>OY754332.1:93312139-103312139 GCA_963573305.1 Pyrrhosoma nymphula | reverse complement strand
TTATAGTCTTTGACTTGATGAGAGATAACTTTAGCTGTCAAAACCCGTTTAAAACCCAGGTCAAATGGTGCAAAAACGATAAGAAAACGTTGAGGGTCCAAAGTTGAGGGTCCATGCCGTCCTTCTAAGTAGTGGGAAACACCAGTTCTCCTACAGGCTAAGAAAAGAGGGAGACATGACAACGGGGCCGTTCCCTCCACCTCATTCCCTTAAGGAAGAGGGCAAAATTGAAACACTTCATATAGATCTTACTACTCTTTTTATCACCAAACCGGGTTGTTCTTATGATGTACCCATTTTCAAGGTCGGAGCGTCAGGGATGTTCATTGCTGCGTGGGTAATCACCCGAGAAACCCAGGACGAAAATAATATTTTTATGGTGACTGAAAAACGTGCCAAGTAGTATTTAATTACGTATCAAGCTCTGGTAAGTAAGCGGCAGAAATGTAATAATACATCTCAGCCGACGGAGAAAATGCTGCAGTTATTTATATCACAGATATATAACGAGTTAAACACATCCAGGACATCAAGAGGCAACGATGATTGTGATAATATTGTAAACGTTTTCTTCATTAAGGAGGGAGATGAGGGAGAATAGTGTTTGTTTTTTACATATTCTGAAAACGCTCAACTATTTAGAGCACTCGGCGCGAAATCGAGGGGTCGTCGCAGTCCAGGCGAATGATTTTTCAATCTGACTTTCATAAAGTTTTAATGATATGGTTTTTGGAATAATCTGAAACAGCCGAAACATCATACTCTGAAATAAGGATGGAATGAGACGATTCTAGTCACATTGGCGTTATTATTTTGCTTCATTATGTCCTAGTTTATTACCTTATAAGTTGCAATCGTAGTTAAAAAGTAATATTTTTCACTGTAATCATATGAAGTGGTCATATTTTTACTTAGCTGATGTAATATTATTTTTGATTATTTCCCGATGCGACAGTATTTTGTCTTGCATAATGAAAATAGTATTTGTATACATTTGAAAAGGACCCAATTTTTAATGAACTCGTATTTACTACTCAATATTTTGTTTTTCTTGAGGCAGTCATATAGTGTTACATTTTCTCACTGGGAAATAAAACCTTCGATTATTTTTAGTATATAAGTTTGCGCATTCTTAACTGTGGTTTTCGACACAGAACGTGGTGATATGCTCCAAATAATGTGTCCACTTGCGGGCGACTCCGCATGGGTAATACCGTGGCTAGTCACTGGAGCCTCACAATTTGTCCTCCGGTGCCGTTTGGAGAGCTCTTCAAGTATAGCACTCCATCCGTCAGATGAGACGCTAAACCGAGGTCCTCTTGACATGACTAACCAGGAGAGTGTCCATTAAACCAGGAATTGGACGAAAGTTTGCTGAAAGGTAGTCTTGCGATAGTTATTAACAAATCACCCACCTTTTGGGGTTATGCATACAATAGTTTAGACAAAATCGAGCTTGAATACTTTCTCCGTTAAATATAAACCGTTGAATTAATTCTGAAAAAGAGGTGGCCGAGTGGCAACGTAACCGAACGGTAATCCGAAGTTCACAAGTTCAAGACGTGCACGTGGCGATCTTTTTCCCGTCGTAGTTTTTTTTACTTTATCTAAGCACGCGATACACCCTTTAGCGTTTCTATCCCATATTCGTTGAAAAAATGTAACGTAATTTTTTTTACGTACAAATGCCGACCTTTAACCTCTGAGAATTATGTGTCTTCGTTCCGGTGGATTCGGAGATAATCTCATCGTTCTATCTTCTACTAGTGAACATCGCTTTCAGCAAGAAAGCCATATTTCGCAGTTTCGATTAAAATTCTCCGTGTGAGTAATTTATAAAAACCAGTTCCATGTGCAGTCCTCTGCCCGTCTAACGAATTCTCGAAAAATTTTCGGCCTCCTACCCTTTCCGCCACCGAGTTATTATTGTCTTTTTTGAAACGGAGGGACGCCGAAGCAAATTTGAGCTAATATATAATTTCAAGTGCGTTGCACAGTGCACAAAAAATATTTTATTAATTTCGTTAAAAGTACATCATCAAGAAAACACCATTGAAAGTTATTTTATCCCCTCTTAACAATGGTTGGTTTATATACGCACCTTTTCACACGAATTACTCATGTTTTATGATATTTACAAACTCTTTGGCATCATAACCATGAATTTACACTTTGTGAACGGTCGCAAGGTATGGATACTGTAATGGATACATTCAAACGCCATTCATGAGGAGCATTATGCAGGTTAATACATTATGATTTTAGTGAAAGTATATATATACTTGATTACATGGTATTGGTACAGAAAGCTAAAATAATCAAAAGTGTTGTCGTTAAATTTGTCCTAGCCAACGAACGAAGGCTGTCCGCTCGAATATATGTCTCCCTGATAAAAATTATCATTCCTCACCGGATGTAATATTCTTCGAAGTGAATTAAGTTAAGGAAGAGGTATGAGTTGGAACGCGAGGTTTTTCGGTAGATGAATTGTACATATGGTTGAGCTTATTCCCTAATCCATCAACAGATTTCGGCCCCAGCGTTTAAGCCAATTTTATTGCATGCGTGGTTTGCCCCTGGAAGTGAAAGTGAAGTGAAAGACAGGTTTCCTAAATGTGAATCAAGTTGTAATTCCTGATGGTATACTGAAAACCAGATTTAACTGCGAGAAACTATCCAAGTATTGGTGAATCGGTTGCTGGAAAGTAGTGGCCGTTACTCTTGTAAATGAATCAATTTTGTATGTTTACTTTTCGTTGCTATAAAATCAAATGAAAATTTTGCATTCCTCCATTTCGAAAATGACAAAAAAAAACTCGGTGATGGTAAGGGTGGGAGGTCGTGGAATTTTTGGAAATTCGTTAGACGAGCAGAAGACGGCACATACAAAGGATTTTTATAATCTGCTATCCCGATGAATTTCACTCGAAGCGGCGAAATACAGCTTTCCTGCCGAAAGCAGTGTTCAGTAGTAGAAGATAGAACCATCCACCCATTGTGAGATCATCTCGGAATTTGCCTGAATGAAGAGACGGGGTTGGCTCTGGTGCGTAAAAAATACGTAACATTGTTTCAACAAATTTGGGATTAAATCGTAAAAATGTGTATCGCGTACTTAAGTGAAGTAACAAAACGGCAATAGGAAAAAATTGCAACCAACGAGTCATCAACTTATGACCTTCAGAATACCGATCAGTTGCATTATCCCTCGACCACTCCCTGAAGAACGAACGGTTCAACAGTTTTTATTTAACAAAGTATTCAAGCCATTTTTTGTTAAAACTATTTGATATATAGCCCCAAAATGGGGATCACTTGTAAATCATTACCGCAAGACTACCTGCAAACTTTCTTCAACTTCCTGGACCCTCTTTTTGTAAGTGAAAAGTAAATATATTCTATCATATCATTGATAATGGCGATGCTTTCAATCTATGATAATTTTTTGCTATGAAGATCAACTGTTGCTGATTGAAATGGGATATACCTACGGCCAAAACAGATTGTTTTGTGGGATCTTATTCGGACATGAAAAATACATCTAAGATGCACATGGTTACATTTAATCAGAAGTGCAATGTCTTATGACCGTTTTACTCAGCGAATAACCTTGCGAATGATCATTTGAGAAATATAAATGCTAACCTTAAAGAAAATTCGTTTTCCACGTGAATAAATTCCATGATTTTTCCGCACCACACGAAGTAATACGTAGTGGCTATTGATATTACATGACAATTCATAGATTTCCGTCCGAGCCTGCTCTTTCCACAGTTGAAATACTTTGCTTACGTCGTCCAATTTTGCGTTTTGGCCGCTACAAATCATTGCAATGGCATAGATTCACCTCAATCTGAAGTGAATTTAAGCTGATTACCGGAGAGGTATTGTACCCTCTTTGCTCGAATTCACACTCAGCCAAGAAATGCGGAAAATGAAAAAGGAATTTTACTCCCAATAGCATCGTTTCTACATCTACATCTACAAAATACCCTGCAAGCCACCTCAGGGGTGTGTGGCAGGGGGTGGGTAATCACCAACATTCATTACACTATACCCTAAAGTTAGTGTAACTACGACCAATTATTCATGAGCATAAATCGTTAATGCTTCTCACGAGGCGAAGCCTCACAAGCATGCACTACACTACAGATATTATTACAAAGGAGAGGGACCGTTAATATATATATTTTGCAACTACACAAATGGACAGAGACTCAGGACTCATGTACAAAGCATGAAAAGGCGCACTGTTAGTACTAGGTAATAGATAAGGATTCAAGTATTAGGGAGTACTACTAGTAAGAGCTACACTACCTATCGACAAACCTAGATAAAAGTCTCATTGGAAGCTGTTATGGTCCCTTATCGTTCGTGGAAAAAATGACATTTTAAATCTTTCCGTTCTGCAGTCTAGTTTCCTAATTTTATTCTCATGATCTGACCTACCGTAGTACGTCGGATTTCATAAAATATTATCAACTTCGTCAGAGAATAGACCGGTTTGGAACTTACATAATAGATTGAGTCTAAATTTTAATCGACGGTCGTAAAGCGTTTCCCATCCCAGTTGCTGCAAAAGGTCAGTAGCACTAACGAGATTATCTTAACGGCCTTTAACGTATATTGCCAATACGAAGATATTTAATGAAGTTATTAGTTCGTTAATACCGTTTTAGACAGTTGATGACCTTGCGAATGAACACTCGTTTGTTGGATATCATCCTTTACTCGCATCTCCATCAACCTTGCGTAATAACCTAGTGTTCCAAATTTTGCCAATTCCGATGTGTTAAATAATTTTTAATCGTTGATGTAAATATGGCATATGATGTGACAAATGTGGGGGCTAGTGCATTATAAAAAAGCCGTCGTACCCCTATGGAATGTCGGCACTCACTATGAAATATCACTTCAGATATGATGCAACGAAAATTAAGAGGATGGACGTCGTACGCTCGTCTCATTCGACCAGTCACGGAATCATGCGATGAGAAATAACGCATGTTCCGGTTTTAATCGAATCATATTGAACGTTATTTTTCATGCTTGGAATGTTCCATCCTACTCGCAGGTCCTGCGCACGGCCATTCCAATGGCGATTCGCAAATTTATTTGCCACGTAAAAGTACCTTTGGAAACTTTTAACACAAAAGATTGAAAAGATCATGTTAAGTGGAAAATAGGATTAAATAGGCAATTTAAAAGATGTCTCTGAGCTTCAAATTTGATATAAAACTATTTAATGAAGTTATTAGTTCATTAAGGTCGTTTTACACAGTAGATGACCTAGCAAATGAACACTCGAATGACTATGCGCATGGCGTTCAAGTCATGTGTAAAACGAAAATTCTTAGCATAAATCGTCATGTGCATGCTCATTCCATCTAAGTTAGAACATGACCTGCTTTTTATCGCATGGCCAAGCGAATAAGTGCATGGTACGAGCCCACGAGATCAACCATAATTTTTTAATGAATTAGTGTATTGAAAGTCCATTGGAATACGATGGTCTCGTAATGCAGTGGTCCCTCTATTTGAATGAGTTCACACCAAATTTACTTCCACGATCAGAAAATTATCAAGTATATCAGAATCATATAAATCTAAAAGATTAAGCCTCTCTACCTACCTAGGCACTATCAGATTGTGTAAACAAACCATTCTGGTCGTCGTACGGAAATCTTTTGTGAATCGATATACATTATCGCTAGGCTTGCCATTAATTGTATTTCAGCACATCAAAGCCACGAATAAATTCACCGCGTAGATCAGAATTTCGAATCGCGCGTCTTTTGGGTCGTAATTCAACCAATTTGCGAATTAGGGGTTAAATAATCATTCGCAAGATTATTCACCGTGTGAATTATCTTGAAGAATGTAGAGCCTTAAGAATCAAGTATTATCATGTCTGATCTGATACCGGCAAATTAGGTGGAGGGAATATTCTCGGATGTCTCACCAGGTTAAAGGACCCATGCTGTTCAACATGTTGACGTTCAGCTCAGGCATCGTCTAAGGGTCAGTGGAGTCATCTCTGACCCAACTGCCCAGAAGACGATGCAGAAGTTATATATCGAATCGTTGGGCAGATTGGAGCTTTTAATACTAAGGTGGATCCTCCGTAAAATTACTTCCACGTCATTGTACTCATTTTCTGTCCCTTTGTAAAAATATGTCCTCTATTTGATATGAAAAAAAATTACCTTTCCATAATTTTTATCACCAAAAGAACTTGAAATTGCATGGTGTTCAATGGGGGAGTGGGATAAACAGGGACAAAATCATTTTTTTTTATCGAATTAAAATGCTATTTTAGTGGAAACCTGTTTATAGAGGGAAAAACCCCCAAAATTGAATATAAGTAAAACATAGGCATCATATCACCCCATTTAGGGAGTTATAAGCCAATTACTGTGAGATTTGAAGTCTAAATGAGGTACTTCAATAGAAATGGCGCTGCAGTCGGCACCTGTAGCTGGAAAAAATGTGCTAATTCAAAATGTATTCGCGGAGTAATCAGCATATTTTGACCTCAATTCTGCTTTTGAATAGGTCACGCATGACATCAATGAAATCAGGGATTTTTAAACCTAATAAACAAAAAGGTGGAATTCAGTATTTGTTTTGACTTAAACAGACGAAGTGGCCCCTCCTGGTAGTCTAGCGTTTGAGTTACGTTTAAATGGGAGAGAGAGCATATTTACAGGCGCAGACCCAATCTTTTCACTAATGCAGTGCTCATTTTCATTTCAATATAGGTTATACATCTCTTCATTTCGTCCATAAAACATGTTCCCTTCTCTTCTTCTCCCTTACCCTCTTGCCCAACATTCTCCCCTCTATCGAAGCTTTCTGCATCCAAGTGATTCTCATTACAACTTCCAACCACATACTCTGCCTCCCGCTAATGTCACCAAGAAGCTTCTTTATCTAACCTGACACGCCAAACGCTTCCTAATTTGTCTACCTTTCCGTCCACCGCACTTTCTCCATCCTACTGCGTACCCACATTTCAAACGCCTGCAGCCACTTTTAGTCCTCCTTTCTCTGAGTCCATGTTTCTGCCCTGTACAACGCTACATTATATATTTAACTCTCTTCCAGCCTCTTACGTATACCCTTACCCCAGACCCATGTCATCAGCTCCCTCCTATTACTCAACGCCTCCGTCTCAAGCGCAATACCTCTCCTGATGCATTTGCTACTATGGCCATTTTATTCTATTGTACTACCCAAATAATTAAATTCCTCTACTTGCTTTAAACCTGTCAGAAACCTGACAACAGTTTCAGCCTTTTTGAGTCTATCAATTTACATTTATTAAATTAAATTCATTCCAACTAAACCTAACTAATCAACAGCGTCCTGGAGGTCCTGTCCTTGACCTTCAGCTAACCTTGGGCAATTCATGACTCCCTGCGCAGCCGGTCAGTCACCCTTGTTGGGTTGAGGACCTGGGCAGTGTTGGATGATCCTCGTCCATTGATATACACACACGGGGCCCCGATAGCTGTTTCATTTCCGAGAAAGCCCCATTGAATGGTTAAATAAGAAATTTTACGAGGCTTTGGATGAGGGCGAACCCGCCCCACTCCGTAAGTTATTGAGGGAGATTAAAAAGAAAAGGAAAAAAGATTACTCGTCGGAAACGGTCATGAGATTTGTGTGGAGTCGGTGCGTGATTTCCGGAAGCTAGAACCGCCTTCGACGCGAAATATATATCTCTCGGAATACCAGCGCTTTATGAAACTTTTGCCAAGGAGGATTATTCTCGTTTGACCACCGGGAAATTCTCAGGGAGATGTAGAAACTAACAAAGGGAGCTGTAGACATTGCTGCCTCTATTGGTGGCAGTTAATAAACTTCTGGCGTGGTTGGCGGATTCCAGTCTCGGTGGCTAAGCCATTTTGTTGCGTCTCTTCTGCGAGGGAGCGAAATTTACGAGGGGTGCGTTGCTTGCCGGCGAAAAGGAAAATAGAACATAAGTTTGCGATAGGATTTGGGATCAAAGAGGGTGGAGGGGACTCTTTGGGTTCCTTTCCCTCTCCCAAGTTGGCCTCACAATGTTGGAATGTAGATTTAATTATTAAGTAAATGGTAACATAAGTGGGTTCAACAGAATGGGGGCTTGCAAAAAGGACTCCTAAAATTATACATATTTTAGTCTCGGGCCTAGTGATGTGGAAACATTTCATCGTAGGAATGAAAGTTGAGATACTAACACTGTAATTACCACAGTGAATTTTATTTATCCCGGCCATGGTTTCGTTTCAAAGCAATATCCTCAGAATTGTCGTCGCAAAACAACAACAGGTTACCTGATGATAATTATGATTTGCAAGAAAATCATGGTCATGATTAATAGAGTAGAACGTGGTTATTGGCGAGTTAGTATTTCTCCTTCGAGCATTCAGTGACGGTAGCGGTGGGGTAAAGTTATCGTTTTCCATTCCACGGCTCGCAGGTTCCAGTCCCATCGGGGTGGTATGCTTATCATCCAGTAGAAGAGTATTATGGTAAGTAAGGAAGAGTAATATGTTATTCTTAATGAGTTAAACATAAGAGAAGAAGAATTTAAAGTCTTAATTTTTCTCTCGATAAAGTCGCATTATAATTCGACGTTCATTATTTTTAGTCTTGTCGGCCTGGAAGTACTCCCTGGAAGTGAACCCGGGTATTTTGATACCAAAGGGATATGCTCAAACTGTTTCAGTGAATCATCATTCGAAAAGACTCGTGTTGGACAGGATGAGAAACGAGGAATAATTCAGTAAGGTTGAGAAGGAGAAAACCTTATGTATCTCTATCAGGAAGACAATGTCCAGATGGATAGGCCTCACATTAAGACTCAACGAATTTGCAGGGAACATAGTAAAAGGAAAAGCGGCAGGAAAGTTCCAACGAGTAAGGATGAGGGAGAAATATATATGCCATTAAAATCGATATATGAAACGATGGAGCTACAAAGGCAGAAAAGGGTTAGCAGGGAACAGCTACCCTACATTAAATGGCCTTAGTCAACCAACATTGATTCGAATGACCAATGATGATGAAACTTTAAAAATTCACAATTGTTTTATTTATTTGCTATTGGCTTACAATTTCTCGAATTACTCTGACAGAAATAGATAGTTAAAAATTTAATAAGTATTCTTCTGTTAGTCATTGAGCAGAATTTTCAGCCCTTCAGGAAAATGGCTTACATGAAAACACCGGTTCCCGCCCAGTCGCGAAGGTTGAATGTACGTTTCATACGATGCTTGATCCAGCACAAGAACTACCAAGTATGCTATCCGGTAATTGATATTAAGGACGGAGTCCAGTACAATTGGAGCCGTCCTAGATGGCTTCAATCCATCATTGGAATTTTATGGGCATGGAAGCGATCTTTTATTAGTATAATAGCGTCCGTCTAGAATAATTTTGAATTGACCCATCCATGGTTGTAGGTGACCAAAACCGCTGCCACATATATGTTTATTTATTGCTGATTCATTACCAAAAAAATACAAAGAGCCACTGGTGTTGATTGTGATGGTGATATATGTTATGACGAGTACCGCATCATTTATGAAATCAAGTAGCTCAACGAGTATCATAACGATCATGCTTCACAGACAGCATGCTGGTTCTGTATCACACGAAATTTATAAAGCTATCATACTAGTGAGTAGCCTGAAACTGGTGACTGATCAATCATCTTGTAACGCAGGTGTCCTCTCTTTTCGCCTCGATTGGCCAAAGGTGAGAGAAAAGATAAATTGGTTGAATCACTAAAAAGACAGAAGTGGACTGTAAGATCTATGACCAAAAGCAATGCATGACTTACCGAATAGAACGTTGAAAAATAACTGCAGGTGCGGTGAGGTGTCTTGAAGTCTGATGGTATGTCGACGGCAATCAGATCGGAACTGCACACGCACTCACGCATGCACACACACACCAAAAAACAAAAGAAAAAACTCCACGATACGCGGACGCGGTCATGGCATGCATTGCCCTCTTGTGGCCATAGAGGAAATCAAAGATTGGCGCGAATACGAAACATAACCGCCCACCAAATTTGAGAATCAAATTTTAACTTAAATTTAGTTGTGAAAAAACATACTAATACTTATCTTGGGAAAAGGCTCAACAATTTCGTACAAAAAATAATAACATAATACCTTCTCTTTTGGGTAGCTCAAGGGTGTTAGAAGCATAAGGTAAGTTAAAACAAAAAAAAATGAAGGATGCCCGTGAATCTTCACTTTGGAGGGGGCGGTCACCAAAGACTTTGTAGATGGGTAGGACGCCCTCGGAATAAGGATATAGAGCTACCCAGGCTAACAAGGAAAATAACAAAGAAAATAAAGAAAAAATATCCTTTCATGATCTTTTAGGAATCAATTGGTAGCTTTACCAATTGAGCGACAGGTCGTTTTAAAATTCCTAGTGTATGGCGAATATTTACCACTCGGACACGACCGTCCTGACCTGGAAATGTTTTCATCACTCTCCCCAATCTCCATTGCTGAGAAGGGGACTTATCACTTCGAATCAGTACTAAATCTCCCACGTCTAATTGCGGCTGATCTTTAAACCACTTTGACCGGGTCTGTAACGTGTGTAAATACTCCTTAGACCACCTCTGCCAGAAGTGTTGAGCTATTTGCCTCACAAGTTGCCAGCGAGATAACCTACTACTGTTTAATTCTGTTATATCAGACTCTGGCGTGCTAAGGAGCGGTGCACCTATCAAAAAATGGCCTGGAGTCAGTGCTTCCAACTCATTTGGATTGTTTGAGAGAGCCGTAAGAGGCCGCGAGTTGAGTGTGGCTTCAACTCGGGCGAACACAGTTGTCAGCTCTTCAAAGGTCAACGAACGTTCCCCTATTATTCTGCGCAAAACATTCTTGGCAGTTTTGATATTGGCCTCCCACAAACCTCCAAAATGTGGAGCAGCCGGGGGGTTAAAATGCCACGTAATGTGTCTGCTTACCAGTACCTCAGTAATATTGTCCTCGAGGAAAATATTGTGAAATTGTTTGTTTACCCCCATTAGATATCGGCTGGCTCCCTTAAAATTAGTTCCACAGTCAGAATATACGTGAGAGCATAATCCACGTCGCGAAACAAATCTGTCAAGAGCAGCTAAAAATGCATCAGTAGACAGGTTGGACACGACTTCAAGGTGACAGGCCTTAGTGGCAAAGCAAACAAATAAACACAAGTAAGCTTTAGAAATTTTGGCATTTTTTCTAATGGATTCCTTTATATAGAAAGAACCACCAAAATCTACTCCCGTGTGGTAAAAAGGACGACTGGGTCGTACTCTCGAAGATGGAAGGTCACCCATTAGCGGGTACGTAGGTGTGGCTCGCAGCTTGAAACATACAAGGCATTTATAAACGCGCGTCCTGACAGCTTGTTTGGCAGATACGATCCAATACTTTTGAGAGAGCAAATTCACAAGGGTGGTGGAATTTGCATGATTATACGCCCTATGGTAATGATCTATGATTAGATTAGTCAATGTAGAGCTTTTTGGAAGCAACAATGGGTGCATCTTAGCGTAGTCCAAACATGAATGCTTTAATCTGCCGCCCACCCTAAGGCAATCGTGGGTATCGATAAACGGAGCTAATCTTAGAAGAGTAGTAGAACAAGGCAAACCCCGTTTTATTTGTTTAATATCGCGTTCATAGAAAAACATTTGCGTCGCACGAACGCACGCTATTAAGGCATCAGAAAGTTCTGATAAACTCAATTTGCCTGTAGGAACCTGTTTCCGTTTGAGATAGGCAACGTATCGCAAACAATAGGCCATTACTCTCTGTAGCCGTGGCAACGAAGAAAACCTATCAATGAAAGACAAATCCATTGGTATGGTGGTATGAAACATTACAACAGGCCTACAGGGTTTTAATTCAGGCACTTGGCTATGATCGATGTTCTCCAGAGAAATTATTTCCCATTGTTTACAAGGATAAGATACCCAGGAGGGGCCATTCCACCACAAATTATGTGCTATTAGCTGTGATGGCAATACACCACGACTAGCACAATCTGCAGGGTTACATTTCGTAGATACATGATTCCAAGTTATTCCAACCGTAGAATCAATAATACGTGCTACCCTATGGCACACAAATGTTTTAAGTAAATGCTGAGGTGTTTTCAACCAAGATAATACCACGGTAGAGTCACTCCAAGCATGAACTGAGGAGATTGTAATACATTTAGATAATGGATGAAAAACATGCTCAATTAATTTTGTTAGCAAGACAGCACCAAGTAATTCCAGCCTTGGAATGGAGACCGTTTTAATGGGTGCTACCCTCGTTTTGGCCATGAGTAGAGATACGTGACCTTGCATGTCGAGTTTTCCACTACGCAAATAAACAACAGCGGAATAGCCCTTCTCCGAAGCATCACAAAATCCCAAGAGATGATACTCCCCAATCATGCCGCCCGATAAGTTTGCAGACACAAACCTTTTAATTTTGACCTCCGACAAATAAGGGAGCTGACTAACAAAATCATTCCAAATTTTCAATAACTGAGGTGGAATAGGGTCATCCCAACCTAAGTTAAGTTTCCACAATTCCTGCATCAAATGTTTGGCCCAAAAAACTGCAGGCGATATCCAACCTAGTGGATCGAATAATTTTGCAATGGTTGAGAGAATACTTCTCTTGGTTGAAGAATCTTTAGAGATATTTATATTATAAGAGAATGTATCTGACTGAGGTTCCCAATAAATACCTAAAACCTTCGTCATTTGGTCACCTTCCTGCCTAAAATATATATCAGATTGACTTAGACCGATAGGCAGTTCTTTAAACAATTGAGGTTGATTCGATGACCATTTTCTCAGTTGAAATCCACCGGACTGCAATAACCCTTGTAGCTGTTGGATTAGCTCAATCGCTTCTGACTCACTAGATGCCCCTGTCAACAAATCATCGACAAAAAAATCTCGTGATAGGATTGATGCCGCTTTCGGAAAGTTGTCAGCCTCGTCGTCGGATAACTGCTTCAGGGTACGGATTGCAAGATAAGGGGAGGAAGTGAGCCCATATGTCACTGTATTCAGTCTATACTCCTGAAAGGATTCCTTCGCAGATGATCGCCAAATGATATGTTGATACTCTCTATGCTGAGGAAGTAAATGAATCATTCTATACATTTTACAGATATCGGCCACAAGTGCCACCGGATGTAATCGAAACCTAATAATCAATTCTGATATCTCTTGTTGTAACTTTGGCCCTTTATAAAGAAAATCATTTAATGACTTTCCTGAACTGGATGTTGAGGACCCATCAAACACTACTCGCACCTTGGTGGTAGTACTAAAAGGTTTCACCACTGCATGGTGGGGGATATAATACTTCCCCGATCCCCATTTTGAAGGTGACATATGTTCAAGATTCAAGTATTCCTCCAAGGCTGTATATTCAGCATGTAGTTCACCATGCTGTTTGAATTTACGCTCTAAGTTCGTAAATCTCCTGATAGCTTGAATTTGTGAGTCCCCCAGGGATAGAGAGAGATCATAGTCTTTTAGTAGCAACGGTACCACATAACTTCCATCAGGATTTCGATAATGTAACGTTCTGAATTGCTCCTCAGCGATTTTATCTTCAAGTGAGACATTAGGAAGTGTAGGCAATTCCTCAATTCTCCAAAAATTCTGTATAGATTCACTCAGGTCATTGTCAACAGAGGTGAAGCAACTGATCACATTTGAACTTTGATTTGTTGTTCTTGATGCGAGTGGACCCAAAAGAATATAACCGAAAACTGAAGGCCATGCACTAGGGAGACCCTTTTCACGCAGTATGTGACCTTCAGTCATAATTTCTGAATATAAGTCAGCGCCAAGCAAGAAATTAATAGGCCCTGAATTATAAAATTTAGGATCCGCTAAATCCAACGAGGAAAATTTTTCACGAACAGAGACAGGGATTGTAAAGCAAGGCTGATTAGAGGTTATTTTGGGAATGACGATAGCAGATACCCGTATTTCCTTATCACTATTGCGTGGCTTCATTACAAATGACGTAACACCTTGAGTAGTACACACAGGGGTACCTGATAAACCTACACAGTTAAGGCTCATCTTTTTTCGAAGCAGCCCTAATCTCTGTTGGCACTCGGTGGTTATAAAGCTAGCCTGCGATGCGGGATCAATTATCATTCTAATAGGTTCTAAGGTTTCATGAGATGTCTTGACTAATGCCAAAGCAGTGCCTAATAGAACAGAAGGATGTTTAGATTCAGACTCCGCCATGCAAGACATTGAGCTCACTACTGGATTAGTTGAATTGAAAGAAAGAGTACTTTCATCAGAGACGTCTTTCGAAGCCCCGTTGGTACATGAATGCTTCGGTGCTTGGTTAACTTCTTCAGAATTCGGCTTTAAACCTTGAACAGAATTCCCGTTTACACACAATAATGAATGATGCCTACGAGAGCAGTACCTGCACCTGTATTTAGACTTACAGTCGAGTGATTTATGAACACTTGCTAGGCAATTAAAGCAAATGCCTTGAGATTTGATAAAGTCCTTACGTTGAGCCACATTAAATGCATTAAATTTCGGGCATTGATAAAGTCTATGTTGTGCCACACAAAGCTGACATTTAATTTTGTGTTCACGTTCAGGTTGAGATGTAGCAATTAATGAAGTTTTTTGCGTCATCCCTTTAGCCACGTAAGAATTCTTGACAAGCTCAGACTTAATTTGCTTGCACCCTGATGTCCTTAAAATATTGACGTACTTACGCCCAAATTCTAAAAGACGTACAATTGAAGGAAAATCCACCCCATTATTTTCTATCTCAAACTGCCTTTTGATAGATTTGTCTAGAGCTTTAGAGGCTATGTAAAACAAAATAAATTCGGATAGATTTGGAATTTTCATTGCATTTAATGCGTTTACATTTTCCGAGAAAATATCGAAAAAATTCTGCAACGAATCAACCGAATCATTATTGATCCGTATACTGAATAATTTATCTAGATAGTGACAAGCAAACAACCTCTTATTTTCGTATTGCTGAACTAGTGTCTGCCATGCAATAAAGTAATTGTCTGAAATTATGGGTATGCTAGAAACTACAGCCAATGCTTGACCCTTTAGGCTCGATAAAAGATAATGATACTTTTCAATGTCAGATAAAGTTTTATTTGAATCAATTAGGCTCGTAAATACATCAAAAAATTGCTTAAAGTTGGCCAAATTGCCATCAAATGACGGAATACTAATTGTCGGTAGACGCGTTGAGGAAGAGAAAATAGGTTGACCTTCCCGAACAGTAACAGGAGATTCCTTCGTTAATTGACTCGCGATAGCATTGATTTTGTGATAATGGCATTCAACGCGCTCCTCTACCTCGCTTTCAGACGCATCCGCGTCTAAATTCAAGTCAAATGCCAACTCACGCAATTCGTTCGTCATCGTGATAAAGGACTTAAAATCATCTGGCAAAGCCGAAACACGACTCAAGAATACTGGTAACTCTTCCCTTTGCGATAAAATCGTAGTTGACATCAAGTACAGTCGCTCAATTGTCCGAATGACTGAGTCACGTCTACTTTTCGTAACGGCATAGTTACGTTTTAATACGCGAATAGCTCTTAAATCATTTACTAAACTACTTTCTTGTTCACTATCTCCCTCAAGAGGCATGATAACGTCAATTTTAGCAAACAAAAACAACTAAACACTAGAAAAATTAGAAACTTGACTTAAAGAGTAAGAGATAGATACACACCTTCACACTGAGATAGATTGACGCGTAATAAAGATAGAACGAGCACCTGCACAAATAGCTACTGTCAAATCACAATGCAATTTACTGACAAAGAAACTGAAATGCTAAGCAAAAGCCTTTCCCAAGATAAGTAAGTAAGCCATACAAGATAAATTCACTCCGAATTCAATATCCGGCCCGAAGGACCAAAAACAATGTCCTCTCTTTTCGCCTCGATTGGCCAAAGGTGAGAGAAAAGATAAATTGGTTGAATCACTAAAAAGACAGAAGTGGACTGTAAGATCTATGACCAAAAGCAATGCATGACTTACCGAATAGAACGTTGAAAAATAACTGCAGGTGCGGTGAGGTGTCTTGAAGTCTGATGGTATGTCGACGGCAATCAGATCGGAACTGCACACGCACTCACGCATGCACACACACACCAAAAAACAAAAGAAAAAACTCCACGATACGCGGACGCGGTCATGGCATGCATTGCCCTCTTGTGGCCATAGAGGAAATCAAAGATTGGCGCGAATACGAAACAGCAGGCTTAACCAGTGAGTTAGAATTGGCCTTACCTGTCAAATCACACTAAAAAAAACTAAAGAAAACCTCTTCCTTGTGTTTTAATTCTCTCAAGTGGCGTCATCTATTCATCGCACTCCGTTGGGATTGGTTCCAAATTGAGGGGAGAGTCGTAATTATCACGGTAATACTGCACCATAGAATGGCGTACTAAAATATTTTATTCTTGTCATCGAAAGGTTAAAAAGAGAATTAGTGATGATAGTTGTATTATTTATGCTAATTTAGCTATAAATAGCTTATAAGGAACATAATTTGACGCTTCGCTGAAAAGAGGCATGCCACCGTGCTGACTACAATTTTTTGCATCACCAGATATTTTTATAATGATATGGCCATGAGTTATTCCGCTACAAATCCGGGCGTTTTCTATGGATTGCTTCTCGCAAATGGCATGGGAATTCCAGGTAGTAATTTTTGTATATCTATGTTTTGTAACGTATTTCTCATACTTTCTAGAGATATATCGCGGGGTGAAAATAATATCCTCCGTGTAGCAGGGAAATTCGCCTTATCTCAATTTTTGAAGTCATCTAAGCCTAGCGTGTACCCTCCAAGTTTGTAGTGGCTCACAACCTAGACTTTACATCAACTATTTTACAATTTCTGTTCGATGGTGATAATTTAAAGAATACGTTCGATTTACCTTTGTATTTGACTTATTTCGCGAATTAAACCTGTATGCGAAAGGTCTCGCGTGCTCTCACTGTATTCCATTTGTGGAGGAACCATAGGAAGTAGCGTCTTTGGAAGTATTATGTAACAGGAAGGTGCTATAGTCATAGTACTCCTGATGCGCCTGTTCAATTAAACGTGGGTTTCTCATTTCCTTGCCTTTTGCTTATACCGTGATTAAAGTGATTCTCTTCACGGTTAGACTTAATTCTATTTAGAATATTATATAAACTGTATTAACGTAGAACAGAGTGGGAATGCGAAAGAAAATAGTGTACATAGCTTATTTTTGTAATCCATAGTGCGCATAATTTACAATATTTCTGTGAAAATGCAATTTAAAAATACGCATGCATTATAAAGAATTTTTTTAAATGCTTCGCGTCATTGAAAACTGAAACGAATACTACGAATAAAACTTATTGAATTGCTAAAACATTTGAATGATAAAAATAAAATATACCTTTAAATAAAAAAAATAATTATTTTATTCAAAACATTCCTGAGGATTAATACTATAGAAAAAGGGAAACTTCGGCAATTCATCGATCAATCAACTTTGTTCTCATTTTAATCAAGTAAGTCCTGCGGCTGAGAATGTAGGTACATTATGACTACATTTTCGTCGGTGGAGTTTTTGATAACAGACTCAAGAGGAGAGAGTAGTAACGAGTGAAGTATTAGAAATAATTGCCTGTTAAAAAAAATTAATTTGAGAAAAATTATTCTGCTTTTTCTCGGCAGGGGGAATTTTCCGGGAAAGTTGAATTAGCAAATATTTCACCGGTATCACGGTAGAATACCAGGAGAGAAATTATAAACTAAATCCGGCTTCTTTCTCTTGTTGGGAGGTGAGAGGGTTGGGGGAGAGGTAGGGGGAATGGGGAGGAATGGGTGTGGAATTGTTTCTGAAATGATGGCTTCGAGAGCCCGCCTGGAAATGGAATGCCGGTGGGGTTTGAAGGGGCGGTGGGTGGCTTGAGGGTCCTCCAGATGCCTCGATCACAAAACGCGCAGGCTTTGAGAGGCTCAGAGATAGTGTCTTACATGAAAATGAGGAACCGGGAACTAGGGGAATGAAAGGGTCTACCGATCACTCTCTTGGAAAATAAAAGCTCGAGCCTTCCCATTCTGTCTCCCGCCAATCGCTTTACTACGCGTCGAGCGCCATTGGAGGATGTACATAAATCAATTTTAGGTTCTCACAGTCAGGTGTCTCCTTTTAAGGAGAAGAGAAAAGTATTGATGTTAAAAAGATATCCATTTATAAGAAGATCAGTCTTTATTCAGTAATTAGTGCTATTAAGTCTCTGTTCGTCTCTCTATCCGTCTTTCAGCCTGCCACGCCTGTTTGACGGACTCCAAGGTGATCTAGAAAGATGAAGTTCGGCCAAAATACAAATCATGATGAAAGTTTACGGGAAGCATAGTAAATACAGAAAAAAATATAAAGAGGCTGTATCCATTCTATACTTTTTTTTAGCTTTTACTCCCATTAAAAAAAAATTGAATCCAAGTAGGGGTCTATTATTGCTTTTTTTAAAGCGCATGGACTCAAGAAACGTGGCTGAAATGTGAAATTGGTGGAAAGTTCAGCAAAAACTACTATCAACGAAAGGAAGCTGTTGATTTTACCTCACATTTATTAAATTTTAGAACTATAGCAAAAGCATTGCTCTTGTTGCAGGAGTTTCTTTTTTTGCTTTTTTAAATTACTTGCACTCACCAGTAATGGGTGTAAATCTTTCACTGCCGGTTTACAGAAAGAATGAATTTCTTAATTCATGTAGTACATACTTCCTTTACTCTTTGCTTTTTCCTGAAAAGGACGTTTCTAACTCCAAAATTGTCCTTTTTCATTTTTGTAAAAGTAAGTATACATTTTACAATTTTCTTGTAAACGTAAGCGTGGCCTTTAATAGGGAAATTATGGCTGATGCATTTAAGACTTAGCTTTTGTGAACAGTATGAGAACATCAGTGAGATTTTAGTCAGGGATTTTCACCCTAAACTCTAGATAATTAATGACTCTTGCATGATAATTGCTTTTTGCAGCTCGCATTGAAAGGAATATTTTAGTTCATTGCACCAATTTTATTTTTTTACTCCAGTTGAATCTTAACATGCACCCACTCCTAGTACTTATTCATTTCAGTCTATTGGTCAGTGTTGTCCGTTTAAAAGACTTCCATGTGACATAGGAAGTTGAAATTTGTCACATAAAGGTTGTATTTATTACGTTACTCCTTTACTGCTATGAAAATAATTGATTGACTGCTATGAAGGGAGGTTTCAAGGTTCGAAGCCGGGATAACCTTTATCAGGGCTTCGCCGATTAGTCTACTTTTCTGAATGTTTATTTTTTCAGAAACTTGTTTTTTTTCAAAATATATGTTATTAACTCTCAAATCTCTTTAATTTGCTGCAATTTATAATAGAAACAGGCAATTAACAAGTAACAAGGAGATGCAATGTGTTCTTATGACACACATGTGAAAAATCAACAACCTCAGTTTTAATTAATTTAAAAAATATTTCTGAGCAGGGTCCCAGAGATATGCAGTACAGGTTTTTATCCAACGACCTTCCTTCTCTTCGCTGGATAACTTCAAGTTTATGAAATACCACAGTGTCAATAAATCTCTTGTGTTTAACCCTCGCTAGGTCTAAAGTTTCAGTGATTCCCAGGTATTTCACTTCATCAGATGACTTGGGTATGGAGTTGGTGTGCTTTTTTCGTAAAAATATGCTAAAATATATTTGCTAAGGTAGAGTTTGTTCTCTAATTTGGTCATTGGAATGAATGTTGACGACGCTGTTGTCCTTCCAACTAACGACGATGGTGTTAGACTCTTTCTCCACAAATAATTTATAGGAACCTCTCACTTTCTTGTTCATTGTTTGCTTGGAAGGAATGGGGCAGCGATCTACCATGTTTGACCTAACTGTGCCAGAGCCATCCATACCCTTTTTGCTATTTTTCCAACAAATTACAGAAGGTAAAGAAATTGTCAAAGTAAAAGTTAAACTTTACATTGGGTATTTTATTTTTTCAGTTATTCAACAAACTTCAAAACCACTGATTCCTCTCAGTTCATATTTGGCGCACTTACCTCTCCGGCTTTACGTCCCTGATAGATATCAGCCTGCATGAAATAACCGGTGCACTGTGCAGCTACCAACGCCTTGAAGCCAAAGCGAATGGGCTGACTACAGATAAACTGCCTGCATCCGTGACGGCCAAAATAAGAGATCATTGATTCATCAAGCGATATATTGCATTCATGAGGAGAATTTATGATGAATGCAATATTCTACTCGTCTAGAAATCCTCTCAATTTGCCCATTTTGTCCCCATTGGGGCATTTCCGTATTTTCGCATGCATGTAAAAAGCGAAATATTTCATCAAAGCTATTGCGTTGCATGCTTTTGCTAACAAGAATGTTATTTACATCATCGGCTCTCTCGCAATACATTCTTTCGCTTGGTAAAGGCACTAAAGCGCTGGCATACAATATGCCAAGGATTGTGTATATTTACTTTAGGGATAAATTAAAGTTCATATTATTTTCCTGCTCTGCATACCTAATACTACGCTTCACTAATCGTAAAAGGGTTTATTCTCCCAGGAAAGTCATAAAAAATGTAGGGGTGTAGAATATTGCGTTGAGTTTATCGCGGCGGGGTGTTCACTTACAATGGGATAATCACGTACATTCAAATCACCCTTAACCCATTTTCTCCCCCTAAGGGTACTTTTTAGTGTCAATTTTTGAGCAATATGGCATGTCTCAATGTTCTGCAAAGTTGCTTCAGAAGTAACATGATTAATTCTTATTTTTTTCCTCCATAATGTGAAGTCTCCTCCACTAGTGGTGTTCCGTCAGGATCTTCAATCACAGGGATGGGATCCTTGGCCTCTCAGTCTGATTTCTGTATCACTATCTCTCCTTCTACACAGAACTGACGACGGCTAAGGTGGTCCGGGTCATTGCAGTCTTCGTCTCCCGAATCACCGTCGGTAATTCCATCTTCCTGGAGGACTGATATATATATATATATATATATATATATATATATATATATATATATATATATATATATATATATATGCATAAATAAAACATTGATACACTAAACAAACACAGAAACACGCAAAAAGGACACTCACAAAAGAAAACTTGTACGTTTCGACGTCAGGACGCCATCGTCAGCGGTAGAAGAATGATGAGTCCGCTCTGTTCCCTTGGGAAGGAAAGGGCAGAGAGGAAGGAAAGGGGGGGTAAGTGCGAATGGATAGTGGTGGGGAGAGAGAGGTGGCTATTGGGCTTTTAATTCAATGGGCTAGGTTTAGCCCGGGCTTTTCGAATGCTCTTGTCACCCAAATATGGGCGTATTCACGAATTTTCACGTCAACATTACCGGCGGATTCAGGAAGGGCTTCTATGATCTCTAGGGAGAAACAATCGTCAAAATTTTGAGAGTGGGAGGCGGTATGTTTTTCAATTTTGGGAATGGGATCAAGAAAAGGTTTTCTTGATCCCATTCCCAAACATACCGCCTCCCACTCTCAAAATTTTGACGATTGTTTCTCCCTAGAGATCATAGAAGCCCTTCCTGAATCCGCCGGTAATGTGGACGTGAAAATTCGTGAATACCCCCATATTTGGGTGACAAGAGCATTCGAAAAGCCCGGGCTAAACCTAGCCCATTGAATTAAAAGCCCAATAGCCACCTCTCTCTCCCCACCACTATCCATTCGCACTTACCCCCCCTTTCCTTCCTCTCTGCCCTTTCCTTCCCAAGGGAACAGAGCGGACTCATCATTCTTCTACCGCTGACGATGGCGTCCTGACGTCGAAACGTACAAGTTTTCTTTTGTGAGTGTCCTTTTTGCGTGTTTCTGTGTTTGTTTAG
The DNA here is from genome assembly GCA_963573305.1 of Pyrrhosoma nymphula. NCBI lineage: Eukaryota > Metazoa > Arthropoda > Insecta > Odonata > Coenagrionidae > Pyrrhosoma > Pyrrhosoma nymphula. The sequence goes on along the minus strand of OY754332.1, from coordinate 103,290,209 downwards.
TGTATCAATGTTTTATTTATGCATGTGCATCGTCGCCGAGAGCGATTTTCTACCAAGACATTATATATATATATATATATATATATATATATATATATATATATATATCGACCCCAGACCTAGGAACTTCTTCCGAAATATAAAATTCAAGCTTCTCGAGGATCTCGGCCACAGTCAGACCACCAGAAATATGAACAAAATACATTTGATTGAGTATGGGTTACGTCCGTACGTCAAAATCTTGATCTACGTGATCTCAATTATGAAATACGTGATCTCAATATATCTTGAAATACGTGATCTCAATTATGGTCGCGAGGTAATCCAAAGTGACGAATAAACAGATGAAATTTATATTTGAGCGTGTTATTCGCGATAAACACACTTTCTCGGGGAAGCGCCCAATGGTTCGTTTACGACCCATAATTCACTCCCAATCCAAAAATCCTTAAATGGTTTGTGAACGCATCAAACAAATACTTTCATAATATCACTTGTAGTTTTAGGAACATAAAAATACAGATATAATCACATGCAATGCACTTTATACCGACATATCCTTACATTTTTTGCAAAGAGGCATGGGACTGAGGTTCCATGTTGGTCGCAGAGCATGCCATTTTATATTGAAACACTCAAATAAACAGCAGATGGTTTCATTACGTAGAAAACATTCCCCGACACTCAAAGAAAACATTTTATCTGTGCTATCTACTTTGTTGTATTAACTACAGTGTATTGAGTGATGGGTCGTAAACGACCCGCTTGGGTGGTAATGGGTTAATATTAGCAAAGAAACTGTAGTAGGCTTAACGATGTGGAATATATCCATCAAGGGGGGAAATGGGGCCCAACTATATGGAGTTCACTAAATATTTGTTTATTACAACAAGAGTTTTAACACTTTGTGTCATTCTCAGGTAAAAATACACCTTGGGAAGGGTTATATTTACCCAATGCAAGTGTTACCCTTTTCATCCATTTGAATTGATTAAATATAAGCCTCCATTTGTTGTAATATTACCACGAGATAACTCAAGTGGTTGATACCCAGACGCAATGAGCAAGAATTTAGTGGAATCTATATAATTAGTGTTTATTTCCATCCTTCAATCCTCGTAAATATCATGAGTGTAAATTTAAACGAGCGTTGTGCTTGAATATGTTTAAAAATTTTGATGGCGGAAATATTTTTATAAATCTCTAATTTCATTGTATGATATGCCTGTCTACCCTTCTCCTCGGCAGGTGTAACGCTCCATAAGAGACTCGTGAAGCACATGCACCTTCGGTGACGAGTGTGTCAGTGTAAATATATAGTGGTGCCTTGTGTGCACTGGTGTGAATAGGCTGAGGTTGGGTGGCAGGATAGGGACACTAATTAAGGTAAACGTTTCACTGCATCACAAACACCACATTAAAAATTTAGCGATTGAAATAATTGAAAAATTTAAGTTCTTTGAATTTAATTTCCTTGCCATTTAACAATATAAGTTTTGCTAACTTTTCGGTAAAAATGACCATATATCCCAATAATTTCGGACGAAGGACAGAATTGATAAAGGAAAAATCGTCTAAATAATGGAGAATATATGGAATTTTTTACGGTGAAACAGTGAAGGTAAGGAAGAGTTATCTGGAGTGATACTCATAAACAATGTATGGTCGTTACTCGCGATAGGGTTGGGGACATATCGTATCCCCTCCAAGACCAGCTCTCGCGGTCTCCGTAATTGGTTTCTACCAGACACACTATGGGGCTCTTGAGGTGGCTGAGAGAATAAAAATGAAGAACTTACGACCTCTGGGCAGTCTTCGGCCTTATATATGGTCGGCGATAAGGTTCTGGTTTGATGTTTTCCGACGCGTGTTGGACTTTCAGCACACTTCCATCGTTAAGCGTAATAATGCCTTATGAAATAAATATTTCCTTCATAAAACGAGGAAAACCCCATGATACTTTTTCCAGAGCTTTTACACCTGTCTGTAAATGTTACTGTTCATGTAATAAAATTTCCTTTGTTTTTATAATATGTGAATAGTTTTTTTTACAAGTTATTATGGCAAACTCATTCTATGTGAGTGAACTAAGTGAATCAAACCATGAAGCAGATTCCCGAGGATAGAAAAAATCTTCACATGTGAGTCTTAATTAAGGATTCGCATATTGTTATTTCCATATTTTTACATAATTGTTTATTATATTTTCATAGTCCTACTCCTTACTTTTGCCCCTTTCATTCATACTCTTCCGCCCCAATTATTGATACATTAACATCGAGCACTAGTCCGTTTTTAGGTAGCATTATCATTAGATATTAAATTTTACCAGTTTCCTATAAGCTATTTGTAATTCAATCCACATAGCATTGATGCGGTGGCAAGAGAACTGACGTACTACATCCGATCCCGTAATCGGATGCTGTGGGGAGAAAACTTCAACACAGTGAATCCACAGTGAACTCCACAAAATCTTTTGCAGACACAACCTAGGTTTTGACGTTAACGGCATCATCAAGTCACGATAATTTCGTCCAATGTCGAAATTTAGGTCGGGTATTCAATACGTTTATGTGGAATTGGAATGCTATTTTTCTCATTTCAGCATGGTCGGTACTTCATCTGTCGAATGAGGTACATAAATGTTGTCGTTCGAGGGTCTTACTAAGAAATATAAGAGGCAGAAGTAGATTCACCCTCCCCTTCTATACTCCCCAAGAATTCGTACAAATATCATCCTTCCCAATTATCATAATGGTGCAAATGATCTCAGATGTCGGTCACCTCCCAAAAGTAATATTACTACCACTACTTCTACTACATATAACTATATTATTAATTTACATTTTGTGCTCATTGTTCATTCCACATGGAAATATTATTACAGGGTGAACTTAGAATTATTAAAATTAATAACATCCAAATCTGGCTATAACAACACAAAAAAAGTTAAGTTAGATTTTTAGTTCTATTTTTTTCATTGGAACCTCTCAGAAATTTCGAGCGCGTCCTATAATTTAGGTGTAAACTTTCGTAAAATTACTATTTAAGGCCATACATTTTAAAATTTAAACCTGTGGTTTACTTTCCCAATCTTAAATCTTTTCAATCGTTAGTAAAATTCTTGTTTTCAATCACAGTGGCTTCAAAAACAAACAACAAACAAAAATATATTTTCGATTTCACACGCATGAGACAATGTATCGGATATAGGCACTAAGATGGTTAAATTACTTGACGTATTAAGAGCTATTGACAAGTCTTCCTTTTCTCCTAACCTGCTTTTCTTATTAGTTGACATGATTAAGTTTTTAATTTTCTTAAGAACTCCTCATTCTCACCACTGTAAAAATAGAAAATCATTCAAAACTATTCTGATACTAGGAGTATAATAAGTCTAGTAATAATTCACAATTTAAACAGTTTTTGGATATAGGATATGCATAGAAGTAAACGTAGTAATATTCCTCAAAAATTCCTTTTGAACTCAATAATTTTAGTATACCTACTTATTTTTTTCAATGAGGGATCAAAAATATGAAGCATTCTTTAAATTTTCCTCTAAAATAAGAAGATAACAATACTTTGGGCACCTTTTCATCGGTATAGGGTCAAATGGTTCGTCAATTGGTTTCCAAATGTTTATTTATTTTTGGGCTTATCTGGCGACGCCGCTAATACATTTTCCTAAGTCATTATTTTATTATTACGTATTTTTAATAATTTTAATATAGGTATTACGTTGAAATAACAGTAGTTTGACTTCTACCTTACGTTCAATTTTTGCAGTAAAGCCAATGCAATAAATTATTTACTCTCTTGATACTGGAAATACGCTTAAGCGATTGTGTTTCATTAGTTGAAACGGCATTTTTTGTGAAGTGTCATGGCATCACCACGTGGAATAGCATCAATTGTTGTCGTGACTAGAGGCTCTCATCTAATTCCTTTTCTTTAACCACTCGCGAATTCCAGATTGGCAGCATTGGATGTCCGTTTAGCAATTCATCCATCCCCCAGTGTATAATTCCCCAGTATTCCCAGTATATAATCCCCCAGTGTATAAGCCCTGTTAATTTGCAATGCACTTGCACCTATGCAATTACATGTGGTGCTACCGTGGTTCCGACGGGAAATTAAGGTGTCAAATTTGGATTGAGTTAGTGATGCAAAGCCTTTCGACGTGACAAGCATCCCAGCGCACTCGTTGTAAACAGTTCTCGTATTTTCATTTTGTCATCGCAGCGTTTAGTCTCTGGGACGTCAATGAGGATAAATGATATCCGCAAAAAGTCTATTTTTTCCAGACAGGTGTTATTGCATTAGGTGGTTGCACCAGATAGTAAAGAGTGATATTTTTAGGTCGAATATTTGATTAAAAATTTTTCCCAATAACAAATGGTTACCTGAAATAAAATAAACCAGTTTCAACTGAATGAGACGTTCTTTCAGCTCTGCACTTTTATGACCGCTATTCTAACCTCCAGGGCATCCCAATGCCTATGCTTAGAAAATAAAACTTCGACCCATGGTCGCAAACTTCAATTTAATTATAATAGAAACAGCTCAAGGTATAAAAGATATATTAGGGAACAGCTCAATAAATAGCCAAGGGGACCAGTTTCGCGTGGTGGCTTGAGTATTGGCTTCCGGTTCCGAAGGACTGGGTTTTAAACTCGTCCGTGGAAGATATTTTTACTGGCATCCCGATATAAAATTTTCTTTTGGAGGTGTAAACTTGTGGGTCTCTTGTGAAGGTCCCTTAGAGTATATTACTTCGTCCGCCAGACGGGATGGGATGTTATACCGTGGTCACCTTGGTGCCTTTCGTTAAGGTTAACCTTTACCGTACGGATTAAAATTCCCGTTGCAAGCCTTGCTGGCCGGATTTCATTTTGAACACGCAGTAGAAACACTATGGAATTAAATATCAGATGCAGCGTACATTTTTCTGTACGCACGGCCGATAGTATCCTCATTCCAGTGTACATTTGAATGTACGCTAGCCCTTTAAAGCTTAAACTATTTCCAGGTGTCAGGTTCCTACAATCCCTTCTTCATGGCAAAAACTACCTCAAGTTTCGGTCACCACAATAACAATTTATGCATTGTTACCTCACTGTTCATTATATAGGATGCTATTTCAGTCGTAAATACATTTTTCATAGCATAATCAATGCGATTGTCACTAATGAGTAGTAAAGTTTATGTAAAACCCGATGTTTTACAAGCACAACATAAAAATATGGACACTTCGGTGACAGATATGTGAACGTGTACACTACGCCATAATGACCGCATTCTTTACTGTCAAAAAACGTACTATCTTCCTAATCTCATCATGGGCTATGTACTTCAGATCAGTAATTCGGGTATTGACTTTATCAGACATGTCATGTCAGAAAAGCGAACTGTAAGCTACTGATGAAAAGCGACGCAGCCAGAAGGAAGGGGATTCATTAGATGCTTACTCTTTCCTTCCAAAATGTTGCAATTATTTTAATAAATGTCACTAAGGAAAAAGATTGTGTTTGATTTTTTCTAACAAAATTATTGATTGAAATAATTCTTTATACTGGACAACTTTTTAGATTAATATGTTTGTAATTTTCAAATTAAATGTACCTTGTGTATTTATTCTTTCCGAAATGTACTCAGAAAAAATCGTTGTAAAGCGGCTGTTACACTGCAGCCGTAATTGCAAACTTAAATTTTTACAAACACAACATTTTGCTCTTGGTTTTAAAAAGCTTCATTCCATCCCCTCTGCATATACTCAATATGGACAACCCCCGAAACGAAATCCTGGCTAAGTCACTGCTAATTAATGAAATTGTTAATATTATTTTTGGGAAATAATAATAACGGTGTCTTTTATTTTAGAGGGAAATTAGGACCTTTTAGTCCTTTCTAACGTCGAAATAAAGCGATGACTAAGGTCATTAGCATTATTGTGAATTAGTACTAAGGCTGGTAAAGGGAAGTTTATCTGGGCAATGGAGGAAGCGTGAAGAAAAATGCGGTAACGGCGTTCGCCTATACTTCACGAAATTGACCATGGAGTCACCACTTTTACGTCCCATCCGACAGAATACTGCACAAAATCTCCTTAAGGCATCCAATTAGGGGTCAATTACCACTGAAAACTATCCACCAGTATGATGATTATAACATGAGCCCTCGGAATGGTAAGTCCGTTCTCTAATTACCACACACGATTCCCTCCAGTCAGACTATCACTGTGCAACAAACTGATTGTGACCCTGTGCTTTCCATTCAAGTTGTTGAAGTGAGCTCAAATCTGAGTATGGTGCACACTAATGACGACTAATGGAGCTATGTAGGCTTCCAAATCGTTTGGTAACTCCGCCCCCCTCCTGTAGGTAGCATTCGGTACACAATGGTAACAGCCGAATTATGCATGCATAGCTGTCGAATTTGTTCCAAATTCGTGTTTAAAAACGAAAGCGCTTTACCACTGAGTAGTGAAAAAGTTTACATTATCCATGTTTGACGCCTTTACAGTAAAATAAACACAAAAACAACAATATACGGCAGCGTTTATCGACGTTCTCTTGCTGTTTAGTGCACATTTATTCTACTCTTAAGCTGCCTAATTTCCAGTCCCAACGAAAAGAAAGTAAGTGTGCTGTTGCGTTGCCAAGTGAGCAGTTAATTGGAATTTTGCATTGTCATTCTCGTTTTCCAGGACTCCATTCCATCTTATGTATGGGAGCGCATGATATCAATGATTTATAAGAGTATTAAAGTCAGTCAATCTATCATATCCTTGCTTGTTTACTAATATGGGAACTACCACTTATTTTTCGAATGAACACAATTCTGCGGTGCAGAGGTAGGTAGGCACGTTAATGACCCTTTTCAGGGGAAAAATCTATTGCCTGCAACCTCGCTCCACACACGGGTGTAAGGTAGTCTCCGCGCTCTACTGCTAGGATTCAGGAGATAGTAAACCATCGTGGCCAACTTCAAAATGCTCAATCAATCAATTATTCAATACAATTTATAGATCTCTATGGCTGGAATCCATTAACTTTGATTGGATTCGCTAATGGGGCAAGTAAAATATCAGCGTATTTTAGCCTCTAGCTTCTATTATAAGTACCATGCAATTTGTAGGGTGGTTTTGCAGGATGATGTAAATAATTTAAGCACTTCAATGGGATGGACGAAACGGATGAGATTTTTTAGCACTTTTAATCTAAAGGATTAATCTTTTACTTCTTTCGCGAGGAAACCTTTGTCCTTTGCTGGAGAAAAAGCCCAGGGATTTCTTAAAAAAATATTCATTCTCAGTATGCAATTAGCACTGGCGACATGTCGTGGTAGCTCCCATCTGGCGCAGATAACCTTAGGATGTCAAGGGAAAGCTGTTCCTTTTCCGCGGTGTTACGAGGGGAGAGGACTGGAAGGGGGGTGCAGATTGCGGTGATGGGGAGTGGGAGGAAGAACGGGCGTTGGGTGGGTGGGCGGGTGAGACTGCCAAGTTGAATTTATGAATGGCCACTCGTGCTTGTGCAGACAAGTGGTGTCCTCTTTCTGTAGCCTCCAGAATAGCATAGGTGATGGTTCAGCTTTCAGAAAATACCGAGAAGGATTTTTTTAACCTTTAATACCGGGATTACTAGCCAAGGAAGAATAATTGGTGCCAACGAAGGGATATACATGGATCAACAAGTGAGTGCCTCGGATAATTTAAGTGATTGCTCATGAAAGAACTGTCTCACAATGGCTTTCAGCCGAAGCTTTAATACCGCGTATATGACTCTGATTTTCCTTTAAAATTAAAGTTCGGTGTGAATTTAGGGGCTCCTTTTTCATGGGTGTTTTTGTTGCAATGCTCAGCCACCGTGGGACTAATCACGCCCAAGCAGTGATGCTCATGTGTATCCTCTTCTTCCGTCCGAACGTCATCACTTTCCATCACATGCTTAAATTATGCCTCTACGTTCACATCGAACAATAATATCCCCTTTATAATCCTCATCATTTACATATGATTTTTAAGAAAAGAGTCGTTTTTATTCACCGATACTTGTTACTATGTACATTTTTATTATGTAAACCAATAAATACTTGTCAACAGATTCATTAAATAATGAATACATACTTTTAAGGCTGTGTAAAAATAAAAAAGTGTGAAAAGTATTTTAATTAAAAATTAATACATTCTCTTGCAGCTATATGTCACAGATATACGTAATTTTAAAATACCTTTGATGTTGAACATTCCATTCTATGAAATTTACTCATAATGAAAAATTCTACTTATTTTTAATTCTATGAAATTTCCTCATTCTGAAAAATTCTACTTATTTTTAAGCAGAAATAAATGCAAAAGTACCTTAAAATATAAAATATAGGGGCAAAACTAAGGGTAATAACTAGTTAAGTACGGCCAATATATGCTAAATAAGTACGGCCGTGATATGGACTAAATCCCATTTTTGAGCCCTTAAACGTAATCCCATGGAACACCAATAATGAGTTCACCATCGGATAAAAGTATTGATGAAAATAGATAGATAAAACATTTATTTCTACATAATTAAATATATTTTCTTTTTATCTTCCAGAAATATTTAAACGGCGAATAAATACTAATATTTGCATTCTAATATGATTTAAATAACTAATTTACTTTATACTCACAGGTATGAATAGGGTTGTCTACAAAATATGGAAAGTAAATGTCAAAAGAGATATTAACGCCAATCAGTGGTGATAACGAGTGGATAAATAAGAATTAACGCTTTCCAAAGTGTTTTGACGCTCCGCTGAAAAAGACCAAAGCCATTTTGGCTTTGATTTTGACTTCACTATGCAGCAAACACCGTACCGCATCACATAAAATATGAATCTTCTACATATTGAATATGCTCATAGACCATCTGAAGTAACTCATTTTCTCTTTCAAGTTTGCCATCACTATTCTATTCTCCACTACTGAACTAATGTGATCTCGGAATGTTTCAGTATTTCGCCTTGTTTCTGATACTCCCTTACCATGTATCTAACTTTGGAATATTATTAGGATATGACCTAACGTGGCCATCGTTCATATTTTTAAAACCATGGTGTGAATTTTTTGCGAATATAATTGCATTTGGCTCATGTGTGAAAGTCCCGGCAACTTTGTTTTTGTACATATTAACAAACTTTTGGACGCAATAATGCCTATTTACTTCGCTGAGTATGGCAACCCTTTTTTTTGGACGTGGAATTGTTTAGTGTTATTATTTTCTTTGGTATACAGTATTATTCAGGCATTAGAAATTACGTTTAATTGAGTATTAGGACGTTATTACATCATTTTACAGCCCTAATGGGCTAGTTGAAATAGGAAAAAGGAGCTGGAATTATTGACTAGTTTTCAACCCATTTGCAGCTATAGAAGGCTATGCATATAGAATCTTTCTATAGAAAATGTTCACAACACAAAAGAAAAACCGTAAATATTGACTACTCCGGCTTTGAATCATCTGCTCATCTTCAGGTGTTTGAAGACTGTGGCTGTATCATCGAACATCGGGAAGTGTTTACATCATGTTTTCTTTTTGAAGGGGTACAAAAGTCTAACATTTTATTTGTATCTTCAATTTAATACCACATAGTTACACTGGGGTGTGTTTCATTACATATAAATATACATTTTTACTCAACTTTTTTGCTCCTGTTAACATTGTAATTAACTTTGCTCTTTATTCTTTATTTAATCAGGAAACATTGCGAAATCCATGAAAATTAATATTTATTCATCATCATTTTTTAAGAATCTTAAGTTCATTGTTATGCATGAATAAATGTAACCCACATTCGCTGAGTCTTAGACCTCTAGCATATTCTTGCCATTTTCATCTCATTTTGATCATTTCCCGTTTGCAACCTCTTCAAGCCTCTAAAATTTCGCAAATGCTCATTAATATTACGTTGTAATCATCAGATACACGTGCAAGTAAATCATTTTTAGCTATATTTATATAAGCCTTGAGACTCATGCTAATATGAAAGGCAAAGTGTACACGAGTATAATATTTTGAAAAAAAAATCCATTTGGTATCGCCGTAAACATTCTTGCGTATATTTGTTATTAATTTAAACATACCATTCGATTGGTGATTAAATTTGTCATTTCTACAAAAGTATTGCATAATAATTGTACTCATGCAACTACTCTTTAATTTTAGATTATACATCCACAATCGTGGTTTTTAATGGATATTAGTGTTAAGGATAAAAAGTTCACTGTTTTCCGGAACTCTGCATAAACTTTTGAGTCCTGTGTTTATTTTTCTCTTCTCAAAGCAACAGCTATATAATTCTTTTTAAAAGAGATTAATGAATCGTATCATTAATTTAAAAATTAAAATTTTGATAAAGTTGGAGAGTTTCTGTAGATACGTATGTGATAGGTTCAATTAATGTACATTATTCCTAATTTGGATAAGTATTCACAGCTTTAAAGGCAGAAGTTGAGCAATTTTAAGAAAGAGTCCTTAGTCGTGGTGAGACAACTCATGGTAATTGCACCACGAAAATGCACATCTTCACACGTCACAGCATTTCGTTAATATTCGGTAAAAAATGAGTTATGATGCCTCAGAATTCGCCAGACTGTTTGAATTTATTTGGCTATTTCCATTTCTTGAAGATAAAAAACCATGAAGGAGCACGTTTTGCTACATTGACGAGATAAAGAGAGAATTCCTGATAGTGCTAAACGCCATTTTGAAAAATGCGTTTCGGAATTGCTTCGAATATTGGTAAATGTTCTGGTAAATTGTTTTACAACCAATGAGGACTACTTTGAAGGTTACAACTTAAATATTGAAGAAATAAATGAAGACCTTTAGTGAAAAACCAAAATTTTGTAACATTTTTAGGAAGCAACATATGTCACACGAGTGTGCATTGAACAATGCGCGTGGAAGGAGCCATCTTGAGGCGAATCTAATGGACACTTTCACTGGAAGCCAATGCACTAATGCATGATCTTGATCTTCATTCGGTGAGGATGCTCCCCAATGGGGACTCTCAAGCCCTGCCGTTATACGCCGGCGTCTGACGAAGACGGCGACTGCGTTCGTCCTTCAAATGCCAAGGCGGCGGCGGAGCGGATGCACTTGTGACCCTGTGGTATTTTTATCATTTGAATTGCATTGACTGTTGAAGTCAAGAAGCGGAGTTGCTACAAAGTGAAGGTAATGTGGCATGTAAGGCCCTTGCAATAGCTCCTGGCGCTGCGCTATGGATGGTTTTGGGACATGGTTACGGAACTTTCATAATACTACAAAAAGGGGGAGGGAGGTTGTTTAGTGTGGTTAATCAGTCCTAAACCCTTTGTAATTGCTGCCAACATAATAGTTTCGAGAGGTAGTGACTCACCATCATCTGCGTAAGATTCCGAACTTTCTCAACTTGAGACCCTTAAGATAGTATCCCTAGTAGCGTTAAGGTGGTGGGGGATTTTAACCACTTTCTGCGCTTGCCCTTTGGCTTTAGAAGTAGTTTGGTAAGTCTGCCTCCCTCTCTCTCTCGTAGCCTACCTCTTTTCCCCTCTGGCCTTTCCCTTCACCAACTTCCCTTTTACCTCACCTCCTCTCCGCGCAGGTCTGTGCCAGGAACATTTGCGAGTTCCATACCCTTAAGAAGTTAACTTTAGAGCCCTGTTTCCTTTAATTTTGAACAAATGAGCTACGGTTGTGCAAATAAAATGGAATATAATTGTATACAAACTTTTAGAAGAAGATAATATTGATTAGAAGTTTTAGGGAATACGGTGGTTCGAAACAAAATAATTATTTTATTTCAGAATGCTATAGAGCGCAAAAGTTGTTATTGGTTTACACAAGAAAAACTGGTTTATTTATGCATATCTTCCGGTCGCGCATTGCCGTTTAATTTCGATATAAATCGTTAGAAACCACAAACTTTAAATATGCTTTGTGTGTAAGAGTGGTATGACTGCAGTCCCATATCGCGTAAACGACTTTACAAGCATTTAAAAATGACCTAAAATTATATAAATTAAATTTATATAATATATTTTGGTCACGCAATATGTGATAAATTTGCGATTTTAGTGAAATTTCAAAGTTTTACATTTTAAAACGATTTTATACCAAATCTAGTTGAGACGCTATAGTTACATTCCTGTACCTAGAGGTGCTTCGAAAAAAAGTACTGTAAAATAATCTTTATATTTTAACACTAACCGGTCGCGCAGACGCATTAAAAAGTTACTAATGCTGCATTGGCCTTAGTTATTGTCGCGTTCTTTCGCGCGAACTTTCTATATGATTTTCTAATTTGATAAAAATGTTATATTTGAATACGAGCATAAGCCTGCTTCAGTAACACTATTATTTTAATTATTTTTGACCGTGGAGCTGAATGACATAGAGTTCCAATGATAAGTTTGGAGGTATTTTTCAAATTACATGGTGTGTGCAGTCCTTCGCTCATTTTGCTTTACAAAACGACCCAGAACTCATCACGGGGAGGTGGTTGCATTTCGAGTTCCACCCGCGCCCTTAACAACCTACCATTCAATGATGAGGGTGTGTTATTTAAAAAATTCACAAATTTAAAACGTACAAATTTACATTGTTTTTCTCTGTACTTTTTCTCCATGGTTTAAAACGTTATTCATTTTGTCTATCACTACGATTTTATATTAAGATTCTTGCGAAAAAGTAGGCATGGCTGATCTTGACAATAATCTAACTCAGATGAAACCTTCCCTATCACTGTGCTCACAAACTTCACTGGAAGCTTATGTCACAAGCTTAACTCACCTTTCGACAGCTTATGTATGACATGGAAATTTTTCTAAATCCATAACAGTCTTAAAGTCTATGTTAACATTCTGTTTTACTTCGTCATTAGTCAGTGCTCGTAACAAAGGAAGTTTAGTCAGATTACAAGTGTCCCATTGTATAATTTCGGTGTAGTCTGTAGCTTGTTTAAATTTGGTGGCATAAAAGGTGTAATATGATTATGTTCAGAAGTTGCTTGCCTTACCATCAAGATTCATCTGCACCCAAGCTCCCACATGTGGTTTCTATCATCAATGACCATCGCTTAAAGTAAATTTTCGGGAGGGGCAAAGTAAGCATTTCGTTGTGTCTACTACTTGAAGCAGTTCTTGTGGCAGATACCTTGTTGTTTGAATGATCTGATAAATATGTTTTGGCGAAATTATTGTTTACCTTAATGGTAAACCACATAAGCATATACGACTTTAAATTAAAGTTACTATTTGCCTCATATTTTCAGAACTCTGTACACTAATATATAGGCACACAACCCTGTTAGTGGTAGTGAGTCATCTTGAGTGTGACATAGGGCCATGGTCACGGGTTGTAAAATCTTCAAAACACTGCCCTGACCGGATGACTTTTAATATGTCTAGTACATACAATTGATCTTTGCTGAGTATCTGCCTATCTACTTCAGGAATCACACTATCAATAGGTTCAAATTCAATTACCGGTATCTTTTCACACCTAGGCAGATCTTTTTCAATTCGCCCTGAATTACCTGTTAGGTTTGTTGTTATAGCATTTATGCGCTTGAAAAGGTGGCGAAATGGACGTTCGTTGAAATGAAGAAGATAAATACTCCATTCCACACACAACTCATAACAGTGTCATCACATCCGATCACTTCTAATTTGTTAAATGATAAGTCATTTTCAGATCGGAAGTTGCAAATATATACATGGCTCGTATATGCATGATAGATATACATATACACAAATCGTAAATTGATTTATTTTTAAAAGTAACTGAGGCAGGCGAGATGTAGTGGTATGACATCCTGATTTAATGAAAAAGAGAGATGGCACTTTTTCCACAAATTTACTGATTGTAGTACAACGCGTTTCGACCGTTAGGTCATTTTCATGTACACACAGTGTACTTTAAAATGACCTAACGGTCGAAACGCGTTGTTCATCAATCAATAAATTTGTGGAAAAAGTGCCATCTCTCTTATTCATTAAATTATGATTTCTTTTTCACACATGCAGTTAATAATTATTGGACACGTATAGGCATCTGGAGTTCTCTTGCAAGTCAGTCGATAGCGAAAATGTGACATTTGCATGCAGCAATGTCAAAAAGATAGGAAGCCTTCTCTTTAAATTCGTTAAGTCTCAGTGTAAATGTTGCTTTGTTTTTGTCACGATTGAATGATTTTCTGAGCTTAAAATATGATTCATTGTAAGTGTTAATAAGCTGGACTACTCTGTATTTCGTCACAGTTGGGATAGAAGCCTTGCCATACAAACACTTAATTTTGTATGCAACTGTAATGGCTACTTTTAAAAAGGAGACACTCTTTTTGTTTGTTTCAACAGCCAAGTTAAATCTTTCTTGAAAGCAGCAACGGGAGACATTATCATGTGTTGGTAGCTTGTTATTAAATAAGTTCCGCCGGTGGTAGGGCATTCAAAATCCTTTCTAGTTATTACACCTACTCCTACGTTCTGTGGCGCATCCATCATAGAAGTAATACACTTGCTCTTTGTAATCACTAACACCTAATGAAAAATCACACGTTGCTGACTAAATAAACGAGAGAACAGTCATGTACTAACTCAGGAACAATACTACGTCTAGTACTGACTGAGGTCTACAGCAGACTGACAGGTATAATACAAAATTTGCGGAAGGCGGACAGACGCGCACGCAGCCACAGAAAAAGTCCGAACGCACGCCTGCGTCTCGTAATACCGGGATTAATCACTTATGATGCGGCTGCGCGACCAGTTAGTGTTAAAATATAAGGATTGTTTTACTGTAACTTCTCTAAGCACCTCTATGTACAGGAATGTAACTATTTTTCTCAATAAAATTCTTTATAAAATCGTTATTAAATGTAAAGCTTTGAAACTTTACTAAAATAGAAAATTTATCACATATTTCACAGCGACCAAATTATATGATAATAAACTAATTTATATAATTTAAATAATTTTTAAATAATTGTAAATTTTTTTACGCGATTTAGGACTGTACTCATACCACCCTTACATACTTACAAAAAATATTTAATGTTTGTGGTTTTTAACGATTTTTATCGAGCTTGAACGGAAATGCGCGACCGGAAGATATATAAATATTTTTTTAAATGTTATTTTTTCTTGTGAATACCAATGGCAACTTTTGCGCGCAATAGCATTCCCAAATAGAATTTTTTTTTTCGAACCACCCTTTTAGGTAATCTTGCTGTTTCTCTTATTTGTACGCAAAATAACCGGCATTCAACCACCTCATATCTTGAAAAACCTTGGAAGTATATGATTTAACTTCCCTAGATATCAAAATGTACCGTACGTCGTGATGGCGGTAAACGTAGCATCTGAATGCACAATGGAAGAAATATCACGTAAAACTATGGTATTTCTGTTGGTTAGTCAACCTAGTGATGGAAAATCGACAACCTAGTCGATTTTTCGAGCAATCGATTTTTAATCGAAATGAAAAGCTCGACTTTTCACCAAAAATCGAAATTTGAACCAAAAGATCGATTAATCGAAAAAATCGACGATTATTTTTGAAAAAAAATACAGTTGGTACAAAAACATGTTTATTTATCATTCGAAAAACGCTCATAATGCATATTTGAAAAGTATAAAAAATCCCTAAAAATGAACTTAGAATACATTCTTGAATTATTTGTGGTAAAAATTTACAATTGCACGCACATTAAAGTTTGGGGATCACCGCTGGGAACCATTCGGCTTCACTATAATTTTTAAGAAAGATCAACTGATTGGGATGCTTTCTTGATAGGGCGTGCTTTTCCAATTTTACCGGCCTTTCAGAAAAGTCTTTCACATGAAACGGATGACGTTATCATACTCAGCACTTTGATCGCGAAACGGTACGAAATGGTCAAGATCAAAGTTGAAAAATCGAGTTTGGATCGAAACTCGTAGATCATGGCTTGATCTCGATTTCCTCGATCTTTGACTATTAAAACTCGATTTTCGATTTTAATCGAAATCGATTTTTCCATCACTAAGTCAACCATGGCTTTAATTCGTAAATACAAGCCATGAGCTAGCTTTGTTTTGAAAATTTCCGCCTGTGAACGCACTCATTGAATATTTCCTCTGCTCCTAATGACATTAACAATATTCATGCGTGATCACCCTCACATTCTTTTACATATATTGGTGCAATGGAATTCTTCCCGGAAATGGAAACTATGGTATTTCTGGTGGCTAGTCAACCATGGCTTTAAGTCATAAATACAGGCCATGAGTTGGCTTTGTATTAAACATTTCAGCCTGTGAACGCACTCCTCATTGAATTTTTCCTCTGTTTTAAATGACATTAACAATATTCGTGCTAGATTACCCTCACACTCTATTTCATATATTGGCGCAATGGAATTTTTCCCGAATTCCTAAAACTGTTGTTCTAGTGTTAATTTTTCACAATCTCAAAACTCATTAAGAGCAAAAAGATTTGAAACGGAATTTTTGAACAACACTAATCAGTGTTCTAAAATACTACGTATTTACAGTTAAATCTTCATGCAAATATATGTATGCTTTCATTGCATTCCTAGCGCCGAATAATGAGTGATAGGTCAACCTACTTACTCTCCAATAGCCACTATCCTAAACCTTTGTTTTAGAGTCATATTCATGGGTATCTGACATATTTCATTTACAATTACTTGGCTAATGTTTTTTCCCAGTTTTTATCTTTTGATATGTAGGATGATGTTTTCGGGTAATGCTAAGTTTTGTTCATTTTGAAAAACTCACCGTTTCGCTTCTCTTACTGGAAGCGTCATTAAGAGAATGATGGATGAGATCTCTAGATTACGCTTCAAGTAAGAGAAGCAAAACGTGGGGCTTTTCAAAATGAACAAAACGCAGAACTGCCCGAAAGAATCATCCTAAATAGACTAGAGTAGCCTTCAAACAAATATTTTTTGCATCCTTTCTCCTTCATAGCCATAGAAATTTGTAAATTATGTAAACCAATATAGCATTTTACACCGGTAAACTTAAAAGTTTGTGAGGACTTTAGACGATAACTATTGCGTTTTTATGATTTAAAAACATTTTCGGGTAGGGAAGGCTAAACAAAAGTTAAAGGTCCGACTATTCAACACTGCGTTTAAACAAAAAGAATAGGCTTAATCCCTAGTGTGAATAGACTCCCATATTATATGTGCTAAAATAACTTATATATGTACTAAAGACATATCTTATAAAGAACTACTTGACCACTTCATTTCTTAAAATTGAACTATCCATCCATTTCCAGAAATATTCCAAAATATAGGAACGGCCAGTATTATGAATTATCTGAAGCATTGTATCAGTCGTATTTTTCTCATACCGTACGTATGGTACATGCACATTGCACATGCATCTTAGCCTCCACATTGTCTTCCTGTTCAACATCTCACTGTTCCGCTTCGTTTTCTCTGCCTAACTCGCTGCCCCTAGTCGAATACTCCGCGACCCGGAGAATTGGCAAAGCGAAGTCTGCGTAAATTTTTGAGTGGAGCTACAGCCTCCGAGGTGTCACCCACTCGTTATTCTTACCACAGTACATCGCACACAATATGTGAGCCGACCCATTCTCTGTAAGCGCAAGGTGAGATTTTATGGGATATATTATAATTGGATTCGAGTTGTCTTGTCCGAATTGGTTTCCAGGGAAAAAATGACCATAGCGCTAGAGCCCATGAATTTACTTCATAGTTTCAGTCCCTGAAGCAGTCCATTTCACTACTCATAGGTCATTACTTTCATCTGTAATGCTTTTATGCAATAAGAGTTCATTCTTAAATTATATATCGTTTTAATGGATTTTGACTTCTACATATTCATGTTTGTATTTTGAAACATAGTAATATGCCGTTTCCCTCTGCCAAACTGTTATGGGAAGGCAGAAATTCGTAAAAAAGTGTAATATATATTTTTATTTTCAGTTTAATGGTGTAACATAATTTACAGCGGCTTGTTAACCAAAAATTGGTGTATGTAAATCCGCAATAAACGTTTATAATACTAATTTAATCATTTATTTAATATATTTATGAATTTAATATGCATGAGTTCATGCATCTTTCAGTAGGATAACAGAAATTTTGGTCATCATTTGTTTTGCACGTAACCCATTTGCATATTTTTACATCCAGGTTTGCACACTTTCCAAATGATAGCCGAAAGACTAATGGTCTTACAAAGTTGAAAAACAGTCACCATGACTACCTCAAGGTTCTTAGTGTTAACTTCAGGGAGGAGAGGGAACAGTGGGTTGAAAGTCATCCAATTTCTGGTGCAGGATGTCCCTTCGTATTGTACATTATGTACATTGATTTAAAAAATTTAGGTTAGCCACTATTTAATGTTAAGGCACTGTTTACAGCTAGATAGGGTGAAAAAGATAATGATAATTTCCATTAACTTAACATTTATCTTGATGCGTGTGATAGTCTTGCGTCATTAAACCATAGTTTAAGGAATATTTGAAGCGCGTATGATGTCAACACGTAAAAAGGTGACAAATGCCGTATGCCAATGCTCGGTGTTGGTAACATAGGGTCGTCGTTGAGTTTTCCAACTTTCTTGGGAATTAGACTCATCCGAAAGAGTGATTGGTTCCCATATAAAGAAAGATGAATAAAAATGAATGTGTATATGCATACATATTAAAAAATAATTGGTTATAAAATATTTGGACAGGATATGCCGTTCGTCAATGGTTACCTATGCGTGGTACACTAGAAAACAGTGTCTCTATGAGCGAAAATTCCCCAGAGGAAAAACCATTCGCCTCGACTAGGACATGAACCCGGATCCCTCGTTATCGCGCCGAATGCTTTAGCCAGTTTTCCAACGCGTCCTTCTCCCTCGTGGATTTCTGTTGTCTGTGAGTTTTAGAGCATGTGTAGCGATAATGAGAGATGTGAAACAGAATGTATGTGGCTCCACCATAGCAATGTTCTTGTTAATATTTTTAGGGTCGTATGTGTTCGCGACGAAAAACCAAGTCTACTTTTTTAAAGAGGTTTGAAACATGATTTTTTAAATGAAAATGATTCAAAAGAGTATCCAGAAGGTCTTTCTTTTGTAAGAGCGGGCAGAAAATAAACTATTTTTGTCGTTTTTACAAATGTCATCCTCAACTTTGTTCCTATTTTCAGGGCCTTATATATCCGCGATGAAAAACCAGATATACCTTTTTAGAGGTTTGAAATCATTCTCTTTCTATTGAAAAATTCCCAAAATAAATTCCAGAGGGTCTTTTTTGTAAAATCGGGGTGAAAATACCCTATTCTTGACGTTTTTACAAACATTTTCAAATTTTGGTTCAATTTTTAAACTAATGGAAAGAACTATGGAGTTGAAATTTTTAAATTCATAAACCATGTGAAAAGTTTCACGTTGATTATACCTTTACTTCCTGAAATTTTAGATTTTAAAAAAAGTTTAGTTTTTATTTTCGATCCGCAACTTTTCGGGACAGTTTCGCCCTGAATTTTCTGCAAAGAGCTCGCTCTAAAGGTTATTTTTATTATTTTGTTTAATAGAGTGCACAAATTTATACTAGGTAGCCAATATTTCTACCTCTAATAAAAATATCCCCTGAGATACTATGCCTCAAAGTTACCGAAATATCATAGTCATACTGAAGAAGGCTGCGTCATGGGGTCAAACAAATTACTATATCTCAGCAAGTATACCATTGGCGAACGCAAAACGTAACAAATAATCATTGGGGATATATGTACATGTCCATATAAAATTTCATTGAAATCCGTTATGGTCGAACTTCTCCGAACTTCTCCGAAATCAGACCACTTGGCATGGAATGACCCTATGAATTTAGTTCCTCCAGGGAATGATAGTAATATTTCAAACATAAATTAGATTTAAAGAAAGACAAGCATTCATCCACCGGAAGAAATCTTTATGTCTTTAAAGTTTTTGTAATATCACCCCTAGAGCGTTGTTTACTGAGTGAATTGCGTTACTGAAGACTAGCAACGGAACGAAGTTTAAACACATCCCTACAAAATAGCAAGTTTATTTCTGAGGAAGAAATTTCATGGTCATTAAAGAACAATACAACGGGAACTTCAGTATTGGATTTGGGAGCAACTCGGGAAACTTTCCGAAACTCTAAGCAGATATCTGCCACAAGATGAGTTATTTTCAAAACTTGATGACACTCGATTTCCGGGAAAAATCTCCTAAAACTCTATTTTCCTCAATTACATGAACGAGGATTGGAGATATTTTGACGTTAAACTCAAATCCTTTAACTTTTAATGCCTATTTACTTGAAGGTATTCAACACTAGTTTTATTATTAAATGTTATTCTTGTTTACTACAGTTTTTTATGCTTTTTGTTCCTTGTTTATGTTTTAGGTACATTACACAACTATTTATGCAATATTTTACTTAAATTATAATGATCACTTCAATTATTTTTTTTAACGAACACACGATTTTTAAATTTGGAATCTGCGCTCTTTTTTCTAATTTAATTCCTTTCTTTCCTCTGCCCATGTTGTCCGAATGTTGATAATAATCATCTTCCGATTACGTCAAGAGACTCTTAAAGGCTGCCCGTCATTTCCAACTCGAATATTTAGCCAAAAAATCATCTGTGAGTAGCATTAAATCTTGTTCCGGAATTTTAAATGTTTTACAGAAGCTCCACAAATTATAATTCCCACTTGCATTTGGTGGCATTTTCTGAATAAGTGAAAGAGTAATATGACAGGTTTCAACTCAGTGAGCATGAGGATATTGAGTAACACTGAAAGGATGTCATATTGATGTTTCCATTGTCTCACCGCTGTAAGACTGAAGTGGAAATCTTTTCTCGTAGAAAACTTTAAAAAAACAACAATTTAATAGCAACAACTTTCTGCACTTTGTTTATGGGGGTAAAACATTTTATCATGCTTGTATTACTCAAAAAATTTTCTCTTAATAAACGCTGAATTATAGAAATGTATGGTGGAATTGGTGGAATCTGTAGATATGCACCAAATAGACATATGAGGATACCTACATGACAAAATATGACAATCATCTATATCTTCCTTATTTAGTAAAATTTTAAAGGCGAATTCCCCTGAAGGTACATGAATTTAAGGTAAATTGTTTTACACAATATCTACTTTGAATCTTCAAAAAATTCGATAGTGACAATCACATTTATCAGCATAAAAAAGGTCAATGTTAGGTATTTATCAGCTAATAAAATACCTAGCTAAATCGTATCACATCAAGGTTTATTCTCCATCATTACTTAATAATTTATGCGCAATTCAATAAATTTTCAGCTTTTTTAAAAAAGTTACTAAATTAAACTAAAAGCTGATACATATTTGACTCAAGTATAATATTTCCCAACAATTAATTTCAAGCATAACTTGTTGTATTGACTAGCATGTATTTTATTTTTTTATGATCTAAGGTCTTTAACATTTATTATCAACCCTTGAGCCCCTTTTAACCAAGAAGTCCATAGCAACTCTTTCTTTCATATTTATCCCAAAAATCGGTGTATATGCTGTTCACAGGAACAAAAGAGCATGACTTTAGAACAGAAAACATTAATTTAATATCCCCTTTACACCTAGTCGATATACGTATGTGTAGCCATGCATGTACGGTACTTAAATATGTGAATTCTTCTACTTGACCAGCGAATTGAAGTGTTTGCACATTACATTGTTTCCATGATATTCCATAAATATAGATATAGTTATGGAAATTGCCATTTACCTTAAGCTAAAAAAGAGTCAATTGGAGATACCAATTTAACTCTTTTTGAACTTATGGCTAAAGAGTGTCATTGGTTACAAAAATCAAACTCCATTGTCCAAGTTATAGAGTGTCTACTCAGTAAAACAACGTTTGCAGGCTGTTTTAGAGCTCTGGGAAAGCAAATATTCTTCAATAGCTTTTTTTTAATAATAGATGTAAAAAATATATAACATTAAAGACTGGCAGATTGCAAAAGAAAGTCACGGCAAAAGAAAGTTACGCTGCGCAACGCTCAAAAACCAAGAAATCAATGCGTACTGCATTGCGAAATTTCAAGAAAAAAGTACTCGGTGAATTACTCGAAGAAAATCCGAAATCTTTTTGGTCATATGCGAGAGAGCTTCAGGGAAAATCTTCAACCGTAGATTCGTTATTTGATAAAAATGGCAAACTTGTCTCCGAAAATATTGACAAAGCTAACACGTTAAATTCCCCCTTCGAAAGTGTATACACTACAGACGTTACTGCATGTAATTTTGAAATTTCATTCAATGAGGAACCGATGAAATAAATCACTATTCAACGCGATGGGATTACTAAACAGCTACAGTCGATAAAAAATAGTAAATCTCCGGGTCCGGAGGGAATACCCGCGCGTGTCCTCAAGGAGTTAGCCTCACAGATCGCACCGTTCTTAGGCATAATATTCAAGAAGTCATTGTCTGAAGGAAAGATACCATTAGACTGGAAGATTGCAAACGTTACACCGATATTCAAAAAGGGAAATAGACACGACCCAGGGAACTATCGACCAATTTCATTAACGTCGATCATAGGCAAGATACTCGAACATATCGTCGTTAGCAATATCATGACGTTCCTGGACAGTCGTAACGTCCTCCATGGCTCTCAGCACGGCTTCCGGAAAGGTAGATCATGCACGACCCCTAAGAGATGGAGGGAGCGATAGGGACGTCGCACTTGCTGGTGCCGCGAAAATTCAATTTTTTGAGTGGGGTGGATTAGACTCCACGTGGCACTGGTTAAAGGCATCGCACACCAACCAGATTTGTACACAAATGTTTTATCGTCAAAATTAATGTTTTAGTTGGTGGAACCTTCCTTTCCGATTAAAAAAAAATGAGACACCCTACAGAACAGGAACGACAAATGTTATCGTTGTATGAACTGTTACATATTTAAATGGGAGATGCTGAGTTTGGGACTTTGGATGAAAACGGCTAGATAAATTGAATAGGGAGTGAATAGTCCACTGAAATCAATGCGCTGAACAAGCACATGATATTTGCATGCTGTTCATTCTCTCTCAACTCAATATCCTCAGCCACAGTTAATAATTATACATCTTGTTCTTCAAACATATCATTGAAAACATTATAACTAACTTCCTCAGATGCTATTATCCGATCTTACGCAGTAGATGTATTCGAATAATGTACTATTAAACTTACCCATCTGCTACATAAAAGGCAACGCGTACGTACATATGGTTCAGTTGCTAGGCGTAGTGATTGCAGTTTGCGCCAATATACACAAGTTCTCCACTTACTGTCA
This sequence comes from Pyrrhosoma nymphula, assembly GCA_963573305.1. Taxonomy (NCBI): domain Eukaryota; kingdom Metazoa; phylum Arthropoda; class Insecta; order Odonata; family Coenagrionidae; genus Pyrrhosoma; species Pyrrhosoma nymphula. The sequence continues at coordinate 103,266,846 of OY754332.1, read as the reverse complement.
AATGGCGCGGGCGTATGCATTTTTCAAAATACACGCAGGGAAAACTACTTAGTAACTTCCGTCACCAAAAATGTTCTATGCATAGAAATTTCTTACATTTAGGTATTATTTATTTATCCAGAAACTTAACATTTGGCATTTTGCCTGGTGAAAATGGTCAATATTTCACTTTAGGTGAAGCGTAAAAATCTCTTTCAAAACCTTATGACTCACATCAGTGAAACTACAATTTGGAAAAAAAATAACTATAATCTTTTTAGCGTACACTTAGTGAGATGAAACCCCTTCTTAAATTTCTTATAACAGTTTGGGACAGGGTTTAAGATTTCTACAGGTAAGGCATTCCACTCTTCTATCGTCATGTTTACAAAGGAACCAGTTCCTATATCGGTCCTTTGCTATCGAGCCCTTTTTTCAGACCTATGATCGTTTTTTTCCGATTTTGTTTGACTTGAGCAGTCTTTTAAATATTTTCTTCCATCCCTTTTCCTTTCTATTGGCCTTGTACCGGTTACCTAGCCTGCATGCTGCCCTCCCTTCCTCATGAATTTCCCAGCTCAATATATTCAGCATATTACTCACGCTGTCGCATCCATTGTGCTTGCCTAAGACGTAGCGTGCCGCCTTCCTTTGCTCTTTTTCTACTTTGTTCCCTAGCCCTCTCTTGTGTGAGTCCCATGCGCTCGTGTTACATTCCAATGTTGGTCGTACTATAGTGTTGTACGCCATCTCTTTTACTTCCTTCGATGTTTTCTTTAAGTTACTCATAACGAAATGAAGTGCTTTGAAACCTTTCTCCGTAACTCTTTGAATATATTGTGCCCAACTTAATTCTTATAACTCCTATGGTCATAATACCACGGTACCTCTACATCCTTGATTAAATAATCAATGGCATTGCTATCTATATCTCTTCTACGCCTCGTAAGTGAGATAGCGCTAAACATGTCAATGTTTATTTCCATGCGATTTAACCATACACATTTCATTATTTTGGACAAATCATTTTGAAGAGTTTTTCAATCGGCGATGCCACTAACTTTCCGGTACACAATGCATTCATCCGCAAATAGTTTAATATTTGATTCAATTGAATCGGGAAGGTCGTTTATGAAAACCTGGGAATAGTACTGGCCCTAATACACTGCCCTGGGTTACACCAGATGTTATGGAAGCTTATTCGGAGAGACTTTCACCTACTTTGACCCTTTGTTTTATATTTGTCAAAAAGTATTCTACCCAAAGTACTTTACTATTGTATATGCTTGTATTTAATTTTCTTTTAATTTGTATTGCGGAACCACGTCGAACGCTTTGAATAAGTCTAGAGTAACTGCATCCACTACACGACCGTCGTCCAACGTATCAGACAGGTCTTGTACTAAGGCAGCCACCTGTGTTTCACAAGAATACTCATTCCTTAACCCATGCTGATTTCTAACTAGCCAGTTAGCTTCCACCCAGATGTTTCTAATTTATTCGGAAATTAATATTTCTATGATTTTATATGCTATGAAAGTTAGGCCGTTTTATTATCTTTCTTATAAATAGGGACTACTGCGACCATTTTAAATTCATAAGCTACATAGCTTTAGTATAGGGAAATCTGAAATATTATTTTGAGATATAGGACTATTGAATCCAATCCAAATCTCAGCAATGAACCTGAAATATTCTCTGGTTCTTTTGAATCATAGGAAAGAAGTTTATTAATTTTTGCAAGATAAATTTATCCCTAATTACAAAGAAAATCCATTCCCTGAACTATCCACGTTATTATTACCTATCTCCAAGCTACACGTTGTTTTTCCGAACATCCCAGCAAAAGGTTGTTAAATGTATGTATAAGCTATTTCCTAGTCTTCTATTATTTACTCTCCGTTGTCACCCTTAAGCAGCAATATTTTTTGTCAAATTATCCTTTTTCTTTCGAAAATTCTTAAAAACTTACCTCTAACGCCAGAGTTCGTTAGACATGGCACGTGTTATTATTGCGTTTTCCTGATCAACATTTCTGGTCTCTTTATATCTAATAATGTAATCTACCCTTGCCGCACGCAACTTATGAAGTTATTTTTTAATTTACTCTAGTTTTTTTGTGTAATAAACTGGACCTTGGTTTGCTTTTATTTTTAATTTAGTGACATGATTCTCGAAGGTGGTTTCAAGCAGAATGTTAAAACTCGTCCATAGTTCGTCCATAGAACTACCTGAGCTAGCCCATATCGGAAAACCTTCTTTCAGTGCTCCTTCAAAACCAACGCTATCCCCTTCGGAAAAATTCCAACGCCAGTTTTTTTTAAGATGGAACTTTTTTCTTCGCACACACCCAGTTGAATTCTACTCTAGTCTAGGCTTTATGATCACATATTCCTTCAAATGTCTCGACCACGTTGAAAAGACTCAAAAGTCTTACGAGGAAGATATCTAATACATTTTGCTCTCTGGTAGGCTCTTCCACAATTTGATTTAATTCATCCTCGACAATTAATTCATTTACAAGGTCTTGTGCCTTCCCTCCTCCTTGCCTGTTCCTATGCCAGTTGAACATTGGAGTATAAGTCCCCCGCTATTACGCGCAATTGTAGTTCCCACTAGTTCCCTCCAGGAAACCATTAAGTATTTCAAGCAAGTGCATGTCTTAGCCCGGTTTCTGGCGAGCTGCAGTATTTTTCTGTTATCCTCTTTCAAGGCCCTTACACACATCAGTTCAGAGTCGTACCTCACCTAGTATACTAGCGCTCAATATCTCGTTTCGTACACAAGGAAATATACCGCCTCCGTGATAGTTTCTGTCCCTTCGGTTTGCATTGTAACCCTTAGGGAAAAATACAATTGAGTTTTGTTCCTCCTTTAACCATGACTCAGTTCCAACAATGATATCAGGATAGTATTCGTGAATGTGCACAAAACATTTAACCTTTTTATTTAGCATTCTATGAAAATTTACCTGTAGATATCTTAAACCCTTACCTTTTGCATAGTTTATTCTCTCCCTTGTACTTGTAATATCAACGGGAATATAATTTTTCTGGGATGAGTAACATCTCCCAGTCTCTTATCATGTTTCCCCAACTGTAATTATGTACCACATCTTTTAATATTGTATATTACGTACCGTAGTACATATTTTGTTTGTAAATATAACAGATAAATCATTTTTTACTTAATTATTTAATTTATCTATTACTTTTCAGCTATTTCGCCAATATTCAACCGGTTAAACAGGCAGTTCTTTTAGTTTTTCATAATGTTCTTCCTCACTATCCGGTGCGAGAAACCAAAGAGTAAGGACTGATATTTGCTTCTGTGTCATCCGATCCGATTGCTGGCCACAAAGTCACGATACTGCCCTCGTAGTGGTAGTATGTGAAACTCATTTCTTTTTGTCTATGACTGTTCAGATACTGATAAAATCTTTTTATCTTAAATTGATCCGCTTAACTAATATTACGTGTGATAGGCTCTTTGTGTCTTTAAATGACAAAAACATTCATTTTAAAATTATTATTGCATTTGATATAAAGAGTTAGGCAGCATATTACCAAAATTCTAATCCGGAATTTTGTCGGGTTTCTATGTTAACCTCATAATGTTTATTTATTATTCCATCACCCTAGCAGAGTATGTGCCTCAATATCACAACTTTTCTCTCGTGATTTGGTGACCTGTTTGAATATGGAGCTAGTCATCCTGATTTTGTATAAATGAGAATTATTTTTGTCATCAATTGCAACAGAGAGATACATAGCTAAAAGTAATATTTTAGAAAAAGTTTCAGGTAACATTTCTCCAGAGATCACATTCTTTCTTACCTCACAAATTCACTGACAGACTTTATAATAGCGTTTCTTGTAACCCGTAACTTAGAGAAATAGTACCTATTGATGATTAGAGAATTCCATTTAGATGTCGGGTGTTATCTAAGAGACTCATGTTGTATAGACCAAATTTGGTTGTGTATAAATTGAATTTGAATTTAGCCAGCAGCATACGTTTTACTTGCTTAAATGTTTTACTCAGGGAATTAGGGAACTGGAGAGTTAGAAGATTTGGCTAATCAAATGGTAAACGTGCTTTTAAGAGAAATAGTATGAATAACGGTATCAAAATTCTATAAATACTTTGCTTGTACTGAACCGCCGCCATTCTTGCTTACAAAGGACCTGATGTGCGTTAAAAGAGAGCAAATGATAAAACAAATACCACAGCACTTCTTACTCCATAGAAAAAATTTAATTTAAGGCTTCAGGATATGTATACCCTTGTCGGTTATGCAAAAATATAACCTCACTGGGATTCTGGTATCGACATTTTTGGTAGATGTTTTAAAAATAAAGCAAGAACACATTTATATTACAACTCTGCTGAACGCGGCGTGTACAGGAGTTATAATGACGCCCTCACACTTACCATAACACTTAACATGCCAATGCGTGTTATCAGGAGTAAAGTACATAAGAAGAAACTACCAGGGAGTAAGGGAACTAGCATCAGATAGGGACGGAAATCTAGCAGCAGTTAACCAATCTTGAGATTGATCAACCAATTATGATTTCAGAATTTTCCAAGAAATAAATTCCAACGAATCAATAATAACCATTAAAAATATTCCCCAGGGGAATTGTTTCCTCATGTGCTATTTCGACTCTATATGTAAGAAGTTAATGGACATTGAGTGGCTAGTAGAACAATAAATATTTTTAAAAAGACAGTTGGAAGCTACTCAGGAGTATTATTTAACTTATTTGTAAAAGATATATGCAAATTTCAACGTTCTTGAGTAAGAACATGACTGTGGCATAATAGTTAAGTTTCGGTACCATCATCTTTCATCATTGGTCGGTCATTCTTAAGATTAACAGCATCCCTAAATTCCTCTCTTTCCAATGTTAGTAGCCTTTCTCCTTACTAGTTCTTCTTTTATACTTTCCTCCTTATTTGGTCTATCTGTGTATCCCGTTTTGGACTTACTTCTTTATTTTTTTTTCAATTATATTCCTAACTAACCACTACCTATAATCCTCAGAGTGTTCCCTTACCATTTGGTTATTGTTTTCTGTACAGTGTTTCATACTCTCCTAACCTATTCTACTATTCTGCATATATTCCTTCATTCAATATTTAATTTGTCCATTTATTCGTCAGCATCCGCCTCTTGAAACCGATTTTGAAAGCTCCAAGTACGAGTATTTATTAATCTGCTTTTCATTGGTCCATGTATCCCACCCTCAGAGAGCTCCACCCTAAACGAATGCTAAGGGTACTTTTTCCTCATTAGTGATTTTATCTTCCACAAGGATAGTACTTGCCTTTTCATCATAAACATCTTATAAGCGTGGGATATTTTTCGTAGTCAGCACAATGGAACTTCATAAATATTTAATTTCGATTGCCGTACTTTTGTACCGGGTGCAAAGCAACATTTGTGAGGCCAATGAATAATTTCCCGGAGGGACCTTTACTTTTGTTCTCCTGGCAAAGTCTGAGCCACAAAAAGGGTTTTATTACGGATAACAATAATATTTCTTTCCGTCGCAGCAAGCAGCCGGTGTCACACCCCTACCTTACACAGAATTAAGGTCCGCACGAAAAGGGTCGTTTTACGATTGCGCGGGACGTCACGCGCAAGCTGTGTGAGTGAATTTAGGAAGAACAATAACTCTCTCGCTTAAGCGCTGAATGTTTGTGGTTATTTAGTTTTGGTTTGTACAAGGAGAAGAAAAGATGTGCTTGCGTGGTTTTTTATTTTTCTCTCGACGGGTTATTGTTGGCAAAACCTGTGGACTCTCCATCATCTTCTGGAGGAGTAAAAGTTTTTTTCTATGATTTAAGCATCAGCCAAACGTAATAAAACGGTTCTCATCCAAACTATAATCAACTTTAAGTGACCTTCCAACGAATGAAATATCCTTCTGAAATTAATACCGAAATGCAAATAATGAGTCAGCAGAATTATATCTATTGTTGTATCATCCACTTAAAACAGATGCTTATACATGTGCAATTGTGTTTGGTTCACTTTGAGAAAATGATTCACCTGGACTGGAATTCGAATCCAGACTCTCTAATTGCGCCAAGTTATCCAACCAACTAAACTAGTTCCGTCTGACCCAGGTAAAAGAAACTAGTAAATCAAAATCAAACCAAGCGAAACCATGGTTATAAAAAACCAACCCTCCATCGTGAATTTCACTGAGGCTTTAAGTAGCAAGGTGTTTTTACACGTACCATACATGTGATGCCATGAAGGCGAGTGATTTTTTTCTGTGAATCCCAAAAAATGTTTAATCACCAGCGGGTGACTCCGTTGAGGTTACTGCGCAGCCGTTCCGCAGTTCTTTTAACTTAGTGTGCAGCCGAAATAGTAAATGAGGCAATACTTCCCCTAGGTTACCAGATAGGAAGTACTTATTGGAGTTGTTTCCCGGACAAAGTAGTGATCGGAAGAGGAAATGGAGGCAAGACAAAATGCCACCAAGCGGCTTCGGGAACTTTTCACGATGAAATTATCCAGGCAGCTAACGTTGACATTTTCCAAATATTGATTCTTACTTCTGACCGCTTAATTTCACAACACATAGAACTACCGAAAAATATGCTAATGGCGATTAAAATGGACGTGAGAAGTCTTCCTGTTATAAACGACAAGGAGATAGGAATCCTCTACCTCCGAGAGGACTTTTAAGACTGCTTAGAATTAAATCACGAGCGAGAGAGAAAGTAGGTACTTTATACTACAGCAGCGTAAAAGGCAAAAATATTTGTCTGATATCGAAACATTTAAAATCGGCAAAAAACGCCAATGAAATTAAATTAGTAATTAAATTATTAGTTCCAATATTTTGCAGGATAACTACCTGCTAGAAAAGCTTATCTTTCTGCCGATCGCGAAGGAAATCGTGATTGCCGGTCGATAAAACGCTGTAGTGATTTAATCCTCTGCAATTAGCGCATAGTAAAAAAATTACATTTGGGAAATTCCATTTTATCTTGCAGCTACCAGATATGTTATATCCTAATTAATAAATGAGTTGTAAATCATTAGCGTAGGATTGGTTACTTTAAGAATTTTTTTGTTCTCCTTGTAGAAAGCCAGTGCACCTTTTCACATAGAGTGCCTTCAGTCATTAAAATCCACTCCCATCCCGCAATATGGCTGAAATTTATCACTAGTTATTGCATAAGGAAGTGGTCTCAAGGACACCTGGGATTGTGATTTATAATTAACCACATATTAATGCAGCATACAAATATGTCCAACAATCGCTATTAATCACAATGTATCTCATGAATGCTAAATACCTCAGTGTAATAGTGCCCAAATAAGCACGCAATTTCCGATAGCTACTCATTTGGCCGCTTATGCTGTCTACGATTGCTACCCTATTGATACCTTAATACCTTAACCCTATGACAAGCTCAAAATCCGTTCCGGGGTGGGATATAAACCCACGTGGGCACTTTGTCAACTGGCTGCTGCAGCCGACCTAATATTAGATTATTACTTTCCTTTTTTTTACCTTTTGGTGAAAAGGAACAATGTCATTAGAATTTTAAAGAATCAGATGAATAGTTACTAAAATATTTTTTGAGCTCGAAAAATGGGTCAAATGACCAATGCCATGAAGGCGAGTGATTTTTTTCCACGAATTTCAAAAATATTTTAGTGTGCTACCGATGATTTTATTGCGTCGTCGTCTGATAGTTCCTAAATTAATTGGTAATCCTTGAGTCTCGGGAAAATCCCAATCTATTCTTCTCCTTGGATATCAATAGATTTACAGTTTACTTTTTGAATACGTAGTTGCTTTTACTAAATTCAGAATAAAATAATTTGCATTACTATGTGGGATGATTTTAAAAGTTATAGAAACCTAAACCGTCTTTTTATCAAGATCAATCCCACTCTTGCGTAAAATGTTTCGAGAGTATTCCTCCTTTGCCAGAGAATGTGGCAAATAGTTTTTGTTCAATTTCACAAGGCTAGTAATATCTCTCCGAACCTTTTGTACATTCTTGGTTTAGCATTCAATTTCGACATCCAATTCAAGCTTGATGCACGTATTACCTATGCGTTGGACCAAGTTCCTTTCACTTTAACTCGATTTCAGTTAGGAAACTTATGTCGTGATTACTAGAGGCCTATGATCCCTAACTGACCTCACTTCATTCGCTCTGCTGTCACCCATGCTAAGGAACAAAATGTGAAATTTTATAATACTTAACCGTACGTGCTTACAGAAGTTTTTTTGGACAGAATGTTGAATATATTATTAATATTATCAGATTTTTGTACGAGCAATAGGTCATGACTGAATAAAAGTCGACATATATATACCACCACTGATAATCTCTCCGTTGGTGATAAAACAAGTTTCTCCATTGGCGTCTGGGTTATGACATTCCTTGATTCATTTAGTTCGTACCAACATTAATTCTTATTCAATTTCTTTTATACAATCTAGGGTTCCATAGTAAATGTTAGAGTTCAGCAGTTGAACGATATATCACATTCATTTTCAATTTTTTTCATATAATTTCTAACTTTGAGTTTATTACTGTACGGATATTTTGTATAAGGTGTATTATCTTTGAGCCAGATTTTATTCTTCATAAAATGCTTCTGAATTTAAGGCATACTTGAAAGAAATTTCGTTAAACACGTGGTACTGGGGAAAAACTAATTGGTTAAGGGTTTTCCGTGAAGGCGAGCAATTTGGCTGTGCTTAACTCATTACATGAGTAGTGAATATGGTAGGTAAAAACCTACAGGTTTGAATTCAGGCTAGTGTAGCCAACTGAGTTCTCAGAAATACATTCGAAGAACGTTGCGCGATATTTGAAATAACTCTCACATAAAATACGATTGGAACTTGAAATAGGTACTGTTAGTAATATGTCAATTTTGCGTACGAAAGCTGTTAACTCTCCGTCACTCGCGAGGGTTTGGTTGGTGAGGGTCACTTTGTTTTGTAAATGCCTGTCAGTTTCTTATTTTAATTTCTGAAAGTGGTTAAAAAAAATGTTGTTTTTTGAATGGACAACCCATTTTGATGAAGAAGGGGGTTTTCATCGTCAGAATGCGCCCTCCATGGTTGCGTCTAAGTGAAGAACTTGTGAAGTTTTCTGCTAGGCATGAGTTTTTTAGGCTGCAATCTAAAATAAGTATTATTTGTTGGCGTATAATTTTACAATACGCGATCATCGATTTAAATTTTGATGATGATGATAATATTTCTCACATTTAATTATGATTAAGATACATTGAAAAATATTTTTCCTTTTTCTATTATTTTATGCATCACTATTTATGTTTCATTCAGTTCCATATTTTTATTTGTAATTAATGTTCACGACTTGGATGTCCTTTGCCGTTTTATATTGTTTAATATTATCTAGGCGATTAATACTTGTATTTCATTTAAAATATTTTGTTAGACATATTTACTTTTTCAATTCCATCACCATTGATGAAGAAATGGGAAACATGATAATTAAGCTGATTTTATCTAGAATTAGACAAAAAAGTATTAAAAAGGGACTACGTTGAAATTTACTCTCCACGTGGGAATCCACGTCCTGAAAGACCGCGCGACTAACAAAACGCGTATTGGCAGTAGAAACCAGACAGTGCACAACACACTGCGTAATATACCTCCAAAATATGCCCTTCCTATTTCTTGATAAAACGCTTAATAGAGTTCTCAATGACATCTCTCCTCGTTCCATTTAGAGAAAATATTAGAGGTGATTTTCGCCACGAGCAGAAGATTCCGTCGCAGAAATATTTTCCGTAATGTTGTATATTGCTTTTTTCTTATTCTCCCTTTTCCCTGTGTTAGCATTCTCTTCTCAGATAGCGATTCTTTTTTCCATGTTTTATCATTTCCTTCAAAAGCGATTCCCGGTCGAATCTCCCGAACATCCGTGGAATTCTTCCACCTTTTCCTGCATTTTTCCGTTTTCTCAGGAGGATTCCAATTTCTGATGCGTGCCCCCAGTCACTCCCCTGCCTCCCCTGACGACTCCCGGATCCCCGTATCCCTAACCCACCCCACCCCGCGTCCTCCTCCCACTCTGCTCCACCCGAAATCCATTCCGCTAGCATCTCCCCAATGGAGTCAGGACCACTAAACTCACTTTCCTCTTGTGCTGGCAATCGAAAATCATTCTTGTTTCTCCGCCGCGCTCACTGCCGCATTTTCCGTATATTTTCTGATACCCCCTGATTTTGTTCTACTGACCCGCCTATATTTGAGATTTGATATAATATTTTTTGACATGGAAAAGAGTTCCTATGTTTATTTCTCTTTGTTCCAATGAAAAGCACCATTATAGATCACGGAGGGCCAGAGACAAGTTTTGAAGTCAATTTCTCGTTTCTAAAGTTTGTAGTGGTTGCGCTGAATTACAGAGGATTCAGTCATTTGAGTTAAATACCTATGGGGGAATGGAGTAAACATTTCACTGATCTATTTGACAAGCATAGATAAAATCCCGAAGCGTAGAAGCCATTTAGTAAAATGTTTCTACATTGCATGCATACGTCGCCGATCCCTTGCGCGCGTAGTAACGGTAAAAGTGCTTACGTATTGATGCTACATCTAATTGTTTGGAATATCGCCTTTCATCGAAATAACTCTCAGCCCACATGCTCCGTTTAACGAAGTTCTCCATACTGTCATATCCATTCATGCCTCTTTTGCTTCAGTTTCATGCTTGCATTGTTTTATAAACCCTCTCTTGTTCCTTGGACTTAAATATTTCTCCATGAATATCTTCTAACATTTTAACACATATTTTCTCAGTCTACCCATTATTACTCGGTTATTCATTATTATTACTTCAAACATTTCCCACATAGTACTTGGCCATTGCATTAAACCTATAGTTATGGTTATCGTATCTTACCCAACTTTCGCAGCTTCATAATAAAATGGGAAGGAGTGCACATCTGCATGCTACAAATTCTGCTCCCTCAGAGAATTATTCACTAACCAAATATTAACATTCGGCAGAACGTCATGAAAGGATGTTACACTACATGTATTAAAACTTGAAATTTTCCACGAGACTTATTCGCTATACGCGCAAATTTTTCAGCTTCATCAGCTATTGGTAAAATTGGCTGTTAAAAAAGAAACACTTTTAACATTCTAGAAATAAACATTGTGATAAGGGCTGGTTTTGACATATTGAGTTAACATTGGTTCCTTAATATGCTTTATATTCTAGCTACGACTTTCCTTTTAGCATTCGCAACCTCTTAATCTCCTCATGTACTCTTCCATGTTTCACAAACACTCGGCCAAGGTATCTAAATTATTCATTTGTTTGATTATTTCACCATTTGCCATTTCATATTTTTCACTCATTTGTTTCATTCTCTTAAAAAACACAACATCGTCCTTTAATGCACTAACCCTCAATTCTATTCTCACAGTGCTCAGCATATTTAATCCTGATATCATCCTTTGATATACATTGACTCCCATGCAGCAACACAGCGTGAAGTAGAATTCTCATGTGTAAATCGCCAACCAAACTACATAATTATCACAGCAAGAATATTTAGCTGAATATGCGGGGAAATATTGAACGGCCACAGTGACATTACGCATCGGTTTTTTGCCACCTTTCTTTATTCAAAACAAGTCTATAAAACCATTAATTGTCACATTTGTCTTACTATCATCTTACATCTCTTAGATAAAACTCAGTAATAGCTTATTCACCATCCAGTCACCCAAAACCTTCCACAAGTTATTTCTTTGCTAATCTTCTTAATATTTATTGAGGTAAGCACAGCGCTAGGTCAACCGCGCTTCTATAAAGTGACGGGTTTAAGGGGGTGTTGGAAAAAAGAGTTGAATAAGCGAAGGAAAGGGAGGGGAAAACGAGGAATTTTCCAATATATAGGTTTAATGGAAGGAAAAAAGGCAAGGGCTGGGAGAGGTGATTGGGAGAAATAGTTGGTTTCGTGGATAAAAAGTTTGAGAAACCGCACAATGCTAGGAAAAACATAGACAAGACCTTCCTAGGACGTAACAGTTATTCATGTGGCAGAATGGCAGTGATTTTGTGAAGGATTGCTTTAATACGTCCAATTTCTGTTACATTACAAAAATTTATATTATTATGTCACAGTCTGTCGCTGGTATAGTAAAAAATTCTGAAAGCTTCAAATGAATGTTAATATCTCTCATAGGAACTTAGTCTCAGGGAAAATTATTCAATTCTGATTTTAACCGTAGGTGTTTATACTGTGTCGGAGTAATGATGTGTCCAGGGGAGTCCGATGAGGCTTCTGTCGGCTTCGGTTCATTGTGTGTCGATTGGCCGTCATCTCGACCCTCGGGCACCTAATCGGTTGAAGGCCACTTACTGCAAATAGACTGATAGATTACTGCGTTCAAACGGCTACTCTCTGTCTTCATTACGTCAAAATTACCATTTAGTCCCGCCGAAGAGGAGTGACACTTGCCACCGCTAACATATTTAGTTTACGACGTGTGCTTGACGCGCATCCCGGTGTTTGTCGCAGGGGGAAACTGCGAGATTGGCTATGGACGGGCTTTTGAAACGCCTCCGCTTTCGAAGGGCTTGCCGATCACGGGAGGAAAGATTATTGCAAGTGGATTGCAGGCACTCGTCCACACCACTTTCAGAGAACCACCTCGGTGAGTGGGCTCAACGTGGGCTGCTGGCTTCCATGCCCCGCTGGGCTTTCCAATGGAGGGCGGGTAATCTCAGCTTTCATAAGTGTTTTTGGTGAGATCCACTCCGACGTCCGAACCATGATTGTGCTTGCTTCATCGATGCTGCGACCGAAAACGGCTAGCCACGCGCGGAACCTGAAGCATAAGCAATGGTACCCATGCATTTTATTCATACTGTCAAAAACTGAAGCGGTCGGAGCAACTGCTCATGGATTATTACTTTCTGTCTACCTTTGCGTAGATAGAAAAAAGGGGCAAAATCTGAAACTTTTAAGTAATGGTAATGAGCATGGTAAAATCTTGGATTAGCTAAACCGGTTTGTGACGATTAAGTTACTGTTTTCTTGTAAACTGCAAGGATTGTAATATAACTCACAAACGACTGCATAATTAAAGGCAAGTTTAATGAGATTTACGGGAAATAAAAAGGCAAAATGAAATATTTTCGGGTGTAAGTCGGAACATGTAAACTGATGTATGTATTCTGGAGATGCATTGAGGAAGAATACAGTGTAGAAAAAGGTTTTTTTATGGAAAATTACGTTCGAATAATGGGTGTTAATTGAATTCAGAGAACTAAGGGTAAAAACCCTTGACTGGACGCTAATAAAAGAGAAATGAGGAGCCTGAAATGAAGATTAGTATCAAAAGGCTGCAAAACGTAGCACTGTGGAAAGACGAGTAGACTGAATTCGCTCAAGTTATGGGTAGGGAGAAGGGTTTCTCTTCAGGAATTCCGGAATCCCGGCAAAATTTTATCTAATATAAATTCCCTGGGAACTTCTTCCTTCCTGGAAATTCCCGTAATCATTTTCTTAAAATTTAGTTTTGATTATTTTTATTTAAATTACAAACTTTTTTAGCTCATTAATTAAAAGATTCTCTTTTTTCTTGAAAGCACTAAAACATTTTCCACCCACGTCAATAGAAATGGAGAAAATATATATCTGTTTCGCAGGACTTTTCTGGAAAAGAATTAGAGCAAGATTGAGTAATCGTTGTAATGAATATCTTTGTATCTTGAAATGATGCTCTTAAATTCCCAGTGTATTTATTTTTGATAATTTTATTCACCTATCCTTTGAGCTAAATTAAATTTCCGGGGAATTTCAAAGTAATTTTTATTTTTTCCTTAATAAGCAATTTGAAGAGGTTTTTTTGTTGTGTTCATTAACAGTTTTCAGCGATAAGAGCAATTATTTTATTTTTGGAAATGTTCTGTCGAAAGAAAAATGTTTTTATATGTTTCATTTCAAAAATATGATATTAGAGCGCTCATTATGGATATTGAAGAACTTATAATGCTAACATAAAAATGAGCATTTTTTCTCTCTTCTTAAACTCTTCCACTTTCCATGTCAGTTTATAGTATATTTTCACGGAAATTGAGTCAATTTCAGGATCTCCCGGGTTTCCGGGAACAGAGTCATTTTCATCCTGGAATCCCGGGATAAGCAAAACGCTGGGAATTGTAAAACCTTACCGTAAAATGACTTCAATGTCATTTTATTCAAACTAGTACTGCTTATAGAGAAAAGTGTCCTTTGTTTGATATGATCAACAGAAATCTGCCTATCCTTGCTGTTTATTTCGCATATTAAACTTATAACTATACATTTTTTAAACCGTAGGAAGGTAAGTCATAGGGATAATACTATTTGTTTTATCAACTATATATTATTGACATTTTTGTAAAAAAACTGCTAGTAGGAAGTGAGTTCATTATGATATTTCAAGGTTTATAATATGTACTCAACTGTTTATCTAATGTTCTAAGTTTGTAGCAATTGACTGCAATAAATGAAGTGAAGAGGCATTAACTCGATGGATATTACGCTACAGACGGCTCTAATGGCTGAAGAAAGTGTTCATTAAAATTACATTAATTGAATGATCTATGTATATTGTACCGGATCGCGCCCCTCCTAGCCCGCAACATTAAGGGGGGGACGGCCGATACACACAAGGATACGCGTTTAGACCCACAAGTTGGGGCGTACTCCGCAATATCGCAAAGTTTTTATTTATCAGGATCCGCCGAGTTGTCCCGCGCGAAGCGCGCTCTGACAGTTCTTTCAAAGGGAACGGGGGAATGGGGCAAGTCACCCTGGGTCGGAGACGAACCAAACAACAGAACTCGTTCGACACCAAATTTATTTCACTTTTTACTGGACACCTTAAACATGAAATAACACAGAGCGGAAGCGTCGCCAACACAAAGAAACTCACCACTTACTGGGTTTATGATTGAACACAAATTGCCCTACATGAAACACAAGATAAATACCCTGACATGAACAATAAAATAAACTCCCTGATGTGAAACAATGAGACAAAATTACCCTGATGAGAAGCAATGAGAAAATTTCCCTGATGAGCGTGAGGTATGGAGGGAAAGATCGGGGAGGGGAAACAAAGGAGAAATGGATGAAAGTGAATACCCTTTTGACATGAAAAAAATGCTCCCGCGTCGCAGCCGACGCATCGGGAGAATTGAATCAACGACGCTCGCTGGGAATAAAGCCGATCGCAGCGCCCGCTAATAAAGATTTCACACAGAAATACGGCCAGAGGCCAACAAACATGAAATCACACTGAAACAGTTATGCTGGGATTCAGGGGTGCATCCCGCAACTCCTCAGATCTGATGAATTCCGATCTTCTGAGTTACGATGAAATTGGGTGAGGATAGGGGGGGGGTGGATCGATGGCGGCTTGCGTGCAATTACCAAGAGGCCTGCTAGGATGGAAGGAGTGACTTCCGACGCACGGGTTACTGGTGGGTGACGCTCGCAGCATGGACCTGCAGCTCCCTCCTGCAGCTCGCTCACTCGCCGGTATCGAGAGTCCCTCGGAGAACTCAGCGGCTCTGCGGAATACCTCCTCTTCCAACTGGGAAGTGTCTTCTTCCTAGGCCGCGTCCCGTCTCAGACTCTCTGGGTCCTTCCTTTTCACACGCCCGTCGAGCATGGCCTCCGGCTACTCGCTTCAAAATGATTCTCCTATCGTGTGATGACCGTTTCCATTAACGGGAGCGGTACTTATCCCTCCAGCTCCAAATGGCTCCTAGGATATCTCATCGTATGTTGTGCACTCGTGTCCTTATATACCCCACGGACGGTGGGGGTGGGGGCGTCCGAGGGCACACCAAATGGTGGAAAAGGGGACGGGGAAACTGGGAAACGTTCACTTCCTTGGTGAATGAATGCCACCCGAAACACACTGCCTCTTTGGGCCACTTGACTCGGTGGTGAGTGACATAGCTTCCACACACACTAGTCGTCTCACATACCCTTCACGCCTCAACGCCCGAGCGGCCGAGCGTGGTCCGTCTTGCCCAAAGGCAGAGGGGGTGGGGGGGGGGTAAGGCAACACAAATGAATGGGGCACCCGAAACTCAAAATAATGAACGGGATACCCTATACCGTTACAATATTGTGCCATAATCATCAATATAAGTAGTTTTTCAGCCAATGCTATCAAAGTGGTGGACTTGATTATACTTATGTATTCGGAGATAAGCAACAGACCGGGAAACGAGATACCCTACTAGGAATGGGATTGGAGAAATTAGGATGAATTGACGAGCAAACAGACGAAGGCAGAAGGGTTAGGAATGCTAGGTAAGTAAGTATGTGTAAGCTTTATAGGTCTAAACTTTAGGTGTGGAAACGTTACCAGTGCTTCACTTCTTGAACATTGATACCGATCATTTGCTCAAAGTTTGTGCCACTAATTTTGAATTTCACATAAGCTACATGAGGTTTAATGAAGTGGCCTTAATAGGAAGCTGTGCCATCTTATAAAGGTCTTTAAGAGAGTAATACATTTTATTTTAAATCAAATATTCCTCCTAATCCCCAGTTAGCCATCACGATACTCTATTGACGCACGACACAATATGGGTGGTGTATTTACATCGATGATGCTCACTAAGCACAACCAAAGGGCAAGTTAAATGATTGAAACAGCTGAAACCTGGAAACCGAGAATAAATATTGAAATCACAAACTAAGCATTGATGTTCAAATATTCAAGTTCCGCATAAGCTAGCTCTGTCAAATCTTCTAAATATTGATTATTTTAGATCAATATAACGAGCCATTATCTCGTGGTGAAACTTAGCCTTTATCCGCGTGAAGGGAACACTTTTTCCCACCAATACCTACACGAGTCCCGTGTAACTTAAAGGGCAGTTTAATTATTTCAGTTTAATTTAGATGCCTGGAGAAATTTCGGCCACCGAAACACCCCTTGAGAGCTCTGTAAAAAGATTTCAAAAGTACTTGAAAATTACTTAACCTGAAAGGTTCTGGAACTGCAGTAGAAGATAACTACAGGAGATATGGTATATGGTACAGATTGCATGTTGTTGGGGTCGGCTCAATATTGAACTTGTACTATGCTTACCGCTAAAATAATTAAGTTTTTAAGCGTTTATTGTGATCAACTACGTTCCTCTGAATGACTTCAACCCATTCACTATTCGTAACTCAGTATTTTGTCGACGAAATAGCAGTAGAGAGTTCATTATTCACTCATAGATCACTATATATCAATTGTAAAGTAATCTGAAGAATATTTTCGGCTTCTCTGATATTTTTTAAAATTTTCACAAAACGTTTCACTCTCTCTGCTTCATCCGAAATATGTTTTCTCTGATAAAGCGCTTGGCAGAGGACGCGAAGCGTTTAATTAAGGTAAATAAAATTGCAGAGAAGTCGAAAGTACAATTCAAAATATGGATGAAAATTTCTACAAAAACATTTCTGTACTGTGCATTTCATGTACATGGAAAAGGTATTCTAAACTAAAAACCTTATGATGTAATTTTGCTAAAAAGATGTGCGTATTAAGACAAATCATACTATAATTATCGTTATGAAACAAGTTTCCCTGAAAATATCGTGAAAGCGTAACTCAAGTGTCTTCAAACTGAAAGATAAAATTTCAATTATTATCAGTTATCTGTGTATTAAAACAATAACACATACTTGGTAGAGCGCTAGGCTCTCTTCCAGCTAAATCTAGGCAAGCCCTGACAGTGTTTAATTCTCGGCAAAATTACTTCCTAAAACCATACCAAGTAAATAAACGCACTGTGGAACTAAAAAAAGACGACCATATAAATGAATGTGTAAATTATTCTCATTTAAGTCTCGTAAAGTATCAGAGGAAATCATTTCTAACCCAATCTGTTAAACTTAGCCTTGAAGGGGCGGTGAGATTTTTTTTACGATGATTGTAAACAGAGCTTCTGATGAATATCAGGTATTAAGGGACTCTCGAAGTTAACTAGAGAATTTATCCATGTTCTGCTACGTACTCATAGTCACGAATGACATGGATAAAAATTAATGCAAATTGGTGGAGACAAATATGCGACGATATCGCTCACCGAAAAATGTATTGACGATGAATAAATTTGATGTAACTCTTGAAAATTAACTGTGGTATTTCCGTTTGTATGGATTGTATATTTCTTGCTCTATATTTCGAGTTAAAGATAAATTTTAAGAATATTATGCACGTTCCCGCTTAAATACATAATTCATTCTAATTGTTCTTATTGACCATAAAATCGACGTTTTAATCTCTTTCTTATTCAAGATTATGTCGTTGAATAATAAATATGAATTAAGCAATGAGTAAATAGTAATTTTACTTGAAATGAAATACTTTGTACTTTTCTACAACTTTTAAAGACTCGGAAAAATAAAAAGTATTAATTTCAATTATGAATTATCAAGGAAGCACCTTCTGACAAGCATTATGCTCAGGAGGCCTTCTAGTGTGTTATTTTTTATTTCTTTTAGATCATATTTTTGTACTGCTATTTTACTATTGTTTTTATTATTTTCTTAGATTTTTCTTGTACTTGTATGAACGAAAATGTAGTAAGTGAATTGTTAGTAATAAAAAAATATTAACTGCCATAACTTCTACGCAGTGATGCCAAAAACAGTGAAGTTGGTTTGGTAATGCATAGTTTTTCTCTTTTACATACTATATCGAAGAAGAAAAAAGGTGCTTATTTCAAGTATTTTCTGCGTTAACTAGTGCGTGTTTATCACCTTTAGCCTTCTTCTGCTTTTCCTTCCAAACAAATTTGCACTCCTATAAACAATATTGCTTCGCACGCTATCACATAATTATCTATCAATGAATACTTAGTTCTTGAATTCCTATTAAAAGACAAAGAAAACAATTTATTATCAAATAAACTCTTCAAAAAATATATATCTCGACATTATCGCGTAGTTTTTAGATTATTAGTCAGCAACTTGTATGTCAACTTGCTTCGATTGGTATTGGGTTCGTATGTAACGCCATTCATATCCTTGCGCATATAATTTATAATAATGATTACATATTCTTCTTTAGCGTGCTTATTTTTGGAACATAAACGGCTATCGGTTTCCAATTGTGTAATAAAAAAAACCGCGTCCTGTGATTCACTTTTATAGGCTGCTGCACCGTATAACTCCACTTTGGTTTATCTCCATTGAAATGCAAAGGCTTGACAAAGAGGATAATGATGTGATCTCACTTGTTCTTGCCCCTCCAAATTTCTATGGGGCTTTGATTACAGCTTGAAGCTCGCCTGATTGGTTTAATTATCCAACAATGCACCTCGTGTGATACACGCAAAATGTCGTTAAACTAACGTGTCAATGGAATGCCACTGAAATGGGATGTAAATTGGAGTTGCTAACAATCACATTAATTATACGGCGGTATCAAGCAAAAATACACCAGAAAGGAATTGTTGTAGTGGAAGTGTGATAACTATTGATGTACATGATTATGCAGAGTTGACATGAACGAGGGTTATCAGCATAATCGGATTCCTATTATTCAATTGCGGGTGTGAGTTTAAGAATTATTGTGTATTTATTGGTTACTCCAAAGCCATCACGCTACAGCAGATACGAATAATCTATGTGACGGAACTGAAAATTTTGCCCCTACTTTTTATGTGACTATCCATTGAATTTCCCTTTACCTGGCTATTGTGCTGAACGCCTCGTAAGGCTCAATTGAAATTATTGCACTGGCTATTTTTCCGTCGAGGAATTTATTTGATGGAATAACTTCAATTTTGCGGTGACTTCCAAATAAAACCGGAGTCTCTGAGTACTGAGCAAATGCATTAAAACATTTGTTTTATAGAAAGACCTTGTATAGGTATTTTTTTGAGGTTTCTGACCATGTATTTAATGATTCTCACTTGAAAATTATTTCCATGTATTTATGAAATCTCCATTAGAACTAAAATATTGTATACAACGTTAAAAATGGGAAATGCGCATTGAAGACATGATATCAATGTGTGATAACCAGGTAGTAGTGAAGGGTAACTACTACTACTAATAGTATGTTTTAAATACTTAATGTCACTTTTCATGTAAATCATTTTTTTGTCCAGACAAATTTCAGCTTACTTAGCCATCGTTACTTAATCAAATCGACGTGATCGTATAATGACTAAGTTTAAACGAGTCGTGACAGTGAAATTTTGTTGTGGAAAACTGCCATTTAATTTAAAAGTTAGAAAAGTCTATCACCTCATCTCGACTTAGACTGAGGTTTAATATTAGCATTTTTCGACTGTTACGACAGATGTTTAGCAGATTTAAAAGCATTTTCATAATAAAACGGAAACGTTAATATTAAGAAGCCATGGATAAGGTCAAAGATTAGGGAACCTAGAGATGAAAGAAGAACATACTAGAACCCCAGAAACGAAAGTGAGGCAATCCTCTCTTTGAAGAAGTTGTTTGAGAATGCAAGAAGGCAATTGAGGATTGGTTAGTAGGGTGATTCGGCAAAAATAAATTATTTTATTTCGAAATGCTAAAGCGTGCAAAAGTTGCAAATGGTATAGACAAGAAAAAATAATATAAAATATGTTTTATTTATGTACCTTCCGGTCACGCATTGCCATTAAATTTCGATAACAATCGTTAAAAACCATTAATTTTCCATTTTCTTTGAAAATATGTAAGGGAGTTATGCCTACATATATCACGTAAACGATTTTACAAGTTCGTAATAAATGACTTCAAATAACATAAATTATATTTATATAGTATATTTTGGTCGCGCATCACTATGGAATGTGATTTTTGTGCGATTTTAGTAAAATGTCAAAGTTTTACATTTTATAACGATTTTATAACAAATCTAGTTGAGACGCTATTGTTGAATTCCTGTACCTAGAGGTGCTTGAAAAAGTGCAGTAAAATAATTCACATATTTTAATACTAACCGGTCGTGATATTTAAAAAGTGACTAATGCTGAATTGGCCTCGGTTATTGTCGTGTTCTTTCGCGCGAACTTTCTACACAATTTTGAAATACGATAAAAGTGTTATATTTTAATACGAGCATAAGCCTGCCTCAGTAACACTATTACTTTAATTCTTTTTGGCCGCACAGCTGAATGAAATAGAGTTCCAATCATAAATTTGGTGTTATTTTTCAAATTACGTTGTGTGTGCAGTTATTCACTAACATTGCTTTACAAAACGACCTAGAACTCATCACGGGTAGGTGGCTGCATTTCAAATTCCACCCACACCCTTACCAACCTACCATCCAATGGTTTTATTGTTATCTACAATATTTACAAGTTTAAACATGTACAGATTTACATTGTTTTTCTCTGTGCTTTTTCTCCATGGTTTAAAACGCTACTAATTTTTGTCCATCACTACGAATTTATATTCAGATTCTTGCGAAAAGGTAGACATGGCTGATTTTGACAATAATCTAACTCCATCCGTCTCTATCACTGTGCCCACAAACTTCACTGGAAGCTTCTGTCACAAGCGTAACGCACCTTTCAACAGTTTGCGTATGACATGGAAATTTTTATAAATCCATAACAGTCTTAAAGTCTCTGTTTACATACTGTTTTACTCCGTCATTAGTCAGTTCTCGTAACAAAGGAGTTTTAGTCAGGTTACAAGTGTCCCATTGTATTATTTCGGTGTAGTCTTCAGCTTTTGAGTTTCGGTTTGGTGGCATAAATAGCGTAATATGATCATCTTCAGAAGTTGCTTGCCTTGCCATCAAGATTCGTCTTTAACCAAGCTCTCGAATGTGGTTTCTAACATCAATGACTATCACCTAAAATAAATTTTCGGGATGGGCAAAGAAAGCATTCCGTTGTGTAACAGTCTACAACTTGAAGCAGCTCTTGTAGCATATACCGTGTTGTTTGAATGGTCTGATAAATATGTTTTGGTGCGTCATTGACATTTTTGTTTACCTTCATGGTAAACCACATAGGTATATACGACTTTCTAATAAAAGTTACTATTTGCCTCATACTTTCAGGACTCTTTACACAAATATATAGGCACAAAACTCTGGTAGCGGTAGCCACCACAGTTGCATACAATATTAAGTGTTTGTATGGCAAGGCTTCTATTCCAACTTATTTCCCTGTGTGTGTCCAATGAGTATTAACACTAGAACCACTGATCTTTGCGAACCCCCTAGAACCGCAGCCAGGACAAAAATGTCCCATTGAAATTTCGATATTTCCTGGGTATGTGAACAGTCTCATTTCTTCAGAAAAGTTGTATTTCTTGAAATGATGTTTTAAATTGAAGGCTGAGTTATTTTTTTAAGCATTATGCCAACCTAATAATTTGTTTTGATTTAAAAAATAGAATATGATCTGAATTTTAACTTAGAATTTTGCGCATATCTTTCTAAAATATCATATCTTTCAAAGTTCTAAAATATTTTCTGTATATTTCTGTAAGTAACATCCGAAAGAAAACTTTTTTTACTTTAATCAAGCTCATGCAATTAATGAAGCTTTACTAAAAAGTAAATAGTACTATAGGTACATAGGACCTTGAGCCTGGTGTCATATGCGTCAATAATAAAAAAGTATGCAAAGGAAAATTGAGGAGAACCTCTCGGAAACCCAATTTGGATTTAGGAAGAACAGACGAAACAAGGAGACCATTCTCTGCCTAAGATTACTGGTAGAGAAAACGATGCATGTGAACAAGTCATTGTGCGTGGCAATCGTGGGTAGTTGAGTGGAACAAGATGTATGGGCTGTTGGAAAAACTCAGAATTACTGGATGAAAAAACTGAATTACAACGTCAGAAGAATAATCTACCAATTATAAAATAAGCAGGTCATCACAATGCAAATGAGAGACTAAAGAAAAATAGAAACTAAAATTAACAAAGGAGTTACACAAGAATCTAACCTCTCACCAGTACGGTTCAACATATACTTGAAGGAAGCAATACGAGAAGCACAAGATATGGGAATGAACGGAATTAAAATTAACGGAGAAGATATAAAAATGCTCCACTTTGAAAACGATATCGCAGTCATAGCAATGTGATTATGTTCAAAATTCACTGAACAAAGTGTACTATGTTCTAGAAAATTATTACATGAATATAAACAAGAAGAAGACCAAAATTCTAGTGTAACAGAGATGAGCTGAAAGCAGAGGTCGCGCTAAGAGGAGAGAAATTGAAACAAGAGCATTCTTCACCTACCTCGGTGCACAATTACGTGGGATGGTAGATGTACCACTGAAATCGATTGCAGAATAGCCCAAGCTAAGACAGCATTCGTGATATGAAGTCAACTACTGTGTTACAACACGATTGGACTAGAATGAAGGAAATAGAACGAAAAAATATTCGTGTGGAGCGTGGCACTTCATGGATCGGAAGCATGGAGCATTTGATAAGCAGACCAGAAAATATTAGAAGCATTTGAAACATGTTGTTTGAGGAGGATGCTGAGAATAACATGGACGGATTAAATAAGAAATTAAGAAGTTTACAGAAGAGTAAAAGAGGAAAAAACATGTGAAACACTAAACAGAATTGAAGAACCAGATGGTTTGGGAACAGTCAGAGGCACAGTGAGTTTTAGAAGAATAAAATTGAAGGAAAAATAGAGGGAAACGTCCCAAGAGGAAGGCAGAGATATTAATGCGTGGACCAAATAACGGAAGAGCTAGACAAAAAGAACGACCAGAGAGTAAGGGAATTAGCATTAGACAGGGAAGGGTGGAGAGCTGCAGTAAACCTATCTTAGGATTGAACGATCAATGAATGAAAGTTGGGGGGACAGGTAGTTAGAGGTGAAATTGTGATAAATGCCGTGAGAGAGGGACAGATTAGGTGATGTGGAGGAAAAAAAACAAAGATATTAAGCTGTAAAAAAATAGTATAGATATTCTTTCTTCCGTCTTAACCTATCTCTACCGGGAGGTCACATCAAATCAAAATGTATTCCTCTCCAACGTTGGTTATGGTGAGAGAATAGCAAGGGTTTCAGGGTAAGTGGCTGGGAACAAGACCCTGTGCCACCACAAACCTTCCATTGAAGGGAAACGTCCCTCTATACAGCTAGATCAGATAGCTTGAGCACACAACGGTCATCCGAAAACAGCTCCACGGGGGCGGAAGTGATTCTGCTCCCTGCGCCTCTGTTTCTATCGCCACCGCCCGAATCGGTGAAAAGGGTGTTAGGTTTGCGGGACATGGCAATTGAATCTACACCTGCATAAGACCGTCAAGTTGCCTCAAGGGTGTGTGGTAGGGGGTGAGTTGTCAACAACATGAATACACCATACCCTAATAAGGTTAATAAAACTACGACGCATTAGCGAAAACCTGCAAATTCTTGTCAGGATGTGATATAAAATGTTAGCCACAGTGCGGAGAAACTCTCGTCAGCTTTCACTGCACGGGTTGGTATATTGATTTCCAATCAAGGTTTCTACTTTGTTTAACTTAGGCAGTTAATTCATGCCGAAAGCATGGTCGGAATGAATTGGCTGGAAAAATAATTAATTTGCCAACGAATATTAGTTCTCAGCGCAAAGCCACAAGCATTCCTTCTTTTTTTGCGAAAAAATGCATGTTCTTCACGCTAAAAGATGGATGGAAGATAAATTAATTTATCAGAAAGGATCATTTCCACCATTTTTGAATCTATATCATTTAAGAGTGAAATCAGAATATATGCCAACATTCATGTAACTGAGGTGAAAAAATATTCCCAACTGTTTTGCAACCCACGTTACCATCACATAGTTCATGCACTACAAATATTTCACTGTCATTTTTTCTCTCTTTATTCCAAAGGTGACATCATAAAACATCGCCACGCAGTTAATATTATCGTGAAAATAATATTCCGTAAGTCTCTTATTCGTCCAGTTAAGTATTTCCATGGCGTATTTGAAGAAATTACAGGCCTAGCTAGATAACATTTTCCAATTACTTGTATAGCAGTTTCAAATGGTCTCTGCTATTTCCTTTGAAAGGAAATCAGTTTTTTAAATCTTCAAGGTGTTATCACCACACCATAAGATGATGAATACTGATGGATTTTTCACATCAACTAATTGAGTAATAAATATATATATACTATGTTGAATGTGCTATCACGAAAAGAAAAGTATACATAAGTCTACTAGAATCATTAAAATAAGGGTTTTTTTTGTTTCTTGGCATTACAATTTTCGTGTGCTGTCACGCTTTCAATCTGACGAATTTTGGTCATTGTAATAAAATAATCACTCTAAGGGTAGGTACTTTGTGTAGATTGGAAACATTTCAAGCTCACTTGTCGTAACTTTTAGTTAGATTTACAATTTTTATCGAAATAGAAAGATATTTGACCAAATATTAGACTTTTTTGTGATCCCAGACCTACATTTGGCACGTCTGAGAGCAATATTTCACTATGTGATTATGGGCATGTCATTTTTATCGGCGTACCTACATGGCTTTGAAGAGACGTACACGCAGACATGCTTCCTGAATGTGGATAGTACAGCCTCTGATTAGGAGCAGAGTGTGGAAGCTCCTCCAAATCTTATCGTGAGTCTCAGATTTTTATTAAGACAATAGGACAAATAGGAATTAGGGCTAGAATTCTACCCTATGTTCAAAGCGTAAGAGTCGAAAGAATGAAAGCCATCGCCAAAATAATGACGCAGTTAACTTTTTATCAAAGAAATATTATTTAAATCGTCTATATCCATTTTCGGAACCAATTACGTCTCTGTTTAGATATTTGCTGAAGCGTATATTATTCCGGTTGAGGGTCTTCCTTGAAAGCTTCTTTTCCGGTTTCCTCTGGGCATTCTGCCGTTTCCTATTTCATGATGATCATTATTGTCTCAAAATAATGATTTGTGTTAGTCATATTTTTATGATGTAAGACTGCCGTTCTTACTTGTAAAGTTTTATTGCACCACAATTTTATAAGGCTGCGTTTTCTCGGTGCTTATTGTTCCCATCATTTTTCTTACAAAAGCATTGGTCATCACCTGCCTCCTTTTTTCATCTTGTAATTATGTGTGTCCAACTAGGACTATCAAGGCACTAGCTTCTCTCGCAGTGCACCCAAGACGAGATATTATCAGTATACTGAACATTTGAAATTTTAATTGACATTCAGTTGCATAAAAATACAGTATACCAAATCAGTAGTAGACGGCAGTGAATAGATTTCAAAGCCAATGTTTATTTGTGTACATTACAAGAAAACTTTTCTGACTTTGGTGCATGTTTTCACTTTATAATAAATGATCCAGGATGACTTCATAGATCCTAATTTTTAAAATTCTAATTCAAACACATGGGAATGATGGAAGGATTCCATAATATTTTGTTTTCGGCATATTTCAGGGAAGTGACGCGTTAGTCAGACAACACGATCTGTTTAAATTATATTGGGTGGGTTTGAAGGTAAAAATATGGTAATTTAGTTTTTTTTGGATGTGCCCCAAGTACAACAATGATGTATTTCACTGCATTTTTATTTCATTGCCAGCACTCACAAATCAGCGGCTTCAGTCCAACTCCTCCAACGCAGGTTATGTATTTGTTCTGAATCGAGATAACCAATATGGGTCACTACCTCCCCCTGCTCCCTTGGAAGAGGCCCGTTCGTTTGATTCATGAAGGCTTGAGTGCGGCTCCCGTAATCAGGCCACTTTATCCATATCAATCGTCGTAGGTTATTTATAATTTTTAATGTTGATTCAATGCACTCACATATACTATACCTTGCATATTACATGCATAAATAATTACATATCATACCAGATTACCATACCTTAAGGGTAAGCATAGTCAAAATGTTTAGCTCATGGTAATAGGCCTTCAAAGCTGACCATTCTTTAATAATTTCCTTTAAGCTCTATCATTTGCATACCTCTTTTGCTTCAGTTACACTCACGAATTGCCTTCTGCTAGCCTTTTCCTGTTCTCTATAATCCATCTTCCATCACATTCACGCAAGACGTTCTCTATCTACCCATTCCTCTCACACCATTCACAATTTTATCATAAATCTTCTTTGTTATTCAACTCCTATCTATTCTCTCAACTTGGCCAAACCAACAAAGCACGCTACCTTCATATATTTTCATTGCCGGAGAAACTATTACACATTCTTTCATCACACACTCATTCCTGGTTTCTCATTTGCTTTTACAGAATAGGCTGCGCATATTTCGTTAAAATTTGCAAATAAATGGGTTCACATAAACTGGGGATCAAACGGCGCTGATATGTTGAGAACCAAACTACTTTTGAACTCCTGGGTTTGAATACTCTCAACTGCTTCTCGAAAGTCATTTAACACTAGGACGCCCAGACTTTTATCCCCCTTAGAACGCCCGTTGGGTGTCATTTCGACTCCACCCAAACGAGAATTATTTTTCTAATGAAAAAGCATTCTTTTGTGACTTCAAATATTTATGCACATCTTTTACTGTTTCTCATGATATGCAACGCTTTTACCCGTAATTGATGGCAAACATTAATAATGTAATCTCCTGAACACGCTTAATTGTAATTTCGGCTCAGCATTTGGCTATTAAATTAAATATGCAGAAAAAAGTTTGCAAATTTATTTTGAAGAACACATTGGTTACACTTTTCATAATAAAGTATTTTTTATGTACAAAACAGAACTTTTAATCTAAATTATATAAAACTCATTCTAGTAACAAGTTTACACCAGATGAAGACATTTAATAATCATGGACGGGCCACTCAATGCTCAACCGAAGAAAAAGCTAATGTTTTGTACAGTCAAAACAATAATAAATTATTTAAGAAGTACATTTTCCACACACCATCCTTCCACAAGTTCTACATAATTCATTCGTCATATTTCCTTTACACTTCTTGATTTGGCATTTCCTTCTCTTTTTTGGTGTCACTGGAACCCTCAATGACTAACATCTATACTGTTCTCAGTTATTTTATTTGCCATTTGAACTGCCCTCAATTCGTCCGCCAACCTTTGTATAAATGCTCTCCGTTTCATTTTAGTACCAGTCACTTCTATAAATACCATCCAGGAAATATAACAGCCAAGTCTAACAGATTGAAAAATACTTGCACAAGCCACCTTCTTGATGCAGATTTAGTGGATTATTTTCTGGCCATCTGATCTACAACATCAATGCCGAACTAAGTAGAACTGTCGAAAGCAACTGCTTCTGGTGTTTTTTTTTCATTTTTGGTCTATGGTCACTTCAGGATAGAGAGTACTTAGCAGTAATACTTTTTTATTTTTCTTTCCTTGATATATAGCGAGTGAGATGTCATCATGCCTGAAAACACGAGTGATGTGCAATGGTTTACGCATCACCTTTACATAAGCTGGTATTTGTTTCCTGTTCCTATTGACAGTCCGTACGACACTAGGAGACACCTGATGTAAGTCTTTTGCTAGCCTAACGGACGTAATATAATTGTACGTTGTGACGTTTATGCCAACACCAAAGTATGGTGCCATTAGCCGCATAACAACATACTCAGGAAGACGTTGATCACCTGGTCGAAGATCGTCTTTTGCAAGATATGGAAAGGCATTTAAATAAATGTAGATTCTACATCCACCGCAAACCAGAACTTGATATTGCCATATTTGGACGGCTTTGATGCCCTGAATTGGGTTAATCTACATCTACTTTTTGTTGGAAACTGCTGCTTGTCAACTGTGATATTTTTACCTGGTTAATAATGTGACGGACAGTTGTGAATAAACCCATCCCAAGTTGCCGATACAAGGGCAAATTTTTCCTCTCTAATACGAGTAAACTGGGAGAAACTAATGCAGATACTGGGGAAAATAGGAATAGATTGGCGTGATAGGAGACTCATCCGAAACTTATATATGGGGCAGAGGGCTCAGGTGAGGGTAGCTGACGGTGAATCAGGGTGGGCAGTTATAGGTCGTGGGGTGCGGCAAGGGTGCCCGTTGTCGCCTTTTCTTTTTAACAGCTATGCTGAGGAAATGGTAAGAGAGGCATGGGTGGAGCTAGATGTGGGAATGAATGTAGGAGGCCAGTGGATAAAGTCGGTTAGATTCGCGGACGACCAGGCGTTGGTCAGTCGGTCATCGAAAGGATTGCAAACTTTAGTAGATGCACTGGAAAAGCAGTGCGAGAAATACAGGATAAAGATTAATAATAAGAAAAAAAATTAATGACCTCTTTACAATTACAACCTCTTGGACAAAGAAAGCGAGGCTGGTGATAAGAGTATGAAATCACCAACTGGAGCATGTCGAACAATTTAATTATTTGGGTAGTACACTAGAAGAAACAGGACTTAGTAGAAAAGACATTAGCAGGAGAATAGTGCTAGCGAAGGAGGCGTTCAATAATAGAAGGGAGCTGATGACGGGGACCTTAAGTAAGGATGTAAAAAAGAGGCTGGTGAAGAGCTTGATATGGAGTGTGGCGTTGTATGGAGCAGAAACGTGGACCTTGAGAAAAAAAGATGAAAATAGGCTGAAGACTTTCGAGATGTGGGTGTTGAGGAGGATGGAGAAGGTGCGTTGGACGGAAAGGAAGACAAATGAGGAAGTGCTTGACATGGTGGGCGAGGAGAGGAAACTTATGGATAAGATTAGGGGAAGGCAGGGTAGGTGGCTGGGAGCGGTAATGAGGGGCGATGGTTAGCGGAAGTCCGTGATAGAGGGAAGGATGTTGGGTAGACGGGAAAGGGGAAGAAAGAGATTAGGTTTTATGGACGGGATAAAGAAAGGTAGGCCTTATGCTGAGATGAAGAAAGAAATACCAGAGGTAGGTAGGGCACGACACGTGTAAGAGTCCGTTGGATATTCTCTGACTTTCATCATAACCTACCTCTAACCGGTAGATTACTATAATGAATCAATGAATACGAGTGCGACGAGTTTATTTTTGATTAAATCTAAGAAATCGCATTATCTCTGTGAATCTGTTGCGAGTCATGGTCTGCTTACAAAAATTACAGCCCCATACTCAGACCACACGGTGTGTAAGTTAATATTTTTGGCTCAATTTACGCCACGCGCATAAAGCACCGCAATAAATGCCTCAAGCTCTTTAAGAGAGAGAGAGAGTATTTATTATTTTGCAATACCCTGCGTTCCTCAATTTGAGTGCATTTCAAAATATGTTGGAGCGTCGCATTATCCACAAAAAGCTACCATTCACTACAATTGCTATGCTAAGATACCTGCCATTTTGCCTGAAATGTAGTCCCACGGTGGTATCCCACGAAGAACATTTTGACAAGGTCTCCTGCCAGCAAAAACCTCACCTATAGCTATTTCCTGCAGTTTTGTACTATCATAGGCAACATGAGGATCAGACTCCTTATCGATGTCTGATCTTCGGAAATCAGTAGTATTTTCCTGGCTACCATCTGTTGTCTTTTCACCTTGAGGTGTTTGCCTATGACGAGATCCTTGCCCATCGACGCGTCGTATAGTCCGCCCTTGAGCCACTTGTCACGTGCCTTTTTGAAGTGCCTTGAGCTGTCCAGATTCACCTCCGTTGACTGAAGCAACACCGTGAACATCAGGTATAGCAATACTTGACATAGAAATCTACGTTGATATGCCCCCGTATGATAATTCAAGATTCTGAACAGAAGGGACAAAAGAGGGGAAAGTATATAATGTTATACGTGATGGAAAAAAAAGTATTACTCAAATATTTTCTTGATGCGGTAGAGAAACAAAATAATAGAGCATACCTGTAGGAATTTCATCATCTTCTGATACACTAGAGTCCGTTATGGGAACCGGGATATCCTTGTCGTTGGTATCGTTAACTTTCACTCCTTCAGAGTCATTTTTACCTATTATCTCTAATTCTTCGACTATTTCCTTGACTTTCGGCCGTTTCCTTTATGCCATCCTCGCAATATAAGAATGAGTTACTCCAAGGGTGAAATATCGGTTTCTGGAGTTCTAGAAGTGTCCTATGCCCAGAACGAGGAACACAAATATCTGCATAACTGACTGCCTACCTCTCAACTGCCCATTTTCACCCCTCCCTCCTATGTTCCCCATGCTGTGTCCCACCTTACGACAGCGAGCTCCGGCGAAGTCGATGTAGGCAGTTGGAGGAGGAGGAAGGGGGATGAGAGTGGGAATGAGGCATTTTCGCATTGTGAGAATGAAAAACATACATTGAGAACTCTCATCTACAACATACGTAGCAATTAATAACAATCGAGAGTCGCACTCTCCTTAATAGAACACATCTGTATGACGGAGTCGATTTGACGCCTCTTGGTCGTTCTAGGCAAAACCGTTACTTATTTAAACATTTTGATACCTAGGAGGCTTAAGTTTTGACACCATGTATGAGAAAAAAATTAAGAAAAAGTCACGAAAGGAAATGGCTTAGGCATTGAAAGGAAAAAAAATAGCAGCTATTTTTCCGAGCGGAGGGGTCGAAATGACGCCTGTGGGCGTTCTAGTGTTAAAAATGACCATCCACAAAAGTAAGGAAAGGGAATAAAATTCTCAACGAGCAGAAATCGCTTGTCCCATCTTCATTAGAGAGGCACATATTTTTCTAAATTCAAGAGCATTTGGTTTTATTTTATTTATTACATGTAACTGACCTTTTTCAAAGGATTGTGATTTAATAGTATAGTCTTAAATTTCACACAATACATATGGTATAGGTTTCACTATCAAAGTTTTAGTGGAAAATGATCCTGCGGGGGTTGCGAAGGCACTTGCAGATGCAGCCTTCAATTTTTACTTAGCTATTAATATTAGATTATTAATTATTTGAAGGATAAATCTCATTTTAATCCAGTGCCTACCCATGTACACACTTGCGGTGTTAAGTGACTAAGTGAATTCTATGATTCCGCCAGAACACGCCGAAACGGTAGAAGTTATACCTCCACAAGGGCTCTAAATTTTCATAAATACGTTGAAAAATATTTTACCGAGAAAACGCGCACCGTCAACCAGCTCTCTTTTGACCCGTAGTGCAAACCAATGGCGGAGCGGTTGGGGAGCTCCAAGAATTAAACATGCGATTTCTCTCATACATCATTAAAAGAGAACGAATTCCAAGGTATCTCGAATTACTAAATATAAGCGGTGGCCTGTTCTCTATTTGATGGCGAAAACATTTAGTTCCCTTCTCTGAGTTAATCCGGAACCAAACTCACCGTTCGTCATGTTGAACGCATGGCCTTTTTTAGGGACAAATCGGTGACCCTCTTCTGGGCATATCTCTTATCATCATCGCACTAGTAATAAATCATCATTTGTGTCGGTACATGGAAATTATTAATTTGTTACTCAACAAGTAGAGCTATTTGTCATAGCATGCCGGTCGTAAAAGTAGGAGATTTCAAACTGGAGCTAATAGATCAATTTAATTACTTAAGTAGTACGTTAGAAGAAACTATGCACAGTAGAAATGAATTTAGAAGGAGAACAACGATAGTGAAAGAAGCATTTAGCAATAGAAGGAACTGGTGATGGAGGCTTTGGGTAAATAAGTTAATGAGGGGCTGGCGATGAGTTTAATATGGAGTGTAGCGTTGACTAGACTATTAAGAATAAACGACGAGAACACAAGTATTACTTTATGTATTTCCAAATCTTGTAATTACAATAATTATAGTATGGATAGGAAGAGACAAACAAATTATGAGATTAAATCGGCCACTTGTTGCTACAATAGCTAATTATATGCAAGTTTTATTCATTAAAAGCATCCCTCGGGTCATATAAACCTAACGCGACTATTTAAGGGTTAATGAGAGGCTGATGAATAGTTTAGCTTGGAGTATAGCGTTTGCATAGGGCAGAAGTGACTCTGAGAAAGAAGGATGGGAATAGGCTGCAGGCTTTTAAGATCTGGGTATGGAGGTGAACAGAGAAAGTGCGAAAAGGAAGTCAAATGAGGAAGTGTTTGGTATTGTTGGTGAGAAGCGGAAACTTGTGGAGGACGTAAGGGAGAGGACGCAGAGTGGGTAATGAGGTGTGGAGGGATGCTGATGGCCCTGATAGAGAGGGGGATGTTGGGTAAGCGGAGAAAAGGAAGGAAGGGAATAGGTTTTATAGACGGTATGAAGCGAGGTAGGACTAGCGCTGAAGTGAAGAAAGAAATTTTGGAGGTTGATAGAGGTTTACGTCTGTGAAAGTCTAAATAATATCACTCTCTTCAATTTTTAAGTACTTTCACCATTAGATTACACTAATAATAATAATACTATTTTTTATTTGAAAGACATTAATTATCTCCCACTATATTACTTATGCTGAACGTCTCAGTGAACTTCTGTAAAACGTTGAGCGCAATTTATATTCCGAAAATAACATTAGCGATACTTTCAAAATGCCACATTCAACTTCTTTTTAAAATGAGATTTGCTTTTTTGTGATCTATTTTCAGTCTCTTCATAAAATTTTATCATTTCATTATTTGGTCGAGACATTTTGATTCCGATAAAATGACACTCTAGGCTCCATACCAAAATGTGCCTCTTATGGAGTATTACCATTAATTTCATCAATCGTCCCATAAATAACCCTATTAGTATTTGGAAATTTACTCCATCCACCTTTTTTATGGTAAGAGAAAGGAATAGTGGATTTAGAATAGTGGATCTCAGTACACAGGGAATAAATGTGAGAGCTCTCATTGCACTCTTGCTCGCTTCTAGAGGTTTTCTTGTCATCAATTCGCTTTCGTGAATATATTGCACATTACCGTCTTAATGCCAAACTTGAATTAAACCATGAAATTCGGCCTAGTTTCTTCAAAACCATTTACCTTTATGCACTTTAGATTGTTGAGCACAATATGGAAATAAATATCATAAAATTCTTTGCTAATGAAAACTTTTTCTGCGGGAGTCAGCAAATATCTAAAAAATTAAATTATGTGAAACCTAGCATGAATTTCTTGAAAGTCATATGAAAATAATTAGCAATTTTACGCGTTATTTTTTATGCTTGAAGAAAGTATTAAAAAATGTACCTACTAAACTAATATTTTAGTTACAATCATGTGGATGTATAGCTAATTGGATACGTAACTTTCTAGCTAATCGTAAGAAAAATGTAGTAGATAATCGGTATGGCTGGCGTCATAGATCCGCCGTCGTTGTGGCGTATGTAGATATAGAATATAAAAACATTGTGTTTCGATATAATTGTTAAATTAAAAACTTGAATTCCATAATGAAAGAGGTTTTTCCTGGATTAAGCATATGAACTGAGGACGGCTACTGCTTCTAATGATGGAAGACAGATTAATCCGCGTATCATGGGGTGTATGCCTTTTCCTTATGCCACGTATGACTTTTTATGGGCTTATTTGAAGCAATATGCATGTAATGTAATTTTAACAGCGGTTGAAATGGTTTCATGACGGCAATTATTAATTTCACAAAAATGTAAGAGGAATGATTCCATTTAATGTACCTAATTCCATATTTTGTCATTGCCCCTTGGCCAGTGTAGGAAATTTAACCTCAATTAGTAATCAACAAGAACTAACATCACCCCCTTTAGGTAGCGAAGACGAAAATCCTATGAAATGTATGCGCAGCACTTCAGCGGGATAAGAACTTTAGCAACGGCATAAATCAAATCTTAACGGCTTTGCTTGCAATCGGCTCATACCATAAACAGGGGTTGAGCCCTGGTCCTACACCGACCCGCGGATTACCCGCGATGATCCACGGCCAAAGAAACATTAGGCTTTTAAGGTATACTCGTCTCTCTTGAGGAAATAATCGCAAAGGCCAAAGATGACTTATCATCAAGCTTAGGAGTCGGACTTTGGAGCGAAGCGTCGATCTAATAGTTGGAGTTATAGGATTTTAATCCTCACAATCATATCGCACATAAGCAGCAATCATTAATTATGTTTTCTTCAGTAGATATTTTTACAATTTTTTTAGCTTATATCATCAGTTTTAAAATTTTTCAATGAAAGCTGTTACCGAATTGAGCGCGGTTATGAGCGGATAAATCTGATCAGTTTTATACATACTGATTATATTGAATGATTATCATAGACTGAAAGAAAATAAGTTTGGTTAACTCGGTTAACGGTTGTCGCAATGCCTAATGAGGTTTTAAAAATCAAATAAGTTTAATAAAAAATGTAAATTATCTAATACACATTTTTAAATATGACATGGTTATACTAATAAAATTGTTAAATAAAAGCGCCTAGCGGTACCGTTTGGTAGCGCCAAATTTTACTGTAACATAAGCAAACACCAAAGGGGATATAAATTGCCATTAATAATTATTTTCACGTCCAGGGAGTGAAGCCGTATATTCCAAATGACGACCAGGAGTGTAAGCCATTTTATCATCTGTGCATCCGAAATGAATTGGACATTTGACGCTTTCATTTCCCTGTACTCAAATCTGCATCAAAATGAAAAACTCAAACCAGCAGCTACCTGAATTTGCAATCAATAAAACTTTCATAATCTCGGAGGTAATGGAAATACTGGAAAAGTAACAAAAAGTCGGAAGTTAACCCTTCATGACTCGCGCCCTATTTACTAACGCGAGAACTCGCGTGGGGTGTTTCTGTTACCGCACTCTTTTTTCACTACTTTTTGGATTCTATAGTCCTATTTTACCAAAATTCTTTTCCTTATAAGGTACATTTAAAATGTATTCTAATATTAGTTATTTAAATATACATAATATTTGAATATAAGTAAAATGGTGTACTTAAATTATTATACAGTGAATTTTTACTTGGATTAAAAATGTAAAATAATCTCTTGATGAAAACTAGTATTAAGTTTAATATTTAGGCCGCAACCAATACACAACAATCATATCATTCACATGGAAATTCAAATTACATTACCTGGGGTAATCGGTAACGTTACTTCCTACCATTACGGTCTTCCAATGGCAGCTATCTCACCATAACCTCCCCTCGAACATAGAATCCCGTAGAAATACATGTCATATTATAAGATAAGTGAAAATTACTAAGGATAATATTTGAGTGATCCCCGCGTTAGCTAAACGTTCTGGTATCAAATTTGATTAAATGTGGGAGAAAACGACTTTGCGAATTTTATATGCCTTCTTTGGTACTTATTGAAATTAAATGTATCTTGATCACCAGGGACTTTTTTTACACGCATCAAAGCTATCAAGTAACATGACTAAGTTTGGATGAAACAGGATCTAGATATTTATTGAGGAAAATTTATTTTAACCACAAATATATGCTCTTTCATAATATAGATTCCGAATAACCTTCCGTTAATTTCGACATCAGTATTTCAGACTCGGAAATCATGGGAAATAATAAGTTTTGCTAATGTTCACAACGTCTTCCTGCAATGCTGCCCTTTCTCTGCTCTTTCCGTGTTAGTATCGTATTGTTGTTGGTTCTAATGTCTCCCAAGAAATGGCAAAGGGATATAGATAAGATGCATCTTTTCGGAAATCACTTTCTGTGCACCAGAGACCTGTTAGCGGTCGGAAAAATCCGGACGAATTCCATCCGCCTTTGTTTATTGTTCATGCCAGTGATCGCGCCCACCAGGGTGATGTCACTACCCGACCGGTCATTCGTACTCCTACCGGGCTGACACAATGACATACGTCAGACTTGAGGGGAGAGAAGGGAAAGTCTGAGAAATACTAATACAAGGAGAGTGAAAACCCCTCTGCGCAACATAGACTGGTAAAATAATACCAATACAAACAATACACCAATAAAAAGGTTCATAAACGCAGCCGGGCGAGGGTTATTCGGATTTTGCGCCCACCTGCTGGTCTCTATTTAGCACTTTCCTCATGTACACAGAAAGTTTTGTGACTTGGGTATAGGACCACCCTACCCACTCTCTTTGGTGAGCCCAACACTTTGCCTGCGATAAATCCTTTTGTTCTGGCGGTCACTGAATCTAAGTAAGGGAGAACAGTTTCCTCCCTTTTGGCAATTCAAATACGAATTTTTTCGTGTTGTTTCCGGAACGGTATCTTTTTTCGTTACTGTGTGAATAGAAACTTTACGTTTGCTTGTCACCCAAATTTTATTTATAACGAGTAAATGGGTTTTTGAAAGCGGAAAGAGTAGAGTGTATGATAGTACATTGTTAATAATTAAAATAGAAATCAGTTTTGTCTAAATACTAATGGAAATTATTGTAGTGGGGTGCCTTGATGGCCTAAGAATACAATAATGAGAATATAGCATTGAAGGAATGGGTTCCTGATATATTTGCTTTGTTTTTGTGTGCATGCAGAAGACATTGCTGGAATAAAGTGGAGGGATTGCTTCAGAAGTAGAATAGAGGAATCTCTTTAAACTTTGAGTTCTTCACATAAACTAAGTCAACGTTGTCCCACGTATATATGCCACGCAAAAACCAATTGGTTCGGCAGGTGTTTTCAAAGTAGGATATCCAGATACATTTTCAACATGTTATCATAATCCCATTCTAGCAAGTATTATTACAGTACATTACTTTATGTACATTCCAGTAAGAAAAGTATATTCCGTTGTCTCAGGTGTGACTTGTGGAATTTGCTTTACATTGTAAATGAAAAGTGTAACTTAGTTGTTCTACATAGATTAATAATAGATAGATTAAAAATCCACATATATTAATAAATCTGTGTGGAATAAATAATTTATACTTTTTATTTACAAGGAAAATATCATCCAATTGCTATATTACATTAATATTACCATTTAAAAGGCTATCTGGTTGATGGCTCTTCTATCCTTTTTGCCTTCAATATTTTGTCTTTTATTCAGCCTGGGAATCATACTGACAAAAGTAGCCGTCTTTCAACTAACACTCTTACATCTAGCTCTTTCGATGCCTCGCTAACTATAAAATCTCCCGAAATGCTAAAAGGTAACCCTTATGTGCACACCCGACTTTTTCCACGTTGTTACGGAACCAGGGTACCCGGGTGTCCACCCCTAGTTTTTCTCTATTTCTGAGTCCACATGCAAACGGAATCATTTTAATTTGTATAATTGAAAAATAATCATAATTCGAAGGTACGTAAGCCGTTTTGAAATCCCCCGGTCTAGTACAGCATCCATGAAAATAGATAAAAATAACGTCTGCGAGACACGCGTGGAGCGTTTTGTTAATAAATTGATCACACAAATGAAATGTGGAAAAGCATTTCATATTCTCTTTATCTTGCGTCAATAGAAATCAACTCATTTCGTAAAATAGAGCGTTGTATTCAATTCAACATACGCCACACACGTTGAAAAAAAGGATAAAGCTACTCCCATACGTGATATTTGGATCATGTTCAATTCAAAATTTGATAAAATGTTTTTGCATATTTTACTTTTGATGATCAGCGTTATCCCTTCCAAGGTCATACGAAGCTTACGCAATATATATCTTTGTAGCCAGCTAAGTACAGGATAAAACTTTGGTGGGTTTGCGATGCCGAAAACTGTGAAATCATTTTCACAGAAAAACTGGAAATATTAGTGAAAAATATTAAGGAGAAAGGTTTTTGAAAGAGCTTGCAGCACTTTTCAAGGGAAGTGGCATAATTATTATCACGAAATTAAAAGTAAAAATGTGACAATATGGGCACACGGGTACCCATGTGTACACATATGAGTTCAAGGTGATAACGGGCACACTTGGTTAACCACCCAACCAAACTTTTACCCTCTATGATTCTCCATTGGGTAACTGAAATTGGGCCGCCAGGGCCATTCGCTAGTTTTGAATTAGTAAACTATTTGAATATATTCCCGTTTAATGGGCATATTCCTTATATTTTCTAAATTTCATCTGTCAAGCACCTTTCAGGAATCGATGAAACAAGCAAAAACTGATCCACCATAATCAAGGTTCCTTTTAATAAGTGTTCTCATCAAAGCAATCGCATAAATGCTGTTGCTCTTCTTCCCAAACCTGATATAATTTTCAAGTATACCTTATATTAATGAAACTGTACAACATATTTACAGCTGGTAGATTTAAGGCTATTGTTCTATAGTGATAGTATTTTGACACTTTCTTTTATGGGATAGAAATCAAAAGTGTCTGTATCACGTCCTTTGAACCGTGTCTTCGTAGTCGTAGCCGTAGTCCTTTAGCCTCTTAGATCCTAAGAGTTAGTTAGCGAATTATCCAGTTGCTCTTAGTGATATTATATACTGCCTCAACTTTTTCTTACCTTCTTTTTTCATAGATGCTGTTTCCATGTTCCGAGCTTAAATAGCTTCCGCTAAATATTTCATCCTCTCTACATTGAAACTGATCCCGCATTTCTTCACGATCGATT
This sequence comes from Pyrrhosoma nymphula, assembly GCA_963573305.1. Classification (NCBI taxonomy): domain Eukaryota; kingdom Metazoa; phylum Arthropoda; class Insecta; order Odonata; family Coenagrionidae; genus Pyrrhosoma; species Pyrrhosoma nymphula. The sequence continues at coordinate 103,227,507 of OY754332.1, read as the reverse complement.
TTCATCTTCTCGGTCTTGCCCTTGATTTTCACTTTCGTTTTTCCTCTCTCATCGAACGATAATATTTTCATTCTTCTGTATAGCACGCCTATACACATTTCTCTTTCTGGAGCGCTTCCATTTCGCCAAACTTATTTTACCACCAATTTTCCTTCGCCAATTGGTTTCTCTCGGAGTTTTGTTATTTGATTTATATTGTCTCTCCATGCCTTCTTCTGTGTTGATGTTTTTACATTTACTTTTCTGGTCTATTTCCTTATCATTTCTTTTGAGATCCGTAATTTTTTGGTCATTCTCGTTTCCTTAGAACCAATTGTCCTCACTGCCACTCTTATTATTCCTGTTCTCTGTTCTCACATCATCCCTCAATTGTTCCCATTTTCTTATGCTCTGTTATCCTTCTGTCCTTAAAGCTTCTCGTTTTCTCCACTCTCTCATTGCTTAAATATCCTAAGCCCCACATTTTTTCCATATCATTCTCAGCTTTCATAGTCTAATATCACTTCCTGTCAGTACTAGTTAATGATGAGAGTACACGTTCACGCCCGGAAAGCTGCGCAAATATTTGACCCTTTCACTAGGGTTTAACTTCAGGGTTCTGGTTTGTCTCCACCGACGCCGCATTATCATATCAAATTCCCAAATAAAATATATTTGTGCATTTATAAAATAAATTCCATTTCTCATTGCTTCAAAATAGATATAACATGATTTTTAAATAATAATAAACACCTGGTTGTTATTCCACACTTTATTGGAAACAAAACGACCCGGGTTTCAGCATGTCATGCCATCATCAGGGTTTCAGCATGTCATGACATGCTGAAACCCGGGTCGTTTTCTTTCCAATAAAGTGTGGAATAACAACCAAGTGTTTATTATTATTAAAAAAGATGAAGGAGTTCCACAAAGTAACGCCGGAGACAGTGTCTTATATGATTTTTAAAGCTTTTGCATTATTACTCTTATTTAAGACTAAATTACACAACCGTATCCATTTATAACCATAAGGAAATCTTGTTAGTCTACTTCAAGTCCCCAAGAAGGATATATGTAGGTATCTAAATAGTGAAGGAAGTAACACTGTAGCTGAAGATTAACAAGAAATATCCTTGTATGACTGCAGGCTTATCTGACGAATTTGATGATTAAATAACTCTCAGGTTTTCCACCGGGTAAGGCTTTCCGTTGCTTCAAACGTTTCAACAGACAACTCGCCTAGCATCAATAGGGATCCTGGAATCCAATGCTATCCTGTCCCTTTGTCCACCTTAAATGTCATGTGTCGGGTGGTTAGGTAATCGCCGATTTGTTTTCCACAAGCTTTGTTTCCCACCAACTTATTCTACGTCGTCCATGTCCTCCAGCTCATTGCTTCAGCAAGTAATGCCATGGTTTGCTCAATCTGTAGCCATTGTACCTCTTTAATTTGTTCCTGTGAAGTCAAATCTGTACCACTTCCTTTACAATGTAATACCAATATTCATTAGCTCAGAACAGAGGTCATGTGTCCTCCCAGTGCATAGAGTGGTTTTCCTTAGTGCTATGCTCAGCTGCTGCCAATTTGTCTAATCGACCATGTCAGACGTGGGGTACTTGTTCTTTTTTTCTTGTTTCAATCGTCCGATATGGCTTGTCGAAACGTTGAAGGAAATGAAAAATCTTACTCGGTGAATAACCCGATAACGTTTTAATGGAGAAAGATCTTTCGTTCCCAGGATATTTTTCGTGAGTCTACTGAAACCATAATTTTTTCCTCTCCCCGGCTGCCTAATTTGTCAAATGTGATTATTCGACGTTGTGTCTTTCAATTATATTGATTTAGTTTCTTTTATAATGATTTTTGTCTGCATTTTTCAGTACAATGGAAAATTTTAATACCCTCAAAGCCTAATGAAGAGAATTGTTATCAAATTATTATTTTTTCATTTTAGATGAAAAAGAACAGACGACACGAAAATAATCGTATTTGTATGTTCTGTGAACTATGGAAAATATTTGATGCACATATAATTTGTATTATGATGGAATTGGACTCGTGTTACTCTTCGTTTTCATACTCATGGTATAAGCATATAAAAGCATATGGCGTAAACATAAAGGACGTAGGTACATACGATTTGTATGAATTTCAAAAAGCAGCATGGAACAGACACATATTTGCTGCTGAAATAAACAAGATGGACCAAATCATAGCACTTATTTCAATTGTCACTCTTTAGCTGCTTACACGAACGTTGAAACGACTTGCGTAAATTATCAATGCAGATTAGGACCTGTTGATCTACATGGGAACGACAGAAGTGCGGTGCCCTTCGCAAGGTGATAACTTGGCATATTTACATTAGTTTTTTACTACCCAAAACAAGAGTGCATGCTCAGAGATTCACCAAGAATATATCTGCATCATAATTGGTTGACGAATGATTTTTAAGAGAAAGAAGATGTTCTGTTTCTGGCACGTTGCTTCAAACGTTTTGATTCACATTTACACTTATGTTCAGTTCATAGAAATAAGCGATGAAAACACATTGGTGGTCAATCAAGAAGTACCTCATATATATGAATTTTTTTATATGTATTTTTGTTTTTTCTTCGAGATATTTTTTTCTATCATATTTGGAATAATTTGTACTTCAATTTACACCAGTATGTGAAGAATCATCATCATTCATCAATTCAAATATTGATACTGTGACGGTATCCGATTCTGGTTTTTTACTTTTTTGTCTACTATACTGCACTAAAGTTAGGTGTATCCAATGGTATGTAGCAACCCCTAGTTTAAAGTTTAAATTTTAAAAACACTATTAAGTTAAATTAGTGTGACACGAGTATAAAAACAATGTGCGCTACAACTTGAGCTACCAGGAATTATTTCCACACGTGTCGCACCATCAAGGAAAATCAAGGAAATAGCGAGTCCGCATGAGGTGCACACAGGCATCAAACCAGTAGGCAACGAAGAACCATGTGAGCCTGGAGACATTCAGTCGAGTAGGAATACGAAAGAGAGAGACAGCCGATGACAAAAGCCTATTGATTCTGAAAGGTTTGAAAGAGATTGCGAGACCCGCCTATGAACCCCGCTCCAGTCGCCTCACCTAGCTGTTGAAGAAAATTCACCAAACCTGCCTCTCCAAGTTGTCACCTCGACCCAGCTGCTTTCCACCACACGTCAGCATTACAGCGCACGTGGAAACAGTAATAACTTTCCGCCAAGCCTGGAAAAATGTACCGATATTCCACGCCACTAATCTCGCGAGACATCGGGCACTTAAGTGTTGGGTCAGGAATTTTTAACCCCCAGTGCACCACGCGCTTGGACACATTTAATTTTGATTAAACCTGTATTTTGGTTATGTTCAATTGTAAGCTAGAGGGACGCTGGTGGATTGACCGCGTAATTTATGACGAAAAGTCACAGTGATTGTTCGAATTCCTTGTCCGTATATTTATTGATGTATGACGTATCTCGGCTCCAGCGAGATCCCACTTGAATTGTTTAAAGATTATTCATTTTCGTCCGCCTTCAGCGAATATTATTGTGAAGGTTTCTCAGATCTAAGTGCTTATTCAAATGTAAGACTTGTTGTTTTCCTGGCGCACGATATGAATGAATTCTTCACGGGATTCCCACCAGGTGAGATGTTCAGCCAGAGCCGACGTTTCAATGGCTAACTCAACGCCCTGAGGACGATGGCAGAGTTAGCCATTGAAACGTCGGCTCTGGCTGAAAATCCCGTAAAGAATTCATTTACTTATTCAAGTGTTATATTATTGTGTCCCAACTAACAATTAATTTTCCCCACCCTGATTTCAAGAGTTTGATTATGACGAATCTGATTTAGGTTTGCTTCTGGTTAATTTAATGATTTTTGCGGGATTCTTCATTGGTTTTCTCTTATCACCCGCAGTGTATTTTTGGTAAAGTATTAGGTAAATTCGTATTTAGCCCGATTTATTTACCGTCTGACTTGTGATACACGAGAGAATGTTTCTCGGTGTTTTTGTCCCCTTTTATCAATCCTCGCCCCTTGTTCCAGTCATCCAACCCTAATTTCCTCGTTAGACGCCGCCTACGGCCCTGAGGAACACACAAAGTTTTTATTCTTTTTTTGGCATCCGACTCCACACAACCTCATATAGTTAATTTCACCGTCGTATCTAACTTCCAAAAATTGTAGCCAGAAGAGGCGCACGTCATAGAACGCTACGACTTTCACTACAGTCCCTTTAACGTCAATAATTTTATTTAATACCGTGTTCTTCTTTAATTAAAACTACAAATTGCAAGATTATTCTATTCTTGCCCTTTCTTGGACACAATTTTTATCAACATCCTTTTATGGGGCTGTGAAGACACAAGGTGTGTAAATGTTTGTCTCTCCTTGTCCATTGATTTCATTAAATTAGTTAATACTCACAAAAACTTATTTGAACACTACATCAACATCTACATGTTCATGCTGCATTGAGAGTCACCGCAAAAGTGTGTGGCAAGAGATGCTATGGGAGCAATTATAAAAAAGTTAGGATTCAGGGAAAGAAAATCCAAGTTATAAAAGTGAGACAGGTCTTAAGAGGTATCTTTACCTTGGCTAAATATTATTTTAAGTTTGCCTTTACCCAGTAGCAACATTATCCTGATAGCAAAATATTTGCAGTGTTTATTTTATATAAGTAAGTGAAAAATTATTTCGAGCTATAGCTGGAATCATTTTCTCACAAATCGGATGCCTTTTTATTTTAAAATACTAAACGTCCCAATTTAGGTAATATACCGGGTAGATTGCGAAGGTTAGAATTCAGAACGAGTTCGGTAAATTCAATTAGTGTAAAGACTGGTTCTTCATTAACACAAGGAATCAACGACTTTTTGTCGTGCTTATGCCACGGCGAGAAAGCCTGCATTGCTCTCAGTACGCATAATACGAGGAAAAATGGTGAGCGACGATGGTTGCTGGTGTAGTGATGATGAGCGAGGTAGCTGATGTAGTCCGTCGCCGGTCACTTAATGTCATGTCCACCTCATTCAAGGTTTCCTACCACCACCCCACTTGGCGACAAACATTAAATTTGAGGTGGATCGAAAGTATAAAGCCTGTATTTCTTTTTCCGTCAGTGGTCGGTGGTTGGTGGGTTGTAGAAAGATTCTATTTTTTGGCAAGGTAGTATTCTTAAAGTATGACATAATTATTACATCACTAGATTATACTTACCATTTACAATATGAGAGAAGATACTTAAATCTCTCCAACTTAAAGTATATCTAATTTAGTCGCATCTGTCAGATCTGCACATGCTCTCCATGCCAACATGAATATCGTATGGCAGTATAAATACGCTTATATATAATAGGTTTTTCTAAGCCACTAGCTTTGTCAGAAGTAGCTCTATTTTCTAAATTAAGCTCAAAGTTACAGACGTTATTCGTACACACATACATGTCTCTCGTTCCCTTTCGGGGTAGATACGGTCAAAAGTTGGTTGGTTATTTGGGGAGGTAATCGAAAACTGAGGTAATTTGCGCCACTTAGGGAAGGTGGGATGGCTGGATAGGGAACATTTGTAGAGGAATATACGAAGGGTGGAGAGATACCCAGCGTCGGTATTAGACTTCTCTTAACTATAGGCGCCAAGTGGGTCACGGTTTATCGTGAAATCGGATGAATGGTATCCTCTACTTAAGGTGCTCTTCACATGGCACCCGATTAAGGATCAGTATTCCACTGAAAAATTTCCGCTACTGTCGGGATTCAAACCCAGGCCTTTGGAATGGGAAACCAGTACTGTGGCCACAAAACTAACCTGATCCTTTGGTCCGGTCAAAAAAGCTTCATTCTCGGTGAAAGACCATGAAAGCTGACTTTTCTTAAAACATTTCCTCCATACTGCATAATTATTATTTACCTCTTTTAATTCAGCTACCCTTAAACACTGCTTTATATACGCCCTCCTGTTCTTAAAGACTAAGCATGCCCCTTCTCTTAAGAGCCTCTTACATCAAATTCACCCAGGGCTTTCTCAGTCCACCCCTTCCTCTCTATTCACCATACTCTCCGCTTTCATTAATATACTTTATTATTCCATTCTCATCCATTCTCTCTAGATGCCCAAACCAACAAAACAAGCCCCTTTCAAGCATGCCCATTACCGGAGAATCGATTCCGTATTCTTTCGTGGTCAACACATTCCTTACTGCAATTTTTTCTGCAATTACTTCTCAGGAACGTCTTACTTACCGCATTCAGCCTACAGTTATAGTTATCCTTGAATACTTAAGTTAGGTTTATTCATCTTTCTTAAATAATGTACAACATAATTTAAATTTAATTTTACAGACAACCACATGAATAAACAGACATTGGACACAAAAGAAGAAACTAAAAGTTTTTCCTTTCATTAACCAGCCAAATTCATAATCTAATAACATTTTTATTTTATATCTTTGCGGCTTTCAAACTAATCGTTCCACTGCATAAGACCTCTTTTTTTCCATAGTTTTTGATAAACCGTTATATTATTTTGTTAGGGCAAATATTTTTTGTACTGGTTCCGAAATTCATGTGACATTCCACACAAGGAGGGAAGTGAGCAAGTAATGCCACTTACATGCCTAAATACCAATGTTAACGCATGATTGTAGCGAAAATGTTCTTATAAAGCCGTAAAATCGAGCGCCCAAACCCACTGGCTCCATCGTATTCGTGGAACGTTATTTATGAAAGTACATTAGCAGGCTAACTGGTCAAATGCCTTCTTAATTTTGCGCTCAATTTTTCGATGTTCGTTTTTCAGTCAACTCATTTTACTGCTTGCTATTATGAGGATACAGAACAAAAAGCCTTGCTCACGTACATATACTTTTGAGTCTGAGGCATATCTTTATTTTAACATTTTATCAATTGAACTTTTAAAATTGCCTTATCATATTTTAATTATGTTATATTTTATTAGTAATCCAATGATTTCGCGCCAAAAATATATCTGCGAGTTGAAATAATTAATTTAATTTAAAAAAATTAAAATACCTCGTTTTTAAAACTGACTAAAAAGTATAAAATTATTTTCCCTGGGCCCTTCTAAATTTTTGAGGGGGAATTTTTAGTGGCTATGGTGATATTTGTAAGACTTGAAGAGAAATGCGTGGGGCGCAGGAAACCCATGATAATTAAGTAGTAAAGGGACCAGGTGTCGTTGAGCAAACTCTCACAATTAATACCATTTGCAATGCACTGAGATTGGTTGGGAATTCATTCGGATTATCTATTTCTATTATCTACTGCCTATGCCCCACGTTTTTCTCAATTCTCACAAGTATCTCCATAGCCACTAAAAATTCACCCTCAAAAATTTAGAAGGGCCCAAGGAAAATTACTTTGTACTTTTTAGTCCGTTTTAAAAACGTGTTATATTAAAAAAAAATTATTGTATTAATTATTTTTTGCTTTTTAGTCTTATGCCCGGGTGAAAGTTTCCAATCGATTTTATACATCTTGATGAGACTCTGACAGGGACACATAGGAAATTCCCGATGTATTTCAGATTTTGTTCAGCTGACATGTTCAGCTGAATTAATGAAATAATTAATTAATTTATTGATTGTTATAACATGTAGCTACCATTGTATTGTCATCCACTACTGGGCTTTGGTTGAAATTACAAGCCTCTACTAGCACATCAGGAAATATGTAAATTAATTAATTGTTAATTAATTATTACATTAATTGTTATAATACATAAATAATTTTGCATTGTCATTCACTTCTGAACTATGGTTAAAACTTCAAGTCTCTAGCTGATCGTGAAGTTAGTTTAAACTCAGTTACATTATTCCACCCGGACAGACAGACCGAACTAATAAAAAACGTGGTGAGATGGCATTTCATAAACTTTTCCAGCTCCGTAATTTAAATGAGAGTATATATCCGTACTTTAAATAAGTGTACCAAAACACTTATTAATAACACTGTACGCATAGATAAATGTTCATCTGTATTCACGCGTGGGCTTCAGTAAATAAGTTTAGCATTCAGAAAACATATGCACTTTATACCAATTCTCTTTCATGCATAAATAATGGTACTTTTGGGAAGCCAGCTGAGTTCAGCTTGGAAAAATAACCTGTTGTAATCATCAATGGTGCCCAGGGGTGTAGCGCAACGGCGTGTTCTAGACTCCTGCCGCTCGCATCTCATTTCCCCCGAAAGAGAAATCAAACGGCCTGCCGAGCATTTCATTCATGCATACGTAGCAGGCGTGGGCGGAAGGTAAGGCCTGGGAGAAGGTGGGAAGTTTCTCTCCCTTTGCGTAGCGAAAAAATAACGTTTGTGGCCTTTGCGCTGTGTGTTTGCATCACAGCAGAAGCTGCCGCTAGGCGGACAAGAGTGTTTGCCTTTCCGAAGCTGTCTATTCTTGCTCAAAAGTCTCTGCGTGAACTTTCCCTAATGCATTAGCAAAGCTTATAAATTCAATTACAGAATTAAAGGCAGAGCTCTTGAAATAAATGGGTTCCGAAGATATTTTACTTGTTAGATCTATTTTCCTACAGAAGAATTCATAATATTTATTAAATATTTTAATGATTTCGCACCAATAAATGTATCTTAGAATTGAAAGGTTTGCGTTGTCATAGTGGTACCAAGCTCGGCCTTTTTAAATGTGAACATGTATGTTAATGTACTGAAAAACTTATTTCAAACACTGTGCGCATAGTTAAATTATTTTCTGCATTCTGCAATTCTCAGTAAATAAAGTGACCAGATAATAAATGCATGACAATGCTATGCCTCATATGTCAAACCTGAATATCGTGTGATCAATTATTATTAGGTCAGTCTTCATTTTAGTTTTTGGATTTCAACTGAAATATACCTCGACAATAAAAGTTCATGTGTGCTACGGCTATGTGATAGATTTAACAACGGATCATAATTAATATATTTTTGCATAGTAATTCAAATTTTTGTACACATTTTTAATGATTCATGGTATTCATTTTTCTTAATCAATGACCCAAAAATAGATCTAAATATCATACTATATATGACAGGGGAGCGTGGTGGCCTAGTGGGTAGAGTGCTTGGCTACTGAACGAAGGGTCCCGGGTTCAAATCCGGGTGAAGCCTTTGGCCCCCCCTTGAACAAATCCTCGGGGTGCGAGGTGGCCCAGGAAAAGGAACTGGCCCCCCTACCCTGAATGTGTGAACTTCACACGCCTGTGGCTTAGTCCGGGGTGAGCTCTACCCTCAACTATCCAAACCAACCTTCGGGTTGAATCACTGAGTGAGTGATATGGTTATATGGTTATTGAGTTGTGACAAGTGGTAATGCTGCAATTAAGACTAAAGTTTAAATTTGGCTCCAATAATAAAAACATTTTTCCACCTGTTCGTGCAAAAAACAGACCTCTAAGCTCTCTATACGAGTTTGACACGTTATTTATCAACAACCAGTAATTCCATAGTAACGAGTTAAAAAGCATATTTGAAGATATTTATTTTTACGCACCTTTATAGAAGTGGATTTTTTTCAAAGAAATTTGATAGAAGTGGAAGTTTTAAAATTTAATTTTCACGAAGGTGAAGTTGAAATTAATCATCATATTTGCCGCCGAAAAACGCTGGTAGGGCTAAAGCTCTCAAGACTCAAGAAGATTTGCTGCTGAATAATTAAGTAAAGAAACCGTTTACGTAATCGAAACCGTACGCATTTATCCAGTAACCTAGAGACTTTTACATTTATCGTAAACTGGCAAATAACGAAACTGACGACGCTGAGTTTCAAACATTTAGCAAAACTTTGAATGTTTTCCAGAAACAGCGTAACTCCACTATAAATTGATCGTTTTATTGATACATGCCTCCGAACCACGGACTTAATTTTAAATTATGTGTGAAGGATTACTCGCACATGAACCGTTTAAAACGTCTGCTCTACATGGTTAGCACTAAGGTGGCTGGGCCTTTAGCATATTAATTTTGGCTTAATCCCTGTGTAAATTTGGAATTTTGAAGCGGTCGATAAGAGGTTAGATGGTTTCAAGTAAATTCAACGAGCAGTAGTCCGATTTGAAATGCTCTTGTTTCATTTACGTTACTATCATTTCGCCATTTACAGTGTTACCAAATTACTTTCGTCCTAATCCTAATTTATCAAGTAAATTCTGTACTTATGCAGGGAAAATCTGATTCCCCACTACCTCTCGTAGGTAAAGCACCAGGGCGAGTAATTGGGCTGCCATCGGCGATAGAAACTTTCGTAAAGCTAGATCAACGGCGACACCGTCTTGCACGGCCGATAAAGGGTCATTCAGTGGGCTTGTTTGAACTTATTTAAAAGCGTTGCCACGTAAGCTATATCGCGGATTTGAAGTTTTTAGCTTTCTAAGTGGTGAGATCTATCACAAAAATAAATTTACATTCAGTTTATTTTGTCGCAATGGAATCATTAGTTGTTCAGATATAACGTCACGGACTTGGGTATCTCGAATTTTCTACACAGACGGCGTTTAAATGGTTTTCCTCAAGAAAATGCCGCCCCACGTTTTTTTGCTCAAACCTTTTTTGCTAGTTAAGATAGCTTTTGAACTACGTTTTTCTCTTCAGCTGTCGTCCTCGTCTCTGGGCCATTTTTTTCACCACGTCATAAATTAGGACCCGTGGCACTGCGCCACGCACGACCACTGCTCATCAAGCTCCGTCGTTCGTCGCATCGACCGACGACAGACTCCTAACCTCCAACACGATCCGGGTGCTCAACAAACTGAGCAGCAAGTCGTAACATCAACACGGAGCACGTTTCCAATTCCTCCTCCACTCTTCTTCTCTCTTGAGGTTCATTTGACTTGTGAGGAATTCTAGGACGAGTTAAGCTGTTGGTTTTCAATTTAAACACGGCGAAGGTGGCTTCGCATCTATTTTATCTTTGTTTTTTTTTGCGTTGAATTTGTAAATGATGAAACGCACCCGGACAGTCGCAAACACACACAAGTCACCGGTTACTTTACTTTATTTTCAAAGTTTATTATTCACTGTCTCACAAGTTCTCACTGAAAATACCTGCCTTAATAAATTTATATTCTTAAGCAATTCTTTTTCACACTTTGCCAGCTTTTATAAAATTTGAGTTCATCATATGTGATACGATAAAAAACCATGCAATGATTAAATATTTGAATGTTTCAATTGGAAAGCTTAGAGTACCAATTACGTTTACCTATTTCATGCTATGCTTGAATTAGCGTCAATTGATGAGGTATTATTCAGTGCAGCTCAAAGTCATTAAAAAGCTAAGGGTATTTATGGTTTGATGCAATTATTTTTCATGCAGTGATCCGTTTTATGGGTTAGCTTTCCAGTCATATCAATAAAAAACGTCCGTAGTCAAACTATAAAAGCCATTGGAAAAATCCCCGAAAGCCCATGCTTAGCTGTCTCAGCCATTTCAGCATGCAGCCAGCACATTAAAGCATTTCCTTCATTATGGCCTGATGCGTATAAATATTGTGTGCCCACTTTAACGAATCATTCAATTGACATTTTTATGATCGCGTAACTTTCAGTCCTTCTGTATCACATGATAGACAAACGTGCTCCTAGGATGGTGCAATCATGTTCTTCTGCAACTTCTACTTTTTTAAAACTATACTGGTCCGTTGCATAAAAATAAACAAGAAGAAATATAGAATATTTTTTTGGGAAGAGAGAACTTTGAAGCAGGTGTACTTTAAGTAACTTAAATAGGAGAGAAACTAGACCATATTAAATCATTCTTGCTCCTCAGAAGCAGCATGGCGCGCCATGCTGTTTCTATTGTGTGTTGGACAAAATACCGCAAACATAAAGCGAATAACAGCTAAGAAAAGAAGGATTTCTTGACGAAGAAGAAGGCACTGTGTTCACAGAAAATGGGACTTGAGGAAAAGTAATGTGTATTGTGGTATGCCAATACGGAGTACAGAAAAAGAGCTGACAATTAAGTATGGGAGGGATACAATTCAATGGATATGGCCTCATTATAAAAGTATATCTCAAATTTCCAATTATGCTAAAATCGCTTCCTCTTACCGTACCTACTGCTTTTCAAGTTATTTTTCAAAGCATATAGTTCGGCTGTGCGCCCCATAAAGAATTTATTTTTTTAAATGAGGATGTTTAGATAGGTTGTGGTATGTAGTTCATTTTTATAGTATGTAGTACAAAATGCTGGTTTGAAAGTTCAATACGGCTTGTTCCTATATCGTTAAAATTTGAATTTTGTAAAAACTATTTTCAGGCTAAATTGAATACCAAGTAGCAACACTTGTAAAAAATCGCATAAAAATTCCGTTGATGAGAGCATTTTCAGCGTACGACGTGGAAAAAATGTTTCATTGTAAAGTTAATAATAATAACTTTGAATTTTATAATTATTATTCAAATATTGTGCGCCAATTATATTTCAATGCTCACTATATCCTTCTCTCAGCTGCTTTATATTAAAGATAAAATTTCAAACATTGTCTAAATGACGACAAGAAAAATATTTTAACCTAAACTACCTTTTAAGACGGCCATAAAATTTGAGAATCTATCGGAACACGGTTTTGTAGACTGATGAAAAAGATCGAATGGGTGGAATAGGGAAGGAATAGGAGGTTCACAATTGGGGTGCACTATTGAGCTATCTGGTTTCTTAGAAACAGACTGATAGGAATTTAAGAGGAAGCCTTACGAAGAAATACAGGGAGATAAATGAAGTCATTCAGTAGTGGAAAGAATGTAGGATTTCAATTGTTAAACATAAGGATTAAAAGAATAATGAAGCTGATATTGTCCGTATATCTATATACAGCCTTTTAAGAGGGAGAAAATGTATTTGGTAAACATTAATATTACCTTTGATAGGTAAAAATAGTCTTCTATATTCATCAAGTATGTGATATCTTACAGTTGTCATTCACGTATAACCACAGCTGATTTTCCCACCAAGTAGTGAGACCACGGACGAGTAAATATATTCCTGGACCTTTAAATAATTTGGACCGCGTTTTGTGTCACGCGATAGGTGTTATTCATGCATGCCGGATGAATAAGGGTAAGGGACAGAAAACCGTAAGTGATTATGGCACTATATCGTCATTTATTAGCAGAACCCAAGTATAGGCTGTTTAAAAAAGCCAGGTAAATAATTTTTCCGATTCATTTTTCTTAAAATATGGAGAGTGGAATTCATAAAAATGATTTCACATGAACACCTCATATTGGGGATAATGATCTTCAACGCCAACCATTTAAAAAAATTGCGTGAAGACTCTTGAGGATTGATGCCGTGTAATTTTTCTATATGGGTATTTTGCCACATAACATTCCATTCTACTAAAAAAAATTAAACCCTAATAGTAGTAGTACTACCTACTAGTAGGGTCACTTTGGTGGAAACCGGTACCCTACACCCCCTATGGATTAAATTATATGTAGTACAGAAATACAATAGTTGTCTTCCACAGAAGGGGGCGCGTGATCGCTGCGTCTCTCACCCTGAGCAGAATTGTTTTTTAAACGCATACAAATGCAAATTGTTTTACAATCAACCAGTTATCTCAAGGTCTGTTTTCCCTGTGGATCCGAAGAAGAAGAGTTATACAGTTTAATCACAACAATTTTGTTTGGCTAGATTCAGTCTAAATACGCTTGTGCTTTTATGACGTTTCTGCATTGCATAAAAATAATACGTGGATAATTTATACAGGTAGTATAGTAGTATTTTTGTTTTACGTGCTTCGACGGCTAAGGTCATTTCGCACTTAATGTTTGCCGCGTGCAGACAGGGGCACCAGCACTCGGTAGAATCGGAGGATCACCGAACTCGAGCCGAGCCCAACGATGCTTAACTTCGGTGACTGATCGGGAACCGGTGTTTCCATCGTGATGGGCCGTTGCTCTTTATACAGGTAGCTATAGCGATGGTAAGAAGTAGTTTTCTTATGTACATCATCTTAAATTCATATATGTATCACGTTTTAAGTAGCGTGATATGCCATTTTTATAATAGTAGTAATAATGGTAGTTTAATATGCCTGGAAGGAAGTTGGTTATTGAAAAACACTTATATCGGAGTGGAATATAATGTTTTTGGGACATATTGTTCACAATTTCAATGTTTACATTCTATTGCTAAAAATTTAAGCATATTCATCTATAATTTCATCCCCACAAAAGTTAACATGGAATGAATAACTATCGATATTGAAATGCACGTGACCTAATTAAATTAGGGTGCAACGTTTGAGGATATTGTTGCGAAATTACCTCTACCCAATTGTATAATTCAGCTAAACCTCAATGACTAGAGTTCAAATAGAGTAGTGAAGTAGATGGCTTAGAGGGATGCGAAAGTAATTAATTTAAGTAAATTTTACATAATATCTTTGTACCATACCACGTTACGCATTCATTCACTTAACATTCCACAATTTTCAAGTAACTTTCTGCAATTAAATAAAAACTCTTTGATAAGTAATCTCGTTAATCACGCTCTGCTGACCGCCAAAGCACATTCTCCAAGCACAGTGAGCGATAAAATTGCTCAAGGTGAAGTATCGGAGGAATCAATAGTGAAGGCAATTACTCAATTTGAAGCGTCAGACTCGCTCCGCAACACATTTTATGGCTTGGCGTCTATGGCTTGCATCAACACCTCGATGGGCACTTAATGTCGTCGGCACCACTTAGGGAGTCGTTAATAAGCTTTTATGTGTTTCGCCTTTTTTGACTGTAAACTGTTGTTTCTACCTTTGTTATGCGGGACCCAAGTTTGAATTATTTGAGCGATAATTTTCCCTTGTCATAAAAGTGATAAATTTTGAAATTTATTTTTTTAATTCAAGCAATGAGAATGTAATGAGCTTTGTTCTATCAATTATCACAACAATCTAATTCATATGAAGGTATATCTCAGTAATTATCTAAATAAACATATTTGAGACTTAAACTTGGCTCATTCGTTTAACGCCTAAAACAGAAAACTCCTTCCCAAGGTTCTTTTGCGATCATACAGAAAGAAGTGCGCTGTGTAATGACTTTTCTTGCAATAACAACTGAAAAACTACGCGAAATACATACGGTTGTATTTCAGACAGGATCTATTTGCCAGAAATGTCTCTTTTTTAAATATTTTCTCTCTGAAACGCAAAGCCACACCACACCTCATGGAAAACGACATCTATTTTTGGGCATCTTGGAAAGTAGAGAGGTAAATTACGGATATTATGGTATCATTAGAATGATGTGATCATTTTCTTTAAAAGTGGTAGAATAGTTTAAACTTTTAGAGATCTCTTTAAATTAATATCTTCCTCCTTAGTCCGAACAACCGTTTCTTACTATGACCTATGGATTCAATTTTCTTTTTCCATAATTAACTCTAGCATCCTTTCTATTTTCGGAAATTTTAAATATTGTTCGCATTAATATTGATTGACTTGGTTTGCCATTACCACATCTATATTTTAAAACTCAATCGGAACCTTTTGTGTAGCCACAGATACGGATTCATCCAATGACCAGAATTTTAAGTCGATCCGTTCCCCAAAAATACGTAATTAATTCTTTGTGTACGCTAGCTTTGCCAAGCAAATAAAGAAAAGTACTCAAGGAAATATTGATAGAAATATATAAGCTGTGAGTAAATGAGCATGATGTGAAAACTCTTGTGCGAGCTACCCTCTTAAAAGTGGATAAAGTGAAAGAAGCAACGGCTCTTGAAATGGTCGAAAGGCTCGTTAAAAACGGCACGAGTTATTCATGAGTTCAGTGTCGTCCCTGAAAAATTTCGTTTCACTTGTGTCAATAGTACTGAAAAGGAGAAAAAGAACTCACACCCTTGGAGCGCTGAATTTGAAGCGAAAGTGCTGAAATGAATTAAAGTACGTTCCTTTTCCCGCGTGCGATGAGAGTAACTGAGTTACGCCTGTTCCCTGAGTGCTGCATTTCACATTAAGAAAATAATGTATCAATTTCATGTTGATGAACATCCAATCCTATTGCTTTTAATTCCATTGTGAACGGAATTACCCCACGATTGTAATCCTTAGAGCAGCGAGTGCTAAATGTCAATATTTGCTTGCCCACTTTACAATGGCATTGCATTTTCTTTCGATATGTTAATAAAAAGCATTTTTGTGGGGTGACTTATACGGAGAGTGATTTTAATGACGTGTAAACGTCAAATAAGTTCGGTGTGCACGCCATAAAACTCCATTTTACGGCTTAGGAACTATCGTGAGGTTCCATTTTAGTCGCAAATCGTGCGAGGGGAAAAAGGATTATTTCAGTTTCTCGGGGTAAATGACGAACTTTTTTCCGCTTTTCACCTGAGCGGTTACATCTGAGAGAGTTAAATCCTTTATTTATGACCAATTAATTAGAAGGGACCAAGAGTATTCTGTTTTTTTGTGAAAGTCATAACCAGACTTGCATTCTCCGTGATTCAAGATTAGCCTATGTTAGTTAATTTAATATACCAGCTAGGAATATACTTTTATTCTACAAGACAATCAGGGTGGATCAACTTTTGAGTAATTTGGTAAATTATGTAGGTGTTCAGCAACGTGTTTCCAATGATTACCGCATATTCTAATAGCTCTCCTTATCATGCGAAGCTTGAGAAATGGATATATTTTACATTCATAAAAAAATAATCAGGTGTAATCGTAAATCAATTGTGTCTTTAGATGAAACGAGTAGCTTTTTATGTATGTTTTTACAACTCAGTACGTCTATAATATTTTTTATTTCCCTCCCTAGAAATGCGTACAAATGTAGTCCTTCATGTGTAAGTGTAGTGCACATGTTTCTGGATATTAGTAGGTTGTTCTTGTAGTGGATTACCTTATTGATTGGGGCTATTCTATTAGTTGCATCTTTCTTGTTTCTCCATAACAGCTAATCCTACTTCTCAGATAGTGAAATTATTTCACATTTACAAATTTACCTTGTCAAAGTCCTACGTGAATTTGTCTTTTTGATTTTTTCCGTGAACCATATTCATTAATTAGTCTTCTACTTCCATTTCTTCAAAGGATTTTCCATTAAAATCAGCAGCCTTGTCAGATTTTCATTATTTTCTAACAGCGTGACGATGAACCTTCTCGTGAACCTGTGGTTCTCTTCATTTTCACCCATCATTCATTTAGGTGATCTAATATTGTTTCCGAACTTGTCGCGTGGTAATTGATAAAAAAAGACTTTCATTAAAATTTATGCGGAAATGAATTGCTCTTTCTTTCTTTCATTGCAAAATTGATTACATAAATTATTCATCATCAACCAATCCAAATGATTAAAAAAAACTTAAAAAAAAACATTTAATTACTAATATTGAAACTATCAATGTGAAGGAAGGAGGATAACTGATTTTATAAGTATTGGGCAAAAATTCCCGTTTTCTAAAGCAAAAAATCTGTGATACCTGTTAAGACTTTATTACTTCATTCCTTGTCAACAATCGTTAGTCTAAAGATTGATTTATTGGAAATCTTCACCCTATTCAGTTATCAGCTAGTTGCTTCATCCATACATAATTCCTTGTTTTGACATCCCTCCTTCAAATTTGTTCTTGTCCGGTTTAATCCATTCTTCATATCCTTTTTTCTTCCATTATTTTTTTCAAGAGGTTATTATTTAGCAGCATGATAGCAACGAGCGTGTCTGTTATACTTAGAATACTTTATCTCATCGTGCATGTAATGCACTTTCGTGAAGAGCAATTTAAGTGTGGCCAGACGGCGTTGGAAATAAATTGTTTTCATAATAGCTGAATTGAGGTCCAAGGACAATTCACATCGGTGTTTAGCAGTAACATCACCGGCCAAGTGGAGGTCCCAGCGGCCCTGAGATGCGATGCTGTGGAAATGGGGACGCGGGCAGGGGCTAAGTGATTCCCCCCGGTTGAACGTCGAGCTCAGGCATTATCCAGCGACCGACGGCTCTTTAATGGTGGAGTTATAGCTTCGAATGCCCCCCGGCGATGCAGGCTACGAAACCACAGCGTGACGCTGTGTTGTGAAACACGGAACATGTTTAAGGTAGAACCTATATTACTAGTACCTACGATAACTTGCCCAGATTTTTTCGTGAACTGAAGAGAAACCATTCCTTCGGTATTATGTTAAAGAAGAAGTTGTTGTAGGTGGGTGACCATTAAACACCGATAAGAGACTATGGGAATCAACAATTTCAACCAAAAATGTCATTGCCTTTATGTGACAGTGGTAACGTCCTTCCTTTCAATATTTTATTTCTCGGTGTGAGAACCCCGTAAAGTAAATATCGAAAAATAATATCTTTTAATTAAATATTTTAAATCTATAACAATTTTTTGCAGGGCCTTATTTGGATCAGATAAGACCGATGTTTTGCATTAAAAAGCTATGGGCAGACCATCTTCCAGTCCGTAGTCACCTATTTCAAGCAAGCTTGACGACACTGTCAGTGGAGTGATCAAAAGAAACTGGTTGACTGCTGCCATATTCCATACATATCGCCATGAGAGTAGAGGATTTATGGACTTTCACATTACACTAATTAATAAATATTACTCAAGAAAAATTTCAAGGCACTCGTATTTTAACTTGCGTACAAGTAATTACAGTCGAGATACCAAAGTCCATAACATAACTGGAATTATACTATTTACTTCACAAATATTATTTTGGTTACTGCTCACGATAATAGATTTCCTATGTCAAAGACCATTTCAAAAGGTTTGATTTTTTACTATGGAAAAATACCTCAGTAATTTTAACATACAGACAATAAATGATGATTATTATTTGGATATACCTCGGGCACATGGTGTCAATAGAAAAGCACAAACCTATTTAGATCATTTTTTGTTCATTTTGAAGGAAATTATTGCTAGGTGTACGTGTATTAATAATTGAAAATAATTTTTACTAATTTCATCGCTTCTTGGGTTGTGTATCCTACTTATGTTATAAACATTATTTGGTATATTCTTATGAAAATCGAAATAAATCAAAGATCCATAGCAATGCTGAAACATTATTATATGCTTCACAAAGATACTATTTATTGCTACTTACGTGTCATTCAAAAGAATGTTTCGAGACATGGCGTTAATAAAGAAGATCATATTTATGACCAGTTATTTGTTTTGAAGGAAACTCTTGAATGTTATACGAATGTTGAATTAAAATTAGTGTTTATTAATAAGAAAGGTTTTAAAACCGTTCACACTAAACATCCATCCAACCGTAATTTTCCGGATTTTGAATATTCCACGCCTCATGTCCCCAAATCGTCCTCTTCGCAAATCCGGAAGCTGCAATAGCTTAACCAACATTGGTGAAGCTCTGTTGTCGTTTTCTATCACCATTTATTTCTGTTTTAATATCGCATAAGTCATAAAGACTGCAGGCGATAAAATTGATAACTCATTGGGTTCATTTGCGCGTTTCCCCCCATACTATCTTCAACAGTTGCATGGTTTTTTAAGGTTCAGCCTTTCTATCAGCGCTGAATTTTAGAAAGTCTTGGAATTAAAAAAGATTCCTGACATTTTGGGTTCTAAAACATTATTCAGTGATAAAAAAGTGTAAATCAATTTCGTATTTCATGTGATGCGTCTCTCGAGTTCGCATGACCATTGCTACTAATTTAATTTGGCAAAGCGATTAAAATTGAGTTGACCTGTAGTCTTAATGGATGCTTATGTGATGATCTGATTGAAACTGAAGGTTGATGTACAAAAAGTTTCATTTTATCTGTAAGTAAAGGGGGGACATATAATGGTATGCAAATTTGAAAAGATGTTGAACTTAAAGCTTGGTAAAAAATTGAGCGTTCCAGTTAAACGTTGCCTTAAAAACGATGCAGTTTAATGTTGACCTTTATGTATAAAATAGTATAAGGCATATACAATGCATCAGGTCAATTATGTGCCATTTTTTAGACAGACATATCATTCTGCTGTTGCGATACAGAAATAGGGATATTCCACAGTGTTTGTTCGTCAACTTACTTGACACATATGAAATTAGCATTTTCACCATTATTATTATTTTGTCGTGATAGAATGATGGTATATCACGGTTGAGTTTATTGCCAGTGTTTTTAGCTACTTGGAGTTGTTTCATTTCGCAAATTGAAATACCCTTCTAGCATTCAACCATAGCCGTATATATTTCAGCGCGCCCAAGGTTAATAGTTTGATTCGCGAAAATTAGCCATCTGCTATCCTGCCTTAAATTCACGGGCTACTTTTAAATTTTTTACTATAGCATGCAGAACCTACTTTACTTCTCGTAACATTTCCTAGACGCTATAAGCGTACATAGGCGTAGTAGGTATAGTACATAAGCATGTTAGCAATAACTGGCAACAATCACTACTCCCTTGTATTGCCGGATTCTTCATCTGGTCCCTCACTTTGCCGTGTAAACATTATAATAATTTAACCCGGACGTGTATAGGCTTTAATTAATTTATCTTTATTTATTTATTTACATTAACAGTATTATCTTTATTAAAACTGCGTTAATTTTGTTACATATGCCTTTTCTCATTCAAAATATTCTGTTATTTGTGTTGCTTTCCCTCTACAGGTGGATTTATTGGCATTACTCCCAATACTCTCTTCATAAGTGCGTAAATTTTAAAGAGGAAATATCATTCGCCTTGACCGAGATTCAAACTCAGATTCCTCGTTATTGCGCTTTATTCATGGCAACCGCACGTTTTGAACTGTTTCTGTAGCATTATTTGTCTGGCAATCTTGAAGTCTTCATTAATTCCCACAAAAATTCACACAGGTAAGGACGCCTCGGTAGCTGGCGCGCGGCTCGGTATCGAGGAGCCCCGGGTTGAGTCCCAATAATGGCGAGTTATTTTTATTGTATCTGGAATGTTTGCAATTGTGTGCAATAGCAGGAGAGACTATCAAGGTAATACCGTCCCTGTTTCCTCAAAAAGTTTGTAATAATCCTCCTATCCGCTTCCATAAATGAGAATGATATATTCGGTATCGCGTAAGAATCCCGATGAAATTGGAAACTATTACGTGCAATTCATTTTCAAATTAAATTTTCTTTTTAGCAAGAAAATTTAATTTCGGGATAAAGGGTCGTTCATGGTATGAATGCTATCTGAATAATAACGTTTGGGACAGGTTAAATCTTTGTTATCCTAAGACAGTCACAAGGGTATCTTTTGCTTCGCTGGTGGGGAAGCCAATGAATACAAGTCCCTTTTTCGTTCTCTCAAAGGTGATAAGTTTCACTTGGAGGTAAGCTGTATTAACGACTTTGTGAGTAAGCTTTAATGAAAACATAGGTTAATGGCAGCGGGGAAGGGAAATAATCGGCAAGAAAGAGAAATAAATGCACCAATCCTGCTAAGGGGTTTCTTTTTCAATAATGCTTCAATGTAATAATACATTATTTTGGTCATGATGAATATAACACTTACAGAAATACAGCCAAGACGCGTTTCACCACTCTGTGGTATAAGTGCCATTCAATGACTCTGTGGAAAATTAATAAGTATTTTATTCATCATGAATATCGACAACTTCCACCAGGTCCCGACTGACACTGTTATGTTTACATTATTTAGTGCTTGACTATATTTGGATTATCTCTTTATAACGTAGTTATATTCCTCTGCCTGCTGCCTAAGCATCGTGTCAAGGCAAAAATTCGAGTTAATAAGCTAGAAAGTTTACTGTAGCTCGTTATCTACAGATAAGTAATAAGAAAACACAATACTATTGTAGCATTTATATGAATAGATTTTCGAAATTAATTCATTCACTCTCGAAACTTTCAGTAGAAAAACAGTAATGTTAGTCCTAATTTGCTTTATATTTCTTGCATGTAATATGTTTTTGAATCACAGTTGCACGCTCTCCCAATCATTGCTCAAATAGTAATGGTCCGTCAAAATCGAAAAGCACACAATGACTGCTTCTAGTTATTTTGTTAAAATGGAACTATATGAGTGATAGTGTTCTGCGCCGCTGAAGGAAAAAACAGAAATAAAATTTAAAGCTGTGTTTAATGCTTTTGAGATTAGTTATCTCCCGACCAAAGCTTCGGTGGTTAACTGTCATTATAAACGTCTTGATAATGACGGTTACCCGTAGAAACCTTGGCCGGGAGATTTAATAAAATTTGTGTGGTTCAATACCATTTTAGGTGTTTTCTTTCTTATAACTATGAAAGAGTTCCATCAAGTGAAGCCTGAAACAATTTGTTTAATTATTTACCCCTTTCATTGATTCTTCACCAATGTTGCATTTGTGTGAATTTGACAAAAACCTTTCTTATTCGACTAATTCCTGCTGAATACTTATAATGTGCAAGTAACATAACGTATGTATTTTAGCCTGTGGTGAGAGACCGAACGAAATGGTTGAAGTAATTGCACATTATAGGTATGTTACAGAGATTAGTGATAAGTTCCATGGGGACCTCATAACAATTTATTTCATTACTAAATGTTTAAACACAATTGTTCTCCCGGCTATAAGTTACATATACAATTGATTCTTTCTAACATTTTTCCAGCACTGAGATCAGCATGTAAACACAACGCGTAAACGCAGACACCGAGAAATCGAATTAGATTTAAGTTTCAAATTCAGTTTTTGGGGCTGATTTTAGTACTGAAGTTTAACGCAGACACCGCAGCGCTGTGAAAAGTAGTCTTTAGTTTGGCTCACTTAGTCGCACGTACGATTGAATCTTTCCAACTTTTTTTTCCAGGGCGAATGAATCTCGGCGATGGCATTTCCCGTTACCAGACTTCCGGCCGCATATCGGGGATGACACATGGGCCTGCCCACGCCCACAGGCGCCAGGTGTGAAGGTGTGTGCTCTCGGGACACCCGCCGGCCCAATTAAAAGGAGATGTGCCTAGTGTGCCTCATTTCTTGGGTGGGACGATGATTGGGACCATTTTTGGAAGACACAACAGAGCTAGCGCCGTGGTGAAGTTTCTCCAGTGTAATCGTTGCACAATGGAGCCGAGGCGACGAGGGCCAATGAAAAGGGGGCGATGTGGCTAAAAATATAGGATCGGATGCTGTTGGGAGCTCTCCGAGGGTGTTGGAGGGGCGGTGGGGGGGTGAGGCTTTCGCAGGGGTGGGTGAAGGCCGTGGGATGGGGGGTGGGAACGGCGTTGGCGGTGAGAAGAGAGGGGATGTTCCCTCCAATCGTTTTCGTGATAGGGTGAGGGGCTGGAGGGGTGGTGGACGGGAATAAAGGGTAAATAGGATTAAGGGAGAATTGGGCTCCGAGAGAGGAATTACGGCAAATAGAGGTGTGGAGTTTAAAGAAAGGAATTAATTTGAGCAGGCCCTGATTGGACAGTCCCGGCGTGGATGGAGCTCAATACGACTTACTGCGTCCCAATATCATCCGATCTTACCTTACTACGCTGTGCTGAGATGTGCGTGCCCTCATAAATATTACCGCGAATATTATGGAAGTCTGTGGTACACTGTGTGCATTACGTAATGTGAAAGTTTCTAGTCTTTACTAACTTCGTCCACAAAAAAAACTTCGCTTTAAAGTGATATTGCTTCTACATTTTTCTCATGTGGTCATATTGTACGGGGTGTTTTAAAAGCAAATTCTATTCTTTCTGGATGAACATTATGAAAATTCATGGTTAATTAAATCAATACGCATTATGAGATTTTCAGAGTTTAATTTACGACCATTTCAGTCACATGGACGACATCATTAGTGTGGAAAAATCCGTCGTATATTAACTTAGTCTGTGAAAACATGAATGTCTTATTTAGACTTTTTGCTTGAGGACTTCTTAAAAGCTGCAAATACTTTAAAATTAAGGATGGCGACAGTTAAAAATGTCGGGAGCTGACGTATTGTACCTAGATAAAATTTTTGTTTACGTTCATAATGTCCTATTTTTACTCCCCACAACTTACAGGCACTTTCCTCCGATAGAAATTTGCGCAATAATACCACAATCGTTTTACGACTTCAAGAATTAAGAACGGCTCTGTATTTCACCATTTCTCCCAATAAATGCAATGAGTCCGTTTGCTAACAATGGACTGCAGTAATTAATTGCCAATGTAGCCAATGCATATCACAAAAGGGCTACCTAGTATTGCAACCAATTTAATTAATTTTAACCAATTGGCAGTGATAATCATCCAAAAATCCATTGATTGATTTTCACTTTCTTCAATCTGTTTTCGATTTTTTTACTTGATCTTTTAAACACCTTATTTTCAGGTCAAATGTCTCTATTACAACTGATAATCTATTTTGTTTGAAATTTATTTTTAGTTTTTTTTCTCCTATGGAAATAAATTTAAACTGATTTTATTTTGTTTCCATTTGCAGAAAAATTTCAGATCAATTACAAAGGGTTGCAAAAAATGAGTTAAATCAGTTTAAAATGTGTGGTGATAGAAATTTTTTTTACCTGTAAAGGTTTTAAAAACTCGTTTAATGAACTTTACTAAACCTTAGAAAAGAGAAAGATTAATTTATTGCCTTAGTAGAACTGGTAAGGTAAATGGTGCCGTTCAAGTTGAAGCACAAGTTGTGGAATTTCAGCCTTATTTCGATGAATACTGACTTACCTAGTAATAAAACATGCGCGTGGCCAGCAGTAGATGCTCACTCTGAGACGTTGAATCAGTGCAGTGCTTTGTAATGAAGATGGCTTGAAATCAACTAAACGTCGTCTTACATAATCATACTAGGATTCTGAGAGTTATTGCTCATTGAAACAAATGTGATGATTAGGGAACAATACGTAGTGTAAAAAATGTGTGTTTAATAGGCCTGACGCGTAAGACCAAGTGACTAAATTCACAAATAGATAATTTCTTCCGAATATATTTCTTTGGCGAACGTTTTTTTATGAGATTTTAATATGCTTCAGCCATAAAAATACCAGGAAAATACAAATTTTACCCTTCAACTCTAAATTCAATCCTGATTTTTTTTCCTTACGGAAAAATCAATGTGGTGAAATTAAATTAGGATGTGGACTCACCAAAAGGACCAAATGTGTAAGAGTTCAAGGTTAACGGGGAAAATTTACTGCTCCCTGTCAAGAGCATGCTCGAAGAGTTTTACAAAGCAGTCAGATTGTACTGAAGATGGAAAAAAGTAATTCCGGATGAAATTAAAGTTTGCTGAATTTGAATTCGTTTTAGAAAAAGTAGGTATGTATCCTCTTGCTCTGGAAGTTTATTTCGTTCAATATTAAACCTTTATTGTCCTCCCTGCGCTTAAAAATATGCACTTATTTGTTATCCTTTGAGCTTTAAAATATCCTTCCAAGTAAAATTTTAAGTTGCTCACTGCGGTCAATTTTGCCTTCCTTATCTGGTATGATTAGCTGTTTGATAATTCAAACCCATGGTAAGAACATATCCCTACATTCCTAAGGAGACTCATATTTTTCCCCGTAAAATACAAACTTTTATGGAAATGGTTCCACGAAAATTTTGTACTAGTGTGACTTATAATATATGACATTATTGTTACCCTGATCATTCTCTAGGGAGACACGTTTAGGAAATATGCGGGCAATGAAATGGCAACTTGGAATGTATTTAATGAATACATATAAAATGTCACGAAGAGGCGAAAGGGCCCTTTTATTTTTCTCTTTTTATACCTAACATTATACCACTAGATATTTTGACTCGCACGTTGAAGGAGTGGTTTTGGAATCAGATAAAGTAAAAACTAGTTGAACAAGTAAAAAAATTGGTTTTAGGGTACACTTAGCCGTCTGACTGAATTTGGTAATCCTCTTTAACATATCTAAGTGTTTTTTTATCAATCTTATCGCTTATACTAGTTCAAAGCAGGCTTTGTTGTGATACAGTCATCATATAGTATTATCAACAACGCATTACGGTGGAAATGATCTCGATATAAGATAACAAGTAACAAAGCCTGGAGATGGAATTTTTACCGCGCACAGATAGGTATAATGGTTGTCACGTCCTTGCCATGAACGATGTATATGGAATTACTACTCTCACTTGGTAGACTATAATTGGTACTTCCTATTATTAGTTTTTTATTGTCATTATTAACACCTCTGACATGTACATGAAATAATGTCCCACATGACACTAATTCACGCGCCTTTCCTTCCTATTCCCCATTCATGCCCAAATTGTAATTTTCGACCCTTGTGTTTAAATCCCCCTTCCTAGTGCCTTTTGGGGCATATATTTCTAATTTTGATCTCTGAAATAAGAACTAGTATTGACTGTTAATTTCCATAAATTTACCATCCACAGTTATACTTCTTCAGACATTCTTTTTGTAGTAACTTAAGTGCTCATTACTCAGTACTCATAGTTGCATAGTACGCCTTCCTTAAATACAAACTAGGAACAACAAGCGTTATTAAAATTTACTAACTAAATATGCTGAGTAGGTTTAAAAATACATTCTGCATATAGCATATGTCAATTTTTAATGCGCCTCTACCAGGACTTATGTTCATATGGCGCACTGCCATACAGATTTTCTCTAAGCGACTTCGATCGTATATCGAAAAACGGACTCTTATTCGTGATATCAGTGTAAACTCCAACAACATATGTGACATTAAGCAAATAAAACGGAAATGAAGATATGGGCACGAATGGGTTAGTAAGTATTATTTTTATCAGTAATTTTCTTCATGTAATCATGTTTAATAACGACCCAATATTCTAGTTTACCTTTAAGCCTCTCGTTCTTTTCCGGATTAACATCAGCTTGTGAGGACTAGTACTAATTAAGACTAGGGAAGTGTGCGGTGTTTGATCTTGAACTGTCTTTCTGGAATCTTCCTATACCGTCTGTCCTGGAGACTTACTCTACTTCATAGATGTAGTTGATAGATGTGGAATTAGTTGACAGACTTGCGTTCCTGGCGTTATCTCGCGTTTAGCAATATTCAGGAAAGAACTGAAACTTGGAAATACTACGCATGCAAGCTTAATATTTGTTTTTTAATGACGCCAGAGAAACGATACACACTCAAGTGATTCATTTGTTTATGGGTTTCATATGTGTGGAAAAGGGTATGATTGATTAATTAATGCATGTATTATTATTTTAGTCAATGGTACTCATGCTTCGCTTTCAGCTCATGCAAAAAATTCTTCAAAATGCAGTTTAAGATATCTCAATGGATGATTTATGAGATTATTTTTATTTTTCACTGTTAAAGGAATTTCTTTTCATCTCAATTGAGTTCCAGCGTAATTTATTCTATTTAAATAGGAATTTCAATTCATTGTGAGCACTCGATTTTTAGGTGCTTTTTTAAGTTATCACGCTAAAATTTAACGACCATAATCTTTCATGTCTCTTGATATTGCGTTGTCAAAATAAGCTATTCAGGATTTTTTTGCTATTTAATTTTGGTTTTACAAGTGTTAAATTTTGTAATCACCATGAAACAGTGCTTGAATATTTAAATCAAAAATAATAATTCAGATAAAAATGAGGATTATCATTGTGAGGAGGATACAAATTGTACTTTGTGCTACGTACAGAGTGATGAGGAGTTATTCGGAAAAATACACAGAGAAAGATAATATAGCATGATAACACCATAGGTAACACAGTGGTAGTCCAATTCATTCCTGGTTTCGAATAAATATTTTCAGTAGCATATTTTGTATTGTGAAGAAAACTTCAGTATTCCACTGTAAATTGTGATGATACACATCACATTTTAACATCAAATGCGTTAAATAGTTCTTTTTGCGTCAAGTGCAAGTTTCACCATATTGGTACTGGAAAAACTTGATCAATATATAATTAAAATAAATTCTTTCATTCCATGGTATGTACTCCTAGATCATATGCCGCAGTCAAAGTTTATTTGTAATACGTAAATTATATTCCTGACTCGGGAACTAATATCGCCGGTTTTTTATTGCAGGTAAGCTATTACATCAATTGAGTTAAATAATAGCCGATGCAATTAGCCAAATAGCCTGGAAACCACTACATTGAAATTAAAATGAAGGAAAGCGAAAAGTTAACTCACAATAAATTAAAAACAAAAGTTAAAAAAAAATATTTTTCTCATATTTCTGAATATTTTCACATAAACAAGAATGATAAAGCCAAAAATATTTAATACTATAATCCGTAACCCATCAAACTTAATTCTCATTTCAGATATTTGAAATTACGAGTTTTTACATCATATTCCATCATTTCTTTCCGGGCCCGTATTTAGTATATCATTTTATTTTAATATTTAGTACATATTCTTGTATCATATATATTTATCTAACCTAGATGAAATGGTGGAAATCAGGGCCTGACTTTCATCTTTGGCAGAAGTTAGCTGCATCTCGGTTCAGTATTACTCACAGTCACTTTATTACCAGGGAGAATAATAAGAAACCAAAATACTCTGCTTGAAACGCAGTTATTGAGAGCATAAAATGAATGATGCCACCGACATTCACTTCAAACCGAGGAGTAAAATAACTTCGCTGTTATTGGAAAATGGGTGAGGGGTCTTTCAAACATCAAAATCATTAAAAAATACTACAGTCAACTGATTCAACGCCGTCACCGGGCTTTAAATGACACAGAGGTGACACTATTATAGATGTCGCAGTCTAAGTCTTACCAATCTGGCGTCCGAATATCTACCAATGGTCATACATCGCATGGCGTATGATTCCATTTGTCTTTTTTACACGCTCTTAAGAGTGAAATATAATCTCTACTCCCTGCAAAACTCAGTAAAGATAATGTTCTAAAAATAAAATGCGTCACGATGCAGAAGCTATCGGTTGAATATGCATTTAATCCCTGAATGAACCAGAGTTACGCCTCAAACATATATTTCAATCCTCTATGTATTTAGTCAAAAAATTCGAATTATTTCAGCCACCTTTTCAGTTAACTTTTTGTCCTCTTAGCCTTTGCCCAAAATCACATGATAGAACCATATTTTTAGTTCTATTAGGTCTATTGGAGGAATAAGTACAGTAGCACCGACCACGACAGGATCTCAGGAGAAATAACGTGAAATACGAATTCGGGGACCTTCATACGATCAAGAGCACCGTAAGAAAACTTGATTTAAAATATCATACCTTCAGACCAAAAGACGTTCATCCGCTCAACGTAACGTATTTGGTTCTCTTGTTGCGTCATGACATGATTTCACGGTTGAAGAAACTTCGGTGCAGGTGGCAGGTTTTGTCTCAGAAGTTATCCATGAAGGCTTCACGCCAGAAATAAACTTCTACCTGCTGCGGATAGGTGATGGCTGTTTTACATCACCTATTGAAATTTCCTCTCAACGAGTGATGACATATTAGTGAACCAATGCAAGGAACAGATACGGTAATATATATTCGAGCGACGAAAATGTGGATCTTCGTAGTAGAGCTAGAGGAGTTTTTTTTAAATATAAATTAAGAAAACGTTCTACCTCCATAAACTTCGATGAAACATAAAAATTGAAAATTGGTTGTCTTTTAAAAACTCTTGTTCCCCTAATTCACGGGCCAACATGATAAAGCCCTAATAGAACAAAGATATAACTCCAGCTTTGTTAACCTTACCCCAAAGAAGAAATATATTAAATTTATCTTTATTCCGATATTAGGAAATATTTTTGATTCAACTTATTCATAAATGGAATTTTTTTATAAGATCAGTAAAAATATTTAGCTTTTCTCCTCGTTGTAACTTTTCTTTACCTTTCATTTCTAAGAAAAAACTTCCATTGAGTAAGAGGAGTGAAAAAGTTCATTTGATATTTCCATTTCCTAATTTAACTCAATATTCACTTTAAATAAAATTCCAGGGTTTGACTTTACATAATATTCTCAATAACTAGTTTGCAGCTATATATATATGTTTTAGCTTTTCATACGTAATTACTTAACACAAAATTCTCTTACTGCAGCAAACTTCCAATAAATGTATTACTAAATTATATAAAATCTAAATACAATATCATTTATGTTAACATTATTGTTTACTTTCTCACATTCAACTATAATTATGAATGTGTAAAAATTGAAAACGTTATTGCAAATGCATAGTTGAACACTATGCTGTCCTAGTCGTACTTTTAAGATCATAAGATAAATTATTAAAAGATAAAATAAAACACTGGGTAGTTGGCTATTTTTGTTTAAGGATGGAGGCTGTAACGGACGGATAAAAGTTCACGGCAATTTCGATAACCTTTCTTGAGCCACCTCTATTTTAAAATTACTCATTTATGAAAGCAAAGGGGCCAATTCTCTTTTCAGTATTAAGTGCATTGGTTGTCAAGACATACGGGATTAAGTTCAGGAGTCTCAAAAGGGCGATTTTCGATTCATTGGCAATGTCAATTCGATGGCAGAGTTTATTTCGAACTTGTTTTCTTCAGCTTGGAGACTGAAACCACAGTGGTCGGATGAGTGGGAGGATCACTCCTCATAATTCAAGTTCGGTGATTGAATAGGAACTGGTATTCAAAGAGTCGGAAAGTTTCAATCGTAATGGCTCATGAATAGGTCCCTTAATTGGTTTCAGGGAGATACAACAAAGAAGACAGCAGCGGTTATGTTAAATGAATTAAATAAGGATAGTCTAGCGAAAGGAATAAGAATCAATAGACTAGGAGAAACGTTCAAGATTTTTACATGTAAGCCCGCTTTATATGTATGGTGAAAAGAATTAAACAAGCTGCCGAATTGTAGTAGAAATGACCCCGCGCATAAAATAAGGCACAGAGAAAGGATGATTGCAAAAATTACGCTTATCATAGAGCTATTGAGACATTTTCTAAAAGCGTTGAGAATTTTATACTACGGTAAATCAATTTTTGTAGTCAAAGAGAACACACAATACTCTGTTATAAAAATGTTTTATGTGTGACTTTTATATGAAGATTTTATTGCTTATTTTATGCTGTCAACTTTATTTCATTTTCGTAATTCTGTTTCATTTGATTGAATTTTATACTTTGGTTTTCGTGATTTTAATTGTTCTTTTTTTATTTTGTTATTAACTGGCCACGTTGGCCGAATTGAAACATATTTTCCTGATAACAATTTCCATTTTTGCAGGCCGTTGACCTGGTGGATTGGAGTGGCTTACATTTAGATATAATTTTATCGGATTCTCCGTGCCAAATTTTTATCAAAGCCGAACTTGAAAATGCGCGGTTTTGTCATTATTTTGGGGGTAATCTCGGTACAATGCGGTGACTAATAGGTGAAGTTAGTATATATATATATATAAAAGGAAAGGAAATAAATATAAAAGTATATGCTAGCAACAAGGCGTTGAGGTTGGGGAAGGATAGGAAAGTAAATCAGTGGACACTCACTGGCAGATGATCCATGACGACACCGGTGTCCACTGCTTAGGGGTAGCTTTCGGGCTAAGGACCCTTCTTCAGCTGGAGGAGATTCACTACTAAGGGGTGTCACACTGGAGTTAGGAGTTTAGGGTACGTCTTGGTACGGGGTTGGTTGTTGGGGAAAGGGGATTGGTTGGAAGGAAGTGCAGGGGGGGTGGAATGGGAGGAGAGGGAGCTAGCGAAGATTGAGTCCGGGAGGGCAGGTTGACTTTAAAATGGAAATATAAGAGAGCTCCCAGTGGCGGAGCTCTATTATGGGTGTGTCGGGTGGGAGGGCGCGGATTATTTTAATATGAAAGCAGTTGTTGAAGGAGAGGTTATGCGAGTTAGCGTGCTCCGCTACAGGCAACTGCAACTGTTGCATCACGCTGCTCCTGTGATTGTTTACCCGCATATTTAAAGGTGTGCTGGTGAGGCCAACGTAGAAAGCCCGGCAGTGCTTGCAGGTTATAAGATATATAACATTACTCAAGGAGCAGTTTCCCCGAGTAAGTATTTGATATGTGACATTCATCACCGGAGTAGTGAAGAAACGGGAATAGGTGTTGATAGGGCAATTTTAGTTAAAATGAAAACTTAGTTATATTCTACACAATTTTATTAATAACACGACCGGTTTCGACCTTTTCAGGTCATTCTCAAGTGTTGAGAATGACCTGAATGGTTCAAACACTTGAGAATGACCTGAAAAGGTCGAAACCGGTCGTGTTATTAATAAAATTGTGTAGAATATAACTAAGTTTTCATTTTAACTAAAATGCATTCATTCTACGAAGTCAACTCGCAGACCATTGATTTGATAGGGCAAGTGAGGCAACGGGGTTTGTTGCAATGGTGAGAGCCAATAGGTGAGAGATTGGTAACGCTACTTGCAAGTGAAGTTTGACGGATCTCACGGATCCAGAGACTATTTTGTAGATTGGGAGGGCGACGAAAGGAGAGCACGGGATGTCCATGAATAAGGGAGGAAGTTGAGGGGGAAGAGGAGAGAATGGAGTGTGCTGGTTTCAGAAGGCTTTTCAGTGAATCATCAAGACCTGGATGAAAGGTGGTCGCAAATATAATAGAATCATCTATTGATATATTGTCCTCAGGATGAGGTACGAAGCGCGGTCTCGGAGAGGGTTTGACCTCAACGCCTTGTTGCTAGCATATATATATAGATGACGGCATGACTACTCGTTTAGTATCAAACAAGCACATTGGTCGGAGGAGATATAAGAGATCCAAACACACAGAGTAGGTTACTTATTTTCACACATGCATCTTGTGAAAGTTCCGGAGCATATTTGTGGGACAACGATGAGAGGTAGAATTTATGGGGGTAAATGAAAGGGTGGAGAGGAAAAGAGGCAGATAACGGGAGAGTGTGAGGTGGGGTAGCTACTTCGGAAGTACAAATGTACAAATAGTATAAATGAAAGGCTGATGGCAAGTGCTAAAAACACCCATCAATATGACTTTGCAAGGGACCCTATCATGAGGTCTCATTGTGATACGAATCGAAATGGTACGGCAGGTAGTGGTGAGTCATTCCAGATCTCAAAGCGCTTGCGCATGCAGCAATGTGAAATGTTTCCTGACCCCCCAAGCTAAGCTACTTCCTTCCATTCATTTCGTTGAATTTTGAAAGTTCTGTAGCCCATGTCCCACAATCGTCTCATGTGCTGTGCCAGGAACTTTTACGATAGCTATGTGTTTTACTCATTTAATATCTACATAAAGTAAGCTACAATTGTTGGCAGCAATCATCTCCATTTTACATTTAGCTAGAACCCTCAACTATTGTTTGTTTTATTTTTTAGTAATTTGAAAAATGAGCCGTTGATTTTTAAAGTTGGGCAAGTCCAATTTGTTAAAAAAACGTTATAGCTAATTTTCATTGGAAATTAGCTTAAAATTTCTTTTTTTGATCACCTCACAAACATATCTGTAAAATTTACGCTGTTATTTATAGATTGATTGTGAATTGATTTCATACAGAAATTTTAAGTTAATGTCTAATGAAAATTAGCTATAACTCCTTTTTTTATCAAAATGGACTTGCCCCACTTTCAAAATCAACGGCTAAAATGAAGTTCATCTTATAAAATGTTCGTGGCAAAATATTTTAACTTGATAAATATTTAAGATTTTTAAATGAAAAATATTCATGCAATACTGACTTAATTAATACTCCGCAACCCTAACCCACGTGTAGGTAAATATCAATTGACATAATGCATTGATCTACAAGTAGGAAACCCCACTGTAGGAGTTGTTTCAATAAATACATATTCCAGTTGCAATTCAATTTAGTTATGAACATGGCAATATTTTTTCTGACTTGAATGTAAGTTTAATGAAACATTAATTTTCGAAGATCAAGGTGATGAAAACGATTTGGTGAGAGTACCTTTCAATACCTGGCGCATATATAAAGCTGAGAATCTTTTGGCTGTTGCATTTCCAAGCTCACTTTTATCTCATGAAAGGTGTTGGAAAACTCTGGCGTAGAGTAAGTTATTTAAAAATCACACTCTAGCCATCGCATGTGAGAAAATATGCAAGTGAGTCTTTTTCCAAATTCGTGCAAATATTTTGGGAAAGTCTTGCGTCGTCTAATTTGTATACTGATATTTTATGAGGGGAGTAAGTGGGTTTCTTGACAGCCCGAAAATTCACAAGGTGCAAGGTGGAGATGTTTCATCCAGCGGCTGTTTCCCTTGGTTGAGGTTATCCTTCCGCTCCGAAAGCGATGCCCGACGGGGCCGCAAGTTCGCGCAATTTCCTAAACTGAGTTGTCAAGGAAAATGCTGGGGTTTTACTATCCGGCCGTTCGCAGATAGACGTCTGTCTGAAATTTGTCTGAAGGAGACAAGAGCTACACACAAAGTATTGAAGACGTGTTGTTATTACCACTTAGCAAGTAAAGAGGCAGCTTTAAGGCGGAAATCAACTAATTAGCTACATTACCTTTCGACAAACTTCACGATTATGTCTCCCTACAGAAAAAATAGACGGCAACAGCTAAATTATTTTAGTACCGAATAAAGGTCGTTATTCTGGAGTGCAATTGTTTTTACTGATTCCCTAGACCATGCAATGATAATGATAGTAATATTTACTTGCTGAGTACAGCAGCCAACAATTATATAAATGGATGTGTTGTGATTAGCGAGGTAGGTCAGTTTCATCATTCTATACTCTTGACTAAACAAAATGATTACTATGTAACTGTGTCAAGAGTTAAATGTTTGCTCCGTTTTTACCCGTAGTCTAGGCATTTCCAAGCCCTCTGGCCTAGCGTGCGGAACTCTAGATTTTGGGTCGGCTGCCAGAGCAATAGCAAAAACTTACTCCCCATAATTCTTCCAATCCGTGACCATCTTTCCTTGACCCTGACCTTATCGTCTTCTTATCTCGAACACGCACCAGCTTCGGACCCGACACAACCCAGAGAGCCACACTCCCCTAAAGGCAACAACCCATTATGTTAGCCTTTTGGCAGTGCCCCAGTCCCTCCACCTCACCCGAGGCACTTTGAACTTTGCCCTCCGACTTGACCTCAATCACTCACACTTCCAAGAGCCCCGCCCTGGGACGGACCCCTACACCAGAGGTTCAAAGCAAAACCGTTTCGCCACCCCTATCGACCTGAACCCATAAGGGCGCGTGATGGGAATTTATCAATTGAACTTTTTCGTCACTGTGGTGGTTCATCTCTATCGTCATACTACTTAGCGAGCCACTACAAGGGTGAGTGGCAGAGGGTATCAGGGCATCCGCCATAAAGATGATAGGGAAAGGGTCGTGACGAGTGAAGTGAAAAGTTTACCATAGTTCCCCAAATTCGTTTGTCGCTGTCATATTCTTTTATGGGACAAATGATCATAGTTAACGGTAAAATCACATAAATATTAAATATTCCCTCATAAAATATGCTCTTTTGATTGAGAAAACGTATGCTTTTTGTCATGAAATGAATTAACACTTTGGGTGATTGAACACTTTAATTTTCGCCGACCATGGTTTTGGCATCTGTAATGGCATTATCAAGTTACATAATTCAATTTTTGAGTGAAAAAAAAGCCTTTTCACATCCTCCCCTCCCCCTTCTTTTCCCACCCCACTCTTTCCCCTTTAAGTACTGCTTCGGATCAGCGTGGTTGCTAGATTCCTGGCTTCCAATCCTTACGGCCTGGTTTCAAATATCGGCGGAGGTGGAGATTGATTTGTGAAACCCCCGTCCCTGCTTGCGTGCCATGAGGAGAGCACTAAAAGTACAGAACCCCGTCCGTCGAGTGGGACGTTAAACTGTGGTCCCTTTGCTGACGCGGGTTCCCTCTCCATCCATCCTCCGTACTTATTACCCTTTCTCTAAGGATACAAACAAACTTGTATTTAATGCTACAAATGACTTTGGTTGTCGGTCGCCTCCCAAAATAACCAAATCAACTATCAGCAATTATTTTTAGTCAACTGCCTACTGCACGTGTTCCCTGAGCAGCAATAATTATGTCTTTACTCAAAGGAAAGTCGTCCTCACCAAGCCTAGATAAATCTTGGGCAAATTAGGAGAACCCTTGAAATAAAATGGAAGTCTCCAGACGAGTTGCAGTAAGGATTCACATTGAGAATCAGCTAGCCTGCAGTCATTTTCCTCAATATTCATTCATTTACCTTTACGTTATTTAAATTAAAATAATAAATTTCATATTGTGGAAAATTAAATAAAATATTTATCTAAAATAATTGAAAGGCCAAATTTAAAAAATGTAATTCGTTAGTGCATAAAATATTAACTGAATAGTAAATTTAGGAATTATCTGATGCTTTCCCAGCGTATGATGTTAGTAAAGTCTATTCAGGTTCTTTACCGGGTCACTCACTGCATTTCTGCCGACGCGACGTTTCAATGTACGAGTAGACCATTGTCATCAGTGCATGACGATGACGATGGACGACTCGTTCACCGAAACGTGCGTCGGCAGAAATGCAGTGTACCTGGTGGAGAACCCGAATAGACTTCAATAATTATATTTAGATTACAATAGTTAAATTAAAATCTATTTAATCAAATTAATCTTGTGGGTCATTACTACAGACTCTTTGACGATTAGTTTTGAAATAATTTCGGATGACGACCTTGAGGGCCAAAGCTGAGTTTTAGCCTTTTAAGTGAGAATACCCAATTTAAATCATTGTAATATTTTTTCGCATTTTATATTTTAATAACACCGGATATTTACATTGGATAATTGTGAATTATTACATACATATTCTAGGAAGGAATACTTAATTCTTTTTTTAATAAATTGAGCTGGGTTCTTATCCCCTAAGCTATTAACGCACCCGAGAATTAGAAATTAATGTATAATAATATACATAAATATTAATATTGGATATGATATGATTTATGCTTTACGAAATAAGATTACCTCTTAGGTTAATGGTAAATCATTTCATGTTTTTATCATGACATTATTATTTAGTGATAGTTGCATTTAGCGTTGTAGCATTCCTTTTAGTAGCATTCCGCGTGGTGCTAATCTCGTCGCCTAGTTGTCGTTGAAACAAAAAAATTTGTAATTGTAATAGTTCATTTTTATATTTCTTATGTATTTTTTGTATTTAATAATTGGTTTAATGTGTGGTTAATTATAAATTCTTGTATATAAATTCTACGAATTAAGGCTAATACCGTATAGTAGTGGATTGCGCGTGTTTCTAAGCACCTAAGCGGTCGACACACGTTTAAATACAAAAATGTAGCTAAGTACCTGAAGCGAATCTTCTATTTAACCCTTTCGCTACGACCACCGTGTTTAACCCTTTGCAGATTTTTCTTCACCGATGAACGAACGTAGTTGGACTCGGGACTCCCTGCTGGACTCGGGACCTATTCCTCTGCCTGCGGGCGGAGGTTATATCGACCCCTTTTCTCAACGACACCTCAACTCACGGCATGTGCCCGCGGTCACAATTAGTTTGCGCAATTGATATACTAAAAACCTAGATTCGGAAAATATAGGCTCCAAACTTCTATCTTTGTGTTCCACTAAGCATTTGCAAATTTTTGAAGGAACTCCAAGCGTTATTTTTTGCCAAGACTTTGTGATTATCCTTTGAAAAAAACAATTTGTTAAATATTATCGTAGAATTCCGTCAAAAGCTTGTAAAAAGAATGCGAAGCATGAGGAACACACGTCTAAGTCTGTGTTTTCCCAGAATGGAACATATGACGTTTTTTCCTCAATCCACTTCGTAAGCAATTAGTTGACTATCGCTACATGCTGGGAGTGGGAGTGGTGCTGTGGCAAAGGGTTGAAATTACATCCACCCACCGGCAGAGGGAAGGGTTTGGTGTCCTGAGAACTTGAGTCTAAAAAAGGACGACATGTATACCTGTGCCATGCCTTAACACGAAAGAGTTTCGTGTAGAGATGTTGAGCGAAATGCTCATGATACTCATGTAATTTGAAGCATTTCCCATCGGAAAACTCCGGCGCGAAAGGATTAAATCCGGTTTCTAGGTCGAATCTCAATAAACTTCTTGAATCCATCAAAACTCCCGAATCTCTTATTCTTCCAATATACATTGTATTGAAAATATTTTATGCTGTCTGGTAAAACAATTCTTAAGGAATTAGGAGTAAAATTAATATTTTTGCATTTTTAATTGGAAGAATTTTCAAAATTAAAGAAATAAAGACCTTGCAATAAACGAATGCCAAAAAATGAAGCCTTAGTAACCTCTAGAACAAAGGAGTTGCTGGATTTAATCCTAGATGCTACAACTATTCCAGTTTAACCAATGTGAATTGAAGCTGCGTGCGTTCGTCAGTGAGGTTAATAAATATATGGAAAGAATGATTAATGCTAAGCGAATATTCTTAGGGAATTTAATTAACTCCAATAAAAATATTGTAGCTTTCGTTGAACCTCTTTACTTTTCGGGTGCCCTCCGTGTCTGTACCTCGCTTGACGCAGTCAGGGTATGGAAAGATGAAGTCATCTTCAGAATATATTCTTCGGGATATACCGGAAAAGGAAATTTCCATTTTAAGACGCGGAGAACAGTGCCAGTGAAAGGGACGTACCAAGCAACTGGCTCTAGGAGACACTTGGTTCGAGATTCGAAGACGATAAATGCTGCGGAAGGCTTCAGCCTAATGTATCTGTTAATTGTCTTTAGAGTGTAAGTACATGTACATGCGGCATTGGCTTTTCTTCTCCCGTTAAGTAAAATGTAATTTTATCATTTTCCTCTTTTTGAGCAGTTTTGGTTAGAATGATGCTCTCATACTCTGAGTGCAAAAGTGCCAATGAAATAAGTGAAGAAATATACGTTGTTTGACGAACAGTTAAAGTAATTTTCTTACTCCCCTCTGTGAATATTCTCTGTGGTATACTATGTCGACGGACCTTTCGACTTGTTGTTCCCTAATAAGAATAAGTGTAAAAATTCAGGTGTGGATCATTGGATGATTTAAGATTAACGGAAGCATGTGATATATAAAAAGATTTTTTCTAAACATTTCTGCAGGTCTCCATGGCTAAATACAATTAATCAGGCCATCTCGTAAGGAGCATGTACTACGAAATTCTTTCAGTCGCAGCTTTGATTCAATAGATCTTAACTTCACACGGATTAGTATTACCATGTTCGTGAGAACGGATTTAATAAAATGGCATATTATAATAAAGGTATTATGAAGTCTTTAGAATTGTATGTTCAGCCACAAACGTACCAGTCGGCCTTATTGGTAAAAAGGTTTTTCTCGGAAGGCCTTCGATGACACTATATTATTTTCCGAATAGTGTAATCACAAAATTTTTCAAATGGTTTTTCAACGGAATTTCACGACAATCTTTTTTCAATGACGAAGTTATAAGATGTTGCCACTTTAAAATTTAAGTGAAATGCGCAGCAGTAGTTTTTCTGACCGAAAGAATGGGGAACTTTCGAAGAAAAATAACTTTGCTCTGAGATGAGAAATCAATACTACAAGACTTCCTTTTTGTTCTTTTATTTATGTATTTGTATCAAAAGTGTTGATTAGTGTGTGAACATGCTTAACGGCATGAACCGACGCATTTTACCGCGTTTCGGCGCATCCAATTGTCATGCGACGCTCCGAGTACCGCAGGACCAAGGGAGTCTCCCTATTCAAGTCAAACGATCCCCCCTCCCGTACCCCACCCCCCTCGTCGCCCCGAGAAACCCCGTTGTGTCGCATTTCTCTCTGGAGGCGCCATCTCGCCTTATCGCCACCAATCTCACCCGCATGCCGACTCCACATTCACTCCCTGCCACACTCCCATCCCCTTTGCCTGGAAACCGTTCTCCCGGAGTTCTTCGGCGTTCCCGCAGGCCCTTCTCTCCCCACAATGGGTGTCACGCATTTACTATTTCATAATTGACAACTTCTAGGTAGAATTCCACATTATGTTCCATTCACTGACCGTTTTCGATGTTCATAGCATCAGAGTTAAGAAACTACTATTTACTAAAAATTAAAAAAATTGTGTGTCGGCTCGTGAACGACAGAAGCGCAAACTCTAATACTACATTGGGCCAGAATAGACGGTGCAGAAGAAATTTGTAATTGCTTAAAATACACTATGAATCAATGAAACTTAATTAGGCTCCTAAAATCGCTCTAATATATATTCATCAGACAAATTAATCTTGGAATTACTCCAAGTATTCGAAATCAATAATATTCAAAGCCATAGTCATGAAAGAGAGAGATGAACGCTAAAATTATTTTTTATTATTATACATCGTTATATATTATAATAAAACTAGAATAAACGCCAGTTTAACTAAAATATTTTCATTTAATTTGTATACACTGGACGCAGAAATAAATAATCTTTTAGGCGTATATCAGTCCATGTCTCACCGTAGTTAATTTATCGTATATCAATGAGCAAAAGAAAATTGATCTGAAAGGAAATTTTTCGTTTCCCTCCCCTATGCCTATTGAAAAACAAAATTCTGTCTATGCTCAAAATATAAAGACTCTCTCAGAGTTTTCAATGTTTTTCCGCCTCACAGGGTGATTCCCTGAAAGTATCAGCTTGATTATCAATACCCAGGAATTTGTATCAAAAAGATTTGCCGTTTTTCCGTGTCTTGTCACGGGTCGTCAATGAAACGGTTGTAGCCCTCTTCAAGCGAACGCGTTAACAGCGGGCGTAAAATACATAACGACAGTAAATAAGTTACAATTCAAATTTTCAGCACTAGAAGTGATATGAAATACACATTTACGTGACCCTTTCCCCCATTTTGCTATCCATATCCCCTTATTTCATTATTGAGGCTGTTTCTATTCTTTAATAAGTTTTTTCTTGCCCCTTAGAATAGTTAACAGATATTCTCCACTCCCCCCTCAAGATCCTTCCCCTTCAATCCTTCCTTCATACCTCTTCCCATAATTTAGACGCCACCCGTATCTATATATGTATTGTTACTCTGGTGATGATGATTTAAAGAACATAGAAGTCGATCAGTGAATTAAACATTGTCGAATATGACGCAATCGTTACTTCTTTCATGTGTGTAAAATTCCTCTTAGTTACTTCGCCCAACATTACCTTGTAAGTCCGCACTGTAGTCAGTGACTTGGTGCCCTATTTGGGGTGAAGGAGGGATTTCAGGTTCTCCCCGGCGATTTTATCTTCGTTGCGAGAGGGATTACCCTCCGGAGGGCACTTCTGCTTCCCCGCTCAACTTCCTGATTCCTTTTTTGCCCGCCTCGTCTCCGGGTGACCTAATCGCAAAGCTCGTTTTTTTCCTCAGTTGATCGTTTTGTCTTGATGGCCGGGACTTGGTTTAGGATGGCCCTTGCCTACGGACATTACGCACACGTCCTCAATGAAAAGCTAGTCCTCGAGTGAATCCACCGCATACTCTTCTTCCACTTTTCTTCACATAGGGTTTCTTCCTCTGAGGCATATTAACAGTGGAATTGTAGGGTTATTCATGTTTTTTCCTACTCCCTTCATCCTACCTAAAACTCATATTACTTTTTTCAGGTCAAAGCTGACGTTAATTAAACGATATTTTCATCACGTGGAACCAGATTATTACAATTAATTACCCAATTCTTGTGTTATTTTATAACCCGTGAAAATAATATAAGCATGTGCAGTCTAGACTTTTTAATAAAAATGTATGGGAAATTTTATAAATTCCGTTTCAAAATGTAACTTGAATAGGTAATTACGTTACTTTACGTACATGCTGATAAATTAACCAATAGAGCTGTGTGCATATGTTTTATAGTGCATAACTAATATATATTTATAGTCTTCAACACAGGTTCTGCTTTAGGACTATCTTAAGTTACTTTACAATTGATCAATTAATGTGTAAGAATCACAGATATGGAAGTTATAAACATTACGTCATGTATGTACATAAGTAACTGGATAGAGCACTCAAAACAATAGGTGGCTGAAATAACCTTTCGTAGTTTATAGATGAAATGCGGATGATCTTCAGATTCCTCTTATTCTCATTAACATGTACTTATATTTACATACCTTAGGGAACACTAAATTATGGGCAGCTACTTTTTGAAAGAATCACAAAGAAATTTATTTTCTTTGACAATTCCAAATTACAGCATAATACAGAAGCGGTATAGAATGCAGTCTCGCGCAAAGATGGAAGGGATACAATTCGCCATGAAAAGTCTTTTGACTTGACCGGGATTTGAATGCGGAATACGAATACTGTGTTGGCATTAATCGAAGACTAAGGTAATATTGATCAATCAATTTAGCATTGAAAATGACACGCAATTAGCAATTGAACGGGAACAAGCAACTTAAGTAGAAGAGTACAAAGTGATTTCTTTTCACAATGCAAAACCGATTTACATCCGAGCATACATCCATGTATGAGCGTATGCTTTGTGCATCAAATATTATACATGTTCAAACGACATCAAAGTGTCAATTACTTTAGTGCAGCGTGCTTCTTTCTTGACAGTCTCATGTTAGTTTCTCCGTCCATATAAATTAGGGTACACATGTTTACCTTTGATATTTTAAAAAATATTCAATTAATAAAATTGCAAGGAACTGTATTTTCCATGGTAGCTAGGAGATTTAATGCATTGATTTCAATGAAACCATTTTCATAAGCACTGGTTTGGCCAATAAGTACTGCGGATATAAGGTCTTTATGACTAGAACGCCTGGACTAAGGCTATTCCCTCGAGCCCCCGACGAGGCAAATATGGCACAAGTGGGAGTAGAATTAGGAAATGCCCAGAATATTGCTTTTTTACAATAAAGATAACAGCAGCATTTACTTTTAAACAGAAATAACCTTAACAGGAATAACCGCGGGCATGAACCGGGATCAAGTGTCAATAAATATTTATGGCAGAATTTTGGTATTAAGTTTTATTATCTATCAAACCTGGCCTAGAACCATGAACTAACCTTTTACTTCAATTCCGCGAACACTTGCTTTTGTAGAATAGAAGTGAATGGTTTCTCTTGAGTGAAAGTTAGGCATTCATTTTCCCCACCCAATGGTGCTGATATTTTGCTGGCAGTTGAGTAAATTCATCGTCCAACTAGCTCTTAAATTTCACTTAAAATCAACAAACTTGCTCCTG
This sequence comes from Pyrrhosoma nymphula, assembly GCA_963573305.1. NCBI lineage: Eukaryota > Metazoa > Arthropoda > Insecta > Odonata > Coenagrionidae > Pyrrhosoma > Pyrrhosoma nymphula. The sequence continues at coordinate 103,184,474 of OY754332.1, read as the reverse complement.
GAGAACGCATTCAATGCTGCAGTAATTACCTCTGAGGGATGAAATCCGTGCCGTAGAGTAGGCACAGTTGAGACTATGGTTGAGTATCAGTTTATAACACCAAAACGACAAATTGACCAAAGAGAGCGAGGACAGCAGAGCACGATGTGTTTAGCCGCTAACTTATTACTGTTCATATTTTTATTCCCTATATCAATGTAAAAGACCAAGTTATTATCACCACCACGTTGTCTTTATCTGCTTTTCGAATAATTAGATTTTCAGAAATTAGGATGGGCTTCATGGAGCTTAGTGCAACACACTCTGGAAAACGCCTCTTAACCTTGATATACTTCTGCAGATGACCTTTCAGTTCTGGAGAAACGATATGTTTAACATTTGTACTTCCAGTCTGGAGAGCGGCTTCGCAGGCGAAAGCGGAGTTTTTAATGCCTTTCACAGAAACTGAGATTTTTGGTACGTATTTCAAGCCTGTTTTTAGCAAAATTATTTTAATGGGTTTAAACGAGCGCTTTGATAAATTTACGATTTCAGGGCCTAAATGGTTACCTATTGTGGCAGGTGATCCCATTATATTCTCAGAGAAACCATATTTTTTATTCTCATTGAGGTAGCTGGAAATCACCTTACATGCAGAAATATAGATAATGCGAGCATTATATTTCAAATATTTCAACTTTATTAAATCATTAGTATGACTTGGCACGGAATTCGAAATTCAAGCGGTAATTACACCTAAATGAGCTTTTTTTATTCGGCTTACTACCTTGATATTTGTTAGCAACCATTATAATAATATGAAAAACATATTTTGCGTTTAGGAGAAAATCTGTTCATATTAAATTAAATTATTACGAAATATATGCCATGGTTCTAAAGGCTATTTGTTAAAATAGTATTGAATTGCCAAGAAACCAAATCGGCATTATTTATTTTTTTTACTTTTACCTATTGATGCCTATAATAAGGACACTTATGAAGGTTTTCTCGCAAATATGTTCTTAAAAGGTTGCTCCAAACACCTCAAGGGCTTCTAACTTACGATCAATGGTGGCTCTCTTTCTTAAAGCAATATCACTTCTTTTTTGGTGAACTGCAACATCCAAAATTAGGCACTCAGTCCAATGAAACAAGTGCGTCAGTGACGTTGAAAGTCGAAACCTGGGTCGTATCTAAATAAAATAACGTGGAATCATAAATTTTAAAGTTTTCCATTCTATCTTTTAAAAACTCCATGACTATTCAATTACACTCTACCATATGTTACATTGTAAAGACTCAATGTTTTATATAAAATCACACTCTTGTTGATTCTCAAAAGAGAGATGAAACATTTATAATTCGGAAATCAATCAATATTGCGATGTTCCGACATTTTTCGATAAGGGATAACTGATATATTCCTGACGGAAATTTCGCTACCTCTTTATAAGTATTGGAAGTCAATTTAAATGTTACTCCACAAAGAAGAACGGTGAAGTGGACCTATTCGAGTTCCTTCCGTTGAGGAAGAAGGTGGACTCGTAAATGTTTCATCGATCTACGCTTGCGAGAAATTAAGCGACTATTCCGAAATAGCTTCGGACTTTTCTCTTTTGCCTCCGGTGACTGAATCTCTTTAATTGTAGATTCTTGCTATCTTGCTCATTACAACTACTCTCCTCTGCAAGTTATTGGACTGTTTCTATTGAAGTGGCTGCTTAATGGAATATTACCGCTTCTATGTCGATTACACTCACCTCTTTCAATCAAAAGTCGTGATTTGCACAAGGCATTCCTCTGATGCAACAATAAGTGGTGAAATACGTTAGTACTAGGAATAAATTAGGCGAATTTGGGGATGCCATACGTCCATAAAAAGCGGAATTATCTTGAACTTAGGCATATAAAAAATATTGTGACTGAATATTTAAAAGTAAATAAATTGCCCTTAATTATTTAAGTTAGCAAGTTAGAAATTCTACTACATTAAATTCTCACCGTTTTCTTACATATCCGCCAGTTTCTGGTTTCACTATGATATTTTCATCTCATTTGTGGTACATATTACTGTATTACCCTATTCGCAATTTATTTTTGAAAAAAACTACACAGGATGAAGAAGCTTATCATTTCCTTCTAATTTTTCTGAAATAAGTTGTTTTGTAAATATTTTATGTTTTTGATGAATACATTTCTTATAAAAGAAATAAAATGTAAATTTTAAGTCGTGGCTGATGTTATTTAGTCTCAACTATTTTAGTGTTGACGAATTAGGTTGAGAACTATTGAGTGACTATTTGTTGACTGAGCCTAATTCGTATCATTCTGTGGTTTCATTGAGAATTTTTTCCTTTCACCGATATATAACAAAATGAAGAATCATAATTAATACAACGGAGTGATTTAAATTTTATTATAATTTATTTGCTTTTCTTAAATTCAAATAGGTCATCCTTAGCATTTGGCACTTTTAAAGTCGCTGATAGAGCGGTATTGTATTCCTTACGGGCTGCAGGATGCCTACATTCGTTCCAGATTGCTTTTCTACTGTTTCGTCGGCACCGATGTTTCCGCGAATGCGTTACAATTGACGGTGACGCCGGCTGAACTGGTCGTGTATGTAGGATTGCCCTCTTGACTGCCTCACATGTATATTCGATTAACCCCACAGAAACCCTCCAACTAGAGCAGTGTGATATTGATATCCATCGGCCACAGTCTGTAATATTTCTCAGTCTCAGTCGGCGATATTGATCTTCCGTATTCTACGATACATCCAATTGCGCTATTCCAAATGCGGCAACCTTATGCGAATCCTTATGACATGATCATTCTTCTGTGCCACTCCGTTTTCTTACAGTCTGCGACAATAACCAGATGCTCCCTGATTTCTTTGTCGCTCTTGAAGCCTATAGCCCTATAGCTAAACATCTCAGAAATCTGATTTATACAGATTATATTGTCTTTTTCTGGCTAGTGTTCAATGTCAAGATTTCAGAGCCATGCAACAGCAGAGGAGCAGTCATCACATTGTAGATATTCATTTACGTCACATTATTTACTATTTATAGTAGAGTTCTTTGTATAGCGTTAAGCATATTCTAAAACTTTGCTGTATTTTCTTTAATTTGTGTTTAATAAGTATGCTTATATGATGATCACTGCAGCAAGGATGATTGAAGATATGAAATATTTCAATTGCTTCATTTCCATTCAAGATTTCAGCTCCTTGTAGTTCTTTTGCGCGGAATACAATAACTTCAATTTTATTTGTAGATTTTATCATTTAAATGATTTTACCACCCAATGCTAGGACCCAGCACCCATCGTAATAATATATATAATTTTATTAATATTTTTTATTGCTTTGTTTTTATAGCGTATATTTCAACGCATTTCAAACAATAGATGGAAGCTTTAGGTTACCCCAAATACCTGTGTGGGGGTAACCAAAAGTTACCGTGCAAAATAGAAAATTAGCAAAAAGAATATATGAACCATTGTGAAATATCATTTGATTTGGACAATATAACTTATTCATCTGCAAAGAGAAGTGTACTTGAAATTACCTCTCAAGATGTGTTAAAGTTTATGTTTCTTTTGTTGCCCATTTTGTTGCCTACCAATAGAATTCATCGCGTCTCTTTCGATTTGGAAAATCTACTTTGTTTTGGAGTGTTGGAATTGGTGTTACAGCTCAACTGTAATCTAAACCAAGCAACGTGCCTCCCTTGAAAAATCGAGTAAACGGCGAAGTACATTAGAACAGAAGTTTGCATAGCACCAGAGTAAACGATTGGTTTTATATTTGTCTGCTGATATTTTCGAAAGCCCTGTAGCTCTCCGGCCCATTTACGTTTTGGACGTGAACTCTAGACGCGGCTCGGGGGAAAGAGATTTCCATTTAGGGAGGCACCTTTTTCGTGTACGATTGAAAGTGATTAATACGTAGGCACGCTCCGCGAGGAAATACTTTCATCCCGATCCTCGGCTGTGTGTGTGTGTGCGCCCAAAATTGGGCCGCTGCCTTCGGGAAGAATGAGGAAAAGTTGCTCGGACGTGATCAATGTGTGCAAAGCACTTTCGGAGTTTGATGGGAATGGATTTCCTGGCTCATTTCAAGGATTCGTGCGCCATTTAGGATATGGATCTGGCCGCGCGTGTCTCAGGGATCGCGGATGAGAAATAGCGACGATATGTGAAATCGATGTAAGCTTACACGCATGATTAATATGAGCTACGTGGTCTCCGTTACTCGACAACGTTGAGTCCTCGTAAGCTGATGATAAAAATTTCGTAGTCAAAGAACCTACTTTCTTGATTCGAAGTATTTTTATTGCAAATAATAAAATCATCCTTACTTTTGGGGCCTCAGCAATAAGTGTTCTCTTATTCTTGAAATGTTGGTGAGCGTTCAAACACTATTAAAAATAATTCTTCAAGAAGTAGTTTCCTACGTACATTACACATGTAACTAGACAAATATAATATCGTTCAATTTTTGCATTATTTTGTTAAGGTCTTTAGTATAGCACCGATATACCAACTTTTTATGTTTGCGTATTGAATGCATCCGTCATTTTTAGTTTTACATTTTCAATGATACTATGAAGACAGTATTTAATTCAAGCTACAGAATATAAAAATAGACTTTTCATGCTGTAAAAATTTATATTTTGTTCGTAAAATGAATGTTTTTCTGAATATTAGTCCACTATTCATATTTAATTTGATCCTTTGATTAAAATAGTAATAATATAAGAAACCCTTCTCAAGGTAGCGTGGAACTCTCAATTAGGCGATAACTTCATTGCCTCTTGGTGCATGACAACCTCTCAAATTTCTATATCTTAGTTTTATAAATATATCCGAGAGAGTGCTATTTTCATGCTTCTCAATCATTGATGTAGTATTTTAGTCTTGTCATATCTTAAGGCCGTTCTATACGGGGCACGAAATTGCACAACTTCAAACTACATTTTTTTCTCATTCGGGCGTGCAATCATTTCCGAATTAGAGCAGGGGCTATTTGCCACCTCGCGTTCATGCATTCGCGCATGCGTTCTTGCAATTCACGGATTTACACGATGCAATTTGAAATGCACGTCCGTACGTACATAATATTGTGATATTACGTGCCCCGTGTAAAACGGGCTTTAGCACTCAAACTCAGATGACTCACCTATAGAGGGAAAATCTTTGTTACGTTTTTGTGCACACTCTGTGATCTTTTCGTTCAACAAAGTTTCTGTATGAGAATAACTAACCTAACCTACTTTCGCAACTAACCTACTTTCATCAATTAAGAATAAAGGAACAGAAGTGCTATAAGATGGAACGGCATATTCCCTCAGCCGAGACTGTGAAAGGAAATAAAAAAATAAAAATATGAAACATTATCGGTCTTGGTGTAGGTCTCGTCCTTTTCTGTTACTGTAGATTCGCGGGGTTCAAGTCCCGCCCGGATGGATTTTTATTACCTTACATAACATGGTGGCATGTGTTTTTCTATGCTACATTTAACAGTACTTAATGCAAATGGCACAATTGGCAGTTTTAGAGGAATATTGGATATTTATGAAATAATTAAAACATAGACGACAAAGAATTTTTGCAATATTGCAATTGGTATAAAAGAGTCAGGCACATATACGTACTATGAGAAAAAAATATTTGTGATGAGAAATAAATGACTGGGAATAGGTATATGGAAGCAAACTTCAAATCGTACATGATATTGCTATCTTAACACAAAATGGGCATGATCTACAGTCTACGAAGTCTGCGGTGATGCAATTTTTCAATAATTCCTCGATAAAATTAAGAGACACTGTTTTTAGCTTGGAGAACAAAATACTGACAGACGACGCTGTGATTACGTAAAAAAAGATATTCGTTTGTTCCAAAAAGTTACTAGTTAGTAGATCATGGGATGGATGAAGCAAGACCTACATGTTACGAGAAATAACACGGGCGATCATGATGAAAAGGCCTCTGAAAGAATATAAGAGTAGGGCTAAGCCAGCCACAAGGAAAACCTCATATGCATTACGGCACTGGAAAGTTCAGAGACAAGAACCAGCAAAAAGGTTAATAGCGGAGAATAGAAGCCGTTGAAACCAGACGTTGGATGGATTACGAAAATCGAATTGGCGGAGAAATCGGAAAACCGAAACAACGGAATTGCGGGTGATCAAATCTCGGATATTATAGAAGGGTCGTCTGGCGAGCGTAAATTATGAAATAAACTAGCTATTTCCATGCTTTTCTGTAGCGAGACGATTATTTAGATTATAAAATTCATATGAGGATATATTTATTTTTAGCAAAATATTTCTCTTTTCCTCTGTGAGTTTGTGTCGTTGTTCAATTGCAGTTCTCACTTCTAATCTCCAATTATTTCGAAATATTTCAGCAGAAAAGTATCAGGAAATATGGTTTCCTACCACCAAATGTTTAATCAAATAAAATAAGCATAATAGTTTCTGATGAAACAACAAAAAATTAAATTATGTTGCTACATAACTTGCATAATAATGCGGTGATTAAACGTGTACCTTGAATAAAGCGGCTCCTTCGTGAATCGGGACTAGGATAGTTGAGACTTAACTATATGTAATAGAACCCTCCCGCAGGCTGAGCCTCAATGCACTGGAGCTACAACTGGATGAAAACGAATGTGTTAATAAAAGTAAATCTATATATGATGTGTATTCCCAGGCAAAAGAGATAAAACTGAACTAAAAAGACTAACAAACATCTAGGGAATTCAATTGAAAAGCTTAATGAAAGGTTGGAAGAGAGTGTTAAACTTATTGAGGCGCAAACCAAAATATTAGATGAGTGCGACGAAACAATATGTGAATTGAAAAGTGAAAATTTACAGTTAACAAAGGAGTTAACGCTTCTTTCCAATCTCTCTGACGACCTTAAGCAACTCTCACTTTCTAACAACGTGGAAGATCATGGAGCTCCGTTCAATAAGTCAGAAAATTTACTTATTTTCGTCTGTCAAATTGGGCTACAGTTAGGAGTTGACCTGAGTGAGGAATTCATTAATAGTTGTTATCGTACTAAGCCAAGGCCGAATGGATTTCCTGGGGCTATACACGTGAGATTTATCAACCAGACGACGAAAGAAAATCTTCTTACTAAGCGACGGGTCAAGAGGACTTTTTCCACGAAGCATTTATTTCCCGAGTCGGTTACTGATAGTTCCATTTATATAGGAGGCTTTATGCCCTGGGAGGCTTAGAGTTCTAAATGTTGTGAAAGAAATAAAAAAAATAAGGGTTGTGCTTACCTCTTGATACGCCGAGGCAAGATTTTCATGCGGCAAGCTGAAAAGGAGCCTTTTTTGTAATCACATATGGAGGACTTAAAATCACTGTAAAACATGTTTGATGTATCTAACTACAAACAAATTGTTAAACAATGGTGATTCAGTATCCAAAACTCATCAAAATATCCGAAGTTTACGCAGCAATTTCGATCTCTTTTTTATTCATATGGGAAAACTGCAATGTAAATCAACAATAATTGTTCTATCTGAGATGTGGATAGATAAACACGAAGTTAATTTCTATAATGTAACTGGTTATAATGTATTTGCCAAATGCTGTAAAAACCGCGCTCGAAGTTTATGTGGATGAATGTATTCAATGTGTATCAAAAGCAGTCACAAGTCGTACTTTGGACTGTGTTTACTTAACAATTAAAACTAATCTGACTGAGTTCGATCTTGTAAGCATTTGCAGGGACCAGAATTTTCCTGTGGCTGAAATCTTACAGGAGTTGGAACCAATTTTGAATAGCGGTGGAAAAAATATGATTATGATTAATTATATGAATATTATTTTGATTGTTGCAAATAATGATTGTGATTATTATTGTATATTAATGCATATATCTGGTCTGTCATGTTTGCTCTATCAACCAACTAGAATTAGGGCATCATTCTCAACGTGCGTCGGCCATGTATTTGTTAGATTTTATAATGCGTTCAGATACAAAATGCTGGCAGCAGTTAAGTATCTGGGTATAACTGATCATTCCATGGATTCCTTTGATCTTTCTAGGGGTAAAGAAAATGTGTCCCGTGCTCACTGTGAAAAAAATGAAATTTCTTTAAAAATAAATTACGACATGTTATATTAAGAGGCAAGGAAAATAGATTGGACTCCAGAGTTTAATGCACACAAGGCCTCAAGAGCATTTTCGGCTATGTTAGATTTCATATACACAGTTGTAAACGTGGCAAAATTCCCAAGTAAACATAAAAGATATTCAAGAATACTGAAACCATGAGTAGCCAACGCTCTGCTTAAAGACACAGAGGAAAAAAATAATCTGCTTAAAATTGATAGGCGTCATCCTAATTGTTATGCCTTAAAAGAGGAATTTATAGCTTTAAAAAATAGTTTAAGGTCTAAGTTAAGACTGGCTTGTAATAATTATTATATGAGAAAGTTTGAAAATTGTAAAGGCAATTCTAAAACTCAGTGGGGCCTGGTGAAAGAAATAATCGAAGAAAGTCTTGCAAATAATCCCACCCCTTCGTTGGAAGTAGAAGGCGTCGTTATTACAGATCCATCAAAATTAGCAACTGAATTTAACAACTTCTTTATGTCAGCATAAGATACAGAAACTTATACACATAACCCACTCTCTTAAAAAACTAAACTTATTTAGTAACACCTGTGAATCGCTATATTTAGAAACAGTGACTGAAGGTGAAATCATTGCGCTGGTGAAGTCCCTCCCAGCAAGCAAATCACCTGGGTTTGACGGAATAACCGCCAGTGTCCTCAAACGGTTAATTGATTTTATAGCTCCAGTGATGGCACATGCACGTGTACAATGTAAGCAGATCTACAGTAGAGTTTCCTTCATATCTAAAAAAAATCTGTTTTCATTCCTGGTTACAAGAAAGGAAGTCGTTTGAATGTGGAAAATTAACGCTCAATATCCCTCCTCTCTATATTTTCTAAAATTATTGAAAAATAATTAAAAAAAGGATATTAAACTTCTATTATAAAATTCAGTTTATTAGCCCACAGCAGTTCGGATTTAGGAGTAACTTGGGAACTGAAGACGTGCTAATTCATCATTTTCAAAGTGTTTTTAATGAACTAAATCGTAAACAACGTACATCTACCATCTTCCTTGACATTAAAAAAGGCATTTTATGCTCTGGACCATAATATTCTGTTGGATAAACTATGTCGTTCAGGAATCAGGGGTATTGTGCTGCAGTGATTTAAAAGCTATTTATTTTGCGATCACAAACTGTTAGAGTGAATCACTGTCACAGTGAATGTAAAGTAATAAAGGCTGCGGCCCCGCAAGGTTAGGTCCTGGGGCCTATCCCCTTCCTGGTATATATTAACGATCTGTTTCATTAAAAAATTTAACGGGATCATTACAGCCTACGCAGACAACTCTGCTTTAAATTATCATGGCGATTCGTGGGATATGGTTAGAGGAAAAATGGGAAAAAGATCTGATATTACTCAAGAAGTGGTTTGATCAGGATAGGTTGTCTATAAGTCTAAAGTCTAAATATATGATATTCGATATATGCAATAGGTACCAAGAAAATTGGAATATTGTGTATCATTCCCTTGGATGTCCCAAAGATAACTGCTCAAACTGTATCCCGATAGAATGTGTCCCAGAATTTAAATACCTAGGAATAACTATCGATATTCAATTGAAATGGAATCTACATGTACACAAACTCGCAAAGACATTGCGGCATTGCCTCTCGAAATTATTTTCCATGCGCAACAAATGTCCTCTGCCCTTTCTAAAGGCTATTTACTCTGCTCTCGTAGAGACAAAATTAACCTACGGTTTACAATGCTGGGGAAGTGCATATAAAGAAAATATATATCCATTATTGTACTTGCAAAAGAGAAATTTGCGAACGATTATGCAGAAAACCAGATTCTGCCACACTTTCCCTTCGTTTCTTGAGCTTAAATTACTGCCAATTCGTTACTTATACTTTTTTCAATGTTTAAAAAAACATTTACACGAGAAGTGGTAATGTTGCTAATTTACTACGAAAGAATTATTTTTTTAATTCACGTAAGAAAAATGAATTATCACTGCCCAAACCGAACATGACGATGATCCAAAGATGTTTTATTGACATTTAGCTAAAAATATTTAACATTCTTCCTGGTTGGTTTAAAAAAAAAATCCCCAGGAAATTTTTGAGGGAAGTAAAATATTGGTTACTTACCATTAGCAACATTGAATTTTTATTTTTTTATTTACATGTAATACGTGTAATGTTAAACAGAAAGTGATTGTTTATATTTAACTTGTTAACGCTTCTTAATGAATACCAAAATTATATGACTCTATGATATGAAATACATATATTCACCCATTTATGCGTATTGTACTGCAAATATACTGTCGTTCATGCATAAATAAATGCGTATGAATATATTGTGCTTTATATGTATGTTTTTGTGTATGATGAACGTTGTCAGTTTGTCTTTTCTGTTGTTCTTTGCACAGAAAATTTCTTTTGGTAAAATGAAGTACTTCATTGTGAATATCTACTTAATTGTTCTAAATTTACTTATGTTAAATGGCTTAACTTATGTTAGCCCCCCAACAGGTGCAAATTAGGGGCTACCAAACTTGTTTCATTTGACAATATTATACTTTGTATGTAATGATTGGAAGCAATTTAATAATAATAATATATTTTTATTATTATTATCTAATTGCTTCCAGTCATACATACTAGTTAGCTCTGGAAAACGCGCTTTGTTCTGACCTCAGGCTAGCGGTCAGTTTCCACAGAGCTGTTAACATACCACCGTGGCGTTTTCAAGGTGACAGCTTGAGCCCCTTACTGTTTAGTATTTTCCTCCTACCCCTGTCCCTGAGGCTGCGACGAGAAAGAGGATACATGTGCGGTGTTCCAGGCGGCAGGAAGCATAAGGTCACTCATTTGTTCTACATGAATGACCTGATGCTCTATGCTTCTAATGCGAAAGACCTTCGCACGTCCCTGGACACCGTACTGGAATACAATGAGGCTATAGGGATGGAGTTCAGAATTGAGAAGTGTGCATCCATCCACCTGGCGAGAGGAAGATTTTCGGAGATCAAGGAAGACGTGCAACTTGTTGACGGGAGCGTCATTCGTCACCTCGAGGACGATGATAGCTATGAATACCTCGGCGTCTCCCAACGCCGAACGCAGGAGGTTGCAGCGGTGAAGGAAAGGCTCACCGCAAAATACAGGCAGGCAAAATACAAGACTCTCAGGAACATCTGGAGTTCTGAGCTGCCTGGCAAGAACAAGGTTCTTGCCACGAACATGTTCGCGGTTCCTACACTGCTGTTTACCTTCGGATGCATGAAGTGGAACGTCCACGAGTTGCAGAACCTCGATAGGGGAACGACGAAAATGATGACCAACTATAGAAGTCTTCATCCGAAATCTTCCGTCGCCAGATTGTATCTCCCTCACAATGTAGGTGGTAGAGGACTATTGAGTCTGGAGTGTCTCCACAACAGAGTTGTCCTAGGTACAGCATGCCGAGTGTTGAAAAGTAGGGACCCCCTGCTCAATCTCGTGAGAGAGCACGAGAGTGCGGGAGCGGGGCAAAGGTGCGGGGCAAAAGGGCAAAGGGCGGGGCAAAGCATGGGTTTCTCTTCCAGTCGGCAAAGGGGGTAGCGGACGAAACCGGTCTCGACTTCGACCCGTCATCCGACGAAAGCGACAATGACACGACCAACTCGTCATTGAAGGTAGAGGTCCTCAAGCTCTAAATAAAAAATGCCGAGCAGAAGGCCTTGCTCAAGGCGCATACCGGTGTAAGCCCATGCATGGATGTTTCTACCGAAACATCGAAAAGCATGGGTTATCGAAGGAGCTGACGTTTGCCTTCCTACGCTCCGCCGGTCTGAAGTCAGAGTCCGAAGGGTTTTGTACTCGCGTGCCAGGATGGTGTCATAAACACACTCCTGTACCGCCGCATTATATTCAAGGCGGAGGTCGCGGACACGAGATGTTGGGCGTGCCGAGCTCAGCCATAGACTTTGGGTCACCTTCTCTCCAGCTGTAGTTATTACGCCAGGTCAGCGTATTTAGCTCGGCACAACGCGGCACTGCGGGTTTTATACTTTCACCTTCGACACCATTATGGCATCGACGAAACACGTGTGCTGCCCATTGCCCCTGGAGATATTGAGTCGGTCGTGGAGAATGTGGAGATAAATACACGATCTGGTGGAATTACTCCTTCTCCACCACCAGGCAGTTGGTGGCGACCAAGCCTGATATCGCTCTACTCGATCACCTCACACGCTCCATGTTTGTGATCGAGTTTTCGGCTGCGGCTGAAACTAACATGGATGCAAATGAGGTGGAAAAACGGACGAAATATCAAGAACTGATTTTCGAACTTTGACAGATGTACCCCAGACACTCTGTAAAACTAGTGGCCCTCATCATAGGTGTGCTTGGTGGAGTAAAGGGCTCGCTGCTTAATAACATCAAGTGCATTCCGTCCTTCGTGGCACAGGCGGAATCACTAGTTCCACGCATGCAGAAGGCCGTCATCCTGGGGTAACTCCGTCTACTGCGTACATATAACCCAAATGCAGCGTAGCCACTCATCCGATGGGCGTCAGTTGTGGCAACGATTACTACCCAACCCCTCTCGAGTTTCCGACCATTATGACGGCAATGAAACCTGATGCCTGCCGGGGACTCGGAGGGATGTGTTACAACTGTAACAATTAAACAATAATTATTATTACTAGAGAAGAATTATTTAGATGTAACACGACCATATAGACACAAAATGGAGGTACAGGGATGACTACGATGAGAGAAGATATAAAAAGTTTCCATAACTTTTTCTATAAGGCTTATTTCTCTATAGTACAGGATGTAGAAAGTTTAATTCATTTTGGGTGATAATGTAGCTGACAAATTTTGGGGCTCGTTGATACTTAATGTTTTTGAAAGCTTTTAGCATCTTCTCTCTTAACAAAATATTAAATGAAGACAGAAGACATTATTTACTCGGAATACCGATTAAATATTCCATTTTAAGCAAAAATTCCCATGAGGAGTTGTCCATTATTTAACCAACGGAATGCTACATTTTACATACAAACAGTGATACTACATTTTAAAGGAAGGGTGATGAGTTCCAGTTCCTAGCATAAAAAAAGTTCTCAGCCACGAAAAATTATTTCACAGTACATTATTCCTATAATTTTGTGAATTGTTTATTATTTTCAGGTATTTCAAATAAATTATGCTATACCCCTATCACCACTCATTCCTACGATTTTCTTATCCGGCAAAATATATGTCCTAAGCTTCTATCCTGTTACCTAAATACCCATAATCATTCCACTTCTGTTGGATTACTTGTGCCTTTCCCTTTTCTCTGGGCTTAAGCAGTTGTCTACTACCCTAATCTCTCCCACCTCCTTTATCTTACTTCCAAGAACTTTCCGAAAACTTGCTCACATTCCCTAAGGGTCAACAACTTCTACGTTTTCCTTCCTCCACATTCTTCCGTGTTTCTCTCGACCGCATATCAGATATCTCTCATTTAGCCCTTAACACTAGAAGGTCCGGGGTATGTTGCCTACCTAAAAGGTCCGCGAGCGGTCAATTGACCGCTATGCGTTATTAGAAGGACTTCGCTGTATTCGCGGTTTAAGATGCCCCTTTTTATTGTTTTTCTACGTCATGATCTTATCTATTATTACATTTTTGCACTTGAACCCGGTTATAGTTGAATTTTAGGCGGATTAGAGTGGTTTTACAGTTCATAAAATGGAATTGGTCGGAAATAATTTCATTTTCTTTCGATTTTTTTCAATTATTAAAAAAATGTACAGATATATTCTTTTATAGCACAATTACATGAAAATGTTTTAAACACTGGTTTTTAAGAAGTGAAAATCATCAGACACATTAAAGTAAGAATAACATCTCGACAGAATATTTTCTAGTGAAAAAGTGACTGTCACAGAGAACATGGCAAATTTTCAGGTGAGTAGAAAAGTTGCGTTAAACGGTAAGTATGGTTTGTTTAACATATTTCTACTTTGTTTTTATCTACTAGAAGACATTTTACATAAAGCTTTTCACTACATTAAATTTTTTTCAGGAACAGAACAAAAATAAAAACTTAAATGTGTACGAAAGAACATGGTTTTTGTTCTTGAGGAAGGTAACATAGGTTTTTGCATATTGTCATGTTCTATACGTAAAAAAACGTATAAGATAAAAAATTGAGAATCTTAACTTGTACATATTATATTAGCGCTATTAGGAGACACATAAAACCGAAAGTTTTTAGTAACAAAAAGTCGTAACCTCTAAGAGGCAAGTCTATTTTATTTCTAGGCTTCCTCGCATTTCTTGCAAACCCTAATATCACTTTCACACTTACCACACATACGTTTCTTGCATCTCTTACATGACTTCTTTGTTTTGTTTTGTTTACAGAGCCCAATTCGGCACTGCCTGCGACTACTTAAATCAGGAGGACCGACGTCTGCTACACGCTGCATTTTTCTACTTTCTACGTTAGTTTTTGACATCTTTTGCAACTCCCAAAATGAACGATTTACGTGAAACATTAGAGTTAAAGACTAACTTGTACAATAAATGAGCATTAATCATGGCTAGATCTAGGATGTTAGAGAGAACATGCACGGGCCATCGCCGTGTGCCAGACCGAACGCTGTATTTACGAGTCATTTGGTCAACCGTATCGACTCCGCATTTGTTCTTATTGTAAAAAAGTACCGTCTCTGGCTTTTTTCTCCGTCTCACCGTCAATTTGTACACAGGGGTGCATACTACTTAGAACTAGGACGTTTTTGTTAGATTTAGATTGATAACCGGTCAAGGTGATTTCTTCGTGCATAAAGATAACAGTGCTAAAATGAGAATCACCACATTTCTTCAAAGTAGGCGGTACTTCTCTTCTATTTCGATTTAGAGTCCCTAAAAGGCTAGTTTTTTTCTTCTTGAGTTCTTTCGCGAGATTCAAGGAGCTAAATAATTGTCCATTGTGACGTTTCTGCCCTTGTTTAGGTAAGGCTCAACAAGTTGTTTGACAATGTCTTCGCCGACGCGTTCTGTACTGGGCCTTGCCTCATCTTTGCCTACATAGGGAATAATATTGAGCACGTACCTGTTTTTCGCATCAGTAGTGACCCAAAATTTAATCCTAAACTTATCGGGTTTATTTGTCATGTATTGTAAAAATGCGCACCTGCACTTTGTCGGATACATTTGCTCATCAACAGTAATACTTTCGCCAGGTCTGTAGCATGCTATGCAATTTTCAACAAACTTATTCTAAAGATCTGATACCAAGCAAAATTTGTTGGTTTGTTTACGGACGCTCGGACAGTCACGAAAGCACCCAAAACTCAGTCGCAAATATTTGAATTCAAGTATAATAAGATTGCTGGCTACCGCGACGCAAATCATGTGACGCAAATCATGTGACGCAACGCAGAGACAAGCCTATACATGCGTATGGATCTGGCGTCGCTGGGTGGAGGAGGAAAGCGCTTGAGACATGCTCAACTAAGACATGTCCAGACATACATCGGTCCAAGCGTGTGAATATGAACTGTACACTGCCGTGGTAGCGAGCGGTGGGGTGGGGGATTTTATTCGGAAACTTGAAACAAAGCTTCAACAGTTATGGCCCTCAATCAGCAACAAACGAGGGAAAAACGATATTTTTAGTATAAAACCCATGATTATGATTATTTATTATGATAGAACTAGATATTAGGACCCATATTAGGCGGGAAACGTGCCCGATGTCAACGGAAACAATTAAAATGCAATAGCGGTCAATTGACCGCTCGCGGACCTTGTAGTTAGACCCGCTTGTTGCGCCAAAAGTACTAGTTAATTTTACAAAATATTTCACACAGTGGCTAATGCCCCTTAAATATTAAAAGTCAAAAAATATCAGATCCGCACAAAAATTACTTTTTGAGTGAGGGCGATAAGAAAGTTGCGAACGGCCAATTGACCGCTATCGGACCTTCTAGTGTTAAGCTGCTGCAGCTAGAGCGCATGTCGTCCACCCTGTGCGGGAAATATCTATTCGGACGTAGCCTGTCCATCCTTCCCTCGGGTCGAGGCCGGGCAGTTATATGACCCATATAATCCCCTTCCGACACTTTTCTTGGGATCCCAGGGGGTGGGTACCGGAACTTGTTGAGGAATTAGTGGGACTTTTTAAAAATTTCGCAAAATTTTTTATAGGCGTAATTGTTAAAAATAAATATGACAATACTTTTATAGCAATTTTCTGTTTAGTTTGATACCAAACACCAAAGAAATCCGTTGATAAATAAGCCGGGCGCGAACATAAGACAACTAACTTTTGAGACAACCATAACCCATTGAGCGAGCAATCGGAAGAAAGGGTCGTACCTCATTGCGGTGGTATGCGATCCCTAAAGAGCGTGGGAAGGGAGTGGTTTGGGTAAAAAGGGTGGATTCCCAAATGTCCACCGCTGGAAAGAAAGATTTCGGGTCATAAAAATATGAAATGGCTGAGGGACCAGGTAGGCAGAGAGGGTCAACAAGAACGTTTTTCCCGCAAACGCCCGTACACACTTAGATGTACGTTTCCCGCAGTCTAAGGGTAAATCTCGCCCTCTGTCCATGAAGACGAGGTTCGAAACTGCTCAGCGCTGGCCTATCATCGAAGGAACAATAGTTTTATTAATCAATCTCAATGGGAACCTATTCATTTTTTACTAAGCTTTTTTATTCATTTTCCCTTCGTGGTTTTTTGTCTAATTTCTACAAGCTCTTTAAGTCGGTCACAATGTCATAATGCATTTTTGCAGTCCTTGATATGGAACTAAGTCACTGTATTTATTTACAATCCAGCCTTGAGGTAAGGAAGGTTATCTTAACATCATGCCATTGGATTTATTTTATCCATTTACGATTCCATGTAATCTTTTGTTTGAATTGATTAATTAAACTTACTACTAGAATATATATTTCCTTACCATCTCAGTGCATAGGTTCATTCATTGTCGAAGTTTTCTCTCACTTTTCTGTATCAGTATCCCTACTCTTTAATATCTCCATTATGGAGGCCGCAGTAACTTTATCTCACAAATTCATTATTCTCAAATCATACATTTGCTATTTCTGTTATACGAACGTTTCCTCACGTCTTAGACTAAAATACATCGCTTTTCTTTACAAATATTTTATTTAAAACTAGTTTTTTCTACCCTTTAAGTTGGGAAACATTAATATTGGATTATAAGTAAATTTAGTTTTCTATTTGCTTTTCCTAATTATATGGAACAATCCTGATTGATTTGCTGAAATGAAATAGCAGAAATATCCATTTAAACGTTATAACTCACTCAAAAAACCTTCTTCCGCCAGAGATTCAGCCGGGACAGCCGAATTTTCATTGACTATCTCTTCCATTGTCTTTAAGAGGTTTGATGCCAGGACTAGATTTCACCGTGTTATTTATTGTGGAATCTATCTCAGGATGGCATATCATTTTGGCTTTCGTCTCTACTGACGCCAAACTGATTGGGTCTTTTTGACATTTGATTGGTGGTGCAGAGTACAACCTTTCCCGTGACCACATAATTTCTTTTGACAGTGCCAAAATGATTGGTAGAGTCAAAGGATATTGTGGTCGAAATACTGTGACCATAGAAATCCTAGAAAAAGAGAGCAAAGGATAAGCCAAGCTTAAAAACAGGTTATCCACAGAATATAGACGATGAGGGAGAACACTTTTGGCACAAAATATTATTTTCTTCATAGCCAGTGAGTGACGTCCTCAAATAAAGGCAACAATATATTTATGGCAAATTCTAGTCCTGGCATCAACGCCACAGGAAGAAAATAGCGGAGTTAGTCATTGAAACGTCGGTAGATTAGTTCCTGACCCCAATGGAAACCCGAGGATGTTTCATGCACCTGCATCCTTTCCAACAAATCTAGTTGTGTTAGTTATTTTTCGCTAAATATTTAACGTATTATCCACAATAACTCTAAATAATTTACTATTGCGTTTTTTCTAATCGTATTTTATTCTTCAATCTTTAACATTATTCAAAGTTAAACCCATTCTCTGCCTTCAAATAAATTGTCTGAAACTAAGCAAACATCCAATTGTGTAAAAGGCTCCCCGTTTTTTCCATGACAAAGAATGACGAACATTTAACTCAAATTAATTACGAATTCCTCACTTGATTCTCTTGACCTAAATTTGTAAATTACAATCTAAGTTATTTTTAAAGTCAGATTTATCATTTATGACCCTCTGTTAGAATAAACGGCAATTCGAGAAATATAGTGTTTTTTAAAAATCCATGTGTAAATATTCATTGAGCAATGTGATAGGAATATTTTAGTGCCATAAAACAGTGTAACAGTCACTAAAAATTGACACTTTATCACCCAAAAAATCATTTCTGTAATGAAAAATCTGCCCTTATAATCATAGTACATGAGAACGGTATGATGTCTTACATAACCATAGGAATGGATAATAGAACTCACCAGGTTGTTATTAACTAGCATGCTTTTTATCTATGGTAGTAATAATTCACATCAGCATCAAAAGACATCAGCTTCCTTTTCATATGTAGTACCTCTATGACGTCCCAGAGATCCCAACATGACACCAGTATTTTTCGGATGTGAACTTCGATGTTAAAGTACTGACATCACATCCTGAGTTCCCGGGTTAGAATATTTGCAAAGGGGATTTTTCTCAGGACTACCGAATATACTTGTACACTATTTGGAGAGCGCCTCAAGTACAGTACTCTGTTCGTCGGATGGGACGTTTAACCGTGATCTCCTCAGCGCTTTTCGCTATGAGCAGGAAAACGCCTACACCATATTTCTGTCTACTCTGCCTCCATTCCCCATTGATCTCTCCTTTATCTACCTACCCACCTGTCCTTAATTGCGACATTAGCATCCATTGTCGGGAGCCTCCAAATAATAACCAAAGATGAGTTTGTAGCATGTCCATTCTATTATCAGGTCTGCTCGTATTGGCTTATTTAACTTCAAACCTAACGTATCTTTTTATTTTATCGTTTCTCACGAAGTGTTTCACGTACTACACTCATTGCATTCCTTTGTGCCTTTTTCCATTTTTTTCTCTTTTTTTGAACGTTCCCAGGAGAGTATTATGTGACAAGGCGTGCCCAATAAGCGGAAACCACTCTCCAGTAATAAATTCCACTGAAGCAGAGGGCGTGCATCGCCTTCTGAATATGTTACTGCTTCCACTGGGAGACCACGGGGACTATTTGCTCGCTTTGTTTCTTTCCGCTAGTTTCATTTGGTGATGAAAGGAAGTGGGAGAGGAACCCTTGTCCTTCGCATGTTTTCCAGAGCAATGTGCATAGGGGCCATTCAAGTATTACGCAAGACGTTTTGGGGAGGGAGGGGGGTTGAGCTTTTCTTACGTTGTCTAACGTAATGGGGATAAGGGGTCCGAGACAATCTTACATAAGATTTAAGTTTCTTCCGAGATCGTATTTTTATCAACTTGTTAAATTATCGTCAGACGAAAAATCTTACTTTGTATGATTACTTTGTTTGGTAGTACGCCTGAGTTTATGCTAAACTAGAGAAAAAGGTATGATCAATTCCTTGCGTTGACTAGTTAGGCGACATCGCATTTGCAAGGATCTAAGGTTTTGCCAGTCGCGTCTACTGTAAATCGTGAAATATCGAAAATAGTTATCGATATCTGACTAAAAGTTCATATTTTTACGTTTATCAAAAGGGCCTAAGGTTTTGTAAACAAAATATATTTTAAAACGTGGGGTGGTCAGGTCAATTTCTGCACATGGATTCGCTTATGTATTATCTATATGAATGTTTCCAAAAATGTATGTGAACTTTCTTAAGATTGGGAGGGGAGGGGTTCATTAAATCTTACGCAGTTTTACATGGGGGTGGCGGGGTGTCAAAAAGTTGCCAAAATCTCCTAAGGTAAGATTTGAATGGCCCCTTAGGCTCTTCCCTCGAAGAAGAATACGGCATAAGCATCCGCTTCCGAAATGGCTCTATCACATTTTCACCAGAGGTATCTTCCTACCCAAAACCTTCATGCGGAATTTTCTGATTTATTTTGGATTTCATAGCAAATTGTGTGAAAGTAGTATTTCAGTTTTGGTCGATCATATGCATTCTTTTTTGAAAAAGTGGTGATTCTTAAAGAACCAAGTGGCTATAAAAAATGTAAATGCGTAAAAATAAGTTATTTAATTGAAAACATTCACTAGAATATCCTCCATTAATGAAAATTTATAGATTCATTTCTGAAGCTCTATTCTTTCTTCTTATATGAGTAAATGAATATCGGCCCGAATTTTGGTTTCTGTGTGAGTACCGTCTGGTTATTATAAGGTGAAATACTTATCTTAAAAAAGCAATGCAAGTGTATATTTTACCCATTTTCACTAGGGTCTCTTACCCTTTTCGTTTATTCCATCAGTGGCCGTATCATCAACTTCCGTACTGGCGTTCATTTCCGACATCTGATAAATTTGAAAGTATGAATTGGGAAGTGAAAGCTTAAGACAACACATAGAACTATTTTGTCTAACAAGGAGACATTGCGAGACTGATGTTTGGTATCCAAACGAGGCAATTATTATCTGAAACAATAGAGAGAATGCGGGAAAAGTGTCACGGCTTCTTCTACGTAGGCCCGGGTTCGAGAGAAAAACGCTATTAAAGTATCTTCCTCCGTATAAATCCTTTAACGATTACGCCTCTCTCAAAAGAGCTTGTAGCCCAGTGGGTTGAGGCGCTGAGCCGGTTATCCTCATGTGGTGGATGGGGTTCTATCCTAGTTTGCGACAGCTTTTTTCTTTCGAATATTTAACGGAATTACTGTAAATTGCCCACTTCCGTACATTTACGACTGTAGCAACAATTTTTTTTTTAATTTTCGGCCTATTTGCTGGATTTTTAATCAATCCCCTTGGGAGACTTTCGAGGCTAATTTCGGGATTCTTGTTTAGCCGAAAAGAGACTACACATTCTGACGGACCTAATACGTTTAGATTTTGAAAATACAAGGATACTATCGTGAATAGGATGGGATTTGATTGGTCGTGGGTTTTTCTCCAGACCGTAAACAATGATCGGATTATTACTTTTAAATTAGCAACGATGTACTCACTTAAAATTCCCCAAGAGCCCCTTTCGAGTAGTGGCATTTGTCATCCGAAATTATGCAATTCCACACCATGAATGAAAAGTTAAATTCCTTCAATTGAAATAAAAATGAGTTGGGAAAAGAAATAGTGTTATCATTACGTTAAAATTTTTGGTGCTGGAATATCTTCCTCTCCACCACGATATAGGCTTCGCTTTGATATAGTATGCTCCTCCACAGAAAGGTCATAGCAAAATGTTTTAGATAACTTCGGAAACAATTACCATCTCCTTTGTACCTATATCATGTTCACTATTGAACAAGAAATAGAGTTACAGACGTCATTTCTCGAACGTGGCTCCTGGAAAGTTTTAAGTGAGTACATCGTTGCTAATAAAAATCTATAATCCGTTCATTGTTTACGGCCTTGAGAAAGACCCACGACTAATCAAAGCCCAACCTATTTACGGAAGTATCCTTGTATTTTCAAAATCTAAACATACTAGGTATGTCAGCATGTGAAGCCTCTTTTCGGCTAAACAAGAATCCCGAGATTAGCTTCGAAAGTCTCCCAAGGAGGTTGATTGAAAATCCAGAAAATAGGCTGAAAATTAAAAAAAAATATCTCTACTGCCCTAAACAGTGGGTAATTTACAGTTCCATAAAATATTCGCAAGAAAATAAATGCCACAAACTGGGATCGGACCCCAACCACCATATGAGTATTATCGGCTCAGCGCCTCAACCCACTGGTCTACGAACTCTACTGGAATATGGGTGAACATTAAAGCATTTATACGGAGGAAGATTTTAGCGTTTTTCTCTCGAACCCGGGCCTATGTGGAAGAAAACCGCGACATTATTCCCGTATTCTCTCTACAGTTTCAGACAATAATTGCCTCGTTTGGATCCCGAACATCACTTACGCGATGTCTCCTTGTAAGTAAACTAGCTATTCTATTACCCATGTTCAAACTACTCCGGAGTATTTGCAAATTGTGACATGTGGTTTATTGTATTTCTCCTGAAGAGAAACCACCCAAACGATCTGAATTTTTGTATGAACAGGTTTTCAATAAAATTGTACTTTCACCAATACAAAATTTCGATATTAAGTACTTCATGATCTCCTAATGCAGAACTTTGTTGTCCTTGTCATACTGCCGTGAAAGTTATCAACTCCTAAATGGAAAGTAATTGGTGCAGTACTTTCCACTTTATTTTAAATTTACAACATATGTTTCGGCTTTTTTACTTAGCAATTTTTAGGTTCAATGCATTGTACCTGCAGATGGCAAGTATAAATGCCAAAACACGTGTTTTCAATTTAAAATTAACTGTACAGTTTTCATTTTTGATTATGTAGTTCACCACATCTTGCCGGACACTCTTGACTTCAACTCCTAAGTTATGCTATGCGTGAAGATCGGCGATACACTAGCCAGTGGTGATTTTAATATCCTAGGTGCATATCTTATAACAACAGGCTATTTATGACTACATATTTCTTTAAGTGCTATTCTGCGTTCGTAATTTAATTATATTCCATTCTAAAACGCAAATGAAATGAAAACTTGAAAGAGAAATGCAAAATAAGAGGAATTTTATTTAGGTGAGGCGGACATTTCATTAATAGCATAAGAATAGGCACGGTCCATCCCATCAATTAGTTTTAAGAACAGTTTAGCAAGAAAAATACTATCCGCCCATGTCGTTTTATTTCCAGTGATATTCGCCCATCAACTGTGGCGCTGATCTTCGTCATTTGGAATGAGTTTAAAGCATATCCTTGCAGCGCATTAAGAGATTTTATTACCCTGTTAAACCTTTAAAAACCGGATTAAAATTTCCTTAGAAGTCCCTCCTTGACGTAATTAAATTGGCTCTTTAAAGGTTTACTTGTTGTCTCCAAGCCAAAAATGGCAATTTCGGCAGTGAGAAGCACCAAACCGCGGGCCAATATTGGCACTTACGGCGTTTAAGGGTTACTGTTGAATAGCCCGACTCAAAAATGCTCAGTTTTTAGCTCTAATAAGTATATATTTAGTACTTTTGTATAATTTCTGGAAATGAGAAGCTCCAAATAACTGTTCCGGTTTAAGTAATTGCCTCGAAAATTGTTTCTTTCACTGCAGACGTAAGTAAAATAATTTCACTTTCCGTTCACGCATCACGACGCTCAGCGACTTGTGATTCCCTTTAATTTTCTCCAATAACTTTCTTTCAAATCACTTCACAAATTGATTGCACATTTTGATGACACTTTTAGTGTAAAGACGTATATTTGTAGTGATTATAATACTTCGTGATGAACATTTATAGCGGAAAGCATGAATGCATTTGAAATCGCGCAATAATGGCAAAAGAAATACTTTTTCATATCATGGTAAACCTTTAAGGTAATAATAACATATGCGATCGGGATATTGAATCATAATCGATAGTATTAAACAACGAAAATTCCATACACTAAATAAATAATATGTTTTTGAACACTGAACATATTTAGTATTAATTAGGAAAATGCAAGGGAGAATGTTTTTCGACAAATGTAAAAATAATGTAACTCTGATTTATAATTTAGGTAATTTAATTAAGAATTTATAAATACTTGTATGATAGCTATACCTTGGTTTAATGGTTAAGTGAGCTGTTATTTTACCGGTATCGTTTTACAGGTTGATGAGTGATTAATTTATGTGGCTTTAATTGATTTTCTTTAGTGAAAATGAAACCATATTAAAGGCTATAATATCAGAGCCCATCATTTTCATTTTTTGAGTAAACTGTTCTGAACTGAAGTTTGTTTAACCCCAATGCTAATCATCTGCGCTGTGGACATCTTGGCAGAATTTCAAACGGCTTCGTCGTACAAAACGTCTATCGTAGGCTCGTTGAAGCATAGACTCGGGTCTATTTCATTAATCAAAATGTTGAATGTTCAGTTAGTTTAAGGGGATTATAGAGTGGCAGGTTTATCTGTTTGAGAAGTGTTTCCCTGGAGAGACATACGCCATCCATTTCCCATCATGCATTATCGGCACGACGCCTGGGCACCATACATGACGTGGAAACTTCTGAGAAACTTCAAATTCCTACCGATTGAGAAAGGAAACCAGAAGTTTCGTCTTTCAACGGCAGTGTGCTGCCGTTGAAAGTGAAAATCAAATCAACGTGAACTTGCAAATGAGTATTTTTAACATTTAAAGTTTTCAATAACAAAGGTACTGTTTTGCTCTCAAATAATGGCAGTCGAACAGTTTTGTTTTCTTTTTTTTATCGAAAACGTGTGCTCTCCTGCATTTTCCTGACACATACGATGGTAGGTCATAACCAACTGACAACATATCAACATTTCAAGAATAACGTGACTTTCGTTTCCTCTATGATTATATTTCTATTTACCATTGCATTGGTTTTTACAATTTAACTTTTTAAATATAAAATAAAATGAAAACATAGTTTTGCTGTTGGTTGGCTAAAGTTTTCCCTTTCACCAACGTTTAAATACTTTTCCTGCGGTCTCTCGCCTAACCCATTTGCTCTAAAATCTGATCTACATATATCTAACACATATTTTATAGTAGATTTTCCGTAGTTATCAATTCCCAAATAAATGTCGGATTAAAATTTCTTAGGGACAACCCTGAATGACATATATGCTCCGCATCTAATTGCATTTTCCTACAAAATGTTGACCCTTGAAGATATAGCTACAATTTTTATACGTGCGTCTCATGGTGCTTTGAACTTAAAATGACATGCAGCTTCTATCGTTAATATTTTGACACAATCACTGATGTTTATTGAAACGTTGAATTAAGGCCAAATTGCAATTAAATGAAAATACTTCTAAAGCAAATGATTCCGATGGAAGCTCTAGCAATTTACTATGCCTCAAAGGAATATTTCTATCCCCAATGAAAATTAAAGTCAAAATATCGCTTTATAACGACATCTATGAAAATATTTCCTGTTATATTTCCCCATTCTGTTACTAAGCTCACTAAGCGTTTATATGGCATTGAGATTAATGGATGTGCATTGTTTATCTTGTATTGATGTCTCTCTAACATAAAACACATTTAGATTACTCCAACTGGCAATTTAATTTTAACTTATAAATAAATGATTCCAATTCTCCTTCGACTTCGTAATATCGTACTCAACTCTTAATGCTCTACTTTTGTTAAGTTAATACCCAGTTATTTTACCATGAAATTAATATTTCAGTGATGTTTTATAATTGCTTTGCTTGAAAGGCACTGACAAAAATTTAAGAAATAAAGTTATGGGATGATTAAAACTGAGGTAGAAAGTGAAAGATAAGGTTTTCGGAAAACAATTATTGGAGATTTTGGACTGTTTTGCGGAGGTAGAATATGTAATGAGGACGATTGGGATCTACGGATAATGGGCATTTTAAGTAATATGTTGTGAGATTGGTTGTCCTGAAGAAGAGTTTAGGACATATTCCAAATGCAAGGAGATTACATATATATATATATATATGTAAGGAGATATATATATATATTACGCGAAATCGGAAGGTCCGTGGTTCAATTCCCGGTCTAGACGAATTTTTTTCACTTGGAATCGGCCATCATTCCATCTTCACATCACCATTGTGTCATCACATTTTATGTGTTTCCTATACTCTTTCTTTCACCACCTGTTTGAACGAAATATTTATTATTTACGCCTGTAGGCGGTTTGAGTGAATGAATGAATGGTTGTATGGCCGGAATGGCTCATTTCTACTTCTTGGGCTCTGCGTGCCCCGAAACGCCTGTTCTGTATCTTTACCACTGTCTGTGTGCCTGATTCAAACTTTGCTTTCCTCTTCTGTGTACGTAATTTCTTCTCTGCCGGTGAGTGAAAATGTCCAGCGCCATCTCTCGGCGACTTTTACGGACTAATCTTGGGGGTTTTTGATTCATATAAACCCCCCGCCGATTCCAGTGTTTCTTTAGTAGTCTAGATAGCTTAGTGGTCAGAGCAGCCGGCGCGAAATCGGAAGGTCCGTGGTTCAATTCCCGGTCTAGACGAATTTTTTTCACTTGGAATCGGCCATCATTCCATCTTCACATCACCATTGTGTCATCACATTTTATGTGTTTCCTATACTCTTTCTTTCACCACCTGTTTGAACGAAATATTTATTATTTACGCCTGTGAGCGGTTTGAGTGAATGAATGAATGGTTGTATGGCCGGAATGGCTCATTTCTACTTCTTGGGCTCTGCGTGCCCCGAAACGCCTGTTCTGTATCTTTACCACTGTCTGTGTGCCTGATTCAAACTTTGCTTTCCTCTTCTGTGTACGTAATTTCTTCTCTGCCGGTGAGTGAAAATGTCCAGCGCCATCTCTCGGCGACTTTTACGGACTAATCTTGGGGGTTTTTGATTCATATAAACCCCCCGCCGATTCCAGTGTTTCTTTAGTAGTCTAGATAGCTTAGTGGTCAGAGCAGCCGGCGCGAAATCGGAAGGTCCGTGGTTCAATTCCCGGTCTAGACGAATTTTTTTCACTTGGAATCGGCCATCATTCCATCTTCACATCACCATTGTGTCATCACATTTTATGTGTTTCCTATACTCTTTCTTTCACCACCTGTTTGAACGAAATATTTATTATTTACGCCTGTGAGCGGTTTGAGTGAATGAATGAATGGTTGTATGGCCGGAATGGCTCATTTCTACTTCTTGGGCTCTGCGTGCCCCGAAACGCCTGTTCTGTATCTTTACCACTGTCTGTGTGCCTGATTCAAACTTTGCTTTCCTCTTCTGTGTACGTAATTTCTTCTCTGCCGGTGAGTGAAAATGTCCAGCGCCATCTCTCGGCGACTTTTACGGACTAATCTTGGGGGTTTTTGATTCATATAAACCCCCCGCCGATTCCAGTGTTTCTTTAGTAGTCTAGATAGCTTAGTGGTCAGAGCAGCCGGCGCGAAATCGGAAGGTCCGTGGTTCAATTCCCGGTCTAGACGAATTTTTTTCACTTGGAATCGGCCATCATTCCATCTTCACATCACCATTGTGTCATCACATTTTATGTGTTTCCTATACTCTTTCTTTCACCACCTGTTTGAACGAAATATTTATTATTTACGCCTGTGAGCGGTTTGAGTGAATGAATGAATGGTTGTATGGCCGGAATGGCTCATTTCTACTTCTTGGGCTCTGCGTGCCCCGAAACGCCTGTTCTGTATCTTTACCACTGTCTGTGTGCCTGATTCAAACTTTGCTTTCCTCTTCTGTGTACGTAATTTCTTCTCTGCCGGTGAGTGAAAATGTCCAGCGCCATCTCTCGGCGACTTTTACGGACTAATCTTGGGGGTTTTTGATTCATATAAACCCCCCGCCGATTCCAGTGTTTCTTTAGTAGTCTAGATAGCTTAGTGGTCAGAGCAGCCGGCGCGAAATCGGAAGGTCCGTGGTTCAATTCCCGGTCTAGACGAATTTTTTTCACTTGGAATCGGCCATCATTCCATCTTCACATCACCATTGTGTCATCACATTTTATGTGTTTCCTATACTCTTTCTTTCACCACCTGTTTGAACGAAATATTTATTATTTACGCCTGTGAGCGGTTTGAGTGAATGAATGAATGGTTGTATGGCCGGAATGGCTCATTTCTACTTCTTGGGCTCTGCGTGCCCCGAAACGCCTGTTCTGTATCTTTACCACTGTCTGTGTGCCTGATTCAAACTTTGCTTTCCTCTTCTGTGTACGTAATTTCTTCTCTGCCGGTGAGTGAAAATGTCCAGCGCCATCTCTCGGCGACTTTTACGGACTAATCTTGGGGGTTTTTGATTCATATAAACCCCCCGCCGATTCCAGTGTTTCTTAAGTAGTCTAGATAGCTTAGTGGTCAGAGCAGCCGGCGCGAAATCGGAAGGTCCGTGGTTCAATTCCCGGTCTAGACGAATTTTTTTCACTTGGAATCGGCCATCATTCCATCTTCACATCACCATTGTGTCATCACATTTTATGTGTTTCCTATACTCTTTCTTTCACCACCTGTTTGAACGAAATATTTATTATTTACGCCTGTGAGCGGTTTGAGTGAATGAATGAATGGTTGTATGGCCGGAATGGCTCATTTCTACTTCTTGGGCTCTGCGTGCCCCGAAACGCCTGTTCTGTATCTTTACCACTGTCTGTGTGCCTGATTCAAACTTTGCTTTCCTCTTCTGTGTACGTAATTTCTTCTCTGCCGGTGAGTGAAAATGTCCAGCGCCATCTCTCGGCGACTTTTACGGACTAATCTTGGGGGTTTTTGATTCATATAAACCCCCCGCCGATTCCAGTGTTTCTTAAGTAGTCTAGATAGCTTAGTGGTCAGAGCAGCCGGCGCGAAATCGGAAGGTCCGTGGTTCAATTCCCGGTCTAGACGAATTTTTTTCACTTGGAATCGGCCATCATTCCATCTTCACATCACCATTGTGTCATCACATTTTATGTGTTTCCTATACTCTTTCTTTCACCACCTGTTTGAACGAAATATTTATTATTTACGCCTGTGAGCGGTTTGAGTGAATGAATGAATGGTTGTATGGCCGGAATGGCTCATTTCTACTTCTTGGGCTCTGCGTGCCCCGAAACGCCTGTTCTGTATCTTTACCACTGTCTGTGTGCCTGATTCAAACTTTGCTTTCCTCTTCTGTGTACGTAATTTCTTCTCTGCCGGTGAGTGAAAATGTCCAGCGCCATCTCTCGGCGACTTTTACGGACTAATCTTGGGGGTTTTTGATTCATATAAACCCCCCGCCGATTCCAGTGTTTCTTTAGTAGTCTAGATAGCTTAGTGGTCAGAGCAGCCGGCGCGAAATCGGAAGGTCCGTGGTTCAATTCCCGGTCTAGACGAATTTTTTTCACTTGGAATCGGCCATCATTCCATCTTCACATCACCATTGTGTCATCACATTTTATGTGTTTCCTATACTCTTTCTTTCACCACCTGTTTGAACGAAATATTTATTATTTACGCCTGTGAGCGGTTTGAGTGAATGAATGAATGGTTGTATGGCCGGAATGGCTCATTTCTACTTCTTGGGCTCTGCGTGCCCCGAAACGCCTGTTCTGTATCTTTACCACTGTCTGTGTGCCTGATTCAAACTTTGCTTTCCTCTTCTGTGTACGTAATTTCTTCTCTGCCGGTGAGTGAAAATGTCCAGCGCCATCTCTCGGCGACTTTTACGGACTAATCTTGAGGGTTTTTGATTCATATAAACCCCCCGCCGATTCCAGTGTTTCATTAGTAGTCTAGATAGCTTAGTGGTCAGAGCAGCCGGCGCGAAATCGGAAGGTCCGTGGTTCAATTCCCGGTCTAGACGAATTTTTTTCACTTGGAATCGGCCATCATTCCATCTTCACATCACCATTGTGTCATCACATTTTATGTGTTTCCTATACTCTTTCTTTCACCACCTGTTTGAACGAAATATTTATTATTTACGCCTGTGAGCGGTTTGAGTGAATGAATGAATGGTTGTATGGCCGGAATGGCTCATTTCTACTTCTTGGGCTCTGCGTGCCCCGAAACGCCTGTTCTGTATCTTTACCACTGTCTGTGTGCCTGATTCAAACTTTGCTTTCCTCTTCTGTGTACGTAATTTCTTCTCTGCCGGTGAGTGAAAATGTCCAGCGCCATCTCTCGGCGACTTTTACGGACTAATCTTGGGGGTTTTTGATTCATATAAACCCCCCGCCGATTCCAGTGTTTCTTTAGTAGTCTAGATAGCTTAGTGGTCAGAGCAGCCGGCGCGAAATCGGAAGGTCCGTGGTTCAATTCCCGGTCTAGACGAATTTTTTTCACTTGGAATCGGCCATCATTCCATCTTCACATCACCATTGTGTCATCACATTTTATGTGTTTCCTATACTCTTTCTTTCACCACCTGTTTGAACGAAATATTTATTATTTACGCCTGTGAGCGGTTTGAGTGAATGAATGAATGGTTGTATGGCCGGAATGGCTCATTTCTACTTCTTGGGCTCTGCGTGCCCCGAAACGCCTGTTCTGTATCTTTACCACTGTCTGTGTGCCTGATTCAAACTTTGCTTTCCTCTTCTGTGTACGTAATTTCTTCTCTGCCGGTGAGTGAAAATGTCCAGCGCCATCTCTCGGCGACTTTTACGGACTAATCTTGGGGGTTTTTGATTCATATAAACCCCCCGCCGATTCCAGTGTTTCTTAAGTAGTCTAGATAGCTTAGTGGTCAGAGCAGCCGGCGCGAAATCGGAAGGTCCGTGGTTCAATTCCCGGTCTAGACGAATTTTTTTCACTTGGAATCGGCCATCATTCCATCTTCACATCACCATTGTGTCATCACATTTTATGTGTTTCCTATACTCTTTCTTTCACCACCTGTTTGAACGAAATATTTATTATTTACGCCTGTGAGCGGTTTGAGTGAATGAATGATTGGTTATATATATATATATATATATATATATATATATATATATATATATATATATATATATATATATATATATATATATAAGCGTGATGCAACAGTTGCAGTTGCATGTAGCCGAGCACGCCAACTCGCATAACCTCCCTTTCAACAACTGCTTTAATATAAGATGGCGTCCTGACGCCGAAACGTACAAGTTTTCTTTTGTGAGTGTCCTTTTTGCGTGTTTCTGTGTTTGTTTAGTGTATCACTGTTTTATTTATGCATGTATATATATATATATATATATATATATATATATATATTTTTTTTTTTTGTAACGGTTGCCCCTGCTCAAAAGGTCGCCCCCTCCCTAATTTAACTACTGAAGGACGCGAGTGCGCCGAACAGTTCCGCATCACTGCCCTGCGACCGCCAGGCCAACCCCCGAATGGCCAGGCCCCGATAAAGAATCAGCGACCAGCTCCTTCCTTAATGGGAGTAAAAGGCGGCCAATGGCACCGCACTCAAGGTCCCCTTCTGACACGGCAAGCACTCCGGAACGTCGCCCGGCAACTAAATGGACTCCTTTTTACCATAGGACCAAGGAGCTTAAATTGACATTAAAAAAAAGTACGTATCCACTCACTAACCCACTTTAATGAACATACGCACCCCCCCACACACATACGCGCCCCTATGGGAGGCTCGGGAAACACGTCGATCCCTAGCGCGGGAACATACAAAAAACATCAAATTTATCATCAAAAGTGACGAAAATAATTTCGTTACAATATAAATATATATATATATATATATGTATTCCAGCAACAAGACGTTGAGGTTGGGGAAGGATAGGGAAGTAAACCAGTGGGCACTCACTGGCAGATGATCCATGACGACACCGGTGTCCACTGCTTAGGGTAGCTTTCGGGCTAAGGACCCTTCTTCAGCTGGAGGAGATCACGACTGTGTCACTCCTTAACTCGACCACTTTCGCTTCTGCTTTTTAACTCCTTTGCGTGCAATATTCGACTAAAATTCCACTTATCTCATGGTACAGACGCTCCCCTCAATTCTATGGAGGATGATACCCTACCACCGCAGAATCCTCTTTCGTAATTTATTGTTTTTTTTTGGAGTGGCAGAAAAAGCTTTAAGGTTAGTTTTTTTTATCAATCCCCACATTGCGAGGTGATGTATCCATTCACAATTCTAAAATTGCAGTGGAAACAGCTTAGTTATATAGAGTTACAGTAGATGCTGAGGGTTTGCCTGCGCACATTTTCTCGCGATTCACTGGGGGCTGCTGTATTAACGACGCAATGTCACCAAGTAAGGCTTGCGTAGACTGGCGCGTTGTTACAGATCCGTTATTTTAATGAACCCCTTCCCCCTCGTTATCCGTCATACGTAGTTAGGTGACCATTTTTTCTTCGGCTTCAACTATGTAGTATTGACAACATGATGTCACCGAGTAAGGCATACGAGCCCTCCAGGACATAGTCTTCGCATGGTTTCGTGTTTTCTCGCCTGCGGGTTTGCGTTCCTAAACTTGGCGGTCACTCCCCTTAGTCCCACTTTTGTTTGGATGTATTCGTGTGGGCCTTTTCATTGCATTCTTGGACAACTACCATTTCATTCTTAGATACCGTTTTATTTTCCCATTTTTCAGTTGGGCACTCTTGGGTCCAAATTCGGACCGGTCGACGTTCGCCAAATATAAAAGAAAAATTTAAATGAAGTTAGTTTTGTATCCGTTAATGTATTAATTTAACGATTAAAACTTAACTCTTCTAAAAAGTAACGATTAAATTAAATAGTTAACTACATTTTTAACGATTGATTTTAATGGTTAATTTTTAAAATTGTTAATCCCAACTATGATCATGACACTTGGAAATTTCTTCTGCTCTGAAGAAGGGAAAAACGTAGCCTTTTCTATTGAAATTCAACGGAATGTAATAAAGCTATAAAGGATACCAACAGAATAAACTTGCTTTTTAATAAATAAATGTTGGTAAGTCGTCGTGGAAAGCAATGACATCTGTTTAAGTTTTATGACTTCAAATTCAATACATTATTTTACACAGTTGATGATGATTAAAATATTGTTTAGCTGATTTTACTGAACTTATATATTATAATTATTTTTGGTGATTTTTTCGTACTTTTTTCCGCATTTACATTTTTATTGTGTATGCCTTTATTAATGTTTGTTTCACTACAGGCAAAAACCACTTTAACCGTGAGTTGTGCAAGCAGTAACCTCGTTTGCTTGTGTCGAACAAAATGCACGCTGCCCGCTTCGCGAATCAGTTACGATGCAGTCCTTAGTACCTACTAACATCATTTCAAAAATACAATTGTAGCTGCATCTATCTAGGGCAAACTTATAAAGCAACAGCAATATTTTTTTAAATGTTAAACATGCCAATACCTAGGCAACGATGGGAATAGAACCGTAAAAAATCCGACAGTAAAATTCAAAATAAAGTACACATTTTAATTCAAGCTCGACAGAAAAAAGATAAAATGATTACATGAATAAGGATGTATACAGTTGTATTCATTCATTCAAGTATTCTACCAGCTGATTGGTAGGTTCTTGGACAGTCCCCATTCTGCATCCCACCTCAGAGACATTGTCTCGCTTTCCCTCCTAAGAATGGCCCGTTATTAGATCCCTCTTCAATTCTTCATATCTTCTACCTCCTCTTATTTCGTCCAGAATTCCTATCCTCTTCCTTCCTCTCCCACGCTTCCCCAGTGTTCTCCCCTCTATCACTCTCTTCAACATGCCCTCTCCTCTCAAAACCTCCTCCATCCATCTCTTCTGCCTTCTCCGAACCTCTGCCACAAGCTTCCTCTCCTCTCCGACCATATCCAATACCTCCTCGTTCGTCTTTCTCGCCATCCAGCTAACCTTCTCCATCCTTCTCCAAACCCACATCTCAAACGCCTCAAGCCTACGCACATCCTCCCTTCGCAATGACCAAGTTTCCGACCCATATAGCGCCACGCTCCATATTAAAGTTTTCACCAGCCTCTTCTTTACGTCTCTTCTCAGACCCCCCCTCATCAATTCCCTTCTCTTCGAAAATGCTTCTTTAGCGAGCGCAATTCTGCATCTGATGTCCTTACCACTAAACCCATTCGCCTCCAAAATACTACCCAGATACGTAAACTGCTCGACCTGCTCTATCTTCTGACCTCCCACCCTTATATTCAGCCCCGCCTTCTTACTTCTAGAAAATCTCATTACTTTCGTTTTCTTGTGATTGATCTTCATCCCATACTTTTCGCACTGCACCTCTAATGCATTCACCATTGACTGAAACCCCATGGCCGACTGACTAACCAATGCTTGATCATCAGCAAATCTCACTGATTTTATCAGCTCCCCTCCTACCTTTATTCCTACCTCCTCCTCCCCCCAAGCCTCCCTTACCATTTCTTCTGAATACACATTAAAAAGCAACGGCGATAGTGGGCACCCTTGCCTCACTCCCCGTCCTATCGTGGCCCATCCCGATTCTCCATTGGCTACCCTAACCTGCGCAGTCTGATTCATATACAAATTTCGAGTCAGACGCCTGTCCCTCCAATCGACCCCTAATTTCTTCAACACTCCCATTAATTTCGTCCATTCCACCCGATCAAACGCCTTCTCGAAATCTACGAAGCATGCAAAAACATCCTGCCCATACTCTAGGTTTCATTCTACTAGCGTCCTCATCACCGCTATAGCGTCTCGCGTTCCCGTCCCTCTCCTAAACCCGAACTGGTCGTCACCCAGGTATTCATTTGCCTTCTTCTCTAGCCTTCTGTTTATAATTCTCAGAACTACTTTGGCCGCGTGGGATATTAAGCTTATTGTCCTATAGTCTTCGCAAGTTTTTGCCTTACTCTTCTTCGGTATAGGAATTAGTACAGTCTTCGCGAAGTCTTCCGGCCACACTCCATCCTCATAAATCTTACGAATTAGCGCAAAAAGTTTTCCTCTTCCGTTCTTCCCCATGCTCTTTAAAAACGTATAAATTAAAATAACGAAAAGTGAAAGGAATTGATTGATATTTTTATCATTTTACCTGATGAAATAAAAAAAGTCTTTCGCCCTCTTAAGTTGAAAAATCTAACTTAAACTAAAGCAAACATAATTGCCTTCAGAAATCTAACCTGGACATTTTGAAAGGAAAGGAAGTTTTTCAGACCTCTCTGTCAGCTCTAAACACAATGCAATTTACGTTATTTCTCAAGGACCAATCATTTCCAAGAAAAAGTGGGGGAAGGACGGAGGAATGAACGAACCGATGGATGTATGGACACGAATGAACATTCAGCAATTTTTATTATACGCTCGTAGGGCTCTGTCCCCTTATCCTTCATTGGTGGCCAAATTCACTTCTCCTCTCGCTCGCTTTGCCAATATTTTTCAATGCTAAGCAGTAATTTTGTCTAGGTGTGTGTCGATACGTTTGTTCAATTCATTTCTCATAGGCCTATCTTCCCCATGCATTCTTCGGCGAGTCAACTTCATCAATGATTTTGGTCGTCATGGTGAAGGTTAAAGTCATACGTCAAGGTGAAGGTTTCTCAAAAGCACAAAGTTTAACTCTATATCAATATTGTATGGAACATTTCATTATTTAGGACAGGAAACTATATCTGATGAATAGAATTAGATGTTTTATCGTTTTTTTTTCTTGTTGCTTATGTCTGGTGTTTGCAGGAAAACAATTAATAATTAAATTTTCTAAGCTAAAAATTGCTGCATGCTTTTACCATGTTTTCTTTTTCCGATAGAATGAAAGAAGGATAATTTGGCTCCTCTTTCTTTGCTAGTCTCATAAATGGCTACAATAAATAGAAATCAAACCATTCCCAGCAAATATGAGTAGAAATACATAAATAAATGTACAACAATACTCGTAGTGCACTAAGGAAGCAAATTAATATGCAAAGCGTCGGACCATCTAGTAAATCACCTCCTTTGTTTAAAAGCTGAAACCAATATTTTTGTATTTAAATACTTAAAATATCATAATGACATATAAAGTATAAATTACAGGACAATAGGACGCATTCAATACTAATTGAGATTCCTATATATACTAGCCTCGAGAAAGAACATGCTTTGAATTATGTTTTCACAAAAGCATAACAACACTACACTTGAAAGTAGTACCTGACATTAATGCGAATCAAACAATACTTAACTTAAATTATATCATTATATATTATTTTAGGTTTACGTCTCATAATGTTGTAAACTAAACGTAATAGACATCAGGCTCTGTAATATTATACGCAGAAAAATTGGGAGCTCACTTATCGTGATAGACGGAGTAGTGTCGAACATAACATTAAAGTTACTATCATAAATTCAATAACAGTTCATTTTGACGCATGCTATATTGCGGCCAGAAAATGAATATTAAGCTTGAATCTTAATCCTGAAATACGTAGTGTTGATTCCTTAGAAAAATGGTTACAAATTTACGTTAACTCAGAGAAATCACTGCTCACACTGTCCAGATCAACCTTTAAATTTCTCTATTGCATTGAAGGGTTCAATTGAATTTGAAGCTCTTGAATGTAATTAGCAGTAGCCTCCAAAAAAAGTTTGATCTAGCATACGTGATAGCTGTAGTTGATGCTATTTACATCTTGATGAATTCTTATTCCTATGTTTCAACCATTGTGTTATGAAAATGTTATTTTGTTAAAATGACGGCCATAATTCAGTAACTGAAAAGTAATAATGGTGTTGATTAACTTTTCGTTTTATAAAAAACTTCTAAGCGTGGCAAAAATTAAATATAAAAAATTTTTTAACACGGACTGTATATATTTAGAAGAGCAATATTGAAAGGTTTTCGGAAAATATCTACCTTTAAGCCGCTAAAATCTGGTAGAAGGGTTTATAGTTGATTTGGCATTTTAACAAGAATTCCTACGAAAAAATCCGTAGGCTTTTTGGGAGAGTGAAGCGATTCATGTAGTATTTTTCGCCTAGTCTATGGACTAATACTGACAAATATGGAAGGAATCTAAAACTACAATTGATACAAGTAAATAATCTTTTTATAGCAATTGCAACATAAATTGACGAATCATTCGAAATTTACTTTCAATTAGGTGTAAGATTAGTCAGATTATCTGTATACAATTTCCAAGTGAATGAAAAATACAGTGCAGGAAAAAGGCCAAAACCAACGACAGTAAGAGACCTAATGTGATATTCGTCCAACTGAATCAGTCACTGAGATATTAAATAACTGAGTGACTTAGCTGATCGTGAGTGTTCACGAAGCCACTGATCTTTGAGACGTTAAATCTTTCGATATCTTTCGTTCGTGGTTACGCAACTAGGGTTGCAGGTGCAGAGGCAGCTGTAGAGGGGTCCCTGTCTTATGTGGATCATATTACGAAGACTATATATAAATTCAATCTGTTCTATAGATCTGCTCTAGAAATTGATGTAAATCTTAATTTATATACTTTGGTGATATGGTCAACATTTTGTTTTTCAAAACAAATTATACTTACTCTAAGCTGTAAGCTAATAATCAATAACCATGGCAATGAAAAATATCAAATGTCCCAGTTGTTCCAAAAACAGCCGAATGATTTTTTCACATTGCTGCATTCATTGTTGTCATTATTAAATTGCATTTTTAACTTCAATAATATTCAAATTCAAATTTTTGTATTAATTAATTTTATTTTTAGTAGCTCGAGGGAAAAATCATTTTAATTATGCTTAAATATATTATTTGTGAACTTATTTATTTCGTTAAATATATTTTTTCACTGATGGCATCGCTGTTGGTGCTCAAATGGACAATGAATAATGAGCTACATTGCTCGACGATCTCTGTCTATAAATAAAATAAAAAACATAATTATCAAAATTTTATACTTACAACGTACCTTGAATTTATGTAAATAGCAATAAATTAAATCATTCCTATATGAGATTTTGCAGTTAATAAAAGCGGAAATTTTCATAGTTAACCTCATGTATTTTAATGGAATTTACAGCACCAAATATGGTTTTTTAAAATTACATTTGTGCCGCAGTAAAATTGCTTTTAGTTATATATTATTTTAAAAATTATACTTTAAAATATTTATTAATTATTTAGTTAAAATTTTCTTAAGGCACTTAAATACTTATTGCAAATTATTACTGTTGTCTTGCAACTCGAATGGTACATGATGACTCTTTCAAAACATTTTAAAGATGCAGCTCACAGTTTAGAAATCTACCGCACGGGTGTGTCCATAGCTCATGAAGTGGAAACCAAAAGCACCACGGATGCGAGAGTGAAACGTATCGGATCCCTTCTTAGACGCAGCCTATTTACTCTGAGGCAGGGTCTTATTCCGGACTGGCAGATTGATCCCTGGAATCCAATGAAAGGTTCGTCAGTATATTACGAAAAACCCAGCGGGGAGAAAAACCGAGCCACGGAAATCAATCCTTCCGAGAGGGATCTCAGGGGACGGCGCCTTGGGTGGGCGGGAATTTCCGTGCGGGAGGAGCCGCATTCGATTGAAAAGTTCGCGGTGATGGAGAGACGAAGAGGTACCTTTTGGGGGGGATGGCGCTTAATGCAACCAAACACCTAAAAGACGGCCGAAATGAGCGAAAATAAAGTCTCTATTGTAAGTTTGTTTTACGATGTTTTGGCTAGAGTACTGGTAATGAGCTACAGATATTATGGTGATACAGAGGTAATGAGACAGATTTCATTTGGCAATTAAGCGACTATAAACATGCGTGCATAATTCAGTGCTAAAATGGCAGCTGTGCAGCTCATTTAGCCACATTCAGTGTCAAGATCAGCTTTTTATTTATTTTCAAGATTCACAAATAAGTATTTTCAATTCTAGGTAAAGAAATATTCCCGTAAAGATAATGAGTTACTAAACACCAATTTAAAAAATGCTTACATTGAAAATGGGAATATTTAGATGTTGACGTTGAAAAC
Organism: Pyrrhosoma nymphula; assembly: GCA_963573305.1. Lineage (NCBI taxonomy): Eukaryota > Metazoa > Arthropoda > Insecta > Odonata > Coenagrionidae > Pyrrhosoma > Pyrrhosoma nymphula. Next base: position 103,145,871 of record OY754332.1, on the reverse strand, counting down.
CTGATCAAAATATTTGTTAGTTTTGTGTAAAGGCTGGGACACAATCAACGTTAGCGTGTGACGGGAACCGTGAACCGTATTACGTGGGACGGGAAATTTCAACCACCGGACACAATCGACGTCACGGTGCACCTCCCGTGAAAATTGTCTGTCGTAAGCGCAACGGCGAATTCGGGATATTTTAAGGTAAACTGTGAGCCAAAAATACCGTTTATCTTGTATTCACGCATTTATAGACACTAAGCAGCGTGGCACTGACTCTTGGTTAAGAAGATGGCTGGAGAAACTCGCGAAATATTTTGAAAGCTTCAAATAAAAGCTAAATATGGACTGGACGTCCGCCATTTTCTCAATTTGTGTCTTCTGACTTCTGTGGTCCTGATTGGTTCTCCGTGTACGGGAAACGTGGAGAGATGAAAGTTGCCCATCTCTCACGTACACGTACTCCCGGGACACGTTGGCTGTGTCCGTCCCCGGTACTTTCCCGTTAGCCATCTCTACACGTATTCCCGTCAACGGCTCGCGTCACACGTTAACGTTGATTGTGTCCCAGCCTTAATAATTAATGCAAATGTTATCTTGTGGGGCAGCGTGGGGTAGCGATAATTGAAAAAAAATTCTTAATCACTCTACCAAATGCGTTAAATCTTTTACTCATATCCAACATTTGGAGTTAATTATAAAACAAGTTGGTTTGATTACTTATAAATCGCGGGTTGCGGGTTGCAAATTATACAATAATTACAGACGATAAGTTAATATCGGCAAACTTCATCTGCCATTTTGGATTTATCATATCATAATTGGCTTAGGTGGACCCAGAAACATGTATGTACCGAATTTGAAGTGAATTTACGGAACTTTCGTACTTTTGCCACCTTTTATAGCTCTTGGTCACCCTGCCTGGGGTGTTGGTGAGAGGACCGCGAGGGGTGAGGCCACATAACTTGCTGCTCTGGGGTTCCGTTCCGGAAAAATAAAAACTTCGCCGGGCTAAGCGAGGTATATATCACTCCCGCCTGCCTAGATCCTCCAAGGGCGTCGCTGAACCGCGAAATGCGCGCGTGTCCGAACTTCCACCAAAGGTCTCGACTCAACCCTCCTCCATCTCACGTATTTGTCATTTTCTTCCCAAGCCCGGCGAAAAACCCTTCTTTCAACCGGACGATATCCACCGCGGCTACAAGTGTTCACGAGCCCTCCCCGACGTTCCTGAGGAAATGGATTGATTGGCCGCTGTAGACGTCCATGGAATCGGTGATGCTTTGGTGCTCAGTTTGTGGTTGCAATGCCAATGTTTTTTCATCATTCTTGGCGAGATTTTGGGCTTCATGTTCCGTCAATGGCTCTTTTCTCTCATCCGTTTTCATGTAAGTGATGTGAAACACGTGAAGAGTTTCTTCTTTATCGGGAATTATCTACAGATTCTAAGAAATATTGATTATTTTTCCCAACCAAAATTCTTGCTCATTTTATTATATTTATATCCATTTTAACTGGTGTTAAAAACAAATACTATTATAACAATAGGTTTCAGAATGATGAAAAAAATTATGTTCGGAAATTCGAAGGCTAATTTTTAAATACAGGCTTGTTAGATGAATAATAATTTAGTATGACATCGCAATCGTAATTTTCTCGTCATGATGATAAATCTAACTCTTCAAAAGCTCAATTATGTAACCGTTTGTATAACTTATATGTTTTAAATTGCAAAATTAAAGCCTTTACTGTCTGAATATATATCATGTTTAAAATACGAAGCACTAAGTTAGTGAAAAATATAAAAATCTTTAAGAGTTACCAGAATTTTTTCTCCCGCAATATTTATGCAAATATACTTCATGGATTGACAAACAAATTTTTTTGACAAAACAAATTGACCTTTTTATTACGCTAAAAAAATTGTTATGACATCATGACCCGGGTATTGCCCCGCAACTTTAACATCAGGGAGATATTGTGCGTCAAAACCGGGTTCGTGTTTAAAACAAACGTTTTGTGTAACTATTAAATTTCTATATTATTCCAATATGAAACGATTCTATTAAGGTACACTCGAACCTACTAATTAATTACAATTATTTACCTCGTCACGTGGCAGTGAACTTTAAGAATGAATTAAGTCTATCATTCAGAGTACATGATGGCGTCATGAAACTTCACAAAGCATCATCAGTCGCGCGACTTATCCTGAAGACAGAATAGCTAGATTGTAGCAAGTTAAAAATATAATTTTTCTTAGTTATTATTTTACATATACTTATTCCACTTAATTTAAGATTCACCATAAAATTTTGCTTCAATGATAAGTATTATTCAGTTTGACTGAACATAATTCTGCCTAACAAAAAATCGTTTTTTTATTATATTTTTAATTTTTTTATCCTGAAATAAATTTACTAACCAATATCTTTTACATCAAGCACAAACATGAGGTTACAGCGAGATAAAAAATTTGTATTCCCAAGTGCTTTCCACTAAATTATAGCATTTAAAAAATCTAAACATTTAACAATTTGACATAATAAATGGAACCATGCTGAATTTCAATTTAAGTTCACAATTTAGAAGAGAGAAGAAACAAGACTGCTGAACTGGATAATGCCTAAATTGGGCATCGCAATGCTTGAGCAACAGCTGTGTCCTAGTGGAAGAACGACTAGGCAAAAGAACCCTAAATGTACATCCTCATATAGTCACTATTTTACAGGAAAAATGGCTCCATTAAACAAAACTTAATTTTTGCTGCATGCATTGCAAATATTAATATTATCAATTCAACTTTACAACTGCGGAAACTGTTTTCGTGTGAATGAAACTGAATGGATTCAGGTGTGGTGAAAACGGAGAAAAAGCATTTGAAATAGAAATAAAATTTGTTTTTTAAATTATGGATCCTTTTCTTCGTCATGAATATCACTATACTACAGCATCACTACCATCTCGATAACACGCAAATAAACTGTTACCATACGTACTCACGAACGCTTTTCGAATCATTAAATATTTCTGTTAAGGAAGATCTTTTCCTAAAATATGAGCTTATTGTGTTTTTAGTTATTGGTGGCGGCCGATACTTTGTGGAATTCCACCGGGAGACTCCATGACTGCTGATGATGCTGCAGTGCAGTGAAACATGTTGACTCAATAAATCAAACTTCTCCAGTGGAATTGTGCAAAGTATTTAATCTTTTTCCTAATATAGTGTTTTATTATCAGCAAAACGTCTCGTTGAAACATCTAAGCAAAATGTAATAATAATCTTTCATCGCCCGAGTTTCATCCAAATAATCAAATACGATAAGCATGATCACATAACAACAAGATACATCTACCGATCTACCAATATACAGACATTATTAATTAAATAGACTTAGTACATTCTTTTTTATAGGGCACCCCTAGAGGTTTATACGCTCTCTTATCATTCTGAAGGTGATTATATTTATAACCGTAGCGAGCCTACTGCGATCGAGCGATTTAGGCGTCCAAGCCTAAAAAGGGGCGAGGTAAATATGAGTTATAGTGAAACACTAAGGTGGTAAAGGCAAAAGAATGCTTAAAAGGGTTGAAAGGTTTAAACATCAAATTTACTCAAAATAAGCCTGGGAATTGAGACAGATATGTGAGGTGAGGGAAAATTGTCAACACCCTAAGAATTACTCGGTAGGGTAGAAACCGGTTGGGTTGCCCAATAACAAGTGTGGAACGCACAAAGAGTGTTTTTTTAACCGAAAGGAAATAGTAAATTTCACAAAGTTTACCGCAAAAGCATTCATGTTCTTTCGTTTATATTTATAAAAAAACAAATTATTTTAACATCGATGTAAACATTCGTTTTGCTATTGAGATTGAACCATTGCATTATTTCAATAACAAGAGCAAATGCATTAAATAATTAAGAGTCTTGATTTCATCATCCATAATAAAGTGAAATGGGTCTCTATTAATTTGTAAAAAAATTAACGACGTAACGGGGAGTGGAAGAGACAGTTTTCATTTGGGTATATATTCTACCAGCTGATTGGTAGGTTTTTGGACAGTCAGTATCCTACACACCAAATTCTGAAACCTTGTCTTGTTTTCCCACCCACAGATGTCCCGCCATTAGACTTCTCTTAAATTACCCATATCATCTAACTCTTCAGAATTCTTATCCCCTTCCTTCCTCTTTCACGCTTCCCCTGTATTCACCCCTCTAATATTCTCTTCAGCATGCCCGCTCCCCTCAAAACGTCCTCCATCCATTCATTCCGTCTTAGCCAATCCTTTGCCACCAGCTTCCTCTCCTCTCAAACGAAATCCAATACCTCCTCGTTCGTCTTCCTCGCCACCCAGCTCACCCTATCCATCCTTCTGCAAACCCAAATCTCGAACGCCTCAATTATACGTGCATCGCCCCTTCAGAATGACCAAGTTCTGACCCATACAGCGCCACGATCCATGCACTAGTCATTACTTTGCATCTCTTTGATAATGCTTCTTTAGTTTGGGCATTTATGTATCTTATACCCCTACTACTAACGCAATCCAAAATACTACTCAGATAAGTAAACTGCTCTACCTGCTCTATTTTGTGCCCTCCTACCCTTAGGTATATTCAGTACCACTTCCTTAGTTCTAGAAAATTACATCACTTTTGTCTTATAATGATAATCTTCATCCACTACCTTTCATACTGAAACTAACGCATTCATCATTGATTGTACCCTTTAGATGATCGAAAAACAAATGCTTGATCGTCTGTGAATCTTACCGATATAATCTCATCCCCTTCCACATTTATTCCTACCTCCATCTCCCACCATGCCTGCCTTACCATTTCTTCACAATATATCTTAAAAAACAACGGCGATAGTGGGTACCCCTGCCAAACTCCCCGTCCTATCATACCCCGTCCTGATTCTCCATCCAATACCCTAACTTGTGCCGTCTAATTCATATATAGATTCTGAATGAGGCGTCTGTCCCTGTAATCGGCCCCTAATTTCTTCTACACTCCCATTAATTTCGTTCAATTTTCAGAACTAATTCGGCCGTGTGGGATATAAAGCTTGTCCTATAGTCTTTGCACGTTTTTGACTCGCTCTTCTTCGGTATTGGAATTTATATTGTCTCGCAAAGTCCTCCGGTCACACTCTTTTCTCATAAATCCTACGAATAAGTGCAAATAGTATTTTTCTTACGTTCTTCCCCATACCTTTTAGAAACCGCCTTATTCCTTTTCATGTCTCGTAGAGCTATTTCTATTTCAATATCGAGGGCACCTGGTCCGATGGAATCTCTGTCGATGTCGTCTTCCCTTTCCATATCTAACGGACTGGGTCTTATTACCGTGCCATACAGCTGTTCAACATATTCCTTCCACTTCTTCTGGATCTTTTTTGGTTCTGCGCTCAACTTCCTTTCTTTTCTGTTTTCGCTGCAACTCCACTTCCCTCACTACAACCCGTAAGTTCTATTACTTTCCTGTATAATACATCTGATCTCCCCTCTTTTTTCCATTTCTTTAACAATTCCTCTATATTTTCTCTCAACAATGCTTCTATTTCTTTGTTTCTCTTCTAAGCCTTTTGTTTAATTCCCGGTATTTTCTTTTGCCTGGCTGCGAGTTTAGGGAGATACGTCAAATGTGTTAAAGTAAAAGAAAATAAATATAAATTTGAAAAGAAACTCCATTTGCTACGAGAAAAATTAAAATAATATTCATCAGGTATTATTACGATAACATAGAAGATGAAATATAAGACTTTAGGGTAGCACTATATGTAATGAAGTCATAATATAAAGTTGCGTTATGGTTCAAAATCACCTTACTTCGGGATCTACGCATTACCCTTTCTGCCGCGTCAATACCATAATTTTAAGTATTATGCATAAAAAAGTACATGTTTATTTGTCAAAATTTCTTTGTTGCTGTTGCAATTGAAGCCTCAATGTCGTCAAACCAAAACCTAAAATATTTCATTAATTTATAGCACATGTTTCATTACCCAATTTTGTCGGTCGAATATAAAAGTCTGCTAATCTAACGTCCGAGCATTTGGGTTTTTGCGTATTGGAACGAAAGTGTTGAAGTTATCAACGTTACGCCTCGTATGTATGCAACTCCAAGAATTAAATGTACTGCGGGTTACGCGTTCTAGGATACCCGTGCAAGCTGGCAATATGTTCTTAATTTCTTATTATATTTGTGTATCTTATAAATATTGTACTGTATATCTTATAAATATATTTATGCTTCAGCTTTGGGAGAGAGACTCCGCTTCATAGGGGTTGGCTCAAGGTCCGCTCCATAACATAGGACTTATTGAGGGGTGGTGGAGGTGGTGGATCTAGTATACGTTGCCAAATGCGCTGTTAGAGGGCTCGAGCGAGGGGAGCAATAACATTTGACACATAAGTAGTTCACAGGAGTACAAAGTGAGCACGACTGAGCTTTCTGGAGGCTACGCTTCGTCCATTCTTAACCCCTTAGTCCCTTCGTAATTCTATATGAATGAGTTTCCTCCTCCTCATGATATAAAAAGCACAAAGTTATCTGAAATGAAGCGTAGTTCAAAGAAAGATTACAATCCCATTTCTTGAAATTTAAAGACACATGTCTAATGATTGTTTTATTTTTCTAATTACCTGTTGAATACAGTAAAAATGCCTATTAATGACATTTTGTTAGTATCAAGAGCTTAAACGGTTGGTTTTTATAGTGCAAGTGTTGGAAAAAATGCATAAACAAAGAAAAGATTCTATGGTAAGCAGCAAAATCATAGTTATAGCTTTGAATAGCTACGGAATATACTTTAAAACATATTTGAGGAAGTATACTGGCCTAACAAGATGATTTGATTGTTTTACCTGCTTTGTTATTACATTTTCTTTATAGTCCAATGTGTAATCTACTTCATTTATAGCCAGCCTTGTTTTTTTGCTATGGAAAATCAAGATCATTAATACGAAAAATGTATGTATTCGGAGAATTTTTTACTCAAACCACTTCATGTATTATGAACGAATGCTGCATGGCATATGCATTTCACCCGTTCCATTGAAGGAATGGTCTATTTCTATGCTACAATTTTTTACTCTTTCTTTCTTCCATTTTAATATGAATTGTTATAATACGCAAGAGCAAGCTTTCCATGCTTGCTCTTGCGTATTATAACACATAATGCCTCTTTTTGTGCTTTGGTTAGAGTTGCTTCAGGAATTGCACCTGACGAGAAAACTGAGTATGGGATAATTTTGCCCAGTAGGTCCATTCGTATAATGGCCCATCCATCCGCATAAAAGCGCTTGAGTAAGTAACGCAGCGATTCCCGAGAGTAAAAAGCATGTGAGAAGAATCATGAGAGAAGCACATAATGACATCAGATGAGTTATATCTCTCCCAATAGTTCCTTTTGACGATTTGGGGATATGGGCTACTGAACTTTGAATACCCTTAGAAACGGGGGAGGAAGGTTATTCACTTAAGCGAATCAGAAAACGTGTCCAAGCGGAGGCCAACACAAGCGCTTCAATAAGTTAAATGACTCACTTTCACCTGCTTTTCCTTTCCAACTCATCTCATGATGAAATAAAAAAATAGGGTTCCTGTTAAAGACATAGCTAGGGGATGTTAACCACTTACCTCGTGTGTATACGCCCAATTTCTTTTTCGAAAAGTAGTTTTGTCACCCTTCCTCACTCCATGTTGTTCCCTCCCACTGTTCCCCTCCGTCCTTACCCTTGATTCCTCCCACTTCTACTTTCCCTCCTTGTGGCGCAGGTATGCGCCAGGAACTTTTGCGAGAGCTATATTACTATCCACGTTTTTTATCGTTTCGCCGATCTCCTTGCTCTTCGATCCTTGGCGGCTACCAGGGCAGAGGAAATTTAATGGTTATAGGAGCCCGAAGGTTCTGGATGGAAGGTTATGCATTGGGTATGAAAGGGCAGGATGGAGAGGACTGAAGGATATGGAAGGACTTTCCAGATTTGCGGTTGACAAGAATTCCGAGCTCAAAATTCCACTTGGTCCTCCGATACGGCTGCTACGTGCCAGTTCTCGCCTTAACTCATCAGCTGTCGGAATTTTTTGGCCCCACCGAGCCCTCCAGTATCGTGCACCACAGTTTTCAGTCCGACAAAAACCCCTGTTTGAGTCGCAATACCGGCCGTCTGGTCACCACGGTTACGCTTTGTCCGTCCAGGACCCTTCCCCCCTCCCCTTCTGTCCTTCTGCGGTCCATCCCGGAGGCACTCCTGCCTCCCTGACGTCGGCATATGAATTCCTTTCGTTGAATTCGGAATATGGCTTGAGAATCCTGCCCCTGTGAAAGGGATACCAACGTTTGATTTGCTTCGTGCGATATTGGAACTTGGGAGTGTTCTTGACACTTTAACTCTTTCTACCATGTATACACCAAGCAGAAAATTGCTGTCTCGTTTAATTTTTCTCTATGGAATAAATTTGTATAATTTTTTATGATAGTTCTGTTTCACCTGATGATTACGGTTCACATAGTCAAGTCAAAACAATTCTAAAGACTATTACATTGCGTTATTTATTATTTTAATGCCGGGGAGCCAAATAAGTACAGTTTTTGCATTCGTGCACAGATTGCCTAGCCATTACACAAATGCAATGCGGCCAAAGCATGAATTGAATTCAATTGAGTGAATGGTTCAATTTATGTCAAAATATCGAGGCACTGCCCATGACTACACAGAATTTTGTCAAAACTTCAGGAAATGGTAGCATTTGGGTATTATGTCACGGCTTTAAATGTCTCTGATAGACTTCCAACCAATGCTAATTTAGTGCATGAAGTCAGTTTGATGCTATATGCAGGACTCGTGGTTGTATTTTTGGAGGTGTTTAGGTATATTTTTATTATGAATAGCACCTCTACATGCCATTAGAATGTAAAATGACATTTCAGGTAACTCAAGAGTAAAGACAAAAAAAATCTCATATATTCTAGAATTTTTCCACTTGTGAATATTTCGTATGGATCATTTAAAGTTAAGCTATCTATTACTGAAAAACAGAGGGAATTAGCTGCGAAGCCCAGATTCACCTCTGCAAGTGACATGATGTGACACGGGTAGTGTTACAACCAAAGAAAATAATGCTCTTGAATGGGATTGTTTAACGCTGCGTTCCGAATATGACACTATATAATGAATCGGTTAATGACCAACCATTATGAATAATCTGTATTGTTTACTGATATGTATAATGATATAATTAACTGCACTCATGGCATAACTAGCTCCATGACATATGTATGACAGAAATGTAATTATTACTGAATCATTAAACTATGGCAGAAATCTCTCTATGGTATATATATATATATATATATATATATATATATATATATATGCACACTAATTCCGAATGAACCGCTGAAAAACTTTCGTAACTTACATAAAATGCAAAATAAAACCCCAAGCTTTGCTATAAATTGCTCCAAAGAAGAGATAGTATGACATATCTGATGGAAGGATTAGGTTGGTAACCATTAGAGACTTGGAGGCCACACGCTAAGCTTTACTTGAAAACTTTTAATCTTGTGAGTTTCAGTATGACGTTAAGGATATTATTTAGACCCCATGATATATATCATTGATAGAGGAGATAAAATAATATAAATAACTGTGGCCTTGATATATATTAAAATACCTTTTTTCCACACACCATTAGTGATTATAAACAACTGAGTGAGGCATTGACATAGAACACCCCTTTAACATGAAAATCACCTCTCTTCTCTCCCCTCTCCTAAACTCCATCCCCTCCAATTTCTTTGCTGCTGTACTAACACCCTCTGTCACACGGCGGCTTGCACGGTACTATTTACACGTATACGTGGATGCTTTACGGTTTCCACGGTATTCTGCATTGATAAATTGATAAGGGGTTAGATGGAAGATGGGACTTTCTAGTCCCAATCTCGCCCAATAAAGACGTTTTATTATTATTATTATAAATGGTGAAGCGGTAGAAGACAATAGGGACGAAATGCTACATTTATCAACACTTTGGAGCAATGATTACCGGGAACGAAGCACATCAATTCCTGGCCGCTGTTGAAAGCAACGAGTAGCCATTAAATCCTGAGACCACTCCCCTTCTGCCGAACGCAATGCCATATCTCTCCATCTTGGTATTTTCTCTACCTCTTACTCTTTTATGACATCTAAATTAAAGAGATTTAATCACGTTAATGAGACTCCGAAGCACATGTAACTACAGTGAACATTTACAATGCTAGTTAGAGCCTGTAAGTTACCGGTATTGATTTTTTTACAAATGTCTAAACCAATGTGTGCGCATAAATAATATGGTACTCAGTCACGCGCACGGGTGCACATACATACACCATTGGGGTTGAGATTCGCTCGGAAAAAATAATTTGAATTGACCGGGATTCATACACTGCTCTCAATTGCCGGTCAGATTTCATCCGATTACACACTGATATTTTACGCACATAAATGCAGAATTATAGTCTTGTAATTGATTTTTCAAGGTGATTTCATCTCCTTTAGCGTTTACTTCTTTGCATCCCTGGCGCGACTGCGAACCATATCAATTGTGTATTCGTAGTCATTTGAAAAAAGGAAGTACAGGCCTTCACTGTTTTTAAACTATCCAAAAAACCTTAATTCTACAATTGAGTTCCAGCGAAAATAATTTAAAACTGCCTGCTGTCTTTTCCCATGTTATGGTAAAAGAGAACACAGGTGGGAGGTTAGAACACTTAGATTTTTGGAATAAAACTGGCACGAACTGGTATGTTTCTGCTTATTCGGCATTTCCGCATCACCTACCATCTCTGAAATGATCAATCGATAACGCTGTCATTTGTCTTGGCCATTGCATGAAAAATAATCTCTCGAGCTGGAATGTAGCCTTATACAAGAACTCAAGCTTCAAAAGCTAGGCCCGCAGCATATCACAGTGTATGTTACTAACCAATATGACGTGATAGCATTGGATAAGATAAGCTTAATCCCGGTGAGATGGAACAGCCAAACTAGATTCAGGTCGTAAAAAAGATAGGGGACATCTCATGGAACCTATATTCTTTCCCTACGGGCATATTAACCGAGGCAAAATGTTCATCTGGGAAGTTATATAATCGACAAAATGGTATATAAGTGCCATGCTGAAGAGCGCCAAAGGGCGTGGCATCTTCATCACAAATGAAATGACTTCATATATTCATGTGTAAAGCATTTGCTGCCACGCTTTGAACATAGCCTAAATAGAAATTCTCAGCAATTCACAAAAGAGAATTCTGGAGAATAATCCGGAGAGAACATTTGCACCGAGATTATTGCATACTAGTGTACATCGATTTATCAAATTCTCTCGAAATACGTATACAGCGACTAATCAATAGCTGCATTAGATTTATATTCGATCTTCGTAGAGATGACCATGTCTCTGACCACTTCGCTGCCTTGAAGTGGCTGCCTCTTGGCTCCCGAAGGAACTACTTCCTAGGATGTTTTCTGTTCTCCCTCTTTCATACCCAAATGCCGGAATACCTCTATAACCTATTCACCCTTAGAACTTCTGTTTCCGTAAGAAGAACTCGGGCAGACCAAAACCTTCTCCTTATACCCCAAGCCCGTACCAACCAATATCTAAATTCCCTCCCGATTTTAGGATCCAAGTTTTGGAATTCATTACCCCACTCATTAAAATGCTCCTCCACTCCGGAATCATTTAAGAGGAAACTATACCAATTTTTAAAACAGTAGTACTGTTGTTTTAAAATGTTTTAAAATGTATGAATCTTTGTGTTGATTACTTTTATTTTTGTTAGAACCTTTGTTTTCAATTGCTCTTGTGTTTATGCTATGCTATGTTATATTATTGAAATGCTATGTTATGATATGCTATGCTATATTACTGTATTTTGAGCAGAATGGTTTTCTGTATTTATTCTTTTTTGCTCTTATGGGTTTCCCAGAGCATCAATAAACTATTCATTCATTCATTCATTCATTCATTATTCATCAAAAACAAGCACCCCAAATAAAAATAGACAAAAAGAGTAAGATCGATGTTCCTAGCACGAGGTGATTGGAAATAAATTAAGAACTTCATCTTAACAATTTTTTGATTTATATAAAGGAAAAAAAGAAATATTTTATTTGAGCTTATTTCATCAAAGGCATTTTTAAAATGTCGTCGCTCAACGGCATGGTGCTAATATTGCTGCTTTATTTCATGATTTACGCACAGCACTTGCGTATTATCAGTTTTGATTATCTGAGGTGGTCTCAGGCTACATTACTGCATGACTTTGTAACGTCTTTTATTTGTTCATTCACCATTTATTCATTTGCATGGGTATTATATGTGCATGTATATGTACATGAATATATTGAACTACTCGTCCTGAATTCAATTACTCAATAAGTGGTTCCTCAACCAAAAATAATCCTCCCCTCCGGCCGCCGTTCCTCCTCCCAAGGTCTTGGGCGGTGGGCGTTCAACGTCGTCCACTGCCTCTCTATCCGCCCACGAGCCCACTTTCACTTCCACCATTGAGCCTTTCCCTTTATCCACGTTTGTTCTCATCTTATCTTCGCCCATCGGACCAATTTGGATTGCACTCACTTTCCGGCAATCCGACCAAACGAAGGGGAATACTTCGGCTACTTCGGTTTAGTCGCCAAAATAGACAAAATAGTACGATAATCTAAAGCAACATCCTCGAACGGCTAGATTATTGAAGTTAAGTACTTCATTAGAACGAGTGATTATTTCAATAAACCGCTTAAGAACTGGTGAGCCGCTATTTAGTCTTCTTTTGAAGAATGCATTTGTATCTTTCTCTCGTACTCTATTACTAAATCTTTTTCCGCAACAAAAAACAAAATAGCACTATTGACAATGGACAATGACCTTGGAATTATTAAGGAGTGACTTTTATTATTTATTATGAAAATCACTAGGCTTTTTATGCAGATTGTCATGCATTATATTTATTCATCACGTGTTTGGCAATGCTGGAACAATAATGTCTGACAATTATTTGTTTTACGGGAAGTATAAAAATTCTCATTTAAACTTGTTTTCATGAAAAAGATTTACTGAATGTGATAATCTCTAATGGGCACTGTACAAAATGTTAAAATTAGTACATGGCATTTACTTAATCTTATTTTTGACCATTTCGAGTCAGGAACCAGCCTCCTGCATTTATTTGTACATGCACATTAAACGAGCGAATTATAGCAAGATTGAAGGGGATTTAAATTTCCTTACATTGTCGCCCTTATTGGATCGCAAGGAAAACATCAAGTCCTCTTAAACCTACCAAAAATTATCTAGAGATTCAGCCTGGGTATTTCAGTAGACTGCAAATCTGTCCTTAAAGCCAAAGGTCCGTGGTTCAATTTCCGGTATTGTTGAAACTTTTTCTAATGGCAATTCTCTTCACATTCCACCAACAGAATTTCGTCCAGTTAATAACTGGCATTTTCTTTCTGTTTTGCCACATTCGTCATCAATAGCCATCAATCGGAAGATCAGTGCTCTGCTGATTTTCACTCGAATATATTTTTACCATCCGTTTAATCCCTTTTTAATTCCTTATTCGGGCATTCCTCGTGATTTTTATCCCTACTTGATAATCATTCCCATTTTTCTTTCAAATCTATTATTGGCTTCATAAGGCATGATTGCTTGGTTGCTGGATTATGTTTTCAATACATTTATCTCCTTTATATCATTAAGGTTGATTGGCTCTCTACTTCCTACCTCAAATTTCTACTCTTATACCCCGAATTTAACGGCCATTTCTCAGCTTAACTGAGTGGTGAACGGAGTACTTACAGGAACGGAGTACATGTAGAACAGCTTAACTGAGTGGTAACTTAACGGAGTGGTGAAAGTTCCCACGGGAAACTGTGAAGGTGGCGGTAGCATAAATGGAGTAACTGCCGTTATGAGTGAATTCTCGCTGCCGGTTCTTCCTCGGATCACACGCATAGAAAGCAATGAAGGATTGAACTATTTTCCTCTCTGTGGCCGTAATAATAAAAACAGCATCAGTATTGTTTGCATGTAAACTCGAAAGCTTCCGCGGAGTCATTGAGACGGCAGTGACGGCTCTTTTGGCTTTCTTCCGCGTAATTCCATTGCGTAGACAGATTTGATAGCATTGCTACCATCTTTCTCAGGTCAGTTTATTATTGTTTCATTATAGTTAATTAGTTATTATAGTTATATAATTGTTTATATGTTTGCGTAGATCAAGGACCAGTCATTACTCTTGAGTGGATAAAAATTCTTTGCGCTGCAATCAAGACTTCTCAATATCTCTAGAAGAGTACTAAAAATGAGAAGTGAACTATTTTTTAAGAAAATAAATGTATTCCGTTAGTGAGAAAATTACTACATTTGCAGGAACAATTATTTTTCGTCTATACACAAAAAGACAGCATATATTCAGCTATCACGGAAAAGCCGACACCACGAAATAGGTAAACATATGAAACAAGGTTTTTCGCTCTGGTTTACATCACCCTTAATGAAAAATAAATATATGTGTAGTCAATTCGTAGAAATTTTAGAGCACCGTCTTTCAATTTGCTATTATTGTATTTCTAAATTTTGAAAATATTGCCCTTAGTAAAGCAACAGCGTTGTTTATGGGTTGTACTAAAGTAAGATTATAACCCTTTTTCCTCAGTTTGGGGGAGTGAAGGCCAAAATCAAACCTGTCAATTCCACGCATCTGGCAAAACCTCAAAAACATACCCATTCCAAGGGCATGATCTCGATTTTATAGGCATGACAGAGAATTTCAACAACGCACGCTACCCACGCATAGCAATTCTGATTCAATTTTCGGAAATATTTTTCGCTTCAACTTACTTGAGACTTCCCTGGCGTGGGCGCCCGGGTCCAGTGGTCTCCTGAATGAATTTTTATCCGATCTCTATCTCGTCCCTTGTGCGCAAACAGCGCTCCCATACGGCGAAGTTCGACCGAGGGCCACTTGAGTTGAAGAGTTCTTGTGTGCTGAAGTGGAGAGGAAGTTGTTGACGCCAAAACAATTTCTTGAAACCATGAATTGCTTGAAATAGGAATAGAGAATACCCTGGGCCAAATAGGTTTAAATTTGTTATGGCCAGAAAAATAACACATTTCACGGATAGAGAAAGCAGAAACATCTCACCTAGTAGTTTTTAAAACATTAACTCGTGGTGTCTTGAGTGTGAGCCAAAACATCCCGCTTTAGAAATCTTCTAAAAAGATAATCTATTTTTTTCTCTATAAAGTTGGGTACTTAAATAAACCCAAATGAATTAAATGAAGCAAAATATATGGGATTATATTTTCAACCTTGCGTGGAAAAAAACACATGCGATGCATGTTTTTGAAGCTGCATCACTGAGGCTAGGATTTATCAAGCGAATATTTCAGGAAGTTTCCAGGATATAAAATTAAAGGAGAGATGTCACTTTTCCCTAGTGAGGTCACATATCCAGTTGGCCGCAATAATTCGAGATGCTGAGCAGAAAGACTTAGTACGCGAAAGAAACAAAATAGCAAAGAAAGCCTCCCGTTCCGTAAAATTTTGCTTCGAGGGAAGAGTGTGTGACACAGCTTATCAAAGGACTACGTTGTGGGCCACAAGCGACTTGGAGGCTAGATGCTAGGTTAGCATTACCTTAAACTATTCAGATTACGAAAGTTTCAGAGTGACATGGGGAATATTTATTTAATCATGTAAAATTATCTCTAGAATTGACTTGTAGAACACAATAGAAGAGGTACACTACCGAACTTTGGAGCACATAAGGTCATTCTGCCACGCAGTGTTAGTGGCAAGAACAAAAACAGAAGGTGACAATGAGACTCTCCGATGACATACGACTCACTTGATGATCGTACGCAGGCGTCTGTGGACTTGACCGGATGTTAACATCATTTTGGGTTCACGTCTTTGCATGCTGTTTTGAAAGACAAGAGTGGGGGAAATACACACCTCAAATGATCAGCCATAGCCATCAGCCATGTCAGAGTACGCGTGAAGTGTACTAAGGCACGCTATAAAATTCGAAGACGACAAAATTATTGCAAATTATGTTATATATTTTCCGAGAATAATCAGATAATCGGTAGAAAGCGTTAAAATACCCAGGGATTTTGACAGGGTCGACGGTTATACCCTACTCAGCGCGTGGAAAAGAGTATCCCGGGCAGCAAGAACGCCAAGCCAAGATAGGGCGCAGAACCGGCCAATCAGAGCGCGACACCAAGCTATCCAGGTTTATATAAGGGTGGAAAATATCCCCCTCGACATCCTTGACCTGAGGACGCCCAGCAGGATAGCAGGCGAAAACCCTATCTTTTGAAACAACATAGGCGGACGTCAATCTGAAAACGCTTTTATCATATAAGCCACTTTTTTTCTTTTCCACTTTCAATTCCTTTTTCCTATTTCCTCCATCTTTCATGGCTGGTGTCCAACATCCCCTTCCTTCTCTCTCCTTCTGGCGGCAGCTAACAGGGTACCCCGTCGATATATTTATGAAATGGACAGTCTATGGACCATTTAATGAACAGATTTAAAGTTTCAGCTCGGTGGGCTGTGGTGTTCATAATTCTTTAAATGCACTTCATTTTATTTTTAAAAATGAAATTCTGGAAGGAAGATATCACATTGGTGAAATACATGTGTAAAGCAGTGACTTTATTACACTCACAGAGTTTAGGTACCAGTAACATTATAGTTTTCAGCGTAGTGAAAAAACGAAACTCTTTTGGAGTTCAATTGTGTGAAATTCACAGTGAAAAAAATCATTTGCCTGGACTGGGATTATTAGATTTGACTATTGGAGTTAATGAATTTTCTATTAAACGTTAGAGCTGTATATCATTTGAGAGGTTATATTCTCGTATTCTCATGAAAATAAAAAACCAAGACCAAACCATGTTTCACAAGAAATAATGTATTTTTTATACCTTTCAAGGGATTAATATTGTTTCACAATGGTACAAGGGATACTATGGAAAATTTTAATATTTTATTTGTATCAGTTCTCCTAGAGATTGACATGTGTTGGTAAAGGAAGGGGTCTTTAACAAATAACACCGTTAGATATTAATTTTCTTCCTGGAAGCCCAGGTAAGTTTTAGGTGACTAGAATTATATCTAGTTTTTTAAACCTTCCCATATTTGTAGTCTTAAAAAGGTGGAGAATGGGACCATTAGAGAATTTTAAAGCTCTCACCCAGAGCATTTCAGGTGTGAATAAATTTTTATTTTTCATTTCTTTTAGTTGCATAGGACTCCATGGGGTTAGTTCATAATAATCAAGTTATCATAAATGTTATTATAAATGGAATACCAAATGCTTGTAGTTTTCTAAATTAAAGTTGATTTTTAACACGTTACATAACTGAAGTTTTACGATTTGCCAATTAATTCTATTTTAATGAGGTTTGAATACTATCTACATACTTTCAAAACTATAATCAATAATCATAAGTTTCTCGGAAGAAAAAACCTGATTTATACGCAACTGACATGACACTATTAATTTTTACTTGAAAAATTTGGAAACTTCCATCCTAAATTTATGTCTCATGAAAAAACAATTAAAATATCATATTTGACATTAGATTACCTTCAGAGCTTCCGAGAAATCATAAAAGAATTTCATTGGCTTAATCAAAATTATTCCAAAGCTCAGCAGAGCTTTTACTTAACGAGAAATACGTTTTTTTAGTTTCCTATAAACAGCCTGAAAGCATACGACGTAGAAGTCTCTTAACCATGGCTCATTTTATCATTGTTACATATTAAAATTATAACGATAGGGATAATTTAAACACAATCACAAACTTTCATCACCTGAACGCTGTTGTGAACATGCGTGAATTGCTTGCAAATATGTAAGAAATGATATTACTTATGAAATTTTCAGGTTTACTTGTCTCTCCAATTTCTAGAATTGATAATATTTCTCCTGCGCGTTAGTAGCCTCTCAGTTTCCTCATTTTATATCATACATCTTCATTTTCGAAGTGTTTTCGGTCAATTGTATTGAATGGTTTCTGAAGAACAATGTAAGAGAAACAATTGCACTTTTCCACAAATTGAAGTACTTCAGGGACTTCATGACCGTTTTCGTCACTCATAGTGGAGTAAATAAGAAAAAATTTAATGGTACTAAGAAGAAATGGTTTTTGTGAAATCTCATTGCTCAAAAAAATTGTTTTAATTCTGTATTCAGCGTACTCTTAATATTTATATCATCCTAATATGTATATCCCTGACGCCTAAATATTTATGCTTTAATATGATATGTTTTATATATTATTAGCCTACGCGTCATTCAAAGCCAGTGTAATGCAATGTATGTTGCAGTAATATTCGCAATTCCAAATTCTGATCTTTCTACGTACCTGTTTATCTCTGCATGTCTTATTGTTTTACTCAAAAATTTAAATTAATTTTAGTTTATTAATTATTACAATAATTACTCTAGATGCTACATGTGGTCTGTCGACGCAATGTGAACTATTATTAACAGCACTTTGGATGATATATTTTAATAAAAAAATAATGATTGCTATTTTTTGGGCACGTAGTGTTAATTGTGTTGAATATTGCACATACCATACACTCTAACAATGTCAACGTGATGATCAGTTCACTTACATTCATTACTTCAATCATTCACACTTCTTATATTTATTTTTATTAGAGCTCGACAATGCGCATTGCCCAATTTATGAGTCAGAGGGTAAGATCTAAGCACGAGGATACCCATCATACCCAACCTTCGAAATTTTCCAATAGATGTGTTTATGGGTTCACATTTTAGTAAGCTGGGTATTTTTCTTATGCAAACATCCATTGAAATACATGCTCAATAGTATGAAACTCGTAGGAAATTCTTTGTCCATCGGCACGTATTCGGTCATGTTACTATTCATAATTTTGTTTAAAAATTTCACTTATTCCGGATTGTCCCTTCATTAACTGGGTTAAGGACTTGTGATTTGGTTAGCAAATTAACTTTGCAGTAGACACCTATTTATTTTATGGTGGAATAAACTTGGTTGTAAACAATATGATTGCTGCATTTAAATCACGCAGTGCAAGTAACAAAACGACCTTTGAAACAGATGAAATTAAGTATAGTAATCGCTCCAAAAAAACACGAAGAGGCTCTCATAAATAACCACTGTGGAAGCAATTATTTTCCAACTGATTAAACTTCGTGAATACTATCTCGAAAAACCTTGGAGAGAAGCCAAAGTGAACAGCGCTTAATTGTTACACATCATCATGAGCAAGAAATGTTTTTGGTGTTGGTGCATTGGAACTTCTATTCAAATGTGATACACACGGTATTATCTGTGCCTATAGCACCACTACTAACCAATCTCACTCCCGTAAAACACTTCATTGAAAACATTTATACATGCCAGAAATGTTTCAAAACCTTAAAATTAATAGTTTTTCTCCAAAAATTAAATAATTATACTGGCATACTGACGTTTCCAAAGAGTTTTGATTATTTTGACTCACAATTTTCCTTTTTACTCTGCTTTTTCCTTCAATATAAGAAACTGTGAGCGTTTATGTGACGCCAACACCTTGATATTGCAACTATTGTCAAAACCATGGTCAGAATGAAAATTATGCACAAAGCACTCATTCATTAAGTTACGTGAATCGTTGCATTAAGTTGCTCCATACACCGTCACGATTATTCAATAGGAACTACTCTTGCATTTAAAAAAACCATCTCGGGTTAAAATTCAACTCTTTGATATTTCAATACAAAAGAAGCAGCCCGAAACATTTGATGAACGATCGTACGCATTTTATATTCACATCTACGAGAAAGAGAATAGACTTAAAATGTAAGAATTCGAATGTAGCTTCACATATGCTATACGACT
Source organism: Pyrrhosoma nymphula (assembly GCA_963573305.1). Lineage (NCBI taxonomy): Eukaryota > Metazoa > Arthropoda > Insecta > Odonata > Coenagrionidae > Pyrrhosoma > Pyrrhosoma nymphula. Next base: position 103,125,926 of record OY754332.1, on the reverse strand, counting down.
GAGGTATTCGTTGGGGTGAAGGTTGGCATTCTCTCCCTAATATGTATGGTCTGCACACTGGGAATGTCTGGAGAGTCAACCGAGAGTGAAATTGAGTTTCTTTCATGTATTCTCTTGCATGTATTCTCTTGCATCTTTCTTTCCAACGCGCCTTCTCCAGTCTTTCACTTGCTATTCCCAACATTCCCTTGTGATGAGAGTTGGCAAACACTCGGCCGTGGATGCCACTGGACATTTGGGATAAGTGCCTTGCGCGGGTCTCTCTCTCTCTCATTTTCTCTCTTGTCACCGCTAATGTGAGCCCAGGGACCGGATTCTGCACTCTCGCCTTCCCTTCGTCATCCGCCGCTCCCCCCCATCTCTCGATTCAGGGTGCCCACAAGGGAAAATTGGGGAATTAGAGCGACCAGGAAGAGAGGAGAGCGTTTCCACTAAAGCTTTGGCTCGAAATAATTACTATTTCAGTCGAAAGGTGACATAAATCTTTTCCATAAATTAATTAAGTGAGCGAAAATTAACCGGATTCCTTTTGCGAGTTTCCACGTGGGTTATGTATGAGTGAACTTGCCGCATTTTCAACCGCACCTATCCGCAGTGTCGCTCTCTTGTACTGTAGGAAAGAATGAGCCATTTTGAGGCCGAAAAATATTGTAAACTAATGCCTTCATGCATATTTTACTTCCTTTTTTATAAGTATTCATCATTGATGTTCACGACTCCTAATTGCAAGGACTTTTACAAAGTGAACCCTAAAACAGTGCAGTATTATTTTATTATTTACTTTTTGGAAGTACACTTCCTTCCATTTCGTGCGTGTGCAAGGCTATCGTTTATGCTATTATCTATCAAATAGTTTTCGGTATTATATTAACTAAAATTTTCATACTCATGTGTAATATTTCCCTTTTCACGGCCTAATTCATGTTTTTTTCTGACTTCTGGGTTTATTTCAGTTATTCGGTTTATTTAAGCGGTGCTTTTACTTGTTATAGATAATATTGTGTGCATTCTTCCCTTTAGAGAGTAAACAAATATCTATTTATTTTGCCTGGTTTTACTCTTTTCTCAATTTTACCTTGATGAAAAATTCATATGCGCAATAGTGTTAAGATAAGTATTGATCTTACCAGGTAAAACTCGAAAAAAATCTAGTTGAATATTTATGAGATTTCCAATGGGCTGCCGACGTACTCATTTCATAAGAATCAATAGAAGTTATTTTTAATGGTGATGGAAGATTCAGCAGTGGAAATGTCGGTAGATCATTGCGGTGACCTGGTGGAAAACCTGTGAAGTTTTCACTTGAATCATAATGTCATTCTCTCGATAAAATCATTGGGTCATTTAAGCCAACAATGCCCGTATTTTTTATGCATTATATTTTTAAAGCCAAATATGTTTTTGAGGATGACTCCTATATCCGGATGTGAAGTATTTTTTATACACATATGTATAATTTTAAAGATGTGGAGCATACTTTTTATAGTAAAGGTAGGTTTTTTTTTCTTGTTGGCTTTAGGCTCACGATGCAAATATCTTACCTTACTACTCATGCATTGCAAATATTATGCATGTGGTTGGTAACTTGTCGTATATTAAGAAGTTAAACTTACTCAGATGTTCGTTTTCATGCTTCCCCGTCGAATTACTGACGTGAAATTTTCTACAGACCCGGTCAGGTTCTCCTTCTCCGCCGATGAGATGTTTCGATGGAAGACTTTTTCAACGTTCTCTGGGCTGTTGTGTACCATCATCAACAACCCTGAGCACGATAAGAAGGTCTTCCATCTAAACGTCGACGGAGCTATAGAACCTGACCCTGTTGGAAGCCCGAGAGAATTTCACTTTTGTACTTACTCCTCTTACATTGCTCACAATGGAAAATATAAGGTTGACAGGGGGCTCGGAAGGGAAGTTTATACATATGGGTAGAGAAGTACCATTGGAGCATGATAGGATTACATCCATTGTGCTGTTTAATTGACTGACCGTTTCTCTGGAGATAAGGAAGACCAGTGTCTTTTTCTGCGCCTATTCAACTCACCCAGCAAAGAGCTTCATTGGTCCGTTACCCATCAAGTTCTGCTTTCTGAGGAGTTTTGCTTTGATGTTGGAAAAGTCTTCCAAATTCGGCACATATTTCTCGATCACAATCTCCTAGGGTCATCCAGCAGAAGACTAATATCCGTGGAACCCTCCTAAGGACTTGGCCGCACAAATAACCTCTCCCCCCCCCCTCCAAGATGATGACGTCGCCCCAAGCCCCACCTTCACTCACTCCCTGAGTCCCTTTCCCCTCGCTTCACAAAGGGTCGCTTTCTTTCACCCTTTTTGGTGCCATCTTCTCTCCTTCCTGTAATCGGCTTGACAACTGAGCATCGGCCTAGAAGTCTTCCTACCCCAATCTCTCTGATTTTTCTTCACTCTGGAGAACTCTACTCAAAAACCCATTTCACACGATATTATATGCTTTAGTACAAGTTCAAGGATACTTGCTAGCATGCTTGATTTTCAGAATCGTGTGATACCGAATCAGCATGCTGGCCAAGAAGCATACTCCCTATCATACTCGCTGAGGTAGTTGATTTCATAATTGATGAGGTACTAGTTTGTTACTCGCTCCCACTATGGTACAACTTGGTTAAAAAGAAAATAACAGGAGCTTTAAGTGGTCTCCAAGGTCATAATACCTGAAATGGGCCACCAGAAAATTACATAAATATACCTATGCTACTAAAATAAAAGCATTAACTGTTACATAACTAAAATTCAAATACAAATGCACTAAAATTGATGCTACATATTTTCTTGAGAAAAAAAACAGTCTTTTGCAAGTTTTAACATTGTTTTTCATATTCTTTTTCGGCAGGCAGTATATTAAATATTTTTGCCCCTTATACAGAAAGGAAAGTTTATGTAATGTTAATCTTGGTTTGTTTGTTACGTTTGACTCATTCATTAAATTATTATTATATTTGTCGGATACACTCGACATATTGCCTCTTCTGGCATAAAAAAATTTAAAACCTTAGTGGCAACAATCTGAGGGCTACGAACAACTGAAAGGAGTGTTTGTAAGAATGTTTTTTACACTATTGCACCAATTATTTTTTTGCAAAAATAGTGCACACCTAAATGTATTCATGTATGCACTGCCCCAGCAGATTATGCCATACCAGATTTTGGAACGGGCAACAGCATGATAAATGGTTTTTTCAACCGGTAGTGGACATTTTTTTCGTAAGAAGTAAATTTTGGACAGGGTACATACTTCAAAGGCATTTATGATCCAGTTGCCGTCGACCAATTGCGTTACAACCATGTAAAACTTTGGAATATATTCCCCTTACTATCAAGAGAAGACAAAACTAACACAACAATCTCTTAACTCGTGAAATATTATTCCAATACGGATTATTACATACTTGAAACAACTGCACCGATAAAAATCAATAGCATTTCGGTTAAGTTACGAAAATATTTTCACATTTGCGCCGGTTTTTTTAACAAATACTTGTTTTCTCAAAACTATGGATAGCCGTTTTAACATTGCTGCACAGCACTTTTGCACGTTCTTTAAAAACGGTTATTTCCTGAATATATCCCAACAAAAAGGGGATACATCGTATATGCCGTCAAATACGGCAACTAGCAGTTGTATCACAACCTGTAAATTTTATTTCTTTAGTTTTTTCGCACCATAAATTTAAACGACGTTAGTCAAATCCAAGGGTATTTGTGAAGCAATATAATTCAAAATTGCCGGAAATTTATAAATCAGTCCTAAAATCGTCCTCTCTTTTGTTACACATAATTTGGCGTTTGTGGGGATAAGTTACGCCACCATTTGCCTAAAAGGGTTTAAATATTTGCCATGCCCATTAAAGGGTTCAACTACGGAAAATCGCTGTAATAGAGTTGCCATAACCATTAAGAAAATATTTTTCTCTAACCGTCCCAAGAACCAAGTCTGTCGCCAGAATCATATATACGGAAAACGAGCGGGTGCCTTTCTTTTATCGCATCCTGCAGTGCATTGAGTGGATGTGACTTCCCTATGCACGTCGCTCATACTGAAGTACCCGGAAGTTTCAATGCAACATGATGTTAAAAACCATTTAGGGATCAGGTCAAGGAAATTATACTTGATCAATTACGCCTGCCTTACAAGCTCCCTAAAGGAATAATTTGTGTCACCTTGGAATATTTTTTTAAATTATGATGGACGTTATTTCTATTATTTTATAGTAGCCATCGGGATAGCCTAGAAGTAAAATGAAGCACATTTGACGAACCTAATTTCTATAAATTTCAAATCAACTTGAAGAAGAGCAGTTGTATTTTATTTCCAGTTGGCTCATACATCACATCCACTGGGGTTCATACCTATATTTCTATACTTTCATCCCTCCCCTGTAAGGTTGAGGAAATAGGAAATGAGGACATGAATTTATTTTAAAATTGAGTTTAAAAAATATTCATGTAATGGAAAAAGGCACACCCAAGCCTAAATAATATGTAATGATCTTCCTTTATGTGCAAACTTCTGAAATATTCTAGAGAGATAACGACCTACCACGAAATAGGCCATTCGAAAACCACTCGCACGCATTCAATCAACTAATCTATGGCTGTAACCTTCTTCAAGGTTCTATCGTATATGTAGGTTAATGTTGCTGGGATTTATGGATAGAAAATTATTTTCCCGAGGAATAACGTCATCCATGCGAGCTTCCGATCAAGGAGCTGCCTCGGTTTTTTACCGAGAGGTTTCTTTCACATACTCCGAAGATGGAATGAGCACCAAGTAGCAGGGTGCAGAGTTCTCATAGGCAATTTTGATTTGCTCCTCGCGCGCGCCCCTTACCGTGCGCAATTCGCTTGTGTTCTTACTCTTTACGACTGGATCGCGTTACCATGGTTTCAGTCGAGTCGGCGGAGGGTCGGAGCGGCGAGCACCTCGCGGTTACCAAGAGACAGTAATTCAAGGCGTCGACTTCCTCGTCTTCCCATTCGTCAAACCAATAGCTCACATTCCTCCTGCACACTCCACTTAACGACATGTCCGGTGGCAAAAGTGAAATAAGTAGGTCGGTCGATTGAATCGAAGGACTAGTCTATGTGATATTATGTAAGTGAATTCCACTAAGGTGGTGTATGTGCTTTTGAGGTGAGTCAGATTTGAAAAATTGAAATGACCTAGCAAAAATGCATTATGGCCTCATACTGCATTTTAATTAATATTAATCGATAACTGATGAGTTTGTTTGCCAAATTTAATAATTTCAACGCTACTGTCATCATTATGTTGGCTAAATTTTACGGTGCTCGGAAACCCAAAATGTTCAGATAATATAGAAGCTATAAAAGGCTCATGTTTATTTAATGAAACATAATCACTATATCAGGCTGTTGACATCTTCTAAACCCCTAATAATTTCCAATATTACATTACATTTTTTATTGAGAATTTTTATTTATTCTTTAATATTTATTTTAAAAGTGGTTCACGAATGGTTTTAGTCTTGGAAACAAAAATTAATAATCACATTTGGCACAGAATAAAATTGGGTTTTCCTATTTTTTCCTGCGTTCATCATATCTCTTAGTTGTTGATTATCCATTGATATCATACACCGGCTAGTTTTATTCGACCTGTTGTTGCTGTTTTGTTGTTTCCTTGGTGATGTAACGTCGTGTCATACCATACACAACTTACCATGATCGCGTTGATTGGTTTAAAATTGATTTTTCATTATTCTTTGTTGTTCTAAAATATTTTGATGGCTGTTTCATTTATTCGAGTTATAATTTATAAGTTAGTGATGTTAAAATAAATGTTGTTTGTTAATTTTTAAATGTTATTTTTTGGAAGGGGTAGTTAAGGGATTGTTGAACGGGAAGAAAGAAGGATTGCTGAGCGAGAGATGATAGCGAGAGGATCGATAGTGTATTGGTATTAAATAAAGAAAGGTTTTGAGCTATGGAATGTGAATAAGTAATTGAAAATTAACATCATAGTGATTTACAAGGTTTGTTGAAATATCCAGAGACCATCGATGTTGTTCATTGTAATTTATTTTCTTATTTATCTGCAGTCTCTTCAGTTTTTTAATCCATTCCATTTGGAAAATGCCTATTATTAAATATTTTAGAGCATTTTTAATACTATCGTGTAAGTCGGTTTTACCCGCTGAAATTCCGAAGCCTACCATGCTGCATATCTCCTTTAAGAGATAAACTTGTGCATCGTAAACACTGCACTTGGTCAAATTTTCGAGAATTGGGAAAAATCATCTATAACCATGCTATATTTTTATTACTACACCTTGTTTGGAATTTGTATTATATTTTATTTTATTTCTAAGGAGGTTTAAATTGAGATATAAATGGAGATGCTTGCATTGGTTCTTTTAAAAACGGCAGTTCCATACCTCAGCGCACGATTCCCATTCTCATCTGGGCCCACTTCCTTTCCTCCATCCTCCGAATACATTGTTCATTCCCATTCTACCACTTTCCCCGCTTACTCAACGGCCCCGCCCTGGGTCGTTTGGCCTCCAGCATCCCCTAATCAGACTAGCAACCGTGATATCCTCTAGCAACCTCCATCCTCTACTTTCTTTTAATTCTTCGTACTTTTGCTTAATGACTTATTATGATTATTAACACATCATCCCGCTTGAAATGTCCCGCGTGTTTTCTTTCTGATTAAATAAGTATCTCGTCTGGTCAATAAAATATTTGGATTATTAATCCAAATGAGTAGTAGTATTTTAACCCATCTACTGCATGCTGATATTTTTATTGATGTAGCACTATCCTAGTTTCTGGTTTGGCCTGCATTTTTCATCTGACTGCTTTTCGGTACCCACCTAGTGGTCAGGGTAACGTGTGTGTTTTGACCTTGAACTGAAATGAGTGCTGTATGTGGATTTCATAATTCTTCTCATACGCATCTCTATTTCCAATCTTGTCTCTTCTCTACTTGTCTAGGTTTCTGCGCCATGCAACGATATGCTCCATCCGAAACCCTTCAACAGCCATTTATGGTCATTACCTTATTCTCATAATTTACCGAGCAGTTTCCAATTTTCTCTAAGATATTGCCCAATCAACTGAATGAATTCATCAGAAAATTTTATGCTCTCCTTCATTTTTGAGAAACCTAGCTTATCTTGCTTAAGAACGCCTAATGAAATATTTCTGATTGCTAGTCATCATCTCCTTCTCGCACTCAAGGGTGTTCATGAAGGAACAAAATACCTTTGCCTAATGGCAACCAACGTCTGATCGCCAGCATATCTATCCCAAGTATATGCTACTAAATGTTCATTTCCTTGTGCTACCCACAGTTTCCTTTAAGGTTTTATTTAAAAGAGATTCATATTTACGTATTTGGCTATTTTAAGTGGTGACTTTCTATAATGCGCACAACCAACCGAGGATCCGAAGTCCCGGTTCGTAGCTGAACGATTAAAGTACCCTTTCCACAGCCATATTGGCCTACCAGTGCAATTTTCATTGAACCAACGGCCTATGAATCAAAAAACCGTATTTTTGTTAATAACTCTAAAATTGTGATAGATCCAAATATAATTCTCTGGGAGATATCGCTTCTAATAAACATGTACTCGTGAAGATGGTATTTGTAAAAATACTATTTTCCTTTATGGCTACCCTCATTATCATTTAACACTACCTAATTTCAAGTCAATGAAAGGACAAAAATAGATAGGATAGGTAAATTTTGTTCCGGTTACCAAACTGAGGACACTTGATTTATTACGTAGTCAGAGTATGACATAAAACGTCATTTTACGGTGGAACCACTACATTCATTGTCTTTTGGCGGCTGCTGTTAGTCTCACCTTGGGTGACATAACGGTCCCTTCTTCCGCTTTTTTGTTAACGTTATCTAAAACACCAACCGTTTTAGAATGGAAATGCTCACAGTTACTGTCCTGATATTGCGAGTTCTTAAGAGAACGTATTCGTTCAGTGTAAAGACAGAAACGACAGTAAGAAGAAACGTGGTATCTATGCATTAAAGTGTTGTGACTGCATTAGTGTGCATTTTGGGAAAACTGCTAGAAATTTTAATGTAAGGGCTAAAGAACGTTCAAGTATTTTTTTAAAAATTGTGAAAACAGAAATAACTTTGCTAAACACCTCCTGTGTAATGAGCATAATAGTGATTTTAATTTTAGCATTTTACATTTTAAAAATAATCGATGTGAATTTGGTGCTCTAGAACAATTAGAAATTTTGAAAAGACTTAGGAGCCCTCACGTCAATGCCATCAATGAGTGCATGTTTTATTCCCCTTCCCTTGTCCTTGTGGCTGTGATGCAATCTTCCCTTTCAGCTGCTTATTAACTTCCATGCTTAAGTTCCCCCCATTTTCTTATCCCCATCCCCCCTTTCTTTTCCCCCTCGACCGCCTCTTTTCTTCCCCTTCCTCTTTTACTTTTGTGTATAATGGGATTCCGAACATGACACTTCACCTGAAAATGGTGCTCATGCACTGAAATCCGGGTCGTGGTAGTGTTATATTACATTGCGGCATTGTAAAAGTTATTCATTTTATTGACTTGTGAGCGCAATTGTAAAATAACGATGACGAGAGCGCACGTATTTTGGAGAGCCTTGACTGCATCCCAGGTCCTCATAGTGTCCCCTTAAACCATTAAGGAGCTATTTTTCTCTTGAAGGAGTGCTCTGCAGATTAATGGGCAACGTGGTCGTTAGGTAACCTCTATCTATCCAGAGACATGCATGAGTTACTAGTTAAAGGTACATGCAAATCGTTAAAAACAGCGGATTTAAAAAAACACTATTGTCTAAAGAGATGAAATATATTCCCAAACCATTTCTACAATCAATATATTGATTTTTTACCAAAAACAGTTTAGTGGCAACTGAACATGTCCTAGTATAAATTCTCAAATATTTTTCATCGAAGTATTTGTGTTGCTGAGAAAACATATCTTTCTCAAAATAAAGCGTGAATTGAGGCTGCATTTCAGAATTGCCTACCTCGCATTATAATTGAAGAGATGAGTCTTAGCTACGCTAAAATTATTTGAAATGTATCTACCATTGTCAGAAAATGCTTTTGATCGCTAAACCCTCTAGCGCTCACTAATTACACCACCCATTGTAAAAGTGTTTTACTCACTAAAAAGATATCCTTAATGATTTTCCTTAACTACCATTACAATATAAATGTTTAGAATAGAGATAGAATTTGGGTATGAAATTGACACTTTACGCGTTCCAAGGAGTTAAATATTTAACCATATGTGACAGCGTTTTATAAAAAGCCGCGACCACTCAAGAATTTTGTCACATAACTTCTACATCCATATACTACCCTGTGAATTACCGCAGAGGCGTGTGGCAGGGGGTTTTAGAACACCATCCACGGAAGAGAAGGGAATAGGGAACAATGGGAGCGGTCAAATTTAAATAGTGTTTAAACGATGTGTCCTATGTTAGTTTTACCTTGTTTTTGTTATAATCGCTAATGGTGCGTGGAAAGAAGTAATGTTTGCACAGTTCAGTTTGGGAGTGTGTCTATCTCTCTTATTGTTTTCACTCTTATCAGTTCTAGAAACAAAGAGTAGGGGCAAAATAATTTCCTCCGTGTCGTACTGAAACTCAGCTGGTTTAAATTTTTCAAGTAAGCTAAACCTAGCATGTATCCTCCAAGTCTCTAATGGCTCTCATTCTGGTGTAGCAGCAACTAGTAACAACACATAGAAGGACTAGTAACAACAGTAACTAGTCCTTCCATCAGCTGTGTGTAATTTCTGTTCGCTTGTAGCTCGTAGAATCACTTGTTGTATTGTAGTAAGCACCCAGAGGAATATCTTTAGAGAAGAAGAGATACTATTTTGAAGCCAGCAGAAATGATCTTCCTAACCTACAGTCACTTCCTCCAACCTCAAGTCACGATATTAGTTACACTAATCCTGAGTAGTATGATATTCTCCTGGAATGGCTTCTATTGTGGTATTTTACTTTGTTACTAAACTTCTCAAACGATATCGTAACCTTTGCGTTGTATTCCCTAACTCTCTGAATTATATAATAGGTTTTATTGCAGCGAATACTTCACTTTTTTATCTTTCCAGTATTTGATTTGACTGCCAAAAGAGATCACTTGTAGTCAAAATGGTTTTATCTACCATCCACTACTGTTGGTATGCCAATAATTACAAAAAGCAATGGAATGGATTCAGGATTGCTGGCGCAGTGCATAGAAGTTAAAATTGTGATGATATTTCCATTACTTACGCCCTTCTCAGGGGAACGCCAACTATTTAATTACTGCGACCATCACCACTTCCTCATGCAGTGGGATTTGATCGTTATTTTCAGGGAAATAAAAAAATTTATGCTCAGAACTTTTTTTCATGTTGCACGCTAATATTTTTTCACAAGCTCATTTTATGGCAATGTGGTGCATCTCACAACCTCCAACCATTTATCGTGCCACCAACCATCGAATTATAGACAAAGAATCACACTTCAGATGAGTGAGGCTGTTTCAAGTAAACTCGACCTTTAAGGGATCACATGAATATTTCATGCGAATCAAATATTAAGCCAGTAAGGCAGCCGAACTGAGATGTTTTTTTCCCTTCAAGGCGTATAAAATATTTCCGAAACGAGTAAATTTGACCTCAGTGCTGAGAACATAAGCCGTTCATGATAAAGAGAGGAATCCGGTTAAGGTTGAGTAGTTAAAGATGTTTTAACTCGTTATACATTATAAATTAGTATTTCTAATAGTTTACAGTTTCAAAGCTTCGTATGAATGAATTATTTACTATTTGGTGTACTTGATGATATTCAGAGAGTACGCTATTTATTAATAATACAGAATATAATGAACTAATATAAATTTAAAACGTTTAGTGCAGTATTTTATATGGTTTTGGTTGTATTCCTCTGGAGATTAAAATGGATATTAAAAGATTTGCACTCAATGGACGTTTTTTACTTGAAAGTTTTAAGGATAGGTACCTATTTCAGTTGGAGCGCTATATAAAGTACACCATGTGTTAATTAATCGAAGTCTTCATAATTTTTCTGTGTGGTAGCTGTTCAATGTTTTGCGGAATTGCCATTAAATGTTTAAAAATATTTGAAAAGAAGTTTTACATTCCACTTTTGAATGATTGACCTATCGGACTTGTAAAGCAATGTGCATGCATATTAAAACTAGATGTTATCAATTTATATGGTATGTGCATTCATACTAAACAGCATAAGTGTACCCACACCGGTGTATTTGAGGTGTATGTATTTTTTGTTAGTTTTTTTATTTTTTAACCATTTTCCAATTAACTTTTTTCTGACCAGTTACAAAGTATACGTTTTTTTATGTATTATGTACGCAGCCTCTGATAATAATAGTCATAACTATTGTCATCCGATATTTCGGCCCTTGGTAATTGTTGTCTAAGGGGTTGGAGGAGATGTATCGGCTTTAGGATTAAGAGGGTTGAAAGGAGGAATAAAGCCAGCGCTCCTGTTTTTTTCAAAATGCAGGACCTTGTGTGTCTGGCGAGATCCTTTAAGATGGGTTATCTGAGCCGCATGGGGTTCATACATGAGTCAGTGAGGAGTGTAATTTATGACATTCTTACACCACCCGGAGATATCTAGGCAAGGAGCCACGGGGCACAGTTGGTGTTCGTCACGGGTGCCCGCCCACGTACCTCCTCCCCGTCCCCACCTCGCCGGCCCTACAGTCCTCGAAAACCACGGCCACACACAGTCACCGCAGCCGACGTGCCCCGGCGACCAACTTGAAACAGTTGGGAAGTGGGGTCGCATCCACCCCTCCCCCGCCCTTCCCGGGAAGACCTCCCAATTCCCTCCCTACTATAATCACCGGCATTCCTCCCCCTTCAACCCTCTCACCATGTGCAATGACAGTTAATGCTTTAGCATGAATGACCGCTACCCATATAACTTTGCCCGCCCACATGTACTGTGAACCCACTTAATACGCGACTTCGCAAACATCCGAGGATTGGGTTTTAAAGTGGACCATGCCAATAATACTGCATCTGCACACATTTAATTCCGCAGTTAATTAATTACTCCAATGCACACTCCTATAACCCATGGTTAAATTTTTCGTACTCAAGAAAACCGAGGATCATACGATTTCTCATTGGTAACTTTCAGATCAAATAACTAACCGTCAGATGTAACATAAAAAACAATATTTTTGATAACATCAAGTCAGCCAATAGGCTACCTCGTATTGTGATTGACGTTGACCAAGCAACATAAAACTAGCCTAAGCCAGCGGGAAGTGGTCCGTACGGATGTGGAAAGCCTTGATCTATATATTTTAGGGTGCAGTTAATATGGTAATTTATAACATCGCTAGTAGCTATGCCTAATTTTGAGTTACTAAACAAGTGAATGGACGCGTCACCGCCGAATATTTCCATGTAAATGATGTAAAAAGGGATATTATTTCTCCAACTTCCCATTAGTAATATAACAATTTCCAATGGAAATGTTGAAACTTATATCGGGAAAACTATTGGATGTGTGCAATTTTGTCTCTCTTTCTCTCTTTGGAATCCTGGGCAAATACCACACATGCATAACGTATATATAAGATACATTAAATGTTAAAATTACAAATTTTACTCCACTATTGAAAAAGTTTGCAAGCATTGTGATATTTTTAGAACAAGTTACATAGTGCGTGTAAGGGAAATCGCGGATGGTACTTAATCTCCCTCCATTAAATATAGGTTAACTGCTATTTTCTGGATTTGATTTTTTGCTTTTAACTTGCGGTGGAAGAAAACCAGTGTGATTTCAGTTGTCATTATCTGAGTTTAACATACAGAATTATGCATAAGGCTACCCTGTTAGATATTTTAACTAAAGAAACGCGGCTACTGTTTTTCAACTATATATATCTTTACGTTTTCCGCTTCTCCTTTATTCCTTTCCAAAGCGAACTCTTCCTCTTGTGTAAGTTCCAATCTTTATAATCATTTAATTTGATAAAATATTCTATAGCTATTCTATTAATATAAATTTCTTATAGAATATATAAGTCATATCCATCCATCTCTCTGTTCCCTTGCGGGGTAGGCATTGTCAAAATGACTTATTACTTGCTTAATATCTAGAGACCTGGCTTGGATTTTAACAATATCCTCCACACTGTCCTATTTTTACAAACTTGCTTTACTCCTGCCAAATTTATGCATTGCTGTATGCACGCTCTTCATTTCTTAAGACCCCTAACATTCCCATGTCTCACCCATTTCTTTCTTGGCCTACCACTTCCTCTCTCGCCATTCACTTCTGTTTATTTATTTAACTCTCATCCATACTCTCAACGTGGCCAAACCAACGAAGCACGCTCCTTTTATGCACTTCCATTACATGAGCATGGAGTTAACATTCTTTCTTCACCCACCCGTTTCTTAACCTATCACTCCTACTTTTACCGCAAACACTTTTCGGATAAATATTCTTTGTTGTAAAAATAAGTTTACGATAGTATTTTTTCGATTACCGTTTTCGGTTATAAAATCAAAAATTCGGAAAAATATTCGAATCAGGATTCCTAATGTAGAGTTTCAATATCAGCACATGTGACACAATTCATTGTTTTGGAAAAACACGCAACCACTGGTAGTTCAATTTATGTAATTTAAGTGTCTCTTGGAAGAACTTTATTGAATTTTAAACATGGATTTCGAGCCAGTTGAGATGAAAGTGATTTAATTTCCATAAAAATGATTGGTTTAAAAAATTGCCCCTTCAGTTACTTGTGAATTTCTTGTCCTTGTCCTTTGATGGCCCCGGTGGTGACGGTGTGAAGACATCTTTTGATAATCCGGATTATCAATATTCAGGTATTGCAAACGTACTCAGATAAATGAAAATATATTCAATGTAATATAAGGATATTTCGCCTTCCGCTATTTTGGTGGACCGCCAAGATATAATGAGTTTTGGTCGAACTGCCCGGATGAGCATGATTAGATTCCTTCATTGGGGAAGCGGCATCGTCTAAGCCGTAGGGTCACCAACCACCCATACCCGCCTCGGGTGGTGTTCGTTGAGGGGTGCGGTTGCAGCCATCCTGGCATGACAACTACCGTGTGCCCAGGGCCGGAGTAGGCGTAAGGGCAGTTGACTATGGGTTAGAAAAACCAAAAAAAAGTTTGCCAAGAACTGAAAAGTTTTTATCCCCACCTCTTTGGGAGTGAGTGGCGCAAGGTGGCGCTTCCAGTTGGATGCCAAAAACTTCTCCTCGGCCTGTGGAGCAAAATATATCAGCGCCGATGGGTTGGGCAGAAGAGTATAGAGGCACAAAATTAGACAAGATGTAGAAGTATAGGTTTTAAAGTATACTTTTGCAGAATACAGGATTAAAGAGCATGTGTTTGGTTTGATAAAATACCTACTTAAAGTTTCACGCTTTACTTAGTGGAAGCGAAACTTATTAACAGGACTAAAATTTATTACTACCACTAACGAATGCAGAAAAAACGTAACATTGATACAGAGTTTTTTGACTCTGGAATATTGATCCATCTTCTGGCTCTCATAGGTCTGTTGGAATTACTCAGGTTTAATGCCAACCATTCATAAAGATAATCCGGTGCTTTACATAATAATATTTGGTTTAAAAAGGCAGATGACAGGAATGTTCTTTTATACGCTAATTTCAGCTACTTCAGCTTATTATAATAAGGAGTAACGTGGTGGTAAATATTTATTCTATATGCATATATATATACATATAAATCAACTGTGGTGTCACAGGCGTGACAAGCTAAAAAAGATATAGGCACACAAAAAATAGATAACTGACACGTTTTTTTGTTGTATTTCGATATAAAAAAAACGTGTGAGTTATCTATTTTCTGTGTGCCTATATCTTTTTTAGCTTGTCATGCCTGTGACACCACAGTTGATTTTTATTTTCACTATGAGTGATTTTTCATCGATTGACTATACATATATATATTGTGACGGATTGGCCGTCTTATACTAGTATTCGAAGTAAGCGCGCCTCCCGCGTTTAATTTGAGTCCCGGGCGGGGTTCTCGTGGCGTGAGCGAGGTGAACGTCTGATTTATTTTGTGTAAATGTCAGTGAAATGTTCCTTTATAGATGGCATTGGATTTTGTACAATGTGAATCACACCACCTTTGTGTCGGCCCAGGTAATTGGGCAGTGTAAGCTGACAAGCTATTGGTGATTTTTGAAAAGAAGTCACGTGAAGGGGGAGGTCAAGCAGTGACAGGAGACGACAGTTGAGCAGTTGGTAGTTGGCAATTGGGAGTCGAGCACAGAAGCTCGGGGTGTGCTGGTGAAGGCAGAGGAGAGTGTGGGCGGAGCGAGAGAGAGAGAGGCGACACCTGGAGACGGAGATCACCACGACGGCCGCGAGGAATTGGCAAAAGTCGTTCCCTAGCGGTTTTCCCTGCGTTCTCCCCCTAAGGAGGAACGAGACGCAGCGGACCTCGGTCCCGGCACCCCTAAGAGGAGGTGCGGTTTCGGGTAGATAAGGGCCATAGACCGCGAAAGGTAGCGGGCCGCCGCATCCCCGGAACCAAAGGTCGGACGAGGCCATTCAGTCGGAAGGTGCATTTTCGCAACAGGAGTTGTGAATTCCATTCTCCACGTCATCTCGAAAGCCCAACGGTGCAGTCTCTCCGCCCTGCATTTTGCCGTCCTGCTCCACGCCAACTCACAAATAAGTATCGCCACACCCGTACTTCCCCAATATTTAAGTTGTTTCAAATCTCCTCTTCACGTTTCCCCACTGTGAAACCCGTGTGTTCCAGAATTAGTGGTTTATGGGATATTAACACAGAGTTAGAGTCCCTCCAGCTTAAAAGAGAAGAGACCCTATCAAACTTATTCCAAGAGTGGACAACTCTAGTCCTACGGGACAATAACTTATGTATCACTCACTCCCGTCCTCATCAGTAACAATAAAAAGGACGAGGAGCTTGTCATTCTATGCATTTCTCAGTTTGTAATGTCATACTTGGTCATTTATTTGTTCATTGTTAAGTAAGAGTGATTATCTTTCTGATGTTATTTTCGTTCCATTTATGTTTCGCCATTCATTCATTTTTCATCCCTCATTAGTGGTAAGATATTTGATCATTAGTTGTATAGTGCCTTCTTCGTGTTATTATCATGCTTATTACGATGAATAAATGTTTCTTGCGTCTATTGTAAAGAAAGTGCAGACGTTCATTCTTACGCGTCGCGTAATGTTTCCCGTGCTCGCGTCATACGGCGCTCCCTGTTCCGCCATTTTACCGCCCGCCCTGGTTGAAGATCCCGCGACCCTTTGAACATTGGGAACGTCCTTGCTTTGCCGGCTGAGCTTGCTCGATGCTGCGGTTTTGGGTGGCGCCCTTCTCAAACAAGCGACTAAGGTCGCGTTCTCTTTTTCCTCAAAACCATTTCCCACACCGGAAAGTCTGAAGTAGACGAGGTGTCGAGGCAAAGGTAAGGGGTCCATTTTCAGAGGCGTAAGGACTGCGGCGGGTCAACGGGCAAAATAGGCTCTAGCCCGTTCCGTCACAATATATATATATATATAATATGTATGTATATATAGAATAATCAATCAATAAATAGCTAGAAGAATACATCATGTACAGCGAACAGCAAAGTAAATGTGGGAAGTTGATGCACCACGACTTGAACCAATTGCAAACTGTATGAAGATGACATGAAAAACTTTCGTATATTGGTTAAGCATTTGTAAATTGAAGGCCACATTTCCATTTAACTCTCTCTATGAAGCATCCAAACCATATTACCACTCTTCCTATGTTCATTCACGCCCCTTAACCTCCACCTCCCTTACTGTTCCTATACCTCCGACTCGTCTCACCCCGTTAATTTTAAAATGTTTGCCAGGAAAATTTTTCATGTCAACTCGGTTCGCAATCGGTTCCAGACATGGCGCAGAACTTACAACGTTGATATTTGTTGTTGACAGTACAAGTTAGTTATGATAAAAACTTAAGTTTTAACAAAAATACGGTACGAAAATGAGAATAATTAATTTTTACCATTGATTTGGAGATATTTAGACGGAAGATGGGAGCGCTAAAAGCATGGGGATCAGTTTGAAAGGAAGTAGTCGAAGAAAGGGATTTCCACGTACCCGCCCCCTTTGTCCCGACCTCGCATCGACATTTTAAACCCATTCAGCCGGATAACTTGTCATCGCAATTCAATTCCAGGTTATTCTCCATTCTTTTCTCTCTCCAAGTGGGTCATCCTGCTTTAAGTGACAGGAAGTGGAACGTTTTATCTCCTGTGAGCATCTTTCAAAAAGCTTTTCTGAATGAGACTCTCCTTTCATGCCTTCCTTTTTAGAAAAACGATAATTTTATTGCAAAAACAACATTTTCTGGTAATTTCGGTATTTTATCATTTTATCTACAAACAATACGTTTTGAGTGACTGAATTACTTGTAACTGGCTGCAGAAATGATCAAATGGTGATGTTCCACGGAGTTTAGCGGGGTAAAAAGAAAAAACCCAAATAGTCGCATTTCTTTCAACGGATGACCTGAGTGAAGCGTTATCCGTTACCGTGTCTTTATCTGAGATAAAACTTTCATATTATCTTCTCGCTCGTCAATTCTATGAGTTGCTTTTATAATTTTATTTTTTTATATTGCATATAACTAATGTTTTTTTTATTGTTAAAATAAAACACCCGGCCAAATATTTGTTACACAATATTTTTGTGATGATTCATAATGCATATTGCAGTTTAACGTAACTTAATGTTTTTTTTGTGTTATCTTTTTGTGGTTGGAATACCTTGGATAAAATATTTTTTCATGACTTTCTTATGCATAACTACAACCATGTCCTAGAACAACAACTTTATATTTATTTATAATTTCATACGAATTAGCTCTCAGATATGTCACATTACAAACACATTCCCATTTCAACTCCGTTTTAAATTGATTTTAGTAGCATCGTCTTATGTGTTTGACACATGTTATCGTGTTAAGTGTTTGAGTACTACATACGTACATACATACGTTACGGTACGCCTGAATTTGGTATTCATTTTTGCATGTGGTTACGCTTATTGCTCTTTGGAAAGCGATTTGAGTATGGAGCGTATGACTAAAATGATACGGCTCTCGAGCAGGTCTATTTTAACAAGACGTGTGCAAGAGTAAACACGAGACACAGAGTGATGATTCCCCTGAATGACCCACGATCATTCCAAGTAGGGATTTTCTTCTACGCGGTAGTCTATTTGCTCTCTGCCAAAATCTGCCAATTTTGATGCTCCTCAAGTCATTTTGCGTTTGACTTCAGTCACAGCATTTCATTTGTCTACGGTATGGATGCCTCACCATGGGCAAAGTTGTTTCAGGAGAGGACACTGGGGCCTTTGGCTGATGCTTCTGGAATATTTTTCTAATATCTGCGTCGAATGTGATCTTTGAGGTTTACCTCTATTGACTATTTCTGTTAACCTAGTTATGTTTCACGCTATGCCCGTGAAAACATTTCCCGGTGCCTTTTCCATGACTCTTTTACAATATATTGCTTTAACTTTCGATTGTTAGTTTCTCTATAAATATCTTACAGCCACGGAGTAAAAATAAATGTATTTAATTTTTCGCGAGTGAACATAGGGAAACCGCTGTAATACCCTCAAATACGATAGAGTAGAGTATTTTGAGGAATATGGTGGCTCCGTACGTATAGCGTATGTGCTCGTTCTAAAGGTGTTCGGGTTCAAGTACAGATTTTTGAACATCTTCAAACATCCTCTTGGTGCAACTTTCTGGCTCCTGCACACGCAGATAACCGGAGAAGACACAGATTAAGTAATTGCCCCAACATACACTGGACGTGTAAATTTAACTAGGCTGGGCTCAGGATAATGTTAGCTTCACAAGAGAACATGCAAGTTGATCACTAAGTAAGTGAAAGTATATTGTTGGCTTTGTGCCGTATCATGTCTGAGGGAGAGAGTGCCAGGAAACATTTTTTTTCAAGCCAGCGCATTACAGTATATAAATTAAGAATACAGCATTCAAAATTCCGGTAAAAGCAAACATATCATCATTGATGTATTTGGAGAGAAAGCAAGACGAGATGGAATTCAAATTTTGGTTGCGTGCTGTTTATTTTGACCATATATTTGTTTATGCGAGATTCGGGAGTTTGTCTTTATTTTGCTGGAAAGTGGAATTTCTAACGAGATACAAGCAAATACTGGAGTAAGAAATATGTGGCATATGTTATATTTATTTGAGTACTACTGCATGAAACACATGATAATTATTTTGGTCGTCCAGTTGCCTTTAATAAGCTCTCATTTGGGAATAAGTTAAATGACCGTTCTGCCAACTGGGCGTCCTCCGTTTTGCCCTCAAATGGCAGTTCCTCCGTCATCGCCGTAATACACTAAGCTTGATGGCACTCCTGGCTCAGCGATTGGATTTGCTTCCCCTCGTCCATTTGCCCTTAACCCATGAGTCGAAACCTAATTCCGATGGCAATAGTTGTGTACCTTAATTTACCGCATTTCGGAAAATCGTCCTTCTAAACGAGTTCCCTTGAACCGCGTAAAAATAGTTCCTGTTATGTTGGTACAGTAACATGTTGACCATATCCAGCATTTGGCATAGTGAATATTACATTCTTATTAAACTTCTGCCAGTCTAATCAAAACCTGTCGTCAAATGCATAGACTGCAAATGGTCCCAAATGAAAAAAGGAGAACTTTGAAATAGCGTAAGCCGTTACTTCGTGATTCCGTTTCATTGAGGTAAGTGGGCTACATTGAGGCTAAATTAGCATTCTGATGATAATTAGTTCATCATCTTTATCAAGATTGTTCATATTTAAGAAACGGTGTTAACTTCAACCACATTCATCATAGAAATAATTGGTTTCATTTAAACTACTATGTTATTCCATAAGAAAAATTCTCTGGCCTGTACGGCTTATTACGAGATATATTACCGTCTATAATAAATAGTTATATTATGCGTAGATAATTCATTTTGCGTGAAGCCGTCTTGAGGCCTGGTTACAAGATATATAAAGCCGTGCGAGTTCATGTATGAATGCAAAATCCATCAAACATCCATCGTGTAACCACAACAACTAATGCAAATGGCTGAATGATTGGTCATGAAATAACTTCTGTTCTAATTGCGTTCATGTACGCATTCGTGCATTCTCACATAACCTCGTACGTACTCATACATCTTGGAATTGGGCATTTAAACTATTTACTCAAGGATACTGCATGAGTACTGCTTTTCAGTTGTTGTATTGGCATTTAAAATATCTGAAGGTAAATTTTAACAACACATGCGAACAACTAGTGTTTTTCTGCATATGAACAGGTGTTTTTTGCACGATGACTGTATAGATTTTCGGGGTTTAAGTAGTAACAGATATTTAGATTATTTTATTCATTATGTGAAAATCCACGGCACTTACTATATGCCTAAAGGCTTTTCTGCACTACATCAATGTAAGCACTTAATTCAGAGCCGAACACTCGAAACGAAATTTGGAACAAATTTTCGAAATCTTAATTTAAACGTTGCTGACTTCAATGCACTCAGTCTGGATATTTGATGAGCTACAGAACCTAAATATGTTGCCATATTTTTTTACAATTGCGATACATTGTTTCCAAAACCTGCTAAGCATGCTCCAGGGTTCTTCAGTCCACAAGCATATTTTCTTGATTACAGTTCCCACAATTCCTCCTGAAATCATTTTTTTAGATTCCAGCTCTACCTCCCAGCTGTATTCTCTCGTTAGACTTGCTTGATTTTAGTTCGATATTCAGCGTTGAAGTAAGGACCGTGTAAAAGGACCTTGAGGTAGTATGAGCGAGATATCACTTCACCTAGAATTCGATGCGTTTGACCTCATTTTAAAGATAAAACTCTCACAATTCTAATGGTATGAAAATACGAACCCCCAGCCGAAAACTTTTTCAAACAATTTGCGTGAAAGAATTAGCTATTTTGCAAGGGATAGATTACGGCTCTGTGCTCCTGAGGAGAAATATTGAAAAAAATTAGGAGTTTATAACACAGATTTCATCAAAACAGTAACGGTTTGTAGGTTGTACGTTTTCTCATAAATTATATTCAATTATTCACCTTCCTACGTTTTACATAATCGCAAAAAAACACCTTTTTTAAGGCTGTGTAACTGTATGGTGTAAGAAATGAGTTAAGTTACAGGCTTATGTGGATATATTTATTTAATTACAGAGAATATTTGACATATAGAGATATATTTTTGCGCCTTTAATATTTCAATACTCACTTAATATTTCTTTGAGAAGCTGAAATTAAAAAATTAAATTCGAATATGGTCTCCATTGTGACTTGGGAAATATCTCGCTTAAACTATTTTCAACTTTCGTACGTATTGTATGAAAAACATTTTAACTTAATTCTTAGATACTTGTATATTGCAACTCGCTGGATGGAGGTGAACAATTCTCCTCGCACGACAATGAGCTCATTAATATTATCAAATTTGGATTCAAAAGACATTTATGAGCCCAAATGTTTCCTCATTTGGAGCGACCCTAATATTCCAACCCATCGTTGCTTTCACATTGACGAGGCTGAGCGGGGGAGGAAGGAAAAATAAAATAACCTCGCAAGAGATTCCGTTTATCATCTCACTTACGGTTGGCTGCACTTCCGGGAGCACGAAAATGAACGGTGAAGATAAGGGCGCCACCTACTCTTCTCCTCTATGAACTCCAACGCTATTTTTTTCTCTGACAATAAAACGCCAATTTCTACAAAGGGGGGACAAGGAGGAGTTTGAGACAGGAACTCTATTGGGGGAATGGGACTGGTGGATATAGTTCAGGAATATGTGGCACAGGTAGGCGATGATGGGAGATTTGGTCCCTGAGGAGTGGGAGGGGGCAAATTACCTTCCCAACAGTGTTGCCAACTCATTATCGGGTTCAGTCGCTAACTCTAAATAAAAAGTCACTCGTTTGTTGTAAAATGAAAAATGATAGAAGTTTCTTAGTTTTGTTGCTAGATGGGCACTCACTACGTTTAAACTCTAAACAAAAATAACTAATTTTACCTTGAACTCACGAGCAGCGAACCTTTGATTAACGTCCATGTGGTTTTTTCCTGAATTTTGAAAAGTATGTCATTGATATTAGCATTTAATTGTTTTTGGAACTTTTTTTGCCAACGCTTTATTGTTTAATTTTCATTGTCATATAACTACTCTCTTAAATGTGAATTTTTCTGAATCCTTAAAATTAAAAATTTCTAGGATTCGGGAAAAGTAAACATTTTTGAAAAATCAGCTCAAAGTGTTAAACAAGGAGATACCCTCTCACTTTTCCTGCCACTGTGTCACAAGTGCTGACAGAAATTGGAAATCCCTTCATTTTCCAAGAACTCAACAATCCTCAGCTAAGCAAACCAGCAAGCAAGGCCTCAACAAAGGAAATTAAATCAATAGTAGGTATGTTAAAAATGGATACATTGTTGATCAATCACTTTATAAAAAAATAGGCATGGAGTCACCAGTTTGGTCGTCGAATAAACCTTTTTCAGAAAAGAAGTTACATTTATCACTAGGGGCTCGGATTTGTATTCTGGCACCAAAGAATTTTGAAAGTCACGAGATCGAACAACAAAAGGCCTGTACACACGATGCTTTACATTTCATGGCCAATGGCTGACACTTCGGTGCCAGATCGGATCACTAGGATGACGACATCTATTGCAGCGAAAAATATCACCTCTGAGTATAAACTAAGCTAGGTGGTTGCTTAAACAGTTGATATCTTGTACCCTTTATAGAAAAATATTGTCGATTTCTGAGCTCACAGTATACTTTTAAACATCTATTGCCTACCATGCGATACATCTCTGCAAAATCAATATATATTCTCATAAATATACCTCGTTTCAATGATACCTCTTCACCAGAACATCCTTGATACCGATGTGACTTGGGTAAGAACACATTTTATTTCTTGCCACTTGCTTGCGATTACATCGCATACCACCAGGGGGCGTACAATGTGAGTAGACAGAAGAAGGGTGCTGCCGAAAGTCTTGTCAGCAATCCCCGGAGCCAGATATGTCTCCGTGTGTACAGGCTCTATTTAGCTAGATTGGCAACACTGCACCCCCAAATCTTTTTCGGTCCCTTGCCGGTGGGAGGGGTGACGTCAGATTTGGGACGAAGTGAATGGACTGAAGAGAGGAGGTGTTGAGGACGGGAGTTAAAGTGGGAGGGCATTGGGGGTCGTTGGGGGACAGGAATGCGACCCATTGCCTGGGCAAAGGGAGGGAGGCTATAGGAAGGGGACTGATCCGAGAAAGAAATCTTGTCGATCGTTACAAAAGATAGGGTCAAGAGGAAAAGGGTCGTGGAGCAAGTTAACCCATTCATGATAAATTGGTATTATTGTACTCTTTTGCTCCAACTTCCCTACCGAGTGCCCTGTTGATCATATTTATTGTCAATTTCGAGCTCTATGATAAGAATACGTTTGGTTTATTTTTATTTTACAGTAAGTACCCAGCCGTATTTTCTTCATCCTTCATTT
Source organism: Pyrrhosoma nymphula (assembly GCA_963573305.1). Taxonomy (NCBI): domain Eukaryota; kingdom Metazoa; phylum Arthropoda; class Insecta; order Odonata; family Coenagrionidae; genus Pyrrhosoma; species Pyrrhosoma nymphula. The sequence goes on along the minus strand of OY754332.1, from coordinate 103,102,267 downwards.
TTGTAGTACATTAAATAGAGCAAAGCGTAAATATTTGCATAGTATTCTATAAACCACAATCAACAATTGAACTTTGAAAAGTATGCCCGAATGGAACTTTGATTTCCCATGTTATTCTCAAAAAAAAACATTCAACACCAATCATCAATCCGAAGATTAGTTTGCTGCAGCTCTCCATTCCACTCTCCTCTAGGCCAACCAGTTCATTTTCCACCACAGCCACCACAACATTCACAAATACACCACTTCGTCGGCACCGGTGGCAACAGGGTAAAGTCCTCGCCTGCTAAGCTGTGGGTCATGGGTTCGAGTCCCGCCTGAGTGGACTTTTCACCACTCAGGACATGGGTGTTTGTGTTCGTCCATTGTTACATATTAGAACACCCGATGTATGAGACCGTTCGTGCTGTTTTCGGGGATGTGGAAATAAACAAATATTAAAGTAAATAAGATTTTTACATTATTATTGACTTTGATGTCTTTCATGATTTGCTTGTTATCTTCAATTCTTGGTCTTCCTCTATATTTCTTTATATTTATTTCTCCTTCCAATATCGTTCTCATTATGCTGTTGTCTCGAAAAAAGTGACCAATAAGTTTGTCTCTTATTATAATCAGGATTTTCATTGTGCTTCTTTTATCATGTGAATAGTAGGAAGATTCTCCGATGAAAATTGGAAGAGAGATGCTATTTTGCTCTCTTAAGAAATCTCGAATACTCAACGAACATTTGGGACCCTGGACAGAAAGATTTAATTCACGAAGTAAATAAAATACAATGGAAAGTCACATGCTTCGTTAATAACTGCTACGAGCAAACAATCTTTAGCATAGCTGATGTAAAGACTAGGCTGGGATCCGTTAGAGACTCGGAGGCTACAGCATAGGCTAAGAATGCTTGTAAAATTCAAGCCAGGTGAATTTCTGTACGACAAGGAAGCACAAGGAAGAACAAATATCATGAATTTCCACGTTATTGCAAAGTATGCATTTCTCAATGTCGTCTCAGCGGTTCAGCACGTCAGAGAGATGCTTCTTCTGCACCAAATTCTCACTTTTCCCTGAGATTTAATTAACTTGAAACTCTATTCGAGTTTATCATACAACTAGTTGATTGTATCACTTGGATATTTTTCAGTGACCTTCAGTTGGTTTTAAAATAACATTTAAATGATTTCCTGCAGGGATTTGCCTTCTACTGTACTCCTGTCTGACCTGTTTTGAGTCAGTTGCTAAGGTGTGATTACCTTACGGAGGATAGGTTGCTTGAAAGGGGCAGAGGGGGCACGTTATTCACAATGGGGTTCAGTGTTCGCCCTCAGTCTTAGTTCACACTCAGCTTAGCGCCGCCCCGGCGTTCCCGTCTTCCGCTCGGCTCCCTGCCTCCATTATTATTCCCTGAGTATTTTTGCCGTTCAATGTGACGACACCCACGCGACAAACCCCCAGCCTCTACGAAACCCCTTGAAGCTTCCGTTTGTGACCGAGGGGATGAATACTCCGCGTGGATCCTCGGCCGAGAGGGTAGTCGCGTTGAGATTCTCAATGAGAAATATTTGAGTGTCTAAAGGGATTGAAATTCAAACACTTAGCAACTCGTGGGCCAGCAGAGTAGGGGATGGGACCCACTGTGAAGAAAACGAGTCACCATAAGGAGATTCTGTACCCAGGATAAAAAGTTCATTTCAGACGTTAACCTATTTCCAGGCTTGGTGGCGATAGCTGAAGCTTCCCAGTATTTTTTTCTCAAGCGATGAAGAATCATTTTCGCTATAAATGAAATTATTGTATCATTAAATTGTTGTGTTTTTTTATAAAAAAGCGAAAATTACTATTTCTACTGATGTTTCGGGGGATAGTGAGAAGGCCAGTATCCGGAAAAATAATTTTCAATCCATTCAGAGCTGAGGACTGACAGAGCAAATACTCAGGCTTAAAACTCAGAGCTGAAGATAGAGCAAAGGCTGGTTATTTGTCCACGCAAATAATCAACAAGTATTAATGCTGTTTTCGTATTAAGTCCTCAGCGAAGAAAAACGTTAAAGCTTGCATTGCTCTCTGTGCACGCTGTCGCAGATATTTCCCGTCGCCGGCCACTCCATTTTAGTCACCTCTCTACTTACGGTTTCCCGTGGAACTCACAACACCACAGTAAACCACGAACGTTAAATTTGATTTGAATTGCATTCCTAGAGCCATCTTGATGTTTTAGGCTTTAATTTGTGTAAATTAATCGCATAAGATGATTTCAAACTATGTAAACTTCACTTATTTTAAAAAAATCATCTCTTATTCATTTTCGCCGACCATAGTTTCTTTAACGTTTGGTTCAGTTCTCAAGTGTTCATATACAGGGTGATTCATAACAACTTCGCGATTTTGAAGGTTTGTTGTTCAATAACTAAAAACTAAAAAGGTTTTCCTATTAATTCAATTCTGTCAGTTTTTGTGAGACCAGTTCCTGGTTCACCGATTTGGTGTAGGTTTCCACAAGTTAAGGAATACAAATATAATCAGGGACAAAAAATTGTATGCGCTTCATATCATCTCCAGTCTGATTCATTCTTCAGCCTCCAGTCAGGAAATTTTCAATAATTAAGATAAGTGGTATTCTGCCGTCAATTCCACTCTCAAAGCCGTTTTGTTCCTTCATAAGTCTTCATTTTAATATCCCATATAATTTTTTTCGTGTCACCATCCACGTGAAAGAATGTTATTAGCGTAAATTACAGTTTAATGCGTAATCCCCGTGCATTTTAAAATTAATAGTTTTATTATAAAAATACGCATAATATCATGCATATTTTTCTCCTGTAATTGCGCTCCACCGTATATTTGATTGAAGGAAGAACTTTCCTGCAATATATATTACAGATAAATGGTAAACTTGGCTACAGCTTGCCCCTACTCTAGGTTTTAAAAAAAAATTACTGTCTGCAAGTTTATCAAGAGTATCTTCTGTCACATTTCGCATTCGTGCTGGAGTGCCCATGCCTGTGATTATCATCGTGGGTGAGCTTAAAGGACCCAAATTATAGGCTGCGTGCGCCTCCTCAGCTGCGAAAGTGCGGTGTAATCGCCCGAGTATGAATTTATTCGGCGATATGCCATCATCAGGAGTAGCCGTGCTCTGCCATAGTTTCCTAATAACTCCGCCTGAGTACGAAATCTCCAGCTGTTTCTCTTCAGAAAGGTAGCAGAAGCAGTGACTCATAACTGCCCGGCCGCTTATAGCCGAGAACGGAATCCGTTTAACAGGGCTCTAACCGGGACTTGAACCCGGATCCCTCAACACCGCATTCAGGACTATGGCCAGTAAAGTTACCAAGACATCCTTGTCCATTGAGTTTAATGTGGGCTTCAAAGGAACAAGATGGAGTCTTTAACCCTGTGGGAGACGCGGGAAAATTCCCTGCAAAATTCTCCTTGCTTAGTGTTCGCGCTACTCATTATTTTTGTTAATTTATTGGCCACTAGAGGGCAGTGTGTGCGTTTCAAAGTGACCTCCATATGGAGTGTTTCTTCTGTTTTTGCTTTCTTTTTTGCGTTTATATCCCCGCTAGAAGTCCCCTAATGGACGTCAAGGTGATGGCACCAATCCCACCAAGCCAATCCACCGATGGTCGACGCAACAAAGTAGCATTCAGTAGCAAAGTCATGCATTGCGCACACTGTGATCAAATATCTCTAATTGAATTAATGCAGTCCTGTTTTTCCCCTCTCGTTCTTCGGCTCACTGTGGTGTGCAACGGGAAAGCATTTTTTTGTTCTTCGTGCTGGATTATTTTCGCCTCATTAAAAGTATTTTTGTATGGCTAACTTATCTTGGGTATTACAAAATTTTTATAGATTTCCAGGATATATTTCTGTGCAATAATTTGTATTCTTGCGCCGATTATCTATTTTAGATCACCTGACTATCTATTCTACTCTTCGCACTTCAATTGACTGTGGCTGTATTTTACAATTGCTAAAATCTCTTGTTCGTGTATCGTTGATTTCCATTGGGTTGTTGCTCAATGGATGTAGTTATGCCTTTTAAAGGTGAAAGAGAGTCGCCGTTTTGTTTAGTGAATGATTCACGCACTGACCGTGGTTTGAAATTAGAGTTCTATCAACAAAGAATAGGTGGGACTCTTCTCAAACTCTACTTTCTTCTTCAAACCATCGAGGGGCTTTACTTCATGCCAACGAGTGAATTCTTCACAATTCTTATCGAATAGTGAAGAATTATCTATGCTCACAAGTAGATTTTCATCCCTGGCGAATGATTACGTCTTTTCTTTCCATGGAGAGCGAGATACATGAGCTGGCATTTCATGTGAATTAAGACGCGAAGGCGTCGGAACTTGACCTAGATGAACGCGTAGAATACCATAACCATAAAATGTACGCTGAAAAGAGTTAAATAGCTTCTTTGGAATCTTCTAGAAATAGTCAGGAAGGTCAATCTTCATCATCGTTCTCTGTGCGCCTACCATATATTTGTATTTTTGTCAATGGTATGAACCTGTCAAATTTAAAGTAGTTAACAAAAATGTATGTACGTGTTTCAAACTCAAACACAGAAGTGAATCAAAATTTATAGCACAAAAATTAATATTACTACCACTTATCAGGCCTACAAGATCAGACATTGGCTTTAGTTTCAAGTGCGTATTAAAAAAATTGAAAAGTATACTACATTGTAATTAAATATATTATTTTTTTGGAGTGTTGCTCTTTTTATTTTAAACAATTAACTCTCTCATGGACTTAGCCAAAGTTTCGTCAATTTTTATTGACTTCTTCAGGGCTAGAAGTTATCAAAATATTTAACAATGAAACAACATGTTTTATGCTACCAACCAGAAGAATTGTTCAAAATGTGTCATTCTGTTTCCTTTTGCATCATTATGTTCATGATTCGCGCATTTAATGACAAGGTATTCAAAATTATTAAGTTGTTATTGCATTATCATTATTATATCCTGGTTTTGTTTCATAGTTAAATATTTTGAAAACTTCTAGCCCTGATGAAGTCAATAAAAAATTACGAAACGTTGGCTTAGTCCATGTGAGAATTATTTAAAAGAAAAACACCAACACTCCAAAAAAAATTAATACATTTACAATAATTTTGTGGTCGATTAAAGTAAAGAAGTTCCTTTATGGACATTACATTTTTGTTTAAATTTTCGTTACTGTACTTGTTTTTATTACAATTCTATCAAAAATCTCTTGGATAGTTGTACATTCCTCAAATGTGTGTTGAGCGTTAACGATGTGTTTTACCGTTTATTTACCGGAGTTTCGGCACGCTGTTTTTGTTAAATCACTTATGGTGCGTGAAAATAAGGAATATTTGCAAGCAATTGCCTACCCCAGGGCAAGGTGATAAAATCACGCTCTCCAAACGAATTCCTCAATAGTCGAAGCGACGAAGTAGTATTTGAACTAACCTTAGTCATATGTCTTTAATAGCATTAATACAGTTTTAATCTTTCTTCGTCCTGCTTCTTTTTCAGACGTTCTTTGGCCAACTGTTGTACAAAGCGAGAGAAAATGTTTCGGTCCTTTAGGCTGGACCAGTTTTGGGCCGGTCGAAAAAATCTTCATTTGCACCTACCATCTTCTTTGTCAAAAAAGGGAAAATTTAGTCGAAAAATTACCAAATAATCAATTCGCTAAAATAAAATGCCTCCTGGTCGTCTATGGCGGCCCAGCCTCTGACTGCCCTATCTCATGCTACTCATGCTAGAGAAGAAAATAAAAATACTTTTATAGTACTGCATAGTAATTTATTTAAAGTACTGCTTTCCAAAAAGAATTTTAAATAACATTACTAGCATAGCCAGAATTTTGTATTTTTATGTGGGTCTTTCATCCACAGCTTGATAGTGCCACATTTATGACATAACAAAGGTCTATCGATATTTTTTCTAATATAAATGATACCATTGATTTCTTCATTGAATGCTTTTGTGCTTTCTTTCTCTTATATCCCTCAGCAATAGCACGGGATGCCAAGTGAATGCTATTCATAAAAGCATTGAATTTTAGGAAACGCTATATTATTTTGTATAAGTCCTCCCAATATCAATTAGTAATCATAACTCGCTGATTAAAATGAAAGGGTTTATTGGATTTCCTTTCTTAGGGTATTATTTCTCTCTATTTTAAACGGAAAGGTGACATTAAATAATCTGCTAAGTTTGAAGTTTGTTCAACTACAGGTTCTTGAAAAAACTGAGCTTCGCACAATGACGTAGAAATACTACGTTGTTTTTTTGGCTTTTACTTGTATACATCGTGCATATATACCCTTCTCACTGTTCGTTTTTGGAGTAATCATATTCAATAAAGCATAACTATTAGCGTTACATTTAGAAGACTGGATTTCGTTTTAACACTTTCCACCATATTGCTCTATCCTTTGCTTGCAAACCTGTTCTTTTGCCACATTCATGCATTGCTTCTTAAACGCTCTTCTTTTCTCAAGATTCCCAATATTTCGCCTCTTTTGAATCTGTTCCATCACATTTATCCATAACATATTCGGTTTACACCTTCCTCTCTCCACATTCACTACAATCTCATGTATCGGCTTAGTTATTCGACTATTATATTTTCTCAACGTGGCCAAGCCAAAAATGCCCGCTCTATGCATATACGTCCATTATCGGAGCATCCAACCCATATTATTTCATGACCTAATCATTCAAAATCTTATCTCTCCTATCTATTCCAAAATAAATATAGACTAAAGTCATAACTTTAGTCTATTCTTATGATTATACTGTCATACCAGAGTTTCACTTCCGTAAAATAAGGTGGGAAGGAGAACACATTTTTACATTGTAACTTTCCTTTCCTTAGACAAACACTCATTCGTTGATATGCTCCAAATGCTATATGTGACTTTCCTTCCAAGATTCACAAGCATCTTTATCTCCTCATCTCTAAGTAGCTCACTCTTTACGCCAATGCGCTCATTATTCGAGTTTTATTTCCATATTCATTCATCTTCTGCTCATTCCGAATCGTATTCCTGCAAGTTTTACCGCAAACACTACCGAGAAAACTCAAAGCCACTGCTTTTAGTCTAATTTATCTTTTTATTTATTCAATAGTTAAAAATTAAAGAAAGGGGTAGTAGGGATAGGGCTATTGGTTTATGTGGTCAGGCAAGGGGGAGGAGGTGGACATTGGTGCACTATTCGAACGAATTCTCTGCGGCATCTCGTCCAGTTGATCGGAGTTCGGGAGGTGGAATCATTGCGGGGACGCCCCTGACGGCAAAAACGGGACTTGGTCGGCTTCGTGTGACTTCAGCATCCCCCCGGGAGTGGTAGACGCCGATCCCGCCAAAATTCCATCAGGGAATCGGCCTTACCATCTGGTAATGGACGCCACTTTTTTACGACCCATTTGTCCCCAAGGGTCCTGTGTCCCTTTTGCAAAAGTCCTTTCGTTTTCACGGCCATCGCTGATTGGGGACTACTTCACAGTTTTTTTTTCGTCAATAGCTCTCGCCCTCAAATTCGTGTGCTCGCATTAAAAAAATTGATTGGGATCTTTTCGACACCGCAATCTAATTGCTTCAGGACTACATATAGGTAATTCTAACCTCAGTTTTAGAATTGTTTGACCTTGTTGATTAATCAACTGTAGCATGGCAAAACATTTATTAACAATTGTATACATGAAATGTTACCATCGAAACATATGAAGAAAAATGCTAACGTGGAAGTGAAATAACTTAGAAAGGAAAGCCGAGAAAATATAGCTTTATTGTATATATTATTATTTGTTGAATAATTTGAAAAAAAAAATTGAATCACCAGCAAAGCACACTCCTTTCATAAATAGGCATGACTGGAATATCCAACGCACATTGTTTGCATGACCAACTCATACCTAATCTAAAGTTTTTTTTTTTGATGTTTTGAAAAAAGTATTACAGGTAATATTTTTTAAGCAGTTTAGGTTATATACACTGTCTACTTACTGTTAAATTCTGAAGCGGTAGATGCGGCAGAACTTCCTCATTTCTATAAATAAAATATACCTGAAACGCACAGCCGTACCACATCCCATGGAAAACAGCTTGTGGGTACTTCGGCGTAGTAGTAAGTGTAGAGTGGTAAGCGGCTAATACTTTTTATCAATGGAATGATGAGATATTTTCTCTAATGAAAATAAATTTACTCGATTATATGCGAAATAATATACCTATGAAAGAACCTGTATTCAACTTCCTTCTCCATTCCCTAACTGACAAAAAAATCCTTTAATTCCATCGTTGCCCATAACTTTATCCCATCCATGTTTTATCCCACATCTTCTTAACCTCAAGACGCACATACAAACAAGATTAAAAGTTATATAGCAATATATTCCATACCTGAAATTCATCTTCCTTGGCTTCCTTTTATAACTCTTCTCCAACCAAACCAAAATCTCAATTCCTTCGTATATTACCAAACCTTTTCCGTCCTGTCTCTTACGCTTCTAGAAGGCTCACACCCGAAAGATACAGTAAAAGTTTCACTCTTATTTACTTTCTCGGTGACATACGGTCCCCACCACCAAGAAAAATGAAATGAGATCGCTTATGTTTACTGGGCTCATGAGCAGTTACCGTTCCTCTCATTTTGATTGATAGTGTCATTACACTCAGGAAGGAAAATGTATTAATAGTTTTAATCAAAATTTGGACTTATCAGTCCCTCATATGTACTAAGAATACCTCAAAACTTCTAAGAGTGAAAAAGGCTATAAGATCAAACAATCGTCTGATAACCCCTTGGTAAAAGTTTTGCATATGGATATTTTAAAACGTAAAACAATAAGCTGCTCCGTTTCACTTTCCTGGAAAATAATGAATTTGTTGTAGGTGATAACATTTACTTCATTTTGGAATTATTAGAGGGAGTGTTAAAGGGAGTGTTGGAGGGAGTGTTAAAACTACTTTAAAATTTAATAATTATTACATCTAATGTCTTATTTTTCTTATCACTAAATAATGACTTTTTTAGTGGACAAAATTATAATTGGAATGAAACTAATTTTACATATATTTTCTTTGTTTTTGTTGGCTTCCCTTAGGTCCCGTACTGCACAAAATGGTGCCAGTTGACCTTCCATCCCAAGAAGAAAACACCCTGGAGATAAAAGTTTGCATGAGCATCATTAGCTGGGTATGTAAAAGGTATGCACGAAAATTCCATTATTGTAAAAGACTTCTGCAAAGACTAGGATGGGAATCTTCCAGTCCGTTGGTAAAAGTTCTGACCTAATGTTTAATGAATGCTTCCAGATGTTCTCTTTTTTGACGATATCAAAACCATTTACTGAATCCCGATCAACTACGGTAGATTAGATCAGGAGAACAAAATTGGGTAATTACACTGCAAAACGGTCAGGTTAAAAATGTAACGATAAGAGACCATAATAGGAGATTTGATGAACCTCGTGTGAATGATTATGGTGAAAACTTTGTACGTACTTGGAAAAAGGATTTATCGTCTCAAATACGTGGCTTAAACGTAAGACCATTCATTTATATGCATAGAAAGGGGAGATTGTGAGAGCACGATTGATTTAAATCATTACAGTGAGAGGATGAGAGAGTTAGTGAGAGGCAATAGAAGAATCAGAAGTGCTGAATGTGAGATGGTCCACTATTTGGTGGTGTGTTGAACGGATTTGAGCATAACAAGGGTTCCAAGATAAAGTAATGCGTGAAAGCAATGAGGGTAAAAGTAGCAAGTATGTTTTAAATCGGAAATCCCCCTCCCATCCTCCTTTTCTATATCCGTGGCTGGTGTACTAACACTGCGGTGGCCCACATGTTAGTATTTAAATGTAGGAGAGTGAGTCAAAAACATGGATGAATGCTTCAGAGTGTAATGTCTTTTGCAAAGAAAAAAATATCACGAATAAATATCAGCAGTGGAAGTGTTTGAAAGAAAAAAGTTTTGGAATGCGTTTTATGTGTTTGAAAAAGGGATGATGGGTGGTAGTTTGGTAAGCGATACTTTTAGGAATTGCGTGAGAACTTTTCTGAGTGGAAAGAGGCAAGTAAGAGATTTTGGCCAAATCTGAGGTGGAATAAATGATGGCATGCGTTGAATACGAAGAGAAAAAATAAATGCAAGAAAGATTTGAAAGGGAGCAAGGAAATAATGCGTGTGGATGATGCTTATAAAATGCAGGAATAAAAAGCCATTATGGAAATGGGTTAAAGGGCAGAACAAGGATAGAGCATGGGAACAAATGCAAGAGTGAACAAAAGTGGTGAAATCATGTGGAGAGAATACGATATCAGGGACCGTTGGAGGCATCGTATTTAAAATTAATGCAATGATAATGATGTGGGTGAAGGTGAAACTTTTGATTATGCAAACGTTTCTATAGAAAAAGTAGGGAAAAGTGTGAGGTCATAGTGGCCCTAAGAATATTGATAAATTAGAAATCTGCAGGTGTAGATGAGATATCCAGGGAATAGTTTAAGCTTGGGTGGTCAAGTACATTTTGGCCGGTTGTGAGAATTGTATTGTTTATGAAAAAATAAACTTCTGCTTTTCCAATTAATTGGATGGATACGATAGTAATTTCGGTGCACAAAAGGGAAGGGTGCGGTGGCCAAGTGTAAAAGCAATAGAGCAGTCAATTAACTGAGTATTCCGGGAAATGAATTGCATAAAGTATTAATCGAAAGAATTGTGTGGGTTACTTTTTACAGGATATAGGATGGGATAGGTTACAGTTACCTGAATCTGGGTTGTGCAGTGTGAGTTAATCCCTGGGTGGATATGTATTCATCAGCTGTTGGCATATCAGCAAGTGCGAAGGTAATGTATTCATAGACGAAGTATATTGTGCTTTTGTCGATTTTAAGAAAGGATATGACAGGGTAATAAGAAATATCTCGTGAAATGTTTTAAGTTAATAGGGGGTATATGAGTAGTTATGGAATGTTGAGAAGGTTATAGATTATAATAACAAGTCAAGTGAGGGTGTTTATGGGGCTTAAAATTGCTGAAGAAGTAACCTTGAGTGCTCAGTTTAATAACTTTTCAAGCAAGTCGAAAAATATTCTTTGAACACATTTCACTTAAGTATATCAGTTTATAGCGAGGAAATCATCATACATGCAGGAAAGTAAATGATGCAAGAATCATATTCTTAAAATTTGCCTCAATTAAATTGTTGTTATTTGGGTTTTCGATGCTGAATTTGATGTTAAAGCAAATATTATATCTAAATACGCTTTTTTACTAGGCATGATGCCTTTTTATTTGCAAGCCACCAATATAGTATTATTAAACGTATTATTTTGCGTTTAGGAGAAACTCTATCCATTTTAATCCAATTATTTCAAAATATACTATGTCATCTCCGTACGGCATGTTATCATAGCATCGAATGGCCAAGAAACCAATTCGATAGAACGCAATTTTTTCACTTTTGTCTATAGATATATCTAATAAGCACACGTATGCAAAGTTTCATGCAAATAAGTACATGAACAAAACGTACTCCAACCCCATAAGTGACTGCTTCAAATAAACTATGTAACGCGTGTTTGTCAGTTAATGTCACCATGGCTTTGCAATATTTTACGAAAAATTTGAAAATGATGTATGTCGTGATGTTTCTATAATGGTTAGCAATGTAAATCTGTGAGTTCTAATGTACGTGAATGATACTGTGTTGCCATCTTTGAGCCCACATGGACCTCAAGGGTGCTGAGTAGCTTCTGGGAAGCAACAGAGAGAAAAGATTTGAGGGAGAATTCTTTAATAAAATTAAAGCAACCGTTTTTCATAGGGAGAGGGAAAAATGATTGCATAAAGAGGAAAAATTAAGAAAAAATTTAGAAAGTGGATGAATTCCCGAACCATGGTCAAATTACTGAGAAAGTTGTAAGAATAAATGAGCTGATTAAGAGGCATTTGTATTCATGGAGAGTGAGTCGGGCGCAGCATGTGAATAATATTAAGAAATTATTGTTTTTTCTAGGGAAGTGAAAACCTCGGTGCGCAAAAAAGGCCTCCTCCCGATATTTTAGTTTGGCTGCGAAGTATGGGTGTGCAAGGATAAGCATAATGCAAGGCTAAACGCAGAGGAAATTGGACTCTTAAGATGTGTTTGCGGTAAAAGAACGATGTTTACGAATGAGCCAAGGAAAACTGTGAATTGAAAGCTCCATTTATGGTCATTAATGAAAGGAGAGTTTTCGTTTGTTTGGCCGTGTCAAGGAAATTGATGATAGTATGGAGGAAATCATTAAATAAGAGTCATATGTACCAAGTCAGCGTCATATCACCTAAAATCAAACTTTCTTTACTGTACCTACCCCAAAAGGGGACCGCGTGATGAATATACATGTAAGTAAGCTACACATGTCAACCTATGTTCATGCACCATTCCCTATTTTCTTTCGTCTTTCGCAATCTCGTTCCTTGACATTGTAGTGAGAAGTAAATGAGAACGTGAGATTATATGGGGGTTAAGACGACTGAGGGTTATTGTAGTTTGAGGGTACAGAGTGAACTGTGAAACAGACCCAGATCAAAGATGACGCAGTCTAATTGCTATTTGTTTAATAGGTAATCATTTTTCAGGGGTTGCAATGAGAAATATTATGAAATTTCGTGAAAATTGGGTTGAAAGATATTACCAAATTTGTTTTCTGAATGTATTCGATTTTTTTCAGCCTTGACTCTGTGGAAAACAATTGTAACTGAAATAAAAACACAATGTATATCTCCACAAATACTTATTATGGTACCAGTTTCGACGCATGGGCGTCATCATCAGGCACAAATTCCTATTGCCGAGGTCGGATGTACCCAGGTGTGAAGGGGACGGTAGGGAAGGTGTAGAGGGTGAGGGGCTGGTAAAGGGTATTTTTCCGAGGAAGGCGTCAATAGGAGGGGGTAATGGAGATGGCTAGGAAGACTCACGGTTAGTGCCAACAATGTATCCCTTATATGAGAGGGATGCTTCAGGCATTGGGGAATGTTTTACAAATAAAATGTCATTTATAATACGCGTTTTTTCACATTTATCCTGTTTATCAAATCTTCCCACTTGTCCTTTTTGCACGCTTTCCCTATTAGGTGCAGGATTTCCTCGGGATAGTCTCTTGCCTGTCCCTCCTCCGGTGGGTATCTTGCAAAATGGGATTGGGAAGGTTTTCCGTGATGGATACTTCTCCTGTGTTCCTCCCCTCTCGCTCGGAAAGGATGTCCCTGTTTTCCCTATGAAGTAGCGTCACTATCTTTGCGCTTCATCTTGAACACTTCACTCTTAATCAATCGACTTACTCCGTCATTTATTTTGTTAAGTTAACAGCTTTAGTTATTCTTGTTACCTGGAAAATCCTGAATTGGTCCTTTGGGAAGATATTTCTTAAAATTTGAGATATTTCACCAAAATAAGGTATTTTACATCACTGTGTCACTGTTAGACCTGTATCCTTCAATTCCGTTGGATATTTTAATAGTGATTTCGCTTTTTTCCTTGTCTTTCTCTAGAAATTTATCTTTTAACGTAACACGGTATCCATTTCTTGTGGCAAACAATTTTATACTGTCTAGTTTGCGGTTGCATATTTAGCTGAAGAGCGGTATACTGAGCAGCCTGTTCAACGAAAAATGAAATGTAGATAGCTAATTTGAAATGTGATGGCAGGAATTGAACGATGTTTTGGTATATATGCGGAATACTGAGAATTTAAATCCTTTATTCCATGCAATGGTGCCATTCCCCTCCCTCTCAAAAGACCTTGTGGCCCCCTGAAGGGAATTAGGTAGAATTTAGGTTTTAGATGTTAATATGTTTGCATTTGATTTAAGAAATTATCTTATTTGTCCCCCATACTGGTTAGTGGTAGGCGAATAAGGGAGGATTACAATCGAAATTCCCCGACGTGATGAAAACGAACACTAGAGTTAAGTTTTAAATCATCTTCCCACCAAGGAGGAGTGTGTTACGAATGATGGGAATAGCAGCGCAAATTGCTGACCATTTTTGCAAACGGAGTTTTAAGTGGTTGCGAAGTATGTGTTGATTTTCACACTTTGTAATCAAATTGTTAATCATTCTCGAAAATACTGAGAGATATTGTTTCGGAAGGTAAATCATGCTTCAGTGTAAAGTTAAAAAGCAACTTGGATGACCTGGAAGTTTAAAAAATAAAAAACTCTCCTCTGATTGGCTGTCGTTGACTTAGCGTGGTGTAAAAATTGGTCCTAGACAAGGTTAGCTCATCGTCCGTTGATTTTATGTATTCCGAATCATGAAAATCACCTAATTTAGAGGACGCAACGTTTCCGTTACCGTCAGGAGACGTCAATAGTAAACCTAGCATAATCAAGGTGTTTCTAGTTAAGGATTGCAATCCCGGTGAGACTATTCAATCCCGGGATTACGGGATTGTGATTTCAGACATCCCGGGATTGATGAAAAGAGTGATATACTATGGGGAAATAAAAATATGCATTGTCTTAGACCAATAATTTTAGTAAAAACAGAAATAAAATATTACATGCAGTTATGAAATTACCATTAATATTACACAAACATTAAGTAACATAATTTGATGACAAAGATACATAAATAATAAAACAACACCACTCAAAGTTTATACTTCAACTTCTAGTAAGGGAGGTGTAAGACGGTCGGTTGCATGGAGTTGAAGACTGGCAGGTTGGTAGGTGGGTAACGGGAGGCGTTCGGGGGTTGGAGGGTGGGTGAAGCAGGAAAAGAAATCAATAGGAGGGAGGAGAAAGATTGCCGACGCAGGAAGGGAAGACTCCGTCGGCGAAACAAAAACGGTGCGGTTTTCTAAGACTCCGGCATGTATCGCGGGTGTGAAAACGTTGGGAAATGTAGAGGTGAAAAACTCACGCCATCTCTCTCCGAACCGTGATGGGAATTCTAAATAAATAAATGGTAATAATTCTAAAAGTATTCGCCTTGACCGGGACTCAAACTCGGATACCTCGATATCGCGCCGAGGGCCTTAGCCAGCTTAGCTACGATTTTTTTTAGCTTAAAAATAAGTTATTCAAGATTGCCGGACATATGATGTTACGGATGTAGTCCAAAGTGTTCGCTTAACGCCACCGTCTGCGAGGTTAATTCGTCAAAAAAGGGAACACCTCACAGTGTTCCATGTTTGCCTTTAACCTCGTGGAAGGTGGCTTTCACACTTATGTGCACTAGAGGGTGACTGCGTAGAGGTAATACCGAGGCTACCCCGGTGTCCTCAAAATTCAAATAGATGGTAATTCCATGGGGAGTAACTTCTTAAACCGTGGTGAGGATTCAATGTTCATTCATTGCGAATTCACAAGCGATTCCCGCGCACGTGTGCAGAGTATTGGAAAAATGGGATGAGCTCACTGGTGGAGAGGAATAATGAAAATATAATTCTACTCCACCATAACTTGAACCTCTATCTCCAAATTGCCGGTTAGATGTGTTAGCCACTTTCACTACCAAGATAACTTAAATCATTTAGTGAAGGGTTACGCGAACTAGATTTTCTAGTCTCCTGTGCACCTTGTGGCTCAGGAGACATGGTCGAGCTTATTTAGCCATTTTCGTGGAGGGTAAAAACCCCTTATTGTCCCTGAGTTAAACCAGCCTCTGACGACGTTCATTCACTGTAAATTCACAAGTGATTTCTGTTACGGCTCACTTATAAAAATTTGCCTCTCTTTTAAAACTAAAACGCTAATGCTCCAGCACTGAATGCTTTCCTTCCAGCATCGCGAAAAAAAATCTTTCTCCCTGCTTTCCAAAGCTTACCCAACATTCTCCCATCTTTCACCTTTCTTATCGTGTTGCCGTAGGCACCTCGACGCGTTTTTTACAGTTTTAATAAATATATTTTATTCTCACCTACCTTTCCTCTCCGTACTAAGACGTACTCGCTTGTTAGTAACTCATCATTATACCGTAGTGACCAATGTTTTGAAGCATTTAGAGCTACGTGGAATTAATGCTATTATTATTAATGGATATCTGCAATGGATACATTAATTAATAGATAAATGCTGTAATGCAATTGTTCTCTTATAAATTTACTTGTTTTCGTAAATCCTTTCGTTTCTAATGATATTTTCTATGAATGTTTTCGATAACACAACCTCATCTAGTGACCAAACAATATGATGTTATGGACTATGGTGGACTCACAATGTTAATTTAAAAACTTTTTTCACTTTTCAAAACGATAATTGTTTAATTTCCTTAAAATTAAAAGTTCTCTTATACTAGTAAAGTAAAGTATTACAGCATCAGGAAGCCGCTTTCGCTTATTAGAATGGAAAATAAATTCATATTTGAATTTTCTGTTCCGATATCCTACTGTCAGCAATATTTTAGTAATTATAATTTTGAAAGATTCTTCATTTATTGATAACAGTTATAGAGTAATAGATAATGATTTTTATACTGCAATACTGTGGAATCTTTGCTTTCATTTGTTGAAAACTTGCACAGGATTTTAATTTCCTTGGCCATGGATTTACGAAAATTTTTCCCAAATTTTGGAATGAACCCATTTATTGTTAACCCTTTCCATGCTAAGTGTTTTAAGATCATTGGTCTACCATGGTAGACCAATCTTATTCTTCGATAACTATTTAAAGTTAGAGAGCAATCACATTTACTTCCCTAGCTATAATGTGTTCACAAAAGATGAACACGCAGACTATAGCAGTGAATAAAATAATAAGTCATTTATTGCCATTTTCAGAGATAAATTTCAATCATAATAGTTAATTTTTCTGATCTTACAGTTTTTCTTAGTGTGGTAAAATTCAAAATATGGTACAACGCATAATCTCACACCACATTCTCTGCACATAAATCTCGATCCTCTTCTTCGTTTATTTATTTTCTTACGGACAACACATATTTTTCGAGGGATACTAGTTTTTCAAACCTCTGAGGTCACTGTTTTTGGAAAGTGTCGCCCTGTCAGTCCTGTTGGAGCATCATCCTCCAAAATTCTTTTTACCTAGATTTTCTGCTTTTCCTCACTGTACCACACGCATTGGTAGCCTTATCATGTAGCCAGCAAAATTAAGTTGGACTGAGATACCAGTCCAACTTAATTTTGCTTAAGTCCAACTTAATATCAACGAATAAAGTATTTCCTCTTTCAAGGTAAGGATTTATTAGTGTACCCAACACATCACCCGATTTTCCCAAACCTTCTCTCTGCTCTAGAGTATCAGTTGTGGCAACAGTGTATATAAAAAAATCCAAAACATAATTTATTTGGCAATTGCACACCACTAAAATTTTTATTCATTAAAAACCGGCTTCTCTTCGTTGGCATAAACTGCTTGAATAGAATTTTTCCTTTATATAGTAGTTAACTCACCAATGCATAAATTTTCAAAAGGATAAAATGTACTTCTGAAGGAATTCATCACTGACTCCACAACTAATCGAAATTTTCTCAGTCTATCACCAATTCCTCGCTTTGAATTGTCACTAAATTGCAATAACCGTAGCAGCAGCATCTATCCTTGGCATAATTGCAGGAAAACGTGGTGTTGATATTAGCCAGTCTGAAGACCAATATTCCTTTCCATCAACTTTCCGCCTGCTTGGCATCGGCAGGGTAACCACCAAGAAACAATAAATATCGGAAACTTTAGCTTTGCTCCTCCTCTTCAGTCATGAGAACTCACTCTCCCCACTATTATCCTTGGTATAAGAATAAAACTTGTTAGTTTCCTTGGTAATTTACATCACTAATGTCTCCTACATAAGCTTTTCAAAGGATGTGAATAGAGGGGAATCTGAACTCACGGGTGCCATTATGCAAGAGTTTGGTGAGTCAAACTAGTGAATCTCTGGCTCCAAGTCTTTATCCTCCCAACAGAAGGATGCGACTTATAACTTATGAGCCATAAATCTTCCCGTCTTCCGAGAAACTGGACTTGTCACTATCACTTTTTGACAAGGGATGCAGTATTTTCTTTCGAGAAATGCCTTACAAATCCATGACAGACGAAGAAAGGAAACTAGAGCAAACAGAAAAAAGAACCAAGTGCGTGCACATCAAACAAACGGTCGCAAGGAAAATCTACGGATCTCCTGAAAGACGGAAAGCGAGCTGGGTCAGTAACTCAAGGATTAGGGAAGAAAGAATCTATTACCATTATGCATACGCACCGTTGAATCCTCACGCAAGGGTTAGAGTTCTGCTGAATAGATAGGCCGAAGGGAGGGAAACGGGACGGGCACTGAGGAGGGTCTTGGAAAGATCATAAACTAGAAACCACGTAAGCCAGGGGTAAAATACTGCAGCTTATCCATTAGGAGAGATTTCTTCTGACAATGAGTCCAGGGAAAAAATCAAGGTCGAGTGACGGAGAGTTAGTCCAGAAAGAAACGAGAAAAATTTAACACGCATATATGCGTCCATAGCGCTGTGGTCACTGCTTTCACCGCACACATAGGATAAACCGTACAGTTATTGGCCACCCTACAGTTACTAGCCACATGGTATTTTGAAGGGCTTAGCAAGAGTACACTTGCAACAATATTTACAATAATTACTATAGTAAATTATGCTATCATAAATTTAATTTTTTTTAAAACTTTCCTCTTACTATTCTCTTCAAAATACCTTGTGGCCAATAACTGTAGGGTGGCCTATAACTGTACGGTTTACCCTACATGCGTGCATAGCGCGGAAAGGTTAATATGAAGGTTTTCACTCAATGGTTCAGGTAAAATTTCCATTATGATTTAGCCTCCCGTCACCTTCAGTCACAAGTACCTATGCACTGTTTTCTAAAATTCCCATTATTTTTTTCTCAAGTATTATTTTATTTGAACGATTGCCACCTTCGATTGTTTGATTCTAGTTCACAAGGATCTAGATGTTTTCTGGGATGACACGTATAAAGGAAACGATTATTTTCATTAATGTCTCAATAAAGACGTTTTAAGTAGCAAGTAGGCATTTCATTTTTCTCAAAACTTAGTTTCGATTTAAGCCTTGGTTGCTTCGTAGGCCATGTCCTTAAATTTGTTGTCATAGATAGGTCGCAGTCTCACGTGATACTAATGTCGTATCGTTGTGTCTATCATTGTGAAGTAGGTAGAAGTAAATATGAGGGCTACGGATATAGTATCTAAAGAAACCTGGTGAAGCGTGGATGTTGAAGTGTTGACCAATGGGTGAGTAGAAGAGGCAATTGCATTAGACCAACTGCGCTAAAATCTAAATTTTTGCCCAGATCCGTGGGTAAATGGTTGGAGCAGCAATCTATTATTAGACACCTTTTTCAGGTAGTCGTAGAATTGTGAAATAGCAACTCTTCTTTCTGAGTATTCAAGGTCAGAAATATGTCGCATTATTAGATTAAAGTCAACACCAATAGCAAGGTTATTCCCGCTAATTCGATGTGAAGGATAAAAGTATTATTAAATTTTAAGTATTTTTAAATTAAAAGTATCGCCTCCATGCAAACTCGAAGTAAGTAAAAATCATTGTTATTAACAATTAGTCTTAGCTATATCGTAAAGAGGGGATTATTTTATTCAATTTTCAGCCATTTTCATAGTATTGGAATCTTGCTAAAAGGGTTTTGTAGGTTAATTTTGCGATTATCCCACCATGAAACATATAACTTTCAACGTTACACTAATTATTTACATAAAATTGCTAAAACAAACACGCTTCAAAATTTCTCAGCATATTCTTGATAGCTCATTCCAATTTTTGCAAAAATTGTTTTCTGATTCACCTTTAAATCTTTAAACTTTATATAAGTTCACAAAGTCAGGAAAGTAATATGAGAGGAGTGAGTTGTAATTTCCTCTTCAATTAACTTTCGCTTTGATGAGGGAACCGAGATCCTCGTGATAATATTGATCTGAAAGGTTGAAGGATGGATGGAGCAGTCATATCTTAATACCATCAGTATTTAAAGCTTATCAGAACCTCATAAAATTTTTGGAAAGATTTTTTTAAACTTCATGATTTAAAACATGTCTTCTTTAAAGCCTCTGAGGTAAAAATTGCGCTGTAAGATGTAGTTAAGGCACCATTCTGCTCTTTACGGAGTAGAGGAAATTGGAAAAGAGACAGAAGAAGTTTGAGGGAAGAAGAGTTTGCGAGTCTCTTGTCCGGCATAGAGTGTCTGGTTCCCAATAATGGCGAAGGTTCATTAAACCAGACCACTCCCGGGCTTTGAAAGAGAGAAAGACAACGAACGGCATGTTTTAAAGGCGCAAATATTGGTCTTAAAATTTCGAAATTAAAACCTAAATAATGGTTTATTATTTCAATCTCGGTGCGATTATTTCAGAACGTGGCAACATAAACCCTCCGACACTCACGTGGCATACAGTTGTAGCGGAACATTGAGGCAGTTTCGTAGATGGCAGTTTTCAGTGGAAGAGACCAATCCCTATGAACTGGCCTCACAGTGGGGTGTAAGGTAGTCTCTGTGTTTGGCTATCAGGATTCCTAAGGTTGTAAATCTTAATTGTCAACTTCAAAAAGGTCAATATGTTATTCCCATTAACTTCCTACCAATCTCTGTATATTTATTCAATTGCCTACATGGGCTTCTCATATCGGTTGTCAATACTATCGGAGTATTTCGATGCAGCTTTGTCTGGATCATAAATATTACCGTGAAAGCACTCAAGTAAAATGCAGTTATGTTTGCAGCGTTTCCTATCATGTGCTTTCCTCTCCCCTTTGCTACTATGCTGACCTCTTTCAGACGACAATTCACCTTCTTCACGTAATGATTCACGCAGAGGACTGCCACCAAGTGTGGCTTGTACCAGGCATTTGCACTCAACTTGATTTTAAAAATTACGAACAGTTTTTTTTATAATGAGGGGCTGTCAGCTTGAGAGCCTGCCGTTGAAGGTCGCATCTAAGCGACAAGCTTAGTTCAGCTATGCAAGGTCAGCAATAATCCAGTTATCTTAAATGGGGTTTAATGTTACTCAATGCGAGTGTTTATGCATTGAATGTTGTTATTAATTATACTTTTTTATTAATTATTGTGAAAATAATTTTTTATTTGCATGCATTTCAATTTATTTCCATGACTTGATATTTCATTCAATTTCATCTTCTACACTCTGTACCACTTACAGGCAGGGTTTACTTGGATTTTCTTGTATTTACCTAGCTCTGTGATATCATACAGATTATGTGTTTTTATAAATAATGTGTGATGCATTTTATACTGTGTAAATTCCATTGTCATTGCATAACATATTACACACGAAAATATTAATATAGTTTCGATTCATATCTAAATTGAACAAAATTGGCATTGAAAAGACATTAATGCATTTAAGCTCCGCATGGATAACCATATGATAAATGGCCGCGTGAGTAACGGAGGATTTAACAAGGGTATTATATTCACTGGTCAAGAGCTGAAAGAGAAAGGGTTTTGTGGACTTAAAAAAAATACATTTCATCTCATGGAGCTATTAACAACTCCATCAAACCAAAATCCCCTTACACTAACACTTTGATAGACGGAGGTATTTTTATATCCACTCTTATCTTTTGCTCTTATCCTCCTCTTCTCTCTCTCCCGTGCCAAATAAAAAAATGTTTAAATTCGACAACATATTATCATCTAAACAAGAAATGAATAATTTGAGGCTAGAAAACGCGAAATTATCATTGTGATATTTGTATAAATGAAAGCTCCGGTGATGAATTAGTGTTCATATAATGAGTTTTTACTAATCGCAAGAAAAAATATTGTTTCCTATTCGAAAGTTTTCCGCGTCAAGATTTTTATTTTATGCATTTTTTTTATTTATGGAAATTATGATTAAGGGAATAAAGTTGGCCATTACAATTTTTCATTATAAATGTGGAACATTATTTCC
This sequence comes from Pyrrhosoma nymphula, assembly GCA_963573305.1. Classification (NCBI taxonomy): domain Eukaryota; kingdom Metazoa; phylum Arthropoda; class Insecta; order Odonata; family Coenagrionidae; genus Pyrrhosoma; species Pyrrhosoma nymphula. The sequence goes on along the minus strand of OY754332.1, from coordinate 103,080,361 downwards.
TGTACACTTAATCAATTGGTCGTTAAAATTCTTCATTGAAGTAGTATATTTTTACTGCAGTTAATTAAAAAGCATTTAACAAACAACGATAACTTATACCAAGCATTGATCTCATTTTTTTGCGTTTATAGTCTCATTGAGTTAGTGCGCTAAGGTTAAAAAGTATTTCAGGCTTGCAACTAGAATCAAACATAAGAACTGTATGCCGCTCTCGCAAATATAGAAGTGCTCCAGTTAGATAGCAAGATCTTCGTGATTTGCGTCTTCACGATAGATCGTATAATACAATGCACTAGGAAATTCGATGAAAGAAGAGGCAATTTTCTCAATGCCTCATTAAATCTGAAATGTTTTTAATTGGAAAACGAGCATAGGTTGTTATGCTTTTGTATATGTAAGAATGACAGTTTACTGCTTCGCAATTATTTGTAGTTCAGTGCACAGTAAGCTTTTAAGCACGTGATCATAAATTGTTACAATGCAATGAAACTCAGCTACCATTGGTTTAGGTAAGCCATTTGAGCTTTAACAATGCTTACTCTAACTTCTTCCCAAATGGAATCGAAACCTGGGTATGCCAGGATAAGCATAAGAGTGATAAATGAAATAATGTGGTTTGAATGCTCCATTTATGGACAAATATGACTGACGTAAGATTCGTATTCGTAAGACGGTGTTTGGTCATGTTGAGATAATGGGCGAAAGATGAATGACGAAACAGATACCTACATGATCGTGGTGTGAATGGTCAGAGAGGACGTGGTACACTGAGAAAGCTATGGGTGAATGTAGTGGGAGAGACTCTTAGGAAGGGAAATATGAGGTGTCTTAGGAAAAGGAGGGTGAGCATGAAGGCTAACAAAGCAAAAGAAATATACAATGGTGGGGGAGCATAAAGAAAATTAATAAAACAAAGTCAGCTTTAAAGACCTATCACCTTGAATTTTTCTTTTTTCAATGTGTCTACCCAGAAAGGAATTGGCACGGTATGTACGTATGTGTGTATGATGTAACAGTAATTACGTCCTCCTAGCTGTGGGTACATCGGTAGTGAGTGTCGTCATTTTCAAAAGCCCGCAGGTGTTTTATTTTTAGAGCTGTTGCCCGAGAAACTGTAAAAAAGCATTTAGCGTACAGGATGGTGGGTAACCAGCCATGGCAAAGGTTGTGAGGGCAGGTTAATTTGAGCCGATGAAAAGGACAAGATTGTTTTGTGTAATGGTTTTCTTTGGAGCATATAACTTTGCTTGCCAGCCGTTTCCTTGTTCCAGAAGCAATCCCTAAAACTAAACAACAAATGTTAGAATATCTCTTTGCCTCAGTCCATGCTACACATCGATATGGGATATAATGCTCACAAACCAAAGACTCTTTTTGCCCTAAGAACACGGATACAGTCAAAGGAAGATTGGATTCTCACAATTGCCATAGGCTTTGTTCATGCCAAATTAATCCTTACCTTTACATGTTGCATTTCTGTCCTTTTGGAATGGTCAGGCACAGATTGTCTTGGCAGTAAAAAAATGTTTTTAATTTTGAGGAATTCATAAGTCGCCAACTATACGTGAATTGACATGGGAGGGAATTAATTTTATTTTAGTAATAAAAATCGGATTACATTCATATTTTCCGGGTTAAAATGAAAAAATCTATTTGTATTATGTACATTTGTATTATATTTGTTATATAGCAAATGGATGGGTGAGTTTGCGTGAAACTTAGAAAGTATTTGAAATAAATAAACTATTTATGAGCAAGTCTCTGATCATTTTTGGCCTCTATATAAGTTACAAAATATAAGGAGTGTATGGAGTGTCTCAATATATACGCGCAATGTTCAGCGGAGAATGATATGAAATAAAATGTAAACTGTTCATTCATGATAAATGATAATGCTATGTGTCTTTATGATAATGTAAGTTTTATACTCATACTAGGTATTGTGGTATATATATAGGAATAAATAATTTATTTATTTAAAAAAATAGCAGTGATTTCAAATTAATTTGCATACATTTTTGGCACCAATTAATTGAATTACACAATAGTATTATTATTTGCTTTTTTATTGATGAAACTTATCATTCGTAATTACGTAGCTGCGAATCGAATATGTCTCGAGGGAAAGGCTGCATTCATCGAGGTTCCGTATCAAGAATTTCAGTATCCTTTTCATGTATTTTTAGCATTTTGTAATTAAAATATAACACGAAATTACATTACGCAAGTAATTGGTGAAAATTAGCACTTTCATTATATGTTTAAGGCTCAAACTTTCCTTAAGGGATGGAGTAAGAAAGCCAATATTAAATATTTAATATTGGCTTCGCTTAATATTCGCTTAACGTTTATGTTCATAGTTAAATTATCACGCAAAATTTCCCTCTACGAGTGAAGCACTTCCTGTACTATAAGGACATGAGATGTGCAAAGTCTTCAACTCTTGCGATAGAAACCGTATTGATATTGGTATTGGAATAAAGATGCATCATATGTAAACAAAGTATTGAGATTCTCTAGGACAAATAAAACGAGTCTGGTCGTAAAAGTAGGAGGGCACACTGGAGCAACTAAAGCAATTTATTTACCTCAGTTAGTGATTTTCAAGTATGCCAATTCTTTTCGGTTAGAGGAGAATTGGCATAGTAGAAAGGGCATTAGAAAGAGAATCACGCTAGTAACGTCCATCAATATGATGAAACTGATGACAAGGACTTGTACGGATGTGCAAACATGCAAATAAAAGGTTTGTGAAGAGTTTAAATGGTGTGTCACGATGTATGGTGCAAAATGTGGAATCCGAGCGACGATACGAGAATGGACTGCAAGCGTTTGAGATTTGGTTTTGTGGATAATGGAGAAACTGCGATGGACGGAGAGGAAGATAAACGAGGGAGTGCTTGATCTGGTAAAAGAGGAGAGGAAACTTCTGGAGGAGATAAGGAGGAAGCAAAGTAGGTGGTTAGAGGAGGTAATGAGATGCAAAGGGTTGCTAAAGTCCGTGATAAAGGGTAATGTTAGCAAAAGCGAGTCAATAGTTTTGTGAATGGGATGGAAAGAGGCAGAACGTACGCTGAGTTGAATGAAGTAATAACGTTGGAATATTGATTAAAGCACGTGTAATACTCAGCATCTGGGTCAGCATTGGAAAATTTAAAAGACCCTTTCACGCACCTAAATGATAATAGCAACATTTTTCAAAGCCACGGCAGATTACTTTTGAAAATTCACCATATTTGACTTAAAATTCACCATGGCGAAATACAAGAGCCACCGAAGGAGACTTCAAAAGTCACTTGGATGAACTAGTGACGGTGAGAATAACCTCCAGGTGTTACCAGGTGTTAGAACAGGAGCTGTCACATCCATGTATGGCCATCCTTACAATGAAGTTTCACACAAAGGGAGTTCACGCACGTCCTTGAGCCCACAGGCGTTGAATCCTAGAACTTTACAATCCCGTTATGTTAAAAGTTATATTATAAAGGCCTGCTGAAATGATTGTTTAATAATTCATTTAATGTTCGGTGAATTCATTCACAAGAAAATCCATAATATCAGATGTGTTTCAAAGAGACGAGACTAAATGTCGTTATTTCCCTTATAACTATACTGGGCATAAAAACCATAATAGTTGCATTCAAAATTTACTATTGAAGCCTCTTACATTCAACATGCTACAAAAAAGACAGCCAAAAAGCTTAAAATATATGAATAATGTACTGGTAATAATGTAGTGAAGGATTTTTTTTCCCAGAACAAAAGCTGTTACATCCTCGAAACACAAATCCGATAATGAAGTTTTACACAATGGAAACAGATGCTTCTAAAAAATTACAGACGTTGTTTTCCGCACAGATGAATGTTTCTGGAAGTAGATCGAAAGCTAATATTAGTATTGGCCACGAATCGTTTTCTGAATCCGCGTACCACTTCCTTTCTCTGCTCATGGAGCCCAGCCCCTTCTATCTCTCTAGTCTCGTACGAGACATTCAAGTTCCATGTCATTATTTAAAAAAATTGTAGTAAAAATATGTTTTAAAGGAGCACAAGCATTTTTGTTGACAGCAGTTACTTGTTATAATACACCTAATTTTAATCTCGGAAACGTCGGAGCTTAAGATCGAACGTAAACGTTTTAATTGTTGACTTAAGAAAAAAAATGATAAATGAATTATTTCCAAATTAATCATGAAAATAAAATCAAGGCTTTCGGGATAAGTGCGTTCCTTGATAAATTCTTCTACGTTAAAGGTGATGAGGGAACTGGACGTCTTCTGAGCCTGCATTGGTCTCCAGCATGATTCTCTCACGCTCATCGGATATTGACTGTCTAGTGCACGATTCGAGATGCGATATCGTAGTAGCAATTCACGTACAAGGTCATCATTGTAATCTTTAAAAGACCCTATAGTTAACTTAATTGGCCACTAGAGTATTTCTCGGGCATCACTAAATAATACTGTGAACAATAACGTGCTCACATATGAAAAAGTTAGGATAACCACATTTGAAACCTTAACAGTTTCTGTGCTATTTAAATGAATCCACATGCGTGATGAAATTATCGATTGTAATCTTAATTAAGAGTTACCGTTTTAGAACCAAACATTCATCACTGAATGTGTAACAATGTAGCATAGTAGGATTAAAAATCACCTAAGTTCTTCAAAATTACTCATGCTTCATGCTCACTTTTAATTTTAGAGAAAAATATAACCGGAGGAAACACTGAGGATCACGAGTGTGTTCTTTTAAAAATCACTTCGGGAAACTCCAAACATTAAAACAGCAAATAGTAGTAATAATATCTAAATCCAAGCCAAAAAGTTACTGCTGTTATTAGCATTGTTCCTCATTTGCATGAAATAGTTATGCTTAATTAAATTGAAACGCAATCTTGTTTTTCAAATACGCCATTTGAGATAAGATTTATGGCCACAAGTGTATATTTCATACCACGCAGTAAGTAAATTGCATAACTTTTAGCCATAATCTGTTACGTTATAGTTTCTTGGCAACGCGGCCTAGCGTGTAGCTTCTAACATGGAAAGGTACGGCCTTGCAGAGGGACAAAGGTGACAGTCACACGCACAAGCTTAAGTTTTCCCCACAATCCCCCCTTAAAATCTTAAAATGTTGAAGAATAATTCTCGCAGCTAAGATGTAGAGATATGCTTGCGTTGACATAAATTTTGATCCATTTCCACATAAATTCTGATCCAGTTTACACTGTAAAGTATACATTGACACAAATAGCAGAATTAACTATGGGTGCACGGTCAGTGAACAACATGCATTACATACACCTGGTGTGTTGTTAGGTATTTCGTTAAATACATGGTCTACAAGTCTTTCAATAGCTAATTTATTTCTTACAATTCATTTTCAATTAGCTGCCAGGGCCATGTTAAAGATATAATATACGATTTACTACAAAGCCTCGCGATTTAATCTATGAGCATTCATTGTAAGTTGTTCATAGGGTCGTTAAGAAAATAAAGCTGAAATCATAGTGAAAGACATAGGTATAGTGACAGACATTATAGCTGTACTTGTAGCAACAGCGTACGATTTATAAAACCGTCAAGTTTCTTGGACAGAGGTTATTTCCTTGCGGAAGGTGGAACTCGAACTCACGGCTAATTTTTGGTCCATCACAACCGTTGCACCAGCAAATCGAGGCCGCTATTACTTTACCTATTTAGCAATAAATCCATATGTACTCCAAGAAATTGACTTTGGAAAGTATATAATTATCACTAAAGGTCCGTATTTATTGAAAAATACATAACTGAAAACGTCTACAGTTATCATCATAAATTTGGGAGCTATAACAATTACAGAGTCCTAAATACCCTTGGAGTCATACTCACAGTAATAGAATTAACGTCATTAGAAGAGAACCTTTATTCATGTATGAAGAAGGAACTCCGTGCTACAAATACATAGCCAAAATAATAGTACCTTAAAATCACTAAGAATTGGCTAATTTAACTCATAGATAAGTTATCATGGTTAGTTCTTTTCACTGATGAGGATTGTTTTATTTTTAATAATTTATCACATCACCACTTTTTGAAATGACGTGGCGGTGGTCTCATCTCAAGTCTCCTCTAGTTGTGATGACTAGAAACGAGACGATAATATGTCTTGTCTTGTTAGAAATTAATATATAAGATAATTTTAACCACTGGTTGATTAATTAATTCCATGTGAAATTAATTGAAATATTTATTATTAAAAATTCGCATTCTAATACCTGATTGAATCTGAAACCATAGTTTGTTTCATAGCACTTTCATAAGCACGCTTTCTAATTATGCAGAATCAGGGCAGCAGCTAGCTCTAGAGCAATGAAGATATAGATGGATCGCAAGGACATGCTCACGACTTAAAAAATAAATGGACATAAAATGATATGGTCATATTTATCACTAAGTACTTCTATTGTCAATTATTTAACAAATAAATACTAAAATTTTAATTAAAAAATAATGAATACTTCTAAGAAGAAAGCATTGCAATAAATAAGTTTCTGATACTATGGAAATGTTAAAATAAATATTATAAATACTTCATATTGCAGCAGCACGTCACAGGTATCATTTTTAAATACCAAGTTTTGTGCTTCATGTTACAGTTTAGCACAATTTCCTCACCGCTAAAAATTCTACAAATATTTCAATAGCAGTTGTCCCGGATAAGGCAAATTATTTTTCCTAAGAGGAGTTTTCGCACTTATGATCACTTTCGGCTGGCTACGTAAACGTAATACCGTCCCGGTATCCTTTGTCTCAAAATTGGTCAATAGTAAAAAATCGCGAAAGTACAGTAATAGACGGGCAACAACTTAGGTTATATTTATTTAGATAGTCATTAATTATTTAAGGTAAGTATAGGCGTGATATTTACAACATCTAATATCTCGTACACCCTTAATCGGTTTCCCGTCAAACACTGACCTTGAGGCCAACAAAGGAAACACTTTATAACAAAATCAATCAAATAGTTCACTTGTCATTGTATTTTAATATAATGTAAATACATTTATTCCTGAGATTTCAAAAATATATTTAAGTGATTAATAAAAAAATATTTATTGAAATATAGCCTTAATATATAATTTATTATAGCAATGGCAAGTATGGCTATGATGGCACCTTTCGTGAACCCAAAATTTGTCACAGTTTTATCTTAAGAGTGGTGTAGATAACGTACATTTTATTTGGAGGTATTAAAAGACATGACGACTGGAAATTCTCTATTCTATTTGCAGACGGCTGTTCAAGGCTGTGTATATCAAATGTCATATTCCAGGCAGTGTGAGTGTGAGTGGGCTTACATTATCTAGGTTTCGAAAGGCATTAAATTCTGATTCTGCATTGGACGTCAACTTGGTGATCTCTGGTTTGAAATGTGGAAACGTCACAAATCTCCTTTGTTCTCAATTGATTCTCAGAATAAAGCCAAATGCTCACGTTTTTCCTTCAAAGTACGCTTGCAGTACTTCAAAGTAGAAATCACATTGACAGCCGTTTTGCAGAACCTTGTCACAGCGCGTATATCTATTCCTATAGTGATACGGAGGTTGACAGGCCTGAGCCTCCATCAAACCCCATGCTAAGTAAATGAGCAAAATTTATGGATGTGGTTGATTTTACTTGGTCAGTTATTCAGCAAACATAGTAGCCCCACTGGTACAGATTCTGTAATTTGTGTGAGTGATACTTTCTTGATAAAACAGATGCAAATATTTTCTTTGTAAATTTTTAACTTGATTTCAGGGCAATGAATCCCCTACTGAGAGATAAAAATTACCTTTATTAGTGTTTACCTTTCTGTCACAAATAGCAGAATGGGGACTGAATTTGAAACTTTTTACTTTTTGATGCTAATTTCGAGGTCTATTAAGTATTGTTGACGTATCAGCAGTACTATTTTCTGATTTAATTACTCATTAACCAAAATAAATGAAATGATTTAAGAAGCAACTAAAGTAATCTTTTAATGTGAATCTGAATAATTCTCTCCAGTAAGTGATGCAACAAAATCGGTGTTATGATCAAATTTAACTCATGTTTCACCATACATTTTGTTCACAGTTAGTTCGTGCATAACGGAATAATAACATCATTTCCCACGCCAATGCCTCCATGTTTACAACAATTGCATTCAAGTGTTCATTTTCCTATTTCTTTTTATTTATTATTTCGTATTACCTATTTTAATTTATTACTTTTTCTCCATGTAATTTAGTATTAAATATGATTTTGTAAATATTATACTATTAGATAATGCAGTGAATATTCGTTTCGTTACTAAAGAAAGAACTGCTTTTGTCTAACAAGTACTACTTAGTTTACGGAGGTTTTAAAACACTGAGGTCGTACGCGATCTATAAAATGATCTGTAATGTATTCAATTAGCAGTTACGTAATGCATAAATCAAGAATGAGGGTATGGTAATCCCTTGGAGAAGAAGGAATACTCATATGCTCTGTAAATGTGTAAGCAGTGGTGTAGGCCATTGCCAACAAACGTAATATTCAACAATAATATTATATTATATTTTAATATAATATTTTAATTCATTCACTTTTAATTCTCTGTAGTAAACTTCAGAACTGAATCACACAAATGTTTCCTTTGGGTGGCTTAACGTTTTTCCTTTCGGTAAATTTAAAATAATCTGGATCTCATGGAATCGTTTTCATGTAATTTAGCGGGTCTTTGTCGATTGATACTGGAACACGCTTTTTCCTCGTAGTGTTGTATCAGCGGGGATTAAAGATGATATTTCTCTGATAAGGAGGTGATTAAACTTAATTGCATTACCACGCCGAAAAGGGGGTTCTTGAATCCCATCAAGGACTAAAATTAAGAAAAAAATAGATTTCGCTCGTTTCCATTCAAGTTCTTATTAATTATTTTCATCCTTTACCTCTCGCGAAAAAGTAAGAGATTATTTTCTCTGAATTTCAGAGGTGCGTATTATGCCGCCCTTAACTAAAGCTCAAGTTATTCTATGTGATCCAATGACACAGTTTGCATCCGCAATGCACACGATTTTGCAATATTAATAACGGTAATTATTCACACCTTAGAATGAAAATCACTAAAAATAACTCATGTCATAAATAAAACTCAGACCAAACTACTGCACCTGGGTCGGTTCTTCACATTGATGGAACTGATTTGAAGATGCCTTGAATTTTATCAGAAACATCGTAAACCTCGAGTTATCCATGTAGCTACATGCCATAAAATGTAACAGTTCCACAAACATACCTGAATATGTATTCAAATTTCCATATTTCCATAATGTAAAAAAGTGCAAATTTGTTACTTTTTGCAGGAAACTAAGTTCAGCTGGGAGAGACTATTCTTATTCAGGTATGGCCATTCCAAAAAGTGACCGGTGTAAATACTTAGGGGTATATTTAACGAAAGATTTAGGGTGGGAGGCAAATGTGGAACAGGTTACAAAAAAGGCATATAAAATGTTACATTGGGTGATGAGAAACCTTAAGGAAAGCGGTCGAACTACAAAGGAAAAGGCGTATAAGACCTTAATCAGACCGATTTTAGAATACGCGTCACTAGTGTGGGACCCGTATGAAAAGGGACAAACAAAATCCATTGAGAAGGTACAAAGAAAGGCAGCAAGGTATGTAATGGGGAAGCATAGAAAGACCGAGAGTGTCACTAAAATGCTGCAAGTATTGGGATGGGACTCACTAGCACGGAGAAGAAAAATAAATAGGCTTTGCGCACTCTTCCGTACACTTGCGGGGGGAAAAGCATGGGGGGAACTGCGACATAAGATAGAAAACCCCGACTATATTGGTAGGAATGATCACCAATACAAGATGAAATGTCGGTCACAAAGGACCAACGTAAAAAAGTTTTCATATCTTAACAGGACGATTGATGATTGGAATAGACTCCCTGCAGAACTGTTTCAGCCCTTTCCTAGAAACTTAAAGATTTTTAAGAATAGGTGCAAAAAATTTATTTTGGAAAACTAATTTCTATGTTTATTTTAAATTTTCGATGACTGATTTAGTGATGTACTTTCATTCTTTCACTGTTACCACCTGGCAAATAGCCAACTTGTAACGATTTGTGTATAATAATAATAATAATAATATTTCCTGCGGCTAAGGTTCAGGCCTATCGCGAGCTTATAGCGGTGTTTTAATTTATATTTCTTCACACTGAGTTAGTTTCACTTGCTCATAATAGCTCAAGTTGAAGACGAAATGCTGATGTTCTGTTCAGAATTTAACAAGTGGTACGAATATCATGCCAAAGTTGGTTATATTCAAACGAAAAAGGAAGGGGAAACTGTAAAGGAGCCAGAAAAACATGATACTTTGCGGATCACTAGGTTGGATTAAAATTTTGGAAAATATTTCTCCTATAAAATATAGGATAATATTCGTCAATCTTATAATATATTCAAGGAAATGTGAGCACTAATTAGCACATCAAAAATGCAATTACCAATATAAGAGACTGCAATCGCAGAAAATGCATAACAATTCCTAGTTATTTAGTATTGAGAATTTTTGTGCAGCATTTGACTATAAATCTTTAACAATGCACGCATAATCGTCCACTTACTCCATGATTTCATGCGCGTGTGCAGTAAATATTTTTGAACTAAGTTTTTTCATCAAGAAACTTAATTTTTTTATGCCTAAAAAGCGGGTAAAAATTAAAAATAAGTGGTTTTATCATCATTGATGCAGCCAAGTTTTGACAAATATTAGGAAACCTATATAAGAAAGAAGAAAAACCCAATAACTCCAGAAACGAAGGTGATGCCATCTTCTTTAAGAAGCTTGGAGAATGCGATAAGGCAAAAGAGGGTTGGATAGAAAGCTGGTTTAAGAAAATCAACGATAACATGAAAGAGGGGAAAACAAGACAGAATACAAGCTGTCGAAGAGACACTTAGGAGAGAACAAAACTACAAATAGCAACAAAATAAGGTATGTGAAAGGGACTTTACTAATAGTGTGTGTAAACAAAGATAATAGATGAAAGCAATAGATCGTCAAACTCTATCAGGGGCCAAGACCGCTGGAAGACTATAGAAAGAAGAGAGTGAGGAGGACGAGTACGATCAGGGCCCAGGTATACTGAGAAGCGAATTGGACCGTGCGGTGAAAGACCTTACAAGCACCTGGTGCACACTACATCAACAGAGGAATCACCAAGCTAGTTACGAAAGTGGAAGAATACCAGAGGACTTTCAGAAGAGTGCAAGATTCAACCTTGGAAGTATTATCACGTGGGAAGGAAGAACTACAACGTACATCCAGCGCAGAAATGCCCAAGCTAAAAATATGTTCATGATGAAAAGGGAACTATTGTGTTCAAAGAAGATAGTACTAAGAATGAGGAAAGATTATATGAAAGGATTCCTGTGGAACGTGGCCCTTTGTGGATCGTAAACATGGACGATTGGAAAAGCAGACGAGAAAACTAAAAGAACTCGAAACGTGGTGCTGGAGTAGGATACTGAAGATCAAATAGCAAGATAAAACATGAAATGAAGAAGTATATATAAGAGAAGAGGAAATGACCGTATGGAATACTATGCAGAAAAGAATAAAAAGATGGATTGGGAACACACAGAGGCTCAATGGATTTGTGAATAATATAGTTGATGGAAAAAGTGAAGGAATAGTCCCCAGAGAAAGGCCAAAGGATAAATACATAGAGGATATAAATAGAAATATATATAATAATTTTATTACCAGGGAGTAAGGGAATTAGCAATAGATAGCGATGGATGGAATGCTGCAGTCAACCAATCTTAGAATGAGTTGACCAGTGGTGGGTCTTATGACTCATTTATCATCATTTAGTGGAATGAGCACAAGATTTCAGTGCAGTTTTGATCAGATCCTCCTTTTCTCCTTGGGCCACAATAACTTGAAACCAAACTTAGTGATACACAACTTCTTTTTTTCTTAATTTTAGTTTTGTGAACTTTAAGACTGTTTTCGTTCCCTAAGACCTTAAATTCCACGTTTCATAAAACCTCTTAATAAAGAATAATTCAATTATTATGTTTCTATAAACGAAAATTTTACACTTTTCCTCCTTGATTCAAAATGACACAATGATTGTGTTAAAGAATTCAAATTTTTTTCGGAAAATGTCTGTAGGAGAATACGTTTTTGTGCAGAAGAATTTGTTTTAACCCGTAACCAGGATTGCTAGTCCACTGCTCCAAAAGCTGATGCATATTTTGCAAGTTCGAACCTTCGTCCGAGACTGAATCATCTTCTTAAGCAGTTATGAGCAATAAATTAGAGGATATTTTGTTGAAAATTAAAACCTTAGAGGGCAAAAGAGTATATGTATGGTGACAGTGGGTAGATTTGGATACAATGGCATTCGATGCAAGCATTGGTATTATATTTTTTGGTGGCGTTTATAGATCACACGGTGAATCAAGAAAGATCTTGTTGAGCCTATAAAAAGGGAGGCACATTTTTCTACGGCACTGTCACTCAAAATATTTCATTGCATCTCTCGTGAGTTATATTTCCACAAAAAGTCCGATGAAGGAGAGCAGACGACCAGCTAGAGGTCATAATGTATTTCTGGAGGCAATGGAGAAAAGTGCTTTTGAAGCTGTATAATGCTGGAGCTAAGATAACTGTTGATAAGCAGATTGGGGTGTTTTAGTGGATGTTATTCATTCAAACAAATTTCCCAATTCAACCAGCAAAGCGCGAAATCAACAAATGTACTGTGGTAGCTCTAGCTTTTTGATGGCGCAGTTCTCCACAGGAAAACCATCAGACGGAACACTTCATCAGTTGGAAAATCAGGGCATTCGTTTCGTAATGGATTTGACACATGAGCTAAGGTGCCAGAATTTTACGTGTGCCTATTTATTTCACTCCGTATTAGGCTAAGCTATTCTAAAATGTATTTTTACAATGTTGGGGACAATCAGGAAACGGAAAACTGAACTCCCTTATCTGTCAAGATAGGAGTCCGTACGAAATTCTCAATGACATTCCACAAAAGGCACTACAGTAGTTTTCTATATCTAAAGGGAGAACAGAAATATTGTTATGTTGAAATATCATGTATCACAGAGCTAAGTAAGCAACAGGATGGATAAGAAACCAAAGATGATACAACAAAAGGGGAATTTGACTCGATGCCAGCTTATTGCCGCGGAAAAATGCACGAAGAAAGCTAATCATTTGACAGAAATAGTATTCTTTAATATTCTTGGTACAAGAGTACAGAATTCTTTTGCACTGTGGACAGAAATAAACCCCAACTGAAGCGAAAATATTGTTTCCAAGAGATTGTTTCTCTATGAGTTGGGATATCTTGTTACTACATATATAGAAGTTTAAAGACGGTTGCCACGAGATGAACAGGCAGTTGATAATTTGAGGAAGACCCTCCAGCACTAAGTTTCAAGCAAACTTACAAGAGCGCTAGATACAAATTTAGTCCATCCAATTGTGACAACCGAAACTCCTACTATGTGTTCAAATTGTGGAAACCATGTTTACAACGCTTATGCCACATAATATTGTCCAGAAAGTTAAAGGTATTGCATTATGCCCCGAAAGAGTTAGAGAGCGTAGTACTTTTGAAGGGAACAGGAGGGTAAATTATGACAACGGCTATAAGGAGTTGTGCCAGAAAATTCATTTGAGTACAATATTCCTTATAGACTGGGTCACTGATATGAACTGAGACATTTATGGTGTTTAAAATGATTTCCATGCCCCCCAAACAATATTAATTTTCGTCTGACGGATATGTAGTACCACCGTCATTCCCGACCATTAATTCATTAACCCTTCTCGTAATGGAATTGAGATTCCCGACGGATGTACTACTGAACATTTTTAAGTACTTTCTTCATACCCGGCTCCTTCTAAAACCCTTTTGAGGGTGACCTTGTGCTCATCTACCAGGGTGTGGTCGCGTAATCGGCGGCCCAAATTCAAATTGCTCCGCCGATCACTTTTTTTGGGCGCGAGTTGTGGACAAATGGAGCTGCGGGATCGATGGATGTGATACCCGGCGTTATAGAGGATATAGAAGTGGCGATTGGAAGCAGAGTTTGGCGAGTGGCAGGTCGCCGGCGACGGAGGCCACGGCCTCGGTGGGATGAAGTTTGCCTTCGCGTGGGTCTTGTTCGACACGGAACAAATTATCTCTCACACGTAATGCTATACCAGGGTTGATGTGATGGAACTTACAAATTGAAAAAGATGGGAATCTCTTTGTAATTTTCCGCTGCGAAATATTCAATGCGACTGCTTTAGCTAAGCGCACGCTTTGAACTGCTTACGTTGCATCATATGTCCGTTATTTGAACGAAATTGTTTCTTTTAAGCCCACAAACATTGGCAGGGAAAAGGGCGCCTCGGCGCCACGTCCAGAGATCCAGGTTCGAGCCCCTGTCAGGAATAATTATTTTTCTACTGTAGAATTTCCAGTACATCTACCTTGAATGCTGCAAGGGGCCAAGTTGTAGGTCGCTGTCCCGCAATAACAACCAAGCAACGATAGCATGTTAATAATGAGATTTTGTTTCTCAAATTATTCGCAATGTAATAGAAAATATTGATAAATAAACTTTTCAAATGCTTGAAAATCGATTAATTGACGTGCTATTTATATTGAATTTTACTTTCGAAACCAAAAGGACGCCTGGTACATTTTTGTTTTAGTAGTTTGGCTTTTGGCATTTTCGCAGCAGTATTATATCTATTAATTTGTTCTAGTCAACGCACCATTCTGAAAGCCACCTCAAGTGTGTGTGGACGGTGGTGATTCCACACCAGGTATGAACTTACCGTCAAACACACTTTCTTACTGTTATTAGTTCGTCCAATATATATAGTTTTATGTTAAATTAACTAGGAAGAGATTTCAATTGCAATTCCACTGCTATCCATCATTCTGCTCATTCAGGATAGACGCTGCAGTCATGCATCACGCGATCCATTTGTTAGAGTCCATTCTGCTAACAGGTAAAGTTTTTACAATATTAAAGAATCACAGAAATTAGTCATTTAGCACCCTATGCGAAAATTGAAATTTGAAAATAAAGTGATCATAAAAACAAAGATACCTATTTTAACCGTCTACTTTACTGGCAGCATCGATCAAAGTTATTGTGATCCCGAATTGTTTATGGAAAAAATTACGTTTCTGCTATTTATATCTCAAGTTTTATGTTTGGTTCTACCATAGTAGCATGGATTTTTTGTCAAATATTTTCTTTTCATCTTTGGATAGTTCGTAATACAACGGGCAGGAAAACATCTATTAAAGATGTAAGTCCACACCGAGGGCGTACTCTCCACATATAGGCAAGCGGATGTAAGCGGAACATAAAGGTGGGAGTCATGGTATTAGATTTTTTGAAGGAGCGGGTGGAGTGAAAAGATAATGGATAACTATGAACACACCAGTTATTTTTTTAATTTTTGCATAAGTCAGGCGTTCATAACATGAATTCCACACTAAAACCACCAAATGAGCCATTTGACCCTGGCGACTGTTTTCGTTTTGCATTCTGCACTTATTGGTTTTTTAAATAGGGAATTATATGTTCTTTGTTCAAACATTTTTGCCTACATTTCTGATGCCAATTGGAAGGTGCAAGTTTAAAAAAATCTACAGCTAAGAGTTGATCCTGTAAAAAGTACGTTTGCTGATCATGCTTTGGAAAAATTATAATAAAGGATTCTTGAACTGCATGTAGACGTGGTCATTTATGTGTTTGAAATCAATTGTTTCATTACTTGAAATAAAATAATATTTTTATAACTGAATACCAAAGTCATTACTACGATTTTTGCAGTTCATGCTGTGGCAAATTTATAAAACTATGACAACACTATGTGTGTTTTAATTAAGTTTTAAAAAGTTTGAAGCGTCCTAATGTGTCAATAACCCACGTGCACCTCCTTATGGTGAGTCACAGATAATGATTTGCGGTCTCTCAAGTAAGTCCGTTTAGAGTAGGTGTCTTACCTCGAGTACAAGAGTGAAAGCGGGCCTATGAAATTACAAGGTTATTCTTTTTACCGTGGCATACCGGTAAAAATGCGCCAAAACTGACCGGTAGAGCGCAGGAACCGTAAGCAGGGAAAGCTGCACGTGACGCGGGTACTGCAAGGGATGGTAATCTTGAGTACTCTACTCCAACTTAATGATAAAAGTAAAATAATTTCCTCGGATGGCCGAATTCACGCTGGGCGACGGAAACTGTTGAAGGAAGGAAGGGCCCAAGGGAAGGTTTGCCCGTCAAGAAATGGACTAGTCAATTCAAACGTACCAAAGGCACTTGACATGTGAGTGAAATGGTTGGAAAAGAGTGTAAATTGATGCATAAAATGAAAATGAGATGAGTGGATATTTTGTGTGCATATGAAACTAAGATCAAGGGGCACGATTTAATTTGAAATGTTGACGGTGGATTGGCGTTATGGTCAGGATTTGAGGTTATTCTATAATGCAGTCTGAGTGTAGGCTAGATCCTAAAAGAGAGCTAAGTTTCAAGCAAGGAAGTACGAGTTAGTATCCCCTGCATTGATCTGGGTTCGTATGAGGGCGTAACTCTTCGAGTTGTGATTTTGGCATGCGATGTACCAGTGGATTGAGAAAGTGTAAGAGTAAAATTTTATTTTTGGGGGAAACTGAAGGGGGGGAAAGTAAAGGTTTCGAAGGAAAGAGACTCTGGCGAGTGGAATATTTTTGCTAGGCATCATGAATGGCTGGAATTATGTGAGGCGGAATCCATATCAGAGCGCGATTAGGCCATTTGACGATCCTAGTGTGATGGTGAGAACTTGGTGCGTGCATGTAAAATAATTTTTTGGCTAAAATAAAAGGATTTAGCATAAGAAAATTCGTATTTTGAAAGGTGAAGGGGTGATTTTAAGTGAATAATTGATTTCATAGTGTACAACAAGGGATTTAGAAAATAAGAGTTGGACACACGGATGTTCGAGGTAGGAGGTCGACACAGGAGTGCCTAATGCAGAACAGACCAATATCTGGTTATATCCGGGCAGAATATGGGCAGCAAGTGAGTTTCAAGGAAGAATGTTGTTCGTAAGCAGTTGAGAGTAAAAGTGATAAGGTTTTTAGACAGAAAGGTAATAATGCAGCAAGTCATGCATGAGGATGTTCTATACTCGAAGCAGAGTGAGTGGAACGAATGAATTGGAAACGGTAATATGAGTAATACGTGGGAGATATGGAATGGGATAATAGTAGAATGTGCTGGAAGAGCATGTGGGAAGTGTTTGGTGGGGTAAATAAAGGCGATGCTTGGTGGAATAAATAAGTGAAAACTGCAGTGAGTGAAAAGAAAAAGGCTCACAAGAGGTTAATCGCAGCAAAATCAGACAAAAATTGAATGTCGCCATGCGATATTTACAGAGACAAAACAAATGAATTCTGAATCGTTGTGAAATAGAGTAAAGAAGTAACGCGTGCAGATGAAGCAGTAGTGAAAAATTCAATGTGATAGGTCTTAAAAGATAATTTGGAAATTAGTAAGAAGGGAGTTTCTAGAGGAGTTCATAGGAAAGAATTTCAAATGGAATAAAAGTGGCGATGTCGTGTGAAAAGTGCGTAATGCGAGGAACGGTTGGAATAAGCATTTTGAAGAATTATAGAATAGTGATGCAGGTGACGAGAATGAACAGAGCGAATTAACATGCAAGAATGTCCATATTGGAAAGGATATATGGGAGAATCATGTCGTGGTGGCTCTGAGATTATTAAAAAAAGAGAAGGTTGCAGACATTGATTGGATATCCAGTGAAATGTAAAACTATGGGTGTAAGATTTATAGTAGCCATTTGTGCAAATTGCATTATTCATGCTAGACTGTTTCAGTTGTACCAACGGATTGGAAGAATGCGATAATAGTTTCATTGAACAAGGGTAGAGTTAGGGAGACTGGATAAAAGAATAGAGCAATTAGTTAAATGATTTTTTCGGGGAATGTTTTCAGTCAAATATTAATTAAAAGTATGAGGAAGATTAACGTTGACAGTATATAGGGTGCATAATGTCGGGTTATGCTTGAGAAGAGATATATTGATCAGATTTTTGCACTTCTGAAAGTCCTATAAAAATATTTGGGCGCCCAAAATAAATTATATCGCGAATTTTTCGATTTAGAGAAGACAGGAGCTTCCGGATAACTTATGTGAAGCAGCAATGAGAATGTATTTTAGGGTAGTAGTCTCGGAGACCATAGTAGTGCTTTCTGATAGATAGAGTAGAAATAACGGCTTTTAATCATAATAGAAAATGGTAAAAAAATTGAAAGTGGAAGATTTTTTTTACTTAAATTGAAAGATTGCGAAATACGAAAGGAAAGATGATGAGAATTAAAGACTTGCAAACGGAAGAAAATTAGTAAGCATCATGTGGTGCATATTAAGGAATGACTTTTTGTCTAGGGAAGCGCAAATCGTAGTGCACAAAATTTCTCTCCTCCTGCTGTGATACCTGAATATGTTATTATCAGCTTCAGTTTTAGCATTCAGTGGGAATGTGGTAACCGAGAAATATTTCCGCTGAAAGTAGGATGGTTTGGTTAGAAATGAGTGGATGATGAACGAATATGGTTTGGATGCTCAAGTTATGGACAAATGAGAAAGAACACTACTTCGTTGGCTTAGATATGCCAAGAGAATGGAAGAAAATCGAATGGTCAAACGTAGAAACAAAAAAGATGTATGAGAGCGGAGTGAATGGAGTCACGAGGCGGGGTAGTGTGGTAGAAGAGACTCTTTAGTGATGGAATACTGGGAGGCATAAGAACCGGAGGGGGTGTAGGCTGGCTGAAGCAATGTATGATAGTAACTGAAGCAAAAGAGGTCTGAAAGTATAGCGTTGTAAGGAGGGATTTATTAAAATGGACAAAAATTACAGGCCTATTATTGAGAGTATATATTTTTAAATTGACCAAAAACGTAAAGTGCGTGTCGGGTGTGTATGCATTTATGAATAACCTCTGTAACTTGGAGCTTTATGTGGCTACTTTACGTACTGCATGTAAACTGTTTAAAGGAGAGCAATATTTGTTTTACTAACTACAAAAATATAACTTTCTCAGACTTATTATTTACAAAAACCTGTTTGTCAACAGCAACTTTTTCTTCGGAATTATGGCCTTTAGTTTTTGGTTAAACATGAACAGGGGTCGAAACGATTCCTTGGCGGTTGAAAGGGTGAGGAAACTCCTCCGGCTCGTATTCCGAAGGGCAGGAAGACTTCTATTACCGCCCGACAGCCACACCTAGGGCATAATCACCGCACTTCCGCAGATGGATGGAAGTAGAAATGGGAATAGGAAAGTGGGGGAGATGAAATTTGATTTTTGAAGGACAGGGTGAAGTGGACAGACAATGGCAAAATACGGAAGGAGAACTCATGGGATGAAAAAGAAGTGCAAGAAGGAGAGAAAGAGAGAGGTGTCAAGGGGAACGGATGGCGGGTTTTGAGAGACCAGAGGCGTATGTCAGAGAAAGGAGAGAAGAGGGAGATTGAAGAGGGTGAAGCGGGCGGAGGGTGCCGAAGGGAGAGAGGGTGACATGTTGGAGGAGGAGGGACGAGGGAGGTGAGAGAGCGGAGCAACGTCTCAGCGGAACTCGAATGCGTGGAATTCGCAGTGGAAAAAATCCCCCAGCATTCCGTGTCCAGGCAAATGATTTTTTCCCTGTGAGTCCCATATCCGTTTGTCTCTCTGCTGTGGGTGACGTTCGCTTAAGTTTAATCCCGTTTATCACGATACTTCGATCCGAATCAAGACCTGTTGTGCTAGGCGGTAATTGCTATTGAAAGCGTAGTTATTTCCTGTATTATTGGAACCGCCTCGGAAAATTTAACAGGACCTTTTAACTTGAACGGGCGATGCTGTGGTATTTTAATTCATACCGTAGCGCATTTTTACGATAATTTTAAGTTTATCGACTGATGGCAGCAGGTTTCCAAAACCACTGTATTCGGGAATTTTCATTTTTTGTTGATTTGGGGCTAAATAATTACTAACAGCCACATTTAGCTGGAGGTTGCACTGATTTAAAAAAGTGGAGATCGCACAGTGACAGCAAAATCATATGTCATTTGTCAGTACTAGGTCCTACTCAGAGCTAGTAGCAAACTAGTATCGCATCAAATATGAAATGAAATAGCTCAGCGAGTATGATTGCAATCATGTTTGTAAGCAAGCATCAGTATCACAGGATACTTGAAATATATCATATTAGTGAGCACCCTCTAATGTATGCTTGATGAATTAATGTGTGGTGCGAGGCTAAGTCAGCTGAGTTAAATAAAAATAACAGTTTTACTCGTTATTTCTTCAACCATTTTTATGGGAATACTTTAAACTATGAAAAATTTCCATTATCGTAGGATACAGAACCAGATTTCCGAGTTATAGGCATGATCCCTATCTTACTTGATACTGTATTTAATAATTTGTGCGGTACAATTTTGCTACTCGCTCCCAGTAGGACAAATTTGCCGTCGACTAAACTCGTTACCTTTAACAAATGCTGCGAGATCTTCACTCTCTGTAATCAGCGTAATTATATATCCGGTGGATGTTGAAATGATAGCAGACATTCGATACAATATGAATGAAAATACAGCTTCCTCGCCAGTATAATGATCTCGGGGAACCTTTTTAGACGGCTCAAATCATTTGAAATAATATTATTTAGTATTAGCTATCATACCAAATATTCGCTGACTGAAAGTAGCATGGCAAGCTAGAATTTGTACCTTAGTTTAAAAAGATCCCATTCCTACTATCGCCTCATCCCGCATGAAAGGACCTGACGAAATTTTATTTTCGGTATTTTGCATCTCCCAGTGTCCATGAAATAAGGGTATAAGTAATAAAAACGAGTTGTTGTATGTTTTACCGAGTACTGTATGTTGTCTTGGTTTCTTGTTTGACCTGGCATTGTTTTGACTGATTTTCATCCTCGTCTAGGGGCCGGGGGAGCGTGTCGGATGCCTGGTGTTTAGTGACTAAACACCAACACTGTTTACCCGTCCCTCACACCCTGGAGGTGGCTTGCACGATATTTCGTGGATGTGGACGTAGATGTAAAGAAAGTAGTCCACATACAGCAATACTGCCATATTACAGTACACTCGTAACAAATATAAATATGGGCACACCATACGAAACATCAGCAAGAAAAAAAAACAACTCAAGAAACTAGAAAGAGATAACAACACCACTATCTCACCACTCCCCTATAAAACGTTACGCACCATTTCAAAGCGTTCAGCAATTCGTTGATCGTGTCCTGATGAATAAACAGGAAGGCAAACCAAGCTCAACTTTCCAACAGAAGGTCATTAGAAGTTAGCGACGGTTCATCGTGGGACGGGGGTGTTAACTCACTATGATTATTGGGTGTGGTTTAGGGACCACAAATGGGAAATCGGAGGAGTCCTAGCTCTCAAATAAGGTTTTGAGATGCGGTAAGTGACAAGACTGTAACCACGAAGTTGAAGTGAACTCGGTGAATTAATCGAAACCACAAATATGGCCGGTCCTTGCACCCGAAAAACAGCAAACCCTTTAACTTAGGGATGAGTAGAGAGGGGTTCTCCAGTGGTGAAGGCTTCTGATTGTAATTGCGTGAGGCGGCAGACATCTGGATCCCGGTGCCGTTGGGGGGGCCGGAAGTCTGAAATGGGTTGGATTCGGACTCAACTACTATGAGGAAGGCGTAGCGCCCCGTCCGTTGGGAATTTCTTAATAAGACCACCGGGAAGCTCAGCCAGCCTAGGGAGCGGAAAGGTTGAATTAAATAAATAATGCGCGAATCCTTCCACTTTTCCCGTTAGAAAGGGTTCTCTGCAATGTAAATGAAACTAATTGAATCCGTTTTCTGATCCATCTCACGTTTGACCCAGCCATGAAAGATCGCCGCTCGCACCCCTCCAGGGCTTATAATCTGGGGTATTGTAAAATAGGGTATGGTGCACTTCTAGTAGCCGGATTCCTTTCCTTCTCACCCGTCCTTCAACCCAAATCTTCGGCTTTTTAGATGCTTTAACAAGCCACTTATTGAATACGTTTTAAGAGGAATGAGGTATGCATATCGAGCCTCAATGAGAAAAACAGTCGACTAGTGTACGTATCGAGGTCAGCTTAGGTGAATATTTTTTCCCTCATGTGTTTTCACTGATATATTTTCCGTCTTCCGCATTTTACGGTGCACTAAATTCTCAGGGTATTCCAATGAAAATAACGCCCTCGGCAACTGGTATTTATCGGCTTTATTTTATACTTACCATAAATATAAGGAATATATTCGTCGTAGCATTAGGAATTACTTGGAAGCTGATGCTTGCCTAGAAAGGTACATTTTATATAGAGCTAAGTACTTAAAATGAAGAAGGAAATTAAAATACTTTGCTTCCTCTGATTTCCTTCTTTAAAATGGATTTCTACAAAGTAAAGGCCTCAGCCATTAAGTGTACTTAAAATGAACTTTATCTCCCGCTGCCAGATGTACACTGACGTTAACTATAATTTAAGAACCGTTATGTGAAGGTAAGCAATGAAAGTAAAAATTTTAGGGCGAGCACTTGATAATATATTCTATACCTTATCTATCACACATAATATATGCATCTCAAAATAAATACTGGCACAAACATTTTTGAAAACTTTACTTACTTTGATACCGGGGCTACTGTTCATGAAGAACACAATACTGGAGTTTCTAGTAGCTAGAGACGGTGAAACCTACAAAAAAAGACAAGAATATTAATAAAAAATTTTATTTATTGCTTTCGAGCCAAGTTCATTTATTTTACTACAACTTTCATTTTCCCTAACTTTATCACTGGGCACCTTAAGTTAGTTACCCTCCGATAATGGTAGGTGAATATCCATAATATTTTAAATGCACATGTTTGATTATATTGCCAGTCGCGCCTAATGCTCCTAACAACTGAAGGAATACCCTATTTTCTCTAAACGTATGATACTACGTTTGCGAAAATTAGTCCCGCTGAGCTCCTTCGTATTTCCTGCTATCCTCTATGATATCCAGAATGACCTTCACCCTTGTTATGGTTCTCTCAAAAGCCCCTAGCGCTGCGCAGTGAGCGATACTGGGACATGGCTATGATACTATCAAACTTCTTTGAGAAAGGAATGGAAGGTTGTTGAATATTGAGGGTCAGCCAGGAAGCCTTTCTTGTTGCTACGAACACAAGCGTTTACGTAAAGTGGAATGACTCACCACCACGTGCTTTCCCGTTTTCATTCGTCACACCATGAGACCTTAAGAAAGGGTATCTTGTAAAACCATAGCGATTGGTGATATGAACCACTTGCATTGCGTGTGTGTGCCTAGTGACTTTCTTGCGAAGTAATTTGGTTCTCCTGCCTCACTCTCTCCCGTAGCCTCCCTCTCTTCCCCTCCGTCCTTTCCCTTCACCCCATCCGTTTTCTAATCACCTCCTTGCCACGCAAGTGTGTGCCAAAAACACTTGCGTTAGCTACAATTTTATTCCATCTCCATCCATCAAAAATGTCTACATGACCCTTAAATATCTAGCCCATTAACATCCACTTTCATTGATCCTCTCATCTTGAATATTAATATTTTGAAGCCTACTAAAATACTGCTGCACGTAGTATTGACTGCATTTTCTATTATTTGAAAGCCATGGCCATTTACTACATCATATTAATTTTAATAACAGCAATACAAAACGCTTTTCACCGACCTATTTTCATACAATTAACCACATTTTTGTCCAAATCGCCGCCGTCAAATTGAAACTCTTCCTTTCTATTCAATAATATTTATTGATTTGCTATTACATTCCTGGACAGTTTAAAAGTTGTCCGTCGAAAATGCGAATGTTTATAATCTCCAAAAACTTTTTTCGACGATATGCCCTAACAATCGTTGCCATCATTCGGGTCATTGACTAAACGTAAGTTCAACGACAACCGGTGCAAATGACCCCGGCCGTCAACGCACCTTATAGCCACCTAAATCTACTGCTGCAACTACAAGACACTCACTTATTACCCACTTAATATCACCCGCCAATCTTCCAACAACCCCCAAACCTTCCTTCCGCGCATGGTCCACCTTTCGTAACACACTCCATTTTAGTTTGACTGAAGAAGGCAATATATTAATTTTCAATTGCTGGTTATGAAAACAAATTTACAACCATCTTTAATTAAACATTCTTTCCGCACCGTTTTTTTATTTTTCTGAGTTCGTAATTACAAGTTCTGCGCTGAAAAGAGTGTACCGTAAATATTCAAGCAAAAGATAGCATTTTATTTGATACGCATTTCATTTAAAACGTTGAAAAGATACCGCAGCCCTGGAGGAAATCCAGACCTAAAAGACAATGCTAAGTGTGCTCAGCTGAGGTAAAAATGAGGAACGCTGTGTACTGGTGCCCCGACCATATTAAAGGCTAATAGTATTTTCCCCAATTTGACTATTGCAGTAAGATATAAGACAATATAAATGATTGCTTATGAAATAGCACGAAATACAAGTTATTTATTTTTAAACCGTAAATAAGGCCTAACTAAACAGATTGGTGGACAAGATGGAAGTGTTAAAAACACAGGACTGGAAAATGCTCACTCTGCAGAGCTTTAGTAAACAAAAGATTTCCGAAACTCGTACGTAGTTAGACACACTAAAATATCATAGATTACCATGGAATGATACCATAATGTTTCATATCTTACCTGCTAACATGACAATATTTTAAATGCAACTTTTAATACCTGCAAAATTTCTGCGAAAGAGCGTTTTATAGTCAATGGGTGGAATTAAAAAAATTTAAACTTGGATATTTCCATAACACAACTTACCATCATCATACATTAATGGGGAACCCAGAGTAGCGAATCGTTCTGGGCTAAGCAATGTGATTCTGCGCAGTTCAATTCTAGTCTCAGGACTAGAATTTCAGGGCCAGTCTTTTTCATTCCACAACTTCCAATTTATTAATCTAATTTTAACCCATTCATC
Organism: Pyrrhosoma nymphula; assembly: GCA_963573305.1. Taxonomy (NCBI): domain Eukaryota; kingdom Metazoa; phylum Arthropoda; class Insecta; order Odonata; family Coenagrionidae; genus Pyrrhosoma; species Pyrrhosoma nymphula. Next base: position 103,055,270 of record OY754332.1, on the reverse strand, counting down.
CACAATTGGTTATTTTCTGCCATATAATTACAATACCCGATTTTAAATGCTCTTTCGACCCTATCAACCATGTGCTTCATTTTCACCTCTACGAGAAGAGTAAGTAATATTTGTTAGCATACGATGAATTATCAGCCGCATTTACACTTCTTCATTATTAATTTTTTATGGAGCAAGTAATATAGAATAGGTAGTAGTAAAACATTGTGCCTAAAACAAACGAGGAAAAGATACATTACTTTACTTTAAAAAGTGTACTCAACAGCTTTACGATTATAAGTCTGTAAATAGCCAATAGTGTGCCTCCGTAAAAGGATGTGTATCTAAATGGTAAAAGTTAGCCACCGATTTTCTTGTAAGCGGCTAATTATATAAAAAAACGGGCTTCACATCCGCCTTATTAGACTCAGGCCAAAGAAAGACAAATTGAAAGGTCCAGGTTTAACAAAACTGCATGTAAATGTAGATACTGTAAAAAAATACGTTTGTTGGTTATGCTATGACCAAATTAGAAAAAAATCATGTTTCTGAACTGCAAACATGCGTGGTCTGTAAATGCGTTTGCAATTTATATTTGTTGTCATTAATAATATAATTACAATATATTAAAAGCGAATGCCAAAGTTGTGTCTTCGATATCTGGGGCTCATGCTGTGGAAAATTTTGATAACTATGCCTGAACTGCATGGACATGCGTTTATGATTTGAGTTTTAAAAATTGTTCACGCTATAAAAGTAATTGTTATATAAGCGAACAGTAAAAATGTAACTATGGTAGGCTAATTTTTTACACAAACTTTTGACGCCACTAATTATTTTACAAACAGTGGACTAGTTTTTGATTAATCATAAATAGTGGTTGAAGCAACTACTTGGAGGTCGGAGGCGGTAGGGAAAACTCTGGTGGTTCAAGTGTTAAAATAAATAATGCGAAAATAATATGGGAGAGAGTGGCCTAATGCACAGCTCGTGAAATCATTTCTTAGCGTTTCTTTGCTCAAATGAGGTCAATAAAAGTTCATTCCGTTCGTATCACCCATTGTTGAAATAATCGTCTGCATACAACCCGTGACGTAATTCTACCCGTAAATCTCCTCATGAAGAAGAAAGTGAACGCAGTCGATATAAAGTTCGCTTTGAGGATGGGCGGTCTGGTGCGTCATCGGAGAGAATATTTGACCGAAAAAGGTGCGTGGGCACCGTACCTTTGGTGACACCTACGCCGTCCGGCAAGGACCCGAGAAAGTTTAGGTGGAGGAAGTGACCAGCGTGGCGACCGAAATTGCAGTTAATGCAATTACTTTACAGGCCGCCTAGTCGGTCGTCTGTGTCAGACACCCTAGGCAAACCCCTTGTCAAGACCCTTTGGGTAACTCTCCTCTGTATGCCGCCCGTATCCATGTAATCCAATTTGTGTGGTAGGCGGTGGCATTCTGCTCATACCGGTCTTTGTTTGCGAGGGTGACCGACAATCTTTTAACAGTCCTATCCCATGATAAAGGAAATGCATACGTAGGAAATATTTTAGTAGGTAGAACCATTATTGTTTACACTTCATCTATTATAATAGAGCGGTTGAACATTTTAAACTACTACCAATATGTTACCGGCTTTGACAGCTCATTCGTCTAAATCTACACGCTAACCTACGAGCCACCACTGTGGCATGTAGCAGGGGGTGTTAGAACACCAACCATTTAAATTGTAAGGAATAGGTAAAAATAAGGGTAAGAGGACAGAGGTGAATTGTAAGGCATTTCGGTGATGCAAAAATGCTGTAGTCGAGACCCCATCATGGATGATTTGCGGCTGGTGCGATTTTCAATTAATTTTGTTCGATGTAATATTATTCGATTTGGTGATTAACGCCAATCATTACAAGGTAAAATATTTAGAAACTAGACTGGATTATTTCCCAGAATGATTTCTGATCCATGTTTTACAATCAAAGGAAATGATATCGGCTGAATACCACGTCAATACTAGAATAAGTCAGATAGCAATCTGCTACCCGTGGCCCTAAAATATCAACGTGTAGTCGGCAGGCATCTCCATCCGGGAAAAATCTAAAGAAAACATTTTACGCTGCAGGCTTACAACCTAGGCATTGTGGGGTCAAATCGCTCCAGACACATGAATGTCACGTTGGCAATAGGTCTGACGCTCTTAGGTTAAAATGTGTGGTAGAGCTTAGTTAATTATCAAGTCTAGTACTTTTATATTGAGAAAGGTTTTTAGTGATTTTAATCTTACGGTTTCGAGGTAGTATGCTATTTTGGAAAAATTACGATTATTTCATGTGTACTTTAGGTAAATGCTTATTACATTGGGTTTTTGAAGCCCATTAATGTCTATGTTGCTCATTTTGTGCATGAGAAACGGAGAAGAGTGGACAAGGCTGCTTTCACGCTTGAAAATGTTTATCCATACACAGAAAACTGTGTATTCTGCATACAGTGCAGTTTGCTTACTTTTCCTTTTCTTCAATGATTAATACTTTTAAATATTTAATGATTCGTAAACACAACCAAACGTGGAAGCTACAAAAAGGCTTAACGGCCCAAGATTATCCTCGCGGCTGACAGTGTCATTCAGAACACTATGGCGACCGAAGTCACCGCTGACAGCTCCGCAGACGGTGAACGTGAGACTTCTCGGGGCCACCTGGCGTTCGTTCGTGACATTTACTCAAAATGAATGGCAAGACAAGCGGAAGACGTATGTTGTGAAGTCTGGAAAATCGGAGAAGGAGAAGAAAAAAATTGGTGAGCGTTTTCAATTAATATTTCGAAGGTGCTGAAAAGCATGAAGAAAAATTTCTTTTACAAAATAATCTACCAGATTTATTTGCTACTGCCTCAAGAAGTTACGCTCGACGTATAAATATCCACCTATCTTTTTATCTCTCAATTGTTTTTGGGGTTTCACCTCGTTGTTTAACTGATCAACATCGCGGGAACCTAATAATCTACGTTATCCACCAATTTTTGCCCAAAAAGTTATTTTTTTATGATTTTGATCACTATGCACTCATAGACCACTCAAAATAAATATAAATAACAATTACTTAGTATTGGTTATGTAAATTATCTCGAGATATTTAAAGGATTGGTCCATAATTCAGTTAAAGTCACGAAAATGATAATACTGGGTACTTTTCTTTGGTTCAGGTAAACGTTAAAACGGTTAAATTTGGCAATCGACCAGTGTGGATAGGTGATTTATGCCATTATTGCACCCTGTGCATAGGAGTTACATACATTGATTTCACAGCAATAAGGTTATCTAATTAGATGCGTATAAGCCGAAAAGTATTCACGGAAACCCTGCAATGAGCCATGTTGAGATTGAGACAAACGAGTCTCAGTCACGGGTGCCAAAAGGAGATTAAATAATAATAGCAAAGAGTTATTGATACTATATATTACTAACTTTTTCAATCCGATTAGACTGAAAACGTTAGCGCAATACTTAAAATTTCATCTTAAAAAGTAGAACTTGAGTATACGAATGCGCGTTTGACAGGGGCGAGCATCTCGTCGTTCAAATTCGGAGTGCTGCCTCAACCTATGTTAGGTTCTAAACGTTGGTTGCAAGAAATAATAAGGATAAGTTGGTTTTTGAAGTCGAAACACACTTAATTTGGTCCTTTTAAATAGGCAATTTAAAATGCTAACAAAAATGTATTGTAAATAAGTCGTTTTTTTTAGGGCAGGGCACAACCTTTCTTCATTGCCTCAGGTACTAAAATGGCTCCGGAAGGCTCTGATCCTACGTATTCTATGAGATGAATGGAAAATATACGCCAAGTGGCCATGATGTGTGGGACATTTCATGCGAGAAATGGCTCTGCTTATTATTAAGCGCCAAGGCCCTTAGTATTCTCCTCGGTAAATGATGAGAAAAGGTCGGCTATCGAATGGGTGAATGGATCGAAATTTATTTGCTCGTGGTCAAATGGAACTATTTTAATTAAGGCGTAGGTTTAATTAAGGTTTTTCATCAATGCTTGGGAGTGAAAACCACCGTTGTATTCAACGTTCAGGCATTAGTATTAATGCTGGATTAACGAACACAATCAAAAGCAGCTCCATTGTCAGAAGACGCCCGTGGAATATGTTCCGGACATACCCTCACCTGATGTGGAATTCCCATAGTGGTTGACTTTGAGGCCCTTTCATTGAATCCTATATGCGATAATTCCCGGAATATTGAGCACAGTTTTATCAATTTTATTGCAGAAAAGAGTTCGAGAGGCGTGGTGGCAGTTGCGCATACTTCCTTTACAGTGAAAGAGTTCATTTCCTAGGAAATGGCTCCGCACGGGGGAGTAAGGTAGTCTCCGCATTTCTTTCTAGGATTCTCAAGGACCCAAATTTCATAGTCACCTTCAAAAAACTTAATCTGTTAATTACATCAACTTTCCAGCTCTCTATGGCTTCTTATTTCAATTGTTTATACTGGCTTCCCAAATGAGTTACAAACAATATCAGCGTATTTTGATCCAGATTTTCTTGGATCGTTAGCGTAGTCGAGAAATGTGCTGCAGATACTTTCCCGCCCTCTCAAGTAAAATATGTTGGCGGCGTTGCCAACCATGTACTCTCCTCTCCGCACTTAAACGAACCACTTCCACACGAACCTTTCCTTCGTTGACGTCCCCCATCGTGCAGATAACTGCCACCATATTTCGCTACCACATAACTTCACTAGCAACACATCGGGTAATTCTTACAGAGCAGAAGATAATTTTCAGAGGAAGAGTCCATATCCTACAAACTAGCATCACACATGCGGGTATGGTATCTTCCACGTTTGTCTGCCAGGGTTCCTAAAGGTCACAAAACTACATATACAAATTTGAGATGCTCAATCTGCTATTTTCATCAACTTTATATTTCTCTTTAGCTCATATTCCAATTGTGTGCATGGGTCCTACCTTGGGTTGCGAAAACGTTCACTGTATTTTGATCTAGCTTCGTTTTTGACCGTAAACATTGCCGTGAAACGCACTGCTGGCACATTCCTCCCATGCAAGCTAAATGCAGTGATGTTGGCAGCGTTACCAACCATGTATTTTCCTCTCAACTCTGCTCCTCAGCCGACCCCTTTTACACAATCCATCCCTTGCAAAGAGTAACGCTTAGCGCCGGATTCTGAAGCCATGTTTCGCTACCGCTACACACATCTTACCATATAAATCCCATTTATGCCATATCAATAGCGTGAGAGGAGTAAACATCAATGTTTAAAAATGAACTGCAGTTATATAAAAAAATACCTGGGAATCATCGTCACTAAACTCCTAACGTGGGGTGGCGTTTTTAATATTGGCGACGCTGCTCTAAAAACACTAGGCTTTCTCAATGAAATGCTTTGGAGGTTCTCAGATGAAAAAAGATTAAAGGGATATGTTACTCCGCTCTAGTTGAGTCACATCTGGAGTACGGCTCAAGTATTTGGGATCCTGTAATGAAACGTTTATCATACGTGGTAAACATAATGAAAAGGAATGCCGCACGCTCAATATATACAGCAACGAGTGAAACAATTTAATAGGCTACTTAAATAAATAGTCTGAGATGCGTTAAAAAACTCATTGAGGTTACACGATACGTTAAGTTTACTGGGTATATAAAAAACGCGAATTTCAAGATGGCAGGTTTAATATTACCATACACTCGCATTATATCTATGTAACTAGGAGATGTGGCAAAATAAGAGACATGCGCTGAGGAACAGCAATTTGCAAATACTCGTCTTCCTATAGCATCAGCAATAATTGCAGTAAGGACTAAGCGTGGCAGTATCCCGTATAAAGATAGCTTACTCTTCGTCCCGTCCCTCTTCAATTTCTATTTTCATGGTTGGTGTTCAGTCACCCCCTGCCTCACTCCCCTTCCGTGGATCACGGGGTTGTATAACGCTTTCAAAGTGCATTTGTCACTATGGTTTCCAGAAAGACTAAATTGCTGGTGTAGAATATTTTGTTTAAACAGCACTTGCAAATATTCAGTTATGGTTGAATGCTTTCAAATTAGAAGTTATGAATTTATTGTTTTCTCCCCAAAACGGGCCAAAAAGGACCATTCAATCAATTTCAATGCAAGTATACTTCGTTGTAATACTGCGACATCAGACACTTTATGCATGTATCACGAATATTATTATTATTAGGGAATCTACCGGTTAAGGTAGATTAACATGGCAGATAGTATTAATCCTCTAGATGTTTTTAGACGCAGACCTTACCTGCCTACAAATTTCCTTTCTTCATCGCAGCATACGTCTTACCTCTCTTCATCTCATCCATAAAACCCATTCTCTTCCTAACCCTTTCCGCTTACCAATCATTCTCTCTTTTAACACGGCCTTCAGCAACCCTTTGCCCTTCAGTTCCTACCTCTTTCAAAATGAAGAAAATACTTTCGAATCAGCACACTTTCACTGCAGATAACCATTCAACGACTACAATAACCGCTCACTGTTATCTCAGTGTACCGAATTGAGTCCAGTTCAACCGTCAGAATTCACCCTTTGATTGTCTACTGCATCACATGAATAAGCTCAGCAGCTGAGTTTCTAGCCATGTGATCTCTCTGTCCGTGGATCAAATTTCTGACACGAGGGAAAAAAACCATGCGCTCATCTTACGTAAGAGGAGAGTGTAATCCGATCCGCACCGAGGCGTGGTGGATGCATTAAGTTTCAACCCCACCCCACACCCCCTCCAACGCCCCACCCCACCCTCCCAACCGACCCCTTTACTCCCCTCCAGCCTCCAGCCCGCCCCCTTCCCTCAGCAGACGTTTTCCAAGTGAAACGGGCCCGTTGGTGGTACAGCCACCCTCGCGAATTTTCCCCAACGTCGCTTTTCATCTCTTGTGTAAGGGAAAGGATTCGCTGCTCTTCCTGCTTTGAATGGTGAGTGTGGAACGGGGAGGGGTTGAGGGGAAGCGTTTGGGGTGGGCGGGTTCTAGATTGAAGCATTGTGGGAGGTTGGTCGAGAGGGAGGCGGAGAGGGGTGGAAGACGCAGTTGCGCCAAAAGGGACCCTCACACCCCCGCCACTTACCACCTCACCCCTTCCCTTTCACCCCGAGACAGGAAGGGCGGACCCAGGGTGTTATTTAAAAAGATACAAAAGGGTATAGAGAGCCAGTTGGCGGGCTTTTATCCCGCTTAAAAAAGCGTCTCTTTCTAAATAATCGGGATAATTGAGGGAAAAGGAAAAGTAGGCACATCTCTCTCTCTCTCTCCGTGCCGAGATTTCTAAGGTCAGATGAAAAAACACACGGCCTCGCGGCAGTCATCCTGTAAACCCTTTCACGTACTTGGTTCCTTTGAGGAATCATAAGTGTACGGTAGAGGCGCAACTTTAAATAAAACTTGCTTTTTCTACAAATTGAAGGCAATCACATGTCTAGTAATTGGATGAACACTTAAAAATAGGAACATCAAATTAAATAAGTCAGAAATGGCATAAGCAAATGTTAGACAAAGCCGAATTTCGAGCCGCCGCAGAAATAAAGTGTGCCTTAAGATTTTTGTATAACATTTACTATGCATTAGCTTATTCCTAATTAAGTTATTGTCTATTTTTCTGGGGAGATGCACATCAAAATTATTTTTAACCTGCAGCATGTACTCTCAAATTAATTGTCATAATTATAGTCCGAAAAGGTTCTCACGAATCTTAATCCGAATTCCCACGAATCTCTTATCTCAAAAATTCCTTAACCAGCATGTGTTACTTTTAAGGCATCATGCACATGCAAAGTCTTTCAATTGTTTTTCTACCTTCGTATTGGTAATAGACCTAAAGTCATAATAACCATATAATTGCTGCCTAGAAATTAAATTTTCCTATTTTATTCCCAATTAAAAAATGATGCGCTATAAACGGTGTTTATTCTGTATAAGTCTCAAGGCGATCCTATCTGAGGGTTTTGTTAGGGGTATAAGGTCTTAGGGGTCACCCAAAGCTTCTCAGTTTTACTTGATTTATTTTTGAAATTGTATAAATGGTTTTATGTTGAGCGAGAATTTTATTTTACTGGTGGTGTTGAGGTAAAGCCTAAACCTGCCAATCCTAGGGTCACGGGTTCAAGTCCGGCAGGTGTTGGGTTTACCCTATCTCAGGCATGGATGTTTCTTGCAAGCTCTGGTGGTTCTGCCCCAGAGAAAACTGATGACAAAAATGTAGACAAAATTCTAAACTGGCACGTGAGGATCGCACACACGGACACAGGGACACACGGACCAGTAGAATCGTCCGGGAAAGAAAAAAGAAAAAAAATATTTTGAGGAAGCGAGCAAAAATGAGCCAACAATCGTTATTGATAAGTTTATCCTGCCATAGCAGCTGGTGTTGTATTTTAAAAAATAAAGACATAAATATTTTAGAATATCTCAGCCAGATTATTTTAGACAATCTTAGTATGTAATTTATGGAGGCCGTCGTTTTGGCTGAAATGGCTGTAAATTCCATTTCAAAATATATACTACGTAAGGCCAGCTGAATTGGAAGGAGGATGTATTAAACAAATATTTATTCCACAAAGGATAAATGCAAAGGGTAAAGAATTTTAATTAAACTACTACAAAAATATAATGCGAAGATAAATTGTTTTTTCACAGGTAAGATATTCGCATTTTCAGGATTATACATTGTTCCATAAAAATATTGTCATTCCCTTGTACTGGCCATGTGGCAATATTTTTTCAGCAAAATAACTAAAATTTTGTCCCACGAGTTAATCGGTGTGATAAAAGCATACAAAAAGAACTTTGTAACTGTCGGTGATATTCACACAGGCGGCGGGCTAGCGGACCTGTTCCTTCCTCAATGCCACATGTGGTTTCCCCGAATCATCAGGAACTCATAAAACCACGTATCTTGGATTGATATCGACGGATCCAAGGAATATACATCCCGTTTTTGAGTCCTGAACATCTTTGGGGAAAGTCTATTATTTTTGACACCCGTCGACTAACGTCTATTTTCCCCATTGCGGCCTAAATCTACAGCGAGTCTATAAACCTCTCTTTCGACATCATTGTGGCCACCGCAAAGCTCACCTCATCATTTTATATTTTTTTAACCATTGCATACTGTGTAAATTTTTGACTTATGTGAGATATTGGCAACCTTAAACATTTTTGAGAAACTTTTGCAAGAGCTGTCGCTTCTAGAGTAAAAAGGCGCTATGTACCTAATGTGCACTTTTACCATTATTTTTATGGACGGATGGAAATATTTGGTTTTGGGTAAGCGACTGTACGTAAAATAAGCGTTCATGGTCGCTCATTTAATAGTCGACAATGTATAAAATTTCGACCGTCGAGAAAAATTAGTCTTGAAGACTCACCAACTATGAGTGAAACAATTATCGTTTGTCGGTGGGCACCTAAAGTTACAGACGCCCCACGGTGAGCAACCAAATGCTCAAGGGTTTATTTAAATCACCGTTAAGTCTTTGAACTACTTACGCATCATAGAAGCATAGATATATGTGCTTATTTTTAATATAAAATTTACTTTTAGCTCGTATATCCCTGCATGAAATATAGTTACTTTCACAGCATGTTGTATTTAAGATCGAGATTCCATGAGAAATGCTCATTGTCGGGTCTGGTTGGGATCATGTCGGCGCAACTTTAGAGGAACTCGAGAAATATTCCACTCCATTGGCCGTCTAAAGAACTTTGGCCTATTAGTACGTATCTTTTATTTTGTTCCTGAAAAAATCCAACGAGTTACATCTGATGGGTGGCTTTTTGCGCTCTGTGGTTATCCCAGGGGTGGAATCTTATTTGCTTATTACAATCACAGAGGGCATGCTTGGTGATCTTAACCTCGTCACACCTATATGAGACCCCAAACAGCCACGTGGATGATCCCATTTTTGGGTTGAGTAAATGTGTCCAGTGATTGGTCTCTGGCGAAGAATTAGTTTTCAGGTTAGCCACCACAGGTTGATCGATTACGAATAATTTTGCTTTCTGTTGTCGGCCTGTTTTGCTTTCCGGTTTATTCGTAGGGTGTGATGCTCAAAAATATTTGCGGACTCATTCTTGCGTATTCTTACGTCAGGCGTGCATGCTGTATTACTCGTACTCTTACATTATAAGCCTTAGCTATCATCTGTTAAATCATATTGCAAATTTATGGATTATTATTTTCTGAGACGAGACACATGAAACAAGAATTCATTGGAGATGGTTTCTGTGGTGTCATTCAGATTCACACTCTCCTTTGAGCCTTAAGTGCCCCCAAATATCGTACGGAACCACCATTCTTCCATTTTAATCAATATTATGTGATCCAAGTATTCATCTGGCCATTATTTTTGCCATTTATTTGTAAATTTTCTTGAGTTGGTGATAACAATATCAATTATATCTTATAGGTGAACTTGAATGACCTCAGATGGGTGACCAAGTTTGGCAAAGAGTCATAATGTAGCGTTATTTCAAATTTACGTGTCCGTTACAGAGACAGCTTTTCAAAGCACAACACAACTTATTCCTGAAAAGTTGTATTTCTATGAATATTCTGGAATAGTTTTTACAAATGGCAATAACTCAGACCAGAAATATCAGTTATAATCCGAAAGGTGTGTAAAAATGTTATAATGCTGCAGCAGTAATAATGTTGCTTCCTTTATGATGTCAATATGCACGCTGCTACTTTTAAGTAGGCTTAAATTCTTGATTTCTAATTTTGTTAGCTTTAACAATCACAGTGTCCTTCTAATTTCATGGATGTATGTTTATCTCATTTTTACGGATAAGAATGTTTTGTAACAAGTTTCACAGCCCAGATACTGGGTAAAGAGCACCTCGGATTAGTTTTTACCTTAGAAAGTTATATCCCTACTTGCTTCATCAATGTGTTCAAAATTCCTGCGCAAAAGCTTCCTCTACTTTTGTAAATCTGATTCTTTTCCAATAATACTAAAGTGGCCCACATGAGAATATAGGCTACGCACAAAACTTTTCCAAATTGTTGCTTCCTCTAAATTATACCCGAGGAGGATATTCAGCGAGGACTAATGAAAATTTATCTTAATAAGTCTTACACCCCAGATACTGGGTAAAAAGCACTAGGGATTAGTGAGCACTTTAAAAAATTATATATCTAGTTGCCTCAGAAATATGTTCCAATTTTCTGTATGAAAGCTTCCTCTACCTGTGTAGGGCTGATTCATTTCCAATAATACTTAGGCCAATATGAGAAAATAGGCCAGGCACAAAACATTTTCTAGTTGTTGCTTCCAAGTTATACCCAAGGAGTATCCTCCTCGGGTATAACTCAGCTAGGACTAGGACTACTGCTTTATGGAGAAATAGAGAGCCTAGAGTGAGCTCATTATTTTACAAATTGGCTCTCTTGAGTAAGTTCCGGTGAATCAAAAGCCCATATTTCTCAAGCGATTTAATGCCATGCTGCTAAAATATTCTCGGCGCTTCTTATATACCTATTAGCGCTGATAGTCATAAATAAAGCTTATTCCGGCTTTCGTAAGTTCATTGAAGGTTTTCCTTGATATGCGAGTTTTGCATACCGTATGTGCTCATTGCAAACCCTCCTTGAGAGGATTAAGATCAGAAAGGGAAAAACGCTATTTCAAACCAGATGAATGCAATGCTGGTCATTACAGATTCTTTAGCACTTGATCTCAGCCAATCCTGGTACGAGATCTGGTTATTTTGACGAGGTTAAATCCACTCCCTTATCAGTCTTATGATGTTCCTCTGGTAAACTAACGTGATTGAATCGAATTTTAACCGATATGTATCAATCTGCTACGCATCTACAGCAAGCCATTAAGCCATTTTTGCCCCGGCAGTCTGAAGAGAAAACGTCTAGGTTCATACTTTACATGTTCATTGTACCATGCAAGCAACCTCCAGGGTGTGTTGTACGGGATGATTCCACATCAGGCATGAAAACATTGTCGCAGTGAGGCTCCACACGCTACCCCGGCTGATAGACTTAGGCCTAAAAACTGTCAGGAAAATAATGGATGACCAAACCAGAAACTAGGAGAGTGACCCGTTGGCAAACACGATAACATGCATTATGCGGGTAAAGATACATTAACAGACCCATGAAACGTAAGTCTTATTTGTATCCTATACAGGCATTGAAAACTGAAAAAATGTATAAAAACTGAAACAATTAGCATGCCTTTACCACTTACATTTTTGTATGTTTCAATCATAGTTATTGTGGTCCCTATTCGTGCTCGGAAAAAGTGGCATTTAAATATCTTGTCAGCCTTGCAATATATCTCTCTAGTTTTATGCATGAGATTAAGTCTACCATACTGAACGAGGTTGTTAATATGTTCTTGACATCTCCGGGAACAACTACACTACCACTACACAACCACTATATATGGTACCCACAACGTTGGTGTTCTCCCTTAAACATGCCAAATTTATAAGCAATGTTTTCATCAATGGCGCAGCACTAGGCTAGAAAATATATCATTTTTTCTTTAAATCAAGTATGCTTTACGTTTCAGACCGAAATGTGCTATTGTACTCTATTTAAACCTTAAAGCTGTAAAGAATACTGAATGGCTTATTGGAAATAATATGTACGCTACGAGAAACTCACCTCAGGTTTGAGGATTTTAGACAGAGTTTCGCATGTTCCGTTAACTGCCAATCTTGCAGCCTTGCCTGTAGTCTTTATTACCTTTGTTAGCGAATTGTTTTACTCTTTTATTCCAACAATTAACTCAAGGAATCTAATGAAGCAAATGGTTATCGGGAGCGTTTTTCTGCTTGGAACACAGAAAATAAATTTTCTCAAAACTTCTTGAGGGCTCCATCATAATACATCTCCTTTGTGTTGCGGTTGCTTATAAAACAGCATGATAGTTGAAATGAAAGAAAAGAGTGCAAAAACTTATAATATCTGTAAATGGTACATCTACATCTACATCTACATACTACCCCGCAAGCCGCCTCAATAGGCGTGTGGCGGGGGGTGTTAGGACACCAGCCGTTTACATATAAAAAGGAAACGCTCTATGAAATTACGCCTTGCATTTATTAAAGTCCCTTATTGTTCGGGGGAAAAACGAATTCCCATACCTATCCGTTCGGCAAAATATCTCTCTTAATTTATCGTTTCTGTCGGACCTGGAAATATAGTGGGGTTCTAATATGATGTTCTCCGTGTCGCTCTGAAAGATATCTATTCTCAATTGCTCAAGTAATCTAAGCCTAGCGCGCAGCCTCCGAGTCTCTAGCGGCTCCCAGCCTAATTCGTTTAACATCTGCGTAACCCTGTCTGTACGCCCGTAGCAGTTTTTGACGAATCGCGCAGCTTTCCTTTGTATTTTATTAAGTTCCCGAATTAATTCTTTCTGCACCGGATCCCATATGCTCGCTGCATATTCAAGGTGTGGCCGGACGAGTGCGAAATAGCACCTCTCTTTTACTTTTTCATCTGAGAATCTTCCCACAATACGCTTGACGAATCCTAGCTTCTTCAGAGCTCTGCCACAAATATTTCTTATATGTGTTCCCCACGATAGGTTTGAGGTTATCGTAACTCCCAGATACTTAACTTCATCTGTCGCCTTTATCTTAACGCCATCCACAGCATATACACGGGGATAGTTGGACGACCTCCGCAAGAAATGTACCGCCGCACATTTGCTCAGATTAAGTTCGAGTCCCCACTCTTGGCTCCACACATGAACGTTGTTTAAATCCGATGATAGAATTTCAAAGTCAGAGTGATCATTAATTTCGCGATAGATGACAGCGTCGTCAGCAAATAAACGTATTTTACTGCTAATTCGAGAGCATAGATCATTTATGTATATAATGAACAAAAGGAGGCCGATTACGCTTCCTTGTGGGACACCTGATGTCACTTGAACTGCATCAGAGCTAATTCCGTCAAGAACTACTTTTTGCTTACGATCACTCAGAAAGTCGCGTATCCAGTTTACTACTGTTTCGTTTAGGCCGCATGAATGTAATTTGTATAAAAGTTTGTTGTGAGGTACCGTGTCGAAAGCTTTCTTAAAATCTAGGAATAATGCGTCCACTTGCGTTTTCGATTCACCAGATTTGAGAACGTCATGAAGAAAGAGCGCGAGCTGTGTTTCACATGATCTACCTTTCCGAAAGCCGTGCTGACAGCCATGAAGGAAGTTACGACTGTCCAGGAACGTCATGATATTGCTAACGACGATATGTTCGAGTATCTTGCCTATAATAGACGTTAATGAAATTGGTCGATAGTTCCCTGGGTCATGTCTGTTTCCCTTTTTGAATATCGGTGTAACGTTTGCAATTTTCCAGTCTATTGGTATCTTTCCTTCAGACAATGACTTCTTGAATATTATGTCTAAGAACGGTGCGATCTGTGGCGCTAATTCCTTGAGGACACGCGCGGGTATTCCCTCCGGACCCGGAGATTTACTATTTTTGATCGACTGTAGCTGTTTAGTTATCCCATCACATTGAATAGTGATTTCTTTCATCGGTTCCTCAGTGAATGAAATGTCGAAATAACATGGAGTATCGTCTGTAGTGTATACACTTTCGAAGTGGGAATTTAACGTGTTAGCTTTGTCAATATTATCGGTGACAAGTTTGCCATCTTTATCAAATAACGAATCTACGGTTGAAGATTTTCCCTGAAGCTCTCTCGCATATGACCAAAAATATTTCGGATTTTCTTCGAGTAATTCACCAAGTACTTTTTTCTTGAAATTTCGCAATGCAGTACGCATTGATTTCTTGGTTTTTGAGCGTTGTGCAGCGTAACTTTCTTTTGCTTCAAGTTCCTTCGATTTGTCACCTAACGTAATGGACTTTTTGAATAAGTTGTACAGTTTTCTCTGTCTCTTAAGGTCCCTCCGAGGTATGGTATTGCTGAACTTAACACAAAAATCATAAAAGTTACACCCTCACTCATTCATTAAATATGGCACAGTTGTAAAACCAAACCTCGTATACGCCACGATCATTTTGGACCCTGGAAAGAAAGAATAATTTCGAAAAATAAATAAAATACAAAGGATTGCAGGGGGCTTCGTTGAAACTGCTAAGAGTGAACAAAGTGTTTCACATATTTTGGAGAGATTAAGATAGGAATAGCTAGAGATTCGGAGGCTACATGCTAGATACATTCGGAGGCTACATGCTACATTAGATTGCTATTGAAATTCAGAATTGGTGTGTTTCAGTGTGACACGAAGAATGTTTTTTTTCAGGTACATTGCCGAACTGATAGGTACTAAAATTTGTTTTTTCTGCGCACAATATTTGCCCATAGTAAAAACTGAGATCCTCTCACAACAGTCCCGAAATACACATCACATTTTCCACTCCTTATAATATTCTCCTTCACATCTTAACACTGCTGGTGTCCTAACGCCCCCTGCAATATTCTCATGTGGTGGCTCGCAGGGTAATAGGTAGATGTAGATGTATCCTCTTTGAGAAAGTTAATTGGCACGCTAACTAGTTGGCAGTGAACACGAAGCCTTATTCTTCAATATTCAGCCATCAGTTGTCAAATACTTTCTCGTAAATGCGGATGGAATTATCTATATTTTGGTTCCAGGAGTATTTTTCACTGACTCACTTATTTACCGAAATTTAATTTATTTCCCGATGACAGTAATATATTTTCTCTTTTTATGTGAATAGGTCCAGGCGACTTATTAGAGGAAAATTCAATTACAATGAGGACTTACATGGAAGTATATTGTGCAGTATCTGTCCATATGTGACCGACGCTGCAGGGTGAGGGAAACGTTTACTTTCTGGTTCACGCTCACAAGAGAAAGTAAATAGGTTATTTCTTGCACTCTTGCAATAGGTTTTTTTTGCGGTTCACTGGTGTTTTAAGTGAGAAATGTTCTAGTAGCATTGCCAATGAACACCTTAGCACTGGCATAACCATTGTTTGACCAGTTCGTGGTTTATACACATTGCATTGTATCAAGTACTTTGTTATTACCTTGTTTGCCAGAACTATCAAGAATGATGGGAAAAGTTTATTTCCTAGCTCTGGCTCTGACCATCGGAGAAAATCGATTTAGCGTCTCTTAAAAATCCGGAGAAAATTCCTTTCATCTAGAGATGAGGTAGTCTTACCTGAATCGCATTCCATTGTTCTTTCCGCTAAGTCTGATCTGTATTCCACAACCGTGAATAAGAAAATCATGCAAGGAAGCCTTTTGCCAGGAAAAGGCTCTGCCTGCGCGCATTCTAGTGGATAACGATCCTTAAAAAATTGTCAATAATATCCCGGAGATTCCAAGTGAAAATAACTCCGTCGGGCATCGGGAGATTTCGGATGGTAGGTGCGCTAAGCACTGTCGCGCAAGGAAAATCCAATTTTCCTTACGTCTGACGACCCCGGAGATTTATGTGGGTCGCGGACTAAAGGGATTCTCTTAATCCAGATCCACGACTTTGAGTCAGATTCCCGATTCTCTCATTCCCTGCCTTCCTGGAAAGAAGCGCTCCGTTCCTTCCGGATACGTTCCAATAGTGAACATGCATAAAAATGTTTTACTCATGTTAGAATGGTGTGCACCACAGCATATTTCTAACGAACTGAAATATATGACTTATATGTGCGTCAAGAAGAGACACTGATGGTTGACCATAAACATTGCATAACATATATGAAAATTCATGTATTTTGGAACGGCATATCTCAATGGTATTAATAAAGCGCACGGTGTCGCTGCTCTGAACCACATTATTTCAACCAAACCATACAAAGAAAGAACAAACACCAAATGACTGAAACATACTGACGTGGAAATTGTTTTAGGTAAAAATCGGCCTGGTTCGGGAATAAAACCATGAATGCAAGAAATAATGTTTAAAGTTAAAAAAAAAAATATATATATATATATATATATTTATATGTATCATACTCGTATATATATATATATATATATATATATATATATATATATATATATATATATATATATATATATATATATATATACGAGTTCGTGGAAAATCACACACGCGATAATATATATATATATATATAATTGATTAAATGTAAATAAGAGTGTACATTTACTACTAAATATTGTTTTTTTTTTAATGTAACTTCAATTATATTTAAATTACTTCTTAATACACATTTTTGTGAAACAATTAATTTAGGTATTTTATTAAATAATTTTATTTCTGATGACCTCATCATTAGCGCTCGACAGGGCGCATTTTAAAAGGATACGTGAATTAGAATTTATTCCATATAACGCCTCTACTTGTTAAAAGTAATTATCACTAATATATTAAGAATATTAGCAATGAAAATAATTGTTATTGGGGAGTAAATTGTATTTAAATGGAATATGCAATACCACGAGTTATTTTTTAAAATTCTGTTACATATTGGAGCAGGAAAAATTATTATTTTAAATCATTTAAATTTTCAACGCCTCTACATTTTTAAATGTGTAGGTATATAAATGCGGAATAAAATAACGTTTAACAGATAGATGTACGGTTTTAAAAACCTCTCATGTATTGAATTTTTCATGACATTTTATCTCTTGCTCTCATAATCTGAGGTTTCAGGCGTGGTGGAGTGGAGACAGAACATAACTAGAAATAAGATTAATATCGCACTAATACTGATGCGATAGTAAGACTGAGCCTATATTATTGCGTGTGGGAAGACAATAAGTACGTACATAGAGTAAATACTCTAAATTCTAAAGTAGTTCCAAGTTTAAAAACCTTTACATTTCTATACGACACAGTTTCAGGCAATACTTTGTGGAAGTCAATCATACTGGGAGTAAAGGATTGAACACTGCAGCTTCCACTTAGATGTAGCACCGCTACGAAACCATGGTCGTGTTTAATAAATATCTAAGTGGAAGCTGCAGTGTTCAATCCTTTACTCCCAGTACTTTACATTTCTTCAAATTAAGCAAAATTAAAATAAATTATACGGGTAAGGAAAATAGGAAGGACTATGTCATGTTGGCAATGCAATTAGTTAGTTTTTCATGGATACAATCAATAAAAGATTCTCAAAGACGACAAAGTTCCACACATCATTGAGACAAATATGCCCAAATCTGTTTTAGTTTCTTCAATTCATAAAAGAAAATAATTAAAAAACTTTTTTCCAACCATGAAATCTTTGAATGAAACATTGTCAAGTCAACATTACTTTCTGTCAAGGTATTAAAACTTTTGCGGTCCATCGTTAATTATAGTTTTTTTATTTTGCGATTCCCCACATCTTAACATTAAAGCACCAACATTTCTTATAGTTTGCCGGAGACTGTAGGATAAGCGGGAGGCTAATAAAGAAGTAAAGTGCCGTATAACTCAATTTGGAGACTAAGACAAATCAGCAGTCACCGAACATGCAAAGGCCACAGTATTGACGTCAGGAAACCTGCGATTCTCTCAAAAGAAAACACAATGGTCAATAGTGGCGTGACTCGAGGTGAACAGTGCTTTAGAGAAGAATATACAACATTCAGAACGTTCATCAACTACTCTCACCCTTTCCCATTCACCTACCTCAAAACAGGTGTGAACCACAACAGATGCGCAAAAAAGAAACATTGATTAACACCGAGTTTATAGTGTAGTGCATGTAGGTTGAATTTTATCTCCTGACAGGGATTTCGAGGTTTTTGTTCACGTACCAATCGACGTAGTTCCATTAAAATTCTAGAAAGTAGTGCAAAGCATATTTATGAAAACCCACCACCGGACTCACGCCCTGGACGTGGCTTTCAGGGTAGATTATAATTAAAAGTGTCCGGCAATGGAGGTAACATTTGTATTTTAGCATCCAAACGCGGGGAAAAATAAAACTTTTCCATTAAGCATTACTTTTTCTCTTGATTTAGATATAGATATAGCTAAATACATACGAAAATGTACACTGAACGTCTTACATGCACCGGTCATTGACTTGCAACACATTTTTATTTCTCTAAAGGATATATTTGCTGAAGAAGTGGTGGTGAAGAGTTTTTTTCTAAATATTTTATATTTACTGGTGATATAATGTTTTGCTGACAGCTTTTTAATGTTTTTATGATTTGCTGAAAGAAAAATTGAGTGGATGGTCGCCGGAGACAAATCTTTGGCATGATAACCGCTGATGATGATGCAAGTAATTATTTTACGAAACACGCGTGCTCTATAAGTTTAGATTGCTAAGCTCATCTGATGGATATATGGAAGCAGTGGAATATAAATTACACCACGGGTCTGGGGATAGCAATTTGATCACTGATTTTTTACTCAGTGAACGCACGAGCAGGTTGTACCCGAGGTGCTGTGTGCCCAGCGGCTAACTGAAGTAAAAAGGTTTAGATTGCCATCTCGAGAGCAAGTGACCCGGAAATCTGTATGCCCGTATCCCTGAAAAAAAATCAATCGGTATCCTGATCCACTTATTCCCACATTACTGCTGCAACTGCCGCCACCAGCGTACAAAACCGAAAACATATTCGCGCGTCGTGAATTAGCCAGTGGACAGCTGCCGCCACTCACTGACTGTTCGACACGTCTTCATTAGACCTTGGGCAAATATTTAGCTTTTGGCTAGATATATATGCCATTAAATACAGATTAAAATGTTCTCTTACTCTGTTCGGCTTACTTACTCGGCTAACAGATCGCCCAGGGTAGCATTACCCATGTCTGTTTCAACGAATTTTTAGGCTCTGATATTGTTTTGAGTGATTGATTTTATGAGTGCCTCCCTTGACTAAATTTTATATAATGTACCCTGATATTGGAAGTTTGTTAAATGTAGATTAACCCTGTACTAGCGTGACTCTTTAGAACACCCGTACGAGCGTAGCGTCCAATAGACTCTGACTATTCATAATTCATTATATGATAACAAAAAATGCAAACTTTTATAAAATTTTCTTACTCATGTAATAATAATGATAAACTGCATAATATATGAACATTTTTTCCGGTTATCAGGTGTGAAAACAAACTCTTTTTGCTACAAGATACGCATATAATTTCTATATTTATAGTTAATGATGCTGTATATTCATTAATTTTTATGCCAATGCAAGGCATGCATAAACCTTATGCATGCCAATGCAAGGCATGCATAAACCTTATGCATGCTATAAACCGATATCATTTTTTCAGGAGTTGCATAAATATACTATGTGTATTTATACCATCATTGGAATAAGTCACCTTGAGTTTTAATACCCAAGTACTTGCGTGGTAGGGCAACGGCCTGCCACGATGGAAACACCGGTTCCCAATCAGTGACCTAAGTTAAACATTGTTGGGATCGGCTCGAGTTTGGAGGGCTAATCCTCCGATACATCCGAGTGCTGCTGCCCCTGTCTGCACGTGGCAGACAGTATGTGCGAAATGATCTTAGCCGTCGAAGCACGTTAGGCAAAATTACTACTATTATTACTTGCGTGGCGTCTAACTGACTGGAGAAGAAGAAGAAATTATATCAGTAAAAAGTTCCTTTAGCAACGATGCCAAATAATATGAAAAACTGGGTGAAATATTTGAAATTATATGGAAAATTGAGGTAGTTGGGTTTGAGTCACAAAATGAAAACAATAAATCAAAAAAACTACCTAGTGTCCATCAGACGCGAGCACTGAGGGGTTTCGAGATGAACTCCACAGGTTCAGCCGTGGCCGTGTGAATTTATGTATAGCACTCGCCGAAATGAACCTTGTAGGATACGCTTCCATTTGTAAAGTTTTCATGCGTAAGTCAGTCACGAATAACTTGTAGTGTCACCTGATCATCAGAATCATACTGGTCAATGTATACTCTTTTATTGAAATAATTTATAGATACTTGCACAATATTTGCATTAAAATAATTATTGAAAACTTTTACGGCTAATTTATCCTAATAAATGACAAATACTTTGAATCGTATTTAAATAAATTTTACAAATACTTATTTCTTCAGTTCTACCTCACGGATATAGTTTTTATATATTACATATTGATGCTGTATATACCATTTTAATAAACTTCCTCTTCCTGGAAAAGCTGTACATACTATTTTTCATGAGTAAAAAACGAAAGTAGAAATAAAGATGGGCCGTTATATTTCTTATTACGTATTTTTTTTAGTTAAGCATAGTCGTGATGTGGACTACATCCCATGTCCAGTCGGTCTGAAAACGTTATCCCTTCGAGCACCAACAATGATGTCGTTGGTGGTTAAGTGTATTTTACTGATGAAATTTTGATCTAAATATAATTTTAATACATTTTTCCCCCATCTTCCAAAACATGCTAGTATGTACAACAGGCTGAGATTTGTATTTAAGTATCGTTTAAATGCAATTTATTTTATGTACATTTTGACTAGTATGGCCATAGTATATAGCTAAAACAAGCGTAAAGAACGGCAGGGCTACAGCTGATACTTGATACAATGGTAACAACGGTTCCTGCTCCTGGTTTCACCAAAGTTATGTATTTTTGGACTCGGCTCGAAACCGGTGGTGTGATCCTCCAATTGGTACCAAATGACCTTGCGTGCAATTGACGGACACTAAGTGAGAAATGACACAATTCGTTGATACACGTTGCATTGAAACACTACTATTAACGCTTTAAAGCCGAGTACTAAATTGAAATACAATGCGTACAGTAAATTTCGGTGAATATTTATTTAGGTGAATACTTACGGCATATAGTCCTTCCTCTCCATATAGTGCAACGTTTACCTTCAATTTCTATCTTCCGCACTCCCTTAATTTTGGTTTTGTTCCTATTCAATTTCTTGAAATATTTTTGAAGTACTTGTTCCAAGACTATGATATGAAATTGAATGGGGATACAATCATCGTATGCGAAAGAGAGAAATTGAAGGTAAATATTTCACTACGAGAAGAGAAATTTGGACAAATGAATGATTTGCTTACCTCGGACGTATTATCAGATGGCATGGTAGAAGCACGGTGGGCATTCAGAGTAGTACCGGGTGAGTTAAACGATGAACAATCTACCAACATGCTCAAAGGGGACGTAATTAGAAACAAGGGAAAAGTACGTGAATATCTTCGTTTGGAGTTTGGCAGGGACTTGGACTATCATAAAAGCCGTCCAGAAATGAATACAAGCTTCGAAACCTGGTGTTATAGACACAATCGAGATAAATGAAATGATAAAATGAAGAATAAAAAGTGTAAAGGGGAGCCGAAAGGAGAAAGACGTGTTTGGAGAGTAATGAGACAGAAAAGAACCCGTTTGTTTGGACATACTGTAGACACAATTTATTTGTCAAGAACATAATTGAGTGGGAAATTGAATGACGAAGATCCCACGACGAAGATCAAGAGATGAGTAAATGCACCAAATAAAAGAATGATGTGGGAAAGAAGAATTACCAGGATGTAACAGAGTTATCAGTGAACCGGGAAAAGTAGAGGGCTGCCGAAAACGTATCTCGGGGCTGAAACAAGGATGTTCACTTCTTTAGGAGACTTACCTATCTTCCGTTTCTTTTAAAACTAAAATTTCGAAATATTTGCCTAAGCTACGATACTCAAATTTCAAGCTAAACTTACTTTACTATATTCCATTCAATTTGTCAACTGTTAATTTGTTGTTATTCAGCATGAACATTATTTCTCCCGCTTAGAGAGCTGAAAAATTCAGTTCGTAGTCTAGCTTTACTGCCACATTCAAATTGACTGTTTTCCAATGCGTCTTATTTTTATAGAAACCCCTTTTGAGAAGAGAAGTAGTCACTTACCTCCGGCCACCTTCTATAATTTAACTTTTTGGCACTAAATCCAATCATTATTCCCAAGTTAAAAAGTTTTAACAATCTAGCTGTGAATCCAATCACTAGGCGTGATTTAATATTTCCAAGGAATGCGGCCGGCGTCATTTTATGCATTTAAAGATTGCAGTTTCCAAACAATTTCATTATGGCCTTTTAAATTCTTTTATTTTCTTTCAATATAATTATAATTTTGTAATAATTTACGATCATTTAATGAAAAATTTAATCTTTTTCTCGATTGTTGTAGGTTTGCTTTTAGCTAGCGTACCTTTTCTTATTTAAAAAAATCATGAACAACGCTTGTGGCATAGAAGTCTACGCATGGAATGGATCTTAAGGGCCGGTAATGAGGGTTAACTTAACGTCATTTAAAAGCTGTGACGAAAAGGTTGTAAAAATAAAAAATTAAACTTTTAAATTAAAAGGACATAAAATCAAGTAACACCTTATCCCATATAAGTAATTGCCGTCCTAAGGACACGCAAATAAATGCTTTTTTAAATCTTAACTAATAAAACCAACTCACAGACACCGATTAATATAAAAAGTGATATAATTCGAATCACTAACACATCTTGTTAGTGTCTGGTTTTTTGTGAGAATTCCAACTATTAGTAAACAAACTTGCCCTCAATGACAACTCTTATTCTTTTCAAATATTAATATATATTATCATTTTGTAAGCTAATTTAGTACTTCAACAGAATTTTCCCACAACAAACTGTGGAGATTTAAATGGGATATTCCACTATCCAAATGTTTTCACGTAAAAAAAATGTAAATTGAAATAAGAACTATTTATTCTTAGTCTTATGTCTTCAGTACTAACCCCTAGGATGAATCATTGTCGCTCTATCAAGCAAAAATGAGACGAATTTTCTGAATGAACCAAAAAACAGTAGAAGTCTAAAACTTGCGCTTGTGCTCGTCCCCTCTCGGAGCATAATTATTCTTCAAGCCTACCTCAGTCATGCATCCCCTGAATTGGATCAGTTGTGATCACATAATGCCCTGAAAACAAATAGTGTAGTTACTATATCGTATTACAGAACCTCGCTCGTTTATCAACTCCAAAACCGTAAAATATTTCTCTCAACGTGCAAAATACTCGCACACCACGTTACACCGAACAACAGGTTTTACTATAACAACCATCCGTTACACACGACCCATTTTTCACAGCCAGAATGGGGAATGTAAGAATTTCAATAGAATGAATTAATTTCTTCTAATATTTCTGATGCATGCAAAGAATGACTAGGTCATTTCAGTTATTCACTAAAATTAATTTAAATTATCACGTTTTTGCCCATTCTTTTTCAATTTTAGCTCTAGTAATATTTTATGCCAAATATCTGGAATTACGTAGAACACATTGCACCGATCACAGGCGTCCATATGAGGGGCTTATATACGTACACGAGGGATAGTATGTGAGATTGCTGCACGATTATAAAAAAATAGCCCTGAGAAAACAAGCTTCAGGAACAACTTCTTTTTTATTAAAATTAAAAAAAATAATTTTTGAAGGCGATGTGTGCTAAAGCATATTGCGCAATGTGTTTTGACACTCCAGTAATCACTTTGATGACGGCGAACAATTATGGATGGGCTACGGGGATTCAACCCTATCATCGACTTCATGTCAATTTTTCAGGCTTTTTCAGTTAGTGAGTTAATGGGATTTGCTTTGATTTGACGCCCTTTAAATTAGCTCTTTGGAAGCTGAAACCGCTCCGCGACAGGCGAAAGGTTGGCGTTAAAATTGCTACTATCACTGGGAAAAATAATGAAAAAGAATAAACCTCTCTCCCTCAGTTTACCCAGAAAAGCGGGAGAATACCTTCTGGCTAGAAATTCCACTCACCATCTAATTTCACCAATTTGTTTATACTTATAGCTGATTTATGTATTTTTCAGTTTTTAGTGTCTACATGCGATTTTATGCTACGAAAACCCGTGCAGACGCGACTTGAATCGCGAATGGATGCTGCCAAGTAATAGGCAGCCAGTTACCCATGGGAGGGGAGAGCAGTACCTCCTTCACATGAGTGAAGATGGAGACCACGTTGGTCGGTACATTTACACTATAGGCATTTAAGGTGCGTTAAGGTATTTATCTAAACGGCAGTAATACTACGAGGTGGAAGGCAACGGGTACCACCAGCTTATTATCTCGAGGAAAACCATTTCTTCAACCATTTCTTTGTTATTATATGTTAAAAGACGTGATGGAAATATTATTGCAGCCGAAGAGAAGGCAGGAAGGAGAAAACTAGATAATCGGAAGCCATAGATTACACAGGAAGTCTTATACCTACAGAAATAAATATAAAAATAAGGGAAAGACGTCTGTGCAAAAACTAAAAAAAACAGAGGAAGGACAGCAGCTGTGCAAAATAATAAGAAATGCCATCAGTCTTAAAGCAAGATAGGTCAGAGAAGAATGGATGAAATAGTCATGTAAAGAGACAAGAGACAATATTTTCCAGACAAAAGTTAAAGCTGCTTACAGAACGTTAAGAAGTAGCTTTAAAGAACATCCAATCAAAGGTAATGTCACTCGAAGTGAAGGAAAAAATTCTTATTAAAAGTGAGAAAAAAGTGAAAAGAGATGGAAAGAGTAGCTAGAGACACTGTTCTACGGCAAAGAACCGAATCCCAGGATTCTAGTGGATGAAGAGGAGAAAGGATAATTCATATTAAGATAACAATTTGATGCTGCACTAAAGTATATGAGAGATAAGAAGGCACCAGGATTTAATGAAATTCCCCCGGAAGTTCCTCCATTTGTGCCCGTCGGCAACTTTAGTTGCCATGCCACGTTTTGCCTTACACAGCGTTCAACTTGTAACCAATTCATCGGATTCTTCGCGTGTGTCTTTGCTTGACCTTTGCTCCTTAGGATTAGAGTGTCTGATTGACTCACCAACTAGGGTAACAGGAAACTCTGCTACCTGTATTGATCACCTGTTCGCTAGGATATTTAAAATGTGCACGCATGACCTACGAATAGAAGTGCTTCATGAAGCAATAACCGATCACTCTTTGATTAGCTGTTCTATTAGTTTGAAAGATCCTTTATGCAAAGAAAAATTAACGACTACTCCTGCCAAAACTAAGATAGATTATGAATACTTTAAAATCAAAATAGCTGAAGTAGATTGGAGTCCAGTCGTAAACGAAGTAGACGCATCAAAGGCTTTTTCGTTATTTCATGACTTACTAATAGGTGCTCTGTCTGTATCAAGAATTAAAGTCAATAATTACGACACAAGAAAAAAATTAAAGCCATGGATAACTAGTCATCTTCTTAACCTTATTGAAAGGAAAAACTATCTGCTCAAGAAACATAGACGCCATCCATTAAACGAAAGTTTAGGAAAGGAATTTATTAAGTGTAGAAATAATTTGAAAAATGAACTTAGGATTGCCTATAATAATTGCCTCTACTATTTGCACAGATTTCAAGGAGCAAATGGCAACTTAAAGACGCAATGTAAAATACTCAAGGAAATATCCGGCCGCATACCACACAGTCCCCATGAAATCTGCCTAGAAATAGACGGCAGTATAACATCTGCTCGGTCTGAAATAGCTAGGGCATTTAATGACTATTTTGTTTCCTCCTACGATAGTAATCATAATTGTAATGACAGTAGCATTGATGAATTCGTTGCTGAGTGTTGTGACTACTCACATAGCTTCGAATCTATGTAATATAACCAGTCCACCCTGCTGAAATAACTAAATTAGTAAGATCTTTTCCTGCTAGCAAAGCCCCTGGTTACGACAACGTGAACAGTGAACTTTTGAAACCCGTTATTAAAGAGTTAGCTCCTATTCTTTCACATATATTTAATCTAAGTTTTACCAGTGGTGTTTTTCCTGACGAGATAAAAAAGGCGGTGGTCATGCCCATATATAAAAAAAGGGATCGGTCAAGTGAACTAAATTATCGTCCAATTTCATTGCTATCGATATTTTCGAAAATTATAGAGAAGCTAGTCAAGTCGAGATTAATTAAATTTCTCGATAAAAAGTGCTTCTTCAGCAAAAATCAGTTTGGTTTTTTAAGTGTAAAAGGGACAGAAGATGCACTAGAAAATCATTTTACTCATGTTTATAAGTCTATTAACTCAAATCGACGCACTGGCAGCCTATTCATTGATATTAGCAAGGCTTTTGATACCATTGATCACAAGATTCTGACCTTTAAGCTTCAGAGGGCTGGTATTCGAGGAATACCACTAAAATGGTTCACCAGTTACCTGTCATCGAGAATGCAGTGTGTAAAAATTTGTGATGTTTATAGTAATTACAATATGATAACTTCTGGAGTTCCACAAGGCTCTGTCTTGGGACCAGTCCTATTTCTAGTTTATATAAATGATCTATGTAATTTCAATTTTAGAGGTCATGTGACAGCATTTGCTGATGATGTCACCTTAAACTATGGAGGTTTAAACTGGGATGATGTAAAAAATGATATGCAGTTAGATTTGATCAATTTGCGACGTTGTTTTGCATCAAACAAATTGAAAATGAGTGTAACTTAATCGAAATATATGTGTTATAATTTATGTAATAGATACAAGTTGGATTGGGTTTTATATTATCATGAAGAAAACTGTCCGATAACTTCATGGAATAGCTGCTTGCCCATTGAACGGGCTTCCAGTTTAAAGTACCTGGGTGTAACCATAGACGAATTCTTAAAGTGGCAACAACATATTGATAGTCCAACAAATATTATGCGACAAACACTGACAAATTTTTACTTCATCAGGAATAAATGTCCTTTAAATTTCCTTAGGATAATATATAACGCATTAGTACATTCCAGACTAAGTTATGGCATTTTTTGTTGGGGTGGCGCTTATTTTAATTCCTTGAAACCTGCCTTTTTTTACAAAAAAGAATTATTCATGTAATTTTGAAAAAGAACAGATTTGAAAGATGCTTCCCACTCTTTCTTCATTTAGGTTTGCTTCCATTGAGGCATTTATATATTTATAAGGTTCTTCGGTGTTTCTATATAAGAAGTGGTAACTCTGGAATTTTTTTGTGCCTGCCTTCTCCCTTTACACTGCGTAAAAAAGTATACCCGTACCCAAACCAAATTTAACGATATTTAAAAGATGTTTTTTGTATGTAGGACCAAAGGTATATAATCTATTACCCCATTCATGTATTAATTGTAAGTCTGTGAAAGTGTTTTCAAAAAATGTACATTCTTGGCTTTTCACTAAAGAGAGTGTAGAGGAAATATTGATGTAAATATTGTTGTAAACGTGTAAAAATATTGTTGTTAATGTGTTATAATTAAATCCATAAGTCTTAGTTATTAGCTTATTAAGGTATGCACTCACAGTGTTAAGTTATTGTCTAGGCCTCACTGCATGAGCTATATGTATTTTTATGTATTATGAAGTGTAAGCATAACCTGATATTATATTATTTGATGGTAGCCTTATAACAGGTTCACCTTCAAGGCTACCTAAAATTACTCAATATTGCTATAGAAATGTATTTTGAGTATGGAGTAATAAACTTACTTACTTACTTACTTAGACCTTACATTTTTGACTGGTAGTACTCGTCGCTCGTCAGTTTGATTGTGTTTCGCGTGTTAGTCGGATCACTGCAGACCCTCCAGGTGCTGACTTGACAACTGGTGACAACCTTCTATAAAATGCAAGTTAAGGCCTTTTTCTGTGTTTTATTAGAAATTCTTTTTTATGTTAATGTCTAGGGAATACATTTTAAAGTATTTGTTCAAAATATTACGTAGATACGTGGATTTATTATTTTTTGTGCCAATGTTTAAGTCGATGGCAACTTTAGTTGACAACGGGCACTTGCGTAGTCAAATATTGGGAAATAACGTCATTTCTCAAAATATTTTGAATTTCAAATGCTATTAGTAAGGGAATAGTAGTTTCATAATCATTAGTGAGTAATTTTGTTCTGTTTATGCTACATTGGGTATATTTGTATAATATATTTAAAAAAATAATATTTATTATTGCACCAGCGGCTACCGATCAGTGCATTTTGGGATAATACAATATTGTTTCTAAATGATGACGAAAAATGGTTAACTATATTAGTTTTATCATCATAATTAACCATTATCATGCTATTTACACAGTCTTTGGGCTCTATTCTCATTTCCTTAGTTTGAGAAGCATAAGTAACATGGCAAAAATCATAATTCGAGGCAATACCTCCGTGATACCGATGCGGAATTTCGTATATAAATTTAAATATTGGATTTATTTACTTCATTATGCATTTTCAAAAATAGTATACAATCGCTATTAGGTCCCCAAGATATTGCAATGGAAGAAACTTGCGGCTTAACGAGATTCTCAATGCCTTAGCGGAGGATATTATTTCTCCCGACAGCATTGCTATTTGCCCACCTATCGAAGAAAATGGAGTAATTAGCGATCAAGATTCCGATCTTTCAGACGAGGAGGTAGAAGGAGATTTTATTCATCTTCCTGCTCGAATACTGAAATCTGATGTCCATGCCAACTTCTCCGAGGAGGCTGAGGAAAGGTTGATTCAAAGTGGAAGGAGCAATTTAAGTGAAACATTTGAGTCCTCAAAAACACAGACCCTCAAGAAAACTAAGAAGCGTAAGCGTTGTTACCCCTCACGATCTTGGAAAGAAAAATTGAGTAATTTTACTGCCAAAATTGAACTTTGTGCGAACTTGTAAAATCTCCTTTTGATGCCTTCAAAGTGTTTTTTTCAGACAGTTAAGTGAACCACATAGTCGTAGAAACTAATCGATATGCTGCTCAACATCTTATTCACGGTTTTGAAGCAACCAATTAAGAAGTAAACTCGTTAATAGGAGTCATGCTTTTGATTGGCTACCACCGTCTACCTCAGAAAAGAATGTACTGGAAATTCGACCGGGATTGCCATATCCAGATAGTTGTGATGCCATAAGGCGAAACAGATTCGAGAATGTACTTCGCTACCTTCACCTGGCGGATAATGATGCTCACGATGGGAGTGATCGAATGCACAACGAGCGTAGTATCAGCGTAGCACAAGAAGTATCGGTGATGTCGCATTTGTAACAAAAGAACGCAATACCTTTGCACGAAATGCGATGCACCGCTACATACTAATTATTGTTTCCGAGATTTTCATATCTAGATTTTTGCATTAAATATATGTTTTTCGTGCTTGTTCCATTGTTTATAGTATTTAAAAGAAATGAAAATGTTATTTATTTATTTTTACAAGTTGATGCTGAAAGTGTTATAGAGAGGTAACTGCTTTTTTATTTTTGTTAATAATTATTTATCGATTGTGTATAAACTCTTGTAGAGGACATTTGAAAACATTTATGCAGTTCATTATTTATTGATATCATTCGTTTTTGTTAACACTGCTATACTTCATTGTTGGTAAAAAAATTATAAGATTTTTGGAGTGTTTGTCTGGCTACCAGTCAGTGTGTTTATTTTTCTTAGTTTTGTTTAAAGTGAATCATACCAAGTAGCCAAATTCTTAATAATTATGTGACTTTTTCAGCAATAGTAAACATAGTAAACAACAGAATTATGTTAGTAAATTTAAACTTATTAACAAGTATTGGTGAGCTTATATTGAATTCAATGAAAATCGTTACCTAAATTTCACTCGTAACAATACATCCACGTTCATAGGAATGGTAAACATTGCATCAAACTATTGTGCCTTGATGTAAATTCCTCTTACTTTCATTTATAAATATTGCAATGGGAGCATAAGATTTTTAAGTGAAGTAAACTATAACAAAACTGGAGAGCAAAGGAAAAAAGGGGAATTTAATGAGAATTTGGCCGATTTTGACAATGCGTGTGCCCGTCCAGAAACCACAAAACCAAACTTTAGAAAACCAATAAAAAACTATAATGAAGTGTTAAATTTAATATTTGTCGTTTGGAACCCCCTTAGGACCATTTTGTAATAAAATAGTAAAAATATTACCAATGGGGAATTATGGGTATTAATGGGTTAAGTGATGGGTGACTGGAATGCAGTGGTGGGAGAAGGGAGGGACGGATTAGAAGTAGGAGGGTTTGGGCTAGGAAGAAGAAATGATCGCGGGGAAAAGGCAGTTGAATTTTGTAGAAGAAATAAATTAGTAGTGACAAACACTTGGTTTAAACATCACCCCAGGCGTAGGTACACATGGAAAATGCCGGGTGACACTGGGAGATACCAAATTGATTATATAATGGTGAGGCAGAGATTTAGGAACAGTGTAAAAAACTCTCGTAGCTATCCAGGGGCGGATGCGGACTCGGATCATAACTTGGTGATGATGAAGTGTGAAGTTAGATTCAAAAGGCTTTGTAAAGGTAGGAAGATAAAGAGGTGGAACCTTGAAGCATTGAAAGGGTTGAAAAGGAGGGAATACCAAGAGCTAGTAGAAAAGAACATAGGTGAAGAGAAGCGGATGGGAACCATAGAGAAGAGATGGGAGGTTATAAAAACAGGCATCGCAAGAGCGGCAGAGAAAACAATAGGAACGGTGGAAAAGAAGAGAGTTAAGAAGCAGTGGGTTACAGAAGAAATGATAAAGAAAATGGAGGAGAGAAGGATATGGAAAAACGTGAACACCGACGTAGGGAAGAGGAAGTACAAGGAATTGAATAATAAACTCAGGCGAGTGACCAATCGGGCAAAAGAAAACTGGTGGAAGGGACAATGTGAGCAAATGGAAAAGATGCAGGAGGAGGGGGAAGTGGGCGCTTTGTACGCCAAGGTGAAAATGTTATCGGGTGGTAAGAGAGGTCAAGCGATACCAAAGGTTAAGGACAAAACAGGAAAGATATTAATCGAACAGGAAGATATCCAAGAAAGGTGGAGAGAATACGTAGAGGAGCTATATGACAGCGAGAATAGACCCCTTAGCCTAGATCTAGAGGACGAAGGAACAATAGATAAAGATAACCTCGGACCAGAGTTACTTGAGAGTGAAATAGAGAGGGCACTAAGAGAGATGAAGGGTAGAAAAGCCGTGGGAACCGATAACCTACCTTCGGAGCTACTGAAGAATCTAGGTAGTAGGGGGAGAAAATCGTTTTTCGAACTTATTCGCAGGATCTACGAGGAAGGAGTATGGCCAGAGGATTTCGTGAAAACAGTATTAATACCTATCCCGAAGAAGAAGAAAGCGTCAGAATGCGAGGAGTATAGAACAATCAGTTTAATTTCGCATGCAGCAAAAGTGTTGCTTAGAATACTAAATAGAAGGCTGGAGAGCAGAGCAAAGTGCTATTTAGGCGATGACCAATTTGGGTTTAGGAAGGGGAGGGGAACCAGAGATGCGATTGCGGTAATGACGACACTTATAGATAGAAACATAGAGCATAATCAGGATGTTTTCGCTTGTTTTGTAGATTTCGAAAAGGCGTTTGACAGAGTAAACTGGGAGAAACTAATGCAGATACTGGGGAAAATAGGAATAGATTGGCGTGATAGGAGACTCATCCGAAACTTATATATGGGGCAGAGGGCTCATGTAAGGGTAGCGGACGGTGAATCAGGGTGGGCAGTTATAGGTCGTGGGGTGCGGCAAGGGTGCCCGTTGTCGCCTTTACTTTTTAACATCTATGCTGAGGAAATGGTAAGAGAGGCATGGGATGAGCTAGACGTGGGAATGAAAGTAGGAGGCCAGTGGATAAAGTCGGTTAGATTCGCAGATGACCAGGCGTTGGTGAGTCGGTCATCGAAAGGACTTCAAACTTTAGTAGATGCACTGGAAAAGCAGTGTGAGAAATACGGAATGAAGATAAATAATAGGAAAACAAAAGTAATGAGATTTGGAAGGACAAAGAAAGCGAAGCTGGTGATAAGAGTAGGAAGTCACAAACTGGAGCAAGTTGAACAATTTAATTACTTGGGTAGTACGCTAGAAGAAAGAGGACATAGTAGCAAAGACATTAGGAGGAGAATAGCGCTAGCTAAGGAAGCGTTCAATAATAGAAGGGAGCTGATGACGGGGACCTTAAGTAGGGATGTAAAAAAGAGGCTAGTAAAGAGCTTGATATGGTGTGTGGCGTTGTATGGGGCAGAAACGTGGACCTTGAGAAAGGAAGACGAAAAAAGGGCTGAAGGCTTTTGAGATGTGGGTGTGGAGGAGGATGGAGAAGGTGCGTTGGACGGAAAGGAAGACAAATGAGGAAGTGCTTGACATGGTGGGCGAGGAGAGGAAACTTATAGATGAGATTAGGGGAAGGCAGGGTAGGTGGCTGGAAGGGGTAATGAGGGACAATGGTTTGCTGAAGGTCGTGATAGAGGGAAGGATGTTGGGTAAGCGGGGAAGGGGAAGGAAGAGAATCGGTTTTATGGACGGGATGAAGAAAGGTAGGACTTATGCTGAGATGAAGGAAGAAATACAAGAGGTAGAAAGGGCACAGCACGTGTAAGAGTTCGCTGGATATTCTCTGACTTTCATCACAACCTACCTCTAACCGGTAGATTACTGTAATGAAAGAATGGGTTAAGTATGCAGGAATGAGGCTGAATAGGCTGCACATTTATTCAAGTTGGCAGATGCGAACGGACATTAAACAGAATTTGGTAATTCCTATCTTCCCTAAGAAGAAAAGAGCCAAGAGATTCGAAGACTAGAACAATTAGCCATACAGTAGATGCATCGAAAATTACGAACAAAATCATGTACCGAAGGATAAAACAGAATATGGAGGAATTCCTGAATAAATGCCAATTCGGTTTGCGAGCGAGAAATGAGAGCGAGATATGAGAGCGAGGGAAACTATTTTAACCCTTTGACTCATAATATAGAAGAGAATTCAAGAGAACCAACCTGCATATATTTGCTTCTTCGAACTAGAGAAAGCATTTTACA
Organism: Pyrrhosoma nymphula; assembly: GCA_963573305.1. Lineage (NCBI taxonomy): Eukaryota > Metazoa > Arthropoda > Insecta > Odonata > Coenagrionidae > Pyrrhosoma > Pyrrhosoma nymphula. The sequence continues at coordinate 103,021,577 of OY754332.1, read as the reverse complement.
ATGTGCATTTGAAGAGAATGCTGGCTAAATTGAAGAGCATAGAAGTGTCATAGAGCATAGAAGAGTAATATGGAGGCTGTATGAGGAACAGCTGGCAGTAATTAGTTGTGGAGGATATGCAGAGGAAACATAAGTGGGGCGAGGAGTACGACAATGATGCGTGTTATCACCAATGATCTTCAATATATTCATCGAAGAAGCCAGAATTCAAATAAAGGAAAAATTAAGATCAGGAATACAAGTGTATGGAAAAAATCAGTTTTGCTGATGTCACACCAATTCTTGCTAAGTAGATACAATAGCAGATAAGAATGCTGAAATGTATGGAATATGCCCAAAAGAGATAATATCTGAGGATTTATGTTAAGAAAACCAAGGTTAACCCCCTGCCACACACCCCTGAGGTGGCTTGCAGGGTATTTTGTACCTGTAGATGTAGATGTTGAAGTTTGTGGAAGAAATCAAGAACCATCACTGTTAAACTTGGGCAGCAAAACCTTTCGCAAGTGGAAGAAATGTTTTACCTGGGATGCAGGATCACCAGCAATTGAAGAAGAAAAAAACGACATTGTGACCAGAAAGAAGGCATTTTACCAAAACACGAGTTGCTGACATAACACAAGGAAATTAGGAAGCACTTTATTAAAGAATATAGCCTTTATTAAAGCATGCTCATATATGACAGTGAAACCTGGACAGTAACAGCAGCTGAGCTAAGGAGATTGGAAGCAATCGAGATGTGATACTACCGAAAAATGATGAAGATTAAATGTACGGAAAGAATCAATAATGAAGAAGTCCTACGAAGAGCTGGGTAGCAAAGAAGCATGATGAATACTCTGTGAATAAGGAGAGACAAACATATAGGACACATCTTACTACACAAGAGCCTAATTAAAACAATATTGGGAGGAGAAATAAATGGGAAGAATTATTGAGGAAGATCAAGAATGTAATACATTACGCAAATCATGAAGGACGTCAAAGTAAAGAGTTATGAAGGAATAAAGCGGATGGCTGAGACAAAATTGGAGTGGAGAGCTGCTGCAAACCAATCTTCTTATTGTTGATTGCTGATGATATTATCATTTGTTTCGTGTCTGCAAATTATTATTACTTTTTGCACAACAGCATATTTTCCGTGGTATGAAGACGTGACAGAATGCTGCTTAGTACGCTAGAGTTTTTACTTGTTTTTCATAATGTATCATTATTTCTATCGCCTTATCCCGCTTGAAATGTGCAAAATGATTTTATTTTCTGCACTAAACAATACCTCGTGGTATCCATTAATTAATAGTAATAATAATAATAATTAGCAGGATATTGAACCGTGTGCTTCATGATATCATTTTTTTCAGCGTAACACACCCGTGATTTCTGGTTTGACCCGACATTGTTTTTCTGACAACTTTCTGGTACTCACCAAGCGGTCAAAAATGTATAACTCTCTTGATGAAATATTATAAATTTTTACTTCTTTCAGATTTATTTTATTGACCAACCATAGTTTCAACACAATTTTGTCATTATCAAGGACCTAGATATTGACAACCATGACTTGAAACCTTGGTGGGTCAGCATAATTTGTGTAAAAGTAGTATAGGTTACGATTGTTCACCATGGGACTAGTATTGCATACCTGGTGTGGAATCATCCAGTGCCACACGCCTTCGAAGTGCCATAAATAGTAGATGTATGCATGTCTGCACATCCAATCTTTATGATGAGTCTAGATTCATTGTAATTATATTAAAACTAGGTTTTTTTTCTCGGAACTTATGCCTGACGACAGAAGAACTCTTTGCAGTTCTCCATAAAAAAATATTTATGCGACCGGTTTCAATATTTTACATCATTGTCAGGCCGAATGTATAGCATCAAAACTCGTCGCATTAAACATTTCTCAGTTAACAATTGCCTACAGATCTTTTTTCGTTCGTTTTTTTTAAATATTTGTTTCACTTTTTGCACGTCTTCAGCGTTGGGCGTTGCTATCGTGCACGATATAACGCAAACTTCAGGGTGAGGGAATACAACTCCGCAAATAGACTCTGAGGTTCCGCACCAACTGACCTTGTGCTTCATTAATTCTCACTGCGATTGAGATCTGCTCAAGACAATGGTGCCGTCGCCACTGGAGAGGCAAGCCTGAAAAGCAACTGATCCTCATGATAATCCCTCGTCTTCCTCTGGCCTTTCCCGTCATTCGTGTGGCATGGATCAACTTTTGAGGTAAGAAATGGTACTTCAAACTTGCACTTCTGAACTCGTCATCATTCCAGTGCCAATCATTAAGGCTGTCCTTATTCTTGAATTTTAGGTTGTTTAACCGTAATTTACCTTAAGTAATTTAATTCATATTCTGGCTACCATTGAATGAAGTATCCGTTATGTGATATGAGAAACAAATCGTGAATTAAACACTATTTCACACTCGAATTGAACTTAAATTTACATGGTGTTAACCCTATTATAATAATTAATATTTTCTACGAGTTTTCTTTTCCGCCACATGTATTGGTAAGATTAACTCTTATAATACAGATTTTAAGTCAATTTTTGAATAGCTATACTAAATTATTTTCGAGAAATCCGTTGGGTATCATGGTGCTATTTAGACATAAGTTCTAATCCTGGTAGAGACGCACTGTAATTATTGTAGTCTTAGTAATTAGATGGTAGGGTAAGTAACTTTGTGGAATTTCGACATGCTGGAATGACGAGACACTTGGTAATTTCCACACTTTATTTTTCACTGACCGGTTTCGGTGTTTTAGTGCATCATCATCAGAGTTATAACACCTAATTTTGGCATAACAGCGAGCGTCACAAATTTGGGGGCGGGAGGGATTTGGTGGGGGGGGGGCGGGGTTTGGGGGGGGAGAGGATTAGGTTTGGCTTGGCACTGGAGTGATGACGAGTTCAGAAGTGCAAGTTTACTTTGTATGTACGTTAGTTACGTTACGTTAATTAGTACGCTGTAGTTTCGTTATCAAAATAGATACAGTTTTAAAGCTAATTCATCTGTTTGAAAAATGTTAATTCTTGTTTTACGTTCCATGCGCATGTGTTAGGTACATTATGCAAACATTTACCAACGCCATATTTTACTTCATTTTTTAAAGAAAAAACGTGTTGAATTGCAAGAAACAAGGGAATGCGGCTTGTAACTTATGGTAAATTAACAAACAATATTTTCTCCTTGGGCTCCAAATGGAAATTTATGGTCAATAGGGCAAAAAATAGGGAAATTTGAGCCAAAGTGTAGTAAGTTATCATTTAGAGAATAAATGGGTTAATGGCGAGAATGAGAGAAACTTGGAAAAAATAATATTTTTTTTCTGACCTAAATACCGTTTTCACTATAAAATGTTTGAAAGAAGTGAAAACTCCCCGATAATATTCAATGTAGACGTCATATCATCTTATTTTTTCTGTCCCTACTCTTTGTATTTTAAAAAACGCCTATCTTCTTATTTTTTTATTTTTTTGGCAGTTTACGACCATAATTAGAGCCAACAAGTGGAAACACAATGGAGATTGCCTAGCAATCGGCTTCTTTGCCTGGAAAAAAGTGTTTTCTAAAAATATATTAGAAAAATTATCTTCATATTTTGTACCTCATTTTTTTAATTAACAAGATTCGTCATTAGTTTAAGAACTATTTGTTGAAATAGACCAACATATACATGAGCGTAAGTATTTGTTTTGACTTAAACAGTCACGGTGGAACCCCATTTTTATAACGCTTTTTTCTCTAGCTAAGCGCTATCTATTCGAAACCATCACGTTCCACTCTGTTCTCTGTTCGAGTCGCGCTAGTAATGACGAGCGTCAGCTCAAAAATACGTACGACGTTCCTATTGCCGTATTTTTTTCTTAGCATCCTCTTTTCAGGGAGAATCTAGATTGTAGAACTCAATCAAGTTTTTTTTTATCTTAGCTTGCTGGTCTTTAATTTTCAGGTGGAGGGATTGACACACTTCATTAGTGTTTAAAAATATACAAAAATATCTCTTTTTACATTAGATTTTCATCATTATTTTCCCCTCCTATCATTTTCATTTTGCTTGAGGTAGCTCCTAAATTGCTATTTGAACTAATAATAACTAGAAATTAAGCACTCAAACCTCGCAACTCCACAGCATGATTGTAAATAGTGACCTGGCTTTCACTGTACGGCGTCACATGAAGATGAAATGTCAAAACTTGGGCCATGGTTTGAAATAAATCTGTCAAGAATCGCTAACTTCAAGTGTTTTATTTCCAGTATAAAATATTCTACCAAGTTATGCCTGAGGCCGTCTTAATAGCTACTTAATACAATGAATATTTTTTCATTTAAAGAAACGAGCTTTCAAGCTTGTCACCGTTACCTAAAACATGTACAAGAAATGAAAAAAGTAATCTTCCGGAATGTTACTCGTACGAAATGTATGAAATTTGGTTCAATGGGACTCAAATTAAGGTAAGGAGGGTTTTCAAGGGTTCCGGTAAATCTAATATTGAATATCAGCTTATTATAGCTGATTTCAACTGTTTGCAGTCAAGAAGTCCTATGATTTGGAGAGAAAATAAACCAATTGTTTCACATTTTCAAATTTAAAACCTCCATAAAGCGTAAGATTTGATGAGGAGAAAATCTCAGAAAATCCATGGAGCAAGTTTCATGCTTTTGATTCACTTCCAGATATACAGTAAGGGATTATGAAAGTATTCTCCGTGCCATCCTGGAATTCACCTGACCTACTTTTTTCAAGTAATCGTAGCCGAGTTTGTAGCTTCCGCATCTTTAGCGGCTCCCAACATATTCCTTTCAGCTGTGTGACACTTTGTATTCACTTGTAGCAGTTTTTAGTGAATCTTGCTGCTTTCCTTTGCTTTTTGTATTCTTCGCGGCTTAAATCTTTTGGTGAAGGGTCACAAATGCTCGAGATCTATTCAGTATTAGGCCTAACTATGGCAAATTAACATCTTTATTTCTCTTTTTACACGACGGCCCAAAAAACGGAGTGTTATGTTTTCAGCGGCTGGCTATTTATGTACAAATTTTTGTTCTCCCGTAGTAACTTAACAACTGTACCGATTTTGATGAAAATACACTCATTTGAATTGTTACGTTACTGGGAGTGTCATAGGCTACATAATACCGGAGGTTTACTTCCGGTTTAACCGGAAGTGTTACATTTGCACGTTTATATTACCGTGGCAACCGAACGTATCCATAGATTTCGATGTGTGACCATTCAGTGGATTTTATAATATCGCTGTGAGTGTCTTTGACTCTATGTTATCGGAAAGTTACTTCCGGTTTAGTCCGAAAAGTGTTACCTATGAATCGGTACGACCCTTCGGTGGACTTAAAATTACGATTGCGTGCTTAATGGACTATACATTATAAGAAAAAAATATATAATATTTTGTTTTCTCATTTCTCCGTTTCTTCTAAGTAGCTCTATTGTCATATTAGTTTACCTTTTATAATAATTATAATAATAATTCACACAAAAAATAATTAAATTGTTAAAAAATTAAAAAAACACGACTGCAAAACATAGCACTAAAAAGATAAAAACAAGAATGGTTTTCGCTTTCTTAAATAAATATTCATTAATATCTGTTAATAATGTTTTAATACGAAGAGGTGTTGGTGGTTATCTGCAACCACATCTGTCATCTGTTATGCCTTTTATAAGTTGGGAAATTTTGACCTTCGATTAAAATTTTCAATGCAGTCGGGATCTGTCTCTATATCTGTATATATTTGTTATGCTACACTGACTCAACATCCTTCGACTAAATTAAAAATTTTGATCATTCATTCATTCATTCAAGTATTCTACCAGCTGATTGGTAGGTTCTTGGACAGTCCCCATTCTGCATCCCACCTCAGAGACATTGTCTCGCTTTCCCTCCTAAGAATGGCCCGTTATTAGATCCCTCTTCAATTCTTCATATCTTCTACCTCCTCTTATTTCGTCCAGAATTCCTATCCTCTTCCTTCCTCTCCCACGCTTCCCCAGTGTTCTCCCCTCTATCACTATCTTCAACATGCCCTCTCCTCTCAAAACCTCCTCCATCCATCTCTTCTGCCTTCTCCGAACCTCTGCCACAAGCTTCCTCTCCTCTCCGACCATATCCAATACCTCCTCGTTCGTCTTTCACGCCATCCAGCTAACCTTCTCCATCCTTCTCCAAACCCACATCTCAAACGCCTCAAGCCTACGCACATCCTCCCTTCGCAATGACCAAGTTTCCGACCCATATAGCGCCACGCTCCATATTAAAGTTTTCACCAGCCTCTTCTTTACGTCTCTTCTCAGACCCCCCCTCATCAATTCCCTTCTCTTCGAAAATGCTTCTTTAGCGAGCGCAATTCTGCATCTGATCTCCTTACCACTAAACCCATTCGCCTCCAAAATACTACCCAGATACGTAAACTGCTCGACCTGCTCTATCTTCTGCCCTCCCACCCTTATATTCAGCCCCGCCTTCTTACTTCTAGAAAATCTCATTACTTTCGTTTTCTTGTGATTGATCTTCATCCCATACTTTTCGCACTGCACCTCTAATGCATTCACCATTGACTGTAACCCCTTGGCCGACTGACTAACCAATGCTTGATCATCTGCAAATCTCACTGATTTTATCAGCTCCCCTCCTACCTTTATTCCTACAGCCTCCTCCCCCCAAGCCTCCCTTACCATTTCTTCTGAATACACATTAAAAAGCAACGGCGATAGTGGGAACCCTTGCCTCACTCCCCGTCCTATCGTGGCCCATCCCGATTCTCCATTGGCTACCCTAACCTGCGCAGTCTGATTCATATACAAATTTCGAATCAGACGCCTGTCCCTCCAATCGACCCCTAATTTCTTCAACACTCTCATTAATTTCGTCCATTCCACCCGATCGAACGCCTTCTCGAAATCTACGAAGCATGCAAAAACATCCTGCCCATACTCTAGGTTTCTTTCTACTAGCGTCCTCATCACCACTATAGCGTCTCGCGTTCCCGTCCCTCTCCTAAACCCGAACTGGTCGTCACCCAGGTATTCATTTGCCTTCTTCTCTAGCCTTCTGTTTAGAATCCTCAGAACTACTTTGGCCGCGTGGGATATTAAGCTTATTGTCCTATAGTCTTCGCAAGTTTTTGCCTTACTCTTCTTCGGTATAGGAATTAGTACAGTTTTCGCGAAGTCTTCCGGCCACACTCCATCCTCATAAATCTTACGAATTAGCGCAAAAAGTTTTCCTCTTCCGTTCTTCCCCATGCTCTTTAAAAACTCTGCAGGTATGTCATCTATTCCCACCGCCTTATTCCTTTTCATGTCTCGTAGAGCTCTTTCGATTTCGCTATCTAGGATACTTGGTCCGATGCCATCTCTGTCGATATCGTCTTCCCTTTCTATATCTAACCCATTGGGCCTTATTTCTTTACCATACAGCTCTTCAACATACTCCTTCCACCTCTCCTGGATCTCTCTCGGTTCTACGATTACCTTTCCCGTCTTGTCTGTTATCGTTGTAATTCCCATTCCCTTATTACCACCCGTCAGTTCCTTCACTTTCCTATATAATGCGTCTGCTCTTCCCTCTTTTTGGTATTTCTCTAACGCGTCGATCTGTTCTCTCCACCACGCCTCTCTTGCTTTCTTTGTTTCTCTTCTAAGCCTGTTATTAAATTCTCGGTATTTTCTCTTACCTAGCTCTGAGTTTACACTCTTCCATTTCCTTCTCTCCTCCATCTCCCTGATCATCTCCTTCGTGATCCACGGTTTTCTAATTTTAGTTGCACTCACTACGCCTACCGTTGCTTTCGCCGCTTCTATAATTCCATTTTTCAAAATTCCCCATTCATCTTCCACTGATCTAACTCCATGATCCTCACCCATTATCTCAACCACCTTCTCCCGATACTTCTTCTTCATTGCCCCAGTTAATGCCTCCGTATTCCACTTACGTACCCTCCTTCCCATTCTTATCTTTTTCAGTTTTACCCGACATTTCATGACTAATAAGTTGTGGTCTGTGTCTGCATCAGCTCCTGGATAAGTATGCGAGTTTTTAACACTATTCCTGTATCTGTGACGTACCATTATATAATCTATCTGGAACCTGTCTGTGTCTCCCGGCTTCTTCCAAGTGTACCTACGTCGAGGATGATGTCTGAACCATGTATTTGTAATTACTAGGTTATTTCTGCGGCAAAACTCCACAGCTTTCTCGCCCCGGTCATTTCTTCTTCCTAGCCCGTAATCGCCCACCTCCCGCCCATCTCTTCCTTCACCCACCACCGCGTTCCAATCCCCCATTACTACCAGGTGCTTACTTCCTGGTATCCTACCAATTATTTCCTCTAGCTGATCGTACACCCCATCTACCTCCTCCTCTTTATGATTAGAGGTAGGCATATAAACCTGGATTATAACTAAATTCGTTGGTTCTGCTTTTAGTTCCACGACTATTATCCTATCACTCACTTGTTCTGCATGCACTACTTTTCTACCAAGTTTCCTATTCATTACGAATGCAACCCCGCGCTGACTTTCATTCCCTCCACTATAAATTACTCTATAGTCGCCGCTCCAGTAATCCCCGTCATCCTTCCATCTTACTTCACCCAGACCCATGATGTCTACACCCACCCTCTCCATTTCTTGCTTTATATTCTCTAGCTTCCCCGCCCTCAGCATAGTCCTAACATTCCAAGTGCCTATTCTTATAGTTTCGTTCCTCTTCTTAATCTTCTTTTCCTCTGCTGCTGCTTCGTCTGAGCAAGGATTTCGTGTGATGACGACCGCAGGGGCCTTGCTCCCACCGCTGCCGGGCACGACACCCGGCCCTCTTGGCCGAGTCCCGTAGTTGCCAGGATTCATTATCAATTGAGAACTGTCCATAATTTCAAGGTTTTTGTTTTAATTGAGGTAGTATTCCTTGGCCTTACTCAATAGTGTTTTTTACGTGACACCATCACTTCAGAGGCCGCCCCACTGGGGTCAGACGCCTTTTGCAGCCGCCTCACTGAGGTACAGACGCTGCGCGGACTACCATTCGTCTGTCTCCTAACCTTCGACCAATCTGGCATGGGTGACCCTACCAGGAGCAATGCTCCCGCCAGTGCAGCTCTAGGGGTCATCGGAGCACGCAAGCCCTTCAACCACGACAAGGTTGTAGTCCAAGAGATCAAATGTCAAAATTTCCCAATTGATGAAAGGCATACTCGGTGACAGATGTGATTGCAGATTAACACCAACACCTATTCACACACTTATATATTTAGAGGACTTAGTGTAAATTCAAATCGTTTTAAGTGCTAAAGCCTGTAGAATAGTATGGCTGGCCCTAGTTCCTCTGTAGCGAGCCTCAAGAGCAAGGTGAAGAGCGACCTCCTCGAGGCACGTGTCGCCGAACTGGAGAGGTTAGTTACGGAGATACTCGCCCGGGTTACGGGTTTGTGGGAGGGTTTCGGGCCCCGGTGGTTGTAGCGTTTCTTCCTGGACCTTGCACAGCACCAAGGTGGTGTCCCGGGCATGCTCGGGTGCGAAAGCAAGTGCGGCGGCCTTGGGGAAGACGGTGCAATCTTCGGGTCTGGGGATGACTCACAGCCTGAGGCCCGAGTGGGTGGTTGTGCCCCAAGGGCGGGGGGCGGTGGCTCGACCGAGACGGGGAGTGGGGGATGCGGAGGCTAATCCCATCCCCGTTCGCAACAGCTTCGCGGTTTTGTCGGAGGACAATTCTGGGGAGCCAGTTAGCGAGGTCGTGAACGAACCCCCCGTTGCAAGGGACTCAACTTCGAACGGCAGCCGGGCTGGGAGGGCAGGAATAGTATTGTTAGGGAGTTCGAACGTCCGGCGGATTTTCCCCCAGTTGGAGAAGAGGGCAAGGAGAGAAGGAGCGGACCAACGGGTCACCTCCTGGTGTACACCAGGGGGAATCGTACCCAATTCTACGGCGGTGGTAAAAGCGGCGGTGAAGTACACGGGCTGCTCTAGACTGCGGGTGGTGGCCCATGTTGGCACCAATGATGCTTCCGAGCGTAGAGCCGATGAGATCTTGGATTCCTTTAGGGATCTAAACTCGGAGGTGGAACGCGTTCGGAGGGGCACTGGTGTCGATCTGCGACTATCCATCTGCAGCATTGTTCCACGGACTGACTGCGGCCCTCGAGTTTGGGACAGGATTGCCTGGATCAACAAGAGGCTGTGGAAATTCTGTGCGAGCATTGGGGCAGAGTTCGTGGATCTTCGGCCGGTGCTTAGATCATGCCGGGCTCCCCTCAACTCGTCTGGGGTGCATTATTCCAAAGAGGCGTCTGAACGGGTGGCTCGTAGGATTTTTGAGCACTGTAGATATTTTTTAGACTAGAGGATAGGTCATATAGTGGGATTTTTAAATATTTAACCAAACGCAGCCTCCAAGGAAATCCGAATTGCGAAAATGTTCACACCCAAGTAAACTTAGGAGCGCTAAAGCCGGTAAATAGTGGCAATTTTCCCAAAACTCGTACTCCAGTGAAAGAAATGATATCAAATGTAATAAGCACTTCCAGTGAAATTCGCCCACCTAATACCCATAAGCGTGGAAAAGAACCAACCGACACTCAATCGACAAAATATGACATTAACTTTATAGTAGTTAATTGCCGTAGCGTTAAAAACAAGCGCGCTGAAATCGAGCATATATTTCAGGACGCAGACGTGGTCATAGGAACGGAGAGCTGGCTTACTGAGGATTTAAGCGACAGCGAAGTTTTTCCTCCAGGATATAAAATCTACAGATGCGATCGAAGCGATAGGGCAGGTGGCGGAGTTTTTTTAGCAGTTAAATCACATTTACACAGCACCGCCCACGAAATAACTGACAATGAAATAGAAAGCGTGTGGTGTACAATTAAACAACGAAACAAAAGGAGTATACATGTTTGCTCTTTCTATAGACCTCCAAACTCCAAAATTGATGTTATTTACCAATTAGATAATCAAATATCCGCATTTACTGTGAGAGACAGTAAAAGTGTAATAATTATTGGGGGAGATTTTAATCTGCCATATATAAATTGGGATTCTTACACTGTAAAACCGAATTCTAGGAAAAGGGAAATCAGCGAGATCTTACTCAACACACTTGCTAATCACTCACTTTCCCAAGTAGTTGACAAGCCTACGAGAGGAAATAAAATATTAGACCTTTTTGCAGTAAGCCATCCTAAGTTGATAAAACAGCTCGATATTATTGACGGCATAAGTGATCACAGAGTAATTTTTGCAACCTTAAAAATTGAAGTAGAGTCAGCTGTAAAACCGAAACGCAATATTTATTTATTTGATAAATGCAACTTCATCAAATTTGGCGAGATGCTTAATGATTCGTACACGGATTTCGTAGCTAAAACTGAGGATAAAAGCACTGATGAATCATGGAAATATTTCTTAAAAATTCTACGACGGGGAATCAACGAATATATTCCGCAAAAATTGAAATGCGACAGTAAAGAACCTCGCTGGTATAACAACGATGTTAGGAGGGACCTTAAGAGACAGAGAAAATTGTACAACTTGGTTAAAAAGTTCACTACGGTAGGTGACAAATCGAAGGAACTTGAAGCAAAAGAAAGTTACGCTGCGCAACGCTCAAAAACTAAGAAATCAATGCGTTCTGCATTGCTAAATTTCAAGAAAAAAGTACTTGGTGAATTACTCGAAGAAAATCCGAAATCTTTTTGGTCATATGCGAGAGAGCTTCAGGGAAAATCTTCAACCGTAGATTCGTTATTTGATAATGATGGCAAACTTGTCACCGAAAATATTGACAAAGCTAACACGTTAAATTCCCACTTCAAAAGTGTATTCACCACAGACGATACTGCATGTAATTTTGAAATACAATTCACTGAGGAACCGATGAAAGAAATCACTATTCAACGTGTTGGGATAACTAAACAGCTACAGTCGATAAAAAATAGTAAATCTCCGGGTCCGGAGGGAATACCCGCGCGTGTCCTCAAGGAGTTAGCGCCACAGATCGCACCGTTCTTAGACATAATATTCAAGAAGTCATTGTCTGAAGGAAAGATACCATTAGACTGGAAAATTGTAAACGTTACACCGATATTCAAAAAGGGAAACAGACACGACCCAGGGAACTATCGACCAATTTCATTAACGTCGATTATAGGCAAGATACTCGAACATATCGTCGTTAGCAATATCATGACGTTCCTGGACAGTCGTAACGTCCTCCATGGCTGTCAGCACGGCTTCCGGAAAGGTAGATCATGTGAAACGCAACTCGCGCTCTTTCTTCATGACGTTCTCAAATCTGGCGAATCGAAAAGACAAGTTGACGCATTATTTCTAGATTTTAAGAAAGCTTTCGACACGGTACCTCATAACAAACTTTTATACAAATTACAGTCATGCGGCCTAAACGAAACAGTAGTAAACTGGATACGCGACTTTCTGAGTGATCGTAAGCAAAAGGTAGTTCTTGACGGAATTAGCTCTGATGTCGTTAAAGTGACATCAGGTGTCCCGCAAGGAAGCGTGATCGGACCCCTTTTGTTCATTATATACATAAATGATCTATGCTCTCGAATTAGCAGTAAAATACGTCTATTCGCCGACGACGCTGTCATCTATCGTGAAATTAGTGATCACTCTGACTTTGAAACTCTATCATCGGATTTAAACAACGTTCATGTGTGGAGCCAAGAGTGGGGACTCGAACTTAATCTGAGCAAATGCACGGCGGTACATTTCTTGCGGAAGTCGTCCAACTATTCCCATGTATATGCTGTGGATGGTGTTAACATAAAGGCGACAGATGAAGTGAAGTATCTAGGAGTTACGATAACTTCGGACCTATCGTGGGGTGCACATATAAGAAATATTTGTGGCAGAGCTCTGAAGAAGCTAGGATTCGTCAAGCGTATTGTGGGAAGATTTTCGGATGAAAAAGTAAAAGAGAGGTGCTATTTCGCACTCGTCCGGCCACACCTTGAATATGCAGCGAGCATATGGGATCCGGTGCAGAAAGACTTAGTCCGGGAACTTAATAAAATACAAAGGAAAGCTGCGCGATTCGTCAAAAACAGCTACGGGCGTACTGACAGCGTTACACAGATGTTAAACGAATTAGGCTGGGAACCGCTAGAGACTCGGAGGCTGCGCGCTAGGCTTAGATTGCTTGAACAATTGAGAATAGATATCTTTCAGAGCGACACGGAGAACATCATATTAGAACCCCACTATATTTCCAGGTCCGATAGAAACGATAAATTAAGAGAGATATTTTGCCGAACGGATAGGTATGGGAATTCGTTTTTCCCCCGAACAATAAGGGACTTCAATAAATGCTAGGCGTAATTTCATTAGAGCGTTTCCTTTTTATCTTTAAGCGGCTGGTGTCCTAACACCCCCCGCCACACGCCTATTGAGGCGGCTTGCGGGGTAATATGTAGATGTAGATGTAGATGTATTCGTAATAAAACATTATTAACAGATGTTAATGGATATTTATTCAACGAAGCGAAAAACAATCTTGTTTTTATATTTTTAGTGCTATTTTTTGCAGTCATGTTTTTTTATTTTTTAATAAGCTTGTTGTTGTACCGATGATCTCTCTGCTTTCCACTTGGTACATTTTAGTTTTTTAAATGCAGAGCCGTATATGTTTATTATATGGTTCGCCCGTCGATAGGTCTGAATTTACAATGATTTAAATCTATAATACTTCATCCGACACCTTTATATTTACTCCCTTCACTTTTAAGATGTGGCGTTGGCATGAATCCTGGGTAAATTATATAAATAGTGTCCTGTAATGCATATGCTGAGATTAGGTTCGAGCCCACACTTCGGAAATCACAAGTTAAAGTCGTTTCGATCAAAAAGGGGAAATTGTAAGCCCACATATGTGGCAATAATCTCTTGAAATCCAGTAATAACGCGTCCACTTGCTTTTTCGCTTCAATTGATCAGAGTATATTATGAACGAAGAGTCAAACATAGATTTAGCAAATTCTGCTTGTCATGAAGTCATGGTGAGGAGACGGCCGAAATTTGAGATAAGAGCGGACATATAGTTTCTTTGCTAGAATTGTGTGGTTTTAGAATGAACTAACAACTATCCTACTATTTTTAGTTCTTTAATCGTGCGCTAGACGATCTCTTTGAACATGTGTGCAGTGTTATCTAAATGTGACTCAAGTGCTACAAATACTCCGACGTCGATCCTGTTAGTCCAATCACGTACACAGGTTTTATACTGGTGGAAAAATTGAACAATCGCTTACATCTTCTGCAAGCCTCTGTCTGACTCCATTATTAGATCTGAAATTTGAAATATGTATTCTGTATCGGAACATTATATTTCAGTTATACGACAGTGGTCTACTAAATTTATATGGGAATTGGTGTAAAGTGAGTCGGTTTGTTCTTGTCATTTTTTTTATTGCTTGTTTTGGGTGTTCGCTGGAGGTACTGAAATACTATTTTTCTCTTCCTCTCAATTAGATTATTTTTCTTTGTTGCATATTTTAAATATGTTTTACTTGTTAGTTTCTTAAATATTTCCGAAAACCGTTCTTTTTATCTGTATTTGACGCTATAGAGCTGATCTCGGTAGCTAAAATTGGAGCCATGCTCATAAACGTTTATCTCACTAATTTGCCTATTCTCTAGCCTAAAAAATGCGTAACATCCTCGAATATTCTATGAACCACCCGTATTGACACCTCAGCGTAGTAATGCACCAAGAGGAGCACACCTCTATCCGTACACCGGCCAATGATCCATGAATTCCAACACTATGCTCACACAGAATTTCCACATCCTCTTGATTGAAGTAGCTGGACTTCCGGGTTATCTTCCTCGCTGTATCATCTTGCCTAAGATGGTACAGTGTGGAAGTAAACCCGGAAGTCCAGCTGATTCATTTTGATCACTCCGCTGAAGCTTTCAATATGATCCATAGCATCCAGCTCAGGGAGATAATCCTGTTCCAAACACGGGGGCCGCAGCTAGTGCGTGGAAAAATTCTGCACATGGACTACCGCAATTCGACTATAGATACCTTCCTGGCGCGTTCCACCTCCGGGTTAAATACCCTGCAGGAACTTAAAAATCTCTTCGGTTCCGCGTTTGGAGGTGTTGTTGGTGCAGACACCACCTGGAGGATAGAGTAGTACGTGTCCTGTGCCACAATCGTGGTGTTGGGTACTTTTCCTCCCGATGTGCACTGAGCGTTGACCCGTTGGTGCGATGCGTCACGGCTTGTCCAATTCCACGGTGAATGCACTATCTGCCAGACGTCAGAACTCCCAATTGGTAGAATTCCCGCTCTCCCAGCCCACCTCTACGACTGGGTAAATATTTCTACGGTGATGGCTATTGTCAAATGTACATTATTCTTCAAACTGCCGATGAATGTTCCAAGTACTTCCTATTCCCAACAGTGACGTAAATTTATAGTACGTTTGTATAATTAAAATAAGAAAAATTACTTTATAATAAATTGGTACTGAAGGGATGATTGAGTTATCATTGGACGTTGTGTAGCTGTGCATCTCGTCTTAAACCTTACTAGTGCTTACGATTTAAATTGACTACGCTAAATCATAGCACGCCGTTTTTTCTATGCGGGATGTCAGAATAAGTGAACACGGTATTTTTATTTCCGCAAAGAGATTAAAGATAGACGAATGCTCTTTGACTATTATGAATCTTTATGCATCTAGGCGTTCTCAGTAAAGTAACCCTAGCTTCATGTCCACCTGTCCATGTTTTCATTTCACTAATCCAGTTTCCAGTCACCTCTTATCGTCAGTTTTATTGCTGGGAGAGTCAAGGCATAATCAATATACATAAAACCATCATCTGAAACACACAGAAACGCACCCAAGTAAAAACGCCTTGCGGTCAAGTAAAGCATTTTCAGGAGGTTATTGCATTTCTAATTTTATATCCATGATGTTATTTATTTATTTATTTCATCAACCTGAATACAGCCTCGAGGACCATTTTACATCAGGGGTTGTAACAGTAACAAAGGATAACACTCACAACCATGTCCTGGGAGGAGAAAAATCCTCCTCAGGCGGGACTCGAACCCGCTACCTTTGGGTTGGAAGGCGAGGATGTTACCCCGCCTCCGAGGCCGACAGTGTTTGTTTTTTGACAGATATTTTGAGTGATATGCATTTTTTTACTATCACATAGTTTGACATTGTAAATTGTATATTTTGTATATTTTAAGTACACATTCATTGTGAAAATGCAAGATTTTAGCTTCAGGTAATGTTTGGCTTCGTTATCGCTAGGTTTCGAAAGCTTTTCACGCCCCCCTTTGTGTGCGCCCGTTTTCCGGTTGTGGTTTTTTTACTTGGATGAATAACAACAATTCTGATTTTTAACCCACAAGTACAGAAATTTTTGAAGAACGTCTCTTTGCCTATTTTAATATCAATATAAAAATTACCAATTACTTCAGAAGCTTAGGTTAACACAATCACAAGGAGAAGCGTAGGTAGGAAGCGTATTTAACACAATGATGTAACTTTTGTGTGTATTTAACGCATCCTAGTTTATCGGTATGTTGCATTATTTCATTGCATTTGCCTGGCCCTGACCAGGCAATGGAGATCATATTGTATGCTCTGTATGTTGATTTCTGTTTTTTAATTAGGTTATACTTCACTGTCTCGCCCTATAAATTAAAAACCCATATTTAACCATCTAGTCTCACGTAATCTTGAAAAAACCACCTCGCGAGTGTAGCATCACTTTAATAAATATATTCATTCAATTCTAATGTCCCGGGCTCAAATACCTGCCGTGACGGACACTTGCCAGTTGATTTATATTCGTGCTTGTGTTACATGGGAAGAAAAGGGTAATTCTTTCGTGATTCTCTTTCGTGTAGGACATATAATTATGGGCCAAGGTTCTGTCTATCGTCAACAGCAGGCTTACAGTGACGCAGATTGTTCCCTTCAACCGTGCCTAATTTCCCAATTAACTAAACTTTTAGCAATTATTTCCATAGAACTGTAAAAGTAAACTTATTCTTTATCACAGAACGTTGTTGTTTGCATTGTTTATGCAAGTGGAAAAATATTTCTTTTTACAAATGCTTAAAACATGCGTCATTTATAGGCAATGTAAAGACCGAAAGTCAAGTAAGGCAAAGTAGAGTAAAGTCAAAGTACAACTACGATAGCAAAAAGATAAAAACTGAAAAAAGAAGCAGTAGGGGAATATGCGGCCTATACTAGGAGATGTACACCGAAATCCCTATACCAGCAGAAAAGGCGGGATACGCAGGGAACACACAAAAGTTCAAATAACGCTTCAATTGCGGGTCAAGCAGCTGGAGGGTTAATTTTCACTATAGCGGAATGAATATCCTAAATCCTAACCCTGTCATACCCATGTCTTCTCTTTTCCCTTTTTTAGCTGATAGTCACAAATTTTGGAGAGGGTGACTCCTACATCTTGGATGTGGGCTTCATTATTGGGTCTATTCAGTTTTTTAAAAGAAAGATGGTGGGTATCACACATTCCTTTGGGCGCAAGTCCAGGTAGAGGTGTATAAGATATTATGGCCATACAGTAACTACGAAAGTTACGAGTAACTACGAGTTATTTACTTTTTAGATAATTATGCCTTTTTTCTTTGTTTAGGTTTTAGGTGTATTATGCAACTGCTTACACTGTATTCTACTTATTTTACTGCAAAAATGCATTATGAAGTACGTGGAACAGGATAATACTGATTTCAACTTAATATAAATGAACAAGTAATACTTATTCTTTTTGTGAAGCTCAAAATCAAAAATATATGGCCTCTAGATAACTTAGTTGGAGAATTTTAGCATAAGGGCAGAAAAGTACCATCGGGGCATGAATCAGTTGATGGTGATATCAACCTAGGTTCTGGACGACTCTTCAAATAGCCAATTCCTTAAGGCCTACGAAGGTAAGGCTGTCTTGAAAGGCATTCGTCCCATCTTCAAATCAGTGAGTCCAAAAGCGGCTGGCCCTTCCTCTCGCCAAATTCTTTCGTGACGGAGCCCTTCTCATTCCACTCATGAACCGTAAGCTTAGGAGGTAGATTTAGAAAGTGTCGGAGATTTTGCAATTTATCGTGTTATGTAATCATTACCTGGATACTTCATTGAGTTTTTAAAAAATCGCAAAGTATGAAGGGGAGGGTAAATACATATTTCATGTAGAAAAATAGAAAATAGATAGAGAAAAATGAAAGACGCTGGTTAGGGTCGTCTATCCCATTACTGCTTGAAGCTAAAATTCGTGGAAATACGGAGCATGAGGTGGCCAAGGCCTGGAGGGGGAAATCTGTAACTTCAGTTGCCCTTCGATAACCGTGAATTGTCTCAGTTGCAGCTTAAAATAGGCATTGGTTACTCTACAAACTCCAGTTTAGACAATATGGCTTCCGCTGTTGACCTCACCTCACAGGTCTACAATTTGTTTGCGCAGTGCGTATTGACTTAGGCTACATTTTATCACTGCAGAAATGTACTACAAGTGAGATAAAGTATCCATAAAATATTTTGCAAATCTCAATTAAAAAATAACGCCACTAGATCCAGAAATAGGTGTGCACCAATCCTTATCCAATCCAATAGTTACTTATCCAATCAAATCCAATAGTTTACCCTCACTCTTATCGACGGTAGACATTTAAGAATCTGAGTTCGCTGTTGTACGTAAAAGTTAGCATCTATTAACGCAAATTTAATACTACATTTTGGCCGCTTATTTTTTATATTTTTCTGAAGAAATAGCCTTAAGAGTTCTATTGTAGATCACTATCCTTACGTGTTGGACTTATGATGTTATTTGAAATTAATAGAGTCTGAATAGTCTATCTATGAAAACACAAAGAAAGATATCACAGCAAATATATCTGGCTTACTTCGACAATTTTCTTAGTTTACCAATACAATTTGAATATCTATGCAATAAATATCAGTAATTCATTGCATAAAGACTTTTCCGGTTCAACTATTTCGCTCCAAACGGTTGCAAGGGGTCTAAATTTGATTTAACCTCATTATAGTTTTCTTCTTTTTGTAGAAGTCTGTTTAATGCTATGCGTTTATGCTATTAAGTATGCAGGCGTAGCTACTGAGTGGTCACACTTCAGTAGTTCATCGGACGTAGTACATAGTTCACGTGAAATATGGTGTCTGTGAAAGGGCGCAGCGCTCAGAATTTGCACGTCAGTTGTTGGTAAATCACCGCGTGGCCGCAGGAGGGCATGGCGTCTGTGACGTAAGTATTAGGAGGAGTGCTTACAATCAAAAACTTAATACCTCGTGACCCCGGTGGTGTAAGTGGAATCTGTTTCGTGGAACTGATACCCGAATAGAAAGGATTCGCCACACAAATTCTCTCCAGCTAGCAGAAGAGGCGTATGGCTGAGGTAATCTGGCGACGCATCGGAATGCATCCAGCAGAAGTTGATGGAGAGTTAACTGATGCGTTACGTAAATTGGCTGCCAGATTGCGGAGACTGGGTGTATGAGATCACGTGCGAGACCTTTTCATGCATCACTGAAATTTTAGTTGGGAATGTTTTCTGTGCTCTAATGCACTTCCTTAGTTATCTTGCTTGCGTCTGTTTTTTCTCAATCCGTTATCTGCTTGAACCTTGCGCACAAACGGACCTTGGCCTAATTGCGTCAGCTGTGCCGTCAGACCCCTTACTCGGTGATCGCTGTGGTTTTGTTTAAATTAGTCCCAGGTAATATATTTTGCCTTGAGCTGTGAATAATAAGAGCACAATAGGCTAAATAGTGCCGAAATCCGTCAATCAGGGCCAGGGTATGAAAAGTGTTACGAAAATACAAATGATCTACACCCGTACTCTTTGTGATGCCGTCAAGCAAATGGCTGGGCGTTGCAGCTTAAAAAATATTGCCGCGAAAACACTGCTTGATAAATCGTAATTATTAAATATAATAGCTTAAGAATTATATTTTGGAAACATAATTTACCACATAGAATGATTTGAAATGAATTCCGCAATTTTGCAAACACTCTATTAGCGTTAGTTGACGGGAGGCTTGAGTTACATACTTCATCCCTGGTACACTTCTATGTCGCAGATTGTAAAAATAAGGCGATGCCCACGTCAAGACATCATTAACGGTTTCAAAGCATCCGCTCATTCCAATGAATTTCATCGCATTTTAAATGTTTGTAGTTTTACGTTTTCACTTCTTATCTTATAAATAACCTACATTGTATGTATGTATACATCTATGTATATTCATTAAATATCAAGAACCAAGTTTAGTAAAATTTTTAAACTTTAAGGATAATTAAATGTCTTACTTGCGCCGATATTAGACTAATTGTCTAGTAACTAATGATATCCGGTTCGACCCCAGATGTGTCAAATATTTCCCTAAAGAAATACATGAAAAGTTTATTTTTACCACATGCAGGCTTTATTTCTTTTGCAGAATTTATCATTAAATAACCATTGCAAAAACTTCAAATACAAATCAGTGAATAAATTTCAATATAGATTCTTCTTCTTATCTTCAAATTCAGATTTCGGATCAAAATTGCAGGAAGTTTGGTAAAATATGACGATATCTGGTGAAATTTTTCATTTTAAACAGCCCATCCCCGTGGAAGGCGCATTACTGGGCTAGCCTCTCATAAGGATACATGGTAAAAATAGGCCTTTAAGATATCAATGCAAAATTGTAATACTTTTTCATCGGAGTAGAAAAGCTGTCAAAACGCTATAAATACTTTCATGAAAAGAACATCTTCTGAACCGATTTTCAGTTTTCATTTGCATCATTAACTGCCGTTCGGTTTTCATTCATTTACCTCTTTGATGTAAATTCAATAAAGATTTCCTTTTTCTTTGGTCTTCCCATTCCTCTCGAAATCGTCAATTGAAATTTTAAAGGTCTCATTAGGATTGTATTTTAATCGGATTAATAGCGATTTCTCTGACGCTACCTATAAGTGTATAGTTGGTTTATTAACAGCTGAGTATTAAATTGTATCAGCGCGTTAATAGCGTTCTCCGTGTAGCTATAGTTACCTTACTAATATATTGATGCTGCAAGGTAGCACTGAAAGAGCAGAGATTTCCACGTTGGTATTGCTGCTGCTATTAGTTATCCATTTACGTTTGAGTATCGAGTCCGTCAACTTCTCAGACGGTCAAGTTCTGCCGTCGTTTTATTTCTGGTTCGTCAATAGATGCGGTCGTTTGTGTTCTTCGCTGCACTTATTCATTTGCATTATTCGTGATAATACTTCACTGCTGTCATTTGCCAGTGGATTCGTGGGTCTTCCACGTGGCGGTGCCGCCTCCCCCCGGCCTCAAGCGTTAGTTTATTACCACGGTTTAGCGGAGTCGGCGGGGAGTAGGAAAGGGAAAGGGATAGGAAAGAAAAGGAAAAGGGGAAGGGCAGCTTCCGACCCCAGAGCCATGTATAGGCCAAGGGGAAAAAGACGGAACGCGAAACAATCATTTCTTCTAGGATGTTTGCTACATCGAATCCTATTAATGAGGAAACGACGGAGTCGTAACCGGTCGTCCAGGGCCCGGTCCACCCTCCTGCTGTCATCGCAAGTATACCTGTGTTTGATTCTGCTGATTATAATTTTTCCATCATAAATAAGTAAAAGGAAATCGTTCAGCGCGTAAGGAACCTTTCCAAACCTTCTACTCCGCTCCCTTACATAAGCGGGAGCGCTCTTAGACGTCAGTCAGTCTCGAATAGTATTAGTTCCTACCTCCGCCCCGTATCTTTGTGCGTGAAAATAAACAGGCGTCAACCAGACTTGAACTTTATTACGCTACGACGCTACAGTAACCCTTTTTGTGATTACTAACAGAAATTATTGCATAATCACAAAATAATTAAAACGTGTGCTTAATATCATTTCTCCATTTTAAGAGAGAATGAAATAGGTGGTGACTCTGTTAATATTGTGTAGGGGAATATGATCTTGTAATAAAAGTGAAAATATGGATCAGAAAAAATTGGAATCAATTTTAAATTTCAACTCATACCACCAATAATATTCCAGTAATGCCCAAAGTAGATTCTTTCCAATAAATACTGCGAGGCAGGACCGGAAAATCTGCCATATTGATGGAGTTTTTTTGTGTTAAAAATGAGCTATTTCATTAAAATAGCTTAATGCTATGCATAATTTTGGGAATAAACGGGCAATTTAAAATTAGTCAAAAGATATGATAGGATATGAGAATCCATGTTGCCTTCTGTTTAAAAAGAAATAATATATTACTTATTATTTTTATTTCTCACGGTGAGAGACAACGGATATTTCTAATAATAGTTTCAATAAAATAAGTATATAACATGGGAAAAATGACCAAAACAGCGTTGTTTGCTGAGTTGAGACAGTGGTATTATGAAGATTGTTACCTAGTCAAAGTGATATAAAAATAATTGCAATAGGATGGATGATATATGGCTCAGGATGAGTAAGAATAATACTACGGAAGTGGTATCATTGGAAACTGGAAATTTGAAAAGTAATGATTTTCATATGTTTCAAACTATATATTTTAGTATGATTTGCAAAGGAAACATACTGATCAGATCTGATAGAATAATTAACAGCATATAAAAATTAGAAGAACGATTTTTACACTCGCTCATTAGTTAGATCAACTTTCATCGTAATAACTTCCATATCAAAATATTTTTCTTCATACAATCTTTTTCCTTTATTGAAAATATATAGGAAAAATGAGCAAAATTTTGCTGTTAAAACGAAAAAAAATATTATTTTTGCAACACTTGCCCGGGCAAGGAAATCGAAAGCGAAAGTACTGCAAGCCTGCAGTTGGCATGCGATTTGGTTTTTCGCCATGGAGAAATTTGCCGCAAACGACTTCCCCCGCCAGCTCTTGTGCCAGAAATGTCGCCGTGTGTACAGGGTTGTAACGAGGTCTCAAGTGCTGGGTATTTTCTTCGCCCGAAAGGATTGGTGCTGCCACCTATTGCATTCGCGGTGGGGAAGCCGCTGCGGCGTCTTTATCTCGAATCCCGACGACTGCGGTAATGCTAAAGGTGCTCTCACGGTGAAACCACAACCCCCTCCCCAACCGACATGCAGAAAGCTGAGACCGCGCAATTTGCATACGCTTACTTTGAATGGAATCGTTTCCACGTGATAACGAAGTATTTTGACGCAAAAGCGACTTCTCTTTGCATGCTAATCGAAACTAATGTGACGCAGGCTACGATGCAAACGTCTTTGAAGTAACTGGCAAGAAAAACTCTTAGAATTTATATATACATATTTGCGCTCAGAATAACTTTACGTTAGCACGAAACAAATTATTTGCATTACATCTTGATTCTACTAAACGTGTGGATTACCCAGGAAAAGCCTAGATCGTGAAGCAGATGTGGTTTGGAAATTTTCCCACGAATATGTGTCCTCGTTGATGGGACATTCCCGTGGGAAAAAGTATCTTGGCTGGGACTTGGGAAACTTTTTTTTTTATACTTCTTGGCAGATGACGGGAGTATATTAGAGTATGTTATTTTCAAAGGTGAACATTATGTGAATTTTATATTCTTAGATGTACAGTACCAAAATTTCGTCAACAAGGGGCGTTGTTTTGTGAAAATATTTATAGCCATTAAATGACGCGTACTCTGCTACGCCAAAACACTACGTCATCGGGTATATTGTTTATGAAGTCACTGAAAAGTACTTGTACAAGTAGTCTGACACGTTTTTCATAGGATTCTCAGCTGTTTGAATCAAATTGAATTAAATAAAAATATTTTACTTCTGTTGAAAACAACGAGCCGATATAATATGAGCCTTTTCATCAATGAGTCAAACATAGCAACAAACAGACCAAGATTGACATTATATATACGTTATATAAACATGTATATGAGGCCAAAGATATTTAATATTATGCCCACTGAAATTTAATTCTCAAAAAGTATTAAAACTTGCCAAAGACTGGCTTTTTTCTTTAAATAATATTGAACATTTAATTTGATGGTATTTTAAATGGAACAATAGTTATGTATCAGTTATTTGAATGGTTTACATTTCCATAATTTGCTGGTGGCTCAATTTATGTCTTATGACCATGAAGGCCACCTAATGCTCCCGTTATTTTGTTGGTAACCAATTTTTACCAAGTAAGTGTGAGTAAATAAAATATCGTTATTATATTTGAAAATGTAGGGACATAAGGGAACCGTGATAACTTTCAGTCGCATCACAAAAAATTGTAACAGATTTAACCGTTTTTAGCCAGTGCGATACCTCTTGTCCCCAATGTCAAAAGTGACTCGCAACCTTTTGGAGTTGCACGCGTCATAAATAAATATCGCTATTCACAGAGGCAATGAATGAATTCATTTTGGGTCTACTAAATTTTACTCCAAAAGGAAACACCTACTTATTTCACAGTGTCATTATGCTCTATAGTGACCTCATTCTCATCTATCATCATCATCATAGTTTCAATCCTAAGACTGGTTTACTGCATCCCTTCATTCTTCCGTATTCATTCTAAACGTTATTTATATTTCATCTTGGTATTTTCTATTTCCCAAATCCCTCTTATTTGGCCCAGGTACATATTCATCCCTTAGTCTACCTCGTGGAATCTTCTCTTTTTAAATTGCATTAAAATGTAGTCTGCCGCCGTTTGTATTGTTTATAAACACTGCTTTCACAAATGTCATGCCTAACCTATACAAAAAAAATATACAAAATATGCATATTAATCTTCAAATATATTCTTAACGAACACATTTTCCAACCATTCCAATTGATCGAAGAACCAATTCTTATGGATTTAGGCATTTGGACTTCAATCGTTGTACTTATTTACTTATTACTACAAAAGAAGATGTGCATGTACATAATATTTTTTACCACTCAATTTTCGGGTAGTATTTGATTCTTATAAACAGACTTCTTGCTAAATTGAACTTCTATTAGGCAGAAAAAAGATTTTTTTCTAATGTTGAATCCGTTCTCTCATTAGAAAAAAGAAATTTCAAGTTGAAGTGTGCAAAAGGTGGGGGGAAACGTATAATTTTAGCGCACATATCAAATAAAAGACATGTCGATACACGTAGCCATCAAAATAATAAAACGGCATTGAAATAATTTTACTATAAACCCACTCTGGTGGATAATTTATTGTAATTTCGCATCAACGTATTTAAGAAATATATACAAAAATGGATAACAATTCGATAAAATTATACATTTAGCTATGAACCATTTTACTTACACCTTGTAACAATTCTAATACGTTCTGATTTCTTGCGGCTCATACTTATAAGCGTTACCTTTGATCCCTATCCTTGATTGACATTATTTATCAGGGGATTGTACTTCTTTACTTTACAATATGTTTTAGTCCTAGATATAACTAAAAAACTATCTCGTTTAGGGTCTCTATAGGTTTTTGCTATCTAGTGAAGAGAGCATATAATTCAATGGTAATTGATAAAATGGCGTAAACTCAACACTAACGAGATTTGAAATAGATGTTTTGAATTCCCGGATATTTATGGAACAGTAGATCAATCAGAATTTCCCTTCTCTCCTTTGACCACCTAAAATTCGCCCAGAAAAACATTTTTAGAAGTGACTAATGACTCTTCAGTTGACCAAACTTTCATTTCCCTCACACATGTTCAAGCTGGAGGCAATAGACTTTGCTAAAACATCATGTTCCTGACTTTCAAAAACACTGACAATTTTGGTCGTCTTTCTCACTAATTAATGAAGTAGCTTTAATAATTAATTGCGCGATGTATCCTCAGCAAAAGGTCCATGCTTAGAAAACCTTAATAAAACGTAATTACAAATCGGACCAGTGGAAATATTCTATGGCCAGGAATTCTTATTGTATACTTGATTTAAATTGATATATTACTTTGATGACTCCAGCCCTAAAAATTATTTTATGGGAGTGTCTTGCAATATATCCATTTAGTCCGTCATTTCTCCCTTAATTGTCCATAATTGGATAGTGTTTGCGCATGATAACGAGACTTGCATGCAGATAAAATGCACGGGTAAGTAAAAGGATAATACCTATTGAAAGTCCTACGTCATAAAAAGAATGATTTTTATCGGACTCGGAATACTAGATATAGAACTTAGAAGCATATATACGCATACATACACATCTCTGGTGTAGGAAAAATCAAAGAATTCACTTATTTCTGCAAATGTTCCACACCGGAAAAATCATTCTTTTTGTGCTAGGTGCCAAGTGCCTAAGCCAGCTAAGCTACCGAGGCGTACTTTTCCTCTGTGGATTTTGGAGGGATTTAAATGAGCAAAAATTCCTCATAACTCTCCTTTGACAGCAAGAATTGAGTTGGAAAGAAGTGCAGTAGCTGAGAACATAGTGAATTACTTGACAATACTGCGGTCGTTCTACATATTTGAAAATTCTGGAAATAGTAATAATGGATGTGTAGAGTGACACGGTCAAGCTTACAGTTGTATAAAAATATACTAGCGGAAATTGTAAGCTTCTGCAGCAAATAATTTTTTCTCCTACAAAGGTCAAGTATTTACGTTTTTGGTATCAAAATATATCCATCAATTCTCTCCCTGCGCACGTACAGCAAACGTTCCCATGATATAGTCAAGAATCGTCATGAGCAGGCAGAAAAGTGTATCGGATGAGGTGAGTAGATTTCATGACATGAAGCCCGAAGGTATTTTCGGGGATTAATCAATGGATGGGGTTGGTAGTCACTTAGCCTTACTTCAAGCATTTGGCTTTTCCATTTTTTTCTCAGTTTTACTCTCGAGAGACGAAACTCATTTCTCTTCATGAGAGGTCATAGCGGCTCACTGTGTGATAGATGGGTGGGTTGGAAAGACCGTTCAGGGTCCGGGAGAAGGGTTGAGAGGAGCCCGGCGTCGGCATTTGTCCGCTCTCAACAAAAGGCGCCTAGAGGATCCCATTTTAGTGTCTGACATATAAAATACTGTACTTAAAGTACCCACCACAAAACACCTAAGCAGGAAGCGGGATTTCATTTTAACAAATTTTACCTTTTCTGGGGTAGGAACTATAGCCCTCGGTATGGTTGGCCAGTACTACAGACACCTCGCCAATTTGGTCCTCGCCTCTCTCTGGAACGGGGAAAAACCGAATAAATGCTTTCAGCGAAGGAAACCATTAATTTTCCTGTAGTAATTAGCAGGGGAGATGGCAGAGGGAAAAACAAGAAGTTTCATTGCAGAAATAGGATTGTAGAGTCCTATTTCCTTGAAATATTTGCTTACTCAAATTACAATGATCAAATTGGGAATGGTAACTTTAAAAAGTAAAATGCATTAAATATATTAATAATGTTGACTCAGGACTGGTGTAGTGGAATTTATGCGTGACGAAAGAAAAACTCTTTGCAGTTATCTGCAGATAAAGATTTTGTGTCATCGTTTTCGAATTATTAAGCCGTTGTCAAGCCAAAAGTTTAGGTAACATCAAGGTAAATGTACATTTTGAGGAAGGACTGGTTTGGAGGGGAAAATGGCGGGAGGAAGATTCACGGGGAGGGGAATGCATAAAGTGAAAGGAGAAAGAGGTTGATGCAAAAAGGATGCATTTCTATTAGATTGTTTGTAGAGGGGAAACAACATGGGAAACACTTGGGTAATTGTTCCAGGACATAGTTGAATTGTTAGCAATCTAAGCATCGAAACCAATCGCATTGCACCTTTGTCAGTGTGTGAAAACCATAACTATCGGGATGTATTAGTTCTCATAACTATCTCAAAGAAGACAAGGCTCAAGCTCATAAGAAGAAAAAAATCTAGAAACGTATGGAGAATCAATCGACCCCGGATCAAACATAAGCTACCCCTTTCTAGTTCAGCTCCTGTGGACGCTGACATTTCAACTAATAATACTTCCCGAAAGTTATCGTTTGTTTTTCTATTCCCGAAAATACCCGTGATTGTATGTCTCGTAATAAACCAAAGGAATGGTCATAAAGTTTACTCATGGCTTTTATTGCTATCTAAGTAGTACTTAAAGCATTTACTTGCCAGTAATGTTAAATCTGGGAACTTTATTTGACAAAATAGCGTTGATAAACATGGAACGCCGCAAGGCAAAACTCTAATGGAAGGGTTTGTTACTTCTACCGTCGGTAATTGTCGGCAAAACCAAAATCGTCTATTTTTGTAACAACCACTACCGTCGTTTACTCTTATTTTTATGGCGCAGCACTATACCCCAATCTTTGGTTTTAACGGATCTTTTTAGATGTGAAATTACTGTGCCTTAGGCATTTTTTCTCTCGTATCCTTCCGCTTTTGCTTGAGTTGTAAGTAATGCTTGGGAAAGCCTTCAACGCCTTTCACATTTTCCTCTTTTTTTGTGATTCTCAACTATCTAAGAGATTAGTTCGGGATGTTTACGTTTTATTGTTTGGGTCCCCTTTTTAACAGCTTTCTCTCACTTGGTGTACGCCCTTTGGCATTTTGAAAGAATTGCGTATCTTTCCTTTGTGTTTTCATTAACATACTATGTCGTTCTGCGCATTCTCTCGGATGCTCGCGGCGCTCTCGAGATGAGGTCTAACGAGAGCAAAATAACATTATCGTCAAGGTGTTTTGGTGGCAGGGTTGCAGGCTTTAGCCGACCCCTGAGCGTCAACATGATTACCGATACAATTTGGCGAAGGTAGCTTTATCATGACTGCTTCAATATTCTACCCGTTTTCAGTGTATTAATTTTTTTAAAATATGTATTAACTGTAAAAAACACAGCCCAATCAGTAAAATTACTTAGTAATATCTATAAAATATACATTAAAATAATTAATACACATACCTAAGTCCCATACCCATTGAAACTTTAGTCACGATGACTTGAACTTGACTCAAGCAAAAGCCATTCCTTTAAAAGGAGGAAATAGCTTGCAGATAAATATGAATATATGTGCTGACATCACCATCTAATAAGAATTTATTACTCAAATATGAGAAATTCGCACTTCATTAGTCTAAGTAAAACCTTTTTTCATTACTCGAAATTAGCAATGTGGCTAATAAAGTGTTTTAGAAACTCCCGGGGCTTCAAATCTCAAAATGTCATAAGCGCAAGGTCTCAGGAACAATGAAATTATAAATTCCAATACATTAACCGTGCTCATAATTTTTCAGCCTGAAATGTGGCTCATTTTATGAAGGAAGCAGATAGGTAGGTTAAAATAATGTATTTTAGGGTAATGGTTAAGGTGTATGGCACCATATTTATGGTGTTGCAATACGTTTGAAAAGATCTTATGATAAAATAAGAGTTTCATAAAAACCAAGGTATCTTTTATATTGATGATAGACACAATTTCCCAGACATAAGTAGCATTAAACGATTCCATTCATACCAATGTTCTTCTGGCAGAATCAATACGAACTTCGTATATTTCACAATGAATTCGACTGGTTTTATCACATAGGCGACCTCTTCAGGTCTAGAGTTCATCAATGTTCTTTGAAAACTCAATGCATTTATTTTTAAAGTAAATTTGTTTTACTAAAAGTCGACCGTGGATTTAAAGAGCTCGTGTCAAAATAGTTCACAAACTTCCCAAAAAGAGCATGGAAGTCCAAACTGTCAAACCATGCATCAGATAAAACCATATAGTAAGATAAAACTGGAGAACTTTTTCCATAAAACATATTTAGTTACATTTTTAAATAAAGCTCACCAACATGGGTTTTTACTCAAATTTGCAAATTCAACGGCAAAAAGTCAAGACGCGTTATTTCTTACCACCGAGCTATTTGAAGGACGACAGTGTTTGGCGATAGAGATTCAGGGGTGGCAAGTAAGTTACCAGTTGCTAGGAACAATTACAGCCGAAATCGTAAACTTGATGTTGAGGATATTATTTTACTCCATGAATATCTTAAGGCAAGAAGAAATTGACAAAATTTGAGCTACGCTGTCAAATTGATAGGTATAAAGATTCTTTCTGTCCAAGCACAATTTTAGACGACTACTAATAGAGTGCAATCATCCATAAAAACATAGCTCACTAACCGTTCCGTTCGAAATTTCTTTTTTCCTACCTCAGGTTTTTAAGTCTATCTCTACATCTTTATACTACACAGCGAGCCAGAGCCCGGGCGTGTGAAAGAGAGTTCTAAGAGACCAGCTACATTGCTGAAGGTAGTCTAATTTTATGATTTCTCCCTTACTTTATTTTTTCAGTTTGCAATATCTACATGGAATACTAGTTGATATTTTTCATTAGGATGTTCTTTTTTTGTATTAATATCTGCATGTCACAATGACTTTCGAGTGAAGACGACAAGATACTGTCGCTCTGTAGACGAGATGTTGTACTTGTTTTTATTGACTTGTTATCAGTTCTAATATATTTTGCCTCTTGGGATGACCCTCATGTTTAAGTTTTACACATGAATCAGTAACTATTAGTATATATGTATGTATAGTACGTGTAGTTCTTATCAGTAGAGTTTCTTGCGCTGGTACTGAATTTAAGCATGATCATTAACCTAGCACTCACCTATTTTCTGATTTGCCCTGAGAGATCTCCTGACTGTTTTTGGTCATCTCCTAGCGGCAGGAGGAGCGAGCTGGTTTTGACCTTCATCTGGTAGATTCTCTTCGTGCGACAAAATTTTGACGTGGCTCTAACGGTATTTCGTAGATGTAGATATAAAGGGAAAGGAATATAAAAAGAGAATAGGAAAGAGAGATGACAAAGATGAATTGTATGTTAACGGGATGCCTTAGTGTCACACTCACACACACAAAATGATTTGTTTTTGTTATAGCTATGAATGGTGCGTGAAAAGAAGAAATTTTGTAGAGCAGAAGCTCGGCAGAGTGTCGCCGATTCATTTAGCTGTTTCTATCAGTTCCAGAGGAGTTTCTAAAGCGAGAAGTATTTCCTTAAAAAGCTGACTTGATGCTGACCGACCTTACTGACCAACGAAGGACGTCTTTTTTTGTAAATTCATTACCTGAGCATCCTTTCCACATTCAAACATAACCCGTTCATTCCTTAATCAAATTATCTTATTTAATCCGAAAAAACTTCACAGGTGTCTCATTTCAACTGTATTTAGCCTATTCTTATGCTTAACCTGGCATATCCAAATGACCGTATTCGAGAAGTAGCCTAACCAGAGCGAAATGCCATCTCTCTTTCACTCTTGCAGACTATATTGAAATACAGTCCATTACTCGGTCCATTGGATGGGACGTTAAACTGTGGACCCCATGGTGTCATTTATTTAGGGAAATATTGGGCTCACGCCGAGTTACACTTTACCCTCGATGAGGAACTGGCTGGTGTACTGGCGGGAGTACTGGCTTTCCACCTCGAGTGTCCGGATTTATATCCCTGCCATGCGGATATTTTTCAATTAAATCTATTCCAATGGAAAGCACTTCAAAATTAGTGCTCATTCCGTCGGAGGGAACGTATAACCGTGCCGCCCCCTTGGTGTATTTTGTTTTGAGCAGCCCAATACTGACGCCGTGTTTCTTTCCACACATCCACTATTCTGCAAAGAATCCTTCTCGCTCCAACCTACCCACCGGTCCTCAATGGGACAAATTACCTTAGTTGTCGGGCGCCACCACCACATAGCCCAGCCGACAAACTATAGTTCTCTAAAACGTTCCTGGAGCTTGAGCAGTGGACGACTTTGGTACGTGGGCTACGGAACACTCAAAACCCTGCCAAACCGGGGGGGGGGGGGAGTTTCTTAGTGTAGAGAGACATTCAAAAACTCTTTCTAACTGCTGCCGAAATTAGCACTTAGAGAAAAGGGTTGAACCACAACTACCCGCCGTCCCATTTCGAGTAATTTCACAATGAGAACTCGATATAGTGTCCCTAATGAAGTACCCCTGCCTCACTGTCTCTCGTTGCCTCCATCTTTTGCCCTTCGTTATTTCCCTTCATTCTCTCCACTTCCGCCGCCAATTCTTGCCGCGCAGGTCAGAGCCAGGAGCTTTTGCGAGAGATATACCACCCCTCTCTCTCTAACCAATTTCGTCAAACCCGCAAATAATCATACCCTGTAATTCTACCTATTGGGCACAAATGATTGAAGATTTCTTTCGCTGCAACTAATGACTGACTAACGTTATTCACTTTTCATAGCCGGTGTCCTTATATACGATCATCTCTATAGCAGCCTGGAGTCCTCGAGGTGGCAACGTCGTAGCTCATGACGTCAGATGGCCGGGTCGGCCGTCTCCTCCACCCAAAAAATGACCGTTAGGAGCGTTCGTTTACAGCACTCAAATTAGTACTTGAGATTAAGTAATTTTTTTTTCCACATTACTTTTGTTTGGATAATCACACTACTTAAAATGGGGAATGACTCCACAAGGCGATTGAAATAATAAAAACAAGATACATTAATTCATTATCTTTCGAGGGGGGAACGACAACACATACGATACTCGAAAAAGTTTTAGCTCCGTACTAGTTGCACATTCTTAATGCTAAAGTGAGGTGTTCGTCGGGGTAAAAGAAAATCAGGTATCCATAACATGACAGTCACCACTTGTAAACAATTAACATACAATTGACATCTATTACAATGAAGCATGTGGGACTGATTCATATGAAATAATGTTCCACTTTGTATTTTCCACACTTTTTTATCCTTGTTGACAATGATTTCTATGTATATTTATCATTACAAAAGAATGATGTTAATGGAATTTTAGATGTGAAAACTATTTTCAGCAAGACTCAATAACCGTAGAATGAACAACGTGAGTGATTATTTCACACTATAAAGACGATCATAAAGTCTGCTATGCCTAACACCCCATGCCCTGCTCCCTTGGTGTCTCGTAGATGATATCGCAAGAGTTCTAGGACGCGGAGCGGGAATGGAGACCTTTGCCTTTGGAGGTGTAGGGGAGGAAGCCTTAGAGCATGCTCTGTGGCTGATTTCGGGGCCAGCGTGGGCGTGAAGAGGAGAAGATAGGACGCTCGGGGCTGGTGTGGAATTAAGCGCTCGTTGAATTTTTTGCATGAATGTTCTTTTGATTTTTTTCCCCGGGTTCCATCAATATGAATTAGTTACCGTAGGCAGAATTTAATGTACCTACAGAGCAGAACATGACATAAGTAAAAGGCCTAAGGGTGGTAACCTTATTATCACGTTGCATACTGATAGAATTTTAGGCTGATGGAATTTTTTGGCTTTTTCCCCAGTAGCGTAGCATGTGTTAGCAAGTTTGATATTCAGGGCATTATAGTATCGGTCTATTCTAACAAATTACCGCGTCCTGCTCGTAAAGGATATATTTCAGCATCATTAACCTTAAAATATCCATATAATTAAAAATCGAACAGTAAATTATCTTATAATAACATGTTACCCAATGCATGATGCCACGCCTTGATCTCCATATATTTCACTTCGTACTCCTCTGTACTTTTAAGTACTTGGTTCATACCAAGTGATGGATTTACAAAAGCAAAAGAGCCATGCGTAGCATTATTATACATTGACACATTGCTTAAACTAGGGTCAAACTTAACCTTATGACTTCCTTGCTCGAGATGGAGGGTATATTTAATCCAGGCGATAATTTTTCAAAACACATTTTTTCTCGATCCCTTTTGAAGGTTGGAGCGGTCCGAGAAATGTAAACGTAATGGCATGCGGTAGTAATACGAACAATCATTTGATATATAAAAAGTCCATACCTTTAAAAAGGAGATTTTCCTTTATTTCCTCTCTTAACACACGAACAAGAAGGACGAACAAGAAACAATGTAAACTAAGCTGAAACTAATTCTCAGTGGAGGTTAAGAATGCGAACCTTAGAAAATTGCTTAGTTTGCGCCACGGTTATATGCGTTCTAGGGAAAGTAAATTGCAACTGATCTGACACACTTACAGCCTCAATGATGGTGGAAAACTAGATAACATTTTACTAAAGATACTGATATCTTTAACAAAGACGATAAGAGATACCCTCCCAAAAAACATATAAAATAAAACGAAAAAGTTGAAAAACGTCAAGTAGGCACGTGGGGTTCTACTTTGGGGTCAAAATAGACTCCAAAGCAGGCAAATACTTTTTAATAAAAATTTTTTTTAAATATTCAATCATCAATTTTATCTTGACATGCATAAATGAGTTCGAGGAAGGTACTAAAAAAATCAGTTTCGAAAATGTTGCATGAGATAAAATATAGCGTTTATTAATCCATTAGGGCGCTTTAAAAGACCCATTCGCCTACTTTATATCTTTTTACGACAAATTCAGCAATTACTTAACCTTGTATTTCATTATTATTTTTATTTATTGAGTTAGGTACTAGCCGGTACATTGTGATCGGGATGTTACGGTTGCTAGGGAACTTTCATCTCCTCCAATTACCTGCTGTTTCAGAGATTCCCAGTGAAACACCTATTATCTTTTTCCAATCAATGGTAAATTTAAAAATCTTATAGCACGCAATCACGCGTACTAGAACAAATAAATACACCAAAGTGTCAAGCTTTACCATGAAAAATCATTTTAATTGACTAGGAATCAGTCCAGTTATTCACGTGTATTACACAATCAGTATAGCGGCCTAACACACCTGATCGGCAAGGAGAGAATCCGGGTTCAAATTCCGGTCAATTTAAATGCATTTTCCCTGGTTAATTTCATCCCCTGTGGTTAATCCATTTTATTGGTACTATGTCGTGAGGTCTATAAGTACACAAAACGCCTCGTCAGTCCAATAAAACGTAATCCTGTGACGCTCTGGATGCCTTTCGTTCAGTTTTTGCTAACCCTGTCGCTGGGTTTCCCTCATTTCTTCCTCTAAACCGACATGATAATCATGGTTAAATTGGCCCTTCCCAAAAGACTGAGTAAAAGTACTAATTGGTACCGGTCTTCTAGTTTTCCTTCCCAATATATGCTAATCTTCTATAAAAGTGGAACTTAAACTATTTATGATTTGGATTAGAATGAAATAACTTTTCCCTTTACAGTTGACGGCTTATTTACTTCTTTTGACATAATTAATTACTGAAATTCATTCCTTCCTATATATATATAATATGCTAATCTCTTAAGAAAGTTGCGTCATTTGAGGTTTTTAAAAATGCTTCATCATGTACGACTCAGGAATGATACGTTTACCGAAGTTTCATTAGATAGAAAAAATGAATGTAAAACTGCTTGAAGAGACGATATTTTGTCCAGGTTAAGTAGATCAGACCCTATAAGAACCATAATAACCCTATAATAGGCACCAGTGCCCTCAATTATCGGTCGCTTCTCAAAATTATTCCCAATACAACTAAAGTCATAATTTCCTGCACTCCTCATTTCGCTTCCTATGTAATGGGCACCCAAAAACGAACTGTCCAAAAAAATACATCTCTCAATTAATGGAAGGTCATTAAAAAATTGGACAGCACAGTGTTGATGTAGCAAATGATATCATGATGTAAGATTCAACACTGATTAGTTCATTACTAATTGTCGCAATGTTTACTATCATAGACATATACATAGCAGAGACTGTTTAGGCATAGCAGAGACGTTTATCGCAACCAATTTTCCACTTCTGAAGTAGTTCTTGCTAATTTAGGGTTACTCTGTTCTGTATCAGTCTAAGGTCCACTCTTAGTAATGGAATGCTTATAACCGAACATGGACCAAGGTGGTTCGTCGTTCCCTCAAAAATTCGGCCGCAGATATTTATCTTTCATATTTAAACACATCTTAAATACAATCACATAAATGTTTAATCTCTGTATCACTTATATAATAATGTATCTTAAATCAAGAATTAGCGCCTGCTCTACCAATGTTAACTTATTTATTATGGTGACCCCGAACAGGTTTTCCACTGGGGTATCTGTATTCCATTACTTCGTTTAAATTGTCCAAGCTAATTCTGTAAATGTTGTTTGAGTGGAATTAAATATATAATATTATTATTATTATGAATTGCCACACATATTTTGCATTAAAGCCCTTTGCGAGAAAACTCTTTCGGAAACACAACCAAAGGGTCTACGATAGTTTTTAGATTCAGAGGAGTCCTACGCCGCGACCTTCGGTAAGTCAGACTGGCAAGTTTCCACTAAGCTGTCTCATTCAGCTAACTTCGTTAGCATTATCTCACTTATCACGCAGAAAACCAATTTTCGTGAATTAACTAGCATATTTTGAAACACGTCCTTGATGTAAATCTCTCATGAATGTTTACGTTTGTCTCTCACCCTGTTCTATGTATAATTATAAAATGGCCGAAACCAAAGACACACTAATAGAAATGGTTATTTTTATCCATTTAATTTTGTATTCTTCCGTTCTTGCAATATTTTTTCCAAAATCGTTGTGGAAAAGGGGGTTTTATGTTCCAGGTTACCATGATAATTTCAACTTCTATGCTGTCTTTCATCACGCTGTCGGCTGAGGCCTTATTCGAACCCAATATCTCGCTCATTTAATGTAAGTTCAATTAAATAAGTGAAAAATGCAATTGAAAATATTTCTCGTTAATGAGTCACTGATGGTACTGATGCGTTAATGCATCGATCCAATTTAGCATTCGTCTTTCATGTAGCCGCAACAGGTTTTCCCTCGCGTGTTTTTACAAATGAGTTAAGGATGAAATAGTAGCACTAGTTTCGTTTAAACGTATTCCTAACATTTATAATTATTGAAACACCATTGCCTTTGTTAATGGTAAGTTTAGATCAGAACTGACGGACGTCGAGTAATTTCCCCGAAAGGTCACACCAACATGAGACACCGATCAAAGAGAAATGTTTTATTGCCACCTTCTCCTCCGAAAGAGTGAAAATTTTAGAAATATCAGTGTACATGAGACTATCAATCTCACCATGAACGGGCCCAGCGTTTCCTTTTATCAAATAATTAATCTGCATGAAATAAATCTGTAATGAATTCCTCAAGATATTTCTTTCTTGGCCTCCGAGTTTTTTGATGAAAATTTATTCTCATTTAAGATCGAAGATATTTCTTCACGCTTCCTGCACTGAAGACGTCACTGAAAATCTTAGCTCATCTTAATCTTAGTTAATAAATTTGACATGCTCTTTGGCGATTTATCTTATCACTAACTAAAATACTATTATCCTCATTATAGGAATTATTAGTGCTACCTTCGTAATTGGAATAACCTGTTGGAATCCAGCGGCCTAAAGAGCATCGAGGTTTTCATCAAAGAGGTAGTCGGAACAAGCTCTCCTAATTAATATAAGCTAGAGTTAAAAACATTTATAGTTTAGTAAAATTATAGAGTGCAGTCTGCAACCCACGAAGCTAGTGCTGATTTGAAGAGTCATCTGATTCAGAATATTGAAATATCAGTAAATGACTTGTATCAGCCTCTCAGAAATTACAACGATCCAACTATCAAGACCCTAATGTTTAATCAAGTAACATTCTTGTCTCAAATTCAATATTTAACCTAGTTTAAATTTACGTCGGCGAATATAGAATTTCCTTGCATTATAAAAATAAGTAAAGAAGTATTATGTGAAAGAGCCGCTGGAAAGTGCCGCTTTTATGCACTTAACTTTAAGGTATCAAAAGGTATGATTATAGCAATTTTTTCATGCTTACATCTCTGCTATCAAAGACTAGGCTAAAAAATGTACGATTCAATCGCTTCGTTTTCCATTCGCCAGAGGGGGAAAAAATTATTTGTTTTTTTTTTCAGATCAAGAGCAAAGTATTCCATTTGATCAACAAAAGCGTTGGTTACCCATGGGTGAAAATACAAAGGGAGAAACAAAAAGAGTGACTACTCAAACGCACACAAATCTTTTGGTCAGCGCCGAAGTAACCGTGAACTTGTTGACCCTGAACTCATGACAAGTTTGAGCCCTAAGGATACCGAAGCATATATTTATTAAAAAAAAAACTAAATTGTAATTTTTTTATCATTCGATGTTATTGTTAATTTTTGTTAGGTTAAAAATTAGGCTTTATCAAATCACTTAAATTTCTTGGTGTAAGTAGAGAATTTTCATTGCCATAGATTTGTCAGCAGATTTATTTTCACTAATATATAAGTTTCTTGGATTGCAGATAACGCAGAAGTAATGTTTGGTGTCAACCGTTCGTTATCTTAATTTTTCACATTTCCTGTCGGATAAGCAGCGAGTAATACGCTCTTTCGTAGAAATCACGAAGTTAAGACATTATTTTTCAAGAAAAATCCTTTGGATGAATAATTTTGTTCTCACCACAATCACCGCTTTCATAGTTTATTGAAACACAGTTGGTCAGATCATTCTTACCTACCTTTTAAGTTTTCCCAGCAGCAGTGACGCATGAGTTGGGCAAAAAATTGGATGTGTTCACTGAAACTCCTATTTGGAGAGAGAATAGCCTTGATTTATGTTACCGAAGAAGTTTCTCACGGTATGTTACGGATTATGGTCTGTCATGAGGAGTCACTGTCTAATAATTTGAGTCGTGGTGTTCAACAATATTTCTCAATGGCAACTGAAGTTAAGTACAGTTCCTTTCCATGGTTCATGGTGTCAGCCTGTAATGTCCCAGCATTTAGTGATTTCATGTCCACGTTCGAGGAAAAAAACTCGTTAGCCACTAAAAACATTTCAGACGCTCGGTAAATGCACTTCTCACCACTTCACCCGAACGACACTTCCACAACCGGACGCGTTTGCTGCTCTTTTCGGCCGAGGAAACAAATATCCAAATCTCGAAGAGCCCCATGGGATCACTTCGTGGAGTGTGAGAGCGCCAATGTACGCCGATGCTTTGCCATTGTCACCCTTTGAGTGTGTCAAGGCTGGGTGGCTATGGCTCGCGGCCGGTGGGGGTTCGTGGGGGCTCGGGGCACCCCTTCGCGGTGAAAGCGACGCCGGTGTGGCGGCGGAGGAGAGGAGGCTCCGTGGTCCACGCGTCGCGAAGTTTCGAGTGCGAAGATGCGAGGGGGAGGCGGTCCCGGCGATCGGTTCCGTCGCGGCCGGTGCGGAGATGAGACTGCTTCGCCGCGAGTTGTCGAAGCGCGGCGTCGGCCGGTGGCGCGCGCGGGGGGGAAGGCACGGGGCATGCGCCGCACCCCCGGTGGAATCCTCTCCCGCCACGTTGATCCTCCTCCCACTCCACCTCATCCTCCTCAATCGGTTCCCGTGCGCGTCTGCTGGCGAGCATCGCGCTTCTGATCGCTCTCACAAGGAAGCATTACACTTACACACTTTCACAACATATCTGTACGAGTTATTAGTGAAAGGGTATTTATTATTTTATGTAATTCCCTTGCATTATAATAGGTTAATGATTCATCATCATAAATGAAAACATTCCAGCAGTGAGTAATAATTGAAGACCACATCTGTTCATTGCTTTTAATTTATGAAGAAAACTAAATGAAATGAAATTTTTTTTACTGAGCTATATTAATAAAAACTCAAGCACATTCTCCAAGATATCATATATCAATTTGTATTTTAATCTAGTGCAAGGTTCAAGCAATCCAGTTATAAAGCAATCAGTGCCTGATATTATGTCCCTAACAGTGGCAACGTTTTCAAAATTCCCTCTGCTAATGCGCATGGCTCAATAATAAGTAAAGCGTTGAAACGTTTGTTTTACTCTTGGCAGCTAAAACGATAGCGAATAAATGGTCTAGCGTAGTAGTTAATTTAATTGGTATGTTATGTTATCCAGAATGTCACGAAAATTATATAATAGGTAAACATTTAAGAAAATAGGTTCGGTTTATTCACATTTCTGAGTTTTTAAACTAATAAAATTACAGAAAAACATGAATAATAAACAAAATACATGTTAAAAAATAACTTTTTTCTAAAGATAAAATTATATTTTTATAGAAAGGGTCTTCATCCTTCTTATGCAAAAGAATTAAAGATTTTCAAGTGAAATAATCATTAAGAAGCTCTTAAGTAAGTTATAAAGTGGTACAATTATAACTTCTTAAATTAACCGCTCAAGTTAATCTCTTTAATGCTTCCTAGATGCAAATTACACAGGTCATTTAACTTTTTTGCATTTATAAAGGACGCGATCCGCAATTAAAGATGATCATATGAGCATTCCTTAACTGAATGTCTTAATTTAAGAGCCCGCAGGGAATAGCCGGACTAATGCCTGAGCCCTTTATTGCTAATCCACGACGCTAAGGAATAAGCTTCCGCTTTTGGTTTAGTGTTGGATAATTTTCCTTTCTAGACTCAGTGATTTAAAATACAAGAAAAAATATACCAAGAAATTAGAAAAGAGACCTTAGCAATTTTCCCAGGCAAAGCCTGTACCCTTGGATAGTAGCGCGCTGCTATTGGCGGTCCAATATAGCAGTTGGTTTTTCAGTAAACGTTGTAGCACGAGACATTTTTTTAGTGGTAGCTCTCTAAGTACCAGCAACAAAAATTAGTTTTTGTATTTTTTTCAAAGCAACCTAAGAAATATTTCTTCTAAAATTGTAGAAATATGTACTTGGCTTTTTAATTATAATAGCAGAAACTTACATTGACTAAGCAAGTATCTTAAATTCTTTATTCTATTGCTTTGAACGTGCTTACGGCTGTACACCATTGAGTGTGTTTGATCACTCACCATCTGGTTCGAAAGAATGGACCATCTGGTTTGGTCTGTTCATTTTTCATCATTTATAGCATACATATGTAAGTTTCTCCGTTAAAATTTGATTTTTACAATCAATATTTTAAATCTCAACCGCAGCTAAGTAATTAAAAAGTATACAAAATGTGATTTTTTATAAAAGCTAGAAACTCAAAGTAGCTGACAGATATATACTTTCAGTAGCTGATGTGTAGCGGCTACCTTTTGGGTAATTAGTGTAAAATGAAGTAGCTCCAAATGTTTTGTATCTTACCCAACCGATTGTCGGTCACAAGTAATTACAGAGTGAAAAAGTTTTCTTGCTAGATTTTTAATCTCATATTTGAATTAATAACGTTTTAAACTTGGTAGTGATTTAATGAGTATTACCTTTAGGAGAAATGCACTCCTTATATAAATTGTCAGAAAATAATCATAACATATCTGAATATAAGATAAGCATTTGTTCTAAACCATGGGAAAATTATTCACTGTAAAATTGAAAATTGTTCTCAGTAAATTTATTCACTGGTGGCGGTGGCCAAAGATACCTACCTTTGGCCACCGCCATCAGTGACGAGGATGAACAGTTATCACTAATCAAAGGAAGTGTTGAAAATTCTGTGATATTCATTTAGGTGATTGGGAAATGAGCTTACTGGAATAACTATGACAAAAAAGTGGTAGGTATACCTACATTTAAGTGAAAGTGGTTGATTCATTACTAATATATTTTACCCCGTTGACGTCTTGTAATGTAATGCTGGTTAAGGTAACGTCGTGTTTTCATTAACTTGATATTGAGGTAGTTTTTGCGAGATATTTCCTAGCCGTAATGGGGACCATATTCACATTTTCTTTTTAAATTTAAGCAGCAGTAAGAAGAATGATGAAAATATTTTAAGAATAATGACGCAAAACGTTTGTTTAAAATTACACAAATTCTCAGTAATTAACCAAATATACATGTACAGTGGAACTTCACCGAACGCGCGGGATACGCTCCGCGACTTTGCCGCGTTGCGCGAATCCGCGTTGGGCGAAGCATTGGCCTGATGGAAATATAGGAGTTCCGTTCCAAGGTGGAAAGAAATACTCATTCAGGACTTTTTTACATAACTTTTACGTTTACTTATGCTTTAATTATCCAATAAACAATAATTCAAATCATTTAAATAATTACAGCGGCGTCTTCTGGTAAAAAACATTTGACTATGAAACAGAATCAAAACTATAAGAATTGTATAACATGTAATAATAAAGTTTTTATATAATAAAAGAATACGTTTTTTTGCATTTTTAACATTACTAATAAACATTAACTGAAGAATTAAATTTTCTGCATAGTAGTAAAAAATTAATAAGGCTATAACTAAAGTTAGAATTCCTTAGAAATCGTGTCGATTTTCACTGATGACATAGATATCCAACGATCGATTCCTTTGCTGTTTCCACCCATACGTTAGATTGGTAGGTACCGGTCGTAAGTTTGCAATAACTAAAAGAGTACATAGGTGCATTTATTTTTCAGTTTTTTTTTTCAACCCTTATTTCATTTGTAATCTATTGACTTCTAATGAATCTAAAATTACGAAACTCATCTTAATTAAGTTGTCTACTCTTAGTCTGAGGATTTCGACGAGCACGGAGCACAGAAAGAGTTGAGATTAGGTATGTATTTTGTGTTATACAGAGGGTTAGTTGAGGTGAGTGCATGTAATGGATGGGAGAGCGTATTTACTTTGATTTCCGTTCCAAGAAATATTGTTTCCGGAGCTATATTTACATGCACTTCTTCATTCCCCATTTTCCACTTTTTTTTTCTTAGTCCAACTTCATTTCCTGGATAAAGAGTCTATTACTGATTAATCTAGGTGGGCTTAAGACAACACATTGCCAATTGTATATCCCTTTAACTACCAATGTGATTTAGTTAGTTAAATACTCGTAGGCCGCCTATAATTCCATGACTTATCACAAGGATATGACTCACAACTAATTGTAATATTCGGGAAAAGATAATCACAAATTACATCACTACAAATATAAAATGTGTATCTTGAACCAAAATGTGTGAATCGCGATTCAATATTTGAGATGTGCATTGCCAAATCACGACCAACCATACCGTTAGGTATATAAACAATGGTCATGTACAAAACATGAATCCAATTATGAAAACTATCCCGATTTGTAAATATTTACTGAATATTTATTTAGCCGCTATCATATAAAAACTGCTTACAAAACCGTGGGTGGTCGA
The DNA here is from genome assembly GCA_963573305.1 of Pyrrhosoma nymphula. NCBI lineage: Eukaryota > Metazoa > Arthropoda > Insecta > Odonata > Coenagrionidae > Pyrrhosoma > Pyrrhosoma nymphula. The sequence goes on along the minus strand of OY754332.1, from coordinate 102,978,643 downwards.
CATGATGGAAGAATAAAAAGCCGTCCAATTCGGTTTGCATAATAATAATTTATACAATGCCTACACGTAATCCTCAATTACGTACATTTTAATGCAAATTTTTAACTAGGTACAAATTAAAATGGAAGGACAGAAGCGGCCATGTCCTGGCGGCACAGGAGGGACTGCAAACGGCGACCTTAAATTTGGCAGGTGGGGACGGGGACTCTACCCCATCGCCGCCTTTGTTCAGCTTATGTTCATGTGTTATGGTAGAGCTTCAAATATGGCAGTGAGTGGTGGACGCTATCAAAATACTTATACTCTCGTAATAATAAACACTAGATTTATAATGATTTTACAGTGTATCAATAGAATCATATGTACATAATCATTCTTCTTTCTTTTGTCTTGGATGTAACTAGCCTCATCCCTTCTGTGTATGTCATAATCGATCAAGGCACTCTGCTGCCTTATTTTCCTATGTGACTTGGCCTAATTGACCTCATCTTTGATATCACCGTAGCTAGTTAAACGTATTCCTGGATATGAAAATGTTGATTGCTTTATTATCTAACTGTCAACTTCGATGTCGTATTTACGGGATTTTTCAAATGCTGTAGTGCGTTTGGAATTTTCATCTGATATTATAATGTGACATTATTTTCATTACATATTAAATATATACATCAACCTTAGGAGATTATTTTCAGAGTCAGCTAACGATACTGTATTCTAGTTTAAAAGGTTATTTTGACTTATTTTTCCCAGATGTTGCATACTTGCCTTATCATGCTTTCTTTATCACTTCGTCCGACTAAATAAATTTACTTGGAAATGTAATTTAAGCAACTACTGATTACGAAGAAAGCATTTCATCATTAGGGGCCGCAGTGAAAGTCTTATTTTTTTAAATCAAGTATGTTTACGAAACAATAAGTCAGAATTATTTCCGCAAGAGTGAATATGAATCAGTTATGAATGGCTTTTCAGCGCGGAAATAAATAAAACATTTCTATGAATATATCACTGTTTACCTTAGTTTTACGCTCGCAGTGTGCAGAGAGAACTTTGCATATGTAATGCTAAGCATATTCCATCAATTGTCTGAGAATTTATTTATTTATTCGGCAATAACACAAAAGGAGCCTCTAGGACTTTTGCATCAGGTGCTCATAATAAAATAAAATGGGCTTTCACAAATGATCATACTTTGGCAGTCGGAAATCAAATCCAAAGATGTTAATTTAATTGAAAAAATACCTTGAAAGGTCATTGTATCAAGGCATTGTATTCAAGGAATTGGAATTCAAGGAATTGTATCACCTTTAAACTTGCGTTCTTATTTTCAGTAACTAATTGATTATAATGCTGGTAACTGGATAATGATCAACTCATAGTTCAATGCATTTCATGGAAAACGTCTATGCTGAGAATAAAATGGGTTCCATCGGATTTTTTTTAAACCTATTCATTTCGTTTTACTGTAGAGTAGCTGCTAATATCAAACTAGCAATATCTATATCAATGAATAATGGCATAGAGTCCATAGAATACAGCAGTTTTGGGATATTTATTCTTGCAAAAAAATCGCAGAAGCACATCTGGAAACTTGTTGTTAATTTTTTACGGTATCAAAAAAGACATCAAGATTTTTGCACAAACCCTGTGAACCACTGCAAAAGCTCCTGGAAGGTTTCTGGAGTGGTACAATCCCTGAAGAATAGAAGGAAAAGTGAAAAGAATTGGGGAGAGGTAAGGCGCGAAAGGTGACATGTATTTTTGTGGATTGATTTCTTGCTATAATTTCTTTTGTTTGCCGTGAAAGGGGTTTGAGTAGAAGGAAGCCTTATACCTAGAGTTACCATATTCTGATACCCCGAAACCGGGACGTATCTAGTTTTGAATAGGCTAATTCCAGAACAGAATTGAGATGTTACTTATAAAAGCTAACTAATGGTGCAAATTTATTTTATTCTGAATAAAGTTATCACGTGCAGTAGCAGCGGCTTGTTTTAGTACCAAATTCTGAAGTACTGAGCTCGAATCTCGTTACTAGTGGGGTGGCTGAACCCTTCTTCGCCGAGTAATTTCGGGAAATGGTGAATAATAAGGTTCTGATCTGCTTCTATCACATTAGTGCTCCAACCGCGTTACTTACACTCAATATTCAGTCAAGTGCCTTTGAGGATGCGTAATATAGTTTTATAAAATTGTTTTTTGTTTGCACATTAGTCGCCATACATTTGACACTGCACATTTCTTCATGCAGTGGATAACGGCCCTAACCGGGAAAAATTTACCAACCGAGTGGTACATGGCGACAGATATTTCAAACCGTGAATGTCCCAACCAAACTGGGAGTAGACCTCGTTGTAAGTAGACCTCGCAGTGTTGCTGCAGCATCATAGTGACAATGGTAAGGATCATATAACCGATTGAGGATATCTTAAGTCTTAGGCTCATCGTGGTTTTTGAACGGGAGAAATATGAGCAAAGAATTTCTGGATACTTGTGATGACATAACAGATAAATAATAGCGTAACAAGGAAAACTTATGCCTAATGCATTTTTCTAAGATATAAGAGGTTGTTGAAGAACGTTTAGATTTGATTGCATATGTCCAGTGAAAAGAGGTCAAATCAACAGTTTCCAGCTACGTTTCTTAAAAAAATATATAATAAACAATTAATATACATTATATGTAAGCATTTATAAATTATATTAAATGCTGCATATTGTCTGCATAAATTGAGTGCCAAATTTTAATACAAATGTTTCAAAATTTACTTGTGAGCACCAGTTGGCAGTTTTATGCATGATTAAATGAAAGCAGGTGATTTTTCGATTGTAATAAATTATAATAACATCAGGACTGTGTCTATGGTCTCTATATCGTATACTTATCATAGCTATTTATCAGAAGCAAAATAAATATCAGAAGGATATTCAACTTTACTTTGGAAGTCCTCCGCATATCTATTAGACGGAGGGAATCACCACGGAAGAATACCTTTGGAAAAAGAGGAAGAATAATGAAGAGAAATATAATGAAAACTCTGAATAGAAGAAAATGTAAACTTATTGGACCCATTTTTCAACACAATAGCCAGTTGGAGGCAATAGGCCGAAGAAGAAATGGTGACAATTACCGTGAGAGACTAAGAATGGCATGCATCCAGAAAATTATGAAGGATGTCAAAATAAAAATTAAAAAACTATCAAATTAAAAAACTATCTGTTATAATAATTAATATTATGAGGTGGATTTGTGAGAGTACAACGAAAAGGAGAGTTGCTACAAACCACTCTTCGAATTAACGATTGTTCCTGATAATAATTTTACAATATCGACAGTTTTTTTTACCGTAATCCGTTATTTTAAGTCTTAAAAGGAAACGTAGTAATGCATTAACGTGGACTGATAACTGTTGCTGACGGCCGCTTAATCGGGTTGTTTGATTATAAGGCAGAGCTTCAATACTCGGCACGGCCTTAGTGCCACTTCGAGTAGTCCACTAAGTAATCCGATTAATACAACACTGGATAGTAGTCGGAGAGCCCGCGAGTTAAATCTCTAAATACTCACGAAGCGTACTCACGCTAGAATCGTGGGGATTCCTAAATCCACTGAAACCGTGGATGGGACGATCAAAAATTTCAAATAGATGCAAGAGTGCTCGCTGCATAAATTAAACATCGTACAGTAAGTGTAATAGGAAACATGATTGATCAACAGCTACTGGATCATATTGGAAGCGAGTACTTGTACATACTGGATATCTAGTACCTCATCAACTATATAATCTAGAAGCTCAGCGAGAATGATGGCGATCATGCTTGTTGACCAGCATCAGTTCAGAATCAGAAATCAGATTCACCCGATACTGTTACCATAATATCCGACTATCCTCAAATATCCATACTAAATAATATACTCTGTACTTTTCCACAAAATTTATTAACAGTACAACGCGTTTCACTGATCTACGGCATCATTGGTGAAACACTGGTGAAATTGTACCATTACTAAATTATGTGGAAAAGTACAAAGTATATTATTTAGTATAGATACTAAACACTTCCACAAAGAAAAGCATGAAACCATAGGGTGTACTATCCTCAAACTTGTGCCGGATCAAGTATTGTTTGAAATGAGCGTTGAGCGATTATTGTCGACGTACAGATTTGCGTGAATTTGTGCATACGTGTCCTCATAATTTATATCTGTAGATAAACGTAAAGGAATTGCATGTTGCCGATTTGGTTTCTTGGCAATTCAATGCAATTTGAAACGTAGCCTTATAGCACACGACATATGTTACGAAATAATTCGATAACATATGTACAGATGTTCTCCTAAACGCGATATATTACTTTGCATATTATAATAATGGTTGCTAACAAAAATATCAAGGCATCATTCCGAGTGAAGAAAACGTGTTTGGATATAATTTTTGGTTACTTTCGAATTCAGCATTGAAACCCGTAAGTCGTAATATTGCTTAAATTAAGGCGAAAATTTTAAAATATAATAATAATAAACACTTGGTTGTTATTCCACACTTTATTGGAAACAAAACGACCCGGGTTTCAGCATGTCATGCCATCATCAGGTGTCATGTCATGCCATCACCTGATGATGGCATGACATGCTGAAACCCGGGTCGTTTTGTTTCCAATAAAGTGTGGAATAACAACCAAGTGTTTATTATTATTAAAAAACGATGAAGGAGTTCCACAAAGTAACGCCGGAGACAGTGTCTTATATTTTAAAATATAGTTCTTGCATCATTTATTTTAGTGCAGGTATGGTGATTTCCACTGCATAAACAGATGCACTTAAGTAAAATGTGATCCAAGAATTTTTTTCTACTTGAAAAGCTATTAAATTTGGGACTCAGTGACAAGCGATTACCGCTCCAGCCACCTTAAGAAAAGGGCCAAACCTTTCCCGGCTTTGCTGCGGGAGCGGATGTGGCCCGGCATTCGCCCAAAGGCGGAGCAAAACACGCTAAAGCAAAGCTGGAGTCAAAATTCGGCGTATTTGCTCCACCACCTACGAACCCATTCAATCCGCGTGTCCCGTTTCATGCTGCGACGGTGTTCTAGACGGCATTGCTCGTCCGTCCGACCTTCGAGCGAGCGAGGGAAATAGTACCTCCATCGTCCTTCCCCTATCCCTCCTTTCCCCTAACGACTTTCTCGATTTCCGTTTTCTGGTCAGTCGGCTCCCATGTCTGAAGTAAGGTGGAAGCATTCCCTCAGTACACTTGTGATTCGCATGTATATTGTGGCCCTATGCATTGGTCGGACGTGGTTCTATCAAGAGCTCATGGTAATGCGCAAAGCACGATTTTGAGAATTGAAGGATCTTAGTGTGTTTCTCAATGAAGATCTCCCAATTTTATGTAATTTTTTCATTTAAGGTTTTCCATACCACACACGATTGAGATGGTTTCTAGGTTACCGCGTGGACGAAGACGCCAATCTTCGAATTGAGGCGAATTTGTGGTAGTTCTGCCTTTGTCTAATTATCACCACTCAACTCGCAAAGCACCTATTTTATCCCATTTTCATCTCCGTACTCCTTGCACTATGCTTACCAACTCTATACATTTGCACTCTGCTATTTAGGCACTAGCTTTTGTACGAATTTCATGCAATTAGTAGGGTTTACTCTAATTTGATATATTGTGTTTTTTATTGGCAGTTTACAAGTCATCTACCTTCATTCTTGCGGACAATTTCGAAGAAGCTCCGGGCAAGCACCAAGTAGAGATGTCTGTGAAGAAGTGTCAACGTAGAGATCCATATTTACAGCAAAATGGAGACCCACACTCACGGTGAAGCAACCTACTCATTGTCGGTGAGTGTTACGGATTAAGCGTCCGCCAGATAGAAAATTTTCATGCCGAGTCCAACTTATAGTTGACCATTAAGACTTAGGACCGGTTGCTTAAATGCCTGATTAAAGCCACCACGTTAACCTTAGTCACGGTTATGTGTTGAATTATTATGTAGCATACTATCTCTAGCCGTAAATAAGGCCTTAACAAGGAATTGTACAGTCAGTCTCCAACCACTGATGCATTCACAGTTGCGATTTCCAAACTTAGGCAAAATTTAATTTTGGTGTTGACGATTATTCTAAAAATTATGGAAACGAAGATGGTTAAACGGCCAGATAAATGACTGTTTATAGAAAGCCCGGTGTCAATATTCCGTAAATGTTTGGTGAAATGGGTGCTGCTGAGGGCACATCCAATCCTGTATTCCATCCATCGAATGGGGAGTAAAATTGTTGGCTTTTTGGCGCTTTTCTTCAAAAGCAGGCTAATACCGATTGCGGGTTTTTTATACCTTTTCACTCTCCCAACTAATCCCTTGTTTACATATTCGTGATGATGCAAATGGTGTCAGCGGACGGTTGTCGGCCTCGGTGGCGGCCGAGTAACGTCGTCGCCAGGTAGTGCGAAAGTCGCGAGTTCAGGGGCCTTATTCAGTAAGGACTGGACATGGTCGAACCCTTGGAAATCCGTGAATGTGACGTTAATTCCCCGACAAATCTCAACTTATGAATGGCCCTCTTTGAAATTTTTGAGGCTTTGACGTCAAAATTTCGTCACTTTCGAGGCTCGGAAAGTATGAGAACATACAGAATAGCCCCCCAGGTCCCTTTCGGTGAATACCTCTCCTCACAGAGCATGAGTGTTAACATGTGTAAGAGTCAAATGCTAGAAACAACTGCGCAGTCCTAACTTCACTCAAAAATGAAGTAATATTTAATATAATATCAAAAATATTTCCTCTGATATAATTTAATATTACGCGAAATTGAGTGAAGTCATATTGCTCACGAAATATTTTTATTTCGCCTTCTCCGCAGAAGTTAGAAAAGGTTGATGTTACAGCATGTCTGCACTTACAGCTATCGTGCAGCTAATGGCAGTTATATTTTGGGTGATATTGGGAATTGCTGGGTCTATTTTATGAAAACCAGTCTCTACCGTTGAATATAGGGCATCTTTGTTTCTTTGTTTACTTGTAACTATGGTGTGAGCTATTCAACTACCGGCCTGGCTTCATGACAATTAAGACTTTTAATAGCAAACAATATTTTTCTACTACTCTTGCTCTTTCTTATGATACCATTGGCCTAACTGCCTCAATAATTGAGTTTGGTGCTCATTCGTGCGTTTCTTCCAGAGGTGCAATTTGCCCGACATTCAGAAGTTTGCACGTCAAAAATAAAATGAATTCGTGATGGCAATTATCGAGGATTTTGACAAAAACTAAACTGAGTTTCTAAGATTCTTGCTATTCTTAGGGCTACAAAGGAGACTATCAGGTTTACCTAAATCTCATGCGTAACATTCGGAATATCGAACAAAGCATTTTACATCATCTGCCAATCACATAAATTTATTTGTTTATATCGTAGTAATGGCACCAAATATATTTTTCTAACATATACACACAGATGTAGGTTCAGTTAATTTTGCAATTAAGATCTCGAAATCAAAGTATGCATTGCTATTTTTTAATTAAAAAAGCCTGATTATAATTACAAGTTTTATAAATATTTTTTATTTATTAATTTATTTTTATTTAAACTTAGATCTTGTCTTCAAATCCTAATAACCTAATTACAGCTAAAATAAACTTTTGTTTACCATATTTTCAAAACTAAATAAACCTTTTTACATTAATATTTATGTTTAAAGAAAAGGTATGTGCCACCATTAAATACAAACATAAATACATAAGAACGCTTAAGTTATAGCTTGCATAAGATATAACTTATACGTTTTATTGTGACTAGCAAATAATATTTCAATGTTTTCTTTGTAATTCCGAATATTAAGTATTACGTTTTGGGAAACATTACTGATAACATTTTTAAAATACAGTGAAAACGTAGGCAACACGGTTAGGATTTAAGTGTTTTTTGTCCAAAAACCCTCGTCGTTATCGTTGATTTTAATGGAGTGGTCTTCAAAAGAAGTATAATTCAAGAGCAAGATGAATTCTTTGTCACTTGATTTCGTAATTTTGTGACTTTGTATTGAATTATCACATTACCGATATGTATCGGGAGATGGCTAATTAAAAAAAGCCGAAACACGTGTCGTAAATTTTTAAATAAAGTGGACGGTACTATATAGATTACTTTTCATATTAGATAGTGAATTTCCACCACATCTTGCCCGACACTGTTGATTTCATATCTTACTGTGGCTTGAGCGACTTCTACATCCAGATTTGCGTGAAACTTATTATACATGTTACTATCGGTAATATCTATGGATAAAAGTGAAAGAAATTTCATTTTACACATTTATTTTTTTGAGGTGTAAATGCTACTATAACATTTAGTATTATGGCACCTGAGATAATGTATTTAGTAGAAAAAAATATATATTATCATAATGGTTTGTAAAATACATCCAGGGTTAACACCTAGTCGAAGACTTAGAAAAATATATTTTAATAGCTTTTTCACCTTAACTTCGAATACGGCGCCAAAGACGGAAGTCATTGCATGTAATAATAAAGTCAAAAAATAAATATATAATTATGTATTTCTTGCATCATTTCCATAACTGTAGGTATGTATAGTGAGATCTTCTACATAAGCAGATGTAGGATCTTAAATGACAAGTGGTCTCATGTATTTTTTCAACTTGTTTGAAAAATTATTAAAAACCCACTGTTCCCTCGGTCACAGTCCCAACCACCTCAAGTAATGGTGGATCGCATTCCTACTCCTATCCGTCGCGTCTCATCCCTCAGGCCACAATCCCACCGATTGCGTGCTAGGCGCTCGTGACTCAAGACGGCCCGAGGTAAACAACACGCGAGTTGAATCTCCGTCTTCAGCGAGTGAGTCGAAGGGGATCTATTACCATAGGAGCCGCGGCGGTTGCTCTTTTACGCTAATTTTTGAATCCAGTATTGCTTTTACGTGTTTTCCTCCTCCCTTCCGTGAATTCCAGGACACAACCGCGCCCGTAGCTAAGCCGGCAACGGTTTTGTTTTTTCCGATTCTGAATTTGCCGTCAGATCTTCTCCAGCTCCGTTTTTTCACATGGATGGAGATTTATGGCGTACAAGGTCCATGTTTCTATGTTTTGCATTGTAAGTGTTGCGCTGCTTTTCTATTTAACAGTCACTTTGTACTACACACATCCAGGAAATAAAACAGCTTTAAACTGAACTTCGATTATTAATAGTTTGGTACATTATTCCGTCCCGCTAAAACACTATTAGAGTTCTTCTCTCTGATTGAGGAGGTTTAAGAAAAATCATACCTACCATTACCAAAATTGGCACTTATCAGGTGAGGTCAGCGACAATTATTAACATGAACGTTGAGCCGGAGCATGCTGACAAGAGTGTTCACTGATAAGGAATGTCAATGACCGAATTGCGGCCCTTCATCACGTTCTACCGTGAATGAGAGGGGTTCATGTTTTGGTAGTAGCTGCAGCGCTGTCTTTTCACCACGAGGGGGTGGTTTTGAGCCCTATACGTGGCAGTGATTGTTCAGAAGAATGATGGTGGAATTGCGTTCAACTTCACTGCCAGATCATTATCAAAATTGAACGTTCTCTAATCCTTACCAGAGCAAGGCAATCGTAAGAGATTCTATTGCTTGCATGCAGATTTCGTGTGAGTTGGCTGTTCACACGGAGAGAAAGTTAGTGGTAGCCACCTCCGGCACTAGCTCTGGTGCCAGAAATGTCGCAGTTTGTATAGGGATAAAGGGTTGATTGCGTTACCGGGGTTCTCGCGATCTTTTCTTCATTCCTAATATAATGTCTTGCCAACTCACCCACCAAATTCTATTAGGCTCAATTTGCATTTGTTGCGGGTCCCCATAAATAATATAAACATAGCAGCATATTGAGAAAGAGATGGTTGGATATCACATCCCATCACAGCAGTCCTGATTCAAAACGTTCGATGTAGTCTTGATTGTCGTCCTATCTCAATTCCATGTTTCGTTAACAGCTCTCGAGCATGTACCCTGTAGGAATCAATTAACGGTATAGGAAATTAAAGAAAACTTTTTCGAGTACAATTTGACCCTCCATAGTCTAAGATTTTTAGTCAGTACATCTCTCCACTTCTGTGTGCTACCACACTCTCAATGTTGAAATCACCACTCTTGCATGAGGATAAGAGGCCTTATTCAGAATAAGCTAAAAAATTTCAAAACTCTACGATACTCACTCGGATTAAATGCATTGTAATGCCTTTGAAGTCTCATAGTAACATTTTCAGTGCATTACAAATGCATCTGGAATAAATTTATTTATTCTAGCCACCATTCAAAACATTTTCAATTAATTTGAAAGCTACCTAGAATGAATTAAAATACATTTCAATTCAATCAATTCAAGTCAATGTTTTCATTTAGCTGCTTTGATAATTTTGATGTGAGTAATGGTTGAAGTATTTCATTTCAAAATTAAGAGAGCGTAACATTATTTTAACGACCACTTTACACTGTTACACATATTATCTATCATTGTTCACATTTAATTACGAAAAGTAAGGGAGCATTCTTAATCGCATTGGTATCGTCAGAGTTAAGGTAATAGCTCCTTTCAGAAAATCTTTAAAAATGTATAATCAAGTATTGCTGTTAAATAAATCAACACAAGCGTTGCCAGCATGGGCTTTGCAATTTAGAGTATGAATACATTTCCATGGTGAAGCTGCAATCTTTTCTCTGGAGTATTTCGGCAACAGTGACCATGGCTCTGCGATTGGCGTGCGTATATCGCTTCGCCGCCGGTAGTGAAGTTACGCTCTAGTGGCAAAAGTACTGCATCTACCTGAGCAAAATTTCACTTAGGGTAATATTCGTGCTTGAAGGTACATACATTTAGCGAGTTTTTTTCAGAAAGAGCTCACAGCTGCCAGAAATGGTATTTAAATGGGTTACATACAATCTACATGTATAAGTTACTAAGACCAAAAATTGATATTAATGGGTGGCTGAGTGGCTCTACCCTCGACGCATGAAGATCGAATATTAATTTAATAATGAATCGAACCTTGATTGAGAAAGGGATCGCATTAAGTAAGCATATTATGCAAGCAAATCCAGTATCACTTATGCAGGATATGTGAATCCTCTCTCTCACTCTCTGCACCTAAATGGACGAACTGGTTTGATTTCCCACTGGTGCATCTTCTCGTGGGTAATTGTATCCTTTCATTTAATATTTAAAAAAATTAACAGATCCTACGGAATACCTCGCTTGTATTTTAGCTCTTTCTGCTTCTTCGCTCTCCTCATTGTGGTATTTTCAGGTGGTTCATCGGTTGAAAGAAGCAAATATAACACAATTGATATTCTGGCTACTTGTAGAATAACGACTCATCTGTTTGATATGGACCATAAAATACAACCTTTCTACGATAATTAACACTCGAACGAAAACTCAACCTAAAATTACGAGAATTAAGCTGAGAATGGGTAAGACATAGGTAAAAATAATAAATATATCTATCAAATAAATCATTTATATGCCATTCTCGCTAAATACTGTATAACGGAAGCAAAAAAAATTCTATTTTATTGAAACCCAAGAATGGTAATGGAATTTAGGCACTAATGCATTGCTTTTTACAGTTGTTAACTTATGACTGCAGGAAATTTATTCAAAATTTATCACATCAATAGAAGTGGCGCAACAATCGGCTTGCGTGGCCTGGAAAACATGTTCAATGAAAATATTATTTTTATATATTCTGCATATTGGGCCTATTAATATTTTTTCATGTTAGCTAAGGACTGTCATAAGTGAAATCAGTGTTTTTAAACAGAACAATTGAACATTCAGTAATTGTTTTGAATCATAAAACCGCGGTGCCACCTCCTAATAGCATCACATATCTTAGTGATTCTCGCTTTGGGCTCCACCAAGGGTTCCTGTTGATGACGTTTGGCTCCTCTGCCCCCTCGACCGCACTCAACAAATCCTCCCTATCCGATAGCTCTCCGATGGTGAGTGCCAAATATTTCTACGATATTATTACTGGCAATAGTAGGCTTCATTAGCCTATGGTCAGCGTCACCTGTGACGATCTTTTATTGGGATGGATTATCAGGGGTGGCATCAAAGTTCTGACTTCATTTAAAAATAACAAATTAAAACTGCCTAGAGTCCACCCGACACCACGCATATTATAATATGTGGTTGCGTGGAGTCTTATTAAAAGTATATTAAAAGCATAATATTAATGGTTAAAGGCGTAACTTTGTGAAATATAGTCACTGACATTTCAAAAAAAAATATGTCTTGGAATATTTCACTCTAAAAAAGGTTTATTACCAACCCAGGTTTCGACTGCACTTCACTTCGTCCTTCGAGTTGAATAATAGTTTGCCCATGGTTTTCGGGGTGTGGGTAAAAAGAAATATTGAAGTTCAATTCAATATTTCTTTTTGGGGAAGGCGTCAATTAATTTTTAAACATTTCCTAGTAAAGAGAAGTTTACACCATTGCTTGGATGGCTCGTCATGTATTTTAAACCTGAGTGAGGTAATTAACTTAACAGTCTCTTTCTTGGTTACACGGATAAAACTTTTGTCAATTTAATCAGTCTTATATCCATTATTGAGAGCAATGAATTTAATAGTATTCAACTTGGGTTTGAAGTTGGGCTCGGATAGTGGTATAGATACAAGACGATGAATCATAGAGTAGTCTTGTGTGAATGGTGATGGCAGGAATCGTTAGCAATAACCGCGTCAGTATATGTGGGTTTGCGGAAGATGGAGAATTCGTGGTAGCCTTTCGTTGTATCTATTGTAAGGTCAAGGAAATTAATCTTATTTCCTCCTATTTTTTGTTCGTCATGTCTATATAAAAAACACTGTTGGGTAAGGTTGAGTTCCACATCGTGTTAAAATGAATGCAATTTTAAAAACCATTGATGAAGCAAGAAAAGGTAGCGACTTGCGGGTGGGTTAGAAGGCATACACTGTTATGAACCATCCGTTTGAGTGGAGGCACGGCGCAGCGTGAGCGCAAAGCAAGAGAAAGGAGGGGATACCGTTAGGACCTATTACTTAGCGTATACATTTGGTAATAGTTATGACTGAATTCTTTGCTTTTATGTAGGGACAATTAATGCAGCACAAGCTGGGCTAGTGGAATTCATAGTTTAAAAATTTCAGAAGAAACAGAATGCATTGCAAAAACTTACGTTTTAGGCTCTGAAACTATTTTCTTTATCTTAAAACTCCCCTTAACTGCAATATTTAATCTTACCTAAATTAATACAACTTGTAAGGTATTTTAAGTTATTGAATTATAATTTGCAACCTTTTTCATAAACTTTTTTCACAGTGCATTAAGTAAATTTTAATATGAATTGTATTCTTCACACTTTCACTACTACATTACACAAAAATACAATAAATTTTCAGATGGCGTTAAATGGCGCAAATATGATTTTTTATGCATAAGGGACACACGTTTTTTCCGCATGCGTTATACCTAGGCAGGCGATCAACCCAGCTACTCCTAGGGCAAAATAGTTTTGCTAAGTGAAACTACTAAAATGTTTCGTATTTTATTTTCTAATAACGTTCCGTGATACATTTTTTTCATTTAGGCACTCTCTAAACTTTAAATCAAAGAACAGTTTACAATTTTGGAGTACTTGAAGTTTGAGAACAGTAAATATCGTTCAGCAGTTTAACGACCATTTTTTATTAATATTAAACATTTATCTCACATTCAATGTTATTTAATTTTCAAGATTTAAATTGATATTCACCAAAGCCATAAATATTACCACTGCTATCAACAAAGGTATTACTCATAAGACATTTAAAGATTAAAATTTGATTGTTGACAAACACATGGATATTTTTACTCGCAATGCTTTAAAGAGTGCGAAAAAACAGTACTTTTAGCCATGGCATATTTAATCCAACGCAAGGTGTACTAAATCACGATTACCAGATAAAGAAATGAAGAAAATGACCTATCGATAAAGGTTTCCTTGATAGGGGACTTAACGACGAAACTTTGGCTTACCGTTCCAGTAGCAGTGCCATATCGTGCCCTTCGTAGACACCAAAATCATCACAAATACGATAGGATGATCTTTTTTTCGACTCATCAAAGGTCCAAAATTCATCACTGGTCCATCAGCGATTATTAAATTAGTCTACTACTGAGTTATTATTCTGCATTTTCTACATGCCTCTAAAGCTGCTTGCTGACCTTGCAACGGCTAAAGCTATCAATGCATACGTTTGAATTCGAATTTTTTTAAGTTTAGAAAGTAAAATTACGAAATATTAGTATCAACTTTGGCGGAAAATGTGTACGAGAAAGTTGATACAATTTTTGCAAGATGAGAAAAAGTTCATTGTGACTAGGTATTACTAGATTGATTCATTTGATAACCACGAAAAAGGAGAGTTATATCCGAAAAATACGATGCGGGGCCTTTCAATTGAAAATTAAAGTTTAATTGTAACTTCACTAATTTTATTGCTAAAGAAACGAAGAAAACTGATAATAAAATTGATCGAGAAATTGATTGAGTCCATCCCGAATACAATATAAAGTTCAAGTGTAGGAATTACTTACTTTAAGTTCACTAGAAAGTATTATAACAAAATTAAGAGAAACTTATAATATATATATATATATATATATATATATATATATATATATATATATATATATATATATATATATATATATATATATATATATATATGAGTTCGTGGAAAATCACACACGCGATAATTTAAATAAAAATAAACTTTGCCACAGGTGGGGCGGAAATAAATATAGAAACACAAAAAGAAGAACACTCACACACTATACGTTCTGATATTTCGACAGCCGAAAAGCTGTCTTTCTCACAGAAGGAAGGATACAGAATGATGGATAGGTCATCTTTCTGTGCGTAACCCTGAGGATAATAATAGGTATGCATAAAAAGTGAACTTCGGTTTCAAACTAGTTTTTATCGCATCTCACGGCTCTCTAAAAAATTATTGTTTTTGTAACCTTAGCCAGGATATTTTAAGTACACAATGTTAGCCTCTCGGATTACATCCACAAATGTATATTCTCGTTCAAAAACAACACAAGTAAACATGAAAAAAAGAATATTGAAACAATTTTTGGAGGCAGATGTTCCTCTGCAAAACGTTTTTCCATCCATATTTTGGGTGTGCCTTATAGGGTGTACCTAAGAGACCGCTGTGCTTGATGTTAACCAATCAATTTATTCAATATTCTATTTATTCCATTGCTTTACTTCGATCTTTAACCGCAAAATGTGTGATTTAGCCTGCTTACATAGGTCCACTTTTGATTTTTCTGTGGGGATGTACGCCGAAGTACATAAGTATTAAATGCTTATTTATTGTAATTTCATTAAATGCACATCGTTGAAATTTTTTAAGTAATTTTGATTTGATATGTCACACGGCAAATTATGAGGAAGTTGTGAAACATTTATTTATTTATTTGAAGAAAGTAGTCCACACAGCAATATTGCCAATTTACAGTGCACTTGCAGCAAAAAATATATACGATTCAAGTCTGCTCGAATGTCTAAAAGCTAAACAAGAATCATCTGCACTCTTTCATCTCCCCAGCATGCCTTTGATATGGTTTGTGGAAATGTAGAACTGCGTTCAGCCAAATACCGCAAGGGTGGTGGGTCATGTTCTGGAGAACGTCACCGTAAATAAGTTAATACCGTGTAGGCCACCGTAGATGAGGCCTTTTCATTGCGAGGCTCTGGGGGTTCATCCCTAATTTCCCTCGGAGCTATACGCGGCTTCTCTTATTTCGGCAGGCACAGGATACGCTCACTCAGTCTTGCCGCACTACTCAGGGGTGTTACAACCACATGCGTGCTGCCAATTGACGCCCAATGTTCCTCACGCAGCCGCGATGTACTCGGCCAGAGCGGCGCCGAGTGATGAAGGTCCGCGGCGGCCGAGTGGTATAATTTTGGCGGCAACGTTTGCCTTTCATTTCCGAATGGCATTTGCTGCTGGCTGGTCGAGTGGTGGCATCCTTGGACGGTGAAGTCCGCCAATCGAGTTTCTAGGATCTTGAGTGCTGGCATGAGCTTGAAAGTGCATCTACGACTGGTCCAATCCAGTTTATCCTTAGGCCAGCTCATATTTGAACTGCTCTGATGATGATCTGAGGCAGGGGAACACTAATGTACAATGTTTTTTTTGCAGATTTACGCAGGTTACTAGGCAGCCGGTTCCAATCATACATACCCCTATTTAAAAACGAGTACTTGGCCGAGTAGATTTTGTATCCTTTATTTTATTTTGTATGGGTGGTCATTTCTGCCTTTATAACTTTCTCTAAATGGCTCCATTTAATTATTCTCAGCCTTTGTCTTCTGAGACAATCCTGTAAAAGTATAAATCGTACTGAGCCTAATGACTTTCCTTTTTGTTTCAAGGGAGTCCTCACCCAAAACTTCTATCATCTCCGTCACGCTATCCGTTCTCTTCTGTCTACCTAGAACGTACCTGGCGGCCTTCCTTTGTACTCTTTCACTATTTATATAAGACTTAACTCGTGGGGGTCCCACACCGTAGTTTCATATTAATCAACAGGCCTTACAATAGTTGTGTAAGCCATTTCTTTGTTATCCATGTGGCTTCCTTTGAGATTTCTCGTGACCCATTGGAGAGACAGGCTTTGTCGACTATATAGTCAATGTGAAACCCCCATATTAGGTCTTTGCTCAAGTATACACCCAAATATGTACAATGTTTGCTAGCTTGAATCATTAATCCCATTAGCTTATATTCCCTAGTCAGACCCGTTCTACTATTAGAAAAGCAGAGATATTTACTTATTGAAATATTAATTTCCATTTCATTGGTTGCTATTCAGTTTAACACCTTTAGAATATCGTTCTGTAGGACGTCGTGGTCACTGCCATCGTTAATTTTCCTTTAGAGTATGAATTAGTCGGCAAATAAACGTAAATCTGAGTCGATACAATCAGGGAGTTCATTTCCGTTGCATAGAAATATAAGGAGGCTCGATTTTATCCAGAATTCTGTCTTCACGTTTTATTTTTCCGCAAGCTGCACTTTAAACACGTTGAGGTGAGGGTAAAAAAATTATTATGGCTAAAAAACGTAAATATTTGTCATGTCTTCTAAGTAAAAATGTCATGTAGCATGCATAAATCTTCATGAAAAAGCAGTTAAAACATGAAGGCACCAACCCGTTTTAACTTTGCCGTATTAGCATGATTATTTTTATTTTCATACCAGCACAAAAGAGAAGTGGACTATGCTATAAAACGAGGCAAGATCGTTACGCGAGTAAACCGCTCAAGTCGCTTTCGAAAGATTGAGAGAGCGAGCTACCACCAGAGCCAAACAAGCGATCACGTGAGAGTTGCACGAAAGTAGATGCACAGTGGCATATGCCAAAAACATCGTGACAGTTTTCATTCCATTTAATTAGCGCGAAATTGAAAAAGCTCGAACATAACGCTAGCCTCGTCCACAACTAAACAATATAATATTGAATACATTGGCAATTGTTTTGAAAAAAAATTAAATCAGGAAGAAAAATTACTATGTAATTATAATCAAACGAGGAAAAATATCATTGACCCCAACCACCGTGAACATGCCACCACCGCCGCCGTGAATATCAACTAAAAAAATTCACTACTCCCGGAATAAATGAATACTGATCTCATTTGAGCGTTTAAATGGCGACAATATAGTTTTTTATTTAAGGTAATACAAAAACTGAATTTTATAAATTTTCCGTTTGCGAGTATAACATCATTACTGTTTCCTTCAGTTCATTACCCTTACTGCTTGTTAAAGGAGTTGTTTCACACGCCACAGCAGAGCCATCGTATGGTAATTGGTTTGAACCAAATTACCATACGATGTAATAATCATGGTACTACCTAGATGTAGATGCTGATGCCACCATATATTCTATTTCTATCATTTACTTACTTTATAACGGTAATTCCATCCATATTAAAATACAAATAGTCAAGTGATTTCTTTCATTTCTAAATAACTCATTCATTACTCATTTAGCAGCGGAGTATAATGTGATAATGGTTTTTCTTTGCCTTTACCGTGTTGAAAGCCCAAATTTATAAAAAAGCACATATAAATATATTGTATTACTCTTTTTAGGATTGGGTTGGATTTGAGATTGGTTTGGAGCACTACCGGCCCAACGCTTCATTCCTACATAATTTGTCTCGGCGCTCGTTGAGAAAAATCTCTCGAATTGATTCTATAAACTGCGATTCACCCTGTTATACTGCAGATATCACGTAGACATCTTCGTTGTACGCAAACCGTTATTAGCCATTGCGATGGAAAAATTGTATCTACAATTAGTTATTACTGGTGGCAGTCATTTTGTAAAATGGAGAGTGTGTTATTTTTCACGCAAGTGGTGTTGGAGGAAATAGGTAAGTGCAGAGTCCACAAAGGAGAACATTGTTTTAGTATCATATTGGAGTGGTGGCCAAAGCACGTGCTCCCAATCCTGAGGGCAGAGTTAGACTCCCGGCAGTGCTGGAGATTATTTATTAGAATATTGATCATTTCCTGTGTGATATGTAGTTAGCACGAAATAACACGGGTATCACTCTCCCCAATTCGAAGCGTCTCTGAATCATACTTCGTTATGCTAGTGTTAATGTTTTTTCTCTTTTAAAATAAATTACTTTTTATATGAAATATAGACTGGAACCATGCTTAGTGGTTGAATAGTACGTGGTTGAAGTAGCATTTTACTAAAATGAAATTATTAAAAATCATTAAAAAAAATTTATAGCGCTAAAATTTGCATTCATTTATTTTAATTAGCAAAACAATAACGTAAAATGAAAATATACGAGGAATTTAGACATACATTAATATAATCCATTAAGGAATTGGTTTAGGTAGCTTGAGTGAGATGAATCTGAAGACATAATTGAGGCCATATTCCAAAACCGAGTCAGTGGCAATTATCACATAATCTTTTTCGTGAACCCGTGAAACGTGGTAAATATTAATTTTTCGGTACTAATGTGAAGGAGGAGGTTGTTTGGAGTTGAAGGATATCTGATTTCATTCTTACTGCTGTCAGCACTCAGTTGCTTCCGCAATGTTTCACTTCTTCGTCCACCAGCCCAGTTTCACGGATTTGCCAGATGGAGAAGACCACGACATGCCGTGGACTGTGGACAGGGCTGTGGACTGATGACGATGCGCGAGTCGGGCATCAAAACGTCGGCCGCAATGGAGTTTTTAAACCGGTTGGAAACCCGAGAAGAATTCATTCATGAGCTACGCCGGGAAAGCACCAGATAATACATCGCTATTCAATGTTGTTCGTTTTCCTGACATTGCGCTTATTTTCGTATATGAATTCAACGTTATCAACGTTATGTTGATAACGTTGAATTCATATACGAAAATAAGCGCAATGTCAGGAAAACGAACGAACGAACGAACGATAGATTGGTACACCCCAAAATTTCATCAATAAATGTAATAAAAACCTTCCAACTTTCCAAAGGACATTTTACACTTTTAGAATAATCACTCAATGAGGAAGTCGTTTGGAAAATGTTTTCTGAACCTATTCGGACATTTTTGCGAAAAGGTTTTCTTCGCCACACTATTTCATTATCCTCTCCGTAAAGCAGTTTGCTATCTCCTTTGTCTGACTCCTCACCACTCT
Organism: Pyrrhosoma nymphula; assembly: GCA_963573305.1. Classification (NCBI taxonomy): domain Eukaryota; kingdom Metazoa; phylum Arthropoda; class Insecta; order Odonata; family Coenagrionidae; genus Pyrrhosoma; species Pyrrhosoma nymphula. Next base: position 102,958,904 of record OY754332.1, on the reverse strand, counting down.
TATCCTGATCAGAGCTCGTGTCGTACCCATTTCTTGAAAACTATCTGTATCATCTGCATCAGATATATCGAAAATAATATCCTCCTCTTCTTCCATTTTTCCTAACAGTTGAAATATTCTTTCTTGATCTCTTTCAACCGTTATACTGAAAACTAAAGCGATATCTATTTCACATCCTCAGTCATGGAATAATAAGAATTTTTTTATAACTGTAAATTGTGGAATATGGAGGACTATTTTGATTTTGCGTCAAAATATTCCACAAGCGCAATCAATACAAAGCATGCTCATACGTTGAGTAACTGTCAAATGTATGTGGTTTTACTGCAGAAGCTACTCATATCCTGAAATCAGCTCTAACTTACACAGTGAAACACAGAAGGAGACCATGCTAGCGTGAATGCAACTTAACGATTCAGAAAGGTTTTCAGGAAAGTCTTTACTAAGTCTACTGAAGGATAGAAATGGGGAAACTAAAAATGAGAAACAGATACAATATGTGTATCCCTATCTCAGTGCATTGAATGAGGTCCTTATTGCTTGGAAGTGGACTATCTGCCAAAGGTCTCTACTGTGCTTACTCATTTTATTCCTGGGCTTATCTACACATTGGCATTTGGAAAATCTCCAACGTTAGTTGGATGCTTTTCACATATTTTGTTTTGATTTCGAAGATCATACGTTTCGAGGGTGTTTTTATCTCTCGACTTCAGTAATAACATGCGGTGGCATACTTATTGCATATAAATTATGCGAAGGGTGTTAAATGCAAAGGTTAATTTTCTCACATGAGTATGGTCGGTGGGTGTCCGACACCCAGAGCTTCAAAATTATTTCTTTTTCTCACCACAAAAAAATAAATGATGCTAAATTTACTTTCAATATACTTTGTATGCCTTCAAACTCAGCTACTGTCGAGTTGGATATACCAGAGAGGACGAGATGAAAAATATTACATTTCTAAATTACTCTGGGTGTCTAACACCCAGGCGACCGTACTCGAGGGTTAAAATCACTCATCGCCATTACTTTACTAGAGACCCTATCTTAAGGCTTCAATATGAGACGAGTGAACACCGGTGAGCCAAAATTCCCACTCCACTGCACCAGGTCATTTTTCAAGGGTTATTTCTTTTTGTTGTATCATGATAATGCTGTTGTATACTTACTTTTTTCCCAAACATTGTACCAATGCTGATGTAGTGAAAACCTAAAAAATACAAAGTGTAAATGTGTGCTTGTCCTTAGGAATTGCGTAAGTAGTTGATCTTCCATATAATAAGGCATAGTACTTCTATTTAATTTGATCATGATCGCATGGAACATTTTCGACGTCACTCATTCATTTTTGATTAAAGCTTGTCATCAAAATACAATATTATGATAATGTTTATCATAGTATTATAAATGTTCACCTGTTTTTACGTAATATCCTGCAAACCACATCAAGGGTGTGTGGTAGGGGTAACGCTGTCTGGAAATAATTTCTTTAAAAATGTACAGTCAAATAATATGAAAGTATTATTTTTCTGCCTTAGTATGAGTGGCTGTGGAGCGAGTGGAGCAATGACAGTCTGGGTGGTTGGCAATGACCCTTGGTCAGTATATAATATTCAAGCGTAATGGCTGCAAAGAATAAAGAGAGCTTTCCTTTTAAATTTCTCCGTAAATAGATATAAACAACTGTTCAATGCGCATTTACTAATAGGAAAATAGAGAATAGAACAGGATTAGGAAAAAATGCAACTACTAAAAAATATCATCCTTTACCATGAATCAAATTTACCAGATGTGTAGTTGAGTAGCATTATATTAAACTATTGTAACAGAAAATCATGCGCGTGTAATAGATTCTCTTCCGTAAAAAAGAGATTCTCGAGATTCGAGATTCTCTTTCGTAAAATGAAAGAGAGTCTCGAACGAATGAGTAAAACGAAAGAGAAACTTGTAGTTGAAAAGAAAAAAAATCATTGGACGATGAGGTCTTTCAACTGAATGGAGTCCTTACCCTTGTGGAGTTGAGTGGAGAGAGCTGTTGCGAAGATATTGATACTGGATGCTTCCTTGCATTGGGCAGTTGAAGGGGAGATTTTCGGCGACAGAGCGTCAAAGGTTAGGGTGGGTCTCGCATGGAGTGAGAGAATCCCGACGAGATTGGTAAGGGGAGGGTTACGAAAAACTCTTTAGTTTTCGCTGAGACGCAATAGAGAGGAATTTTTGATGAAAGACCAGGAAAGGAGGAAGGTATGTGGAAGATGGCCTAAGGAATATTGGTCGGGAAAGGAAACCTGGATATCATATCAACTAATAGTACCAGGTACTTTAGGAATACAAATTCAACATATACCGGATGAAAACGAAAATTATAGTATGATGATGCTATATTTTATCAATCTCTTTTCTATCAATAAGTTATTATTTCTCCGAGAGAAGATAGGTCTTGGTAAGAATTTATAAATCGTTATTACCTCAACGCCAACAATTTTAAATTATGTATATGATTATTCAGGGCTACAACCAATTCACATCAGTTACATTAAGCGGGTAAAGTGGTGGCAGAACATGGTGGAAGTTGCGCAGAAGGACCTTTGATGGTGGAGAAGTTCATTCTTTATGAACTAGCTCCACACAGGGGAATAGAGTAGTCTCCACATTGAATTATCTGGGTTCTTAAGGTTGAAAACATTAATTGCCAGTTTTAAAACGCTCAAACTGATATTCATACCAACCTTCAAGTAACTCTCTCGCTATTTATCCAAGTTATTTAGATGGTCTTCTCCGATGGTTTGCGAACACTATCTGCGTACTTTGATCAAGCTTTGTTTGGATAGTAAACACTGTCGTGAAACGCACTGTTGACACTCTCTACTTCTCAATTTAAACACATTTATGTTGGCAGCTTTGCATGTTATATTCTTTCCTCTCTTCTCTGCTCCGAAACCTTCCAAACGTGCCTCCCCCAATTTCACTTAATGCTTCGAGCAGGCGACCCACCACCACGATCCGTTAATATTTCCACCTTCAATATATATTACATTTGATGCAATATTTAACCAAAATTATATTAAAAGAAAATTTATCTTACAGTATTTTTTGAAAATTAACTTTGGTTATTTTTTTGCTAGTTCTTCCTATTAGTTGATTGAGTATAGCTATTATGCTCACATGAAGTACATGAGAAACTTTTCAAACAAATAACTACACTTTCTCCAGAATTCCTCAGAGGTAAATGTTTGCATTTAATTTTGATGACATATTGTATGAAATGTGAAATATAGATTTTTTCCAAGGCTGCGAATTCATTGTAGCCCTGAAGATGCTACTATATAGACTAGCAAAAGGTTTGCAATGGGATGATAACGGTCGATCATTTTCCAACCTTAAACCGATGAAAAAGTGATTTATCGAAAGTTTCAGGGTATAGAAAAATCTGAAAGCAAACATTACGCAATAAAGATATGTGCTAGAGCAATCCTTCAACTAACTTAGAAGCAACAAGGCATGTACAGCTAAAGCCAAGAAATCAATTGACATGATCATTTTCCAACCTTAAACCGATTAAAAAGTGATTTATCGAAAGTTTCAGGGTATAGAAAAATCTGAAAGCAAACATTACGCAATAAAGATATGTGCTAGAGCAATCCTTCAACTAACTTAGAAGCAACAAGGCATGTACAGCTAAAGCCAAGAAATCAATTGCCATGATAAGACAACGTATGATTTCAGAGAAAAAAGGATTGCAAATGAGGAATAAATAGGTACCCAATACCATTTGTCTGGAGCATTGAGCTATATGGCTCAGAGTCATAGACAATTAGAAAGCTTTAACGGACGGAAATAATGACTTTCGAAACATAGTGCTGAAAACGCATGCCAAAGGACTAACGGACGGGCAGAATCATTGACGAGGAGTTCAGGTGGACGAAGAAAGGACGAAATGTACTGAGAAGTAGAAGTGGAGATATGGATATGGAGCTCTGTGAGAAAGACAATGTCCAGATCGGTTGGCCGCGCTTTAGGGCACAACGAATTTGCATGGAACGCAATAAAGCAGAAAGACGGTGAAGGAAGATCAAGGGACAAACACAAAATTCCATCTAGAACAGAATGTGAAACAGAACGCTGAAGGGCACAGAGGAGTAAGCAGGGGAAAGTATAGAAGGCTGCAGTCAACCAGTTGTAGAATTCAATGGCTATATATGAGAATCAACAAATAAAGCAGGGATGAAACAACCGATGCCCGCTGGTTTTCCACAACTTGTCTGTCCACACTCATCATATAATGACAAAATTTGTTGAATCTGTTCAAAAATTATGTGAAAAAAGTAATTGGATTTAGGAGTTTATCTAATTTTCTCCTATGACATGTCACTATATGTATTCCACTTTTAATCTCAAAAGAGTTTGAAAATTCAAAGTTATTTTATTATAGGTTTTTTTTTGTTTTTAGCATAGAACTCATTCTTCAATAATTATTTTAACGAGCGGGTTTGAGCATATATTAAACACTTTACAAAATATTTAAAATATAAAAAAGTATATATTTCATTTTGACAATATAAAGCATGTTTTCAGTTTGTCGGAAACTACATTGTAGAATGAACTCATCTTAACTCGTAATTAGGCTCAACTCGTGTTGAGTCCTACTCTCTTGATGAGGACAAGTTGTATAAAAATCAACCTATATTTTCCAGTCAATCAAACCAAGTCCCACCGAAATCTGACGAGCCAATCATGCGACTACGCTGCATTCGTCCGTCGTTAGTGGTAGCTGAGATTCCAAACTCTAAAATCTCATCAAACAGAGTTCTGCATAGAGCGTAATAAGTCATATTATAAAGTTGCAAGGGAATGGTACCGGACTGGTTGGCCCACCAAGGAGTAGCCACATGGATTCTCTACGCGCGTCAGGCTACTGCCGAATGATCAGAGCCTTCTACTTCGGTGTCGAACCTGCGAAGTCTTCGCAAAATTGAGCAGGTCCGGGCATGTCGGAGACAAATTGGTACTGTAAGTACTACCCAGCACCATCAAGTTCATTGCGCTTTCATTGTTTTTTGGTTACATTTTTCGAAGCCGTTAGATAGGTGGCAATAATGAGGCTCCTGATAGAGTGTGTTTACGTTTTGTCACTATCATTGTCACTGTTTACGCATGGCGGGATGGCGGCTTGTGAGGATTTTCAATTGTTGATATTGAAAAAGATTTATTACTCGACTAAAAATGGGTATGAGAGTTTACTTTGTACCTGGTTGCTCCAAAGGGTATTCCGTCATCGTGAGAGAGAACAAAATATTAGGTGTGAATGAACAGACAGCTTGTTTAAGTCTAACGTAAGTACTCAGTTTAATTCTTCACGTTACCGTATAGCAAGGCATGGTCGACGTTGATGATTGATAAGATAATTGAAAGTATGTATTAATGAATTCAAGTACGCGTGAATTACGCTCATTGCCCATACCGACGCTGTTTTGTTTTGCAGTCGTGATTGTTCTAACATCTCGTTGTTTATAGCTTATTTATTAGACTTTTATGGTTAACTTTTAGGCTGATAGGCTATTGATGCTTTGATAGGCAATTGAAAGAGATTTCTGTGATTATATTGATATCAAATGTAATTATCATGGTTATATCTGACGGATAAAACCATTAGTTGCTTCCTAAGTAGCCGTAATTTCCCTCAGCTCGAAATGAAAAAAAAGCGAAACTACGTTTGTGTACTTTGGGATCGTCTGATTCCATCAATGGCACATAGTGGCGCCGCGGTTGGCAGCTTCAAGAAAGGTATCATTCCGAAGTTGGGAGTCTGCTGTCCTTAAATTCTCGTACCCTTGGCACCACCGTTCGAGGAAGCTTGCCGAACGAGCATGGCCAACCGGTGAGTGCGAGGTCACTTCTGTACCTATTCCGGCATACAAACGGCAAAGATACCGGACTTGGGATCAGAATTACACCCGGCTTTGCGCTCTGCCGTTCATCCTCGTTGAGTATTCCCGATGCAAAGTCTTTGCCACCTAATGACCCGGTCCCGACTGGTGTAACTTGTTTCAACTCTCAAAACCATGAAGTAGGCCTCACAGACCGCTATGCCCCATGAATCATCAGTTTTCCCCTCACACTTTTCGAACAGCCTTGTGTTCTTTGGTAGGTATGTTGGTCCCTTATATTTTGAAAGGAACGTTTCTCCAGAATGAAAAAGTTCTGCACATTTCGATATTATTATTTTTTGAACTTTTTCTGTATTCCCGGCCTAAAAGACCTTCATAACGGCTTGGTTTATTTCTAGTATATAAGTTTACTATAGTATATTTATTTAAGTATAAGGTAGGATTGGGACCGTGTTCCATTTCAAATAGGGTACACTCTACGCTTTTGTGCTATTAAATGTCCTACGCTCTTATCTACTCTTTTCAGTTAGTGGCGCCAGAGTCTTCCATTGGCAGATTTGACAACTATGAATACTTGATACACGCATTCCGTGGTCACTTGAGTAGGTGTATGCATACCATACATAACGTTTTTTGAATGCGTTCGATAAAGCATGTATTGACGAATGCTTAAAAGGTGTTTAGATGATAATTTAGTAGGTAATACGTCAGTCAAATTCGGACAAAAGAGATTTTCCTGCCCTTCCCCAGCATGCGTTGGCGTTGAACCAACTGTTGATTGAACGCTGTTATTGTGGCATTATTTATATTAATTCGGGAAACGAGACGATGAGTTTTCGCATTATTATTGTATAAAAATATGTATTGTAGTCCATTTATGTATTTTATTCATCGTGTTAAAGTAAATGCTAACTCATAGAACTTAAAACCAAGAGAGTCAATTGCGTACTGAAATCAGATGGCTATTTCCTTCCGCTTTTTTTTCTATCTCTGGTCAACAAAAGTATACCTAAACTAAAAAGGATAATATTTATAGATTCAGTTATATCCATTAGATATAATTCAACGGGAAAACCAGCTTGAATTCAATCAATTATTAGGAAATATACCCTTTTAAGCAACATTTCCATTATTTCACCGTAAGCATCACTCGCCATCCCCTAATAACGAAATATCACTCATAAAATAAATCTATGCTCACTATTTTGTCTATATTCACACTCACAATGTACCGCATCCGCATATGAAAATCGCAGGTTAATGAAAACCAAGCAATTTCCAGTTAACTAAATCACAGTATCGCCTGTGGAGTGACCGATATGTTTCGTTACATTGTAATCGATAAAATATCTATCTTAATTCTAATGAATTCATAAAACCTATGTCATTGGCTCCCATTACGTCCCAACAAAACGGGACCCATAGCACACAAGACAGTTTCCGAGGAAGGGCCTTTTAAATGAAAAATACTTGACTTTACACTAAATTAATCCCTGCCTCACCAAAGAAAACTAATACACCAAGCAACAACACGATTCATTCTCCGATACCATAGGGTAACTTCCCACCATATATCTCAGCACTTGTACTTTCTTGCTATAGATAATTAAAGTTAAAACTTTTTCGAATATTTACATGGAAAAATTAACGATGCACAAATATTCCTAAAATGTATTGCTTAATTAGCATTCATCATAAGAAGTCAACTCCTTCTCTACTTCCATTTTACTTCCATTTCCATCCAACTTAATTATAGGTGCTAAAGCCCCGATCTAGCTTAGATCAATGCTTTAGGGCGCATAAGGGAGCATGGTGGAACTCTTTCCCACCTTACGCCCATGGCGCTCTTCTTAAAATTCGCCCTACGGAATGGAACAACACTACGTGACGTCACGACATAAAAGTAACGATCGTAAAGAGCGGATAAGGGTGCGAAGGGCGCATAATAGTGAAATGAAACACGGCCTAAGTAACCCGTGAAATGGAAATACATGATTCACACTTTTACTCTGGTGCCGTTTTTTCACAGGTTAAATTCAGTTCAATGCACACTTTACAGTAGACGTAAATTCCGCTATCAAAACAGGGATTTTAAACCTGAAAATAAAATCTATTATATCCAAATGTATATTGTTTTGAAATGAAAACGTTACATTCAAAATGGATCAAGTAGCGCTCTGTGAGACTTTAATTACGTCCAATGTGACTTTCTTCACCCCTACATCTGGTAACCTGCTGGCCATCTATAGGCGTGTGGAGAAGGGTGTTATTACACCAGCCATGGAAGGGAAGCGAATCGGGAAAGGGAGGGAGGATGGCATATGTGAATTGTATGCTAACGATGTGTTTTTCGTTAGTGGTTTGAGGAAAGAAGGAATTTTTGTAGCTATAACATCGATAGTATGTCTCTCTTATTTAGTCACTTCTGGTGACATAACGCAGGGTCAAAATAATATTCAACGTATCGTGCTGAAACTCGGCCGATCTGAATTTTCCCAGTAATCTAAGCATCACACAACGTTTTGAGAGTTAATATCCTCTCTCAGTGATCCGCGACCGAGCCCGCTTTCTCCGAATTAACACCTTCGAATGAAGAGAGGGGGAGGTGAGGAGGGTAATATATTGGACGGGAGTGGTGCCAAAATTCCAGGTCAGCCCTTGCCACCCGCGTATTCCTCCCCTCCCCTTTCCACACACAACGCTTTCATTCGCGCGTGGCCACCCCGTAGGGGGGGGGGGGGGGCGAAACTCTAAATTTGACTCGAAATATAAAATGGGACATCCGGGGAAATTGGGTGTGGGGGGGGGGATTGAGTGGGTTTGGCGGGAAGGAGAGTGGGAATCGACAGCGGAAAAGCCGGAGAGGGGGATGGGTGGAATGGGAACCGACTTCTGGCGGCGTTTCTTAAGTGGAGTTTATTATTCACAGCGCAGCAGACTTCACTATATATGACTCCGGAAAATATATGTGCCTTGGTGGCGGAAGCGAAGAGTGCTCCGGGGCGGGGTTGGGGGATGAATTGGTGTGGGTGGGGACAGGAAGAGAACGAGGGGAGGGGGATACGTGGGGTGTTTTTCCGACTCGGTGGATCGGGGCTGGAGGGGCATTGGGGTGGATGGTCGGGGGTGAGGTCAGTGAGTCGGCTGACGTCATTGCTTGCGAAATCGAGGGATGTGTTGCCTAGTTGTTTCGAGTCTGGAGGACCACTTTTACTCGCCCGTAAACACCCACTGTTGCAGTTATTTAAGGTGGTGTTAAAACTTGGTGGCAGTCTCTGTGCGAAGTGTGACGTCAAGAGGGGGACGACAAGTTACTGTTAAATCATTTCATTAAGTACGTATAAAAATATATAAGCCATATAAAATATATTGTCACAAAAAAGGGAGCTGATTATTAAAAGGGAAAGTTCTTTTGCATAAAGTGAAAATGAAATGTGGAACATAGCTTTACCCCAGTAATCTACATCTAAATCTACATACTACCCCAGAAGCCGCCTCAATAGGCGTGTGGCGGGGGGTGTTAGGACACCAGCCGTTTACAAATAAAAAGGAAAAAATGAAATTACAACAAGCAATCTAAGCCTAGCGCGCAGCCTCCGAGTCTCTATCGGCTCCCAACCTAATTTGTTTAAAATCTGTGTAACCCTGTTTGTACGCCCGAAGCAGTTTTTGACGAATCGCGCAGCTTTCCTTTGTATTTTATTAAGTTCCCGGATTAAGTCTTTCTGCACCAGATCCCATATTCTTGCTGCATATTCAAGGTGTGGCCGGACGAGTGCGAAATAGCACCTCTCTTTTACTTTTTCATCCGAAAATCTTCCCACAATACGCTAAACGAATCCTAGCTTCTTCAGAGCTCTGCCACAAATATTTCTTATATTAGTTCCCCACGATAGGTTCGAGGTTATCGTAACTCCCAGACACTTCACTTCATCTGTCGCCTATATGTTAACACCATCCACAGACTATGGGAATGGTTGGACGACCTCCGCAAGAAATGTACCGCCGTGCATTTGCTCAGATTAAGTTCGAGTCCCCACTTTTGGCTCCACACATGAACGTTGTTTAGATCCGATGATAGAATTTCAAAGTCAGAGTGATCACTAATTTCACGATAGGTGACAGCGTCGTCGGCAAAGAAACGTATTTCACTGCTAATTCGAGATCTTAGATCAATTATGTATATGATGAACAAAAGGGGGCCGATTACGTTTCCTTGTGGGATACCTGATGTCACTTTAACTACATCAGAGCTAATTCCGTCAAGAACTACTTTTTGCTTACGATCACTCAGAAAGTCGCGTATCCAGTTTACTACTGTTTCGTTTAGCCCGCATGACTGTAATTTGTATAAATGTTTGTTGTGAGGTACCGTGTCGAAGCTTTCTTAAAATCTAGAAATAATGCGTCCACTTGTCTTTTCGATTCACCAGATTTGAGAACGTCATGAGAAAAGAGCGCGAGCTGTGTTTCAGATGATCTACCTTTCCGAAAGCCGTGCTGACAGCCATGGAGGAAGTTACGACTTTCCAGGAACGTCATGATGTTGCCAACGACGATTAAATTGGTCTATAGTTCCCTGGGTCGTGTCTGTTTCGCTTTTTGAACTTTTGTGTAACGTTTGCAATTTTCCAGTCTATTGGTTTCTTTCCTTCAGACAGTGATTTCTTGAATATTATTTCTAAGAATGGTGCGATCTGTGGCACTAACTCCTTGAGGACACGCGCGGGTATTCCCTCCGGACCCGGAGATTTACTATTTTTTATCGACTGTAGCTGTTTAGTAATCCCATCGCGTTGAATAGTGATTTCTTTCATCGGTTCCTCAGTGAATGAAATTTCAAAATTACATGCAGTATCGTCTGTAGTGTATACACTTTCGAAGTGGGAATTTAAATGTGTTAGCTTTGTCAATATTTTCGGTGACAAGTTTGCCATCTTTATCAAATAACGAATCTACGGTTTAAGATTTTCCTTGAAGCTCTCTCGCATATGACCAAAAAGATTTCGGATTTTCTTCGAGCAATTCACCAAGTAATTTTTTCTTGAAATTTCGCAATGCAGAACGCATTGATTTCTTAGTTTTTGAGCGTTGCGCAGCGTAACTTTCTTTTGCTTCAAGTTACTTCGATTTGTCACCTACCGTAGTGGAAGTTATACAGTTTTCTAGGTCTCTTAAGGTCCCTCCTAACATCGTTGTTATACCAGCGAGGTTCTTCACTATCACATTTCAATTTTTGCGGAATATATTCGTTGATTCCCTGTCGTAGAAGTTCTAAGAAATATTTCCATGATTCATCAGTGCTTTTATCCTCTGTTTTAGCTACGAAGTCCGTGTACGAATCATTAAGCATCCTGCCAAATTTTATGAAGTTGCATTCATTAAATAAATAAATATTGCGTTTCGGTTTGACAGCAAACTCTTTTTAAGGTTGCAATAAATACTCTATGATCACTTATGCCGTCAGTAATATTGAGTTGTTTTATCAACATAGGATGGCTTACTGCAAAAAGGTCTAATATTTTATTTCCTCTTGTAGGCTTGTCAACAACTTGGGAAAGTGAGCGATTAGCAAGTGTGTTGAGTAAGATCTCGCTGATTTCCCTATTCCTAGAATTTTGTTTTACAGTGTAACAATCCCAATTTATAGATGGCAGATTAAAATCTCCCCCAATAATTATTACACTTTTATTGTCTCTCACAGTAAATGAGGATATTTGATTTTCTATTGGGTAAATAACATCAACTTTGGAGTTTGGAGGTCTATAAAAAGAGCAAACATGTATACTCCTTTTGTTTCGTTGTTTGATTGTACACCACACGCTTTCTATTTCATTGTCAGTTATTTCGTGGGTGGTGCTGAGTAAATGTGATTTAACTGCTAGAAAAACTCCGCCACCTGTCCTATCGCTTCGATCGCATCTGTAGATTTTATATCCTGGAGGAAAAACTTCTCTGTCGCTTACATCCTCAGTAAGCCAGCTCTCCGTTCCTATGACCCCGTCTGCGTCCTGAAATATATGCTCGATTTCAGCGCGCTTGTTTTTAACGCTACGGCAATTAACTACTATAAAGTTAATGTCATAATTTGTACATTGAGTATCTGTTGGTTCTTTTCCACGCTTATGGGTATTAGGCGGGCGAATTTCACTGGAAGTGCTTTTTACATTTGATATAATTTCTTTCACTGGAGTACGCGTTTTGGGAAAATTGTCACTATTTACCGGCTTTAGCGCTCCTAAGTTTATTTGGATGTGAAAATTTTTGCAATGCGGATTTCCGCGGAGGCTATGTTTGGTTAAATCTTTACAAATCCCGCTATATGACCTACCCTCTCGTCTAAAAAATATCTACAGTGCTCAAAAATCCTACATGCCACCCGTTCAGACGCCTCTTTGGAATAATGGGGAGTATAGCTGTATTAGAAAGAAAGCGATGCGTGTGAAGGGGTGGCATATGTAATTACTATGAGAGAGATATCATTTGCAGAGCTATGACTATTTCTCTTCCTCTCATATCACTCACTTTCTTCTCCTATCACTGTCTCTTCCACAGAAGTAACTCCAGGTGTGACGTAGAAGGGCCAAATAGCTTTTCCACGAGTAAAGTGGTTGCACTATGAACGAGGCCTTTGTCATTTGTAAGCAGTGCAGAAGATATTTTTATCTAGGTATATCATTCCTGTTCATGACCTATTATTATATAATTGCTGCTATTGAAATAGCAAGGAAGGCGTCATCAAACAAATTCCGAATTAAATCTCTCTGAACCCTGAAGAAGCATGTATATAAATTCGATACGTTGGTAAAGAGAAATAAATAATTTACAAAATAATAGACCTATATCTCCTGAAAGAGAAATAAATAGAAACTGATGTTTTTTATGTGAGCGTAATCATGCCTTGAGTTAGATATCGTAGTTCTTGTGCGGTAGATACCGTTATGACTACTATCACCACTCCAGAGTACAAGCAATAGTTGGGATCTACTTTATTTCCCTTGCGCTGAACTTATTTCACATATTCATAGCAGAAACATGACTGTGAGCTCTCTTGGCCCCGTCGAACATTTTATTTAGTGTACTGATGTAGTTTGCGGTTACTTTTAATCTTTACCCATCGTGTTTTTTTATCCCTTCCGACCTTCGTTCAATCTAGGTAAGTCAATTGATTAGCGTAGCATTGTATTATCTCGTTACCAAAATACTCCCACGGACCACATAAGTACTTCCAGTTGGAATGCCATTCTCTTAGTGCATGTTCGTTTAATTGGTAATCGTTCACTAAACTAAGTAATTCACTTAATCCAATCATATCTGTTTAAACAATCCTATGATTTTTATAATTGTAGGATTGAGGCAGGTTTTTCCATTACACTGTGACTTAGTAACTTTTGTTTTTTCATTCATGTAGCAAATAACCTAAGTGTTTTATCAATGTACTTGGTTTATATCTGGTCTTGAGCTCATCGCAAAATATTACGTGTTAAAATTACTCTTAATATGCACATATCGTACTCAACCTCGTATGTTAAAATTGTGATCGTTATTATTAGGAAGCATCGTTACGAACCTTCCTTTTCTTTATTCTTCAACCTAAGATTACTCCCAGTTAGGCATTGGTACGTTAATAATTGGGCTTAGAATTTTCTATTTGAGGAGCGGTAACGAAATCCGTGTAGTAAACAAGTCCTACGTTGTCAGCAGGTAAGGGGAATGGGTAACCTTGGGAAAGGTAAACATGGCACTGAGCAGGCAAAGTTTTTTTATATTTTGGGCTAAAATGCTTAATTTGTCTACTACTGTTTCTAATAAGGCATTAATCCAAAATTTTTGAAACGTTTGAATAACTGGATGTTCACCTTTATGGATAAAGGAGGCATATTTTGCTAATATTTATGTTTTCTGTTTGTTGGTATATTTTGCGTGCACTGTTCTAATAGATAGATACATTTATTTGATGGTAACTTCACACTACCGATATTTTCTTTGACGTTTCCTAAAGCTCCCTATTCAGTTGAAATTTCCGACTTCCGTATGTTATTTTAGCGATAAAAATTGCTATAATTTACTTATTATTATATTATTAAGAACATTTATTGATGAAAATTATCTGAACAACACGCTTATAGCTGATGATGTGATACAAGAATGCTTTTACGTACTTTTAATCATTATCAGCAATCACCAATCACGGAAGCTCTTCTGCTGAAAACATCCTTCTCCATTTCCATCTGAAAATCAATTTATTTTTTTATTTCCCCTTACTTTACCATTCTTAATCAATTTGTTAGTTCATTTCGTGTTTTCATTTTTGGTTATATTTTCCTTAAAAATGTAATTTGGTTATTCAGATGTTTGAATTATACCAATATTTATGACTCCTACTCAGTGCAGAATTTTAATTACACATAAAATATTATATAAATGATCTATAATAGCATAATATTTCAATTATTGAATAGTTTAATTCAATTCATTCAGTGTTGGTATATAGTCTTGCCGTGATGAAAATTGGAGATTAATCCAATTATTTCAACTTGCTGTATAAGTAAATTTGTTGGCTTTACGTGTGACTACAACAAAGTGACTAGTGTCCATTGTAAGAACGGCTAAAAAAAGTGTTAAAAATTACATAGCTGTGTTATTTACAATAGTGCTGCATGTTGGGAAAACGCAATTACTCCATCTTCTACTAAAAATTAAATACAATTCAGTTTAATCCTATTAATACACGTTGAATAGTATCGCAGGTTAACTTACACTTATATTGCTTCTATATCCACGTGGAGGGAAAGTCATTATAAAGCTTTGCGTGCACCCTTGAAAAGATTTACGCTTGAATGAAGGGCTGATTTACCATGTACCCACGGAATCCATATAACCTTTCAGGTGTTATCATTTTTCCAGGAGTCTATCAACCCCATTGAACCTAAAACCAAGTGATATTATATGCGACATTTTTTTATATGGATATTATTTGGCTCTGGCTGAAAAATGATGGAGATTTTAGCTTTAAGGGACTTGCAATGCTTAAAAAAAAATATATTGAAGTTCATAAAATTGTGGCTAAACCTTACCGCTTTTTAATAAATTAATACATGTTTATAACTCCAATATTGACATAACCAGAATAAATATTTTAAAATTAAGCATTTGGGGCACCAGCGTTGAACAGATCGCCTGGTCACAAAAATAGTTCCAGCAACTGAGAGAATTAATACTTACAAGGAGACATCGCGTGACATGTTCGGGATCCAAACGAGGCAATTATTTTTTGAAACTATAGAGAGAATGCGGGAAAAATGTCATGCTTTCTTCCACATAGGCCCGGGTTCGAGAGAAAAACGCTATTAAAGAATCTTCCTCCGTATACATCCTTAATAGTTAACGCATCTCTCAACAGAGGTCGTAGCCCAGTGGGTTGAGGAGCTGTTCCGGTTATCCTCATTTGGTGGCTGGGGTTCGTTTCCAGGTTGTGGATTTTTTTTTCTTTCGAATATTTTACGGAATTGCTGTAAATTGCCCACTCCCATACATTTACGGCAGTAACAACACTATTTTTAAATTTTCAACCTATTTTCTGGATTTTCAATCAACCTTCATGAGAAACTTTCGAAGCTAATTTCGGGATTCTTGTTCAGCCGAATTGAGGCTTCACATGCTGACAGACCTAATATGTTTAGATTTTGAAAATACAAGGATACTTCCGTGAATAGGATGGGTATTGATTGGTCTTGGGAGAGGAAGATATTCCAGCACAAAAAATATCATGCAATGATAACACATGCAATGATAATTCAACAAAATGTCGTAAAATATTTCAAAACACTTAACTATCAAAGTAAAACTCTTTCCATAATTGTTTTTTGCTATATGACTCTGAATGAACCTCTATTTTCATCTTACTTGGGAAAAAATGTCTTCTTTTGATGTCATCTGTAGAGAATTATAGAAATGTTGTCCATGACACATATTACTGCAGGCATTAAGATACAAACTACAGATGCAAACATAATGACTCATAGTTGTAATGGGACTGATTTATGCCAACTAGAAATTTTTACATTTGAATTTGATGAAAAAGTAGGCGATTACGATGGACCTGACATAGCAAAAGACATTGTATTCATAAACACCAAGTTCAGGATCCCATTTTCATCACTATATTCACTCTAGCAATTTAATAAAATATTGGTCAAAAATTCTCCCATTCCAACTCATTTAAATTGTAGTATGTTAAAAATATAAATATTTATTTATTAAGTAAAATTGAAGTACAATTATATCTGCATTTTGAGGATAAAAATGTTGAAAATCAGTGGTGGTTCAATTTTTCAAATATTTACTAGCTGAAATGAATAGCCACGTTCATCCATGAGAAAATGCCGTCCATTCAATGAGGAAAGGAGTATGGCTTATTCATACGAAAAAAACTTTTTGCCGTCGTAAAAGTGTCACACAATCGGATATAGGACATTTTGTGCAACGATAAAACAACCAAAATATGTGTAGTCGTATCAAAGTGAGGTGGCAGTTGCGCAGAAGACTGTTTTCAGTGAGTGAGTCCGTTGCCTACAAATTTGCTCCAAACGGGGGAAAATGTTAGTTTCCGCGTTTGATTACCAGGGTTTCCATGGTCGTAAACCTTTGTTGTCTACATTAAAATTCTCAATGTGTTATTCACATCAACTGTCTACCCACCATGGCTCTTAGACCAATTGTTTACATGGGCGTCTCCAATGGGTTGTGGACGCCATAAGCGTATTCGGATGCAGATTCGTTCGTTAATCGTAAACATAGTCGTGAAGCGCGCTGCTTACACTATCCCACCCTTTAAAGTAAAGATTCAGTTTGTTGGCAGCATTGCCTACTTCCTTCTACTTGACTTCCTTCTACGGCTTCCGTGTACTTGACGGCACGTTTCGCGGATGCGACTTTCGCCATGTTTCGCCAGTATAGCCACCACTACGATATATTATGGAATGGCCGAATGAGGGAGAACCTCTTAAGGTTTAGTGTTGCAATATAACCTATGCCATGGTAGCACTGGACACCTAAGTCAGCTACCTTCTATCGCATGTGTCATACCCTGATGGAGTCCATTCGATTCGCTGCCAGCGCTCAAGGCCACATTCACGCGGTGCGATCGCAAATGGGAATCAAACATAAGGGGTTGCTCAGCGGTGATCCGCGCTCCTTGATTAATTGCCAGACGATTAGAAGGAGCTCCTGCTGAGGAGGCAACTCCCTCTGAATGTGGCATTGATCCATTTTCCGCACCACTGCTGAAATGCACAAACAGATAAATTCAATTCAATCGTTCAGCGCCCTAATAGTATCATAAGAATAAACTCAGTACAGGAAAACTGATCATTAAGTCAAACTCTATAGAACTTATGGAAACAGCGTAAATTTTTATTTTACAAAAAACTGTATTAAGAAGATAAGAATTTGCCTTGTATGCTTAAATAAATGTCACTACGCAGTACACTGCAACTCGCTGTCATAAATTGTAGTTCATAAAAAGAATGCTAGGAAAATACGACGATTAATTTTTTTTTACACAAAGTATTTCGATGGTACACTTAAGAAGTACTTTAAGCGCAGAAATAGATGGGGTACAGAGGAAAACAGCCTGATTTGTACCAGTTTTTTTCGATTAACTTAGTAGGGGCAGTAGATTGCAGGACCGACAGATTATAAATATCATGAAAATGTGGGACCATATTAGTTGCGAGAGATATTAAAAAAATGTCCCACCCTCGCTTCGTAGTCCAGACTTTGTAGTGTTACTTAATAGCATATCATTATTATTAACACCTCATCCCACTTGAAATGCACATCATTTTTTTCTGCATTTAACCCGTGTATTACAAAATAGATAGTTCTTCATTGAATCACTCTCCTACTTTCTCGTTTAGCTGTGTATTGTTCTCCAGACTTTCTATTAGTCCGTACCTATCGGCTAGGAGAGCGAGGGGGTTTGACCTTCACCTGAGGTGAGTATTGTATGCCTGGTGTGAACTCACCCAATGCCACACCCCGTGGAGTTGGCTCTCACGATACATGGTAAATGTAGATGAAAAGTGTACGGGATTATAGGAAGGGATGATATGTTATCCACCTATGATTCTGGGAGGAAAGAGGGATTAGTAAGGACTTGTGAAAAAGGAAGGGTTATACTCATCGGTGATTCACACAGTTTATGCTGTGGTAATGTCTGCTTTTGGCACCGTTTCATGTTCCAGGATAAATATTTAGCACTTTGTCCCTTTTGCCAGATCAGCTAAAACAGGGCTTGAAACAATCATCCTCCTACCAGTCTGGTGCTTTGTGGTTTTTCGGGATAAATAGTATTCCTGTGGCATTTATTTTGAGCAATAATGTCTTCCTCCCCATTCTCATAGCTTAAGAAACAGATTTCTGAGAACTAGCTGTTCATCGTGAGTTACTTTAATGAAACGCTAGCGTCAAGTTAATTTTTTTTCAATTTCATTAAATTTCGATAAATAATGAGTGTTGCAAAGTCAGGTCTCACCATGTATCTATGAGGAAACGGCAAAGGAATCAGCCCCATATCCTGCAGCTATGAGTGTATTTCTGCTTCACTACACTCATTAAATTCGTATTTTTTGTATTGCAATCTGTTATCTTGCTACCGACCACTGTTTCAATAGTAAATTCCATTATCAAGAACTTTATGATGACATATAATGAAAAAACAATGGTCGTGTATAGAAAGCGTTTGTTTTATAGGTATATAAAACACAAATTTATTGAGTGACGAATCACATTTTTACAAATTAAAGGTGTAAACCTTAACATTTCTCAATTACAATACACTTAGTCTTCAGAATGCTTCTTTTCCGGCTTTCATTTTTTCATTTTCGTCATTTTCATTTTATATTCAATCAGGGCTCTAATGCCTTAACCCATTAAGGACTAGCGTCACTAAACGGTAACTGTTTTCATAAAAACTGAACACATTTTTCAGAATGAGTGAGGCGTCACTTAATGGAATCTTCAAACATGTTAAATAAAAGACTTCGTTCTACTACTCACTTTAAATTTCTAAAAACCGACCATAATTTCGCCACATTTATGCCGTCATCAAGGCCCTTTGTGTAAGAAGGGGGGGGGGTGAAAGTTGGGAAGGGGTGAGAGGGAAACACTCGATCGTTACATGAGTAAAATAAAACAGGGTTAAAAATTGTAAGTAACCATAGAAAGTAAAGCTTCCTCCCCTTGATCATACAATGTAAAATAATTAGGTTAAAACCAAGCCAAATTTTTTTGTCACACAAATGCTTGGCCATTCAAGATTTTTCGTCTCTATTTATCCTGAGTGCAACCAACATGATACTTCTCTTCATCCTTTTTATGAAACATTTTCTCTTCCTTCCCTTTCTCCGCTTATTCTACACTCTGCCTTCCATCACGGCCTTCAAAAGCCTCTCATAACCTATTCCAACTATTTACTCTGCTCCTTCGAATCTCTTGCAGAATCTCCTCCCCTCACCCGCAATGCTAAATACTTCCTCATTTGCTTTCCGTTCCGTCTACCTTACTTTCTCCATTTCCCAAATCTAAAACGCTTACATCCTATTCTTGCCGTCCTTTCTCAGACTCCACGTTTTTGTACCATGCAACGCAACATTCCATACTAAACCTATAATGATTATTTATATGATTATTATAATGATTTTATGCTTTCACCTCATTCACATGTTATCATCATTTGTATTTAAAGGTGGTTAATTGTTTATCAAAGTATGCATTATTAATTATAGTTGCTGATTTCTTATGAGGTAACCTAAAGCTTTCTCATTGCAGTAAATAAAAAAGTGGTAATATACTGATGTTGGAAGCAAATTACTTACGTGCAAAATAATTAATGAACCTTCGTACTGTGATCAATTTGCTCCCATCTCAATATTATTTTGTCTCATGGGTGTCACTCATTCTTTTGGGGGTGAATTTTTGCTGCATGGTATTTTTTATTCCCTGAAAATTGGATTTTCGTTCAAACTCATCAACTTCTAAAGGAGACGTTCGAGAATCATGGGCTATTTCCCATTTTCGGTGAAGTCATCATTGCTAAGCTCACAGGGGAACAGCCATCTGCTCAGCTTCACTTCGGATTACCTGATTAAGATTTTTTTTAACGTAGCCCTCCAAAAGAGTCTGAAAATGACTTTGAAACACTCTCCATTCAAATAATAATTGTTAAAGACAAGAGGCCCATATTTGGACCAACTCCTGTTACTCGTTATATTTTTAACAAAATACAATTCATTCATGCCTAAATGATACTTGTCTACCATTATCCTTAAGTTTCCCTCACGAGTACTCCCTTGACCGTATATATTTTTAATTTTGAGTTCAACATAAAGGGTAGTTATTGATTATTAATTTCCGCAAACTCACCAGGCAAATTTATGCTCCTAGGACTTTATTTTTGCAGTAATCAGCATACAGTAGAAATAGTTCAATGGAGTGCCTAAAATTAAAAAATGAAAAAGAATATAAAATTCGTGTTTCATAATTGTGCTCAACTACTCAGACATTATTCCTCTTTAGAGAACGTATGACAGAAATATTTCGTGAGCTTCTGCCAGGAGATGTGTCTAAATGGCACTTTGATGCATCGCTTTTCTTTCAAATAACTCAATAAATTGGAAAACGGACACATCTGTAACAAGACAAAAATCCTCACCAATATATGTGACATAAGTATTTCGTTAAAAATAGTTATGGGCATAAATGGGTTGGACTTTTAATCAATATGCTAAGATTAAAATATATAAAAGAACATACCGCAAAACCATCAAATTATGCTGAAAAACTAATAATTTCATCGATTTATTCTTACTAACAACAGGCTGTTGAAATGCCATGTAAACGCTAGTATGTATGTGTCCTTAGTAATACTCCTTTCTGAAATTCCCTATATTTTGCAGCTTTCGAGAATAATGCGCGCTGGAATAATTAGAACCAGAATTTGTCACAATAAAATACGAATATTATAATAGTCTTGTATTGACACGCCACTTGCGTTTAATAGATGACTCACAGGCCCGGATTTATAATCTGTGGTTGAATATATTATGGAAAAAAATTCTATACTAATTGAAAACAAGAAAATAAAGAAGATAAAACATTAATCAAGAAAACCTCGATTTAAATTACTAAATCAATCCAGTATTCCCGGTGATCGGGTTGGTGTGGTGGATAGAGTTCTGGCTTCTTCTCCAGAGTTTAAACCCTGGCGGTGGTAGAGATTTTTCAGTGGAGTTCTGATCCCAACTTAGATGTAATATGGAGATCACTTCTAGTGCAGTACTCCATCCGTCGGAGTGGACTTCAATCCGTGGTCCCCATGGCGCCTTTTGTTAAGAGCAGGCTATTGCCAACGCTGGGTTTCTATCCACCTTTCCTCCGTTTCCCAGTAATCCTTCGCCAACCAACCAACCCAAAAATCCTCAACGGCTAAAATGACCTTAACTGTTGGTCATATCCCTAAAAACCAACCAACCATTCACTGTGTCTCTATGGGCCGGTTTATCCACCTCTAGGTAAGCCGATTTTACCCGACTAATAGCTTATCCGCTGTATAAACCTAAGAATCGCCTTTATCCACCGACGGTTATGCCTTACCCGCCAGGTGGAATTGCCTGGTACTTCATCCAGCCGGCAACGGGTACTCGACGGGTAAACGGTTATCAGCGCACTCAAGCGGCGAACTCAGCAACTGTGATTTTGCATTCGTACGGCAGCACCTCGTATGTTATGCTCTTATTCAATAAAAATGTAATTGTTCACTGTCACAAATACACTTCTCAACATATAATTTCCATTTTGCTTTTTGTTGAGAAATGCGTTCGTAGGCTGTATAAGGCATATTATGGTCGAAATTAACGATAGGTCAGGAACATTTGTTCGAAGAACTTAAACCGACAGGAAAAATGGTAAAAAACAAAAGTAAACGTGCGAAGAACATTAAGAAGGTTTTTTTTCTCTCATAAGAAAGTTATGGATCTCGGTGAAGGGATTTCTTTCTTTTAAGCACTTTGAAATAAATTGCCACCAAAATATAACATGTTTTAACTAATATATTTCCAAAATAATTAAGTAAACAATTTTGCATTTGACGAGTGGTTCATGTGTGCTACGTATACGAATACGCATTATACTCATACGTATTTGGCATAGTATATTTTAACGATTTTTTCATCCTATTCAAAATTTGTAGATTACTACAAATATTTGGGACCAAAATATTCTGCTCATTGCCGCCATTTCTATCGAGCATAGAAAGTCAATGGAAATTAAATGATTTGATCAAAAATTAGTGAAAGTAAGAAACTTAATTTTGGTTAGTATGCATTCAGACAAATATTTTAGGAAAAATAACACTAGGGATAGGTGATAGGTAAACATTATTGTATATATAACATAAAAATTACACATAAGGTTATTTTATAAATTTTCTTTATATAGTAACTTATTATGCTCTAGCATTTTAATGGTATTTACATAATGAATGAAACGCATTGATCGCTTTTGAATTGCAATTGTCATTTTGGGAAGAGTTTGTAATTTCAAAAGAGGGCTATTATTTCTAAAGGGTGTTTTCTATTTCTATATTCCTAATAATTTGTGTATCGTGTATTTTAATTTTAAGAGTAATAGTGATGAGATCGTGTGGGATAAAAGCGGTGTCAATGACTGTTGGAGGGCATATTATGAAACTAAAATAATGGTGCAGGCGATAAGGATGAGCCCTGAGACTAATAAGTGGGCGAGAATGGCAGCATGGAAAAGGAGATAAGTGAGAATGAGGTCGTAACAACCGCGAGAATAATGAGAAATTGAATGATTTAGATGGGATATCCAGTGAAATGCTGAAGTGTGGGTCTATGTCACTTATAAGTCACTTGTGTGTGTGGTATAATTTATATTTAAAACTCCTCTCTTGATCCAACGGGTCGTAAATGTGCTTTATTCGTTTCACTCTACAAAGGGAAGGGTGGGAAGATCGATTGTTAAAATTATTGAGCAATTACTTTATTGAGCATTCTGTGAAAATTGTTCAGTAAAATACTAATCGAAAGAGTGAGGAAGATTAATAACGACAGAGTCTGGGATGTGCAGTGCGCTGGACGGCGCAATGTCTCCTTGCTAAACTGACATAAACTTCGTTATATTCTGCCTGATAATTTCTTTTCTATCACAATAAAACATTTTTCAATACAATCCCGAAGATTATTCACTGGTACGTTAAATATTATATGCTAAAAGAGTACACGGAGTAATATCAAATAAATAATTTTGCGCTTAAATGCAAAAGGCTCTCTCCTTAATAGCTGATGGCTCATTTTCTCATTTAATACAAACATCAGTAGATATGCAGTGGTGTTCTTTAAACCTGTTGCCAATCTGACTCAAAATTTGTTGCGCTTAGATGAATTAAAATGGGTATAGCGGATTAATTTAGCTTGAACTGTGTAATGTGTGAATCGTTGATTTTCTTTCTTTTCGTTGATGAAGTTGAATGGTATTGTGGAAGAACAGTCTCACAAACATGGTGGTGAACGGTTGTGGCTGTTGAGATATGGATATATTATCAACGAAAAGAGCACATCTGGAGCCACTATGATTACACTAAGCTAAAACTATTGTGTCGAAATTCAAATCCCATCTAATCTTTTTTGTAAAATTGCTCAATTTAGCGCCATGGGTATCAAATTGAAGCACCACTTCAAGTAGGGTACAAATCTCACCCACTCTTTCTTGGGTGGGGTTGCCTTGATTGATTTCCGCGTGCGTATTCGTGGAAAACAGTTTCCTTCTTCCAGATCAACTCCAATTTAAATCATCTGATTTTTCAAGTTTATCAAAATTTTAAATGCAACTGTTATTCCATGCAAGGTAATGATTTCTAGCTGTAAGATACATGCAGAACGGTGAAATTTTAATTTGTATGAGGCTTTGACCTTTCTGAAGCATTTTCTAAGGTGTTCCCTAAAAGAAAGGAGAAGAAAGGGAAAACACGGCACCATGGATCTACAAAATAAAAATCCTGTCGAATAAAGTTAACGATTAATTGAAGCCCTGGTTGGATCATGATTTTCTGCCCGTCTGGATCTGCTACGTTATTGCTTCCCGTG
This sequence comes from Pyrrhosoma nymphula, assembly GCA_963573305.1. Taxonomy (NCBI): domain Eukaryota; kingdom Metazoa; phylum Arthropoda; class Insecta; order Odonata; family Coenagrionidae; genus Pyrrhosoma; species Pyrrhosoma nymphula. Next base: position 102,934,846 of record OY754332.1, on the reverse strand, counting down.
AATGTGAATATTGAAAATACAATGATGCCTCACCAGTCATTGACGTTGCGGGAATAATCGTTACTCCTCGATTTCCACCATTTTATATGTTTTAGTACATTAGTTTCAGAGCTTAATTTGAACTTTATGAGTTCTAACTAGGCAAGTATCATTATTAAATATAATAAGATTTATTGATGTCACGATTGATTGCCAATCGGTTAGATTTAAAAACTGATCCGCGGTATTGAGCATTAATCGTGTTGGATATATGCCGGTGTTCCTTGAGTATGGGCAAAAATGTTTCAAGGGGACATTTGCCATTTTTCAAAAATCGTAGGCAAACTAAGGTACGATGGCCTTTAATGGTGGCCCAACAACCTCACTTCACTCTCTCCGCCGAAAAATGAAGTAATACTTTTTAATGCTAAATAGTACTTTTTGAAAATTTTAAGAAGCATTTTCAGAATTTCCGTTTCAAGGTAATTGTTTCCTCAATTTTTTAATTTACTTGAACGTTCAAAATCCAAATACAAATTCAAAAATTATTGAAGCGGTTTCATATTATTTTTGCATTATAAAGTCTGAGGGCGATCAAACTTTTCAATTGCCGTGTACGAAGTCTCACAATTGGACTGATTATTTTATATCTACTTGAGTTATTTATTTTCACAAATATCCTCATCTAATTGCCTAAAAGTTTGTTCCTTTAACCAAAAAGGTGGTCAAAAGCTGCAAAAAGTTTAAAACAATAATGCATTGTTTTCCTTTAAAACATATAACTACATAAATACGACTGCACTTTGCTTGTGGGGTTAGTTTTATAAGTTACCGTGATATCAAAGTAAAGGCAATTTCTCACTATCATTTATAAATAAATAATAAATATTGCGTACTTAAATGTATAAATGTAATAGATACATCATGAATACGAAAAGCCAGAACTAAAAGGGATTATTTCCCTCTTTAAATAATGTTATCATCAGATCGATTCCTGAACGGTCATTGTTTAAAATAGCATGTAGATCTTCTGAGACTTAAAATATGTATTCTTAATTGCTACACCTATCGAAGTCAACCAGCAAAATGCCATATAGTAAGGTGGGCATAGAACTCTTTCCATAAATTTGAAACTATTCCTTGCGTAAATAGGTAGGATTTACTAAAAGCACAATGACCAATCCTCAACTTTGCAACGACCATCACTTCATAGCGCCTCTTTCCCTGATGGACGCCTTACATGGTTAGACCGTATTTGAAATATACCAGACATTATTACTCGCCGTTTCCAAACATTGCATATGCCAATCGTTTGTAAGCATATTCTTAAATATACACCTGGCGTGTTGAATTACACACGCATTTGATTAGTCTATAAATTCATATTTACACTTGGCGTATTGGTAAGTGAAGTACAGACCTGTGGGACATATCGACCTCGCCACTCGCGGCCGCATATCTTCCGAAAATCTCATGTTGTTACTACATGGCTGAGATAGAGGGACGGGATGTGTCATGTAGTGGGAAAAGTGAGCGATGATGAGAAGAAAGAGGGATTGTCCATGTGACAGGACTGAATGGGGTCCCAGCGGAAGAGGATGGGGAATGTTTTCGTCGCTTGCAGTGGGATGTTTTCGATTCAGCTGAAATCCTCTGCGCTACCATTACGTTTCATGCGAACAGGTGCACAGTCCTGCGACAGGGAGGCCGTGTTTATAAAAGCGTTACAAGCTCTAGATACACAATAGTAGATGAATCATCGGAGCCCGTGCGTCATGTGTTCAATTTCAACTCTACTGGCTTCAAGTACTTAAAATATCGATTTTACTTCCAAAATATATGGCAGTACCTATACGTTCAATTTACTTGAGACTAATTTAATAATTATGGTATGTGTGCTATATTAAGCTGCCCAGTTTAGCGAGAAGAAGCATTAGCCCCTTCTTATCGTGACGTTTTGGAACTCCCGTACTCACACGGCGTCTGCCAGACTATTTATAATTGATTGAAAAATAAATTGTTTATTAACAAATAAGACATATGTTTTAAATATTGTATTCGCTATCTAATAAGTTATACATAATGTAAAGTAAATACATTTAGAACCTTACATCGGAAATTAATCTTTTTTATGCGATATGTGTTTGACATTAATTGCACTTTTTAGTTGCAGATAATATATATTAATTATGTTTATCAAAGCAAGAATTGCCATTTATGTCCTTAATAAATATAACCTTCGCAAGAATTGCATCACTTTTTTGCTTTTCTGTTTGATAATGTTTCGGATGTCAAAGCGATGGTCATATTATTGGTGATTTTATACATTTCATTTTTACATCATTTGCACCTTTTTGTTGCAGATCCTATGTAGATTGAGGTAATGACGCACAGTGGGCTGAAATTGGAAATAGCTGGCCAGTATTTAAAAAGTGCTCTATTACTGACGAGAATTTGAAACTTCGCATGGTTATTTTCCAATGATAGGTGCATTGGGTGACAGTTTCTTTTTTTCTTTTTTTGTTAATTAACAACATACGAGGGCTCAAGTATAAACATATTTCGCCAAAATCGCTAGAATTCAATTTTCTCGGAAAATTACCTGTCTAATAAATAACCTGTTGCTGATAGTTTATGAAAAAAATTGGGATTAACCAATTGAACACTCTTTGCTTGTAACTTTCTACCATTTAACCTCTTATTGCCATTTGTATATCTGTTTATGCAACAAAGTGGTGGACGCTGTTTTCAGTCAGTTTGTTGCAATTGAGTAGGAAAAAAGGTAATATAGACCACAATAGACATATTGATATTCACACAAAAGACACATCAAAGGCTCTAGAGTGTGTCGCCGTGTTCAACCGCGATACAATTTTATTTCTCTTATCTACGGCGGAGCCCGGCTCAGGCCGCCGGCAGCTTGGTTTACTGCGAAGCGTAGCCCACTCCAGGTAATTATTCATCATAACGGCAGTCTTGAAGATACATACGTGGAAGAGGACCTTCGTAAAAATTTAAACAGACATATTTTTCAGGACATTACTACACGTTCACGCAACTGGGCAGCCTTTCGCCTAGGTGGAATTAAGGCTGCCTCTTTCGGATTAGATGCTCAAAACGACACGGGTATTTTATTTGAATATTTTTGCCTCAGACAATAAGGATATGCAGTTTTCTTAGGTATCATATGCAAACAAGAAAACTGCATTCAGAATTCTCTTACCCCATTAAAAGACTTGCATGCGTACGCAAAGTTTTGATGACGAGGTCAGTCATCGTCCTTAAGAGGGTTGACGGCAGTATAAGATTTTGCCGTACATAATGTGGAATTTAAAGAAGCGCGACGCTGATTGGCTGTTGAGAGAAGAATCTTTGATTGATTGACGAGGCCATAGAATTCCGGCTGGGAAAAAGAAATTCTAAAAGATGCGCGGGATACGAGCTAAGCAAAGCTCGGTAACTGGATATCCACTAAATAATGACAGCGAGGGATGATAAAGTTTTTTCGCCAGTATTTTCCTGTCAAAAGCAAATTATTGAAGTTATGGCATCAATTCAATGATATGTAATGTGATAAAATGTAGTCCTGGAATCAACCCCTAAGACAATGGCAGAGTTAGTCAAACTCCTAGCTAGGTTGTAAATCCGTGAATAAAATGTCTCATACCATCATCCGGGCACAAGATCATTTTCATATGTTTTTTTTCTGCAATACGGTATTTTCAGCATTCATTTCTTTTCAGCATAATTTTAGGAATTTTTTAACAGTGCCGGTTAGCTCCCTTTCATTTTGGTATGAAAGACCGGATGAATGTGTTGATTTGAGCACAGCCCTTTTCTCTTGAAGGCCGGGGCTCGAGTCCCGAGAGAAGTTGACATAATTCAGCAAAACATTAAACATCAAAAGCCTTGCAAAGATGACTTCAGGTACGGTACTCGACCGTCGTCGTAATACTGTGCCAGTCTTTCAACAAGACTGGGCTCATACCGACACCGGGTTTCCTTTCGCCCCGTTTCAACTATCCTTCCAGCCCTTTCAAGCGTACTCCATAATCCTCAATATATAGGGCATTCCACATTTAGTTGAGAGCGTGGGCTCTTATGGATAATCGTCTCTAGAGTAAATCTTCTTATGGACAGAGATGCGATGTTGCCAAAACAGAAGTAAAACTAACACCGTGGTGCGCAGTGTACTAACTGCACACTCAGGAATCTTCCTATATGCGAGAAATTTCACCTGAAGTAAAATACATAAATTCATCACGACACTTTAATAGGTTGCCGTCATGACCTAGCGGTGATCATATGGATCGTAACTGAATAAATCACAATTCACACTTTTCTACAGAATTTACCTATTATTGCAATTTGTATACCTGTTATTCAACAAAGTGGCACGGGACGCTGTTTCAGTCACTTTTCTTGCAATTGAGTAGGCATAAAGGTAATATTTATTTATTTTATTTATTTATTTTCAATAACCACCGAAAACAGCACTCATTGGCCTTTACATCGGGGTATTAACAGTATTAACAATGGACAATCACACACAACCATGCCCTGGGAAGTGAAAAATCCTTCCCAGGCGGGATTCGAACCCGCGACCTTAGGGTTAGCAGGCGAGGACGTTACCCCGCCGCCACCGAGGCCGGCAAAATAACATAGACAACAATAGACCTGGGGATATTCACGCGAAATTCTACAACGCATTGTTACTCACACATTTATCTTCAGGTACTAGAAAATTTTGGGAAAGGAAGACACAGTGTGTAAGCCGAGAGGAATGGACAAGAAAGATGGAGGTGGGGTGAAGGAGAAGAGAAAAGTGGAGGAGCGGGTGAGGGAAGGTGAACGGCTGCGCTACGGGGAAAGAAAAGAAAGGAGGTTCGGGTGACTGCTGAATTTCTCACCCCCTCCTCCTTCTCAATAGCGTCGCCATTCACCTTCCCTTTCCCGCTCCTCCATATCTGTCTTCTCTTTCACCAACCCCCATTTTTCTCGTCCATTCCTGTCATCATAAATGTACCATGCTATCCTTTGCCAAATTTTCTTGTAACTGAAGATGGCTCTGTGAGTTGAAACACGTAGTACAATTAAAATCCTTTGGAAAACTTGAGTTACGTTTTATTTAACATTGATTTATTACACTACAACTATGAATCTATTGAACACGGGGTGTACTTTATCCACAGCTTAAGACATAAGGCTCTCCATTCGGTCCCCACCCCCATCTAGATGTGGAAAGCTCTATCATACAAACGGCTTCCTTATGCCGCGTGCTTACCCATGTATGAATCATCCAGGCCATGATGCTCACTATTTTTCATTTTCGTGATTTTTTGCTGTACCTATATTTCGCCAAAAAATTGGGAGCTCAAGCAAGGTATGACAAAAATATTTTTGGCGGTCATTTTTAAATAGCACCGCGAGTGTTTTTTAACGAAAATAATATTTTGGGGATAGGTTTTGTAACTTTTTAAATTTACGATGTTGGAAAATTAATTTTTTAAACCATTGTGCTTCACAAAAATTGATATGCATTTTTTGTTTCTATGTATCTAGATTTGTTTCAGCTAATTATTTAGATAATTGCTTAAAAATGATGTAAAAAACTTTGGCTCATCAAAAACCTCTTTTTTAGCATAAAAATCTCTATTGAAGGAAGTAAGCTTTGCTTTCATAACTTTACTGAGGGACTTCTCTCGCAGATCAATCCTCAGAAAAGTATGAAACCTAACATCCGTGTTTTTTTTATATAGCTCGTCATACGTGGCATGTCGGGCAAAATTTGAAGTACGTAGAAATTTCCACCAGAAAAATTGGCCCAGGCCCAGCCCAGATTGGTATGAGGCCCAGCACGGCATCAGTGCTGGTATAGGATACAACCGCATGGGTTGTGACTTCTTTGAAGCCCTCTGCTCCCTTGCGTTGCCATCTTTCATGGACCGCAAGGGACATCTAGTTCCCTTGTATTCTCTTAAACTGCCACAGGTTAGTTCTGTTAGTAGAAAAGACTGGGTAGCGTAGTGTGCGAATTGGTCTGGCTAGCCAAAGGTATGTAGTTCGATTACCGGACCATGCCGATTATTTCTTGTATCAATTTCTACGTAATTCATCGTTGTATTTGCGGCAGGCTTGGATAACTTCGTGCAAAATTTAAGGTTAATTATTTTCATAGCAAGCTGAGTGAAAAATACTGAAAACTTTACAATATGATTCGCTTATAAAGAGTTACTAGTTTTACAGATTTCATGGCTATGACGTAAGTAGTTTAAGAGCTATTGAGTATCAAAAGTGGCTTAAAACATTTATTTTTACGTGTAATGCAGTAAAGTTAATTTTTTGTCTTAGTTTTGTTATTATTATATTAGCTGTTGTCAAAGTTAATCACTATTTATGTGTTCTGCACTCGGTAAATTTTATATCGTTCAATTTAAATGTCCACCACTCATAGCTCACCGGGGTTCTCCATCAGGTCCCTACCCTCAAGTAAATGTAGAAAGCTCTGTAGCGCAGACGGTTTCAGTTCTCACATGCGTATGTAAGCGATGAAACAACATGTATGTATTTCTGAAGTCAAGAAATGTTATCCGATTTAATGTAATTGCACGGCACTCATTTATGTGCATGGAAAGCATTGAATTTTTATTTTTAACTCTTGCATTTGAACACCTTACCCCTATTATTAGCTAATCTTATTTCTGCCTATTTTTCGTTCGCTTATTAAGCGGTAATGACGTAGAAGTGTATCCCATCAATTTCAATCACATTGTTAAAACGCTTAATGAGGTTACAGATCTGGTCTTCAGCTCTAGCTTCAAAATCGAAAGATTCAGTCACTTTGAAATTGAAAATACTTCGATTAACCGGGCATAGGCATTTCCCTTTGCATAAGGACACTTGCATAGCTGTTGGGCAGCGTTACCGTTCGGAAATCACAGATCTTTCAATAGTCTTCTTCTTCCTTAACTGTAGAATTCTGTAACCTGTTTCTTCTTCAATCACATCCTTATCCATTTGCAGTTATCACACCAATTTTTTCATGGCCAACTGACGTTTCTTCTGTGGGCAGTCTCTTTTTATAAGTACTAATCTGTCGTATGACATCCTTTTCATATGTTCACTCAGTTTTTTTAATGGTTCAATCTTTTTTTATTTTTCGTGTTGCACCATTTCCTTGTATTTCCACTTCTTTCTCTACCTGTTACTGTCTTTCCTGCCATCCTACGGACTGTTTTTAATCTCCGAATTCTCTAAATGTCTTCTACCTATGAATAGCAGCTGAAGTAATATTTGTATCGTAATAAATGTATCGTATTACATTCATTATTGCTGGAAGAACGCAGCAAAATTTTGAATCCCAAGTAAATAAATCAAGAGTTAATACCGTTTTATCTGTATACTTAAACAATTACTTTCTCTTTTGGTACATACATTTATTCGAATGAACTACAACCATTATATATCCTCTATTTACAGTGTAGTTAACCATTTGGCTCTCCAAAAGCCGCACATTCCGCAGCCTGGCGTCATGTTTATATTATTTTCACGTTTTATTGCATCCATCATTGCTGGAAAAATGCTACTGAGTTTCAAATTTAAAGTGAATGGATCGTGGATAAATGCTTTTTTCTCTGTGCTTGTTGAAACATTCACATTCTCTTAGGGTAGGTATTTGAATTAGTTCAAAGGAACTACCCTAGTAATTTATCTCCTCTATTTCCTGTTTAATTTAGTTTTTCGACTTTTGCATAGCCTCACACACACAGAGCATGACATTGGCTTATTTAAATTTTCCTAAGAAAGACGAACCCTAGGAAACGGAGCGGCAAAGAATTGGTGGCATGGGGACCTTTTTATGAGCTGATGCCTGAACCATTCGGTGGAAAGGAACCTCTCTTGGTTCGTTATATTTTTTTCATTTCTAACTCAATCTTCTTTCGCAGAGAAGGAGGCTCTTGAAGCACGGTTTGCTGGACACAGAGAGGCTGCCCGAGGTAGCAGCTGCCTCACAACGGCCTTGCGGCGAGGCGGTTGAGGCGGGAAATGGGGATGGGGGAGTGGGGGGAATCGGGGGGTGGGGGGCAGAGGCGCAGGGGGAGTGAACGCGGATGGAGGGGTGGCAAGATTGAGGCAGAGACGCAGGTCGGAGTGGAATTGGGGTTTCGATGTTATTTTTTGCTCCGAAGATATGAGATTTTTTTTCACCCGACGGTAAACAAGAAAAGGTGGAAGAGCTCCTGGGAGGACGTTGAAGAAACTTTTTTTGCTCGTTCCACGTTTTCCTCACCGATATATTTGAACTCAAGTGTCATTCGAGTCATGCTCGCTACTCGACCGAAATGACAGAGCTGCTTACAACTTCCTGTGCAAATGATTGAAGTCTGATACAGCTAATTTCTGCAATATTGGTACTTGAAAACCATGAGGTAGGACTTGTCGTTATCTCGTTATATCGATGACTGTTGACAGCGACAATGATTTTCTTGCTTGAGAAAAAATTTTCTTATCGGAGCCTTGTCTACCTACTAGGTAAGTGAAATTAATCTGATTGTCTGCCATATGAAAAAATGCATGTATGCGAAATTAGACTGATTTATGTACATCGTACCCAAGGCTCCGATTAAAGATATTTTTCTAAATCTAGAAAATCATCGTGGCAGTCAACGGTTACCGATAGGACGAGATGACGGTAGATTTACGTGATTCCTTCCGGCAAAACTGTTTAGTGTTTTGCATTGAACTCACAATTACTACGAAATTATACCACCGAATCCGAATTATTAAATGCAAATCACTAATTAAATGAATTGTTATCACCGTTCTTATTGTGCTAATGTAAAACTTTGAATGTAGAAATTTTAATTTTCACATCTAGTAAATTTTTGAACCATCTCTTTGCCACATTAAGCCACCCTTTACTTATCCACCTCTATGCCACACGTTAAATTTTACACTAAAAAGTAATGCATTCAATGTCAAAACCCCAAATAAAAAACAGACACCGAACAGTTTTCTTCATATTCTCAATTCATGCATTGCCTTAGCTGCGGAAACATATCTAATGACGAATTCGATATTATATAAATTGGCATATTACCTATTGAATGCATTTGAAAAGTTTTTGTGTCGAGCAGCCGTTTCTTTTTCGTTGACAACTGGTTGGCAGTTCTAGCGAAAAAATACTTTCCACCTACGTTGAACTCTACGAGGAAATAAAATTAAACAATTTGCCTCAACTAACCAGCCAAGTTTCTTTAGGTGGTTCACGATTGCAAAAACAATTGGATGCCTCCTACGTGTCAATAGATGCAATGGGAAAAATCCATTAAATTTAGGAGCTACTCGTAAGCGAACTTCATATTCTTTAATTTTTAAGATCAAAACGCATTGAAAAACATGTTTACATGGAAATATTCGGCGTTCAAGCACGACGTCTTCGTCAGGAAGCCTGCAGAATGGCGTCACGGAATGGAAGTGCAGCTATATATCCGTTGCATTTTCATGTGAATTTCAGCTAAAATGAAAGGAGTCGTTTTTATTAGAAAAAGTTCAGTCTTTACCGGCAAACTATTCTGGGGAATTCTTCTTGGGCTTTCCATGGAGTTAATGTCACTATGATGGCCAATGTTTCGATGGAAGACTTCCCCATCACCCTTTTAAAGCTGCAGATGCCGGTGTTCCGCCCCACATCTATTCTGAGAATACTGGGAAAGTTTTCCATTGAGACGCTGGGCATGCCTCAGAAATTATCGCGGTGCCAGTGAGGATTTCACCTTTTTATTTCAATTGTCGAAGACAACGAACTGGTATGATTTGATACTCATTTTGAAATATAACTAGAAGAGCGATGAGGTTGCGTGCAGTGACGTTAAGACTATTGAGATTCCGTTCTATATCACGTGGCTTTTTTAAACGCTTATATACTTTTTAAAGGCTATTATAAGTGCATGCGGTAGAAGATTGATTATAGAAATGTTTGAATAAACATTTGAGTTCGTAGAAAAATTTTCTATCACTTACATTACTCAAATATGAGGAGTAAATGTATCCCATTTATGCCCAAATGGTGTTTTTCTACCCTTATGTTCACATTTCCCTCCCGAATGCTCGATTGACCTTATATTCTTCAGTTTGAACTCTACGGAAAAACTAAATACTGCTTATCAAAATGTGACCAGTTACCAGGCACATTCCTGCTTCTTCATGGCTATCTTTGGTAGTAAAGTAAGTAACACAGTATGGATATTTGCATAGTGTGCCAAATACACAAAAGGAAGAACAATCCCATTGATATTCTTATTAATATGACTTTAAGTATACTCTACTGCTTCAAAATTATATGTATTGATAATATATGAAAATAATATTTTTTGTAACTCTATCAGGACTTACAGCCAAATGACACTTTGATACCCAGTGATTTCCTGAAAAAACGACCAAGAATTTAAAAAACGGACTCAAATCGGCGATATACGTTTCATCCTGAAAAACATTATTACTTGCCTTAAGGCATAACATCAGAGCCAAAACGTTATGTGCATGAATAGTACAATGTATTTTCCTCGTTGGTACTTTTTATTACTGCGTAAATGATTTCCTCTCTATTTGATGAGCCTCAAATAATACAAGAATAAGAGTAGGTAGGTAGATGGAAGGATTTTATACGGATTGGCTTGGCCTACCAGGCACTAAACAACGCGCTGCCTGTGGATGTTTACAAAGATCTGACGAAAACCAAACGCGAACATTGGAAGCTTAAGCTGGTGTAAGCCCCAGAACCCACTAACTTTAAAGGCTAAACCGGTTTCAAGAACCTAATGGAATCACTCGCCCGTTGAACATCCTTGGCTTGAACAGGTTTTCTTTTGCGTGATGGTCACAGTCGAGTCACAGTTGATTTTTGCCAAGAAGCTTAATAGGAGCAACATTCGCCCGGCAAAGGTAGCACGCACGTTACTTAATTTAATTAGTTGATTTCAGCTCTTGAACAGCGATATCACTTCGGACTACGATTTTTAGCAATTATCGATTGATTGGTCACAACGAACTGCGTTGTCACTAGCCTGAAAAAGCGCGTTAAAAGGAGGATATGTTAAACGGAATCGCTGTGGAGGATGATAGACTTTTATAATGTAAATATCCTCTCAGAATAGAAGGATTCACTAAAAAATTGACCCAATATTGATTGGGCAGTCATGCCTTTGAATAAAAAGCAAGATTCATTCGTGCGAGTGGCCATTTACCCCAAGGACTATTGCCGACGCAGAGGGGTTCGGTTACAGGATGGAGCTGAGAAGATATCATTTATTCTACTTATTTAATTTCTTTTTGTTTCTTTTCTATGAGCACTTTCCAGACTATTAATATTTCTTATTACTGTATCCCTTATGGCATATTTTAATGTTCCCAAAAATCGAGCGTAACCAGCCTCTTTTGTATCTCTACCGTAATAACCTTCACTTTTTATGTGCCAAAGGCATGACTAACTCTCGTAAGTTTTCATCCCCTCTCTCAAAAACTGACGATTCATCGTTTTTACTACCTACGTTAATACCTGAAAGCGATTAGACGGGTTTTAGAATTTATTCAGTTAATACATAAAATAATACGCGAAACAATTCTGCTTCTTCCGCACAATTTAATCTTATCAATAATTTTCTGGAATAAACAATGAATATAATACCAACCACTTCACTTTTTTCAACTGGTGGCAAACATTGCGTACTCTAATGACGTTTCATTCTCAACTAGTCGAAGTGGTCACAGGCAGGAGAATGGTAGTAGTGCATGCACTCAGAAAAAAATCTTGGATCGAGTTTCGTCAAGAATTTACTGTGTCGCCTGATTAAATGAAACTCACAGAATATTGGAAAGCGCTTCCGCAGACGAGTTCTGAGATTTTCCGTGAACTATTCATGAACCAATTTATGAAAAAATTACCGTGGTACACAGGGTTAAGGCCGAGGCAGTACAGTCCTGGACTTCAGGATTTCCTCGTCCTGTGTGTGTAACTTAAGGTGCACACTCCATCTCATATCTCCTTGTGAGCGACTCCCTCTCAAGATCTACTACTGGACAAAACGTTGTCGGGAAACACACGTATCTTCAAATTTGGCCCTAAACTCGTGGACCTCGGTGACATGCTCATGAGCATGGCTACTTCGTGCTACATGGTGCCCCATTAGAGCATCTCGCCTCTTCAAATCCTCGGCGAAAAGCCACAGCAGAAGATCTAGGTAGCTTGGATGAAATAAACTTCACTAAAACGTCGATGAATATGACAGCATAGTGATAGAAATGGTCTCATGAGTCCCACGAAACCGAAGTATCAGCCGTTTACCCTATCACTTTTCGTGATGTATGTCAAAAAATACGAGTGATTTCCGTGGGATGTTGTACGGCTGTGCACTCCATAGAGAATCCGACGCATGGGACGTGACAGAAGTGTAAGGGTGTGAAATTCATATTTTCTCAGCAAAAAAAATAAATTCGTTACTTTCCGTAAGTTTTGTTACAAAATAGCCAAAAAATGTTCAATTGCTAAGGCACTTTCAGTGCGCGGTGGGTAAGACATTAGTCCAGCTAGAGTCTTTTGTGACTCTATTATATTATTTATAGTTATATTATAACAAATAGTTATATTTTCACCTAATTACTGAGATTTTCAGTAGCTAAAAACGTTTTTACGTCATTAAAATTACTTTGTTCACTTCATGCATCTTAAAACTTCTTATATTTGCTTAACTTTTCGTATGCCCAGGGTGCTTCTGTCAAGTTCTGGTGGTTTGGCCTCTGAGAAACCTGACACACCGCAAAATGCCTAATCGGGATCGCGGGGGCATACGGACCACCAGAATTGTCCGAGAGGGCAAAATAATATTTTAAAAGAAAATTGAAATGTGGTCCCGATCATGACAAGAGAAAAATTTAGCTCAAATTGCCTTTCATCGGAGCGGATTTGAAAGGGATTTGGTTTCGTATCCATGTCCATGCAAATAATTTGTTTCACTGTATATTTAACATATTTTGATTTTTCATTCATTATTTAGTATTGTTTCGGGGATCATAGTTCTTAGTAGGCAATTGACAAAGGTTTTTTTCTCAAAGCTGACATGGAGAGATGAGTCGCAACTAAATGTATCGCATGATGCCTATTCTTAACAATAATTTTGCTGCTCACGCTATCGGCATGGATTCTCTTCTCCGTTGTTTTTTTCTTCACCTTGAAATATACTGGAGCAATCGCTTCAGTGTCCAATGTTTTCTCATCTCACGTCACTTGAACATTTTATCTTAAACTCCCCTTACTCTCGTCAGGTGTTTTCTACTTGCCACCTTGCGCATTGTTTCCCAATAATCCGATTCTCATGGTCCAACAGATGAGATCCCATACCTTTTTCTTCACCTTTTAACTCGCTTTTGGACATCCCCTTCTGAGCACCACCACTTCTCACAGTGGTCTTTTGTCCATTGTAGGGGAATAACAAATAGGTAAAGGAGATTGTAATGCCAGGTAAATATGACGAGTAAGGTCGTTTTTTCGCAGTGAAATCTATACTTGGATGCTTCAAGGAAAACTTGTTTCAAGTTTCCTCTTTGAAAATGTTGATTCAATCGTCTAAAGCTAGCGTTATGCTACCGAAAGGTTTTCTCTATTTGTAACTATACCATTCGTTTTCAACAGTTTCTTCATGCCTGTTGCGCATTATTCTTGGATTACTTGCACTTAGTACCCTTACACTTGCAGTACCTAGAGATAAATTGGCTGCACCATTATATTTAGATAAGATAATGCGTAATTTCATTGGGATAAAATTAGATAGGAGTATGAGTAGTAATAATAATTGGATCTTATTAAGTTAGAGCTAAATCAGGAAAACTATTGAAAATCCTACCCTGCCAGGATTCTAACTCATTAGCCTTGGGTTGGACAGGCAAGGAACCCTACTGCCACCAGAGCCGGGTAGGTAGTGAATGCATAGCCGTGAAAAAGTATTATCGCAGGATTCCTTTGCCTAACAATTGCACTGTTATCCGTTGTATTCTCGGAAGTAATTCTAAAGAAGTTTGAGTCCCCAAGTGCATTGATTGTAAAAGATAGCAAGTTTAAGCGAAAAGAAGCGAGACCATGTTAAGAAAAATGAGTTCAATTTAATATTCATTGAATTGATGATAATTTAGATTTGGCATTATAATTTTCAGTAGAGTATAAGTGGAAGCGTAACTACATGAAAGGATAATAAGAAGCTTACGACGCAGTACACTCAAAGTTTCTAAATTTTTCAGGCTTGTTGAACCTCGAAATATTAAAGAACCTTACTTGAGCTACTGATTTCGATATAAGAATGAAATTAATGAAAAATATAATTTGGTGTTGCTCTTTAAACTATAAAATTAAGTCAATGACTGGGTGTATGCTACGTTCAGGTACACGCCAGTGATTCTGCATTTCTAATCCAGGGTATCAGTGAGCGCTTATCACTATATCAGTGTTCTAGAAATCCAATATCATAGCATGTTACATAAAATAAGTAGGTATTTAAAAAACTTATATTATTCAAAAGTTAAAATTTATACCATACAGTAGTAAACATCTATTCTCTACATTAAGTTCTACATCTTGTATAAAAGAGGATTTAAAAGAACATTTTGCAAACATATTTTACAAAAGTTAATTTAATAAAAGACTGGAAATTTTCAGCTGAGATAAATAAAACTTTACAGCTGAACCAACAATAATAAATTTGTGAATTAAAATTTGCATTCATAATGGATTTTAGGAAAATAATTAACGAAACACACGTGATTATGCTATCCAATTTTATGTTCAACTCAATTTTGCGGGGGTGTTAACTAACGAAATTCAATTTTAATGGCGTTTTGGCAAAGCATTTCACAAATTACTTTTATATATGCTAGGTAAACTTAAGTTAAATTGAATTTTTCTGCATTATTATTGATGAAATCAGAGAGATTTTTAAGGGGAAAATGCCCTTTAAGCCGCTGCTGGTTTTAATCACCAACCGCATGCTAATAGATAAAAAATAATGATTTCAGCATTCAGCTCTCAGAAGGTAGATCAATGGGACTAGTACTTGTTTGTAAAGTTGATATTTATAATATCACAAAGAAAGTGAACGCGCACTTTTCTAAAAATAGTCCATTTTCAACAGAAAAATTTCAAGTGATAAGAAGTGATGAAAAAAACCAGCGTATGCGTCATTCGAGGATCTCTCCCATTTAAGGTACTTTGAGGGAGATAGTCAAAATAAAAACTTTATTTTGAATTTACTTTAAACTTTAACCACGTGTAGGAAGCATTATGTAAAAGTAATACTAACGATGATTTGGAAGCATTTACATTACTAAATTTCTCAGAAAAAAAAACAGAATGCGCATTTAGAGTCTTAAGAATTATTTCTTACACTCTAAAACTGCTCACTGAAATTGACGTCGTAAACGAGGTTTATTTTCACAGTTTTGTAAAAATTCGGCGGAGTGTAATAAATTTATTTCTTGAATTTTTGACCAAACGTATGGAATTTATGCATTAGCATTTATGACGAAATATGTCCGCCTGAACTTCCTAATATTTTTAAATATCTCTTTGGAGCTCACAGCCGTATGATATCTAGTGGTAATGGAAAGTCAACTGGAATACAAGAAGATAAGAAGGACGAAACGAGAACAAAGATGGAACCTAAAGCCACTGCAAGAGGAGGAAAGAAGAAGAAAATTTGCTGCTACCATTGATGAGAAGGTGGAAATAGCAAAGGAAGCCAGCCAAAATGTAGTAGAGATATGGAGTAGCCTCAAGAAGACCATCACAGAAGTAGCAGAGGTACAACTAGCAAGCAAGCCGCACGCTTCCTTCGCTAGCGCTATTCTCCTCCTAATGTCTTTGCTACATGGAGGCAAAATTTAACAAACGAGTCCGACAAAGATGTAACCTTTCACCAGCACTCTTCAATATGTACATGGAGGAAGCAATTTAAAAATTAGAAAAACAAGGAATCAAAGTGAATGGAGAAGAAATCAACATGCTACGCTTCGCTGATGATATGGCGATCGTAGCAGAAAACGAGGAAGACCTACAGAACTCACTGAATACAATTGAAAAAGTGTTCCATGAGTACAACATGAAAGTCAATAAGAAGAAAACCAAGATAATTGTGTGCGGAAGAGAGAAAATAGTGGCCGACGTCCGCCTTAAAGGAGAAAGATTGGAGGAAGTGGAATCATTCACCTACTTCGGAAGCCCCATTACCTGGGATGGAAGAAGCACGACAGACACAAAGCGTCGAATAGCCCAAGCTATGATGGCATTCATGGCCAAAAGGCCGCTACTCTGCTCGGAAAGCATAAGACTGGAGACAGGGAAACAGTACGTGAAAACAGTCGTGTGGGCAGTGGCACTCTACGGATCAGAAGCATGGACCATTGGAAAAACTGATCAGAAAAGAATAGAAGCTTTCGAGACATGGTGCTGAAGGAGAATACTAAAGATCAAATGGATGGATAGGATGAGAAACGTGGAGGTAAACAGAAGAATTGGTGAAGAAAAGACACCTTGGCGCACCATAAGCTAAAGAAGAAGACGGTGGGTTGGCCATGTAATGAGACACAACGATTATATAAGAAGCATAATGGAGGGAAAAATTGAAGGGAAAGTCCCCAGAGGAAGACCAAGAGACAAGTACTTGGGGCAAGTCAAGAGGGATACGGGAAAGAAGAACCATAGGGAAGTGAAGGAACTGGCATGGGATAGGGCGAAATGGAGGGCTGCAGTGTACCAATCCTAGGATTGTAATGCTATGATGATATAAACTTAATAACCAAAGATTATGCCATGCGCCTTCTTCGGCAGGTAGCCGTGCATTAAGTCCCGTTTTCCCACCAGGGCCCTGCAGCCTTATATATCCTCTGCACAACCAATTTCATAGCTTCTCTGCGACATCTTTATGTATTTTGGTGAATTAACACTTGCATTTATTTTTTGAAAAACATCGACTCCCCTTATAAAATCTTGCTCACAATAAATCTTCCAAAAGATACGTTGTGAGCCTCCCCTTATCTTTACCTGGCCAAGGAACAGCAAAGTGATCCCACGCACATCAACAAAGTGTTGACACGAGAATCCCTGAATTATCATAGCGCTTTCCACCTCTGAAGCAGACGACTTCACATTTTTGGATTTATTATGCAATAATGTTAGAAAAGTTCACATATTGCATTATTTAGCATTTTAATGGGTTTATGCGACTTCTTATTAATTTTTACATTCTGTAACATTGTCATAAACCCATGCATCTTGCCTAAGCATTTGCCTAAGCACGTAATTTTATAGCAGCTCCCATTTCATAAATGGATAGTGAAAAAGCAGCAGAGGACGTTTGTTGTACTATTTTAACAATTTAAAAAATAATTTGGCGGATTAATATGCATTAAATCTAGCAGCCATAAACGAAAAACCAGAACATTTAGCCATAATTTGCTTTGCATTTCACTCATGTATGTTCTTCTTACAGCCAGAGTTGCATGCTTTCAAAATCTTAGCTC
Organism: Pyrrhosoma nymphula; assembly: GCA_963573305.1. Lineage (NCBI taxonomy): Eukaryota > Metazoa > Arthropoda > Insecta > Odonata > Coenagrionidae > Pyrrhosoma > Pyrrhosoma nymphula. The sequence goes on along the minus strand of OY754332.1, from coordinate 102,917,305 downwards.
AAAGAGTAATGGCCCTTCAAAATCTAAAATCGGGCCATAAAATTGACTTAGTGTTATCATGCGCATTATCAGCATTGACTTAGGGTCTTAGTGTTATCATGCGTCAACGCAAGATTTACACTGGGCTTGAAATTCTATTCCCTTTTTAGTTCTCGTATTGGTGCAGGGATGCTTCTAAGCTCCCTCGGAAACCAATTAACCCTGATGGGAGCTTCCCGAGTGTCGCGGAGTATCGACTTTCAAATGGCAGCCGTTGAGCAAGACCGAGGGGATGAGTGACGGGATCCTATTGACCGTCACCGTCTAATCATGTGCCTCTCGCAATTACAGCTCTCATATGCGCGCGGAGAAATTGAATAAGTACATTAAAATTTTTTACTACACCAATTTTGGGCTCGTCGAAAAAAGTTTTCTACGAGAAAGTGACAGTTTTTTAATCGTAGTAGATGCGTTAATTTGATATCATTACGCAAGATTCATGCCTAATTGCAAGGCTGAATTTGTTCTGAACAGTTATCTTTAAACTTTATCGGTTCACGGAACCTTTAATATAAAGTGAAATTAGTTCATGGAACCCTTCATCTTAAAAAAAATTCATTACTCACAATATTTCTATTTTTTTTCAAAATGTTTTCATTTAAATATTTTTGGAAATTGTTTACTGAGTGGATAACGAAAAGTAATATTTGCAACAATACGTGGAACCCTTGGAATGGCTGCTTAGAATATCAGGGTTTAGTGGAACAATGTTTGTGATCACCGTCATAATTGATGGTTCAATACTAAGATTGGTTTACTGCAGCCCTCAATTCTTCCCTATCTAACGCTGGTTCCCTAACTCACTCGTAGTTCTTATAGCGTGCTTTCCTCTTTATTTTATCTCTGTATAATCCCTCACTCTTCGTCTTGGGATTTATTTCCCTATTTTTCCTTAAATTATATTCCCTACAAACTTCCTTCCTTATCCCTCAGAGTGTGCCCAATCCATATAGTTATTCTTTTTTGTATAATGTTCCATGTGAAACTTCCTCTTCTACTCTTCTCTCTTCTTATACATTTCTTATTTTATTTGTCCGTTTGATCTTCTGAATCCCACTCCTGTACCAGTTTTTAAAAGCTCCCAGTCTTTTTGGGCCTGCTCTTCCAATGGTCCTTTTTTTACCGTTCCATAGAGTGCCAGGCTCCTCACGAATATTTTCACATGCTGTTTCCTCGTTCGTAGTCTGATCTTGTTTGAACACAGTAGTTGCCTTTTCATCATGAATGATTTCCACTTTTGAATACCAACCTCTTGTTGAATAAAAGGTGTTTGTATGGGCAAATTCATTCGAATCGTACACTATGACCCTCGAGAAAACCTCAGATTAAACCGACTGGAAAGGGTGAATCGACGGCCGTGGTCTATAGGCGGTCATGTGCCTGAGCTTTACGTGTAACCTATATTGAAGAATTCTAGCCAACAAATAACGTGAAATAGAACCCTGATCGCGTCGTTTCTGAGAAAGTAGCGTTAAATTGCCAAAAAAAAGTCACGGTAGTGCTGCGCCACCGAATGAGAGTTTAGTGCGGGAGACGATAATGAAAGTATAATTTAAAAATGTGTGAAATGTGTCAACTTAATTTGGAGTAAAAGTTAGAAATTATAGCTTTCATTTGTCTTTCTAGAACCTTGCTTTCTAATTCAATTTTTGGACGATTTTTAAACATGTACAGCCACTTGATCGTGACAAGCTACACTAGCGATTCATACCGATCGGCGCTCAAAGCTCGAAATATGTTGCCTTTCATATGACCTCTGCGATGACTATGAGAACTATCGGGTACATTTCACCTCTTTCAATAGCAGGTGACTGGAACCACATTAAAGGGAGCACTCTTGAGTTTGGGTCACCGTATTAAGGAAGCTGGTTAGGCCTCACTCATAGACGCAGTCTTGAGCAATAATCAGGGATAGAAAGAAGTGAGTAACGCCCCGTTTCCTAAAAAAGATTAACAGACCAAGTTACCTACACCTATTGGTCCAAATTGCTTTCAGAATTCACGTCCGTACAACTCTGACACATAGTTTGTAACACTGCCAAACCTAAACCGGTAGGCACTGGCGTTGTGGGGGAGGAATCGGAAATATGAAGTGCGGTAATTAGAAAAGGACCTCGAAATGGATAATGGCGTAATTTTACCATGTTCAATTATTAGATAAGTGTGTCATTTACTTTTTAAACCATTCAGAATATTGAAAAAGATATCCGTTCAAAACTAACTGCTTGCTTATTACTTGTTTGCTGCGATTCCTGAAAAAGGCAGCACAGAGTCAACACCTTTAAAGTCAATGTAGTTGGAGCACAATTAGGGAAGTTATGCCCCACCTAAATCAGTAGCAGAAATAGTGGATAAGGAATAGGAGGCAAAATGTGTCGAAAGTGGTTTGCGTGTGCATATTTTGGTAAGTTGGTGGTATGTTATTAGTTCCAAATCCAGATGAAAGAACGCCTTCGGAAAACATACTGCAAATCTCCAACAACCACACTGGGCGATAGAACAAGAAAAAGCAAAACAAACGAGCAGTATATCATAAGAAGTTTGCTAAAGATAATAAGTAAGCGTTTTCCACCCTTGGCGCCAGACATACACATATGAAAGCGAGGCATTGACAATCATACCTATGCTCAAAATTAGATATGTGTGAATTTTTATTAAATTTATTTTCCAATTGTATTTTTTGGCTGTGGTCAATAAACTAATAGGCAGTAAATATATTTAAACTATAATCTTCACGCAAATTTGTTTTCACCTAACACACTGAGCATTATTACTTAATTTTATCTTAATGTAAATACGGCGTTATTACTGTCAAAATTTAACCTAACTTACGATTAAATGGTACTATTGAAATAAATACCACGCAGTCTTGTCTCTCTGAAGAGCTGGTATGCCGTCGACTATCATAAGAGAAATTTTGCATAGGCATTTAATCCATCCAATCCATTTGCATAGGCATGGCATCGTTTTTGACAGCGCGTTCTTCTTGTTCTTTTACTTATTAAAGCCTTATCCTCCTCTTTAACCCCACTTGGCCATAAATAGAGAAGACAACGATGAAATTTGTTGCCATATAGGTCACGGAACTCACGCCCTTCTCCAAGCCCACCGTAATATCATTTTGGGCTGCACTTGCTTTGCAAAGAGGATTTTCTTTTATCAACGTATGCATAAATGCCGTTGGACGATTGATTTGCCGAATAAATTTACTTTCTGCAATGAGTTTATTTCTGTGCTTGCACATTAATGCATAGAAAGTCGAGAACATGGCGTAAATTTGACCACACTTACCTGAGAGACAAGAGTAATTGAGAACATTGGTGTGCCCAAAAATTCTCATAGCCACCAGAGAAAACTTAGGATAGCTTAATGATTTCGATCTTTGGGTTCTGGCCTGGCCTGGCCTGTAACAATCGCCAGTGTACCTGGTCGCGATACTTTATCAAGTGACTGTAAATTATTATTTCAGTCCTAATATCTACATTAAAAATAAAAGGAAAAGGGTAATTAAAGGTAAATTACTGTCCAAGGACGGTTTGAGAACGATAGATATTTCAAGTATTCAAGAGGAATCAATTATTATTAATTATTAAATAACAGAAAAAACTATGTAAAATACTGTGGTGAAATGTTCACAGGGGTACACTATTTATTGACGGATTCCCAATTAAAATTGAGGGTCAAATATTTAAATGATATTTCTAATTCACAAATCTTTTTTTGAAAAATTCCTACTTAGAAAAAAGAATTGAACTTTTCTTAAATATAAATGATTCCGACCTCTTCGTCTAAATCTTCATAATTTTAATAAATTGATGTACTCGTAATAATTTCACGGGTTCAGCTTGCAAAGGCATAAAGCCGAATTTTACGTTTTTCATTGTAGTTGGTCGTGAAACACAGACGATATAGAGTATAATTAAAAAAAGTATATATTTCAATAAATACTACATGAATAAAAATGCAAATTAACCCTTGCGAATAGAATAGAGTACAATGTCTTCTCTTGAATTTTTAACACGACCATCAAATATCTAATAACAAGGCAAGAATAGTCACCGGTAACAGAACTTTCGAAGTCAAATTGTGTATTTTAACCAGTAACCGATTGGCATGGCCGGTATTTAGCGCCATTACACCGTGTTATTCCGTTTCTCACCATCCGCGATCGAGTAACAGGACGAAGCAACCTCGTCCCATTTGTTGTGGAGGGCGATTAATTAAAGCGTTACGATTCGTTTGAACTCTCCCTCAAACTCTCATGGAACTCTTCCTCTCATGTTTTCCTCAACTCTGAACACACACAAAATCAATATAGCCTAATAATCTAATTTATAAGTTTCTTGTATAGTAGTTATAAATTGTTAATTTTTAATTTTATACGCATACAATACCCACCGCACCCTTCCATTTCATGGTAGGTACAGTAAAAATAGTTTAACTCTTGATGACAGGCCTTTTGAGTTGACTCTGCTTTAATAATTTCCTCCATACTCCCCCCTCCTTGCATGCCTTCTTTGCTTCAGTTATACTCATACATTGCCTTATGCTTACCCTCTTGATCCGAAACTCCCCCATTTTCCTCTCTTAAGAGTCTCTTCAACCACATTCACCCAAGAATTCCTCGGTCTATTCCTTCCTCTGACACCAATCACTTCACCATCATAAATCTGATTCGTTATTCCACTCACTCATTCTCTTATCATTGCCAAATGTACAAAGCACGCTTGCAAATAATCCTTTCCGCATTGTTTCATCATCCACTCATCCCTTATAACCTATCTGCTATTACTGCGAACACTTCTCAAGATACCCCATACCCAATGTATTTTGCCGACTTATATCCATATCCCTGCATACCCACGTTTGGTTACCATGAACTAATTTATAGTAATTATTACTATAAAAATACTTTCTTCATTAATATTTTGTATAATATTTATTGACAATAAATCATATGGACTAGGTAAACATATAAATTTTGATTTCCTATTCGTCCAGGCTATAGGGACCTGTATTCCTCAAAGTTGTGCAATTTGTTATTCATAATTTAAAACTGAGTCTATGTGGCTCTTCATCCAATTTTTTAGATGGGCTTCCCCGATGGTTTTAAACCTACATTAAAGCATATTGATCCAGCTTTGGTTGGTTCTCATATTTTGTCTTGAAGCGCGCTACTGACAACTTTCCACCCTCTAAAGGTAAATGCAGTACAATTGACAGCGATGCTTACCATATGCCGCCCTCTGCTCTCCACCTCTTAATCCACCCGATCCAAATTAGCATTCTCTCTTTAATTTACTTACGCCTAGCGTGATAATAAGGCCACAGTACACATTTCTTGTTCAATATAGCCCTACGTGCAGCAATTTTCTATCTTACGTTGTTTCAGCGGAGGTCGTAACAATATCTCATTGTTTACTCATATATATATATGTGTATATATATATATATATATATATATATATATATATATATATATATATATATATATATGTGTATATGTATGTATATATATGTATATTGTATTTTTCAAAATATTACAAAATATTCTTAAATTCAGTACTTTTTGAAAATACCGTCCCCGTAGTTGCCAGTACCATTGCTGGATAATGTTATGGGGCATACGGAAAACACGAATCAATGGAGAAATGGATTTTATCACCTGCATGCTTTACTTATGTTGATATATACGCCCAATTACCAGTAAAATCATGGAAAGTCTCTTATCTTGATATACATGGAAAGCACTATCAAAATGTCCACCAAAGACTGGCTTACAATTACAAAATTCTCTTAATTGAAATTGTATAATAATTATTATTATAATGATGTTTATAACATGGAAGAGTATTTGAAAAGATATCCTTCATACTTTTCTGTTAGAGTCATAAAATATTATTTTTCTCCCGTTGCATGAGTGGCATGGGAGTGAGCGAAGTCAGGGCAGTCAAGTTGGTGGCTATACATCGTGGCCTTAGACGGCCACGATGTATAGCCACCTAGTTGTATATAAAATTCCAAATGTGCTTTCCTTCCCATATTTGGAAGATGATAATTCCCTCTTGAATAATGCAAGCGCTCGCAATTAACGTGCAGTATATTTTGAAAGCACGTAGAGTATTGTACTATGACTAATACTTTCAAGATGAAAGCAAAATCTTTAACCTATTGAGGGGGTTTTTTAATCCATCGTCATTAAAACCATGAATTATAATTAAATGCCGTATCAATGAAAGCTACGATGTATTTTCATACCACGAAATATCTCCACCCATGGCTAGCATGACGTAAAAGGAATGAACGCAGCGGGAAAGAAGCAACAAGATTGCATTGAGTCAGAATATTCACTCACTGCAGGAAAATCCATGTATCTTACTGTAACATTCAGAAAGATTTTACTAGGGTAAAACTATGGGTACTGAGATTGGCAAGTGTAATCGATGAGTTGATTGCGGCTGAAATAAATAATAAGCCTGAAAGAATGTAATATTATACTTACATAGAATAGTGATAAGAACGGAAAAGTGTTAGTCAGATTTTGGAAATTGTTACGGTTCACTATTTCACTATAGACACCAGCCAAATTTTGGGAAAATAGGAGCTGCTCATCCCATATTTTCAAAATGAGTACCTATATTTCACATCATATGAAGTACCTTTTTTAAACCTGAAGTGTAATGAATAATTTGAAGTGGAATAAAATCTTTTCTACTTCTGCTTCATTTATTCTTCTCATTTAATTCTGCTTTCATTTCTCTGTCTTTATTCTGATTACAATTATATTTATGCTGCTTCCTATTTTGGCCCAACTCAACAGCAAGTACTGTAGATGCCCACCTAAATACATCCCTTGAATTGTCTCAGTGACATGATGGCTTCAAGTGGGGGTACAACGATTGAGTTCTGAGCTTGCTGCTTTTCTGAAAATTCATTAAATGTTATGCTTTTTAATTACGAGAATAATAGTTCTCACCGGAATTTTACCAAATGATAGCCTTTAGTAAGGAGTCTATTATTATAGAAAGGGCTAACATTTATTTCATAGGGTAGCGACAGCACAGGAATGTCATCTTTGCTAAATCTCGTAAACAATGGTTGCCCGCTGATTGGGGAGGGAGTGGTCGCATAACGTTGACCCTGCGCATCCTCGTACCCTTATCTGTTCCCGTAATTGGTTTCCACCGGGCTCGTCTAGGGATCTCAATGACAGGAGGAGTAAAAAGGAGCAAATTACGACTCATTGAAGATTTTTGACCTTATGCATGCTAGACGTTAAGGCTCTATCTCCAGGTCACCACCAGAGTCATCAAGTACAGCAATGAAATTCCTCATGTTGTAATGAAAACTAATAATTCCTATAACACAAGAAGATCTGATGATACTTACAACGGAGTCAAAAGATAGTAAATGAGAATAATGTATGACGTACCAGGGAACGAATTTCCTTCAACATGTTTTTCTTTGAATTTTTTATCGGATACGCATGATAAACTAAAGCTTTATATTGAAAGTAATGATTTTTTAATAAAATAAAGGGAAAGTTTTTTCTATGTTATAAAAGTGTGCTATGGGTAAGTATTGCCTCCGGTTTACTTTAACCATCATTTCTTTCTGATCTCATAAGGTGATATCCATAATTTATAACTTTTATTCATTCAATCGGCCACAATCGCCTTTTCTAAAGTCTCAGATATGATTTTTTAGAAGTATGTCTCAACGTCTCAACGGTCGTTCGTGATTCAACGAGGAATTTTTCCGCTCTCTACCCGTGATATATAAATTATCTTTCAAGCTGAAAATCTTTGCGAAGCAATACTCATTCACATCCAAAAGATTTGAATCATTGAAGAAAGGGGAGTTGCGGAATGTCTTTCGCGTATTATCATTTTCTTCGACGACAGTTTCGTCGGCTTTGCTGCAGGAGTCTTCAGGTCTGATGTGATTTTTGCCCGTCTTATACAGTACTCTAGTATGTCTAGATGTGTCCTCCTCTTCGATGGAGGGGCTTGGAGGGACTGTTGAGTAGATCGCTGAAATTCTCATAACTACGTAATGCTTCGATGACGTTTCGTGTGACGTTTGCTGCCCACAGTTCATTGCGGCTTTAACGAAACAGCAAGAAGAAGAAGAATAATTAAAGATGGAAAAAGATATTTTGATCGCTCGTCGGCCTCGGTTGCGGCGGGGTAACGTCCTCGCCTGCCAACCCAAAGGTCGCGGGTTTGAGTCCCGCCACTGGAGGATTTTTCTCCTCCCTGGACATGGTTGTGTGTGTTTTCCTTTGTTATTGTTACAACGCCTGATGTAAAATGGCCCTCGAGGGTTGATGAAATTGAAAGGTTGATGAAATAAATAAAATAAAATAGTGCGTCATGTGTCTGGAAAAAAATGCCTAAATCCGGAGGTAATCGACGCATTCCGCCATATTAGGCCTTGGAACTGTTCCTTCTATTTTGGAGGATGGTCTGAGCCATGCTACTAATAGGATCAAGAGATTCGTTTGTTTGTAGAGAGCGTTGAGCCTACAACCGAAGAGGTACGTTTAAAAAACGCTTGGAGGTTGAGTTGTCACCACAAACGCGTCATAGAGGAATAGTCGTTCCTCTAGGAACGTCTTAGAATACGGCCCTATATCTGAGTAACTTATTTTTGCAGTGAGCTACTATAAAAAATTTCTACCCTTCTTCTTTGGCGATTATTAATTGACATCCAATGGAACTGGTAAAAATGCAAATCTCAAAAATCTGCCAGATTACTTCCAATGAAGGCAGTCGGCACCCAAGTATTGGAAAAATATGTGAACCGCTTTCCCCTGTGACAACTGCTCTATGAACGAAGAACTTTGAAGCATGACACAATTTGTATATTTTATTGAATTTGGGAATTAAATGTTAATAATAGAGTTTTGTACAGCCTTTACGCCTAAAATTATTGAATGAGCAAAAGTATTAACTTGTAATTCAAATTCTAACTTATTAAAAGTCAAAAAAGTGGTAAACAGGAAACAGACCCTGAGAAACAAATATATGTCAAACACATTTTGCGACTATAGGTTTAAAAAAAATTATTTTTCCATTTTACCAGACCATATTACAACGATTAAATCTCATTAAATTTTGAAATAAATAACTTCCTAGTTTCCAGAGATTTCTTAACCCAGTAGACTCTCAAATGATCGTATATAGGCTACCTCAGGTCACATTAATACACTTTAAAATGACGACATACCTGCTCAGAAAAAAGTTCCTTAGTTTCACTTATTTTTATCAAAAAACTAATTCTGCTTTGTCAGGTTTTAAAATATATTATTCTAACAGCATTTTATTATGATCATCTAAAAACAACTTTTATTTAGGTACCAGTTAAACCAGTAGCTTCACACAATATGCGTAAATCAAATGCCGAATTTTCAAAAAAGTATCTGCCAGGTTTCTGAGCGTGAAATAGGAAAATTCCATGCAAGCGAAAGGATACAAAAAACCATCCTCGGCCACGCATTGAAGCAGTTAGCATTGGCGACATGTGACAGTAGTCGCCATCTGGCACGAATTGCTGCGGTGTGTCAGGGGACAGCTGTTTCTTTTCCAGAACGGCAGGCTACTCAATGGGGGCAGAAGTCGAGCAATAACCGGGTGCAGGAATTATCGGGAGCAGTTGAAGGTGCGGCACGTGGGTGCAGCTGCCAAGTTGAATTCATGATTGGTTGCTGTAACTTGGACGGCTGAGTGGTTTCCTCTTTCGGAAGCCTTTGGAAAAGTGGATGTGGTACAGCGTGTGGCTCGTGGATGAGGGAAAAATTTCTGGGGGATTTGTTTATCAACGTTCAATACCGAGTTTACACTCTATGGAAGATTAATCGTCCTCAAACAAGCAATCCACGTGGATCAACAAGCAAGGGAGAGCCATAGGTAATTTCCGAAATGCGTGCTAGGCAGAAATGCGGATTCAAAACGCTTGATTAATTCGCATACTGTGGTGATGAGACTCAAGTTCATAGTAAAATTAAAACGTTCTTAAATCATAATCGGTGGTGGAATCACGGTTCTCCATAGCATGAGCGCAAGCGTTATCGTTATTTTTAATTTCTCTCAAGAAAACTAAAACGTTGTTCTTAAAAATTTGTCAGGTATTTCACATCACTAGTTTGAATTGATGGAGTGTGATCATAGGATGGAATGCGCACTTCGCGGTTTGAATAATGATAGCGGCAACGAGAAAGATGGAACTGTGATGTCAATGTTTGAAACTAGTTTTCAGTGGAAATATCACATCCTCATCGGGTGCATTCTGCATGGATTGGTTAAAGTTTTATTTTATAATTGATTTTCATCTTGTCATCAAATTCCGCAAAATTTTGCTCTTTAATGCAGGATATGTCAATGTGTGGCTTTAATTTCTAAACAATTTAAATACCTATTTTATTTTAGGTGGACCACATTGATATGTTTTTTTTTTCTACCTACCGCGTGCGTAACTTTAAGTGCTACGGGCACACGTTGGCATCTTAAATTTGCTCATATTCTCTTAGTACAGCTTAGCGCAAGGAATTATTGAAAATAATTTTAAATATAAATTAAGTTGTAATTGGCGAAAGCTGTTACCTTCAAAGATAAACGTCTTCCATAGATTTCAATTTTGAATAAAAAAACTTCGTACTTTTCCACGCTTCATTTAAAACATGCGACCGGTTTCACCATAATAATACATCGTCTGGCCTAAATAAAGTGTGGAAAAGTACAAAGTTTTTTAAATTCAAAATGTAAATCTATCACTTCCACGAAGTCAACCCTGGAACAGTCAAATATATCTCCCAATGAATACTGGTACACTTCCGCACTCTTATTTATCAACCACCATGGCTTCAGCACCGATGATGGCATAAAGCGCCGAACCCATGGTCGGTTGTTAAATATAAGTATGGAAGTGTAGCAGTGTTCATCCACTTTTCCTCTTTTGAAAATGGATATTATGAATCCACAAAGTTAGTTCCAGCAATCTATCATATGTTTAAAGATAAAATTATTATTTCTTACTTTATTAACGTGACCCCTTCCTCAGTCTTCGACAAGTATGGGGTTCCGTAGCGTCATATGTTCATAGATTATTTAAATTGAAATCTTGTTCATAGAAACACAAATATATATTCAAGTCAACTTCGGATTATTATTGCTTAATTTATTAACGTGACCCCTGAGTCTTCGACAAGGATTCGACAGATTCCAAATCTGACTGGACAAAATTGTCTATGAAGGGCATTGCGTGTGGAAAGTGATTTTCTCGTCTTGTATGATGTTAAAATGTTTGCTAATTCCATTTGACATAAGTTTACAAATTTTATACAAATATTAATTTTTTTATTACAATATCATTAACTCGCTGTCTCTCTGGCGAGTGAAATTTTGGAACCATGAAAAGTTTGGATTTCAATGTTTATAAAATTTTCATTACACTAAAAAGGTATGAAATGCATAGTTCAAAATTAAAAACAATACCTGCTAAATATCCACAATAGCAATGATGAAAATAACCAGAATATGAACATAAAATGCAACCATAGAATCCAATACATTGATCATTTCACAGATATAAACTGATGAAGTCAACTTCGGATTTACAAAACATCGACGGGCTGTTTCCATCATTTGTGGTGCCACTACCTGGCTTCGGTATGTCGATTAATAATCCCATTTCTCGATGACACGTCCTTGGATTTCTCTTTTTCTAATTTCCACTCTTTCCCTGTCAGATCTTCTTATCTGCCATGATTTTACCTAAAGTCTATAAGAAATGTGAAGGAGGCATTCAAAGCACCTTATCCATGCAGGCAAACAAGATATTCCATAAGAGGTTAGCTAGGGTTAACATTTTCATTGGAGTGACTTTTCAAATTGTTCATTGTCTTGGGAGTAGCTCCGCAAATGAAACAATTCTGTATAGACTGCTCGGTTAGGGTAGCGCACACCTTGCCGTTAACCATCGTCATGGCTAGTTTGTGCTCCACCAAAAATTCACGTACTTCAATTTCAACCTTTGTTGGGATAAGATTATGTATTTTTTCTTTCATATTACGGACCTCCTCACGCGTCAGTTCCGCTGTTTATTTTTCGAAATATATTTTTATTGCCCGGCAGTATCTCGTTGATGAAGCCACAGGATTCTGCCACACAACCATTTGGTTGCCTCCTCTGCTAGTACCAGCGTTACTATGAGTGCGGATTTGTAGAGGAACGAGAGAAATTTGGAACAAAAATGAGCCATCCCCTTCTTCATCGTTATATCGCTATGTACTTTGACCTGAAGCGCCATCACATCCCCATTTAAAAATCGCCGTTAATTGTGGGAGGGTATCTTTACCCAGTTTCAGCTGCTTGAGAACTTCATACTGCACGCAAATGAGCCGTTTTACAGTGTGATCTAGAAGGGGTTGCAGCTCTATTTCGGTGTACTTTATGGTGATATGTATGTTTTCCGGGTAGCATTGTTTTTTTGCTTCAATAATTGAATTGTATTGGGATATATGTCTGAATTCTGCCTTTTTGCTTCATGGCGTATTGAGAGGTATTGCTTTTTCGTTGACCTATTATCAACATACGACGCCAGAGCTTGTTCAGGTGTAAGTTTAATTGTAAGTTGAACACTAGACGAGGTAAAGGCTTTGTTAATTCTTAATTTGAACTATGACGATGTAATTTTCCACAGATAAAAATATTTTAACCGACCCGGGTTTCGATGCACTGCATCATCATCAGGTGATGATGATGCAGTGCATCGAAACCCGGGTCGATTAAAAATGTTTATCTGTGGAAAATTGCATAGTCATAGTTCTTATTATGTTCATATTCCACAACATCACGCCTGATTCCTCCCTTCTTGTTAATTTTTGTGGCCCTCTTCGGTGAGAAATTCGACACCTAATTCACAATTTCAGCTGCATCTCTTCTTCCCTCAGATCGCAAGCTAACCTGAGAGGCAAAAACCAGTTCTTTGCATGTTGTACTTGATATTAAAAACTCAACCCTCCTTTTTTTAGTTCTAGCACTGCTTTCCTCAAAAACCTTTTTTCGGGCAACCGGAAGGATTACAGGGTGAATCAGACAAGCCTGGGGAACTTCGAGATGATTGTCGACCACGAGCGATTGCATTACTCACAATATCTGGAAATTTCAATACCCCTTGAAGCCACGTTGACATGAATTTAGACGGTACACGAAAATTAGATAACCATCTTTTCTTAACTTTCAAACAAAACTCATCGCTTATTCTTTTCACAGAAGCTCTCACATCATCACTACAGTCTATTAAATTATATCAATTCAAAATATATTCTATCACGCAGGAGTTTCTTCTAATTGTATCAGATTCACTTCAACAAACCTCAAATAAATCATGACGATAAATGATTCCTGAAAACAAAAAAGTATGCTTAAGTAAGCTAATTCTTACTGTATTAAGTATGTAAGCTATTTCTTACTGAGGAAATGAATTTAAGTATATCATACCTTCATCTGAGATCTCCATGCCCAAAATTATGCACCTTTCAGTTGAGCTTTGACTGTCAAAGAAGCTCAGACAACGCACGCACAAGAGGCGCACAACTGGGAGATTTTTCCTGGGTAGAAAAACTAGGGGATCGTATGTGGGGGCATGCACATAGGGTCAGAGGGAGCAGAAGGGTAAATAAGAAGTGAAGACGGATATAAAACATGTTTCCCTCCCTCTCTCTCTCCCACATTCTCGGCTGCTTTCCCCATCCATAAACTGACCGCAAGGTTTTCTCCCACATTGTTATCTTCTTCACTCAGCTTCTAGCCCCAATAACCATTACCCATTCAAGACCAGAGTAAACGTATAAGCCATCCGAATATGTCTTTGTACGTATAATTGAAATATATATGAAATATGCTCTAAGGAACTTTACCATGTGATCAGCATAATGCGTCGCACTATTTGGTCCACTATTATAACCTGTGACGTCACAGATAAAAGTAAGAATAACTACAGAGGTTGCAGCTAATTATTTTTTGCAAATATTCTCGGATTTAACATTGTTCACTGGGCGAAAACTTATCGCAGAATGTGGCGGCGTTTTTTATTTAAGGTTTGCGAAAATACTTGTTTTTATTCCCCTTGGACTTAAAGTTGAACTCATCATTCATGGATTTTTTAACCATGCTCATATAAGAGAAAATGCTTCTTTTTCGTATCAAAATGAAAGTAATACTTTCAAGGTGGATAATGACGCCAAAAATGGAATAATCTCACATAATAATCATAATATCGTCATTATTGCAGAGCGCTAAAATCTCGGCCGCCAAGAAATGGCGCAACTGTCAAACGAAAGCCCAAGGTTTAACACTATCATGATTGGTATTCCCTTGCTACAACGTAATTTAATTGATATTATATGGTTCCACCGTTATTCTACTTTGATCACCCAATGGCTGAAGGCATTCCTAAAAAGTCGACTTTTGAGGTTTTGTCCAGTCAAATTTGAAATCTGGACCACTGTGCGACGACCCTGGAACGGCAGTGCGTGCCGACTCGACAAGGATCGAGAGACCTCGAGTTGGGAGGATGACAAGCACGGGGATCCCTCTTCGGCGAAGGCACAATCTCTTGTTATCGTGAATGTTATTTTTTTGTTGGTCTACCCTTGTATTGTTCGGTAAGGAGAAACAGGAAATAAAAAACCCTAAAAAAATCCACGGATATCCGTTACAACATGACCCCCTCCTCAGTCTTCGACAGGGATGGGGTTTCGTAGCGTCAAATGTTCAAAGATAAGATTATTATTGAAAACATTATTAATATGACCGTTCCTCAGTCTTCGACAAAAATGGGGTTTCTTTGCCGTCATAATGGCCGGAGACTCAGGAAGGGTTTGGCCGTATTCGTATCCACCGACGCCCACCAGAATGGCTACAGTTTGGATGATATAACATGTATTGAAATTACAGATGAATGAAAATAATTTATCAGGGAAAATACTATTATTATTTCTAAAACCATTTTGCAAAAATAATATTATAAACACATAATCGTAGAATTGTTTGTTTTTACCGTATTCCATTTGTTTTATATAGAGCGGCTCACATCATATCAGGCTGTTTTACACTAGGTCATGCTGCAATGTGACTAAAAGCACTACTACCACTGCCCATACATTCCTTCAATTCCTTAGGATTGAATAATTAAAACATCATTTTTGAAGACACTTCGTCTGCCGAACAGGGATTAATATTTTTGTTCATATGTGCATGTACATGCTACCCTCCAAGCCCCGGCAGTGACGCGAGGGCAGAGTGGGTTTTGACCCCACCCATGAAAGGTGCGTGAAAATGGAAAAGGAGGATTCTGCGTAATCGATGTGTCTCAAGTTGGTGTCACACTGTTTTAGTCACAATCACTAACGGTGCGTGGTAAGAAGGAGATTTTGTACGTATCAGTTCGTCAGTTTCTGCATATGTCTGATTTCGCCACTTCTATTATTTCAAGAGATATAGCGCGGGGTAAAAAATAATATCCTCCGTGCCGCAGGGAAACTCACCTCATCTCAATACCTCAAGTAATTTAAGTCTTGCGTGTAGTATCTGAGACTCTAACGGCTTCCAACCTAGTACTATCAGCTGTGTATATTTGGAAATGAACTTCGCCGTAAACTTCCATTGACAACTACCTCCCATCGTAACAAACGTTTTCCACAAATCATTCCATAGCGAACGGCCTGCGAGCAAATGATTTCGTTTCATTGCAGTTTAAGCCGCTGAGTGACTTTAAGTGCTACCGCCACACGATGCCGTCCACGCGCTATCCTTTAAAACTTTCCCGTCAACGAGAGCTATCTCTTTTTTTATTTTACGAGGATCACGCGTTGCGAATGATAGTACTTTGCTCGACTCTGGATGTAAACGTGCTGGAAATGAAGCCATCAATCTCCCCGGGGGGCCGGGAGGGGGGGGGGCAACTAGTTCTTGTGCCAGAAATAAACTCGCGATCTTGACCTCCATTCGAGGGAAGGATGCGCCTCGTTGGGAACTTCCAAGTTCGCATCCGCCGCCGCCGCGGCCGTAAGACGCCGGCGCGGCGGCTGGCGGCGTCCAGCGACGGTGAATGCACATTCTCCTCTCACGGCGGCGGATCAGATGCGATCTCGCCATCAAGAGAGTTTTTTAAAAATCTTTTTTATCCTTTGAAGTGAATTGGCCTCTGACGAAGGAAGCAGATTTTCTTCAAAAGGGAGCCAATGTAGACTTCCGAAGAATTTTTTTCTTTCATGGAATAAATAGGCATGCTTCCTTTCCGTCTGGCACTCGAGTGAATTACGCTCCTGGGCACTTCTCAGCTCCAGAGACCTGCATTTAAAATACTAGTGCTGCTCCCGTGGCAGTAGGATAACCAACTGCCAAAGAGCCGCTGAAGTTCGGTGGATGCCTCTACCAGAGTAAGTCGTCCAAAGCGTAATGAATCGAGGTATTTGAGTGTGTGACTAGCGCTCCTGGCAAAAGGTTATTTTTTATTCCCAATTATAATCGTATTCATCCTGAAAAGGCAGATTTTTCTCCTGATTGATTCGAAGTTGCAGGAAAGACGTCTAATTAATGAAGATGTTTCATGGTATCTCCTAAGTGTGACCTAATCCTCGGTGAACATCTTGCACTACTTTATCATGTAACTATCGGCGCGGCGAGCCCGTGCGAAATGTTATTAGTTTTGTCAAGTGTATTCTGTTTTAAATACACAAATTAGTTTATCATAAGTTTACTTTAGGACGGAGGCATGAGAAAATTATATTTTTAAGTTAATCAATTAAGAATAATATGCTTTAAATTCTTGTACATTTACTTTCACCATTAGTTTTGTTTAGATTGATTTTTTATTAAAGATTATGTGTGTAGCAGTGTTATAGTGTAGTATTATTTTAAGCCGAAAGCTATTAATTCTGTTCAGAAATTTTAAATTTAATAAATGATGTTTTGTGATGAATGATCGTACTAGAGTGGAAAAAACTCACAAATATGATGTCTGGTCAAGAGTTATTGTGCTGTTAATCATTCAAAGATGGAAGAACCTTAACAGCAACTGCTGCATTATACAATTGTAAACAGATGAAGTATGAGCAATGGCACCATTCTTTAAAAGGCTACATCTGACGTCAGAAGAGGTTCTTTGTTCATTTTTACTGATAAGGAGAGTAGCATATATTCAATTTCTTGACACGTTTCTCTTTCCTAGGATGTTGGGTTACGATTAAATGAAAAATAGCAACACATCGCTCACTCCCATCTGAATGGGAGAAAATTTGCTAGTTCTTCATTCTTGGAGCTGTTATCTTTACCGAAAAAAGCTTTGCCTCCCAAAATACTATAGAAGAGGGTAAAATCGTGCATTACATTGACAGCTTTACTTTCGACTAAAAAATAATTTGCGAATATCTCTAGGCTCCAGTAGTCCTCCCAAATCGGTTTTCCTATTTTCCCGGATATAGCTCTGTATATAATGTGGTTTTGTTTGTTTCACGTATGTCACTTTATATTCATCCCCTGCGTCGTGAATCCGCATGTTTATGAAGCCACATTTCAACTCACATAGAATGCCATGCATATAGATGCGTATTCATTTCAAGCATCCTTGAATTCCACAGCAGCTTACAAATTAACATATTGGTGTAGGAATAATGGCGGAATTCTGTTGTATTAAGGAATTTACATCTTGGTAATATTCCACACAAATGATTCCATCTTAACACTCACTGATCGGTTTTCATATTCATAAAATTATCATCAGAGTAAAATACCGTAATATGGTATGGTTAAAATACCAGAAAGGCTTTTTCTCCTTGACAAGGATATGACCTCGGATCCCTCGATATCATGCCAAGTGCTTTAGTCAGTTAAGTTATAGTTTAACACAGTGTATTTTACCTTAAAGTTAAAAATCAAAGCACTTTATATCCAACGTGCAAAACTAGTATCAATCACATTTCATCATGTAGATAAGTAGAAACATCAGGTAATCTCCATTAGCACGTATATTCATGATCCTTATTATTACTATATCTAGGAATCTAAAAATATTTTCGAAATACCATTTCCGCGATTCCTCTCTTATTTCTTGATGGCATGGAACTTTATTTCTCAATTATTATGACGATTGCGTCGTTCCTATTTCCTATCTAATAAAAAACCAAAGGTTGAGAGAAAGAATTTCAATCCGTTATACCTCCCTCGCCGAAAACGTCTTGTTCCTCGGAACACTGGTATTCCACGGTAAGTTCGTGTTCCGTGAAAACCTAGAATGGTATTATAAGCTGCAAAGGAGTGGTTTCGTATCTGCATAAACAAGGTGTTTCTTTAGAAGTCAGGATTTACGAAATGTTCCGTCACAGGGAGTTTGGAAAAACCTGCCTAATGCAAAACAAAATGTGTACTCCACGTTGCACGAGGCGATGTTTTCGAGGCCCAGTTTTTCCACCAATAAGAATTTCCCTTTCGCTCTCCCACAAGTAATATCTGCAGATCCCGTGCTCGTTCAAACAAACATTAAGTAAGGAGTGGGTCATTATCCTTTAATATTCCTGATACCTATTCCGTCAGCCGCACGCCTCTTCAAAAATAATTATTTGTTGCGGTCGCCGTACACGCATTTTTTAGCAGCAACTTCCACCATACCTCGCTTCCAACCATGATTTTGAAGGGATTTTTTGCTAACAAAATTTTCTTTCTCGTCTCATCATCGCTCAGGCCAAGTTCTTCCCCTTCCTCTCGACTCCCATTAATGTGGCCGCGTGTGTTAAAGCGAGGATGATGTTAAAGCGTGGAGTAAAATGAAGATAGAACTCAGCCATTTAGGTGAACTTATTAATTTAGCTGAGGCCACATAAGTTCCCTAATCACAGAGTCCCCGTTCCAATGCCGGACAACGTATGCTGTTGCGATATCGCCATTAGAAGCGAGTATACATGAACAGAGATCAAATAATCCTTCACCATCAGACGTTCCAGGCGGACAAACACAACAATTGACGACCGGATAGGTATCCCTTCTCTCGGGTTACACATGGAAATTCAGTGAACCTAATGAACTCTATCTAACATGTGGAAGAGGCCCGATCGTCAGGAGGTCGATATCGAAATTCGATGTCTGACACACGGGAAAATGTAGCCCGTCCTACCAGATGAACAACGGAAAAAAAATTTTTTTTTTCGGACAATAATCAGAATCAGAATCATCATCAGAAGATACAAGGGAAAGGAGGGAGAAGAAGAAGAAAAAGAGGAAGAGGAGGAGGAAAACATTGGTAAAAATAGGAACTTGGAACGTAAGGACCATGATGAGGGCCGGGAAGCTTGAAAATATTAAGCAGGAAATGGAAAAAGGAAAAATAGATGCTTTGGGATTGTGCGAGGTTAGATGGAAGGATAGCGGGGACTATTGGAGTGATAACTACAGGGTGATCTATAGTGGGGGAGATGAGAGTCAACGGGGGGTAGGCATGGTACTGAACACAAAGTTGGGACTGAGGGTGGTAAACATTGAACAGGTGAACGACAGGATACTAGTGGTAGAAATAAAAGCACGCCCGACGAATTTCGTACTGGTCCAGGTATACATGCCTACGAGCAACCATAGGGAGGAAGAGGTGGAAGAGGTGTACGAGCAAGTAGAAGAAAATATTAGAGAAGTGCCGGGGAAGAAAAACCTGATAGTGATGGGTGACTGGAATGCAGTGGTGGGAGAAGGGAGGGACGGATTAGAAGTGGGAGGGTTTGGGCTAGGAAGAAGAAATGATCGCGGGGAAAAGGCAGTTGAATTTTGTAGAAGAAATAAATTAGTAGTGACAAACACTTGGTTTAAACATCACCCCAGGCGTAGGTACACATGGAAAATGCCGGGTGACACTGGGAGATACCAAATTGATTATATAATGGTGAGGCAGAGATTTAGGAACAGTGTAAAAAACTCTCGTAGCTATCCAGGGGCGGATGCGGACTCGGATCATAACTTGGTGATGATGAAGTGTGAAGTTAGATTTAAAAGGCTTTGTAAAGGTAGGAAGATAAAGAGGTGGAACCTTGAAGCATTGAAAGGGTTGAAAAAGAGGGAATACCAAGAGCTAGTAGAAAAGAACATAGGTGAAGAGAAGCGGATGGGAACCATAGAGAAGAGATGGGAGGTTATAAAAACAGGCATCGCAAGAGCGGCAGAGAAAACAATAGGAACGGTGGAAAAGAAGAGGGTTAAGAAGCAGTGGGTTACAGAAGAAATGATAAAGAAAATGGAGGAGAGAAGGATATGGAAAAACGTGAACACCGACGTAGGGAAGAGGAAGTACAAGGAATTGAATAATAAACTC
This sequence comes from Pyrrhosoma nymphula, assembly GCA_963573305.1. Taxonomy (NCBI): domain Eukaryota; kingdom Metazoa; phylum Arthropoda; class Insecta; order Odonata; family Coenagrionidae; genus Pyrrhosoma; species Pyrrhosoma nymphula. Next base: position 102,896,911 of record OY754332.1, on the reverse strand, counting down.
AGGCGAGTGACCAATCGGGCAAAAGAAAACTGGTGGAAGGGACAATGTGAGCAAATGGAAAAGATGAAGGAGGAGGGGGAAGTGGGCGCTTTGTACGCCAAGGTGAAAATGTTATCGGGTGGTAAGAGAGGTCAAGCGATACCAAAGGTTAAGGACAAAACAGGAAAGATATTAATCGAACAGGAAGATATCCAAGAAAGGTGGAAAGAATACGTAGAGGAGCTATATGACAGCGAGAATAGCCTAGATCTAGAGGACGAAAGAACAATAGATAAAGATAACCTCGGACCAGAGTTACTTGAGAGTGAAATAGAGAGGGCACTAAGAGAGATGAAGGGTAGAAAAGCCGTGGGAACCGATAACCTACCTTCGGAGCTACTGAAGAATCTAGGTAGTAGGGGGAGAAAATCGTTTTTCGAACTTATTCGCAGGATCTACGAGGAAGGAGTATGGCCAGAGGATTTCGTGAAAACAGTATTAATACCTATCCCGAAGAAGAAGAAAGCGTCAGAATGCGAGGAGTATAGAACAATCAGTTTAATTTCGCACGCAGCAAAAGTGTTGCTTAGAATACTAAATAGAAGGTTGGAGAGCAGAGCAAAGTGCTATTTAGGCGATGACCAATTTGGGTTTAGGAAGGGGAGGGGAACCAGAGATGCGATTGCGGTAATGAGGACACTTATAGATAGAAACATAGAGCATAATCAGGATGTTTTCGCTTGTTTTGTAGATTTCGAAAAAGCGTTTGACAGAGTAAACTGGGAGAAACTAATGCAGATACTGGGGAAAATAGGAATAGATTGGCGTGATAGGAGACTCATCCGAAACTTATATATTGGGCAGAGGGCTCAGGTAAGGGTAGCGGACGGTGAATCAGGGTGGGCAGTTATAGGTCGCGGGGTGCGGCAAGGGTGCCCGTTGTCGCCTTTACTTTTTAACATCTATGCTGAGGAAATGGTAAGAGAGGCATGGGATGAGCTAGACGTGGGAATGAAAGTAGGAGGCCAGTGGATAAAGTCGGTTAGATTCGCAGACGACCAGGCGTTGGTGATTCGGTCATCGAAAGGACTGCAAACGTTAGTAGATGCACTGGAAAAGCAGTGTGAGAAATACGGAATGAAGATAAATAATAGGAAAACAAAAGTAATGAGATTTGGTAGGACAAAGAAAGCGAAGCTGGTGATAAGAGTAGGAAGTCACAAACTGGAGCAAGTAGAACAATTTAATTACTTGGGTAGTACGCTAGAAGAAAGAGGACATAGTAGCAAAGACATTAGGAGGAGAATAGCGCTAGCGAAGGAAGCGTTCAATAATAGAAGGGAGCTGATGACGGGGACCTTAAGTAAGGATGTAAAAAAGAGGCTAGTAAAGAGCTTGATATGGAGTGTGGCGTTGTATGGGGCGGAAACGTGGACCTTGAGAAAGGAAGACGAAAATAGGCTGAAGGCTTTTGAGATGTGGGTGTGGAGGAGGATGGAGAAGGTGCGTTGGACGGAAAGGAAGACAAATGAGGAAGTGCTTGACATGGTGGGCGAGGAGAGGAAACTTATAGATGAGATTAGGGGAAGGCAGGGTAGGTGGCTAGAAGGGGTAATGAGGGACGATGGTTTGCTGAAGATCGTGATAGAGGGAAGGATGTTGGGTAAGCGGGGAAGGGGAAGGAAGAGAATCGGTTTTATGGACGGGATGAAGAAAGGTAGGACTTATGCTGAGATGAAGAAAGAAATACAAGAGGTAGAAAGGGCACAGCACGTGTAAGAGTTCGTTGGATATTCTCTGACTTTCATCACAACCTACCTCTAACCGGTAGATTACTGTAATGAATGAATGAATCCAGGGGTGCCGCCGGGGCCGTTTATACTGAGAGTAGGCAACCCGCAACACCCACTCTGATTTGCCCCCTTTTGAGTCATTTCAGAGACTCTGGTGCTGTTTCTTCGGGTCGCTATGACTGATATGGCTCGGCTAGATGCCGAGGTATGCCCAACAGGTCAGCGGGTCACGGGTCACGTGGTACGCCATCTTACGCTGTTCATCTGGTAGGACGGGCTACATTTTCCCGAATGTCGAACATCGAATTTCGATATCGACCTCCTGACGATCGGGTCTAATGTGCAATCTATTTGAAATAACCGCTATAAAGCGCCATTTTCCTGTGTTATAACGCTTGAAATATTGATTTTTTTGGACAGCGCCAAATTTGAGCTTCCATATGCTGTGGAGTTATAACTGGTTTATTAAAATATCTCTAATTGTTAAACAACAACGCGGATCAACCAAATTTTCCACCTTTCATTTCAACGATGTTATCGCCCTACTCAAGATATATTTAACTGTCGCATACATTCTCCATTCCGAATTGAACCATAACTCTTGTAGTTGGCAGGTACTGGCCTCCAATATGAACTGTTGACTCCCCATTTTTTCACGAGCAGTAGTTGGTAGAATTCGGATACATCTTGGGTCAAACCACAGTTTTTAAAACTAAAGAGTAGACGTTCAGTGTGATATATTAGCTCTGGGGAGGCCAGGAGGAGGTTGATATCATCAGCGTAGGCTACTCCCACAAAATCAATCCCGTGGCGAAACAATCCCCAGAATATCTCACTGAAGTTGACGCAGGATAGGGTCAAATGCGATGGGGAGAAGTGACATCCCCGTCTTAACGAATTCCTAATGCAAAAGGTTGAAATTTTCAATTATTATCATTTAAATTTTACTAGTACGTTCGTGTAAAAGTTTAAAACCGCGTCGATAAAATACTTGGAGAAAGCTATGAAGCAAGAAAATTCATTCCAACCACATGATATCTAAAGGTTTCTTTAGGTTCAGGACTAAAGCCAAGAATGTTTTTCTTCGCGTATGCCCCATGTTAAAACCATATTGCGCAGTAGTAGAGTACTGTCTAGAAAATCCCTAATTGATGATACGGCATATTTCATGGGATGTAGCAATCTGTCTATCATGGCCATTTGGTGACTTTGAAAGACGTGCCCTTAGTATATAATCTACTATTAAAAGCGTAACTGGTCTAAAACCCTTAAAACTCATTGGATTTTCAATCTTTGTTGTTAGCATAATATGCGCTAAGCGCTTTATGTCTGTGAACATACCATTTCCGAGCACTTGCATGAAAATCTTGGCGAAATTTTGACGCAAAACAGGTCAAAATATTTGGTAAAATTAAAAAAGTAGGCCATCCAATCCGAGCACCTTTTCTTTGGGAGAGCTCTTTATTGCGGTCTTGAGCTCACTTATTTGTTTCTCCCTCTCCAAGAGTTCCCTATCCCGTTCCTCAAAGATAGTGTGCTCGCCTACATCCGGAGCTTCGCTTTCGCTCCACCACTCGTATCCTACGAAGCGGTTTGATTAGTATTGAAACGCTGGGCATAGCATATCATGTATCACCGTTCTTCCTACACCAAAACCCGTTTGAAAGGCTTCTCATTCCAATCTCATTGCTATTCTGATATTTTTCGCAAGGACTTCTGTAATAAAACCATGCTCTCGCTGCCACAATTCCTTCTGCTAGGCCTTGGGGGCATTTTTCTATCACTTACTCTATTCAATGATGCGCTTTAAAAAGTCATATTTGCTCGTTACAATTTTTCAGCCAATAAACAAGGAGAAAGGAGATAGAGGAGAAGTTTCTTTAGAGCTGCCCCATAAAATAGGGTGGGTATCTGCTCCTCTCTATGTTGAAGCACATCTTAATTTAAAACTCTGGTAATTGAGAGTTGGAACCGGAGGTATTGGTGCCTTACCACCAACCACAGTGTCTTTTGTTTCGAAATTTAATTTCTATTAAGTCATATATTTATATTTAAAAAACTTCGTATCTATATTAAGCTCGTATCTATATTAAGCTCGTACCTATAATCAATCTAACCGATTGCCAATGATTGGGGCCCTAGTCAAGGATGCGGGGGCACACAATCCGATCACTAGAGCGCAGTGGTTGGAGGAGGCGAATTTCAATGTAATTCCATGTCCTCCTTTATCGCCTTTGTTAAATATATGTAATAAATGTATGTCCGTCCCTTAGTTCCGCACCAATTGAAAGAGGACTGTGCTTCCAAATGTTTTTTTACTGAATATACGCACTGGCACGATTAAATCAGCCGTAAAAGCGCCCAGATTGGACGACAAATCAGCTTATCTGCGTTCGATTTGCTATCCTTTCGTTCGTAAATGGAGTTGAAATACCCCACAAGTATGACTTTTCCAGTAAAATTCTCGAAGTATGGAACCAAGGTGTCTGTGAAAAACGTTTCCACTACTACGCCCGAGGGTGTATAAACGCCATACTCGTACTGACGTTTTTCTTTAGCATCAATTCCATATTTTATTAGAAATGTGGTGCTCCACTGTGTCTCATCAGGAGCAATTATTTTGTAAAAATGGTGAGAATGCCACGTTTCTACCCCATCGCTTATCAATTGATTATTGGTCAATTAACGGCTCAAGCATACGGAGCTTTATGGGATTGTATATACTTGAATTATTATCCCAAAAATTCTTCGCATAACGAAATATTTATGGAGAATATAAAACTAATCGGGAAATAGCCATATTATAAATCGTAATACATCAACAATAATCAGCAATGTTCCACCTTACTCCGAACCAAGTTTGGCTCCACGTCGCACACTGGGGCCAAACGCGGATCTGGCTGCACTAAAGTCATTTTTTGAAAAGTGTCAAAGAGAGTTGAAATCTTACGTAGTCAATAGTATAAGGTTCATAAGAACCGGAAATGCACCAATTTAACCTCTTTTTTTAATTGTCTCATATATCTTGTAAAGTAAACTTGGCATATATACGCTTTTGGAATAAACGCCGAAGCGTACTGATAGTGCCACTCATTTTTAGAACTTATAAAGGCTTGGTCATACCAAAATAATGAATTTACGACGTTGATATGATAATATAGAATACATTTAGGTGCATGTTACTTTTTCTTCCTGAATACATACTGGTGCGTCACTCTTCTTGTAAACATGTGCGCAAAAAAATAAAAACCAAATTTATCTCGGCCTACAAAAAAAGCCCCACTGAGCACCAGCGAGATTTTTTTTGCTAATTATGCTTGTAGATTTATGGAAGCATATTGAAAAAGAATTAGCTGCCCGCAGCTGCCCAATAGGAAGTTATGGGTCAAAAATCACAATCAAACGCGGCTGGCAGGTGCGTTGCGGAATGTGGTATTGGCGGGCCAGCAGGTTGGGGAGTATGCTTGTCATTCTGACAGTCAAATGGTGACCATAGGTTACATATACATATATGCGCTGTTGAGCCTATACCAATTTCACAGATAACACTGGAAAATACCAAAGCAAGCAAAGACTGAATGAATGGTATTCAGTCTCTTGCCTGCTGTGCTCGCGTAAGGTAGTGATTTTGAGTTTATAGTGCAAACCGTAACCAGTGGTGCTTCCTGTCAAGACCTTCGTCATGTCTTCCTCTCATACAAAGGGTGATTTCTTTAATGAGATAAGGATGGAAACTGGAAGAAATGCGCAGGCGAAGCGTCTACTCCATTTTATTGCTGAAAGTGTATTAGGTATGTACTAAAATATTTTTCTTTACCCTATATATATATATATATATATATATATATATATATATATATATATATATATATATATATATATATATATACGATATGAGATACTAGTATTTCTCAGGCTCCAAAGAGCTGAATAAGGTGCAGAGAAAGGAGCTCAAAAGATACGTCAGTATAATATAAGAAAATAACAAACGTGCAGCAGGACATCGTCGCGATTTATGAAAAGCAATGCGTATTGGCTAAATTCGCACATTGATGCCTTACCATCCTGCCTCAAAGATCATTTTCCTTCCCGGAAGTTCATGGTTTTGTTTGACAACTAACTCCTTTCTATCAATTGATGAAAGGTTTTCTCGATATTGTGTGTTATTTTACACTTTGAAGTTTCGTACCATATATCCATTAGCAATATGTTCCTCATCGGTAGTCGGACGCCCTCAAAAAGATTTTGTTGCCTGCGCTGAAAGTGTTAAGCGGAGGAAAGCTGCTGCTCTTATTGATGAGGCCAGCACGTCGGAATTCACTTACGCAGTTGAAGTCGGTCTTCGTTCTGAGGGGAGGGAGAACGCAGCTCGTCTAGTACATGAAATGCTGAACACCACGCCCCAGAGACCTAGCAAGATACTGCATGCATGGAAGGAAAACCAGTCTGGTACTAGCAATTTAAGTGCTTATACGGACGATGAAGCCCTATCCCTGTATATTGAGACCAAATTAACAACTCACCAGTATTCACGAATCAGAAAGGGTGCTTTTGACAGAAATGCGGATATATATCCTTCAAGCCAATAGCCCAAGCAAAATCCAGATGCTATCCTTCCAAAGATAAGGTTACTCTCACAGAATCTTATAAAGGGATTAAACTTCAAGCTTTACTAGATCATACTATGGACTGCATTGTTAGATGCGTTGAAAATAACTTGTTTGCTCCGATGTCTTCCGATGACAATATTATATTAACTTCGAAGTGGGGTTTCGATGGAAGCAGTGGGCAGTCCGAGTACCAGGATAAGCCATTGGAGGAATCGTTTTTCAGTGATAGTGACCTGTTTGTTTTGTCTCTAGTTTCACTAAAAATATGTGTGATTGGAAAAAAGTCATCAGAAAGATATCACGAGAGCTATTTTTTTAAACATTTCTTCATGGTTCATATGTTATAAATTCAAAAACAGTTCAGCCGAAACAGCTCAGCCGCATTTCATCTACGTTGAACATTCTTTGAATATTCTATGAAGTATTCCAATGAATGTTCTTTGCAGTATCTGTGAGTGCCAATTGAACGTTCATTGAATGTCCTTCTTGAATGATCTATGAACGTTTAAATAGTCTTCACTGAACGTTCTTTGAACATCTTTTGCACAATTAATTCCCCACTGAGAAATACATTTTTTCATAGCACCAACAGTAAGCCAAAGGTCGAACGAAAACCGTGTTGGAGATCAAGTAACTAATGAAAATACATGACAAAAGCTCAATACAATAAAATGCAGTGTTTTGAGCTCGATTATTTCGATATAAACCAAGGAAAGAAATTTAGTGCAGCCACATCTGCGTTTGGGCCCACTGTGCGTTGCCGGAAACCTCATTGGAGGCCCTGCATCGTCTTATTCTTTCGGTAAGTAGCTCTCCTGGTTTCTTCCTCGCTGTCCCTTGTTCTGTCTCTGGAGAACGACCCAGAAGAATCTCGAAGCAGAGGAATGCAGTTTATACACCCAGGCACCGGATTCTATACTGAATGTCGTCTTTGCTGGAAATTTAGTACAATGCTGGAGAGTAAGAAGCCTTTATTGGGTCGTCGATATTTGTGCCTCCCACTTCTCCACTCTCCCGTTCATCAAAGCCTTAACTTTTTTTAAACTAGTGTTTTTCACTCTTTCTTATAATATTAGATTTTTAGGCTTTCACGTCAGTGCATCCATTTGGCAAAAGGAATTCTCCTCACTTGACGTAGAAGGTCGATTTGGCTGTAGGAAGAAGGAGCGAACACTGAGTAAGAATATGGGGTTTCAATACTCTTGCTCCTTTAAGTCCGTCCTTTGGGTGGATGAATAGCCTGTGATCAAGGGGCACACCAATAAAATGGAAATGTACTAATCGCGAGATAAATCTGTATCTGATTATAGCTGAAAATTGCCCATCTCTGTGAAACCTGGAACTAGTCACACAATTGACGGTTAGAGATTGTGATTTTTAACATTTGCGATAATCGCGATATAAATATAATATTTTAGATTTTTATGAAATGAATTCCAATATTTTATTGAAATTCTACTTCCAATTATTGAGGATTAAAATGCCATATGTGCATAAGTTATTCGCTTTCAAGTGTTTGCATTAGTTGTACCGTACCATATGTATTTTCACCAGCCAGACAAAGTTCCATGACATACATGTACATTAATTTTCGGTTATTTTGGTAAAATCACCGAGCAATTGTTTTTTTGGAGTTTGAAGAGGTCCAGATGAAATCATAATAGGCTACAGCACGCGGATTAATGGACGATTACACTCCGGTATGTGCTAAAAGGTACAGGAACGAGAGATATAACAGGTGAACAACAAAACCACTGTAAGGATGAAAAAAGAGTTATTTATAATTATTGAGTAACCTTTTCACAGTCTTGCTATCGGGTAACCCATTACTTACCTCGGTTTGCAAATCATCAATTATATATTATAACGCATTGCTACTACTTTTTTTGCATTAGCGTTTATTAAGCTCCAATTCGTGATATGCTTTGTGATATAATTATTCATTATTGAAAATCATTCGCAACATTTTCTCCGGTTCTCATCAATATTCTGCAAAACGCTACATTCTTGATTTTTAAATGCTAAACCTATAATTCATTATGCAAAATAATTTGCTATAAATCCTAAAAACCACCGTCTCTATTGATGCTGTAGGTCCGACAAGATAACAAACGCTATTACTCTCTGTAAACGATATGGTCTAATTTACCTCCAGAAGCGGATCCCTTCTCCTTCATGAAGCGATTTTTCTTATTTTATCCCTCTTATCCAGAGAATTTCGGTGCAACTTTGTAATATTCATTTCCGTTGTCAGTTGAAAAGTTTCCTCACATGATGTTTTATTGTCACTCCGTATACTATGCAATTTTACGTTTTCTTCTGCTCAATTTGGCATTCCGTTTTCAGTCACCAATTTCCTATTCTCCAATTTCCTTAAGTTAAACTTCTTTGACGAATATTACCTTTTATTCCCTCTGAACTCTTTCTCCCAAATTCTACCAATAGAATGCTTCCTCCTTTACAGGACCTTTCTCATTCATGGAGACTTCCGGTCGTTTTATTCTTCTCAATATCACTTATGCGACCTCTAAGCCCTTATTTACTCCTCAATATTAATTCGGTAGTTATTTCGTCACCACTACCCAATACCTACCAACCTTTAGGCAGCCCATGAGGAGTCTTGCTGCATCGTCATTAACTAGCAATATGACCTATTTTTGAAAAAAAGCATTAATTTTGGCAGCAGAGTTGCAGAGGCAGCCAACAACTGTAAACTGATTTCATTAAGATTTGTGGGGATGTTTGCTCAAGGCAGAATTATTTGGTAACTTGAGGAGTGAATTTGATATGCCTTGGAGTTTCACCCAACAGACGGAGTATTGCTTTCTCCACTAGAGGATCGGGATATCGCTAATGCAGCGTTTTCCAAACTGCGCTAGCGAGTGATTCTCCTTATTGGCTACTTATTGTTTCCTATATTAATATGAATAAATCTTATTATTCATACTTCCGTGCGATGTCTAAAGGCCATTTTAAACGAGGCACATAATTGCACAATCTGAGGTACGTACGGATGTGCATTGAAAATTGCGTCGTGTAAATGGGTGAATTGCAAGAATGCATGCGCAAATACATAAATGAAATATGGGAAAATAGCCCCTGCTCTAATTCCGAGCCTGCGTTCTCGCTTTCCGTAAACAGATTCTACTTCAAATTGTGCAACAAAGTGCGTCGTGTAAAACAGCCTTAATAATACTTAGGTGTGCAATATTACTCATAGAAAATCGACATAAAGAACTAAACAATTCTTGAGGCTCCACGAGAAACATTTGCTTCAAAAAGAGCTCCGTGGCTGAAATGTTTGCGAACCGCTGAGCTAAGGAATTCATGCCACTGTCCGGATTCGAGTTATTTAATACAAATTCGTAAGCTTAGCATGTTACTCAATGATATATAAACGTCTAGTTATCCCCATTTGTGTGACTATTACTCTCGAAAACGTTCCTGGCGCTTCACACTAAAAGGTTTTGGGACAAGGGCTACGGAACTTTCTGAATCCTATGAAAACGTCAGGAAGGTTATTCAGTGTGTCGCCTTTGTAACTGATGCCAGCACAAGGGTTTCGAGAGATGGAATGACTCCCGAATACCTACCGTCCCGTTTCGACTCGTGTCACAATGAGACCTTAAGATATGATCCTTTAAATGGTCATAGCGATGGGGGATGTCATCCACTTGTCAATTAGCTTGTCAATTGCCGGGGAACCAATTCATTCGCTTTTGTGCGAATGAATTGGTTCCCCGGCATCGACCTCTTTCGTGGCCTCCTTTTCTTTCCCTCTGTATTTTCCCCTCACCCTTTCCAGTTCTACTTCCTATTCTTGCCGCCTGAAACATTTGCGAGACTTATTATTAAGTAACACATTCGCTAGGATGACTTGGTCACCAATGGACACAAACAAACGTTTGTGTTCCTTCCTTTTTGTTACGAAAAGCAAAGAGCATTTGCTTTCGGCCTAACTTCCCCCCATGTACCATTCCGTTTTTCCAACATGCAATTAATGGAGTGAGAGAAGACCAAAAACTTTCGCTTAAGGTCTAATCGGAGGAGCTGATTTCTCCGCCCACAATCAACGAAAAACCTTTTGCACGAAAAATGAGTTATTTTGGGCATTTTAAGCTCTAATTTAATGGACTAATGGCGTTGAGAATTTTTCTCTTCCCCTAATCCTCACCATTCTGTTTGTTTTTTTTTCATTCCCATTCTCCGCTGTCACCTTTCATCCTTCGCGTCCATCGCTCTCACGGCCTGTGAACAATGAACCTCCGACCCTCATCCTCTCTCCCACCGCGGGCGAATTTTTTCCTCTTAAAAGTTGAAATGATCGTTCGCACTCTACAATCACACACAAAGAAACGAGAATGCATAATTTACTACAAACTGATAAAAACAAGGCACACGTAAGCATAACGTATGCTGGAAATTTTCCCAAAGATAATTTTATTTGGACCTGGTATATCTGGGAAAAATTTCAAATTAGTAGCAAATAGCCTGAGTAGCGTCTTCCGGAGTTATAAATAGTGATCACAATATCAATATCAGGTATTAGATATTATCGGATTAATATATATTAAAATTGAAACGTTCTATATTGATTATGGAGACCAGTATTTCAATATGAAGTATTAAAAACTCAATATTGAAAAATAGTTTTAAATATATAAACGCTGGATTAGTTCCTGATCCTTTCAGTTGTAATTCCTGGTCCAACAGACTATCATCTTTGTGATAAGAGACAGGTATGGCTGCTGTAGTTATGTATATTTATGATGAATTACAACAAAAATAGAGAAGAAAAAGAATTACCCATGGCGATAACTAGGACATCTCACTGGAACAGAAATGAAACCATCTTTGGCTGTATAAAAAATTTATCTGCGTTTTCTCTCAGCAATAATAGTCGTTACAATGTCAAAAAGTTCACTCGTAACACGTAGATAATAGTGTAAAATTTTTTCCACGTGTGAGTTGAGAAATCTACTCTTCTTTCCGTTTTGTTACCAAATTGGCGAACTGGGAATGGAAAAAAATGTTTCCCAATATACGCAAAAAACGCAATAATTTTCAATGTTGACATGTTGGGTAAGAAGATTTCAATTTTTATGCAGATTTTTAAGACTATCGATTTTGAATTTTTAAGATAGATGTATTGAAGTTTTGATAGTAAAATTTTCAATTATGATATGTAAATATACATTGGATTAATGCCCAAACCCTGATATTGCATATTGAATTATCGATATGCCCATATTAGAATTTCAAAATTTAAAAAAATTGATCCTCAAACCACTGTATTAAAATATCCCTCAGCTCTATGTACATACGTGCAAGAATATATTGTTTCGGCCTCCATATTCTAACGTAAGACATCAATTACGATTCCTCTCTCACTACAAATCCCTTGACTTGAAATGTCCCTCGTCCACCCTCCACCTTTGTTCATGCCTTTATTATCTTCCTCTTTACCATTTCAATGGGATTTGCTTTTCTGTGGGGTACTTACATATCGATTTTCCTCAAGCCATATCCTCAACAGATTTTTTTGCCTTCTTTGATCTTTTCCAGCCTAATTACTTTTTTCCCTAACCTTATTTGGCATTTTTCTGTAAATTTTCTTTTCCTCTTCGCGCTTTTTTCTGAACTTTATCATTTCCACCTCTCAAAGGTGGTCATTCTCTTAAATATCTTATTCACGATAATACATAATTTGGAAACCAGGATGTAGCTCACTTCATTTATATTTCCATTAAGTTTTCTGTATGTGATGCTGTCGTAGACATTCTCTCCTTCCCTCTTTTATTTTGAAAAACGCTTTTATACAGATCTTTATGCATTGATTTTTAATATTCAATCCGCTAATGAACAAGGCATCGCTCATATTTTAGAATTTATTCACAAACTATTTTATGCTTCACCATATAGTAGTTTAAACGCAAATCTTTCCACTTTATAAGATATCCCATCTATAATAGAAGTCTTGGAAGTGTTAATAGTGATTAAGTGTTTTCTCGGTGAATTGTATTTGAAGAGTTCCCGAGAAAATGCAGTGATGCCTACTCTAGTACGAGTCTGTTCTACAAATGTTGCTAATTTTCAGGCGACTAGGTCTCTGGTGTTTGAGTATGAGTGTTTTCAATGAAAATGGTGCATGGAAAAGTAACTTGTGTGGGGCCAATATTTTTAAAATTGATTAATTTCCTCCAATCAATCGTTTCTATCTTCGAAATGTGTCATGGAGCAGCAATTAACCCAGCAAAGAGCATTTACTAGCGCGATTTGCATTTTGTTAGGGACACCTGGCGCGATAAATTCTTGTTTCAAGTATCAAAAAGCTTCTTATTCAATCGTTTGGTAGCCGATATCAAGTTATCGTAATTATAATCGTCTGCAAGAGCATCAGTAGGAATATCCTTTGTATTATGCTAAGCGATGTAGTGATTTATCCGTGGTTAGTATAAAATGGTTGCTTCCTTATGACATTTAAGCAAGCATAAACTAAATATAGTATAACTTAAAAAAAACATTACACTTTGCTCGTAACGAGCACAGTGTCATTACAAGAGATATTAATCCAATCTCTGGCTGAAGCAATCAACTTTAATGAAATGCTTTAATTGGGAATAGAGTGATGTGATAATTAAAAAGAATACGCTAAACGTGAATTATTCGGGTCTACTGTTATGACCCGGGCCCCCATCCGCGTGGCGGGGAACCCGAGAGCATATGATTTTACGTGAGTTCTTGCCCTTGGTGTCGGGAAGCGAATGATTACTCAAAATATATTTAAAGTCTTTTACTCAAAGTTTATTTTATTTAAAAACACAAAATAATCAATTCAATGAACAATTATCAAGTAGTGAATTTGTGCGTCTAGAGTAGCCAAACGTTAACATATTACCAATGTCTCGGGAAGGTGAAGAGCTGCTGGTGATGGCACGGATGGATAGCGAGGCGCTTCGGCAGCACGGGCCATACGGCCCGCGCTTCGACTCCTACTGACGGCTACATTGTGATTGTACCGTCAGTGAATGGTTGCAGAGTAACCATTAGCCGATTACTGTCCGATGAGAGACTAGTGAATCACTGTCTGACTGCCTGCTTGACGAGTGTCGAGTGTACTCCCCCATAGCGTCTCCACCGTGCCATTATATAGGAAAGGTGAAACTAGGATGTTTTTGACAAAATGGCCAGGGTGGAAGGGAAAGAAGAAGAGGAAGGTTAGCCGTTCTTGAAAGTGAAAGGTACTGTTCCCGAGGTGTAGTTTTACATAGCTGGCTATTCTGAGACGTCATACAACAACACACTTATGCATATTTTGGGAAATGGAATTCTTCCATTTCCGGATCATTACACTACGTTCAATACGATAGTGAGCTCCTAGATAGAAGTTAAAATAATGCTAATTTTGTTAATCAAAGAGAAAAACAAGGAAGAATAAACTCAGTAGATTCATTGTCAGCAAAGGTGGATACGACGACAATTCAGCTAATAAGTTTTATATCATGCTTTTATTTCATTGTAATATGGCATCTGCTTTTGAAATTAATTTCATTAAGCTTGAGCTTATTAATAATTATCTAGAAGAAATAAATAATCTTGTTTATTGTGCATAGCAAGAATTGTTCTCAATCACCTCAGCTGCATGAACAATATCTACTTTTGGCGACGAAACTTATTTACTTGGTTTTCCACACATAAACGGTCCAGAATTTTCATGTTTCCAATTTCCACAGGACCCGAGTTTCGACGTATTGCGACATTATTAGGTGAGACTATTACAGACCTGTTGGTGTCGCACATGACGAAACCTTCTAACCTAACGCGGGGGAAACACGTAACATTTGTCGCGTACCAAATCAACTAGGATTTATCAGGCGAATAGTAGGAAGGTCCTTCGTTGAAAAGGTGAACGTAAACATTTTGAAACTTGGAAAAATTCTGGTGAAACAATTTCTATCTCAGGCCACATCTTGAGCACACCGTGAGCGTCGGGGAACTTTCTCCGCAAGGTTTTGTTCGTGACGTAAACAAAAAAAGGACAGCCGCAAGCTTCAATATAAACTTCTACGAGCGAATAAAAAGTGCCACACAGCTGATAGGAGAATAAGTTTTGTATCCATTAAAGACACTAAGACTGCACCGTAGGCTTAGATTACTTCGAAAACTCCGATGAGTACAGTTTCTGTTAGATACGAAGGAATATAATTTTAGCCTCACGCTACATCTCTAGAACTACTAGCAGTGACTAAATAATAGAGATATACTGCCAAAATGACAGGTAAAATAATCTTTCTTTCCACGCACAATCAGTAATAATAACAAATACAGTGTGACACTAACATAAGACATATCGTTTACGTACGATTGTCCTTTGTCCCCACTCCCCTCCTTATTCCCTATTCCCTGTTCTTGCGTGGTTGGTGTGTTAACACCCCCTGCCACACGCCTCTGCGGTTGCTCACAGGGTAGTGTGTGGATGTAGTTGACCCTGGGTCATAATTTAATAAATATGCGTGGGAGAGCATGTGGTCATGAATTTCTTTAAGAAATGATTCAATCAAGCTACATCCGGTACCCTATTTTACTATTACTGGCGCTTTACTTATCCATTATTCCTCTAAAGTACCTTATAGGATGGTGACGTCATTAAATAAAAAAAATGCATAGTATTCAATTAAAAATGTTAAATACATCTGGACAGGCGGGATAGAAATTGATTGAACTCGAGAATTTCTCATGCAACATGATGAGAAGGTTCAATTAATGCGCCGAAATTGCTTTGTCTCTATGGTTCACGTTTATGTTTGCAGGGCGATGGAATAGGAAGCTCCAGTGTAATAATTGCTCACCGCTGCACCATTTGAATTGCTGTTATCCATTAATGACTCTTAGGAGTTACTAGAAGAAGAGAATTCAAGCTATAATTTAAAAGTGCGACATGAAATGAAACTAGAAGAAGATGCAGGTGACATATGTCTCTGTGGTAAATTTTCCAATTTTATGAAAGTACAGAATAAATTTTGTTCTTGAACAAACTCAGGTCCAGATTTCGTTACAAGAGAGAGCCATTGGGTAGGTGCTGCCTCTTCACTCTGGACAATGTAATTCATTTCACGTAACGTGTACATGCCTTTGACTCAAGACTTGAGGATGTCTGAGAAAATTAGAATAGTTTGGATTGGGATATTTGACGGTGAGGCATTGTTTTATAATTACACACTAGAAGATGGTGCCGTTTGGAAGGACGAAAAGTATTAATTATATTTTAGGATATAAATAATACTCCGAATGTAACATCCAAAATACATATGCTATGCGGCAGTATTGCGGCGGTATCACAAATGGAGAATTTGGAGTGAAAAATATCCCCACACCATTCTTGCTTTATTTGTATTCTATTTTTCAGTTAGCCTGACCCATATGTGTCTCGGGCATTAGTTCCCATTTAAAGTGACTCCTGAGTAAATAAATATTTCTATTCATGATAAATATATAACACATAGTAATCTTCCACAGATTTTTTGAATGACACGACGCATTTCACCACGCTGTGGCATATTCATGTGCAGGGTTCTTCGGTTTAGGTCGTGCATATTTAACCCTAGTCCGAAGAATTTGGGGGTGCAGAGTGGGGGTGGGGAGGGGGGAAAGTGAAGTGTGAGTTGACAGAGGAAAGATAGACATAAGAAACGGCGGTTTCAGGGGTTTGGGAGTGGTTGGTGACAGATTCTTGGGCTATGTGAGGACCCCGGGTGTCAGGGAAAAGAAGGGAGTGGGTAAAAGTTTTTTATTTATCATGAATGTCGACAACTTAGACCAGGTCAAGCCTGACATTGATAAAGTTACAAATATTTCCATTGTTGAAATTGTTTGAAAATGGACTGTTTTAAAACTCTAACACAAAAACTTTAGGCAGAATAAAAGTGTATGCGGAAATCTGATGCAAGAATGGAATGCTTAATTCCTTAGGTTATCCGATAAGCCTATAGTTTGAAGGAAGGTACTTTTCTGAAAGCAACAAAAATAAACTAATGCACCGAATCTAATTATTTTCTTATGGATGTAAAAGTTAACATGTCTGGAGCAAAAACCACCCCTTTCAGTTGCTTGTTGTCTACAGTACTATAGAAGGGCCCAATCTGCAGTCCATGACGCCCTAGCACCTTTCTCATATGACATATATCCTTCCTAGTACTAGCATGTACCGACATGCAAAATGTCTAGATAGTAATTCAGTTCATCCGTCATAAGGTGACATTAATCTACGATTTGGGGCATTAGGGAATTTCAGGGCCCCATCTATACTTCTGAGCTCTAGGGCCTTGTCATGGCTCTAAAGGCTTTTCACTCGCATATTGAACATTTTACATAGTGTCAGTGACAATATACACTCCGCCCTATGGCCAAATTTTAAATGTATAGCCAATTAATCCATTCCGTTCGTGCCAAGTCTTGTTCAAATCCAGAAAGAGGCATGGAAGAGTATAGTTTCAAAACAAACCGAATTTCAATTTTAGAGATATAGATTTTGTTTAGTTTTAAAAATCGACGATTAGTTTTCTTTCAATCATCCAGTAGAATGCCACCTTCTAGGATGGGGTTCATATTCGGCCTTTCATGTTAAATTGATCATTAGTCGGGCTAAAGTGGTATTTTCCGTTTAATAGATGCCACTGCAAGGCTAATTAAAATCTATTCCCCTCACTTTACCTTAAAGTTACGACTTGCTAAGGGTGTAATTTAGAGTACCAAATATTATTACCCGCCCTTACATAATTTACTGCTCTAGGTATGACGTAGCCACGGAGAATCTTCTCCATGGATTGACGATAAGCCGTCTCTAGTTGCGTCACTCGCCTTTGCTGTCACCCGGAATGAGTTGGGTCTAGCGCTGTCATGGGGAATTAAAGTTTACGGTGCTGTGGCGTAAGGAGTTGGTGCGTAAGAGGGCAGCTTCGTGCGTGGCCATCTGCGCCGGCAGCCTAAATGTCTTACAATCCCTACGACGCACAGTGGTCTGAAATCGAAAATCGCCGGACAAAAGTCCAAAATAGCTTTTTTCGCGATAGAAACTTGAAACTTTGCACAAGTACTCACAAATGTTTGTGCATCATGAAATGGCAAGTCATTTTATATAGGTTTCACCCGTTTCTTAGATACTAAGGCTTAAACACGATCAAATTTCCAAAATAGCTCTCGCTTTAGTTTTTCTTCGAAAATCTTCAAAGTTAAACATATGCCGTTGAAGTAGATGGATTTCAATGAAATAAAAAACGTTACAATCTGCAAATTATGTCTTTTTCCTGTGCCTTGCATGAATTTAAGGGATTTTTGTCGATATTTGTGTGCTATTACGTCACAAAATGGCGGACACTTTTTTCACTCAAAATTTGACATAAAGCAGTCAATAACTTTTTTTAAACAAAAATGTAACTCGAGATATTTGCAGAGAGTGTTAGTCAAACTCATTTTTAAGAGTATTATGCAAAAATCTTAGAAAAAAGTTTGCGATCTTTGAAGTAATAGCGATATTTCGATCGCGCGCCCCGACCTGTCTCTGCGCGGCGGGGCTCGGAAATACCGTGGCTCCGTTGATTTTGATCGGTTCTGTGGACCTCAAATGTTCGAATTGTACGTTTCTAAGCTAAACACGTTGTGGCTGATATCCAAATGTTGTACACTGAAGATATTTCGAGGGTGTAGTTACGAGCGAATGGATCAGTAAACGTGTAACTGTGGTAAATTTGTCGTTTCTTTTTCTTCTGTACACTTTTGTACACGGATCAAGCTGAAAATTATGAACGTCTTTCACCTCTTGAGTGCGTATGCATATTCCGCAGGTACCCAATATGGTTTAGAGAGAAGGCTGTCTATAGAATTCTTTCTTTGCCTTCCGTCCCTTCCGAGGTACTCGCCCTCCCTCACTCCACGAGGGTCCCGCGAAAAAGGGCAGTTTTATGACGCGCGCTGCCTATAACGGTATTTAACGGGTATTTCCACTAGGATTTTGCCTTTCCCTTTCAGAAATGCATGTTTTCATGCAGTTCTAGTCTGGAATTGGTGAAGGAGTGAAGTGCTTTCCTCTGGTGACATTCTGAAAGTCCTGGATATCGTGTGATTTTGTTCTGGAAATATAGAAATAATTTCCGGTATTATTTCCTCTTGCCGTACAACGGTGGTTTCCATTTACCCAATAGTCCTCCTTTATTTCAAGGTAAGCGATGTCATTTCGATTTTTCTTTTTATCTAGTTATTTCCCCGCGTTTATTCGTCGCAGTGTCCTCATGTGTCTTTTACTGTATTATGTTATATATTTTCTGTGTTACTCAAACCGCAAGTATTATTTGATAATTGTGATGAGAAAGTATGCTCATATCTTCTTTAACAATCGTCTCCTAATTAGGTTTCATCTTTGTCCTTCGTTGAAATACCTTTCAACCGTGTCACCCGTCTTGAGTTCCATGAAAAAATAATGGAGATTAAGGGAAAATCTTTATCCGACAAAAAAACTTATTTAGTGGATTTTATTTCTCGGAGTTTAAATATAATGCATATTGAAGACGCTGTAAAAAGCCTCCGCGAATTCATTAGGATAAAACTTTTAGTGCCTAATCTCAAGAGGTGGGCAAAGTGTTCTCGAAGTGACAAGAAATTTTTGAAGGAAAATTATGCATGGCTCGCTGAGTCAATCGATTTTCCTGAAACTATTCGTCAGTATTTGCCAAGTACTTCTACAGCGACTGGTATGTGTTCTCCGATAATGTTCTTTTGTGGTCATGATTTGGTGCAAGTACATACATTTGTTAAATTTTGGGCTATATATGTGTAAACGTTTACTATATCAGGTACAATGGGAAGGCCAGAAAAAGAGTTTAGTACAGCATCTGACAGGTCAAAAAGTAGAAAAGTCCAAAATATTAAGACTTCTTCCTCAGCCTCTGAGCTCGCATTGGCAACCTCTCTTAGTTTAAGGGAAGAAATTGATATTGCAGCTGCTCAGTTAATAACAGAAGTAACAACAACCACTCCTAGGAGGGCTAGGAGAGTTCTCTCGAAATGGAGGAAAGCTGAAAATTTCCAGACAGAGATGTCGCCTGAGGACGGTCTGTCTTTAATCATCTCTACGGGGTTGACTAAGAGTCGTATAATACTCTACGAACCTCCGCACTTAGTTACGAACATGAGCTCTATCCCAGTTATGACAGAGTATTAAAAGCAAAAGGCGCGGCATATCCAGAAGGGATAATCATTACAGAGAATATGTGTGAAGTGAATCTTCAAAATCTACTAAATCATACGGTGTCGCGGGTACTGGCATCCGTTTCCACTGCACAAGCATCAAGCGATGACGTACAATGCACATTTATATGCAAGTACGGATTTGATGGGAGCTCGGGCCATGCCCAATACAAGCAGATGTGGGAACAAGCGGAATCATCTGATGAATTTTTATTCATGAGCTCCCTCGTGCCACTTCGTTTGTTAAATGACGCTACAGGTGAGAGATTTAAGTGCATCTAGTTTGTCTTTGGCTATTGAAATAAGAATAAGGATGGGAAATAATAATACTAACACCAATTCAGGTGAGATTATCTGGGCAAATCCTCGTCCGTCATCTACTAGATTTGTCGGCCCATCCGCCTTCAATGGCTCAAAGAAACCAAGGAGGTTGCTAAGGCGGAAAGAGACCACATTCAAAGGCAGATTGATGCATTAGAGAAATGTAATTTTGGGAGCTATTCTGTCACCTTCAGTTTGCTTCTCACAATGATAAATGGAAAAGTAAGTCTGCAAGTATGCTAATAATAAGAAAAATTGAATTTAATTTGGCTTTGGAAAGGAATTAATGTGACTTTACAAATTTATGGCAAACGATTCTTAAGGGTATGCAATGCATTGACCGATGGTGCCAGTATGAGGTGCTATATCTGCGGAGCAAAAACATCGTAGATGAATGATTTATAAGCCATGAAAGGTAAACCGGCAAATGTGGAAAACTATTCATTTGGTATATCTACGTTGCATTCTTATATAAGGTTTTTTGAGTGACCTTTGCATATATCTTATCGATTGGAGTTTAAGCAATGGCAGGTGAGTAAACATCAAAACTGAAAATTTTGATTGGTTTCAACCGGAGAAATGACTTAGAGAGACACACAACTTTGGAATATTTTTGTAGGCTCGTGTCTGTCTAAAAACCCAACTTTCCAAGAAAAAGGCAATGATACAGAGAGTCTTCAGGGAAATAATGGGGTTAATCGTTGATGTACCGAGGCCTGGCTCTGGAAATACCAATGACGGAAATACTGCAAGACGTTTTTTTGATTCTCCGAAACTGGCAGCTGAAATAACAGGTAATAAAACTTATCAGATCAATAATAACTGTGCATGGGTTGAATGTTCGTCATTACAGTGCGAAAACACATTTGAAATATCTTTTTATAATATTTTCATTCTAGGAGTTAACTACGACTTGGTGAAAAAAATGTCCATATCGTTATAGACAGCGCGTCATAAAACTGCCCTTTTTCGCGGGACCCTCGTGGAGTGAGGGAGGGCGAGTACCTCGGAAGGGACGGAAGGCAAAGAAAGAATTCTATAGACAGCCTTCTCTCTAAACCATATTGGGTACCTGCGGAATATGCATACGCACTCAAGAGGTGAAAGACGTTCATAATTTTCAGCTTGATCCGTGTACAAAAGTGTACAGAAGAAAAAGAAACGACAAATTTACCACAGTTACACGTTTACTGATCCATTCGCTCGTAACTACACCCTCGAAATATCTTCAGTGTACAACATTTGGATATCAGCCACAACGTGTTTAGCTTAGAAACGTACAATTCGAACATTTGAGGTCCACAGAACCGATCAAAATCAACGGAGCCACGGTATTTCCGAGCCCCGCCGCGCAGAGACAGGTCGGGGCGCGCGATCGAAATATCGCTATTACTTCAAAGATCGCAAACTTTTTTCTAAGATTTTTGCATAATACTCTTAAAAATGAGTTTGACTAACACTCTCTGCAAATATCTCGAGTTACATTTTTGTTTAAAAAAAGTTATTGACTGCTTTATGTCAAATTTTGAGTGAAAAAAGTGTCCGCCATTTTGTGACGTAATAGCACACAAATATCGACAAAAATCCCTTAAATTCATGCAAGGCACAGGAAAAAGACATAATTTGCAGATTGTAACGTTTTTTATTTCATTGAAATCCATCTACTTCAACGGCATATGTTTAACTTTGAAGATTTTCGAAGAAAAACTAAAGCGAGAGCTATTTTGGAAATTTGATCGTGTTTAAGCCTTAGTATCTAAGAAACGGGTGAAACCTATATAAAATGACTTGCCATTTCATGATGCACAAACATTTGTGAGTACTTGTGCAAAGTTTCAAGTTTCTATCGCGAAAAAAGCTATTTTGGACTTTTGTCCGGCGATTTTCGATTTCAGACCACTGTGCGACGGTCTGTCGCGCTTCTCAGGCTTTGCTATCAGCGTTAATTCAAGGAGCCCGTGTCCCTTCGCTGGAATGAATTATTGGCATACCCCTTGGAGTAAATCTACACCTCCATCTTCTATGTAATTTCGAACTCAAAATTCAACTTTCGACTCTAGAATCGCCGAAATTTTCTCTACCCCTCAGATCACCAAAAGGTCGTTAAGATCGGTGGGGCCGGTAGAAGGTTCGGTGATCTGAGGTTCAAGGCAAGTTCATTTTTAATACAAAGGTAATGGTAGTGATTAAAAATTGAAAAGTGAAAACAGTTTTCTTAAATAATAAATCTGACCTTGATCCATTTATGCTATTTTCTTAAAACCAATGCTAACAATTCAAAACCCAATTATAAACACATGGGTATGCAGTTCATGAATAATCTTCTACATTTTGCACAATATGAACCGTGAATATCGTATTTACACATCTGGTATTCACTGATAAAAAGTAAAATTAGGTTTTAAATAAGTGAAAACTGAGTAGAAAACCCAATTGCAGCCGACGTGTACATGCAGTTTAGCCATATTTTTTTCAAATTTTGCTATAGCATGATACAAAAACGTATTTTTGCAGCGGAACGTAGTTTTGTTTACAGTCGCACTTTCTAGTGTGGCATTTTTTGACATAAACTTTATTTAAAAAAAGATTGAGAGCCATGTGTATGCATTGGTCCTATCTATGAAAAGCTATAACGGGATAATACGAAGGAACACTGTCGCAGGGGGTCAAAATGACCCTTCGGCAGTTCTTTTGTAAACCGTTGGTAATTATTCCCTCATACAAATTGGAGTTTAATAAGTTGAACTGAGCAGGAGTTTTGATTCGAACTTGAATAAATACACCCTATGTCTTTATCAATAAACTCTTTGTTTTAAGCAATTTATTTAAATGGACGTTTTTAAGGTAAAGAATAAGAATTCACAGCCTATCTAGCCAGTCTTTTTAGCTATAATAGACAAAATATCATTGGACTTAATTCCTTTCATCAAAATACTTCCTAGTAGTAATATTTTCACTCTTATAAAAATATAATACAAGGGAATAATTTCATATATTATTATTTGTAACACTGAGATCACTTCACATCAGACACTAAATATATGGAATGAACATTTTAGGCACATGAGAAATACCGCAATGCACGTATGTATGAGCGACAGGCAAGAGCTCACATGGCGCTGGCTACTTTATGATTATGATGAATATTGGCTTATACGCAACCACCCAACATCATTTGCATATATACAGTCAGAATTCTCATTCAAACCATTAAGAACAATATTATGAATATGGGTTTTAACTGCTGCCCTTGCATCATTCAGGATTTCAGAAAAACGTTATATTAATCCCTTTATTCTTGGATTTAGAAACTGGGATATTGCTTTTCTAGGATATAATTTATTGAAAAATAACTTTTAGAAATAATGTTGCTACTGCTGGACTACCTTTCATAGTAAAAGAACAAATCTATTAAAATTAAGAATGTCATGCAGCTGAACGAAAGGGCAGGGACGGATGTAAAGCTCGGAGTTCTCGAATACTTTTTCTAATGATGTTGTTTCCACGCTTATTCTCAGTATTAAAATTCCCAAAAATCAACTGTTCTCATGGAAATGCATTTCATTGATCCAAATAAATCTGGAACTCAGTTTCCAGTGGAGTTTATAGAACCACAGAGTGCCTGACATCATTGAGCCCTACGGTGTTGTCCATAATAGAGCACGGTTGAAGCTTATCGCGGAATTGCCACTCAAGCGCTCTTTCCTCGTTTGGCATCTCAATTCGCTGCGATGAATTCCTCATCCATGTAGCTATTACAGAATTCCTAGACCTGAACAATAACCAAATATAGATTGGGTGGGATTAAGTTTAGCTTCTCTTTCAGCATATTTCTTGATTCAAATGTTGAACCTTATCAGGTATAAACACTCCCTTTCGTGTGCATTGTGACCAAAGCGCCAAAAAAAATTCATATTAACACCCAACTTTTACCTTAGTGTGCTAAATGGTTTTATTGTGTTTTTCCGAAACTTTCAACCTTTTTCATTTAATTATACTATATAAATAATACTTCATTAATATTCATTTCCTAGGTCCGTTTTAAACTTATTCCTGTGTGATTATACTAATTTATGTTATTAAATGTCGCGGGGCCTCAAAATACATTTTTATTTAGCGTTAATTCATGTATTACTAAAATAAGTCAAGTTTATTACTTTTGAATCACTTAATACCATCAGTTTTTCCTTGTAACCATGACTCATTCACGATTGATTCACTCATTCACGCTTCAGTATTGTCTAATTTTGCCATGCTTCCTTAGTTATGGCATATTGATCAAACTATTCGTATTCCCGCAAATTACAGACGTTTATTATAGAAAACAACCAGGGCTTTCTATACTCTGCAAAGGAAAGGCATTCTCACTTTTATACAGTGTGATGCTTGCCCTTCTTTGAAAGCTATGGCTCCACTTCACCTTGTTCCAAGTTTGGAAATCCAATTTCCATTATTCACTGACTTGGCGTCACGGCAGTGCTAGGATTACATTCCTGCTCCACTTCTTTAGATTTAGTGAACGTATGTGACTTCTGAACAACGTATTTCAGTCTACGTTCGAAACCAGCAAAAACAGTCCATCCCACAAACCAAATTCTCGATCTAAGACGTAATACCTTCGAAGAATTGTAGCTCACGTTTCTACCTCTGCAAATGGGTTGGCTTTGGCCATTAGTTTCAATAGCTTACTTTAAGAATGCGTCACTTGGTGGTTAGAAGTAGGAAAAAGGAGGATAGCAGTAGGCCTCTGGAAAGTTCTACGGACATTGCAATCCCGTAGTTTTCCGAGGTATGTCCAGGATATCGTATAGTAGCAAAACAAATTGACTGCCTATAAAGCTGTGAGACATTTTTATCAATCTGAAGGAATAGATCCTGATCACTGTTTTCCTAATTATAGATATTTGACTTTAGGACTAAGTTTATGACTCAGATAGATGAATATCCGACACGTGAACCTTATGTTCCAAATAAATTTAAAAAACGACGAGAATGCAGCAAGCCTAAATGACCTTTTCAGTTATTTTTGTGGCATTGAATTTACACTTGTTTCCAAATATAAATAAGTATTCTTTACCTCAATATGTCCATTTTGACAGATAACAGTAAAAACCGTGATTCCCCCTTTGGCACCTAGAGTAACAACTCTCTTTTTAATCTCGTTACATAGAAGATAGCACTTGAAACAGTGAATCAGACGCTGGTTCGTTGAGGTGGTACATTAGTTTTCATAAAATATTGGAAAAAATAATCCAAACTAGGCATGCTAGTAATTGGTGACTCCAAGTGTATCTTTTTGATATCGATTCATATTAAAAATGAAAATTATAAATTTGTGATTTCACAGTATTTCATTCATATATTTAAGGTAATGAACAACTTACTTTGCCCCCCTCCCCCACGCTTCATCGATTCAGGATTTTCTTGACGTCGCGTAGTATCGAATGCATCGCACAAGGCAGTAGATCCATCAGGTCTATCCCTTAAAAATTGGGATGGATATTGAAATGCTTTAAAAATCTTTAAATTAGGATTTGAATTATACACTTTTGAATTTTGAAATTAATTAATATACTTCCTCAACTACGTTGCTGATTTTGAACAAATTCAAATCAATTTTTTATATTTACACTTATATACACATATGACTAGAATACTCTAATATAAAAACCAAAAGATATACGATAAGTTTGTATAATGGTCAATCATTCAGAAAATAATGCGTATCAATAAGACTTACACTACCAAAAATACTGTTTTATGCATTGACATGACGTTTTATATTACTATATTGCATTTTCACATATTCCACAATATTTTATTTTTTTTGCTTACCCGGAAGATTCTGGTGGTCTTTATAACCCTGCGATCTCGATAAGTCATTTGTCTTTTCATTAGGTTTCGTAGGTGCCAAACCACCAGAACTTGACATATAGTAATGCTCCTGCCATCCGAAGGCTTTGGTTGTAGAAATGTTACATTTTTGCAAAAACAATATGGCATTTGCTCATTTATATACCTAAATACAACCTATTTTGAAAAATTCACATGGTTTCTTTATACCTTATGCACAAACTCTCATCTAAATTACGTCCGCAAAAATATTACTTATGATAAGTATTAGCGAGGTCTTAGCTTTTGAGGGTTTGATCACTTTATTGCAATCACTTATGCATCAATTCCCAACATTTTGATTCATTTATGTATCTTCTTCAGGGCTAAAAATATAATGTAACCAACAGAATATCATTTATGATAGCATACATTTAGGTACTTAATCAATATAATACATCCATACTCATCACGTCATTTCCTTACGGAGTAGGCGCATTCAAAGAACTTATTAATTGCTGTAAGGCATAGAAAACTGACTCCCTCTTAATAATTTTCTCTTTTAAACATCGTTCCCTTCTTTTAAACTCGTGCATTTCTTCATACACCCTTTCCCATTTTTATTCTTCCTCCTTAGAGTATATTCAACCACATTCACCAACTGCTCTCACGGTGTTCGTCTTCCTTTCAAACAAAAAGGGAGGTATCAGGCGAGATGTTGTGGAATATGAACATAATAAGAACTCAGAAGATGCAATTTTCCACAGATAATTTATTTGTCGAAAATTGAATCTTCTAAGTTATTATTATTACTTCCATTCACGCCTTTATTGTAAATATTTCTCGTTCATTCTCTCCACAGGGCCAAAGCAGTGACGCACACTCCTTTTATAATATGTCCATCACTGGAGAATCTAACACAGAGTATTTCATGGCTTACTCCCTAGGATGAGTAATCCCTATAGTATCCATTTTACTTTTGTAGCAAAGATTTCTCAGGTACCCAATTCTCTTATGCTTGTTCAAACATAATCACGGTTTGCTGTCATATAATAATCGGGAGGGCAATACTTTTGTACACTGCGATTTTCGCTTCCCAAGACGAATAATCATTTCTAGACTAGCTCCATCTACGACTTTCCTTCCGGCTGTCGTACGCCTTATTACCTCTTCATCTCTCCTTGTAACTTTTGCAAACAGTCGGCCGAGATATGTTTACTCATATGTCTACTTCCTCAATTATTTCATCATTTACATTCATCATACATCTACATACATATCTTCATCATACATCTATCCACTCTCCCTGTCAAATACAACTACTTTGGTCTTTTACACATTCAACCTAAAATATATTCACCTTGTTGATTCACATAAGTGTTCCAAGAGCCCCTGTAATTCTTGTGTCCTCTTAGACAGTAATATAACATCATGCATAATATGTGGCATACAATCAGTTTTATATGAAAGATTTCTTTATATTCCATTTTTCAATCAATCTGTACATCAACAGAAGCTCTCTTGAAGGTGAAGCTGAAAAGTTTCAATTACGTACTAACACCAGAACTCAATCATGAACAACTATTAAAGAAATAGCCTAATAATCTCTAATCTAGAAGAACAAAATAGGTAATTTTAATTTCAAAATAATTTTATTATTAAAAATATATTTTTAAATTACAAACACCATGAGAAACACACTTTACGTTATTTAAAACAAAACCACACTTTAATTGTAAAAAACTAAATGAATGAGACTTTGGCAACTCAAAAAACATTATTCTTTGTTTATTTTTTTTAATCAAATTAAAAATTTACTAAACCTTCAGGACTATAACTACACTAATTTATACTGTGGTCGATTAACTGTTCGGATAAAACTATGTTTCCTTTCGCAAAGCACTTCGTACTGATGTATTAAGATAACTGATAGGATGTTACCTTAACCTAAATTAAACATCATTTTTATACTCTTTTTCACTCTTTCAACTTTTGAGATAGAGTATTAAATATCTTACGTATATAGACTTTATTTTTATTAATACATTAAAATATTATTATTCTTTAGCTTATCATGTAGTGATTTTTGTACTCACACTCAGTGAATCCTGACTATCTAATAATCTCAGTACTTTTAATAATAGTAATTGCCTATACTGAAATAATTTGTTTGGGGTGTTGAAGTATACAATGGCGTTTTCATTATATTTAAAACTCGGTTTTTTAAATGTATTCGAGATATTTATAATATTTTACCTCACCATTGTTTAACTTATCCATTATAGTGAATTTAAAAATTAATTTATCTCTACTAATGTTATGCCGTGATTATTTGGTTTGAGAAAACCTACTTTTTTCCTCATTTTAAATTCCGCAGATCTTTGCATCAATTGTCATTTCATCGTTTATCCTTTGGTTCATCTAGTAATGGAATTTTTAAAACCCAGCAGGTAACAAGCAGACCGACCAGTTACTGCAAAA
This sequence comes from Pyrrhosoma nymphula, assembly GCA_963573305.1. Taxonomy (NCBI): domain Eukaryota; kingdom Metazoa; phylum Arthropoda; class Insecta; order Odonata; family Coenagrionidae; genus Pyrrhosoma; species Pyrrhosoma nymphula. Next base: position 102,868,656 of record OY754332.1, on the reverse strand, counting down.
CGAAAGGAACTCTGAGAGTCGGTTACACATTCTTCATTTTGTACTTTCGCCTTCTCAAAATATCAACTCATTTTGATCATGGAAAAGATGGAACTACTAATTTTAACATCGGCGTCTCAAGGCGTCTCAAAGATACAGTTTATTTGCAAAGTTGTTAAATGCTTCTTATGCACCCTTCCTTTAGCTCATATGGTCAAGATTTCTCATTCGTTACAATAATACATTAAACTCTCTATTTAAAGTATTCCTTTTTATGAAGGTCACTCAAAGGCCTCAGTAGTGATGGCGTAATTTCTAGTATATTGTAAATGCAACTATATTTTTCAAAATTATATCTTTTGTTTTAACGATTTTTATTGCACACATGTATTATTTGTATGCATATAATCATGCACCTGAATTACTTATGGTTATATTCCTATATTTTCATAAGAAAATATGGTATTCATTTATTATTGGAAGTCCTGTGAGCTAAAAAAAATGTCAGCTTATAATGAGATCACTGGTTTTGCAAATGCTAAGCTTTACCCTAATAATTTAATATTTCAAATAATTTAACACTGCTGTAATCATGGATTCAAAATCTATTAGTGCCCATTGAAGCAACTCTATCATCGAAATAGCGAATTGTGTTTTTCTCTGAGCCATTTTCTATAATATTCGAAGCAATTTACCAAAATCTAAGGCAGATTTACAAAATTCTGTCAAAAATCATCCCTCCTTTCTCTATCTATTCTTCATTTGCCCGACGTACAGTAGTAGCACGTTAATGTTTGGGTTGTGGCAATTCCTTGCGCACTTCTCAACTCAGCAAGTCCTCAGTTATCTTTTCCATCGATCTTCTGGTGATTTATAGCCTCCGACACGAATTGCCCTTTTGATAAGTGAATGGCAACTCGAAACCTTTGCCTAGAGCACGTTTCCCGTACCGTTTCTTCACTATCCTCGTTTGGATTTATAAAGGTTTTTTGAAAATTCTGGAATGAGTTCAGCCATCCATTTTCAATTGAAGCGCAGTAACGCTTGTTTGGCATGTTCCAATCGTTTGTCCATTTTGGTAGTCAGTGGAAAAGTTTCATTTCCATATAGCTCTGACGGAAAAAAGAAGTGGACAACAAAACGCTGCCCTCTGATTTCAAAGTAGAAAGTTCCTTCACTTGATTTAAAATTCATTTCACCGCTCACTTTTTATTCAGAGCACGGTATTTATTATCTGTTTACTAGTTTCCCAGTTATCTGTAATAAAGGTTTCATTCCTAAGTAAAAGCCTATTATTAAGCACCTGTTCATGCGTGGAATTTTCGTTTACCAAGAGTTTATATGCGCTTACACTCCATCGTATTTGCTTTTCATTGGCTTTCAGAATAAAAACGTAAACAGAGTAAAACGTTTTAATAATATTGTTTGAAATTATCAAAAAATATTTCACAAATAACGTTCAATACAATCACAGGGTTTCGATCCCAAATAATCTGAATTTTAGGCTCAAATCTGAAACTACTATGGTACATAATTTTCAAATATTTTAATTTCAAAACCTAAAAGCTCCTAATTTGTAAGAAAATGTTTGCTACTTTCACAGAAAATCATACTACACTCTAATATTTTAAAATTACCTTTGCATGATAAGCATAAGGAAAAATAATAATTACTTTTAAACGTTGAAGAGCGGTATTTTTAACTCATAATCAATTCCAAGTAGCTAAGCCAATATTTTTACTCTTGTTACTCGGTTAGCGTAGCAGCCAAATGTATGTACTGAATAAAATGCCTGCATCTTCACTTCTGATATAGAATTTTTATAACTAAACGCTGTTTAACATGGCTAATTGCAGTAATGAAAATCTAACTTAATTCAGCTCATTCAAAATTGCAAACTTTCTCTCATAGTCACAAATGAGCCCTTTCACGCGGTCTAATTTTCAGTTTCTTATTCTGACCGGTGCATGCGCAGAAGCTGTGTTCATGCTTTCATAATTAGTGTATGTTACGTCACGATGAAGAATGCTTACGCCGAGGAGGCTTGGAGATTCGGTCACGGGCAAGAAATTTAAAATGAAATGCGGAAGGTATGGCCATGAAATATCTTGGGAGGAGACTAAGCCAGAATATGGGTAAATGGGAAGGTTTTTGTGCCGGGAAGGTGTGTCCCATAAGTAAAATATATCGCAATCCCTCTGGATTTCAACTTATATTTAACGATAATCAAACGAAAACGGCTGAAACGTCAGCCAGAGTAGGGTCAAAACTGTGCCGCCTGTGTTGAGGGAGTTTACTTCAATATTCAAGTGGAATCTCGCCGCATTTTCCTTTTAGCCTCCTTGAACACGGGTAACTTTTAGGTGATTCTAGCTCCGTCACGAGCATATACTTGAAACGCTCTAATCGCCTGTGATTGGCAGTAGGATTTGAGACTTGTATGAACGATAGGTATCGCATTTTTTTCAGCACTGAAAAACGGATTCGACGCTTTTCTCGGAAATGACTGAGCCTTTATATGACACAGTATTGAGTATGCAAGACTTGATTCGATTTTATGTTCTGACAATATTTGGAGACGCATCATAAAACCGTAATGTGGAAAATGCAATGCTGTCCGTCTCACAGACCACTTTTTGATACATAGTTGATTCTTCACTAAACTTTTGACGCATTCATTTATATAATATTATGCATTAAGATTCTCTAACGTTTAGCTTGGTTGGACATTTTTAGGCTCAAAATCAATGTTTGACTCACCAAATAATTGTAACCACCGAGTTCAACTTAGTATAAACGGCGCCAATGTAAACGTATAAAATATGCATTTCCTTTTAACGTATTACTTATTAGTACCTAGTACTTCAGAGTTTACGATGATTCCAAAAGAAGTAACCCTAACCGTGATGATGGTCAATCATACCCGAAATCTAGATAAGTATTCGAAAAACAATTTTCAATGAGCACATACTTTTTCCACTACAGTGGAAGGTTCTCTTTAAATTATTAGCACAGTAATGGCCGGATTTTTTTCTATTTTGCTGGGAATTTTTCCCGCATGCTATTTTGCCCTCAAGTATTAGACAGCTCTTTTCTCTTTTTATCTAAAATTTATCTGAAATGTTATGTATTATTTCCATTTTTGTTTCACTTTCTTAACCAATCAGTATATGCCTAGTTAGCCAATGACCTGAAATTTATGTTTAATTGCTTCTGTTGCAGACTATATCTTCAATAACATTTTAAACTACATGTATAAATAATAAATGTATAAGTAACGGGTATATTTGTGAAAGGGCGTAAGGCTACATGAAAAGGCAGAGGGGTAAACCTGACGATTCGTAGGGAATACCGGTATGTGAGAGCTACTTCTCGGCTTAAGAGTAAAGCTTATACCAATGTTTTAAGAATTATGATTTTCAGCCTAAAAATGTCTTTAATAATCATAGGATAGAAGAGGTTGATAATTACACTTGGCTGCAACGTCTCTTATTAATATAAGTTACATAGACCGCAAAATACCCAAATATTCACTTCTGGCACCTACAGTAAAGAGTAAAGTACAAAAAAGAGTCAACTCAGAGAAAATTTTATAATTTTGCAAAAAAATGACTATTCCATATCTCTTATACGACTCTGAAATACGGCATTTAATTAAAGGAAAATCAGAGGGATGGAATCAGCTAATTTTAAATTACTAAGAACCTGGGCTTGCTATACTTTGTACTGCCATGAACGAAATGAAGATAAAAACAAACAGCTAAGCATCCAGACCATCGCCGAAGATATTAAAAATACAGTAACAAATGGTACGTGCATTAATTACGAACATCGAAAATCAGATTACGCCGGAGGCGTCGCAACTGAAGACCACCTGGAAGATGAGATTGCGGACGGCCAAAGAAGTGCTGAAGGGACCAACTTCCGAGCTATATCCATTCAGGTCAAATGGTCTGATGCTGTACCGTCATTGATGAGGATGGCCTATCGTTCATGTTTTCTCAATGGTAGGTACATAGGCCAAGGTTGGATGCGGGGAACGGATATTAGTTTCAGGGCGGAAAACCTTATATTCAGTCGTACGTTCACTCAGCTGTACAGCTCCCGCGAAAGTTTATGGCGTTCGGATGCGCGGCGTTTGTGTTGTCCGCGACATACAAATTCCATTTTTTGAAATGCACTCATGCATGGCACAAATGTCATGCCTTCACTTTCCCCTACGTCCCTATTCCCTACCCCTCCCACCAAGATTTACCCCTCCACGACGCCTTCTTCTGCACATCCGAACGTCATAAGCTTTCGCGAGAGCTGTACATGGGAAACATATTCTTCAAAATCTGAGGTTTCAGGCGTGATGGAGTGGAACCGGAACATCACTGCAGTTAATGAAACAAGAGTAATTTCCACAAGTACTTGTGGAAATTTCTCTTGTTTCATTAACTGCAGTAAAACATATTCTTGACAAAATAAAGCTGTATACAAAGCTTCCAACGCCACGTTTCGGCAAAGAGAGTTTGGCGCGAATTAAAAGCGTAAACATTGGACTTCCTCGTATCCACCGATCACCCCGGGGAGGAACAATAAGCCGGATAACCGATCGTCTGATTGTACTTAAATTGGATCAAAATACATACATGCAATTTCATTACAGATAACTGACTAGAGGTAGTGAGCTAAATGTTTTTGATATTAAAGTAAGAAATATTTTGTAAATTTATTTTTATCCATGCTTTGGATGAAAACTGATGGTTTCCTTAAAATGTTTAATTTCCTCTGCGTTGCTTTGTATTAAATCCCCTTCGAACTTAAAGCGTTAATCTTGTGGAGGAATTGACTCTGTGCAAGCAATGGGTGGTAAATATGAGGCTCTATCCAGCCAGTGTACGGTATTTATCTACGAAGTAATAAGTATAGTTACCTACATTAATTTATAAAAAATTTTGCAGACTAAGAAAGCAATGGAGGGATTGCAAAAGCCGCTCTTATAAGGATAATTCACCGCGTTTGTGAAAGTCAAAGCCAATTATAATATTTCACTTTTGTGTTGGTTTGTTTGTTTGAAACATTTTTTTTATTAAGGAAATGCTGAGGACAAAAAAGTAGAAATCAAATTTTTCAGATTATTCAACGAATATATTTTTCATAAACACTTTTTTTAATATAGGAGCCGATTTTAGTGCAATTTCTGATTCATTTCCGAATTTTTATTTCAATTACGGCGTTCATCAGATGCAAACTAAAAGTATTGGATCATAAAGGGCCAAAATTTAGTTATTTTTCCATTCTCTGGAAATTTCCGTTTCTTATAAACGGTTATTTCAGAGAAATACACTTTAAAAGTGATAAAAAGATATTTTTTGTCCTCATTTTTCAATCAATCTTGGTTTTAAAACCATATTATTTTATATTTAATTTAATAGCAAAATAGCATGCTAGGGTGTGATACTTTTGCTCATATCAAATAGAAGACACTTTTCTACAAGAAGCCATTAAATTAATTAAATGATATATAATTACAAAACCGGTACGAGAAATACTAAATGAAAACAAAACATCAGATAACAAAAGTAGTGAATACTTCTATAACATGGAAGGAAGAATTCAGGATGATATAAGAGGTGTCAGAGTAGGTGGTTGGTAGGAGTAATGAGGAGCGAAAGGGGGGCTGAAGGCCGTGATAGAAGAGAGGATATTGGTGAAGCGGGGAGGGGGAAGAAAGAGAGTCATGTCAGTGGTTAGGGGTCGGCGCCTGTAAAAATACCGAGGATCATTGCTCTCCTTCGCTTTAATCAACCTTAGCCGGTATACTACCCTAATTATGTTAACATTTAGTCATCTTATGGTCAAAATTCCTTAAGGGATCACACTAGATGAGCACAGTGAGCTCTGAGTTTTGCGTAGGACCATGACCTTAGAATTTTAATGCTAAAACCTTCCATAGGACTGGATCGCCGACTCTCATTTATTCGAGTGCCAGTTTCATCAAATTTCATTAATCAATATTTCAAAATAAAACGTGCCTGAGTCTTTTATCATTGATATCCTCACTCTAAATTTTTTGTCAAAACTAATCCCTGTGTTATACAGTGGGCAGTAGTGCATGTAGTTGTTAGCTGAAGAACAATCAAAGTGTGCCAAAAAAAAACTCAACACTTATGCATTATTTGTTTACCACTTATGCACCCTTTACCTACAAACGGAGGATGGTTCCCTTATTCCAAGCCTGCTTGAGTTCCACACCTATGTTTAAGTTGCCCTGGGCCTCGTAGCAGAAGAGATAGTAGCAATACCGTTCGGCTTCAACCACCAAACTACCCATGTGAAAGTGACAACAGAAGAAATCCTGCACTGAGTCTTGGAAACAACGACGAAAAAAATGCCGTTCCCCACGGCAGGTAGCGAGCAAACGAAAGTGACAGTAGACCTCAACACTCACTCCCCGGTGAACGTTAAAATTCTATGCTTACCAGTTGAGGTCAACAGAGATGAAATATCAGCAGTACTAATTAACTACGGAAAAGTTCGCAGAGTCTTTCAGAATATTTGGAGGATCACCGAGTAGTGCAAACACTAAGATGCAAAGATGACCGTAGAGGTTAATATACCCTCATATGTGACAATCGGCGATCATTGGGCCGTCGTTATTTACGATGGGCAAAAAAGGGCATGATCCCGCTGCAACGGCGAGGGATATGAAGGTAAAAACTGCCCGAAAAATCCAATTGGGTGAGTATACTCCGAGGTCGCAGAGATGAGGTCGCAGGCCTTGGATCTAATAGTGGAGCAGGTCCTGGGGGGTTATTCGGGAATGTCGTCGGTCATAATGTCGTTACTCATTCATTGAGGCATTCAATGAACGGCAAAAAGACCCAATCGAACGACATTTTGAACGAATCTATGAGCTGATGTCAGAGCCGTTGGCTCAGTTTTGTGTTCCATTTTTAGCGCACCGCTGCGAGTTTCGCATTTGTTTTTATTGAAATTTGGCCGCATATTAAATGAACGAAAATGGAACCCACAGAAGGCTGTGATTTTTTAACCTAGGATTATGATTTATGTGTAATTTAGCATTCATATTTGTGTGTTTCTTAAAAGATTTAAACAATATTTTATGCCATGAATACATGGATTTAATTAATTAACGGCGGTTGAGGTTGTTAATTACGTTATCATTATTATCCAGTTCCGTAGTAATATTTATTTTTGAACGTCCGTTTTACTAGTTTGAGGCAGATACATTTAGTTCTAATTAATCATAGGCAACCGTTACGTGACATTGCGCGAAGTCCTGTTGGACTATATGGAGAGCCATAGGTCGCTTGCTGTCGGCCTGTGTAAAGGCCCGGAAGGGGCTACCACGACAAGACAGATGTGGGAGCACCTCTCTGCGTCCCTTAATGCCGTCGAAGGGGGCGCAGTGAAGACGGCGGACAAGTGGGAGAGAGTAAGTTGAAATAACAATTGCTATGAAGTGTCAAAATATTCGTGATCATTAATTGTCAACTCCTAAAATATCAAAACATTGCCACTTCTATGTATGCAAATCGATTTTTCCAATTATGAGATGTACATACGTACGGATCTTTCTCTATTGTAAAGGCAGACTTCCTTTGTATTTGTTTGACAAGTACAAGTAATTGATACACAACTGGTTTTTCAGTAATGGCGGGACTGGCGTTGTGACGCCAAAAAGAGGAAACCATCTGCACCATCTCTTAATTGTCTCAAACCTATTTCTCCTCATCGCATTTTCTCTCAGTATTTCTTCCTCCTCATTCCTACGCCGCCTCGCAATTGCAGCTTCCAAAGCCCGGTCATCCATGTCTATGAAATATTAACGGATGGAAGGTTATCCATGAAAAATAATTCGTACGAAACTCTTTTAATATATGCGTCCAACATGTGTGCAAGTCGAAAATAACTTCCAATCACATGAGCGTCAACGGCATGCTGAGATATCTTTGAAACTCAACAGGGAAAGGAATTCCTTTTTAAGTAACTCAAACGCAAGGCATCCAAATAGTATTTTCAAATGAAATCACTGTTGGATGAGTGATATTCTGATTGCGTAGATCATACCCATTAGCATGGCAATAATAATTATTTCTACGAAGAAGACTTGATTTTCCACTAGGTATACAACTATAAAAGCATGAAATAGATTAGATACGAGGATTTCTATAAGTATAAACGCCGGGATTGTCATTAATCAACCTCGAATTATGAAAATATGTTAGAAGTAAATAAGCATTACTTACTTGACTCTCAAATACCGCCAAAACAATAAACAAAACACTAACGGAAAGCGCTTGAAAAGCTTGGCTGCGGAGGCGGGACGGGGGGGATTTCCCATGATGCTCTTTAATTCCCGTCGCGACGCTAGCGCCGTCCACCGAAAAATTACGGTCGACACGGAAGCTTCGGTTTTGAGTCGGTCCGTGAACGAAGAACTGCCAAATGAGCCGTGGGCGCCATCTTTGAGGGAGTTGATGACGTATTTCTAAAAATGAGGGAAGTGATGACGTAATGTCATCGTTATCGACATTCCCGGATAACCCCCCTGGAGTGAGAGACCTCGCTGCTTGGCATGGAGGGTGGAGCAGCGTGAACGTCCGTCAGCAATACCGACAATGCCAACAGAAGAGACCGCGGAAGACCCAGCCATGAAGCGATCTTCCCGAGAGAGCGACGAGGAGTCACCCAAAAGAGTGAAAAACCGACATACTCCCGATACTCCTGTGCCTCCTCTTCCCATCGTCACGGGCGTTGACCCATTTAACTTCCCTCCCATCCCTCCCCGCATACCTCGTCCCCTACTCTCCCGCCCCCACCATCCCAACTCCCGCCTAACCCACCCCCTCACCCAACCCCTCCCTATCTTGACTCATAACAGGAACACTCAGCGGGACTCCCGAGGTCGAGAGCCTGGTGTTGAAGGGAAAAACAACTCTCACCCCCGAGACCAAGATAGACTCCGCTAGGACCGCTGTCAAGGGGGACGAGGACATGGAGGAAGAGTCTGATGGGTGCAGGACTCCTCGCGAGCCATGTCCATCCACACATTGGACGAAGAAAACGACGAAGTCACGATAGTGAGCCCACCTCTCCTTCCTCTCCCTCCCACGTCTCCCACACACAGGAGGGTGGAGACTCCACTCCACCCCCCAAAACCAACCCACCTACCGGAACACCACCCACCTCTTTCCTCACCCCAAATCCGTTCCGCAACCTGGCTGATCACACAACGGAGGAAAACAACATGAACCCGAGCTCCCTCAGGCCGAAACAACGTTACGGGAAGCGTAATGTCTCACGGCACCGAACAAAGAATTCAAAATTACAATCAAAATGGAGTAGGAAGAGGAAACCGACTGAGGAGCAACTCGCGGGCTCAGCTCGCGCCAGCAGCGAGAGGAGCCACCGCACATAATGAAGAACGTCATCCCTTGGGGTGGCATGCTAGGAGCATCCAGGTGAAATCCGGTGCCCACATAGGATGAGTTAATTAGAGCTCTCGGTGGCAGCGAGAATTGAGTGCATGGGTCGACGGTAAAGGGTAATCTCCGAGCGCGGCCGCTTCAAGCCCGGGGTGGAGACAATTTTATGGATTATTTGTTTTTTCTTTTTTCCTCTCTCTTCTTGATTATAAAAATTCACATGAATTATAAAAAACTGTATTAGAGAATATTTTTGGCAAATAACTATATTTCGACCGCAGCTTAATTGGCTAAGGCCCTCGGCGCCAAATCGAGGGATCTGGGTTTGTATCCCAGTCAAGGTGAATGATTTTTCCTCTGTAGAATGTGACTTTCCATAGTTGATTTTTTATGGAGAAGGAAATTTCTAGCCTACATTTAGCTTTGGAAAAATAATTAAAATAATAACTCCCAAAAACGAGGGATATTCCTTTAAGAGCCTATTTAGAATGCATTAGGCAGTGTAGAAAGTAGACGATTCAGAAAGAAAATATTATTATCCTCTCCGCGCTTTAAAAGTATAAAATTGCTTATTTTCGTAAATAATTTGATATTTTCTCATGATCATAGATTTATTTATAATCTTCATATCCTAGCAGTCAATTTTTTCAATTTTAATTAGAGTAACGCGTAATCTGATATTTCTTAAATACAAAATTGAAATTTTTCAGATACTATTCCTCCTTCCAATTTTGTATTTCTCATCTCATCATAAAATTCATATTAATGGATACGCTCTCCTGATTAATTTTATTGAAGGTGGTGAAGTTCTGTAATAAATCAATACATTTTTTTACCTCTACTTTCACCGTTCTAATTTATGGGACTGTTGAGATTTTTTCTTGAAAAACTCATTCATTCACGTAATCCTAGTCAAAGTAAATCTCGCATTTCGTGCGAAAATTTTATTGATAAGTCACGGTGAAAAAAAGAATATCCCCTCAAATGGTGTAAAACTAACGGTTAAACCGTTTATGAACATATTTCAGTTTAAGAATATGCTCCAAGAAAGAAACTACGTTTCGAACAGGCATTGACGTTTCCATGTAAAAAAAGACAAGAGCAGCGGACATGATTGGTGCAAGTTATAGAGTTCGTATGCATTAACGCGAAAAATATGGGACAGGGTATATACTTTATAAAACCGACTGGCTCTCTGGGTGACGCTTAAAATGAACTAGACGCATGAGACGTGCGGGACGAGTTCTTTCAGTTATTCATGAGGTAAGTCGTCAGTGACAAATTTCTTTTCATTCGTGCCGAGGGTGCTGAGCAGAGGAGATGAATTCACGTAACCCGCTCATTTGGCGGAAGGGCCGAATTGAAGAGAATTTATCTCGCAACACGAATATAATAAACGTGACGGGTGTCATCACATGAACCTGATGCTGTGTAGCAATAGTATTTAGTTGTCTTGCCATTTTTTATTTTACTGTTTCTTAACAGAAAATTTGGTAAGCTTTTATGTTCATCTTCAAATTTATCCTTTAAAATATAGAAAACTGCCAACTTTTTTTGAAAGATACATCCTTTCTTGACTATTGTACAGTATTTTAACTTTTATTGTATGAAAAAATCAATTAAATTTTATTCCAATATTTTGGCACAGTTGGGACAAGACTGAATGCTAATTCACGTCTGTCATCGGACCACTCGTAGGTATATTTTTTCATGAGATTCAATTTTCAGAAAATAGAGAAAGTACAAGTCTTTTGCGTAGTACAGAGGAGTGGTTGAACGTTTACAGTATAACATATGATAGAAAAATACGGTGAAATATCACCATATTATCATAAATTGAACAATAGATATAAGCGTGAGAAAAATTTAAGGATTATTAGTCTAAAATATCCGTAGACAAAACCAGTGCAGGAAAAAAAACCCACACAAGAAGGGTGAGACGAATTTCCTGCGAAAATCTGAAGAATAATAATGAAGAGGTCAAGAACATTTCATGTATGCGCTAATCAAACATCCTAAAGAGCGTTCCACATTCAGTTGACAGTATCGGCTCTTATGGAGATTCAATTCCATGTAATTCTCCGCAAGTACGGAGGTGCAACGTTGCCAATGACAGCAGGAAAATTAATGTGATGTTAAAAAATGCTACATATAGTGGTGGCAATAATTAATTTATTTAGTTTAAAATAAATGTTATAAAAAATATTTCCTAGAATTTCCGTTAGTAACGGAGCGCTTCTGATTTCATCTTCCTCTCCCAGTTGTAGACAAACGGATCACAGTATAACATTTGAATCTATACAAAACGTTTTTCATACATTTCGCTCTATAACGGTTAAATTTAATTTGATTAAAACTGAGTTTCATAGTTGCTGTATTCATTTTAATATCTTTTGGACAAAATATTTTGAATTTAGCAAGGTAAAAAGCGGTCGCCTACTAACTTTCGTATCTCATGATAAATATCCATACATGCTGCGTGTGAAATTTAGAAAAAAAAATAATTTTTTTTGGTGAAAGAACCGTAACAGTATCACGATTACAAAGGAGGTTATGAATTTTTGATATCGGCAAATATTTTCGACGCGCCATAATTCCACCGCTCGTTCTGTCCTGCCATCCAACTTATCGCGTGGAAGGGAGATTCTCGGTCGGAGAATTAGATTGATAATTTCATTACCCTTGCTTCTTTTCTACGAAAGATATCGTTCTTTGTATGACATTTAGTTAAGTCTGTAGTAATATGTTTAATCAGAAGATACTAGTTTCAAGAACTTGACTGATGAAAAAACGTTAACACTGAAGCATTCGGCAAACATATTTGACAGCAAAGAAAGAAGTGGTAAACGTCTTACGCGCCTTTCGGCAGAAAATACGAACGAGTTCGTACGAGGGATATTCTTATGCAGTGCATGGCCTTTGACTGAGTGTATATTAGATATTTATAGAAGTTCCGTAGAAGGTGCCGTAAAACATCTGCATGAGAAGCGATCCGTCACACAGGGGGCTGAAATCGAAAAAAGCTGGTCAAAAAGTGATTTTTTTCAAGCCAGGAAGCTGAAACTATGCATAAATATTTTTAAAACACCTGTGCATGCGACAAATTAAAGCATTTTTCTTAGTACTCAACAATTAACAATTTGCATGAGGTCAAAGTTGCACAAATTTCGCAAAAATGGTCTACACTCAATTTTCTCATGAAATCTTCAAAATCAAGCCCTTGCTAAGCCTTTATGGATAAAGAATTGGAATAAAAAGTGATGCAGCAAAATTAAACTGTTTTTCATTTTTGTTTTATGTACTGCGAGAGAGGAATCACTGTGACATGCGGTATGATGGTAAGTTATATACTTATATCAAAGATATTAAACGAAATGGCGGACACTCATTTTTGGTAACTTTTTAATATATGTAGAGAAATAGTTATTTGCATCGCCGATCATCGGGAAGTAACTTATATGAGGAAACTCTACAAAGCTTCCATAATGTTAATCCGATGAGTATAGGTTCGACCGTTTGCGACGCCGAATTTCATATCAGTTTTTGAATCGGACGGTCGAGTCTAGTCCAACCCGCCTGCAACGTGCGGTGAGGTGGCGCGGAAAGTGTGTGGAATGGGTTGTAGGCGCATCCACTCCGCTATGGAGATTTTCGAGACACGAACATTGAAAATGTCCTTCATGTGTTATAATTTGAAGAAATCATGGAAAAAAGTACACATTTTATCACATGGGGCAAAGGTCTAGGAGGTACTGAAAGACTGCTTTCTTCGGGTGCACCGCGGGCGTTTCTCTTCTTACCAACTTGACATCACCTACTGACAAATACGTACACTTTTAACGGAGACAGCATGCATACCACACAGGATTATTGTATTTTCGAGGCTATCATCTCTCAGCTGGTGTTGCACGGCTGCAACTCTCCTGCCCCCTGCACTGCGGTTGGGCGGACGGCGAAGGGTCGTTTATGGGCACCGCGGAGCCCTTTTATCGGTTAAATCGGATATTTTTGGGAGAAAGTTTCTTAGTCTCCAAAGAAATGTACTAAACCTTCATTTTTCAGTGGAACGAAGCAGTAGTTTTTTTTAATTTAGCTCGGGTTTCACTCGTATTATTGTCAGTATTGGATATCTCGAAGTTCCCCTATACAACTCGTAGTGGTGTGGATTCGTTGCTAACCACTTCAAAAATCCCCAATTATTCAAGGTATATACTCTATTAAGACAACCTGATGTCTATTTTTTTAATGGTTCATTTGTAATAACGTGTCGTTCACGTATAACGTATGGCGTTATTTATATATTCGATTGCTTCGAATCGTATTACGTAACTATTATTGCAGAAACCTTAATATCATGCCAATTCGCTTTTCGAATATTCTTTTATTTTGGAATGTGCATAAAATTTTACTCGCCTATTTCCATTTAAGCTTATAGTTTCGGCTCACTTTTAAAGGGTTAATGGTGTTAATGAAAGAAAGAATTGCCTCGATGGGTTCACACGTTTACAAATGTATAAATTACTAATGGAAGTGAAGAATGCGTTTCGTTTGAAGACAAAGTACTTGTTAAATCGTCTCACTGAAAGGTTGAATTTGGAACTGAATAATGAAGTTTTAAAGGATTTAAGTGACTACGTTAAGAGGTTCTTTCTTAAGGAGGTTCCGCCGTGACCGTTTGAATCATAACAAATACTAAATTCCACATTTTTTATATTCTGTCAAAAAAATCCTGCTATCACTGATGAAATGCGTTACCTATAGAAACCCAAAAGTAAGGAACAAAATTTGCAGATTATTCCAAGAATGTATTTTAAATGAGCATTTTTTTACAGCCATAGGGGCCGACTGCAGCGCCATTTCCTACGAATTACCGCATTTTGACTTAAATTACGGCATTAATTCATTAATAACTTGAAAAATAATGTGGTAAGATGCCTGTATTTTCTTTTTATTCAATTTCTCCGGATTATTTCCTTCTTAGAGACAGTTTTCTACGAAAATGGCATTTGTATTTTATGGAAAAATACTATTTTTCCTCGTGTTTCTCTCATTCCCTCATTTAACACCATGTAATTTCAAGTTCAATTATAGAATAAAATAGCGTGGAAATGTATCATATTGTTGTTCATAACAGATAGAGGACAACGTTTTCTACAAGTAGACAGAATATGAATAAAATGATATTTAAGTCATTTCACGGTGGAACCACCCCCTTCCCTGACAAGGACGAGTTAACTCGCCCTAACCAGGTGTGTCAAATAGCGTCAGGGACGAGTTAACTCGTCCAAGGCCGCTCTTTCGACTTCCTAGCTTCCGAAGACGAATTATCTCGTCCCCTACGTAGAAATTCTATCTCTAGGGAGCAGATGGCGTTTCCGGACACACTGGCTCATTTTTAGCCAGTTTTTGAGACTTATTTCGTTGCATTAGCGTATGGAATTGCGTCATAATTTTGTTAATTTTTACCTTGGTCTTTGGAAAATTGCACGTGAGATTTAGCGCATTATCTGCTCTTGTTTTAGATAAATTTATCTGGTATCGAATTCATACTTTTAGACGTAATATCAATGCATGTATACTGCATTCAAATGTTATTACATTTACAAAAATATTGCATTTGTTTTTTATTTTTGGGTTCATAACGCTAAATATAATTGATTCCGACATTCATGGCAACTGGCCGGATGCAAAAATAACAGTCGTGCGATATATACTCGTAACGGTGATATTATGTATTAGGAAAAATAAAAATAATCCCTTACAATCGCTTCTAAACAATAAATTACGTACCTACCTACCCGTAAACTGCACCACGGACGTGTGGCTGGAGGTGTTATGCAACCAGCCATACAAAAAGCGACTACAGGATAAAGGAATATTCGGATAAAGCTATGACTAGTGAAGCGTGTTTTCGCATGATTAGTCTAGATATGTTCATGCTTTAGTAATACATTGTGTGGGAGTAGAAATAATTGTTGAACTTATGCATACCTATTGCAGCAAATTTCTCAAATACTTAGCCTTCCTTTCCTGTCCTTCGAATGCGGTGTTGTAGTAAAATAAAATCTGCCGTGTTGACGTGAAACTCGTGATTTCTTAGACTCGTAAGTAACCTTTCAGTCTCTAGTGGGTTCCACTTGTACAACAAACGGCTTTTAGAGGTTGAGATTTAGACGATGATAGTCATCTTATATCCAACCCCCGTAAATGTAATTTTTCGGGAAAAATCGGAAGAAATCTCTCGATTACAGCATTACTGGTAGTTCAAAAAATGTTCAGGAAAGTGGCAGTGGCTTGCTCTCCCGTTCATTACATTAGGTTCAGGTTTCCTCTCGCGCTCATGTACTACGCTGCAGCCCTCTTTCTTCCAAGGTCACCCGAGAAAAAAGGGACAATAGATAAGGGGCGCGCCGCCAAGAGTGCATTGTCCGTCTGGGAAGCCCCAGGAAAATGGTTGGGCGTGCGGTCGCTTTCCGACCCTGCTTGATGCCTGTCATAATAGGGCCATAATTTCTTCACTCAAGTGGGACAGCGGACCCTAATGAATGGGAAAGATCTTCTGTGGAAAAGAATGCCTTCATTCTCATTGCTTTACGACCTCATGTGCTTGTTTTGCGGTAATCTTCGAAAGCGAAGAATATACACATAAGGAAAAGGCATATTTTCCCTCAGACGTGCATTTAGCAAGACTTTGAGCAGGAAGATCCACCTTTGTTATTATTCCACCTGATTTCGATCTTTCTCGGTGCCCCTCCATTCTCTCTAAATCTCACCGATTTGTCTTATCCTCTTCGGGAAGGTACTGTTTACAAGCTTATGTCAATATCTCCGTGGATATTCCTAATGTACCCCTGAAATTCTTTTACCTTTATCTAAGGGTGTCGACATAAAATCATTTCAATTTATCCTAAATTTTCAACGGAGACATACGTTATTTCTTCGCTCTCCTCCTGAGCATTCACGTCTAGTGTCCCTTCTCCATCAGCTATTCACAGAAATCCGTTTTTATGTGATTAGATGTCGATAGCAATTTTTGGTTACCTCAGTGTTTTTTTACTGTTTTGCTGTATTCATTCTGCAACAGAAAGTGAGAGTGAATGGGTGTTGAGGTGGAAAAAGGAAATTTAGAAACTTCGGGATCTGAATCGAGCTTCTCCGAGCGCACCATATCAGATGCTGAGTGCGAAGGTGAGCCTATTGAAGACGACCAATGGAGAGAAATGAAAAGTAGCGAATCTCCCCCTCCTGCACCCGCAAGGTTCAATTTTGAAAGTACTTCATCACTCAATTTTGAAGTTCAAGAAGATGGTGGATTACTCCAGTTTTTTTAACTGTTTTTCGGTAATGAATATAACTAATTACTGATGAGACAAATTAGCATGCTAATCAGTGTCTTCGTGAAAAACGCTCTGGTTCCAGAGAACAATGGCGTGAAGTGAGTGCTCCCGAAATACGAGTTTTCTTGGCACTAATAATGCTGCAGAGCATTGTGAAAAAGGCTGACAAAGAGTATTTTTGGACCACACGGTGGATTCTGTGTACGCCATTTTTTGTGAAACGATGTCATATCGCCGATTTGCAAAAAAATCTGGAAAAATTTACACTTCACAAAAATGAGGAATATGTCGCACAAAAACGTACTAATCCAAAACTGAATAAGATTGGAAAAATCTACCAAATGTTGAACAGGTGGAAGGAAGTCATATTTGAATAATAGACTTCACCTCATCGGAAAAAATTATTGAGGAGTACATCCCCAATTTTTGGCTCCTGCAGTGGGTAGGCCACCCGCAACACCTCACCCTCTCCGCCCCTTAGAAATGCACTTTCCTGAGCTGATCCTAGCCACTAATAAGAAGGCAAGCCCAACACGCAAGTGCTTTTTATGTACTAGAAATCGAGATGTGCACGGGAAAATTATTCGAAGGGAAAGCAGATATTTTTGCCCAGATTACGATGTAACTCTGTGGTTGTAACGCTGTCTCTCACCATGTTTTAGGATTTACCACACAAAAAAATCTGAAAATAATTAAAATTTGTACTAATCGATTTGGATATATGTTAGGGTTGTAGAATTTTCAATAAAACTATAGATATTTTGGCTTAAATACTTGTTCTAGCTGAGGTAGAAGTGCATCTTTCTCACTTTGACAATTGATAACAATAAGGGTTTAAATTGAAATTATTAATAAATAAAAGCTCAATGCTCAATGCTCAAAATAAACTTTTTTTCCAATCATTATAACATATAAATAATTAAAAAATGCAATAAAAAAATATTATCCTTTTTGGAACCATTTCCTCAAAAAAATGTGTCAGGGAAGGAGTTAATATATATGCGTCGCGGTGGGAACAAAGCTCACGGAATAACGAGAGATTTTGATGCGTTGAGGTTAATGGCTAAAGGTAAATGCCGTTTTTCCCGAACAATTGCAGCAAAATTTGCCAGATTCTTCAACGCCGTCATGCAAGTATATCCGAACGATTAAAGATAATTAAGAAGTACCTAATCTTGTACTTTGAATCGTTTTTAAAATCAAATTTGTGCTTGCATTACAACCCTTATTAGGCGCCTTTGGGCGTCTGGAGAAATTACTTTCTCATTCCAAAATATTTTATTGCAAAACTCACTCTCAGCACCTTCCCATGTCTACAGAAATAACACGCGTGAGGGAAATATAATTTTCTGAATGCTTTATTAACACTTTCTGATGCTACATCGAAGTTTCTTTGCTTCAGACCACCTTTGATTTCTTCAAACAAATTTTTCTTTTCATTACAGCAATCGGCATTAACTTGATTAACTTTATCAATAATATTAAAGGCAATATCGAGGGGCCTGCCTCTTAAATAGGTCGAGTTTAGGCGGTTCTGCTGAGAAACTGCAGAATGATATGTACAATTTTACCCACAATACACAAACATTGATTCATGATGCCGATATTGCATAGAAGTGTATTCTACCATTGGGGTAATTATCTGAAGAGGCAAAAGAAGAGCGAAATAAAGACATAAGAAATTTTCTTGAGCATTTCTCGAGAAAAACATCCAAGAGTGGCCACCAATCAGGATTTATTTCAGAAACTCCTCCTTACATCAGATCCTTTCATTTCCAGCTCCACTCAAGATCTTCCAAAGAAATCTACAGGCTTGCCAAAGGAAGTGAAACCGAAAAAGACCTAATTTATTCAGACAATGATGATAGTGAATATTCAGAAAGTGAACAGTAGAAATACAAGTAAAAGTTGAATTTTGTAGTGCATATTTTGTTCTTTGTGGTAGATATTTTGTTAAGAAAAAGTAAACTTACGTAATCATGATGTAAAAGGGTACAGCAAACTATTTCCCTCCACGGTATTTCTCCCTGACACTGAATGAAAAATGACTCTGAATATTAAAAATACACCAAGTAATTAATCATAGGGATCATAACCCCGCAGATTCCCCGAAAACGTTCCGCGGTGCCAATAAACGACCCGTCGCCGTCCGCCCAATCGCAGTGCAGGGGACCGGGGAGTTAGTGGTGCGGCACCAGCTGAGGGTTGGTGGCCTCGAAGAGACAATAATCCTGTGTGGTATGCATTCTGTCTCCGTTAAAAGTGTACGTATTTGTCAGTAGGCGATGTCAAGTTGGTAAGAAGAGAAACGCCCGCGGTGCACCCGAAGAAAGCAGTCTTTCAGTACCTCCTAGATCTTTGCCCCATGTGATAAATGAGTACTTTTTTCCGCGATTTCTCCAAAATATAACACATGGATGCTTTTTTCAATGTTCGTATCTTGAAAATCTCCATAGCGGAGTGGATGCGGCTACAATCCATTCACACACTTTCCGCGCCACCTGACCGCACGTTGCATTCGGGTTGGACTAGACTCGACCGTCCGATCGAAAAACTGATATTAAATTCGGCGTCGCAAACAGTTGCAGCATAACTCATCGGATTCACACTATGAAAGCTTTGTAGAGTTTCCTCATATAAGTTACTTTGCTATGCTCGGCGATGCAAATAACTATTTCTCTACATATATTAAAAAGTTACCAAAAATTAGTGTCCGCCATTTTGTTTAATATATTTGGTAAATTATGACAAAAATAAGTAGACTACAATAAAACAAATATGAAAAACAGTTTAATTTTGCTGCATCACTTTTTATTCCAATTCTTTACCCATAATGGGCCTGATTTTGAAGATTTCGTGAGAAAATTGAGTGTATACCATTTTAGCGAAATTTGTGCAACTTTGACCTCATGCAAACTATTAACTGTAGACTTCTATGAAAAATGCTTTAATTCGTCGCATGCACAGGTGTTTTGAAAATATTTATTCATAGTTTCAGCTTCCTGGCTTTAAAAAATCTCTTTTTGACTATTGGCCAGCTTTTTTCGATTTCAGCCCACTGTGCGTCGGTGTAAAGATGTGTTTACACTATGTAGCAAAACTTCCTATACAACTTTTGATATATAACATTGTTATGTAACTTTTGTTATATAAAATATTTTAATAAATATTGTTATACAACAAAAAGTTATACAACATTTATATAGTCAGTGATTTCTGTGCCCACGCTATATGTTACATTTATTGCATACAACCGCATCCAGTATCAGAAGTGTCACCGAGAAGAGATGCAGTGCTCGCCACCGCAGGCACACGGAACTCTGGAACTCTGAACTGATGACAGAAAATGCTACATATAGCAGATGCTAGAAGAAAAACCTAAGTATTACATTGCTAAATATAGCAAATTTAGATATAGCATGGATTTCTTTTGGTCTCTACAGACTCCCGATGGATAGCACAATTTTTTCTATGCATAGCTGAATCTGATAAATATAGTAATGTTATGAAGCACTTTCAGAATTGAATTTTTCTACTTTTAGCAAATGTTATATAAACCTGCTAAATGTTATACAAATTTGCTATATAGCAGATTTTGCTACCTAGTGTAAACGCGGCTTAATGAACCGTTGAAATAATGTGCGAAGGCGTTTAGTTTCTCATCAGATTTGTATGCGTGAACAAGTAGTGTAAGGTGTGCAGAATAGTTTCACAGCACTGTGGAGTATCTTCCAGATCAACTTATTTCCAACAGTGTGCTATTTCCATGACCGGAACTAAGAGGAGGAGGAAAGTGGAGAAGTTGAGAAGCCGTGAAAGAGAAATGGTGTTTAATGTGTTCAAATATTTCAGCAAATCGTTTAATGTCGCTGAAGCCTGCAAAGATACTTTGAAAGACACTGGGTGCTCACAGTCTACTTTCTACAGAGTAAGAAAGGAAGCATCCCGCGGTGCATTGGTTACTCCTTCGAAAACGAAAAAAAAACCAACAACCGTATAAGAATGCGAGATCAGTGATGTATGTTGATTTCGTAAGATCGGGACTTCGCAGGAAAGTTCATGAATCATTCTTGAAAAATTTTCCTCCAACTCTAAAAACAATTCTATAATCCGTAGATATACAATAGGATCTTCCCTTATTTCAAGATGACCACGTAATACCGTCTTTTTGTTGATATAGACTTCGTATACAATCACAGGGGCAGACGAAGCATGCTTATTGAAAGAGACAATATTATTATTCGTTGGCTTTATAATTATTTAAGACTGTTGAAAAGACATCGCCGTGAGTGAAGGAAGATTGGGTACACAGATGAGACGTGGATCAATGTTGGACAGACGATAAACATAGATTAGCGCGATAAAGAAATAAAAACACCAAATAAATACGTTTGCTGCTCATCACTGAATCAAAACAATAAATAACTTTGTTGGTAAAATCATGGAATCTAATGACAATTAATATTGGTAACAGGTAATTGAGCAAACCCGAAAATGTTTCATGCTGCAATCATTTTCAAGAATGGAATTTAGGAGGTGGGTAGTGGGATATTTTGGCATTTCCTTGTTCGTTTGGATCGCCTGGCGTCTTATCCTACTTCCCAGAATTATGGCACCCTCAAATGTTTGGGAGGGAGGTTGGGTCTAGGGTAGCCTACGGGGATCTAAGTTGCTGCTCCAGGTCACCCGCAGGGCCGTAGTTAAATTAAGCTGCTGTAGTTCTACTGTCCACTGTACAACAACACGTGTTTCAACGCTTAGGGCGTCATCATCAGGTATGATAACATACTTGATGATGACGCCCTAAGCGTTGAAATACGCGTCGTATATTATTGTGTATTAAATATTAGTGGCCAGTACAACTACTGCAGTTTAATTTAATTACTGAAATACTGTTCCACCACGTAACGCCAGATCCGATCTTCTTTTCGTCCCAGCCAGATACGATCTGATTTTTAGGTTATTAGTCTTACTAAGTAATTTGAACGTAGGCAACTTTTCATCGTTTGAACTGACATTTAGCTTACTCCGAATAAAATATTCAAATGCAACTTTACGTGAGATTTCATCCTGTGAATTCTTATTGCTGAAATATTGTATATAAATATGTGGAATAATACTTGTGGTGAAGCAGCTACAGTTAACTTAATGAAATGAAGAAAGAATGGACGAAGGATTTGAGCAAACATAATTCGGACAAAATATGCCCACATGGTTTTAATAATGTACACGAGGTATTCTTTTCTAAGAAATTACAGCTAAAATGTGAACATTCATCTAATAATGAAATTGTATTATTTCTGAAGCGCTAGCAATTCTTGAACGGAGATTGTATTTTAATAATTGCTTATTTAATTTCTATTGCATATCTAATCTATTATCTATTTCAATGCCTTTTAAAAATTAAATTTACAAAAATGTATTGATGGCCATAAGTCATTTCAGATATACCCTTATGAGCGTTATCAAGTCATATCTGCAGCTTCACCGTATTCTTGTCACGGAAATGTGAATTTAAAAAATGGATTTTTTTTCACTTCAAGAAAAAAATGTGTTACGTTCTATGCGTTACGTTACGTTACGTTAAAAAAATGTGTTACGTGAAAAAAATGCACATTGCTGTTTTTTATACAGAAGTCAATGGATTTTTTCCAACAGCATAAGGAAAAATCTGTACCCAAGGAAGAGATTTAATTAATTGAAGTGCGTCGGCTGCTGGGAAATTGTTGTCACACTACTGAGTGTATATGTGTTTGAACATGCCATCCACGTGACCTTCAACGTTACGAATGCCAGCTCCACCACTCAAGTGTTAATTTGAGATTCCCCCGTAGATATGTCGGCCACTTTCGAGGACATGACAGCCCGTACGGAAGCGATGACGGTTGGAGAGCGAGGGCGCCGCTGAGCCGTGGCTGTCGAGGAAAGGCGCGCTTGCGTCTCTGAAGGACGTTGCTTACGCGTGTGATGGATTGGAGAGGGACGTCTTACTCCGTCTCTTGCCGGGAAGAAATCTCATTGATGCCGCTGGAATACTCGCCGAAGTCTGAACTCATAAAGAGCTTTCTTATCCTTGTGAGTACTTCCCAACGTAGCACGAACGTGGATGAAGCTTTAAGGAATTCGACCGGCCCTAGTTTCTTACTCTGTTTATATAGATTCAAGCATACATAAGGGGCACACAAACATTTAATTTATTTATATACATTTCATCGGTATTAGTGCGTAACCTAGAAGTTAACTGGTTACATGATTAAGAGTTTCATGTACTATCACTTTCAAAAGTCGGTCCACGCGGTGAGTGCGGCCAACTTCGCATTTCGCTGAATTCGAACTTCGGGTATTGCCTATGAATTCAGCGACTACTAAGGGGCCAACTTGACTCATTTCCACTCAACTATGGAGACCCTCGTATGACCTTCTCCCGCTATCGCTGACCAGCCAACTCCCCCGACTCCAAGTGGTAGGCAAAGGTAGGCGGAGAATGCGAAAGGGAAAGGCGTTAGGTGTTAGGTGTTTTTCACGCTTACGAGTAGCGGGCTTAATTGTATTCTTGATAAATCGAGGAAATAGATCGACGAGCCGACCACCACAAAGCAATATTTTGAGGATAATTCTCGACTTTGCGTTTTACCCTGGACAGCTAACTCCCCGGACCTTTTTCCTATTGAGAATGCGTAGGGTAACATTGTGAATGAGTGGCATTACGACGGAGAAAGAACCGAGTAAAACTTTCTACACACGGGATGTTTGGAATTCTTTAAGCCAACATCCCCGTGTAATAGAACATTTGGTTGGGTCTATGCAGTCACGATTACGATCTGCAACTGAAAATTATGGCGATATTACGAAATATTAAAGTTGTTCTCTGATGAATGAACATTTTGTTTTAGATTTCTGTTACCATAGGTAATATACTGAAAATGACTATTCAATAGTACACTTTTCTTCCTAACTTATCAAATGTTGACTCATTCCCATTAATTTTCGCTGCAAAATGAACGCCAACTTTAAGTTTAAATCACAACTTCTATTTCGTTGGAATATATTCTAAATTTCGAGAACTTTTTTCATGTTGCTTATTTGAAAATATTATATTTTATATACGAGCAGTTTTTCATCGTAGGCATTTTTAAATGGAGTGCATGTCTTCTCTGAGAGCGAGAAGTCAATTAAGTTATTTCTCCACTGAAGGAAAACTCATTCAAAAATGACCGCATTCATTTATGATAAATTACAATCCACTTTTTGTAGCTTCATTCGCCACAGTTTTGCATTTATTTAATCCTAATTAGGGTTTTATCCTTTTTTAGGTAATATCGTAAAGTATCATTTTCAGTAATGATATGTGTTGGATGAAATAGGTATGACTTCGCTTTGCGTATTTAGAAATCAGCTTCGAGCGGCGTTACACCGAAGGCGTTTCAATGTTAATTTTGCTTTATAGTATGTAATTCGTCTTACATTGTTTTTAATGGTCTGTTAAATGCATTGCGACTGTGTTTAGGAAGTTAATACAAAACAAAGATTCATTCACTGCATGTATATCCATTACTCAGCTCTCCGTTCCTGAACGAACCTCTAATTTCTAGAAGCTATGTTCACTATGGTAGCAACATATTCTGGAGATGTCGTAAAACTCCACTGACCTCTCTGACTAAGGAATCTATCAGTCACGCAATGGGGGATGCTAGTTAAGGAAATTTTTGTGAAATCCAAGGTGTCAAACGCACGACGTAATTTTAATTAGGTAGCTATTTTTTTGCTCCTTTGGACGAGATTGTTTCACTGCACAGCGCACAACCTACACTTTCACGCGCACTGACGAAAAATGAGCTGCTGAGGAGATATAAGGGAGTTTAAACTGTTTAAATCTGTCAATCCTTTAGCATAAATAGATTGGTTTGATAAATCAATATATCCAATCGCAAGGCAATCAATTAATAAATTCAGTTTGAATACATTCTCGTAAAAGCAATGCCTTACTGTGAAAAACATTGTGTGCCTCATTGTGAGAGTACTTAAAAGCTCTATGCCAAATTCAGTCTGTCTGTCAAAAGTCTTCCAGCAGTCTAAGAAGCAAATAGAGACATAGTGGCTATTATCTATAAATAAATGTTAGAATACTCATCACCAGAAATGCGTTTCGCGTCCCGCTCTCTTTCCTTAACCCATACTGCTGGTTTTCACCGAGGAAGTCTTCCGCCCTTTCCCCGATTTCATTTTAACAGCTATCTCAGCTATTTTTATTACGTGCAAAATAAAAATTCTGATCTCTTAACATTATCTTTATTTTCTCATTGTCGGGAAAGGTTTCCGAGCGGATTTTGCAACAGTGGATTTTGGCAACGTATTTATTATAACTTTATAAATTACTAGTTTTCCTGCATGCAAACGAGGCTAATATATGTCCCCTTTGCGCAGGACTAATGATTCTTGCCATGACGACCCATGTCATAAGGACAGAATACGGGAAATTATCGCCTTCTTTCTCCCACAAGAAATACCGGCCGAAGTCCTCCCACAAGAAAGTCCCAGCCGAAAACACTTCACGGGTTCTTCTGCTGGCGCATTCTAATGGGAGTGGGGGTTGGGATTGTTTTGGCTATTTGTTGTCGGAGGGAGGTCACGCGAGGTCTCTTATCGAGTAAAAAGCAAACTCAAGTTGTGCCTGTCGTAGCAGTAAAATTGGCCCCCAGAAGTCATGGAACGCGTATGCAAACGTGAAGCTCGATTTCAACAGAACACGGAGATGGTCGCGCTCACCGTGTGGACCGACTTTTGAAAGTGATAGTACATACTACCCTGGGATCCGCCGCAGAGGCGTGTGGCAGGAAACGTGTAAAATCTGAGATAAAGCTCACATCACACAAACTTCAGGTGAAAATGAAAGTAAGTATGTTACTGTCGAACAACATCCATAACAATAATTATAAACAACAAACTTAGATACTATGTAAACTAGATACATATTAGAATTCCTTCTTTGCAGTCACCGTAAATTATAAAAACTAACACCGAGCCATCCATGTACATATACATTAACTCTGACACAGTGATGTGAAAAAAGCTACGCAATGGTGATGTCGGTCTGAAGGACAGGAACTCGATACATCGTTTTTTCTAGCTTAACTTTTACTGTTTTTGCGTCGTACTTATATTCATTATAGTCTATATAACTTCTGATACAATAGGTCTTATTTTCTGTCTCAAAATGTTTAATAGATTATTCATAATAAATCTTTCCTTGAAGAATTCCTAACTTCACCAAATGATAGTATCAAACGAGTAAAAACCTGAATTAAACAGCCCCAGTGTAAAAGTATAAATTATAAAATTCCTTTTTTATTTTATTCCAACCCCCATATTATGATTGATGCCATTGGAAAACTAAAAAATAAGTAGCCCCAGTTGCTATGCCGGTCTTCAAAACCGGGATTCCTGAAAAAATCGATATCCACAGACTTTTGCCACTTTGGATGAAAGTTGCTATCAAATACGTACATGGGTATTGGACGCCAGAAGGCTGCAAGCAAAAGAGAGCAGTGGAAAAATGACCGATAGGCAGGCATATCGGTTTGCGAGACCAAAATCACTGTCTGAGGATATAACCCGTCATTTGCCGTACTTTTCCCAGTTTCATATTCCTACTATCTCCCTTTTAATGACTGGAGTACTGATATTTCCGTCACTCACCCTTGCAGAGGCTTCCAGGGTATTACGTGCGTGTAAATCCTTGGACAGGTGGAGACTCGACTGGATAGCTGCGGATCAGTGAAAGGAAGCGGTAATGATCTCTTCAGCAGTTCTAGACAAAGCGAGTGGGATGACGGGTCTGAAGAGTCTGAATAACGCTACATAGGGATACAAGGAGAGGGACAATCAACCTCCCGAAAAGGAGAGTCTTTCAGTGGAGAGTTTTGAGAGTAAATAACGGGAATGATTTAAATGGCACTTGATTGGGTAACAGGGTGTTTTAGAGAAAATTAATAAGGTATTTTAGTGCCCATCAACACTCCAAAGCCTTCCTTCCCCGTTTCGCATGATTTTAAAAGTCCTGACGCTCATGTACCAAAATAGTCCACTTCTCAGCGCACTTCCGCGAGATCTATAGAGTGTGAATGGGTATTGTTTAACGCTCTCATAAATTTATTCGCGGAGAAATATAACTTGTGATTATTTGGTTTCAGAGATGCGATTATAGATGCCTCAGCGAATAACATTAGTTTCATGAAAATAAATTCGTTTGCACAATTTCACTTAAAAAGATTTATTTCACCGATCAGTTCCAACTTCTAATGCATCATTTTCAAGATAAAATCGGCCAAGGAAACCTTAAAAATGATGCAAAAGAATTTGATGTTGATCAGTGAAATAAATAAACGATGTGGAATTATGCAAATTGTTTAATTTTCCTCATTTGTATAACGTTGAGAAATTCCTCAAAAAGTCGCCTGCATCCATCAATTTTGCAAGCGGATAACATTCCAGCATTTTAGGGTGAAGATGATACCTATTTGGCTAACCGTTCTTATCATCAATTCATGTTTCGAAAATAAACAACCATATTATTGCATTTGAAAACTCCTTACACCTTCCTAGACAGGGTATGATACACTTGGGCACAGTCAACTTGGCGCAACCACCTTAGCGCTGCCGTATTGACGTACTACCACTACGTACCCACGACGTAGCCACCAGCCGCCTTCTCACGAAAATCCTTGGCGAAGGCCCACTCCGTTGTAGATCAGGCAGATGCTAATTGGGCGTAGACTCACTTTGGCGCGGGATATCTCGGCCCCAGAAACGACGCGAACGGGTGGATGGTGGGGTTGACGATCCTATAATGCTGACTTTGTTTGAACTTGCGGCCTTGCCCGCTAATGATCGTAGGGTTATATTTAATGGGCAAGTGTGATGTAAATGCTACTTTTATTTATCTTCCCTATGCAGTGTTATTTCATTTTATTCCTTAATGGAACGTAAAATGACCCCCTTATCTTATTTAAATCGTAATTTTTGTGATTACCTTCTTAGGATTTTGTATTTTTTAGTTCCATTTCACCTTCAGCTGTTGATTTTAATCCTTTAAATCGACCTTCAGGGAATTATGTCTCCCAAAACGTATAAATTTTAAAGCCACATGTCGGGTATGTATTACCAGTACCTCAACCTACATTCTCTTGTTTCCCGGAAGAATTAGTTATATTCCCCTCATTAATTGAAATTGATATTTTAATCTGTGTACTGCATCTAAGTGCGTTTCACAGCACAACAATTATTTTTCGTCAAGCATAGAATTGCTCTCCTGAACAGTTTGTGTGACACACTTACTTTTGCTTTTATGCATCTATATAGCACTACTTTGTATTCTACCTCAAGAATTCGTGGCTCGGTGTATGGAAGTATCCTGCCCTGTATTTACAGCTAATATAAAAACAAGAGATACGTAATTAAAACTCTCATTAGACCTACCTGCCACAATTGCAAATACCCCCACCATTATTATAAACACGCCAGGGAGAAAATATGCTCATTTATCATGAACATAGAAGAAGAGGTGAAAACACTTCCCAAATTCCGAACGAAAACACCACTTCTCGAGACACATAGGACCGTCGGAACCTTGGACCACGGAGTCGACGCCTGTCTTCTCGAGAAAGTGCCAAGCTGATCGCAACTTTGGCGATCTTCCCGTGAGAGTGACGTGTTTCCGATTTCCAACCCCGGATTCCGGTTTCCGTTTGCCTAGCTGATAAGACCCCTGAGAGCGGTCTTGGAATCGATTTGGGATACGATCATTAGCGCGTTTTGAAATAATGTGAATGAATGCTACATGCCTGGGCTGGGATCAACTCGTACCACAAACCATAATGGTGGCTTCAATGGTAATTTGTTGATGTAAATACGGGAGAAGTCTGGCGAAATTCACCACCTACGTTCGTGGGCAGATAGGTAAGTCGCAATATTTTGAGAGCGTCAATTCTATGTACATGTACTATAACGGAAAAACACGAACAAGCGTGGGAGATGAGGAATTCCAACACATTCTACAAAGAACCCGCTAAATCTACCATTGAAGTCGATAAATCGATGAATCAAATGTTGATAGGTTATAATACGATCACTGAACGTATAAGTTAACTCTTAGTAACAGTTAACTCTGAACGTATAAGTTTTCTCTAGGATAATCTCAACGTTGCGGAGCATGAGGACAGAATACTTTTTATACGCGAGCCCACCATTAATCACTCATGATTTTGGAGTGACATCGATCCATTACTTGCAATACCGAGACAGTTTTAACGCTAGAGATAACGAGCTGTTTGCTCTTTAGTGGGGATAAAACATTTTAAAAATATTTAATAGAGATGAGAATGTTCATTGCCCTTTCTGCGAGGCAGAATTCATAAACGAATACACACAAGGCCTGCATTCTTCGGTGGATAATGGCCGAGCCTTGTTATGAAATATAAAGCTGGTGGCGTTTACTTTGGAGGTTTACACAGGTATTCATATTCTGAAGATTATGTTCAATTTCTTTGTCATTTTTTTATTTTCATTCAATATTTCGTGTACTCTGCTGGTCTCTTCACCCGGAATAATGTGTATTGTGGTGGGTTATTCTAGTATATATTCGTCTAACCTAGTGAGCTGTTGGTCGTTATCTATTTTTGGCTCTCTCATCCCATCAAATTTATTTTTTACCAGTACTTTTTAAAAAGATTAGTACTCACATTCTCGGTTGAAGTTATTTGAATGTTTTTCAATTTCTGTTCCTTCTGGAATAAGTCTGTGGTAGTACTTCACGTCTCTCGTGAGTAATTTGTTTTTTATATTTTGTTTGCCAGGAGTGGAGGTACTGTGCTCTGCAGCGGTATATTTTTTCCCCTGGAAGTTCTCTTTTATCTTTGTATGGTGATGTGTTCTTTTAAAGACCGAACGCTTTTTCTGTCCAATTCATACGCTTCCGCAGCTACATGGATTCATGTATACTCCTGCTAATGTCAGGGGGTGCAGTGTATCTTTGGCTGACGATAGGCTCTCCTTGGTTTTCTTTGAAGTTTCGGTACTCAACCATTAACTTTTCTTTCTTTATATTAATTTTTTGTGTCAGGAGTGAAACATAAAATGGCCTACCCAGCAGCAGAAACGCCATAATTATTTAATGTTTTAATTTTCAAATTTTTTATGAAAATATGGCTATGGCCATTATTTAAGAAATCGAAGTTTAAATGCGTTAAATTATAATTAAAAATAACAGAGATGCGGAAAATATTCTTCAGAATAAATCTAAAATTGTTGAGACACAGTATATCGTATTTTAACATCGGAAGAATTATAACTTCTTGCATGGATGCGTGTTAATAATGAGTAAGCGCTGATTCATCAAATGGAAGAATAGATATAACAGGAAAATCAAATTATAGTGTATATAAATTATAATACACTTAAAAACATTCATCCATTCAAATAAGGTTGACCTTATCTATCCCTGATGTCGTAAGTGTAGTTCTCAAGCAAATTAGTAGGTGAATTAATGCACCCAAATTAAATATAATGCTTTGTAGAAAGATAACATGATGGTGGGTGAAAAAAGAAAACGATTAAGAATCCCTTCATAAGTTCTTGTATAGGTTCTCTATAAAAGAAATCGACATTATCATTAAGTGTGCATTTACGTTAAGGCGGGAAACTAAAAATTAGACGTAAACTAAGAGTCCATTACCCTAGGTGATAGGGATTGGATTCGACGTATAAATGATGAAAAATGATCAGTGAAGTGATTGAGGGTAAGACTTGGACAAGTGGATGCAACCAAAGAGACATTTGTGATTCCAAAGAACAGTAAAACTGGCCGCGCAGTATATTTAACGGAGTCACCCACTATTGATCACACAATTGTGACATGAATAAAAATAGGACCATAAAAAATAAATTGAGACGCTCAAAATCAAAATGTGAATATCATAATTGATAAATTCGACAGTGTCGGACGATATATGGTGGAACAGCATTTTAAATAAAAACTACAGTAATTGTGCTGTCCACTTAAATTTAATGTGAATTACACAACACGTATCAATGGACATAAGAAGTGCTACTCTAACAGTGATCCCAAATCCCACCTTGCCAAACATTTGATAGAGGAGTCCCATAGAACAAACTTTGACTTGAAGATCCTCCATTATGAGAAAAAAGGGAAGACGCCTGGACACCTTGGAGCAGTGGGAGATCATCAAGAGGAAGAAGAAGAAAATGAAACTTCTCAATTATGTAGCATATGATGTTCACTCCCCCATTCTATCCTTGTCCACCTGACAATCCAAGCCTGTTCTTCCTTCCCCACCCCTTCCTCCTCTTTCCTCTGCTTATCTCCACAAGAAACCCCCCCCCCCCCCCCCAATAGGCCACACTCCCGAATCCTCGGGAAGGTCACATATCATTTGACAACACCCCCCTCCCCTGTTATTCACCTTCAACCGTCCCCCTCCCCTTCCTTATGACTACCTCCTTGTTTTGTCAAGAATCCCCCCCCTCTTTCCTTTGTTCCTTTGTATAAATATTGCTATTGGAGGCATAACGTGTGCAGACCTGATGATGACGCCCTAAGGAGCGTTGAAACACGTGTTGTGTAATTCACATTAAATTTAAGTGGACAGTACAATTACTGTAGTTTTTATTTAATCATAATTGATCATGGCTTCAGAAAATACGACTTCAAATAAAGGATGGGAATGGATTCCGAGAGGCCGGAGTTGGAGTCAGGGGCGCTCTTGAAGTTGCCTGTGATTGCCTAATACGACTCTTGCAAAAGGTCCTGGAGCAGACCTGTGCGGAAAGGAGGAGAGTTATATGTAGAGGGGGTGAAGGAAATGACGATGGACAAGAGAGGGACGCAACGAGAGAAAGTGAGCTAGCTAAATTACATTGCGAAAAAGGCACGATGCCAACGCAGGTACAGTCCTCGCGAGAGTTTATGGCATTTAGATGCGCAGAACAGAGGGGGTGAAATGTGTGGGAGGGGTAAAGGAAAGGAACGGAGGGGAAAGTGAGCGCGTGGAAGGCAGAATGACCAACATAGCGTCTAATCGTGAAAATGTAATTCCGAGCCGTATTGGACAATTCGACTCGTCGCGGAGCATAGAGCAGGTAGCCGACCCTTCCCCGCCATACCTCCGTTCCGCGGCCGGGGCTGTGGAATAGATGGTCTTACGCGATGGCTCACACCTGGGCATTTAAATTACTTTAAACGCATTAACATTTTTTCAACATTAACAAAAAATAACAAATATAGTCGTGATTCCACTGAAACGCTGATTGAGTAGACACCAAAGTTAGCGCAAATCCGTTGTTTTTTTTAGTAACGTTACTAAAATTTTCAGCCGTGTGAAATTAAGTCATCGAGATTTAAGACATACAACGTAAAATTACGAAATAACAGTGCGTTCTAAATTCTTCTTTTACTTAGCTAATGCAATGAATGGAATCGGACTTTGAGTCCCACTAGTTTAAGTTTCAGTCACTGATATAAGAAAATAAAAATTACTTGAAGAGATAATGTTAAAAATTGGCATTATGTACATGTATATTCGATGAATAAATGGGACATTGAGAACACAAAAGAGTGGAAATATAAGAATACATATTCTAGAGAGACAGAGAATATATATGTATACATATATTCTCTGTCTCTCTTATACAGTGGGCTATTAAAAACAAAATTGGGAAAGAAATCATTTCTGCGAAATTGTAAGGTAGTACAAAAGTATGAACATTCTTAAAACCAAAAAATCAAGGAATAAGAAAGTGTCAACAGAATACCGGGGATCCTTATATTTTCGATTTGACAACACTGTAAAGTTGAGTGATGGACGAGAGACGCGCGAGCCCTGTTATTCTCTCTGTGAAGAAGCAATTGAGCGGACGATTTGGTGAAAAGTGAACCGCTGAATTTGAAATTTTTTGCACTAATCAAGTTAAACAAGGCATTATTTGTTAAATGTAGTGATTTACTGCATAGTGACTCGTTTTATTTTCGTTTGTTGGCCTCTAAATGAGATCTCTGCAATGCGAAGAATTCTTTCTAGAATCGATTTTACTATAAACCCAACAATATGTATTCCGTATTATTCCAATGATGGGTCTACTATCAATGCTTTACTAAACTTCTATTCATTGAAATAAATAAATATTTCTTTGCGTCCGCTTGCGTCTGGTGCATATATTCCATTTATTTCAGAAAGATGGTGGTGCAGCCCAGCGCAGTCACTGCTGATGAAAGTTGGCAAATATGTTTCTTAAACTGTTGACAGTTGTCATGACCTTTGGCTAGTAATGTTTGTTTTTCTAACTAAACGACAACCGTATCTATTGTGAAAAATATAAAAATACAATAAAGTTGCCGCTTAAACTGATATAAAAGTTTCTGATAAATATTAAGAATAATCAAGATACCTGCAAGACTTGGGGCTGTAGATATCACTTCTGTGAGAGTGAACTAAGGAATAGAGTTTATGTCATTTAAAACATTGAATTTCTGTCGTCAATTAAGGTAACTAAAATTCAAATATAAACAAATTAGCATATTTCATTATCACTATGTATTACTTTTTTTAATTTGCACTCAAAAGAACCCATCTACAACGCGATATTATTTTCTAGCATTTAGCATTTCGAGCAAATATATATGTACCGATAATTCTGCCAACAGCTTCCATAGAAAAGTCTGTGAAAAGTATTTGTCATTAGAAAAATTTATATTTTTTAGGTTTCGTCTTCGAAGTCTAAATATATTCCATTTTTTCAGATAGTGGGTGGCGCATAACTGCGACTATTGTCGTGCAAAACTATTTCTCAGCTAAGGGCGGTTTAAGAAATTGAATTTAATTTCATTGAAGCACCGCACTTGATACTTAAAGAATGAATTATAATGGCAAAGGTATCTAATATAATAAGAATCCAGCAGAGTTCACTTTAATTAGCTCTTTAACCAACTCGTTTACAGTTCAAATATAAGATTTTTATAAGAATTCCTTATTTTTCCGCGCTTTCATATTGTTATGTACACGTTAAATAATTTATTTTCAATGTTCATTTTGGCTCTCCTTAAAAAAATCATTTAAATTGTCCTCCTTTCCCTGCTATTTTTTAAATCCTTCAATTATTTCAGTGGCTGAGCGTCCCATCACCTATCGTGAGCTCTTCGATGTGTTGCGTGAATGTAAAACAATGTGTCCAGTGAAGGTGCAATCGAAGGAATGGTTATTGTATTACATAGTGACCACATTGAAACTAGACAATTGCACACCTGATACTCAGACGACCGTTGAAGATTCCATATTCCATTTTACGAAGCGTCTTTCCGAACGATGGAGCCTGAGCCATAGGAACGCCAATAGATTTTTAAAGCACAACGCTTCCTGGTTGGAAAAGATATTTATTTTGCCTGATATTCAAGTAGAAAAAAGTAAAGTTGGTAGGGGACGTCCGGCAAAAAGCTTTGAAGAGAGTGGTAAGAAAAGCAAAAGGACAAAAGTCGCGATATTGCTGAAATCGCGAACTTCACACGAGTTATCACTTGCTGCAGAACTTAATTTAAGAGCTTCTGGAAATGAAGATGCTGCAAAAATTATGAAGGATATTACAGAAGGTACACCCCGCAGAGCATCCAAGATCAGAAAGGCAGTGAAATCGGAAGAAAATCGTATTCATCCTGTTCCCTATTCTCCGGAAGAGGCCCTTTCTTTGATCACTGAACTGAAGTTATCAAAATACCAATGTACAGTATTGCGCGCACAAGCAAAGGAAAGAGGTGCCAATATATATCCAAGTTATAACGCCGTCAAGAGAGCTAAAACTCTGTGTTTTCCACCAAATGAATATTTAAAAGTGGACGAAAAATCCGCCGAAGTGAACCTACAATGTTTGCTGGATCACACAACAAGCCGATTGGTGCGATTACAATACAGTGTATTGCAACAGTTTCTTGACACCAGTCAATTAGACACATTAGAGCTACTCTGTAAATGGGGATGCAACGGCAGTGCTGGACAAAGTGCGTACAAACAAAAGTTTGCGAATTCTGATGATGGCGAAGGAGTTGATTCAGACATTTTTATGACTTCTTTAGTTCCCTTGCGACTTCGACCATTTGGATGCCAACAGGACACAATTTTGTGGCAAAATCAACGCCCGTCGTCAACAAGATTTTGCAGACCCATACGATTTCAATTCAGGAAGGAAACGAAAGAAGTTGCTCAAGAGGAGTTTAAATACATAAATACACGTATACAGGAACTTTCACCCACGGAAGTGATCATCAATGGCAAATCATTATTTGTAAGGCACAATTTAATGATGACTATGTTAGATGGAAAGCTCTGCAATTCCATTATGGGAAATAATTCAGCTCATGTGTGCTATATATGTGGTGTATCACCAAAAATGATGAATGACATAGATTGCATAAGCAAAACTGAGTGTGACATCTCTTCCTACAGTTTTGGTCTTTCTAGCTTTCATGCCTACATACGATTTTTCGAATGCGTATTACATATTTCATACAGACTTGATATAAAAAAATGGCAGGTAAGGCTGAAGGAAGACAAAGAAACACTCTTAAAGAGAAAGATGGAATTCAGAAACGAGTTTCGCTCGAAGATGGGACTTCTAGTAGATGTTACAAAACAGGGTAAGGGATCGACCAATGACGGTAATACCGCTCGTCGTTTTTTCCAAAATCCTGCTCTTTCCGCGGAAATCACTGGAGTAAGTGAGGACTTGATAAGACGATTCAGTGTAATTTTACAATGTCTTTCACTGGGATTTGAAATTGACGTGCAAAGTTTTAAAACATATGTCTATAAAACTGTGAAGCTATATGTAAACCTCTACTCGTGGTTTTAACTGCCTTTCACAGTCCACAAGGTCTTAATACACGGAGGGGAAGTAATTAATACCCTTTTACTTTCGGTAGGCCAACTATCAGAAGAGGCGCAAGAATCCAGGCATAAGGATATCAAGTATGTCAGAGAGTATCACACTCGAAACACATCAAGACAGCATACGAATGAGGATTTACTCAATTCTCTTCTCGTGTCACCAGATCCTATTATATCCAACTATTTCAAACGGCCTACAAGAAAATATGGACTGATAGCAGATGAAGAATTAAGACTGTTAGCAAATCCCACCCATCATTAACCAGAATATAATAAAATTCATAACTTGAGACTTATATCAGGCTGTTTATTTATTCCTTAATACTTCGTTTGGCATAGCTACACATAATCCTTGAACACTTTTTTTTAAATTACTTACTCTTATTTAACACATTCTGATTATATCTCTAACGTAAATAATAACTTTTCATCGCTGAATGTATTATAACTATGTATTATCTCTTAAGCATATTACAATCGCTTATCCCGTTCAAAAATATTACATATATTTTATCATTTCCAAAGATACTTGATTGCCTGATTATTCCATTTATTTTGCGTAATTTTTACGGATTTATTAAGTTATATAGTAAAATTTAACCATTTTTCTCAAAAGAAGTAAATTACGATCCTTAAGAAAGTTCAAAATCGTGCGTAAAACCATGAAATATTTTTTCCCACTTTTTTTTTAAATGGCCCACCGTCTAGACGAGCTGAAACGGCACAACAGATATTGGTGTGGCTTCACGAAGGACATTTGATAGCAGCATTAAGAAATATTTTCTGACTCCCCACACTAAACTATCTTCCTCTCCCTTTCGCAGGGTTTTGAGAGTTCAGTAGCCTATCTCCCAAAATTGCCCACTGCCCAGTGCCAGATATATTTGCGGCAGCTTCACTGTAGCTTATAAAGAGACTGTGGCAGCCAATTGCTAGAGACCGTAGCTTATTACGCAAGCCAAGATAACGAAGTATGTGAAAGATCTACGTAAAACCTCCCTACGTCAAAATCCCTTTCTTGTTTCTATCAGCCCAAACAGAATAAATGTAACGTGCAAGTTTGTTTGCTATTTTGCACGCTCACAATGATACGCATAGGTATGTAAAAGGTGCAAAATATAAATGCAATTCCATGCCTTATGTTGATATGATACGCTTCAAGCACCAAAATAGTTTCATTTAATTGAAATAACAATAAAATACTGATATGTTTCAGCTGCTGGGTTTTCTATTAGATAAAATTGCTGCATATTAAACCTCCTTACGGTGTGAAGAAATGAAAACAGTGAATTTTTTCTGCCGTGCTGTCCTTTCTCTTGTTGCGTCTGATTTTCAAGGTTCAAAGAGAAATGTAACTACTAAACAAGCTTTCCTCTGCTTAAAGAGCTCCTTGAGAAGGGCCTGACCCTGCTTGGAACTATGAAATCAAAATAAACGAAAGATACCACCTGAATTTTTAGCTAGTAAAACAAGAGAAATCTGGTTGACGCTATCCGGTTTCCAGTACGATTACTTTCTGTCTTCCTTGACACCAAAAATAAAGAAGGCTGTTATATTTCTATAGTCCAGGCATGATATAAATGAGATTGATGCTCAAACAAAAAAATATGTTATAAACCTGGACTATGATGCCACAAAGGGGGGAGTTGATGGCGTGGACCAAATTTGTGCATCTTTATCTACTTCTAGAATTACTAGAAGATGGCCTCTCACGTTACTTTATCGGCTTCTTGATATCGCTGGAATTAACATGAATATTATTTTCAATAACTATAATGCTGATAAAGACGCAGAAGAATATTTTACTTGAATAATATGGCTCTAAGTCTAATGGAAGCTCATCTTCAAAGAAGATCTACTCTCGTGAACTTGCCTAAAGACATAAAAGAATTTTTAGAAAAGTATAAGTGCAAGGAACCAGTTCCTGAAGAATCTAAATCAGGGATATGCCATGTTTGCGGGTGACATAAAAATAGTAAGTAAAACTTGCGTGCCAGAGTTGTAAAAACAATTTATGTAATAGGCATTGTCGTCAAGAGACAACATGTATCATATGCGAAGATGAACAGGACTTAGATATGATCTAAGATGATTAACAAATTACATTCAGTGTTAAACAATAAAAGATGCAACTATAACAACTTAATCAGCCTTTTTTATTGGTAAAATACCTTGTCCTTAAATATAGAAATACAATTTATATTTGCGATAGAATTGCTGCGGCGCGTCCACACGTGGGAGTAAATTTGGCGCGCCCACCGCCCACCGTTAAAAGAAACATTTCAAAAAAAAAATTCAACGAAATATATATGCTGAATGTATTTTTAGCCGTAAGAACAGCTATCGTAAGATAATTCCCAAATTTCAACTCGTGGATCGCAGAGATATATTTTTTCCCATTGGGCTTCTATTGTAGAATAAATGAAATTTCACGTTTTTCAAACATTTTAATATCTCCGTATATAACCTTTAATCCTAATGTCAGTATTTTTAGTTAACTTTAGCGACTATTAACCGATTCTGTTGAATACTTGCCAGTAAATTAAGGCCGGTTTACGATTGGCGTCAACGTGAATCTTAACTTAGCTTTAAGCTGAATACAGGGGTTCTATGGATACGTTAAAGGTCGCTTCAAAGTGTCAACCGTCAACGTTAGCCTTTATGGTACGGATTAAAATTTCAGCTCTGGGTGCTGCCGGACGGATTTAATTTTCGGCTCTCAGTAGAAAAACTATGGGTTTAAATAAAGCATCCAACGTAAGTTCCCTTTTTTTATCCGCAGCCAATGAACCTGCCATTCTAGTGTACATTTAAGTGTACCCTAGTCCTTGGCAAGTAAGGCAAAATGTTGTGGTTTCCCATTCAGCCATTCTCAACTTTCACGGTTAATGATCACTGTTGACTCCAGTACACGTGCAGTATGTAAACTGGATACAGTTTCTCATTTGTCTGCCACGTTGCACTTGCTGTCGCCTCGAACCTTCTAGCAGTCTTTTTCCTTTGCCATTGACACTTTGTCATTGGTGCTTTGCACTCATCCATGTTCTCGCATTATAGTCGATGGTAAATAAATCCACATACAGTGGCGCTCGGGTGCAGGTAAGAATCGGCTGCCACGGTAAACAGGCGAAGGTAAACGAAGGTAAACGTTGATTACCGACACATATTCCAGTCGACAGTTAATCGTAGATCACGGTCGTAGACGTGAAACCAATTAACGAAAAACGTTAGAAGTTGTCACCAAACATATACGGGCTTTAAGCCCTTCGATTTGAGGAGTCGCACTATCAGCTTCAATGCACTAAACTCAAACCTAACGGTCAATGATGCGAAGGTGAATCAAAGCGGTTTATGACTGAAAAGGAAAACTCCCCCGCAGGGATCCAATTTTCGGAAGCATTTTCTACAATTTGCTCCAATGTTTTTTTTTAGTTTTCGTACAGGATATGATTAGTTGTTTATCGTATAAGTTGTACATCCTTTTTACCCGATGAGATGTGGTGATTCCACATGGGTCAAAATATGAAAATATTTTCTCAATTTTTTACGCAATTGTGCGTAATTGTCTTGACCAAAATTGTGTATTGTAAAAGTATTATTTTCTTTTATATAAAATGGAATTCCGCCAAGTAAAACCGGATCTTATTTCTTTAACGAAACAAATATCTGGAAAATTTGGCTGCCACGAAGTATCTTCAGGAATTTATTTAAGTTGCTCATTCCTAAACAGAGGGCTACACGGTTTTTGGTCCGGTCCAGGGGGGTTATTTTGTTATCTCACTTAAATGAGAATACGTCATAAAATGTGGAAAATTACGTCATTTTTCGTAGTTCAATTCAGCAATCCAGGTGGCATGAACATTTTCGGGTCTCAAGTGGTGAACTGCCGGTCTGTTTATTTGATTCATCCACTCTTTCGACTCTTGATCCGTATCTTTCAACTCTTGATCCATTTCATTTGGCTCCGCATTTCATTATTTCCATTTCACCTGTCGTTTGAAACATGAAATGGAGCCACCATCGGACCTTAGCCGACCGTGAGCCGATCATTAAGAGAGCGAAACGGATCTCCCACCTTTCCGCAAAGAGTCATTGAAAAGGTGAGATTACAAAATAACCCCGCAGCCTGGCTTGCGAAGAATAGAAGTTTTCATAATCGACTCTTCTGAGGCTAATGTGAGCATTAACAGTAATTATAGATAAAGTTGTTTCACCATAAGACGCTAATGGCGCAAATCAAGAGGATTACTTTGGCATCAACTGCCACAGCTGACGGCGAGAGTGAAGTTCGCAGAATCGGCTGATGCACTGCAATATGGAAGGCAACGGGAAACGACCAAGTTGGTTTCCTCATAAATTCATTCCTGCATTCGTATGTTAGGCAGAAATAGTCGCTCCGTAGCTACAAATGCATTACGTGAGAAAACTCAAAATTAGATGATGTTCTCACAACGTAGGATTTCATTTCAATTTAACTGATGCCACGTTTCAGACTCCTAAGCATCCTCACATTTGGCGTAATGTAAATACTTAGACACCGCATGAAAACCATCCACTTTTCTAACGAGACTCCACCCCTCTATCCCCCTATCCCCTCGCTGCACAGGCGCATGATGGAACGCCCCAACCCAACTCTGCTTCCATGGGAATGATCGTTTACGCATTGGCTCTCCAACTCTAATAAGAGGTCTCAAATTCTGGGAAAGTGTTAATATCCCGATTGTCACCATTGTTCAAAGGACTTACTCGGCACAAGTCCTCACTATGGACGGGACCTTAAGAGAGGAATTCATCCTCTTCGTTGATCAATTTTAGAGACATTATTTAAAATAACACTAAAATGTTGCTTAATAATATAATGCCCCGATATCGGAAAATCAACCCTCCAAATATACCCCACGGAAACCTACATCACAACCAAGCAATTACTAGCACGAAATTCTACATTCACCTATACTCAACCATCTTCAAATCTCCATATCATCTACCCTCCCACAAACCGTCTAAGATCCTGACTGTCTCCCAACACCTTCCCCTCACCCAATTCCCTTTCCTTCATAAAACTTTATAGCATCCCGTTACTTTTCAATGTGTCTTGCAACTGCTCGTTTTGCCTCTTTGC
Source organism: Pyrrhosoma nymphula (assembly GCA_963573305.1). Lineage (NCBI taxonomy): Eukaryota > Metazoa > Arthropoda > Insecta > Odonata > Coenagrionidae > Pyrrhosoma > Pyrrhosoma nymphula. Next base: position 102,827,837 of record OY754332.1, on the reverse strand, counting down.
ATCTCCGATATAACGATTTTGTGCCTATGTCTAGCAGTGTTCCCCCCTTACTGTTTTTCATCCACCAGTTATTCCTCAGTTATCACATCAGTTCCATTCTAGAGATATAATAGGGGGTCAAAATACTATCCTCTGTGTCATGAAGAAACTTGCTTGATCTGTATTTTTAAAACATTGCTCACGCTCAATAGCACTGCTAAGTGGATGACTTCAAGACCAACGAACGAAAATTTCAAAATCCTGTGAAACGGCAGAGGAAGTTTGATTATTGTGGAGGGTCAGCTTGATAATCTTTCTAATTATTGTCAAAACAAGCGTTTCGATACGTGAGATGACTCTCCACTACCCGTCATCCCGTTTCGAAGTGTCTCACAATGAGGCATTAACATACGGTCCCTGATAAAACAATAGCGATGATTGATTTTAAGCACTTGTCTGTTAGCCTTGCATTTGTGTGCTCCGTACCACTTGCGCCTCGGTATTTCACGAAATATTTATGTTCCCTAGCCTCCCTTTCTCTCGTAGCCTCCCTCTATTTCTCTCTGTCTTTTCCATTCACCCCCTTCACTTCTACCTGGGGGAATAGGGTGCATTATCGACTCATTTGTCACAAGCTAAATTATCTAAGAGAAGTTCCCTCCTTCCCGCGCAGGTCATTGACAGGAACTTAGTCAAGAGTTATAATCTAAACGTAACGGTTAGCTTCCAAGCCTTTAGCGGCTATTAACAGCTATTAACTAATTATTAATTATGTCCATCAGCTATGTTCTGTTCTTTGCTCACTCAGTGTTCGCTAGTAGCAGTTTTTCATGCTTTCGTGGCTTTCATTTATAGTTTAATTATCAAACTAAATTTTTTGGGTGGAAGTTCAAAATTCTTTCAGCGTATTCAAGATGCGGCATCACCAGAGCAAATAAGCATCTCTTATTCGGTTGCTAATCTAAGGGCCTTTCTACTATTCAATTGATAAATCCGTTTTTCATTTATTTCGCACATTTTTTTGTTTCCCCAACGCTGGGTCTGATTCCTCTAGCAACTCCACTCAACGTCACTCCTATTATACTGACCTTCATCGCCTTGTAAAACTTTACTGTATGCATCGGTATCATCGTACCAATTTTGAGGATACCGGGACTAGCCACGGTATTAACCTTAACGGAGTCACCCGAAAGTGCACATAAGTGCGATATCCCAAAGAGGAAAAATGATTCGCCTTTAAGGCGAATGATTTTTCCACTGTGGAATATTGCACCTGGGATCATCCTATTTTCGTTTGATTTAACACTCCGAGTGTATCTCCGGGGAATACTGTCAGCGAAAGCTTCTCTGCTTCTCTAGCTTGAGTCTCTTCTCAATATTTGTCCCTTGCTGAGTGACCTGATTCTGAAACGTCTTCCATTCGATTCATCCACCCATACACACCCGAGTTCCACACTCAATCATTCTTACAGTCAAGCACCAGCGACCCTGACCTTATCATGCCCTTATCTTGAGCACACACCTTCTTTAGAGTAGCTCCGAGAGGCATCCTCCCAACGGCGACGACCCATAATTTTAACCGTCGGGTCGCGCGACTCGTCGTCGCCGGCCCTGCCCAAAACCCATTTCCCCTCCTCTTTTCGGGCCCATCCAACGAATGGCGTCGGGCTCTATCCCGCCCTGGACGCTAAGGGCCACAGCAGAACCCTTTCCACACGGCATGTCCAGTATGGGGATTCGGAAAGGGGGGGTTGACGGGGGGGAGACCCATTTTTACGAGACGTCGTCTAGAACCCACCCGGGGCCTAATTCATCAGCACTGAGGACCCATCCGTTGTAAACGCTCGGGGTGTGTGTGGCTAGGGATGCGGAGGGGCGTCGAAGGGAGGTGGGAGGGTGTTGGAGGCGGAGTCAATCGGGGACTGATGCTTTCCGGCGAGATGAGGTGATCAGGTGAGGGGGTTGGCAGGGAGGGTCGGGGGAAAGGGGGTCGTGTGGGCCTACTACTTCAATTAAATCGGGCCGTGAGCAGGAGAAATACCCCTCTGATTGACTTTCCGGAGCGTCCCTCTGGCTTGACCGGAGGCCCAAGCTATTGGGAGAGAGGGACGTTGTCCGGCCGGGAGCAACACCGCGTGAGTACTGAGATAAACGCTTTCGTCCACTTCCCACTCGACCCGGGTATTTTTATCCACTTCCCACCCTTGTGCCCGGTTCCGATGAGCAGGTGGCCGTGCTCACCCACATACATATTTCGGCACCTATTTTTTTGGTTTCGTCACAAAACACGAAGAATAATGTCATATTCAAGGGCTATTGAGGGAAACATAAAAACGGAAGTACTTTCTCCGAGTAAAAAAGAAGGCAATTACTCATCTCGGATAGGTCAAATGCCTTTTCCCCAAGGCAAATTTTATCCATTTGGTGTATATAAAAGCATATGTGATGGCTGAGTAGGTTTCAATTTATAATGTTTTTAAACAATGCTTACGCATAAAAATTTTTATAATATGACTAACAGCATATATTTTATCCATAGGAATCTTTAACTTATAGTTTCACAATGATCTGCGATTTCATCCAAAGTTTTCAAAGTTGGGCATTTAATAGTCAATTATATAATAACCCCATGACTTTTAGTTATTACAAAAACATATTTTTATGGATTCTTCTGAACACCTTTTAAGTAGCCCTGGACAACGTTCTAACCAAAAAACATTGATGGTAATAACCACAGCAACTCCTTGCATCACTCTTGTAAATACAAACGTGGTGTCATTAATATGCTATTTTACAGTGTGCTGCACGTGTTGAATTAATAATTTAACATTAATGATAGTTCAACATTCTGAAATATAACCAAGTAGTTGTTAAAATATTATTATTTGTAGCGGAAAACAAAGAATTGAATATATCAAAATACAATTTTAATTCTTAAAAATCAAACCACTCTGATTTGATCACAGCGCTGTATTTCATGCGTAAAAGTTATTTGACTATTATATTCTTCTATTTTCCTTTTTATTACAGTCTCTGTTATGTCGTTTCGTATTTCAATCAGCAGGGATAATTTCATGGCTCGTCTTTCTGTGGGTTAGTATGAGTGGTTCATTGGGCTCCTTGTTTTTTATCATTGCTGAGAAGGGCGACCTCTATAGAAACAACGACAACCACCACTTTTTTCCTCCTATATCGATTATGTAGCTGGCATTCGCACCGAAGCAAATTAAATGATGGAAGCAGGCGATATTTGGTGAAATTTTGCAACGCTTTGCAAGATGGATGCATATCACTTTGTACAACTCCACTGACGTTTATTATTTCACTGACCGATTTCAGCCGTCCATTTCATAAGTTTCCATGAACTATCAAATGGTTAACGTACCTTGACAGGTTAAGTAAATGTTTCCTTGATAGTTACAAAATGAACGTTAAAATAGTTCGGTGAAATGAAGGATCTAAGGTGAAATGTATGAAAAGATTTCTAGTCATCATGCCAAGTATTATCGAGAAGGTTAATCCCATTCATGAACCTAATATATCGCCACATAAATTGGCTTACAGCAGGCAATTTTTCGTTTTATATTCCCATATAAGCAATAATATAAGTGGCAAGAACTACAGAGGCCAAGAATGGAATGCATCAGACAAGATAAGAAGGACGTCAACGTATACACGGTTGTAGGAATGAATTGGTTTGCTGATACGAGGGTAGATTGGAGACCAATCTTCGAATTGATGGCTGATGATGATGAATGCATGCAGCAAAAAAATTATCTTAGTATGCGGACCTGTTCCGGAAGCCGGTGATAATCCTAGAAAACCAGGATGCTGAAACCGTCTCTTGTATAGGAATTAGTAAGCTGAAAGGTATGTGTGGCTATAGTAGGCAAATTTCTGGTATATTTGTAAATGAGACAACTTTTTCTTAATTTATGTGTCAAAACGGCAGAGATTACCCATGATATTGGTAATACCACAGCATAATAATAAAAATCCGAAAATCAATTGTTTCATTTTACCATAGCAAAATATATACTACTTCAGATATGTAGTCAATAATCTTATTTTTCAAAATGTGCTTAGTGAAACATATATTTAAGTGAATTAGTAAAATAGAAAGTAAATGACCACTCGACTGTACTGACAGATGCAATGCAAGGATGGATGTCTACGTTCGTCTGGATTTAAACGTTAAGCTAAAGTTTCGGTTATGCAGCATTATATTACTCGCTCTGTTTCATTTCCATGTGACTCTTTTGCAATTTGTGTACGCGTAATAATAATATTTCCTTTTCCCGTAACATTCATTTCATCACTGTGCCAGGCATTTGAAATTATCAATTAAAATATGCTTATTTTTAACTATTTTTTTAGTTACCTGAATTATAAAAAAAATATTTTTTCCCCTCAATAATTAACTATATTATCATTTTTCTGCAAATGACAGTGATTTCTTTGAACATGAATGCTTTGAGTTACTAACTTCCAAGGAAAAAATATAATGTAATATTTTTGGATAAAATTAAATGGGTTAGTATGCTATGGCGTGAATTAGGTACTTTTTTTATTTCTTAGGGACAAATTTCATGTCAGAATGATAGAATTACGGCAAAAGGACTTACACATGATACAGGTAAAACATTTACGAATAAATAGTGAGTAAAACTTTATAGCCATCATTTATGCAATTTGAAATTAGAAAAACATTTTTTTCCTACCTACTATTTGCCGTTAGACATCATATAGATGATCTCCATCCCTTCGATTTCCATAAAAAACAAGACTTCGAAGATGCATAAAACATTTTTAGGTAATAATATACCACAAAAATTATAATACTCGTAAAATAATATACCCCTTTTCGTAAACTTAAGAACTCAGTGAAACACCGTCACACGTCATAGACCATCACACTATCAAAGGAGATTGTCACCCGCTCGCCGAGACATAAATCAATTGGAATGACTTTCCAACAAATTAGGGGAAATTGTCGAACAGTCTAGAAAACGTGAGGATGTTACATGGAATTATTATTATAAATGACAAATGGTGCTTTTTAAATAATTTGTTTGAGCAGACAGTCGTTTATGAACGGCTATGTTGGTCGACGGCTTTGTGATTTCATTAGCAGTGTTGTTAAATACGGAAGGTTGCAGCAAGTGCATGTGATTATCACCTATGGCTAGCACGAGAGCGGCTAAATTTTCTTCTCACTTTCAACCCCTTCCCATGAGCAGTCAGTTTAGCCGTTATTGACGGTTTTTTTTTTAAATTCATGATGCAATGGAATAAAAATAGTAACAATATTATTTTATTTAGGGTTTTGGTAACAATTCACCCATTTTTATATTCTGTAACGTATAGGTCACAACTTTGCCAGAACCATTGTGGGAATTCAGATATTTGAGTGAAGATCTTATATTTATTTTTAGCTGATTAGTGAACGTAATTTTACAGAACCTCGTTTACAGGTATTGAGGAAGTCACAGAAAACATTTATAATACTATTATAACAATTAATTATTACACAGTTAGGCAGGTTTTCGGGTTTCGTCCGCATTGGCATCATTCTTGATGGCAACGTTTCACGTACTGCGCTGTAGGCATTCTCAGGCCACGCTGAAGACAATATTGCTTCAAAACGCCAGATTTTTCTGGTTCTGCTGGGGTGTCCACGCATAAGCTCTTCACTGATTGGTTCATCCCCAGGGATCCGCTAAACCTACAAAACCTACGTCAGAAACTACATTAATGGTTACATTTGCGTAATAAATATGCATGAGTGCACGCATCTATCATTAGAATAAGATAGCTTTTTGCTATAATTGTCTTAACAATTTACCCATATTTATATTTTTACTACCAGAGTAGCACGCTTTGTAAGTCAAAGCTCAAGGAACAATGGTCCTACAAAATCGAAAAGCAGTGAAAATGACTGCCTCGGGGGTCTTAACCCGGGAGTGGTCGCTAAGCTACTTATCACGCGAGCGGTCGCGTGAGAGACTTTTTCTCACACTCAGATGTACCATTGATTATCTATCATAGAGCGTTTATTGGCAATATATTACACTATATTTAGATTTAATTTTTTTCTCTTAATGTTCATTTGAAATAATGATTTCCACATATACACAATTACTGAAACAATTGTGTAATCATTGCTACTTTTACTGGCGATGATACCATTGGGTATTAATGAAGAAAATTGCCATTCTCAAGAAGAAATATTTATTTATGAGGACACACTTTCTCCTGACTCATAAATTTGCATTAACGTATCTGCTCTCCACTAAATGAAACAACTTTTCCCGCATGTGACGATAGTGTAACGCAACTGAGTGATACAAAAACACTAACGTCAGTGGTCGCGCGATGAGGAAAAGTCTCACACCTTGTAGCCGACGGTATCAGACATATCATTACACAGCTGTGGATGCTTCATTTATACTTTTTGAGACGGTCGGTCAATAGGAAGAGATAAAAAGCCAGCTAGAAGGAAAAGAGTATTCTAACTCATGATTACAAAGTGAGCACAAGTTTAAATTTGGTGTGAGAGAAAATCTCATAGCGCGACCAATGGCGGGTTAACGTTAAATCGGGGTGAACGGTCAGTGATGACGTTAAGTATATTGAAAGGATATGAAACTCTGGGGTGAGTATTTTCTTCCGCAGAGACGACAGCACTGAACGGGAAAGGTCAATCCGAGCCCGGGGGAAAGAGGAACGACTGCCTTTGCGTGCCCACGCGCCAAGACTACCTCTCTCACCTCAGTGATCACTTCTCTCACCACGTCAGCTCTCGGAGGCTAATCATGATTGCTTTCGCCGGGATCGTCCTCCCTGTGATATCACACTATGACCGCTTCTATTCTCCGTGCCATATTATTTATTTTAATGGATTACATATCATCTCCGCTCCATAACTTATTTATTTGCTTCTTTATCCGTGCGATATTCCACAGGAGAGAAATTATTCGCCTTGACCGGAATGATTTTTCGATGCGAATCATGCGATCAAGGCGAATAATTTTTCTCCTGTGGAATTCTGTGCACTTGCGGGTGACTCCGTAAAGGCTACTACCGTGGCTAGTCCCAGGTTCCTCAAAAAAATTTTATCCGTAGCTTTCGCAGGGTGTTCAAACCCCCGAGTTTTTTATTATCATCAGTCTTAATTTCGGTAACCCTGATAGTATTTAGTTAAAGCGTGGGATTTCGTAGACCCTGCTGTCGGATTAGTCAGGCAATAATATATCTCTTTCTGATTTTGATCCGAAAATGCTCTGGTATTTTAATATTTCCATCGCTTCACGGATTATTCTAGGTAAATATTCCATTTCTTTTTACACATATCAGTATTTCAGGCAATCTCAGCAGAGACAGTGGGTACCCTCTTCCATACATTTGAAAATGAGTTGATATGGTAATACTTCAAGTAGTAAAGGCTAGTGGTCTCAATCGCTACAACCGCCAAACTTATATCCCGACATGCATAGTTCAGAAGATATAGAAATTCAAAATTACCCAAATAAGCCGGCAGGACGCTCGGTGAAACTCGCACATTAAAAAAATGCTATCACAAAACAATAGTTTGATAAAAATAATGCAGCACACTGAATAATTAAGGTGAAAAGTATCTAAGGTGTTGGTGCTAAGTCTTTAAATTTTTTCCCACAAATATTTCACTCCTCTCATTTGGAACTATATTTGAATTAATATAATGTTATATTATAGCGTGGAATCTGTTTCGTGGAATGTACAGGGTATATTGATTATGTTAATTGATATATTTCCTGATTGAAAATATCCACTGACAAGATTTAAACTGCCGGATTTTTTTTTCTGAAAACATGATATAATTTTTATTTTATTTTACGCTATCATTTTACGTCTGTAATTGTTTTGGTTTAATTGAATAGTTGTATGTATGAATAACACGTGAAACGGGTGGAAGAAGAGAGGAAGTCTCATTCTTGTCCCACGTAATCAAACCATTTATCCATCAATCTTTCGTTTCCCAATAAACATTAAGTTAAGATATGTGACTCTTATAGTAAATAAGTCATTTGCCTCTTATCCCTGCGGCTTGAATACATTCAACAGTCTCCAAGCGCGCGGCATCTATTCAAGAATGAATGATTTACTAAATCGACCATTATTGACAGATTTACACCAAAGTTTAAGTTTTTAACGAATAAAACAGGAAGAATAATTGAATTGAGAGACTGGCAGGATGCTCCTTCCTCCGTACAACCCGCGAATCGACTGCCCGCCGGAACAGGCCAGCGCTAATGGAAAAATAATGAAACAAGTGGACGACTTTGTTTAATGTCCTTGTCCAATTGTTTGCGATATAAGGTAGTAAAAGAGATTAGAGGCCAGTAAATTATGGAAGAAAAGTCATAGGTGGTATGTGGATCATATCAAGTAACTCCGCCCGATGTAATAAAATGGCATCAAAATCTGTGAGGATAAGCATAAGAGTAGACTAAATGCAGTGGGTATTGGATACTTGAGAATAAGTTTCGGTAAACGTAGGATGGATCGATATATTAATGATTGGGTAATAAAAGAATGTGGATTGAATGCTCCAGTAATGGATTTATATGAAAGGAGTGTACTTCGTCAGTATGACCTCGTCGAGAGATTGAAAGAGGGTAGAATAACTAAATAGAAATATGATATTAGCATGAGTGGTATGAGAGGAAGAGGTCGACAGCGAAGGTCATGGGTGATTGCCGTAAAGGAGAGACTTATGAATATAAGGAGTCTTTATAATAGAAGAGAGTGCATGTTGTATTGCATGTGTGTAAGTAAAGCAAAAGTGGCTTGTAAGGAATGGGAATCATGAAGGAAATTATTAAAAAGGGAACCGGTTTTATAGGGCTAACAGATATTACTAATATATTTAACCAAAACTACCCCGAAAGGGAGTGGCATGATGGGGCATGCATGATATAGAGTGTACTAATAAGAAATACTCCATATTGCATTTTGAAATTACAGTTTGACTATATAGACATTTATTCTTCTTTTTTCGTGTTTTTTTCAGCTAGTGGCCTGTTCTTCTTTGCCAATGACTCCAACACTTGGTTTGCCATTTGGTAATTTATTGTGAGCAACTAATACGGCTCCAATGTCATCCACTCGTCTAGCGTAGTCTTTTCACTTATGTTTTCTCTAGCTCACTCTCTAATCAATATTTTCAATTGATACGATCTTCTTATTTCATCGTTTCTGTATTGACCTAGTTAAACCTTTGTAATCTACGGAGTACTCTAGTCTCTGTTATAATCATATTCCCCTTCGTTTTTTATCTGTTTTTTTTTCGTCTGCGGATGTGATAATAGGTCGAATGGTAGCTTTAATATTCTGTTTTTTTTTTCCTTTTCTTTAATTGAGTGGTGTGCGAGGGAGGGTTAGACCGAGAAAATCACCAATGATTATGCTGAACAAAAGTCTTCAGAAATGGTAAATCAGGAGTATTAAGAGCTGATAGGTTTGTACAAAGCAGCAGTGCATGAGTGTAGCTGAATCAAAAGAGGCATGCAAGGATAGGTCAGTTTGGAGGAGCTCATTGAAGCAGAGCCAGCTTGACACGCCTATCACTGAGTTATAAACCTTTTGAGTGTGCCTACCCCGTGATAGGTATGTATGCATGATTATTCATTTATCAATATTTTTCAAGTATCAATATTCAAAACCATTGAATTGCAAATCAGTGTATTGCAATGCTGCCCAGATCTGTGCGTGGGCATGAGCAGGGGAGTGAGGATGTGGGCGAGAACTGAGTACGACGTGACATCGCCGCTCGCCCCAGTAGAGCGGGCGGGGACATCGCTTACTTGAGCAATGGGAGTGTTGACCCCATGCGGTTCCCACGAGCCGAGGGACGAATCCATTGAGGTGAAACGCTCTCGGTCCTGCTCACGCGGAAACGCGATGGTCTAATTCGGGAATAGCTCTGGCAAAGTCAAACTGCGTCCATATCATGTCGGTCTCTCGGCCATGTTGGAAATAAGGTTGACCCACAAGGCGGCATTACTCATGAAAGTTCACTCCTAAGGATTAGTTGAGAAAGGAAAAGGTTGACTCAACAAAGCTCTTGCTTTTTTTTCGAAAATTAGTAATTTACGGAATTCATTCCCCTTGTACATTGCACTTTTTGAGGCCCATAGGCATTCGTGGATTTTATATATTTGCATAGATTACATTTCGTTTGTATAAATACATGCAGATTCTAGGTGCATAAAGTAGGAGAGTTGTTATAATTCTTAGAATTCAAGTCCAGAACAGTCATAAGTTATCAAGTAATCACTAACATTGTAAAAAATTCCAGATAAAAATAAATATTTGCATATCCAGCAATGAGTCCTCCTTCGGCAGATCTACTCGCTATTTATATGTTTCATCCCCGATTGCAGTCATGTAATCAGGATTTCACTGGGTGCGATGTAATTTTAGCGCAGAGACGATTTGGTACTATCAGGAATTACTGACTACAGTCTATTTTCCGTGCAAGTGTGGACTGCGGTCTATTACTACCCCTGTCAACCCCTTCTGCCATAGAAGTCCGCGCTTACATATCAAATTACCACTTCCAAGCGACTTCTAAGGTTTTCCATGTATTTTCCATGTGTAAAGGAACCGTTCGTTCATCGCTTAACGTGCCAGTATATCGAATTGTGCAAAAATGTCTTTAATTTAAAGTCGAATCGGGAAAAAATATTTCAACAAAATTTTATTATGAGTATCTGTACAAAATTTCGACATTCCTTCTAGATTACAAAGTATATTCACAAAGAAATTTAAAATATGAGTTTAAGCATTTGAAAAACCACTAGCTCTGAGATTCAAAGGCATGGGAGCAAAAGGGTTTATTTGAAAATTAAAATACTGGTAACTAAGATAATATTTTTCCATGCTAATGGCACTTTGTGCCTCTCTAATTATGACATTTTAGTAGCTGAGGTTTAGCACATCCGCTACTGACTCATTTAAGTTTAACTGATTTCGTACAAGTTATTGCTGGCAAACATACTAGGCCACGAACCATGCCCAGATTACATTCAATTTCAAGAGATCTGTAATATTTTGTGACTCAGTATCGTAAGTAATGAGTAAACAGCTAAATAGTTAAGCGCTATAATGATTTCTGACTGGATTTACTGCATTACTTAGGGAATAGGAAGTACTAAAAAAAGTATGCTGCTACATACTTTTACGCTTCTTTTTTAGATATAAAAATGTGTTTAAACGGACAAATTTCTATCTTTCATTTTTTGGGCTCCAAAGGAATTGTTATATTTGCTGACTGCAAATGCACCCATTTGGCAATTGATACACATAGTAACTCTTTTTGACTTCTTGACAGCATGATTTCTTTATTGGTAGAAATTGTGACAGGAAAAAATGGGTCTGAACTTGGAGTCGAACTACGGACCTTTGGGGTGCCAATCCAATGCGTAGACCACTATTCTTCTCAGGCTTCCGGTATTTGAGTGTTTCATTGCCGTATTTTCTGTAGTCATGAATATCTCCAATAATATTTTCATCGTTCCATGCTATTCCGGGACGTTACACAATCCTCGATTACAGTGAAAATGGCTTATTAACCTTATTAATTTTATGTTCATTTAGTAAATATGTTACTACTATGTTCTGTTGCTTAAGAACATAACAAGTCATTGGATCCCATGGAAAAATGCAGCAAAAGGTATAAACCTTATGAGACATGGTGTATATATAATTAATTACTGTATTGTTAAACTTAGTATTGCATCACATGCAAATATGGATCAGTTTTTTAATGCCGTAACTATCATAACGGTTTTAATTATTGTATTACTTGGAATACCTTAGTCATGGTATATGAATTCTTTCATGGCATGCCTATGGTTATGGTATTAATTGTAACTCCTATTTCGTATTCATTTCATCAAGTATGGGATTTCCAGTTACAGTTAAGGGCATTTTATGCCCATTGAGCAAGCTATGTTAAACAGTTAAAGAGGAAATGCCAACTTTTCAACGATTATGTAGACAAATGTTATTGATTGATACTCCAGCGGCGGGCCTCAGCCTAACCATTAAATGTCAATGGGATCATTTTCATCCACTAGTGAGTTATGGAATCATTCATTAATTTGAGTATTCTACCAATTGATTGGTAAGTTTATGGGCAGTCCTTATCCTAGCATCCCAAACTGGCTCATCGTTTCGCTTTCCGTCCTATAGATGTCTCACCATTAGCTCCCCCTTGAATACCTCCACCCTTCTACCTTTTCTTATTTCATCCAGAATTCCTCTCTTCTTTTTCCTCTTCCACGCTTCCCCAGCGTTCTCCCCTCTGTCACTCTCTTCAAAATGCCCGCTCCTCTCAATACTTCCTCCATTCATCGCTTTTGCCTTCACTGAAACTCCGCCACCAGCTTCCTCTCCTCTCCAACCATGTCCTATACCTTCTCGTTCGTCCTCCTCGCCACCCAGCCCATCCTCTCCATCCTCCTCCAAACCCACACCTGAAATGCCTGAGTCTACGTACATCAACGCAACCTTCGCAATGACCAAGTTCTACATCTGATGTCCCTGCCACTAAACCCATTCTCCTCCAAAATAGTACCCACATTTGTAAACTGTTCGACCTGATCTATTTTCTGCCCTCCCACCTTTATATTCATCCCTGCCATTTCAATTATAGAAAATATCATCCCTTACTTCTTCTTGTGGTTTATCTTCACCCCCTACCTTTCGCACTCCATCTCTAACGCATTTATTATTTACTGTAACCGCTTGGCAGAATGACTAACCAATGCCTGATTATCTACAAATCTCAATGACTTTTTCAGATCCCCTCTGACCTTAAATTCTTCCTCTATCTGTCCCCATGTCTCCCTTACCATTTCTTCTGAACACGCAATAAAAATAAACGGCGATAGTGGGCACCCTTGCCCCACTCCCTGGCCTATATCGGCCCATCACGATTCTCCATCGTCTACCCTAATCTGCACCGTCTAGTTTATATACAGATTCCGACTGAGACGTCTGTCCTTCCAATATCAAATGCATTCTCAATCTCCTAGAAAGCAAGTTCAAACACCCTGTCCATGCTCTAGGTTTCTTTCTACTTATGTCCTCGTCATGCCTATAGTGTCCAGCGTTCTTTTACCCCTCTTAAACCCAAACTGGTCCTCATCCAGGTATTTGTTAGACTTCCTCTTCAGCCTTTTATTTATAATTTTCATAATTTTTTTGATCTCGTGGGATGTTAAGCTTAATGTCCTATAGTCTTCGCACACTTTTTCGTTGCTAGTCTCTTGTATCAGAATAAGTATTGTCTTCACAAACTCCTCCGACTACACTCCGTCCTCATAAATCTTACGAATAAGCGCAAAACCTTTTCCCAAACGTTCTTCTCCATTCCATTTTGAAACTCAGCACGTAATTTATCTATTCCTACCGCCTAATTTCTTTTTATGTCTCGTAGTGATATTTCAATTTCGCTATCAAGACCTTTCCATGGTCTTTGTTGGCATCTCCTCATGGAAAGTATTCCAAATTACATCAATATTGTCAAAAACGCTAGTAAAATAAATGTTTAACGATAATTACCCGCACCATTTATGATTTTCGGAATCTCGTTCTTTCAACATTATTGTTAGGGGATTATGATGTTGAAAATAAGGTGTACCTATTCTCGGTTGTAACCTTTCGGAAAACGTATCCTAGGTGGTATTTTAAAATGTTCTTAAGTATATAAAAGTGGACATTTATATCCAGCCATGATATTGGCATTCAACGCAATATTGCCTCAGTCTTCTGAATGTGTTTGTGATAGACAGATATTGTAAAATTCGATGGATTGTAAACTTCGATCACCACCTCGATGCCTTTGCTGAATTGCATTTAAAAAAGAAATTAGCGTCGCAAATCGCTACCTGCGGACACCGCTCATGCCGCCCACGCCCGGGAGCCGCCTCTAATCCATTTCGTGGCGGATGAGAAAAACGTTGACGTGGAGCCAAATTAGCTGTTGGGGAAATGAGTGCCCCTCCCCTTCCCACCCACCAAAAAAACTAAACTGAGAGTAGTATCTCGGTCATGGACGACGGCGCGGAAAAATTGGAGTCGAGTGGCTGTGCGATATAAATGCGAGCCAATCGGGTCCCATCAAACCGCTTCCGCCGATGTGGGTGTGTAATGCCCGATCTCGTGCAGCATACAGATAGGTTGTCGAGGTTTATTGGTTGTCGAGTATCGAATTTCAGTGGACCGTATCCAAGTACAACTACATGCTACTCTGCGAGCCCCCGCAGTGGCGTGTGGCAGTGAGTGCTAGGCTAACAACCGTGAGTGGGGAGGCAATAGAGGAAAAGAGAGGGGAGGAAATAGAGGTGAAGTTTAGATGATATGCCTTATTCTAGTGTTACGCTGTTTTTGTTTCATGAATTTTCTAATGATGCGTAGAAAGATGGAGTTTTTTATAATTACCAGGTCGGCAGCGTATTTATCTGATTTGTTCGCTTTTGTCAGTTCTAAAGATATAGTTTAGGGTAAAAATAATATCCTTCAAGTCGTGCTTAGCCGTATTAGAGTTTTTCAAACCACTTTAGACTAGCCTGTGGCCTCCGAGCTTCTAACGGGTTCCCAGCTTGTCCTTACATTAGCTGCGTATCACTTCCTGCCAGTCATACTAGATTTAGCAAAGGGTGTGGCTTTCCTTTCCATTTTATATATTTCATGAATTTAACACTAGAAGCGCCGCATTTTCCCCATATCTAAAAGCGCCGGCAGCGGTCATTTTGACCGGTAGGTGTTTTCTCTCGTTTTGGTGGAGTGTATGAATAACTTCACGCATATATTCTATTTTGAATTGAGATTATTTTTTTTAACTCAAATTTAAATAATTTTAATGTAATTAATAAGATTTATAAACAATTTAGTTTTTCAACTTTAACACGAACTTTGGGATACACAGGTTTATCACCACTTATGCAATATACAATTATAGATGGTGGTAGTTTAGTGTATAAACATTTAGCAGAGTAAATATAAGGATGTTATTTATAATCAGGGAGTAGTAACATAATGTGAGTAACAGCATTAAACCATGTATATTGCTATCAGCTCTACCGTCCCAGACTTTTGCTCATGACACGTAACATATAGAATATATTTTTCACCTCTTGCTGTGCATTTTCCGCAAGTTTAATTTTGGCATCTTGAAAATTTTACCAGAGGTTTATTCCCTTTACATGCTTGTACCTGACACTGATGTCTTATTCTAATTGTGTACCTGAAATGGAAGGTGCTGACCCTGGCTGTGACTTGATATAATCACTACTTAGTTCTTCGGCTAGCGTCAAAATGAATTTATAGTGGCTAATATTTTGTGTAATGACCTCTTTGTATGTCACCCATGCGTTCATGGCAGCTAAATTTAGGGTATTACATAAAAATTGCATGAACCATCGGTGAGATTTAACGCGGGTGGTGTATTTACTTGCCATTTGGTCCAGTACATCTATCTACTCCATACTTTTTGGAGTTGTATAAAATGGCTGGCTCTGGTAATCTTTTTTCTGTACTATCCAATTCAATGCTGGGATGCATGGTACTCAGAACCAATACGTTTTTGTTTTTTTTACCTTGGTTTACAGTCATTGTGTTATACTCATGTTTTAGAACTGTGTTATCATACAACTTAGCCTTTGACGTCCGAAGTACTTCAGGGACATCACGTCTGATTCTATTCATTGTGCCAACAATATTAATGCCTTTCTCCTTCAATTGTTCAGCCAAATTCAGTGATGTGAAAAATTTATCTGTCGTGAAATTTCGTCCTGAATTCTGGTACGGACGCAATAAACGTAAAACAACATTTTCGGGGAGACTATCGTTCGGCGGGCGCAATTCATCTTTCCTCAGATACGGAAAGGCAATGCAGAAATATTGGGAATTAACCCTCTCATGCATGGTGTCCTCATATGAGGATGACAAATCTCTCTCACTACAATGTAACCAAATGTAACTGTATCGGTTTCCTGAGCTGCTAGCAGCTTTTTTATGATGTTCCGATCCAGCAGAGACAAAGAAACTTTGTATTAGTGCTACATTGTCCCTCTTGGAAGTCAGCAAAGGAGTGGGGGTAGTGGCGCTGTGATCGGAGCGTGGAAGCTCATTTTTGTGCTGTGATTTCAAGGGTCTACAAGCAGTGGCATTCGCCTGTGAGTATAAATATTTGATTTTGGTGCTCAATTTATTATTTACGGCAATAAGTTAAACAAATTTTATATCTGTAAATATTTTAATGGGACAAATGTCATGCGTCCTCAAATGAGGACATTATGCGTGAACAAGGTCAAATGCATGCATATAGTGGAGTGTTGTTTATTCCAAGATTTTCACATTCTTTCATGTCTAGCAAATCAATGCTACTTTCTTTGAGTTTTAGTCATTATAAGTAATGTTGTATGATATTTACAAACAGTACAATGACTACGTTCTAATTAGTACCATAATTTCTATTGCCAATAACTATACAAGTTTTGCGATAAAATCGCTATTGATCCTTTCACAGGACGGACGGAAAGCAATAACGTACCAATGGATCTACTCGAATTCAAGAGTCGGGTGGCAAACGGACTGATTTTCAGTGGCAAAGCAGAGCAATCGAGAAAAAGAGGACAGTCAAATTCATCAAGCCCTTCCTCGCTGCCGATGAAGAAAAAACCAACTCATAAGGTCATAGATGAGCTAAAACTAAGTAAATGTGGCCACTATCCAAAAAAAAGTGAAAGCAATAACGCAAATAGGTGTCGGGACAAGAGATGCACAAGCAAAACCAGGTACATGTGCGGCACTTGCTTGGTTCCGCTATGTCCAGATTGTTTTGAAAGTTATCACTCGTAATGTGCATTCAGGGGCCCAAAAATATATATTGTAATAAATTTTAAACATTTTGTAACAATGGTAGTTTTAGAATTCATATTTAAAAATAATTTTTATCTGGAAGTGCCAATTTTTTGTAAAGTTATCATAAATGTTTGCTTGTAATTTTTGTTATTTTCCTTGCCTTGTTGCATGGTTGATGTTAAAAATATTGAATGTGATATCATAAATAAATTAACAAAATGGAGTAACAAACACCCGAAAAATATGTTTTTATGAATGTTAAATAAACAATTAAAGATATCATAATACTAAAAGTATAGTTGAATATTTTTTCTACCTAAAAGATCCAATTCATAAGTTTATCAGATTTTATCAAGATGACCTGTTTCACGCATAATGTCCTCATATGAGGACGTCAAAATTTTGCCATTAAATGGCAAATATGTTTATTTATAACAATATTACTTCAATATTACGGTCAATCACACGCATAAACTCGATTGAAAAAATTTATATCCCTTGAATTTAGTAACTCATGCATGAGAGGGTTAACATCTGCTAATACCCAAAACTTTATTCTTAATCCGTTTTGTTTATTTGCCATATACACCTAGCTTTAGTGCGAAAAAGCTCCTCGTCCACCGTGAGGTATTCACTTGGATTATAGCAAGCTATGCAGTTGTCCACAAAGCTATTCCATATTTCGGAAATCAATCCAAATATATCGGTATTGAGACGCGGAGACCTTTTACACCGAATATCAAAGCGTAAGTTCTTCATAAGCAAGAAAAGTCTGCTTCGTAACATTGTCTTAGAGAAAAACACTGCCCCCCATTCACCAGACCATAGCATATCATAATCTAGTGAACCACAACCATATACTTCTCGTGCGTACGTTAAGGTAAAAATAGCTTCAATTTCCTTTACAGTTGTGGTCCAATCTCCCTCACCCAAGCGCACTGCTTCTGCCACAGTACATACTTTGACATGCCGGAGAATACGTTAATCAATAAATAAACGCAAGGTGCTAGAAAGTACTCTTTAGACACTCTTCGTTTGGCTTGTGGTGATAGTCCTGGATTCTCTTTTATAATATTTTGACTCACAAGCCTACCGATCGTGTTAACGCCACTTGGGGTCACAACCCACTCATTGAGTCCATCCCCACCTAATAGTCGAGTTCTGACTGCTGGAGCAAGTGAACCTTTTTCTTCCCGCCCTCGACCCTTCTGTCCCCCTTCCCGTTCTGCGCTTCTTGGAGGGAGGCAACCCTCACCGGAAGCATTTTCGAGGGCAGCATCACTGTGTACTTGGAGATTCCTTTGAATTTCGTCAGCAGCGGTCGGCTCTCTGCAGTCCCATGCACTTTCTCTTCTACGACCCCTCTATTGTCCTTTTTCCCCTCTACCAAGACACCCCTGAGCACCACCGTGACCAATGCCTAAATACAAGTGAGGAAATGTATGCATAAACTACCCAAAATTATGAAGAGAAAGATGGCGAACGATTTTGTAATGATTTTTATGTGCTTACACCCTCTTTCTAATATACAGGATCGTAGTTTTATCAAAAGATAACTCGCAGAAGTCAGGAAAAGGTTGCTACTATCAGATGACCTATCAGAGACGATTGTGTCGAGGCATCAATCACCATCTGAATTGCCGCTCCCACTTTCAGCAATATCACTTGAATTGTCAGAGAAGAAAGTAATTCCACCATCCGAAACAAAATACACTGGGTTGAGTTCGTCACTATCAGAATCGTTTTCTGATGTCTTGCAAAATTTGCACAAGTTCTTCCGAAGTAAGAATGCGTCGCGGGGAAATGTCTCAGAGCATCGGGGTTTACACCTACCCAATGCGTGGGTCAAAGCTTGACTGAACATGTAGGGATAAAAAAGTGACGGAAGAGTGTGGTGAAAAACAGCACATTTCGCATCCCTTACAATAAAACAGAATTTTGGACCTATTTCCAAGTTTTATGTGCATTCCTTGAGACAACTCTGAGAAAGTCTATGCAATAATTGTGTAATATAAATGCATAATAATAAAAAAGATATTTCTACAGAAAAATGCAGAAAATCAGTTGTGAATTCAATCCGTTAACGTGACTGCTACTCATCATATCAGAAAAAATCTTGATTGAAAGAAAAAATAATAATAACCTGAAAATTTATAATACCGGTCAAAATGATCGCTCTAGCGCCTTTAGGTATATCAACAATTATTTCACATATCATGTAGCCGAAAATAAAAATTTTAGGCGTGTGGGCGTAGGATAAAAATTCATTAAAATTCACAGAATATCAACAATTTTTTATCATCAGGAAGGAAAAGAGGACCATTTGAAATTCAAAAACGGTCAAAATGATCGCTCCGGCGCTTCTAGTGTTAATATTCATCCGTAGAGACGCAGAAATTACATTAAATATACATATCAAGATACCCACTGACTTGAAATGCACCGCGCTATTTACATAATTGGGATCTAGCTTCATTCCTGAATCAATCAAGCGTTGACCAGTTTCAATGATTTGACGATGTATTTAAAAGTGTAATGCCATGGTTAACTTGGGTTATTTTTTTATTAACACTGGAAGGACCAGACCCGTCATTTTGACTGGTAACCTCTACTTACTTAATCATATTGCCTATAATTTTTCTTCTGTCGTCATAATTTTTTCTTACTTTTATTTATTTTGTATGGTACGTATCCTGTTAAAACATAATTTTATTTCTTCACATAGAAATGGAGTTATACCTCCTGTCTACCTTAAAGGACCAACACCCGTCAAAATGACGGGTTGGTCGTTTCTATTTTATTTGTAACGGTAACGCGTGTTTTATCCAGGAAATCACTACACCATATTACGTCTGGCCCTTTTGATTTTTTAGTTTAAGAAAGTTAGTTTAGTTTTTGATGTTTTAGTTAGGGAAAGAAAAGGCAGAGAAGGGTTATATCGTGCGTGGGTGGCCTTACCGCGCATATATGAGTGTGGCGTCACCATCTTTCGCAAGGCTTACGGGAGCAGTGCTTCTTCCTCGAAATTATTTGTAAAAAATAACTCATTTGTATTGATAAATAAATAAAAAGGTTATATTTAATGAAGTTATCAATTAATTTTAACATAAACGACGAAATATTTAAAATAATTACTACCCGTCAAAATGACGGGTAATGGTCCTTCTAGGTAGCCATACAACTCCGGTCCTCCTAGTGTTAGTACTTATCATTAGTGGTTGAGTTTAAGTTCAAATAACACGTAATATCAAATTTTTTTCTGAGCTTTTTAAAATATGTTTACAGAGATTGGCTTTAAAATTATGCAATATTCAGTGTAGAATTGCACCAAGTGTTACGCTACGAAGAGAATCTAAAAGGTTAATTATATGTCACTAATTCCGGATACCACTTAATCATGAAGATGGCTATCAGAGAGTGCGATGTTTTAGCTGAATGATATCACTGGGTGGAGATCATTTTATAGCAATTTGCATGTAATAACTATTCTAGCAAACTTTTCGTCCACATTAGCATTGTTAGACTCACTTTGACCTTCGTGTTATAATCTATAGATAATTTTATTTAGATAATTACCTTATTTCTCTGCTTCAATTTTTAGATGCTATGCTTTCTGAAGTAGGTAGTTTAGTATTGAAATCTTTACACTAATTTCAGTGATGACAGGAATGAAAACTAACGAAAGTAATACAAAGGATTTAATAAACTCAAGAAAGCAGCATACAGTTAAAATTGCCAGAGAAATGAAGCCCATGGTTTTGCAGTTGTGCGCACGGGCATGAATTAGGCTGCATGTGCCTACGTGTTGCCTCTGTGCTCGGGGACTTAGATTATTATAGGTCGCTCCGGGTGGTGGTTGCGAGGCTGCATTCCATTCAAATCCAAAGGGTTCCAACCCATGTCTCCTTCGGTGCCTCAGGGAGGCCTTGTGTCGCATTTGCTTTGAGGCGCCATTCCGCCTTATCACGGTCAATCTCACCCGCCCGACGACGCTGCCCCCCTCACCCCGCCCCCTCCAGCCACCCGCCCGCGGACCTTTCTCGACGACTCAGCCGCATTTCCCGCGAGGCATTTGCGGCATCCCACCAGCGATTGGAAGCCCCCAGAGGCGTCCCCCCCCATATCTGCGGCCATTTGATCGTCCTCCACCACGAAGCTCTCCCACCTCTTCCCTCATCTCCGCTCGGCCAAAAGGCTTTGATCGTTACTCTCCCTTCAAGCGAAAAACTGGTCGAAGTCTTGGACACTGAGGTTCAGTTGATGCTAGGAATGCTGGGTTTCCAGGCAAACCTGTCAGTGCCCTCAAATAACTGTGACCTCAAAGAATCACTCCGGTTTTTGTGGTGAATCCATGGGTTTGGATCGAATGTTTTTCCTCCGTAGAAAAAAATGAGAGTCGAGAAATGATTCGATCACTCGAGAATGTTGAATTTACGCAGCAGTCTCGATTATCCGAGGTGATGTGGACCTAGGCCACCTCGAATATTCAAAAATTCTAATTCTGCTAAAGGCTTATGAGCGAGAATGGATTTCGACATGAAATAATTATTTTTCTCTCCTTTCCCCACTTCAGGTTTTGACATTATTGGTATAAAATATTTTTGTGAATCGCTTTTTATTTGGAGATCGACGTATTGCCGAATTTTGACGCTCGCTTGCATGTGCGAAACTAAACTGGCTCAACCAGAACATGAATATTTTTTCGTCGGATGATACGGAACCTCTGTAAATCAGGACTCCGATAATGGAGCCAATTTTGTAGCTTTAAATGTTTCGATACATGATCATAAATTCAAATTCCACGAAAAAGTAAGAAATATGTACTAGAGAAGATCATATTTGGAAACTAATTGAAATTCAGAAAGAATAGACAAACGAGAAAGTTCATAGTGCAATTAAAATACTAATGGAAAAATGATTCACACAGCCAATCATTGCAAATATCATTTAGATACTTGTATAAGTTCGTCATTTTCGTCAAGTGGTAAGTTAATAATTGAAATACGATGGCAGACAGCAGCAGATACTGCGCACTTTGCGCATGGAAGGCGTATGAAATATTTATGCAAACATAAGCGCTAGGAAAGGATTCATCTATTAGCCAACGTATGCCGTGAAACACATAGCACACATGACAAATCCTTTCCCAAAATTAGCTCCGCGCAGTTCTTGAGGTTCCACGAGTAATTTTTAGGGCCTCCCTTTTGTTTCTTTTATTAGTATACATACCGCAATATTTATACTTTCGTATACTTATCGCGTTCAACACACCCATTAGAACATAGGCAGATAGAACTAATCACTAACATTTTGCAAAACATGCATTTCTTGGGGCTCACGAAAACATTTTAATTCATAAAGGGTTCCACGGCTGAAAAAGTTTGGGAACCGCTGACGTAAAAATTTTTCCCGATAAGTGCCGTTTCATCTTAATTGGATTAAAAAGGATTACCTGAATTGATTAACGAAATATTTTTAGCATTTTCTACAGTGGGGTTACTCTTTTTTAATTTTTATAATCCAAATATTTTATTCGAGGAAATTTTCCTGTTCCAATAAAAATATTCATTTCCTGTGTCCATGCGTCAATTTACGCCTCATTAATATAAGCAACAAAACAAAAAAATATATTCCACGCCTTAGTGACTATTTAATATCTAATATGAGAATGTATTCCTTTATCACAAAATTGAACCACCAAAGTTTAATCACCAAAATTAATTGCCTACTAGAACTAATGTTGGAATATATCTCTCATAGACTCGTAAAATTTTCCCTACCGTTGTATTTTACTGATATTATGCCCGCATTAAAAATTATAAAACATATTTAACGCAACTTATAAACGCATTATTTAACACATATGAGGAGTGCAACTGACAAAAAATTCATTTAACTGACTTTGTACATCTTAAAACGCGTGAACTACAAAAAAATGACCAAGGAGGGTTCCCTTACAGCAAGGGCACGTTGTAATGATCAATTTTATCTTTTTTTAAGATAAATTAACAAACTTAATTTTTGCCGTATAGGATGTTCAAATAAAAGAGGATATTATAAATTTCAGCGTACAGGTATATCCTAGTAATTACTGACGAGAATATGATAACAATCTGTGAAAATGTATTTAACCTTGACCTTACGTCTCGGTGCTGGGAACTCAACCACATGCCATTGGCTTTTCCGGAAAGTGCGCAGCACACTACGATACCTAGAATTTCACATTCTCGTGGCAATTTTTCTAGGAATTGTAAAACATTATGTACTTCGCGAATAAAATCAGGATCCCAAACGCCTTTTGCGTATTTGAGATGTGGCCTAACCAGAGCAAAATAACATCTCTCTGTCACTTATTCATCGTAAAACTTTCCAAATATTCACTTGATAAGCCCTATTTTCTTTAATGCATTGCTGCAAATTGTATGTATATGTTTCCCCACGCTAAGTCTCTAGTTAAGGCAACTACCATGTATTTTACTTCATCTATCTCCTTTATATTTACCTTTTCCACAGTAAAGATATGGCGTCGGTATGATTTACGTGGTGTGTGATATCATCGAAAATGAAATGATCGCTGCGAGCACTGCCAACAGGATTAAAATTTCTGCATTCACTAGAAACTGTATGGTTTTAAATGCCTACTCCAAATTACATTTTTCTGTAAGCACGGACGGTGGAACCGTCATTTCAGAGTACATTAAAATATAAAATAAATCTATAAAGGTTTATCTATATCGTGGTCCAAAAATGGGACGGGCATAAAACAAAGAAAAGTCTAGCAGGAAAGTCCTCATATGATGATACGGTAGCTTCTATTCTCACCGATTATGCAGCATTAAGGCCGTTTTACACGGTAATGCGGAAAATCGTCATTATAATGGTCAGGCACATGCCGCTCATACTTCGTGTAAAAGGAAAATTCCACGAATGAATAATCAGGCGCATGATTATTAAATAATTAAACCAACTAAATGCCATGGGGCTGTGGCTACTTTGTAATGCAGTAGTCCCCACATTTGTTACATCTGAGCCCATATTTGCACCACCGATCAGACAAAATCATAGAATATTACGGTATTGGAAAAATTTTGATTATGAGGTTACTTCTGTGGTTGATGCGGATGCACGTGAAGGAAGTGAGGGGCATTACCTATCCAATGAACGGTGCTATTGATAGTAAAGCTTTCTTTTCATTTTCCGCGTTTCTTGGCTGAGTGAATATGTAAACTTAAGCAAGGAGAGTACAATATCTCTCCTGCGTTCAGCTTAACTTCAGGGTTAAGTGAAATTATGCCATTTCGAAGCTTTGTTCCCGCAAAAACGCGCTATTGGACTATGAAAAAAAAACCATTCCGACAGCCGCAACGGCTTTATCTCCCATTATTCGATAAATACTAGCGATAGACGCTCCTCTGCGCATCCTTTCAGAGTACAATAATCACAGAATTAATTCGCTGAGTATCACAGAAGATTTTCAATGAGTAAAGTATGCAACAACTACTTAAAGCCTCGTATTGCAAGTAAATTGGTCCAGAAGTGTTTTGAAAGACGAGAAAACACTTATAAAAGCGTATCAGGCTTAAATTTGTGGAAATACTTTATGTCCATTTCAAATAAATTAAAACTAGTAAAATTGCAATTGAAGGTTTTACTGTAAGTAGATTCAATTAATGTATTTATTACTGCCTCTGTTTCAAAACCTTGTAGCATATTCGGGAAAAGAACACGGAGAGGAAAACTCGGGCGGGAGGAGAAGGTAATAGGGGAGGGGAAGTTGAGGTCATGAGGTTTTCCAACAAGGGGTCAGCAGTTGGCGAGTTTAAGGTACGCTGAGAAGGGAGGAGGGTTGGTGTACTGCAATGACAACATTACCAACCCACATAAACACTGTCCAATTACAAAGCGATTGTAATCCTGCGCCGATATTTGTATTCACCAATGATTTCGTAGCTTATTCTGAGGAAGATTTTGTTTTCTATAAGAAGAGTGTTAATTGGGATGATTCTTTTTATTTGTTGAGTCCTTTCACAACTTTTAATTCAGAAACCTGGGGTAAAGTTAAGGAGTGGGTAAATACTTACCATAAGGTTATGTTGGGCAGCAGTTGGCGAGTTTAAGGTACGCTGAGAAAGGGGGAGGGTGGGTGTACTGCAATGACAACATTACCAACCCACATAAACACTGTCCAATTACAAAGCGATTGGATGATATCAACCCTTAGACATTTTGTCCAAGGAAACTGACTTTCATAATTGAACTTCTCAGAAATTTACTAAATATATATTTTCGAGGCTTGACGTTTTTAATTCATGCCGCACACAGCAAAAGTTTTTCAAACAAAAGATATTTTGCTATGCCATATGACTTAATAATTGAGTAAACATACTTAAAACTCGCCGCATAACTTCTGACACCATGTATGCTTCACAAACCACTCATTAATTTACTAATGTCTCTCTGTGATGAGTGATGGGTGATGATGACTGGGAATTGGCTGTAACATACACCTATCCCGGGAAGACTGGTATTGGATTATTTTTCCGCGTTTTCTCCCGATTGGCTCGCTTCTCCCGCACTTTTTTCTTAGAATCGATTTCCATGTGCTGCTGAGGGGGAAACCGCTGTCCCGATTGAAACCTTTTACGGCAGACATCAATTGCAAATTATCTTAGTAAATTTATTGGAGTAATTATATTATCTGTTGGAGTAAACTTATCAAAAAATGGTTCTACTCTAACCATTAAAGTATACAAAAAACGAAATTTGATTCAATATAACAGAATTGTGCTGGAGAAGAAGTACTCAGGATGAACCAAAAATATTCTGGTGGAATAGAAGCACAAGGAAGCAAAATTCTCTAACTTTGGTAATTGGGATGTGAAAAAATGTAATGAACCAACCTCAGGATTTATTATAAAATCGATTATGATTAAAATCACAACTACCTGCAATGAAGTACTACTAACGCTTTCCTGTAATTTATTTTCAATTTTTCATATTTTCTCGTTATCACAAGTAATAATTTCTTTTTAAAATTTTTAAATTAAAAAATACATGCATACATAGCCATCACACCGGAAAACATAAGAAATATTTTTGCTGCTAATCCGTATCTAAGGAGTAGTAGCGACCGTTATTCGACCTAGGAATCCACTAACTCGGGACCGGAATCAAATATGTCGCCATAGTCGCTAATATCGTCTCTAGACTATGAAAGCAACCGCTAATACATGAATAGTATTGACGCCTAGGTGTTCGGCGTACTTCCATAGAAAGGTACCAAAGTTATCCATAGTTTGGCCGATCGAGCGTTGGGACTACTGAAATCAACGCCAGTTCGTAAATCCTCACACCCTTCAGTGGTTGCCTAGCTAATTATACACATGTTTAGGATACTGAGCTAGCCAAGACATTATATTTGTGTAAGATATTCACCCTCAAGAGCATTTAAGTGCGAAAATTTCATAGAGAAATAATCATTAAGATAATCAGAAATCATCTAAAATAATCGTAATTAAGATAATGAGGTGTCCTTAAAATTTTTGGAATAGATAAAACATCTCATTGTGTCCTAAGCTCGGCTTTCACCTCGAGGATGGTGGCAACGCGGATGAGGTTTCCTCTTTAAAGACAACCATAACATTTTCCCATCATTCAGTGACACCTTTTTCCCACTTTTAAACTGTATTCATGAAGCGAAGGAGAAGACGTTAGCCCTCCTTCCCCGACTACGGGCGAGCGACGCCCCCGTTGTAAATATCGCCCGAGGAGAGGGCGTGCCTCGCCAAGCGGGCGTTATGACTTCCGTGGGGCGGCCTTGATCTGTTTGCTTTCCTTTTCCGTCCAGCTCGTATTCCTTCGCAGTGGAGGAAAATGAGGAAGGATAAAGTTCTTTGCGTGTATTCCACCGATAAGTGGTCACGGGCAAGGCTTTTCTACCAAAGGAGAGGGTCAACCAACGAGGAGAAACATTGACGTCCAGAGAGGACTCGTGCTTTCACCTCTGGCGCCTCGTGCTTCCCACCCACGTACAAGGAAGCACCTGTTTTATTTTGAATTCTTAGATGTATATCTTATTGCCTCTTCCAAGTGTATTTTGAACAGTGTTAGTGAGAGTTTGCGCGTTTGTCCAACTGTTTTGTTAAATTTAGCTTCTATTTTTCTTCAGTCTCTCATTTGCATTGTGAGGACTTGCTCCTTCTAGAGTGGGTAGATAATTCATCTGTTATTGTAATCCATTCCAAGAATTGTCAACAGCCCAAAAACCTTTTTAAACTCAACGAGGCCGAGGGAATTTTTCAACAATGTATGTACAAGTGGTAGAAAAGTTTAAGCTAAAATTGACAAAGGAGTCAGGCGAGGAGAGGATGCAACCTCACTGTTCAACATATACTTGGAGGAGGCAATAAGTGAAGCACAAGAAATGAAGATATTCACGTTATGATAAATGGAGTAGAAATAAATATGCTCCGCTTCGCAGACAATATCGCAGTCATAGCAGGAAATCTTAATGATTTTCAGGGATCACTGAACACAATGGGCAAAGTTCTTCAAGCATATAACATGAAAATAAATGAGAAGAAGACCATAATCCTAGTATGTGGAAATGAGAAACCGATAGCAGAAGTCACGCAAAAAAGGGGATGTTAGAGCCAGTGGATACCTTCGCCTACCTTGAATGCAACGTCACGTGGACGGAACTAGTGCAACGGACATCAGGCGTAGAATAGCCCAAGCTAAGAAAGCATTCATGATGAAAAGACAACAGCTGTGTTCAAAGGCGATTGGACTAGGATCACGGACACAGTACGTTAAATTCGTGTTAAGCGTGGCACTCTATGGATCTGGAGCACACACCTTTGGATAAGCAGATCGGAAAATATTAGAAGTATCCAAAACCTGATGTTGGAGGAGGATGCTAAATATCAAGGAAGGATAAAATAATAAATGAAGAAATGTAGAAGAAGAAAAGACCGCATGGAATACTACACAGAAAATAGGAACTAGATGGATACGTTGAGGTTTAATGAGTTTGTGAAGAACATAATTGAAGGAAAAGTCCCAAGAGGAAGGCCAAGGAATAAACTCATAAACCAAATAAAGAGGAAAGTATACAAGAAGAGCTACCTGGGAGTTAGTACCATAGGATAGGGAAGGATGAAGGGCGGAAGTAAACCATTCTTAGGATTGAACAGCCAATGAGACGTATATCTTCAAGTAACTAGTTCGGCTGGTAGTTTTTGTATAGCGTTTAGGGTTCGTCAACGGCTCTCAGTCATATCACACCTCTTATAACCAGGATGATTCCTCAGCTCAGCGCGAATCGTTTCTTACATATTCCACACGATTGCGCACTATCCAACTGAACTGACGTCGCGTTATACCCCTAGGAATGTATTGAACTACTCTTCAAGTTGCTTTCATATTCATTATTATACACCAGTGCTTATAAATTGAATGTAAAATTACTTTTGAAAGCTTACCTCTTACTCTATAATTGTTTTAATTTTTTCGATAGGCTCAGCCTTATAACGCAATGGACGCTTCGTCTCTGCTTATAACCTAGTACATGAAAATGAATATTACTTTTAGGTAATCTACCAGTTAATATTACTTAACCAGTTAATCTAATATTACTTTTAGGTATTCTACCGGTTAAGGCAGGTTTAAATGGGAGCGAGTAAAAATTCTCTCGATTTTTACAGACGCAGACCTACGTCCCAAGTCTTTTCATCTAGCTATAAACCCTATTCTCTTTCTTCCCGTTTCTCGCTTACCCATTCTCCCTTCTATCGCTGCGCCTGAATTTATTGCGCCAGAATTTACATGCAATCTTGCGCACGGCTATATCGGATGAAATAGCACCAACCAATGGTGAGCTACATTTCACCACTGTGTAAATACGACGCCACAGGAAAAGACCAGTTTAGCGAGGAAAACTGTTTTTCTTGTGAAGTGTATGATTCTCAGGTTGTATTAGCAATAATTAGCGTTACAGCGATTAGCGATATAAGTAAAGCTATGCATTATTTATTTGACAAGAGTTTTTTATCGTTGTTATTATCATGCTTTTTTACGGGAAACATACTCGTTGATCATGTATCTGCACATATTTACCCAGAATAACAAATAAAAGCACGCATGAAATAAAAAAAGTAATTTTTGTACTCACTGATTACTTGGATCAATCTTCACACTTACATTTAAAAATATTTATCTCTGAAATACGTTGTTTCTCCATTAACAAACAAATGAATGCGGAAATTAGCTTCAAGGACGCTAGAAAAATTGACCGTGTTCAAGGCCTACCATATTTAAGTAATCACAAGTGATTCTATTGCATTCCAGCAGATACATGCAATTCTGTTTATTACACGAAAGTTGCCACTGGCATATGAGACAATGTTGGATTGTTCAATCAGATTGAGATTGGAGTGTAAAATATAAACAATTACATCTGCAAGGGAGCGATTACATTTTTATAAAAATGTGAACTACTAATTAAGAACTCATATCGCTTAAAACACTTCCCTGCTTTTGTCGGCGATGGAGCTATTATGTGCCAGTATTATTTACCAATAATAGCCATTCGTTAAGATAATATATAATTATACTTAGCATGAAACTTGAAATAAATAAAAGCTGTTTCTATCACCAGCCAAATCTCCACCTATGTGCTTTGCTTATTTTTTTGATGCATTGGTTAGGAATACGCTCCCTTTTACTGGCTAGACGACGGCGCCAAAAATTAGACCTTTCTTGGTATTTACATAGGGTAACACACATTCACACAGTAAGTCGAACGTGATTCGAATTTTATTCAACGGTGAGATTGGGCTATGTTTTTTTGTGAGTTCAGTGGTAATTTCTGTGTCGTCTTAAAATAAAACTACTAGCTGACACGAATATCTACCGAATATTTTCTATGTTTTATGTGCACATGAGCATTAAAGAAAAGTTGAGAAAATGTCCTTGAAATGCAAGCGCAGTCACGACCCTCGATATTAAAACTGTGCAAATTCAAATTGAAAACATTAAACTAGGCCAGGGATCATTTGCATTTTAAAAATGAACACTTCGCTCATACTTAAACTTGAACGCCAATCCAAACGAAACTATTCGAAATCAAGTGTTGAGGTGGTTCCAGAGACAAAATAGGATATTTTCTTTGATGAAAACGTGTCAGAGCTTTAAAAAAGAGGAAACATTATTATTACAAAGTACGTGTACGAAAAATTGCATCAAGGGAATACTAAACGTTTTCAAACGTGTAGAGGGCCATCTAGCAGCCAGCCTATGTTATGGTGTCTGGTACGTCGTTAGTGTGCACAAAATTCTGTTTACTACTTATTTCAATGAAGAGGCAGTTCTAGGATAGGTTTGGGAAGTATAGCTCCATTCCATTCCATCACTGTAATAATATTTTTACATTAAATTTGATCACTAAATTATATTTGATACAGTACTGCAATACACTTTAATCATTGGTTCAAAAATGTTGCAGCCAATTACAGCATCTCCATTATTTACAGTTCTCCAGGTATTATTGAGATGTTGATAAAATATATAATTGAATCTATGTATGTACACATATAATCCGTAGGAAAGAAATTTAAGTCCACGAGGGAGAAGAATATTTATTTCGACCCATCTATTTTTTTAATTTTTGCAATAATTGCGTTCATAATTCTAGGGCAGTTTCCCTTTAATTAATATAATAAAACTCTGGTATCTACGTTTACAATTTATTGGGATTTATTTAGTGAAGTAGTGCGAAGTAGCCTTAATACTTCTCTACTTTCCAACTATTACTTCACACTGAGTCACCGCTGTGAATCTAGAATAAAAAAAACGACTCAATATTATTCTTCGTAGGTGTATTTGCTCTTTCCAAAAGAAAGAATTGAAATAAAACCACTAATTGTATTTACAAAAAAATTTACTCAATGTAAGGAGAAATTGGCATGACGCAGGAATATACCTGGCGTAAGTGAAAATACAAGCACTAACGAGGTGAACAGAGAGGGCAGTACAAGCAAATTTAAATAATAAGCATATGCCCAAGTTCTTTCGTTTTACTACATCTGTCAGATTTCTGCAACATAACCGAAAGAGCTTTATTGTCCAGTAGCTACTGTCCCTAAATTTAAATACAATTCTATCGATCGGTTAGCTGTATTCATCTCCTTATATGCACGAGAATTCATATTAGCATTCTCGGTCACGCAAAAGCAAAACAAATCCATCCCCTCAAAAATAATCTCTTTGCACTCCAAAATATTCCTTCCAGGGGTGTTTCTTCTTGCTCTGAGGTTCTCTCTCTACAAGTTAGCGTGGAAGAAGCGCAGTTGTTCCGTTCCGATTGGTAATTGGTGTCCCGCACGAAGGCTTCGTATGGCCGCGTTGTCACATCGTCCTGAAATCAGGATTTAAAATTTTTTCCCCTCCCAAGTAGTAACTAACATAATTTTTATTTTTTCACATAAATTAGTAAGAGCTGAAATGAATCCAGTACATGAGTTCACGTTGGTGTGGTGCCTGTAGTACCGGCTTCCCATCCCGACGGTTCTGCTTCAATAACTTGGCGTAGGTGGAGATTTATCGGTGAAATGCTGACTTTTCCATTGAATTCCAAGTGGAGAACACTTTAAGGGTACTACTTCGTCCTTCGGAAGAAACGTTACACCGCGGACTCTTGGGCACTATTTAAAAAGAGTAGACTAAACTCCTGATTTCCCTCCACCTTCCTACATTTCCAAACAGCTCTCTTCTTGTTAATTCAAACACCTCTCCGTAATGGTGAAAAAATTGCGTCCGTAGTTCATCACCTCCCTAAAGAACCAAAAATTCATCACCTACCTTAATTGGGGTATTCTGGTATATTTATGGAGTCAAATCTAAACATACATTCAACGCCGTACTGAGGTTTCTCTGGGCCGAAGGTGCACTTCTGATCACCGGTGGTTATAGTCAACCCCAACCCATGCAATCACATCGAAGCTAGAAAAAATGGTACGTGTTTGTCTAAAAGATATTTGAATAGTATTTGCGGCAGATAGATACTTAAATATAGACGGCATTTGAATGATAAATGAACAACATTGAAAAATATTTTCAAATCGTAACATTAGTAAGTATAAGCACTCATTCTTCTATATTTCTTTTTAACCGTATTTTTAGCATACTATTAATTATTACATCTTTTTTTCTGAAAATATGAGTATAATGTTATTATTAGGTTATAATATTCTTTTCCTTTTTTCGTTATAATCGTTTATCATTTTTCCATATCTTTAAACTATGCCATTATTAATTCTTGCACCATGATCAAAACCTCGGTAGTAGACGTATAAGACATCCCTCTAATGAATTGAAACTTTTGGTTACTTAGTGTACAGTCACGCCAACGTTTTTGTCTGTTTATGGTTTAACTTTATCCTTTCCATTTTGAACGAGAGCGTAAGCTACTGACAGACTTCCAAAAGTTTAGAAAATCCAAAGCAGATTCCTGGGCCAAAAATATGACGGAGACTAAATAAACGCTGATTTCAAAACATTCTGGAGAGATTATGGGAAGTAAATTTATCTGTTTTGGAAGTCTTCTCACAGAAAAACGTGATCCGTCAAACTTCCATCCTTCAATGAAACACAATGCAAATGCACCTTAAAATCACAAAACTTCTTAATCTTATTATTCTTCTTAGCTCTTAATTTCTACCAACTTATTATTTTATCACTATTTATTGATAATATTGCAAGTGCGCAATGTTTCGGGTGCCAAGGACAAATCTGAACTTATTTTATTCAGTTATTTTACCTACAAATATTTTAATTAACATTGGATTAGTTCCATATATTAAAAAACTGGAATATGTAAAATACCCCTCCTCACATTAATATTGTAACGGACCGATTTCTCACCCGGATATAAATGGGAAAAAGCCACGGTACATCTATTAGTTCATTTAACGGTGTGGTGTGCCTACTCCGTAGTTGTTTAGGGAACCCGAGTCGTCCGGAAATCTCATGCCGTACACAGGGTCTAGAACCTTTTGCATTAAGCCACCTGTAAGTGGAAAGATTCCCCTATTTCCCCTAGAGTAACTCGAACCACACTCTGGGATATATTTTTAGACACAGGTTTAATACACTCGTAACAAAAACAATTACACTTATACACTGATCGGCAAATCACTCAGGCCAATGTAATGCTTGAGGTGCGCACAATTAATAACGTCAGGCCTCGTTCTTAGCATCGTCTTTCTGCAGTCGGCACGTAAGTGTTGGCAACTGAATCGGCCACGCCGGAAGTGCCAGGGTATCGCGGCACGATGTCACATATCAGGAATCCTTTCTAGTGCGCCTCGGTATATCCTCTTATGCCCCTCCCGCGCACAGGTACATGGGTATTTTACGTCAGACACTGGCGGGTTGGGGGAGGGGAACGAAGAAGTTTTTCCATCGCTATGCTCATTAGATTCTTACAAAGCGACTTTGTCGCATTCAATCCTCACTCACGATCAGTTCGATTTTCTAAAAATTCGATTTTTTGCCCAAAATAATCGAAAAATCGAAATCTAAATCGATATTTATTCATAGTAAAGTAATTGTCTGCTGAAATACGGATGTTCTGTTGTAACAAAATGCAAAATATGGGTTAATTGAAGCACTAGGAATAAGAACCGAGTACAGTTAAATTTATTAATACAATATATTATTTTAAAGATATTAATAAGATATACAGGGAAGTAATAATCCATAACAGATACTTATGAAAACATAGGTAAATTAACAAGCAAATTACATATAGTTTAGTAGCGATAAGAATTCTATTTTGAAAAGTGGGCATACCACAAAATGAAAAACAGAATTTTATTTATTTCTTGTTTGCAATGCCGTGGAACCAGTGTTCCTCAGGGATGGACCTTAAGAAAACTATCATATTTAAATGTTCTCCGAATAATCGATTTTGCACCTGAGTTGCAATTAACCCGGCGTGAGAAAATAATCGCTCACACGGCACGGTAGAGGTATATATATATATATGCCTCTACCTACTCTTCTCCTAGAGAAAGGTGGAGCTAATATCTTCACCGAAATATCGGAAGTTTAAATTTGTAAGTGTCCTTTTTTTCTGTATCTATATTTTTATCGGCCACCCTCTTGACATATTATATATTTATCACCCGAGTGATTCTCCAAGAAATTTTTTATATATATATATATATTATATTTTTTTTTTATATATAGAAATTTTATATATATATATATATATATATATATATATATATATATATATATATATATATATAATTATATAGATAAAATCCAGCTGGCTGGTTTGTATACGTGGGGATATTCTCCCTCTATCTCCTTCCAAGCTTCTAGTGGATTAGAGTTGGACTTGCGGTCGACTGGAGGGTGGTTTACGAACTGGCACAGCTCGATTGACAAAATTCAAACGATAGCTTTAGCTAGCAAGCTAAAAATCGAAAATTGACCGTCTAGAATCGATTTTGGTCGGTTTTTCAAAACAAAAAGTCGACTTCGATTAAATCGAAAATCGGAGTGTGATAATCGATTTTCGATTAAAATCGAAATCGATTTTCCAATCCCTAGGTCGTCTCACCTTCCCGGGGAGTAAGAGGGGTGGGTGGATATCAAACAAAACATCGCTGAAACGGCGTGGAAAACAGCCGTGACCGTTACAATATGTATTATAATAATATCATTTATCATTGATAAGTTCCCTCAAAACAAGGATAAATGAAAAATTAAACATATCCTAAATATAATAAACTCTCAGAATATTTTTTACATCTTCTTCGGAATGACTGCACACTTTTGGGAAAGGGCTCAAATAGATCCTCATGGAGACCCTGATTTAAAACGAGTACTTAGCAGAGTACACCCTTTAAGACCTTCAATTCTGTGAGGATAGTCAGTTTTGCCAGTTTAACACATATTCTCCATTCCTTTACTTTAATAATTCCAGACTATTTCCTTTTTGATGATTTTAAATAGTACGTGCAGTTGTTGCCACTTTCATAGTAGACAGTTATTAGATATAGGGCTTTTGTGTTTCTATTTTAAATGCATGACAAAAGCTCGTAAAGCTGTCAAAACACGTCTCTTACGGAATTATTGATTATTTCATGTAGAGGGTTGTTAAAGAATCGGGCGAATTCAATTGAAACCTTTCGATTATTTTTGGTCTTTGGCTCCAATATTCCCTTCTCTTGACTACAACCTTGTCGTGGTGGAAGGGCTGGCTAGCTGCAATAACCCCTAGAGCTGCACTGGCGGGAAAAATGCTCCTGGTAGGGTCACCCATGCCAGATTGGTCGAAGGTTAGGAGACAGACGAATGGTAGTCCGCGCAGCGCCTGTACCTCAGTGAGGCGGCTGCAAAAGGCGTCTGACCCCAGTGGGGCGGCCTCTGAAGTGATGGTGTCACGTAAAAAACACTATTGAGTAAGGTCACGGAATACTATCTCAATTAAAACAAAAACCTTGAAATTATGGGCAGTTCTCAAATGATAATGAATTCTGCCAACTACGGGACTCAGCCCAGAGTGCCGGGCGTCGAGCCCGGCAGCGGTGGGAGCAAGGCCCTTGCGGTCGTCATCACACGAAATCCTTGCTCAGACGTAGTAGCAGCAGAGGAAAAGAAGATAAAGAAGAGGAACGAAACTATCAGAATAGGCACATGGAATGTTAGGACTATGCTGAGGGTGGGGAAGCAAGAGAATACAAAGCAAGAAATGGAGAGGGTTGGTGTAGATATCAAGGGTCTAGGTGAAGTAAGATGAAAGGATGACGGGAAGTAGTGTCTGCAAAACAGGTGAGTGATAGGATAATAGTTGTGGAACTAAAAGCAGAACCAACGAATTTAGTTATAATCCAGGTTTATATGCCTACCTCTAATCATAAAGAGGAGGAGGTAGATGGGGTATATGATCAGCTAGAGGAAATAATTGGTAGGATACTTGGGAGTAAGCACTTGGTTATAATGGGGGATTGGAACGCGGTGGTGGGCGAAGGAAGAGATGGGCGGGAGGTGGGCGATTACTGGCTAGGAAGGAGAAACGACCGGGGCGAGAAAGCTGTGGAGTTTTTCCGCATAAATAACCTAGTAATTACAATTACATGGTTCAGACATCATCCTCGACGTAGGTACACTTGGAAGAAACCGGGAGACCCAGACAGGTTCCAGAAAGATTATATAAAGTTTCGTCACAGATACAGGAATAGTGTTAAAAACTCGCATACTTATCCAGGAGCTGATGCAGTCACAGACCACAACTTATTAGTCATGAAATGTCGGGTAAAACTGAAAAAGATAAGAATGGGAAGGAGGGTACGGAAGTGGAATACGGAGGCATTAACTGGGGCAATGAAGAAGAAGGATCGAGAGAAGGTGGATGAGTTAATGGGTTAGGAACATGGAGTTAGATCAGTGGAAGATGAATGGGGAAGTCTGAAAAATGGAATTGTAGAAGCGGCGAAAACAACGTTGGGCGTAGTCAGTGCAACTAAAATTAGAAAACCTTGGATCATGATGGAGATGATTAGGGAGATGAAGGAGAGAAGGAAATGGAAGAGCGTAAACTCAGAGCTAGGTAATAGAAAATACCGAGAATTAAATTACAGGCTTAGAAGAGAAACAAAGAAAGCAAGAGAGGCGTGGTGGAGAGAACAGATCGACTCATTAGAAAAATACCAAAAAGAGGGAAGAGTTCCTCTTGCAAAGAGTTCCTCTTAAGACAGGTATCTAACATTATATAGGAAAGTAAAGGAACTGCCTGGTGGTAATAAGGGAAGGGGAATTACAACGACAGACAAGACGGGAAAGGTGATCCTAAAACCGAAGGAGATCCAGGAGAGGTGGAAGGAGTATGTTGAAGTATGGTAAAGAAATTAGGCCCAATAGGTTAGATATAGAATGGGAAGACGATATCGACAGAAATGGCATCGGACCAGGTATCCAAGATAGCGACATCGAAAGAGCTCTACGAGACATGAAAAGAAATTAGGCGGTGGGAATAGATGACATACCTGCAGAATTTTTAAAGAGCATGGGGAAGAACGGAAGAGGAAACATTTTTGCGCTTATTGGTAGGATTTATGAGGATGGAGTGTGGCCGGAAGACTTTGCGAAGACTGTACTAATTCCTATACCAAAGAAGTGTAAGGCAAAAACGTGCAGGACTCTAGGACAATAAGCTTAACATCCCACGCGGCCAAAGAAATTCTGAGAATTCTAAACAGAGGGCAAGAGAAGAAGGCAAAGAAATACCTGGGTGACTACCAGTTCGGGTTTTGGAGAGGTATGGGAACGCGAGACGCTATTGTGGTGATGAGGACGCTAGTTAAAAGAAACCTAGAGTATGGGCAAAATGTTTTTGCTTGCTTCGTAGATTTCGAGAAGGCGTCGATTGGAGGAACAGGCGTCTTACTGGTAATTTGTATATGAACCAGACGGCGCAGGTTAGGGTAGCCGATGTAGAATCAGGATGGGCCACGATAAGACTGGGTGCGGCTGGGGTGCCCACTATCGCCGTTGCTTTTTAACGTGTATTCAGAAGAAATGGTAAGGGAGGCATGGGGGGAGGAAGAGATAGGAATAAAGGTAGGAGAGGAGCTGATAACATCAGTGAGATTTGCAGATGATCAAGCATTGGTTAGTCAGTCTGCCAAGCGGTTCCAGTCAATGGTGAATGCATTGGAGGTGCAGTGTGAAAAGTATGGGATGAAGATCAATCACAACAAAACGAAAGTAAAGGAATTTTCTAGGAGTAAGAAGGTGGGGTTGAATATAAGGGTGGGAGGGCAGAAGATAGAGCAGGCCGAACAGTTCACGTATCTGGGCAGTATTTTGGTGGGGAATGGAATTAGTGGTAGGGATATCAGATGCAGAATTGCGCTAGCTAAAGAAGCATTTTCGAAGAGAAGAGAATTGATGAGGAGGGGTCTGATAATAGATGTAAAGAAGAGGCTGGTGAAAACTTTAATATGAAGCGTGGCGCTATATGGGTCCGAAACTTGGTCATTGCGAAGGGAGGATGTGCGTAGACTTGAGGCGTTTGAGATGTGGGTTTGGAGGAGGATGGAGAAGGTTAGCTGGATGGCGAGAAAAACGAACGAGGAAGAATTGGATATTGTCGGAGAGGAGAGGAAGCTTGTGGCAGAGGTTCGGAGAGGGCAGAAGAGATGGATGGAGGAGGTTTTGATAGAAAAGGGCATGTTGAAGAGAATGATAGAGGGGAGAACACTGGGGAAGCGGGCAGAGGAAGGAAGAGGATAGGAATTCTGGACGGAATAAGAGGGGTTAGAATATATGAAGTATTGAAGAGGGATCAAATAACGGGCCATCCTTGGGAGGGAAAGCGAGACAATGTCTATGAGGTTGGGATGCAGAATGGGGAATGTCCAAGAACCTACCAATCAGCTTGTAGAATACTTGAATGAAATGAAAAATGCTCAAATACTATGAATGACATAACCCTGTTAGTTTCCGACCTGTATTATATAAATTCCTTTTTTTCATAGTATTTCTAAGATGTTTTATATCCATTTTCGTGTCTACAACGTAATATTTACTAACTGTGAATACCGCGACAATTCAGCTTATGGGAAATATTTGATTATTATCGAATTATATTTCATGCCTAAAGTTCCAATTCCTGGGTACGGGTGAATACCATGCACGTATTTTCACATTATTTTCAAAGGAGGATTTGATAGAAACACCGAGGAAATATATTAAAATTATTTAATTTCTAAGCATCATACCGCACTCCAGTATTTTTTGTACTTCTAAGTGCTACTTGACTAATAGGGAGGATTTCAAATATATTTAAAGTGGCATCTATCATAAATGTTGAAATTCACTGAAATTAAAAAAGCGTTTTTTCTTTTTGGTGAGCATCCAAAATCTCCAGACCTGAATAATATTGATGTAGCTGGCATCAACAAATGTTATTTTAATATTTTTCAATACTATTATTTCTTCCTTCTTGAAAGTACATTTCAATACGCGACTCAGTGACGAATTTTCTGTTCTTCATCTCCCCCATGTCCGGTGCTGCGATGAGGAATACAGCTTATGCCTGAAAATGCGGTAACGCGGCAGTCTCTCTCCGAGGTGCGGTAAGACATTTGATCCCAGTAGAGGAGCGTACCTATAAAAGGAAGTTTAGCGGGCCCTGTTAATGGTGAAAGTAGTAGGTAAATGGATGCGACGCAGGGTGGCATAAATTTGGTAGCGCTGTAGAGACGTAAAACACGTAACCCCTGTGCGATTGACGAGCATAAAATAAAATTTACATCCACACTGAATTGTTTTGTTCCCTGCTACTCCCTCAACAATCAGTAATCTCTGTGCATAATGAAGTGGAACTCACTATTCATGCAGTAATGAAAAAGAAAGAAGGATTATATTTTACAATTTTTACCTCAAATAAAGCATTTATAACTTGTATTTTCGGCGTGGTATTCAACATTTAGGCGATAGTTGTACTAAAATACATTTGATCAAGTCTTTGACTCAGGAGTTAACACCTTGATATTTGTAAATATCCATTTAAATAATGTGGCATTTATTATTTTGCGTTTAGAAAAACATCTATATATATTTAATCGAATAATGACGAGATATATCTCATGTGCCCAATGGGTGTGTTAAAATAGCGTTGGATTGACAGAAAATCATATCAGTGAAAAGCAATTCTTTCACTTTAATCTAGAGATATAACTAATAAGAACACGTATCCAAATACTCCCGCAAATCTGTACTAGAACAAAAATCAATACCACTACATCCACTGAAAGTTTTTATGATGGCAACGAAGGGATGTTGCCGAGAGAGCGCTGGTAGTGTCCCGCGAAGACTGCCTTACTCCTTTGAGAGGAGCTGGTTAGAGGACTTGTTCATTGAAAAGGGTCTGATGCGCAAATGCTCTCTAACTTTGTGATTGCAATAGCTGTGGGAGAGATGGGTATGGAGGAGGATGGATAAACTGGAATGCAATGTTCTTAAAGTATATATATTTAAGGACCTTGAGTGGGATGCAAATTAAGGAGAACAAATTGGCTGAAAGCATCGTCGGATTTGGAAGGGGAGGCAAGAGAGCTTTTTGAGGCAATCATGAGGTGAAAAAGTCGGAGGGAAAGTGAAGTAATGATGAAAACTAGTGATATGTAATCGTAGATGCCATAACCGATGTAAAATTGAGAATAAAGTTCAATCAATGACTAAAAAACTGAGTAAGTACTTTTTCAACCTCGCTTCTTAAGAACAAGGACTCAGTATGTAGAAATTCCAACGATAATAAAAATCGGCCTGGACCGAGAATCGAACCACGGAAATTTGCCTTGCCAGGACAATATGCACAACATTACGCTATACAGGCTTCCCAATCCCCATGTTAATTGTGGAGGATACAAGGAAACTGGATATTCACTGGCCATCTCATGGTATAATTATCTGCGTTTTCTCTAGCACATCAGCGGTATTTTTAATTTTTGCCAGTGACTTTAACTTCATTATGACCTTTAGGGAATACAAAATCGGACGAAGATCGTTGTCCGCTGCCATCGGATAGCTTCCGGCGGACGCCGGTTGTCGTTGGTCGACGTTTAAAGTGCAAATCGGAATCTGGGTGTTTTAATAGTACAAAAAATAGCCTTATAAACCATGCTGCATGTAGGGAGAAAAAAATTATGCTGATATTATATTCAACAGTAGGAAATACTATCACTTCTAGCTATTTATGTATTTTTGCTCAAACTTATCGTTAAAAAAATATCTCAAACATGAATTTAAATCTTGAAATTCATGCTTTAATACCAGAAACAAACATAATATCTATGTTCAGAAATGAAGGAGAGAATGAAATGGTAACGGCATTTACCCTCAAGGCCTACCTGATATAGATACACTATAAGTAAACACCAATGCCAGTTTATTATAAATAAAACCAAATGTTTTAATGTTAACGTCATTATGTTCTGCGGATTAATTTCTTCTTCATTGTGGTCTAAATTCTTTAATCTTGTAAGTCTGTTGCTATTACATTTTTTCTTATTTTCGCTACATTTTGTATTGACTAATTTTATGTCGCTTCGTGGTATAATAAAAAATTAATGAATGCATGTAGAGAGAGACGGGGTGAGAGAGGAAAGAGGCATTTTGAAATAAATTTGGAGGAAGTATCTAGGTGAAGCTGAAGAAATTGATCCAGTGAAGATGGGGTACGACACTCGAAAGGCAATATAGGAGGATCAATGATCCATCAAAACCAAATCTTGCCGGTATGAAACCAAATAGAATATGCTAGTGATGGATCCTTAATCAGGGGAGAAAGATGGTTCCTCGAGATCCAAAGAGAAACTTGTAATTTATTTCGTGATCCACGGGAGAAAAACACAGCACCCGGGATATCTACTTTTCTCTCGGAGATGTTCCAGAAAAGAGGGGGATTCCGTGCGAGGACTGCTTGATTGAAAAGTTCGCGGCGCTGAGCAGTTGAGTGACACAAGGGGTTGGGGAGATCGGAGGGTGGGAGCGCAAAACGGGCTCCGTGTGGCCACGGGGCTGTGCGGGAGAAGAGCGGTGGTTCAGTCCACCGCGGGCTTCTCGTGCGGACAACCGAACTTAGGCACGTCGGAAACGACGCGAAGTTGGCTCACCTTCGTGCCACTCTGAGATACTTCCTCGTTCCATTGCCGCCTGCCGCGTTAACGTCAGCATCGTCGTCACTGAGCCGCGAAGACCAGAGCGTGGCAACGTCCACCTCTCGCTCAATCTCACGCCGACCTCTGGCCCTTCCTGCAGTCCGCAGTGGGACGCTTTCTCAATCCATCGCATCCGACAGCACGGGTCCTGAGTGCTTGCTGATGTTTCGTGGGAAACTAATTGATGGGTCGACAAAGACGTCGGGAGAGGTTTGCCGCAGTGTCAGTTCCGTGGAGGAAATGC
The DNA here is from genome assembly GCA_963573305.1 of Pyrrhosoma nymphula. Classification (NCBI taxonomy): domain Eukaryota; kingdom Metazoa; phylum Arthropoda; class Insecta; order Odonata; family Coenagrionidae; genus Pyrrhosoma; species Pyrrhosoma nymphula. The sequence continues at coordinate 102,785,963 of OY754332.1, read as the reverse complement.
GAGTTACTCTCTTGTGTTCACGGTGGAAGTTTGTCATATATATTTCTTTTAGCATACTTTTCCTAATAGTTGTAGGTACTAACCTACCTTGATAGCTTTATGGACCTTGTATTTCGATTTTTTCCTTCACGAGAATATTAAGAATTATTTAATGAATTACTATGAGTCACCGTCTGCATATCCACTCCATCGAGCAGCAAAGTAGGTAAAATTCAGAAAAAAAAGTTCTTTCTAAGCTGAGCTGGAGCTGTTCTCGCATATCGTCACTCAGACATGTTCTCTTTGTCAGTAGTAAGGTTACAAGAGCCAACTACGTCAAGAAGTGGGCTCGAAGAACGTGCGAATACGAATTGCCAGAAAATATATGCACAAAAGATGCTTTGGCATTAACCTGGGCCCAAATTTCATCTTATCCGCTCCTTGACATTATGAATCTAATGGACCCCAATAAAGACATAAATAGGTGAAAGCCTCCCAGTCTCAACACAATGCTGTTCAGGTCCCGAATCTGAGAAGCTACTATGTCCACAGCCTTGTTGTAAACAGATTGGCTAAAAATCACTTAACACATATTTTGGTCATGCTTAACTCATGATTTGGCCAAGATACATTCTTGAGACAAAATGTTTAATGCTGTGTTCATAGCACTTTCGTTGCTGGGATCTAGAGTGATAATTGGTAGAGCCTCTATTTCTCAATAATCAAAAATTATATCACTATGCTCAGTTGCACTTATCATTTAGCCATGCCATGAGGGAGAAGATGCAGCCTCAGCCCAAACACCACACATCCATAATCAACACACAGCTTAATCTTCAGTGATATCCAGGTCAGAGAGGTCCAAATTCATAACAGATACTTGTTTTAGCCCTGACTGTACTGGTTTCCTGTTGTAGGCTATAGTAAATCACCCAACGTTTGCTATTTTATTAGCTGACGGGGGAGGCAATACCCGTGATATCGGTATGAAAGTTGATATTACAGAAGACAGAGGTTTTAAACATCTAATACTACCTATTATCTGAGACCTTCAATGTCCTGTAAATCTTCTGATGTTTCAAGCAGCATTATTAAAGACGTTTTAGACGTAACCTCCTTGGGGAAGAGACCTTTCTTCGGTATCCATTACAGAATATTCGAACTTCTGAGCTTCCTTGTCATTTGAACTAAGACAAATTTCTGCTGGCGGAAATAATGGATTGACTGATTGCATGACGATTTCTCTCAATGTTGTTAGTTTTAGAGTTGTTTGATATAAAAATCTTGGATAGATATTTTTGAAGACCTTGCGGAGTGCCTCCATCCGAAATAAGAGCTGCGGCGGATGAGGTATTGTACTCTCCAGTATTGTATACCACCTTCTAAATCTAATTCCTTATAATGACAGCCTCAGTTTCAATTACGCGAACCTTCTCGTCATCTTGTAAGGTTTTACGGTCAATGTACCAGTTGCCATGAAGAATGCAATGAGCGGAATCAGTGAAGTTAACTATTTAAGGGTAGTTAAGGGCTTTCAGTTTCTCTTTCAGATTTTGCGCTGAGTAAATATTCCTCTTTGAGGCTCCATATTTGCTATGCACAATGGAAATCAATGCTGACAATTTAAATTGGCACTAATTAGACTCATCCTAATGCTTGCACTGTCTGGAATGCCGCAGCCTTAAATCTGCTCTGAGAAAACACAGCTGGTTCCAGAGAATCACTTATAAAAACTTAGTGTGACATCTATGGTGATATTTGGCTTCTACAGCTACGAGATCACTGTCATTCATCGCACGAGAACGAATAGTCTCGCCCCACTGGTCATTCCTAATAAATGCTAGGTCAATTGATTTATCTAAATGGCAGAGTAGTCACATCATGTATTAGTCTCCGGTGCATTTCATCTCTTTTATTTTATTTCGTCAAGTTTACCTCTTCCCCACGAAATAAAATGTCCCTTTTATGTTGAAAACTAATTCTGATGACCGTAAGTTGGCTCAGAAATGTTATCAGTGCATGCTTTCATGCTGAATAATTTGCATATGTTACTGGAATGATCGTGCATTTTCTTATGAATAAATTATAGCGATATAAAATACAGAATAAATGTTACTAGCGTCCGCAGAGAGAACACTCATTACACAAACGTGCAATCAACATGGAGGTTGAGTTGCTCCACTTCAAATCCATCAGCGAGAACGTCATCAAGCTTAAGGCTAACTTAGATGAGTGTTTGTCTCCCTTACTTCACCACCATCGAAGGACCAGGTACTAGTTTATTCCGGCACAACGGGCATTCATACAGAAGTTCCATTCCTTCGCCTTAACTGCTGTTACTTTAATACACCACCAAGTTCAACCGAAGCACTAAAGATCTTAGATTTAGCCCTAACCTCAAAGTACTGAATAACAAAGCTCCAATGCGGGGGGATAAGTCTTGAAAAAACGCTATCCAAGAATTTTATAAGAAAAACTCTAAAATTAACAACATTTAAAGAAAGCGTCATGCAAAAAGTCAAGCCATATTTCTGCCTGCAGACCTTGGTCTTAGATTCCACCTTTGCTTCTTGGTATTGGAGAGTACGTGCACCGTCATTTTCCATCCCCCAGCTGGTGGATATTTTCAGTAACTTTGGAATCTCCCTCAGTTACAAGGAAGTTCAGAGATTTGAATATTTTGTAATGAATACCGAAGAAAAGATTTTTTCCCGTAACGCCTTCACCTTCACTTCACCGCCCACAAGTTTGAGTGAGAACGCCAAAAATGCACTCTTAAAATCAACGCATTCTAGTTGGCTAACACATGGTAAAACTAATGTTAAAGTTTGTTATTAACGGTTCAATTTTTATATGTTGTTATAAGCTATGCTGCCAGATTTGTTTCTCCACTGATTCCATAACTTAAAAGAGAATAAACGTTCAAATTGATTAAGGATGCAATTTTTGGTCAAGCGATGAATTACCTACAAATCCCCGTTGACAGATATACCTACCCATATTATCCTATCCTCCTCTTATAACAAAAAAGTTGCCATTGCGTTACACGGTATCAATCTTTTTTAAAAATTGTGAGTTTAAAAAGTGATGATAATTTAATCGATGAATTTCATCTTCAAATGTCGAATACTTGGTTCCGTAATAATTGGAAACATTAGGTGTTTAAAATTACGAGCAATTTCCAGTTAGGGTCTATACAGTATATTATGTGGACCTGGCAGAAAAAATATTTGTATCAACTCTTTTTCACCACAGCAGCTAACGATTGCTAATAATTATCTGTGTACATGCAAATGAAAGCGACGCCACCCATATCCAAAACTTTTTAATTACGCCAAGAAATGACACCTATTATAAGTGTCGTTTCTCTTTGGAGCTAAAAGGTGTTTCAAATGTTAAACTAATCCTTTTAATTTTATAATGCTAAGTGGTCTCTATAATGTTAAATATAAAATGCTAAAGGGATTTGTGTGACTATAATTTCGCTCATTTGACGAATTCTCCCAAGGCTGCAGTTTGCCAACCCTCAATGTTTTTGCAACCAGGTCCCAAAAAAATCATATCCGTAAAATGGGGCATGGAGGATGTCAAAATATTTGCTGAAAAAGTAGTACACATTACCCAAGTAGAGATTGGGGCACCATAGAAAAACATCTACTTTTTTAAAGGAAAGGCTTACTAAATATATTTATGAAAATTGTAGATAATCCATTGCTCCTTACAGAGAAGCAGGTAATGCGTTAAATCGTAACATTTTTGTACATTACTGCAATAGGATTTACTACTCCGAGGAGATATCAGGAGATACCTCTGCAAGTATATGGTTTATAAGAAGCATCCAAGTGCTAAATATTATTCTTTGCAAAAAAAATATACCGAACGTTAAACTCAGCATGTGCACTCTTTTGTACATGTTGAGTTTAATTACTCAATTATAGTGATAAAACGTTTAATATACACATTTTTCCTTTTACGGATACCCAGGGTTTCATAATTCACTCAAGTATTTTAGCCAGTAACACGCAAACCGTCGAATGGTTTATTCGCTGTAATTATATTTCATTTGTCTTTCTGAATCATCCTCTAACAGAGTATAGCGCTTGGAGATATCTGTGAAGGCTTACTTCTCCCCGGGGTTTTCTGGCATTTCAAACTAATCCAAGTCGCAGTCGACTGAGCAGGTCCGTCTCTTAGGGCTAGCAAGGTCCAATAATCACTTAACCGTGAGTAACTCGGAAAAAATAAATTAAAATAATGGAAAACATGCCTTAAAAACACAATCGTCAAATTATAGACACTGTAACAAAGCAAAGAGATTATAAATTTGAAAAAATTTAATTTCCATTCTTAATATCCCATTTAAATCCTTTCTCACTTTGTTAATATTACTGTAATTTTTATTACTTTTTGGGCTTTCTAATTTCGCACAAAAAACACTTCACAATTTATTTGCAGTATGTATTTTCCCCGTGACGATGCACGAAATCACACGTAAATTGACTGGTTTGGTGAACTTGGGTCACCCATACAGTTTTTTAGTTTCAGCGCAGACATTCAAAAGTTATTATAAATAGTATAAATTTTAATTTAAAATTTGATTCACCCTGACTTTTCGATTTGTTAGTGAAACACTATAGTGAAAAATGATTCGGTTTAGTGCACGTCAAACCAGCTTTCCCATAATTCGGTCCTTTATTTGTTCCATTTACCGCCATTCTATTGTCACTACAGTACCTGCAGTTAAACAGTCTGTTTTAAATTATTGGTACGACGTCCTACGACTCCGAACAGCAAAATTCACTGAAAATATCGATTTGTAATAAAATCCAATTTCTTCTGCATCGTGATCTACACATTATGATTGGGATTTTATTTCAGAAAAACTAAATTTTCTCATTTCTTACTTAAACATTTATTTTATCTTGTGTTTTTACAATAAGCTTAGGAAAAACTGCTGCACGTATACATATCAGCAACCCTGATATTTATAGCAATGAAATTTGTAGCATTTTACTACATAAAAATTATCACGTAAAATTCAATCGTTCCATAACAGCATAATGAAATATAAGTGTAAGTTATATATGAAAACGTATAATTAAATTTTGATTACTCACATTTCGTTCATTATTTTTTAGATATTTCTTATTCATTATTATGCACCTTTATTTCATGGCACATCTAAGTGATTAAATAGATTAATGCAGTTTTAGAAGAGTCGTTTTTTTATTTAACAAAAATGTGTAAATATGAAGCCAATACTGCTGAAGAGTATAATTTGAACTGCAGAGTTATTATTTATGGGAGTGAACGTCGTTTGACTTGTATAGTGTTGATGTAGCACATTAATTGTAATGATATTGCACTGTCCTTCATCTAAATATTGCAGTTCCATTTAGTTTCGTCTTGCCAAAAATTTAAGCAAATACATCTCGATGCTGGCAACTGGAAAACCGCCAAAAATTAAAATTATGGAAAATTCTGTGCTCAGTTATTTGATGATCCTCGATGCGCAATCACGGTAATAACGTATGTTTGTATCAAGCGGGCATTACAATGGTGAATCTCCTTTGAAACAGGTGTTCATAAATTTACACACTGCGTATGGAAAGTCCTACGGCACTGGCCGTTTACGTTCAATGAGAAACTGTTGCCGTTACATAAACACACAATCATACCCCTTACTCGTAGCCATTTCATGTTGCAAGGCACGAAAGAGTGTTTCGTTCAGCAATAGTATCGAAATGTGCCATCTAGTTTGTTATTTCCATGATTCCTAGAATATGATTGTTTTTATACTGACAATGAGGCATGTGAGTAAGAGTAAGCTGTTTTACTGCGTTCGACCGAGTCAAAGTCGTATGTCTGTTTAGCCACTGTCGCAATGCGCACTACAGGCCCAGGCGCAATTTATTTTTCCAAAATCCCGCTATAGCAGAAGTCCGAAAGGGGGGGAATTCAAAATGGCTTTATCAGTATCAAATCCTATGTTGCAATGCTTGTTAAATCAATAAAACACATGTGCACAGACCAAAGGCTTTTCCTCACAGGAGTACGAGAATGATAAAAATGAATCTCTCTTAAAATTATTTCTACATAAGGACCGTGGTAATTATTTTTCTTATTCACTCGACTGGTTGCAGTAATAGCATCCATTTCCCCCGACATATAAGTTATTTCAGATAAAAATCAATACGGAGTAAATGCATTTACACTGAATTTATTCTATTACTTTTGTAGAAATAAATGTTTTTCCATAAGGAAAAGTATTTAAGTATTACTACATGATCTTTAAATATTATAAATGGAAAAATCATGAATTTAGCTCACCATAGCATTGAGATTTACAAAAATTAAATGAAGATAAATAGGTTAGAGTAACTTATACTAGCTCCTCCCATAACTGCTTAAGTTACATTTCCTAACATTTCTATACAGCACTTTTCATATTTACTTTTTCAAGGCATAATTATGACCTCATATGATATAATCTGCACGAAGGGCATGAAAATTATCCAAATACGCTTCCTGTGTTTCGTTTAATTTGCTTTATTTAGGTCTTTTAAGCCCCCACCTGCAAACTTGCGTCTACAAAACTGGTGCACCTACATAAGAGTTACGATATCAATTAATGGATTTAGGACTCCTAATTTCTCTTATTGATGGCGTTTAAAATCTATTTTGCACTTTTACGACACGAATCTGATGTTATTAAAAGTATACAAATAAACATTGGATTTTTTACATCTCAAAATTTTGTTGACAAAACAATGTGTCCGCATCTCCACTTGCACGAGAATATGGAGTATCTTAGATGCTTACGATAGCATGGAATATGGGAACCTACATTCCAATCACTTCCTGAGCTATGTGACGCCCATAGAATTGCATGCCGTTGGGTAGCGAGTTAAGTTTAATTGATGTTTCTGACAATAGGCAACGGCCTTCTAGAATTGGAACTGGTACCACTAGCAATAGTGCAATCTGTAAGTGCACCGTTCTCGGGCCAATGCCGAGTAAGCAATCTTCCCTCGGAGGAAAGGCAAGGCGTAGGATTACGCACAACCTGAGAGCTACAATGCACTTGACGTGAGCTCCAGGATTATGGCACCGAAATGGGAGAGGAGGCATCCAATTACTAGCCGTGTTCCAAAATGGCAAAGTGCGAGCGACCCCATAATTACCTGGCCCTTAGCAAAAACAGTACTTTCAATTACTCTCGAAGTTCTCCTACTGGATTCACAACGCAGTAATTAAAATATTCTTTAATTGAGTAAAAGCCCGCTTTCTCTAGCTCCATATTAGTACCACGGATATACTTGTAATTGCACTTCAGCAAGCTGCGGTTCTCGTTTAAAAGACTCCCAAGGATTTAACGTTACGTGAGGCTCTACACCATGTTGATACTCGAATGTATAAGGAAATCAAAGAGGTATTAATTAGATTTCCTTTACTCATATCAGTTGAACATACTATTATTCAGTTCAACTGTCCAGGAGTCGAGCAATTGATATTCGATTCTATATGACGGAATTGCATTTTTAACCGATCCCGCCACACATTCTATGCACGGAAAGATAGCTATTGATCTCCGTACAATCGTAATAACTGCAGAAATGCCATAGTTGATTTGAATATTGAAACAAAGAGAAAAAATAAAATTAAATATAAAAAATTATCGGCCCTCAACAACTTTTGACCTGAAAAGAACTCAAGATCTCTGAAATGGCCAGCTTAGTGTTCTCACATTGCCAGAAAGTAAAGATATAATCGACAGAATATAATATTTTGCATATTATTTTTGGAAATTATTTTTCACTGATCTTAATATTGTGTTATTTAAAAAACTATGAGTTTTCAAAAATTTCAAAATAAGTAATTTATTGGTAAAAATGGCTTAAGATTATTTGAAGAACAATTTCAAAGCTCTTTTTTGTTCTTTTACTACTCACATGCGCACACTACCCTGCAATTTTTCAAGATGAAATGGGCAATGAGACACCATCTAAAAGTTGAAAGTTTTATCTTGTTGGTGTCCTACAAAATGCCTGTAAGTCTAACGCTTGATGGGGTTGACAAACGCTTTGATAAATTTTTACAATGGCTTCTCTATGAAAGGCTTACTATGCATGGAAAACTATGTGCATTTGGAAGGAGTGAAAACTATTTTTTTCAACGGAGAATTCACACATTGCCAAATTACTTAAAATTCCAATAATGTTTTTAATTGGATTTCGGAAGCTGTTTCAGCATATTTCCTTGAATTAAAAGAGGCATGTATTTCAAAATATTTAGTTTCATAATGAAATTGCTTGTAATTTGTCTTTAAATTTACTAAAGATTTTAATAAGCGCGAGGCTTTTAAATTATGTCAGTTAATTGAAGTGTGTAATTTCTACAATAAAAATCGAAGCGTATTAAAATTATCAGAAATAGGTTACATATTTCATAAATTTGTTTCTTCAACGAGTAGCATAAGAAGTAGTAGTAGTTTCATTTAGGCACTAGTCCCTCCAACTTATCATTGGGTTTCTTCATTGGTGGTCTACCTTTTGGTCTTCATCATTCTTTAATAATTCGTACTCCAATATTCTTTTTTCCTCTTCCCTAAAGTAGTGGCGAAACGTGGTGGAGGTAACCGGATCGCAGCGTGACTTTAGGCAGAAGATGGTTCGAATGAAAGGGGTTGGCTAAGGAGTGGAGGAGAGATGACAGCACATGTTAGAGAACGCTGCCAGCATAATTGCATTTAAACTGGGAGAGTGAGAAGTACAAGAAGAGCGTTTTATGATTTTACGTTTACAACCCATACAAAGCTGGATCAAAGTTCACTGATATTGTTGGCTAAGGAGTGGAGGAGAGATGACAGCACATGGTAGGCAACGTTTACCCATCGGAGAAACCCATTTCTACAGTTGGATCAAAAGTACCAGAGAGCCCTTTGGGTTAGTTTGATTGAAACATTGAGTATTTTGAAGCTGGTAATCTAGGGTTTCCATACTCAAATGTCCTCAAATTGGAAAATACCTAATTTTTTAGAGGCATTGACCGGTAAAAATTGAGGCCTTCTTTTTTAAATTGAAGCTAATTGAGCGTTTACGGTTATTTTATTCTGATTTTATTCAAAGACAAAATACAGAATAAAATTATAACTTGAGGGCCATTGTGGTACCAAATTCTGGAGTACCGACTTCCAATCTTGTTACTTGATGTGTGGCCCTCGCCGAGTTATTCCTCTGGTCCTCCCGGGAAAAGTGGATAAAATAACGTGGCTCAGCTTCTTCCGCTGGGTTTCTTTCTTTCAACCAAGTGATACACATTCACTTATTCAGTCAAGAGACTTCGGGGATTTGCCATACAATTTGAATTTTTTTTCTGATTCACGCATTCCCCGCCATGAATTGGCCGAAGCGCATATCTCAGTACTGTGAACAGCGGGCCAAAAGGAAGGCATTTCGAGATATTTCAGAGTCAACCGGGACAAATTAGCCAACTGTGTGGAACACCTGAACAACCCCTTCAAACCATTACAGAATATTCAAGGCAGAATAGTCCCGAACCAATCGGTAAGCTTAGTAAACATGTCTATACATAGCCCTTTCGCTACGAACGCCGCTTTAAAACGCCATGAATTTCAATGATAGATGTAAATTTTACACACAAGAGAATGAACACCGTTTTAAAACGGCTTTGTGCCCAGGCCAAAAAATGAATGTTTAAAATAAATGTTTGTTGTATGCTCATAAAATTAAGTTAACGAAGCCATACATGTTTCATAGAGTATCTACAATTTTAAAAGCATCAGCAACATTATTATTATTAAGAGTCCATCTGCCAAAGGAACTCTAAAACAATTTGACTTTTCATGTGATTGCAAGTCATTCCATGCAAGGAACTAAAACATATGTAACGTTTTTTTCATAGTTTTAGGGACAGATGTGTGTTCAGCCGGTATTTTATTCTCAAATCTCAATTTCCCATAATAGAATCTTTTTGATGTGACTCAAAATGGGTGAGAGTAGTAAAGTTCCTACTGCCGAGCTCAATCCTCTCCTGTAATATTCATCATTTTATCTTTTCTCTTATATTTAAAAACTCTTTTCGCGAAGTGCTTATGTCGAGCATTCAGAAAAGAAAAATTCTTTCTTTTCCATGTAAAAGCTTATTATTATACTATAGTCGGGTATCGTGAACTATGAGCAGAATCGTTTCCTAGTTGGAAACGATTCTGCACAGATTTATTTTTGTAATCAATGATACAATTTTTCGTTTGCTAGATAACTTAAGATAATTTTAACGATGGAATTTCGTTCAATAGATTTCGTTTCGTTTCCCTATATAAAATAAAATAAATTCAAAATCCGAAGGTTTTCATTGTCTGCATTTAGCATGTTGAGTTTCTGCTCCCAGGCGTTAAGGCGTCTCAGGCGTTGTGTGTTTGGAGAAATAGTTGTCCTAGAAAGGCACAACGCGGAGGAACGCCCGATAGCAGACTCTCGAAAAAAAAAATTCATTTCAGTATTAACCTATAATTAGGGTGTAATAACTATTTTTTTAAGAAAAGTCATTGCATTAACAAATAGTTGACAACGAAAACACTCCGTGACAGATATTCTTGTGGAAAAGGGCGAAGTTAATCTCCGCTCAGTTGCCAAGGAAAGGGTCGGGCACCCCACTGAGTCCGGTTCCAAAATGGAGGAATGGCATACCTCAGCTACACCTTGCTTCGCAAGAGCTCCGTAAGGGGAGTGAAAAAAATTATCAAGGTTACCATGGCAAGGAAACCTTTTTACAGAGTACGACACCGTAGGGCTAGAAGTAGACTCACATTCAGTAGCACAGTATGCGAACTTGCTATCCGTAAGACAGTCATGACATCTATTTTCATGCAATGCTTAAAATTTTGTCCCCTTTTTGAATTCAACTGCCCATCCGGTCATAGTGTCACATTAGTTTCAGGTCATAATTTAGATGAAATTAATAACAGATGCCAGAGTGAGGAAAAGTGTGTCCACTTCTTCCCTCAAGCCTTTGGCCGTAAAGTTTGCCTATGGCGTGCATATTGGTTAACCGACTATGCATCTAATGAAACTGTTCGGCTGAATAAAAGAAGATGCAAAGACTTAACGCTCACATATTTGTGAGGCTCAAATATTTGCTCTTGATTTAATTAAAAGTAAAATATATTTTTTTAATTAAATATTTCCCATGGCGCTAAATACGAGACGGATGTAATGCTTTCATGTTTTAATTAAAATAGGAACGCCATTGAAAACGACTTAATAAATTTAGAAGTAACGAAACTGGGCTTCAACAAAGGAAAAGCCGTAATATTCATACTCCAGTGAGCATTGTGGTTTGCGAAGTTAATTCCAATCACTAGTGGACCATAATTTATATTTTCCATTTAGCTATTGAAGTAGTTATTCTAAAAAAAAATATTTTTACCAGTTAAAACATTCCTGATACCTTCAATGAGTCCTGTCTAAATTACTGCTGCACATAAAAATTGCTTTTCGCGAGAAGGTAATAAAATTTTTCAATGTACTTTGGAAAGCAAATTCCTACCTCTGAACCGTTATTTTTATTGCCAGTGAAATATTTGGCTTGAATTTCACACTAGGACGCCTAGACTTTTATCCCCCCTAGAACGCCCGTTGGGCATCATTTTGACTCCATACAAAGGTAAGTTATTTTTTCTAATAAAAAAGCAGTCTTATGTGACTTGAAGCATTTTATGCACATATTTTACTATTTCCCATGATTTCCGACGCTTTTACCTACTATTGAAGGCAAAAAGTATTAATTTATTCTCCTGAACAAGCATAATTGTAATTCCGGCTCAGCATTTTGCAAGTAAATTAAATATTCAGAAGAAAGTTTGCAAATTCATTTTGAAGAACACATTATTTACACCTTTCATAAGAAAGCATATTTTTGAAATGTATATATCAGCACTTTTAGCCTACATTATATAATACTTATTCTAGTTACAAGTTTACATCAGATGAAGAAATTTTTAAAATCATGGACGGGTCACTCTATGCACAACCGTAGAAAAAGTCAACATTTTGTACAGTCAACAAAATAGTTAATTATTTTAGAAGCACGCTTTCCACACACCATCCTTTTTCAAGTCCCAAATACTTCATATGTCATATTACCTTTACTTCTCTTGATTTGGCATTGTAGTTTTTCTTGGTATAGTGACTAAGTATTAAGTCATGGTTGAAGTTCTCATTGACATATCCTTTTTGCATACATTAATTAACAATTAAATAAAATGTCAGTTATGTATTCAAAAATATACATCTTACAAGTTAAATTTTGAGTTTAATTTAATATGTAAAAATACTGAAGATGGTAATCCAAAAAGGTACTTGGTCGTACAAAAGGTCTTGCTTCATTATTGCGTAATGCATAGATATGCAAAAAATGAGCAGCTGATCTTCGATGCTCGTTTGTCTGGGTGTATTTCCTTTTAACAGTGAGAGCGAGTTGCTCATATTCAACATAAACCGTGACTTTTTTTACTACAGCGGCTAACTTCTTAAAGGTTAATCTAATGTTGAAACCTGTGTACTGTTTGAGAAAATCGGAATAATTTATTAGAAAAGACTATAGAAATGTAAACTTTGATGCTTTCCCGGCAAATACATAGGATGTAGAGCAGGCCCTTAGGCCAATGAAAGATGAGAAGGGTTAACCAATCGCAGCTAACTTGACCCTAATGTGAGATACAAAAGATATTTTTGGCCAAACCACTCACTCTTGAGAACGATGACAGACTACGTCTTCGAAATGTTGGTGCAACTCGTCACCATCACCTAGTTGAAAACTCCCTATGTTCTACATCTTTACTCTAATAACAATGATTTACACTATTTCAGTGAAAATCGATGTTTAATTGAATAAACATTGAAGTATCTGTCTTCAAGGGCTCTGAGGGTCATTATGACTCAAGCGTTACTTCTTGGATGGTCTTCATATGATGGTTTCACAAAAAAGCACGTCACTTGTTATGGGTTAAAAGAACTTGAATGTGGTTCACTATTGCACTTATCAAAATTATATGTGAATTTCATAAATTTAACAGGTGCAAAATAATACAAGTACGCATATTTGGAATGGGTTCCATTCCTTTCCTAAATATATTAAGTTCACGAATATGCTCTTCTGTCCGATGATTGCGAATGCCTATCTCGATGATGTTGAGCCGAAATAGGAGAAGTGGAAATTTCAAAATTGGTCAAAATGACCCACCTGGTACTCCTAGGATTTACAAACATTTAGAACTGCATTTTTATAATTAGAGAGACGCCACTTCTTTACATATTTAAAGAAAATTGTCATTAAGTAGGTGATACAAACAATTTTTAGTGGTTTTACCATTACGGAGTCAGCCGCAAGTGAACACAAGTTAGAAAATTCCTTAGAGGGAATAATAATTGCCTTGGCCGGGACTCGAACGCGGATCCCTAGATATCACTCCAAGTGCTTGAGCCAGTTAAGCTATGTTTCAATTGGTTTATCACCATTTGCTTTTGGTTTAAATCAGGCTTAGAAGTTTTTTTTAATACAAAATTTTACAATATTGAATTTCAAAAGTTATAATGCAAGAAAATATTAGTAGAAAAATTTTTCTTCAATGAAAACATGATTTTAAGGTGGCGTGGCATTGAAAATTGTTGATTTGTTTCATGATTTATAACACTTTTCACTCACTCAGTGTTTCAACCCGAACGTTGGTTTAGATAGTTGAGGGTAGAGCTCACCCAGGACAACACATTTATATGCAGTAATTTATGTCATAGATACATGAAAAGGGTTTTCTTTATTTTTGCAACTAAAACATTTGATAAAACTATTTTTAGCACTATTTGCCTATTATATTCGATAAGAGTTTCTATCAAGCAATACTAAAGCGTCCCCGGTGCCTTTGACAAGCACCTTTCTGCATGGCTTTGCATTTCATTTCAGCAATCACATATTTCAATCAAGGTAATGAGAATGAAGTTTTTGTTGCTAGGGAAAATAAATGAGTTTCAGGAGGTCAGCGCTCTCGATCACCCCTCCAAACGTTTCAAATAATTTTTAGCGTTTCCCATACTTAAGGCATGTCGTCAAACCCTGTTACGGAATATATGACTGTGTCGAATTTCCCACATAACCCGCAACGAGAGTTGTCTAGTAAGCCCAATTTCGTTGTACTTTCGTTTGTGGGTAACAAATCGGCGATTATTTCGATGGCGGTAATTTTTTGGTATGTTGTCTTTGTACTTTTCGTCCAATTCCTCCAGGAATGATTCCAAGTAGCTTTCACCGTCCACGCTCCATGCTTCATTGACCTTTGGATTGAATTGGTAGTGGCCATATGTGTGCCATGATCCACAGATTGGGGTAACTAATCGATCAGGTTATAAGGTTGTTGGAAGGAAGGGCGTATTTTTTAGGAATCCATAACGCTCTGTTTTGCGCTATTTCCCAGTTTTTTCCTATGGTCTTTTTTCCTCGTGTATCCCAGAATTTTGGTTTATTCAGTTATGATCCAACAAATGTCGGGCGTCTTGAATTCCCCCTTGATTTGCAATAGCTAATTTTTTTTTCATTTAGATAGTTTCCTTCGGGATCAAATTATTTTATTGTTTTTTAACTTTATGTATTTAACTATTTTCTTCTATGGAAAGAGTTATGTTATTGGCAAATTCCACGCCAATAACTTAAGATCCCAACCGTAACGTAAGATAACCAACAAGATCATGGGTAACGGACATCCTTGCCTGACAGAATTATGTATGTTGAAGGGAGGAGATATAGTATGTTTAGTTTTTATTCTTGCCGTTATTTTTTTGTTTACATGCAAAAATATAAGGGTTTTCGCAATTTGTTTTAACGTAAAGCCCCATAAAAAAAACATTTATTAGGCAATGGGTTTCTTTTGCTTTTTAAGGTGATTTGCACTCATGATAAAAGGCCAAAATATGTATGTCCGGATAGCTGAAAGAATATTGGACTGAACCTCAACGCAATAATAACGGAAAAAATTTAATCAGTATGTTTTACCCTGAATTTGCATTTGATGCATAAGCCTATTTTGGCCTTTTTCAACAACTGACACTCATGATAAAAGGTTGAAACTTCAACTGTCGGATGGCAATAAGTATGCAGTTTCAACTTCTTGCTATCGATTTTCTCTACGCTTCGATTTTGTGATGAGATTTGAAAACTGTGTTTTTGGCCCGTAAATAGTCCCTTTTTTCACTATTTGAACAGCATAATATAAGTAAAAAGTATAATTTTTTTTAAATATCCTTGCCAACCGCCGCAAAAGCTTTAAGCTAATGTGTATGGTGTTTTTGATCAATATGAAAATTTCAATGAGATATAATAGGGGTATTTTCCACCCCATCCTCTTCATGGGTTGATTCTGAATGGTTTATAGTTTCCTAAATGGTATATGCATTTTTCAAGTCACATCATGATGCTTTTCAGTTTTATGAAACTGCTTTTTACTTCTTCTGCTTTTTTCTTCTTTCTGTTGAATTTAAACGAGCCACCTCCACAAGTAAGAAAATAAATAATCCGGGAAAGCATCAAACGTTATAGTAGTTCAGTAAAATATAAATAAATATAAAAGTATGTGAGGACTTGTTCTCTCCCGGTGAATGTATTCTGTGAACTCTTCTCGGGTTATATAACGGGACAGGTCCTCTATCTCCGCCGACGACGTTTCGATGAGCCACGTTTTGCACAGAGAAACGTCGGTTAAGATCGTCGCACATCGCTACGTCGAGAGAGAGAAAAATGGCTCGGTATATAACCCGAGAAGTATTCCAATTCAATATGAATGTAGCAACAATTTTTTTTGTGCAATAAGAATAAAAATATAGGTTCAAATGTTTATTGTTTATCATGTGAATTGAATCAATGGGAGATATAGTGCCAACCATTCTCAAAGTAAACCCACTCGCGTAAATTATTATTGAACTGTTGCAAAATGAAGGAAACGTTGATGCTCTTGGGAGGAATTACTGAATGCTGGCGCACTTTTTCCACCCAACATGAGATTGCACTGAGCTGCATACTTCAATGATCAATTATTAAGTGAGCAGACTTGGCTCTGAGTTTACAAGCATTGGTTGCATGGCTCTTAATTTCCACCATCCAAACTGGTAGTCATAACGGACGCGGCAGTAAATGTTGCTAGACTTTGCAACGGCGTTAGTTTACATTTCCTTTCGCCTCACAGGGCTTACTTCGATTCAGCAAATTAACGTGACGAGAATGTGACGAGAATGTTCCTTCTTGGATGTTATGATTGAATAGTGAATTGACTATGTTTCGCCATCGCCACCGAGCGGTTGTGATAGTTAAATTTGGAAACCTCACGTGGCTAATGTAAACCCAGGCTGCTTTTGAAAATAATGGTTAAAGTCCACGATTATAGCCAGATTCTTAAAGATTAGGCACATTAGTTTTGAAATGAAAAGGTGAGCCTCTTTAGCTCTCATATGATTTCAATTTCATTTT
Organism: Pyrrhosoma nymphula; assembly: GCA_963573305.1. NCBI lineage: Eukaryota > Metazoa > Arthropoda > Insecta > Odonata > Coenagrionidae > Pyrrhosoma > Pyrrhosoma nymphula. The sequence continues at coordinate 102,769,454 of OY754332.1, read as the reverse complement.
AAAAAGTTTTCAATACCACTCTTTCTCTCTAGCACCAACCAAACCACCATTTACCACCAAACGTTTTTCAGAGTACAATTATTTTAACTATATTATTGGTCAATTTTACCTAATTTAGGAAGTAATAATAAAGTTCAAATATTCCTACTGTGACCAATTTTATGAAATTTCCTTAGAAATTTTAAATATGCTTTCATTATGCTAGTATGGAGTTTGGGTATGGAGTATGGAGGAGAATGGAAAACTTGCAGTGAACGGAAATAAAGACATACGAGAAAGTGCTTGGTTCTGTAGGTGAGTAGAGGGAGCGTCTGAAGGGTTTAGTTTTTGGTAGGCGGTGTGGAGGAGGAAAGGGAATATATTTTATGAACGGGATGAAGAGGGGTGGGAGGTGTGCTGAGAAATTATACATTCTACATCTGTATACTACCTTGTAAGGCTCGGTAGAGGCATGACTCATGGGGTGTTAGGATACAAGTTATGAAAGGGGAAAGAATAAGGAAAAGGTGGGAGAAGAGAAGTTATTTTTTTGTAAACGATATGTATAATGTTAGTATCAAAGTTTTTTGTAATAATTGCTAATGGTGCGTGCATTTTTGTGTTCAACACTTCGGCAGCGTATCAATTTTAAAATAATATATAATGAGATTCGTATTTACTCGCTTTTATTAGTTATATAGTTATAGCACGGGGCCAAATTAATATCCACCGTGTCGTCATGAGCATCCTGATCTAAATTTTTAAAGTCATCTAAGCCTAGCGTGCAGCCACCAAGCCTCTAGCGGCTCCCATCCCTGTCCTGTAACATTTTTTACATTTTAATCTTTAACTAAAGGAATCATTACATTTATATCAGATAATAAATCATTCCAATTTTCACTGCTTCAAAAAAACTCGCCATCACAAATGTAATCTTCCACACACACATACTAACGCATGTGAATTAGGGTGAAGATTACAATCTGTTAAGCGTAGATGGCGTCACCCATGTGGTTAAAACTCGTTCTGCGCTAAACAGATTGACGCATATCAGTGCAGATTGGTGAATAGAAAGTACCCCTTTTCTGTTAGCCTTCGGTTCATTCAGTATGGAGGCGTCGTATTTGTTCGTTCAGACATCGCCGGGGTGAGATTTCGACGGAGAACTGGGAGTTTTTTTGGCCACTGGTCCCCGCAGCGATACGCCCTTCCTCCCATCCCTCCCCCTCCCAACCCTCCCCCTCCCAACCCTCCCCCTCCTAACCCACTCCCACCCTCCATCTTACACCCAATCTCTGGCGTCTCGGAAACCACCGTGGCGCGGCCACCGATGTGCGGCCGACTTGAAATAGCTTGGACGCGGAAGCCAAGAGCCAATCAGTGCTGGTGGCCGGATAGAAACCAGAACCCCTCAAAGGGTCCTCTAGACTTTATTGAGGACTGGTTGGATAATTGGCATCCCGAGGTATAGCTCTCGCAAAAGTTTCTGGCGCTGAACAATCGGCAACTTTGGGACATAAGCCACGAAATCCTACTAAACGTTGGACGAAGGTTATATAATCTGCTGGATAACTAAAATTTTCAAATTGCTGCCAAAAGAAGTGATTTGAAAGATGGAATGACTCACCACGGCTTGCTGACCCGCTTACTCTCAAATAACAATGCGATCTCAAGATATCGTCCACGGTAAAGTCAGAGGGTGATCTTAACCGCTTGTCTTGTGTGGCTTTGCTTTCTCACAAAGTAGTTTCGTTCCCCTACCTCACTCTCTCTTTCTCGTTGTCTCCCTCTCTTCTCTTCCGTCACTTTCCTTTTCCCCCTTTACTTCTAATCCCCCTACTTGCTCCGCTAGCCTGTTCCAGGAACTTTTTCAAGAGCTATGAACAACGTCCAGTGTAGTACATTCTCTGAAGCAGAAATGAAACTGCAACGTTTCCCCTCCTTCGTAATAATGCATTCATTCCAAATACCATACTTTGTTCTCACCTTTGATGATTTTCTTTCTTTCCTTCAATCACACTGGATATATTTTCTAATTACTCTCTAGCTCCCTCAATTGCAATAGATCTCTCAAATCCAAGCTATCTATTTTTTCCATCCCATCATTCTTTCTATCTAGCGTCCTGTAAGATCTCACCTTAATAAAATCCAAATCTGGCTTACCTAAGTTCTCATGCAAAACTCTGGCTCGCTTTGCTAAATTCCCAATCCCATTATGCAAAAAGGACTCTCCTTCTTCCAGTCCAAAAATTCATTGAACAGTGTACCCAAAATAACATATTTTTCTATAAAAATGTAGCGAAATCCTAAAATATCTTCCTTCTGATCGCTTTGCCTTTCTTCCAAAAAATACATACCCCCGTAAAACCCCACCTAATCTAGTCATCAAAAAGAAGAAGATGGAAATAAAAATGTTGTCTCCCACTCTTACCCAGCAAACAACTTTGAACTTCCATCAATACGGCTTCCCTAAAAAATCGCCGGTCTTACCTCCTTATCTCACTTCATAATACCCATTTGTACCGGTCTCTGATATTTTCTATCCTCCGGCTCACCCAAAAATAACGTCATCCTTAACCATCCCTCCCCGCAAAGCTCAAATTCCATCTCTCAAGCTGGCCGTACTTAACCTAACTTAAATCACCTTCTACACCCTCTGAATGATCAATAATCAATTTGCCTAATCATTCCCCTTCGCTTTACATTACCTCCGCTACAAACGAATTCCTACCTTTCCTTTTAAGACTAAAATTACCTCAATATTGTAGCAACTTAGTGAATAGTAAAATATTGTAAAATTATCATCAGGATCAGTTATTATTCCGAAGATTGGTTTGCTGCAGGTCTCCAATGTACTCTCATCTCCGCCAACTACGTTATACCTGTACAATTTTTCAATTTTGTGTTCATCAAAATATGCATAATTTATTCCATTCTTGGTCTTTTTCTATAATACTTCCAATTCATTTCTTCTATTATATATATATATATATATATATATATATATATATATATATATATATATATATATATATATATATATAAATCAAATATTGTTTACAACATACAATTGTCTTGCAAAATGTGTGCAATAACTTTGTCTCTAAGATTTTTAAATCTACTTCTATTCTCTCCAACTCTTCGTAGGCGATCCTATCCATCCATTTAATCTTCATCATTCTTCAACATCACCGCATCTCCATTACTTCCAATTTCTTCTGCTTTGCAGCTGTTATTCTCCAGGGCTTACTGCTATATAAGTTGTATGCTCCATTAATATGCTAGACCTCAGGCTGAGAACGACAAACACTGCCATGAACTCATCGGGAGCTGTTATTTATTAGTAAGGTGCATAATATTTTCATCACGTCCTTCTGTGAGCTAAAATGCTTGAATGGGATGCTAATTTATTTTATGTTTTATGCGTTGATAATTTTGTATCAATTTTAGTTCTTCCATTATTTTCTTAAATAGGTTGTTGTATCGTAAAATATGTGTATTACCAATCTTTCTCCTTCTTTGCTAATTTTTGTTTATTTCTTATCCCTTCAACTTTTTTAGGTCTTTTTCGTTTGTGACTCTCTCCTTACATATCTATGATCTTAACCATTCTTTGGTAACACTTTTTAAATATAATCATGAAAAGTCTTCAACCCCTGCCCTTTAATATTCCCTCACCACCCAATCTCCTCTTGCTTAAACATCCTGCTATATTTAAAGGAAGGTTTCACGGTTGCTCCACAATGTCAAGGGCTCCTTGTCTGCCGGAAATTCGTGGAGCGACTCACTCTTCATCCTTAGGGCTGAATGCCGTTTTACAAATTAATTCGCTATGCATAAAATTTGGCTTTGGATCAGGTGTTTCATCATAGTTCGTGGCGTTATCTTACCTTGCCGCCAACCCCATCATTCCAAATGCTTTTTAAAAATGTTTTTCACATATTTCCCATTTGGAAGCGTGTCTGGGTTGATTTTATTGGTTTCGAGGTGGACCCCTATGGCTTCCTCGATTTACTGATTCACATAGTTATTCGTATGGCAAAGTAATTTTCCCTTACCAGCAGAGATGGATCCCCTTTACCGGTTGAACATCTGAAAACCATCCTTCAGATGATGCGCTGGGGAAACATCATTCATTCTCCTCCATTCTAGAAGTACAGTTTTGGTAAAAACTCCTGACACAGGCCTGCGGGGCAATAAGAAGGGAAACATATTGCAATTGGCATATGCCAACCATTTATATTATTTATATACCACCAACACTTTATATTATTTATTTTCCATATATTTAACCACCAACTGCATATACCAATTGCAGTTGGTGGTTAAAAACGCCTATTTCCATGACTCTAGTAGGGGTAATATCTAGGTATTATTGTGAGACCTCAATATAGTCGAAATGGGACAAACAATGGTGGTGAGTCATTCAAGTTCTCAGAGCGCTTATGTTGACTGCAATTGGAATGATTTTCTGACACCCCACTTCATACAACTTACTCTCCCGTTTTACCTATTTTTGAAAGTTCCATAGTCCATGTGCCAAAATCGTCCTACTCTCAATGAACATTTTTTTGTGTTATCCCGATTATTGAATGCTACGTTTCCAGAATTTCCTCACCCGGAAGAAAGATTATAGAATAACTAATTTGGACTCGGATACACTTCTCATAGCATTCCAATTCCTATTCAATCCCGCTCCCTTTCAATGGAATGCGAAGATTCTTCATACAAGGTTTCAAAATAGTGAAAGCTTATGTGTTTTTATTAAGTGAATGGTGGACCAGAAATGTGAGGGATATTGTGATAGCTACGTTTGGTGACAATTGTCTGCGTGACATCAAGGAGGGGAAGGCTTGCGTGGACGAGATTGGCAAAGGAGTGGATGGAAAGAGGAGACACGTGATAGGAAGCGCTGCCAACTTAACGAGTAAAGTATTAGCATAGCTATAAAAAGAATATGTTTACTAAAGCAAAACCATGATCTATAAAAATACACTCATATTGTTGGAAACCAATCGGAGAATCCCATCTAAGCAATTGGATATATAGCCATATAGATATATAAAGTTGGTATGAATAGATGAGTAAGCATTGTGAAGGAGCAATATGGGTTGACGACTTTGGGAACCCTGTTGCTCAAACGCGCAGACTATAGAGAGGGGTAGAACATAATATTATGGTCACCACAGATGTAAAATGGCTGAGCGTAAATGTGAGCATTCGTTTATCAAATTATGGGTCATATATTATGTTGAAATTGTGATATGTATGATGTTACATTCATCTACAGAAAATATTACAAGAAGCAAGGTTATTATATTTAAATATCAGAGAGAATATGAGATTATATAGTTAGTGTGAAAAATATTTTCTTTTTCAATGTAAAACGTATTGAAAGAGTTCTCATACTAATGGAAACGAGACATCTTACCGGAGTGAACTAGTAAAGACCTTGTTTTTTTTAAATATTGATGACTTTTGAAAATACGAATTTATATTTTTATGGTATTTACATTTTTTGTTTAGTTTTTAATTTCCTCAAAGATTTTAAGATTGCTGTACTTGACAATGGAATACTCATACCTTGGATGCTCAAGTGATTTTCTCAATAAGATAAACCTACACCTACATACTGTGGGCCCCTACACAGGGGTCCATAGTATGTAGGTGTCGTGGGGTTTCTCAAAACCAATATATGTCTAGTTTTGAAAAGTCTAAAAACGGGATATTATTGGGAGGTTTATTTTATGATAGGCAAGCCAAAAGTGTGCAGTTATTTTATTCCTTGAATAAAATTACGAAAACATTATTACTTGGAGCTGCGGTGGATACTTCAATATCAAACTATGGAGTACCGATTTAAAACGTCATTTGTATTGGAGTGGCTGAACTCCTAATGGCCCCCGCCAAGTACCCCGGCTCCCTAAAGAAAACTTAGCTCATTTCAGCTTCTATCTCAGAGGCTCTTCACTCAGCCAAGTGATATACTTAAAATTCAGTAAAGAGCCGTCGAAAATGCGTGATATATTTTTATACAATATGTTCGATTTGCAGATTTCTGGGCATAGATTTTTCGCTGCGTATCTCTCTGTGCAGTGGACAGTGGGCCAAACGGAGAGATCCAGGATAGTTTTATATCAAACGGGATATTTGCCAACCTGGTGGGACTCCGGAACATACCCTTCATACCTGGACTGTACCGACCTGACTAAGAACCTTATGAATAATCTGAAGAGTAATGCTTTTTATGTTTTCAATTTTTGTATCAAGGGTCAGCAATACATTCGCCGTAGCAGCAGCCGTTATCACCTACGATGAGTAAAATTGGTTCTATTTCAAAAAGATTGGGATGTATTCTGAATGCATTAGGAAAATGTTAGCGGAAGGATGACTTGAGAAGGGTGCCAAATAAGCAGAACTTTCCAGGACCACCTCCTTGGCGGAAAAAAACGGCATGGAAAAACCTGGGATCACATTCAAACGTGTCGATTGTAGCGTGCGTGTAGTGCACGCGTGAAAATTGCCAGTGTTTCACGCTCAAACGTTGGCAACTTCGTAAGACACGTTGACACCATATGCTGACATCAATCGGTGAATGAATGAAGAAGTGAAAAAATATTAAGCTTTTTGCTACCCTTACAGGTACTCGTCGACATTTCCATCCACATTTGTCATGTCCCCAGTGCCGTGACGTCTTATTTGCGTTGGTTCTTCATCTGTGAAAATGCGCGCAGCCGCCATGAATCTAGACGTGTCACGCGTATAAATTTGAAATTTCGCCAAATTTGGCCGCGCTTATCCACGAGAGCGAGAAGAGACACCTTATTGGTTGTGCGCGGAAAAGTTTGCCTCGCTCGCGAGAAACGCCTGCACGCGAACCCGGTTTAAGTTTCCTCCGACCTTGTGCCAATAAACTTCGGTTCTTGAAGTGACAAATAGGCGTCAAAACTTCAGATGAAGAAAAATGGACTAAAATTGGCTGTGAATCAAAAGTGAAAGCTTATGGATAATTTAAATCAGAATAATGTGCTCTCATAAAGTTTTTACCATATATATTTTTCGTTCGTCTAGTTCAGTTCAAAAAAATTGTTTGCACTTAGTGGAATAACTGTGCAGCAATTAGCCCCTTAAGAAGATCCCTATAAATTATTATATAGTGTCCCTATATTCCTATTAATATATATTCCATACATTTGTAAGTGTTATTCGATTTTTATGCAAATATCAATTTCCCCAGCTGACTTTCATCAATGAGAGATAGAGCAATAGTAGACTCGACCTTGGAGGAAATTCTTAAGCATATATACCACGGGCCAATTGTGATACAATTTCTGGTATCGAATTGGCATGCGAAGCCTGTGTCCCACGGTGGAATTGTAACCAATAGAATTTTAGTCCAATGATTTGTGTACAATGGCTTTTGATCCAAACGAATAGAACATGTTCTAAATTTTCATTCTAATGTATGAAACCAACCAATGGGGTTAATTCTCAGGATACCGGGCGGGAGATGACCGCCATGGATGCTCCACTCGGAAGCACCTCGTATGTTATGCTACTATTTAGTAAAAACGTTATCGTTTAACAGAACCAATACACTTTTAACATGCTATTGCCACTTTGTGTTAAATTGAGTAAGGTGTACGTGAGATCTAGGAGGAATATTATGTTTGTAATTAGCGATAAAATATTTCTAGGGACGATATTAAAAGAAGCGAAATTTTTCATATCGTTTTTTATACTAACTTTCAATCAGGTATTTTTGAGTACATAGAATATTTATGCAACTCATTGAATAATCGCTACCGCGCTTGATATTTATCGAGCGTCAATTGTTGGAACAGTAAGAGCTTTTCCGGGAACGGGAAAATTTCCCTCACAGACTTACCAAGTGAAATCAGTCAAATAATATATTTTATTTGACCACTAATTCACTATTTACGTATTCATCTTAATTTGCGATTTTTCTTCTACAATCCGCCAAATATATGGATCCTGACTGGATGCATATAAATAATTATTGTTTATGCGTATGCATAAGCCTTAGAAGTAATGTAATAAGAGTATTATTCACCAGAATTAACTCGGATTGGAGACGAGTAACATGAGGCTATTACATTAGATGAGAGTTTAACACAATGTTTCTCTATCATCAATTGAAGTACTGGTATCTCAATGGACAGCGTACTTGCATGATAGCAAAAGCGTCAGAGAATCAAGCCTTTGTCTGCAATTTTAATATTTTTACTATAACTTTTTCTTGGGCAACTGAACTATTTCCTTAAAATTTGTAAGTGGTCCGTACCAAGAATATATTTAATCACTAATTCCGGGCTTTTTTTTAGGGAAATCTTGTCTCGGCAACTCTACGCCGGTGATTCGAGATCCCTCGTCTGCAGTTCAAGATAGAACAGAAATTGATGCGCCTAATGTACTCTTTCGTCGTATACATTGCCCTTTCCAAACCCAGCGACGATTATTTCTTGGAGCTTCTGAGTCAACCACTTGCTCCGCTTTTTTCTTTGCCTTTATTAGTTTTAATACACTTAGGTACCTACGTATCCTATTCCCCCTACTATAATTGACATTAAACGCAGCTACTTCACAGTCTGCCGACTACATTTTTATTTACTAACATATCGTCTTGAATTTGTTTTGGATCAAATGTTAACACCTTCCACCGTGGTAAAATCCATATCGTTTGATAGAAATTTTTGTAAGGAATAGGATTGGACCAAATATTTTTGTACAAGATTTGTATCCAATTTGGACCGTGGGACATCGGCTTCAATTGTCAGTAGTGAAATAATATGCACTTCCTTCCACCTTTGAACAATGCTGCACAAGAGTTTATGTGTAAAATATTCTTTTCGGGGGTTTTTTTTCCACATATGTAGTAAAATTAAAACATTGAATGTTCTAACACAAGGCACACTGCCGTTTGTATTTTATATACTGACAGTTTTTTCCACAAAACCACAAAGAAGAAAGGATAGTTGAAGCTGTAGTTTTCATTGGCACGAATAACTATCGATTTAACATTAATTTCTCCTGAAAAGAGGGAAAACCTGGACTAAAATATGGAATCAATTTCGATCATCTCTTCTCAAATTTCTTCCACTACATGAAGCACTCATATACAGTACTTGAATATCCCTTTATTATTTGAGCCCTGAATAGTTTTTTTAGACTTTTGCATTGTGTTCCCATTTCCATCGAGCATTAGTTTTCACAACGTCACATTATACTAATGTGAAGTTGTAGTTTTGTAATAAATATATCCACGTCTACATGTGCGTACCCATGCGATCCACCGCAGAAAAATGTGGCAGGGGGTGTTAGAATACCAGCCGTGAAAGGGGTGGAAAGGGGAAAGGAGGGGGAGAGGACAAAGCAAAATTGCTTGTTAACAACGAGTCTTATATTAATATCACGATATTTTTTTCTGATCACTAAGGATTCGTTAAAAGAAGTAATTTGTATACATATCAGTGTGCCTCTCTCATTTTTTCGCTTCTGTCAGTTCTAGAGATATAGCACGGAGTCAAAATGAAATCATTCGTGTCGTACTTAATAAAATATCTTCAAGTTATCTGAACGTAGTATGTAACCTCCGAGTCTCTTGCGGTTCTCAGCCTGGTCGTTCCATCAGGTAAATAACACTTTCTTTTCGCTCCTTGATTTTTTTAATGACTGCTGCTTTCCTATATTTTTTTACTTTGTGAATTTAACCTTTCTATTCAGGGTCCCACATGCTCACAGCCTATTCCATATGTGGCCTTACCAGAGCAAAGCACAATATGTATTGCATAAATACCACTGTTTCAGGCTGGATATGGTGGAAGTTCTCGATATTCATAATGAATAAAGACACTTGGTAATCTTCCACAGATTTATTTCTTTGACACGACGCGTTTCACCACACTGTGGCATAATCATATTTTGACACAGTGTGGTGAAACGCGTCGTGTCAAAGAAATAAATCTTTGGAAGATTACCAAATGTCTTTATTCATTATGAATGTATTGCATATTTTTTCAGGAAAACCTTTCCTCGGCCCGTTTGAGAAATCGTATTTTCTTTGATGCAGCGTCACAAATGTATCGTATTTCCATGGCGCTGGGCCTGAAGATACCGTAATTTACTGGTATTAGACCAGATGAACCTTCATACTTTGTAATTGAAAAGTATAACTTAGTTATTCCACATAGTTTTATTAACAAAACAATTTCCACACTTAAGCTCCATGTGGGGGGCATCTCCGCACCTAATCTTATCTCTCCCACCTACGCTGTAGTCGAGTGTGATCACGGAGTTGAGTTATCTCTGTAGCTCCCACTCGTCCCGTAAGAATGCAAAACCCTCCCCCCATCCCACGCCTTCTAGATCTCTTGGTCATCTCCAAGACCTCCTGTTTCCCTCTACTTGAACTCCAAAGCTAAAATCTTGACCCCCTGCCCCACACCTATTAACTCCCCCTACATTCCATTCCCCCCCTTCCCCAACGTTTAAACGGCCCATTCCCAACTCCTCCCTCTCCACCCTAACCTTCCCCAACTTTGAGTGACTCTATATCCTGGGTCTTCTTCTTCTAATGTACCTGATAATGACGAGCTTCGTCGAAACCTAGGTCCTATTGTGTTAATAAATCGATGTGGAATAACTAATTTACACTTTTCATTTACAATGTTTAGCAAATTCCATCAAGTCACGCCGGAGACAACAGAGTATTCATACTTTGTGTTTACTCATCATCATTTGTAGAGGTGCCGTTGCATTTATTTCATTCGTAAGAATTGTACTGCAGTTTAATTACTGAAGTGAAATTTGTGTCAAATTGACTCCACGAAAGCCAAATTGACTCCCAGTCGGCATGGAATGTGTAAGCAATACGCCAAGTCCAATATCGCCAGAATGCGGAGAAGGCCGTGTTCACCGTCAGGACCGACTTTTGAAAGTGAGTGTACATATAAACAGCAGTACTAAGTGAATCTTTACCCCTTCCGTAACGACATGGAATCATGTGGAAAATGAACCAAAATATTCACATTTAATAAAAAAAGCGTATTTGTTCTCATAGTTTTCGTGGCATTCAGGGCGTGGTAAAGGAGCTGCATTTCAACACGTAGTCTTTTTGATGACAAATCAGATGAGGAAGAAGTTTGTGCCTATAGGCGAAGAGTTCAGTAAAGTGACAGCTAAGTCCAAAATTCATAATATTTGGGCCAACATTGCCCTTTTTCTACGTTCGCTAATATTATCCCCGTTCACTTAATTGCGCACTTTCTCTTTCAAAATCCACCTGAATACTCCTTGTTCACCCCTGTTAAAATCGTGCAAGCGTATTGTGTACCGGAGGATTTCACCGCGTCAACCAAATGAGTTAACGCAGCAAAGCATACATCTCCGGTAAAATGACGCCTTGTGACACTCCCTTGAGGACTCTTGCGGAGTACCATGATGATATATGCAAATGAATATGACGGGGTTTACCGGTAGGCTTTCAGCAGAAAAAGATGCAACATTAATCCCCGAATAAATGGCCCTTGCAGAAGAGCTATGCAGTTTCCTTTATAACTTTCTAAAGCATGCATTATTTTGCAGTAACTGATTGGCGGAATTGAAACGTTCTCTGGATTCCTCAGAACCGTTTTCGGCGCGAAGAAATGCAAATGACAATGAGTATGTAAACTCCACTGAAATATAATGAAGACCTACAAATGCGTATTTATTTTCAATGCAGAAAAATATTTAAGCATTTTTCATGGAAGTGATTAATTGAACCAGTGACAGTTAACCAGTGAGAGTTAAGGAGTAATTATCAAAATTAAACATGCTATCCGTCTAAAGCATTTTCTAACGCTATAGAATAGAATAGAATAGAATAAGTTTATTGTTCTTGGACGTTTTCGTCCACTAAGAACATACAATAAAGATTAAAGTTACATATTTGTAAGAGCTCTATAAATTATTGATTAATAAGACAGTTACATTATCATGATCAATAATAACATGAGACATATAACATATAACATGATACATATAACATGAGACATAACATGAGAGGTAACAATTCAATGAGATTTTGCATAATTATTAAATTAACACCCTTCTTGGTTGAATAGATACAAAAAAAATCTTTTTTTAAAAACAAATACAGAACTTGATTTTTTTATGTCGATAGGAATAGTATTCCACAACCTGGCCCCTGCCACACAGAAAGATTTTTGGTATGTAGTGGTCCTATGTAGAGGAGAAATCAAATAATCGGGAGTCATTCGGGTGGTAACGTTAGCCATGTTTACTCTAGGAGGAAAAAATTGCTGCAGATAGCCTGGTTGCTGATTTTGAAAGAGGGAATACATATAAGAACCAAGGAAGTATTTTCTTCTGGTTTTGGCCTTCAGCCATGTAAGCCTGGTAAAATAGGGGGAAATATGATCATCCTTCTTGAGGTTAAAGATAAATCTTACACACATATTCAGTAAACGTTCTAGCTTAACATTTAGCTCTTCAGTGATATCATGGTACACAAGACAGCAATAATCAAAGTGGGGGAAAATGAGTGAGGAGATAAGTTGCTGGCGTGTGAGAAGGGGTATGAGGTTTTTCTGAATTTTAAGCTGATGAAGGATCATATTAACCTTATTACAGATGGTTAACACGTGATTTTGCCAAGACAAATTACACACCATGGTGACCCCAAGGTTTTTAACATTATTTGAATACAATATTTCCGTATCACCAACTAATATCTTTGGAATAGCATTAGCGTCGACTTTTCTGAGTAACTTTGAATTTCCCAGAATTATTGACTTGGTTTTGCTACAGTTCAGTTTGAAATGGTTGTTTACAGCCCATACATTGATAGCGTTGACATCCTGGTTTACTTTGGCGATTGCATCATACAAGTCATTCAAATGGCAATGATAGTAAATCTGCAGGTCGTCAGCGTACATCATGTATTTACAGTTTTTAATACAACGAGGAAGATCAAGGACATACAGAGAAAATAAGAGAGGGCCGAGGACAGAGCCCTGAGGGACTCCACAAGGCACATTAGTCCAGTGCGATATATTACCATTTCTATCCTTTACAGCCTGCTGTCGCTCGTTTAGATATGAGTAAAACCAATTAAGTGAGGAACTCGAGAAGTTAAGATCTTTCATCTTTTGGAGAAGTAAGGCATGATTCACAAGGCCAAATGCATTGGTAAAATCAAATAAGACAAGTATGGTGATTTTATGTTCATCAACAGCACGACGTATATCGTCAGTAACTTTGAGTAATGCTGACTGCGTAGAAAATTGTTTTCTGAAACCAGATTGGAAAGGATCGTTCAGGTTATTGTGGTTTAAGTAGTAAGTGACTTGTTGAAAAACAATCCGTTCTAGACATTTAGAAAGGGAGCATAAGTTTGAGATTGGGCGATAATCGCGAGGAGTAGTTGGTTTTTTAACCTTTCTAATTGGTGTAATAAGTGACGATTTCCAAACCTTTGGAAATTCTGCCGACATTAGAGAGAAATTAAAGATGTCGAGTATTATTGGGAATAGTGTAGTAGACGAAGCCTTAATAAATTTAGTTGAAATACCGTCAACTCCAACTGAATTTGTTTTACTGAGAGATAGTGTTTTACGTAAGGTATCAGGTGTTACGTGTTGAAAAAAGAAACCTTCATTATTGAAGGGTACAAGTGGATCCAGATTAGACAGACTGAACACGTCCGCGACGTCATTTACGTCAGAGGCAGCTGTAGAGGCAAAGTGCGTGTTCAGATCATCCAGGGAAAGATCGAGCGTTGGTTGATAGTTGCGCCGCTGCACAAGGCCAAGACTCCTCAGTTCCTTCCAAACCTGGTTAGGCTGAGTCAAGTTGGAAAAGGTAGATGAATAATATCTTCTTTTGGCTTCCGTCACGGAACATTTCACCCTATTCCGTAATGCGATGAATTCAGTATAGGCAGAGGAGCTTTTTGTGCGTATGAAAATTCTACGTAATTTGTCTCGTTCCATCATTTTTTGTTTTAAGTCATTCGTCAGCCATGGGGCTGAGAATCTGCGGGGTTTACATGTACGCCAGGGGGCATGACGATTTAAAATTTCCAGGAATTTTAAATTAAAAAATTCCAATTTAGAATCAATAGAGGAGGAACCAAATAAAGTTTGCCATTCAATAGCGTGTAGGTCAGCTTGGAACTTCAATGTATCAAAGTTTTTCACATCGCGGTAAACAATTTTAGGTGCAATCGAACAAGTAATTTTAAATTTATAATGAATTTCAATTTTATCATGTGCGGAAAGAAAGGGCACAGGAGATTGAGAAAACGCTGAGACTTTTTCTGGAGAATCTACTATACAGAGGTCAAGTAGGGTATGACTATTTTCAGTGTGATGAGTTGGTTGTGTTGAGGCAAGATAAAGATTGTAACTGTGTATAAAGTTCCGTAAGAATGAAGAATAATAGCTTTGCCGTAACATATCAGCATTTAGGTCACCAACTATAACAATATTTTTAAAATTAGGACTGAATGTCATGTAAGCATGCTCAATATCAACTAAGGATCCAATATTAGGAGGTCTATAAATAACGAATAAAAGAAGTTTTGAAAAATTAATGCCATACACTTCAAGGATCATGAACTCTGGTCGGGCTTCATAGGTCTCCGAAGAGGTGAACAGCACCGATGAACGAAGGCGATGATGAATGTAGACGCCGACCCCACCTCCGCCTTTCCCGACCCGGTCGTGTCTGATGAAGCAGTAGTCGGTGAGCTCGACCATGTTATCAGGAATGCTAGGCTTTAACCAGGTTTCGGTGAGACAGATTATATCGGCAGCGCTGGAGGAAAAATGAAACCGGAATTCATCGATGTGGCATAGTAAGGATTGACAGTTAACTAGGCAAATGATAATTTCACTGTTTATGGATTTGACTGTCGGTGGTGAACGAGAACACACGTCTTATTTTAAGGGGTCAAGATCGCTTTCACTGTGTATTGCGATGCGTTCACTGCCGTCACAGACACGAGCAAACACACGGCCATTTCGAATCCATGCATACTTGATTTTCCCTGCCTTTTTTAAATCTCGAACGACCGCATAGAGTTTTCGGTTTAACCAAGTCAAGGATTCATTGATGTAAACAGGTTGGTTAATTGGGCTGCTTTCATTAAGGATATCATTGAGCTTCAGGTTTCTTTTTGATCGTCTAGCATTAATTAATTCCACTGCAGCACTAGATCGTAGGAAACGTACGATGATTGGGGAGGGTCTGGTTGTGCGTTGAGGGTTGGAGGAACGGTTGGGACCTCCACGATAGGCGTAATCAATTTCACTTGGATCAGTTTTGATTCCCAAGGCTACTCCCACTTTACATACCAAAGCCGACACAATCTCACCGTTATATATATAGGGGTTACCATGTAAAAATAGCATGTACGCCATGAAGCATTCTGTAAGAAATAGAATGATTTTGTGTAACTTATCCATCAAGAAAGAAAACAGCAATACTTAGAAAATATTTGGTAAATGAAATATATAAAACGGTCAATACTCAGGTCAAAAATTTTATATCAAGGTAAGAATACGTGTAGGATAAATGCATTGGAAATAGTGTACCAGAGATGTGTGTGTGTGTGGCATGTATATCTCGCTCAAACTACCTTAAGGTCGATATCTATAAGCCGGATTCATGTGGAGAAAACCTTTGAATCATCAAAATTCATGCTTTTCTCAGGCGCAAAAGATATGATAGAGAATACATGTGGTAAACAACGCTATCTTTTTATAGATTGCCCCAAGCGTGGTATCAGTGACACCCATAGTATGCAAGACTTGCCTCGCGTTTCAAATGCCGAGCAGTACCAGATTCTCAACGCGCTCATCCCGCGTTAGTTAAGACAGCCTTCACGGAGCCCCTACCTCCCAGGGGAACCTCATGCGACCTCCAGCACCCCATCCTTCCGAGCGTCTTCAGCCCTGCCGTCCAAATTGGAGTTGTCCTCTGCTCCCTCCCAAATCCCCTCCAATCCGAGGTTGACGGCGCTCCCGGATACGTGATTTGATTTACTTTCCGTCGTCAGCTTGCCCTTGATCCTAGGGTCCCTCCCAGGTCATTTATAAATGGCTGTGTTCACCTTCATTTTAGGTATTTTGGAAGAGAGAGTTTTTCCTTCCGGTTACTATTACGTCCCTGCTGATATAAATGGTTTGTACACCACCGGATGCGTAGTAATAAATTTTAGCCAAGAATGTATAACCCTAACGCAAATTAAAACCGTGGGGTAGTAATATAACGATGCCAAAACAAAAAAATAATAATGTTATTTCCGGACGACTCGTAACGCAGCAGTATGAAAACCGAGATAACTGGAGCAATCGTGTTCAATAAATTGATTTTAACCAAGCCTTATCCTCCAAAATGGTTGAAGCATAATCATTGGTTTTATTTCCCATCACTTTACTCATATTTGGAATGAAGGGGGAGGGCAAATCAAAAAAAGCTGAAGTTTCCGAAGCTGCAAGATCCTAAGTAATTAAAATATATGGGTATTGGTGACATGACAAATATGGTGGTCATTATAAATCACTTGTGGAGAAGAATGCTCATAATTTTTGCTCATAGCAGTCCTAAAATTGAGTTTGTAAGAGCCGCTGAATAAACGTTAAGTTGCTATTAATTCTTCAAGCTCTAAAGGTTGCTGAAATTTATGTCGACGGAACCATCCATTCCGTGCTTTGACAGGGATGAAAGTATAAATATTCCTCTGTGCAGATATTAATGCATCATATCCCTTTCGGAACATCACTATTTTTATGCCTTTTTATCAATGCATATTCATGCATGCCTTGAGATTAAATATACATATCCATCCAATTTGATTGCTATTAAAAGATTGAAGCACCGTTTTTAATTGATGGCGAAACGCAGATATTTGCTCTTGACACCCGATGCCAAACTCACATTTTTCAGCACCTTCAACTAGCTTTCCTAGAGAGGCTCATGATGTAAAAGAGAAACCATGGCATGATGTCTCTCTCAGTGATCGTTCATTTATCTGAAAGCCGTTACCTTTCCTACAATGTCGTAGTGAACTTCATCCTGTCCACAATTTAGCTAACATTTTTTACTTGCATGAGCGTAGCATTGAATACTCATGGGCCATGGTTATTTTTAAAAAGGCTAACAAGGCTAATATCCTACCTACTTATTATTGGAGTAAACTTAATTATCCATCATAGAGTAGATTGAAACTGCCTCACTCATATATTCCTTATTAAGCTACTATAAGCTTAGCAACTATCAGGCAACTATCAAACCATTAATTGATCGCCACTAAGACCATCCAAAAGTATAAGTAACTGAAAAGAGAAAAAAATACTAATTTTTGGGTTTCTTTACTCACGTGAAAACGTGAACTAATGAAAACCGAATATTTCGGAGACTAGTAACAACAAAGATCTTTTTTGTACTGAAGATGCTTTTCTGCTTGTTCTTAATTGCGAAATAAAAGTAATTCATTTGATTTCGATTAATCCACAACAAAGTATTACAAATTTTACAAAACCCTGAAAACCAGATATTGAGCTGCCAAGTTGAGATGCTGGTTTATGGTTTTTAGGATAACCAGTACGGTGGAAGTATTTTTATTTTATAAAATTATAGACTTTCAATGCTTATGAAAATGAATTTTGAATACAATTTTAGTACGCAAACAACAGCTCTAAGTAGCTCACTAAGTTAATCGCCAAATTAGAATTTTTTATTGGAAATTTATTAATTCGGCCGAAAGTGTTTAAGTATGAAGTATGCGAGGATATGCATTTTTATGTATTTTATCACGAAATGCCATTTTATTCACCAGATTCTCTCCCACGTAAAAGCGATCTACGCATCGTTTTCCATTTACTTTCATTTTTTGTGAATGTGAGTAATATGAGTTGCTTTTCGGGCCTTTCCATTATCACAAAGAGGTAATATAATTTTTCCCTTTTGCTGTTATGCTGAACAACAACAAGTTTTTGTGAGTTAAACCATTCCATACAATTTTACAATCAAATGTTGATTAACCTTGAAAACTTAGGTCACTGTGTATGGATGCAGACGTTCCCGCAAAAGAGCCAGACTCTGGGGCTTCAATCCAACGTATATTTTTCAGCGACCTAGTTGTCTGAGCCACATTTTCCGAAGAATTTAAGATACCGCAGTCAGCGATTCTGCTTCAGCTGTCATGACTGGATACGCTTGTCATAGCCTGCACGTAGTGATGAGCATGCCTCTCCTCCACAGGTGATTTGAACAAGATTTTTTCTTGGTCATTTTGGAGACCATACTCAAATTGTATTTCAAAGTTCTGAAAAATCTAATAAGCATGAATTAGTTATATTTACGGACGCAAAAACCTTTTTTATGCTACTGAAATTCTATATTATAAACTAAAACAATATGAATACATTTTTGAAGCTTTCACTTGACTTATTTGTTTCTCGCAGTTCACTGCAAAACCTTCAACACCGAATGGTAACATAAAATTTTATTAAAATTACTGCCGTGAGTTATCAATTTAATTTTAAAAACAATTTTTTAAACATACAAGCTGCACACCATTTCCGACGCAATGCGTTAGCAACTCCTCAAATCTAAATTATGTACCTCCGAATGCAGAGCTGTACCATATTCCGTGACGAAAAGATTCGATTTTGGTAAATTTCTCGTTAAGTTTTTCGGCAAGTAGCCTGCATTTGATGTATTTATAACAATAGGATCTTTTTATTTATATTGAGGTCAAATTGTTAAACTTTATGGGAAAATATATCTCAATCAGACTAACACATTAAATAATAAAACGCATGCATTGTGTATCCGGAAAACGTAAGAAGTTCCAATAGAATTAATTGAAGTTAATTTATTAGTGCTATCGATGAAAGGAAAATATTACATGCATAATCTCATTGCTTGAAACTTTCTTTGTCGTAAAAGACATAGTTAAATAAAATTAGTCGGAGAAAACAGGTATATTTATCTGAGTGGAACTGGAAGACCCCAAGCGTGGCCCTTTCATGTCACCATACGGCGTGTGAACGTTACCGGTATAACTTTGTGGAACTGTTTCACGTCTCTTAATGACACGTCACTTGTTATGTCTTAACCCCCACTTTGACCTTTTACCCTTCCCTCTCCACCCATTCACATAGGAAAGCATACCTCTGCACCCCTCCCAGTTCACTCCATTTTTGTTATAACTTCAGAATCCCTGCTCTCTCTTACGTCTCCACTCTTACCCCACTTACATTGAAGTGAAGGCCTCCCCTCCCAATCTTCTTGAGTTGAGGCATATCAGAACTGAATACAATGACTGTTGTACCAGGAAAATAACAACTATTTTTGAAACCATGGTCGAACATAAAAAAGTGCGGAATACACTAAGTGCCGTTTCACTGAGAAATAACGTGCGCATACTTGAGTTAAATGAATGTCGGGCCTTTTTTTCCGCAGAGATATACAACTCCAAGTTCGCAGGGGCAAGAGTGATCCAGGTGGTGGCGGGGCCGGAGGAAGAATGAGGGGCAATTTGGTTTTCACAAGGTGGAACATTGGATTAAGTCTCTGGCAGTGTTGGAATTTCCCATTGGCATCGTTGCCCTTGCAGGGACGAGCGGCACAAAACGAGAATCAACAGAATGGGCCGGCAAGAGGCAGCTGGCAGGTGGACAGGAGGTCCTTGGGGAATCGGAATACGAGGATGCTATGTGGGGTACTTGACGGGAGACAGCGGGGGACGAGAATTAAAGCTGTCCTAAGGAAGGAATTTTGTCGATCGCCTCGAAATGTAAGATCTTGAGTGAGACGATCTCGTCGCAAGCGCAAGGCTGGAAAAATAGGTCTCGGCAACCAGGTCAATCAAATAAGCAACTGACAACGACCATTGAGTTCTTGCGACTAAATGTGAAATAACCAATTATCCCGATTAGGAGGTCCAATCATAAAAAGAAATTTGAATAAATTTTTCCAATTCCCGTGTTACTTTCAAAATAAAATGTCGTCTTCATAGAATGTGCCAAGAACTGTAGGTACCCAAAGTCTCTCCCTGCCCTCTTCCTCATTAATTTCAAAATCTGCTCTTTATTCACCACTTCATTCACAACTTTTTAAATCTCTAGCGAGTGGTAATTTTATTTACATCAACATAGTACCCTGAAAGCCACGTAGGGTGTGTAGCAGGGGGTGAGTTATAATCAGTATAATGATTATAACTCACTCAGTATATTCTTTCAATTCATTATCATAAAGCCTTCTCAAATATTAGCAAGGACGCAAAATTTCACAAGCACACATTGCGCTGTAGGTGTGCTACTAATGTTAGAGGGATTATTTGTATAATTTTTTTTGATACTACCAAAATACGCAGGGGTACATCTGTGGAAATAACAGGAAATAACCTAGACGTTCTTTTTGTACTACGTAGCAGCTAGAGATAGATGCATCAGGGAGCCATTAAAATAATTACTCTGCCTACCGAAAATCCTAGTTTGAAAGTCTCGTTAGCAGATGTTATAGTCTCTTATCATTCGCGGTAAAAATATATGTACACGCATGTATAAAAATTGTATTTAATAAAATATATGAATGTATAAATATAAATTTTATCTTGAAAATGACTCAAAAGGTTTTAATAATAAATCATGCATAGAGGGTTTTTTGTATGGAAAAGGTATTGGTCCATGTCTGGTCAGTCGCGGATCCAGGACCATATCTCGGGGGGGGGGGCTGCTAATAAGTCATATCACCGGGGGGGGGGGGTGGTAGGAGGTATGGAATATCCTTCAAGTGGGGGGGGGTTCTCCCCCCGGAAAATTGTAAAAATATAAAAAACAAAATGGTGAGTTTGTATGCAAATTTTCTGGTTTTCAACACATTTTCACATTTTAAATTCTCATTCTATTTGACTATTATGAATTATGCCTTATGAATTATGCAGCTATAAAGTTTGGTTTTGCTTCGTACAGAGCTATTTTGATTTCTTTCCTCAAGATCTTACTCTCTCTTCCATTTAATATGACAAAACTGATACACTGTTTTACGATACTCTGGACTGCTTAAAAAGGTATTGTCATTGAGAGTAGAGTAGTATGAATTTTTTAAAGTTGAGCTTAACGCTTTTTGATACTAACTAAAACACAAAATAACAATATTATGAGAATAATATGAATAAGAACTAAATTAAAAGGTTCTGACACAAAAATAAACCTAATCTATGTATATAAAAAAGAATGTTTGTCTGTCTGTCTTTTATACAAATGTACAATTTCGTTTCGATCGTGCTGAAATTTTTCAGATTAATAGTTCAATACAGGAGAAAAATTTTAGGTTATTAAAAAAGTTCTCAGGGCCCCAAAAGGTCCCAAAAAGGGGCGCTGGTCTACGCCTGCGTAATCTTCTTTTTCCTCCTTTAGCGTAACTTTCAAGCACCTTGTGAACATCTACCCAGATATCTCTTTGGATAAATAAAAGGCATTAGCCACTCAATCTTTCCTCAACCGTTCGGGTTCGTAGCCATGACTTAAGGCTGCTGAATGATCTTTCAGCATTTGTAACACTGATTGGCAGTGTGATGAGAATTTGCAATAAATTTCTTACAGAGGGAAATATATTTCATCACAGCTCTTCAACACATCACTTACGTAACTGGAATATTCTTTTCTTCCTCTTTCTCTCTTAACCACTTTGTTTTCCAAATATTTATTTCCGCATCGATTACAGCTTGAACAGGTAGATGTTTGAAATTCTTAACAACTTTCTGTACCCTCTCTTTGGCATTTACATTTTCATTGGTAGCAGTGGAGTTGGTTAGAGATGGGCACCGAGAGGTGTGACTTCGGCGCCGGAGTGAACGCCGTCCTATTTAGCGGGGGCGGCGCCGACGGCGTAAACTGACAAATAATCGCATTTTATGCTTAAATGAAAAGTCACGAAGTTAATAATTACGTTTCAAACGTCTCTTATGAGTATAAAAATAATACATTGGTTAATTTATGTAGGTTTGGTCATGTCTTTTTTAAGAAACTCAACTTCCATTTTCCGCCGACGTTTCGCCTTTTTATTATTAAGGCTTCTTCAGGGCCACAGTACAATGCAAGGAATACAGTTAGCAATAATTATAATACTACAAAGATAAAAAAGTTTTCAATTATAAATTTAGTATCTCAAGGGATTAACTTTCTTAATGTAACAATGGTAACACAAAAACAAACTCTTCCTCTTAGTAACAAAACCAACATCAAAAACAAAACCAAATTGGAAAACAAAGCTAAAATGTTGTTTAAAAACTAAAAAAAAATAAAACTATTTAAAATGAATAGTATAAAGCATGAAATTAACAATTACATATATTGTGACCCCAAATTTCGAGTGTTTATTACATATTTTACGAATATAAAAAACATTTTCGTGTAGAAATTCTGGAGGACACTACATAATGCATAGAAAAAAACTTTAGTTATTTGAGATCAAATTATGATAGATTTAGCTTAAATTCTGTATATCCGATCTATGATTACAAACTGAAGGAGTTTTTATGATGTGGACTATTTCTTTGAATAGCCTCTTCTGAAGGTTCGATTCAATATCAATAGGTTTAGCTTCCTTAAAGTTGAAATTGTGATTATTTTCTAGTGCATGGTTAGCCAAAGCGCAGGTCCCGGAATTTTTTTAAATTGAAGATTAATGATTGCTAATTCTATTTTGAAGATATTGTGAAGTTTGTTCCATGCATATTTTGTCACAACCATGGCAATAAATGGAACAAATAATGTTGCTTTTTATGTTCTTGGGGGTTTGGCTCTTTAATTTTGAATATACTGTCCTGTTTTGTGTTTTTTGTGATTTAAATGTTATTTTGAAATTATCATTTTTTTTAAATTTTGGATAGATGTTCAGATAATCCCTGAACGTAGACAATGCTCTTATAAAATCAATGGTTTGTAACTCTTTGGATTGTAACTCTTGAGAATGACCTGAAAAGGTCGAAATAGGTCGTGATTTTAATAAATTTGTGTGGAATATAACCAAGTTTATTTTTGACCAAAATACTCTTATAGTTTTTGGTGGATGTTTGTGTTTCTTGTTTTGTCTTAGGCCGATATTATAGTTGGGTCGGCCCAACTCGTCGGGCGGTTTCTTTTGCCCTGCTTTCACCGAGCTCTTTCATCTTATCTAATTTAGGTACTTCCTTTTATTTTTTGGAAGTAGTTTTCTGATTTTTAATTATTGGTTTTTATGTTGCAATGCCTGTTTTTTGGTACAGTGTTTCAAGGTCAAACGAGTAGGGGATTTGAAATATGGACTGTATTAATTTTCTTTCTTTCATTTCTAATATTTGTATTAGGCTTCTGCTTAATGGACCAGCACAGGAAGGTATGGCATATAGTAATTTTGTTCGTACGTAAGTGTCAAATATAATTGTTTTAGCGCTTAGGGATGCTGCTTTAATTGCTAGTATTGGAGTTAATCCCAACCTTGCCCCAAATGCTTGTCCAATTACCTAACTTGATTCTAATTCAGCTGCACAAAGGCGTCTCTACATTTGGCCTCGTAAATGTTTTCGCCTGAGTCTTTTCCGTATTTTGTGACGGCCTCCATTACTGTACCAACGGACTATCTCGTCAAGGTTTTCCTGTACATGCACAGAGGATAATTTTGCCTTTCAGAACATTGATAGAGTTGCTGTGTAGTCTTCGCACAAAACAATCTTGGTGTGCCAGTCGCCAATATCCCTTGGGAAGTCAACCCTATAGATATTAAAAAGTAGCGGGCCATACATGGAACCAAGTGGCAAACCAGCAGCTATTTTTCGGTCTGTGCTTTTTTCATGTCCCCATTTTACAAAAAAGCTTCTATCTCTTAGATATGCTTCAGTTCATTTAATTATCCATTTGGGTATTTCCATTTCGTTCATTTTAGAAATCAATCCGTCTTGCCAAACTTTGTCAAATGCTTTGGAGAGGAGTAAAAAGACCCCAAAGGTAGATTTTTTTCTGTTGTAACCATCACAAATAAAATCAACTATTTGGTGGGTAGTTGAATGCTCTCTCCTGAGCCCGTATTGTTCTTCCGGTAGAATGTAGTTTTTCTTCACATATTTAGATATGTACGGCACCACAGCTCTTTGCGCCTTGCCTTACGTGAGTGCATTGACTAGAGGTTGAGGTCATATACGTGGTCAGGTCCGAAATTTTGACCTCCTTATCTAGTCAAGGTACTCACCTCTGCCCTGAGGACGATGCTCGATTCGAGCTTCGAAGCGTCGACCATCATGGGCCTGAGTACCCGGTGTTAAACCCGAGAGATCCCAGATATAGGAAAGCGGCTTTCCGCCTGGTGCAAGGGCATCACCATTGGAGCAGACACGTGGACCAAAATGCGAGTTATTGTGTGTCACGCCGCGGCGCCTCCGCCGGTGTTTTTACGGCGGCGGTGGCGTGGCCAAATGTTCCGGCGGCGCGGCGGCGTCGGCGTGGCGCCCATCTCTAGTGTTGGCGTTCAGAATACATACAGGCACCAATATATTTAGATCAAAACACATTAAGATATATTGGGAAAACTTTGTCTGAAGATCGACAATAACACTGTCGAGATGTGGATTGTGCATAGATCTTCTGTAGTAGTCTGCAATCGTGTCAGCCTCATGGCTTTCTCTGCGCCGTTGGTTCTTTACAATTTTTGGTATTACTAGCAGCGCACCCAGCTTTTCAACAGTGGTTTTGGCTTCAAAATATATCTCTATAAATGTCTCATTTTTTCTACTTTCCGTCAAATATGTCTGAGTATTCTGTACAGCATTAGAAGATTTGTTAAGTCTACGGCTGGAATTTGCAGTAACTTACTGAGAGAACCAAACAAACCAAACCAAACAAATACATTAAAAAAATAAACTCTTTGTTAGTTACCGAGTTGATGTACATTGCAGCCTTTTTGGCCGATTCAGACTCCTTTCATTCACTTATTTCTGTGAAGGCATCTTTTACTTCCAGTTAGGCAATGTAAAATAATATTACAGCATCATGCCTACACACCCAGTTAGTCTCACAAAGTTTAACAAGCAGACCTCCTAAGTATGTATTCATAATGGCGTACATTTTTGGATGACTGATTGACAAAATGGCTTCTATATGGCTAAAAACTTCCTATATTTTTCCAACAGAATTTTTGATGATTTGGATTTTGGTTGATTTCGAAAGAGAACAATTCAATCATGGTTGTGGCATGGTACCCGTTTTGCATTGACCGCCTCTCTTTGGGTCACTGTGATACTACCGAATTTTGAAATATCTAAGGATTTCCCGGTGTGTAGCGATATTGGTGGTTCTTCGGGTTTCCGACCGGGTTGAACACTCCATTTCTGCCAACGATTCGTTGAACGAGTCGTTCATCATCCTCAGGGAATAAGGGCAGGGCAGAGCATAATAAAAATGCCCTGAGGATGATGAACGACTCGTTCATCGAAACGTCGGCAGAAGTGGAGAGTTCGACCCGGTCGGAAACCCGAAGATCCACCATTACCGACTTTTTTCTCAATTCCTCCACAGACTCACTAATCAAAAACCAGTTCTTTCACATTTTCTAAAGCTATTTAAACAAGAGTCTTCCCAGGAAGTTTTGTTTCCATCTTTTCTGTCAATTCCACATCATATCTGTAGCAGACTTGTATGCATCAAAGAATGTAATTAAATCTCCTGTAATAGTTTATTTGTACAGTTACCTTATAATTAAGGTCATTTGTTCCTTGTGAGACATCAGTTGTTTCGTCGAACAATATTGACCAATGTTTAGCTTAATGAATCCGTTTTAGATTTTCTTCTCCACAACACTCTATTAACAAATTTTGAGTAGTTTTACTAAAATAGGTAGCACGGGAAGATGCACTCTGTATGTGTTTCCGAACTATTTTGTCACCTGCATTTACTCTGAACTGCAACAGGGCTTTGAATTTACTGCAACAGGGGGGCATTAGTCACGGGGCACGCTATCTGGCAAGAACTATGTGTTGTTTTTTTCTCATCGGGAGGGGGGGGGGGGCAATTGCCCCCCCCCCCCCCCCACTGGATCCGTCTTTGTGTCTGATCTTCGGGAAAATTCGTCACGAGGCAGAATTTGAGTCCAGAAGGGATTTCCGAGACAATTTATGAAAGCCATGGGAATCAATTCGTTACTTCAAGGTAGACTATATTACTTTACTACTTCAAAATCTGTTAAAACACAATTAAGGAACTAGGCATTGGACGTACTGGTCCATAAATTTAGACAACGAAGGTCAAACAATCTATTATTATGTTTTTTCTGGCCTTTTTCTTGTTTAACTCATAGAATATAGCCTCCAGCCACTTGTAGTATCAAGTGTATAATCATTAAGGGGAGGCAGATAGCAATGCCAAAAAAACTGATTATTTTTGCCATATTTAAAAATCAGTTTCGAGGAAAACTACCGTAATAAAAATGAAATTGTTTACTCAGTTTTATTTAAAATGGAAACGGCGAAGATAAGAATGCTAAGAAAAAGCTTGTCATGGCATATTTAATTTTTGTGCAGAGCATGAATTCATTGTTTTTTTCTACATACTCAACTCTTTATTTTACTCAGTGAAGAGTCTAAGGCAATCACGAAGTCTCGCAACAGCAATGCCCGTAATCGCAACTTTCCAATAGAGGTGATAGCGATGATTCTTTTTATGGAGGCTTGTAAATGGTTGGTTTCACATTAATGGGTGGCAATTAAGAGCATAATCCATTCGGTTGGTCCAAAAGGTATTATAATGTGATGCAATTCCGCAGCGTCACACAGGTACACAATTTTGATACAGATGTTGATTCTGTATCAAAATTGTTCCCATAACAGCATCGAAATTTGACCTCCGGATATAAACTAACGATTTTTTTATGCTCTTTATCCATCATTATGATAGCGTATCCTCTAAATTCTTAAGTGGTTCATATGGTATAAGGAAGCTATTGGTATAAGTAACATTATGGAAGCCTAATTTTAATGAAGGTATTTAGCTATTATTATTACATAGTTTTTTATAAAAAGATTTCTTTACATATTCTAGGAGAAGAAGGACAACACATATCATTATTTGACTCCGCAAACGGGGTGGAATACCAGAGCCCTTATTTGGAAGGATGCATATGAGTGGAATTAACAGAGTGGAATGGTAAGCTGTTTAGAAATATTAACCTCAGCACGAGTACGGGTAAAAATATGTAATATTGTCACTGCACGTGCAAAGAACCAACAATAAGGCCATATAACGGTCGTGGTTTTGCTATTTCCTTGCAAATAATTTTGCGTGTAATATTGCTGTTAAAGTATTAAACATCTGATGGTTGAAACGGATAGCCCCACATTCAATTATATTTTGCGTGGGATTTATTTAACTACGTGACGAAATCTAGCGTTGTATTTGACAGTTTTTACTGTCGTTCTGCTCTTCATTATTTAAAATAATATGGTATTTTCAAAGCCTCAGCCACATGCATTCCATCCGTTCTTTCCTCAGGATGTATTTGGATTAAAAAAATACTTATTTCTGAACACTTTTTTTTATGAACACTCTTGCTCACTCTCGGATTTCGTTGCTCTTTCTTCAGCCTCTTCAGGAAGTTTCCACATTTTGATCCCAGTAATCAGTTGAATCTTCTAGCCACCACTTCATAAAAAACAATATCTATATATTCAACGATCACTAATTGCTATAAAGATCTACCATACTTTACTTTGCCCTCTGTTTACGATCTTTCCGTCAAATCCTCTGATCAAAGCAGCGTTATTATAGTTGGGAATTCATCTTCTTCTTCGGTGTTCAATCTGTTGATTGATTTGCAGCAACTCGCCATTCTTCTCGTATGTCTGCCTTCCTCTTCATTTCAACGTAACTCCTGCATCCTATGTCCTTAAATATCTGCCTAAGGTACTGCAGACGTGGCCTCTCTCTGTTTCTTTTTCCTTTCATTATTGATATCAGGAGCCCTTCGTGTCTCAACAGATGTCCAACAAGCTTTGCTCGTCTCTGCACTATGGTTTTATCTAGGCTGCGTTTTTCATCTACTCGTCGAAGTACTTCTTCATTCGTCACTTTGTCTGCCCATCCAATTATTAGCATACGCTTATAACACCAGTGCTCAAACGAGTTCAGTCTCCTATTCTCTTCTTCCCCTAAGGTCCACGTCTCACACCCGTATAACCAGAACACTCTAGACAGGTTTTAAGGAGCCTCTTTCTTATTTGAAGACTATTGCATCAGGACGTAAAAAGTTTTAATTTTTTGTTTAAAGCGCTTTTTGCTTAGTTAATTCTACTTCGTACTTCCTCCCTACTTCATAGACCCTATTAATTCCTTGATATCGAGATATTTTCAAGATTTTCTCAAATTTCCTTTAATGCAACATCATGAACGCAAATTACATCATCCGAAATTTACACTTATAAGCAATCTGCCACTTATTCAGACTCACTTTTATGGTCTCATGATCCCTCTGAAATTGTTTAATTTCTTAGTTTATTTCATATTAGATGAAAAATTTAGTTTTAGTAATCATGTAACCTATATATGTGACAAACTAAGGTGTATTTTGTTTCAAATGTCGTACCTAAAGCACTATTTGCCTCATGAGTTGAAAAAATTAATGTATCAAGGCTTAGCTGAGGCCGTAATACGTTATGGTTTGACGATTTGGGGTAGCACAAACTCCACCTTGCTGAATAAGGTTATTACTTTACAAAATAAAATGGTTGCCCATTTGATGCTCTAGGAAAACGATGTGAGAGAAGTATATAAGAATCAGTGTTTGTTACCATTAAAAGAATTGTATAATTATGTGTTAATTTGTGACAACTTTTTTGACAGCAAATTAATAAAGCAACGTGTGATTAATACTGACATGCAACTGCGTCGAATAAATAGGTTGTCTGTACCTAAGTATTTTAACCTCCATGGCAAGAGATCTCTTGCACATGTAGTCCCTGGGTTGTTGAACGAATTGCCTATGTCAATGAATGATATTAATAGCATATCTGTTCTAAAAAAGTCACTGAAAGAGTGGCTCATAGGCTAGCATTGTTGAGCTCCGAAATTGTCCAGAGCGCTGCACAGAAAAAAAAAATATTTTTTTAACAAAAGGCACCTGCTGACAAGCCGCTTTGGCTTAGCAGGACCTCAACTGCAATATTATTATTTTTATTTCTCCATATTTATTTTTTTTTTTCATGTGATTGCAATACAACATGATGATGTAATGATGATGTAATTTTGATTTATTTTTTTGTGTCATTAGTTGTAAAAAATGGGATAAGATCATGTATTTTACGATGTAAAGTGTGTAATAATTCAAAATAAATTCAAGTTTTATTGATGAAAAAAAAAATATATATATATTCTGAGGTCATTCCTTCGATATAGTATTTGAACGATTAATCTCAAAAAAATAAGCATTCTAAGTGTTTCATATATCATCGCTTTGAACTACATCAGCAAATGAGATTAAGTTGTACGTTTTACGAGACACACGCCTCTTATCGCACCCTGTGGGTCACGGATTTAATGAAGACCCTATAGTCGAATCCCATTTTTCAAAGGGCCTAAATCTTAAAAGGCCACGTCGGTGGGCGTGGTCCCGTAGATCAACTTAGACGGAACAACGTCAATAGACGTGCTCCGCGTTGAATGTTTTGGAGGTAATGCTCCAATTTCCAACGTCCAAATGGTAAATAGGATAATATTCTAAAATTTCCATTCGTGAAGATATAATCAGGGCAAATTGTGTGTTTTCAATGTCATCATATGACCAGCGTTAGTGATTATCAATCTGGACATATGTTACGAAGGATGCGAGAATTCCATTGATAATTTATTCGAGGTGTGACAGTGGACTTCCGGGCACAATCGAATCAAGGGCGCAGTTGTGCGTTTACATGTTCGCTCTGGACTTGGCAAGTCTTGACTCCTTTCGGTGATGCTCTTTGGATAAGAGCGCCACCAAACTCGAGTTTTTAGAGAGGGCAAAATACAGCGCTCACCGAAGCATCAACCGAATGGAGAATAAAGCTGCTTATTACCACATGCTCTATATAATGTATGCACATTATACTCATTGTGGCAAGGCATGGAGGTTCTAGGTCATTTCGTTCATATGTGATACCCCCAGGTCCATCTTCTTCACTCAACCATGTGCTCAATCATCGACCACCGAGGCGATTATTTGTCCCAAGTTATTCTCCGTGTGTCAATTGTTTCACTCTTTACATTACGCTGCAATAAAGATGCAAGGGTATCAGACTTTAAAATATCTGTGTCCCGCGCAGCTTTCCCTGCCAACGGTTATGACCATAGAGTTATGAAAGTACCAGAGGTAGGACAAAGTACCAGAGGAGTGCGTATACTCGGCCGTGAGCGAAGGTGAAACCACCTCCGCCATATTGAGTGTCCGTTATATACCATGAGTGTAACTCGGCCGGAACACATTTATCTACACTTTTGCTGTACATAAAATGTTTTGTTAAGAAGAAGTGCGGAAGTAGGAGCAATGAAAAACATACCATCTGCTCTTGAGTGTCTATGCTACATAAATGTAGCGTGTTCCAAATTAACAAGAATAAAATACCGTAATTGAACAGGAAATACAACAAACATATCATTTCAGTATTATTTATACAACATTTCAGTATTATTTATATAACATTTCAGTATTATTAATACAAAAAGCGCAGGCGACGATCTATGAAATAAGCATTTTTCTTAATTTTTGTTCACATAGCTCTTTTCAGGACATTGTACAATTAATTTAAAAAGGGCAACGGCCTGCCACGATGGAAACACCGGTTCCCGATCAGTCACCGAAGTTATGCATCGTTGGGCTCGGCACGGGTTTGGAGGGGTGATCCTCCGATTCGTCCGAGTGCTGTTGTCCCTGTCTGCGCGTGGAAGACAGTAAGTGCGAAATGACCTTAGCCGTTGAAGCACGTTAAACAAAAATACTACTACTTAATTTAAAAAGAAATAAAGTTTTTACGTACCTCAGGTATTTCACTTTTAAGCAGGAAACACTAGAACTCTTCGTTAGAATATACGTCCGGTTTCACGACCTCATGATTACGGAAATCATAGTATTTATTCTGGGGACGCTCAATATGGCGGAAATGGCTTCACCTCAATGGCTCTACCTCATTCACCCTGAAGACGATGACAGACTACTCTGTCGAAACGTCGGTACAACTCACCAACATCACCCGGATGAAAACCCGAGAAATCTACATCACAAGTATTCGCCGGGAAAGCCTTAAATCTTACATGATTCACCTCAAGTTCGTCCCACCGCCTTTATACTCTATACCCTACTCTATACCTCTCAACTATATACTCTAAGGTTATGACGCTCTGCAGGTCAAATTTGGCACATTTTCTCCAGTATGCCGCAAGAGAAATCAAATCCTAATAATCATTTTCCCGCTTTCACACTCCTACTCGAGCTAGGATCCTTTAATGAAAGGACTACCTTCAGAGCCAGTATACCGATACCCGCGACCCACCATTACTGGTAGGAATTATATGCAGTGTACTACTATGCCGGGATAAGTAAATAACGAAGCAGGTTTATGATAGAGGAGTGAATGTTTTTAGAGAAAGGAGTACACCGAGTGAATGGGTGAATATGGAGGAGGATAATCTAAAGGGAAGGCATATTAGGAGTCTTAAGAATAGGAGGGCGTGCATATATGTGTGTAATTGAAATTAAAGGATAGGTCAGTATGGAGAAAATGATTAAAGCAATGTTAGCTTCATAGGCCTCTTATCGAGTGTTAAATTTGTTGACCATCCCAACCCTCATAGGAGAAGGCGTAATAGATGAGTACCTACATATTCATGTCAGCTGTTTCTCTATCCCAGCGATTGGCAACCTATAGCACGCGAAAGGTTGGATTTTTAGGGTTTAAATAGAGTTCATAATAATTTAACCAATGGAACAGGGATTCTGAATTGGGAAGAAAATTAGATTTAGGTGGCAAACAAAAGTCACGGGTTTATAATCAGGATTCTCTCAGGGTTCGACTAAGTGCTATCAAGAGGCGACATTATAATCAAATCATCTGAACTTAAGCTGAACATTAAGCTCTTAGTTAAGAGGTTTCAGGCACCAGGGTCCCAATGAATGAGGAAAGCAAGCAAAGGAAATTTAAATTCGAAACTTCATGGGAGAGGTTTGGAAAGATTTTGTATAAGAGCCTTATACTTTAAAAAAATATTGAGAATCCCTGCTTTAAATGACGAATTTTTTTTCGAATAGAATTATCTAATTGGTTGATATGTGGACATAATTTATATGAATATCAGTGGTATTCAGAATTTATTTATTCGAGTTAACTATCAAATGACTTTGTTTTCAGTATGTGGGCCTAAAGGAAATAACGCCAACACCATTCAATTGGAAAATCCTGCGTAACTCATTCCTTTGTTAATTCTGAGGAAATGAGAATTTCAGTTTAGATTTAGAGAATAGATAACGTACTTGAGTGAAACTAATGGAAATATACCTTGCGGGTATCTTAATAATGAAAATATTTTATCATATAAGGAGTAAAGAATCATCGGGGATCCGTGCAAGAGATTTGATGGCGTTACTGTTTGCGAATTTCTAGAATTGTTTAACATGCAAATTAAGGTACTTAGCTGGAATTGGCGCTGACATAAAGTTAAAGCTTGTGCTATATTTCTTGTGACAAAATCTCAGGAGTTTAAGCTTTACAACTTTCTGGAGATGTGCAAAAACTGTAATTATTATTTAATAAATTTAATGAGCGTTCTCTCAAATTAATGACTCTTCAGTACTGGCTCAACTCTAAAGATTTTTATCTGATTTTTCTGGGAATGCATGAAAAATAGAACTTGAGCAATAAATATAGCTTTTATTGTTATTATTCGTACCTTCAGTTGTGGCGTTTAGCTCTTTGCCCCTATCCTCACTGCAATGAAATGAACATAGCTAATGCCTCATAGAAAAGTATTTTTTTTAATGTGGTGCTGATTTTATACTAATATATTAATGCATTAGACATTTATCCTACCACTACCTTTCTTTGGTTTCTCACTTATAATGCCAATTGGGAAGGTTTTCAGATGCATTTTTATATTTATTTTATAATCATTCATGCATTATTACGTGTCTCGTTATTCACGATGATATGAAATAGTCTTCGTTGCCACGTACACAAACACAGTCAAGCACGTACTTCATGGAAATAATCCCTTTCCTATGTGAGCATCCTTATACTCAAGGATCACGTAATTATCAGGCATCTTTCTTGGAAGCAACCTGTATCACAGCGATCCATACTTGAACACCACTTCATTGAAGCACTCCATCGTTGGTATTAGACTCATCCAAAACTCCTCCCAGATTTCCAAGAAATCTTGATTTGCTCTGTTACCCGATAGCATTTCGTCCCTTGTTTGTGAGAAATCAGAGTGAAAATTCAGTCTCATCTTGGGATAGAACAGAGTAGAGTGAATATGTATTAATTTCCATTACTACCTCAGCATAAGCAAGGGATGAACTTTGCTGAGAGGAGAAGCATTCAAAGATAAAATGTTAGATCAGTAGTTCCAAAAGTGAGTGCTACGGTCCCCTGGGGGGCGGTGCTTTCATGTAAAGGGGGCGAAAAGAAACAAGGGGTGGCCAGGGTCATGACTGGACGGTGATGGTCTTTGGCAACCTTCCTGTTAACTTTTATCAAGCCCACATCAAGGCCTTCCCTATAATTAACAATTTTTTATAAGAATTTGTCACTATATATAGTTCCTAAACTTTTTTAAATGCTTAAAATTATTTTTTTAAACTTTAATCAATAGTCACTCCAATTTTTACACTAATTCAAAGAAAGAATAAATTGGCGACTCTATTTCCCCACAAGGATAACATTAGTAGTGTTTGGATATAATATAGATTACTTTGAGTAGAAAGTCTAATTTAGCCTTAATTAGTTTATTTTTATATATTATCTATTTCTATTTATACATTTAGTCTTACCCTTATTCATTGTATTGCTATGAAAAATTTGTTTTCATAGTCAATTTTTCTCAAATTTCAAAGTTTCACGTGAGCTTC
Organism: Pyrrhosoma nymphula; assembly: GCA_963573305.1. NCBI lineage: Eukaryota > Metazoa > Arthropoda > Insecta > Odonata > Coenagrionidae > Pyrrhosoma > Pyrrhosoma nymphula. The sequence continues at coordinate 102,735,323 of OY754332.1, read as the reverse complement.
CCTTTATTCATTTGTGAGTCCCATGCATGTGAATACATGTCTTGAGATGAATAAACTCCCTTCCGTGACTTTTAAATAAACATGAATTTAATCGTAAATGTTTTTAATTTTATTTTTATAATCTTCCTGAACATATCATAAAGTCTATCATTCTGATAATAATTTTAAAGCTTATGGTTGGGGGGCACGTGTGTTACTGACAGCGAAATATTAAATAAAAACTTTACTGAGGTAATGTTTTTTGCAAGAGTTATATTAGTTAATTGAAAACTTAATTTCCTAGAAAAATAATAATTAACCGTAAATAAGGCTATAAAATAGATCTAAAATGTTAATTAATCAGCAATTGGGAAGATTAAAGTAAATTTATTAGCGCTTAGCTCGAATAAGTCCATTGAGAAGGATATCAATTACCCTCAATCCGCAAAAAATGTTAAGATTCCACATAAGTTTAAGCAATTTCATACGAGTTGGAATTTCTAGCGTTAGCAAGTGTTCTCAATTTTTTATAAATTGATGATTTTGTACTTTGCGAATGATAAAACAATCGTAACTCGCGCTACCATTCACATGGATTACCGCGAGGAGTACTAATGAACTCCATCCATTTTAATACGTTCCCTTTTGAGTCCGTTTTAATTATTTTAGATTAATTCTGCACTATTTTCCACGACTATTTATCATAATTTTCATGCATTAAATATTAGGTGATGATGAAGGAACTAAACAGTTGTAAAAGTACATGACAGATATTTTATTATATACAGAATATATCATCTTGATGATATCACAAAATTAGGAACAGCCAAGAACATGAAAGTGGTAAAAACAAGTGGTGTAGAGGACGAAATTGAGTAGAAGCTAAACAGTGATGAATATGAAATAAAAACATATTCACTGTACTATACAAATAGTAAAAAAAGATAAAATAGTTTGCAAAATTTTACGTATTCGATTCAACACTCGAGAAGAAAATAATTGTGTGACATAAAAGTCTATTGCATTATTGTGGACCTTGCTGCCTCTAAAATTCATGCTTAGCTGAGCATTTCACAATATCCTTGCCTAGACGCTATCTCTCAAAATGACAATCACTCAAAATTTATCAAACAACAGGAATTTTTATAAATCAGGTTAAGTAGAAATTTACACCATGTGAATAATGGAGGGTTAATATTGAGTGCAGTTCTCAGAAATTAATATTACTCGTAGGTCTTTTCAATTACGATATCTTTTCCAACACTCCCTTTAAATTTAGGCATCTCAAAAGTCAGTAGACGGGGAGCGTGTATGGGTAATGAGTTTCTGTCTGGTGAAAGGCTTTTAAAACCAGACGTCAGCTTTGTGATCCTCCTTGTGAAATTGGAAGTCATCAAGCAAACACTTTGCCCTCCATCGGTTTCGTCTGTGGACGTGAGCAAATTTTCGAATTGTCAGTCCCCACCGAGTTAAGGAAGTTCAATGGGAATACTTATTTTTGCTAATCAGCCCAGGATAATGTCTCATTGTTTAAATTCAATGCGAGGGATCACGCCTGGCCTCTTCCATTCCTATCCAGCGGCCGCGATGAAACCAGGTTAATGGGGAAGTTGGATTCGGCTAGCTCCATCACTCTGCACCAGATATATCTCCTCGTTTCCATGAGTTTCGAATTATGGACGAATAACTTCTTGCGTCAAAACTGTACCCCTGGCTAAACATTCATTAGAATGTTATATATTTCCCATTAAACACTCTGTGAGTGGCACGCGGTCTCTGTGACCGCGCATCTGCTTCATTCTCTATTACTCTATTAGTGTTCCTTACACTGACATCCGCCCGTTTACGTGTAGGTCTAAGTGACATCTGACCGCTGGTATACTAAGAAATAAGGGCAAATTTGATAAGAACATGCATTGAAGACAACCTGCAAACTTATGGGCAACCTACTTCACTATCACCAAACATATCAAAATATTCCCAAATTATTCGGCTTATAATACAAGACTGGTTGGATTTTGGGCAGTGGCCTGCCACGGTGGGAACACCAGCTCCCGATCAGTCATCGAAGTTAATCATCGTTGGGCTCTGCTCGAACTTGGAGGGGTGATCCTCCTCTTCGTCCGAGTACAGTTGCTCCTGTCTGCAAGTGGCAGATAGTATGTGCCACTTGCAGACAGTATGTGCGAAACGACCTTAGCCGTCGAAGCACGTTACACCTAAACACTTTTTGGAAATTTCTCCTGTGCAGGAATTGGTGTCAGCATCTAGAGGTTTGGTTCATGGGTGATGTAATATTTGTGATCGAACAAAAAACAGGTAAACTCAATTCTCAAGCCATGCATGTGGTAAATTTATGTGTCTAGAGCACATAAACTCTATTTGTAGTAACTGTAAAATTGGAAACTTAAGTTCCGTAGAATACGATAACTAAAGGTTGTTTTGCAGCTCAACTTATACATACCTTCAGCAAAAAGTATTCTGCATAAGAAGTATTGTTTTCTGGGCAAATATTTCGGCATAGCCTTTTTTGTAATTGTTTAGTATTCTTTTGTTCATGTGGAAATGGGATCCATATTTATTTATTAATCCCTCGGAAACTAAATTTTTAGGAGAAGTGACAAGTGGTTCTCATCCTATATCTACATAAAAGCAAGGTTTAATTGATTGTAAAATGCAAGTATGAAGATGCATGAGGTTTCACTGTATTTTTTATAAATTCTTCGTATCTAATTAAGAATTCGTAGAGAAAATTCGTAGAGAAAAATTAAGTTTTGTTAGCCCATTAAAGATATATGTCAAGTTATAACTTTGCTCACAAAATAAATACAACCTGTTAAAAACAGACAATTACTGAACTTAGCAATATGCAGTATAAAACTCTTTGGCGTAAAATAAAATATGCAACAAATATAATGAACAACCTATGCATTTTAAATTCAGGGGTATCACAGACCCTGCGCCACTATGTTGAAAATATGTGAGCCTCTCACGGAGTGTTAAATGCTGCCGATTATGGCAAATATAATGTGACCATTGGATTAATGATTAAAAAGCGTAGGATTCCGCAGTGGCTTTGTGAAACTGGTATACGTCGCTTAACGAATTACCACTCTGTATATTCCACTCATTTTTTATTTCCGACCATTGAAACAATAGGCAAGAGTTGTCATTATGAAGGACTTCATTATTGAATTTTGTTGAATCCTTAGTCGGAATTAAAATAGTACGGAGTATTGAAAGTACTAATTCAATAAAAAGATTCATACTTGTTCATCTAGTGTATTCCTTGTCTTCTATAAATAGTTCATAGCTGATTCACAGATAGTAGGATCGAGTTATTAAACCAGGTAAAGAAAGGCCAAGATTGATTTTTTAAGGGGGTAGTTTCAAGCATTTTTAGTGATACCTAAAAATTTGAAAACGAGAGACGTGTGGATACGTGTCCTATATTTTGGTGCTCACTTTGAAAGCTGCTGAAGTTTCATTTAAATTCAAGTATAAGGTACACTCTAAAATTTTCCATTTTCTAGTCTGCATTAAGTTATTTTCATCTCATTTCCAACAGTTGGCAATGTGAATTCTTCAACATTGATACTAAGCATTGTCCTACAGAAATAGGGATAAAATTGAAAAACTCGGAAAGTGAATTGAAAGTATTGTTTTCATACTCTTCAATCTCATTCTAGCCTTAGTCAAAGCATAAATTCATCGACCGCACAGGGTACACAGGTTATAACGAATATACACGTATATCATTCAAGACGAATGTTATTTACTTCCCTCTCAAAAGATATTCCTTCCCAAAATCATCAGACCGCGTCGTAAAATATTGTATTATCGCGCATCAAACGATTGGTTTTTAACGTCAGCTCTCAAAGTTTTATCTATTTTTAACAGCAATAAACTAAGGTAATTTCTACATCTGTAAACTACCCTGCAAGTATCCACATATGGGTCTCAAAGGGGGTGTTACGACAACAGATATGGGAAGGGAAGGGAATAGGGACAATATGGGGAGGACATGTGTCAATTACATTTTAACAATTTATTTAATGTATATAAATAATTTTAATTTGGCGTGTTTCAATGATTTGAACATATGGCGCATTACTGTCTGCGCCTTGAAGAAAAAATCAATAACATTCAGGGCAGTTTGTCTGTGACTTTTGTCACCCGCTGATAGGCGTCTATTGTCTCCCTCGCAGCTTAAATGAAAATTGGGAAATCTATAACCCTCCCGTCATTTGCGCGGCGTGCATTTGTGCTGCATTTGCTTTTAAAAATTGCAGCCAGTTGTTAGAAAAATAGCATGGGGTGGTCAGCTGGGCAGTCTGCCGCTCATGGTCGCGGGTGGGCGAGGAACTTTTGAGGTTTTTAGCTTGACGTAAGTTTTTTAGTCAGCAAGGTAAAATACTTTTTGTATTAATGCAATACTTTTTGTTGGCCAGCAGTTGCACTCCACACGAGTTTTTATGCAACAAAATTTTACTGGTATGGTATATATTTTACTTTGAATTAATTAACGTGGAAATAATTTCTTCTTTGCAAATCTAATATTTTATAAACAGATACCACTATTAATGTTTCACTCAATGTCGCAATCAAAGGAGTATTTAATATTTTACCTTTTATTTTCTTGGCATTTCCTATCGTACGATAACATCCAAATGGCATTTATTTATGTATTTTTATGAACGATTTGGTACCTATTTATGAACTTTTTTAGCAGTGATCGGATTGCGTTTAAAATCGGTATGTGGCCTCTTCTAAAGGTCCTTAGTATTTTTAATAAGATATAATTCCTGTTCCCCACTTATTTTATGGGGGAGGGGTATATATCGTAAAAATGAGTGACTTTACGGTCGTTGTTTTTCTCGTGCGAAGTGTGCAGTTCTTAGCCCTAGAAACTTTAGGTATTTGGGTACTTTCGGCTGCACCGCGAGTTCCACCTATTACTTCTCTTACTTTGCAAATGCCGACAGAAAGGATCAAATATTTTTCTGAAAAACTATCACAAGGAAGGAGATGTGCCTTTTGCAAAAGAGGTGTAGATAGAAAAACCAGGATGGTATGTGCTAAGTGTCATAGACCTGTTTGTCACGTACATAAGAAGTAACATTCTTTTACTAAGTGCCTGGATTGTGATAAGATTTAAAATATAAAAATGTCTTGAAAGAGCATCTTTTAAAGCTATTGTAAAATAATTTTATAATTAATAACATTATTTATCTTAAAAATATTCTTTTTCTTAAGAAATATGTGCCAATAATTTCCTTTTTTTCGAAATAAGGCCTAAAGAGAAAAAACAACGGTGGGATAATCCAGTTTCTCCCCTTGGGAGAGAGAAGTTGTAGAGATAACTTGGTATCCTTATTTAGAAATAATTGAACGGATTTTCCCAAAAATCCTTATCCACATTGTAAACAAATATATTATAATATTTTGAGGTCAATAGCTGGGCTTTTCAATGCAAGTGCAAAAAGAAAAATGCAATAATTCCACAATACGATATGCATTTTCAATCCTCTTGAAATATTCGATATAATTTGTTTATGGACTGATTGGTAGGAAAATAGGATATTTCAATAGTTCAGTGAGGAACACCAATTACACCCAACAAAATTGATTGAATCTTCAACTATAGACTCTAGAAGCATTATTTTGTTTTTATATCTGGAATAATGAAGAAATTCTTAGGAATACATTGCATGCGTTTTGAACGGAAGCGACAACAGACGGGAGATAAATATAAGTGTTAAAACATTTAATACGCATTTATGAATTGCCACAAAATATTATTTATTGGGGCAGTTAGATGTATATGCATCTATTACGAAAAAAATATATCTGCCGATTCTGAGATAGATAACTTGAGAATAGTTATTTAACAATTTTTAAATAATTATTAACAAAAATAGGAATTTGCGTTATTCGATTAAAGTTATAAAATCGCCGTTGATAAAGATTTATCTTTAACAAGAGCTATAAATCATAATGAATATTAGTAGCTGAGTACTGAGAAATAATATGATTCAAGGCTAGGATTTTTGCCAAGAATGTGAAAAAATAAAAAAGGCATAAATCGCGCAACTTTTTTTTTCGCAAAACGGTCGCAAGGTGTAGTGTGTAGTGTTTGAGCTAATTATGCACCAGTGCACCAAATTTGAAAAAAAAACTGGGACCCGAATGGACCATTGCTTGTTGAATTGCAATGGAATGAACATATATAATATTATTATCATATTTATGTTATTTTATTATATATAAATCAAATTGATTACATTTTGTATTATTGTATTTATTTTGATTTATATCACACAGAATCAATTTATTTAATAAATTAAGTGAATAAACAATAAAATACTGTGAGATAACCGAGTTACCCCCCTCGAGAGAGGTAAGGTGTAAAATTACCTTGGTAGCCGAAGGGTTAATAAGTTGATTAGAGCTCCAGGAAATACACTCACCTTAATGCTGGTGAAGAGTAGCCAGTTAAGTTGGAAAAAATTCATTTGATCGATAAAATTCATTATATATTACCTTTAATGGTCAATAGTTTGAACTGAAATGCATGTATTGAATATTTACTAAGCATCCCAAGATCAAAGTTGGGGTTTTAGACAGAATCCATTCATTGAATTAATGTAGGACCACACCCAGTTTACACGATTCACCCTTTGGGAGGAAACTTATATTTATCCACCTGCCTGTGGTATTCAAGCCAAGCATATGCCTTTCTCTAATATCCTTTCCCTCCCAGACCTCGAAATCTAAACCTCAAAATCAAAGGAGTGGTAGTAACTTGTAGAGCTAGCTTAGTTGCGGGCTTTCTGCTAAGTGAAACCAGAGCAAATACTTCCGTGAGCTTATCCCTAGAGGTCCACCTCTATGGCATTCGCCCCAAGGATAAGTTCCCGGAAGTAGATGATAAGCCTCTATAAGCCTGCTCCAAGCATCGGGCTTTCATCTCATCGGTTGATCAAAGGTCATGTGTCTGGAACAGAAATCTTTGTGGTGGAGGAAGTTAAAAATTTGGACGGCTTCCTGCACTCAACTCACTCCTTCTCTTTCAGATGGTATAAATTGAAAAAAAATCTTATTTTCGGGAAACAGAAAATTAAGGAAATTTGACAAGGCGCAGCAGCGACCGTCCACGATTGAAACGCACGTCCCCTCTTGATCGCTGAACTTGAGAATATTTTGAGCTTGGCTTCAATTAGGAGGAATGAACGTTCACTTAGTATAGGTGTAGCAAAACTTAGTGGCAATCACTTGTGGTTTTCATGACATTAGGAAGAGGAAAGCATGCAGAATAGGTGGGATTCAGATGACGAGAGTCCCTCCAGAAGTCCCTTCGGGCGATCCTCAATATATCAGCATGCTCATTCACGCTTGATTCACCCTCACTGACGTCAGACTATCCGCTGGTCTTTGCCACTAAATGTTTTCCTATACCAAGTCCTGTTGCCCCTGTCTGCAAGTGGAAAAAGTGAGCGTGAAACGACCTCAGTCGTTAAAACATATTGAACTCTATTATTACCACTATTTTTTGACGAAAGAATAAAAAAATGTTTAGGCATATGGTCACCGAAGTTTATTTAGTCTCTTCCTGACATTGAACTGCGCTGGGTATAGCGGTGGCCAAGCGTAGTGGCAGTTAAGAATATGAGTGGAAGAGTCCATTGCCTGCATGGCGGAGTAAGGTAGTCTCCGCGTTTGACTGCCAGGGTTCCCAAGGTCACAAACACCTACTGCCAACTCCGAAACGCTAAATCAGTTTTTTTCATCAATTTTTAAGCTCTTTATGGTTCCTAATCTTGTTTTTTAAATGGGCTTCTTCAACGGGTTGCGTGTAATCTCAGCGTATTTTCGTCCATCTTCGTGGTTGAAGTCTAACATAGTCATGAAGCGCACGTTCCCACCATCTAAAGTTTATTGCAGTTATGTTGGCAGCGTTGCACGCCATGTGCTCTTCTCTTCCCTGCGCTTGTTTACATATTTATTCCACTCAAGCCTTCCACTACTTGACTTGACGATCTAGATGGCGACTGCCATCATGTTTCGCTATCACTTTACTATATTTTTTCCTAAATCCTAACGTTCTACCCAAATGGTCAGGCTATAAATACTCAATGCCCGAGAAATACTCAACTCAGCTCAATATAGTCTACCCCCCGAGACCCGCCACATCTTAGCGGCAAAGACTTGCATTGCGTGGACAATCCTTTCATCTTCGAAAACTATTTATTGATACTAGCTTACCTTAGGTTTTATACGGCTAGCATTATGTAGGTAATGGTAATTAGATTGACATATGATGAATTGATCTTGTTTTTCAATCAATATGTGCCATCTCACGTTGGAGATGACGCCAAGCAATGCAAGATGGACTAAGCGGATCGACTTCATCTCATGGAGATCTTATCACTTTGAGATGAATGATGAAAACTCTTCGAAAGAGCACCATTTAGGAGATTAAATACATCACGAAAAATTACCTTGGCCATTTTTTTCTCATTTAGGCGATATATATGAAAGGAGAATCCTTCGTTGGATTGGCCATTCTGAGCGAATGGATGAGAGTCAACAACTAAACAGATATATGAAAGAGGAGTGACGATTGAGGAGACGAACGAAGATAATTCAGCCGCGGTATTAAAAAGCATCGAGTTAAGGCTTAAATTCACACAATTTCTCTAAAGCTAGGTGTTGAAAAAATGGAACAATAAATGGCATAAAATAATTGTCGTGAGTCGGCATGAAAATGTTGACGCAAGGTGGGAACAATTTCACAACTGTGACTATTCTAGGCTTCTTTTCCATTCTATTTCAAAATATTAGCTCATGGTGTTACAAAACAAGGTAGGTCGTTGCGCATCTGTCGATACACTCCGATGCGCTTTTTTAGAAGTCGTTGACGTCACTAGGATTGCATGCCACAGCTATTTTCAGCAATTGTGAGCTTTTAGCGTATTTGAAGTGATTGAACTTGAGAGATTACACTCGTTCACCTACATTAGGGTGCCTCGTTTTGCCACTTTTTTCTAGGAGCGAATCGTAATACCCGGAAAAAGTTGCGTATCCGGATGGATATTAAAGATATGATTTTTTTCCAAATCGGATAATATCTCCTGCTCGCTACTTTGCCTTAAAGTTTCGAAAATTTCGACGAAAAACGCTAAAATTGTCAATAATTTAAATTTGGTTTTAGCGAGCACACTTTTATGTTAATGAGAGAAAACGTAGGACTGTAATTGACATTTAAGCGCAAATGCGACAGCTATATTGCTCTTAATTATCGAGCAGATGACCTTTTACGGTGCCCCCGAAAGCGCGGTTGTGTGGTAGGCAAAACGCAACGCACTGCCGCATTTTACGCGCTGCCTGCGAAAAATGACGCGAGGAAGGCATTGTTTTCAGTCAACGATGTGTAAATCATGTTTGGAATTGTCTAGGGTACTCACAATGATAGGAGGTCTCTTTATTATCTCATACATTTTCTCCTAGGGGGCAGCAAAAGTGGTCAGTCAATTCAGTATAATTGTTTTCCATTTTCTTTTCCTTCGCCTGGTGGGTCGTAACAGGAACGAAACATTATTTTTTGCTCACAACAATGTTGTATCGAATGTTTACCGACCCATTAATCATCCACCTGCACACTGCAAGTAGCGTCCTGCCCCATTCTTCCACATTCAGCCTTGCATAAAGAGACGAGCCGGACGATTGATGTTCTTGATTTACCATTACGTTTATCACTACAAGTCATTTGCAACTCATTTCGCTTCTTCAGTTTACCTGTTTTAGTGGATTTTCTGGTGTCTCTCTACTTAGGTCACAAGTGATCTTTTACTTCTCACCGATCTTTATTTCCAAATATTTTACTGAATTTTCGTCTTGTGTGCTCTGGTTTTGCGTTAATTTTCATTCAGTCTGCAGCATGTCTCTTTCGAAGTTCGTTCTTCGTGGTGCAAACATTTGTCCGATTTTTAATGAGAACCCCAAGGATTTTGATGAAACTAAGCTCCCCACAAAGAAGGATGTTCTACTTTGTTATCAAGAAGTTCGGAGGAAAATTGGAATAGGATCACGGAGTAACAAGGAGCCACCCTTTTCTTCTATTGCCCGACAAGTTTCTATCAAGGTATGTGTCATTTGGGATAAAGCGTCCATTCCAGCAGTTACACAAAGCAGAGTAATTCAACTTATCTCACGCTGCCAAGATGAATACATTAGGATAAAGAAAATGCTATGCGCTAAAAATGTGCTTCAAAAAAAGGAAGATGTTCAATTGAAGAATTTTACTGATGAGGCAACGAAACTTTTTGACATAACCTTCTGCAGCAAGAGTAGGTGCACCTTTAATTCACCAGTAATGCTTGGGATAAATAATATAATGTCTACTAGAGATAAATTTGCTTTATAAAAGTTCCCGATCAATTCTCATCTCTTAATCAAGAGTTGATACAATATCCATACAGCTATAAGTATGGTAGATTCCAACAAGAGGTCAGGTTTAATTTGAAAGGTAATTCCATCCTTGACGATATATTTTTTAAATGTTTGGACAGAAAAGAGAAATTGATTAAAAAGAGATTAGGATGAAATATAGACATGCATATGATTTTCATAGAACAATATCAAGCCTATGATAGTGTCCCTCTCATGAGATAGTGACCTGCTATGTTGCAAAATGGTGATTATTATGATTATTGCACCCTCAAAAATATGCACTGACATCTCCGGTACAGTTAGGACACTGAATTAAATTTCTTAAAAGTTTTCCCTCTAATTAATGGCTTACGACATGACTGTGCTAAACCTCCGGAGTATTATTTTATCGTTAAATTCAACACCAGGATAATGAACAAGTACTCAGATTTGAAATCTTGGTGCCACCAGACCCTGTCTACTCGAAATTAATGAGCTAATAAAGATGTAAATAATACTCCACAGCAATTCAGCGTCGAGCATCAACACAAAAATAACGGTGAGTGTAGTGGAGCACTACGTGCTAATGAAGGGGGAAGCCTAAACGGATAATCGGAAGTGACGGATAATCCGTTCACCTTCATTATCGTGGCACTTGTGGTCTTGCTTTCAGTGCCATGCTTTCTCTTAGTCTTTCGCGCACATTATGATGGAATACTCGTATACCTTAAAAAGAATTTCGTTTATCAGGCAATCGTTATTTTCATTTACTTCTACGAAATATGTCACCAACTAAAATATATGTTTGCTGTTTACGTTCAATAAATACGCTCCATCTATTCGTGGAACTTTTGGCGGTGAATTTTATTCTACTTGTGACATTTGCCCAACAGCGAGAATTTTAGTTCCCGATCGCAACGTGTTACACTCATTGTGAAGAATCTGAGATCAGCCAAATTACGTATTTAAACTTCTGAGACACGGGTAATGGTATCTGACGCACACTTGTTCAACGACAACTCCTGGGAGTCCGTAGAGACCTGCAGTTAGTACCATCGCCCGGCTATGTGCGAGAGATAGAGAGACACTCTCTTCCCTACCAAGCAGTGGAAAGGGCAAAAGGGGAATGGGCGAGCACCACTCTTGAGCCGGTCCTTCAGTGGGTGGACGAGCGACCGCACGGGTATTTACGTAACCCGGGCAGGCGCGAACAAGGGCATGGGCAATGAACACAAGGGCTGGAGTCGCCCGGGTTTTCTGACCGCCTGCATGTCCGATCCCTCCACCCCAAGTCAAATCATCACGTCTGGTCTGCAACGATTCATGGTCATCCCTCAGAAGTTCCCGAGTCCCGTATCTCCCTGCTTACTCAATCCTCCCTCGAGGCAAATAAGGCAAGGCCACCGACCACCCCAATGCCCGAACAGATGATGAAATCTCAACATCGGATTTAGTCGAACCCTTCATTGTTTTTTGCTGCTGAAGTCCACTCACGCTATCCTATTTTGACGCATAGTGCAATAACTTGGCTTGGTATCGCGCAATGTGGAGATTCCAAGAGTAGAGTCCGTCACTGTATTAGTCGCTGAGTCTCCATCGGATCCCCTTTCTCTACTCCTCAGCTTCTCCGAAATGTCTAACACGACGGGCTTTCACTTTTTTGAAGAATTGGACTATTTCAACCAATAGTATTGCGGAAAAAAACTTGGCAAATATAAAACGACCGCGGAAGCTCAAGTCACGCGAACGTAGAGAGTGATTCAAGGGGCTCAGAGTAATGCAACACTTATCTGCGTGATTGAATAGCCCACTGAGGAGGAGTAGTGGCGGGGAGGCAGGGAGGGTAGGGGGCGGAAAGAGAATGCATGGTAGGGGGTTGTTGCCGGATGATGCAGGGATAATCCGCCGGACAGGTAGCCGAACGACGAATAATCGACTGTATCAATTTAAAGTACAATATTTGTTTAATCATTACTACATGATTCGTAAGATGTTTTGACGCAAAATTGAGTCCTCTTAAATAAAAACAACACATGATAACTGTAACATAAGTACGTGAAAATATTTTTGAAGTACATAAAAGACATCGGAACACCAATGCATATTATGCATTGATTAAGTGATCAGGGATCCTTCACTCCCATAAGGACCCATAGTACAGGTTATTTCTCTCTATATCTATCTAACGAGGGTGGCGACATCACGAGAAAGGGTGTGTGGAACCAAAGGTACAAGTATTTACAATCGATTGTATAAGCCAGAATCGATGTCATCAGCCCTAATCGATGATTGACTCTCTGGTCGATTGTGGACAAGCATGGCGTGTGCAGTTGTTTGGTTGATCCATTATTAAATTTTTAGCTGTTTTTGTTGTTCATAATTCAGATATTTACAAAGATTACGACGCATTGGGTAATAACTCTTGTAAAAGCGTGAGTTGCTATTAACGTGGTGTTAAATTATGCTGTACTGAAGTTATAGGAATTCGCGTGATGTTTATAATGCATCGTAATGCATGAAACTTAATCGTTTAATTTTCTCGTTTACCATAACTGCCAATGGGTGTTTGAAAAACGTAATAAAAGGCAAATAACTATAAAATCATCAGTCATCAGGTAAGACTATATAGTTAAACTATACTCATCGTTGAGACATGTTACAACAATACATCAAGTTATTCGCCAATACATTTGATATATTATGGAGAACATACATACATACACAATACATTATGAAGAACTTCCACGATATCTCGCCTGAATCTGTTGAATTGATATATTAATGCTAAATTTAATCTTTGATTAAAAGTACAGGTCGATTACTCCTTTAGCTTCAGCTCAGCTCCAGCCAAAGAATTTTTCAGGCCTTAAATGATTGAGAATCTCAGTGATGAGTAGTCGAAGGTGAAGCCTACCATGGAGGATCCCTTTTCGGGCATTCATTCCAGTAAATCCAACCTGTAGTAATTATCTACTCCCCATATGAAGAGAGGTTGTGTATTCCAAAAGGGCTACAGTAGAGCAGTCAATCCAATGTGTATACAATAAAAGCAAATCCCGAGAATTTCTAAAGAAAACATTTAATTTAATAATTAACAATCTAAGGTATTCTGTGAGTAACATTTACCATCCCGGAGAAATGTTCTCTGAGATGAAACCCTTCAGGTCGTAATTTATACATTTCATGTCCTTCTCCAGAAATCATTCTACAACATGAAAAATTACATTAAAAAATTTCATTTAATCAAAGTAACTCTCTAGCAAAAACTAGTAACTCAAAGTAACTTTATATCTAAAGCAACTTCTCCAAATATTACTGCACCAAACTGCAGCACAACTATTACCTGCATAGGCCATTGTCAACAACTACGGGCAACAAGGTATCAAATTGCATTTCCAATATCCAAAAGCAGTAACTCACAGTAATATTTCCTGCAAGGATTCATATAGCGCGCGAGTTTTCGAATCATTCTCCGCCGTAATTTCCGTTTTAAGCGTGAATAATAGTGACACCTACAGTCAAACTCCTGCATTTCAGATGTAAGCGGGCCTTGAAATGATATCCAACTTCGTAAGGGCTTACTTTTATAAACGTTGTCATCTGATATCGGTACCAGACTTTTTCAACTCATGCTTTGAGGCCGAATTCATTGCTCTTAATATCTCCCCCAGGGTGGGAACAAGCATGAGATGAAGACGTGAAAAACTCGGCTCACTGTCGCTCGACTCCCAAGCTGCGCGGTCGTGGGATGGCGGCCGGACGAATACTTCGTTCATACGATGGTAGTACTAAATATAAGGTGCAAAAATAATAATAGTTATGGTACAACAGGGATGCAAGCCTTTGTGCCTTGGATATTTAATATTTTACCCCCTTAACCTGTGGAGTGAAATCATTTTACAAAGTGGAGGGAAAAGTAAAATTTTATAAATGAATGAATAACAAAAAAAAAACATTTCTACTATGATGTACATAAAATTGTGCTGGTAAATAAATTTTGGGAATCCTAAAAACATATTTATCTTGATAAATCATCTTTGTTGGCATTTAATTTAAAATTCAGTGCTTGAGAAATATGTTATAAACAATACACCTTTTAAATTAGAGGTATGTTCCTATTTTAAATCCTTATTTTGTATGACTTTATGCAAAGGACGTTTTTGAAGTCAAAAGAAAACCACGTGATGAGCCTATGGTTTACGTGAACTCAAATGTATAACCTGAGAAAACAACAGATAAGTGTGGTATCGTAGTATAAGTTTATGTGTCCCAAATTTGTACATTCAATTTTGGTAATTTTCACTCAAATCAATAAAACATTATGTAGTGTTACTTGTCATGAAATTTTATTCAGGGAGATTGATACTGTGATCTCATGATTTATCTGATGAGTTTGTGAAGTCTGATTTTGAAAGGACAAATGATGTCCATTCCAAAAATTAGTCTTTAGACGAGCACAAATCCGTTGCTGGATTCGAACCTAGAGCCAATGGGTTACTTAGCCGGAACATTGCTAAACTAGCTAGCATGACCACTCTATATTGCCGACTCGGGTGCAATTTCAACCGTCTCTCCACGACCACCGAGTGTTGACTCTATGATTTTGTTCGTGGGCTTTCCCCGTACAAACTATTTTTATGTTTCAAGGAAAAGATACTCATTCATACACTTCAATTTTAACGTTAGCGAGGCGAAAAATATCTACTTAGTGACAGTTGACGACTCTGAACTAACACCCTTTCAATTATCCATTGGACGCCACCCAATTCCTAGTATATTATCACTCCTGTCACTTTTCCTCAACCCTGCTCACAATATATTCCATTTTTGGATCTGCTAAATGTCTTTCTCGTCTCCTCTCAACACAAGCCACATTTCTTCCGCATACTGCAACCTCTTCCATTTTCCTATCATCAAAGTATGCCATTGGGGCTCTTTGGGAATTCTTTCGGCAAGAGTAAACAAACAACGTTAACTTATTTGTAGCTTGTCCTTTCATAATATCCTCCCCCACTACAACCCTCCTCAACGAACTAACCCATGTGTGATCATCTACGTTCATGTCCATCCTCTCACACAATTTCCAACCCAAAATAATAACACCACCATTCTACCTCTTCCATTAACTTCTGAATTACTGTCTAGTGGTATCCATGAGTTAATAGTATTAGTAATACCAGTCATCAGTAGTATCTTAATGCGTTTACTACATTTTAGCATGTACGCCATCGCAGTACTCTCCTGGCTTATGGTTTGGCCGTGCATTGACTGCTTTATGGTTTGCGTCGAGAGGGCAGGGAAGCGTGGGAAGCTTGAACTTGATCTGGGGATAATATGGAGTGCTAGGTGTGAAATCAACCCATGCCACAAACCATAGAGGTGCTAATGTGGTGGTAGGAGAAGTATCTTTATGGAATTGTAACATACTTAAAGAAGTAATAATCACTTGGTAATCTTCCACACGGTTTTAGTGGGACTGACTGGTTTTGATGCTATAACATTGTCATCAGAGTTTTAAAAAAACCATGGTATCAGGAGTCTGATGATGGTGAATTAACATTGAAATTGGTCGGTTGTATTAAAAACAATGTGAAAGATTACCAAGTGACAAGTGATTCCTTAACACCGGAAGTGGTTTTCACGGTACTTCGCAGATGTAGTTGTTGATCACTAGGGTCTTGCGGTGCGACAGTGTAAACAGACTACGGTGAGTACGTGAAAGAAAGCTTTAACCAAAGCCTTGCCTCCAAGATTCCAGAAAACTTCCGCGGCCTGCGGCTCAACACCAAGAGAGCCGCAACCCTGTGGGCGGCTGTGTCTTTTCCTTAGATTCGCCATCAAATATCATCGTGAGCTGTAAATATTTACGAACACTAATGGTATTTGACGACACTTGGTGGAAGAAGATCATACGCAGTGTATCGGTATTTGGATTTTTCCACTGAACTTATTTTTCAAACATCCAAAGCTTTTTGGCTTTAAAAAAAGCTTTCATTACGTGCCGACATTAACCTGATGACGACTTGTAAAGCCGAAGCACGCAGTATATTTTACAAATAAGCTTTATGGAAGTTGGCACGTTCAATATTTTGAGTATTTATTTAGAGATTGAAATCATTTGAAAGGAATGAGAGAAGGAACATTCCTACGAGGAATCAGCGTAAGAGTACGACTAATCATATTTTATTTGGTTTGAAAATGCATAAGTTTCCTCTCTAAATTAATTTCAGCTAAGTAACACAGAGCAAGAAAAATTATGAAAGACTTAGTGAAGAAATCAGTTGCTGCCATCAATCCAAAAATTGGTTTGCTGCAGCTTTTCAGAGCATTGATTTTTCAGATAATCGCTTTGTTCCATCGCTATCATCATTCTGACATCCTTGACAACATGCATCATGAAATTTATCTATGAACTACCTTTGCATTTATTCTCATCCTTCACTCATAGATTTTAGAGGGTTTTCATGGCTGTTGAGTCCAAAATGTTTTCAATTCTACTTTTCAGAATTTCCATCCTGTATCATTTCTTCCCAGATATTTAAAGATCTCCATTTTGGCTGACACCCTAATTACGCCAAATTTATCTTCGTTCTTATAAGAGCGAACTGTAACCGGTAAACGCTCATTCACTTGGTGACGCTTCCAGTAAGTGAAGCGAAACATTGAGTTTTTCAAAATGAACAAAACGCAGCATTCCCCGAAAACATCATACTACATAGACAAGAAAAGAGGCGAAAGCCTTCAAAGAAAACCTTCATTATTCTTCCATAATAGCATACTTCGAGTTCTTTCAACCTCCTTTGCTCTTAAATTATTACCCAAGCTTCATCGTCATTAAGTGGCATGCATCTTGAATAAATTTTGATTAATTAACAGTTAAAATAATGTTAAACGATAATTACATATTTAAATGGCAAAATGAATTTGGCTTGAGCAAGCAAGCTAATACGGCATCCAATTCTCCTAAAAAACGTAAAAAAGCCGGAATACCAGTGATATTCACTCTATCTTGAATGTGGACATCAATGACATTTACCAAATTAGTATCACCGACATTTTGCGCCTTACCATTGCTTCTTTTTACACCACTAAATCACTCTGTACTAAAAGGGGGATGAAATGAATATATGAAAATCAATGGTGGAGGATTGAGCGAATCCCTTCTGTTTGATAGGTAGTGAGAAGTCTAGCTGTTGACACAATCTTTTATTCAGAAAGTATTAAGTGTGATACTAAAGTTAGGAGTTAACTTCAGTGGAGTATTAATCTCTAATCTACCATAAACATTTAAAGAGGAGGGAAACAGTTTTGGTGTCAGCTCTGCAACGCGTGGTCGACAAGAAAAGGTAATTTAGTGAATTGAACAGCATGACAATAAGTAAGCGTAGTAATAATTTTGTTTTTAATAAATGCAGCAGTAGTTACCATAGTAGGCCATTTCGTACATCTATGTGAAACTTGAAGACAGGGGAATCATCACTCGGACGAATAGGAGGACCACATCTAAATTCAAACCAAGCTCAACGATGCCTATTTTCGGTGGCCAGTGCTTCCATCGTGGCAGGCCGTAGCCCCGTTTCTAAATGCCCTGCTGTGCTGTGATTAGACGTCAAAAAATAAGTATAGCACCAGAGCGCTAAAAAAAGGGACCCTTCTCATTAAAATGCCAAAAACACTTCCAAAATTTATTTATGGAAACAAGTCAACATTTGCTTAAAACAGAATTTAAAATTATCAGAGTTATAGTGCACCTAAGTTGAAAATCTAATGAGCCATTTTGAAGTTATTAAGGTTTAAACTCTAAATATTGAGGAAACCGGGACTAGCCACGGTAGCAACCTTTACGGAATCACCAGCAAGCGCATATAAGTGCGATATTCAACAGAGGAGGCGAATGATATTTCCTCTGTGGAATATCACACTTATGTGCAATTGTGAATGACTCCGTAAATGCTACTACCGTGGCTAGTCCCGGTTTCCTCAAAATAGGTCAAAAGAACGAACACCTGATCGTGTTCAATGTAGGTATGGCTTTATCCTCGTGGACTGTGGCGCTAAGCGCACGCTTTGGACTGCTAATAACATCATGTGCCTAGCAGTCCTGACCACCATGCTTCTATAAAGCAACCAAATAAGCCTCGGTAGCTCGAGGTGATAAGACGTATCTCGGCTGCGCTCCGACTGCTCGGTTTCACCGACGTGGCTCTCCCGGCGAGTGCAAGCCTGCCCCGCCGGTGAATTTCGGGTGGGCATCTCCGCCATGAGTGAAGACAGTTGACAGCTAACAGTGCAAGTTTTTCGTGCTTAAACTAATTATTTGGGCCAAAATACAGAGGAGAGCCGTGCTACTTATTTTTTAGCAATTCAGCGATTGGCTGGGCTGGGTGGCTGGGATGCGCAGTGCATTTTCCGTCGCCTAGAGATATCAGACGACGTAGTACCCTTTAGTCCTGGGGGGTTCCCCTCCCCCCGGGACAAGTGATCATGTTTCACCACGGTCCCATAGGTGATTGGTGAAGTGTTTTTCTTTTCCTTTTTTTTCCTGCTGCCATGGTGATTCACCGGCAGCATCAAGTCCTCATCCAGGCGGATGATGACTGCGAAGCACCAACACCGCTTGAGGCGCTCGCATTTCTCACTGAGACGATGCGCCTCGCGGAAGACGAAGTATTCTTGATACAGTATGGATTATCGAGGAGACAGATCTATGTAAAGTTTAAGTCTGAAGAGGTATACAAGAGAGTGATGGAAATGGCGCTCCCTCAGATGCCGTTTCCAACCGCGACTAGCAGAAAAATGGAGGTTAGTGTAGAGGCTGTCACAGGATGCCCTGTTAATGTCCGCGTGATGCGCCTCCCTGTTGAGGTGCCGCACGCGGCGATTACGAGTGATCTCTCCCGGTATGGGAAACTCGTCCGTATTTGGGACGGAAAATGGAACAATCCTCGGATGGCCCAAATGTTTACGGGCACTAGAATTGTCAGGATGATTATTGAGAAGAATATGCCCTCCTATTTAACAATTGAAGGGAATAGGGCCATCGTTATTTACGATAGAAAGCGCCGAACCTGTGCCCGGTGCGGTCAGGAGGGACATGGGAGAAGAAATTTCCCGCGGAATAACACCATGAGCTACGCCGACGTCGCAACGGTGCCGGCTGCCATGCATCAGGATGAGGCGACGGTCGAGAGGCAGGCCCGGGAGCTCGTCGAATTGGAAGCTGAGGCCACCCCACCGCGCCTTTGACTTCAGTGCCCGCGGCGGTCCTGTTGCCGGGTGGGCCGAAGGCGGCCCCCTCGCCCGCCTCCCCTCCGGTCTCCCCGACCCCCGTCTTGGAGGAGGGTGAGGTGAAGAGGGGGATTGGTTCGGCTGACGAAGAACCGCAGAAGAAGCAGAGAATAGAGGGAACACCAGAACATTCAACCGCTAATAAGCCAACGCCGATGCCGCAGCGCGTCGGGAAACAAAACCACGTCACCCCCCCCCCCCCCCGGACACTACTGCCTTCGACGTACTGGGCGCTGAGGACCCCTCATTCCCTTCCCTACACTCTCTCCCTCCCGCCGCCTTCCGCACCTTCCTTCCCCCTCCGCCCAGCCCCGGCCGCCACGACGGTCGTATATGCCGCCACGAACGAAACAACGGAAGGTTTCCGCGGGGGGGGGAGGAGGGGGAAGCTCCAGCGAAGGATTCGCCGTGTCCAACGCATAACATTGAGTCCATACCCTCCCCATACGGGTCCCATACAACGAACGAGGACGGCGAGGGCCTGTTTGAGTCTTCGTCCACCACGACGTTTTTCCTGGAGTTACCGGAAGAAGACCTTGGCCCTCCCCACCGTACCCCTCCCTGTACCCATCCCCGTACCACCCCCCTCCCCCGTACCCAATCATCCTCTACTTCTCGCAGTCCCACTCTTTTGGCAATGAACAGGTATAGTACGTTAAACCGATCATGCGACCTGGAATCGGCGGAGGAGACGAGTCAATCAACAATCAGCATTGGTTTCTGGCGGCTGAGGATCGGGCATCGTTCCCGGAAACGCCGCCCTAACAGGAGAGGTAGCCGGGGGACCAGGGGTGGATCGGGCTCATAATGGCGGGTCACGGGGGAGCAAGCAGTCCTCGCAACGCCTCCTTGAGAGTCTTGTCTGTTAATGTCGCTGGGATTTCAAGCCCAGCAAAAGTAAATATAATTCGTAAATTCTTGCATTTTTTTAAAGTCAACATAGTATTCCTTCAGGAGACTGTAGAGGGAGTTGTTTGGCAAGACACCCTCCTTCAATCCTTTGACAATTCCTCCTCCTGTAATCGGGGAGGCGTCACCACCTTGGTGCGCCGGTGAATGTGCGTGACCGGATTGCGTCGCCATCCTTCTGGCCGAATTTTGACCCTCGTTGCAAATGGTGTTCATCTCATCAATGTCTACGCGCCTTCTGGCGAAAAGTATCGTGTAGAGCGCGAGTGTTTTTTCGACTCTGCGTTAGTCCCGTACTAGGGTTGTTTTTCCGGGAAGGCCATCCTCGGAGGTCACTTCAATGCTATTTACCGTCGGGAGGATTCTGAATCTAACCACGATCGTTTGAACTATCGTCCAAGTCGGGCGTTTGGTCTGCTACTTGACTCCATTTGCTGCATAGATACCACACTTCATCTTTCACCGGCAAATTCGACCCCATACTCGCGTGTCGGGCACGGCTCTCGCACGAGGATCGACTACAACTTCCTTTCCCCACTTCTTGCGCCCTCTCTCCTTTCCTGCGATACCTTTCCCGTTTCCTTGTCCGATCATTGTGCGATACTCGTCTGTCTGAGCCACCCCCGGGACGCGACCCCTCCCACTAAGCGCCCGTTTTGCCCGTCTCTTTAGCGGTTAGATTGTAAATTGTTGGACGATGAATTCTTCCGTGGCGCCAGGGACCCACATCGAGCGCCGCCACCTTGTCCTTGCCATCAACTGTGTAGCGGAGGCATACCTCACGGATGGTTGTTACCCTGTTTTTTAAAAGTGTACGATGAAATATAATATGTAAAATCGATCAAGAATAAACATATATTAACCGTAGCTTAACAGGTTAAAGCACTCGGCGCGAAATCGAGGAATCTGGGTTCGATTCCCGGTCAAGGCGGATGATTTTTCTTCTGTGGTATATCGCATTTAAACTCTAGATTACATCTTTAAAAAAAACAGACAATTGGGCCACCACTCTAAAGCTCTCTGAGTCCGGGAAGTACTAGGATATTGAATAGTAGGCGGCAATGCATTCCATACATTCCTCTCCTCTCCCCTCGTACCAATCGGAAAATTTCCCTTGGAAATCTGTGGCATATTTCCCGATATGTTTTTTTTCGAAGTCCGTAGAACGTTTGAGGGACGTAAAAGGGAAGTAAATACCACGCCAAGAATGGTGTATGCAGACCGCCGGTATTTCCATTGCCATAAAAAGACCTGGTCTCACAATTTGGTAGCTAAAAAATGAAACGATGGAGAAAATGTTTGTTTATAAAGTGTATGTAAGTCGTAATGGAAACATTGGCTAACTTTGGTTTGAAAAATATAATTTTCAACGGAGCAGCACTCGCCAATGGGGAGTGATACGTAAACCAACTAACGTATGCAACGAACCTTCACCTAGTCATTCAGCCATTTTTCAAGAATATAGGTTTTTTATAGCCATTTGGTAATCTTGGTAATCCCAAATTACCTCCCTCCCACCACCTCCATAGCACTTTTGCAATATCCTTTTACACTTTTAGCGAAATTCTATTTGCAAGATTATAAATTATCTCCAACCCTAAACTTCTCGTAAGAGCGCTTGCTCATCACCCTTGAATTTCTCGCATGCATGCCCATTGTACGAGGTGGGCGCATAAATGGAAACATCGGCAGGGGAATTAAATAGTTAAGGTAATCACTCCTATTCCCGTAAGAAATTGACACTAACATTCACTACGCTAACAAAAATTAACTGAAACATCTTTTGGGAAACACGAAAGATAAAATGCCCGTGACTGAAATTCGGCTACATATCAAATAAACTGTAGTTCATGTCAAGATTCATAGGTAGACAAAATACGTAGAAGCTCTTCACCTAGATATAATGAACATGACTCACACTACAGGCCCAAGTAACCCGAAAAATCCTGAATGTCACAATATTTCATTAAAATAGGACATCGCATGACACAAGGCATTTTAAAACCAGTAAAACAAATGATCATTTGCTTACTAGACCCTTACGAGAGCATTTTTGTTTTAATAAAACATAAAAATCTCTTAAGTCATGGCACTGAACCGATTGCCTCCTCTTCACTGCCATATCTTTCAATCTTGAAATAGTCCTATTAAAATTCTTTCAGTGCCCAAATGTTGAAACACTCTCTTTCACTTCCCCTCACCACACTCCTCTTCCTCAAAGGTCACCTTTGTCCGTTTATTGCCTTTCACATCCCCCTCTCCCTTTAACCCAACTTTTACCTACATATATTTCTCGGAAGCCCTCACTCTTATCTCAATCCAACCTTGTGTTGCTATGGCGATCTACCTTCAGTACGCTGAAGAAGGCCAATTTTGACCAAAATACGTGCCTTAAGAGGACGAAGTACATAATTTTTTTTCCTCCTCCGAGGGTGAGGTTAGTTTTCTTATTGACCAGTAGAGCTACCGAAGTCAGTGCCTACCTAGTCGCCGCATTTGTTGCGAGTGTAGCCTCTACGTACATTTACTTTGCGTGTAGGGGAGGGGAAAACCACGATCCCTCCCTTCCTTCGGAATGTTTTTGTACCACGTTCTTTGGGACGTCTAAACGGACACGCTGTTGTGACTTCAGCGCGGGTGAGTTTGACTTGGCTCATGGATACTAACTTGGCCGATGGCCGCATGGCAACAGCGGACCAGTCATTTTTGTAGCTCGGTAGTAGTACGATGCCGAAATGATGGCATGCCGAATGACGTGCTTACCTGTGGATAAGGGATAGCGCGGTTCAATAGCATATACGTATAATTACGGTAATCTAACGGTTAAGGTATGCTTAAATGGAAGAGAGTAAAAGTCCTCTAGATTGTTCATGGTGCACACCTCCATATACCTTCATAACTTGAACATATCTGAATGCGTATTACGTCTTTTACTTCATCCAATCCAGGATACAGTATCGCGCGCTCATCCCTTTCCTAAACAAATTTGGCCCTCTTACTGATCCTCACTTTATGAATACTTCGTCTTTTGCACTAGCCTTCGGTTAACTAATAATAGGAATGTCTTTATAGCATTAGAAATCCGATTTAGTTTAATGAAAGTTTTTAGAGGAATAGGACAAGAAAATAATGTATTTTCACGAGGTGACTTTCCCAACTCGACTCATAGATCATGGCCATAGACAATTAGTTGCTATGAAATAAACCCAATGAACATAAAATATTGCTGCATACAATAGCTAGGGAGAATACTACAGAAGGAGTTGACCACACTAACTATTATAGTGTAAGTCAGCACAGTTATAAGGAAAATATTGCCCCACGGCATTAACTTCACAGAAAAGTCCACAGCATCAAAAGCTACTTACGAAATATCCAAAATAATATTCTGTAGTATGAAAGTTTGATATGTCTTACGTTAATGGTTAATTAAATTGGTAATAAGCGCTAAATAGTCGATATAAATATTATTCCGAAACCACAGCCGTCCGTGCATTGATGTCAGCAAGCTTCCTAGCGAGAACTTAGAACCACCTCGGCTCTAACATCTGTGGTGCAATCTAAGCAGAGCTCTACTCAATGATGGGATACAGAAAGAGCTATTGAAAGAACACATCATGCTGGTTATAATTGTTTTATTTCTTTTGATTTTCGCATTTCAAATTTCCTTTCTGATCCCTCTCCCCATCCTTACGTTTGAAAGACTCTTCTCTTGGGCTGCCAAAAGACTAGGGGAATTCCGAATCGGCATTGACCGGGAAAATATCGCATCGCCTAACTCCGGAAGCATGCATTCAAAATAGAATTGTTATAATTTGTCCACCATGAATATTTCCCAGAACCCATTGTCCCTGAGGATCCACTCCCCTTTCAACCCCTTCTTCGTCCAAACAGCAAAGATGCAGAAGTCTCGCAGAGAAATATGGAGCTGGCCTTGTATCTGAGAGTGGTAATGATGCTTCCGGTTTATTCTCATTCCGTGATTCTTCATCCAAAAATCTACTTTTCCATTTCCGATCGCCTCATCTACACTCATCTCTGCAGCCGATGATGGGCATTTTATTTCCACAATGCTCCGATCCCCCACTATTCCATCGGAAGTTGCTCCTTGGAAAGGGTAAAAACTTCTCTACTATGCTGTTTCCAATGCCACGCGAGCTTTGTCCTCATTTACCCTTCCGTACTCTAGGTAAGGAGAATCGAAATAACGGCACATGATTAATTTTTCGCAGCCTGTGTGTGGACGAATTTTACAGACCTGGCCAAAATTAGAGGCAGTGAGCATCTTCTGACGCATCGCAACCCATTCCACGCTTTCCCTCTGTCGTATCGTTTTCCTCTCTATTTCTTTCATTTCTTCCTCATTCATTTTTAGAGATTCCTTAAACAGTTGACAATCAATGTTAAATTCCTCAATAGGCATATCAGGCCTTTCAGAATTGGGACCGTAATCGAAATCAGGCTTTGTCCCAATCAGTTGATTAAGGAGGAACCTGCGCCCTTAAGTACTGTATTCATAAGAAGAATTAAATATCACCTGGTGGGGGAATTTAGGATTAATATATCATTTTAGATATTTCTCTTCGATCTCGGTGTTTTTTGCTTCGGTTGGAAGTAGCAATAGCCTTCAGCTGTCTTCTTTGGAGTGACCTTTTGTAGTAGTGCCCGGGACTCAAATTACAAATATTTTTGTAAAGCGAATGCAAAGGATTTCCCGAGTCAATGCTGACCACAGATCCGGCACATCTTCCTCTTAATGAGCGGGTAAGAGCAAAATTAACTCATTTCCCGCCGATAAATTTTGCTATGATAGCGTTATAATGCTATAAAGGACTGTTATCGTGAATAAGGCTTTGGCTGTGGTGAACATTGTTTTGTGCTAGGTTTTCAACTTTTCATACACCCGACATCCTTTTAGTGCTAGTACATATGTTGTTTTTTTCATGATATAAATATCCTAAATCTACACATCACTCATTTTCTCCAAAAACATGGCTGGGCTTATTGAGGATATCCTGTTGCAGTAGTTAAATTTTTTTCGCTAGTGCTACATTTTGGCATTTCCTAAACTCGACAGCTTTTTTGACCGCCATTCTTAAGCGTAAAATGTTATCGGCGAATAATTTTATGTGTGGCGGTATTTTTTGTATGTATGGTTATATGTTTTTGAAAAGTATGACGGGTGTGCTTTTGCCTTTGCTCCTCTCGCCATCGCGCTAAGTTTTCTCCCTTCCATATTTTACTCGCGGTAGACAAATTCAATTTAATGCTACTATGCCTGTTATTTATACGCTGCTTATCAGGAGGCTTTTAAATGATAGAAGATACAAGTGTAGTAAGCTAACAATGCTGTAGGAGGCAATGAAATCCTCAATGTAGAAAAGTTTCTCCTAAAGCGGCCAATGCGCGCGTTAGGGAAAACTGAATGCGAGAGAAAATAACCCGATAGCTGCTGCTCTTGAGCGACAACCATGCTCCCCTCACGCATTGTTCCCCTCTCGTCCCGCAAACGAGCAGAGAAAATACCATATTTGAGAGATTGTGTTCAATTTCTGATGGAGCGCTCGCGGCGAGAAAATGGAGAACTGCGACGGCAGTGGGAGCTATCATAAACGCCCATTACTGCGCTGCAATTCATCAAAACTCACGTTCACTTTTCCTAAATTATACATTTATTTGATAAAATTTCGCATCGGCAGTCGGCGTATCAACTACAGACAAGTAACTCTTGGGGGCTACCTAGCCATAAATGGCGTTCCTTGAATCGGCATTCCCCAACATTTCGTGCAAAAGGCCTATATTTGTTATAAAACCTGCCTTCCAATATTGGATTAAGAAAAATTTTAAAAAGGTAGCCCCCTTATATCACTCCTTGACTTTAATAATTCAAAAAGCTTGAGTTGAAATAAGCAAAATTGACTGATTGAGAACGGAACGCAGAAGAGTCGGCAAAATAGGGGTGTCCCACGTCCTCTTAAATTGTTTACGGCTTTTGGACTAATTAACTTGGCTATTCAAGTTAGCCGTAAGAGGTAATATATTTGTAATTACGGGAATAAAAATTTGCGTTTTAAAAATCCTTCACCGGGGCAAAGTGAATGATTTAAATACTCCTTTGAAATATATGTTTCGCTATTTTCTGCTCCTTTTAGTCTTTGTTAAATGTGAAAGTGAAGTGAAAGAATGTCAATGTTCGCTTTAAATGCAAGTGACTTCGAAGAACTGATGGTAAAACACCAACTGAAGCGTTCATTTGACATACCTCGTACGAACTTTGCTCTTGAATTTAATTTATGCTCAGACTCACATTATTCTCTGTCAGCCGTTGTTAGCGGTTTTCTCTCTCATCAACCAGATTCCACTCAACAAACTCTCTGCGCTTTCCAAGCTCTGACGGATTTTACATTTACTATAACAAGAAGATTAAACATTGAGTGCGAACAAAATGCCAATGGAAGTGGGAATAAAGAAATTTTATCAATATATTAAAGTGACAGCATGATGTAAAAGGCCATATGCATAGTAAAATATCAGGAAGTTAGAAGTGAGTCGAAATATCCAACACCAGCAGCTGCGCCCACTAGAGCTGAGGTAATTATTATTGAATCTCCGAGTAAGCGGAATATATTAACACGTTCTAACTTGATTCATTGTTCTTTCGCCAGAATTTATTACGAAAAGATAAAATCTAATGTACTTCCGGGACATGTGGATAAAAGCCGCATATTTACATGTTGCTTACCCTACCCACACAAGGCATGGTAAATGTCATGTTGCTGCATTTGATATTCAAACAAATGACTCGCAAACTTGCCTACAAACAATTTTAGAAGTTCTTCATGGCAATTTGTTTGGAATTGGAAATATTTTAGGCGCTACAATTCCATTCATATTTTAACTTGATTATGCTCTTTTGGGGACTGATTTCGCGCAGTTTGTATTTCATCTGGCGTAAATATAATTGCAATTGGAAGAACGTTGTTATATGGCAAATGTTTTGTTCTCACCTATGAGACTCATTGAACATTGCGTGTACAACCGATAATGCTCTTGACAAGCTCGGTGTGGGCTCATTTTTGCCCCAAAATTGGTTATTTTGGCTAATTGTATCAGAAGTTATGAGTGTCGTAATTTTTGCAAAACTCTTTTAATGGCAATATAATGTAGCGATTAGATAACGTTGGGCGTAAGCGCCTATTGCGAGATTATTAATTGTAGATTAGAAATGAAAAGAGAGAATTTCCGTGTTTTGCTTTTATTGACTAACGGGTTTAAATATTCAATTTATACTTTTATATGCATTTTAATATTTTCAGAAAAGTCTCGTTCATTTGAATATTACATTACTACTGTGTAATTTTTAGGAATATATTGTTATGCAAATGTACAAAAAACGTTATTTGTTGCCTAAAAATGTTATATGAAGTTCTAAATAGCGGGTAATTAAATTCCTACAAATAAAACTGATGATCTCAGGCCTGACCTCGTGGAAATTATGGATATCCATGACGAGAAAACCACCTTTGTTAATTCCACAAACTTTCTTACGCTGGCACGACGCGCGTTTCACCACACTGTGGCATAATCATGGGCACATGATTATGCCACAGTGTGGTGAAACGCGCGTCGTGCCAGCGTAAGAAAGTTTGTGGAATTAACAAAGGTGGTTTTCTCATCATGGATAAATTCCTACAAATTAAATCCGCTTATAATAGCTCTTGCAGAGTTCCTGGCGTAGACCTGTGTGAAAAGGAGGAGAGCAGAAGTGGAGGGAGTGAAAAGAAAGGACGGAGGGGAATAGAGGGAAACAATGAGAGAGAGTGAGACTACTTTGCGAAAAAACCACAGGCCACACACATACATGTCGAGTAACTCATCTAACTAATACTTTAACAGGGACCTTAAATAGAAGACTCATTGTGAGACGAGTCGAAAAAGGACGGCTGAAGTTCTCAAAAAGTTTGTTTGGCAACAATTGGAAAGATTTTCTGACCGACCCTCCACACCAAACAAACCAACCTTCTCCCCTATATTGCATGATTTTGTAAGTTCCGTAGCCCATTACCCAAAAAACGCCCACTTTGCAGTACCAGTAAGTTTTGCGAGAGCTATATTTACTAATTGGTAACTCGTTAACGGTGAATGAGAGTGGGGGAGGTAGTCAACTGGGAGGCAGTTGGCTATGGGTGCGGTCCAGAGAACGCTCCAAACGCTCCGAAGCGTTCGTAGCGAGGTTCCAAGAGGTCCGTGAGTCGCTCTGGAGCGCTACGGTTTATCCCATGACGTCATGGAATACGTCATCATATTCGCTCCCGCCGCGCTACAGACGCTCACGGTAGAAACCAGGGGCGACCGGAGCGATTCACGGTTTCATGGCGGGATTTCAAAGATGACAGGTCGGAACATTATTCATGGATGCATACAAGGTTAAGTCCACTCAATATAATTAGTGCTTTGACTATTTGAAATAGTGATCAGTCTACCAGAATATTAGATATTTCTGAATCCTGTTTATTGGAGTAAATTTTACATTAATATGAGGTTGAGAAGCTCAACGTCCCCAAATGTAAGAACAAGACATATATTTCCTCCAATGGCCGTTGGAGTAAAATATTTCTAGCGTTCTTTATTTAAACATGAGAATTATTATTTCCTTATTTAATATTTGTATATATATTATATTTGCTGTGTTCTAAATTTTTGAATGTAAGTGAGTTATTAATTATATCTTTTTATTTACACGGCCGTTTGAGTAAAACAATTTTCGTGTTCTGGAATTTCAATAGTGTGAGAATTGATTTTTGTGCGTATACAAACACCGTACTTCATGAAAAGGCGGTGTGAATGTCGAATTATTCCAGACCAATAATATTCCTTGAATATTTTGACATAGATATCATTCTGAGCTTCTCAAGTATTATGAGAAGTAAGTTTCAGGTCGATTGTTTATCATTATAGGTACGGTTATGAAATCTTATTGCAGAAAACCATCACATTATCAACAAACATCTGGAAAGTTAAGTAAGAGTGCATGGTTTTAATTTATAACTAATTTAAAAGTAATGTAGGCGCAAGTTGTTAATAGATAGCCAAATCTATGACTTCCATTTGAAAAGCTTGAGTGCCAATGGTCGATTGAAAGCAGTGCCTCCCCGATTTATGTCCTTGTTATCATAAACATAGTAGCCTTCGTCTCCGTCATTACTCTAAAATTGCCAGAAATCCGACCTGATCATTAACCTATTAATTAATCATCTTGGGAAACGAGAATTTGTCTGAAAGCAGGTCTATTCCAATGCAAATAGCAGACGATTCTTTCTTTCCGAACAACAACAACAAACGGCGGCCATGACCCTTTGCCACAAACGCTCCGCAACCGGTCCACTGGCAGAAAGTTGGGAGCGTCTGTAGCGACCGTGGACCGCTGTTCGGAAGCGTTTGGAGCGTGAGCGATTGTAGCACTCCGTAGCGTTCACTGGACCGCACCCTAAAACGAATGTCGCCGCACTTAATGCGTTAGCGGTAATGTCAGCCGTAATGGCGACTGCTACCCTCGCCTAAATCCCCATCGTTCCCTCTGCGGCGGCCTAAATGTCAGCACGGCAAAGCACCACGCACCATTTCCTCGAATCCCCCTCACCCACTCCTCGGCCACGCATTGGTTCTCGCACTCCCAAACTTCCCTTCACATGCCATCACTTTCCTCTTCGTCAGCCCCCTCATCTGCCTCGCACCACCCCCCGCTCAGCACGACTCCCACGTGCCCGCCACATGCCTCAAATGCTGCCCGTACAGTCTCCCCGACGACCTACCACCCTCAAACAGGCATGTTTTCCCTTTCCAACCTACGAAGCAGTTTGAGTAATATCTCTCCCTTATCATAATAACGATCGTATTTTAGTTTTGATTATAAAATTCAAACCGTTTTAGTAATCATAAAGTGAATATGGTAATATTATTGACGAAGAAACTTTTTTATGCGACTGAATTTCTCTCAATATTCTATCCTATGAGATGATTTTCATCCTTCAAAATCACAGCGTGGAAATATGCTAATATTACCACGAAAAGGTTCACTGCATATGAAGCAATTTATGACCATATCCGGTTCCCATGAATCCTCTCATAATTTAGAAAACTAGGATAGCGTGTCGATCGAAGCATTCTAGCGGGTCGTGCTACAACCCCCGGTCCAGGTGGATTTTTTTCGTCACAATGTTGGTAGATTGGAATACTGAAGGCAGTTTCCGTGAATACAGTAATATTTATGACGAAGGAACTTCTTTAGGCGACTGAATTTCTCTCATTATTTTATTCTATGAGATGATTTTCATCGTTCCAAATCATTGGTTGGAAATACGAAAACATTTCCGAGAAGAACGTTCAATGGCTATCAAGCAAATACGACCATATCCCCATGAACCCCATGGGGGAATGAATGGGGGAACACCATGAATCCTCAAAAAAATTACAAATCTGGGATAGTGTGATGGTCTGAGCGTTGGTCTGGTATTCTAGCAGGCCGCAGTTCAATCCCCAGCCAAGGTAAATTTTTTCGTTGAAATTTTGGTGTATCGGAATATTGAGGCAGTTGCTGCGGGAGGTTGAGCGAGACAAGTTCACATAATTCAATAAATGTCTCCTTATTTTAATAAAAATGACCTTATATGTACAGTAATATCAAAATATTAGCTACTCATCAACAAATTTTCTAGATATTAGCAGAAAAATTGAAGCTCTTTTCTATTGGTTTAGATACGGCTGTGAGCTCTCACAATTAAAAATGAAAGGAATTTATAACGAATTTATGTCGTAATAAATTAAACGCTGAGTAGTTCGTGTGTTTTTCTATTATTTTAAAAGTAATGTCATTACATTCCGCAATAAGTTTTGTAAAATTGCAATTAAACCTTCTTTATGTTTTCAGCTCATGGCGTTAAACAAATATAGCAATTTAAAATCTTAAATGTCCATATAATTAGTTGATTCCTGAGAAGTTCTGATTCAAGAAATTTTTTTGCGTCATGTAATAATTCAATACTGCTGCCTAAATAATGAAATAAAATTAAAAATTATGATTCTATTTTGGCCATGAAAAAATCACACTATGGCATTCCTAGTTACAAGTTCCACTCCTGCATTCCTAGTTCCTATGACTGTTGCTTTGCTATATTCTAGTTCAAACTCAATTTACAGTTTCAATTTGCTGTTACTCAAGAGTTTTTGCGTATTTCAATATTTCCTGGAGTCTTTCACCGATGGATCTCACGAACTTCGAGCTAATTCCAACTGCAGACACATTTATGTAATAATCACATCTTTCTCCGATTATCTCACAGTACAATTACGCGCTCCTTGTTTTTAATTAAATTCAAGAAATTTCATGATTGACCAGCGTCTGCGACCAAGAAAGGTCTCAATAGAATATCTTTATAGAAAGACATTATTCTTAAATATTTTTGCAGTATTGATTTTCACTGCCATTTCCTACAGAAACCCACTAAGTAACACATGAATAATTACTTTTAGTTAGAATTTCATCATTTTAATGGAAAAATTATTTCTTTGACGTAATAAATTAATTGAAAGTAATACAATGTTATTTAACCACTCAATGGAAACCCTTCAATTTCATTATGCCTTTCACCTCGGCAGGCCTAAATTAATAGTGTGGGCGTCTTTCACTACATCACGCTCCATACACCCAATTTAATATAAAAACTGCCATATTAAATAAAATATTTAATAAATTTTACCTTTTCTTAATTCTGGTTTCTTAAAAAAATTTCTGCATGAAAATATATAGAATGGTATTGACCAAGAGACAAAATGAGACACCAAAATAATAATTCATAACTTAAACATGTTTAAAAACTTGTCAGATGAAACATAATAGTTACAAGAAAACACAATGAAATATTTTTATGAACTTCAGTATCAGCGACATTAAGGTCAGTCATTCATTTATTATAGTAATCTACCGGTTAGAGGTAGGTTATGATGAAACTCATAGAATATCCAACGGACTCTTACACGTGCCGTACCCTATCTACCCCTGGTATTTCTTTCTTCATCTCAGCTTAAGGCCTAACTTTCTTTATCCCGTCCATAAAACCTAATCTCTTTCTTCCCCATCGCCGCTTACCCAACATCCTTCCCTCTATCACGGCCTTCAGCAAGCCATCGCCCCTCATTACCGCTTCCAACCACCTACCCTGCCTTTCCTTAATCTCATCCATAAGTTTCCTCTCCTCACCCACCATGTCAAGCACTTCCTCATTTGTATTCCTTTCCAACCAACGCACCTTTTCCATCCTTCTCAACACCCACATCTCGAAAGCCTTCAGCCTATTTTCGTTTTCCTTTCTCAAGATTCACGTTTCTGCTCCAAAGAACGCCACACTCCATATCAAGCTCTTTACCAGCCTCTTTTTTACATCCTTACTTAAGGTACCCGTAATTAGCTCACTCCTATTATTAAACGCTTCCTTCGCTAGCGCTGTTGTCCTCCTAATGTGTTTTATACTATGTCCTTTCAGTCATTGCAGAACTAAATAGAAATGGAAACCTTCAGCAGTAAATCATTAAAAATGAAACTGTGAAGCTGGGAATAACCCCACTTAATGAAAAATTTGGAGATAAAAAAATATTTATTAAAGAATATAAACCTCCGATTCTTTAAATGAATTGAATTCCAGCTGCTGCTCTCGGAAGCAAATTGAAGACATTTAGCCCAACGCAGATAATATGGATATTTCAAATGATCTATGGTTGTGCTGCAGAATTCAGCCTGAAAGCTTAATTTCTCAGCGTTCCTGTCCCCAATATTTCTCTTTCCTCATTGCCGATGATTTATTCCAAGCTACACGTTTGAAATATATCATGGAAACGATGTTATGTGCTTGACATTAAAATTCAATCCTCCGTCACTGAGCATGTCGTGGCGAACGTGAAAGCATTTTGAAATAATGGAAATGGAAACAAAATTTTTCACCGTACCAAAACTGCAGAAAATAATTTTACTGTTCATTTTCAAAAGTAAGAACATCACGACTTTTATGTCAAAAATATATTCATACTAGGAGAGTATACGTTCTGACTACCCTTGCTTTGCTTAATCCGTCGCCACTCATTTTAGGCCTTTCGTGGACAACACAAGGCGGCTAAAGCCCACATTAAGATGTAGACTCCCTCGGACATGACGTATAATGCCGTCAAAATTTGAGAGCCTGAATGATGCATGACGGTTCCTGCCATCGATGAGTATCCTAAGGCTTAGGTTTGTGAGGTTTGGTGTATCAGGAGGGCGAAATGTATAACGTAAAATGTCCCTGTACATTTCTAAACTTGCACATTTGATTTTGTCGCAACAACACTCCTAACTGATTACGTTTCGGTCATTAAGGAGATTTATAAATATTTTTAACTTTTATTTATAGGTAAAATATATGTTGCATCTCACGTTTCAATTGTGTACCTTTTGAATTATCATAAATTTAATTTGATACTATTTCTGTCAAAATTATTAGTTTATGCATATTTAACTTTAGTATGGTTGTTTCCAGCCTCTTAGCATAAGTTAGCACAATCAGTGTATATTATTGTATTAGATTCTATGATACTATTTTCACTGTATACACAGAGGTCAATATTACTATCCTCTTAGTTTAGATTAAAAAAATAAAATTATATACTAAGAGTTTCATGACATTTTTGGAATTCAGGCAGAGAAGTACCGTATCACTAGGAATAGGAACATCACTGATATTGAATTTTTTCCCCAAAATTATGCCTGAAACTTTTTAAAAAAACAACATAGTCTTTTTGAATTGTACTAATTTTTTAAAATAAAAAAGACGTCATTTTTCTGGCTTCCGATTCGTCATTATAACTACGTCAAGTATTCTTGGGTAATAGATATTCTCTTTAGTATCATCTCTTTGTAACAATGTTGACGTATGTCTAGGAATTGGTTTTTGGATTGGAAACATAAAGAAGCGGTATACTTAAATTGTATGTTATGTATTTTATTTTCTCCTATGCCCGTTACAGTGTCCCAGCCTAGCTCAAACTTGCGTTTGGCACTGCCCTTCTCAAGTCCTGCTAAAGGAAGTCTGCCTCACTTTCTTCAGCTCTTTTTTTTCCTTTCATATTGTTTTTTTTAATTTCATTCAAAAAAGATTGGAAAGATGGTATCAAATTAAATTTTGAATTACTCCCAAATTCACTTTGTGTTTCAAAAAGCGTGATCCACTGAAATGATAAGTCAGTTAGCAAACGTTTCCAATGAATACGCTCTGAAGTTTTAAAAAGATTCATGGCCATAAAAAATATTTCCAGA
Source organism: Pyrrhosoma nymphula (assembly GCA_963573305.1). Taxonomy (NCBI): domain Eukaryota; kingdom Metazoa; phylum Arthropoda; class Insecta; order Odonata; family Coenagrionidae; genus Pyrrhosoma; species Pyrrhosoma nymphula. The sequence goes on along the minus strand of OY754332.1, from coordinate 102,700,375 downwards.
GTAAAAGAATTCCACCGATAAAGTTAGATAAAATTAAAACTTTTCTTTTTCTCTGCATATTACACGGAAACCTAAATTTTTCATTAATACGCAAATAATTCTCATGTGATCTTCTGTACTTCATTCATGATTACTTATAAAATGTCTCCTAGACAATTTTGAGCTAATTTTTAAAGTAATTTACCGTACATGTAAAGGAAACAGCAAAATTGCTCCATAACAAATGGGAAAAATAATATTATTATTGAAATTCCTACTAGAAAACTTTCAGAAAGCTTTACTCATGATGAAACATTTTCATTCACGGGACATTACATCTTTTTTGGGGGTTTCTATTTTGTCGACGATCCATCAAAGGAAATAAAGGCAAAACGCGAGCTAAAGTTAAATGAGCCTTGCTCCTCTGATGAGTAAGTTCTGAATATTGATATTCATTAGGGTAAAAATCAAAGAGTGAAAATTTAGCCTTAGTGAAAATTCCCTATTAATTAAATTTATGAACCCCTATATCAACAAATTTTATCACCTGTACATGGGTAATTTCTACAAACATTTTCTTTAAGTCAGTCATTGCTCATGTCAAGATTCAAAATACTGAGTCACATACGTTCAAATAGAGAGTTCAAATAGACGAGAAAATCCGCAGTAACCTGTATCAGTAAAGTTAAAACGGAAAGAGTTTAATGGAATAAAAACGGTCTTGTTCATGTGTTAAAGTGGAAAGATGCTAGGGATATATCATGTATTGCGATATTATTCCGCAAAGTAGTAAAACAAAATATAACTCAATACTATCTCATATCAAAACAGATGTACTCTATCAGCAATTAATTCCAGTTTCCTTTAATTGCAAAAGGAAGCTCTTTAATTTAAGGTGCCGGCAATGCACTAAAACGTGCCAAACGAAAGAGACTTCTTACCAATGTATAATGTGAAAATTGGCATAAAAATTAATGCAAAATATTAAATAAAAATGAAAAAGACTTCAATAGTCATTGTTTATTGCGAGGTAACCCATTGGTGGTAGAAGCCGTCACATCCAATAAAGACTTATAATTCTAGGGACAAGACGGCTATATCACGCATGATTGCTATAAATAAATAATTTACTCATACAGGTATACTTACATGGAAATAAAAACATAAAATAAAAGAAACAAAGATCAGTGGTTGTTGGAGTGTATTTTCGAAGTAAGCACTGTCCACAATCGGGTTACGGAAAAAATAATAAATACTTTTATCATACGAAGCAGTACTTAATTAAAATAAATTTCTTCCAAACAACATTTAAATTATATAATTATGCTTTTTATGTTAAAATTCTTTTATTTTTTGTCATTCCGTGATCGACATCTTGATAGTTCTACGCCTAACTTTGTAAGGCTAATAAAGGTCTATGTACATAAATGAAGTCTGCAGGTGAAAAAGTTGAATTCTACTATGATTCTATTTTGTCGTTTTACCTCATATTTTCGTTAAAAATGTGAACAAGGGAAAGAATTTCAAAAAGCGCTAAATTTGTGAATATTTTATAAAAGTCATCGGAATTTTTAATTGAAAACTGATTCGATGAGAGTATAATAAAGTACATTCAATTTCAATTGTTATAACTATTCTTTTGAGTTCATATGATCGTTATTTCTAATTTAATTTTGAAAAATAAATGAAGCCGGCAAGGGATAAAAATAAACTGTAGATGCATATGAACTTCTCTTATGGAAATGCATGTAATTTATCTGGAGCCAAACCCAAGACTTTGGATGTGCAAAAAGTCTGTGTGTTTGCGGAGTGACGATACTTAATTATGAGCCAAGTTTGAATTTTGTTTATTCCTGGTTATTGAAAAAAACCGAGTGTTACATAAAAACGTTGCAGTTTTAGGGTTATCCTTTAATGTAATATTGGATATTTATTTTATTGCATATTTTTTTATTCCTGAGAGCTTACAAAATTAGAAACCATCACGTATCCATCACATACGGCAATCTCTGCATTGTAGAAGACCCAACTATGATTCAAAATAATGCACCGACATTTTTTCTCTCGTGTTTTATTGATAAAAGTAGGTTTGAAAATAATTTTAACATTTATCAGAAAAAAATCTGAAGATATTTTTTTTGCACCATCAATGTCTATCACCGTAAAATAAGAAAAATGGCTAAATTCACCAATCTTTGATTTGAAGGTTGACTGCTATTTGAGTGCTAAGAATACGCGTGACCGGTAAAATAAAACATCCTATGAGGTTGGCTGCCAAATCTTACTACTTACATTTTCCATGGAACGCACTATGTCCCACTAAAATCCAGCATCATAGGCTAAGAAGCGTGTTTTAAGTAAAACTATCTCCTCCTTACCTTCTTAGTCGGCAAAAATGTCGGTGTGGACTCATATTCGCGCTACTGCACTAAACCAGACAAAAATATGAGTTTCTTGGAATTTCAGCTGCAAGAATGGACAAATGAATGCGCACGTGTGACTCTTAGGTGGAAAAATATTGTCATCTGTATGACGCCTAGTATTCCTCTAGCTGGGTTTTTTTAAATTATATTTTACTACACCATATTCTTTATCCAGTGAGTAGAGCGCTAGCCTATCGACCGGATGGTCCCGGGTTCAAATCCGGGTGAACCCTCTCCGGACACCCCCTCCACAAATCCTCACGGTGCGATTTTCTGATCGCCAGAACTTTGTGGAAAATTGCATGTGGCCCAGGGAATGGAATTGGCCTCCCTACCCCTTATGTGTGAATTTCACACGCCAATGGATTAGTACAGTGTGAGCTCAATTTTCACTCATCAAAACCAACCTTCGGGTTGAAACACCGAGTGAGTGAGTGATCACATAAGGCGCAGGTAGACACGAGATCGTGTGGCACATAATCAATAGCCAAACTTTTTTTTACAAAGACATTCCAAAGAAGGGAATTATCAAGGAAATACCTTACATTTTGTACGAAGAAATGACCCACCATAATATTTTATTATTACATATAAAATGGATAAAATGGGACAAAGTATATAGAAAAGGAATATAAATAGATACATAGACAAGTAGTAAGATATATGGGCAGATATTTGACTTTGAGAGTCTCATTTTCCACTAAAAGAGTTATTTAACCGTATATAATAACATAAACTGACAAAGATAGTCTAAAAAAGTAAACTCCATTGAGGGACAATTGCTAAACAAAAAAAAATATATCGGTCAAAATAGATGCACAAATGTATAATTGTTTGCATACATACATACAATGTAATCCGCTTCGGGAAGGAACAAATATTAACGTGCTTCGAACTGATTTTTCTTTAGTCTTGAATGCTATACAAAATGAGCGAACATGTTTTACAATGAATCTCTCAGTAAATATGACATTTTTTTCTTTCAACCAAGTTTAATATGGAGGCATAAAACTACTCTCCGTGTCAATACACATTTACGGGATTAAAACTTTTCTTTTCACCATGGACTTTCAGGTAACCGTTTCTCTACTGTCTTTGAAATCTACACTTGCAAATAGCCATGTCACTCTTCGCGGGATTCACGCTCTCTTTATCATGACGAATAACCCGAAGGTACTACAAAAAATTACATATAACGCTTATTAGACTAAGGTTGTAATTAATAACAGAAAGCAGTTTGCAATAAAAAGGAAAGCATAAAGTGAGCATTTTAATTCCTTCTTCCAGTCATCTTGAACACCTTGGTTGATCCCGTCAATGCCACCAAATCTACTTCTCGCCCCGATCTTTTCTCAGTGTCATTTTTGCCGGTGGATTGACATGTGCCTGTTAGGTAACCATGAACCATATTGTCCTCTGGAGGAGGACAGAAGCACAAAATAAGAATTTCTGAGTGAAACCCTTTTTTCATCAACACTTTCAGCTTTTTTGTTGTAATAATTTTTACATGATTAAATCCTGTGATAGCTTATATACATTATCTTATATCTCAATATAAAGGAATAAACACGGATCTTACACGTATGCTAACATGACAGACTCCGACTCTGTTCGGAGAAAACGGAATGTTTCCGTAGTCATTAATTTGATTTGAACGTTTTCCCTTAGATTGTAATTCCACAGGCGCTAATTAAGGAGTTCCAGCCCAGGCCTCGCCACCGCCTTCCAGCGAGTACGCCTTGAACTACTTCCAACCCACCCACAACAATCAAGGTCCTCCCATGTTAACGCTATGGACCTGTTATCAACTACTTCACAATACATAACACAAACTTTACTCCATTTATTATATAAATTTATTACTTCAATATTCATTCCCATTTGATATTTTATAATTGATGTGTATATACATTTTTATTTTTTCCCTATCATACTTAAATTATATTTTTTTCTCTTTTTTCAACAAATATGTAAGCTCAAAGCTTTTCTCACATATGTACACATCAGTTATATACTTTATTGTGATATATAAATTCTGGTGCTCGTATTCAAATTTCATGTTATATTATGAATGTATGACTATTCCTCTGTACTACGTAAATATCTAGGTCAGGCCAAAAACTTCTAGTTTTTTAAAATTCACAATTACATGGACGAAGGGTCAGGCTTCAGAGAGGAACGTTTTGCCTCAATCTCAAACCAATAAAGCCGAGAAAATGAACACATAAAACAACAGAGCTAACCTATAAGTTTACAATTTAACCGTAATTGAAGCATTAAAATATAAATGTGAAAAAACTATACCTGAAAAAAACAATCTGTTCGCGCCTAAAGCACTTATTATTTTTTATATTCATGTATACATTGATGATGGGTTTGATAGCAGAAATCCCAATCTCGCCAAAATAAAGCCGCCTTATTATTATGATGGACTACCAGTGTTGGTCCATTCTCCCATTGAATTAAGATCCTCCACTCAACGGGGAAGTCACGGTCTTACTCTTTCACGGACCAGAGGACAGGTCATATTAGGGGTCTCAATTAATCTCCCAACTTTTCTTCAACTTCCTGGACACAAACCCCTAGCCCCCTGGCCCTAGTCATCTCAAAACCTTCTTGATGTCAGGGACCCCTCTGCTAGGGTCTAACGATTTCGCTTCCGCTGTGCCGGAACAAATCATTTCTCCACATGCCAACCCGAACTCATAGTTTTCCGTCTGGAATTCATTACCCGAGGCAATATCACTTCCAAACATTTCATATCAGATTTCCTGCACAGACGTCTAACAAAGCCTCTGCAGCGAAAGTGTGCTTGGTGTCAATTCATTACAGTAATCTACCGGTTAGAGGTAGCTTGTGATGAAAGTCAGAGAATATCCAACGAACTCTTACACGTGCCGTACCCTTTCTACCTCTAGTATTTCTTTCTCAATTGACAGTCGAAAATTGCGAGACACTTAAAAACCGCTGCGAAGTGTTTCTTGCTCACTGAGGAAAGAGGAAGAGAAAAAGAAAATGGTTTATTATTAGTTAAGTTAAGGGTTGTCATATGTCTTCTAAAAGTGGGATTGTTCTGAATTGTGTGTAATAAAAAACGTCCAGACTGGTCTTATTTAAATATCGGCAACTGTTCTGAATTTTTATAAGCAGGCTAATGCAATATTTTTCCGTGTTTAAATTTGACATTCATAATTACATATCTGTGATTTCAGGTTACGTAATCATGTAGGCGTTACATTAGTGGAGAATTGTACTAGTGGAAAAACTATTTACCAAACGCCACGGTTGTGCGCATGTAAAATTTATCCTTGTTGCTTTTTTCTCTCTCCGATGACAGAAAATGAAAGCTAAGCACATTAAGGAAATCCTAATGATGCAGCAGTAGAAATTGAAAGACACTAGCAGTGTCAGGATAATGAGAGGTTAAAGTAAATAATGCATACTTTTCATTATTTATTTGCAATTATTTCACTAATTATTTCACTAAAAGCATTTTGATTTGTAAAATAACAACTTTACTTGTAGCAGTGAAGTCTTTTCGGGCTTTCTTCCTCGTTTTCCCATTGTTGTTGACGACAGTTTCGATAGCATTGCAGCTATCTTCTTCAGGTCAGAAGTGAAGATGCAGGTGTCCGTGACCGTCTTTTATCGGGCTGTTTTCCCGCCATTTCAGTCGGGTGCGCTGTCATTGGTGGGTGTCCTTTTCTTCATGAAAACTCTCTTCCAGGCGTTAGAGATCGTGTAACCATCTTCCCTGTTGATGTTCTCCGTTGTTTTTACGATTTCAATGGCCTCTCTGATAAGTCTGGGGAAGTAGCGGTTCTCTTTTGCAATTAATATTTCCTCTTCCAAATTCATGTTGTGGCTAGGTCCACGCCAGGTGTGTTCGGCCAAAGCTGATTTGCGCAGCTGCCTGTTCTTGATGTCCCTTTGGTGTTCTCTCAACCGGCATTTGAGAGCTCTTGACGTCTGTCCGATGTAGTATTTCCCACATTCACACGTAACTTGGTAGACACCTTCCCGTATGTCCTCTTGTAAGCGCTCCGTGGCCTTGCAGAGGAGGTTTGAGGAACTTGACTTGTCTCCTTTCTTTTTTATTTGAATGATCAAATTATAAATATGTAAAAATATGTATGCATAATGACTATGAACCTAAGATTATTTAATGCACTGAACATTTTCACCAAAAGAAAAGAGAGAGCAAAAAAAGCCTTTATGAAATCTCTACTTGGATTACGTGACTGTTTACAATAGAACTAAGCTGCTAGCTTATCCTCGGATTAATGGCAGCTGATGATATAGTGTGTATAGAAGAAATTAAAATATAGCTTGTTCGTTCCGCATAGTAAACTTCAGTAAAATTAATGCGTCAAAGCGCTATAAAGAAAACACGTGTGGTACTATAACGTAAAAATATAAAATAAATATCTTACTTATGACTAATAATTACTTAGAAATGGCGAAATTTTAGACTCAGATGAAAAAATCAAGAAAAACTGGGAAAAAAACATTGCGATGATTTTCCATTTTTGATCAGATTTCTAGTCTACATCATATAAAAGGCAAATGAAAAAATATATTAAGCAGATTGGTGGCCAGAAAAATAAGGGAAAGTTGGATTAATTCCTTATGTAATCTTTCAAGAAACCGATATTATCATGCAAATGAAATAATCAGATTACATTTGGTATTATAAAAAAACAGAAGACATAAATTTTCATTTGTTTTGCAGTAAATCACTTTAACTACTCTCAATAAAGGAAACCACGACAACGAAGATAATTTGGACGCTTCAGAAATTTGGGAAAAGAAAGACTGAGAGATTAGTTAATAGTTCTTCAGCCCTGAGGTTGACATCCTCCCGAGAAGTACCTCATCGGTCAAAAAGGAGTGTATGACTTTTTTTCTTGTATTTGCATCGTCTTACGCCTTATGGTACACTTTTGGTGTTTTCTTGGCGAAATAACTTTGTAAAAGGGTCACGGTTTTAATTAATTTATTTATTTTCAATTTTTTAAACCCATAAATTAAAAAAATGAGACTCTGATCATTTTGGTTCGTTCATCAGGATGTAGGGTGTTTACCTTCAAACCATGACCGCTAATCGCTCCTACTCTGCAGAAACTTGGGGATACATTTCAGTGCTACTAAAAACTTACTTAAGTCTAGCCTTGCGTTAAAAAATGCTACGCTGAAAGAAAAAATGACAAGTATGTTATTTGAATGGACTATAATAATGTTGGTTTACACAATTTCCAAGAAAAACAGCGCGCAAGGGAATAGAAATTGAAATTATTAGCGTAAAAGGCTTGTTGGTAATTATGAGTTCAACCTTTGAGCATGTACTCAATAGAGACACACTGTCAGCGGAGAAAGTTGGTTCCGGAGCAAGACGGGTGACTTAAGACAAGGTCAATCTGCTGGTAGTACCTTGAAAGCCTCTGCGAAAGAAGCATGATTATGATAAAAATAATTATGGTGTATGACGTTTTTGATGGGAATTTAACTTTTGAAATGCCTGCAGTAGTTTGTCGATATGGATTACTGGCATTAGCGATTCACTTTGCAGGTTTATCACTGAAAAGATCATTGACATACTTTTATTCCTTCAAAACAAAATCATTTGCTCGAATATTAAATTATTTATCTTTTAGGTGTTTGAAAATGGGATGAAAACTACCTCAAAAACGTGGTCTCAGAGTTTCAGCAAGTATACACCTAAATGGATTACCATTTATGACGACACATATACGTACTTGATCTAGCCCCTCTAAGAATATATTGCAAGGAAAGCATTCGCGTTCTCTTATAAATATATGCTTAAATGAATACTAAGTTAGCAAAGGACGGAGATCAATTTGAACATAGGGAACGATTTGTTTACGGAATTGATACAATTTTCCCAGGCGAAGAGGAAAAGCTTTTCATATATTAACTGTAGATTATTTTTAAAAAAATTTGAGTAAGCGTATGAACGTGATGATTCCATTGCATTTTTTCATTATTTATTATATTAGTCGTGACTCAAAAAGTAATTTATCACTTTACCAATCAATGGCCATATACATTTTTCTAGAAATCCACCTCCTGTTTAGTGACAAGCTTCAGGAAAATATTTTCGTGACAACCGGCCTAACGAAATTCATTCAACTGATTCAATTGGCAACAGGTGTGCTGTTGCGCAACGAAGTATCGTTATAAATTATTTCCCTAGTTTTTATTTTTTAATCCAGTTAACACCATCTCAATGCGCCATAAGTTTAACACCCTCTTTAGGAAATATGGCGAAGTAGTTACCTTTTCTATCCTTCCCTAACAGCTTGCAACTTTATCGGCCAGGTGCTGGAGACTCAACATTGCCAAAAGAATCAGTTTAGTGCCGATATCTTTACTCACGAAATAATTAAGATTGGTACTTACCCTTTTTTAAGTTAATAATGGGAGGGCTCAGTGTTAATGTATGCCAAGTAAATTTTCTTTTTCTCAACTAACGATTTTATAGAATGGCTAAAGTGGTATATTCTGTAGTGCAAAAGAGAACCAAATCCATAGTTTGAATATTTTTCTCCTTATGGCAGCGTGTCTCCACATAGGTGACTACAGCTGATTCACGGAAGGAAAATACGGAACATAACCACATTTCCTCAGCACTTACTTCAATTGACTTGGCCCACTTAAGCAATGAGCCCTCCAAATTGATCCTCACTATGTTTGACTCCATCCGTAACTCATACATAACCGATGCATATCACCATGATTTACTACTTTTTTCACCTCTTGAAAGTGAGGTAACAATTAGTCAATATCAATCAACCGGATGAATACCATTAAAAGAAGGAAAAAATGCCGTATGAACCGCTGAGAAAGGATCTAAAAAAAAGTATAGACAAATATTTTAATTCGCATGTTACTCAGTAAGGAGTAAAAAATTGATTTTTTATAAGGAGCATGAGTGAGTAAAGGTCTCGGAAATGTGAGACTCTAGGTGGGGGGTTACAAAGCAGAAAGTGCTGTACACGACTTCTTCCATGCTTACATTTTTTGTCTCACGAATATGCTTGCAATACCACAGAGCTAATTTTTCCTTCACGACGAAAAATTTTGTTCTGCAAATAAATTAATTATCATCAAATAGCCCATTCAATCCAAGATCGGCTGCACATTAGTTGTCACTTTACACATTGAACAATCACGTGGCTCTCTCATTTTACGACTTGGTCCGAAAAAGCGAAAGGCGGAACGATTTTTATTGAGACGACAATAATTGTACTTCCGTCCCTTTTTATGTACAATTTGAGTTCCAACATAAATTTTGAAAGAGATTTGCCAAAGTCAGTGCTAATGTCAATGGTAAATTACACTCTGGAGTTACTGCTCCGATGCATTCCCTTACCCTTCGATGACCAGCACACACATGAGCGCGTCCCAATCAGCAGCACGCACAGGCGAGTGATATTTTTGGTATTTGCGTAAACTTATAATCGATTTCAGGCGGCAGTTATGTTGCAGGCTGTTGATTTGTCCAATCAATATATATTAAAACCCAGCACTTTGTAACATTTTACACTCTCATGCTAAACGGTAAAATGAGCACACTCCATTTATGCAATCCATAATTAATAAATTCATTCACATTCGTGTTTGCTAAAATATATTTTTTATGGCTAAGAAAACTAAGAATTTGATTTGTTAAAAATTAATGTTCTATTGGCTCCTTTGGTGATTTACTACCGAAATACAATGTTTAGCTTTAATTATTTTTTTCTCTAATATATTCAACTAATATTAAATGAATTGATCTATAAACTGATTGAATAAAATCATTCGTAATGAGTAAAATAATGGATCGAAAACAGTTTTGTGTTTTCATTAGTTTGCACTTCCCTTCATAATTTCTATTCCCATGTAATTCAGAAGAATGCACGTGTGTTATATTTGCATTGTCGTGTTCACGGAACGGTTTCATTGACTGTTTTTATATATTTTTTTAATAAACTGGGCAAGTTCAAAGTGGGAGTAGGCAAGCCCTTTGGCGGAAGCCGGTGAGAAATTTTGAATGGACTAACGACGTTCCGGCAGTCTCTTCCCCTTTAAGGGAAACTTCAAAAACGGTATACTTAAAGTGACGCTGTAGAACACGGTGGTTTGGCGCGAGCAGGGACAGGCAAGAACCCAGCCGTGGCATCAAGAACGCGAAACACCAAAGGAATATTTTAACAACGTGAAATTCATTTTACCAACATTTGACTAATAATCACGATATAACCAAAAATAAAAATTTAGACCTGGATCTTTTCCGCAGGACGTCGTACATATTTTGGCCTTGACGATTTCATTTGGTCGATTTTATCATGAAAATTATAGGATTTTATAGGTACTAGATTTCTTGACAAGATTGAGGATTAAGACTCTAACGATCAGTTAACATCCGCAATTTGTTTCGCGAACTGGAGGTAAACGGTGAATTGAATCTTAAAATAGGTAGATAGAAACAAGGGAAGGCGTATAAGTGTGTAATACATTTACATAATAACCTGCATGTTATCTGGATGCGTTTTCATCAACATGCGCACCACCGTGTTATACTAACGTAAATGAAACAACCACTACTAATACATAAAATATTGTCATTACCTGTCAGGATGTAAACTTTCACCAACATGCACTGCACTATAAGAATGATACCAATGTTTTAGAAACGGTGAGTGTTAATGTACTTTGCTACTACATAAATACACGACTTGATTTAAGTGCTACGTTGGAGGTAAAGAAACAAAAATTAGGGAGCAAATCAACTTGTTATATGCGTTACCTATCGGAATACCTAATTATAACGTGTCAGTGGCATCAACGAGAGTTTTTAATCGAAACGAGAGAAATTAGAGTCTTGGACGGGCGTTTATATCAGCAGAACTGTGGGGAAAAGGGGAGGTATCTAACAATTTTGCATTGAATCAGATATCCGACAGCGAGAGATTTTATTTATGTTGTCTTAACCCCAATATTGATTTCTGCGTCTCAGTGGCGCTGCTAATCGTAAAAATGCTGTTAAAACTGCAATGTCTAACGATTCTCTCTGAAACATTGAGCAGTCTAGTTTGGTAGGTTCTTAAACTCTTCTCCGTTTTTCGTCTATTCTGTCCGAAAATGATTTTCGTAGGTATGGCATGCAAGGCTTTCATTTTGTTGTGATTTAATGACAATACTTACGCTCTTGGATTCCCGGCGCCGGGCCGACGACGAGCGATTTCTCAACTATAGTAATGGAATATGTAATATCAATACTTTATAGAATCAGTTAAATGTAATTTAAAATGTGATTTGTTTGGACTCTTATAAATATGTATAAATATTTGAGTTTTTGTTAACATGAAATAGAGTTTTTCTATGTTTATTGCCCTAAATGTTTTTTAAACTTATGACTAAGAGTCAATTAAATACTGGATACAGAAGTACTAAATATCTAAGGCAATAGCAAAACAAATACAGCGCCTCAGCGGTGCAAGTAATTAGATCTTGAAATACATTTTTAAGTAAAATGTGGCGTCATAAAACCAGAGATTAATGTGCTGAAGCTCATCACAACATTATCCTTTCAGCCAACCGTTTCAACCATTCATAATTCCTTGCTGTAACATCCTCATTTTATGCTTCACATATTCCATCCATGGTCATCGTAGGAAATTACTCCCTCTAACCTTTCCTTGCATAATTGCTTTCCGGATGCTATTTTGCTAAAACTTTGACTAATTAACTGCTCTTTTCTACTTCGCAGATTTTAATTAAATCTCTTTCTCACCCAGTGGTTTGTAAAATCTCTTGATGGGTGATTCTCTCAATTCATTTAATCTATTTCATTTTAGGTTATTTTTAATCACTTATTATGTATCTCACGCGCTACCTTTATCATCCAAGCCTCACCACTCAATAAAAGTGACAATTCATATGTTTCAATGCTTCTATTATTTCAATCCTGGGAAGATAGCTGTATGTTAGCACCTTTATTTCAATTAATTTAATCATAAATTCAAATATCATAAATCATATATTCCAAGGTATTACATAATACCGAATAATCTATTATTTAATTAATAAAATTTCTCCTTCGAAAATCACTATGTATTATTATCATCCAATCCGATTTCTTCAAGTCACCTACATAATTTGCTACACAATATTCCATCTACGGTCTTCAAAATACAATTTTTATGCAGCTACAATTAACTTCCTCGAAGTTCAAGGACAAATTCCTACGAAACTAAATTTCTTCCTGGGAATTGAATACTTTCAAGACGATCGTAAACTTTCGGTCTGAAGAAAGGGAGGGGGCGGGGAAAGTGCGAATGGGTAGTGGTCGGGAGAGAGAGCTATGGGCTATTATTTTCAGTGGGCTAGGTTTCGTCCGGGCTTTTCGAATGCCCTTGTTACCCATGTATGAGCATACTGTCGAATTTTTACATCATGATTACCGGCGGATTCGGGAAGGGCTTGTACGATTTCTGGTGAAAAATAATCGTCAAATGTTTGGGAGTTGGAGGCGGTATGTTTGTGGATGGGATCAAGACAAGGTGGAATTATATAACAGGCCAAATAAAAAAGGGAAAATTTTAAAATTACAATATGCTTTAGGGATCGGGATGCGGCTGATATAAATATATTTGTGATCAGTTCAGAAACTTGGAACGCAATTTTGGGAGCTAAAATCACCTTGTGACAGTAAGGGAAATGTTCCAATTCCTACCAAATCCGGGAGGAGGTGATTACTTGAATTAGAGCAATCGGAACCTACTCATTAGCTTCCTTATCCACTCAGCTGAGTACTTCATCATTTAATGAAATATACGTGAGTAAAATATACATTTACTGCATTTTGTGAGAAAACTGGTAAGTTCTACCATTTTTCATGTAACAATATGCTAGCAATATCTTATTTGAAATTAGCGACTGAATGCGATAATGACGTAGCAGCACTGTCCAGGTTGCGGTGGCGACCGCCTCCGAACTTTCCAAAGTTGGCCTCCAGGGCACGTCGGCTGCGGTGCCCCTTAGCGGATCTCGTGGCCCCGCCGGGACCAGCGGGGAGCCGCTGATGTGGGTGGGGTGGTGTCTGCGACGTGCGCCATCTGGGCCGAGCCACGACCCCCTAGATACAGGGGGTCGTATCTAGGGGGACGTGGCCGAGCGCTCCTTTCTTGCATCGGTCGAATTCCCACGCGTGCCGAGTGCGAATGACCAAATAATGCCCCAAAATGTGCTCTAAATGAACACAAAAGGTTCGGATGAGCCCGTTTGCCCTGTACTCTACCATGCCGCAAGGGCCGGGGGCGGGGAGGAGTGGAGACTTCCGCCGTGAGAAGCTTGGGAATAGGATTTTAGTGTGTCGGGAAAAAGGGACAGGACGAGTGTTTCGCTGTATTGAGCCGCGATGTCTTGAAGAATACGTTGTGAATGGCATAGAGTGGAATGGATACTCTCACCCACATTTACATACTATCCGGCGAGCCGGCGTAATGGCGTGTGGCAGGGTCATGTTAGGAAACAATGGACGAAAAATGGAGGATCGGAGTAAAAGTAATATTTAGAAGAAAATGACGTAAATTGAAATGTGCCTATGGGTTAGAGCAAATATTTTTGGGCATAACTCAATGGAGCTGGTGTTCGTCACTTGATGAATGAGTACTTTGTATATTCCACACAAGAAAATGGCGTTGATTATGACATTTTACCGAAACCATGGTCGGAAATAAATGAAGTGTTGAATATACAAGGTATTAATTCATTAATTGATGAGTTGATACGTTACATTTAGTATCTGCTCTCATTTTGCTGCAGTAGATAATGTTCCACGGGTAAATAAATGTTTCAGGTGTGTGTTCGGCAATGTATGTCATTTTTTGTTACTAATTTATTCACTTTGGATTATGGATGTGTCGATTGGAATTCCCTATCCCTATGATTCTTAAATTAATCGAGAATTGAAAATTAAAAGTTTCTAGAGTCGATTCTGCCTTTTTGAATTTCCTAATTTTCAGTCCACAAGAAAGATATGTCACTTGTATCTGTTGCGATTTTCGGCGGATTTATTTGCACATTCTGGTGGCAAATGACTTTAATTGGTCAGGTTAAACCTCACTGTCTTCTGAATTTAGATATTGATTCTTCTCGTCATTTCTATTTCCAAGATTTTTTACAAGTTGAAAAGAGAATTTACAATATTAATTCATTCATTAAAGTATTTTATCGGTTAAAAGTAGATTTCATTGAATGCTAGAGAAAATTCTCCAGATATTTACTCGCACAGGGCTGTAGTTACCTCTAATATTTCCATCTTTATCTCCGCGTACTTCCAATCCTTCTTCATTCCGCACATAACGCCTATTCTCTTCATTCCATTTTCCCGTATACCCAACATACTTCCCTCTATCACAGTTTTAAGCAACCCTTCACCCCTCATAACCTCTTCCAATCAACTATTTCGCCTCCTTCCAATCCCATCCATAAGCTACCTTTCCGCACCAACCATACCTAGCACTTTCATATTCGTCTTCCTTTCCGTCCATTGCAGCAACTTCATCCTCCTCCACGCCCACATCTAGAAATTCAGGAGCCTATTCACGTCCTCATTTCTCAGAGTCCAAGTTTCTGCCCCAAATAACTATACACTCCATATCAAACTCTTCACCAACCTCCTCTTTACATCCTTACCCAAGGTCCCTGTCACCATCTCCCTCCTAATTTGAACGCTTCTTTTAGCTAGCGCAATTCTCCTCCTAAAGTCGTTGCTACCGTGTCTTCTAGTTTTCTTCTAGTGCACAAACCAAGGAATTAAGTCCTTGACTTGCTCCAGTTTGAGCGCTCCTACTTTCACACCCGGTCTCACTATCTTTATCCTAAAAAAACATCATTCCTGTTCTCGGTGTCATGTAAGGTTTTGCCGCGACCAATATTTGTGTACTTTCGAGGGCATCGTGTGCAAATAATTATAGGAATTACAGAATATCTAAAACTATGAATGGATAGTCCGTTTTGTCGACTACCGGAATTGGTTTATCGCGAGCGGAAGGGGGCTACAAGGTGACGTTACAGCGCTACGCTTGGGGGTCTAATTTGGGCTGTGTGGGCACGGCACGCACTCAGTTCAGTTGTATCTGCGGAAAAATTTGGTCGATTTTTGTGGTCATGATGTCTATAGAGAGCTGAGAACGTGAGTTAGATGTTAATAACACAAGA
This sequence comes from Pyrrhosoma nymphula, assembly GCA_963573305.1. NCBI lineage: Eukaryota > Metazoa > Arthropoda > Insecta > Odonata > Coenagrionidae > Pyrrhosoma > Pyrrhosoma nymphula. Next base: position 102,684,743 of record OY754332.1, on the reverse strand, counting down.
AATATAAAATTAACATTGGAAAGCAGAAAATATTAGTTACCATCGACCAATTGGTGTTAGGTTATCCATTTGTACTAATGATTTTGATGAATAAATGTTATGTGTAGCGTAATTTTCTTTCTTTTATTTCAAATATATTTCAGTTAAACAAAATAATCTCCCAGTAACGATAGTAACGTATGTAACTTCGCCTTAACGAGATTAAGATCCGACGGGAGTATCAATAATACTCCATATATTTATTTTCTTTTGATTTATCTGAATTCCGTATTTCCCGAAATAAATTTCTAATGCATCTATTATATTTTACAATCCATTTGAAGACCGACTAACCAATTTGATCAGCTGACTATGTACTGCGATTCCCAATCTTAGTTCTTCACATGCAGAAGTCTTCTTCCTCGGCAGAAATGTTTAAGAGCAAAGGTGAAAACAGGCAGCCATGCCTCACCCCACGACTTGCGACTGCTCACCAAGATTCACCATCCGCCACCCTCACCAGTACCATCTGGGTCATACATAAGTTTCAGATGTATCCTATATCTCCAATCCTCTTCTATTTGACCCAGAATCTGCAACGGTTTTAGTTATTTAGTATTCCCAAATAAAATATGTCAAACGCCTCTTCAAAATCAACAAAGCAAGCAAAATAATCATGATTATCCGCTATGTTTTTTAAAATAAGTGTTCTCATTACTGCAATTGCATCCAAAGTTGCCCTCTCTTACTGGAATTTAAAGTGACCATCGCCCAAGCAGTAATTTGCTCCATATACTAACGTTTATTAATTATTCCAATTAAAACTTTTGCCGCATGTTAAATTAAACTGATTGTTCTATTATCCTCGCATGTATACGCTTTCTTCTTCGGAGTAGGAAAGAGGAATGTTTTCTAGAAGTGCTCTGCATACTCCTTCCTCCTAGAAGGATACCCCTGAAGCACACTCCTTCCTCTTAGATCCTACGAATGCTTTCAAAAAATGTTTGGCCTCCCTTATTACCTAGATTTTTTAGTATCTCTGAAGGTATTATCTTATCCCTCACCATTTCTTGCCTTTGTCTCTAGCAATGCCATCTTTATTTCGCTGTCGAGTTACTCTGGCCCGTGGTAATCCCGAACTATAGATTTATCATCCTCTATATCCAGATTTGCAGGTCTATTACCGCTGTCATATAGCTCTTTTACTTATTCTCTCCACCTATCTTGAATATCTTCTTTTTCGATTAACATCCTACATGTTTTGTCCTCAGCCTTTGGTATCGTTACCCTCTCTTACCTCCCGATAATATTTTCTTTAGCGTATAAATTACCCACTTCCCTCTCTTTCGGTGCTTTTCCAATTCCTCATATTTTTCTTTCCGCCAATTTTCTTTAGCTCGAATGGTTACACGCTGATGTTAATTATTTCGTTCTTTATACCTCCTCCTGCCAAGTTCAGTGTTGACGTTTTTCCACTGCCTTCTCTCCTCTATTTTCCCAATCATTTCTTCTCTGACCCACGGCATCTTTCGTCTTGTTTTCATGGATCCTTTTGATTTCTCCGCGGCTCTCACTACGCCCGTTCTTATACCCACCCTTTTTTTCTCAATTGTTGCCATCGCCCTTGCTTCATCTATGTTCCTTTCCACCAGCTCCTGGTATTCACTTATTATTCTTTCCTTCCAATGTTTCCTCATTCTACCTCATTATCCTCCTACGCTTACAATGCCTTACAAATCTAACATCGTATTACATCATCACTTAGTTGTGACCTGATTCCGCTTCTGCTTCAGCATGGCTTCGTAAAATTTTGACACCGTTCCTGAGCCTCTGCTTCACCATGATGAAATAAATTTGATACGTAATTGTGTCCCCAGGCGTTTTTCATGTGTACCTGGCCTGAGGTATTGTTTAAATCTAATTGCCGTTACCACTAATTTTTATCTCCTAAAAAATCAACTTGCTTCTCACCGCGGTCTATAGTTGTTCCTAGCCTATACCCTCCCACTTCATATTCATCTCTCCCTTCCCCCACCATTACATTCCAATCGACCATTACGTTCATGTTTTATCATTCCTAGAACTTCCCTAATTATTTCCCCTATCTGTTAATACACCGCATCCACCTATTCCTCCGTAGGATAATTGGAAGGCATGTGCACCTGGACCAAATAAAATTCGTCGAGCGTGCTTTTTTTCTAGTAGTACCCTATCGGTATCTAGTAATATACTTTTTTACATCCTGCCACTCACCTGCTTAATGTTTACTGCCCTCATTCCTAGTTTTTCATTCAGAAACGTAGCTACCCCACGTTTACTCTCATTCCCCGCCACTATATAGATTAACCTGTAACTATCACTCCAATTATCTCCTCTATCCCTCCCTATCACCTCTCACAGCCCCAAAGCATCTATCCTCCCTTTCTCAATTTCCTGTTTAAATATTTCTAGCTTCCCAGCCCTTATCATTGTCCAAACGTTTCAAGTTCATATTTTTATCGGTATTTTCCTCTTCCTCTTTTTCTTCTTTTATATCGTAGTACGTGTATCCTCTGACGACGTTGTTGAGCAAGGATTTTCTTTGATGATGACCGCGGAGGTCTTACCTCACCTGCTGCCAGGTACGACATCCGCCCTCGTGGGCGGCAGCGGCGTCCCGTAGTTGTCAGGATTCAATTCCCTTTTAATTACTTCCATGTTCAGGGAAGAATATAGTTGGATAAGCTTCCCTTTGCCATGTCCAACAGTAATTTTATCGTGACACCATCGCGTAAATTACCTTTCCTCTGGCTTCTACGTTTCAACCAATCCGGAATGGGTGGCCCTACCAGGTGTAATCGTAATTACTTCTACCAATCCAGCTCTAGGGGTCTTTGGAACGCGCAACCCCTTCCACCACGACAAGGTTGTAGTCTAAGGATAGTGACAATATAAGTAACTCTTGCCTTACTTTGAATTTCTAAACAAGTCCGTTTATATAGCCTTTATAGTCACACACATACTAATATGCATTCTTCGCGTAATATCCAGCATAATTTCCTTCCCTTTTCATTCACCCCCTCCACTTCTACCTTCCCTCCTTGCTACCCAGGCCTGCGCCAGGAACTTATGCGGGAGCTATATTTTGGAGGTGTTGCATGTTTAAAATAGAATCTTTCATGTTGACCTCAATCTCGTGTGAAGTAAAATTCAGCCAAGCAAAATTGCGCCTTGCGCGTTAACTCCCAAGTCTACAGCGCCTCTCGACCACACCCTCCCTACAATCGTGTAAATACCACTTGGTCTTCACTTCCCTCTTCGCTGTCTTCAGCGAAACGCGCCATTTCCATTGTGTTTAGTTGTTTTCAGCCATTTATGTTTTCCGTGCAGGGTCCAAAATGCTCGCAGCGTTCTTGGTAAACCAAGAGGTTAGAGCTACACTTGTTCTAGAGATAGGTTCATGTAATTTGGTAAGCAATACGTGAACACCCATCACGCTGTTCTCTTTCGGGGAAGGCATGGTCAAAAGAGTTTAACCCCCGGCATTAGGCATAGAGAACTTATTCGATTGTAACGATTTCTTTTGCATCTGCCAAATGTATGCATTTTCTCATAAATGCTAACTTTTTCTTAATATTCTGTATAATCTTCTTCTTGAGAGTCCGTTCCACTGCATTCATCCGTGACTTTCTCAGACCTGAGAACCAATTGCTCAGTATTTTCCTTTTCATGAAAGACAAAAGGAAAAAGAGCGTAATCTTGTGATCGATACATCATTAAATTAGGAGTGCATATCAGCTTTTATATTTTTTTGACCTCTCGGATCTATTCCTTTGAGAGCCTAGAACCTGTTATTTCACGAAAAAATCGCCATCCTTGCGGCTAAAATATTTTTCCTCATTACTTTTATGCATGACTAAAAAGTACTACGAATCTTATGATAGAATATAGTGTAATTAAATCATTACACGATTTTATGCTGATTTTTATGGATAAATTAATTATGAACGTCTCTCTAAAAATGTGTTTTATGCTATTTAAGGTGAAGTATGCATTTTGTCATTTCAGGGAAATTGTTAGGAATAATATCCAAACTCTAAATTATTGATGGACTGGAACACATTTGCCTTCTGAAAGTATTCATATCTGAGGAAAATACGGCCATTATACAAGAAGAAATTTTCGGGAAAAAAAAGCGGACTATGGACCGTGAATCGAACACACCTTCAGCATACCAGGGAATCGCGAAGACCACTACGTTTCCTTCACTATTACGGAGGAATCAAGGGAACTCGATTTAAACCCTTGCGGTCTATCAAAGGTGGCAACGTAAGAGAAAAGAGGATCTCTATGAAGTGATAACCCATTACCATGCATCCTATACCTACACTTACGACGTGCTTAGCTAAGTAGAAAGATGTTCATATCTGCCGAAAATACGGCGATGAAGTTCGTATACATTACTTCATTTACATATTGATTCAGTTCTAACAAAAATTTTATGGAGGAAGAAATATCTTTAATATTTTTCACAGCCGTGACCCTTGCCTTTTTGTATGACTTAATTCTTCTGCTCGGCATTGGTCCTACCCCTCCTCATCCCATCCATAAAGACAGTTCTCATCCTACCCCTTCTCCGCTTAACCAACGTCCTTCCCTCTAGTATTGTCGTTTGCCCCCCTTCACCCCTCATTACCCATTCCAACCGTGTACACTGCCTCTTCTTAATCCATGCTGGGTATTTCTTCTCCTCTTATAGTATGTTGTGTACTTAAACCTTGGTCTTTCTTTACTTCCCTGGCAATTTACCCATTCTATCCTCACCCACATCCCAAACATCTGCAGTCTATTCTCATTCGACAAAGTCCAGGTTTCTGCGTCATGAAACGTTTCACTTCGTATTTAACTCTTAGCCAGTTTTTATATTGTAACACAAGTTCCGCGTGATGAATTAGCTCATCGCAACTGCTCCGATCACCTCCACATCTGCTTCTAAAACGCCTGCAACATATTCTTATCCTCGTTCCTCAGAGTCCAAGTTTCTGTACCATACAACGCCACAATCCATTTTAGACTAATTCCCAGTCGTTTCTTAACATTGTTACTCAAGGTCCTTGTAATTACTTGTGATTATGCTTCTTCCTAATGATATATTTGTGTTCATGCCTCATTTGTGAACACCATTTTCCTTCGCTTGATACAAATATTCCGATCCCCCATCACTTTTAGGTTTATCTTGCCTAGGAAATTATTTAATTATCTCTTCCAGTTATTCGTACACTCCATCCACCTGTTCCACATTACGTACTCCTTGACCAGTATAAATTTTATCGCGTATACCTTTATTTTCAATGACAAATATCCTGTCGCTAACCTGCTATGGCAACTCTATCTTGCCCAAATCCGCACTTAACCGTACCATAACTAACTCATGCTGACACCCATCTCCCGTAATATGTGTATATAGTCCTATAACATTCCTATAGTCCTCACTGTCCTTCCCTCTTGACTCGCCAAATCCTAAAAAAAATATAATTTTTCTATCTCTTCCATTCAATTTTTATATTTTCAACCTCCCTAATAGTCGTTCTACCATTCCAAGTGTCCGTATTTACCGCTTATCACCTCTTCTTCTTCTTGGCCTTCGTCTATGTTGTAGTCCTTATTTGGCATGGCCAGTGCCTAAAAAACACCGATAATTAACAGTAGGGTACTTTAAAGCAATGCATGTACCGTCCCGGCAGGACTGACGTAATACTCTCAGTAGGCTGGTATATAAAACTGTAGGTATATTTTACTAATTGCCTGCAAATTAAAATGTAAACTTTACCTTATTAGTCCGGTATTTCCGTGCGCCGGTAAAATATATTTTCATTAATAGCAAAAGTGTTAACAAAATATTATTAGTTTGCATTTGGTTTTCAGTAATATGTCATACCTTTCCTTGAACTACGACCTTGACGTGGTGGAAGGGCTTGTGAGTTCCAATGACCCCTAGAGCTAGACTGGCAGGAGCAAGTACATTGCTCCTGGTAGGGCCACCCATGCCAGATAGGTCGAAGGGTAGGAGCCAGACGAAAGGTAGTTCCATGATGGTGTCACGTTAAAAATACCGTTGAGTCGCGTGGGATACCTCTCAACTATCTCCTCCCAGAACATGAAAGTCATTCAAAGAGAATTGATTCCTGGCAACTACGGGACGCCGCCCACTAGGGCGGGTGTCGTGCCCGGCAGCGGGGGAGGCAAGGCCTCCGCGGTCGTCAACACACGAAATCTTTGCACAGCAGCATCATCATCGGCGGATACAAGGGATAGGAGGGAGAAGAAGAAGAAAAACAGGAAGAGGAGGAGGAAAACAGTGATAAAAATAGGAACATGGAACGTAAGGATCATGATGAGGGCCGGGAAGCTTGAAAATATTAAGCAGGAAATGGAAAAAGGAAAGATAGATGTTTTGGGATTGTGTGAGGTGAGATGGAAGGATAGCGGGAACTATTGGAGTGATAGCTACAGGGTAATCTATAGTGGGGGAGATGAGAGTCAACGGGGGGTAGGCATGGTACTCAACACAAAGTTGGGACTGAGGGTGGTAAACATAGAACAGGTGAGCGACAGGATACTAGTAGTAGAAATAAAAGTACGGCCGACGAATTTCGTACTGGTCCAGGTATACATGCCTACGAGCAACCATAGGGAGGAAGAGGTGGACGAGGTGTACGAGCAAGTAGAAGAAATAATTAGAGAAGTGCCGGGGAAGAAAAACCTGATAGTGATGGGTGACTGGAATGCAGTGGTGGGAGAAGGGAGGGACGGATTAGAAGTAGGAGGGTTTGGGCTAGGAAGAAGAAATGATCGCGGTGAAAAGGCAGTTGAATTTTGTAGAAGAAATAAATTAGTAGTGACAAACACTTGGTTTAAACATCACCCCAGGCGTAGGTACACATGGAAAATGCCGGGTGATACTGGAAGATACCAAATTGATTATATAATGGTGAGGCAGAGATTTATGAACAGCGTAAAAAACTCTCGTAGCTATCCAGTGGCGGATGCGGACTCAGATCATAACTTTTGCGGTAATGAGGAAACTTATAGATAGAAACATAGAGCATAATCAGGATGTTTTCGCTGCTTTGTAGATTTCGAAAAGGCGTTTGACAGAGTAAACTGGGAGAAACTAATGCAGATACTGGGGAAAATAGGAATAGATTGGCGTGACAGGAGACTCATCCGAAACTTATATATGGGGCAGAGGGCTCAGGTAAGGGTAGCTGAGGGTGAATCAGGGTAGGCAGTTATAGGTCGCGGGGTACGGCAAGGGTGCCCGTTGTCGCCTTTACTTTTTAACATCTATGCTGAGGAAATGGTAAGAGAGGCATGGGATGAGCTAGATGTGGGAATGAAAGTAGGAGGCCAGTGGATAAAGTCGGTTAGACTCGCAGACGACCAGGCGTTGGTGAGTCGGTCATCGAAAGGATTGCAAACTTTAGTAGATGCTGTGGATAAACAGTGTGAGAAATACGGGATGAAGATAAATAATAGGAAAACAAAAGTGATGAGATTCTGTAGGACAAAGAAAGCTAAGCTGGTGATAAGAGTAGGAAGTCACAAACCGGAGCAAGTATATCAATTTAATTACTTGGGTAGTACGCTGGAAGAAACAGGACATAGTAGCAAAGACATAAGGAGGAGAATTGCGCTAGCGAAGGAAGCGTTCAATGATAGAAGGGAGCTGATGACGGGGACCTTAAGTAAGGATGTAAAAAAGAGGCTAGTGAAGAGCTTGATATGGAGTGTGGCGTTGTATGGTGCGGAAACGTGGACCTTGAGAAAGGAAGACGAAAATAGGCTGAAGGCTTTCGAGATGTGGGTGTGGAGGAGGATGAAGAAGGTGCGTTGGACGGAAAGGAAGACAAATGAGGAAGTGCTTGACATGGTGGGCGAGGAGAGGAAACTTATAGATGACATTAGGGGAAGACAGGGTAGGTGGCTGGGAGGGGTAATGAGGGACGATGGTTTGCTGAAGGCCGTGATAGAGGGTAGGATGTTGGGCAAGCGGGGAAGGGGAAGGAAGTTTTATGGACGGGATGAAGAAAGGTAGGACTTGAGATGAAGAAAGAAATACTAGAGGTAGAAAGGGCACGGCACGTGTAAGAGTTCGTCGGATATTCTCTGACTTTCATCACAACCTACCGTTAACCGGTAGATTACTGTAATGAATGAATATGTCATAAGCCACGAGTAACTTTCTTTCGAACTCATACATGAACTTTTTTTATCCTGAATAAAATGTGTAAGGCAACTCCGCCATTGCCTTTCCCAAGCCATGATGAGAAAGGAGAAGGGATAGAGGAGTAACAACCTCTTTAAATAACCATGGTTCATCTGGCCCGGATGATAGCACCCTGTAAGGGCTCCTGCCTAGGATTACAGGTGAAAAACGGTCAACGGCTCCTGGTGGATATCCAAGCAGGAAGGCGGAAGAACCAAATAAAGGGAAGGCTGATCTCTACAGCTGTGGCAAGCAATCAGCCTAGGGGAAGAACACCCCAAAATCAAAATACCTGGTCCTCCAGGCTGTGGGTTAGGCAATTGGGCCAGCACCCCAATGCTTGGAAAAATCTGGAAAATGCTAAAAAATCCAATAAAAAGGAGCCTCGGATACTGGATTGTTCAAATATACAACGACTTAGGCAAAGGAAATGGACCATGAATTTTGGTACTTGGAACGTGCAGTCTTTGACAGGAAAAGTGGAAGAAATCATAGAAAGCCTGGATAAAATGAAGATGGATGTGGTTGCTCTGACAGAAACCAAGAAAAAAGGAGAGGGTTCAGAAAGAGTAGGAAGTTACATTCATTTATATAGTGGAGTCCCAAAACAAGAGCGAGCAAAAAGAGGAGTGTCTCTTCTAATTAACAAAAAACTGAAAGATAAAATTACAAATTGGCAAAGTATAGATGAAAGAATCATTACAGTTAACCTAAACCATCTTGGACATAGAATAACAATAATAGGAGTCTATGCACCTAATGAAGACGAAATTATGGAAGTAAAAGACAAATTTCAGAAAATTTTGAATGACCTTTTGAGAGACGTGGGAAAAAATCGGGAAATAATTATACTGGGTGACATGAATGCGAGAATAGGCAGACAGCAGAAACACCCGGTAGTCAGAAAATATGGAGAGGATCGCATAAACAACAACGGCCACAGACTGATCGACATCTGCGATATACATGCATTGAAAATTATGAACGGATGGTTTGAACACAAATCAAAACATAAATACACATGGCGAGAGGAAAACCGACAACGATATTCCATAATAGACTACGTTATTATGAAACAAGAGACCAGACTGAAAGCTCAAGACGTTCGAGTATACAGAGGTGTGGACTGTGGAAGTGATTATTATTTTTTAAAAGCAAATATTTTGTGTCCACAGATAGCAAAGTACAGAAGTAATAAACACAAACATGAAACCCCTGATAAAGCTCTGACAGTACAGTATAATTTAGAAAGTCTGAATCAAGAAAGTGTGCGAAACCTGTACCGAAACAGATTAGACAATATACTAAATATGGATATGACAAATAAATCCACAGAAGAGTTACATGGTCATCTAGTGAAAGCTATTCACACGGCAGCTAAAGAAGTTTTGGGAATAAAAGTGAAATATACGATGAATCACCAAAGCTGGTGGAATGAAGAGTTAGAAAGTTTAAAACAAGCCAAACAAGAGCTTTACAAGAAATGGATTAACTCAAATGGAACTGATGATAGAATGCGGTATAAGGAAGCCCAGGAAAAACTTAGAAGACAGGTACTGCGAAATAAGAATGAAAAGTGGGACGAAGTATGTAAAAGAATAGATAGCTATATAGGAGGGAAACAATCAAGGGAGGCATGGAAGGTACTAAAAAACCTGCGAAAACAGAAGAGGAATGGACATTTTCTAAGTATTATACCAACAGACAGTTTAAGTAGCTACTACCAAGATTTGCTCCAAGAGAATAGACCACAATACAAGGAAACAAGAAATACCTATCAAACTCACGAAGAAAAATTAGAAATCTCCGAGGAAGACGTACTGAAGGCAATCAGAAAAATGAAGACTGGTACCTCCCCTGGACCGGAAAATATTTGCATGGAGTTGGTGAAAGAACCATCAAAAAAGTTACTGTATCTACTAACGACGTTAATAAATAAATATTTGAACGGAGAAAACCTCCCAAATGACTGGAAAAAATCATGGATAGTATCAATTCATAAAAAAGGCCCAAAAGACCAGCCGAAGAACTATAGGGGAATAGCAATCACCAGCACATTAAGCAGAATATACGGTAGAATATTGACGCAGCTCATTGATGAGGAGTATAGGCAATTTGAAAGTGAAGAACAATCCGGATTCAGGGCAGGACGCTCAACAATAGATAACGCTTTTTGTTTGACGCAAATAATAGAAAAAAAGAGAGCTACTGACCGAGAAGTGCACTTCATATTCATTGATATCACAAAAGCTTATGACAGCGTACCTTTGAAAAACCTATGGGAGGTACTCGAGGCAACAAACATAAATAAATCTATCATAAGGGCAATACAGAAACTTTATACAGACTCTACAGCTCAAGTGAAAGTGGGAAACAATTTAGGAAAACCATTTAAAACAAATAAAGGGCTAAGACAAGGATGCTGTCTTTCACCTAGGCTATTCAGAATATATCTCGACGGTGCCCTTAAACAATGGAAAAGACAATGCGCAAACATGGGCTTGCCTGTAGGAGACAATACCATATACACACTACATTATGCAGATGACCAGGTAACTCTAGCGCAAGACAGAGATGATTCTAACTTTATGTTTAGAAAGCTAAAAGAAGCGTATATTGCATGGGGATTGGATATCAACATGCGAAAAACCAAGTATATGTGTATTGGAGGAAAAAATGAAGACATTGTGCTAGAGGATAGCAATGAAATAGTAGAGGCCTGTGATTCATATGACTATTTAGGCATAAAAATACACAGCAGTGGAAAGGTCGCAGAAACGATTAAAGATAGGATTAATAAAGGTAGAACAACCATTAATATGTTAAATTCAATAACATGGAGCAAAGATATATCAAATAGAAATAAAAGATACATATACAACACCATATTTAAAAGCATACTTACATATGGGAGTGAAATATGGCAAATGAATGTGAGTGACGAAAAGAAACTTTTAGCTACAGAAATGGCCTCAGCCTCAGAAGGGCAGCCGGAAAATCCAGGCTTGATAGAGTTAGAAATGAGAGAATTCGAGAAATTATGAAAATTACAAAAACCATTCTGGACGAAATCAAGTCAAAACAACTGCTGTGGTACGGACATGTTCAGAGGATGCTCAAAGAAAGACTGCCCCGCACCATCATGGAGTGGAAACCCTATGAAAGGAGAAAGAGAGGAAGGCCACCTAACTCATGGAGGAGCGGAATAACCAAAGCCATGGCGGAGAGAAACCTGAAAAAAGGAGATTGGGAAAACAGAGAGGCCTGGAAATTGGATGCCGTAAAGCGCAAGCAAGCGCTCTAAAGACGGACATATATATATATATATAAAATGTGTAAGGCAATTTAAATAATTCATAGTCAGAGAGGAAGTGCAAGGCATTGCTCAGAAATACTTTATTAATTATCTAGAATCAATATGTACTTTCATGCCAGCATTTTTACATCTGTCTATCGGGTCGATTCACAGAGTCGCGACTATTAAAACTACGGATAATTTTCGGTTTACTGTTGTCCGTGAAACTCATGGATTCAGAAATCATTTTTACTAGGTTTGATGATGAAATAATCAACAGAAATATAATAGATATAAATCAGGGGTGGCCTGCTAGGGTAGAATCATCAGAAATATTTACCGAACTAAGGCCGAAATCTCCTATGATCTTCACCCCTGATTAGTCTGGATATGCAAAATTAAAAAAAAATAATTAATCTGGAAATGCTTTGACTAATTATTTTCAATTCCAACATGCTAAGAACTATCTGAACTTTGAAATTAATTATTTACTCGTTAATGACATATATAAGTCAAGAAATGGTTTTGTTTCACGGTTTTCTGAAGTCATGTTGGAAGTACGTGGTCATTTCAAATCTTTTTTATCTGTGAAAATTCATTTTTTCACCTAAGTATTCCCACATCAAAATACATTTATCTCGTATTATTCTAGTACTCGCTTCTCAGTGCACAAAGGTATATTTAAAACTCAACTCTATAAATAATGCGTGCTAAGCTTCACAAGGCCCACTGATAATCGGTAATTCACCATCAGTGCTGTTCTGTATCAAAAAGGCGATAGTTTGTTTTTCCTCCTCTTTTGTTCCTGGCGTCTGCTAAGTGATTGCAGTGCAAGCCAGCGGAGGCACTGGTGAGTATTTTTCACTTTTTCTTTTTCTCAACCCAGAGATGACCATTCGTCCCCTATCGACAGGAGGAAGCAGTTTTTCTTCTCCTATCCAAGGCTATGTCCACCTTGGTCTCGCTTGCCACACAGCTCTGTATACTGTACTACTGCTTCGCTCTCTTATCGCTCTCGCTCGCTTCATCTGTCATCTACCTGCCGTTCACATGCCTCTCTGCCGCTTGCTATTGCTACGACCCTCGTTTTCTGCCCACTGCCAACCCCCAGAAGCCTATTTATTTGTTTTAATTTTTTATGTGACATTATGACTAATTTGGTTTCAATTAAATGTGGGAGTAAAATCAATGCAGTCCTTTTAAACTCATGTACCTCACATTAGTTGTTTCTTCGGACCAAATTCGTGTGCCTGCATTTTCTGAATTGAGGTCCTTTAGATGTTGAAAATTAAAGTAAATCATTCATAATGTTTGGAAGGAATTAGTGAGTGTTTAACTCGGACCACGTGCTGGTTTAATGATGTCCTCGAAATGGGCTTGGTTGATTTAATGGACTTTTCGGTTCAAGGGCTTAGCTATATATGTTGAAATATATTTTTGCAACATAGTGCCGTTGATCGCTATTCTATCTGCTTGGAAATTAGTTCTTTTTTATTTTTTTATGAAAACTATTTCTCTTTCCAGGTATAACCCTTACCTCTCCTCTCACTTGGCGAGCGGCGGAAATTTCAACGGTGAGGTGAAGGTCACAAGCGCTGCTCGATCACACCGGATGGCGGAAAGAGGATTCAACGGACCCCACTTGCATCTCTTTCACCACGAAGTTAGCACCGAATCGGTAAGACTACCTTTTTTCTTCATTTTGGGGGCCACATTAAATTATTCAAAATGAATTCCGCAACTTTTGTTTGCAATTCAAATCTCACCAAACGCAGAAAATGAGAAGTTTCGGGATCATGTCCGTGAAATCGAAATAATTGCTAACCAGTGCTCTCTCACGGAAATTCTGACAATTCGCTCAGCTGTTATCACGAAGAGATTTCAGAGGAAAGACGGGACTTGTGCCATATTTTGGCTAGGGAGAAGAGTTATGTAGCGTCCAGTTTTATCTCTTGAAAGAGTTTACTTAAAATGATCTTCACGTAATTTTTCCAACATGGGCACGAAACAGGAAGACGTTTTTCAACCTTCCAAAATGTTTGAGTGGAGGAGTTAAGATTAAATTCATTAGCCATTAGAGATACATTTATTCCTCTCACCTTCATTAGTTGAAGTAAGTAAGGTGGAACCCATCAAGACGCATCTGAATATCGTTTCCATGGCTACCACATATTGTCCCAATGAAGATATTCCATTCCCGTGAATACAAGTGGAAACAAGTCTGCTCCCAATAACATATTTATTGGACCAGGGGTGTGAAAAGTTGGGTCAGGTGATCATTTTTCTGTTTTTTACTTTCTCAACTGGGAGATAACCACTATTATCTTATGGACCGAAGGAAGCAGTTGTTCTTCTCTGAAAGGCTCTGACCAGCTTGACCTCGCTTCCCACAGTTCTGTCTACTGTTCTACTGCTTCGCCGCCTCATCGTTCTGGCTCGCCACAGCTGCCTTCTATCTGCTGCTCACTCACGTCACTGCCGCCTCCAGTTCCCAATTGCTCATTTGCTGCACGATGCCAACCCACGAAAAGCCTTTTCATTTGTGTTAATTTATTTTGTGACATTATTACTAATTTGGTTTCAATTAAATATGGGAGTAAAATAGATAGTCGAATAAAACTCATTTACCCCACAATTGCTTTGGTTACTGATCCAGCAACAGAATAGTACTTGACCCCGGGTATTTGTCGATATATCAAAACTTTTCCAGAAGGTTTATCACTAATACATACAGTTGAACACATCAAATTATGTTGCAGTATACCATACCCCAAAAGTTGGCCCTCACCGTACAGCATTTGATTTAGAAATATGTAAATATAGAGGTCAGTATTTTTTTGCAAAATATATGTATGACAGACTAATTATATGAATAAGGACCAAAAAGCATGCATTACCTATTTATTAATTTGTTAATCAAAATACTTAAAAAATAATATCATAATTACAGAAAGAATACTAAAATTAGAGTCCTAAATCTAAAAAAATTGAAAATGAATAAATAATACCGATTCTCCTATGTTCTCCAAAGTTCTTCAGTTTGTGTTCCAAGAAAAAGAAGCTGATCTTGTTATTGAGATAACAATTGCTATATTCTATCGGTGATAATGTCATTCAGTAATTTTACAGTGAGTTCCAAGGCAACTGATATACCCTTGGCACAAAAATATTTTTCCGATCCTACACATATTTCTGGAAACGCCATTTTGGGTTGGTCACGTTTGTTCACATTTTATATATCTTGTAAGGGATTGACGAGTGCCCATGACATAATTAGAGAAAAAATGAGTAAAATGTGTTTTTGGAGTAATTATATGAGTAATAACGCTTTTGATAAGCATTTTTACCAGTTGCGTTTACGAATGCAATAATCGTTCCCGGATGACTTGGTATAAAAGTTACAGACTATTGTTTAGAGGACGATGGGTATCAGTATTTTTTTACTTCTCTCCTGCATTATTCGTGCACTTTCAGTATAAGATCCCCAGATAAATCGTTGTTTATATCAAATAAGACTTGCATGGTTTCATGTATGTATAAAAAAAAGAAATTATATAAAGTCTAAGAGGCGTTTTACACAAATTACTTATCTAATTACCAAGTTAGATACATAGAAATTGAGAAAATGCGGATACTGTAATTAGAGAAGAGGGCTTGCATGTCTTTTCTTAACACAGTCGCTCAATCATTTTAGCAAGTCCACGCTTCAAATTACAAGATTTTCACTGCACATCCATCCATACATTAGGCTGTGCTGTAATATGCCTCGTGTAAAACTGCCTTAATGAAGAATAATGATAATAATTACAATCCTTACGAAGGCATTCTTTTGCAGAGAAGTCTAAAAATTAGAAATACTGTGATGGGAAATTTGGCCAAAGTATCCGTCAATCTAATTCAAAGCTTGATAAATGCCAACTGTTAATTCATTTCACGTCATATCCATTAAAATCCCCTCCTTAATTAAGGAAACGACGATTCGGAGCATTAAGTATGAGGGTAGTTTAGCATGCATACTTATACTCATTCCAGTTAACATATTTTTCCATTTGTTATGCATCTTCTTTAATGCGGAAGTGAGATATTAATCTTAATCTCGGGGTATGGGAAATTTTGTTGAGATGAAAGTGAGTCATGATTGATGCACTGGCTGAAAGATTTTTCAGCATATTACAATTTAAAAATAAATGCAAAACACGTTTTATATACTATTGAGTGTATTCACTGAGTTCAAAATATCTGCTTTAGATTTCAAGGTAAACTGAAAAATAAATCACGACGAATCCCGAAATAAGTCTGAGATCACGGATGAAGAAACTGTTATTTTAGCATTTCGTTTAGATTCCATTTCTTAAAAAGTATGCACCAGGTTAGGACTTCACTTAAACATGTAAGCATCCTTCTTTTCGGTTAACTATGATAAAAATGGGAAGTTTAGGTATAGCTTAACCATATAAATAGTTTATATCATACAACCAAAGATAATATCCAATAATCTTCATCAAAAGGCCTCTGGAAGTATACTAGGCCTCCATATTTTTAATGCATAAAACTGCGGTGGACGTTACATGTACGCGACTGAATTTGCTCGTTCACTTATAACAACATGTTCACAACCAATTTTCTCCATCCAATTTCTAAAAATCATCACCGGATGTCAGCCGCTTTTTTTTTTTAATTGTGAATACTAAATATGAATCGCCAAAAACTACCATTCATGATAAAAATTCTGATCATTCACTCGAATAGTTATAGCACCTGTATGGAGCTAGCATTATTTTCATTTTTCGGACAAAGTGGCAAAGATCCAGGGTTTTAATTTCAGATTTCATTAGCAGTAGCACTATATTGCTAGATCCCCTTTACCTTGTACATATTTACATAATTAAAATATTAAACCATTATTTTTTTATAAATAAATCTGATATTAGCATTTGCATACTGAGTCTGGCATTTTCGTATGGAAATGTGTGTGCTACCTTTTAATAGAAAAAAGCACCTGTTGCTTAAAATGTAAATTATAGGCGAATTGTATGCAATATTTGACCTAATATGACTAAATTTATAACCAGTCAGTTTTTCTGGTATATTTTAGTTTCCGAGTGAATATCCAGCTATTTCAACCGTTTCAACCACGGATACTAGAAAATTTTCTATACTCCCTGACCGGACATCTGGTGATTCTGATTTCAAATATTACCCGAAGTACCGAACTACAAAAAATATTACCCGGTAGTGAAAAATATCCCTACCCCTTGTATCAGCTGCAGTTTTTGCGCTAGGATTTCGTGAGTTGATGATAGTGGAGACCTTGCTATTCCCTCTGCCGGGCATGACACATGTCCTGGTGTTGCCAAGTCTGGCAGTTACTAGGATTCATGACTCTTATTGTTGACTTCCATTTTGTCGAAGGAGTGGTGGAACTGTCGTTCATTAGGGTATTCTTAACATAATATCATCATATGTTTATTATTTCTCCTACCAAACCATCTCTAAAGATTATTAAAACGGGGAAGCTCTTACTCCATGTTAACATATCGTCCAAGGGAAGGGTGAATCGATAATATTTTGTGCAAATATAGTGCAGGAATTGAACGTGAGCTCTTGTTTTTCATTATTATAATACATAATGACTTTCACCTTGTAATCAAGATATCCTAGAGAGAAAATGGTTACCCCTGGAATAATAGTACCCGTGTCGGCTGACTTCTGCGAAAACCCAAAGGCTGTGAGCGTAGAATGAAGTTCTTAGTAAAAACGGCGTTTTTACGAAGCCAAATTAATATTACCCGGCCAAGTGTTTTCCTGGCCAAAAAATGTTTTTATATTTATGGATTATGAATAAATATAATCCATCATAATCCCTCTACCACTGCAAATGTTGCTATCGTGAAATCTAATCAAACAACTAGAAGCCTTTTAGGCATTATAACATCTCGCACTGCTACTGCACACACATCAATCCAAAGAATATCCATTTGTTTTCATTTTAATACCCACATCATACCATTGATTTTGCAAAGTAAAAATATGCGTAAAAATAATTCAATAAATACCTACACAAGTAAATGTCAAAATGAACACAAGATGTTGATTAAAATTTAAATTATCATTTGAATGCTTTATTTTGACAAGGACTAAATAGTGGTTTTAGTAGATAATGTTAAGTGCGATCAAGTGAATTGTAACAATGTCCATCTGTGACATTTTCAGCTTTGAGGAATAGGCTTAGGGTTTATGTATCGCGAAGTGGACAAGATATTTCTCGAAAATCGTCATCACATTTTGACCACATTCGAAAAAAAAGAAAGGCATGCTTCATTCAGCAATAGACCGTTAAGGAATACTAGATAAAAATTGTAAATTGAATACCTTTAGATCATGAAATATATTTTCCCTGATTCGATATGCATGAATATGAATCATATCCTTAATGAAAGCTGAAAAGCCATGGACCTTCCCTTGTTTTAATCCCATGATGTGATGATACAGTAATAACACAATTCATATTTAAAAAAACGCTTTTCCAAATGTCGTTAATCGAAATGTTCCACCACTCCCAGGAGAGTAATCTTCTCTGAGCGTGAACGGGAGAGGGGAAATTAGGACTTGACCGTGGCTCACTCAATGAGGAGAGAAAGGGCGAGGGGTCGGCAGAATTGAGGGTGACAAGTGTCGCCCTGCGTCATCGTGTGCACGCTCAAAGTCACTCAAAAAGGTTGCATGCAAAAAAGTGCAAATTGGTTTGCTATTTTTAGGGAGAGTTGAATGACACATTATCTTATTAGACACATTTTTCATCGCAATAGCCAAATGAATACAATACTGGACGGAGAAATGAATGGGAAGAATTACAGAGGAAGACCAAGAACGGAATAATTCAGAAAAATTATGAAGAATGTCAAAGTGAAACATTATGTAGGAATGAGGTGGTTGGCAGAGAGGAGTGTAAAGTAGAGAACTGCTGCAAACCAATATTTAGATTAATGACTGCGGCTGATGGTCATATTAAGGGGGGAAACTGACAAACGATGCCATTTGCGCCAATGAGGAAACGTGGGTGGGTGGCTAAGTATTTTTTTTTGGGGAATGGATGAAGGCTGGTGAGAAACTCTGCGCCGGCATTAGTTCACTCTTAATAATAGGCTCCAAGGGAATGCAGTCTGTGCCTTCTGATGGATGGCGTGCAATACTTGAAGTTTTTTGTATATTGAAATTTGCATCCTTTGACACAAATAACACATTGAAAGCTTAATCTATATAAACAAAAAATACCTATCTAAAAGTGAATCAAGGAGCACCAAACTTACAGGGTGCATGCCGAGTAACGTAACGAAAATATGAAGAAATAACTGGCAATAAGCACGTAACATTCAATACATGCAGGAACCGAGGACAACGTCCGTGCAGAAATTGTTTTCTCATTTTTCGGCGTTCACTCCACCGCAGGCAATTTCACTCACTACGCCCGATAGCTATTTGCAGTTGGAACTCTATATAATATAATAATAATAGAAACATAACTTCATTTTGCTTGGAGGCACACAACTCAGTATGCAGATTTCATCTATGGATTATGTATGGCGGCTTTGGTATATGATAAATACAGGAATTGTACTCGGTAGACTCTCTGAAATTAAATGAGCGCAGTATAGGTGAACGAAATTAATAAAATCAACAATCGAGACTGTAAAATCAGTGGAATTGCTAACAGATTATGTTATTTCTTTCTAGGGATCGAGATTCCACTGAAATATCTTTTCCACTGCCGTAATTTGATTCTTGTTCTTCTGGATAGAAATCCAGTACTCTAGCCACCTTACCAGCCATATCCCTTGGAAGAGCATATGAAGCTTTAATGATAATGGCTGATTTTTAAGCATTTTGCTACATGATGTAAGTTTCTAATGAAACCTATTCAGATCTAACTCTGTCACAGATGAATGAAGTGACGGTATTCACTTGAATACATTCAACCTAATTAAAATATCGTTAATTCCTTACTAGAACAAAACTTATGAAATACATTTGCACATTTAATTTACATTTTGTGGGCACATTGACATATACCAGTATAGGTTGTTAGCCAATCGGCTTTTCTCGCAACACAGAGTAGTGCAACCTCATTGGTGTGACATGAGAGTTTGAATGAAAAAAATTGGAATTACATGTAGGGCAGTGTGAGGAAAAGCAGCGTGAGAAGTTATAATACCTCAAAGGATTTGTAGTATATTGATTTGATTTCATGGTCGCAACGATTAAAATGACAGAAAGATTATAAATTGCATGTTTTCACATGATTCATGCATAGCTTAAAATTTCCTAGCCATGAAAACAGTCAGTCATAAATTTATGGAGAGTAGGCTTTTCGGCCTAACGACGAAAGATATAAGACCATTTGGGCGACCAATTAGCCGAGTGATGTGCCTAAGCGGCATATTCAACGGTATCGATATGTCAGACCAGGATTGAGGTTAAGTGACTTATTGCAAGGCATTACAAGCAAAGAAAATTCGAATCCCAGAATATTCATCCGGTACAACAACCAAGGGGTTTTAAAAAAGTAGCAGTTATTCATAATGTAGACATTAAGGATGTGTCCATTCCGACTTGCAATTCTCGATTCCAACGATGCCAAAAGCGACTTTAAACATGAAATTTACTTCTACGACAGTGGATTTACAAGTCACCTGCAATTGACCCTTTTTATATGCAAACACGAACTTCTGTTGTAATATGTTTACATAGCGGTAGTAATCGACCGCGTTTCGAGCTTACAAGGGAAATCGTCAGGCTCCATTTTGGCCTTTAAGTAGCTTTTCAATTCTGCCATATAATTACATCGCATCCGTTGAAATCCTAGTCACATCACTGCAATCGAAGATAAAAATGTAAACGACACAAATAATTTGCTGGAAGAGGACACATTTTTACTTATTTATATACTTATTTGTTCATATAAATGTTTCAAATGCTAAATAGGAAACAAAGGAAAGACTAATGACACTTATAATATCGAATAATAAAAATTATAACAACTCTTAAACTTATTACACTTTAGTGGTGAACATACATATTTAGTTTAACTTACACGAATTTATATAACCCTCGAATGCCTGTGGGCCTCGAAAAGTGCGATGCACGAATGCAGTGGTTGCCAAATTTACTCAATTTTCCAAGTAACTTCATTGATTTCCTTCCTTTACATACACTATTTTTTACTTGACTGACTCACTTAGTTAAACCTAAGAAACGTTCGTTTTAGCTGAGGTAGGTTCAAAGCTAAGAGAAGCTAATCGTCTCGCATAAAGCCAGAGCTCTCACAATTTTTATTCTCATCTCGAACGCCTGAAGCCAGTTATCCGGAAGCTATAGCTCACTAAATATATTCCTTGTGATGATAAATACCCTGAGTGGATATCGTGGCAAAGGCTTTGCAAAAAGGCCGGGTAAATGCACGGAATAGCTGGTGCCATTCGATTGGGGCACCGCAAGTAATTGGATTCCGCGAAGGCCTCACTTTCTCGCCGCAACCCTGAGGCGCTCATGTCACGTGCACCGACCCCTTCTTGCCAGTAATCCTTTGTCCCTGCTCCACGAGCGTGGGATTATTGTGAGCCCTGCTTTGGCTAGAAGACGGCGTGCTTAATGGAACATGCGCTGTCACTCACGATCGGATTGTCATTTCATTGAATTATGAAACCTATTATCAGACGCAGAAAGGGGCGCATAAATTGAGATGTTATCCTGCAGCTTAGACAAATGCAATTACCCCAGCAACATGCACCCAATGGTTGCCCAAAAAGATTGGAAATCAATTATTTTAGGAATCACGCGGCGTAATTCAACTCAACTTCTCACTTCCGGGTCAGACTGTAAGAAATAGTGAAGTATGACTCACACTATCATTTTTCCTATGCCTTCAGGGATCAGTTAATCCATAGCTTTTCAGGGACCGCAAAAATGGCAGCTCAAGCTATCATTTCGCCGATCACTCAGTCATTTTTTCCGCCCTCTTTCTCGTATCATTTCCACTCGTGAGACATTATCGTTTAAGCACTGATTCAAAACCACACTGGCCGTGCGCTCTGATTTTCTAAATGTGGGAGTCATCAACGTCTTCAGGGATGGATGAGATGACATGCTCGAATGATTGAAAAAGAGACCTTTATTGATGCCCCTATCCCTGAAGTTCATCCCATGACTAGTACAATTTTAAGTCATCATTTCAACTATTATTGGCTCTATCCCTGAGAAGAGGCGTAAAAATTATCGTGCGATTAAGCCTGAAGAAGGTATGTAAAAACTGAATTTGTTCGACATTTGAAACTAATTCATTGTGTTGGATGTAACCTTGACGATTTTTGCTATCAATAATTTATCCGCGACAACCAACCCTCCCCTTCTTGAAATACGATCGTGCATGTTTTCGATAACTCATGGTGTTGACAATCCGCCTCAATTGCTGAATTTGAATCTAGCAGAATGAGTTATCAAAACTTAAAATAAACATTTCTGAAGAAAAGAAATGTTTTCTGGTATCTAATAAATTCAACGGTATGTGAGGAGGGAGATGAAAAAGCATAACTGGTTTCAAAAGTGCATGAAAGATTTTCCTTGACAGTATTTGAAACTATGAGACAGCTCTGAGGCATAGTATAGGAGAGGAGTGGTAGAAGATCATTTCTGGCAATATATTAAATACACATCTCAGAACTGTTGTATTTAATTAATGTTTTCATCTATTTTACTGTTTGATATTTTGGGAAGCTGACTGTTTTTTACTTGAGTTGTTGATGGAGCAAGGGTCATGTAGGCTAGTTAATTCCCACCAATTGACATTTTAAACTCGTTTTTTCATTGTATTTTCTTCATTCCTTCCACGTCAGAAATATTATAGTTAAGGTGATGGTACTAAGAGCAAACATTGCACACCATCTGAGATGATCTGAAGCCCTCCAGAAGACTAGCAATCATAATTTCAGTAAAAATTGGTATTTCGCTTTAAAGCTATAGTAAAAAAAGGTTTTTGAAGAGGATACGATTTTATTCATATCCATTCCTCAGAACTTAAAAAAGAAGTACTTGCAAAGAACCAAAAGATCATCTCTACGACGCATATAGCATTGATTTTAACACCCACATGTACCTGCGTGTCAGGAATAATGTTTCCATATTTCACGCAGTCGCAAATGAAAACTTTTGACTCCGAGCTCTTGATTTCATTTCTCTCGCGTAGTTATTCAAAGATCTGATTCAACCATGTACATTAATAAGTAACAATGTTGCTATTTTGTACATGATGACAACCAAAAGGCATCACTATCTTCAATTATTTAACAACTAACCTTCAATGTTTATAGTTATACAGGTTTTCTTCAACAACGACGAGAAATTAACCATAAGGGTTACTGCATAACCACAGTCTATTCAGTCGCGTCATGCCATGTAATTTTCCCTATACAGACTTGCAGCGCGCCGATGCAAGCGCCTCTAGTGGTGAACGTGTATAACTACTTTCATTACGGTGTAAATGAAGATAACTTTTGCTCTTTTTCGGCAACATTTGCATTGCCTTCTAAACATTTTATTTTTGCGGGTAATGCTTTATGTTAACGGCTTTTCCATCCTTTTGAAATTATCATAATTTCGTTCAGAGCACCGATGTCACACAATCGTTCGCGGAATAAATGGTCCGTTCAATGGTTAGACATTTCAAAGAAGGAGCAAAACTTTCTTCAATTTTTGAAATATGTACAGAGTAGTGTGTTACCCCAGTCTAGCACTTATGGCTTATGACATAACGTACGTCTGTTCTGATTTTTTAAGTGGCATAAAGACAAAATAGGAAGCACATGTACAGGTATTTATTGAGGTCACTATTACATTTTTGTATTTGCTGTGAGGAATGAAAACACAACATTTAATTCAAATCAGTAACCTGTATTATTCACCTTTAAGTATTTTTATACATTCGATTTTTGTAGCTAGAGAGACCCTGATTTTTTAATTTCAAACATAAAATAAATGCATGTCCTTACAAAGATTCTATTGAGCAAATGTTTCACGTGAGCTGCATATTTCTGGAAGGGGCATTTTGTTTGATTCGCAAATCACATTCCCATAAGACGCCCTATTTGTTTTAATTAACAACGCAATGAGTATTACTCATCAATGATGATGAACATTCCTCGAAAAAAAATTCAGTTCCTCACTGCACAATATAAGACTGAGGAAATTTCACTACTTTGAAAGTTTTTAAAATATGTTAATAAATTTTTTCCTCGGATATTTTCATGAGGAAGTACCTACATTCACAATAATTAAGTGATATCAGTTTTTTCAGAAAATAGCCCAAAAACATATAACATTCACAAGAAATCATGTTATGACCACACTTCTTTCAAGCTATCAAGGCTTGCTTCCTGGCTATCGAATACTTCACTGCCGCAGGAAGAATTAGGCTTCAGAAACGATTTAAAAACCAAAGATTGACATAGGAGTAGCCTTGTAGCGGACAACAAAGAAAAATTCTCCAAAAAGTCTTGTTTCATTTTTCTTGTTTCTTTACATCTTTCTAAGGGGCTTTGGTTCTCAGCTCTTTCCAAATATTTTGCAGGGTTGATATTTAGAAGCCAAACTTCAACAAATTTTACCTTTTATGGATTTATTATCATTTACTTTATGGTCAATTAACCTGATTGACCCCAGCCAATTTTTCATTGCCTCGGGGGCTTCAATGTGTTCATATTCATCCCTGGTAGTAACTATAAGTGTCGCAGCTGAAATAATCCCGTGGGAGTTGAAAATATTGGATAAATCATCTACGTTTTTACACATTTTAGTGTTTCCAGTGACTGACCAGGCATTAATCCACAAGAAATAAGAGTGCTTATGGCTGATACTTCTGTAGAATGACGTAGTATATGTGGTGAACTGGCCTTCAATTTGGCTTAGTTAGCAGGGGGAGTTACTGCTTTTTAAAACTATGGGCAAGTCTGACTGTATTCATAGAATCCAGGGAGAACTATTCACAAATGACCTCCAATGAGATCAACACTCTAATTTCACTTTTTAATAGATGTAAACAATCATATTAAAATAGGTCATTTCTGTAACTATTCAGCAAATGAGGAAAGTTTTAAAAATAGTATAATTTCCTAAAATCAGTTGATATTTTCATTGACTTACGCATCAGAACAAAGTTTGAACCCTGGTCAGTCACACATGTCTTCACGGTAAAAGCTGGTTTAGAAAGTATTTCAAGAGTAGTTATGAAAAACTTTTGAAAACATTTGTATTTTAGAGACTGGCAGGAGAAATAGATACCCTATAGGCTTCCTTAAATTATAAAACAATCCCTTTATCATTAGCAGTAGAGCTGGACTTGTTATGTTACTGCTTCTGAAGAAACCCAAGTCCTCTAAGCCACAGACATAATCTACACTATTATTGTACGACAAATGCCTCACAACTGCTATTTTATCAATGCTCAAACTAACCAACCTTTGGTCCTATTCCAAGTTCTTTGCCTTCTCTTTAAAAAGCAAAAACACTCTTAGATCAAGGCCACTTTTGGTATTTATTCCCTCAACTTACTGTTGCTACATACAAATAGAGGATAGATTAAAATGTTCGGAAAAAATGTGTAACCTTAAGGCACAGTCTAAACTAATAAAATAAATAAGATCAGGTTTAACTTTGTGGAATTCCATTTTATAACAATAAATAAGCACCTGATGATGATGCACATGCATTGAAATCCGGTTTGTGCATAATTGTATTGACCAAAATTGTGGATTGTAAAAGTTTTATTTATTGTTATACACAGTCTATACTATTTGTTTAGACTGTGCGTAAGGACTGCGATACAGGAGACTCAGTGAAAAACATTTGGTATCACTGAACTTATGAGATCCATGACCACGAAATATATTCCCTATTAATTTCCAGGCAAAATGTTTTAAAACAGTTTTTGGCTATATCTTACACTTCCGCAATATATCTTCCATCTTTAGTTACCCTGACCATCTCCTACCTACCACCAGTACATCTCAATCTACTCTTAATTCGAAGAACTGTTATGTTATTCCTCAAACAAGAAATCTAATCTCTTACTCTCTTTAGTGAGTTCTTAATTTCCTGGTTTCGAACTATAGACATACAAATAAAAATTACTCACTCATTGGATGATCCTGTTGTAACTGTATATCAGAGAAAAATGTGCCATGATTGGCCGAAACTGGGTGAAAAGAAACATGTTAGTAACGCTAAAAAAAAACTATAGAAGGATACTTTCTTTATATATAAGAGGAGATTGGTATCTAGAGTTTTTCCTCGGGAAGACTGTCTTTCTGGCAGGTAACTTCCATTGAAAGCTTATTAGAGACGGATTATTGGGTATATCAAATATTATGAGGACAGCGGTTAGCACCAATCTCTTTTTATCAACTGGCTGTCTTCAAAATGCCCCGAACAGAGCAAATAATTTTGTGCACAAGTAAGCGGCATTTTTCCCGTTTCAATCTTTTCTGCGGCAATGGGTGACCCATCGTATGCACGGGTAATGATCATAATAAATTACATTAGCGTGTTAAAATAAAAGAATTAGAGAGCGCTCACGTTTTGTGAGCTTCAAAAATATCAATAGCACCGACCAACCTGTAATGATACATAGGGAATCGGAAAAAATAACACTCCTGAATTCCATTACCGATTTCTGCTGCAGTATTATTTAATAAAATTCAAATGTGAAAACACTGTACGCAGTCGCAGCACACAGTCTCAATCAAAGCCGGTATGACATCCAATGTACGGTATTGTATCGCGAGATTGAAATAGGATGAGTTTGAACGGTTGTTTCTAGTACGCTTGAACTGCGTTTTATTCTCACTGTTGCCTTTTAACGCAATATAATCCTAAAAGGGGAGACATTATAAAATATTATCTACAAAAGGAATAATACCATTACATCACGAAGAAGAAAATAGGT
Source organism: Pyrrhosoma nymphula (assembly GCA_963573305.1). Classification (NCBI taxonomy): domain Eukaryota; kingdom Metazoa; phylum Arthropoda; class Insecta; order Odonata; family Coenagrionidae; genus Pyrrhosoma; species Pyrrhosoma nymphula. The sequence continues at coordinate 102,658,229 of OY754332.1, read as the reverse complement.
TCTAGTTCCAGTGCGCGCAAGTGTATGTAATCACCCCACATTACGGTAGTTATACACGTTCGCCGCTTGGGGCGCTACTAACAGCTAGCTGCAAGAATTGTGTCCGTCTTGTCGCGACTGTATAGACTGTGGCATAACTCTAAATAAGGATTGTTAATGAAGGTAAAGGGCTCCAAACATTCTGAGTGCCATGCATTGTATTTAGTCACACAGTCATTGGCCTTAGACCCAAAAGAAGAATGACGGACTAAAACACAGTACAATTCCACATTTGTTTATTTCCCCGATCGATTTCGACGTCTACTGAGTCATTTTCAAGGGACATTGACCATTGATCAATGAACCTTTACAATGACGATTTAGACGTTGAAATCGATCGGGGAAATAAATGTGGAATTTTACTGTTTCTGTTCCATTATGCTAAACGTTTTAAATTTCCACAAAGTGACGCCTAACTCCATCATTTTTTTTCAAAAAAAGAAGTTTACTCATAAAACCACATCGCTATGCATTAAGGCCCAACAGATGCAGCATGCTAAACTCTTCTCTTAGGAATCATGGGTGTCATATCATTTCAAGTATTTCCTTTTAAGAAAGAGCAGCATTTACCTGTCTATTGCAAGAAATTAAACTAGTGAGTACCCATTTTCAATAATAGTGATGATTCAGTGGCGACGGAGTTGATTTTTTGTCTTCCTGTTGTTTTGTTTTTAACAAAACGGTCGCAGGTTCCAGTCCCCCCTGAAGAGAATGCTCATCCCTTTTGGAGCATGTAATTTGCAATGCATTGAAGTTGATAAATTATTTAAGATATATTTCAATGAAATATACGAAATTGGGAGTGAAATCTATGCGCATATAATATGTTTAATAACATTTATGCCACATTCAATTCATTTCCATTTTACTGCTTCAAAAATAAAAATGGTTTTTATTTAGTTATGTTAAGATTTTATCCCAACGCAGTAGTGCACTCTATATTTACCACAATTTAAGGGAGACAGTATAAAAACCATGAAGAGAGTATTTCAAAAATATGCTATTATGTTCCGTTGAAAATCGGAATTTGACGAAATCTTCCTCGAATCACATGGATTATGTTTTTAGTTGATATATTCAGGCAAAACTATGTGAGACCGAGTCATTTTAATAAAAAAATTACTTAAATATTTCCCACTCTATAATTTATTACCGACCATGGATTCAGCAATCCATCGCCATTTTCAATGTATAGTTAAGTGGCAGAAGCGTGTATGTATAACTTGGCCCAAAAGGATGGGGGCGGTTATGGTGATTTTCCTTCTTCCAAGACCACTTTAATAGCAAGATAGGATATGTTAGCATGTTTTTCAACGTAGCATTTCCTTGGGATCTGGTTTGGAGTTGTATTGCTCTCCTGACTTTTTTGTCGCTCGCCTAGCGACCTGGGGAGCGTGCGAGGTTCTAATTTGAACTGGAAAGAGAATTGCATGGCTAGTGTGGAACCACACCCAGGACGTAGCTTGCCAGGCACTTCGTAGATGAAGATGACCTATCCCTTTTGCATAGATTCATTCGAACTACAGTATTTTTGACCTAACGAAATTTGAATCAGTAGAAAACTGGAGACCCATGCTAGTTCACAAATATGCCAAATGGAAATCGGAAAATTTCATTTTTAAAGTCCCGACCACTGATAACCGACAAATTTGTCAATGCTAAATTGCTAAACTATGAACACCAACATTTCTCAGGAAACTAGTATAAATCCCTGTAAATGTAAGAGCAATGAAAATGCATGCATTTACCAGCATATGTCAATTATTTTCATCAGCTGTCAACAGAATAAAGATAAATGGACATGCGCTAAGTCCTGGGTTAGAATTCGTTATTCGAAATTAATGCGAGAGGTTTTAAGCAGTGTGTTTTGTAGTTTTATAGCCGCATCCTTTTTTTATCTCACAAATATAAGGCTATTATCACTTTATTCCGATACTTTACATGGAACAACATTGGATCTAAATATTTAATGCAATAAAAATTAAATGCTTCGAATTTACTGGTAAAATGGATTGATTAAACAAAATGGAAATTTAATATTATGATGCATAAATTCATAAATTATCAATACATTTTAGATACCGCAATTTCCTTTTTTAGAGAAATTTCCACAGAGGTTGATGCTTCAGTAGTGTGTTTGATGTTTTCCATTAATGAAGTACATAGTCCTGCCTTTGACCTTCAAAAGTAATCTTTCTTCCATTATGTACATTATCGTTCTGCGCCTGAGGGTTTGCGGCCGCGCCTGAGGGTTTTCGTAATACTCCGCACTCCTCGGAAAATTTCATATGACCCAATCATGATTTCACTTAAAGTCAACTTTGGAGACAGAATGGCAAATAGCTCCCAAATTTTGCACACTCCTCTCTAAAATATAGTATTAGGTAGAGCGTAGAATTAATCATATTAATTTCCCCATGACACATCTAAGAGGAGTATGATCATCTTCATGAGGAATTTGAAAAGCCATATACTTCAGGGGATGTAATTTGTCAAAAAAAAGGTTTCAACTTGTCTGGATATTGAACCCTAATCTGAAAATTACCCGTTGAGTGAGCTAGCCAGTTAAACCACCAATGCGTTTGGATTAAATGCGAATTCCAGCAGATATTTCAGCGGTTCACTGGTTTAAATTGGTTTATAGAGGAGGTTAACTGGTTGACACATCTAATCGGCAACTGGAAGCTCAGGGCTCGTATCGCGGTCAAGTTAAAGGAGGGGGGAGGTTATGCTGATGAGGAGGTAAGAAGAAAAGTTAAAAAGTTGACCTAAGCGGCAAAGGTCAGTCACAACCGGTTGACAGCAGGAAGTATTCCCTTTAATTTCTAAGATATGTTCGACCAATAAAACACAACAATTTTTGAGAATATGGTAACAAGTTTTTAAATTTAAAGATTGTGATGGAAGATACATGCTTCTGCTAAATTTTCGAAAAAATAATAACTAGAGCTGAGGAGCATCAAATATGTTTTGAAAAGTGTGATACAAGTTTCTATTTTGCTAAACAGTCATTAGAATGTGGAAAAAGGAGTGCTTTGTTTCAGAATTATTACGCATTTTTGACAATGTGTGCTTTTTAGAAATGTTTGAAATTGTGAACCCGTCCACAGGGTCTCTGGTCGATCAACATTTGTAAGATGCCAAATCTCCTCTTGCGTAAATCGTTCTTCCGATGAAAGTGACTGTGATGTCGGCCACAACGATCACTGCCTGATTCCTATCTTTATCTTCTTATCTCCTCATCACCATAGCCTCCCTCCCCCTAATTTTTAGCCAAGGTTTATATTCAGTCTTCCACACCTTTATTGTACCATGAAAATTGCAATCAATTGCGGAAACCGTGGTTAAATTTAAATGGAAAAATATAGAGAATTTCTTATGAAACAAAAGAGATATGAATTTTATTATGCATACTTTTTGTCTTCTTTTGACAACAGGGGTTTAATTTGAATCATCTTTTGACAACAAGGGTTTGATTTGAATTTAAATATAAAATAAAAGATAATATGATAAGGATGGTTTAACTTTGATTATATGATGGTGTAGCAATAATACACTGACTGCTTATTTGCGTTAAATGTATTTATACATATTTGTTGCAATGAACCGCTAAGTAAAGAAAGGTTGAATTGCCACATTGAATACATGCTCTCAAAGAGAATGTTTCCCTTTAAATCTCTGGTCCTTTACTCTTAGCGTATTTCGGACAGACTGACTGATCCTTAAAATCCTCCGGGAGCGCTGTCAATTGATTTCGAGATCAGCAGAAGAAAAACGGCAATGCATTCCATGCGATATCCCGGAAGACGCGGACGGATGGGGTTTTCGCGTGCATGGTGTTCTGTTGATAAGTTCGCCGCGATGAACCGCAGAGTGACGGGATGGATCGCTTTGGGGGGCGCGGGGAAGGGGAGCGGGTGAGGGAGACTGTTGGTGGATAGGGCGAGTGAAAACCCACCCCCAAGGCCAACGATCCTCTCCACGTCAAAAGCAGCCGACGTGAATTCCGTGCGCGAACAACTTCCCGCGCTAACCCGCCTTCTTCGAAGGACGTCGCTGAGCCGCATGACGTGGCACGGGAACGCCCGAACTTCCACGAAGTCACGCCTCACTGCTTCCCCTCACTCCATCACACGTCAAGTCTCATGTTTCCCCACCACCCCCAACTACCCCGAAAACCCCAGAAATGCGCTTCCGTGCGTTACACCAAACAACAAGTGTTCTTAGCGTTCCTCGAAGTTCGTGTGGGAAATGGATTGATTGGCTGCCGAAGACGTCCGTAAAATCGTGGATGCTTTGCCTCACAGAGCTTACATGGCAGTGCAATGTTAGCTTAGTTTCGGGGATAGCAAATATTTCGCGGCCGTAATTTCGTGCTTCTATGTCCCCATTGTCACAGCAAAATTATGAGCACAATATTTTTTTCAGGTTCGGATATTAAACTGCAACCACAAGAACTACTATGCCTGAAACCACAAGAAACACGCCGTTTTGTCATAGTCGTGTTTTAAATTGTTTATGCACGGTAAAGATCTAAGCATAAAAATTCTAATTGGAAATTCCAAACGATCATGGTTATTCTATTACCAACCCTCCTCCGGCGCATTGAGCTCACAAAAAGTTTTAAAATTTTTTTTGAGTATTTTGGGATTGAAACGGTATATTTCTTGAACTGCTCACTGCAGGGAATTAGTAGGACGTCCTTATCTCTTGACCAGGGGCGGTGTGGCCTGGGTGGGAAGGTGGGGATTCCCGCCCGGTCTCCGATTTTAACGTAAATGAAATAAGACGTTTATCGCATCGAAAGTTTTTATGTCGTTTACATATTATTTGCAAACCTTTTGCCCTTAACGATCTGAAACGCATTTTTAACGCACAAATGTTTTCAGAAGGGTGGAGGGGGGGGTCACAAAAACCGGGCCCCTCTGGACGTGCAGCGGCCCCTGAGCACCAACGCCGCCCCTGCTCTTGACTATCCACCGAGCAATCCACCGTAGTCACTAAAAGGCAAATATAGCCTAAAGAAGTAACGCCTTCTTCAATGAGGAATATTAATAGAATGTATTCTTGTTATAATTATGTATATAGTCACTACAAGGTAAATATAGCCTTAACACTAGAAGCGCCAGAGCGGTTATTTTGACCGTTTTTGTATTTCAAATGGTATTTTTTCACGATGGATAAAAAGTTTTGCTATTTCGTAACTTTTAATAAATTTGTAACCTACGCTCAAACGCCAAAAAATTACATTCTTGGCTGCATGATTTATGAAATAATTGTTGATATACCTATAAGCGCCGGTAGCGGTTATTTTGACCGGTATGTGTTTTCTATCGTTTTTCTGGTGTTTAGGAAATATTTCACTCACATATTCTATATTGAAGGTAGGTTTTTTATTTTTAGCTCAAATTTACATTATTTTTAATAATTAATAAGATTTAAAAAAAATTCGTTCTTCAACTTTAACACAAATTTTGGGATACACTGATTCCTCACCAATTGTGTAATATACATATATATATGTTGGTAGTTTATAGTATAACAATTTTGCATAGTAAATATAAGTATGTTATTTACAACAGGGAGTAGTGATACATTTTAAGTACCAGCATTAAACCGTAAACATATATTTCTTTCAGTTCTACCGTCCCAGACTAAATTTACAGCGAGATGTGCAGTTTTCCACCACACTCTTCGTACCTTTTTTATCCATACACGGACAGGCGAGCTTTGACCGAGCATCGGGTAGGAACAAAACCACGATGCGATGAGCCATGTCCCGGCTACGCAGTCTTACTTCGGAAGAACTTGTGCAAATTATGCAACACTTATCAGAAAACAATTCTGATATTGACGAAGTGAAACCAGTACATTCGGATGATGGAATCACTTCCTTCTCTGACACTTGACATTGCTGAAAGTGGAAGCCGGAATTCAGCGTTGATGCCAAAGGGGCGACAGAGGCATAAACTCAATGCGTATAAGTTTCTGTACATCAGAGCCACGACCACGGCATCGATACGGGGTCGTTCGTTTGCCGCGAGGTTTAAATTGTGATACTACCGCGGGGTTTGAATCGCTAGTTCAGGATTATCCGTATTCGACGGATTATAAACCAATATTTGAAATTAAGCCTTGAAAAATGTTATTTTAATGAGTACTGCAAGAAAATGAAAAAAATATTATTCACTCGTATTAACTTGATGATATTCCCGATTGCACAATAAATAACCTTGGGAATCTTATATGAAACAGGAAAGGTTGAGGTCAGGTTATTATGAGGAAACATGTCACAGTAAAACGCCGCTTACCATATTCATTATAAATTTATTTATTTAAAATAGAATCAAATTACCAGAAGTCAACGGTAGCCCATTCTTAAAAGTTGAACATAGTCATTCAAAACACAGAGTAGGTTGGAATTACTAATGTCATTTGGAAAAATTACATTCATCCATTATTATCCATCCATTCAAACATTCCTAGTGATGGTGAGGTTAACAGAATATGACATGACAACGTGATTACAGTTCAGGGCATCCAACGCACTACACATGATCTCGGGAGGGCACCAAAACAAAAGTCACTGTAATGCACAAGGGTGGTGATTGTTGGCGATGCAACCACATCACAGTCCAGGGTATATAATGCACCACACATGGTCTGGGGAGGGCACCAAATCAAAAGTCACAGTAATGCACAATGGGGAGTTTTATGGTGAGACAGCCACATCACAGTCCATAGCACCTAATGCATCATGTAAACATCACTAATATTCTAACCTTCGATAATGCTCGGAACGGTAGTCGGTGTAATGAGATTTGAAGACTTTCTCAAGTAAAAGCAAGGCAGATATATATTGATTTATGAACTTCTGTAATAATCAACGAAGGTAATCCGTACGGGGAGAGAATCTTGCCCACCTCTCTACCGTGTTAATGCAACATTACCAGAGTTCAATATACTTCCAAACACTCCTATCAGTTGCGAATAACCATGAACATCCACGCGTATAAAATTATTTTTCTGTAGTTAACAAATGGCCCATGGCACCGTGGTTCTTCGAAAAAATAAATGCAACATACCTAAGAGCGTATTTGAAAAACGAGAAAATAGATCTCCGTACAAACGACATTCATACACACAGTTGCACCAAATCACCGCATATCGCTTACTATGCACAGGTTTCGCCATATCTAACAATCTCTCAGCCCGGTTGTAGCAGATATTAATACAGTATTTCAGCTTCGTGCGTAAAAGACATCCAAATCACAAGTCAGCCAGGCGCTCAACTTCGCAACGACCACTGGTTTCGAGACTAAAATAGCTGGTGCCGAGACCACAATAGCTTGAACTCCCTCATGAATTATACGTATTAAAGTTAAAAATATTACGCATTGGCGTTAAAATAATGGAAAATGTTGAATTTTAGTTGATTACACATAAATACTATCAATCTATTTTGCATTGCAAATGTGCTCTTGAATCACTCAACGACAGCCCCTCTACCGGTCATGGTCTTTCCTCCCCCTCGGTTTTAACCACACCCCCTCAGTTTTGCCACTATCGATAAAGTTTTCCATACGATATATGTGCGATACGTCGCCCCTTTGGTGATGCCTCGACACAAGCGTCTCTGCAAGATCATCTGAATTTCTTGACTCTGGTCAGTCAGATCTTTTGATATAACTACGATCCTGTATATTAGAAGGAGGGAGTAACCACATGAAAATAATTACAAATACTTCCGCCGTCTTTCTCTTGATAATTTTGTTTAGTTTTTGCGTACATTTCCACCCTTGTCCTTAGACATTGGTCACAGTGGTGATCAGGGAGTGAGGCTTGGTAGAAGGGGAAGAAGAAAAAGTACAAGGCACTGCAGAGTGCCGACCGCTGCTGACACAATTCAAGGGAATCTCCAAGTACACAGTGATGTTGCCCTCGAAAATGCTTACGATGAGGGTTGCCTCCCTCCAAGGAGCGCAAAACGGGAAGGGGGATGGAAGGGTCAAGGGCATGAAAAAAGGTTCGTTTGCTCCAGCAGTCGGAACTCGGCTATTTGGTTGGGATGGACTCATTGAGTGAGTTGTTACCCCAAGAGGCGTAAACCCGATCAGTGGGCTTGCAAGTCAAATATTATAAAAGAAAATCCGGGACCATCACCACAAGTCAAACGAAGTATGTCTAAAGAGAACGTATCTACCGCATGGCGTTTATTAATTGATGAACGTATGCTCCGGCATTTCAAATTATGCACTAAAGCAGAAGCAGTGCGCTTTGGTGTGGGAGATTCTACCACAATTGTTGAGGAAATTGATGCTATTTTACTCCCAATGTACGAACGAGGAGCATGTGGGTGTGGTTCGCTAAATTATGATATGCTATGGTCTTGTGAATGGGGGCCAGTATTTTTCTCAAAGACAATGTCACGAAGCAGACTTCACTCGCTTATGAAGTACTTGCGTTTTGATCATGGTACAACTAAGACAAGGTAGGTCGTTGCGCATATCCAGATTTGCTGCGTGCGCATCCGTGACGTCACCTGGCTCCCACAAGCAGACGAGAACTAGCGAAACATACGGGGCTAGTCGAGTATTGCCGGTATTTTGGTTTGAATTTGATCAACAAGGACAGTATAGAAATGAATAATAAAGTACACGGTAGTTGGAAGAAGTACTAACCTTTATTTAAACTTCGCATTGCTGAATTAATTTTGGTAATGTCCCCGAAGAAACATTATATCTTTACAACGCCCAGCGATATCTATCATAGATACGTACTTGTAATCGAAAAAACAATATTTATTCGTTTGTGTGAAATTAAATACAATTACCTACTGATATATTCTTTGTCTTATTCATCGTATCGAATATTTTACCAACCATCTAGAGCCATGCAGTTAAAAAATAACTTGTTGATTATGAATAACCTTACTTGTAACGCGTCAAAAATCAGTCATGATAGCGTATACAGTTAAAATAACTTGTTAATTACAAATTACCTTACTTGTATAAAGTCAAAAATCATTCCTGATAGCATATTAAGTTAAACCGTCCTGCTAAATTCTAATTATTCTCACATTCACGCAACCGTTATCATCAATGGTGATTTAATCACTTGATTCACGATTTCAAAAATACACGAAGTGATGTTTACTAACGTTTCGTATTATATGAATTCCCCGCGAAATATCTATCGTCAATTGTTTATTTATGTTAAAAAAACACTTAAATCCCTATTGTCTCATTCGGCATTGTAAGTAATTCACTTTATCCACTCATTTTCATAGGTTTTCCGACACTAATCGTCACATTAACTGATATTGAGGTAATAACGCCTCTTTTTCATCGATTTTTAAACAGCTCTGAGATATTAGAATATCAAAGAGGTGATAAACAAAGAGGACATCACAAAATATCAGCCACAATAAATTCATTTCGAAGCTAGCTGAAGAACTATGTAGTGAGTATTGAGTATATCAAATAACAGCCAGGGCCAGCACCTTCCATTTCAGGTATAAAAATTAGAAAAAGACATCAGTGTCAGGTACAAGCATGTAAAGAGAATAAAACTATGGTAAAGTTTCAAGATGCCAAAAATAAACTTGCGGAAAATGCAAAGCAAGAAGTGAAAAACTTATTATGTGTTACGTGTCATGAAAAATAAAATCTGGGACGGTAGAACTGATAGCAACATACATGGTTTACTGCTGTTAATTACATTACATCACCTCTCCCTGATTGTTAATAACATACTTATATTTACTATGCAAATCATTTATACTATAAACTACCTACATATATAATTGTATATTGCACAATTGGTGATAAATCGGTGTATTACCAAATTTGTGCTAAAGTTGAAAAACGAAGTTGTTTATAAATCTTATTCATTATCATAAAAAAATGTAAATTTTAGTTAAAAAATAAAATAACCTACCTTCAAAACAATAAATACGTCAAATTGATCATACACAACACCTAAACGAGAGAAAACACCTACCGGTCAAAATGACCGCTGCCAGCGCTTTTAGGTATAGGGAAAATGCGGCGCTTCTAGTGTTAAGAAGTAACGCCTTCCTTAATCGGGAACAATCATAGAATATATTCTTGTTACTATTAGGTGTGCATGACAGAATATTTTCTAACGATTCATTCATTCAAGTATTCTACCAGCTGATTGGTAGGTTCTTGGTCAGTCCCCATTCTGTATCCGAACCTCATAGAAATTGTCTCGCTTTCCCTCCTAAGGCTGGCCCGTTATTAGATCCCTCTTCAATTCATCATATCTTTTACCTCCTCTTATTTCATCCAGAATTCCTATCCTCCTCCTTCCTCTTCCACGCTTCCCCAGTGTTCTCCCCTCTATCACTCTTTTCAACATGCCCTCTCCTCTAAAAACCTCATCCATCCATCTCTTCTGCCTTCTCCGAACCTCTGCCACAAGCTTCCTCTCCTCTCCGACCATATCCTCGCTCCTCCTCGTTCGTCTTTCTCGCCATCCAGCTAACATTCTCCATCCTTCTCCAAACCCACATCTCAAACGCCTCAAGTCTACGCACATCTTCCCTTCGTAATGACCAAGTTTCCGACCCATATAGCGCCACGCTCCATATTAAAGTTTTCACCAGCCTCTTCTTTACGTCTCTTCTCAGACCCCCTCATCAATTCCATTCTCTTCGAAAATGCTTCTTTAGCAAGCGCAATTCTGCATCTGATGTCCTTATCACTAAACCCATTTGCCTCCAAAATACTACCCAGATACGTAAACTGCTCGACATGCTCTATCTTCTGCCCTCCCACCATTATATTCAGCCCCGCCTTCTTACATCTAGAAAATCTCATTACTTTCGTTTTCTTGTGATTGATCTTCATCCCATACTTTTCACACTGCACCTTTAATGCATTCACCATTGACTGTAACCCCTTGGCCGACTGACTAACAAATGCTTGATCATCTGCAAATCTCACTGATTTTATCAGCTCCCCTCCTACCTTTATTCCTACCTCCTCCTCCCCCCAAGCCTCCCTTACCATTTCTTCTGAATACACGTTAAAAAGCAACGGCGATAGTGGGCACCCTTGCCGCACTCCCCGTCCTATCGTGGCCCATCCCGATTCTCCATTGGCTACCCTAACCTGCACAGTCTGATTCATATACAAATTTCGAATCAGACGCCTGTCCCTACAATAGACCCCTAATTTCTTCAACACTCCCATGAATTTCGTCCATTCCACCCAATCAAACGCCTTCTCGAAATCTACGGAGCATGCAAAAACATCCTGCCCATACTCTAGGATTCTTTCTACTAGTGTCCTCATCACCGCTATAGCGTCTCGCGTTCCCGTCCCTCTCCTAAACCCGAACTGGTCGTCACCCAGGTATTCATTTGCCTTCTTCTCTAGCCTTCTGTTTAGAATCCTCAGAACTACTTTGGCCGCGTGGGATATTAAGCTTATTGTTCTATAGTCTTCGCACGTTTTTGCCTTACTCTTCTTTGGTATAGGAATTAGTACAGTCTTCGCGAAGTCTTCCGGCCACACTCCATCCTCATAAATCCTACGAATAAGCGCAAAATGTTTTTCTCTTCCGTTTTTCCCCATGCTCTTTAAAAACTCTGCAGGTATGTCATCTATTCCCACCGCCTTATTCCTTTTCATGTCTCGTAGACCTCTTTCGATTTCGCAATCTAGGATACTTGGTGCGATGCCATCTCTGTCGATATCGTCTTCCCATTCTATATCTAACCTATTGGGCCTTATTTCTTTACCATACAGCTCTTTAACATACTCCTTCCACCTCTCCTGGATCTCTCTCGGTTCTACGATCACCTTTCCCGTCTTGTCTGTTATCGTTGTATTCCCCTTCTCTTATTACCACCCGTCAGTTCCTTTACTTTCCTATATAATGCATCTGCTCTTCCATCTTTTTGATATTTCTCTAACGCGTCGATCTGTTCTTTCCACCATGCCTCTTTTGCTTTCTTTGTTTCTCTTCTAAGCCTGTTATTAAATTCTCGGTATTTTCTCTTACCTAGTTCTGAGTTTACGCTCTTCCATTTCCTTCTCTTCTCCATCTCCCTGATCATCTCCTTCGTGATCTACGGTTTTCTAATTTTAGTTGCACTCATTACGCCTACCGTTGCTTTCGCCGCTTCTACAATTCCATTTTTCAAACTTCCCCATTCATCTTCCACTGATCTAACTCCATGATCCTCACCCATTATCTCATCCACCTTCTCCCGATACTTCTTCTTCATTGCCCCAGTTAATGCCTCCGTATTCCACTTACGTACCCTCCTTCCCATTCTTATCTTTTTCAGTTTTACCCGACATTTCATGACTAATAAGTTGTGGTCTGTGTCTGCATCAGCTCCTGGATAAGTATGCGAGTTTTTAACACTATTCCTGTATCTGTGACGTACCATTATATAATCTATCTGGAACCTGTCTGTGTCTCCCGGCTTCTTCCAAGTGTACCTACGTCGAGGATGATGTCTGAACCATGTATTTGTAATTACTAGGTTATTTTTGCGGCAAAACTCCACAGCTTTCTCGCCCCGGTCATTTCTTCTTCCTAGCCCGTAATCGCCCACCTCCCGCCCATCTCTTCCTTCACCCACCACCGCGTTCCAATCCCCCATTACTACCAGGTGCTTACTTCCTGGTATCCTACCAATTATTTCCTCTAGCTGATCGTACACCCCATCTACCTCCTCCTCTTTATGATTAGAGGTAGGCATATAAACCTGGATTATTACTAAATTCGTTGGTTCTGCTTTTAGTTCCACGACTATTATCCTATCACTCACCTGTTCTGCATACAATACTTTTCTACCTAGTTTCCTATTCATTACGAATGCAACCCCGCGCTGACTTTCATTCCCTCCAATATAAATTACTCTATAATCGCCGCTCCAGTAATCCCCGTCATTCTTCCATCTTACTACACCCAGACCCATGATTACACCCACCCTCTCCATTTCTTGCTTTATATTCTCTAGCTTCCCCGGCCTCAGCATAGTCCTAACATTCCACGTGCCTATTCTGATAGTTTCGTTCCTCTTCTTTATCTTCTTTTCCTCTGTTGCTGCTACGTCTGAGCAAGAATTTCGTGTGATGACGACCGCAGGGGACTTGCTCCCACCGCTGCCGGGCACGACACTCGGCCCTCTTGGCCGAGTTCCGCAGTTGCCAGGATTCATTATCATTTAAGAACTGTCCATAATTTCAAGGTTTTTGTCTTAATTGAGATAGTATTCCGTGGCCTATCCCAATAGGGTTTTTTTCGTGACACCATTACTTCAGAGGCCTGACACCACTGGGGTCAGACGCCTTTTGCAGCAGCCTCACTGAGGTACAGACGCTGCGCGGACTAACATTCGTCTGTCTCCTAACCTTCGACCATTCTGGCATGGGTGACCCTACCAGGAGCAATGCTCCCGCCAGTATAGCTCTAGGGGTCATCGGAGCACGCAAGCCCTACAACCACGACAAGGTTGTTGTCCAAGAGAAGAGTTCTAACGATTACAAATGTAAATTCAACGCGCATATGTGTCAAACGCATACTTTAATAAGTACCTTCGAAGAGTCCATTATACTTTTAAAAAGCCACGCGATCTAAAATGGCATCTCAATGTTTAGAAGTTACTGATCTGAATCGTTCGTATGATCGTCGTGTATTTCAACGGCAAAGAAGAAGTCTTTCTTGTTCAATTTCTTCTTTAAAGAAAATAAACTCTTTATTTTCTTAAAATTATAGCTATACCAATATGATAGGAAGGAACATTATATAACGACGGGAATAACGTGGGGGAGCTTACATTTTTAAATCCCAAGGTAAACACTACCTTAATTGTTCCGTTAAGTAAACACTGAGTTTTAATTAAGCTTCTGTGAGTGTACATTAACCATTTTCTACACCTTTAAAACAAAAAGAATGAATCAACTACTCAGTTATGCTAAAAGGAGAGTAATGATAAACTTTTATAGTGAGGTTTTGAGGGTTTTACACGCTTACTATATAAACTTAACAATTTAACAAACGCGAAATATTTATTAAACCTTTTGACGTATTTTAAGTAATGGTTCTTATGAGAATTCCCTTGAAATCAATAACGTCCGATCCTTAGCGAGGGAATGAAATTATTAACATTGTACCCATTCATTATCCTCCAACATTCGTGGCAGATGTTATATACAGGTAAGGTTTCATGACACATTAGATGACATAGTGTTTCACATTTTAGATTAGGTGACAACATGTAACAGGAAAGTTTATCAATGAAAAATCGTGTCTTGTGAAGATTTTGCGTGAATCTGGCTCAAAATTAACAAGACGAAACGAATTTTGTTTCCCTGGGTCCGCATACCTGGTACAATAACACAAAAAGTAAATAGAATTGTATATTTTGATACTAGCCACTTAAACTGTTCTCTGGTAGGTAAAATGTGATCCTTTTAAGCCGAAAATAAATCATACACCAGAATTTTGAACTCATTGCGACTTAGTGTTCAATGCTGATTATTGAAAGCTAGAGAAGAACAGTTCATAAGTGAAAAAGCAATATTGAAACTAGTTATATCTTAATATAAATGAATGATATTACATTTAAATTGACATAAATTGATTCAATACACTGTCAATTTTATTGGAAAATTAATAAATATGATCTTGCCATGACCGTTGATCAGTGAAAGTGAAACCGAGATTTCGCACTGCTTAGAAATAAGGAATGGAAACATTATCACTTTGTTCACAAGTTGGTTGACAAAGCTCGGATTAGCAATAATAATTGCTTCAGACTTACCTATTCAGGGCCAAGAAGTTGATCGAGGTCCAGCCGGAAATGGCAGCTAATTGAGTACCGATTTTTGGTATAGATTCACGGAGATCTTTATAACAGGGAGCGTCTACATTTTTCATATATCCTACTTGGTTAATCTAGTCTACTTATGCAGAAGAAAATTCCTAATACAGTTTTTTTATCTTACAAATATAAGACTATTATAATTTTATTCCAATCCTATACATGATGCAACATTGGGTTTTAATATTTAATAAATAACAATTAAATACTTCGAAATTACTGGTAAAATGGATTGATTAAATAATATGGAAATTGAATATTATGATGCATAAATTCACAATTTATCAATACATTTTAGCTACCAAAATTTCCTTTTTTAGAGAAACTTCCACAAAGGTTGATGGCTTCAGTAGTGTGTTTGATGTTTTCCACTTCTGGAATACATAGTCCTGCCTTGGACAGCTTGTCATGCATGCGTAAAAATGGATTGTATTTTCCCATTCATGGCAAAGCCAGAGAAGGAATGAAACTGACTAAGAGTTCACAGGGGATCGCGAAAGAAGCAATCCACATGATTAAGCGTCCCTGCTCAATGAAATGTATACGTCAGTAGCTCTTGATTGCGGATAGAAGATTTTTAGAACTTTTTCTCCGTGGTTCGTCATGAAACTCGGTGAATTTGTGCTTCGGACCCAATACAAATTCGTTTTTTTAGTACGAAAGGAAAGTCTACTTTCAAAACGTAGGCAAATATGAAGAATATCACCTAGCGGGAACCCTGATAAGAGTTTACATCCACAATTTCCCGGGAAGGCATCAAATATTTCCCCTGAGGACTCTGGTTTGAATCTTTTGTATCACAATATTTTTATTCTGCAATGTTTTTATTTATGTTTATTATACTACAATTCTTACACAAAAATGGCAAAAAAACTACTCATTCATTCAGATGCACTTTTTTCTACTTATGATATATGATTGGAAGGTAAACTTTTGAGTTCTTTCAATAAATTACATATGATGCACTTAATTATTAAACATTTGAACGTAGCTAACGTAGAAATCAGACCTAAACGAAGTCCAATGGAAAAACATCACCAAGACGCAAAGCTGGAAAAACAAGGTTGACGGACAACTGGCCGTTCCGATCATGCGTAAAAAAATGGGCCTTCAAAAGAAATCTTTCTTCCATTATGCACATTATCGTTCTGCGCCAGATGGTTTGCGGCCGCTGAGACAAGCTTTCGTAATACCGCTCACCCCTCGGAAACTTTCATGAGACCCAATCATGATTTCACTTAAAGTCAACTTTGCAGACAGAATGTAAAATAGCTCCCAAATTTATCACACTCCTCTCAAAAATATAGTATTAGGTAGAGCGTAGAAAATCATATTAATTTTCCCCAGGACACATCTCAGGGGAGTATAATCATCTTCATGAGGAATTTGAAAAGCCATATACTTCAGGGGATGTAATTTGTCATGAAAAAAAGGTTTAAATTTGTCTGGGTATTTAACCCTAATCTGAAAATTACCCGTTGAGTGAGCTAGCCAGTTACACAACCAATGCGTTTGGATTAAATGCGAATTTCAGCAGATATTTCAGCGGTTCACTGGTTTAAATTGGTTTATAGAGGAGGTTAACTGGTTAACACATCTAACCGGCAACTGGGAGCTCAGGGCTCGTATCGCGGTCATGTTAAATGAGGGGGGAGGTTATGCTGATTAGGAGGTAAGGAGAAAAGTTACGGAGCTGACCTAAGCGGCAAAGGTCAATCACAACCGGTTGACAGCAGGAAGTATTCCTTTTAATTTATAAGATATTTTCGACCAATAAAACACAACAATTTTTGAGAATATGGTAAAAAGTTTTTAAATTTAAAGATTGTGATGGAAGATACATGCCTCGACTAAATGTATTGCTCCGGGTAAATGCTCCAGGTATTGAACCCTAATCTGAAAATTACCCGTTGAGTGAGCTAGCCAGTTACACCACCAATGCGTTTTGGATTAAATTCGAATTTCAGCAGATATTTCAGCGGTTCACTGGTTTAAAATAGGTTTATAGAGGAAGTTGGTTAATACACCTAACCGGCAACTGGCAATGCTTATGAATGATATCATGTCTGCATTCGCCATGGTATGAAAATTTTAAAAGTATTATTTAATTTACTTTTGTCTACCAAAGATATTTATTTTCGTAATTTAAGTATGGACAAGATGCTACTTTCGCCAACAGCAAGAATAACTCACGAAAAGAAAGAATGCATTCTATCAGAAGAGGAGTGTGCTAACAGCCACTAATACAAACCTATAAGTATGGAAGCACCTTACATTTGGAGTACCTTCAAAAAATTTCGTGCAAAAAGTCTCCCACCAACACCAAAGCTCTCAAGCAAAATGTCATAAACAAAAGCATTTTTAAAACGTATTACATAATTGAACTTAACTGAAACTTCAGTATTGTGCCAAAAATTTAAGTTGAAATGAAGGTATTCGCGAGCCAGCAATACAAGCCTTAAAGTAAGGATGCACCTTATATTTGGAGTACCTTTGAAAAATGTAGTGCAAAAAGTCTCCGATCAACACAAAAGCTCTCAAGCAAAATATCTCTAAGAAAAGCATTTTTAAAACGTATTACATAATTTTACGTAACTGAATCTTCAGTATTGTGTCAAAATTAATGTAGAAATGTAGGTAGTTGCGAATCAGAAAGGAATTATATCAATTGTACGCCATATGTTCATGACATCATTCATTTCAGCGTTATTATTTCAAGTCAAGTTCAGACACAATAATAGAAAGAGATGGGTGATTTTCAGTAGTATCCCGGCCCAAGTCAGCATATCCCTCAATCATAGTAATGTACTGGTTGGAGGAGAAGAGTCTAAAACAATCACGGAAGTGCTACTCACGAAATATTTAGGATTTCAAGAGGAATCTCATTGGGAGCTAGTGGAAATGCTCTTCCCGGTGAAAATAAATATATTCTTCCTTCTTCCAACACCACTCTAAAGGCGCGATAGGATATGTTAGCATGTTTTTCAACGTAGAACTTCCTTGGCATCTGATTTGGCCTTGTATTGCTCTCCTGATTTTTTTGTCGCTTGCGTTTTGTTACGACCTGCGGAGCGTGCGAGGTCCTAATTTGGACTGGAAAGAGAATTGCATGGCTAGTGTGGAACCACACCCAGGACGTATATTGCTAGGCACTTCGTAGATGAAGATGACCTATCCCTTTTGACTGGATTTATTCGAAATACAGTTTTTTTGAAACTGACCAAATTTGAATCAGTAGAAAACTGGAGATCCATGCTAGTTCACAAATATGCCAAATGGATATCGGAAAATTTCATTTTTAAAGTCACGACCACTGATAACCGACAAATTCGTCAATGCTAAAGTGTTACACTCTAAACCTCAACATTTCTCAGGAAACTAGTATACATCCTTTTAAACGTAAGAAAAATGAAAATGCATGTATTTCCCAGCACATGTCAATTATTTTCATCAGCTGTCAACAGAATAAAGATAAATGGGTATGTGCAACGGCCTGGGTTAGAAATCGTAATTCGAAATCAATGCGAGAGGTTTTAAGCAGTCTTATTCGTCGTTGAATAGCCACACCCGTTCACGCAAAACCTCCAGGCCGGAATGGACATTGCTGGCCTCGACGTTTTGCCTGAACGTACAGTCACCCGCACACACTTCAAAATTCCTCAAGATTTTACCTCAGCTCAAGGCCAGCAATGTCAACTTTGGTAGACGATATTTAGCGGTAATCGGTAACTTGATCGTGAGAAATATTTTCTCAACGTTATAACGTTGCTAGGAGTTCATGGTGCAATGGACGGCTGTTCAGGAGATGAGAGATTTTTCGGACATATCCCTTCGCAGAATTGAAGACTGAACCTAACGATTGGCACTATTATTTGTAAAAGAACGAGGAAAGATATGTACAGTGGTTTTACCTTTGATTTATGTCCACGAAATACCTGCGACGACGCTAAGGGTTTTGGCTACAGTAAGAGGCTACAACCATTTGAGTTCTTTTATTTATGAAATAACTCCTTCGTTTCATTTTCATGAGCACTTCTCAGATTATTAATAAATGCATTATCTTTTGAGGCATTAGAATCAACCTCTGATTAATTTAACAATAATAAAGGATAACCAGCCTTATCTAAGATTCTATAGCAGCAATGTCTACTTTTGACAAAGACATAGCTCACGCTCTTAAATTTTTATTTCTTCTTCAAAAGAATTAAGATAGTTTCTGTGGTAAAATCTGAATGCAAACTGACGGCAAACACGATACTAGCCACAAGCAACAAATTCAGCCTCCACAGTCCTGACTTATGCCGCCCAACAGAAAGGTTTTTACCATGTTTTTATTAGTTCGGTTTCCGTCATGTCTGGCTGTCTGTCCGGGTGGAATATTGCAACCGAGTTTAAACTAACTTCCCGGTCAGCTAGAGACTTTAAATTTTAACCATAGCTCAGAAGTGGATGACAATGCAATATTAGCTATCTATTATAACAATTTATTGATTAATTATTTAACAATTAATTAACATATTTCCTGATGTGCTAGTAGAGGCTTGTAATTTTAACCATAGCTCAGAAGTGGAAGACAATGCAATGCTAGCTATAAGTTATAACAAATAATAATTAATTTACGATTAATTAGTTATTGCAATTCCACACACTATCAGCAGAACAGAATCGGAAATTCATCGGGAACTTCCTCTGTGTCCCTGCCAGAGTCTCATCAAGATGTATAAAATCGATTGGGAACCCGGGCATAAGACTAAAAAGCAGAAAATAATTAATTAAACAAAAAACATTAATAAATCACGTTGTTAAAACGGACTAAAAAGTATAAAATAATTTTCCCTTGGCCCTTCTAATTTTTAAGGGTGAATTTTTAGTGGCTATGGGGATAATTGTAAGACTTGAAAAGAAAAAACGTGGGGCGCAGGCAGTAGATAATAGAAGTAGATAATCCGGATGAATTCAGAACCAATTTCAGTGCATTGCAAATGGTATTGATTGTGGAAGTTTGCTCAACGACACCTGGTCCCTTTACTCCTCCTTAATTATCATGGGTTGTCTGCGCCCCAAGTTTTTCTCTTCAAGTCTTACAAATATCTCCATAGCTCCTAAAAATTCACCCTCAAAAATTTAGAAGGGGCCAGGGACAATTATTTTATACTTTTTAGTCCGTTTTCATATGTGGTATATTAAAAAATGTATTTAATTAATTATTCTATTTTAAATTAGTAAACAGTACAGTTGACCGCCGGCCTCAAGGTTGTCACTACACATGCTCTGTATTTCCATAATGCCGACATTGCACTATCCTGGTATTGAGAATTTTCTCTTCCGGTGTGGATACTCTGTTCACATGGCAACATTCCTGGCACAAGAGCAGACGTGGGAAGTGCTGGTGATATCTTTCTCCGTGTTAAAAACCAAATCGGCTACCATCTGCTAGCTAGGAAAGGATTCGCATGCGAATACCTTTCTCTCGTAGGAATGAGAACAAGATCAATTTTTCCAGCGTCCTGGCACCATAGTTTTGCGCATTTCTGTCTTCCGTTAGTGTTGAATAGAGAAGTAATATAGTATCAAGAGAAAAAGTTTAAATGGAAGTAATGAATGTTAATGGAAGGTAGTATGCAATCAGCAAGCTTTAACAATATTTTTTCAAGCGTACTTTTACCAATTCTTCGAAGTAATTATGAATATATACATGATCACAAGTATTTTTCCCGTTTCAGTAAATGACAATAGCATTATTGATAATAAATTAACTTTAGTCAACTAAATAGAGCGTAGTTTTCTCTTATTGAGAAACGCAATCTGAACGCAATCTGAATCAATCTATTCAATGTGTAGCAGTCACGTGCGCTACACTGTTTCCACGACATTGCCACTGTCTTTGGCTTTGTGTGTACATAATGGTGAAATTTTGCTCGTCATCGGTTGCCGTCATTCCATCCGACATGACCGGGAGCAGGATCGCAGGCAAAATTTGGCTCAATAAATGTTCCCGTGCGTGTAAAGAGCTTTAGGGTTTCCAGAATGTAATAACACAAGTTGATTACAATTGAACTCACTTTCCGTCTGATAGAATGAAGTACAGCTCCCCAGTGGGCGGGCTACGTTGACCACCGGTAGCGAGCGAGCTTTATAAGGTTTTTCTCATCCACCCCACATCCCCTCGGGACAATCAATAGCCTGCGAACGTGAAAACTCTCTTCAATGGTTCCAGGCCATTTCCAAAAGAATGTCAGCCGTCGTATGTCCGAGCTTTGACCAAATTAACCGCCTAAAGGAGAGGAAGAAGGACAGTGATTAGGCCACGCAGGGATGGGGAGCGCATGAGGGGATAGAGATAGTCGAACGAGGAAGCAGAGAGTGTTTTCCGGAACCGGGAGAGATGGCGGCGCGTGGGAAGAGCGTCCTGAGGCTTCTGGGGGATTATTTTGAAAATTCACCTCGTGGAAAATGACGATCGCTCACTCACTCGATCGCTCACGGATCGCTCCATACAAGGAGAATATTTCCGAAATTGGAATAGTAATCCGTGCTCACCAGATGTCGAGTTCATCCACTCGTTCATTTTCGGCCGAGGATACTTCATTTTGGTCATTTTATCGACCTTTCAAACCGCCTGTAATTTCTTGGTGATTTGTGTGCTGCTGTCGTTTTTAAAAGCAGACGATGACGTAAGTTGGGTTCATATTTGAGCCGGTTAACTTCTTTCTATGCCCTTTTTCTATTGGCTTCATTGGTAATGGTCTTTATCGTTGTGCTTTTTTATAAAGATCATACTATGAATGTCTCGACAGAACTAATTATTGTGATATATATTTATAAAAATTATTATTATGAATGTTGGAAACGAATCCAGCAATGGATATCGTTTTCAAATTATTATTATTAAAATATTTCATTTCGATTCTTTATTTATGAGTAATGTACCACAATGCGGTATTTATTTTGCGTAATTGGCCTATGCGTTAGTAGTTTCAAAATATCATTGTTCCTTTGTGAACACCGAAAAGCATAATCATAGTTCGTAACCGCTCTAAATAAACCAGAATATAGCTGACGTAAGGGAAAACACGTAAAATAACTGACATTTAAATGGTGTTACGCGCATATCCGTCGGCCCCGGTGGTGGCGGGTCAAAGTTCTCGCCGTCTACCCCTTAGGTCGTGGGTTAGAATCCTGCCTGAGTAGACTTTTTACTCCTAGAGGGCGTTAAGGTGGTTGGAGCGGTAATCGTGAGTCGTTGAAGGCACATTCTAATAACTTTTCAAGCAAATCGATAAAAATATTCTTGGACCACTTTTCACTTAAGTACACCAGTTTATACGTTGGAAATTGCCAAACATGCAGTAATGTATATGATGCAAGAGTTGTATTTCAAATTTTCGCCTTAATTAAAGCATTGTTTTGACTTGGATTTGCGGCGCGAAATTCGAAATTTACGAGAAAATCATATCTACACACGCTTTTCTTACTCGGCATGATACCTTGATATTTGTTAGCAGCTATTATAATAATATGAAAAGTATTATTTCGCATTTAGGAGAAAATCTGTACATAAGCAATCGAATTATTTCAAAATATATGCCGTGTGCCATAAGAGGACTAGTTAAAATATCATTGAATTGCCAGGAAACCAAATCGGTAGCATGCAGTTTTTTTCACTTTTATCGATAGATATTACTAATAAGGACACGTTTGCAAAGTTTCACGCAAATCTGTATACATAGAAAAATCGCTCCAGCCACCTTAATGTGCGTGGTCGTCCGCTCTTAACTGTGTCTGACTAGGCACCGTGATTGCACCCGATGTAAAGGGCCATGTTGCTTTTCTCGATGGTCATCGAAAACAAACAAATAAAATAAATAAATAATTTATTTTTAAACAAGTTTCAATGCCTTGCGTAATACAAAATGGAAAATAATACCGCAAATTATATCAACTGGTACCAGAATGATTTTTTCTGTTATGCTCACTGTAATGTCACTTTGTAGGTGTAATTGACTGTGTTTAGTGATAATTCATACCTGGACATACCCCAAGACAGAGTGAAGTAGCCGTATGTGAGAACAGCTGATTTTAATACCAATTCATTTCACGGAATTTCTTGCACTATTTTACTGCTAGAAATCGTACAAAATAAGCCTAGCAAGTTGATTTGCATGATAAATCAATTCTTTGACGATTTGTGTGGAACCAGAGATTTTACTGATGAGGAGTAATTGTGCCGTTACCTCCTGTTATTTCAATTTGCATCTACTGTTATTGCGGTTGTCATCGGAGAAATGCTGATGGAGACATCCATTAAGGGTAGAGGTAAAGAGATTTTGAATACACCCCCTTAACATTTTTGGAGCATGGGAGTTCATGCATCGGAGGAAAATTTACCCGCCAAGCTAGGGAACAGCCATAGTGTGAATGGAATTGTGGCATAAGCCTTAAAGGCTACAAGAGTTCCACAATTCAGGTTTTAGTTTAAACATTTTGTATATTTTCTTTCAGTGCCACTGCATTAGAAGGGTTGTGCAACAAATAAAATGCTATGGACCATATGCTTGTCTTCAATTAAAATGTTTGTTGAATTTATAGAATATTCATATATTTTCCTCATTTTCACCAATGAGATAAAAACTGCGTTCATTTATATCATCTTGAAGTTGAATTAAAAAATATGCTCATCTTCATCCATAGCATAAGTTTCTTACTTTAAGACCATGCTAGCCCTATTTCTGAAAATTTAAATTTCAGTAGTTTGTAGGTGAAACTCTGGAATAGTGTAGCGAAGCTGGTAAGCGAAAGATATTTGCTTAGTATTTCAATACAGAGTCAACCAAGTAAGGGAAATTTTAGAACATTGGTAGCCATTGGCAGTTCAGTGCCAATGTAGCGAGTGCCAAGGTATTTTGTGGCACTCTTTCACTGTTGAATCATCAATTATGACTTGTATTAACTGGCCTATCTCTATATATGATTCCAGCCCCTTACGGTTATTGTTTCAAGTTTGGGTGAAATAAATAGAAAACAAGCCCTGAAATGTTGTCAGGATTGTTTGAGCTCACTTTGAATTCGCTTTCAGGGGAGAAGGTTTTGCCTGATTCTATGCGTACGCCACAGCTACTCTGAACAGGAAATGTCAATACGATGATCGATTTCAAACAAAAATAAATAATAGTTTACAGGGTGATTTAAGACAAAAAAATATTAAAATTCACGTAATCTCAATCTCATACAAAAAACAGTTTTCGAGTTAGCGCCGATCAAAATACGTAAACGGTCAATTGGCCGCTATCCGGCATTCTAGTGTTAAAAATATAATATTTTTGTTTATTTATACACAGTTATTTTTGCTTACTTATTACCGTGGAATAATATAATGCTGATAAGTATAACTACCTTAGTACCAGCCATTATAGAAAGAATACACAATTAGCTCCTTTTGGGAGAGATGGCTGTGTTAAACCTCATAATTAACATCTTGTACGACGCTTAAACTAGCTCTCTATTGATTGTAGTAAAAAGCGAAAAGCTCAAATCACTTGTTTATTTGAGTAGCTTGAAAGAGTTACCTATTCGGAAGTGAATTTATAGAATGACCCTCCTGATACTTCGTCTGTGCTTAAGGTAAACTCTCCATTTTCTGGGAGAGCGGCAAGGTCATCAAAGTACTCCGTGAAGAATGGTCGGCTGTGACCGGAGGACGGGTGGCAGGGGGTGAGGGACTGCTGACGGATGGGTTTGGTAGATAACAGGCCAATCGACCTTTCAAAGCAGAGACCAAGAAAGATCTTCTGACTTGAGTTAGGGATATGCCTTCCCTCACTATTTGGAGAGTCAAAAAATAATCTGAACAACCGAATGCGGAGTATAGAGGTGGGTACCTAATTGTATCCGTTGAAAATTGCCGGAGGAAAAACGTTTTCAAGGACTGAAAACCCAGGAAAATGCGTGGACTAATACACTAAGACCGATAAAATGCAAGATAAAAACAATGACGATGATCACTTAACTCCAACCAAATAAATAATTTATGCTTCAATTACTAGCGTTAATCATAGTTTGTGCAATCTGAACTTCATCCATTTCATGTGCAATGCTGTCTCTTGTGCTTTAATGTTTCCACAAATTGATCACAGCCAGTGGCTTCATGTGTACACAGCAGTGAAATATTCCGCGCCATCGGTTCCCGCCATTCTATCCCACATGGCCCTGGGCAGGATTGCAGGCCGAATCTACTCAGGCGGGATTCTAACCCGCGACCAAAGGGCTAGCCGGCGAGAACTTTACCCCGCCACCACCAGTAGGGTGCGGCTTATTTTTCGAAAATCGGAAAAGCTAAAAGTTCCACCCGTCAAAACATTCATGTTGATGAGAAAACACATACGTGAAATTTTTGTTGAGTTGTGATATCGTTAACACGTGCCGCATGGGGTCTGAAATACCCCACTCAAAAAAATGGAAATACCGCATCACAATAACTGTTTCTAGACTAAATATATGATTTTACGACCCTTCAGATCTAAAATTTCATTATTTTTTACCTATCTTTAGCCGTTTAGGAGATGCAGGAGGGCGAAGCGAGCTCGAAATGCTAATTAGGGGGGCGCCGCGCTGCGCCGCCGCCGCGGACGAGATTCGCTTGTACGTAGATCCCCCCTCCCCCCGTAAGCGGCCCACGACGACACCGCAACTGCTACGCAGTCTCGTGGTAATTGCATAGTTCTGGAGCACTCATTCACTGGTTATGGCGAAGAACATAGTGTTTTCTATATCCCTTCTCTGCTCTTTTGACTAATGTGTACACACAATGTATGTGCTTTGCAGGGGATAATGTACGCAACGCGTATCGGCTTTGCATCGGGGATAATACATTTTTCTATCAGTCATTCTCTAGCTTGTGAGTGAGTGCGATCAAAATCTGCTTGATTCTCAAAGTTTTAGTGGAATTTTATTCTGTATCATCGGGATAACATAAATTATTTGCCATTTTCTGATAGTGCTACGTTAAAGCATGGAGCCCAAACTAAGGAAGTTTACGGAAATACTACTAATCGGTCAACCTTCAGAAAACATGCAAGGAGCTCGCATGCCTACTGCCCGGCAGGCTCTCAGTTTTTTATTTTATAATATGAGGGTGTTAAAACTAAGTCGCCGTGAAAGTGCTCGTAGGACTGTCACTCAGATTCTCTCATACTGGCAGAAAACCAAAATACCTCACATTCAGCCAGTAAAAATTCAAGCTAAGTTGGAAGCATTATACTCAGAGTGGCGTGATATAGTGAAAAGCTACAAGAGAAATTCAAGCACCCAAATTCGTAGGAGGGAAGGATTTACCTCCAAGATGGACCTCCTTTTTGATATTTCCACCGCAACTGCCTTTGAAACAATGGAAATAGAATCGAGAGTGGCTCGCCATGAAGAAGAGAAACGAGCCATAAGAGAAGATATTGAATTTTATGTGCAACAACGACAAAGTACTCGTCACGGAACGCTTGGTGGAGTTGACATCTCGCTGAGAAAAATAACCAAATCCGAGGCTATGAAGAACAAACGGAGGGAGCATCACTCTAAAGATTTAGAAAAGAAAAAGGAATACGCCACTTGCATACTATCTGGTAAGTCCTACTTTGAACCCATTCCTATTACTATCGACATTTAATTTTTAAGGTTGACCCATTTCTTTTATATATCGCAGGCGGGGTTTATAAGTATGAGTCTTCTGGAGACGAAAGTGCTCCTTATAATGACCCCTCAAACCCCTCGGCCTCCACCTCTAAGAAAAGGGGAAGACGAAACTTTATTACTAATGACCTTTCTGAGGCGTTAGATGACGCAAAGTTGAGCAGCAAAAAAGCTGCCAAGATCCTTGCTGCTGCTTTGCGTGCATTAGAAGGAGATATATCCCAAAAAAACATAAATGAGAGTACTATTCGGAGACAACGGGATAAGCACAGGGCTAGTTCAGCGGAGAAAGTGAGAGAGTCATTTTCCCCTCACCCTATACTCACTTTGCATTGGGATGGTAAAATGCTACCATCTATTGGCAGTAATGACACCAAAGAGAGATTGGCAATCGTTGTTATGGGTGTCAGAACCAAGCAAATGCTTGCAGCCCCAGAGTTTCCAAATGGAAGCGGAAAAGCTATTGCAGAGGCTGTTTTTAATACAGTGAAATAATGGAATATTTCCAATAATGTTAAAGCAGTTGCATTTGTTACAACCAGCGCTAACACGGGTAAGTTATTTTCTTTTTCCTGATGTTTTCAGTTATAATGATGCAACTGATAAGTAATGCCAATGTTGTATTCTTTCCAAGGGTTTAAGAATGGTGCCGCAGTGCAGGTTGAGCACTTATTAAAAAAAGAATTGCTATGGTTGCCTTTCCGACACCACATATTTGAAATCGTTTTGGAGGGAGTTTATCACCAAATAATGGGACCTTCAGCTGGGCCAGAAACTTTGCTATTTAAAAACTTTCAGCGTCAGTGGTCGTCTATTGATACAAGTACTTATGAGGCCATTGATAGTCACCCTGATGCCAAAGAAATTTTTGATACGGGGACGAAACTCTCAATAATTAACTTCGCACAGGAGCAAATCAATGTACACGGCTATTATTTTATGTTAACTGGAATTAGTTATTAAAATATTACAAAGCTAATACCCCAATTTGTCTTTTTCAGATCGGTCAGCCTAGAGATGATTACTTGGAGCTTTTAGAGCTCTCAATTATATTTCTTGGGGGTTAACCTGCCAAAGGCGTAAAGTTTTTACAGCCAGGGCCAATGCACTGTGCGAGGTGGATGTGCAAAGCAATTTACGCACTTAAAATTAGGATTTTTCGTGAGCAAGTGCTAATTACCGATGTTGAATCCAAGGGGCTATTTGATGTTTGCATATTTATTGTAAAAGTTTATATCCATGCCTGGTTTGTTTCCCCGTTAGCCACATCAGCACCTAGAAATTACTTACTTTTCTTAAAGAAGCTCATTGAATATGAGAGCACTAATATTGCTGTCGCCAAAGTTGCTCAGAAAAAATTCATGGGACACCTTTGGTACCTGAGTGAGGAGCTGGTGGGTGTCTCAGTATTCGATTCCGGTCTTAGCGATGAAGAAAGAGCGAGGCTAGTGGAAGGTATGAAATCTCGTGGACCACAAGAAGAATGGCCCAGGAGGAGAAAAATTCATTTAGATGATGTACCAGAAATGAGTATCGCCAATTTAGCCACGAAAAAAACGGCTAATTCTTTTCAAATTTTGGAAATTAACTGCGATTTTTTTTATCTACCAGTCAGCAGTTGGGCGAGGAATTCAAGTTACCTCCATGGTGAGGGAGTAGTTAAGTCATTGCAAGTAGTTAATGACCATGCAGAGAGAGGAGTTAAATTGTTAAAAGATTTTTGCAGAACTTTGACTAAAGACGAAAATAAATACCAGGAATTGTTACTTGTTGTTCAGGAACATAGAAGAAAGGTGCCAGATGTTAGGAAGACAACGTTAATAAAAACGTATACATAAGTATTGGTATGTGATACTCCTTGTATTTTTCTTTTTTATTAGTGCACTGTCCTTCAGATTGCCTGTTTAATTTAGTAAGCTGTACTGATTTCTTTTTAATGAAGATGACAGATTTGGCAAATTTTTAAGACCGAGTTAATAATAAATTGAAATAATTACTAAAACGCCATGCTCTTCCCCATAACCAGTGAATGAGTGCTCCAGAACTATGCAATTACCACGAGACTGCGTAGCAGTTGCGGTGTCGTCGTGGGCCGCTTAGAGGGGGGGTTTACGGATAGGTGAACTCGTCCGCGGCGGCGGCGCAGCGCGGCGCCCCCTAATTAGCATTTCGAGCTCGCTTCGCCCTCCTGCATCTCCTAAACGGCTAAAGATAGGTAAAAAATAATGAAATTTTAGATCTGAAGGGTCGTAAAATCATATATTTAGTCTAGAAACAGTTATTGTGATGCGGTATTTCCATTTTTTGAGTGGGGTATTTCAGACCCCATGCGGCACGTGTTAACGATATCACAACTCAACAAAAATTTCACGTATGTGTTTTCTCATCAAAATGAATGTTTTGACGGGTGGAACTTTTAGCTTTTCCGATTTTCGAAAAATAAGCCGCACCCTAACCACCAGGGCCGACGGATATGCGCGTAACATCATTCAAATTTCAGTCATTTTACGTGTTTTCCCTTACGGGATTCAGGAGCATTTGGGCTATTTTGCGGAGTCTTCTCGAGTATTTTCGTGGAGATGGGAAGTTGCGTTATGGATTATGTATCAGTACTTCCCCAGCTTGGTGGGGAAGGGTTTATTCTCTTGTGAGAAACACGGCATTGCCGAAGACGCAAGCTGTGCGATGACAAGATGGTGTTGGGGATGCGAGGGTGGGAGAGCTGGCGCCTGACACCTTCGCAAGCTCGCGAGACTGGTGGTGGAGGAAGGAAGAGATAACTCTGAAGGGAGTACTTATGAATGCATTAGGACTGATTTACGACTGGTGTCCATATATACGATAGCTGTGGACGAGATTCACTTCCACGACTTCGATATCCACTTAAAAACCCCTCGGCGATCTTCGTCCGTCTTTGGTTGCATCCTGGTATTTACACAATAGACAGCGCCTCCATAGATCAATGATGTAACCGTCCATTTTAAGCAAATGTTTCCGGATTAAGGGCGAGGAAATGGAGATTTTCGACAATCACCATCTCATTAACGTAATCTACATCCACATAATAACTTAAAATCTAACTGAATAGTGTGTGGCTATGGTGATTCCACTACAATATATCCTACTAAAGTTTGATGAACCTTCGGCTGTTATACATTAGCAAAAACCTTAATTAGCTACCTATCAGGAGATAAAATGTCACCAAAATGCACTTCACTATAGGTATGCTACCAATGTTGTGAAACTTTTGAATGCTAGAGTATGTTTAAACTACATATATGAACATAGAACCAAAATGTATCCAGGAATCAAGCAAAAAGTGATGTTGGTACTACGTAGCAGGTTAAAAGATAAGTGTTTGAGGGACACTCAAATAATTAGCTACACTTTCTATCAATAAACATAATTATAAGGTCTCATTGGCAGAAAATGCGTGGCAAATAATAAAAAGTGCTGATAAGCTGACATAAATAACTATATCACTGACATACACTGCGCATCCGCAGGCTTTTAAAGTTGACGGTTATCGTTTGCGGTTGACGATTTCACGCGTTCGTTAACTCCCTCGTATAAAACCATTGATCTGAACATGCGTTCCGAGTTGTTGCTGATGTTGACGCCGATCTTAAATCGACCGTCTGTTGGAGAGAAAAGGGCCCATTTTGGTGTAATAAAAGTAGATTGGCAGCACAGTTTTACCACAAAAAATAAGAAGAATATATGTATGCGGCAGTGTACTCCTATGTTTTTGCAGAAAGAATGTTAAGGCCTGTACACACAATTTATTACATTGCATGATGAAAGGTGGTAATACCGGTGCCATACACATAGGACTAGGATAGCGACATCCATGGTAGTGACAAATGTCTTTTCTGTGTGCACATGAAGCAAGGGGTTGGTGCTTACACATTTGAAATCTAGCCCAATTTAAAAATGAACTGGATTATTGAATTAGTACATTTTTACGGCTCTTTTGAATCTACTAATTTGTCTCAATTCTGTCGCTGCTTGCAACTAAGTGGCATACGAGGCAAGTGTATCATCGACTACGTCTGTTGTCCATCACCTCCATCTGTTGTCACTTACCATCAATGAAATTCTCAATCATTATATTCTTAGTGGATCATCGTTTATAATATATTTTTTTTAGCATTTGACTCCTCCAAAGAAACACCAGGAAGAAATAATATAAATGCAACTGATAAAGGAGCAACCATAATCTGCATGTTAACAATGTGTGTCATCTATATCCATCCCAGTAAGAGCCAATTTTTCACATTTTTACAAAATAATTCAGACTTTTATGCAGAGTGTGCAGTAGAACCCCGCTAATCCATCGCCAACAGGACTTACAGTATGGTCGGAACACATAAAAGGTAGGATTACCAGAGGAACACATTAATTTACATAAAAACGGGATAAAACTGAAATTTAAACAGAAAATATTGCTATATGTACGGTTTTACAGATGTAATATTACTGTAAACTAGAAATAAAAGTATACTGCGATATAAATACAGCAAATGAAGAAAAAATAAATTGTAGAGTCATGAAACACCATAAAACACAGCAAATACTATGAAAATTTCACTATGATACACTATGAACGTCATGAAACACTTTACTGTAGACTTGATGTTCTTGCGCAGGTCGAAAAACGTCTGTTATGTTCTTTTGCTCAGCAGACGAAAATCTCGATTTCGCTGCGATGTTCCTCCATTTTCGTATCCACAAAATGTTCATTGGTGTAGACAAAACCCTAAACAAACACCGATAAGCGAAGGCACGGTCGGACTAAGCGAGGAGTCGGGCCATCCGAGGTCGGATTAGCAGAGTCCTACTGTGTGTAGAATTTTCCCTTCCCTTGTACTACGACCATGACGCAATGTAAGGGTTTGCTCGTTTAAATGGACCCTAGAGCTGGAAAGGCGGGAGCAATTGGTATTGTTCTCCTTAGAGCCACTCATTCCAGATAGGTCGAAGGGTGAGAGCCAGATGAATGTTAGTTTACGTGATGGTGTCATGTAAAAATACCCGTTTGGGAGTGGTGATGGGGAAGCCCTTAACTTTCAATTACCAAAAAATGGATTTCAATCACAGAAAAATGAATCCTGGCAACTACGGGACGCCGTACGTGTCGTACACGACAGCGGGGGTGGTTATTCCTCCGTCGTCGTCACCACACGAAATATTAGCGTAACAGTATCATCAGAGGATGTAAGGACTACGTGTAAAAAGAAGAGGACAAATAAGATTATTTACCCCTTCTCTGGTCGAAGCAACTGAATTCTTTATAAATGTACAAGTGCCTGAGTGAGAGAAAACTACCATCGAGAGTGAAGAAAGGGAAAGTTTGCAAGCATTATTTCTAACAACCACTCTAATTATCCTTCTTCGCAGAAACATAGCAGGTTTTACAAACCCTTCATAAAGATGATAAGAGTTCAGGGAGAAGTCAAATACTGAGCGTAGCGACCATGGAAGCGAAACCTAAACCCTCAAGTAGAAACTCACGAGGGTAGACTGGAGATATTCGATGTGTGGGCATTGAAGAGAATGAAAAAGTAAGGTAAACAGAAAGAATGGGATGGAAAAGTTCTTGCGCTTCATTAGCATTTTATACGCCTCTAGGGGGGTGTGCCCACTGGCTTCCTATTCCCATCCTGACTGTTATCGCTTCTCTCGCTCCACCACCACTCCTGTGAAGAAAGGAAAGGTAATACTTTTGTAATACTAAACAGTAATTCATTTAAAGAATTGTCTTTTGGACTTAATGAATAAATGAAGATGAAATCGAAAATATATTATTTATATTTTTCTAATGGCTCTCTATGCGATTTCATAGGACTGCTGTTTGAATTTTTTTTTTACAAATGACATAGCGTCCGCAGGCATTGATTTCTCCATTGGTTCTTTTTGGCGTTATTTAACATATTCTTCAACAATGGCTGGGATTTCCAAGGAGAGGTTTTTCATAAAATTACTAAAATTTTAGGAAATTTTGGAACATTTTGCTAAGTTATAATTTCCAGTAGAAAACAAAATTCGATTTCAAATATAAGGAGAAACATTAAGGTTTCTCCCTTAAAGCACTTCTTTTAAGTTTTTTAACTCCCTTAAGGCACTTCTAATTGTCTGTGATTTAATTTTCAAAAGAAACAAAGCCTGCCAGCGATAAAATGTACATAACATGCATTTCATATGGGAGTTGATGTGAATGACTTGGATTGCAGCCTGAGACTTTAGGTTTTCAATTGGTAGTTTCAATATCGTTCAACTTCTTACTCTTGCAAAAAAACCTGAGTGTTGCTTAAAAGCGTTTCATGAAAAAGTGACAGTTATAGTTAAATCTTCTTACAAAATATACAAGCAAATTGCATAACGCTGAAGTGATGGAATGAATCTCGTAAGAAAGTAATAGGAGAGTAGAAATGATCAATCAGAAATACGGTATTACACCGAATAATAATAACAGCCTTACGCCCACCCCCTGTTTACAATTCAATTACTCTCAGCGCACCGAGGCCAGCTTTCTCAAGGTGGGGTTTCACTGGTGCGTCTCGCGGCTGCATCCAAACGCGGAGGCGAGTCGCTGCGGTGGGACGTGCGGCCGATTGCACTAACTCATGAGTCCCGCCGCACAGCCGCGGAAACGGCAGTTCCCTTTGGACTCTATTGTGATCGAGTCGGTTCTTCAACTCGTCATAAGTGTATTCTACATCAAAAATAGACCGTGATATGATGTTGCTGGTTTTATTGGAAGAAGAAGCTTAATGTGAAGAAATGAAGAAAATTAGGCGCCGCAGAGCCAGAAAGGATACACTTTACAGGAGACGCCACGAAGAAGGTTTTCATCAAATTTTAATCAGGGGGCACTTGAAGGCTACTGGAGAGAAATTTCGCCATTTCTTTAGGCTCAATTCAAACCAGTTTGAGTTTGTTTTGAGCCTTGTACAAGATGATTTGAGGAAAAAAGGATCAAACTTCGTGAAAAAACCAATCTCATCAAATCAAAAGTTGGCTTTGACATTGAGATAAGAATTGGAGTAAAATACAATAAATTTTCATAATATGTGTCTATTGGTATTAGGCTATTTATGTCTTGATGAATGACAAACCATTGGATGGTTTTTCTAGCAGCTGAGTTGGGTGATTTAAGTGTGAAATGTTGGATATTAATTGCAGCTGAAGTTTGGTAACAACCGATCAAACATTAATTTTTGCTTGGGCGATTAAATTTAGGGGAAAGTTCTTCACTGTTAAGGTAATGCTTCTAAAAAAGCAGTCAACGTCGTCTTCTACTCTTCTTTGACGCTCATTAATTTCCTCTAGTATTTGCATCCTTTTTTTGCTCTTACTTCGTAGTCCTCGGCAGAGTATCTTTTTGTTGCCCCTGACTTCTGGGTACGGGATAAAGTAGGTGATAGGGATCGTGAAGTAGTTGCTTCGAGAACTTCGTCATCTATAATTCCATCGTCTTTTTCCGTGTGTTCCTACGGAAGGGTATCATTACTTTCTTCTTCGGGGTCACATTTTTCTTCTGGTAAATTTGTTTGGGATCGGTAAAAGTTAGCGCGGAAAGTACTTCATTCATTACGTTGGACGTTCAATAGTAAATCGTTGAGTAGTATAGTAATAATAATTTCATGTCACTTTCATTTGAAAGAGAAATACAAAAACAATGTAAAGAGATGAGTCCGAAAGACTCATCTTCGCCGGACAAAGGTTAAAAATATATGTACCTCCTTTCCTGTTTGACTGATTCAAGGAAAGCTAGCTGTTTAAACAAAGGCCATTTTGGTGGCCGTCCCGCAGCGGACGAACCTGTTCCCTGTTTTTGGCGTCTAATTTATTTAAGGAAATTATTTTTAATGTTTCTCCATCTTTTTTGCATTCTTCCCCTAAAAAGACAAGGCACTTCATTACTTTTAAACTATTCTTTAGAAATTATTCGAATAACCTTCAATAACTGAACAGTAAAATTCGTGACATTTTTCAGAAAATATAAAGTAATTAATAACGATTATTCACAGTTGGTTGAAGTCTAATTGCATTAGGTTTCATAGGCTTGAAGTTTAACCTAGCTACGTGGAAAATGAATATCGCGTCGTCATTGAGATCTAGGTATGTTGAAACATACTTGGTCTAATTAAATTTCATTTCTTCTAAGGTTCCTTGCATCTGGGGAGACATTTCGATCGCTTGCATTTGCCTTCCACATTTCAAGTAGTTACATCAGTACCATCGTCAGAGATACGCTTGAGGCCATTTGCAAATATTTGGTGCCTTTATTTTTACCTCCACCCACAAAACAAGATTTGCAGAAGGAAGCCAAAGACTTTTGGGTGAAATGGAACTTTCCTAATAGTGTTAGTGCCATTGACGGAAAACATGTCCGTTTCTTCTGTCCTAAGAAAAGTAGTTCTTTGTTTTTCAACTATAAAGGATATTTCTCCATTGTATTACTTGCGACGGTTGACGCGGATTGTAAGTTTCTGGTCATACGGTAAAGAGAGTGACAGCGTATTTTTTTCCAAAAGCTTATTTGGTAAACAAATTTTATTCGGCAATTTTTTCCCATCAGATGAATCGCTTCCAGGTTCTAACTAATACTTTCTATACGTCATCGTGAGAGATGAAGCATTTAGACTACACAAACATATAATGAAACCTTATAAAAACAACAGCTAGGATAAACAAAGAAAAGACAGTTTTCAACTACAGATTGAGTCGTGCAAGAAGGGTATGCGAAAATGCATTTGGACTAATTTTTCAGTTTTCAGAATATTTTACACATCAATTACATTAAAACCAGAAACATGTGAAAATCTTGTAATTGATGCTTGTTGCCTGCATAACTTACTCAGAGAAGGTTATTTAGAAAATAATAATCACCCATTTTACATTCGTCCATTTACGAGCATGATGGTCATTTCAATCCTCCATCTAATGTTTCTTCACTAACCAGAGCTGGAGGATACGCTAGAGGTGTGATGGCTTTGAGTGAGAGAAATCTTCACTGATTTCTTCAGCCATGAGGGGCCATTGGAATGGCAGAATAACCGTATTTTTAGAGAATGACTATGGGTATGAGGTTATCTGTTTTAAAATTTTAACTTGTTTGTACATTCCTTATTCTGAGTTATATCATATACTATACATTATTATGATTATTAAGTATATTATTGTATGAGTATACAATGAGTATTATATGAGTACTACATTAAAATAATGAGTACACATTATTATGAGAACCTAAATATCATACTCATAACAATGAATATTCTCTAAAAACACATATAATGATCCCTTAATCTCAATAAAATCATTGGTTACTACGAAGAAATGGAATTTAAATACCTTCTCTTCCTACTACGCCGGCTATTGAGGACCAAATATTGTCTTTTATGGTCGTATATAATTTCTGTGTTCTGCATTATACACGGCCTCGTACTTCCTCACTCCTTCAATCAGAACATCGTCCTCTTCCGGGGAAAATCGGAAAGCCATGCTGCAACATAGACACGCAGAAATATACGAGAGGACACTGTCCTGCTAGCTCTGCGTCTGGTAGACGCAGCGTCTGAGATGCACCAGAGAAGCCACTCCAATTAGAAAGCATAGTAGCAGTACAATGCGTCCAGCCGCAGCGTCTGGACGCAGCCGCGAGACGCACCAGTGAAACCCCACCTTCACGCAACTTATTGCTGAGGCGGGCGAACTTGCCGGTCCCGCCGGGTATCGCCCGGGGTGGACGGCCTTCTCCCAGCCGGGAGAGCCGCAGCCGCTGCAGGAAACTTGTTTTCCAGGCGCCGGGCAAAACTTGGACAGTCAAGACACCCCTTTAACCGCCCTCATTATGTCCTCACATAAATTATGGTACGAACGTGAAACAAGGGAAACAACGTGAACTAACTTTCGGAAACGCCACTATTTCGTAACTTAGAATAACCTAACTACCGTTCCGTGTACTTTTAATCTAGCATGGGAAAATACGGTGATAAGCACAGGGGCTAGAAACGTAGTAACAAGGGAAAGTATTATTTTGATATTGCTCTGCAACAGACAACAGAAATGAGAACTAAACAGATTTTGCCATTTAAGAAGTCAGTATAAAATTATTCTATGGGATTAGTTCTGCTTGTACTAAAAAAATGTATTCATTGCTGTTCTTTAATCCATTGTACGGTATATTTGTATTGAACGCATGAAACCTCAAATATTGTGTTTTTTTTACATATACCGTTTTAAGTTGGTCAGCAAATAGTATATAACCGTTTAATCAATGTATCTTTTATCTTGCGCATTTTGCTGTAGTCATCCACGTAATAAGTAAAGCCAGTGAAATATTATAACAGGAATCATCTATAGTTCTATCATTTCAAACTAGCAGGGTTCGAATACTGTCGGTGGCTGAAAATGTCCAGGGGATTCTTGATCCCCGTTTGTGTGCCCTATGGAGAGAACTTAAATTACAAACTCCGTCCGAATGGGGCTTTAAACCTTGGTCCTCTTAAAGCTGATGCCCAACGATCAATTTGGACACACTTTTAGTATGTACGTTAGCTGCAACAGGTAATCGTGAAATGATGGAATTGTATCATAATAAGTTTCGCAAGCTTTTTATTTTTAACCAAACAAATGGAACGCACACTAAATTTCCATCCAAAAGTATGAAACTGACCAATAATAGACCTCCGGGAAATGGAGCATCGATATCCACAATATTAAAGTTTTTTAATCACAGGTATTTGAGTCAAGAGATTTTGTGTATGTTTCAATGTTTCAGACTCCGTAATTGTGTAAAAAGCTGAGCTTCTAGAGAGTTATTCCAATTATTGAGTTCAGGGAAAAATATTAATTCATGTTTATTTCATGGTTTAAAACTCAGCTTTGTTGAAGTTTATTTTAAATAACAAAAAGAAAACTTAGTTTTATTCCACAAATTTATTTCATGGTAGTTCTAAGTTCGACGCAGCGGCAAAAACAGTTGAGGCAAAATCATGATGCATGTATACCATCCTGGGTAGGGGTTGGGGGAGGAGGGGAGGGGAGAGAAATAAGGGAGGGAGGGAAGGAGAAGGATGGAAAACTCCAAGAATAGTGTTAGGATAAACGTCGTGCTCTTATGAAGCGTTTTTTAAGGAGCATGTTATCAACATGGGTTTTCTTGTAACCATTTACAGTTGATCTTGATTTCATAGTTTCTAATTCCTCATTAAATTTTTTCTTTAGAGAAGGAAATATGCAGTAGTCGACTCAGCAAGAAGTGGAATTTTGATAACTTTTGGGATAAGTGTTTTCACTAGTATTCTACCTTTGGAAGCAGTCGAATTGGCCATAAAAGATCTAACAAGAGTCAACGGTCATCCGCCGCCCACCGCCGCCCACCCTCACCCACCCCCACCCCCCGCTCACAAACACATTCAATCCCTCTCCACATATATCATGATTTTGCCTTTACTCTTTGTACCTGAAGATGACGCCGCTACCGTGAAACTAATAGTGCCGTGAAATATATGGTGGATGTAAACAAAGTTTTCTTTTTTATTATTTATGAATTTCAACTCAACGTACATAAATGAAAATGCACCATAGCAAGCAAGCCCAGGTTCACCGTGACCTCTGCTCTTATCCCTCTTTCATTATTTAACTAACCTGCACTGCCTATTCTCACTGATAAAATGGAAACGAACGTGGCTTCTGCAACATCTGTAACCTTCATTTATATTTACTATTACATTGCCTTTCAGCTTTTTTCCTCTTTTTAGATTAATTTCCCGCACCGTTGGGAAAACTATTTCGTCTCATGCATATAGAGGACATGGGTTTGGATGAAAAATTAGTATGTACCCAAAGGTTACCGTGGGGGAACTGGCTTAATAGTAGGGCAATGCCATCACCCGGTTTCTCTCCACTAATCCTCCATCCCCCAAGCAAAAGATCAGCCATGGTCCCAATAAAGAAAACAATCGAAGAGTGTTACTGGTCAGGGTATGAATTCACTGTTGAATAAACCACCAAAATTATCAAATCTTATTTCCACTTACATGTATGCTCAAATTTTCTCTATAAGAAGTAATCGTGGCGTCACTTTGTAAAAATGTCTAGCAATCATGATGAATAATTCTCAGCCTTGTACTATTTTCAGACATATTTTATGGCCAAACTAGGTATGATCATATTAGTGTCATTATCATGGTAATACATTTCTATTAGCTAACCCTTATACACTTATTAGAGAGGCGGGGAGAGTTTGCGAAGGTGCGGTGGAGGGAAAATATTTGAGATTTAGGTAGAATAGGTAAGAATAAAGTAGGGGATCTTCGCAAAACACCAAAATAGACATCAATCACAGGGTAAATGATGAGAATACAATTATTAAAACCCCCAATTACGTCAACGGAGCACTAAGTGTGCAGTCAGAGCTGAAAGGAGGAATACCGACTAGATTTATTTCACTTAGCTGAAAGGGAAAGCAACTGGATAAAATGCACGCAGTCCTCTTAGTCTCAAAGACTCAGAGGCGAATGAGAATAAAATACATAATCGTTTCAGGACAGTGTTTGTACAGAGCATTTTGCGATTCCATATTATCGAAGATACCTATTTCAACGCTATTTTTACAAAGAGCGCAAACTTAGTTTCAAAGTCACTATATCCTTCTTCCAACAGATGCTTGGAAAACCCCGATCGAATGTCTCTATTATACAACTTTTTTATATAAATCCCAGAAGAAAACACCCTTCTGATTTAGTCATTGTAACTGCTCCTACCGTCCTTGACTTAAAGCAGGACACTACTTTTATCTGCTTTGTCAGTTTTATTCTTGGTAGTAACACTACTATGTTGAAATATTGGTCGATTATTAAAACAGGAGTGAAAATAGTGTAAGGTTAATAATTGTTGATTATATAATGTTTGTAGCCTGCCAAAAAAATGAGACCAATTCATCTTGTCAGGCAGAAATTGTCACCACAGAGCAAGTTCAGGGATGTTGCCGCGCGAGTTCGTTGCGGGATTAGAGCTCAGCTTGCTTGTGCCTACCACTCACTGAATCTCTTCTCTTCGCAACGGTGATATTCAGGCCGGTGCGTGAGATATCGCCTCTACGGATGATATTCCTCGCGTCAACATTTACTTAATCGATTGTCCGCTTTCATTTCCGTATTGAGTGGATGCTCAGCAGATTATTTCGGCAAATCTGGACTCCCACTCCAGCCTCTGTGACTGAAGGACGGAGGGAGAATGTTAGAATATGGTGATGAGTAAGCCTTGCCATAGCACGCTATCCCTTAAGCCGGCTGGTATTAAATCAGCAAGCGTGTAAGAAAAGCTGAGGGTTAATCTCCATTAGAATCCTTAAATGATGGAATTAGGCTTTTCCAACCACAAGTGAAATGTAAAACGCTTTCAATGATTAGTATTTTTGAGGAGCTTTGACTAAGTGCCAGGCATACATATTCCTGCAGTGTAGTTCCGATCCAAAAGTCTAGACTATCTGAAAGGGTATCAATGCAGGTAAAGTCTTCGATAGTCTCCAGTTCTAATTGCTGTAAACGATTCATTTCATTACATCCTGATTGTAAAACACAATAATAATTCTCACTACCCTAATACTCTTGCTGATAAGTTAGACCCACTCTTAGGCTCAGTTTTATAATGCCTGGTTAACTTTGACAATGAGACGACGTAGCCTTTGCGTTAACTTGAAAGTTAATTTGGTTTTAATTATTATATCAGAATGTTGGTCAGTTTACAAGCGTTATCGATGGGAGAAAGCATTAGCATCGGTTTTCATAAGAAAAGTAATTTAACCAGAGGTTATAAAATCGGGTCGGAGAATGATCAAGTTTTTTTCCCCTTGAACTAAACTACTTGAAGATCATACGTGTATTAAATGAGAAATAAAACTGATTTTATGCGAGGTCATTGCGGTGCGGGATGATGTTGAAATTTGTTGCTTAACCTGCACATGAATGAAGTTGCTTTGAATTCCTGACATTGTCCCTCAACGTCAGCTTTGCATTGAAGTCTTCCAGCTGAGCTTGTTTCCAGTTCAGTATTTTTTGAAAGTGTAATGATTTTAAGAAAATCCAATGATTCTGGAGGATCGTAATGCTACAGTGCAAATAATGTGAATAAAATCGTCCCAAAGACCAAAAATGTCTTTAGTAGAATTGACCGTATATATTTGACAAGATGAATGGCTTGGAAAGTGTAAGACGAAAATTACAGAGTGAATACATTGGACTGAAGATAATAATTAGTAAGAAATGACTAGTGAGACAGATTGAGGCATAAATCAATCAACTTTAAAAAGCATAGGCATGAGCAGATTTTTTATTTTGGAGTTTTCCGTTTAAGAAAAGAGTAATAAAGACAACTTACATACCTTAATGTTTTAAAGTTGCATCTAAGCATCTTCATATAAGAGTCACCAAGAGGACTTTATTTATGAGTTAACCCTTGTGATAATATAATTTGGTGCCGCTCCCTTTTTAAGGATTTCATTGCATCCGACTCTACCTACGCAATGAATGGCGCAATATAATTGTCTTGTAGCAAAGCTTCCCCTTTCACAAAATACTAAACGTTGACCCTCAGATGATAGATGGTAGTCTAAAGGAAGGGACTCAGCAAAAAGGAATCGACTCTCAGCCTAAGCTCTCGTCAACAGCAGCTGTAGTATCTTATCGCAGGGGTCAAATTAATCTATCTACATCCGCGTTACACCCTGCATGCCAACTCAAGTATGCATGGCAGGGGAAGATATTTCATCGGCATGCATTACGCTATATGCAAGTAAAATTAAATGAAACTACGGCTATAGATAAACTGTAGAAACCTAATAATAACCGTCATGGTGTAAAATTTCATCAATATTCACTACACAACAGGTATTCTACCAATATTTTGTAAACTATGAGTATTAGAAGTTTGGAACTACATAAATGCACAGAGATACTAGAGTTATACGGGAATCATGCCGTTAGTACTACGTAGCAGATTAAGAAACAAGCATTAGGGAGCAGGGAAAAACCTAATTATTAAGTATTCATGGCAGCCATTATGGTCACTAATCGTTCGCGGGAGAAACTACTTTTCAAACCTGTCTGCTCCGCAGTTTTCTTCCCTAATTTTATTCTCAATATCTTATCTGTTATAATATGTCAGGTTTCGTAGAATATTTTGTGCGTCGTCAGAAAAGAATTTGGTTGGGGACTTATACATAGGATTTAGTCTATATTTTAGAAGACAGCATGAATGCGATCATTATTGTAACAGACGTTATGTAAGATTAATGAAATTATCTATCCACATTTTACGTATCTTGCGTCACGCAATATCGCACGAAAAAAATACTACCTTACAAGGATCCAAAAAAACTAGCAATTTCTGATGGAGTTTCGTGAGTCCCAGTTCTACAGAGAGGTTCGTATTAGCCCTTTAGCTCGTATTGAGACCACGCTAGCCGACGCGAATCGGTTTAATTTCACTGATTGCTATAGTATATCACCGCAGATGTGGACTTATTCAGCGTTGCCATCTTTTACTTCATGTCAGTACTTGCGTCACCGTCAGTCCTCACATTCATAACAGTTGGGAACGCAGATTGTGACAGAACACGAGAGGAAGCCTAATTACTAGTTTCCTTCATGGTTCAAATTATATGCTGTTTAGATTTGTTCAAAAGTTGAACGTATAATTTCTCTTCTTTCCAACAGCCAATTATTGTTGGCTGTACGTTTGCAATGCTTTCGCTGGCGATGAAAACTTCTTTTAATACTCTCAGAATATTCTGCCTTCGCACGGTCAAAGGGATTTGGCTCTTTAAAATTTTCTGTCGCAAATATGGTTTTTTCCCTGCCACTTTACACAACTCCGCAACTCTTTGCAACAAGTAACTTCCATGCATGTAGAAATACCTTTATCCCCAAATGAGAAACTCTATAATCTTAAAACTCCAATGAATTTTACAAATGTCATTTATATTTATTTCTGAGAGCTTTTAAATGCTAAAAGCGTTTGATTGATTACTATAAGAGATATTTCAACTGCCATGTAATAGGTTTAAACGTTTTTATAACACTATTATTCACGTTGAAAGTATGCTCTAATTTAAGTATGAAATTTAAATCGGTTATAGATGCAAGTACGTGGATAAATTAATTTCTTATTTAAATTAGAATATGACGAGCTATTTAATCTTCAGCTTTTTTTATACGTGCACAATGATTCTGTCATAATTAATGTTTGCACTGAAACAAAAGTAATTACTCCATTCCTTCCTAATTTTGATCTAGCATTTCTCAGATCATATTCATTTTCGTCAAACACTCTGCTGACTCTTTCCCGTCATCTTGAATTAGGTGCAGTTTTGCTGGCAGCGTTTCCAATCATATCCAGCTTTCTCTTCACCACTCCTTGGCCGACCACTTCCACACGAGCCTTCTCCTCAGCCAGCAAGAACGCGTCTGGGTCAGAATAAGGTCTGGCGCCGTATGATTATCTGGAAGCCATAATCTTGCTTGCGTCACGTTAACTTTACGTACCGAGTAGTTTTAGGGAATAAAATTCGCACATTTGAGGACTCCTAGATGTGTACTTAGAATACTGCATTGTACTTTGTTGCTTTACTTGCAGCTATTGGCAAAATCGTACTATTGCCATAAGGAAATTAGCATTGTAAACGACTCTCCGCTGAAGTTCATATTGCCCACTAATTGGGGAACACCCTATGTAACTGTTGTTGGTAGAATTTTTGGAAGACAAAGGCTCTTCAGTGAATACAGGTGCCTATATGTCTATGGAATACTCAAGTGCTCCCCAGTTCCACATCTACGACTAAACACTAGCCTGCGAGACGCCGCAGAGGTATGTGGCAGGGGGTGTCGTGACACCAGACTTGGTGAGAGAACAAGGAAAGGGAAGGGGGAGAGGAAAGCGGTGATCCGCATGTTTACCACGTGTCTTATGGTGTTTTCACATAGTTTTTATTACATTCACTTAAAATGAGATGAAAAAAGTACATTTTTACCAATCTTTTCAGCAGTGCATCTATCACATTTTTTCGCATCCATCAGTTCCAGAGATATATCACGGGGTTAAAATATTATCACTGGTATCGAACTGAAACTCACTTGTTATGAATTTTTCTAAGTATACTAAGCCTAGCGTGTAGCCTCCAAGTCTCTAACTGCTCCCAACCTAGTCCTTTCATCTGCTTTGTAACACTTTTTGTTCCCTCGCAGTATATTTTAGCGTAGCTTTGGGAATTTCTTTGCATTTTATTTACGTAGCGCATAAAATATTTCTGTGAAGAGTCCCAAATTATCACGATGTACTCAATATGTGGTAAACAGCTACGTAGGAAAGGCGGACATGTACGTGGCAAGAACCTTGTTCTTTCAAGAATAAAAATGGTTAGACGAATGAATCTTGATGAAATTCTTAACATACTTAAAATTAAAACCATGTGCACCCTTTTACACCTCTTACCCACTCTTGCCATATTTAAATCAAAATATGTTTGATTAAATATAAAATATTATAAGTGGTTTTTAAGGAATGCAATATATGTTAGATTTAATGGATTTTTATTCACGCCATGCCATTATAAATTAAATATAGGTTTAATCTGTTACTTTTATTTGAAGCAGACTACTTTTTGTTAGGCGTTCAACATTTACAACAGCTAGCTTACCACTGACGAGTGCGTCCACCGGGTTGCGTATGGTGGGTCGACCTTTAGGTATAGACGATAGTTGTGAAATAATCGACGTTATTCAATGACTAAGCAGTCGTGGACAAAAAGCGGCGATATCAAGAGGGTGTAGATGATCATGCTTTGGTAAAACGGCACAATAAAGCTACGAAAATCCTTGAAGATGCCGTGTCTTGGCGAATGGCGGCCGATAAATAATAGGTATCCAGTAACCCGGAGGAGGGGGCTGCAGCTCTCCGTATCATAAGTAAATACGGAGACCGCGTGGCTCGGTACAGCGACACTCATTACACTATAAGTGGGTTAAGGTATTAGTAATGAGAGGTTGAATGCCACGAGAAACCACAAGGTTATTATCCCTCGCTAGGTATTATAGACCTTTTACTTTTGTTTAGTAACTATTCATTATTATTAATGGCCACTTCCCG
The DNA here is from genome assembly GCA_963573305.1 of Pyrrhosoma nymphula. NCBI lineage: Eukaryota > Metazoa > Arthropoda > Insecta > Odonata > Coenagrionidae > Pyrrhosoma > Pyrrhosoma nymphula. The sequence goes on along the minus strand of OY754332.1, from coordinate 102,613,486 downwards.
CTGGAAAATGCCGCGTGATTTCATCTACATCATGTTCAACTAAGATGTACCGTGCAAGCCACCACTAGGGTGTGTGGCACGGGGTGATTCCACACCAGGCATGCAGTACTCGTCCCAGAACAAATCAGAACCTCGCACACTCCCCCTGGCGCTAGCGCAGGCCAAAAGCAGTCAGGAGAACAGTACGCAGTCCAACCGGAAACTGGAAGAGTGATACGTAAATGAACATGCAAACATGCATAACAATGCTATAGACACATCTAGTGGGTTATATTACTGATACTGTTAATTTATGAATACTACGAGATGCTACTTCATTCAAAGAACAAAATAAAATAATGCCGGACAAATCGACCGGTGTAAAGAGTTTGTAATGATGTGGTGTTATTAAGCACAAGTGAAAATTCTACTCTACCTATTGAGGGTGGGAGTTTCATGTGATTGATCTATCGCAAATATTATGATCCCTTATTATACCTGGGAAAGATGACATTTTGAATCTATCGGTTCGGCAGTCAATTTCCTTTATTTTATTTATGTGATCACTTCTACCGTAGTACGTTGGCTCTAGCAGTATATGTTGAACGTCCGGCAAAAAACTGTCTGCTCCGAGTTTCCGCAAAATATTTAACCTGTTTTTCTACCTTCGATCAGTTAGAGATTCCCACCCTTTTGTGTTTTGGATGAAAAATTTTCGTTAAGTATCCATGAATTTTAGTGTTCGTCATTTAAATCAGTGGTTGATTCTTATACTTTGAATAGGATTTTAGCATGATCTCCAACGTAACACTCTTTTAGTTTCTGGTTTGGCCACACATTTTTCTAATGACTAATTTTTGGTCTTCGCCTAGTGGTCACGGGGACGGGTGGTCTGTGACATTCATCTGGGTGGAGAATTGGATACATGGTTGAGATCACCCCGTGTCACACACCGTAGTGGTGACTCGCACGGCTCTTCGTGGATGTAGATGTAATTGAATGGCGTTATTGAATACGAATGGTCTTCGAGCCGTTGTTTTTATTTAAAGCTCTACTTTTCACTCAAATCAATCCGCGTACCTGACAATGCACTTCTCGGTAGCAGATCATGCAGATCTACATCCACGGCTCTTCGTGGATGTAGATGTAATTGAATGGCGTTATTGAATACGAATGGTCTTTGAGCCGTTGTTTTTATTTAAAGCTCTACAGTCGTCACGAAAGCTAATGGCGTTGCGCAGTAGACGATTTTGGGACTGGAAGGGCCTATTTTCTAAAAACCGGTTGCCGCAGGTGGGAGGGTGGCACCGGTGGGCTAATGTTTACGATTTTCGGTGCCAACATTGAAATTTGTCATATGCCTTCAAAGAATTTGAATGCCCCCAGCTATTCGCTGCAGTGGGTTATGGAGTGGGCGTCCTCCCTTTGGACCTGAGCGCGCGCCAGGGGGTTACGGCCTGGGGATCTCAGGCCGATGGCTTGGATGTGGACTTGTAGTTGCAACAAGTATTAACTATTTTCTACAATATTACACAAAAACAAATATCACATTCGTATTTCTTGCGATTTTCTTTCTTTAATAAATTACGGAAATTATCCAATTTATTTTTGCACGAAATATATATATATATATATATATATATATATATATATATATATATATATATATATATATATATATATATATATATTTTTTTTTTTTTTTTTTCTCTGTCTCTCTAGAATATATACTTATATTTCCACTCTTTTGTGTTCTCAATGTCCCATTTATTCATCGAATATACATGTACATAGTGCCAATTTTTGACATTATCTCTTCAAGTACTTTTTATTTTCTTATTTCAGTGACTGAAACTTCTAAAAACTATCTAGTGTTATTCAAAGTCCGATTACATTCATTGCATTAGCTAAGTAAAAGAAGAATTTAGAATGCACTGCTATTTCGTAATTTTATGTTGTATGTCTTAAATCTGGATGACATAATTTCACGCGGCTGAAAATTTTAGCAAAGTTATTAAAAAAAAACGGATTTGCACTAAGTTTGGTGTCTACTCAATCAGCGTTTCAGCGGAATCACGACTATATTTGTTATTTTTTGTTAATGTTGAAAAAATGTTAATGCGTTTAAAGTAATTGAAATGCCCAGCTGTGAGTCATCGCGTAAGACCATCTATTCCACAGCCCCGGCCGCGGAACGGAGGTATGGCGGTGAAGGTTCGGCTACCTCCCCCATGCTCCGCGACGAGTCGAATTGTCCAATACGGCTCGGAATTACATTTTTACACTGAAACTGATACGCTATGTTGGTCATTCTGCCTGCCACGCGCTCACTATCCCCTCCGTTCGTTTCCTTTACTCCTCCCACACATTTCACCCCCTCTGTTCTGCGCATCTAAATGCCATAAACTCTCGCGAGGACTGTACTTTTCACTCAAATCAATCCGCGTACCTGACAATGAACTTCTCGGTAGCAGATCATGCAGAATCACATTTTGTTGCTTCAAACATCTATCATCCTGTTCAAACAGTATTCTCCTGCGGTGGTGCAAAGAGACAAACTGAAGCCCCATTATTTCCAGGCTGCGCTTTGCAATGGATGTTACTCGTATGGTATCCGACGGGAGGAGGAAAATTTGACAGCCATGACGTGGCGTCGTCGGTGCGAATGGCACCAGGAAATCCGCCAACATTTCCTCCTGCCGGAATTACGTTCATTACAATTTAGTGTAAATCGACCTGCTAACGTAACATTGGATTCTCTTTTCCTAGAACTCGGTTAATCATAGTTCTCGATTAATCTCAGATTCCTTTAACTCGGTGAACTGCACTATCTGAACACCATGTACAAAGCACATAATCTGGAAATAATATTTCCCTGAATATTAATGGAGTGGTTTTGAACTTCACTCCATCTTAATATGCTAGTATTACTAGCACCACGTCTCGCATGGTTCCTGTACGACTCTTGTATTTCTGTGCATTGATTTGGGTGAAAAATAGACTAATATTCATAGTTTGTATAGCATTGGTAGCATAACTTTAGGGTAGAGCTTGTTGATGAAATTTTACCTCCTTACAGTTGTTTATCGTTTTTTTCTTATGAATTAATATTCGTCGTTTTATTGACTTTAGTAGAATTCAGTGTGATACATGTTGGAATGACAAACTCACCCCCTAATGAGGTGCTTGGCGGGTATTTTTTCGATCTAGATGAACGACGGATTCCACTGTTTATTTTTATCTGAGTATCCCAAAACTTTGTTTTTCTACAAAACTAGGCTAAGACCAAGTATAAAGTTTTCTTGTAGCCGTTGTAGACAGGGAAGAAGACCCTCCTCCACCCGAAATTTGACGTTGATTTGACGGAAGAAAGTGATGAGAGGGTAAATGGTGATGAGTTATATATAAATAGTTTCATTACGAAACGATTTCACGCTGCGATTTGCAACTTCAAGAGTATCACTTTTAGAAAAGGGTGACCGTAGGAATTCACCGGGAAGGAGTAAAACATTATTTGCTGCAGGTGACAAAAGAAGAACTCAGCAATTTTCCACAGATGAATGTGTAATGCGACCAATTTTGATGTTGCGTATCAGCGTCAAGTCAACTGTACACGCTAGAGCAATGTAATTATGTTAATTTTGCGGAAGGGCCGGTAGGAGGGGAAAGAGGATTCACCCGGGGGGGACCAAGGGATAGAGGGAGAGGAGAAAGAGATAAAGGCGAGGAGGATGGATTTCCATGCGATGGATGGGTAAAGAGGATAATAATACGTGAAACATTTATGGTAGTCTGAGCGAAATATCACTTCAAATAAAATGTGATGAATTTGGCCTCTCAATAAATAAAAAGATCCTATCGATCCATGAACAACAAAATATCTGCCACTTACCTTTATAGTTTTCGATATATTTACCAAAACAAATGCCAGTCATTTTATCTGGGAAAAGGTAAATGTATGCACTAGACAGAGACTAAATTAAAGAAAATGAAGTTTCTAACAATTGAATTTCATTAGAAATTTAACAGTGTGTGGGTAATATTCATTATCAATGAATGAAAAAAATAAATCTAATCATTCATAGCCAATTTTACAGAATCAAAATATATTTTGTTTTGAAGGCGTTTTCAGAGTACGGTGGGAAAAAATGAGTTAAATATTTATTGCATATACCTATATTTAATCATTGGGAATTTCAGTATTTTAAAACAAAATATTTTTTCATTATTGATGCAGTATTTACTTCATGCTTCTTACAGTTGCTTAAGTTTAAAAATCAAATAGGAATATGGTCTCTATTATGACTTGGGAAAAATCTCGCTCTAACTATCTGTTATCTTATCTTTCCTGGGAAGTTGCCGATTGAACTACTTGGCGTAGCTGAGAAGAGCTCCGCTCGAAATACCGCGGGAGGACTCAATCGCCTTCCTAGGAAGGCGATGATCAGCTGATACGGCACTATTTATATTGTTGTAGATAGTAACCGAAATAATATCTTCTCGATGATTTGCATTCACCCTCATGTCAATAGCCAGGCAGGTACTTGGTTTCCCATATTAGGATATTCTGATAAATATTTTTGTCAGCCATTTTTTTCCTCCCGAAGAGTAGCAACTTAACGTTTTTAAAATATATATATTTTCAATTTTACTGTCTTACTTTCGGACACAAAAATATCTTGCATCAAAATTTACGCTGTTATTTTAAATAACCGGGTACCTGGTGTCTAGAATTTTCAACATTAGACTTACTAAAATATCAAATAAAAATATTTGCTGTACCATATTAATATTAAAATTATCTCCTATATTTACCACAAGTAATGTATCCGGATTTCCCTTATTTTTTCATATAGTTTTGGCTCTGAAATAACCGCATGAGCATAAAACAAAGTGTTACTCTAAAACTGACCGCGCGGAAAGTTAAGATACAGAAAACAATTTTTTCATTATGTTAAAATGGCCAATATAAGGTACATGAAATAAGATATCCTCGATAAAAAGTGTTAACTATATAATAGTTCCGATGGTCGGCACTCGGGTTAATGGATATTGAACAATGTTGTAAATTCAGGTCATTGACACACTGCAAGTGTGTGAATAGCAATGCACCATGAAATTACCAAGGTCAAAATTCAAATTTAAAAACTAATTGTGATCATGTTATATGTAATTAATAAGTATGAAATATTACCTACATAATATTTTCTGACCAACATAATAAGTTATTTATGTCACCAGCGTGATATTTCACGCTCATTCGATAAATATATTACAAAAACTACGGTTGTGCGGGAATAGCAATGCAGCATGACTTTACCTAGGTCCAAATTTAAGTAAAATATGTAATGTCGAGACAACAGTTTCGCACATTGTAATACGAGAGAAACTTTCAGAGTGGAGAGAGACCAAAACATAATCAATTTTGGATAATAACATCAAGTTCTTCGCTATTAAATTGAAAAGGCCATGCAAATATGTTTCCAAAATCACAACGGACTTGTAGATAATTATTGAGTTGAATGGTGTATGTAAAAGGCATCAGGCCTAAATATATGCCTCCTATCAATCACACCATTCATTCCCTTTTGGGGTAGGTGCAATCGACGAGCTTAGTCATTGCTATTAAGCATTGGTATCGGGATCCCTTTTAATATCTTCCATCTAATATTCCATTTTTTAAGAGCATCCCTCACTACATTCACTCGTGTCTTCCTCGGCCCACCGACTCTTCTCACGCCGTTCACTCCCATACCTACCATGAAACTGTTTCGTTATTAGACTCTCAATAAATGTGTTAACTTATCCAAACCAAAGATGCAAGCTCGTTTCATGTGAGACCATTACTATTAGATCAATTCCACATTCTCTCATGTCCCATTCAACATACCGCTATCCCTCGGACCAGTAACGGTGCCAAGCCATTTTATTACCTGGTGCAGGATGAAGAATTGCGCCCTGCCCTTAGATGATTTAAAAAAATTCTTATTTTAAATACATTTAGGATAAAGTTTCAAATCGCTCAACTGCCGGGACAACATTCTGTACGGTCGTACGGTAACACCCGAAAAATTAATCTAGCTACAATTTCCACTTCAAACTAACCACTAAACTATTCTTTCATGCCGTAAACATTTAGAACATATGGTATGTTTAGGCTGCACTCCTCCGACTTTGGACGTAGCCCGTCTCTGTTGGGTGCCAATCCGTTTGTGACATTGGTAGCACATGGGAATTTGTTTGATACACTAAGAGATAGTGAAATTTTAATCTAATGCAAAATTTATTTTAAGATATTAGAGTTGTTTTAGCTTCAGAGTGCGGAAATTATGATACCTGGTTGCATCCTTGAGATTCAAATCTTTAAGTTGAAATTTCAAGTGTCGTGACAAAGGTTTTATTCTTTCTATCTCATTTAAAGCGGGTTGGAATGATTAAAACTTAAATGATAGAAAAAGAAAAAAAACACGATATACATTATATTTTTATTCCTCTGGCGTATATCTCAGCTTTTTATCTGAGGTAAGAGCATCGTTTGTCTCACTCTTATCTCGGCTCTGACTCAAACAGTTAAAGAAAACACTTTTCAGGTACTCCATACCCAAAGAATTTCGTTTTAACCGGCTATTCCTGGAATATCCATGTTCCACTACATTACAACTAGGTGGGTAGGAGAACAATTTTGTTTACTAAAATTTTTGTATCTACTTTCACACACTCCTATCTAAATATACTCCACATAATTTTGACATGACTGGTTTTAAATCTATGAATTTCCTTCGACGATTCGGTTGTTTCTTATCCAACCTTCAATTGTTCTCAAATATTTTCCAAGGTCCACAAATTCGTCTACTTGTTTAATTATTTCACCATTCTCCCTAGTGCTTAGAATACATAACCATATACTTCCTTCGATTATTCTACCAGCTGATTGATAGGATTTTTTGACAGTCCTTATCCTAACATCCCAAATTCTGGTACATCGCCTCGCTTTCCCTCCTATAATATGCCCTGCGATTACATCCCTCTTAAATTCCTTATATCGTCTACCACTTCTTATTTTGTCCAGAATTCCTATCCTCTTCCTTCCCCTTCCACGCTTTCCCAGAGCTCTCCCCCTCTATCCCCTCTTCAACATGTCCTCTCCTTTCAAGTATTTATATAAAAGCATCCGGTGGGTACCCGGGTACCACCGTCATGCAGATTAAGGGTCATTTCTACCCGTAAGAACAAGGGTAAAGTCGTATTATTGTGCATTAAAATGGGTTTTAATCTCGTCCAGATTTAAGAAAAAAGCGAGCGACTGAGAGAGGGTTCCTTCAATGGTTTTACGATAAATTTATATATTCTTAAAAAATGTTAATATAGGTATGATTTATTTCTTCCTTAAAAGTGAATCTTATTTAAACTTCTACTTAACAACACCTCATGATATCCTGTCTCGCTTCTTTCAATATGCCCAGACTTAATAAGATGGCTGGAAAAATATATTTTGTAAACAATCAGCATAATATAATGGAGCAGATTTTCATACGCTACGATTGGTGTGAAAATCCTTCCAATATATTCAACCAGTTAGGGCTCATCTTTCATAATCCTTCCGCAGTCACAACTGCGAAAACGTTTTCCGTAAACTAGCCAATGCATAATTCAGTTTTACAGTTGCCTCATGATAAGCAGGTTGACGCAGCAAAAATCGTAGATTAATCGAGCCATTACTAGACTATGCTTTATTTGATTACAATGTGGAGATCATTCACCTGGAACCTGTTGGAGATTTGGCACTATGTAAGTACCTCCGTTTCCTGCTGTAACGTGAAAAATCATTTGGAGGCAATACTCACAAAAGGTCATTGAGGAAACATATCTTGGTAAATCTCTGACATGGGGACGAAGACGTCATTGTGGCTCCCTATTTATGTCATCGCAATCTACGAGTTATGTCGAATTAACGGGATGACATGAAGTTCTTCCATTGTGACACGGTTATTAAGAACGAATGCTGACAGGTGGTGGAAAATTGAATACCAAACCGAGTGTCGTATGTGCGCAGATAACTCGTCGGTCTGGGGTTGCTTAACTTGCAAATGGCAGTCAAATAACCTTCAACCGCTCACTCAGAAATTGAGATAAGGCATTATAAGAACAAATCTCATGGTGAAGAGCGGCAGAAATACACTTACGCTGTAGGTGGTAATTTAAAATTTATCACCGCTTCTACTCGAAGTCAATTCGTGAGTGTTACTCTCATACTTCCCCAACTATTTATTTTGAATGAAGGCTAAAAAGCAATGGCATAAGCAGGCACCCCTACCTTACTCCCCATCCTATTACGGCCCATTCCTATTCTCCATCAGCTACTCTCACCTGTGACGTCTGGTTCAAGATGAGATTTTAAATGAGATATCTGTCCCACCAATTTATCCCCGATTTCCTCAACACTTCCATTAATTGCGTTCATTCTTTTCTTTCCAAAGCAAGAAATATCACTTTCTTCCTCATCACTTCTATAGCGTTCCCGTCCCTCTCCGAAATCCGAACTGGTCGTATTCCAGCTTTTCGTCAGCCTTGCTCTATAACCTCCTATTTTTACCTTAATCTTTTGTCACATGCGACATTTAGCTTACTGTTCTAGAGTCTTCGAATATTTATAATGTTTTGTCTCGGTATAGAAATAATTATTGTCTACACGATTTTCTCCAGCCACTGTCCACCCTCATAAATCCAGCATATGAGTGACAACGTTTTCTCACTACGTTCCTCCCCATAGCTGAAGAAAGCTTTTAGGCCTACCACCTAATTCTTCATGTCTCGTATTGCTCTTATGATTTCACTATCAAAGATACTTGGTGCATTTCCTTTCTGAATCTAACGCACTGATCCTTATTCTCTTGTCATAAACCTTTTCAGCATACTTTTTCCACCTCTTCTCGATCCCTTTTGATTCTAAAATCAACATTCTTGTCGTGTTTGTTACAGCTGGAATTAACCTTCCCTTACTACCACCTGTCACTTTACTTAACTTTCCTGTGTAATATATATGCTGTTCCATCTTTTTTGTATTGCCCCTAGGGGTTCATCTGTCCTCTCCAACTTGCTTTCTTTGTTTTATACATTTTTATATATGTCTTTAGTTAATTACCCGGTTAATTCTCTTTGCTTACGTTCATCTATTTTCTTCTCCCCTGTCTTATTTCTCGTGATTCACATTTTTCTGCTTTTTGTTCCACATTTTACACCTACCGTTGCTTTACCTGCTTCCACAATTCCTTTTTTCAGACGTCCAAAATTCCTTTTTCAGACGTTAACAATTCCTTTTTTAAAACTTCTCCATTCATTGTCTACTGATCTCACACCATGATACTCACCTAGAATTTTACCAGTCCGCTCTTGATACCTCTTCATCGTCCCAGTAAACACTTTTTACGCTCCCCTACTTATATTTTTTCATTTAACTCAGCCTTTCATGAATTATAATTTGTAGCCTGAGTCAACACCAGCTTCTGGTTAAGCGTGCGAGATTATAAAGTTATTTCTAAGTCTGCATCTAGCCACAAAATAATCTTTATGAATCCTTTTGATGTCCGCTGGCTTCTTCGAAGTGCAGCTGCGCCCAGGGTACCTAGTGCCTGGTCTATTTATTTGAAAGTACTAGCATATCATTCTCTTACACAGCTTTCTTGCCGCGCTCAATCATCATTCCTAGCCCATAATCACCTAACTCTCCAATCTATCCCTTCACCTACCACAGCGTTCCAAAGCATCATTACCACCTAGTTCTTACTCCAAGGCATTCTGCCAATTATTTCCGACAGCTGATCGTGTACTCCATGTGAATCTTCTTCTCTATTATTAGAGGTAGGCACACAGCTGAATTGTAATCAAATCCGTTGGATCTGCCTTCGATGGACAATTTTTATCCTGCCACTCATGTGCTCTGCATTAGTTATTCTTATACGCAGTTTCCTGTTTATTTCAAAAGCAACCTTGCGCAGGCGTTCATTCTCTCCACTAAATGTCAGTCTACAGGTATCACTCCAGTAGTCATCGCCATCTATCCACCCTGCTTTGCACAGACGTATGATTTAATCACCCACATGCTCCATATATTAATAATTTCTAACCTTCGGGCCTTAGCATAGCCCTAAACTCTAATTAAAGCTCTCGCAAAAGTTTCAGGCGCAGACCTGCGTGGCAAGGAGAAGGATAAGATGTTGTAGGATAAGGATGGAGGAGAAGAGAGGGAGGCAACGAGAAAGAAGGTGAGGCAAGTGGTTCAAGCTACTTCGCGAAAAAGGAACCAGATACACGCACTCAAGGTAAATGGGCAAGTGGTTATAATAATTTATCGCTATTAACCCCAATATTTTTTTTGCTCACCGACGATCCTGGTGGTCCTTATCTTCCTGCAATTGCAATAAGTCATTGGTTTGTCATTAAGTTTCTCAGGGGCCGAACTCAGGCCTCATTGAGTCAAAATTCGAAACAAAAAAGCAGTTAGTGGTGAGTCATCCCACTTCTCGAAGAGCTTGTGTTGGCAGCAATTACAAAGGTTTTTGGGCAGACCCTCCACTCTAAATTACCACCCAAACCTTTTTCACTGGATTCTTAAAGGTTCTGTAGTCCACGTCCCAAAATCGTCCACTAAGCAGTACCAGGAACAACCACAAAAACTACACAAGCATTATTATAGGATCAAACATTGGGAAAAATCATCGACAGTGAGAACAATGAGGGGAACTTGTTGACAGCGTTGAGGCTTCTTCTCTTCCCAGCGGAATTGTTTTTGTGATTGATTTACGGGAGCTATGTTTTCGATTCGGTAGGAATACACGGTGCGACTCTTATGATTTATGCGTAAAAGTGCATGGCTTCCTCATCAAAGTACAAGCCGATACGCTTATTATCGATCCCAGAACGGTTTTTTTATTTGAATGATATTTTAAGAATTACCACCATCCAGGATACATTTAGGACTAAAAATTATTCGAAACACATATTTCATAGACTTAAACCTAGGAGCGGCCTAGAGTTCAGTGTAAGTATATATTGGAAGATTGTTCAATTTTTACGTTTTTAGTGCAAGTTTTTAATGTAAATTATTCTAAAAGAGCGTTTAATTTCAAGTTTTAATTGCAATAGGCATTACTTAGTTTCACTTGTGCAAGAAACAATGGTGTCATATTTGTTGAAAATATTGAAACGAAGATTTTTGGTTGGTTATGTGACTAGTAAAAAAGTAAAATTTTCTGAAATTGTGACGGCTGATAGTAAAATCTTGGCATGTGATAGTGTTGTGCCACCGAAATCTACGCAATCGGTTGACAGTATTGCTCCCGCATCAACAAACGATACTTTAAACTCATCAGTTACTAAAGTTGAAGCTGCAAGACTCTCTAAACCGGAGTACCGCAATTCATGAGTGCCTTCACTCCTTGACGCCGGAGCTCCGGGAAATGATGCCAATGAAGTTGAACGTACTCCTGACGAAAAAGACAATAGTGGCTATGTTAACGTCCATCGTCGTAAGAAATATAAGAAAATAACTTTTTTTGTGCGTAGGAACGACGTTGAGGATAAGGAGAATTCCTTTGGTGTACCGCGAAGAGCGTGGTTTTACCCAAGAACACTATTTAAGGACATTTCTCTTGATGCGCTTTTGACCGTCATTTGATCTTGCCTAACAAATTTAGAAGTTTTTCAGCATCATGCTGTCGAATCAATAAATGTAAAATCTCGACTTGACGCCATCTTTCTTGATTTCTCTAAAGCCTATGACACACTAAGCCACAAACTCCTTCATAAACTCAGCCAGAGATTTAATATCCATGGCACCTTTCTCAGTCTATTGTCCAGTTTCCTCTGTGACAGAGCCCTGTGAGTAATATTGTCTGGCCTTTCATCTACTTGGCCAAACGTTACTTCCGGAGTGCCCCAGGGTAGCGTGATCGGACCATACCTCTTCAATATCTACATTGATGGTCTCGCCGCGCTAGTCCTGTCTTCCCAAGCCTATACCCTACTCTATGCAGATGACTGCAAAATATTTAGACAGATAAACAATGTCTCCGATTCCGAAAAACATGCCTGCTTGGCAAATTAGAACTTGTTGACTCTCTTCGTCATCTGACTCTTTGATGCGCTAGAAATAATAATAGTAGATACTCTCCTACAAATAACTTGGAACTGATATTCTAAAAAAAATAATATATTATTTTAAGGAATTACCTTAAGGGAATCATTCTTCCAATATCATTCTTTATAGCTTCTTACAATGAAATTCAAGCTTAAGTTTAAAATCAGCATGATTTCATGAGTATTCACAAAAAGCTCTGAAATGTAATATCTTTGTAATGAGTGGCATACTAGATCATTATGTTTGAGGGATGGATTAATTTACGCTTGAGTCTGAAGTGGCTTTGCATTTTTATTTCGCAATACTGAGTACACAATGTAATTAAGTCATATAACAATGCTCTCGAAGAAATGTAAAGGAATATACATAGATGAAAACACAATTAGATTCATCGATAATATATTAAACAAAACTGGAAAACTGATGTTGTTCTGCATCAAATTTGCTGCACCAAATGTTATGCGGAATATGGCAAAAAAAGAGAAAGTATTTTAAAAATAGGATGGTAATTAATGTGGAAGACACATTCGTTTTGATGTTGCCAGAAGCGTTAAATAGCTATTCAATAACACAAATGAAATGCCATTACCTGTAAGATACTGAAAAGAAAACAAATATGATTTTCTCAAATGATTTTCACCCTCAGAGCATCCTTAGTTTTAACTCACCGAGTCATCTTCAGGTAGTTGACAAATTTCTGAAAACACTCACCATGTTTATATTTAGGAATGGTTAAGAAGGTGAATAAACAGCTATTAGGAGATGGATTGGACACACGTGTACCGGCGCACTCCATGAGAAATAGATGAAGGTAGGAGGAGGTCTGTTTGAGGCAATGAAGGGAAAAAACCCAAGCAGGGAATACCCGAAGAAAATTAAAGGAGAGGAAGTTGGGTCGGCGGTGTTCTAATGAGGGATTAGCAAGGGTGGGTAAGGGAGCGGTTTAGCAAAGTGTGGTGGGTAGCGGGCTCCTGACAATCCGATCTCTTTTCACTATCCTTTCCTTAACCACGTTAACCCATCCCCACGAATCCGTAACTATAACACCGTTGACCCAACTTCCTTTACCGATTGTTCGTTTCAAGCTAAATTATTAGTCCTCGGACGAATCGTAATTACTACTCATACTCGCTGTTTGATTCTATTGCTTCTTCTTTGTCTTCTATTAGTAATAGTTCCCGTAATTCCTTCAGAAGCCTCCTATGAGCCTTCACAGTCAAATTAATGATTGAGGAAAACAATGAATCGGACGTGAACAAAAGTCTTTTGAATAGGTCCTCATTGGTGACCATCATGGAGTTTTTCCGCGTGAATCTTTCTCGGAATATCCTGGCGTCCTTATTGCGAGCCTCAATCGTCTCTTCGGATAGCTGGCTTAAGGAAAGAATTGCCCCTTTCAAAATTTCCGATGTATGAGCACTTAATGGACCGTGGTCGGCATGTAGTACCAGGGATAGAGCTCAACGTATATTTCGGCCGTCCTCAGGCAGTACAGTGAAATTGCCTGTTCTTTTAGCGGTAGGCCACTTGAAATTGCCTTCAGAAGAATTCAAAATATTATTATAAGCTCATTCTCAACTCTTGAAATGAAAATATAAGAAAACATGAATTATCCTCAATAACAGAAGTATAATACTCATCAAGCAAACTCACTGTTGATTTGTTGAGTGTAATACGTGGCAATTACCATATGTAGCTATCTCTGAGCATATAAGCGGATTTATACCCTTACCTGTTACATCAGCTGCCAGTTTAGGAGAATCAAAAAAAACGTCTAGCTGTATTACCATCATTCGTATTTCCTGTTCCAGGCCTACGCACATCTACGATTACACCCATCCTTTCTCTGAAAGTCTTCTCTATTATAAGCCTTTCCTTTGCACAGCTGTATTTTAAGCTAACCACGAGCCTAGAAAGGAATTTAATTATAATTTAGCGATTTATTTATCAGAATAATTTGGATTAATGCAATTAAAAATTCCACCTTGAGCTTTGATGTATTCTCACCTGCCATTGCTTGAACCCCAATCGATACGAAATATGCAAAAGCCACTAAAAAAAACGAATGTAGCAATGCAGCGTCGATAGGCCATAAGCATATTTGTCTACATCTGCTAGTCGATTTTTCATGGCTGTTATGTTATTCATTGAGGAAGTTTTTGCTACGCAGATGTAACGCCTAAATTCTTTTTCTGGCCTCCCCAATGTGCCTGATAAAGTAAATTTTCAATAATAAAGGCTAAAGAGTAAAAATAATGTCGTTAAATGAATACATTAGATATTTGTAGAAAAATACAAACCAGTCGCCGTAGAAGTACTTGGTAAATAATGATGCACGTTATCAGGCAAAATGATTGACTCGTTGAGCCAATCATTATGATGCAGCAAAAATCCGGGAACACTTTTCCCACTTCCTCATGTAGGGCACCAAAACATTTATCCAAATGAATTCACGGAGACTATTTAGAGCGTCATCATGTGACCCTAAATCTAATATTCGTGACAAATAATAAAACAAATATTCTTTTTTGGCATTTAATGTTCCCTTCAAATCCGTTACATTTTTTATGGAGCTCAAGACACGTGATCTGGTTCACGTTTGAGGAAAAAAATGTGTAACTGTCCAAAAACTTAAGAAAATATAATATACGAAGGATAAAAGAAAAATTATGATACTTAGAAATTAAAGCAAGCAGTAAGATCACGTTTTAAAAGAAAAACCAAGAGAATATAACAAAATGTATATGAACACAGATGAGAAAAATACGACGCATAATGTGGGTAGAAAACGTCATTGGTTAGAAAGAAGAAATTTAAAAAATTGCTTACCTTAAGAAAGAGGTATACTTTTAAGGAAATTAGCAACACTGCTGTCACCACGGGGAACTGGAGCAGGAAATATGTCAGTATCTCACGAGTCAAATAACCAGATACTATGGGTTTTCCACCCTTCTCTTGGACTACAACCTTGTCGTGGTTGAAGGGCTTGCGTGCTCCGATGACCCCTAGAGCTGCACTGGCGGGAGCATTGCTCCTGGTAGGGTCACCCATGCCAGATTGGTCGAAGGTTAGGAGACAGACGAATGGTAGTCCGCGCAGCGTCTGTACCTCAGTGAGGCGGCTGCAAAAGGCGTCTGACCCCAGTGGGGCGGCCTCTGAAGTGATGGTGTCACGTAAAAAACACTATTGAGTAAGGCCAAGGAATACTACCTCAATTAAAACAAAAACCTTGAAATTATGGACAGTTCTCAATTGATAATGAATCCTGGCAACTACGGGACTCGGCCAAGAGGGCCGGGTGTCGTGCACGGCAGCGGTGGGAGCAAGGCCCCTGCGGTCGTCATCACACGAAATCCTTGCTCAGACGAAGCAGCAGCAGAGGAAAAGAAGATTAAGAAGAGGAACGAAACTATAAGAATAGGCACTTGGAATGTTAGGACTATGCTGAGGGCGGGGAAGCTAGAGAATATAAAACAAGAAATGGAGAGGGTGGGTGTAGACATCATGGGTCTGGGTGAAGTAAGATGGAAGGATGACGGGGATTACTGGAGCGGCGACTATAGAGTAATTTATAGTGGAGGGAATGAAAGTCAGCGCGGGGTTGCATTCGTAATGAATAGGAAACTTGGTAGAAAAGTAGTGCATGCAGAACAAGTGAGTGATAGGATAATAGTCGTGGAACTAAAAGCAGAACCAACGAATTTAGTTATAATCCAGGTTTATATGCCTACCTCTAATCATAAAGAGGAGGAGGTAGATGGGGTGTACGATCAGCTAGAGGAAATAATTGGTAGGATACCAGGAAGTAAGCACCTGGTAGTAATGGGGGATTGGAACGCGGTGGTGGGTGAAGGAAGAGATGGGCGGGAGGTGGGCGATTACGGGCTAGGAAGAAGAAATGACCGGGGCGAGAAAGCTGTGGAGTTTTGCCGCAGAAATAACCTAGTAATTACAAATACATGGTTCAGACATCATCCTCGACGTAGGTACACTTGGAAGAAGCCGGGAGACACAGACAGGTTCCAGATAGATTATATAATGGTACGTCACAGATACAGGAATAGTGTTAAAAACTCGCATACTTATCCAGGAGCTGATGCAGACACAGACCACAACTTATTAGTCATGAAATGTCGGGTAAAACTGAAAAAGATAAGAATGGGAAGGAGGGTACGTAAGTGGAATACGGAGGCATTAACTGGGGCAATGAAGAAGAAGTATCGGGAGAAGGTGGATGAGATAATGGGTGAGGATCATGGAGTTAGATCAGTGGAAGATGAATGGGGAAATTAGAAAAATCGAATTGTAGAAGCGGCGAAAGCAACAGTAGGCGTAGTGAGTGCAACTAAAATTAGAAACCGTGGATCACGAAGGAGATGATCAGGGAGATGGAGGAGAGAAGGAAATGGAAGAGTGTAAACTCAGAGCTAGGTAAGAGAAAATACCGAGAATTTAATAACAAGCTTAGAAGAGAAACAAAGAAAGCAAGAGAGGCGTGGTGGAGAGAACAGATCGACGCTTTAGAGAAATACCAAAAAGAGGGAAGAGCAGACGCA
The DNA here is from genome assembly GCA_963573305.1 of Pyrrhosoma nymphula. Lineage (NCBI taxonomy): Eukaryota > Metazoa > Arthropoda > Insecta > Odonata > Coenagrionidae > Pyrrhosoma > Pyrrhosoma nymphula. Next base: position 102,596,815 of record OY754332.1, on the reverse strand, counting down.
TTATATAGGAAAGTAAAGGAACTGACGGGTGGTAATAAGGGAAGGGGAATTACAGCGATAACAGACAAGACGGGAAAGGTAATCGTAGAACCGAGAGAGATCCAGGAGAGGTGGAAGGAGTATGTTGAAGAGCTGTATGGTAAAGAAATAAGGCCCAATAGGTTAGATATAGAAAGGGAAGACGATATCGACAGAGATGGCAACGCACCAAGTATCCTAGATTGCGAAATCGAAAGAGCTCTACGAGACATGAAAAGGAATAAGGCGGTGGGAATAGATGACATACCTGCAGAGTTTTTAAAGAGCATGGGGAAGAACGGAAGAGGAAAACTTTTTGCGCTAATTCGTAAGATTTATGAGGATGGAGTGTGGCCGGAAGACTTCGCGAAGACTGTACTAATTCCAATACCGAAGAAGAGTAAGGCAAAAACTTGCGAAGACTATAGGACAATAAGCTTAATATCCCACGCGGCCAAAGTAGTTCTGAGGATTCTATACAGAAGGCTAGAGAAGAAGGCAAATGAATACCTGGGTGACGACCAGTTCGGGTTTAGGAGAGGGACGGGAACGCGAGACGCTATAGCGGTGATGAGGACGCTAGTAGAAAGAAACCTAGAGTATGGGAAGGATGTTTTTGCATGCTTCGTAGATTTCGAGAAGGCGTTCGATCGGGTGGAATGGACGAAATTAATGAGAGTGTTGAAGAAATTAGGGGTCGATTGGAGGGACAGGCGTCTGATTCGAAATTTGTATATGAATCAGACTGCGCAGGTTAGGGAAGCCAATGGAGAATCGGGATGGGCCACGATAGGACGGGGAGTTAGGCAAGGGTGCCCACTATCGCCGTTGCTTTTTAATGTGTATTCAGAAGAAATGGTAAGGGAGGCTTGGGGGGAGGAGGCTGTAGGAATAAAAGTAGGAGGGGAGCTGATAAAATCAGTGAGATTTGCAGATGATCAAGCATTGGTTAGTCAGTCGGCCAAGGGGTTACAGTCAATGGTGAATGCATTAGAGGTGCAGTGCGAAAAGTATGGGTTGAAGATCAATCACAAGAAAACGAAAGTAATGAGATTTTCTAGAAGTAAGAAGGCGGGGCTGAATATAAGGGTGGGAGGGCAGAAGATAGAGCAGGTCGAGCAGTTTACGTATCTGGGTAGTATTTTGGAGGCGAATGGGTTTAGTGGTAAGGACATCAGATGCAGAATTGCGCTCGCTAAAGAAGCATTTTCGAAGAGAAGGGAATTGATGAGGGGGGGTCTGAGAAGAGACGTAAAGAAGAGGCTGGTGAAAACTTTAATATGGAGCGTGGCGCTATATGGGTCGGAAACTTGGTCATTGCGAAGGGAGGATGTGCGTAGGCTTGAGGCGTTTGAGATGTGGGTTTGGAGAAGGATGGAGAAGGTTAGCTGGATGGCGAGAAAGACGAACGAGGAGGTATTGGATATGGTCGGAGAGGAGAGGAAGCTTGTGGCAGAGGTTCGGAGAAGGCAGAAGAGATGGATGGAGGAGGTTTTGAGAGGAGAGGGCATGTTGAAGAGAGTGATAGAGGGGAGAACACTGGGGAAGCGTGGGAGAGGAAGGAAGAGGATAGGAATTCTGGACGAAATAAGAGGAGGTAGAAGATATGAAGAATTGAAGAGGGATCTAATAACGGGCCATTCTTAGGAGGGAAAGCGAGACAATGTCTCTGAGGTGGGATGCAGAATGGGGACTGTCCAAGAACCTACCAATCAGCTGGTAGAATACTTGAATGAATGGGTTTTCCAAACTCACGAGAGCACAGGCACAACATTACTTCACCAAAAACAAACTACAACTGCCTGTCAATATGCATTTCTTAAAGGAAGGGCACCACTGGAAATACCCGCGTAATACCGTCAACGGCAGCCCGGTGTCATAAATCGTTCTCTGGGAGTAAAGGCGGAGGGTGTTAATCGGGGTGGGGGTGAAGAGGGTGAAGGGAAAGAAGGGAACCCAAATGTTGCCTTTTTTATGGAAAAATTGCATGGTACCCCGAGAACCCGCATTCTTACTCAAGAGTTGAAAGACGTTCATAATTTGCAGCATGATTCCGAAAATTATCCAAAGAAAAGCAAAAGTGCCGCAGTTACGCGTGCTCTGATCCATTCTTTCGATCCAATGTCCTCGCAAAATCTTCAGTTTAGAATCATTAGAATTAAGTGACAACATGCATAGCCTGAAAAAGTTGAATACGAGGAGTTAATGTCCACACAACTTGAACAATCCAACGGGGAACACTGTATTTCCAGGTCCCGCTGCGCGGAGCCGGGCCGCGATGCGCGATCGAAAAATCGAGCTCATTCTCGGCGTCGCAAACTTTTTCCAAATATTTTTACGGAATAATCTAGAAATATCTTTAATTTATACCCTGATGAAGTATCCCAGAGACCATTTTCCGAATAAGAATTATATTGTATTATGTAAAATGTTGCCTAAAAAAAGGGTCCGCCATTCTGAGAGGTAAAAGCACTCAAATATGGTCAAAAATGTCTGAAAGTTTTGCATAGTTTTGGTGAAGTACACTGTTTATAAATGGTAATGTTTTTATTGCATAGCAATCCTTGCATTACTCCTGCATCTGCTCAACTTTTAAGATTCTCGAAGAAAAATGAGAGCGGGCGCTTTTTTGGAAATTTGGTCGTGTTTGAGCCTCTGTATCTAAGTAACGGGTAAGACCTATGAGAAATGTTTTAACATTCCATAATCAACAATTATTTGTGTGTATATGTGCCAAGTTTCAAGTCGATATTTCAAAAAAAGCAATTTTTAATTTTTGTCCCGCGATTATCGATTTGAGCCCACTGTGCGTCGTTCCTACGCACAAAAAAGTTATTTTCTTATATTTCTTACGACGACGGACGTTAACGTAGCCACTATTGTTTTTTCGTCAGGTGTACGTTCAACTTCATTGGCAGCATTTCCTGGAGCTCCGGCGTCAAGGAGTGAAGGCACTCATGAATTGCTGTACTCAGGTTTAGAGAGTCTTGCAGCTTCAACTTTAGTAACTGGTGAGTTTAAAGTATCGTATGTTGATGCGGGAGCAATTCTGTCAACATATTGTGTAGATTTAGGAGTAACAACACTATCACATGCCAAGATTTTACTATCAGCCGTCACAATTTCAGAAAGTTTTACTTTTTTCTCAACTGAGGATTTTATTTGAGCCGATAATTTGTTTTTTAGGCCTTCTAAATCAAATTTGAGAGATTCGATATCGGCCGCTATCTTCTCGATCGTGAACTTTCGTATGCAACATAGAAAGCATTTTCAATTAATGAAATGGTGACCGCTTCGCACTTTAAGACAAATTTATTTCAGGCCGGTGCACTTACGATGAAAAATATTGTCACACAAAACACAGGGAATGACATTTTCTGATATTTCGGCCGATAACACCGCCCAACAATGAAAATGTTTCGGGCTCAAAAATAGTTAATTCTTATTTATTTCCACCTGCTGAATTAAAAAACCACCATAAAAATGACAGATTAGCTCTTGATTTGGAGATAAAGTGACATTTCATTTTTTAGAGTCAACATTTTTAGTTTGGGGGTTTTTTGTGGGTAATTTTTTTTTTTGGGAGTTGGCACACCAGTCAATTAACAAAACACAAACGTTCTTCAGCTGATTGGAAGTCATAAGCGTAGATGTTATTGTTGTGACTGTGAATTTCATATTGTTTCTGCTGCTGGTTTGGGAATTTTTTAATGTGTTCAGTTTAAATTCGTAAAAAGCCACGAAAATGTGTAAATAAAGTGAATAATGTTTGTTACGTTTGTGGTGAAATAACATTTTCGTCACAGAAACGAAAGCTGACGCTTCTTGTAAAGACTGCCTATCACTATTTTTTCGGTATGAATGTAGGGGACCAGGATGAATCATGGGCTCCACATATATGCTGAAACACTTGTTTAGTTGCAATGCGAGAATGGCTGAAAAATAAGAAATGCTATATGGCTTTTGCTGTGCCTATGGTTTGGCGGGAGCCAAGAAACCATACAGATGACTGCTATTTCTGCTTTACTCCAACTATAAAGGCAGGATTGTCTATGAAGGAAAGACGAACAGTTCCATACCCGAATCTTCGATCTGCTATTCGACCCATTCCGCATTCAGATAGTTTACCAGTTCCTACACCACCCGAAAATTGTGTGTTTGAAGTAGAAAACGAAGACAGTGTGGAACAAGAAGAAAAAAGAACCTAACAAGCCTTCCACTTCCCGTGACCCTGATTTTGAGGAAAAAGATGATAAACCGCACAGACTGAGTAAAGCGGAATCGAGTGATCTCATTAGAGACCTTGACCTGTCAAAGGAGAAGGCAGAAATTCTATGGTCTTGACTACATCAATGGAATCTTCTGGAACGTGATGTCAGAGTCTCACAGTACAGGCAACGTCAAGGGATCTGCTTCCCTTTTTTGAGAAGAAAATGGTCTACACTCAATTTTCTCACGAAATCTTCAAAATCAAGCCCTTGCTTTGCCATTATGGGTGAATAATTGAAAAAAAAGTGATGCAGTAGATTGAAACTGTTTTTCATCTTTGTTGTAGTGTAGTCTCCTTACTATTTTGTCATTATTTACCAAAGATATTAAACAAAATGGCGGACCCTCATTTTTGGTCATTTTTTTAATACATGTAGAGAAATAGTTATTTGCATCGCCAAGTATCGCCAAGTAACTTATATGGAGAAACTCTACAAAGCATCTTTTGTGTGAATCCGATGAGTTATGCTGCGACTGTTTGCGACGCCGAATTTCACATAAGTTTTTCGATCGCGCGGTCGATTCTAGTCCTACCCGCCTGCAACGTGCGGTAAGGGGGTGCGGAAAGTGTGTGGAATGGATTGTAGCCGTATCCACTCCGCTATGGAGATTTTAGAGATAGAATCATTGAAAAGAGCCTTCATCTATTATATTTTGGAGAAATATCGGAAAAATACGCATTTTCTCACATAGGGTAAAGGTTTAGGAGGTACTGAAAGACTGCTTTCTGTAGGTGCACCGCGGGTGTTTCTATTTCTAGCAACTTGTCATCGCCTACTGACTAATAGATACACTGTTAAGGGAGACAGCAAGCATACCACACAGGATTATTGTCTCTTCGAGGCCACCAACCCACAGCTGGTATCGCACGGCTGCATACACGTATTTTCCTATATTTCATTAACAGTCGTATTATTCATCGTCATTGGAGGTGGCTTGTTGGGTATAACATAGACGAATAATTCGCCGTTTCACACGGAAAACTATCTTGGTAACGATCAATTGAGCATTTATTCGCGGTTTTTTTAAATGTTACGAGCTTTTGTATACATAATTAACGAATTCTCGGTCTGCATTCCATCAAATAAATTGATGAGTGGTATTACATATGTTTGAAAATTCCTGCAGAAATTTCAAAAATCTTCCATTTAACCATTAAGGTGCTTATGAGGATACATGTGCATTCCAGGAATTGGCTACCTAGCTTAAATTTCTCTGCGTAGCAAGCAGTATTCCTTTCTGATATATATATTTATGACTATTAGATAAAATAATAATTTTTAAGATTGTGTACATTGTCATTTTAAGTAGGTATCAATGATTAGTATCAGGAAAATCCGTTTTAAAATACCCGTGCATAAGCAGTTTCAATGCAGATAGATAAATCGTAAAATCATAAATTGTGATTTAAATTAGTAAAATATGTTATAAATGTAGCGTTGAAACATAAGTAAAAACGCAAATATGTCTGATTCTGATTACAGCGTAGGATTTCTTTTTACATGCACTTCATAGTTTTACAGATGGTCTAAAGGAACAGGAATGCGCTTCTCCTGCCATCTAGCGTGGTATTTGGGCAAATTATTTCTTTGCTCATTGAAATAGGGATTCGTTGAAGTAAGTGGCTATATAACACTTGTTTTCCAAAAATTAACTTTTTCAAATCGTACGCTAATCGATAGGTCATCATTTTACGGTAGATTATCGACAGGCGCAAATGTTTTCATGGCTCTAATGGTTTATTTCCATCGTCCAATAGTGCCTAGGCAGATAATCCATGTCTTCCAAATTTTGCAAATTCCGTAATATTCAACTACGTTTTGATCGTTGATATAAACATAGAATGAAAAATAACAAATGTGGGGACTATTTCATCACAAAACTGTTTTACTTCCGTGGAATTTTGGTGTTCTCATCAGTCAAAACAACCAAAGTGTACGTCGTGCACTTGTATCATTCACGGGACCAGGCGCTAAAAAATAAAACATTTTGCTTTCGCTGGAAAGGTCATGCGAATGATTTTTTCACGCGTGAAGCCTGTTTCTGTTTTACACGAGGAATGTAATTTATTCGAATGATTATTGAAATGGCCACTCGAAAGATTGTTTTCCGAGCTAAACAGCCTTAATAATCATTCATTAATACGACATAATGTTCAAATGGCGAAGAGATGGGACGAATGTACTTCAACCGATAAGAAATATCGTAGTTTATAAAAAAAATAGAAAGAGATACATAACATTTAAGTCCGAATTAAATTCACGAACGTGGGTTCTCCAGGTTGGCTTGTTACCCTCCCGCTTTAACTTGCTCATTTTCGTTGAGACAAAAAGAATCCCGTTTGACATTGCAGTGTACCACACACGTAACGTACCAACTGTTACATGTGGTGGAGGTAAATGTTACGAAATAGTTTTTATTTTATGTTACGTTTTTGAAAATTACTCCAAAGCATTTTTCATTCGGGTAAAGTTTTCGAAAGCACTGATTACAAATACAGAGTGTGTACCATATGTTCATTCATTCCTAATATGAATTAGTGAAAAATCTTATGTTTACAATTAATAATCCACAAAGAGAACAAAAACAAGTAATTGATTGATTACCACCCTTGCATTTACGGTATAAAGGCAATGCAAGCCTGAAATCCGCTTGCATTTTAGGGCTTTGCTTTTCCTTAAAAGAGTCCAGTCTTATAACTCTAACTGTAGGTTATGTATTGAATCAAAATTGGCTTCCGCCGTGTTGTTTCAAATTGAAGTTCCTTTAAATGAAAGCTTCAAATTACTTTTTTCACGTCTAAATGTGCTTCCAAATAGGAAATGAGATATCTAGTGTCCATTGTCCTTTCAGATTTGTTAACGGAAATGCGGAAGTCTATTGAAACGCCTAACTAAGAGGCTTTAAAAATGATAAGATATTTTTCGTCGTGAATGGAATGGGTAATATCATGACACAGAGATCAAATAACACATTTCCTTAGCCTGGAATAGTCTTAAAAAAGGTTTGTAGTTCCTTCCTTGCTACATAATGGTTACCGAATCGAATCCACATATGATTACTTGAAGAAGGAAGTGGAAAGCAAGGTGTGCCATCGTGTGAAGCTTTTCCAGACCTGCCATCCTTGCGGAGATGTGATTCCTTATTCACTCAAGTATTTCTGTTCATTTGTCTGTTTTCTGTCAATCAAGAGTAATTGGTACACTTCCAAGCGACCTAGGAAGTTAAAATTTGGCACGAATATAGGTCGAGCCCGAATACCGTATGGGAAAATAGCAAAAACGGTGAAAAACTATTGAAAAGGGTAGTTTTTCCCATATTGTTCACTTTTAACCCCGTAAGATTAACATTGGATTTGGTGTAGGGGTTTATTATTTTGCCTTCTTAAATTATTTTTACTCAAGTTAAATATTGTAAATGATAAGAGTGACTTCGTTATTCCACATAAATTTATTTCTAGACATATTATTATGAATTATAACTGGAATATAACTAAATATAACTAAAATATAACACGCTGAAACCTAGGTTCCAGCGTGACACGTCATCATCAGGTGATGATGACGTGCCACCTCGAAACCAAGGTCCTCTTGAAATAAATTTATGTGGAATAACGAAGTCACTCTTTTCATTTACAATGTTAAGCACACTCCACCAAGTCACGCCTGTGACAACGGAGTATATCAAGATACAAAGTTTAAACTTTCACAGTATGATGAATAAATGATGAAATAAACAATATTTTTATTTCGTATTTGCTTCGTTTTTTCCTCGAAATAGCGTCTTTGACTCCGGTTTCAACCCATTTTTCACCATTTTTAGCATGTGTTGTTTGTTCACGAAAACCTGTCTTCCACGCTTGTTTAAAGCACTTTTAGGTTACCTGGGAAGTTGAATGTAGGTAAAAATAAAAGCCGTGACGTAAAACTGAAGAGAAAAATAGAAAAAAACAACGATATATAGGAGTTTTTTTTCCCTACATTTTTAAAATTTACTTCCATATAATAAGCATTAAACTCGGTGCAGGGGTTTTATCCTTTGCATTTAATTAGTTACACCCAAGACCCAAGTTTGTAACGTTTAGACAGCTGTACCTCAAGTTAATACAATGTGAATACGAGCATAGGCGTATCTAGAAGCGTCTGAATGGGGGTCACAACCACTGAAGGGGGGGGGGTTGTGCATGGGGTGTATGGGGGTATATCATACCCCCCATGTTAAGGGCGTCCACGTAGAAAACATCTGCGAGGTGGACGGCCCTTGGTGGACATAACGCGCTAATATTTCGTACAAGGCTTGAGTCGTTTGTCATCAAATCGGGGGGCGGCGTGAAAATGTTTGAAGACTTTTGATTTCTTGAATCACCCTACTCCTAAATGGTGCATGTATGTTTCACTTCATGTTATAATGTTGGTTTAAATCCTATGTCACAATTAACATATTTCTTCTTTCCGTACGTGAGTTAGTCACACTTTCCTAGTTAATCACTACCGGCCGTAATCCTAGATTTTCGGTAAAACACGCAACTAAGGTGACTTAACTTAGTCGGCTACTAAGAACTCTTAGTCTTCATCCAAAAATTGAATCAATGGCCCCTTTAACGTAAGGCAGTAGGAGCTACTTACTTGAAATTCAAATGTCGAACGTGGAACTTAGAGCATGAAAATAGCAATTTTTGACATATTCATAGGGAAACAGTTCCCATTTACTCTCTAAATTTCGCCACCATAAAGGAAACGAACACAAATATTGCGTGCCGAGAGTTTAAAAAATATAGGTCTTCCACACAACATACGCTAGTTTCCCAATCGTTACGGAAACAAATATCTAATTTATAGAGAAAACATGCAGGACTTCGGAATTCGATGAGATCCTGCCTAACTTCGCTGAAGAAATTCGGGCATCATTCATTGGTGAGACGCCAAAGAAATAAGCCTTATTTACCCAATAGATGGAGAGTAAATACAACCAAGCGTAATTTTATTATAATCAGTGGAGTAATAAAAAATCATGACCTTTTGCGCAGTTTTTTTAGACATAGAACTTACATCGAAGATTTTTTATGAAAAAGATTTTATATGGAGTTACAGCTAAACCATTTACGAAGGACGTTATTTTGGATACATTTACGGTATAATTTCAAATTAAAACATCATATATTAAGTCTTATTGTAGTAATTATTTATTATTTAATGTTATCTACGTAAAATATTCCCAGTAATTGTCTTTTAAAACTATTTTGACGACCTCGGGTCATAATGACCCGACGCGACCATAAGAGTATGGATACGAGTGCGACCGATTAACGGTTAACGCATGATTTTTGCTAATTAATCACATCATTGTTTTAAGAAAATCTCCATTTGACTAAACACAGTGCCAACATACTGGAGGATTTCGAAATACTTTGAACCTTACCTCTAATCAAAAATACTACGGGAAGATGTTTTCAAAATATGGTTAACAAAAACATGGAAGAGTATTTAAGGTAATGGAAGCTGAACAATCAGTGGACAACAGAAAGCATCAAAAAGTCAACCAACTCTTTTCAAATTTCAATTTTTCATGCAGTCAAGGATTTTTATATCATGGAAGTTTATTTCCCTCACAGCATGACAAACACTAGAGACTAGTATGTACGTTAAGGATGAACTGGCTTAACAAATTAAGAAAATTACCATCCCATTTCATTGAGCTTTTGATCCTTTTCCAGTAATGAATGAACAAAATGCAGAATGCGACTGCATATAATGCTCATTTGTTTAGGTGAATTGCAATGAAAGAGTCTACCAGCAAGGTAAATCATGCTATCGAGTTATAATATGCGCTACCAGTCATTTGAGGATTACCCTAAGCCTCCCTTGCGAGTGATCCTTGTGCAGTACCTCTCCAAATTCATAGACTACTTGTAATCGCAGTGCGAAGCAAATATTATTCAGATAGTGAGCTCTACGAGAGCCGATGGTGAAGAGTACCAAATCTGTGGGTAGAAGTACCATCTTCAGAGGTTTGCCGTGCGTTCCTAATGTGACCTAATTGGCGTTGATTAAACCGAATTTTAAACGGAATAACATCACTCCATTCATTTTTATTGTTAGTAAATAAAATCCATAGACTGAACTAGAACTGAAAATTAAATTCCTCTATTATTTTACAGTTACTTGCGTCGTGTTAAAAAAATGGAAAAATGATTGACTGGAAACAAATCTGTAATACTAAAACTACATTATTGTAATTTAATGAAATAAAATAAGCACAAAACATGGAAGGACACCTTGAAGTTTACGGTTATGAAAAAGCTTTTGCCTAGTTGAGATGTTTTGGTTACATGGGAGTTTTTCCAAAGCAATCATTCCAAATACTCTTCAAAATGCAACTCATATCTTGAAAGAGTTTGACTATAATATGCACCGGAGTTTTTAAATGAATCTCGCAGTAACCACACTTACAAAATAAGTAACACTTAAAATGTTAAAATTAGCAACTCCATTGCATTTAAAACACATACCACTACCGAGTTAAAATTCCAAAAGAATTGAGAGAGGATGATTTCAACTTTTTCCTTGATGAAAAGACGTAATTAAAATTTGTTTTCATCTGGATTCCTTGTCTGAAGAGGGTCGTGTATATTTTATAACTCTGGTGAAATCGAGTTGTACAAAAATATAGAAAGAAGCTAACCGCATTAGCATATGGTTTTAGAGGGATAACAAACTATATCAAGAGGCTATTGCTGATTATAACTGAATTTAGAGATAAATGAATTTATGAATTTATTTTAGAATAAATGAATTTGGCTCTTTGAAACATCTCACAAAAAGGCGATGATATTCCAAAACTAAATTCATAATGCCACTTGACTGTCGCGTAGGGTACGCAGACACGGAAATAATTTTAATGTGTGTCTGAAAATTCCAGAAATTACTTCGAAAATTAGCAGGATGTACCATTAAAATAACAAGGAGATATTTACTAATGTATATACTAGTAAAACATCTGCTATTGATTAGCTTTTCATTTCAGCCTGTACCCGAGAAATTTATTCAAGGATATATATTCAATAAATGTGGTAAATATTTACCTATCAAGTGGAAAGTGACCATATCGGAAAGAATCATTCGCATTTTTGCGGAGAACTGATTATTTTTAATGGAGCAGTAATTGGCAACTGGGAGTGAGCCACCCTGAGGACGGTATAAATACTTTCCCATTTCCACCAGTCGGCATTAATAACTGATTGGAATATGTGGCCTGCATTGGCTACGAATTGTTATCACCATTAAGATAGCCCAAAGCAGCGAAACCCGGAAACCATGGAAATGCCTGCAAAAATCCTTGCAACACTTATTATGTATTGGCTACACTAATGATGTATTGAGGGAGTTTGGATTCATGACGATTTATTATTCCCCAGAGTCCAAGGCTGTGTCATATGATTTTATATCTATTACTCCTTCAACTGCCAAGCTAGTGCCTCCGCCCACCTTTTAAAAGGTCACACTCGGGGCTGTTGGTCGTCCAGCCAGCGCTTGAACTATGGAGGTCGGAGTTGAATGGAGTCCCATGTGACGCTGAGCGGAGGGATACCTATCCGATCGTCAGTTGTTGTGGTCGTCCGCCTTGGACGTCTGATAGCGAGGGACTGCTTGACGGCTGTTCATGTAAGTATATATGACCAGCCGGTGATATCGTCATAGAAGGTTTTGTCCCACACTGTCGCAGAGAACGTGTGACTAAGCAATATCGCTATCCTCTGCTAAAAACATATTTCCCTGACATGGCTGAGATCCACCTTCATTAAACTAAACGCTACGATACCACCTCTAACATCAAAAATGGGATTGGAACACCGATGCTGATAAAGATTCGGTGAAGGAGTACGTGATTGTTGATCGCGGCTGAGAGACTCGCCGTGATAAGATACCGCACAACGAATCCTGGTCATCCAGCTGCATCCGTCCATCAATTAGTGGCATCCCACTGTCATGACAAGAGCACATTGAACGAGATGATTGCCTCCCTGAAGAGTTGGTAACCGCACTCCGATGTCGAGTCGCGACATTGTGGTAAGAGTGACATCTTATTTTTTGAGCACGAAAGACGCTTCCATGAGCAACGGCAATCTTGTGATCAACCGTGAGAATAGTAATTCTAATGCATATTTGTAACTAGAATTTCCTCAGATAACATATTTTGGTTAAAAGTCTCACCTTTTGCTCTAATTCGAATGAGTATTGTGAATCTCGTGAATTTCGCAATAAGTTGGAGGGTAATAACCGATTTGTGATAAAATGTATCGGTTAATCGGTAGTCTGTAAACCAACTCTCTACCTTAAATTCTAATCCATGCCTGATTTAAATAATAATTTCTGAGGGCCATTTCCATGGTTTTCGGGTTTCGCTGCGTTGAAATATCTTGATGGTGATGACGTATTGTATCCAATGCAGGCCACATCTTCATATTAGGTCCGAATGGAGGCTCAGTACAGCCTCAAGCTGAGATCCTTTCTGAGAGCTTGTTTGTTGTGACGTTAAAAGTCAGAAATTGGTTTTTGTATCTCTATGGAGCAATGCAAAGGACGTAATAGTTGCGTTTGAGAAGCATAGTGAAACGCCATTTTGCATGTCAAAAGATTGGTTATACAGGAATATATGTATAGGAATGATATGATATAGGAATGCCGCCTCCTAATGAGAGAAAAAGGGATTCCAATGAATTTAGTATTTTATTTGATAAGTTGGTTTGATTATTTGTGTACGTGTCGTTGTCCGAGTTATTCTTTTTCCAAAAATTCATAACCACGCACTTTATAAAATTAAATTCTAACTGCCAAGTATTGCACCATTCATTTATAGCATCTCGGTCTTTTTGTAGCGCAATCCTGTCAGACTCATTACTTAGATCCCAGTACAACACCGCGTCGTCTGCGAAGAGGCGAATTTTACTCGTACGAATATAGTAAAATTCCCATGATATGCATGCCGAGGTGAACTTCATCATTGTGTGTACTAACTGTTTAACATCTGTCAGTTTAACGTCATCCTTCGTAGTTCCAAAGCTTAAGCCTCTAATTGCCAACCGTGCCTTCGTCTACATTGCCTTTTAAACTCTCTCCGCTTTTCAAACTCAGTCAAGTCAAGATCCTCTCAAACTATCTCATCGAACAATGCCTACGTAAAACCTTGGGTACACTGCAATGCTACAACTTTCCCTATCAATTCTTCTTAGGCTTTACTGAGTTTGAATTCTTTTATTGGCAAATATTCAATGCATGCAAAAAAGCATAAATGAGTTGACGGATTCGTATTTACTTATCTAATATTCGCAAAATTATATTTGCGCAGCATTTGGAACTCTCACGCCAAACAAAAGCCGTTTAAAATACCACAAAAACCCGAATAAATAATTATTTCCACAGGAGAGATATTCACGAAAAGCACGTGGTAGGAAAACATCTCAAGTAAAGCTTGTGGTTTTCTGCGTGCCTTTTTGTAATTCGCTGATCATTGTGAATGAAAAAATAGTCACTGGTTTTTCCACATAAATTTAACATAGTACGACCATGGTTTCGACTTTACGTCATCTTCATATACAGATTCAAAAACATCCACACTTATAGACATGGTTGAACGGAGCTAGGAAGGGGGAATGGGTAGTAAAGGTGGGGTGAGGAAGCATTGAAAGGGGGGCAGGTGGGTATAACGGGATGGGTGGTGTTAGCTTGAGGGTGTGAGCGATGGGTCTGGAATGTGGGAGGCGGAGGCGGGGTGGATGGAAAGTTGATAGAGTCATCGGTGCTGACTAACTGCGGTGACAGCGGGTGGTAGTAGCATCGATGGAAGGTTGGGAGATCAGTACGGAGCTGGGGGGGTTAATGGAAGAGGGAGGGGTTGAGGAAGGGAGAGCGGGAAGCATACAAAAGGTCGTTAACAATGACGCTATCTGCGTGTACACATTTTAAAATCTCGATTTACTCGAGAGTGACCAGCTGGAGGCCTTTACTATCCGTGTGCAAAATTTCCAAGGAAAAACCAATTCTATGCCCACTATTCAAAAGGAGTTTAGCAAAGTTCGAATTTCAATTGGCGTGTTTAAAACATGCTTAGAGTTCATTGAGTCTATCCTGGAACTTTCTACCCGTCTGCCCAACATACAAAGCTGAGCACTTATATGTTAGTTTATACACACCACTCCTTTCCATTTTCGGGATGGTATCCTTGCGCTTGGAGAAGAAATGTTTCAGATTGCTGCTATTACAAAAGGCTGGTCTAAATTGGTGCCTCGGGAGAACCTTGGTTTCTTAGAAGGACAAATTGTCTAAGTAACGAAACCACCTCCATTTATTTATTTATTTAATTACAAAACGTTTCAAGAAGGCAATCGCCTGGTGGTAACATTAACACAAACATAAGAAAATGCACATGAAATTTTCAAAACACTTCCAAATAAACCATTATAGAATCGAGAAACACTTATTTTTGTTCATTTTAGCGTTAGCAGGAAATATCTCAAAAGTTACTTCAGGTAACTTATTCCACTCCTTTATACCTCAATTAAAGAAAGATTTCTTCAAGATATCCGTTTTCTCCTTTCTACATTTAATTTTGTACTTGTGGTCATTTGTTCCTATGTTCCAGGGTGAGTCTAGCCTTTGATTTATTTCCTCCCAAGCCCGTTCTTTTGTAATTGCTTTGTATATCCCGCATAACCTGTTAATTTTCCTCCTTAATTTCAAATGTTTCCAGCCCAGATACCCTAGCATGGCTGTGACACTGTCACACCTTTTGTGCCTGCCTAAAACATACCTGGCTGCCTTCATTTGTACTTTCTCTAGCTTGAAAATATCTATTTTTGTATGAGAATCCCACACTACAGTTGCATATTCTAATACCGGACGAACCATAGTCCTGTAGGCCATTTCTCTGGTTTCTTTATTACTCTCCTTAATATTTCTAATCACCCATTTCAGAGATTTAAAAGATTTTCTTACAACCTTATCGATGTGTATTCCCCAATCGAGTTTTGACGTAAAATTAACACCGAAGTATTTACAATCGTTACAATTGTCAATATTTTCTCCGAGCAGAACATATGACCTATTTTCTTTATTTTTCCTTTTCAGGAATGTTATTTGTTTACATTTATTAATGTTTACTTCCATTCTATTTACTGTTATCCTTGAGGACAGTTTGTCTAGATCATTTTCAAGGTTACACTGGTCCTCCTTGTTATTTATCTTTCTATATAATACAGTCATCTGCAAAAAGACGAATTTTGGAGTCAACTTCTACATGTATGTCTTTTATGTAAATTAAAAACAATAACGGACCCAAAACGCTTCCTTGGGGAACTCCAGATGCTATTTCAGTATCACCGGAGAATTCTTCACCGACTCTTACTCTCTACGACCTTCCTTTTAAAAACTCTCTTATCCATATTTTTACCTTGCCATCTATTTGTAACCTCTCTATTTTTTTCTATCAAATTAAGGTGTGGTACAGTGTTAAAAGCTTTTTTAAATAAATTATTACCGCATCAATTTCAGTACCTTGATCTAGTACTTCAGCAATATCTTGGCATAATCCTAGCAATTGGGTTTCACAAGAAAAGCCTTTCCTGAATCCATGTTGGTATTTGAATAGCCAGTTAGTGTTGTCCCAGAACTCGCGCAAGTGCCTGGCTATGGTTTTTTCAATTAATTTAAACACTACAGAAGTTAGGCTTACAGGTATATAGTTTTCTACTCTAGTTTTATCTCCTCCCTTGAAGATGGGTACGACGGTTGCCAATTTCCAGTTGAAAGGCAAGCTTCGATTATTTAAAGTCACGAGGAAAAGTCTTTTTATGTAAGGAACTATTGCTTCATCACCTAGTTTTAATGCATCTATGGATACATTATCAGGTCCCGCTTATTTATTTCTCCGCTGTTTGCGTATTAATTTTAATATATCACTATCTGACGCACTAATATGGTCAAAACTGTACTCTCCACAGCCATATAATAGCATACTATCATTGTAATCATTATTGGTAGTTAAAACGAACTTATTTTTTTCAGCCTTTTCCTTATAGCTGCTGGCGCACCTTTATTTAGCTCGTCCGCCTTGACCTTGTTATCTAAAATGACTTTTCCAACTTCTCTAACAAGCATTGATGTCATTATTATTGTCCCTTTTTTCCTAATATATTTAATTTAATTTAATATCATTTATTAGTATTTTTCTGGTCAAGTATACTCAATGGATAGCTTTCCCGGGCTTTCCGTTCTTCAGTGTTTAATATACTAATTAGGGTTTTGTATTTTACCAGATATCTGAGACTTAAATTAATTAGTTTATGCGTGCGCCTCACTTTCCTCTTAATTATTCTTCTTTTTGCGTTATAATACTCAGGATCGCCGTTGTGTATAAGTCTTTTCCTCGGAACAAATTTTTCTACTCCCGTGGACAAAATATTCTTAAAACAGTCCAAAGTTTCATCTGGAGTAGCACCTTACCCTGCCCATTTGGGAAAGTTTTCTCTCAGAAAATTTTTAAACCCAACCACGTTCTTTTTATATAATTCCAGCAAAATTTATCTTTTTTTTTTCTGTGATATTCGCGATGACCATTCTAGTTCAATAGACACTGCAGAGTGATCACTTAACCCAGGTATTATCTCAAAGGTATAGTCACTCTCAAATGGCCTTAGAAGGAAGACATCAAGTATGTTATTACCTTTCGTTGGTTCATTCACGAGCTGCTCGTAACCCTCTTCAAGAATTAACCTATTTACAAGAGTTTGAATCTTACCACTACATTTAACATTTCCATTCCACTGTGCTCCTGGCAGATTAAGATCTCCTGCTATGACGATTCGTCTACTACGTTTTTCTGAGCATAAATCTGCCAAAGCCTCCAGCATGCTCATGTTTTCATCCGGTTTTCTGTAAATTCCAATTATATTAAGGGCTTTCTCACTTTTCTGGTTATATATATGTACACTAAGCATTTCGAAATCATCTCTCACCCATTCCAGGCTACTCAAGAAACTTGACTTGACGCAAATGAATACACCCCCTCCCCTGTCTGTTCTATTCCTTCTGTTTATCTGGATACATAAACATGGACAATTTAAGAAAAGGAATGTTTGTCTCTGGGAAACCCTTGCTAAAATGTGTCTGTGCTTGTGCTCCCGGAAAAGTCCCTGTCGCAGGCCTGCTCGGCACAGAGGGGAGGTATAAGCAGATGAAGTGAAGGGAAAGGACGGAGGGGAAGAGAGGGAGGGGAAGAGAGGGAGGCAACAAGAGAGCGCGAGACTGGGAACACAAACTACTTCGCGAAAAAGACACGAGCTCGCAAATGCATTTCAGGTGCTTAAAATCACCCATCGCTATGAGTTAACGTGAGACGAGTCGAAATGGGATGGCAGGTATTTGTGAGTCATCCCACCTCTCGAAGCGCTAGTACACAAAACATTCGGCTGCGACTATTGCGAACATATGGAAAGCTACCTGCCTGTATGTTGCTGAGAAATTATTTGTCATGTTTTTTATGTATGCGTGACTGAAATTGTTAGATACCTTCTATTTAATGAACATGGATATTTGGTTACCGAAATATTTGGTCTCGGTAAAATTTTGAAGGATGTCATATTTCTATAGGACGTGAATGCACAACAAATTATAAAAAATAATAATCACTGATAAAAGAATGAAATTGAGAAAAAAATATTAGCATCAGCCTCTATCTTGTAAATTTAATTTTTGTTGATTCAAAAACTGTTTTTTCCTCCGGGGTACCGACATTCTCAATTAATTTATGTAACTTAAAATAAGGTTTGCTTGAAAATAGGCTATATTCGATACATTGATATTTTCTCAAAATATTTTAAATGGGTGGTGGGTACACTTGGGGACCAACGCATACATTTAAGCCTGTGTTGTTCTCATCGTGGCACAAAATGCGTCTTAGTCCTTGCCGAGATAGGGGCACGGACTCCTTTTTTACTACTACGCGTTATTTCCCCAGATATCGGTAAAAGCGCGTCCCTCGGGAGTGTAAACATCTCATCCAGTCACTTTGATCTAAATTCTCTCTCTGTCTGTGTCGCAGGGCTGCTATTCTATTTCCTCTCGTCCCCGGCGCGTCTCTCATAAATTTCACTCACTCGGATTAAAGGTCCACCACTCCCTCCGAATGCCCTCGATATCGATCTCCGGATCCAATAACTACGCAAGAAGTTTATCCACCGCCGCCAATTGAGGCGAAGTCCACGCCATCTTGACCTCATTCCCCTCCTCCGATTCTTTTTTATTTCCTATACTGCCACTAGTAGCCTGTGGCCATCGAACAAAAATCTCACATTGGCAAAAGTTTACAAAAACTTTTTCTAGTACACATCCCTTTCTTCCTGGAAACGTCGCATCGAAGATGAGTCGCTTCGGGCTCGCAAGCTCAGCCACCTCCGGGAAAATCCATTAGTGTTTCCGAACGGCTAATTTATTTTTTTTCCTTTTAATCACTGCAGATAACTCAAAAGGGGAAGCAGTGTAATTTCCATCCGGAAAGTCGTGAGGCCTTTTCACCCATTTAGAGTTCCGTTCTAGCAAATGAACTCATCGAGTGCCTCCTGCGATTAGATTAACGGTACGGATCATTGAATTTTAAGAAGATATAATAAAAATGAATATTTTTTCTTCATCTTATATTCATCTACCTTCACTATAAGTACCGTACGAGCCACCTCAAGGGTGTGTGGTACGGGGTGAATCCGCACCAGGCATGAAATGCTCGTCCCAGTTCAAGGTCGACCCTTGAACGTTCCCACGGCCGAAAGGCGAGAGCCACAAACGTTCAGGAGAGCATTGCCGGGCAAACCAGAAACTAAGAGAGTGATATGCAAACAAACGTACTTTCATGCGATTTCAGGGTTGAAATAATACTACTGATTACTTTTTCCAGCATTATTACCTAATATACATGACTTGATATTGATTCACAAATAGAACTTAAGCATGCGGCACATTTACTTTTTTTACAAAAAAATATTTTACGAAATTCTTTACAGGAAATACAAAATTTAAATTATCTGACACGCGATCTAATATGTTTTTAAATCTATGACTCAAGCATTACACAAGGTATACAATCATATACAAAATAGTATTGGTAACAGTCTTTCGTCACGTATAATTCGGTTTAATGTATCTGTTCATCACAATGGTTAAAATAAGAAATTGGATAAGAAAATTGCATAGATAATGATATTCATAATGCAGTGAATCAATAATGTTGAAAGTAGAGAGAAAAATAAAAATACAACTTTGGTCCAGCTAAACCAAAGTGGATTGTCAACAGGTGCCTTATGTTAAATGTTTTTTTCCTGTGTATCTTTTAAACAATTTAAATTACGCTGTCACGCTTAACGCGATTTCTTAAGAGCAGATATGCATTCAATATCATGCATTGACATAGAAAAAAATTCATTTAACAACCCAGGGTCTACACGTGTCAAAGACCTCTTGCCATAGAGGTAAAAATGCTTGGGTACCGACAACCTGTTCATTCGTCGCATTTGCAAACCGTAACGTATTTCAAGCGTAGTGTAGTAGTAATGATATATGTTATTAAACACAAGTGCAAAGTCTACTCTACTTAGCGAAGGTTGGAAAATTACGGAACACTGCACATGAAGTGCTTACCACATGGGATCCAAGTAGAGATCAGGATTACACTGAAAAATCTCCGTAAAACCGGAATTTAAATCCGGGTGCAGGGGGTGCCAAGCCAGTACTCTGTCCACCAAACTAAGCCACTTTAATGCGCGATCGGCTATATTCATTTGATTATTTTTTAATTTAACCCAACCCAGAAAAAAACAGGGGTATTAGGGGAGAAATTGCCGTGGTGCCGTAATTGTTTAACGACAAACATTGGAAAAACAAAGTTTACAAATATTTCAGCCTTTTATGCACTGATTCACTAAATAAACAACTTGAGTAGACTAAAGCGAGGGGCTGACGACGCACATGAGCATGTCATTACTTAAAATCGGGCTTCCCTCAGAGTCAAACTCCCCATCTCTGCCTGGGCATCCCCAACAACCTTCAACTAGGCTACCAAGGCTTCCAAGGTTGCAAACCTTCGTTGCAACACCAAAATCTTAACTTAAAAATCGTAAGTCTTCATGTCTCTAAATTCGCATGTTTAGATAAGATTTTCTCCGGTTTTTTGGGAACATGAGTGTATTTTGGCTCGGTTGTCTGAATTTGAAGTCGTGCATAGCTTTAATGACATTTTCTCACCATTTCTGTAAAATTCGGTTATGTTGACACCTGTCGGTTATTAGCTGATATTATTTTAAAAATATATATAAAAAAATGTTATTCTTAAGGTCAAATCTCCTATACCATGCTGAGTTTATCAAAGTTTTTGACGTCGTTAGAAAATAAATTGGCTTTGAACATGCATAAAGAATGAAGTATAAAATTTTATCGACGGCCTGAAAGCAATAGTCATCCAAGTAGTTGCAGAAGCCTTATAGAAAACTATTAAAACTTCAATATACCTAAGAATCCCGTCAGTCTTCGAAGTAAACTATAGTCTCTTGAACCTCTTTTAGAAGACAACATCTCACTACTTTTCCTCTTGCTTGGAGGCACATCCATCCCAGTTCATTCACAATTACAGTTACAATCTGCGTTATCTCTTTGCGATCGTTCGTCAATCGAGCGTATTTTTTTAATCTTATCTAATTTCGCAACCAAATTTTCTCGTATGCATCCATAATGTTTGATTTTTATCGTAATTACTAAATCCCATATTTCAAATATTATTTTTCACTCTCCATCTCATTTCATTTACCCACCACTCCACTCATGTACCTCTAACCCCATCAGAGTTATTCAAAGCCAAACTTTGAAAATTAAAATAAGGGACTTTTTAAAAATGTATTGCCATATAAGGGTTAGTATATCACTATTGGTATTTTTATTATAAACCTACTAGCTTATACCTACAAATAGAAAAATAATTCAAACTGTATAATCCCTTCCTATAATTAGAAAAAAAATTTCAAATATTGAAATTTCAATCGTAACTTTTTAAAACTTTGCTTGTATGTTTACCTTAACAAGGAAAGAGACTGGTAAACAAATCACTAGACTTATTGTTTACCTTGAGAAATTGCAAACAAAATGCTTTTACTTTCATCCTTCTAGGATAAATACTTTTATAGTTATAGACTTTTACGTAAACCTTTACAAACGCAGAAATGGGCCCGCGCAACATTATAAAAATGGCCGCTCAAGGTAAACCGCTTGAGATAAAAATTAAAAAAAAATAGTTTTAACGCCTTAAAACATTATGGAAACAACTGGGAAAGTTTCAATTTTTTTTATATTGGTCAAACAATCACTCTTGTACCACTTCAAATGGATTGACCGAGTAATGTTTTTCGTTTCATTCATTTGTTTTCAATAGCAAGAGCTATTTTTTATTTTTGTAAACTCTTTGTACATTGTAAAATTATTTTATCGTGTATTTTTACAAAAAATCTGTTTTAGTTTGCTTATTAGAGAGAGTGCAGAACTTAATATTAGACTATAAAAATAAGAAATAATAATTTCAGCTTCAGCTGTTCTTTAATTTTCCCACTTTCTTCATGGTCAATTCAGTTTATGGTATATTCTAGTCTATATCGGGATTTCCTGGGATCCTGGTAAGAGAATCACTTTCATCTCAAAATTTTGGGCTAACATAAGAAAAATTCCGAGAAATGAAAAATCCTAGTAGGGAAAAAGGGCCCAGTGTTTGGTGATCAGGGGTTTCAGGGTGGCGCCAATATGCGTAGACCATTCATCCAAGATCAAAGTATGTTTAATAGTTGTAAAACAATAAGTATTCATCGCATGAAAGTTTACCTCAGCTTCGATTTAATTAGAACTGACACCATACATTTCAGCTTATACCAATGATATCAGCCCATGCTATATTTTCTGAAATAACTGTTTTTATGTTGTCACTGCGATTTTACAAATTTTCCTGTCAGATGATGTTGAGATTGATATGTATTACTTGCAAGAATAAAATTTATTGCTATAAGGATTTTTTTAATCTAATGATAATATTGTAAATAAAACTAAACTTTATAGCACTAGTTATCAGCTACTTCTTCATTGAAGCTTCCACGGGTTATTACAAATATATATTTTAATCAAGTGTACACCGCACCATTTTAGATAACGCCGTACATATACAGGTGTACTACACAAGTGTACCGCCACGCCATTGGATGATACCCAAAGTCGCCGGTCACTGCGGTCACTTCATATAAAGAATAAGCAAGCTGTTACATTTTAGGACTTTCTCATTCGTTTTTTATCTACAATGTTCACTTGTAATAACTTAAAATCAAATTTAGAGAACCAGAAATTCGGCAACTTGTTTATTCCCTTGGTAAAGTGGCCCAAAACACCCACCAAACGGAGGTTAACATTGACCGAAGATTACCTGGGTTACACTCGATTAACGTTTTTACCAATAACTTCATTAAAATGTTGTAAGTATATAGTTATTCATATATTGGTATTGGATTGGATGAGATAGCCTTTATCTCACTTAACCTAATAATATCAAGCTCACGATGGGTTGGTATGATAGGAAGGGGTATTTAGCGCACCAATTTAGAAAGTTCGTCCACCGAATTCTCTTGCACCACAATTCCGCATGGCATTCATGTAGGACGATAGAATCGAACGGGTTGTTTTTGTGTGTACAAACAAGTTCTCATTTCAGTGTTGTGTCCTGATCACGGGAAGAAACAAGCAAGGGAGTATCCAGACGGCTAAGTTGGGGAAATTTCAATGTTAAGTGGCAAACTTTGTCAAATTCTGTTACGAAGGAGTCCAGGAACATCATCAAACTCTCAATGGAATACGAGGAAACGCAGGGACGGAGAAGACAAAGTGCAATATAGAACCTATGTTAATAGTGTTTACTTGGGAAAATATCCGAATTGGGTCACACTGATTCCTTAGTAACAAACCATTTTAATGCTTTTTGAGATGTTTTCATATATTTTGCTCTCCAATAAGCTGAATGATGATCGATATTCTTTTAACGAGTTGAAAATACATTAATAATTGTCCCAAGGATAGAGTATTTTGCCATAGAGCACTAAAATATAATTATATTTTTCCATTTCATCCATACATATTCAATTAATTATCATATAAAAATAACTAATCTAATTGTCTGAGTTATTACATCTCTTCACTCACATAATTTAAAATGGAGCATTTGCAATTTCTCACAATTCCGTAATCTCTAATATATTCCGAATTACTCTTTAAATATCTCACACATTCATTTTCAAATCGCAATTGAATATTGCGCTAGCATATCATTGGAATGCCATACATTATTCTCTAATTATATGTTGTTTACGATACGAGGGCATATATTGTTTCCTTCTAATAGCATCAACAAGCCATTAGTTATATTTTATATCTGTAACTTTTCTAGATTTTCTAGGGTTATAAATGAGGTGCAAAATTGCCTTCTTATATTATTACCTCATTCCCGATTTTTTAAAGTGCTACTTCAAGAATTTTATGCGACTTAAGATTCGGTAAAGAGCACTCAGCTGTAGATTGCCGTTACCTTACTGTTTGTAGTCTACTATTAGTTAAATTAATGTGAAAGGTCCAGGTCACTTATTTTTATTAAATGAAAAAGCAAACACTTTTAAAAATAAATACGTACATAAATTAACGGTTAGGCCAAGGAAATACGCAAAACTTTCATGGTTGAATTCTGAGCGACCGTAACCATGGCTTCGCAGAAGGCTGACAGGCCGCAGTGAAGGAACGAACACGCGATTCCCAGGGACATAAACTCTTAAGGCGGGACCCACACAGGAAGATAGAGCCATTAAAATATTTCCGATTAGAATTCTCAGGCATTAAATAATTTCTCGAGTAGAGTTAAACAGTGCTCCATGTGAGAAATACTAACGTTTAATTTAGTAATTTTAAGGATACCGGGACTATCCACGGTAGTTACCTTTACGGAGTCACCCGCAAATGCACATAAGTGCGATATTCCCCAGAGGAAAAATCGTCACACAGAGGAAAAATCAAGGCGAATGATTTTTCCTCTGTGGAATATCGCGTTTAATTTAGTGTTTCTCTTTCATTTTTTAGGGGTTTTTAAATGAATTTATATCATTAACTCTCCCACCTGAAAAATGGAGTTTAACTCGAGAAAGATTCTTTAAAATACAAAGAGTACTAGGAGAAACTGATTTTATGGAGTACTCCGAGTTTGTATGTAGCGACCAAGATTGAAAATTTGCAAAAAAAATATCTATCGAAAATTGAAATTCTGTTTTAAAAATTGTATTTTGAATTTAAGTGTCGTTTTGAACTTTTAATAACTCATCATTACGCTGTTTTTATGGAAATGCTTTAATTTCTATCCTTTACAGATGGCTTTACTCACGTAGTAGGTTCGCACCTTGGAGTCCACCTTTTACTTTCAAAACTTGTGCAATTCAGTGCTTCATGCAAAACGGCTTGTACATACATTTATATGTATTTATTGAAAGAAATAATTTATTATATTGTGATACACGACACTATGGTAACATTTAAGGTTGTTAAGCGTGTAACACTGAAGCCGTCTAACACTGGAGGAGCGTCCATCGGCAAGGTCGTTGGCCTCCAGCATACTCTTTCTACGAAGTACCGTGCATGCTACCTGTAGTATATGTGGCAAGGGGGATTCCACGCAAGGAATGCAGCATTCATCTCAATTTAAATTCGTACCTAGCCCATTGGTCAGGATAACAATTAAAGACCCGGAAATTAACTTGGATAAATATTTATTTGCAAAACTTACATCCTTTTAAAATAGTATCAGCACTTCAATTAGTGATACCGATTTATATGGGTAAATATACATATATTTTTGGGCACGCATTTATTCAAGGTGAGATTTTTGTATTACGATTTTTGTGAAATTATTAACCAACAGTGACTGGTCTAGTCCACTGTTAGATCGCTATTTGATTTTGTTTTAAATAGGCCTCAGAAAGCCTGGTTAAACAATTAAGTGTCCGGAACTCATGGCAACTAAAAGAAATCCATGGATGCAATTTCTTGGTGATTAATTCATATTTTATCCTTGGTAGATACATATATCGAGAGAACCTTCTTGCTGTTTCTCTCGCAAAGGTTCATAGCGCTGCGCAGTGGACAATTTGGGACATGGACTAAGGAACTTTTAAAACCTGCGAAACAGGGGAGGAGGGACGTTTAATGTGTAAGATGTCAGAAACCCTTCCACCTTCAAGAGGTGGTATTTACTTACCACTACCTGCCGTCCTATTATGACTCATCTGACAATGAGACTTCACGTTAGAGTCTCTTGAAAAGTCACAGCGATTGGGGATTTTTACCACATGCCTTTTGCGTGTGCACCTTGTGCCTCTGCCATGTATGTGGCAATGATGAGATTTAGCCATTTTCGCTAAGTAGTATGGCTCCCCAACCTCCTTCCTCTTCTACCTCATCTCTGGGCCTCTCTACAGGCAAGCTTCAGGGACTACTGTCAGAGCTATACTCCCGCGGTGCTATCAAGAATTTCATGTATTGCCTTTCAGATATAGAGTACACCTTGTGGGAAAAGAAACGTTGGTTGTGTTAACTTGTGTTAACTTAAAAAACTCTCACTGAATTCTGTCACAGCGTCATTCTAAATAGCATCTACCGTCCCTCCAGTCTACGAGTCACTAAGTCAAGTGGACAAGCGCGACCCACCTCTGGCCGGTTCCGCAAATTTTTTCTGCTCTTCTCAATGGCATCCATTGAACGTGACCCAGATGTTTGACTTTTGGTGAGTCAAAGAGATAGGAGAGGGTGAAGCCGTCGGATGTCTGACTCACTGAGACCCCTTTGAGCTTTGAAACAAAACTCTGCGTACGAAACTGAGGACAATTGCGGTAAATGGCAAATAATTGAGTCAACGTTCGTAAGAATGAGGAGACCTTGCTGAGTGCCAATTAAAATGTTAAAGGTGACTCCACGGGTAAGCTAATTTACGCCCCATTATCCGAGGATATAGGTGAGCTCTTTCCTAAGAACGTATGAATGTTTAGAAATTTGTGTACATTATTTTTAAATTAGTATTTTATCCCTCTTTCTCTTGTTCTCTATTTTTCCTTTCAATGTAACGTAGGCACGTGGCTAATTTCATAATTGTAACAAATATTAATTTAATATTTGTTAATATAATTTAATACTTTCAAAATACCAAGTATTCCATACTTTAAGAAGTACTGGTTTGCATATCAATGAAAAAGCCGAACTCAGCGAATGAACTAACTAGTTGGACTACCTTTTGAATACCTTTTCTTAAATTCTTCATATCTGTAATTATGGTTTGTTAGTTCTTCAGGTTTCTAAAAACACTTTTGACCTCGTCACCAATGAGATTGGCTACTTAAATATTCAGCAGCTTAAAGAAATAAGAGTGTCAATGCATTATGCTAATGTTAGCTGGGAAATAGTAAAAGTAGGAAAGTATAGCAAACATGTGACACGCTGAAACTAATGGTTTTCTTATGAATTATATAGCTTTACGCAGTAATTTAAAATTCCAGACTACCGATTGAATAACCTATTAAGTGAGTACTGGTCACTGCTATTGAGATCCCTAATGGTTATTGGAAAACATTTTTCGCCTATCAGTTCTGCAGTTTTTTTTCCTATTTTTACACTAATGATGTACTTGGTCTTAGTATGTGTTGGTAATTACATGGTTGTTTAATTCTTACTTCCCTTCCTAATAAAAAAAACATCCATGATATTATTTAACTAATTATTTATTAATGCATTCGTATGGTTTTATCAGCTGTATCTTTCATGATGATGCGATCTTGAAATATATAGCAATATACAATAAATCAATACTATAAAATAGTAAATAAATAATTGTATTTATGCTTATTCAGAATAATTTCAACAGCAGCAGAGCTCCCATTTTCGATGGCTTATCATTTTCGACGTTCTTCTTTGTAATTTCATATCCTCAGTTTCTAAAGCTTGTGGAGTATAAAAAAACACCTCCTATTACAGCAGCATTGCTAATTAGCTCGTCACTGCCTGCTTTGGTTGATGATATTTTAAAAAAGTATAGCACTCTTTATTTAAAATGTTTAGTCACGTTCATTTGGTTTTCACGGTTCGCGTAAGGTAATCTAACGTGGGGAGATATATATGGCCTTCAAATTCAACTAACTCGGCGATCTAGGGTGTATTTGCAATGAATATAAGCTATTTTCCCGATTTAAAATAGGAAGTATTCTTTTTTACTCTTAGTTTTATCAAACACTCATGCTACGCAGCTACATTGCCTGAGGTTCTTGGAATATGATTTTGATTTTCTCAATGGAATAAAAATTTCATTGCATGAAAATTTAAATTTCAGTTGAATTATTTTTTCAAATGAATGCGCATTTAGATTTGTAATCAATTAGCCCTAACGCCACGAAGAATTACAGGGCTTTTTCCAAAAAGAACAACTTAGTGTATCTATCCAAACAGCAGGGTCTGATAGAAATGCATACAAGACCTGACGATTATGCTTAACCCTATGGAATAAACTATGAAGAAATAAGAAACGAAGATTAATGTCAAGAAAACATGTTTATAGTTTGTGGAAAAATCGAGAGGATATAATCACCGTCCAACTTCGAAAGTTCAAACTTGTGCAAAGGGAAGAATTTTGCGAGCTTCGAAGCTGAGTCGCCAGCGATGGAGAACGGAAGCAAGATATTGTGAGCTGAAAAATCCAAGCAAAGAAGATATTCTTCCAAAAGAGAAGTCTGGAAGCAACTGATAACACAAGGCTGGAATTAACGAAGGACTTATTTGAAACATATATTTGGATATGCATATGGCAGTGCATGTATATGACAGTGAAGCCTGAACAATAAAAGCTGTAGAGCAAAAAAGATTGGTAGCAATGGAGATGTGGTGATATCCAAGACCAATTGAACGGAGGGAATTATTAACGAAGAAGTACTTCAAAGAGTTGAAAAGGAAATATGCATTATTAAGGCTCTGAGAAGAAGGAGAGAGAAACCCATTGGAGACAAATTTTAAGACTAGCCACGGTATATTCTTTACGGAGTCACCCGCAAGTTCACACAAGTTCAAAATTTCACAGATAAAGAAATCATTCTTCTTCGCCGTGGATTCCTCAACAAAATTCGCCGAGTGCTTCATCTTGTGGCACTAAAGTCTTCTGAAAACAACTATGGAAGGAAAAATAAAGGGAAGGTTACATAGATAGATCTAAAATGAAATACACCAGGAAAATTATGAAGGACGTCTCGTAATTATGTTAGAATAGCAGAGAGGAGAGTGAAATGGAGAGCTGCAGCAAACCAATATCCGAATTGTGGATTGCTGTTGATGATGTTGATGGCAGAATTGTGCCAAGCATAGTTGCCCCTAGTTCCCCATTATAGAATGCCCAACGAGTACGGAGGAGCATAGAGAAGCATTTCATTTATATGCATAGAAAATCGCTTTATGACACCTGAAGAGGCATAATCATCCACAAGCATTTTAATAGCCAACGCCTTGCAGTGATGTTCTTTTCTCACTGACGTGGACCCAGCATCTTATCGGAATAAATCATAAAATAATAATTTTCGTTCGATTTCAAAATAACCCAGAAATGGCTTGTCTATCGATATATGGATTTAATCTGATTTCCTATGTTCCTATTGCTAAAAATTCAATTGGTCCAAGTTGTTCCTCTTTCCACCGAACATTTTCATGAAAGTCCATGAAAAACGTTATAATCAATTCTAAATAAAGTTAATTTTTGAATAAATTCATATAGGTAAATACTTTTTCATAAAAATCTACAATTTATATAAACTAAAAATTACAAATCTTATTCTCTGGCCTATTTTTTAGATTAGGTCATACCTTTAAATGACAACCATTCAGCTATTGCACAGATTGTCATGCATCCTCCAAAATAAGCTTTACTTTAGAGTTTACTACAGAATATGAAGTACCTACTTAATCTGTTAAATTCAAACACGCACCAGTCAAATATAGTACTAAGAAAATATTCGTAGTTTCGAGAATGAATTGGGATTTAACATTCGGCATCACGCCAATCAATTTACCTGTGGACCCAGCAGTGCAGAAGAGTGAAGAGTTGAGAACGTAATTGGAACTCCAATTAAGCATTGCGCATTGCAGTGGGTCCCTTTTTTGCCTGAAAGCCAAGTGTGGTTAACTAGTCCCAGAGAAAGATCTTAAAAGAATGCCAAAAAGTGAGCGTGAGCACATTGCACGTAAAAGCAAACTTGAGGTCTCTCAAACGAAAGACACTCATTGCAAAACCATAAAATCAATTTTGGCTTAACCAAATCATTGAATATAGCAATTGAATATTGAAACACCCGGGAAAACGTTTTAGGCAAATGAGAATATGAGTTGATGTGGCGATACCCAAACTAATGATTCAATACCGTGAATTAGGAGAAAGAATTTCATGCAAACTTAAAAGTTCCTTATGAGGTTCCATTTCCACTATAGCCACAGAATAATTGTATTAGCAGTTATAGATATAAACATATTATAAACAATGCATCATTATGTATGATAGCATTTACTTCAACCTTGGACTATGAATCATTTAGTCCACTCTAAATCTTGGAAAATACTTTTCACCAAAAACCTTTAATTTTGAATAGACTTAATTGAGAAAATGTGGTACATTCATTATAATGCGCTATTAGCAGCAGTTTTTTTTCTTCCATCATCAGAAAAATAGTGTAAACATAAAGAAATAGTAAGAGTTGAAATTACCTTTCAAGTTTATTTATAGAGTTCCGTTATATTATCCGGAAAAAGGTTTAAAAATATCACCTTTATTTCTTTAATTTCTCAATGAATATTAATTATGTACTCAGTAAAACAGCATTAATCGAAAATACTATCCTCTGCGCTTCCACCATTGAATAGAATTCAGAAGAGTGGTATCTCAGGGTATAACCCCCTAATTACTGTAGACTTTCATATTCAGGGTGTTATTTTATAAATTTCTCTGTAGATACCAATAATATAATCTTGAGAAAGTTCACATAGATGCATTTTAGTTGCACAATATCCAAATGCTATTAAAGATAATCTGATCTCTCGGAACTTAAATCCTACCAGCCATAATGTTTTAATTGAAGTTGATGGATTTAAGTCATGTATTGATACATTTGCTGTTAAATCATAATATTTCAACGAGTTTTCCAAAGTTTACTTCTTTTTTCCTTTGCCCTGGAGAGTCTACCATGAACATCTATCAAGTTATTCAAATATTTGAATGGAATACTATTGCAACATTAATTTTAGGTGAAATAATAGGAATTTTATGAAGTAGCTATTTTAGTACGCTTTTTGTTCATAGAAGTTTGGTGCTTAAAAGCCATGGTTTATGACGATCTCACACAGGCCTAATGACGTTAAATTTTATGAGTTTTCCTTATGTCATGCTACAGTTTATGAAAACAGATTTTGAAGCAACTCCTGCAGTACATGATTCCCGTGTTTTGACAAAGAATGCTACTCAGCTTATCTCTTGACGACTCATTTCACTTGATCCGTAACCACACTATTACACCATCAAATTTTAAGCAACACCGATTTTCACTAATTGTCCACATAACATTCGTAGTTTTATTTTATATAATTAAAATAGCCCTTTCTTCTTTAAGCAAAATATAATGATAGTTGTTAAGAAATGGCGATATTTCATCGTTTGAAAAAAGTCGGAAGATACGCTGAATTGGGTGTAACGAAGCATGATTTTCAAAGGCTCTTTATAATTTGATAAGGTATAAAAAAAATTTACGATTTATTTAAAAATTAGGACCCACTTGAGTTAAAGAAAGCTGAAATTTTAATAATAAGAGTTTTGCAAAAAAATATAGGCTACGATGTGATAGAAAAAACTTGAGTAAACAATGACATCAGGTTTAAAAGACCGTTAGAGGAACGTTAGACTGATTTTTTTTAGAAATCAGACAAAAACTTTGATGCAGGTGATGGATTAGTGATATGATACCTAATTAGAATGTTCTAAATCACAGAGCATTCAGAAATTAATAAGCCATATTTTCAAAATGAAGGTGCAGAAAAATGAGACCCATATCTGTGGTTAAGTGTTTATCATTTGTTTAACCATTCATTTTTAAATCCATTTAGTACTTTTGTGGACATTAAGAGATAATCATCAGAGAAGTGGTATAAGAGATTTCGGGGAAAAATATAATTCGGGAGTTGTTCGGTTCGAGCGGAATTGGGAAAATTATCGGAAGCTGACGTAGAGGAAGACTTTGAACTAAGAAACGAATATAACTGATTTAAATGACAATAAAATCCTAGCTCTTTTTTATGAAGCTTATTGCAGCTTACTACAGATTTCGGATTATCGTCGCCTAACTTTTCAAAATGCCATTTCTTTCAAATCCGATTTCACCGACGAGTCCTCTAAGTCTATTTTTAGTAAACATTTCTCAAGTTCTCGGAGTGTATCCGAAACGATACTCTCTTTGAGTCCGATGCAATCAGAGGGAATGAATACCGGTGAAGGTTCGAGGAGAATAATTGAATGTGATGCGTACACCAATACTCTACCTGCAAGATAACAACATTTCATGCATCACCCATTTACCACATCGATCTTAATCTATGGAGGGAGGTGGAGCTAGAATTAAATTGGAACAACGCCTGGTACCGCGATGGATCAAGGCAAGCACCTTGCCTTTAACCTTTAATGAGACTTTTCTGATGTGTGAAACCCCGGGTGTCTTTGGCCCGAAGGAATAAATGTGAGCATGAGCTAAAAAATGCGGGATTTGAAGCGTATGCTTAACTTTGTATGAATAAAAATCGATGCATAAGAATTTGCTCAATTCTAATGACATAGCATGAGCAAATGATCCTTCTATTTGCGGAGCATAGGCAAATAATCTTTTTTTAGCACTTGGTATGGATAAAGTATTACAAATTCTTCCACTGCTGGGTGTGCAAAAACATTTAAGTTAATTAATTAAACTTAAGCATCCTCGTCAGATCTTTTTGATCAGCAAGAATTACTGACATCAGAAAAGCGTAGGATGCTGATTTTTTCTCCATGCACTTGTATTTCTGTTTTTAATGTTTTATTTATTTCATAACTGGCTTTATCAATGTATATATTGAACATAATTGACGAGCATCTTTGTCGTACTATTATCCTCACTTCTGCTTCCTCTGATTTGCCACCAAATTTGATAACTGCCAGCTGTTTCTCATAGAGCCTGAATATTGCTCTTCTGTAATTAAATGACATTTATACGCTCCTCAGCATTGCTAGCATTTAGTTTTAATCCACTTTGTCAAATTCTTTCTTTTGGTCGATGAAACTTACATGTGTTGGGTAGATATTTTGAATAATTTTCTCTATGATAAGTGTGAGGGCTAAAATAGGTTCCCTCGTCGCCCGACTTTTCCTGAAACCGAGTTGGTCTACATCCAAGATTTCTTCCATCTTTTCTCCCATCCACCTGCAGATGATTCTGGTAAGAGTTTTCGATGCATGAGATGCAAGGCTATTCGTCTTTATGTCTTTGCATCTCTCGGACCTTTTCTTCTTAGGGATTGGAATAATTATTTTCTATTATATTTTTAAAGTCCGTTGGCATTTTCCCACTATAATTAATAACACATATCAATCTCTATTGATAATTCAGGGTCCTCACTCCTGTATTCTTCAGGAACTTGAGGGGAGTTTAATCAACTCCCGGCGCCTTTCTCTCTCTCAATTCACGGAATCTTCACGGGTTTTCTTAGCCGTCGTACCCAAGAATGGCCCCCACCGCTTTTTGTCCACGACTGTTTGTTCGTCGAGTAACCTAGTTTATTTCAACGTTCACCTCTACATTCCCGCTATACGCACTCGGTAACGGTAAACTAGTTTCGAGGAAACCTCATTCACCATTTAAAAAAAGCGGCAAGGTGAACTTAGCACTTGGGAGCCGCCAAGGTGAAACCTGTTTTTGCCACTAAAATCCTTCGCCCTAGAAGATATAAATAAGGAAAGGGAACAACCTTTGGCCATTAATGACCAAATTGTGGAAAATATTGTTCGAGCGTGCACATTGCGCACCAAACGCCTTGGGGAGAGGAATTGTAGCATCATTTAGCCACGTATTTGTTGTACAGAAATGCTCATATTATGCGGATAAAGTTTCGAGTCTCAAATTTTCAAAGGAATCCCGCGGCCTGATAAAACGTGATCTCGTTACTGTAGTGCAAATAGAAAATTATTTAAATCATAAAAGAGTCCTTGACCACCCTCTGAAAACATTTATTCGAATCAGGCGTAAACTTGTCGACTCGGTGAATTAAATTCTGGGAGGCAAAGCGACCACCAAATTTAGCAATTTCATCGAGAATGTTTGTGTTGACTAGAATTGAAATCCAGGGTATTTGTCCAATTTGGCACAGGCAGGTAAACGGACGCTCAAAATTTACATGAATGTAAAAAAAAACTTAGTATTCGGTATTTGGAAACAATCATCAGCCGGGTTTTGAATTTTCCGACTCCAGGGTCCAAATTTTTCTTCGCGCAGCACATCATTTTAACAACCTGTTTACTTCTTTAGCCACTAGATATATTGAAAAGTAAGTTAAACCAAACATGTTCGCAGAAAATGATTAAACAACTTTTGATTTTGTAGCAAACAATTCTTTGACATAAGTACTTACTTAGCACACAAATTAAAACTGGTGGAGAAATAATTTTAGGCAATTATTACAATTCATTTACAGCACACTCCATAGTGTTTACTTTCAATCAGTCACATCACTCACTCTTCTCTTCCAATTGAACCGTTCACATATTTTGTTTCTATTACCGTATGTCATCAAGGATGAATCCATATCGATCGCATTTTTACCTCGCTGTGCGACAACATTTCTCCTTTGAATCTCATTTACTTCCACACACTCTACTTCCTTGGAACCTGCCATCTACTCCTATTCACTCTAGTGGCCACTAATAGTGGCCTGCTCCGCCATTTGCCATCTTTAATAACCCACGTATCCTTAAGTAGCTCTCTCAGAATGCCTGCGACAGAGGTCTATATTACCCTCATTCGTATTTAATACAGAGAAAGCACCACCACTACAGCGTGAAGCATTGCTGCTCCGTCCTTCGCATATGGCACATTCTCACGAAGCGTGTAAAATACCGTGACCTGCGCTCACAATATCTATTCAGAGGCGGCCTTTTGGTGATGCTGGGAAATAACTGAGGAAAAAAGTATAATATATTTGACTAGAGAATCAGGTATCTTTAAACTTATATGAATACCATTTTCGTTAATTTTCTGTTGTTTTATCATTTGTGTGTGACGAATAACTTCATGGTTATGAAACCATGTCACACGTGCACCAGCAGCTTTCGGAACGTCGTCAAGGGGTGAGCTCCACAGAGAGATAAATAATCCAGTACTCTTTAAACGCAAGTCAGTTATCGAGGGCTTATTCACTATGAAATTTTCATATTCATCTCTACCATGGTCCTTTCATTGGAATCCAGAGCATTTGTTTTTTATTTTACTATGCCATTTTTGAGATACATTCAAAATAATTGTGGATTTGGTTTTCCCTGTACTGATGTTGACCATTTGGTATGTATCGACCCGCTATAGGAAATTCTAACACAGAAAAAATACCAATGCGGTATCAATAAATGGGACTTGAGCTCACGACTTTTATTTGGCCCAGCATTTACACCACGGACAGAAGGTCGTGGCTGGTGATCTTCAACACCCTATATAATGAGTCATAACCTGCATAACTACGCATGGATAGCCCACGGAAATTGTTGTTATGGCATGCCTCCTATTTTTTCCTAACCTTCACACATCCTAATTTTTCGCGTACTACGTAATCCAGGAAACTTGTAGTCTTCATGAATAATTTTTCAGTTTATAACACAAACATCCTCACGCAACTTTCGAATGAAAACACCCGAAATAAGAATTGATGTCAAGTAAGATTTTTCCTCGAATGGATTGTAAATGCTTAATTATATTGAAAGAGTATGACTACTAAATACTAAACACATTTTAGGCTTATTAATGTTTGAAAATCAAAACCTGGATGGTAAGTTAATATTAAAGTAAGTTATCATTGTGAATTCTTTGAATAGCCACCATTGTTATGTTCAGACCAATTCATCACATTTTCGCAAAACTTTCGAAATTCTTGCGACGGTGATTGTGTCTCATCTCAATTTTTCACCAACAACCTCTTCGCTTAGTATCACAACTTTTCCCGTAAAAGCTAGTAAATATTCTGATACCATTATAAAATACCAACTTGCTTCCGCGGGCAAAGACGAAGAAAGAGGAAGCATTGAAGTTTGTCGCGACCTTTCAGATGAAAAACTTTGGCAAAATCTTTTACGTGGGCCAGCAGCAAAATATATTGACTACATAAAGACGAGGCTACAATAGAAGACAGTTTGAAATAAGTCTGGGGAAAACCACAACGGCTCCAAGAATGAGAGACCAATCTGTATGAGGTATTGGAGGTTAAAACCAACCAATAGTCATTAACATCCCAGGTAGGCTAAAATTATACCCCACTATTTTTAGTTCCTTTAAATAAACGCCTCGACTTATTTATGAATTCCTTGATTCCACGTAAAAAGTTTTGAAGAACTTGCAAAGAAGTACTCAATAATGTTTCAGACAGCCGTCAAAGAAGTACCCTGAGACAATTTCAGCTAGTAATCATGTCTCCTAACATCTTTGTTTAAAAGTAATCATTCAAAAACTAAATTTAATTAGTATGATAAATGAAAATTCAGAATTGAAATTGATACCACAAATAAATGTTATACACTATTTGAGGTCTAAATTTGTGGAACAAGGTAATAATTAATAAGTACGACAGCTTAATATTATCATGAATAAGTTTAAAAAGAGAGCATGGTGGAGAAATCAAGTGACCAAGACAGTGAGAAATCAAGTGGCATCGATTACTATACCTAGTTATTTTAAACTCTCACAAAGTTCCCCGGTGATAAGAGTTAAAAATGTTTAAAAAACGCCTATAAATGAAGTCAAACGATTTTTTATTTCTTTTCGCGTAGCACGAGAGGAACGAACTCCTCATCGCGTTTAAGTGCTCAAATCTCTTTCACACTGAGTTTAATGCTGAGGAGATTAACTTAAGTTTAATTAATTAACTTAAATGTTTTTGCACACCCAGCAGTGGAAGAATTTGTAATACTTTATCCATACCAAGTGCTAAAAAAAGATTATTTGCCTATGTTCCGCAAATAGAAGGATCATTTGCTCATGCTATGTCATTTGAATTGAGCAAATTCTTATGCATCGATTTTTATTCATACAAAGTTAAGCATACGCTTCAAATCCCGCAATTTTTAACTCATGCTCACATTTATTCCTTTGGGCCAAAGACACTCGGAGTTTCACACATCAGAAAAGTCTCATTAAAGGTTAAAGGCAAGGTTCTTGTCTTGATCCATCGCGGTACCAGGCCTTGTTCCAATTTAATTCTAGCTCCACCTCCCTCCATGGACTAAGATCGATGTGGTAAATGGGTGATGCATGAAATGTTGTTATCTTGCAGGTAGAGTATTGGTGTACGCATCACATTCAATTATTCTCCTGGTACCTTCACCGGTATTCATTCCCTCTGATTGCATCGGACTCAAAGAGAGTATCGTTTCGGATACACTCCGAGAACTTGAGAAATGTTTACTAAAAATAGACTTAGAGGACTCGTCGGTGAAATCGGATTTGAAAGAAATGGCATTTTGAAAAGTTAGGCGACGATAATCCGAAATCTGTAGTAAGCTGCAATAAGCTTCATAAAAAAGCGCTAGGATTTTATTGTCATTTAAATCAGTTATATTCGTTTCTTAGTTCAAAGTCTTCCTCTACGTCAGCTTCCGATAATTTTCCCAATTCCGCTCGAACCGAACAACTCCCGAATTATATTTTTCCCCTAAATCTCTTATACCACTTCTCTGATGATTATCTCTTAATGTCCACAAAAGTACTAAATGGATTTAAAAATGAATGGTTAAACAAATGATAAACACTTAACCACAGATATGGGTCTCATTTTTCTGCACCTTCATTTTGAAAATATGGCTTATTAATTTCTGAATGCTCTGTGATTTAGAACATTCTAATTAGGTATCATATCACTAATCCATCACCTGCATCAAAGTTTTTGTCTGATTTCTAAAAAAAATCAGTCTAACGTTCCTCTAACGGTCTTTTAAACCTGATGTCATTGTTTACTCAAGTTTTTTCTATCACATCGTAGCCTATATTTTTTTGCAAAACTTTTATTATTAAAATTTCAGCTTTCTTTAATTCAAGTGGGTCCTAATTTTTAAATAAATCGTAATTTTTTTATACCTTATCAAATTATAAAGAGCCTTTGAAAATCATGCTTCGTTACACCCAATTCAGCGTATCTTCCGACTTTTTTCAAACGATGAAATATCGCCATTTCTTAACAACTATCATTCTATTTTTATTAAAGAAACATAAGAATTTTCTTTAAATTGAGCATCGTTTTTTCCCGAAAACTTCTCAAAATGTTCAGGTTATGGTCTATGTACACAGCTATATAGAGAGGGATAAAAATAAGAGACATGGCTAAATGAACACTGTTATACTTCTTAGTTTGGTTTATACGATATTTTCAAGCAGCCTATTCATGCACTTTGAATCCAAATACCTTTGTAAGCCAACCCACGAATAGGGAAAATTGGCTCATTAGAGAAAAAACATGATCTGCGCAGAAGTGCTGATGCATTATAAGGGCTGTATCTTCATGTGGTACTGAATTTAAGACACCGCGATTTATCTGCTAGACACTGCGAAAACCACCATCACTCA
This sequence comes from Pyrrhosoma nymphula, assembly GCA_963573305.1. Taxonomy (NCBI): domain Eukaryota; kingdom Metazoa; phylum Arthropoda; class Insecta; order Odonata; family Coenagrionidae; genus Pyrrhosoma; species Pyrrhosoma nymphula. Next base: position 102,558,525 of record OY754332.1, on the reverse strand, counting down.
GAATGAAAGCAGTTCTTTAAAAAATATTTCTACTTCTGCAAACTACCCATGAGAAGTAATGAATTATTGTCCAAGAATAAAAAAATTGAAGTGCACAAAAATGTACTCCATCCCTTTCTATTGTAAGAATGCAGAACGTCTGTGTGCTGGGATAAGAATGAAGTAACTTATGGTAGGTAGGTATGTGTAATATAAAAATTAATGTGGCAAAAGTAGGAGGAATAGGGCTTGAAATATGTGGCCGACGAAGAACTATGGGACTGTGGGATCCTCTAGTAAAGGATGCATACGAAAAGAGCATTCTTAAATTACTTTTAATATCACCGAAAGTTCCAGAGTTGGTAAATACTAAATCCATCGCAGTATTAATTAAAAATAAACTCAGAATTAACTCCTCGTTTTGTGTGAACAAATTTTCTTTCCAATTACGTGGTAAAATATAATTTTAGTAGCTTGGTACATAAGTATTTGGTACGTAAATGTACAAATGTTTAATTTACCACTTCTGTTTTACTTCATACCATATATGATAAACACTGCAAAACTAAGATGCACTTAGCAAGTTATATACATTATGCAACAATGCCTATGAATGAAATATGCATCGGATTTTCTTTTGTGGAAGTAGAATCACTGGATGTGGAAAATATAACTATATAAATAATTATATGAATATATACATAAATAATTGAGAAATTAAAATGATATGCTGAATGCAAGGAGAGGTGAGCCTGATGATATTTTTGTGGGTCTTAGGAGTGTTAACAGATTTGGAGGCCATTGGAATTAGTCATTTACAAAACATATTAAGTAGCTACACAGTAAATTTCATTTTCCATAATATTTCAAAGGTAACCATGTTCAAAATGTATGCCTTGTTGACGTATTATTTTAAATATCTATCATTTGACTGAAATTGGCACACCAAGAATGACATAGTGTATATATACGGATTACGCAGCTTTTTGAACTACCTCTAGGAAAGCACGCCCCTCTTATATCAGCTCACGAAACCTCATTCATCATCATCATCATCATCGTCAGTAGTCAACAATCAAAAGATTGGTTTGCAGCAGCTCTCCATTCCACTCTTCTCTTTACCAACCGCTTCATTCCTATATATTTATTTAGTTTGACGTCCTTCACGATCTGTTTGATGCATTCCAATTTTGGTCTTTATTTATTATTCTTCCCATTTGTTTATTCTGCCAAAATTGTTTTCATTTAGCTGTTGTGTCGCAAAATGTACCCTTTGAGTTTATCTACTCTTCTTCGCATAGTTTTCACCATGCTCCATTTCTATCCGGCTCTTCTTAGGACTTCTTCATTAGTGATTCTCTCAGTCCATTTATTCTTCATTATTATTCGGTAACACCTCATCTCTATTGCTTTCAATCTCCTTTGCTCTGCTCCTGTTAATGTCCAGGCTTCACAGCCATTTAAGGGCGTGTTTGTAAAGTGCTTCCTTACTTCCAGAATTGTGTTACCAGCTGTCAGCAGACTCCTTTTCTGATAGAATGCCTACTTCACTTGGGCTATTGTACTCACGAAGTTTTTCTTGCCTCTTCCATCGCTGGTGATAATGCATCCAAGATTGCACAGTTCTTCCACTAGCGCAAGATTTTGGTATCCGAGTTAGAAAATTATTTATTCTTTTATTATTTAGTCTTTATTATTTCTTCCACAAACCATATCCTTCGAAGTGGGAATTTAACGTGATAGCTTTGTCAATATTTTCGGTGACAATTTTGCCATCTTTATGAAATAAAGAATCTACGGTTGAAGATTTTCCCTGAAGCTCTCTCGCATATGACCAAAAAGATTTCGGATTTTCGTCTAGTAATTCACCGAGTACTTTTTTGAAATTTCGCAATGCAGTACGCATTGATTTCTTGGTTTTTGAGCGTAGCGAAGCGTAACTTTCTTTTGCTTCAAGTTCCTTCGATTTGTCACCTAACGTAGTGTACTTTTTTAACAAGTAGTAGTTCTCTGTCTCTTAAGGTCCCTCCTAACATCGTTGTTATACCAGCGAGGTTCTCTACTGTCACATTTCAATTTTTGCGGAATAAATTCGTTGATTCCCTGTCGTAGAATTTCTAAGAAATATTTCCATGATTCATCAGTACTTTTATCCTCTGTTTTAGCTACGAAGTCCGTGTACGAATCATTAAGCATCTCGCCAAATTTTATGAAGTTGCATTTATCAAATAAATAAATATTGCGTTTCGGTTTTACAGCTGACTCTACTTCAATTTTTAAGGTTGCAAAAATTACTCAGTGATCACTTATGCTGTCAATAATATCGAGTTGTTTTATCAACTTAGGATGGCTTACTGCAAAAAGGATTAATATTTTATTTCCTCTCGTAGGCTTGTCAACTACTTGGGAAAGTGAGTGATTAGCAAGTGTGTTGAGTAAGATCTCGCTGATTTCCCAATTCCTAGTACTCGGTTTTACAGTGTAAGCATCCCAATTTATAGATGGCAGATTAAAAACTCCCACAATAATTATTACACTTTTACTGTCTCTCACAGTAAATGCGGATGAGTATATGTAAGTATAACATGAAGAGCAAGTAATGACTGAAATTCCTGTTTTCTCTGTGAAAGTCGAGTGATTTCCCGCATTTTAATTTCGCTAATGTACCTATTCATATATAAAAGATATATTCCTCGGTCAAGATAAGACGGATATTGCTTGAATACGACTTAAAAATAATATTCAAACCACATAGGCTAGTAAGGGACTCATTGAGGAACGTCAAAGACAAAGGAAAAATGGAGACTGAGGGAGTATACTGAGAGAGACTAGACGGACAACTAAAGCCAGGATTAAGGAGAACAGCACCGCTCTTCGGCTGGGGTACCACGTAAAATCAGCCGTGGCTGAACACGCTGCCCTAGGCTACTCCATAGACATCAATAAACCCACTTTTCCCGTAAAAGAAACAAATTTCAAAACAAGGATCTATAGAGAATACCTAGAGATAAGGATACGCAAAAACAATTTCAATGGAGACCCAGGGCAGACGGTCAGTGACGCATGGCTACCAGTAATTTCCAGATAGAGAAACACCGCCCGCAACGTTCTACATCCACCCCCACCCCGCCATAATTAGAGTATATATTGACGCGCAACCAAGGCGACAATCATTAGTCCTGACGAAGTCCCCGGCAGAAGGAAAAGAAACGTTGACCATTATAAATTCAGACGCGGGAAATCCCAATGGCAACGGTTTTACACATGGACTACCAACAACGAAAGTTTAAATAATCTGACTGTGTTCATATACTATTAAAACAGTATTACAAATGTTCTCTGCTGCTTTTATATTACCCACTCGTAGTCAACAAACTACTGTAGAATAATTTTATATAATTCAAATAAATATAAAGACATATTTAACTTTCACTTGACTTTATACCCTGACAGAAAGCTTAGACTAAAGACAAAGTAGTCGATTGAACACATTAACACACTTAATATGGTAATAATTAACTTTTCTAACATTATAGAAACATAAATAAAAGAAATAACTCATGTTCAGTCAAAAGGACTGCTTCACGGGTTGAAAGTATGAATAAAATTTAGGATTTCTTGAGTTAAATAAAATTCAAATCTGGCTTCCATTATGTCAGCAGAATAAATCTTGTTCAAATTACGACAACTTGAATGTTATTGCTGCCCCAAAGTGTTCATCGTGCTTAATACAATGATGTTTTTCCTTTATTTTGTGAAACTAACTCACATGGAAATATCTTATTTTTAGCCGATCATGGTTTCGACATCCATAGCGTCATTTTCAAAGTAGAGAGAACTGATTATGGCAATGAGTATGTCAAAGCCATAGTTGGAAAAAACAAAAAAGTGAGCAATTAGCAAAATGATAAATCTTTACGCCCGTACAAAGTACCTTAGTATCAGAATTTTATTACACCACCGCAATATATCGTCATTATGTACAAACATACAGCGAATCAGCGTTTGACGAGTGAAAAAGAAGAAAATAGCTTCCAAATGATCGAAATTGATGCCATGTCTCTAAATATTTTCTCTTCATCTTTTTTTTTAGCTTTTTTGTAAATTTTTCAGTATCTTCATGGAGTACTAATTAATTTTGCATGCCTGTATTTTTCAATAGCTTTTTCCATGCCAGTGTGACTATACAGTGTATAGGCGAGACTGAATTTGCCTTGGTAGACTAAAATTTATACTTGTGTTTCATAAGCTATCATTATTTTTACTTTATCCCGCTTGGGAAGTCCATCATGATTTAATTTTCTGCCTGAATAGTGTTATCGTTGTACCAATGCATTTATAGTACATATTAATTAAATTAATTCATAGCACATATTAATTTTAATTAATAATACTAAACAATCGTAGTTTGTTAACCCGTGTACCACGTGTAACCATGTTTGTCAACGTACCTCACCATTGGGTTATGAATAGCCTGGCTGGGCATTTGTTCTCACCTAGGGGCTGAGTAAGCGAGTGATGTTCGATCTTCCACTGGCGTGAGCGTTGAATGCCTGGTATGGAATCACCCACCCCATGTCAAAAATCCTAGAGGTAGCTTGTGTGGAGTTTTGTTGATTCGGATACAACGTTTATATGCCTGAAAACCCTGGGGTTAAAACCACTGGGGATGAAACCAAATCATGACCTTTTTCGATAACGGCCAGAAGTTTTTGTCATGTAATACTCTGAACATGCCATAAACGACATAAGGAACGCTAGCGCTGAAATTAAAAAAATAACAAGATATTTCCAACATTTTGCCCACAAGAATTATTTCTTCCATATTGGAGTTTTACGGGTAAAAGCAATATTGATTTAACATTATTTCGCTAGCAACAGGCTCCATTATTGCGGTCCATGACACCATCTGTCCACTATTATAACGTAATACGGGCTAACCCTTTGACGGCGAGATTTGCTTTCTTGTTTGTGGTTTTTCCTATCGTTTCTGATATTATGCCGAAAGAACTGATGGAAATACATGGCAATGGTTCTTTTTCTTGGAAAAAAGGATTATGATTGAAAACGAAGTGAAAGGAGAATAACTCACGAATATAAATTTGTGCTAGAACATCAAAAAAGATGTTTTATGCCCGGATACGGATAGGCAGGTTGGTTGTTACAGGCAGCGACCGACAGTTGTGCTGATTTTTGCCATGAAGCATATAGTTGCTTGGTTCATATGGGAAGGATCATTCAGAAAATGTACGACGAGTGGGGGGAAACCAGGTGTATTTTCCTAAATTTCAACTCTTTTCCACTTGTGTCCGCTCTTAACGCTAGAACCCCAGAATTTTATCTTACTTTCAACTTCTGCAACAGACGGTTGGATTGCTCATGGGTTATATCTTTCATTTACAGTGCTATAATCCAAGAAAAATTAAAAATGCTTAAAGTTCAACGGTTTTAACGACTAATTATTCACTTTTACATTCTGAAAGGTATTGCATCTTGCCTAAGCATTTCGAGAAGGCAGATATTCCATGCTCTCTTGCCATTGGGAATTGGTTCTTCCCTCTCGCGGATCCCAGAAGCCTTGTCTGCCGCCGTCTGACACCGTATTTTATAAATGAGTCAACTCACAAGACAATCCAGCCGTCTGCCGGAGCACATAACACGTGTTCACCTCTATTGATTATCCCGCCCTCTAGCGGGTGGTTGTGTCACCGCGATCATACCACTGCGCCAGTTAAATATCCTCCGTTTCTCGCGCTTGCATTCAACGTGATGCATCACCGCCTGCTGATATTCAGCTAAATTAATAGTAGTTTGTCCTCAGAGAGTTAAGAAAATTATTTCATTAATTGCGTGGTCTTTTCAAACACTTCCATCATAATATCTCATAAAAAATACTTGGTATATTAAACATGCTGAGTGAGAAAAGGCGCGGCTATTTCCACAATTTTTATAATACCTAATAACCGACCAAGATTATGGTAATTTGTACCTACCATTTCCAAGGCAAATAAGTTTTCTCAAAACATCTAGGAATAACCAAGCCTTCTTTTTTGTAGAATATTATATTTTTACCATTTCCACCAAGTGACGACTGAAATTTTATCTAAATACTTATATGTCTAAAAGCATAGCTCCCGCAAAAGTTGATAGCGCTGCAAGGGCGATTTTGAGACATTGGCTACGGAACTTTCAAATCCTGCAAAAAGGGGGAAGAAGGCTGTTTTTTTGTGGAGGGTCACTCAAAAACCCTTTCTAAATGCTGCTAAGACAAGCGCTTTCAGAAGTGGGATGACTTGCCACTACATGCTGTCCCATTTTGACTCATCTCTCCATGAGACCTCGATATAGAACTTCTAGTAAAGTCATGGCGACGGAGGATTTTAACCGCTTGCGTATTTAACTAGCAAATTAGTCTTAGAGGTTGTTTGGTTTCCCCTCTCTGTCGTATTCTTCCTCTCTTCCCTTTCACCCATAATTCCTTCACCCCATCAACTCCTACCTCCCATTCATGCAGGTCTACGCTGGGAACGTTTGTTAGAGCTATGCTTCGTCATCACAGTCCGTAGCATCCAGTCCCTCGCTCACTATCACACTCTGCTTTTCCAGCTGAGGCGTATTTTTTTAGCTTTCCCATAGTACTCGTCTCTAGCAGTAACATATCCCGCTCGTGAAATTTATTGAGGTTGGTCCAGGCTCCCTCATCCCCTTACCAGACGATTTACACAGCCCATGCCAAACTCCTCCGACCAAGCCGCCAGCAGTTGCCATTGATTGGTCCTGTATTTTTATTTTTTTTATTTCCGAGAGAGATTTGGTGTTTTATGGTGTGCGGCCATGCACCAATGAAATATGTGAGCTTAGACACGGTAGGAAATTATTAAATGATGAGGTCTACACATGCTACGAAATCTAGCTCCGTTCCATTGATCCAAATATCCTGTACTACCATTAAGCCTAGCTCTCGTGCGTAGTTCGTAATTGCCTGGGCAGGACTGAGGTGATGAAAAAAGTTTTGAAGGTAAGCGATAAAGGAAACAACGCATGCATGGGATTGAGTGTTACTGTTTTGAGGGAAACTATGGATGCTTACGTACCTAGGTGGGAGTCCGTGGGGTGGATTAGACTCGTCCACTTCCAGGTTGAATTTTAAGAGCCAGTTCATTCTCTAAGCCATAATTCCTGGTATGTTATAAGTGTTGTACTAAAATACGAATGTGGTAATTTATCCAACTACTCCGACATTTCCAAGCAACAAATTTCAATGCAGCCCTCCTACGTTCACATCTCATTTATGCAGAAATAATTTTTGTAATCACGAATTGCTGATTATATTTTGACTATTCGGAGATATCGCTATGCTTTTGGTTCCAGATAAATTCACATGTAATATTTTGAATAAACAATTGAAATTAAAAATTTAATTAAAATACCTAACATTAAATGGTAAAAATGTCTCTTAAGAAATTGAAAACCCATCATATTTCTATGATATGTCTTAAGGTGCTCCTATACCGGGGTTAAGAATCTCGTTTCAGACGTTTCCCTCTATCCCAGTAACGGCTACGTCGTGACAGCTGGAACCTTGAAATTTATGTCTTCTGTAAATGAAGAGTAATTTGTTGAATTGAAAGGAGTAATTTTATCATGAAATTGTCTCGTTTTTTTATAAAAAATAGCAAAACTTTGGGTTTTACGAAATATTTTGGTAATATTCCGGGACACGTTGCGAAGGCAAGATTCCGAATTGAGGATTTTCAGCCCACCTCAATCAAAGAATCATCTTTCATACACGCAAAAAATGAACAACATTTGATGCTACGTTCGTATTAAGGCTATAGCAATGCTAATCGTTCAAGCCTGCATTGACAGCGGAGTAGAACTTTTCCATCCCCACCAAAGGAAAATCGTTCCCCGCACCATTTTTGTCAGCGCCACCTTCACAGTTTCCCGTTGGGCTTCTACCACCGCTGTAGGCAGCCATAGGCGGTGATCGTAAAATTGAGGAAGCATGTAAGTAAAGACCCACCTTAAGGAAATAGTGCAAAGCCACTGAAATATTAATTCGCTCACGACCATGATATCGATGAAGGTAATGATGCAGGTAAAAATACATTTTGATACTTGCAGTGAAAGAACTTGAGTGGAGACTAATATTCAACTGTTTAGCCTAAAAAACCTACGTGCAAACAATGCTTCTTTGTGACAGCGTAATACTGAATTATTCCTAAAATAAAAAAATAGGCAGACACTGTGTAAAGTTACTTTGCAAACCCATAATCAAGTTTTCCGAGATAATAATAAAAGAAATCAACAACCACTAATAAAATAAAAAGACAAACAGAGCTACATCTACATTTACATATTACCCCGCAAGCCGCATCAATAGGCGTGTGGTGGGGGGTGTTAGGACACCAGCGTTTTTTTTGTTACAGCTACTTGCCTATATGGGACAAAAATGTCCCATCAGCGGTTTTAGGTGTTTAGTTTTTTTCTCGGAAGCAATGAGTTCGAAGATGACAATTGTTTTTCAAAGTGGTCTACACCAAGGATAAATAAAAGTCAAATACTCCCAAGTTTTCGCGAAAAATATTATTTTGAACGCAGTCAGTCCATGTGTATCGCAACCATCGAAAGCAAAAACATGGCGGAGACCGACAATTACAAAAAGCTCGTCAGGAAAACGTTGTCGGAGGGAGGAACATTTAAATTTATTGAGAAGTACAGACACCATGAATGCTTCTGGAATGTGAGGTCGGACTGGTACAAAAATATCAGTGCGAGGAACGCAGCCATTTCAGATTTGGAAGTATTTTTTCATAGATATTCCTTGGGCAATCTTATGTTGTCGTTCTCATTTCTCTTAGCTTCCAGTGTTTCCGAAAAAAAGGTTTTGTTTATGACTTATCGCTAAATTAAGCAACTCTCTTAGCCTGCTGAATCAAAGCCGCCATTTTCACTATTATCCGCTGTGAACGTACAGTATGCACTTAGGTCCCGTTTCCATCACAAACATTCTACTACGGTTAATTCAGCCGTCATAACCTACCTGCGTTCCAATTAGCTACTTTTTACCCTAGTAAAGCATCATTATTATCAACACAATTGTGTTTTTCAACACTTAATCTCGTTCTATACACGCAATTGTAAATTATCAACCATGTATACTTGATTAAGGGGTTCACGTCCCAAATATTATTATATCCTCCCTTTGAAAAATGAAGGCGACATCTAATCATTAACGATAGGTCGTAGTTAAATATATATAGACACTTAAAAATGTTGAATGCTGACAGTCCTAATGGTGCTCCCTCAACGCTTGTAATTTTCAAGGCATTGCTATTGACTTCATAAGTTGAAACCTTGGTTGGCAAGCGAAATTAGAACTAATAATAATATGTAAAATAAAAATTAAGGCCTAATAATGTCTTCGTAAGACGATGCCTTGGGCAGGCAACAAACAGTATTATAGACGATGAGACAAAATGTCCTTCATTTCATATTAGTAGCGATATACTTGAATAAGGGAACCTACCCATAATAAAATCTATCCTCTCTTTAACTACGCATGCAACGTCTAATCACTGTAAACCATATCGGTCGTATTTAAATATTTATTCTTTAATATTGTGTGCAGACGGAGAAATCGTGATCCCTCCACGCTTTCCCTGATTCAACTGTTTTCCCATGATTCTTACCAGGATTTCGACCAGAGTTTTGAGTTTCTACAGGGACTCTTGGGACACCTGAGTGTTGATGATAGTAGCGATATATCGTGATCGAGCAACTCTCACAGCAGTCAACTTCGACGTGTAAACCCAGCTTACCGTGCCATGTGAGCGACTATTTTCTCACGCCGAGTTAATTGCAACTCAGTTGAAAAATCGATTATTCGGAGAACATTTAAATATGTTAGTTTTCTTAAGGTCCATCCCTGAGGAACACTGTTTCCACGGTTTTGCAAACAAGAAATAAATAAAATTCTGTTTTTCATTTTGTGGTGTGCCCACTTTTCAATATACAATTCTTATTGCTACTAAACTATATGTAATTTTCTTGTTATATTACCTATATTTTTATAAGTATCTGTTATGGATTATTACATTCCTGTATATCTTATTAATATCTTTAAAATAATAAATTGTATGAATAAATTTAACTAAATTCGGTTCTTATCCCTAGTGCTTCCATTAACCCATATTTTGCATTTTGTTACAACAGTATATCCGTATTTCAACAGACAATTATTTTACAATACATAAATATCGATTTCGATTTTTCGATTATTTTGGGCAAAACATCGAATTTTCAGAAAATCGATTTTTTTAACCTAAATCGAAAGTCGATAAATCGAAAATCGATTTTGGATTTAAATTTCCAATCCCTAGTGCATGTCTACAATTAGTGTCACGCTGTTTTTGTTGTAACTACCAATGGTGCGTGGAAAGAATGCATTATGACCTTCCAGTTTTGCTGTGAATCTATCTTATTTTCACACTCCTATCACTTCATCTACATCTACATCTACCAAATACCCTGCAAGCCACCTCAATGGTGTGTGGCAGTGGGTGTGTAGTCACCAAAATGTATTAAACTATACTATATTAAATGTAGTGTAACTACGACTATTGATATATCACCATAAATCGCTAATGCTTGCCAGGGGGTGAAGCCTCACAAGCATGCACTACATTATAGGAATGATACCAATGTTAGCAGGATCGTTAGTATTTTTCAGCTACATAAATGGCCAGAGATAAATCAATTATCCTGTAAGCATGCACCGCATGCTGTTAGTACTAGGTAACAGATAAGGATACTAGTTTTAGGAAGTAAATCAACTAACTAGCTACACTACCTATCGATAAACCTAGTTAAAAGTCTCATTGGCAGCTGTTGTGGTCTCTTATCGTTCGCGGGAAAAATTACATTTTAAATCTGTCCGTTCTGCAGTCTAGATCCCTAATTTTATTCTCGTGATCTGATCTACCTTCACTTCTGGACATGTACCAAGGGGTTGAAATTATATTCTTCGTGTCATACTGAAACTCACCCGCTAGGAGTTTTTCAAGTAATCTAAGCCTAAAAAGTAGCCACCGAGTCCCTATCGGTTCCCAACCAAATACCTTCATCAGCTGTGGGAAACATTCTGTTTACTTGTACCATGTTTTAATGAAGTGAGTGGCTTTCTTTTGTACTTAAGTTCACCAGTCAGTTCGCGTCAAACCAAACTTAATAGTACGTTTCATTAATTTATCTATTTTGACCTAGGTTTTGTGCCTGCTTCAGGAAAAAGTTCAAATATATAAATCCAAAGGTAAATCCACACAGGAATGAATTGAAAACTTCTTTTTGAAACATGACTTTTAGGTCCCTTTAAGAACGTCAATCTCTGCGAAATGTTGACAAATAAGGCAAATGCATCAACCAAAGCAGCACCCTCTATCCCTACTCCCACATACTTGTGCAGCCTACGGTAGCTGAAACAAAGACGGAAAAATAAGGTTACAAATTACCAGTTTTAATGCCAAGCATTTTTTCAAAGGTAGCGGATTTTGGTATGCAAGCCAATGCTTATTTTTTTCCTTCAGTCAAACCACGCGCATGATTCTCTCTACTCCCCGTGCTAAAAGCAATGCTTCCTTCTCCCCATCGATGCAAGAACCAGAGTTCTGCGTCGGGCGTACTCAGCAAGGCTGGGCTACCGAGTAAAAAGGCGAGCCGCAAGTCGCAAGCTCCACTCGTAACTTGGAAGAGAGATTCCGCCCGCTCATACACAGCGTGGGTGCCGAAATGGTATCATAATTGTAGGTCAGGCATGCGCAGACTTACATATACGTCATGTAAGCTTGCATTTCTCGACACATAATCGTATCAAACTCCCTCTACCTAGAAGTTCGTCCTTTTGTTGACCTTTCATCTTGAGTCAGAGAGTTGCACGAATCTCTGATGACGTAGGTAACTTGAGTTGTTGTATCCTTCTTTTGGGCATTTAAATTTTTATTATCGAGATTATGAATTAACCTGGATGAAAAGATTGACCAGAATTCATTTCCAGGGTCCATCTAGCGAATATCTATATTTAAATAAAATAATGTTTGTCTGGTTGTCTTTTTTAAAAATCTACAATATTTCTTCGATCGTCCTGAAACTTTGCAGACTAAGATAGGAGAAAAATTAAAGTTTATTTCAAAAGGTCTCAGGGCCCCAAAAGGTCCCAAACAGGGGCCCTTTGGTGGTCTATGCTAAGTATTGGGTTTTCTGCAGTGGTTTCATTTTTTTACTTTTTAAATTACTTCCGCTAAAGATAAAGGGCTGAAAAATGGCTGAAAAAATAAAGTTTATAATTATTTCAATTAATTATCTTTTTAAATTCATATTTGTATGAAATCTACGTTTTTAGCTGCAAAAACGCACTTTTTTCTCTGAATTCAGCAATAGCATATTTCCTTGACAGCCAGATTTTGGTTTTAAACACATTAAAATTCATTTTGCCAGATAAGCTGATTAGGAATGCTAAGCATTGGGTTTTGTGCAGTGGTTAATTTTTTTGCTTTTTAAAACTTCTTTCACTCATGATAGATAGTTAAAATGTATTTATCAGAAACCCGCAAGAATGAAGTTTCACATTTTTTAAATCGAATTTTTGTACGCATTGTAGTTGTCTAAAAGCCGCGCTTTCAGTAAATTAATTAAATAAATAAAATAATTTATAACACTGTAGTCTGTACCTAATCTGAGGTTGCAGGCGTGATGGAGTGGAAACGGAATATAAATGCAATTAATGAAAAAATAGCAATTTCCACAAGTATGATATTTATTACACGACCGGTTTTGCTTAATGATGAGTTGTGAAGGAAGTGCGATCCTGAGAAACTCCGGATAATTCAGCTAGTATGAATTAAACATCAATTTTTCGTCTGAGTAAATGATCCTATTACTCCAGGAATCACCAGTTTATAACCCTGAGTGCTTCGAATGGCCAACAAGAAAAACAGCCGTATAACTACGTACCCTTGCAAAATACCTTTCAAATAATGCATTATCTCTCCACCACTTCGATTCATGTCTCAGCTCCGTGGATATTCCCTCCAATGAATACCACCCACGACATTGCCTCGCCCCCGATGCAACGCCAAACGCGATTCACCCATCACTCCCCAGCTAAATGGAATCCACGTCCACATTCCACTTGAAGGATTCAACGTAAGGTGGCACGCAAGAGGAATGCAACATTTCCCACATAGTGTTCAGAGTTCCCGTCAATCAGCATTTGGTGATTGCGAAAATATCGCATGAAGGCCGATGCATTTAAGGTGGTTTGAGCGAGATGGTTCCCTAGTCATAATGGAGACCATATTCAATTTTTTTTATTTATTTCAGCAACTGTAAGAAGTATGAAATAAATATTGTAATATTAATGGCGCAAAGATATAGTATTATGCGTATGAACAAAATTCTCAGCAATGATATAAATAAAGCTACGTTAGTCTCTAACTTGATTCATTTTTTCCCGCCGTACGGCCGAAAACCCTTCAAAACAGCAGGTTTTTTTGCGATTCCGTTATAATTACTATGGTGAGTAATGGATTGATTTTTATAAATAGTTGAGAAAACATATAAACTACGCACCTTTAGTTTTTGATGAAATCTAGGTGTTAATAATTACTAATTGTTTCAATATTCTCCCTCTGGAGCGCACAGCTATAATCTATCCCAAGTAAAACAGCTTGTATTGTTAGGTAAATTGCTCGAAAAGTAGTTAGGCAACGGGTAGGTATTTTGATATCATTAGAAAGATGAGTTTTTTCTTTAAAATGAGGCCAAATTCATCAAATTCTAGGTGAGGTGATTTTTCGCTCAAACTACCTTAAGAGGATTAGAATTCATAAAAATATTATTTTTAATCAACTCCAAAATGAATTATATTTCATAAGTCATTTTCACTGCCTAATAAATAATATATTTTTTAACATTTTACGTTAGTGGACGAATTAATTACTCGAACGAAGGCTTTCGCAGCGGATTGATATTTTAGATCGCCTCTCCTGGTACAGCTGCGTGTGCTGGCATTTCAGCAGCAACAGTATCTCTTCCGTTACAGGAGATGTATTCAGGTCGAAGAGCCACCCTGGAACGGAGGAGAAACGGTTATCGCTGAAACGCTGACAAGCGAACTGAAACGAAGTTGCACCAAAGTATCACATATTTAATTAATAACTGATTTTCTTACATTATATAACTAGAGAATGAAACATTACACAAAAATGGCTTGTGCAGCGTAAGCACAACCTTCCGATAATTTTCTGGCTGCAAAAGAGCTTACTGCTGCGATCAATGCCAAGCAATGCGTAGAAGTTGGTCAGAGAGAAAATGTGTTCCGTTCCGGTATTTGAGCTACTGACCCTTCATTTTGTGAGCTCATGCGCAGACTGTTAAGCGGGCAGGAATCCCTATGGTGATTGAAAATCTGAGTATAGCTAACTGGAAGGGTACCGTCACAGTCCATGCTGGAATTCACAATACTGAAAATAATGCTAAATATGCTACGGGAAAAGTTCATGTTGACATGGAAAAAATCAATGGACATTAATTTTTTATTGATTGACTTATGGTTCAAAACCTCTTTTAATGGCATACCAGCCAGGAAGTAAAGGAAACACATTATTAAAATATTTATTTAGAATATTATCTTATATGGTCATGAAGCCTGGACAATCGTAGATGTAGAGAAAAAAGAGTATGGAAGCAATGGAGATGTTGTGTTTTGAAGAATGATGAATATTATATGGACTGAGAGAATTACCAACTAAAAAGTCCTACAAAGATATGGAGGTAAAAAAAGTATGATAAAAACTGTGAATAGAAGAATAAAGTGCACGGCTATGGGAATACACGTTTTGCGTCACAATAGCTTGTTGAAAACAAAAATGGAAGAAGAAGGAATGGGTAGAGTTGCAAATAAAATCCCAATGAATGTTGGCAAAATGAGAAGGTCGTCAAAGTGAAGAACTACTTTGAAGGAAGCGGCTGAGAGGAGAGTGGACTGGAGAGCTGTAGCTAACCAATTTAGTGATTAATGACTGCTGATGGTGATTTTTTCCTGTGAATATTTCTGTACATTTAGCATTCATAATATTTGGCCTCGTGGACAGTTTTGGACCAAGAAACCTAGCTGAGAAAGAGATAAAGGGATCAACCTTTCCCTCCTTACGTCAATGGCCAGGATAGATGGACGAGTTGCATTTCGCCTTCACAGTTGAATTGTCTCCGCATAAATATGAAGGGTGCGACAACAGCTAGTGAGGCCTTGACGTTAAAACTTTCTTTGTACCCGAGAAACTATCGACTTTAGGGAATATAATAACTGCATGATACATACAGTAGTAGGTTTTTTAATCACTCCCCATCACCAAGAAGGGCTCAATCGAAAATGGCATGTTTTTTCCAAGTTCCTAACTTTTCCCTTCCAATATGATGATTATCATGAAACTGAATTAAATAGACAAAAGAAAACCAATAATGTATAGAATGAAGAAGTATAACATCTTTAGAATAAGAATCACTATTCATGGTGAGAAACTTATAAATTTCCAAGAGTTTGCATATCTTGGCAGTAAAATCACAGCTATTAAGAGCATGCGAGAGATGGTTAAAAGGTTAAACAAGGAAATAGAAGCATTCCACGAGAAAAAGAGTTACTCATTGTCAATCAATATATTCTAAGGCTCAGCAAGTATGTGTGCTCAAAGTCTACGTGTGGAGTATTTATTTTTATTGTTCTAAAACTGGACTATTGGAACAGCTGAGAGAAGAAGGCACGAAGAGTTTGAACTGTGGTGTAAAAGAGTGTTATAAAAATTTCTTTGGACAAAAACGATCGCCAAAAATGTAGTCTTTGAAAAACTTGAGGCATAGATGATACTTTGGAAGACCCTTTAACAGAAAAAAGAGATGAATGGGTTGGGCGCATTTTACGGCACATAGTCTGGCTAAAAGCTATAACCGAGAGTAAGGCTCTGGAGATAAACTGCTAAGTTCGACAAAGATCGAAATACATAAAGCAAATAATAGATGATGTCGGCTGCACATCCCTTACCACAATGAAACGACTGTCAGAGGAAAATAAAATTACTGAAGAATGCGATAGCCAATAGCTGCCAAACGTATTTTTTAGATTATTTGAGTCTGTTTCACCAAATTCAGTTGCAAAATTACCATTTGGGCTATGGTACGGCCAACAAGATGCATTGATATGTGGTGGCGCCGCGTAGAGGAGTATTCTTGCAACTGATTAGTTTCTGAGGGGGCCGTCTCACATCTTTATTATCGCGTTTGACCTCTTGTTCTCTATTCTTCTTGGCAGTACATATCCAACACCTTTATAGCAGGCCGTCTTTGGGTTCCTTCACCTTTCCTCATTCCCGTAAAAACATTCCCACCCTTGATATCTCACCTTACCTATCCCCAGAGCAACCGACGACCTCAACTACCCGTTGCCTCTCCGAAATAACCAAACAACCAACCAGGTGTGTGAAACGCGGAAATGACAAAACTTTACGATTACGAAATGACAAAGCTTTAACCAATTCGTGCCGAAATGTTTATTTTCTACCCTTATGTTCAAATTGCTCGGTCCTATCGACCATATTTATATAATTTGGTCTCTTCAACGAGAGGAGTGGGTACTGCTTGTAACATAGCAATTTGCCAACATTTACATTTATATTTCATCATGCTATATTTTTGTAGTAAATTTAGTAAAATACACTATACTATTTAAGTATACTATGCATATTTGCATAGTATACTTAAAACAACAACAAGGATCAAAATCCATAATTAAATTTAAAAATTTAGGCTCCACGTCATTTAAATTATATTTCCGCATCCGTAATGTAAAAATTCACGACGTACTTCTCCATAGAGTTTTTATTGATACAACGCGTTTGGCCGTGATGCCGATTGTTATATTCGATATTTTGAATGTACTGATATTCGGATATCAAAAGAGCCAAGGAATAAGTTACGATACTATTTTCATTTCAAAAGAAAGTGTGGATACCTGATACCGAATTTAATAGAACTACGATTCGAAGATTTTGAATCTTTCTTTGTAATATCGTCATTTGAAAGCTTAAAAGTTAATGGAAAGATTAACGGACTATTTTCGAAAAAAATTAACAAAACCAACGAAAAAGGTACCGGACATGTTTGGAAATGGAACTTTGACACCCACCGATTATCTCGAAAGAGACTCAATAGATTGAAAAAAGAACTTCTCATCAGAGTCATCCTCACAAATATACGTGATTTTAAACGAAAAAACCTGGTCAAAAAAAGATGTGAGTATGAATGGATTAATGCATGCTACTTATGAATTATATAATTTAAGCTAGTTTCTCTTTGTAAATTAACTTTAATATCCTCACATAGCAAACTTACCCTCAAAGACGACTTATTGATACATTTTGGGTACATTTTTGAGGCACATTCGACTTTTTATATTTCACGGCTCCAATTACGTACAATATTGGAGGAATAAAGAATGGGGTTTCTTGTGACGTCGAAAATTATCCTCATAAGCTTAACCGTTACAAGTTTTTAATGAAATTTTGGCTCTCTATGAAACCAAAAAAAACATTTATTTCAACGCACATTACCTAAATAATAACTTCCCCTTTCAGAAGCCAATTTCGTGTTGAAATATCCCACCTATTAAGATTTGGCATCAGGCTTGACGAATTCCTTCTTTCATGGTCTTCTGTTAACTGTTTTTCAAGTAAAATATTAAAAGTTAGGCTTGAGCTTTATAAGCTAGGCGTTTTGCATACAGTTTTAAGTTGGTGATTGAGTCACAGTAAACAAAATATTCTTAGTCTAAAATATTTTCTTTGGGTATGTAAAACCTATCAAGAAAAATGTATTTACTTAAAATGGGTGAAAAAATACCTCTTAGAAGTAATAACTTTAAGGGGGTTGATCAATAAAGAATTGTATGGGGTGCCTCAGTTGTGCCTTTAATGTGACTTTTGAAAGCGCGTTTTTAAGGCACCTTGGGAGACAGCTTGAACGTGCCTCTTGTAGGTAGTACCTTGGCTTCATGAAGGTGCCTAAAAGACACCTCTTAGGAGGAGGTAGTGTACTACGTGGGTCAGTACCGGAAGCAAAATGAGTTAAGAGTTTCAGGTAAATAAATATTTAAAAAGTTGTAAATGGTAAAACAACATGGTATGGATTGCATCCAACTGAAAACAATTGGCTTTTAATATGACAACAGCACAAGTTCCTGAAATTTCTACAGATTTTCTTCTGTACATTACAAACTAAGTTTTAATTAAAATAAGTAAATGGTGTGTGTGATAAGAGAAAGCCAGGTATGGTTAACTAGCGTGATTTTACGCTGTGAGATAACAAAATTTCTTACTTCAGAGAGGATGCTAAATAATTTTGAATTAATGAGGAAGAGTGGGAGAGTTCAGAAGCAGATACTTGTCGTTTCCGACAAGCTGCCTGAATAAGGCAGTGTTAAGCGTCATTTGGAGGAGTTAAGAAGAATTAAACCCCAGTAAAAAGGTTTTTCCACTCAATAGGGGACCAGCTTAACAGCAAGAAAGCAGAGGCGTGTGAAAACTTGAGATTCAGAAAAATTGGGTGAAGTCAATAAAATTGAGAACATGGAATGAAGGTTGTATAAAGATTGCTTTACATTGATGTTGATTTTCATTGTATTGCAATTATTAATTTTGTCATTTCTGATGTACTCAAATTAAATAGAGAACAATATCTTCCTTCATAATTTACTGAATAACCGTAATTTTTGTAATTTCGCTCCGTAATATGGTAATCACGATTTTACCATGTCATTGAATGACCAAGAAATGTTATTCTACGATACTTTTCCTATGACGACAGATATCAGTTGCTTACAGCGTAGGTACCTGAAAGCGTTCGTTTCCCATTGGAAATGTTGCTAAGACAAACGCGAATGTCTAAGCAAACAATATCTCTATTTTACATCGAATACTATATTATACTCGATTACAATATCAAATACATCTTAGTAATACCGACATGCATGTCAATAGCAGCAATAAAGTTTTAACTTTATTATTCTTTGAATGAATATGCATTTCCTTCCTAAATATCCAAGGGAAAACTTTCACAGTAGCATAATACTTCAACTCCAGGAAAACCAGGAACATTCTGCTTACCCTAATGGGAATAATGAATAGTTTTCATTGCCATGTGAAGAGATATGGAACGTTTTCACTACTAATTAAACTACCCCAGTGTTGTACCTATCATTCCGTTACTTGTACTACAGTTATTTTCTTTCTCCAAAGTGTAATTTGAAATAAGGTTATACTAATTGCACTCCACCTCGTCACTCTAGAGGTACATGATAAACTCAATTAGTCTCTCTCCGTGAAGATAAATAAGCAGCTTATTCAGAAGAAAATTTTGATGGAAATGCTCACAAGCACGTCTTTATCCAGAAAGAGTTACAATGGAAGCGGGACTGGGCTTCCAGAACAGTAATTAGGTTACGGGTTTCAAGGGTCTTTAAACCAATAATTAGGCCCTGTTCGCTAACAGGGTACCTTTGAAATGATGTATTGCACGGATAACGTTGTCCCCGGTATTTAAGTATCACCATATTTCATATGAAAACCAATGCAGCCACGCTGTGTATTAAGTGAATGACATGTATGTAAACAAGTTGTAGTTTTGAAAGATTTAATTTAATTTTATGAGATAATAAACGAATTATTTTAAATCATACTTAAAGTTTTGCTTCAAGAAAATTTAACAGCTTATTATGCTCTCAATTGTGGTTTAAAAGCCAATTGATGTTTCATAAATTAGGGATGAATGATGTAAAGCTGCTGGAGAAAGAATGCAAGATCTTTTCAAGGTGGAAAGTTTTCCCTTTCCTAATCACTGTATCCCTTTTTCTCCAATCCCTTGTCATTTCAAAACTCCGCTAATGAACCAAACTTTGCTTCAATACAACGGAAAAAGTGTGAGAAAATGAGATGAGTTCGAACGCAGATTTTCATGTAATTTTCCCTATTTTGCTTCTTTATCTGTATGCAATAAAATTCTGTTTTAATGACAAATAAAGGAAAATATGTGCTACATGTTGCATTATTAAAATATTTGGTTCCATTTATTGGAACTGTAGTAATTTATTTTTCTCCACGTAGTATTATGCGTACTAAGAGGCTATATAATTTCCCATTCGGGGTGATAATATGGAAGTTATGACGTGAATACAACGAGGAACAGATCTGTTCTGAAACGAAAAGTTAACATTATCGTTGACATAGAAGATTCAAAATGGCGAATCTTTTTATAATTATATCTACATACACACGAAAATCAAACTGAAATCAAATAATGTCTGATCGTGAGTTAATGTTTTTACGCTGAAAAATGTTCAAAACAGCTTAAGTACATGAACAGGGTGAGTTATTGAGACTCGGCTGGAAGATAATTGCGTCAACTAAGAAAGGGTCGACCTTACCAGACGTTTTTGCTCCTCCGCCTGAGGAAATAATAGACACCGTATGCGCTCTAATAATTGATTTACGCATTTCAAGGCTCCCGAGTTCCCGGAGTGGTCATGGCATTCCCGCAGTGAGCTCTCTCACTTAATTCCCCAAAAACCCCGAGGCACGTCGCACCGTGGCATGAGGCCAAACGAGTTGGGGCGAAATTTACGACCCCTCCGGTTGGCCGCTCAGCCAGAAGCCGTCTATAGTCGACGATATTCCTCAATATGTCTGCATTTACATCTACGAAGTACCATGCAAGCCACGTCTAGGGTGTAAGGCACGGGTTGCTTCCACTCCCGTCCAAATTCAAGGTTAAGTCCCAAACGCCTCTCCTCCCTGTGTTCTAGCGTAGACCAAAAAGCAGTGAAACAATGCACTACCAAACCTGAAACTAGGGTAGGACTACTTTGGTGAACATGCTAGCATGCAGAACACATATTAAGATACTGACAGACATTCGTAAAACTGTCCACGTACTCCGAGTCCAATTAATTAGATTTTCGATTATAGAATGTAAAAATAAAGTTACTTTGCTACGGTTTAAAACTCCCATTTCGAAAACGGTCAATAATGCGCCCTGATACTCCCGTATATCGCAAAACATTTCTTTTAGAAACACGGCGGAAAACTGAACGCCTTCGTTCGATTTCGTCCGGTCAGGATACGTTGGCTGTGATCCCTCCCTAAGTATCGCTACATGGTTAAATATTCGGAGTTTTGACAGTTTATCATCACGGGGGCCGATAATGACGATGCAGTATAGTACACACCTTTCTTAAAGGTATTTTTATTTACTCATTTGGTGGACCAACTCACCTGTACACTATAGATAGTGACAAAATTGAAAGTAATGTTTCTTAGCGCAGTTATATTCGCCACCGGCAACTTTATGGAAAAATTGCGAAAAATAATATTTTGTTTTTCTTTGGCTATATCATTATATTTATCGATTGGTAAATTATGGATATTTGTTCTACAAAGGAAATTTTTTATCAGGGCTAGGTTTTTTATTGTTCCGTTTTGTCCCTTCTTTGCTAAAGCAGTGTTTGTATTCCAAAAATTGTCATCACGCGGAAATACTCCGGTCTCACATAGTGGACTTCCGACTACCCCCGCGTGACCACCGGCTCTGTGGCTAGACTGTGGGAAATAGCCACTACGTGCTAAGTGGATTACGATCAAAGGTTGCGGAGATCTTGCGACCCGAATGAGGAAAGGCTACTGCAGAAAAGCTCCTCCATTCACGGTGGAGAAGGGTTTAAAGGCAGTCATAAATACAGGGCCTGGCAGTTGGCGATAACTTCAAGCGTCTGCCACGAGCTGATTTCACATTACCAACTTCTGTCTACGATCAGCTCTCATGATTGGAATGTAGAGTGGAAGCTATCGTCCATCTTCGTTGGCTTTTAGCTGTACCCATACTTGCCAAAAAGTAAATAAATTATTATTTAAGTATTTTATCAATTATTTAAATATATTTTTGAATTGAATTAATAAATGCATTCAAACTTGTTTCAATACGAATACTTTATGTTGCCATATACCTTTTCCACTGAGGACCTCATTGCTGATGCTCGAAGGGACATCGTTTTATGGGCCTACCAGAAATGAGTTTTAATCCATAGCACATATATACTGATAATAATAATTACTAAAATAAATAAAGAAGTAATATTATATTTATTTTATTGCCCTTCATCATTGTTCTTTTGTTTTTACTGCTATCAATATGTAGAATATTTCATGGTGAAGGTATTGTACCACAAAGGAATATACAGAACCAAATTTCGTCAATTAAAAGTTTATCTGTGAAGTATTGCTGCAGGAAAAAATATTTTATCAATTTATTTAAATGTTTTCATAGTATTTTCAGAATATTTAAATACCTTTTTGTTAGAAACCTTCATTAATTAATAAGTTTCAAACTTTTACTAGTATTTACTTCTACGTTAAGTTATCCTTCCGATACTTGCCAAGTGACTATAGGCTAATAGGATTATTATACGCCACAATAATTTAGTAAATACTTTACGACCGAATTGTCACTTCCATTACCATAATCTGCTTGATCCAAAGCCTCGTGGTTTTAGAATGGGATATAATAATGATAATGACCACTTGACTTTGAGCAAAGATGGGAATGTACTGTCCTTTCTTGAATTTATCTAATTAACACAAACATGAACACCCATGCTCTGAGGGGAGAAAAACCCACCCATGTGGAACTCAAACCTGCGACCTTCGGGTTAGAGGCCGGCAAGGGATATGGTACCCAAACCGTACTGCTTCTCTAAAGGTGGCTAGGGCGTAAATCTTGGGGCATTGAGTCCACTTTTTAAAAATATTTTTAATTCAAAAATGATTCTGGGACTATATTTCAATTAATTGCATCTGTTTATGCATTGGAAATCACCATGCAGACTGTAATGGAAATAATGCATACAGGTTATTACGAGAGTTTTCGACGCGGTACTCGAAATACAGACGAAATTATATTGAAATACGTTTTTGTTCGAATATTGTACTCCGCTTGACACCTTGACATTTGTTAGCAGCATTTACTCACTCAGTGATTCAACCCGAAGGTTGGTTTGGATAGTTGAGGGTAGAGCTCACCCCGGAATAAGACACAGGCGTGTGGATTTCACACATTCAGGGAAGGGGGGCCAGTTCCTTTCCCTGGGCCACCTCGCACTCCGAGGATTTTTTCTTCATGGGCGTCCATAGACTTCACCTGGATATGAACCCGGGACCCTTCAATCAGTAGCCAAGCCCTCTACCCACTAGGCCACCCCGCTCCCAGCAGCATTTACAACAACAGGAAATACATTGTTTCGCGCTTAGAAGTAAATCTGTTCGTATATAATCGAATTATTATGAAAATATGTGTCATAAGCCTACGTATTAAAATATCATGAAATGGCCAAATGATCAAGAACGTGTGATGCAATTTCTTCACTTTTATTTATAGATATCGCTAACGAGACACGTACGCAAAGTTTCACACAAATCGGTATGTAAAAAAAGCTCCAACCACCTCGAGCAATGGATGACAGACAAATTACCGTGATAAATCTCTTTGTTGTTTTCCAAGCATTGTACTCCGTGAGCCATGCTCTTCTAATACATAAGTTAAAAAGGTACTATTTTTCAGGAAGGGTAATCAAATGGCTCCGATCATATCTTACCGGGCGAATGCAATCATTAATTGTAAAAAAAACGTTGTTACATCCCAGTGGCCTAACGAATAACTGGCATCAGTAATAGTGTAATAATCCGTCCTCAGTCCATTTCCGTTATCTTGGTTCATTAGTGAGCTACCGATATCTGTTATTGACTCCTAATAGTTAGTATACACCAACGACTTCCAAATATATCACCATTCTCCTTTACAAAGCCATACGCAAGCTATTGCCCGGCTGAATTCTGAAATTATCCGTATTAAAACATGGGCTGAGACCAATGGCCTGAAACCCAAAGAAAAGAAAACTAAGGCTATTATTTTAGGCAGTATGAATCTTATTTCTGCGATAAATATTCATAAAATTCCCACAATTGTCAAAATTAAGACCATCCATTATGCAGAACATGTAATAAATAACGAAAAACGTAAAAAAATATGTAAAAAAAGAACGTATAACAAAAAGGTAATCATGGACAGGAACTTAAACTAGAAGGTCCACTGCCAAACTATTGGGATGAAATGATATAAAACTCTTTATTATCTATGCAAATCTAAAAACCGGTTGCCTACGAGCATGCAAAGTTCAAATTGAAATGTGATAACTACCCTCCATTTTGATTACTCCTGCGGTGTATTAAGTAATATTGACGAAGAGACAAATAATAAGCTTCAGGAAACAATGAAAGCTTCTGTGGGATTTTTATGTAATCTAAAACGATGGGATCACAAGTAAACTAAAATGGCTTAAAGTAAGAGAAAGGTGGCTCAGTCTCTTCTCTTCCCCTTCAAAACTTTCAAGACAAGCTGTCCTTCATACTAAATTACTGCCTTTCTTACAACTCATCTTCAGATCCTTCATTTTGAAAAACAACATTCAAAATTGCTTAACAAAATTCCAGCATTTTGAATTGCAGATCCCTCAGAAAAAAGCCATTGTGTGCCATAACTCTACCTTAGCCGCAATATCGCTGAAATGGAATTGACTCCGAGAGTATGTATCAGCATTTCAGTCTTTCAGATAGTTTCAGTATTTTTTTAGAGAAATATCAATAATTTCTAAAATTTACAACTGAATTTGTTGAGAGATAGTTTTTGAGCATTAGACTTGTCAATGGTATTCAACTGTCTCTTAACTGTACCGCTATTTTGTGCGCTCACTTTACTAGGGATATACAGTTTTGTTTATCAAAAGCCAAAGTGTGGTATGGTCGATTTGATTTTGAAGACGAGATTCTGTCGATGTGCATTGCTGTTATGTACAAATATGTTTTTTTTTGTTCTACTACCTTATTGTAATGGAAGGTTTTATATGACATTTCTGACATATTAATTTCTGATTATGTATCTTGTGACTATTTTTTTCTTTTTATTCTAATTAATACTGCACATTTTTCTTTTTTATTTATTTCAATTATTTTAAATTAATGTGTTGAAATTGCACGTGCTCAAACTCTGAGAGGTCAAAGTCGGCCTGTGACAATTAACGTTGCCCTTTTGACTCTAGCACTATAGCAATTTATTATTGACATTTATAAGTCATTTAAATAACAAAAAATAAATCGTGAGAAATATGGTAGTATAGGGGTGTATACCTAAGAAAGAGCGTTCTGCGATTTTAGGAGGGGTGAGAACTACCGAATGCCTTTTGAGATGGCACTCAATAAGATATTTAACAATGAAAATTACATCAATCAATCTTCTCAAAGCTTGAATGCAAAATATCTCATCTGACAACTAGAAAACGTCGTAATAAGCATTTTTGTGGATGCACCAGAGTCCAAATTTAAGCAATACTTTAAATGAAAACTTTTATGAGATGGATGAGACTCAAGTTGCGCAAAAGTTCATGTTGATTGACGTCCGAACAAACCCAAATTCGTTTATCTCCCGCCGATAGTTTAGTAAGTTAAATTATCGCTGATCGTAAATCTGAGCCTGGGCATCCTAAGTAAGTGTGAACTCCTATCTTAGCGTCTCAAAATCACTTTGAGTACACACATGATATGGCACGGGTTCACAAACACTGGTGCAAAGATGTAATTTCATTACTCATCTGAGCGGCAATTGGGAGATCCGGGTTTGAGTCCCAGTCATACCACATGATTTTTTCATTTCAGATGCCATCCTCTTGCTTGATGTCTTTGCACCTTTATGCCTAAATTAGAAACATGTCACTTGTGTATTTTACAGCGATTTAAAAATTTTCAGAAGTTAGTCATTCTAAAGTTACAGCGTTAGGTTTATCCCTTAAACTACGGCACAATAAGCACAATCACGTCTTCTTGGCTAACATTTGGACTAGAGGCGAAACAAATACCTTACTCTGAAATTTACCTAGAGTTAACATGGCTTGGTGGTGTAACTAGCTAGCTCACCTGACCGACAATTTGGACTTCCAGACTCAAACTCTGGTCAAGTTAAATGAATGATAAATATCATAGCGAATTCCTCTTGGTGTATATCCAATCATGGGTTAAGTATTCATTAATATTTATCATGTAGGTTGTTAACAGGATAAATGCTAGAATTCATCAAATTGAAACAGAGAGGTAATTAATTAAACTCTTGTTTGAGGTCATGGTTTTTTCACTCGCCAAAAGGAACACACTTGAATTGGAGAAATTGAGCACTGTCGTCCCTTCACCACTAACCCGTGCTCCCTTCTGAGAAGAGTGCGGATCTGAAGAAACTCCGAACTCAGGTGAAGAGCATCAGCCGAATAAACATAAGAAAAAGAGCCAAATCAATCGCAAAAATATAAATTCATAAGGATAAAAATTAAAGCAGGCCAGAAAAGATTTGAAGCATTTAAAACCTGGTGTTGGAGGAATATCCTCAAGATCAAATGCACGAATAAATTTTAAAAATTAAGACGTAAACAGAACAGTTGAAAAGGTAAGTACCACGTGGAACACCAAAGAGAAAAGAATAAGCAATTGGATTGAGCACGTTCTGTGGCACATGGGTTAGTAAGGAATATAGTTGAGGGAAAGAAAGAGGGTAAAAAGAGAGAAGTACATAGGAAGAATTACTCGACGCCAAACATGGAACTCCATCCAGCTAACAGTACTCAGTCTAACGTGAGGGGTGGGAGTAAGATATCAGGAGTCCTTGTGGAACCAATTTTTGACAGGAAAAGTCTCATGGCCTTTTGAATTTATCTACAGGCATACAATATAGTCGTAGAAAAACATGGTGACATTTGCGAAAAATACCATTTTCGGTGGAAACGCTCATTTTTTACAAACTGCCTATACTGGGGACAGTAAGGTAGCACTTTGGCTGAGGATTATTTGTTGTACTTTTCTCCATTTGCGCGTGTGATCTTTCGTATGTCCTTCGCATGGATTTGCTGCCATTCCACCCACATTTCGATGGGACAAACTTTTGGCATCATTATTATTCCCTCCGCACTCAAAGTGGTAGTCTCCTCGTTAGACTTCCAGGGTTCCCATGATCGAAAACCACCAATGCTCATCGTAAGCTGCATCTTGCATAAACCATCAAAATGCTCTATTTGTTATTCACATAAACATTTTAACTTTCTGTGATTCTTAATCCAACTTGGCTTCTCCGATGAGCTCCAAACACCCTTAGCGTAATTTGATGCAGCTTTGTTTTCGATCGTAAACAGTCGTCAAACAAGCTGCTGACACTTTCGAGCCCTCCCAAGCTAATTGTAGTTATTTTGGTAGCGTTGCCTCTCATGTTCTCTCCTCTCCTCTCAAGGTCTTAGTTTACCCTTTCCATGCAAGCTTTCCCATCCTTAAAATCATCCCTTGTACAGGGCGACTGCCACCATATTTCGCTTCCAATATACCCAGCCAGCGACCATGGGAATGCTTGGCAGATGAAAGTAAGACAGAACGAGTATTCGAACTCTTGATTAAAACTCCGTTCAATATAAGTGTTGCAGGTATATACAGGCAGTGGGTTATTACGTCGGGCTCTCTAGTTGTCGAGTATAGTGCGAGGAAAAAAGGGAGTCAAATCTCTTTCCTCTCCATCTACTTTATTATAGGTAATCGCATTAAGGACAGAAAAGGAACAATTCCTCCATTGAGATAAGTGAAATGGGGCATTATTATTGCATTTCAAAGATAACACAATTATTTAGAGCTTCATATTTACTCTCGCAAAGGCTCCTGGCATTACAGAGTGGACGATTTTGGGGCATGAGCTGAGGAACTTTCAAAATCCCGCGAAACGGGGGAGAATGGTTGTCAAGTGTGGAGGGGTCGAGAAACCTCAAATTAAAAAAAACGCTCCTCGAAAAGTGGTATTGCACACCGCTACCTGCGTTCCTCTCGTCTCACAATGAGATCTTAAAACTGGGTCCTTGATAAAGTCACGGCGATGGGTGGTTTTAACAGTTTGCCTTTCAGGATTGTGCCCCGTGCTTTTTTCGCGAAGTAGATTGGTTCCCTGCAACCCTCTCTCTCGTTACCTCCCTCTTCTACCCTCGGGCCACCCCCTTCACCCCTTCCACTCCTACCTTCCCCCATCCTGCGTAGGTCCACGCAGGAACTGTTGTGTAAGAGCTTCAAAGAATACTCTCTTCTCTGCGTGATTAGCGAGCACTCTTCCATCTCCTAAGCTCTATTACCTTTGCGATCTAAACCTATGTGGAATTGAGCCTGAATTTTTTTCTTTGTCAAGATACTCGCTATTAGTACAATATTTTGGCATGAACACGCACTAATGGCATTAACGCATTATTCACGATCATTTAACTTGGGTTTGACACCGGCTTGGTGTGCTATATAGCTAAAAAATGGTCACTTTCCCTCCCAATCGTGACGCCAAGGATTAGAAGTTAGGGAAGCATCATCATCATATAAAAGTGTTAGGTGTCTGTAAACGCAAAGTTATGAATGCTCATAATGCGCGTTTGATATCGTCAACCTTTTCTTTTACATACGGTAATACTGTAACGTAAGGTAATTTGAGCGAGAAGTTTTCCCTAGCCATAACATACACTGTATTTAAAGTTTAATTAAAATTTGAGGTGGTTTCAATGAGCATAAAGTATATATTGTAATAAAATTTACGCAAAAGCTTTGTTTTATTGGACTGAAATTCTCATACAACTAGCAAAATATACAGGTTTTAACCTTTATTTTTACCAGGTTTTTCACGCTGTACGCTGAAAATGCCTTTACAGCCGAATGTTTTGCGATTTTAGAAATAATAATACGGTGAATTTTTGAATATAGTCATAAAAAAAGCTGAAAGAAAGCACACAAACTATCCTTCGTTTCATTTTTTTCGTTAGCTCCATAATTTTGTGTATTCTTAAAAACTGCATTAAATCGAATTTATCCTGTCAATTGGTAGTATTTCTATGATCATCAGTATTTATTAGGCAAAAAGCTATTAAAAAATACCTCAAACAATACACTCACACGAGTTTTGACGGGTGATCGTCATACTGATATCTGACCAATAAAGTGATTGCAATTTCATTATGTTGTGTCTGTAATAGCTGATGAGAGCCAATCGCGCGCGAAAAACTGGAAAACCTTAAGGGAAATTTTCACCCAGGAGTTACACTGAATAACGAATATCTGTTCCCAGCCTTATTCTCCCCCGATCCTGAACGCAGTTGATTCCCTCTTGAAGTCAACAGCCGCAAACCTTTTGCTGTCTTACACTGCACTTTCCAATCCCACCCACTGCCCTTTAAGATCACAGCAATGCCATTTCCTCCTCTCATCTCCCATCACCACTCATTTCTCCCACCCCCTCCCAACCCCCATACTCTCCTGTTTCCTAGTATAAATGGAGAGAAGCAGTGCACTACCTCGCCTGATCATGACGAGTACTCGTCGAAACCCGGTCATGAGCGTGCATTTTCTGTGGCCTTTCGTAAACGTTTTTACTCAAACAAATGCTGTTAAAAACCAAATTATTTAAATATTGTTTCTTAGGAGCGCATAGCCGTACCACTTCCTACGTAAAACTGCTTATAATTTTTGGCAATATCTCAAAATGTATTGCGGAAAGTATGCTGATATTTTTTTATAAATTGAAAGATGATATCAATTTATTTATTATGAGGTAAAACGTATTGTATTTGTGTGAATTGATAAAGCGCTCAAAATACCTTCATATAGAAACCTCCTGACGGATTTGCTACTCAGAATAATATATCTTTGTGGACACTAAATATTAATGATTATGTCATATATTAGGTAAAAATACAGTATATACTGTATTATATGCAATCATGATAAACCTTTTGTGAAATAACCAGCTATTTTTATTGTCCTACCTTGGTAAGAAAAGAGTTATGCTCTATGAAATTTGTTAAGGAATGCTCAAGGTAGACGCTATGCATTTTTCAAAGATTTTTCTGCTAATACTCAAGTCTAGACGAAGGATCGAGGAAAGTATTTTGATATACAGTCACCATAAAGGAAAGCAACTGTTGTCAGATACTCCAAAAAGAACACGATGTTTGAAAGAATCTTCATTTTTAAATCAGCCCCTTTATAACTATAACGAATATTAACTCAAAATATGATAGTTATCCGAACGAAGAGATTGACAAAGATTTCCTCAACAGTGGAGAATGAAGCGTCTCTCTCGTTGCCGACTTATGTTCTGAAACGGCTTCATGCAGCATTTCCGTTTCTTTCTTTTCAGCTAAGTGTAATCTAGTTTCATTGGTAACAGAGAAAACAAAGCATCGTCAATCATTGTGAGATTTATCCATTGCCATCTTTTTAAATGTCGACGGATATCGCGATGCACAGCAATCTAAAACAGGCATGCTATGAAATCAATGCCTTGGAAGAGAGGCTGTTATCTTTTCATTAGCTAAAAGAAAAAAAACCATCACCAAGAAAAATCGCGTTAGGTCTAGTGAAAAGTTTGATTAGTAATCACAGGGGTGACCGAACTTATGAAAACATAAACGAAATTAGTAGAGGCGAATTAAGCTCTTATTAACACCATTATGCACTGCACATCAGAACATTAAAGCAGCGCCATAATGGCGGCAAAAATACGCCCAATAACTCACGACAACACTAAACAATCTTATATAGACCATAATTTGATGGAATATACTGATTTGACAAAGAATGTAAGGGAAAGTACACAATATTTTTGCGATAATCCGATGCAAACAAAAGCCACCATCTAGAAATATTCGGTCACGCGATTCACCTAACCAACCGGCATTAAACGTGTTTCCTGATTGGCTGCATTTATAAAGGTCAAGTCCACTATTATGTTGGACAGACCCCAGAAAGTCCACGCCACTGATATCATGTTTTGCTACCACTACAGCTTGAACTTAAATCTCTGAACAAGCTGCTCAAGCGTAACAAACTGCCCTAGGCGTTTTATGTTATATGCTTGAGTATTTTCGTTCAAATGGTAACAATGAACCACAAGTTTAAATAAAGGCTGCTTAAAGGTTTTATAATGTCCACTAAAAACGTATTTAGCCAAAAACTTCACTCCAAACACAATCTAGTTTTTCCACACACCAGTTTTTCCACACAGTCTATGCTGTCTGAGCATTTTAATCTAGTTAATTGGTTGAGAGATATCTCAGATTTGTCTTAACTTTCTAGTATCAAGAAGATATATATTGTAGTTGACATTTTTTACCAGAAGGAATATTTTGTGATGCTAATTACCTTTGCTTATCACCCAAATTTCTTTCAATTGTCAGTTAATGGAATGCTCATACTTCTCAAATTTTTTACTTACTTTTATTCTTTCTTGTACCGTACGTAATATTTAAGTTGTGTTCTTTAGCCAGTTGCCCGGCTACGCTCTTTTAGGATACTGCTAATCTGATGCCAACTCCTTCGTCGTGCCACATTTGCATAATCTAGCTGGAGTTCGCAATTTATATCAACGTTTCGACTTCAATTTCCCGGAGTCCTCTGGTTCAAAGTAAATTCCCATTCCCATGTGTTTTTTCGTATCCATTTTTAACTGTACTAACTCTCATTACCTGAATTCAGATTGGTAGAATGAATGAAATAGCAATAGTTAACGGTCCTAACTTGAACATTAGTAATGAAATAATACCTAGTAGGCTAAGTACTGAATTGTATTGGCAGTGCTCATTTGCTCCTCAAAAAGCTCTATAATGCTATTCTAATTGCAAGACTCTCCTCATAGGTTGCATAGTAATACGTTTCAATTGGAATTTTGCTGATATTTCCTTTGATCGTAATGTATTATATCGTAGAAATTTCATACGGCCAAATTGCCAGTGTGTAGATAATCTATTTACAAGAATTAAGGGTCAGTATAAGGGAGCATGAAATTTATTAAAATTTTAGATTATGCTCTGCTATTTAATTTCTCCATTCACATAGGCAACAATGCGATGTAGGCAAATTTCTGGTCGTTGCTGGAAATTAACCCCCAAGAGCTCTCGTTTGAGAGTTAAAAACGGGATATATTTCACAGTCTCCATATGGTTCAAAACTGCTTCGTTAATTACAAACCATCAAAGGTTATTAATTGCCGATAAATCTTCGAAATTTAGTGCATCATTACGAATATTCCTTAAAATGACAGGGTAATAATTGCTCATTCAGTGAAAATGGAGGTGATTTGTTATGCCTGCAAAAAAGTTTTGCACTGAGAAAAAAGTATCCATATTATTACCGCCATCAATTACATACGCGTTAGACAATGACATTTGGAAGCAAATTGTGAGGACCTCCATTATAATTACCTTTAAGAAAAAATTCTGGATAAGCATCAAGGAATATGCTTTCAAACTGACATCAGTGATATGAACAAAGCAGGTCCTTCAAATAAGTTTTTATATGAAGCAGGATTTCGTTCAATTTCTATAAAATACCATTACCTTCTAGAGGCGGAGCAAAGAAGATATAAGGTTAAACACCTGGAAATGTGAAATATTCTACAATGCTGAAATTTTCGTTCCATTGGTTGTTTCGTGGAGGATTGAGGGATGGGAGAGGTGGGGGGCTCGTGGTTAATATAATTTGTTGGTAGTTTGGTATAGAAAGGACAATTTGGAGAAGAAAGAGTTTTGAGGGAAACCTGGTGTGAACATTTCCCTCCACCTAATTTGTGTCGGCGAAGTATTGGTAGAGGAATAAATGTGTTTGAGCAATTCTCCAGACATTTTCATCGTTAAGCAAGCCAAAATAATGCATAATAAGCAGTCACACGGGTGCCATTCATGATTATATCGCTTCTATGTCAGCTGCAGCAGTTTATAACGGAGCTTATTGCTGGTGTTTAGGGTAAGCTGTTTATTTTCCCATTCTTCAATCTTTTCAAGGCATCCTTGATGTGCACTTCTTTTGTTTTGGTTTCTGCGTTTTTGTATTTCACGCAAAATTTACCATTTTAGCGGGATTTTTGGGAAGTGCAGCAGGTTGAAATATTTCAGTTAAACGATTTTTTTTAATTTTCCCACAATTATTGTCTAATTATACTCTGGATTTCTTCTTTACTAGCTTCCCTATTTTTTTAATTAATGCATACTAAGGATTTCCCCATGCACATATTTCATATTTTTTGCAATTTTGAAAGTATGTTCGATCACATTTTCCGAGGACAGGATTGTCTTGTTTTTTTAGAGCTAAGTTAGAGATACTATTTCAGTTATAAAATTTTGGGGAGTAGCACGCGTTTGGGTTATCCAGATATCCTTGCAACATGGCATTTTTACTTCCGTTATTTTAGGTAATAGCGATGGTAAGCAATTATTTTCATTCTACAAAAAGTATGAGGCACTATATTCAGAACATTATGCCTCGTTTCCTTGCAACCTATATCGACACAGCATCTCATCACAGAGTACAAGGACCCATGGCAGAGGGTGACAAGTTTTCAGTGCATGGAAAACATATAATTTTGTGATGGCAGGTCCCTACAGACGTTGGAAGGGGTCTAGATTTAATTATTCGTGAATTGACCTCCAAACAATAAATAACCGGCGTTTAAAACTTCAAAACTATTCTGCTTATTTTACTTTTGCGAGAAAAGGATCCACCTAAACATATATATGAATAAAGTAAACAGATTTCTAATGGTTTTTTAGATCAGCTAAACCGATACAAACTGTCCTGAAGCATAGGTACTTTTCCTTACATGCTTCCTTGAGCAAGTAATTCCTTGTAACACTTGTCAATCTGGGGCCTAATCATCTCAAATTTTCTTTTGCTATGCTGTCACAACTTCCTTAAGATCTAGCTTATGATATTATAAGTACAGGAGGTGATATACTCTATTCACTTGTTCAATGGAAGGGAAAACATTTTCACTTCACTTTAATGCGAACTATAATTATTTTTCATTTCTTATATTTAATTATTATTTTTTTTAATAGACCTTTGGCTTAAATTTGGTAGTTTCCTTTGATAATATCCCTTTGTTGACTGTTATCTAGGGATAGATTTACCAAAACTTCGGAAGCAGAAATAAAACAAAGCAATGAAGTGGTTTTTGTTCAGTCTATCTAGAAATTGGGACAATCACTCCAAAACCGGTAATGTAACGGCCAAACCGGAGAGTATATTCACCTTAACAATTCATAACAAATAAAAATATGTGAAGTCATGTAATGTCCGGTGTGAAAGTGAACTGCTGGAATGAAAGGTGGTTACATGAAAAATAATTTGCTAAATTGGACTCATAGATGCTTCATATGGTTGTCTAAATTAGTATTTTTCCATGTCTCCCTCTCTCTTTCGTAGAGCGTAAAGTTAGCCACTCACGTTCAGGGCAAACCTAGAGGCCGGGAATTTGCAGTCCCCGCCTCAGATTAGGTCCAGGGACATTATTCAGTAAGGAATTGACTCGGTCAAAAGTCGGAAAATCTGTAGATATGACGTCAAAGCCCATGACAAATGTCAACATTTTAATGGCCCTATTTAACATTTTCGAGCCTGTTACGTCAACTTTTCGTTACTTTATAGGCTCGGATATCCGAGTACATACATAATAGCTCACCTGAACATGTCTTCCCCATATGTGTCCCAAAATACCTCAATTTTTTCTTTCAGTTCCGATACCTGCTGATTTTGACTTGTTTGAAGCGTTCACTTTTTATTTCTTTTTGATGGGCACTTACCTAATAATTAACCCATGTGACTACACTATCTTCAGTGGTATTAGCTTCAATTTCTTTTCACTTTACCAATAATCAAGCATAACCAGCCTCTGCTTTAACTCTCTCGTGATAACCTTCCCACTTTATTTGCCAAAGAAGCCACCTTGATTCTAACATTCTTGATATACCAATTTCTACACTAATACTCACGTAAATTTTTGTCCATGCTTCCAAAAAACTCACGATTAATTGTTTTCTCGGCACCAACACCTGAAAAGCGACTGAAGCTAAACACGGTGTTAACCACGCATGCCAAGTTTGGCCTGGCCAGTTCACCACTGGCCTCTAAGGCACCATGCTCACAAAAGACACTGCCTCAGGCCGAGAGTGTACAGTCCCGATCTGGAGGATTTCCTCATCCTTTGTGTTAACCTTAATGTTTTCATACACGATTGAAATAAAATACCAAAAATACGAAAATGCATTAATGAAGCAATATATACTATTTTAGATTTCCTCCACCAAGGTTATATCTCGTCTAAGATAAGACCAGCACTAAAACCATACCTGAGGCGCTTGTTTGATCCCGCGACCTTGGAGTAGTAAGGCCGGTACGAAACGGTCCAAGTACTGCGGCTGCGATTCTACAGAGTAACAGAAGGAAAATTCACCAAAGCATTTCGAAAACATGCGTTGCTTTGCGTTTTTATGGATATAAGGTAATGCCTAAAAAGCTCTTTCGTTCGTTGAAAGAGAGAGAAATAGAGCCTAATAAAAACAAACGGTTGTTTGATTTGTGAAGTTAACAGGCATTATTTGCTATAAGTAACCCTCATTTGAATAATTCAGCTTCATACAAAATGCAGTCCCTGATAAAAATTTAGAATATTTAAAAAAGTTAAACGTTGGTATTTGATAATGTTACCTTAAGACCAATGTGGTGGAAATTATGATTGACGTAAGACGTATAACTGCATAAATTTCTTCTCCCCAGTGAGCAAAAGTTAGTGCAAAGTATATGCAAAGTATGTTCTCAAATGCACTACCTTTAGTGCAAAGTACATTCTCAAAGTATATGCAAAGAACATGCTCGGTGGCGCACATAGACAGTGCATAGTACATGCTGGTGCACTAGTGAAAAGAATATGCAAAGAATGTTCTGACCTGCACTAAGTCATTTCCGAATGTTCTTTTAATGTTCTTTAAAGACTAACTATGGACTATCTAAAGTTAGTGTTTACTATGTGCTGCAGAGCATATGCATGTCTGCACATTCTAAGAAGCAACTTTGCATGTTCCTAAACTGGGTGCTACAGATAAAGTAATACACCTGATATATCAAGAAAATTAGCTGTTTATTTAAACTAATGAACTAAATTATTTACAAATCTTAAGGAAAACTAACAAAACAAAAAATTCTTAAAGAGTTCAACTTGCAAATAAGGTTGCGTTTCAAAACTCCTGAAACAAATTCAATGGTATTCAATCATATATATTACAAACAAGACAATAAGCGTAAAAAATTAGGATTATTTTCCACTCATCGACTAAAAAAGGATTCAGTCTCATTTAAAAATTATACAATATAAAACGGGAACAAGACAATAATCCTCTGCAAAATGGAACACAACACTTATTCACCATGATGGTACACTAATGATTGTGTAAATATAAATAAACACAGTAAACTCCACTCTAATCACAATATCTCACTCTTCACTCACTTTATAATACTCAACACCAACAACTTTCGTTCATGCAGTAAGACTGAACCAGAGTTAGGGTGTAACGGGCACGTTGAAACCTGTCAAGCCGATGGTGACACAAGGGATCGCCGGGAGACGAAGTGGACTAGGGGGAGGCCACATGGCGGCGAGCAAGGAAACACAAAACTTCTTGTTGAGCACAGGAAAGTCACAGAAATATGACGATGGATTGTAGTGGAAGGGGGAGGGGGTTCACACGTATAAAACAGAATAAAACTGGCAGAATACCGCGTTTGCACCAACAAAAAACACAAAAGAAGCGGGACGATAAGCACACTTGTGACTGTGGCGGCGGCCATCTTGCCGAGCATGAGTATCTCGGTTGTCACGGCTACGGGGGCTACACGGGAGTGGCGCACGGACGAAATAAGTGAATTGCCAACCCTCAGAAGAGAGGGCCGCCTAGAAATGCTCGAAAGTATCGTGGCTTGCGATGGGATTTTGCGGTTAAATATTCACCAAAATAAGCCGTGACGAGCAGTGTTTTTCAAATTTACTCTTTTCCAGCTTTCTGAATTATATTCGGCTGCCGGAAGATTTCGGAATGTTGGCATGACGTCCTGCAATCGTCATTCCTTTCTAAATACGAGTGATGACCGTCCAAAGCATCCAAACGTCAAAGTAAATTTTCTTTTTCAAAGTATCAGTTTATTACAAACTTTCGCAGAATTATTCGTCAAAATTTCTACTCTACAATAAACTCAAAATAAATAATATTTGTTTTCACGAACAAAAAAAGCCTGTAATTTTGGTTGTGGATAGAGACTTTAGTTTAAGTAGCCTAAAGAGAGCAACTTTGTTCAACTTGTTAGCGAGAATGTTCGGCGCAGACTGTTCTTTTAATATTGTACGTGGCACATTTTCTGCACTAGTACAAAACCATACATTTATTGCATGTGTAAAGAATGTGTACAGGAGCACATATGCATAGTCCGTGCTCTGGAGACTATCTTTTTCCTATTCGTAATTACACATGTGTATTTTTGCACATTCTTTGCACATACTTTAGATATTCTAGAAAACATTAGTGTTTTTAAGAACATTCTTTTCACATGAAAAACATATTTGTTTTGAGATAGTGCACAACGACACTAACTTTGACTTAGTGCAAAATTAATTCTGCACAAACTTTGCTCACTGGGTCTTATCAAGACGTTACGCATCAATTACAGCAAAGTTAAAGAATGATGGCACTCATATTCCTCAATATACCTGGGTTTCCGAAGCTACCATCATGGAGGTGATGAAGAATATACCAATTTCTACACTAATGTTGGTGAATTGAAATTACTTAACTGATTTTTTCACAATTATTCAAATTTCGTCACATAAATCAGAAGAAAGCCACGCATTTCTTTTATTTTTGTCGTACTTAAATAATTGAAATAGCTGAAACCATGGGAAACATGCAGTATATTAACCTCTAATATTTAAGTGATGTACACGGTAAAAGATTTTCCAATGGACTCAATTAAATAACAAACATTCGCACGTGTTAATCTAAGGCATAATTGATTACTTTGAGCTGAAAATGTTTTAATGAATCACGTGATACTAAACTGAATTTTAAATACCTGAGACACCGCACGGTATTAGTTCTCTCCTCTTCGTACATGTCAACAGGAATGGCCTTATCATACTTGTTCACTTCATTCAAGTATTCTTCCAACTGATTGGTAGGTTTTTGGACAGTCCCCATTTTGAATTCCAATCTCATAGACGTCTCGCTTTCCCACCTAAGGATGGCGCACTATTAGATCCACCTTCAATTCTTCATATCTTCTACCACCTGTTATGTCGTCCAGAATTCCTATCCTCTTCCTTCCACTTCCACGCTTCCCCAGTGTTCTGCCCTCACCCTCTTTAACATTCCCTTTCCCTCTCCTCTGAAAACCTCCTCCATCCATCTCTTCTGCATTCTCCGCACCTCTACCATAAGCTTCCTCTCCTCTCCGACCACATCCAATACCTCCTCATTCGTCTTCCTCGCCATCCAGCTAACCTTCTCCATCCTTCTCCAAAACCACATCTCAAGCGCCTCAAGTCTACGCCAATCCTGCCTTCGCAATGACCAAGTTTCCGACCCATATAGCGCCACGCTCCATATTATAGTTTTTACCAGCCACTTCTTTACGGCTCTTCTCAGACCCCCCTCATCAATTCCCTTCTCTTCGAAAATGCCTTTTTAGCGAGCGCAATTATGCATCTGATGTCCTTACCACTAGACCCATTCTTCTGCAAAATACTACCCAGATACGTCTACTGCTCGACCTGCTCAATCTTCTGCCCTCCCAACCTTATAATCAGCCCCGCCTTCTTACTCCTAAAAAATCTCTTTACTTTCGTTTTCTTGTGGTTGATCTTCATCCCATACTTTTCACACTGCACCTCTAACGCATTCTCTATTGACTGTAACCCCTTAGCAGACTGACAAACCAATGCTTGATCCTCTGTAAATTTCACTGATTTTATCAGCCTCACTCCTACCTTTATTCCTACCTCCTCCTTTCGCAACCATACCTTTCGCTACCTCCTTATCCCCTCATGATTCCCTTGCCATTTTTTCTAAATACAAGTTAAAAAGCAGCGGCGATAGATACCCCTGCCACACTCCCCGTTTTATCGTGGCCTATCCCGATTATCCATTGGCTACCCTAACCTGCGCCATCTGGTTCACATACAAATTCCGAATCAGACGCCTGTCCTTCCAATCGACCCCTAATTTCTTCAACACTCTCATTAATTTCGTCCATTCCACCCGATCGAACGCCTTCTCGAAATCTACGAAGCATGCAAAAACATCCTGCCCATACTCTAGGTTTCTTTCTACTAGCGTCCTCATCACCGCTATAGCGTCTCGCGTTCCCGTCCCTCTCCTAAACCCGTACTGGTCGTCACCCAGGTATTCATTTGCTTTCTTCTCTAACCTTCTGTTTATAAGTCTCAGAACTACTTTGGCCACGTGGGATATTAAGCTTATTGTCCTATAGTCTTCGCACGTTATTTCCTTGCTCTTCTTTGGTGTAGGAATTAGTGCAGTCTTCGCGAATTCTTCCGGCCACACTCTATCCTCATAAATCCTACGAATAAGCGCAAAACGTTTTCCTCTTCCATTCTCCCCCATGCTCTTTAAAAACTCTACACGTATGTCATCTATTCCCACCGCCTTATTCCTTTTCATGTCTCGTAGAGCTCTTTCAATTTCGCTATCTACGATACCTGGTCCGATGCCATCTCGGTCGATATCGTCTTCCCTTTCTATATCTAACATATTGGGCCTTATTTCTTTACCATACGGCTCTTCAACATACTCCTTCCACCTCTCCTGAATCTCTTTCGGTTCTAGGATCACCTTTCCCGTCTTCTCTGTTATCGTTGTAATTCCTCTCCCCTTATTACCGCCCGTCAGTTCCTTCCATGAATCTGCTCTTCCCTCTCTTTGGTATTTCTCTAACGAGTCGATCTGTTCTCTCCACCACGCCTCTCTTGCTTTCTTTGTTTCTCTTCTAAGCCTGTAATTTAATTCTCGGTATTTTCTCTTACCTAGCTCTGAGTTCACGCTATTCCATTTCTTTCTCTCCTTCATCTCTCTTATCATCTCCTTCGTGATCCATGTTTTTTCTAATTTTAGTTGCACTGACTACGCCTACCGTTGCTTTCGCAGCTTTTACTATTCCATTTTTCAAACTTCCCCATTCATCTTCCAATGATCTAATTCCATGATTCTCACTCATTATTTCATCCACCTTCTCTCGATACTTCTTCTTCATTTCCCCAGTTAATGCCTCCGTATTCCACTTTCGTATCCTTCTTCTCATTCTTTTCTTTTTCAGTTTTACCCGACATTTCATGACTAATAAGTTGTGGTCTGTGTTTGCATTAGCTCCTGGATAAGTTTGCGAGTTTTTAACACTATTCCAGTAACTGTGACGAACAATTATATAATCTATATGGAACATATCTGTGTCTCTCGGATTCTTCTAAGTGTACCTACGTCGAGGATGATGTCTGAACTATGTACATATTTGTAATTACAAGGTTGTTTTACGGCAAAACTCTATAGCTTTCTCGCCGTGATCGTTTCTCCCTCCTAGCCCGTAATTGCCCACCTCCCGCCCATCTCTTCCTTCACCCACCGCGTTCCAATCCCCTTTTACTACCAAGTGCTTACTCCCAGGTATCCTACCAATTATTTCCTCTAGCTGATCGTATACCCCATCTCCCTCCTCTTTATGATTAGAAGTAGGCATATAAACCTGGATTTTAACTAAATTCGTTGGTTTTTCCTTTAGTTCCACGACTATTATCCTATCACTCACCTGTTCTGCATACACTACTTTTCTAGCTAGTTTCTTATTCATTACGAATGCAATTTCTTGCTGACTTCCATTCCCTCCACTATAAATTACTCTATAGTAATCGCTGCAGTAGTCCCCATCATCCATCTTACTTCACCCAGACCCATGATTTCTACATACAACCTCTCCATTTCTTGCTTTATATTCTCTAGCTTCCCCGCCCTCAGCATAGTCCTAACATTCCATGTGCCTATTCAGATAGTTTCGCTCCTCTTCTTTATCTTCTTGTCCTCTGCTGCTGCTACGTCTGGGCAAGGGTTTCGTGTGATGACGACCGCAAGGGCCTTGCTCCCACCTCAGCCGGGCACGACACCCGGCCCTCCGGTTTTTGTTTTAATTGAGATAGTATTCCGTGGCCTTACTCAATGGTATTTTTTACGTAACACCATCACTTCAGAGGCCGCCCCACTGGGGTCAGACGCCTTTTGCAGCCGCCTCACTGAGGTACAGATGCTGCGCGGTCTACGATTCGTCTGTCACCTAATCTTCGACCAATCTGGCATGGGTGACCCTACCAGGAGCATTGCTCCTGCCAGTGCAGCTCTAGGGGTCATCGGAGCACGCAAGCTCTTCCACCATGACAAGGTTTTAGTCCAAGGGAAGAGACTCGTTTACCGTCATCCATTAAAGATAAAAAATCGATTGCTTTCCGTTAATCGAGTTAACCAGCTGAACTTCACGATGTGAAAAAACATCGTATTACTGGCAGCAGAACCGTTCCGTGACGAAGCCAGGTTTCCGATAACGTAAAATTTTCAAGCCGATAAACACGCAAAATTTTAAGCGAGGAATACTTTAATAACGCGATGTTTTTTCCACAATCTTTTGGTCCTGTGCATTTAAGAAAACAAAATTCGCATCCAAATATTTTTTGGTATGTTTCCCATTTTAATTCGGTCCGGGAATCTACGTCGCACGATGAATCGTGCATGATGCTGACATGTCATCGTGTCTGAGCCATGGAGACCGCACTTTCTTCGCCCCACTCACAGCACTATAGCACTCAGGGTCACAAATCATATGTCCCATTAAACCGTGCCCTTCCACCTCGCTCACCCACTACTTACTTTCCCGGAAGTCCTAAATCCAGAGTGAAGCGAATTCGTCGGCATATTTACCAACGCCCTTCGACCACACAACTTCCACCCAAATGGGCTCTCAATTAAAACGACCAAAGATATCCTGATGAGATCCGGATATGACCATTTTAGAGAACCATACAGTTCATGGCTTTTTTATTTTTATTTTAAATTTAATTCTATAACATGCAGCAATGAGAGACTTACAAGGAATATACTTTTACACTATTTACCTGTTCAAGTTCAATATTGTTTATTTACCTTGTCCGTTGATACAAGAAACAGTAGCAGTGTAGCAATAAGCAGTGTAAGAATAACAATAACAGCAAGCATCAACTTAGACCCTGTCCAAGGTTTCATGCCTCTTTAGGTATTGACCTATGGTTTTACATGGAAAAGACAAAAACCGTACCCAGGTTCGAGGAGTGGATGGCCCACCCATGGGCCCATGACCCACCATTTGTCCGAAAACCCGCAGAACTTCCACCTCGCACTGATAACTCGTGAAGAGTTTTGAAGGGAGAAGAGAAATTGCAGGGGGTAAAGGATCAATACTGAAATACATATGGGATACCATAATGGAAAGATCGAGAATGCATGGATGCCAAAGACTGAGGTGGAAGGATCAGTTAGAAGAAAGGGAGAGGTAGAAGGTGCTGTTGACAGACAACGTTGGAGTTTTTGGCGAGGCCAAAAGCCTTACTTGCTTCAAATGGCCATGGAAGTAATTATTTGCAACGCATTGCATTATATCACAGGGTATTTGATTATTTGAATTAAAACCATTCGCAAGATATATTGTCGTGTAAAACAGCCTTGAAAACGGAAAATTCCACTCATGAAAATAAT
This sequence comes from Pyrrhosoma nymphula, assembly GCA_963573305.1. Taxonomy (NCBI): domain Eukaryota; kingdom Metazoa; phylum Arthropoda; class Insecta; order Odonata; family Coenagrionidae; genus Pyrrhosoma; species Pyrrhosoma nymphula. Next base: position 102,515,687 of record OY754332.1, on the reverse strand, counting down.
GCGCATGATTAATCTAGCAAAAATATAATATGTTGTGTTTTTGACCACATGATAACGAGAAAGAGCGCACGACTTCTATCTTGATTGTATTGGTTTATGAAAATTCCGTAGTTCTATTAGAGCATGATGGTTTTGTAATATGAAAGGGACCACATGTCTTTTTCATGGTACATTTCATGCCATATTTATATCAGCGATCAGAAAACTGTCGAGTATTTCGGAGTTGGCAAGATTTAGACAATTAAGTTTAAACTACCTTGTCATTATCGGACGATGTACACGCTTGGGGTAGTAATCTTCGGTCGAAGCAGCTGCGTTGGTCGGAGATATCCAGTGAATCAACATGCACTTTCGTTGAATCTCTTCATTTTTCGGGTGTCCTCCCGCGTCTGTGTCTTATGGCGACACCGGTTTCTCTCTCTGACCAGGTACTCCTGCCCACTTTAGGTCTTCAGATCGAAGATGCTGTATTTTTAATATTTGAAAAGGCCAGAGTAATAGTAAAGGAGATTTAATATTAAGCCGATATTTATTTGAGATGCTATTGGGATAGTAAAGAATTACAACAGAGACGAAGGATGCTACTATTACACCACTTTTGAGAAACATGTCCTAAAGACAACCAATAAAAGAACAGCTTTTGCAAGGGAGACGCAATGTGAACTGTTATCGCCATGGAATACAGACGCCTTACGGCATCAGGTAAATAATCTCTTATTCAACGTCGCTGGAAGCCTTCAATCCAAAATGATGTTCTCCGTGTTGCTCGGAAATCACGTGATCTGGATTTTTCAAGTAACCATATCTTAGCGCGTACCTATACTCTGTTTGTTTAGTGGCCTAGCTCTTCCATTAGCTCTGTTATACTGTTTGTACGTTCGTAGCTATTATTAAGGTGGCTGGATCGAGTTTAGTTTATGAACTGATTTGCATGAAACTTTGAATACGAGTCATTGGTTATATCTAAAGATAAAAGTGAAAATAATTCATGTTACCGATTTGGGTTCCTGGCAATCCACTGATATTTTAACATGTAGACTTATGGCACATGGTATATATTTTGAAGTAATTCGATTACATATGTACAGATTTTCACCTAAACGTAAAATTATACATTTCAAATTATTATAATTGTTGCTAATAAATATCAAGATATCATGTCTAGTAAAAAGTCGTTTTTAGATGTTTTTCTTAAGTTTAGAATTCCACGCCAAATATGTATACGTATTAACAATGCTTTAACAAGGTGATAAATGTAAGAAATAATTATTGTATCATTTCTTGAATTGCCTGTATGGTATTTTACAACGCATAAATTTGCTTGAGTGAATTGTGGCCTAAGAATTTTTTTTCGACTTATTTGAGAAATTATTAAAATGTGCTTTCAATGACCCACGATTAACACTCCAACCACCTTAACAAAGCGTGTGGCTTTAATGGGTATTTATTTCATTTCGCGAGAGACTTTTCTTTTTATTTGGTTTGAACCCTCGGTCATGTTTACAATAGACTATAGCGTGTGCTATTCTTGCAATTAATAGTTAGTGGAGCCGGAGTAGGCGCCAAGAGATACCGTTTTTTCACGTAGTATTAATGCCAGGGTTGTTTCATGTAGGATAAAGAATAAATGAAAGCGGAATCACCAGGCATTTTTGCGTTGAAACATTTGTTTTAAAAATCTTTTGCCATTAATGTACATACGAGCGTGAGCTTTCCCGTTAAAGTCAAGCATAATTAATTTCTAACGGAGTCTCCTCCGACAGATGTCCTTATCGACAGACTTCCACATTCGTCTTTAATTTTAAATTCCCAATGCCTAGAGAAGACATTTATTTTAATCAAAAACTTGCTTCTTTAGCACTGGCATTCGAGGCATTATTGGCAGCCTTACCGTGAGTGGCATCACATGCCTAGAGGCGCGCTCTGGCACGACCCCCGATATACATCTCGGGGGCCGTGGCTCTGGAGACAATTTTCCTCTCCATCAGCGCCCCTTTTGTGTACATGGTAGGACGCGTGCCGCTGTGTTCACCCATCACCTCCCATTCCTCCTGTCCCATCTAATCTCTATTGCCATTCAAAGAGCAGTGGAGCGCCCCCAGAGGGCCTTTCCCCGCGAAAGCGACGGTGGCGGCGGCAGCCAGAGACAGGGGAAGGTTTTAAAGAGGGGTAGGCCGCGCCCATTTCTCGCGGGGAACGTCTTGTCCCCGCCGGGGTAAGAGAAAGGTGTGGGAAGCAGGGCGAGGAATGACGGCGGGGCAAAAACACATCCGTCAAACAACTCGCCGTATAGAGGCACATCCGTTTCAGTGCAATGGTGGGAGCTCGTTCCCCTTTAAGGTAGTTTGAGTGAAATATCATTTCACCTAGAATGTAGTGATTTTTACCTTATTTTAAAGAAAATACCCTCATATTTCCAATGATATCAAAATGCTTACACCTTTCCGTACTACTTTCAGAGCGATTTTCCTAGATATATGAGCTGTTTTGTACGGGATAGATTATATTTTTGCGCTCCATAGGGAGAATATTGAGAAAAAGGAATTTCTAACACCTAGATTTCGTGAAAAAACTGACATTGTGTTGCTTGTATGTTTTATTAACTATTTATAAAGTATAATTAGTTACTCACCGCAGTATTTATTACAGAATCGGAAAAAAATTATCTATTGAGAAGGCGTTTCACCGTACGGTGTGAAAAAATTAGTCAAGCTAGAGACTTATGAGGATATATTTATATAGATTAGATTGTTTGTATGGGGAGGCTTTGACAGGAGCCCAGGTACCTTAGACCTTCTTGGTCCATAGTGCCAAACTTATGCCTGTCTACCAGATACACACAGAGGAAAAGAGCGTCACGGTGAAAGTATTTATGGTCCAACCACCGTCCGGGCCCAACGTTGCTTGACTTCGGTGATCTTACGGGAACAGGTGTGTTGATGTGGCTGGGCCCATATATATTTATTTGCTTACTAAGAAACGTTGATATATGTAACTATATTTTTACACCATTAATATTACAATATTTACTTAATACTTCGTGCTGACGCTGAAATAAAAAAAATAAAGTTCGAATATGTTCTCCATTATGACTAGGGAAATATCTCGCTCAAACTACCTTAACTTGATCTGCTAGAGCCTATCGGTGAGGGAATTCTCACCGTGTTTGCACCACGAGGGTGAGTTCCCACCATATTTCCATCAAGTGATGCCTGAAACGGTCTCCTAAGTTTCTAAATTTCATTTTCAAATTAGATATTGAAGGAGCAACATGAAAATAATTAAATGTTGTTTCCATTAAAGATAATACTGCTTTATTTAAGTAATTCTGAGTTCACTAAAGCATGATAAAATTCAGCATTGTCTTAAAGAGTCATAAAATTCAGCATTGTCTCTTTCAATGCTCTGAAAATAAATTCTGTCACTTGTGTCACTTGAAGCCAGTAAAAAGGGCAAAACAAATATCTCATATTTAAAAATGGATGCTGCAAACTTCTACATTGCCTCTTGAGCCTCACTTGACTACGTTCCGTATTAGCTATGCCTAAAGTGGTGAACTGATAATACCGTATTCTCTGCATGTTAAACGCCGCTATTCTGTACTCCATTAATCGGCATTAATGATCGGCCTATCTTCCTCATTGTAGCTTTACCCAAGAACTTACGATAATTATCAACTGACGTTGCAGTCTAACGTGATTCTAAGATGTCCTTACACCAAACGTGGATGGTAAATCCTTTATATAATGCTCTTATTCTAGAGCAATTACACTCACACACACAGCTCGAGCACAGACTGTGGTGGATATTTGCCTGTTGATGTGCTTTCTCTAATTAAGTGCCGCATGGAGAGAACTTCACGTAGAAGACTCCATCAGTTGAATGTGCATACAAATTCACTTGTCTATCGCTAAGACTTATAAAACACCGACACTGGGTTTGTCCAAATCCTGCCTTCCCTCCACCAATGAAGTCCAGCCTTGATAAGGGAGAACTTGGGGAGCGAGAAAACTCTGTGAAACTAATCACCAGGTCCCAATATTTTCACCCGCAAAACCCTCTGTGCGTGAGAAATTAGAAACCTCTATAAAAGTGAGTCGAATTTTACTCCAGGACCTCTATGAGTGAGACCGGCTCGTCGTTCACGTTTATGAGGGAGAGTTTCTTCTAGAAAATGCAGCGCATTGTGCATCCCACGTACGTGCGTTTTGACAGGTCACACGCAGGCTTTTTGCTCGTTTAAAAGGTTTAAGGTTTTCACTTTTAAACGAAGACTAGTCATACGCTCCAAATAGATGAAATTTTCCATGAAATAATCAATTAACTTTACTGGGATTCTATCCAGGATCTCCTGATTACCGCAGAGGTGTATTAGTGAGTTTTATCATCAAACCATCCTGATTCTAGGCTAATTACTTGGATGGCTTGGTGATATAAGTAACTCACTAATCGTAGTTATTTTCCCTGAATCAGGTTGGCTGGGTGATATGACTGGCTAACACACCTTACCGGCAATTGAAAGATTTATATTTTATTCTTGGTGGAGTCGTATGACTTCTTCATGGCAAATTTCATCCTTTTGACGCATATGTTTGCACTCGTGCTTGTTACTGCGTGGCAATTCATTTTTGCTACGGAAGTGATTTGAAAATTGCCATAAGACTAATTTGTCTATAATTTCCGATGGATGAGGGAGGTGCATCGCGTACTAATGATGTCTAGATTAAAATGAAAAACTTCATAAGATAAAAAATGTCTTTGAGTGATAAACTTAAAAGTGTGAGTGATTTCAAGGCTGAGAAATTTCGATGTGAGTTACTGAATAAGTTTATCTTGCCAAAAGCCAACTTATAAAAGATCATTGACCACAAAGATTCCATAAAGTTGCCGTGCATTAAAGGACACGGAAATATTTAGATAAACCAAGCCGTTGAATTTCCAAACGTTGAAAAGTGCCATGTAGAACGTATTTAACAAACCCTCAGTAACAAAATTTCCATATGTGGACCATTAAGGATGAAAAAACTATAGGCTCCGCCACAAAACTGGAAATACAGAACTTTGCAACCGGCAATGGCTGATTTTTAAGGTTTTATTATGCGGTATGGCATATTTTAAAGAAAGAGGTGGCTTAGCAAGAAGCATTCATAGGTGAAATAAAACTTTCTGTACCTTTAACTCACCCTTATCCAGATTTGATTGTAATACAAGACGTATCAAATTATCTATCATGGGGCAAATTATTTCCTACGTAGACCGTCATTATAAATATTGAACATGATTTCCGGAGCATCTTCCATCATAGACAATGCACTGCTATAAAATCGCAAGGGGGCCTTTAATCATTCCGGTACCATGTGAAGGAAACTACTGGCCGTAACAATCGGATTAAGTACCTTTTTATAGCCATGGTGCAAAATCAAGTGACACAAGGGCGCTGAGAGGCAGCTCAAAACGTTGGCCGAAGTGACCGCTACCGCACTAAGGTCCGGTTTTATAACCTGTGGTTGAAAATGTTCACGATATGAAAACTGAAGTTAAAAGTTCTCTCATCGATAGTTCTCACGTCAACTAACTGACGGTCTAGTGTAATATGGAAAACCTTAACTCTCTGGTAACCTTTAGTAAACAAAAAGGTATCGTCATCTTGCAGTTAAAATTAACCAGACGTTATAAAACTGGACCTACATGTACTAGCGGCAACATGAGTCGTATTGACGGGTGCCTCCCTCACGTGAATTTCTTCGGGACCTCGCTGTTTCGTCTTATTCTACTGAGACAAACAAGCATGAACCATATCCCAGAGCCACCTTCTGGCCACTCATTGTATCTGCCAGCCATCGTTTTAGGTGGGGCCGACGGCATTTTCCTCGAATGCGGAGGACGTCAATTTCCTGTCATGGTTGACATGCGCAGGCTCCGACAGAGTGACAGATTCCTAGGAACATTATAAGGGCATTATAACTAAAATATAAGCCTAATTTTATTTTAGGTTTGGCAAATTAATTTGATGCAACCTGGTGTGAAAGTATGTGGCAACGACAGCCATATTGCTGACAATGATTTGTGGCATGGTGAATCGTGGCCCGACAAAGCAGTTTCGGAAGTTCCATTTCCTTAAGAGTGGGTTACGAGGATAGTACCTTTAATGAAACTTTGATACCAATAATATGTTCTATTGCATCCTCCCCTTTGCGGCAAGCTAGGAATTCCAACGATAGGCTAACATTAACACATCACTAGATTCCAAATCTGGTTTCTTGTAGGTCATTTACTCCAAGTTTTCTATGAACCCATATGTCGTTTTCCACTGTGAAGCGCATCTTTCTTATTGTTAAATGAGGAAAAATGGATAAGAGGATTTATACTAGTAAATCGTCAAAGAGCAAAAAAAATACATATATAAATGAAGGCTACATATAGCGTAAAAGTAACAGTTTTTGACCTAGCCTTAGCTTGGTATAGTACATTTCGAATTTTTGCTGTACATGAGTTCCTATTTACAGTGAAGACACTCGGTCTAAGATTTTTTTCCTTGTAATAAAGGCATTAGGCATTGTACGAAGGTCCTTCCTCACTTTTGAGGACACCGAAAACTAGCCGCGTTAATACAATTAAGGCATATACCGCCATTTCAGTACTAAATTGCTTTAAGTTATATGGTATAAATTTCCGTATCTACTTCAGCTATAGGGAGACTTTGATTCCCTGGATAATAGGTACAGCGTTCTATAAAGCCATGATTGGAGTAATAACCATGAATATAAATATGACTACTTCGTTATTAAATATAATTTTGATTAAAATAGACTGCAGCGCTAAATAATGCATTTCACTGCATTTTTTGCGTTCTATGGTCGAAAATTGCTGAGAAATAACCTGATAAAATAAAATAGTTGTATGATCATCTTTGAACACAGATTTATTAATTTTGCCTTTACGTACCTACATAAATTAAAAAGTTAATGCGACAATTTTAAACATACTTATCCTATCCCGTTTTCTTTCATCAGTCATCATTTCAACATGGCGCATGTGAAGTTTTGGGAGATTTTGATTTATACTGTAGCCCTAGTATCCCATGAGTTATCTCAGAAGAATAATACTGAAGGCAAACGAAAAAACTGTATGAAGGAGGAAAGACTCAGTCTTACGGGATTTCGCATTTATAAATAATGCTGTTGAAAAATAACACTCAAAACTTTACTCTGCGTCGCTCGTTCTCTCTTTTCAAGAAGCAAACAAAAATGGTTTTTCCCTCAATATCAGCCGTGTTTGGACCTCATTTTTTCCGTTGGGGGAGCTATGAAAATTATTAGGGCACAGAGGCTTTCATAATTGATAAAATCAACTTATGGTAAAAACCTGAAGTTATATTATCCACTCAAAAGAGGCGTAATATGGCAATTGTAAACAAGCGGGAAATTGAATAAATATTTTATGTTGTCATACTCCTTTTTGAGGGTTCCTTTTACAGTGCTCACGGTTTCTATAGATCAACAAATGAGGAATCACAGTTTTAACACTGAATTTTGATTTTTCTCAATGACCATTTGATTTTTCTCAATGACCATAATGATATCCAAGCACTTCATTAACTGAGGTTAATAGCGCTTAATGAAGCCATGTAGTTTCATTAACCGCTATTTTGAATCTTTTACACATATCTGAAATGTTTTTCACAAGTCATATTCTTGGATTGAATATAATCGCTGTCTATATTCAACGGACTAAGCTAATTTATAATTTCTGCTAATAACTTCATGAGAGCATATGTTTTAGTACTTGTTTATAATTTGCTTTACCTGCCTATTGTTGTTATTCAAAATTCGTTTCGTTCTTTCTGTTATGAACAGTTAATCTATGTTCGCAAGCTCTTTGACGGCGAATCGCAAAATTATATGCTCCGCTGGCTCTGACCCATCAACAGTGGTCATGCAGCCATCATTTGATTTTTTAGACTTGAGAACGAATTGCCCGATTGGCGCAGAATTGGCCTTAGTTATTCATATTATGTGGCAAAGGTTTAAAATACCGGGACTAGCCACGGTATTACCTTTACGGAGTCACCCGCATGTTCACATAAGGGTGAAAATCCACAGAGGAAATATCATTCACTTAGCCCGGGACTCAATCCAAGATTCATATCACGTGGTGTTTTTTAGCTAATTAATCCTCCTACCCTTGGATTTTTTATGAGTAGAAGCTCAGAGGCGCCCACTCACAAAAAAATCCACATGGGAGTTGGACACTGCGGCAGCTTATTTGGTTAAAGCACCCAGCGCGGTATTGAAGAATTCGGGTTCAAGTCGTGGTCGTTTTCACCGAATATTTACATATATTAACACTAGGAAATACCAATTGAGTCAATATAACTATCGCACTCAAGCTCCTATCTAGTTTTCAATCAATCGGGATTGGTTTGCGACAGCCTTCTACCTCTGATTATCCTCTGTTATCCTCTTGTTTTCCAAAAACTGTCCACATCGCATGTCCTCCATCATCTGCTTCCAACATTCCAATCTAAGTCGTCCTCTTTATCTTTTGCCTTCAACAATCCCTTCCAATATATTCTTCACCTATTCTTCATGCCGCAGTATCCATCCATCCCGTCTTTCTTCACTGTTCACCGCAGATTCCGACATTCTTTAACGTTTCTCAATACCTCTTGATTCGTCACTCGTTCTGTTCAGCTTATCTTGCACATCATTCTATGGCACCACATCTTAAAAATCTCTTGCAGTTTCCTCTCCGCTTGTCCCGTAGTCCATGTCTTGCTACCACAAAAAAACACACTCCACACAAAGGTTTTAATTAGCTTTTACTCAGTGGTAAAATGACTTGGACGATTTGGAAGTGAAGACTTTTTCTATATTGTTAATAGTGATCTTTGCCCTAACGATTCTTATCCGTATATATTTGCACTCCTTCTATCAGAAGTTGTTTTGATTTCTAAGTAGTTAAACTCTTTCACTTTTTTAGAAATTCTCCGACCAACATAATCCCGCATCATTATCTCATCCTCTTTTAGCAAGTATGACTTTTTAGGACGTTTTTCTATGCTGATTAACCGAACCGATTGTATTATCTGTTTATAATATATTGCATTTTTCCGAAGTTTTGCGTCAGCTCATCTTCACTTTCCGATAGTATTAAGATATTTTTAGCGAATCGTAGCATTGGGATCCGCCCTCCTTGCACTACTATCATCCCTTGAATCTTTTCTAAGAGTGCGTTCATTGCTCTCTGTATATGCATTGAAGGGTTTTGGTCATAGTTAGAACTCTTGTCTAACTCCGTTCTTTATCCTGACTTATTCTTTATATTTTCCGCAGGTTATATACTCTAGGTTACCCTACATCAGCTCTATATAAGTTTTATATCACCCTTCTTTCATTAAAATTCACACCAATTTCCGTCAGTACTTCAAACATCTTATTCTATGCTACGATATTAAAAGCTTTCTCTACATCAACAAAGGCTTTATATATAAATATAAAAAGAAAGGAAATACATATAAAAGTAAAAACTAGCAACAAGGCGTTGAGGTTGGGGAAGGATAGGAAAGTAAATCAGTGGACACTCACTGGCAGATGATCCATGACGACACCGGTGTCCACTGCTTAGGGTAGCTTTCGGGCTAAGGACACTTCTTCAGCTGGAAGAGATTCACTACTAAGGAGTGTCACACTGGAGTTGAGAGTTTAGGGTATGTCTCGGGGTTAGGGTATGTACGGGGTTGATTGTTGGGGAAAGGGGATTGGTTGGAAGGAAGTGCAGGGGGGTTGAGTGGGAGGGGAAGGGGAGGGAGTTAGCGAAGATTGAGTCCGGGCGGGCAGGTTGACTTTAAAATGGAAATATAAGACAGCTCCCAGAGGCGGAGCTCTATTATTGGTGAGTCTGGTGGGAGGGCGCGGATTATTTTTATATGAAAGCAGTTGTTGGAGGAGAAGTTTTGCGAGTTGGCGTGCTCGGCTACAGGCAATTGTAACTGTTGCATCACGCTGCTCCTATGCCAGAATTGTTTTTCGTGTACCTCAACCTCTCCTGAATCCAAATTGGTCATCTGACATTACGTCTCCAATTGTACCCTCAATGCTCCAGAGATTGAAATTTCGATATTAATGAAACAGTAGACATTCGCTAACATACGCATTTAGAAGGAGCCTATTTCTTGAGGATATGGACTATAACAAATCGAGTTAAATTGTTTGGTATTTTCACATCTTGTATATCTGAGAGATCGTCTCGTAGATGGACTATAGGTGACTTTCACCAGCTACTTTGATCAGTTCTCCTAGGATACAATCGATTCCAGGTATCTTCCTTTCCTTGAGTTTTTGTATTGCCAGATGAAACTCAACTTTTATGATGGAATCACCTCTCTCCTCAGCGTTAACTTGTTCTTCCGATTTGGTCTCATACTCTTGTAGTCCTTCCCCATTGTATAGGGTCTCAATGAATTTCTTATACTCTTTTACTGTGACCTCCCCCGCATACATAAACTCTCCTCAGTTGCTATTAAGCCCACTTCCTCTCAATTTCTTCATACTGGAAAAGGATTTCATGCACGTGTATGCAGCTTCCATCTTCCCATAAGCCAATTTTTTTCCGATTCCTCACACCGCTCTTCCAAAAATCTTTCTTTGGTCATTTAGCACTCTCTGCTCATATTACTCCTAAGCTTTTTGTACTCTTACTTGTTTTTAAGTTGATTTTTGGAGATCAACTACCTTCTTACATTTATTTTCTCTATTATTTCCTGAGTTATCAATTCTTTTCTACCCTCTACATTTTTTCTTCCATTTACACCCTCTGCTATTGTCGACATTTTCCTTTTCACTGAATTCCAATTCTTGTTGACATCATCTTCTCCTGTAAATTCTAAGGGATTGATTTGTTCCCTGTATTCTGTTGAAGCATCTTTGTTCTTAAGCCCACTAAGTTGCCATTTCCTCATCCCTTTCTCTCCCAATTCTCGAGTTACAGATTAAATTTGGCCATTAATAGGTATATTATGACCACTATCGATGTCTGGACTAGCCTAGGTGCGACTATCCTTTATCTTGTTCTCATATATATTTTTGACTTAAATGAAAGCTATTTGTAATACCCGTATGTTACTAGGAGATTTCGAGGAGTATCACCTGCGTGGATAGTGGTTTAACCAGGTGTTTGTCACCACAAGACAGTAGGGTACATCTAAAAAACATTTTTTTTAAATTTCTATTTGGAATTTTGGGAAAATGTGCGATTCTTTCCACAAGATACACAAAAAAAGGTTTTTCGAGAAAAATTAATAATTATGGGTTTAACGCCCTCCCCCCTCCTGAAGTTTTAGATAACCAAACATCGCCGTTTTGGGCCCAATTCTAGTGATTTTCTCCAGGATTTTATTCAAATCGTAATATTGAACTAACAGGAAACTCAATACTGCTCCGACAGTTATTAGTCAGCAATTTGTTATATTTTTTAGTTGACTACAATAATTTTTGATTAAAACGAAGGGGTTATTGATGAATTATAGGGTTTTGGGGGGAAAGCCAGTCGTTCCTCTTACACATGGAGCCGAGTGGAGACGGGGGTGGGGTTCTCGAACACATTCTGCAAGGGAAAATATTCATTACCGCATAGCTAAAGGTAGTACATTGTTTATAAGAACTCAAGTTTACACTATAGTACTTAAGGTTTGATTGAGAAGACGTGTACTTTTAAGTCCTTTTTTGACCTGAAAGCTGATACAGCACATCGTCACTCTTTCACGTGAACAGCCAGCTTTCTAACCCTTTTCCTTTCATCAAAATGCATTGCTACAAGCACATTGTGTGGATGCTCAAAGTATGCATTTTTCTAAATAACAGTAAAAACTACGTCTTTGACATGCTTTGGAAGGAATTTGACCAGTCAATGTAAAGCCACAGTTGCTTTGCACCGTCAACGCAAGTGGGGTGAGTCTTCACAGCGAACCACGTTGGAACGTAGACATTAAAAATATATTTCACTTACTATGCCAAACTTGATGAAGGCAAGTTGACGGACGTGTAGAACCAGAGAATTCGAGCCGCTTTAGTTAACCATCTTGAGGTGCATACAGGTACAGGCTTTGCGTGTGCCAGGTTAGCAGGGCACTCGCCAGAACTAATCGACATAGTAGTTTGAAGCAAATAACGTTGATCGTTAGATATCACTTCCATATCTACCTCTAGGGGTAATGAAAGGGACTTTCTTGAATTTCACCACTGGAAGGGTGTGGCAGATATCTAACTTCTGGCCCATTGGACCTGAGTAGGCCGTGGACTTTACGTTGGTCCGTCAATCTCCATGAAAAGATGTCGGAAGAGCAACTCATTAAAGAGCAGTAGGCAAATAAGCCATTGCAATGGTCTACTTAGAGTGACTTCCATAAGAAGTATCGCACCTCCCACGTGGCCAGTGTTCCCCACACAGCCGTCTCACCCTGCTGCTTTCATTTCACTCAAATCAAGCTGCTTCATCGTTAGGTTCCCCACTATGTTTTGGTGATTTTTGTTTGTAGCTGTCTTTATCACCTTGATGTGTGTGTGATTTATTTAACGGTTGCCCGGCTCCTCGATTAGCCCAATAAGCTCTTCTGTCATCGTAGTTTTAGCCCTTTTATTTTCACCCTTCACCTCATAGGTGCAAGTACCATCCTTCCGAACACCGAAGCAAAGTGCCTTTAGATGTGATCCATAAGCTCCACGTCGAAGTTGTCTGACAAGTCTCGTCTGTGATGCCACTTCCCTTATTACTTTGTTAGGGTCAACGAAATTTTTCGTGTCGTCTGAGGTAGCTAAATCATAGTCAGCAAGGGAAGCATCTGCAATAAGGGCAACTGAGAGGATAGGAACTCCGGTGTAGTCAGCTACTAATGCAACGTTCGACAGTTTCAGTCTATTCTGGTCCGTAGTGTGCATCAGTTTTGCATCTATCCATGGATCTATCCTGGCCAAAATTGAGTCACGACGTGCTGTGCCAGCTTTTAGGCCAACAAAGGATTTCCAAGTACGTCTTCTCAATCAAACCTTTGGTACTATAGTATAAACTAGAGTTCACATAAACAATGTACTACCGTTAGCTATGTGGTAATGAATATATTTCATTGCAGAATGTATTCGAAACCCCCCACGTCTCCACGCGGCTCCATGTGCAAGAGGAATGACTGGTTTTCACCCTAAACCCTATAATTTAACAAAAACCCCTTTATTTTAATCCAATATTATTTCATTAATCAAATATTTATAATATATTTTATAGGTCTAACATTCCATGTTCCTAATTTCCTTTCATCATCTCTCTTTCTCTTTTTACCAACACACTTTTTAGTGGTCCCCTGCCGGAGATCCAAATGGGAGACCAATTTACCTTCCGATGATTTTCCTAAGAATTCATTTATCTTCATTGCTGTCGTTACTCGGTATATGCTCTAGGATCTATACAGCGGTGATTTGTCATTGTATTCTGCTGTATATTCTGTTGATCATTTTATAATACTTCCTCCGCCTACAGGATCGATTTCTCAATCTTTGGACAAGGTAGTTCCCAGCTCCATATATTATGGATCTGAATACTTATTCCGTTATTTCCTCGATCCCTCCCTACGTTGGCCGCTAAAGCATTGCCAATCTTCTACCACTTGGAGGTGTAGAAGATGATTTTTTCTATCACCAAATTTTGGATTTTTAAGACATTTCCGAAATCATCCAGTACTTTCGAAGGACTACATTTTTAATTTAAAAACTTGTTTGTAAGTTATTTGTTTACTTATCCGCCATCTCCTCTTCCTTCTACGCCTCACCAATAACGGCTACTATTCTTTCCATTTAGGAAGACAGTGTTGGGGTATGCTGCATAAATCCAGCAGATTGACAGCATCTACAGAGTAAACTGATATGGCAGAAGCATTTGATTGGATCCAATTCTCGGAACTTCCTCTGCATAGCAAGTATACCAACAAGGTCGAAAACGAAGAGATTGCAGACAACTTCTGGCGCTGCAAAATAACTAATAGAGACGCAAATAAGCACTATTGTGCTGGCAGTTACGGTATATTACGGTACGATAGTGCGATTAAACTTCGATAAATTCAGCGGAGTGGCTAGCAACGAACCGAAAGTTTACTTTCCAGATAAATACGAGAGACGTCGTGACAGTGACAACTTGAATATTAGTTCCACCTTCATTTCCATTTTGGAGGATAGAGAGATGATAAAGCTTTGTATTCGTTTACCATTTGTTATTTTTTTGGGAAATACACCTTTTTTTGTAGAAGTAAATATAAAACCCCAAAAAAGATTAATAGCTGTTTATTCCTAATACTTGTGAAAACCTGTAACTGTAACCAAATTACATTAACTTCGAAGAAGCTGAGTGGCAGCCAAGGGAGCTCAATAATCTAAAGTAGAGGAGAGAACTTAGGGAACTGAAGAATATTAAATGTAAGGAGACCTTGGAACTTAGAGTTATGTCCAGCCAAATGGAAATATATCTTGCTCATGTGCATGAAAAAAGTCCATTGAGCCGTTGTTTTGGGTTAAACTTGGTTTTGGGTTTCAAAAAATCAAATAAATGTGGCATGGATTTGGGTTGACAACGTTATTGATAAAGTAAACCAAGGTGTCAACGCTATTAATTCATGGGCCATTTACAACATATTTGTACTAAATTGCAATAAAATTAAGCCTATTCTCCTCGGTAATTCAAAATTACTCAGGAATATTGATGTTAACAATTTACCGAAGATAGCAGTTGGTAAAGCTGAAATATTGTACTCCAATGTTGTCGAAAATCTTGGGATTAACATGATGTGTAACCTTTCTTGGATAGACCCTGTACTAGCCAACTGCAGTAATGTTAATACGATCCTTTACCAGCTCAAAATTCACAAAAACCTTTTACCACTTCACACACGTAGGCAACTTATTTCCTCACTTTTTCTCCCCCATTTCGATTATTGTGGTCTGGTATATAATGATTTCACTGGTGAACTAAATACAAGACTTCAACGATCGTTAAACATGTGTGTAAGGTTCATTCTCAACTTTAAAAAAGATGATCATATATCCCCTTATTTCACCTTAAGATTAAATCGAGGAGAAACTACCTGCTCGGTTCGTTTTTGTATGGTCTCTTTCAAAAACTTGAACCTGCATATTTGACGCGTTTTTTCCCAATTAGTGATAAAAAAGCCAATGTTACGACCAAAATGGGTCATGGTTATCTTATATCCCCGCAACATAGAACTACCACCATCCAAAAACCTTTTTGTGTAGCTGGAATAAGGTTGTGGAAAAGTATTCCCCGTGAAATCCGAGATTCCACTTCATCATTTACTTTTAAAAAAAGGGTATTTTCGTTACCTCTTAGCCCTGGAAGGCAAATAATCTGCTTTATTTCACATGGAGTGCATTGTTATTTTTCTTTTGTAAAATATGTATCCGCCCTTCTTATACTTTTTCAGCATGTACTGTTTTGAGCTCTATTTTCAATGTATTGATTGTTATGTTCTCAGCTCAACCTATAAGTCCAAGAACAATAAATTATTTTCTTTCTTTCTTTCTTTCAACTTTGAAGCTGAAGGCTGTGAGGTGAGAGGAGAAAACACTATATAAGTTTCCAGATGAAAGCACTGGACATAGTACCGTAACGCTAACTTCAGAATTAATTTTTTTTATATAACGTTTGAAATAAATGAACCAGTGTTACTATTAGTACTTAAGAAATAGCTACTGTTGTAAGTGAAACCAGTATTAGGATGCTGTTCATGAACTCACAGGTTAAAATCCTGGACCTCTGTCACTTATACTAGTCGTTATAATGAAAAATGAAGGCTTAAACGAACGAACGTACTTCAGAATTTAGCGAATAATTCGTTTTCCATAATCCCAAAGACCATTTTACCTTAACCATGCTAAAAAAATGAAATACGAGAAGGCATACAAATATTGCATATTTTCCTACATTAATGCTAACTCATAAGCCTTTCGCATTACCCAAGGTGGTTTCAGTCCACATAACCTCAGTTACTTGAGAATGCACCACACTTTGCGCTAGAATTGTTTTTAGGTTTGGTACTAAAGGATCCCATAAGTTGCCTCTTTGAAATTGAATTTTTGATATTTATGGTAATGACATTCGATTAATATGTGTCTCGTTTCTTGTAAAGTACTCATTTATGTTGGATTATTGCTCTAAAACCCTTATGCCGTCAAAACAAATTATTGTCCTAGGTTGAAGCATCAATAATGCAGCACTTCCTCTTAAGGTAAATTTTCATGGCAGGTTCCATTCCATAGCGAAACTTCTGCCATTACTTCATTAGCATGATTATTTGAGTGTGAGCCTTCCAGAAATTTACCAAGTATCTCGAGTCCATTTACATCTGTAATTGTGTTGTGTACCTTATAGATTCTGAGTACCTCATCTAGGAGAGGAACACATATATTTTTCTCTTAGTTAATGTACTTAGAGTACAAGGAGTGGCTGCCAAATTAAAGCATTCCGTTTCCATGCACATAAGCGAGAGCTGTTTGTTCAAGAAAAAATCAGCTTTGAGTACAATATCTAGTTGAGTTCTAAATTTTGATTTAGAAACCGCAACTAAACTATCTAGGTTAGAAATATTACGCAGTGCCAAATGTTCACTGCCTTTGGAGCAGCCAATAAAACTTATTTTTATTGTTTTAAACTAAGTACAGGCGCACGGGAACTACGCATTTACAATTAATACTCCCAGTCTCAAAACCGTCCTACCAAGAGATTTTGTAAAAGCTGTAGTTTTGGTTTATTTTAAAAATCTAATGCCCCACAATTAAAATGAAAAACTATGAGTTTTGGGATTACTATTTACTTAGACGACCAAGAATAGGAATTACAGTCATTTCCCATTCAATTCCCAGACATAAAATAGTATTTGCTTCTAAATTTTGTGGTTTAGTCAATAGATTAGTCATAACGCCTATGCGTAGGAATGAGGGTCCATTGCAAATTTAAATGAAACGTGTGCGAGTTGAAAAAAATTAGCTTCAAGTTTCTTGGAAGCAAATTTGCTCCTTGAAGGGCGTGTAAAATAACCAAATTCCATTGCCAGGGATCAAATGAAGATTTTCGATTTTATGCTCCTGAAAACCCTGAGTAGTTTTTAACTGAAAGACTTGTGTGTGCGTGAATACGCTAAGGATCCTTTTTTGCGTTTGACGAATGCGAAAGAAGGAACATTGCAAATTTGTTTGCATCACCGGGCCCCGCTAATTGCGAGATCAAAGGATAGAATCCTTGATTATTTATTTTATTCGACCTTTTTCCTTTTAAGTCAGATTACCTCCACTGCTAATGATGATATCTCAAACCGGGCTTCGCCTCATCCACCTTCAAGTGAGCAGTGGATCCCTTGTCTCACATTCACGTAGCTTCCACCGCCTCACTCCCCAGTGCCTTTTCCCCTTCTCTAACGATCCAATCAATTTTCCCAGTGTTATGTTAACAAGTGAAACACTCGACAAAGCCTACCGACAGTTGATCATCTTACCACAAGCAGAGCTACGCAAATGAATCGCTTACAAAGGTTGCTTAGCATGTTACTGCCTTACGGTGGAGGCGAAATATGGTGGCAGTTAAGCAGAAGGCCCTTTTTAGTGGTAGAGTCCATGACCTATAAACTTGCACTTCCCGGGGGAGTAAGGTAGTCTCCTCGTTTAACTACCAGAATTCTCAAGATCGCCAACTATTTTTTAAACAAAATGCTCAGCGGTATTGGCTCAACAAATCATATCAACTTTCTTGCTCTATGTAGCCCTTTATCAAATTCTGTTTATGGCCTTCTTTGGAGAGATGCGAAAACTATCTGTGTATTTTCATCCAGCATTGTGCGCAAACTTAGCCATGGAATGTGATTTTGACACTTTCCCACCCTCACATTTTGAATGCAGTTGTGTTGGCAGAGTTGATTACCATGCACCAGTCACTTCTTTCTGATCCTTAGCCGACCCCTTCCGCACGAGTCTTCCCCTCTTTGATATCCCGATTCGTTGTTTCTCTACTAGGATACCTTGTTTACTATTGTGAAAAAGTTATATATAACTTTGGCAAAACGTCGTAAGAGAAAACTGTAGGAAATTATCAGAATCGTCATAAACGTCACACTTTCCCATATATCTGAAATACAACAAGTGTGATTTGTTTATCTGAGTGCAGATTACATCGCGAGTTACACCAAGACTTTGTAGGATCTGTGATATGGAAAAAATTGGAAAGAAGCAAACTGCTAACTTTATCTTTCGCAATATTTTAGGAAACGTTAAATTATTTGGACTACGAAATATATGAGTTCGTTTATACTTAGCTTGATTTTTTCTAGATGTACCGCCAATCCTATTGATATAAATATTTTTCTACAACCGGAAGATAAATTTTCTCAAATTATGATGATATTTACTAGTTTAATTGACAAAATAATACAAAAGGTGACAAGTTGAATGCTAAAAGAGATAGCTCAGCGCTTTACAAATATTATCTCCAAGAACAGGAGTTCTTTGAAGGTAAGTTATTTCTAAGTCAATAAAGGAATGAATTAACGTGGGAAGGTGTGGCCACAGCTGGTTGCAACGCGTGTAGGTCATAAGAGTACATACTTCAATTTAGAAATGTATACAATGGTAAGTAGGCTTCACTTTTGACATCCTCTTTGTCCTTAATTGCTAATCCTTCCTCAACCGGTGACTTCCTCATCACTAAAGGGCTTACAAGTTTTATTTACCCGAGCGCTGTCCATGTTTGTGGTTTCCATTAATCTTCCGACTTTGCTTCAACTTCCTGGATACGATTCCCTGACTTTACTCATCGCAAAACATTATTGATGACAGGGACCCATCTGCCGGGGTCCAACGATTTCACTTCCTCGGTCCCCTTCCTAACCCTTATCCACTTCCTCCGCAAATCACCGCCAATCAAAATCCACCACGAAGCTTTTTGCGTTCTCAGTTGAAAAAGTGATCCTATTTGGTCTGTTTATTCCATGTGCGTGCGTAAAACGAGTCGTTTACTTTTCTATAATTGAGTAGAGCGTTGAATCGTCCCCAGTAAAGGTCTCCGATGAAAGAAACAGGAATAAATGAAAGAGTTAAAAAAAATGCAAAAAGAAATGGATTTATTGCAATGACATAAGGCTTAAATGCAGGAAAATATAATGGGGGAGGTTTCGAGCAATATTGCATTGGGTCATTTCTCACAAAGCACATGACGTGTAGGCGTAAATGCAAGCTTCAATAGGAGTGACTTACGCAAGGAATCCTTGATTTCATTTACATTTAATCATACGATGAGACGCTAAGATTTCAATACGGAGTGTAGCATTTTATGGCGCAGAAACGTGATATGAGAAAGAGAGACGAGAATAGGCTGCAGGCGTTCGAGATGTAGGTGTGGAGGAGGATGGAGGTGTGATAAACGAGAATGAAGGCAAATGAGAAAGTGCTTAGTATGGTGGGTAAGTAGAGAAGAGATGTGGGGGAGATGAGGATGAGAGAGTGTAGGTGATTAAAGAAAACCCTTAAGTTGTTGGGTTGCTGAATGCCTGAATGAATCGGAAATTTAAAAAAAATAAGTGCTTGAAGAAAACACCTAAGAACATTAATATGTTCATACTTATTCAGAGGAATTGTCTTAATACAGGAAGTGAGCAAAGTCAAGAAGATGAAGATGTGCGCACGTGCCGTATAACTTCGAAGGCAGCGAGGAAATTTATGTATAAGGTACAACGATACTTACTGCAGATAGACAACGAAGGAAGTCGTCATTTAAGTGCCTATGTTATGGTGTAAAATAAATGCAGCAGGTTAAATTATATAAATTATTCTGTCAAGAAGCTTAAAGTTAAATATTTTTATGTAAATAAATTGCTTTTTTTGAATGATCTGAAATAGGATTGCTTTAAACAAACGTAACTTCATTCAGTTTTTAGTAAGTTTCCCGATGATGGGGAAAATAATTTTCATTCATTCATACAGCATTGTTGTTTATTTAAAAAATTGTGGTATATTATGATTAGTTTCCCCATATTATTGTTCAATACAAAATATTGTTGTATTTATTCCACTAAGATTCATAGAAAAACACTCATACACATGCATACAATTATCCAAGTAGTGGAACATAGGCACCCCTGAGAAAAAGCCTGTTTTGGAGTTGGCATAGTTCAGGTTTGACAAATAGCTGTCTGGTGCTACGATATATATCTGGTATAACGATAAAAATACATGAATAAATATTGCACGAGTTTTCCTTTCCTCTCCCGCTCCCACAACCCTGTATTTCCAGCGGAAAATGAATTTCCTTCACACAACCCACTCCCACCGACCATTGGTTGGATGTTACAAAAGCAAAACGAATATGGTGAAAAGCCTTGATTGGGTTAGCGTTTGACCAGAAATATATCGGTAAAAAGTTCTTCGGATTCTTCCTGCATCGGTTGATTCCAATTTGTCTTAAGTGTCATACAGGCATATATCCTAAGAAATTACTTCCAAAGCTCTAAGCTTTGATTAGTTCGGGCTTGAGTGAAAACAATATACGACCTCAAAGCAGGAATATTGTAATCTTACTCAATATACGATCCGTCATCGCATCATCCCTGATTACCCCCGCCATCGCCACGTCTTGAGAGGGGTAGAGCAAGGTCGGCGACAGAGGGAGAAGGAGGGAGTTCAAACCCATTAAACGATGATTAAAACCTAATTGAACCCCCAGTGGATGAAGACTTCAAGGTCAAGCTCCTTGTTCTAAGTGATGCTGAGTCACCGCAATATGAGGGCGAACACAGGTGACGTGTGCTATTTGTTCCATAATTTGGTCCATAATTGGTCTGAATTATCAGCTTGAGTAATTTATAATGAAAATAATGAGTCCCAGAATAATCAATAGACATATTCAGGTTAACATATTATCAACCCTTTCGTTACTTTACAACCACATTAATAAATATTGCGTCAATCAATGCGTTCTGCATTGCGAAATTTCAAGAAAAAAGTACTTGGTGAATTACTCGAAGAAAATCCGAAATCTTTTTGGTCATATGCGAGAGAGCTTCAGGGAAAATCTTCAACCGTAGATTTGTTATTTGATAAAGATGGCAAACTTGTCACCGATAATATTGACAAAGCTAACACGTTAAATTCCCACTTCGAAAGTGTATACACTACAGACGATACTCCATGTTATTTCGACATTTCATTCACTGAGGAACCGATGAAAGAAATCACTATTCAATGTGACGGGATAACTAAACAGCTACAGTCGATCAAAAATAGTAAATCTCCGGGTCCGGAGGGAATACCCGCGCGTGTCCTCAAGGAATTAGCGCCACATATCGCACCGTTCTTAGACATAATATTCAAGAAGTCATTGTCTGAAGGAAAGATACCAATAGACTGGAAAATTGCAAACGTTACACCGATATTCAAAAAGGGAAACAGACATGACCCAGGGAACTATCGACCAATTTCATTAACGTCTATTATAGGCAAGATACTCGAACATATCGTCGTTAGCAATATCATGACGTTCCTGGACAGTCGTAACTTCCTTCATGGCTGTCAGCACGGCTTTCGGAAAGGTAGATCATGTGAAACACAGCTCGCGCTCTTTCTTCATGACGTTCTCAAATCGAAAACACAAGTGGACGCATTATTCCTAGATTTTAAGAAAGCTTTCGACACGGTACCTCACAACAAACTTTTATACAAATTACAGTCATGCGGCCTAAACGAAACAGTAGTAAACTGGATACGCGACTTTCTGAGTGATCGTAAGCAAAAAGTAGTTCTTGACGGAATTAGCTCTGATGCAGTTTAAGTGACATCAGGTGTCCCACAAGGAAGCGTAATCGGACCCCTTTTGTTCATTATATACATAAATGATCTATTCTCTCGAATTAGCAGTAAAATACGTTTATTTGCTGACGACGCTGTCATCTATCGCGAAATTAGTGATCACTCTGACTTTGAAATTCTATCATCGGATCTAAACAACGTTCATGTGTGGAGCCAAGAGTGGGGACTCGAACTTAATCTGAGCAAATGTGCGGCGGTACATTTCTTGCGGAGGTCGTCCAACTATCCCCGTGTATATGCTGTGGATGGCGTTAAGATAAAGGCGACAGATGAAGTTAAGTATCTGGGAGTTACAATAACCTCAAACCTATCGTGGGGAACACATATAAGAAATATTTGTGGCAGAGCTCTGAAGAAGCTAGGATTCGTCAAGCGTATTGTGGGAAGATTCTCAGATGAAAAAGTAAAAGAGAGGTGCTATTTCGCACTCGTCCGGCCACACCTTGAATATGCAGCAAGCATATGGGATCCGGTGCAGAAAGACTTAATTCGGGAACTTAATAAAATACAAAGGAAAGCTGCGCGATTCGTCAAAAACTGCTACGGGCGTACAGACAGCGTTACGCAGATGTTAAACGAATTAGGCTGGGAGCCGCTAGAGACACGGAGGCTGCGCGCTAGGCTTAGATTACTTGAGCAATTGAGATTAGATATCTTTCAGAGCGACACGGAGAACATCATATTAGAACCCCACTATATTTCCAGGTCCGACGGAAACGATAAATTAAGAGAGATATTTTGCCAAACGGATAGGTATGGGAATTCGTTTTTCCCCCGAACAATAAGGGACTTTAATAAATGCAAGGCGTAATTTCATAGAGCGTCTCCTTTTTATATGTAAACGGCTGGTGTCCTAACACCCCCCGCCACACGCCTATTGAGGCGGCTTGCGGGGTAGTATGTAGATGTAGATGTAGTATTTCCCCATTTATCATATTGTTGTGTGCTTTTAGTTATTTTTTCATTTATTTTGTGTTTCTAATAGTATATTTTTTCTATTTATAGTAGGTTTTACATATTAAATTTTTGTGTAATAGTTTATTACTTTCATTCCATATTTTTTACTATCTACTTGTTATTGTATTTTCTACATTTATCCCAATTATTTCCCTTATTTCTCCCACAGCTTAAACATATTTGAAGCCTAATGTGAATGGAGAATAAATCAACATGTTACGCTTCGCTGATGATATCGCCATCGTAGCAGAAAACGAGGAAGACCTACAGAACTCACAGAAAACAATTAAAAAAGTGTTCCAGGAATACAACATGAAAGTCAATAAAAAGAAAACCAAGATACTTGTGTGCGGAAGAGAGAAAGTAGTGGCCGACGTCCGCCTTAAAGGAGAAAGATTGGAGGAAGTGGAATCATTCAGCTACCTCGGGAGCACCACTACCTGGGATGGAAGAAGCACGACAGACATCAAGCGTCGAAGAGCCCAAGCTAAGACGGCATTCATGACCAAAAGGCCGCTACTCTGCTCGAAGAGCATAAGATTGGAGACAAGGAAACAGTACGTGAAAACATTCGTGTGTGCAGTGGCACTCTACGGATCAGAAGCATGGACTATTAGAAATACTGACCAGAAATGAATAGAAGCCTTTGAGACCTGGTGCTGGAGGAGGATGCTAAAGATCAAATGGACCAATAGGGTGAGAAACGAGGAGGTATACAGAAGAATTGGTGAAGAAAGGGCACTGTGGAGCACCATATGCCAAAGGAGAACACGGTGGGTTGGTCATGTTATGAGACACAACGATTACATAAGAAGCATAATGGAGGGAAAAAATGAAGGGAAAGTTCCCAGAGGAAGACCAAGAGACAAGTACTTGGAGCAAGTCAAGAGGGATACGGGGAAGAAGAGCCATGGGGAAGTGAAGGAACTGGCATGGGATAGGGGGAAATGGAGGGCTGCAGTATACCAATCCTAGGATTGTAATATTATGATGATGAGCCTATCTAATAAACAGATATATGCTATTCGTGGGAGGCAGTTTGGGGGAGTGTGGTTTTTTGGGATTTGTGGGATTTCATAGGACAATTCATTAGCAAGAAAAGGTTGTGATATATAACGTAACAACTTTTTTAAGGCAAATAAAAAGAATAAAATTTGAGAATAACATTAAAAAAGTATTATCCTTGTTCTAATAAAATTTCGTAACGGTTAAACGCCAAATCTTTGCCTTATGAGAGGCCAAAGAGAGCGTTCCCTTTGAAAACATCAAAAACCGGAACTTTATTTGTTGCCATCAAGATTAAAAATCAGAGGTGTATTATAAAAATTGCCAGTAAGCATGGTCAAACGCAAAATAAAATGAGTCAAAATTTGATGTAAATTGCACTCATGTACGTATTATGGTTCATTTTTAATCGATGCTCAAACTCGAGTCAACATAATTTTTGCACTGACTGTAAGTGGTTTTACTTTAAATTGAGGTGAAGCCCTTCTGGGCACCCCCATCTAAGATCCACGTGTTGCAACTTTTTGAACCCCAGTGCATCGTAGTTTATTTCACATGAGCTTAGTAAGGAGTGCTGTCTTCACAATATCAAAACAGCCTTTAAGTTTATTTAATGAATCTTTACCAATAATTAAGATGAATAACTACCAGTTTGGATTCTCACGGGCGTATGATTGTAACGCCAGCCTCAGATTAAGCAGGCCTCCAAAAACTCAGCCATGCATTGCACTTGCAAATGTTTTAAATGTAAGAAAGAAAATAAATCTTAAATGAAAACGCAGTAACTATCCCACGATAGTAAAAAAAAACAATACATTTTTAACGGAATCAGAAAGGTTATGACCTTTTGCACCACAATGATGACTGACATCATAAAAATATAGTACCATAAATGTAATCAAATACAACCTTATGCATAAATACTCAGATTCCATAATCACCATCGATTTCTACAAGTATGTTGATTAGGTGGTTTGAAAATGGGAAGCATGGAAGAGAATGCTGACAAAGTTTTCCTTACTGATGGTTACGGCATCAGATTGGAGTCTCTAGGAAAGCTTTTCTTGAGAGATTCACAAAGGATGACCCAGTTTAAGCATGCGGATCGGTGAACGTTCGAGAAAATGGCCAACCGTGGATCGGTCTTCTCTCAAGTCGATGGTGTAGACCACCTCTTTTCAGGGTAAATTGAGGGCATTCGGTAATGCATAGTGAATAAGGATCCATGAATCATTAATCTCAAAGCAAATAAGTGAAGTTTTGAACCAACGCGACGCACCAGATAAATTATAAATAAACGATACAATCAATATTAACTCACAGTAAAATAGAACCGCAAGCGTTCAAATGACCAAATAAATAAAGGAAAATGTAAAATTAAAGAAAATAAGGAAGATATTTATAAATGTTCTCATTGAACTTATCAAAATTCACACATCACTAACAATCATTATATTATATTGTGGAATCATTTCTCTCTTCCAGAAGATTTCTTCTGAAAAATCATTGCAAATTATTTTTCATGTGGTTACACTTGAAATATAGCCGATAGTTTGAGTGAGTCGAGTGTCGAGCTTTTAAAGAATAAGTGCTAGTGTAATTGGTATTTCCAGGCCTATTCAAATACATCAACACTGAATCAGTAATTTTACTTTTTAATTTTCACATTGGTTTATTTGAATTTTTATATCTGCCAAGAAACCATTCTGAAAATTACAAATTAAAATTACCGATTCAATCATAACGAATTTTCACTAAATTTTCCTTGGAATATCGAATTAATGCATCAGCAGTAATAGGAAAAAGTTGGGAATATGCGATGGAGTTTCCAGAAATATAGGCAAAACTCATGAGAAGTACATTGTCACATGTCGGGTTTTCACATTGGCGTATTTTATGTCATTAGCATTAATTAATTAATGAAAATATATATTTACATAAACTTGACAGCGGCAGGCTTCCCATTGTAGAAGATATTTATGTTTACATTCATGATTATGAAAAATACATAGTACTTTTCAAAAATATTAATGTACGACGCATGTTACTGATTTACGTCGTCGTGAGGTGCGTAATGTTCTTCACATAACTTAACTTTCGGTACCTAACAATGCTGTAAATCGGTGAAATGCGTGGTACGAATGCAATTGTATAGAAAAGTACAAAGAATTTTACATAATCTTGAATAGAAATATGTTTATTTATATTTTCATAAGTATTTATCTGTTTTCTTAGTGATCAGTTCTTACTAATGTTCAGGCCTGACCCAGGCATTATCACTTAGAAAGATGATAGAATCATGAATTTCAATGGAGGCATCTTGATTTAAAAACTTAAATCGGAGTCTTTTCGCAAACGAAATATTAAATAGAGAACTGTTTATTAATTTCAATTTCTCCTGTTTTCTCTACCATCTCAGAAGCCCCACCGATATCGTCGAAATTACTTAAAGAGATTGAGACTCCTGGCCATAGAGGGTAGAACATATATAATATTTTCCTCAAGTAACTTCCGTACTAAGTTTATGAGCATTTTTATAGTACTTTCGCTATTAAAGAGATGTTAATTCCAAATCTTTGCTTACATTAGTCAAATTTTCATTTTCATTGATGGAAATTCACGATTTCAGTTACAAATTATGAGTAAAATAACCTCAACTAATGGACCTTAAAAAGCTCCAGTGGTAAAAAAATAAACCACTTTGAATTAACTAATGTGCATGATCATAGAAAAGTGCAAATGTTGAAACCACCATGTACTTGTATAATAATGAAGAACATGTAAAGTTTACCTTTGAATCCTTGCTTTTGGGAAATAATACATGTATTTTATTCAGAAGGGTTTTACTCCAAGCCATTTACCCAAGGAATATGAGCCGAAACGGTGTAAATATAATATTTGTTCACGATTAAATTCTACAAAATGCTTGAGCGAAACTAACGAAATAATTTTCCCTATATTCTTTCGCCAGCAGAAGATTTATTCTAGGACACTATCCCATGCAAAATGCATCGTCCACAATCCCTGCTGTTATCGCTGACTGTGAGTCATCACCATTCCATGGAACAGCTACACGGGAGATGCCTCTCTAAACCTGAGAAGGGTATTGATTTGACATCCAGCCTTTCATGGTTATTTTTCTGCGTTCATCGGCTGCGAATCATACAAAAAATATTGTTCTGTTCAATAGAGATAATTATTAATTAGAAAACATTTTAGGCATATGCGACACCATATAATTCATTGAAAAATCAATCATTTGTTATTTTCAAATTTTCTTAATGTTTCTCATGTTCTTAGAAAATCTGAGATAAATAGTTCAGGCTAAACTTTACCGTCCAACTTGATAAAATTAAACTAATAAAAGGCTAACCCGAGTGGACGAAAAACCCTGTTGTCACTCCGGATTTACATTTTTCGCTCGCGTATTTCTGGCGAAATATTCATGAATCACGAAGGCGGCTGGCCCGATGGGGCAGGATTTGAGGTCCTTCCACAATTGAACACGATAAAGAAACGTTGCATACTGGAGTAATGTGTGCACTGAAAAACGACTTCAAAAAATCTCTCTGAAACTCCAAAATTGACCCTCTCGCCAACAAGGATTGTAATTGCATGACTATAAACACTAAAAAACGGAATCAAAAATTTATTAGGAATTAGACTAATTATGACGAACACAAGCTCAATAATGAGAACATTATAACAATGCATTCTTTTGCCTCTGATAATCAATGTAGGGGTATTTTAATTTTTATATAAGACACTGTATCTCGCGTAACTCGGTGGAACTCCTTCATCATGAATGAAAAACAAGTTCTTGGTTATGATTCCATACTTTATTTGACCTAGGTTTCGGGATATCATGCCAATATTAGGTCATGGCACCTAATGATGGCATGATATGCCAAAACCTAGGTCAAATAAAGTGTGGAATCATAAACAAGTACTTGTTTTTCATTTACTTAAATTTTTTTACAACCAACGAAGCAATCATGAATGTTTGATTTTCCAAAATAATTTGGCAAATGGATTCCTGAGGTGACTGCTTCGACATTTTTTCTTTAAATCGTGACCTTTAAAACAACAAGCATTCTATTTTTTTCCAATTAATTCAAGTGGATTCTTCAATAAAGTCTCTTTTTCTTAAAATTTGTTGAGAATTCATATTGGCAGCTAATATTATAGGCAGAGGTTCATGTAATTCATAGATAATTATTAAAAATATTAACTACATTACCTAAGCTAATTTAGAATATAATATTTCGGCTTAAGAAGCTGCAAATGGAGCATGGATAACGAATCCTAAATATATTTTTTTAAGTTTCGAATCAATGTAGATTAATTTGGAATTTTCCACCCTACAAAAAAAACAAAAATATAACCGATAACAAATAAGAATATAGCACCATTAATCCATCAGGCCAATTGGCTAGCTTGTGAAATTTTGATTAGTGGACAGTTTATTACACACTCACTCGCATTAAATCTCTACCCGTGGATGATTTGAAATTACTTACATATCCACCTCCAGCTCTAGTTATATTACAAAACAATTTACGTCACAGTGTAAGAAAGTCTGTTTTTGCCATTACGGACGAATTGAGCGACGGGTCCTGCTCCTCAATTTCCTCCGACACTGCCCCCGAGTTAACAAAGGAGCCAAGCATCTGGAAGTCCTTCGAGCCCGCACGTTTCCGACACGTAAAAATAAATATCCCATATGGCTTCGTACCAAGTCACCCCATCGTGCTTCTTCCATCTCGTGTGGACGGGATGCGGTGACGCCTTGCACATCAATGGCAGACTCCCCCCCTACCTTCCCACCCCAAATCCCATCCGCCATCGTCCGGGGCGTCAAATGAAGGCCAATCATTTCACTCCTCTCCTCCTCCCGGCCACGCATAAGGGAAATTCTCTTTTATCACGCAATATAATAATCCCATATTTGGCTATAAGGCTGCTCGATTTCTTCTTGAGTTAATGCGTACTACTTGGTAGATTTTTGAACACCATTTGAGGATAACTTCGTAATCATTGTGAAAATATGAAAATAAGACTGGTTATTTGGGAAGAAAACAATACACTGAGCAATCTGGTCATTTTTGCAAAACAAGTGCAAGTCATTTTAGAAAATAACTTGCAGCATTTTTCAATTTGAGTAAGAAATGGAACCTATATCCCAATCTCTCCAAATTCAGTGTATTTTATTTCCTGCTAAAGAAAAACATTGTTCGTCATCCATGATGAGAAAACCACCTTTGTTATTTCCAGATACATTTATTACGCTGGCACGACGCGCTTTTCACCACACTGTGGCATACTCATGTGCATTTAGTGGTAGGTTGGGTGGGAATATATAGCCTGGGTTTATGCTGAGGAAAGGAGAGGATGTGGGGGGGAGGGGGAGGGGAGAGGATTTCCTTTAAGTTTAAAAATGAGTACCATAGAGCCTATGGGTTTTTTCTCCCACCCTTCCCCCCTTGCAACTCCCCCTCACACCTCTAAAAACACCCTCTAAAATGTTCACACCTTCCCTTCCCCCCAGCCATCGGAGTCGCCTAGCAGTCTTCCGAGAAACCCATAGCCTCTTTGGTAATAATTTTTAAACTTAACGGAAATCCTCTCCCCTCCCCTTCCCCACCCACCCTCTCTCCTTTCCTCAGCATAAGCTCAGGCTATATATTCCCACCCAACCTACCGCTAAATGCACATGAGTATGCCACAGTGTGGTGAAACGCTCGTCGTGCCAGCGTAATAAAGTTTTGTGGAATCAACAAAGGTAGTTTTCTCATCACGGATATCTATAATTTCCACGAGTTCAGGCCTGATATCATCAGTTTTATTGTTCATTATGAATACAGTATAGTATCACTTTAGAACGAGTGAATCTACTACCGATTTGCAGGTGAAAATTGACGATAACTTTATTTATAATATTCATTCGATCGATTCTCCCTATAGCTTATGCTCCTGGGGTTCTTAAAGCGGAATTTCGTCCCTAATTTCTCCATCGATATTGCCGTTTGCATATATTGTTCCATTACTCTACCTGTTCAGTAGTATGGTAGAGTTAAAGGGAGCCCACATCATGGAAAGTGTTTAGCTGGCATGGAAAAATTTCAGATGCGCTTGGTTTAATGGCTATGCTTAAAAAATATTTGTCCTGTTTTTGATGAAAATAACTATCCCATTTTATGCAAGGTTTTTCATCATGTTCCTCTTAAAGACAAGGGATGATTCCGATGTAATTTTTCCACGCAACATTTGGAACGGGGCAATTGACTCGAGCCATCTCCTCGGCTTCGTAAATATAAACGTCGACGCGCGTAGAACCAGACATATTGCACTCATTCATTTCGGTATGGTGGACGCTACGCGTTTCGAACCGCTCACCCATATAATTCGTACGGCGAATGACTATCTTGCACAAAACCCTGATTCTGACCTATTCTCGACTTAATGACTGGTCTAAGGAGGAAAATACTAGTTTCGTTTAGTAATCTTTTATGCCATCATCTTATTCACTTGTATTATTATTATTTTTTTACTTAATGACGTAATTTTATTTTAATTTATTTACTTTTTTCTTTTTGTGACAACACTTGTAATTGGGGGATACCTTTAAGCGTTATATACTTTATTGTTCTTATCAGTTGGAATTTTTCAATGAAGATTAAGTTCGAGTAATTAGTTTGGGTCTTCAAGCTATTTCAATGATGCGTTTTCGGATTTTTCTTTGAATATAGTGGTATGTTTATTTAGCAAAGAACACAAAATATATAAAAGTACTAGAAACCTTTTGAATATGAAATTGATATTTCATAGTCATAAAATGATAAATAGTTCATGGAGTTCTCGATGTATTTTGGTAGAACAAATTCACCTAGAAATGGAAAAGCTGATATGTTGATGAAAATCTCATTTCATTTCTTGATGCTAATTTGTTATTGAATGAAGTCGTGATATACGTTACACCTTAAAATGGTATACATTACGTCATGCATCTCAATTAATATTCCAACATCTTATGCCAATTTTTTCAAGATAGGCATCTGTTGAAAAACATATGGTGATACACATACCCTATCAAATTATATGGTGCACGAATGGAATGAAATATAGCTATGGACTAGATCCTGTATCCAGAAGGCATGCTGTCGTTTCGGGGTCATGAAAATTATACAGTTATATTCATCGCGATATTAAATAAAACCAGAGAAATAATTAGTCCCTTATCCGGAGGATATATTAAATGCAGGTCATGCAGTTTTGCATGACCTGAATGCACCTATGCAGTAGAATAGCAATGTTTTTCATCATATGCACCTACACATATGTGTAAATAATGAATTCAATCTCTTAAAAACAATAATCGATCGCTTTATAAATATTTGTATAATCACAGGTTTTAGCATTCTCAACCACAAGTTAAATATGTTGTCATGTCGTGTTATAGAACGACGCTCAAGACAAAAAGTACCACTGGTTGATACTTCTTACTTCCTTGGTTGTTATTACAAGACCTAACTTGAGAGATAGAAACCCCTCTGTTTATCACTCAAATGGCCATAAAGATTTGGGGAGCGATATTCAAGGTGTCTGCCGCTATCTCCTCACGGATATCACATGAAATATTGGATGTAAGACAAACATTACGCTGTTACAGTAATGTTAGTTATTGACGAAAGAGCAATTCGGTATGAAATTCGTGAAGCCAAACGTATATTTTTTTAAGTATTTCCTATATGAGAAGCAGGATTACTGGCGATGGAAGAAGAATGATAATGAGATTTTAAGTAGAATAGCCCAAGAAAAGAATTCTACTAAAAGAAGAGTCTGCTTACAAGCCTGGGAGTGAAGAAGGAATTTGTCAAAACATATTTAACGCTTGCTTTAACATGGAAATGTAGCCTGAACAATAACGAATGCAGTTCCAGAGAGATTGGATGTAATGGGGATGCGGTGTAATTGCAGAATAATGAAAATCAAATGGAAAAAGAGAATCGCCTACGAAGAATTCCTGCGGAGAGCTAGAGAGAATAGAAGTAGAATGGAGCATCTGATATGAAGAAGAGCTAAACACATTGGGCACATTTTGCATAGCAGCATCCTCCGAAAACAATCATTTATGAAGAATTGATTGGGAATAACTACACACACTCCCATAGTAAATCACTCTTCGGATTGATGATTTCTTATCATGAGCCCTCCAAATTTATCTAGTCTTCTGGTTAAGATCACTTCTAAATAGTGTATTATAATATTAGTTCATTAAAAGATCAAATATCAATGCGCACGCACCAGTGTGATGTACTAAAGCACATCTATGCATTTAGTTATACCTACGCAATCTATTCTATTCTTCGTAAAACCAGTGATACTTTTTAGGAACGTCTGTTAATAACTGCAATTCATGTGTTCCCTAGCTCCAGTTCCCTCGCCTTTCTGAGGGTGAGTATAAATATGGGACGCATTTTGACAGTTTAACACCATTACCTGCCTGGAAACCCGAGAACTCTTCATACTAAGCATTCGCCGGGAAAGACTCAGATGTCGCAATTTATGAATGTATTTGTGTATGGCCAAATTATAATATGAACGCTTGCACTTCGTTTTTTCACGGACTGATTTGGTATGTTCCGACCTACTTAGCTCAAATTTTACTACTTAATGATCATAAACAACAACTTTGCGTGAAGGAATATCTTATAGATGCATTTCCCGCGTCGTTATTTCAATGAAACAATCGTTAAACAACTTCCAATTTTACTCACAAAAGTTAAAAAATTCTATCGATTGCCAAAAACGATGACTCGAGGAAGGTCATGCAGCCAATTAATTGAAATACCTTTATATAAAATGGCGAGGACATCAAGAATAATATGAATGAGTATAATACTAAAAACGCTTGTTCTGACGTTGGTTCTTGCTTAGAATGTGACACTCAGGTAGGAGTTGTTTTTTTTTTCATTTTTTTTGCTTTCTGTGCTCATCAGAGCCAATTAAAAATCAGGTGGCAGTGTCATTGGTAAGTAGGAATATTTGTTCCTATAATGGTTACCATTCTTACGTCACATAATTTCTACTCTCTGATCATACACATTTATCTGATCTCAATAACGTATGTTAAAACAGCTTCTTCCCAATGCAAGTGTTATGGTTATAAAAACTATCCTGAAACTAATTCACAAGAGATGCGTGCCAAGGGTTTGCACTGTCCTGTCATTTTAATTAGGTGGATGCTGATGTGAAATATTGTATGCAACTAAAGAAGGGAATTTACGTTCCGGTTATCTCAAAAACACGATCCCGCACCTAATAAATGAGCGGCTTAATTATATTCTCCATTTTATGTGAACAAAATTGTTATACTTTGCCCCTCAAAATTTAATAAATACTTCGTTCGTCATGTATTTCGTTATAATCGTTTGTCGTGTATTTCGCGTAATTACATCACTAGGGCTGGAGTAATGCTTCAGACATCAGATGCACGAATTGTCACCCTAAGGAAAAGATTCTATATGATTATATGCAGTGATATTAGACATTTTTATAATCACCATTTATAATTCTATAATTATTTGAAGCAAGAGCTAAAGAGCTATCTATAATAATTAGAGGACTAAATTTAGTAGTTATAGCAATTTCTAAAGTGAACATGAGACTATGGCAATAGTAATTACGCAACAATGTATAAAGTGATTAGGGCAATTCTTATTGTGATTTGACTTTTCCTTCAGCACCATCATGTTAGCTAAAATCTCAATATGCATAGTCATATAGTTGAGTAATCGTGACACCCATAGTCTCATAATCACTGTTATGAATTGCTATATTACTTTATATAATCTTACAAACACTATATATAGTGCCACAGTAATTGTTCCAAATAACAATAGGACTCCGAAAACTGATTATGAAATATTTCTGTAATCACTACACACATATAGTGGTATAATATTTTATTATGGGCAATGACCCAACGATGAGGTGTGACAGAATTTCTAAAATACGAGCTAATACTCTCGCTTGCTTTTGAGCTGTCACTGTAATGGGCGAGAACGCCCCTTTTTTAATGAGATTTGTCATTAATTTATTATTCCAATCCACCGAAAACAACTCTTACAGCCTTTAAATGGGGGCTTTTAGCATATGAAAACAAAACCAGTAACACACAATCATACCCTGAGTGGTGAAAAATCCACAAACCCGGGAATCAACCCCGGGGATCTGGGGTTAGCAGGTGAGGAATTTACTGCCGCCACAAATAATGCGGCCGAACATTATTTTTTATTTCCTTCTGCTGAGTGATTGGATCATTAAACATTTGCCTTTTTCCTGAAAAGCCAAAAAAAAAAAAATTTTTCTTAAAGCTAAGTGTTACCATTGGAAGCTGGAAAACGTGAGCACTCCCAATGCTAGGGCCTTAATTCTCTTGAGAAAGCATTTCCTTTCCAATTCGCCCAGGGATCATGAGGAGATAGAAGTTTTTCCTAACTTCTTTGAATATGTTTCAAGACAGTTTGAGCAAGATGTCACTTCACATAAAATTCAATGACTTTGGCCTCATTATTTTGATAAAGGTCTCACGAAATGACACCAAAATATCAGCCACTTACTGTACTGCTTTGTGGCATATTTACCGAAAAATAGAAGTCGTTTTCCTTAGAATATGGTACAGCTGTGCGCTCCAGAACGACTTAGTTATGAGGTTGTTGAGGAGAAATTTAGCCCATGCACAATTATGCGTAAAAAAACCTTAGCATATGCGTACTCATAAGTGATATCGATGGATGAAAGTGAAAATAGTTATATTTCATTTAATAGGTTTTGTGGAAATTTCATGCTATTTTACCACGTAGCCTTATATCAGATGTCGTTACACATTTAGTCATATTTTCATTGATTATGTACTTACATATGTTCTTTGAAACATGAAATAGAGTATTAAATATTTGTTTCTTGTTTTTTGGTAGCTGAAATATATCAAGGTGTCAGCCGAGTTAATAATTAGAAAAAGCATATTCAATTATAATTTTCACCTGAATTTATACACAAGGAATACAGCGCCGAAATATCATTTAGAATGTTTTCATTTAGGTGAAAATGTAAAACATTATTCTTGTATAATTTCCAAAACTGCATATTCGGCGAGTTCTATAACTTAAACTGATACACCAAAATTAATTATGGTCCGAAAGAATATTTTCGACTTACTTGAAAAATTGTGTACTCGATGACAGACGAGGTGACCATGATTTCCACAATTTCCGCTCTAGCAACCTTGAAAATTAATAAGTTTTGTCGCATTGATTGCGTAAGAAATGTAACTCTGATTACAGTGCATACCATCTCAAAAGTTTTCAAAAATTAATTTGTTACCTACCATTTTACTGAAAACATTTAGAACAATCTTAGGTAAAGATGGGTTTTTCAGCGTACGGCATGAAACAAATTAGTCTAATTAAAAACTAAATGCACACGTACAGTAAAACCGGAGTTAAATGCAGTGGAATTGACCGTTCGAACAATACGTACAACTCGTCACACGTACGTCACAATACGTACAAAACGAGTCACGTATAATTCGATAGATGCATAGATAAGATCGATATATGATAAATAAACTAGTCATGCGGTTATGAAATATATAGCAAAGAAGAAGAAAATATTTAAATTTAATGATTTCAAGATTTAAACTTTAAAAAACTCATTTATCACTCAAAATCGTTAAGATGAAAATCCTTTTACAACATTACAGACTATGTACTTCACTTGAAATAGTGCGTGATGATCTTATGTTTCTCTCTTTTTTCGAATAAACGGTGGTTAAAAGGGACTTGCATGAATAGATGCAACTGAGATACAAGTAGTTCTAGGGAGCACTACGTATATTAGAGTTTTACGCAAAAGTCATTTACATATAACTCAGTATTTCATTATGTGTAGCCATATGGGGTCACTGGCACCAGGAAAATAAATTGTGTAAAGGAGTATTGCGTTTAACTGAGTAACGCGTAACTAAGGTTTAACTGCACACTTTGTTAATTCCTGAGAATATCATTATCATAAAACAATGTTTTTATACCCTTGGTATTAGTGCTTCTCCATGCTTTTTAGAACGGCTGAAATTTAAGATAAAAATGTTTACATGAAATTTATATTATAAATAGAGAAAAATATCAGTCAAACTACCTTAAACAAAGTTTTCTACTAACCGATACGTTTCTATGCATTAATTGCTTTCGAGAATAGCGATAGTTTGGTGGCTTCACTAATTCGCATTCAGATTCCAGTCCTGGCCCGTCCCCATCTTGCTATGTGAATAGCATATCCATAATTGTAATCCGTCCATCGAATCGGCGTTGGATTGTGAATCATATGGTGCCCTTTCTGGAAGATTAGGCCAATTCTTACACGGCCTTTCTCTCCACCTTTTCTCCAGCTCCTAAATAGCCTTCCCCTTCCCAATCCACACATCATCCCTGAACGCAGCAAATGACCTGAGTTGTCGTTCTCCCAAAAACAGCCCACCAAACAAATTTCTCTTTATTCCATCTCCAAAGCCAGATTCACTGTACATCAATATGGAGAAAATTGAGTTTTATATTGATCGCATCTCGTATAGGAAATCATGTTTTACTGCGGCACCACGTACGTTAGAAATATTTGGGATTGAGGATGCATTAAGGTTGAGTCTCGCAGGCTCAAAGGAATGATCGTGCCCTCATTCACGCCCGGTTTGCGCGAAGGGGTTCAATATATGTCGAGCTGAGCACGTGAAATGTGCTTCTAGCCGGCGGCTACACGACTGCGATCAGGCCCTTCCCTTGCATCCTACCCCCACGGAGAAGGCTTTGGGGAGAGACAAGAAAGGAGGATTGAGTGGAAAAACTAGTGGGATCATTTCGCGTTTATGGGCATTGGATACGTGTAAAAGCTGTAGTTTACGAGTTTGAAGGGAAAAAAGGATATCTTACAACGCGTGTCATAAGGATTGCACGTGGGGTATTCTTCAGGTTTTTTTTCGTTAGAGTTTCGGAGGTAACACAAGAACCCTGCGTGTAATGTCAAGCTCGGTGGTTTGGTAGAAGTAAGATGGCGATGGCATGACAAGGGAAGCATCGTTTCTTTTTAAAGGTATTTGTACTTAAGGCACGTATTCTTAAGTATAAAAGTCATCATTTGGCCTGAAAAACATTTTTTATTCCGAGCATATTTCTTCAAAAACATTACGCGCGTGGCGACTTGGAGACACCACGTCATCAGGAACCCGGGCGATGACGAAATGGAACAGTATCTCAGTTATCCCCATGAAGTAGACTTTTTTGTATTTAGACAAGATTATCGTTTTGTTCCCGTCCAAATTTGATCCATGGTTGTTGAAATACATGCAGAGCAGACAAGCGATACCATGATATGACGTCAGGCTGCTGAGGTGCCATTTTTATCACGTGTCTTATAATAATGTTTTAGTTCATTCGATTGTCAATTGTTAATGCTTACGGTTATCGCATTTCGCATCGTTATCTCTTATCGTTATTGCGGTTATGCAGTTATATTGATTGTATATTTTAATTCTTGACAAATATTTCGTCATATAGGTACACCACTTAAGTATAAGAAGCAAATATTATGAATTTTCCCCATTGTACCCGAAAAGTATGAATTAAAAATATCAAAAAAAAGTGTAACGGACAGGGTTTAACTGTTTGAAAGCATGATAGACTGAGCAGAAAGATAAATTTTCACCCAAAAATTTACAATCCTTGGCGTTTCTTATCATAGCCATTATAATAAGGAAACGCCAAGTCTATGGACTGGCATGCGTTTAATTTTCCCGGCCAAAGGGAGTTTTCTCTATTTTTTATTTGTATATAGAACGCTTTAAGCATCAGAAAGTGCCAGAAGATGCCTTGTAGTTAAATATTTTGCGCATGTTCGGAGCAGACAGTATTTTGCCGGACGTTCAACATATATTACTAGAGCCAAGGTACTACGGTAGAAGCAATCACAGGAATAAGATAAAGGAAAATTGACTGCAGAACCGATATATTTAAAATGTCATTTTTCCCACGCACAATAAGGGATCATAATAGTTGCAATATATCAATCATATTAAACTCCCACCCTCAATAGGTAGAGTAGAATTTTTACTTGTACTTAATAACACAATATCATTACTAACACTTCACACCGCTTGATATGTCTGGCATTTTTCTTATTTTGTTCCCTGCATGAAGTAGCATCTCGTAGCGCTCATGAATTAACAGTATTAGTAATATTAACCACTAAATGTGTGTATAGCATTGTTCTGTATGTTTGCATGTTCATTTAGGTATCACTCTCCCAGTTTCTGGTTAGACTACGCACTGTTCTCCTGCCTGCTTTTTGGCCTGGGCCTAGCGGCCGGGGGAGCGTGCGAGTATATGGTTTATGCTGGGACGAGTGCTGCATGCCTGGTGTGGAATCACCCCTTGCCACACACCCTAGTGGTGGCTTGCACGGTACTTCGTAGATGTAGATGTAGTTGAAAATTCATTTAAAATATTGGGCAGCAAGAAAAACAAAAATGAAACTTAAATATTGAAGTACATCTTATAAAAATCAATTCGTAATAATAGCAAACTCTTTACTACCCCATTTCTTACAATAAACTTAGGTTGCAAGGTTAAATTTACATACGTAGCCAAGCACTTTTACCAATGCAGAACAGCTGAGAGCTACCCAATTATGGCCCACATGCTCTTATTATGAGAATGATGGATAAGTTCGTTAAAAATTGAACACTAAAGCTTTTACATTTCTTAGGCAACTTTTGAGAGAACTATTATAGTCAAACAATTTCAGGTGAATTAACCTACTCTTTTGAATAACTGCTCCATTTTAATGCAGTATTTCTCTAAACGCTATAGGAATGCAATTAGGATTATACCATGCAAATTATATGCATTACGGGAAATTAGGACAATTTCGAAGATAGGTATCTATAGAGATCTATTATTATATAATTCTTCATCATCTCCATGAGTTTTTCAGCTCTCTCAGAAAAAAATAGTGTTTGATTCCAATTCAATCCTTAATTAAATTATTCCCGAAATCAATTCCCCCTAGGAGAAATACATTTTACGTCTCCTTGTAGCCCACAGGTCCGACAAGGCTCTAATTTGTAGCTGCCATAGCGTAAAGATCTTGAGTAACCATAAAATACTTAAAACTAAAAAAAGCTACGGAATAGATTAATTTATACAAATTTTACTTATAGAGAAAATATAAGCCATTAGGTGATCACAAAACTGTATCGCAGATAACCTTAATACCTCAAGATGTATGAGCGCATTAAGTGGCACCACCTGCGTATTAATGAGAGCATCTCAGAGAATACACACAAACATCTGTTTTCTTCATGCAATTAAAGATTATCTGATGCGATAAATAGTTTCCTTATAACTTACGGCTCTAAATTAAGGGCATCTTAAGTGAATTATGATAAAACCTAAGGCCTGTGACCTAAAAATGGTGGTTTGAGTTGGATGACGTTAGTTAATACGTCTTATATATAATCCGCAAGCGCAGATCGCACTTAGCCAAAAATTAACGATCTCCGCCTTATCGGTCGGCTTTAATTCCCCTTAATCTGAACAAGAAATCTGAATTACGAATTCTCAGGCAGACCAGAAGAAACTCCTTGTTATATTGGTAAACGCTGCCATAAATTGCCATGCCTTGTGAACATCCGAAGATTCCTGAATGAAGGTTACAAAAACCTAAGCCTATCTCATTATAATGTTAAGATGTTAATGACACGGTCTCTTTTAATGACTCCGCTCAAATAATCTGTCTAAGTTTTCCAAAATATGCAATTCCGTTAACCCTAAACCACAGACCTCAGCCATATTTAAAATATGGTTTATCTATCTTTGTCTCGTTTCTAATTGCTCCGAAATCCAGTGCCATCTAATTATATACTTCACTAATTCAACTTATATTTAAAGGTTTTCTGTGACAGATTTCCAAATAAGCAGTTTAAATGTTCCCCGCCGTCCGCCAGACCGCATCTCTCTATTACTGTTTGTTATATCATACCGTACCCTATTTATTTTGCTCATTAAATCCTTTTGGTCTTTTATTTAAATGGTTCTTGGCATATGAATAAATCGTAAAAAGGTCTTTGACTATCTCGTTTATTTTTATTAATTTTTGAAAATTATACTTAGGTTTGTCAAATTCAGCAATATGCCGGCCTTTCTAATAACGATTTCATATCACTGTTTGCCAACAAATTTCTCTATATCTTTGCATATAGACAAAGAATGGGCTATTCTAAGCATTTACAATGCAGCAACAGAGAATTTGTACTTAATTGTTGAAATATATGCGATTCATAACAAGAGGCCTGAGAGACCGCATGTCTGTGATATTTTAGCGTGAAACGGTGTCTTTGGTTACAGGTCAAGCTGTATAGACGAAGTTGAGTATACAGGCTCAGATATATGGGGAGGCAACTGATAACTCATATCATTTAAGCCATTTTATTTTGGGTGGCTGGATCGGTTAAGGTGGAACTACGAGGACAGCATGAGAGGGGAAAGAATGGAAACCCGGCGCCGGAACCAGAAACTAATGATACCCAGGGGACAGAAGTTTAACGTTCCATTTGGCAGACGAAATATTGTGCTGGCAATGCCCTCCACAATTCATCAATGCAGGGATCCATACACGAATTGGCATGCTTAACCCATTATGAACTAGCGTCACCACATGTGAATGGTTATAAGGAAAACTTTAAACAATTTCCAGTTACAGTGGTTGATATTTTTTTGGTATTGACACATTTTATTTCAAACCAAGCTTAATGATTAAAGTCAAATATCATATATTTAAGTATATCACAATTGCCATTTATGTGTTGTCAAAATTTAGTTATTTGAAGCTCAGTGCTGTGTTATGTATTTTTAATACTTTTGTATCGGTAAATGTTTACAAAATTGTTGTATTTTAAATGAACATATCATTAAAATACACAAGGGGATGCTGATAAGATTTCATTTTCTACCCCGTGGTTATAACACTGGCAATAAAAACATTTGTTGAAATAAAAAAATAATAAAGTAGACCAGACCAGATGGAATACTGGATGTCGCCCCTACCATATCGGAGCTAATGCCGCCGTCAGCTACTTTTCGTTTTCAGCCAGATTGAAATTCGCGTATCCAATTAACTATTTCATTGCTTAATCCACACGACTTGAATGCTATTTTTTGTAAAGAACCAGACCAAATTCTTATGTGAGATCAATGAATAAGGCGTCTACTTGATTTTTCGTTTCATCTGATTTAACATTATTGTGAAGTTAGAACTGGTATTTTGCTATCTTTATTCACGAATGCCAAGGAGGTAAGGTACATGAGCACTGTGGATGTCATGGAAGCTCTTGATGAGAAATTTGATAGAAAACTGAAAGCCACGTAGAAAATTCCTCTAAAATTACAGCAATGGAGAACAATGGCAAATATCCAATGATCTAATGGTTTGTCCTACATATAACGCCTTGCAGTCATCGCACATAAGCTTCAAAATACCACTTTTTTCACTCATGTGTAAACCACTTTTTTCACTCCTCTGTGTTTCCATCAGAGATAACTCCAGTTCGGAACACCCGCGTAAAATATGGAACATTACAAAGTTATTATTGATTCAGGCAAATATATAACATGTGATGTGGTATACAGTCAAAATGAGACATGTTTTAAATTAAAATTTCTGAGTGACGGAAGATTGGAGTCAGTGCCTGTATTTACCTGTTTACCCAATGGCTTTCTGTGATAAATGCGATTTGTTTGTGCTAGACTAGTCTAGCGTAAGTGTTTTTCATCCAAAATATGATTCTTCACAAATTAATTATATTGTTACATCTGTTATGTGTCTATAATATGTATTAACTGAGGTTTTCAAGGTTAAAACGTATAAAAGAATAAGATAATAATCTCTTAACATTGACCGCAGTTGGTAATCATTGACAGACTGCCTGGCTGCTAGGTTACGTTACTTAATTAGGTTATCGGGAATAGTACCATGTAGTACGAGTTAGTGATGTGTAATTTGTTCTATTTCAAGCCTTTTTGATTAGGAATCGATTTCAATTCTCTCCCTTTTTGCATTTTCTTAGAATCCATCGAAGGTCGGTAATGCTCCTTATTTGTGGCTATTGCCTCAATCAATTGCATCTACATTGCTCTTTTTAATACTATGCGACCACTGCTTTCAATCTTTTTTTCATCTGCAATATAGTTTCACACATGTATTTGAGTAGGGTGGATATTTTTAGCTAAAAGAAAGGTAAATTAAAGGGGGAGATGATGGGTAAAATAATTTAAAAAAACTTGCTGGCAATCCATCATATAATAATTATTACTAGCATATCATCAAGTAAATCCCATATTTCTCTCGTACCAGTAGCAACTTAATGCAGTCCCTTAGAAATACTCGTCAGGCTCGTTTCTCGAATGATATAACTTTGTAGTTTGGTCGCCATGGTTAACCTCTTGAGCGAATTCTTTCCATACTCCTCGTATGGCTCATAACTTCCATAATTTTGGATTTGGTCAACCTAAACCTAAATGGGTAAAAGGGGCGTCGTGGAAAATTTGAATGAGATGCTCAGTTTGTAAATATTAACATATAAATATCTTCCTTTTTTCACGAAATATGAATTTGGAGTGGAAAAGTAATTTGATCCGTCCTCATTGCACTTATATTTTAATTTGAGCCATCACAGAGTTGGTTTTAAAGCGACTAGTAATTTTTTTGCGTAGACTTATTGAGCGAAAATATCTTTTGGAACATTAGTTGTATATATATATATGTATGTATGGAAAAACTTTACATATTATTCGATGTTTGTCCATTCATGCGCAAAATGTATACAGGTGCAAAAGAGGTATTTGCATCTTCTTAAAATGTTGCATCAGTTCATTTCAGGTCTTGTATCCCTTGATAAACTGAAAAAGGAACTGCCTCTGTTGCTCCATGTAAAAAAGGTAATCCAACATTTACATTAGCATCAAAGGTCCAGTATTTCTAAATACCGTGGAATCAATCCCCTTATCACCCAACATAGATGCAATTGGAACCATCAATCAAAGCATTCATTATAATTTCCTATTTTATTTCAATGACTATACACAATGGTTTTTAATTCAGAGGATTGCTTGAATACAGTTTTAAAAACGACTCTTTGCATGAACACCAACATCGCCATGAAAAAATAATTTGGCTTGACCGGGAGTCAAACCCGGATCTCCCAATCTCTTACATCTTCTTGGTGCATATCTTTGCACCCATGCGCGTGACAGCGTACAACATCATTATTCGATGCAATGAATGGAAAATAGTATTTGCAGTTTTTCTATTTTTTGAAGAATTGATGAATTTTAGAATTTCTATATCCTTATTTTTATATGCTTTCGCATCAAAATATTTTACTTTGAAGTTAAAGCATAGACGTGAAATTACACGTGTTTGTTATTATTTATATAAAACTGACTACTGTTAGGAAACTTATCCTTTTGGCTATCTAAATATTTAACTCAAACAAAAATATATTTTTAAATATTTCCAAGAGCAAGGTTTTATGTGTGTTAGATTCTCGATTCACTCCTGAACCTACAGGATGTCGGAACTATGAAATTCAATTTAACGGTTCCTCAATCACGCAAAATTGCAATTCGATGAATATTCTTCTAATACAATGTACATAGATCAGGCGGTAAACGAATTTTTTTGCGTGAACGCTATTGAAGCGGCTGCTATGACTTAGATACATTCGACATCATAATAAAACTGATGTTTTCGCTGCTATTTTAAAACTGGTAAGTTTATTTCTGTAATGGTTGGATGCTTGAGGGAGAGCAATTGTAACTTTTCTAATTTTCCTCGTATATTTTGCATTTTGATTAATCCTTCTTTTGTATACATGATGTTACGATTTTTTATTACAAAGTCTAGGCTATATGGCTGAAAAACTCTACTTTCTGAGTGGTAGATTTGGAGCATGAGTTTTTAAATTAATTGGAAAAACATGGTTTTGTGTTTCAAATTGGCTGTGGATTCATATTTCTGGATTTTAAAGCAAAAGGTTGCGTATACATCGTCATCGCACGACGAACTTATTATAGAGGACGAGCTTATTAAAATATAGGCTTTTCATTATGAATGGAGGAGAAATGAGGAATGCCATTGTCTGTAATTGGAAAAAAGTAAACGAAGAATAAACGTATGTCTAATGGATGAAGTTTGTTGGGGAAATACGGTATTTTAAACTCATGCATTTCTAACTATTTCCGATGTTCAAATGAGGAAAAGATTCTTTATTTCAGGATTATATGAAGCTCAAGGCCATAAGTAACTTACTCCACCCAAGACTATTAGATTCCCTTAAAATTGCCAGGGTTTAATAAGAAAAAATGTTTTCGGCAGTAAAATTAAGTTAATGAGTTAACTCTTAACTAATTTAGATAAGTAAGTAAATCAAAATAGTGTTTACTTCATACAGGCACGAAATAGTGGAATTTTAACCTACCAATGCTCACGTAATCTCCAGAACGTTAGTTTTATCGGTAATGGATAATTTTCTGCCACCTTCTCAGAATTTTGTCTTTG
The DNA here is from genome assembly GCA_963573305.1 of Pyrrhosoma nymphula. Taxonomy (NCBI): domain Eukaryota; kingdom Metazoa; phylum Arthropoda; class Insecta; order Odonata; family Coenagrionidae; genus Pyrrhosoma; species Pyrrhosoma nymphula. Next base: position 102,471,159 of record OY754332.1, on the reverse strand, counting down.
TTGAATGGTCGTGGTACCTAATATTGAACCGAAGAAAGCCTTAGAAAGAAGTCTTTAAAGAAATAATAAAATAAAAGAGAGAAGGTGCAATACATTTAACCTTAAACCTACAATGTGGTATTTCCCGTCACCGTAGACATATTTAGTTCTACAATTGGTTGTATTAAATTATCGATTGCCACATCTATTGTACCATGTTTTATGTATGTAAACCTCATAAGGAAGAGGTGGTATCGAATTTTATTCCACACATCTCCTCTACTTACCATTCTATCTTTCAACTCAGACTAGCGGGGTCATATATGTCCTCACCTTTCCTTTTGTATTCCTAGATTTTCCCAGTCTTAATACGTTTTCTCCGAATTTTAGCTTGAGTTCGTTTTTATGTTTCACTTAAAACATTGTAACTTCTATAGAGAATGGTTTCATTGATTCTTTTGCGAATAGATTACGCCTGTTACCTTACTCGCTTCTTAGCCTTTCAATTTGCTTTCCACGAAACGGAGTGGTAAGTTTGCCATTGATCGTCACAACTATGCCATTTTGGCTATCATAATTTCCTAGACTTTGTCTTTAGTTTGCACAGTAAATATCATGTAAAAGGAATAAATTCCTTTTACATTTTATTTATATTAAAACTTCGGAAGAAATTCATCATTAGCTTCCAACACCACAGATTTTTTTGTACCGAACGTTGATGAGAGGTAAGTTCATCTTTTCGCAGCAAATTGTTCAAAAGAATTTTTTTTAAATCGGCTTTATGAAAGTATTATGTTAACGAAATAACTTCAAAGCGGCCACATTTTCAAGGCGATGACTTGGTTGAACCTATCAATGGGAGTTTGCCGCGAGTAAAACAGATGATGGCTCCTTATTAGATGATAGGGTCCGATATTTGAAGAGTCTGCAGTAAATTCATCAACATCTGAATAAATATAAGTGGCAAAATTTAATAAAGAGAGAAATAGCTGTTGCTGTCACAAATAAATCCGTGCTCTAAAAAGACTTCAAAACTCCGAAAAAATGTAGTTCTTCACTTTCCGGGTTTGAAAAGTGAGGCAATAAATGAACGTTAATTTTTCACTCTACCAGTCACAAACGATTATTGGAAAATGTATGTTTTACGAAACAGGGAATCCAATAAACTAAAATATAAATCTGAGCAGTGGTACAATGGAAAAATCAACTCACTTGCAATTCTACATTATTGGATTTGTTGTACATGGGTGAACTCATAAATGCTTCTGATATATCTTTGTATGAAATGTGGTCTGAAATCTTTGGACCTACAATATTCCGTTTGACAAATCTTTTTAACAGATTTCAGCAGATGATAAATAGGTTTATTATATTTGTAATATAACCATTTTTTTACAGCAGGATGTCAAAAGTATATTTTCAAATATACATGTAATCTCAATGAGCTATAGTTTTTGAAAATGTGGTTGCTATTACTACTGAAGGACTTGAGTGGTCCAGCACTATAATAGTTTTCATTTTATAGCGATGAACTGAAAAAAATATATTTTAATGCCAATTTAAAAACATAGGCATTTGTACCTACATATTTTTTAATGAGTGGTTGTTACGTATATTATTATTCATTGAGATGAAAAAATTTGTATTCATTTTACCATCAAAGAAACGAGGAAACAACTGGTATCTTATGAGACCACTTTGTGATATGAGTCTCATAAATATTACATCTTAATTCTAAAAATAAGCATAGAAAGTCATTGAATCTAGTTTCACACTCACACTTTTCATTAATAAATTCCTTTCAGAGGCTTAGCAAGTAGCCAAAATTATCGATTTCAGTAGTGCCGTCTGGATTCTGTCACAATATCGCATGTACCTACTTAGTTCTTGCTCTCCAAACTCCTAGTCCATATGGTTTAAATAACTCGGACTTATACGAAAAGGAAAGCAAAACCGTCCTTAAATTGTTATTTTTTCATATATTAATTAAAATAATAAACCTAACTTGGTAACTGAAATTGTATAACAAACAGCAATCACTTCATTCACCGCCTGCCGGATTCCAACGCGAAGCGGTGTTCCCATGCACTCGCTGGTAGTGCAATAAGTGGAGCAAAATCCCCATTCCCTTATCTCTTTCCATGGCTTTACTCCCTATCCATCAGATTTACGAAAGAATGAGGGCCTCGCCAGCCGAGCATGAACGAAAACTGAGTACCATCTACCAAGACGGTGACCTTGATTCAACACACTGCACAGGGAAAGAAACGAGACGGCTTTTTGATGACCAAGGGAGGAAGGGCAAGGAAAATGAAACGTTCGTTAGGTCAGGAGATCAGAGTGACCGTGGGAAAGGAGTATCCCCACAAACATGATAAGACGGAGGATCTCGGAAGACACAATCGTAAGTCGGCTCACTCAGCCGCTCACGACGCGTACCCTCCGCCCCCGGTGATTGTGTCTGGACTACTTCAAGCCACAGAGTAGGGATATACAGAGAGGACAATTGACGGCTACACCATTGAATAGGAATTGCGTACGGCGGACACACTGAAAATAAGAAAGAAATTTAATAAGTAAATTCAAAGCAACTGAGACATCTATGGTTTGCCCTATATTTAGTTGGGTGTGATACCACGCCTAAAAACCCCATTTTAAAGCCGTTTGCTTTTACACCGCCAAGATGGCATGCTAATAGACTAAAAATTTCGATGTTTTCCGTTCAAAGCTTCAAGAATATACTAAGTACATATTTGTTTTTGCGTCTACTTGATGCTAACCACAGTGGTGAAAAAATGGAAAACTTCAGTTAAAAATCAACCAGTTTTAATAGAATGATACTCGGCTTTAGGAAGCGAGGCGAAACTTTCGAGTAGATCTATTCTCAGCTGCATTATTTACCATTGAATCAAGATGTTCTCAAACACGAAAGCTTTTTATAACTTCCGTAATCGTGTAAAGCAAGAAAGATGTCCAGCACTTTCCTTGGAAGGCCGCCGCGCAGTGCGCAGGCGGGAAGATAGCATTGCTGTCTCTTAAAGGGGGAAATCCCCTGGGATCGTTTACCCAGCAATTCAAGAAGACAAGTTCTAGCACTTACCTTAGTCATCTTAGGAGAGGATAGATGCAACCATTATTTACGATTGTGCAGAAAAATGCTGAAGCTACTTAAGTGCGTAGTCATCCATGTGAAAGAATTACTTAAGCGACTAATACGTCGAAAACAGAGGAGTAACTGAAAAAATGGAAAGGTGTAAAGATGATATTTCCAATGAAACGAGATTCTAAAATTATTTTCAAGCATACAAGTTTTTTTTAAAGAAATAGAAATTTCTTTTTTCGCAGAATATGTAGGCTCAGTTTCGTGTGCCAGGATCCATACTTTCCTAACGCGTTGAGTGCAGGAATCTTGAACATTTGTTACCAGAAGCGGAATTTATAAGTCATATGATTGGATAAGTTACGCTTGACTCACAGCGGGAACCAACCACCCCTGAAAATCTCACAGCCATGACTCAAACGCATGAGCATGTCATAGCTGAGAGCAAACAAATTTTCAAGATGGCTCGCGCACTCAACATGCTAAGATAAACCTTTCAGGGAACTAATAGGGACTCCGGAAGAGCAGGGGAACTGCGGAAACCATATCATACATATGAATATTCGCATAAATTATAAGACAGGTTATACACGTTAGAAAAAGGATTCTAACAGAGTTCTACAGTGGGTTTACTCCGCAGGTTGTTTAGGTTAATATGAAATACTACGACACTGACTGTATAGTTCAGCAGTAGTCATGCTAGTGCACTTTGCACTAGGCTAACGTGGAGAGATGAGAGTCTCTTTCTGCGGAGTCGGACCTGCGCGGTTTGGAGGATATTGAGCAGGTCCGTGCATTTCACAGTTGGATCAGTAATGTGTACGTAAATTTCGAGAAACACGGGCTTACCAACCACGCATGTAATTCCGCGCAGGCCCAAGTGACGAGTGCGAGACATCTTTGGTAGTCTGACTGTGTTTATGCGAGCGAACTAAGGCGTGCACAGTGAACAGTGCTTATTCTCGGATTTGCGCTCGGTAGTCAAGCATCATTGAATAAGCCCGATGCTAAACTGTACTATGAGGTATTTGTTGACTTGAGAGAAGGCCGTTGACAACTTGGAATGGGTTTTTGATATTTAAACTGTATTATAAAGTTGGAATTGAAATGAATTGTAGATGAAAAAATTACCACCTTTACCAAAACAATGTCGGCCGGACTTCGGCAGCAACATCCCCGCTTGTCAATCTTCCTCGGATCACGTGTACAGAGAGCAATGCATGCTTGAACTATTTTCCATAAATTTGGCCTTATATAAAAACAGTATTAATAATTGTTGAATCAAATATCAGTCTTTCCTCTGCGTGGATTTAGAATTCTCTAACCGCAACGGAATACTACCAATATAATGGGAAGTAGGTACCGTTTTTTTGTAATAAAAAATCTTCCAAATGTATAAAAAATGCAGCAAACAGGTTAAGCAGCTGGACTTGAAGTCTGTTTCTGATATGGATATGTGTGGCGTCTGTAAGAAAAGATTCCTCTGCATCTTTGACAAAGATTCTCTCTTTTCCAGTCACTTTTGTCTGTATTTCAGGTAAGGACTGCATGTAAAATTATGTCCTACGTTGATTGATGACCGCTGAGCCGGTATCAAAAAGCCGGAGATGAGAGACCTGGCTCTTTGTCTTATTCTCAGCCACAAATGCATCTAAATAATCATTTCAGTGAACTTTGAATCGTATTTAGTTGGGGATGTAACCACTTTGAAGGAATAATTATTGTCAAACTACACCATACTCCAAAAGAGTATTTTTAGTTAGGATAAAAAATAGAGATAGGTCGCGGTACGGATCAATCCCTACAACTGCTATGCTCATTTTATCCACCAATGACCTAATTTTACCTTGATATCCTAAACTTCCCATATACCACTCCTTCCGAGTAACGTTGCATTGCTTTTTACGCCATAAAATTCCTCCCAAAACCTCATTATCTACTTTACTTAAAGGTTTTTCGAAAACACCGAATACAAGCATCTTTGAGGGGAAATTAGGTCATATTTGAGCCTTAGCATCAAACTAACAGGAATAAATCATGGATAATATGTGCCATTTTGGATGAACCGATCGTTTTTTAGTGTAAATTATTGGTTTCAAGTTTATATATATCAAAAAAGCTATTTGCTGTTTACTATTTCTGACCACCGTACGTCGGTGAGAAGAAAAAATAAAATAAATAAAAATATAAAAGATTAAAGGAAATTATAATGTTTTGTAGACACATTTTGATATCGATTCTTTTACCCCAATTTGGCAAAGTGGCTGAAAGTATTGCCTTGATTAGGGTTATCTGCTCTTTTCTCGGAAGAGGAGGAAATAATCATTATAAAATATATTATAATGTACTTAACTCTGCTTTTATCTTTATATTTTTGTTTTTTTTTCCTCCCAGTTTTTTATGTAGTCTTCACTCAGCTTTGATAAATTTTGCTGATGTTATTTTCCTGATTCTCTTTTATCACACTCAGATTACTTTCCATAGAATTATTATGACTTCGCATGTTGACTTTCCAATAGTCGCACCAATCCTCCAGTGAGTTTCCAGCAGTACCAGTGAGATTTAAATCTCTCTTCATTTCTTTAATGAGGGTTTAAAAGTCCATGTTTTTCGTTATACAATAAAAATCCAAAGACTCCATTGACAATTTACATTTAGAACTTTTACATCAACTATGAAAGTATTCGTAATATTAATAATTAGAGTTATGCATGATTTTCTGCTTTTCAAAATTTCCTAATAAAATGTCACATTTGCTGCCTTCATACGGCAATTTGATAAATTTTTTATATGAAGGGTGAGTTTAATGTTTAAAGACAGGGAAACCATAAAATTCCACAGGAAGAATTTAAAACCACTAATCTGACCTTTTGAAAACATACATAAAATTAAAAATCTGTTTGTTAGAGCGCTATACCCTCGTTAATAGAATCAAACCAAATTTGCCGCAGATATTCCTTAGGACTAGAAAGGAATAATAAACTAAATAACCAAGACCCCTGGACCCATGAGGCCCTTTAGCAGTGGTAAATTATGGCTATACTTGAATATTGCACACTATTGTAGACATATGATCAATTATTGGGAGCTATAAGAAAGTCTTGGAGCTCTAAAACAAGTATTGGGACATGGTAGGTCCCTGATAGGACCGTTGATTTCTATGTTAACTCGGAATGGATGAGCTGATGAGCTCATTTGTTATATCTTGCATTTTTGCGCGTATGTACCAGTTACCATAGCGAATGACACAGAGAATATAGGAATTGCCCCAGGACCCCATTTTCTCCAAAGTGAGTCCTTCGGAGGTTGCCGAATATTGCCATTCTCGGATATCGCAAACTTACGTACACACACCCATAATGAATCTTTCAAGCCATTTGAAGGACTAAAAGCTTAGAAGAAAGATTAGGGCCCAAAACCGGTGTTTAAAATCATAACGGATGACCTCATTAACTGACATTCTTGCAATATTGCAGCTTTACACACAATAGCAAGACAAGACCATAATCTTCCACCCAAAAGGCTCTGAGATCCTAAATAGGTTTATCTTGGAGGCAATTCATGAAATTTCCTATTCCAAAGGCAAGTAAGGGATAACTTTTTGAATATCACTGTCACTACAGTGTTTCAATATAAAAAAACAGCAAATTGAAGTGAAATCCAAAATACATGTTGAAGCACACCTTATTATTTTACATCGATGAACTTGAGCAAGAAAATATACTGCCAGAAACACTCTCCATTTCTTGAAATTTTAATAATGCGCCATGTTGTACATATAGTTCCTTACATCGATAAACGTATTAGAATTCCGTCGGAGTCCTGCTTCCCGGCGGCGAGGAATGCGGCCTGCTACACGATGGGCCCAACGGAATAACAAATGGACAGGAGGCCCTGGGGAGGATCCTCGTCGATCGTTGCAAAAAATTTAACCCAGAGGGAAAGGATCAGGGATGAGTTGGGGTGACCCATGCTGAGCAGTGACAGGAAGCCGGAGAGGAAAATATATTCTCGTCAAGATATATCGTGGGCAGTGACGTAGCCATGGGTTCAGTGCATCCCCCCCCCCCCCCCGAAATTTATAATTTAATAAAATGAAGAAACTAAAAGGATTACCTAGGTTGTGCGTGGTTTTTTAACGAATTAAGTTGATTTCATTTATTCTTTACTCCGATCAACTTTTTTATTGTGTATTAGTAATTTTCATACATATTAAACGGTGGGTGTAGTATTATTTCAGATATGTGCTCAGCGAGAAACTTAACCCTTAAGTAGGCCCTAATAATTATCATTTATTCAATAATATCGATTAGTTTTACCCTAAAAGTCATCATTATCGTAAATGTTTGTATTTTTCGTGTAATTTCATTTAGTTATAAATACTTGCCAGTAACAACATATTATAACAAGGTTTTTTTGCCGCGAAAAATAGCTTTTAGATATATTGGTAGAGAGAATTTTGATAATTTTGTTCACATTAATTATAATTAGAGAATTATAACAAGTATACACCATGTACAGTAATTGCAACGTTAGTATGGTCTGTTAGTTAGCAACGCAGGGTCTGTGTAACTCCAATGACTGGAAAGTGTAAGCAAATTTGAAATTATTTAGCATTACAAAAATAACTTTATTTGTAACGGGTTATTATCAAGTTTCTTGAAGATACTAAAGATATAAAAAAATTATTTTACTGTTCAAAAATTGGAAGCAATGATTAATGCGTGGCGGTCTAAGGGCTAAAAAATCGGTCGTTACACGGCAGGTGAAATAGCCTTCCTAATTACTGAAACACACAAAATTCCTCCTAATTTTCAAATTTTTTTCACCCCTGCTAATTCTCGAAATTGGCCCCGAAACGAAATCCTGGCTACGTCACTGGTCGTGGGTAAAAACATTACGATGATATTTTTGTAATCTACTCTTATTGCCGTGTTACCAATAAAAAAGTATCAAGGATACTAGCCATTGGATTCAAAGTCAGATTTTAACTATGAAGAAGCCTTTTTTAAAATGATTTCCAATGACTAAGAATGCGAGAATAGACAAAAAAGGGCCAATATTGGAGCAGGAAGACATTTTAATCATTTTTTGGATAGTATTTTGGAGGGGAATGGGCGTAGTAGTGAATAAATTAGGAGAATTTTGTTTTTAAAGGAGGCTATCAGAATTAAGAGAGAACTGTTGACGGGGACTTTTAAATTGTATTTAGAGTTGTGTTTCTTTTTCAAGACTTGTAGATATGCAAATATATCTAGCACGCATTGAAAATTTCTACAATTGTGTGAATCATACAATGACACAATACACATGCTTCAAGAAGAAAAATTGTCACTATAGTAAGAATGCATAACAAAGACTGGCGAATAGCCTAGAGTTGAGTGTAGTGTGTTGAGTGAAGTAACGACAGGTTTCGAGTGTAACGTTGCACGGAGGAGAAACTTAGACTCTGAGAACAGAGTCAACTTGGTTTTAATCCACACTATTTATTTCAAACGACCCGGGTTTCAGCAACTTACATTTTTGCCATCTTCAGGACCTGAGAACAGAGGACAAAAAATAGTTGCAGGCGTTTGAGATTTAGATGTAGCAGAAGTTCGAGAAATTGCAATGGACGGAAAGAAAGACTAACGGCGAAGCTCTCGGAATGGAGGGTGAGTGAAAGATAACTACTGGAAGAGATGAAGAGAATGCAGAGTAAGTTTTTGAAATAGTGCTGAGGGGTGGCTATTAGATGATGAAGATCAGGAAATAATGGAGGATGTCCAGATATTGAGGACAATAGTAGGAGGGAAAGGGCCAGAAAAGGAAGTAGCTTGCTTCACGGATGAGATGAAGAGAGGCAAGACATACGCCGAGCTAAAGCGTAGACGGATACGAGGATAGCGATGCCATCAACTCGTTATGTATTTAAACTTCTTAAAAAGGTGATTCCAAGAATATTTGTAAGCTATTCAACCATATGAATATGATTTTATGGCATATCATAGCCTCTTATCATAAGTCCATGCATTCTGTCCAACGCCTGCACTACACAAGCCAACCTGTGGTTTGCCTGCATACGCAGCGTAACGTTGCCTTTTAAACAAACCATTCATCAGAAATAGTAGATCACTACTATCAAACCGGATTAAAATGTTTTGGCTTGTTTTAGTTGCCGATCGGAGTTTTTGGTGAGGGGATTGATTGGAAAGAAATGAAACGAGCGATTTAGTAAGTCTTCTATGCATCAGTCTTCTTGAACTTCCCTGTTGTGGGCTTTGCTTTGTGGAGTTTCTTACAATTAGTATTCAAAATTGAAATAAAATACAGATACAAAATTTCAGAGAAAGATTGTTTATTTTTTGTTCGTTGCCGAAGTTAAGGGGAAAATGACAGAGGTTCGGGGAAGATTTAGGATGACAGGGGCTAGTATAACCGCGAATCAAGGGCTGGGGGTGCGGGATTGGCCTTTTTCCTTGTAGGTCAGCGTTTCCCAAACTTTTTCCTTCCGCGACCCATTTTAGCCCATACGTTTTAGCCACGACCCTCTAAAAATAACAAACAATGTGTACATTCTAATGATATTGTTTTTAAAGTAATTAAAATCCTCATCTCGCGACCCCTTTCCGAACGGCCCGCGACCCATCTGGGGGTCGCGACCTCCAGTTTGGGAACCACTGTTGTAGGTTATTTCGTCGGAAATGAGTGAGGAGGAGAGCAGGTATTTCTGCTCATTGCATAGGTAGGTGGAGAGTTTAATAACTTTGAGAGCGTCCATTTTTAAGCCTTTGTGAAGAAGGTGTAAAATTTTGTCATCAAAATTAAGAGAAAATGTCGTAAAGAAGTACAATTGTTTTATTTAAATTATAAATACTAACCGATGTTGCAGGGATCTCTGATTGATCTGAGATTAACATACTCTAAGCGTTTCATCTGAATTGCTATTAGATTCGCTAATAAACATTCAGGCCCTTTTTAAGCTTAATTTCTGATAAACCTTTATTGGCGGTTTTCCCAATGAGTCAATCATTTTCCGACGATAAGAATCACGACTCGGATTTAAATGCGTAAACATCGTCTTTCACTTGTAAACTTGAAGATGTTACCTATAAATTGAATATCCGGCCGCACTTATTATCATTGCTTGCTAATATAAACACAAAATGTGTCAAATAAATCAAAACTACGAAACTAAGAAGCGAGGCATGTTCTCATTTCGAAGTGCAATAGGCGCTATTACTCAATAACATTTAAGTACTAATTGAAAAGGAATTCAATGAAATCCTCACAGTAGAAATTATTTGCCTTTATGAGGAATAAATACGCTTTTTAACTATTTCTGCTTATCAATCAGAATAATTAACAAATAATTTACCCTGACCCTTAGGAAGGGTGTTCATTTTACTGTGTGCAAAATCAAAATAATATTCAAACTACGTATTTTTCATTAAATGTAAAAGCAATGCTTTCTGAGCCAGTTTAATAAGACTATCGCCGAGTACTAAGCTCTTTGGACTGTGCCTAATTTAAAAGAATCGGTTTGTCTGGTATGTGTTTGTGTATGAATAGATGCATATAATTAAGACACCTACCTCTGTAGTTCGATGACCAAACAAAAAAATGCACGAAATCGACGTAATGTATATTTAGTGCTTCATGTCGATAAAAAGTAATATGAAAATAGTACAGCTGCTTGATAGCACCTATACTATATTTAATACATTTGTCCTAAATGTATTCCGTATTAGCATATCCATTATGCAGGAATGGTGGGGACGACTGGGGTGAAGGAACGAAGGACATGAAGAGAATGAGCGTTGGGAGACTCGCGTGAAAGAACTCTTGAAGGGACGCTGGACGGCGCGAATGGTTACATCTCCGGGGGGACACCCTTTGGGCGATAAGGGACAAACTCCGTGCTCCACCCGATCTGGTACCACGTAACACCCGACACGATGAGTCGACTCGGTTGAGGACAACTTTTAAATGCATTTATTTCTATACTTATTTATTTCGAGTCCAGCAACATATTGTTTTAATACCGATCAAAAATAAATTAAAATAAATTGATATTCATTCAATTTATCGTGATATAATTACCTCCCTTAAAGCATAAATAATATTTGATGCTTCAGCGATACTGGGAATCGATATTTTGAGGGAAAAGAAGTTAAGAGAAAAATCAATTTTGATAACTCATTGTAGTGATTTCATGAATAAAACTGGCATCTTATGCATAGGCATTAATTGTAGTTGACCGATCTTTTAGTAGTTGAAGGATATAATTTGACTGATTCCGCCATTTTGTTTCAGAGAAGTCATTCACTGGTCTATATAAAAATAGCTTCAGATTTGGATTCAGGAATTAGAAATCAACAGAATGGGAAAAAATGTGGCTCTTATTATAAAAAATGACTGAGAAATAAATTCTGACTGGCTTATTTTATTTCCAAATATTGTGTGCGTCTGCGGCGGGCGCCCTTCCTTCCCAGCGTTCCCCGTCGCGCGCTGCACCCCTTCGTCACCATTATTATTCCCGGAGCGTTGTGGAGTCCCACGTCGCCGCGATACGCGACAACACCCGCATCGACCAGACACCATGATACCCACACGCTCGATTGCTATCAAGGGACTGAATGAGAAATTGCATTTCTCCACGGCCCGAGCAGGTCGAGTACGCAAGGATCTCCATGTCGGTCCATGAAAAATATATGAGCGCCTGTGGATAAAAAATTCAAGTACTTGGGCGGTCTTTGTGGGGGTATGGTCGAAGAAAGCACCCGGAGATGACTCCGGCAAAATGACCTCCCCCGCTTCAGTCAAAATCATTCTTCACTTTGAATGATTTTAACTAATTCATACATCCTTCAGGGTAAGATTCCCTGTCAGGGTAGGCTTAGTCAAAAAAGTTTAATTCTCGGTGATAGGCCTGTAAAGCTGACTCTGTTTTAACCGTCGGGACGCCATAATCATTTGGATCCCCCAAAACTCCAGGATCGGATCATATTTGACCCACATTTATTTCTCTTAAGGAATAGGTTTTTTGTTTAGAACAAAAGCTATGCATACAGCATAAAGATATAAGTGCTTTATTTTCCAAGAAATTGACTAATAAAGAAAGGGTATATCTAAAATAAGGCTTTATAACTTGGATCAAAAGAGGTAAATTGTAGTAACGATTCATACCTCTTGATATACTAGGACTTGGTTTTTTTTTCAATTTATAAAATTGTTAATATAGCCACGTCCCATTTCTTTGAAAGAATTGTTAGACGAAATTTCACCCGATTGCGTAACGATTAATATAAAACAATTTAAATTACAACTCTATGGGTCATTTTGACCAGTTCATTGCGTTCCGAGGTAATTCCCTCCATACTGCTCGGGTATTTCGTTATTGTGGTGGCTAGAGTAATGGCTTCCTATCCCGAAGGCCCGGGTTCAAATCTCGGCGGTGGTGGAGATATTTCACAGGAATCTCGATCCCAACTTGGGTCCTATGTGGAGAGAACTTCCGTTTGATGAGCCGTTTAAAGCGCCTAATTCTGACACCGGGTTTCTCTCCACCCATTCTCTGCTCCCCAATAATCCTTCCCCTACTAACCAACCCACCCAATCATTGCCGCAAATGACCTCAACTGTCGATCACGTCCTCAAAAAACCAACCGATATAAACTGCCCTATCCTTGTATAAGTATGTCGATCTCTTTTGCTTTCGTTACCCTCCTGGCGGTATACAATCCGCCGGGAAAGCAACAGATCCCTCATTTAGGTCATCCCTCACAACTCAATTCAATTCACATTGCTTGGTACCAACACTTGACATGTTTTGATTCAGCATCACGTCGCGTAGACATGCCCTTTACTTCCTGATAAAAATCGTCTGTTACGTCTTTGAAATTGCTTTTTTTGTTATCTGTTTTTCTGCATATAATATAAAATGTGAACATTTGCTCATTCCAGGCTCATCGATTTCTGTCCGAAACCCCGTTGTCAAGACCTTATTAAATTAAAGGACTTCGTGGAGTGGCATAATATTTTTATGTTCTGTGTTATATTCAATGGGTTTCTTCCAATTAAATTAGTATTTTACTCCGATGTCCCAATCCTCGCGACTATACGCACGTGATCCAATTTTAGGACTGTTCGCCCGTTGCTTGGAAACGGATAACTTCTAATCAGAGAGTGCCAAGAATGACACATTGGATGTATTTTCGGGGTATCTTAGATGGAGGTTAGTAGTATGTAAATCCATGAAGGTTTCTAAATCATTGGGAAGGCACCAATAACATGGTACGTAGTCACTCGCAAAACGCAGAAGCCAGGGGGTGTAATTGGCTAACAAACCTGACCGGCTATGGGGAGATTCCCCGTCAACTAATTTGACATTTCTTTGAGCGAATTTCATCCATTTGGTGTATATCTAACCGAAAGTGTGGAATATATCAAGTTAATTACCTTGACAATGTCGAGTAGTAACCTATACAAATTAAACTGCCAAACCATTCTAGTTATTGCCACAATCACCAACAGAGTATTTTCTTGTATTATCCATTAATTTTTACCCTTAAATGGCAAGACACTTTTCTGGTTTGGCCGTATACTCTGTAGATAATACTGCTTGAAATTTTGAATGAAAAAGATCTTGAATATTCTTTACTTTCAAAAACTTTCGTTAAGGTTTTACATGTTATTGACAAAGGAGCTAAGCTGGATTTTCTAGATACATAATTTCAAATTATGTCTTATTCCAAGTTGATACCAAATATATTGTTAAGTATATCATGTCAACATATTTATCACCTCTACATCACGCAACTCTCCCACCTCCAAGACCAATTCTCAGTTAATTTGACCTTTAGTTTGTTTATCAACTTTTCAAGTGAACCCGAACTGGTTAATATAATGATTACTCATTGACCGCGCAGCGCTGAACACGGCAGTAACAATCTATTTATTTACTGAACATCAAACCATTAAAAACCATAATATAAGCAATCATTTTATTTATTTTTTTAAACTTGTTAATATATTAGCATTAGTAAGACTACCTATTGCATAATAAATATGTCTTCATCTTATGAAAAAGTCAAAACTTCACTATTAATTCATTCACTAACTCATTAATGAATGCGTCCTATTAACTTTTTACGTTCGATGGTGACTATTATCCGTAGTAGATTTTAAAGTATCCGGCGAAAACTTGTGGAAATGAACGATCGATAACATTTTCACAAAAAAGAAGGATACTTCGTAAATTTCCACGTTGAGTTTATTTCACCGAATTACGTTTCGGCAACTTTTGCCATTATCAAGGTTTTTGCCTTGATAATGGCAAAAGTTTCAGAACCTTAGGTCGGTGAAAAAGGCAGTGTAGAAACTAACAAAGTATCTTTCGTTTTTTTGATAGTATTATTCGTAAAATTACTTTGGCTGGAGAATAGAGAGATATGTATCATTCAGCTCTGCAAAGAAATCTGGTCTATTTTGTTATAAACTTGCCTATTTTTAATCTTATTTGAGTAACCTTTTCTAGTTGCATCGATATGAGCTCAATTATTTATGAAATAGCATAGAATGAGTCATGTGATAGCATAGAATATTTATTCACACCATCTCCTTAAAAAAGCACGTTGATGCATTGATTTCGAAGGTTCTCAACGTAGCTTTTAAACCATTTCCTCCGAAAAACTCCATCTTTTAGAATAGGTATTTTCCTGGGCCATTTTTTGCGTTAAATTTTCCAGGGTCTTCCCCTAACATCAAACTTTGATTGACAAGACACCTCCAACCCATGAAAAACTCGAAAATATATCCATATGGTCATATTTAGGCACGGTATAAATATATTTCCAGACGAGGAGTATGTCCAGTTTGGCACTATCTGTCGATATATTTTTTAGTAATCACCTTCCCCTGAGTAACTATTTATTTGGTAAACTTTTCTTTTGCCTATCATTATTTTCAGAAATTATATTTATTCAATAAGTGAAATAAAATACGAAGGTTACTGACAACTAAAATTGTTGAAAATATTTGAAAATATATTTTAATTAACTTTTTTTAAGGGATGAGTCGATTCCACTTTCTTTCGATCCCGATTCTGATTCCGATTCTTTCAAGTCGATTCCCGATTCTCGATTCCGATTTCATCGATTCTTATTTCTTATAACAGGTGGGATATTGATATACCAGTAGCATACGGCTATTATTTAAATTCAAGTACTGGCTGGAATAACATCACTAAGACAATAAGTCCCTCAAAAAGTATATTTATTGACAAATAGCAAATATATCCTCAGCTTTGAGTCAATGTTGAAAATATTTATCTATCTGAAATGGATAGAATTGGAATTGACTTTAGGTGATCGATTCTCGATACCGATTCTAAGCCTGAGAATCGGTGGAATCGAGAATCGAGATACGGAATCGACTCATCCTTACTTTTTTTAAACATTACTCAATTATGGGATTAAAAAGGTAACACTACGTAAATTCCGTCTCTTTAATTTAGGACCAGATCTGATGAGTCGGCGAATCTCCGTCTCTTTGTGTCAATGGCTTAGAAATACTGCTAACTTCTATAAAATTAGCTAGAGCGTGAAAATCTTAGGCTAAATTTCCTAGGAAGTATTTGCGAGGATGTGTAAGTTTTCTGTATAAGAGTTTTGCAAATTGAAAGAAAAAACCAGTCAGTGAGCGGTCAGGTAGCTACTGCGGCAGCTACAGCGGCAATGTCGACGCTTAATTGAGGAGGCGGAATAAAGAGAGTAACCCCTTCCCGCAAGCATCTTAGCGTTGGCACTCCCGTGTTAGCTCTCCAGCCACTCGCTAAACGTTTCTTTCTTTCAATATTCAAAGCTCAAATGAAAATTATTCTCGCACCCACGCAAAAATTTCGTTGAAACATTTTTATAGTAATTCACACTAATTCCAATCGTGTGGGAATTTTATGTATTTCTTTAACACTCTGCATATACATACGCAAGGTTCATAAAGTTTAGGTGTTTAAGGATGAACACGCATCATCATTATCGTATCTGAGGTATCGGGATATCGGAAACTTAATTATCGGATTTTGATGGAAAAATGGTATCGTGCCGGCACTAATTAAAGCCTTAAGTTGTAATCCTAGTTGCTGGAGCGCCATGAGTGTGCGTGTACAATATTTTACATAAATTGTTATCAAAATCCGGACGCGTGCCACCACTTCTTTGGAAGTGCCCACCTCTCTCAACACATTCGCTGCGGATCGCCTCTGCCGGTTTCTCGAGAACGACAGGTGGCCTCTTATGATTCTTCAATTTTGCTAAAGTATTTTTTCGGTCCTTGGATCCGTAGGTTTCAGTAAGGACCGTCACAACCTAACATACATCAGTCAAACCCTAACCAGCATGTGGCAAGTGGTCGGCACTAGTTTCTGTGGTTCCCACATCATTTAAAGAGAGAATATCTTTAAAGGGAGGGTTTTTTTCTTGTGCTTTCATAGCTAAAATGTTATAAGAATTGATTTCCATTTGCCTTTTCAACTATACATTGCACTAGAATTAGATAAGTAAGGAATACAATGTACGTCCAAATGTTAACCCCCCATTGTTGATCAAATGTCGCCTGGAAAATATGGGGGGACTATTTTCGAGTACGAAGAAAGTAAACCACTAGGAATTTCCGTGGCTGACCCAAAATAGTGGAATTGATGGATAGTAATGCTAATATTACTCATTATTATAAGTAAATAGCAAAGCTGCTTGAGAAATTCAGTATTATATTTTATTATATCATAGTTTATCTCCATGACCATGTCATTAAAGCAGAACAGCAACTCGGTAAGGACGTTATGCAACCCGCAACACCACTGACTCATGAAAGTTTTTCCGCGTATTAGATTTAGATTCAAATTGAGAAATTACGAGCGACTTTATTTATTATTTAAAGTATTAAAATACGAATGAAATAATCTATACGCTAGGATGCATGAATTTCAGGTGAAATTTACGATATCATTCATTAGATTTCTTTCTTACCATTATGATACTAGGTACATTTGATTCCATTTAGGCACATACATTAATAAAGTACATCAATGTTGGAGATAGATTCCTTCAAGGGTCATGTAAAAGATAAAGTGAAAAAGGACACCTAGGAAGGTAATTATTATCTTAATATAATCCCTAAAGGAATTATATGCCTGCTCAGCTCCTTCATATATATAGTTACTTGAAGGTTATATATGCCTAGTCGTTGTTGGACACTTGATTTTTTTATGTATTCTTAGATTCGGACACTTCTTCAATTCACGCCTGAGGGCACTTATATTGAAATTAGCAAAAACCACCAAATTCAATGCACACTGTGGCAGAAAGCAGAAAAAAAGTTCTCCACTCCAGCTATAAGATAAGTTATGATCCAATACAAAATGCAGGAATACTAATAGGTTGGCTTTACATTCCCTGCAGTACGTTCCATTGGTGATTTACAAGAAACAAAGTAGGAGGAAAAGTAGCACTGGAACTGCCGATGGGATCAATTTTGTTCATATTTCATTTTATTGGTTTGATTTCATTTTACTATAAACTTGAATTTCAGTACATACGTTCCAGATTTTTAGACTCTTCATCAGTTATGGGAAGGAATGATTGCACAAAATGACTCCCTCTTTTGTTTCTAATGCTTTTATCACCTATTGATTTAACCTGTAACCACGGAGAGGTATAATTTTACCCCTTGACAATCTATCCAAAAACGACAAGGCATCCGAATCAACAATGAAATATTGTTGATATCCTTGAAAGCCGTTGAACAGCCTTCAGCTCGGGTTGGCTCTTATGTCTCTCAAACACGATTGGTATAGTGGTAGCTAAACTTAAATGACCGTCACAATCGCGAAGCGTGACGTCAAGGAGTTTGAGGTTCGAGTATAAGGGGTCACTTAAGAAGCGGAGGGGAGAGAACAGCACATTTTTAGAAATATTTCCAAAATAACTGCATTCAACTAGAGAGATTAGATTTAACTAGGGAAAATGCCAGCAGCACGTTTCAGGACAAATTTACGATCCGAAGGAAGCTGCATTGAATTATGCTGATATTGATCGCAATCTATCGGAGTGACCCATCAAAATAATTGACTTAAGCTTAAAGAGCTAGAAAAGTTATATGAATAAAAATTCAAGTATGTTTTAGATGAAGGTTTTAGATGAAGGTCTTCTGAGCAACTGCCACCATTTTTCGTAACCACTGCACAAAATATTGCCAGGTGTTAGTCAAATGAATTTTTTTCTTTTGATTGGCAACTCCTTTCCCCTGCGGTTTGAGGCAGTGCATTACCAGCGCAAGTAGAGACATGCAACTAAGTTTGTAAAATGGACGTAAATGAAATATCTTTCGAAAATAACCTGTAAGAATTTTTAATTTTGTCTCCGAGGTTCTGATAGTATTATTTAAAGGACTCCGGAGATTCCATACAATGTTTATAAAGGGGTCGTATTTCCCCCCTATGCGGTTAATGTGTTATAGCCAGCCTCGGCTGTTTTATTGTTTATGATATTAAATCATGAAAAAAATCACCAGTCTCATGGAAATATCTTCCAAGATGTTTCTTTACCAATGAATTCCTTCAAAATTCAAATTCAAAATTCAAAATTCAAATTACCAAATTCCTTCCTATAACACTGGTCAACAAATAAATTTTTTTTTTCTGTCCCAGACATGTTGTTGGGTGATTCTAGAGGTATTGTTCGTGCTGATTCCGAATCTGGGCTCAGATTTTTTCTATCACGTCTAGTTTCCTTAGGAAAACCTAATTAAATGTGGGTTAAAGGGGGTTTCAGCAAATAAATCGTGAATTAAAAAAATGTGAAGAAATGGGTACTTAGGATTTTCTCGCATATTTAGCATCTGGTAAGTCCCTTTTCAGTGTACAGCAGTAATGTGCTAACATGTTGCTGAACTTTCCTTGGTAGTGTTTTTCCATGCGTAAAATATCCTGGTGGAAACGCTCACCGTGTTCCTCACTAACGGCACCAAGGTTTGGTGGAAGAAAGTCCAGGTGTGAGTCGAGGAAGTGAATTTTTAAAGACATATTGCAGCCCATTTTTTGGTACGATTTAATTAGATTAGCCACCAGATCGTGATAATTCTCAGCCATGATATTTCCTAGAAAATGTTCAACTACACTTTTGAATGCGTTCCACGCGGTTTTTTCCGTTCAACTCGATTTTTATTGAAATTCCAAATCCTTCAGCACTTCCCTAATCTGAGGCCCAATAAAAATTCCTTCTTTGATCTTTGCCTCACTGATTTTAGGGAATTTTTGTTTCAAATAAGTAAAACCAGCACAATGTTTTGTCCATGGCTTTCAAAAATCTTTTAAAAAGTCCAAATTTAATATGTAGAGGTGGCAATTGAACATTTTTCGGATCGAATAAAGGCTGAAAAAGGACATTTTTGGATCCAGGAACGAGTGCTTTACGTTCAGGCCAATCTTTTATCAAGTAATGATTTTTTCTGTCTCTGCTATCCCACTCGTAGATGAAGCAAAAATATTTCGTGTAGCCAAGTTGTAAGCTTAGTAAAATTGCAATTACTTTTAAGTCGCCACAAATTTTCCACTTATATTTTTCGTAGTGATTTTTTTCTAAAAGTAACTGCATATTCAGGTAAGATTCTTTCATGTCAGTTCCATGAGCTAACGGTATCGAGGGGAGTTCATTTCCATTATGTAAGAGAACAGCCATTAAACTTACCTTGGAGGAATCATTGAACAAACGTCAATCATCTGTGTTGTATTCAAAATTAAGAGTATCCATAACAGAGAGAACATCATTGCAAAAAATAAGGTTGTTTTCTTGAGAAAAAATAATTTAAATTCGTCATGGCGAGATTGATGCATAGAAATTTTCGTATTTGGAACCAGCAATTTCCAACCCTTTAATCGTGATCCTAAGATTTTACTCTGCTTTTTCGACAAATTTAAATCGTGCACTAGATCATTTAAATCCTCTTGCGTTATAAAATGAAGTCCATCAGATGTACTCGGTCCGAAATTTGGGTCCTTCGAGTTTTCGAATCCTTAATTCTCACATTCTTGATTACTTTCTGAATCTTTGCTAAGATTAACATTTTCCGGTGTTTCCACCACTGGTAAATGGTCGTATCGCTGATTCGTGGTTGTTTGGATATTTTACTGTGTGTTTTGCCTTCGGTGTAATTCCTTTAATTTTTGTTAAACAAAAATAACATTTTGAAAAATGATTCCTAGGATCCCGCCAAATCATGGGGACGGCAAAATTCATATGACGTTTACCCTCAGTCCAACCAGTGAGAAGCCTTACACCTAGGCATGATGACAGCTAAGCCACTTTACAACGATTACACAGGTGCTACACATCACATGAGACAATTATCCTTTATCCTGGTCACCCAACGGACAGTCAAAATTAAGTTTATAACACTGTCTCAAGAAGGGAGTAATGTTCCGCCTTTGAGCCATGAAATTAATTTCACCGCACACATAACAAAAGTCATCGAGGTGGTTCATCATGCACTGTCTAGGCATGATGAAAGCTAAGCCACTTCACAATGATTACAGTGTAATAAGCTGTAATTTCCTGCAAGCAACAAAATTCTCAAACCGTCTTCAGAGAAAAAAACAGACGTCTTCACGCGACGACAGTAGTTAGTCACATACTGATGTGCAGTGGCAGCTGATTCAGCATTGCTTTGGACAAAACGATAGGATAGTGCAAGTTTAAACATGTTTTGACAGGATAGGAAGGCATGACATCATAGGACATGTTTTTACAGGAAAATTTTATCTCCACCTGCTCATGCTATCACGATATATAAATGAAATAAATTGCTACTATCATTATAGCAGAAACATACATTCAGCTGTCCTAAGAAAACTAGACGTGATAGAAAGAATCTGAGCACAGATTCGGAATCATCACAAAACATACATCTAAGATCACCCAACAACGTCTTTAGGACAAAATCTTTGTTGACCAGTGTAATCAGCGATTTCTCCTTTTAAAAACTCAGTCCTCTTTATATGTGTACTATAATTAGTTTTTTTCTGAAAGAGTGCAGCAGGCAGTCAAATATTCAAAATGCTCTCTTTATTAACGAAATATTTTAGCTTCCATACGTTGTAAAAACGCTTCATTTCTCACGGCAAATTTTGTTGCCTATTCCTCTTCTGATGAATCTTCACTTCACATTTTGAACTATACGGCTGACATACTAGATACAACTTGTTTATTTACCAGTGCAACTGAATTCATAGTCTTTATACTAAAGTTATAATCTTTCGTTAGTGAATTTGTAACACTTGGAATTCCAAAACTGAGATGATTAGCACAATACCCGTAATAGTTAAAATATTAAATGTAAAATTAAAGGTTTACCTTAAGAGTTACCGTGAGTTTTATTGGCCATTGATGTTTGAGTCGTACTTTCCTGATCTCGTGAATGTGATTAGCCGGGCTCTCTCGATAAATATCTCAATACTAGAGGGTCGGAGGTTCACATCCAGCCTCTAATATTGATGTGGTAGTGTAACCTTATGGGCCCGCGTAAATCGAACCTACAATGGGACAATGCCTTAGCTGTTAAACCATCGTAAAAAACAAACTACTTCTCTTGTAAGAGGTCCGATTATGGGAATTTTATTTCCTCTTAATATGGCTATAAACTATCAGATAAAATATAAGTATACATTTGCGATAGGGTAGATATAGTTTCGAAATGAGCACTTAATGTCCACTTAAATGCATTAACATTGGGTAGAAAGGCTGCACAAGAGGTCATTAACCTTTAGGAAGCCTCTATGCTAAAACCTAATGTGTTATGTGAGGAATAAACTTAAGTACTACTACAAATGATGGCAGCACGGAAGATAGAATAACCCGTGTTTCCCAAAACGAATAAATGTCCCCAATTTTTAGGATACTAGGCCATAATATTTTCTCTTTGGTGCTCAACATACCTCGACCTCAAAGATTTATGAGCCATGTTTTCTCGAGGGTACGTTGGGATTTAATAACTGTTACCCCTTCGTTATTTTGTGAATTCCATCTCTAAGGCTAAAACACGATGCATGTATGTCAATAATGCAGTATCCAATGCAATATCAAGCAGTATAGTTTTTTCATACTGCATTGCTGAACTTCATGTATTGTTTTTTTTTGCTCTGAAATGGAATAAAATTCCTAAACTTTGGCAAGAGTTCCGTAGTTGATGAGTACCTCGGCCTAAAAGATTTAAGAGTTATGTTTGCTCGAGGGTACGTTGGGAGTTAAAACTGTTACCCCTTCGTTATTTTGTGAATTCCATCTTTAAAGCTAAAACACGATGCACTTAGGTCAATAATGCAGTATCCAATGCAATATCCAGCAGTATAGTTTTTTCATACTGCATAGCTGAACTTCATGTATTGTTTTTTTTCTCTGAATTGGAATAGAATTCCTTAATTTTGGCAAGAGTTCCGTAGTTGATGACACATAACTCCCACGTTTTCCCCCAAAATAACCACTTGAATAACATCCCCGTGGTCGTACATGCAAAACCTTGTCCCTACGCAGGCTTAAGTCATCCCCAACACTCTTTCCAGTTAGCAGATTTGACCACAAATGGTCTGTACCGTGCAATCTCTAGAATATTATTTATTCAGGTGATAATTTAATTGTTACTATAATAACTGGTATTACATAACGCATCGAATGCCATACCTTCGCCATATCAGACTTAGAAATACCCTGCCTCTTACTAATAAAACCAGATAAAACTAACAAACATGGCATATTATTCTAATGAGGGTTTGAAACACTAGTGATAACAAAACTTGCGGTTTCAGGGTGTATTACGTGAAATTTTTCCATGTTAGGAATGATAAAAATTATGCGAATTTCACAATAGATATTTTTTTCACGACCCGGGTTTCAACACATTATGTCATCTTCAGGTCATTCATGTCATTATGTCATCTACAGGAGATGATTGAACACATTATGTCATCTTCATCACACCTGAAGATGACATAATGTGTTGAAATCTGGGTCGTGAATAAACTATCTATTGTGAAATTCGCATAATTTTTATCATTCCTAGCTTGTGATTACATTGCTTAAGAAATTGAATATGTTTTGTGGTGATTTCATTTAAATATATAAAATTACGAACATGTACACCTATTAAAATCAGTTGGACCAGTGAACCCAGCTGGTCCCATTAATGTCCACTGCCGCTTTTACAATTCTGCTCTTTCAGGAGAAGTATAAAAAATTAAATTCCTGAATATATCTCAGTAACATGTAGGTGCGTCTTATGCTACGTCATTAAAGGTCTCTAACGTTGCCTTTAGAAAATAATACTCTCACAATAACCTCGCATTGAAGACGTAAAGAAATTATTTAGTGCAAAAGACACGGTGTATAACCCCCAATTTCAGGAGGGGGTTAGAAATCGTGTCTTTTGTCGACAAATGAGGTTGCAGACAGAATACGATAATTCAGTTGGAATGTATTGTAAAAGAAGAAATTATACTCCCTAATTACTCAGAAGAGTTGAAATAAATGGTTGGATGGGTAAATTTCATTTAAATGGGATTTTCTATTCCTTCCTCTCGTGACTATGCTTTGAGTTAAAAAAGTAATATTTTCTTGGTTGTGCGAGTTCTCTTAAAGCTACTTCATTTCCCAGTTGTTGCATTACGTTTTCTCAACTAGTAATTTGAAAGGGCATGTCTTACCATCTGTAATGTCTCAAAATCCCATTTCCCAAATCATTTTCGAAAATCAATATAGTATTGAGTTTACCCATGGGTTTTTATCATGGAAAAGAAGAGGCTGGACTGAACGGATTAGATTTTATGTTAATAACCTTAATCTACAACGTTGTTCAATATCCGAGTACTCAGGTGCCCATATGCCGAAATCTTATATACCTAGTAAATATTTTTTTTTATTTTGGATAACTTATTCTCTTTTCTTTATAAATGCCAGCTGTTACCTCAATGATGTGCCAATGAATGTTAATAAGTTACATTGGCCATTCAGGTTAACGGAAAAGAGAATGGTATATCTCAAGTTACTGTGCGGTCTGTTTTAGGCTCTTGGGGCTATTCAACAGTCTAAACCGGGCGAAAAATGTGGAGCCTAAATGCATTGTAGCCTATAGAATATAAGTAGTATTGTAAATTATTTTTACATGATAATTGAAATCAGAGTTTGACTATGGTATTGTGGATAAAATACAGGAGTCCCATTGCAGAAGCCCAGGTTAGAATCTCGGCAGTGACAGAAATTATTTTGCAAAATAAAGATCCCGACTTAGTTACCGTATGGAGAGCAATTCAAGAGCAGTACTTCATCCTTATTATGTGGAAATAAACAGTGGATCCACTGGTGTCATTTGTTAAAGATCTGTACACTTAATGTTTCCTAAAGGCACAAGCAAGTGTGCCTATAGCCTGCCGAGCGTTTGTCATACCAATTCATGTGTCCTATCGTAAGGACAGTACACAGCATCGGTGTACATTCTACTGAAAATCATTTTAAGGGTGTTGAGATACATTATATAAACGACGAAAACTATTATTATCTCAGGTTTTATGCCCAAAATGGAAAGACGTGTTTATTATTCAATGGAATTTTACGGCACCATTAGTTGCCTTTACGTTATAGAATGCAGTCATGTAATGTAAGTTCTAAGTCATTTACTGTAACTTTTGAAATAAGAAGTTCTAATTTACTAACATGTTTTAGTGTGAATGTAAAGTTTTGAAAGATGGCGATGTGATTTAAATGCTAAGATTTGAAAAAATACACATTTTAAATGCAAACTGGAGTAAAAAAAAGTTGCTCCTCATCTTGTTGGGTTAATTTTAAATGCATAGAAAGGATATTTTTTTTCTTTGGGGTTACCACAGTATAGTTGTTTCAAAGATCTCCATACCAGTGAAAAAAAGCGTAACAGGTAGCCACCCGTAATTATTTCATGACAAAGTGCCGTGATGTTTTAATGATAAAATTAACGCGTACACATATGACAGACATATAAAAACATGAAATGCAGCACGTTAAGTACAAAAAAATCGCAATTTCCAACTGCGAAAAAAATACTGCATATTTTAATTTCATTCCTGTCAATCATCCATAATTTCACCCATTAAACGGTGTTAAAAAGTTTAAATGCCATTAATAATTTCAAAATATGAAAAACTACTAACAAACTATTAATTGATACGATTTTTTAAATAAATTCTGGGTGTGACAAATAGGCGAAGTGCGGCGAATAAATACTTGAAAATATCTAATTTTTCAATTGTATACAGGTTGATATGTCAGATTCATTTATGTCCAATTCCAAATCCTTTGCGCATGATATTGTATTGTGAAATATATGGCAGAAAAAAATTAAAATGGGACGTTATTTTTATTATATTAAACATCAATGAATTTCAACAGAAATATTCCCAACAGCATATTTCGAAGCAACGTCTTTTAAAATTTCATGTGCATGGCTTCTATGAATGTACATAGCCCTATAAATATCCATCCTGCACGTTCTTCCCTGAGAGAAGTAATGTACATCGCTATCAGTTCTATTCTTTAAGATCCAATAATGTTATTATTTTATAACGGTTCAAGGAAGTGAGGATGCAAGGGAGGTGCAGAGGGAAATATGTTGGGTAAGCGGGGAAGGGGAAGAAAAAGATTAGGTTTTATGGACGGGATGAAGAAAGGTAGGCCTTATGCTGAGATGAAGAAAGTAATACTGAAGGTAGATAGGGCACGGCACGTGTATGAGTCCGTTGGATATTCTCTGACTTTCATCATAACCTACCTCTAACCGGTAGATTACAATGATGAATGATAACGGTGCAAAAGAGAAAAAAATAGCAATTGTCTATTTTAATGTTTTTTTTTATAAATTTCACTGAAGGAGACAAATGTAATATTTTTGTCGCACTATTCCTGTAAGTTCTGTACACACTGAGTCATTTCTGGCGCAGGGCATTGCTCACAAGTCTTCCTGCAACGGATGTCGTCGTCTCTACTCTTGCATCGTGTGACAACTGGTGGCATGCATATGAATGCAAGGAAGAAGTGGCAACAAATAAAACTTGTGCTATTTTTTTCTCATGTCATATCGACACTGGTGTTGCTCTGCTGAAGAGGAAAGCATTGTAACGGGAAGAGGAAATTTAAACGGGATAAATAAATACGTTATGCAGGCATGTGTGTCTATAGATAGCTTCAGTAAAGCTGTGGATATGTACTGAGGCATTCGATCATCAAGTCAAATAAAAAAACGGGCAAGATTTGAACTGTGAGGACGCCACCTCTACGAAAGTATTCGTATGTACACAGATGTAATAATAGTCGCTGGTATAGATGTCGCCATCCAAGTCTTACTGTTCTGGTTCCTGAATGTCAGCCATTAATCTTAAAATATAATGCGCCGTGTTTACTTAAAGTGGACTGAATACTACCCACGTTGATGTGTACAGGCCTTTGGTGTATATTCCCAATTCATTTAATGTGTATTCATACTTCTTGCCTGATTATTCGGAGGTTCAATACTAGTAGTATTTTAGATTACCGTGCTTCGACGACTGAGGTCATTTCTCACATACTGTCTGCCACTTGCAGACAGAGGCAAGAGCACTTGGACGATTAGGAGGATCACCCCTCCGAATTCAAGCCGAGCCCAACACAATGAGACGAGCCCAATTCGGTGACTGACCGGGAACCAGTGTTTCCTTCATGGCAGGCCGTTGCCCTCGGAGATTCAGTTTAAAAGATTTAGGCTCTATCGTTGAGTTATTTGAGAATTAAATTCGTCAAAAATAGTCTATTGAGAGGGATAATGATAATCCCTTTTCCCTACTTTCTTCGTAATATTGGCACCATTTTGGTCTCGTGTTAAGAAAGGTCCACTCTATTTGGCAAGTCGTGAATAATTATTCTTGTGTCGCGTGGTTGGAGGCCGCGACATCATTGGTGGGAGCGTATCGCGGATTTGGTTAAATGAGAGAGAGATGGTTTGGTACATGTTTTTATTTAGCCCTTTTTAATTGACACAAAAGGGGGTCAGGCACCGGGGTGTAGGGGCAAATAATCACTTACGGTGACTCCAAGGAGGTCGGGACGGCCTTCGACACACGGCTCGGAGCTCCGTCGACGGGCAACGGCGACGCGAGCGGAGAAGTCTGCGTGCGGCGGCGGAGACGCGGGGGTGGCTCGGGACGACGGAAGGGACAAGGCTAGGCGTCTCGGGGGGTATTAGACGAGGGAGAGATGGGATTCGACTAGGGTCGAAAGAGTGACCCGTGGCCAAGTAGGGAGACTGAGGGTGGTCAGATGTACGATCCGCTGCTCAGAGGAGGTGGTAACGGGGAGAAGGACGGGGAGGAGAACGCCGCCTGCTCCGAGATCGCCTCACATTATAAGGCATCTCGGAGTGTCAAAGGTAGCCGCTGACGCACGAAGGTGATAGCGCGGTCGTTGCTCCCTCTGGAGGATGACTGGTGGCCATGAGGGGGAATTCGGTAGTGGGCATTGTCATATCGGCGTGGATATAGTCATCCTCGTGGATGACTGTGTCCATGCAGATCCATGGATGACGCTCGGTAGTGGGGGTTTCCGAGAAACCCCCACTACACTTGTACGCTCATTTATTAACGATAGAGTTAATTACAAAACAATGCTAGCAATAACTTTGTCAAGTTTCACTTGGTGGTATTCCATCACTAGAGGAAGAACAAGACAACTTTTACTAATACCCTTGAATTTTATTAAAATTCAACCCGGGTTTCGTCGTGGATTTACATCATCATCAGGCCTGATTCTAACAATGCTAGCGATTAAAAGGAAATAATAAATTCGTCTCTCACTTCAAAGTCACTTTTAGCTTCAACTTGAAGTACGTTCATAAAGTCCGTATTTCTTTAAATAATTGATAAACTACTCGGTATCCACTACATTTAAACTGCATTTACAAACTAACTAAATAGAATAATTGGCAAGCATCAGAACTTCTAGTCTGGGTGTTAATGGGAAACCGTTCAGCTATTAATTACAGGTTACGATTTATGTTCTAGTTTCCACTCAAAATATGAAGTTCGGCTCGATTTGTTTTCTTTTAATTTGATTTTAACACTTTAAGTGCTAGCCATTTTATTATTTTTTTTGCTTTAGGAGTGCTGGCTATTTTTACTTATGTGTAGAAATTTTTGAAACATTTTCCCCGTAAAACATAGTAAAATGCAAATTAAAATTCATTTTAGTTTATAATGTCAACAAAGGGGAATGTTTCCTTAAAAAGGATTTATTTAGTTTGAAGTTTAAGTACTTTCTAAGTTTTTTATTTGATGACTAAATTTGCCTATATTTTTTTTAATTCCACATATTTGTTAAAATTGAATGGAACGTAATATTACGTTGCCAGCAGCCAGCAGGAAATTTATGGAAATATAATATCACGTCGTTAGCACTCAAGTAATCCATATTACAACAAATACCATTCGCACTTCTCCATAGGAATATTAATTCTACTACGCGTTTGAACTCACAGAGTCGTCTCTAGTGACAAGACAGAATGGGAAAAGGAGGACACGAAATGAATATTATGAGTGGAAAGGACAGCACATGGGGAACCGTAGTTAAGGGAACCGAAGTGTAGGAGTGGGAGAGGAGGGAAAGAAGAGGAGGGGAGGTTCGGAAAGGAAAGTCAAAGAAGAAGGGAATTTGGGATGTAAGAGGAGGATGGGCTCGTGGTGTTCCAGTTGGGAATTAGCGTGGGTGAGGGAGTCAGCGGTTTAGGACTGGGTGGTTGAAAGCGGAGCATTTTGTCAAGCAAAAGAAGAGGAAAGTAGGAAGTCCGAAGTGGGTGATGCTACCGGGATGGAGAAAAATGAGCGTGGGAGGGTTATTCTTGAGGGAGGCCAAATAAAGGGAAAATCCAGCGAGGAGGGAATTGGGGAAAATAAAAGGAGAGAGCGGAAGTCTGCACGAGATACCGAGGGTGAGAGTGATTTAGGAAGAGTATTTTGGGGGGTACGGAGCACATTTTCAGGTGAAGTAGCGGGAAGGGGGGAATTCTGAGGTGAGCGATGTCACTGAGAAGGAGAACAAGTGAGGGTAGGTGGGTTATTCTTGGGAAGGGGGATACTGTAGAGAGAATAATAATATGTAAAAAAAATACTTTTTAAAAAAACCGTGCTTATATCCAAGTGTACTAAAAGGTAATAAATTATTTTTTCATCACTCGGTAAGTAAAAGCGTGGGCGCTTTTTCTTAATCAACATCCAACCTCTGTCATTTATATTATCAAAATATATGCCACTAGCGCCCAACTTGTGGAATAGATATTGATATAAATGACAAGAGGTTGGATGTTGATTAAGAAAAATCGCCCACGCTTTTATTTTCCGAGTGATGAAAAAATAATTTATTACCTTTTAGTACACTTGGATATGAGCATGGTTTTTAAAAAAAGTATTCTTTGCATGTTATTAATTTCTACTTTTTAGTAACAACCTCACTCCACTACCAAAACTGGGCCATTCGACGCAACTCGCAACGCAAAATTTAAAACAAAAATATTTTATTTTATTCGATTAACTTTGTAATTAGTAAATTTAATGACTGATTCATGTATTATCATTGAGATTAAGTAAGTGTACCAAATATTAGCTCGATTGAACATTGGGAAGTGGGTTAGATTTTGATTACAATATTCCATCCAAAAAAATCAACAGGTGATGTTAAAATATACTTGGTAAAAATGTTTAAACAACAAATAGAGTAAAATTCGCCACGAAAAAATTGTTTCATTTGATTGGGATCCCGGTCAAGTCAAATGATTTCGCCCTCTTTCGCCCTCGGCTTCGCGAAATTCACCCTCTTTTGTGTATATTTTTGCAACCCTTGCGTGCATGACTGCGTACCACATTATTTTGTGCAATCGCAAAATTGAAATATTTAGGAAAACGGTTGAAAAATAGTTGTTCACCTTCCTTTTGCAAGTTTTTCTTGTTCCTGAAGATGACCCTGTGAGTTGAAACGTGTAGAAAAATTGAAAAAACCTTAGGAGAAGTGCGAATTGTGTTTGAGTTAACATTGAAAACATTCGGAGAAAATGTTCTGGCTAATCAGTACCAAAAATACAAAGACATACGACCGATGGCTATACCAAGAGTTATGTATGTTATTAAATGAATCAACTTACTTGATAGAATGAAATTTTTATTAGGATTGGGTGTTCAATTACGACAGGTGAGAGAGTGTGCTCCAAAAACTCGATTTAATGTTCCCGTTTCAGGGATTATTTTTTAGTATTAACAAATTCTTAACTCAAGATATTTCCATTAATTCTAAAAGTGACGTAGATTGTTACCCGAATATTTTACAATCTAAATATTACTTCAATAATTGATGTAATATTTAGATGGTAAAACCATTTAAAAATTAAAGTATGAATATTTCTATGAAGTAATTAAAATAACCTCTCGGAAAAAACAATTGAAAAATAGACCAGATTGACTGGAAAAACTTTGATCATATAAGTTCAATTCCGGCTCGGAGGATATTGGTATGCCCTCCTCACAACGTCTTTTAATATACAAAAGCGGCAAAATAAAAGAGAGATAATCTGTCAAGTCAGCATGTGAGAAACTTCCTTCTTCCCACACAAGTTCACGGCTACAACAAAGACAGGTTATGAGAAAGGCTGAGGGACTAATGTGCGTTCCACATTTAATTATTAATGTAGCCGGATGACCAAGGGATAAACTCCAGAGGTAGCCGATTGGCCGGTGAGTTATGGGAGTGGAAATATGTATCACAGGCTCTGCTCTTAGCCAAGATCATTTTGCGAGTCCTTGCTGCATATGATATCATTAAATACCCTACATCAGATAGCTACGATACCTAACCAAGGGGAAAATATTCTGGATTTATTGACAACAAATATACCACAAATAGTTGTTATGATTGTCGCCGTTTCCTTGGAGTAGTTACCACTATGTTATCTTTTAGGATCAATAAAAATTATAAGGTAAGAAGATATAAACAGTTTAAAAAAGTGATTTCATTATTTTCAAGATTCATCTAAAAAATTCTTTTCCCGCCTTCCAAGAATCAAGCGTAAACGTAGACACAGAGGGTACTTGGAAAACTTTTCATTCGATCGCGTATTCAGGGATCAGAAAATATAATCCAAGTAAAGTAAAAAAGAGAGAGCCCCATACTATGATGGTACAACGCAGAAGTGAGAAAATCGTTAATACGACAGAGAGGATGCCAAGCAAAAAAATAAAACTTCGTACAGCTTGGTCCATCGGTGATCATGATTTAATAATCGAAATATATTAATTGTCTAAAGGCTCTACGAAGGAAATTTGTCAGAATGCGTTAATGGATTTAAAAAAATGTAATAAAATAGTTGCAGGATAACCTCCTTATGGTCATTCATGTGGGACGTTCAAGACAGTAGATCAACTGTTAATTCAGTACGAAGCACAAAGGGCGAAGTATTAACAAGCAGTTCTAACAAGGCAACTCCTACTCCCAACGCGCGCTCACAGAGTCATCACAAAACACACTCTTTACTGTAAATAATCGTAGATTCATTACCTTTATTAGAGTATATTTTGTTGCGTGTTGGTGAGAACTCACACCATGCCACTCATCCTTGAGATGGCCTGCTGGGTATTATGTAGATGTAGTTGACAGTATGAGATGGGTAGCTTATTTTCCAAAATTATGCTTGTTGAGCTCACATCTTGAAGTCAAACATTTCGTAAATTTTAATAATTAAATTACTTAGAGAATAACATTCGAAAGTAAGAAGACTCCTTGATGTGCAGTTAGTGTACTGCCTAGCACTATATTGACTTTCCTGCTGATATTGGCAACATCGCACCTCCGGCCCTGTGGAATTTTGCGTGGAATACACATACGCATCATATCATTTTCTGTCAATTTAATTTGTACTGTAAATTTAATGTACTAGCAATCCTCATGGAGCGCTCTATCAAAAATTTTAGATGAAACAATTGTTAGGTTACCATTAATCATACAGTAGTAGTATTGGTTTATTTAAACATTCATTGCATGTATCAATGGAAAATGTCATTCAGCACCATTTGTGACAATATTATTAAAATCGATCAATGTTTCACTTACTTAGTGAAATATTCCCGGGATTGAAGATACTATTATAACATACATACATACATGCCCAACACGTCGTTTTATTTCGGGGTAGGCACAGTCAAAAATGTTCAATTCCCAGTGATAGGCCTGACTCTTTGTTAATAGTTTCCTCCATGCTGTCCTATTCTGGAATACTTTTGTTTCAGTTACACTCATTCATTGCTTTATTGATGCCCTCCTGTTCTTTAACTCTTTATATATCTTCTCTTAAGAGTATCTTCCACCACATTCCTCCAGGACTTCCGCGGTCTACCTCTTCCTCTCACACCGCTCACTCCTCTATCATAAATATGCTTCGTTGACAAATTATCATTCATGAGAACCCAAGAAGCTAATGAATACTTAAATAAATCGTGAAACGGGGAAAAATCGTGAATAAATAAAAAAAGAAGCTATAAAATAATATAAAATTCGTAAATATAAGCATTTAAAGATGTAAGGCATCTTTTACAAACTTCATATTCATTTGTTTCATTTCCTGTCATTCACTGGGGTATCTGATATGGAATGACTGAATATTGTTTTTTTTTGGGCTTCGAAAGCGATATTTCTTGCAAGCGGTAAGAGATATTAATATCATTAGTGCGTTCCTTTGTTCACATTGATGTAGCTCATTCACATCCATGAATGGCTACGCATGCGTTATTGGAGCGTGAACAATTTCAAAGCAATTCACCTTTACCTTCTGTTATTTCGTACGGGTGATGACCAAGGGCGTCATGTCATCCTAATGGTTCACAAGTTTTTCTGGAAACAGGTTTCCAATACTACGTCCATTTATCTACATATTTCCTCCTTGAATAATTTTCTCAGGTCAAGGTGAGCTAAAATATCCATATAATTTTCGGTTTACTTTAGGGCTCCTTTCGCACCTCTGTCGGCTTGCTCAATGCCCGAAGTATTCTCTGTGTCCGGGAACGCAACCAATGACGATGTTGACGCCCTTAGCCTGCAAACTACATCGTATACATGGAGTCAGCAGTTGTTATAGCATAGAAGGAATCAAAGCACGAATATAGGAGGCTTTTTATTGCATTCTCTCCGATAATTGATATCATGTAACCATATTTATTGAACAGACAGTGGGAATGATTTATCAGAGAAGTATTTTGCGGTAAAAGAAAGAGGGATAGAGTTATGAATGAGGTCGTGATGAGAAAATGGGTAGCAGATGTTCGGGTTATTGATTAAATCCTATAAAAAGAGCATACTTTGTTGAGAAAATGGATGAGAGCTGAATAACTAAACAGATGTATGACTGTAGAGTGGATGGATTGAGAGGAAGGTGCAGGTCGAGGAAGTCATGGTTGAGTTTTGTAGGGGAGACTCTTAATAAGAGGAATATTAGGAGTTCTAAGAACGAAAGAGTGCGTATGAAGCAAAGCATGCATGTTGCAGGAGCATAGCATGAATGTGGCAGAAGCAGGGAAAGTTTGCAAGCATTGGGTACTGTGGAGTAAGCTTGTTTTCTAGATCTAACGCCCACAATTAAGCTACGTATTTTGACAAAGCCTACCCCGACAGGGAACAGCGTGGTTGGAATGTATGCGTTTTTCATGATTTAGGAGAACTCCTTTGCTGAGCAAGCAAATATGAGAACGTTTTATTCCCTTACCCCATTCACAACTGCAGAGCAAATTGAAACAATTATCAACAAAAGATTGTTAAATATCCGTCCCTTAAATTAAACCCCGTACAATTCCCTTCTAATTAATTTCTCCTGTAACCTCTGTTCCTATGCTTATGCTCGCTTATATCCCCTGCCAAACTCACAGCGGCATCTTTCAGGATAGTACGTTTATCGGTCTTTCGACCAAGATAATCTTTTAATCTACCGCTAAAACTCCCGTTTCTCATTTATTGTAGCAACTTTATTCACGGTGGCCTCAATCTCCAACATCCAAGTGCTCTCATCCTCGTTCTGACATTCTCCTATGGTGTAGCTGACGGTTTCAAGCGTAACTTCGTGGAAATTTTTCATCTTTGGGACAGCAGGTTAAATTAACCATTATGTACTTGCTTCCCTTCTTGGAACACACATGCTAGCTTAGTTTTAAATAGTCAAATTATAAATTGAAACTCAAATTATGACCTGATGATGGCTGTCCAGCTGAAACGCGTTGTACCTTTTATCAAATCTGTGGAATAATGCTATCAAATTTTGTTTAGTTAAATTATAAGTTGTTTCATAACAAAGAAGTTAAACTTTTTTGTAGACACTTCTTACAAGTCATGAGCTACAGATAATAGAATATAAACATATAACCTTTATTGGGTTTAAAAACTTGCACTTGTTTTTTGTTTCATTTCACATCATTTGCACATTTTGTAGTGATGAAAAAATACTTAACAATTCTACATTTTGTAATGAATAATAAGTCACTGGCTTCGTAACAGAGTTTTGAAACTAAGCCATTGTCTTCAGCAATTAAATATGTTGTAGAAATTGCAGTTTTTTAAGTTCCTTTCCTCTTCCAAGGCTTCTATCATGTGCCTCTGATAAAATTTCAGTGTTATAATAAATATTTAGGTCTCCTTTTTCCACAAATGTCTTCTTTGAGATCGGATTACTCATCTTCCTCTGAATCCTTTTTTTATTGATCTGTATTGCACTTGGCTTCCAGAACACTTCTTCATTCCATGGACTGATCTTTCCAAGTAGGACTAATCTGATATAAACACTAGGCCGTTTCCGATTCTGCTCGTATAGCATGATATCGGCCCATTCGATATTTATATATGGTGTCAAGTTCAATGCTAAGAGGTTATCGAGTCATCTGGTCATTTCTTAGCATGGTACTCTCACTTGTGTGCCCTACCGTGATGCATCTTTCCATCGCACAGTGGCGAATTTCGCCGAAATCTTGGCCAAATCTCAAAAATTGTGTCTAGGCCCTTAAAAACCCTTAAAAATCCAAGGAACTGATACATTTGTAGCAAAAGCGTGAAAATGCATTAAATTTGTCATAATTGGTAAAAAATAAATAAAAATGTATCGTTTAAATTACATGAAAATAGCCCTAAAATCCAGAACCTTGGGTAATTTGATCCTCTGTTCAGGAATACAGAGTATGCTTGATGCTGAACAATTTTTATTTAATATTAAAAAACATTGGTTTAAATTTTTAAATTGCTATAGTTTTACGCCAAAAGGCGACATAATATCCTACGTAAATCAACAAAATTACGAACATAATTGATACATGATGCATGGTAATTGATACAGTTGATACATGGTAATAATTGATTTAAAATTTAAAACGTTACTCATTAAGGTAGAAATAGAACAATATTATTCGAAGGCACTGAAATGTATCTCACTTTCATTGTCTTTCAGCTTTGCTCAATTCACCAATTTCAGGTTATTTGAGTAAAGCAAGCACATCTTTCGGCAAGCAACTGAGCTTCCTTTTAGGGAGTTCTCTGAGGCTGGAAATGTACGGATCTGATGACTAAAAAAGCTGATGTAAAACATTTTCCATGGTAACTTCTCTGGAAAGTTTTAAAGAATACCCTTCACGATACCTTCTAATGTCACGAATATGCTTGCATCAGAGGACGGTTCTTTCTGAAAGGTTTGTTTGTACTCAGTCAGTCTCGTACCGTCACAGCCCCACTTAGAAAGTATCTTCAAATTGAAAAGTTGCGGCGAAAAAAGCTTATTCATTACATATTGTTACACCATTACAATGTGAGCGATAGTATGATGTAACAGGCGCTGCAAATCCACTTCAGCGCTGTTCTCGTTTTCAATCCCTTCTGGATAACACCTTTTCTTAGCCTCGGTCATTGATTCATAGTTAGGGAAAATTCTTCTATTGCACGTCAATGCCATAGACCTACTTAACCAAATTATACTGCCTCTTTGTCAGTTTTCCCTCAATAAGCATAAATAAATTCAATTTATGCCAAGGGTCGCAGATATGAGCAGAATGTTTTTTCATGGCATCATTTGAGATGTTATAGGCTACAACATGATGCTAATTATTTGACAGAATGCCGCTGAGTTTATAACTATATGTCTACATACATTTGAAAAACGTATTGTTTTGCGATGCCTTATGCATAAATGAAGATCATAAAATAACAAATCCATAAATGAGAAGAATAGAATGATAATTATAATCTACTAACCACCAGTTATTGAATCTATAGTAGTTTAATCTCAATGGTGCCCGATTTTTACTTGAATGTTGCACTTGAACATGTCCTTCTCTTTTCCGCAAACGGGTGTTGCCGACGAAACTCTCTGAATGAGACTAGTGAAACCCTAATGGTAGTCAGGGACCGTGTTGTTAGCATCCCAGGTCACCCTGCTTTGGACTGCAGCGGTCAAAAACCCTTAAAAGAACTTTCATTTTTGGGGTTTTGGCCAGGATTTTCGGAAAATTCGCCACTGTGCATCGGTACATTTTTCCCTACTCACTGGGTGATTAGGAAAATTCCCTGAAAATTTCAGCCCTCCAGCTTGTTTAGAAATACCCAGGACCTCGTACCAAAGAGATCAGACGTCATCTGAGGTTTTTTTAATGTCCTGTCGCATGTCGTTTATGAAATGGTTTTACTTATCATGAAGCGAATGTGTTTTCAGCATGTGCTATAGTGGGCGTAAAATTCATACCAACAGTAAAGAATTTCCACTCTAAAATGGGAAATTGCTAAAAGGCTGGTTCTTATTAAACATAATAGCATTAATCGAGAGCGTCACTAAAACGTTTGAACTTCATCATGTAAATCAGGCAGAAATCGTTCTCAACGCACCTTAAGATCATAATTTATCGGAGAAAATGACTCTCATTCATCTGCTATGTTATACCTGTTCACACGAGGACTGGCCACCTTTTTTGTTTCTTTAAATTTCCCTCCCTCTTGCCATGGCGAGTTTCGTGTACCTTTTCGTTTGTCATTCAGTTATGATTTTGCCCACTGAGGGCGCTTGTCGGAGAGAGGCAGACGGAACTACTGACTGGGAGAATACAACCAGTGTGGAGTTCAGACAGGACAAGATAAGTGACCTGCAGGCATGACGTGTGTGTGTGATTGGTGTGCGAGTGTAAATGAGAATTGAAGACCTCCGGAGACGACGGCAAATCAGGTACGCGAAGCTTACGCCCGGCATTTTCCTTCCCTTCTTTATTATTAATTTTCTGTGTCACCTATTCTCAGTATTTCCTCAGTTTATTATTTTGTGTCCCGTTAAAGGCCAGCCTCCATTCTTTTTATTTTATCCTTGTGGGATTTATTACTTGTCTGGGGACATCACGGCCACGGGCGTGAACAATACCCTTCACATTCAATGCGGCCGTTATTTTTCTTGTTCTTCCATAGTGCGGAGTCCATTTATTTTACAATACCTGCTCAAAATTTTGTCTGCAGTGTCTTTAAATGATAATTATTAAATACCATTGTTGAAATTATCATAAAATGAAAAATAAATTACAATGTCTCCAGACGTCAACCGGCAATGGGAAGAAATATAGTTATGCACCCCGCAATACACACGGGAGAAAAATTAGTTTCACCAATTGTTTTTGCTCGTCGGACGTGTTTCAGGGAAATTATGTGTATGACAGTATCAAGAATAATGTTAAGGACGTATAATATGTAGACTCTAGAATAAAATAAAATTGGAGCCCACAATTTGTTTTTATTTTAGGCAATGAATTTACAGCCACCTCGCACGGGATGCCGGGTGTACATGGCACTAATTATCTTCACTGACCGTCAATTTATTGTTATATTTGTTCAGCATGGATACTTCTTCGCTGGGTTAAATTTCGTGTATAAACGGTAGTGCTTGAGAGAGAAGAAAGAGTGAAAGCGAAACTTACAGGCATAAGTATCTACCCACAGCAACCCAACTCTGCTGGACGTCAGACAATTTCACTCGACATCCAGCTTATACCCAAGGTCCTCACGGTTTCCCTCGGCTTACTTCATCTCAACAGCCTGATATACGGATTTTCCCAATGCCTATTTTCTTATGTCTACTGGTTAAGGCTTGTTTAAATGGAACAGAGAATAAATCTAGACTTTTATAGGTATAGACTCCTATCTCCCAGCACGAAATCTTTCCTCATACCAGCACACGCCCTGCCTCTATTCATCCCATCCATATAACCTATTATCTATCTTCTTCCCCGCTTTGCCAGAAACTTTCCCTCAATCAGGGCCTTCGGCAACCCCTCGCCCCTCATTTACTCTTTCAACCAATTACTCTGCCTCCTCTCAATCTTCTAGCAGTTTCCCTTCCTCACCCACCACACCAAGCACTTCGTCGTTCGTCTTCCTTTTTATCCACCGCACTTTCTCCATTCTCCTCCATATCTCATAACCCTGCCGCCTGTTCTCGTCTTCTTTTCTCAGAGTCCACGTTTGTGCGCCGTATAACGCTTCAGTTCATGTTAGACTCTCTGCCAGCCTCTTCTTTACATTACCCAAGATCCCCGTCATCACCTCCCTCCTATTTCTGAACGCTTATTTCATTCGAGCTATTCTTCTCCTAATGTGTTTGCTCCTAAGTTCATTTTCTACCATCGTACTAAGTAAAAATGCTCCACCTGCTTTAGTTTCTGCACTCCTTTTACGACGGGCTTTCCTTGACTCAGAAAAGTCATTACTTAAGGTGGTTCCACCGTAAAATGACTTGAATGTCATTTTATTCATATTCTGTCTACTTGTAGAAAAAGTTGTCCTCTATCTGACATGAACAACAAAATAACACCTTTCCACGCTATTTTATTCTATAATTGAACTTGAAATTACATGGTGTTCAATGGTGGAATGAGAGAAACACGTGGAAACATCGTATTTTTCCATAAAATATAAATGCGATTTTTTCGGAAAACTATGTATAAGAAGGAAATACTCCAGAGAAATAGAATTTAAAAAATATAGGCATCTTACAACCTTATTTTTCTAGTTTTGGAAAAATGAATCCCATAATTGAAGTCAAAATGCGGTAATTCGTAGGAAATGGCGCTGCAGTCGGCTCCTCTGGCTGGAAAAAAGTGCTCATTTAAAAGATATTCGTGGAATAATCTGTATATGTTGTACCTTACTATTGGGTTTCTATAGGTAATGCAATTCATCAGCGAAAGCAGGATTTTTTGGACAAAATATAAAAAATGCGGAATTTAGTATCTTTTTTGACTCACACAGTGCCTTAACCTCCTTAAGTGTCCTTACGATTGATCCTCATTTCACATTTACCGCGCTGATTCTCTAATTCATTTACTAATTTCTGTAATCCTGGGGATGATTAACTAAACAAAACCTGGTCGCCTGTGAATCAGACCGACGTATTCAGCTGTCCTCCCCCTATCCCCCCGTCCTCTGCCAGCTCACAACTAGCTCTTCCCATGCCCTCTTTCCATTTTATTCGGTATAAATTTTGAAAATGCATAGGCGACAACTGGAAATCTTGCTTTTCCTAGCGGTATACTATCGCCAATTCTAATTCTCCGTCAACCACCCTCACCTACACCGTCTGGGTCATATAAAAGTTTCGACCCAGTCTACTATCTCTCCAATCTACTTCTATTTTATTAGTATATTTATTAGATGTCCCAATTCACTCTGTGAAAGCCTTTTCAAAATCAAAGAAACAAGCGAAATCGTCCTGAGTTTACTCTATCGTAAGTTCCTTTTAAAGACTGTTTTCGTCAGCCCAATTGAATCCCCAGTTACATTTTCCTTTGTGGGCATATAAAAGTTATCACCAAAGTAGTAATCTTGTTTTAATATCCAACGTTTTCTTATATTTTCGTTAGGGCCATCTTCGGACCCGGTGTAACCATAAATTCATGATTCTTAATTCAGATTTTTCCACGTGTGAAATTACTAATCGTCACAGTATTCTGTTTCTTTTTTTTCGGAATGCTTTGGTCAGAGAACAGTATTCATGAAGTCATCTGGCTATATTCTCTTCTTAGAGATCCTACGAATTTGATTTAAAAAATGTTTTTCCCCCTTTATTTCAAATATTCTTTAGTAACTCCAAAGGGATATTATATACTCCCACAGCTATTCTTGCATTTTCTGTGTCTTTCGTATTGCTATCTCTGTTTTGATAACGAGTATCTCATGTCCAAGGAAACTCTTATATACTGTTATTTCATTCTCTATATATGTACTATTTCACAGTTCTATTGCCGCCATAAGGCACTTTCATACATTTTATCCACATTTCAAGGATATTTGACTGTTTGATCAGTATTTTCCTGGTTTTACCCTTAACCTTTTGTATCGTTTACTCTCTCTTATTGCCTATCAAAATTTTCACTTCAGAGTAGAGTGCATTAACTTCTCCTTCTTTCATTAGTTTTCCTTTTTCCTCTTCATCAATTTTTCATATCCCAATATTCCAAAAGTGGAGACACAGCTCAATATACAATCTTCGAATGCCCCAAATACCAAGAGGAAGGAAAACTCCTGGAAAGGTGACCAACATCCCTTGAGGATATCGGAAAGCTGATCCCACAGCATTTGCAGCTAATCAAAAATGTTATCAAGGAAAGAATCCAAGCCCTGCCCGAATTGTGAGGAAGGAGAAGAAGAACAGAAGACTCAAGAAGACGACTCAATGACAAAAACGAAGAGAATACCTTAAACGCAACGATATAAATAATAGTAAAGCCAAAGAAGAAGAGGACAGAAAAGGTGGAAGAAGAAGAAGAAGTCTCATTGTTTCATTTTGTTGACCATTATTAAAAATTAAATACAGAAATTTATTTTTTCAATTTGAAATATAAAAGTCATTCAGACTTATTACATTTAATATTCTTATTATAGATAATTATTTTTTCTAGGTTGTAGTCATATCCATGCAATAATTTCATTTAAGAACTCAAAACCTAATTAAGTAAGGAAACAATGTTTGAATAACAGGGTGTAAAGACTAAGGAACCATGGGATTCTATGAATGATTAAAAAAAAAGGGAAACTTAACCCACCTCTCACGTGGAGAATGGGTTGAGTTATTGGCAGAGAATCGGAAGAGCTTGGGATACAGACTTGAAATCTGTCATCAATCCGATTCTATCTCGCTTTTTTAAATCCCAATTGATTGTTTACTCAAAATTTTATTATTAAAATCTTTGCTCCTCCTTCAGCTCAGTTTGGTGTTGACGATTTACACATCCGTCTCTATTTTGCTTATCATTTCTTCGGTCAACCCTGGCTTCTTTATCAATCTCGTTGATTCTTTATCGTCCCTGTCTCGTTAATTCTCCTCTCCATTGATCCTTTTCTTTTCACTGCCGCTCTTACCATTCTTGTTTTAATACCAATTACCATTCTCCTTCAATTGTTCCCATTTTCATTGCTTCAAACATGCTTCAATTTACCAGCTCCTGGGATGTTCACTTCTATATCCCTTTCAATCCTTCCACGTTCCAACTCTTTATCCTTGTTCCGTTATCTCCATCTCTTCCATGTTTTTCTCTATCCCTTGGACCCAATGGTTGCACCTCTTACTCTGATAAACATGATTTAGAGTTTGTTTTGTGAGTCTTCTGTTGTCCATCCTCATTATGCGGCAGTGGATGAGCGGGTCTTCCGCGCAGGGGCTCCACCTTCCAACCGGTATTCGAGCCTTCGCTCATGACCGGGGAACGGAAGGCTGCGGGGAATAGGA
The DNA here is from genome assembly GCA_963573305.1 of Pyrrhosoma nymphula. Taxonomy (NCBI): domain Eukaryota; kingdom Metazoa; phylum Arthropoda; class Insecta; order Odonata; family Coenagrionidae; genus Pyrrhosoma; species Pyrrhosoma nymphula. The sequence goes on along the minus strand of OY754332.1, from coordinate 102,429,242 downwards.
AGGAACATAGGATAGGTAAAAGGGGTAGGAAATGGGAAGCTTCCGGCCACAGAGTCATATATAGGCTTAGAGGACAAACGGAACGCGAAACAAATTTTAATCACTAGCGTTTGCTGCGGTGAGTTCTATAAGTAAGAAAACACCAGAACGGAGATTGGTCGTCCAGCCCAATCCGCTAGATCATTATGCGGCAATGAAGCCAAGCGTTCCTTTTCCAAATCGTAATGTTTTAGCTTTTTTTCTTCTAGAGGACTTCATTTTTCCAGTGTCTAAGCTGGCCTTTCAGCGGTTTCAGTTTCAGCGATACTAGGATTTTTCTCAGATTCTTTCTTTCATCCTTCTCTCTTCTAAATCCCCTGATTTCAGTGACGACATAAACTTTGTGACGTTGAGTCTTTATTTATTAAATATATCATTTGTAAGACCTTTACTATATTTTTTTAGACTTTTTATCCTATGAAGAATATTTATTAAGCGACTTTTTCAGAACTCCAGACGTTTCCGCCCTTAGGCTATAGTTGATGCATATTTTAATTTTTTCTTTGGTATATGCAATTATAACATCATTAATAACTTAAATAAAGGCATTATACTATTGAAAAATGACTACGCAGATATCGAGAACCAAAATGGTGGCCTACAAGTCTATTGCTGAGCGTTCTTTGCACGAGGAGCGTAGTGTTGGGTGTTCCAATGCCAAAATCGATACAAATTAAAATGACCTTTCATACTCGATAGGCCTCCAACATATTTGTGTAGCTTGAAATATTTTCTTATTTCCATATTCCTTTGAGGAGGAGCACACCCTTGACAAGCTCTCTGATGCTTTAACGTACATGCATGAGTTGACGTGAAAGATTTTTAGCGAGCAAATTATCGGTAAAATCTGATATTCACTCTATTGGATTTATATCTAATTTTCTCGGTGCTTTTTTGATGGATGTCTCAGCTAAAAAAAGCTTATCGAAAAGCCTTATCCTGTTGACAAATAAATCAATACTTTTCCAAATATCTTCCCAATATTTCGGCATTGTAGGTCATATTTTTCAGGCCAATGGAAATCTAATTTCCATATGATCATGATAAAAGACGAATAAAAACTTTTCCCGTAGAAATTGCCTCCAATAGGTCAGAAATTTAAAATTTCAATTTGAAATTTTATGAATGAAGAAGACTTAAATAGAACTCAAGAGACGCTCGCAAGTCATCTTTATATTTTGCAATATTGGAACCACCCCTCCGCAGCTCATTCTTCTTCCTCTACTCTTTTTTTCCGCTATTTCTTCTGTGCAGAACACTAGCGTTTGTTTATAGCTCATCAAACCCTTTAGGATGACAGTTTTTTATCATTTTTATGAAATCTCGAAAATGAAGTTTGCATTATAGTAGCTTAGTTTACCATCTTTCCACGGATAAAGTCATTTCACAGGATGACATGACGCACGTTGTATCTCAATAAACCCGGGATATCTTGTAATTGAAATATATCATTAGTCTCTAGGAAAGGAGAAGAAAATTGTAAAAGGATCAAATTTATTAAATGGTTGTTTAACCCTTATTGTATACGATGCAGCGGGGGATTTTTTAATATCTTTAAGATGATTGGTTTTTCATTGCTTCTTGCATGTCTGTGAACAACCAGTGGTTCTATTCATTATTATTAAGATCCAGTGATGTCCTCAAAATGAGCGGGCGACTTCGTACCCACGACCTTCTCTCTCTCTCTCTTTCCGATCCCTGTCTCTCCTCGCCTCACACGAAATTGTAATCTGTAAAACATCCCAAAACTTCGTCTTTCCCTCTCCTACCGTTCCTGATTTCACCGAATGATAACCGATTGAGCTCATTATCCTCAACATGTCCTTCTCTATATCTATTCTCCCGACCCGTCTAATTCAACACATATCTAAATCGTCAATTGTGTTATTAAAAATCCCTCTTGTTTAAACCCCGATTTAATTTTTTTGTTGAATTATTTATTTTTTAAATTCATTTTCCATTTTATTCCGTTAATGGTCTTGTCATTACAAACGCAGTGTTTGGAGACCACCCACGAAGAAGATACCGTGGAAAATGTCATGAGAGAAAAGAAGATTTAAACTAGACTATAAATTAGTGAACTGCAATTAAAAAATCAAGTAAAGGGCTGCATGATCTACCCTAGTTCGGATATTGGCAGCGACCATAATTTTGTTTTGTTTAAAAACTGAAGAGATCAACGAATAATCGTTGGAAACTTGAAAGACTGATAGAAACAGAGCACCGATTAGCCTAACTAAGTCCTCTGATCCAAGCTGATGAGGATGGAAACAATTTAAGATCAATCGAAGAGACATGAATGAATGAATGAATGAATAATTTGTTATTGTCCTGGGGATATACCCCTTAAGAACAAAAGCAATTAAGATTTACATTTTTTGAGCAACATAAAGATAAAAATCAACAATTTGGACAGTAACATAATGAAAAAATTAAATATAAATTAATACAATTTTAACAATGCTGAAAGCAAAGTATTATGGAAATCATGCCGTAAAACAAATTCATCTGCATACATTTTTAAAGTTAACAACAGAAATACAGCACCTAAATAATATTATTAAATACACAAAAACAACTACTACAAGCAATTACAACAATATGAAAAATAATAACAACATTTAGTGGTCATAAAGTAACATATTATAATATTTCATCTTAAAACTAGCAACAGAAGAACAATTTTTAATGTTTTTGGGCAGGGTGTTCCACGCAGGGACAGTTCCAGGGACACGCAGTGACCAAGAAAGAATTTTGGTACTTCGTTGTGCGATGACTAGGAAAGTAAAGATACTCAGGATCACATCTAGTGCACATATCCCTAGCGGAAGGTTTCACGGTAAACATGTCGAATAAATATTCAGGGGATTTTTCTTGAAATAAACAATACAATTAGAACCCGAGGAAATATTTCCTTCGGGTTTTAACATCGAGCCATCTAAGTTTATTGTAGTAGGGGGTCATGTGGACATCTCTGCGATGTTTAAAAATAAACGTAATGCATGAATTTAGTGCACGGTGTAGTGTGGTGTTATCTTCTTCATTTAAGTCGTTGTAAACTAGACAACAGTAAACAATAACGGGAGCATTTTCCTAGTGTCTTGAGGAAGAAATTTAGAATGCACCTTAAGTTGGTATAGGATGGTGTTGATTCTACGAGAAATATTATTAACGTGATTACTCCAAGACAGACTTGAGCTGATAGTTATCCCAAGATTTCTAACTGAGTCAGAGTAGGGAATGAAGGTGCCATCAACACAGACTTGAGATATATTTCCATGATGGAAGCGATTTTTGATCTTGGGGCTGCCAATAATTATTGCTTTGGTTTTATTTGTGTTTAGAACAAAGTTATTTTGCAGGGACCAAGCAGAAATGGCTTTTATATCTTCATTAATTTTGTTGACAGCGTCGGCAATTTCACTGGGGAAAAAGTGACGATATATCTGCAGATCGTCTGCGTAAAGCATGTATTTCGTGTGTTTTAAGTTTTGTGGAAGGTCATTAACGAAAATAGAAAAGAGCAGGGGGCCAAGTACACAACCCTGCGGCACTCCACAGCTGAAAAAGAGACATGGCAATAGATAAAGGAAGGAATTGTTAATGCCGACAAAGAGAAGGTAGGGAGCAGAAAAACAGAGAATTGGATGACATGGGTTACACAGAAAGTCATGGACGTAATAGATGAAAGAAAGAAGTACAGAAATTTTGAAAAAGAGCAAGGAAGCTGTACAAAATAGTATGAAATGAGATCAGCCGTAAAGTAGGAAAGGCCATAGAAGAATGAATGAAAGAATTATTTGAAGAGGTGGAAGGCAATACCTTCCAGGGAAAAGTGAAAGCTGCTTACAGAACAGCAAGAAGTTATTTTAAAGAACGTCCAATCAAGGGTAATATCATTCAGAGTGAAGGAATTGAAATACTTATTGAAAGTGAGGGCAAAATGTAAAAATGGAAAGAGTACCTGGAGAAACTATACAGCGGCAAAGCACTGAATTCCAGATTACTACAGAATAAAGACACTGTGTGTGAAAGAAAGATGTGAGAGGGGATAGTCCATATTAATATCATAATTAGTTGCTGAAAAGAGGATTTGAGAGAGAGAGAAAGGCGACAGGAGTTGATGAAATTCCTTCGGAGTTCCTAAGGTATGTGGGAGGGACGATTCCTATTCAGCTATATAGATTGACATGTGACATTTATCCAAGTGGGCAAATAAATGCCAAAGGACTTTAAATAGTATGTAATAATTTATATATCTGAAAATAAAACAGCCGATGGATGTGAAGTCTTAAGAACAATTGGCCTTACAGCACATGCGTCGAAAATTCATAACAAAATCATCTACAGGAGGATGGAACAGAAGATGGAAGAATTCCTGGATGAAGACCAATTCGGATTCAAGAAATGTAGGGGAGCAAGGGATGCTATTTTAGCCCTAAGACCTATCATGTAGAAGAGGAATCAAAAGGACCACCCTGCATATATTGTCTTCATCGATCTAGAGAAAGTATTTAACAATTTGAACTGGAACAAACTGCTGACATCACTGAAAAGCATAGGAGAATAGGGCATCTCTGAAGAGCATTCGTACCCCGAAACGTCGGCAGCCATGGAGGAGATTACCCGGTGGAGCACCCGAGCAGCCTTCACTACCAGCATACGCCGGGAAAGCATCAGATCTGTTTTCAGCATAGGAGTGTCATTTAATAGCAAAAGAGCAATATGCAGGATCTATGTATAAGGAACAGCTAGCAGTGATTAAATGTGGCAGAAATGCAGAGGAAGCAGAAGTGAGGAGAGGAGTTTACAAAGATGCGCCTTCCCACCAATGATCTCCAATAGTTACAATGAAAAAGCCATAAATCAAATAAAGGGCAATTTAACCCGGGAGTGGTCGCTAAGCTACCTATCACGCGAGCGGTCACGTGTGAGACTTTGCTCACACTCAGGTGTTTCATTGATTATCTATCATAGAGCGTTTATTGGCAACGTATTACACTAAATATATATTTAATTTATTTCTCTTGATGTTCATTTGAAACATTTATTCCCACATATACACAATTACTTATGCAATTAATTAATCATTGCAACTTTTACTGGCGATGATATCGTTGGGTATCAATGAAGAAAATTACAATTCTCTTGAAGAAATACTTAATTATGAGGACATACATTCTCATAACTCATAAAGTTGCGTTAAAATATCTGCTCTTCACGAAATGAATCAACTTCGTCCGCATGTTGCGAAAGTGTTACGCAACTGAGTGATGAAAAAACACTTAACGTCAGTGGTCGCGCGATGAGAAAAAGTCTCACAATTGTAGCCGACGGTATCAGACATATCATTACACAGCTGCGGACTCTTAATTTATACTTTTTGAGACGATCGGTCAATAGGAAGAGATAAAAAGTCAGCTAGAAGGAAAAAAAAACTTATTCTAACTCATGATTACAAAGTGAGCACAAGTTTAAATTTGGCTTGAGAGAAAATGTCATAGCGCGAACAATGGCGGGTTAAAATCAGGAATACAAATGTTTGGAGAAAAACTCAGTATGCTATGATTTCCAGATGACATAGCAAGACTTGCTGGGAAGAAAGATGATCTGACGAGGATGCTGAACTCTATGGACCAAAATCTGAATAAATACAGCTTGAAGGCCAATATTAATAAAATCAAGACTATGGTTTGAGGAAGAATTCATGAAGACAGAACTTGGGCAGCAAAAAACTGGTGCAAGGGGAAGAATTATGTTAACTGGGAAGCAGGATAACCAGCGATGGAAGAAGCAAGAAAGACATGAGCAGAATAGCACAAGCAAGGAAGGCATTCTATATATTTTGTGAATGCTCTCATATGGCAGTGAAACCTGGTCAATAACAGCAGCAGAGCGTAGGAGATTGAAAGAAATGGAGATGTGGTGTAACCGAAGAATGATAAAGATAAAATGAACAGAGAGAATAAAAAATGAAGAAATCCTACGAAGAGCTGGAGAGAAAAGAAGCATAATGAACACACAGCGAAGAAGGAGAGACAAACTTATTGGACTCATTTTGCGACGCAAGAGCCTAATGAACACAATATTGAAAGGAGAAATAAATGGGAAGAATTATAGAGGAAAACCAAGAATGGAATATACTAAGCAAATCATGAAGGACGTCAAAGTTAATAATTATGTAGGAATGAAGCGGATGGCGGGGAGGAGAAAGGAGTGGGGAGCTGCTGCAAAGCAATCTTCTGATTGATGACCACTGATGATAACGTTATTCAGATATTTATTTATTATTATACCATGAGTTACCGATACTACCGATTAGCACTAGCGAATTAATCGTTGTGCTGATTTTTGTTCAGTCAGATAATAGATGAATAAGCTTATATATAATATAAATAAACTTGTCATGTCAAACTTGATGTTACCTTGTCACATCAAATTTGTTCTAGACTTGTAAAGTCAAACTTGAGGCAAACTGTTCATGACCAAATTAATGCCAACTTGTCACGTCAAACTAGAAGAAAACTTTTCAAATCATCCTTAAGCAAACTTGTCCCATAAAATTTGTAATCCCGAACTTTCAGAAAACTTACACGTCCAGTCATAGAAACTGGACATTAGATATTCAACTAGGTATAGCCTCTTACTACTATGCTTCTACAAGAATCTTGAATATACTATGAACTCCAAAAAAATGTTGAAGTCCGAATACTATTGTTTTTAGGGGGCAATTATGGGATAATAATATTGAATAAATGGAAGCTGGAAGGTGCAAAATGTAATTTGCCGAGTTATGTATCAGATTATAGACCATACACCATCCTTTACGACGCATTAGTTAAAGGGATATTTAAAAAGAGCATGCTGAAATCCCACTCTCATAATTATACTAAGTATTAATTCACAAGGTTTTATTTAAACATGTTTTGTGCAAATCTGTGCACACATTTACTTGGTACTTCCATTCTACAGTAGCCTCTTCACTTTGCTCCCCTTCCAATTTATTTTTTCTTTCATTCCTGGTAAAAGAAAATATAATACGCATAAAAAACAAATCAGGTTTTAAAAAATTTCACCGTAAAATTTTAATGATTATGAAGGAGGAAGGATGGGAAGTGAACAAAATGAATGCTGGAGATCATTGTAAAGGTGTATCTTTAACATTAAACCATATCTTTGCACAGATTTGAGGTTAAATGTGGAGAGTTCCAACCTTGCAGGCTTATTAAATTACTTATATTGATTCAGTATTAAAAAACAGAATTAATGGGCTTAGCTTACCAAATTTTAAGTCTGATGACGTTTGAGATCACAAAGAAATCTCAGCAAGGCAGTCCAAGAAATGCTCTCGTAGGCGATCTTTACTCATCAAGCGTCAAAAAGTTCTGAAAATGAGAACATCATGGCTATCGTTCTCTTCCAAACCTGGCTCATCCGTCCTCCGAAGCTAGCGTCCCTTTCGCATAGTTCTCAGTGTCTGGAAACAATTGACTGGAGCCCTTCCTCGTGCGGTTGCGTGTGCCCGGTGTGCCGTGAAGGGCTTTATTTAAGGTAAGGTGAAGGGTGAAGGGCCGTCCCTTCCTCCTGCCGAGGCCGGAGGGAGGGACTTGAAATTGCCTTCCTCTGACATCCAGAATGCAGGTGGTCAAGGGATGGGAGGGTGAGGTATATGGTAAAAAAAACCTAAGCACTTCGTTACGGGACGTAAGGGAGAATACGACAGGGAGAGGCTGCCTATTATAAGAAATTGTCATTTAACACACAAATATTTAAATAATTAATTCACACAAAACCCCGCCCTTAAAAACTGTCCCTAGTCCAGGGAGCTAAGTTAAAATGGGAACTTAAAGTCTTAGAAAAATTAAGACTGTAACTAAAAGCTGTAGCTGTAGCTGTAAAAGCTCAAGGACCAAACATTTGTATGTGAATTTCAGTGTATTTCCTAGCCTGCCAATTGTTGCGCCTCAACAGAAAGCTCAGACTTCATGTGTGTCATACACATCATACATGTCATAGGAGTCTCCATCGCATTTTTTTCTGATATTTTGCCTCCAAAACTAATATCCCGCCTCCGAGAGAAATGCTAGAAAAATGTGGAGAAGATAGAAATGATGCTTACTGATGGATTATACTCACCTTCTAGGATATCCGCCCTCGTCGCTGGCAACTTATGCAATCGAATGGATTTCATTGGTTGCCTCACTGATATATCGAGTTACTATTAGCGTTATAATTAAAGATAACTATCAATGGTATATTCGAAGTTTCTGCGCCGATGTATTTTGATTCAAGATCGCAAGCTCGTAACTTTTTATGCATATGTTAGTTACACCTACGAGTTTCCGGCCGGCGTGATGATAAACACACACGAAACCGAGATTATTTATGTATTTCACCCACAAAAACAAACAAGAAAATTTTTCAACATAAAATTTTAATAGATGTTTTCATCATTTCCATCAACTATGATCTCCATGAAAAAATTCTACCGAGAAGGGCACGGCGGTTAGTCAGGCATACTCTATTAACATGCACCCCTACGCATATGTTTTACCATACTCGCAATCAGGCAGAACAAGTCATGCTATATTCGCAATCAGGCAGGACAAGTAATAGGTTGCTTTCTTTTACCACGATGCATGAAATCGCGCGGGTTCATTCGTGAATGCATTCATGCGCATAAAATAGAAGGAAACCGGGAAATAGTCGGGCAAATGAATACAATTTCGAGCGTTTCGGTTGCTTTTTTGTGAATGGAGTTGTCAGTCAATTCCCACGATCGGAAATACATAATACGAGAATACATTTATCTAAGCACTTCGTGACGCAGAAGACATGCAGATATAGATTCTTAATTCAGTAGATAATTTTACGCTGTGTGCAGGGCCGTAACTACCACCGGAGAAAACGGGGCACAGCCCCGGGGCCCCCAAGACACAGATGGTTTATTTAAAAAAAAATTTAATTGTGCGTAAACACGGCTTACTCTAATTCCCGCTATTTAGTCAGCCTAGTATTAAAAAAAAATTCAAGCGCTCGCGCACTAGACGCTTAGCTGATAGTACATGCATAATCTTTGGTACAGGCTGATAGCTCAGTCGTCTGCTTTGTTCTCTATACTTAAGGTCTCCATCTTGTAATAATAAAGGGGCCTCGCCATCAAGTTTTTCCCGGGGGCTTCAAAGTTTGTAGTTACGGCCGTGGCTGTGTGGGTCATTTATGGTCATTGAATGACTTATAGGTTGCAGATTGCGTTAAACTTGCCTCACACTTCATTTTGGCTTCCAGTGTCAAATTTCACACACATCCACGGCAAGAGAATCCTGATTTTCTCTTGCCGTGACAAACAATTTTCACAAACTTTATTTTCTCTTGCCATGATAACCTTTTCATGCACTTGATTTATCCGTGACATGACAAACTTGCTGCAGACTTGTTGAAAACTTATCCGTGACAAGTTTGTTGTGGCAGGGAAAATCAAGTCCATGACAAGTTCGTCGTAAGCTTGTATGCTATCTGGGAGTGTGCAAGCAGCACATGGTTTGATTTTCCTTGTTTTTTTCTAGTTTTTTCGCTAAATACATGTTTCACTACAACAGCGCAGGATATAAGAGAGTTTAATTCATCATTTACGTAAATCTACATCTACGAAGTACCGTGCAAGCCACCACTAGGGTGTGTGGCACGGGGTGATTCCACAACAGGCATGCAGCACTCGTCCCAGCACAAAAGAGAACCTCGCACCCCCCCCCCCCCCTGCCGCTCGGCGCAGGCCATAAAACGGTCAGGAGAACAGTGCGCAGTCTAACCGGAAACTGGGAGAGTGATACGTAAATGAACATGCAAACATGCAGAACAATCCTTATAGACACATGTAGTGGTTAATATTACGAATTCTGTTAATTTATGAATGCTACGAGATGCTACTTCATGCGGAGAATAAAATAAAATAATGCTGGACAAATCAACCGGTGTGAAGTGTTAGTAATGATGTTGTGTTAATTATGTACGTACACCGGGTAACCCTAAAGTACCTTCCGGTATTTCGATTGTCCGAGTCCTCATTATCTTGGATAATCAGGGTTCTAGGGTATTTTGGAATACCGCCCAGCTCTCCAACTCTTCAGTGCTTCACGTCACCATCGCGAGGGTTCGCACGAGCGCGGTGAGAGGCGGCAAGGTCCGCGAGGTGGCCTACGTCGCTATACCACTCTAGGCTGAGTGGCGGTCCCTATACGGCCTTAGCGGGCACTAATTCGCTCCCCGGCGCGGGAGTGATTCGCTTCCCGGGAGTAACTCAAGGATCACTTCTCTGGTCTAGGGGTAACAACTAAATAAAAATTAACAGTCTAGCTGTATCATTTGGTCTGAATCCTGTCGATAAGACTGTGTGAATTGTTGCAAAATTATCGAAGCAACATTGCGTCGAATCCATTTCGATGTGAAAAATTCCAAACTTAACTTTTGACATTTTCTTTACGTTTCGATTGGCAAGCCAAGGGTTGTTGATTTTTGTGAGTTTGAACTATAATTCTCCATGCTCAGTGTTCATGTCTATCTGTCACGCACAGAAATACACCTCCTTGGAACAAACAATCACACATATGACAGAGGAGAAAATTAGAAATTTTTGGAATGCATATATAGCCATACAAGTTCGTAGAAAAATCACACACGTGATAATGTAAATAAACGGTGTCACAGGTGATGCGGTATTAAAAATAGAAACAAGGAAGAAACTCACAAATGAAGTTCTGATATTTCGGTTGCCGTTGGCAACGTTTTTCACAGAAGGAAGGTAACATCTGTTGTAGGTAACATGCTACCTTCCTTCTCTAAAAAAGGTTGCTAACGGCAACCGACATATCAGAATTTCATTTGCGAGTGTTTCGTCTTTGTTTCTATTTTTAATACCGCCTAAAACATGCGTTCGTCACTTGCAATTTTCTGCGTTATATAATTCCAACCTGTCGCCCATTTTTATGACTGTATAACAGTCATGCACTATCGTACTTTCCATGCATATAAACTCTGATCAATTTAAAACAATATGCAGTACTTTTCAGTTCATTTACATGTCTTAATGACTATTTTAACGGCACTCGGCGCTAAATAGGGAATATCCAGTGACTCTCTGTGAATAAGTTAACCTCTTAGTCGCATTTAAAATGATTTCTCAGTGAAAAACGAAAGGTTAAAAGTAGTGACGTGGTCAGGATTCAAGGATTTGATCGAATCTTATCGAATCCATGGATTCGATATTCGATTGAATCCTTACAACAAAGATTTATACGCCGGTTGTGCGAGATAGGCCTATGCGCTACGTCGCGGTAGACTCGTCGTCCGTCGCAAAATCGTTCGAAATCTCACCACGTAATTTATCATTTCGACGCTGTTTTCCTATTAGAGTGTAGCTAACTGAGTAAATATTTATAACGGTATGAACATTATAACAGCGGATATTTTATGGTTAGTTGTCACGTCAAGTTTCAATTTAAAATTCACCACAAGGCGCATACACAACACCGCCTCCATAACAGCCCGGAACCGTGGAAGATCATTATGCCTTTCGTTTTTATTATGTGTCCAACCAATAGACCGAAATTATTTCTGTTTGAAAAACAAAGTTTTGAACTGCAGACAAATATACACCCATGCATCGCATTGTAAAGCATCGCTTATGTTACGCCGCAAACGTTTCACGTTACCATTTTTGTAGCTCCATCGTGCCATAACTTGTTCCGCAAATATAAGACAATGCATTCTACGCTGAGTCCTGCATCATGAATGTCCAGCTTAATTTAGGCTGATCCGTTTTATGGATTGATAAAGGAGTTATTCGGTTCTAAACACTGATTAAATACAAAATTGGTAAAATTAAACTGCGCCTCGACGCGGGATAAGATTATTATTGGGAAATATCAGTGACAAGTTGACCATGTGGTTAGGTGGTAACATACATAATACATAAAGAGATTTTAAAATAAACATCTCCCGTTAAAAGTATGCAAATACTTTTTCATACAGTGAAATAGTTTACTCTCATTTCAGTTTTTTCTTAAGGCACCTTACATTATTAAATAATGATTTTTTTTTAATTTCGACCATGTATTCCATATATCCACCCCTCTGTTCAAAAAGGAGAACTTCCCCCAGTGAGTTCTCGGCTTGGGGGGCTCGATTTTATACGTGTTGTCCTTCTTAGAGAAGTAAGTCTTATCCTTCCTGAGATATCCGACCAGGATGTTCTCCTATAATACGGTTTATGTATGGCCTTAAGCCGCGAGATGTTGCTCTTCTCTCTTAGGGATTCCCGTCCTAATTTAGCAACCATTGCACCTACACTGACTCTTTCGGTTAAAATGTCCCATCACGAATTTGACCGCCCTGCTTTGAACCTTGTCAATGGTTTTTATCTGGCCCGAAAAATGTCGGTACCTGACCACTGCCCCGTAAAAATGGGACGCACAAATGTTTTGTATGCAAAATCTTTTGTGTCGCGTTTACTTCTGCTTTAAGTTCACATACCAAAATTTAATCCCTTAGACGCTTTAATTGTAACTCTTTCCATCTGTGGTCCCCAATTTGAGTCTGATGTCAAATAAGTATTTATAAATTTTATTTTCCTTTATTAGTTCACCCCCGAGAGTATACTAACTTTCAAAGAAATTTTGTGACTTACAAAAACTTTTGAGATTGTTTTTTTTATGCTAATAACCATTTCATTGTTTTTTCTAGCATTCAAAATGATCTTTAGAGCAAACTGAGAATTTATGGAAAGAGTGTTTCACAGACGCTCAAAACGGCTCACTTTTTAAAGTGGGTCTTTGATGTCTAAAGTGTAGATTTTCACCAACACATTTGTGCATTGGCAATGGAGTAAGTGAAACAGTAGAATATCAATATTACGAGAAAAATGACGGACAATCTATTTGTGTGAATATGGTGTGGTTGAGTTTGGTTATTGAGGCTTTTTCTAGCAGTTTAAAGTAGCTAAATCGCTTTGCAGATTTTCATCGTCTTTGCCACTCTAAATTACACGGTAAATAACAAAATCATCTGCAAACGTTATGATTCTGCTATTAATATTTTTGCGATATCGTTTGCATCACTCTCTCACTCAGTGATTCAACCCGAAGATTGGTTTGGATAGTTGAGGGTAGAGCTCACCGCGGACTAAGCCACAGGCGTGTGAAATTCAAACATTCAGGGTAGGGGGGCCAGTTCCTTTCCCTGACCCATCTCGCACTCTGAGGATTTTTTTGTTCGGGGGCATCCAAAGGCTTCACCCGTATTTGAACCCGGGACCCTTCGATCAGTAGCCAAGCACTCTACCCACTAGGCCACCACGCTCCCTATCGGTTGCATAAACTACATCAAATAACAGTATGTTGAAGTAGTCAACACCTCTCCAGTTACGGTGTACCCTATCACGAGCTAGGCCACTTTTATTCACCCAGCAATTTGAGTCATCGTAGTATATACGTAGCTTTACACATACTCCTTCAATTTCCTCATTAATGTAATAGAAAGTTCTATCTTGAACATTCCTTCTCCTCAAAATTCCACAAATGATCATTCTCGCATTTTTTATATTTAGTTTTCGCCAGCCTACACAAGTCCTAGACTCACCCCACTACATGGTCACTTATCCTTGCAGTCTTCATATCGTTAGTTCCCACATGTAGGAGAATTACCACCTCTCTTCGCTCCCTTTCCATACTTTCTATTCTCTATTATCTATATTTTTATGAGGCTAAATGTGTAAATAAAAGAGAGGTAGGTCTCAACTCATCACGAATAGGTCAGTACATTCGATATCCTACCGTTAGAGAAGTCAGATAGTGGGTACTAAAAATAATACGTTAGCTAGACTGAAATGTAACTATACTTTAAAGAAACAAAGAAATGTATTTACTTACAGGTAGTGTAGAAAGGTGAACGAAAAATATGATTTAACTAAACCCTATAAATAACACTACCTAAGATATAGAACATTAAAATGGATATTGATGAAAAAAAAACAAGAAATAAGTATGAAAATTCTAAAGGAATACTATAATAAAAAAACAATACCAACGCGTCTAAACCCAAAAAAAGTAAATACACATGCCAAAAACGAAAAGTAAATGCAAAAAATACCAGATAGTAAGCTAAACTAACGAAAAAATTATTTTAAAAATCCGTCAAACCACCCTAAAAAATAAAGTTTAACGTAAAAGGAAGCCTCGATAACCAAACTCAACCACACCATATTCACACAAATAGATTGTCCGTCATTTTTCTCGTAATATTGATATTCTACTGTTTCACTTACTCGATTGCCAATGCACAAATGTGTTGGTGAAAATCTACACTTTAGACATCAAAGACCCACTTTAAAAAGTGAGCCGTTTTGAGCGTCTGTGAAACACTCTTTCCATAAATTCTCAGTTTGCTCTAAAGATCATTTTATACTATGACAGATTTTGTACATACGATTGTACGTGAGATTGTACGTTTGTCTCAACGAAATTAGAAAAGGTTCCATTACCCGTGCAGGGATTGAGACATTCGTGCAAGCGTTCATATAGTTTGCCGCTTTACACGATATATTTAACCTCATGCAAGAGTTCGCGGAAGAGTTTGTACAAAAATATGTACCGTGTAAAACGGCCTTAAAGTGACACATAGTAACGGGAGGTATTTAATTGCACCACTGCGTTTTCCACGCTAGGTTCGAAGTTACGGTATTCCCAGGTATTCGACCTCATCTTTATCATTTACTTATGATATTTAAAAAATATCGCAAAAATTTGAAAATTATCTACACAGTAACTGAAAATATTCGAATTATACAGAAATAAGAACTCAATAGTGCCCTTCTGCAACAGCAAGGATGGGAATCGCTTTTAAGGGCAGGTTAAAATATCCTTTATGTATGTTCCAAGACGATCTATTTTCTGACGAAGCATTTTACGAATCCCTATTTACTACGGAAGATTCGATGAAAAGCATAAAATTAGGGAAAGAGACTGGAGAACCGTCAGGCTTACAAGTCATTTTTCCCGCTAAAGATAAAGAGACCTGATAAGCTACCACTGAGACTTTATAATTATGTTCATGGACAGGTAGCGTAGCTAATTAGTTGATTTGCTTCATAATTATTGTTTTTTAAAACTAAAACGTAGACCTAAAAGCGCGTCCTGCATGCTTCCTGTACTTATAGCTCTTGTATCTGCGTGCGGTTATGCAGTTGCAGAGTTTCTATAGCATTGGTAGCATTTTTAAACGCTAGTCCTTGCCTCTCAGGGTGTGTATGACTCTCATCACACACCCCTGAGGTGGCTTGCAGGGTATTATGTAGATACAGGTGAATAAAATTTCACATCCTGACAGGTATTTGCAGGTTTCTGATAATTCATAGATAGCCATTGTTTCAGAAACTTAAATAGAATAGGACAGATAACAGGTTTCTTAACTGTCACCCCCTGCCACAAGCCCTTGAGATGGCTTGCAGGGTATTATGTAGATGAAGGCTCGCTAGCAATTTTGTAGGAGGCGTCGAACTCGCGAGATCTGTAGCCTAAGTTTGCTGTTAAAGAAGGTGGCAATTAAATAACTACAATTTATGCAAGCTGCTTCGGAAGACGTACAGTTGCATTCTTCAACACAGGCTCGAGGTTGGCAGTCCAACCCTCCTCCAAGTCCCTCCAGAAATTTGAAAACTACCACCTCAACCGCAGTGATGGTAAACCACTGAGCAACATTTTGCCAAAATACACAAAATCCCTTAAATTCATCGTAGATCTTCGATCAAAAGATGATTTTAATTGTATAGTGACAAATAAAACAATTAAGTGCATATATTTTTTTATATAATTGGTATTTTAGAAAGTTAAAATTGCATTGGAGTTGGTCAAGTTCCCTTTGTTTCATCCCCGCCGCGCGGTCATTCCGCAGTCGAGCGAGGGCCGAGCGAAGGGTAGAAAAGGAAGGCTTTGAGGGTCGCGATGGTGGAGCCAACTAATGACCGTTGACCATCGGCAGATCCCCAGAAAATCGATGTAAAACGCTTTGAATATTGTCAGAAGTTGAGTCTTGTACATAGCTCTTCAGAATAACGAAAACTTGCATTTTTATGAATAAAAGCCCAAAAAATCTCCCACGGGGTGCAAGGTCACTGTTCCGACCTCTGAAATTTGAGGGAAAGAGGCATCGGAGCCATGGCTTCACAACCCTTCCCCCACCACCTCCCTTCCATTTTTCTCTGGCCCCCCGGGCCCCCACTACCTCACTCCTCTTCGTTTCGTGGGAGCGGGTGTCACCCGGAGGTTAGAACTGTCTTAAGCACTGCAGCACGTGCCTGCTTGAAAATCCTTTCCACTCACTCTCACATCCTTTGCTCAGAAAGGAAGACCAGACAGTGTCGACGCCGGCGGTCGCTTTGCTTGTCTTTGTCCTTAGAATGGGAGTGTGGCTGATTCTTTTCCAACACCGTCGCCTTCACCAAGATTTTGGGCTCTCATTCATACTTTCTGCAGCCACTTCTGCTTGAAAGGGATCAGGGGATACTTGAATCACCTAGGAGATAGTAATTATCCCGTTACTAATGAAATCGCCTGCAAAAATTTCTTCCGCACTTGGTAGGTCAGCAGAAACTGATATGCAGGCATGGAGTATTGGCGGCCTCGGTAGTGGCGGGGTAATGTCAAAAAATTGACTGAATGATTGAACACTATGGGCAATAGTTTGCCCACAGTTGGTCTCCGAAGCTCTGTTTTGCTTCTTTTTTTTCTTTTGTGTAAGAGAATATTAATGGCTGCAAAGTTCGTTGTTAAATCTTTATCTTATTGCTACGACAAATTGTGTACTTGCTGTTATCAATGTTATCCAAAATAGCAGACAATTCACTTCTATCCTCTTTTCTCATTTTTCCCCTATTTCCTCCCCTTTCATGGCTTGCAGGCATGGCCTAGACCCCCTGCCATACTTCTTTGTGGTCGCTGGCAAGTTAGTATTTAGATGCAGACTGCGAGGTGCTACCGTTTCATATACGTCGTCATCATGGACAAGAAATTTTGGGAGGAGGAAATGCTGCCTGAATTATGTAGATTTTACAAAGAATTCTGCCGGAAATTACCGGACCTCGAGTCTTAGTGAGCGTTCCATATAAGGGAACATTAAAAAACTATTAGGTTTAAATAAAACTTTTTGGTTACACGAGCATACACTCTATTTTATATTTTACGTACGGTAATTACGAAAACACTGGCAAATGCAGCGTAACGATTGACGTTTCACTGAAATTAGTCATGAATCATCTCTCCTAAGAAAAGTGTTGAAAATTTCTCGCGCATATAATAATGTTGAAAATTTAACATAATTATGATAATAACGTACACAACAATGTTTTAAGCAGGTAATGAAGTACTTCACCGATAATACAGGGGCCTTTCAAAATGCAGTTTTGCAGTCAAAAAGCAAGAAAAGTTGGTTCCACATCCTTTATTGTTTGTAATAGCATCTTTTTGCCTCACCGTGGCATAATTAACAGTGAAACGTGCACACTGTCATTGTACGCGGTAGACACCGTGGAAAACACCGAGTTTTCTTCCGTTACTTTTTCGAAATGGATAATAGTATCGATTGTCTGCAGCCAATTGCGTTTTGCATGCATTCGCAGAATATGATTGAATATTCTGATGACCTAGTCCCAATTATAATAACCGTTTAAACGGGTAAGATCAGCTCTCTCTATTTATTTGAATAAAGACGAAATCAAAAACTTATATAGTAGCCTTACTTGATGCACGTAACTATGACCCTTTAGTGAATGCCTATCCAAACTTAACACTTGGAGTTCTGACCATTTTATTTTTTTCACCTGCGGCAGGGATATTTTTACTAATTTAACCGTAACTTAGCCATAACAGCAGCTATTTTACTAACTTGTAGGAGTTTTTGTCAAGTTGCCGTAAAACACAGGAAAATAAAAGTGATACTATCTTTCAGTTTATAATTTCAAGGTTTTTACTTTTTCATGGTCGAATTATTCCTCGAATGGAGGTTAATTTTTTAAATGATGATGCCTATATAATGTATGCCAAATATTTTTTTAAATTAAAAGGGACGTAATATTACGTTGCCAGCAGTTCAAGGGAGATTTACGGCAACGTAAAATCACGTCGTCAGCACTCAAACTGTTAAAGAAGAGGAATTTTCTTTTTAGATTTACCCAATGCATTGGGGAGCATAAACGACGGACGCGCAAAATAATCCTTCCCTGCGTCCTCCTTTCCGTGCCTTTTCCTTGTTTTTGTGAGGTTTGTCCACCGACTCGGACAGCTGAAAGCAATAAAAAACAAGGAGAAAATGGGTGACGCCCATGTGGGAAAGAGAATGGTCACTTTCCCTCCTCCACCACACGAATACAGTCCCTTCCGGGAAAAGTCACAAGATATGACACCATAAATTGGAGCGAGGGAGTCTCCCAACCCGGACAACATTATTGTCGCCTTTAGGGAAAGGAACTTACAACTCAGCAGGCAATTGGACCCTTCTTCTACCACACTCATGCATGACTTCCTCGGTGTACCCGGTGTACTCTTACACGAATCACTCCACTCTCATACATCCGTTTCTATATTGGGTTCTCATCCATTCTCTCAGCATGGCAAAACCAACGAAGGACACTCGTATCATATGAGATGTCCATTAATGGAGCACCCCACCCACATCCTTTCTTGGCCCACTCCTTCCTAAACCTATCCATCCCAAAACCTATCCATCCCAAAACCTATCCATCCCAAAACCTATCCATCCCTAAACCTATCCACGATAAGGGACCATAACAGCTGCAAATGAGACTTTTATCTAGGTTTGTCGTTAGGTAGTGTAGCTCTTAGTAGTAGTAGTACTCCTAATACTTGAATCCGTATCTGTTACCTAGTACATACTAACAGCACGCCTAGCATGTTTTCTACATGGGTCTTGAGTCCCTGTCCATCTGTGTAGTTGTAGAATGCATGTATATTGACAGTCACTCTCCATTTTGATGACATCTGTAGTGTAGTGGTGCATGCTTGTGAGGCTTCGCCGCGTGACAAGCATTAGCGATTTATGCTAATGCATAAATAGTCGTAGTTACACTAACTCTAGGGTATAGTGTAATGCATGTTGGTGATTACTCACCCCCTGCCACACACCCCTGAGGTGGCTTGCAGGGTATTTTGTAGATGTAGATCCCAAAACCTATCCATCCTACTTTTACCGCTAACGTTTTCAAGCATCCTATTAGCCTACTCTAATGCTTATACTGACATAGGATTACAGCTCCCAGCGTTCTCTTTTCTGCCCCGAGACTATTCAACATACTTTCTTCCACCCACCCCTTACTCGACCCTCCACCTCCCGTCACTCTTTTACCACTTTAATCAAAAAACTTCTTCCATCCTAATGTAACCGGTTTGTTCCCCATAGTGTTTGAATGTATCGGCCACCATTATTGTTATTTTTTCTTGATTTTATTTTTTTGTTGTTGATGAATTTATTTAACTGCTATATCCTATGTAAAAGGCCATTTGTGGCTGTTTTTGAATAAATTAATGAATAAATAAACTCTCGATCATTCGTGTTAATTGGGACATGAAGGAGCACGGATAATCGAAACAAATGGATAGCCAAAAAACACGGAAAATACTAATATAAATGGATTATAATTTCAACACGAATGAAAAAATAAACCGTGTTAAGGATCAAGTGCGTGCTATTAATTAATTTTGCAGTGCAAGTAATATTGCGACAAATGAATTACAAATTAGAATTCTGTTATAGTTTTATGGGAGCTTTCAATTCTACGTCTTGAAATCGGCAAAGATCGGAACTCATCAGCGAACTTAAGGGCAAATGAACTCCGATTAATGGAACAATGTGATGAGGCAAAACGTTTGATAATCTTCCGGCATATTTAGTAGGTACGAAATAGTTACGGCCGAATGACGAGGTCTAATGTAAGTTCCAAACCGATTTATTCTCTGACGACTTTAATAACATTTGACGAAGTCCGACATACTATGGTAGATCACATTATAAGAATAAAATTAGGAAACTGGACTGCAGAATGAACAGATTTAAAATGTCAAGTTTCCCGCAAACGATAAGAGAAAATAAGATCTACCAATGAGACTATTAACAAGGTTTATCGATAGGTAGTGTAGCTCTTAGTGGTAGTAGTACTCCCTAATACTTGTATCCTTATTAGCTACCTAGTACCTAATGTAATACTCCCTAATACTTGTATCCTTATTAGCTACCTAGTACCTAATGTAATCTACAACACGCCGCGCATGTTTTCAGCATAACTCTTGAATCTCTACCCGTTTAAGTAGTTGCAAAATACGTAAATACTAACGGCCTCTAACATTGTTAACATATCTATAGTGTAGTGCATGCTTGTGAGGCCTCGCCTCCTGAAAAGCATTAGCGATGTATGCTAATATATCATATGTCACCTTAACCTTGCACTAACTTTAGGGTATAGTGTAATGCATGTTGGTGACTACTCAGCCCCTTCCACACACTCTTGAGGTGACATGCAGGGTATTATGTAGATGTAGATGAATGCTTTGCGTATAGTGATGGAATTAGTCCAAATTACTTACTTGTTACCGGAAGATTTTAACCACAGAGTAAGTAAAAACGTTACATATGTTTGACCCCCCGACTGAAAATCTGCACGATAAGGAGAATCACCGGTGCGATTGTCGAATTTCTTTTATTGTTCTGCGCGTATCAACCCTGCTCCCAATCCGTTTTTAAGTGCTAAGTGCCTGCTAACGATTGGTTAGCATGTGCGATGTTGTGCTATGAAGTGAGTTGCGTGCTAGAGCGCGAGCAAATTTCCCAAACTGCATTCATTGTCTCCTCCATTATTATCGGCGTTTGGCGTCATTGCGTCCACAATATCATCGTAATTCACATGCTGCGATACAGATTCAAATTTGTCACTCTCGTACCAGTTCTCTCAGGTTCTCAGAATCTACACAGTCAAAACCCTACATTTTATTAATTAATTTATTGTTTAGAACCTTGTTTATGCACAGTAGTACCACCATTATACAGCGAAACATTTACCAATAAACTTGAAAGAGGACAAAAATACATTAACAACATAAAAATCAACAACGCAGAGCCCAACATGGCAAGGGGAATATATAATTTGTTGACAGGTGGGATATAGCTTGGGTGGTTAAATGGTTACATGATAAATAAAAAGAATCGACAGTGTGAGGGAGTAAATTTAGAAGGGAGGAGAGACGAAATAAAGATGAGCGCTGGGTGAGTGATATCCTAGGGATAGGAAGATGGAGTAGTGAATACGTGCGGGTGGATCGAGTTGGTATCCTAAAGTGGAAGATGAAAAGCAGTTCAGGGCAGTCAATGGTCGAGTTAAGGGTACTGTTCGCAATAGTTGAAATAGACCGGTATTCGAAGTATTTAATGATTCATCATAAGAAAATCTGGTTCCCTTCAATGTATAAAATATAAGTTTGCAAATACCTATGCTTTCATACATTCTTTTATATAGATCACAAAATCAAGGAAATTGCTTGCAATTATGGACAGTATCTTTGAGCTAGTCATAATGAACGCTTAGTGACTTTATTACTTCCGCAATTCGCAATTGATTTTATGACTTAAACCCTATTTATTCAACAGGCCCCATGCACGATGAATGCCAATGAATTGTTTATGAATAAAATCATATTTATTTAAATGTTGCCAAAAGTATGTCAAGTTTTCCTTAAAAATTGTTTAATATCCGCACTTTCCCATTGTTTTCCCCCCACATCCACTTGCCTGGACAATTCCATCGTCTACCTCCTCTATGACCAACAAATATATTTATCTAGCTAATGAAAATAACTTATAAAAAGGATTATTATGCACAAATCAAGTTATTTATGGCCCACACAGCATTATTTTATCGGTATCAAGTGACCAGTACGAATCAGTATCTGCGACCCTTTTTCTATATTTGTTCTTCGCTTTTCAGTTTTTTTATCAAGGTATATCGGTTATGTCACTATGATTCGTTTGGTAGCCCGTCTAAACGTTCTGCTAAAAACTTGATAGTAGTGCTGTGTTCTTGTAAAACGGAAACTCCGCCCACATAAAAAAGGAATAAATATGGAAAAAATTGCTTTGCATTGCTAAAGAAATTTGTATTGATCACGAAGAATGAGAAAGGAGTCACTGCATAGATAGGCAAAAGAATATGATGCCGGAATACAAATAGTTTGGGATAAAGAGTATAAGCTTTTTTAGCGTTTTTTTTCTGAGATAAAGTCATTGCTTTCAGGCTTCACTTTGTGGAAGTTGAATCCATCTCTTTCAATAAAATACGCAACGTATGTACTTTTCCACAGAACTTAAGTTGGTACGACGCGTTCCACCGCGATAAGGTGTCGTCAGTTACAATGGTAGTAGGACTGGTAGGACGTAAGGGTGCAAATAAATACGCAAGACTATCCATGGGAGTGGTAGGTTGAGCTTACTTGTGCCCCGTCTACACACAGTAATTTACTATATGATTAAATACGACCGATAATTAACTTTTCCCATGCAGAGGTCGCACCTATAATTAACTATGGGTAATATTTAATAACGGGTTGAACCCCATAGTTAACTACCATTAATTCTACTCCTTGCGCATTATTGCGTATTTTGTTCGTAAAATGAAGTGAATTTGGCGGATGGTTAAATATTTTAGGATAATTTATCAGTGGCTATGGGGTGGTTGGCGGCAAAGAAGTTGAATTTAGGGATGAACTGTTATGAGGAAGAACTGATATGAGGTTAGTTGGTTATTTTCTGCCTAAAGATAGGTTTTAACACTAGAATGCCGGAGGGGTGATTTTTGACCCCTTTTGATTTTTCAACGTGGCTGTTTCCCCCCATTTTTTCAATCGTATTTTTGATTTGTGACTTTAATTCCCTTCAGTCGATGAGTATTTCCTCAAAAAATAGTTCATGTAGCCCTCAGCCTTTCGAAGGAATTTGTACTTTTACCTTCGATGCCGGAGGGGTCATTTTTGACCCCTTTTGCTTTTTCGAGTTTGCTGTTTCCAGCAATTTTTTCCGGCGACTGGTGACCGATCTTTGCCGCGACGATCTCTCTGGTCTTCGAAACATGGCTTTCCTCTCATTCAGAAATATTGTCCCGGGAACACTTTGAATAAACTCTGAGGTTCTTCCGATTTGGCGTTAGATTCACCAGACCCAACCACTTGCAGAATGATAAGTTATATTAAGATAAGCTCTCATAATAATATTTCCGTCTTTATTTAATCAAGCGTATTTAGGACCATTAGGTCCTCTCTTACAAAAAAATTTAACAATCACAAACATCCATGCCCTGGGTGAATAAAACCTACCCAGGCGGGACTCGAACCCGCGACCTTCGGATTGGCAGGCGAGGACTTTACCCCGCCGCCGCCGAGGCCGGTACCTGTCCGAGGTTTGAAACATATTTATTGAAAATTGTCAAGCCTGCTACATCCGAGGGCCTTACATAAGTGTTGATAAGTAATCATGCCCTTCAAAACCCGGTGCAGGTTCCTCCAGTTCATGCCCGCAAAACCTGACAAATATGGGCAAACGTTTTGGCTGGCTGTTGACAAAGACTCCAAGTACACGGTGAATGCGTTTCCTTACTTTGGCAAAGATGACATGCGTGCCGACGGCCAGCGTCTGGGCGATTACTTTGTTGAGAAGTTGATGTCCAAGTACGTCAGTAAGGTGCGTAACGTGACCTGTGACAACTTCTTCACGTCACTTGCATTGGTGAATAGCATGATGGTTAAAGGTACGACTCTTGTTGGAACGTTGAATCCCATTAGACGTGAAGTTCCAGCTGAAGTGAAAGAGGCAAAACTGCCTCTGCATAACACTCAAATTTTGACGAATGATGACCAGAAAGTAACACTTTATCAAGGTAAAACCAAGAAAAAGGTACTTCTTCTGATTTCACTCCACCCACATGTTCAGATTGATACAGATGAATAGTAGAAACCTGTAACAGTTGTTTTTTTTATAACGAGACCAAGTATGGTTGATTTTATTGATCAGATGGCTCGAAAATACTCAGTAAAACCATCCTGCAGACGTTATCCCGTGCATATCTTTTTAAACATTGTTGATCTTGATGGAATCAACGTCCATGTACTGTACAAGAAACTCAACAATTCTAGAATTTCCAGAAAGGAATTTTTGCTCAAACTTGGCGAGGGACTTGTTCAGGAAAATGCTGATTCACGACAGAGTGGTTCTCTCACTGCATCCGACGATTCGGACGGTGCTTATCAATTACTAACTTTAGGGTCTGGTGTAATGCATGTTGGTGACTACTCACCCCCTGCCACACACCATTGAGGTGGCTTGCAGGGTATTTTTAGATGAAGACTTAGATGAATCCTGAAACAGTAAAACTCAAGGTGAGAGTCTGTAAACAGGGTTTGAGCCCTTCGAACGACCGCACAGTGGGCGGAAATCGAAATAAGGGGACTAAAATTCGAAAAGTGCTTATGCCCACCTTCAATTTTATCTGAAAATCACCAAAGTGAATGTCATACCTGTTGGTGTTAAATTATCGGAATAATTAATGTCACTGGCCTATATATAACGGTTTATTATCTGCCCTTTTCATACTTTTTTTGTGTTTATGGCTGGTTTTACTGCTAAAAAACAACAAAATGATGGTCACTGCTTTCAGTTCTTTTTTCGCTATTATGTAGGGAAAAAATAATTTAGACATCGATAGACATGGAGATATTCATTCATAAGGTTGTATGAACTCCATACGGTGCGATTCAAAAAACGTTACCTGCAACCGTAAGCCACCCCGAAAATAATTGATTGTTCTAATATGGCCGGCTCAGGCAGCCTCGCCGGCCGATCAGTGCACAGCGAGGCACATTTTCGTGATCCGCTACGGGCAAATATCCTTCCCAATGGCAATGCTGAAACTAGATTCGTTGAAAAGGACCTCCGTGCATATTTATATCAATGAGCTAACAGAAAATTGATGCATATCAACGCAATTGTGCGGCCGTTCCTAGATGGTACTATGGGCCACGAGAACGGAGGCGCATTTTATAACCTTTTATGCATTTGAAACGTTCCACTGAACTCACTTGTGTAGCTCAACCGAAACCAGGTAATGACAAGCAGTTTTCCTTAAGCAAAACTACGTAGGTAAGACTACAGGCAGCTTATCGCTAACAGACTCACAGTAGTTGATCGGTAGGCTAGATAGGATACGGATTTGAATTTATTTGCTTATTGAGACACTTTATTTTCCCTGTGACGAATTCCACGGACATTCACATAATTCCAATAAGTCCATGAGACATTAAATTGGTGGTGATAGTTGAGGTAGGCTCAACTGTCGATCAGATATTGAGGGCGATGGATTTGAATGGAATCAGTAAATTGCTGCAAAATATACTACAGGGAGGGGAATGAAACGATGGCAACATGACAAAGAAGTGAAGACCATGCACGTCTCGAGATGATGGCAGCATTCATTAACTTCCTACTGACAATCCTATTATTGTTGGCAGTTATAAAGAGAACATTATACTTAAAAGCACCCGTATAGTTAGAAACCGCTGCCATGAAATCGGCATGCGAAGTTGCTGGCTGGCAAAATGGCCAGCAATAAACGTAACTAATGAAATGATTAGGTTAGAGCTCGTTCATTCGTACCTGGACATGGACCAATCATATTAGAATACCGTAAATTTCATATCCTAAAGGATTTTTAAAATTTAAGTATGGACATTTTTATCAAAGAAGAACACGCAATTGTAGGTAAATATGACTTAAGTAATTGATAGTACTTCTTAGAACATCTCCCTATTCAGAAAAAAGTTATATTCCTCCTATTTGTCAGGTATCACCCAAAAATATGACTAGGAAAAATATATTGGGCATTTATTGTAACGAATCCGTGCGTCCCCAGGACTCGCCCGGATGAGTCTTAAATGCACAGACCGACATACATTAAAAATTTGAAAAATAAAAGATTTTGGGGGTTACCCGACTCGTGTTCGGCTAGTCAAAAAGGAAAACTTAATTCAACCTAGGAGGAAGTGGGCTCAGCATCAGGCATGAGGACGAGTAAGCACAATTACTCAAGGCTTTTATTTAAACAATATATTGTACGATCAAATTACATTGCAAAAAAGAAACACTAATAAGTTGCCCTCGTACCATGGCACGCGCAAAAACCCTCTGCAGAACAATGAAAGAAAAACAGACGGTATTCTTTACCCTTCAAAATATTACACGAGAAAAAGGTACAAGAAAGACAAAATAATTATTGGTCTCAAGTTTCTTCTTCTGCCGTGACGGACGAATAAAGTACGTCGTCTCACTCAAAAATAACTGAGTTTCCTTTTATCACTTGAGACGATTCAAGACAGGGGGACTACAACTTGGTGCGGGAACTCCCGAGCAGGCTACTAGACGAAAAAGGTGGGGGGCTTCTCTTCGGCCTCCCCAGCTAGGCCCACTGATCACTTAGAGGGGGGGATTGGCAGTGGGAGAATCTTACGCCGCGGTTCCTGGTCGCCTTTCCTTGCGATGCCGCGGGTCCTCCCAGATTCCCCGTTTCTCTCCTCCGCCCTGGTGATCTGCCAAGCTCCGCCTCTCGTCTTCTCGTGCACCAAGTCCCTGGCTTCGTCTCCTCTTGTGCAGTACTGTGACGGCGAGTAGTCTTAAGGCCGTTTTACACGGTACATTTTTTTGTACAATCTATCGTGCGAACGCATGTATTAGGAAATTGTACCGTGTAAAGCGGCAAATTGTGCGAACGCTTGTGCGAATGTATGAATTACTGAACGGAAAATAGAACCTGTTCTAATTCCATTCAGAAAATCATACAATTTCGATCAGTTAGTATCGCTAATATTCAACAGATGGCGCAGAAGTGGCGAAAACTGTGGTGCCTGTGTTACGATTGAAAATAAAGTTGTTTATAAGAAGGATTAACACTCTACCGTCGAATAATATGAGTAACTATTATCCTGTGTATATAATCTTTAATGAGTAAACTCTTCTCGGGCTCCCCACCGGTTTTAACTATTCATAATTGTTGACGTTTCGGGAGACGACTCGTCACTCATTCTCAAGGTAAAAATTAATTACGTCAACAATTATGAATAGTTTGAAGCAGTTTAGAACCCGAAAACTCAAAGTTGCTCAAATGTTTACATCGTCATTTCATCGTATTATTTGGTGTCCTGGTTTTTCAGTGTAATCGCGATCTTTGGGTTTGTGTCCTTTTCCCCCAGAATTATGACTGGTCCTCAAGTAGAGTTCCTGATATCCCGCGTGAAAAATGATAATCATTTTATTTCTATTGGTTAGCAAGTAACTTTATAAATCGTAAAAAAATACATTAAAACACTGGTACAAATAAAAGGGAGGGAAATTATTAGGGACTAAAAAAAAGGGTCCCGTGTTCCGCTATACCACTTGATAATAACACTTTGTCACACACACAATAAACCCACGAAATTTGTCTAACAAGAGTGGAGATCCGGCGAGAAACGTCAATGACTTGTCGCCCTAAAATCCAGATGAGAAAAAACGAAACGATGCAAAGGTCGAATATAAAGCCAGAGAGAAGAGTCCACGAGAGCTTTTTCTGAACCGGAAGAATTATCAGTAGGCAGATGGTCGAGTCGAGGTTCCGAATTTCAGGTGATCAGCTTTTCAAGGTGTCAAATACGTGAGTGAAACATATGTTTACCTGTGAAACATATACATGATAAACAAAAGACTCTCGAATTTAATCTGATTCAGTCGTTCATACAATATTTTTTTGCACACTTGACTGTGCATGCGTTTGCACGATAGATTGTACAAATAAATGTACCGTGTAAAACGGCCTTTAGCTCCTTCTCCGTCACGCGCCAGTATCAAGATAGTCCTCGCGTTCTTCACCTCGGGCCTTTTTATACCTGGCTGAAGAGGGGAGGGGGGGGGACACACACTTTGACGGTCGAGTGGGATGTACCGGCGACACGTAACTAGGGTCGCCGATACCTCCTTAGGTCCCACTCGACTCGGCGACTTTCGAACAACTCATGCACTCAAACACACACACACACACACATGGAGCCGTCGTCGAACTCATGCCTGATGTGGAGGCCAACAAAGGGAAATATAAAAAAAACTGCGATGGCCGCAGACCATCACAATATGTCTGCGTTATTTGGGGAGAAATTTCTACTGCTGGGCAGGGATCGTTACTATAAACACCACCTCGAATGACCACTGAGGATTACGTCCGAATCCTTCACATTTTCATGACCTCCATACATAAACAAAAGTGAACCAGAATGCGAAGAAATTATATTTGTTCAGGACAACCGTCCCATCCAAAGTGCGCGAAACTCGGGAAATTTTTCGAGGAGCATTCGCACAGTGCAGTGTTACCCTGGCCTCTAAACTCACCGCGCCTGAATTCAATAAAAGTTATTTGCGACATATTGGTCGTGGAATGGCAGAACGCCAATGAAAGGAACCAAGACACTAATAGATCACGTCATGGAGGTAAGGGCATCTTTGGGTCGGAGCCCTACATTATTTCAAAATTAAATAGAGTCAATGGGACCAAGACTTCAAGGAGTCATTGATTGCGATGGGGCAAAAATAAATACTGATTAATAGTAAAGTACGAATTAAACCGTTCTTTTTTTTCCTTTGCATTTTCTAATGAATTTAACGGATGATTTAACCAAGAGTGCATCTTCCAAGAACTTATTCATTTTACCTCATGTTTATTTAAAATAATAAATTTTATTTACCGCAAATAAAAATACTATATATACCTTTATGAATACTGCGGTAATTAAAAAAATAATTCTTCCATCTTGTATAAATACCTTCATTAAAATATTTTTAAATATGCTGGAACATATGATAATTCTAGTTAAATAATTGAAAGCAGATATGTACTCCACGTAGAAGCATAAATATTTCATCATCTGAAAAAGACAATCAGTCATAAGGAAAGTTTAATATATTTCTTACTTACTGTATTTTTCTTTTTTATTTTCGTATTCAATAATCCATTAGTACCTTTTCCGCGTTCACAGCTTCTTTATTTGCGTAGCCATTGTAAAGCAATCGCTATGCTTGAAATGTGGATACGTTTGTATTCAAGGTCAAGAGAGGAAACCCTTTTTCACGGTGGTGCTCGGTTAAGTATCGTAGGGTATGGGGAGGGAAGTGGAAACCGGGTGAATCCCAGAACCTTGCCAGAGTCTGAGAGGAAGAACGAAGCCTAGAAGAAAAAGGGACGAAAGAAAAATAATGAAGAGGTAACTACGGCGAGAGCGAGAAAGTTCACTGATACGTTAAATGCATAAAAAGTCATCTAATACGTTTCCGTTTGATAGCTGGCGCGAATAACGCTCGGGGAATGCAAGCGGCCAGTCACCCGTCACTGGCTTTGACGATGAGTCCACCACATTAATGTTTTCGGATTTGCCTCGTCGCTGCCGAGACTTAGGAATAATATGCCATAAGTGAGGGATTCGATTTTTCTCCTGAGTGACTGTGGCGGCCCTCCGTTTGTTGTGAAAAATTTTCCCCCATAGTACACCCTAATACATATTAAGACACGAAACAACTCTGTCATTTGATGTGAATAATTCAGCCTTTCAAAGGATATGAATAGCTATTGCAGCACCATATGCAAGCGGGCATTGGCTTTTTTCCCCTAGATGCCCCTTGCCGTACTCCCGTACTCTTCCCCCTCCTCCAGTAAAAGCACGTGAGACACGGGTTGGTCGTTTCTTTTAACAATGATATGGGGTTGGTTCCCTGGTCTCTCAACGCCCTCAACCCCCTCAACGCTCAACTAAAAGCTGAAAGGACTCCTCTCCTTGTACCCTGAGGTTATTGCCCAGCGCCTCACGCCCCAGATTTGGCTCAGTAGTCCCAAAGCCGCGGTTGGAAGAAGGTGCCTTGCTGTGTGCATTCACTACATGCGTGACAACGGTGGCAACTGCGTCTTCTCTTCATGGCAGAGACCCAAAGACGAGGGAACAACGCGCACTTGGAAACCTCTCCGGTGATTCCGGTCAGCGGTTCTCCACGCTGAAGAACACCCGAGCACTCATGAGGTTAGTTTCTGCCTGTTACTGTCTTTGTACTATGTTAAAAAATTCAGTATTGTTATTGAATTTTAAGGTGGTTGGAGCGATGAACACGATGAACATATTTGGGTTAATCTTTGCGTATATGTTCTCATGAGTGATATATTCACTCACGATTGCATCATATTTATTTGTTTTCTTGGTAGTTCAAAACTATTTCAACGCGTACCTTATTGCAGATTACTTATATTTCGTAACAACTCGATTACAATTGTGCAGACACTATTGTAAACGTGAAATAATAAATTTATTTTTATTATAATTGTTGCTAACAAATACCAAAATGGAAGCTGTCCAATATTCGGAAAAAAAGCATTTCAATATAATTTCGTTAATATTTCGAATACCGCACCAAAAACTCTAGCCATAGTCATGTTTTAATAAAGAAAATATATATAATTATTGTATAATTTCCATTGCTGCCTGTATGGCGCGTTCCAATGCAAAAGCAAATGCACTAAAATGAAATGTGATGCAGGAATTTGTTTCGATTAACTAAAAAAATTATTAGAATGTGCACTCAATGATCCACGATTACCGCTACAGCCACCTTAAAAGTTAAACATAATGTAGTACCTTGCGTCGCGCGTGTATGTGACATGGCTTAATTACATAAATTCGGTTACACATCAGCTCTTAAAATCCCTTCTCGCCCGTTTTTCCCTCTGTGGTTTCCGTATTTAAACATTAATGAAATGACATTTCGTTTAAGCCATGTCGATGCAGGTAGTCATCATCATTTGTGAGCCCTATCGTTAATATGACCATATTCACTGAAAATAAATCCAATTTTTCTTTACTAACTCGTGAAACTAAAGATACGGGTGTCAAAAAATCTTGTGTGCGTGAAGCAGAAGTATTGAATATATTTTTTTGTGCAAGACATTTAACTATACAGGTAAGCTTAATATTATGAATATCATAAACGCATTTAAAAACTTATAACAAGAGCAGGTGGAGATTAATGACCACCTTAAACATTAATGAATTAATGTCGAGGGAGGGACTTACCTTAGCACATCCATATGCAAGCATCAACTTTGTGATACATTTCACGGCTAGGCTTGTCGAAGGCCGTGTTTCCCCAATTTAAGGATATTTTAACTGTGAATAAAAAGTATTAATTTACTCTCCGGTAAAATAATCTAGTGTGGTTTTCTTTTAATGCTAACAACTTTACCAGTATGGTTGCATTTAGTTGGATAGAACGGATGGCATTAGGGTGCGAGTGTTTTAAAGGTGGCTGGAGTGGTAGTCTTGATTAAATGAGTGCACATTTTTTATTTCATCCGTTTACAGTAAGTCGAAAAAATCCTTTGCATCTGTTTATGCGCAGAAAACTCACCGTACGAGTAGTATTGGAAATGAATGAATGACTTCTAGAGTTTTACCATCCCGCCGGCTTCGGTGGTGGTAGAGAAGGGTCCTCGCCTGCTAATCGTAAGGTCGCAGTTTCGAGTCCCACCTCGGTGGGTTTCCTACCACTCAGTCCTTCCACTTGCTTCACTTACTTCCACTTAGATGTTAGCATGTGAAAGTGAGAGGGTTAGATGTAAGAGAGGGTTTCATAGCCCAAAAAAGGAAAAAAGGAAGTGTTCGGCGCTGTTTTAGAAATTTAGGGTAAATAATATTAAAATGTGTTTTCTTTTCAAATATTGGACTCGAAATGGCACTTTTATAATTGTTAGCAAGAATTATTATTATAAGAAATGTATTACTTCGCGTTAACAAGAAAATTTGTACACATGTAGTGAAATTAAATTACGAAATATATGTAATGTACCATAGGGTTACGTATTGAAACAGCATTAAATTTCTAATAAATCCAATCGGTATGATGAATGTTTTTCCATCTTACCTATAAAATCACTAATGAGAACACGTATGGAAAGTTTCACTGATATCGGTTTTAAAAAACGCTCCAACCACCAGAAGTCTTCAATGCGCCAAAGAGCATACATATTTCACAGGAATGCATAAAGAAGAAGTATTTTGATGGGATATCCGATGAGGAGGGCTTATGGGCGCATAAAAGATAGGCATATGAAGGGAAGTGTTAGAGGAGTACATTTTTGGCTGGCCGATAGGAAAACGCAGCCCAACACGGTGCTCAGGCCAGTGTTTGACTTTTTGTAACCCGTAGTTCCAAATTGGAGTACGCAAGTTGAACACAGACGAGGCAGAAAAGAGAATGTCCTCCGTCCAACCCAAGGATGTTAAAATAAAGAGGAGGAGGCATGGACGTACGTGATCGTTCAAGGGTGAAGGGGAAGTTAGAATAGGGATGCATGGGAAGGATTTTGAAACTGTATGAGGCAGTGCGCAGTTACGAAATTCGAGATATCCCACTCCTTTTTCAATTTCTCAGTAGATGACACAATGATCCTTTCTCGGAATCAACCTTTTCCTTTGACTCCACCCAGATACGATGGTCACCCAAGACCCAAGTGAAATCCTATCCTCGTGGCTAATTCAAAACCCACTCACATCCTCTCGTGGCGTGTTGCAGAGGGAGCACGTGAATGATTATATTTTCGTGTTTTAAACTTGATCAACATTTTCTGCACATACATGGTGATAATAAAATCATAATGCCAATTATTAGAGACAAATAATATTTTTTATTAAATACGGGAAGTACGTAAACAAGTCATGAAACATTTTATGAAACTTAGAAATTATCGTACAAGATTCCAAAAATTCATATTTCCAAAATATAAATCAGCGTAATCGTTTATTTAATAGTAATAGTACTTAAAAGAAAGGAGGAAGAAATCTGAAACTGACCACCAAGCGTAATTTAGTAGATCTCAGTAAAGGGGCAATATAGTTGGAGAGAAACCCCGCCGTAAGGGAGAGTTGCTATGTTTCGTGGGAAGGAAGAACCAGTGAAGAGGTGGGGAACCAATTCCCTATCCCCTGCTTTTACGCCTCCGGAGGATAAAATAGGGGCGTGGATACTGACACAAGATTTTCTTATTTTTCTTACATAGAAAGTTTGCTCGTCTTTGGGTGTAGTTGCAGCTCATCTCACAATGGGCTTAAGTCGAATAAAGATGGCCTAAATTCGAAAAATGATCTATGAATCCATAAGTTGAAACTTTGCAGGGTTATTCACTATAGATCTGCGCATGTGTTGCTGCATATCATCTGCGTCCATATGTCTCTTACCTACTATATACATGGATTCAAAGTGTTTCTAGGCAGTTGAATGCTATTTTAACACCTAGCCTTATAGCACATGGCATATATTTCGTAATGTATAGATTGCATATGTTTAGACAAAGTCTTGACTGCCAGGTCAATGATCTCGGATAAGTCAATTGTATGTTCACAGCAGAAGGCCTGGTATGACTTAAAATACATTTATACTCGTAAAATGTTAACCCTAATTTGAGTTTTACTTGAGAGAATTGAGGATAAGAGGGAACTACATTTTACAGAGATCGTATTTTTCCGAAAGCCCTATTTGAATCCCCACGTAAATTGTACCAATAATGCGTGACGCTAATTATTCCAGTCTCTCTTAGCTTTTCCGGTTATACATTGTAGGCACACTTACAGGTAATTAGAGCTATTTTTGTTTTATGTATAGATTTGCGTGACACTTTGCATACGTGTTTTCATTATTGCATACTTGTTCTCACAACTATATATAAAAGTGAAAAAAATTGCATCCTACCGATTTGATTTTTTGGCTACTCAATGTTATTTAAACACGTTGCCATCTGGCATATGGCTTATATTTTGAAAAATTCTATGATATATACAAAGATTTTCTTCTTGACACGAAAAAATAGATTTCCTAGGTATTGTTAAAGTTTTTCCTAACAAATACCAAGGTATCACGTCAAGTATAGTAGTCGAAAACAAAATATTTCAATGCAATTTCCCATAAATCTCGAGTACCGCGCCGGAAAATCTGGTCATAACATGCTTTAATTAAGGAAAAAAATTGAAGTATAATCATTGTATCATTTCCATTACTGCCTGTAGGTTAAGTTCCAGAGTATGAACAGATTCACTCAAATGAAATATGGTTCAAACTTTTTTCGACTTGCTTAAAGCTTTTTTAAAACGTGTATTCAATGATCCACGATTATCACTCCAACCGCGCCCATTTAGTTCTACTTAAATACAGGGATACTCTCTACATATGTACTTTCAGGGAGCCTAAAAATGACATTAGCTTCCGATTGCTCAGAAATTAGAGCTAAAACAATTGTGCATTAAACTGGTAACGTTGAAAGGGGTATTAAAAGAAACTGAGGTTTATCTTTATAAATTAACCTCTCCGTCTGCTCAACTCCATCTACATACATTCTACCCTGCGAGCCGCCGCGCCGCAAAGGCATGTGGCAGGGGGTGTTAGTACACCAGCCGTGAAAGGGGAGGATATTGGGAAAAGGAGGGGGTAGAGGACAGAGGTGAAACCTATGCTACCAATGCGTTAAATGTATTTTGTAAATTGTACCAAGTTTCACGCTGTTTTTGTTATCAGCACTAATGTTGCGTGAAAAGAAGTAATGTTTGACCTATCAGTTTGGCAGTGTATCACTCTTATTTTAGCGCTTCTATCACTTCTAGATATATAGCACGGGGTCAAAACAATATCCTCCGCTTCGTCTTGGAACTCGACTGGTTTTTAATGTTTAACAAGTAATCTAAGCCTAACGTGTAGTAGCCTCAGAGTCTCTAATTGCTCCCAACATTGGCCTCCCATCAGCTGTGTGTTACTTTTTGTTCGTTTGTGCCAGTTTATAACGAAGCGTGCGGCTTTTCTTAGCATTTTATTTCCATTACAAATTAAACCTTTCTTTTTAAGGTCCCAAATTCTCGCGGCATACTTGAGATGTGACCTAACCAGAACAAAGTAGCATCTCACTTTCATTTTTTCATCGGAGAACCATTCTACTATTCTACGATATACAGATAAATTCTAGTCTCTTCAATTTATTACCCAAATGATTCGTATGTGTTTCTCCCACGCTAGGTCTGAAATCAAGGTGGTTCCCAGATATTTGACTTAATCTGTCTCGTTTATATTTAATTCTTCGACTTTCTGGATGTGGCGCTGGTGTGATTCTCTTCGTAAGAAGTGTACATCAGTTCATTTACTGAGGTCAATTTCGAGCTCCCAATAGAGACACCAGGAGTCCTCGTTAAATATTAGTAAAGCAATATAAGCAAGGAAGGCTCACTGGACGTCCCGCGAAGAGATACTATAGTTTCATGTGAATACTGAGATAATCTATTCGATCTTACGTACTTCCTTTTGACAGCTGCGTGGGTTTTTGTGTAAAATTAGAGTCTTAGATCTTTCATGCCAAAATTTGATAAAATAATCAGAAAACTTAAAGGAGATTAAGAACAGTAACAAATTTTTATTCTACTGGATCAAAGAGGCACAGATTTTGATAATGCAATTGATATATTTGCTTAAAAAGATAAGATATTTTGTTAAATCCATTGTGATCATATAATTTCTTCAAGATAACCAGGGAATTTTATAATTGAAAAAGTTGGAAATAAAATATTCGGCAATTGCCAACTCATTTTGCAGTCTTTGAAAGAAATTTATTTATTTACTTAACTAAACAAATCTAGACCATGAAATCAAAGAGTTGGCTGGAGGTGATGTTCGAAATGACTGAGTAATCCTACTTTCAGCTATGCAGACTAACTTAAGTTATATCTAGTTGTGTTTCTAATTATAGGTTGTCCTTATATTTTAATTCTTAAAAATATATATAAATAACAAAGAAAGTTAACTATAAAATTATTTTCTTCGTTCCCCCCATAATAATCGTGAAATGGCATCTTCTCTCTCGATGAAATAATTTCTCGTTTTGTACATTCCACACTTTTTTATTTTTGCTAAACATGGTTTCGACACACAATGTCATTTTCAAGGTACATATCTCTTATTTTAGTGTCCATATATACTGAAACCAGGGGTGCGGGGGGAGTTAAATAGAGGGGAATGGGAAAGAGAGTTCGTTAGGAGGTAAGGGGAGGTCATTCTATGCTTTGGGGGTTGGGTTTCAAAGTGAATGACTGGAGGGGGGGGAGAAGAAACATATACAATGACAAGGACTGAGGTTATGACGTAAAAAGATCGGGCAATACTAAAGGTCTTTGGCATCAATGGTGAATGCAAGACAAAAGTAAGATAAACATATTTCCTTCCAGCATTTATCCTCTGAGAGAAAAAATCCTCTTTGAGTGCGAGGTGTCCCAGGGAAAGGAAGTGGCCCCCCTTCCCTGAATGTATGAAATTCACACGCCTGTGGCTTAGTCCGGGGTGAGCTTTACCCTCAACTATCCAAACCAACCTTCCGGTTGAATCACTGAGTTACTGCTCTAAAACATTAACTTTTTACCTTTACCCTGAACATGAAAAATTCCCGTTCAAAGTTACTTGAAGAGTCACACTCCAGTAGATGCTTAGCAAACATGGATGAAACATCACTGCTTACGAAGCACTTTAAATGTTATTTTTTTCTATTAACAAATTTGCGTCTAGTTTGGCCATCGTAGCATTGCACGATTTACAATTTAAAGCATAGACTCCACTTTCGTCAAGATGGTCAGATTAGTATTTAGTATTAATTAAAATTTTACCTTTGGTTACGAGATTATGAAATGCCATGCATGTGAAGAATTTTAACATGTCCACTTTTCTTTAACATAATAGGATGACAAACCACGCCATGAAATAATTGAATGATTTATTTTACAGAACCATTGTCACTTGTTAACTTTTTTGACTCTTAACTGTCGTGGAATACCCAAAATTCCTACTGCGACAATGCTAAAGAGAGGTAATTTTATGATCGCTATTTTAACAAATGTGCCAAGAGAGGGTTATCCGTTAGACGCCAAAACCAATCATACCTCTCCCACTTGACGGCACTTGAACAAGGTCACGGTCTTGCAGCAAGAATTTGCAGTGGATAGCGTGTCTGTGGAAGGATATATGAGTATTACGGTGAGCAATCGGGGCAGTCACGAAAGGAAGAACGGAGCTGAGATACCTGCTCGTCAGAGTTTCATTTATCTGTTCGTTTTTCTTTTGGAAAGTATATTCTTTTATACTCCGAAGATGTTGCTGAAATGTTCGAAATGCTCACGGGAGTTGATATCAGTTGCGTGTGTGTGTGAATATTGTAAGAAAATTGATTAAACGCCGCCAAAACGGAATCCAGGAGTACACGACGTCTAGCACGGGAGGTCTGCCACACCCAAATGGAGTGACAACCCCGCATCGGAGCATGGCACGATTGGATATACGACTATACTGGAAGCTTCATCGACAAATATATTCGGTGAGCGATTTCTAAAGAGTATCTCTATTCTCTCTCGATCATGTACAGATACAATACCCCATCATTCGAAAGACAGGATAGACACATTATGACAGCGGCTCAAGCTGAATGTAGCCCAGCCACATCTCCCATGATTTTGTCCGATTCAGTTGCAGATTCCACATTCCTTGCACAGCGGCAATCGGCACAGCTCAGAATGAAACACCCCTAGTGTAGTGCAAGTTTATTTTTTTTGCTGCCTTTCCGATGAAGGTCATTCACTGGGTGTAATTTGCAGTTGGTTTTGGTTATTTGGATCGTTTAGAAAAATTTTTATCGCACTCCGCGAGTCTATTAGGTAGTTAAATGCGTAATAATATGCTGTTTCATAAAAAGGATCAGGATGTGTTGAGAATCTTACCGTTGCAACGGTAGTTTGTCTGAATTCTTCCACTGAAAGTGGCCATTAGTCCCACAGAATGAAGTAACTGAGGCGTAAGAGTAATTTTAATAATAAGTAATTAATAAAGAGGCGTAATTTTCTCCTTTACATTATTTATAATTATTATTGGGAATGAACATGAGCAGTTGCCATCAATTCAATGATTGGCTTGCTGCAGCTCTCCACTCCTCTCTCCTCTCTTACAATCGCTTCATGGCTAATTACCTTTTCACTTATAAATCCTTAATAATGGTTCCTTGTTCGTTCTCGGGTTTCCGCGGCGTTGATCATATGATATCAACATTTTCCGGGTGACGTCCGTGTATGTTTTTAAGGATCATAACAGTTTCGCCAGCTATCCTTCTGGCGTCTTCAGGTAAAGGATCCTTCACCTTAACATACGACGATGTCACCCGAAAAATTTTTATACAATAATTATTCCATTTTTTGTTTCCTTTTGTAATAATGCTCATTCATTGCTTTCAATAGGGAATGAACATAAGATGCAAATTTACCTTCTGCAGGGAATATTTATTTAATTTTAGAGTAAATTATTAAAAATTATATAACCACCTTCACCGAAATAACGTAATATAATACTAATGGAACCTTCAGCTATTGCCACGAATACATTTTACCTTAAATTGATGAAAAAAACTCTACCATTGCCTTTTTTCCTCCTCTACCCTCCTCTCCTCGCTCACTACACCGAGCGTTTCTTCGTTTGTCTTACATTCCGCTCATCAAACATCCGTTATCCGTCATACCCTCAACTCGAACGTCCCCTCTATTATCCGGATTTGTCAGTGTTCATATTTCTGCACCGCACAAAGCTTTGCACCATATTTAACTCCACATCAATCTGTAATTTCCTTAATGATATCTGCACTATTCAATTGTTGGCCTTCCACGAATTTATGTTTTTCTTTCAAATGTGTGTGTGCTGAAAATTTTGTTTGCTGTGTTGAGCTAAATGTGAAATGATGTACGGAAACCGTATCATGCTCTTTCTTTCCAAACCTGCAAACAGTTTTTAAACTAGTTGAGAATTGAAATAATTGCCAAAATCTCAATCTTGAAAAATACGAAGCCCTTCATTTACACATTTGCGGAGAACTTTTTAATATGTCATCTGAGAATGTTAAAGATGAAATGGATGGAGAGGGTCATGAAGTCCTACGAAGAGTTGGAGGGAAGAGAGTCATACGTGAATGGAAGTGAAAGCAAACTTACCATGCACATCAGAGTTAATGAAGATTTGTTCTATGCCACACATTTATTTTACCTAAAACTGACCTTGGTTTCGGCACTATGTATGCACCATTATCAAGGTGTTCATTTTTCTTTGGGGTATAGACTACATCTACCAAATCGAATGACCGGTAGGGGTTGCTCTTTTGGAAGGTTAGTGAAATTGGAAGGATTAAACTAAGTGCGGTCAAGGTTTGTTGTCGTCAAGTGGAAGTGAGGTGGGGGAGAGGTGAGTGGGTTTTAAATGCTTGGTCGTTATATACGGTCGTAAGTTCAATTGAGCTGGGGCACTAGCAATTTCGATTTGTTCCAGGATTTCAAACTTCCTTCCATTGATGATGCAATGTAAAACTATTGGGTCAAAAGAACACATCTGATTGCTGTAACACAAATGTTCGGCCCTACTAGGTGATGTGCGATATCTACTCTATATCCACATCCACTCACCGGAGCCGGAGTGACTGTCGAGGTATGAAGAAGAGATAGTCACTGGGTAGACCAGAGTTTATACTTGTGTTTATTATCCTATCATTATTACAAATACCTCTCCCTGCTTGCAATGATTTCTTCATGAGCTGTATTACTGGTATAAGAAGTAGTATTGGTCACACTAATATGTAGT
Source organism: Pyrrhosoma nymphula (assembly GCA_963573305.1). Taxonomy (NCBI): domain Eukaryota; kingdom Metazoa; phylum Arthropoda; class Insecta; order Odonata; family Coenagrionidae; genus Pyrrhosoma; species Pyrrhosoma nymphula. The sequence continues at coordinate 102,389,366 of OY754332.1, read as the reverse complement.
AGTATCTTCACCCTGTTACTGCATGTAGGAGTATTTATCAACGTGGTAGCCTTCTGGTTTCTTGTTTCGTCGTATTCTATCATTGTTACCAATTTAGGAAACTTATGTTTTTGTTGCTCAACTGGGAAAGAAGTCAGAGAGATATTTACATTGGCATTTAGAAATTGAATACCTGGGGAAGAATAACTGTAAAGGAAATCAATATTTGAACCATTCAAACAGCAGAGGTAGTAAGTTGCTATTGTATGTACTAAGGTATGGAATTTTTATATATTGCTCTCATTAATTGCAGAAAAACATTCGGTAATTTTATTTTCAATAATTACACAAAAAATCTCACCGAATTTTTCAAATAATATAGGTACATTATTAAACTGAGTAAAAGTTACAATTGACATGGAAATGGAAAACTGTAACATTTCCCGGGGAAACACCTTTGTCAATTGCTCAAAACGAAAAGCATTTTACCAAAGGCTATCAAAATGATCGATCAAATTAGTTACGTTTAGCTCTAATATAAGCTCAATGAAATAGTAAACGTTTTAAATACTGATAAGCTCTAAATGTTTGACATTTAATACGAATAACGGCGCATATTTTCAAGACAATTAATATATGCTATCGATTTCGGGAAAGGTTCGTGATTAAGAACGTAAAACGGTCAAAATCCAGAAGGTCAGGATTGGTTGAAGATTCCGTTTGTGTATGTGGAATCACTGTGTAACATGAGTGTAATTTATTTTTCACAAAATAAATATTGATACACCGAGCAGGGTGAGGACACACTGCCTGCTCCGTAGACACCGTACGCTCCATGGGAATCTGTCAAGTCTGCTTCCTCTGCTCTCCTCCCGAGTTCAGTCCCGACTGACGACTGTCGCGACTGCCTCACGACTCCCTCTCTTCCTCGGCAATCCTTTCCTCTTCTCCGAGGTGACCTGTCTCGGCGAGGTCGTGCGTCAGCCCCAAAACAAGTGGGGCCTGAAAAGGCGTACTTTACCCGTTACAACTGGTCTAGAATTATTGCACTCTAACTGAAGCATTTAGGCTCAAAGAGTTTTCGCAAATAATAAAGACATGGTTAGTATTTTCAGGAATTTAATTTTTATCATATAGTCATTTTCAAGAACATTGATATTTTATAAACTGGCGTGGCTTCAATGCTTTCCACCTCCAAGCAGTATGAGGGGTAAATAAATAAGCAATGAAGGGAACATTCAAGGAGACTACTCCATTTCCAGTAAAAATATTTTTTTCGGTAACTAATGGAAATTGATCAATAGCACAGCTTAACATGCAGAGAAAGTTAATTCCCAATGGGTGAATGTGATATGCATCAATCACTAAGTTCCCATTTGGTTCTACAGTAGGATTTGTCGCCTACGAAGTTTCAAAGCCATAAACCATAGAGCGTATCCAAACATGGTCACTGTAAAAAGAATCCAGAAAGCGTCCTCGTCAATGACCTGCGAATGAAAAGAGAGAAACGGATATTTAGGCCTCTATCTCAATGTCAATTACAGTTTTTTATTGTAAAATTGCTAAAAGGCATGTAATGAAAGACTTAATGCATTCCCGGAGAATCGTGAAAGGAAACCTTTCGTTTGTTACCCACCGGATGATCTCCATGTCTGCCGACGTTTCTAAAAGAGACTTATCTTTCGTCATCAAGGCTTTTGATGATCAACTAACGACCTGAAAAAACGAAAAGAGTGACTCTGTTCGAAACGTATTCAGACATTGAGAATATTGGCCGGTGGGAAGCCCAAGAAGAGTCCTTATCCTCAAAGGACGGTTTTCTTAAGGTGGTTTAAACGTTTGATAGTTTCCTAGTCATAATGGAGACCATATTCGAATTTTTTTTTCATTTCAGTGTCTGAAAGAAGTATGAAATAAACATTGTAGTATTAATGGCACAAAGATATACTTTATGACCTAAATTCTAAGTAAATAAATAAATATAAGCGCGTAAGTATCTAACTTGACTCATTTTTTCAAGCCGTACGGCTGAAAACCCTTCAAAACAACAGATTTTCTTACAATTCTGTAAATATTACTGTGATGAGTAAAAGATTAATATTTATAAATAGTTGAGAACACATGCAAACTATACACAGTTAGTTTTTTAACGAAATCTAGGTGCTTGAATATCCTAATTTTTTTTTGATTCTCCCGTTGGAGTGCACAGCCGTAATCTATCCCATGTAAAAATAAGCTTATGTTTTCAGGCAAACTGCTAGAAAAGTAGTACGGCAAGGGGTTGATATTTTGAAATATTTGGAAAGATGAGTTTTTTCTGTAAAATGAGGCCAAATTTATCAAATTCTAGATGAAGTGATTTTTGCTCAAACTATCTTAAAAGACTGCAAACTAGTATAAACTTTTTTTTTCACAAATCAAGAAATTTTAAATCAATCCTAGCCCCTGAAATATGATTTTATCAGTATTTTGAGAGCACTAGTCTCTCCCCCCTTTCCCTCCGCTTTGTACTTTTCGTCCTATCTCCGTTCCCTCCGCTTTGCACTGTGTCCTATCCCTATGTAACTCACCACCTGACGACGCTCTCTTCATTCTTTCCTCCTCCCGCTCTCGCGTTAATATTATCTCCCGATCCCCCATTTTTCTATCTCTCGAATATGTGATTCACCTCTAAATTGCAACGCCATTAATTCCTCTTTCTACTTTTCCTCTGTCCCTTTCATAAAAAAAATCGCCAACTGACCCGCTCTCTTCATACTTTGTGCACCGTTATCTATTAAATGTTATCACCTGATTCTCCCTTTTTCTAATTTTCCTCTCTAATTCTCTTAATTTCAAAACACTGTCTCCACCTCTTGCCATCCTCTGTCCCATCCCATTCTATATCACCACCTGGTGTCATTCTTCTCTCTTCATCCCTTCTCATATCCCTAATATGCCGATCCCCTTTTTTTTCTATCCCTCAATTATTTTTCTCTTCTCATATTTAGCACCAAAACCTCCTCTCTCCATGTGTTCTCAGCCCTTTTTTTAGTAAAATTCCCCACTTGACCAAGGGTTCTTAATCCTTAAACCCTACTTCTATTGTCAATGATATAGCCTGATTCTCCATTAGTCAAACTTTATATTATTTTACACCTCTCAATTTCAGCACCGTTAATCCCTCTCTGCAGGTGTTCTCTTTCGTTTTCCTTTGAAACTCACCACCTTACCCCGCTCCCTTCATCCTTCAACACACCTTCTCTCTTCAGTTTTTTAACTAGAAACTCCCTTTTTCTATTTTTATACTCTTATATTCCTCTGAATTTCATAGCCATATTCTGTCTCTCAAGGCGTTCAATATCCTTTTCCTGTAAAACTCATCACGTGACCCCGCATTCTCCATCCTTTTTACTTCCTTAACCCATTGATTATATAACGTGATACTCGTATTTTCTATTCTTCCACTGTTCATAAAAAGTTCCATTTCGAATTAAAATATATCTTCTTAACTTGAATTATTTAACTATCTTTCACGTCTTCTTTTTCCTATCCCTGGGTAACTCACGTTCTGACGTATTTCTCGTCATTATTTCACACTGCTCCTTTCGTCAAAACTACCTCCAGGCCCTCCGTAATTTATCCCTCGAATTTATGTTTAAGTACTAAATTACAATACCATTAACCCAACCGACTAGGTGTCTTCTGCCAATTTCTTGAGAAACTCGCAATTTACCCGCTCTTTTCATTATTTGACTCTTGTTTAATCGTAAATATTTTAACCTGATTTTTCCCTTTTTATATCTTTCCACTCTTCTTCTCCTCACAATTTCAACAACTTTAACGTCTCTCTTACGGCGTCCTTTTTACTAAACCATTCTATTTCACCACATGACGTCAATTTCTTCATCTTTCATCCCTCCTTATCTCGCCAATTTTATCTCCCGGTCCACCCTTTTTCTATCCCGCCATTATTTTTGACTTCTAAAAATTCAACACCAAAACCTGCTTTCGCAAGGTGACTTCTGTCTCTTTTCCTGCAAAACCTCTTCACTTGATTCCCCTCTATTCGTTCTTTAACCTTCCCTCTTTCATCAAAATTTTAGCTTGATTCTCCCTTTTTCTATCTTCCCATTCTTCTTCACCTCTATTTCAACACTTGACCCTCTCTCTCACGGCGTTCTCTACCCTATCCCTAACTCACTCGCAGCAAAACGTCGCTCTCTTCATCGTTACTCCCTCCTACTCTGGTAAAAATAATCTCCAGATCCCCATATTTCGAAGCCCCCATTCCATTTTAAACTCTCAATTTGAACAGCATAAATCCCTCTCTCTAGGTGTCGTCCTCTGTCCTTTTCCTGTAAAAATCACCAACTAACCCTCCTTCTTTTCTTAACGTTTTTTCTTTCTTTTCTCCAATTAATTTCAACTTCATAACTTCTTTTCTCCAGATGACCCCTGTCGTTTTACTATCAAATTCCTTCCTTCTTCCTCGCTTTAACCTTCCTCTCTCTATTTCACTCGTTATTATTATATCCTGATTTTCTTATTTTTTTCGTTCCATTGTTCTTTTTATCTCAATTTCAACAACTAAAACCTCTTTTACACGTCGTCCTCAGTCATATCCCTGTAAAACTCACCATCGACGTCTCTCTCTTCATCTTTCCACACTCCTCCATTCGCAAAAATTATCTCTCGATCCTCCATATTTCAATTCCACAAATCATTTTTACAACTCTCACCTTCCCCGCCATTAACCCCTCTATTTAGGCATCCTTCTATCTTTTTCCTGGAAAAGTCTTCACGTCTCCCTGCTCTATTCCTTCTTTCACCCTACTCCACTCTCAATATTATACACTGACTCTACTTTATTCTATCTTTCCATACTTCTATTCCCCTCAATTTCAAAATCTTAAGACCTTCTCTCATATCCGAGTCTCACTCACCGACTGATCTTTCTGACTCTCTTCATTCTTCCTCTCTCCTCCGCTGGCAAATATTATCTCTTGATCCCCCGTGATGAATGTGATAGAGGTTCAGTGCGAAAGGTATGAGATGAAGATAAACCACAAGAAAACGAAAGTGATGAGATTTTCTAGAAGTAAGAAGGCGGGGCTGATTATAAGGTTGGGAGGGCACAAGACAGAGCAGGTCTGGCAGTTTACGCATCTGCGTAGTGTTTTGGAGGAGAACGGGTGTAGCGGTAGGTAGTATATCAGATTCAAAATTTCCCTCACTAAAGAAACATTTTAAAAGAAAGGGGAATTGATGAGGGGAGGTCTGAGAAGGACGTAAAGAAAGTCTGGTGAAAACTCTAATATGGACCGTGGTGCTGTATGGGACGGAAACTTGGTCATTGCGAAGAGAGGATGTGCGCAGTCTTAAGGCTTTTGAGATGTGGGTTTGGAGGATGGAGAAGGTGAGCTGGGTGGCGAGGAAGACAAACGAGGATATTGGATATGGTTGGAGAGGAGAGGAAGCTTGTGGCGGAGGTTCGGAGAAGACAAAAGAGAAGGGTGGAGGAGGTTTTGATGGGGGAGGGCATGTTGAAGAGGGTGATTGATGGGAGAACACTGTGGAAACTTCGAAAAGGAAGGAAGAGGATAGGAATTCTTGATGAAATATGAGGAGGTATAAGATATGAGGGATCTAATGGTGGGACACCCCCAGGAGGGAAAGCGTGACAAGGTCACAGATTCCTTACCCCCTCCACCTAAGTTTTAGCCCTCTGACGTCACTGGAAGTCAGAATGGACAGGCTGTATAGCTTATTGCGTTCAATATGATGCGTAACTTCATTTCAACGGACGATTAATATACTTGAAGAATTTAGGGTTGAGCATTTTAATACGCATTATGAGTTTATTTTTGGTAAGTATCTACTGCTTATTTGATAAAGATTTATGTAGCGAGTTTAAAGAATATTGCGCATTACACAGCCAAGGTAGGTACAGACTTTCGCGAATGTAGCCATATGATAATCACGTGAATTTAAAGACCTGTTTTATATTTTCCTGTCATAATAGTAACATCCTAATAATTTCTGATATCCTTTGTAATATCATTTTCTACGTAACTAAGCTACTGAAAAGCGCGATATCTCCATCATACGCCAAATACAGAGCATAAGACATTGCCACATAAACCATTGGAATATAACTGCGAAACGAATCATATATATTATTACCGTGGACTTAAGCGCTATGAAATTAGATATTTGACCACCAGTGAAATAAAACGCAATTCTCCACTCACATTATTGACAATATCATACAAATATATGAAATCATTCATATGCCTTCTCTTTTCCAGTATCTGCATATCATACATTTGCAATAACCTGTGCAATAACCCGCACTTTTTTTCACGCATGAAACTTTGTTCTCTTGGAAAACAGTAACCGTGCTGACAAACAAGTTCAATGCCTGTGCTACATAATCACATTTTTCGACACCTTTCCGTAATCAACTCTACTAAGTGTTCACAAGACTGCTGGGTCGTGTTATACATTAGAGCACACAACTAAGAATGAGGTCACTCCGTGTTCCCATGAGCAAGTGACGACCCCCCTGCCACTGAGTCCATCACATGCAGACCCCTCCTGCCGTTTATTTCTATTTCCTTTTCTTTTAAATAATATGGTGGCTCATGAGTGTATCAGTTGCACCATTTACAGGCCACGTGATTTGCCCACGCAAATTCTTTTTTTAGTATGAACTGTTCACACATTTTTCTAAGTTTTCTGTCGAGTGTTTTTCATTATCTTCCGATTTTCCGGATGCGGCAAAAAATCACCTCATTCTTCGGGAATATGTGTTTCATAACCAGCTGATTAGTGGGAAGTTTATGTAGAAATCCAAGTACTCAAACGCTTGACATTTTGTAAATAAGGTTTAATACAGTGCAAGTTCGCTCGCTAAATCACTTGCCGTTATCCACGCGTTTGAATCGGGGCCTAAGTGTAAACCATTCATTAAAAAGATTAATTTCCCTTGACCTGCCATCCATTCCGGATCCCTCTTAACCTAGCCGAATGCTTGAGCCGATTAACCTGCATTGCGTCAATTTGGTGCATTTGTAAGGACGGGAAGGACACGGCCTGGAGTCACGGTCAGAGCAGATTGTTGAGCTTGAGGGTATGCATTGAATCAGACAAAAATTTTAATTTGGGGTTGAAATTAAGAATTGTATGTGTATGAAATTGCCACCATCTGGTTGATTTTCTGGGATATATTACGACACTTATCCCATATATTCAAATTACGGCGGCGCACGAGGATATTCTTGCATCACCCCCTTCCTCTTTGTTAACCCTTCATCACTCGAGCGATCTTCCGGCACATGGGTATCTTTGCGGAGTACAAATGCGCTCCCATTTCTTTTTTTTGTTCTTTTTTCGTCACTTTAAGACAAAATGGGCTAAAGTTTCATTATTATCACGATAAAAATATTATTTAATGTCAGTTGAGTTGCATAAGTAAAATAAAAAAATATTTAAAAATAAATGTGTACATTAAATTGATGCGATCAAAGAATTAGGAGAATCCTAGGACATGCACATGACAAACATTACCAGACAAAATTGAATGAAATCTGAATAGTGATTCATAATAAATAATAAATATGCAAAGATCACATTTTTCTCAATGTTTTGAAAAATAAGGGAAAAAATTTTATTATTACCGGCAAAAGTTTGATGCATCAATACCCGTGTGGAGTACTGTATGCACATAGGATAAAGAAAAAGGAACTTTATCCCAAGGAGGGACACTGAATTTGTATTCCTCTTGCTGGTTTAAAAACTCTAGCTTTGATGGCCATCTCACAATCTCATGACTTTAAACGGGAGACTGATTTGAAGTTGATAACCTCAAAATATCTGTCAAACATCGAGCAGGAATTTTCAAAATCAAGAAGAGTCCAAATGTTTGCCGCTCCAGTGACGGTGGGTTAAAGATCATCGTAAGTGGAAATGTGGCGCAGATTTATCCTGCAGAGAATAGTTACGTCATGTTTAATTCAATGAAGAAAATATGGAAATATATTTTGCTCGAGCATTTTCAGTTGCTTTGCTTATAGAATGTATAAGTACTACTACGATTGAATTTCATTCCAAAATATTTGCCTTTGTATTTGTTACATCCTTTTCTTTTAGTAAAGCTCTGACAAGTGATTCGAAGATCAACGATTGGATTAGATGTGTAAGATTATCTCTAGTTATATTAAACGGTCTTAGGTATTTTCTTGCCCACACGATTTCATTCTTCATCTCGGTACATGTTCTACCTCTACTTATCCCACCCATTAAGCCTATATCACATCCACACAACGCACCTAAGAACCTGCTCCATTCACCACCCTGTTCTAGTTACCCACTTCCTCATCCTCACACACCATGCCGACAATCTCGTCGTTAGTATTACTTCCCTTTCGTTTCACGCCTTCTCCGTTCTTCCTCGCACCCTCATCTCGAACGTTTCCAACCTACTCATCCTCCTCTGTCGGTGTCCAGATTTCTACACCGCAAAAAGTTTTGCAGCATCTTTACTCTTTATCAACTTTGCCAACTTCTTCAACCTTTATTTCCTTAATAATTGCAAAACATTTGCCGAAACCTAGTTCGGTGAAAAAGACAGTATGGAATTTTGAAGTATTATTTGTGATAATGTTATCTATCACTAATATACAAAATTTGTCGTCTGTTGCTTTAAAATTCGATGGCTTTGGCGGCCGCGAGCGTCATCTTGGGAAGAAAGGGGGGATGAGTGACCGTATTTTCCGGATACTATGTCTTCCTTTATAATCTTTGGCAATGAGAATGAAGCCCATTCCGATACTCTTATAACAAAGTATCCTTTTTCTTGCGTCTCCATTCTCATTTAATAACGTTTCAAGACGATAATTAACCTAATGACCGAAATATTGACTATCCCTGTGAGACTTCAGATTTCCAATCCAAATTGCATTAACCCGGAATTCAGGAGCACGTGCTCCGTGTCCGATTATTCAACCAATTAGGCTGGCACATTAACCATAATTTAATGTATACTTACTCTGAAAGGAGCCTTGGTAATGGAATGTTCATGTATGAAAACAAGGCTCAAAGGCACACTCCAAGCTGACTGGTAGTCATGAAAAAGTGTCACTTTCTGAGCGAGGGGTCACTAATATTTAAAACCTTTTTTGAAAACCAGCCTTTTCCCACGAAGTACTTCCTTTTCCTCATTTCAAGTGCTTTTCCTTTGTTTGATATAGTTTCCATCCAACACCTTAAGCATATCTTATCAAATCAAGGTAGATGAGCTCTACGGCCTCTATAGATTAAACAGATAAAATATTTCTCCAATGGCCGTAAAATATATGCACCTAATTGTGGAACCTCATTCCCGCAAACCAACACAGTAAGTATTTAATTTTTTTGACGAGTGGTGCATATATTTTACGGCCATTGGAGAAATATTTTATCTGTTTAACATATCTTATCAACTTAAATATGGATCGTCACCACACTTCATTGTATAGAATTGATGCATTATAGATACATTTGTGAACGCTGCTTTCCTATTTTCTCCTGTGTCATTAAACTATGCGTAATTTTTCGAATGATTCGTATTTTCTTTGCGAGTTTTAGTTATATTGATCGCAAATAGTGTTTCGGTTTTAAAAATGTAAGTTTTACCTAGTCAAAAATTAATCATGTGTAGCATGAGATCCTTAAGCTTCGTTTTGCTCCCCAGGCAGCTCATCACATCGCCTATACCTCCCCTGTACAGCTGAGAAGTTATTGCTTGTATACTACCCATTTTCTATCCCTCAATATTTCTTCTCTTCTCAATTCCATCACCATAACACCCTCTCTCCAGGTAAACTTTGTCCTTTTCCTGTTAACTAACCACCTGACCCCGCTCTCATCATACTTTCAACAACCTTCTCTCATCAGCATTATAACCTCATTCTCCAGTTTTTTATCTTTCAACTCTTCTAACACACTCCATTTCAACACCAAAACCCCATCTCCAGGTGTCCTTTCATCTTTCTCCTGTTCTGTCATATTTTTCGTGTTCAACTCATCACGCGACTCCGCTCGCTTCATCCTTCCTCCCTCCTTATCTCGTAAATATTATTACTTGATTCTCCTTAATCCTCCATTCCATTCTTTTCTCCTCCGAATTTATAAAAAACTTAACACTCTCTCAATCACGCCGTCCTCTGTCCTATCCCTGGCTAAAGCACCACATAACCTCTTCATATTTCATCCATCCTCGTAAATATTATTTCCCAATCCCCCCTTTTTCTACCACTCCCTATTTTTTTATTTTTCATCCCCATTTTCACCGTCATAACCTCTAACTCACCACCTGGTGTAGCTCTATTCAACCTTCTTCCGTGCTCCTCTCGCCAAATTATGTTCCTACACCCCCTTTCTCTCTCTCTCCACTTTTTTCTCATTTATCTATTTCCCATCCCTTCATTTCTCCAGGTGCCTTCTGTCTCTTTCCTATATAACTCAGCACCTTACCCCTGTACCTTTATTCTTCCACCCACATTCTCTCGCGAAACTTATAACCTGATTCATCTTTTTCTATCTTTCCAATCGTCTACTCTCAATTTCATCACCAAAATCCCCTCTATTCACGTGTTATCTGTCCTTATCCTGTAAAACTCACCATTCCGCTTTCTTCATTCTTCCCCTCCTACCCTCACGTCAATAATATATCCTCATGCCCCCTTTTTCTACCTTTTTATTCTTCTTCTACTCTCAATTTCAACAATTTAACTCTCACTTACGGCGTCCCCTGTCCTATCCCTGGATAAGTTACAGCCTGCCATCTATCTCTTCATTCTTCTTCCATTTTTGTCTCGTTAATAATATCTACCGATCCCCTCTCTTTCTACCACACTCAATTTTTTTCCCTCTAATATTTAATACCACAGCATCCTCGCTCCAGATGTTCTCTGTCCTTTTCCTGTAAATCTCGCCGTCTAACCGGCTCCCTTATTCCTTTTTCCCTCGTTCATTTCATTCATTCAAGTATTCTACCAGCTGATTGGTAGGTTCTTGGACAGTTCCCATTTTCGATCCCAACCTAATAGAAATTGTCTCGCATTCCCTCCTAAGGATGGCCCGTTATTAGATCCCTCTTCAATTCTTCATATCTTCTACCTCCTCTTATTTCGTCCAGAATTCCTATCCTCTTCCTTCCTCTCCCACGCTTCCCCAGTGTTCTCCCCTCTATCACTCTCTTCAACATGCCCTCTCCTCTCAAAACCTCCTCCATCCATCTCTTCTGCCTTCTCCGAACCTCTGCCACAAGCTTGCTCTCATCTCCGACCATATCCAATACCTCCTCGTTCGTCTTTCTCGCCATCCAGCTAACCTTCTCCATCCTTCTCCAAACCCACATCTCAAACGCCTCAAGCCTACGCACATCCTCCCTTCGCAATGACCAAGTTTCCGACCCATATAGCGCCACGCTCCATATTAAAGTTTTCACCAGCCTCTTCTTTACGTCTCTTCTCAGACCCCCCCTCATCAATTCCCTTCTCTTCGAAAATGCTTCTTTAGCTAGCGAAATTCTGCATCTGATGTCCTTACCACTAAACCCATTCGCCTCCAAAATACTACCCAGATACGTAAACTGCTCGACCTGCTCTATCTTCTGCCCTCCCACCCTTATATTCAGCCCCGCCTTCTTACTTCTAGAAAATCTCATTACTTTCGTTTTCTTGTGATTGATCTTCATCCCATACTTTTCGCACTGCACCTCTAATGCATTCACCATTGACTGTAACCCCTTGGCCGACTGACTAACCAATGCTTGATCATCTGCAAATCTCACTGATTTTATCAGCTCCCCTCCTACCTTTATTCCTACATCCTCCTCCCCCCAAGCATCCCTTACCATTTCTTCTGAATACACATTAAAAAGCAACGGCGATAGTGGGCACCCTTGCCTCACTCCCCGTCCTATCGTGGCCCATCCCGATTCTCCATTGGCTACCCTAACCTGCGCAGTCTGATTCATATACAAATTTCGAATCAGACGCCTGTCCCTCCAATCGACCCCTAATTTCTTCAACACTCTCATTAATTTCGTCCATTCCACCCGATCGAACGCCTTCTCGAAATCTACGAAGCATGCAAAAACATCCTGCCCATACTCTAGGTTTCTTTCTACTAGAGTCCTCATCACCGTTATAGCGTCTCGCGTTCCCGTCCCTCTCCTAAATCCGAACTGGTCGTCACCCAGGTATTCATTCGCCTTCTTCTCTAGCCTTCTGTTTAGAATCCTCAGAACTACTTTGGCCGCGTGGGATATTAAGCTTATTGTCCTATAGTCTTCGCACGTTTTTGCCTTATCACTTCTTCGGTATAGGAATTAGTACCGTCTTCGCGAAGTCTTCCGGCCACACTCCATCCTCATAAATCCTACGAATTAGCGCAAAAAGTTTTCCTCTTCCGTTCTTCCCCATGCTCTTTAAAAACTCTGCAGGTATGTCATCTATTCCCACCGCCTTATTCCTTTTCATGTCTCGTAGAGCTCTTTCAATTTCGCTATCTAGGATACTTGGTCCGATGCCATCTCTGTCGATATCGTCTTCCCTTTCTATATCTAAGCTATTGGGCCTTATTTCTTTACCATAGAGCTCTTCAACATACTCCTTCCACCTCTCCTGGATCTCTCTCGGTTCTACGATTACCTACCCGTATTGTCTGTTATCTTTGTAATTCCCCTTTCTGTCTGCTTTCTTTGTTTCTCTTCTAAGCCTGTTATTTAATTCTCGGTATTTTCTCTTACCTAGCTCTGAGTTTACACTCTTCCATTTCCTTCTCTCCTCCATCTCCCTGATCATCTCCTTCGTGATCCACGGTTTTCTAATTTTGGTTGCACTCACTACGCCTACCGTTGCTTTCGCTGCTTCTATAATTCCATTTTTCAAACTTCCCCATTCATCTTCCACTGCTCTAACTCCATGATCCTCACCCATTATCTCATCCACCTTCTCCCGAAACTTCTTCTTCATTGCCCCAGTTAATGCCTCCGTATTCCACTTACGTACCCTCCTTCCCATTCTTATCTTTTTCAGTTTTACCCGACATTTCATGACTAATAAGTTGTGGTCTGTATCTGCATCAGCTCCTGGATAAGTATGCGAGTTTTTAGCACTATTCCTGTATCTGTGACGTACCATTATATAATCTATCTGGAACCTGTCTGTGTCTCCCGGCTTCTTCCAAGTGTACCTACGTCGAGGATGATGTCTGAACCATGTATTTGTAATTACTAGGTTATTTCTGCGGCAAAACTCCACAGCTTTCTCGCCCCGGTCATTTCTTCTTCCTAGCCCGTAATCGCCCACCTCCCGCCCATCTCTTCCTTCACCCACCACCGCGTTCCAATCCCCCATTACTACCAGGTGCTTACTTCCTGGTATCCTACCAATTATTTCCTCTAGCTGATTGTACACCCCATCTACCTCCTCCTCTTTATGATTAGAGGTAGGCATATAAACATGGATTATAACTAAATTCGTTGGTTCTGCTTTTAGTTCCACGACTATTATCCTATCACTCACCTGTTCTGCATACACTACTTTTCTACCAAGTTTCCTGTTCATTACGAAAGCAACCCCGCGCTGACTTTCATTCCCTCCACTATAAATTACTCTATAGTCGCCGCTCCAGTAATCCCCGTCATCCTTCCATCTTACTTCACCCAGACCCATGATGTCTACACCCACCCTCTCCATTTCTTGCTTTATATTCCCTAGCTTCCCCGCCCTCAGCATAGTCCTAACATTCCACGTGCCTATTCTAATAGTTTCGTTCCTCTTCTTTATCTTCTTTTCCTCTACTGCTGCTGCTGCTGCTGCTTCGTCTGAGCAAGGATTTCGTGTGATGACGACCGCAGGGGCCTTGCTCCCACCGCTGCCGGGCACGACACCCGGCCCTCTTGGCCGAGTCCCGTAGTTGCCAGGATTCATTATCAATTGAGAACTGTTCATAATTTCAAGGTTTTTGTTTTAATTGAGGTAGTATTCCTTGGCCTTACTCAATAGTGTTTTTTACGTGACATGTACACCCCCCCTGCAAATCACTTCAGAGGCCGCCCCACTGGGGACAGACGCCTTTTGCAGCCGCCTCACTGAGGTACAGACGCTGCGCGGACTACCATTCGTCTGTCTCCTAACCTTCGACCAATCTGGCATGGGTGACCCTACCAGGAGCAATGCTCCCGCCAGTGCAGCTCTAGGGGTCATCGGAGCACGCAAGCCCTTCAACCACGACAAGGTTGTAGTCCAAGAGAAGGGTTTCCCTCGTTATCTCGTCGAAATTATAATCTTACTCTTCCATTTTATTTTTTTCCATTCTACTTCTACTCTCAATTTAAACTTCTTAAGGGCAACGGCCTGCCACGATGGAAACACCGGTTCCCGGTCAGTTACCGAAGTTAAGCGTCGTTGGGCTCGGTTCGAGTTTGGAGGGGTGATCCTCCGTTTCGTCCGAGTGCTGTTGCCCCTGTATGCACGTGGCGGGCAGTATGTGCGAATTGACCTTTGCCGTCGAAGCACGTTAAACAGAAACACTACTACTTCAACTTCTTAACAATATCTTTCACGGCATTGAGTTAGACAGGGCTGAATACGCCGCGGCGTATTCTGCGCTGTTTATCTCACCACCTGACGTTACGTTCCTCATTTTTCCTCCCTCTTTTCTCAAATGTTAACTCTCAGTCCCCCCTTTTTTCACTGCATTATTTTTTACATCTCAGTGTACAAACCATTTCCGCACTCTCCACATGCCCTCTTTCCTTTTCCTGTTTAACTCACTACCTGCTTCTGCTCTCTTCCTCATTCCACCTTCCTTCGCTTGTAAATTTAATATCCTGATTCGCCCTATTTATATCTTTCCAATTTTCCTTTCCTAATTAATTGAACAGTTTAAACATCTCTTTCTCGGCGTCCGCAGTCGTATCCCTGTTTAACTCACTACCTAACGTCTCTCTCTTAATCGCTCCACCCTCATCTTCTCGTCGAGATTATCACCCGATACTTCCTTTTTCTCTGCCTCTATTATTTTATATTTCTCAATTTAAACGTTACAACCCCATCTCTCCAGATGTTTCTCCCTTTATTTTAAAAATGACCACCTGGCCCCTCTCTCTTCATCCTTTCACACTTCTTCTCATGGCAATTCTTTAACCTTAATCTCCCTATTTCAATTTTCCCATTCTCCTTCTCCTCTCTAATTCAACACCTTTACCCTTTCTCTTACGGCATCTTCTATCATCACCCTGTTTTATTCACCATCTGAAGTCACTTTATTAACTCTCCTCATAATAACTCTCCTCTCGTAAATAATATCTCTCGGTCTCCCTTTTTTTACCTCAATTTTTTGAACCTTTCAGTTTCAACACCATTACCCCCAACTCTTCATGTACAGTCGATTATTTTTCACTAAAACTCACCAACTAGACCCGCTCTTTTCATTCTGTCACCCTTCTTAACTCGACAATATTATATCCTGAATCTACCTTTTTTATTTCCAATCTTATCTTTCCATTCTTCTTCGCCTCTCAATTTCAAAAGCTGGACCCTCTCTCTCACGGCCTCCTATGTCCTAATCCTGACTAACTCACAGCTTGGTGTTGTTCTCTTCATCCTTCTTCATTCCTCCTCTCGACAATATTACCGGAAATTATGACCGTAAAATGGGGGATATCTTTCTATTACTATACAGCACCTGCAATATGCAGCAAAAATATGGTACTCGATTTCAACAATTTAGGATACAAAGTTTTTGGGCTCTAATCGCTGAATCCCTTCTACGTAACCATAGGTTTTGATTAAGGGATAGCGCTTGTAATGTTATGTTTATTTCCTGGACTCTTGGCTGTAAATAAAAGTTACTCTAAAATGTTGCGTTTTTGAAGAAACTCGCCCGTGCATTTTCCCTCGGATAAGTGGGAGAATAGTGAATTCATGCATTTATGGTAGCGAGAAAATTGATATATTTGGATATAGTTTACGCCTAAAAGCTGAGACAGTACGTTTGGTTCCCCAGAAATATCTTGTACACTTGAAAAAATATAAAACAATATATCTGGGTATGTAGGAAAAAGCTGGATAGCGCGAAGAGTAAAGGGTAGCAGAGAACAATTCTTAGAATTGAATGAATTATGACGTCCTTCCTTGGTGGGCGGTGTCCTGTAGTTGCCAGGATTCAGTATTCCTTGATTGACTCCCATTTACCGGTAATGATAGTTGGGAGGGCCTCCAACCCTCGCTTCCCAACGGTATTTCTAAAGTGACACCATCACGGAACCACTATTCGTCTAGCACCTACCCTTCGACTTATCAGTTATGGGTGGCCCTACCCAGGATTAATAGAAATTGTCGCTGCCAGTCCAGCTCTAGGGGTCATTGGAACTAGCAAGCTCTTACACCTCAAGGTAGTAGTTTAAGGGAAGGGATTGTTCGTTGTAGAATGACAAATCACAAAGATATGACATGTAAACGAAGAATCAGACATTCCTCTAAATAAAATAAAATCATATTTTTCGTGCCTTTTTGCTTTACTCAAATTATTAATTTTACCTAGCATTATACTGTTAGCCGTGTAGGATTTTTCGGTTTCAAACGATTTGGAAGGGAATACCCGGTATGAATGAATTAGGATTAATCATTGTGATGAGTTTCACTGAAAGTGTATTCAAGATGCGCTAATAATAAAAAAGTTAGAAAATGTTTTTCTGGAAAAATTATTGCAAAAATGATAAGACATCTATTATGGCAATTCTAATCCGTAGCACTTTCGCTACACATTACCAGTACTCCAGCCACAGAGGTGACTCTGCAATGAAGTAAAACATTCTAAAAACGAAGAATAATATGGCATCACCTCATCCCATGTTGATATAGCTATCAAGACCCGTTGCGTCAGAGCAAGATATCTCTTAACGCTCATAATTAGCAATAAAGCGTGCCTTATGACATCCAAATCATATAAAAAAATATGCGCAAAGCTATGTTGTGGTTTCACAGTCGTTCCCAGCCGAGGTATATTACATGAAGGGCAGTCTACCGTACCTGCGAGGTTTTCAACTTCATTGGTAGTTATAACGCAGCGTTTACCTTAAAATATCTGCATCTACATACTACCCCGCAAGCCGCTTCAATAGGCGTGTGGCGGGGGGTGTTAGGACACCAGCCGTTTACATATAAAAAGGAAACGCTCTAATGAATCTATGCCTTGCATTTATTATAGTCCCTTATTGTTCGGGGGAAAAACGAATTCCCATACCTATCCGTTCGGCAAAATGTCTCTCTTAATTTATGGTTTCTGTCGGACCTGGAAATATAGTGGGGTTCTAAAATTATGTTCTCCGTGTCGCTCTGTAAGATATCTATTCTCAATTGTTCAAGCAATCTAAGCCTAGTGCGCAGCCTCCGAGTCTCTAGCGGCTCCCAGACTAATTCGTTTAACATTTGTGTAACGCTGTCTGTACGCCTGTAGCAGTTTTTGACGAATCGCGCAGCTTTCCTTTGCATTTTATTAAGTTCCCGGAATAAGTCTTTCCGCACCGGATCCCATATGCTCGCTGCATATTCAAGTTGTGGCCGGACGAGTGTTAAATAGCACCTCTCTTTAACTTTTTCATTCGAAAATCTTTCCACAATACGATTGACGAATCCTAGCTTCTTCAGAGCTCTGCCACAAATATTTCTTATGTGTGCTCCCCACGATAGGTCCGAAGTTATCGTAACTCATAGATACTTCACTTCATCTGTCACCTTTATGTTAACACCATCCACAGCATATACATGGGAATAGTTGGACGAACTCCACAAGAAATGTACCGCCGTGCAGTTGTTCAGATTAAGTTCGAGTCCCCATTCTTGGCTCCACACATGAACGTTGTTTTAATCCGATGATAGAGTTTCAAAGTCAGAGTGATCACTAATTTCACGATAGATGACAGCGTCGTCGGCAAATAAACGTATTTTACTGCTAATTCGAGAGCATAGAATATGTATGTATATAATTAACAAAAGGGGGCCGATCACGCTTCCTTGCGGGACACCTGATGTCACTTGAACTACATCAGAGCTAATTCCGTCAAGAACTACCTTTTGCTTACGATCACTCAGAAAGTCGCGTATCCAGTTTACCACTGTTTCGTTTAGGCCGCATGACTGTAATTTGTATAAAAGTTTGTTATGAGGTACCGTGTCAAAAGCTTTCTTAAAATCTAGAAATAATCCGTTAACTTGTCTTTTCGATTCACTAGATTTGAGAACGTCATGAAGAAAGAGCGCGAGTTGTGTTTCACATGATCTACCTTTCCGGAAGCCGTGCTGAGAGCCATGGAGGACGTTACGACTGTCCAGAAACGTCATGATATTGCTAACGACGATATGTTCGAGTATCTTGCCTATAATCGACGTTAATGAAATTGGTCGATAGTTCCCTGGGTCGTGTCTGTTTCCCTTTTTGAATATCGATGTAACGTTTGCAATTTTCCTGTCTAATGGTATCTTTCCTTCAGACAATGACTTCTTGAATATTATGTCTAAGAACGGTACGATTTGTGGCGCTAACTCCTTGAGGACACGCGCGGGTATTCCCTCCGGACCCGGAGATTTACTATTTTTTATCGACTGTAGCTGTTTAGTTATCCCATCGCGTTGAATAATAATTTCTTTCATCGGTTCCTCAGTGAATGAAATTTCAAAATAACATGCAGTATCGCCTGTAGTGTATACACTTTCGAAGTGGGAATTTAACGTGATAGCTTTGTTAATATTTTCGGTGACAAGTTTGCCATCTTTATGAAATAAAGAATCTACGGTTGAAAATTTTCCCTGAAGCTCTCTCGCATGTGATCAAAATGATTTCGGTTTTTCTCCGAGTAATTCACCAAGTACTTTTTTCTTGAAATTTTGCAATGTTGAACGCATTGATTTCTTAGTTTTTGAGCGTTGCGCAGCGTAACTTTCTTTTGCTTCAAGTTCCTTCGATTTGTCACCTACCGTAGTGGATTTTTTGAGCAAGTTTTATAGTTTTCTCTGTCTCTTAAGGTCCCTCCTAACATCGTTGTTATACCAGCGAGGTTCTTTACTGTCGCATTTCAATATTTGCGGAATATATTCGTTGATTCCCAGTCGTAGAATTTTTAAGAAATATTTCCATGATTCATCATTGCTTTTATCCTCTGTTTTAGCTACGAAGTCCGTGTACGAATCATTAAGCATCTCGCCAGATTTTATGAAATTGCATTTATCAAATAAATAAATATTGCGTTTCGGTTTTACAGCTGACTCTACTTCAATTTTTAAGGCTGCAGAAATTACTCTGTCATCACTTATGCCGTCAATAATATCGAGTTGTTTTATCAACTTAGGATGGCTTACCTACTGCAAAAATGTCTAATATTTTATTTTCTCTCGTAGGCTTGTCAACTACTTGGGCAAGTGAGTGATTAGCAAGTGTGTTGAGTAAGATCTCGCTGATTTCCCTATTCCTAGAATTCGGTTTGTAAATGTGGATATTTGATTTTATAATTGGTAAGTAACATCAATTTTGGAGTTTAGAGGTCTATAAAAAGAGCAAACATGTATACTCCTTTTGTTTCGTTGTTTAGTTGTACACCACACGTTTTCTATTTCACTGTCAGTTATTTCGTGGGCGATGCTGTGTATATATGATTTAACTGCTAGAAAAACTCCGCCACCTGTCCTATCGCTTCGATCGCATTTGTAGATTTTATATGCTGGAGGAAAAACTTCGCCTTCGCTTACATCCTCAGTAAGCCAAATCTCCGTTCCTATGACCACGTCTGCGTCCTGAAATATATGCTCGATTTCAGCGCGCTTGTTTTTAACGCTACGGCAATTAACTACTATAAAGTTAATGTCATATTTTGTACATTGAGTGTCGGTTGGTTCTTTACCACGCTTATGGGTATTAGGTGGGCAAATTTCACTGGAAGTGCTTATTACATTTGATATAATTTCTTTCACTGGAGTACGCGTTTTGGGAAAATTGTCACTATTTACCGGCTTTAGCGCTCCTAAGTTTACTTGGAAGTAAAAATTTTCGCAATGCGGATTTTTTCAGAGGCTATGTTTGGTTAAATCTTTACACATCCCACTAGATGACCTACCCTCTAGTCTAAAAAATATCTACAGTGCTCAAAAATCCTACGAGCCACCCGTTCAGACGTCTCTTTGGAATAATGTACCCCAGACGAGTTGAGGGGAGCCCGGCACGATCTAAGCACCGGCCGAAGATCCACGAACTCTGCCCCAATGCTCGCACAGAATTTCCACAGCCTCTTGTTGATCCAGGCAATCCTGGATTTACCTGGATCTGCACCAATATAATTTATTTTGACGTGGTTTTCCTCGTTCTCCTTTACTAAGTTATCTACAGGACTCTCTGATACTAGGAGCTATTATTAGAGCTAATGGACTCTGAATAATGTATGAAATTCCTTCTCATGTAACATGCATCGTAAAATCAGTGTATTATTTATTACTTAGATGCATGCTCACATCAACGAATAGTTGACTTCCTGGGAAGAACTAAATTGTTTTTGACGGGCTTGGGATGCGTTTAGCTAGCAAAATCACAAACACCTCGAGGAAAATTGCCACTTTTAATTAATTACACCATAAGAAATTTCCGGCTTGCAAGCCGCTCGAAGCTCCGCCCTTTGTTAGTATAAAAATATTTTGCTCACTTACTATCTCTCTCTGTTGATCTCTACTTGTTGGCATTAAAAATGGAAAATTAGAGATTAGACCTATATTTACCTTTCTCAATTTACCTTAATGGCAAAAGCAGCAAAATTTACTTATTTCTATCTCCTATATAATATACTCTCAGATTCAGCTTAAGTTACAATACTATTGATTCATCTACCAAGCCGGAAAAAATCAAGGACACGTTTAAGGATTAGAATAGTGGCTACTTACTCTTATTGCATATTTTAGGGTGCAGTCTCTCTACCGCAGAAAAATATTCTCTAGTAAATTTATTGATAAACAATTTATGTTTATACGACAATAACCAAGGTAATAAGAACTTTAATGCCTAAACCACGATTCACAAATTCACAACACTGGAGAGTTCAATTTTATCCGACCATATTTCTAGTGTGGATTAACTAAATTGGATGTCAAATATTTTACTTAAAATGCCATGGCTTTCCCACAGGCACTATTAATTTTCGAAAACCTGATACTGAATAGCACCATGAATTTTTAGCTTGTTACCATTTTTAGAATAAGAACAGGCGTTTTATTAAGTATTATTTTAACATTGTTTTCGTGAATTCACTTCATAAAATATTTAATCACTCACCAGAACAAGGTTCTATGGACCGAGCGAACAAACAATTTAGTTGAAGACGTAATCAAATAATAAAAAATATTGCCCGTAACAAATGGCATAGAAATCTGGAAAATGGTTACAAAATGTATTAACTTCCTTACTAACATGTATCACAAACAATATTTTGCTTTACTTCTTCAATATTTTTTTAATTTTCATTAATTGAAAAATAAAATTATGAATTTGGAGGAAAAATTGGCCTGGATACGGGGAATGCTGTTCAAGTCCTGCACATTTTGGAAAGTAATAACATTGATCGACTACAAGTGAATTACCATTCCTGATATGTAAGTTCTTGCAAAACACTTGGCATAGCTTGGCTTACCAGAAGAATTGACATAAAATATTATTTGATTTGAATGGACATGGACTGAAAATTTTATAGAGTCAGAACTTCATATATATATATATATATATATATATATATATATATATATATATATATGAATATAGAATTAGCTGTGAAAATACCTTGTCAACTCCCGTTTTCCTGAAGTTTGGTCCCGTGCCAATGCTCTGGGTAGGAACGGATGTCTCTTCGGTTGAGTTATCCATGTTTTTCGTGAAGTTGGCTCCCACGTCATTGCTCTGGTTAGGAACGGTTGTCGTCTCATGGATTGGGCTCTCCACTTGGTCAACTACTTCGCCGTTGTTGAATCCATCATTGGTCGTCACATTGCTGGATGTTACGTTTTCACTTGCCTCAGCAATCGGTGAAGGCAAGAGAATCGCCGTCAAAATGAGAGCTAAAATATGCATAATGCTTCTCCTCAATTAAATCCTTAAGGAAAAATTAACCTCCTCAAGAGATAAAGACACTCTGCTCAAGTCAATGTCTTAGGCTGCTTTCACTTCGGTGTCTGCAGCGCAACTGAGCTGTTTTCTCTGCTGACGCATACACTGCAACTTGCGAACCACTCCTGCCCTTATCATCTGATTTATCGAAACGGAATAACAATTCCGTACACGGGCACAATATTTTGCCTTGAGTTAGCTCTATCGGGTCGCCCCATTCCGGATGATTCTTTGAAAACACATTGTATTATATTTACAAACGAATTCATTGCGCGAACACGTTTACTTTCCGGCAGAGCATGCATGAATTCTCAGAAAAGCATTGTGACACTCGGATTGTATTTTTCATTACAACGTTCAAGTACACCTGAAATCAATGCTTGTCATAGTAGTTGTCACAATATGAAGTTATTTAAGTGAAATGTTTACAACTATTCTTAGGTTCAAGGACAAGAAGCAGACACCATTTGTTTGTCATGATAACTTCAAACACACTATTTATGTTTTTATTGAGATTCACATAAACAAAAGTTGCTAACATAGTTATGACAAAATACATTTGGATATAAACTTGCCAATTGTAGAACATTTCAACTCACTCCTTTTAAGGTAAACCAAATGATTCATATAACATGGCACAAAATTAAAAGCAAACAATAAATAAATAAATAAAGAATGCAAAAAACAAAGAACCTTCTAGAAAAATAACATATACATTGAACAGCGCAATGAACACTTGCAGTGCACCGAAATATGAATACAAATGAATGTCAATTAAGAAATAGCAATTGAAAAACAATATTTGGCTGGACGAATATAACATTTAGCTTACCTATGACTCAGTAACAACAATGCACACAACTGATACATGATTTTATTTTTAATGTTTTCTAATAAAACAGGCAGCAAGGGTTTTATGAAGATATTAGCCACATTTTTGTCAGTTGGACAGTAATTTTATCTTGAGCATACTTTCACAAATTCGTCCTTGATCATATGATATTTGAAACAGATTTAAATGCATTTTCATGTGAGCTGACATGCTTTTACCATTTTAAAGCAGCTTGTGTTATCCACGTGTAGATATGCATGGATTTTTTCCGACGGCATTTCCTCTAGAACAAACTTGACGTATGCCATCTCTTTACAACACTTAGTGGCAGCAGTGTACTTACACTTGGTTAAATGTTGAGCCACACTTGATTGTTACCGTGGGCACCATGCAATTACACCAGTTGCATAGAAAATAAGATATCCTGTTGTACTATAGTTTTCCAGTGTATGGCCAGGATGACCTGAGTGACAGAACACTTCAGGAATATGAGCATCTCCTTTGTTTGAATCTATTAGAATACCTTTAGAATCTATAGAGAATACCCTTACCGTTTGATCCTTTCAGGTGTTCTTTTGAAGTTATTGATAACTTGTTTCATTTGCCTCTTGGTATATCTGCTAGCATAGTTAAAAAAGATGGCTGATTATTTCTTCCCAGACCCTCTTTATTAAAGAAATTGATTTCATAAATCATCCGGTCATCGTGAGAATTGTGTTGCTGAGAAAAAGGAGTGCATGCTGGTTTTGCTGAGTGTATTTTGTTTTTCATAATTTCATCATTTGTTTAGCAAAATTGTCTTGATTCATGAATATTCCTGAGATTGGCATGCCCAGGTAGTTTTCAGGTTTCAAATTTACTGTAGTTTCAAAATGATTCTTCATTTTCGTCAGATATTACTCCAGTTATTGCTGATGTTCTCCCATCGTAATCCCATCTGATATCCCAGCAAACAACTTTTTTCCAACAAATGAAAAGGAACCTGACGAACTAGATGACGCCACTGCGTCGAAACTAGTAGTTCCGGAAAATAAATTGTTGGAATAAAACAAAGTTTTCCTTCTCATTTATAAAATAAACTTCCACAAAGTTGAGCCTGAGACGATTGTGATAACTTTTTTCCAGACAAAGTGTTGAAAATAACTGGTCTTTCTGAGGTAGTTTCAGCCCTTTATTCTTCATAAAATATGTGAGGCCTTTGAACCACTGTTTGGGAGCTAGTTTGAGACCATGGAGTGCTTATCTCAGTTTTCATATTTTTACAGGGAATATTAAAACGTGTGGCAAACGCAGATAGATTTTTACTTGAAGATTTCCATACAATAACGCTGATTTGATATCAAAAGTGCGTTTTTCCTGATTTTCAGAAGCAGCAATAGCCAATAGCATTCTCAAAGATTTGGACTGCATTAAAAAGCTGTAAATGTCTGTGTAGTCCAAGCCTTTTTTCTGTAGACAGCATCTTGCTACAATTCTTACTCGGTAACGGCAGTCATCCTTTACTTCGAATAGCCATCAGCTTGTAGCAATTTCTTATACTCTTGACCCCGATTTTTATGTACCAAAATTCATCTTCTCCTATTAATTTTAACAACTCAATCCCCTCTCGCAACTCATCCACTGTTCTTTTCCTGTCAAACACACCACCACACTCCATTTTTATTATTTTCAAAATTTCAACAACTTAACCTCCTGTTTCAAATTGTCCTCCATTAATTTCCTCGGAAATCCCACAATCATCCTTCGTCCATCTTCCAGTCTTTCATGCTATCATCTGTCACCGCTATTATCCCCCTATATTCTTTTTCTCTCAAGGTTTTCGGCACCTTAACATCCTTCTAAATGGCGTTGTCTATCCTTTTCCTGCTTGTCACCCACAAACCCCACTCTCTGTATATTTCGTCACCTATTCTCTCCAAAATATCACAAACTGACTGCCAATTTACTATTCCTCCATTTGTATTGTCTTCAAATGTTCAATGCCTTAACCCACTCTCTCATGGCTTCCCTTGTATTTTCTTATGCCAAGTGTCACTACATCCGTCATCTCTTCTCCTCTCATTAATTGCATCACCTTACCCTTTCGAGTTTCTAATTCCTAATAATAATATTCCTATCACCCCATCTTCTCTTTGATATTTTAACATCATAACTCCCTCTGTCACTCTCTGTCTTTTTCCTGTCGAATTCACCGCCTTAACCCCTTTATAAATCCTTCGTTCATCCTCTTTTCCTTATAGTACAACCTATCCCCGCTTTTTTACGCCTCCAATATTTTTCCTCACAATTGAAACACCCCAGCCGCATTCATTATGATGCCATTCATCCTTTTCCTGTCTTTGTCACCTCCTCTTAACATTTTTCGTCCTCCATCCACTCCAAAATTTTACAACCTGACCGCCGGTTCAATTCTTCTGTAGTTCCCTCTCTTCTTTCCTCCCCACTGTCTGCGACCTCTATGCTTTTTCGGTCAAATTCACCGCTTGACCTTACTTTTTACATTTTTAGTTCCTTCTTTCCAAAATATTATTACTGGACTCCCCCTTTTTTACTCCCACATTCACCTTCTATTAATTTTTTGTACCTCAATCCCCTCTCCCTAGTCATCCACTGTTCTCGTGCTGTCAAACTAACCGCCTGACCCCCACTCCTTACATCCTCCATCCCTCCTCTCTGTATATATGTCACCCGACCCTCGAATTATATATCCATACATTATTCTTCTCTTCGAAATTTCTAAACGCTAACTATTCCTCGGTTTGGTTTTCCTGACAAAATCTCCACCTGACCACACCCTCTACATCATTCGTCCCTACGTTACTTCTCTAGATTGTTCCATGATCCTCGGTTTTTCTATAATTATATCTTCATTCTCCTCAAAATTTCAACATGCTAACCCTCTTTGGATTATTATTTTCCTAATCCTGTCCATCTTTACTCCTGACCCCGCTCTCTATTCTTCGTCACTCTTCTCCTTAAAATTATCACCCAACCCCCGATTTTTCTATCTCTCCATTCTTCTTTTCTTGAATATTTAAACACCTTTACACCTTCTATCAAGGCATCATCTGACCTTTTCCTGTCAAAACCACCATCTTACCTGACTCTATAAACTTCATATGTCTTTCACTCCTTAATATTATCATCTGTCACTTCCATTTTTTACCCCTTCACTCTTTTTCTCCCTAAATTATCCTCAACACCATAACCTCCATCCCAATGGCGTCCTCTATTATTTTTCTTTCAATTTCCTTCTACATCCTTCATCCCTCGTCCACTCTTTAATTATAATTATACTGGTCGGCAAAAAAAAAACTTTTTGTCGAGCCCTGATACCATTCCTGCTGATTCTCATGTTAAATGACCTCCTGAATCCGAATATGACATCCGTTTTCCTCCATCACCCACCATTTTTGGGGGAAGCCCCCCTCTTATTTTTATCACTTTGCGATGATCTGGAAGGATGGAAAGGATTATTTTATTATCATTTATATTTCTCCTCAGGTTTAAGAGAGGTTAAAAGTTCTAAAACATGAACATTTTTGTTAAGGAGGTAGATTTGGGGGGATTAGTCTCCGTAAATTGTAAAAAAACGCAAGAATTATCACTTTTTATTTTTTTCGCAATTTTTTCACTTATTTTCTTCATATTTCAGCTCCTATTCTATCTTCCCCTCCCTCAAATATCCCATAATGATGGAAATATATATCAACAACATATAGCAGCAATAATAAAAATATTTAGGAACACTGCACAGCAACAATAATTAAAATATGTATCAATATTTCAGAAGATACGCTACCACGCTGGCGCTCTCAATACCTCGCTCGCATCAATAAAGAGTTAAGTGATAAATGTAAAGAACGATGAATAACATCAGTACCTTCATTGGGTATTTGATTTCCTTTCATACCCTGAGGTAGAAGTTTCTCGTGCCGAAAACCAGCAGTACTCTGCCAACATCCCCGCATTCCACTTCCCTGAAAATCTCCTCTCATATTTGTTAATGTCTTGATGGAACCGTTTCACGTCTGGGTCACATGGCATCATCAGTTCTATCATCAATGCATTTGAATTAGGGCGAAACGCCAAGCCTTCATCTTCCGTCAAAAGTAATTTCAGTGTTGACTGTCTGGTCCTATGGGAAGAGATTTTTACGCCCTTTTATAAGAGATTCCACTGCTGAAGTCGAGATCCAAGAAGTTGAGATTTCGTCTTAGGCAACTCCAAATCCCTTACGAGGTCATTCAATTCTGACTGCGTAACGAGGTGAGGTTGTCGATCAGCTGAATCATCAGAACACTCTTCATCATCGGTGGAAGTATCACTTGGTCCCGGTTGTTGTTCAAAGTCTTTCAAATCAATTTATGGCTCTAGAGTATAAGTTTTTGGGGGCTCAGGGATTGGCAAGGCTCGTTATGAGGAATTGGTCTTATTGCTGAAGGGATATTAGGATACTGAATTGTATGCTTACTTTTGCTGGAGAACCCGACGGTGGAAGTCATACAAAAGTAACAATCCGAGAGATGACAGCGAGGTTCACGTAAACCATGGGCACATCAAATGGCATTGATTTACGCGTACCTTTGAGCCATTTGGTCATACTACTGTTACAAGTAGTGTAGCACACTCTTGGAGCCCAATCCTTGTCCTGATCGCCAACTTGGTAGCCAAAGTAAAATTTATAAGCAGTTTTAAGAATCAAAGAAAGAGGTTTTCGCTACGATTTTAAAGTCAATTCAACGCTAACATAGCAGAAACGATCAGGATGATTTTTACTCACGCGTGGCATAATTAAACATTAAATCACTAATCTCAACTCACACCCACGTACTGCAATTCACTTAGAAAAAGGAGGAGGAAAACAACTTCCACTGTTTTACACAATTTAAACAACTTGGAAACACAGAATCATTGCCTAGAACACCGACAAGTTGACTCTGCGATCGCTAGAGGTATACCGAGGGAAGATGGAGACAACTGCAACATAATTGATTTGAGAGGCTGACACTTTGTGGAACTCCATGATGAAGGTAAAAGAATACTTTGTAACTTCAATGAGAATATAAGATCTCAATCGTATATTTTTAGTGGAATTACAAAGTATTCTTTTTTCCTTCTTTTGCTGTGAAACCATGAGAATTGCTGTCCAAGACTGAGCGGGCGAGGCACTGCGAGCGCCAGCGTGGTAAAGTAAATATTCCGAACTATTGCTACATATTTTAATTATTGTTGATATGCTATGTAGCAAAATATTTTTACTATCACTGCCATTTCTTGTTGATACATATTTTCATCATTCGGGGGAGGATGAGGTGAAATAGAAGCTGGAAATTTTAGAAAATACGTGAAAAATTGCAAAAAAACGGCAAAATCGATCATTTTTAATGCGTTTTTATACAATTTACGGGAACTAATTCCCCCCAAATCTACATCCATACCATAAATGTTCATGTTTTAGAATTTTTCACCCCTCTTAACCCTTAGAAGAAATGTAAATGCTAAAATAATCCTTCTAATCCCTCCAAATTTTCGAAAAGTGATAAAAATAAGGGGTGGGCCGAAAATGATGGGTGATGGGGAAAAACGGAGGTCATATTCGGATTCAGGAGGTCATTTTACATCAGAATTGCCAGGAATGGTATCAGGGCCGATTTTCATGCCGACCAGTGATATGACCCGACCCTCGACATTGTAGTGATATATGACCCGACCCTCGACATTTCTATTCATCCATTCTTTGTCTCTTTGAAATGTCAACTCCTTAGCCACTCAAGGAGTTCTCCGTCCTTTGTCAAAATCACAACCCGATTCCGCTTTTTTCATCCTTCGTCTCTACTCCTCTCCAAAATTTTACCACCTGTTGTCTGCACAGTAAATCTGCACAGTCATTATTTCACAGATTTCGAGATTTACTTTATTACACAACATACAGGAAATCAGCGTAGAATAATCCATTTAACACGTTCTGTTTTTAAAGATGTGTACAGTACTGAATTTCTTTTGGAAGTCAAAATAATATACCTATATAGAACGCAAATTTAATTAAAGTTACAACCCGATTCCGCTTTTTTTTACTTCGTCCCTGCTCCTATCTTACATCTTACTATCTTTTTTATTATTTATCCAACATTAACTCGGACATCCGAATATATTATCCCTCTATGCTTGTTTTATCATCTCAATTTTGATAAAAACCTCCTCATTGAAGTCGTCCTTTGTGCTTTTAATGTCAAAATCACGAACTTATACCGCTTTCTACATCCATCGTTCCACTTTTACTCATCAATAGAATCATCTGACCATCGAATTCCTTCATTCTTATTCTCGTTTCAGTCTTAACACATTATATTACGACTTACAGTCGTTTCAGTCTTAACTCTCAAGGTCCTTTGTCTCTTCTCTACCAAATCACCTTATCCTGCTTCCTGTATACTTCGTCCCTCCTCTTCTCCTATAAATTATATCCTGACCCCTGATTTTCCTATCCCCCTGTTCTTCTTTGAATTTCAATTTCAACACCTTGACTCCCGCTTTCAATGTGTCAACTGTCCATTTCAAGTCAAACTAACTACCGGACCCAATATCTACATCTTTCGTCGCTCCTCTTCTTCTATACATTATCACCTGACTCATAAGTTTTCAATCTCTCTATTCCTCGTCTACTCTCAATTTCTGTCATTTTTAACCCCTCTTTAAAGACGCCCGAAGATCACTAACCCCCGATTTTTCTATCCATCAATTCTTTTTATCATCTTAATTTCAGTTATTTAACCCCCTATTTTATGGTCCACAGTTCTTTTCTTTTTAAAATCATGACCTGACACCGCTTTTTACATTCTTCGTACCTTACTTTCTTTTAAATATTACCTGATCAACAATTTTACTATCGTTCCATTCTCTTTCAAATCTCAATTTCTGCATCTAAACTCCGCTCTCGAGACGTCCACTATCGATTGCCTGTAATACTCACCACCTGATCCCTCTCCCTACATCCTTCATCCCTCCTCCACTCCTGCATATCATCACCTGACTGCCGAATATTCTACCTCCCCATTCTTTTCTCCTTTCGATTTCAAAACATATTCCTTTCTTTCAAGGCTTCCTTTTCCTGTTACTCCCATCCCCTTACCTTGCTCTCTACAACCTTTTTCTCTCCTCCTCTCCGAAATATTGTCACCTGTCACCAGGGACCGCTCTAGCAATACAGGCGCCCTAGGCGAATGATGAAAAATCGCCCCTAAAAAAATGAAATAGGGTTAGATATGCTATCGAGTTTTTGGTAATAAGGTTGTCGGACTATAGGGTTTACTATTTCCCTCCCCCTTCTTTTTTTCTTTATTCTCAATTTTTTTTTCTCGATTTTTTCCCTTCTTTTTCTTTTTTTTCTCTTCACTTGTCATTTCGGCGCCCCATCACTTAGTCTAGTTCGCCTATATGGTTAGATTGTTATTGGGGGACCTTCGTCAGGAGCCCGGGTACTTAGACCTTTCTTGGTCCATTATGCTAACCCCATGCCTGTCTGCCACTTGCAGACAGGGGACAAGAGCACCACGGTAGAGGTATGGAGGATTGGCCTCCCCCTTCCCCACTCCAGTAGCAGGGATGGAGGGTGTACTCCCTCTAACTCTCCCGGTCTGGGTAGATCTCCCACCGGCCTCCCGGTGGTCTGGAGGGAGTAGTTTCCTCTCCATCCACGCCTGGTGCACGTATGGAGGAGTGTCACCCATCCAACCACTGTCCGGGCCCAACGTTGCTTAACTTCGGTGTTCTGACGGGAACCGGTGTTTTAACATGGCTAGTCCCTTGCCCCGCATATATGGTAGAGCGGTCCCTGCCTGTCACTCGATTATTTTATTCCTCCATTCCTCTTTCGATTTAATCACCTTGATCCCGTCTCTCAAGTCATCCACTGTTCTTTTCCTGTCAAAATTACCACATGACCACACTGTCAACATCCTTCATCTCTCCTCCCCTCTTTAATTATATCACTTGACCCTCGAATTTTCTTTCACTCCTTCCCACTTTTCTTCGAAATTTAAACACATTATCTTCCTCTTTTAAGGTGTTTTCTGTTCTCATCCCGTTGAATGCACACCTGACCCCACTCTCTGCATTATTAGTCTATTTTCCATTCCTTAATATTACTTCTGTCACCACTTTGTATATCCCTCCATTCCTCTTCTCCTCACAATTTCATCGCATTAATCTACTTCCAAATGATATCCTCAATCCAATTCCTGTCCATGTCACCCCCAAACCTCGTTTTGTATACTCTTCGTCCCACATCCTTCACAAAATATTACAACCCGAGCACTGATTTTATATTTCTCCATTTTTCTTATCTTCAAAATGTATACACTTTAACCCACTCTCCATATTTCGTCCCTTCTTCTCTCTGAAATATTATCACCTTACGCCGATATTTATATCCGAACATTCATCTCATCCTATTATTTTATACACCTTAAAACCACTCCCTCGTCATCCGATTTTTCTATTCCTCCATTCTTCTTTCAATTCCATCACCTTGACCCCGTCCTTACAGGCGTCCACTTCCCATTTCCTGTCAAACTTACCACCTCACTCCGATCTCTACATCATATGTTTTTTTTCTCCAAAATATTTTCACCTGACCACCGATTTTTCCATCCCTCCATTCTCTTTTTCGTATCAATAATATCACTTTTGACCCCGCCTTTACATATTTTTCTTTTTTTTTTGTCGAACTAAACACCTAAACTCGCCCAATACAATCTTCATCCCTTCTCATTTTCTAGTTTTTACGCGTACCCCCGATTTTTCTTTCCCCCATTTCTCTTCTATCATTACCTAAGCTTTCTGTTCTAACCCTGCCAAACTCACCACCTGAAGCCACTCTCTTCATCTTTCGTCACTGATCTTCCACTCCTTAATACCAAACACAAGGTTTTTCTATCCCTCTATTTTTTCTCATAAAGTTATTCATCTTAATCCACTATATCAAGGCGTACACTTGTCAGTTTCAAACTCACCACCTGAACATGCTCTCTTCATCCTTCGTCCCTCCTCTCCAAAATACTATCACATGACCCCCAAATATTTTTCATCCTATTCTCTCAAACAAATCACCTGACTACACTCCCTACATTGTTTTCCCCTACACCTCTCCTAACTATTATCACCTGACCCCGATGTTTCCGTCCCTTCTTTACTCTTTTTCCCTCAATGTCAGTACAAAATTCCCTTTCTGGAGGCGTCCTTTGTCCTAAGTGCCTCTCAAAATTCCTCATTCATCTCACTCACTTCACCCTTCGTCCTTCCTCCACTGTTAATTATTCTTACCTGACCCACAATATTTGGTCTTCCACCATCCTTCTTCTCCTCAAAGTTTGAACTCCTCAACTCTCTCTCTCCCAAAGATTTTTCTGATAATTTCTTGCCTAACTCATCATGGTACCCCAATCGCTGCATCCTTTGTACTTCTCTCTCTCTCTCTCTATTACCACAACACCACTGATTTTTAAATCCCGCCAACCTCCTTTTCATATTAATTTTAACACCTTAACCCCCTCTTTAGAGGTCCTTTTCCTATCTTAATCACTACCTGACCCCCCTTTCTACATCCATCGTCTGCATCCTTATTTAAATATAAGCATCCGAATGCAAATTTTTATAACCCTCCATTCTTTACATCCCTGGAATTCAAAACCCTATCCACGCTTTCAAGTATTCCTCGGTTTTTTCCCGTCTACTTCGTCACCATATCTTGCTCTTTACAACCTTCTTCTCTCTCCCTCTCCTGAATATTATCAACTAAAGCCAATTTTTCACATTAAAATGAGAAGCCAAAGCTTCATTAGTCTTCTCATTTTAATGTGAACACTTTATCCCAATCAATCTCAGCATCTTATGCTTTTTTACTGTCAATATTACCACCTAATGTTGCTTTAAACATTCTTCGTGCCTCTTATTCTCCCAAATAAGTAATGTATATGTATTCTCCAATTGAATTTTTTCCTTATTTTGACCGGCTTAGTCATACCCTAAAATATTAGTCATTACGATACACCCTCTATATTTTCTCCTGACAATGAACTTTTACCCCCCTTTTTCTTTTCTGGACTCGATTTCAACCCCTATATCCTTTCTCTTAACAATTCATCTGCCTTCATCGTGTGAAACTTACCTCCTGACCCCACTCTCTACATTCATTGCCCCTCATCCTCTCATAAACGTTATCACAATGGCTCTAGATTTTTCTCTGCCTCGATTCTTCTTTACCTCAAAATTACAACGCACTAACCCGGTCTCTCACAGGGATTCTTCTATCCATATCCTGTCTAAATCACTATCTTTCTCTACATCCTTCTTCCCTCCTCTCCTATAAATTTTCACCTGACCCCAAATTTTTCTATCCCACCAGTCTTCTTCTCCTCTAAATTTCAACATCTTAACTCCCTTCTTTCCATTCATCTTTTCCTAATTTTGAAACCTTAGTCCTCCCTCTGTCTAAGCACATACTGTTATTTTACTTTCACACTCACTACCTGAACATCCTCACCGCATTCTTCCTCCCTCCTTCACTCCTAATTATTATCAATGGACCCCCTATTTTTCTATTCCTCCATTCCTCTTCGCTCTTTATTGAAAAACCTTAACATCCTCTCTCAAGTTTTCGTCTATCTTCATCTAATCCTACTCACCACCTTACCCAGCTGTCTCCACATACACGATCTCCTGAGGATTCCTCTTTCATTTTTCTGTCTGACTCACCTCCTGATTCTGCTCGCTTTTGTCCTTCCTCCTCATTACAATATCTTCACTTGACCCTCTTTTTTATCCCTCCATCCTTTTTACTAACAATTCCAACACCATTACTCACTCTTTTCAGTTATCCTCTCTCTTTTTTTAGCCCAAACCTGATCCCGTTCATTATATCCTTTTTTTCTTCCTCTTCTGATCAATTTTAAGATCTGTCCCTCTTTTTGCTTTCCTCTTTTCTTCTTGTTACTCATTTTCAACACTTAAGCCTCTCTTAAGGCAGCCTCTGCCCTTTTCCAGCTCACCATCTGACATTGCTCTATTCTTAATTGCTCCTCCTCATCTCTATCTTACCAGACTGATCCAATCTATTCCATCCTCTTCTCCCCTTTTATATTACCTATTACGAGTCCTGCTCTCTCTGAAGTACTTCCCTATCTTCATCTTAATTTATCTACCACATAGACTTTATTCAGCCATATACTCTACATGACGCCATCTTTTTTCCTCATTTAAGGCTTCCTCTCTCTTCCTCAATCTAAACTCCTGACGCCGATCTCCTCATTCCTTTTCCCTCTATCAATCTTAATTCTCCATGCCTCTCCTTCTCTTTGTAAAGAAACAGTAATCTTGGAAAATAAAGGACAGTGTGAATATTGCATTGTTTCACCTTTCATTCTGACCATGGGAGATTTACTAACTGTTAAGCCCGAGAATTAGTATTTGGAGAGTTTAAAAAACTGGTTTATATTGATGTAGAAACTAAGAGCCTAGTAGCAATCAAAGCCTTGTGAAAAATGACAGTTGAATCTAAACATAAAGAAATGCGTTGCAGTACATTTTTGAATGAAAAAAACTGTACCATAGAAATCTTACAAAGTATAAAAATCGGAAATATTCGGTGTTTAGTCTGAAAATATTATTTCGTCGCATTTACTCGGGATCTATCCCAGAGTAAACATCCAGGAACTATGTAATCAAGGTAAAAGTAAGCTAGGATATATTTAGATGATTCCTAGGACGTACGATTTGACATTTACAGAGCTCTGATATTTTTTTGCTAGTTAAGCCCCTCCTACAATACGCACTTATGATGCAGGCTTTAAATTGGAATTTAAGGACTCGCAATGGCGACCTACTAGGCTCACTAAGTGATGCTGTGATAATTCTAGCAGTGTGCCGAGTTTGTTAAGAGATAAGGGATGAGAACTGTTATCAAAACGAAGAATGCGAAACGAATTTTAATCTTTACAGTATATGTCAGCTGTTTTACTTTGGTGTACTTTGTGGAAGTAGTTAACGTTATTGTTATATTAGTTGTTCATAGAATATTTTCCGTTTTCACAGATGTCGTGATTAACTCTAGTAGACAATCACACAATATACAGGAAATCTGCTTAGAATATTCCATTTAACACGTTATTAATATTTATAAAGATTTGTACAGTACTTAATTTCCTTTGGAAATCAAAATTATAATGTAAATGTAATTCAAATTAAAGCCTGTTACGAATCGTAAACTTTCACTTTATTAACGTTATTTTAGTCCTCAATTAAAGAACTCAGGTATTGGCTGTCACCATAACTCTTTCCAGACTCTAGAATTGTCTTGGAATAAATCGAAAACATTTCATCATTCATACTGAAATTTCAGAAAAATTTCGGGATTGTAAAGAAAAAGGATTCAGGATTCAAATGACTTACCCCATTTCTTCGTTCAGTTCAGATGAATGGGAGACTAATGCCATCAGGCGAAATGATTACCCAAGTGTAAATTATTGATCCTTATAAGTTTTTATTTATTGAGCCCCAGCTAACGAGGAATTTGAGGATGCCTTGGATCCGAGAGCACTTCATCTAGCCCCTTCGGGAAGTATCTGATCTCCTGATTGTTCAACAATTTCAATTGCCGTACAGGAGTTTGCAGAAAAAAATCCTTTTTGAAAAGTCTTTCCTATGACATAGCCAACCATATAAGCATCGTTAATGAATGGAAAATAAAAATCAAAGGATATAATTAAAAATATAGTAAAATGCTAACTTTAAAAAATGTCATAGATGAGCGATTTAGGTTTTCCACAAAATGCTCATGTTGAAATGCACATGTTGAAATTGAGGAAATGAATGCTTGGAAAAGAATAAATGTGAAGGAAATCATAGGTAGAATAATCAGAAAACTTAAAGGAGATTAAGAACAGTAACAAATTTTTATTCTACTGGATCAAAGAGGTACAGATTTTGATAATGCAATTGATATATTTGCTTAAAAAAATAAGATATTTTGTTAAATCCATTGTGATCATATAATTTCTTCAGGATATCCAGTGAATTTTATAATTGAAAAAGTAGGCAATAAAATATTCGGCAATTGCCAACTCATTTTGCAGTCTTTGAAAGAAATGTATTTATTTACTTCACTAAACAAATATAGACAATGAAATCAAAGAGTTGGCTGGAGGTGTTGTTCGAAATGACTGAGCAATTCTACTTTCAGCTATGCAGACTAACTTAAGTTATATCTAGTTGTGTTTATAATTATAGGTTGTCCTTATATTTTAAATCTTAAAAATATATATAAATAACAAAGAAAGATAACTATAAAATGATTTTCTTTGTTCCCCCCATAAAAATCGTGAAATGGCATCTTCTCTCTCGATGAAATAATTTCTCGCTTTGTACATTCCACACTTTTTATTTTTGCTGAACATGGTTTCGACATACAATGTCATTTTCAAGGGGCATATCTCTTATTTTAGTGTCCATATATACTCAAACCAGGGGTGCGGGGAGAGTGAAATAGAGGGGAATAGGAAAGAGAGTTCGTTAGTAGGTAAGGGGAGGTCATTCTATGCTTTGGGGTTTGGGTTTCAAAGTGAATGACTGGAAAGGGGGAGGGAGAAGAAACATATACAATGACAAGGACTGAGGTTATGACGTAAACAGATCGGGCAGCATACTATAGGTCTTTGGCATCAATGGTGAATGCAAGTCAAAAAGTAAGATAAACATATTTCCCTCCAGCATTTATAATTTTATACTGCTCTAAAAAAATCCTATGAGTGCGAGGTGGCCCAGGGAAAAGAACTGGCCCCCTTTCCCAGAATGTGTGAAAATCACACGCCTGTGGCTTAGTCCGGGGTGAGCTCTACACTCAACTATCCAAACCAACCTTCCGGTTGAATGAGTGACTGCTCTAAAATATTAATTTTTTACCTTTGCCCTGAAAATGAAAAATTCCCGTTCAATGTTACTTGAAGAGTCACACTCCAGTAGATGCTTAGCAAACATGGATGAAACATCACTGCTTACGAAGCACTTTAAATGTTATTTAATTCTAGTAACAAATTTGCGTCTAGTTTGGCCATGGTAACATTGCACGATTTACAATTTAAAGCATAGACTCCAATTTCGTCAAGATGGTCAGATTAGTACGTAGTATTAATTAAAATTTTACCTATGGTCACGAGATTATGATATGCCATGCATGTGAAGAATTTTAACATGTCCACTTTTCTTTAACATAATAGGATGACAAACCACGCCATGAAATAATTGAATGATTTATTTTACAGAACCATTGCCACTTGTTAACTTTTTTGACTCTTAACTGTCGCGGAATATGTACTCTAGATTCCTACTACGACAATGCTAAAGAGAGGTAATTTTA
This sequence comes from Pyrrhosoma nymphula, assembly GCA_963573305.1. Lineage (NCBI taxonomy): Eukaryota > Metazoa > Arthropoda > Insecta > Odonata > Coenagrionidae > Pyrrhosoma > Pyrrhosoma nymphula. Next base: position 102,351,972 of record OY754332.1, on the reverse strand, counting down.
TGATCGCTATTTTAAAAAATGCGCCAAGAGAGGGTTATCCGTTAGACGCCAAAACTAATCATACCTCTCCCACTTGACGGGACTTGAACAAGGTCACGGTCTTGCAGCAAGAATTTGCAGTGGATAGCGTGTCTGTGGGAGGATATATGAGTATAACGGTGAGAGAACGGGGCAGTCACGAAAGGAAGAACGGAGCTGATATACCTGCTCGTCAGAGTTTCATTTATCTGTTCGTTTTTCTTTTGGAAAGTATATTCTTTTATACTCCAAAGATGTTGCAGAAATGTTCGAAATGTTCACGGGAGCTGATATCAGTCGCGTGTGTGTGAATAATGTAAGAAGATTGGTTAAACGCCGCCAAAACGGAATCCAGGAGGACACCACGTCTAGCACGGGAGGTCAGCCACACCCAAATGGAGTGACAACCCCGCATCGGAGCATGGCACGTTTGGATATAAGACTATACTGGAAGTTTCATCGACAAATATATTCGATGAGCGATTTCTAAAGAGTATCTTTATTCTCTATCGATCATGTACAGATACAATACCCCATCATTCGAAAGACAGGATAGACACATTATGACAGCGGCTCAAGCTGAATGTGGCCCAGCCACATCTCCCATGGTTTTGTCCGATTCAGTTGCAGACTCCACATTCCTTGCACAGCGGCAATCGACGCAGCACAGAATGAAACACCCCTAGTGTAGTGCAAGTTTTAATTTCTGCTGCCTTTCCGATGAAGGTCACTCACTGGGTGTAATTTGCAGTTGGTTTTTGTTATTTGGATCGTTTAGAAAAAGTTTTATCGCACTCCGCGAGTCTATTAGGTAGTTACATGCGTAATAATATGCTGTTTCATAAAAAGGATCAGGATGTGTTGAGAATCGTACCGTTGCAACGGTAGTTTGTCTGAATTCTTCCACTGAAAGCGGCCATTAGTCCCACAGAATGAAGTAACTGAGGCGTAAGAGTAATTTTAATAATAAGTAATTAATGAAGAGGCGTTATTTTCTCCTTTACATTATTTATAATTATTATTGGGAATGAACATGATCAGTTGCCATCAATTCAATGATTGGCTTGCTGCAGCTCTCCACTCCACTCTCCTCTCTTACAATCGCTTCATGGCTACATAATTTTTCACTTAGAAATCCTTAATTATGGTTCCTTGTTCGTTCTCGTGTTTCCGCGGCGTTGATCATATGATATCAACATTTTCCGGGTGACGTCCGTGTATGTTTTTAAGGATCATAACAGTTTCGCCAGCTATCCTGCTGGCGTCTTCATATGAAGGATCCTTCACCTTTACATACGCGGAGGTCACCCGAAAAATGTTGATATAATAATTATTCCATTTTTTGTTTCCTTTTGTAATACTGATCATTCATTGCTTTCAATAGGGAATGAACATAAGATGCAAATTTACCTTCTGCAGGGAATATTTATTTAATTTTAGAGTAAATTATTAAAAATTATATAACCACCTTCACCGAAATAACGTAATATAATACTAATGGAACCTTCAGCTATTGCCACGAGTACATTTTACCTTAAATTGATGGCCCATCCATTTTATTTTTTTAACTTAGAAAAGTTATTCAGCAATACCTCTATTAATGTTTTATAGACGTATGCCTTAACCTCAATTCACATTTTCTTTTTTTACTTCAGCATACGCCCTCTCCCTTTTTATGCCATTCATAAGGCCTATTCTCTTAATCCTTCTTCCCCGCTTGCCACATTTTGCTCCTCTCCATCACACCTTCCCCTCGTCCCTTACTAATTGCTCCATCCACTTTCTCTACCATTGCCTATTTTCCTCCACTACCCTCCTCTCCTCGCTCACTACACCGAGCGTTTCTTCGTTTGTCTTACCTTCCGCTCATCACACATACGATATCCGTCATACCCTCAACTCGAACGTCCCCTCTATTATCCGGATTTGTCAGTGTTCATATTTCTGCACCGCACAAAGCTTTGCACCATATTTAACTCCACATCAATCTGTAATTTTCCTTAATGATATATGCACTATTCAATTGTTGACCTCCCACGAATTTATGTTTTTCTTTCAAATGTGTGTGTGCTGAAAAATTTGTTTGCTGTGTTGAGCTAAATGTGAAATGATGTACGGAAACCGTATCATGCTCTTTCTTTCCAAACCTGCAAACAGTTTTTAAACTAGTTGAGAATTGAAATAATTGCCAAAATCTCAATCTTGAAAAAAAACGAAGCCCTTCATTTACACATTTGCGGAGAACTTTTTAATATGTCATCTGAGAATGTTAAAGATGAAATGGATGGAGAGGGTCATGAAGTCCTACGAAGAGTTGGAGGGAAGAAAGTCATATGTGAATGGAAGTGAAAGAAAACTTATCATGCATATCAGAGTTAATGAAGATTTGTTCTATGCCACACATTTATTTTTACCTAAAACCGACCTTGGTTTCGGCACTATGTATCCACCATTATCAAGGTGTTCATTTTTCTTTGGGGTACGGACTAAATCTACCAAATCGAAAGACCGGTAGGGGGTGCTCTTTTGGAAGGTTAGGGAAATTGGAAGGATTATACTAAGTGCGGTCAAGGTTTGTTGGCGTCAAGTGGAAGTGAGGCGGGGGAGAGGTGAGTGGGTTGAAAATGCTTGGTCGTTATTAACGGTCGTAAGTTAAATTGAGCTGGGGCATTAGCAATTTCGATTTGTTCCAGGATTTCAATTTTTCCTTCCATTGACCAAGCAATGTTAAACTATTGGGTCAAAAGCACACCTATGATTGCTGTCACACAAATGTTCGGCCCTACTAGGTGATGTCCGATCTCTACTCTATATCCACACCCACTCACCCTTCGACTCACCCCCACCTCTTAACCCCTCTCTCACGGTGAAACCATGTGCACCAACCCCTCCCTCTACTCTCATCTCCAACCCTCCCCTCCCCCTAACCTCTATGAATGGATATTTATTTAAAGCTGTGAACTAAATTTCTTGTTTTTTTTCCTAAACAAGCAACAGTTTAGCAAAACTAGTTGAAGTTTTCAAAAGAATCGCGAAGTAAGCGCTTGAAGTTCAATTTCGAAATAGAATGCTATTCTCGGCTTCAACCATCCCCCTCATATTATTTATTTTTTATTTTTAAATACCTGCATGCGATGATAGTTGATGATTTTTATTATTTTTGCATGTAGTATTCTAATAATATTTAGTTAGCCAGAGTGACTGTCACGGTATGAAGAAGATATAGTTTCACTGGGTAAACCAGAGTTTATATTTGTGTTTAATATCCTCCTATTATAACAAATACTTCTCCCCGCTTGCAATGATTTCTTCATGAACTGTATTACTGGTATAAGAAGTAGTATTGGTCACACTAATCTGTAGTAGTATCTTCACCCTGTTACTGCATGTAGGAGTATTCATCAACGTGGTAGCCTTCTGGTTTCTTGTTTCGTCGTATTTTTTCATTGTTACCAATTTAGGAAACTTATCTTTTTGTTGCTCAACAAAGTCCGAGTGATATTTACATTGGCATTTAGAAATTGAATACCTGGGGAAGAATAACTGTAAAGGAAATCAATATTTGAACTATTGAAACAGCAGAGGTAGTAAGTTGCTATAGTATGTACTAAGGTATGGAATTTTTATATATTGCTCTCATTAATTGCAGAAAAACATTCGGTAATTTTATTTTCAATAATTACACAAAAAATCTCACCGAATTTTACAAATAATATAGGTACATTATTAAACTGAGTCGAAAAGTTACAATTGACATGGAAATGGAAAACTGTAACATTTCCCGGGGAAACACCTTTGTCAATTGCTCAAAACGAAAAGCATTTTACCAAAGGCTATCAAAATGATCGATCAAATTAGTTACGTTTAGCTCTAATATAAACTCAATGAAATAGTAAACGTTTTAAATACTGATACCGGGGAGCACCCGGAGCAAGCGATTCACTAGCGGAAGAGCTGAACAAATATAAAATGGATGTGGTGGCACTGCAAGAAACAAGATGGCCACTGTCAGGGAAGATAAACAAGAAAAACTATCACATATACTACAGTGGGTGCAAGAAGAACCGGTTTCATAGAGGGGTAGGGTTCGCTGTAAACAAACAAATATCTGATTCTGTAATATTGTTTGAAGCTGAGGACGAACGTATGTGCAATATTAGGTTACGGGGAAAATTCAAAAACATATCTGTAGTAACATTTTATGCACCAACAGAGGATGATGAGGAAGAGGAGAAGGACCAGTTTTTTGAAACGTTAGAACAAAAAATGAACAAGCTTCCAAAATATGACCTCAAAATTGTGTTAGGAGATGCTAATGCCAAAATAGGACGGGAGATTGTATGGAGGGAAGTAGCGGGGAAAGAAAGCCTTCACGATAAAACTAATGACAATGGAGAAAGACTATGCAGCTTTGCTGCAGCAAATAACCTAAAGGTGATGAGCACATATTTCCCAAGAAAAGACATACACAAAGAAACATGGATATCCCCAAACGGCAGAACCAGAAACCAAATCGACCACATTCTGGTAGACAACAGGAACAAAAGTAGCATAACCAGCATTAGAAGTATAAGGGAAGCGGAATGCGGAGCAGATCATCACCTAGTCCTGGTCAAATTGAAACAGAGAATAACATTGGTAAAGAAAAAGGAAGAAAATAAGACAGAAAAGATAGCATTGGAAAAGATAACAGATGAGCTAATATCAAAAGAATTTAAAATTAAGCTAGAAAACAGATTTCAGTTGTTGAGCAGTATGACAGAAAATGAGGAAGAAAATAACGATCTAAACGAAAACTGGAACACTTTTAAAGAAACGCTGTTAAAAATAGCAACTGAAGTCTGTGGAAAAACAAAAATATCCAAGAAGAACCCTTGGTTTGATGAGGACTGTGAGAAGGCTCTGCAGGACAGGAGAAACAAGAAAAGGAAATGGCTAAACAACAAATCTAACGATGATAAAGCAGAATATAACAAGACTAATAAAGCAACCACAAGACTTCTGAGAAAAAAGAAACGGGAATACATTGACAGCCTATTAGAGAAAGCAGAAGACAATAGATGAGGAAATAATGCTAGAGAATTTTACCAATGTATAAAGCATTTCAGAAAAGGTTACACCCCAAGCACATATGGAATAAAGGATAAAAAAGGCCAGACACTGACTCAAAAGAATCAGGTAATGGACAGGTGGAAAGAATATTTCCGCAACCTGCTGAATTGCGAGCAACCCAGAAACATTGAAATATACGACAAGTACGTGAATGTAGAACCTAATGTTGAGGAACCCTCTAAAGAAGAAGTAGAAAACACAATTAAGACCTTAAAGAATAATAAATCACCGGGAGAAGATGGAATACCGTCTGAACTATTAAAAAAAGGTGGAAGAATAGTACATGAAGAATTGCATAAGTTAATCTCCAAAATATGGACAGAAGAAAGGATGCCAAAAGAATGGCAGGAAGCCATTATAATACCCATTCACAAAAAAGGAGATAAAGAACAATGTGAAAATTATAGAGGTATATCATTGCTTAGCAACGCATATAAAGTGTTTTCGAAAATATTTCAAGGTCGAATAGAAAAATACACTGACTCCATAATAAAAGACCACCAAGCTGGATTCGTTAAAGGCCGTTCCACTATAGATCTGATTTTTATTTTAAAGGAAGCCATCAGTAAATATTGGGAATATATTAAAGACTTCTATGGACTTTTCATAGATTTCTCAAAAGCGTATGACAGCCTTATTAGACAACGAATATGGCAAAAGATGGAAAAGTTTGGCAATCCCAGAAAACTGATTAATTTAGCTAAGCTGACAGTTAAAAGCTCTAAATGTAAAGTGAGAATAGATGGAGAACTATCTGAAGCATTCGAGGTCGTCACGGGGGTAAGGCAAGGTGATGGTCTGTCTCCTCTGCTGTTCAATATAGCACTAGAAGATGCCCTGAAAAAGGTAAGAAGAACCAACCAGGGAATTAAAATAGGAACTAGAATAAATATCCTAGCATATGCAGATGATGTTATTCTCCTCGCAGAAGACAAGGAGGAACTGGAAGAACTAACAAAAATTCTACTTCAGGAGACGGAACTAGTGGGTCTGAAAATAAATGACGAAAAGACAAAATACATGCACTTTACTAGAACAGAACATCAGCTAATGACTACAATAAATATAGATGGGCATAAATTCGAAGAAGTGGAACAATTCAAATACTTGGGAACAATAATATCAAACAAAAATAGTGAAGAACCGGAAATTACGAACAGAATTAATTTAGCTAACAAAAGCATGTATGCCTGTAATAAAATATTAAATTCAAAGGTATAATCACAAAAGACCAAAATCAAAATATATCACACAATAATTCGTCCAGTACTTCTTTATGGGTCAGAAACATGGATCATGAACAGGAAAAAAGAAAGGAAGCTGATTATATTCGAGAATAAAGTCCTGAGGAAATTCTTTGGCCCCACAAAGGAAAAAGAAATATTGAGAATCAAACGGAATAAGGAAATACGAGATCTCTACAAAGAGCACGACATAACTGCATGTGTCAGGGCCAGAAGAATGAGATGGCTTGGGCATGTTATGAGAGCAGAGCAGGGCTCAATACTTAAGGATGTTACCAGTGGGATACCAGAGGGAAGACGACCACCGGGAAGACCAAGAAAATGGTGTTGGGATGGAGCAAACATGGACATAAACCGGATAGGGGGAGCAGTGGAAGAAGCTAGAGACCGAGGAAGATGGAGGACACGCGTTGGTGAGGCCAAATCCCAGCTTGGGCATAGATGGCCATGGGAGTAAGAGTAAGAGTAAGTAAGTTTAACTGATAAGCTCTAAATATTTGACATTTAATACGAATAATGGCGCATATTTTCAAGACAATTAATATATGCTATCGATTTCGGGAAAGGTTCGTGATTAAGAACGTAAAACGGTCAAAATCTAGAAGGTCAGGATTGGTTGAAGATTCCGTTTGTGTATGTGGAATCACTGTGTAACATGAGCGTAATTTATTTTTCACAAAATAAATGTTGATACACCGAACAGGGTGAGGACACACTGCCTGCTCCGTAGACACCGTACGATCCATGGGAATCTGTCAAGTCTGCTTCCTCTGCTCTCCTCCCGAGTTCAGTCCCGACTGACGACTGTCGCGACTGCCTCACGACTCCCTCTCTTCCTCGGCAATCCTTTCCTCTTCTCCGAGGTGACCTGTCTCGGCGAGGTCGTGCGTCAGCCCCAAAACAAGTGGGGCCTGAAAAGGCGTACTTTACCGGTTACAACTGGTCTAGAATTATTGCACTCTAACTGAAGCATTTAGGCTCAAGAGTTTTCGAAAATAATAAAGACATGGTTAGCATTTTCAGGAATTTAATTTTTATCATAAAGTCATTTTCAAGAACATTGATATTTTATAAACTGGCGTGGCTTCAATGCTTTCCACCTCCAAGCAGTATGAGGGGTAAATAAATAAGCAATGAAGGGAACATTCAAGGAGACTACTCCATTTCCAGTAAAAATATTTATCAGGTAACTAATGGAAATTGATCAATAGCACAGATTAACATGCAGAGAAAGTTAATTCCCAATGGGTGAATGTGATATGCATCAATCACCAAGTTCCCATTTGGTTCTACAGTAGGAATTTACGCCTACAGAGTATTAAAGCCATAAACCATGCAGTGTATCCAAACATGGTCACTGTAAAAAGAATCCACCAAGCGTCCTCGCCAATGACCTGCGAATGAAAAGAGAGAAACGGATACTTAGACCTCTTTCTTAGATGTCACTTTCAGTTTTTTTATTATAAAATTTCTCAAAAGGCATGTAATGAAAGACTTGATGCATTCCCGGAGAATCGTGAAAGGAAACCTTTCGCTGGTTACCCACCGGATGATCTCCATGCCTGCCGACGTTTCTAAAAGAGACTTTTCTTTCGTCATCAGGGCTTTTGATGATCTACTAACGCCCTGAAAAAATGAAAAGAGTGACTCTGTTCGAAACGTTGGCAGACATTGAGAATATTGGTCGGTGGGAAGCCCGAGAAGAGTCCTTATCCTCAAAGGACGGTTTTGTTAAGCTAGTTCGAGCGTTTGATAGTTCCCTAGTCATAATGGAGACCATATTCGAATTTTTTTTTTATTTCAGCGTCTGTAAGAAGTATGAAATAAATATTGTAGTATTAATGGCGCAAGGATATACATATATATGACGAAAATTCTCAGTAAATGAATATATATATATAAGCGCGTAAGTATCTAACTTGACTCATTTTTTCAAGCCGTACGGCTGAAAAGCCTTCAAAACAACAGATTTTCTTACGATTCTGTAAACATTACTGTGATGAGTAATTGATTAATTTTTATAAATAGTTGAGAACACATGCAAACTTTTCACTGTTAGTTTTTTGACGAAATCTAGGTGCTTGAATATCCAATTTTTTTATATCCTCCCTTTTTAGTGCACAGCCGTAATCTATCCCAGGTAAAAAAGCTTATATTTTCAGGCAAGCTGCTCGAAAAGTAGTACGGCAAGGGGTTGGTATTTTGAAATCATTGGAAATATGAGTTTATTTCTGTAAAATGAGACGAAATTCATCAAATTGTAAATGAACTGATTTTTTGCTCTAACTATCTTAAAAGACTGCGAGCTAGTAAAAACTTGTTTCTTTTTACAAATCAAGAAATTTTTAATCAGTCCTAGCCCCTGAAATATTATTTTATCAGTATTTTGAGAGCACTAGTCTCTCCCACCTTTCCCTCCGCTTTGCACTTTCGTCCTATCTCCATTCCCTCCGCTTTGCACTGTGTCCTATCCCTAATGTAACTCACCACCTGACGACGCTCTCTTCATTCTTTCCCCCTCCCGCTCTCGCGTTAATTTAATCACCCGATCCCCCATTTTTCTATCACTCGAATATGTGATTCACCTCTAAATTGCTACGCCATTAATTCCTCTTTCTACGTGTCCTCTGTCCCTTTCATAAAAAAATCGCCAACTGACCCGCTCTCTTCATAATTTGTGCACCGTTATCTATTAAATGTTATCACCTGATTCTCCCTTTTTCTAATTTTCCTCTCTGGTTCTCTTAATTTCAAAACACTAACTGTCTCCATCTCTTGCCATCCTCTGTCCCATTCCATTCTATATCACCACCTGGTGTCACTTTCTTCATTCTTCATCCCTTCTCATATCCCTAATATGCCGATCCCCTTTTTTTTCTATCCCTCAATTATTTTTCTCTTCTCATATTTAGCACCAAAACCTCCTCTCTCCATGTGTCCTCTGCCCATTTTTTTAGTAAAATTCACCACTTGACCAAGGGTTCTTAATCCTTTATCCCTACTTCTATCGTCAATGATATAGCCTGATTCTCCATTTTTCAAACTTTATATTATTTTACACAATTTCAGCACCATTAATCCCTCCCTGCAGGTGTTCTCTTTCGTTTTCCTTTGAAACTCCCCAACTTACCCCGCTCCCTTCATCCTTCAACACACCTTCTCTCTTCAGATTTTTCACTAGAAACTCCCTTTTTCTATTTGTACACTCTTCTACTCCTCTGAATTTCATAGCCATATTCTGTCTCTCAAGGCGTTCAATATCCTTTTCATGTATAACTCATCACGTGACCCCGCATTCTCCATCATTTCTCCTTCCTAAACCCGTTGATATTATAACGTGATACTCGTGTTTTCTATTCTTCCACTGTTCATATAAAGTTCCATTTCGAATTAAAATATATCCTCTTAATTTGAATTATTTAACTATCTTTCACGTCTTCTTTTTCCTATCCCTGGGTAACTCACGTTCTGACGTAGCTCTCGTCATTCTTTCACACTGCTCCTTTCGTCAAAACTATCTCCAGGTCCTCCGTAATTTATCTCTCGAATTTATGTTTAAGTACTAAATTACAATACCATTAACCCCACCGACTAGGTGTCTTCTGCCAATTTCTTGAGAAACTCGCAACTTACCCGCTCTTTTCATAAAGCTCTGACAAGTGATGCAAAGATCAACGATTGGATTACGTGTGTAAGATTATCTCTAGTTATATTAAACGGTATTAGGTCTTTGCTTGCCCTCACGATTTCATTCTTCATCTCGGTACATGTTCTGTCTCTGTTTGTGTCCAGATTTCTACACTGCAAAAGTTTTGCAGCATCATTACTCTTTATCAACTTTCTCAACTTCTTCAACCTTTATTTCCATAATAATTGAAAAGGATTTGCCGAAACCTAGTTCGGCTAAGCAGACAGTGGAATTTTGAAGTATTATTTGTGATAATGTTATCTATCACTAATATACAAAATTTCTCGTCTATTGCTTTAAAATTGGTTGCTGGTTTTGGTGGCCGCGGGCGTCATCTTGGGAAGAAAGGGGGGATGATTGTCCGTATTTTCCGGATACTATGTCTTCCTTTATTATATAGAATTGATGCATTATAGATACATTTGTGAACACTGCCATCCTATTTTGTCCTGTGCTATTAAACCATGCGTAATTTTTCGCATGATTCGTATTTTCATTGTCAGTTTTAGTTATTTGGATCGCAAATAGTGTTTCGGTTTCAAAAATGTAAGTATTACCTAGTCAAAAATTAATAATGTGTAGCATGAGATCCTTAAGCTTCGTTTTGCTCCCCAGGCAGCTCATCACATCGCCTATACTCCCCCTGAATGTCTGAGAAGTTATTGCTTCTATACTACCCATTTTCTATCTCTCAATATTTCTTCTCTTCTCAATTCCATCACCATAACACCCTCTCTCCAGGTAAACTTTGTCCTTTTCCTGTTAGCTTACCACCTGACCCCGCTCTCATCATACTTTCAACAACCTTCTCTCATCAGCATTATAATCTCATTCTATCGTTTTATATCTTTCAACTCTCCTAATACTCTCCATTTCAACACAAAAACCCCATCTCCAGGTGTCCTTTCATTTTTCTCTTGTTCTGTCATATTTTTCGTGTTCAACTTATCACGCGACTCCGCTCGCTTCATCCTTCCTCCCTCCTCATCTCGTCAATAATATTACTTGATTCTCCTTAATCCTCCATTACATTATTCGTCTCCTCCGAATTTAAAAAAAACTTAACACTCTCCCAATCACGCCGTCCTCTGTCCTATCCCTGGCTAAAGCACCACCTAACGTAACTCTCTTCATATTTCATCCATCCTCGTCAATATTATTTCCCAATCCCCCCTTTTTCTACCACTCCCTATTTTTTATTATTTTTTTATTTTTCATCCCCATTTTCACCGTCATAACCTCTAACTCATCACCTGGTGTAGCTCTATTCAACCTTCTTCCTTGCTCCTCTCGCCAAAATATCTTCCTACGCCACCTTTCTCTCTCTCTCCACTCTTTTCTCATTTATCTATTTCCTATCCCTTCATTTCTTCAGGTGGCTTCTGTCTCTTTCCTATATAACTCAGCACCTTACCCCTGTACCTTTATTCTTCCACCCACATTCTCTCGCGAAACTTATAACCTGATTCTTCTTTTTCTATCTTTCCAATCGTCTACTCATCTCAATTTCATCACCATAACCCCCGCTATTCACGGGTTATCTGTCCTTTTCCTGTAAAACTCACCATATAGTTCCGCTTTCTTCATTCTTCCCCTCCTACCCTCACGTCAATAATATATCCTCATGCCCCCTTTTTCTACCTTTATATTCTTCTTCTACTCTCAATTTCAAATACTTAACGCTCTCTTACGGCGTCCACTGTCCTATCCCTGGATAAGCCACAGCCTGTCGTCTTATCTCTTCATTCTTCTTTCATTTTCGTCTCGTTAATAATATCTACCGATCCCCTCTTTTTCTATCACACTAAATTTTTGTACCTCTTATATTTAATACCACAGCATCCTCGCTCCAGATGTTCTCTGTCCTTTTCCTGTAAATCTCGCCGTCTAACCGGTTCTCTTCATCCTTTTTCCCTCGTTATCTCGTCAAAATTACAATCTTACTCTTCCATTTTATATTTTTCCATTCTTCTTTTACTCTCAATTTAAACTTCTCAAGGGCAACGGCCTGCCACGATGGAAACACCGGTTCCCGGTCAGTTACCGAAGTTAAGCATCGTTGGGCTCGGTTCGTGTTTGGAAGGGTGATCCTCCGATTCTTCCGAGTGCTGTTGCCCCTGTCAGCACGTGGCGGGCAGTATGTGCGAATTGACCTTCGCCGTCGAAGCACGTTAAACAAAAATACTACTACTTCAACTTCTTGACAATATCTTTCACGGCATTGAGTTAGACAGGGCTGAATACGCCGCGGCGTACTCTGCCCTGTCTAACTCACCACCTATCGTTACGTTCCTCATTTTTCCTCCCTCCTCTATCAAATATTAACTCTCAGTCCCCCCTTTTTTCACTGCATTATTTTTTACATCTCAGTGTATACACCATTTCCGCACTCTCCACATGACCTCTTTCCTTTTCCTGTGTAACTCACTACCTGCTTCTGCTCTCTTCCTCCTTCCACCTTCCTTCGCTTGTAAATTTCATAACCTGATTCGCCCTATTTATATCTTTCCAATTTTCCTTTCCTAATTAATTGAACAGTTTAAACATCTCTTTCATGGCGTCCGCAGTCTAATCCCTGTTTAACTCACTACCTAACGTCTCTCTCTTAATCTCTTCCCCCTCATCTTCTCGTCGAGATTATCACCCGATACTCCCATCTTCTCTGCCTCTATTATTTTATATTTATCAATTTAAACGCTACAACCCCATCTCTCCAGGTATTTCTTCCTTTATTTTAAAAATGTCCACCTGGCCCCTCTCTCTGTTCATCCTTTCACACTTCTTCTCATGGCAATTCTTTAACCTTAATCTCCCTTTTTCAATTTTTCCATTCTCCTTCTCCTCTCTAATTCAACACCTTTCTCTTACGGCATCTTCTATCATCTGAAGTCACTTTATTAACTCTCCTCAATAATAACTTTCCTCTCGTCAATAATATCTCTCGGTCTCCCTTTTTTTACCTCAATTATTTTAACCTTTCAGCGTCAACACCATTACCCCCAACTCTTCTTCGATCCTATACCGTCGATAATTTTTCTCTAAAACTCACCAACTAGACCCGCTCTTTTCATTCTGTCACCCTTCTTAACTCGACAATATTACATTCTGATTCTGCCTTTTCTATTTCAAATCTTATCTTTCCATTCTTCTTCGCCTCTCAATTTCAAAAGCTGGACCCTCTCTCTCACGGCCTCCTAAGAGATTTTGTGGTAAGTGTAGCTGTGTGACGAGGTTATTAAGAGAATTGGTTTGGTACTCTTATCAAAACAAGTAATGTGAAAAAAATGTAAACTTCACAATAAATGTGATTAGTTCATCTCCTGTGTATTATGTGGGAGTAACGAATCGTTATTTTTATATTAGTTCTCCGAGAATTTTTTTCCGTTTTCAATGTTTGCATGGGATGATAGTTGATACTTTTGTTATACGCGTCATCTTTTAAAACCTTATGTCAGAATGACTGTCGAGCTATGAAGACGAGACGACGTCGTTTGGTATACTACACTTAAAAAATGTTTTTTGATAATTTATCATTATCACTAACACCTGTTCCCGAATGAAACATCGGATTTGTAATCTGCTTGAATTTTAATTTAACAGTAGAATTGGTAGCTTTATTTATTTATATATCTTGGCCCTAATGCTGCATGCCATATTCTCTAACTTGGTGTATTCTAGGTTTCATATTAGCAGTTCATTTTTTTCCTGACTGCTATCTTGTTCGCTCCTACGGACCAGGAGAGCTTGCGGAGTTCAACCTAGACCTGAGACGTGTGTTGCTTGCCTAATGTTGAATCACTTCATTCTCTTTGCTTGCCTGCAAAGTTTTTCATTCCCTATTCTACAGATTTCTTAGTTTATCTGGTAGGCGATTGTAGAGCATGCAGGAAATTAGCTTAGAATAATCCATTTATCATGATCATAAAATACCTTGTAGAGCATGCAGAAATTTAGCTTATAATAATCCATTTATCATGATCTTGAAATATATAAGAATTGTACAGTACTGAGATTCAATTGTAAGGTAAAATAAAAATTTAGATCGTAAATGAAATTAAAAAAGAAACTTTTTTAGGTTTCATAAACTTCCGACATTATAAATAATATTATAGTAACCAATTAAGGATGCAGGTATTGTATTTTACGATGCCACTTTCCAGGCTCAAGAATTCCAAGCTTTGGAATAAATTAAAATACATTTATCGTAAATTTTGAAATTTCAGAAAAATTACGAGATTGTAATGAAAAAAAATTCAGTATTCTAATGAACTCATCTCATTTCTGTATTAAGCTCAGATGAATGGGTAACTAATGCCATCAAGCGAAGTTATGTCCCAAGAGGAAATTCATGATCGTTAGAAGTTTTTAATTATTGAGCCCCAGATAATTAGGAAGTCGAGGATGTCTTGTATCCTAGAGCACTAGGTTTTGCACCTTCAGGAAGTTTTTGATCCCCTGATTATTCAACAGAATTTTTCATGCAGGAGGTTGTAAGAAACAATTCTTTTTGAAAAGTCATTCTTCTGACTTAGCCAAACACGTAAGCGTAGTTAATTTTTGTAAAGATCAAAGGATATAAATAAACAAATAATGAAACGATATCTAAAAAAGATTTTATAGGTAAGTGATTTATTTTGAGGGATTTTTTTCATAGGTTCATACCACATACCGTTGGAGAACTAATTTAATTACTTATTTTCTTACTTTTAGGTTTCCCCGTAATGCTCAAGTTGGAATTGAGAAAATGAAGTCCTGGAAAAGAATAAATGTACAGGAATAGATGGGTAGAAACATTTTAAACCTCAGAGGGCGAAAATTACTTTAAAGATAAAATATGGAACTAAACAATTGGTTATTATTGATGGACAAAAAAGTTCTCCGCTGCAGCATTTATGTAAACACTCGATAAAAAAAGTATACTGAAATTTTCAAGTACCTATATAATTACGCTTGTTGAAATAAACTTGAAAATTATATTGATTCATTTGATAGCACACATCGTAGGTAGCTCTAATGTAGGCTCACTGGAAGAGTAAGCCTTTAATTTCCAGAGAATGTTTGCTAAAGATGAATATTTCACCCAAATAACGGTGCCTCTTTTCAAGACAAGGTTTTTGTCCAATTGACTTCATTAAGAATTCGTGATTGCAAACGTTAAGTTGTCAAATTCCAAAAGGTCTAAGTTGAATGAGGATTTATTTTTCTTATGTAGATTCAATGGTCTTGAATTATACATTACTAATTACAGCGTTTGGACTCCGAATTTGTTGAATAGATTGATACGTTATTCGTTTTCATTAAAATAATTAAGAGGTTTTATGATTCAAATATTTAAACATTATTGATGGTATTGAAAATTGTTGTTCCTTATAAGATTTTCTCTTCCAGATTGCATGGTGGGTAAAACAAACAAAATGTTATGGAAATAATGTGAGAGACCACTTCATTTCCATCAGAAGCATTTATTTAACAATAAAAATTTACTGACAGGAAGTTGTTTCACAATGGGTATAATTCATGTATATTAATGTGTTCGTCTTCATAAGGGTACCTATATGGGCACTTATTCCCACAGATTCTTAGTACCGTTAGACAGAGAGTTAATCCCAATGCTATAAATGCAGTAACAATTATCCAAGGGTTCATTTTATTGACCTGTCAATAAAAAGGAAAACGTATAGTTAATTCTCTATCATACATTTAATTTAATTCATAGATAATTTAATTTCTTAATTTTAATCTTCTTGAAGAAGACTTTTTTGTAACATAAGAAAATGGATTTATCAGAAATCAGTCATTTATCGCTCAATTGTTGCAAATACAATATCGTCATGTATGTTCAAATGTTAGGGTGTGGTTTTTATTAGAATTTGGCATTTGGTAGCATAATTAGTACAGATTAATTTCATTCCCAATAAAATTATTTTCGTTAATCTAAGGTTCTAATAAAAATAAGTCATAATCGCGTAAAATGGGAGGTTTTTGCACAGCAATTCCGGGGAAAAGCCTTTGAATAATGGTGATATGTTAGCGTGCTTGGATATAGTGCTCAATAATCTCTTTATTATTTTACCGTGCTACATCTACCAATGCAAGTATCTACCTATAAGAGAGAAAGATGAAGATGGAAACGGTTGATAACATACTGTGCATTAACTAACAATATTTCCACTCCTGATGGCGAAAAAAAAAAATTGTGGCTATTAGGGAACTTGGTAATTAGAACTTGGGAATTAAGGTAATTTGAACACTGTTATGAAGTACCATTCTGCATGAATAGGTTACAAAGAAGGTTGCACCAAAGCGAAAATTCCAAACCACACGCTGACAGAGCTGTCTCACCAAGGACTATCACATCTCCTAAGTTTTACTGGGTACTGAAGGTGAGAGTTTGAATTGGGGTGAATTTGAAGGGAGGTGAATTTAAGCTGCGTCAAAAATCCTATAGTACCTAAATCCGGACATTTAGGGAGGACGCCATCTTTAAGTGTGCTCAAACTCGTTAGGCATTAAACGGAGTGGATTTAGGTAGCCAAGTCGCTCACGAGATTTAGGGTACATGAAGTCGTTTCTAAAACTGCCACCATATGGAAATTCCAATAATTCCTAGTGCTGCAAGAGTCAAGGAGTGAGGCAGAGTAGATATGATACAAGTATCATATCGGGGAAGTATATTCAGCATGTGCAAATCAGATTTTTTTAAATTGTCTTACACATGGTGTTAGGTATTTTTACAATTAAAATTTCGTTTTTCGGAGTAATAAATTAACCGTATATTTATTTAAAGCTAGAAAGGGATCTAAACTACAAATATGAACTAGCAAAAACTGCCCTACACTCTAATAAAGTCCAAAATGTTGCAAGTTTTAAACAAAACTAAAAAGAATAACTACAATACCAAAGAAACAAAAAAAACGCCAAGCTAGCAGTTAATAGTATTCAATGCCCATTTATAACCAAAACCTAAAAATTCAAAAGAATGCATCAGCTTGCATGCAAAAGTATGCAACTAAGTATGCTTTATGATTTTAGACAAAGCTTCAGTACCTTTTGGAAACTGTATATGAATGTAATATATATCATTTAATATTTATTTAACATCATGTCCATTGGGCATCATTTCGTGGCCTCCATATGGATGTCACTGCATGGACCTTCATAGGATGTCATCTACATGGCATCCTATGAACATCTAAAGGATGTCCATAAGGGACTTCTGAATATTAAATGTACATCCATTGGACTCCATGCGGTGGCTGCATATCACCTTAAAACATACGTATTAATAATACACGCAAAAGGAAAGAACTGTGCAGGGATAATATAAAATTCGATTTGATGCTACATATTAACTACAGGATCACAAATGCAATAACCTGCTCAGTCTAAAACGAATCGTAATCTACCATAAAGGAAATATTCATGCAAACACAATAAACAAAAGCTAAAAATACTATCTATATTATGCTACTCTAAGTCACGGAATTTAATTATAAAAATCTTAATGTTACGAATTAAACACCTAATGGTTCTAAGATACGAAAATAATGAGGAAATGTATTTTTATTGAAATCCCATTTTCAAACAGCACTAGTCATGAGGGTCATTTGTTCAGAATATTATGGCATTTCCCTTGTCCTTCATTTGTTTCGAGCTCAGTAGATGATAGAGCTCAGTGACACTTGCGAAGGGTGTCCAGACCTTAGACCATTTATATGGTCTAATGTCCAAACTCAAGCTCCCTTTCTGTTAGCTGCCCAAAACTTAGGCAACCAAATCCATGCTCCATAATGCCTAATGAGTTTGGACACAACTTTATACGGCTTGGTTGAGTAACAGGTATTGATGCTAGAGGCTCAAGTATATTTATTCATGATTTAGGTTTGGACAAGTTATCAGGGTTGAAAAAAAGTGTTAAAAAAAAAATTCTAAAGGTATCTTACTGATTTCTTTGCTATATTGGAATTTAGGTTTTATAAATTATTAAGGATCTCAAGATTAAATTTAATAATAAATGTAGTGGATTGCATTAAAAAAAACCTTTAATTTTTAACGTTCGGTGACTATTTTCTTTTGACTGTATTTTTATTCCTTACCTTTTAATGGGATGCCAGTTGAAAAATGAACGTGATAATCGAAATGTATTATTTCATTTCCGGTAGTTGATAGTCAATTTAGCTTTCGTATTTATCTTTTTTCAAGAAATATCAGCACTATGCCTATAAATGTATGTAATTATTCCTATAAGTATTTCTAAGTCCACATTATAGAAGGTTGCAGGATGAAAAGTATCAAGTAATATAAATACTTATTTTATATGAGCCCCATGAAAAAAATATCCTGAAAATATTAAATACTCTCACGAAACCATTCATAACTTCGACTCGCTGGTACTAATGATAGAATACTACTTTTGGGGATTGAATTGTGACTATTGGCTCATTTTCGCAGTATAGAGGCAGGAATATTCTACAATGTTCTTTATTTATTAGATTTACTACTCAATATTATTAGTATCTACGGTCAGTTTTTAATTTCTATAAGAGCATGCATACAGCACCTGCAATATGCAGCAAAAATATGGTACTCGTTTTCAACAATTTTGGATACAAAGTTTTTGGGCTCTAATCGCTGAATCCCTTCTACGTAACCATAGGTTTTGATTAAGGGATAGCGCTTGTAATGTTATGTTTATTTCCTGGACTCTTGGCTGTAAATAAAAGTTACTCTAAAATGTTGCGTTTTTGAAGAAACTCGCCCGTGCATTTTCCCTCGGATAAGTGGGAGAATAGTGAATTCATGCATTTATGGTAGCGAGAAAATTGATATATTTGGATATAGTTTACGCCTAAAAGCTGAGACAGTACGTTTGGTTCCCCAGAAATATCTTGTACACTTGAAAAAATATAAAACAATATATCTGGGTATGTAGGAAAAAGCTGGATAGCGCGAAGAGTAAATGGTAGCAGAGAACAATTCTTAGAATTGAATGAATTATGACGTCCTTCCTTGGTGGGCGGTGTCCTGTAGTTGTCAGGATTCAGTATTCCTTGATTGACTCCCATTTACCGGTAATGATAGTTGGGAGGGCCTCCAACCCTCGCTTCCCAACGGTATTTCTAAAGTGACACCATCACGGAACCACTATTCGTCTGGCACCTACCCTTCGACCTATCTGTTATGGGTGGCCCTACCCAGGATTAATAGAAATTGTCGCTGACAGTCCAGCTCTAGGGGTCATTGGAACTAGCAAGCTCTTACACCTCAAGGTAGTAGTTTAAGGGAAGGGATTGTTCGTTGTAGAGTGACAAATCACAAAGATATGACATGTAAACGAAGAATCAGACATTCCTCTAAATAAAATAAAATCATATTTTTCGTGCCTTTTTGCTTTACTCAAATTATTAATTTTACCTAGCATTATACTGTTAGCCGTGTAGGATTTTTCGGTTTCAAACGATTTGGAAGGGAATACCCGGTATGAATGAATTAGGATTAATCATTGTGATGAGTTTCACTGAAAGTGTATTCAAGATGCGCTAATAATAAAAAAGTTAGAAAATGTTTTTCTGGAAAAATTATTGCAAAAATGATAAGACATCATTATGGCAATTCTAATCCGTAGCACTTTCGCTACACATTACCAGTACTCCAGCAACAGAAGTGACTCTGCAATTGAAGTAAAACTAATTCTAAAAACGAAGAATAATATGGCATCACCTCATCCCATGTTGATATAGCTATCAAGACCCGATGCGTCAGAGCAAGATCTATTAACGCTCATAATTAGCAATAAAGCGTGCCTTATGACATCCAAATTATAGAAAAAAATATGCGCAAAGCTATGTTTGGTTTCACAGTCGCTCCCAGCCGAGGTATATTACATGAAGGGCAGTCTACCGTACCTGCGAGGTTTTCAACTTCATTGGTAGTTATAACGCAGCGTTTACCTTAAAATATCTGCATCTACATACTACCCCGCAAGCCGCCTCAATAGGCGTGTGGCGGGGGGTGTTAGGACACCAGCCGTTTACATATAAAAAGGAAACTCTCTAATGAATCTACGCCTTGCATTTATTATAGTCCCTTATTGTTCGGGGGAAAAACGAATTCCCATACCTATCCGTTCGGCAAAATGTCTCTCCTAATTTATGGTTTCTGTCGGACCTGGAAATATAGTGGGGTTCTAAAATTATGTTCTCCATGTCGCTCTGTAAGATATCTATTCTCAATTGTTCAAGCAATCTAAGCCTAGCGCGCAGCCTCCTAGTCTCTAGCGTCTCCCAGCCTAATTCGTTTAACATTTGTGTAACGCTGTCTGTACGCCCGTAGCAGTTATTGACGAATCGCGCAGCTTTCCTTTGCATGTTATTAAGTTCCCACACTATGTCTTTCTAAACCGGATCCCATATGCTCGCTGCATATTACAGGTGTGGCCGGACGAGTGCGAAATAGCACCTCTCTTTTACTTTTTCATCCGAAAATCTTTCCACAATACGCTTGACGAATCCTAGCTTCTTCAGAGCTCTGCCACAAATATTTCTTATGTGTGCTCCCCACGATAGGTCCGAAGTTATCGTAACTCCTAGATACTTCACTTCATCTGTCGCCTTTATGTTAACACCATCCACAGCATATACATGGGAATAGTTGGACGACCTCCGCAAGAAATGTACTGCCGTGCATTTGCTCAGATTAAGTTCGAGTCCCCACTCTTGGTTCCACACATGAACGTTGTTTATATCCGATGATAGAGTTTCATAGTCAGAGTGATCACTAATTTCACGATAGATGACAGCGTCGTCGGCAAATAAACGTATTTTACTGCTAATTCGAGAGCATAGATCATTTATGTATATAATGAACAAAAGGGAGCCGATCATGCTTCCTTGCGGGACACCTGATGTCACTTTAACTACATCAGAGCTAATTCCTTCAAGAACTACCTTTTGCTTACGATCACTCAGAAAGTCACGTATCCAGTTTACCACTGTTTCATTTAGGCCGCATGACTGTAATTTGTATAAAAGTTTGTTATGAGGTACCGTGTCGAAAGCTTTCTTAAAATCTAGAAATAATGCGTTAACTTGTCTTTTCGATTCACCAGATTTGAGAACGTCATGAAGAAAGAGCGCGAGTTGTGTTTCACATGATCTACCTTTCCGGAAGCCGTGCTGAGAGCCATGGAGGACGTTACGACTGTCCATAAACGTCATGATATTGCTAACGACGATATGTTCGAGTATCTTGCCTATAATCGACGTTAATGAAATTGGTCGATAGTTCCCTGGGTCGTGTCTGTTTCCCTTTTTGAATATCGGTGTAACGTTTGCAATTTTCCTGTCTAATGGTATATTTCCTTCAGACAATGACTTCTTGAATATTATGTCTAAGAACGGTGCGATCTGTGGCGCTAACTCCTTGAGGACACGCGCGTGTATTCCCTACGGACCCGGAGATTTACTATTTTTTATCGACTGTAGCTGTTTAGTTATCCCATCGCGTTGAATAATAATTTCTTTCATCAGTTCCTCAGTAAATGAAATTTCAAAATTACATGCAGTATCGCCTGTAGTGTGTACACTTTCGAAGTGGGAATTTAACGTGATAGCTTCGTTAATATTTTCGGTGACAAGTTTGCCATCTTTATGAAATAAAGAATCTAAGGTTGAAGATTTTCCCTGAAGCTCTCTCGCATATGATCAAAAATATTTCGGACTTTCTTCGAGTAATTCATCAAGTACTTTTTTCTTGAAATCTGTCAATGCTTAACGCATTGATTTCTTAGTTTTTGAGCGTTGCGCAGCGTAACTTACTTTTGCTTCAAGTTCCTTCGATTTGTCACCTACCGTAGTGGATTTTTTGAGCAAGTTGTATAGTTTTCTCTGTCTCTTAAGGTCCCTCCTAACATCGTTGTTATACCAGCGAGGTTCTTTACTGTCGCATTTCAATTTTTGCGGAATATATTCGTTGATTCCCTGTCGTAGAATTTTTAAGAAATATTTCCATGATTCATCATTGCTTTTATCCTCTGTTTTAGCTACGAAGTCCGTGTACGAATCATTAAGCATCTCGCCAAATTTTATGAAGTTGCATTTATCAAATAAATAAATATTGCGTTTCGGTTTTACAGCTGACTCTACTTCAATTTTTAAGGTTGCAAAAATTACTCGGTGATCACTTATGCCGTCAATAATATCGAGTTGTTTTATCAACTTAGGATGGCTTACTGCAAAAAGGTCTAATATTTTATTTCCTTTCGTAGGCTTGTTAACTACTTGGGAAAGTGAGTGATTAGCAAGTGTGTTGAGTAAGATCTCGCTGATTTCCCTATTCCTAGAATTCGGTTTTACAGTGTAAGAATCCCAATTTATAGATGGCAGATTAAAATCTCCCCCAATAATTATTACACTTTTACTGGCTCTCACAGTAAATGTGGATATTTGATTTTCTAATAGGTAAGTAACATCAATTTTGGAGTTTAGAGGTCTATAAAAAGAGCAAACATGTATAATCCTTTTGTTTCGTTGTTTAGTTGTACACCACACGTTTTCTATTTCACTGTCAGTTATTTCGTGGGCGATGCTGTGTATATGTGATTTAACTGCTAGAAAAACTCCGCCACCTGTCCTATCGCTTCGATCGCATCTGTAGATTTTATATGCTGGAGGAAAAACTTCGCTGTCGCTTACATCCTCAGTAAGCCAGATCTCCGTTCCTATGACCACGTCAGCGTCCTGAAATATATGCTCGATTTCAGCGCGCTTGTTTTTCACGCTACGGCAATTAACTACTATAAAGTTAATGTCATATTTTGTACATTGAGTGTCGGTTGGTTCTTTACCACGCATATGGGTAAGGTGGACGAATTTCACTGGAAGTGCTTATTACATTTGATATAATTTCTTTCACTGGAGTACGCGTTTTGGGAAAATTGTCACTATTTACCGGCTTTAGCGCTCCTAAGTTTACTTGGAATTAAAAATTTTCGCAATGCGAATTTTCTCAGAGGCTATGTTTGGTTAAATCTTTACAAATCCCATTAGATAACCTACCCTCTAGTCTAAAAAATATCTACAGTGCTCAAAAATCCTACGAGCCACCCGTTCAGACGTCTCTTTGGAATAATGTACCCCAGACGAGTTGAGGGGAGCCCGGCACGATCTAAGCACCGGCCGAAGATCCACGAACTCTGCCCCAATGCTCGCACAGAATTTCCACAGCCTCTTGTTGATCCAGGCAATCCTGGATTTACCTGGATCTGCACCAATATAATTTATTTTGACGTGGTTTTCCTCGTTCTCCTTTACTAAGTTCTCTACAGGACTCTGTGATACTAGGAGCTATTATTAGAGCTAATGGACTCTGAATAAGATCTGAAATTTCTTCTCTTGTAACATGCAGCGTGAAATCAGTGTATTATTTATTACTTAGCAGCATGCTCACATCAACGAATAGTTGACTTCCTGGGAAGAACTGAATTGTTTTTGACGGGCTTGGGATGCGTTTAGCTAGCAAAATCACAAACACCCCTAGGAAAATTGCCACTCTTCATTTTGTGCACCATAAGAAATTTCCGGCTTTCAAGCCGCTCGAAGCTCCGCCCTTTGTTAGTATAAAAATATTTTGCTCACTTGCTATCTCTCTCTATTGATCTCTACTTGTTGGCATTAAAAATGGAAAATTAGAAATTAGACCTATATTTACCTTTCTCAATTTAGCTTAAAGGCAAAAGCAGCAAAATTTACTTTTTTCTATCTCCTATATAATATGCTCTCAGATTCAGCTTAAGTTACAATACTAATGATTCATCTACCAAGCCGGAAAAAATCAAGGACACGTTTAAGGATTAGAATACTGGCTACTTAGGCTTATTGCATATTTTAGGGTGCAGCCTCTCTACCGCAGAAAAATATTCTCTAGTAAATTTATTGATAAACAATTTATGTTTATACGACAATAACCAAGGTAATAAGAACTTTAATGCCTAAACCACGATTCACAAATTCACAACACTGGAGAGTTCAATTTTATCCGACCATATTTCTAGTGTGGATTAACTAAATTGGATGTCAAATATTTTACTTAAAATGCCATGGCTTTCCCACAGGCACTATTAATTTTCGAAAACCGGATACTGAATAGCACCATGAATTTTTAGAATAAGAACAGGCGTTTTATTAAGTATTATTTTAACATTGTTTTCGTTATTTCACTTCGTAAAATATTTAATCACTCACCAGAACAAGGTTCTATGGACCGAGCGAACAAACAATTTAGTTGAAGACGTAATCAAATAATAAAAAATATTGCCCGTAACAAATGGCATAGAAATCTGGAAAATGGTTACAAAACGTATTAACTTCCTTACTAACATGTATCACAAACAATATTTTGCTTTACTTCTTCAATATTTTTTAAATTTTCATTAATTGAAAAATAAAATTATGAATTTGGAGGAAAAATTGGCCTGGATTCGGGGAATGCTGTTCAAGTCCTGATACCATTCCTGATATGTAAGTTCTTGCAAAACACTTGGCATAGCTTGGCTTACCAGAAGAATTGACATAAAATATTATTTGATTTGAATGGACATGGACTGAAAATTTTATAGAGTCAGAACTTCATATATATATATATATATATATATATATAAATAAAAATAAACTTTGCCACAGGTGGGGTGGAAATAAATATAGAAACACAAAAAGAAGAACACTCACACACTATACGTTCTGATATTTCGACACCCGAAAAGCTGTCTTTCTCACAGAAGGAAGGATACAGAATGATGGATAGGCATGGGACAAGGGGTGAGGTAGGAGGAGAGGGAGGAGAAAGGGGTAAGAAAGGGGAGAAGAGGGGGGGCGGGAGGGGGTCAGAAGAGGAGAGCGGGGTGAGGGGGGGGAGAAGAGGGGAAGAAGCGGGAGAGGGTCGGAGAAGGAAGGGAAGAGGGGAAGAAGCGGGAGAGGGTCGGAGAAGGAAGGGATGTGGGAGGGAGGAAAGGGGAGGGGCGGGAGGGGATAAAAGGAGGAGAAAGGGGAGAGGAGAAGGGGCGGTAGGGGTCAGTGAGCCCGATTTAATCCGGGGGGATTATAGGCAGAATAAAGCCAGATACAAGCCAATTCTAATGTACGTAATTGAAGGGGAGAGGCAGAGGGAGGGAGGGAAGACAATATGCCTGCTCGGAAACATTTAAATTATCGCGTGTGTGATTTTCCACGAACTCATATATATATATATATATATATATATATATATATATATATATATATATATATATATAAATATAGAATTAGCTGTGAAAATACCTTGTCAACTCCCGTTTTCCTGAAGTTTGGTCCCGTGCCAATGCTCTGGGTAGGAACGGATGTCTCTTCGGTTGAGTTATCCATGTTTTTCGTGAAGTTGGCTCCCACGCCATTGCTCTGGTTAGGAACGGTTGTCGTCTCTTGGATTGGGCTCTCCACTTGGTCAACTACTACGCCGTTGTTGAATCCATCATTGGTCGTCACATTGCTGGACGTTACGTTTTCACTTGCCTCAGCTATCGGTGAAGGCAAGAGAATCGCCGTCAAAATGAGAGCTAAAATATGCATAATGCTTCTCCTCAATTGAATCCTTATGGAAAAATTAACCTCCTCAAGAGATAAAGACACTCTGCTCAAGTCAATGTCTTAGGCTGCTTTCACTTCGGTGTCTGCAGCGCAACTGAGCTGTTTTCTCTGCTGACGCATACACTGCAACTTGCGAACCACTCCTGCCCTTATCATCTGATTTATCGAAACGGAATAACAATTCCGTACACGGGCACAATATTTTGCCTTGAGTTAGCTCTATCGGGTCACCCCATTCCGGATGACTCTTTGAAAACACATTGTATTATATTTACAAAAGAATTCATTGCGCGAACACGTTTACTTCCCGGCAGAGCATGCATGAATTCTCAGAAAAGCATTGTGACACTCGGATTGTATTTTTCGATACAACGTACAAGTACACCTTAAATCAATGCTTGTCATAGTAGTTGTCACAATATGAAGTTATTTAAGTGAAATGTTTACAACTATTCTTAGGTTCAAGGACAAGAAGCAGACACCATTTGTTTGTCATGATAACTTCAAAAACACTATTTATGTTTTTATTGAGATTCACATAAACAAAAGTTGCTAACATAGTTATGACAAAATACATTTGGATATAAACTTTCCAATTGTAGAACATTTCAACTCACTCCTTTTAAGGTAAACCAAATGATTCATATAACATGGCACAAAATTAAAAGCAAACAATAAATAAATAAATAAAGAATGCAAAAAACAAAGAACCTTCTAGAAAAATAACATATACATTGAACAGCGCAATGAACACTTGCAGTGCACCGAAATATGAATACAAATGAATGTCAATTAAGAAATAGCAATTGAAAAACAATATTTGGCTGGACGAATATAACATTTAGCTTACCTATGACTCAGTAACAACAATGCACACAACTGATACATGATTTTATTTTTAATGTTTTCTAATAAAACAGGCAGCAAGGGTTTTATGAAGATATTAGCCACATTTTTGTCAGTTGGACAGTAATTTTATCTTGAGCAAACTTTCACAAATTCGTCCTTGATCATATGATATTTGAAACAGATTTAAATGCATTTTCATGTGAGCTGACATGCTTTTACCATTTTAAAGCTGCTTGTGTTATCCACGTGTAGATATACTTGGATTTTTTCCGACGGCATTCCCTTTAGAACAAACTTGACGTATTTCATCTCATTACAACACTTAGTGGCAGCAGTGTACTTACACTTGGTTAAATGTTGAGCCACACTTGATTGTTACCGTGAGCACCATGCAATTGAACCAGTTGCATAAAAAATAAGATATCCTGTTGTACTATAGTTTTCCAGTGTATGGCCAGGATGACCTGAGTGACAGAACACTTCAGGAATATGAGCATGTCCTTTGTTTGAATATAGAGAATACCCTTGTCAGTTGATCCTTTCAGGTGTTCTTTTGAAGTTATTGATAACTTGTTTCATTTGCCTCTTGGTATATCTGCTAGCATAGTTAAAAAAGATGGCTGATTATTTCTTCCCAGACACTCTTTATTAAAGAAATTGATTTCATAAATCTTCCGGTCATCGTGAGAATTGTGTTGCTGAGAAAAAGGAGTGCATGCTGGTTTATCTGTATGCATTTTGTTTTTCATTATGTTATCATTTGTTTAGCAAAATTGTCTTGATTCATGAATATTCCTGAGATTGGCATTCCCAGGTAGTTTTCAGGTTTAAACGTTACTGTAGTTTCAAACTGGTTCTTCATTTTCGTCAGATATTACTCCAGTTATTGCTGATGTTCTCCCATCGCAATCCCATCTGATATCCCAGCAAACAACTTTTTTCCAACAAATGAAAAGGAACCTGACGAACTAGATGACGCCACTGCGTCGAAACTAGTAGCACCGGAAAATAAATTGGTGGAATAAAACAAATTTTTCCTTTTCATTTATAAAATGAACTTCCACAAAGTTGAGCCTGAGACGATTGAGATAACTTTTTTCCAGACAAAGAGTTGAACATAATTGGTCTGTCTGAAGTAGTTTCAGCACATTATTCTTCATAAAATATGTGAGGCCTTTGAACCACTCTTTGGAAACTCGTTTGACACCATGGAGTGCTTATCTCAGTTTGCATTTGTATACAGGGAATATAAAAACGTGTGGCAAACGCAGATAGATTTTTACTTGAAGATTTCCATACAATAACGTTGATTTGATAGCAAAAGTGCGTTTTTCCCGATTTTCAGAAGCAGCAATAGCCAATAGCATTCCCAAAGATTTGGACTGCATTAAAAAGCTGTAAATGTCTGTGTAGTCCAAGCCTTTTTTCTGTAGACAGCATCTTGCTACAATTCTTACTCGGTAACGGCAGTCATCCTTTACTTCGAATAGCCATCAGCTTGTAGCAATTTCTTTTACTTTTGACCCCGATTTTTATGTCCCAAAATTCACCTTCTCCCATTAATTTTAACAACTCAATCCCCTCTCGCAACTCATCCACTGTTCTTTTCCTGTCAAACACACCACCTAACCCTACTCTACAAATAATTCATCCCTCCACCCCTCATTATTTTAATCACCTCGAATTTCTATGCCTTCATTCTTCTTCTCTTCCAAATTTCACCACCATAACACCCCTCCTTCAATTTGTCCTCTGTCTTTCTGTCATCATCACAAATTTACCCCACTATCTACGTCCCTCACCCCTTCTACACTCCTTAAGATCATCAGCTGATGCCCGGTTTTTATATCATTCCATCCTAATCTCCTCACAATGTCATCACCTTAACCCCCTCCGAATTAGCGTCTATCTTTTTTCTGTTTTTATCTACTCCCGACCCCGCTCCATTCTTCATTCCTTCTCTTCTCCTTGATATTATCATCTAACCCTCGATTTTTCTACCTCTCCATTTTTATTATTTTCAAAATTTCAACACCTTAACCTCCTGTTTCAAATTGTCCTCCATAATTTCCTCGGAAATCCCACAATCATCCTTCGTCCATCCTCCAGTCTTTGATGCTATCATCTGTCACCGCTATTATCCCCCTATATTCTTTTTCTCTCAAGGTTTTCGGCACCTTAACATCCTTCTAAATGGCGTTGTCTATCCTTTTCCTGCTTGTGTCACCCACAAACCGCACTCTCTATATATTTCGTCACCTATTCTCTCCAAAATATTACAAACTGACTGCCAATTTACTATTCCTCCATTTGTATTGTCTTCAAATTTTCAATGTCTTATCCCACTCTCTCAAGGCTTCCCTTGTCTTTTCTTCTGCCAAGTGTCACTACATCCGTCATCTCTTCTTCTCTCATTAATTGTATCACCTTACCCTTTCGAGTTTCTAATTCCTAATAATAATATTCCTATCACCCATATTCTCTTTGATATTTTAGCATCATAACACCCTCTGTCAAGGCACTCTCTGTCCTTTTCCTGTCGAATTCACCACCTTAACCCCTTTATAAATCCTTCATTCATCCTCATTTCATAATATTACAACCTATCTCCGCTTTTTTACCCCTCCAATCTTTTTCTCCTCACAATTAAAACACCCCAGCCTCATTCATTATGATGTCGTCCATCCTTTTCCTGTCTTTGTCACCTCCTCTTCACATTCTTCGTCCTCTATCCTCTCCAAATTTTACAACCTAACCGCCGCACAGTGGGCTCAAATGAAAAATCGCCGGACATAAAGTCCAAAATTGCTTTTTTTGAGATATCGAATTGAAACTTGGCACATATACACAAAAAATGATTTTTGGTTATGGAATGGCAAAACATTTCTCATTGGTCTTGCCCGTTACTTAGATACAGAGGCTCAAACACGACCAAATTTCCAAAAAAGCGCCCGCTCTCATTTTTCTTCTAAAATGTTAAAAGTTGAGCAGATATAGGAGTAATGCAAGGATTATTATGAAATAAAAAACATTACCATATGTAAACAAGGTACTTCACCTATACTATGCATAACTTTCAGACATTTTTGCCAATATTTGAGTGCTTTTACGTCACAAAATGGCGGACCCTTTTTTTAGGCAACATTTTACATAAAATAGACAATATAATCCTTATTCGGAAAATGGTCTCTGGGATACTTCATCAGAGTATAAACTAAACATATTTCTAGATTATTTCTTAAAAATATTTGAAAAAAGTTTGTGATGCCGAGAATAAACTCGATTTTTCGATGGCGCGTCGCGGCCCGGCTCCGCGCAGCGGGACCTGGAAATACAGTGTTCCCCGTTGCATTGTTTAAGTTGTGTGGACATTAACTCCTCGAATTCAACTTTTTCAGGCTATGCATGATGTCACTGATTTCTAAAGGTTCTAAACTGAAGATTTTGCGAGGACCTTGGATCGAGAGAATGGATCAGTGAACGCGTAACTGCGGTACATTTGTTTTTCTTTGGATAATTTTCGGAAACATGCTGCAAATTATGAACGTCTTTCAACACTTGAGAAAGAATGCGGGTTATCGGGGTACCATGCAAGTTTTCCATAATAAGGCAACATTTGGGATTCCCTTCCTTCCCTTCACCCTCTCCTCCCCCACCCCGAACAACACCTTCCGCCTTTACTCCCCGAGGAGGGTGGCGCGAAAAGGAACGATTTATGAAAATGTACAGCCTGTAAAATAACATGCCTGCTAAGCAAATGACAACTTGTTGACACTCTTTGTCATCTGACTCTTCGATGCGCCAGAAATTACAATAGTAGTTACTCTCCTACAAATAGGTTGGAACTGATATTCTAAAAAAATTTATATATTATTTTAGGGAATTACCTTAAGGGAATCATTCTCCCAATATCATTCTTTATAGCTTCTTACAATGAAATTCAAGCTTGAGTTTAAAATCAGTATGATTTCATGATTTTTTACAAAAAGCTCTGCAGTGTAGGTAATATCTTTGTAATGAGTGACATACTAGATCATTATGTTTGAGGGTTGGATTAATTTAAGCTTTAGTCTCCAGTGGCTTTGCATTTTTATTTCGCAATACTGAGCACACAATGTAATTATGTCAAATTACAATGCTCTCGACGAAAAGTAAAGGAAGATACATCGATGAAAACACAATTAGATTCATCGATAACATATTAAAACAAAACTGTAAAACTGATGTTGTTCTGCATCAAATTTGATGCACCAAATCTTACACAGAATATGGCGATAAAAGAGAAAGTATTTTGAAAATAGGATGGCAATTAATGAGAGTGGCTTACAATCCTTTTGATGTTCCCAGTACCGTTAAATATCAATTCAATAACATAAATGAAATGCCATTTCTTGTAAGATACTGAAAAGAAAACTAATATAATTTTTTCAAATGATTTTCACCCTCAGAGCATCCTTAGTATTAACTCACAGAGTCATCTTCAGGTAGTCGACAAATTTCTGAAAGAACTCACTATGTTTATTTTTAGGAATGGTTAAGAAGGTGAATAAACAGCTATAGGAGATGGATTGGACTTACGTGTACCGACGCGCTCCATGAGAGAGAAAGAGATGAAGGTGAGAGGATGTCTGTTTGAGGCAATGAAGGGGAAAAAAACCCAAGCAGGGTATACCCGGAGAAAATTAAAGGAGAGGAAGTTGGGTCGGCGGTGTTCTAATGAGGGATTAGCAAGGGTGGGTAAGGGACCGGTTTAGCAAAGGGTGGTTGGTAGCGGGCTCCTTTTCACTATCCTTTCCTTAACCACGTTAAACCATCCCCGCGAATCCGTCACTATAACACCGTTGACCCAACTTCCTTTGCCGTTTGTTCGTTTCAAGCTAAATTCTTAGTCCTCGGATCCTGTCCTGCATTGCTACATTCGTTTTTTAGTGTCTTTTGCATATTTCGTATCAACTGTGGTTTAAGCAAAGGCAGGTGAGAATACATCAATGCTGAAGGTGGAACTTTTAATTGCTTTAATCCAAATTATTCTGAAAAATAAATCGCTAAATTATAATTAAATTCCTTTCTAGGCTCGTGGTTATCTTAAAATATAGCTGTGCAAGGGAAAGGCTATAATACAGAAGACTTTCAGAGAAAGGATGGGTTTAATCGTAGATGTGCTCAGGCCTGGAACAGGAAATACGAATGATGGAAATAGAGCTATACGTTTTTTTATTCTCCTAAACTGGCAGCTGATGTAACAGGTAATACTGTAAATCCGCTTATATGCTCAGAGATAGCTACATATGGTCATTGCCACGTATTACACTCAACAAATCAACAGTGAGTTTACTTGCTGAGTATTATACTTCTGTTATCGAGGCTAATTCAGGTTTTCTTATATTTTCATTTCAGGAGTTGAGTATGAGCTTATAAATATATTTTCACTTATTCTGAAGGAAATTTCAAGTGGCCTACCACAAAACGACCTGGGAATTTCACTTTACTGCCTGAGGACGGCCGATTTATCAGAATTATCGAATCAGAACACTCTTCATCATCGGTGGAAGTATCACTTGGTCCCGGCTGTTGTTCAAAGTCTTTCAAATCAATTCATGGCTCTAGAGTATAAGTTTTTGGGGGCTCAGGGATTGGCAAGGCTCGTTATGAGGAATTGGTCTTATTGCTGAAGGGATATTAGGATACTGAATTGTATGCTTACTTTTGCTGGAGAACCCGACGGTGGAAGTCATATAAAAGTAACAATCCGAGAGATGACAGCGAGGTTCACGTAAACCATGGGCACAGCAAATGGCATTGATTTACGCGTACCTTTGAGCCATTTGGTCATACTACTGTAACAAGTAGTGCAGCAAACTCTTGGAGCCCAATCCTTGTCCTGATCGCCAACTTGGCAGCCAAAGTAAAATTTATAAGCAGTTTTAAGAATCAAAGAAAGAGGTTTTCGCTACGATTTTAAAGTCAATTCAACGCTAACATAGCAGAAACGATCAGGATGATTTTTACTCACGCGTGGCATAATTACACATTAAATCACTAATCTCAACTCACACCCACGTGCTGCAATTCACTTAGAAAAAGCCAGAGGAAAACAACTTCCACTGTTTTACACAATTTAAACAACTTGGAAACACAGAATCATTGCCTAGAACACCGACAAGTTGACTCTGCGATCGCTAGAGGTATACCGAGGGAAGATGGCGACAACTGCAACATAATTGATTTGAGAGGCTGATACTTTGTGGAACTCCATGATGAAGGTAAAAGAATACTTTGTAACTTCAATGAGAATATAAGATCTCAATCGTATATTTTTAGTGGAATTACAAAGTATTCTTTTTTCCTTCTTTTGCTGTGAAACCATGAGAATTGCTGTCCATGACTGAGCGGGCGAGGCACTGCGAGCGCCAGCTTGGTAAAGTAAATCTTCCCAACTATTGCTACATATTTTAATTATTGTTGCTATGCTATGTAGCAAAATATTTTTACTATCACTGCCATTTCTTGTTGATATATATTTTCATCATTCGGGGGAGGATGAGGTGAAATGGAAGCTGGAAAGTTTAGAAAATACGTGAAAAATTGCAAAAAAAAACGGCAAAATCGATCATTTTTAATGCGTTTTTATACAATTTACGGGAACTAATTCCCCCCAAATCTACCTCCATACCATAAATGTTCATGTTTTAGAATTTTTCACCCCTCTTAACCCTTAGAAGAAATGTAAATGCTAAAATAATCCTTCTAATCCCTCCAAATTTTCGAAAAGTGATAAAAATAGGGGGGGGGCCGAAAATGGTGGGTGATGGGGAAAAACGGAGGTCACATTCGGATTCAGGAGGTCATTTTACATCAGAATTGCCAGGAATGGTGTCAGGGCCGATTTTCATGCCGACCAGTGATATGACCCGACCCTCGACATTGTAGTGATATATGACCCGACCCTCGACATTTCTATTCATCCATTCTTTGTCTCTTTGAAATGTCAACTCCTTAACCACTCAAGGCGTTCTCCGTCCTTTGTCAAAATCAAAACCCGATTCCGCTTTTTTCATCCTTCGTCTCTACTCCTCTCCATAATTTTACCACCTGTTGTCTGCACAGTAAATCTGCACAGTCAGTATTTCACAGATTTCATGATTAACTTTGGTAGACAATAACACAACATACAGGAAATCAGCGTAGAATAATCCATTTAACACGTTCTGTTTATAAAGATGTGTACAGTACTGAATTTCTTTTGGAAGTCAAAATAATAAATATAGAACGCAAATTTAATTGAAGTTACAACCCGATTCCGCTTTTTTTTACTTCGTCCCTGCTCCTATCTTACATCTTACTCTCTTTTTTATTATTTATCCAACATTAACTCGACATCCGAATATATTATCCCTCTATGCTTATTTTATCATCTCAATTTTATGATAAAAACCTCCTCATTGAAGTCGTCCTATGTGCTTTTAATGTCAAAATCACGACCTTATACCGCTTTCTACATCCTTTGTTCCACTTCTACTCATCAATAGAATTATCTGACCATCGAATTACTTCATTCTTATTCTCGTTTCAGTCTTTACACATTAACTCTCAAGTTCCTCTGTCTCTTCTCTACCAAATCACCTTATCCTGCTTCTTGTATACTTCGTCCCTCCTCTTCTCCTATAAATTATATCCTGACCCTTGATTTTTCTATCCCCCTGTTCTTCTTTGAATTTCAATTTCAACACCTTGACTCCCGCTTTCAATGTGTCCACTGTCCATTTCCAGTCAAACTAACTACCGGACCCAATATCTACATCTTTCGTCGCTCCTCTTCTTCTATACATTATTACCTGACTCATAAGTTTTCAATCTCTCTATTCCTCGTCTAATCTCAATTTCTATCATTTTAACCCCTCTTTAAAGGCGCCCGATGTCCACTTCCTGTCGAAATCACCACCTAATAGCACACCCTTCACGTTCGTCCATCCTAATTGCCTTAACATTATTACCTGACCCTGTTTTTATCTCTCCCTTTTTTCTTCTCTTAATGTAAGAACTTTAATCACCTGCCGAATGACGGATATAACATTTATCAGTTACATTCACCACCTGATCCCACTCTCTACACACTTCGTCCCTCCTCCACTCCTAATTATTTCACCGAACACACGACTTTTTATACTCCATTCTTTTTCTTTAATTTACGACACTAAACCCCACTCTCAAGGAATCATCTGCACTTTCCCTACCTAACTCACAAGCTGACCCAGGTCTCTTAATCATTTTTCGTGTCTCCTCTCAAAAATATTATCACCTGACCTTCGATATTTCTATCCCCCCATTCAATTCTAAGAGGAGAACTCCTTCTCTTAATTTCATTACTTGAACCCCGCCTCTTAAGGCGTTCCTTGTTTATTTCTATCAAATTAACCTCGCTTCCTAAAATCTTCGACCCCCCTCCTCCCATACATATTGTCACTTGACTGCCGATTTTTGTACTCCTCCATTTCGTAGCATTAACCCCCTCTTTCCTCGGTCCTTTTCCTGTCTACCTTATCATATTACATTGATCTATACCCTTAAGAAAAAATACTGGTGAAATCCATCAGTTACTGGTGAAATTTGACCAGTAACTTGTGAGATCGATCAGTTTTTGGTCAATTTTCACCAGTAACTGGTAAAGTCGATCAGTTATTGGTCAGTTTTTGCAAATTACTCAATCGCATTCCCTAATAACTGGTGAACCCATCAGTTACTGGTGAAATGTGACCAGTAACTGGTGAACACTCTTTAGTGACTGGTAAAATCCATCAGTTATTGGCCAGTTTTTCCAAATTACACAAAAATATTCCCTAGAAACTGGCGAAACCCATCAGGTACTAGTAAACATTTTAGTGACTGGTCAAGTCCATAAGTTAATGGTCAGTTTCTGCAAATGACAGAAAAACATATACTCCATCAACTGGTGAAATCCATCAGTTGCTGGTTATTTTTCACCAGTAACTGGTGAACACTCCTAATGACTGGTGAGTTCCATCAGTTATTGGTCAGTTTTGCTCATTACTTATTAGCTCACTCCAGCAACTGGTGAAATCCATCGGTAACTGGTTAATTCTCACCAGCAACCGGTAACACCCTCCAGTGACTAGAAATCCCTCAGTAACTCTTCAGCTTGCACTAATCTCTTGTGCTGCCCTAGTAAAAATTCCAGCTAGAATATTTAGCAGGATCCAGCAAGATTTAGAAGGAACCTACTAGAATTCAGTAAGATTCAGCAGGAAACAGCATGTAGTTAGAGTAAACGAGCAAAGATAAGGCAAACATCAATGCATTTTCAATCGCGTTTTAAACAACATTTTTGGAGATGCATCGACGTTCGTCCTTCAATTCAACTTGTAATATTTTCAACGAAGGCGCCAAAAAACTAAGTCCGAAAATCATCTGGGAAAGGAACCCAAAAATATGTTCCACAATCAAGAGTTTAATCGCTTCCAAAGTTCATTAATCGCGTTTTAAACAACATTTTTGGAGATGCATCGACGTTCGTCATTCAATTCAACTTGTAATATTTTCAACCTAATAATACTTGGATCCAAGGCTCCAAGTATCCATGCTACTTTTCCGCTGTAAGCAATGCGCATTTACCTTTAATAGAGTATAGTACGCGTATAATACCGTAACATATTGCATTGTAATCAGGTATGCATCGAACGATACTTTAAAGCACGTAATCCGGCAAAAACTCAATGACGAATCAAGAATTTTAAGCGATTCAAAACCTATGCTGCAACCCTGGACAAGAACTTGGGGTTTTGAAAAATGCGGGTTTCAACTAGCGCAATTGGCACGTTGGCGCTGCGTTCGCTACGTCAAAAATATGAAGATCGATGTTTAGCTACCCACACAGCAGAAATACGTCTCGGATACATCTCAGAGACATCTCGAATATCACATGTGATGTCTCAGAGACATTCTTGAGACCTACGGAGACATCTCTGAGACTTCTCCGAGATGTCACTATGTCCAAAAAAATGGTCTCTGAGATGTCTCATGAGGCATCTCAGGAAAGTCTCTGAAGTGTCTCATGAGACATTCGAGATGTATCTGAGACATCTCGGGAGCGTCTCGGAGATGTCTTAGTTCATGGCTTGATTTCAATAATATTGCTTTTTTAATAATTATATTAAAACAAAATATGTATTACAAGAAATATGAAAAGTATATTATCAATCTTTTGCCATTACATGAATCTTTTTATGGCCTTCATTGGAGGACGATGGCATACTAGTGGACCTAGAATGTTGGCAAAATCAAACCAATTTGATAAATATTAATTCAAATGCTAACAATTTTTATTAGCCTTTGCATGTATGGATGAAACTCTCTTTACTTTCTCTCAGTCAAGTGTTTTTGACACCCTTATAAGGCATATTTTGATATGTATTTTTAAAATGAATGGAGCCCCACAACAAATACTTTGAAAAAAGGATTATTTATACGAAAAATTATATTGTGACATCCAATCTAATAACAAATTTACATTTTCCCATTTAGGATCTCCAACAGTTAGAGTACTTCATTCCCTTCAAGAAATATCAGTCTTGGATATCTTGAATCAGTCATCATTCAATAAAATACAAGATAGCAGTATTAACTTATTGCTATCATCTGTCCTTGTAAGAAATATCTGGCATAGAATTAGGAAAAATGGGTAACCTTGCAATTGAAGAAAAAAGTTCATGGCCTAATCACAATCAGTTTATTTCCTTAATAATTATAAATTACAACTAAATATTTATTATAATAAATGGGAACCTATCATCAATCTTCTGCCATTGATTGACTCCCATTACTGTTTTCAGCAGAGGATAATGGCATGCTGTTTGACCTAGAATGTTGGAAAAAGGAAAACAATTAGATGAATGCTAATTCATACGCTAAGAATTTAAATTAGTCTTAGTATGAATGAACGAAACTCACTTTACTCTCTCTCTGTCGAGCCTCAGCTTTGCTAGCCTTAGCCACTGTTTGACGTGAGAAGATATTTCTTCATCTGTCGCACATTTAATATGCTTCCTCACAACAACTGTAAATAAACAACAGATGTAGTTCACTGATTTACATGAAAATAGCACAAAAAGAAATCAGCAATGATGGTTCCTACAATATACAGTAAAACAATCTTACTATACTAGGGTCCACATTCATTTAAAGGGAGATTGCAGTTTATAGGAAATTAATTTTAATTTACTTAATTAAATATTTATTGTATTTTTTTTAGCAACATGGCATATATCATGGCATGGCAAATTGTTATGTGCCTCATATATTAAATAAAACAAGACTATAAAATATGAAAATTATCGATGCACGCAGTAATTTGTAAAGCTAGTATGCCATTTCTGTAAACAATACTGAGAAACATGAAAATTCGTATAACAAATCGTATCAATACGCATTATTCTTAAAAAACAATAATGTGGTTGTTAATAATTTTTCAATCTCCTTTAGATAAAAAAACTTCGAAAACGATTGGGTTTTCACAAAGATATTTGCGGCGGATTTTTCCGCTCGCCGCCGATCTGAAGTTGCATAGTAAACCTGCCGTATGCACTTACGGGACGTTTAAATATGAATAATTCCACCACACAAAGATATGCACGCATTGGTTATAAAATATTATTTGCGTATAGTAATTTTTGTGCATGGTTTAGTAATTTATCTATGGTATGATTTGTTGCCATGGGTGCTACCTACTACAAGCGAAACCTATATATGCCAATTTTAAATTAACCGCTGAAACCAACACGCGTAGCTCATTACAAAAGAAGACGCCGAATGGTATTCCCGGTATTCCCTGATATGATTATGGTGGGAAACTTAAAAATTTATAATACATAGCTTTCTCGTATATAATCGCGGTATACCCATAGGCGAACAGAGGATTAGGTACTCGGACATGATGCATATGCATTGAGTATTAGCTGAATTAGCCATGGCTAATTCAACAAGTACTCAATTGGAAAAAAATATGAAATTTTAAGAAATGGGCTAAGCTTACCTTTTACAAACGGGACACAGGAATGAAACTTGAAACAATGTTTCTAGTAGGTATTTTCAGCCACTTTTGAATCTTCTGGCAATGATGCGTTCACGGTAGTTCACCAAAAACACGGTTAACTGCGACTAACCACGCTAGCAAAGATCTGCCTTTCGCTAGCAAATGTTCGACTGCCCCAAGCGTTTCACCGTCGCTTGCGTCTTTCCACCTTTGTTCTCCACATCTGGTAGCGATTGAAGGAAGTGCTTTTTCTCTCACCCCTCCCCTCGCGGGGAGAAGAAGAGCGGACAGAGAAGACCCAAGTGACGCTGCTCTAATAGCTCCTAAGGAGTTCGGCGGTTCCGTGTAGGGGTGAAGACAACTGGGGAGGGGCGGGGAGGGGGCGGCACTCCCCGGACAGCAAAAGGGTCGAGCTTACTTCTCTGTGACCGTGGGGTCGAGAATGCAAGTGACCATGAGACAGGAGGGTGAGGTGGCTGGAAAAAAGAACCCCCTACACCCTCTTTGAGAGACGCAACGAGAAGGCTTATAAGTCTTAAGACATACTTGCCTTGTTTAAATTTCCAATATCTTACGCAACTCAGGAAATGCTAGGTAAACACACTGCGTTCCAGCCGCGCATTTTCAAACTCGTGTAGCTGGACGGGTACCATAGTAATACGTAGGTTCACGAAACGGGAAAGCGACGAATTCTGTAATTCCTTTGTTAAACGCGATTTGCTCTCAATTAAAAACGAATAATTTTCGAAATTGATGTGAGGCCAATGCACTCTGCCGGATTTCCCATTCTTGCTCCGAATTATACAGATCAGGCGGATCTTGATCAGAATTATACAGGGGTTGACGGCGGTTAAATATGCAAAAAGAATTATTTTCTGAACGTCTCACGATTACCTCTCTGAGACGTCTCCGAGACATTCGCGATGTTCGAGATATTCGAGACTATAGTGAGACGTCTCCGAGACATTCATTGCTATGTGGGTAGTGTGTGTAACCACAACGCGTAAGGGGGAATTAAATATTTCCTACGTATTTTGGTTATATATTCCCTGGTGCAACTTTTGGTAAAGGTGAGCTTTCGTCCCGCCAGCGTTTTCGCGAATTTCACCCGCTTTTAAGAGAGATATCGGAACCAAATTCACCTCACTTATTATGCGGTTGGACGTGCAGCTCAAGTTTTATGGAAGACACCGTGTATATACGACCGTGGAAGACACCACAAGTTTGGACACCCCTATCACCTTGGGACACCCCAACCAGTCCATTGGACTGGTAAAGTGTGACGTCACATCCCCGGTTGCCATGGTGATCGCCATCTTTCTTTCCAAACAAATCTGCGTTACAGCAGTTTCTCCCGTAAGGAAAGAATGAATGGATTATTTCTGTTTACTATGATTGTGTTAATCACTATTTTCACAGTAAATAGTTGCTTTGAGGTGTCAACTACTCTCCTAATTTTTTTTATTTACCTCGTGACCAATGTTGATTCATAAAACGCATTCGTATTACCGTAGCAGACGACGTCGTTGGCAGCGGTCCTACGAATTACGATAGTTTCAGAAGTGGGCATACAAATACAAAATGCGGATTTAATTTAGTTATAATGGCTTAAAGAATAATCTTCCAAACCTAATACTTCCTCTAAATACATGGTGTGTACTAGCATATGGTCCCAAATGGTATTTTCTATCTTTTGTTCTGTATAATGCCAAAATATACCGACCTAGCATTATTTATATAGTTAACGTATATTCTGAGTGAGAAAATTGAATTTTCTACTTATGGAACTCGGAGATTCATCGAATTTTTCCGTCGATAAACTCGATCTTGCAGCGTATATTTTACCAAAGCTATAAACACATACGGGCTGGTATGTGTTTCGTGCCAGATTGCAATATTTTTTATTTATTTTTCCGGTTGGAGATAAAGGTTGACCCCGAAGAGAATGCAATATGCTTTAATAGAGGAAATCATCCCATTATCGTAAAATAGTCGTGTGCCACAACTTATAATTCATGTCCTTCACAAAATTGTTGCAGATTATTTTAATTTTAATACTAATCGATGGAATTACTAAATAATACTGCTATACATAATTTGATAACAACTAGTTGACTATTTGCTTACTCCAACATCGCGCATCCAAGTTACTAAATATCCTGTTTCATGGCGCGGAAAGCGTCTAGTTTACCATCTTTAAGTCTACTCAGAAATTCTAGTTCAGTATCGTAATTTTATGAGAAAATTCAATATTACTCGTCATCGAGTAATTTAAAAATAATTAATTTCAATAAATACTACAAAATAGAGTTATCAAAGGTCCGTAGAGCAGCTAATAACATTTGTTTAACTAGAACATACTTATAGCCGTAGATAGGAATTATACGACACAGACGCTTACGGAACAATTTGTAACTATTAGGGCTTACATCTAGGGAACATGGCGGTGCTGCGGAAATTTTATATTTTGAAATCAAGATCTCGTAGTTTAAAACACCTGTTGATGCCTAATAAAAACAGAAATCATTAACGCCATGATTAATGATACTATTTCAGTTAAATCTAATACTAACATGTCTCTCTAGGAGCGAAAAAAAATGATAAATGGTCGAAGTTCAGATTTTCAATGCTATTAGATAGGCCGCTGAAAGTTGTTTGGAAAATGAAACAGTTGACTAGCAATCGGCTGACGTCACCACGTTACCAGTCCATCTATACTGAAGCAAGGTAAGTTTGTTGTTGTTGTTTATTATTATCTACTATCTTTATTTCATTAATATTGGTTTAAGAAACGGTACCCCTCTCTTAAAAAAGTTCACTTCTTATTTGATATTAGGGTAGCATATTCTGTCCTATTATTTTTATTAAGTTTACCGGTGTATTTTCACGTTACTTAGTGTGTAGTGTATTCATATTGATATCCGAGGACAAAGCTTGTAACATATTTGTGCATCTGTTAGTCATATCTTACGACTCAATTTGTTAATTTCACTCTTGTGTATTTAAGATCCGGTATTTGTATCATTTCGTCCAGTCTGGGAGAAAATTAATTTCACCTGCTTCTCGGTCATTTTATACCACCTATTTCTCTTATATTGAGTTGCCGTCGTAAAACTCGTGATCTCATTGGGCTCATGCATTGGTGTCGTGGGTCAAAGGTTTTCATCTAGGTTTTAATTCTGTATGTGTTTTCGATGTGGGAATTAGTCATTAGCTTTTTTTTCTTGTGAGTTTATTTAAGGGTAGAGTACAGTGGTAACTGTGTTAGTGGAATAGGTTAAAACTTAGTGACTGCAATGAATGACAATTTTTAATTTTCTTTGAATATGTGGTTGAATCGTGTATTATGTGCTTAATTTGTTTCATTGTTCCCCTCGTTTAAAACTTTGCTTCACTTATCCAATTTTATTATTCTCAGCTACAATTTTTGGTCAATTTAAGGTGACTTGTTAAAACTTTTATTTCTAGCTGTGATCCGATGAGCACATCCTAATTTAACTGAGGCAGATGAAGACATGGAGGTGGGATTGAGGCTGGAAATATCATTATTGAGAGGAAGGATGGGTGCAGCTGAAGCCAGAGTGCGAAAATGAAGGAAGAGGAAGGGGATTAGAAGAGGAAACATCCGTTGGGGTAGGTGATACATGATTTAAACCATCTATAGCCAAGACTCTCTTGGTCATATCCTAGATCAAGGGAGGATTAGTAAATATTCAGTTAGTTCTTTCTTCAAACTGTGGATATTATTATAATTATTTGTTTAAAGTAGAGACATTCATGCCTGTCTTTGCTTATTTACCATTTGATGGATGTAAAAAT
The DNA here is from genome assembly GCA_963573305.1 of Pyrrhosoma nymphula. Lineage (NCBI taxonomy): Eukaryota > Metazoa > Arthropoda > Insecta > Odonata > Coenagrionidae > Pyrrhosoma > Pyrrhosoma nymphula. Next base: position 102,309,579 of record OY754332.1, on the reverse strand, counting down.
TTTCAGTAACTTTGAACACCCATATTTCTGACAAGGGGACTTGAAAAGATTTCTCTGGTGGTGTCTTAGGTAAATTAAGAGCTTGACATCCATTATTGATGATATAGCTGCTGATATTGAATTTGAAAATTTGTGTCAAAATGTTAATACTACCTTAATTACTATAGACCATGAATATGCTAGTATCAGCCATAAAAACTGTCTACTTGGTGCAAAATATAATAACATCAGGGAATATACATATAATATAATAACCTGGCACTGATTGTGTTTTAATTATATTCTTAAATATGTTTCCCAGTGATATCATGACTTATGTAAGCTGTTTCTTTCAGTATAAGCAACTGTTGAGGATGAAGCATCAATGAGAATGGGAATACAGAAGAAATGCAACAGTGCTTCAAATGGCATGAAAGAGCTTATATGACACCTAGGATTTTGTAATCATTTGTAATTTCAATAAATTGTATTTTTACTAATTTTGTATTTTCTTTCAGAAACACTCTCTTTTATACCTATTGTAAGTACATCATCTACTGGCTCCAGTCATATGGTTAGTTTCAGCCATATGACTGCCATCATTACTATAACCTTATTTCCCATTTTTTGGTGCACTTAGTTCCATAGTCCTTAATATCTTTTTAACGTCAATTTTATATCGGTCCAACATCATCACCAAATGCCATTTTTATATCATTGTATAGTCAGGAAAGATATCTTTTTAACATCAATTTTATATCGGTCCAAAATCATCAGGAAATGTCATTTTTATCATTGTATAGTCAGGAAAGATATCCTTAGTATGTCAGATATATATCAATTTGACGTCAGTAACATGTCACTTTTGTTAAAGTCAGGAAAAATTTCCTTTTTATAGTCATTTCTAAGAATACGCCCATCAGTTACAGGTCAGCTTGCTTGCCGGCAATTGACAAGAATATATTCGAATCTCCTCACTTAAAAGCCACCTGTTATATAACTTACCACCATTGCAATGGTTTTCATAGCTGTCATAATTTTAATAACAGATGTTAACAACTGGATCCCGCAATATTTGAAACTGTAAATTATAAAATAATATTGTTTCTGGGAGACGTAAGTAAACAAAATACGAAGTGTTAGACAAATAATGCATTATTATTATCTAGGCATAACTAACTAACTATTATGCATAATAACTGGTTTTAAAAAAAGTGGTTAGATTCTTTCAGCAGTTACTGTTTAACTTTAACCAGTGTCTGGTGATATTTAAACCAGTAACTGGTGAATTTTCTCACCAGTGACTGATAAGTGTTTCAAATAACTGATCAACTATTCATCAATTAATTACCAGTTAATTCATCAGTTATTGATCAGTTTTTGGGTGAAATTTTTCTTAAGAGTACCACGGACTTAGATTATACTAGACTTGTATAGAGGCTCTATACATAATCTGCTTTCCAAATATTATCACCCGTCACCATATTTTATCCCTTCGTTCTCACTCCAATTTAAACTTCTCCCCCCTCTCCAAGGGCGTCCGCTGTCCATTTGCTATCAAGCTCACCATCCGACCCTTGTATTTACATTCTTCGTCCCTTCCCCTCTCTTAAATGTTATCACTAACCCACGATTTTTCTATCCATAAATTCTTTTTATCATCTTAATTTCAATTATTTAACCCCCTATTTTATGGTCCACAGTTCTTTTCTTTTTAAAATCATGACCTGACACCGCTTTTTACATTCTTCGTACCTTACTTTCTTTTAAATATTACCTGATCAACAATTTTACTATCGTTCCATTCTCTTTCAAATCTCAATTTCTGCATCTAAACTCCGCTCTCGAGACGTCCACTATCGATTTCCTGTAATACTCACCACCTGATCCCTCTCCCTACATCCTTCATCCCTCCTCCACTCCTACATATCATCACCTGACTGCCGAATATTCTACCTCTCCATTCTTTTCTCATTTCGATTTCAAAACATATTCCTTTCTTTCAAGGCTTCCTTTTCCTGTTAATCCCATCGCCTTACCTTGCTCTCTACAACATTTTTCTCTCCTCCTCACCGAAATATTGTCACCTTGATCCCGTCTCTCAAGACATCCACTGTTCTTTTCCTGTCAAAATTACCACATGACCACACTGTCTACATCCTTCATCTCTCCTCCCCTCTTTAATTATATCACTTGACCCTCGAATTTTCTTTCACTCCTTCCCACTTTTCTTCGAAATTTAAACACATTATCTTCCTCTCTTAAGGTGTTTTCTGTTTACATCCCGTTGAATGCACACCTGACCCCACTCTCTGCATTATTAGTCTATTTTCCATTCCTTAATATTACTTCTGTCACCACTTTGTATATCCCTCCATTCCTCTTCTCCTCACAATTTCATCGCATTAACCTCCTTCCAAATGGTATCCTCAATCCAATTCCTGTCCATGTCACCCCCAAACCTCGTTTTGTATACTCTTCGTCCCACATCCTTCACAAAATATTACAATCTGAGCACTGATTTTATATTTCTCCATTTTTCTTATCTTCAAAATGTATACATTTTAACCCTCTCTTCATATTTCGTCCCTTCTCCTCTCTGAAATATTATCACCTTACGCCGATATTTATATCCGAACATTCATCTCATCCTACTATTTTAGACTCCTTAAAACCTCTCCCTCGTCACCCGGTTTTTCTATTCCTCCATTCTTCTTTCAATTCCATCTCCTTGACCCCGACCTTAAAGGCGTACACTTCCCATTTCCTGTCAAACTCACCACCTGAGTCCAATCTCTACATCATATGTTCTTTTTCCTCTCCAAAATATTTTCACCTGACCACCGATTTTTCCATCCCTCCATTCTCTTTTTCGTATCAATAATATCACTTTTGACCCCGCCTTTACATATTTTTCTTTTTTTTTTGTCAAACTAAACACCTAAACTCGCCCAATGCAATCTTCATCCCTTCTCATTTTCAAGTTTTTACGCGTACCCCCGATTTTTCTTTCCCCCATTTCTCTTCTCTCATTTTCAACACCTAAGCATTCTGTTCTAACCCAGCCAAACTCACCACCTGAAGCCACTCTCTTCATCTTTCGTCACTGATCTTCCACTCCTTAATACCAAACACAAGGTTTTTCTATCCCTCTATTTTTTCTCATAAAGTTATTCATCTTAATCCACTATATCAAGGCGTACACTTGTCAGTTTCAAACTCACCACCTGAACATGCTCTCTTCATCCTTCGTCCCTCCTCTCCAAAATACTATCACATGACCCCCAAATATTTTTCATCCTATTCTCTCAAACAAATCACCTGACTACACTCCCTACATTGTTTTTCCCTACACCTCTCCTAACTATTATCACCTGACCCCGATGTTTCCGTCCCTTCTTTACTCTTTTTCCCTCAATGTCAGTACAAAATTCCCTTTCTGGAGGCGTCCTTTGTCCTAAGTGCCTCTCAAAATTCCTCATTCATCTCACTCACTACACCCTTCGTCCTTCCTCCACTGTTAATTATTCTTACCTGACCCACAATATTTGGTCTTCCACCATCCTTCTTCTCCTCAAAGTTTGAACTCCTCAACTCTCTCTCTCCCAAAGATTTTTCTGATAATTTCTTGCCTAACTCATCATGGTACCCCAATCGCTGCATCCTTTGTACTTCTCTCTCTCTATTACCACAACACCACTGATTTTTAAATCCCGCCAACCTCCTTTTCATATTAATTTTAACACCTTAACCCCCTCTTTAGAGGTCCACTGTCCTTTTCCTATCTTAATCACTACCTGACCCCCCTTTCTACATCCATCGTCTGCATCCTTATTTAAATATAAGCATCTGAATGCAAATTTTTATAACCCTCCATTCTTTACATCCCTGGAATTCAAAACCCTATCCACGCTTTCAAGTATTCCTCGGTTTTTTCCCGTCTACTTCGTCACCATATCTTGCTCTTTACAACCTTCTTCTCTCTCCCTCTCCTGAATATTATCAACTAAAGCCAATTTTTCACATTAAAATGAGAAGCCAAAGCTTCATTAGTCTTCTCATTTTAATGTGAACACTTTATCCCAATCAATCTCAGCATCTTATGCTTTTTTACTGTCAATATTACCACCTAATGTTGCTTTAAACATTCTTCGTGCCTCTTATTCTCCCAAATAAGTAATGTATATGTATTCTCCAATTGAATTTTTTCCTTATTTTGACCGGCTTAGTCATACCCTAAAATATTAGTCATTACGATACACCCTCTATATTTTCTCCTGACAATGAATTTTTACCCCCCTTTTTCTTTTCTGGACTCGATTTCAACCCCTATATCCTTTCTCTTAACAATTCATCTGCCTTCATTGTGTGAAACTTACCTCCTGACCCCACTCTCTACATTCATTGCCCCTCATCCTCTCATAAACGTTGTCACAATGGCTCTAGATTTTTCTCTGATTCGATTCTTCTCTACCTCAAAATTACAACGCACTAACCCGGTCTCTCACAGGGATTCTTCTATCCATATCCTGTCTAAATTACTATCTTTCTCTACATCCTTCTTCCCTCCTTTCCTATAAATTTTCACCTGACCCCAAATTTTTCTATCCCACCAGTCTTCTTCTCCTCTAAATTTCAACATCTTAACTCCCTTCTTTCCATTCATCTTTTACTAATTTCGAAACCTTAGTCCTCCCTCTGTCTAAGCACATACTGTTATTTTACTTTCACACTCACTACCTGAACATCCTCACTGCATTCTTCCTCCCTCCTTCACTCCTAATTATTATCAATGGACCCCCGATTATGCTATTCCTCCATTCCTCTTCGCTCTTCATTGAAAAACCTTAACACACTCTCTCAAGTTTTCGTCTGTCTTCTTCTTATCTGACCCACCACCTTACCCAGCTGTCTCCTCCTTTCGTCCCTCCTCTCCTCAATATTATCATCTCCTGACCCAGGGTTTTTCTATCCACCAATCTTTTTCTAGTCTCAATTTCAATACCTCTCAAGGCTTCTACAGTCCTTTATTCGGTCTGAATTATCATCTGATCCTGCTCTCTTCATCCTTTATTCCTAAGCCTCTCCTAAATAGTATCACCTACTAGTACACACTTACTGTACACTTAGTACATACCCTTTTTTATTATTTCATTCACATTCGCACACATACACGATCTCCTGAGGATTCCTCTTTCATTTTTCTGTCTGACTCACCTCCTGATTCTGCTCGCTTTTGTCCTTCCTCCTCATATCAATCCCTCATCATATCTTCATTTGACCCTCTTTTTTATCCCTCCATCCTTTTTACTAACAATTCCAACACCTTTACTCACTCTTTTCAGTTATCCTCTCTCTTTTTTTAGCCCAAACCTGATCCCGTTCATTATATCCTTTTTTTCTTCCTCTTCTGATCAATTTTAAGATCTGTCCCTCTTTTTGCTTTCCTCTTTTCTTCTTGTTACTCATTTGCAACACTTAAGCCTCTCTTAAGGCAGCCTCTGCCCTTTTCCAGCTCACCATCTGACATTGCTCTATGTATCCTTAATTGTTCCTCCTTATCTCTATCTTACCAGACTGATCCACTCTATTCCATCCTCTTCTCCCCTTTTATATTACCTATTACGGGTCCTGCTCTCTCTGAAGTACTTCCCTCTCTTCATCTTAATTTATCTACCACATAGACTTTATTCAGCCATATACTCTACATGACGCCATCTTTTTTCCTCATTTAAGGCTTCCTCTCTCTTCCTCAATCTAAACTCCTGACGCCGATCTCCTCATTCCTTTTCCCTCTATCAATCTTTATTCTCCATGCCTCTCCTTCTCTTAGGGTCACCTCGACCTCCGTTTATCTAGCCCCTCAAGTGATTAAGCTGTTTTGTAAAGAAACAGTAATTTTGGAAAATAAAATACAATGTGAATATTGCATTGTTTCACCTTTCATTCTGACCATGGGAGATTTACTAACTGTTAAGCCCGAGAATTAGTATTTGGAGAGTTTAAAAAACTGGTTTATATTGATGTAGAAACTAAGAGCTCAGTTGCAATTCAAGCCTTGTGAAAAATGGCAGTTGAATCTAAACATAAAGAAATGCGTTGCAGTACATTTTTGGATGAAGGAAACTGTACCATAGAAATCTTACAAAGTATAAAAATCGGAAATATTCGGTGTTGAGTCTGTAAATATTATTGCATCACATTTGCTCAGGACCTATCCTAGAGTAAACATCCAGGAACTATGTTAACAAGGTAAAAGTAAGCTAGGATATATTTAGATGATTCCTAGGACGTACGATTTGACATTTACAGAGCTCTGATATTTTTTTGCTAGTTAAGCCCCTCCTACAATACGCACTTATGATGCAGGCTTTAAATTGGAATTTAAGGACTCGCAATGGCGACCTACTAGGCTCACTAAGTGATGCTGTGATAATTCTAGCAGTGTGCCGAGTTTGTTAAGAGATAAGGCATAAGAACTGTTATCAAAACGAAGAATGCGAAACGAATTTAAAACTTTACAGTATATGTCAGCTGTTCTGCTTCGGTGTACTTTGTGGAAGTAGTTAACGTTATTGTTATATTAGTTTTTCATAGAATATTTTCCATTTGCACAGATGTCGTGATTAACTCTAGTAGACAATCACACAACATACAGGAAATCTGCTTAGAATATTCCATTTAACACGTTATTAATATTTATAAAGATTTGTACAGTACTGAATTTCCTTTGGAAGTCAAAATAATAATGTAAATGTAATTCAAATTAAAGCCTGTTACGAATCGTAAACTTTCACTTTATTAACGTTATTTTAGTCCCCAATTAAATAATTCAGGTATTAGCTGTCACCATACCTCTTTGCAGACTCTAGAATTGTCTTGGAATAAATTGAAAACATTTCATCATAAATGCTGAAATTTCAGAAAAATTTCGGGATTGTAAAGAAAAAGGATTCAGGATTCAAATGACTTACCCCATTTCTTCGTTCAGTTCAGATGAATGGGAGACTAATGCCATCAGGCGAAATGATTACCCAAGTGTAAATTATTGATCCTTATAAGTTTTTATTTATTGAGCCCCAGCTAACGAGGAATTTGAGGATGCCTTGGATCCGAGAGCACTTCATCTAGCCCCTTCGGGAAGTGTTTGATCTCCTGATTATTCAACAATTTCAATTTTCATACAGGAGTTTGCAGAAAACAATCCTTTTTGAAAAGTCATTCCTCTGACAGCCAAACATATAAGCATCGTTAATGAATGGAAAATAAAAATCAAAGGATATAATTAAAAATATAGTAAAATGCTAACTTTAAAAAATGCCATAGATGAGCGATTTAGGTTTTCCACAAGATGCTCATGTTGAAATGCACATGTTGAAATTGAGGAAATGAATGCTTGGAAAAGAATAAATATGAAGGAAATCATGGGTAGAACATTTTTAAACATCAGAGGTCAATTATTCTAAAGCTTAAGTGTGGACCCAAAAAAATTGGTGAATATTGATGGACGAAAGAGTTCTCCGCTGCAGCATTTATGTTAACACTCGCTAAAAAAATTAGGCTTAAATTTTCAAGTACCTATATAATTACGCTTAGTGTAATAAACTTGCAAATTTAATTGATTGATTTGACAGCATACATCTTAGGAAGAAAAGATGGATATTTCAACCAAATAACAGTGCCTCTTTTCAAGAGAAAGAACAAGTCCCATTGACTTCAGTAAGAATTCGTGATCGCAAGCGTAAAAGTGTCAAACTCCAGGAGTTGTTGCATAATGCCTTACCAACCACAGGGTTTGGACTCTGAATTTAGTGAATAAATTGATCTTTGATTTGTTTTTTTTTTTTCAAAAATTTAGTTTTTATGATACATATACTTAAAAAATATGTTATTAGTAGCTAAGTAAATAGTTTTTGGTCCTAAGTTTTTCTCTTTCAGATTGCATGACGGGTAAAACAAATTAAAGGTCATGGAAATAATTTGAGAGACAACTTCATTTTCATCAGAGAATATATTTAACAATAAAAGTTTTACTGGATTATTCCCATTGTAAACATCTTTTTGAACATTTCCATTGTGGAACAAAAACACATTTATCACAGCACATATTTCTACAGATCTCAGTTTCAGTAATCATGAACAATATCCTAATACTACAACTGCAAACATAATTACCCAAGGGTTCACTTCAATGACCTGTAAATAAAAAGGAAAATGTATAGTTATTTCTCTATCCTAGATTTCATTTAAAGTTCCTTAATTTTTATTTTTTCAAAGAAGAGTTGGTTAAAACACCGAGAAAAATGTTTTTTTTTATCTGAAGGTAGCAAGTTCTTAGACAGTCATTGCAAATATAATATCGTGATATGTATGTTTAAATGCTTGAATGCTTTTGATTAGAAACTAGCATTTAGAAGCATACTAGGGAGAGACTATGTCAATCTCAATTAAATACTTTTGGGTCCTTTTTGGATCATAATACAAAAAATCGTAATCGTGTGATTTTTGCACAACAGTTATGTGAAGTAATCCCTTGAATTATGATACCATGTTGGTTTTGCTAGCTAAAGTACTTAATAGTATCTTTTATCTTTAACCGTGCTACATCTATCAATCCAAGTTTCTTCCCAAAAGAAAGTATTACTTACAGGGAATGCGATTGATAACATGATAAACATTAACAAAAAGTACTTCAAATCTTCTTGGAGCTCATAGTTAAAAATTCGTGGTTGTTAAGGCACTCAGTAAGGTAGTTTGAACACAAGGGTATCAAGTAACATTTGGCTATGAATAGGTTACTGTGAAGGTTTCTCCAAAGCGATAATATGAAATTCATGCTCTCACAACTGGCTCATGAAGGACAGTTACATACACTGAGCTTCATTGAACACTGAAGACTGATAACTTTTTGAATACTGAGAGCATACAGTTTAGTAAGCCCTCCCAAAAACTTGCCTGGGATTCAGTTGGCTTGGTTGAGAAACAGAGGATTGGTGCTAGAGGTTCAGCTATAAAATATCCGTGATGTTGGTTTGAGCTACCATCCATGGTAGGGTATTTATTTATTTCTTTATATTATCAGAATTTAATTGTTTGCTAATTATTTCCGGATTTTTGGATTAAATTAAATACTTCATGCAGTGGGTTGAATAAAAATATTCTTCAATTAATAACTGTCGGTGACTATTTCCGTTTGACTACGTTTTCACACCTTGCTCTTTTATGTGATTCCAGTTTAAAAATATGCGAGATAATCAAAATCAAAATAAATCATGCATCTTCACAGATCTGTTGTCCCTAACTTTTAATGCTTGAAAAGCACTGGCATGGTAAACTGCTTCTTGACAAATCATTCTCCTGTAAGGGAGGGCATTCAAGTCAATGGACTCTACTCCAAGGCAATCCTCAATTGACACTTTCTCCACTAAAGATAACTTATACCGTTCTGGAGAACCAAAGAGTCGTAAATTCTGGGAAAAATTATATGAGAAAACTGGCTGGAGCGATACTTAGACATAAGCACATCAAATAATTTCTTCCCATCTCTTGAAAAGTTTGCACCAGCATACAACCATGCACCCCAATGAGAAAGACTGCACAGCCTTAAGAAAGACCGACAGACCTGTTCTGGACGGCTCCTTGGTCCTGATATCAGCTGTGCAATCATTCCATTGAAGTGCTCATATGGAAAGGTTGAAGAGCCCCAGAGTCCACCAAAATGCTTCACAGCCATCGGAATATGAAGGATTAAATGCACATTGAATGTGTACGAGTGAGGGCAATTGGGGTAAATGTTTGCTATACATCCAACAAATTTTTTTAGTGCCAACTTTGCCTTACCATACTCCTCTGGGGTGAATTTCTCTTTCTATTAAATTGACATACCATATACTAAGAGATATTGACAATGCCTTAAATATTTGGGAGGTAATACTCCTTTCAATGTTGCTAAAGAGTAATATAGAAGAAAGTTTTTCAGTTCCGAAGCCTTAAAAAGCTTCAAATCATCCAGAGCACGAGGTTTTCTTGTGATTTCCATAGGAGGGAAAATGTTTTTTAATATTTCTGACAATACACTGCACATCTGGAAATTGAGGTACCATGCACAATTATTATAAGCACTGTCTGACCATTGCTTGAGAAATGTCATCACTGGGGGGGGGGCAGAGGGGGCATTGCCCAAGGCTAGGGGCTAGCCCCCCCCCAGAAATCATAGGTTGTGGCTCACTTTTTAATGGACACTGCCCAATTTCCAAAACTTCTCCCCCCCCTCCCCCCTGCTTACCTAGCTTATACAGATATTTCAAGGAGTTTGCCCCCCCCCCCACGATTCGGGGTGTTGTGGCGCCGCTGGCTGGGAAATGGGATGAGTCAATGGTCTTGGCAGGGGCATGTCTTGCGCTAGTTTGAATTAGCGACTCAATTTATTCTACCCGAAATTTGCATAACTTTTTTTTGTTCCACTAAATCTATTGAATAACACAAAACTATTCATAACCATCATCTGAAAAATATAAAAGGCAAATTTTTTGTACCACCTCAGGGATTTGTGTTCAACAGAGTGGTAGGACAAGAGTTGGTCACAATGATCAATCCACCTCATGAAAATATTATACTTGGCTACTGCCTCAGGCATTTTCTTTGGCCCTCGTGTGCTGGAAACTTCCACAAAGTTACACCCAAATTCAGAGGAGATCATTGTAGCGTCCCTCTTGTCATTCCACTTAAAAACACAAATCCCTTCATCGGTATACCGTGTTACCACCATTTGCTTCTTTATTTTTTATGAGGTTACTTCCTTAGGGTTGATTTCCCTTCTGGCTCGCAGAGTCATCGTTCAGAACATCTTGTCCCCGAGAAGGTTTTGAGCCAGTCAAACACTGTTATAGACATTGTCCAAGTATAAACAATGATCCAAACCCTTAAAATGTTAAATTAACTTGTAGACAACATTTTCTTCATGCCCCCTGCCCCTAACATCCATATCTTTGGCCCCAGTATGGACGAGTAGTCTCAAAACAAGGCCGTAGGGCTCACTAAACAGTTATAACTATATTCATACCATGCTTGTGGCATTTCCCCTGGACGTATTGTCTGAATATCGGCCGACCCCTCCGGAGAACCATTGACTTATCAATGCATAGTTCTCTACCGGTGGGAACAATATCTTCCATTACCTCTTAAAAGCAGTCAAGCAGATGCCTTATTTATAAAGCCTATCACTTGGGACTGGGTCCTGCACCTCGGGATTTCCTGAGAAATGGAGCACATGCAAAATCCCTAGAAACCAATAGAGGCTCATCACATCACTAAATATTGGAATGCGAAAGAGCGCAGACCTCTTCCAATAATCAGAGTCAATAATATTCACACGGATTGTTCCCATGTGGAGAAGACCTTGCAAAGTTTGAAACTCTTCCCTGTTCAACTGCTTCCTTTCTGTTATCCGGGTCCTGGGTGATGGACAAAATGTTTCAATGAATGCAAATGACATCAATTGTACATTGTAACAGAAATGCATAAGAAAGTCAACATGGCAGCACTTATCAGGGCTTTGAGAGGCACTTCTCTCGTCACTACGTGCGACACCTTTCTTGGCTCTCATACATTTCCTCTCCATTTCTATTATCGTAAGTAAAGTTATAGCCACAAATAAAGGCTCTCAGAGGTTTCCTCTCCATTTCTATTATCTCAAGTATAGTTCTAGCCACAAATAAAGGCTCACAGAGATTTCCTCTCCATTTCTATTATCACAAGTAGAATTCTAGCCACAAATGTAGAAAATCACCGATCGATTATAAAAAAAACTGATCGTGCATTTGGAATATGTCACAGTGTTGCATAACATCATCCCTTAAAATACAATTCAATGAATAAACAAACCAACTGAATTGATTGATAATATGTAGTGGTATTCAAGACGACTAACTGCTTGCAAATGCAATTGCAAGTTAACATTAAAAATCCAACAGGATAATAAAAAACGCGATTTAAAATGTCAACAAAAAGCATTAAATCTAAAAACTTTTTGTTTACTTAGGATCCAAAAATATACATAAAACTTGGCAACAAAAGAAAATAATTGACTAATTTGAGAGCAAGCGTAGAGATAACGTAGAAGCCATTTTCTTAAAAGAAAAAGAATAACCGTAGAGCAGAACACGTAACCAAGAAAAGTAGAACCCAGACAAATAACGATAAAAACATATTCATTGATAATAAATATTTAAAAAAAATTTAAATTTGAAAAATAAAGTCACTCAGGAAAAAATGACATTAACCATGTGATTCCAGCTCCTCTGAATCAAATAATGAAGAAAACTAAGGGAAAATCTAAAATTCTGACTTACAAATCAACACAAGGATAAACAAAAAACGACAAAAAACACAATAAAACACAGAACCCGAAACGGACGCTTCCGCACTGATGCAAGGCCGCTGCCGAACTGCGGTAGGGTAAAAACATAACGGTACACATGCACGGAGCTCCCTAGCAGCCAACCATATAACGAGAGATCCATGACATACATGTATGCCATCCGCGTCAGTGGAATAGCTCTCATGACTATATATATGTCATCCGCACTGAAAGTGTTAAAATAAACCTAAAATGTCTTTGGTTAATACAACAAATTAACAAGTTGTTGTTTCATTAATGATTGTTATAAAATATTTTAAAAGAAAAAAGTTGTAATTTCAATTTGTTAGTGATGAAGGTAATCACCCAATGTTCTCTGCTGAGAAAAGTATCGCATTAAAGAGAAAAAAATAAAATTAACAATATGGGTCCAATAGGCCCAGCTTGCCTGGATACTTTGCTAATATAAAGTGCCCGGATAAGGGTTAAGATAACTTTAAGTGTTGTCTTGAGTTTTCCTTTAGTACTTTTTTTGTTTATTACTAATACTAGTATTACTAATGTTTTTTTTAAGTTTTTCTGTACCTAGTAAATTTTCCTGTGGAGTGCATCAACAGAATACTCTGTTGGATACTGAAGGTTATTAATCCACCATTTCACTGGAATCCTTGGGTGCTGCTTTCTTTTGAGTCCTCCTCCTGAGATGTAACAAGGTCTTCAACCGAGATCTTGGCATCGTCTCCCCATCCTGTTAATCCTGAAATTTTCCATATTCTATAGTGGTGAATTGAAATTTTCAGCCTATAACTGAAGAGGCAATTTAAACAGCTAGATAAGACAATGCATTCTATGGGTAGGATAAGTAAACAAGTTATTTACTGGATCAGAATTCTTTCTAAAAAATCAGATACTTGCTATGGTTTATGTAATCCCTGTAATGGATCAATATAGCAACACATGGTGAAACCTATCATCAACAGAATCTCTTGAAACATTGATGCTTCTGGTTAAGGCAATTTTCTACACTATTGGGAGTTGGATATTCAGATGATTATGCTGTAGTGAAATTTCAAATGTTCTAGAGTTTACCAAGATACCATCCACAAAACTTCTATTCAAGTACTGTTGGATGCATTCAATGAAATCATGGATTTGACATAAGATTCGATCAAATCCTCACTATAACCTTAAGGGCATTATTAAATTAGTTTAAATTAAATCAGAAGAGAATCCAAAGCAGAAAATTGATCATAAATCTGAATTGTCAGAGGAGAAATGGCTGAAAGATTGCACCTCAAATCAAATAATTACTGTTTGTGGTGAATAATTAAATATTCAGTTTAGTGTATACAAGGGTGGTCCAAATATTTCATTGAAAACAACGAGCTATACAAAGAGATATTCGGCTTTCCTTCACTCATCAAGAGCAACCGAAGGTATAAAATGATTCTTCCTCAAAACCTGCAACACCTTAATCAGCTTGATAATAAGTAGAAATTTGCTCTTAATAATCAATATCAAAAGAGATTAAACATATGATAACCTTTTTCAAGCCCAACCTATAGCAACAATGAAAGAAAGGAACATTACATCAATGATGAAGCTCTTTCTACAGCCGTCGACAGCCATTCCTTGTATTTGGCTTTATAATTCTAGTTATATGCTATGCCCTACCACCACTTTTACAACAAAATATCACTCATTGATGCTGTCTCACCATGTGATAAATTAATCCTTTCTTGATGGAGCCTTGTGATATGAAATGCTTTCCTAGTCACAAGTACCTTGAGCATTCCACTCGACTCCTCTGTACGAACTCTCTAACAGTAAGGAATTGCATAGGTACACTTTACATCAGTTTTGAGACCCAAGTTCTCACAACACCAAACCCTTTCCTTGGCCGGTGGTTGGAGGTGATTGTGAAACTTTGCCTTAGTGCCAGCCCATGTCCATGGTCAAACATTTGTTTTCACAGCAGCTTGATGAGAAAAACATTTGTTCTTATTCAGAAAATATAGACTCAGAAGTGTACTCTTCATGTTTTACTGTGCATTATCAAATTTTAAATGAAACTGAGCGGTAACTATTAACTAATTTCTTTGCTTAGGATGCTCCCAAAAATGTGGCTAATAATAACTTTAGAGGTCCGTTTAAAATTTGTAAATGATCAGTTGGACATAAGGACCGCACTTCAGAGCCTATACTTTTCCAAGTAAGACACAAGTTGTTTATCAAAGAGTGATGTGGCATTTTTTATGCATTTCCCCCAGCCCCTAGTTTCCACAATTTCCCCACTTAGGACATGTTTCCCCTTGGCAAACAGTTGCCCTGGTGGACTGTATCTCTGGTGGACTTGCCTGAGGTGCATCCCGACATATGCACTAATGACATTGCATCCATGACACCAACAGTGCCTTTGGCTCCAAAATGCAGAGACTACTCCAAGCCAGCGACTACTTCTGCTAGTGACCTTTGACCTTACCGGTTCATCTCTCCCTTATATATTAGTCCGTGAAGGAGAAAACTGAGAAACCCAGGACTTCTCACCATAGCATAGCGGCTTTTTCTTCATACAAACATACGGATGGAAACACAAACCAGGTCCTGAAGCTCCAATTGAAGACTTCCACCGCATCTATAAACCCATCCCACTATTTCCGCCACTCCAAGGCTACCAATTGCCTCTATCTTATGCCTTACCCACTCTATTTCAACTCTGCCAAAAATTCCCCTTCCGAAAGGTTAGTCACCAAAGCCTCATCTGCTGTTCCAGTCTAGTCAGCAAAGATTACACATCACTCCCGTCATTGTCAATTTTGACTTAGAGAGCCTTACAGCTCGCACTTGTACAAATTTGTGATTGATTTTGGAGTGGAAGTTACCATACAGTTGGCTGAACCTTTGACTATTGGTTTTTTAATTTAGTTTCTGTAGCGAAATATACCTGCTTTTATTAGTTTTTCATCGATAATTTTTGTTTTCATGCTGATTTTCTCATTTTTGTTTTCATCATTTTCCTCATTTTCAAGATTTTGATTCAAGACAGATGTTTTTGGCCATGTTAACACAGCATTCATTCTCTTGCGTAAAAAAAATTATGCCATTTTTAAACAGAATTCGTCCATATGAGATGAAAAATTTGCACCATGTTACATGTTAATACAGCATTAGTAGCAAAAGGATTAACTACAGTACTGATTGGCAGCACACATTTCTACCCACCTTCTCTTCATTGAACTACCAAAACACACAGCTTGATGCAAAATGTCAATGCCACCGATATACTATCCTACAAAAGACAGTACTACTACTACTACTGCTACACACAGCTCAAGTATACTTCAATTTGAAAAAGGAGGTTTTTTTCTGATTGAAAGCATCGCTTGAAAAGTGTTCAAGATACATACCACCCAAAATATTTTCAGTCCAATCACAAAGCATTTCAGCTAAAAGAGAGATAAAAAATGTGGGAAAACTGAATGCTACAAGACTCCTAATGCAAGTTTATATACAACTATTTACAGAAGGTATTTATTGGCTCACAACTGTAGTACAATGTGCCTCAATATATCTGACACTGTTCCAAGATATGGTCACCTGCATGAATGCCAAGGATGCTATTTCGCAGCTATACTACAGTGGCTTGTTAGTGCCATTTATCATCATATTCCATGTGCCCTCGACCGTGTGATAATTTTTCTCAAAGAAATTGACTTATTACGCCTTGTTTAACGGAAAAGTATCTGTGATAAGATAGAGGCCCTGTGTGGTGCTAATGACCCCACTGTCGACACACCCTTATAAAATAGGTACTGCTACTATTATTTCATGTGCCCTCTTCAAATGAAATGACCATTGTACTAGGGTGACCATTGTCACACCACCTTCTGGCCTCTAATTTCATGTGTTGATTACTCATGAAATTAAATAGCTGAAAATTTTTGCACGATAAATTCATTTCTTTTCAACAATGGCAGGCATAACTTTTTCTTTCTATTTAAAAATACTTTTCAAGAATGGCCACATTTTGGGTCTATTTCCCAATGATTTGAATGAGATTTACTCTTATCAAAGTGTTTGTTTCCACTTGATAAATCACAAGTAAGGTTATGAGATCAGGCACTTCCTATATTCCCATAGCAGCTCTATGCCACAAGCAATCAATGAGAGCAAAATGACCTTGAAGGGACCAGGGCCTGAAGAAGGAGAGTAGTGTATTGTGAACCATAAAATGTATACTTCAATGGTTCGGTGCACAATTATTTATTCCACAGCCCTCTTAGATGGTCCACAGGTCAGAGACATGGACCATTGGATAGAAGGGGCAGAATAGAATAGAAGCCGTCAAAATGTGGAGTTTTTTAGCAATGCCAAAAATGATGAAGTGTATAGAAGAATAGAAAAGGAGAAACGACAACTATCAGGAAGCCAAGGTCCAGATGGATAGGCCACACTTTAAGACAACACATTTCTGAGGAACGCAAAAAAGGGAAGATCCCATGAGAAAGACTGAGGGACAAATACATAGGCAAAATGGGACTTAGGCTGACATTGAGGCCTAAAAAAGTTGGCTGGGGTCCGGAAAGAATGGAGGACTACAGTCAACCATTCATAGAAATGGATTGCTATTGAAGATGAGCATTCAGATGTGGCAAATCAGATGACTGAGAAGGCCCCTGAGATATAGGTTATGAGGCAAGAGCTAGGGAGTCCACAAAGTAATTCAAAACAGAAAGAATAATTTTCTAAATACAAATATAGCACTGTACACAAGTGCTATCTCTTAAGTCACCTGGAGTGAAATGACTTTAGGATGAGACAGGCAAGTTTAGTGGAGCAAATCAGTGCATGTAACTTCTGTTTACACAAGGTATACACTTGCCCAAGGAGACATTTGAATAGATGCCCCTATAAAATTGAATTATGTGAGTTTGACAAATTTCACAAACACATGATGGTGAACTCTTATTGGGCTCTCTGCCTGATCAAACTCTTCATTGTTGGCAATACATGCATGATTGACTCGCCCATATAAATGTTGGCTGCAAATAGGAGTTCGATTCAGTCGAGAGCCCAAGAAGAGAATTCACCCTCAGTGTATGCCAAGAAGGCACATCATTCATCAATAAATGCCCAAATATTAACTCTTTCCAATTTTTAGTGTTCATTAGCTCATCTGTTTACTTACCATTCGTGTAACCATGCGCCACAAATAAACATGCCATTATAAAATACTCCCCAAGTGACATGGCCTTTCCTTGACATTTACACATGTACCTTTCGCAGGTCCATAGTTCAATAAATTATGTAGGAATCACATCATCCCAGGTACCTAACCTCTGGACAAAATAATGACTGTGAAACAAAAACCCGTCAGTGAAATCACACTACCCATTCCTCAGTACTCTACTATGTACATACCTAGAGCTTCTGGAGGCACCACATTTACGACACTGTACCGTGGCCTGCAGAGATCTACACTCATCTCATGTCTCCCTTGTGATGGACCAGGTTCACTGGGAGACACTATGTCCTGTGCTGTCCTCACTAAGGCCTGGCCATCTTCTGCCTCTTCAGAGTTATCCCGCCAACCAAATCTGAAGTTCCTTCTCGAGGAGGGAAGATGTTGGTTGGGGCTGTGGTGGGGCCCTGCCAGCCCCAATGTATGACTAGTGGTGGCAGCTGAGATGAATCGCTGCCCAGAGGGTGAATGCATACTTGCGTGAGCATCATGGCCATTGGCCTCAGAGGAGCCTGACCACAGTGGTGAGCCCGCCATTGAAGCTGGCATGCTGTTGCACAGGTCCTGTTCAGTGGATGCTATTTGGCTCATCTTCCCAGGTGCCCCATATTTGTTCTGATTTGACGACATAGGTTCAGGCTCAAAGTCATATACATCTATCTCCGACCAGTTTGGGCTTGTACTGGAGGAGGGTGAGATTTTAGACATTTTGCAGCACCAGGGGCATCCTTTGGGGCATGGGATTGCATCCTCTTGTATGGGGTTCATCTCCTGTATAGCAATAAGTCATTGTCAATAAAAAAAGTCATTGTCTGAAGGAAAGATACCATTAGACTGGATAATTGCGAACGTTACACCGATATTCAAAAAGGGAAACAGGCACGGCCCAGGGAACTATCGACCAATTTCATTAACGTCGATTATAGGCAAGATACTCGAACACATCGTCGTTAGCAATATCATGACGTTCCTGGACAGTCGTAACGTCCTCCATGGCTCTCAGCACGGCTTCTGGAAAGGCAGATGATGTGAAACACAACTCGCACTCTTTCTTCATGACGTTCTCAAATCTGGTGAATCGAAAAGACAAGTTGACGCATTATTTCTAGATTTTAAGAAAGCTTTCGACACGGTACCTTGTAACAAACTTTACAGTCATGCGGCCTAAACAAAGCAGTAGTAAACTGGATACGCGACTTTCTGAGTGATCGTAAGCAAAAGGTAGTTCTTGACGGAATTAGCTCTGATGTAGTTAAAGTGACATCAGGTGTCCCGCAAGGAAGCGTGATCGGCCCCATTTCGTTCATTATATACATAAATGATCTATGCTCTCGAATTAGCAGTAAAATACGTTTATTTGCTGACAACGCTGTCATCTATCGTGAAATTAGTGATCACTCTGACATTGAAACTCTATCATCGGATTTAAACAACGTTCAAGAGTGGGGACTCGAACTTAATCTGAACAAATGCACGGCGGTACATTTATTGTGGAGTTCGTCCAACTATTCCCATGTATATGCTGTGGATGGTGTTAACATAAAGGTGACAGATGAAGTGAAGTATCTAGGAGTTACGATAAATTCGGACCTATCGTGGGGAACACATATAAGAAATATTTGTGGCAGAGCTCTGAAGAAGCTAGGATTTGTCAAGCGTATTGTGGGAAGATTTTCGGATGAAAAAGTAAACGAGAGATGGTATTTCACACTCGTCCGGCCACACCTTGAATATGCAGCGAGCATATGGGATCCGGTTTAGAAGGACTTAATCGGGGAACTTAATAAAATACAAAAGAAAGCTGCACGATTTGTCAAAAACTGCTACGGGCATACAGACAGCGTTACACAAATGTTAAACGAATTAGGCTGGGAGACGCTAGAGACTAGGAGGCTGTGCGCTAGGCTTAGATTGCTTGAACAATTGAGAATAGATATCTTTCAGAGCGACACGGAGAACATCATATTAGAACCCCACTATATTTCCAGGTCCGACAGAAACGATAAATTAAGAGAGATATTTTGCCGAACGGATAGGTATGGAAATTCGTTTTTCCCCCGAACAATAATTATTGTTAATAATTAAGGGACTATAATAAATGCTAGGCATAATTTCATTAGAGCGTTTCCTTTTTATATGTAAACGGCTGGTGTGCTAACACCCCCCGCCACACGCCTATTGAGGTGGCTTGCGGGGTAGTATGTAGATGTAACCATGAGGAGCAATAGTTACATTTTAGCATGACTCTCAAACTAAGTATGAGAACTACATTTTAGCTCTTCACCCTAATCATTGCCTCTGGCATCAAGTTACAAAGAGTTTAAAATACATTGTTGCCAATGAATGCCTCCTCTGCAACATTTGGAAGCAGTTCGCCAATTGTAAGGCAATACCATAATTAGCTCGGGAAAGAGGATCGGTTTATCCCACAGTGTGTTTAAACGCATGCAAAGTCTACTCTTTCATTAAACTGTTTCAGTTACCTGCAAGGTAAATACTGTACGATCATCATATTTCCTTAACATTATAATGTGTAAAGACGAGAAAAGTTTGTTTCTTATCTACTTTTCTCATGAAGATGAAGAATAAATAGTATACCTTTCAATTCACACATGCAGTGATTACATTTTTTTTCAATGGTGGCCAGCCTGGAGACAGTAGGCTGTCCTACAAGAGGTATGAGCTTTCAGACATTTCAAAGTATGAGTCAAAGTAATTAGAAAAGGTTTACCTCTCAAGAGTGACTAGATAATTTTTTTAAATGTCAGCATACTCAGTGTATGTTTAAGCCCAAAATATGGGCTACCTAACGTCTATTTTCCCAGTCACCTTTTCCACAGCACATTCCCCACATTGCCGAAGAGCTCCTTCTCTTGTATGTACTTCTGGTACCTTGAAGGTGATGCCTGGTAGGCCAGGATCAATTCTTATACAGTTGTGTTCAACAACACTGTTGTAGTGCCTGTTCTTGTGGTAGGACAGGCGGATAGGTTCATTGTCAGGCTTGGCTGACCCGGGGACAATTTTCAGTGCCACTGAAATGGAGAAAGAATTTTAAGTAGCAATAAGTATGAGTGTTATGCCTAATTTGGGCATCATTAAAAGTATTTTTCCGTAAAACCTTGACGTGACATGCCTTGGAACGATAAATCTCTAGTATAATTGAATTATATGTGGTTCCAGTAAGTTCAGATTAAGTTCATGGATCTTTTTGGCATTTAGGGATGGAACTGATAGCTGTTTTCATTTGCACTATTAGGGATAGGCTCAGGATGTAAATCTGGGCCCAAAAAATAATAAGCCATTATTATAGGCACCCCCCCAGCATCTTGATACTGTGTCATTCAGTGTCAGGGATGTATTGCTCTAAAAAAATTCACAATTGCCTAAAACAAGCACAATTTTAACCAAAAAAGAGATAAGGATGTGATCCATGAACACCAAAAATATGAATTACAGCAGAGCTCTCATGACGAAGATTCACTCACATTCAGAAACAAAGGCTTTAATGTCCAGAAATAAGTGACCCAAAATTCGAATCGATGCTATGCCATGTGGTGAAACCTTGTCTCAGAGACCATAGAGCATGATTCATCCCATCATGTCCTCAGATAGCATTCTAGCTAACAATATACATGGTAGTAAGCCTAGAGTGTTAATAGTGTCCTTATTTGTTACTGTGTCATGTAAATGTTGTTGTGACAGGCACCGCTTATTTTTTATGATAGCTCCCAAGCATAGTGATAATATGGCAGTCAGCAAAAGAAAATTAACAGCTTGAAGTCTCCCTCTCAAGGAATAAGTTTGAATTTTGGTTTTAATTCGAAAAAAAACAATCCTTAGAGCGATAAATTAACAACAACAGTGAATTTTCAATTTGCGAGGTAGTGAAATACAAAATCAAAATTCTGTACACAATATTTAGATAACAAACTAAAGCAACGAATATTTTTAGTAATTGTGACAAAAAGAATTTTTGATTACCCGTGTTTGCTTGAAGGTGACAGCAATAAGCACTCAAAACAAAATAAAGCAGCTCACATTGTGGAAGGAAAGGTTTGGCTGGTAGTATGTGATTCAAAGCTTGGGCATCTCATCACTCTTGGCGAAAATATTTGGCGTAATGGATCAGATAAATTACCCTTTCAATAACATCATCCCTGACTGCTATGACCAAGAGACGTAAGGCCTGAGGAAAGTCTGATTAGGTGGGGAGAAGGGGCAATGTATGTGGAGTTATCGAGCAGTCTGTGTGTTCCTTGGGTAGGAATAACCCAGGTAAAAATATATGGTCTGTAACTAATCTGGAACTGGTCTGGACCGAGTGGTCTGTAGCTGGTTTGTAACTGGAAAGGAAATTGAAACACTGTTCCACACCAGTCTCTCTAACCGACTTCAGCACCAGTGGGATTTGACCCTGTGTCACATGTACATCTCAGATTCACAACCCAACACTTTACCCCTAGGCCAACAGCTCACCTTAAAGATACACATGGGAATGAGGCTATTTCATCCGGAAATCAGAGTTAATACATACAACGACTGACAGTAATTTTGTTAAGGTGGACAAAGAGTGCTTGCTATTTTTTGACGATGCATGCAAACAAAAGCCATAAGCCAGAAGAAATAAATCTTGGTGCTTTTAGAGAGAGGTGCTTAAAGATATATATGTTGGCCTCGGTTGTGGCGGGGTAATGTCCTCGCCTGCCAACCCAAAGGTCGCTGGATCGAGTCCCACCTGTAGAGGATTTTTCTCCTCCCAGGACATGGTTGTGTGTGTTGTCCTTTGTTACTGTTACAACGCCTGGAGTAAAATCGTCTTTGAGGCTGTATTCAGGTTGATGAAATAAATAAAAAAAAGAAAATAAAAATACACGTATGAAGCTATTTCTTCCGAAAATCAGAGTTAATGCATGCAATGACTGACAGTATAATTTGCACTGATAACACTAATATAATATCTAACACCCCTGCACTAATAACACCTACTTCACATATTTCGCTATGCTACATATGTGATCTTCATGCGCACATCAGTACCTTCCATTTTCTTCATCATATTATTTTCTCGGTTGTCGTCATTTTGCCATCAAACTCGGTGCAACGACCGAGCATCAACTGTTGCTCCACCATTGACTTGGGTGTTTATGTAAACCAATTTGAGTGTGCTAGCTGGGAAGGAACCAGTCAAAAAAAACTAGTGTGGATCATTATTAAGTAGTGGCTTTAAAGTTTGGGTTGCCTAGTTCCATATGGTGCTGATGCCTGAAATTTATTCTAATTACAGATAAGTTACAAGTCAAATTTCAGAGTAGTCCCAGATCGTGGAATAAAATATTACAGCTCTGTTACGATCAGAATATAGACCAACAAATATTGCAGGGCAGTTATAGACCATCGAGTATTACAGAGCAGTTCCAGCACAGTGTCCAGATAAGTTACAGACCATCGAATATTGCAGAGCATTTCCAGATCAGTTACAGATCAGTTACAGATCATCGAATATTACAGACCAGTTTCCAGACAAGTTTGTTTAACCCATTCAAATTCCAGACCAGTCCAGTTACAGACCACTTACAGACCAGAAAATACCCTTTCAGACCAGTTCCAGATAAGTTACAGACCAGATATTTTTACCTGGGAATGCAAAAAGGGGATGGGGTGTGAGACGGCATACTGGAGTAGGGGCCGAATCCCCACCCCCATGGCCCTTCTCTTCAAGATGAAGTTGAGGCGATATGATTACTGGTCAGTCAGCTCCCTTAGGCATACCCCATATTTTGACACAGTACGCTATTTAATGTAGAAAAGTACAATAGGCTCAATTCTTCTTCTCTTACCTTTCCTCAAGAGAAACTGAGGGACAGGATGGAAAAGGAAATTTGAATTTCTTGCCTTTGTAACATCCCATAACATAAGGAAAAGTTATCATGTTTAACAAGATTGTCGTACCAAATGATGTGCACTTTTAACATTTCAATAAACATTTCTCCATTAGCGAGGCTTATAATTCCAACAATATGCTAAATGAGAGTAATGGAGAGGTATTTCCCAAGCATGGTCATCTGACTACTTTTACATTATGGAAAAATGGTAACGACAAATCGTACTCAGTTGTCGGCAGAGGGTCTCAAAACCTATTTACCACACATAGGGGGGCTTTACCGTACACATTCTAAAACAAATTCATCCAATTCCAGAGTATTTGAAGTATTTTTTAAAAAGTTTACTATTAATAAAACCTTCAAAGACAGAAAAATGCAACATTCTAGCATGTACTCATTGGATGAAACTGTCATATAACCCTCCATGGCCGTATTTATAGTGCAGTTGTGATTATTGCCTTAAAGTACCATTGATACAGCCACAGGCACCACATGGGAGAATTTTAAAAAACTTCTAATTTCAGCTCATGGTGAATAGAAAGCCAGCACATGTGTAAAACAGATGGCAATATTCGACAACATATCATAATGTGCAGTGTCGTCCCTCGGGTAGTGCGACAGGTGCCACTGCATTGGGCCCTGCGCCTGGGCTTGCCTTTTTCAGACTGTGCGGGAAAACCTGCCAACAACCCAATATTGCCAATTACTTAGTACAAATGTAAATTTCTTGAAATCATTACCAGTTTGCCGGTAAATTTATTTATTTCCATGAAATGTGCTTAAAAGATGTTACTACATCCATTAGGGAATTCACAGTTAGGGGGCCCTCGACTTTTGTTTGCACAGGGCCCCTCAATTCATAGGGATGGCCCTGGTAATGTGAGGAATACATCCATACCTAATTTCCAAAAAGTTACATTTCCAACCACCAACTAAAACCTAAGCAGTGAAAAATGAATTCAGATAGTTGAGTTACTATTATACATTTGCTTATTATAACAAATGAAAATTATGTAAGTGACAAAAAATCTTTCATCATGATAGCTACACTTTGAGGGCACTAATGAGGACCGAAAACTAGAAAGTTAGAAAAAACAGAACAGTAGGTAGACACAGATAAATATGCATATTAACCTCTCAAGGATGACTTCAGCATGTGCGATGTCCCATTTGTGGCTGCTTAAAGCCATGAATTAAGCATATGCAATGCCCCATCTGCATCCAAACTTTTTTTCTCAAAAATTCTTATCACTCACGCTCTGATATGCATACTTCCAGTGAGTATATATGTGAGCTAATGCTGCTTGCTTTCTTTCTGTGCTTCTTTGTTGCCTGTATATATGAATCCATATTTTTAAATTTTTTTCCAAACTCATACCTGGTAAAAAAAATTCTTACTCCCACACAGCGTCTTGTGCCTGCATATGAATTGATCTTTTCACTCACGCTCTGATTTATTACTTTCAGAGAGCTTTTGAGTGACTACTTTCTTTCTGTGGTTCCTTGTTATCTGCACTTCTATGTCAACATTTTCCCCTTCTCTCTCATCATGGCAATGCTTATGCAGGCATGGTCCCTCCAGGCTTGGTCACTCAATGCTTCTCAGAACCTTATAAGATCTATCCTCATTTCCTGACACCATATGCCGAACGGCCTAAGCCTCCTTGGTGGCTTTATTATTTTTCTTCCTTTGGACCGGCTCTTTGCTGAACCCCACTTTAGCTCACCATGGCATCTAGCTCTCGTGAGTTGTCTGACCAGGAAGTGCTTAATTTTTTGGATTAAAAGAGTACAGAAAGTTCATATACAATTTCTGAGGATTCAAGTGGATACACTCCGGGGTTCCAGTTCCAAAGAGGAAGAACCTTCTCAATATTCTGTGAATAATCAAGAGAATACTTGGGAAGAGATCAACAGTGCTAATCCTCCTCTTCCTTTTCCGTGTGATTTAGTTGGAAAACAAATAGTGCAAGTTCAGTGTGCAGATGATCCCGACCCATTCAAGTTCTTTTTTGACGATGATCTAATTACGATCATTGTCACTGCAACAAACCGTAACGTGGAACAGTTTCTTGCTCATGAGAAAGAAAAAATCTTGATGCAAGAAAAATCGCACTTTCAAAAGTGGGTTCCCACAACTCAGAACGAATTTATGGTGACCTAAGTGTGCTTATGTCGATGGAAATAATTCAGAAACCAAGCCTCAGAATGTATTTTAGTAGGTAACATATTAGAAATGCCATTTTTTCCCAATGTAATGAGCGAAGAAAGGTTTTCGTTGCTGACCAAATTTCTTCATTTTCCAGAAAACATCAAAAAGGAAATTGTGGAAAGAGATCCTATATTGCATAAAATTCTGCCACTTAGTGAATATTTGAAAAATAAATTCCAGAAAGTGTATATACAGTTGAGCACCTTTAATTCGGCACCGTCGGGACTCCAGAGATGCCGGATTAGAGATTTTGCCAGACTATGGGTGCTGTGGTAGTAACCAGTATGCTTACAGGGGCAGATTAAGGGGGGGGGGGGGGGGAGGGGGGGAGCGGCCGCCCCCCCCGTAATTCCCGGAAAAAAAAACCCGGGAGACCTGCATATTCACAAGAATGGCATTCTTTACATCGTTTGTAAACGTTTTTCAAATGTGATTAGAGAGCTTTTCTCAATTTTTTATCATTTCTACTATGTAATATAACCACACCAAAACTACGTTCCAAGCGCTTCATTTCTTTTAACTTTCCGAGGGAGGTCCGCCCGGACCCCCGTTTCGTTGAGAGGTATTGCATACCCCCCAGGCGCCGCGGAAAGTAGTGACCCCCCAAAACAACGACCTTAATCCGCCCCTGTATGCTTATGGGGTCCACAATGTATTTTATGAGGGAAGTCAATAAATTATAACAAATTCAATGAAATTTGAATAAATTCTGTATAAATAACAAATGATTTGAAAAAAATAAGAAATAAACTGTTTCTAAATTCAAAAACACAATATCAGTAAACTGGTAGTATTGCAAAACGGCAGAGTGAAAAGAATGCGTAGAACATATAAACATATTACTGCTCATCAAACAGTATAATGTTATTAGTTGATAAATAATAATAATAAATAACAATTTTTCATTGCTTTCAATGTTCCTTTCAATCCTTATGCCACTGTGTTTAATACGATATCAGCTGATTCAATGATCTGTTTACGTCCCGCCGTCAACGCTCGCTGCTACCGGTGCTTCCATCTGTGTGGCTATCCGTCGATACATCGGGAGCAATTGAGGAGGAAGCCTAGGAGGAAGATTCTTGTCCATCCTGGGTTGCCTCTTTGAACATATCTAAAATCTATCAAATTCTATAAAATATTTTAGCCTGCTCCTTTAACAAATGGCCTGAATTCTGAGCCCTTCACTTTGACGCAGTCGAAACCACTGAATTAGTACGCGATCTAAAACGGCACTAGACCCTTAATTCTTTCATGGTTTTTCTTATCGCCATTCCTATCTTAGTGTCTCTTAGACAGAAAAAATTAAAAGATCTTCTCTTTCTGCATCATATTGTCATAGATTGGCGAAGATCCAACGGAGTACTTATCATACATACAGGTGCTTCTCTGATATACCGAAAACAATTTTTTTTCAGCACTTCCGCTTTTCTGGTATAGTTAATGTTCTGTGCTTTCGCTTCACTCCTTTGCTGCTACTATAACTGCTTACGTTAGACAAAATTACGGATAAAACTATGCAGATGACAGAAAGTTCTTACTTCGAGTTGCCACTAACAAGGAGACATCGCGTGGCTTATGTTCAGGATCCAAGCAAGGCAATTATTTTCTGAATCTATAGAGAGAATGCAGGAAAAAAGTCACGGCTTTCTTCCACAAAGGCCCGGGTTTGAGAGAAAAATGCTATGAAAGAATCTTCCTCCGTATAAATCCTTTACAGTTCATGCCTCTCTCAACAGAGGTCCCAGTGGGTTTAGGCGCTGAGTCGGTTACCCTCATATGGTGGCTGGGGTTCGATCCCAGGTTTTGGCATTTTTTTTCTATCGAATATTTTACGGAATTACTGTAAATATCCCACTACCATACATTTATGGCAGTAGCAACAATTTTTTTAAATTTTCAGCCTATTTTCTGGAGTTTCCATCAATCCCCTTGGGAGACTTTCGAAGCTAATTTTTCTTCTTTGGATTCTTGTTTGGCCGAGAAGAGGCTCCATATGCTGACAGACCTAATATGTTTAAATTTTGAAAATACAAGGATACTTCCGTGAAAAGGATGGGTTTTGATTGGTCATGGGTCTTTCTCAAGGCCGTAAACAATGAAGGGATTATTTCTTTTTAATTAGCAACGATGTACTCAAAATTTCCCAGGAGCTGCGCTCGAGTAATGGCACTTTTGTCATCCAAAAGTATGCAATTCCATGTCATGACTGAAAAGTTTAATTCCTAAAATTGAAATAAACTTGAGGTGGGAAAATAGATAGTGTTATCATTACGTGATATATTTTTGTGCTGGGATATCTTCCTCTCCTCCACAACACAGGCTTTTCCTCAATATAATATGTTGCTCCGTAAAAAGGTCATAGCAAAATTTTTTACATAACCTCCGAAACAGTTACCATCTCTTTTTTACCAGTATCATGTTCACTATAATTGAACAAGAAATAGAGTTACATGGAAAACTTTGAAAAATAAGCATTAAACATCTTTAGCCATCAACCAACAGTTTGGTTAAGATAGGTTGACGATAAAGTCATAATATGGTTTCATGGTAAGGAGATAATCGAGAAGTTTTTAATACATCTCAACAGTCAGCATCCATTGATTCAATTTACGATGGAAATTGAAAAAGACAGTCGCCTATCATTCCTAGATGTTCTGGTTGAGAGAAAAAAAGATGGAAAACTTGGGCATAGTGTATATCGGAAAAATACCCATACTGATCGATACCTCAATGCACGTTCCCACCACCACCCACAGGAAAAGGCATCAGTTATCAAGACCCTATTTGATTGCGCTTGCAGAGTTTTGGATTCTGATTCCATCTCTGAATAAATAAAACATTTAAGGGAGACAGTGAAGGATAATGGTTATAGCTATAAATTAATTGAAAGTGTTAGAAATCAGAAGCCTAAGGAGAAAGAGACATCTAAGCCTTTGGGATACATTATGCTACCTTACATCGCCGGAACAACAGATTGCATAGGTAAAATCATGAAGAAGCATAACATCATTACAAGATTTAACACCACCTCCAAAGTTTACCATCATCTTAGAGGAGCTAAAGATCCATTATCTCCCACAATGTTCGAAGGCATACACAAAATTTTCTGTAGTTGCGGAAACTCATATGTTGGCCAGACAAAGGATGCAGACTGAAGGAACACGAATGGGCTATTCCAAAGAATGATTGGTATCACTCTGCCATGGCTGAGCACACACTTTTAGAAAGTCACAGTATTGACATCAAAAGAGCGAAAGTTTTATGTAAAGAAATTAGCTACTATCCACGGATCATCAGGGAAGCCATTGAAATAGAAAAAAGACCTAACAACCTAAACAGAGAAGATGGCTACAAACTTCCTTATACGTGGCAAAGACTTCTGAAAAACTCAAGTATTAGTTAATCATGCTACATAATAACAGCTCAAGTTTGTTTATTTATTTTTCATCGTTGATTTAGAAAGCCTGACAAAGCCGGCAGAATGGAACGGCGA
Organism: Pyrrhosoma nymphula; assembly: GCA_963573305.1. Lineage (NCBI taxonomy): Eukaryota > Metazoa > Arthropoda > Insecta > Odonata > Coenagrionidae > Pyrrhosoma > Pyrrhosoma nymphula. The sequence continues at coordinate 102,280,410 of OY754332.1, read as the reverse complement.
AACTGTTGCTAAAAAAGTTAGTTAAATCACAGAAATCTAAAAGAAACTTACCAAAATTGAAATGAACTGCGAAAATCTACGAAAAAAGTTCATTGGTATGCAGTGTTCAATAGTTCATAGAAACGCCACACTTTCAGAGCCATGATCATGTGTGAATGCTTTCGATATTGATTACTTTTTCATCTATAAAACCTCTATTATTAATTTATTACTAAAACACTTGCACTTGCAGAAAGTTTTTCGTCTTAGCATTAACCAATTCAGAAAGATAAAACACATTCTGCTTTGGGGGTTGTCCCGATCTTTTCCAGATATTGGTTCAGAGGACAAAAGATGCTGTTGGAACTGTTAGAATCACATGCAAAGGTATACCTATAAATCTAAAGGCGAAACTGAAGAAAGGAGAAGTGCTTAGTGCAAAGTGTGGTAAATTGATGGGGTTGAAGTGGAAAGATAAGCGCTATGTCTCAGTGCTGACTACTAAATATTCAGATGATATGCAACTCATAAGTTGAAAGGGTGGGTTAGAATTGGTAAACAAAACTTTTTTTGTAATAGATTATAAGAAATATATGGGTGGAGTACCCAAGCAGCATCGTATGTCAGTTATATATCGGCCCAATATCTTTTTGATATCACCAATGTCGTTTTAACATCGGGTGATTTTGCCGATATAAAATTGACATAAATATGATATCTTTCCCCGATGTAAAAGTGATATCGTCGAACTGATATTAAAGTGACATTTAATAGATATCGTTCTCCGATGTAAAAATGATGTCAGTGGACCTGACGAATAAAGGATATAAAAGTAATATTTTTTCCAACCTCATTGGCACTAACTAATTTCCTAGGCCGGAGTGAATCCCGAGAAAACCTAAGACTTCTTCTGTTTTTCTTACACTCATAACTTGCTTCACATACGCTGTCCTATTCTTAATATTCCTCGTCTTTAGAGTCTCGTCTACCAAATTCACCCTTGACTTTTGCGGCCTACCTCATCCTTTCACACCATTCACTCTATTATCACATATATCCATATGATGATCCATGATACATTGATATATATTTTCGTTATTTGAATCTCTTCCGTTCTTTCGGCTAGGCCTAACCATTGGGAGGTCACTTCTTTCACATGTCTATTACTGGAGCATCCAACCCACAATTTTTCATCGTTCACTCATTTGTAACCCTACATCCATCCTACTTTTACCGCAAAATAATCTCAGGTACCCCATTCCCTCTGCATTAAGGTTTCTATTATCCTTATCCTGGCATACCCAGGTTTTGCTGCAATATAATAACCCCAGGAGGAGATCAATTTTGTACACCTCTATTTTTGCCTCCCAAGACATACAATCAACCATAGATATGCTCAATATGCTACCTAAGACATTTCTACTGGCATTTGCACACCTTAAAATCTACATCTATTCTTCCATCTTTTGCAAACATTCATCTAAGATACACAAAATCGTCTACTGGTTCAATTAGGTACTTCATCATTTACCCGGCTCATCATACGATCATTCTTACCACTCTGCCATTCGAAAACTACCACTTTGGTATTTGATGCTATTATCCTCAAATCCATTCTCCTTGTGGCTTAATTTCACTTTCATGTCGACATCAGTCAATAGTGTTATCAAATATATATTAATTATAAGTTACATCAGAGAGGTTGCCAACATTCAATAAACCTATTAAAAATTTGACCACTAATGGTCACTATTAAAATTAATTAATCCATCTTACTAAAGCTTATTGAATGCATTAATAAATTTACAACAACAACTGTAAGGTATATCACAAAATACTTGGTGTATAACAAGATACTTGGAGCCAAGGCTGATAGGTAGGCGGGAAATAGCCTGGATACTTGGAGCCAAGGCTCCAAGTATCCAGGCTACCTCTCCGCTGTGAGCAATGCGCATTTACCTTTAATAGAGTATAGTACACACATAATACTGTAACATATTGCATTGTAATCAGATATGAATCGACCGACACTTTAAAGCACGTAATCCGGCAAAATCTCAATGACGAATGAAATATTTTAAGGTACTCAAAACCTGGACCCAGAACTTGGGGTTTTGAAAAATGCGGGTTTCAACTAGCAATTGGCGCTGCATTCGATACATCAAAAAAATGAAGATCGATATGTTGGTGGTTAAGCGCATGGTCCTTATATTTTATAGGGACCTTGGTTAAGCGTTTGTAAACAAATGCGTAAGGGGGAATTCTATTCCCTAAGTATTTTGGTAATATATTCCTGGTGACACTGTTTTAAAATCTATCATCACTTTTGCCGTTTATGTGAGGTTGGATGCAATCACTGAAGTTTTCTGGAAGACGCCTAATGTTTGGATGTTTCTATATTCATGGTTTGGACACTGAAGCAAGGTAAGTTGCTTGTTGTTCTTCATTATTATCTATAGTTATAACATTAATATTGGTTTAAGAAACCGTACCCCTCTCTGAAAATAGTTAACTTCTTATTTGCTATTAGCGTAGCATATTCTGTCCTATCATTTTAATTAAGTTTACCGGTGTATTTTCACGTAGTGTATTGTGTAGTGTATTGATATCTGAGGAGAAGGCTAGTAACATATTTGTGCATCAGTTAGTGATATCTTACGACTCTTGATTTGTTAATTTCACTCTGTATTTAGGAACCTAGTCTAGTAATCAGGTGTTTGAAAGTTATTATACCCTCCAAGATTATTTCTCTCCGAAAAGAAGTTATTCATATGAGTAAGAAAATTAAACCGTTGGGAGAAGTGATTTTGGAGGAAGAAGAATATAATACGGAATTTTGTTATAAGGTCGTTGTTAAACAAGTTTTAAACGATAATTGTTGGTTTACAATTGGAAGATTATTATTGCCTGTGTTTAAGATTAATATTTCAAGATATCACTGTCGTGATACGATTTGTTCCATGTTCACCTGCCTACACTTCCAACACTGTTCAATGAAAGTTGCCGTTGTAAAACTCGTGATCTCATTGGGCTCATGCATTGGTGGCGTGGGTCAAATGTTTTCATCTACTTAGGTGTTAATTCTGTATGTGTTTTCAGTGTGGGAACTTGTCATTCCCTTTTTTCTTGTGAGTTTATTTAAGGGTAGAGTACAGTGGTAACTGCTTTAGTGGAAGGTGAAAAATTAGTGACTGCAATGAATGACAATTTTTAATTTTCTTTGAATATGTAGTTGAATCGTGTATAATGTGCTTAATTGTTTCATCGTTTTCCTCGATTAAAACTTTGCCTCACTTATTCAATTTTATTATTCTCAGCTACAATTTTTGGTCAATTTAAGGTGACTTGTTAAAACTTTTATTTCTAGCTGTGATCCGATAAGCACATCCTGCTTTAACTGGGGCAGATGAAGACATGGAGGTGGGATTGAGGCTGGAAATTTCAATATTGAGAGGGTGGACAAGTGCAGCTGAAACCAGAGTGCGAAAATGAAGGAAGAGGAAGGGGAATAGAAGAGAAAACGTCTGTTGGGGCAGGTGATACATGATTTAAACCATCCATAGCCAAGACTGTCTTGGTCACATGGTAGATCAAGGGAGGATTAGTAAATCTTCAGTTAGTTCTTTCTCCAAACTGTGGATTTTATTATAATTATTTGTTTAAATTAGAGACATTCATGCTTGTCTTTGCTTATTTACCATTTGATGGTGTTAACATTTTTTGTAACTTTGAATACCCATATTTCTGATAAAGGGACTTGAAAAGATTTCTCTGGTGGTTTTTTAGGTAAATTAAGAGCACATTCATTTTTGATGACATAACATAGCTGCTGAATTTTGAATTTGAAAAATTGTGTCAAAATGTTAGTACTACCTTAATTACTATAGACCATGAACATGCTAGTATCAGCCATAAAAACTGTTTACTTGGTGCAAAATATAATAAGATTAGGGAATATATATATGAAATAGAATAACTTGGCACTGATTGTGTTTTAATCGTATTCTTAAATGTTTCCCAGTGATATCATGACTCATGTAAGCTGTTTCTTTCAGCATAAGCAACAGATGAGGATGAAGCATCAATGAGAATAGGAATACAGAAGAAATGCAACAGTGCTTCAAGTAGCATGAAAGGGCTTATATGACACCCAGGATTTTGTAACCATTAGTAATTTCAATAAATAGTATTTTTACTAATTTTGTATTTTCTTTCAGAAACACTCTCTTTTATACCTATTGTAAGTACATCAAGTACTGGCTCCAGTCATATGGTTAGTTACAGCCATATGAATGTGCCATCATTACTATAACTTTATTTCCCATTTTTGGGTGCATTTAGTTCCAAAGTCTTTAATATCTTTTTAACATCAAATTGATATCGGTCCAACATCATCAGCAAATGCCATTTTTATATCATTGTATAGTCAGGAAAGATATCCTTAGTATGTCAGATATATATCAATTTGATGTCGGTAACATGTCACTTTTGTGTTCTGTTATAGTCAGGAAAGATATCTTTTTAACGTCAATTTTATATCGGTCCAACATCATCAGCAAATGCCATTTTTATATCATTGTATAGTCAGGAAAGATATCCTTTTAACGTCAATTTTATATCGGTCCGACATCATCAGAAAATGTCATTTTTATATCAATGTATAGTCAGGAAAGATATCCTTAGTATGTCAGATATATATCAATTTGACGTCGGTAACATGTCACTTTTGTGTCCTGTTATAGTCGGGAAAGATATCCTTTTTATGTCAGATATATATCACTTTGACATCGGCAGCAGATGTCACTTTTATCCCGGCAAATGTTATCATTTTTGACGTAATGCCGATATCGGCAGCCGATATCGTTTTGATTAATAAGTGATCTATAATGATGTAAAAGTGACATCGGGCCGATATCAGCATGCTGCTGGGGTATACTTGAAAGCTCAACTTTTAGAACCATTCTTGCTAGAAAGGAAAAGGACAAAAGTGTAAAATAAAAAATTATTCCACCACTTAGTAAATACGGCTGAGTTGAATGCTTACATTCTTTACTGCAAGGCTGGAAACAAGAAAGATCATTTATCATTCAGAATAGGGTGAGTGAACAAGATCATAGGCAAGTACCTTGGGCAGAATTTAGAAAAGTGCAAAGGACGGCCCTCAGATACCGACACTGAATGCACACGATTGACAGGTCAGCATTTCATTCAAGCGAATCCAAAACAGAAACTCTTAAAGTTGGAAGAAGAAGGTGTGTGGTGTGTACGAGACACGGAAAGAGAAAAGAAACAAGATACAGGTGCAAAAACAGCCCAGAGGCACCTTCTCTTTACCTAGACCCCTGTTTTGAGCAATACCACACTCAGGTCCACTACTAAACAGCGGATATGGAGAGCAGAAAAAATAAATGGCTTGACAAAATGTGAGTATACATTTGTAACAATACAGTATAAACAATTTTAAATATAATATTAATTTTTTTAAATAGCAATTACAATGCTAAAAATATTACAATGTCTGCACAAAATCTTTGCTGCTTGCAAAAAAAAGGCACCTTGAGTGATTTAAATACCTCCGTTTAAAGTCATGCTAGAGACATGGAATTGAGTGGATGCATATGCTGTGTCACACATGCTAGTAGCATTTTAAATGGAAATGTGTATGGTCACCAGAGCTGTGAAATAAAGAGAACAATTACCATTGCATAATCCACTATAATTATGGATAGATAAAATATTTACCTGTACGGTGGGTATATATTTCAACTACCCTATTCAACATATCACTCAGAGCCTGAACCTCAACATGGTTCCCATGTGTTTTGTGTTGACGCTTCCGGGCTATGTAATCTTCAAAATTCTCATCAATAAATGGCTCAAATTTTATTCTGTTGTACATCTGAAAAAAAGTAATTTTGTAATTACATAATTTAAAGCCATTTCATCAGGAAAGAATATCACTTATCAAATTCTGAGAAGTGAAATCCATTTCTTATCTTATGTGCGAGTTCTAGGAACAGTTGTCAATGAAATAAAAAAAATATTGTAATTATTATATCAGCCATGTATTACCAGAATGGAAAAAATATTTTGATAGTATTGGAAATACAGTTTGTGAATGAGTAATCATTACATAAAATAAGCTGTAATTAATCACTGAAAAATCTAGTAGTAAAAATAATTAAAGTAATCAGTGATTAATATGAGAGTACATAATTAATTCTTATTTTAAGTGTTAATGAGTAAACACATGTAATTTATAACTTCCAGCTAGTTACTAATTACTTAACACAAAGTAAATAAGTAAAAGAAAAACTTGGTATTGTCCACCCAAAACTTTTTGATTGAATTTTCTGACCAAGGTTTTGACTTGCACAGTTGCATATTATTAAGGCAGTTTGTGCAAGTTACCAGATGGGTATAAGGGTGCACGGAGGGATAAAAGGGGGGATGAATAACAATTATGAAGGGTCAATGCCCTTCCCCACTTCTCCTTTAAAGGTGAAAGAATTAGTGAAAGAGGGGGGACTATGCATAAACAGGTTAGAAATAGTGAGTTACACTGAATTAAAAGTGAAAATCATCAGAGGTTGTGACGAAGGTAGGGGAGGGGATTTCACAATATTGTGAATGGTGAAAAAATCCATAAACAGGTTAGAAATCGTGAGTGACATTTAATTAGTGGAAATTGCCAAGCTTGAATTTGCCTTTTAGAAAGACCCCAGGAATCTTGTTAGTCGAGGGACCAACTATGAGATTTTGCACCACTATCTATGGTTGTTGCTCAAAGGAGAAGGAGACAGGCTCATGATCATGGATATTATGAAATTCCCTCCACTACCTTTGTCAGGACCTCTGATGATTTGCACTTTTTATTCAATACCACTCACCATTTCTAATCTGTTAACAAATAAACTAGTAGAAGAATCTGTGTTGAAACCATCTTGAAACGGATGCCTAGAATCCCTCTTGAAGTTGTGTTGAAAATTGAAACATGATTCCAACACAGTCTCTGTTGAGACTCTTTTGAAATTCTCGGTTGATACTCCCTTGAAATTCTCTGTTGGGACTCACTTTCCCACTACCCTAATACTCCCTTGCCCTCTCAAAATAGAAAATGAAAAATTACATTTTAAATACTATGAATGTTACTATTAGGCTATTGCATAATTGATTAAATTAAATTATCCTACCTTGTATCTGCCTAACTACATTGTATCTATCTTGCATGATCAGCAATCCTACGGTTTTACACCCATATTCTCGTGACCAAATTAAATTATCAGTATCCAAAAAGTCTTTAATACCTGGCCACTACTGAGGGTTAACGTAACTTCAAGAACTAATTTTTAAATGGAAATTCCGTGATAGTCTGAGAAAATACCATTACATCATCATAACAGTTATTTGGCATTAATAAATTGAAACTGATATTGCCACAGAGTAGGAATATAAATGCAATATTACTGATAATAAACAAGATTTTTTCCAATTCCCTCACGTTTTTTCACATTTCAATCAAGGCGTAACCAACTTGCAGAAATGTTGAAAGAAGGAAATTGCTGACAAATTGCCTTGAGTGTACCTATAAACACAAATAATATAATGTATGATGGAAATTAATTATGCAATTATGCTCCGTAAAGTGTTTACTGGCTGAACTAAAGTCTCTCCAATTCGTTTGTAGGATGAACCATGGGCTAAACATACCAGGTAGATGCTTCTTAAAATTCATTGGCAATTAATTCGCAACCATGGTCCCTAATATAGGAACCGTGTTCACAACCAAGCTTCTAAATATCAAGTGTGGCAGCCGATACACCGGCTAGTATACTGTTACCGGTTGAGAACCGCAACCGACCAAGCGTTCAAGCTTAATTTATTTAAAAGTGTTTACTGGCTGAACTAAAGTCTCTCCAATTCGTTTGTAGGATGAACCATGGGCTAAACATACCAGGTAGATGCTTCTTAAAATTCATTGGCAATTAATAATGGAACTTTGTTATGACACAAAAATAAAGAATAATTTCCTTTGAACAAATAAGTGTTAGTTTTTGGTAGTTTTGAAGGCTGATTTTATTTCCATCTAAAGTTCACCCATAGCTGTACGATAATGGACAGTGATTGGAAGTAAATTGATTACAAGTAATCTGAGTAGGTACTGGTAATGATTACATTCGCTTTACTTTTACTACTAATAGTTATCTTTTTTCAAATTTTTATTTTACTTGTAATCAACTCCCGGAGAAACCGTTACATTTTTGTAATCGTTTCTCTTGGGATAATATTTAATTGGCATGTAATTGGTTACTGATAATGTGGATTACTCTAGTTTTATTATTGTTTGGAACTGCATGACTAGTTGTTCACAATCCGTTATTCAGACTGTTTGTTTCAACCACTATCCTCTTCAGCTTATTCTGAAGCCATATCTAAACTAGAAATATTTTCTGCGTAATATGTTTCATGATTTACAAAAGCTTGATCGCAACCATGGTCCCTAATATAGGAACCGTGTTCACAACCAAGCTTCTAAATATCAAGTGTGGCAGCCGATACACCGGCTAGTATACTGTTACCGGTTGAGAACCGCAACCGACCAAGCGTTCAAGCTTAATTTATCACTTTGGAGCATATCGCCCGATATATCAGTTGTCACACCCATATATTGGGCCGCCATGTACGGGTCCGATAAGCCCAAGCTATTCTAGGGGGGAATTTTTACTTAATTTCTTGTTACTGAATGGGTCATTGAGCACAATAGCAAGAAAGCGCTTGGACTGAAACAATAAGAGGGGATTTCTTCGCATCAGTTGTCACAACGCCAATGCCTTCTCCTCTTCTCCACATCCGTTGCTGCCCGTGGGAATGTACTGCCCAATTTCTAGAACCTGACATGCAGAAGCCAAACCAATATGATCCTGATATGGTCTAGTTATTTTCCACTATGCCATGTCCTCTGTCCTGCAGTGACATGTACATATTAATATAATTTTTTCAAACTAGTTGTCCACTAACACTTTCTACTCCACCTGGTGTTGAGAGGGACTCAGCATAGCCTATTGTTCTGAAGCAATTTTTGAAATCAAACTCGGCATACACAATTCTCAGTGATGTAAATATGTCCCATTTTGGTTTAAATATATGCGCATTAAAGTACATATTTTGTACATATACAGCTTGATTTGGGTATTTCTTATGAATACCATGCAAAAGTGAAAAATAACTATTTACTACCTATGTAAAAAAAGAAATCATCTAGCATTTAAAAATTGAATTTCTTGGAGACATCGGAAGAAGACACAATAAAAGGATGGAGTAGATATAAGGAACAAGGGTATTTTTAAGGATGTGAGGAAAGTGGTGACTTTGTTCATAAGTGAGGTTATTGGATAAAGAGATATGTTCTCAAAGCAAATAAATTTCAATACAGAAATTATAGTTTCCACATACTAAGTATCAAAGAAAGTCAAGTGAGTTTCAACCAAGATCAAGGTAGTCCCAACATACTTAAAAACAAGGCAATTCAAAGCAGAATTTCAAGTGAGATAAAGACAGAATTCAAGGCAGTTTCAACAAAGCTCCTGCCTTTGGAATTAGAGAGACCAACGCAGTTCTCGGCAGTTTCAAGACCGATTTAAGCCCTTAATCACAGTTTCCTCACAGGTTCAAGAAGCTTTCAACACAAATCCTTTTATATGGGTAGCACCCACCCCCTTGTCACACCATTTCCTTCTCCTTTGCTCTTCCCAACTGTTATTCAATCCCCCTTTCATTCTTTCCCGCAACTATATACATACTCATTCCGTAACTTGACAAACTACTTTGGTAAAAGCTGTTATAGTCTAAACCTTGGTCAGTTTGCATTTGCATTGCTGAACCAATGCTATAAAATCGCCGGAATGCTTGGGAAACACCCGACAAATGCTCTATTATCCATTCTCACGAAGGTCCTTCCAGCTTATTACTAGAAAGTAAGCATTCATGTGATAGAGTTTCGTGAAAGGATAGAGCTATGCCCACTTGTCGGTGGATTTTACTATTCTTTTTCCATTGTGTGCTCATACCTATGTTTCCTTGTACATAATAATTTATCTATTAAATGTGTCGAAATGAGCCGGAATTATTTCATTACGAGGGAAGGTATTCGAAGATCTTCATGAGGTTGTAGTACAAATAGGTTAACCCTGTCATTGCTCCCTGTCCTCCAAGCTTGGCTGGCTCAGCGAATGTTAATGCAGGGATGTTATATGGCCAAGAATGGTTCATCGAATCAGGTAAGTGTGGTGTGGAAGTTTTATTATAGACGGCAATGGAGTTTCAGTGGAGGGAGCAAGGGAAGTCGAGGTTATTGGGCAGCAAGCAACTCTGCAGTGAAAGGCAAGAAAGTTTAAAATGAGAGTAAATGTACATCAAAAGTAGGTATATTGCAAAGTCATTGTAAGAGAATGCATTTAATGAGGGGGAAACACGGTCACAACCTTATGCTGAGAATGTTTTGAGAGCATGATGGACATATTTGAAAACATGCCGGGCATATTTTGAGAACATGCTGAACATATTTTTTCCACATATTTTGAGCAAATGCCCTCCCGGACATTTACATATGCTCAGCACATGCTCAGAATATGCTTAACACATATATGTTGAAAATGTTGTAAATGCAAGCATATGCTGAAAACAAATTGTGCTGTTAGCAATTTCTATTTTCCATACTTTTGAATTAAGTTTTGTGTCACAACTATTTTGCTAATATCACTCACAGCTGTCAAAGAGAATGTGCAGCATACCTTTGAATAAGGACCCATCTCTCTTCTCGGTAGGATATAGTTCCCCCAATTTAAACAAGGCCCCATCCTCATGTGCTTTATTGTATCAATCTACATCGTCGAAATAGAAATTGAGCCACACCGAGGGTGTTTTGTGCGGGGTGGTTCAAGGAAATGAAGCAGTACATGGCGTGTTTCTTACTCTGTTTCGTTCGCAGCAAATGTGTTGTACCGAGGAGATTGATCGCACCTGGAAATTCACGGTGTCTCGTCCCAGCATCATTACTTGCCTCATTATAGTATTTTTTTCCGACATTTATCTAGGATCAGAAAAATTTTATTTGGCATCACATGGACACGGCTAAAACATATGGAATGGTCCCCAATGAGGAGGCTACACAAACGCTTATTGGTAGGGCAGACAACGCCTAAAGCACCTTAAGGGACCTTATTTGAGCATCCGTGAAACCCCCACAGAATGCTATATGAATCCCCAACACCCGGCTCCACTAAGCATTTTCATTGCTCAACGAACACCCATGAACCACTGTAAAAGCCATTTTGGAGAACACTCAATAACGCGTAAGAAAACCTCACCAAGACAATGAGCGTTCACGGAGTGCCCAGGAAACTCAATGGAATCTTTGAGAAACGCTTACAAAATGCCTAAAGCATTCACAATTGTGTTTATTGAACACCTAATTGAGCAATGGCCCAGGATTTACGACGCCTTACAGAAGCTTAGGAAAAAGCTTAAGCAATGCCGAATACCCTCTCAAAAACTGCCAGAGAGTAGTAATACGATGTCTGCAGACTAATTTTCTTCGAGATTTGCCTTCTATCTTCATTGTGGGGTAGTAATATCTTCACGGTATTCTTTCATTTGTAGTTTTTAAGTGATAATCGGATATTTTTTGTTACATTCATCAACTGAGATATTGCTTCTGTTAATGAAATTTCCTTAGAAAATTCAATGGACGTTTAGTGTTATACATTTACAAGTAACAGTAAGCATGCTAAGAGAACAAAATTATATCAACTCTATTGACAGCTCACCTAAAGAAAGTGTACTGTTTTCATGTTTGTGTATGATTATAACTTTACCATTTGAACTTCACAAATTATTCAACGGAGCAGCCCAGTTGGATCTACAATAAGTGGATAAATGCGTGTGTGAGCATATTCGATCCATAAGCATAATGATGTGATGGTTTATTCGAAATATTTCTGGGTGTTTCGTGACAAAGCAACGCAAGGAAAATTGTGGGCCCAAATGGGAATGTGATGATGTGTGTATCCGAGATGGGCAATGTAAGTATAGCAAGATAGGAAATGCAGTTAAGAAGGTAGACTGAAAAAAACAATGAAAATCTTTCGAGTGAGAATGAATAAGATGAGCTTTACAGAAGCTAAGAAAAGTAACGTGGTCATCGAGAAATGCCAGTTCCAAATTGTTATCGGCAAGGCGAGGAGAAATATTGTATGCACAATATTATTTTGCTCAACTTTTCTAATACTCAAATAACTTTGCTCACATTTCCAAATTTTCCCTCTCGTCAAGCCAGACCAATACTTTCATTAAGACGGAGAGCTTTAAGCTCTATGTAATTGATATTGATACGACTATCCCTGCGATTATTATTATTTTTTTTTCGATTTAATAGGAAAATATACCCATTATAGAGTGATATAGCACATCTCAATGAACATTTATCAGAACTCCCATAACAGAACTAGCTAATAAGAAGGAGACTTTGACTTGAAAATGAATATGATGGTCGTGTTGCGCACGGAAATTACCAGAAATCCTGGGCACTTTCCCAATAGCCCGGAATTCAGAAGGGTGCCTTCAATTAGCATCCCTCAGGGGTGCTATTTAATATTCAGAATGGAATAAAGCTCCCATAGAAATGAAATAGCAGCTTCCGAGTGATATTTCAACATTCAGAATCGCAAATAGCATCTAAGACTCTATTCTCGGGAAAATAAGCTCCCTTGATGCAATCCATTCTGGGCAAATAGCACCGGATGTTTTCTTCTTCATGATAAAATCTGCTGGGAAAGAATATGTAGCTCATTAGATTTCTGCTCTAATATCTTAGTGAAATTGTACAGGCTAACACTAAGTTGTAAGCCAGATTGGCAAAGACAGGTCGCAAGGCAGTAGAGTATTGTCATTGAGGACTCTGCCATTGGTTAGACAACATCATTAAAGTACGTAAGGTAAAGTTAATGTATGACAGTCATAAAACTCAATGACGATTATTGTCATAGTCTGATCGAGAAAATATAGTTACGCTGATCATCTGTTTTTGATGCTGTGAGAAAAAGCATTGCATTCCATAATGATGCAGAAGATGATGTATCATTTAAGGGGTGATAATTAGCTGGATTCAACCATTAGGATTAGTTGATTCCAATCAACATATGCCAGTTGGTCAATGTTTCATTAGAATCCAATGAAAATCAACCATGAACAAGGTGAGTTCATTAAGGAATCCTAGTTCAAGCTGGCTGAATCCAGTTGAGTCTGTTCCAGTTGGATACGATAAGAATCAATTGGAATTTTCGGCAAAGAGTGAAGAGTGATTAGTTTCTAATAGGTAAGTGATAAATTAATGATCATTAGTGAATAATTGTTAAAGATTGTATTAAAAGAAGCTGATTAGCTAGGGCACACTCCTAAAGAGCTTCACTGTTGGGCAGGAAACATTATTTCAGCTTTTTTTCAAATCACCAACCAAAGTATAGTTCATATAGTTTTTGGACCCTCTCTCATATTCGATACCTCTAGCCCAACCCCGCCCAGCTGGTGGTGTGTAACCTTTGTGGCCATTTCTCAGCCTTGTTTTTAACTTTTAAAGTTTAAGGTGAATGGGTTAACAGCCTCCAAGCCATGTAAATTTTGAAAAATACTCTTTTAATGACTTTCATTCAAGACAAGTGCAGATACTCAGCATTGGTGTTGCATGTTAACTTATGATTTCTAGTATTTTATTGTCATGAGTATGTAGCTCACACAGAAATTAAGGTGTGGCACTTACCAAGTAGTTCATGCATTGGCTGCGAAGGATTAAGTGCATGTCTTCGTTTCCGTGGACTTGATCCGAAATGGCTCGGAAAAGGCACGCCCCATCCTCTTTCATTGGCTTGATGATCCAACCTTTTCTTCTTAAACCTTGAGCTAACTTGTAGTCCCTCTGGTGAATAAAGATGACAAAAATGATAAGTGTGCACATTAACTTTCAAAACTCAATGATATTCGACAAAGACCAACAGGCAAAGATGTCTGGTAAATGAAAAGTATAACTTTGTTTCTAAACTAGGTTTCGACGAAACTCCTCATCATCACCTGATGATGACGAGCTTTGTCGGAAATTAGGTCATATTGTTTTAATAAATTTATGTGGAATAACAAAGTTATACTTTCCATTTACAATGTTAAGCAAATTTCACCAAGTCACACCCGAGACAACGGAGTAAAACAAAGATGTCTCATTTAACTCATCAACAAATCCAGTGTTTGAATGAATGAATGAAAAGCTTTATTAATGCTATTCGAGCAAGTTTAAACTGTAAACAGTAGGTAAATTCTGTTCAAATAATCATAATATGTAGACACATTACATAAAAACAAATTAAACCAATTTAAGCCGTTAACATGGAGCCACTCAGAAGCACTGCCATTGGCTAATAATGGGGTGGAATGGAAGTGTACACACAGGGCCACAGCCACCAGATGGAAGTGCCACAGATGATTTCAATGGTTCCCTCTGCCGCAGACGTCGGCGCATAAAAGTGGTGCGTCTAGTGAGTTTAGCCGTAGCTAAATGGCAGTGTTCTCACGGAGCGGTTGCCGTGCCACTGCTCAAGCAGTGCATTCGTGGCCCTGCAGAAGCGCTGCTAACGAGCATTCGAATTTCAAGTAAAGCAAAGGTTGCAGGTTAAAGTGCTTCTCACGCCTGTTAGCAGCACCACGCACGCGCATTTCTGAAAACACTGGTTCGATGCTCGTTAGTGGCACTGTGGAAGCGCCACTAGCAAGCCACTAACCAACCACTTAGAAGCGCTGCTGAGTGGCCTCGTGTGAACCCGGCCTATCACCAAATTATCAAACTAAGTTAATTAGGCTACATCAACCAAATTTTCACAAATTTAATGTTGAGTTTTTAAATAAGAATATAATTTATCTCTGAATGATTGGAGTGATGAAGTTGGATTTAATGTGAAAGATTTGCGAGTTCCAAAACTTGGAAGCAGAGACAAAGAAGGAGTTATGATAGAGAGTAGAAGCCAATAAAGCATTTAAAAATCCATAGGGGAGAAAGAGGCCTCGGTGGCTTACCTGGTGGTAGGTACTCGACACAAAATCGAGGGATCCAGGTTGAAATCCCAGGCAAGGCAAATAAATTGTCGTCTGTGGAATATAGCACTTGCGGGTGACTCCATAAAAGGTAAATACTGTGGCTAGTCCCTGTATCCTCAAAATTGGTCAAGATAGAGGTTGCCACGGGATAGAGGGATATGAAGGAAGCTAATGGATGAGTGTGCATAGTAACAAATGTAGTAATGAAGTGCTTAATAACAATGACTGTAGTGTGGTTCCCTAAGAGGCAGGATACGAATACACTTCATAAGGGGAGGGGCATCAGCTAGAGGAAGAGGAACACTTCACATAATGGGTGATAACATTTTTTCAAAATGAGGTTAGTAGTTATGATGCAAGGTTACCATACATCCTCTTTTATGTTGGCATGTCCATATTTTCGACTTTAAATGTAGCGTCCGCATACATTTTTACCATTTCTGCTAATGTCCGCATTTTTATTTTTGGGAAATAAGATCTTTTGAAGTTAATGGTTTGAGGTGTAAATTTATGGAACTCCTTCATGATTGAAAAGAAAAAACTTTGTTCAGTTCCACATAAAATAATTTTAATGACGACCTTAGATCTTTTGGTTTTCGTTTTCATCTCGTATCACCAACTAATTAAATATATTTTTACATTGATTGTTGAATTACATCGTTAGGGAAATGTTGGGGTGCTTTTGATTTAGATCTATAGCCAGCTAGACGGTGATCACCATGCCACGGGGCTTTCGATTTAGCTGAATCCAGGGGCTGGCATCAATTATGGTGCTTTGTGGTGTGCTATTTTCTCTGTACAAAAACTGAAACGAATTGTTGATACATGGCACTACTGGTCTACTATGGGTTGGAAATAGTTCATGTTTAGCTATCAGATTGCTCTGTGACACGAGGCTAGGGTTGGGATGATGGCAGCTGGGGGGGGGGGAGGGGTACACCATGGAATATAGCCATTTGACAGTATATAATTGATCAAATAATGCTTCATTTGGCAGTCCTAAGAGCGTGTTGATCAGTCACATTGAGGGTGTCCGCATTTTGGGGTTTCAAAATATGGCAACCCTAGGGTTACCATATTTTGAAACCCCAAAATAGGCCTATTACGATATTAAGCTAAGGATAGCATTGTCCATGGATGGGGTGAGATGAGTGGAGACGAAGGTGAATGGCAAAGTATTTGATAAGGAAAAATATATATAGGGGAAATATGAATACACAGCTCATATGAAAGATACTCCCACATTTAGAAATTAATAATTTAGGAAAGCTAGCATTTTCTGGACAAAAATTAATTAAATAAGGATGCAAGCATTATCCACAAATGGAAGTTTTTTCTGAAATTAAAAGTTTTAAAATATTATCTATCACCAACCCTTATTACTTAATATTGGAATATTAAAATTTCACTAAATTTGAAAATCACATTGGAAATTAAGTATGCTTCATTTTCAATGTAATGTTTGCATGAATATTTAATTACTGATACTAAAAATTAAAAACTTACCACCAATAGTTAAGTCAGTGGTATTTTGAAGTGAAGGATTTTACCCTCCATTGGTTCATGTTTCTTGCAGGGTCGCCCCTGGGATTGAAGGGCCCTATGCAAATGAAAGTCAGGGGCCCCCTTACCTTTGCATTACCTTATTGATATAGTAGCATCTTTTAAACATATTTCATGGAAAGAAGGAAATTAACTGACAAACTGGCTAATGATTTCAAGAAATTTACATGTGTACAAAGTAGCTGGTAATTTTGGGCAATAGGCGGGTTTCCCCACACCGTCTGAAAGAGGCAAGCCCAGGTGGGGTCCCCATAGGCATGGGGCCCAGTGCAGCGGCACCTGTTGCACTACCCTAGAGATGGCACTGGTTTCTTGTAGGGTGTTTAACCAAAACTTGGAGACATGCACTCAATGATATAATGCAGGCAATGTGTTACATACACCAAAGGGAAGATATTCACCATTATAAAATCATTTGAATTGACTGGGATTTGAACCCAGATTTCTCAATTGCCAGCCAAGTATTTTAGCCAGTTATTTCAGTTTGCAGTGCATCTAGTTATACTAGTAAATAACTGACTAAAAACCTGTGTGGGAGTTGAAATATTCAGGTTCAAATCCTCTTCAATGAACATGAATTTTTCATGGCAAATCACATATATTTGGTGCATATCTTGGCAGCCATTTACGCGAATGCAAACAAAGTTATTTGAGAATTTATTTAGCAGTGAAATAGGTTGCAATATCATGTACTTGCCCTTCCCCATTCCTGTTCAGTAACGAAATCCGTAGATCCATACTCGTCATCTGAGTTGTTGCCACTGGCATAATTCAAGTGGACGGCACCAGAGGGGTCACCAGATGGTGCTGCGGGACATGCTCCTCGAGTCATCAATGATTGAGGTTTGCCCTCCATACTCTTCTGGCCCGGACCCAAGTGGTGCATGGGTGAGGAGTTGACTCTCTTCTGGTGCTGGGAATGCGAGGTCCTAAGCAAAGATGCGGAAACAAGTGATAAGAAATGTATTAAAGAATGACCAACAGGGAAACAATAATTATATGGGTAGTATATATGAAGGTCAATCAGATCAAGTGTCCAATCTTAAATATTGAGTTATGATCACAGCTTACATCTAATTTTCTCGAAAACTTTTGTTAAAAAATCCTTCCATGCATGTGCAGTTGAGCATAATTAAAATCAATTTATATTTAGCAAAAGTCACCAGCTGAGGAGATGAGAATGCTCAAAATTCACGATGATTAAAATTGGCCGCGACTTGTACCCGAAACAGGAGAATTAGAAAATCCTGCCCTAATATATAAGGGATCTGGGTTTGATGTACAGTCCTGTCACATGAGTTTTCACTATTTATTTCATTTTTCGAAGTTACAAAAACGTTAAGTAAAAATTTTCCACTGAAAGTTTTAAGGAAAAATAATGAAGTCACATCCCTCATCTGACGATAAGGATAATATAGAGGTCGCTGCGCTGAGGTAATGGTAAACGCAATGGACGAGAATATTAGCCCCTCTTGCTGTGATATGAAGGAGAATGCAGTGAACGTGAATATTTAACTCTCACTTCCCTTTCCTTCATATTCTCTCCTTCAGTCCACTCGCCAACTCTGAATGAGTTGCGTCGCCGCGGCAATCGGGAACTACCGACACTCAATCTATATCATATCAAACACTATGGTGTCACCGTCATGTCCGATTTAGTCATCGATGTAATGGTCGTAGAGTCAGAATGAAACGAAAATCCACAACAGTTTCAACAACTATGAGTAAAAATATCACCAAACACGTCCAGTAGTTTTTTTACGTCACCAGAGTCGTCCGATTGCCTCCACTTTTTACAACCCTGGCGGTTTCTGAGAGGTCATTAGGCATATTCCTATTCATAAGTATTGTTTCCGTAAAGCGTAGTAAATCATGCACCAACGCTCAATAAGGCATTCATTAAACACAATTATGAACGCTTTGGGCATTTTGTAAGAGTTCCTTAATGATTCCTAGGCATTCACCGGACATTTCATGTACGCTTATTGTCGTGGTGAGGGTTCCTTTGTTGAGCGTTCTCCAACATGGCTTGTAGAGCGGTTCGTGGATGTTTGTAGAGCTATTCAAACGCTTATTAGTGTGGAGCCGGGTGGAAGGGATTCTTAAACCATTTTGTGGGCGTTTCACGGACGCTCAAGTAAGGGTTTTCAAAGGCGGATTTCCTACCGATAACTGTTTGCGTAGCTTCCTCATTGGAGACCGTCCCTTATGTTTCATCCGCGTACTGTACTAGGGTTCAGCTATTAGTGCAGGAAAATTCTTTCCGTTTACTGAAACTGAATTTTCAACAAATACCTACAACGTAGAGACATTGTAACTGTCTCCCCTGTTCATTACACTAAAAACTTTTTCTGGAACATTATAGGGATATTTTATTTTTAAATTTGAAAAACATAGTAATATCAATCGACGTGTGTGTCACACACAAAGGATTCAATGAAGAAACCTGCAAGACCTTATCTGAATAAAATTGTCTTTCCGGAATTCCTTCAAATGCTTTGGATTAATAATGTACGTTTCTTGCGACCATCCTCTCGGACGCAATTCTTGTCACCGTTTTTATGCTTAACATATGCATACCAAGACGAATTGTTGATGTGTTCTATATTAGACATCTTTCAGATTATGAAATAAAGTTTACACACACAGAACTTAAACACAAATTGCTCATTCTAACTCACCAAACACTTCAGCACACAAAAACAGACTTAACAGACGCCTAACCAGGAGACCACACGAGACACGCGATCCCACAGTCTACGGGGCCTACACATCATCCAGAAGGGACTCCAAATTTGTAGCTTTACTGATGCACGCCATTTTTCTTTTTAGCGTTTCCTTTTATTTGATAAATGCTCAATCGAACGCCGATGGAAGCATTATGAAGGCTTACATAAGGTCTAAACAAAACGCCAAACAATAAGCATTTAAGGAGCGTTCGTAAATGCCCAAGAAATGCTCAGCAGAGGATATCGTATGCGGCTTGAAAAGCCTGAAAGACATTCAATGAGAATTCATTTTCGGCATGAATACACCCGCTCACTAAACATTCAAAATCAGTTTTATAAACGCTCAAGAAAACGCTAAGGAAAGCATGCCGGAGGATTTTATCGGGTTTTTCTGGAGAGTTTCTAGCTTTTGACGAGCGCTTGTAAATGCCGAAGATATGTCTAGTAGAGAATTTGAAAAGCATTTACAAGACTTTCACTTGGATAAGCGCCAACAAGGCATTTGCATTGCTCAACTAGATAACGCTCGAAAGTCATCAGAATGCTCGGGAAACGCCCAACTGAAGCTCTTTAATCCTATCTCACTCTCCGCAAAACCGCCAGGGCGATGTAATAGAGAATATACTGCTGCAAAAATATACCCGGGGCAAAGTTGACGTCTGATGGCGGAAGAACAACGGCTTCGTAATTAAATGTTAATACACTTACCGAAATCGATTTTTTTGGAAACAGACAAATAAAGGTATGAGCCTCAAGTTGGGTCGTCAAACCACAGGGAAGTGATTCAACGAGCGCAGGATTATTGCAATTAAAAGACGCGACTCTGTAAGTCAATACAAATTGTAAGTATCATCATTAGGTTGGTTTGATCTAAAAAATTCTGCTTTCACTGACGATATGCCTAGATTATATAAAAACACTTCGTGTAATAAAACGTTTGTCAAAAGAACGAAATTAAAGTAATTAAACGA
This sequence comes from Pyrrhosoma nymphula, assembly GCA_963573305.1. NCBI lineage: Eukaryota > Metazoa > Arthropoda > Insecta > Odonata > Coenagrionidae > Pyrrhosoma > Pyrrhosoma nymphula. The sequence goes on along the minus strand of OY754332.1, from coordinate 102,260,033 downwards.
AAATTTGACAATAATTTTAAATAAACACTTTCCCAGGCGTAGTAGTCCATTGCAGCGAAATCTCTATTTAATTAACGCATTTTGACTCCATAAACTGCATTAGTTGGATAGTAATGAAAAAAATAAGATGGTTAGGTACTTACTACTTATTTATTCTTAAATCCTTGGGAATTTCCTTGTCTTGTTGGTACTTTAAGGGGACTACACAATTTTTTACCTGCTTGTAGTACATTAACAGTCACCCGCTAGCGCTCACCCTCATTTCGACCAATGTCGTTCGATATCTCGATCGTTCAGAGCAACATGAATATCGAATCGAACGACCCTACTTTCGACGTGTCCATCGATATACATTATTAACTGCATTGAGCGCTATTTGTTAGGAAAACGAGCCGTTGCCTGCGGGCTGCGGCCATGTTGTTGGTCGTATAAATTAGGATATTTCAATCAGAGATTGTGTTTGAAGTTCATGGCTCTGTGCGTACTTTTTAAACTCAACATATTCCCCGATGAAAGGATAAAAATCATAAAATTTTTGCAGTTGTCCCAATTTGTAAAACGTCGATAATTTATACAACTGCGTGTACATTCGTCAATAATAGAATTCACGTATGACGCATAAAAGGTTTTTATAACTTGATAAGCAATAAGGAAAAACTATTTGTCCCCTTTAAATGTTAATTACTCAGTTAAATCGAAACTAGAAGCTATGACGTGGTGGAAGGGCTCCATATTAGCAATGAAAATACTTTGTGACTTCCACAGTTTATTTATTTTTTAACTACCGGTTTCGGCTGTTATGCCATCATCAGGTACATTGAAGAAAAACATTGAAAAACAGATTTATATATACTATCGGAAGTTGCCATGGGAGGGGGTGAGGGTTGGGGATGAGGTTGGTTGAGCAGGGAGGGGAAAGGGGTGGGGGGGGGAAACAAAGTATGTTTTGTAACTGGGAGAGAGGGTGGGGGGGGTTAATCACTCGGGTTGTGGGGGTTGGGGTTTTGGGAGGGTGATGAGTAATAAGGGAGATGGGTTAGGAAAGGTTATGTCATTGACAAGGTTGTTTCCTTGTAGGGTGATCTCCCGAATTTCGAGGGCATCCATTCTCCTTCCTTTCCCGGTAAAATGCAGAATTTCGGGTTCAAAGCTGCTTCGGTGCCCCATCTCCGAAAGGTGTCGGGCGAAGGCTGACGAATCGTCCTTATTCTTCCAGCATGCCTTGTGTTCTTTTGCTAGTGTTTTGAAATTTCGCCCCGTTTGACCAATATAACAACATAGACAAGTATCACAATTTAACTTATATATACCAGATTTTAAACTAGGTTCTATTACATCTTTAGCATTGTTAAGCCATCTTCCCAAGGTGTTATTATTATAAAACCATACCTTGTATTTATTTTTCGGGATGGCTTGGGATACAACATAGGATAGGGGGCCGATAAAAGGTATTTTACACCATTTGGCTGACTTTTGAGACCGGACGGGTAGCAAGGAACTTGAATAAGAGTAGGCAATGTGTTTTAATTTTCTTTTTAAAATCCGAGTAATTAAAGATTGCTCGTATCCGTTGTTATGAGCAATTTTTCGTATTATATTTAGTTCCTTTTTAAACTCAGTTTCCCGTAGGGGGATGTTAATGAGACGGTGAATCATTGCGTGAAAGGACGCGTGTTTATGAGAAAAGGAATTACATGAACTACTTGGTATGATGGCATCTGTATGAGTAGGTTTCCGATAAATGGAAAACCTATGTCTATTATTTTACCAGTGTTTTTTCAATCGCATGCATCGAAAATGTAGGAAAAAACACGCAACAATAGCGCGAGAAGTTTGTATTTGCAGCCGTGGGGCGCTGGCCAGAACGTCCCAATCCATCACCATGCAGTTATATGAAGAGTAGTAGTGGTGGGGGCTGCTGGTGCTATGACGCGTCTAAGCTTGTGCCTTATTTGGGACGCCGCCAGAGCATGCGCAGAGCGACGTATCTAGTGAGTTGACAGCTGATCGCCGCGCCGGCCGGCGGCCGTATAATCTGGCGTATGCTTGGTGTTGCAGTGTTGCAGAATACCTTGTTCTGGTGACCAGTTGACTTATTGTGTGTACATTTTTTTATCGAATGAGTAATTGGTATGCAAATAGGCCTAGTTGTAGTTGAGTTAATCGAGTTAGTGATTGTTAGTGTTTTAGTGTTAGTGATTGTTTAGTGTGTTAGTGTTTCATAATGGCCTCGTCTGTTTCCAACGATGTGAATTTTATTATTAGTAATGGAATTAAGGACCTGGAACATAGGATCGAGCTCAAGAATTTAGGCCCCCTCGGCCTATACTAAATATAAATCAACAACAAAAGGCCTCTAAAGCACGAAATAGTTCCGTTCGGAAATTTTCCAATAATTTGTACAACTATGCTGATTGGTTTCGTGGGTGCAAAGTTAAACATTCTTTTTTTTTGCTATCCTTGTTTGGTAATGGGAGTTGCAGACCGTACATGGACGGTGGATGGTGTCTCGGATTTAAAACATTTAAATGATAAAGTCAAAAAAAACATAAATTGAGTGAAAAACATATTAATGCTTGCATTGAGTATGCCGTGTTAGGCAAAGTTGACATAAGAGTCCAATTAGATAGTGCGTACAGATTAAGAAATCAAAAACTAAATGAAGATGTGTCAAAAAACCGTTACGTATTAAGTAAATTGATAGATGCCATTAAGTTTTGTGGGGCATTTGAATTGGCTTAAAGGGGACATGACGAAAGGGAAACTTCTGACAATCCTCGCATTTTTCGTGGCTTAGTTAATCTTATGGCTGAATTGGATTCAACATTGAAACAGCACATTGACAGGACGAGTAACAAGAGTTTTTTTGGACATTTCCAAAACCATTCAAAACGAGCTTCTTGAATCCATATATGCCGTATGCCTAGAAATTACTCGTGATGAGCTTACTCAAACACAGTTCATCGCGATTGAAGCAGACGAAACAACAGATTGTGCTACATTATCCCAGCTTGTTTTAGTAGTTCGCTATGAACTAAATGGGTCAATAAATGAGAGATTTATTAGTTTTGTAATACCAAAAGGTCATGATGCAGCGTCGGTGAGTGAGGCTATTTTTGGCGAACTTAAAAAGCTGAAAGTAGATGAAGCGCCTGAAAAAGTGATCGCTCAAAGTTATGACCGTACTTCCGTTATGAGTGGTCAGCACACGGGGGTACAGGCAAGAGTAAAAGCCGTATACCAAAATGCACTATTTGTGCACTGTTAAGCCCACCAATTAAATTTGATTATTGAACGAAGTGCAACTCAAAACAGACAAGTCAAAATATTTTTTAGTAACATTGAAGGTTTTTCTTCATTCTTTTCTCAATCTACTAAAAGAACAGCAGTGCTTGATGATGTAGTAAAGAAACGAATACCTGAAAGCTCAAGCACTCGTTGGAACTTTAAATCAAGAATTGTTAGCACAATATTCAAATATAAAAATGAAATAAAAGAGTGCTTAAACAAAATAATTGATGATGACAGCAATGATTACTCTACTGTAAATAAAGCAGTTGGATTGAATCACTTTATCAAAGACGACGACTTCAATTTTTGGTTGATTTTTTTCATTAAAATTATGCCTCATTGTGACATTTTGTACAATGAACTACAACACAGGACAATTGATTGTATAAAGGCCTTGAAGTATGCTGACGAATTTAAGTCTGCTATCCAAACTATTAGAAATTCTTCAGAACTTGACTCCCAAAATACCCATGATTCGACTTCAGAGGCCGAGCCGAGTAAGAAACGTGGTCGATTTGAAGATAGAAGAAATGTGGTGGCTAAGGAAGTTTGCGATGTAATTATGACGGGAATTGACAATCGCTTTAATAATTTGGACTATTTGTCTGTAGCAAAAATATTCCAGCCTATTTTGTTTCAAGAATTTACCAAGAGTTTTCCAGAACATGAACTTGAAACCGCAGCTAAACTATTTAAACTAAACAAAGTGGAACTGAAACAAGAACTTCTAGTTATATACAGAAGAAGAGATTTTTCAAAGGCAACCGGTTCATTGCGGCTTCTTAATTTTATTTATGACAACAACCTAAAAGAAGTTCTCCCAGAATCAGTTAAACTACTCCAGATCATCTGCACCATACCAATGACAACAGCAGAAAGTGAAAGATGTTTTTCAACACTGAAACGAATAAAGACATTTACTAGAAGCACGATGAATGAAGATAGACTCAGTGACCTTGCCATGTGTTCAATCGAAAAGAAATTGTTGTCCAGCGCTGATTTCAACGAACGTGTAATTAATCACTTTGCTGGACAGAAGGAAAGAAGGATGGACTTCTGCTACAAGCAATATAACTAATTGTATGTAAGTAGAGTATTTCAGATTTCATTAAAATGTGTGAGAAATGTTTAATGATTAATTTTAAATCATACTGTAGTCAAGAAGCAACGCCAACACAGCAATCAAAGGTTACATCTGCAATAACAAAGCGCGCGAATTCTAGTAGTGTTTGTTGTCTAGTGGAGGTCAGTGACACTCGCCTCCCTCCCCACCTGTTACAAGTGTCATTGCTACCTAAATCATTGCAAATATTGCATAGATTTTACAAAGAACGCCTTATGATTGCAAAAACGAACAACACTAGTGTTTTGTGGGCATATCCGCGCGAATAATGTAGGCGCTAAAACGTAAAGTTACGTATTTTCTTTTTTATTTGCAAAATACCGCAACAAATACATTTTTTATTTTTCAAGATCATTGATCCGTACAATCGAGAGTACGGACTAAGCCGATCCGTATAACAGAGAGTCTACTGTATATAGTATTTATTAATCAAGCTTTATTAGGTAAACTAGGTATTTTTGTTTAAAAAAACGAAACATATGGCATCACAAATTTAATACCTAGATTGCCTTAAATACTCACTAAAATACACAAATTGTTCAAAAATTTTCTTTCTCCGTTCTCCTGGGCCCCCAGATCCCCCGGTGGTGTGTGCCCCCCCAGCATTTGACTCACGAGCCGCCACTGGTTGAGCACTTGTTTCATTTGTCTCTGGCACACAGGGGTCGGATCACGTATTAAAGGTTCACAATTGTTATCATCAATGAATTGTTGACACTTCGTGGCATACTCCTTTCGATCTAATATAACCACACTGTTTCCTTTGTCACTGCGGGTGATAGTAAGGTCCTCGCGTTTACATGCGTATTTAATGCTTTTGATCACTCTTGCTGTATTTGACGGTACGGGATCACGGGTCTGGTTTGTCGCTATCAATGAAGCACTTTTGGTGATTGTAGATGCTAGTGAATATTTGAGAGCGAGCGATTCATTCCACAGTTGAGCTTCACAGTCCGTCACAAATTCACTAAGGAGTTTGGGCGATATATCTGTTCCTGGAGAATATTTAAATCCTTTATTAAGTAACTGTTGCTGTTGGTCCGAAAAAGTGAATGACGATAGATTCACTACGCGAGGGTGAAATTTAAAACTTGAGTAATGGTTGCAGGTGGGCCAGTGTTTCTGGTAGTTCAAGACACTATGTACAATAGTTTTCAATACCATTTTATCTTTCGTCATTTTCTCCTTCATAATGAAAAATCTGAAGGCCTTTTCTGATTATGTAACTATTTTAAAAACAGAACGTGCATAACAAAGCCTCCTCCCTATTGGAATTTCTCATACTTCTCATTGCTATTTCTAATGTGAAGCTACCCAGCCGGCACATAGTACGCTGCTCCCTCTTTTCTTACGAGACACCTACGTAAGATACAGGTAAGGAGTTTACCATTAGGTAGGGGGTTACTTAAGGAATTTCTCAGAACCAGGTAAGACTGGGGTAAGAAATGCCGTCAAATAGCCTCATAAATGCGTAAGCAACTTACAGTAGCGAAGCCCATGACAGAACGCTGTACATACTACCACTTAAACCAGCGCGGAGAGTGCCGGTGGCGCCATCTGCTGACAATAACCGATACTATCTAAACGATAATGACGGTAAGGATTATACTACAGTCTATACAGTCGCGTACAGACGGATACAATTCTTGCAGCTAGCTGTCAGTAGTGCCCCAAGCGGCGAACGTGTGTAACTACCGTAACGTGGAGTTAGTACGATCACTTGCGACCACTGGCACTAGAACCTATTTTCTCCTTCGTGAAGTAATGGAATTATTGCTTTTGTAGAGAATATTTTACATTGTCTCCCCTTGAAGGGGATGCATGATGAAATTGCGTATAAAGGCAACAGTGACGATAAACCACAGCTCAAGCGTATCTTAAACAACCGTTCAAACTCAACCTGTTTATCAATCTCATGACACATTACGGTACTTCGGATATCATACCGGCTATGATTGAGACTGTGTACTGAGTGCTGACTACGTACATTGTGCTTAAATTTAGTTTGTATCAAATAAAACTGCAGCAGAAATCGGAAATAGAAATCAAGGAATGTCATTTTTCCGATTCCCTAAATATCATAAAAGGTTGGTTGGTGCATATTGATATTTTTCCTCTGTTCCAGAAGATCTCAGTGGTATTATTTAAAATTAAATTAATTGCTTCTTTATCTTATCTCTTATTTCACGATTGTTGATAGCTTCCATAAGCTGACCTGATATAGATTTGAGGCACAATTTGAGCAACTACGAGTTTTCAGCACTACCGAAGTCGTCGTTTGCAGTTGATGGCAGTATGAACTATTGTCTATCTAAGTAAAAACTTAAGGATGCTCTTGAATCAATGCAAGAGATACATGTCGAAGAAAAGGAAGATGATCATGTTTTCCACCACACGTGATGTTTTAGACGAAAATGAAGAGCCGTCAAAATTCCACAGCTTTGATTTCAATACAAGATTTCTGAATTTTTTTGCAGCCTGAAACAAAACATTAAGTTATGTCATTTTTTGGCTGCCATAACTTTCAGCATCGGCTAACAATTATTCTCTGGTACACTTCATGGAAACTCGCTGTGGTTTGTTACACTGTCTGGGGCGAGAAAATTCAATTTCCTTGTCCAATAGCTCCGTCTCAATAAATTTAAGTCTCCGTCCCGTTAACTGCCTACGTGACATAGACGATTCCTGAACATTATTGGAAGAACAAAACATCCATTGCAAAAATGTTACCTCCTGAAAGAATTTTCTTCCAAAATATTGATGAATTCGACTTCTGACGCCATTGACGAAATACTCCTCCGCTCGTGCGGATGATTTTCATCATATCTCTGATTGCCAGATCGAAGATCATTCGTGACATATTTTGTCCAACATTTTCAATGGTATATGACATCAATTGTATGGGCATCATTAATATTTATTGCTTCGTTTAACCTTACTCTTGAGTTTATTATCATTTGTAAGTTCAATGGATTTACGTAAGTTTTGGCCAGCTTTGTCCGTTGAAACACTCCTTAGTTTGTCTTTGCTGTCCGCTGCCTGATCACAAAAAAAGCACTTGTCCTTTTCGTAAGCAACGGTTTTAGACCTAGTATACCTAGTAGCCTCCGAGGAAAGTACATTTGTTTGAGTAGGTTGAATGCACTCCGTAGATGCCTCTTGGTCTGTATACGTTGACTGCAAACTTTCGTACTTGTTTTGAAGCCTATCAATTATTTTTTATGGGTAAAATTTTTGTAACGAGATCGACGCCACTTAAGGTGGTTTGATCAAAATAGATCCCTAGTCATAGTGGAGACCATATTCAAATTTTATTCTTTGATTTCAGCGTCTGTAAGAAGTATGAAATTTTTAATTTTAATTTTAATTTGAATGAATCATTCCCTCTCGTTACCCGTCATAGGCTTTTTGGTGACCCCCTTTCTCGTGGTGAACTATGCAGTATTGATGACACGATGTCGCTGAGTAAGGCATTTGTACCCTCGCGGACATGGTCCCCGAGTGGTCTCGTGTTTTCTCGCCTGAGGGTGCGTTCCTAAACTTTGGCGGTCACTCCACTCAACCCCGCTTTTGTTTGGATGTATTCGTCAAGGCCTATTCATTGCATTCTTGCACAAATACCCAGCTATATTGCATTCTTAGATAACGTTTTATTTCCCACTTTGTCTGTTGGGCAAGCTTTGCACCCATATTCGAACAGGTCGACATTCGCCAAAAATTAACGAAAAAAGGTAATTGAAGTTAGTTTTGTATCAGTTAATGTATAACTTTAACGATTAAAAGTTAACACTTCTAAAAAGTAACGGTAAAATGAAATAGTTAAATACATTTTTAACAACTAATTTTAATACTTAATATTTTTAATCGTTAATCCCAACTATGGGTGGGAGCTATGAACGTTTCCGGGGGAAGGGGGCGAGTTCGACAAGGAGGGGATGGAGTGAGGGGAGCAGGTCAGCAGGAGGTAGAAGGGCCTTTTATCTTAACTACCGTCACCGGCCCAGCGCCACTTTTGGGTAATATTCGCGTGAGTAGCGGGTAAGCGAGAGGAGGGGACTTGGGTTGCCAAACCGCAGGATTGACTTCCGTCAGCGAAGGCCGCGACCTTAGCCGAAACAGTGAGATGACACCTTTACAGTTTAAACTCATACGGTCCGAGCCTAACGGTTCCTGCGACTCGGGAAGGGTAGATAGAGAATCACAGGAGATAATTTCTACATGTTTTTAGGGGGTAACCCACTCGACGATCTAATGTATGTAGAGGAGAGACCGGTCATTTAGAGGGAATGTCCAGAAATCCAAGTGTATTGCTGTGGTATGAAGGTGAGAGCCCTCATAGACACGGGTAGTGAGGTGGCGGCTATCGACGAGACGTTTTTTAATAACATTCTCGCCGATGACCCTAGACTGCCAATATTTCCAATGAAAAGTTTTTTTTTATATTATTAAACCTCATTCCATCTCCAAACAGGCATAACTGTTCATGTATTGGAGAGAGAGGTTGAGGTTGTGTGTCTCGGAGTGAAAAATCTGATCCGTGAATTAACATTAGGTACAGATTGACTGGCGGAGCTTGGAGCCACGATTGATTTTGGGAAGGGAAGGTACGCTTTAGTACGAGTAAGGCCGAGGGCAATGAGACGGAGTTTCCTACGTGCGCGCTGACTGTAAGAGGGGAAGCGGGACAAGCTGAGGGTTCCCGGGGGAATGTAAGACGCATGGTGCGAGGGAGGTAAAATCGTTCTCAGTTCTAAGGGCTCTTCTTTCGCGATCGAAGTATACGGGGAGAAGAGTGAAGGACGGTTTGAACCGTCACAGTATGTACACAACATCTTAAGAATCTTGCAGCGAGTGAGCCCTACACACTGTAAGGGGGATACGACCTGTAATATTCCATCATTGCCACTTCCAAATATTCCCAAGCTATTTTCGAAGAGAAGGGAATTGATGAGGGGGGGTCTGAGAAGAGACGTAAAGATGAGGCTGGCGAAAAATTTAATATGGAGCGTGGCGCTATATGGGTCGGAAACTTGGTCATTGCGAAGGGAGGATGTGCGTAGACTTGAGGCGTTTGAGATGTGGGTTTGGAGAAGGATGGAGAAGGTTAGCTGGATGGAGAGAAAGACGAACGAGGAGGTATTGGATATGGTCGGAGAGGAGAGGAAGCTTGTGGCAGAGGTTCGGAGAAGGCAGAAGAGATGGATGGAGGAGGTTTTGAGAGGAGAGGGCATGTTGAAGAGAGTGATAGAGGGGAGAACACTGGGGAAGCGTGGGAGAGGAAGGAAGAGGGTAGGAATTCTGGACGAAATAAGAGGAGGTAGAAGATATGAAGAATTGAAGAGGGATCTAATAACGGGCCATCCTTAGGAGGGAAAGCGAGACAATTTCTATTAGGTTGGGATACAAAATGGGGACTGTCCAAGAACCTACCAATCAGCTGGTAGAATACTTGAATGAAAATGAACAAGAGTTACTTCCATACATGTCCCATCTCGCATCGCCTGTTTTTTCGGTAGGACCTTCTCATGAGCCTCATTAGACTTATGAAATATCCTATAAGTTCTTACGAGAAATCTTTAACTTTTCATAAGTTCTTATGAGAAATCTGTAGCTTCTCATAAGATCCCATAAGTTCGCATGAAAAATCTCATTATTTCTCACAGATTCTTATAAGACCTCATATCTTTTCATAAGATCTCATACCCAGCTGGCACAATGTAAGTTATGGAGGTAAGTTTGAAAGAAGAAATTGGGAAGCAGATTACAATCTAAGTCGCTTACTTCTTTCTTACACACGTATCGCATTACCTCTTGCGAGCATAACAGATACTTAAGGATAATTGAGAAACGGACTGATGGTCCCCGACGTTCCCTTCGTCGGAGGAAACGAATAAAAAGACGGACACCTCGAGAATTGCGAAAACCACGAGATAATGAGCGACTACCCACGCCGCGCGCAAAATCACTTCTTTTGTGGACGCCATATTCGCTGATACTATTCGCTGGTTTGATTTTAAGTATTAAAAATAAAAGGAAGGCAGACAACAAGCTATACTGTATCATCTGTAGAGCTCAATTATCAGAGGAATCGGTTTCAAAGCCTTCAAATCACGCTTATGAGAAAATTATCTAAAAAATTGGGCCAAATATGGTGAAGAGAATAGTGAAAACATATTTAAGGAGTTCGGAAGTGATTTAAGCGTAGAGACATCGAAAAAAAAACAATTTTAAGGCAGTTTGAGCGAAAAATCACTTCACCTAAAGTTTGATGAATGAGGCCTCATTTTAAAGCAACAACTCTCATCTTTCCAATGATATAAAAATATCAACCCCTTGCCGAACTACTTTTCGAGCAATTCACCTGTAAATTATATAAACTGTTTTACATGGGATAGATTATGGCTGAGCGCTCCAGAGGGAGAATATTGAAGGAAATAGGAATTCATAACACCTAGATTTCGTCAAAGAACTAACGGTGTATAGATTTCATGTTTTCTCAACTATTTATAAAAATATCTATTACTCAACACAGTAACTTTTAAAAAATCGCAAAAAAAACTGCTTTTTTGAAGGGTTTTCAGCCGTTCGGCGGGAAAAAATGAGTAAAGTTAGAGACTTATGTAGCTTTATTTATTTAAGTACTGAGATTTTTGGGCATATATAACTATGTAATTGAGCCATTAATATTACAATATTTATTTCATACTTCTTACAGACGCTGAAATCAAAGAATAAAATTTGAATATGGTCTCCACTATGACTAGGGATCTATTTTGATCAAACCACCTTAAGTGGCGTCGATCTCGTTACAAAAATTTTACCCATAAAAAATAATTGATAGGCTTCAAAACAAGTACGAAAGTTTGCAGTCAACGTATACAGACCAAGAGGCATCTACGGAGTGCATTCAACCTACTCAAACAAATGTACTTTCCTCGGAGGCTACTAGGTATACTAGGTCTAAAACCGTTGCTTACGAAAAGGACAAGTGCTTTTTTTGTGATCAGGCAGCGGACAGCAAAGACAAACTAAGGAGTGTTTCAACGGACAAAGCTGGCCAAAACTTACGTAAATCCATTGAACTTACAAATGATAATAAACTCAAGAGTAAGGTTAAACGAAGCAATAAATATTAATGATGCCCATACAATTGATGTCATATACCATTGAAAATGTTGGACAAAATATGTCACGAATGATCTTCGATCTGGCAATCAGAGATATGATGAAAATCATCCGCACGAGCGGAGGAGTATTTCGTCAATGGCGTCAGAAGTCGAATTCATCAATATTTTGGAAGAAAATTCTTTCAGGAGGTAACATTTTTGCAATGGATGTTTTGTTCTTCCAATAATGTTCAGGAATCGTCTATGTCACGTAGGCAGTTAACGGGACGGAGTTAAAGTGTGATTAGTGCGTTATTGCTGGGGACTTGCTCGAGGATAGTATATAAGTATCAATATATGTCTGAAGTTATATGCCAAGGTGCTAAGTCTGAGCGTAGTTTTGGTAAATGATCTTTGAATTTAACAGTGGAACATTATTGGAATTAGATGACGAGAAGTATCAGGAGTGATGTTGTGGAATTTCAAGAAAATTTCCTTCAAATATATAATTTCATTTGAATGTTGTTGATGAGAATCAGTAACATTGTACTATTCACTTCGAGGTCAAAAATGTTCGGAGCTCTGTAAAATACTGCATATAGTGTAAATTTATTTGCAGGCTGATTAAAGGAAAAAGATTAATTTTCCTTTAGATACCCGGTCAAACTTGTGTAATTTAATCGCCAAATTCATTGACAAAGATTGAAACTAACCCCCAATTGGAGGCAATGTTTAGATTAAACGGTGGAGAGAGAGTAAACTTATTCGAAACTTCTGCTATGATCAGACAGTACATACAATATTGTGATATCGGAGGGAGAATCAGCTTCGATTGTGGTAGGAAGAGGATAAAGACAGAGCTGTCCGTGAAGGTCAATGCTTTCTAACTTGGAGTCACCTTCGATCAAAAGAGCGCAAGAAGAACAAAAGGGTAATGAAACAATAGACAAAGTGGGTGAGATATTACGATTCAATAATTTAGCGAAAGGACAGGGAAAAAAAGGGGAAGAAAGCCGAAGACTACGGAAATTATCGCGCTAAAATGAAAGAAATGGGGAGAATTGACGCTGATCCCGAATTGAAAAAAACTAACATGGATCGGAAGAGAAAAAATGCTGAATATGCCAAAAATTACCGCGCAAGAAAGAAAGAATATATTCATCAGAGTGCACAGGAAGCGGAAAACAAGCGGAAAACAAGAGGAAAAAAGCCGAATATGCCAGGAATTATCGTGCTAAGAAATACGCTGATGTCTAGAATAAATATTGTGTAGGAAATGAAGATGCTGCTCATAGAAAGAGACTAGATAAAATTCGTTCTAAAAATTACAGGGAGAGACAAGGGACCGATGATTTACTACAAACTATGGAAATGACTGATTGCCAAATAGCGGGGCCCTCCAAAAATCTATCATTCATTCTCAAGAGTGATCGTATAATTCACTGTTTCTTAGTTAATTGCAGATCCCTCTACGAGAGAGGTGCCATTTATACCGCGGAAAGACATTACCTATCCAAATTCTGAAAGTGCTGGACCATCTCCACATCTTGATATTCCGGCTATGCTGATTGATGGAGGAGAGGCTCGGGGCGAGTCAAATTCAAATATTGATAATGTTTTGCACGATTTCGTTCAACGGCGGAATGAAAAAGACGTGTCAAACAAAAATAATATTAACGAACCTCAATAAAAGCACAACCACAACAGAAAATAATGTACAGCTCATTCTCAACACATTTGTCGGCACATAAAGAGTTTATAAAGCAATTTATTAATAATGAATTTGGACATGCTTGCGATGTTTGTGATAGACTTCGGTTTCAAAATTATTTAAAATCATTTACCAATATTGACAGTACAAAAAGCATTATATTAATCAGGAAAATTGTTCCGGTTCAGAAATCGGAATTTCAGATATGTGCAACCTGTATCACAAGCATTCACAAAAATAATATCCCACAACTATCAGTATATAATGGTTTCAAATATCCCCCATTTCCAGATAGTTTGAAAAATTTCCCATTAGATTTGGTACCTGAAAGATTAATATCACCGCGAATTCCTTTCATGCAAATAAGGCGACTGCGACATATCCACTGTCACTTTGGGATTTATGGTCAAGTAATTAATGTTCCAGTTGAAGTTAATACAATGGTGAGTAAATTACCGCAAAATTTCGTTGATGATCACTGCATATACGTTCACATAAAGAGAGAAAAAATACATAAGTCTAGCTTGCTGTTCGGCGTAGTGAACAAAAGAGTGATTAAAGCGTGGCTGAATTATTTAATGCAAACACCTTTGTATAGAATGCACAATATTACAATTGATGAAATATTTTTTACGTATTATATATATGTATATATATCAGAATATTGCCATAGACGTTTACACTTCTCCCGTGTGGTCTTAAGCACACCCAACTTTTATGTTTGTAACAAAGTACATCTTATTATAAAGTGGTATTACGGAACACGGGACCCTTTTTTTTAGTCTCTCCAAATTTCCCTCCCTTTTATTTGTACCCATGTTTTAATGTATTTTTTTTACTATTTCGTCACTTGCTAACCAGCAGAAATAAAATGATTATTATCATATCACGCGGGATATCAATAACTCTACTTGAGGACGCGACCAGTCATATATTTGGGGGAATAAAATAATTTTACACCCAAAGATCGCGATTACGCTAAAAAACCAGAACACCAAATAACACAACGAAATGACGATGTAAACATTTGAGCAACTTTGAGTTAACTCTTCTCGGGTTCTCCACTGGTTCAAACTATTCACAATTGCCGACGCGTAATTAATTCTTACCTTGAGAATGATTGACGCGAGTCGTCTCTCGAAACGTCGACAATTATGAATAGTTTAAACCGGTGGAGAGCCCGAGAAGAGTTTACTCCTTAAAGATTATATACACAGGATAATAGTTACTCATATTATTCGAAGGGAAAGTGTTAATCCTTTATATAAACAGCTTTATTTTCCATCGTAACACAGGCACCACAGTTTTCGCCTTATCTGCGCCCATCTGTAGAATAAAACCTGATCAAAATTGCATGAATGTCTGAATGGAATTAGAACAGGTTCTATTTACCGTTCACTCATTCATACATTCGCACAAGCGTTCGCACAATTTGCCGCTTTACACGGTACAATTTCCTGATACATGCGTTCCCACGATAGATTGTACAAAAAAAATGTACCGTGTAAAACGGCCTTTAGAGTGAAGGTATCCCCACCAAACGTCTCGCTCGGTTGCGACTGCTCGCCACCTTGAGGATTTTCTACATAACTATTCCTTTCCAGTGGGTAGGACGCTTACTCTGAAGGAACTAACCACTTGGTGTGTTTAGACATCGTAGGCCAAGGGACAATATGGACATCAATACGTCCTAACGGTGATAGACCCCTTTTCAAAGTGTATAGAATTATACCCTCTCAGAAGAGCGAATACGATGAATATTCAAAAAATAGTACACGAGCGCCACATCCCCGCAGTAGGGAAATGCAAGAGGATCTTATGCGTCAGGGGTACGCAATTCACAAGTCCTGTATGGGCAAATAGACTGAGGAAGCAGGCGTGAAACCCGTATTCTGCAGCATAAGGCGTCCGCAGGGTAATTTGGTGGAAAGGTACCATCGAACTTTGAAAACGTTACTTAGGATATTTGGCCACCAGAGACATAACGCTTGGGTAAAATGGTTAGCTCTCGCTGAAGCTTGCACGAACGAACCCACAACACGACAACAGGAGTGACGCCGACGGAGGCACATACCGGCCGAAAGCCAGCAAGTGCTTGGGACGAGTGGCTAGCGATAGAAGAAGGGGAAGTGGGGGCAGGTATCCCGCCCTTGATTGAAAGAATTAAAGAAAAAATTGTTAAGCAGGGAGAAAGGAATGCAAAGCGACACCGCCATAAGAAGAGGCGCAGGGATATACCATTGAAGGAGGGAGAAATGGTGTTAGTACGTACCTGTCCCGTCTCAGACAAGGAAAAGGGAATATATCACGGATTCCTGCTATTATTCGAAGGGCCGTTCCTAATCCGTGAGTTTTGAGCCGCAGCCACTTGCCTGATTCTCCATCCAACCACAGGAAACTTGAGGGGTGTATTCCACGTATCCAACATAAAAAGGTTTAACAAGGAAGGAGACGACGTAAGCACTGTTTATGTCATAAAACACTTGATCACGACACACGCAAACACCGCATCCGTCTTAACCCAACTTCAGAAGCATACTACGGGAGGCAAGTGATGAGTAGGGGGAAGTTAGATCGCAAGCGAATACATTGTAGGGACTGCAGCGCGAGGCGCTCACGAAAGGTAATGTGAGGAACGATTAAAAGAGCGACTGCGTATGTTACAATGTAGCCTTAGGGTAATAAAATGTAATGTATCTTGTGTATGTGGATGTCATTGATTTATGTGTGTGTATTTGCGTACGATGATGCCGCAGGACTGATTGAGTGGCGGCAGAAGAACCAATTTTGTTGCGTTGAACCAAAGAAGTGTTGTTTACAAATGAGTGAAGTGCTTGTGTGGAGGGAGTAAAAAAATTACGCGCGAGAGGCGCACTGTTAACCCTCGAGCGGGCGCGCCCTTTTATTTCACAAGACCGGGCGCGCGGCGTACTTTGTCCAATGCATATTTAAAGCCAAATAACACTCGCTTTTAGTTGTATTATTTGTTTTATTTTCATGAATAATGGTTTTGCACTTAATATGAAAATTTTGAGAATCTATTAAACAAATTATATTGCTATCATATTATATAATAATTTCCTTAAAACATTTGATAGAATGACACACGATACTCAATGACATTTCAATACAGTTTCCTTATTCGTCTGAGTTATGTCTTCAGCACTGCATGTCTGACAAATATATGTGGCTTTTACATGCATCTTATAAGAAAATTGATTGCAAAAATCACATTTGATTGTGTCCACATTTTTTTTTCTTCCGCAGAGCACACATCTTCCACGCTTTTTTCTCTCGTGGTGTTGACACTCCACTACTTCTCGATACTTTGAAAGGAATTGCTTTACATTTGAGGGTAGTGAATTTATTTTTGCTCTCATTGTGAGATAGGGCTTCCTCATAGCGAATGATAATTCCTTTAAAAACTTTCTCCTAGGTTGCCTCAGATTGTCAGGGCTAGAATAATAAATTACCATGAGCATTTATACCCTCTCCATTCATAAGTGAGAAGAATACCTACGGACAATGACCATCGTCGGGTAATACGAGCTACGGAGTAGGAATTGCACATCTGATCAACGGTGTCTACTCCACCCTTAGTCATATTGTAGTCCAAAATAATTGATGGCTTGTTTGTCTCTTCATCAACTTCGGGTGTATAATGCATTGTTGACAGGACTATTACAGCCTTATTTCTTTTTGGTACGTGAGACACCAATGTAGTATTTTTTTGAAATCCAAAAAGACATGAACCTATAATACGGTTTTTATTAGCTTGGAACTCCACGGGTATCTCTTTTTTGTTTTTCCGTAACGTGCCTATATATGTGATATTTTTTTCTAATAGAGAAATAGCCAGAGGATAGCTGGTATACCAATTATCAAAGGTAATATTCCTATTTGTCCCCGTAATATTACAAATCAATCTCTTTACTATGTCCTCTGGCTTATTGGACACAAAAAATGGCCCTAATTCTTGTTTGCCACAATATATCTCTATGTTCCTTGTGAAAAAATGTCTTTGAATCGCAAAGTGCGAAAAACTTTATCCCGTACTTTGCTGGTTTGTTGGGAATGTATTGTATGAAACTACATCGACCGCGAAAAGCCTCTTAATTTTTCATCGATTGTTACATTTTCACCTACATTATATGTTCTTCTACAGTTCATCACGAATTTATCTAAAAAAGAACGCATTGCTGCCAATTTATCTCTTTGTCTTCTGACAATTCGTGTTTCTTTTTCATCAAATCTAACAGACCGCAATAAGAACAAAAATCTTTTGTAGCTCATGCATGCTCTATGAATGGGCATTCCTGTTCCATCTGAGGACCAAAGCTCTTCAACATTTGTATGTTTTCCCTTTTTGGTTCCGACAAGATAAAGTAACCCTAATAAGGCTAACATTTCCTCTCGTGTTGTTTCTTTTGCCTCTCTGTCCCTCGAATATTGCACGCTCAATTTATCCTTTCCATGTAAATATTTGTGCATAGCTTAATATCGTCTACCCTGATAATCTCAATTATTTTATGAAATGCAGAAAGAACATCATGTATTCCTCTTGAACACTGATTTGGGCCAGGTAATATTTTGACAATATTTTGTCTTCTGGTCTTGGATTGTTTGGAAAATTCAGCTTTTCTCCACTTACACATACGATCTATCCCAATAAAATAGTCACTATTCGCTGGATCTTCGTCTGAATTGTCTGCCTTATCCTCAGAAAACCGCTCAGAATCGTCCCCGTGATCGCAATTGGTTACTACTTCCTCGTCTTCATCGGATTCAGGGCTATCTAATACTTCCTCTTCGTCACGTAGTAACCTTTCAATTTCCTCACTTCTTATATTACGGGCTCTAAAATAATGTAAATAAAGCAATTTTGACAATGCAAAGTTTACAGTAAAAAATGAAAGATAAAAGAATCTACTTCAAAAATAAAAACGAAAATTTGTTCCTAACCCGTTATGAGTATGTTGATTCTTCAATTAGTCTGCTATATTGAGTCATATAAGTTTGTTGAAGTTTTATAAAAGTCTTTCCATTCTTTTAGGTCTTTCCATCAATATTTCGCTAAATTATCGTATTTCATTTACCGTGTCGTGATATCAAAATAACGTCATTTTGTGTAGTCTGTTTGTGAATTTTAGAGAAAAAATTTCTTACAAAACAGGACGTGCCATTGTCCAGTACCAAATATTCGCCAGCTTCAATCTCTTTGTGAAAGAGGTAGTGGATGATCAGTAGCCAAAGTAATCCTGCTAAAATACAATAAATAAAGTCAAAGTCTATTCAATCATTTATAAGGAGTTTTTCAAAACTTTGTCATCAATAAATAAATACTCAATTCCAAGAATTTTGCAGTGCAATGGAAGTTGAGTTCATGATTATTTACCGGCTAAATTAGAAAAAGATATATAACTTGTATGAATATGGTCCTATGCTCAAAGAACAGACTAATATCACACTTCCAATCACCCTCCAATTCAGTACCTTGCACCTGATCGAAGGACGGACGCAAAGCAAATGATGAGGCACTAGAGGCACACGGTCGGTCGCGCGGCGTACTTTGTACGCCACGGGTAACTCTCCAGACTGACATTGTGATAAAAATTCTGCTATGATTCTGTGAGTTATGATAAAACACTCACTGGAAAGTCAAAACGACACTAGAGGAATACACGATATCTTTAATGATTAGAAAGAAGATACAGAGTGGTAACAATCGGTCACATAAAATTGGCGTACTTTATACACCAGCGCGCCCGCTCAAGGGTTTTAAGGGCACGTTTTCCAAGGAAGTGTTGTTACTACCGTCTGAATGCATTTCAGTGTTATGTGATGCAAGGATTCCAGGAGTGACAAATTGAATACTTTGGTGTTATGTTGTGGTTTATTTTGAAGGCTTTTTATTCAGGGAACTAATGTTATTGTATGTGTGAAGATTTTTAAATTTGCATTTTTTAGATTATAATAACGTGTTGTATGTTTTGACTTGTAAGGTATCGCAAAGGTGTCTACGGCGAAATAAAATAGAGGCAGGGGCACCAATCTTTTGAAGGCGTTGGGGCTAAAAAGCCATATAGTAATATTATTCTAGTTTGGGTGTAGAGAGTTTTCTTTTTTTTGTTTATTCTCTTTGAAGGCTTCTAAAGATTTAATTTATAAACTTCATCATACCTTTCGTGGGGCAAATGTAACGTACTCACATATAAGCAAGATCGGACGTATATAACTTTCATGTATATTTTTGAAACCCCGTCAGCAAAATTGTACAGAAGGTGACGAAGATTATTCTATTATATTAATTTTGATTAATTAGAACGCCAATATTTCAATTTCAGACCCATTTATTCATATTCAATGAGTTACAATATTACGCATTCCTCCATATTGAACACCACGTTGATGAATTTAACGACCACGTTAAAGTTACAACAATAGGTAAGAAACGGAACCACGCTAGTTTTTAGAACATTCCAGATAAACGGAAGTACGCCAGTAGCCATACTTCTAGAAAGACAACAATGCATCAGCGATCTGCTATATAAGCCGACGCACGCCAAGCGTCGGGACTGTCTCAAAAATCCAGGTGCTGCACGTCCTAATGCTGGATAGCGGACCCACATTCATACTGTACGATTTTCAAGACCAATCGCGGTCCTATTTAAGTCCATACGGTTAAAAAAGAAATTTATCTTACGTAATTGGTGCGAAATAAAGACAGAGGGAGTTAATAATATTGTAAAACGTGAGAAGAGAGATCCAGAAGTTCGAGCCTTGACGTCAGCCGGGAGAAGCCGAGATTATTACCACTAGAGAGACGCGGTAAAGGAAGGATCCAAGTGTTGGATGTGGTGTCGGGAATAAAGACGAGACCATACAACTTACGACACCTGAAGCGAGGTATTTTGAAGGGAGCATTTCTCCCAATATTGTAAAGGATTTGTTTTATGTTGTTATACTCGTATTGAGTGTTTTTATGTGTTGGGCAAGTGATTGATTCATGAGTGAAAAGCATACGCAAGGAAGTTAATTTGTGTTGGTGATGAATGAGTTATATGCGTGATTTAAGTGAAGTGTTTATTAACTCGCGATGGCACGCGTGTGGCGGGGATTCCCCGCCCGACGAAAAAGAAATTCCTACTCAGCACACTGCGGTCTCCTCTGTTCGACACTTCATCTAATCTACTATTTCTGACCTCTTTTCAAGTTACAGTCCGTAAAAAGGAATAAAAATCTTTGTATGACATTATATTTCGTAACGGTCGAATCCCCGCCGGCGGGTGCCATCGCGTTACAATGTCTGCTTGCTGAGTTTTTTGAGACTTGACTCGATCAATCTCGCAGTTTACATTGCTATTTCGCTACATTTGTTTTCCCGTTACATTGTCAAAGGGGAAGATGACTTAGGTATGGGTGAGTATACCCCCTTTGGTTTCGACCCTAGGGTATATATTTCTCTCCGATTCAGCCCGAAAAGAACTCGTGAGGGAAGCATACGCTAGTTCCATTTGGTGATCGCTACCTTGTGTTCAACGCCCTTTACCAGTGCACCTTGCGAAAGTAATTATAACTGTAAATTTACATTCATAGAGCTGGTAAATGTCACAACTGTGGCATCATTTCTATTTAAATGTGTTCATAAATATGCCATAATTAGCGCTCTTTTTTCAATATGGAATCAAAAAGGCGAGCATACACTTCCCGACCATTAGTGAGCCTGAAAGACATAACATACTGAAAATACTTGAAAGTGAGAGTGAAGGGGAATATACAGCTTAGAGTGAGAGCGGTGATGAGGAATGCGACAACACCATTTACCGTTTGGACAGCGACTCATTTTCTGAGGAAAGTGAGGATGAGCAATCGCCCGCAACAAGAGCTTTTTCCTTCGTGGGAAAAAACGGTGTGACAGAGTGGTCTGCATTGAAGCCAACAAAAAGATCCAGAAATGAGAGATGCAATTTGCTGAAACGTCTACCTGGACCTCTGGGTAACGCACGAAATGTATCGGATATTTTGGGTTCTTGGAAAACTTTTTTCCCAATTGATATTTTATCAGATATTGTATCGTTCACAAACACAAAATTTGTAATTGCCGGAATAATTACAGTATGAGTGAAGAAGTTACAGTAGATGAGAAACTTCCACAATTCTGGGGTAGATGCAGTTTCCGTGTGTTTCTAAGTATGGAATGAAAATATTTGCCTGTTGTGATGCAAAAACATTTTACACCGGTAATATGGAAGTGTACGTTGGAAAACAAAATCAGGGCCAAGATAAAATTGATTACAAGCAAGACTCAGTGGTAAAAATACTGGCTCGGTACATTTATAACACTGGAAGAAATGTCAATTGTTAACTGGTTCATGTCCTATCCGTTAGCACTTCATCTTCTAAACAATTTTTTAACAACAGTAGGAACGATAAGAAAAAATAAGGGTGAGATTCCATCCATTTTTATCGATAAGTCGAAAGATAGAGTAGTTGGAAATAGTATTTTTGGTTTTCAGATAGAAATGACGCTAGTGATATACAAACCTAAAGCTAACAAATTTGTGTTGCTCAAATCAACCATGCATCGAGATGACATTGTGGATCCTCAAAGGAATAAACCTGAAATTGTTATGTATTACATCTCCAAAAAAGGTGGAGTAGACGTTTCAGATCGTTTACAGTCCACTTACAGTGTCTCTCGCATACCATGGCCGCTAACACTTTTTTATGTTGTTGAATATTTGCGCGATCAATAGCATTGTTATTTACAAAGCAAACTCAGGTAAACATGTTAGTCGCAGGGAGTATTTGAATAATCTTGTTATACTTTTGACCTGAGTTTACATACTGAAAAGGGAGAAACAGCAAAATATCCAATTATCTCTGCGACTCCGGGTGCGGGAAATATTGGGTATACCTTAGAGAGGCGATAACGTGAGCTGTCATACTGATGGCCGATGTGCTTACTGCCCATCTCAAAAAAATAGAAAAACAAAGACAGCATGCAATACCTGTAAAAAGCCCATTTGCCGGGAGCACTGTGTATTCAACTGCATATCATGTTCCCAAAATGCCGCCGGAATTGATGACTGATTGTGAGTCGTAAATAGTAATGTTTTTCTTGTAATCAGAAAATTTTATCTTATGTTCTCTATGTTTATGGCGTTAAAAATGAATATGATTCGTTTGTTAAACATTTTTTCCACCAAACTTGTCAAATAAATGTTCTTTGTAGTAGTTATTAGTGTTTATTTAGCCGTATACAACCCGTCGGTCTTTTCCCCGCCCCGCGTGTTACCGCGTTTCAATAAAAGCGAGTGCTACCGCGGGTTTTTTTTTGTAGGGTACATACAGAGTAATAACTTGTGCAGTCAGGGCAACAACAAATAAATAGATCTGATATGGCAAATGAGATATTTGGCAGCTTTAAATCATTTCCACTATTTTCTAGGCACACACAGAGGCACACAAATAAAGGAACAATCTTTGCTAATGATATCATGGAGAGTGAATGAAAAGATAACTTTTGAGATGGTAAAATTACTGAATGAAGCATAATGAAACAACAGATTCATTGCATAAGTAGACAATAATTCACCACCCTTTCACTTGGACGTAAAAAACCACACTCATAGTTTAAAAGACTCAAGTAACACAATAATACCTGCCAAGAACTAATCTTAATTCCAATTGCTAATTAGTCATTACCTGCCTTAAAAGTGGACGGATTATTATTTCATCAAAATTCCATTGGACACCACAATACAGTAAAATAAAAAGTTGAAACATGGAGTGGTAAAATTCACTGAATGAAGAATAATAAAGCACTACACTGTTTATCCTTTCACTGGGAAGTAATCAACCACACTTACAATGCAAGAGCAATCCACCTTGTCAACAACTTCATTTCAATTCACAATTTCCAAATATTAATTTAAGGCAATAGGTAGTTGAAACACCTAAATAATTGTCGACATCAATTTGCCCTGGCACTTGTGAAGATAGCACAAACACATCCAATTCATCTTAGTTCGTTAAAAACATTGTAAATCACTGGATTGTCACAATGTGCAGTCACAACACACTCGAAATCTTCATTGTAAAATTCTCACCGAACATGACATCGTTATTTCTTGCTCAAGTGAAACTTAGTGATGCCAATTTTGTAACTAAAAGTTGAAATCATAAGCAAGAGTCGGATAGTATGATTTATATTGATTAAAGCCACTAGAAAAGTATGAAAACATCTCCAAAAATAAACTCGCTCGACATTATAGGCCAATACTTATGATTAATATATCAATGAATAGATTAAATTTACTCTATGTGATCAATTAAAATCAATCATTTGATGCAACAATAACAAAAATGCGAAGTTTTCACGAATTAAACTAAATATTAGATGGAAATTAGACGGTGTTGAAAATAGGATAAATACATATTATGAGATCGGGAATGCACATGCCAGTAACAGTGATAGGCAAATATTTTACGGTGAGAATATCCGATACACAGATGTAAAATAACAAGGCACATAGATAACATCCCTATTCATTGTTATAACACCGTACTGTAACGTAGTCACGTATAAAGATAATTGAGGGAACACATCCCGGTATATCTCGCCATTAGTCTGCGTTATAAAGACGGACGGATCTATCAGACTCTGCATGGACGCAATATCAATAAATAAATTGATAAAACCAAATTACGCAACCTCCAGAAAAGCCGAGGAATTATTTCAGCAGTGTGCTGGCTACAGATTCATGACCTCCATCGACTTAACGCAGAGTTTTTATCAAATCCAGCTACATAGGGATTCAAGACGGTACTGTGCATTTTCTTTCGCGGGTAGAATCTACCAGTTTAAACGTGTCCCGTTCGGGTGCATCATCAGTAGCAGTGCGTTAGTAAGAGCACTTAGCCATGTAATAGGCGACGAAGTGGAAGATTATTGTTTGAACTTTGTAGATGACTAACTGATTATCTCCAGATCCTTCACGGAACATTTGCGACACTTGAAGACCGTTATGAAGAAATTACAGGATTCGGGCATTACGATTAACTTCAAGAATTCGGAATTTTGCCACTAAATAATACAGTTCTTGGGCCATGAAATATCAACAAAATCACAATAACGGAAGAGAAGTTCGCGCCTATTAAATAATATGCAAGGCCTCGCAGTAAGAAACAGATGATAGCATTCTTAGGCTTGATTAACTATTACTCAAAATTTCACCAAGCCCAGGCAGAATTGACGGCAATATTAAACGACCTGACGAGAAAGGACCGTGCTTGGGAATGGAAGGACAAACATGAGGAGGCTTTCAGGCGTACGAAGGAGTTTTGTAAGATCGTTATGCTGCATCACCCGGACCCAACGAAGGAATACTATATACCAACGGACGCGAGCGGGTACGCAATATCAAGTCGTTTGTATCAGCTAACGGAAGACGGGGAAGAGTGGGTTGTATATTTCGCCAACCGACGTTTGAGAGGTGCAGATTTGACGTACAGAAAAACATTAAAAGAGCTTATATAGCAGTTATTCATGCACTCAAGAAATACCGGAGTCTTATTTTAGGATAAAAAATAATAGTCATCACCGATCACAAAGCATTATCATTTATATTTAATTGCCGTATACTCAGTACAACCATATCACGTTGGATTATATTAATTCAAGAGTACAATTTCGAGGTTAGATTCTGTGAGGGGAAGAAGAACGTAGTTGCGGATATACTTAGCCGCTATCCTTAAGACACCGATGAAAAGGGTATATTTCCACAAGAGGAGACGATAATAGCGATGATCCTAGCAAATCAATCATCAACAGAGTTGAAATAAGGATTAAGAAATTTAGGAAGATAGCAACACGATGACCCGAGGTGGAATGGAGTGATCGAACAGCTGTAGGGAGGAGTGCAAAAAATACTGAGATACCAACTCAAACACGTTGGTGAGAATTGCGGATGATCGACTTAGATTCTGCATCCCACAATCTATGATAACACGTCTGATAAAGGAAACTCATCAAATGTATGGCCACATCGGTGCGAAAAAACTGTTCCAAATGCTATACGAGCAGTTAGCGTATCCAAAGCTTCATCATGAAATCAGGAAGATCACGGCGACATGCGGACAATGTCAAATCATGAAAGCTCCTAACAACAGTATATTTGCGGAGATGCAGAACTTAGTGCCTGAAGGCGAAGCATCACTACTGCTCGACCGTCCGCATTTCGTCATGATTTCTAGACCCAATTAATGGCTTAAACATATGTTATCAACTTGAAATTTTCAGGATATAAATAAGGGTAGCCTTTGCCTTTGCCAAGGGTAGCCTAAATATGACAATATGCAACCTGTAGCTAAAATATGACAATTTTATCTCTGTTAATAAATAAACCACCGTGAAATCATCAAAATATAAACTATAGTTTTACCTAAACCAATAGCTACATTGAAAAATCGTAAACAGATGGAGATGCAGTAATCCTTCTTCTATCAGAATGTAAAGTAACAGCCATCATGGTTGTTAGGTAAAGCTCTATAATTGGTCCTTTTCGAGAAGCAAACTGCGTGATTTTCGGCGATGATATGCTCGGATGGTGACACAAATAGTGCAGCCTTTTCTCACAGACCTTCGGTCAGTGCTGCCTGTACTTACATGGTGGAGATACGGCAACGTCTTACATGCGACTGTTGCTCTGCGACCCCTGGCTATGAGCGAGAGAGGAAACGTGAGGATGCGTGGGAGAAGGTTGCAGCCCCAACTTCCCAGTCAGAAAAGGAAGAAGAGGACGAGAGGGGAATGGGGGGAGAGAGAGAGAGGAGCGTTGAAAAGGTTGAAAATGAGCTTTCGCAGTAGTTTACCCCTGGACTCTCTGGGTTACGGTACCATCAACGTCATTCCTCGACGAAGTGCTCACTGCGAGTTTAATTGCCTTTAGGCTGACATAATAATTTATTAGGTAGCAGAATATATGTTTTTAAAATATGCCTGGTTCCAGTCGCTACCGGAAGTGTACACCGACTTTAAAACTGAAACTCACCTCCAAGAGGAAGTGGAGCAGTGGACAAAACGTGCTGCAATGGATGAAAAAACAGTTCGTCAAGTTCAAAGAGCTCGTATTTATCCATTCACGTTTGTACTACATTTTTGTTTGGATTACGTTTTGAGCTCTAATGCTACATGTTTTTAACTATTTGTAATAGGAAGCATATTCCTTTGAATACCAGCAACGAAAATGGTGAAGAGGATAGAATGCTTGAACTCGCAATTTCAGATACCGAATGTATCACGCCATCTTTCGTTATGGAAGACCCAGTAAATACAACTACAACTGCAGATTCTGATGAGGTTAGTATTTACATCCGTGTTACTGATTTTCGTTTGAAACTTTTTTCACTTAAATTTATTATATTTTTAAAGTATTCTACGCTTCTATATAAAATGATGCATTACTAATTTATGGGGAAAGTTCAACTCACGTATTGGTCAAGTGGTATAATCCATGGAAATATGTATATCAGATGTTTTTACATGAACCCTGAAATTAATAATTACAGCTGGAACGGATAACTGAAAACATCATTAGTGACGGTTTTCCTGCAGACAATGTAACCAATAAACGTCGACAATAGTAATGACGGACAGGATCATCAGCTTTTTATAGTAAATGTGCAACAGGAAGAAGAGAAATTCTATCGTGTAGAGGGAAGAAGAATCGCAGATTTGGGCAATATTTTTATGTCCATTAAAAAACTTTCCAACCACAGCCCCTTGGGATGCTCTTTTTAGGACATGGAAGTTATATCTGAGAAAGGAGAAGGGCTGAGATCACTCATTACTTTTAAGTGTGGTGTATGCAGCTACATCGCGAAAATGTGGACGGAAGATGTCGGCCAAAAGAACGTAATAGATGTGAATACGGCTGCTGTAGCTGGGATCATTTCATCTGGTGGTGGTTACAGCGATATGGAGGAAATTTTGAGTAGTTTGAACATACCATGCATGCCCAATAACTGCTATAAAAATACCATGACAGTGTGTGCAACGTATGGGAAATAACTGCTCATGAGGAAATGGAGGCAGCTGCAAAGAAGAAGCTTCAATAGCAATTTTAAAGGGAAAAATCTATTTAGATGGCACACCTCTACTAACGGTCATTGCCGACGGCAGCTGGTGTAAAAGATCCTACCACACAAATTATAATTCCTCCAGTGGGTTGGTAAGTCATTTACCTGCTTTGTGCTTTAACACAAGAATTGACTACTTATAGCTGTCATATTTCATATTTGTTTTTTTAGGGTGCCATTATGGGATACTACTCGAGGAAATTATTGTTCCTTGGTGTTAAAAATAAATATTGCATAATATGCAATAAGTCCAAATCGAAAAGTTTGCAGCCAGTACTACACACATGTTTTAAAAATTGGGACGACAGTCTAAGCTCTTCCAGTATGGAAGCCGCTGTTGCTGTGGAAGGCTTTGAGAAGAGTGAGGAACTCTATGGCGTTCGCTACGCCAATCTAATCGCCGATGGAGAAAGTAATGTATTCAAAAAGTTTTGGATTCACGCCCGTATAAAAATTTAACTGTACAGAAAATAGAATGTAGGAATCACTTACTGATAAATTTTTGTAACAAGTTAAAGGAAGTTGCCAAAACCAATAATAAGATTGGGGAAAAAAGCACGATAAATTTGAGAAAGCATTTGGAGAAAAATATACTTCGACTACGATGCGGAATCACCAAAGCGATTCAACAAAGAAGAACTAAAGGCGTTTGTCTACAAGAAAAACTTTGAATTCCTCCGAGGTGATATTTGTAATAGCTTAAGACACGTTTTTGGAGACCACTTCAAATGTGCTCCTTACTTCTGTTCCGGAGAGAATGAGTATGAAAAGAATTATTTATTTAATGATTTGAAGACAAGTGCACTCTTTACAAAATTGGAAGGGATCTTTCAAAATTTGAGCCGGCACAGTAGGAGTCGTATCCATGATGTTGGTAGCAGCCCGGAGGAGCAATTTAATTCCATCGTTGCGAAAATGATCGGTGGAAAGCGAATAAAATTTGCCCTACGCCGATCATATCAAGGAAGATGTGCCGGTCCTGTAATTTGCCATAACTCCAGGAAGTTGCTGCATAAGACACACAAGATGTTTTTCTTAAGTCCGGGTCTATTTACCGAAATAACTGAAATTAATCGGAAGTTGAAGGCAGAAAGAACCCACGCTAGAAAACAGATTCAACCCAGAGCCAGAAAATCACTATTTAAAATGAAAGTTGATCGTTCTCATTATGGACCAAATGCTGAACGGCCCGATATGCCTACCACAGAGTAAGAAAGTGAAACGTGTACTTTTACGAGGGATATTCAAAAGTCAGATGAAGATATTCACAGAATTGAGAGGGATACGATTCTACAATCTTGAAGTGTCTATTGGCACGACTTACGAAGAAAACTTCTCACGGCCTCATACTTTGGACAGGTATGCAATATGCTGCCCCATACAAGTTGTGAAAATGTGGTGAAGGTAATTTTGTATGGAAGTGTAGACAATGAAGTTTTGGCGTACAGAAGAGAGAGAACGAGATCTTGACTCGAAAGGATTTCGAGGTGGCTACCAGTCTTTCCGTGGAAAACTGTGGGCTCTTTATTGATAGAGATGTGCCTTACCTGGCTGCTACACCCGATGGGTTAGTTGGAGACGATGGGGTGATTGAAATCAAGTGCCCGTGGTCAGCTAAGGAAATGATACCCGATGAAGCAATCGCTAAAAAAAAGTTACAATTTGGAAAACAGATGAAATAGGCATAGCCGTTTGTATTAAACCACAGCACAAGGTGCATATTCAAAATCAGGGCCAACAGCATGTAACTTGGCGACATTACTGCTATTTAGTCTTTTGGACTCAAAAAGGAATTAAAATAGACAAACTTGTAAGGGATGATGACTTTTGGGAAAAATTTGCGTTCCCTAAACTAGAAAAAGTTTGCTTAAATTGTTAGCTGCCAGAAATCATTGATCCACGTAATTGTCGGTCAATGCCTATTAGGAATCCAATGTACATTGGAGAGGAAAAATTTAGGCACGAGGAGAAAAAGAAAGTTCACGCCAAGAAACAAGGAGTGAAAGAGGTCGGAGATAACTGAATGTTACTTTGTTGCATTATCTTTGTTGAAATGGCCGGGCCGATTGTGTAACTTTACGTTTGAACGTAATGAGCCGATTTCCGGGTCACGATCGGAGGAAAGGCGCCGCGTCACCTGCTTCATTTTCAATCGTTGGGGGGTTTGTTTTTGCTTGAATTTTAATGCATAATTAGAAAATTTTCGCTGTGGAGAGCTTTGTTTGAACTATACAGCAATGTAGTGTGTGTCAATGTTTTCCATGTTATAGCAATGAATGGCGATGTTGTAAATGTGCTTTGTTATTTTCGTCCGTGTATCGGATATTATTCCAGTTTATTGTGTGCCTTTCACTTATTACAATGAAGATTTCGAGTGTGTTGTGACTGCACATTGTGGCAATCCAGTGATTTGCCATGTTTTTAATGAACTGTGATAGATTACTTGAGTGTTTGTGGTATCTTTAAAAGTGTCAGAGCAAACTGTTGTCGGCAATTATTTCGTTGTTTCAACTATTGCCTTAAATTAAGATTTGGGAAGTGTGAATTGAAGAGAAGTTAGTGACAAGGTGGATTGCTCTTGTCTTTTAAGTGTGGTTGTTTAAGTCCCAGTGCAAGGATACTGTTTTATTATTCTTTATTCAGTGAATTTTGCCACCCCAAGTTTCATCTTTTATTTCGTTGCCTTGTGGTGTCCAATGTGATTTTATTGAAATAATTAATCCATCTACTTTTAAGGCAGGTAATGACTAACTAATAATAGGCATTAGGATTTGTCCTCGGCAGGGATTATTGTATTATTTCAGAGTTTTTTAAATTGTGAGTGCGGTTCTTTACGTTTAAGTGAAAGAGTGACGATTTATTGTCTACTTATGCAATGTATGCTGTTTCATTATTGCTTTATTCAGTAAATTATGCCACCTCAAAAGTTATCTTTTCATTCACTGGCCATGATGTCATTAGCAAGGATTGTTCCTTTACTTGAGTGCCACTGTGTGCCTGGAGAAACAATGGAATTGATTTAAAGCTACCAAATATATCACGGTAGGTAATCATATATGCTACAAAAAATACCATGAACGCCCTTGACACGCGGTAAAAGGTTTGTAAAAGTGAGTTCCATAGGTATTTCTATTCGTTGTGATGGGGATGGACTTGTGTTTACATTTTAATAGAAGTGTGATTAGTGCGTTATTGCTGGGGACTTGCTCGAGGATAGTATATAAGTATCAATATATGTCTGAAGTTATATGCCAAGGTGCTATGTCTGAGCGTAGTTTTGGTAAATGATCTTTGAATTTAACAGTGGAACATTAGTGGAATTAGATGACAAGAAGTATCATGAGTGATGTTGTGGATTTTCAAGATAATGTCCTTCAAATATATAATTTCATTTGAATGTTTTTGATGAGAATATGTAACAATGTACTATTCACTTCGAGGTCGAAAATGTTCGCTCGGAGCTCTGTAAAATACTGCATATAGTGAAAATTTATTTGCTGGCTGATTAAAGGAAAAAGATTAATTTTCCTTTAGATACTCGGTCAAACTTGTGTAATTTAATCGCCAAATTCATTGATAAAGATTGAAACTAACCCCCAATTGGCCGCTCGTGGTTTTCGCCGCGCCGAAGGCGCGAGTTCCTTAACCGTCCCGGAGAGCGTTGCTCTCCACAACCGGTGTAATAACTGGGGAATGTGGGGATGACTGTGGAGTAGTAGTGTTGTTTGTGAGAAAGTAGGAAGATTATATACAATATGCGTTTACCTTGGTACATAACGCTTAAATCTAAAAATTAAAATTAAAACAAAACGAGATGGTTTACAATAAAAGGTGATTTAGTGGATTTATGAGGTTATTGTTATTTTTTTTATATTTTTTGGTAATTTATTATTTGATTTTTAATGAGTTTTAATTGATTTATCATTTTTATTTTCTTTTTTAATACCTCTTGGATTATTTGATTTTTTTTTCTTTTTTGAACGTATTTATATTTTTTTTTGTTTTATTTTTAATATATTTATCTTTTTTTTTTTGGATTAATTACGTTCACCACTTTGCACCATGAACAGATATAGGGTAACACAATAACATGACTGAATAATGCTTAAGTCATGATTATAATTTTAAAAAAAAGGAGAAAAAAAGACAGGAATAAACACAATAGCATGACTGAATAATGCTTGAGTCATTATTAAAATTTAAAAAAAAGAGAAAAAAAGACAGAAATATTTGATTTTTGAACACTCTTAATCGTAGGAAGGAAGACATAGGACAGACTCATAGTCGAGTTTTTTCTTTAGGCAGTTTATATGTCTTGGGAATATTTACATTGTAATCCCATATCGATGTGAGGAGCGGGTTTTGAGTTTCCGGTAGCCTTTTTTGGAAATTTTTAATGATTTTACGGATGTATTCAATAACTGATGGGACATTGTGTGCTTTTCTAACGTGATCGATTTTAATTAATTTACTTAAACGCAGCAACAAGCGAAGAGATTTATTCTGGAATGTTTCCAGAGATTTAATTATTTGTTTATTATTAGCGAATATTTCGCACCCGTATAACAGAATTGGTCTGATTACTGAGGTGTATAGTCTGATACGGGAGGAGTGGGAGAGGGTTGAGTTTACTTGACATAATGCGGATAACTTTTGACGAGCGATAAGCGCTTTATGGCTGGCGGTAGAGAGGTGAGTTTGAAAAGTTAATTTGGAGTCTAAAATAATGCCGAGGAATCGATGGTGGTTAACAATTGGTATCGCCTGTTTGTTGAAAAGTGCGTGAAGTAAGGGAAATTGTTTGCGTTTTCGTGAGTAGTGAACGTGAGTGCTTTTAGTGGCGTTTATTGATATTTTCCAGTTTTTTGTCCATCGGTGTATCTTTTGTAGGTGTTTGTTGAGTTTACGGACATTAGTGTCTCCAGAGTACGATGTGGCTGAAATTGCTGTGTCGTCTGCGTATAAGTGTAATTGTGTTTTGGGTGTAGAAGGCATGTCGTTTACAAAAATGTTGAATAGCAGAGGACTGAGGAGCGAACCTTGAGGAACGCCAGCATCAGCGGGACGGACGGAAGAAAGAATTCCTTCCGTGGATACTCTGAAGGATCTGCGGTGAAGGTAACTTCGGATGAAAAGGATGAGAGGAGTCGGGACGTTCATTTGAATTAGTTTGAAAAGAAGACCGTCATGCCAGACTCGGTCAAATGCTCTGGCAACGTCGAGATAGATTACGTCGGTGCATTTTTTCCTGTTAAATCACGGAGGAAATGTTTAGATTAATGGTGGAGAGAGAGTAAGGGCCGCATCCAGAAACAGTGCTGAACCTGCAGCGGATCCTGCTGCTGCATGCTATATCCAGAAACCCCGCTACTCCAAATCGCTCCAAATTGGTGGGGGCAGTGTTGCCACATTTATTTTGGGCTACATTGATGACGTAGACGAATGTAGTGACATTTATGTTCCCCTAGATGCGGGCATCGGGAGGAACTAAGGGCGATAATTGAATAACGAATTCTCAACGTGACTTTGTTAGTAAACAAAATGGAGACAGGGGAAGGGAGCAGGATTTCCACGGAGGAGAAGAACTTAATAGTAAATTTAGTTGTCGCGAGGAAAGCTGTATTGGAGTCCAAGAAAACGGATGCGTTAGTATTTCCATGGGATTCTCCCGGTCCCTCATGTTTCTTCTCGGAATCTGATGGCCTTCATTATGTACTAAATGCCTCAAAAAATTGGCAAAATTATCATCGAGTACCTGCCGATACATGATGACGATCTGCGCGTTCGGGAAACTCTAGACAAGTACCTAGGTGCCATGCGTCTCGACTATAGTGCCGATCGTCGATCGCCGATGATTGCCGTCTGGCCCCGGCACTACCGCCCCCGCGGTAGTGCCGGGGCCGGCCGGGGCCGGTAGTTGCCGGCGCGCCGGGGCAAGCCGGTCGGTGTACCAGGCGCCAAGTTGGGTGGGAAAGCAATACCCCATCAAGTTTTGCTCACGAAGTGTCGGAACCAACTTTATTGGTGATTTTTTAAATAAAATGTTGTTAAATCTAGACGTTAATTATGAAAAGTTTGCGCTCTCATTTCTTTTGAAGGTAGCTATTGCTGAATAATCCTTCGCCTCACCAACATCACTCGTCATGGTGGGTGGCAAATATACACGTACAACTGTCGATCGCATTTGTGTAGTGGGATATTCAAATATGCATTGCATTATAACGCCCAAAGATGTACGTGACATTCATTATGAGATGAATATAACGAGATATTGTCAACGGACGTAGAAGCACTATGCCATTTCCATCTATCTCTGAGACATTCCCATAAACTTTTACTCATCATTTCAGTATCAAAATTACACATTTTAGGTACGCTTAAACGCAATTGTACATGGTTTTCCATGGCTTGGAACTCTCATTACTTTTACTAGCAGTAACTGAGTATGGATAGAGCTGGCTGGAAGACGGCTTTCTTGTTTTGAGTATTTTACGCAAACTGTAAATTTCACAGACACAAAGCGGTGATTTCAACTTTCTTTGGACACTTATATAAAAATATAAATGGTTTACAAGGCAAGCCACGGTCCATACCAAAGTTAATACCTATTATAACGGCAAAGCCGAAGAGGTTTCAGCATAGTTGTGTTGACAGTAGTTATTTTACGTAAAAAAGTATGTCACGAGCATCAAGGCAAGACATTAAATATGTACATAATTTGTTTTTCTTTAATTATAAATGGTTTTCAAGGCATGACAGGACCCGTTCGGAAGTTAATAGCAATTAAAACGGTGAAGCCGAAGAGGTTTCATCACGGTATTGTTGACAGAAGTTATAAATAGTTATGTTAAGTAAAATATTAATTCATCAGCATCAAAGTCCGTTGTTGAAGCATTCATACTATATTTTTACATAATAAGAAATGATTATCATGAGCTTATAGCCCTTTAAACGTCAATAATTATTAATTATAAATGCGAGACGATAAGCAGACGAAATCCGGCGGCCATGTTAGTTAGCGGCACTTGTAGCGAGTAGCATGGCATGGACCTCACTAGACTTTGCAGCGGGTGATTGTAGCGGAGCTCGGCCGCTGTAGCAGCTACGTCACCATCTAATGACGTATCCAGCAGTAGTGAGGTTTCTGGATACGGCCCTAAACTTATTCGAAACCTCTGCTATGATCAGACAGTACATACAATATTGTGATATCGGAGGGAGAATCAGCTTCGATTGTGGTAGGAAGAGGATAAAGACAGAGCTGTCCGTGAAGGTCAATGCTTTCTCACTTGGAGTCACCTTCGTTCAAAAGAGCGCAAGAAGAACAAAAGGGTAATGAAACAATAGACAAAGTGGGTGAGATTTTACGATTGAATAATTTAGCGAAAGGACAGGGAAAAAAAGAGGAAGAAAGCCGAAGATTACGGAAATTATCGCGCTAAAATGAAAGAAATGGGGAGAATTGACGCTGATCCCGAATTGAAAAAAACAAAATATGGTTCGGAAGAGAAAAAATGCTGAATATGCCAAGAATTACCGCGCAAGAAAGAAAGAATATATTCATCAGAGTGAACAGGAAGCGGAAAACAAGAGGAAAACAAGAGGAAAAAAGCCGAATATGCCAGAAATTATCGTGCTAAGAAATACGCTGATGTCTAGAATAAATATTGTGTAGGAAATGAAGATGCTGCTCATAGAAAGAGACTAGATAAAATTCGTTCTAAAAATTACAGGGAGAGACAAGGGACCGATGATTTACTACAAACTATGGAAATGACTGATTGCCAAATAGCGGGGCCCTCCAAAAATCTATCATTCATTCTCAAGAGTGATCGTATAATTCACTGTTTCTTAGTTAATTGCAGATCCCTCTACGAGAGAGGTGCCATTTATACCGCGGAAAGACATTACCTATCCTAATTCTGAAAGTGCTGGACCATCTCCACATCTTGATATTCCGGCTATGCTGATTGATGGAGGAGAGGCTCGGGGCGAGTCAAATTCAAATGTTGATAATGTTTTGCACGATTTCGTTCAACGGCGGAATGAAAAAGACGTGTCAAAGAAAAATAATATTAACGAACCTCAATAAAAGCACAACCACAACAGAAAATAATGTACAGCTCATTCTCAACAAATTTGTCGGCACATAAAGAGTTTATAAAGCAATTTATTAATAATGAATTTGGACATGCTTGCGATGTTTGTGATAGACTTCGGTTTCAAAATGATTTAAAATCATTTACCAATATTGACAGTACATAAAGCATTATATTAATCAGGAAAATTATTCCGGTTCAGAAATCGGAATTTCAGATATGTGCAACCTGTATCACAAGCATTCACAAAAATAATATCCCACATCTATCATAATATAATGGTTTCAAATATTCCCCATTTCCAGATAGTTTGAAAAATTTCCCATTAGATTTGGTGACTGAAAGATTAATATCACCCCGAATTCCTTTCATGCAAATAAGGCGACTGCGACATATCCACTGTCACTTTGGGATTTATGGTCAAGTAATTAATGTTCCAGTTGAAGTTAATACAATGGTGAGTAAATTTCCGCCAAATTTCGTTGATGATCACTGCATATACGTTCACATAAAGAGAGAAAAAATACATAAGTCTAGCTTTCTGCACGGCGTAGTGAACAAAAGAGTGATTAAAGCGTGGCTGAATTATTTAATACAAACACCTTTGTATAAAATGCACAATATTACAATTGATGAAATATTTTTTACGTATTATATATATATCAGAATATTGCCATAGACGTTTTCACTTCTCCCGTGTGGTCTTAAGCACACCCAACTTTTATGTGTTTGTAACAAAGTACATCTTATTATCAAGTGGTATTACGGAACACGGGACCCTTTTTTTTAGTCTCTCCAAATTTCCCTCCCTTTTATTTGTACCCATGTTTTAATGTATTTTTTTACTATTTCGTCACTTGCTAACCAGCAGAAATAAAATGATTATTATCATATCACGCGGGATATCAATAACTCTACTTAAGGACGCGACCAGTCATATATTTGGGGGAATAAAATAATTTTAAACCCAAAGATCGCGATTACGCTAAAAAACCAGAACACCAAATAACACAACGAAATGACGATGTAAACATTTGAGCAACTTTGAGTTAACTCTTCTCGGGTTCTCCACTGGTTCAAACTATTCATAATTGCCGACGCGTAATTAATTCTTACCTTAAGAGAATGATTGACGCGAGTCGTCTCTCGAAACATCGACAATTATGAATAGTTTAAACCGGTGTAGAGCCCGAGAAGAGTTTACTCCTTAAAGATTATATACACAGGATAATAGTTACTCATATTATTCGAAGGGAAAGTGTTAATCCTTTATATAAACAGCCTTATTTTCCATCGTAACACAGGCACCACAGTTTTCGCCTTATCTGCGCCCATCTGTAGAATAAAACCTGATCAAAATTGCATGAATGTCTGAATGGAATTAGAACAGGTTCTATTTACCGTTCACTCATTCATACATTTGCACAAGCGTTCGCACAATTTGCCGCTTTACACGGTACAATTTCCTGATACATGGGTTCGCACGATAGATTGTACAAAAAAAATGTACCGTGTAAAACGGCCTTTAGAGTGAAGGTATCCCCACCAAACGTCTCGCTTGGTTGCGACTGCTCGCCACCTTGAGGATTTTCTACATAACTATTCCTTTCCAGTGGGTAGGACGCTTCCTCTGAAGGAACTAACGACTTGGTGTGTTTAGATATCGTAGGCCAAGGGACAATATGGACATCAATACGTCCTAACGGTGATAGACCCCTTTTCAAAGTGTATAGAATTATACCCTCTCAGAAGAGCGAATACGATGAATATTCAAAAAATAGTACACGAGCGCCACATCCCCGCAGTAGGGAAATGCAAGAGGATCTTATGCGTCAGGGGTACGCAATTCACAAGTCCAGTATGGGCAAATAGACTGAGGAAGCAGGCGTGAAACCCGTATTCTGCAGCATAAGGCGTCCGCAGGGTAATTTGGTGGAAAGGTACCATCGAACTTTGAAAACGTTACTTAGGATATTTGGCCACCAAAGAAATAACGCTTGGGTAAAATGGTTAGCTCTCGCTGAAGCTTTCATGAACGAACCCACAACACGACAACAGGAGTGACGCCGACGGAGGCACATACCGGCCGAAAGCCAGCAAGAGCTTGGGACGAGTGGCTAGCGATAGAAGAAGGGGAAGTGGGGGCAGGTAACCCGCCCTTGATTGAAAGAATTAAAGAAAAAATTGTTAAGCAGGGAGAAAGGAATGCAAAGCGACACCACCATAAGAAGAGGCGCAGGGATATACCATTGAAGGAGGGAGAAATGGTGTTAGTACGTACCTGTCCCGTCTCAGACAAGGAAAAGGGATTATATCACGGATTCCTGCTATTATTCGAAGGGCCGGTCCTAATCCGTGAGTTTTGAGCCGCAGCCACTTGCCTGATTCTCCATCCAACCACAGGAAACTTGAGGGGTGTATTCCACGTACAAAACGTACGTTACAAAACACCTGATCGCGACACACGCAAACACCGCATCCGTCTTAACCCAACTTCAGAAGCATACTACGAGAGGCAAGTGATGAGTAGGGGGAAGTTAGATCGCAAGCGAATACATTGTAGGGACTGCAGCGCGAGGCGCTCACGAAAGGTAATGTGAGGAACGATTTAAAGAGCGACTGTGCATGTTACAATGTAGCCTTAGGGTAATAAAATGTAATGTATCTTGTGTATGTGGATGTCATTGATTTATGTGTGTGTATTTGCGTACGATGATGCCGCAGGACTGATTGAGTGGCGGCAGAAGAACCAATTTTGTTGCGTTGAACCAAAGAAGTGTTGTTTACAATTGAGTGAAGTGCTTGTGTGGGGGGAGTAAAAAAATGACG
This sequence comes from Pyrrhosoma nymphula, assembly GCA_963573305.1. Taxonomy (NCBI): domain Eukaryota; kingdom Metazoa; phylum Arthropoda; class Insecta; order Odonata; family Coenagrionidae; genus Pyrrhosoma; species Pyrrhosoma nymphula. The sequence goes on along the minus strand of OY754332.1, from coordinate 102,221,732 downwards.
CGCGAGAGGCGCACTTTTAACATACATAAGGGCACGTTTTCCAAGGAAGTGTTGTTACTACCGCCTGAATGCATTTAAGTGTTATACGATGCAAGGATTCCAGAAGTGACAAATTGAATACTTTGGTGTTATGTTGTGGTTTATTTTGAAGGCTTTTTACTCAGGGAACTGATGTTATTGTATGTGTGAAGAGTTTTAAATTTGCATTTTTTAGATTATAATAACGTGTTGTATGTTTTGACTTGTAAGGTGTCGCAAAGGTGTCCACGGCGAAATAAAATAGAGGCAGGGGCACCAATCTTTTGAAGGCGTTGGGGCTAAAAAGCCATATAGTAATATTATTCTAGTTTGGGTGTAGAGAGTTTTTTTTTGTTTATTCTCTTTGAAGGCTTCTAAAGATTTAATTTGTAAACTTCATCATATCTTTCGTGGGGCAAATGTAACGTACTCACATATAAGCAAGATCGGACGTATAAAACTTTCATGTATATTTTTAAAACCCCGTCAGTAAAATTGTACAGAAGGTGACGAAGATTATTCTATTATATTAATTTTGAATAATTAGAACGCCAATATTTCAATTTCATACCCATTTATTCATATTCAATGAGTTACAATATTAAGCATTCCTCCATATTGAACACCACGTTGATGAATTTAACGACCACGTTTAAGTTACAACAATAGGTAAGAAACGGAACCACGCCAGTTTTTAGAACATTCCAGATAAACGGAAGTACGTCAGTAGCCAAACTTCTAGAAAGACAACAATGCATCAGCGATCCGATCCGATATAAGCCGACGCACGCCAAGCGTCGGGACTGTCTCAAAAATCCAGGTGCTGCACGTCCTAATGCTGGATAGCGGACCCACATTATACTGTACGATTTTCAAGACCGAACGCGGTCCTATTTAAGTCCATACGGTTAAAAAAGAAGTTTATCTTACGTAATTGGTGCGAAATAAAGACAGAGGGAGTTAATAATATTGTAAAACGTGAGAAGAGAGATCCAGAAGTTCGAGCCTTGACGTCAGCCGGGAGAAGCCGAGATTATTACCGCTAGAGAGACGCGGGAGTGGAAGAAACCAAGCGTTGGGGCGAGCCGGGAGGAGTCGAGATTATTGCCACTAGAGAGACGCGGTAAAGGAAGGATCCAAGTGTTGGATGTGGTGTCGGGAATAAAGACGAGACCATACAACTTACGACACCTGAAGCGAAGTATTTTGAAGGGAGCATTTCTCCCAATATTGTAAAGGATTTGATTTATGTTGTTATACTCGTATTGAGTGTTTTTATGTGTTGGGCAAGTGATTGATTCATGAGTGAAAAGCATACGCAAGGAAGTTAATTTGTGTTGGTGATGAATGAGTTATATGCGTGATTTAAGTGAAGTGTTTATTAATTCGCGATGACACGCGTGGGCGGGGATTCCCCGCCCGACGAAAATAAAATCCTACTCAGCACACTGCGGCCTCCTCTGTTCGACACTTCATCTAATCTACTATTTCTGACCTCTTTTCAAGTTACAGTCCGTAAATACGAATATAAATCTTTGTATGACATTTTATTTCGTAACGGTCGAATCCCAGCCGGCGCGTGCCATCGCGTTACAATGTCTGCTTGCGGAGTTTTTGAGACTTGACTCGATCAATCTCTCAGTTTACATTGCTATTTCGCTACATTTGTTTTCCCGTTACATTGTCAAAGGAGAAGATGACTTAGGTATGGGTGAGTATACCACCTTTGGTTTCGACCCTAGGGTATATATTTCTCTCCGATTCAGCCCGAAAAGAACTCGTGAGGGAAGCATACGCTAGTTCCATTTGGTGATCGCTACCTTGTGTTCAACGCCCTTTACCAGTGCACCTTGCGAAAGTAATTATAACTGTAAGTAACTGTAAATTTACATTCATAGAGCTGGTAAATGTCACAACTGTGGTATCATTTTTATTTAAATGTGTTCATAAATATGCCATAATTAGCTCTCTTTTTTCAATAAGGAATCAAAAAGCCGAGCATACACTTCCCGACCATTAGTGAGCCTGAAAGACATAACATACTGAAAATACTTGACAGTGAGAGTGAAGGGGAATATACAGCTTTGAGTGAGAGCGGTGATGAGGAATGCGACAACACCATTTACCGTTTGGACCGCGACTCATTTTCTGAGGAAAGTGAGGATGAGCAATCGCCTGCAACAAGAGCTTTTTCCTTCGTGGGAAAAAACGGTGTGACAGAGTGGTCTGCATTGAAGCCAACTAAAAGATCCAGAAATGAGAGATGCAATTTGCTGAAACGTCTACCTGGACCTCTGGGTAACGCACGAAATGTATCGGATATTTTGGGTTCTTGGCAAACTTTTTCCCCAATTGATATTTTATCAGATATTGTATCGTTCACAAACACAAAATTCGAAGTGTGCAGGGTAGTTTTCTGCGTCAAAGGGATGCAAGGGAAACAGACCTAATTGAACTGAAGGCCCTTTTGGGATTACTGTATTTAGCTGGGGTGCAACAGTCGAAGCATAAAAATATTTTTAATCCGTGGAGAGCAGATGGAACAGGAACTGAATATTTTAGACTTGTAATGGGTGTATATAGTTTCAAATTTTTGCTAAGAACGTTGAGATTTGATAACATTCACGAAAGAAAGGAATTGAAGAAAAAAGATAAAATTTCCCCAATTAGGGACATTTTCGAAACTCTTGTCAGTAATTGCCGGAATAATTACAGTATGAGTGAAGAAGTTACAGTAGATGAGAAACTTCCACAATTCTGGGGTAGATGCAGTTTTCGTGTTTTTCTAAGTATGGGATGAAAATATTTGCCTGTTGTGATGCAAAAATATTTTAAACCGGTAATATGGAAGTGTACGTTGTAAAAAAAAATCAGGGCCCAAATAAAATTGATTACAAGCAAGACTCAGTGGTAAAAATACTGGTTCAGTACATTTATAACACTGGAAGAAATGTCAATTGGTAACTGGTTCATGTCCTACCCGTTAACACTTCATCTTCTAAACAATTTTTTAACAACAGTAGGAACGATAAGAAAAAATAAGGGTTAGATTCCACCCATGTTTATCGCTAAGTTGAAAGATAGAGTAGTTGTAAATAGTATTTTTGGTTTTCAAAAAGAAATGACGCTAGTGTCATACAAATCTAAAGCTAACAAAGTTGTGTTGCTCTAATCAACAATGCATCGAGATGACATTGTGGATCCTCAAACGAATGATGTAGTGGCCATACGTGCACTACGTTCCATATCCTGGGCATAATCATTTGTTCCAAGAGACGAATGCGTGCAAGGAGGAGGAGCAACGGGAGAGCATATCTCGCAGACACCGCCCGCATCTGGTGCACCATTTCCCCCCAATTCCGATCGAAGGTCCGGTCGAGACTGGTGTGCCAGCAGAGGCCCAGGATCTTAATGGAAGGTTTAGCAATAGTCCAGCTGCATACCGACTCCGACGGTAAAAGCCCCTCCCCCGTGAGAGGAAGGCTCCTGGACCTAGCGCGATTCACGAAGAGACCGCCGGTCTCAAAAGATCGGGGAATCCCGTCCGCGACCACCAACTGGTCGAAGTGGCCATCGATGAGCGTCAGGTCGTCGGCATACAGCACACCCGTATAAACTTCGCCGAAGAGCGAAGCCCCGACACCACCCTCCGCCAACGCGCGGATCACAGGGTCCATCGCGAAAGCGAAAAGAAGCATTGACAGCGGACATCCCTGGCGAACTGAATTCAATATGGCAAACGTAGGGGAAACGTCACGATTTAATTTAATTTTTGCCGAAATGTCGGTGTAAAAAATGTTGATCGAGCGAATGAAGACTTCCGGGAAAGCCATTCGAAAAGTACTGTTATAATATAATCGATGCGTACATTATCGAAAGCTTTAGCCAAGTCCACGACCAATATTGCAGAAATATTACAGTTCGCAGATTGATTTGCGCATGCTCTTTAGTTTATCCTTTCCACGAAAAGAAGCGGCGGAAGGAGTTGAATAAATGAACAATAAACCACGCTTGGATGGGCAACTAACCTTGGTGAGCTCATTGCATTTTCGTAGATACTTCTTCGAGGGAAGACGGTTAATTTTTTGCTATGCTGCTCTTGCTGCTGTGTGAACTTCCGAGCATCGATTGCAAGTTAACTGCTATTAATATATTATAAATGACTTGGTTCAAAAGTTATGTACCTCAATAATTTCCTTGCGGATGTGAAAACATTTGATAGTGTTTTACAGGCCATATTTTTTTAGTTACGCTGCGGTGATATTATACCTTTTGCAGACATTATGCTTATGCTGCATTAAAAGACAAGAGGTTCCAATCCCTCGTCATGGAAATTGTGGACGTGTTCGAGGTTTTCATTTCTAGAAAGCTCTCCGTTAATTATTTGCGCTCTTGAGCAAAGTATTATTATAGATTAAGTATATTAATAATACCCGCTATGCTTGTTTCATAAGCGTATGATCTCTCGAAACTTGTTAAAATGTCGATCGTTACCTTAGCTCATAGCCCAACAAACTCAGCCCACAAGGCATGCATGATCATTTAGGGAACGAACTGTTAAATATTCTTATAATTCTCTCGCAAACAATTCACATTAATATTTTTCTTTCGTAATCGTACACTGCCATCGATATACACAAATTTATGAGCATACAATATACATCACTGTCGAGACGTTAAGAAACTGCTACGTTCGCTGATTCTTGTGTATTATTTTACCAGTCCTATAATAAGTATAAATAGCACACAAAAAGTTGGCAAGGGAGATACGTCTACTTTATTTTATTTGTGACAAACATCTCAATAATACCATGAGAATTAAGAAGAGTTCTACACTAATTCTAGGCAACTTTTGCGATGATTGAGAGACGGAAAGTAACTAAGTCAACCGCACGCTTGCATCGAAAGTGCTTTATATTAATCGTATTTGAAGAATGTGAATCACATTCAGGAATATAATTTATTGAATACATATTTTCATGCACCAGGCCAGACAAGCTTGCAAGGAAGAGTCACGCGAAGACACCACGCCGAGTAGTAGTCTGTACAAGCATTCGAAAAATCGCGCCCGGTCACCGAGCGCTCAGTGCAGGTAGCGGCCCAAAAGACCGCTCCGTAAAATGGCCGACCGCTCCGTCGGATCGGCTACGTAGCGGTCACATTCAGGGGGAATTCCTGGAATTTTGACTGAGCGCTCCCGGAGCGCTCCGTCCCCTGAATGCGCCCAAATTGACTCGTCTCCTCCGCCGATTCCATGTCGCATGATCGGCTTAACAACTATACCTGTCCATTGCCAAAAGAGTGGGACTGCGAGAAGGAGAGGGTGAAGGGGTACGGGTGGGGGTACGGGGAGGGATACGGCCACGGATGGTGATGGCCAAGGTCTTCTTTCGGTAGCTCCAGGAAGAACGTAGAGGTGGATGAAGGCTCGAACAGGCCCTCGCCGTCCTCGTTCGTCGTATTGGACCCGTATGGGGAGGGTATGGACTCAAACGTTTTGCGTCCCCGATGCACAGTGGTCCAGATTACAAATCTGACTGGACAAAATTGTCTGTTAAGGGCATTGCGTGTGGAAAGTGATTTTCTCGTCTTGTATTAAGTTAAAACGTTTACAAATGCCTTTTGACATAAGTTTACACATTTTATACAAATATTAATTTTTTATAACAATATCATTAACTCGCTGTCTCTCTGGCGAGTGAAATTTTGGAACCATGAAAAGTTTGGATTTCAATGTTTATAAAATTATCATTACACTAAAAAATCAGAATGTTAATCTACTGAGGGATGAAATGCATTATTCAAAATTAAAAACAATACCTGCTAAATATCCACAATAGCAATGATGAAAATAACCAGAATATGAACATAAAATGCAACCATAGAATCCAATACATTGATCATTTCACAAAAAATTTTAAAGTTATTATACAACTGAATTAGGTATGAGTTATAAAATTGAAAATGGTAAACTATACACAATAATAGTAAATACAAAAAATAAAATAATAACATGTGGGAGCGTAATCCAACGATTGATCCAAATTTACACGGTGTTCTTTACGCTTAAAAATATTAATTTTATATCACTCATTCATGAAGCTTGCGCTTTAAAATTTAGAAATTATGAATGATATTACAACAACATGTATGATTTAACTATGTGAACATTCAAATCGTGAAATGTGAAAGTGTTCCAGCAATAGGCACAACGGGATGAGATATTCAAAGGCATTAGCTAAAGCATTTACAAACAATAGTCCAAGAAAGTATGTATTTACCTTCATCTCAGAAATCAAAACTGTCATCAGACTTTGAGCTACTTTCATCTTCGGATGCACTGCCTTCCGTGTGTTCAATGGCCTGTTCATGAGGTTCTAGGAGCAATTTGACAACCTCAACTGGAAGGGTTTCACTTTTCTTTTTAGGAAGTTTTCTCAGGTTTGAGATTACAGGATCTGATATTATTAGTAGCATATGTAGCAAGTCTTCTATTGTGTTTCTCCTGGAAAATTTTCTGGTGTGTTCCTCCTTAAATCAATTACAATATTTATGGCGTGCTTCTTGGGCCTCTTCAGATAATTGATCCATTGGAAACAGGGCTGTCTGAATTATGCTTCCACCATGAATTAATATTTTGTGGACGCTTGCAGGCATGTAATACCACTCATACAAAACGACATACATCTTAGCGGTGGTCATTGCGTAGCTCTCAAACGCACCCACATTTATGTCGAAACCACTCGCAATTGTTTTCAAAATCACTGAGAAGCGCTTAACGAGGTCTTTATCTAACACTGTAACTGATGAAGTCAACTTCGGATTTGCAAAAAATCAAGTCCTTTAAATTATGACGATTCAAAATATATTCTAGCACACAAGGAGTTTCGTCTAATTGTATCAGATTCACTTCGCCAAACCTCAAATAAATCTTGACGAGAAATAATTCCTGAAAACATAAAATGATTTTCAAGTGGTGTTCATCATTTTCAGCCAATTATCAACTCATGTTACCTTAAGGTAACCTATGACCTAATTGAAAAACTTTCCTATATTTCCCGTTTGATAATGCGAAAATAACATCACGCCACGAGACAATCATTTCTTACTGAGGAAATTAATGTAAGTATATCATACCTTCATCTGCGATTTCCATGCCCAAAATTATGCACCTTTCAGTTGAGCTTTGACTATCAAAGAAGCGCAGACAACACCACGATTGAGAGCAGTTACAATGTGTAGCGAATGAGGGAATAATTGCGATGCACAATTTCAGCAAAGGAACACTAGACACAACACTCGAACACGCCCGAAGGTGATCCATAAACTATCACGCCATCCATAAACTGACCGCTAGGTTTTCTCCCATATTTATAACTTCTTCACTCAGCTTCTAGCCCCAATAACCATTACCCATTCAAGACCAGAGCCAACGTATAAGCCATCCGAATATGTTTTTGTATATAATATTGAAATATAAATGGGATATGCTCTAAGGAACTTTACCATGTGATGAGCATATTGCGTCACACTATTTGGTCCACTAAAATAACCTGTGACGTCACGGATAAAAGTAAGAATAACTACAGAGGTTACACGAGGTTGCAGCTAATTATTATTTGCAAATACTTTCGGATGTAATATTGTTCACTGGGCGAAAAATTATCGCAGAATGTCGCGGCGTTTTTTATTTAAGGCTTGCGAAAATACTTGTTTTTATTCCCCTTTGACTAATAGATGAACTCATCATTTCTGGATTTTTTAACTATACTTATATGAGAGAAAATGCTTCTTTTTCGCATCAAAATGAAAGTAATACTTTCAAGGTGGATAATGAAGCCAAAAAAATGGAATAATCACACATAATAATCATATTATCATCATTATTGCAGAGCGCTAAAATCTCGGCCGCTAAGAAATGGCGCAACTGTCAAACGAAAGCCCAAGGTTTAACACTCTCATGATTGGTATTCCCTTGATACAACGTAATTTAATTGATATCTTATGGTTCCACCTTTATTCTACTTTGATCAACCAATGGCTGAAGACATTCCTAAAAAGTCGACTTTTGAGGTTTTTTCCAGTCAGATTTGAAATATGGACCACTGTGCGATGCACGGGCACACGGCGAATCCTTCGCCGGAGCCTTCCCCTCCTCCTCCCCGCAGCGACCTTCCGTTGTTTCGTCCGTGGCGGTCCCGATCGGAGTTTGCGTGCAGTTTCGTTGGAAGGGTGTAAACATAGAGCTTACTTATTTATAGAGCTTACTTACTTACTTACTTACTTATTAAGCTCTATGGGTGTAAACATGCTTGGCAAAGAGGAGGGGGAGGAGAGGTTTTGGGAAAGGTTTGTAAGGAGAGGAAGAGAGTGTAGGGAAGGGAAGGAGGGGTCCTCAGCGCCCAGCACGTCGAAGGCAATAGTTTCCGGGGCGGGGGGGGGACGTGGTTTTGTTTCCCGACGCGCTGCGGCATCGGCGTTGGCTTATTGGCGTTTGAATGGTCCGTTGTTTCCTCTATTCTCTGCTTCTTCTGCGGTTCTTTGTCAGCCGAAACCATCCCCCTCTTCACCCCACCCTCCTCCAAGACGGGGGTCGGGGCACGGCCCCCTAGATACAAGGCCTGAGCGCTCATGCCATTCTCTTTGCTGACGCCACGAGTCAGAGGCGACCACGTTGAAAACTGTCCGTGCCTCCGATTTAGTAGCCATTGCGGTGAAAACTGTGTTGACGAAGGTGTCGAGTGTTTGTGCCAAAGATACTGCATAAAGGATTCCCGAGTCGTCCACGAGAAGCGCTGTTTTCTACTGTAATTTCGCGAGCTTTTTAATAGCTTTGCAAATTGTCCGCATCGTAGCGCAGTAAAAAATAGGGACCTATTCATTCCCGATATTCTCCATTGTGTAAGTGCAAGTGCATGTGCCTGCTTCGAGTCAAATCGCTTAACATTAGTTTTCCATTTGAAAGCCGGTGAATTAAGGTTTTTAGAATTTAAGAATGTGGCGTAACCGTCGTTGCTTTGTCCCTGGGTGCAACGCGACGGTGGCTACGACAAGACAAAAAAGGAAAATAAGGAGTTGGGCGTACGAAACCAAAGCCTGTTCAAAGTGAAGGTTGGTGAATCTATTTGAGTGTTCTATTAATCATTAAATTTGCATAGGTTATAACATTAATACATTGGTATAAATTGCTTGAAATTTTCGAGGTTATTTAGATGATTTTACCGATACGCTTGTTGTAATTGATATACCGTTGTATGTACTCAACCGGAAGTGAATGAGGTAACGGTGAACCTCGTTGTTTTAGGAATTAAATGGAGAAATTGATATGTGAATAAATTAATTACATTTTTGTACAAGTAAAAGTATTTTAAACGGTCTCGTGAAGCCATTTTTAAAATAGTCGTATTTCGAAAGCCACGTGTTCATTGTGTCCGCCATGGTTGTAAGCGCCGGGATCAGAAGATTATTTATTACATAAGACAGCCACACATCTCCATAGACGTCCTTAATGCAATATTTAATATTTACAGAACGAAGCCCAAATTCTGAAATGGCGGAGGGTTATTCCAGGATTGGATAGTGTTTTCGGAGAGGGATGTTGTCTGTGAGGATCACTTCTCGGAGGATTCTGTAATTCGGTTTTTCGAAATCCCTATGCCAGATGGTTCAATTTCAAAAATTGAGAGGGAGAGGCCCATACTGAAGCCCGATGCCATACCAATTAAATTTCCCAATTGCCCGGGCTACATGAGCCGGGAAATCAAACCTCGGAACCCTCCGAAAGAAAGGGGTTCCATCGTGCCTCCATATTCAACGGGGCGCTCAAGCAACGAGTTCGACGCAGTTGGAGCAGAGAATTTATCTTTGCTGGCCAATTTAGCTGGGATTAGGACCCCGTTGAAAGTGCAGGAAGAAACGACGGCATTGGAACAGCTGGAAGAAACCACACCAATGGAAGTTCCAGTTTTCTCTCTGTGTACTATTATCGAGGGCATAAGCGGAATACATCTTCCAGGACCGAACTGGACAACTGCCATCGTCAGCAATTGTGCAGTGTTTCTCTATGTAAGAAATGACTTCGTGTGAGAGAAAACGGTGGTTGTACGTGACAACCTGGGTATCAAGGTGAACTATTTACTTTTTCTAACTTATGTTGTGTTCATTCCTAATTAATATAATCAAATTCATTGACATCAATTCATTGTGCCATGGCAAATTTACGATTTACATTCATATATACGCGGCTATATTCTCTAGGTCCTGTTCCATGGGAGAGAGGTTGCTGTCAGTGGTTTAAAAAGAGTGATGAAGCTCGCAGACATATCAGATGTACTCCACTTGAATAATGGGTTGCTGGTCTGTGCTGGTTTGCCTGATAAGACCATCGATGGAGAAAGGTAATGTACATACAATTTTATGATATGAGTAAATTTCGTGTCAGTGTTTGAATCCTTAACATTAATTTCTCTGATTTTTAATATGGTGGTAACTACTAATTGTGACCTAATATTTTTTATGCAATATCAACTCAACCTTCGAGTGTAGTGTGTGGCGGACGTCCATCTATTTTCTCCTCTCGAAAGATCATTTGTCCTATGCCTGCCTTGCTTCTCATTTCTCCAAATTCCTCAAAATGTGGAGTGATTCGAAAAATTTATAATAGATATTTCACCATTGTGAAGTTAATTTTTCACTGTAAAGTGAAGGGCAAAGGAAAAAAAATACTTTTCATCATTTATTTGGGGTATTAATGAGTAATATATAGAAGTAATTCATTATGCTGTTTTCCATTTTTTTTTGCTCACTCATTCTTTCCGGGCGGTTTTTGAATGTGTTAAGTGCCATTATTTTTATTAATGAAGTTACTAATTTTTGAGTGAGTAGGAGACTATCTGAGGGAGTAGAAGATTCTCATTCTTTTTATTCTCAGAATACCTCCTACCTCTCTTCATCCCTTTGGTTTTAAAGAATGGAAGTTGTGTGTCTGGGATCTCTTAAGCATTTTCAACCTAAAGCACAGGTTGATTCAATAATTAACATTTGATATAGTCTTCCCTTGTAAAGATATCGCTCCTCTCATTACCCTGTCTTCCCTGTATCCTTACCTAATACCTTGCCATCAAATGGTGCATTGAAATTGGAATATCATTCATATTACCACTGTAGATAACCTCAAAGCATATAATGGTGAGTGTGCATTGTGTAATCATGCAATTTTTTTGTAGCTTATATTAAAATAATATAGAGGATATGGTACACCTAACTGTTCAAGGGTATGATGGGTTATAACTTTATACGTACACATTTATGTAGCATACATAATAAATGCAGGTGTAAAGGTGTATTCCTTAGCACTTGTGAAGAGTAGGTTATTCCACATATATCTCTTGTGATAGTAGCAGTAATTTGGTCAAAATTAAGTCTGTTGTTGTTTTCTCGCATGTAATATTTGCATATGCCTTAAGTACCTTGCTGCATTTCCTTTGTCAGTGTTTGATAATGAGATGGTTTGATTCTTTCAATGATGTGCAGAGTTGCTGCCAAATGTCTGGGGTATGTGGCGACAAAAACCCCAAGGAGCAGAGGTAGAGTGCTTGGTGCACACCCTGTAGGAGGGCAAATAAACTCATGGCTGACAGAGCCAGGAGAAGACAGGGCTGTGAAAAAAGTAAAAGGGCCAGCACCGTGAGAAGGACATTGAAGTTGTGTCGCATAAGGGCCACATGCCTTCCGCACAAGGTTTGAGCATATTTTATTACACTACTTTGGAATGTATACAAGTAGTTTATCAATTTTTGAGAGAAAAATTCATCTGATTTTATACTGTGGCTGAATGAAATTTACAAATTGTGGTTGGTCTTCGTTGGCTCTTAGAGGGGCAATGTGCACCAACGCTGGTATTCACTTGTAATTGTCGATTTTCCAGGTTGATCTTCAAAAGATAAAAATGCAGACCATGATGAAAGAGTGTGCTCGTAAATCGAAAGAGGATCTAAGTGAGCAAATTTTTGACCCTACCATCATGCCAGCAGGAAGCTTTCAAAGCATGTTTTTCTGCAGCAAAAGCCCGCATTGCTAAGGGGAGAAGGTACTCTCGTGATTGGGTGTATGAGTGCCTTCTTCTTAGCATAAAAAGTAGGCGGGCATATGAGAACATGAGAACTCATGGAATTCTAGCGCTGCCATGTATGACCACCCTTAGGCGTTACTTGGAAAGTGTGAAAGGAACGTATGGGTTCCAAAAAACCACCTTCCAATGTTTGAAGCTGAAAGCTGGTGAACTTCCAAAGGAGGACAGAAGGGGTATATGAATCATATACAAATCATAAAAAGTGTCAGTATTTTTCTCATTGGCCTGTGTTTAACATTTTTGTAACTTGTTCTGCAGGTACACTTCTATTAGATGAAATGAATCTGTCTAAATGCTTAGCTTTTGACAAGAAGACTCTGAAAATCAATGGGTTCACCAGCTTGGGAGACCACACACCATTTCATCAAAAAAAAACCAGAGAGGGGACCATGCTTTGGTTATGATGTATCAGCCATTTAGAGGCAGGTGGGTGCAGGCTTTGGCTTGCTTTTTAAGTAAGGGATGTGCATCCAGCACAGTCCTGCACCACCTGATATTGGAGTGCATCATCTTGATGGAAAAGGTCGGCTTCTATGTGGATTTGGTTACCACTGATGGGGCCCAGTGGAATCGCTCCATGTGGAAGCATTTTGGGATTGATGCAACTAGAGTTAGCTGCAGTCATCCATTCAATCCCTCCAGGAGGTTGTGGTTTGCCTCAGATTTCCCACATTTAGTGAAGAATTTGAGAAATTTTTTGGTATCCCATACTGAAACTTGGGTGAGTTTTGTCTAATAAATCCATTGGAGCTATGCATACTTAAACATCTCATATTGTATAAGAATTCCATGTCTGTGGTAAATTACCTCCAACTTTGTAAAGAGCAATAGTTTCTGAGTAATATTAATGTATCTATTGACCCTCATTTACTGATAATTGATTATCTTTTGTGTTTACAGACTCCGGATGGTGTTCTGAAATTGAGGCACTGGGAGACTGTTGTTCATTTGGACAATATCACCAGCTTTCAGTTGAAAGCTTGTCCAAAGCTAACAATGGAGCATATTCAACCTAAGCCCTACCAGAAGATGAATGTGGCCAGGGATTTTCAGGTATTGTATTAATTTTTATATTTGCCTTTAATGAAAATTGAAATATCCCATTAAACTCATTCCATGTTTGAGTTTTGTTCAAATACATATATATTGATGTCACGGGTGTATTGATTGAATTAGTAGCTTTGATAGCATTATATGAGCATGTTTTGTTGGTACCTACATTATCATTGTTTAAAACACAAGATATTTTTGGTGGAGTTATTATTTTTGGTGCTATCTCTAAGTAATTGGGCTCTCTTGTGCCTGTGAATATCTTGTATTCCATAAATAAGTTACTCCTCTCCTCCGTTAGTTTTTTGGGCGTAAGGTTGCTGTTGCCATGAGGATGTTTCAACCACGCCATGAAAACTTGGAGGACTGTGACCCATCCACTGTCTTTATAGAGCATGTGGCAGGTGTAATTCATGCGATGAATTTGCGTACGCCTGTTGGAGCTCTCATTCGAGGAATAATGAATGGGAGGTAAATTATCAGCTAAATCCTATTCAATCACAATTGAAAGACCATTGATCACATAGATTTTCGTAACAGTGAAGCCTGTCTTAAGCGGAATCTCTCGGTGCCATCATGATTTTCCGGATAAGACAGTTTTCCGCTTAACCCAGGGTCTTACATTTCGAAAAAGACCTTGAAAAGCATTTCACGCCCATAACATGCGTCGCCTAAAAGGTTGGTTTCACTCTAATTTTACTTGTAGACGAAATTATTACGAATTCATGAAAGAACAGATTGTGGTTAAATTTGTTTATCTGTTTACTAGTTAACATAAAAGATGGTCTATAAAATACGCATATAATCCGTCACTTTTGTCTGTTTTTCCTTTTTTTCCTGTTTAATAAAATTCTCTACGTTGCCAATAGCCCCGTTTAAGATATTAAATAAATCAGTGTTGCCTTTGGTAAGACTACATTCTGCTAATTCTTTTAAAGAAACCAACATTTTTTTATAGGACTTTTTGTTTTCTTCACATATTATGGTTTTATTTATTTCTTCGTCGGATTCACAGGCTTGGTCTTCTTTCATACTGTCTGTCAGCAAAACATCTTCATCGCTCGTCAGAATATCGTTGTCTAAGTCTACAAATTTCTCAGCATCCATGTTATTGCCTATAGCCTGCTGTAATTCGCTTAGATCGTCCATTGTTTGTGAAATAGAAAAGGTCCTGTCTACATCTATGTTCCTTTAAGTGCATAAATATGCATTTACATTGTTGATATGATTTGATGGAATTTGTTTTCCTTTCCCCGGGGACCAGTAGTGGCATAAATCCAGCTTTAGTGAAGCATTGTTTAACCGTTGATGTTTTAATATCTTTCACTGCCGAATTAATCAAATTTATGGCATTCAGCGCTGATATTTTTTTCATCACCTCCGACGCTGTATTTGCAGTATCTCCAGCAGCTAACAATGATCGCATCATGTACTTTGTATATTGTGCTTTCAGTGATCTAATTATCCCCTGATCCATTGGCTGAGTGATGCTAGTTGTGTTTGCCGGAAGTCAGGCTAGCTCAACATTCGTAAGGCGAATTTTAGGGTGGCAGTTTGCGTTATCGAGGAAAAGTATGACTTTCCTATTTTTCCTCTTCATTTCGGCATTGAAACTTTTCAGCCACTCTTCCATGATTAAAACCGTGTTCCATGCTTTTTTTATTATGTCTCCATTTGACTGGTAGCTTCCCAATGCCAAAATGTTTGAAACATCGTGGTCGAGCTGACTTTCCAATGACAAGAGGCTTTAGGAGCTCCCCTGCCATATTTACATAAATGAGAATGGTCAAACGCTCCTTTGACTGCTTCCCTCCTACAGAATAAAGAATAAGAATAAATCCAAATAATTTTTCCATTAGTGCACTAATTTCAAGAAACGGAACTCGGAAATGCATACAAACCCTTGCAGTTTTCTCCTTTAACGCACAATGTTTTCAATGGAAGTGCCCTAAAAAACAATCCAGTTTCAAAGAACTTAAGGATCCCCGTTATAGACATCTCATGGTTGATAGTCTTTAATTTTTTCTTGAACCATGCCTTTCCAGTCCTCTACGGTTTCCATATCCACGTCGTTCGACTCTCCGAAGACACTGCTCCAAACAACATAGTGCCTTGCTTTGAAGCTCTCCACCCAACCATTCGAGGCCTTAAAATCTAGTTTTCCTAAAGAGACTGCTAACTCCTTTGACTATTCTTGCACCATTGGACCTGAAAAAAGAATATTCCTCGATCTTGCTTGCACAAACCATTCCAAAACTAACTTGTTTTATTCTTAAAATTCACAGGGAGGAGTTTTCCTCTTTGAATGTAAACTTAGGCCTAAACTAATAGACATAAACAACAACAATTTTATGTTGTGTTGGTTTGCAAATTATTGTTGATTGGGATATGAAGAAATACGTTTCTTAGGACCTACCTCTTTCTAACTCTTTCTTGATTTCGTCCTTCTTCTCAATTACTTCATTAACTTGCGTCTTTCCACACTTAAACCTCTCTTGTATCAGCTACATGGATATCTTTTCTCGTTCAAAGCACTCAATCAACTCCAGTTTATTTTCCAGCGTTAATACGTTTCATAAGTAAAGGATCTGACAGGTGGTAATAAGGGAATGGGAATTACAACGATAACAGACGAGACGGGAAAGGTAATCGTAGAACCGAAAGAGATCCAGGAGAGGTGGAAGGAGTATGTCGAAGATCTGTATGGTAAAGAAATAAGGCCCAATAGGTTAGATATAGGAAGAGAAGACGATATCGACAGAGATGGCATCGGACCAAGTATCCTAGATTGCGAAATCGAAAGAGCTCTACGAGACATGGAAAGGAATAAGGCGGTGGGAATAGATGACATACCTGCAGAGTTTTTAAAGAGCATGGGGAAGAACGGAAGAGGAAAACTTTTTGCGCTTATTCGTAGGATTTATGAGGATGGAGTGTGGCCGGAAGACTTCGCGAAGACTGTACTAACTGCTATACCAAAGAAGAGTAAGGCAAAAACGTGCGAAGACTATAGGACAATAAGCTTAATATCCCACGCGGCCAAAGTAGTTCTGAGAATTATAAACAGAAGGCTAGAGAAGAAGGCAAATGAATACCTGGGTGACGACCAGTTCGGATTTAGGAGAGGGACGGGAACGCGAGATGCTATAGCGGTGATGAGGACGTTAGTAGAAAGAAACCTAAAGTATGGGCAGGATGTTTTCGCATGCTTCGTAGATTTCGAGAAGGCGTTTGATCGGGTGGAATGGGCGAAAGTAATGGGAGTGTTGAAGAAATTAGGGGTCCATTGGAGGGACAGGCGTCTGATTCGGAATTTGTATACGAACCAGACGGCGAAGGTTAGGGTAGCCAATGGAGAATCGGGATGGGCCACGTTAGGACGGGGAGTGCGGCAAGGGTGCCCACTCTCGCCGTTGCTTTTTAACGTGTATCCAGAAGAAATGGTAAGGGAGGCATGGGAGGAGGTAGGAATAAAGGTAGGAGGGGAGCTGATAAAATCAGTGAGATTTGCAGATGGTCAAGCATTGGTTAGTCAGTCTGTCAAGGGGTTACAGTCAATGGTGAATGCATTAGAGGTGCAGTACAAAAAGTATGGGATGAAGATCAATCACAAGAAAGCGAAAGTAGTAAGATTTTCTAGAAGTAAGAAGGCGGGGCTGATTATAAGGCTGGAAGGGCAGAAGATAGAGCAAGTCGAGCAGTTTACGTATCTGGGTAGTATTTTGGAGGAGAATGGGTTTAGTGATAAGGACATCAGATGCAGAATTGTGCTAGCTAAATAAGCATTTTCGAAGAGAAGGGAATTGATGAGGGGGGGGCCATAGAAGAGACGTAAAGAAGAGGCTGGTGAAAAGTTTAATATGGAGCGTGGAGCTATATGGGTCGGAAACTTGGTCAATGCGAAGGGAGGATGTGCGTAGACTTAAGGCGTTTGAGATGTGGGTTTGGAGAAGGATGGAGAAGGTTAGCTGGATGGCGAGAAAGACGAACGAGGAGGTATTGGATATGGTCGGAGAGGAGAGGAAGCTTGTGGCAGAGGTTCGGAAAAGGCAGAACAGATGTATGGAGGAGGTTTTGAGAGGAGAGGGCATGTTGAAGAGAGTGATAGACGGGAGAACACTGGGGAAGCGTGGAAGAGGAAGGAAGAGGATAGGAATTCTGGACGAAATAAGAGGAGGTAGAAGATATGAAGAATTGAAGAGGGATCTAATAACGGGCCATCCTTAGGAGGGAAAGCGAGACAATGTCTATGAGGTTGGGATGCAGAATGGGGACTGTCCAAGAACCTACCAATCAGCTGGTAGAATACTTGAATGAAAATACGTTTCTTGGCATTTCGGAAATCAATCTGCTCTTCCCCTAAGGTCCTTAGCATTCTCTGGTGTGGTCTTACCCTTTCAGCAGAACGCAGGAAAATTATTCCGTCTATTTCGGTAGCGAGCAAGGCTACACAACAATGTTTATGTACTTATTGTATAGAGGTGAGAGGGTTCTGCGAGTTTGAGGGGAGGTAATTGTGCAAGAGTGGGTTGGTGCAATGGTCAAGAAAGAGAAAAGGGGAAAAATTTTCCAAATTAAAAAAAAATGTGCATTAAAATGTTTTTTGCAATTCCGCTCAAACCAGGTTCACGTGCTGGAAATCGATTCCGTTTCCGTGTTTGACAGTTTCCCTTTAACACAGGGTACCAATTCATGTAAAACCCTATTACGATCGCCGGGACCAACATATTTTTCCGGATACGACAGGTTTCCGTTTACCTCAGGTTCCGCTTAAGACAGGTTTCACTGTACTTGCAATTAACATTATTATTTAATTTACAGTGCATTGAGAATTTCATACAATATTTGGAAGACTGGTAAAATGTATCAAAAAACATGGAAAAATATTTATATTTGTCGAGCAATACGGCACTGGGCTTCAAAGTTACGCTCAAGTCAACCCTGGGACTCTACAAGTTCTTAGAGGCTAATTGTGGTTTCAAGTTTCTGATGAATGCAAGATTGAACCAGGATGCTTTGGAGGTATGTATTATTGAATCTGTTTACCTTATGAACCACATTTTGATATTCTTACATTTGCATTAAAAGCAATATGAAACTTTTGTTACAGAGATTTTTCGGCATAATGCGTTCAGCTTACGGCTCTAATGACCACCCAGATGCAATTCTATTCCAGCGGATGTTTAAGTTGATCAGTACCTATTCACTAATCAAGCCACCGATAGGTAGTATTGTGTCTGGTGGTGATTTGCTGGATACTCTAATGTCATTGAAGGACATTCAAAACCCCAGTAGCCGTATTGAGAAGCTCCAGAGTATTATGGATGTCATCATTGACAAAGGGAACTTAACTGATGACATTCCAGTCCTCTTGTCTGCCACCAGTGACCATGACTACTTCCCGGATCAGACAACTGATTTTGTACTTGCATACTTCAGTGGTTATGTGGCTAGGAAAGCTTCCAGATTCACCAAGTGTGAGTCGTGTAAGCAAAGTGTGCAAAGACAAACACCTGATCCGGAATGACATGACTATTTTATAAACGGGATGAATTAAGGGAAACTGACCTTTGCTTCTAAGAGACTTTTCAGCCTAATGAAAGTTCTTGAGGACAGAACTCTGAAGGTGCTTTCCTCTACCATTTTAAATGTGGATTCGATATTCGATATCGCAACTGCATTGAAATATGTAGATTGTTTGCCACTGGTACGATGTGGAGAGCACTGTGCTACATTTACTGAGGCAATTGCTATGTTTTTTATTGTAACTAGAGTACATTTTGCCTGCAAGCAAGCCAACAGAGCTGATAATATTCAGCAGGAAAAAGCAAGGCTACACCGCAAAAGTGCCAAGTTGCAATGATTTTTGTGCTCTTCTTATATTGTTGGCTGTATTTATGTTTCTTGTACTTGTTATTCCTGTAGTCATTTGATGTATGCTTTATTTCAAATTCACCTTAATGCCCTCTGTATGTATGTATATATTTTTATATTATAATCATGTACCATGTTATATTTACCCATGCAAACTGTCTTGTATATGTATATTGGCTGTATATATCAGGGGTGCCCAACTTTTCTGTATATAAGATCTACTTTTTATCTTAAAAGTGTGTCGCGATCGACTTATTGTCATAGGCGTAGTCTAAGAGGGAAGAAGGGGTGGCAAATGCATACTATGTTTATACACTGTGTTTCAGCATAAGGTTCATTCCAGCGAGGTATGGGTAGATATGTAAAATATATGTTCAAAACTATTTTTTATTTTTAAATCACTTATTAAGTTTTCGAGATATAAGCTCCTGAAGAAAATAAATTTCCAGACCCAACGTTTGATAGCAGCAGTCCGTACATGCGGTACCTAAAAAATTCGATTTTCCGACACTTTTCGAGATAGATTTTTACTAACTTAAAATGCAATTATTTTTTTAATCAACTGCAATGTATAAGTTGTTGTACTATTTGTTCGTAAATATAAAAAAGTTGTTATAAAAATGCACAGTATAGCTGATAATTTGATTACAATATTTCACTTTCTCGTTTTTTTTGGGCCAAGAAAATTTATCATGAGAGAATAATATGACTTACTTTTTGCTAGTTTATAAATAGCTCGCTAAGTACACCTCGTACTGAAATATAGATATAAGGCTTATCTACCTACGTAAAAAAACATCAACAATAATTATTTAAAGGGCCAAAAAACTCACGTCCAGGGGAATTAAAAGAACATGGATAATTATTAACAATATTTATTATTTCAAAGTAGCCGCAGATAAATACAGATTTAGAATTTACTGTGTTCCTTTAACATTAATGGGAAGACTGAGTTTGCATGTCTCTAACCAAGGAATCATAATCAGGTGTATATCCTGACAAAGATAATAATAATGAGTCTTCTGTATGGGAATCAGTCAGGACAGAACGTTGTTTAGTCTTCGCTAGCTTCAAGTATGAAAATGCCGATACGTAAAGGTATTTAGATCCGAAACAAGAATAGATATATTCGCTACATTTGGTGACACTGGGATATTTTTCTCGGTTGACATATTTCCAAAAATCTTCTTCAGATTTTCTGGCTTGTAAGTTTAAGTCAGTTTGTAAAATTATAATTTAATTTTCTAGTGCCTTTTGATCCATATGAAATATGTCTGAAATTTTTGGCTAATGTGTTTCAAACTTAAATCTTTTTTAAAAGGAAAAGATATAAATTCCACCATTTCTTTAATTTTTTCAAAATCCTGGAATCTTACCTCAAAATCTTCAATTACTTTTTGGATTTCCGCGACGTATTTGTCGATCTTATACTTTATATTTTTATGTTTTTGTAGGTCATCCGCCATATTTGGAAAATGATTCAGATTATTTTGTTGCAGATCTTCTATTAGCAAAATAAATTTTGTTTTATATGCGTCTATGTAGCTGATCATATCAATTACTGTTTTATTTTTACCTTGTAATTCTAAGGAAGACGAAAATAGGCTGAAGGCTTTTGAGATGTGGGTGTGGAGGAGGATGGAGAAGGTGCGTTGGACGGAAAGGAAGACAAATGAGGAAGTGCTTGACATGGTGGGCGAGGAGAGGAAACTTATAGATGAGATTAGGGGAAGGCAGGGTAGGTGGCTGGAAGGGGTAATGAGGGACGATGGTTTGCTGAAGATCGTGATCGAGGGAAGGATGTTGGGTAAGCGGGGAAGGGGAAGGAAGAGAATCGGTTTTATGGACGGGATGAAGAACGGTAGGACTTATGCTGAGATGAAGAAAGAAATACAAGAGGTAGAAAGGGCACAGCACGTGTAAGAGTTCGTTGGATATTCTCTGACTTTAATCACAACCTACCTCTAACCGGTAGATTACTGTAATGAATGAATTCTAAATTTAAATGACTTGATATTGAAGTAAAATCGGTAAGAAATGCCAAGTCATTAAGCCAAGTTTCGTCATTTAAATTTTTACTGATTCCATCTTGTTCGTGAAGAAAATCTATAATTTCAGGCAATAAATCACGAAATCGCTGCAGAAATTTACCTCTGCTCAGCCATCTGACATCGGTATGTAGTAATAATTCAGGTTGGCCTTCATCGAGCTGCAGTTGGAAGAGACGCCGTTTGAAGGAACTTCCTCGAATTGAATTAACAATTTTAAATGCTAAGTCCATTACCTCTTTTGTGTTTAGTCTCTTACTAGCTAACACTTGCTGGTGAATTATGCAGTGATAGCTCAAAAAGGCTGGGAATTCATCTTCAGTTCGACAAAGGGCTATAAATCCATTTTTGCAACCTATCATTGCAGCTGCGCCATCTTTTGTTATTGAGACTAATTTGAAAAGTGGTACTTTCAAATCATAGAGCAAGTTTTTAAAGGCTTTGAATATGTCGACACCTCTAGTCTTTTCCTTCAAAGAAATCATACCCAACAATTCTTCTTTAGATGTAAAATCCTTAAAAATCATACGAACGAAAACAAGTAATAGTGCTGTACCACTTATATCTGTCGATTCATCACACTGAATGGAAAAACAAGAACATCCATTAATATGATTAATTAACTGCTCTTTTACATTCCCACTCATCATTTCAATTCGTCGCACCACTGTGTTTCGAGACAATTGTAGATCTTGAATTGCAGCAACAATTTCACTCTTGTTCTTAAAAAGTGAATCTGACATTTCCAAAAATATTTCCTTTACAAATTCACCGTCGGAAAATGGCTTGCATTTTTTTCGCTAAGAGATAGCTTACTTTGAATGATGCAGTAGTTACTGCTTGAGACTTCAACCTTGGCTTTTTAAAAACGCTTTGTTGATTTCTTAATCGAGTTTTAAGATCCCTAACTTTATGTTTTCTCAGTTCAGAATTTGGTGGATAATCTGTTTGATACTTGTTATGTAAAGCTAAAAAATGTCTCTCCAGATTACCCTTCTTAGCAATGGCTACCGAGGTAAGGCATATTTAACAACAGTATTTATCATTCACCATTGTAAAAAGCTCCCATCGAGCTCCCATTCTTCATTGGAGTGATAAGTTTCAGATTTCTTCGGTTTACTACTCATGTTCATGGGTATACTAGAATGCAAAGAAATATGACAATAAATATTGAATTAAATATTTTCCTAGAAAATTCTAAAACTCGTGAGCTGCGGCAATTATCTCCGTTACATTGAGAGAAATAATAACAATCCTGCATACTACAATCGGGGACAACAATACAAGTATATTAAAATCTAATATAGATATATTCGAATTTACAAGAAGTATGTTAAAGTTACAATATATTTATTACGGTTTACAATACTGACCTCTTACTTTAGATATAATTACTGTTATTCCTAATATATTTGTAATACTGTCCCTTATTTTTCTCCCAGTGTAATGACCGCAGTTTAGAGATTTGTTACCGAGAATGCTCACTTATCAAGTAAATAGTTAGGCAAGAAAAGCAATATAATTTAAAACAAAGAAATGTACTTACATTTTAAATAGAAGAAAAATTTAAATCCAATGTGGTCACCGAGGATAAATAATATTGCTTAATAATGACACAGTTAATACAAAAGAAAAGAAGCTACCATATGGCACTACCAAATATTCAAGCTGACTGACTGTGTTCTTCGATGAGTCGAGTAGTAACTGTTGCGTTCGCTCGTTATGTCCGGTGACAATGTAACACATAAGTCAAAATGTATTGTGCTGGGTGAGCGGAGATAACAGTGTCTGGCTGTCAGAATTCTAGGTATTCATGAACTTGGCAAGCTCCCAGAATACATTCAACCATTACTACAAAGTTTTGTCTTCTAAAATCGCTTAAAAGTCATGGAAGTACACGGAATTCTGCCCCAGACATTGCGAGAGATCGACGATCGACCAAAATTGGCCTCGCGATCGACCGGTCGATCGCGATCGACTTGTTGGACACCCCTGGTATACATGGTGGGAGGCCCCTCCGAGGGACAATACCTTTTCGTGGTGGAGGGATTGCGTGCTCTAAAGGATTTTTCTTCCAAATACTAACTGCAAAGTGAGAGGTCTTGTATCTAAGGGGTCGTGGTCGGGGAGGCGAGCAAGGGGGCCGCCTTCAGCCCACATGGCAACAGGGGCCTACTTCTCGTTCTTGTCGCGGGACAAGATATCACGCGTTCTCAGTAACCGAGATTTCGTTCGTCTCCCATTCTCGTTTTTTGCGTTCGCGTTCGTGATAAGGCTCGGGCAACTTCGGCTCTGTAACCATGGAAGTGACGTCAGCACCGCTAACGTCATCGATTTCAGCCAATACGAGAGGAGTGGGCTTTCGAGTGGCAGCTGTTAGCAGACGAAAAGGCAAGAATAAGGCAAAAAACATTTTCAAGCGCTTAAATGTTATAATTTCGCTTGTAATACTTTTATTATTAACCCTTTAAAGACCGAACTAACTTACCAACTGTTTTTCATTATTTTTTTTGCATATTCTATTTATTTTACAGCTAATTAAGAGATGTTATGAAAGAAAACCCGAACAAAAATTTTTAAATGCGTTTTCAAGCATGTTCCCAAATGGGAACATTGGACACTCCAGTGAATAAAATTTCAAGGTTTTACTTTTTTTAGAGCATGTATATTTTTCGAAAATATCATAAACGTGGTAAAAAATACATGTAATTATAACATCATTCTCATTATACAGTGTATAAATTGCATTTATGGATTACTCATGATACATTGAAAAACAGTGAAGATGCATTTTTTTTCACATTCGGCGCATTGGAGGAGAGTGTTTTTTTTTTGCAGACTACGCATCTTCCCTGTGAAGATTGATTTCGAATATGGCCCCTGTTTTTCTTCGTTTCACTGAAGAGTGCGTCTTAGGTCCAGGATGAGAGATTATTTTTGGGCGTATTCGCATGAGACTTGTCGCTACGTCACGGAGAAACTCCAAGTGCGTTTTCGACCCTTTTCCATGGATTTCCCTATGCAAAAGCCATGCACTGACGACACTCATATTCAAAGCATTTGAAAACAGATTCCACCACCATTTCTTGCTTCGGAGTTTTGGCCTGTAGCTACTCAGAAGTTTGTCCAATACATCAACTCCCCCCATTCCCAAATTATATTTTTTTATCAATTGCGGTTGTGTAATTTCTATCCTTTTCCCTTCCTTCCTAGAAAATATCTTTACAGAACCCAATGGCTCATTAGTGTAGCAGTTGGACCCTAATGTAACCACTGAATTATCATTCCATCGACAGAAAAATACCACTCCATCACATAGAAAATCAAAATCCCCTCGGTGAGATTTTGCCATCACTTTTGATGGTTTTAGCGGGCATTTAGCTATCCTTCCTTCCCGAATTGTACTTGTTGCCTTTATGCTTTTCTCTGCCAGTTCTACTAGCAGTGAGTGGGATGAAAAGAAATTATCGAAGTGTAACTCAATTTGCTAAGGGTGCTCTACAACAGCCATAAGATCGCATACTACCCTACTTCCCAGCGGTCCAGTAGATTTTTTTTCTTTCCCTGCATATATTTGCATCGCATAGGGATATCCTGATGATGAACATAGCATCCAGATTTTGTACCCAAAACGAATTGGTTTTCCTTTGATAAACATTTTGCTCGAGTGATGGCCGTAGTATGGAACCATTCGTCAAGGCTTAGTTCCTTATGGAAGATTCCAAATTGCACGACGTTTTTTCCCAACTCTCTATACAAAGGAGATATCTTTCCTAATTTGTCACCCTTTTGCAACATGTTGTTATCGGACAAGTGAAAGTATCTTTTTATGTCTTTGAAACGATTCCTGGGCATCACTGATGGAATAATTGGAATTGCCATATCCTCTGCAGAACACCAATACAAATTTTCTTGGGGGACCGTGTGGTATCCACTAAACAAAACTATTCCGAAGAACTGACCAATCTCTTCCCACGTAACATCAAGAGATGAGCCTTTTTGTTGAGCATAAAGAGAGGACATGTTTGCAACATGACTCAAGTACTGCTGTGGTAAATACTTGAAGAAGAGTTCAATCGGCTCCAAGGCAACCAGAGTCTCCAGATGATTATCTAACCTCAGCATTGGTTCTGACGGAATTTCATTTTCAAATTTATTCAGCTTCTTCCAAATATTGCCTGTGAATGATACAATCATTCAATTACTTCATGGCTTATGAATATATAAATTGAAAAAAAATGAAAACTTTTGAAGTTTTAAAAGATGCTGAATTGTAATTTTAAAAAGAATATAACCCCGCAGCGAAGCAAGAGAAAAATATATTTTACTGACCTTTTCCCATAGTACTGCTTTTCTGTTTTACTCCTTTCCTTCTAGGTAGACTGTCTTTCTCTTTCTTTCCATCATCATCTCTGTTTGGTAGCGTGAGGCTGATTTTCCCACATGTGTCAGCCGGAATTATTTCCCCTAGATCATTTTCATTGACATCATCTTCATCCGTCAAACGGTGGTCTTCTTCAGGAGGAAGCTGGCACAACTCGTATTCCGACAGTTCATCGTCACTTAGAACGTCTAAATATTCGACTACTTCTTCCAAGGTAAGAAACTCGTTTGAGCTCATTTTATCAGAAGTGTCTAAAAAAAGTATGTTCTTCAAAGATAGCGATCACAAAACCGACTCTCAGAATTACTCAACAGAGGAGTACACACTGGACGTCACAACCTGAAGGAACAAGGCACATCGAAGAACTAACCTCAATCAAGCATTTAGAAGAAAACTTGTTACAACTCACTAGGGTTGACCGGGTATATTTCATACCACAATGTCCAACAAGGAACTACAATGTATTTATATAGCTGCAAGCAGTCTGAGGTGGTGAATTCAGATATAATTAGGCCAAAGAAGCGACAATGTTTCAAAACTCCTTTGTATGAGACGAAAAAAATAAAACCACAAGAGTTTGGGGATATCTCATCGGAGGCAAAAAACAGCAACTGACTTAGATATGCCGACAGTTCAATGTTCCCAATTGGGAGCACACCTCGAAATTTTGTTATTGCTTGAAAAATAAATACAAACTTGACCAAAACACTAAGTTTAACAATGTAATGCATATTGATCTTTTGAATAAATGAGTATTTGTTACTTGAGAGCGAGTGTAGAGAAAAATATTGGATAAACCGCATACTCACAACAGAGGTGATGAAAATAACTAATTTTAAAAATGTATAATTAACAACAAATGTATGAACAAGTCATGCGATTCACTTTAAAAAATACTTCCATACTTTATTTATATAACAAAAGCTATAAAAGTAATCACAGATACGAAATATAATTTTCATGAATTTTTATAAATCTGTTCCCAAATAGGAACATTGGACTGTAAACGGTTAATACAATTGTAACTTTATTGTATTCGATTATTCACTTACGGCGATTCGGTTCACTTATTCGTTTAGACAATACGATAGCATCAAATATAGTGCTCGCGGGGTACCTACCCTTAGAAAAAAATACTATAGAACTATATATACTAAATAACTATAGCATATAGTTATTTGGAACAATAGTGTTTCTATATTATCACTGAAGTCTTATAGATATGAAATATAATGACTATTGGGCTGTATATAATCCTATTGATAATTTTTAAAATTGTCTATAAATATTTTTCATTGAAGTAACGATAATAAGAACACCAAATAAAACAAAAACGAATAAACCATAGAAAGAAAAAGATTGGCCTTAGGAGGGAATCGATCTTAAGACCTTGGCTATGATAGCCGACCGCCTAAGCTACTAGGCTAAAGAATTTCACATGGTTCACATACCGCGACATTAATAGCTCGAGAAAATGCTTAGGTTTACTGAGGTTTCAGGTCTAATACCGCTATGTTTTTATATTATTGCCTCTTCCTTGGTAATACCAACGTTTTTCTACAGTTTACCTTATCATGAATACTCTTCCTCATGATCTTGATTACTAGGCATGCTAGAAGAAAATAAAATCAGTTCACAAAAGGTCCTAACCTAAATTTGAAAGGAGAGTATCTAGACGATGGACACTGTCCAACACAAATAGATCCAATTACACAGGTACCTAACAACAAATACGTCAAATGCAAATTTTGGAGAGGAAAACACAGCAATATGAATAGCGAATTGACAACAATGGCTTAATATGATATTGCCATATCCAAGAATTTCATTTCAGTTCCACCAATTAAATTTGTTTGAATCCTAGGCAAAAAGAGAAGACGTTGACACTAAAAGAGCTTAGTCAATAATGAGAATATTAGTAAATTTATTTATTAAGCCTTGTTTTGCATGGGTATATTTCAAATACGAGATGAAATAAGAAAGATGTTTAGAGAGCATATTTACTTCAGAATTGACCTTTATTTAAAATATAAAAGCGCCAACAAAACAGAAGCCACTAAATTTCACTGTCACTTAATGATTGAAAAATGATGTGTACTGGACTTATTCCTCTCACTCTCTCTTTTTTCACTTCCTACATCCACAACATAACCAATCTCCAAGATATTCATTTATGGATCTGTAAATTTCATTGAAAATAACTTAAAAGCTCAATGTAAGGTTTCACTTAACAGCTGTTTACAAAGAACGATCACTCGGTATTTCACATTACAGCCGAATAATAGCAATTAAAGGCACACTTAACAGCATATTTAAAGCGGGTATATGTACTTCGTTTACCAACATATTCATCCACACATAGCCTCAGATGTAAAACAACATAACAATATAGGTCCACTTCATCAAAGCAGTTGCAATATACTATTTCATGAAATGTCATGCATATCCAATTGGTGGCGTATATGACACTTCACGAATATGAGTAATCTTGTCGTTGAAATTACTTCGAAGCAAACTGAAACTATAATTCCACGTTGATAATGAAAATAAACAACCACCAAAAACCTTGCTCACAAAGATGGAGTCTCATGAATAAACGAACTTAAGTAAATGAAAGCCTAGCATGATGATTACTTACGTAAATATAATTGCATTATTCCTCCCTAAATGTGTTCATTGGTATCTCAAGGTTATATATATCCTCAGAAAGCTACAAAACTTTCAATGATAATACCCCTCGCATCAAAAACAAACACGCATTTCTCACCGAAACTTGAGGGAGCTAAGTGATACACTGTTGCCATATTTATGTATAATAACAAATAGTAACTAAATAAGTTATTTTAAGCTTCTTATTGTCTCCATAATAAAATTCCATCGACTTATCACGGCCTCGAAAGCCATGATAACTTCTTCGTCAAAACGCGCGTTCTCTTTCGTGATAATTAGTAAGAGAACACCGTGCACCACTGTGATTGGACCAACCCTAACGCTAACACGAACGTTGTCACTGTCCGTGTCACTAAGAGAATACCGCATAACGCAACTGGCGTTCGCGCTCGGTATCGCACTATACGAAAGACCCAGAATTAAGCCTCAGGACCGCCGCGGGCACTGAAGTCATAAGTGCCGGTGGGATGGCCTCAGCTTCCAATTCGACGAGCTCCCGAGCCTGCCGCTCGACCGTCGCCTCACCCAGATGCATGGCAGCCGGCACCGTTGCGACGTCGGCGTAGTACCTGTGGGGTTATTACGTAACTCATTAGGACGGCGTTATGGGGTGAAAGTCTTTATCATAAAGACCCCCAGTGAGCATAGCGACTTGAGCGATCACGGTACTCATAAGGCCATCTTTATGGAGTGAAAAGTCTTTTTCATAAGGACCCAAAATAAAGTCAGCTCAAGAGGGGTCCTTATGAAGATGAAGACCAAGATGAAGTGTTTGCGCAGGGCTTAATTCTGCGAACTCGCGATGTACATAATAATTATCAAAGCCTACGTGAAGAGTAACATTTCAAGAAACAAGTGTTCACACTTAGGAAAGTTGCGAAATGTTTTAATACTATTCCCGAGTTTCAAATCATATGCATTGGCGAAACTCGGGAGTACATCTTATGACGATTAAATTCTGAGGATTCGCGAAGTATAATAATGTTAGTAATCAAAGGCTATGAGAATAATAATATGACAAGAAGTACGATTTTACAATTAGGTGAGTTGCGAAATGTTTTAAAAGTATTTCAGTTTCAAAGCGATTGCATTGCTGAGACCGGGAGCATTTCTGAAGGGTCACCATACCACCATACGGCTGAGCTTTGGCATACAAGTTAGCGTAAATTTGTTTGATACTACTCGTATTTCATGCAAAAGGTGGTTATACGAAAAATCAAATACAGATATGTCATCGTATTCTATAGTGTAATTATCCCTGCCGCTCATTTAACCCCTGAAAGATGTGCGTTTATAAAGATATAGTTTCTCATTTCAAAAATACGCGTCACTGTCACTTTTAAACCCACATTCCTCAAATGTAAACTCTCTGGGGAGATAATTATAAGATCAAGAAATAGACAAACTGTTGGTGCTTACTTCCTTAACACTTGATATGCTCTTTTCACTATTTTCTGTACGGTGACAATCAAAAGACACTTCTGCAGGCAGCACCTAATAAACTTTTAAACACACTTCGATCGTTTTTGCGCACGATTCCCACAGAAATGCACATTACTTTATCAGTCTCATACACACGTTGTACCGTTTTCAAAACAAACAAAATATTTCCGAGTCTCAAAGCTATTGAATTGCTGAGACCGAGAGCATTTCCAACGGGGCAGCATACGGCTGAGCTTTGGCATATAAGTAAGAGTAGATTTGATTGATACTACTCGTATTTCATGCAATAGAAGGTTATACGAAGAGGCAAAAACAGATATTTCATCGTCTTCTATTTAGTAACTATCCCTGCCCCTCATGTCACCCTTGAAAGATGTGTGCTTATAGTTTCTCATTTCAAGAATACGTGTCACTGTCACTTTCAAACCCACATTCCTCAAATGTAAACTCTCCGGACAGATAATTACACGTTCAAGAAATATAAAAACTGTTGGTGCTTACTTCTTAAACGCTTGATATGCTCTTTTCACTAGTTTCTGTACAGTGACAATCAAAAGACACTTTTGCAGGCAGTACGTCTAATAACTTTTAAACACTCTTCGATCGTTTTCGCGCACGATTCTCACATAAATACACATTAATTTATCAGTTTCATACACACTTTGCACCGTTTTAAAAACAAACCCTCTGTACATTGTGCAAACTCATTTTTTCTGCACATTAGTCTAAAGAATTCTCTTTATTTTTCGACTGCACGAAGCATACACCCGGAACGGTTTTCTCACTCTTTATCTCCACCAGTGTAATTCACTAAAGTAGCAATTACGTAATAATAAAGATAATTCAAAACTTCTTTCAGGAAATAATGACTGAAAAACATACTCAACCTGCATCATTAAAATCAAGAATGTTTATTTACATTCCTGGCGAGGACCGTTGCTAAACGATACTCATTTTTTCATGTTTGCTTTTCGTTGGATATGACGTCCCATGCATTTGGTCCACTGTTCCACATAGGAACGTCAAGCATTTCATTGGTCGATACATATTCCGAAAGAGTTGCACAGACTTGAATGAAGAAGTTGCCAAACAACTGTCTTTATGGGGATAACGACCCTGTTCAACACTTCTACCTTGAGTTCCGTAATCACTAGGGTAGATATATTCAGGCCAGGACCGTCGGTATTTAACGACGTCTTTATTTAACACCAAGAGTTCCGCCATAACCTCCCTGGAGTTATTCCGCGGGAAATTTCTTCTCTCATGTCCCTCCTGACTGCACCGGGCACAGGTTCGGCGCTGTCTACCGTAAATAACGATGGCCCTATTCCCTTCAATGGTTAAATAGGCGGGAATATTCTTCTCAATGATCATCCTGACGATTCTAGTGCCCGTAAAAATATGGGCCATCCGAGAATTTTTCCATTTCCCGTCCCAAATACGGACGAATTTCCCATACCGGGAGAGCTCTTTCGTAATCACCGCGTGCGGCACCTCATCAGGGAGGCACATCACGCGGACATTAACAAGGCATTCTGTGACAGCCTCTACATTAACCTCCATTCTTCTATTGGTCGCGGTTGGAAACGGCATCCGAGGGAGCACCATTTCCATTACTCATATAAGACCCCTTTAGACTTAAACTTCACAAAGATCTGTCTTCTCAATAATCCATACTGTATCAAGTATACTTTGTCTTCCGCGAGGCGCATCGTTTTGGTGAGAAATGCGAGCGCCTCAAGCGGTGTTCGTGCTTCGCAGTCCTCATCCGCCTGGATGAGAACTTGATGCTGCCGGTGAACCACCATGGTAGCAGGGAAAAAAGGGAAAGAAAAAACAATTCACAAATCAGCTATGGGGCCGTGGTAAAACAAGGACACTGGTCCCGGGGGGAGGGGAACCCCCAGGACTATAGGGTACTGCGTTGTTTGATATATCTAGGCGACAGCAAATGCACTGCACATCCCAGCCACCCAACCCCAAGGAGGTTAGAAAAGAAATGGAGGCGACATACAACTTGATTCTTGAAGCCAATTCCGCCATTGCAGTCGGCACAGTTTAGACCTTCCTCTGGCTTACGTGTCCGGCGTCGCGTTCGATTTTCGTCAAATCTAAGTTATAAACTACAGACAAGGCGATGTTTTGTGACTGGTTTGGCAACACCTACTCGGCACAAATCCTTCCCAAGCACCCCTATTCTTGCTTCCCTTTCGCCCATGAGCGTTCACGGTCATGCCTCCTCCATTTCATTTTAACCTCCTTGCCCAGCCCAGCCAGTCGCTGAACTACTAAAAAGAAGTAGCAAAGGCTCTTCTCTGCATTTTGGGCCGCTCCCGCAGCCCAAATAATTAGTTGACGCACAAAAAACTTGCACTTTTAACTGTCAACTGTCTTCACTCAAGGCGGGGATGTCCGCCCGAAATTCGCCGGCGGGGCAGGCTTACACATTTTTCCTCTGTGGAATATCGCACTTACGTGCACTTGCGGGTGACTCCGTAAAGATAACTAGTCCCGGTATCCTCAAAATTGGAAAAAAATAAGACGGTTATTATTTATTTAAGCTCATTTGATGTCAATAGTTTCGCTTTAACCATGTATGTTAAGCAAACGTGCAACTTCTCCCTCGTTTTCGTAAGGCATTTGAAATCAGATGAAATAAAAGTCTCGAGACTGGATTCCTGCATTATGTAGTGCTGCAAGCTTAATATTTGTGCGTATGAGATAATTCTGTTTATGTTTAACTTGCCAGACAAGGTTATATTTGCATTAACACATGATCAGTTCCACTTGCTGAACATGCAGTAAACAATAGCCGCGACATGAAAATTTCCACAACGTAATTGTGGCATCAAGAAGAGATAACTATGGTCAAAATAAATATGTGTTCAATTTCCGATTGAAGCCATTCTCAGGTGAACGCTAGTAAAATTTCGTTTAAATCACCTTTGGGAAGACTATTTTCGCTGAATACAAGAGCAGTTTTTCACACATAATCATAAATTAAACTCGAAACAACTAAGATATATTGTAAAAATAACATGTGTCGATAAAAAGAAACCTTAACTAAAACAGAAGGTCTCACTAGTCACCGAAGGAGGTTTCACTTTTGAAAGGTGGCACGCTTACCCGCTCCTTGGCCGCGGCCGCCGCCGGGGATATCAGTCGGGATGAATTTTTCGAGGCGATCCAGCGCTAGTCAGCGACAATGACTACGTTTACCAATCGATCTCAGATCGGTCTGAGTTCAGACCGACCTGAAAGTTCAGCAGCGAGCTGACTCAGATCCCCTGGTTTACGAACACGGTCTGAAAGTATCGATATTGAACTATCGATTTCAGTAGTTTGAATTATTTTGAGATTTATTGCGTATTTCAGCCGCACATTTCTTTCCTTTCCCTTCTAACAACAAGTCACGCCGTAAAGGATATTGATTATATTTTGCTTACCATCGGCAACCAAAAGAAGAACGATGAGCGCCACGCTCCGACCTCTTCGGATCGATCTGAGATCTCAGACCGGTTAGGGAAAGCGGCTCGCTTCTCAGATCGATCTGGCCAGCCCGCTCCGTTTACCATACCGAGCTGAGCCGGTCAGATCGATCTGAGATCGATTGGCAAACGTAGTGAATGAGCGGCCTGACATCATATTTCTAAAGGAGTGTTCTCATTGGCTGGATTCCGCCGCCATGCCTCCGCCGCCGACCTATGAAGCCCCCACAAAAATTGAGCATGTGTGAGCGTTGGGATAGCTCTTCCACAATTTCCACAAGGGCTGTTTCCTGGAAGTGTAAGGTAGGTATTTTCTTCGACTCTGAACGTTCAGGGGTCGTAGAAGAGATCCAGCTCCTCTTCTGGGGTACCGCACTCAAGTTAAGGCCTACGAAAGGAAAGAAACAAAACGGTTTATTGCCGGCTAGTTTGCTGTCTTCCAGGCCCGTAGGATCCTGAGCGGTCGGGAAGAATGGGATATTGGGGGGAGGCGAAGGGCAAGAGAGCACTGAATGACTCGTTGTCAAAGGAGAAAATTTTCATACCCAAGTCCACCGAAGTAAGTGGAAGGGATGACAAATCCAAATCAAGACTCGCCAAATTTCTTGCTGGAAATCATTGCACTGATTGAGACCGAGCCCGTTGATGAAGTGATCCATGAAGTATTCATCATCCGGGGGTGGCCACATGACCTTCCCCGAGAGAAGTACACTGGATGGACAGGTTGAAGTCCCCAAACATTATCACGCCACCCTTAGAACGAAAGCGGAGAACGGAATTGAATCACGCTTCGAGCACGGAAGAGTTACTACTAGGCGGGCGATAGAAGCAGCCAATGAAAATCTATCTCGCACTGGTGTCACCTGTTATTTTATATGTTTTATTAGATTTTGTCCATCCTGATGTACTACCATCCTAAGGATTGGAAATTTTAATCCAGAATCGATTTTCGATTAATTGACTCTCGATTTTGGTTTTCAAAATCGATTTTCTAAAAATTCGATTTTTTGCCCAAAATAATTGAAAAATCGAAATTGATATTTTGAAATAGTTAAGTAATTGTCTGCTGAAATACGGATGAGCTGTTGTAACAAAATGCAAAATATAGGTTAATGGAAGCACTAGGGATAAGAACTGAATATGGTTAAATTTATTAATACAATATAAATTTTCATGATATTAATAAAGTATACAGGAAAGCAATAATCAATACCAGATAATTATATACATATAGGTAATATAACAAACAAATTACATATAATTTAGTAGCAATACGAATTGTATATTGAAAAGTGGGCATACCACTAAATGAAAAACAGAATTTTATTTATTTCTTGTTTACAAAGCCGTGGAACCAGTGTTCCTCAGCGATGGACCTTAAAAACTAACATATTTAAATGTTTTCCAGGTGTTTTGGTAGTTTTCTGGGAGTAACTACCCTTCGGATGGGTGGCTACACTACGTTATGTGCATGCATACGCAATATACAGAGTGACCCCAGGACAGCCTTCTGCATGTTTCTCGCAAGTGTTTCCGTATGCACCATGCAGGACGGAAAGCAGTTTGCTTTCCGTTTTGCATGCCATCTAGCAGCCATCTAGCCATGGAAATGCCATCTAGCAGCCAGCCCTGAACTCCATCGAGCACACCTATGATGAGGATTAGTAGTTTCACAGATTCCTGGGTACATTTGTCGGAGTTAAAAAGCAGGTCTTGATTTTTCCCATATTTGCACCTCTTTTGCATCAATTTTCGTTTCAGCCAGAGCCGAAAACTCAATCACGAACATGGAGCGTGTGAGGTTGTCGAGGAGAACTATATCAGGTTTGGTCGCCCTCAATTGCCCGGTGGTGGATGAGTAATTCCATGTTCTTTAACAATGTATCCTTCTCCACGAAGGGCTCTATTTCGTCGACGCCATTTAGGTGTCAGAAGTGAAAGTATGACACCCGCCAAGCCGCGTAGTTCCGAGCTGTATACGCTGACCTGGAGCAGTAACTGCACCCGGAAAGAAATTGACTTAAAGTCTCCGGCTGAGCTAGGCACGCCCTGCATCTCGTGCCCGCGACCTTCGTCCAGAATATAAGGTGGCGGTACAAGAGAGTGTTCTATACACCATCCTGGCACGCGAGGACAAAACTCTTAGTCTCAGACTTCAGACCGGTGGAGCGTGGGAAAGCATACGTCAGCTTCTTGCTTTCTCATAGCCGCTTTTCCATGTTTCCATAGAAACATCCATGCATGGGCTTATCGGTATGCGCCGTGAGCAAGACTTTCTGCTCACTCTTTTTAATTTAAAGCATGAGATAGTCTTTCTACAAAGACAAGAAGGACGTGTCATCCTCCCTTCCGTCGGATGACAAGTCAAAGTCCAGGCCCGTTTCGTCCGCTGCCCTCTTTGCCGCGTGGAAGAGTAACGCTCCTGCTCCCGCATTCTCGTTATCTCTCACGAGACTGAGCAGGAGGTCTGCGCTTTTGAACATTCGGCATACTGTACCCAGGACAACTCTGATGTGCAGAAACTCCAGACTCATAAAACCTCTACCATCTACATTGCGTGAGAGATAAAATCCGGCGACGGAAGATTTTGGATGAAGACTTCGAAAAATAGTCATCATCTTCCTTGTTCTCCTATCAAGGTACTGCAACCCATTGACGTTCCAATGCAAGCATCTGAAGGTAATCAGGTATGAACCGCGAACATGTTCGTGGCAAGAACCTTGTTCTAGCTAGACAGCTCAGAACTACCGACATTTCTAAGTCGGACTGTACTTTGCAGTAAGTCTCTCCGTCACTTCTTCAACATCCAACATTCGGCTTTAAGAGTTGCCGAAGTACCGGTAGCTGTCATCGTCCTCCAGGTTACGAATGACGCTCCCGTCACTTTCAAAGAGGGGTCTGGTTTCGAATCCTAGTCCAGGCTAGTGATCCTTTCATGATAAATTCCACACAATTGTGTGACTATCAGCGGGTGACTCCGTTAAAGTTACTGCGTAGCCTTTTCCGCAGTTCTTTGAAGAATTATTGATGTGACTACCAAAACTCAAGGTATATTTTGCAATCAAATGAATTTACGACATATATGTTCAGAACATTCCAGGTGCGAAGTTCAGCAGCTGAATGAATCAGTAAGGCAACATTCTCTTTCGTATATTTTTTTGCAAACCAGGACACAGTTAATAAATGCTAGTCAAGTAATTGTTTGATGAATTCTTCTAAGGCTCCAGCAGGACTATTCCCATAATCGTATGGCAGGGCTATAACTGAAAATTGGCCATAAGTTTGGCCTTGGTCTGTACGTACGGCCTCGAGCGATACCCGTTTAAGCTGTGGGATATAAGTTGGGTGGTACGTACGGCCGTAATATTATGACCTGCCTAGGAGGCCGTCATTAGATCCCATCATACGAGGAGAGAGTTGC
The DNA here is from genome assembly GCA_963573305.1 of Pyrrhosoma nymphula. Lineage (NCBI taxonomy): Eukaryota > Metazoa > Arthropoda > Insecta > Odonata > Coenagrionidae > Pyrrhosoma > Pyrrhosoma nymphula. The sequence goes on along the minus strand of OY754332.1, from coordinate 102,185,206 downwards.
CCTCCTCGGAGTTTAAAATTGATTTTGCGCATACATTTTTGGTCTTGTTCTATTTGAAATATAACAGATAATTCACCTTAGTTAGCAAAATGATGAAAAACAAGGTTTCTGTAGTAATTAGCGATGTATGGCGAAGTTATCAATTTCAGTCGAAGTAACCCTATTCATATTTACCACGATGCATCATTTGTGTAACTATTCCCGAAATTTGTCCCTTTCCCAAAAAATATTTCTCCGACTTAGGTCTGTCGTCTAATAACTTCAATAAGGGCAGTTTTTGTGGAGGAAGTGTGGTGCCAGGGACAAGACATTTTCTTACACAATGCTAATTTGACATTCATATACACCCATGATCTGAGTATAAAGGCCTGGTTACACGATACGTTAACACGTTCGAGTTAATGTATGAATGCATGTTCCATAAAAAATCTATATTGAAACCACCCCAGCTTGTGCGAATGCATGAATGCACAATTCATGCCCAGAAAATGGAATTCATGCCCAGAAAAAAAAACATGTTCTAATTTCGTACACTTTGACCTCCACTTCGTTTGGAATTCGTTTTAATTTGACTTTGCTACTCTTGGATTATCCTGTCGGACTCTTTATTTATGGATTTAAATATTAATAAATGTCATTAAGAAAAATTAACAACATGTAACTTACTCCTCTCCTTCCATTTTTAAATATTTTCCACTCAACAAGAATTTCACGTTTGTTTTCCGCAATTTCCACCCTTGGTGCTTTGCAATTGTCCATTTTTTTAAATAGGTACTTCCAGTAACTGCTGCAAAAACTACATTTCCAGTGGCGCCAGTAGTGATTTCAACGTAGAGGTCCTCTATTTTAACGTATCGTACTGAAAATTATTATCTGACTTACCAGTGAAATCGGCGTTAAGACTTACGGTCGGGTCATACGATATGACTGCCCATTATCGAAATCACCGAAGGTGGTAACTCCAGTGCGGGCAAAACGAAAAATACGGCCTGCCATATGTATGGCCTCGTTTTTCGAAATAGCTCAGCCGGTTCTGGTGAGGTGGAAACCTCTATCTCTGTTTACATTTTTGGGTTGGAGCCGAATCTCGATAGTATCTTTCGTTATTCTATCCAAGTAACCTATGGTTCTTCCGAGAATGGTGGTTTGCTCCTAGTGTATGGAGTGGTTTTCTTATATGCTAAGATCTGCCACAGCGGATTTCTCCTACTGCCCGATTCTGAGGTGGCGTCAATGCTCTTTCAATCTCGATGAAGGATTTCAGGCATTCCCGGCGAAGATTTATATCAGGGATTTTCGGGGTTTGCACCGGGTAGCTAGGTCCATAGCGGCCAACGTTTCGATGCTCGACTCGAGCATCGAAACGTTGGCCGCCATGGACCTAGCTACCCGGTGCAAACCCCGAAAGATCCCTGATATACTCTTTCAATCTCGTTTCAGTAGTTCTCATGTTTCACCAATGTAGACCTTGCCACACTCGCATGGAATGCGGTAAACTCCCGGTACCTTGAGTCTGACGGCATCCTTGGCCTATTCTAGCCGATTCCGTAATTTTCTGGGATGGACAGGAATTGTTTTGATATTGTCTCCCCCATAGGATCCTGGATATTTTCCCATATACACTTGTTTCGTAAGGGATGCAGTAAGTCGGCTACCTTAATAGCCTACCATACGTGAGTTCTGTGACTGCCACCTACAACATGTGAAGGGACCTCTTTCAGTCACAGAAAGCGTCGTGAAGAAGGCTTTCTCTGGCAAAGAGAAACTTCTCGGCTCCGGGAATGGATTCCGTAAATAACGTCTGCTGGAAGAAGTTTACTTCTATTCACCAACACCTCGTTAACATCTTTACGTCCTTACTGAAATATAGAGCACCAATTCCACTGTGGCTTACGTAGGGAGGTACTGTTCTCATACCTAAGAAGGGAGACATCCGATTTAAAGAACTACCGCCCCCCAACCTGCCTCAACACTGTATACAAGGCGTTCACCTCGATCGACCTTTTACTTCACCACGTCCAGCCTGTGTGGGAGGAGGTGTACGAGCAGAGGGACTCAAAGCGGGGAATCGCAGGATGCTAGGACAACCTGGGGGGTTATTTTGTAATCTCACCTTTTTAATGACTCTTTGTGGGAAGGCGGGAGATCCGTTTCGCTCTCTTAATGATCAGCTCACGATCACGTTCCTACGACGTAACGACAGGTGAGATGGAATTAATGAAATGCGGAGCCAAATGACACGGATCAAGAGTCAAAAGATACGGATCAAGAGTCGTAAGAGTGGATGAATCAAAGAAATAGACCGGCAGCTCACCATTTGAGAGCCAAAGATGGTCATGCCACCTGGGTGGCGGAGTTGAACTACGAAAAATTACGTAATTTTATGACGTATTCTCACCTAAGTGAGATCACAAAATAACCCCCCTGCTCATTGAAAGGTGCATTTACCAGAATGCCATCCAGCATGAGCAAAACCAATCAATGGCCTGGCTGAAGTTGATGAAAGTCCTCCCAGAGGTTGTGTCATTCATTCTGTTACCACTCTGTAACGCCTGTTACCACTCTGGAGAACGTGCTTCGTTCTAACTCGAGGAAAGCGGTAAGTTTCGACAGAGTTGGCAACATACCAAGTTGGCGTTTTTCAAGCAATGACTTTAAGCCCCTTCCTGTTTTGTATTTCCCTCCTACCTCTGTCCCCGAGGCTTCAACGATGCAAAATATATATGTGCGGTGTTCCAGGTGACAGGAGGCATAAAGATATCCATTTATTTTACATGGATGACCTAAGGCTTTATGCTTCTAATGCTAAAGACCTTCGCAATTCCCTAGACACCGTACTGGAATACAGTGAGGCTATAGGGATGGAGTTCGGATTGGACAAGTGTGCATCCATCCATCTGGCAAGAGGAAGATTTTCAGAGAACATGGAAGACATGCGTCGTGGAATGCAAAGTGAAAAAGAACGCCTGGGAAACTTAACTGGTTAGAGCACTCGGCGCGAAATCGAGGGGTCTGTGTTTGAATCCCAGTCCAGGTGAATGACTTTTTCACCTTAGTGTTTAAAGTTGGGCCTTAATTCTTGGACAGTAGCGCTTAGTGCAAGCACACGGGTACTTCATGGAATTGAATGCACAGTACCTGTGAGGACAACTCGCTCTCTAAAGCCTCCATGAAATTCACTGTGGAAGAGGACGCCAGGGTAGCTTAAATGGATAGAGCACTCGGCGCGAAATCGAAGAGTCAGGATTTGAATCATAGTCCAGACGAATGGTTTTTTCACTGTAAATTTCACACAATTTACTATATTTTTATTTAGCGTTACCCATGTCAACAACTGAGTCCTAACTCACCGTTATCAGGGAAAAAAGACGACTGATATACGCTGTGGCGATAAGTTTGGAATCATAATACCGTTCAGATACAATTAATTTCCCAAACTACATTGAATTCATCAGCAATGATGGGTACATTCTCTATTGGGTTTTGCAACTGATTTACAGTAAGTAAAAGTAACGTTGACTGCAGTCTATACTATCATTTCTTACCATTTGACTTGTAAATATGTCGTGAACATGTCTAAATTTAGTAACTTCGTTACTGAACAAGGGTAATTTTTGGTAGCTTCAATTTCCTTTTCTGTGGACTGACTACTTTGCTATCTGAAGGTTGGGCTGATTGGATTGATCTGGTTTGCTATTCCATTATAGAAGTCATTCCTGCTCGCACCTCCGAGTACGTTTCCTCAAAGGTTTCCCTATATTTTTCATGATCACCTTTATCATCCAATCCTAACTGGTGTTGGACCTTATCATATTCATGAAAGATATTGGGCATTCTTTCAGCGTTAAACCATAAATTGATATGATCTGACCAATGTTCAAACTTATCCACGTAATTTTTCATGTTTTTTAGGCTTCACTTCAACAAACCTCTATTCTTAATCAACATATGCTCTATCGTGTGAAATTAATGGATATGGCTTAGGAAATGAAATGGGTTGCTAGGTGCATAAAAGGAAAGAACCATACGAAACGTAAGACGCACAAATAGCTTTAGAATGGTAGACGCCGACTACCGCTGAAACACCATATGCTTAGCTGAAGCGATGGAAATGTTATGAATTGCCTCGCACGTTCGTGAACTTGCTAGAACCGCTTAATTCTTCTCCCCCTGAACGGAGAGAAGCTATACCGGAGATAAGGACGAGGGACGTGCCACAAAGATTGCGTAAGCCAGTCGCAGCCTTGAGGAAGCCTATCCCTGTAGGCGAGTCACCGCTGTGATTAACTCATCGTGCCCCTGATGACAGAGTAACAGCTCTGGCGAGGAGAGTAGCTGTCGCCAAGGTCACGTCAGGCAGCCGCTGCCTCGAGGAATCCCGGCCTTGCTCCAAACACACTACATCTAGGGCCGCATCCAGAAACTGTGCTGAACCTGCAGCGGAGCCTGCTGCTGCATGCTATATCCAGAAACCCCGCTACTCCAAATCGCTCCAAATTGGTGGGGGCAGTGTTGCCACATTTATTTTGGGCTACATTGATGACGTAGACGAATGTAGTGACATTTATGTTCCCCTAGATGCGGGCATCGGGAGGAACTAAGGGCGATAATTGAATAACGAATTCTCAACGTGACTTTGTTAGTAAACAAAATGGAGTAAAAAAAATGAAGGGAGCAGGATTTCCACGGAGGAGACGAATTTAATAGTAAATTTAGTCGTCGCGAGGAAAGCTGTATTGGAGTCCAAGAAAACGGATGCGTTAGTATTTCCATGGGATTCTCCCGGTCCCTCAAGTTTCTTCTCGGAATCTGATGGCCTTCATTATGTACTAAATGCCTCAGAAAATTGGCAAAATTATCATCGAGTACCTGCCGATACATGATGACGATCTGCGCGCTCGGGAAACTCTAGACAAGTACCTAGTTACCATGCGTCTCGACTATAGTATACTGCCGATCGCCGATGATTGCCGTCTGGCCCCGGCACTACCGCCCCGGCGGTAGTGCCGGGGCCGGGTAGTTGCCGGCGCGCCGGGGCAAGCCGGCCGGTGTACCAGGCGCCAAGTTGGGTGGGAAAGCAATACCCCATCAAGTTTTGCTCACGAAGTGTCGGCACCAACTTTATAGGTGATTTTTTAAATAAAATGTTGTTAAATCTAGACGTTAATTATGAAAAGTTTGCGCTCTCATTTTTTTTAAATGTGGCTATTGCTGAATAATCCTTCGCCTCACCAACATCACTCGTCATGGTGGGTGGCAAATATACACGTACAACTGTCGATCGCATTTGTGTAGTGGGATATTCAAATATGCATTGCATTATAACGCCCAAAGATGTACGTGACATTCATTATGAGATGAATATAACGAGATATTGTCAACGGACGTAGAAGCACTATGCCATTTCCATCTATCTCTGAGACATTCCCATAAACTTTTACTCATCATTCCAGTAACAAAATTACACATTTTAGGTACGCTTACACGTTATTGTACATTGTTTTCCATGGCTTGGAACTCTCATTACTTTTACTAGCAGTAACTGAGTATGGATAGAGCTGGCTGGAAGACGGCTTTCTTGTTTTGAGTATTTTACGCAAACTGTAAATTTCACAGACACAAAGCGGTGATTTCAACTTTCTTTGGGCACTTATATAAAAATTTAATGGTTTACAAGGCAACCCACGGTCCATACCAAAGTTAATACCTATCATAACGGCAAAGCAGAAGAGGTTTCAGCATAGTTGTGTTGACAGTAGTTATTTTACGTAAAAAAGTATGTGACGAGCATCAAGGCAAGACATTAAATATGTACATAATTTGTTTTTCTTTAATTATAAATGGTTTTCAAGGCATGCCAGGACCCGTTCAGAAGTTAATAGCAATTAAAACGGTGAAGCCGAAGAGGTTTCATCACGGTATTGTTGACGGAAGTTATTAATAGTTATGTTAAGTAAAATATTAATTCATCAGCATCAAAGTCCGTTGTTGAAGCATTCATACTATATTTTTATATAATAAGAAATAATTATCATGAGCTTATAGCCCTTTAAACGTCAATAATTATTAATTATAAATGCGAGACGAAAAGCAGACGAAATCCGGCGGCCATGTTACTTGCAGCGAGTAGCATGGCATGGACCTCACTAGACTTTGCAGCGTGTGATCGTAGCGGAGCTCGGCCGCTATAGCAGCTACGTCACCATCTGATGACGTATCCAGCAGTAGTGAGGTTTCTGGATACGGCCCCTAAGCTTTGTATCCCGAGCATGTGAGTTCCGAGTCGCATGGGAGCAATCAGCACTCAAACGCGCTTAGCTTGAGACTGAACAGATTTTGAATTGGAATGCTTTACCGGCTGCGGTTGATGAACAGGCAGTAAGGCTGCGGCAAGTATACTTGAACGCACTGGCATATTAACCCTAACCCGGGAGTGGTCGCTAAGCTACTTATCACGCGAGCAGTCGCGTGTGAGACTTTTTCTCACTCATGTACCATTGATTACCTATCATAGTGCGTTTATTGGCAATATATTACAAAATATTTAGATTTAATTTATTTCTCTTAATGTTCATTTGAAACAATTATTTTCACATGTACACAATTACTGATACAATTACGTAATCATTGCTAATTTTACTGGTGATGATACCATTGGGTATTAATGAAGAAAATTACCATTCTCAAGAAGAAATATTTATTTATGAGGACATACGTTCTCATGACTCATAAATTTGTATTAACGCATCTGCTTCCCACGAAATGAATCAACTTTGCCCGCATGTTGCGAAAGTATAACGCAACTGAGTGATACAAAAACACTAACGTCAGTGGTCGCGCGATGAGGAAAAGTCTGACACCTTGTAGCCGACGGTATCAGACATATCATTACACAGCTGCGGACGCTTCATTTGTACTTTTTGAGACGGTCGGTCAATAGGAAGAGATAAAAAGCCAGCTAGAAGGAAAAGAGTATTCTAACTTATGATCACAAAGTGAGCACAAGTTTAAATTTGGTGTGAGAGAAAATCTCATAGCGCGACCAATGGTGGGCTAATGTCGCGGGTTACAAACCGGCCGCAGGGATGCACGCTTCTTTGTCTTACCACTAGGCCTTAGGATAGAAATGTAGTACTCTGAAACCCACAAACATACAAAAGCATCACAAAACGCGTTTCCTGCTGCTTTTGGATGGTGGTATTCATTAGGTTGTTGTTTATCACGTTTCAATTGCTTACCAAAAAGACTTTGCTAAACAACTCTCAGCTGCACATAATAATGGCCCCAGCAGATGATGGTTTTTAAATATTGAAATTTTGCCACAAGAAATACATAAGTTGGGGCAGAGTTCATAAAGTGCTAAGCTCAGTAGAGTGTAAAAGTCATTCATTTGAATTCAGCAAAAGCAATGCACATTTAGCGGACGTCACCTGCTGAGGAGATAGACACAAATGTTCAAATTTCATGACAAAAGTACAACTGCATTGACTTGGACTCAAACCCAGTTCCTCTAATAAGACCATATTCTGCCCTTAATCGAGGCTTCGAGGTTCAATTTCCAGCCTCGGCATACTATTTTTTTACAGTAAATTTTGCTCCTACTGAGTTAAATATGAGTGAAAATTCAAAACTGAAAGTTGTGCGATTAAAAACTTTAAAGAAAAACATTATAGGCCTGAAAACAAGGATGGAAGGAGAATTTAAAAAAATACTATGGAAAATTACGTGCCCCGCGCTAATCACAAGAGATAGTAAAATTATGAATGACGAGCTAAAAACAGTTTATCTGGTAATGAAATTCAGTGAATAACCAATCAAATTAATCTTCGGATTGATGATTGCAGACGATGAATTTTTTCAGCACTAATAAGATACAAATCGCGTAAACGCGAAAATACGGTGTTTTTTTCTAGCACTTATCGTCTCCGGTGTATATTGCACTATAAATAATTATTGCAATGGGATTACGGCGAACACAATGGACGTGAATATTTGCCCCTCTCGCTGCGATATGAAAATGAAAGTAATGAAAAGGAATATTTACCTCTTTTCTTCCTCTCTATCCATGCGAATAAAACGAAAATCAAAAACAGTTGAAATAACTATGTAAGCACAGCACCAAACACGTCTGGAAACTTTCCTATGTCGCCTGAGGCAATTACCGATGATTCTCAATTTCCGTGATGGCCTTCACTTTATATGATGGAAAAATGAATACTGCTGCAACGACACCTTAGGACAAGGCCGACGTCCGTCAGTGGCGGTGTCTGCACCTCACCAATATGACTCTCAATGTTAAAAAGTGTAGATAGCGTAGCAGACGACTAGGACGGGGCGACTTCAGCGCGCAAGGCGGTTGTATGCCGTAATATTGCCATATAAGGCAACCACCTCCCCTCCAGTCTCCATTCCCCTACTACATATTTTCCCCTCCCCTCCAGTCCCCATTCCCCTTGTATTCATGCTTTGCGTTTTGCATGCTGCAGGATACTGTACGGGATATCATTGAAATAAAATCACCAAATGTGCAAACGAATGCCCATTTATTTGATAAAAATTAACAAAAAGAAAGTCACTCAGCAGCCAAGTACAATGGTAAATAAATAAACACTAAACACAAAAATATTTAACATGAATATAAATTAATAGTAAAAATGAGTTAGAAAGTAACAATGTTAATTGAAAAATATTTTTGAATTAAAATTTAATTTTAAAATAAACTCATGAAAACATGGAGAAATAAATAAAACAATACTAATACATTCCAAACAGAAAGTTAAGAATTTACATAAAATAAAGTTACTCAGCAAGCAAGCATATATTGTTTTTGAATTGCAAGAATATTGTTATTTCAAATAGAAAATAATGAAAAAAAAAAGAATACAAAAATATCTTACATGAACATAAACTAATATTAGAAATGGATTAACCCTTTGAGTCCCAGCCAAAATTCCATGAAATATACCTCAAAAGTGTCTAGGTGAAAAGTGAAATACTTTATAAAGTATCCATTATTCATAATAATTCATTCATTCATTACAGTAATCTACCGGTTAGAGGTAGGTTGTGATGAAAGTCAGAGAATATCCAACGAACTCTTACACGTGCTGTGCCCTTTCTACCTCTTGTATTTCTTTCTTCATCTCAGCATAAGTCCTACCTTTCTTCATCCCGTCCAAAAAATCGATTCTCTTCCTTCCCCTTCCCCGCTTACCCAACATCCTTCCCTCTATCACGACCTTCAGCAAACCATCGTCCCTCATTACCCCTTCCAGCCACCTACCCTGCCTTCCCCTAATCTCATCTATAAGTCTCCTCTCCTCGCCCACCATGTCAAGCACTTCCTCATTTGTCTTCCTTTCCGTCCAACTCCTCCACACCTTCTCCATCTTCCTCCACACCCACATCTCAAAAGCCTTCAGCCTATTTTCGTCTTCCTTTCTCAAGGTCCACGTTTCTGCCCCATACAATGCCACACTCCATATCAAGCTCTTTACTAGCCTCTTTTTTACATCCTTACTTAAGTTCCCCGTCATCAGCTCCCTTCTATTATTGAACGCTTCCTTCGCTAGCGCTATTCTCCTCCTAATGTCTTTGCTACTATGTCCTCTTTCTTCTAGCGTACTACCCAAGTAATTAAATTGTTCTACTTGCTCCAGTTTGTGACTTCCTACTCTTATCACCAGCTTCGTTTTCTTTGTCCTACCTAATCTCATTACTTTTGTTTTCCTATTATTTATCTTCATTCTGTATTTCTCACACTGCTTTTCCAGTGCATCTACTAAAGTTTGAAGTCCTTTCGATGACCGACTCACCAAGGCCTGGTCGTCTGCGAATCTAACCGACTTTATCCACTGGCCTCCTACTTTCATTCCCACGTCTAGCTCATCCCATGCCTCTCTTACCATTTCCTCAGAATAGATGTTAAAAAGTAAAGGCGACAACGGGCACCCTTGCCGCACCCCGCGACCTATAACTGCCCACCCTGATTCACCGTCCGCTACCCTTACCTGAGCCCTCTGCCCAATATATAAGTTTCGGATGAGTCTCCTATCACGCCAATCTATTCCTATTTTCCCCAGTATCTGCATTAGTTTCTCCCAGTTTACTCTGTCAAACGCCTTTTCGAAATCTACAAAACAAGCGAAAACATCCTGATTATGCTCTATGTTTCTATCTATAAATGTCCTCATTACCGCAATCGCATCTCTGGTTCCCCTCCCCTTCCTAAACCCAAATTGGTCATCGCCTAAATAGCACTTTGCTCTGCTCTCCAACCTTCTATTTAGTATTCTAAGCCACACTTTTGCTGCGTGCGAAATTAAACTGATTGTTCTATACTCCTCGCATTCTGACGCTTTCTTCTTCTTCGGGATAGGTATTAATACTGTTTTCACGAAATCCTCTGGCCATACTCCTTCCTCGTAGATCCTGCGAATAAGTTCGAAAAACGATTTTCTCCCCCTACTACCTAGATTCTTCAGTAGCTCCGAAGGTAGGTTATCGGTTCCCACAGCTTTTCTACCCTTCATCTCTCTTAGTGCCCTCTCTATTTCACTCTCAAGTAACTCTGGTCCGAGGTTATCTTTATCTATTGTTCCTTCGTCCTCTAGATCTAGGCTAAGGGGTCTATTCTCGCTGTCATATAGCTCCTCTACGTATTCTCTCCACCTTTCTTGGATATCTTCCTGTTCGATTAATATCTTTCCTGTTTTGTCCTTAACCTTTGGTATCGCTTGACCCCTCTTACCACCCGATAACATTTTCACCTTGGCGTACAAAGCGCCCACTTCCCCTCCTCCTGCATCTTTTCCATTTGCTCACATTGTCCCTTCCACCAGTTTTCTTTTGCCCGATTGGTCACTCGCCTGAGTTTATTATTCAATTCCTTGTACTTCCTCTTCCCTACGTCGGTGTTCACGTTTTTCCATATCCTTCTCTCCTCCATTTTCTTTATCATTTCTTCTGTAACCCACTGCTTCTTAACCCTCTTCTTTTCCACCGTTCCTATTGTTTTCTCTGCCGCTCTTGCGATGCCTGTTTTTATAACCTCCCATCTCTTCTCTATGGTTCCCATCCGCTTCTCTTCACCTATGTTCTTTTCTACTAGCTCTTGGTATTCCCTCTTTTTCAACCCTTTCAATGCTTCAAGGTTCCACCTCTTTATCTTCCTACCTTTACAAAGCCTTTTGAATCTAACTTCACACTTCATCATCACCAAGTTATGATCCGAGTCCGCATCCGCCCCTGGATAGCTACGACAGTTTTTTACACTGTTCCTAAATCTCTGCCTCACCATTATATAATCAATTTGGTATCTCCCAGTGTCACCCGGCATTTTCCATGTGTACCTACGCCTGGGGTGATGTTTAAACCAAGTGTTTGTCACTACTAATTTATTTCTTCTACAAAATTCAACTGCCTTTTCCCAGCGATCATTTCTTCTTCCTAGCCCAAACCCTCCTACTTCTAATCCGTCCCTCCCTTCTCCCACCACTGCATTCCAGTCACCCATCACTATCAGGTTTTTCTTCCCCGGCACTTCTCTAATTATTTCTTCTACTTGCTCGTACACCTCTTCCACCTCTTCCTCCCTATGGTTGCTCGTAGGCATGTATACCTGGACCAGTACGAAATTCGTCGGGCGTGCTTTTATTTCTACCACTAGTATCCTGTCGTTTACCTGTTCAATGTTTACCACCCTCAGTCCCAACTTTGTGTTCAGTACCATGCCTACCCCCCGTTGACTCTCATCTCCCCCACTATAGATCACCCTGTAGTTATCACTCCAATAGTCCCCGCTATCCTTCCATCTAACCTCGCACAATCCTAAAGCATCTATTTTTCCTTTTTCCATTTCCTGCTTAATATTTTCAAGCTTCCCAGCCCTCATCATGGTCCTTACGTTCCAAGTTCCTATTTTTACCATTGTTTTCCTCCTCCTCATCCTCTTTTTCTTCTTCTTCTCCCTCCTTTCCCTTGTATCTTCTGATGATGATTCTGTGCAAGGATTTCGTGTGATGACGACCGCGGAGGCCTTGCCTCCCCCGCTGCCGGGCACGACTCCCGCCCTAGTGGGCGGCGCCCCGTAGTTGCCAGGAATCAGATCTCTTTGAATGACTTTCATGTTCTGGGAAGTGATAGTTGAGAGGTATCCCACGCGACTCAACGGTATTTTTAACGTGACACCATCACGGAACTACCTTTCGTCTGGCTCCTACCCTTCGACCTATCTGGCATGGGTGGCCCTACCAGGAGCAATGTACTTGCTCCTGCCAGTCCAGCTCTAGGGGTCATTGGAACGCACAAGCCCTTCCACCACGTCAAGGTCGTAGTTCAAGGAAGAGATTCATAATAATATTAATGACAAATCTTTGAATTTTACAGATGACAGATAAAACATATTTTGACTATATTATTGACCTTGTTCACTTCTTTTACGATGTACGCAATTTCCATATAAAAAAAAAATAATAAAAACTTGGAGTCGCTATAAGCGACACCGGCACTTTAGGGTAGATTCTTGAGCATCCATCACAGCGACGTAGGCACTCAAAGGGTTAATTCAATACCCAGCAAAGGGCAAAAAATACTAAATTAGGATAGAACACAAAGGAACAGAGAACATCATGGCCCCATGGATTAAAATATTAACTTGACAGCATCACCGTACACACATCTTTTTGGTGTAATACTCGCATGCCAATCTGTGTATAGTGTCCATGTCTTCTGAGTGTGCAGTGTGTTTGCCTCTCAGATATCTATTGACACTGTTGCACCAATAAGTGACAACATTTCTCACCACAACGGAACAAAATCTTGAACCATCGGTGGAAATATGATCATCACAGGCAATTTGTGACATGTTCAGAGAAGTGGTTAAAATGTTCCTGAGATGGGCCCCCACACCCAATGTATGAGCTGATGTTGGCAAGTGATTGAGAATCAAGACTATGGCTTCTTTGTATGTGTCGATTAAATCTGCAGATGGAGTGTTGTGTGGTGGTGAAGACTGTTTTCCAGAGCAATCAGGGCAGTGTACAGGTTGTAATTTGTGAAGCATATCAGCTGCTGACCATGGACTGATTGCTACGGTGGAACCCAATTCCGAGGGGCAACTGTCCTCATCTGGTGTAGGAATATCATCATCCTCCAAAATGCTGAAATAGTTAAGTAATTTCTAAGGTTGTCAAGCACCTCACAATCATCTTCTTCACAGCTTGCTCCTATAGAATGAGAAGCCACCATATTATTCAATATCAATCCCTTGTATGCACCAACAAAGTTGGTACATGTTGGATTAACATTTCTAAAGCCATAGCTTGTAATGGATCCAAATTTATTCTCTAAGGGATCTTGCTTAAGATTCCTAGGAGGAAGAGATTTGAATCCATAAGACCTCAACACGAGCCATAAGGCCCTCATGTTCCTTAGTGTCCTAACCCAATTTTTGATGGAAGGTGTCTTACTGTCTCTATACCCATCAGTAAATAACATTGACTCTATGACATTGATGGAATTAGCCCAGAACTCCATGTGTCCTGACGAAGATGTCACTGCACAGCTTATTTGGAGGTGGTTGCCGGCTTAGCTAGTCCGGATGGGCCTGGTTGAGGCTCTTGATCCTCCATTGCTGCGTCTTTAAGAAAAGGAAATATAACAATAATCTAAGGAAGGCAGGTTCACGTTGGATGAAAATGTCATGAATGATGAAATAACAACTCAATCATGCATAAAGCAAAGGTCTTAATGTGACACTCACCAGTGGTCATTGCCGGAAATGGTGCATGAGTATCGAGCTCTGATGTGCCAGGGAAAGTACACGAAGTAGCTTTTGAGTCTTTCACTGGAAAATCATTGATGGCACATGTAAATTTTTATTTCATAGTCAGATAAATGGACTTGGTTTAAATAAAATTAACAACAGTTACCAGGAAGTTCCCTGTTGGGGAGAGCATTCTTCTTGAGCTTCGTGGTGCCCACCACAAAGCACTCTGCAGAAAAATGCCTCTCACAGATCCGCTTTGCTGAATATACATACATGGGACCCTTTTCCTTTAATGCATGATTATCAGCCAGGTCTAACCACTTGGGATACCTTTGGTGCATATCGGAGAATGGATGAGGTAACCTGTTACAAGATACATAACAGGAATAGTATTAATACTTACAATAAATTAGTGCATTTCCTGTCACAGATGCACCACTTAATTACACTTTCAGAATAACACCACGACGACTGCCATGTCATGAAGAACAATACCGACCAAAGATATTCACCCTAAGTAAGATACAAAATAAAAGTATGTTACAAACTTCAATAAGAAATTTAGAAAATACCTCATTCTACGACTTGCAGTGTCTTCACACCAACGAACAATACATTTTGGTTTCCCTTTTCCAAAACCCATTTCGGCCTCCCAAGTGCTGAACAGTCTCTCCCTTGCTGAAGCAATTTCCATACTGAATACAGTCAGAATGACCATATCGAACTCAAGTAACTTTTGTCACATCATACACCCCCCCCCACTCACTCACCCACAACCACACCTTGTATGACAAATAATTACCATTGGAAGACCATGAGAAAATAATTCTTCCCTAAGTTAATTTATCGAAATAGGGATAAATATGAAAATAATTCCTTCGCACGTAAATAATTGGCCCAAAGTTCTGTTATAAACAAATAATTTTTAGCAATAAGGAAATAAGAGGAAATATTAATTTTTAAATGCAATTAATTTTTTACCGAAATAATTGGTGTAACACATTGGTATTATCTGTGATCTATCACTGCCAGCATATTTTATAGCATTATGGTTCCACATTTACTTCATATTTAAATGACACAAGTACTATTGCTTAATATTTTAACACAAATACTAGCATAAAAGTTAAAATAGTTTGGCAGCAAAATAGATAACTGTCACAAATCAAGGTAATGATACAACAGAAGTTTAGTTTCATATTACTAAGTACCATTTCAAATTCTAAAAGTAATCCGATTTTAATATACATATTAAGGCAACAGTTAGTTACATTTTTAAAGGTTCTCAGTTATAAGTGAGCCATAAAATGTCTCTTTCCCTTGATAACGTCATGACTGGTAAAGACAAGTAAAATTCTGTACAACTTATTACAGAAAATTTTAATTGTAAAATATCCTTTGTTGCAAAACGTAAATGGTACCTCTTTAATTTTAAAGTGCAACTCCTTTATAAATGAAAAATTAATTTAAAAAATAGGTAAAAATCAGTGATCTATCACTGCCAACATATTTTATTACATTATTGCTTCACATTTACATCAAATTCTCACATTGCTCACATTTACATGGCTTTTGGAGTGGGAGCCGGTGTTTTCATAGTGGTAGTCATTTGCTTACACCGTAAGCTCAGCGCGAAGTGTCTTTCACAAATTTATTCAAGCATCCGCAAAAGGTGTGGGCTATTTGAACGAATAGTTGGAATACGCCTCTTTCAGGCCAATCATTCGAGCCTAGTTAGACGAAATTTAAGTAAGGGGTCCGAGTGGAAAGTGATGCTTCTATGGAGGCAGTGATTTGCCATCACCGTAATTACAGCGCTAATTGTTTTCCGCTAATTTATCTAGGCAACTGCAAACAGTGCTGGCTGTTTGGACAAATAGTTGGACTACACCTCTGCATTCAAGCCAAGTCAAACGAAATTTAAATCAGGCGTTTTAGTGGAAAACGGTGTTTCCATGGTAACTGGAATTTGCCAGGAATGTGCTCCTGGTTTTGAGTATTTCCCACCAACTTTTGTAGGAAAAACATAAATGTATTGTGCTGATAAGCCATAAAAACGAGATATTTGAGAGAATTTCATTTATTGGAAGCTCATATATTCATGCGTGACGTCATTCGTCTTCGTGCTTTTCGTTTCCTTTCGGACTCGTATCTTTTAGTGAATATATTCCTAAAAACATTTCAATATCAGGTTTTCTTATAAAGTTACATACCTTAGCACTTCCTTTAAAAAGAGTTCTCTGTAATTGGTCTTTTGGACCTGACTACTAGCTCGTATGGATTTTCACCATTCGCAGCTCAATCGATCGAAAATCTATCGTCCAGATTCAGCCACTTAATTATGTGAAAAGGCTTACATATCACTATTATATTGCATTAGCAAGGAACGACATCAATGCCTCTCCTTAAATTTATGATGTTACTGGTGGAATTACTGGCTTCTACTTTTTAACAAGTATCTTTGAAAGGAATGAATTTTTAGAGGTTTAGGCATGATGCCCCTGCGAGTAATAATTGTGATACAAAATAAATGATCTTTTTCCAATCGATAAAGAAAACAACTTTCTCGGTTTTTGTAGCCACATTGCCGCGCATATGCTTTGAAACACAAAGGTCACTGGTTTGAAACCTGTCGAAGGCTTGCTAGACCGTGGGATACAACGCAGTTTGGGTATTTAAAAACCCGATCCAATTCAAATCTCTCCGATCTTTAGGATCATGGACGATTGTTGAAGAAATAATGTACTTTTATGATTAGGAAAAAAAATATTGGCTTAGGCCATTTATTAAGTTACTTCTAAGAACAGGTGGAAATGGAGTGTGCATTAAAAAATTCAAGTGTTTGAGGTTTTGGTTGTTTCTTCTGGGTAAGGGTATTTTCTAAAGTGAAAATGAATAATCAGCACCAAACGTAATGCACCGGAGGGGGACGGACTTGCAGAGATTAGCCTCACTATCTACAAATTGTAGCTTCATGTGTACTTGTCATCCTAATAATAGCGAAAGTTTTAACCATCAATGAAGGCCAATAAAAATTTAGAAGGATGGAAAGTTCGATTTTAAGATGGTATTCATCATTTTAATTTAGTAAAATTGAAGTTAGGAAACCAAAATTGGAATAAAGACAAACACACCGCCATCTTGTTCAAAATTTGCTCTCTGTTAGTTACTACTCCCCCGCCGTTGAGGATGGCAGCATTTTTGGAGAGGTTGGCAAACTTGACAGTTCCATCAGTTGGCAAACTTGAGATTTAAAAAAAGTTAGTGAGAGACTTTTTAATTAGTTCCAGGTTAAATGCAGCAGTGGTTATTTCATCGTTCTGGTCTGTGAACTTGAAGCCCTTGATTGATGAATGCCCATGTTTACCTGAAGCTTCTTTGTCGCTTATCCTGTATAGGTTTTTTGTGGGTTTCGTTGATGTTAACCATTTAGCTCCATCGGGAAGGACCAGGAATGTGGTGAAAATTATGAATAAAGTTTTAATTTTTTTCCGTTTCCACCCAATTGTCTATGACTGCAAACTTTTTCTCACACAAGAAACGTCGGTCGCTTAGTACACAGCCACCGTACTGACAAGCAAGTCCCCTCACTCAGCTAACATTCACTTTTTTCAATGCCATGAATTTCTGTAATCCACTCTACGCAATGTTCAGGAGACAACTGGGTCATGTTTCGTTTAAAAGCAAGCAAACGAAGAATGAACTCATTCCGTTTTCCTATGAGCAAATGACGCCGTCCCCTGACAGCGAGTCAGTCCCTACTACCTTTAATCTATAGTTCCCTTTCTTTCAAATAGTATTATGACTCGTGGTGATCAGTTGCATCAATTAATTTCTCCTTACAATTACAATTTGTGCCATGTTTATACCTCTTTCTCAATGTTCTGGTGTTTTTAAGCTTTTTATTACGATTGGAGGGCAGTGGAAAACCATAGCCTTATTCTCCGGAAATATATCTTTCAAAAATTAGTGATTAAGAAGAAATTTGTGCACAAATAGCTGAATTCAAACTTACGAACGGGAATCTGGAGTAAATTTAATCCCGAGAATGTACACTTGCTAAGCCACATGTTATTATTCACGAATCTGAATTGGGGTCCACACGTGATAAATGCATTAAAATATCATCTGACTTGATCTGGACCCTAACCCGGGTCATTTGATACATTGCCGAGTCCTATAGCCATTAAAGTGTCTTCCGAGATTTTTTTCACTTCTGTGCATTTGCGGGTGAGACCGTTGTGACAAGTTGGCGGTATCTTCATAAATCGTCTCGCCAAATTTTACGTTCCAAAACGGTAAACAATATTGCTATTAGAAGAAGAAATAAATCTTGGAGAAGACAGTCAAGGGATTAAATAACAAAATACCTATAAAAATTGTCATCTGAATTAATTTAATTCTGTCGACGTTCATGGTGAATAGTCGCACACCTTTTGGCTACTATCATATCTACGTTCTTTCGGCGTTAATTAAAGTTTATCACTTCAGATCAACATGGTAAACTGTGTGATTGCATGCATTTGCAATTCAACATTCAGAATGTGTCCGTTTGGACATCCTTTGGATAACGTAGTTGATTTCGAATTTTATTTTTTTTTGTATTCAGTGGAGAAATAAAAATATTTTTAAAATAAAAATTAATAGTTTTCAAATAAAAACATTCCTTTTAATGGCTATCGGATGATACACAATGATATGAAAACATAGGTTGAATATTTATTTCGAATTCTTCAAGTTTCAACTGCGGCATTGCTGAAGATAGGATGTATATTGATCACTCTCGATCATGTGAAAACCTATGACACTATTACGTGTAAGACCCGATAGATTAGCCGTGACAGCGGCTCCTGCTTCGTTAAATTTCTCTCAGCTGACCGCGCTCGTAATAATAGAATTGCGAAGTAAATATTACTCCCAGTACACCGAGAGAGGTCCTTCATCAACTGGCGTGGACAATCCCTTGCCAAATACAGTCCATAATTATCTCTCGTGCCATGGCTTGCGTCATCTTCCAAGATTCCAGAGCCCCATGCAGAGCGGCAGCATACACTGCCCAGAATGCAACACGCAATTTTTTATTCAATTCGTGCAAATTTTTATTTATGAAGTCTATTGATAAAGGTGCCCAATGATTGTTTTTTGCCGATCGGGGGATACTTCGAATCATTTAAAAAAGTGTTTTATTGGTCTTTGGGGGTCACATAGGGAATTGCATGCGTATGAATGTGCTGACCTATAATATGGAACAGATTATTGTGTCATGAACATTACACCCCCATAGGTTTGATTTTATCGGCTGTAATACGCCATTAGTACCATAGAGGTGCAAGAGGGTATCTTTTCAACAACTAATCTTCTCAATTAAAAATCATAGTGTGTGTGAATGTGGTGAAAATTTATCACCAATACATCAGGGGATAGTTGCATAATTTTCATGTCATTAAATCAAATGTTCCTCGGGGGAGCCTGTAACCCCTAGAGGACGCGTCCCCAGGTGGCGGATAGGGGAATGCCCCCACTGGTCTTCGGAAGAAACCAGCGGGTAGGTGGGAAATAAAATACCACCCGCGGAACAAACAGGCAGGACAGATGGGGTTCTATAGCTGTGGCGAAAGCAACCCGTCTAGGAGAAGGAAACTCCAAAATCAAACCCCGGCCCTCCAGGTTGGGGGTTGAGGCATCAGGCTAACTCCCTGTTACTCATAAAACCTCAATTTGTTAAAAAAAACCAATACTAAGCCTCGGAACTACGGACTGGATAAGCAAAGACGACGTAAGCTAAGGAAAAGGACTATGATTTTTGGTACCTGGAATGTACAGGGTGTATCTAGGAAACTAATAGAAGTAACAAATGAGCTAAGAAAAATGAAAGTAGATATTGCTGTAATCACAGAAACTAAGAAAAAGGGACAAGGCTCAGGAAATGTAGGTTACTATGATCACTTTTATAGCGGGGTCCCTAAGGATAAAAGGGCCAAACAGGGAACATCCATCCTGATTCGAAAGAGTCTTAGAAAAAATGTAACATCATGGGAGCCAATCAATGAAAGATTGATAAAAATGAATCTCTGTATGCTCGGCTTCAGAATCACTATACTGGGCGTATATGGAATAAATGAAAGCTCGCTTGTAAATGAAAAGCAGGAATTCTTTGAACACCTTAATGATGAAATAATAAAAATTGGAAACTCAAGAGAACTTATCATAATGGGAGATCTAAATAGTAGAGTCGGAAAAAAGTCAAATGATAAAGTGGTTGGGAAATACGGAGAAGAAACTATAAATGACAATGGATTAAGACTAATAACAATGTGTGAACAAAATAACCTAAGAATATCTAATGGTTTTTTCGAGCATAAGAGTATACATAAATATACATGGACACAACCTACTAGAGATCTCAAATCAATTATTGACTACCTCATCATAAAGCAAAATACAAAGTTAAGAGTACAAGATGTCAGAATATACCGAGGTGCTACATGTGGTAGTGACCACCACCTGTTAAATGCTAAGGTGATGTTTCCTGGAAGAGCAAGGATTAGAGAAAGCCAAGATAACCCTGACGTAGAAATAATGCAAAGAAGATACAACTTGGACAGCTTAGAACAACAAAGTGTTAGACAGCTTTACCAAAAACGTCTGGATGAAAAACTTCTTTGCCGAAAAACATTATCAAATACAGAGGATCTTTATAGGCATTTATCTCAATGCATACATGAAGCTGCGTATGAGTCATTAGGCTACTATGAAAAGAAGAAAAGAAAGCCATATTGGTGGGATCATGAAATTGAAAAAGAAATGGAAGAAAAAAGTTCGAAATATAACAAATATCTGACCACGAAATCAGACAATGACAAGGTTGCATACAAAGAAGCACACGCGAAAGTGCGACGAAAATTAACCCAGAAAAAGAACGCTAGCTGGGAAAAGAAATGCAACCACTTAAATACCTACATAGGAGGAACCAGAAATACAGAAAGCTGGAAGTTTTTGAGATCATTGAGGCAGGATAAAAAGAAAGATTTAATTACGTCTATTAGTAAAGAGAAATGGGAAATATACTTTAAAAAATTATTGACAGAGGATAGAGAAGAATATAAAAATGAAATCCACCTGCTAACCATAGGAAATGTTACATCACCTATAGTAATGCAATGCAGTGAAGTTAAACAGGCTTGTAAATCCCTAAAAAATGGAAGAGCTGCTGGCCCTGGAGAAATACCGGGAGAACTGTTAAAATATGGATCAGAGTTACTGTACAATAAATTAACAGAACTCTTTATTAAATGTCTAAATGGAGAAGAGGTACCAGAAGATTGGAGAATTTCCTATATCTCACCGTTATACAAAAAAGGCAATAAGAACGAGTGCGATAACTATCGCGGAATATCTGTGACTAGTACAATTAGCAGATTATATGGCAAAATAGTAAAAAATAGAATTGAGAAAGAGTATGCAGACAAGGAATCCGAAGAACAAGCGGGGTTTAGAGAAGGAAGATCTACTGTAGACCATCTGTTTTGTTTAACACAACTGATAGAGAAAACCTGGGCATACAACAAGGAACTTCACCTCTTATATGTTGACCTTAAAAAAGCATATGATACGGTGCCGCAAATGAAACTGTGGGAAGCCTTGAAAAGAGCTAACATAAGCTCATACTTAATAATAGCCATAAAAAATTTGTACAAAAATAGTGCAGCCAAGATCAAAATGGGAAACGACTTCTCTCAGGGATTCGCAATAAATAAAGGTCTAAGACAGGGCTGCTGTATTTCCCCCACACTTTTTAAAATATATTTAGACAAAGTGCTTAAGGGTTGGAAAAGGAAATGCAACTCCATGGGAATACCTATGAAAGAAAGTACCATATACACCTTAAGCTATGCAGACGACCAAGTTATTCTATCACAAGATTATGAAGATTTAGAATATATGACCAGAAAAATAATAGAAGAATACAAAAATTGGGGTCTTGATATCAGTATCGACAAAACAAAATATATGTGTATGGGAGGAATGCAACAGAATCTTATTTTAGAAAGTGGGCAACAAATAGGATACTGTAAAGAGTATAAATATCTAGGGATGCAAATTGCAGAAAGTAAAACAATGGAGGTAGCCATTAGGGATAGATGCAATAAAGGCAAAAAAGCAATAACACTATTTAATAGCTTATTGTGGGACAATACAATATCCATTGAAAACAAAAAGAGAATTTATAATACCATAGTAAAGAGCATAGTAACCTACAGCTGTGAAATATGGCCACTAACGGAGAAATCAGAAAAACTGTTACTGACGACTGAAATGGACTTCTGGCGAAGAGCAGCCGGTAAATCAAAAAGAGAAAGAGTAAGGAATGAAAGAATTAGAGAAATAATGAATGTCAATGATACCATAATAGATGAGATAATAACGCAGCAGTTGAGGTGGTATGGACACGTAAAACGAATGGGAAATGAAAGACTCCCGAAACAAATGCTGCTGTGGAACCCGGAAGGAAGACGGAGGAGAGGCAGACCGAGGAAAAGTTGGATACAAGGGATAGAGAAAGAAATGAGAGAAAGAGGATTAGATGAAGAACTCTGGAATGATCGGGAGGCATGGAAATTGGGAATCGGAAGACGTAGAACGTCGTAAACCGATATATATATATATATATATATATATAATCAAATGTATTCATATATAATTATGGCAAATATTTCCTATTGTTATGCTAAATTAATGTTTCAGTACCATTAACATTGCATTTACCTCCAAAATAATGGCCAATATATTAGATAAAGGATGTTAGAAGTAGTCAAATATTTGATAAATTTGTACGTACTTTGGGAAAAAACTTTCAAAATCTTTGCGGTGCTATATCAAAGAGGATAGAAGTTACTAGCGGAAGGGCCACACGGTATGACTTTCAACCCAACCCTCCTACCTCAAGGTGGGGGCCATTCATGGACTCAGTTACTTTATTTCTGTTTTTTAATCATTAAATGAAAATAAATTGTTTCATCTCCATGAAGAATTAATATAGGTAAATAAAGCTCATTGAAATAAATTGTGGGTGTGGAGTGAGTAAAGGCGATCTTAAATCTCCGTCACCGCTCTGTGCAGAAAACCAGAGGTAACGTAATCTAGCGGTGTACCATATTTACTCCATTATAAAGCAGTATAAGGAGTCATTATCTATACAAATTATAACGCCACTGTTTAAACTGAAAAATAATCATGGGAGAAATATGAAAATTCAGAAGTCAAAGCGGTATCGATGAAAGCCAATCATCCAGTTCGCTGCTTTGAAAGCAGCTGGAAAGAGAGGAACTGAAGGATTTTCAAGGTATCAATATACTTAACCTTTACAAATAAGATACAATGAAACCATTTTCCATGGAGGTTCCAAGGAATAACGTGAAACATGTAAACTATCACAGATTAAAACGAAAAAAAATTGATAAGAAGTCCCCGAAAAAAGTGAAATAATGATTCTACAATTTTTTTGTTTGCTTTTTTTTGTTTGCAAAATTCGAGAAATAAAGGAGTATTTAGGACTTAACACAGTAGTGTTTAATGCGAGAAATAAGGAAAAAACACGAAAAAACCCGAACGCTAATAATGCTACGAACGAGTGGCATAGCTGAATCATGGACCAGGTGTGGAGCCGCAAAACTTTTTGAGACTAAGATTACAAAAAGAATTTTAAGTTTCAAGGTGGCACAACTTTTATCCCGCGCTATATTTATAGAACGAACAGAAGCGACGAAATAAGAGATACTGCCAAACGCAGGGTTAACATTTTGTTATTTAAGTAAGGAATTGAGCCGTATTAAAAAACTGAATATTTTCTAATTCAGACATACACGTAGCTTTAATAGTATAAGCAATGATTTTATTTTGTAGGGAAAATTTACGATGAGTTACAATGTAAATTTTGAAATAAAAATGTCTATTTTCTTTCCAAACCGACCGTAGCGTGAAGATTTCTCTTTTTGCGGAATTTGTGCACTTCATGCCGACAAAACTGAGCCTTTTAATTGCTATCATTATTACATAAATAAGTGCCAATGTGGGTAGAACCGCAGCTATGATGTATAAATCCAGGTGTTGACCCTGAAAATTAAGAGCAAGTATGTGAATACCTTATACCACGCTTCTGGCAGCTATTCTGGTGTTGATAGTTTCAATCTGCAAATAGAAGAATAGAGCTTAAATAATATATTAAAATTAAAAAAAGTTAATTTATTTTTGACACATTTCCCAATGCAAAAATGCTTCCTTGCATTGATAAATAACTTCAGCGCTCATATAAATGCTCGAATATTACATGCATTAACTACTGCGCATACAAGATGGGTTTGGCAGTGCACGCATGAGTTGTCACAAGTTGACTCAGACTAATGAAAGTTGATATTTCACGACTCCTTTCCATCAAACGAATAGGTCATCTCCTTACCAAGAGGGTTCCCAAGTCCCTTCTTTCTCTCTTTCATTATCTCTCTTTTATCACGCTCTCTGTCCTCTTGTTATTGCTACGAGACCGAGGAAGAACCGGCGAGGAGCTTAGAAGGTCGGCATGAGTGTAGCGGTGGGAGAACGAGAATGCTCAAAATGTGCCTTATTTATAGCCGAAGGGGAGTAAGGCCGTCATGCTGTCGAAAGGCCGCCCGTTTTCTTTTGTAGACGCTCCTTTCCTCGGAGTGGCCGGAAGATTGGGGAGGGCGAAGCAATTAATTATGTACGAGTCCTTCTGAGTGACCGGTTGGACTCAGTGTATCAGCGTCAAATCGTTCTGGGCCGTTACAATCAAGAGTCCTATACATAGCAACTACTCAACTACAAAGTCGAGGTGTCGCATTCCGCCGTTTTCCGGCTATCGCCGGCCAAAATCTCCTTAGCTTTGCATTAGAAGTAGTGAGGTTTTGAGAAATAGAAAGCGAATTTTAATGCCTCGAAATAAAAATTGGAGGGTTCAGTGCGCCATATTGCTCCAATAGCTCCCGCAAAAGTTTCCGGATGTTCGTTTCCCCTAAGGACGTTGAAAAAAGAGTGAATTGGCTTCAGATGCGTCGAAAATACAAGTGGTGACCAACCTCGATTTCACCGCTCCAAGAGATAATTCCATTTATTAGATATTATCATACAGTAAGTATATACTAACTCTATGATATTATGCATTAATATTATTAAAAAAATAAAGTCTGACTTTATTAAATGGATACCAGCCATTGTATAGTGTTTTTACGCTAGCTTGTATTTGGTTCTGTTTCGCAGCTTTACTTACTTATTAATTTAACGCCTATTGACCCAAATCATGAGCACATTTCTGTTACATTTTCCTTTTGAAAGTATATATGTTAATGACATAGAGCTTCATATTCAAAGCTGCAGACTGTACGTTAGCTGATGTTAGCGTTACTCTTTATTAGTTAACCTTGTGAGAGTACGTAACAACCAGTAAAATTGGAACTTAACATAATTCAATCATAATTAAAAATCAAATTTTATGTGTGCGTGTGTGTCTGTTTGTTCTTCATAGGCTCCGACAATTTTCAACTGATTTCTCTCAAATGTTGCAAACTTACTCTCTGCAACCTGTCGAAATGTAATAAGGAGAAGAAAAGTCCTAGGGGTTTAAAGAGGGCCCCACAGGTTATGTAGAATATCGCTCAACCATAAATTTGCGCATTGTTTTACATATTTAAGCTAAATCTTTGAAGCCGTAAAAAGGGCCAAGATACTAGAAGGAAACGGCCCTGATAGACCCTAGGGCCCCAACAATCGATGGATGAACTGATCATCTTGAAATATATATGTATATAGGTTAATTATGGCCTCTGGGAGGGACATATGCTATCTAAGAAATGGTCTCAGGGAGGCCTCAAAGAGGGTCCTCAAGGAGTTGCAGGAAATTGATATACATGAGTTTTGCACATTAATTATTTGTAGGCCTACTGTGCCTTTAAATATGGCTCTAGAGCTCAAAAGCAATGGTGGGGCCCTGATACGCTTTGGGGCCCCAAAGCGTGCGTTTCATTGTTACCTCCTTAAGGATACACTGTTGAACCGATAATTTTAAGATTTTGCATGCAAGTATATGATAGCACTCGGAAGGACATATACTATATTTGAAAGGTCCTTGGGCCCCAGGAGTCCCAGTGCAGACCCTCGGGTGGTTTTTCAATTTGGGAACACTAAGTGTTCGGGAGGTGCTATGTGCATTAAACCTTTGAAGTTGAATGAATGTCCTAAATTTAATAGTTTCAGGCCTTTCAAGTGTAACCTGAGCCACGTTTTGGCCAGCATAAGGGTTTTTGGTTTTTGATCATGAATTTCATTCACCGTTACAAATATTCACAAGGAAATATGCTGAAATTTCATATAAATATGCATACAGTCTCAATTAAATTCGTAGGCATGCGTTTGCGTATTGGCTCCTATACATAAGCGGTCATCACAGCTTGAATTAAAATGTAGTCTACATTGAAAAATATTTATCTTCTCGGGACTAATAAATTGCTATTTAGCTTTTAGGCCTCTCCAATGTCTCTCCTCTCTTCAGGGATATGTCATAGTCAATAAAAGTAAACAGTAATATATCCGACTTTATAGATGAGCTATGATTTAAATAGGTCCCAGCACCAAAAATTCGTTTTTTCAGTGGTTCACTGAAACCTATGTTAACATAATCTCCACTATATATTTGGGTATAGGGTTGACTACTTTTATTAAACATTAAACTATGGTAGTCCTTATCTGTAGGAAAAAGCATTTTTTAAAATTACTTCTTCCAATCTATTTTCTTACTAAAGAGGACAACTTTAAAATAAAATCAAATTTTGAAAAATTAGGACCACCCTAATGTGGCATAGGTAGACCGTAATTCGTGCACATTTGATACTAGTTGTTTATCAGTCCAAAAAAAAAAGGATGTGTGTTTGAAAGTAACCTATATTATACTGTAAGCTGTGATCCTTGGGGAGATATGGTAGCCAACTCGCTAGTCAACGCCTTTACTTGAGACAGTGGGGCTCACACCCAATTCAAAAATATCTATTTACTAGCAATGAAAATACTTTGTGACTTCCACAGTTTATTTATTTTTGAACTACCGGTTTCGGCTGTTATGCCATCATCAGGTACATTGAAGAAAAACATTGAAAAACAGATTTATATATACTATCGGAAGTTGCTATGGGAGGGGGTGGGGGGTTGGGAGTGAGGTTGGTTGAGCAGGGAGGGGAAAGGGGTGGGGGGGGGGAAACAAAGTATGTGTTGTAACTGGGAGAGAGGGTGGGGGGGGGTTAATCACTCGGGTTGTGGGGGTTGGGGTTTTGGGAGGGTGATGAGTAATAAGGGGGATGGGTTAGGAAAGGTTATGTCATTGACAAGGTTGTTTCCTTGTAGGGTGATCTCCCGAATTTGGAAGTCACAAAGTCACAATAAACTGTGGAAGTCACAAAGTATTTTCATTGGTAATATGGAGCCCTTCCACCACGTCATAGCTTCTAGTTTCGATTTAATATCTATTTGCCTTATGGTGTATTGAATTTGTGGCGATCAGAAACCAAAACTCCCTTTTCTTTACGAAAAAGTGGCCAATGGATCGGTTGGTGAGCCCGGAAACCATTTCGTAGACCACCTATGACCGAAAACCTTGGGTTCCTTCTCTCACTCATCGAAAGTTTAATTTCAAAATGTCGAGCGCAGTGTGATAGAGGAAACTATATCTGAAGCAGCCCTATTCCGGGCCGTGGGAGCATTCTGGGGAGGGAGGGCATTAAGGAGTCATATATCAAGATTGCAAATTGCATATGGAAACAAATTGCGGAAAATGCTCGAGAGACATAATTTGGGGCCCAGAGTGCATCTAAAGATCCGAAACTCATTCTTCCACATTCTTTAGGAACTGAAGGTTTGTATCATCAAGCCAAGGGAATGTTTATGATTAAATGTGGGAAAAAATATGTTTCAATATAATAAGTAATGGGCCGCAACGCTGCATCGGTCAGGGCCCCACTACAATATCTGAATTTTCGGACGTTCATACGCCTTCGAAGTTTTGATTCACGAAGATCCTCCCGACTCCTAGTACACCAAAATTAAGTACCACCTGAGAGTCAGTACTGGGACCCATGGGGCCCTAGGACCTTTCAGGTATAGTATATGTCTTTTCGAGTGTTATCATGTACTTGCATGCAAAATTTCAATATCAGTTCATCCGTCATGAGCCAACATATAAAGCTTTTATTTACCATTTATAAAGGTTTGGATCCTTAGGACCAATCAGAGCCCGTAACTTACTTCTTAGCTCTAGCGCTTTATTATAGCTTCAAATGATAGGACATGTGCCACTAACAGTGTGTAAAATTTCAGTATATATTAACATTCTGCTACTCGTCGGTACCCCAGGGGCCCAAGGGCATTTCAAATATACTGTTTGTCATCCCAATTGCAATCGAGTACCAGCATGCAAAATTGAAACATACAAGGTTCATTATTTTATCTGTTATGAACTACCTTAGAAAGCAACAGACTGGAACCTCAGGGCCTATCAGGGCCCCAAACCTTTCTTCCGAGTTCTAGGGCCTCTTCATGGCTTCAAGGGTTCACTTACATCTCGAAGGGTGTGTAAAATTCGACAATAGCGATATTTTATGACACCGTAAGAGCCAAGTTTGAGGCCCTTATAATGTTGCCTATGTTTGGCCCAGTGCTACAGTAAACATAGGTCTAAATAGGTCCGGACGACACGGGCGACTGCCGAAGGCGCAGCAAAGGAAGGGGCGCCGTGACTGTGAAAAAATAGGTTTTTACTACGTTTAACTGATTTGATAAGTTTGATACCGGAATACTCTCTCGCCCGGGTTAAAATTTTATCTTAAACCGGCCCTGGGTCTAAATGTTCAAGATAATCGTTTCAACCATCTTAAGTGATACAGAAACGTACATACA
Source organism: Pyrrhosoma nymphula (assembly GCA_963573305.1). Classification (NCBI taxonomy): domain Eukaryota; kingdom Metazoa; phylum Arthropoda; class Insecta; order Odonata; family Coenagrionidae; genus Pyrrhosoma; species Pyrrhosoma nymphula. The sequence goes on along the minus strand of OY754332.1, from coordinate 102,156,483 downwards.
TGCAAACACTGACTTTCATGCACATAGATGAACACACTTGTATTGATAACGCTTGCGATATCGTGGGTAAAATGTAGGCAGTAGTACTCGTTCCCAGTGGGGTAAATGATTCACTCTATCGTCGTTGTTAATTTTGGTAATTTCCATCTCGCTTAATTCTCATATCAAACACCATATCTATCCTTGGAAACAATCGGAGATTTTTGACTGAGAATGGAGTATGCCTGAATCCCCATACGGGAAGTGTATGCTACGACTCCACTTCGTAGTTGAGAAGCTGCTATGCAGAGGGCTCTGGTATTTCCGATTTTTGTCACAAATGAATCAAAACATAGAATATATGAAACCTATGACTTCTTATATTTACTCGCCTGAATCTCCTTTCAGCGAACTATTGACATTTATGTTTCGCTTCTTTTAAAAAATTGTGAATATTCAAGAAACAATTAGTTTAATTATGATAATTGTCATGTTATTAATAATAATCAAGGTTAATTTTTATTCTGCTAAAAACAAGGCGCGAGGAAAATCAAATCTAGGAACCATAATTAACATTAATCCTAGCCAGGGTAGCCATATTTAATTCAGTATTAATTTTTATTGCTTTTTATCGTGGTCCCATCAGAATTCAATGTATTTAGAATATTATTTTGCTTCTCTCCTTTTCTGTCATCTTTCCTGTTGATTGACAAATATTGAGATCATAGGTACTGGAAACGCCATTTTTTATGCAGAAAGCAATCAGTCACTCTCCACAGTTGTGTTGCTTTCCATAAGTATCTATATTTTCTGATGTCCTACCTTCTTAGCCTTTTCCTAAAATCGCATTCCCATCTCCAAGAGTTTCTTCCGATCTAACAAAGAAGATAACAGGTATCATTTTGCCCTCTTCAATACTCAATTATGGCCAATGTATTAACTAAAACATTATTCCATGGGCTTGGATTCCTTCAAAGCAATGATTTCGTCCTCCACATCTCTGTCAGAAATATAGGCCTTTAAATACATCAATAAATAAACATGCTGAGAAATAGGTGGCAATTAATAAATATTACTCAGAATTCTCAAAAAGAAGCTACTTTTCTCTTTTTTTTATAAACAATAGCTTTCAATTTTCCTATCATTGCGATTGAAAAAATGATGTGGTACGCAGTCACGCGCACGGGAGCAAAGATGCACACCGAAGATGATGAAATTGGTCAGAAAAAATCATTTGACTTGACCGGGATTTTAACCTGGATCTTCCAGTTGCCTGTCTGGGGTGTTAGCCAGTTATAACAATCGCTTTAAAGATAAAACTGACTGCATTAATACATAAACCTGTTACTTTTATAGGAATGGACTCCCTTAATTTTGGATTGCATTCTTTTTCATTGAATTTATGGGCTCAAATGTAAGGGGGAAAATCTGTGTGTGCTAAATTATCACGATATTTAAGATTTATGTAAAGTTGCAAGTATGTCTTGAGATACACCTGCTGATGATCAAAAGTTTGCTAATGTGTACAATAACATTATTACAATAATTTGTAAATAATGTTATTATAATGGGATGTCTTTAACGTTAACAAATTAGTTCACCCTTCTGTGAGAGGAGAAATCTTTTATGTGAGTTAATGTACTTGTTATAATATTTTCTATCTAATAGTGAAAATGTCATGCAGATATTATAAGTCCAGGTAAGTTAAAGAAGCTAAATAAGAAACCCCTGCACTGAATCAATGTTTTTTTAAGGGAGTAAAATTTAGTAAATATGGTACAGAAACAACTCAATGTAACTGTAGACGATTTTCACTGTTTTCCGACCGGTTTTAGGCCACAACCTGTATTCTTTCCATATTTCAACTTCCTGGCTCACCTGAAAGTTCAAACAGTCGTGGCTGGCAGGCGCAGGGACGTTAGAGAACCCTGTACATTATACAAAAAGATAACTATTTAGATTAAATGTGATAATTCATTCATAAAATCTTTAGTACAGGGACTCATAAGGTTAATGATGGGAATATACCGTATCTCAACTTTGAATATGAGTATAGTCGTTATAAGCTCGATTTATCAAAAATGCAAAAAGTTTGTGAAAATCGATTAATTCTATTAGATTGTTCGCGATTTCATCTCAAAAACCGATTTTTTAAATATAAAAGTTCGAATATCCATTAAGATTTCTTTCTCAAATGTTACCATTTACTGTTTATCTATAGCGCTTTTCGGCATTTATTACACCTCCTTGATATTTCAGCTAATCCCTCGTAAGTGCTTTTTAGCAGATGAATATTCATTGAGCATTGTCCAATGTCCGTGCATTTTCCGTTTGCACTACACATTACTTCAGATCTGCCTGATCTCGGAGATTTAGGATTACTAACATCTTATTTAGCAACTGTAGACAACTCGTATTACTTAACAATTAGGAATGGCCAATTTTCTCGGAATAAACCGGTAGTTTTCATCGAAGCAGTCCTTAACTCCTTACCACAAAGCGCTAGGTGTAGCTACTGAACTATGAATTCACTTTGTCGTCTGCCAATCATCGGACGTTTTCAATTCGCATTAGTTTTCACATTTTCGTTTCAACTTTGATTAACTAATGCTAAAGGGTTAATTATAAATATAATGTGAAAACCCCATATCATTTGTATTGAGTCTTGTATTGCCAAAAAATAAAAATATTACTTTTTCTCTGTTTAAAGAAAAAATGAAGCATAATGCTCTTACATTTTTACCGCGAGACTGAAACCGTCGGCAGGACAACGAACGTTAGCTCAATATTGATCTACTGATACGATGAACCATAATTGCTTTTTTCACTAAATCCTTAGGTAGCGTATAGTATCCCGCGTGCTATCGTGGACTTTGATATCGTACGCTTTAGTTTATAGAGCTGTAATAACTTTTTAGATGTCGTACGACAGAAAACTCGGTAAGGGGTCGCATCTTACGCTATCTCCCTTCGACGGAGAAACATAATTGACGCCCGGCAGTGAACGAATCGTGGAACCACCAACTGCCATACGTCGTGAGCAGACATGTTTTCACCGAGCTCCAGTTCATTCAAGGCAAAGGATATCCCTCAAGACAAGCAACGCTTCGCTTGCTGTCAATAAGCGCGAGAACGGTCGGTCCTTCACGGTTATACACTCTTCCGTGGCGTCATTGGTGCAACGATTTCTTAAATAAGTGTAACCTAGGCGTATAACGGCTGCATAAGTGGCCTTTTTAATCCATAATGAGCACTGAAGACGCTCCAATCAGCGGCAGTGCATAGTGGAGTGCCTTCTTTTTTATTTAACTAGCGACAAGATGAAGCTCTATTCTTCCGTGAGTTATTTATGCACACCGAATAGTTCCTTTTTTGATTTTCTCGTATTTGTTCCTTATCTCCCAACCCTTTCTGCGGAAAAAAAATAAAGATTCTTTTCTTGGCACTTAAATTCCCCTCAACCCCCTACATTTTTCTCTTATTTTCCCTTTCATTCCTTCCCTTATGATGAGGGAAGGAATCGAGTAAATGGTATTGAAGGTTGAGTAGTACGTTAATGATGGGAACTAGCTGGAGGATAGTATTTAAGTATCAATGAATTTCCTAATCAATTCATGTTCGAAGTTATATGCCAAGGTGTCATATACGTCTGAGTGTAGTTTTGGAACATTATCTTAGAAGTGAACCATAGAACATTAGTTTATTTAGATGACGAGATGTATCAGGCGTGATGTCGTTGAATTTCAAGATAATAAACGCAGACATTGCAATTTTCCAAAAGTAAAAATGCACTATGTGCCAGTGGAAAATGGCAATTTCTGTATTCAGTATTTATATGACTTATTTATCTTTCAGTCCGCGACAAAGTTTATTTCTGAGGGAAAGAGTTGTTTTTTGAGTAGATTACAAGATGTAATGATCGAAAGGAGACCGATGTCATTGAAATACATTATTTTGTAGAATTTTGCTGATGATAAGCTTGGAAATTTTGATCACCCGTCTGAAATATATAGTGTTTCAGAATCCAGTAAAGACGATTGGAGTGCAATTGAAATATAAGAGGCAATTCAAGCAGACGTCTATGCCAATCTAAGCAGACGACATTACATCCGTAGAAGTCATAGAATGACAAGTAATTAGGAAATAATTAATCCAATGAGAACGCATTTAGGGTGTTTATATTACTCGTGAGGAAGTAAAGTTCAATTATTCAGACATTGTAATGCTTATTTAAATTAATATTTTTCAAAATTATTCAAAACAAGTGCAGTCACTCCAATGTCAGCTCATTGCGCATGCGTAGAAGAGAAACAAGTGCGAACTATGCTGTAAATCCGACAACGCCGCAACGTTCGACGTTCTGCTGAACGATCGCCCTTATAGAATCGCTCGTTGGTCATCACCCGAATAAATTGAGCTCGACCGAAGGTGAACGGGTCCCTAACGTTTGAACGTCAGCCAAGTTATATAATCGGCCCCCAGCAATGACCCAACCACTGAAGTACTTCAGCTAGTTGGGAAGAAATTGAAAGCAATTCGTTCCGATGATGAATTTGATGCCTACGGGATATATGTAGCGTTTAAATTACGTGGTCTGAAAGGGAGCCAAAGTATCTTAGCACGAAAGCTTATGAACGATGTTATCTTCGAAGCTGAAATGGAGGCAATAACAAAAGACTTAAAAGTTGTGAACTGTGCTGCTTCTTCTTCTTTTTTAATGCAACAAAGTTTTCCTTTAATTAGTCAGGCAAATCCAGGAGTTTCGGCGTACTATGCTAATTTCGGGGATAATCCCTAAAGTAACGTAATCACTATAAATTGTTTTCTGTTTTCTTTATTACGTTTACTTTTTCAAGGAGTTAATGTTTATTTAAAATTTTATAGCCAACTGAGTGCTTTTATTAACTGATCGTGAAATTTAAAAATATATTTCTCTATGTGGGAGCAAATACTTGAAACGTTTTTTTATGAAAGTAACAATTGCTTATGTTATCAAAGGTTTTACATCATTATTTTTTGTCAAGTCTACATTTATTTTAATAAAACTTAATTTTCCTTTCCACATTTGAAACATGCGTAAGTTTTATTTACTTACCTTCAAATATTCCTTTTTCAGAACGTTGTATATAACTTCACAGGTTTCTGGTATGATGAGGCTCAAAGCTTGTTTCGAAATTATTGTTGTATATTCAAGGTCCTTGTAGCTCCTGCCAGTCGCTAAAAACCTTAACGTAGCGGTAAGTCTCTCGTGAGGGCTGTTAGCCGCCCTCATGGCAGTGTCTTGCTTTTAGATTTTAGGGGTTACAAGCGTTAATAATTTACAGTACGTGTCTATGTCGATACGTTAGTAATTGCGCCAATCTTCTGGTTCCTCCTGTAGTTCTCGAAGAAGATTCACATGGGAGAATTTCCCTCTCTTCAGTAACCACTCCCGTGACCACCGCGAACGACGTGCAGACTTTTTTTTTTCTTCAGTTTTTGGGCACATAGTGCAATTATCGTCACTAACAGTTCTTCCTCCATGACGATTTTGGAGCAACTGACCGAAAGACTGGGTGAAAGTCTGAGCGAAAGTTTGAGTAGTGTAGCCGCACGATTTGCGTCAGTCTTGTTGGTCAGTCTTTCCAGATCATGCAAGACTGACGACAAAACGTTACGTGTAGACCAGGCTTTAGAGTCAGCCGGCGATTGCGTGGTAAGCCCATTCGCTTTTGAGCATGGAAAGACGGGAAAGACCACCCGCGCTCTCCCCATCCCACACCGCTGGCCTCCAGCCCCAAGTCCCTCAGCAGATATTGAAAGCTGTAAACAGCCGACAGAGATAGAGGCGACCTTCGGAAGATTCGCGAGAGTCCCCCGGAAGGAAGGCAAGAAAGAAGAATCAGATAGGCCAGAGAACGGCCATTTTACAAAGCCACTCCCCACTACATCCGCTGCCTACTCCTATCACCCATCCTTCACCTCCTTTCCTTCTCCCTCTGAGCGTAAGGCAGGAAATCAGAGAAGGGCGAAGCCTTCCCCTCGTCCCACTGAACATATGACGGCTCATCTGACACCGGAGAGTCTTGAAAACATTAATCGCCCCTCCACCACACCATATTGTCTCACTTCCGACATCAAGGGAATCCACGATTCCACCGCTGCTATCCCCAAGGAGGTTAAAATGAAATGGAGGAGGCATGACCGTGGACGCACTGTACGCTCATGGGCGAAAGTGAAGCAAGACTAGAGGTGCTTGGGAAGAATTTTTTTTACCGAGTAGGTGTGGCAAAACCAGTCACAAAACATCGACCTACCTGCCTGTGGTTTTTAACTTACATTTGAGGAATATCAAACGCGACCGCTTGAAACTTAAGTCAGAGAGTGAGTATCACTATGAACTGTGCTCAGTACAATGGCGGAAGTGGCTTCAAGAATAAAGCAGAATGTCGTCTCCATTTTTTTAACCTCCTTGGCTATCCCAGACAAATCGTTTCTGATTAAGAAATAGTGATTGCGCCAGTGGCCACCTCCTCTTTGAACTTTAGTGAAGAGCTTATCAACCTCCCACCATCAACCGAATAATTCACTCACATACTAAATTCATCCCACAGAATGGCTCTCTCGAGCCAATTCGCATGATTGATTCTAGAAAAAAGAAGCCCGCTATTTTCCTAGAATCATACGGGAGTCAATAGAGATAGCAAAAACACTGCAAAATTTCAACCGGGAGGACGGTTACACCGTCGCCACCGCTTGGATACGGCTCTTCAATAGTACCGACCAATCACGACACACCTCCACCCGAAGGCGCGAAACCGGTATAACATAAAAAGGACGGACCAAACCCTGCAATCCAACGGACCTGAGGAAGCTAGCTGGAACGCTGGCGAATTATTGTCCACGAAAAATGGATAAACGCGGATAGAAACCCGAAAAACCATTCTCTTCAGCTAAAGAAATCGTTTACGTTAAACCACTCATTTCTTAGTTCTTACGCGTAAATTAAGAGTCAGCCGAATTTAAAAAGTAATTTATTGTACAAATATATCTGAAAGGTAAATTAACAAGGCATTTAATTATTAAAAAAACTAATATTGTTAAGTCCACTCTCCAGATGCGCATAAGCTACTCCGTCGAATGCAGACAACGAGGGAGATAATTTCAAAATGAGCCATGCTCAAACACTTGGTCAAACAATGTGACAAAACGGGTTTGTGACTGGCAGGGTTTGAAGACAATAAAACTTTCTTCCGAGGATTTGAATGATCGGTAGATTGATGGCTATGAATCAAATTACATCTTATACTAATTCTGCCTCTAATCCGATACTCAAACACATATGGTCTATTATTTCATCAGAACGTTTTACCGCGGAATATTTGCCTTAGCTTCCTTCAGTTAAAGCTATCTGAATGAATTTGAACAATGGGAAAATACGTTGGGAACAAAATTGGAAGTTCTACATAGCAATTTCTACTATTGTCGTTTATTGGCCAAACTTAGAGGATTTTTTACCTGAGTGAATATGCACAGGATATACGTACCACTTAACTGTCTCCAAAAATGTTCTTTTTTTAAAAATTAGAAAGAAGTTAAGGCATCAGCGGATATCCACTTAAGTGTTACAGCGGCGAAGAATGGGACCCGATCGGATACATTTGAGGCATTAAAGAAAACCAGCCATTGTGAGTTATTTTTTAAATGACTATTTCTTAACAAGCATCTGCATCTCGTACGTATATCCTTCTATCACTCTTCACTCCATCCCTCACATACACCCTCCCGCTGAGACACGTGTACCGAGTCCTCCCCAAACCCCACTGTCATTTTCCCATGCCAAACCTTCACTCTTTCCCTCGCCTTGCCCTCCCCTACATCACATCCATCCACTCTCACCAATGAACTCCAAGCATCGTAAGAAAAAGTGTGATTGATTCAATAACTCGAAAACAGCCTGTGATGACACGGCCAAGTACCATGTAGAGCATGTAAGATTTCCCCCTCCGTATTATGGAAGGAGGCATAATTTTCCCTACCAACAAAATATTTCACCAGGAATAATAAAAAACTGGGCCCGTGTGAGAGTCAAATTCATGACGAAGAAAGTTTTTATTGATGCACAATCCTTAGGAGTAGGAATAAGCGGTAAATCTCTTTTCTGTACATTAACTGTGACATAGCTATGGCGATTGACATTTTTGAAAATGTGATAAAATGCATGGTCGAAGTCACCTCCGTGCAGAAGAGACGTCATGCTGATTTCGAATGTGATAACTTAAAACGTATATACTTCCCCCAAAGCTCCAGGTAGTGTTATCGAGAACTAAAAGAAAAGTTATTGAGTAGATAAAAATTATGATGGTAATTAATTAATATACCCTAAGATTTTGGAGAAAAAACTGCCATCGTAGTTTGCTTGTTTTTATTTTTTAATTTGTAGATATGCTGTCACATCAAAAACGTATGGAGAAACTGGTAATGTAGATCGCTGAACGGAATGAAAACGTAGTAGATGATTTAAAATCCATATAGTCATAAGGGGAATTGTTAAACTTTCCAATTTATATAGGCAACTTAGGGCCGTATCCAGAAACCTCACTACTGCTGGATACGTCATCAGATGGTGACGTAGCTGCTATAGCGGCCGAGCTCCGCTACGATCACCCGCTGCAAAGTCTAGTGAGGTCCATGCCATGCTACTCGCTACAAGTAACATGGCCGCCGGATTTTGTCTGCTTATCGTCTTGCATTTATAATTAATATTTATTGACGTTTAAAGGGCTATAAGCTCATGATAATCATTTCTTATTATATAAAAATATAGTATGAATGCTTCAACAACGGACTTTGATGCTGATGAATTAATATTTTACTTAACATAACTATTAACCCTTTATGTGCTATGCACGCTTATATGCGTAAGTATGATTTGGTGCCCCTAATGCTATGCACGCTTATATGCGTAAATGCGTTTTGGTGCCCCTACTGCTATGCACGCTTTTATGCGTAACGGAGTTTCCTCGGAAATGCTACGCACGCTTATAGTCGTAGAGACGTATGGTCACCGCGTGGCCTTTCCTATGCTCCTAAGGACATGAAGACGGCTTGTTCGGTGATTTCGAGACCCAGCTTAGCGCAAGCCTTTTTCGGCTGATCAGATCGACCCTTTCCTTCTCCTCTCCACGCGGTCAACTATTGCTATTTGCAGTGTATTTTCTAAAAACATTATTTGTTGTCTATCTTAGAAATCTACAGTTAGAAATGAAACCTTTTTTTTGCTTATCACATGGAAATTTCAAACGAAATTCTAACGTTAATATCAACTGAGTTATAGAACGGCAATCGAGCAAGGAATTAACGTACGCATTTGGAAAAACTTGTCGTTCGACATATAGAAGTATACTAAATCCCTCAATATGTACGTTAGAACTTCGTTTAAAATTTATACACGCTCAGATAAACACTAGGAATTCATTTAAAATATAGAAAAGTCAATGCTAACACCAAATATTTGTTTACATAAAACATTGAAATTTCAGTCAGTTGACCGTGGACTGGAGCTATGAGGGAGTCTTTTAATCCTTCTACGGTCTGGGACAGCGGCCGAGGAAAGAGGTCGGCGTCCCGCTGGGTTGGGTCCCAAAACGATAAGGGAGCAAACCTCTGCCTTCGGTCAACGCGAGAGAACTTCGTACAGGAGAGTGCAGAAAATTTTTAGAGCATCGTAACGAAGAAGAATTTCCCTCCACGAGGCTTCGGCGCGAAAGGGTTAACCCTATGAGTGCCTATTTTATGGCCCTCTTCTTTCTCTTAAGTCCTCTTCCTTCGACTGGTTACCACGGGTTTTTCCTTAGTACCCTCCCCCGCCCTCATCTTTCTGAATACCTAGCGGTTCTTGGTATTTGGCTAGCGCAGTGTGCAAAAGTTTTCTTCAGTTTCAGTTGAAATTTTGAGGAGAGTGCGTCGCTAAGGAGGAACGAATACGGCGATGCTGGACGCTTGGGTCTAATAGAACGCGTTTTCCTCTTTCGTGTATTTTAAAATGTGAGTACCTACTTTTCAATATTTGTAAAGTAAGAGAATAGGATTCATTTTTAATATTTTTAAATAAATAAATATTTAAATTAATCATAGATTATTAATATAATATCTGCAGTTATATATTTTTAACATATTATTTTTTAGCTTCAAAATGGCTCCCAAGAGGAAAAGATCTACCTCCGAGTCATTTATCCTTGATGTTTTGGATCAAAGTGATAGCGATGATGATTATATGCCCTCATCTGAACCTGATTCTGATGAAGAGAATGTTTCTGGTCCTGTTGCCTCAACGTCTTCTGCCATCATCAAGCGTACTCCAACTTCCCGATCAAGATTTTCATCAGCTTCATCATCGGAATCTTCCTCTGATGATGATTTGGATGCTGATACTGAAGCAACAAAGGAACCAGAAGGGCGGATATGGAGAAATGAAAGGAGAAAACTTAAGCGACACGCATTTGTCGGTGGAGCGAGCGGCTGCATGGTGAACATTCCTGAGGTATCCAGTGTTCTAGATTATTTCCTCGTATTTTATCCTCCACAAATTATGGCCAAAATATCCGAAGAAACAAATAAATACTATGTTTCTCAAACTACGATGGAGCAGAAGACTGCGAAGTCGAGAGTCCATAAATGGGTTGAGACATCTTCTGATGAGCTTTACATTTTGTTTGCTGTATGCATGTTGATGGCAAGAGTAAAAAAACTTGACGTCAATGAATATTGGTCCAGGGATAAATTATTGCACACACCGATATTTTCTGAGATTATGTCCAGAGACCGCTTTTTCCTACTTTTCCGATTTATTCATTTTTCTGATAACCGTGATCCTCATGGGGGGGACAGGTTGGTAAAAATTCGCCCAATCATCAACCACTTAAGGAATGTTTTTAAAAAATCTTTTTCTCCCGGGGAAAATTTGTGCATTGACGAAAGTCTTATGCTCTTCAAGGGTCGCTTGTTTTTGAAACAGTTTATTCCCAGCAAAAGACATCGCTTTGGAATAAAAATATTTGTTATGTGCGACTGTGAGACAGGATATGTGCTAGATTTCATTGTCTACACTGGATCGACTACTGATACAGAGGACCACAAGCTTGGTAAGTCGGGAGATGTTGTTGCCACCCTAATCAGCCCTTACCTAAATAAAGGCCACACATTATTTGTGGACAATTGGTATACGAGTCCGGTGCTATTTTCTTGGCTCTATAACAGAGCAACAAATGCTTGTGGAACTGTAAGACGTACAAGAAAAGAGATGCCGAAAATGGAAGAAAAATTAAAGAAAGGTGAATTGACCTTCCAGACGTCAAAAGAGCTGATTTCCATTAAGTGGTGTGACAAAAGGGAGGTCTGGATGTTATCCACGTACCACGAGCCAGGTTTTGTGAAAACGGGTAAGATGGATAGAATAACAGGAGCTGAAGTGTTAAAGCCCAACATAGTTGTAGACTACAACAAGTCAATGGGGGCTGTCGATAGGAGTGATATGATGATTAGCTCCATTGAATGTATAAGAAAATCGAGAAAATGGTATAGAAAACTATTTTTTCATCTGTTGGACATTTCACTTCTCAACGCATATACGTTGTATAGAATTAACTCGAAGAGGAAAATTCCACTGTCAAAGTTTCAACTCAGTGTTGTGAGAGAACTTCTTAAAAAATTTTGGAGGGAGAGGAAGAAGGCCGGAGGAGGGAGAAGATCATCTGAAGAAATGCCTTTCAGATTAACGGAAAGACATTTCATTGATGCAGTTCCTGAAGGAAAAAGGAAATGGTGTGTTGTATGTAAAAAGAATAATAAGAGACGAGAATCCAGGTATTGTTGCCCTGATTGTGATGTGGGGTTGTGTGTAACTCCCTGCTTTAAAAATTATCACATACAAAAGAATTTTTAACATTTGGAAAAACCTTAATTTTTTGTATTTGTGCATCAGCATATTAAGAATTAAATGCATTATTAGTATTATAATTGTTATTATTTACAAATTACTTTTCTTCCAGCTTAAAAATCAGGTGGAAATAAAATATGGTGTTATGCAACCCGTAATACACGTAAAAGTTGTAATCCGCAATAGTTCGTTAAAAAAAAAGGTAAATAATTTAAAAAAATAATATTCTGCAAAACAACTACCTAACATAGAAAGAGATGCAAAAAAAGTATTCAGCAGTGGGTGAATATTTTCATGTTTATAATTCAGCATTGGGAGCATGTAAAACTGAGAAAGTATGTAGCAAATAAAGGGTTAATAACTTCCGTCATCAATACCGTGATGAAACCTCTTCGGCTTCACCGTTTTAATTGCTATTAACTTCCGAACGGGTCCTTTCATGCCTTGAAAACCATTTATAATTAAAGAAAAACAAATTATGTACATATTTAATGTCTTGCCTTGATGCTCGTGACATACTTTTTTACGTAAAATAACTACTGTCAACACAACTATGCTGAAACCTCTACGGCTTTGCCGTTATAATAGGTATTAACTTTGGTATGGACCGTGGGTTGCCTTGTAAACCATTTATATTTTTATATAAGTGCCCAAAGAAAGTTGAAATCACCGCTTTGTGTCTGTGAAATTTACAGTTTGCGTAAAATACTCAAAACAAGAAAGCCGTCTTCCAGCCAGCTCTATCCATACTCAGTTACTGCTAGTAAAAGTAATGAGAGTTCCAAGCCATGGAAAACCATGTACAATTACGTGTAAGCGTACCTAAAATGTGTAATTTTGTTCCTGAAATGATGAGTAAAAGTTTATGGGAATGTCTGAGAGATAGATGGAAATGGCATAGTGATTCTACGTCCGTTGACAATATCTCGTTATATTCATCTCATAATGAATGTCACGTACATCTTTGGGCGTTATAATGCAATGCATATTTGAATATCCCACTACACAAATGCGATCGACAGTTGTACGTGTATATTTGCCACCCACCATGACGAGTGATGTTGGTGAGGCGAAGGATTATTCAGCAATAGCTACCTTCAAAAGAAATGAGAGCGCAAACTTTTCATAATTAACGTCTAGATTTAACAACATTTTATTTAAAAAATCACCTATAAAGTTGGTGCCGACACTTCGTGAGCAAAACTTGATGGGGTATTGCTTTCCCACCCAACTTGGCGCCTGGTACACCGGCCGGCTTGCCCCGGCGCGCCGGCAACTACCGGGCCCCGGCCGGCCCCGGCACTACCGCCGCGGCGGTAGTGCCGGGGCCAGACGGCAATCATCGGCAGTATACTATAGTCGAGACGCATGGTACCTAGGTACTTGTCTAGAGTTTCCCGAGCGCGCAGATCGTCATCATGTATCGGCAGGTACTCGGTGATAATTTTGCCAATTTTTTTAGGCATTTAGTACATAATGAAGGCCATCAGATTCCGAGAAGAAACTTGAGGGACCGGGAGAATCCCATGGAAATACTAACGCATCCGTTTTCTTGGACTCCAATACAGCTTTCCTCGCGACAACTAAATTTACTATTAAATTCTTCTCCTCCGTGGAAATCCTACTCCCTTCCCCTGTCTCCATTTTGTTTACTAACAAAGTCACGTTGAGAATTCGTTATTCAATTATCGCCCTTAGTTCCTCCCGATGCCCGCATCTAGGGGAACATAAATGTCACTACATTCGTCTACGTCATCAATGTAGCCCAAAATAAATGTGGCAACACTGCCCCCACCAATTTGGAGCGATTTGGAGTAGCGGGGTTTCTGGATATAGCATGCAGCAGCAGGCTCCGCTGCAGGTTCAGCACTGTTTCTGGATGCGGCCCTTAGTGGTTGTAGGCCGACCGTACACTGGATAAGTTCGCGGCCAATTTTCGGTCGGCCGACGAACGCCCGCCCAATCCAAAGTCAAGGACAGGCATCCACTCGCGTGCACTGTGCCCGACTTACTCGCTCCCGCTCACCTGAGTGGTTGGACTGAACAAGATATTTTGGTTTGGTTGGAAGTATACCTACGGTCAAACCTCCATTGTGGGACCTGCGGGACTAAATATATCATCACTGTGATGTACAGGGAAAACTGTGGACAAATGTTACCGAGGTAATAGCAATTTAAGGTAAAGAAAAGGGCAAATAATATTTTACTTAAAAAATTAATTACGATTACAACTAACGTAGGTTACGCAATTCAAGAAAAAACGCAAAGCAGTACAAACACAAATAAGCAGCATGTCCTCAAAGTGAAGAATGACGCTCCCGTCAACGAATTGCACGTCTTCCTCGTTCTCCAGAAATTTTCCTCTTGCCCGGTGGATGAATGCACACTTGTCCAATACGAACTCCATCCCAATAGCCCCACTGTATTCCAGTTCGGTGTCCATGGCAGTGCGAAAGTCTTTTGCACTTGAAGCATATAGCTTCAGGAAAACCATGTAAATGGGTGACCTTATGCTTCCTGTCACCTGGAACAGCGCACCGTGCTTATTTTCCCTACCTCATCGCAGCCTTAGGGTCAGAGGTAGGAGGGAATGACAGAAAAGCGCGTATTCCAGAGTCGTAACAGGCGTTGGATGTTGGACACAACCTCAGGGTGGACTTTCATTAAATCCAGCATGGCGATCATAATCTCATGCGAAGCGGTGTCAAATGCTTTATTGTAGTTCACCCAGGGAGGGGGCTCAAAGGTATTGCTTGAAAAACGCCACGTTGGTGTGTTGTCAACTATGTCGAAACTAATCGCTTCCCTGGAGTTAGGATGAAGCACGTTTTCCAGAGTGGTAAAAGGCGTTGGATGCATGACACAACCCCTGGGTGGACCTTCTTCAACTTCAGACCATTGATAGGTTTCGCTTATGCTGGATGGCATCCTGGCATATGCACCTATCATTGAGCAGCTTATCCTAGCATCCTGCGATTCCCCGCTTTGAGCCCCTCTGCTCGTACACCTCTTCCCACACAGGCTGGACGTGGTGGAGGATAAGGTCACCCATGATGGAGGTGAATGCCTTTTAAACTGTGTTGAGGCATGTTATAGTGCGACAGTTCTTTGAATAGGACCTGTCTCCCTTCTAATGTATGAGAACAGTGCGTCCCTCAGTCAGCCAAGGTGGGATTGATTCTCTACCTATCAGAAAGGACGTGAAGATTCTGGCGAGGTGTTTGTGGGTGGAAGTAAACTTCTTCCACCAGAAGTTATTCACTGCATCCGATCCTGGAGCGGAGAAGTTTTTCTTGCCAAAGATGGCCTTCTTCCCGTCAATTTCTATAACTGAAAAGGGATCCATCCACATGTTGTAGGTGGCGGTCACAGAAATCTTTACAGAGGCCTATGGCCGGAGTGACTCCGTTGAAAGGCTTCGACGTTTCATATATTTCCTTCCAGAAAGGTTCTTCCTCTTGGACGGGTGGCAGAGATTCAACGACAGGCGGAGGTGGCCGAAAGAGACGGGACGGGTAAAAGAAAAAGGTGAAGTTCTCCCTCACGTGTTGTCACGTAAAGAGTCACGTGTCAGAGTGAACACTGTTGAGGGTATTAGTGACCATAGAGTAGTTACCGCAAAGTTCTCTTTCAATATCGTTAAAAGTTTTAAAAAAATAAGAAAGTTCTACATTAAAAAAACTCGATTTCAACGCGTTCAAGATTCATTTTAAAAATTCTCTTCCCGACTTCCAAGAATCAAGCGTAAAGTTAGACATGGACGGTAGTGGGAAAGCTTTTCTTTCCAACGTACATTCAGAGATCAGAATATATATTCCAAGTTAATTCAAAAAGAGGGTAGCGAACCAAAATGGTACAATGCAGAAGTGAGAAAATCGTTAAGATGACAGAGAATATGCCACGCTACGATGAAAAAACTCAGTCCAGATATGTCGGATTATCTGATTATCACAGTTTAATAATATTAAATAAAAATTGTCTAAAGCCACTACAAAGGAAGCGATTCAGAATGCATTCATGGATGTTACAAGAAAAATATTGGTAGAAAGTTACAGGATAACCCAAAATTATTTTGGTTATACGTAAAGGAAGTTCAAGGCAATAGATCAACAGTTAATCCGCTACGTGACGAATTGGGCGCATTATTAAAAAGTAGTTCTGACAGACCCAACTCCTACTTTCAAAGTGTGTTCACCAAGGCATTGCAGATTACATCCATAAATGTAAATGATGACTACCAGCAAAAGATGCAGCCCATCGATATTTGTCCTCACGGAATAGAAAACTTGTTAAAATCCTTTAGTTCAAATAATTCCCCAGGTCCTGAAGAAATTCTCGCTCGCGTCTATAGATAATTACCTTGTAAAATAGCACACTACTTGCAGAATATATTTGGTAAATCCATCAACGAACATATTACCCATTGACTGGAAATTGCAAATGTCACTCCTATAATCAAAAGCGGTGATAAGGAACAGCCATCCAACTACAGACCGATATCTTTCACATCTATTTCTTGCAAAGTCCTTGAACATATAATTGTATGTTCAGTTATGAGACACCTCGATATGCAGAACTTGTTGTTAAAAACGCAACACGGATTCAAATCCATAGCCTTAACGATAAGCTAGCGCTAACTAAGGACCTCGAGGCAATACAGGAGTGGTGCGATGCGTGGCAGCCAGAATTAAACCTGAAAAAATGCGTTGCTGTGAATTTTTGGAGACGGATAAACTCTCCTTGTAGTTGCTATTTCATGCACAACAGCAAATTAGAGACTGTAGAATCCGTTAAATTCCTTGGAGTCAAACTGACGAATGATCTCTCATGGTGTAAACATATTTGGGAAATGAATTGCAAAGCTAATCGTAAATTACCATTTGTTAAAAAAGTGCATGGCAAGTGTGCCGATAAAGTTAGGGAAATCAGCTACCTCTCCCTTGTCAGACCCCACTTGGAATATGCTGTCAGTATTTGGGATCCTTATGAGGTAGGCTTTAAAACTGAGTTAGAACGCGTGCAGCGAAGATCGGCAAGATACGTTAAAGGCCGTTGTGATAGTCTCGTTAGTGTTGCTGTCCTTTTGCAGCAACTGGGATGGGAAACGCTTTTTGACCGTTGATAACAATTTACACTCAAGCTATTATGTAAGTTCCAAACCGGTCTATTCTCTGACGACATTGATAATATTTTACGAAATCCTACATAATACGGTAAATAAGATTATGAGAATAAAATTAGGGAACTTGGCTGCAGAACGGACAGATTTAAAATGCTATTTTTCCCACGAACGATAAGGGACCATAACAGCTGCCAATGAGACTTTTAACTAGGTTTATAGATAGGTAGTGTAGCTCTTAGTTGCAGTAGTACTCCGTGATACTTGAATCATTTTCTGTTACCTAGTACTAACAGCACGCCGTGCCTGTTTTCAGCATGACTCTTGTGTCTCTGTCCATTTGTGTAGTTGCAATATACATTAACGTTCCCTCTCCATTGGTAGCATGTCTGTAGTGTAGTGCTTGCTTGTGAGGCCTCGCCTCGTGACACACATTAGCGATTTTTGCTAATGCATAATTAGTCGTAGTTTCACTATCTTTAGGGCATAGTGCAATGCATGTTGGTGACTACTCACCCTCTGCCACACAACCTTGAATTGGCTTGCAGGGAATTTTGTAGATGTAGATGAGTTTTTTTGGGCCGTGCTGAGTACCCATACGCCATCAACCGCGTGCTGCTTAATGATAAGCAGCAAGCTTTTATTCAGTGTGTGATGGGGACATCTGAGGCTGCGCTTCTTGCGCCGAACTTTGGGAGTAAAAGTTTGCCCAGATGCGATGTATTCCATCACACACTGAAATCTCGACGCCTGTCACCTCGCCTGCGTGATCTTATATATCAATGGGGGGCTATGTGATCAAATGATGGAGATCTACAGGATTTGCTTTAAAACAAAAAAAAACTTGACACTGAAGATGATTCTCATCTGTTTAGATCATGGAACTACTATTAACTGGTTTCAATACAAGGAAGCAGCTAGGGCAAATAAATTCTCACAAAAATGCTAAAGACTTCCTTAAGTTTAGACTTGAGTGGGCAGAAGCTGTCATTAGCATCCCAGATAGGACTAGAGCCATTAATGTTACCAATGAGGTGAACGAAGATATAGATATTCCTCCCATTAAAAGAAGCAAATATCATAATCCACCTAGTGTAATTTAATGCGTGGACAAACGTTTTCATGGATATGACCATTCTGCTGTGGTTGATGGCGTTCTATCACCAAGAATAACTTGCTGGCTTGACACATGGAAGAGCAGAACCAAAACATGATGCAAAAAATGCAACCTTTATTAATGCCTGCTGTAAAACCAAAATTGCTTTATAACTTACCATACAAAAATTAACTGCAGCAGAAATTGATTGATTAGTATAAAGTTTTTGTTTTTAAATTAGGATTGGTTATACTTTGACAATCATTCCTTTCTCATTGTGTAACATGATTCTTTATTGATTAATATTTTTTGTAAAAAATGTGAAGTTAAATAATGTTGCTAATAAAAATAAACTGTGTCATTTCAAAATAGAAATGTATTTTATATTCACAAATACTCCTAAACTATCACATTTGTGTGGCTGGAAATTTATTGTTAATACTCAATTGATCCCCAACCCACACAACCGTGCAGGTGCAATATATTTGAAGTTATGAATCATAAAATAAAAAAAATTAAGTCTAAATAATATTTATTTAAAATAATACAAATATTCATATTAAAATAAAACTCAGGTGGAAAGATTTATTGTGAATTGGCAGCATTCTTAGACCATTCACCAGCACATGTCCAAAAATTAGCAATTGTTTTCATTCTTAGCATTCATTATCACGTGTTCACATGCCTTTCTCGCAATCATCTCCCTCAACTAGACAGGCCTGAATGCAAAACCTCTCTATAGTCAATCCAAACAAAATCATCCAAAGTTTAAAAAAATGTTGTTCACCATTTTTGAATTCCTTGATTTGGCGCTAGTTTCCTGGTCTCAGTTTTAGGAGGGGAAAATACAAAATGTCAACAATATAATATCATTAATATAAAAAATATCATCATTGGTGAGAAATCCTTTCATTAATATTTGACGTACCCAATAGATGTTGGAGTTGATTGTTCATACCTCAAGCCATCTTTTCCTAAACTCATTCATGATACAATTAAGTTTTTAGAGGCTCTTTCAAAATGGAATGTGTGATAAAGTATAAACTGTGATCAGCTTTTGTGGCAGTGGGGTAAAGCCATGCCAGCTGCACTGAGGTCTGGAATGCAAGTCCCGCTGGGGTGGGTTTTTCCTGTTATTTAGAGGTTCCATGTAAGCAAACGAAGTATTTATCATGAGTGCTTCAGCACCCATCAGTGGTTGACCAAACACAGCTTATACTTCAAGAAATAGTATTATTCATTGTCAGCTGACATAATTATTCTACGTTTATGCAAATAATTACCTTCCATGGCTTCATAGCAATATATTATGAAGAAAACACGATCACAGGTCTTAACCTCTTGACAACATAATAATGCGATACAAAATCCCATCAGTTAAATCACACTACCCATTTCCGAACACTCCACCAAGCACGTACCTAGAACTTCTGGTGGCAACTGGTTCAGAGAACTGAACGATGAATTGCTGAAATCCACGCTCAGCTCACATCTTCCTTGCGTTGAACCGGCCTCAGAGGGAGACACTTCATCCGGCAGTGTACACACTGATGCATGGTCATCTTCATCCACTTTATCCCGCTCGCAATATTTGAAGCGCTTGCTCGAGGAGTCCTGTGCAGTGGAAACTATTTGGCCCATATTCCCAGGTGCCTCATACTTGATCAAATTGGACGACACAGGCTCAAGGCTATAGACATCTGGTTGTGAAATTTTTCGGAAGAAACTGGATGGAAACTGGGTGCATGGGATTTCATCCTTTTGTTTTGGGTTTATCCCCTGTCTAGCAATATGGCCCATGGAATTGGGGGATGGCTCACGGTTCCTGCTTTCATTTCCAGATAAAGCGAATCGATTGTGAGATTCTGGAGAATTCTCCTTCAGCCTTTGGTTTATTTCCGATTTGGTTGAGCTATTTTTGGCTGAGGTTTCAGTGGCCAAGGTGATGGTTCCAAATGCATGCCTCTGAAAAGATAAAGAGTGGCACTTTGGTTGAAAGATATATCATAACTGGCTCTTCGTTGACTTTGCATTTTAAAAAAATTGGAGCAGAGCCCAGAGAAGCAAGATCACTAGTGATTTTACACATGACAGCAATGACTAGGTGACATTCAAACGGTTTTGGAGTTTATGATGAGAACAGAATAATAGACATCTGCAAGTTTAAACTTGTGATCACCAATAATCTTCTCAATGGCAGGCTTCACTCTGTTGAAGATAATTGTATTAGTACTCATGATTATTGATAATACTTAGTACTTTTCTACAAAACTATTATTAAACGGTGCATAGCACCGATTTACGGTATCGTCAGGCTCTGAAAGTACCTGACATTGCCGTAAATCGATGAAACGCGTCTTAAAATACATTTTTTAAGAAAAGTATTAAGTATTATCATTAATCGTGAATACTAATATTTTGATCACTAATTATTAAGATGAATTAAAGAACTGTTATCAAGCATAATCAATGGTTGTACTTCAGCAGTAAGAAGGGGAAAAAATGCATTATTTTCTTCAAGGGGGTGACTGATTACATTGAATGAAGACAGTAATTTTGTTGCAAGGAGAAAATAAATTTGCCAAGGATGAAGTGGCTAATGTATGTACATCTTGGAGAAAGAGGAAATAAGAAGAAAAAGCTCTTCACTCATCACAATGACACCCACCACATTTCATTATGGGGTATTTAGAAAATGTTAAAGATGAATCGTGGACTTCCAAAAATAATTACTTACATAATTAGCGAAAACCAGACTAAATGCAGAGAGGGTAACACAAAAATTAGGGCATGACCACAGGCTCCACCAGTCATTCAGTATTAAAAGGAAAAAACACCCAAACATTTAGGTATATATTCATGATTTTTTAAAGTCCTGTTACGCATTGCATGAAGCAACCACCATTATTAAAGTGCCAGTAAGCACTAGAATGCATGGAAGGAAAATCATTTGGCTCCACAGTCATTATGGACAGAAAAAATAAAAAGTTAATTTTCTCATAAGAAAACTGTCACTTATGATATTCCTTTTTTATATTTTCAGTGCTGGCTGGTAAAGACAAAATAAAAAAATACTTTTTTTAAGCCAGAAAACATAACTTCGCAAATATTTTTATTCATTTGCAAAATATGAAGAACACAATAACCAAATTCCTTCTGAACAGATTCCTCATTCTCTATTTGAGTCTAGGAAAAATCATTCTGACGAAAAATAGTTTATTGGATCTAGGGTATTTTGAAACCCCAAAATGAGGACACCATCAACGGAATTGATCAATACGCTCTTAGTACTGCCAAATGAAACATTGTTCGTTCAATTATATACTGTTAAATAGCTGTTCCACTGCACACACCCCCCCTCAGCCGCCATCGCCCCAACCCCAGTCCCAACCCCAATAACCGCCGTCTATCGCCGGCTATAGCCCTAAATCGAAAGCACCCTAACAGATCGCCGACGGTATAATTCAATAATCGATATAAAAATATATATATAACTTTATAAATATGTGGTTACACAAGATGAAAACAAAAATCAAAAGATCTTACTTTCCCAAAATGAAAAAAGCGGTAATTAGCAGAATTTGTAAAAATGTTCGCGGACGCTACATTAGAAGTCGAAAATACAGACATGTTCGCATAAATGAGGACGTATGGTAACCCCTTATTGGATCCATTTACCAAATATGGGAAACAATGAGATATCTTGAGAAAAATGAGACGTCAATAACAAGAGGTCTCCACTATGGAGGCGTCAGCACCCTGACGAAAAATATCAGTGGGATAGAGAATTATAATATGATCAAAATAAGGAAACACAGGAGACCTAAAGTAGGAAGTACAGTTGTCATAAAAAAATGACAAACGACCCGGGAAGTTTAATTTGAATACCTACCTACAGCTAGCATCAAATCCCGAGTGTCAGTGCATTAGGCCATGACATAATATAAATTCCCTTCCTGCTTAAGGTAGCATTACTTACTATAAAAATATATGAGAATGACTCCTATTATTTTAGATGAGAAGTACAATTCACTCTAATATAAAAAATCTTCCACAGTCAATGTCCATGGCTATTTAACTGGTAGAGGACTAGCATGTACAGTAAAACCTCGTTATCCGAAATTCAAGGGACCAACAAAATTGGACTTTGAATTATCCGGGTTCGAACTAAACGTACTTTTCGAAAATTAACGGAAAAGGTCCCGTATTTTCCGAGATAATCATCGTAATGCTATATTTTTTTATCAAAAGGCAAAGAATATGCACAAAAATGAGGAGTCAATGAACGAAATTCTTCACGCTTATCAGATCCAAGTTTAAGTTGGAGAAGTGTGCACTATCAGACGCGATCACGCGGAAAATAAAAACAAATTGAATGATTTCGGGCATATGTCCAGTGTTATCACATAAGGTGTATTTTCCAGGTTACCAAAATTTTCGCCGTAGACCTATAAATTTACCGGCCTGCTCTCACAATCAGCCTCTTTCCCCCAAGAATTTTCTACGATGAAAAACTGCTGCGTCATCCTTACTCCCCCCCCCCACCTTATCCCTAAGTCCCTTATCAGTTACGACCGCGAACCAAAAGTATCACATTTCACTCATCGCTTCCCCACGCCCTTCTCTCCTCATTGTCATGTGGCTTCCAATAGGGGAGGGGCTTGGAAGAGGAGAGAGAAGGGTAGGGGTGGTGTATCACGTCAAGGTCGGCGACGACCCCAGAATCCCTTAGCCCTCCGAAAAAAGCTCTAGGGAACCGAAGAAAAAAATCGCTGGCGCAATATTGGACGTACACCACACAGAAATAGTCCCTAAATAAATTTCAGGCTTGACTTCGTGGAAGTCATAGACATCCATTTTGAATTTAAAAAACTTTGTACTTTTCCACACTGTGTGGAAAAGTACTAAGTTCTTTATTCACAATGGATAGTCCCTGTATCTTCTCCCCTCCTTACCTTGTGATTCACATTCGAGTTTGAGGAGATGGGACAAGATTAGATGGAAAAAGCGTAAACAAAGCAGAGAACCATGACTCGTTAGCGATTCGGGGCAAACAAAAGAATCTGGGGAAGCACGCGACGCGAGATGGGAGGAGCGGCTACCAAACGATGAAAGTGATAACGCAGGGAAAATGGGTAAATGATGAAATGACACCATCCGGAAAATACTACTCCCCTATGCCTGGCGATCCTAAAGTTATCACTCGAGGAGGGGAGGCTCGGAAGGAGGAGTGGGGAAAGCATTGCAAATACAAGCATTGTAGTCATGGTGCGAAAGCCCGGAAAAAACCTAAGGACGGAGAGGCTGAGATTTGTATCGAGGGATATTTGATTGGGGGTAAACAGCTACTGGCACGCGGCGCACCGTAAGCATAAGCAAAAGTTCAAAATAACTTGGCAACACTTAAAATTAACTTATGCTCAAGAATGCGATGCCAAAATCACAATGACTTTGAAATAAGCACTACTATCGGCATAAGAAAGGTAGAACGCTGAACTTGATTTTAGGCGCGTGTGGCCAGGAGTTTCACCATTACCAACTGCGCAAAATGGTAGTGTACATTGCCGTGGGCGATTTTCTTCTTTGTGGTTTATTTTAAGTAAGAGGAAGAATATCAACATTTCCTTAGATGAAAAGTTTTGCAATATTTTTCCATAAAGCATACGTAAATTCGATAAAAATATACTTTTCTACATCTTGGATATTGAAACGTAGCTTTCGGCCATTTAAAAATTCGAAGAATGGGTAAATTTTAATTTTAAAATAATATTTATAATGCAGAGATGTTAAAGATCTCTTTATAAAAAAATAATGAAGTGCACGAATAAAATATTTTTGCCGTGACAAGATGAATAAGACGACCGTTTCGCAGTTCTCCAAGTTTTTCTTCACCTTTTTGACCGTAGAAGTTAAACGTTTTAATTTAAATACTCTTCAATGAACGCATTTCGTAGTCAAATAAACAAGGAGTAAAACGATATATTACACGACTCTATGGAGCTCTAGCGGACGTACATGCAAATGCTTAAACTTCAGCGTTCTACCTTTTTAGCGCCGATAGTAACTAACCTTCGAAGTGCGCTGTCTCGTGAATCATTTCGAAATGTACGATACATTGGGGCGTCACGGGACGAAATTCGACTTGGAGTTACATATTAAACGTATTTCGAATTATCCGTACCATCCAGTACGCAATTTCCTATTCCGTTTGCCGGGGACTGCTCACAACTTCGAATTAATCGATATTTCGAATTAAGAGGGTTCTAACTAACGGGGGTTTACTGTATTTCCATGTACACTGGAATGAGGGATCCACCACCCATGTGTTAAGTAAAATGTAAGCTGGATTTAGTATTTAAACCCATAGAGTTACTAAAGTCTGCATTAAATAAATACGGCTGGCTGCGCCCATGGTGGGCATTTTAATTCATGCGATATAGGTTAATTTATTCAATTGAGAATACTTCATGTGGTTAGAAGTATTTAGCACATCAGAACTGGGGAGATAACATCCAATAGCTAATGTAGCCCACATTATTAATGTGATTTAGAGTATAAATGCAAAAAAGGACATTTTTTGCAATAATATGTGTAAAAATACTTTCCGTTGCAAATTGATCTAATATACTGCCAGGCTTGAAATATTTCTAGTCTTTTTTAATACCTGAAGAATAGATAGCAGTTCCTAATACGGCATGACATGTAAAGCCATGAAGGCAACTGATTCAATCAACACAATGAAAGAAGTCACAAAACCAAGGTGGTATGAGGGAATGTAACAAGGGTAGGATACTTTCCTCAGGACTGAGTGATCAGTACCATTCCTGTAACGAAGACTTAATCAAGGAGTTCCTAGTATAGCTTCTTACCTCTTCCTATAGGATTAGGAAAAGGTATGAAGCATTTGCCAATTAACTACATTTCCTGTCTTACCATTTCATGGAATTGATCCTCATTTTCCTGGAGCTGCTGAGTGCAACATTCTCGATCATCTTGTTCACTGAGGAATGCATTGCTGGCTTTCCTCTTTCTGGCCATTCGCTCCTCCTCCAGAGTGGCCTACAATGAATAGCAGTGTCAAAATCCTAAGGAAGATTTTTAAATTACCGTCACAATGGCGTTTCAACTTCTACATTTCTGAAACACAAGGAAGGATGAATGGAAAACCCAGATTTTAAGGAAAGTTTGATCACCTTCAAATCTCTGATGAATTGTCAACACAATTAAAGAATAGTTTCTATCCTTCAACTTCCAATTATGATCATAACTCGAAGGTGAAGTATATACACTATTCTTTGAGCAGCTTCAAGGATATCCCTGATGATACTTTCATTAATTGAGCCACGCTAAATGGCATGCACCATAACCTTTTTAACAATACAGGAAATGGATATAGGGTACCCAGCCAACGCAGGATGTCAATTGGATGTACATTTGGGATCCAAACATCCTGCATCCCTCAGGTACGTCCATAGGATATCCAATGGATGGTATAATAGTGACGTCCTTGTTAAGCCCATTGATTGACATCCACTGGACGTCTAGAAGGTAGCCATTTGATGACATCCATATGAAGTCCATGAAATGGTACCCAATGGACGTCCAGATGATGGCTATTTGATGACATCTTCTATAAGTCCACTGAATGTCATCCATGGGACATCTAGAAAACGACATCCCTAAGACGTCCATGGACTGGCATCCACTGGGCATTCAGAAAATACCTTTAAAACCTTTTCGGTTAAAGTAATTTTTACTTAAATGGCATTTAAGTCATTCCCCAGCTAGCACAAGGGATATATTCTCCAGAAGAAAAGTAAGACATTCCGTGGATAGGATATCTTATCACTTTCTCCTTCATTTTTTCGAGGTATTCTGCACCTAGCTATAGCTAATTGCATGATATTCCTAGAATAGAGAGTTATGGCCAAGAACTACATTGGAACAATCCTATTATGAAACATTGCCCAATTAAATACAACATTTCCTCTTTTACCATTGCATGGTGTTGCTTCATAAAGGACTTGAGCCGCGGAGTGTAACATTCTCGATCATCTTGCTCTTGGATTGATGCATCGCTGGCAGTCCTCTTTCTGGAAATTTTCATTTCCTCCAGCAAGACCTGCAATTAATAATGGTATGAAATAGGTCTCTCGACAAGGTTTTAATTAATATTTACATTCTTTTTAAAAATCGGAAATCATCCTTAAACAGTTACGCCATTGCAACTATGAACTTTAATGTATTTTTCGAGAAATGACGAAAAGAAATGAATATTCCTGCCCAACTTTTCATTTCAAGTTTTTCTTTCAATTTCAAGTTTTCTTTAAGGATGAGATCTTTGTAGTGGGTTAGTGATTAGAAGAGGGGACATTATTGATAACCTAAGTTATAATTTTACGTATTTTTCTCTAGGAATGAAATCCCTTAGTGGGTTGGTGATTAAAAGGGAGAGCTTTATGTGTAGCCAAATCGATAATTTTGCGTATTTTTCTTTAGGAATTAAATCCCTGTAATGGGTTTGTGATTAGAAGGGGGGAGACATTATGGGTAGATAAATCGATCATTTTGCGTAATTTTCTTTAGGAATGAAATCCCTGTAGTGTATTAGTGATTAGAAAGGGGAGGAGTATTATTCTCAGTATTTCCCATCGCTGTAGGGCAAGTGTTAGAGTTGGAATAATGTGCGTTGAGTTGAAATTCGTTAGTTTGGAGGGGATTTAATGTTAATTCGCGGCATTGGAATTGTTTCAAATAGTATTGTTGTTGAGGTTTTCTCGGTTAGTTTGGAGGGGAGATATTTATTGTGAATGGCTGCAAATTAATTTTTTTAAGTCGCCCGATATTCATTCTCCAATGAGAGTTGAGGGGTCTGTTGGCACAAATCATTTTTTTGTGTCATGTGTGGCTGTGTCGTGTGTGGTCGCCATGATTTGCAAATCATGTACTCATGTACTCACCAGAAAGTATCTGCGATCCTGACTTTCATATCATCGGAGGCAGGCTTGCAGTTTCTTGAATGGCACGGGTGTTCGTTACTCATGGAATGGGCATTCTTGTCCCGCTATGGTGACGCGCTAGTGTTTTGTTAGGAAAGGCATGTTTGGCGATGTTCCGGTTAACTTCCAAACCTGAAGATGTTCTATCTCTGATAAGGAAGTATACATTCTCCATTGGAAGTGGAATGTGCAGTGTAAAGTGCGGGGGATGGAGTGGAATTGTTTGGAAGTAAATGGTTTTAGTGGAGAGAGATTTAGTGGAAGGTAGGAAGAAGTTGGGGAGAGGTACAGTTCATTCGCGATAACTTAGCCGACACTCAGTAGTCTACTGCGCAGGTGGGCCTAGTCCAACTCAGAAAATAGGGGAAGCAGCGCTTACTGAGAGGGGAGCCATGCGCGAAAAGTTCCCCGCGGTGGAAAGGGAGGGGGAAATTAGAATAGGACGGTTCCCCACCAAATCTGAAATCGAATTGGCTGACTTGATTACGCTCGCATGCTGTCCAGGTCAGCCAAAGCAAGAACACTGTCAGAGAAGAGGTAAACCACGTGAGGCTTGAAAACCCTACCCCTTGTTTTCTAATGTACAGCAAATTTTCAGATTTATATGTCAGCACAAAAAAGTTGTTATCGAATAACTAAATGTACTTTCATTCATGACTGAAATGTCGCACAAAAGCGAGATTAGTCGCATTGCGGAGCGTAAAAGATGAATTACTCATTGATATCATTTTCTGTGTTATGATGAAAACCAGTGTTTTTAAATTGAGAGTTATTTGATAAGCGTTTTCGTGAACTGTAGCAGGCGACCAGCACGGCCGGCCTTACCGTTATCGGGGTGAGCTGTTGCCCAGTTCGCGCGTACACCCGCTCTCCACCACCAGCCGCTCGGCCTCAATGTCAGTGGGCTTTGTTTGTAATTTCTTCGTGTCTATTTTTAGCGTCTTCAATTTATTTTCTAAGAAGTTATTATTTCCATTTCCCATCACCATTTCCTTTGTAAATACTTGTGTAAATAATAAGCGGTAAATACCTACCATTTATAAAACCTGCCATTGGAGGTCCAAAGCCCTAATAGGAAAAGTACTGCGACAGAACTACGGGCCTCATTCTTTCGGCAAAGGCAACACCAGAGGCCGATAGTTGAGTGATCACGATAAGCTTAACCGGATCGACAAAACCGAAATCAAGGTGACTAGAATCACGGTGTCAGGATTCAGGTGCTATCAGCCCTGACACTCCAGCTGTTAATATAACCAATAATTGTCACCTTAACTTCCTATCTCTCAAAATTCCGTCCCTTAGAAACAAGGGTTGTATTCTAGAGTGGACTTTACAACAGTTGAGCCCCGATATTGTTATAATTTGTGAACACTAGGGTGATCCTTATTTTTTAGTATTCGAATTTCTTTTGGGACAACCTCCAGATTTGGTCCTTATGGTTAGAAAATAATAAGTGTGAAATATTATTGCAATCGGATAACGGTAAAAACGTGCCGCATCGCACTCAAAGTTTTGAAGTGTTGGTATTTTTAGCTGTTTTTCGGACATAACTAACGATAATAGAACTCTCGGATTTTTCTGTTGATTTTCTGTTATTTACAACGACTTTTTAGACATTTTTAGTGCATCACCCGAAATATCTTCAAGTTCTGTCCGTTGGTTCCCGAGATGCATCCCCTATAGTTTGAGCGCGAGCCGCCCCAGTGGCGCTCTCTCGCGTCTAAGCTCGAATACACTAAGCGCGCGCCGCGAGTCGCGTTTTGCATCACATTTCTTCTTTAAAGAACAATAAAACCAATGAACTATATTCTGTAAGATATTTTACACTGTTTACTATCCATACAATTAACGCTCATATTTTGTTTAAAAGCATGGAATACATGACAAGTCTTCAGTTTTTGTCAGCCGTAGCTACAACACGAAAGCTTTAGTTTCACCAACAATTTCGTCTCTGAGTGTCATGTGCATTACACTCAGCAATAAGAGAGTGAAAATCAGTGGTGCTACATTTTATTCACTTAACTTTAATAGATGATTAGTGAAGATGAATTCTTCGGACTGTCAGTTTTATCACATAAAATATTCATGCACAGTGTCATTTCTGAGAGCTAAACCCCTTAATGGAAGGTGAAGGGACTACTTCTTGCGAGTATGTATTTGTCATTGTACAAGCTCTATGTCGCAATTGTTGTATTTAACGGATATTTTCCTTCATAGTGTTAAGAGTTACACTAGTTTACGCTCGACCCTGAGTTTAAAGTCTTTACACGCTCCTGGAGAGCCAAAATGTGCTGAGATTTTAGTGTCAACTGTGAAAACGTTGCTTCGCGAACTTAGACTAATCTGTGGATGTTAAGGGGAATTTCAAAATGGAGACTAGAAATTCCGACAATTTATGTAATCGGACATTATAAAAACGAAATTGTTGGCTCTAAGTTGCCATCGAATGGTCAGTTGCTAAGAGTTCTCTTTTACAATATGCAGAAAGTAAAATTAAATACGCAAAAATGTTCATTTTATCTGAGAAGGAAGTGAAAGTTTTCTGGGAGAAAGCAACAGTACCTACATGAAAGGTTCAGCATAGCACTGCACAATTGGAAAATCTCTATCAGGAGTGGAGGCTGTTGCAAAAATCTTCAGAAAGAAGAACACGGGCCTAGAGGGAAAGAGAGTTGCAATTGGTTACGGCGCGCAATGACCTCTTCAATGTCGCCCATGCTGACGCTTCGGAAATGATTACCATTGAAGAAGATCGGCAGTTCCTTCTCAATCAATAATAAGACGGAAGACCGGGCTGTATGCTGGAACTGGACAACCATTGATGGTAGAAAGAAAGGAAAAGTCTGCAGCGAAGTGAACGAGAGGAATCATGGTGCTATGGTGCCGATGCTATCCAAAAATGATGCTGAAATGACTGGAACGACCCGTTTTTTTATTTAAAGTAGATAAGACTCATCAATAATGTATGCAAATTATTTAAAGAAAATCTTTTTATATAAGAGGAAACATAAAATATGTCACATTTGTGTGACTTGATAAGACAGCTAAAAACTATTAAACCGGGCTATTTAAATCTTGAAATAATTTTATGTGCAGTTGTAATTATACTATCAATAAGTAATATTAACAAACTACAATACAAATATTTCAATATTATTAATTGTTCTTCTATTTTTTTTATTTCTGTTAAAGCTGAGGCAGCTCAACTGACATCATCAGAAGACAGTAGTGACGATACTGATGAATCGAAATTCTTAATATCTCCAGAGAAAGCTGCAACTAACATCTCCAAAAAGAAGAGAGTTCATCGAGACATCATTACAACAAAACTAGTCGCAGGCTTTGACTAGTGCAAATTTAGTGACAGGGATGCAGTCCACTTTTTGACAGCACTGAAGCATTTGAGCAGAGTGTCGACGAATTAGCCATAAACCACTCATCTCTTCGACGTTTCGGTGAGCGTTTGCAAGCGAAGTACACTATTAATCAACGCAATCAATGCAGCATGCACAGAAAAAAAACCTGGATATGGCAGCAATACTCCGAGATGGAAAATTGCTTCCTTCAATAATTGGCAAAGAACTAGTAGATAGGCTGCCTGTTATAGTCACCTGTGGTGAAACTGAGCATCTCTTTGGGGTCCCAATTAATCCTTCGGGTAGTGGAAAAGATCAAGCTATTGCTGTGCATCGGATGCTGGAGGAATGGGACCTGAATGAAAAGGTCAAGCATTCTGCTGTGATACGATAGCGGTAAACAAAGGGAGACTGAATGGGGCCTGTTTTTGTTAGAACAGCTGCTCAAAAAGGATATCCTGTTCTTACCTTGCAGGGACCACATTTATGAAATAATTCCAAGAAGTGTTTTCGACGAAAAATTTGGATAATCATCGGCCCAAAATGTTCCACTTTTCAAAAGGTTCAAGAGGTATGGCCTGTTATGAATATGAAAAACAACAATTCAGGCATGCAGGGCAGGCGTGTTGGAGGAGAGCTGCAGGACGCAGTCGGAGATATTCTGAAATTTGCATCGCAGCAATTACCTACAGGAAAATTACCCCAGAGAGGACTACGGAGAACTCCTTAAATTAACGGTTATATTTTTGTGTGATTTTCCTCCACGAGGGATATCGTTTCGCATTCTCGGAGCTGTGCACCATGCTAGATGGATGTTCAAAATTCAATATTGCCTGAAAATATTTCTCTTCCGCAATGAGTACCCCTTATCGGCAGCATAGGAGACCGTAATCCGCGACGTGTGTCCATTTGTTGTGCGTCTTTACGTGTAGGCCTGGATTACTGCGCCAAATGCAGAAGACAGGCTCCTTGGAGAGATTATTTATTTTTTTAAATCTTTATCAACACAGAAAGTCCGACTGTGTATTAAGTGGCACGGCACTGAACAAATTTCGGAACAATTTTTTGCATCTTTCCCCGGAAGCTTGGATTTTTCGATGAAAATATACCAGAAGAGACAAAAAACCGAATGGTATAAGCTTTAGAATCAGACATCACCGATAATACTGACGAGTTATCAAAACGATTTTCTGTTCCCTCAAATGATATTGACCACTTCATCTGCAAGGGACTCGAAGTCTTTACATCTAGAGAGTCTAAAAATCTTTTCAAAGGATTTAGTATTCCATTGACATTTCTCTCCAAGGATACGGTTGAGTGGAAAAGTGACGAGGCGTATATACAAGAATTAAAGGTAGTAAAGTATCTGAGAGTGGACAATGATACTGCCGAAAAAGGAGTAAAAATTGATGGAAGAGCAATACTAACAAAAAATGAAAGCCAGAACCAATTTTTGCTGAAGGTTGTGATTGACTACAGGCGTAAATTTCCAGACTGTAATTGAGCTACTTTAAACAAATTGTATTTGTAAACAAATAATACTTACCTTTCTTAATCGTCCCATAGTAAGCGAGAGTATTCTCTCCGTGAGTGTGATACTGTGACAGGAAAAAATGTCATCTCATGGTATATGTGGGTTAAGTATGAAATTTGCTGAGTTAATAAAAATTATAAATGCATTATATGAAATAGCAAAAGCAAAATTTAAAAACATTTTTGTTTTCTTTACAACTTAAAAAATAATTTAATGCTCCTTTTAATCTGATTTCAAATTCAGAAGCTAATTATTCACACCTCACTAAAAACCTCTAGTACCCAAGGTTTTTCAATGTATCAATAGATTGAAGTTCTATAAACATGCCCATATTTTAAGTTCACGAATTAAACAAGTGTAAAATATCTTCCAGAATAGATTAAATAGGTTTAATCGTTCTTTAAAGAAGAAATGTGATGCAAAACGCAACTCGCTACACGTGCTCAGTGTTTTCGAGCGTAGACGCGAGAGAGCGCCACTGTGGCGGCGCGTGCTCACTCTAGGGGCTGTATCTCGGGAACCAACGGACATAATTTGAAGATATTTCAGTTGATGCACCACAAACGTCTAAAAAGTCGTAGTAAATAATATAAAAGCAACAGAAAATCCGAGAGTTCCCTTATCGTTGGTTATGTCCGAAAAACAGCCAAAAATTGCAAACTTTCAAAACTGTAAGTGCGATGCGGCACGTTTTCCCGTTATCCGATTGCAATAATATTTCTCACGCTTTATTTTCTAACCATTGGAAACAAATCCGAGGGGTCTCCTAAAAGAAATTCATGAAAAAATATTTTTTTCTAAAAAAAAAGACCACCCTAGTGAACACTGACTACATCCAAGAGAAGTAACACCGTTTGGCTTCCTAGGCTACTGTCTTTCATCATATTTCTGCCACTCTGAATATAAAGGAGGTGGTGTTGCTATCTGCTCAAGGCCTGACGGAAACATTTCTTGTCTAGGCTTCAATAACTGTTATGAAAAAGAATTTGAATGCTATTGAAAAACTGAAAATTAATTCAATCAAGTATGCTGCCTTTTGTGCGTATCACTCTCCATGTGGTAATTTTATTGTACTCATAGATAGTCTCAATGACGTAATTTTATTTTCAACTTTTATAAGTGTCCATGGTATCATTTTCTGTGACGACTTCAATTTTCACATCCTTAATGACTTTAGTGAAAAGTAGGACCTCAATAATTTGTTGGATAGTCATGGTACGAAGGTTACAAATGAAACACCTTTAGGAGTAAACTCATCCTCATCAATGTTAACTGATCTGATATACCATCATCTCATTTCCAATTCAATTCCATAGCCACTTGCATGTCTGACCACCATGTCCTTTACTTCTCTTTTGCGTGTCAAAATATCTCCTCTCATAAAATATCACAATAGGTATACCTAGTATACTTCTATAAAAGAACCTTTGATGATGACTCACTCAAATGTTTAAATGCCACAACTTTTATGGAACGTGGGATGAGATCTAGGCTGCAACTTATACTAAAGATAAATTTAAATAATTTATAAATGTTTTTACTAAGCACATCAAAGCAGCTTTACCAATAAAGCATCTTAGATTTCAACTTAAAAGTACCAAAAGAATATTCTACTCTGACAACCTCGTAATCGAGGGCCAAAATTGTTGTCCACCTTCAGAAAATCCCTTAAGAGTCATTAAAAAGCTCGCTAGGGAACATCGGAAAACAGAAAACGAAAATTTAATGAAGTCCTCCGCTAGCTCCATTATGTAAGTTATTCATAAAATGCAATCAATTTCAATGTCACCCTTGCCACCAATGATTATTAAATTACCACAAATTTTAGTCAAAAATTCCGTAAAAGCATTCAAAATCACTCCCCTCATTCCTCAACAAGACCCCTGCCTTTATTGTCAAGTTCCTTCTTTCTTTTTCCCACTGATTCAAATGAGATGAGAAAAATAATAGTCTTTTCCTCACAAAAGGTCTTCCGAATGAATTCAAGAGTGTCAGGCGAGATGTGGTGAAACTGCATTATCAATAATGAAAAGTAATCGATGTCGTACTGTCCACATTATATTAATTTTACTACACGTGTTTCGACTTTTTTACTAAGCCATCTTCAGGTACAATGGAACATTTCACCTGAAGATGGCTTAGTAAAAAAGCCGAAACACGTGCAGTAAAATTTAAAATATAGTGGAGTGTGCGATAAAAATATAATTTAGAACTTATCAGTCTCTGCAGAAACTCAATTGCCAATATGACTCAACGGTATGGCTCAAATGATCTCATCATAAACAGTAGCAAATCTCAGCACGTACAGTTTCACAGCAACAAAAATCTTCTTTCCTCAAACCTCTTACTCCGCATCAAAACCAGCTCCCTCATCCGATTCAAATCTGTTAATTTTCACGGGCTTAAAATTAAGGAAGATATCGACTGGCCCCTGCACATAAAATACTATGTGACCAAAATAACATTAGCTACTTTCCACATTTGAAAGTTAGCCTCAATTGTGGTCTTAGACACTCTGAAACTAATTTTTCATTCTAAAATTCAGACCCACCTCTCAAATGGTATAATTTGGGATAGTAAATGCCTTGCAAAATAGCCCTTTTCACTTCACTAGTAGGCATTTAAAGATATGTTGTGCCTCCCTTTCCATACCTCAGGTAGACCCCTTTTTTGAAAGTTCGCTATCCTCACACTTCCTTCACTTTACATACTCTACTGCTCAGTCTTTGTAAATCAAAATCATCATCTCTTCCCCACCAACCATGGAATTCACTCCCACAGTCCTCGTGACAGGAAAAACATTATTTATAATCAGTATTACGTATCTATTGGGCAGAAAGACCCACATCACACGGCCTCCACACTATACAAAAATTACCAGCCAGCTTGAAACTTATCGTTTCTCTCTCAGCTTTCAAAAATCGCCTTAAACAGTACCTGCCAACCGGAGTATATTAAAGCATCAATGAATACCAAGAAATTAGCTTCAACTGACATATGCGCCTTCATATACTGTCTATGTTATGTGTACCATGTCCTGTTTAAATGATGATTTCTATGTTGCTTTGTAACCTACAGAAATGAAAATAATTATCAATAAATGTTACTTTTGTAACATTCCCCTCTGAGTCCCCGGGAAGCACCAGGTATCATTGCCGTCAAATTGGCCGGGGACTCGGGAGGGGTTGAGCAGTATTCGCAGCCACGTCCGACGCCCATCGGATAGGTGGCTACGCTGCGTTAGGGCCATGCGTACGCAGCAGACGGAGTGACCCCAGGATGACGGCCTTTTGCATGCATGCAACTAGTGATTCCGCCTGTGCCACCCACGACGGAATGCAGTTTATGCTATCTAGCAGCGAGCCCTTAACTCCACCGAGCACATCTATGATGCGAACTACTACTTAGTTTCTCAGAATGTCCGGGGTACATTTGCTTAAGTTCAATAAGCAGGTCTTGATATTTCGTCCGTTTTCCATCTCCATCGCATCCATGTTAGTTTCTGCAGGAGCTGAAAACTCAATAACGAACATGGCTCGTGTGAGGTGGTCGAGGAGAACGAAATCAGGCTTGGTCGCCTCCAACTGCAACTGGTGGTAGAGGAGGGGGGTTTTCCGGGAATGTCGACAACGGTGGCATTTCGTCATCAATTTCCGTATTTTTTGAAATACGTCATCAATTTCCGTCAAAGATGGCGCCCACGGCTCATTTGACAGTTCTTCGTTCACGGACCGACTCAAACCGAAGCTTCCATGTCGACCGTAATTTTTCGGTGGACAGCGTCGCGTCGGAAATCAAAGAGCATCATGGGAAATCCCCCCGCCCCGCCTCCGCAGCCAAGCCATTGAGGTAAATGAGCCAAGCATTTCAAGCGCTTTCCGTTTGTGTTTTGTTGAGTGTTTTGGCGGTATATGCGAGTCAGGTTTATTTACTTCCAACATATTTTCACAACTCGAGGTTGATTAATGACAATCCCGGCGTGTATACTTATAGAAATCCTCGTATTTTATCTATTTAATGCTTTCATAGTTGTATACCTCGTGGAAAATCAGTCTTCTTCGTAGAAATGGTTATTATTGCCAGCATGGCATACTGGGTATGATCTACGCAATCAGAATATCTCTCATCCAACAGTGATTTCATTTGTAAATACTATTTGGATGCCTTGGGTTTGAGTTACTTAAAAAGGAATTCCTTTCCCTGTTGAGTTTCAAAGATATCTCAGCATGCCGTTGACGCTCATGTGATTCGAAGTTACTTTCGACTTGCACACATGTTGGACGCATATATTAAAAGAGTTTCGTACGAATCATTTTACATGGATAACCTTCCATCCGTTAATATTTTAGAAACATGGATAACTGGGCTTTAGAAGCGGGAATAGCGAGGCGGCGCAGAAATGAGGTGGATGAAAGACAGAGAGAATGCCATGAGGAGAAATAAGTTGAGACAATTAAGAGATGGTGCAGATGGTGCCCGCTTTTTGGCGTCACACCGCCAGTCCCGCCATGACTGAAAAACCAGTTGTGTATCAATTACTTGTACTTGTCAAACAAATATATAGGAAGTCTGCCTTTACAAATGAGAAAGATCCGTACGTATGTACATCTCATAATTGGAAAAATCGATTTGCAGAAATAGAAGTGGCAATGTTTTGATAGTTAAGGAGTTGAAATTAATGATCACGAATATAATGACTCTTCATAGCAATTGTTATTCCAATTTATTCTCTCCCACTTGTCCACCGTCTTCATGCATTCCGCCTTGCATGCCGCCTTCGACGGCATTGAGGGACGCAGAGAGGCACTCCCACATCTGTCTTTTCGTGGTAGCCCCTTCGGGGCCTTTACACAGGCCGACAGCAAGCGACCTATGCCTCTCCATATAGTCCAACAGGACTTCGCGTTGACGCAATGTCACGTAACGGTTGCCTATGATTAATTAGAACTAAATTTTTCTGCCTCAAACTAGTAAAACGGAAGTGCAAAGATAAATATTACTACGGAACTGGATAATAATGATAACGCAATTAACAACTTCAACCGCTGTTAACAAATTAAATCCATGTATTTATGACATAAAATATTGTTTAAATCTTCTATGTAACACAGAAAAATGAATGCTAAATTACACAAAATTCATAATCCTAGTTTAAAAACTCACAGCCATCTGTGTGTTCCATTTTCGTTCATTTACTATGTTGCCAAAATTGCAATAAAAACAAATGCAAAACTCGTAGCGGTGCGCAAAACGCAGAAGAAACGGAACACAAAACTGAGCCAACGGCTCTGACATCAGCTCATAGATTCGTTCAAAATGTCGTTCGATTGGGTCTTTTTACCGTTCATGCCTCAATGAATGTATGTCGACATGATGAACGTTGACATTCCCGGATAACCCCCGAGGAGTAAATCTACAAGATTGTACATTCCTCGTTCTCCACCACGGACTCAATATTCCAGGGGCATAGGGCAGCGCAGGTGTTTCGTTGATGCCATAATGGTGTCGTAGGTGAAAGTATACCACCCGCAGGACCGCGTTGTGCCGAGCTAAATACGCTGACATCTACATCTACATCTACAAAATACCCTGCAAGCCACCTCAGGGGTGTGTGGCAGGGGGTGAGTAATCACCAACATAAATCACACTATATCCTAAAGTTAGTGTAACTACGACTAATTATGCATCAGCACAAATCGCTAATGCTTGTCACGAGGCGAAGCCTCACAAGCATGCAACACTACACTACAGATGACATCAAAATGGAGAGTGACCTCAATATACATGCATTCTACAACTACACAGATGGACAGGGACTCAAGACCCATGTAGAAAACATGCTAGGCGTGCTGTTAGTATGTACTAGGTAACAGTAAAGGATTCAAGTATTAGGAGTACTACAACTACTAAGAGCTACACTACCTAACGACAAACCTAGATAAAAGTCTCATGGCAGCTATTATGGTCCCTTATCGTTCGTGGGAAAAATGACATCTTAAATCTATCCGTTCTGCAGTCTAGTTCCCTAATTTTACTCTCATGATCTGATCTACCGTAGTATGTCGGATTTCGTAAAATATTATCAACGTCGTCAGAGAATAGACCGGTTTGGAACTTACATAATAGATTTAGTCTAAATTTTAATCGACGGTCTGAAAGCTTTTCCCATCCCAGTTGCTGCAAAAGGTCAGTAACACTAACAAGATTATCATAACGGCCTTTAACATATCTTGCCGATCTTCGCTGCACGCGTTCTAACTCAGTTTCCAAGCCTATCTCATAAGGATCCCAAATACTGGCGGCATATTCTAAGTGGGGTCTAACGAGGGAGAAGTAGCTGATTTCCCTAACTTTATCGTCACACTTGCCAAGTACTCTTTTAACAAATCCCAATTTACGGTTAGCTTGACCGGTAATTTCTCGAATATGTTTACTCCACGATAGATCATTAGTCAGTTTAACTCCGAGGTACTTAACCGATTCTACGGTGTCTAGTTTTATGTTGTTTATGCAATAGCTGTTACAAGGAGCGTTTTTCCGTTTCCAAAAATTCACAACAACGCATTTTTTCAGGTTTAATTCTAGCTGCCACGCATCGCACCACTCTTGTATTGCCTCGAGGTCCTTAGTTAGCGCTTCCTTGTCATTAAAGCTACGAATTTCTCTATACATCACTGCGTCGTCGGCAAATAATCTAAGCTTACTGTCAACTTTGACACCGATGTCGTTTATGTACAAAAGGAACAGAAGCGGGCCTATGACACTTCCCTGTGGAACACCCGATGTGACTTTTACTTCATTAGAGATAGCGCCATCTAATACAACCCTTTGCACGCGATTACTTAAGAATTCTCTAATCCAGGAAACTACGTCGTCGTCTAAACCGTAGGATTTTAATTTCATGAGTAGCTTAATGTGGGAAACTTTATCAAATGCCTTTTTAAAGTCAAGAAAAATTGCATCAACAGGAGCGTTATGTTCACCCGAGACTAAAATATCGTGAGCAAAAAGTGCTAATTGAGTTTCGCAAGATCTTCCCTTTCTGAATCCGTGTTGTGTTTTTGTTAACAAGTTTTCTATATCGAGGTGTCTCATAACTGAACTAACAATTATATGTTCAAGGACTTTGCAAGAGATAGATGTGAGAGATATCGGTCTGTAGTTCGATGGCTGTTCCTTATCACCGCTTTTGAATATGGGAGTGACATTTGCAATTTTCCAGTCCATGGGTACTTTGTGTTCGTTGATGGATTTACTAAATATATTCTGCAAGTAGGGTGCTATTTCACAAGCTAATTCTCTATACACGCGGGCAGGAATTTCTTCAGGACCTGGGGATTTATTTGGACTTAAAGATTTTAGCAAGTTTTCTATTCCGTGAGTGCAGATGTCGATAGGCGGCATCTTTTGCTGGAAGTTATCATTTAACTTTACGGAAGTACTCTGCGTTGACTTGGTGAACACACTTTGAAAATAAGAATTTAATAAGTTGGCTTTGTCCGAACTGCTTGTTAATAATTCGCCATTTTCGTTTCGTAGTGGAATAACTGTTGATCTATTGCCTTGAACTTCCCTTACGTATGACCAAAATGCCTTTGGGTTGTCCTGTAATTGTTCTCCTAATGTTTTTCTTTTAAAATCCATGAATGCATTCCGAAAGGCTTCCTTTGTAGTGGCTTTAGACAATTTGTATTTTTCAAATATTAAATTTTGATCACTAGTGGACAAATCTCTACGGAGTTTTTTCATCTTGGCGTGGCATACTCTCTGACGTCTTAACGATTTTCTCACTTCTGCATTGTACCATCTTGGTTCGCTGCCCTCTTTTTTTACTCTACTTGGAATGTATCTTCTGATCCCTGAATGTACAATCGAAAGAAAAGCTTTCCAACTACCCTCCGTGTCTAACTTTAAGCTTGATTCCTGGAATTCGGGAAGAGAAGTTTTTAGATGACTCTTAAACGCATTGAAATCGGCTTTTTTAAAAATGTAGAATTTTCTTCTTTGTTTAAAACTTTTAATGAAACTCAAGGAGAACTTTGCGGTAACTACTCTATGGTCACTAATGCCCTCAACAGTGTTTACCTTAATTACTTGTTGCGGTATATTTGTTGCCAATAAATCAAGAATGTTGTCCCCTCTGTTAGGCGTCGTAGCTATCTGATGTAGGGCATTTGATGAGAACGTGTGCAGCAGGGAATCGCATATATCTTTGTCTCTTCCTCCTGATATGTAACTGTAGGTCCTCCAATCTATAGAGGGCGTATTGAAATCTCCACCTATGATTAAATTTCTTTCGGTG
Organism: Pyrrhosoma nymphula; assembly: GCA_963573305.1. NCBI lineage: Eukaryota > Metazoa > Arthropoda > Insecta > Odonata > Coenagrionidae > Pyrrhosoma > Pyrrhosoma nymphula. Next base: position 102,116,181 of record OY754332.1, on the reverse strand, counting down.
TTCCTGGATGTGATGTTCTTTATTTGTGCTTCGAGTTCTAAAATTGAGGTGACGTCGGTGTTAGGTGGCCTGTAGTATGCGCACACGAATATTGTTTTTGATTTAGGGCATCTAATAGAGCACCATACAGATTCTATGCTGGTATCTGGGACGGTTTCCGCTCGGCTGACTATGGTTTTCTTTACAGCTATAAATACTCCGCCTCCGGTTCGGTTGGACCTATCTTTTCTGTAAACTTTGAATGATTTAGGAAATATTTCACTATCAGAAATATCGTCCGTCAGCCAACTTTCTGTGCCAATAATGACGTTACACTCCGTGCTATGAATAAGGTGGTGAAATTCTGGAATCTTATTTTTTAAACTACGGCAGTTAACTACTGCAACGACTAATGCTTCATGATTATTGTTTATGCGATTCGGGGTAATTTCAAGATTGCTGTCTTCAATTAAGCTATTCTTGGACGCTATATTCAGAGTATTCTTAGCTAAATTACTAATTGGCAACACATAATTATTGACCCCACTAATTGACCTGCCCTGTATCCTACCGTCTATGTTAAACTCGACGAGTGTGCTCAAGTATCCTGCGCGCTACCTCCTGCGATGCCTCGTACGTATAGTGGACACCCGAGCGATTTATAGGCACCCGACACGAATCCAGCACCGGCCTGAGGTCCAAGAACTCCGCTCCCTCGCTCCCACAGACTTCACTGAGTCTCTGGTTTATGCCTTCCACTCGGCTCCAAACCATCGAACCCCGATCCGTCCTAGGTACCAAGCTGCATATGGTAAGCCTCAAGTTGGTACCAGATTCTCCGCGAATACGGCGGAACTCGGAGCATAGGTCTCTCACAGAGCCTAAAATCCCCTCGGATCCCATAAACACGGCATCATTGGTCCCAACATGGGCAACCACATGCAACTTGGAGCAGTTCGCGCCCCTGACCGCCGACTTCATCGCCTTCGTCACCTGTGGCACCTTTCCTCCCGGTATACACAAGGAGGTGACCCGTGGTTCTCCTCCTTCCCGTCGGGCCTTTCCACGCATCGGGGACACTATACGCCGGACATTGGAGCTACCTATCACTAAAATTCCCTCCCTTCCCTCTCCACTCCCACTCGGCGACCCACCTCCCAGCTCTAGCTCCGATGGCTCAGCCTCCGCCAGCACATCGAACCTATTGCTGACGGGGATTGACTCAGCCTCCGCCCCTGCCAATCCTCGTTTTCGGAGGGTGACCCCGTGGCTACGCCTCGAGACCACTTTCCATGTCCCCGAAGCAACGGAGGGAGACGACACCGGAGGCACGGAAGTCCGAGAAAGGTCCTCCACTCTCCATCCCGCGACAGAGCCTGGGCTTCCCCTGGCCTTGACGCGTTTGGAGCGCTTAGGGCCCTCCTCATTCCTCCGCGACCTTCCAGGACCTTCCACCAGCCGTTCCACCAGAGCACGGAGCTCGTCCACCGTCTTCTCAAGCCCAGCGATCCGGGCCACCAAGGACTCGCGATCGGGTGAGCCCCTGAAGAGGTTAAGAGCAGTCCTAATGGGAGTCATTCTATTCTCAAAAACCCTTTCACGAGTGCAGAAGGCTTTACGACTTTATTCCCTTAAGGGGATGGGCTAATGGGCTGACAGCGGGTGGTAACTGACTTCACTCCTAGAGTGTTGTTGTTGGGGGGGGGGGGGGGGGGGGAGTTGGAGGACAGATGACGCAAGTGAGCTGTGGAGGGGTTCTATGCACAGGTGTAAGGGGTGAACAATAGAAGCCTGTTTATACCTTGCGTGTGGGGCGGACTAGAGTTAAAAAAGTTTTTAAATTCACAAGGCTCTACTAACGCTAGTTTCTACACGAGTGATTAGTAGTCAGATGGTAGACCTAAGACTGTGTTGATAAAATAATAAGTTACGAGTTGATTAGTAACTTGGAGAGAAAAAACTACCCTTTCTTCGAACTAGGTACGATTCAACCTAAATAAAATATATTGAAGTAGATTAACGCTAGAAAATCTATCGATATTTTAACAGTCTATATATGTTAGATTTTACTAGATATTAGTGGTCTAACCTAAATGTATATAATTAATTTAATCTATATAAAAATCAAAAGGTTAAAATGGCGTGTAAACTATCTACATATGACAAAAAATAACTATATTAAAATATTAAATAGCGATAAACAGTACTTAGAACTAAAAATGCACTAAGATTATAACAATGGAATATTTAATAAAATATATATAACTAGTCTGCCGCTAAGAATTAGGCTAACTTGAATTAATTAGAGGTTCTTTTAATACCGGAACACCAGGTTTGTAGACTTACGATATGTAAAAAAAAAATACCAACAATAAAGTACAACAAAGAACCAAAAAAGAACAATAAAAACCACTAAATATAGGATAAATGAAGCGTGAAAATAATGATATATTAAATAGATGCAAATAATATGGCAATGGGATATTAGCGTAGAATTAAGAATCTACTTATCACTTCCTGCAGGCACCTTCGGCTGACGAACACGAGGCAAGGACCGGGATAGTACGGCCGTGAAAGGACACTCACTCACTCAAACACCACTCACTCTTTAACTACTAACACTAGTGAAGACACCACTAATAATATATAATGAACGACTAACTTGTAAATATCTGCTACTAATACTAGTGAAGACACCACTAATAATATATACTAAACGACTAACTTGTAAATATCTAGTTAGAAGGTATAGAAGACTACGAATAATATATATGTCACTACACTAAGGTTGCAGCTTCAGGCACCAGGCAGCGGGTGGCCAGAGAGCAGGTAGGCAGACAGCAGGTGTAGGCAGGTATCGAGGCACCGGATTAGGGAGCGCTCGAAAACACGTCCTTACCGTCCGAGGGCTGGAGGAAGAATGGGGCTGACCTGGCATAATAACTACATCCGGAGAGAAGTTGACACCAAGTCTTCGTCTGGGATCGGCACGCCCTACATTTTGTGTCCGCGACATATGCCTTGAATACAATGCGACGGTACACGATTTTGTTTAACCATCCTGGCACACGAGGACGAAACCTTCTGCCTCGCACTTCATACCGGAGATAGCCCATGCTTCTCAATGTTTCGATAGAAACATCCATGCATGGGGTTGTCGGTGTGCGCCTTGAGCAAAGCTTTCTGCACGACGTTTTTATTTTGAGCTTGAGGACGTCTGCCTTCAATGACAACTGGTCATGTCATCGTCGCTTCCGTCGGATGACAGGTCGAAGTCCAGACGGGTTTCGTCCGCTGCCCTCTTTGCCGCCTGGAAGAGAAACGCCCCTGCCCCCGCACTCTCGTACTCTCAAAATTGTTTCTAACATCGTTATTATTGTTATAAGAAGGTATTTATATTATCGTCACAATGACATTTCAACTTCAACATTTCTGAAAGACAAGGAGGGAAGAATGGAAAAACCAAATTTAAAGGAAAGTTTTTATCGACTACAAATCTTTTATTGTGTCATACTTGGATGGTGAAGGTTGGAAACTATTACTTATGCAGTCTAAATATATGTTACTTTTACTAATTGAGCCGAGCTGAAGGGCATGCACCGTTGCGTATATCACAATATTCAGTGGATAAATGTAATCCCCACAGGAAATGGATAGAGGGTAGCTCATTGCATGGCATTTCAAGAGTAAAGAGTTAACCAAGAACTGCCTTGGAACAATTCTGTTATTAGACATGAGCGAATTAATTAAAAGATTTCCTCACTGACCAATGTTCTATACCGATTCTCGCTGTCCTTGAGCCACTGAATGTAACTGCCTCGATTATCTCTCTCAGCAGGAAGTCCATCCTGGGATTCCCTATTCCTGGCCATTTTCGTTTCCTCCAGCATGACCTGCAATTAATAATGGTATAAAAGTCATAAGAAATAATTTATTTATATCATTGTCACGTTAGAGTCCCAACTTTAAATTTTCTTATATGCAAGGAAGGAAGAATGGAAAATCCAAATTTAAAGGGAAAGCATTGATAACCAACAAAACTGCATCCATTCTTCTTCATCCAATTGTGACACTTAATTAGTTATTTATTCAGCCTCAACGGTATCATTGATACTTCATTTAATTGCAATATGGAATGCGCAATGAACTTTATCACAGTAACAAAAGGATAAACACAACCCCTACAGGAAATGAATCGGAGGTAGCATGATATTCCTAGAATCAAGACTTAGCCATGGACTAACTAGAAGCAATACTACTATGAAATACTAGACTATCAACTGCAAGAATTTATCCCTGACCTTTGTCCGGAATCGATTTTCATTGTTCTTGAGCCACCAAATGTAACTTCCTCGATCATCTTGCACAGTGAGGAATCCATCCATGCCATCATCATTCTTGGTCATTATCTTCTCCTCCAGTATGGGCTGCAATGGCATAAAATTCATAAAATCAGGACATTAATGTTATCGTCACTATGAAGTTTCAACTTCCACATTGCTGATTTACAAGTGAGGAATATGGGAAAAAATTTAAAATGAAAGTGTTCACCACCTACAAATGACTATACTTCCTTCATCATCCAATGATGACACTTCATCAGTTACATACGGTACGTTGGACAATAGTTAGAAAAGTTCAGTTTAAAATTAGTTGAATTTGGAAGGACGACTAGTGCGTTATTTGACTTAGAATATCTAGAAAGGTAATGTATGACTGTAGGCTTTCCGTTTGAATGATGTGAGTTAAGAGTTTCGGGTTTCACACCGGGTTAGGTTCTCCTTAACTTCCGACGTTTCGACGGGCGAGTCGCTCTCTGAAGTATTCCGGGATCCAAGAATCCAATACCAATTTTCCACTTTGTCCGCCTTATAATCACTGCATCAGGTGGTTAGGTCCTCCTTTGTAAATCCCAAGGCTACTGGTATCGCATTACAAAGGAGGCTACACAGATCAGGATTCACAGTAACAATTTCAATAGGGGCACCGGCTATAGGCTCAGTAAGACCTGGAGTTATTTCGCAAGAGAAAGCCAATGAGCACGAACGTGACAGAAAGAGTTGGTACCAAAGAAATAGCGCGGAACCAATCACTGACTACCTGATGCGGTGAATATAAGGTTTAAAACGTGGAAAATTGGTATTGTATTCTTGGATAACTTAAGACTTTGACTCGCTCGTCGTAACGTCGGAAGTTTTGGAAGTCATAGAGAACCTGATCTGGTGTGAAGCCCGAGAGCTCTTCATTCATATCTAAAAAGGTATTTTGCAAGCTTGGTAATCTTTCTGCATTAACATAGTGGGAAAATGACTAATACAGTGTGTACTCAGTTGTCATAGGAAGGTCTCAGAACATATCCACTATGAATAGGGGGTTATACTGTATTCATTCATGTAGACAAAATTCACCATATACTAGAATATAATAATTATTTTTATATATAATATTTATTGTCAACATTACCGTCACAGACAGCGAGAAGAAAACATTTGTTCATGTATGTGCGGTTGGATGTAACTGTCAAATACCCCTCCAGTGCTTTTTTATAATGAACTTGTGATTATTGCTTTGTAAGCACCATTAATGATCATTGCGCTATACCTATATTGTGATCACGTGTCTTGTGATAGCAACAAAACTTGATGGTGAAGAATGATAGTCGATTACGAAGACTTGAAGGTGACTGAAATATTATAAAATGATGCAGCAAAATGGTGTCATTGCATTTTGCAGTGAGAATGCCGATTGCTATTAAGTCATAATTTGCGACGTTTGCGGCAATACTATTACCCTCCGCTAAGTTAAAAAAGCCACAAGCTCATGATAGAAGCATGTAAAAATACATTAAATTTAACCTAATGAAATCCAAAATCTAGTGACTAGTACTAGATGTAGCACCAATTTTGTGGTTCAAAAAACGCGTTCTTATCTCTTTTAAGTAAAAATTTCTCTAGTTTTGAGAAAGTGTGAATAATAGTTAGGAACACATCCCTGGCATCCCTGACCACTGAATAAGGCAGTATCAGGGTACTGTGGTGTCTTAAATATATATATTTTTTCATTTTTAAGGACCAGGTTTTTATCCTGGTCTTGGTGGAGGTTTTTGTGTAACTCCAATCCCGTCTAGGTTGCCATATTCCAGTGGGGTTATTCGTCTTTCAAATGTGACATTGAACTATGGAAAACCTATGTTACACCTTTTGGTAATCGTTGTCTCGTTTCCAGAATTTTGATATTGCCTCAGGTCTCATCTCGTTAACCTCTGTCTCATTGAGTCTTGTTGTGCGGTGGTATCAATGTCATGATGTTGGCTAAATAAAAGTGGTAGCTTCTGTTTTAAAAGTAAGGGTAATTGTTCTTCTTACAGACGCAATGCTTAAAAAAATCTGTTGTTTGACTTTTTTTTAGTTTAAGGAATGAAAATAATAAAAAGCTTTGATGGGGCATATTTTCATGGAGCATTGAATATTATCTAATTTACACATCAGCTGCACATGAAAATTCATAATAAATGAGAACCGTAAATATTGGAAGAGCACTGTAACAAATGATACTAACTACTTCTACCAATAGAGTTACTTTGAGTGACAACTGACCAGCTGTTATTGAGTGTTCTACTATGTGAACTCTAGAGGGCACACATGAATAACTTCAAACCTTATTTATTTACATGAAGAGTTAGCATTGATCTAAAATTGTCTACTGTATTAGTTAATAAGCCTTCAATATTAAGAACTTAATAGAAAAGAATATCTAAAATTTTTGGATGAGGAATATAATGGATAGGGCAAAGTACCTATTATATCATGCTAAATGATATCTCACTTCAAAACATCCGCATGGTGTTAGGAAGTGCATTATTTATATCACTAACGAAGCGCCAATATTTTCGAAAAGCCCAAGGATGGATCTTATTTGAATCACATCGAGTCCACATATGGGTCCTAGATAACCCACTAATAAAGTGAGTGATTTTGTTATAATAATTTTTAACATCCAAGTGAACTCTGTAATGCCCAATGTATAAAAACCGAACTAGGATAATCAATATATAGACATTTTTTGCAAAAAATAGCATGTCATTGCAAAATTTAACGTGTAGTTAATCGTTTGGTCATGACTGAATTATTTTTTATTTTGTGCAAACTTGGAAATAATTCGAAAATTTAAATTTGTGAGCAATAATTTCTTATAATTCATTGGATTGAAAGCAGTTAATAAAGTACAGTAAAGCCTCGACTTTCCGTAGTTGGAGGGATAAAAAAAAGAGGCAGTATGTAAAATCCAGCATTTATGAAAATGCATGATTATTAGCATTTGTCAGGTCTCCTCCTTGTATTTAAAATCAAGCTGTTAGTCATAAAAATTTGTTTTGACGAGTGAATTTGACATGAATTACCACATCTCTTTGGTGGCATATAATACGCACCTTTTCCCCAAAATAATCGCTTGAAAATCACCCCCGGGTCATATATACGAAGGCAACTCCAAACGCAGGCTGAAGTCATCCTCGACGCTCCCTACCAAGAAAAACATTTATCCCAGTTGGTCTGTACTACCCAGCTCTTCCCATTATCGTGATTGTTTTTACGAACTGAATTAGGGTCAATATTCACCGTATTTCTCTTAATATAAGCCTGCCCCTCCGCCTCCCTAACGTTTCATCTCTATTTTTGGAAATGGATACTTAATTTATACTCATATTTACTCTTGTACCACAAATTTTCTTCGTATTTATGTTTTTTAAATAAAAAATAACGTTGGTCATTTTTTTCAGTGTATCCACAGATCTAATACGAGGAGAAATAAATATTCAAGACACGATTGTACGAATTCGCGTCGTAATGGTCGTATACATGGACTTTTCGTCGTGTATATGGATAGTTGCATATATGAACTTGTTCGCCGCGTTGTACGATATATATAATATTTTTTAAAGAAAATAGGTATCATACCGCAATATTTCCAATTTTAAATTGCACTTGTAACAAACACTAAATGAGACTCACACAATTAAACAAAAAAATACTATGAAAACATCGTCAAAATTAAAAAATTAATGAGATTATTTAAATAATTCGTAAATTCTTAGACTTATCGTTGAGTACCTATCTGAGCTAAGACCCTGGTCGATGGGTGCCTCAGTTAACAAAATTATGAATGCATTGCATGCTCCCATTGTAAAGAGAGTAAAAAAATGAGAGTAAAAAGCCACCTTCTTACAACTGTGATCTCTTGAGTGAGCTTATCTGACCTATCTTGTTAATTCGATAAATCAACTTTATTGAAGGTTTGGAACTTATTTCTTAGCATAAAATAACATTCATCTGATTTCAATTCATTGAAGTAATAATCCCGTCAAGAAAAGTCCATGTTTTCGCCAGGAAAAAATTAATGCAATTCTAGCGAGTTTTACTGCGAAGCAACAATCACTATCTCAGTTTTTTTATAGTTTCATGATTAACATTCAACTGAAGTACAGACATGCATTAAATAACTTATGCACCTAGGGAAGAACATTTCCGTGAAAAATCATTTGACTTGATCGAGATTTGAATCCAGATATTCTAATTGCCTGACAGATGTGTTAACAATTTACAATGCAGCTAGTTAGTATAGTCAGCTAGTATAATAGTTATATCCGGATAATACACCTGACCGAGGATTGAGAGAGCCAATTATGAATCCGGGTCAAGTGAAACCATTTTTTTGCATGGTCAATTTCATCCTTTTGGTGTATGTATTTTGGTGTATGTACTTCTGACTTCATACAAAGTTAATTTGGCATTTTTTGCAGTTTAATTTCTTTTAGCATCTTATACTTGCCTCATCCCATTCCTGTTCATCCAGGTATTCCATCGTTTCCATTTCATCATCTGAGTCGAACCTAGTGGACTCATCCAAGTAGATGCTATCCAAGGAACCAGCAGACGGTGCTCGGGGCTGTGCTCCTGGAGGCAGAAATGCTTTAAGTTTACCCTCCACATCATGCTGGCCCGCATCGAAGTAGTTTGTGGTGGAGTAATTGACCCACTCCTGGTTCTTGGAAGGTGAGGTCCTACGCAAACGTGGGGAAACAAGCTATTAGAAATTAAGTGAAATTTGGCTTGCAGCTAAGCATTGAGCAATAATATGGATACATCTACATTGACAGAATACCCTGCAAGCCACCTCAAGGGTGTGTGGCAGGGGGAAAGGGGGGAAATAAACGTCCAGGTATCAGATTAAGACTAAAACCTTGAGGGTATGAGGCTTGGTCGCCTCCAACTGCGTGGTGGTGTACAAGGAGTAATTTCACCATATTGTACATGATCCGTCATGTACATGTCATCAATTTCCTTGATCCTCTATCGAGGTTCTGCAACTCGGTTTTGCAAATCGTTGACGTTCCATTTCAAGAATCTGAACTTACACAGCAGTGGAGTAACCGCGAAAATGCTCGTGGAAAGAACCTGGTTCTTGCCGGACAGCTCAGAACTCCAGATTTTCTGAGAGCCTGCCTTTACTAGTCCAATTCGAAGTCTATTTCCATAGTCTACCTCTCTACACCAGTGTAGTACGACGGGCAGCGCAAAGGGCTTCCGAATTGGAAGCATAGACCTTCAGGTTTTTCATTTAAAACAGATAGGTGACCTTATGCTTCCTGTCTCCTGGGACGCCACACACACATATCCTTTACCTCGTTGTCGCTTTAGGGACAGAGGTTGAAGGGAAAAACTACTACTACTTTTAACATCGATGATGTAATATAAGTGTTGCTATTTATTCTCGAAGCCCCCGGATTCCGCCCTAACATAATCATCCTTAGTTGTATTAAGGCATTCAGGGATGAAAGTTGGTCATTAGATAACCAACATTTAGCCTCGCAAAGTCCTCGCCTGCCAAACCGAAGGTCGCGGGTTCGAATCCCGCCTGGGTAGGAAATTTACACCTCTCAGGGCATGGTTGCGTGTGTTCGTCCCTATCTTGAATACCTATTAAGTGGCTTCGGCTGTTAAGTATGCAGAAATTATTATTATTATTTCCCCTGTGTATCACTGTGCCAACCGGGAGATGAGATTCTCCATGCTATTCTGGTTAATTTTGGAAGTGAGACGGACTTCTTTATTTGGAGTCATTGTTAAGTCCCTTTAGGGAGGTTAAGGACGTTAACATTTCTTTCTGGAAGAGTAACAAAGCCCATTTACGTAAGCAACTTAGTGAGGAAATAATTTGGTATAGCTCATCGAGAGCAGCCGCTTGAGATTTCAAACCGTTACCGAAATATATTTTGACTTTACGGCTAGCATGAGGCTCTCAAATGTTAAATACATCAAACCATTTATTCACTTTTTTTATGAAATCGGCAACTTATTTCTTTCCCTCTTTTTCGCCTGAATTGCGTATAATGCCGTTAAGCAGTGAAGTGGTGTGAGATAAAAATTCTACAAGTTATTCCTCCAACTTCAAATTTTTGCTGCTGTTTCTCGCAGTGTATGTAAGAAGAAGATGGGTAAAACACTAAGGGCATTTCATTTTCAGTTAGATGGATGAATTTACTCACGCACCGGATCATATCTAATTAGTTTACCAGATGCAGATGAAAAGTGAAAGAAGTGGTTACGAATTACTTTTCGTGGATAGGTGGAGTGTCCGATAAGCTATGCACTTGAACATCATCCTTGAAAAGTTAACCAGCGGCTCTAATGTGAAACACTTAATTATTTCCAAAGCCCTAATTTCTTTCCTGTAGTATTACAAAACATCTATTCAAGCCCTCAGTTTATGTTAATTAAATTACTCACAAGCTTCATCTACAACTAAATAGTACCCTGAAATCCACCTCAGGAGTGTCTGCAAATCCACCTGAAAATACCTGTCAGGTGGTGAACTTTCACCAACTTGCACTACACAATACGCTATCTGGGGTTGGGAGGAATCGACTAATGCTACGTCTTAAAGAGCTCAGTTATTGCTCTTGTCTTTGATAGAAGGGCTATAGCGTACGGCAGTGTGATGTTACAGTGCATGCAAACTCTATTTAGCAACTCCGCCCGAACGTCTCAGGTAAAAATTCCTGCATTCAAACTAAACTGAAACTGACGTTTGTAATAAAACGCCCTTGCCCATAACACTAAAACTCTCTTGTCTACTCCCCCGAAACTCCCATGCCATCTCCACTGAGTCTTCCCTCCCCTCTCAACAAAATTAAAATTTAAGTTTAGCGAATGTTACTATTACACTATGACATGTTGAGAGGCAATGTACAACGAATTATCCTACCTATCATCTACCTAACGACATTATACATATATCTCGCATGTTCACATACCCTACGGCTCAACATGGGGTACATGTTAATTATACCTTCAATCTCATTAACAAATTCAGTAACTTCGTGCAATAATACATTTACTCTTGTTTTCCGAAATGTTTTGTTAGCTAAGAAAACAATGCAATAATTATGGAACACTTTGATGAGCTCCTTAGAATATAAAAGGGATTAGCCCAGTATTGCACAGCAGTTAGTGGCATATTCTGCTCCGCCGAGTAAATATTCCTTTGCTGTTCTTCAAGAGTAATTCGTGGTGAACACGAGAGTTCGAAACTTACTCAGACAACGGAAGGGCAAGGGCCTATCCACGTTGACACACCGGTTCCCGTCAGATCACCGAAGTTAAGCCACGTTCGGCCCGTACGGCGGTTGGATGGTTGGACCACCTCTACGCCTCTACCGGGGTGGATGGAGGGGTGATACTCCCTCCAGAAGTATATCAGGAGGCCAGAGGGAGTTATACCCAGACCGGGAAGGTAGAAGGGAGGACTCTCTCCATACCTGTACCGGGAAGGTTGGGGCTGGCCCCTCCTTCATGCCTCTACCGTGGTGCTCTTGTCCCCTGTCTGCAAGTGGCAGGCAGGTTTATCGTGGGATGGTACAATGGACCAAGAAGTATGAGTGCCAGGAGGGCTTCAGAAGGCTCTCGCCCACCCATACAATCTACAGACAAAGGAATTGTCTCCATCCAAAAATTGCGGGAATTCTGAAACAAGGAAATATGGGCCTACGTAGCACTTCACGAGGCACTTGACGAGGCGGGCGCAGCACATACCCTTTCTGAGCGAGTATGAGGTCATGGAAACATTTCCTTTCACTAGCCACGAGGCTCGGGCAGATATCCAAATTCCTTATTGAATTTCTCTTACCAAAACTGTAGTTAAAACAATTATTTATGAATGTGAAGTTGAGATGTGAAAATGACGAATTGAAATTTGGGATAGCCTACTACGGCCACAGTTTTAATTTTGTGGCGAAAAATACTGTTTGCTGACAAGAAGCAATTCATAATCTTTTGCTACAAAATGATGTTAAAGATTATAAGCTTTATCCATTAACGGGATAGGAGAAGCATGGTTCTGGTGGTGGTAAAGCAATTTCATAGCCTATTTTCCCCGTCAGTGAGGTAGGTTCAAATAAATGTTAATAATAATAAATAAAAGTTATGAAAGCCGAAACTTAAACTAAAACAAGTTTCCTAGAATACTATCTACCAATTTCCAACAAACTTATTTTTGTATCCATTAATGCTGATGCGGAATTACCACCAGCTGGCGGAGGAGTTATGCGGAACTGTTGTTAAAACAATGTTTTATGCGTGCATTTGAGATGTGCATTAATGTTCAACATTCACAGTGAGAGAACAATTGACTGGACTTGGACTCCAACCTAGATTCCCTAATTGAAAACACACTCTGAACTGATTCGAGGGATTGGGATTCGATTCCCTATGCAGAAAAATAGTTTTTTCCCCGTTTAATTTGCTCATACGGAACTGCACATTAGTAAAATTGTAACGCTGAAAAGTTAATGAAGATTTAACTTCAAGTGGCAACATTAAAAGCCGGAAAACATGAAGAATTGAATGAGAAATGAAAGGAATTAAATCATCGTGGAAGACCAAGATAGAAATACGTACAGCGTCGCACAAATCACGAGGGATGCTAAATTAGGAATAACGAGTGAGAAAGAGATTTGCCAGTGTTGTTATGCAGATAAAAGCTGTATTAAATAAATCTCCGGATTAATGATTGCCAAAGATGAAAACAAGCAGCAACAATAAGACATGCTATTGCATGAATGTGAAAACAATCGTATTATTCCCACGTATCCCTCATCTGCAGGGACTGTTGTACTTTAAATCGCCATGGCTGCTTTGTGGTAAAATCGAACGCAATGAACGTGAATAATTTCCCCTTTCGCTGTGAGAAGACGATGAGTGCAATGAACGCGAATATTTACCTTTCTTCTCCCTCTACATCCATGTTTCACTAGGTGAGATTACCGATGGTTCCCGATTGACGTGATTGCCTTCACTTAACACGAGGAAAAATGGAATACTGTAGCGCGACACCTTGAGACAAGGTTCACGTCCGTAGGCGGTGATGTCTCTACGGGAACTGCCAAGTCCTGCGATAGAAAGGTAGGGGGAGGGGCGGAGTTGGAGAGGGGAAAGGGATACATTTTCCATCGGCGGTTGTTAAGAACATTTCAGGGGGTGTGGTGGAAGTCACGCAACTACGCAAAACCAACGCATGCAAGGATGACGGAATCCACCACAAACAGATGATTCGACTGGGTTTTTTTTCCTGGAAGCATTGGTAACAGTAACGCCTTGCTCTTAAAGTAGTAAATCTTTGCCATTTTTAGTCACGCAATTCATAATATTTTTGGATACATCCGGGATTATATTAGAACTTTGCGACGGCCGCGGTATATATACAGATGATGAGGCCGTGGGAAGTATGATGGAATATGTTAACGCGCTATCAACCAAAGTATCTCGGGCTCAAAACTCGTCGCGGACATAGATGTACCTTCGTCTTAACATAAACGTAGAGCTAAAACAAATGCATGGATATGAGTAAATTGAGTTAAAGTTCGATGTCGTGAAAATACGATTTTTTACAGGAATTTAATTAATAATTTCTCAATATTCGTCCGATACATGTATTTAAAGTTTACCGTTATTTACATTAAGGTCCCTACACAAAACACTGAGTCTGTTATTGTTGTTCCCTACTTATTGTTAGATTCACAGGAATTTAATTAATAGTTTCTCAATATTCGTTAGATACATGTAGGTATTTAAAGTTTGCCGTTATTTCCATTAAGGTCTGTAGACAAAACACTGAGTCTGTTATTGTTGTTCCCTACTTATTGTTACATTCACAAGTAAAAGTCTTAAATACATATGTTGCAGCAGCGGTGGAAAATTTGACAAAAACATTTTTGGGATTTTTTTACCAAATCGATCGAACAGATTTAGAAAATTTTCTTTAATACTCCAATGTTGTGTCGGAAGTGCCGGCGATCGGAGTGACACAGAGATCGGCCTGCTTCTTCGGCCGTTATTCCGTACAGGGGACTGTCATTTGTGCTGAAATATGCTCGATTCTTCGGACATTGCTCCGTACCCGAGATGAGCGAAAACTAAGGCATTTGAAGTTCAAACAAAGTCGATTAACCAGATTTCGATAAGAATCTTTTTATACCAGTAAATTTTTCCGTTTGTTTAGACCGCATTGTTTAATTTTGAATTTTTTTTCTGTTTTCACGTTTATAACAAATTTCTTTTGTACCTTTCAATATGTGTAAGTGGTTTCATTTATAAAATGTGGAATTCACGCTCAGAATGGCAATAGTTTTCTCTCCACGGTGCGCGTATTGAATTTTGAAATAGCCTATTGCAGCAACAATTATGTTTTTTGGAAAAAAATATTGTTTCTTCTTGAAATGAAATGTAAGATCGAAGGTTTGAGTCAATTTCACTTTCTTGTGATAAAAACATGACGTTAAAGTTTTATAAATGTTATCCATTAATGGGGTAAGAGAAGCATGGGTCTGGCTGTGCGAATGTATACCCTATCTACCCCAACCACGCGGTCGGCACAAGCTAAATGTTATGCGCAAATTGTGTAAACTGTTTTCGTTTTGAACTCTGAAGATTAAACATTTACTTCTACCAGTTTCCAAGAAATGTATTTTAGAGCGCATGAATGCTGAGGCGGAAGTGTTATCA
The DNA here is from genome assembly GCA_963573305.1 of Pyrrhosoma nymphula. Classification (NCBI taxonomy): domain Eukaryota; kingdom Metazoa; phylum Arthropoda; class Insecta; order Odonata; family Coenagrionidae; genus Pyrrhosoma; species Pyrrhosoma nymphula. The sequence continues at coordinate 102,101,146 of OY754332.1, read as the reverse complement.
GGCGGAGGAATTATGCAGCGTTGGAGGGGGCCAAATTCTTAGAACAAAGCTCCGTGCAAGACGGGGGCACATACGCCGTGCGCATACTTTAGTACAAAATTGTTCTGAGTCTAATGTTGAAACAAAATACATCAACCAGTTTTTGAGTCGTTACAGCAATTAGATATACTATTGCATAAACGCGAAAATATCGTGTTTTGTCCAATCCAGCAAAATTGTTTTTTCACCGTTTACTGTGCTCTTACGGAGTTACACATTAGTAAAATTACAACGCTGAAAAGTTAATGAATATTTATCTTAAAGTGATAACGTTAAAAGCATGAAAAAATGAATAATTAAATGAGAAATTACAGGAGTTAAATCACTGTGGAAGACCAAGATTGAAATACATGCTATACAGCGTCACAAAAATCACGTGGGATAATAAAATTAAATATAACGAGTGATGAATAGATTAGCTGATAATATAATGCAGAGAAGAGCTATAGCAAATCAATCTTCGGATTAATGATTGCCAAAGATGAATATGAGCAGCAACAATGAGATATACTATTGCATGAATGCGAAAACAATTTTGTTATTCCCACGTGCTCCTCATCCGCAGGGAAGGTTGAACTTTAAATCGGCATTGATGTTATGTGGTTAAGTCGAACGCAATGGACGTGAATATTTGCCCCTTTCGCTATGATATGGTGATGAGTACAATGAACGTAAATATATTTACCTTTCTTCTCCCTCCATATCCATGTGTCACCAGGGGCGATTACCGATGATTCCCGATTGACGTGATCACCTTCACTTCACACGAGGGTAACCGGAATACTGCTGCGCGACACTTCGAGACAAGGTTCAAGTCCAACGGTGGCGATGTCTTTACGGGAACTGCGAAGTCTTGCGATAGAATGGGAGGGGGAGCGGGGTAGTCAGGGAGGGGAGGGGATAGGGGGTAGAGAGATAGACTGTTTTGTCGCTATCTTCTTGTGCCATTGAGCTTATTTACTTTTTCTTTTTTGATTTGAAGTCGTAAAGTTAAGGTACACATATTTTTTACCGTAAGGTAGTGGTTTACATTATTTTTTAATATTTTTTTAATAATTGTAGTGTTTCATACTTTGCACTAAATTATTTATTTTTTCCAATTTTCCCGCTGCTGTCGCTGGGTTTGGCTTGATGACTAATTCAACTTAATTTGAGGACGGTTTAATCGTTATAGTTTATTGGAGGAACCTTTACGAAATAATGCCAAAAATAAAAATTATTGAATGATCGTTAAGAAAATTATAAAAATGTCTGTAAAAAAAATTTATTTTTTCGTGACGTCACTGCCTTTTTTTCGCTTACCCCATTTCTATTTATGCATTGCATGGATTGGAAACAAGGAATCTACCCGCTTGCTTGACTTTACTAAACAGCAAATATAAAGCCACAGGCATATGCCTCTATATATAGTATACGAAAGTGTCCTTGAAATGTTGGAAGTTAGGCAATATTTAGGACGGATTGTTATAGGTTTGATTTTAGAGCAGTAAAATATCGAGATCTACCCCTACTTTGAAGTCCGTACATCAACACAAAATTATAAAGTAGTTTAAGTTAAGGTAGTTGGTTCGCATTGTATGTTTACAGTATTTGATGGAAGTGGGTCCTCCAAGTCCTCATTTTATACCCAAATGTCATCTTTTCCATGACAGTGGAGTTGGAAATCCTGCCCTTAGAGTGTACCTATTAACATACAAGTGGACTTCTTCATCCATTCATATCAAATTCCTTGAACACACCCTGTTTTTCTCTAGTTCAACAGTTCCCAAACCTTCTGAACTAACTCTATGCATAGAGTTTAGACATGTAGTCTTTGTAACTTATTCCCTAACGGCTGTTCCTACCCCTGTTCATTTTACAGTACCTACTGTTCCTACCCCTTTTCATTCTACAGTACCTACCCTAATCAGTTAAAACCCTTCTAGTTTAGAAATAAGCTTATTATTTGCTAGTCGTCAGCCTTCATTTTTTCTTTAATCCCTTAGGGTGGGTGTACCCTATGGTTGTATCCACCGCATCCATACTCTCAATCACCTCATTATCTTTTATACCACTTCTCTTTTCTTTTTGGGGCTGAAGAAAGACTTAAAAGTGGACATGGTGATTACTTCCGCACCTGTCTATACTGCAGCAACAATCACCTCATTTTAATTCTACACGATATTGCATGCTCTTTAACTTATTTGCTTGGAAAGTAGCGTTCCCCGTACAGAAATTTTTCTAGTCAGCAGTTGTCAGGCTCACGTCCAATTTTTGCCGTTACTGACGTCAGCCTGACTTTATTCTATCGTCAATTGACGTCAGCCTGACTTCAGTCTGTCGTCAACTGATAAATGCCTGACTTCATTCTGTCATCAACTGATGTCAGCCTGACTTCATTTTGTCGTCAACTGATGTCAGCCTGACTTCATTCTATCATCAACTGATGTCAACCTGACATCATTCTGTCGTCCACTGACATCAGTCTGTCTAGATACTTCATACTAGGATATCAAAACAAAAATACACCAAATAATTACCCTTAGGACTCTAAAATCTAACCTTCCCTTTACGTTGGACAAGGCTGAACTATCAATAAAATTACAACAATATGTTGCGCTGCAATTACAGATCTTCCGGAGGAAAATAAATCCATGGGAAAAAGTAACACAGTCACATTACGGCGCACAGTGGGCTGAAATCGAGAAAAGCTGGCCAAAATTCAAAATGTCGACTTCTAAATTGAAACCCCGAAGTATGGCAGTTTGCATTTACAACATCTACACTAAAAAGAAACAAAACTGTTTTAATTTTTGAGCATTTTTTTAGATCAGCAGAGCTCGTTAAAGTTGACAAAAAATTGTCAAAATACTACGAAGCAGATTTTTCGCGAAATATCGTGTATTCTGTTTACTCGTATGGCCATCTGAAAGGAAGTATGGTCATTTTAAAAGTGTTATTGATAAGTAATCATCTTTTTAAAAGACAATACGCAATCCTTTTAATTTTTAAATACATTTTTGTTGATAATTATTAAACAATTAAAATGCCCTTTTTTGCCTGATTTTTTATAATGTTAACAAAAACTTTAGGAACTACACTTAACGACACTGAGATACTTTTCCCACATGAGTACGACATCTCTACTACGTTTTTGTAAAAGAAAACCTTGCCCCAACTTGCCCCCGCTCCATTTTCGATCCAATGTGTATTATGAGACGCCGTCGTCCGGCGCCGAAATTAGCGTAATGAATATTTGTAATTTGTTGCTACTAACCTGTACTCAGAATTGTATTACTTTCTCTATGAATTTGGACCAAGGATCAATGATGTGATAAAAATATTTTAGTACAGTTCCAAACACAAGAGTAGAGAACAATTATTAGAGGACAAGAATAGAGAGAGATTTATCTAATCTCCTTGGTAAGAACCTTCGCGGCTCCTGGCTGGGCACTTAACAGCCTCATGAAGTAGGTGTATGAAACAGCAGCATAATCTCACATAATAAAATACTTTGTTCTTTTCCACAATTTTTATTACGATACGACCCTGGTTTCGACAAAACTTGTGTCATCTTCAGGTATCGTAATAAAAAGTGTGGAAAAGAACGAAGTATTTTAATATGTGTGACATAAGGAATTTTCACCAGGTGAAGCCGGAGACTTTGTCTTATAGCAGCATACTCTCTTGTATTCAACGAAATGTAGATCCTTCCCTGCAGCGGTCACTTCATGCATACAAAAGGACAAGCCACAATACTCATGAGCGAGCGTGATCATACCGCGGTCGGGCCGACCGCGGTAATCCTACGCGGCCCTCAGACCTTTCCCCTACCTTTTGTTCCTACCCGCACTCAAGTTTCAGTTCCCTGAACAGCACTTTGCTTGATATGACGACATTTAAAACTCCTACATATTTTCTAAATATGCCGCTAGTAAGTTTATTAATCCTTCACAAGCAAATCCGTTTACGTGCCCGATTTGCACCGATCTCTTTAAACGGATCTTATTATAACCGATCGGATCGGAAATCTTGCAGATTGGAAACGATGCATAGCATCGTTTCTCTCAGACAGGTGTGTGTCCGGGTTCGCCAAAATCATTTGAGGTTTTTTCCTAAAATGTGCGCTTCCCATTGGTTTAGAAAACTTTTCTCACACTCGTTTTTGCGGTGTGATTCTATCTTTTTTTTCTGCTGTGAGTGGAAGTACTCAAGTGTTTTCGGCTCATCGACACGGAAACGAGGAGTTGTTACGGTGCTAGCCATCTATCAGGAGAGTGCTAGAGAACGAAGACAGCGTGCTTCAGAGCAAAATTGGAGCTCAGGTAAGTTTTCTTGTCAAATAATGAAAGAAATTTTACATATATGTTTTACATTATTATCAACGGTTTTTATGTTGGTTTAGATTCATTACACCGACATAAAGACGATGATGAATCCTGAAAATGTTCCTCGCAAAGAAATTCATGATATTATGCTGACAGTTGCGGGACAGTCTGTTCAGTCAAAAGTCAGCTGCGCTACAATATCTGTGCGAAAAATTTAAGATGGCAGTAAATTCCAGTGAATATAAAGTATTGGCGCAGTTCATCGATAAATATTTTTCATTCCATACTTTCGTCGTTGGGATGCCTGCAACAGGCCTAAAAGCAGATTTGAAAAAAAATCAAGTGTGGCTGATGAATAATATAACTTATTCTATTGATAAATGTCAAAATCTTCCTGGACTTTCTCACTCAGGTAAGAACCGAAATGATGTTAAAGAGTGAAAATGTTATTATTCTGAATCCTCCAAGTCATAAAACTATTGCAATCAATTCCCGTCTTAATCGCATGTTCTGGTGTGGGAAGACCAGAAAAGCCTTTTTAGGGATCTAGTGCCAGATCTTAGCGAAGGACAACAACAGAATTGAGGGAGAAAACATCGGCAGTGAAGTTGTTGTTTGTCAAAAGTATGAAGCTTCGATCTGATGGAAGATGATACGGCAGAGAAGATTATTACAGAGGTTACGACAACAACTCCAACGAGAGGAAAGCGGATGCTGTCAATGTGGAGATCAAAAGCTGTCCCTCAGAAGGAGTTAACGCCAGCGGAGGCTCTGTAATTAAACATAAATTGTCACCTAACAAAATAACAGTACAAAACACTACGTCAAGTTGTCAAAATGAGCGGGCACATGTTATACTCTAGCTACGAGAGAGTAAGATTTGAAAAGTGTGCAGCCTATCCAGAGGGAATATCAATTGCAGAAACAAAAGGTGAGGTGAACCTTCAAGCCCTTCTCAATCATGCCCCCACTGTTACCCATTATTTAAATTTGCATCCCTGGCATTTCATGCCACCAACACTTCACAAGGTGCTACTTTATGGAGCATCCATTATGAAGGAAGCAGTACTTCCAATTAGGCAACTCTCGGAGGAAGCTCTGGAATCCAGGCACAAGGACATCAAAAGGTTCAGGGAGCAGCACTCGAGGAAGATGACTAGGAAAGAAGAATTCGAGGAAAATTTCCGAAGATTGCTCCTAAGTTCGGATCCACTAATTTCAACAGGAGAAATACCGGAAAACAAACGGAGAATGTCCAAGGAGGTACGGAATCTTCTTCTGATAGAGGGGTCAACAGATTCATTGGACAGTGATAATGTATACTCGGACTCAGATGAAGAGATTTTGTAAGGCAACTACTGATAAACTGTATAGATAAAGTATTCTTAAAAGCGCTTTCTTTCTAATTATTCCGAGTTGAATCAAAATGCAACCCATCTCTCACATTTTAAATAAATTCTTATGCTAATTTTGTAAGAACATTCACTAGTTTTTTGTATCGATATCTGCATCGATACTCTATGGATAACTCTAAGCATTGTGCGTTAAACATCGATATCCACTAGTGAATGATAGTTGTTTTTAGATGTTTTAAATATTCTCCTTCAGGGAAAAAAAATTTTAATTGACCGTCCGTATGATTGCTAAAGAAGAGGGTTTCATGGTTTCCGCCAGTTTGTCTTAAAGTGGGCTCTGACTAGTCTACGGGCTAGAATAATTGGATTTAAGTTTGAGATCAACCGGCATGATACTGTGAAAATTTTTTTGCTATAGTTTCAAAAACATAAGAGACATGAATTTTGGCCATCTTTTTTCGATTCTAGCCCACTGTCCCACGCAGCACGCGAACGTTCGCGGAACGTTCGCTGGCCGTCCTTTACATGTACGTTGCAATATAACGTTCGGGGAGCGTTCGCTGATCGTCCTTTACATTAACGTTTCATGTACGCTGCAATAGAACGTTCGGGGAATGTTGTGATTCGAACCTTTGGCGATCAGTATATAGCAGCGCCATCTGTCGCATCTACATCAAAACTTTGACAGAAATGGGAAGCTTGCAAGGCTTGGAAGCGAATCGGATAGACTTTAGTTCAGCCAGTAAACACTTCACTGGGTGGTTTTCGTTATTAATTTCCGTTTTGATTTATATTATTTCTATGTGTTTATTGGTACATTTAGCAAGTTTCTTCATTCAACATTTCCGCAACTTCGTTATGTCTTGATTGAAATGTGAACATAGGAATGGGAATTGGAAAGAATTTTGATTATTCTCAGTAATATTGCATTTATATACATACTGAGGCAGTATGGGTTCCCATTCATTAATTCCTGATAAATGTTATCGTGATTGGATAGTATTTCCTCAAACTATCACGGAAGTCACTTTATTCCTCCAAAGTGGCCACACCTAAATGACTTCCTAGACGTGAGATTTTTGAATTCGGGTGCGACATTATACGTGTAGATAACTAAGCGAGAGTGATGCAATAGTGTTAGGTAGATGTTAGATAGGGTAATGCATTGCTCGCAGGTATATTATAACGTATTGATAATATTCTTAATAGTTTAATTATAATTTTTTTTTAGAGAGCATGGAAGATTCGGTAGAGAGGGCAAAGGAGTAGAAAAGATGGTTTCAGTGTTGTGGGCAAGGGAGTTTTATTACAGACGTCGGTTTCAGTTTAGTTTCAAGGCAGGAACTTATACCTGAGACGTTCGGGCGGAGCGACACTGCAACTAAATGGAAACGTGGACGGCGCGAACGTCCGCGGAAAGTTCCGGTCGTGTGACATTGGAACCATTTGGGAACGTTCTTGCGGTTAGCTCCCGTAACATTCCCTCGGTTCGAATCAAACGTTCGCGTAACGTTCCGCGAACGTTTGTGTTCTGCGTGGGGTGCGGCGTTGCGCACGCCGTAATTTCCACCTTCAAATTGTACGTGGATGAAAACATTTCTTTGATTTCTCGTCATTTTAATGAATGCATCAATCACACTGAAATCATGTTACCTGTACTAAAATCAGAAATATATATTCATGACTCAAAACACTAGACCACGCTACTTCGTAAGGTTTGCAAGCGATCTCCCAAGTGGAAGTGACGGTCCCATTGAATGGACGATGCCTACGTTGCTGATATTTTTAATTTGGGTTACAAAATGGTTTATTGAAGAGAAAACTTATCAAGGTGATCATTGAAATCCTAATTGTGAAATGATTAAGGACGCTTACACTATTTCCAAATTTAAACCATGAACAAGGTTTCTTTTCTTTCCTATTTTAAAAATAAATTATTGAGTTATTTGGCAACATTGCGAATTCACTTCGCTTTCGTCTCTTCGCCCACTCCAAAAATTTCATGGACATCTCTAAAAGGTGGTTAATGCTTATTACACATATTTTTTGCTTTATTAATTTAAGGTGGCATATACATTTTTGCTTTGGCACTGGAGAATGGGTCATAGTATATGTAATCAGTCGAAAGGTTGAGGCAAGAATTTTACCCTGTGAGGAGAAAATGGTTGTGAGCGGGTAGGTCACCGAAATGATCATCAGGGCGTCGTATGTATGATAAAACCACAAATTTATATTCTAAAGACATTAGTGAAGCCGGTACTAGATCAGACTGCTTGTTTACACCGGAGTACCTTTAACCTTGACATGCGACCGACTCCGCCTGATGACAGGCTGACTCCCTTTGACTCTCGCTGATTACAGACTTACTTGGGTTGACTCCCTCTGACTCTCGCTGATTAGAGGCTGACTTGGGCTGACTCCCTTTGACTCGCGCAGAGCACAGACTGACGTCAATTGACGTCAGCGGACTACAAAATTTCCGTGTGAATCAAATCATGGGAAAGACAGTGGGGTAGGTCAGATCATCTTATTGTTAGGTATAGATTAACGGACAACCAATCTTGGGTTTGCCATGGCTAACCCAATCTTGCTGAGGGCAAACATTTAGAAGTATCTGACGAAGCTTGTGACGAGGGCCTTGGGTAACAATGTGAAAAAGAGGTAGGTGGCAGTTTAATATGGGCAGTAGCGTTGCTTGGTGCAGTGATGTAGACTCTGAGGAAAGTGGATGAGAATGGACAGCAGGCGTTTGAGATATGGGGGTTGAGTCGAATGGAGAAAGTTCAGAGGATGAAAAGGAACATAAATGAGCAAGTTCTAAGTATGGTGGTTGAGGAGAGGAAACTGCTGGAGGAGATTAAGAAGCAGAGTATGGGGTTGGAAGAAATAATGAGGGGTATAGGGAAGTATGAAGGGTAAGTGGGAAAGGCGATGAAAGAGAAGAGGTTTTATGAAGGGGATGGAAAGAGGCAGGACGTATGCTGAGATGGAGAAAGAAATTGTATAGGTAGATAGGGTTCAGTGCACGTAAAATCCTTGAGGATTTTTATCCCTTCCATTTAACCAAACCAAAACACGTAGATTACTCCTGTAATCAAGGTAGTATAGTGATGTGTTATCTTGATAGGGAATGAGTTCCTATGAGTCATTTTCCCACTCAGATACGTACAAAACAAGAGCACTTATACATGATGGATGGATTACATGTATTTCTGAAATCTAATAGTGATTAAAGTAAAAACCAAACAGTTCATTTGAGTCAGTGAAGTTTGTTTTATTTAAGATAGTTATTGCTAATATTACCTCCAAAATCAGTGAAAATACAAATAGCATCAATAAACAGATGAATCCCTCATCCCTGAATTTTGAATTTCCCTCCCAAAAGTTGGTTTTCTTCTGGTCGAGGGCTAATCACATGTTTCTAAAAAAAAACTTGCCAACTTCTGCCAAGAATGAATAGCCAGGAAACCAATGTGATGTCAAAAAAGAATTTGAAAAATAAGAAGAAATATCTATTCCAAAAAAGTCCTTTTATATTGATATTTTAACTGTTTTAAGTAGGAGGTTTAATTTACGGTGTTCTAAGGCTGAGCATGCTTGAGCTTTCGTACATCTCTAGAACTGGTCAAAGTGACCAAATAAGAAAGATATACACTACCAAACTGAAGGGTACACTGCCTATCTGCGCTACCTAGTGACAGCAAAGAAAATGTTGAGTGTTTCACGGTTTGTGTACTCGGGTATCAAACATTCGTTCTTACAAGGTTTTTTTAAGAATATTATCTATTTGAATCGTAATCTGTCATTATAAGAATAACAAAAGAACAAACTTCTCTTCCCTTGGGAAATTTTATTTGCAAAAACGGACAATTGAGAGATTGATTGGCCCGAATCCCATTTGCCCCTGATTTTTTCTTAGGAAAGCTTTGTATCTCAACTACACTTTAATGGCACAAACCCTATACATTTTGAATAACCAGATAAAGCTTTACCGTTTTTGTCTTCTAAAGTATTGAAAACTTTCTTAAGTGCTGTTTTTATAATGCTGTCAGAAAACATTTTAGGGCATAAAAACAGAGCCTAATAAATAATTTCAAGAATTTTAATTAATTATTTTTTTTAAACAACAAAAAAACACCCTCATGATATTTTCTCCATAGTTCGCTTATAATAATCATGCATTGAAAAAAAAATTAAGATACAAAAAGCTGCATTTTTTAAGTTAATAACAGTTAACTTGAATTACAAAAAATAAAAATGTCGTGTAGTGCAATTATTGCAACTTTATGTTAAAAAATTTGCCTATTTATTGAATAGTTTTCAAAGAAAAAAGCATTGCCTTCAATTTGTTACCAAATTTTCATTGGTTCATACCAACGACATTGGTTCATATTAAAAAAATGTGATACAATTTAGCACTCACGGTCAAAATTGGAGGCATGCATTTTACAAGCAAATTATTTTTTTTTATTTCTACCGAGGTCATTTTTGGTCAAAAATCTTTAATAATTAATATGAGCATAACTCATGAATACCTATGCGAGAAAAAAATTGAAGAAAATCCATGTTGTGAGGGCATAATCCTTTCCTGAAATTTTGTGATTTCACGTGAAATGACCCCAAGTTTTTTTTCCTATTAACAGGTAGTTTTTGCTTTGCCTAGCAAATTTCATTATAATGTATTCAATACCTACTTATTTATTGTGCTCATATTAACAATTTATAGATATCAGCTGTCTTCCTCCCTTTCTTACTTTTTAGCTCCACTGTAATTGAGGGTGTGTAGAGGGTGTGTATGGAAACAATTGTTTAAAGCATCTGTACTTGGAATTCTCCAATTAAATTATACATCATCAGTTTTTTCCTGTGCAATGTCTTGGCAAGAATGTTCATATGTGAATGCTACAAAAATTTATTCAGTACATACTTGGACGTAAAATTGCTGCTAATTATTGAAGTTAAATGATGGAATCAAACTGGGAGCTAGGCTCATTAAAGGTAGATCATCAAGGGGTTAAGGAAAGCACTAGACCACTATTTAAGTGTTCCCATTCCTCGCCAGCCCTCTCAAAAGCTCGTAGTGCATGTGCTGTGGATGATTTTATAAATGCAGGGGCCTAATTCTTACAAATTGATCACAGAAGTTTAGTAGGCAGTATTTTTGTACCTTTGTATGTTTATGTCTATATTGAGCCTTCTCATCTAGCTATCTCTCATGAATTCATGGATTAATTAATGTTACACTGTTGCAAAAACCATCTGTAACCCCAAAACATTCACCGTATCAATTGTTTTACCCTACTGCAATGTATTTAGACCCAAACTGGCCTGCTCCTGTTTATCATATTTTGTATCAATTGAGCATGCAACAGCAGCAGTCTGAGGAATACTGAGTTGCTCATCTTCTGCTAAATATTGACATTCATCTTTAGTAATTTATGATTTTATTTCTATTTCCTCTTCGTTATGGATAATTATTTGTAGTAATATTGTTTTCTAATTATTACTCCTCATAAATAATATGGTTAATTGGTTGTTGCCCCTCTTCATTGTTTTTGCATCATGCACTATACTCAGTGGTTGCACATACGCAACAATGAGCAGTGTTGTTAGCATTGAGCATGTCTAGGAAGTCCTTTGACTTAGCACTGGAGTTGATATTCACTTTTCGCTTACTTTTAGCAATAATACTTCAGAGTTTACCATAAATAATCAACATTTTTCTATCACAATGTACTATATATTAATGCATATATTTGAGAAAATACATTTCACAGAGGTGCATTGTCTTAAGCATTCCACCTATCTTTAATATATCCTTCTATAATGTAAGTACTTCTGGCAGTGCCTTATAAAAATTAATTAACATTGAGCTTTTCCTGATTTCATTTTCAAACTTCAATTACTCTACTGAAATTTCTCATCCAATTTAACAATTTGTATGGCATGTCAATTTGAGTAAATTCTCTGGTGAATTCGTCATAAACTACATTGTACTCTGTGGCATCAATATAAATTGAATCAAATTCTCCCCCTTCGTCATGAGCTTCATATATACCAAAAACCTCTTTCAATGTTATACCATTTAAATTCTCATGCCACACAAATTGGTGAATTGGATGAGAAATTTCAGAAGAATGATTGTAGATTTAAAAGTGAAATTGGAGACAGCTTAATGTTAATTAATATTTATAAATCACTGCCAGAAATATTTTATATATTACAGAAGGAGATATCAAAGATATGTCGAATGGTAAAGATGATGCAGCAGAATGAACCTCCGAGATATGTATTTTCTCAAATGAAAAAGTTGGTTAAAGCAATGTGTTCTACTTTGTGGTAGAAAATAAAATTTTGATTATTGACAAATAACTCTGAAGCATGCAAAATGTAAGCCAAAAGTAATTAATTACTACATTTCTAAGTCAAGGAACTTATAAGACTGGCCCATGACACCACCCGTGGTTGTGACAATGCAACCACTGGGTATAGTACCTTATTCAATAGCAATGAAGATAGAAAGACATTAATATTCTTCCCATTTCTGAGGAGAAATAATTGGATCACAGAATTGCAGCAAATAATCATCCATAAAGAAGAGGAAATAGAAACGAAATCATAAATTACTAATGAAGAATGTCCATTTTCAGTGGGGGATGAACAACACAGTATTCCTCAGACAGCTGCTGGCCAATCCTCAACTGAAGCTAAATAGAAGAAACAGGCATATTGGGTTCTGAATACATTTTAGTTAGACTAAAAAAATAGATTAATGGGTACCTACTCATCATTTTTGCAACAGTATAACATTAGTTGTGTATACGCAACAATGCGCAAGAAAAATGGCTCGAAAATAGGGGGCAAGAGAGAATGGAACTTTCATGAACTCTTTCCCTCCCACACATAATCACAACATTTATTGGAAGTTTATAACAAATCGCAGTTGAAATAAAAAACATTGGCATGAGAGAAATCAGCGTGCATTTTCTCAATCTAGACAGTTCAAGCTAAACATCCTATTATACCATGTTTCCCAATTCATGGCAGCTGATCTTGATTGCACTGGTGTACATTTGACTTTTCCAACCATTAACAGGAGAGTGGCTTGGAATATATTGGAGGAACTCTCCGACTCTTTCCGTCTCTTTCTCTCCGACTTCCATGAGATTCACTTTGGTCTCCTATAGTATGTTTTGCCATTTTTACTGCAAGCGAATTGCCTTGTGCTCATGTCAGTGATTTTTTAACTTCACCAGGGCGGGACCAGAGTCCTTTGTCCTTATCATGATGGAGGATGGGGAATATTAGACTTTGTTGGTTAAAGCTCAAAATCAGTGGTTAATGCAACTCCTCACTGCCTATCATGCATTTATTCGCAGGAGTTGACAATGTTCTTTGACCTCCGGGAGCCCGAGGTGACTGAGGGGAAGGGGAAACGCCTTTCATTGGCTACTTGCTCTATGACATCCACCCGCCATGAGTTGGGAATAAAGGTATAGGCAGTATGAGCCCATATATTTGCAACTAGATTGTTTTAAAGCAGCCTGGAAAACATAAGTGCGATATTCCACAGAGGAAAAATCATTCGGCTTGACAGGGATTCGAACCCGGATCCCTCGATTTCGCGCCGAGTGCTTTAACCAGTTAAGCGACCGAGGCGTCCTTTTGTGGATTATTTCCCTTGTGGATTATTTGGCTAGTCCCGGTTTCCTATAAATTGGTCAAAAGAGCGAACACCTCCTTGTGTTCCATGCATGGCTTTATCCTCGTGGACTGTGGCGCTTAGTGCACGACTTGGACTGCTAATTACATCATATATCTAGCAGTCCTGACCACCATGCTCCTATAAAGCCATCAAATAATCCACAGGGGAGAAGGACGCCTCGGTAGATTAACTGGTAAAAGCACTCGGTGCAAAATCGAGGGATCCGGGTTCGAATCCCGGTCAAGGCAAATGATTTTTCCTCTGTGGAATATCGCACTTCTGTGCACTTGTGGGTTATTCTGTAAAGATAACTACCGTGGCTTGTCTCGGTATCCTCAAAATTAGCCTGGGAAACTTTTGAGATTCTATGGATCAAAATTAAGTTACAAGATCCTCAGTAAATTGAGAGAAAATACATACAATTAGCCAAATTTACGCAGAATCAGTATATTAGTATAAAAGTCACTAGAAAGTAGGTCATCAGAGAAGGCTTACCCAACAAATTTCCTGGCTAGTGTAAATTACCATTAGTAAATTGGGCATGGCCAAAAATCAAATGAAGTCACATTTGTACTCATGTGATTACACATGTCAAGTGATGAAAATAATTTGAACTACTTTTGAACCATTTAGGCTCATTTTATTTTAAACAGAATGTCATAACATTCTCAGCAACAGCTATTTGGGGAAGTAATCATTATATTATGGCCCTGTTCAACTCTCATGAGAGGCGTATCAGGGTGTTCGTTTTCTCTTAGCTCCAACCACATTTCCAAGGAGACTGAGGAGACTTGGTGTTTGTAGGAAGAAGGTGCATGTCGACAGAAGGCTTTTTGAGATGTCTTTGCAGGAAAGAATGGAGAGGTGAAGCTGGATAGCAAGAAAGATAAACAAATAAATTTTAGGGATCATAGGGGAGAAAAGGAGATTCATGGCCGAGATATGTATAAAGCAGCCATTTTCAGATGAAGGATACATTGAGATGGAATAGAATTCTGAAAGGATAGGATCATGGGAGAATGAGAATTGTTTTCAACATTAAAGAAAATGTTGGCTTGAGCTATTGTTTTTTCTATCACATGGCCATTTTTGCTTGGCCAACTATAGTTGAAGCAGTGACACTAAAGCTAGATAATTTCAACATCCAATATATTCTGTTTACAAAACCATTGGGTAAAACTCCAGTAATAACAAATGGAGGAATGGCTACTTTGAAGGCTACTAATTTGAGTTAACCCTATCATGGCTCATAACAAATCCATCGTAAAAGTTCGGAGTGTCCGATTAGTCATAACTCTGTCAATAATAATGGTTGTTTTGTTTAAATTCCTTAAATTCCCTGTAAAACCCATGAATTGCATTTGGGGACCTATGCCTTCCGAGAATTCAACCAATATATTTGTTTAGAAAATGCATTGCTTAAAGAATAGTTGACCGTGGACACATTCTGTGACTGGAACCGCCACTCCCCGTGAGGGTCAATATTACCTCGGAACAGTGAGTAGTCAGTGGTCTCGCTGACCTGGGTTCCGAAAAAGGCTGAGAGAGAGGGTGAGGAACTGGTAATGCAGCAGCATTACAGTAGCAAGAAAATTAAAGCATCTGACAAGGAAGAATCAATGGAGTAGTAGAGAAAGCTATAACCTCAAGGCAGAAGCAGATGGGCTTTTAAGGAGTCGCAAGAGAATGTGGATGTGGAGTTTAATCTAACAAATCTTTCTTATCATTAAAGCAAGGCAGTGGAAGACAATTAAGAGGCATTTTAAGGCCAATTTTGGTCTTTTCATTGGCGTATCAGCACTAAAACAGCTTGCATCCGTGGGAAAATGTTTACCTGAGATTCCATACTAATATCACTCCATTACCTTCACCCAGTATTTTATCATATGACTTTTGGTACTATTTCATAGCCCCAGCTACTGCTTCTGTATTTCACTTCCTTGCCCTCAAACACCTTAACTTTTTAAATTTAATGAAGCATTCCAATGAAAAATATGCAACGTTCAACCCTATTCCTGAAACTTTGTCTAAACAGAATAAATGTCCCTGGAACTTTTCTGTACCTCTCTAGCTTCTCCAAGAATACCTACACCTATGATGATGTTCGAACCTTGCATAGGTGATCTCTACTTTGGAACTTTGCAATATTCCTCTGCTTTCTCCCAAAAATGTTATCTGCTTTCAAGCCTATAATCCCCCACCCCTCACTCATCACCTCCTCACTGGGGTCAGACCCTTTTGCAGAGTCTGAGAAACAAATTATTTGCAGACTGTAATTCTACTGTCACCTACTCATCACTACTCCTGCCAATCAGCCATACCTCACCAAATCTCATGCCTACTACAGCCATGCCTCACTCCTTTTGTAATTTATGGAGAGCTGTATTTTGTAATATTGGTCTTATTTTGTAGGAAGATAGCAGCTAAGTCATTGTGTACATAATGTGGTAATGATGTGGGAATCCAAAATCCAGTGTAAAGAAAGCTCTAAATGAGGCATGTGCAGGATTT
The DNA here is from genome assembly GCA_963573305.1 of Pyrrhosoma nymphula. NCBI lineage: Eukaryota > Metazoa > Arthropoda > Insecta > Odonata > Coenagrionidae > Pyrrhosoma > Pyrrhosoma nymphula. Next base: position 102,085,229 of record OY754332.1, on the reverse strand, counting down.
GTTTCGGAAGTTATTTACATAGGTTGACCAGTATATCCAGGTCAGGTGAGCAGTAGGTTCAGTATAACTCTCATGAAAATTGCTGTTATGCTCAGTCATTTCACCGTTTCAAGGCTTTTCCATCGAAATTGATCTTTGCATATATTAAGGATCTGCTTTATTTAAAGTTAAATGCTGAGTAAGACCGGATTATAAAATTAATTTTACCGACTCAATTATTTTATCATTCATGTTAGATATTTATGTTTGCCTACATTCTGATCCACTTGTGACATTCCTCTCAATCATATATTTGTGTGTCATTACATAGTAAAACTTCCAAAATTTTTTATTTCCAATGGGTGTCTAGCAGCATCTTCTCTTTGTAATCTCTTTACCCCAATGCTATTCTACTGGCGTTGCGCCACATCTATCATCTTCGGAATAATTAGTCTCATAACCTATGTAGCTGCCAAGACAGTGAGACTTCAAAAAATGACTAATCCTTGAGTGCTCATTGTGAATATCTTTTGAGTTTTCATTTATATTCATGCTTAGAGTTTCTGCGATATAATTTTATCCCTATTTTTATTTACACACTTACTTTGAGTAGATGAATGCATATTTTTTTATCTAAAATGTCATTAGGTATCATGAATAATGACCATTTTAAGAAGCATATTGGAAAGGTAAGCACCTTCTCATAAAATAATCTTCTAAAATATTTAATTGGTCTTTCCTTGATGCTGGCCACCTTAGTTTTTTGTCATCAGATAGACAGTTCAACCACATTCTGTAATTATTTTTATCAAACTCACATTCATCTCACACAAATCTTATGTGCAATGCAGTGGCGAATATAGGATCTTACTTTTGGGGGGCCAAGACTGGCTAGCTGCCACCGGCTGTAGTTTAGGTAACTGCGCATGTGCCAAGCACCTCTCGCCGTGGCCATGCCGTCTTATTTTTCTGGGGGGTCCTGGCCCCATACATTCTGCCCCATATATTTGCCACTGGTGTGATGCTTATGTTTTTTTATACTCTTTCATGAATTTTCAAATTTACAAACATCCAATCCGCCACTTTGCCAAATATTTTAGGACTTAATTTAACATAATTTCACATATGACATAATTTCACGCGGCTGAAAATTTTAGCAACGTTACTAAAAAACAACGGAATTGCGCTAAGTTTGGTGTCTACTCAATCAGCGTTTCAGCGGAATCACGACTATATATGTTATTTTTTGTTAATGTTGAGAAAATTTCAATGCGTTTAAAATAATTGGAACGCCCAGCTGTGAGTCATCGCGTAAGACCATCTATTCCACAAACCGCGGAACGGAGGTATGGCGGGGAAGTGTTGGCTTCCTCCTCCATGCTCCGCGACGAGTCGAATTGTCCAATACAGCTCGGAATTACATTTTTACGCTGAGACGCTATGTTGGTCATTCTGCCTACCACGCGCTCACTTTCCCCTCCGTTCGTTTCGTTTACCCCTCCCACACATTTCACCCCCTCTGTTCTGCGCATCTAAAGGCCATAAACTCTCGCGAGGACTGTAACCAATGCACTCTGACGCTTAGGCAATCCACATAAATAAACTGCATGGCAAGGCTGCCTATATTACAGGATACCGCCTTGCCCATTAACCCTTTTAACGCTAAGGGGAAAAATTGTTGAACTTTCCCGGTGATGAAGGACAGTTTATGGCATATTCTAATTCAGCACGATGAATTTGAATTGGATTTAACGGCATATACAAAAATCTATGAATCGATTTGTAAATATTTGATATATTCTGCATTAAATAAATATTCTGTTTCGGGGTAATATTGAATGTTCCGGAATATAAACATATATTTTCCCAATAATTAGGTTCCACATATTATTTATATCTGCCTCCTCACATGCCAGTCTGGAATCGTAATCCTCTTCCTCTTCCCCTATTACCGAGCATTCTTCACTCTATCACAATTTCATACGCTCTCAATGCGTCATCGCATCCTCCCCTTTACCTTTTCCCCCATCCCAGTGTCATCGCTATCAATCTCCTCTTTGCTATTGCCAGCACTTCTTCGCTAGTCCATCTCATTTGTACATCTTTATCTATTTTTTTCAACACCCATATTTCAATAGCCTACCATGCACATCCTCTTCTCTTGGACTACAACCTTGTCGTGGTTGAAGGGCTTGCGTGCTCCGATGACCCCTAGAGCTGCACTGGCGGGAGCATTGCTCCTGGTAGGGTCACCCATGCCAGATTGGTCGAAGGTTAGGAGACAGACGAATGGTAGTCCGCGCAGCGTCTGTACCTCAGTGAGGCGGCTGCAAAAGGCGTCTGACCCCAGTGGGGCGGCCTCTGAAGTGATGGTGTCACGTAAAAAACACTATTGAGTAAGGCCACGGAATACTACCTCAATTAAAACAAAAGCCTTGAAATTATGGACAGTTCTCAATGAATCCTGGCAACTACGGGACTCGGCCAAGAGGGCCGGGTGTCGTGCCCGGCAGCGGTGGGAGCAAGGCCCCTGCGGTCATCATCACACGAAATCCTTGCTCAGACGTAGCAGCAGCAGAGGAAAAGAAGATAAAGAAGAGGAACGAAACTATCAGAATAGGCACGTGGAATGTTAGGACTATGCTGAGGGCGGGGAAGCTAGAGAATATAAAGCAAGAAATGGAGAGGGTGGGTGTAGACATCATGGGTCTGGGTGAAGTAAGATGGAAGGATGACGGGGATTACTGGAGCGGCGACTATAGAGTAATCTATAGTGGAGGGAATGAAAGTCAGCGCGGGGTTGCATTCGCAATGAATAGGAAACTAGGTAGAAAAGTAGTTTATGCAGAGCAGGTGAGTGATAGGATAATAGTCGTGGAGCTAAAAGCAGAACCAACGAATTTAGTTATAATCCAGGTTTATATGCCTACCTCTAATCATAAAGAGGAGGAGGTAGATGGGGTGTACGATCAGCTAGAGGAAATAATTGGTAGGATACCAGGAAGTAAGCACCTGGTAGTAATGGGGGATTGGAACGCGGTGGTGGGTGAAGGAAGAGATGGGAGAGAGGTGGGCGATTACGGGCTAAGAAGGAGAAACGACCGGGGCGAGAAAGCTGTGGAGTTTTGCCGTAGAAATAACCTAGTAATTACGAATACATGGTTCAGACATCATCCTCGACGTAGGTACACTTGGAAGAAGCCGGGAGACACAGATAGGTTCCAGATAGATTACATAATGGTACGTCACAGATACAGGAATAGTGTTAAAAACTCGCATACTTATCCAGGAGCTGATGCAGACACAGACCACAACTTATTAGTCATGAAATGTCGGGTAAAACTGAAAAAAATAAGGATGGGAAGGAGGGTACGAAAGTGGAATACGGAGGCATTAACTGGGGCAATGAAGAAGAAGTATCGAGAGAAGGTGGATGAGATAATGGGTGAGGATCATGGTGTTAGATCAGTGGAAAATGAATGGGGAAGTTTGAAAAATGGAATTGTAGAAGCTGCGAAAGCAACGGTAGGCGTAGTGAGTGCAACCAAAATTAGAAAACCGTGGATCACGAAGGAGATGATCAGGGAGATGGAGGAGAGAAGGAAATGGAAGAGCGTAAACTCAGAGCTAGGTAAGAGAAAGTACCGAGAATTTAATAACAGGCTTAGAAGAGAAACAAAGAAAGCAAGAGAGGCGTGGTGGAGTGAACAGATCGACGCGTTAGAGAAATACCAAAAAGAGGGAAGAGCAGATGCATTATATCGGAGAGTAAAGGAACTGACGGGTGGTAATAAGGGAAGGGGAATTACAACGATAACAGACAAGACGGGAAAGGTGATCGTAGACCCGAGAGAGATCCAGGAGAGGTGGAAGGAGTATGTGGAAGAGCTGTATGGTAAAGAAATAAGGCCCAATAGGTTAGATATAGAAAGGGAAGACGATATCGACAGAGATGGCATCGGACCAAGTATCCTAGATAGCGAAATCGAAAGAGCTCTACGAGACATGAAAAGGAATAAGGCGGTGGGAATAGATGACATACCTGCAGAGTTATTAAAGAGTATGGGGAAGACCGGAAGGGGAAAACTTTTTGCGCTTATTCGTAGGATTTATGAGGATGGAGTGTGGCCGGAAGACTTCGCGAAGACTGTACTAATTCCTATACCGAAGAAGAGTAAGGCAAAAACTTGCGAAGACTATAGGACAATAAGCTTAATATCCCACGCGGCCAAAGTAGTTCTGAGGATTCTAAACAGAAGGCTAGAGAAGAAGGCGAATGAATACCTGGGTGACGACCAGTTCGGGTTTAGGAGAGGGACGGGAACGCGAGACGCTATAGCGGTGATGAGGACGCTAGTAGAAAGAAACCTAGAGTATGGGCAGGATGTTTTTGCATGCTTCGTAGATTTCGAGAAGGCGTTTGATCGGGTGGAATGGACGAAATTAATGGGAGTGTTGAAGAAATTAGGGGTCGATTGGAGGGACAGGCGTCTGATTCGAAATTTGTATATGAATCAGACTGCGCAGGTTAGGGTAGCCAATGGAGAATCGGGATGGGCCACGATAGGACGGGGAGTGAGGCAAGGGTGCCCACTATCGCCGTTGCTTTTTAATGTGTATTCAGAAGAAATGGTAAGGGAGGCATGGGGGGAGGAGGTGGTAGGAATAAAGGTAGGAGGGGAGCTGATAAAATCAGTGAGATTTGCAGATGATCAAGCATTGGTTAGTCAGTCGGCCAAGGGGTTACAGTCAATGGTGAATGCATTAGAGGTGCAGTGCGAAAAGTATGGGATGAAGATCAATCACAAGAAAACGAAAGTAATGAGATTTTCTAGAAGTAAGAAGGCGGGGCTGAATGTAAGGGTGGGAGGGCAGAAGATAGAGCAGGTCGAGCAGTTTACGTATCTGGGTAGTATTTTGGAGGCGAATGGGTTTAGTGGTAAGGACATCAGATGCAGAATTTCGCTAGCTAAAGAAGCATTTTCGAAGAGAAGGGAATTGATGAGGGGGGGTCTGAGAAGAGACGTAAATAAGAGGCTGGTGAAAACTTTAATATGGAGCGTGGCGCTATATGGGTCGGAAACTTGGTCATTGCGGAGGGAGGATGTGCGTAGGCTTGAGGCGTTTGAGATGTGGGTTTGGAGAAGGATGGAGAAGGTTAGCTGGATGGCGAGAAAGACGAACGCGGAGGTATTGGATATGGTCGGAGAGGAGAGGAAGCTTGTGGCAGAGGTTCGGAGAAGGCAGAAGAGATGGATGGAGGAGGTTTTGAGAGGAGAGGGCATGTTGAAGAGAGTGATAGAGGGGAGAACACTGGGGAAGCGTGGGAGAGGAAGGAAGAGGATAGGAATTCTGGACGAAATAAGAGGAGGTAGAAGATATGAAGAATTGAAGAGGGATCTAATAACGGGCCATCCTTAGGAGAGAATGCGAGACAATTTCTATTAGTTTGGGATACAAAATGGGGACTGTCCAAGAACCTACCAATCAGCTGGTAGAATACTTGAATGAAATGAATGAACCATGCACATCCACCCTCTTCCCGCCTTATATAACTCTTAGACGATACAACATCACGCACTATGTTAAAGATTTACTAAGAAAAATAGGGTTCCAAGGACAGGGCATTATTGAGGGAATCATTGAAAGAGAGCAGTCTCCAAAGCTTAACAGCAACAACTTAGTTCTTTGACTTTCCTACTTCGAAAGGAAATGTCGTCATGGGTATGTATGGATGAAAATATTTAGAAGAAATTTAGCAATTATTTTAAATATAGCAATTATATAGTGTATTGTCAATGTCAATTGATGAAAAAACCGCCAGATTTATCATATATGAATGAAAATATCTCGCCAAAACAATGATTAAATGCGGGATAATACGTATTCTTTTGTTTCTTCGGGTTTATTTAAACTTGGCTCCGTGGCAGTGAATTATTTCCGGGAAGAGGTGTATTCTGTGCTCATGAATTGAGGCTGATGGGAAAATTTTTAAATTTCATCAATATGTGTTTCACTAATTTGCAGTTATAACTCACAATTGGTAAAATTTAAGGTGACTCAATTTTAAACGTTTTCCACTGTAGAAAACAAAACAAATACTTCATCAATCCAGTGGGGATTTAATGTTTACTGTGGTTTCCAGTGAACAGAGTTGAGTTGGTATCGGAAATCTGATGGCTTAATTCGTAAGTATAGTTATTGAAAAGATTGGTTTGTATTGCGCTAAAAAGAGAATTTCCTAAATTTCCACCTTCTATTTTGCGTTTAATTTAATAATCGTACCAAATCTTTATAAGCTAAAGCTCTCATCTAACTCGAATGCTTTTCAACACAAAAAGTCATATGCGGCGTATGCGTGCAAGGGCGTGGACCTGCATGTGCCCATTTTCAGTGGAAAAGTGCTCTAGTATAGTGAATGCTTACTGGAACAGAATACTTTAGAAGGTATGAGGCATTTGGATAAGTATTTTCAGCCATAGGTAATTTTACACAATAAAAGATATCGTCTTTTTTCATTGCTAAATTTTAAAAATGTGGTGCCGTTAGGTTTGGCGACTTGGTATTTTATTTTTATTTTCGTCAAACAGTTTACACATGCTATTTCGAAGTATGATTTAAAATGATTTCTTCTGTATTGCAATTCCAGCATTACGAGTTAATGTATTTTGGGTTAAAAAACCCATGTTTTTCTCGCATACATTTTATCACATTTAGCGAAATTGTTTTGGCATTGTTTTATTTTTTTATTTTACTGAATGCACGGGTAAAAAACCAATTAAATCTTTTTATTTACTAAATGATCAGCAAGAAATTTTACAATAATAAACTCTTTATAATCAAATTAGTTCTTTGAAATATGTGTGACGTATAAATGCAAATTATAAACACATAAAAATAGAGATTGATAAATGTAAATTCTTAATTTGGTTCTTTGAGATAAACCTAAATTATTTAAACAAATAACAAACTGGTAAAAACAAAATACATGGAGTATTCTTGATACTCACGTTGGATCTTCATTTTGTGAATGCGAAATTACATACATTGCTCTCGTTAATAGGAGATTCTTTTGTTTTATTCGTCAGAGAGAAAGTTGAAATGAAAGAAAGAAAACTACGCTATACATAACATTTATTCGTCGAAATCGTTAATACAAATGGCTAATCTGTGAACAATTGGTCGATGGCAAATAATAATTTCTGCTTTTCAATATCAATGTTATATTTTTTGTGTTATTAATATCTAACTCAGTCTCTCAGCTTACCGTAAACACCTTGATCACTGAAAATCGACCTACTTGTTGCGGAGATACAACTTAACTGAGCGCGTGCCGTGCCCACACAAGCCCAAATTTAGACCCCCCACGCGCAGCCCTGTGACGTCACCTCGTAACCCTCCCCCCTCTCCGCTCGCGAAAAACCATTTAGTGCTAGCGGCACACGGAAAAACGTTGCATTTGATGAGGCAAGCATGAAACTTTGTACAGTTGTTCCTTGGACCAATCTCAGCGATTTTGCCCGAAGTACCGTCCGACCCACTCCATAGGGGTCAATTTCGGGGGGGTGGGAAGAGACAGATTACCGGCCAGGGTTTGTCCAAGGTGTCGTTTCCGGACATTTCAAGCACCGCGGCAACTGTGGTGAAGCTCATATTTCACTCCAACGACCGGAAGTAGCGAAAATGGTGCCATCTTTAAAGATGTTGACCATTTTGGTGAATGGACAATTTAACGCTTACGTTGAGGTGTTGGGTGTCGTTTCTGATGTTTTCGGGGTCACTGCACACATTTATAATGCTAAAAATACGTTTTTTGCATTTTCTTTGGCCTTTTTGTCATATGTTACAGGGATCATTTGCTCCTCAAGACGGAGGAAAAGTGAAATTTTGAAAGAATTAGTATGGCGAAAGATATCTTTGTCCAAAGTAGCACTCTAGGGTTTAAAATATAATACGGATTTCGAAAGTTTCCAGCCTTTTCATTTTGTCTCTCCATGTCTAGAGGACTGAACATTCTGAAGCAAACTTTGTCAATACAGGCATGTCATTCAAGCCGGGAAGAACAGTACGTGCAAGATAAGGAAATAGCTCATGTGTGTTCAAGTCGTTGTGTAGGTAGTCATCCCAGTCAGACGGGATTGAGTCTGTCAAAAAAATAGTGCATTTAGAAAATATTTAGGAAATTCATCCTACGATTTGCGCCTCGGGAAAAATTCGTTATTTGAAGTGCGACAACTTACTCTGTGATATGTGGAGACTTCCAGTGTATGCACTGCAGCCCGAAGCAGGGGGGTCTTTGTTAGACAAGACGCAATCAGGGACATCCACATAAAAGTCCAGCAGATCTGGAACACTACGGTATCCTCGCGATGAAACTCCGCTGAAAGTGCTGGTGAAAATTCCAGGCTGTCTCTCCGGTCCTCCCTTGCGGAATTGGAATACAGATATTCTAAGAAAATTTACGGTTTTAGGGTGTATTATGTGAAATTTTTCCATGTTAGGAATGATAAAAATTATGCGAATTTCACAAAAGATAATTTATTCACGACCCGGGTTTCAACACATTATGTCATCTTCAGGAGTCACCTGAAGATGACATAATGTGTTGAAACCCGAGTCGTGAATAAATTATCTTTTGTGAAATTCGCATAATTTTTATTATTCCAAACAGATATTCTAGTTTCATGAAATCCGCCCAAGCTTGTGCTGCTGGAGCTTTTGAATACAATGTTGTCCAGTGCTCCAACAGTGAACAGCCCCATTTTCAAAATAGTAGGGCAGACAGCATTTTCTTCTTTCGCCCTTTCGGCTACCATTCTACATAAGTGAGATATAATTTCCATTACTCTGTTGTGAGAGACACTCAGCCCTCGTCGGCGCATCTCATCTATGCCAATTCGATCTCTACTTCCGCCCTAGGCAGAAAGGGTCATGTACAGCGCAAGAGGAGTTTCCCGTTTGTTTTTTAGGCGAACTATATTCCCTTCAGGTATCCTCTCTTGAAAATTGGCCAGGACTAAACATATTATACGTAACGGCAAAAAGTGATAAGAACGCATTCTCTTTGCCTCATTTCCGTACAAACGAGTGAAGAGAAAACGCAGCTCTGCATTGGGAAGCGCTATTGCGGAAACGTCAACGTTACCGGCGGAAAATGGTCTATCCCGCTTCGGATGACATCTTGCGAACTCGTGAGGATATGCGAACTTATATCTCGAGAAGGGCCTCACTGTAATAATTTAATTCCTGTAGTATCTTAATGTTATCGCTTGATTCTAGAGAATAATGTTTCAACTCCAATGCAATGACTTCCATGGCGGTCTAAAGCGGATGAGTAGGAATTCAAGAATTCCACACGGGAATATTCCATTAAGTCAGGAAGAGGAATGATGGGTTTGACACGATTGTATTTTAGGTGAGTTGGGTTTTCCTTGGAAGAGCGACTAATAACAAGACGAAGGTCACTTGGCTATCCAAACTTGAACATTTGTTCTTACTACCAGATATTTATGTTAACACACATGAAACTTGAAAAATTGTTTTTCGTATTGAAAGCATCTGCTTCTCGTAAGAGTGTCTATCAGCTATCTACATCTATACTAATAAGCCATTAAATGTAACCGTACGTGCGCCACCCCTCGGGTTCACTGAAAAAGAAATGCCAGGGAAGCTATGTGGAGCAGGGCCGTGAAATAGGTTCTCTTCCGCGAGAGGTCAAGGGAAGATGTACGCTGAAACACAAACTCCAGTGGAAATCATTTAATTCATTTAAACAAGTGGCACTTGACAACAAGGTAAAGGATCCCTACACTGATGAAAATAGAGCATGTGGCTGACGCAAGAATACCGGGCAGAGAAGACAGCGGAACATAAGTAAACACACACACACACAAAGCGCAGTCAGCGACCCAAGTAATTACAGGTACGGAAACTCATACGTTCCCCCCATCCCTGAATCTATTATGAATTTGGGGAGCGACGGGAGAGTTTAACATCGTCTTGATGGAGCGTTACCAAGTGACGAGAACAGGGAAAGTGCTTTCGCCTCACTCGCTTGTTTGGGGTTGTTAGCTGACGATTAAGAATAAGCACGGAAAATACCTAAGAAATATATACGATCTGTGTGGATCAGAGTTAAAGTAAAGTAATGGCAATTATGAGCAAAGAAAAATATTCTATGGCGTAAACGATTTTGGTAGCACTTAGCTGAGTAACCTTAATTATTAGTGCAGCTCATTTCATTTCGATGGGATATACTACTTAGGTGTTGCGCAGAGAAGCATATGACATTAGTGGCACCGATTAAATATACTCGATACTTGCGTAATTTACAACCACCATCGTAATATTCCATAACAGTCCCGCCCACTCTCCAAATGGGTTGAGCACTTCGGAGTATTCCTCTGATCCGTACGTACTTCCTGATTCCTTATTCTCTCCCCAGCATATTGTCTCCATATCTCACTACTTGGCTTTCGTCAGCAATGGAATGAATGTTGGGAAACTATAATTTTCCATGGTTCTAGACCACAGAAGTAGGAAAGATATATCTCGGAGCGGCATTTATTACCATATTAAGCAATCAATCTGACGAAGGAGAAAGTATTTATGTGGAATATTTATCACATGTGTGCACTTCAGACGCAAAGTTGCAGAGTGCGAATAAATCTCACTGTTTTGCATATACATATACTACAGCAAGTTGGACATCCTTAAAAATCCTAGCCTTAATCCTAAATCCATAAAAAAAGCCTAGGTCATCCTTAAAAATATTTTATTGCCTACTTGCATCGTCAATAGACGCGAAGGTACACGCCAAGAGGCTGTACCGTAGAGCGAAACTCACATCTACTCTTCACTTTCCCTACCACCCCTCCCCCCCATCAATGCTATGACTACATGTGCCTTCACGGATTTTAACCTCAAGATGACGTTTGAAGTCGTCACCCATCTTGTGTTACTTTCTTTAAAAAAACTTTTCCGGTCTTTGCTGCCTCTGGGTAGGCCTGTCTCCAATTTGTGAGCAACGCGTTCATGAACTCTTACCGGCAGAAATGCAAAGAAATAGTTTTCTCTATGTTGCATAGGGCAGTTTTTACTTTTCCTCATTTCGTTTTTTATTATTATATTTACGTAGAAACGAGTGGGAAGTAAACGAGGATTTGTCATGTGACGTACTAGCGTAAACATATCACCTGACCGGCGGAAAAATGTACCTGTCACTTGGAAGTACAAACATCAAAGTTTCTTTTTACTACCAGGTATTTCATATTCACAAACGATCAACTAAAAAAATAAGTTAATCGTATTACATATATTGGCTTAATTTAAACATGTAAATCAGCTATCAATATCGTGATTAGAACAATATTCTTGTCAATATCTGTTTTCTGTTAGTCATATTCTAGTCAATGGCAAAGACATCATTTTAGTATACGGTATATATTGATGGATGATAATGACGAGTACTTTATAGAAAGAACTCATCATTCACGAGAAAATTTTCACAATCTGAAAATTCTAAGATATATTTGCAGGGAACCGCCCTTAATTGTTCAATCCCTTACAGAAAAATGCCATGGGTGACCAATTTACACATAATTCATTCTTGTTCTCTAGAAAAATATGGTAAATATTTAAGACTTGTATCGAACTGATTGAATTCACACGCTAATTCTGTGCTAAACAGACTCCTTAAATATTTTTTCAAGCCCTATTGCCGTCTGCGTCCGAATCCACCCCTTGAGACTTAAGCATCGGTACTAGGAGAACATGATAAGTGACTGGATTGGGGAGGGGGTTGCAACACCGTTTCGTATTGCTCGGTCTTCGTGCAAGGAGTGGAATGAAACGGAAAGGGGGTGGTCACAATTGCAATGGATTCGTGGCAATAACATTACGGCGATGAGGAGAAATTCGAGCGATGGGAATGGCGGCGTTTTAGTGACATTGCAAATATCACATGTTGGTCCACGCAGCAGCTCGGAATGGCATCAAAATCAATAAAACAATCGCGCGGAATATAAGCATAAGAGTTGGCTGATTGTCGCCGCCGAGTAGAACAGCAGTAAAGAATAAACGTCAGTAAGGGAGGTAGAAAATACTGGTTAGAGAATGAGAAAAAATAACTGGAATCTTATTTAAATGACAGGATTTGTTTGCTAAATTAGGCCAAATTTAATGAAAGAAAAAAGTGAAAAAAAAGCATTTTCCACAGAGATTTAAACCTACACAAATTCTATGATGCATCCTCCATTATGTGTGGCTTACTTGAATGTTATTATTTGGGAATTAGTGGAACGTAATTCTTCAAACCTTCTCACGATCCATCTTTTTCTTTCTTTGTATGTGGTTAATGAAACCGCCGGGCAAGAACTATCTGTGCAACAGATGGTACATGTTGCAGAGAAAATTTCACGTCCCTGTTGCACGAAAGTAAATTCTTGGTTTTAAGGGGTACATCTCGAGCCCTGCACTCAGCCACTGGTGGAGACTGTTCATTGGAATCACGGTTCTTCATGGCGGTGAGTTGGAGTGTATTAAGTTGTTTTTAAAAAGGCTTTTCCGATAATGAAGGTAGAGAAAACTTGTTTTCCTATTCCATGGTATTTAAATGTTATTTATTAAGTTACAATATTACCTTGACGAGCTAACACCTGAAAAAAATACAGCCCGTCACACCTAAAACATCTTCATTGGTCATTTTGTCCACTTTCATTACATGCTCATCAAATTGAGTGACTAAACATGGAACTATTTATTAATATATAACCTTTTCCTATTGCTAATAATATACTGACCAGACCATTCTATAACTTGCGTTGGCTGAACCTATGACGAGTATGACAGCCTTTCTTGACTGCGGGCACATCTACTCCCAGTAGTATGAAAAACTTCCCCCGCGTCGATGTGGCAGTGTGGCGGCTGCGGATTGGTAACGCCACGCTGGGTGAAGACCGTTTTCAGGGTTTCTGAAGCATTTCGCGCAAGAATGTTATCCGAAGTATCTAAATTATTGAACTGCATTAATAAAAATCACATTTCACTCCTTATAGGGTAGTAGAATCTTGCGTGTCACTATTCATCAGTCAATGTACCCAAGGGTAAAAATAGCTCATCTTTCCGAGTGGGTAGGCGAGGGGGTGACGGAAGGGGAGGGGTTGATGGGGGGAGGGTAAAAGTAATTATGGATGCGACGGATGAAGTAATCACGTGATCGGGACAGCGGTTCACGTGGTGCGTGCAGCGGTAGCCCCAGGTGAACATTTGGCCCTTGCGAGATTTTATTTTTTGCGTTGCCCCTGGGAGCGGTATTTGCTTCCTTGAACTGGAGAATTGAAATACAATGGAATAATGCCAATTGAGTAACCTTAATAACTACTAATCGAGCCATTCAGGTAGAATATCAGAAATAATTCTTAAGCAATAATGACTGGCGTGACCAATAAAAAATATTTTTCAAGGTTTCAAAATTTTATAATGAACATATTATGGTTTCTGTCGCAATGTTAGTTTCTAAGTGTAGTTTCAAGACATTCTTTGCTTCAAATTATAAATATGTGGGCTTTGGTAGTAGAAGGGGATACATGCTATCTTATAAACTGACTATTTGCAACTCGAAATCACAGCATGATTGACGGAGGAATGAATCAACGGTTCATTAGGGGAAACTGCCCTCGTGGCATATGTAATGGAAACAAAATTTGCCCGCGGGTGGGAAATTCTCTCATGCTGTTATTAGGGGCAGCCTTGACAATTTACTCATCGGCCTGGTAAAACTTTTGACCTGACCACAGGCTAATTGTTATTAATTCAAATATGGGTCCATTTTCTACCGCTTGTCATGTAATTCACTTTCTGCAGCTATAGCTTAACGTGCTGCAACTATTTCGAAGTAGCATCAGTTACATTTGCAGCGAAAATTTCCTGTGTTTTGCAGCTGATTTGAAAAATTATCTGGTATCTATTTTCCCTAACCATTCAAATCATACTTAAAAGAATATATTTTATGATGGGATTAGGAACTTGATCCAGCTAGAGTAAATGCCGCTTCTCCAGTGTGTATTTCCCCATTATCGTTCAGTAAGAAGCAAGGAAGTTTGATGAGCAGAGTGGTGCAAGCTAAGATGGCAGTTTACCAAGAGAAGTCTGCTAAATACAATGTTAGAAGTAAGAAGCACTTCATTAAATATTAAACATTCCTCTAAGGATTCCTTGATTCATATATCTATCAATCATGCTGTGATTTCGAGTTGTGAATGGTTAGAAATGAAGATATCCTTTATCCACTTCTACAACCTAAGAACAGATATTTATAATTTGGTTCAAATAATGTCCAGAAACTACTCGAAGAAACTGACATCGTGACAAAAACCCTATTATGTTCACTATTTATTTATTAATTCAAATCTACATTGCAATTAGGCAAATTCCTGGTGGCAGTGAAAGGAAAATACAAATAAAATAATATAAATTAACTTTTTCAACCTTGAAAAATATTTTCAATTCGTCATACCACTCATTATTGCCGAAGATATAATATTAATTTGCAACCTGGAATTACATACTTGATGGGTTTAATAGCTTAGGTTTATTGGCAGAGTTATGTTGTCCCTAATTTCCCCGTTTTTTCATCTTTAGTAGGCTTAAGTAAAAAAATATTCATAATTAAATTTGTGGATTCAAGCGTGAGTTGATGGAACCGATTCATAATAAAAATTAAACACTAAAACTTGGTGATTTCACAAACTTTTATTAAAGAAAAACGACCAAGGTTTCGACGGAAAACACAATTTCAAATGAAAAACTAAACAGGCACATGTCATTTTATAGGCATTGAATTGATGGGGGGACGGAAGTGGAGTGACTTAGGAAGGGGAGGAAGAGAGAGATTTAGGGAAAGTGGAGAAATTCTTTCTTTAGTTAGGGGAAATAATGAGTTTTATTAAGTAACGCCCCGACGGAAGATTTTAGACGTCGTAACCCTGGTCGTGTTTTTTAAATAAATCTAAGGTAGAAGGTAGAATCTCTGACGGAGAAAAAAGTGGTGATTGCAAATTAACACATGAACATAAACAGTTTAAATTGGAAAAACGAGTCAAAAATGTCTACTGCGTCTGATGGAGCTACAGATTTGGACGGAACACAAAAATGTGACATATCTCTCCGGAAAACTTTTAATTTAAACTAATCATAACAGCAACTTTGTGTCTGAGATCCAGCATGTCGAAAACAAAGGCATAGAACTTAGTGTATTGGAAAAGTTGGAAATATTACAACGTGTACGCTCAGATAAGGAAGTGGTAAACGACTCATTGTATATTTCTCACTCCCACCTCCTAGACCTTCCACTCCTCATCGACCGTTATAAAACCATTTTTGGATTATTGAGGAAAAGGAAATCATCTCTATTTTCACTCATGACCACAATGCTGTCATGGGCCATTCTCTCCTGCCTCCTTAACCACCTGTGCTATATATGGGGTCCTCCCCTAATCCATTCCCCCACGCAAACCACTCTACAGTATCTCCCCACAGTATCTCCCTAGCCAATAGCATCTCTCTTTTTCCTTCCCTCCCCTCCTCACTTCCCCTCCCGCCTCTCATCAAATCAATGCCGAACTAATGATGTGTGTCTATTTAGGTTTTTTTTAGATATGTATCGTCGCTCTTTGAGGATAATTATTTATTTAGAGCGTTATTATCTTTATTCTCATTTGATCCAACGCATCGCTTACCTATGCACCTCACTCCACTGGAAAGGGTTGACTTGATTTTGCAGCATATACACTCGGTATTTCAAGCGGTTGAACCCTTGGGCACACTCCACTATTGTATGTCAGTACATCTGTAGTTTTATCATTGGACTGCCTAGGTATATCCTTCGATAGTGTTTGGAAGTTGCGATATTGGAGCGAGCCCGTAGGGTTGGATTTGGAAAGTTACGATTTCGTTCAGACGTATAGGTTTCGTCATTATATCAAATCAAAAGGTTTTTCACAAAATCGCCGTAATCTCATGGCGATTTTTGTTTTAAGACTGAATTATATTAAAAATAAGGCAAAATGCGAGGCTAAAAATGCAAAGGAATCACTAAGTTAGCTGCTTTATACGCTAAGCTATCATCTTTAATTGAAAAGGATAAAGAATTTCGGAATTTGTGTGAAGAGTTTGAAGCGATTTTTTATAACACAAAGGCAATTATTCTCACGCACTTTCCAGATGTGGAGCCTCAAAAATCATCATGCTATCACGAAGGGTAAATCTACCCCGGCGATCACTCATCGTAGGCTTGATTTGTTAGAGTTTTCGGGTAATTTAATGCGTTGGCAGATATTTAATGATGTCCTTTCCGCTGTGCATGAAAACTTTGTTTTAACTGTAGTTTGAGCAAAATAGTTCCCTAGTCATAATGGAGACCACATTCGAATTTTATTTTATTTTTATTTAAACGTCTGTAAGACGTATGAGGTAAATATTGTAATATTATTGGAGCAAAAATAAAGTTATATTTGTCGAAAATGCTCAGTAATTAAATAAATATATCTAAATAAGTCTCCAGCTTGACTAATTTTTTCACGCCGAATGGTGAAATCACCATCGCAATGGAAGGTTTTTTTGCGATTCTGTAAAAATTACTTCGGTGAGTAGGTAATGGATTAATTTTTAAAAATAGTTGAGAAAACATGCAAAGTACACACCGTCAGTTTTTTTTTGACGAAATCTAGGAGTTATAAACTTCTATTTTTTCAATATACTCCCTCTGGAGCGCATATTAGTAATCTATCCCATGTAAAGCAGCTTATATTTTCAAACAAATTGCTCGAAAAGTAGCTCGGCAAGGGGTTAATATTTTGATATAATTGAAAATATGGGAGTTTTCATCTTATAAAGGAGTTCAAACTTATCAAATTCTTGGTGAATATATTTATCGCTGTAACTACCTTAAGTGACGCGCAGCAATTTTTGTATCGTAAATCGATTTTTAAAAGGGGAAGCACTTTCCCTTGTTTCGCCCTCACCAGTTTCATCGGGGAATTATTTGGTTGCATGGAATAATATGAAAGCACGATATAAATATTCTAACAGGTTATTTGTAGGCTCTGTTGGACATGATGCTTAGAGTAAAGTAGGCTCAAGCCATCAGCTCATTTTGCGTGCTAATTACGGAGTATGTAGGCGCTTTAAGCGCTATGGGGCGCAACGATGAATTTTAGTCGGTCCCAATGCTTTTCAGCGTCGAAAACTTAACTCCGTACTGCGGGATGAATGGGAGAAGATTGAGTTGGCAGTTGTCGCGTGCCGTTTTTAAGAAGTTTTTCTGATTTTTTGGATGAAGAAGCCAAACTTTGGACTCGGCCTCATCGGTGAAGTTGGAAAACTGGTTGCAGAAAAGGTTTCACAGGCAAAAACATGTTTTCAAATCTTCAAATTTCAAGTCTTCAAATCAACAGGCAAAAGCAAGAAAAAATACTTTCATGGTTATCAAAATGGATGGTCAAAGGATCCAGAAATCATGTCCGAATTGTTTGTTGCCTCATTGCTTCGGGAAAAGCACGATATTTTTTAAATTACCCGTGGGTTCTCGACTGGCAATAATGAAATCGAGGGGGGGATATCTAGTTTTCTTTAGCCAGGACTACTTTTTTAAGGATTGTAACTTTAATTTTTCGTGCCCCAAATGCAAATTGCGGCATGTTGAATTGATCTAGTTTTCCGAGAGCATTGTTTTTAGTCCGAATTCGTGGACTAATGGTAATTCTAGTGCTGAGTAGTGACTCCAACCATGGACGAAAATGGACCCTGGAAAAACAGGAATAAACCTGTTTGACGAGATTTCGTAATTTCAAAGTTGTGCTCGGCCATTGGGTTCTGTTGTTATGATTGCTACCACTTGCCAGTGTTAGATGCCAGAGGAAACGGTCGGGCCATTAAAATACTGTTTGATACCGCCTTTGCCACTGAATGCTGCGTTCAGCGGTTGGGACTGAATTGCGATAAAATCAGAGCACCGATTTTTGAGTTTGGGAAAAATAAGGCAGGAGTGGCTACTAGAATGGTCGACTTAAAGGTGAATCCGCCGTCGTCGAGCACTTTGAATTGGGAAATAAAAGCATTGGTGGTACCCCATATCTCGCCGTGTCCTGAAATTTCGGTATCTAACAGAACGCGGGCGCAATTTGGGGGAATAAAACTAGCTGGCTAAAACTAGCCGCGGTATTATGCAGAGGAAGAGATAGGCGTGTTTCATGGCGCGGAATTGTTTGCGTTTGTGGTGGTTTTTTCACCAGAAATGTGTCCACCCCGGATATTTGGCAGTCTTTGGTAATTGCTTAGTGGGAAAAATTGGAAACATAGGACATCAAATCCAAGTTTTCTGCTCAACATTAGTCGATAGTATCACTTATTTATTGCGAAAGTTCTGAGAATGTGAAGAACCACCAAAATTAAATGTATTTAGACTGAAAGACGAAGCTTGTGTGCAATACTGTAAAAATATCGCAGTTCGGAAAGAGAATCAGTACGTAGTCCAGTTGCCCTTTATCATAATGAATGCTGAACTTGGGAAAAGTTACGGTTTGACCCTCCGAAGATTTTATATGCTAGAAAAACGATTGGAGAAGAACTCTTGCTCTACACATTAGGTGTCATGATTTATGGAGGATTACCTTGCGCAACATCATATGATTGTGGCACCGGGTGCTCCTTTGGAATTATCATATTATATTGCGCACCATTGTATATATTGTTCGAAAGATGTAGTATCTCCATTTAGGGTGGTTTTCGATTGTTCGACGAAAACGTCGAATGGCCTGTCATTGAATGAGGTGCTGCATAGAGGATCCAAACTGCAAGTGGATTTTATCGACATATTAATGTCATTTAGATTGTATGATGTTATTGTGATCGCTGACATCCGACAAATATATGGAAATATTAAAGTGAATCCGAATGATTTCGATAATCAGGGAATTTTTTGGAGATTTAGTTCCGGAGAAGAATTTCGAGAGTGCTGCTTAATGAAAGTCACTTTGGCAGTTAAATCAGCTCCTTTTGTGGCAATTCGTACACTTCATCAGTTAATTTGCGATGAAGGTAAAGAATTTCCGGTTGCATCTCGGATAATCAGAGAGAAAACCTGTATGGATGGCATTGTGCCCTTAGTTCGAACCATTGACGCCAGATTAAAAATTGCAGTGTGAGTTAAAGACGCTTATGGATAGGGGAGGCTTTCAGCTGCGCAAATGGTTGAGCAGCAAGGTCTAACTTCTAAGGAATACACCATCGGATTTTGCGATTTAAAGCCGGGGGTTTTTACTTTCTAATATGAAAACTAACCAGCCACATTTTGGGTCTTGCAGGGAATCTGAGAAAGAATAAATTTTTGTACTAGTTTAATGCTGGATTTATGAATATTACAAAAGGAACCATATTGTCGGATGTTGCTCGATTATTTGACATTTTTGGTTTCCTCAGTCCTAACACCTTTTAAGGAAAATGGCTTATATAATATCTTTGGAATTGTAAACTTGATTGGGATGAGCTCCCTTCAAAGGTGGTTGTTAAAAAATGGAAACAATTCCGCGAAGAATTGCTACTCACGTCGACATTTGAATTTAAGTCGTTGCTAGAAGTTGGATTTCGTGGTTGACATTCAATTACAAGCGTTTGAAGATAGTTCATAGAGAGACTATGATGATATGATGCGTAAATTTAGAAATGGTTGTCACTACCTCCTTGTTGATAGCATAGTCAAATATGGCACCAATCAAGAGAGTATGTCTGATGATGTCTCTGTTAGCCGGAACGCATTGTACGCATTAAAGCAATTTGTGGAAAAGTGCAATTGTTTCTCTTATATTATGAAGAACTTCCACGATATCTTGCCTGACACTGTTGAATTTATCTCTCCCTCCATTTGAACTGTTAGATGTGGTTTTGGTTACAAATATAATTTAGTACGCCAGGGATATATTACACCAACACTGCGTAATTTCAGATATCATAGTAAGAAGTGATTCCAATGTGGAACTTCAATAGATAAAATCCTCCTTTCATCGCTGGAAGCCCTTTATAGCTAATAGAGTGATGTTGCTTCAAGAAAAAATTATCTCCGAACCAATTTCGTTATGTATCATGAGACTCTAACTCAAGTGTTGTGACATCGAGAGAAGCTATTCCACGGTAGTTAACGGAGGATTAAAGGTGGGTTACGGGACCTTCATAGTTGTGCCAACCATTGGAGAAGTGGCCGAGGGCACCAAAATTGACTAGCCGAATGAGATTTGATGTCCTAGAAGTGGAAGTTCTTACTATCAATCTCCACACAGCAGTGTAGTCGGATACGCTGAATTGGTTGTTGAAGCTTTCCTCATTTTCACGTCTGAAAAGGTTTACAGCATATTGGCTTCGATTTATTCATAAATTTCAGCACTCCAAAGAGAAGCATTATGGCTGGCTTAATTCCTCACCACTGAGGAGTTAAAACAAGCTGACGTACGTTTGGTTATTTTTTAGTTCAACGGCCAGATTGAAAAAAAAATTAGCTGTACTAAGAAACGAAAAGAGATTACCCAGTTGCATAGTGAATTATAATCCATTTATAGACGAGGAGGGTGTCCTAAGTGAGGAAGACCAATTAAAGCATGCCAAAATTTCGTTCAATCGAAAACATCCCATGCTACTACTTAAGCCCCACCAATTAACTAATTTGCCAATCGGTTACTGCAATGAGTTTCACCTACACCCAGGATCACTTTATCTGCACTTCTTCATTCAGGCTAAATTCTGGATTATTAATGCTATAATGTTATCCGGCGGAGAACGTTGCACTGCGTACAATAATTTCCCGCGCACCCTAAACTAAAGGAACAGTTTCTTAGTAATCTACTTCTTTCTCTGTTGGTAAAAATTAATGCATTTAGCATTTCAGGGGTGGATTATGGTGGACCATTTGCACTTAAAATGGGAGCAATTCATTACGCGAACATTTTTTATGAATGTATTTGTTTGTTCGTTTGTTTTGCGACTAGGGCAGTCCATTTGGAGCTTGTTTCCGATTTAAGTACAGATTGCTTCTTTTCTGCACTTCGGCGTTTTATTGCTCCTAGAGGAGCCATAACACAGATTCGCAGAGACAATGGCACCAATTTTGTATGGTGCAAATTAAACTGGCGTCGTGGATGAAAGTAACTGTGTCAGCTGACTATAATCGTTAAACCAATCTGTATCTGGCGCATATGGGCGGCTTATGAGAAGCTTGAGTGAAATCGGCGAATAGGCATTTAGCAACAGCAATTGGGGAGCAAGAGTTGGCATACGAAGAACTTTTGGGAGACGATGGCAGTTACTTCAACAAGTAGTTGGTACGATTTGGAAACGATGGCAAAACGATTACTTGATGACTCTGCAAAAGATTTATTTTTTTAAGGAGGGTGACTTAGTAATTTTGAATGAACCGAATCTAAGCCCTTGTCGATGGCGCCTTACTTGAGTATGTCTATTACCGATTAGAAGGAATTGAGATATGCGACTTTCGGATTTAAGTGGCTAGTTTGGTTAGTTGAATTTCGTTCGGTTTATGACATTTTAAACCTTTCCGTAGGATTCCCTTGCAGTAACAAACCTTTTAGTTTTTTTCTAATTTTTGTTTCCTCATTATACCCAATTCCCATGGTGGAGAACTTAAGCTGCGGTTGATAGTTTGTTATTCTGGTAGTATATCCTTACGGTCACATCGAAGGGCGAAGCCATATAAATTTGCTAGCTAATCTATTTGATGAGTTTTCTTTGTTCGAGTATTGTTTTAAATTTCGTTACTAAGGCGAGGGAATGTTAAGTTGCAATAGCAGTTTATTTTTCTGTTGAGGTTGAACCTTGCCACCACTTGGTGGTGCCACTGGTCAGTTTTTGAGTATCTTTAGTTGGGTGAATAACCATGGGTGTGCGTGTATGAGCGAGTGTACTATCGTTTTCACTGAAATGTAGACACCCAAACTGATTGTACTGATTTGATAAAATGGGGCCGGGTCGGAAAAAACATAAGAGGGTTGGCACACGAGGCTAGCTGCGGCCTTTGCCTTAACGTCACCGAGAGCCGACGAGGACGGACGTGGATGCTACCGGGCTAGCAGAATTAGAGTCAAATAAACTCCGAGAGCATAAGCCCTAGCGAAAGGAATGCACTGAGGAAACTCACGTCCACGCACACGTTGGGCCGATCGGAGTATTTTCTTTCGGGCTCCGTCGCGGGGTTTTTCCTCTCCCTAGATTCAGGTTTAGGCTCACCGTGAGTATCTCGGAGTGAAGCGGCTCCGTAGCCGAGATGGTTAATTCCATTCGCCGAAGTTGGTGTGCTTTCCTTTCAGTGGGTGTGCGCAGAGCCAAATTAACAATAAGGCAAAAGTAGGCAGTTGCCTATGGGCCCCTTGTTATGAGATTTGTTTTCCCCTTTCTTCTCTTGCGACTTGTTTATAAACGTGGTTGCTTGTTTTTTGCTTTTGCTTTGAAGAATTGTTGCTTGTACTGCCTACAGGCCCCCAAGTGCGTTAACCTGTCACTTGGTGTGCGAACCATAGTAAGCTATAAGGACCAGGTGGAAATAAATACGCATATCAGCTCTTTTACCCCAAATTATCCTACGATTTTTAATAGTTATATATGTTTGACCGAAATCAGCGTCACCAATATTTTCAACCTTTTTAATAATTACAAATTTACAGGAATAAACCTGATGTTTTGATTCTTATGGATAGTGAATCTAAATTTTATTTGAACATTTTATATTTTGACCCATTAAATAGACTTTTGGCAATGCGATGAGTATATCCATGAATATGTGCTTCAAACTTAGGAGACAGTTGGTGTTACACCGTCGTGATGGAACGTGCTCCGTCTTCTGAGCTCTCTGTTGCTGAGAGAGGCGTTATCGCTGGGATGGTAGCCTCTGGAATATCAATCTCAGAGGTGGCGCGAAGGATGAGTGTAAATCGGATCACTGTTCGGAGGTGGGTTCGCCGCTATGCAGACGGCGACGCCGCCTTGAACAGTAGGCCTAGACCGGGGAAGTCACGCTGCACAACAGTAGCGGTAGACAACGACATTGCTCACTACGCCCGGGAAAACCCTTTAACGAGCAAATGGGCTGAGGGAACTCGGCAACATTTTAACCTAGAATGTAGTTATTCTACCGTTCGACGGCGCCTCCATGAGGCGGGCTTAAAATTCCATCAGCCAGCCCAGAAGCCACTGTTATCCGAGAAACACAAACAGGCAAGACTGCGGTTCGCGGAAAAGTTCGTCAACAGCCCGCAAGCATTTTGGGACCTTACCATTTTTGCGGACGAGAAGACGTTTAGGAGTGACTGCAACGGCAGAATGCACTTGTGGCGTCCACGTAATGCGCGGTAAGTAACCTGTAGGTTCATATATTATATACTGAATGTATTGAATCAGAACCCGAATGTTATCTCTATTGATTTTTCTCTCGAATGAGAGAAATAATAAATGATCACTAGTAAAATACATTGTAAATGCTAAGTTAAATAATAGTGAATAACTTGGTGAATCCACATAGAATGATGTATTTACGACTTAGGTTTCGCTACAGGACAACACCATCAGGTGATAATCGAATTGATCGAAGGTGATTCAATAATCACCTGATGATGCGGTACTACAGTGAAAACTAGATTGTAAATAAATCACTTGATATGGAATCATAAAGTTATTCACTATTATTTTATATGAATCAGTTCCAAAAAGTTACGCCAGAAACGATTAATTATAGTTAATTCTAGGGTAAAAAATATTTAAAGCTTCATAGCCAATTTATAACGTTCGGTAACTGCAAAGATAATAAGACATAGTGCCGTAGACACTGATTTCAATGATGTTATTTGAAATAAATTATGTAGGGATGTTTATTCTATTACGATATTAAAAAAGGAATGGCGCTTATATTTTAGTCAACAATGTTAATAAGAGCTAATATTAAATATGTATTCAATCTTAGTGAAATTAAATAGTTATTTTTCCTAATTCATTATATATATGTAATTTGTTCTCTCTTATTAGATATGAATCTCGAAACATCCTGAGGAATCGTGGTTCTGGACGCATATCCCTAAGCTTTTGGGGGTGTATGACTGCTGCCGGCCCAGGACCTCTTGTTAGAACGTCTCCAAGGATGAACGCACGAGAGTATGTCGGCATATTAGAACAATATTTAAAGACCTACGCCAGAGAGATTGTACCAGAAGGAGAGATAAATTTCATCCATGATAACTGCCCCGTGCACACAGCAGCTATTGTAGATGATTTTTTTCAGAAAAACGAGGAGATAGTGGTTAAACCATGGCCGGCTCATTCACCCGACCTAAACCCCATTGAGAACTTGTGGGGATTGATGGCAAATGAATGGCAACCAAGGGGCGTTACAACAGTGGAGGCAATAGAGGCGCATGTCCATGAGTTGTGGGACTCATTTCGTCGACGGCCTCAAATATGCGAGAATGCTGTCGCATCTATGCCTCGCCGTCTGCAGCAAGTTGTAGAATCAGGTGGTGACGCCACTAAATATTAAAAAACTGAATGAAATTTGAATAGTTTTACTTTTTAAATACCCTTTCTACCCCGAAAGAAATACATCATGCCAAAATTACACCTAAGCCTGATAAAAAGGATGCAGACTTCGGTGACGTTGATTTCGATCAAACATATATAACTATTAAACATCGTAGGATAATTTGGGGTAAAAGAGCTGATATGCGTGTTTATTTCCACCTAATCCTTATAGCTTACTATGGTTCGCACACCAAGTGACAGATTAACGCACTTGGGGGCCTGTAGGCAGTACAAGCAACGGGGCCCACGTTAATAAACAAGTCGCAAGAGAAGAAAGGGGAAAACAATTCTCATAACAAGGGGCCCATAGGCAACTGCCTACTTTTGCCTTATTGTTAATTTGGCTCTGCGCACACCCACTGAAAGGAAAGCATTAGTTCTTTAAAACACCTCACTTCCCACATTTTTACGTGAAAAAGTACTGGAAGTTTGAAGATGAAAAATATCAATTGAATTACAAACCTTTTTCAAACTCTAGGGTTTATCAAAATGATCGAAACTACGAATGCATTTGGTTATTTATAGAGGATTGTAGATGCAATGAGTAGGTATTTCACTGCAAGGACACAAAGATGCAACCACTGCCACTTCCAATGCTTTTTCCCTCTCAGTGAATTAAATCTGTTAAGAAATAAATGTGGTAACGTAGAAAGTCATTATTTTTATAAATTAAGCAGTAAATAAAAAACCGCATTAACTCTTTCTTTTGTCAACTATATAAATTGTGTTGATATGAAGAATGCATCTTTTTAATCTAAAAGATTAAAAAATTGGCCTGACTACGGATTCGAACCCTGCCAAAACCGCACACCAACTTCGGCGAATGGAATTAACCATCTCGGCTACGGAGCCGCTTCCCTCCGAGATACTCACGGTGAGCCTAAACCTGAATCTAGGGAGAGGAAAAACCCCGCGACGGAGCCCGAAAGAAAATACTCCGATCGGCCCAACGTGTGCGTGGACGTGAGTTTCCTCAGTGCATTCCTTTCGCTAGGGCTTATGCTCTCGGAGTTTATTTGACTCTAATTCTGCTAGCCCGGTAGCATCCACGTCCGTCCTCGTCGGCTCTCGGTGACGTTAAGGCAAAGGCCGCAGCTAGCCTCGTGTGCCAACCCTCTTATGTTTTTTCCGACCCGGCCCCATTTTATCAAATCAGTACAATCAGTTTGGGTGTCTACATTTCAGTGAAAACGATAGTACCTTTGAACGCGGTCTGGTGAACGTCGCAGCTTGAGAGAGTCCGCAGCGGGATCCCTTAGAGTGAACTGCACCCGCATCGTACGGCGCCGAGCGTGGACTGTGACTACAGCTGGTGAGTGGCATTCCCCGATCGGTCGTGGGTTTAGTCGTGGCTCGACGCTCAAAAGTTATAAGGAATACAGATCGCTGCTGCACAATTTAAACATCGCGATTGCGCGCGATCACAAGGTACTGTGTAGATATAGATTTATTAGTAAGAGCTGAAAGATTCATCAAAAGCGTTGTGCGATTCATTATAATTATCCTCCGAATAGTCGAAAGGTAGGATAGTCAGCGGTAAAAACGATTCTCTTCGAGACGTTACTTAGCCAATTCACGGAGTCAAAATTTCCAATCGAAATATTATCATCAGAGTGAAGGTTGTAGGAAAATTAGTTTTTTTGCAAATTTTCTAATGCTATCAGCCTTCAGAAACGAAACGTGAGGCCACGACAGTCACGTGTTTAATAATCGGGCCTTGCGTGAAGACGCACAAAATATTATCATTTCACTCGGGCGTAAATAGCATGCGAACCTGAAACTTTAACTCCGACGCGTACTCGTTGCCTAGTGTGGAATCACCTCGTGCCAACCCCCTTTGACCTGAGGCCACGCTGCTGGGGGGTAGCGTGTAGCTTGGAGAGATGAGGGTTGAGGCTAGTGAGTCGCGGGTGAATATAACGCCACCGCACTGGGCGGTGGAAAGCTATTCCAGCTTTGGACTCAAGCGTTTTTTTCTCAGAAAAAGTATAATTTAATATAAATTTACACAGTCTCTGTAGAATGGCATTTCTTTGCTACGGCATGGTAAAGGGCCTAGTGACGGACTGGGAGGAACTTTGAAAAGGCTAGCAGCAAGACCAAGTCTTCAGCTTCCACGCGAAAAACAAATACGTACACCTATAGAACTTTTTAACTGGACAAAAGCTCATATTTTAGAAGCGGATTTTGGCTACGCAAAGAAAGAAGAAATTGGAAAAAAATCCGATGTGCTTGCGAAAAGATTTCGTCAGGCAGTTAGTATACCGGGCATCAGGGAGTTTCATGCAGCAATGCCTGAATCAAATGGAGTGGTTTTAATGAAGAAACTCTCTTCGTCCAAGCATGGGTCGAGGATTCAGCTGTAGTTGAAGGCAGGAGTAACAGGATCCTCAAATAAAATATTTCCGAGAGGACCCCTTCCTACAAGTTAGTACATTATATGTTTACGGAAAGCATGCAAACTTAGCCATTTTAAATTTGTTTTAAATACAAGGATTTTGATTTCTCGTTAGTTTTCAATCGATTGTGTCGGTAGGTTTAGTAGTTAGCAAAATATTTCGCGCATAGAAAGTAGGGCTCAATGGTAAATTTCTCTGCAAACATCCATTTAACAGAACAAATAACAATTGTTGTTTACATTTATAGTTTATAATATATTTTTATCTCATATAGCCACGACCTTGAGCAATTAGGAAATTATTAGGCTTGCATCGCGTGTCTGCTGCATGTATTCCAAATGGGGGAGCCAACGGGCCGCGCGAGAGAAAATCGTAAATGTTTAAATATTTATAAAATTTATATTTATGAATTTATGAATAGTCAATAAATTTTGTTTTTGGAATAGTTAGCTGGATATTTTTAAATTACAGAAAAAAACGTTTTGGCCAATTCTGAGATGGAGTATTTGAGAAAAGTTTATTAACAATTTTTTAAACATTAGTAATTAACAACAATAGGGTATAGTAGAAAATAATTTGTGATTGATATATTTGCATTCAATAAAGATTTATATTTAATAAGAGCTATTAATAATTGCTGTATAACAGTTACAAGCGGAGATATAAGTGATAATATGGTTTAAGGCTCGGATTTTTGCTAAAAATGCGAAAAAATTAAAATATGCATAATTCGCTCAAAGATTTTTTTTTCAAAATACGGTTTCAGGGTATTTAGTTTGAGTTGATATTGTACCCATATTCCAATTTTTATCAAAATCTGAGACCCTAATTGACAAACGTTTGTTGAATTGAGGTGGAATGACCCTATAGATTAAAGTTTAAAATGTGATTATTTACACACGCATATATTCAAGTTAACTTTTCTCTTCGTCAGGGCAAAACAGGAATATAATTAATTTATAACTACAGTCGAATATATACAAAGATGCGTATTTCAGCAGTTAAGTATTATAGCCTGAAAGGCGTAGTCAAGTTAAATATGATTTCTCAGCCTGTTATTTAAGCCGTCGTCCTCTCCACGGCTGTGAACTGTGAGTTCCAAGAGTACACCGCCTGAACGGAATACCCAAGGACCTCACGTGCCGCTGCGTCCAGGAACTCGGATGCAGATGTCCGCTCCGCCGGGTGGAGATTCGCCAGCAGCTGGCTCAGTAGACGGAGAAGGTTCTTTTTAGAGACCTTCTTCTCCGGGGCTTCCTCCGTATCTGTGGAAGGAGGAGGAATAGAGATTACCGGTGTTGCCTTGCCCAGCACTGCCAGCTCTTTAGGGCGCTGAGGGCACCGAAAGTCACCGGAGTGGTGCCCGCCACCGCAGTTGGCGCATTTGAGCGTCTCCGCTTTGCACTCTGCGGAACGGTGACTCATCCCGCATCGTGCGCAGCGGAGATCTCTCCTGCACTCGTGTGTCCGGTGGTCGAAACCGTGACACCTGCGGCATAGAGCTGGCTGGAGATTTAACGTGAAGATCATTTAATTTTATGCAGAAACTTTCCCGATCTTGCTACGTGTGTTTCAGAAGTAAAATGATTTGGCTGAGAGGGAGAAAAGTGAATAAATTTTACGTCTTTAGTACGTTATTCCATAAGCGATAACGTAGCAGACGAGCTCCGCCGAACTAATCATGGCGCCTGTCTTCGACTTGGCCAACCTCTGGTAATTCAGTGCCTCTATCTTCGACGTGCCCCCAAAGTCCTCTAGGTTGCATTCTCAACACTACCACACCAAGTGTACTCCCTTACTTCGTAGTTATTATATGGCAATCTAGAGGACTGTGCGTGCCCCCAACGAGTAGCGTCGAAATTCACGGTGAGACGGACATGGCTGCAGGAGACGAAGAATTCAGAAACGGTCGCTCTTATCACGTAAACGGTGTCAATGACTACTACGCATGCGCGAAAGGTGGGCGGTATTTGAGTAACCACGCCCTTTTGCGCATGCGTAATCAACGCCGCTACTTTCTGCATTTGTTGAACGCCCGGTAGGAATTCTTCATTCCTGCTCTGCGGCAGACGAGAAAGAAATGAGAATTCCTACCTGGCTCGCATAACACGTGAAGAGTGAGCGACACGGGTGCGACTGAGGCAAGTGCGTTTCCCTCTATGGGGAGCGGCTAGATTTGTAAGCATGGCAGTCGGAAGTCGGCCCTTCATAACACGAGAATGACAATGGGGAACACAGACGGAAAAATAAGCGAGGCCGCCTCTTCGGTCTGGTGATAGATTGGTCAAGTCATTATTTGCATGCACTTCCCCGCGTTTTCTTCCAAGGCCGTGAAACGAGCTCCCATGAGTAAAAGGGTGCGTCTTTCTGCAGGGCGAACATGAGGGAAGAGTAGGTAAGGTTGCTGCTACGCATGTGCGTTTAATAACTCCGCTTTCACTCAGGGAGGGGAGTGAAGTGTGAGGGGAATTCACAGAAACTATGATGGCGATTGGGATTGGCGGCGTTTTTGCGGCGTCGCATTTATCACTTTTCGGCCCGTACAGCAGCTTGGAATGGCATCCGAATCTATAAATTGGATCGCGCAAGAAATTATTTTTTCTCAGTTTATTGGTTTACCATCTCCTAAAGATACACCCAGAATATTTTGAGAATAGGAAGTATCAATGGAGGCTCACTATTGAGGAACTAAGGAAAGTAATTAGATATCGTATAAATTAAGACGACCATGTGTTTAATGAATGGATTTGACAGGAATTAGAAATTAATTACTTTATCCTCATGGTACGTGATTCTACGAAATAGTATCTACTATTGGTAGATGATATTTTCAGAAATCATCTGCCATCAATGATCTGAAGAGACAGGCTGCTTCTTTCCGCTAACTATTTTTTTTGTTTAAACTCTTGGTTTTATCACTATATTTTCCCCAATTTATTCCAATGAAGGTAGTTTCAGCGAGATAGTTCCCTAGTCATAATGGAAACCATATTCTAATTTTATTTTTTTACTTCAGCGACTGTAAGAAGTGTAAAGTCAATATTGTAACATTAATGGAGCAAATATTTAGTTATATATGACCAAAATTCTCATTAATTAAATAAATAAATCTTTTTAAATATCTAACTTTACTCATTTTTTCACGCAGTACGGCTAAAAAGCCTTCAAAACAGCAGGTTTTATTTGTGATTCTGTAAATATTACTGCGTTGAGTAATGGATTAATTTTTATAAATAGATAAATATAAAACATAATTTACGCAACGTTAGTTTTTTTACGAAATCTAGATGTTATTAATTCCTATTTTTTTCAATATTCTCCCTCTGGAACTCATAACCGTAATTTATCGTATGTAAAACAGCTTGCATTTTTAGGAAATTTGCTCGAAAAGTAGTTCGTTAGGGGTTATTATTTTTAATAATTGGAAATATGGGAGTTTTGTCTTTACGATAAGGCCAAATTCATCTAATTCTAGGTGAAATGATTTTTCGCTCAAACTACCTTAAGGTAGT
This sequence comes from Pyrrhosoma nymphula, assembly GCA_963573305.1. Classification (NCBI taxonomy): domain Eukaryota; kingdom Metazoa; phylum Arthropoda; class Insecta; order Odonata; family Coenagrionidae; genus Pyrrhosoma; species Pyrrhosoma nymphula. The sequence goes on along the minus strand of OY754332.1, from coordinate 102,054,715 downwards.
TAGTACTTCCGATTAATTCTTTGATTCTTCCGATTAATTTTTCATTCATTGGCGTTTACAATAAGATGTCATGGGTAATATACATGTGGTTCTGTCCTAATACGAGAGTGTTAATATCCTCTCTTACCAGCTCTTTGAGAGACTATTTTATCGCCGGTTTCTTCATTGAGTTTAATTTGTTTCCTGGATGTAATGATTAGAGTGCGGAAAAAACGTCTTTTGACTTTTTGCAAAAGTGGGACTATTGTGGTTTTAAATAAAAATCTTCACCAATCTATTAAAATAAATCATTTTTTAATGTCTTGTTTAGACATATTTTGGGATTTTTGGCGTGGCGGGACTTTTTCTAATTAACAAGACTTTTCTGGGCCTTTTTTTTTTAAACCACATGCCTAAGTTAATATTTGGCTGTTGTGATCATTTTTTCAACAGGGTATCGGACATATCTGTGGTTTTGCGTACGGTACTCCACGGAGCAGAGGTGTGCTGCAAAATTGTAAGCTCCTGACAATTGTTAATGCGAAATTTTATTAATAGCTCTGGAAAGTGCAATGAATTCTTTCTATTGCTCCACCCCTCACGAGTCAGCTAGATGTGTAGCGAGTAGTGTATTTGAGCACTGTAGGTCTTTTTTAGAGTAGAGAGTAGGCCAGAGTGTAGTGCTTATAATGGGTCGATAAATAAAGGGGTAAATACTAAAGTTTTTAGTAACAGAAGTTCCTCCAGAAATCAGAATAGATTAATAGAAAGAAAAAGCAGCTTGTCAGGCTCAGCATCACTAATTTCCAATAAATCATTTAGTACCTTTTAGCATGGGAAACGTCAGCTGTGTCATAATGTCAATGGAAGGAAAGGTAGTAGGTCAGTTGGTGAGAAAAACACGGGAAATCAGAGGTCAGTAGATTCAAGTAATTTATACAGAGAGATAAAACATTCTGCAGTGCCCGGAAGTAGGAATACAGGGCCTAAAAATAAATTAATCGAAAAGAGCGAATCAAAAATACTCCCAAATTGCAATAATATGAGTGATGAAGTAATAGTCGTGGCAGTAATTAATTGCCGTAGTTTAAGAAATAAGATTCCTGAATTCCACCATTTATTCATAGTACTAAGTGTAATGTCATTATTGGAACAGAAAGTTGGCTTACAGATGATGATTCAGACAGTGAAGTCTTCCCAAAATCTTTCACCGTTTATAGGAAAAATAGAGTTCACCGAGCTGGAGGCGGAGTATTTGTAGCTGTAAATAATTCAATCGTCAGCCAAGCGGAAAACTTACCGGAGACCAGCGTTGAATCTGTGTGGTGTTCAATTAAATGTCCTAAATCGAAAACTATATTTGTATGCTCGTAATATAGACCACCAAACACAGTTATAACATCAATTTTGGATTTTGAAACCCAAATAAACTGCATAGTATCCAAATATCCTGATAGAAATCTGATATTAGGCGGAGATTTCAACTTACCCTCTATAGATTGGAAGACCTATAGCTTCATACCCGGTGGGAGAGATAGAGTCATTTGCGAGGCGTTACTGCACGCTTTTTTATCAAACGCATTGCTTCAAATAGCTTCCGCTCCTAACAGAGGAGAAAATATTCTTGATTTGTTAGCGACAAATATGCCACATCAGGTAATAAATGTGAGCACCGTCGAGGGAATCAGTGATCATAGGGCAGTAACAGCTAAGTTTTCTTTAAATATCGCAAAAAGTTTTAAACGAGAACGAAAAGTTTTCATATTTAAAAGAGCTTATTTTGATGGGTTCAAGAGTAATCTGAAAAATGCTTTTCCCGTGTTTCAAAAATCAGTAATGGAGTTAAATGTAGAAGGAACTTGGAAAGCTTTTCTTTCGCTCATAAATTCAGGAATCAAAAGATATATCCCTAGTAAAATAAAAAAAGAAGGTAGCGAACCGAGATGGTATTACGCGGAAGTCAGAAAATCGTTAAGGCGACAGAGAGCGTGCCATGCTAAGATGAAAAAAATCATTCATGATGTATCTCCTAGTGATCGAGAGTTAATAATTAATAAATATAAGTTGTCTAAAGCCGCTACAAAGGAAGCGTTCAGGAATGCATTCACGAATTTTAAAAGGAAAACACTTGTAGAGCAGTTACGGGATGACCCAAAAGCATTTTGGTCTTATGTTAGGGAAGTTCAAGGTAAAAGATCTACCGTTTTTTCGCTAAGAAACGATAATGGAGATGTGTTAACAAACAGTTCCGATAAAGCCAATTTATTAAATTCCTACTTCAAGAGCGTGTTCACCGAGTCATCTGAGAATTCATCCGTGGCGGTTGATAATCACTGCATACGAAAGATGCCTCCCCTTGATATTAGTGCTCACGGAATAGAAATTTTATTGAAATTGCTCAGTCCAACTAAGTCACCTGGTCCAGACGAAATCCCTTCTCGCGTGTATAAAGAACTAGCGTCAGAAATTGCCCCCTACTTGCAGCTAATATTCACAAAATCCATAAAGCAACACGGAGTACCAAATGACTGGAAAATTGCCAATGTAACGCCCATATTCAAAAGTGGAGACAAGGAACAGCCATGTAATTACAGACCGATATATTTAACGTCCATTTCATGCAAAATCCTTGAACACATTGTTGTAAGCTCAGTAATGAAACACCTAGACACGCATAACTTGTTAATGAGAACTCAACACGGATTCAGGAAAGGTAGATCATGCGAAACTCAGTTAGGGCTATTTGCCCACGATATATTAGTCTCCGGAGAGGACAACATTCCAGTGGACGCGATTTTTCTTGATTTCAAAAAAGCATTTGATAAAGTGCCCCACGGAATGTTATTAGTAAAACTAAAATCATACGGCCTAGATGATGATGTAATTTCCTGGATCAGAGAACTTTTGAGCGATCGCGTGCAAAGAGTAGTATTAGACGGCGTAGCGTCCAACGAAGTTAGAGTCACTTCTGGCGTCCCTTCTGGGTAGTGTCATAGGCCCACTCCTCTTCCTACTCTATATCAACAATATTGGTGAAATAATAGACATTAAACTTCGATTATTTGCAGACGACGCTGTAGTATACATGGAAATCCGTAGCAGTGAAGATAAGGATGAACTAACGAACGACCTTACTGCAATCCAAGCATGGTGCGATGCGTGGCAGCTAGAGTTAAAGTTGAAAAAATGCGTAGTAATGAAATTCTGGGGGAAAAATAACTCCCCACAACAGAGCTATTTCATTCAGGATACCCAATAAGAGACGGTAGAATCCGTAAAATATCTCGGAGTTAGGCTCAATAATGATCTCTCGTGGAATAAACATATTCGGGAAATAACAGGTCAAGCTAATCGTAAATTGGGATTTGTTAAAAGAATTCTAGGCAAGTGCGACGACAAAGTGAGAGAAATAAGCTACTTCTCCCTCGTTAGACCCCATTTAGAATATGCTTCCAGTGTTTGGGATCCTCATGAAACAGGCTTAAAAACAGAGTTAGAACGTGTACAGAGAAGAGCAGCCAGGTACGTGAAAAGCCGTTACGATAGTCTTGTTAGTGTTAATGACCTCTTAGAACAACTCGGATGGGAATCACTGTCAGACCGTAGATTGAAAACAAGACTAAATCTTTTATGTAAATTCAAGAGTAGTTTATTTTCCGACGAAGTTGATCATATTTTACGACCGCCAACGTATTATGGTAGATTAGATCATAATAATAAAATAAGAGAGATAGACTGTAGAACAGATAGATTTAAAATGTCGTTTTTTCCGCGAGCGATAAGAGACTATAACGGCTGTGTAAGGACTTAGAAATAGATTAGTTGACTTGTAGTGTAGCTAACTTATGTATTTCTTAAAGCATGTTTACGGAGTTTTATGGTGTTTCTAACAGCATGTATAGCATGTTCTAGCTTCATAGGCAGATTGCCCTCTTAAGTAGCATGTACAATATTATGTGTCATCGTACATGTGTGGCGTGCATGTGGGGATTCTCTTGCATGCTGCATGATGGTTTTTAGTTAATGATGGAATTGGTTAGTATCCTTAATATTCATGACCGTGCGGTGTGCATGTGGCGGTCCGCTTGCATGCTGCATTTTGGTGACTTGTCATCCCCTGCCAAACACCCTAGAGGTGGCTCGCAGGATAGAATGTAGATGTAGATGAAAGTATCACACTCACACAGTGCTTCAACCCGAAGGTTGGTTCGGATAGGTGAGGGTAGATATCACCCCAGACTAAGCCATTGGCGTGTGAATTTTACATATTCAGGTTAGGGGGGCCAGTTCCTTTCCCTGGGCCACCTCGCATTTCAAACTTCTTTACTTGGGGTGTCCAAAGATACATTGATCTGAAGGAATACATTGATCTAATTATGAACCAGTTTATTTGAACCCGGGTGGTCTGCTGACAAGCCGAAAACTCTACACTGTGCTAATACCCCGCTTTTGTTTAGGAGATTAGAGGAAAAATGATACAATTATATGAAAGACCATCTAGAATTTCCAACGAGGTGCACGCGTCGCAGTGAGCGCAGTTAATCATTAACTGAGTCAATATTGTAGCGCGGCAAGCAATGCGCACTTACATAATGAGTGAAGAAGAAAAATGAAGGATTAACAAGGACCGGTGAATGTATGCATATCGTATAAACACTATTCTCTTTTATATTCAAGTAAGCCACGTAAAGTCTCAGTCATTTGCTGAGGTTTCAAAGTGTCGTAAGACCGTCGTCCGCTCGTCGTAATTAACAGAGTAACTGATTAAATATGTAAATGTATATCAATCCTTCGAAAAATATCCATAATATCTATTTTCCTGAACATAGTCTCAAATTCTTGATATCTATGATATTAAAATTTTAGGCAAATAAATTTCAACGACTTCATCATTTCAATATATAACCTATCGCGAATTTCCCATAAGTTTTTTTAAGTATTTAAAGGGAATAAACACTGAATCCATAGGGCGACCTTCGTATCCACGCCATAACTGCCCCTTCATTCGGTATTAGAATTAGGAAAAGTTTGTGAATATTTTTTTAGTCGTGAAACAAGGAAAGCCCTGAGACATTGGACGATCTGGGGCAACGTTCTACCTTCGTTCCCAGAAAATGTTTTTGTTTTAGGGCTCCTTCGAGGCTCCTTGAGTGTGGGGCATGGGGAAGAGTGCGGTCCTACGGAAAACTGCCACTTATTCACACTCTGTTAAATCCTGAGTTATCAATTTTCTAATCCTATATGCTATACATTTTTGATAATGTATTTTAAGGGTCACTTCAAAAGAAGTAGTTATCATTTTTAAATGTAAATTATACCTTGAATGCATGTAATTCAACATGCACAGCTTTCGTCGGAAGTAATATTATCTATTGGAATACTTTTCACTATACCCTTGTGATAAGACGATTGGAATATGATTAAAAACGAAAAAGTATTCACTCGCACGGAGAAAGTGATTATTAGCCCATGTCAAGTTTTTACTGCTCCTCTAAGTGTTTTCCTTCCTTTTTTTTTAAAAAAAAACGTCCTTGTGTTTCAGAACACGAAAAAGTATCAAGGATGACCTGAAAGAAAGCAAATTATATGCCATTGCTGACGAGACAACTGATGTTTAGTGACGATATATGTGCAACATTTTGGTTGGAAAATTGACACCAGAAGAGCCCAACAAGACCTACCTCGTGGGATCCAAGCAACTTGAAAGAGTAAATAATGAAACGGTCTCGCGCTGTATTCACGAATCCTTAAGTTAGTATTTATACCTAAATTTGTATTGTGAAACATTTGCTGAAAAAGTGAGCATATTCAAAGTACAACTGAAGTTAATTAACGGTATAAATTATGCTGATGAGTTCTATGCCGCATCTTTACCGTATTTATCGTAATTTCCTCGGCAAAGTTTTTACAGCCTCTTTTTTTGTGATACTAAAGCTAGAGAAAATTTACTTCTTCTCATAACCGATGGAGTGACGTACATGGTTAAAGCCGCCAAGGCTTTAGTGGTTTTCTACCTTAAAATGATTTACATCACTTGCAAGGTTATGTGAATCATTCCAGGGTATGTGAAGAATTTCGCAAAAGATTTCCCACTGCAAATAATTGGGTGTCTGTCTACTATTAAAAGGTACTTACCCTTAATATGTATAAAACTAAAAATAATATTTAAATTCGGAATTATTACTGCAAAACTCATATTTTATATTTTCGCTTATGCATTTTATTATAGAAATGAATTTAAGTAGTGATTTCTTACGTTATTTACTATTTGAGAAAGCTGGAGGTAATATATCCTGGTCAATTTCAGTCATAAAAAAATACAAGAAAACTACTCATAATTTTAAAATTATGTTTCTAGATTCCATAAAATTTAATGTACTCGATGTATCAAAAATAATCTTTTCGCTACCTTACCTGTCACTTTTTATAGAGAAGAATTTAAAATATATAGTATGGATCACGTTTGCTATACCACATTTTCAGTTCCATTTGTATCCACGCTTTCTTTACGGAAGAGTCTGCATGTCGTGCTGCTTCTGAAGAACAGGTTGTCCTCATGGAAACATTTGGTGTTTACCCCTAATTTTTGCCAATTGCCGTAAAAACAGCCTGTAAGCAATGCAGGACTCGATGCACAGTTAGAGATATAACTTTGAATGTACTGCCATGCTATTGTTACGTAAAAAATGTGGGTATCAGGCGAGATGTGATGATATTTCAATATAATGAAGTTAGACACTACAATTTTCAACTAGTAAATTATACTTATATTCCCTAAATTTTGATTAACTACATCATCATCATCATGTAGAGTTGTCGTATTATACATATACGTTAACCAAGAGGGTGGGGGATAAGAGAAGATAAAGGAGGGTGGAGGAAAGGGAAAATCAGCTACTAAGTAGCAGAACGGCTAGGGAAAGAGAGGGAAAGGTGAAGGCTATCAAAGGATTCAGGGGAGAGGGCTGGACTTTGTCAAGGATCTCTATGGAATACGATGCACCGCGTGACTTTACCCCTACGAGCTTTTGGGAATTTCTAATTTGTAAACATTTTGTTGAGCACTTTACTACCCAGCCCACCCCCCTAAAACCTTAAATTGCTCACAGCTTTGTGACGAGGCCACTGTAGAAAAGATATGGAACAAATCCGGATGTGAAAAAATTCACGTTATAAAGAAACGATAAATTAGAAAGAACGGAAGGGTGTAAAAAATCGAAGGTACTCAAAGGAATGAAAGGATAAGATGCAAATCAAGGATTGAAAGAAACGAAAGCAATAAAAGAAAGAAATCTTTAAACGTAACGAGTGGAATCAATCAGAAAAAAAATCGAAGGAACGAGAGTTCTCGACCAACTTGAAAATAAGAAAAGACTCCGAAAATGAGGATTAAATGACATTTTTGATGTGATATAAATCAAACGAAAGTATTCTGGAAATAATGTCAATAAATATTCAATAGGGTTTTTCCTACTAATCCATACGGCGAGCTAACCTTTTTTCGAATCATTTAGTAATATTTACTCGCCATCGATTCTTTCACTCTATCCGTCGGTATGAGGTCTCTTGGCGCGTGCCAAAGCGCATCTACCTCCTCACATGTCATGAGCGTCCGGTCGGAATTCTCCGGCTACTGCTCGCCAGCCATATCTAGAGTCTAGCATATAGAACCGTAGCTACGATGACGTCATAAGCGGCGCGATAAGGGCCGCAGGAGTCTTTCGCGTTCACAAGTTGTTCTCTTAATGTGGAGCACGGTTGGAAGTAGGTCACCGGGAAACATGTCATAGGGACCTACTTCCGGCCGTGAACCACACTGAGAGAACATATTGTGAGAGCCAAAAACGCCTACGGACTCTTGACCTCCAGGGTTTTATCCGATACCATGTGAATGTAGCTAGGCATACGTGGGAGAGAGAGAGTAATAAAATTGCTACCATATTCCAGGTGTACCACAGATATTTCAGGCTGGGCCAGCCTGAAAAATTTGCTGAATACAGCATCAACCTGGACCACGCCATCCAATGGGACAAAGCAAAGATTCTTTCCTACGGGTTCAACTACTGGGGAAGTCTGACGTAGGAGGACATAGAAATTCGGTTTTAGGTAAATAATTTCAATCGGGACCCGGGATACCCTCTATGTAACTAATGGAAACTTACTTTCTTATGCAAGGGTCACTATGAAAAAATTAAGTATAAACTTTCCTAACCTTGGGCATATCATTTCCCGTGACGAGCAAACGGTGACCATGGTAACGGGTTCCCGGGAATTAAACGATAGCGATTGGAGGAGATGTGAGTAAATCAATGTGTATGGCGGTGTTTTTCAGTGTTGCAACTTCCAATTTTCAGCCTATGTATATGCTAAAATTTGCATCGTTATCAATAAGTAAACTGCGCGGAAAATAAGAAGGGCACAGCTCATTCGTTGTTATTTGCCTCCGGAGAGAACAGGAGGAGATAATTTGTGCAAATCGGTGCAAAAGGTACTAGCTTGAGCATTTAAGGAAACATTGCTGGATTTATGGGAATGAAATTTTAACATATTTATTCAATAACAGGAGATTTACTATTTTCTGGAGTTAAAAAGTAATAATGAATTTCTCACCCCTTTATCCTAAAATGTTTAAGATGACCAAGCTGCTCTGTAATTGCTTTGCAACGCTATTAACCAGGTGAACTGAATATAGTAATTGATCAATGTGTAGCTTCAAACAGCCTGTAAGTGTTTACGTACTAAAGTGATTTACTTAGGTGTTTAGGTTGATGATCAGTGTTATATGAGAGCATGTAATTTATGTATGCGTCGTTAGTTTTTTCACATTTTTGACTTCTGATGACACTATTTAAAAGTACCATCTTTTTTAAATTATAGAGTTGCTGGATTATTTAACAAAAACATTTTTAGATTACCGAAAGCTTCACCAAACTTCTTTCCTCTATCACGGCCCTCAGCATCCTTCCTCCTCTCTTTTTCTACTGCAGCCACCTACTCTGCCTTCCTTTGAGCTCTTCAGGAAAGAAATGAAAAGGAAAACAATCTGCGAGAAATAATAGTGAAGAAATGCAAGGAAATGGTCCCAAAAAGACTTCAATCTCATGCGTTTGTTCCACGAGGGACAGTCTACCGTATCGATAAGTATTTTGGCATGCCTTGAGATTTCATAGCTCGAATAAATTGTAAACAGGATTCCAATTCTCGTCGACAGTATTCTTTATCTATAAGTGAATGCCTTCAAACAAGGATATTAAAAATTTGCGACTGTGAAACACACTTGTTAGAAATTCCTTGTGAAAGTATAATAGAATTCGTATTTGAAAACTTTATAATCTTTATCATATTTATAAAATTTTTTATATTCATCAAGTTCCTCTTTTTTTACTGTCCTCTTGCTTATGATTGGTGATTATATATTAATGTAAATCAATTGCTGAATACAGCTTGAAATATTAGCCACTTTAAATAGCTTAAACGGTGTAACCAATTTATTTTTTTCCAAATCTTGATGTAGCGCAAACTCATATCGAAAACCTTTATTCTTTAAACGAAATCAAGAATCGTAAGTCACGTCTAATATTACACTGTTAACTTTGAAAGTTGTAATCTCCACTCGGTCAAAATCTGCACAGCTGCCGACACTTTGATGGTCAAGACGCCCATCATCATCAGGGATGAATGCAGTGATTGTCATATTGGCCGGCATTGGATGCTGGGTCGAGTGGCACATAATACTTTGGCTGCTTCCCGCCGTTCAGTAAACTCCCCGATCTTCCTTAGTATAAATTTTCATGAGTTGCTTGGAGGATATCCTGAGTCCCGATTGAAATTTTTCTCCTAAAACCGAATGTGAATGGCCTCCTTAGTCAGACTTTGATGCCGCGACCCGGAGTTTTTCAACCAAAAACCCAAAGGATGCTGAAATGCATATCTGGCCCAGTGGAAGTGTGCTATATTCTAGGAGTTCTCGAGTATTTTCTACACACTATGTATCATCTTCAGACTCAATAGGATCTATTCCGTATAACCTGAACTGAATTTTAAAATAAAGTTTTCCTCTTAAATTTTGAACGTGCAGTTATAGTTATAGCTATAGATAAGTGAGAAAAACTGGCAGGAATTCTATCACATATGATGGAATTTATTCATCAGTCACCAATATAACTACAGATAGATATATACACTCCTAATTCTTTCAAAGTGCTGGGCATTGAAAACACACAAGCTTTCAGTCATGTTCCAAATCTCGTGAGGACTGGGTCCGGAGGCAATGACAGATCATAGCAAAATGTTACATATATTTCCACGCGCGATAGTGCTTTCAAAAATACCTGCGAAAATATAAAATATGAGTTTTGCAGTAATAATTCCGAATTTAAATATTATTTTTAGTTTTAATCAGATTAAGGGTTAGTACCTTTTAATGGTAGACAGACACCCGCTTATTTGCAGTGGGAAATCTTTTGCGAATTTCTTCACATACCCTGGAATGATTCACATAACCTTGCAAGTGATGTAAATCATTTTAAGGTAGAAAACCACTAAAGCCTTGGCGGCTTTAACCATGTACGCCACTCCATCGGTTATGAGAAGAAGTAAATTTTCTCTAGCTCTATTATCTCAAAAAAAAAGGCTGTAAAAACATTAGCCGAGGAAATTACGATAAATACGGTAAAGATGCGGCATAGAACTCATCAGCATAATTTATACCGCTAAGTAACTTCAGTTGTACTTTGAATATGCTCACTTTTTCAGCAAATATTTCACTATACAAATTTAGGCATAAATACTTACTTAAGGATTCGTCAATACAGCGCGAGACCGTTTCATTATTTACTCTTTCAAGTTACTTGGATCCCACGAGGTAGGTCTTGTTGGGCTCATCTGATGTCAATTTTTCAACCAAAATGTTGCATATATATCGTCACTAAACATCAGTTGTCTCATAAGCAATGGCATATAATTTAATTTCTTTCAGGTCATCCTTGATACTTTTTCGTGTTCTGAAACACAAGGACTTTTTTTTTAAAAAAAAAGGAAGGCAAACACTTAGAAGAGCAGTAATAAATTGACATGGGTTAATAATTACTTTCTTCGTGCGAGTGAATACTTTTTCGTTGTTAATCATATTTCAATCGTCTTACCACCAGGATATAGTGAAAAGTATTCCAATAGATAATATTACTTCCGACGCAAGCTGTGGATGTTGAATTACATGTATTCAAGGTATAATTTACATTTAAAAATGGCAACTACTTCTTTTGAAGTTACCCTTAAAATACATTATCAAAAATGTATAGCATAAAGGATTAGAAAATTGACACCTCTGGATTTAATAAAGTGTGAATAAGTGGAAGTTTCCCATAGGACCGCACTCTTCCCCATGCCCCACACTCAAGGAGCCTCGAAGGAGCCCTAAAACAAAAACATTTTCTGGGAGCGAGGGTAGAATGTTGCGCCAGATCCTCCAATGTCTCAGGGCTGTCCTTGTTTCACGACTTAAAAAAATATTCACAAACTTTTCCTAATTCTAATACCGAATGAAGGGGCAGTTATGGCGTGGATACGAAGGTCGTCCTATGGATTCAATGTTTATTCCATTGAAATCATTGAAATACTTAAAACAACTTTTGGGAAATTCGTGATAGGTTATATATTGAAATGATGAAGTCGTTGAAATTTATTTGCCTAAAATTTTAAAATCATAGATATCAAGAATTTGAGACTATGTTCAGGAAAATAGATATTATGGATGTTTTTCGAAGGATTGATATGCATTCACATATTTAGTCAGTTACTCTGTTAATTACGACGAGCGGACGACGGTCTTACGACACTTTGAAACCTCAGCAAATGACTGAGACTTTACGTGGCTTACTTGAATATAAAAGAGAATAGTGTTTATACGATGTGCATACATTCACCGGTCCATGTTAATCCTTCATTTTTCTTTTTCACTCATGGTGTAAGTGCGTATTGCTTGCCGCGCTACAATATTGACTCAGTTAATGATTAACTGCGCACAAGGCGACGCGTGCACCTCGTCGGAAATTCTAGATGGTCTTTCATAAATTTCTATCATTTTTCCTCTAATCTCCTAAACAAAAGCGGAGTATTAGCACAGTGTGGAGTTGTCGGCTTGTCAGCAGACCACCCGGGTTCAAATAAACTGGTTCATAATTTGATCAATGTAATCTTTCAAATCAATGTATCTTTGGACACCTCAAGTAAAAAAGTTTGAAATGCGAGGTGGCCCAGGGAAAGGAACTGGCCCCCCTAACCTGAATATGTAAAATTCACACGCCAATGGCTTAGTCTGGGGTGATATCTACCCTCACCTACCCGAACCAACCTTCGGGTTGAGGCACTGAGTGAGTGTGATTCTTTCATGAGCGGTGGAGCAATAAAAAGAGTTCATTGCACTTTCCAGAGCTATTAATAAAACTTCTCATTAACAATTGTCAGGAGCTTACACTTTCACAGAACATCTATGCTCCGTGGAGTACCGACCGAAAAACCACAGATATGTCCGATACCCAGTTGAATAAATGATCACAACAGCCAAATATTAACTTAGGCATGTGGTTTAAATAAAAAGGCCCAGAAAATCTTGTTAATTAGAAAAAGTCCCGCCACGCCAACAAAATCCCAAAAAATCTCTAAACAAGCCATTAAAAAATGCTGTATTTTATGAGATTGGTGAAGATTTTTATTTAAAACCACAATAGTCCCACTTTTGCAAAAAGTCAAAAGACGTTTTTTTCCGCACTCTAATCATTACATCTAGGAAACAAATTAAACTGAATGAAGAAACCGGCGATAAATAGTCTCTCCAAGAGCTGGTAAGAGAAGATATTAACACTCTCGTATTAGGACAGAACCATATGAATATTACCCATGACATCTTATTGTAAACGCCAATGAAATAAAAATTAATCGGAAGAATCAAAGAGTTAATCGGAAGAAATAACTACCTTAAGGTAGTTTGAGCGAAAAATCATTTCACCTAGAATTAGATGAATTTGGCCTTATCGTAAAGAAAAAACTCCCATATTTCCAATTATATAAAAATATTAACCCCTACCGAACTTCTTTTCTAGCAAATTTCCTAAAAATACAAGCTGTTTTACATACGATAAATTACAGCTGTGAGTTCCAGAGGGAGAATATGGAAAAAATTAGGAATTAATAAAATCTAGATTTCGTCAAAAAACTAACGTTACGTAGATTGTATGTTTTATGTTTATCTATTTATAAAAATGAATTCATTACTCAACGCAGTAATATTTACAGAATCACAAATAAAACCTGCTGTTTTGAAGGCTTTTTAGCCGTACGGCGTGAAAAAATGAGTAAAGTTAGACACTTAAAGAGATTTATTTATTTAATTACTGAGAATTTTGGTCATATATGTATAACTAAATAGTTTCTGCATTAATGTTACAATATTGACTTCACACTTCTAACAGACGCTGAAGTAAAAAAATAAAATTAGAATATGGTTTCCATTATGGCTAGGGAACTATCTCGCTGAAACTACCTTCATAGGAATAAATTGGGGAAAATATAGTGATAAAACCAAGAGTTTAAAGAAAAAAGTAGTTAGCGGAAAGAAGCAGCATGTCTCTTCAGATCATTGATGGCAGATGATTACGGAAAATATCATCTACCAAAATTACTATTTCGTCGAATCACGTACCATGAGGATAAAGTAATTAATTTCTAATTCCTGTCAAATCCATTCATTAAACACACGGTCATCTTAATTTATACGATATCTAATTACTTCCCTTAGTTCCTTAATAGTGAACCTCCATTGACACTTCCTATTCCCAAAATATTCTTGGTGTATCTTTAGGAGATGGTAAACCAATAAGCTGAGATAAAATAATTTCTAGCGCGATCCAATTTATAGATTCGGATGCCATTCCAAGCAGCTGCATGGGCCGAAAAGTGATAAATGCGACGCCGCAAAAACGACGCCAATCCCAATCGCCATCATAGTTTCTGTGAATTCCCCTCACACTTCACACCCCTCCCTGTGTGAAGCCGGAGTTATTATACGCACGTGCGTAGCAGCAACCTTACCTACTCTTCCCTCATGTTCGCCCTGCAGAAAGACGCACACTTTTGCTCATGGGAGCTTGTTGCACGGCCTTGGAAGAAAACACGGGGAAGTGCATGCAAATAATGACTTGACCTATCTATCACCAGACCGAAGAGGCGGCCTCGCTTATTTTTCCGTCTGTGTTCCCCATTGTCATTCTCGTGTTATGAAGGGCCGACTTCCGACTGCCATGCTTAAAAATCTAGCCGCTCCCCATAGAGGGAAACGCACTTGCCTCAGTCGCACCCGTGTCGCTCACTCTTCACGTGTTATGCGAGCCTGGTAGGATTTCTCATTTTTTCTCGTCTGTCGCAGAGCAGGAATGAAGAATTCCTACCGGGCGTTCAACAAATGCAGAAAGTAGCGGCGTTGATTACGCATGCGCAAAAGGGCGTGGTTACTCAAATACCGCCCACCTTTCGCGCATGCGTAGTAGTCATTGACACAGTTTACGTGACAAGAACGACCGTTACGAATTCTTCGTCTCCTGCAGCTGTGTCCGTTTCACTGTGAATTTCGACACTACTCGTTGGGGGCACGAACAGTCCTCTAGATTGCCATATAATAACTACTATGTGACGGAGTACACTTGGTGTGGTAGTGTTGAGAATGCAACCTAGAGCACTCCGGGGGTACGTCGAAGATAGAGGCACTGTATTACCAGAGGTTGGCCAAGTCGAAGACAGGCGCCATGATTAGTTCGGCGGAGCTCGTCTGCTACGTTATCGCTTATGGAAGTACGTACTAAAGACGTAAAATGTATTCACTTTTCTCCCTCTCAGCCAAATGATTTTACTTCTAAAACACACGTAGCAAGATCAGGAAAGTTTCTGTATAAAAATAAATGATCTTCACGTTAAATCTCAGCCGAAAATGATAATTATATGCGAAAGCAGCGTCGCTTGGGCGAAGTTTAGGTATGTCACAGACAACTATTTCGTGATACCTCGACTAGAGAACATGTTGTTAGGAGTTGTTAATTGGGCAACCGATTATGACGATTCTTAAGTAACGGAAAATAGTCCAGTCACTTTATACATCCGACCTTGCAAAAGGTCATGTATTTCTAATTTTTAATATGTTGTTAGGACCTATGCTTATAGTAAAAAACCAAATTTGCAGCTTCGAAAGACCTGTGCAATCTGCGCAGTGCGCAGAAAACTTCGCAAATTTTGCATTTTGTTTGTTTTTACTCAATATCTCCTAAAATATTTGACCTGCAGAAAATAACTTTCCATAGTTATTCAAAGAAGATATATTATTCTACAATTTAAGCCCAAAACATTCTACGTATGTCCAGAACTTTTTGAGAAACAGCTCTTCAAAAAAAGGCAATTTTTTCCAAAAAGTGAAACTTTTTCATTTTGGTCATGTGTCTTGCCATATATCGGCAAAAGTAATCATCCTACCAGGAAATCCATGAGGACTAAATCTATAGTAAATTTATTTACCTTTACCCAAATATGAGCAAAAGGACAATTATTTGGTTGCTTACCCATGATTTTACCATGTTCAATGTATATAACGTTTTTGCATCTGCTAATGCGTACATTTTCAGATCGTACTTGGCCAGATTGCTTAGAATGTACTGCTTAAATTTACATCTTCCTCAGAAGACTATGAGCTCTTCGTCTAATTTAAGATATTCAAATAGTGTGTCCATTTCTTTCACTTTTTGAACTTAGGTTTCAAGTATGCCTCGAATGGGTGGCAATCGATCAGCTTTCATTCTTTCTTCCCATGTCATACCATCATCAAATCTCAAACTGTTGAACACAAATCTAAATCTCTTTTTGGACCTAGTATTACGGAATATTTCGAAGCCAGTTCCATGTGATGCCCACAAATCGGTAAAATACTGCCTACCAGAACGTTACAAGTATACTAAGAACAATTATCCAGAAACAGATTTTACCTCAGGTTTACTAGTTTCGGAATGCAGAGGATCCGTAGAAGTACTGTCATGAGATAGTGATCTATGAAGAAGTAGGTTTGCGTTTGTGTATGTTACTATTGATACCAAAATACCATCCGTAAAAAAATACCCCTAAACACACTGACTTTTTCTGCTTTTGGCCTGACGTTTCACACCTGGTATATGTGAAATAACGTTTTCAATTCTTGTTCGTACGTTGGCCCTTAGCAATCACTACTATATATTCACTACATAAAGGAGTCAATGCTCGCATTTCAGAATGAACTATGTAAAAATTCTTCTGCCAAGCATGTAAATGAGATTTGATAAATACACATTTACGGTAGTGCAATCAATTCATATTCTGCCGTATTGCATTTTTCGAACTTTATTAAAAAACGCAGCGAGAACGTCCACCAACTCTTGCACCGATCGAAACATCTTTCCAATTAATCAAATAAGCACAATGCGTGGGCGAGAGCGCTCAGATGTGTCCACTTTAGTAAATCAAAACGACTGCGCTCGTATGTTCAACAGACATCAATTCCCTCTATATCCGCCATGACACTTTTCAGTGTTGCTCTCTATAGGCCGGTTTATTTGCCAATAAAGTCTAATTTTTGTTTTGTGTGACAGGGCTTTAGAAGATAGAATTCGGTTGCAAGCATGCAGACATCTGTTGTCGATGTTTAACCTGTTTTGTATTTCTGGCTCTACCGTGTTGTCATTTGTTAAAATTACTCCTAAATATTTAAAATAGTCTACTTTTTCAAATGCAAGCCCATCTATTTGCAAAGGACCTGTATTTCTATTTTGGCGTCTTGAAAAATGCATGTATTTAGTTTTTGCTTTATTTATTTTCATTCCTTTTTTTCCGTTTCCTTCCTAACACACATTTGTCAACATTGTTACATCTTCTATATTTTCTGCGAATATCGCTGCGTCGTCTGCTGTGGCTAAAATGTTTCTTTTGGTCCCAATTTTGATGCCAAGGTCCATCTCTGCTACTTTTTCCAGTGCTTCCTCAGTTGCAATATTAAATAGAATTGGGGAGAGCCCATCTGCTTATTTTAAACGGCTCGGAAATATTTCCATTGATCCGTACAAAGCCCCTTGATTCTGTGCTGCTCAGCTTTGCTAGATTTATCGGTTTTCTTGGAATCCCCATCTTACAGGGGCGGATTAAGGTCCTTGTTAAGGGGTTCACTACTTCCCACGGCGCCTGGGGGGTATGCAATACATTTCAACTAAATGGAGGTCATGGTGGACTTCCCTCGGAAAATTAAAAGAAATGAAGCGCTTGGAACGTAGTTTTGGTGTGGCTATATTAGATATAAGAGATGTGATAAATTATTGAGTAAATCTTTCTAATCACATTTGAAAAACGTAAAAAAAACGATGTAAAGAATGATATTCTTGTGAATAAGTGAAGTGTATTCCGGGTTTTACACCGCGTTGGTCCATGTTTCCTCGGACGAGAGTTTCGGCGGCGTTTCAGTCGGCTTCTTCAGGTCGGTGAAGTGAAGGTGCAGCCATTTGTCGTCTTATATATCTCACCCGTTGGAGTCAGGTCTAACGCTTGAGATATTTAAGACGACGAATGGCTGCACCTTTACTTCACCGACCAGAAGAAGCCGACTACAACGCCTACGAAACTGTCGTCCAAGGAAACATAGACCAACGCGGTGCAAAACGCGGAAGACCTACATCTTCCCATCCATCACACCGCGGCAGCCTACACAAGGATTTTGAACTCCTTGAAAAAAATCTTTTTTAATGCCGTACAAAATGAAAATTGGTTGGAATTAAATAAAAATATTTATACATATTCAGAAAATACTATTTCCCTTTAATATTTTTATAATTTTTTATAATACCTAGCAACTATAACGCAGTAATGCTCGAAAGTTACCTACGCTTCCAATGATAATGCACCGTCGCGTCGTCCCGATGAACTCTGAATGGTATGTTCTGACGGCCAAGAAAAATCACATTTTTATGTGTCAGCTTCAGATTTTCTCTATTTTCCTTGATTTTCTCCATTCTGTAGCCGTCTAGTTGTCTTGTGTTTTGATTTTCAGGTTTTTTGTATTTTTCCAGAAAATTCAGGGCCAACTGGGCATTGCACCTTTGTGATAGACTGTGTGTTGGTGGTTTTCCAGATCATCTAGTTTCCCTAGCAGTTTTGAAAACTTTAACGGCTCTGTAACGAGGTATTTTAACTGCAAATTTGTACCGCAAGCTGCCGTTGATTGGGAAAAAAGGGCAATACCTACAAAGAAGTCCATTCATTGTGGGAGAAACCACAAGCCAAAGGTACCTTTCAAAATTTTCTATCCTCACGTAACGACGCTTCTCCGCGGTTTCCTTCCTATGAGCTGAAAAGTGATACTTGTAATCGCTTGTGGATGTGCTAGGGCTTACCAAAAGTTCTGCTACATATTTTCCTATCATCAGGTCTTTCCTTTCCTGGTACAATGAAGAGACCTACGTCACAGCTGAAATTTTCAGCCAAAGGAAGTGAAGGAATGAAAGCTTCAGTCGATGTTTCTTGGCTACGTGGAGGGGGTTGTAAAAGGACCATGGACTCAGCTTGAGTCTCATTGTCAGTTGTGCAGCATGAAGGCATGGTGTTAACAAATTGTGTATTTCCTCCTGCTGCTTCTGGCGTATTTTGTTTTTGGACGCGGGAAAAAAAGCTTCGAAGGCCCACAGAGGCACTATTAGTTTTTCGCTTTGTACCAGGCCTACTAGAAGACGACGCCTGTAAACAAAAGTAAACATTAGCTATTCCTTCTGCGACGAGTTGCAAAAAACATTATAAGCATATTTTTTCTCACCCTAGAGCGGAATACTTGAAAGTTATTTTGCTTTACTTAGTGTGTCCTCAATTTTACTGCTATCAAAACGAGAGGGAACAAAACTACGGTGGGCGGACCTCACAGCATTTCTATGATAACACAATGAAAATGAAAGTCCAGTAAATAAATGGGTGTTCACTGTTCAATTCCTTGATCAAAAAGCAGATAAATAGCAATGGAGGCTAATGTGGGCCCGAGCTTGAAGCAGGCTGTCCGACCCTAATGCCCTTTCTCGCGCTTTACCTAGATATTTTCCAATTATCTTTAAACATTGTGTATTGAGCTGGTGAAATAAAAACTTCCATTGGAGAACCACCTTAATGATTACCACCTTTTCTATTTTCCCGGGAATTACGGGAGGCGGCCACCCCCCCCCCCCCCCTTAATCCGCCCCTGCCATCTTATCCATTTTTCTCCACAATCTATCTCTATTACTACTGTCATATGCCTTTTGGAAGTCGATAAAAATTGCGTAGAACTCCTTATTGTACTCCCGGTATTTGGATATACTGTCTTTTATAGCGAATATTTTATTTGTAGTCGACCTGCCTTTCATAAACTCTGCCTGATGCTCTTTGATAATTTCGTTCGTATAACATTCTAAGCGACTACTGATTATTTTTGCGAGGACTATATATGTAATGCTGAGAAGTGCAATACTTCTGAAATTATTTCAATCTTCTTTCTCTCCTTTCTTGTATATGGGTTCTATTATTACTTCCTGCCAATCGGCTGGCATCGCTTCCTATTCCCATATTTTCAATATTATTTCCCATAGTCTATCAATTATAATGCCACCTCCTTTTTTCAATAATTCTGCTGTGATTTCTTCTTTTCCTGATGCTTTGTTGCCTTTTACGAATTTAACAGCATCCTTCACTGTCTCTGTCTCTGTTTGGAGGCTACAAATTAGGTTGAACATGATAATAGTTGGCCTGGTCGTCTTAGTTTAGTTGAGTACCTACTTCTTCAACGTTTAGAAATTCAGAGAAATACTCACGCCATCTTTCTATTACCTATTGACATTCTATTAATAACCGTCCTTCTATGTTCTTCACCCCATAAGGGCTTGCAATGTATCCCTTCTTAAAAAACTTTTTTTTTCTATAAAATTCTTTTGCATTGTTTGCTGTGTTTTATTCTTCTGCCTTGTCAAGTAAACTATTTTTTATATACAACCTTTTTTTCTTCCTTAGCAGCTTATTTGTTTCTCGGTTTATCTTTTTATAGCTTTCCTTAGCTTCCACACTATTTCTGTTAATCCAAGCCTTTTTTCCTTTAATCCATTCTTCTATCATTCGCTCACATTCCTGGTCAAACCAGGATTTTTTGTTAATTTTCTTCTTCATGCCACATACGCCCTCCGCTGCCTTTCTTTCTGAGTTTCTATACTTTCGTCCTTTTCTTCTCTTCCTTCCAGAATCTGAAATTTATTTTGAAGTTCGAGCTTAAATTTCTCAGATACATCGTGGTCTGCGAGTTTTTCAGTATCAATTCTTCTATTCACAATGCCCTCCTTCCTTTTCTGAGTTGTTATTCTTTGCATCACTTTAACTAAAAGTAGAGTTCTCCTGTGTTCTCTCATATGTTCTCTCATATGTTATCTCATAAGTGTTCTCTCATATGGTATCTCCAATTCCTTTCCCCGTGGGATAAAAAGCCGCGGAATGAAGTGCTATGCGGTTCCCTGAGGGATATTCATAGTTCCACCTTTTGCAGAGTTGTTTTATTCAGAAATTGGCTTTGGACTAAAATTTGCATTTATTTCAATTATCCATTATATTTTCTACATAACACTAAATGGTGCCATTATTGATATCAAAGTAAAATAATTGCTTGGTAAATTACATTCCACCTGCTGACTCTTTCCTCATTTTTGTAGCACTCTTGAGTTCAACAGGTATTAAACTTTTCCTTAAATTCTACTTTCAGGGTTTAATATTATTTTATTTCAAATCTAGATTAGATTTTCCCGTATTGCTATAACTTTCAAATTATATTTTGGAGTGCCATTAGAAGTAATTTTCTTCAAATTACTTGATTCCGATCGCTTGCAGATTAATTATACAGGAGAAGCGGTTTATCGAATGTTTACCTACTTTGGAGCATCGCATGGCGCCCGCCCACTCAATGTTTCCCAATCAATAATTTTTGCATGCAGATAAGATGTGACAAATACTGAACCACGCAATCATCTTTCATTTTTGCTTGCGAAGATTATCATAGCATATAAAGCGTTGTCTTCGTGCTAAGGGAACTATTGAGTTTCAAACCAATTGAGGAGTCAATCTGCAATTGGTTTGAAAACGTTTGAGTTTTCGTCATCAGTAAATGTTTCATCTCTTTTGTACATACACTGGAAGATTCTGCTTTACTTCCTTTTACTTCCGCTTTACTTTAGCGTCGAGCGTGGAAGTGGAATCTGCGTTGAAGTTGCCGAGTTCGCGGCATGCAAGAAGACCGCATTGGGATGGTGGGGGCAAGTTATGTAGGTAGACAGGAATGTGCCGGATGGAGTACGTGAAGATAAAAATAGTGACTATGCTGCTTTTTTCGACGTTCTTCAGCTATTTACGTAAATATTTGGGTAATCCCTGTTGAAACCTGTCCTAGAAAATTGAACCCACTTTTTTTCTATAAAAGAAAACCCCCGTTTTCCCTAGAAAATATACCTCCAGGGAATAATTTCCCTACACTGCCTTTTCCCGGGAAATGCTTTTGAAAGTGGATTGCAGTGGCTAAGAATATAATTGTTTTACAACAATTGTATTTGGCTGTGATAGGTGACTTTTAATAATCTTTGCACATCTTTTTTATTGACAAATATTTTATCAGTTTCATTAATTAATTGTGATAAATCAATGGTTGTATAAATGAAACTATGCAGAATATTTTTTTTTGTTTTTATGAATATGTATTTTTTCCTATGTAACTATACACTCTATGCACTGCACACTGCACTCTCTGCAATTACTGGTGTAATTGTTTCTATGCCTGAAGGCTTTCCCTAAAGTTATGCTTTGTTATAGGGAAATTGCTGACCAAAGTCTTTCATTTCCAAAGAACAAAGTTCCAGGAAAGAAATTTCATAGAGTTTAAGGGAAATTTCTTAGGAAAGAAATGTTTTATAAGGTATTTACATTTTTCCCCTGCTTTTCTCTATCTTTTAGGGAATCCTTATAGAATAATTTCCATCAGGGATAAGTTGAATGAAAGAAGGTATTGCTCGAATTCCACCCCAAAGGAAATTAAAATATACTAGGATTCTATTGTGCTCTGGAAGAGTAAAAGTATATATAAATGTGAAAGTAGTTAATAACAGAGGCGCAGCGAGGGGGGTGGGGTTTGGGGAATAAAACCCCACCCAGACCTCAGAGAAATTTTTTTATAAAAATATTTTAATGTGGCACATTTTGGAACTAACATTAGGGGGACGGATGACTCACAAACAAAGCATCAAACTATTCACAGAACCGAGTTGGACAGCTTGTAGGTCGAGAGGGTGGCGGGTGCGTAGCCCGCAGTCGTAAAATTTTCTTCGGATTAGCAACACTGCAGCGCAGCGCATAGCCGCGCATGCGCCACGGTGGTGATTCGAACTACTATGAACGAAAGAGTCTGCTGTCGTGGTGGTCTTATATTTTTTATTACTCATTTGTAGCTCTCAGTGGAATTTTTCTCTGTATTCGGTCGTTACATATCACATGTCAACTGTGCTGGCTGCTTCGCAAATGGATATTAGGAGATTCTTCAGCCAGAGTGCGGATGCATCAAAGAAAGCTTCAACATCAGCGTGTGCAGGTAAACTCAATCTTCCATTTTTTAATACAGTACAAGCGGTACAGCACAGTTACTTTCAGAAATCTATTCACAAGTAAAAATTAATACTTAAGAGCTAAATTAAGAAATTTTTAAACCTAAAATTAGTGTTTTTGTATTGTTATAGATGTCAAAAACAAAATTCCCGATTTGGAACAGATGGAAGACGAAGACGGATCAAGTAATAGTGCCTTGATAGCTAAAAAACCAAGATGAAAGAAGGATATATCTTCAGCTTCCACTGTTCTACAAGTACAGAACTTTACAACAACGTCAATAACTTTTGAATATGATATTGGCCTATACATTGGGAAACAGGTAATAATAAATTTCGTGCGTGTTTTGTTTATTTTTTTGAGTTTGATAACGCACGCGTGGAATAAGGAAGCGAAAAAGAGGAATAACACATTTTAGTAGTTTGTTGTAGTTATCTATCTCCTTTGTAGGTTTTTACGGTTTGTAATTATTTTCTGTTAATTTCAGATTGATGCCAACACTAGGAAACAACTCCTTTTAAACCATTGGACACCTAACTTGGGATACACGTTTCCGTCGTCTGGACCAAGAAAGTTGAAGTTTGTTGCAAGATGGCTTGGTGAGTGGGACTGGCTTGTATATTCAGCATCCCAAGACGGAGAATTTTGTAAGTTCTGTGCTTTGTTCTGTACTACTGTTGGAAAACAGTGTTTATGTCTTGGAAAACTAGTAAAGTTTCCATTAAAAAACTGGATAGATGCCAGAAAAGGTTTCGGGAGCATGAAAAGGCAAAATATCAATCTGATTGTTTTAAAAAAGCAGGCACATTTATAGCTACAAACAAGGAAACCGTGCCAAGCATTGACAAGGCGTTAGATATAGGTCATGCTGCACAGGTATAAAAGAACAGTGATCAATTAAAGCCAATTATATCTACAGCAATATTTCTTGCAAGAAGAGGGTTATCATTCCGTGGACACAGGCACTCTGGGCCTGTTTCTCTCAATGGACCAGGTGAAAGAGGAGAGGGAAATTTTTAGTCCTTATTGAGGTTCAGGGTTCAATCTGGTGACTCTGTCTTGCAAAATCACTTGAAGAATGCAGGAGCAAATGCAACTTACACAAGTTGGCAAACACAGAACGAGATAATCTCATCCATGAACACAATTATTTTGACAAAGCTAGTGGAGAAAGTCAAGGTTGCTCAGTGGTTTTCTGTTCTTGTTGATGAAACAACAGATGTAGGAACTATAGCTCAAATGACATTCTGTGTTAGATTTGTTGAAAATGAAAAAGTTCATGAAGAATTTTTACTATTCATTCCTGTCACATACATGACTGGAAAAGGTCTGGCATATTTAATATGCAAAACTATAAATGATCTAAATTTCAACCTCAATTTATGGTAGGTCAAGGTTACGATGGCGCAGGGGCTATGAATGATCATATGAATGGAGTTCTAGCTATAACAAAAGGAAAGTACCCGAATATGTTCATTGTAGTTCACACTGCTTAAATCTTTGCATTTCAGAAGGTTGCTTTGTTCAAGGAGCGCGAAACTGCATCGGTACAATTGAGAGTGCTTACAACATTTTTAACACACCAAAAAGGCAAGCAGTACTATCGACAGAAATTGAAACAATGGAAAATGACCTAAGAAAGAAAGAAAAGCTGAAAAGTGTGTGTCCACCTCGATGGGTTGAACGTCATGATTCTGTTCAATCTTTTGTGGAGTTAATCCACCCTATGCTGATAGCGCTGAATGAAATCAAAACCTGGACTGATAAAAAACAGCTACCAAACCTCAGCTTCTTCACTGTGCAATTGAGAAATGTGACTTTTTGATCAGCCTCTTTGTTATTGAGTTTGAGTTTTCACTGAAATTGCCTTTAAGTGTGTATTTACAGAAAAAAAAATCTTGATCTTTTGGCTGCCATTAAGTCTGTTATGTTAGTGAAGATGAAGTTAGATGAGGTTAGAAAAGAGTCAGTTCAAAAATTTTCATCTATTTTTAAGAAAGCAAGTGAGTTATGTGCAGATCTCGAGATACCTGTTGTGAAACCAAGGACGACAGCGCGGCAGACAATGAGGGGCAATGTTCCAGCTAACTCGGTTGAAGAATATTTTAGGAGATCACTGTTCATCCCATTATTATAGTCACGGTTGAGGCATTTGGGCAAAAGTTTGAATCGCACATAGAAATACTGACTAATTTCCAGACCTTATTACAACCCAATCAAGCAAGTGACATTTCAGAAGATATTAAAAAGGTGGCCGATTTTTATGACATGGAAACCTCAGGAATAAATGGGGAGATCATAATATGGCAGGAAATTTTTAAGGAAAAGAAGCCAAACATGCAGTAGAGGCTTTGCAACACTGCAATGCTGGTCTCACTCCCACGGTCCACTCACTTCTTGCTATTTTGGCAGCAATACCAGTAACTACATGTACTGCAGAGAGGTCATTTTCGTCCCTAAAATTGATGAAGATGTACTTGAGAAATAAAACATCAGAAGAACGCCTAAATGGACGTGCTTCAGCCTTTATCCATCAGAGAATTCTAGTAACAGAGGACGAAGTACTTCACGAGCTATCCAAATATTCACGCAGAATTAACATTACTTTGTAATTTTTATGAATAAAAATTTAAGTGATTTTTAAAAACTGTTTCATTTATTTAAAAACAATAATTATGTGATCATAAATATATATTACCTGAATTAATTTAATAGCATAATATTATTTTGCTTCAAAGCTCTTTAAACCTTCTGTCTATTATTATTATTGTAAAATACTTTAAGTTTAATCCATTTTACTTAATTGGATTAATATTACTTATAGACTAGTGTAAGGATTAATAAAATATCCCTCAGAAAGTCGTAAAACTCACCATTTTGCACCATTTATCTTAAAATTTTACTGGGGGAGGGCCCCCGCACCTCCCACTTACCCTGGCGGGTATTCCACACCCCCCAGACCCCCCAGAATTTTACGATTATTTATGCGAGAACTTTATATGTAATACTAAGAAGTGAAATACTTCTGAAATTATTTTTTAATCTTCTTTCTTTCCTTTCTTGTGTATGGGTACTATTATAACTTCCTGCCAATCGGCTGGCATCGCTTCCTATTCCCATATTTTCAATATTATTCCCCATAGTCTATCAATTATAATGTCACCTCCTTTTTTCAATAATTCTGCTGTGATTTCATCTTTTCCTGATGCTTTGTTGCCTTTTAGGAATTTAACAGCATCCTTCACTTCTTCTCTGTTTGGAGGCTACACATTACGTTGAACATGTTAATAGTTGGCCTGGTCGTCTTGGTTTAGTTGAGTACCTACTTCTTCAACGTTTAGCAATTCAGAGAAATACTTACGCCATCTTTCCATTACCTATTGACTTTCTATTAATAACCGTCCTTCTTTTTTCTTCACCCCATAAGGGATTGGAATGTATCCCTTCTTAAAAAACCTTATTTTTCTAAAACATTCTTTTGCATTGTTTGCTGTTTTTTATTCTTCTTCCTTGTCAAGTAAACTATATATATACAATCTTTTTTTCTTACTTAGCAGCTTATTTGTTTCTCGGTTTATCTTATTATAGCTTCCCTTAGCTTCCACACTATTTCTGTTAATCCTTTTTCTTTGTTAAGCCTTTTTTCCTTTAATCCATTCTTATATCATTCGCTCACATTCCTGTCAAACCAGGGTTTTTTGTTAATTTTCTTCTTCTTGCCACATACGCCCTTCGCTGCCTCCAAGACGGTTACTTTGAAGTTCTGCCAATTAGTTTCTATACCTACTTTCGTCCTTTTCTTCCCTTCCTTCCATAATCTGATGTTTATTTTGAAGTTCGAGCTTAAGTTTCTCAGATACATCGTGGTCTGCGAGTTTTTCAGCATCAATTCTTCTATTCACAATGCCCTCCTTCCTTTTCTGAGTTGTTATTCTTTGCATCACTTTCACTAAAACTAGAGTTCTCCTGTGTTCTCTCATATGTTCTCTCATATGTTCTCTCATATGTTCTCTCATATGTTACCTCATAAGTTTTCTCTCATATGGTATCTCCAATTCCTTTCCCCGTGGGATAAAAAGCCGCGGAATGAAGTGCTATGCGGTTCTCTGTGGGATATTCATAGTTCCACCTTTTGCAGAGTTGTTTTATTCAAAAATTGGCTTTGGACTAAAAGTTGCATTTATTTCAATTATCCATTATATTTTCGACATAACACTTAATGGCGTCATTATTCATAACAAAGTAAAATAATTTCTTGGTAAATTACATTCCAACTGCTGAGTATTTCCTCATTTTTATAGCACTGTTGAGTTCAACAGGTATTAAACTTTTCCTTAAATTCTACTTACAGGGTTTAATATTATTATATTTAAAATGTAGATTAGATTTTCCCGTATTTCTATAACTTTCAAATTATATTTTGGAGTGCCATTAGAAGTTATCTTCTTCAAATTACATTATTCCGATCGCATGCCGCTAATTATGCATCATCAGCACAGAAAGCTGGGAGTCACGTGAGACTAAGAAACTACACCAGGCATAGATTATTGGAAAAATTCAGGACAGGCGAATTTCAGTGTGACATGGAGGATTTAATGTCAACCCCCATTCAAACTCAAGACTTAATAGAAGTAACAAAATAAGAGAAATACACTGCAGAGCTGATGGTTACAAAAATTCCTTCTTCTTATGTACTACCATAGTGACTATGGCAAAACAGCGATAAACTAAAACATACAATTCACTTTTGTACTCTTCCTATTCTCTTCCTTGAACTACGACCTTGACGTGGTGGAAGGGCTTGTGCGTTCCAATGACCCCTAGAGCTGGACTGGCAGGAGCAAGTACATTGCTCCTGGTAGGGCCACCCATGCCAGATAGGTCGAAGGGTAGGAGCCAGACGAAAGGTAGTTCCGTGATGGTGTCACGTTAAAAATACCGTTGAGTCGCGTGGGATACCTCTCAACTATCTCCTCCCAGAACATGAAAGTCATTCAAAGAGAATTGATTCCTGGCAACTACGGGACGCCGCCCACTAGGGCGGGTGTCGTGCCCGGCAGCGGGGGAGGCAAGGCCTCCGCGGTCGTCATCACACGATATCCTTGCACAGAATCAGAATCATCATCAGAAGATGCAAGGGAAAGGAGGGAGAATAAGAAGAAAAAGAGGAAGAGGAGGAGGAAAACATTGGTAAAAATAGGAACTTGGAACGTAAGGACCATGATGAGGGCCGGGAAGCTTGAAAATATTAAGCAGGAAATGGAAAAAGGAAAAATAGATGCTTTGGGATTGTGCGAGGTTAGATGGAAGGATAGCGGGGACTATTGGAGTGATGACTACAGGGTGATCTATAGTGGGGGAGATGAGAGTCAACGGGGGGTAGGCATGGTACTGAACACAAAGTTGGGACTGAGGGTGGTAAACATTGAACAGGTGAACGACAGGATACTAGTGGTAGAAATAAAAGCATGCCCGACGAATTTCGTACTGGTCCAGGTATACATGCCTACGAGCAACCATAGGGAGGAAGAGGTGGAAGAGGTGTACGAGCAAGTAGAAGAAATAATTAGAGAAGTGCCGGGGAAGAAAAACCTGATAGTGATGGGTGACTGGAATGCAGTGGTGGGAGAAGGGAGGGACGGATTAGAAGTAGGAGGGTTTGGGCTAGGAAGAAGAAATGATCGCGGGGAAAAGGCAGTTGAATTTTGTAGAAGAAATAAATTAGTAGTGACAAACACTTGGTTTAAACATCACCCCAGGCGTAGGTACACATGGAAAATGCCGGGTGACACTGGGAGATACCAAATTGATTATATAATGGTGAGGCAGAGATTTAGGAACAGTGTAAAAAACTCTCGTAGCTATCCAGGGGCGGATGCGGACTCGGATCATAACTTGGTGATGATGAAGTGTGAAGTTAGATTCAAAAGGCTTTGTAAAGGTAGGAAGATAAAGAGGTGGAACCTTGAAGCATTGAAAGGGTTGAAAAAGAGGGAATACCAAGAGCTAGTAGAAAAGAACATAGGTGAAGAGAAGCGGAGGGGAACCATAGAGAAGAGATGGGAGGTTATAAAAACAGGCATCGAAGAGCGGCAGAGAAAACAATAGGAACGGTGGAAAAGAAGAGGGTTAAGAAGCAGTGGGTTACAGAAGAAATGATAAAGAAAATGGAGGAGAGAAGGATATGGAAAAACGTGAACACCGACGTAGGGAAGAGGAAGTACAAGGAATTGAATAATAAACTCAGGCGAGTGACCAATCGGGCAAAAGAAAACTGGTGGAAGGGACAATGTGAGCAAATGGAAAAGATGCAGGAGGAGGGGGAAGTGGGCGCTTTGTACGCCAAGGTGAAAATGTTATCGGGTGGTAAGAGAGGTCAAACGATACCAAAGGTTAAGGACAAAACAGGAAAGATATTAATCGAACAGGAAGATATCCAAGAAAGGTGGAGAGAATACGTAGAGGAGCTATATGACAGCGAGAATAGACCCCTTAGCCTAGATCTAGAGGACGAAGGAACAATAGATAAAGATAACCTCGGACCAGAGTTACTTGAGAGTGAAATAGAGAGGGCACTAAGAGAGATGAAGGGTAGAAAAGCCGTGGGAACCGATAACCTACCTTCGGAGCTACTGAAGAATCTAGGTAGTAGGGGGAGAAAATCGTTTTTCGAACTTATTCGCAGGATCTACGAGGAAGGAGTATGGCCAGAGGATTTCGTGAAAACAGTATTAATACCTATCCCGAAGAAGAAGAAAGCGTCAGAATGCGAGGAGTATAGAACAATCAGTTTAATTTCGCACGCAGCAAAAGTGTTGCTTAGAATACAAAATAGAAGGTTGGAGAGCAGAGCAAAGTGCTATTTAGGCGATGACCAATTTGGGTTTAGGAAGGGGAGGGGAACCAGAGATGCGATTGCGGTAATGAGGACACTTATAGATAGAAACATAGAGCATAATCAGGATGTTTTCGCTTGTTTTGTAGATTTCGAAAAGGCGTTTGACAGAGTAAACTGGGAGAAACTAATGCAGATACTGGGGAAAATAGGAATAGATTGGCGTGATAGGAGACTCATCCGAAACTTATATATTGGGCAGAGGGCTCAGGTAAGGGTAGCGGACGGTGAATCAGGGTGGGCAGTTATAGGTCGCGGGGTGCGGCAAGGGTGCCCGTTGTCGCCTTTACTTTTTAACATCTATGCTGAGGAAATGGTAAGAGAGGCATGGGATGAGCTAGACGTGGGAATGAAAGTAGGAGGCCAGTGGATAAAGTCGGTTAGATTCGCAGACGACCAGGCGTTGGTGAGTCGGTCATCGAAAGGACTGCAAACTTTAGTAGATGCACTGGAAAAGCAGTGTGAGAAATACGGAATGAAGATAAATAATAGGAAAACAAAAGTAATGAGATTCTCTAGGACAAAGAAAGCGAAGCTGGTGATAAGTGTAGGAAGTCACAAACTGGAGCAAGTTGAACAATTTAATTACTTGGGTAGTACGCTAGAAGAAAGAGGACATAGTAGCAAAGACATTAGGAGGAGAATAGCGCTAGCGAAGGAAGCGTTCAATAATAGAAGGGAGCTGATGACGGGGACCTTAAGTAAGGATGTAAAAAAGAGGCTAGTAAAGAGCTTGATATGGAGTGTGGCGTTGTATGGGGCGGAAACGTGGACCTTGAGAAAGGAAGACGAAAATAGGCTGAAGGCTTTTGAGATGTGGGTGTGGAGGAGGATGGAGAAGGTGCGTTGGACGGAAAGGAAGACAAATGAGGAAGTGCTTGACATGGTGGGCGAGGAGAGGAAACTTATAGATGAGATTAGGGGAAGGCAGGGTAGGTGGCTGGAAGGGGTAATGAGGGACGATGGTTTGCTGAAGATCGTGATATAGGGAAGGATGTTGGGTAAGCGTGGAAGGGGAAGGAAGAGAATCGGTTTTATGGACGGGATGAAGAACGGTAGGACTTATGCTGAGATGAAGAAAGAAATACAAGAGGTAGAAAGGGCACAGCACGTGTAAGAGTTCGTTGGATATTCTCTGACTTTCATCACAACCTACCTCTAACCGGTAGATTACTGTAATGAATGACTCTTCCTATTCCTGTCCCTATTCCCTACTTTTTTCATCGCTGGCTTTATAACACCCTCTACCAGAACCCCCTGCGGCGAATCGCTCGGTAGTATGAGGATGTAGAAGGGAGATAATACTTTAAGGGTGGGGGCGAGGCGTAGATGTTGTGGAGAAGGGGAGTTGCTGTTGATTACATAGACTATGTACGATCAAATAAGATCCCTTGGACTCCTTACAAGCATGAATAAATACTTCATGATTTCTCTCCATCAAATGACAATGGATGTATAGCCGCGTATCTAGGAGTTACGATAACTTCGGGCCTATCGTGGGCAGCACATATAAGAAATATTTGTGGCAGAGCTCTGAAGAAGCTAGTATTCGTCAAGCGTATTGTGGGAAGATTTTCGGATGAAAAAGTAAAAGAGAGGTGCTATTTCGCACTCGTCCGGCCACACCTTGAATATGCAGCGAGTATATGGGATCCGGTGCAGAAAGACTTAGTCCGGGAACTTAATAAAATACAAAGGAAAGATGCGCGATTCGTCAAAAGCAGCTACGGGCCTACAGACAGCGTTACACAGATGTTAAACGAATTAGGCTGGGAGCCTCTAGAGACTCGGAGGCTGCGCGCTAAACTTAGATTGCTTGAACAATTGGGAATAGATATCTTTCAGAGCGACACGGAGAACATCATGTTAGAACCCCACTATATTTCCAGGTCCGACTGAAATGATAAATTAAGAGAGATATTTTGCCGAACGGATAGGTATGGGTATTCGTTTTTCCCCCGAACGATAAGGGACTATAATAGATGCTAGGTGTAATTTCATTAGAGCGTGTCCATTTTATATGTAAACGGCTGGTGTCCTAACACCCCCCGCCACTCGCCTATTGAGGCGGCTTATGGGGTAATATGTAGATGTAGATGTATCCTCAGTGCCAATTTTTATATGAATTCATCCATAATTGATGATGATTTCAAAGAACTACAAAGCGAGTCAAATATATGACTCGTAAGGCCAAAAGCGAATACTTCCAAAATGCCATTGGCATGCAGACTAGTACCAAAACAATGTGGAAAACTATTCGTGATCTTGGTGTAATACAGCCAAAACATATGAATGTCCTCAACATAAATCTAGATATACTCAATAATTATTTTTCTATAAAAGAAACTAACCACAAATGCAATATGAGCAACGTCCTAGAAAGTCATAAAAAAACAATCTCTCTGGAAACCAGTTTTATTTCTCCCACATTTCTTCCTTATCAGTCACGAGAGCATGCAAAGACATAACGACAAGTGCAAAAGGTCATAACGAAATAAATATTGCCGCAATAAAGATGGGTCTTCCGGTGATACTACCTGCGCTTCTAAATATTTTCGATGCCTCTCTGCAAACAGCGCAATATCCAACTTTATGGAAACATTCCATAATACGTCCAATCCCAAAATGCTCTGAACCTACCAATCCGTCAGACTATAGACCAATAGGCATCATTTGCGCTTTTGCTAAGATTCTAGAATGTGTGGTATTTGAACAAATCAATAGGTTTGTCATTGATAACCACATATTAAATTCATTACAATCCGGCTTCCGAACAGGACGCAGTACCCAAACTGCACTATTGAACATTACTGAAGATATAAGAGGGGCTATGGAAACCGAGAAGTCACAGTCCTGGTACTATTTGATTTCTCAAAGGCATTTGATATGGTAGACCATGAACTGCTTCTTCATAAATTGACGAAATTTAACTTCTCAAGTAGTTCAGTAAACTGGTTTCGATCCTACCTCAGTAACCGAACCCAATCAGTGGTTGGACCCAATAACACATATTCTAACTGGATATATAATTCCAGAGGCGTAGTCCAGGGCTCAGTCCTCAGCCCTCTTCTTTTCTCGTTATTCATAAATGATCTCCCCGAAGTCATTAAACACTGTAAATACTATCTCTACGCTGACGATTTCCAGATATATTGCCACTCGGCAATTGCGGACTTAAGATCTACAATAGCGCTGATCAGTGAAGACGTTGAGCGAATGGCATCCTGGACTCTGAAAAACTACCTCCGATTAAATGAATGTAAAACAAAGTCGATAATAATTGGGCAAAGCTACTTGCATGCTCAAATAGACATTTTATCTTTGCCCAACATTCAAATCGGAAACTACACCATACCATATGAAGAAGCAATAAAAAAACCCTGGTGTAACATTTGATAAACATCTTACCTGGAAGCAACAAGTACAAAGTACGAAACAGAATACCCTAGGTATATTACACCAACTGTATAGATCAAAGAATATTATACCCCCTAAAATACGCACCATCCTTGTACAAACACTAATCCTTCCACACCTGGATTACTGCTCTTCCTTGCTTACAAATCTAGATGAAGAAAACAGCAACAAACTACAAGTGACAATGAACTCAACAATACGATTTATTTTTGACCTCAAAAAGTGGGATCGAATTAGTAGCTCGTATGCCCGCCTACACTGGATGAAATTCAAACAACATCGCCTTTATCATCTCACCTGCCTCACATTCAAAATACTTTCTTCTGGTAACACGCCTTATCTGTACGAAAGATTTATTTGGAAAAGAAATATTCATTTCATACCCTCTAGAAATCACAATTTTGACATTCATATACCCCGCCATAGAACATCTCACCTCAATAAATCATTCATGGTTACAGCTGCCAGAATATGGAACTCACTACCGATAGAAATAAGAAACTTGCCATCAATACATGTATTTAAGACTAAAGTATATAAGTTGTTTCATGATAGTTCATGGAAATTCCCAGTGTAACTAACCATGCTGACGTTATTACTGATGTGATGAGGGGAGAATATATTCTGTATTCATGATATAATGTTCTATTGGTGCTACGTTGTTCTGTTATACCTGAATATTTTCCTTTAAATAAATAGTGATACTGTTACCAATGTATTCAATATGTCTGGAAATGTTGTGTGGCTAGATACCCGGGTATCCACATTCGGGATGCAATTGTATGTATGTATATGCTTGTATAGTTTTATATTTTGGTTTTTTCTTTCCTTTTTTTTCTCCTTTTATTTTTTGCATTTACTGAATCTTGCTGTAGTGTTTTTTTTCTATGTACCTCTCTCAAATGATTTTTACTTTATTGTAGTGCAATTGTAAATTATCTCATGGGCCAAATGGCCCACGATAATAAATTAATTGAAATTTCCGAATTAGCTTCCCTCTTCCTAAATTCTTGATTCTATTAAAGTCGTAGAACCTTTTAATCAATTGATAAGCAATATTGGTGGAGACTGATTGATTAGTAGACGAAAAAGATCATTTGATTGATCACCAGACGGATAAACACAAGACCATGTGATGTATCATGGATACCGAATTTCGAACGCTAGAAATAAAAGAATCCATTTCTTCTCCCTGCGAGATAATCTTTTCCAATATCTTATGATCCCTTCCCAAATGAGCACCACACAGCGCCAGTCTGAGATACTTGTCATCCGTAATTAATCCGTGTGAAACTAAATACATTCTCGGCAAGAATGTCGTATCTAAAACGTATATAGAGAACATGAGAGGATAGGGCAACTGGTCCTTATCTACCAATGAAGCTACAGGTAGGGTATGGATTGAAAGCTATCAGATGTGTGGGTCCCTGCTTGGCTTCTTTACGGTCAGGTATTTTGATAGTATGCCTCCTGAGAAACATTTTCGTGAGCTGGCTGGCTCAAGGGGTCAAAAACGGCACTCGTACCAATTGCGTTTGCCTTACCACCCCTTGAGAGAATAAATTCATAGGTTTTGCAAGGATGTCTGCTTCTCCTAAATGAGATTCAGATGTCAAACATTGGATGACCTCTTCTCCCATACCCTTCCCTTTTCTTTTACCCTTCCCTTCCAGCCTCCACGGGATACACGGAATAAACCTTCAGATAGGTGCCGCCCGTGGTTGTACCATGCATAGTAGTCGCTTTCTTCTTCTCGTGAGCTGAAAGGTTTCGCTGGCGTTTGGATGCTGAGATGACACATTAATTATCCTTTTGAAAGACCACTATACATTAGCTGATCGCAGAATCGGTAGAGAAGAGCTTACCTCTTAGCTCCGACTGGATCTTGTCTTTTACTAACAAGCTAAATTTATATCATTCATAGTTCTTGAACGTTGGAGGATAGTATTTTTCTTATATTTCAACGAAGTAATATTTGTACAAATGTTTTCACGGGAGAATATCCAGCGAAATTACGCACAGCTTGACTAGTAGCCGTCTTCGTCTCAATGTTAATTTCGTTGCTACGCGTTCGGAGTAGTGCGACGATGGTGCCAGCTGTTTTCAAGGAACGACCTTGACTGGAACATAAATTTTCCGGAAAACTTGAATTCGCTGCGTATTCGTCCCTGGTGCCTCCTTCTGTAATGCATGCACAAAACTAAACTGCTAGAGAAGTAATTCCTGACAAACGAAATAGAATAAAACAATGTAAGCTGAAAAGTATCACGCGTTGTTGGTGCACATTTTTTGAAAAATTTTAAAGGTGAATGTTGTCCATAAACATGGAATGACCTATACTGATGTTAACAGTGTAGCCGAATCGTAATATATCTGAAAGCTTAAGATGACGACTGACTTACTAAATTATGGGATAGCTAAAGACACAAAAAAAACAATAGTTTACACAGGAAATAGGTGATCACAACTCAAACCTATCATCAATACAGGTCCATACAGACAACATAAGCTGGTCAACTGTTATATTCTCTTTACTGATATGGGTTTTTTCAGAATTTCATCGAATCTCAATGCTTATTTATTTAAAATATATTTTATTTTACACCTTGAACATGGGAATATTTGACAGCTGCAGAGACGATCAATTTTTTCCAAGTTTATACAAAGAAAGATTATGAGCTATCGAACGATCGGCCAAACCAAATGCAACGATGAAAGAAATTAGGAGACACTGAAGCTTCACATTTACATAGAAAATCCGTATATACTATGAGAATCACTTCCTAATCTTGCTCCAAAACTGCTGCCTTGACATTATATTATGGCCAAATTTACAGTTTACTTTATTAAGGTGTCATTGTCTGTGATCAGGCACCTGACATCTACTTAATTAGACTGTTTAAAGTCCTGAATGAGTTACTTAAAGAGAGTAGAATGTATTCTATGTAAACACATGCATGGATATCACATCTTTATTTAGAACTAAATATTAACAGCATCAGTTTGGTACCAAAACCTACGTAAAACGCTGTTGGAAGAGGAAAATGGAACATAAAATGCTAAGAACAATTATCTACTGGAATATGAACAGTTACTCTAAGAACAGTTTCACCTCCTTTTCGAAAATTCATATCACTATTCATCTTAATGGTCAAATTTCGAAGGGGCTATATTATAGATATGTTATGAGTAAAAATATGCACAAAGATTAATATGTTCATTATTTCAATAATAAATATGGAAGCATGGAAATATTTTCATGTTTCCATAAATTTAACATTTTATTTAAAAACAGAAAAGTATCGCTGACTAAACCCCCTCGGTATCGGAGGAGGAATTTATGGAAACATGGAAATATTTCCATGTTTCCATAAATTTAACATTTTTCTTAAAAAAGGAAAAAAATATCGCTGACTAACCCCCCTTGGTATCGGAGGAGATTATTATAAACAAACTCATGCAGGAATGTTTTATTATTTTATTAAGCAATTACACTTATTCTAGTACCCAAGAAGCAAAGATTTCAATTCTGGGAGAAAAAATACTTTACCACCAATGAGTTAATAACGCACAAAGTTTTGAAGTACCTACGCGAATTACAAACCGTACTTCCTGAACGTGGAACATTGGTAGATATGTTATGAGTAATGATATGTACAAAGATTAAAATATTCTTTATTTCCATATAAAAATGGAAGCATGGATATATTTCTAAGTTTCCATATATTTAACATTTTATTTAAAAACAGAAAAAATATCGCTGACTAACCCCCCTTGGTATCGGAGGAGATTATTATAAACAAACTCATGCAGGAATTTTTTCTTATTTTATTAAGCAATTAGACTTATTCTAGTACCCAAGAAGCTAAGATTTCAATTCTGGGAGATAAAATACTTTAAAACCAATGAGTAAATAACGCACAAAGTTTTGAAGTACCTACGCGAATTTTTAACCATACTTCCTGAACGTCGAACATTGGTACAGTAGTCGTTTCCTTTGCTCTCCATTCATTAAGAACTTAGAATTCGTCCATTTTTTTAATGATCATAATATCTTTACCCCTTCTCTTGGACTACAACCTTGTCGTGGTTGAAGGGCTTGCGTGCTCCGATGACCCCTAGAGCTGCACTGGCGGGAGCATTGCTCCTGGTAGGGTCACCCATGCCAGATTGGTCGAAGGTTAGGAGACAGACGAATGGTAGTCCGCGCAGCGTCTGTACCTCAGTGAGGCGGCTGCAAAAGGCGTCTGACCCCAGTGGAGCGGCCTCTGAAGTGATGGTGTCACGTAAAAAACACTATTGAGTAAGGCCAAGGAATACTACCTCAATTAAAAAAAAACCTTGAAATTATGGACAGTTCTCAATTGATAATGAATCCTGGAAACTACGGGACTCGGCCAAGAGGGCCGGGTGTCGTGCCCGGCAGCGGTGGGAGCAAGGCCCCTGCGGTCGTCATCACACGAAATCCTTGCTCAGAGGAAGCAGCAGCAGCAGCAGCAGCAGAGGAAAAGAAGATAAAGAAGAGGAACGAAACTATTAGAATAGGCACGTGGAATGTTAGGACTATGCTGAGGGCGGGGAAGCTAGAGAATATAAAGCAAGAAATGGAGAGGGTGGGTGTAGACATCATGGGTCTGGGTGAAGTAAGATGGAAGGATGACGGGGATTACTGGAGCGGCGACTATAGAGTAATTTATAGTGGAGGGAATGAAAGTCAGCGCGGGGTTGCTTTCGTAATGAACAGGAAACTTGGTAGAAAAGTAGTGTATGCAGAACAGGTGAGTGATAGGATAATAGTCGTGGAACTAAAAGCAGAACCAACGAATTTAGTTATAATCCAGGTTTATATGCCTACCTCTAATCATAAAGAGGAGGAGGTAGATGGGGTTTACGATCAGCTAGAGGAAATAATTGGTAGGATACCAGGAAGTAAGCACCTGGTAGTAATGGGGGATTGGAACGCGGTGGTGGGTGAAGGAAGAGATGGGCGGGAGGTGGGCGATTACGGGCTAGGAAGAAGAAATGACCGGGGCGAGAAAGCTGTGGAGTTTTGCCGCAGAAATAACCTAGTAATTACAAATACATGGTTCAGACATCATCCTCGACGTAGGTACACTTGGAAGAAGCCGGGATACACAGACAGGTTCCAGATAGATTATATAATGGTACGTCACAGATACAGGAATAGTGCTAAAAACTCGCATACTTATCCAGGAGCTGATGCAGACACAGACCACAACTTATTAGTCATGAAATGTCGGGTAAAACTGAAAAAGATAAGAATGGGAAGGAGGTTACGTAAGTGGAATACGGAGGCATTAACTGGGGCAATGAAGAAGAAGTATCGGGAGAAGGTGGATGAGATAATGGGTGAGGATCATGGAGTTATATCAGTGGAAGATGAATGGGGAAGTTTGAAAAATGGAATTATAGAAGCAGCGAAAGCAACGGTAGGCGTAGTGAGTGCAACTAAAATTAGAAAACCGTGGATCACGAAGGAGATGATCAGGGAGTTGGAGGAGAGAAGGAAATGGAAGAGTGTAAACTCAGAGCTAGGTAAGAGAAAATACCGAGAATTTAATAACAGGCTTAGAAGAGAAACAAAGAAAGCAAGAGAGGCGTGGTGGAGAGAACAGATCGACGCGTTAGAGAAATACCAAAAAGAGGGAAGAGCAGATGCATTATATAGGAAAGTAAAGGAACTGACGGGTGGTAATAAGGGAAGGGGAATTACAAAGATAACAGACAATAC
Source organism: Pyrrhosoma nymphula (assembly GCA_963573305.1). Lineage (NCBI taxonomy): Eukaryota > Metazoa > Arthropoda > Insecta > Odonata > Coenagrionidae > Pyrrhosoma > Pyrrhosoma nymphula. Next base: position 102,015,974 of record OY754332.1, on the reverse strand, counting down.
GGGAAAGGTAATCGTAGAACCGAGAGAGATCCAGGAGAGGTGGAAGGAGTATGTTGAAGAGCTGTATGGTAAAGAAATAAGGCCCAATAGGTTAGATATAGAAAGGGAAGACGATATCGACAGAGATGGCATCGGACCAAGTATCCTAGATAGCGAAATCGAAAGAGCTCTACAAGACATGAAAAGGAATAAGGCGGTGGGAATAGATGACATACCTGCAGAGTTTTTAAAGAGCATGGGGATGAACGGAAGAGGAAAACTTTTTGCGCTAATTCGTAGGATTTATGAGGATGGAGTGTGGCCGGAAGACTTCGCGAAGACTGTACTAATTCCTATACCGAAGAAGAGTAAGGCAAAAACTTGCGAAGACTATAGGACAATAAGCTTAATATCCCACGCGGCCAAAGTAGTTCTGAGGATTCTAAACAGAAGGCTAGAGAAGAAGGCGAATGAATACCTGGGTGACGACCAGTTCGGATTTAGGAGAGGGACGGGAACGCGAGACGCTATAGCGGTGATGAGGACTCTAGTAGAAAGAAACCTAGAGTATGGGCAGGATGTTTTTGCATGCTTCGTAGATTTCGAGAAGGCGTTTGATCGGGTGGAATGGACGAAATTAATGGGAGTGTTGAATAAATTAGGGGTCGATTGGAGGGACAGGCGTCTGATTCGAAATTTGTATATGAATCAGACTGCGCAGGTTAGGGTAGCCAATGGAGAATCGGGATGGGCCACGATAGGACGGGGAGTGAGGCAAGGGTGCCCACTATCGCCGTTGCTTTTTAATGTGTATTCAGAAGAAATGGTAAGGGAGGCTTGGGGGGAGGAGGATGTAGGAATAAAGGTAGGAGGGGAGCTGATAAAATCAGTGAGATTTGCAGATGATCAAGCATTGGTTAGTCAGTCGGCCAAGGGGTTACAGTCAATGGTGAATGCATTAGAGGTGCAGTGCGAAAAGTATGGGATGAAGATCAATCACAAGAAAACGAAAGTAATGAGATTTTCTAGAAGTAAGAAGGCGGGGCTGAATATAAGGGTGGGAGGGCAGAAGATAGAGCAGGTCGAGCAGTTTACGTATCTGGGTAGTATTTTGGAGGCGAATGGGTTTAGTGGTAAGGACATCAGATGCAGAATTTCGCTAGCTAAAGAAGCATTTTCGAAGAGAAGGGAATTGATGAGGGGGGGTCTGAGAAGAGACGTAAAGAAGAGGCTGGTGAAAACTTTAATATGGAGCGTGGCGCTATATGGGTCGGAAACTTGGTCATTGCGGAGGGAGGATGTGCGTAGGCTTGAGGCGTTTGAGATGTGGGTTTGGAGAAGGATGGAGAAGGTTAGCTGGATGGCGAGAAAGACGAACGAGGAGGTATTGGATATGGTCGGAGAGGAGAGGAAGCTTGTGGCAGAGGTTCGGAGAAGGCAGAAGAGATGGATGGAGGAGGTTTTGAGAGGAGAGGGCATGTTGAAGAGAGTGATAGAGGGGAGAACACTGGGGAAGCGTGGGAGAGGAAGGAAGAGGATAGGAATTCTGGACGAAATAAGAGGAGGTAGAAGATATGAAGAATTGAAGAGGGATCTAATAACGGGCCATCCTTAGGAGGGAATGCGAGACAATTTCTATTAGGTTGGGATACAAAATGGGGACTGTCCAAGAACCTACCAATTAGCTGGTAGAATACTTGAATGAAATGAATATCTTTACGGAAAATTGTTGAGAACAAAGGAAACATGTAGTGCTTTCTCGGTGGACTTGATTGTACGTGTGAAGTGTGTTTAACCCTTCCGTGAATGTGCTGATCCAACTTCAAAAGGCAACAGTGTGATGTACTTCACGATACCTCAGAATAAAAGATTCAATAAGAGTGTTTTTTTCTACCGAACGAAATATATTCAGTTTAATTTATATGAACATATTTTCCATTTAAATTCCACTCTCTTAGTGAAAGAGTCATATTTATACACTACATTCTTTATGGGGTAGCTTAAAACGCAAGGCTCATTGTTGAACAGGGTGACGCTAAAATATAAGAATACCACTGGTTGTTACATGCATTGATTTTTTACATAAATAATTAGCAAAAACATAATTCATGTACTTTGGCCAAAGTACCGAAATACTACCTTAATTACTATGCTTACCATGAAACTACACCTTTGATAGAAAATTCACAGAATTGGAACACTCTCATTTAAGCGTTTCTTCGCGAATTAATAAAAGTTGGGAATAAAAAACAAAGTGTTTTGGAATAAATTATTGTTCACTTATATACTAGCACAGATACTTATTTTATATCCATTTGTATTTTTGTCTACCCGCACAAGTGCATTGGTTAAGCTGGCCTCAATGCTTTCCCATTATAAAATCCAGGAATTGCTTTTTCCGCAACGCCCGCCAGATGGCAGGAGGCACACTGATCTTTGGCTGCCGAGGCTAAAATTATGTGATTTTTTTTTTAAATATAAACTAAAATTTTCTTCTATAATAGCACGTTAATTTTCATGCGCACCTTATCTTGTAATATAAATCTAATCGTATTTTACCAAAAATCATTTTTTTATTTTTGAATAATTACTTCCTAACCAAAACATTGGCACACCATTATTTTATTCCTATATATTGGTTATAATTCATTGATATTCATAGTCATTTTAAATTCATGATTTCCTTTAAGGGGAAAACTTAAAAATTATTAAATTTTCATATGGCATATTTTTAGAGTAAAACTGTTTTAAATAAAGAGAAATCACAACATGTGTAGATACTGATTTGTGTGTGCTGTTCTTTTAGATACCCACATTGGGATTCAAGGGAGTTCCTTAATGGTCAATTTTACGACCCAAACATATCACTTTTAGCTCAAAGGTAATTATTATTAAGAGATAACCTATAAAGTACTTACTTTTGAGTAGTCATATTATATAACTCGTGGTTTTATTACCTCCGGAAGTAAAGATATCGACGGTTTTGTATCGATTTCATTGTGATTGTGCACACGTGAGATGCTTTCAACGCTCAATGAGATAACAAAGGGAATTTTTAATGTCACTGTTTGTTAAAATTAAACGCTCAATTTTATGTTCAATAATCTGCGCCAATCCTTACACCTTTTTCTCGGGAAAACATGTTGAAAACACTTCTGGTGCAGAATTAAAGTAATTCGGGTTTATATGGTGAATATTCTAAATGGGTATCGTGGGGAAACTTCCATTCTATCCATCCAACATTTCTTTGCGTTCTGTAAAAGTTTGGAACGATGGACGGAAAGCTGTTGTGAGTAATTTAAAAAAGAGCCCAATGAAAAGCAGAACTTTCGGGAAACGCTGCTACATGAGTACAGAATAGGCATGACAGCTATTACGTGAGAACTGGGTGAGCTGGGAACTGGGTTTAAACTCTAAGGTGATTCTTAATCCTAATTTTACTAATAAAAGTAGGATCACACGTTTATCACTTCTACTGTGTGAATTATTCATGCACCCATAGAGCATTTGTTAAATAGAAAAGAGTAGCAAAATAGACGATAGGCACCGCAAAATAGTAAAATTCTTTCATCCCGTGTGCCATTATCAAAGACGAATGGAGCTTATCTAGTTACGTTTTTCAACTAAACAGCATTTTTAAGCATGCATACATAAATTACATGCTCTCGTTTAACACTGAGAATCAAACTAATCACTTAAGTAAACAGTTACAGGCTGTTTGATGCTACACATTGACCAATTACTACATTTAGTTCACCTGGTTAATAGCGTCGCACAGCAATTAAGGAGCAGTTTGGACCTCTTCAAAATTTTACGATAGAGAGAATAGAAATTCATTTTTACTTTTATTACTAACTCGAGAAAATAGCAAATCTCCTGTTGTTGAATACATATGCTGCAATTTCATTCCAAAAAATCAAAAAATGTTTCCTTAAATACTCAATCTAGTAATTTTTGCTACGATTTGCACAAATTATCTCCTCCTCTTCTCTCCGAAGGCAAATAACAACGATTGAGCTGTGTCCTTCTTATTTCCCGCGTAATTTACTTATTGATAACGATGCAAATTTTAGTATCCACCTAGGCTAACAATTGAAGGTTGCAACACTGGAAAACACTGCCATACACATTGATTTACTCACATCTATTCCTATCGCTATCGTGTAATTACCGGGAACTTGTTACCATGGTCACCGTTTGCTCGTCACAGGAAAAGATATACCCAAGGTTGGGAAAGACTATACTCATTTTTTCATGGTGGCCTTGCATATGAAAGTAAGTTTCCATGAGTTGCTTAGAGGGTATCCCGCTTCACGGGATACCCTCTAAAACCGAATTTCTATGTCCTCCTACGTCAGACTTCCCCAGTAGTTGATCCGGCGGGAAAGAATCTTAAGCATGTCGCATTGGATGGCGTGGTCCAGGTTGATGCTGTATTCAGCAAATTTTTCAGACTGACCCAGCCTGAAATATCTGTGGTACACCTGGAATATGGTAGCAATTTTATTACTCTCTCTCCCACTTATGCCTAGCCACATTCACATGGTTTCGGATAAAACTCTGAGGTCAAGAGGCCGCAGGCTTCTTTGACTCTCAAAATATGTTCTCTGTGTGGAACACGGCAGGAAGTAGGTCTCTTTGACATGTCTCCCGGTGACCTACTTCCAACCGTGCTCCACATTAAGAGAACAACTTGTGAGCGCGAAAGACTCCTGCGGCCCTTATCGCGCCGCTTATTACGTCATCGTAGCTACGGTTCTATATGCTAGAATCTAGATATGGCGAGAAGTAGCCGGAGAATTCCAACCGGACGCTCATGGCATGTGAGGAGGTAGATGCGCTTTGGCACGCGCCAAGAGACCTCATGACTACGGATAGAGTGAAAGAATCAATGGCGAGTAAAAATTACTAAATGATTCGAAAAAAGGTTAGCTCGCCGTATGGAGTAGTAGGAAAAACCCTATTGAATATTTATTGAAATTATTTCCAGAATACCTTCGTTTGATTTATATCACATCAAAAATGTCATTTAATCCTCATTCTTTTTTTCTTATTTTCAAGTTGGTCGAGAACTCTCGTTCCTTCGATTTTTTTATTCCTTTTGATTCCACTCGTTATGTTTAAAGATTTCTTTCTTTTATTGCTTTCGTTTCTTTCAATCCTTAATTTGCATCTTATCCTTTCATTCCTTTGAGTACCTTCGATTTTTTACACACTTCCGATCTTTCTAATTTATCGTTTCTTTATAACGTGAATTGTTCCACATCCGGATTTGTTCCATATTGTTCCTACAGTGGATTCATCAGAATTCTGTGAGTAATTTTAGGTTTTAGTAGGGTGGGCTGGCTATTAAAGTGCTCAACAATATGTTTACAAATTAGAAAATCCCAAAAGCTCGTAGAGGAAATGTCCTGCGGTGCATCGTCATCCATAGAGATACCTTGGCAAAGCCCAGCCCTCCCCCTTGAAACGTTTTGATAGCTTACACCTTTCCCTCCCATTCCTTACCCAAAATGCTACTTGGTAGCAGCATTCACCTTTTCTCCACCTTCACTGATCTTCTCTTATCCCCCACCCTCTTGGTTAACTTCTATGTATAATACGACTCCTCTACATGATGACGATGATGTAGTTCATCTAAATCTAGGGCGTAATAAGTCTAATTTACCAATTGAAAATTGAAGTGTTGCCTTCATTATGTTGAAATATCCCCACATCACGCCTGAAGCCCTATTTTTGTACATGGCGCTAGCATGGCAGTACATTCAAAGTTATATCTCAAACTGTGCATCGAGTCATGCATTGCGTACAGGCTGTTTTTACGGCAATTGCCAAAAATTGGGGGTAAACACCAAATATGTTACCATGAGGACAACCTGTTCTTCAGAAGCAGCTCGACATGTAGACTAGGGTCCCTCGTTTTGCCACTTTTTTCTAGGAGCGAATCGTAATACCAAGCAAAAGTTGCGTACCCGGATGGATATTACAGATGCGATTTTTTTTCCAAATCGGATAATATCTTCGGCTCACTACTTTGCCTTAAAGTTTCGAAAATTTCGACGAAAAACGATAAAATTGCCAATAATTTAAAATTGGTTTGAGCGAGCACACTTTTTAGGTAATGAGATAAAATTTAGGAATGTAATTGACATTTAAGCTCAAATGCGCCAGCTATATTGCACTTAATTATCGAGCAGATGACCTTTTACGGTGCCCCCGGAAGCGCGGTTGTGTGGTAGGTAACCCGCAACGCACTACCGAATTTTACGAGCTGCCAGCAAAAAATGACGTGAGGAAGGCTTTTTTTTCAGTAAACGATGTGTAAATCATGTTTGGAATAGTCTAGGGTAGTCACAATGATAGGAGGTCCCTTTATTATGTCACACATTGTCTCCTAGGGGGCAGCAAAATTGGTCAATTCAGTATAATTGTTTTGTAGCTATTTCCATTTTCTTTTCCTTCGCCTGCTGGGTCGTAACAGGAACGGAACATTATTTTTTGCTCACAACAATGCTGTATCGAATGATTTTCATTCATTACAGTAATCTACCGGTTATAGGTAGGTTGTGATGAAAGACAGAGAATATCCAACGAACTCTTACACGTGCTGTGCCCTTTCTACCTCTTGTATTTCTTTCTTCATCTCAGCATAAGTCCTACCGTTCCTCATCCCGTCCATAAAACCGATTCTCTTCCTTCCCCTTCCCCGCTTACCCAACATCCTTCCCTCTATCACGACCTTCAGCAAACCATCGTCCCTCATTACCCCTTCCAGCCACCTACCCTGCCTTCCCCTAATCTCATCTATAAGTTTCCTCTCCTCGCCCACCATGTCAAGCACTTCCTCATTTGTCTTCCTTTCCGTCCAACGCACCTTCTCCATCCTCCTCCACACCCACATCTCAAAAGCCTTCAGCCTATTTTCGTCTTCCTTTCTCAAGGTCCACGTTTCCGCCCCATACAACGCCACACTCCATATCAAGCTCTTTACTAGCCTCTTTTTTACATCCTTACTTAAGGTCCCCGTCATCAGCTCCCTTCTATTATTGAACGCTTCCTTCGCTAGCGCTATTCTCCTCCTAATGTCTTTGCTACTATGTCCTCTTTCTTCTAGCGTACTACCCAAGTAATTAAATTGTTCTACTTGCTCCAGTTTGTGACTTCCTACTCTTATCACCAGCTTCGCTTTCTTTGTCCTACCAAATCTCGTTACTTTTGTTTTCCTATTATTTATCTTCATTCCGTATTTCTCACACTGTTTTTCCAGTGCATCTACTAAAGTTTGCAGTCCTTTCGATGACCGACTCACCAACGCCTGGTCGTCTGCGAATCTAACCGACTTTATCCACTGGCCTCCTACTTTCATTCCCACGTCTAGCTCATCCCATGCCTCTCTTACCATTTCCTCAGAATAGATGTTAAAAAGTAAAGGCGACAACGGGCACCCTTGCCGCACCCCGCGACCTATAACTGCCCACCCTGATTCACCGTCCGCTACCCTTACCTGAGCCCTCTGCCCAATATATAAGTTTCGGATGAGTCTCCTATCACGCCAATCTATTCCTATTTTCCCCAGTATCTGCATTAGTTTCTCCCAGTTTACTCTGTCAAACGCCTTTTCGAAATCTACAAAACAAGCGAAAACATCCTGATTATGCTCTATGTTTCTATCTATAAGTGTCTTCATTACCGCAATCGCATCTCTGGTTCCCCTCCCCTTCCTAAACCCAAATTGGTCATCGCCTAAATAGCACTTTGCTCTGCTCTCCAACCTTCTATTTAGTATTCTAAGCAACACTTTTGCTGCATGCGAAATTAAACTGATTGTTCTATACTCCTCGCATTCTGACGCTTTCTTCTTCTTCGGGATAGGTATTAATACTGTTTTCACGAAATCCTCTGGCCATACTCCTTCCTCGTAGACCCTGCGAATAAGTTCGAAAAACGATTTTCTCCCCCTACTACCTAGATTCCTAGATTCCTCCCCCTACTACCTAGATAGGAGCCAGACGAAAGGTAGTTCCGTGATGGTGTCACGTTAAAAATACCGTTGAGTCGCGTGGGATACCTCTCAACTATCACTTCCCAGAACATGAAAGTCATTCAAAGAGATCTGATTCCTGGCAACTACGGGGCGCCGCCCACTAGGGCGGGTGTCGTGCCCGGCAGCGGGGGAGGCAAGGCCTCCGCGGTCGTCATCACACGAAATCCTTGCACAGAATCATCATCAGAAGATACAAGGGAAAGGAGGGAGAAGAAGAAGAAAAAGAGGAAGAGGAGGAGGAAAACAATGGTAAAAATAGGAACTTGGAACGTAAGGACCATGATGAGGGCTGGGAAGCTTGAAAATATTAAGCAGGAAATGGAAAAAGGAAAAATAGATGCTTTAGGATTGTGCGAGGTTAGATGGAAGGTTAGCGGGGACTATTGGAGTGATAACTACAGGGTGATCTATAGTGGGGGAGATGAGAGTCAACGGGGGGTAGGCATGGTACTGAACACAAAGTTGGGACTGAGGGTGGTAAACATTGAACAGGTAAACGACAGGATACTAGTGGTAGAAATAAAAGCACGCCCGACGAATTTCGTACTGGTCCAGGTATACATGCCTACGAGCAACCATAGGGAGGAAGAGGTGGAAGAGGTGTACGAGCAAGTAGAAGAAATAATTAGAGAAGTGCCGGGGAAGAAAAACCTGATAGTGATGGGTGACTGGAATGCAGTGGTGGGAGAAGGGAGGGACGGATTAGAAGTAGGAGGGTTTGGGCTAGGAAGAAGAAATGATCGCGGGGAAAAGGCAGTTGAATTTTGTAGAAGAAATAAATTAGTAGTGACAAACACTTGGTTTAAACATCACCCCAGGCGTAGGTACACATGGAAAATGCCGGGTGACACTGGGAGATACCAAATTGATTATATAATGGTGAGGCAGAGATTTAGGAACAGTGTAAAAAACTGTCGTAGCTATCCAGGGGCGGATGCGGACTCGGATCATAACTTGGTGATGATGAAGTGTGAAGTTAGATTCAAAAGGCTTTGTAAAGGTAGGAAGATAAAGAGGTGGAACCTTGAAGCATTGAAAGGGTTGAAAAAGAGGGAATACCAAGAGCTAGTAGAAAAGAACATAGGTGAAGAGAAGCGGATGGGAACCATAGAGAAGAGATGGGAGGTTATAAAAACAGGCATCGCAAGAGCGGCAGAGAAAACAATAGGAACGGTGGAAAAGAAGAGGGTTAAGAAGCAGTGGGTTACAGAAGAAATGATAAAGAAAATGGAGGAGAGAAGGATATGGAAAAACGTGAACACCGACGTAGGGAAGAGGAAGTACAAGGAATTGAATAATAAACTCAGGCGAGTGACCAATCGGGCAAAAGAAAACTGGTGGAAGGGACAATGTGAGCAAATGGAAAAGATGCAGGAGGAGGGGGAAGTGGGCGCTTTGTACGCCAAGGTGAAAATGTTATCGGGTGGTAAGAGAGGTCAAGCGATACCAAAGGTTAAGGACAAAACAGGAAAGATATTAATCGAACAGGAAGATATCCAAGAAAGGTGGAGAGAATACGTAGAGGAGCTATATGACAGCGAGAATAGAGAGAGAATCGAATGATTACCGACCCCTTAATCATCCATCTTTACACTGCAAGTAGCGTCCTCCTCCATTCTTCCACAGTCAGCCTTGCATAAGGAGACGAGTCGTACGATTGACGTTCTTGATTTACCATTACGTTTATCATTACAAGTCATTTGCAACTCATTTCACTTTTTCAGTTTACCTTTTTTAATGGATTTTCTGGTGTCCCTCTACTTAGGTCATAAGTGATCTTTTACTTCTCCCCGATCTTTATTTCCAAATATTTTACTGAATTTTCGTCTTGTGTGCTTTGGTTTTGCGTTAATTTTCATTCAGTCTGCAGCATGTCTCTTTCGAAGTTCGTTCTTCTTCTTGGTGTAAACGTTTGTCCGATTTTTTATGAGAACCCCAAGGATTTTGTTGAAACTAAACTCCCCACAAAGAAGAATGTTCTACTTTGTTATCAAGAAGTTCGGCGGAAAATTGGAATAGCGTCACGGAGTAACAAGGAACCACCCTTATCTTCTATTGCCCGACAAATTTCTATCAAGGTGTGTTTCTATTTCTTGTTATCGTGTGTGTTATTATTTTAGAAATTTCTATTTCTATCAATGTGTCATTTGGGACAAAGCGTCTATTCCAGCAGTTACACAAAGCAGAGTAATTCAACTTATCTCACGCTGCCAAGATGAATATATTAGGATAAAGAAAATGCTAAGCGCTAAAAATGTACTTCAAAATACGAAAGATGTTCAATTGAAGAATTTTACTGATGAGGCAACGAAACTCTTTGACATAGCCTTCTGCAAATGTGCTGACTTTTCCACACGTGCCTGTCTCAAGAAAAAAAAGCTTCATATTCTTGAGCACCAGTTCCTCCTGGATCAGAGAGGTCCAATAATTGGTCGTATTGGATCTGTTGACGTATCTGCGACAAAAAAATTGCGTGAAAGGGCTGAACGTAAGCCTACAAGTAAGAGGCTTAAATTGGAGAAATCCATTACTGAACCATCTAAATAAACTAATTCCCCATTGTCGTTTTTAAATGACAGTCAAAAATTTGAGGATACTTATGGTGATGAGGAAAATCCTAGGGACTGCTCTGCTAAGGTTGTAGCATTCATCAAACCCAGGGACAGAAATTCCAAGGTCAAACTTGACTTAACTGAGACTGTCATAATTTCTCAGAGATATAACGTAAGCGAGAGGGCTGCTGCACACATCACATCCACTGTGCTTCACGCAGCTTTAAAAGCTGGAATTATATTTCCAGAGCAATCTAATTACATAACGTCTGCTTTGGTTGTAGACAAGTGCAAAATTAGGCGTGCAAAACTTAAAGATTTTCAAAATTTGAAACGCAGTTCTACGGATAATGATCCGATCAAAAGCCTCTACTTTGATGGCCGACTTGATGAAACAAAAACACCCACAGGCATCATTAGGGAAGAGCATTTATCACTTGTGGCCGAACCTAATCCTCAATACGTCGGTCATGTCGCGTCATCTTACGGCTCTGCACATGATGAGGCTACGGCTATTTTCGAGTTCTTCATCAGCCAACTCAATGGTGGATTCGATGAGACTGATGTTCTTGGCTGTGGCGGGACGAACACCAATACTGGTTGGAAGGGCGGCGTCCTGCGAAAATTGGAAGAAATGACGAGAAAACCTATGCAATGGGCTATTTGCCTTTTGCATTTCATCGAGCTGCCGTTCCGAGCTCTCTTCACTCACATTGACGGCGCTTGTTCAAGCCCGTATTCATACAAGCCCGTATTCATACATTCATACACATTGGTTCAAAACTGCCATAATGTGAAAAGATTCCATTGGTGTCATTTCATCTCATTAATTTTGACTTGCCAAACCACAGTCCGGAAGAAACCTCGAACCTTAATAAGGACCTGAATTACTTACTGAAGATATCCCAAGCCATTGCCTCTGGAATATGTCCGGAAGGGCTAGCCACTATGATGCCTGGAAAACTAAACAAAGCCCGTTGGTTGACCACAGCTAACAGAATTCTTAGGTTATACATTTCACCAAAAAGCCTACCAAAAAATGCATCGCAATAGTGACATTCATATCACAAGTCTATGTTGTGATGCAATACAGGATCAGGACACAATCTTCTATTGCCGATGATGCTCGTCACGTCTTTGAGAACATTCGCATATGTAGATATTTACCAAGGAAATACCAAGCAGTAGTTCATTCGTCCATCCAAACATCCAAACTACTGACAAGATATCCCGGATATTACGGAAATACGAAATAAAGACAATATTCAAACCGAAGAAACAAATACGAGACATGGTGAGGAATGTAAAAGGGAAAGAAAAATTAGAAACAGAGGGCGTATATTTGCTAAAGTGTAACACGTGTGATAGGGTCTACGTGGGGGAGACTGGACGGACAATTAGAACGAGAGCCAGAGAACATGCGGCTGCAATACGCCTCGGACATCAAGATAAATCAGCGGTCGCCGAACACGCAGCAAAAGGCCATGAAATCGAAACCGAGAAGCCGATCATCCTTGCCAAAGACCGGCACTTTAAAACAAGGCTAGTTAGAGAAGCCCTAGAAATAAAGAAACACCCCTGCAATTTTAACCGTGACAAAGGACAAGCTATCAGCAGTTCCTGGCTTCCAGGTTTAGCGAGAAATAAAAGAACCAAGAATGTTCCACAACTCCCTCCCCCTCCTCCTCCTTCCCCCCCCCCTCTCCCCCAAATTCGTATAAATAGATGCATAACCGGAGTGGCCACTCAGTAGCCCTGAGGAAGTCTCCGGCAAAGGAGAGGAAACGTCGGCCACCTTCGAACCAGCTAGCAAGACGCGGACAACCCAAAAAAAACATATATAAGTCATAATATGGACCGCGAAAGTTTTAACGACTTGATCTAACATATGAATTTTGGAAATTAATTTCTTTACGAGCATTTAAATCCCTTGCGTACTCCCCTTTATTACTTTCCATCCAAACAGAATACCTCACATGCGCAACCATTAATTTATAATGGTGTAATTGTCTCGGGTCAGGAACCTATACTCTATTTAAATTGACTGTTTACAGTCCTGAATGAGTTACACTAAGGGAATAGAATATATTCAATGTAAGCACAAGCATAGTTGTCACATCTATATTTAGAAATAAACATTAGCCACATCAGTTTGGTACCAAACCCTACGTTAAGTACCTCTGTTGGAGGAAGAAAATGGAACCTAACATTCTGAGAAAAATGATTTATTGAAATATGAATAGTTTCTCTAAGAACAGCTTTACCTCCTTTTCGAAAATTCAAATCACTATTCATCTTAATGGTCAAATCTCGGAGGGGCTATATTATGGATATGTTATGAGTAAAAATAGGGTGATGTCGATTTCAGGGGGACTGCATGGCGGATGGACCCAGGTAGTCTCCACAACACCCTCATTAGGAAGGCCCTCGCTCGCTTTCGAGCTAATCCGGATCCTCTCTCGAGGTTGGGGACGGACGAGGGTCGCCCTTCCCGGCAGGTAGAAAGTGACCCCGTGCAGTACTATTATAAAGTTTATAAATATTGCAATTTTGTAACTTTTTCGCATCGCCATCGAATCCCTTGTCTCAAAACGTTCACGAGCGTCTTTTGATTGACTCTCTAGGATGAAAATTAAGGATTTTAGTGTCAGCATAGAAAATGCGACTATGACACCTGGCAACCCAACCCAACCAAACCAAAACCAACCCAGCCCAACCAAACCAAACCAAACCCAACCCAACCCAACCCAACCCAATTCAACCCAACCCAACCAAACCAAACCCAACCCAACCAAACCTAACCCAACCCAACCAAACCCAACCCAACCAAACCAAACCCAACCAAACCCAACCCAACCAAACCAAACCCAACCAAACCCAACCCAACCAAACCAAACCCAACCAAACCCAACCCAACCCAAACCAATTCAACCCAACCCAACCAAACCAAACCCAACCCAACCAAACCTAACCCAACCCAACCAAACCCAACCCAACCCAACCAAACCAAACCCAACCAAACCCAACCCAACCAAACCAAACCCAACCAAACCCAACCCAACCAAACCCAACCCAACCAAACCAAACCCAACCCAACCAAACCAAACCCAACCCAACCAAACCAAACCAAACCCAACCCAACCCAGCCAAACCCAACCCAACCAAACCCAACCCAACCCAACGCCAAATTTTCATCCTAGAGAGTCAATCAAAAGACGCTCGTGAACGTATTGAGACAAGGGATTCGATGGCGATGCGAAAAAGTTACAAAATTGCAATATTTATAAACTTTATAATAGTACTGCACGGGGTCACTTTCTACCTGCCGGGAAGGGCGACCCTCGTCCGTCCCCAACCTCGAGAGAGGATCCGGATTAGCTCGAAAGCGAGCGAGGGCCTTCCTAATGAGGGTGTTGTGGAGACTACCTGGGTCCATCCGCCATGCAGTCCCCCTGAAATCGACACTACCCTAAAAATATGCACAAAGATCAAAATGTTCAAAATTTCAATAATAAATAAGGAAGCATGGAAATATTTTCATGTTTCCATAAATTTAACATTTTATTTAAAAACAGAAAAGTATCGCTGACTAACCCCCTCGGTATTGGAGGAGATTATTATAAACAAACTCATGCAGGATTTTTTTTACTTATTTTCTTAAGATATTGGACTTATTTCAGTACCCAAGAAGCAAAGATTTCAATTCTGGAGGAAAACATTACTTTACCACCAATGAGTTAGTAACGCACAAAGTTTTGAAGTACCTACGCGAATTATAAACCGAACTTCCTGTAATTATATTTTCCATTTACATTTCCATATATTAGTGAAACAGTTACGTTTATATGTAACATTATTAATGGGGTAGCTTAAAACGCAAGGTTCATTATTGAACAGTGTGACCCTAAACTATAAGAAAACATTGGTAGTTACATGCATTGATTTATACATAAATAATAAGCAATTCATGTACCTTAGCCAAAGTACTCTAATACTAACTTAATTACTATGCTTATCAAGAAACTACACCTTTGATAGCAAATTCACAGGATTGCAACTATCTCATTTAAGCATTTCTTCGCGCATCAATAAAAGTTGGTAAGCTTAGAAAAAAAGGTTTAGAATAAATGATTGTTCACTTATATACTCACACAGATACTTATTTTATTACAATTTGTATTTCTGTCTACCCGCGCAAGTGCATTGGTTAAGCTGGCCTCAATGCTTTCCTGTCATTAAATCCAGGAACTGCTGTTACTGCAACGCCCGCTAGATGGCAGGAGGCACAGTGCGCTTGAGCTGCCGAGGCTCGGATTATATGCGGATTTTTTATCAATTTAAAACTAAAATTCTCTTCCATGTTAGCACACTAATTTTCATACCTAGGTTTTGTTGTAATATAAATCTTATTCGTATTATACAGAAAATCAATTTTTTTATTTGTGGAATAATTAGGTCCTCATGCAAAAAACTTGCGCACTATTATTTTGTATCCTACATTTTTCTAATAAATATTTATATTTATAGTCAATATAAATTCTTGTTTTCTACCAAAGAAAGAACTTGGAAATTATTAAATTTTAATATGACATATTTTAAGAGTAAAATTGATACAAATAAAGAGAAATCACAATATGTGTAGATACTGGTCAAGTTGTGTGAGCTGTTCTTTTGAATACCCCCACTGGGATACGTGGGAGTTCCTTGAAAGTCAATTTTGCGACTCAAACATATCACTTTTAGCTCAAAGGTAATTATTATTAAGAGATAACCTATAAAGTTTTTAATTTTAATTAGTCATATTATGTAACTCGGGGTGTTATTACCTCCGGAATCAAATAAATCTACGGATGTTTATTTGATTTCATTGTGATTGTGCACACGGGAGATGATTTCAACGCTCAATGAGATAACATAGGGAAAGTTTAAGGTCACTGTTTGTTAAAATTATACGCTCAATTTTATGTTCAATAATCTGTGCCAATCCTCACATCTTCTTCTCAGGAAATTATGTTGAAAACACTTCTGGTGCAGAATTAAAGTGATTCGGATTTATATGATGAATATTCTAAATGGGTATCGCGGGGAAACTTCCATTCTATCCATCATACATTTCTGTGCGTGCTGCAAAAGTTTGGAACGATGGACAGAAAAAATTTTGTAAGTGATTTAAAAAGCAGCCTATTGCAAAGCCGAACTTTTGGGAAACGCTGCTACATGAGTACTGAATATGCAATATAACTATTACGGGAAAACTGGGTAGGGAGCGTTTAAACTGTAAGGTGATTCTTAATCCTAATTTTGCTAATAAAATTAGGATCACACGTTTATCACTTCTACTGTGTGAATTATTCATGCACCCATAGAGCATATGTTAAATAGAAAAGAGCAGCAAAATAGACGATAGGCACCGCCAAATAGTAAAATTCTTTCATCCCGTGTGCCATTATCAAAGACAAATGGAGCTTATCTAGGTACGTTTTTCAACTAAACAGCATTTTTAAGCATGCATACATAAATCACATGCTCTCGTTTAACACTGAGAATCAAACTAATCACTTAAGTAAACAGTTACAGGCTGTTTGATGCTACACATTGATCAATTACTACATTTAGTTTACCTAGTTAATAGCGTCGAACAGCAATTAAGGAGCAGTTTGGTCATCTTCAAAATTTTACGATAGAGAGAAGAGAAATTCATTTTTACTTTTATTACTAACTCCAGAAAATAGCAAATCTCCTTTTGTTGAATACATATGCTGAAATTTCATTTTAAAAAATCCAAAAATGTTTCCTGAAATGCTTAATCTAGTACTTTTTGCACCGATTTGCACAAATTATCTCCTCCTTCTCTTCTCTCCGAAGGCAAATAACAACGAATGAGCTGTGTCCTTCTTATTTTCCGTGTAGTTTACCTATTGATAATGATGCAAATTTTAGTATCCACCTAGGCTAACAATTGAAGGTTGCAACACTGGAAAACACCGCCATACACATTGATTTACTCACATCTTTTCCCATCGCTATCGTGTAATTACCGGGAACCCGTTACCATCGTTTACTCTTCACTGGAAATGATATGCCCAAGGTTAGGAAAGACTACTCATTTTTTCATGGTGGCCTTGCATATGAAAGTAAGTCTTCATGAGTTTCTTAGAGGGTATCCCGCTTCACGATTGAAATTCATTACCTAAAACCGAATTTCAATGTCCTCCTACGTCAGACTTCCCCAGTAGCTGATCCCGCGGGAAAGAATCTTTGGCTTGTCCCATTGGATGGCGTGGTCCAGGTTGATGCTGTATTCAGCAAATTTTCAGGCTGGCCCAGCCTGAAATATCTGTGGTACACCTGGAATATGGTAGCAATTTTATTACTCTCTCTCTCCCACGAATGCCTAGCCGCATTCACATGGTATCGGTTAAACCCCTGGGCTCAAGAGGCCGCAGGCTTCTTTGGCTCTCACAATATGTTCTCTGTGTGGATCACGAAAGGAAGTAGGTCTCTTTGACATTATCTCCCGGTGACCTACTTCCAACCGTGCTATGCATTAAGAGGACAACTTGTGAGCGCGAAAGACTCCTGCGGCCCTTATCGCTCCGCTTATGACGTCATCGTAGCTACGGTTCTATATGCTAGACTCTAGATATGGCTGGCGAGCAGTAGCCGGAGAATTCCGACCGGACGCTCATGACATGTGAGGAGGTAGATGCGCTTTGGCACGCGCCAAGAGACCTCATGCCGACGGATAGAGTGAAAGAATCGATGGCGAGTAAAAATTACTAAATGATCCGGGGAAGGTTAGCTCGCCGTATGGAGTAGTAGGAAAAACCCTATTGAATGTTTATTGACATTATTTCCAGAATACCTTCGTTTGATTTATATCACATCAAAAATGTCATTTAATCCTCATTTTCGGAGTCTTTTCTTATTTTCAAGTTGGTCAAGAACTTTCGTTTCTTCGATTTTTTTATTCCGTTTGATTCCACTCGTTACGTTTAAAGTTTTCTATTCTTTTATTGCTTTCGTTTCTTTCAATCCTTGATTTGCACCTTATCCTTTCATTCCTTTGTGTACCTTCGATTTTTTACACCCTTCCGTTCTTTCTAATTTATCGTTTCTTTATAACGTGAATTTTTTCACATCCGGATTTGTTCCATATCGTTCCTGTAGTGGCTTCGTCACAAAGCTTTGAGCAATTTAAGGCTTTAGTGGGGTTAACTGGTTATTAAAGTGCTAAAAAAATATGTTTAAAATTAGAAAATCCCAAAATCTCGTAGAGGTAAAGTCACGCGGTGCATCGTATACCATAGAGATCCTTCGCAAAGCCCAGCCCTCCCCCTTGAAACGTCGGATAGCTTACACCTTTCCCTCCCATTCCTTACCCAAAATGCTACTTGGTAGCAGCATTCACCTTTCCTCCACCATCACTGATCTTCTCTTATCCCCCACCCTCTTGGTTAACTTCTATGTATAATATTACTCCTCTACATGATGATTATGATGTAGTTCATCAAAACCTAGGGCGTAATAAGTCTAATTTACCAATTTAAAATTGCAATTTTGGCTTCATTATGTTGAAATATCCCCACATCACGCCTGATGCCCCCATTCTTGTACATGGCGCTAGCATGGCAGTACATTCAAAGTTATATCTCAAACTGTGCATTAAGTTCTGCATTGCTTACAGGCTGATTTTACGGCAATTGGCAAACATTGGGAGTAAACACCAAATATGTTTCCATGAGGACAACCTGTTCTTCAGAAGCAGCTCGACATATAGACTCTTCCGTAAAAAAGCGTGGATGTAAATGGAACTTAAAAATGTGGAATAGCAAACGTTATCCTTTTTCCACAACCACTAACGGCAGCCCCAGCACACTGAATTAAGCCTAGAATATTTTCTAAATTAAATCAATTACATAAAATAATCGTTTCATTCTGGAAACCCAAGGTCTGTAATAGAGTTCAGTTATTCTTTATTTCATATTCTTCCGTTCATTTTAATTATATTGTTTCTTTACAACGTGAAGAATTTCACGCCCAGATTTGTTCCAATTCGTTCCAATAATTTGGATTCCCAATTGAGTGATTCTTGATTAATTATTGACGTATGAATTGGTTAATCATTTACCCTAGAAAATATTTGTTTGATAAGCAAACGTTTATATTCCTAAATATCGTAGTTTGATTTTAATCCCATTAACAAACACCATTCAATCCTCTTCTTCCGAGCATTCCCCTCCCTGCGAAATAGTCGAATACTATTGTTCCTTCATTTCGTTAATTTTATCTCTTGTTTCTGTTTCATACTTTTTTCCCATGATTACTTTCATTCCTGCGAATCCTTTCCTCCATTAAATCCTTCGGCTCATTGATATTCCTTCGTACATTGTATCCTTTGATTCTTTCGGTCCCTTTAGTCTCCCCGGAACTAGAAATTTTCCTCGTTAGGATTTGTTTCATCTCGTACCTTCAGTTGATACGTTCCAAAGAAAAAATGTCGTTTTGATTTGGCCCATCTCTAGGTTATGAAGATATTCTACTGAGGAGCGTATAAGGAGGTAGGAAGTAGGTGCATGAAAGCAGATGGTATATCAGTGGTGCTCAAGGCGTAATAATAGTGGAGGGAAGAGTTAAGTGGGCTGGGGTACTTTATTTTTCTAGCACTGTGGTCGATAACATTGAATGCATGGAGATATAATGCTAGGAGAGCATAGGGAGGTCATAGGTATGTGGGGAACAGTGATCCTAACTGGGAGGTGTGGGAAGGGAGGTGGGCGGCGCTGATAGGGAATATTAAACTATCCTATGTCTTAAGTATCGCAATTTAAAAACAGTGCCACGAATGATGTGTGTTTATGTTCATAAATGCTTCATATCCGATTCAAATTAATGGAGCAACTACAAAAATTGTTGCTCAGTGTCTAAATCAGTTTAGGTGCAAGCATTGATTTCTTTCATTCAAATTTTCACTACTTCGCCTAAGGTCAGGTCCGCACTAATAGCATATGTTTCGAATGCATTGACCATGGTTGAATATAATCATTAAAACCAAATTATGAGTTACGCTAAGTGAAGAGGTCAATCCATTTGCAAAAAATAGAATCTGAGAAGAATTTTAGAGATTCACGTAATGTAAAATACCTGGAAGCATTAGTTCCTCACCCGAATATTACTAAAGTCCCTTCGTAGGATGCACGCAACTAAGAAAAATAACAAAAAAGATTTCGTGAATAATGTATTAAATAAATTTTTGTCTATGTATAATCATCAAGGTTTTGTAAAATATTTCTCCGGTTTTCTGCTGTTTCATTAGAAAAGTGGTCTTTTGGGACTTTTATTCACAACCTTAAATGCTAGATATGATACAGTTTTCTTTGATAAAGATTAGCTATCAACTGTATGTAATCGGCAGAAAAATATTATGCCACTGGAACGGATGCTGAGCTTAAATTCTGGCAATTTTTACTATTACCACTTATCGGTGAAGCCGGAAGGAATATTGCTTCCATAGTGAAGTAGGACAGTGGACGCCATACCACCAAAAATGTCTCCCAATCGCATATCGTCAAGTATTTGCAGTTATTTGGCACAATATTTATTTTCATCTTGGGTTTTACTGCTGGAGAGGAAGAAGCCTAGAATGGATGTCTTTGTGCCTTTATATTTTTGTTTTTGAAGATATCTAACATATTGATTTAGGAAATTAATTTTTTTACGAGCATTTAAATCCCTTGCGTACTCCCCTCTAGTACTTTCCATCCAAACATAATCCCTCCCATGCGCAGCCATTATTCAGCACAGCAAATTTAGTATCAAATAAGACAAGGGGAGAAAAAGGCCCAAACAAGGTTCAACATCTTGTGTTTTTGGCTAAAACTATGTACTGACATTTAGTATGTCTGAAGTCTTGTTAATGTTTATATGTTGTATATTGATCTTTTAAATAAATGCTTTAAACTTGAGAACAATTTTTATAATCCTAAAGAGCTCTGTTTGCTACCGTATGAGGTATTCAATATATATACAGGTATATATGATTAAAATATCGGTCCAAATCAGGTTAACGGGAAAAATGTCGGGTATTGGTTATTGGAAAAAAAAGGCTATCGGCTCACCCCTAGTTTAGAGCACGACATCCCTATAAACTAAAGCTGTGTATTACCAAAGTACGGTCAACCTTCCGTATCTAGCCATGACTGGCTTATTTTTACATGGGAGAGATATGGACTAAACATGTTTTCACGAGATAAAGATTTATTAACTATATTTCATCGAATTTGAGCCATGATAACTTGTGAATGATTAAATTGCCTATAATACTACATCATTTTCTTGTCAAGTTTATCCTCCAAAATGCGGGAGTCGGCCTGTATAATACGAGCCCAGCAGACGCCTCAAACGGCAGCAGACGACGCCGTCTGCAATATGAGTGGAACGTCGCGATATTTTCCCCGCTCGTAAAGTGACTTCTCGTTGATAACTGGCGGAATGGTATTTTAAAATTTTATAATACTACAGAAATATTAGCTTAATTGCCAATTAGGTATCAAAATCGACTAGGTATATAATATTTCTCTGCAATAGGAGTAAAACGTCAAGTCAATTCCTCGACCATGAAGTGAATCCGCATAGAGAACACACGGTGACCAACCTTGTATTGTCACTGGAATCTTAATCATTCTCAATTAAGGTTAATTTCAAGTCCACAACTCCCTTAGATTCCCTGGCACTTCAGCTACAGCGAGCGGACATACTTATCACACGGGCGACCATAATTGAGAGAGAAATACATTTTGAGATACCTTGGCTTCATTACGGATCGTACTCCGCACCGGAACGAGACTGTTAACGGCGGCTAAATTTAACATGCTACTATTTAATTTACGTTCTGCACATGGCCTCACTTGGTGGAAAGACACGCAGGGCAAAGTCAAGTGAGCATTTTTACAGGATTTACACGATCAGTACTCCATGTTTAACTGAGGTACTGACCATGAGGCACATCAGGTCAGGTCAGTACAAATAATATCAAATATATGTAATATAATTATTTAATATAAAATAATATGATTACGTACCGTGAGATATATATGGTAGCGATTAATCATTTACACTTTATCTCCAGAGACACATGTACAGCGGCAAAAATAAAGGAACAATACTTGGTAATGACATCATGTCGAGTAAATGAAAAGAAAACTTTAGAGATGGTAAAATTTAATGAATGAAACATATTGAAACAACTTACATTGCATAAATAGACAAAAATCAACACCCTTTCACTTGGACTCCACACTCACAATTTATGATACTGTAAAATAACAAAATAATCCCTGCCAAGGACAAATCCAATTGCCTATTGCTAATTAGTCATTACCTGCATTAAACGCATACGGATTAATTATTTCAGCAAAATCACATTGGACACAACAATTCAATAAAATAAAAAGAATACACTTGGGGTGGCAACATTCACTGAATTAAGAATAATAAAACACTACACTGTTTATCCCTTCTCTGGGACGTAAACAACCACATTTTCAAGACAAGAGCAATTCACTAGTCACCAACTTCACTTCAATTCACATAGATTCCACATTTTAATTTTTTCAATAGTAGAAACAATGAACTGATTGGTTTTGTCTTTTCCAACTCATACTACGCATTTTTCACACTTTTAATACCATTTCATAATGTAATACCATACTAATCAGTAAACACAACAAAAATGAATGTAGGGGAAGAAGGGGAATTATGCTCAGTTAATAATTTCCACCTTTACTAGTTATCGGATGGTCTTTCTTTGAAGATTGTCTTTAGCTGGCACTAGCACACAATGTCATCAGCACAGCAAATATGGCACGCAATCCTTTATAGTGAAGCACACAATGTGTTTACAACACAACAAGCACACAAATTTACGGATTTTCATCTTCAATGACATAAGTTCCCACCTTAGCTCCTCAATTTCCTCTGTGACATTCTCCTTAGCAGGGGTGGAGTGCATCACCTGGTCACTGCATCCCAGGGATATATCCACTCCTGCTGCAGCTGGTATGCTCGCATCAGCTTGTTCTCCCAGTAACTCCTCTGCAGTTCCATCATCGTGAAGATCTAGAGAGGAAATTTTTTAGGAGTCAAACATATATAGCGACTAAGATAAACAAATTATCCAGGAAAAATAAATTTGCACTTAGCTGCATGAAAGCAGCAGTAGACATATGGAAAGAGATGCTTTTGTGGACATGATAAAAAACCCACTCCTCTGATGCCTATTGTAATAGTACAACATGCGTTCATTGACAATCGTTTCTCATTATGATCTTAATAAGATTAGTTGGCGTTACAGAACTAAGGCTCACGAGGAAATGTGTCAAGGTGTAAGAAAATAAAAATAACAGTGCTCTGGAAATTCGGAACTTATCTCACAAAGGCGAGCATCCTTCCCTGGAATCCAGTCAGCTCTGGATATCCTTTGCAGTCATTTTCTTCTTCTTATTTCATTCCCTGCTCCCAAAGGGATAAGATATAACTTCGTCCCTTTCTTCGCCTGCGTTGAACAACCAACTACACAACACTGAAGCATATTTACAACCAAATATTTAAACAACGCTACGCTACTTCAGGAAAAACACAACCACTCCAATGCTTTCTAACGGGCTGCTGACGCAAACAAAACACTCGCGAAGGCCAAACATGTAAGGAACCAATCAGAAGCCTCGATTGTCGGCATATGTCGAGATCAAACGTTGAGCGTACTTTCCTATCAAGAGCTTTACTATAAACTAAATTAGGAGGGTTGGTCTTTTTATCACCTTATCACTCGCAAACCGTAATCGTAAATACACGCGGATTACTCTTGGTAAGCATAATTGTCATGAGTGGGCATCGATCCGAAGATTGGTATGCGGCGACTCTTCCCTTTATTTAAGCCAGCCTCTTAATTCCTTCCTATCTTCATTTTAACCTCCCTCAATTTTCCTGAACATATTCCATACTTGATCTTACTGTGAAATCATTTCCCTTTCCATTATTAGTGCAAAGAGGCCCTCATTACTCAGAACTAGTCTCAGAATAAGTTTAGGCAAAGTCAAATAAATATCTCGGAATTGATGGTTATTGTATATTTTTTTCCTAGACAGGAGAACTATGAAATGAAAGAATTATATGTCACTATTTCATAATGTACTGCTTAGTTAGACTGAACTCGAGAATTAAAAGCTGCAAAATCGATTTCTCAAGGGGATGGAGTTGGTGAGGTGGCTATAGCATATGCCTCCCCAAATCACCTTACTCTTACCACCTTCCTCAAAATAAACCTATCCACCTACCTCATAGGCGTGAACGAACTCAGCTGTTGGTGGCCTCCTCAACACAACCGACCAAGCTAACTGCTGGGCCCTTAATATTTTAAGACAAAAATGAAACTATCCTGTCATTGTATTGGATCATAGAAATTGTAACTAGAGTAATATTAGCTCTTACCTAAAAAGGGAAAAATTTTTGTGAGTAAACATTATGCATGGAAAGGGCAGATTCGTAAAACAGCCTTTTTAAGGTGCGCAGTACAGAGGTCTGTACTCCTCAACTAATCACTCTTAAAACAGAGCTCAAAATGAGATAAATTTATTCACTTTTCAACATATGCCATGGATTATGTTTCCACGTAGCATCAAAGCATTCGAATTCATTCATTACAGTAATCTACCGGTTAGAGGTAGGTTGTGATGAAAGTCAGAGAATATCCAACGAACTCTTAAACGTGCTGTGCCCTTTCTACCTCTTGTATTTCTTTCTTCATCTCAGCATAAGTCCTACCTTTCTTCATCCCGTCCATAAAACCGATTCTCTTCCTTCCCCTTCCCCGCTTACCCAACATCCTTCCCTCTATCACGATCTTCAGCAAACCATCGTCCCTCATTACCCCTTCCAGCCACCTACCCTGCCTTCCCCTAATCTCATCTATAAGTTTCCTCTCCTCGCCCACCATGTCAAGCACTTCCTCATTTGTCTTCCTTTCCGTCCAACGCACCTTCTCCATCCTCCTCCACACCCACATCTCAAAAGCCTTCAGCCTATTTTCGTCTTCCTTTCTCAAGGTCCACGTTTCCGACCCATACAACGCCACACTCCATATCAAGCTCTTTACTAGCCTCTTTTTTACATCCTTACTTAAGGTCCCCGTCATCAGCTCCCTTCTATTATTGAACGCTTCCTTCGCTAGCGCTATTCTCCTCCTAATGTCTTTGCTACTATGTCCTCTTTCTTCTAGCGTACTACCCAAGTAATTAAATTGTTCTACTTGCTCCAGTTTGTGACTTCCTACTCTTATCACCAGCTTCGCTTTCTTTGTCCTACCAAATCTCATTACTTTTGTTTTCCTATTATTTATCTTCATTCCGTATTTCTCACACTGCTTTTCCAGTGCATCTACTAAAGTTTGCAGTCCTTTCGATGACCGACTCACCAACGCCTGGTCGTCTGCGAATCTAACCGACTTTATCCACTGGCCTCCTACTTTCATTCCCACGTCTAGCTCATCCCATGCCTCTCTTACCATTTCCTCAGCATAGATGTTAAAAAGTAAAGGCGACAACGGGCACCCTTGCCGCACCCCGCGACCTATAACTGCCCACCCTGATTCACCGTCCGCTACCCTTACCTGAGCCCTCTGCCCAATATATAAGTTTCGGATGAGTCTCCTATCACGCCAATATATTCCTATTTTCCCCAGTATCTGCATTAGTTTCTCCCAGTTTACTCTGTCAAACGCTTTTTCGAAATCTACAAAACAAGCGAAAACATCCTGATTATGCTCTATGTTTCTATCTATAAGTGTCCTCATTACCGCAATCGCATCTCTGGTTCCCCTCCCCTTCCTAAACCCAAATTGGTCATCGCCTAAATAGCACTTTGCTCTGCTCTCCAACCTTCTATTTAGTATTCTAAGCAACACTTTTGCTGCGTGCGAAATTAAACTGATTGTTCTATACTCCTCGCATTCTGACGCTTTCTTCTTCTTCGGGATAGGTATTAATACTGTTTTCACGAAATCCTCTGGCCATACTCCTTCCTCGTAGATCCTGCGAATAAGTTCGGAAAACGATTTTCTCCCCCTACTACCTAGATTCTTCAGTAGCTCCGAAGGTAGGTTATCGGTTCCCACGGCTTTTCTACCCTTCATCTCTCTTAGTGCCCTCTCTATTTCACTCTCAAGTAACTCTGGTCCGAGGTTATCTTTATCTATTGTTCCTTCGTCCTCTAGATCTAGGCTAAGGGGTCTATTCTCGCTGTCATATAGCTCCTCTACGTATTCTCTCCACCTTTCTTGGATATCTTCCTGTTCGATTAATATCTTTCCTGTTATGTCCTTAACCTTTGGTATCGCTTGACCTCTCTTACCACCCGATAACATTTTCACCTTGGCGTACAAAGCGCCCACTTCCCCCTCCTCCTTCATCTTTTCCATTTGCTCACATTGTCCCTTCCACCAGTTTTCTTTTGCCCGATTGGTCACTCGCCTGAGTTTATTATTCAATTCCTTGTACTTCCTCTTCCCTACGTCGGTGTTCACGTTTTTCCATATCCTTCTCTCCTCCATTTTCTTTATCATTTCTTCTGTAACCCACTGCTTCTTAACCCTCTTCTTTTCCACCGTTCCTATTGTTTTCTCTGCCGCTGCTGCGATGCCTGTTTTTATAACCTCCCTTCTCTTCTCTATGGTTCCCCTCCGCTTCTCTTCACCTATGTTCTTTTCTACTAGCTCTTGGTATTCCCTCTTTTTCAACCCTTTCAATGCTTCAAGGTTCCACCTCTTTATCGTCCTACCTTTACAAAGCCTTTTGAATCTAACTTCACACTTCATCATCACCAAGTTATGATCCGAGTCCGCATCCGCCCCTGGATAGCTACGACAGTTTTTTACACTGTTCCTAAATCTCTGCCTCACCATTATATAATCAATTTGGTATCTCCCAGTGTCACCCGGCATTTTCCATGTGTACCTACGCCTGGGGTGATGTTTAAACCAAGTGTTTGTCACTACGAATTTATTTCTTCTACAAAATTCAACTGCCTTTTCCCCGCGATCATTTCTTCTTCCTAGCCCAAACCCTCCCACTTCTAATCCGTCCCTCCCTTCTCCCACCACTGCATTCCAGTCACCCATCACTATCAGGTTTTTCTTCCCCGGCACTTCTCTAATTATTTCTTCTACTTGCTCGTACACCTCTTCCACCTCTTCCTCCCTATGGTTGCTCGTAGGCATGTATACCTGGACCAGTACGAAATTCGTCGGGCGTGCTTTTATTTCTACCACTAGTATCCTGTCGTTCACCTGTTCAATGTTTACCACCCTCAGTCCCAACTTTGTGTTCAGTACCATGCCTACCCCCCGTTGACTCTCATCTCCCCCACTATAGATCACCCTGTAGTTATCACTCCAATAGTCCCCGCTATCCTTCCATCTAACCTCGCACAATCCCAAAGCATCTATTTTTCCTTTTTCCATTTCCTGCTTAATATTTTCAAGCTTCCCGGCCCTCATCATGGTCCTTACGTTCCAAGTTCCTATTTTTACCAATGTTTTCCTCCTCCTCTTCCTCTTTTTCTTCTTCTTCTCCCTCCTTTCCCTTGTATCTTCTGATGATGATTCTGTGCAAGGATTTCGTGTGATGACGACCGCGGAGGCCTTGCCTCCCCCGCTGCCGGGCACGACACCCGCCCTAGTGGGCTGCGTCCCGTAGTTGCCAGGAATCAATTCTCTTTGAATGACTTTCATGTTCTGGGAGGAGATAGTTGAGAGGTATCCCACGCGACTCAACGGTATTTTTAACGTGACACCATCACGGAACTACCTTTCGTCTGGCTCCTACCCTTCGACCTATCTGGCATGGGTGGCCCTACCAGGAGCAATGTACTTGCTCCTGCCAGTCCAGCTCTAGGGGTCATTGGAACGCACAAGCCCTTCCACCACGTCAAGGTCGTAGTTCAAGGAAGAGCATTCGAATATGACGCTTAATTATCTTGTAATCCATGTAAAATTTTCAAATCTCTTTTTTAAAGTTATATTTGCAGAAAAAGTCATCACTAATAATCCTTGTGTGTCCCAAGTTATTGATAACTTGAAACTTGCATTCACCAACTCATCTTTCCCGTGAAATTCGTAACCCCCCGCTAAATTAAAACATCGCACGTGTTAATAAATGAAACAATTATTGACCGATTTCATATCACATTTCCACACACTGTGTTTAATACTTTACGTCACCCACGGTGAAAACATTTATTGAAAATGGACCATCGATTTAACCTGATTGCTAAATTTTAAAAATAAAGTGTGAATAATTTCAATAGAATGCTACCACCTTGAGTTCCCTAGTTTATCCAGTATTGTTTTCCAGATTTTATTTCCAAATTTTTGGTATTTCCCCAAAAAGGATCATTTCTCCTCTCATTTCATATAATTCTGTCTTTAAATTTTTATCTTGTTGTAGTGCTGCGAAATATTAGGTGCTTCTAGGACTTTTGGTAGTAGACTCATATTGAATTTGTAGAAAAAGAAATATTGCGTTGAAAATTGAATATTTTAGGAAGAACTTAAGTATTTGTTTAGGAATAAATGGAAGTGTTTCCTTGCCAAACTTGATTAAAAATTTTAGTCTACTAGCAACCGATTGATTGATTGACAAGTCGATAGCAACTTTTGTCACAGGAAAGTAGGACACAAACTAGCGGGCATAATAGAATTTTACTAAGTAATTACGCACAGATAGGGACAGGTCAAAGAGTAAATATCCCGTTACAAAGCATGATCGTATTAATCGTGATGGTAAATTAACGCTAGTAAAATGAACAGTGCATTTTTTGATGATTTCCGCTGACACATTCTGAACCTCCGTCCATTTAAAATGCAAAGCAGCCACTCGACCTTAAATATTATCATGACTGGGTCGTTACTTGTGGATTCGTGTGTACACCACTTTAGAATGTTGCTCGCCATTGGTTGCCGCCATTCATCCAATATAGATTGCAATCCAATTCTGGCACAATGAATGCCCTTATGTGTAAAAGAACTAAAGGTAAAGAGAAATGAGAATAAGAGACCGCACATGTCCTCTTCCCCACCCTCCTTTCACCCACCCAATCCCTTCCCCCGCCAATAACACTCCAAGAAGGGAATCTTCCGCGTACTTCCAGAGTGATTCCGATGGATGATTAAGAGTATATTATTAAAGATTGCCTAGGAAGGTCATTGTATGATAAATTAAAGAGATACCCTATCTCGATCCTAATTGGCCATATCTTAAATTCGCCGCAGGAATTTGTCACCCAGCACAGAGAGCTGGGAGTCACGTGAGACTAAGAAACTACACCAGGCATAGATTATTGGAAAAATTCAGAACAGGCGAATTTCAGGATGACATGGAGGATTTGATGTCAACCCCACGCTTTAACTCAAGACTTGATGAAAGTAACAAAATAAGAAAAATACACTGCCGAGCTGATGGTTACTAAAATTCATTCTTCATATGCACCAAGAGTGACTATAGCAAAACAGCGATAAACTAAAACATACAATTCACTTATGTTCTCTTCCTATTCCTTTCCTTATCCCCTACTCTTTTCATCGCTGGCTTTATAACACCCTCTACCAGAATTCCCTGCGGCGGATCGCTGGGTAGCATGAGGATGTAGAAGGGAGATAATACTTTAAGGGTGGGGGCGAGGCGTAGTTGTTGTGGGGATGGGGGGGTTCTGTTGATTACATAGACTATCTGCGATCAAATAAGCTCCCTTGGACCCCTTGCAAGAATGAATAAATACTTCATGATTTCCCTCAATCAAATGGCAATGGATTTATAGCCGCGTATCCTCAGCGCCAATTTTTATTTGAATTCATCGATAGGTGATGATGATTTCCGATCCAGCTTCTCTCTTCCTAAATTCTTGACTATACCAAACTCCTAGCACCTTTTAATCAATTGATAAGCAATATTGGCGGAGATTGATTGGTTAGTACACGAAAAAGATCATTTGATTGATCACCAGACGGATGAACACAAGACCATGTGATGTATCATGGATACCGAATTTCGAACACTATAGATGACAGAATCCATTTCTTCTCTCTGCGAGATAAATTTTCCCAATATCTTATGAACCCTTCCCAAATGAGCACCAAAGAGCGCCAGTCTGAGATCCTTATTATCCGCCGTTGCGCTGAAACGAGTTTCACATTTATAATTCATACGCTGTCATTTAATGATATCATATTCACCCATTAAAACTAGTAAGTGATGTAATAGTTAAGACTTTTTTGCTTATTTTCAGAATTTTATTGATTTTGGCAGTTAAATAAAGGATAATTAAAGCCACCTATGATAATCCATTTGTGTCTTAGCCTGTTTAATCAAGATCTTCTACAAATTATCTGGTATATTAGCTGCTACGTTAGGAATTAGTTTATAATAACATTCTTAATATAAACTTAATCCTTAATAAAATGCATATTCTTTATACGTGAAAGACAGATCAATGTGCATACCTTAATTTTCTGTTACTTCGTACTTTCATGGCAATATTTTCTGTAAGTCCCTTCGAATTGATCATTGATCTTATAACCCAGTAACTTAAACTTTCCGCGTCATTATTACTCGCTCGCCTAGTGCAAGCTTCCGGAATATATGCCCCATTCACAGCGGTGGAAGATATGCGCCATGAAAACTGGGTGAACTCGTGGTGCCGTGCATATGATGACGGGTTGTGGAACGATTAATGTTGTTACTAAACTTTTACGTTCAAATCTCGGTCTTGGTTTTCACTGCGAGAAGCTATATTCTGGCACTCTTCCGGACAAGGAATCCTCTTTCACTTGACATAATGTTCTTTGCCGATACGACATATCTCCTCTTCATTCTTCCCTCTCCTTCCCCGTTCGTTCAATAAGACGTCGGCGCACCAGGTGCAGGTACTTGACCAGTTCTCTATGCCTATGTAAATCTTCTGCAGTAAAAAGTATTTAATATATTCTTTTCACTTCATTATGGGTACCAAATTAATTCCTTCCGAATTGAAAATGCTATGGAAGTTAATTCAACTTTCATAATGAGAGCGTGATTTTGATCAGTGCATTAAAATTTCCTCCTTTAACATTCACGAAAAACTTACTAAGTTGTGGTCCTTAACTTCTAGAAGATGAACTAGGAACGTATTTTATCACTTGAGTCCAGAATATGAAATGATATCTTCTTTTATTTTTCCATTCATTTACTGAAATCTTGGTAATAGTCCGTGCAAATGATGAGAAAAGTTACCACTTTACCGCAAGCGTCTCACTTGGTCTCCATGTTTTTTAAAATTAAGATAGTAAAAATCTAGATAGTAATAACCATGTCCAAATAATCCTCATTTTGTTCTTGTTAACCCTAGATCTAATTCTAAGGTATAGAGATACGTCCTTGCACCCATGGTTTCCAGCTATTATTTTACTCTTTCTGTCGCAGATCATTAATCGAAAACCTACTACTGCTTGTGTGTCATTAAATGCAAATATCTCAATGCTATAGAACAATCTTCGCAGTTAACAGTCTTAAAAATTGTATTATGAGGTACCTACACCTTTTTACTTCCGCTCTTCTCCCATTTTTTAGTTTCATCAAAACTCTCTTTAGTCGCCAATATACAATTACTAGCCATGTTCGTCCATTGTTATATGTTACAACACCCGATGTAAAAGGCCGTCAGTGCTGTTTTCGGGGATGTTAAAATAAATAAATAAAAAATTAGATGTAGCACTTGAAATTTTTCTCTGCTTTGACATGCCTTTAATATATAATATGATGAAGATGCAGCCCAGTTTGTACTTCTGGCTTTTTTATCGTTGTAATGCATTTACCTTGATCAATTATTCATTCTCCACTTGAATCACCTTAATTCATTTTTACTAGGTATCCGAGTAAAAAAATCAGCCAAGGGCAATATTTCCTGTGGTAGTTACCTTTTAGTTTTAATGCATCTTAACAAAATGCAATGACTATAAACTACAGCCGAAGCTAAGAATAAAGAGGAGTTTAGTATGTGGAAATTTATTTTTTCAACATGTCTCTGTTAATGCCAATCGTCGATAATTCAGCCCGAAGGAACTCAAGGGTCATACTTGCTGGATAGGTCCCAAAAGGGTGTTAGAGTCTCCGTCAAACCTTCGCAGAGAATATTTTGGTAAAGAATATTTCATCATTTATTAACGCAGATAAATATTTCATCACATGTTTCCTTAGCAACCATTCTCATTCTAAACAGGGGCCATGGGCGTACCCAGGATTTGAAATAGGTGGGCAGGTCATGTTCGGACGGGGGGGGGGGGGGTTAAAGCGAATTAAAATAATTGGTTTTGGAAAAAATGTTTTATTAGCATTACAAATACCTTAGCAAATCATTACTTCCATCTTTTTATCAGCTTAACCACTCAAATTTTTAGTTTTAGGCTGATAATAATTTGGTTTGAAATGAGGGAGAGAGGAGCAAGGCGGTTGAGGCATGGCAGAGTGAGAAGGGGTGGTGGAAAATTGCGAGAGGAAAGGAAGGAAAGTGAATCGGAAGAAGACAGAGGGAGGAGTAGAAGGTTACCAAGTTACACTGTTTTCTATTTTTTTTAAAGGAGGAGTATTTTAAAGTGCAGAGTTCTTTATTAAGAATGGATATCTATGGCTTCCACGAAGTCAAGCCTGAAACAATCAAATTTATTCGTTGAGCGAGTATGGCAGTCCAGCCAAAGTTATTTCTGAAGCTCTCGATCAAATCTACACTAGCTCAGCATTTTGCTCAACAGCAAGTGCTTGAAGATCGGAATCTTTCCATCCTACATCCAGATACGGACCACATTATCTTCCCCGGCGGTGAAGAGAGCGGTTCATCGTGGAAAACTGCAGTGGCTAAAAGGGGAGCTAAAATATTGGTATGCTGTAAGAGACTCCTTTTCACATTATTTGCTGTTCCCCTATACTGAACCTTCTTCAAGTTTACATTTTGTGGAATGGGTAACATTATTAGGTGGTGTGAAAGATTATGTCAGTAAAATATCTTTTAAAAACGAGAAACAATAAACAAGAAACTGGCTAATCTTCAAGCCAGCCAGCCAAGCGGATTGTAAGGCCAAGAATCTAAGCGAATTGTAAGGTCTACGTCAAGAATCACTGGCTACAAAACAGATGTTTGCTAACTGCATCTCCAACTTCATCTCCACTTTAACCACTCTTCCTTATGAAAAAAGAAAACATTGTAACTTGGTGACCTTCTACTCCTCCCACTGTCTTCTCCCGATTCACTTACCATCCTTTCCTCTCGAAATTTGCCACCACCCCTTCTCACTCTGCCATGCCCCAACCGCCCTGCTCCTCTCTCCCACATTTCAAACCAACCCCCACCATTTTTTTACTTTCTCTGAGTATGTATTGTACGCCCTAAGCTTCAGAATGTGCCAGAAGATGCCTTATTAAGGTGAAACCGGTCGCAGTTTTAAAATAAATTGTGGAAAAGTGCAAAATTTTGTATTAAAATAGGATAATTAATGTTTTTTTTTTTTGGCGAAGTGTAAACTGAATTTCGACGGCACGTCGCTAGGTGATTCTTTAATTTTTGTCGCTAGAATGGATTCGTAAATTCCCAAAAATGCTCCAAGGTCGTTCGATGTCTCGATTCTTTGCCTCTTAGAGTCAATGATGATGTGATACATCTAATGAATCGGCCCTGCAACGCTCTAGGTCACGCCGATGAACCTTCCCGCTTTGTTGCCCCCTTTCCGCCTTACGTGGCTACACGAAACGATCGGCCGCTACGTAGCAACACCGACACTCTCACATGGAAAGCATTAATAAAT
Source organism: Pyrrhosoma nymphula (assembly GCA_963573305.1). Classification (NCBI taxonomy): domain Eukaryota; kingdom Metazoa; phylum Arthropoda; class Insecta; order Odonata; family Coenagrionidae; genus Pyrrhosoma; species Pyrrhosoma nymphula. The sequence continues at coordinate 101,982,520 of OY754332.1, read as the reverse complement.
ATTTTATGGGTAATTTTTGCGTTATTATGTTAAGTGGATATTGACAATGAACAAAAAGAAATAATGCTTATAGTAGGTAAGTATAGCAGCTAATTTTTCTTAATATAATGCTGCCCGCTAAACTCGAATGCAGGTGCATCCGATGCATCCTCTGAGGTTCATATATAAGTCATCATTATTAAAGAAAATGGTATATCCCTCCGCACTGCTCCGACTAAGAACAAAACTCAACTGTATCCTTCACATATTCTCTCGTTTCACATATCCATTCTCTCGTTCTTCATAATCCTCACGTTAAGAAATCACCGGTTGAGATATGCGGCCATTGTGTCAGGACGACAGAACCAACGAAAAATATTTTAGATGAATTCGATTACGTAGAGAAACTTTATGCTATTGAATGCGCCTTTGATCTGCTATTCCTTAGTGTTTCGAAGTACATAAATAAGACATGTTGTCTTCCAACATCCAACGACAAGAAACAAGATTCGACGCAAATTTTTATAAACTCGCCGGCTCTGGAATGTTACCGATAGGTGCCACTGGAATGAGGTTGCTTCTGAGGTTAGCCCACTCTCCATTCTATAAAACTGCACCTGCCCCCTGCCCCTCACTGGGTACGCCCATGATGGGGGCAATCAGTTATTCTTCCTACTCGGTCCAAAGTAAAGGTATCATGTTTGCAGTAATTCGTCCTAAAAACAAGAGGGCTTACGCTATTCGATGCAAGGTATATGCCCCTTTTACATTACTAGGGCTGAATGATGGTTAATATGGCTGCTTAAACTAACCTGCGTTTACACCACCGTCCCAGAACCGTCGTAGAGACGGTGGTGACATCTGTTGGCGAGTTAATGTAACCTTGTCATTGATCAGAAATGAGTGCCCTCGTTCAGGAACATTGTGTTTAATTTTCTGAAATCGCTTTGAATGTGTTGGACTGTATTTATTGTACCAATATATTACTTTTGGACTGTATTTATCGTACTGGTATCTTATTTTTGTTTTGCGTCTCACAGTTTTCTGAATTAAGTGCAAGTTATTTCTGAATTAAGTGCAAGCAAGAGAAACTGTTATGCTACTGCAAGCACTGATTGTATAAAATTTCTGGATGCTCTTGGCATATATTTCTCGCACATCGTGAACAGGTAGTTCGTGTTTTTCTGTACTTTTTGTAATTACACATATGAATCCTACTCTTCCTTGTAATTATGCTAAGGTTTTCAAGGGGTGTGCCACATTTTCTTTTTCTCGATGTCAATTCTTCCGATTGTTGATTTTTCTCTTGGAGATACTCAACACTTTGAGGGCACCCAGTTAACTCTTTTCCGAGGCAGATAAGAAAATTACGTTGTTTAATTAGTTTATTTGAATGCTTTTGACTCTTTAAATGATTCCATATGACATAAGCATTAATTGAAATGATATCAGTCATGTTATAAAATATTGCCAGAGACCATCTCCGGGTCATTCTTTTGCAACTGTAGCTCCGCACCATTTTATCAATGGTATTTACACCACCCTTGGTACTATAATACTACAAAATCACTTCTCGTTTTTTATTTTTGACGGCATCGTCAATTTTTGGCTGATTGTGCATGGTGCTTAGTAAAATTACACTTTTTCCTTTTTTTGGGCAATATGACAGTATCATGGAATCTTTCTGAAACCCAAACGAAGTGGTATTAGGTCTCTGGCTTTTACAGACGTGCGCTCAGGTGTAAACTCTCCTTTATTTTTCCTCATGGTTCCTACAATCGTTAAACCTTTTGAAAGTAGTTGGTGGCCTAGAGAAAAGCTTGTGAAAAAATTATCACATGTTAGGTCTCTACCTGAGTTTTCTAGTCCCTCGACCATTTCTGTCACTACTCTCTCCCCTTGATTGACCTTCCGGCTTTTATCAGGGTGTCTGCCTGTATATACTTGCATCTTCCACGTGTATGGTTTACTACAATCGCTTATTGCCCAAATTTTAATTCCATACTTTCCAGGTTTTGATGGAATAAGCTGTCTAAACGGACAGCGTCCACCGAACTTCAATAATTGTTCATCAGCCGTCATGTGTGATCCTGGCACAAATGCATCTTTCAAATTTTCATTCCACATATCAAATATCTCTCTTATAGGCTGCAACTTATCTTCGCCTCTGTTTTTTCCTCCTTTCTGTCACATTATCAAATCGGAGAACCTGCAGTATTATTTTGAATCTACCCCTACTCATAATATTGTCGGCCGTCTAATTTACTCCCAAGTTGTGAAACATTGTCATTTTTGGACTTGTAAACACCGATCAATATTAGCAATTCCAGAACTTTTTTTATTTCAGTGTCACTCACTTCATTCCGAAATACTTGATTAACTACATGCCCTTCAATATTAGTCCATTTTCTAACAATATCAAGGGTATTAGGACGCAAAAATAGCAAGAGAGCAGAAGACAGAATCAACATTCCGCACGGCACAGCGAGATGGCACTGGCGCAAAATATTACGCTCTCGCGTTCTACCCTTTTTAGTGACATGAGGTTCTGTTGATCACTCCTCTTTCAGATTGCGCGAAATCAAAATTTTCTCACGATATGAGTTCCCGATTTCCGCATTCCCATCATCTTCTGAGCAAGATGAAGAAAAATCACTCGCATTGCCCGTTCTCCGTCGTTATCCGACATTTCACCGTCTTCATCTCCACCCTCTACTACCCTCCTCCAGCCAGCGCTAAGTGTTTAGATTCTGAGCACGTCCTTGTGCCATATTTAGATGAATACACTCCAAATGTGTCACTCTAATCAATCCTGTGAATAGATTGACAAACAAATTTATCAATTTTGTATTCGAACGTTTACTAAGATATAAATGAAAGATAACATTGTTCGTGCTATTCCTTAGTTGTGAAAAAATTTGCAAAGCACTGTCTAATAATATGTTTCTGTTATAATCAAGCAATTCAAAGAGCTCAATAAATTTTACTAGAACAACTAATTTTATATAAACAATACTATTTTTCATTTTTACCTCAAAAATATCTTGATTATTATTTTGACTGTGTTATCCAAAGGGCGACGCCGATTACTTAGCTCCGCAACTCCACAATGTACAGATAGTCAGTCTATGAATTCATTCACATGAATACCACACTCCACAAAAGTTGGTACCACCAAGGATTCTGTAAAGATAGAAACAATAAAATCGGTATATATCATAGTAGCTGAAAAGCAATACACTAATTCATCTAACTTATTCATCTGAAGAGTAAATGTTTTGGTAAATGAGGAAAATATTGAAGTAGTACATTAGAATGAGAGAGTTTACTCTTTTATATAATACATAAAAGTTTGTACTCACCATATACAGCAACAAAATGTAATGATGGAATTCAAATTCTTCAATGTCTTCAGTTCAGTTGGCGGAATAACAGCATATGTCGGCAGGCAGCAAGACCACTCCATTTTGCGAGCGTAACTTCCGACTGACCACCACGAAAGCACCACAGAGGCTAAATGAACGGTCTCACATATAAAACTGAGAGAATACGGGACTAAATGAAGAGAATTCACTCAATGTATGAGTCAAACATGAAATAGTTGCAAAACCTACCCATTACAAAATGACGTGGATACGTGTTTCTGACCGTATTATCACGTTACTGACCTAAACATTGCCCACTAAATGATACAAAGTATCGCTTACGATTTTTTCATTACTCCATATACATTGAATTTCCCAAAAATACAATGTAAATAAGAAAATTGCTGGTGAGTTGAAATATAATACCCATTGAATTGAAAATGGTCGACTGGGTCCAATGGACCCAGTCCGTCCACTATGTAACTTTGTAGTATAATAAAAAATATATTTAGCCCATTCTCGTTATTTCTTGATATTTTATTAAGGACACACATATAGGAAAAGTCACAGCGTCAAAATCAATTTCGTGCATTTTTGACTGAATTATAAACTCTCAAAACTACCAACCGGGTCCATTGGACCCAGTCCGTCGTTCTCATTTCATTCAAGTATTCTACCAGCTGATTGGTAGGTTCTTGGACAGTCCCCATTCTGCATCCCACCTCAGAGACATTGTCTCGCTTTCCCTCCTAAGGATGGCCCGTTATTAGATCCTTCTTCAATTCTTCATATCTTCTACCTCCTCTTATTTCGTCCAGAATTCCTATCCTCTTCCTTCCTCTCCCACGCTTCCCCAGTGTTCTCCCCTCTATCACTCTCTTCAACATGCCCTCTCCTCTCAAAACCTCCTCCATCCATCTCTTCTGTCTTCTCCGAACCTCTGCCACAAGCTACCTCTCCTCTCCGACCATATCCAATACCTCCTCGTTCGTCTTTCTCGCCATCCAGCTAACCTTCTCCATCCTTCTCCAAACCCACATCTCAAACGCCTCAAGCCTACGCACATCCTCCCTTCGCAATGACCAAGTTTCCGACCCATATAGCGCCACACTCCATATTAAAGTTTTCACCAGCCTCTTCTTTACGTCTCTTCTCAGACCCCCCCTCATCAATTCCCTTCTCTTCGAAAATGCTTCTTTAGCGAGCGCAATTCTGCATCTGATGTCCTTACCACTAAACCCATTCGCCTCCAAAATACTACCCAGATACGTAAACTGCTCGACCTGCTCTATCTTCTGACCTCCCACCCTTATATTCAGCCCCGCCTTCTTACTTCTACAAAATCTCATTACTTTCGTTTTCTTGTGATTGATCTTCATCCCATACTTTTCGCACTGCACCTCTAATGCATTCACCATTGACTGTAACCCCTTGGCCGACTGGCTAACCAATGCTTGATCATCTGCAAATCTCACTGATTTTATCAGCTCCCCTCCTACCTTTATTCCTACAGCCTCCTCCCCCCAAGCCTCCCTTACCATTTCTTCTGAATACACATTAAAAAGCAACGGCGATAGTGGGCACCCTTGCCTCACTCCCCGTCCTATCGTGGCCCATCCCGATTCTCCATTGGCTACCCTAACCTGCGCAGTCTGATTCATATACAAATTTCGAATCAGACGCCTGTCCCTCCAATCGACCCCTAATTTCTTCAACACTCCCATTAATTTCGTCCATTCCACCCGATCAAACGCCTTCTCGAAATCTACGAAGCATGCAAAAACATCCTGCCCATACTCTAGGTTTCTTTCTACTAGCGTCCTCATCACCGCTATAGCGTCTCGCGTTCCCGTCCCTCTCCTAAACCCGAACTGGTCGTCACCCAGGTATTCATTTGCCTTCTTCTCTAGCCTTCTGTTTAGAATCCTCAGAACTACTTTGGCCGCGTGGGATATTAAGCTTATTGTCCTATAGTCTTCGCAAGTTTTTGCCTTACTCTTCTTCGGTATAGGAATTAGTACAGTCTTCGCGAAGTCTTCCGGCCAAACTCCATCCTCATAAATCCTACGAATTAGCGCAAAAAGTTTTCCTCTTCCATTCTTCCCCATGCTCTTTAAAAACTCTGCAGGTATGTCATCTATTCCCACCGCCTTATTCCTTTTCATGTCTCGTAGAGCTCTTTCGATTTCGCTATCTAGGATACTTGGTCCGATGCCATCTCTGTCGATATCGTCTTCCCTTTCTATATCTAACCTCTTGGGCCTTATTTCTTTACCATACAGCTCTTCAACATACTCCTTCCACCTCTCCTGGATCTCTCTCGGTTCTACGATTACCTTTCCCGTCTTGTCTGTTATCGTTGTAATTCCCCTTCCCTTATTACCACCCGTCAGTTCCTTTACTTTCCTATATAATGCATCTGCTCTTCCCTCTTTTTGGTATTTCTCTAACGCGTCGATCTGTTCTCTCCACCACGCCTCTCTTGCTTTCTTTGTTTCTCTTCTAAGCCTGTTATTAAATTCTCGGTATTTTCTCTTACCTAGCTCTGAGTTTACACTCTTCCATTTCCTTCTCTCCTCCATCTCCCTGATCATCTCCTTCGTGATCCACGGTTTTCTAATTTTAGTTGCACTCACTACGCCTACCGTTGCTTTCGCCGCTTCTATAATTCCATTTTTCAAACTTCCCCATTCATCTTCCACTGATCTAACTCCATGATCCTCACCCATTATCTCATCCACCTTCTCCCGATATTTCTTCTTCATTGCCCCAGTTAATGCCTCCGTATTCCACTTACGTACCCTCCTTCCCATTCTTATCTTTTTCAGTTTTACCCGACATTTCATGACTAACAAGTTGTGGTCTGTGTCTGCATCAGCTCCTGGATAAGTATGCGAGTTTTTAACACTATTCCTGTATCTGTGACGTACCATTATATAATCTATCTGGAACCTGTCTGTGTCTCCCGGCTTCTTCCAAGTGTACCTACGTCGAGGATGATGTCTGAACCATGTATTTGTAATTACTAGGTTATTTCTGCGGCAAAACTCCACAGCTTTCTCGCCCCGGTCATTTCTTATTCCTAGCCCGTAATCGCCCACCTCCCGCCCATCTCTTCCTTCACCCACCACCGCGTTCCAATCCCCCATTACTACCAGGTGCTTACTTCCTGGTATCCTACCAATTATTTCCTCTAGCTGATCGTACACCCCATCTACCTCCTCCTCTTTATGATTAGAGGTAGGCATATAAACCTGGATTATAACTAAATTCGTTGGTTCTGCTTTTAGTTCCGCGACTATTATCCTATCACTCACCTGTTCTGCATACACTACTTTTCTACCAAGTTTCCTATTCATTACGAATGCAACCCCGCGCTGACTTTCATTCCCTCCACTATAAATTACTCTATAGTCGCCGCTCCAGTAATCCCCGTCATCCTTCCATCTTACTTCACCCAGACCCATGATGTCTACACCCACCCTCTCCATTTCTTGCTTTATATTCTCTAGCTTCCCCGCCCTCAGCATAGTCCTAACATTCCAAGTGCCTATTCTTATAGTTTCGTTCCTCTTCTTAATCTTCTTTTCCTCTGCTGCTGCTTCGTCTGAGCAAGGATTTCGTGTGATGACGACCGCAGGGGCCTTGCTCCCACCGCTGCCGGGCACGACACCCGGCCCTCTTGGCCGAGTCCCGTAGTTGCCAGGATTCATTATCAATTGAGAACTGTCCATAATTTCAAGGTTTTTGTTTTAATTGAGGTAGTATTCCTTGGCCTTACTCAATAGTGTTTTTTACGTGACACCATCACTTCAGAGGCCGCCCCACTGGGGTCAGACGCCTTTTGCAGCCGCCTCACTGAGGCACAGACGCTGCGCGGACTACCATTCGTCTGTCTCCTAACCTTCGACCAATCTGGCATGGGTGACCCTACCAGGAGCAATGCTCCCGCCAGTGCAGCTCTAGGGGTCATCGGAGCACGCAAGCCCTTCAACCACGACAAGGTTGTAGTCCAAGAGGAGGGGTCCGTCGTTCTAGGGTTAAAAAATAAAATCAAGATTTTGGAACAAAAATTACTAGTCACAATAAATACAATTGATTTATAACTATTTATTTTTTTCTTATTTCTTATCCACACAGTTTAAGGTAATTTGAGCGAGAAAAAGATATCACTTCAACTAGAATTTGATGATATCGACCAAATTTTAAAGAAAATAGTCATCTTTCCAATGATATAAAAATATTAACCCCTAGCCGGACTACTTTTAGAGCGATTTGCCTAAAAAAGGTAAGCTATTTTGCATGGGATAAATTACAGTTTTTCGCTCCAGAGGGAGAATATTGAAAAAAAATTAGGAAAATCAATCAACAACCAGATTTCGTCAAAAAACTAACGGTGAGTAGTTATTATGTCTTCTCAACTGTGTATGAAAAATAATCAATTAATCACCATTGACATTTTTACTTAATCAGCAAAAAATCTTCTGCTGTGAAGGCGTTTTAGCCGAAGGTACGGCGTGAAAAAATGGGTCGAATTCGAGACTTGCATAGGTATATTTCTTTCATTACTGAGAATTTTTGTCATGTTTTCCTATATTTCTGCCCCATTAATTTACAATTTTTACTTCTTACAGATGCTGAAATAAAAAAATAAAATTCGAATATGGTCTCCATCATGACTAAGGAAATAAATATCTCTCTCAAACTGCCTCAATTCTTTAAAAAAATTATAATTCTATTTAGGTTTCTAGGTTTTATTTTTGAGTCTGTATCTGCCCTCAGCCTTCTTTTCCTCGCTTTGTACGTCCATTCTCAGTTGTGTGATGCACTCAGATGAGTGATGAACTTGGGCGATTTAATCTCACAGCATTTTCTATTAAAAATACGTTTTGCGTTCAAGGAAGGAATTTTAGGTTGTTAAGAAACTAGAGTTATGCAATTGAATGGCTGTCCAGAAGTATTAATTTAAAAATATATAGTCGCGACAGCAGACAGGGCTTCTCCAAGATACGCTGTTGTTGAAATATGCATTAGGCTTTAACTTCAAAGGGGAAGCTTAACTTAAATATTGCAATCATCATAAAGATATCTCATTAAACGGCTGTGAAAAGACAGGACCGTGTTAACACCTCCCTGAATGCAAATCCGTCCCGGATAGTGAGAAAACTAACAAAATATTTTTAAGCTTTTCGGTTATCTTCTTGCAGCTATCACTAGAATTATTTCAGGAATGAAACAATTCAACGTTTCAAAACTTTACAATATTTATTTCAAAGTAAAATGGCATAAAATACATTATTTCACGTAATCATTCCATCTTGAGTTAATAAACTTACAAGAAGCAACTTCGTAGATCAAATAACATCACTCTCCAATTTCACAGTGCAAACGACCATCAAAAGCGTAAATTAAACTTCTGAATATGGAATAACTAAAAGCTGCTGTAAGTAATAGACTTAAATTCCAATCACAAACAGTCACGGTACATCCTTGAGTAATTAAAGTTCACTGATGAATGATTTCCAGAAATCGTTTTCAACGAGTTTTACAAGACTACCAAAGGCAAAAATATCTGTGGTGTAGCGTTCACCTTATTGAAAAAAATCAAGTGTAAAAGGAACATATATTCATATGTAAGCTTAAAAGTAAATTGCTTTGAAATAATAAATTTTAAGACTAAGAGATGAAGGGGAAGTAGAAAGTAGTATTGGAACAGGCACAGTCTAAACAATTGTATACTGTAAAATAGGTATCAGCTGTACAACGTTCACCGGTTTCAAAACAATGAATGTTTTACAAGGAACTTAGAATGTATAGTTATCTGTGAGTAACAGGGGGTGGCTAATAACTCTTGAGGACATTACACGCAGGCCAATAAACTTTCTCAGTTAAGTGGAAAATGCAGTGTTACGCGTTTGTGTGTAATTTAAAAGCCATACGTCAAACGATTGAAATTTCACAGCTTTAAAAGTGTGGGCGGGAGAGTTAAAATTAGCCATAATAATAATTAAAATTTTTGTAAATAATATACTGCTAAAAAAGTAAAATATTTCACGTTGAGGGTGTGAATCTGAGGTAGAGAAAAGTAACAGCACAGATACCTGTGGTGTAGTGTTCACCATTTAGAAAAAAATGAAGTTTTAGAGGAAAATGTGAATATGTTCATTCAAGTATTCTACCAGCTGATTGGTAGGTTCTTGGAAAGTGCCTATTCTGCATCCCAACCTCATAGACATTGTCTCGCTATCGCTCCTAAGGATGGCCCGTTATTAAATCCCTCTTCAATTCTTCATATCTTCTACCTCCTCTTATTTCGTCCAGAATTCCTATCCTCTACCTTCGTCTTCCACGCTTCCCCAGTGTTCTCCCCTCTATCACTCTCTACAACATGCCCTCTCCTCTCAAAACCTTCTCCATCCATCTCTTCTGCCATCTCCGAACCTCTGCCACAAGATTCCTCTCCTCCCCGAGCATATCCAATACCTCCTCGTTCGTCTTTCTCGCCATCCAGCTAACCTTCTCCATCCTTCTCCAAACCCACATCTCAAACGCCTCAAGTCTACGCACATCCTCCCTTCGTAATGACCAAGTTTCCGACCCATATAGCGCCACGCTCCATATAAAAGTTTTCGCCAGCCTCTTCTTTACGTCTCTTCTCAGACCCCCCCTCATCAATTCCCTTCTCTTCGAAAATGCTTCTTTAGCGAGCGCAATTCTGCATCTGATGTCCTTACCACTAAACCCATTCCCTCCAAAATACTTCCCAGATACGTAAACTGCTCGACTTGCTCAATCTTCTGCCCCCCCACCCTTATATTCATCCCCGCCTTCTTACTTCTAGAAAATCTAATTACCTTTGTTTTCTTGTGGTTGATCTTCATCCCATACCTTTCGCACTGCACCTCTAACACATTCACCATTTCTTCCAAGCCAAGCTTCCACCCGGCTTCCTCCAAGTGTACCTACGTCGAGGATGATGTCTGAACCATGTATTTGTTATTACTAGGTTATTTCTACGGCAAAACTCCACAGCTTTCTCCCCGCGGACGTTTCTTCTTCCTAGCCCGTAATCGTCCACCTCCCGCCCATCTCTTCCTTCACCCACCACCGCATTCCAATCCCCCATTACTACCAAGGGCCTACTCCCAGGTATCCTACCAATTATTTCCTCTAGCTGATCGTATACCCCATCTACCTCCTCCTCTTTATGATTAGAGGTAGGCATATAAACCTGGATTATAACTAAATTCGTTGGTTCTGCCTTTAGTTCCACGACTATTATCCTATCACTCACCTGTTCTGCATAAACTACTTTTCTACCTAGTTTCCTATTCATTACGAATACAACCCTACGCTGACTTTCAGTCCCTCCACTATAAATTACTCTATAATCGTCGCTCCAGTAATCCCCGTCATCCTTCCATCTTACTTCACCCAGACCCGTGATGTCTACACCCACCCTCTTCATTTCTTGTTTTATATTCTCTAGCTTCCCCGCCCTCAGCATAGTCCTAACATTCCACGTACCTATTCTGATAGTTTCGTTCCTCTTCTTTATCTTCTTTTCCTCTGCTGCTACTACGTCTGAGCAAGGATTTCGTGTGATAACGACCGCAGGGGCCTTGCTCCCACCGCTGCCGGGCACGACACCCGGGCCTCTGGGCCGAGTCCCGTAGTTCCCAGGATTCATTATTATTTGAGAACTGTCCATAATTTCAAGGTTTTTGTTTTAATTAAGATAGTATTCCGTGGCCTATCTCAATAGTGTTTTTTACTTGACACCATAACTTCAGAGGCCGCCCCACTGGGATCAGATGCCTTTTGCAGCTGGCTCACTGAGGTACAGACGCTGCGCGGACTACCATTCGTCTGTCTCCTAACCTTCGACCATTCTGGCATGGGTGACCCTACCAGGAGCATGGCTCCCGCCAGTGAAGCTCTAGGGGTCATCGGAGCACGCAAGCCCTTCCACCACGACAAGGTTGTAGTCCAAGGGAAGAGTGTGAATATGTAAGCTCAAAAAATTTTTTTTTCACATTAAAAACTAACAGAATTTGTAGGCGAAGTAGAAAGCAATATTTGAATAGAAATCAATAAAGCAGTGTTCACCGGTTTGAAAAATATGTATGTAAGTAATACAAGAAAACGAGAATGTGGAATTTTGGTGATTTTCAGGAGGTATTATTGCAAATAACCACAAGAATATTACATGCAGGCCAATGAAATTTCTCAGTCTAGTGGGTGATGTGGTGTCACGCGTTTGTGGGCTATACATGTAACTGTAATTCGCTGTGGCTGTGAGAGTTGAAAAAAAGCTATTTTTTTGGAAAATGATAAACTACTAAAAATGTGATACTTTTACTTTGAGAGTGTTTACTTGAGGTAGATAGTTGTAATCGCATGGATATTCAGCCGTGAAAATGGGGTAAGCTGAAGAGGATTGTTAGCTGTAAGACTAATGTATCAGTGTTGTTTGTTATATCTGTGAGGTTGGACAATTAAAAATACACAATGAAACTATTTAACCCATTCACTGTCATTCACTATCACAGCCTTGGAAGCTACTCACTCCTTACATTGCATATTGCACTTCACAAAACAAAGAACAGCACTTAGCTTAATTATATTTCACTTCATTTTAACAAACATGGGATATGGGCCCATGTACATGTACCTTGCCATCTATGGGAAGAGGGTATCTAAATTAAAGTTATATATCCATAGTTCCCCACAATAGAATATATCTGTTGAAGGAAGCATGTGAAGTGGCAGATTTTTCCATACAAATCAAATGCTAAACATGCAACATATTTACTTTCGTTTGCCCTTTTATGCAGTTTCTTTTCTCAGTTGTGTTTAATAAATCTTAGTTATCAATTCTGTAACATTTCTGTTTATCTAGTTAATAAATTGTTTTAGAAAGTCAAAAGTCTTACAGCCGTTTTATTATGGGTTATTACAATTTATCACACGAAATCCTTGCTCAGACGAAGCAGCAGCAGAGGAAAAGAAGATTAAGAAGAGGAACGAAACTATAAGAATAGGCACTTGGAATGTTAGGACTATGCTGAGGGCGGGGAAGCTAGAGAATATAAAGCAAGAAATGGAGAGGGTGGGTGTAGACATCATGGGTCTGGGTGAAGTAAGATGGAAGGATGACGGGAATTACTGGAGCGGCGACTATAGAGTAATTTATAGTGGAGGGAATGAAAGTCAGCGCGGGGTTGCATTCGTAATGAATAGGAAACTTGGTAGAAAAGTAGTGCATGCAGAACAAGTGAGTGATAGGATAATAGTCGTGGAACTAAAAGCAGAACCAACGAATTTAGTTATAATCCAGGTTTATATGCCTACCTCTAATCATAAAGAGGAGGAGGTAGATGGGGTGTACGATCAGCTAGAGGAAATAATTGGTAGGATACCAGGAAGTAAGCACCTGGTAGTAATGGGGGATTGGAACGCGGTGGTGGGTGAAGGAAGAGATGGGCGGGAGGTGGGCGATTACGGGCTAGGAAGAAGAAATGACCGGGGCGAGAAAGCTGTGGAGTTTTGCCGCAGAAATAACCTAGTAATTACAAATACATGGTTCAGACATCATCCTCGACGTAGGTACACTTGGAAGAAGCCGGGAGACACAGACAGGTTCCAGATAGATTATATAATGGTACGTCACAGATACAGGAATAGTGTTAAAAACTCGCATACTTATCCAGGAGCTGATGCAGACACAGACCACAACTTATTAGTCATGAAATGTCGGGTAAAACTGAAAAAGATAAGAATGGGAAGGAGGGTACGTAAGTGGAATACGGAGGCATTAACTGGGGCAATGAAGAAGAAGTATCGGGAGAAGGTGGATGAGATAATGGGTGAGGATCATGGAGTTAGATCAGTGGAAGATGAATGGGGAATTTTGAAAAATGGAATTATAGAAGCGGCGAAAGCAACGGTAGGCGTAGTGAGTGCAACTAAAATTAGAAAACCGTGGATCACGAAGGAGATGATCAGGGAGATGGAGGAGAGAAGGAAATGGAAGAGTGTAAACTCAGAGCTAGGTAAGAGAAAATACCGAGAATTTAATAACAGGCTTAGAAGAGAAACAAAGAAAGCAAAAGAGGCGTGGTGGAGAGAACAGATCGACGCGTTAGAGAAATACCAAAAAGAGGGAAGAGCAGACGCATTATATAGGAAAGTAAAGGAACTGACGGGTGGTAATAAGGGAAGGGGAATTACAACGATAACAGACAAGACGGGAAAGGTAATCGTAGAACCGAGAGAGATCCAGGAGAGGTGGAAGGAGTATGTTGAAGAGCTGTATGGTAAAGAAATAAGGCCCAATAGGTTAGATATAGAAAAGGAAGACGATATCGACAGAGATGGCATCGGACCAAGTATCCTAGATAGCGAAATCGAAAGAGCTCTACGAGACATGAAAAGGAATAAGGCGGTGGGAATAGATGACATACCTGCAGAGTTTTTAAAGAGCATGGGGAAGAACGGAAGAGGAAAACTTTTTGCGCTAATTCGTAAGATTTATGAGGATGGAGTGTGGCCGGAAGACTTCGCGAAGACTGTACTAATTCCTATACCGAAGAAGAGTAAGGCAAAAACTTGCGAAGACTATAGGACAATAAGCTTAATATCCCACGCGGCCAAAGTAGTTCTGAGGATTCTAAACAGAAGGCTAGAGAAGAAGGCAAATGAATACCTGGGTGACGACCAGTTCGGGTTTAGGAGAGGGACGGGAACGCGAGACGCTATAGCGGTGATGAGGACGCTAGTAGAAAGAAACCTAGAGTATGGGCAGGATGTTTTTGCATGCTTCGTAGATTTCGAGAAGGCGTTCGATCGGGTGGAATGGACGAAATTAATGAGAGTGTTGAAGAAATTAGGGGTCGATTGGAGGGACAGGCGTCTGATTCGAAATTTGTATATGAATCAGACTGCGCAGGTTAGGGTAGCCAATGGAGAATCGGGATGGGCCACGATAGGACGGGGAGTGAGGCAAGGGTGCCCACTATCGCCGTTGCTTTTTAATGTGTATTCAGAAGAAATGGTAAGGGAGGCTTGGGGGGAGGAGGCTGTAGGAATAAAGGTAGGAGGGGAGCTGATAAAATCAGTGAGATTTGCAGATGATCAAGCATTGGTTAGCCAGTCGGCCAAGGGGTTACAGTCAATGGTGAATGCATTAGAGGTGCAGTGCGAAAAGTATGGGATGAAGATCAATCACAAGAAAACGAAAGTAATGAGATTTTGTAGAAGTAAGAAGGCGGGGCTGAATATAAGGGTGGGAGGGCAGAAGATAGAGCAGGTCGAGCAGTTTACGTATCTGGGTAGTATTTTGGAGGCGAATGGGTTTAGTGGTAAGGACATCAGATGCAGAATTGCGCTCGCTAAAGAAGCATTTTCGAAGAGAAGGGAATTGATGAGGGGGGGTCTGAGAAGAGACGTAAAGAAGAGGCTGGTGAAAACTTTAATATGGAGCGTGGCGCTATATGGGTCGGAAACTTGGTCATTGCGAAGGGAGGATGTGCGTAGGCTTGAGGCGTTTGAGATGTGGGTTTGGAGAAGGATGGAGAAGGTTAGCTGGATGGCGAGAAAGACGAACGAGGAGGTATTGGATATGGTCGGAGAGGAGAGGAAGCTTGTGGCAGAGGTTCGGAGAAGGCAGAAGAGATGGATGGAGGAGGTTTTGAGAGGAGAGGGCATGTTGAAGAGAGTGATAGAGGGGAGAACACTGGGGAAGCGTGGGAGAGGAAGGAAGAGGATAGGAATTCTGGACGAAATAAGAGGAGGTAGAAGATATGAAGAATTGAAGAGGGATCTAATAACGGGCCATTCTTAGGAGGGAAAGCGAGACAATGTCTCTGAGGTGGGATGCAGAATGGGGACTGTCCAAGAACCTACCAATCAGCTGGTAGAATACTTGAATAATAATAATTACAATTTAATTACGAAAATGTAACTGGTGATTTCATTCAAGCCATGTTCTGTGATGCACAAAATATGTGTTTTTTCCACGTAGAGAAATGCTTAGATCTAACTTCTAAATTGATGCATACTGCAAGTTTTCAAGTCCATTTTTATAAGTTTGACACTGCAGGTATAATGCCTGATAGTTTTGCTTCTTGTCTAATACGCACCAAATATGCATAAAAGGTATATAAACTTTGGTATAAATACGTCTGTGTACACTCTTCGTCCTTCCCATATGACTTCCATTTACATAGATAACCTCTTTTCCACTAACTTGCATTCACACGCAGTTCAAAAGCCGGTAACCAACGCCAACCGTGGTTTCCCGACCGACGTAAAGGTAGTTTGAGCGAAAAACCACTTCACCTAGAATTTGATGAATTTGGCCTCATTTTAAAGAAAAAAACTCATATTTCCAATAATATAAAAATATCAACCTTTTGCCAAACTACTTTTCGAGCAATTTGCCTAATAATATAAGCTGTTTTACACGGGATAGATAATGATTGTGCGCTCCCGAGGGAGAATATTATACACATTCGGAACTTCCAGCACCTAGATTTCATCAAACAACTAACGGTGTGTAGATTGCATGTTTTCTAGACTATTTATAAAAATAATCTATTACCCACCACAGTAATTTTAACAGAAATGCAAATAAACCTGCTGTTTTGAAGGGTTTTCAGCCGTACGGTGGGAAAAAATGAGTCAAGTTAGAGACTTATGTAGCTTTATTTATTTAGCTACTGAGAATTTTGGTCGTATATAACTATATTTTTGCGCAATTAATATTACAATATTTATTTCATACTTTTCACAGACGCTTAAATAAAAAAAATTAAATTTGAATATGGTATCCATTATGACTATGGAATTATCTCGCTCAAACCACCTTAAAGCTTACCAGGGTTAGCGCCAACTTGCGTTCACACGGCCAATTTCCAACCTTGGTAAGCCTAACCAGCGAAGAAAGCTAGTAAAGAGCGTTCCACATTTAGTTTACAGTATGGGCTCTTATGGAGATTCAATTCCCATGTAAATCTCCGTAAGGCCTGAGGTGCGACGCACAGTGGTCCGGATCCGAAAAAAGGCGGATAAAAGTCATTTTTTCGACTTTCTTGAAACTCACTTTAAATATGCAGATCTTGTAGAAAAATGTCCGGAGAATCCTTCCGCACACTTAGTTTTGCATAAAATGTTTTTTTAAGTTTAGTAAAGTCAGTTTGCTTCAAAGTAAAGCTAATTTTAGCTAAACCGCGCTCTTTTAATTTTTTCGAAAAAATACACATTTTTAACAATTTTTTTGATCTATTTCTCATTAAAAATTGGTAAAATGACTGTGGACTATAATTATATGGACACTTTACCTTGAGAAAAACTAGGTTTCTTGTATCTTGTAGTGGTTGTGATGATCGCTTTAGGATTTCTTCAAGAGGAATAATTTTTTCTCACAAATTTCGCATAAACATTGGATTATAAAACGAGTGACACCGAGTGACACGGAGGTTCTTATGGTGGTAAGAGTGGGTTATATTTGAAAGATATTGGTAAATGATTTAGCTGCAAATATTGGCAAATAAGTGAATTACAATGACTTATGTGACTCTTTGTGAGCGTCGGCACTAGACACGCGAGCTTCGGCACAGTGGAGACAGATAGTAAAATATGTCTTTTCCAATGTTTTATTGATAAGGATTTAAAAAATGAAGAAGTTAACTATTTTTTCTCTATTCTATTCTGTTATTTGCCGAAGTTACTCTAGAAAGAGCGAGAGAATGAATTTCAGACTGCGATACTAAGCGAAATTGTGACGCTGGAAGAGGAGGAAAATATTTTCTTCGATCGCTTCTCAGTACGATTCCCATGGAGTTTGGTTAATCGTTGGAAGTATATGAGACTGGTTGTATGCACTGCTGCTGGGAAAACCCACCTCTGGCTGTCCCTTTCCTCAAAGCCTAAGTGACAGGAGACCCGCTATCCGCACACGTGCCGGACCCAAGGGTAGTGGGTAAGGTCCTAATTTGGGATATTTTACTATCCCTACTTAGCGCACTACCCAACTTGTGTTTATTGCCTAAAGGCGGTTTCTTTGACCTTCAAGTGAAGTTGCACGTGTTAACAGATGTGGTATTTACCCTTCAGACGCATCTTTCCAGATGGATATTATTGGAGGGCTGCCGCTGGTATGCATTTTCGCACAAAATTCAGGCATTGCACATTTCTCTTTATGCGGTCCACTCTCCTGGTTATCCTGTGGGGTAGATCCAGGTTCTTGGGGGTGGTGGTAACTCCTCTTCTTAACCCTTAAAGTGCCAGCGTCGCTGTAGGCGACGCTCGAAAACTCTCCCAAAAGTGCCAGCGTCGCCTATAGCGACGCTAAGTTTAGAGTTTTTTTATTCATCGTGAACACAATTATTCGCCGTAATTTTTTCCATATTTAAGCTTTATAATGTTCTACAAACATAATACTACTCAAATTCGCTTTATAAAACAATTGGCTATTTAAATCTCTTTTGAATACTGTGGTCTCAAGTTCAGTGGCACTTCCACCGCCCTCTTATTTGCTTAGTGTTTTTCTTTGAATTTTTTCATGGACAAATGCTCATAATTCACGCATATTGCGTGTCAATATCTTTTTCTTTTTGTATTTTCTTCTACAAGTATCTCCACAACATTATTTTACGGGTACTGGGAAAAAATAGATAGGTAATCAGTCCTGGATACGTAGTGTTTTTGAGACGAATGCTTTCTTCCCGGGCGTGCATTCCCCGCCTTCGTATGACTGAGATGATGCCACTCTTGAATCTTTTGCAGCACAAAAGATTCTGACAATGAGAGTCACTGCAGATGTAAACAAATTTGCCACCGGCCTGACCCAGAGAGATTAGGGGAACGGCTACATTTTTTATGACTCGGAGGGTCTTAGTCATGCCTTTTGGTCGACAATCACATACGTAGTGATTTCGGTGACGGGCAAAGTGGAGGGTTCCCTTTGGGAGATTTATTTATGACTGGGGAGTGCCTGAGCACGGCCATCTGGTCTAAGTCATGCGTTTGGGTTAACAATTACAATGAAAGCTCTTTCGGTGACGGGAAAAGTGGAGGATGCCGTAGAAAGCAGTTGTATTTCGGAAAGAGCAAGAGACGCAAGCTAACTAGGTTTCTTATTTCCTACCGAAATTTGCGTGTGATACGAACGAAAGTTTTTTATTTACGACGATAGTTTATTTTCTCTATGATGAGTGAAGTGTGGTAAAGAAAGAAAAAGTCAACAAATATTGGTAAAGGTGAGCTTTCGTCTCACCAGTGAAAACGCAATTTTCACCCACTTTCAACAGATGTATCGACATCAAAAGCACCTCACATATTTTGCAAACCTCTTACATTTTACAAATGCATATTCTTTCCTCTACCATAAGGTATCATAGTCAATTTCTCCATATACTCTAGCTTTTTCATAAAAAAATCTCTGGGTAGACGAAAACTCATCTTTACCGTTTTTTATTTCCTTGTGGTATGAACGAAAGTTTTTTTTCTTTACAACGAAAGTTTTTTTTTCTCTATGATGAATAAAGTGCGGAAAAGAAAGAAAAATATCTACGATTTGATCAGTAAAATATCAAGTGACAGTGATTTCCTAATAAGTTCATCTGATTGTAGTGAATCAGTGGAGGAAGAAGACATTAGTGATTCTGAAACTTCATCATCGGAAACCAACGAGAGTGAAGACGACTTGAGTGAAAGAGATGGGGAAGACTGCACCGCGTCAGAAGTATGCCGAAGTTCTAGGTTCGAAGCACGCTCCACTCCACGATTATGCGCCAATAGTGTAATTTCGTCTTTTTTTCACCAATACTCTCCTGAGGATAATGGTCACTCAAATAAATAGATATGCAGAGCAGTATCTCCACTCACACAAGATCCTCTCTCCAAATTCAAGAGCAAGACTTTGGAAGCCGGCGACTGTGACAAGAAATGAAAGCATTTATTGCTTGCATTTGAATATGGGGATAGTAACTAAGCCTAGCATTTCTAGTTACTAGTCCAACAGTAAATGCTTGGAGACATCATGTTAAGAAACATGTTTTCCTGAAACCGATTTCAAATTTTGCGCAAATGTTTTCCATCCTGTTGTAAATTTGAAAGTTCCCCGTAGTGTGACCCATGATCTACGTACCAGCCCATTGTGGGCCATGCCAATAAAATACTTAGGCATTACCTACTACATCCCTCACCAGTAACTGTATAAAGATAAAAGTTTAGTTGGACCAAATCCCACAGCAGGTTATTGTAGTACGTATCTCAATAAGCGTCATCATCGTAGGGGAATTAGTTTTTGATGATGTGTGACTCAGTATCTCATTAAAGCGTAAAGTGTGAAAATTGCTTGCAATCTAAATCCATTATCAAGCATAATTTGTTGAATATACATTGTAAATTACTTTTGAGTGGAACGGATCATTGTAAAATCAAAATTATGCATGCTATAAGCAGTCGCAGTTTTTCTCTTTCTCTCTTTGTACTTGTAAATTTGACGTGATTTCTGTGTGAATTTGGACACATGATTTTGTTATATTTTCTTTTGATAAATCCAAATTTGATTATGATAATAGTTTAATTTGCTAAGCAAATCTAAAACGCTAGCATATTCACAAAAATGTTAAAAAATCAGTTGTGATCGTAATTTCAGTATACTTTCAGTAATTGTTATAAAAATTATAACATTGCATAATTGTTATTAACAATTAATTTATGTTTTCAAAAACCATTCTGATCATTTAGATAATAAAATTTTAGCCTGTATGTATTCAATATCTGATTACCATTTGTCTGATTTATGATATTCATTTTTCAAACGTTTGGGGTTGAATCTTGAATGGATTATAAATTTGGCTCTGCTGATAATCATCGATTTAAACAAATAATAGTGAAAATGCAATTGAAAATTTTGGTATTTGATAAAATCAATAAGCATTCTTTGAAAATATGTATAAATCTTAATAAATCGTACATGTAAAATTTTACGACATCGCTTTTAAATAATGGCAATAAAATTTACGATAACAATTACAATGTTTAATTAAGTAAATATTTTTTCCATGGATAATAAGTTAAAAAAACGGTCAACAATATCATATAGGGATATGTTATCTATACACTGTCCAAATTTGACTAATTTATCATAAAAATCATTCTTTTAAATGACATTTTATTGAAAGTCTGCAATTTTCATGAAAATCCCTTGACACTTTTAAGACGCCTTTATGGAATTTCGGCTGGCACTCAAAGGGTTAACCTCCTCCTAGCTTCAGTCGAAACATTATGGTGCTCTTCAGTTGCTCTTTTCCCATCGATGCGTACACATTCCAGTTCTTAGTCGTTGGGTCCTCAGTTGGCAATAGTTTTCGTGATTTGAAGTGATCTCTGAAGTAAGTGTTAGTGTTGCGATAATTTTGAATAGTGTTGAGATTCAATGATTTTTTGTTCTCTGACCACCACAGCGATAACAATAATTAATCAGGTATGCCATTTTTCTATTATTTCCGTATTTGAAGTTGATCTAATATGAGGTACCACACTAAATTTTGCATTGTTTTTGCTTCCGTTTAAACTCCTAACTTTCTAAAATAAAGAATATTTTTCAGCATTTAACAAACCATTGATTCTAATTTTTAACTCACAGCTACGTCGTTAACATTTACGGGGAAGGAACTTCACGATGAAATGCAGGAGAAAAAACGACCGGAAAAGTAATTTGACGGGATTTCTTGAGGATTGCCTACATTTACACGGAGATGAGCGCGCAAAAAATGAGCTCAAAAAGTTTTTGAAGGTAAATTTTTTTGTTGGTTACGAGAAAAGATGGCGAGCTAGCTCTTGAACGAACTCTGTTTTTGTACATAGGTATGCGACGTGGTTCGATCAAATCGTTGATTTCCTTGATGTTGTGTGTCGTAACATTCCAAGTACCTCAGGTTCGTATTTTCCCTGTTTTAATTGTGATATGACATCCCTTGGGCTATTGTCTAAGTAATAAGCCTTTTCTATCAGGTACATCTCATAAAAGAAAGGGTAAGCCAAACAAACAAATTTTTGGATGTCACAATCCGATCAAAAAAAAAGGAAAACTAAATTCCTTAGAGAAAGTACTTCCCCTGCAGAACTGTCATTTGCCACAGCCATGAAGCTAAGAGAGAAAGGACATGGCGCAGAAGAGTCTCTAGTTAAAGAGGCTACGATGACCCCCTTACACGGGCAAAACGAATATTGAAAAAGTGGAAGAGGTAAGAGAAGCCCCTCTCCACTATTTCCTCTGATGACGGTTTAGC
This sequence comes from Pyrrhosoma nymphula, assembly GCA_963573305.1. Taxonomy (NCBI): domain Eukaryota; kingdom Metazoa; phylum Arthropoda; class Insecta; order Odonata; family Coenagrionidae; genus Pyrrhosoma; species Pyrrhosoma nymphula. Next base: position 101,960,871 of record OY754332.1, on the reverse strand, counting down.
ATTAGTTGTCAATTCAAATCTGACCAAAAAGCAGTATTTGCAGATAAGAAACGCTGCAAGATATCATGGACATGATTTGTATCCATTATATCATTCTATTTTGAATGCCAAAAAGACTACTTATCCGGTTGGTATTGAAATCTCAGATCTACTATCTACAGACTACTTATCCTACTTCCCAGAATAATGGCACCCTCAAATGTTTGGGAGGGAGGTTGGGTTTAGGGTAGCCTACGGGGATTTAAGTTGCTGCTTCTGGTCACCCGCAGCGCCTATTCCCCCGTAGTTAAATTAAACTGCAGTAGTAGTACCGTACACTGTACAGCAACACGTGTTTCAACCCCATCAGGTGTGATGGCATACCTGATGATGACGCCCTAAGCGTTGAAACACGCGTCGTGTATTATTGTACATTAAATATTAGTGGCCAGTACAACTACTGCAGCTTAAATTAATTACTGAAATGCTGTTCCACCACGTAACGCCAATTACGGTCGAATCCATTCCTCCGATTCCCGCCTCAGGCTCTGAAAGATGGGAGTGTTTAGCCTAAGACGAGGTTCGTATTTGGCAATTGGCGTCAGGCCCGGGTACTCGTGGGACAATGAACGGGGATGAAGACAGGGCTCAAGATGCTTATGGGGGGCGCAAGCAGAAGGGGAACCTTGAAAGGAGGAGGGAGAGATGGCGTCCAGTGATCCAGTCCTGATAAACCATGAAGGGTGACTCAGACATAACGTTCATAGCAAGGGAATGGGAAGTTTACAGGGTGTGGTATATTTAATCACCACATTAAAATAAATGATAATAAGAAAACAGGAAAAAAGATTAGCTCAAATGAGAAGTTCGAAATAACTCTACAAAATATGATGAACAAGCCGCAATAAGAGATAATTATTTTTTTATTTCCCTTTCTCAAGGGCCCCAGAAGCTCTGACCCTTGAAGTCCCCCAACGTGACCCCCTCCCACCATTTAGTACTGCAACGCAAGCCCGTGAAACTTGACGTCGCGAACGAATTGACTGATTTTTGGTGGGCGTAACGAGAGAAAAAACAATGAAAACCACCTTAGCTAGTTTGAAATAACTTCAATGACAGTATTTATATATTTACAATTATTACAGTATAACACAAGCCCGTAGGCTAAATACCGTTAGCCTTGTCTTTGCAAGACGATCACAAGTGGAACCAAGCCGTCACGTCCTTTCATCGGCGCGGTCAATTGCAAAGAGAGCTGCTATGATGGCGGTACACTTTGCCAGCGCAGGAGGGGAAACAGCTGGCCAGTGGAGGAGTGGGGTGAAGTGGCACAGTACCTCAAGCGAAAAGGGGAGAGTCGACACCGCTAGCGATCTTTGACAGAAGTTTTTCTCACCCACAAATCTCTCGTGGCATTATCGGAAAGTTTTTCCTTATTCAGGCATGGCAATGCTCCACAATTCCTCAGCATTCTCGAAAAAATCGATCCCTAACATACATAAACATATTTACATGAACATCTGTACTTTCAAAACCCATGTCATTAATAATGCTGTAAATTTTCGACTCGCGAGGTGAATGAAACTTATAATGAAGCGTTAAGAATTAAAAAAATTCCATTTCATTACTCAGCTTATATAAATATGTAACATACATTTTAAAAATACGGGATTTTGAAAGCAAAATGTTAACTTGATATTCCGGTATTTCATGTAACCTTTACATATCACGTTTCATCTCCATTAGTCTTAATATGTGCCAGATGAAACACTTCTTTGAAAAAAAATAATTTTGGCACGGTGTTATAAGTGGTTGCCTGTGCTTTCAGGAAGCCACCCACGGAGAGGAAGCTTTGAAAAAGCGTTCTCCATAAGCCCCATACTGTCAACAAAATGTGGAACGCGCTATAGTCTAAACGGGGCAATAGCGACCTTGATTCGAAGCGTGTGATGCTAACGTCATTTACTCACAAAAAGTTTGAACTATCTGGTGTCGCACTTGCGTTCTACGACCATTCTGGCGTTGACGTCTACAATTATTCGGGAAACAGTTGCAAGCACGCCTACGTACGATTCGACATCTTCGAAGTACCGTTCAAGTCACCACTAGGGTGTGTGGCACGGGGTGATTCAACACCAGGCATGAAGCACTCGTCCCAGCACAAATCAGAACCTCGCATGCTCCCCAGGCCGCTGTCAAAGCAGTGAGGAGAACAGGGCGCAGTCCGAATTCAGAATCTGGGAGAGTGATACGCAAATGAACATGGAAACATGCAGAACAATGCTATACACGCATCTAGTGGTTTATATTACTAATACTGTTAATTCATGAGTGCAACGAGATGCTACTTCATGCAGAGAACAAAATAATGCCGGACAAATCAACCGTTGTGAAGTGTCAGTAATGATATTGTGTTATTAAGCACAAGTGAAAATTCAACTCTACTTGTTGAGGGTGGGAGTTTCATAAGATTGATTTATCGCAACTAATAAGATCCCTTCTTGTGTGTGGTAAAAATTACATTTTAAATGTATCGGTTCTGAAATCAATTTCCTTTATCTAATTCCTGTGATCGCGTCTACCGTAGTACGTTGGCTCTAGCAGTATATGTTGAACGTCCAGCAAGAAATTGTCTGCTACGAATTTGTGCAAAAGATTTAACCTGTATTTCTCCCTACGATCAGTTAGAGATTCTCACCCTAATTCCTTCAACAATTCGTTAACACTGCTAAGTTTACCGTAACAATTTTCACAAATCTTGCTGCTCTCCGCTGTATTCGATCTATTTCAGAGATTACTCTTACTTCTTAGGGATCCCATATGCTAGCGGCAAACTCCAAGTGAGGTCTTACGAATTGAAAAATAACATTGCTCTTTACCTTCTCGTCGCGTTTTCTTAATATTCTTTTGATAAATCCCAATTTGCGACTAGCCTGTCCGCAGATTTCCCGAATGTGTTTCCCCAAGACAGGTCCTGAGTAAGGGTCACACCTAAGTATTTAACTGACTCTACATTTGATAAATCTGTTTGATTAATTGTGTACGTTTCGCTGACCGAGTTATTCTTTTTCCAAGAATTCATAACAACGGACTTTTTAAAATTCAATTCTAACAGCCATGTATTGCACCATTCATTTATACCATCTAGATCTTTTTGTAACGAAATCTTGCCCGACTCTTTGCCTAAATCCCTGTACAACACTGCGTCATCTTCAAAGAGGCGAATTTTGCTCGTAACAACTTTATTGATGTCAATAATATACAAAAGGAATCCATAAGGGACCGATGACACTTTCCAGGTGTACACCTGATGTAACTTTCACTACATCTGAATTAACGGCATCTAGAACTACCCTCTGTTCGTGGTCGGCTAAGAACTCTCTTATCCAACATATTACCCCCTGCCACACACCCCTGTGGTGGCTTGCAGGGTATTTTGTTGATGTAGATTACGTCGCGGTGTATTTCGTAAGCTTCCAACTTAACGAGTAACTTAGAATGAGGGATTTTATCGAAAGCTTTTTTGAAATCTAGAAATATTGCGTCTACTTGGACTAGATTTTCTCCCGAGAAAAGAATGTCGTGAAGGAAGAGGGCAAAATGGGTTTCGGAAGACCTGCTTTTACGGAATCTGTGCTGATTTTTCGTTAAGAAGGTTCCGCCGAGACTGTGAGTCAAAGCAAATACTAAATTCCACATTTGTGATATTTCGTCAAAAAAATCCTGCTTTCACTGATGCAATGCGTTACCTATAGAAACCCAAAAGTAAGGTACAAAATATGCAGATTATTCCACGAATGTATTTTAAATGAGCACTTTTTTCCTGCCATAGGAGCCGACTGCAGCGCCGTTTCCTACCAATTACAGCATTTTGACTTTAATTACCTACGGCATTAATTCTTTAATAAGTAGAAAACTAAGGTGGTAAGATGCCTGTATTTTACTTTTATTCAATTTATCTGAATTTTTTCCTTCTTAGATACAGTTTCCCAGGAAAATGGCATTTTTATTTTATGGAAAAATACTATTTTTACCCGTGTTTATCTCATTCTCCATGGAATACCATGTAATTTCAAGTTCAATAATAGAATAAAATAGCGTGGAAAGGTATTATTTTATTGTTCATATTAGATTGAGGAGAACGTTTTCTACAAGTAGACAGAATATGAATAAAATGACATTTAAGTCATTTTACGGTGGAACCACCTTAACAAGTTTTCACTATCCAAGTTCCCCATCATCGAACTGACAATTTTATGTTCCGATATCTTGCACGATATAGACGTAATGGAAATCGGTCTATAGTTACTGGACTCTTCCTTATCACCGCTTTTAAATATTGGTGTAACGTTCGCGATTTTCCTATCGAAAGGAACACGATGTTGTGTTAGAGATTTTTCAAATATAATTTTCAGGTACGGTGCTATTTCTGGTGCTAATTCTTTATTAACTCAGGCGGGAATTTGATCGGAACCAGGTGATTTTTTGGAATTAATGGATTTCAGATGACTTTCTATTCCACGACTGGTGGTATTAATAGACTGCATTGGGTGCTTATATAACCTAGGCATTTTAGCGGTGTCATTTGGAGAGCATCATGTACAGACGCTTTGAAAAAAGGTGCTGAGAATATTTGCTTTATCTAATTAGTCGTTTACTCTTTCTCCTTAATTGTTTTTTAGTGACGTTACTGTTGATTTGCAGCCTTGAATCTTTCTCGCGTTCGACCAAAATGCTTTTGGGTTATCCTCTCGTTTTTGGCCCAATATTTTATTTTTGGATTCCGGTAATGCTTTTTGAAAGAGCGCCTTAGCTGCTGTTTTCGCTTTCTTGTATTTTCCGCATAAATTCTTATACTCCTCTACGGGGAGACCCTGACGTACGTTCTTCATTTTTGCGTGCCAGATTCGTTGTCGCTTGAGAGATTTCCGGACGTCCGCATTATACCACCCAGGTTCAGTATTGACCTATTTAAGTAAACTTGGTATTGCTCTAGTTCTGGCTAGTCGTGTGATGCAACGAAAAGTATTCCATGTATAGTCAGTACAACGGTTTTCACTAATATCACAAAATTCTTTATACGAGGTCAATAGTTCTCGTTTTAAACCTACGAAATCCGCCTTATGAAATAAGTATACCTACTCTCCATTTTATGGGTGCCTTTTTGTAGGTAATAGTATGAAATCTAGTTTTGACTGCTCTGTGATCACTAATTCCGTTCACTGTTACTACGCTAAGGACGCTTTCAGGACGATTTGACTCTATGATGCAGTAGCTTGCTAAGTTTGATCTTTCGTTGAACGCGGCTGCATTCCTGATGCCCGTAGTTGTGCCGGGGAAGTATGGCATGACAGTAGGCCCTGGGCGACTTCGGCGACCGAAAAGCGCTGCAATCCGGCACTGATATTTGTTGCCTCTGGCGAGCGGCAGCGTCGAGACACCGCTTCCCTCGTGGCGGCGTTCCGGTCGCTCTTCGTACGCTCCGGAGGGTCGAGGCGGGGAGGAGTGAAAAGAATGAAGACGAGACAGCCGTCTCGTGGATCAGTACATACAGGAGCACTTGACTGCGCGGCGTGCGTATGGTCTGTAATCGGACGGTCCGTTTGTTCAGTTAGTGGTGCGTTGAGAGTTGTCGAGGTGCTCCGTTGAATGTGTATGTGGTTATTGGTGGAGTGCATGCAGTATCTTTTCCGTGGTGAATATAAATCTATGGGGGTTATGGATATCTTTCCATTCGTGAAAACATGGGGCTTTTGGGCTCAGTTGAGTGTGCTCATAGTTGTGTGGTCTTGTGCGTGAGTGGGAGATAACCATCGGCCGGATTAGCAGCTTGCCCTCGGAATTTTAAGTAAGTACTCCTCGTTGTTTATTAGTCTTCTGCTCCGTCACGTGTGTGAATAAATTATTTTCTCGTTTTCACATCAATATATCTTAGCTGTGATAGCGCTGCGGGGAAGAATTTTCTTGTTCCTACATTTGAAATGCTCGCTTTTTGTTTCCTTTAAAAGGGGAAATTGAAATAGAGGGGAAGGGAAATAGGCGGGGGAGTGTTCTTTAGGAGGGAAGGGAGGACATGCTTTGGGGGTTGGTGTTTAAAGGTGAATGACTTGAGGAGGGGAGGGAGAAGAAACAAACAATGGCAAGGACGGAGGTTACGAAGTTAACAAATCGGGCATCATACTATAAGGTTATTGACATTACATCTGCGAAATACCGTGCAAGCCACCACTAGGGTGTGTGGCACGGGGTGATTCCACACCAGGCACGCAGCAGTTGTCCCAGCACAAATCAGAGCCTCGCATGCTCCCCCGGCCGCTAGGCGCAGGCCAAAAAGCAGTCAGGAGAACAGTGCGCAGTCCAACCGGAAACTGGGAGAGTGATACGTAAATAAACATACATACATGATGAACAATGCTATACACGCATCAAGTGATTAGCTGTTAATATGGCTAATAATAGTACTAATACTGTTAATTCATGAGTGCTAAGAGATGCAACTTCATGCAGAGAACAAAATAATGCCGGACAAATCAATCGGTGTGTAGTTTTAGTAATGATGTGTTGGTGATGGAGGATTGCATTTGACATACTGCTTCAGGTGACTTCTCCCTTTGGAGGGAATCATCTGTTCATCAATAGCGTGTCGTTCTTCTGGGGGTGTTTGTTGCATGTTAGAGTGGATAGTGTTCAACAGAGGCCTAACCTTAAACAGTTTGTCATGTTTAGGATGGCTAATTTATTTAAATTTGTTTAAGTTTAAATTTGATTGTCGTTATTTATAAAATATAAATGGCGCAGTAACAGTTGAAAACGGTTGCGACTCATAACATCTGCGATAGTAGCAAATCTCGTCTCTTTTGCCCAGTACATTCCAAGTGAAGGCATTTTTACGATTCCCATTAACAGTAACATACATATAAGCTGCTCCATTTCTGCTGGAGAAGAGTTGAGGACAACACCATCTTTTTGGTGACAGTAGAATGATGATTCTTCATCCATTATTTCAAAAATATATTTGGGCCAATAGCACAAAAAATACTCATGTGGTGTGTGCATTATAGTGGGAGGTGGTGGTAAACTACACTTCCAAACGGTGTGTTCATTGACAAAATCAGTTTTTCGGAATGTGTACTCCTTCCTTTTAATCACCTCACGTGCCGAGGATGACCTTGCATCTGTCTCATCTGTCTGTGCCAAATCCGGAGGGTCTAGTTCGGGTGATTCCTACAAATTACAAGGAGATTATTATTTCATAAGTTCCAGAAAATTGAATTTGCAAGTTTTAAAAGCATTTAATTCCGAGTTTACTAAGAGAGAGGAAGCATGATAAATTCCATTAAACGAATATTGGGCCTTTTTTCTTCACACACATAGATCACTGTTCCACAGATATTTGCAAAGCAATATTAGCTAACACCTTTAAAGTTATTTTCCTGGAGCAAATTATTTCAATAATAATTTTTCAATTCATAATCTGTCATGGAATGATTTGTAACTGTAATGTCATTCCTAGCGACGGAAAACAATTTACATGTATTTCTTATGTTATTTGAGAGTAAATTTTCTTTAAAATATGTCTAATGTGATACATTGAGTAAATGTCTTATATTAAATTGTATCTACCTTTTGATGATTATATGCTGCCACCGCTGTGAGAAGAAGCGTAGTCTCATCATCGATGTCATCGTCGCTCATGAAGTCACTATAATCCGAAATGATTCCATCACTGGTTTCATCTAATATGTCAGCAATGTCTTTCTCCTTGGTAACATTCATGCGCTTCAAGTTCGCTATAATTGAGCGAAAGTTAGAACTTATCTTACGTACATCAATACTGTATTGCGGGAATGCATAAATGTGCCATACATACCTATGACAGTCTTGAAGCCCGTTGTTGCTTTGAAGCAACAAGATATAGATGCAATACTTTGCAAGAGATAGATGTGAGAGGTATCGGTCTGTAGTTCGCTGGCTGTTCCTTATCACCGCTTTTGAATATGGGAGTGATATTTGCAATTTTTCAGTCCATGGGTACTTTGTGTTCGTTGATAGATTTACTTGATATATCCTACAGGTAGGATGCTATTTTACAAGCAAATTCTCTATACACTCGTGCAGGGATTTCTTCAGGACCTGGGGATTTATTTAGACAAACAGATTTTAGCAAGTTTTCGATTCCGTGAGTCTATATATCGAGAGGAGGCATCTTTTGCTGGAAGTGATCATTTACCTTTACGGAAAACAGTGAGTGAAGGAGGGTAACCAGGTGCGGTGTACATGAGTTTCGTTATTACGGTAATTTTTTCAGGAACACATTTCACCCTCGAAGATTTACTGCAACTGGGCGGACTTAGAAACCTAACTTTTACACACACAAATTTAACACGAAAATCACGCTTTCGATTCACCTCTGAATCAACTTTTTCTACCACCAATTTTACTTTATGGCGGCATTGGATTTTCAGGTATTTTCTCACGTGGATATCTTCCCCAGGATCTACCTATTCTCGAAAATATCGCCCTTATGCTGGGGAAATCACCCCTTCCCCATAACAATTACCTCAAAATCTCCCGAGAGTATCGATACCACCTGGTGGCACGGGATTTTCATGGATTTTTTCACGGAAATATCTTCCTTACAATCTACCATTTACGAATATGTCATCATCATCCTGCGTAAATCATCCCTTCCCACTCAAAATGCCCTCTTTATCTCCCGAGGGCATCAATTCTACTTTATGGCGGCACGGGATTTTCTTGAATTTTTCCACGGAAATTTTCTTCAGACTCAGTCACAAATTTATCTTCTTCATGTTATGGAAATTTTATTTTTAAATAATAAATTATCGCCGGACTTCACCCTGGATATATTCCTACGCATTTCCACCTCCGACAATTATTTCACGTTTTTTCGGTAAGTTCGCTTTTAGCATTTTTAAAAATTTGAGTCCTTCTCACATAAACATCGCGTTTCACTCCGAAAAAGTCACAATATAAGCGTTTTGGGGATGGGTATATTCCTACGCATTACCACCTCCGATATTTATATCACGTTTTTTGGTAAGTTCGCTTCAAGTATTTAAAAAAATTTAATTATGTCCTCACATGAGCACCGCGTTTCCTTTCGAAAAAGTCACAATATAAGTCGTTTTGGTGGTGGGTGAGGGCAAAGAAGTTTCCGCCAGGGTACGGAATTTTACCGAGATATATTTCGTAAAACGTACATAACTCCGTTCCATGTGCTCAGATTTTCTTCCATGATGTAGTTAAAGGTAAGAATTAAAACCTGTTCAAAGGTGAAGTACGCGAAAAAAATGTCAGATAAGATTATGAAAATGAAAGTTTTTTGCTGCGTATTACGGTCGAGAAATGGTTCACGAACTACCACCGAAAAGAGGCGAAGCGTTTTCGGGGACCAAAACCGCTCAGTATTGTTTTAATCTACGAGACGGATTGTGCATTTGCCCTTGGGTTTCAATGCGTTGGCCGACAAATTAAGAGATCCCGTACATTACAATTATTACAATTTTATATGGCTAACAGCGATATTACCAAGCGCCAGCAACTCATTGTGTAAACATAACATCTGCAAACGCATCAAAAGTTGACCAGAGTTGACCCTCAGTTCAAATTCATTAAAAGCGTTCGTGTAAGCGCTCGCGTCTAAACCCGCGTGGGTAAAAGTATCGTGCAAAAAGGTTTAATTATTTACTCTATAATTACAGGTTCAGTCTAGTTGAAAATATCAAACTATTAGGTTCTCAATGCCAGACATCAAGCAGAATTCAATGTAATTTGCATTCAGTCCAGAATGGTGACAAGCACTAGAGGTATTTCTCCAAAATCACTGATGAATATAATGATGTTTTCCAGAAAGAAGTGAAAAAATTCAATTTTAATTTCGAAACAGCCTTTTAAGTAAAGCCCGTTTCACACGATGCTTGCAGCACAAGACCTATTATGCTAGCTGGTACTTGTAGTTGAGGACGGAACCCAGTATGATAGAAACCGTGATAGAAGGTTTCACGCGATCGTTGAACTTGTGCTTGCGATGGAGCGGTACTGTCGTCTACTGTTGTGAACTGTTAAGACAAAATGGAAAATTTCCATGAAGGAAGGCGACTTTCGGCTGCTGCATTAATAGCAGGGATTGTCGAGTCATTCACGATTGATTTCACCGCTAAAGAGTGCGTAACACCCGCGATAAAGGGAGGCGCTGATTAAAAAAAAGTGATGACCGTATTGCGACTGCAAAAACTAAGGTGATTGGTCGACGGCTACCAAGAGCTAGTAGCAAACTAGTATCGCATCAATTATGAAATCAAGTGTCTCAGCCAGTATGATTGTGATTATACTGGCTAGCCAGCATGCTGGTTCTATATCACACGATACTGGAAAGCTAATATACTAGTGAGTATCCTCGAACTTGTGCTGGATCAAGCATAGTGTAAAACGGGCTTAAGCGTAAGTCCAACTACATTATTACACCATATACTTAGTAGGAGTAGTAGTAGTATTTATTCCACCATGTATGCATACAAAAAACACAAGATTACAATTGATTTGTGGAACACCAGACACCCCTGAGGTAAAAGAAAACCTGTGTTGGGGTTGTCATCATTTAAATTTACCAAATATAACTGGCTGGTGCGAGACCACAACATAAAAATATTACTCTTCGTTTTGCAGTAGAGTCAGCATGTTACATATTTAATTCCATATTTAAGTGTGTTTACACAATCATACACCAAGAAACATTGGGAAATAAAATTATACATCACTTATTGATCAAATATATCCCATAGTTACAGAAATTATTCTTAAAGTAAAAAATAATCTTCAATATTTGTAAAGGAGAACAGCCATGTATTTAATTCTTTTAGAAATATTCTAACCAACTTAGATGAGGCAATGTGAGCTGGTAGGCTGTTAAATATGTTGGGAGCACAATAACAAAAGAATCTCCTAAAGGCTTCATTATTAGGTTTGAGAACATTAACTCTATTCCGTGGCCTCAATCCATAAAACGGAACATTCACAAAACCTGTGACATTCCCTCCTCTGACATAAAACAATCGTAATACTCTGAAAATAAATAAGTACCTGAGGGGTAGTATACCCCATGTTTTAAATAAAGGAAAGGATAAAACATTCCGTTTTTCACCCATTACAAATCTAATTATCTTTTTTGTGCCACTGTAACAGGGTGCATATTTGAGATGTAGGCTCCACCCCAACAACTAAGCCCGTACTGTAGCTTAGAATGTACAATAGAATATTACACAATTTTTAGGATAGGTAGATTACATATTTGTCTTCGATGATAGAACTTCATTAGTGCAATATTCATATAGTTTTTTAGTTTTTGTAAATGAGGCTTCCAAGTCAAGTTCTCATCAATAACAAGGCCTAAATACTTGATGTTACTGACTTGCTCTATGAAGAGACAATTTTTCCACAGGTTGTCCTTGGAAGAAAGGCAGCTGACACACTTAAAACACAACTAATCAATATAGTCCATCCTGTCTCTTAAAATAAAACGCATTAATATGGTATTTCCACTTAAGACAAGGGTTCATGGTAGTTTCGTGGGACCCCCCAAGACCACAGGTATACGAGACCCGAGGAAGGGGTAATTAGTGCGGTCCTCCCTTGAACGCCGTCAACAAAAAAAGTATTGAATTTATTTGAAATGTCTACAGGATTTGACAAGAACACATCACGGGTATCTGGTAGTTTTATATTTTCAGGCATCGTCTTACCATCATTTCCACAAAGTACACTTTTGACCAATTGCCACTGTTTTTTATCATTCCTATGTTTACAAAACAAATTTAGATAATAAATTTTCATTCGTGCATCCATATCATTCCTATGTTTGGTGGAAAACGAAACAAAGTATTTCTGAAGTTTTTTGTCATGTGGTTTATTTTTTAATTTCTTGTATAATACGTTTCTGTGCATCTGCCGTTTAGATAATGCAAAAGTCATCCAAGTTTGAATAGGCGTATACTTGGCCCTAATTGCTTTCACAAAGTTAAATTTTTCTGTTTTGTTTTAGCTTTTCTAGGAAAGTATCAAAAGCTAATGTAACATCTCGTCGGTTATATACACATGACCAATCTACGCTATTCAGTAACAATTTCAGGTTAATGTGATCAATTTTTTAATTTCTCGATTATTTTCTCCTGTACTTCTTTGTACTCCTGGGAGATATCGATTGCAAGTGCGCAAATTGTTAAATCGTGATCGCTTCTTCCTGATGGAATATCATTAGACTTAAACCTAATTTTGCTACGGCATCTGAGATAAATATGATCAAGACAAGTATGACAATTTCCAAAAGTGACCTCTCACGTGGAAATGGATTCACAGTGGAGTATCGCTTCGATCCAATTCGGTCCATCCTTGCCAAGCGTACTCCTATGGGCCAATGGGAGAGAGAGCCGACACTCAACACGGTCATGTTGACGCCCAGTGTCAAGAAAAAGGCTTTTATGTTTGTTTGGCGTAGGTTGGATTGAGTGCACCAGACGCGATCACAATTTTCAATAAAAGAAAATGATAGAAGAAGCAGCAAAATAACGTGAATATCTGGCAATTGAATGTAGACAGCTTTAATGCCAGATATAAATGTTCTGTAAGTCCAATCCCGTGATTCTAATTCCACTTAAAATCTTATGCATCTCAAAATAATAACCCTTCCTTCAAAGCTTCATTTAAAAAGTTAATGATTCTCTTCGGCTCCTTCATCCACTTAGTTCCCTCTCGTTCCATTCTCCGCTGTCGGTCGTTCTTCCATCCGGAGCTATATTAGTAGTAGCATCTCGTAGCATTCATAAATTAACAATATTAGTAATATTAACCACTAGATATGTCTATAGCATTGCTCTGCATGTTTGCATATTCATTTACGTCTCACTCTCCCAGTTTCCGATTGGACTGCGCACTGTTCTCCTGACTGCTTTTGGCCTGCGCCTAGCGGCAGTGGGAGCATGCGAGGTTCTGATTTGTGCTGGCACGAGTGCTACATGCCTGGTGTGGAATCGCCCCGTGCCACACACTCTAGTGGTGGCTTGCACGGTACTTCGTTGATGCAGATATTACGCGAGCCATTCGACTCCTCCACCGTGCCTCCTTTTGGCCGCCCCGAGCCGTCAATAACCATTCGGCGACCTGTGTCATGACCAGCCCCGCTAGCCACTAGACCAGACCTGCTAGGGGAATATATCACTCATTCAGTCATCACTTAGTAACAGAAAAAATTACTCAGAAATCACTGCCATTTTCTCTCGTTCGCAGTGCAATAGATTTTATGTGATGGTAGTAATGGGTTAAAACTAAGTATGCAGACGACGCGCGACGCTGAAATTTAACTTTTAATTTCATTAATACTTTTGTTACTGAGCGACTTAGAGCCAACTGTAAGTTTTAAAATGTTTAATATACTTGGAGTTGCAAATAATAGCCATGCTCGTGGTAATAAACTTCATGATCACTGTACATTAATACGCAAATACTGTTGTTACGTATACCGATATACAAGGGACTTGCCCTCCTGGATTGGTGGCGCCTCTATTGGCCTCCACGGGAAACGACTTTTTTAAGGGAACATGCCTAGGAGGCCACTTTCCAGACCTTCACTTCTCTACGACCGTGGTCATGACAACCGAGGAATATCTCGGTGGTCATGCCTGTGTGCATGGTCTTGTCGCCCTTGGGGCTTCGGTCGATTCCCTGCTGGGGTGCGAGAGGGACTGCGTGTGAGTGAGGAAGTGCAAAACAACAAAGCGGAGGGAGGCAGAGCAGCTTTCTTTCCCGTGGCTGTGTCTACGACCCCCCATGGACAAGCGGACCCGCCTCCGCCCCTGACCAACTTCGCCCCTCCCCTCGCTCACCTCATTCTCTCTCTTCCTAGATGGTTGGACAGATTATTTGCCTGATTTGGAAAAGTGATGTAATGAAGAACGGTCTGGTGTTTCCGTGCTGCACGGAATACGAGTAATGGATGGATGTGTAAATTAAAAGCATTGACTTTTAAAGAACGTTTCACTAGACTGAGGAGTGTAATCTGTGTTCTAAACCTAAGCATCTTAGTTTCAGTTTTGGCTGAGTGCTGAGTGTACAGGTCTGTGATGTAAGTTCGGGATGATGAACGAATGGTTTATGAAGTTTATGAATGAATGTGGAATTCGATGAATATAGCACCTAAGAGAAGGATTATTACACTTATTTATAACTTATGAGCTTGTATAATGCAATACGTATGAAGAAGAAAAATAAGTGAGCAAGGGCCGTATGGAATAAAATTAAAACAGAGGTAGTTCGTATTAACTGAGTTTTCTCAGAATTTTGCTGTGTGGCTAAATCTCTAAGGAAAGGGAACGGGGTACTTATGTATGTACGTATGAACGATATTTTGATATTTCCGGCTTCTTATAGAACTCATCATCAAAATGACTGCAAATCAGAGAGCAAACAGTGAATAACATTTTGCTACTTTCTTTTTAACTAATAAGTGAGCGACCATAAACCACCGCATTCAGAAATTGTGCCTGTTTCACACGTTTAAACTAACTATGTAACTTGCAATGTACTCCGATCTCAATAAACATTCATAGAGCCATATTATTTTAACCAAAAAACATTAAAGTAACGTATTTTACATAATCTTAGTTATTATTAATGCACATAAATTAAATGTCTGCATAATCCTTACAATTGCTTCATAGTCTGTCGTGTGGTATGCATTTTTTTTAACAAAATCCATTTTTATGTTGGGCACTCATCCTTATTAGATGTTAATATTGACTGCTTTATTGCCTATATTAACTCTAAATATTGACTACTCTGCTCAATCATTCTAGCCATGTTAGTCGCAACGCCTATTCGTTTGCCTTTCAAAACCGGATAAATGTTTCCCGGGGAATTATGACGCATATGTCTCCTCAACGACGGTAATGAGATTAGGTGAAAATGGATTTCACTTGCCGTGGGAAAAGGAGCGAGTAAAAGACAGTTGAACTTGATTTAACACTTCCTGCACTTTTACTCTCGACTAAAGACGTTTCCGATAATCTCGTCCACAGATGACTTTATTTGTCCTCATTTCCTCCCGCTACCTTATCATTGCATAAAATTGCCTTTCTCGTGGAATGGTTTGTGAAGTTTTTTTTCACAAGGCATCCAGTTGAATCCCCGTTGAAAGTTTTCACGAGTGCTATCGTCATTGGTTTATAGTTTAAAGGCTTATGTTTTAGTAAACATATTGACTAATGTGGACTAAACAATGGGATGTCCATAACATTTGAATTTTGATAGGTTGTTTATGAACGTAATTTGATGTATCTAGCATACAATTTGATTGCTTCATTCTACTTCTTCTTCTTCTATCGAATAACCCATTTGAGGGTGCGATAAATCACTTCTGGATATGCCTTTTTTGATTCAATTTTCTTTCTGTCCATATTTCCTTCTTCCTTTGCGAGTGCCTTTCCTTTTGTTCTTGCGTCCATTTTCTTCCATCCCTCGATTTTTTCTTTCCAGAAATTTTGCTGTGTGAATGACTTCTCTAAAAAGAGTTCGGTCATCCATTGTGTCAATCTTTATTCCCAAGTTTTCCATATCTTTTTGAGTTTCAATGAACCAAGTAGGTTTGGATTTGTAGCTGTTTAGTAGGTTGAAGATCTTCTTGGTTAGTCTGGAGTTACTCATTCGAAATATGTGACCATAAAACTGCATTCGTTTTTTTCTCGTTACATCGACTAATTTTTCAACTTTTAGATACAGCTCTCTGTTTGATCTTAGTTTGTATTCTGCATTACTGTTACTTTTAGGTCCCAATATTTTCCTCAAAATTCTTTTTTCAACCTTTTCTAATTTTTCGAGATCCCCCATTCTTGTTAGTTTAAGTGTTTCTGCTGTATAAAGCGTTTCAGGTCTAACCACTGTTTGGTAGTGTCTTAGTTTAGTGTTCCAAGATAAGGTTTTTTCATTATATATGTTTTTTTTCATACAAAATGCCCTTTCCATTTTGTGTATTCGAGTTTCTTTTGCTATCTTTTCTTTTGTGTTGTTTGTTATCAATTCCCCTAGGTATTTAAAGCAGTTTGTTTTGGATATTGTGTTTGTATGGATTTTAAGATTTTGAGGGGCATCACTAATGTTTGTCATGAACTGCGTTTTTTCAAAAGATATTTGTAGACCTACTTTGGCTGCTTGTATCTGTAGTGCTTTGATTTGTCCTTGGGCATTTTCCAGCGAGTCAGTTACCAATGCCATGTCGTCTGCAAAAGCCAGACAATCTATAGTAATTTTATTTGGGCTCCTTCTTAAAGATATTCCTTTAGTGTCAATGGCATTCCTCCATTCCCTGACTACCTTTTCTAACGCACAGTTGAAAAGTAGAGGTGATAAACCATCTCCTTGTCTTACTCAAGACTTGATTTCAAAAGAGGCTGAAAGTTCCCCCATAAATTTTATTTGGATGTTGTGTTTGTTAAGGTTGCTTTAATTTTTTTTGTAGTTTTATTATCGAGTCCCAGTTCTCTTAAAATGACAATTAGTGTGTTTCTGTCCAGTGAATCATAGGCCTTTCTAAAATCTACAAAAGTGACAACATTTCCTGATTTTTCTCAATTCTATTATGTTCTTCAAATTTAGTATTTGCTCTGAGCACGATCTTCCTTTTCTAAACCTTGCCTGTTATTCTCCAAGCTGTGGATCAAGAATTCCCTCAGCTCCATTTAGAAGTGCTTTGGACAAGATCTTGTTAGTCACTGGCAGGAGGGAAATTCCTCTATAGTTGTTGGGATCTTTTTTGTTTCCTTTTTTATGGAGCGGGTGAATCATGGCAGATGTCCATTCGGATGGTAAGCTGTTCGTTTCGCAGATTTCTTTGAAGATTTCTGCTAAATATGATATCATGTTGTCACTCGAGTATTTCCATAATTCAGCAACTATATTGTCTTCTCCAGAGGCTTTGTTGTTTTTTAGTTGTTTTATGATTTATTTGATTTCTTCTATTGTTGGTGGCTTGGAGTCCGGCTGGGTTGGGTTTTAAATATCAAATGTGAAAATTTCTTTTGGTACATCACATGTGTGAAGCTCTTTGAAACACTGCGCAAGTATTCTGCAATTTTCTGTGTTATTATATGCAATTTTCTGTGTTTTAGGATCTATGAATTGTATACTTGGTGGTGTATATTTCTTTAAGTTACTTTTGAACGTTCTGTAGAATTCCCTAATGTTGTTCCGTTTGAAGTCTAATGCAGTTGTCATGAGGTGATCTTTCATTTGTTGCATTTTGACTTTTTTCAGACCTTTTGCAGCACATTTCCTCGCTTCTATGAGGTTTGCCCTGTTTCTATCATGTTTGTTTCCATTCCATATGTTCCAAGCTCTTTGTCTCTTAAGGATTAGTTCATCACACTCCTCGTTCCACCAGGCATGTTTTCGCATTTTTTAAGGAGAATGGTTTCTTCTGCTGTCTGGGTTATGTCTTTTTGGAGTTGTTTCCAAGGGTTCGGCATTTTTCTTTCCAAAATCATTTGGAAGTTATTTTCTGTAGATAACTTTTGTAGGTTAAACGTTTTGGGTTGGTATTGATTTTTTCTTCTAAATATTGGTCTAATTTTTAATTTAATCATCGATAACTAATGGTCTGAGTCTAAACCAGCACTCTTAGCAACTTTTACATTTAGTACTTCTGGGGCAGAGTATCTGCTTATAGCAACATGATAAAGTTGTTTCTCACCAGAGATTGGATTTGGCGATACCCACGTGGTTTGTTTCCTGAGTAGATTTTTGAAGAATTCATTCTACTAGTATTTCAGTTTTGTACATTTATGATCTTATATTCTTCACTTGAAGGAACACTTGGTATACCCGATATGTTCTTTAACGCAGCTGCATGGTACATGGCACCAGAGGGTTGAGTTGAACTTAGGCTGACAGTCGGGTCTCTTATTTTTCTGATGGACATGTTATTATTATTAATTAACAATTATGATCTCTTCTTCTCCATCCTTCTCCAAACCCGCATCTCAAACGCCTCAAGTCTACGCACATCCTCTCTTCACAATGACCAAGTTTCCGACCCATTAGTGCCACGCTCCATATTTAAGTTTTCACCAGTCTTATCTTCACGTCTCGTCTAAGACCCCCGCTCATCCATTCCCTTCTCTTCGAACATGCTTCTTTAGCGAGCGCAATTCTGCATCTGATGTCCTTACCACTAAACCCATTCGCCTCCAAAATACTACCCAGATACGTACACTGCTCGACCTGCTCTATCTTCTGCCCTCCCACCCTTATATTCAGCTCCGCCTTCTTACTTCTAGAAAATCTCATCACTTTTTTATTCTTGTGGTTGATCTTCATCTCATACCTTTCGCACTGCACCTCTAACGCATTCACCATTGTATTTAAACCCTTAGCAGACTGACCAGCGAATGCTTGATCATCTGCAAATCTCACTGCTTTTATCAGCTCCCCTCCTACCTTTATTCCTACCTCCTCCTCCTTTATGCCTCTATTGCCATTTCATCGGAATACACTTAAAAAAGCAACGGCGATATTGGGCACCCCTGCCACACTCCCCGTCTAATCGTGGCCCATCCCGATTCTACATCTGCTACCCTAACCTGCGCCGTCTGGTTCATATACAAATTCCGAATCAGACGCCTGTCCCTCCAATCGACCCTTAATTTCTTCAACACTCCCATTCATTTCGTCCACTCCACCCTATCAAACGCCTTCTCGAAATCGACGAAGCATGCAAAAATATCCTACCCATACTCTAGGTTTCTCTCTAATAACGTCCTCATCACCGCTATAGCGTTTTGCGTTCCCGTCCCTCTCCTAAACCCAAACTGGTCGTCACCTAGGTATTCATTAGCCTTCTTCTCTAGCCTTCTGTTTATAATTCTCAGAACTACTTTGGCCGGGTGGGATATTAGGCTTATTGTCCTATAGTCTTCGCACGTTTTTACCATGCTCTGTTTCGGTATAGGAATTAGTACAGTCTTCGCGAAGTCTTCCGGCCACGCTCCATCCTCATAAATCCTACGAATAAGCGCAAAAAGTTTTCCCCTTACGTTCTTCCCCATGCTCTTTAAAAACTCTGAATGTATGTCATCTGTTCCCTCCGCCTTATTCCTTTTAATGTCTCATAGAGCTCTTTCGATTTCGCTATCTTGGATACCTGGTCCGATGCCATCTCTGTCGATGTCATCTTCCCTTTCTATATCTAACCTATTGGGCCTTATTTCTTTACCATAAAGCTTTTCAACATACTCCTTCCACCTCTCCTGGATCTCTTTTGGTTCTACGATCACCTTTCCCATTTTGTCTGTTATCGTTGTATCTCCCTTTCCCTTATTACCGCCCGTCAGTTCCTCTTTCTCCTATACAATGCCTCTGCTCTTCCCTCTTTTTGGTATTTCTCTAACGAGTCGGTCTGTTCTCTCCACCACGCCTCTCTTGCTTTCCTTGTTTCTCTTCTAAGCCTGTTATTGAATTCTCGCTATTTTTTCTTACCTAGCTCTGAGTTTACGCTCTTCCATTTCCTTCTCTCCTGCATCTCCATTATCATCTCCTTCGTGATCTACGATTTTCTAATTTTAGTTGCACTGACTACGCCTACCGTTGCTTTCGCCACTTCTACAATTCTATTTTCAAACTTCCCATTTCATCTTCCGCTAATCTAACTCCATAATCCTCGCCCATTATCTCATCAACCTTCTCTCGATACTTCTTCTTCATTGCCCCAGTTAATGCCTCCGTATTCCACTTTCGTAACCTCCTTCCCATTCTATTTTTTTTTTCATTTTTACCCGATATTTCATGACTAATAAGTTGTGATTGGTGTCTGCATCAGGTTCTGATTAAGTATGCGCGTTTTTAACACCTCCATTATCTGTGACGAACCATTATATTAAAAAGGTTCCCAATATGTATTTATGTATCCTCCTCAACTTTACTCCCTTTAACCACATCATTTCGCATGATTTTTTCACATTTGGATTAAAATAATTACGTCGTCAAAATGACCAGCTTTATTAATTAATCAACTTGACAGACACTCGTTCAACAGTAGCTCCGCATTTTGCTTCTCTTATAGAAGATGGAGGGAATTATAAAACAAGAGAAATTGCAATGCGCCGGTTGAAATAAAGATGGCTTACCTTCATATGGCTTCAATAAAATAATGGAATGGGCAACGTAAAATAGCATGGAAATAAATGTTGGCAAATAAATGCTGCGCCAACTTATTTATGACGCGTGGAATAGTATTAGATACCTGTGCCTTTGTGTATAAAATCAGGGACCTTGAAAATTGTTAAAAATGACACGCTGAAGTATCTAGGGGTGACCAAAAATAAAGATTTGGCTTGGGCGCAGCATTTAAAAAATGCTACGGCGAAAGGTTTCAAAACTCCACATTTCACAACGCGAACCTTAAAGAAAGCGTCGAAGGAAGTTAAAAAAAATGGCTTACAAAACAACGGTACGACCAATATTGGAATTCGAAACGCGAGCTTGGGACCCATATGATATGGAGATAGTGAAAAAATTGGAAAAAGTTCAAAACGCGGGACGCTACGTCTTAGGCAGGCATGGGATATGTGATAGTGTGAGTGATATGCTGACTAGATTGAGCTGGGAAAGTCTTGAGGAAAGGCGAGCAGCATACAGGCTAGGCAATCTCTACAAGGCCTACAAAAAGGATAAGGGATGGGACGAAATCAGTAAAAGATTGCTCTAGCCAAGCCGAATTGGAAGAAATGAATATAGTTTTAAAATAAGGGCACGACAGCAAAAAACGAACAAAGGAAAATTTTCCTTCGTTAACAGGACGATAGAGGAGTGGAATGCCGTACCTGTAGAAGTGTTAAATCTTTTCCCAAAATTTTATAAGGAGTTCAAGAAGAGACTTCGCCTCACAAACATTAAGCGAACCGACTCATATTATTTATGTGAAATATTGATTATTATTTGTTAATTGAGTATTGGAGTGATGCATGGACCATTAACACCAGGCAAATGCCGAAAATAATGTAATTGGGTAAAAAAATAAATATTGTGGAAAAAAAAGAGAAACTGAATCCTCCCCTCTTGACCAACTCAAATAGTAATATCATTACTATTTCCTAAGTCTCGCGAATTCTTCTGCAGCATTTTAGATTGAAAATATTTACGAAAATCCTGCTTGAGATAAAAGTGTTTACGGGAGACATCAATGTCACGTTGAGATAGTTATCTTAAGGGCCCTGAGAAAATCTTTGTAGGTGATTTCGCCTCGTATGAGACGCACAACTACATTTCTTGTGTGTTGGGGAGTGCTTTTATTTATCTTGTTGCTGTGTCTAACTTTTTTCCTAGTGTGAGTTAGTAGTATCAGTGTTATAGCTACTTTGTAGTAGTGTTGTTAACTTCTTTTTTTTTGTTTAAGTTTTAATTTTATTAACTAGTACACAGTAGTAAGTGATAGTAAGGATTGTTAACTACAGACATTGTTCAATTTATCACACTTTCGTCACCGTTAAACACAGTTCTCTCTCTCTCCCCGTCAGTCTATTCTGCCAAGCACAGGACTAGTTTATTTCAATCGTGTTTAGATCTACATCTAAAAAAGAGTTTAGTTAAAGAGCGTTTATTGCAACAGTTTTTAGCTACGTGACTGTAGGTTAGCTTTTTTTCTTGGGGAATTGAATTCGATAGTGTTAGGATGGCTTTGAATAGGTCATCCGTTGCGATGATCAAAAGCGACGGTGAGTGTGCGGCTCTCAGAGCCCGCATCGCTAAGTTGGAGAGAATCCTGCGGGAACTCCAGTCAAAGGTTGAAAGAGTGGTGCGCGTCACTAAGGTGGATGGGAATTTGGGTAGCTCCTCGAAAGTTCGCCGTGCCCTACAGTCTGCACGGGTTCGCCCGATTGCAAACAGCGGCTGGACGATCAGGAGTTTTCCGGGAGGTCCATCTTCCGATGATGGGGCAGTGTCATTGCGTAAACCGGACGTTTGGAGGGTCGTATCTCGGCGGAGCGGTGGTAAGGTCACCCTGAAACGTGGATCGGGAGATGCTGTGGCAAATCCCATTCCAGTTTCGAACAGATACCAGTTGCTGTCTGATGGAAACTCCGAGGTGTCTGACGTGCCTACTGCCACCCCGAGACCGGCACCTAGGAAGAGCCGTCAGAGTGGGAAGGGAGGGATTTTAGTGATAGGAAGCAGCAACGTCCGCCGTGTTATGGCCCCTTTGCGGGAAAGGGCAGGCCATGAGGGTGTGAGTGATCGTGTAACGTCATGGTGCATTCCGAATGGCGGTGTTCCGCTGGTGACGCAGGCGATTGGTGCGACGGTTCGGGGCACGAAGTGCTCCAGATTGCAGGTTGTGGCCCATGTCGGTGTCAACGACGCCATGGACCGTGGATCCGAGGAGATCCTGCGTTCCTTCTGGGAATTGGACTCCGAGGTGAAGCGGGTAAGTGGTGACGTGGGGGTCGGCATGACGCTCGCAATTTGTAGTCTGGTCCCGAGGATCGATCGTGGACCCCTGGTTTGGAGCCGAGTGGAAGGCATAAACCAGAGGCTGCGTCGTTTCTGTACGGACATCGGAGCCTCCTTCGTTGACCTTCGGCCGGCAATCCGATCGTGTCGGAACCCTCTGAACCGGTCTGGTGTCCATTACACGGCCGAGGTAGCTAAGTGTGTAGCTGGTAGTATTTTAGAGCACTGCAGGCCTTTTTTAGGGTAGAGAGTAGGGCAGAGAGTAGATCATGTAGTGGGTTATTAAGTTAAGGGTTCACCGTAAATATTGGTAGGAATGAGAGCTTTTTTCAAATTCAGAATGACTTAATATCCGAAAGAAAGACGCAAGAATATCATCCGCGCTTAATACGTGAGGCCATAGAAATAGCCAAAAGACCAAAAACTTTGATAGGGAGGATGGATATATCCTTAGCAGGGTTTGGAAAGGGTTCTTGGCTCCTGCAAAAGCCTAACGTCTAACGTCTCCCGTAAAAGGTTCAAATCGGCCCAACAATGGTGCAACGGACATCGATGCTATATATATAAGAGCCAACTGAAGCCGGTAAACGCTCATTCTCTTTGATCACGCTACCAGTAAGAGAAGCGAAATTTTAAATAACGTTGAGTTTTTCAAAATGAACAAATCGCAGCATTTCCCGTTAACGTCATCCTACATAGACAAGAAAAGCTCCGAAAGCTTTCAAAGAAAAAGTGTCATGAGAAATTTGTGCTAAGCAAACCACGCAAAGAAACAAAATGAACCATGTCAAATCGAAGAAACATGAGATACCCAATTGGAGTTTAAAAGGCAATGAAGTATTGACGTAAATACGGAAATAGAGGTCTCTCGTAAGCGTTGGTGACAATTTCGCTGCTGTATGCTGTAAAATTGTTTTTCTCCCACCTCTAGTTCCTTTTCTCATTGCATTTGTTTTTCCTAGAGGAAACTCGGGAAACGCGGCGGTCATTCGCCACGCATCAAACAATCGGTTCTAGAGCGATTAGCATCCCTCTCCATTTCTCTCCCAGAGACGGAATAGACAGTCTCTCTTTTTGTCTCGCACTCAGCCAGGGGAAGGTCGTCCGGATTTCTCCCCAGCCTGCAAGTCTCTTTTTCCTAGGCCAAACTCCGCCCCTGCATGTGGCCTTTTTCGCTAAGGTAGTTTGAGCGAAAAACCACTTCACCTAGAATTTGATGAATTTGGCCTCATTTCAAAGAAAAGTCTCTCATCTTTCCAATGATATCAAAATATCTACCCCTTGCCGAACTACTTTTCGAACAATTTTCCTAAAAATATAAGCTGTTTTGTATGGGATAGATTATGGCTGTGCACCCCAGAGGGAGAATATTTAAAAAAATTAGGAATTTCTAGCACCTAGATTTCGTCAAAAAACTAATAGTTGCATGATTGCATGTTTTCTCAACTATTTATAAAAAAATAATCTATTACTCACTACAGTAATTTTAACGGAATCGCAAAAAACCTGCTGTTTTGAAGGGTTTTCAGCCGTACGGCGGGAAAAAATGAGTCAAGTTAGTGACATATAGCTTTATGTGTTTAATTACTGAAAATTTTGGTCATGTGTAGCTATATCTTTGCGCCATTAATACTACAATATTTATTGATGCTGAAATTAAAAAAAAAAATTTTAATATAGTCTCCATGACCCCAGTGGGCCAAGGAATACTACCTCAATTAAAACAAAAACCTTGAAATTATGGACAGTTCTCAATTGATAATGAATCCTGGCAACTACGGGACTCGGCCAAGAGGGCCGGGTGTCGTGCCCGGCAGCGGTGGGAGCAAGGCCCCTGCGGTCGTCATCACACGAAATCCTTGCTCAGACAAAGCAGCAGCAGCAGCAGAGGAAAAGAAGATAAAGAAGAGGAACGAAACTATTAGAATAGGCACGTGGAATGTTAGGACTATGCTGAGGGCGGGGAAGCTAGAGAATATAAAGCAAGAAATGGAGAAGGTGGGTGTAGACATCATGGGTCTGGGTGAAGTAAGATGGAAGGATGACGGGGATTACTGGAGCGGCAACTATAGAGTAATTTATAGTGGAGGGAATGAAAGTCAGCGCGGGGTTGCTTTCGTAATGAACAGGAAACTTGGTAGAAAAGTAGTGTATGCAGAACAGGTGAGTGATAGGATAATAGTCGTGGAACTAAAAGCAGAACCAACGAATTTAGTTATAATCCAGGTTTATATGCCTACCTCTAATCATAAAGAGGAAGAGGTAGATGGGGTGTACGATCAGCTAGAGGAAATAATTGGTAGGATACCAGGAAGTAAGCACCTGGTAGTAATGGGGGATTGGAACGCGGTGGTGGGTGAAGGAAGAGATGGGCGGGAGGTGGGCGATTACGGGCTAGGAAGAAGAAATGACCGGGGCGAGAAAGCTGTGGAGTTTTGCCGTAGAAATAACCTAGTAATAAAAAATACATGGTTCAGACATCATCCTCGACGTAGGTACACTTGGAAGAAGCCGGGAGACACAGACAGGTTCCAGATAGATTATATAATGGTACGTCACAGATACAGGAATAGTGCTAAAAACTCGCATACTTATCCAGGAGCTGATGCAGACACAGACCACAACTTATTAGTCATGAAATGTCGGGTAAAACTGAAAAAGATAAGAATGGGAAGGAGGGTACGTAAGTGGAATACGGAGGCATTAACTGGGGCAATGAAGAAGAAGTTTCGGGAGAAGGTGGATGAGATAATGGGTGAGGATGATGGAGGTAGAGCAGTGGAAGATGAATGGGGAAGTTTGAAAAATGGAATTATAGAAGCAGCGAAAGCAACGGTAGGCGTAGTGAGTGCAACTAAAATTAGAAAACCGTGGATCACGAAGGAGATGATCAGGGAGATGGAGGAGAGAAGGAAATGGAAGAGTGTAAACTCAGAGCTAGGTAAGAGAAAATACCGAGAATTTAATAACAGGCTTAGAAGAGAAACAAAGAAAGCAAGAGAGGCGTGTTGGAGAGAACAGATCGACGCGTTAGAGAAAAACCAAAAAGAGGGAAGAGCAGATGCATTATATAGGAAAGTAAAGGAACTGACGGGTGGTAATAAGGGAAGGGGAATTACAAAGATAACAGACAATACGGGATAGGTAATCGTAGAACCGAGAGAGATCCAGGAGAGGTGGAAGGAGTATGTTGAAGAGCTGTATGGTAAAGAAATAAGGCCCAATAGGTTAGATATAGAAAGGGAAGACGATATCGACAGAGATGGCATCGGACCAAGTATCCTAGAGAGCGAAATTGAAAGAGCTCTACGAGACATGAAAAGGAATAAGGCGGTGGGAATAGATGACATACCTGCAGAGTTTTTAAAGAGCATGGGGAAGAACGGAAGAGGAAAACTTTTTGCGCTAATTCGTAGGATTTATGAGGATGGAGTGTGGCCGGAAGACTTCGCGAAGACTGTACTAATTCCTATACCGAAGAAGAGTAAGGCAAAAACTTGCGAAGACTATAGGACAATAAGCTTAATATCCCTCGCGGCCAAAGTAGTTCTGAGGATTCTAAACAGAAGGCTAGAGAAGAAGGCGAATGAATACCTGGGTGACGACCAGTTCGGATTTAGGAGAGGGACGGGAACGCGAGACGATATAGCGGTGATGAGGACTCTAGTAGAATGAAACCTAGAGTATGGACAGGATATTTTTGCATGCTTCGTAGATTTCGAGAAGGCGTTTGATCGGGTGGAATGGACAAAATTAATGGGAGTGTTGAATAAAATAGGGGTCGATTGGAGGGACAGCCGTCTGATTCGAAATTTGTATATGAATCAGACTGCGCAGGTTAGGGTAGCCAATGGAGAATCGGGATGGGCCACGGTAGGACGGGGAGTGAGGCAAGGGTGCCCACTATCGCCGTTGCTTTTTAATGTGTATTCAGAAGAAATGGTAAGGGAGGCTTGGGGGGAGGAGGATGTAGGAATAAAGGTAGGAGGGGAGCTGATAAAATCAGTGAGATTTGCAGATGATCAAGCATTGGTTAGTCAGTCGGCCAAGGGGTTACAGTCAATGGTGAATGCATTGGAGGTGCAGTGCGAAAAGTATGGGATGAAGATCAATCACAAGAAAACGAAAGTAATGAGATTTTCTAGAAGTAAGAAAGCGGGGCTGAATATAAGGGTGGGAGGGCAGAAGATAGAGCAGGTCGAGCAGTTTACGTATCTGGGTAGTATTTCTGTTTTAGGCTTTCGCAGCGCTGTTGTGCTTGTGTCTCCATGTTTTACGGGCAAAGCTGCGTCGGTGTATCTTTATGATGACGTTTCGTAGCCAATGCAGGCCACATCTTCAGATCAAGTCCGAATGCCAAACGGTGAAAGTTGGCCTATATATATACCGTCCTCAAGGGGGCCTTCCGTTAGCGCAGCCAATCAGCGTTGAGCACCCTTCTTTTGGCGCGTTCCTTCTCAGGAGTCTCTTCCAGGTGTTGTGGAGTCTATGCCCGTCATCCCGATTGAAATTAGCCTCTACCTTCTCTATTTCAATAGCCTCCCTGATGAGTCGAGGAAAATAAAACTTTTCCTTGGCTAAGACTCGTGCGTCATTGATATTAAGTTGATGTCCCGGGTTCGAGAAGGCATGCTCTGCAACTGCTGACTGCACGCAGTGCTTGTTTTTGAGAGCCCTGCGGTGCTCGCTCAAACGAACGGAGATCGCCCTCTTCGTTTGGCCCACATACTTCTGGCCGCAGCTGCAGGGAATCTCATATACTCCTTCGTATTGCAGGTCAGGGATTTTGTCCTTAGATTTTGGTAGAAGGTCACTTATTTTCTGCACTGCGCGATATCTTGGTGTGATGTCGTGTTTCTTTAGAATCCTCCCAATCCTTTCCGTCGTTCCCGCGATGAAGGGTAAGGTGGCAAAGCCCCTTGGCTTTGGAGTCTCCTTGGTTTCCTTCTTCTCTTGCATTTTCCTCTTTATGGTCCTGAAAAGGGCCTTGGAGTAGCCATTCTTCATGAGGGCCGATGCAACATGTTCCTCTTCCTTACGCCTTGATTTTTCATCCGATATGACTCCGGCTCGATGAAGGAGAGTTTTAACCAGGGATCTTTTAATTTGCGGGTGGTGATGGGATGATGAGTGCAAATATCTGTCTGTGTGAGTATCCTTTCGATAGACAGAGTGACCTAGAGATCCGTCCTCGTTTCTTGATACTTCTACATCCAGGAAGGGTAGGCGTCTGGGTAGTATTTTGGAGGCGAATTGGTTTAGTGGTAAGGACATCAGATGCAGAATTTCGCTAGCTAAAGAAGCATTTTCGAAGAGAAGGGAATTGATGAGGGGGGGTCTGAGAAGAGACGTAAAGAAGAGGCTGGTGAAAACTTTAATATGGAGCGTGGCGCTATATGGGTCGGAAACTTGGTCATTGCGAAGGGAGGATGTGCGTAGGCTTGAGGCGTTTGAGATGTGGGTTTGGAGAAGGATGGAGAAGGTTAGCTGGATGGCGAGAAAGACGAACGAGGAGGTATTGGATATGGTCGGAGAGGAGAGGAAGCTTGTGGCAGAGGTTCGGAGAAGGCAGAAGAGATGGATGGAGGAGGTTTTGAGAGGAGAGGGCATGTTGAAGAGAGTGATAGAGGGGAGAACACTGGGGAAGCGTGGGAGAGGAAGGAAGAGGATAGGAATTCTGGACGAAATAAGAGGAGGTAGAAGATATGAAGAATTGAAGAGGGATCTAATAACGGGCCATCCTTAGGAGGGAATGCGAGACAATTTCTACTAGGTTGGGATACAAAATGAAGACTGTCCAAGAACCTACCAATCAGCTGGTAGAATACTTGAATGAATGAATATGACTAGGGAACTATGTCGCTCAAACGACGTTAAGGGTCTCCCTCTCCCGGCCCTATCCTGACTGGCACACCTCCAACCAATGGAACCGATTCCTGTCCCCTTTCTTTCATCTTCCCACATGCGGGCCAACGGACAAGTAGTGTCAACTTCCTGCCCACCCCTCAAAGTAATAGATGGGCCTAATATTTACTCTGAGGCCCACCTGTGGCCACTGCCTCGTACTCCCGAAAAAACCGGTTCCCCCCGCCCTCGACCCTTGGTCCTTGGTGAACACTGGCTGAGGACGGCGAGGCGGTGTTTCTATTGGCGGTCGGATGATATCGGCTGGTGGTGGAGGGGACGCACAGTGGGCTGAAATCAGAAAAAGCTGGCCAAAAATCATATCTTTCACATTTTTAAAATTAGAACCATGATTTCTTCACAGTTGAATAATTTTAGGCTTCTAATATAAACTCCAAAATATTGACCCAATTTATGGTACTAAGACCTAGTTTTAAACAAAATGGTGGAGACGGTAAAAATCTGAAAATCGATTATCTGAACCGTTACGGTATGAAAAGCGAATTTAACTTGCAGGGTAGTAATTCAAAAGCAGGATGAGTTTAAAAACAATAAATTTAATTGTTAAATATGTAAAAAAAAAATAAAAACAAAAATTAATTATAAATGATAGGTATGAATGCACTACACTATTAATTATATTCATCCTCATCGGAACAGGTGGGCAGTTCCATAAGAAGGAGGTCGCAGGCTTCTTTTGGTATATTTTTCTAAACGGATCTGAAGTAAGGAGAGGCTTTCGAAAAAGATCATCGAATTCAGCAGATCGCGAAATTTGTCTATGATAGGCCCGGTATCTTCGGTATGTCCTTGTGCCTCGATTCTAGGGCTTCCTCTGATAGCTGGCCTATCCGGAGCACTACCGCCTTTGCAATAGATGCTTTATAAAGGAGCACTTTGTGGACAGTAGGTGGCATATGATACCATGGGTACAACTTTAAATGATAAGAAACAGTGCTGAAGCAGGAATCAGAGAACGCGGTTTGATTTATTTGAAGCCCAGATGATAGGGTTTCAAAATTGTGGAAAATATTACAATAATTTCCTCATCAACACCTAGAATTGGAACAGAAATACGTTACAATTATTTAGTAATCTAAAATTAATATGGTCATCATAGAGCTTCAATTTTGGGAATATTCTTAAAGCAATAGATTGCTAACATACCGAAAATTTCCGACGAAAGTTTAGGATTGGAAAAAAGCGTCGGGCAGTGTTTCCATCACTAGTTGTTCCTCGACCAGGATTTGGTATGTCTATTACAAGTTCCATTCTTTTTCTAAATTCCTCTTGGATTTCTTTCTTCCTCTTTTCCAATGGATTTTTGCTCTTATTGGTAGATTTGGTCTGAGAGATATCACGAAACTCAGGTGAAAATGTGGCTAATTATAGATACAGTAGAAAAATAAATGGGGCATTATAATAATAGATTATACGAGGGTAAGTCAATAAATAAGTCGCAAACGTTACGCATACGTTACGTTAAGCTGTTACGAACATTTCATTGGGAACGCTTGGAACATCCACTGTACGGTCCCGTCTTAGCCTCCAGTGATTTTCATCTGTTTGGGCTCCTAATAAAAAGAAACACTTTGGAGGCCGACGTTTTGAACATGATGATGCCATAGCCCAAGATGTTACTCGTTGGCTGCGACAGCAACCGAAAGACTTCTTTGCTGCGGGCGATCAAGGACTTGTAAAGAGATAGGATAGGTACTTAAATGCACATGGTGAACCTGTAGAAAATTGAAATAAATTCAGGAAGTTACTTTAATTATTATTTCCTTTATCCAGTTTTGCAACTTATTTATTGAATTACCCTCGTACTAAGTACCTATATCGAACTTTTCACTTACCCTCTATTTCTTAATTTTCAAGCGATAAGAGATTCGGAGAAGACACTCAAAGAATCGTATGTAACAATGGAGCAGAGGTAATCCAAATTATTTTTTTTATTCATCCACCACCATTGAATTCATCCTCTCCAGCTCATAAACCTCAAAAATGTTTGCGCCACATACGTAGTCGTTTAGAAACGGTTATCATTTAAAACATGAGATCAAAAATATTTTCGATTTTTTTACCAGATGCTGAGTCCAACATTTGCAGAGGCACGAGAGAGGTGGTGAAAAAGCTGTCATCTTTCAAATCTCATTTCTGCCACATTTGGTTGTAGCATGAGTGACCAGAGCTTCCATCGAAACACCACTTGCATATCAATTTGCACGTCGAAGCGAAAATTTCCCATCCCATCCTTCAATGCAATGAATAATTCTTGCAGCCCTATGATAAAGCAGAGACTGTAATTCTACTTAACACTTTTCTTCTGAAATGATTGTTCCTTTCGGATGAGCCACCTTTATTGCTGCTTTTACCCTATCATAATTATATCGTGCCCATGAAATTTCGCCGTTTCCCGAATGAGAGATATCCGACTATCCGGGTTTCGACAGTTTCACCTATAGATGGCATGCACTGACGAAACCCGGGTCATGAATAAAAAACTAAATAGTGAAATTCGCAAAAGTTTTTTTCTTTTTTCCATCCTTACAATAAGTTATGTTGTTATTAGTTCTTACTAATGGTGAGGGACACTAATTTGAAAACTTACTATCCCTTACTTTTCTTAGGATTCTCACCAGTTTTGATTTTTAATCCCTATAGAGATTACCTCGTAAAATTCATTAATTCGCATTTTGTTGGATGCAAATGCACTTTGTCCTTCGTCCTGTAAGCTCTCGATGAAATCCTGGTTCGAACACTTGCCGGTAAACAAATAGCGTACAATAATTGATCACTGTTGGAAAAAGAAAACTTTTTCGCTGCAGTATTTTTGTAGTTTGTGTCCAGGGTGAAGTGTGACAGCCTTTTCCCCATCAGTCATGTAGAAAGTGGAGCGCTGTTTTTTAAGCCTTTACTTCCAAACGAATAACAGTAAAAGTATTGACCGGAAAAAATTTACATGCACCTCGTTATTACAAACATTGGATTGAGTAGATGGAATGGATTAGGTTGGTGGAATACGTTCATTAAAACATTGCTGAAATGAAATGCATTGTGAAAAATCAAGGCGTGCTTTTCAAAGTGTTTACCCCACTCCAAGGGACTGGGTTTCAAATCCCAGACGTAAAAGTAATTCTTCTCATGGATATATTTTCACTCAGAAACAAAAAAAAGACCCATAGTTAAAAGAAGAGGGAAGGAATTGGAAATATTTTATATATCATTCCCAGAAGAGGCGAAGGTTTTCCAGTGGATCTCCGGTCCTTACTTTGGTGCTAGGCTAAGAGAGCACTTCTGTTGGAAGGGACGTTACACTGTGATCCAATTGGTTCCTTTACTCATGGGAATTCAAAGGCCGACGCCGAATTTCTCTCCACCCTTGCTTCCAATACCCAAGCAATCCTTCCCTTATCAACTTGCCTAAATCACAAAGGTACAAATGAACTGAACTGTCGATAGCCTACCTAAAAGCAACTAAGATTTAGGAATCACAATTTTTAAGCGAATTAATGTAATGTTTCATAATAATCTTTTTCCAGTCTTAATTTATTGAGATACCAAAGGTAATATAGTTATTATCTTTTATCCAAAATATGAACTAACCTCTATTAAAGTTTTTTTTACCTAGAATTTTACGCGGCAGGAACATGGGTATTTTTCTGGCTTTGTACACTAGTCTGGAGAGTGTATCGATCGTCCACTTAACACATCGATCTCGATCTCATCGAACTCACATTCACGTCCGATCCTAAATTATTCTGGTTGTATTGTGGAAAATAATGTTCATTGGTTGGAATTTAGAATCAAGCGTGTGTCATAATTTTGTCAATTAATGTTAAGTTTGAAATAATGCTAGAAGAGCATTTTATGGCTTGGATTTATTTTTTCCAGCATGATCATTTTGCATTCTCAATTACGTAAATTGAATATTTTTTTTGGGTTCGAAATGCTCTCAGTTCACTAGGGAGTATATTTAACGAGAGTAAACTATTATTTATCAATATTTCGTTGGAAAACCTTACCTAGATATCCCTGAAAAATCCTTCTTTTTGGGGATCTAGTGGCAACAGAGCACTCTTTCTATGCTCTTTTATCCCCCTGATATTTATCATTATTTTATTAGTTGTAGCTTATGATGCTAAGTCTGCATATGACGTTTTGTGTTCTCGCCCAATACAGAGGTAATGTTGCACATTTTTTGCTTCTTCCGTGTTTATCGTACCATCTTGGTGTTGTACCTTTTGTTGTGTAATTTCACCTTACCCTATTTGATCGAATTACTTTTAACCACCCCTCCGGAAGTAGAGGATATGAAGTTGAGACACTCACCGGGTACTTTGGTGGAGGAGGCGTACCATAAATAGATGCACTATATGAGTTTTTTTACAAGGTTTATATGAGTCCTGAAATTTCATGTCTGCATTACCATTAGAATACTTGCGATGCATTTATAGTGGAAACATCAGATAAAATCTGCCATCACGGCATATTTAACATACATATTTATTTCAGAGAATAATTTTTCCTCCAGAAATTTCATATTCTTCTTTATTATGTATGGAAAACCCGACTCCGAAATATATCATTTATTTCTACTTTTTTTGCATATAAATTTCTAAAGTAATTTTTAACCATTTAATTAGTTCTCGTCACATCAGTTCCTTTTTGTTCGAGTTTTTTTCATTGCGTGTTATATGCCATAACAGTGTTAAAAATTTACCATGGATTTTAATA
The DNA here is from genome assembly GCA_963573305.1 of Pyrrhosoma nymphula. Taxonomy (NCBI): domain Eukaryota; kingdom Metazoa; phylum Arthropoda; class Insecta; order Odonata; family Coenagrionidae; genus Pyrrhosoma; species Pyrrhosoma nymphula. The sequence continues at coordinate 101,927,742 of OY754332.1, read as the reverse complement.
ACTAAACAAAAATTAATATTTCCTCCTATTTTTAAGATGATGGCGTTATAGATATATCCATAAGAAGATGGCGTTATAGATATATGGTGAACAGGCTAACAGGTATCCCAATGTCCAAGGACAACTTTAATAAGGAATTAAATACCATTAAGTATATTGCCCAACAAAATGGTTTTGACCCAAAACTGATTGGAAAACTTATTGAAAGATCTAACAAAAAACAAGCTTTAAATTTTATAACTTCAATTCAAGTTGATATGGACAAACCTTCACGCTGGTGCAAGCTACCTTTCATACCTCAGGTCTCATATAAGCTATGTAATATAATCCATAATGCCAAAGTGTCATTTTACAATCATGTGTCAGTGGGTAAAATGCTTTTTAATACAAAGGACAAGTATGACAATTTACAAAAAAAGTGGTGTTTATCAGTTGAAATGTGATAACTGTAATATTAAATATATTGGACAAACTGGGAGAAATTTTAACATTAGAATAAAAGAACATAGACGATGTTTTTTAAATAATGACGAATCCTCTGGAATAGCCAAACATTTATGTGACGAAAACCATTGGTGTAATTTTGAACCTCGGATTTTACATTGTATTGACAAGGGACGTAAAATGGACTTCTTAGAACAGTTTGAAATTGTGAATTGCCCCACTAAACTTTGTAATGACCATATGTTCCCCTCCCAGTCACCTTTGCTTTACGTCACACTACCATCCCTCCAACACTCTCAACCTTAATTTGCTCATGCTTTTAAACCTTTTTGGGAATCTATTTCTTCATCCCTTCCCCCCCCCCTTCCTTCCTTTGTTGTTTTCTTATGCAAGCAATCACAAGGCCACCCCCACCCCACCCTCCTCAAAAAACAGCCTTGTCCGTTAACAGTGCTCCCCACCCTCCTCCCCTGTTTTCAAATCCCCCCCCTCCACCTACGGATACCTATATAAGTGTAAGCCACCCAACTGTTTGTACCTGATGATGGCATGACATGCTGAAACCCGGGTCGTTTTGTTTCCAATAAAGTGTGGAATAACAACCAAGTGTTTATTATTATAAAAAAAAAAAAAATGAAGGAGTTCCACAAAGTAACGCCGGAGACAGTGTCTTATATTAGATATATCTATATTACATACATAGCTAATAACTCTATTCTATATCAAATAATGAATTTTCAGCTCACACATGTAACATTAATGTTGCCTGAGTCCCAAATAGCTATCTATGTTGGCACAGTTGTGCTTCATCCTACTTCATTGACTGGTTGCATCTGGTGAGGCTTACTGGGTGTTACGTGAAAACGCTTTGATACACTGGCTGCATGACTGCTTCGCGTCCTCCGTTGTATTCTCAATACGGTGACGCTTTGACACAGAAGGGCACGATAATTTCCAACATACTTTATCTTTTTAAATGAATTTTCTATTTTTTTGCTTTATTCCTTTAAAAATTTGAACTTCTCACGTAAGTTGTATTTCACATGTTCAACTCTCATCTCAGAATGTGTCTCAACTTAATCTTTTTATAATGAAGTGAGATATGTTAAGCAATTTTATTCTATCCATTCAAGTTTGATACATTAAAGGAGACGACACAACGTATCTCGTAAAGGAGTTTTATTTTCATTCGAAATTTATTTTCCATGAATGTTTGGCAGAAATTTTACTTCGCCGGAGGAAAGGTTTTGCTTCTAAATATGAATCACTCAATGCTTTTTACCTTCTGACTGACTTTTTTATTTAATTAAAAATTATTGTCTATTTATTGATAAAACTATTGAACCAGAGTATAGTCAAGATAGTATTAGTTATTAGGGAAAGTTACTTAGAGCTGAAATTATATGTGCCATAAAAAGTTGAGTAGAGCAAAATGGATGATAGATGACTCGGTGAAAAATTTGCAAGTTTGTTGTGAGAGGCTAATTCTACACTGATTCCCCTTCTTATGGCCGAAGTTAGAGAGGCTGACTCAGATGCAAACACTAGCGGAGTTTATTTGGTGAATTTTAAGAAGAAATAAGGCAAGTTTTCTTTTATTGCTAGATCGTAAATTGTTATTCGTTCCAAACTTATTGACTCAGCTTATGTATAGAGAGTTGGAATTCACCCTACTCCGCGCATCGTCTCGCACGAGCATACTGAACACTAAGGATGTGAGGTACAGATGTTGACGAAACATTACTTGAGAAGCCGAAGACTTAGGTTGGTTGCACTAAGGTGCAACCTTAGTCCAACCTTGTCTTGCCTTATTTGAAAGTGGTCTTTGCATTCATAAAAGGTAATTTCGATGCCTTTAAAGGTCTATATGTACTCTATGTCAAAATTAATTGGGAATTATAAAAGTGATTATATTTTACTCAATAGCTGGCAGGCTTGTGAATCCTCTGATTAATGAAACTAGTAGTTCTAAGGCGCAAATGAATCAGACCATTGAATTAAACACATGTCTGGTAAAAAGAAAACGTAAGCGGAGTGAACACCGGCAATAGCTCGTAGTCCTGCTCCAATATTTGCTGTTTGCATTCTTTTCTCGATAAATGTACTTTCAAAAGTCATTTGTCTCCAAAATGACAGTGAAGTTTCTAAAATAATTCTTGAATTTTTTACAATAGAGAGCTCTGCAACAACGCATTCATTTTTGTTTTCTTTTTTATAATTTTTGTGCAGAAATTTAGTAAACACTGGAGCGTGTCTCTACAGTATGTCATTTATATTATTTATACTTAAGTAAATTAATTGTTTGGTTTTATTAGCAAAATTTCATTTCATGACACATTTTCTGCTTTTGGAAATGTTACTTTAACGTTAGTGTTCATGCTGAGCTTTCATGATGCAAGAACTACCGGTAGTCTTCAACCTGTCGTTATTGAAAGGGCTATTTTTAGTCATTACTCTTCTCAGCCTGAATTACGTTTAGGCCACCATTAGCACGGCTGTTTTGAGCAAAGTCCATCTGGAATACTTCCATGCATCTGCTTATCGCACAAGGTGAAATGGAAATGTGGATTCTCAATTTTTCGCTGCCGAAGCATAGGATTATCATTCCATCTGAAACGCCGATGAAAAAAATTAATTTGGCACGTCTTACGGGTGATGTACAATTTACTTTGGACTCTATTCATCATAATCGTGTGTAATACCCTAATTATGGAGAATGCTTGTGAATTACTTGAAAATAACTGCTGATATGTAAAAGATGCTCTCAATAAAAGACCCTTCCACGCTTACCTATTTGCGCACTATCAATTATTCACTAAGGACTCCTCAGAGTCGGCGAGAAAAAGAGATGTCTGCGTCCACCCATCATGCGATCGTTTCGACAACCATATGCAAGGCAATAATCTTAGCTATAAGTTTGTTCAATAGCAAATATACATGCACTTTTTGAGCATTTACTCATAACTATATGTAGGCAGGAAGAGAAAATTCGGTGTGTTAACCATCCTGCTTTTTAATTGAAAAATGCTGTGAGTTTGTCTGGTTGAAAACCTGTCGTTCAAGGTCGTGTTTAAGCGAGAACCCTGTGAGGTGTTCAGTTAACCATGAACTTTTGTGCTGGTATGGCCAACAATAACCCAGTGATCCATGTTGGCGCACAATTATACTACCCGCGAGAGTCCATGCATTAAGTTTGGTTTGGTTATTTGGGGAGGCGTCCTAAATCTGAGGTAATATGCGCCAATAAGTACAGGAGGGTTGGTTTCAGAAGTGAGGGTTATTTTGGAATAGAGGAAGGGTGGAGGGAAACCCGGCGTGGACATTAGCCTGCTCTAACCGAAAGGCGCCAAGGGGACCGCTGTTTAACCCTTTAAGGTCCATAAGGATTGCAGCCATAAAATTGAAATACAAAACACATTTTTAGGCTAATATTGATGCGTAGATTCCAAAAATATTTACTTTAAAGTGATATCTCTAATAGTTTATGAGATACAGCCTGGGACAAATGTGTCCCTATGGACGGTAAGGGTAAAATTCGTTCAAAATTAAAAGAATCAAACATATTGATTATGGAATGATTTATTTCTATAAATTAGGTCAATAAATATCGTCTTCTGGTATTTAAAACGTTTCTTATGCAAATTCTTAAAATTCCATGCTATTGGCAACGTTTACATTTGCATAAATTAGGAAAAATAATAAATTAACAGATAAAATTTTTAAAAAATCACGTTTTTCTGAGCATCCACCAACATATAATAACATTTTACTGTATATTGTTACTATGATTAAGACAAATATTTTATGCAAAAATAAAGTTATTAATAAATAACCATGTCAAAAAATGCAACTTGCAAAATGCAATTATTTTCTTATGGCTGTCCTACACACAGCCCACACATATTGGCTGTTCGGTTTTCAATTTTATTTTTTGCACATTCAGCGCACCTCTTCCGTCTAGGCATTTTCAGCAACTTGTGCTCAGGCTGTGGTGCTGGCATGCTGTTCCTACTACTACGGACAGGAGCAGCTGGAACACCTCTCTTCCTATTGGAATAGTTTCCTATAAGGAACCTTGCTACCATTTGCCTGTATTGAAGAGGCGAAATAGCCTTATACTCAGGATTCATGCCTTCATTTAGCTGCGTGTATATACAGTGAGCGTTATTCACAGCAATATCCAACAGGTCGAAAAATATTCGCAAGTAGAACTTAATCTTTGCCTTTTTGTCAATTTCATATGTGATTTTTTTTGGTCCATGAGATCGACCCCACCCATGAACTTGTTATATGCTATTATTATCTCTGCACAAGGAATTTGGATCTTTTCTGCCATTTTGTTTTGCCTCCTGGACACAGTGTTCGACTTATTGGAATGAATGAAATTTGACAGCATTATTACAGATCTGTTGTCCATCCATTTCACGCAAGTTACACCATTTGCTGATAGCATGTGGCTTTCTCCAAGTTTTAAGTCTTTATCTTGCTTGAGATTCTTTGGCATATGTTTTCTGTCACTGCGTGCCGTGCCACATAGGTATATATTTTTTTCTTGTAATCTCAGCTGAAGCAAGGGCGAGTTGAAAAAATTATCAATGTATATTTCGCAGCACAAGTACTCAAGTGATTTACTCAAAAACGTAACAACTCCCTCTCCAAGACCATACTCTGGGTCAGTTTTTTTACCTGGGGCCCAAGTCTGTAACTTGGATTTCTCCCGAAAACAGGAGATAACAGATCCGCCGGGCGATAAAAAGAGCCTTTTCTCCCGTCGGTAGTCTGTAACGGGTTTCTCCGGTAGAAAGGAGGAACACGAAACGCCCGTGGACAACTTGTCGCCCGACCCAAGTCTGTAACTCGGCGAAGCGACTTCCGGCGGCCCCAGATGGGAGACAAGTTACGTCGGCCTTGCTAGACCGACGTAAGTTTTCTCCCTTGGAGAAATGTGCGCATTACGACAGTGATTTTAAGTTTTGACCAATGGCATAAGAGAGTTTACGATGATTTACTTCTGCTTGGAAAACAACAAATCCACCGTTCATAAGAATAAAGTCTGTACTTTTCGCGTATTTACACGTACATGAGTATAGTATATACATTCTGTCAGTTTCCAATTAAAAAAGCAATGAGGGCCGGAACATTAGCATAGACCTCATCCACATTAATTATTATAAACGAAGTGTTTCTCAATTACTGATCTGAAATCTCAATTTTAGACTACGTAAATATCGGCATGTAAACATAATGAGAAGCGGAGTCTTCAAATTTGATGTTTGAAGTTTAAACTTCCACCTTAAATAGTTCAAAACAAATGAAAATCTGCTGCTCAGATTACATCAAAGAAGAGTTTGACGAGTAATCAAGTGCACGAAGCACACGTTGAATTAAAGATTAAGTCCCCTATTATTATCTAGGTTACTATAATGACTTATACAAATTTCACTCCATTATTTTTGTGAGCTTCACGTTGATCGACAGTTTTAAGGGCATTTGAATTTTCAGTTATCTTATACGTATCGTACTTAATCTCACTTGGGTACTAATTCAATGAAACATCATATTTTCGTTTACATTTTGACGATTAATCGTATCATTTCCAATCGCCGTTCCAATCCACCGTAGTCGTACGGGTTGCACATATGATTTAATGTGGACGCATATCGGTTGTCAGTTGGATGTCATGCTGTGTACACGGAAGAACGGGCATTACAGCTGTGCATGAATATCAGCTGTAAACGCTAGCGAATATGTTCTGTCTTGTATTTGTTCGTATATTCTAATTCATCCATGTGTGTGACTATAGTCTTCTAGTATACATCCTATGTATTATTTTACACCAGTAACACAAGGGTAAGAAGTCATCCGTTAACTTGCTCCACTGACAAAGGATTTCGGCATTTTTTTTTAGCTGTTCTCTCTACGCTTATATTTCGAGATTTATCTTGATTGAACTCAAATTCCAGATTGAACGCCGCTATATAAATGTTTGGGATGCTGATATAATCCTAAACTACACTCTATCGACTAGAACGACTTGAGCATATACCACGGCATATATCACTCGATTCATGGATTGTATGCTGATACGTTTCCCCACAACGAAGGAACTCTCCCTTGGTGTTTGATATTTTACATTTGGAGTATTGCTCTTGTGATACGTATGTTATCCTGAAAATATAAGTGAAAATCATCGGCAACTTCCTTAAAAAAATCGGTGTGTTTTATAATGTGTTACTGTGGCCAAGCATTGGATATATTTCATACAAGTTTTGTGGTATATTCGGCGTTTACTTGAACTTTGGATGCTACTTTTTAAATGCCTTGTAATAATGACGTGTGTTGTCGAGTGGTTTAGCTGATTAATGTCAGTATACTGACAGTACACGTGTTTAACGATTGTGTAACTGACGGCTGTTACTGTTTTCAATCTTGTCAATCGCCCATTGATCATGTAAGTAGCCCATTAAATAAATGTGTTCATTAATAAAATTACATATTAGAAAATTATTCAGTTTAATATCCATGTATCACTTTCAACAAATGTTATTCCAATGAAGTTTGCCCAGCCGATGTGATATGTCAATACTATATACCTACACTTTAGGAGTGATTTAAACTAGAATGAAGTGTAACGGATACTCGAAAGAACAATGGTATTAATTATCTGACTGGTACATACTTTGCAATAGCGTAAATTAATCAATATCGTGAATATTCGTCTTCAGAAATTTCAGTTAGTGAAACGTCGTGCAATTGTAACGTCAGTTAACAGACGGCTATTACTCTGTTTTCAATCTTGTCAATCATCCATTTATCATGTAAGTAGCCCATTCATTAAATGTGGTAATTTATTGAATCACATGTTAGATAATTATTCAGTTTAATATCCATATATCGCTGTTTGAACAAATTTAATTCCAATGAAGTTTGTTGATACGGGATGTCTTTCTGTCGGGAAGATTTAATAATATGCCCTTTCGGTGAGTTTTAAAATAGGATGAAGTGTAACGGAAACTCGAGAGTATAATGGTATTAATTATCTGACTGGTACATACTCTGAAATCGCGGAAATTAAACAATATCGCGAATATTCGTCCTCAGAAATTTTGTAAACAAAGCAGACTAATCCTTCGCTCCTACAGCTGTGAAAAGGCACAGTGGATTTCATTGGCTCTCAAAAGTAGGTCACTGAAATATGTCCAATAGTCAGCTTTGGCTTCAGAAATTTTCATACCCTCACTTTTCTCCTTCCGGTACAGCCGGCTGAAGTTTCTCCACCCAGTTACAGACTACCACAGACTACGGTCGGGTGACATTTTCGGGAGGAATCTCGCTTCTCCTGTCTCCGGCGCCCCAAGTTACAGACTTGGGCCCCTGTATACAAGTCAAATTGATACAAATAGCCAGATTTTGAATCACATCTGCACCACATCTTGAAACCCCACCTTATAGGTTTACTTTTAAGATACTGCTTCATGATGTTGTGACCTTTGAAGCGTATCATATGCTCATCTATAGACTGCTGTTTAGATGGCTTCCGCGCATTCTGGAAGCATTGATTGAAATGTTTAATCAGAGGCCGAACTTTGAAAGCTCGATCATAATCAGGGTGACTTCTGGGAAGCATTTCTTCATTATTTGCAAAATGCAAAGCATTCCTAATGATTTCAAAACGCCTTCGAGGCATTATATTGGCACTTGCATGTCAGGATCAGAGGACCAATAGTCCCTAAAACTCGGAACCACATGATAACCCATCACTAAATTCATCCCCAAAAACGCGCTAATCTCTTCGGTAGTAGTTTGGAAAGATGTCCCCATTTGTTTCATATAGAGCTCACTTTGTTGAGCGATAAGAGCGACCAGTTCATCAAAACCGCAGGCTTTTCTAAATACATCATAAGCACTAAGTTCTAAACTCAAGTCTACATCTAGGTTCACCGCTCCGTACTCATAATCAATCGTTTCTATTTGGAAATGTGATTTCCGGGGCTTCCAAGTGAATGTAATATCTTTGCTCTGGGTTATTTTTGGATGACGTTTGCTTCGTTTTGCTTCAGGTGGGTCATTGGATTATTCTAAAGATGAAGGGACAGTAGTTGGTTTGCCAAATTTTGTCGGCATGGATTTTGATGATTTCACCGATGACAATGGTTGCGGCGAAGAAGAAGGGCCGGCAAATGATAATTCTGGAACTGGGCGTTCGATGATGGTTTCAAGACCCACGTTATCAGTATCTTCACCAAGGAAGCCTAAATCTTCTTCATCAAGCGGAAGATTGTCTTCATCATCGCTCTTATCAGCTAGTAGAATCTGCTCAATAGCATTGTCAGATACAGCGAATAAGCGTTCTTTTATCGGCATTCTTTTCAGTTAGCTAACCACTGCAATGAAGCAGTTGACAAGCGTATTAGCACCCACACCCATACTAAAATGTATAAACTACATTCGCAATAAAGGGGATTTACTCACAGTGCTGCTCTCAGTATCAGGCCACAGCAAAACGAAGAGAATCACTCAACCAGCAGAGGCAGTTGCGTCGTATGGCGGTATTCCCTGCACAGAACTGCATCAAAACACAACAGGGGCATGACTAAAAGTGGAGGACCCTGACCACACCACCGGAGTGGGAGGAGAGATCTTACCACATAAGGAAGGGGTGGTTGGCACCGCCAAAGCGGTATGGTGTGCCTTTTCTTCAGAGGAACCCCGAGCCCCTTCTTTACTTTGGACCTTTTTTGCCCTCCCTCTTTCCCCCTCCGTATACCAGGCCTATTGCGTCGTTTGGTCGTATGTATTCTTACCGAACTACGTCATAGCACTTCAAAAGTGAGGAAGAAGCATGTGATGTATTGTGTGCCTTCTAAATGGCGACCACAGCCACAACCTCGAGGGTCTCTCCCCCCCCCCCCCCCCCCCGTTGGAGTGGTGGAGTAGGTCTGCACCACGGAGTAGTAGTTGGGGTCAGCGCCGCCAAGTCGGTATAGCATATATACATTTTCCATAGGGGCAGCGTCTAGGCTCTTATTCATGGATATTCTATCTACACCACGAGATAACAAACGGAAATACAACATGATAGGCATTTTCCCTTCAGCCAGCGAACATGATGCGGAGAGCAGGTTATAATACTATATACAAGCAACAGTTGGAGTACTTGAAAACAATACCTCTGAGTTGGGACACAGCAAGCAATTTCCAACCTTTCATTTCCAGGACAGTCATAAGGAAAAAAATAAAACCCATCTCCATGTGGAGCTTTGCGTTCAACCTCAGTAACCGTTCAGGTGGTGCTAATATCGTTAGCCATTCAGTTACTTCGAATCTGTTTACGTGAAATAATACCAAGTCGCGCTCCCTTATGGTCCATAGGGACATATGTGTCCCATGGCATGAAAACACTAATTTTGTCAAAACTAAAGCACAATTGTGGAGTTTTTGGCTCTAACTCTACAGGCTAGGTAAACATGAAGGATAAACCGAAAGTCCTGTTTTAATTGACCTCCTCATTGATTTGTTATAAAATATCAAATTTCCGATTCGTAAACAGCATTTCAAGTGAAAGTTCTTAACAGTGTGGGAACTACAATATCTAAAGGATATCGCAAAAAAATTTAAACTAGAAGCCAAAAGCCTATTGTTCAATACACCCATTCCTTACAATCATAGACCTTCTCAATTGAATTTGAGAGAATTTCAAAAATATAGGACATATATGTCCCTTGGACCTTAAAGGGTTAACGTCCCACGATAACGACGGACGGAATACTATCCTTGAGGTGCTCTCCATAAGACGCCCAAGTAGGCCTCGGGATGTCACTGAAAAATATCTTCCATCGCCGGGATTAGACGCCGGGCCCTCGGGACCAAAAGCCTATACTCGAGACACCACCAACCCGATACCACTATGCATCGATTTTTTGTGGTAGGAATAAATCTCATCAATGTGATAGGTATATAAATGGACAATTTGTTATATATTTTAACTTTTTTAATTTAATCGTCATTGCCTAATATTTTTAACACAAAAATAATGATAATTTGGGCACTGAAGCTGACCACCAGCCTCCCCGTGGCGTACCTGGTCTTTTCCGAGTGTGCCGCCGCCTTATAGACAATGCGGAGGTAGCAGACACGAGGCACGGAGCGTGCCGAGCGCGGCCAGACGCTTTATCTTATCTTCTTTCCGGCTGCGGTAACTACGCTAAGTCAGCGTATTGCGGATCTGCGGGTGTTCTAGTTTCACCTCCGACATCATAATGACATCGGCGAATCACCCTTGCTGCCCTTTGCCCCTGGAGGTATCGAGTCCGTTGTGGACAACGAAAAATGCACGATCTGTTGGAATTCCTCCTTGCCCACCATCAGGCAGTTGGAGGCGACCAAGCCTAATATCGTTCTCCTCGACCACCTCACACGCTCCATGTTCCTCCACGCTCGAGTTTTTGGCTCTGGCTGAAACTAGCATGGATGCGAAGGAGGTGGAAAAACGGACGAAATATGAAGACCTGCTTTTAAGATTTCGACAAATGTACCCCGGACACTCTGTGAAACTAGTGGTCCTCATCATAGGTGTGCTCGGTGGAGTTAAGGGCTCGTTGCTACGGCTATGGCTCGTTAAGGGCTGTGCCACGCAGGACGGAATGCACTTGATGCTAGCATCAAGTGCATTCCGTCCTGCGTGGCACAGGCGGAATTAGGGATTGGAAAATCGATTTCGATTTGAATCGAAAATCGATTAATACACTCCGATTTTCGATTTAATCGAAGTCGACTTTTCGTTTTGAAAAACCGATCAAAATCGATTCTAGCCGATCGATTTTCGATTTTTAGCTCGCTACAGCGTTTTTTTTCCAGTGGGGAGTGACCATGCAGAAGACATTCATGAACTAAATCAAAAGTAGTCCACCACTGAATTATCCTGAGCATACATCCATAGAACGTTCATTGAATGCTCAAGTGTGAACTATTCATTTGAGACTGTTAATAGATCGTTCATATCCTGTCCACTAAGTATTATTCAAAAATGCTCCCTGCTTGAACATTTAAAGAACATATTTAAACCATGTATATTTAAATATATTCATTAACTATACATTCTATGGAATATTCTAACATACCATATGTACGATATTATTCCTAAAATTAATGCCTGCATGTGATTACGCATTGTGTACGTAATGAGTTAAATTGTTGATTTTAAGGGATGAACACTGAACTGACCGCATACATGCGTCAAAATCTTGTTTATGAACAGTAATTTTGCATTTATATTCGTGCTATGTGGCAATATAGGTTTCAATTAATTAATGCCAAATAACTGTTATCAAGATGTGATGGTATTTCTTCAAATATCACGGAATTGCTATTTAATAACTATAGTTCTCGAAGTTACATTTATCCACGGAAGCGACTAGGTATATTCGACTTTCTGTACGTCGCTACATCAATATCTGGTGCAAAGTAATGCGCGTAAATTCGTATGGTACTTAAGTTATGCGAAATGGGTACAATGATGTTAGGAAGATAGGAAAGATAAAAGATAGGATGTTATAACGTACTAAGAATACATGCGCGTAATTGCACATTTATAGTGTTAACTTGCAAATTATAATTTTATTTTAATTTGAGAGAGCATGGAAATCAGAGGAGAGGTAATACAATATGAATCGAGAATTACTTCACAAGAACGATTTTTAAACATTCCTTCATGGTTCATACGTCATTAAATCAAAAACAGAGCAGCCGCAATTCATCTACGTTGAACATTCTTTGAACATTCTATGAAGTATTCCAATGAATGTTCTTTGCACTATCTGTGAGTGCCAATTGAACGTTCATAGAATGTCCTTCTTGAATAATCTTTGAACGTTTAAATAGTCTTCACTGAATGTTCTTTGAACATCTTTGGGCAATTAATTCCCCACAGGGAATCGAGCTGCCCCAGTTCGTAAACCGCCCTCCAGTCGACCTTAAGTCCCACTCCAATCCACTACAAGCTTGGAAGGAGATTAAGGGAGAAAAACCCCACGTATATACAAACCATCCAGCAGGATTTTATCTATAGTTGCCTCTACCGTACCGTGTGAGCGACTATTTTCTCACACCGGGTTAATTGCAACTCAGGTACGAAATCGATTATCCGGAGAAATTTAAATATGTTGGTTTTCTTAAGGTCCATCCCTGAGGAACACTGGTTCCACGGCTTTGCAAACAAGAAATAAATAAAATTCTGTTTTTCATTTTGTGGTATGCCCACTTTTCATTATGCAATTGTTATTGCTACTACACTATATGTAATTTGCTTTTTATATTACCTATATGTTTAATCCCTTCTCTTGGACTACAACCTTGTCGTGGTTGAAGGGCTTGCGAGCTCCGATGACCCCTAGAGCTGCACTGGCGGGAGCATTGCTCCTGGTAGGGTCACCCATGCCAGATTGGTCGAATGTTAGGAGACAGACGAATGGTAGTCCGCGCAGCGTCTGTACCTCAGTGAGGAGGCTGCAAAAGGCGTCTGACCCCAGTGGGGCGGCCTCTGAAGTGATGGTGTCACGTAAAAAACACTATTGAGTAAGGCCAAGGAATACTACCTCAATTAAAACAAAAACCTTGAAATTATGGACAGTTCTCAATTGATAATGAATCCTGGCAACTACGGGACTCGGCCAAGAGGGCCGGGTGTCGTGCCCGGCAGCGGTGGGAGCAAGGCCCCTGCGGTCGTCATCACACGAAATCCTTGCTCAGACAAAGCAGCAGCAGCAGCAGAGGAAAAGAAGATAAAGAAGAGGAACGAAACTATTAGAATAGGCACGTGGAATGTTAGGACTATGCTGAGGGCGGGAAAGCTAGAGAATATAAAGCAAGAAATGGAGAAGGTGGGTGTAGACATCATGGGTCTGGGTGAAGTAAGATGAAAGGATGACGGGGATTACTGGAGCGGCGACTATAGAGTAATTTATAGTGGAGGGAATGAAAGTCAGCGCGGGGTTGCTTTCGTAAAGAACAGGAAACTTGGTAGAAAAGTAGTGTATGCAGAACAGGTGAGTGATAGGATAATAGTCGTGGAACTAAAAGCAGAACCAACGAATTTAGTTATAATCCAGGTTTATATGCCTACCTCTAATCATAAAGAGGAGGAGGTAGATGGGGTGTACGATCAGCTAGAGGAAATAATTGGTAGGATACCAGGAAGTAAGCACCTGGTAGTAATGGGGGATTGGAACGCGGTGGTGGGTGAAGGAAGAGATGGGCGGGAGGTGGGCGATTACGGGCTAGGAAGAAGAAATGACCGGGGCGAGAAAGCTGTGGAGTTTTGCCGCAGAAATAACCTAGTAATTACAAATACATGGTTCAGACATCATCCTCGACGTAGGTACACTTGAAAGAAGCCGGAAGACACAGACAGGTTCCAGATAGATTATATAATGGTACGTCACAGATACAGGAATAGTGCTAAAAACTCGCATACTTATCCAGGAGCTGATGCAGACACACACCACAACTTATTAGTCATGAAATGTCGGGTAAAACTGAAAAAGATAAGAATGGAAGGAGGGTACGTAAGTGGAATACGGAGGCATTAACTGGGGCAATGAAGAAGAAGTTTCGGGAGAAGGTGGATGAGATAATGGGTGAGGATCATGGAGTTAGAGCAGTGGAAGATGAATGGGGAAGTTTGAAAAATGGAATTATAGATGCAGCGAAAGCAACGGTAGGCGTAGTGAGTGCAACTAAAATTAGAAAACCGTGGATCACGAAGGAGATGATCAGGGAGATGGAGGAGAGAAGGAAATGGAAGAGTGTAAACTCAGAGCTAGGTAAGAGAAAATACCGAGAATTTAATAACAGGCTTAGAAGAGAAACAAAGAAAGCAAGAGAGGCGTGGTGGAGAGAACAGATCGACGCGTTAGAGAAATACCAAAAAGAGGGAAGAGCAGACGCATTATATAGGAAAGTAAAGGAACTGACGGGTGGTAATAAAGGAAGGGGAATTACAAAGATAACAGACAATACGGGAAAGGTAATCGTAGAACCGAGAGAGATCCAGGAGAGGTGGAAGGAGTATGTTGAAGAGCTGTATGGTAAAGAAATAAGGCCCAATAGGTTAGATATAGAAAGGGAAGACGATATCGACAGAGATGGCATCGGACCAAGTATCCTAGATAGCGAAATTGAAAGAGCTCTACGAGACATGAAAAGGAATAAGGCGGTGGGAATAGATGATATACCTGCAGAGTTTTTAAAGAGCATGGAGAAGAACGGAAGAGGTAAACTTTTTGCGCTAATTCGTAGGATTTATGAGGATGGAATGTGGCCGGAAGACTTCGCGAAGACTGTACTAATTCCTATACCGAAGAAGAGTAAGGCAAAAACTTGCGAAGACTATAGGACAATAAGCTTAATATCCCACGCGGCCAAAGTAGTTCTGAGGATTCTAAACAGAAGGCTAGAGAAGAAGGCGAATGAATACCTGGGTGACGACCAGTTCGGATTTAGGAGAGGGACGGGAACGCGAGACGATATAGCGGTGATGAGGACTCTAGTAGAAAGAAACCTAGAGTATGGACAGGATGTTTTTGCATGCTTCGTAGATTTCGAGAAGGCGTTTGATCGGGTGGGATGGACAAAATTAATAGGAGTGTTGAATAAATTAGGGGTCGATTGGAGGGACAGGCGTCTGATTCGAAATTTGTATATGAATCAGACTGCGCAGGTTAGGGTAGCCAATGGAGAATCGGGATGGGCCACGATAGGACGGGGATTGAGGCAAGGGTGCCCACTATCGCCGTTGCTTTTTAATGTGTATTCAGAAGAAATGGTAAGGGATGCTTGGGGGGAGGAGGATGTAGGAATAAAGGTAGGAGGGGAGCTGATAAAATCAGTGAGATTTGCAGATGATCAAGCATTGGTTAGTCAGTCGGCCAAGGGGTTACAGTCAATGGTGAATGCATTAGAGGTGCAGTGAGAAAAGTATGGGATGAAGATCAATCACAAGAAAACGAAAGTAATGAGATTTTCTAGAAGTAAGAAGGCGAGGCTGAATATAAGGGTGGGAGGGCATAAGATAGAGCAGGTCGAGCAGTTTACGTATTTGGGTAGTATTTTGGAGGCGAATGGGTTTAGTGGTAAGGACATCAGATGCAGAATTTCGCTAGCTAAAGAAGCATTTTCGAAGAGAAGGGAATTGATGAGGGGGGGTCTGAGAAGAGACGTAAATAAGAGGCTGGTGAAAACTTTAATATGGAGCGTGGCGCTATATGGGTCGGAAACTTGGTCATTGCGAAGGGAGGATGTGCGTAGGCTTGAGGCGTTTGAGATGTGGGTTTGGAGAAGGATGGAGAAGGTTAGCTGGATGGCGAAAAAGACGAACGAGGAGGTATTGGATATGGTCGGAGAGGAGAGGAAGCTTGTGGCAGAGGTTCGGAGAAGGCAGAAGAGATGGATGGAGGAGGTTTTGAGAGGAGAGGGCATGTTGAAGAGAGTGATTCGTGATCCACGGTTTTCTAATTTTAGTTGCACTCACTACGTCTACCGTTGCTTTCGCTGCTTCTATAATTCCATTTTTCAAACTTCCCAATTCATCTTCCACTGCTCTAACTCCATGATCCTCACCCATTATCTCATCCACCTTCTCCCGAAACTTCTTCTTCATTGCCCCAGTTAATGCCTCCGTATTCCACTTACGTACCCTCCTTCCCATTCTTATCTTTTTCAGTTTTACCCGACATTTCATGACTAATAAGTTGTGGTCTGTGTCTGCATCAGCTCCTGGATAAGTATGCGAGTTTTTAGCACTATTCCTGTATCTGTGACGTACCATTATATAATCTATCTGGAACCTGTCTGTGTCTCCCGGCTTCTTCCAAGTGTACCTACGTCGAGGATGATGTCTGAACCATGTATTTGTAATTACTAGGTTATTTCTGCGGCAAATCTCCACAGCTTTCTCGCCCCGGTCATTTCTTCTTCCTAGCCCGTAATCGCCCACCTCCCGCCCATCTCTTCCTTCACCCACCACCGCGTTCCAATCCCCCATTACTACCAGGTGCTTACTTCCTGGTATCCTACCAATTGTTTCCTCTAGCTGATCGTACACCCCATCTACCTCCTCCTCTTTATGATTAGAGGTAGGCATATAAACCTGGATTATAACTAAATTCGTTGGTTCTGCTTTTAGTTCCACGACTATTATCCTATCACTCACCTGTTCTGCATACACTACTTTTCTACCAAGTTTCCTGTTCTTTACGAAAGCAACCCCGCGCTGACTTTCATTCCCTCCACTATAAATTACTCTATAGTCGCCGCTCCAGTAATCCCCGTCATCCTTCCATCTTACTTCACCCAGACCCATGATGTCTACACCCACCCTCTCCATTTCTTGCTTTATATTCTCTAGCTTCCCCGCCCTCAGCATAGTCCTAACATTCCACGTGCCTATTCTAATAGTTTCGTTCCTCTTCTTTATCTTCTTTTCCTCTGCTGCTGCTGCTGCTTTGTCTGAGCAAGGATTTCGTGTGATGACGACCGCAGGGGCCTTGCTCCCACCGCTGCCGGGCACGACACCCAGCCCTCTTGGCCGAGTCCCGTAGTTGCCAGGATTAATTATCAATTGAGAACTGTCCAAGATTTCAAGGTTTTTGTTTTAATTGAGGTAGTATTCCTTGGCCTTACTCAATAGTGTTTTTTACGTGACACCATCACTTCAGAGGCCGCCCCACTGGGGTCAGACGCCTTTTGCAGCCGCCTCACTGAGGTACAGACGCTGCGCGGACTACCATTCGTCTGTCTCCTAACCTTCGACCAATCTGGCATGGGTGTCCCTACCAGGAGCAATGCTCCCGCCAGTGCGGCTCTAGGGGTCATCGGAGCACGCAAGCCCTTCAACCACGACAAGGTTGTAGTCCAAGAGAAGGGGGAATGGTATCAGGGCTCGAAAAAAATATTTTTTTTGCCGACCAGTGTTCTTAGCCGACCGCGAACAGAGGGTAGTTCTAGATGGAGTTAGTTCAGATGTGGTGAAAGTAACATCAGGTGTACCCCAGGGAAGTGTCATCGGTCCCTTATTGTTCCTTGTGTATATTAATGACATCACTACCGTTGTTACGAGCAAAATCCGTCTCTTCGCAGACGACGCTGAGTTGTACAGGGATCTAGGCAATGAGTCTGACAAGATTGCGTTACAAAAAGACCTAGATGCTATGACTGAATGGTGCAATACTTGGCAGTTAGAATTGAATTTTAAAAAGTGCGTTGTTATGAATTTTTCGAAAAAGAATAACTCGGTCGACGAAACGTATACAATTAATCAAACCAACTGTTCAAATATAGAGTCAGTTAAATACTTAGGTGTGACCCTTACTGAGGACCTGACTTGAGGGAAGCACGTCCGGGGAATCTGAGGACTGACTAGTCGAAAATTGGAATTTATTAAAAGAATATTAGGAAAATGCGACGAGAAGGTTATAGAGCGATGTTATTTTTCACTCGTGAAACCTCATTTGGAGTTTGCCGCTAGCCATATGGGATACGAAGTAGGACTAATCTCTGAAATAGATCGAATACAACGGAGAGTATCATGATTTGTGAAAAATTGTTACGATTAACTTAGCAGTGCTACAGAATTGTTGAAGGAATTAGGGTGGGAATCTCTAACTGAACGAAGGGAGAAATAAAGGTTCAATCTTTAGCGCAAGTTTGGAGCTGACAGTTTTTAGCCGGACGTTCAACATATATTGCTAGAGCCAACGTACTATGGTAGAACGTAGAAGAAATCACAGGAATAAGATAAAGGACATTGACTGCAGAACCGATAGATTTAAAATGACATTATTCCCACGCAGAATGAGGGATCATAATAGTTGCGATAGATCAATCATATGAAACTCCCACCCTCAGTAGGTGGAGTAGAATTTTCACTTGTGCTTAATAACACAACATCATTACTAACACTTCACACTACTTGATATGTCCGGCATTATTTTATTTTGTTCTCTGCATGAAGTAGCATCTCGTAGCATTTAGATATTAATAGTATTATTAATATATACCACTAGATGTGTCAACAGCATTGTTCTGCATGTTTGCATGTTCATATACGTATCACTCTCCCAGTTTCTGGTTGCACTGCGCACTGTTCTCCTGACTGCTTTTTGGACTTCGCCTAGTGGCCGGGGGAAGGTGCGAGGTTCTGATTTGTGCTGGGACGAGTGCTGCATGCCTGGTGTGGAATCACCCCGTGCCACACACCCTAGTGGTGGCTTGCACGGTACTTCGTAGATGTAGATGTGCCGAAAGGTTGCGCGAGTGAAGGACGGTTAATGGTCTTAATGGCAAAGATTAAAACCTGTAAAAAATCCTACGGGAACAAATACTTCGCGAGGTAAGACAATGACGTCTGCTGTATAACAACTGAAAATGTATCTTCTGAACACGGTATCTTCAACAACAGGTACGTAGCTATGAACACAAAAGGAAATTGTTTTCCTCCAGTGCTCGTATTTAATTTTTTTTAAATTTCAACAAAAAAACTTTTTCTCTGGAATTTAGCAAAAGGCGGCAATGGGGGTGTTTGAGGGTGACATATGTTTTGAACATTTGTGGAGAACTGTCCAAAGCGTGAGATGGTAAGCAGACTCTTCTTTTTCGTCATTATAATAAGGTTAGTTTAAACATCCAACTATTACCGATTGATAAATCTATTAATTTATGTTACACCGTTCATTGCTCACACAACCAAAAGACACGTATATGTCAGTGTTTGATTCATTTGAGATAATCATTGACTCATAATCAGCCTCGAAATTCTACATTTACAATCTCCTAGGAACTTGAATGACCACATACGACGTGCTAAGGGTAGTGAGACTGCGTACCCAGCTCTCCACAAATGTTTCACCTTGATTTGCATTGCACGGAATGTGGTCTTTCAAAAAAGGTTTATTTCATGATTTGGACATGCAACGCATCTACGAGGCGGAATCGCTCCAGGAAACTCTTCGTTACATGTGCCGAGGGGGAAGGGAAAGGATTTCAGTTGACGAAGAGAAGGCGGGAGAGCTAGGTTTCGAGGAAGAGAACAAAAGACTGATACGCTTCGCTGGTGGGGGGGGGAAGCACGGTGAGGGGGAGGGAGGCCAAGCGAATGGACCACGCCCCGGTCTCTGGAGGAGTGCTATGGGGAGGGGGTGGTAGGTAGGAAAGAGAATACTAATATATATTTCTCCGACACCTTGGGTAAGAGGGCGGTTTGAGTGAATGCACCATTCTTTGTCACACAGCATGGGCGACAAAGAAGGGTGAATGCAGGGGGGAGGGGGTCCTGGTGTTTCGGGGAAAAAGAAGTATGGCAGGGGTGGGGGTTTCGAATATTGGATAGTGCCCAGGGATGGCACAAGGAAGAAGCGTGATTGGGGGGTGGGTGGGGGGAGGGGGCATGTGGAACACAGAGAAATGCCACGGCGGGAGTTGGCCTTTGAAAGGTTGGAGGTGGGCGGGGGGGGGGGGGGAGGAGCTCTGCGTAGCGATTAGAGTGGAAGGCGGTTTTGCTTGGAAGATGACCGGCGGAAATAGGGGGTATCTAATATAATAATAATAATTTATTCATTACACATATGGTTATTATCATTTTACAATTTCCACTTGTTCAAGGGCGTCCATCTTTGCACCTTGGGGCACTTGCACTGCTAATAGATCGACCGCAGCCGCCAGTATCTCACCTACCTCATCGAGGTTAGAGAACCTCGCCATTTCCTCTTAACCCCCTTGCTTCTCCATTTGTCGCAATTCCGCTTCTTCCTTGGCCCGCACCCCACTTCACCCGTCCCAAACTCTGCCATCCTCGTACACACCCCAACCACTCCCCCTTTTACTTTTCACCGCATGCACCTTTCTTTTTCACCCAGCTCTGGCGAAAGATACTCTGCTTATCTAAGAAAATTATCCTAGGAGAACAAACCTTTAAAAAAGTTCATCGATTTCACGAGGAATACCTTGCACCACTAATCATTACGTTCAAAATGAAAGGGGCACAGTCAAATCTTCTCGGGTTTGCCACCGGGTAAGGCTTTTAAAGGCCAACGTTTCGACGAGTGACTCCCTCATCATCATCAGGGCTGAAACTGATTACAGAGTTGGTCCATGCCGGGGTTTTTATAGCTGGCCAAGGGCGGTTGAAAACCCATTGTTGACCGGCTCGTTCAAGGCGGTTTGAATTTGAATTGTAACCGCGACCGTTTAATTTTATTGAGTAGCGGTCTCCATCCCTTCTCTTGGACTACAACCTTGTCGTGGTTGAAGGGCTTGCGTGCTCCGATGACCCCTAGAGCTGCACTGGCGGGAGCATTGCTCCTGGTAGGGTCACCCATGCCAGATTGGTCGAAGGTTAGGAGACAGACGAATGGTAGTCCGCGCAGCGTCTGTACCTCAGTGAGGCGGCTGCAAAAGGCGTCTGACCCCAGTGGGGCGGCCTCTGAAGTGATGGTGTCACGTAAAAAACACTATTGAGTAAGGCCAAGGAATACTACCTCAATTAAAACAAAAACCTTGAAATTATGGACAGTTCTCAATTGATAATGAATCCTGGCAACTACGGGACTCGGCCAAGAGGGCCGGGTGTCGTGCCCGGCAGCGGTGGGAGCAAGGCCCCTGCGGTCGTCATCACACGAAATCCTTGCTCAGACGAAGCAGCAGCAGAGGAAAAGAAGATTAAGAAGAGGAACGAAACTATAAGAATAGGCACTTGGAATGTTAGGACTATGCTGAGGGCGGGGAAGCTAGAGAATATAAAGCAAGAAATGGAGAGGGTGGGTGTAGACATCATGGGTCTGGGTGAAGTAAGATGGAAGGATGACGGGGATTACTGGAGCGGCGACTATAGAGTAATTTATAGGGGAGGGAATGAAAGTCAGCGCGGGGTTGCATTCGTAATGAATAGGAAACTTGGTAGAAAAGTAGTGCATGCAGAACAAGTGAGTGATAGGATAATAGTCGTGGAACTAAAAGCAGAACCAACGAATTTAGTTATAATCCAGGTTTATATGCCTACCTCTAATCATAAAGAGGAGGAGGTAGATGGGGTGTACGATCAGCTAGAGGAAATAATTGGTGGGATACCAGGAAGTAAGCACCTGGTAGTAATGGGGGATTGGAACGCGGTGGTGGGTGAAGGAAGAGATGGGCGGGAGGTGGGCGATTACGGGCTAGGAAGAAGAAATGACCGGGGCGAGAAAGCTGTGGAGTTTTGCCGCAGAAATAACCTAGTAATTACAAATACATGGTTCAGACATCATCCTCGACGTAGGTACACTTGGAAGAAGCCGGGAGACACAGACAGGTTCCAGATAGATTATATAATGGTACGTCACAGATACAGGAATAGTGTTAAAAACTCGCATACTTATCCAGGAGCTGATGCAGACACAGACCACAACTTATTAGTCATGAAATGTCGGGTAAAACTGAAAAAGATAAGAATGGGAAGGAGGGTACGTAAGTGGAATACGGAGGCATTAACTGGGGCAATGAAGAAGAAGTATCGGGAGAAGGTGGATGAGATAATGGGTGAGGATCATGGAGTTAGATCAGTGGAAGATGAATGGGCAATTTTGAAAAATGGAATTATAGAAGCGGCGAAAGCAACGGTAGGCGTAGTGAGTGCAACTAAAATTAGAAAACCGTGGATCACGAAGGAGATGATCAGGGAGATGGAGGAGAGAAGGAAATGGAAGAGTGTAAACTCAGAGCTAGGTAAGAGAAAATACCGAGAATTTAATAACAGGCTTAGAAGAGAAACAAAGAAAGCAAGAGAGGCGTGGTGGAGAGAACAGATCGACGCGTTAGAGAAATACCAAAAAGAGGGAAGAGCAGACGCATTATATAGGAAAGTAAAGGAACTGACGGGTGGTAATAAGGGAAGGGGAATTACAACGATAACAGACAAGACGGGAAAGGTAATCGTAGAACCGAGAGAGATCCAGGAGAGGTGGAAGGAGTATGTTGAAGAGCTGTATGGTAAAGAAATAAGGCCCAATAGGTTAGATATAGAAAGGGAAGACGATATCGACAGAGATGGCATCGGACCAAGTATCCTAGATAGCGAAATCGAAAGAGCCTTACGAGACATGAAAAGGAATAAGGCGGTGGGAATAGATGACATACCTACAGAGTTTTTAAAGAGCATGGGGAAGAACGGAAGAGGAAAACTTTTTGCGCTAATTCGTAAGATTTATGAGGATGGAGTGCTGCCGGAAGACTTCGCGAAGACTGTACTAATTCCTATACCGAAGAAGAGTAAGGCAAAAACTTGCGAAGACTATAGGACAATAAGCTTAATATCCCACGCGGCCAAAGTAGTTCTAAGGATTCTAAACAGAAGGCTAGAGAAGAAAGCAAATGAATACCTGGGTGACGACCAGTTCGGGTTTAGGAGAGGGACGGGAACGCGAGACGCTATAGCGGTGATGAGGACGCTAGTAGAAAGAAACCTAGAGTATGGGCAGGATGTTTTTGCATGCTTCGTAGATTTCGAGAAGGCGTTCGATCGGGTGGAATGGACGAAATTAATGAGAGTGTTGAAGAAATTAGGGGTCGATTGGAGGGACAGGCGTCTGATTCGAAATTTGTGTATGAATCAGACTGCGCAGGTTAGGGTAGCCAATGGAGAATCGGGATGGGCCACGATAGGACGGGGAGTGAGGCAAGGGTGCCCACTATCGCCGTTGCTTTTTAATGTGTATTCAGAAGAAATGGTAAGGGAGGCTTGGGGGGAGGAGGAGGTAGGAATAAAAGTAGGAGGGGAGCTGATAAAATCAGTGAGATTTGCAGATGATCAAGCATTGGTTAGCCAGTCGGCCAAGGGGTTACAGTCAATGGTGAATGCATTAGAGGTGCAGTGCGAAAAGTATGGGATGAAGATCAATCACAAGAAAACGAAAGTAATGAGATTTTCTAGAAGTAAGAAGGCGGGGCTGAATATAAGGGTGGGAGGGCAGAAGATAGAGCAGGTCGAGCAGTTTACGTATCTGGGTAGTATTTTGGAGGCGAATGGGTTTAGTGGTAAGGACATCAGATGCAGAATTGCGCTCGCTAAAGAAGCATTTTCGAAGAGAAGGGAATTGATGAGGGGGGGTCTGAGAAGAGACGTAAAGAAGAGGCTGGTGAAAACTTTAATATGGAGCGTGGCGCTATATGGGTCGGAAACTTGGTCATTGCGAAGGCAGGATGTGCGTAGGCTTGAGGCGTTTGAGATGTGGGTTTGGAGAAGGATGGAGAAGGTTAGCTGGATGGCGAGAAAGACGAACGAGGAGGTATTGGATATGGTCGGAGAGGAGAGGAAGCTTGTGGCAGAGGTTCGGAGAAGGCAGAAGAGATGGATGGAGGAGGTTTTGAGAGGAGAGGGAATGTTGAAGAGAGTGATAGAGGGGAGAACACTGGGGAAGCGTGGGAGAGGAAGGAAGAGGATAGGAATTCTGGACGAAATAAGAGGAGGTAGAAGATATGAAGAATTGAAGAGGGATCTAATAACGGGCCATTCTTAGGAGGGAAAGCGAGACAATGTCTCTGAGGTGGGATGCAGAATGGGGACTGTCCAAGAACCTACCAATCAGCTGGTAGAATACTTGAATGAATGAGCGGTCTCCATATTTGGCTGATGTACTGCCCAGAGTCTCGATTTAACTTCTTCTCCTCCAAACTTATTTCGATAGCCTCTTTCATCAATTGATTTCAGTATTCATTTGAATGGCAAAGGATTTTGGTGCCGTTAACATTGATGGAGTGCGCACTATCTAGACAATGCTCTGCCAGCGCCGATTTTTCGGGTTGAAATAGTCTTATATGCCTCTTGTGTTCCTTTGTTCTGGTTTCCACCGTGCGTGCAGTCTCTCCAATGTAGGCGAGGCCACACTCACAAGGGATGCTATAAACTCCAGGCACTCTGAGGCCGAGGTTGTCCTTTACTCTTACGAGCCGATCTCGAATTTTCCTTGGAGGTCTATGGATCGTCTGGATGTTATATTTTTGTAAAATTCTTCCTTTTTTCCCGTGATAGTGGAAATATAGTGTACGCAGGCTCTTCCTAACGGCTTTTCATGATCTTCTTTCGGCCGCTTACTTATTCCAACGGTTCTTTTCAAGGCCAAGTGAAAATCTCTGTCATTATATCCATTGCGTTTGAACGTAGTTTTTAGATGTTCCAATAGAGTATTTGCACCCGGGAGGATTACGATTGAAATGCTGTTGATTCGATAAAGTGTATCATAAATAACACTACTTTCGATTAGTAGCATTAATTGTTGCTTAATTTGCGTAATAATTAATATTTAATATGCATTGTTTTCGCATCAATATTGTGCAGACGAAAACGCTCAGCTATTGGTTCCTCGGTTTGTGACGTCATTTCGTACTGTCTCATCAGCGTGCAAAGTGACTGCATATGCATTTCGATTACGGTGGATCGTAGTAAAGGAAAATACGTTTAAGGACGGTATTCAGGATTTTGGTTCTGCGGTTAAATTATTTAATACTATGATCGCTATTTAATAATTTAATCGCAGAACCAAAAGCCTGAATACCATAAATATGAGCTGCGAAAATCTACAAAAAAATACGTTTAAGAACGTATTTTTTTGTAGATTTGGTTTTAGTACAACGTTCGGTGGTTTCACTCAACGTAAGGGAATTGGACGAAACTTGCTGGTAGCATTAATTATGTTTTCCTAAAGCTACCAGAATTTATTCAAAATTATTTACTGCAGATTTCTTATGATAATTGATGTGGAAGTGGGCATGAAAATACATGGGTTTATATGAGAACGTGAGGCACGACTAGCTTTATTCATCGAAAAGAACGTTTTCTAGTTAAGAATAAGAAAAACAAAAATAATTTAAATCATCCATAGAATAATATATGAAAATCATTTGATATACTCTATTTTTATTATTTTTGTTTTTCTTATTCTTAACTAGAAAAAGGTTCTTTTTGATGCATTCAGCTACTCGTACCTTGTGTTCCCATAAGAACCCATGTAATTTTTTGTCAACTTCTCGATCAAATATCTCAAGTAATCTGCGGTAAATAATTCTGAAAAAAATCAGGTAGATTTAAGACAACATAAGCAATGCTTCCAGCAAGTTTCGTCGAATTCTCTTAAGTTGAGTGAAACCACCGAACCTCCTTAAGTGCATATATCATGGAATCATGTTTCGTGAAGGCTTCTTAAAATAATCTCCCGACGGTGGATGCTTTAATAATAGGCCATTTCCTTAGTGGCCATGCCGATTATTTCTTTAAACGACAAATTTCGTTGTGTTACAACTTGAAAATGTAACACCATGAAACGCATCCTGTAAATGAATGAAATGCACTGGAAAGTGTTGCAATGCCTTTTCAATTCAACCCACCCTGATTCCCCGTCAGCAACCCTCACCTTAGCTTCACCCAGTAAAAAGCTTATTTTTCTAAATTATACAACACAGGTCAGAATGTCCTGGTTGTATTCTAGGTTTCTCTCTACTAAGGTCCTCATTACTGTACTGTACCTACCATTAAAATTAGGTACTCAATTCTTTAACAGACACTAATTCTTTAATTACCGTGATCTCATCATGGGTTGACTTTCCATTTCTGAACCCAAACTGATCATGACACAAGGATTTGTTTCCCCTCGCCTCCTTTTTTCTATTTATAATCCTCAGTACCACTTCTACTGCATGTGATATTAGGCTGATAGACATAGTTCCCATATAGCATTGTTCCTCCTGCAAAACTCTTACCTATTCCCCTGGTCCTTTCTCATTCCCAGTCCATACTCTCCCATTTCATTTCCATCCCTCTCTTCCCTTACTGCCATGTTCTGGTCCCCCATACCAACTTTTTTCTACCTTGCTGCTCATATACCACATCTACTTAGTGTTTCACTATGTTTTCAAACAGTCATGTGGACTACCTCTGCCTGGCTACCTTCCAAATTATCTGGTATAGGTGACCTTACCGGGAGTACTTACCAGTAAGTGACTCTCACCAGTGCATCTCTAGAGGTCATTGGTGTGTAAGCCGCAATACCATTAAGACTAGGTTAGTGAGAAATGCAATAACTTTTCCACGCAGTTTATATAGTTTCTCTAGTATTTCCTTGAAATAATGCTTCTTCTCATGAAAAGATTACTTCGAACAGTACAGCACCGATTTGCTCGATTAACTATTTGCTGGATCTGCCAGTTGCCTTACCCAGTCCCCCTAATCCCTCCCCAACTCTCCCTTTCCTTCCCTCTTACCCCTAAAAACCTTCATTATTACACTGGTGTGGGTGCAGAAGACCCAGAGGAAGAAAGTCACTGAAATAAAGTTCAAAGCTACTGTAAAAATGATCATGAATGGATTAAGTCATTTTCGATTATTAGTTTAAGGTTACTGCTGCAGATGCTGCCACATGTAGACATACCTAAAGATAGAAAGCTGGGCAAAGACCAAGTTAACACTAAGGTTATTAAGAAAGGCACAATTCAAGACAAATTAAAGTAAAATGTATTAATTTATTGCTATTAAAATATAAGAGTAATGAATCACTTTGAATTACAATTTTTCATGGGATTAGAAAAATAATAAAAAATTACCCAAAAAGCATAGTATAATAATATAAATGTACCATTATAGAACAGGTTTGTACCATTAGCATATTTAGTTACACAAATGCATTTTTCAGGAATTAAATAAAGTGCGAACAATTTGCCTCTCTAAATTTATTAGAGCGCATGCAATGATGATCATATAATCAGCCATCTTAACCAGATTATGATACATGACTGTTGAGGGTTTCAACATAGCGAAGTCCCTAATGTGCCCAATCACTCGCTCAACGTGTAACCTTAGGTTTGCAACCTGTTTCGTAAGGCGAGCATGAATGTCCCGGTTAACTTTAAGTGCAGCCATGGGCGGGTGGCAAGGAGGCTCTTCCCTTTCTTCCCACTGATCTTAATGATCAACAGGAGGGAAATCCGGTAGATCCTCAGATTCCTGGGTGTCATCCATTTCCTCGATAGCCGCCAATATTTCCTTCTGTCTCCACTTCTACACAGCATCTCTCTCGCTTACGGGCTGGATAGAAGGCCTATCTTGACAAGCAAAAATGTGAGGCAAAACACCTTTCCTCATGCGAAGGTTGCAACCCATCAATTTCCACCGCATAAAGTTTTCAGTATCATCGTTCAACTGCAAAGTAAGAGATAAGTCATTAGGAAACAATACATATTTTAACTCTCATGATATTTCAGTCTCTACAACATCTACACTACTATTGGTTATTCCCCACTGATATTTAAAAATAAGGTTATCGCAAACAGGTGGCTCAGTGGTGTTACATCTTATCGTAATCAGGAAATTATGCTCTTATTTATTGTATATCATAAACCACGACCACCATTTTTATAATAAATTCAACTGCAGATAACAAACAATAGCTAGAGCAAGGAGATATCTGGTACATTAATAATAAAGAGTGAAAATATATTTAAAAGTAACCCAAGAGGATATGAGACCAGGATTAGCCCATTAAAATAAAAATGTCAGTGTCATAAAAGGTAAGATTGCATCAGTGGGCAGCGACAAAATGTTTATGTTCAAAAACTAAAGTACTCCCGTAGGAACATTTCCTATGAGGAGTAATGAAAAAAAATTGTACCACTGATAGTGATTAGACAATGAAGCTGATAAATAGGACTTACTCCCTTGCAATTGGTATTCGTTAACTAGGAAAAAATGAAATACAAGACTAGAAGATATAGCTGAGCACAGAATTCTTAGAATATTAACCGTAACGTCCACATTATATAACACTGCTAATGGCATGCATGACACATTTAAGAATTCACTATAAAGAAGGTCAGCAAAAATTTTTTTAAAGCACTCACTCACTCAGTACTTCAACCTGAAGGGTGGTTGTGATAGATAAAGGTAGAGCTCACCCTAAACTTAGCCATAGGCATGTGAATTTCACACATTTAGGGTATGGGGGCCACTTCATTTGATGCAATTTTGTTGTCCAAAACTTATATCTGAAGTGTTTTTCGAAAAAAAAAACACTTTGAGCAAAACCTGAATACCCACCCAATGATTTACTACAATGCCATGAAATCCTTCGTCAGAAAATCTTAATGAAGACTTCTGTGACAAACAACTCATTTCCTGACATTGATGGTTTCGGGCATAATTCTGTAGAAGGATAACATTATGAACTTTCAACAAATAAACTTTGGGGCTTCCACAAACAATTTCATCATTTACATTGACACTGATACATAGCAGACAAAAGCCAGATGAAAGCTATATCCCTCTCATTCCAACAAACTATCATATCCAATACATAGACAGTGCAACCAATAACTTAAGAATCGTTAAAATAGTATCATGAACGGTTAACTAGGCATTATTCGATTCATTGTCTCATACACTCCAACCCCAAAATGAAATGTATACTGTGGCCATTAGTTCAAGCTTGAAACCGATCCTAATGACGACTAAACATTGTGATAACCCCATAGTACTCCAGGCGATAACAACATAAATGAAATCTCAGTTCATGAATACAACCAAGACAGTGATTCATGATTTTTTACATAATTTAGGGAAACATTACAATATCTTATATCCAGATTGAGAATTACGTTGAAATCATCCTCACAGCATCGCAAATGGGAGGATAAGAATAATGTCATCTTCATCAGGTCTCGCCTTGCTGCAAGTAGCCATTTCCTCCTCAATACTGGGTCGTTTGGCACGCTCACGAACGTTTTCTCTGGCGTTGATATGCTAGTATTCGTGCACTTGGGAACGAAGCAGTATTTGTAAGGCTTCTTGGTAGGTATTCCCTCGTCCCGCGTTTGTTTCTCCATGCCGAAGAGGTTAAACCCGTGACTATACTGAAACACAGAGAGAAAACAGGCACTTATTAGCAAATGAATAACCGATGAAAGTATGATCACGTTTTAATCAAAGTAGAATGAAACGTAAGGTAGTAGATAAAGAGCAACGTTAACTTTCTCCCAATATTGTATCCTCAAACGATAATTAAAAACAAATTTCGGTCACGTTACTTCGAATTAAGGCGAGAAAACTTTAACGGAACGTGCAACTATTTCATGAAGCATGGTCCAAGAGGTTTGTAACGTCAATCAACTTATAAAATCAATGGTCTGCGAGTTTACTTCGTAGAATGAATGCATTTTAGTTAAAATGAAAACTTGGTTATATTCTACACAATTTTATTAAGAACACGACCGGTTTCGACCTTTTCAGGTCATTCTCAAGTGTTACAATATTTGAAAACAGACAGGGAGGTATATATATGTGTTGGTATCACATTGGTTGAACGGGGGGGGGGAAACTTCAAGGACAGTGGTGGTTAGAAGGCTATGAAAATCTGGGGGGGGGAGAGGGAAGGGAAGGTCAAAAAAGGAAGGTTGGCCGGCAAACAACTGGTGGCGAGGGTACAATGACAGCATATCTGACTATGGGGATGGGGGTAGGGGGACTGGTACTGAGTAGAAGGGGGAGGAGTTGGAAGGGACTAGGTCATTTAATACATCATTCTTATATATATTAAAATACGCTAAAATTTCAAAATTCTCTATAAAATCCAGCTTCTTCCCCTTGTCACAAACATGTAAAAGTTTAGGTATAAAATCCGAGTTGTGGTCATTTTCAATTAAATGAGTAGCAAACATAGATTTGTTGTTACAATTTAAAAACGATTTAAAATGTTCAGATTTACGTATGCTTATTTTTCGTCCAGTTTGTCCACCATAAAAACAATTACATCCAGGGGTATCACAATTTAACATGTACACTCCACTTTTGTCACAATTAGAATATCTGTCTTTAGAGTTAAACAGCAATTTATCGAGAGTCATGGGGTTATAAAAACACACTTTAAACTTATTATTGGGGATGGATTTGTTGATTTTGTACGACAATTTTTTGATGAAGGGTAGCTTCACCCATTTGGTATTCGATACAGGGATCGGGGAAAGAGCAGTAGCATCTATTATGGCACGTTTTCGGCGTAAGCGATGTAGTAATGTATCAATTAGGGAATCATTAAAGCCATTATTCCTGGCGATACCTTTAATAAAAGTGAGCTCTTTTGAAAAAACATCGGAAGAAAGAGGTATGGAAAGTAGGCGATTAATCATAGAATGGAAAGCAGCCATTTTATGCGAGTGGTGATGGTTTGATTCGTTTCTAATTACTATATCTGTGAAAGTATTTTTCCGATAGATGGAAAAATTATGGTTTATTGATTACGGAAAATTGTTAAGTCCAAAAAGTTAATTTTATTGAATCCTATTTCCATGGTAAAAGTAATTGACTCGTGAAGTGAATTTAGGAGGGGCAAGAACAGGTTTAGTTGTCTAGTACTACCGGTCCACAAACAGATTATGTCATCAACGTAACGATAGTAACTTTCAATTTTCTCGAGAAATAAAGCAAAGAGTAACCCGAGCACCACTAGAACAATTGTACACACCTAGCCACAGATCTACAATGTACAGCAACTCCTTCGCAGTACAGGCAGCAAGGTGTTGGAATGCGGTACCCATTGAAATTAGGAACGCATCCGAAAGTGTATTCAAAACTAAAATATTTAACTACGTCTATAAATTAAAGGGATTTTACCCTTTTTCAGAATAATATAATTACAAAGCATATGGTCAATATCAATATCGGGACATGTAAATTGAATGGAGCTGTAACCCGGGGGTGGGGGTTGGTACGGTTGTGGCAGGCGATGAGTGATGTAGGTATTTGTTGCCCCGGCCAACCCGCCACCCTCTGAATGCATATCATCCGCAGTTTATTTTTAGGAAGAAAAGAAAATCATACTAAAATATGACTTTTTTTTTGTTAATAGAAATATTGTAATATTGTACATCCTAAGATCTGAATGAGGCAAATTGTGTAACAGGATAATTGTTATTGAGATAAATAATAAAATTGTGTGATTATATTAAAAATGGATATGTGAACCAGGTTTATGGTAACGAAATGCCCGGGTGGGTGGAGGTGGGTATGATGGTGGCAGGTGAAGAAGGGTGTAGGTTTATGTTGCCCCGGCCTATCCACCACCCCATGGGTATATACCAGACCTGATCTGTATTATGGGAGAGTGTACCATTAATTGTATCATTTTGTTGAACCTAGAGTCCTTTGGACTAGGTTCTAATAAACTTATTATTCTATTCTATTCTATTCTATAGTAATAAACTAAGTTTTTAAGGAGAGGATGTTTCGTATTAAATAATTTACCTTCTAGATGATCCATAAAAACTTCGGCTAATATTGGTGAGAGAGGAGACCCCATCGCCAAACCATGGGTTTGATGGTAGAACTTGCCATTAAAGTAGAAATAATTTTGACTTAGGCACAGATGCAGTAGTAAGCTAAATTCCTGTCCTCCCCCTTCTACTCAGTACCAGTCCCCCTACCCCCATCCCCATAGTCAGATATGCTGTCATTGTACCCTCGCCACCAGTTGTTTGCCGGCCAACCTTCCTTTTTTGACCTTCCCTTCCCTCTCCCCCCCCCAGATTTTCATAGCCTTCTAACCACCACTATCCTTGATGTTTCCCCCCCCGTTCAACCAATGTGATACCAACACATATATATACCGCCCTGTCTGTTTTCAAATATTGTAACACTTGAGAATGACCTGAAAAGGTCGAAACCGGTCGTGTTCTTAATAAAATTGTGTAGAATATAACCAAGTTTTCATTTTAACTAAAAAGCCAATCAACTTTACTACAGACACACTGTAACTTCATACTACACATCAATAAATCATTATCGTACACATTTAAGTAACGGAAAACAATGTAGCATAATACTTACCTCCTTCGACCCTCGTAATGCAGCGGATGGAGACTGCAACCGGAGACAGGTCCGACAGATAATAATCTTGCTGTTGATATTTAACTTCCTCTTCTTAAGTGAAACACCCGAATAAAAAATCGCCGAATAATAAATCCGCAAACGAACACAAAAGCGATAACCGAAGAGAGAGCAGTCGATAGAGAGTTCTTGTCGTCAGCGTAACCGAGAAATAAATGATCGAAAATATGGCATGGCATTGATGGAATCCCCTGCCACACACCCCTGAGGTGGCTTGCAGGATATTATGTAGATGTAGATGATGGCTTGGGAACATGTTGAATCTAGTCCTTGAGTCATTCCATGCCTTCTTTCCAAACTCAGTATACGCTGTAGAACAAATGCAAAAGAAGGGTTCACCGTACGACCGTGGGCTCACCCCAATGAACATTGCGCCTGAAAACACATAGTACGAAATGACGTCACAGCTCTGAGAATATGGCTGCCTGGTGTTTCAGCGCAACATCAATTTTGCCAACTTTAATAATTAATACCTCACTTAAAAAGTACCTCACTTTTCTCAGACTCGGGATTTAGCTTAACTGAGGTTTAAATTTTTTTTTAAGATCGCTTCCCAAAAACGTGCAAATACTCTATTCAGAGGGAAGACTTTCTGCATCTGCAACTATTTTTGCGCGATGCATCAAGGTGGTAAAGATGCCCTGCTTATGGCAGGGGTGGTGGTGACTTCTCCCATTTAAGTAGAGGTTAGTGTGAGTTGGTATTCTGTACACACGTCGTCCAAGAGTACCATCAGGCTTCCTTTCAATTAGGATATCCAAAAAAGGTAGGCAATTTTTAGTTTCCTCTTCCATAGTAAATTTGATGTTGAAATGCTGCTGATTCATGTGACTCAAAAAATCATCTAGTGTATTCCGTCCATGTTGCCAAATAACGAAAGTATCGTCCACATACCGGAAAAAATGCCTCGGCCGTATTGTAGCCGAATTTAGAGCTTTTTCTTCAAAATCCTCCATGAAGAGGTTTGCAATAGCTGGAAAGAGAGGAGAACCCATAGGAACCCCGTCCGTTTGCTCATAGTATTTTCCATCATAAAGGAAATAAGTTGCCTTAAGGACATGCCGGAACAGTCTAACAGTCATCTCGTCGAATTTACTTTCCAGGATCTTAAATGTTTCTTCTAGTGGAATTCTTGTGAACAAGGACACAACGTCGAGGCTCACCATGACGTCAGAAGGATTTAGCCGGATGTCTCCAAGTGTCTTCACGAACTCAGCTGAGTTATTTATATGGTGCTCACAATCTACATCTACATACTACCCCGCAAGCCGCCTCAATAGGCGTGAGGCGGGGGGTGTTAGGACACCAGCCGTTTACATATAAAAAGGAAACGCTCTCATGAAATTACGCCTTGCATTTATTAAAGTCCCTTATTGTTCGGGGGAAAACGAATTCCCATACCTATCCGTTCGGCAAAATATCTCTCTTAATTTATCGTTTCTGTCGGACCTGGAAATATAGTGGAGTTCTAATATGATGTTCTCCGTGTCGCTCTGAAAGATATCTATTCTCAATTGCTCAAGTAATCTAAGCCTAGCGCGCAGCCTCCGAATCTCTAGCGGCTCCCAGCCTAATTCGTTTAACATCTGCGTAACGCTGTCTGTACGCCCGTAGCAGTTTTTGACGAATCGCGCAGCTTTCCTCTGTATTTTATTAAGTTCCCGAATTAAGTCTTTCTGCACAGGATCCAAATGCTTGCTGCATATTCAAGTTGAGGCCGGACGAGTGCGAAATAGCACCTCTCTTTTACTTTTTCATCCGAAAATCTTCCCACAATGCGCTTGACGAATCTTAGCTTCTTCAGAGCTCTGCCACAAATATTTCTTATATGTGTTCCCCACGATAGGTTCGAGGTAATCGTAACTCCCAGATACTTAACTTCATCTGTCGCCTTTATCTTAACGCCATCCACAGCATATACACGGGGATAGTTGGACGACCTCCGCAAGAAATGTACCGTCGTACATTTGCTCAGATTAAGTTCGAGTCCCCACTCTTGGCTCCATACATGAACGTTGTTTAAATCCGATGTTAGAATTTCAAAGTCAGAGTAATCATTAATTTCGCGATAGATGACAGCATCGTCAGCAAATAAACGTATTTTACTGCTAATTTGAGAGCATAGGTCATTTATGTATATAAAGAACTAAAGAGGGCCGATTACGCTTCCTTGTGGGACAACTGATGTCACTTTAACTACATCAGAGCTAATTCCGTCAACAACTACTTTTTGCTTACGATCACTCAGAAAGTCGCGTATCCAGTTTACTACTGTTTCGTTTAGCTCGCATGACTAATTTGTATAAAAGTTTGTTATGAGGTACCGTGTCGAAAGCTTTCTTAAAATCTAGGAACAATGCGCCCACTTGTGTTTTCGAATCACCAGATTTGAGAACGTCATGAAGAAAGAGCGCGAGCTGTGTTTCACATGATCTACCTTTCCGAAAGCCGTGCTGACAGCCATGAAGGAAGTTACGACTGTCCAGGAACGTCATGATATTGCTAACGACGATATGTTCGAGTATCTTGTCTATAATCGACGTGAATGAAATTGGTCGATAGTTCCCTGGGTCGTGTCTGTTTCCCTTTTTGAATATCGGTGTAACGTTTGCAATTTTCAAGTCTATTGGTATCTTTCCTACAGACAATGACTTCTTGAATATTATGTCTAAGAACGATGCGATTTGTGGCGCTAACTCCTTGAGGACACGCGAGGGTATTCCCTCCGGGCCCGGAGATTTACTATTTTTTATTGACTGTAGCTGTTTAGTTATCCCATCACATTGAATAGTGATTTCTTTCATCGGTTCCTCAGTGAATGAAATGTCAAAATTACATACAGTATCGTCTGTCGTGTATACGCTTTCGATGTGGGAATTTAACGTGTTAGCTTTGTCAATATGTTCGGTGACAAGTTTGCCATCTTTATCAAATAACGAATCTACGGTTGAAGATTTTCCCTGAAGCTCTCTCGCATATGACCAAAAAGATTTCGGATTTTCTTCGAGTAATTCACAAAGTACTTTTTTCTTGAAATTTCGCAATGCAGTACGCATTGATTTCTTGGTTTCTCGCACTGCGTGGTAACAATACAATGGCCAACTATTGGCGACAGAATGGAAGATAGATATTTTGCCAAATTGTAAGTTGGAGCGTTGATAGCACTCACGATGGGCCTGAGTGGAATGCCTTTCTTATTAATTTTTGGCAGACCATAGAACCTTGGAGGAACGGCTCCCTGTACTGCATGGGACCAAATCGGCAATCAGTCTTTTTCACCCTGATGACGATGAGGGAGTCACTCGTCAAAACGTTGGCCTTTAAAAGCCTTGCCCGGTGGCAAACCCGAGAAGATTTTACTAATATTAGTCGCCGGGAAAGCCTAAGATCTTTTAAAGGAACACAGTTTGTAAGAAAACTCGTGAACTCCAGTAATGCCATCGTCATTACAGAATGTTCACCATCGTGCTCACTCGTGCTGGCTTCCCAGTCGACATCATTAACCACACAAAAGTAAGCCGAGTGAAGCACACCGAGTGAAAAAAAAATATGGAAAATAAGATTAAGCTATCTTAGATACTTACCCAATAAATACTGTTCTGATCTACTTTAGCTCAAATCAACTTTAGTTTTTTCGTAGCACCGATTCTTTTGGTGAGAATGCAAGGTTGACTGAAGGTAATAACCCTCTTTTGACCAAGGTTGACTGAAGGTAATGACCGTGGTAAAAATACACCTGGAGTCGGGAACATGAGAAAAACATGAATGTTAAATGGCTCATCTTTCGTGTTACTTACAGCTCCCGCAGAATCTGGTGGCCAATGGATGCGCAGAGCTTCACGTCACGGAGGAGCTTATTGCAGTGGAAGAGGTAGTGAGAAGGGACGTGGTTGAAGGTGAGTGGTGCAAGTGAAAATGTCTTCTTTATTGCTTGGGAGCCTGATTTGCTGTATATTTGGAATGGACGGAGAAGTGCACTCTGGGTAGTCGACGAGAAACAAAAGGACGCAGCTAATTTGAATTCACTCAGAGGGACTTTTTTCATGAATTGGTCACAATCCAAAAATCGTCCACCCTACATCTACCACGGCGCATGATGAGGGCTTCTATCACAGCTTATGTGGCCTCTAAATCTTGCGAAGAAATAGTTACAAATAAAACATTTTGTTCTTGTAATCTATCAATCTAATTTTATGCATGTGATCGAACCTACCATAGTTGTATGTAAATTGGAGCATTTCCAAAGCGCGTTCGATAAAAAGTAGTCCCATTATAACGAGATATTATTCCAGTAGAACACATATGTTATACAATTTATCTGTGTTATCCTATTGAATGAAAAGCCGTAACTTTGTGATTCCACATATATTTATTGCAAACGACCCGGGTTTCGACGTGGCACGTCATCATCAGGTGATGACGAACCCATCATCAGATGATCCCGGGTTTCGACGTGCCACGTCGAAATCCGGGTCGTTTGCAATAAAAATATGTGGAATCACAAAGTTACGGCTTTTCATTCAATATGCTAAGCAAATTCCACAAAGTTACGCCTGAGACAACGGAGTTGTGTTATCCTAATTTATAATTAATTTTTTCATCAGTAGTCTTCAATCCGAAGAATGGTTTGCAGCATCTCTCCACTTCACTTTACTCTCTGAAAACCACTTCATTCCCATATCACTCTTTACTTAGACGTCCTTAATAATTAGTTTTCTTTATTCCATTCTTTTTTTCCTACCTAATTCATTCCATTCGTTTTTTCTTCGATTTTTGTTTTCAACTCCCATCCAACTCTTGGTAGGACTCTTCTTCCTTTGTGATTCTCTCCGTCCATTCCATCTTCATTGTCCTTCGGTAACACCACATCTCCATTGCGTTCCATCTCCTTTGCTCTGCGGCTGTTATTGTCCGGGCTTCACTGCAATATAAAAGCATGCTCCAAATATATGCTTTAATGAAGTGCTTCCTTACTTCCAGGTTTGTTTTGCCAGCCGTCATCAACCTCCTTTGTTTGCGCTTTTCTGTTCAAAATCTTACTTGTTTCTTCTATCTTTGATGATCCTGCTTCCCAGAAAATAAAATTCTTCCTTTTGCGCAGGTTTTTGGTGCCCAATTTTAACGGTGATTCTGTCTCCTTGATTTCGTCCACAAACCATCACCTTCATTTTCTTAGCATTAGACTTCAAGTTACATTTCTTCATAGTTTTTTTCCGTATGGTTCAGAATTCTCGTCAGGTTTTCTTTCTTTTCAGCAAGAATTTCTGTGTCTATTTCTATGCAAAGCATTGCATGCTGATTTTATCTCCATGCACTATACCTGCACTTCTTCTTGTGGTGTATAACTTTTTCTTTTTTTATGGCTTTTCCAATTTATATATATATATTGAAGATGGTTGGCGTCAACGTGCATCCTTTTCATACTCCTTCCCACACTTCTGCTTCCTCTGTATTCCCCCACATTTAAGTACTGCCAACTGTTCCTCATACAGCCTACATACGGCTTTTCTGCCATTACATGACTATCCTATGCTCTTTAGTGTAGTCAGCATTCTCTTCCAATCGGCATTTTCAAATACTTTCTCTAGGTCGATGATATATGTGGGCTGGTATTTTTGTCTATGCTGAGTCCTCTGGGCTAAAATAGCTTTTATTGTTCCCCTAATTTTCTTAAAACCGAATAGTTTCTCAAAAAGCTTCTGATTTTTGTTTGATTACCATAGATTTTTATATCTATGTACACTAAATGTGGTGATTAGACTTTAGGAACTCGTGGCGTTATTCATTTGAAGCAAACGACGTCTGTTTTGATGGACGAAAACATATTGTTCCACCGTGGATCGTTTAGTTTTTTTATCCTAACTAATTATTCGGTGTCCATTGGTGTACATTTTTCACATAAATGAAAAACAAGAAAAATCATGGGAGTGTATTTTCCAGTTCATTCTTTACTTCAAATTATGTCCTAGTCGGGACGGGCAAAGAGCGAAGTAATGCATTGCCTTTAGGGGTGAAGGGCAGTGGGGACTTGGATCCCGACAACACCGTCGCTGAACTAATCACCCACATGGGAAGTACTCATAAGTTCCAAGGATATTAGAAAGGTATTTTTCCCTTCGATTGGTTATTGATTCCCAATACAGTTATTCAAACAGTTCAGTCACACTTCTAAGTTTTACATAATAACTTTTTTTAAATCTCGCTGCTTTCCGATGTATCAGGTCTATTTCTGTGATCAATACTACATTTTATGGTTGTTCAAATGACAAAATCATAAACTGGATGCCTGAATTTGTAACGGATCACAAAAAAGTTGGTGTGCTTAAGACCACACAGGGATGTGAAACGTAACGAAATTTCGTTCCATGAACCGCTTCTGGAAGGGTTCGGTTCAAAGAAACGGTTGATGAAACCGAACCTCTTCTGTAACAAAAGCGCTTGGAACGAATATCGGTTCGTAACAAACGTGGAACCAAACCGTTTTTGAGAATCTTGTTTCAGAAACGAAAAAATCGTTTTGGTTCCGGTTCCAAACTAGGAAAAACGGTTCGGTACGGAGTAAAATTTACCAAAAGAAGGTTGGGTGCAATTTGCCGCCCTGAGCGATCACCTTGGTATACTGATCAAGTGAGCGCTGTGACGTCTTGGGACTGAGTGAAACGACGTCACGGCTGTGATCGGTCGCCATTTACGTGAGTGGAGAAAAACACCGATCACCATGATGATCTCTCATGAGCAGAAGGGAGGAAAACAAGTGAGAGTCTCGCGGCACACCCATATAATCACACCCACCCGTGGTAGGAGCTGCAAGGTCGGCACTGGCTAGTTCATACAGTTCTTGATCACTATATTTTCTTTGGCACCAATTTGGCACTAAAATTCAAACTACCAGTAAAAAATTAAGCTAACTTGAGCATTTGGTAGAATATTCTTCTCAAGATCAGCAATAAGTGGCGTGAATGAACCCTGTCAAGCTAACTAAAATTTGTTTTCGGCTTCAGTTCGGAACCGAGTAATGACAAACCTCACCCCTCACACCCATGTTTATGGCATGCCGAAGGCACTTCCTAGAAATCTGTCCTCAATGTACATACAAACGTACCGACTAAATCTTGGCACTTACAGCGTGCTTTTATACTTCCTCACCCTCTTACCTCTTCACGCCCCCCCCTCCGACCTTAGCGAGCCGAACTGAGTGGTGCACACCAAGGGACACCCTAATCCACCATCGTAAATAAACAAAGAGAAATCTTGAAAGGGGAATACCGCCCAACATATGCAGCTGCAGCAAAATCGCCGATGCTATGTGGAACCCTTAGTTGTTTTGTTTCTAAGCCGGTGTCCCACGGTAAATTGTTTCGTAAATTTATTCATGAATTCCATATTCATGAAAAGAGAT
Source organism: Pyrrhosoma nymphula (assembly GCA_963573305.1). NCBI lineage: Eukaryota > Metazoa > Arthropoda > Insecta > Odonata > Coenagrionidae > Pyrrhosoma > Pyrrhosoma nymphula. The sequence continues at coordinate 101,887,954 of OY754332.1, read as the reverse complement.
TCGTGAACTGTTGGACACACGAGCAGGAAAAATTCATGAATTGGGCGCTGATCGGCTGACGGCCGAGAAGAGAACTTTTTGTGCTGCCATCAATAGTGTGGTCTCTGTACAATCAGAGAAGATATTTTGATAAGGAATAGCACGCACATATTTCTATAATTACCCGGGAATTACTATAGCCATACGTATAAACTGAAGGAATTGAAAGAACAAGCATGCTTGCTCACAATGGAACACGTCAGAATCCCTATGTAGCAGTTCGCTAGCCCAGAGTCGCCGAAACTAGGCCTGGGCGATATTGGTGTTCAATATCGTGATATGATAATTTTAGTATATCGTATCTTGGCGATAACGATAACTCATATCGTAACGATAAATATCGTCTTATCGCGCATCAAACGACAACTTATTTCGTGACGATAAATATAGTGTTATCGCGCCTCAAAATATTGTGATATTTTTCTTTCAAGTATTCTACCAGCTGATTGGTAGGTTCTTGGACAGTCCCCATTTTGTATCCCAACCTAATAGAAATTGTCTCGCATTCCCTCCTAAGGATGGCCCGTTATTAGATCCCTCTTCAATTCTTCATATCTTCTACCTCCTCTTATTTCGTCCAGAATTCCTATCCTCTTCCTTCCTCTCCCACGCTTCCCCAGTGTTCTCCCCTCTATCACTCTCTTCAACATGCCCTCTCCTCTCAAAACCTCCTCCATCCATCTCTTCTGCCTTCTCCGAACCTCTGCCACAAGCTTCCTCTCCTCTCCGACCATATCCAATACCTCCTCGTTCGTCTTTCTCGCCATCCAGCTAACCTTCTCCATCCTTCTCCAAACCCACATCTCAAACGCCTCAAGCCTACGCACATCCTCCCTCCGCAATGACCAAGTTTCCGACCCATATAGCGCCACGCTCCATATTAAAGTTTTCACCAGCCTCTTCTTTACGTCTCTTCTCAGACCCCCCCTCATCAATTCCCTTCTCTTCGAAAATGCTTCTTTAGCTAGCGAAATTCTGCATCTGATGTCCTTACCACTAAACTCATTTGCCTCCAAAATACTACCCAGATACGTAAACTGCTCGACCTGCTCTATCTTCTGCCCTCCCACCCTTATATTCAGCCCCGCCTTCTTACTTCTAGAAAATCTCATTACTTTCGTTTTCTTGTGATTGATCTTCATCCCATACTTTTCGCACTGCACCTCTAATGCATTCACCATTGACTGTAACACCTTGGCCGACTGACTAACCAATGCTTGATCATCTGCAAATCTCACTGATTTTATCAGCTCCCCTCCTACCTTTATTCCTACATCCTCCTCCCCCCAAGCCTCCCTTACCATTTCTTCTGAATACACATTAAAAAGCAACGGCGATAGTGGGCACCCTTGCCTCACTCCCCGTCCTATCGTGGCCCATCCCGATTCTCCATTGGCTACCCTAACCTGCGCAGTCTGATTCATATACAAATTTCGAATCAGACGCCTGTCCCTCCAATCGACCCCTAATTTCTTCAACACTCCCATTAATTTTGTCCATTCCACCCGATCAAACGCCTTCTCGAAATCTACGAAGCATGCAAAAATGATATATCACGCGATAAAAACCGCAATATCACGTTCCGATAAAGAATCACGATATCACGCTGAGTTAAAATATCACGATTTAAGATCGTGATATTGCGCTCGATAAATTAATCACGCCCGATAAAACATCACGATAAATATCACGATATTTATTTATTTTTTTATTTATTTATTTCATTACCACCGAAAACAGAACATATTGAGCTTTACATCGGGGTATTTTAACAATTAACAACGGACAAGCACAAACAACCATGTCCTGGGAAGTGAAAAATCCTCCCCAGGCGGGATTCAACCTTTGGGTTAGCAGGCGAGGACGTTACCCCGCCGCCACCGTGGCCGATATTGCGTCCCGATAAAAAATAACGATAAATATCACGATGTTGCGCCCTAATAAAATATTACGATAAATATTTCCTAAAAATATCGTGAAATTGCGCTCGATAAAATATCACAATTAATATCACGATAAAATATCGTGAAGTTGCGCTCGATAAAATAATCGCTCCCGATAAAATGTCACGATAAATATTACGATAAAATATGGTGATATTGCGGTCGATAAAATATCGTGATATTGCGGTCGAAAAAGTATCGTGATATTACGGTCGATAAAGTATCGTGATATTGCGGTAGATAAAATATCGTGATATTGTGCTCGATAAAACAATCACACCCGATAAAATATCACGATAAATATCACGATAATATATCGTGATAATGCGCTCGATAAGGTAATCGTGGCCGATAAAATATCACGATAAACGTCACGATAAAGTATCATGATACTGCGCTTAATATTGCGCTATCACGTAATCGCGCTCGATGTACTATGATGTCGCGCCGGAAAATCGTGTCAGAAAAGCCAATCAGTGTCTGAGTTTCATGAAGAATTTACAGAGTTTTCTTATTCACAGAAATTTACCGAATATTGGCTTGCGCATGCGCAGTGTAACTATGAGAGTATTCATGAATAAATTTACGAAAAAATTTACCGTGGGACACCGGCTTAACGCTTACGAGTGGTCGTCTTAGAGTAAAAGTTTCGGAGGGAGCGGAAAATATGAAAGGAGTAAAACATCCAACGATCAAAATAGTGCGTTGAGAAGGAAAATAACAAATATTATTCAATATTCTAAGATAGCACCCTTATACTCGAACGCAGCAGCGAGCAGCAGCATTTACGTGTCATATTACATATCTCAGTTTTCACAGTCCCTGCCAAAGGGATTGCTCCCCTTCCCCTTGCGCCCCTGTACCGCCACTGGACCGAAAAAAACCGTTCCAAAAGCGGTTCAAATTGTTACGGCCGGTTCCGCTTCAGCTTGAACCGAACCTCTTCTCTTTCGCAGACACGGTTCGGTTCGGACCGAACCGCTCTCTCACCGAGAAAAAGGTTCGGTTTCACGTGGAACCGTACCGCTTCAGAGGTTCGGTTACGTTTCACATCCCTGGACCACATGGGAGAAGTGTAAACTTCTATGGCGATATTCTGATAAATATAATATATAAAAAATATTATGGAAAGTATTTTGGGTATAAAAAAGAAATACATACAGCATCAGCATCAGCACTGCGCGCTCTTACGCGCTCTGCTATAGCTAATACACATATGCGTACCTACTATTACTATATGCATAGTCGAGCGTGACGTGAGAAAAAGAGCGTGACGTTGAGGAGCGTGACGCCCAGAATCCGATTTACCGGCTGCAGAATTTTCTGTGCGCGGTGCGCCGATAGAATTTTACACTTGAAAAATTAATCGACGGAATTAGTTCTTACATTGATATGGAGACATCCGGCGTCACATGAGGAAGCATGATAGGCAACAATTGTAGTCTTCCTTACATCGGTGGCTTTAACCCCAAAATGGATATAAAAATTAAATTGTTTGATGGAAATGATATAATTTGCCGTAAATTGACACATTAGAGGGCTATGAAGCCCTTTCACTGGATCTGCTTTTCGTTGATATGACGTCCCATGCATTTGGTCCACTGTTCCACACAGAAACGTCAAGAATTTCATTGGTCGATACAAATTCCGAGAGATTTGCACGGACTTGAATGAAGAATTTGTCATAAAACTGTCTTTATTGGGATAACGACCCTGTTCAACACTTCTACCTTGAGTTCCGTAATCACTAGGATAGATATATATTCAGGCCAGGACAGTCGGTATTTTACAGTCTTTACTTAACGTCAAGAGTTCCATAATAACCCCCTTCATGTTAAAACGTTTTGCCCTGAAGAGGCGAAAGCCTATAACAGGGTCCACATTTGCGTTGTTATTTCTGTCTTGTTATTTTTGTTACTCTTCTATTCTCTGTACTATTTTGTTGTCATTCTTCTATTCTCTGTACCTTGCAAATGTGGAAATAAACACCTTTTGAATTGAATTTAAAACGTTTTGCGTGTATTCGGCTAGAGCTCTTCACTTAACCTTTCTTCTAATCTTTTCAAAAGCGATTGAGACTATGCAAAATTTATTTTTTGTTATTTACACAAGTCCATATAAATGTGACAAATCAAATTATTAATAGCCGGGTGTTGTACGCTTTAATACAACAGTACCCACGACCAAAATGAATGGTTCTTTGAGAAAAGCTAGAGTTGGAAACATGCAGAATCTTGCGAAGAATGCTATGTGGGATTTAACTGATAATGAAGAGCAGCTTTTAGTCATAAGCACCCGAATGAATAGGAGGTAGAACCTTCGGAGAGGTGGAAAGATGTATGGAGAAATCTTGAAAAACTATTTCGTTAGACTCTTTTGGGGCAGATCCTCTAAAACAATAAAGAAGGAATAATGAATGGCAAACATTACCGAGGAAGACAAAGGATTACGTAAATCGGGGAGAGACTGGGAGTGGCAAGGTGCTCCTGCTTGATATTTATTCAAAGCACACAAGGCGAGGATACGATTTAGTCTTCCGCTGGGCAGCTAGCATTAATACCTGTATTAACACGAAACACGATTTGAAAAAACTATTTAAAAACCACATCATCCAATTCACGCGTCTAGGTTATATATTTGATCTTCTTGGTGGCTGGGGGGGCTTGAAACACTATGAGAGCCGGCGTTGAAATATTTTCACAGACGGAGAATGATTTCAGATCAATGAATTAATGACTTAGTTGTTCCTGTGCTTATCCGTCGAAAACCTTTTCCATTTGTCCTCCGCTCCAATGGAAATTATTAAAATTTCTTCACACTCCGTTTACTACCCAGAGCAGTTCAGTATTTCCCCGAATTTCCGTGAGGCGTGTCACTGCAAAAATAATTTTCCTCAAATTCTATACTTATCTCTTGAAGATAGAGGAGTAATAGGAAGATTTAAGTTTCAGTCCTAATGATTTGTTGAATGGCTTGATGTCAAATTATTTTCTAATGTAAGTTTATTGTATTGGCGAAACTTACCAAACAAAAGGCATCAACTACAGCAGTCGTGGCGTTCTATTTCTGTTGCGCTGGCTTAATGAGAGTTGGTGCTTCGGAGTTGGGAGGGGTAAAGATTAGTGCCTTCAGTTACCGCGCGAGTACGCTACTGAATTGACCTTCTTTCGCGAATTTGTCTGATACCTGAATTCTTCCAATCATCGTTAACCCAATTTCACGCCAATAAACTTTACCTAACAGGTTCTTATTCTGAATTGTTGGGCACCCAATGGTGAATCGCTATTGACTTTGATAATCTGAAGCTATCAATACAATCAAAACTAAGGAAAGGGAAGACGGTTTTCGGCAGAGAATTGATAACTGGAAACAATAACCGCTGTGTCTATTATACGTCTATTTTTCAATGTTTTTCAATTAATTTTTTATCATCCGTCATGATAAATTTCAAAATGTATTTTAAATAGATTTTAAACATTTTAAATGTATCTTAAAATAGGAGGTAGGTACCTAGAATCAGTTATATGATGTACCTATAAAAAACTTTAACACTATATCTATCCACTTCCCCAAAATTCCTTTTCCAGCTGTTAATATTCCCCAACGTTGACTCATTGAACTGTAGCGCCTTTGTATCTTGCTGTATTCAATCGATTATTTAAAATACAAAAGGATTGTAAATCCCCGGAAGTGATCGCATCATATTTAACTAAATATGGTTAATTAATCAGTGTCCACATTCGTCTTGTGGCATTATGCGCTTTGCTGGCAAATTTAACGCTAGAAAACTCTTGAAGGTTTCTTGCCATTCCTCAATGTTTTTTTTTGTCATGGTGAAAGGAATTTATAATGATGTGCATCTATTGTTAGTTCTGCAAAGAAATATAACGAACTTCCACAGGGTTATTCATTCAGCAAAAAAATATAAAAGGGCAATTTTCACCTCAAAATTACAAGGAAAATAGGAAAAGTAGGTTTGTAAAGTATATTGAGGTGTAATTCGACCTCATTTTCACGATTTTCTCATTTTTAGTGTTTTTAAATATATGACTCAATATTTTCACCATCTAAAGACAATGTATAAATAAATAAATGTGAAAGAAATTTGTTATGATAGATATTGTTATTGTAGAAGAACTGACGCAGAGGTTATTAAGCTCCTGGGGTATAAAAAAATGTTTGAAAAGTCGATGAAGAATTTTCCTTCTGGCATGGAATGGGATGGAATAAGTACCGATCGTGGTTGCTCATTCAGTCTTCGGATATTCAAGTCAGTCTGTGTTGCTAAGCCACAATAAAAAAATAATTTTCGCTTCATTTCAAAGGGCATGTAAACTATATAAGAAAATATTAGAAACGGGAAAAAACAACATTTATGACTATTATAATTTGTGAAGATAAATTGATAAATGTTCAATATCTTAGTGAGGCAGATAACAGTTCCGCCGGATTGCCGGCATTGGCAGACGTTCAAATCACTCTCCGACTCAGCGCCAGCCCCAGTCAATAGTTCTTGAAGTCCTCGCTCGAGTGGCGCTGGTGCGTTGACCTCAGGAGTCAAATGATCCACAAGCCCTGAACTTTGCGCTGCCGTGTCATTTTCAAGAATTATTCCTTCGTTCTCCGCGCGCGGCCAGGGCCTTGAGCCGCGCTAAAAATAGGATTCGCCGCCATGACCCCTCTCCCGTCTCGTGCGCTCGATTTTCACGCGTTCATCTGCTAACGCCATTCTCATCCACCACTCTGTTTCACCATCCTATTGGGGAAAAATGGAGAGGAAGGTCCTGCGTCTTTCGATGTCGGAATGAGAAAAATAATTACGACAGATTAGATTTTATTTCGCATCCGCAACGGAAAAAAGGAAAAAAATGAAGTGATGGGAAAATCTCGCGGGGAAGCAAAATCCGTCACCAATGTGTAACAGCAGAGGTGATGTAATGGTCAGGTTGTCGGCGGCTGATGGTGGGCAGGGGCTGCGATTGCAAGAAAAATCCCCATCACGAGGGTTTCAAGTGGACTCTGGGGATGTTATTTACCTTTTCACCACACCCTGAGAACAACAAAAAGTGACAACGTGACTTACATGTAGCGTTGGATGCAAAAATTACTTTTTCCCATGAATAATAACAGTGATGAATGAATTAAAAAAATAATTACTGCAACAAAAAAGGGTGATAAACTAATCCATCAAAACGTTCCTATTCTATATTCGCTCCCTTTATAATGCTTGATGTCCTCAGTTCACTTGCTGCGCGTCATTGCAACGCGGTATGTAGATGTACCCTCATCTCGCACTTCACCTTGAGACATGGTGAGCGTCTTTGGCTCGTCCGTCTTGGCTGCCGCAACAGCAGCGCTTACGCCGTGAGATGGACCCAACAAGAAAATCTAGTTGTAATTTTTATTCATAGTTTATGATTATCATTTCCGTCCCATAGTGACTTTCATAGTTCACGGTAAAATGGTTAATATTTCAAACCAAACTTGCTAATAATTTTTTTTAATTTTCAGCAATTGGGGGATACAAATATACCGTTCATATAGTGGCTTTTACCATTATTATTTTTGTAATGACTGATAAGAATTCATGTGAAGGTGTTGATAAGAACATGTTTCTTAATCATTGCTCATGTGGAATATAATTTTGCCTTTTCCTTAAGCAAAGTTGCCATAAAATAATTATTACGAGCATTTCTGTAAACGTTCCTTAAATAAATTCTCTGAGTTTGCTTATTTAATTGGATAAACGTTTTCTGTAGACAAATATGGGAGAATACTGAGAAAAACCTCACTATTTCAAAGCGGTTGTTGTGACAGCCATTAAAATTCATAAGCCCCGCCTTCCGGCAGCCACCGCGTCTCATTCGAAGTGGCGCCACTCCGTCCCGGCCCGCTGCGGGCCAATGGGGTGGCAGCAATGGCGACCTCGGGCTGCCTCTTTGGGAGGGGGGCGGGAAAGATGGGAAGGGGTCGAGTGCGCTTGCCTCGGCGCGACGCATGTAATCGTTGCTTCGGGGGTGGGTAGCGGAGGGGAGGGGAGAGAAGTGGTGGGGAAATGGGAGAGAAGTGGTTGGGGTCGGGGAGGGGAAGTGGAGGGGAATGGGGCGTGTGGCGATGGCCTTGAGAGCGACGCGTCGCTCCCGGTTGGAGGGGAAGTATTATTCGCGCATTTGCGAGCGGTGAGCTGGGCTGATGAAATACAATTTTTTATAGAAAGGCAATATGGGGCTATTCAAGTATTACGTAAGGCAACTTTAACCACTTTTTAACCATTCCCATGTAAGACAACGTAAGGTTTCACAAACCCTCCCCTCCCTAACTTTCGTATGCTATCTGACATTTTTGAAACCATGGACATAGATAACTATGGGGGATTCTATGTGAAAATGCGCAAACATTGACCTCATCACGGATAGCGATCAAGGTTTTCGATATTTCGCGATTCGCTGCACGCACGACTCGCAAAACATGCGATCTTTGAAAATGCGACATCTCCAAACAAATGATCGCAACGAATTGGTTGTACATTTTTTCTATTTTCTAGCATACCGCATACAGGTGATCCTAAAAAGTAGCATTTTTCCTACGAAAATAATTTTAAAAAGTGATAAAAATACGAATTCAGAAGTGACTTATATCTTACGTAGACTGTCTCAGACCCCCTCATCCCCCTACGTAAGACAACGTAAGAAAAGCTCAACCCTCCTCCCTACCCAAAGCGTATTACGTAATACATATTTGAATGGCCCCTATCAGGCTATTTTTATTATAAAAACCACGGCTCTTGCTAACATTAACATCAGAATCAAAATCCTGTCGCTCGGGGTTTTAAGTTATTCAGATACAGAGGCTGAATGGAGTTTTAACCCTTAGGCTGCGGGAAACGTACTATCACTTTCAAAAGTCGGTCCACACGGTGAGCGCGACCATCTCCGAGTTCTGTTGAAATCGAGCTTAACGTATTGCATACGCGTTCCATGACTTCTTGGGGCCAATTTTACTGCTAAGACAGGCACAACTTGAGTTTGTTTTTTACTCGCTAAGAGACCTCGCTCCCTTCGACCCTTCTCCCTCCGACAACGAATAGCCAAAACAATCCCAACCCCCACTCCCATAAGAATTCGCCAGCCGAAGAACCCGTGAAATGTTTTCGGCTGGGACTTTCTTGTGGGAGGACTTCGGCCGGTATTTCTTGCGGGAGAAAGAAGGCGATAATTTCCCGTACTCTCCTTATGACATGGGTCGTCATGGCAAGAATCATTAGTCCTGCGCAAAGGGGACAGATAGTAGCCTCGTTTGCATTAAGGAAAACTAGTAATTTATAAAGTTATAGTAAATACGTTGCCAAAATCCACTGTCGCAAAATCAGCTCGGAAAACTTTCCCGACAATGAGAAAAAAAAGATAATGTTAAGAGATCAGAATTTTTTATTCGCGCGTAATAAAAATAGCAGAGATAGCTGTTAAAATGAAATCGGGGAAAGGGCGGAAGACTTCCTCGGTGAAGACCATTATGGGTTAAGGAAAGAGAGCGGGACGTGAAACGCATTTCTGGTGATGAGTATTCTAACATTTATTTATAGATAATAGCCACTATGTCTCTATTTGCTTCTTAGACTGCTGGAAGACTTTTGACAGAGTACAATGGACGAGAATAATAAATATACTGCAGAAATTGGGAGTACACTGGAAGTTTAGGCGCATAATTATAAAACCTCCCGGGGATGAAGCGGTATACGGGTAATGAATGATGAATCGGAATGGGTATATGTTGGAAGAGGATTCAGGCCGGGCCATTTCTTATTACCACTGATTTTCAATTGTTTTCTGACAATTTGGTATTAAATGTATGGAAAGGGATAAAATTGCGAAGGAAAGTAGCAGGTAACTGTTAATTTTGGTAGATTTGCAGATGGCCAAGATTTATTTAGCCAGTCAACCACGGGACTCGATGTCTATTTTGCAAGTGAAAAGGTGCGTGATATGTGGAATGTGAATTAATCATATAAAGCGCAGGTAATGAAGTTTATAAAGTAGTAATAGTCCAAAATGAAGGAAAATGAGGAAAATTCTGAGCTGGGGAAATGGGTTATCTTTCCGGGAAATATAACTACGTCATTCAGTAAAGGATAAATTAATGTATGGAGATTGGTGTTACAGAGGATTTAATGAATTGCGTTTGAATACGAATTTCGCTGTTTTCAAGTAGGATGGAGAGAAAAATAAACCTTCGGATCGGAACAAAAATTTGGAGGTTTTGGAAAGCCTCCAGCACACACATTAATTACTGATACAACGATTTTCCATTTTTGAACTGTAGCAAAATATATTGCTTGGATACACAGACCGTTGAGAATTTCATAAACACCAATAAGGGAACAATTAACGCCGAGTATTCACCTGGGATGAGTAACTGATGGTACTCCGATCATTCTCTTGCAATCGGGAGTTGAGATTTATTCAATATTCACTCCGAATTTCCCTTAAGGTAATGACTAGTGATCGGTCACTACTTAATTATTTTTTGAAAATAATCTGGGAATAATGAAAGGAAACAATCCAAGCCTGAAAACGTTAACTCTAAGCCTATTATTTGTGCCACGAAAATATCACAACTTTTTTGTGACCGAAGTCAAGTGCACTGAATTTGGCATAGAGCTTTGAAGTACTCTCACAATGAGGCACACAATGTTTTTCACAGTATGGCATTGCTTTTACGAGAACGTATTCAAACTGAATTTATCAATTGATTGCCTTGCGATTGGATATATTGATTTATCAAACCAATCTATTTATGCTAAAGGATTGACAGATTTAAACAGTTTAGAGTCGCTGATATCTCCTCCCCTTCTCTTGGACTACAACCTTGTCGTGGTTGAAGGGCTTGCGTGCTCCGATGACCCCTAGAGCTGCACTGGCGGGAGCATTGCTCCTGGTAGGGTCACCCATGCCAGATTGGTCGAAGGTTAGGAGACAGACGAATGGTAGTCCGCGCAGCGTCTGTACCTCAGTGAGGCGGCTGCAAAAGGCGTCTGACCCCAGTGGGGCGGCCTCTGAAGTGATGGTGTCACGTAAAAAACACTATTGAGTAAGGCCAAGGAATACTACCTCAATTAAAACAAAAACCTTGAAATTATGGACAGTTCTCAATTGATAATGAATCCTGGCAACTACGGGACTCGGCCAAGAGGGCCGGGTGTCGTGCCCGGCAGCGGTGGGAGCAAGGCCCCTGCGGTCGTCATCACACGAAATCCTTGCTCAGACGAAGCAGCAGCAGAGGAAAAGAAGATAAAGAAGAGGAACGAAACTATTAGAATAGGCACGTGGAATGTTAGGACTATGCTGAGGGCGGGGAAGCTAGAGAATATAAAGCAAGAAATGGAGAGGGTGGGTGTAGACATCATGGGTCTGGGTGAAGTAAGATGGAAGGATGACGGGGATTACTGGAGCGGCGACTATAGAGTAATTTATAGTGGAGGGAATGAAAGTCAGCGCGGGGTTGCTTTCGTAATGAACAGGAAACTTGGTAGAAAAGTAGTGTATGCAGAACAGGTGAGTGATAGGATAATAGTCGTGGAACTAAAAGCAGAACCAACGAATTTAGTTATAATCCAGGTTTATATGCCTACCTCTAATCATAAAGAGGAGGAGGTAGATGGGGTGTACGATCAGCTAGAGGAAATAATTGGTAGGATACCAGGAAGTAAGCACCTGGTAGTAATGGGGGATTGGAACGCGGTGGTGGGTGAAGGAAGAGATGGGCGGGAGGTGGGCAATTACGGGCTAGGAAGAAGAAATGACCGGGGCGAGAAAGCTGTGGAGTTTTGCCGCAGAAATAACCTAGTAATTACAAATACATGGTTCAGACATCATCATCGACGTAGGTACACTTGGAAGAAGCCGGGAGACACAGACAGGTTCCAGATAGATTATATAATGGTACGTCACAGATACAGGAATAGTGCTAAAAACTCGCATACTTATCCAGGAGCTGATGCTGACACAGACCACAAATTATTAGTCATGAAATGTCGGGTAAAACTGAAAAAGATAAGAATGGGAAGGAGGGTACGTAAGTGGAATACGGAGGCATTAACTGGGCCAATGAAGAAGAAGTATCGGGAGAAGGTGGATGAGATAATGGGTGAGGATCATGGAGTTATATCAGTGGAAGATGAATGGGGAAGTTTGAAAAATGGAATTATAGAAGCAGCGAAAGCAACGGTAGGCGTAGTGAGTGCAACTAAAATTAGAAAACCGTGGATCACGAAGGAGATGATCAGGGAGTTGGAGGAGAGAAGGAAATGGAAGAGTGTAAACTCAGAGCTAGGTAAGAGAAAATACCGAGAATTTAATAACAGGCTTAGAAGAGAAACAAAGAAAGCAAGAGAGGCGTGGTGGAGAGAACAGATCGACACGTTAGAGAAATACCAAAAAGAGGGAAGAGCAGATGCATTATATAGGAAAGTAAAGGAACTGACGGGTGGTAATAAGGGAAGGGGAATTACAAAGATAACAGACAATACGGGAAAGGTAATCGTAGAACCGAGAGAGATCCAGGAGAGGTGGAAGGAGTATGTTGAAGAGCTGTATGGTAAAGAAATAAGGCCCAATAGGTTAGATATAGAAAGGGAAGACGATATCGACAGAGATGGCATCGGACCAAGTATCCTAGATAGCGAAATTGAAAGAGCTCTACGAGACATGAAAAGGAATAAGGCGGTGGGAATAGATGACATACCTGCAGAAATTTTAAAGAGCATGGGGAAGAACGGAAGAGGAAAACTTTTTGCGCTAATTCGTAGGATTTATGAGGATGGAGTGTGGCCGGAAGACTTCGCGAAGACTGTACTAATTCCTATACCGAAGAAGAGTAAGGCAAAAACTTGCGAAGACTATAGGACAATAAGCTTAATATCCCACGCGGCCAAAGTAGTTCTGAGGATTCTAAACAGAAGGCTAGAGAAGGCGAATGAATACCTGGGTGACGACCAGTTCGGATTTAGGAGAGGGACGGGAACGCGAGACGCTATAGCGGTGATGAGGACTCTAGTAGAAAGAAACCTAGAGTATGGACAGGATGTTTTTGCATGCTTCGTAGATTTCGAGAAGGCGTTTGATCGGGTGGAATGGACGAAATTAATGGGAATGTTGAATAAATTAGGGGTCGATTGGAGGGACAGGCGTCTGATTCGAAATTTATATATGAATCAGACTGCGCAGGTTAGGGTAGCCAATGGAGAATCGGGATGGGCCACGATAGGACGGGGAGTGAGGCAAGGGTGCCCACTATCGCCGTTGCTTTTCAATGTGTATTCAGAAGAAATGGTAAGGGAGGCTTGGGGGGAGGAGGATGTAGGAATAAAGGTAGGAGGGGAGCTGATAAAATCAGTGAGATTTGCAGATGATCAAGCATTGGTTAGTCAGTCGGCCAAGGGGTTACAGTCAATGGTGAATGCATTAGAGGTGCAGTGCGAAAAGTATGGGATGAAGATCAATCACAAGAAAACGAAAGTAATGAGATTTTCTAGAAGTAAGAAGGCGGGGCTGAATATAAGGGTGGGAGGGCAGAAGATAGAGCAGGTCGAGCAGTTGACGTATCTGGGTAGTATTTTGGTGGCGAATGGGTTTAGTGGTAAGGACATCAGATGCAGAATTTCGCTAGCTAAAGAAGCATTTTCGAAGAGAAGGGAATTGATGAGGGGGGGTCTGAGAAGAGACGTAAAGAAGAGGCTGGTGAAAACTTTAATATGGAGCGTGGCGCTATATGGGTCGGAAACTTGGTCATTGCGGAGGGAGGATGTGCGTAGGCTTGAGGCGTTTGAGATGTGGGTTTGGAGAAGGATGGAGAAGGTTAGCTGGATGGCGAGAAAGACGAACGAGGAGGTATTGGATATGGTCGGAGAGGAGAGGAAGCTTGTGGCAGAGGTTCGGAGAAGGCAGAAGAGATGGATGGAGGAGGTTTTGAGAGGAGAGGGCATGTTGAAGAGAGTGATAGAGGGGAGAACACTGGGGAAGCGTGGGAGAGGAAGGAAGAGGATAGGAATTCTGGACGAAATAAGAGGAGGTAGAAGATATGAAGAATTGAAGAGGGATCTAATAACGGGCCATCCTTAGGAGGGAATGCGAGACAATTTCTATTAAGTTGGGATACAAAATGGGGACTGTCCAAGAACCTACCAATTAGCTGGTAGAATACTTGAATGAATGAATGATATCTCCTAAGCAGCTCATTTTTCGTCAGTGCGCGTGAAAGTGTAGGCTGTGCGCTGTGCAGTGAAACAATCTCGTCCAAAGGAGCATATAAGTAGCTACCTAATTAAAATTACGTCGTGCGTTTGATACCTTGGATTTCACAAAAATTTCTTTAGCTAGCATCCCCCATTGCGTGACTGATAGATTCCATAGTCAGAGAGGTCAGTGGAGTTTTACGAAATCTCCAGAATATGTTGCCACCATAGTGAACATAGCTTCTAGAAATTAGAGGTTCGTTCAGGAACGGAGAGCTGAGTGATGGATATACTTGCAGTGAATGAATCTTTTTGTTTTGTATTAACTTCTTAAACACAGTCGCAGTGCATTTAACAGACCAATAAAAACAATGTAAGACGAATTACAGACTATAGAGCAAAATTAACATTGGAACATGCCTTCGGTGTAACGCCGCTCGAAGCTGATACTTCTAAATACGCAAAGCGAAGTCATACCTATTTCATCCAACACATATCATTACTGAAAATTATACTTTACGATATTACCTAAAAAGGGATAAAACCCTAAGTAGCATAAAATAAATGCAAAACTATGGTGAATGAAGCTACAAAAAGTGGATTGTAATTTATTAGAAATGAATGCGATCATTTTTGAATGAGTTTTCCTTCGGTGGAGATATAACTTAATTGAATTCTCGCTCTCAGAGAAGACATGCATTCCATCTAAAAATGCCTACGATGAAAAACTTCTCATATAAAAAAGGTAAGATTTTCAAATAAGCTACATGAATAATGTTCTCGTTATTTAGAATAGATTCGAACGAAATAGAAGTTGTGGTTTAAACTTAAAGTTGGCATTCATTTTGCAGCGAAAATTAATGGGAATGAGTCAATATTTGTTAAGGTTAGGAAGAAAAGTGTACTAGATAATTTGGGATAGTCATTTTCAGTATATTACCCATGGTAACAGAAATATAAAACAAAATGTTCATTCATCAGAGAACAACTTTAATATTTCGTAATATCGCCATTATTTTCAGTTGCAGATCGTAATCGTGACTGCATAGACACAACCAAATGTTCTATTACACGGGGACGTTGGCTTAAAGAACTCCAAACATCCCGTATGTAGACTTATAAACTTTTACTCGGTTCTTTCTCCGTCGTAATGCCACTCATTCACAATGTTACCCTACGCATTCTCAATAGGAGAAAGGTCCGGGTAGATATCTGTCCAGGGTAAAACGCAAAGATGAGAATTATCCTCAAAAAAATGCTTTGTGGTGGTCGGTTCGCCGATCTATTTCCTCGATTTATCACCGCTACTCGTAAGAGTGAAAAACACCTAACGCCTTTCCCTTTTGCATTCTCCGCCTACCGTTGCCTACCACTTGGGGTCGGGGGAGTTGGCTGGTGAGCGATAGCGGGAGAAGGTCATACGAGGGTCTCCATAGTTGAGTGGAAATGAGTCAAGTTGGCCCTTAGTAGTCGCTGAATGCATAGGCAATACCCGAAGTAGCGAAATTGCGAAGTTGGCCGCGCTCACCGCGTGGACCGACTTTTGAAAGTGATAGTACATGTACGAGTGTACCGGGGACTGCGGAGAGAACGTTCTTGTACGTTTCACCCTCTCTGTCTACATGCTCCCTCATTCCTTTCATATTTTTATGACCCAAACTCTTTCTTTCCAGCGATGGACATCTGGGAATCCACCCTTTTTACCCAAACCACTCCCTTCCCACGCTCTTTAGGGATCGCATACCACCGAAATGATATGCGACCCTTTCTTCCGATTGTTCGCTCAAGAGGCTACGGTTGTCTCAAAAGTAAGTTGTCTTATGCTCGCGCCCGGCTCAATTATCAACGGATTTTTTTGGTGTTTGGTATCAAATTAAACAGAAAGTTGCTAGAAAATATATTGTCATATTTGTTTTCAACAATTACGCTTATAAACTATTTTCAAAATTAGTTCCAAGTTCCACTAATCCCTCGACAAGTTCCGGTGCCAACCTCCTGGGATCCCGAGAAAAGGGTCGGGAGGGGATTACATGGGTCATATAACTGCCCGGCCTCGGCCCGTGGCAAGGAGGGACAGGCTCCGTCCGAATAGACATTTGCCGCACAGGGTGGACGAAATGCGCTCTAGCTGCCGCAGCTTAAGGGTTAAACATAAAAAATGTCCATTCCTGGCAGAACCATCAATTTATAAAAGGTATAGGTAAAAGGTATAGGTAAAGCGAGGAGAGATTGCGCGGTTGGAGAGTTTGCGCGTGTGTAAATTCAAGTAGAAGGGGTAATATGCACGTGCCGCGGCGTTGGCAACAGTAAGCACACTACTTTTGGAGGTATCAGTTGAATTCACGTGTCGATGCAAGTGGTTGGCTGTGTTTTATTGCCTAGTGTCTGCTTGATCTGTAGACGGCAAGTGCCTGAATTTTCAAGTACATTTTTTATATTTTCGTGATAAATGTTTTTCCTCCTAAATATTGCCAACTAAGTCATTTTTTAAGATAATTCTTTGTTAATGATAGTATTTCAGGCGATAAAGAGTCACTTTGGACATTTCCAAGCCAGCCCAGAGGGTGCGCAATCTCTCCTCCCCAATAAGGAGAGTTCGCGCAGGCGCTAGTTAGGACAGTTTGCGCAGGGTATTCAACTGATTCAATGGAAGGAAGGATTTTAAAAATCTGTTCAATATGTCCTTTTGCCGTGTCCTTAACCCTTAAGGCTGCTTATCCAGTCAACTTTCTGGCTCCATTGGAGTAAGAAATTAATTCCCTCAGGGCAATTTCATAAAAAAGGGAACTTTTTCGTATTACTGACGATTTCTGAAATGTTTTGCGCTGAAAAAATTTATAGGATTATCAGACGGATGTTTAAGAAATGACAATGTACAAAGTCCATACAGGCTTTCTACGAGAAATCTCACCGTTTAGGCTGCACTATAAAATGCATGCACTTGATGTGCTCATTATTAGTCATTAGGAAGGCAACCTCATATCAATAGGCAGAAACCGCTTTCTTCACCTCTTCACCCTGCGATGTGAATATCTGAGTGGCTGGTACCCATGTACAAACCCATTGAACAGAGAATATGTATTTCATTCTATTCATTTCGTTATCATTGTCCTTACTTCCACTCACCACCCTTCCTATTGTATTTCTGATAAATATGTCAAGAAATTCAACAGTGTATTCCTGAGAAAGACGCCACTACGTCGTGAGTCGACGTGAGTGAAAATCCCCGATTCCACCGAGTAGACCCTGAAGCTTTAGATTACGTCCAATCCTATCCTCTTCCTCTTTTTAATTGTATGTCTAAAACACGAGGGAAATTTCAGTCGAAATGCCCTGCCAACTCGTTGAATTACTCGTGTCATGTTCCTACATTGTAGCAACGTGACATGAACTGAGCGAGAGGAAGTACCATAAGGCTCCGAGTGCAACCATATTAGACCATCGAACGACCTTGATCCCTTTTCGGCAACGAGTTGGCTAATTTTCGGGACCCGGCTTCTCAAAAGAGTTTCGCTGTTGCAATATCCCCTTCGCTTTTCCTTCGAAATCTACTTCATTTACTTGTATCATACCTAATAATAGAACAACACGTGCAACTCTTAGTTTGTTTTCGGAGCTGTTTTCTAGAGCGTAGTTTTGCTAATTATTTTGGGTATTTCTCCTGGTAGGTTAGAATGCCAAACATTTATGTTTGGCATTCTAACCTACAAGCGGCCAACCTGCTCGGCAGGGAACGGGAAGAATCACAAGAGAGGATTTTGGGGAACTTTTGAATTCCGCATGGTCTCGCACCGCTAACGTTCAAGCCGCAACCTCTGCATTTCGTGCCACGGGCATTTATCCTCTCAATATGAATGCAATTCCCGAGCACGCCTATTTACTATCTTATGACGTAAGTGCCCAACAAGAAAAACCTGAACAACCTCTCACCCCGAGCACACCCTCCGTCACAACACCGTCATCTCCATCCGTTCCAACGACCACACCCACTCAAATTCGTCCCTCGCCTGAAAGAACACCGACCACATCTGCAGCGCTCACTGTGATGCATTTCAATCCATCCCCAGACATTTTTCCCAATTGCCAGCCATCAACATCAACGCTAACTAAGGGGTCACCGACAAAAGTTCTACAGCAAATTTCTCCAATTCCCCATAGTTTAGAGCCCTCACGAGCAAAAAGGAAGCAGAGTGCGACAAATATTACCGACCCTGAATACATTAACACTAAGAAGGCAAAGAAAGAAGTCCAAGACCGTAAAAGAAAGAAGAACGATGTGGATTTTAAAAATAAGAGAGTGAAAGAGAAACAGTGACGACGAATGCGCGGAGTGTTTAGAACATTACTCCGTCACCACTTCCAAATCTGACTGGATCAAATGCATCTCATGTGGCAGATGGCTACATGAAACTTGTTCTCTCTACGAACAAAAGTGCATAGATTGTGGTCGGAAAGAAATCCGGCAGAAGAAAAAAAAGTAGCAAGATTTGTGGAATGTTTTCCGAAGCATAATATTGCTCTTATTATTTAATTTGCCTTTTTTATCATCCAGTATTTGTAGAACCTAGTGTATTTTTTATCTTGGCATGCAATGATTCTTCTTGATTTTTTAAAAAATTATATAAAAAAGGTTTGTATTTCGAAAATATTTGGGTGTAAAATAATTTTTTTTTACTTTTGAAAAAAAAATCTTTTTATTAACATTACTACACATTTTCTGCAGTGACGAAGTTCCAAAACTATTTTATGATAATTTATAATAAAGTTTCATCAAAATAAGTTCTTTAAATTGGCTTTCAAACTATACACCATCTCTCCTACCCCTGTGCGCAATCTCACCTACCCGGTTAGGAGAGATTGCGCAAAGTTGAATGTCACAAAAAACTGTAATTGCGTCTCGGAAACAGAATAAACAATCGGAAAATTGTTCATTTAATATACCTAAAATACCAAGGAACACATCTGCACAATTATTAACAAAAATAGATAGATATTCTATTTTCAGTGATTTTTTCCCGAATTGTGCGCAATCTCTCCTCGCTTTACCGTATAGTCCACATCCTAGCGATTTGATGGCACCCGAAGAAGTAAGTGGCTTTAAATTAGTAAGAGTGTTACTTCGCTAAGCATTAAGTTCATTAAATTTGAAGAAAAAAAATGTCTCATCGTTCTAATGATTCCAGAATCCATTTTCCGTGAGATATGATTCGCCACTTTTTAGAGACAGCATTAAGAAAAGGAGTAAATTCTCACGCTCGGGTCACCTCACATTGTCAGAAATGTTACGGTGTCGTTAGTATGTGGCCTAAATTATAAAATATGTAGATATTTCTGAAGTAATACGTTTATAAATTGCCATTATCAACCTTCGTTTTGAAGGCTTTTTCAGTGTGCGGCTTGAAACAAATATGTGAAGTCCTCAAAAATGTATGAATAGGTAATTACTTCGAATTCTGTCACGAAAAAAGTTTCTTGTTATTTAATGTTACACTCTTTATTTAATGCTTCTTACAACTGTCAAATTCTACAATAGAATTCGAATATGCTCTACATTACAAATTCTGAAAGCTCTCGGTCTATTTAAGCAAACCCTTCTCTCGCACTTAAAATAAGTAAGTAAGTAAGTTGTTTATTCTTCCATCAAATAATGTACTACACTACTACATTTACATCGAATATGAAAGATTTAGGTAGTCTTTAAGGTTATTCCTGAGGTAAGACTACCTTCAAAAACAAATACATGCGTTACCCAGACAAAAAAATTGATCAAAACACTATGCGTACATGACATTAATCGATTTGGTGCGTGCGACGATGGTTTACTCACTTCGACTGTCATCCATC
Organism: Pyrrhosoma nymphula; assembly: GCA_963573305.1. Taxonomy (NCBI): domain Eukaryota; kingdom Metazoa; phylum Arthropoda; class Insecta; order Odonata; family Coenagrionidae; genus Pyrrhosoma; species Pyrrhosoma nymphula. Next base: position 101,867,899 of record OY754332.1, on the reverse strand, counting down.
CATCCACTACGAGAGGCAACTCAAGGACGTGTGGCATTGAGTGAATTTCACCAAACATACAATGAAAGTTTTAAAAATTATCGTATCGATGTAACTGAACAACACCATCTTTTGAACTACGCTTAATTTGTTGGTAATATCCCCATTAGGCTTAAGACCAAATCGACTGAAATTGATCGGTTTATTGGCTTTGAATATGCTGGAAATATGTAGTTTGGTTTTGAATAAATTACAAAATTCTAATAATAAATACCTGAGTTATATTCCTGAGTTATCTTCCAATGTCCAATATTTTGGTCAATTTGTTTATACCGCCTATTTTTCATGATCGAAATTTTTATTTCAATAGAATTTTTCTGTTGTTGTGCGAGCTATTCCCTCTGAATTTTTAATTTTGTATCAGTTTAGGTTAAATCGTACTGTCTAACCCAATAATTCAATAATATCCACTTCCGACGCCAGATTCAAACCCACGATCTTGTCGTTACCATTCGGCGCTTTATTAACCTGGATACAGCCCAGTCAGCTCGATTGCTTTTCGATTCCACATTCATTGCTAAATACAGCTGCGTAAATAAATGCTCCGGATTTACTTCCCGGGTTTTAGGTATCGATGCAATAGCGGTGTTGTCCTGTTTATGGTCAATCGTCCCCGTGTTAAATGCAGCGTATCAGTGCAGTGTGTTATTCTTCTGACTCGGCGTCGCCTTCTTGGATGTCGTGATTCCTGTGCGTGAGCGTTATTCGCGCTGGAGGCTCGAGTTCAATCGGGCTCTCGTCGGCCAACGTGAACGCCCTTTCTCTTGGAACACCTTGGGTCAAGTCGTGTTCGCAGCATTTCCTCTCCATGGCCGATTGAGTCAGTTGCTTTAGTGCTGGACGCGGAAATAGTTGCATAGACACTTCATTGCCTACTCTCACCGGAATCGAAGTAATTTCCGGCCTGGATCAACACTCCTGGGCTTAAGATTCCTGTCCTGGAGAACATTTTGTCGACTTTTACTCGCATCTTGGGTAAGTTTGCATTATATAATCTGGCCTATTATCCCATAACTGCTAAAATATTTTAAAATATTGGTTCGCTGAATCATACCTCGCAAAAATTACACACAAGTCGCAATACCAGTTTAGAGATGGGGGAGAAAATATCAGCCTCTGCTCATTCCATGGAATGATTGACGACCGTCATAGCGGAGCGCACCCGAAAAAAGTATCCGTTAGAGGGAGGAGGGAGGGAGGGGGGAGAGGGAGGAGCTCCGCGGTGAAGACGAAGAAGTCGTGGCTGAATCGGAGAGGAGAGAGGTTGGCGCTGTGACATGGTTCACGATTGCTTCAACTGTTTCGAAAATATTCTCAATCGTCAATGAATCACTGTTCATTTTGCGAGCATTAAGTCTCAATAAAACTATTATAATTTGATCAAATAATCCTCAGTTCTAGAATTAAGGCTTATACCGTAATTATTTAGCGTTTTGAATAGCTCAATAACGGTTTTTCAGTAGTTTATTTACAAAACTCTACGTAGGCATTGACTGTTTCAAGAGCACACACCCGTTCTTGCACACAGCGGCGAATTTTGTTTTCTTTCCCCAATTACCATTGTCTACTGCTGCTTTGAATTTTGCGAAAAATGGGATTTCCCCCGTATTTGGTAGTTGATATAATGGACGGTAAATAATATGTTGCTCTCGTGTGTCGAGAACCTCATAGGAATACAGGGTGGACAAGGCTTTTCCACTAAATCATTACACTGAGGCAACAGGCAATGGTGTTGTACCAAATACATTGAAAAGGAGAACATTCCTCCAAGAAAATTTGAATCTATATTCCAAAGCGAAAAAAGCAGTAATGTCGAATTGAGGACGGCCGTTTATTTTGGTTCTTTCAGGTATTGCAGGAGAGGTTCGTGAAATGGCTCTGGAAGTCGTTGATTAATGCTTTTCTATTTCAGCTGTTACTTGGACAATCCTTTCTGTCATTTCCCAATGCGTCCAGTGATTTATTTAATAGGAATTTTTATGTTTTCTGGTTCCTATGGCTGTTAATTGCGGTTGTATTTTTCCTGTAACAATTATTAAAGTAAGTGGTAAAACTGCTAATTGCATGAGCTGTGCTTAAAACGATTATAACCTGCGGTTAAATATGGTTTCTTAAAATGTTCTAAGGAATGCAGACAGTTCAAGTTTCATGAAATCGTTTGATAAGTTACGGTTAAAAATGTCGTGAAAACGATTCTACGGAATATTTTACCTTGAGCATCAGTCTTCAGAAGTGATGTTTACATTCACTTTTCCTCTTCCGGTTGATTTGTTATTACTCCGGCCCATATAAATGTTGAATCAACACACAATGTGACCATTTCTTGTCGAAATATGATATGTCTGTCTGTATATTTTCTGACACTTATAGATTGATTGTTTTTTTTTTTAATACTGCTAGAACCTAAGTGGTACCTTTAATAGCGAATAAAATAATGTTTATTAGACGACTATTAGAAGGGAGCTGATGACGGGGACCTTAAGTAAGGATGTAAAAAAGAGGCTAGTAAAGAGCTTGATATGGAGTGTGGCGTTGTATGGGGCGGAAACGTGGACCTTGAGAAAGGAAGACGAAAATAGGCTGAAGGCTTTTGAGATGTGGGTGTGGAGGAGGATGGAGAAGGTGCGTTGGACGGAAGGGAAGACAAATGAGGAAGTGCTTGACATGGTGGGCGAGGAGAGGAAACTTATAGATGAGATTAGGGGAAGGCAGGGTAGGTGGCTGGAAGGGGTAATGAGGGACGATGGTTTGCTGAAGGCCGTGATAGAGGGAAGGATTTTGGGTAAGCGGGGAAGGGGACGGAAGAGAATCGGTTTTATGGACGGGATGAAGAAAGGTAGGACTTATGCTGAGATGAAGAAAGAAGTACAAGAGGTAGAAAGGGCACAGCACGTGTAAGAGTTCGTTGGATATTCTCTGACTTTCATCACAACCTACCTCTAACCGGTAGATTACTGTAATGAATGAATGAGACGACTATTATCATAACGACATCTTCACTACATTGGTTTTGAGTTATTAAAATCCTGGGTTGCACGTTAACTCCCAGAAGCTATACTCACGGCTAAAACAATCGTTCACCGCCTTAATGTGTATTGCCACTTAAATTTGTCATTCCGCATGCTAGAGCCATTAACAGTAAAATAATCTCTCTATATTCCATCAATCACGGAGCATGTCAACAAGAGTTAAAGATACATAAATCGGCTATTCATCAAATAGAGATTGTCTACTGTTTATTGAGTACCTACTTGGGAAAAAATATCAATGATTGACAAATTTTGATGAATGACGAATTCACCAACCGCTGATTATTAAACTAATAATTATCGGCTGTGAGTACCAGCATCAGTGTGCTTTCGTTACAGTCGTACATGTTGCAGGGGACGTAAATATGGATTACTCTTATCGGTGAGGCAGTTTATCTCTTTCTCTTTGTCACTTACATGTTCTCTGCAGAAAAGTGTGGAGGTTCCGTGATACCCGCCATCGAATGAATGAGCTGACCAATTGATTTCCATCATTTAAGGAATATTCAACCGTAGAGTGAACTCCCTTTGTGCCTTTGTTTTCAAATTCGTGTCACTTCTAAAAATTTGTCAAAAGTGACGGCGTAAACCTTATCGATCTTTTTTTCCCGCGTGTCAAACCTGAATTTACAAGGGCTAATTAAAGTTTGATTATCATCGTTTATAGATAACGCTCCATTCCCATAGCTTCTAATTAGACCTGTGCGCCGCCGCGCCGCCGATGGTTCTGGGTAGCCATATACAAGCCATTGCTTTTAGTGCATGAATACAGTATTAGTTTACACTTATCATTGCACACTCCTCATCATTGTATTTCATAATATTGTCTAACACCGCTCACCACAGTAGCATCCTTGCATCAATAGAAATTTTTATAGACAATACAATAGACAATACAATAGACAATATCTCTCTATAGTGGCGGTTAACAGTACATTAACGGACTTAAGGGATCTTCAAAGACTTCGAAACAGACTTTCAAACTCGTCGACGAGTTACATGTTTATGCCCTATACACAGTATTTTAATAAAAAAGTCGCATTTTATGCTTTTTTACAAAAATCGTTTTTCATTCTCTGTAATTGGAATTGTATTAACGGCGGAAAATTGGAAAGGTTTTCCCCCATCCCCTTCCCATGCCTTTTAACCCTGTAATGGATGAATTTTAATTATGAGGGGAAAACATTTTGATTTTGATTTCCTACAAATGAGCAGCCATAACAATACATAGTCAAAATTAAATAAAAGTTAAATAGTCAAAATTCTAAACTTATGCCAATAGGCGATTTTGGCACTACGTGCCGAAGACATACTGAAGTCGAAATAAGGGCTCAATGTATGGACAGCGATATCATTGTAAGCGATTTGGAAGCTGAGATAGAAAATGAGCAGAGAAAAATTGCTTTCTCACTAGAGGAGGTAGACCAGGGTGTAGAAGCCAATGCAAACCACTCATGCATACAAGGACAGTCAAAAGCGAGTCGTCAACAAGATGGCATAGCACTTTGGAATTGTTGGAGTCCCTTGGAGGCATTGACACAAATACGATACATTCTATTTTAAGCCGCATTGAAAAAGATGAACTACGACTGAAATCTGTTGAATGGTCTTTAATGCAAGAATTGGTGAAATTCCTTCAAAATTTAAGGAGTGTGATTAAGCACTTTTCCGCGCAAAGGTATTGCACTATCAATCTCTGCGTCTCTACTAGATCCGCGATTCCAAAATCTAAGTAAAGTAGAAGCGTATTTCACCACCCGAAGAGAAGCAAAAGAAGATTTTTTGTGCCGCGAGGTAATTACCGAAGTAGGTTTCGTAGAAGAAGTAGATATATATCTAGTATTTCACCGCTAATTCAGCCATTAGAACCATTATCAACGTCTCGCCTGATTCACTTACCACGGAAACACTCCGTGGACAAACTATATAGTGCAGAACGAAAGTTTAGGAGTGCCGGATATGTTTTTGCTATGTCTACCCCAGCAATGGTCGTAGAGGGAGATATTTTGGAATTGTGGGGGGTGTCAAAACCCAATTTCCATGTATTACTCATCTACCTCGAAAAATTCTATCCATTCCGGCCACAAGCACGCCTAGTTAACTTGTTTTTTCATCGATGGGTTGACGATACACGCCAAACGATCATCGCTTAGTCCGTCAACCGTGGCTAAAATAGTTTTTATTCTCAATGACTACAGATATTGTAGGGGAAATATTAAAAATATGAGTGAAATTTGATAAATTTTTATCGTTTCGAGGATTATATATGAATATTTTTTTTTTCAATTTTCAATAAAAATCTTTAAAAAGGAAAGCCTTCACTATGAAATCCTCTCTAATCAAAAATATTTAAATACTCTAATAAATTATACCCGTGTAAACTGATGAATGCAGCAGATGATAAATTTACAAACGAGATCATTTCAGAAGAATTTTCTGTACTACGTTGGTAAAAATTTGATAAAATATGTTTTTTACTTGTTTATGTAAAATAAATTGTTATATTTATTAAGCATTATAATGAATCATTTGTATTATAATATCCTAATGTGCTACAGTACTTGTGAATATATTATGGTCGATTAAGTACGTCGCCACCGGCAAAATCATCGGCGCGCCGACCCATTTCCAGCCGGCTTTCCCCGCCGACTCGTTTTTCCATCGGCGCACAGCTCTGCTTCTAATGTTGAGTAATTTACATAATAATCCTCAGTTCCCTGCATGATCCTCCTCCACTGGCCTAAAGTTCATCTGTATCATATAATCGAACTCTTTTTCCAACTTTACATTCCTCCATTCCCTATATACCCCTCATCAATTCCACAATTAATCATCCCTTTATCAAAATAAACATTCTTCATTTCCAAAATAATTTTACTTCATTCCCCGCATAATCCCCTCCATTCCCCAAGTAATACCTATTGAGGGGCCTTTCATAGCTCAGGAGGCATCACGTGGCGTCCGTCTCCGGCTTGTATGAGAAAGCGACGTGTAGGTATACCGCGGGGGGCAGACACGTAGCCAGAAATTTGCTTCAGGGGGGGCTAAGTCTAGCCCAGAACATAAGTGCCCCTTGTCTAGTGGTCCCCTTGTCAAAAGGCAGGCAATGGCAAAGATTTTCGGGGGGGCTGAAGCCCCTCAATCCCCCTGGCTACGTGCCTATAAGCGTTTGAAAGTTTATCACCCGAGGTAGATCTCTCGTGATAGGTCGCTGTATTTAGTAGCACCTAGTAAACAAGTGTTTAAGATCCAACTCCTGAAATGGAAGCACTCTTGGCGCTGATAAGCTTATTGTTAGTAGCGGTCTATGAATACCATTTTGTCGGTTGATAACTAGTTAGTGCGCTACTATGCCGACAGTAGCTTACTAAGGAATCTATTAATACGGCCGTAAGTGTTTAGTTTCTATAATTATTAAACGGTTTCACCACATCACATCTGAATCTGCATATTATATTTTCTCTTATCCTCAGTTTCGTGCTCGATTTCAAACTTACTCTTTAGAAAGCCTCCTCCTCAATTGTCTTATCCAACTCCAATTTCCCTAGCTCAGAAACCTCTAGCCTGTACTAATTAGCATGGCTTTTCATGCCCGGCATTAAAGAGAAGTACTTCAATTCCCATTTGGATGAAAGGGAAAAACACTTTTATCTTATAAATGTTTACTTTGTCACCATAATGCATCTTAAGGCATTGGGATGGCTGTCATGGTTTTAGACGGCTCGCAAAGCGATGATGTTGATGTATCGTAGACTCAAAAAGAAGAATCAATGTTAGATTTTGAATTTTTGTTTCTTGTTCACCATCGTAACCCCATCACAATTCATCTGTTCCCTTCATATTGCAATTAAGCTTTTTGAAAATCCCATTCCTCACTTATCTCATCTATTCTGTCTTTTGTACATACATAAGATGATATCTCTCTTCCAAAGACATTTGGTTTTCGGGGTTTAATGCCCCAAAGAGAAGTCTGAAATTGCAGGATCCGATGCGACTATTGAGTCTTCAAAAACTGGAGATTCGAGTTGTGAAATGACCACGCAGTCCCATCGTTTCCCTGTGTCTGGTCTCTTTGGATAGTTTCCCTAAATGCAGCATTGCCATCTTGGCCCTGAGAATGAGGATCTCTGGACTGTGGGTGTGGGAGGGCATGTGTTGCGCCGAGGATAATAATAATATGTTTATTGTTCTGTGACAAGCCACCTAAGAACAAATAAAGAGTATATAAGTTATCACAGTCGAACAGTAGGACAAAACAAAAATGAAATACAATACAAAACTTGCAAATATTATTTTGGATTAATAAAGATTGGCAATCTTTTAACACAATCTTCATTTTTTATAATAAATAATGAACGAAAGAGTATATTTCAGGTTTTACATGGTTACAGGTTTTTGCAGGTTTGGTTTCCAGGGGGACAGTGGTGAGCGATTAGCTCAGCAGACGTCCAACAGTGGTGGATGTATGTCACTCCCTTAAATGGTAGACCACTTTATCCGTTCACATGACACATTAATTTTAAAAGGGGTCTTCATTGATATCTAAGTTACCAATAGTCGCACTGTACTAACAGAACATAATATACGCGTACTGCCAACAAATAAAATAGTCAAGGTATTTTTAAGTGGTTCTTACTAATGTTAGGTATGTCTGTAGATGTTATGTATGCGTCCCAAATGCCCGATTTACAGAAATTTAGGTCCCTGCCGCTTTTTCAAAAAATAAAAATAACTGCCACTTATCTGGAAACTAAATTGCAAATTATGTGTGACTGATTGGAAATTTAGATGAGACCCTCTTCAGCATAATTTCCTATGCGCTGTCGACATTGTGGTTAGAAATTGCGACCGACACTGATAGCTACGGTTAAAATAATTATGTCCAGTTATCAAAATAATAATACTGTAAGAAATATTTACTCAAATTCGGAAACGCTGGAAATATACTTTCAGTACTGTATTAGCTCACACATCTGTGGGAAACGGTTCTGAGACGAGAGAGAAGGTCCCCGAAACAGAATCCGAGAAAAGGAAAAGGCGAACAAAAAAGCGCCCGAGAAGTGACCTCTAACGAGCCGAGCGGAACTAATCGCCTCTCTCGCCACATTCGGGAAAAGACACGTCCGAAAATGACGATCGTAAACCACACCATGACCGCCTGCGGACTCGTAAAAACGACGTCTCAGTGGCAGGGGCGGCGGCAGGAAGGCGTCCCCGACTGACCTTTCGTGACCCCATTTCGTGACGCCTGCAGTATTCGTCCATCCGAAGATGGAATACTTGAGGTGGTTTAGACGAGGTTTCACTGCACAAAACGTACATGACTGAGGCTTCATTATTATCAATAATACTTCATCCTCTTAATAAATTCATGTCATCCACCTATTCGAAAAAATTTGCTGGCATTTGTAAAAATAGAAGCCCTAACGGATTAGTTGCGACTGTGCTCTCCAGAGAGATATTATTATTTTTTTAATTGAAGCTACGACGTACATATGGCTTCCGAAAGGTAATGGTGTGCAATTAGTACGTGTTTACAGTTTTTTATAAATTTATTGCTCGCCCCAATACTGTTAAGGAAGTCTTAAAAATCATTCAGCCGTGTCCCCGTTTTCAGCCCACGACATGAAACATTTAAGCCAACTTGAGGCCTCATATATTTATAATTAGTTAATTACTATTTTTTCTCCGTTCTTCATGTAACTTTGTGTTTTCACCAATAAATCTCTTGGACTCCCCAAAATAATCCTCTTCCGTTCCACATAAGATGTCCTTAATTCCCAATTCAGTTCTCTGCTAATCTCCAAATAATCCTTTTCCATTCCTCAATCTCCATTCCCGAAGAAACCCCCTCCCTCTCCCTCCCCACCATCTCTCTTTCTCCCCCCCACACCCTCCCCCCACCCTTCCCCCCACCCTCCTCCCACCCTCCCCCCACCCTCCCCCCACCCTCCCCCCACCCTCCCCCCAACCTGCCCCGCCCGTCCGATTATTTGCAATGGATATCGTCGAAGACGAGTAGACGCTACAACAGTGAGTCATGATGTGTACGTTGCCAAAAATGTGGTGAGATCAGCGGCCTGTAATTCGGTCTCTTTTACAACTGCCAATCGGAGGGTCTGCTATCTTTGAATGCATTCGGCATTGTCTAAAAAATTATCGAAACACGAAATCTCTATTGTTAGTTTCGATCTTTCTCGAATTGTCATCTCAACACTTCGATGAAATCATGAGTTGGTCGAGTGTGGTCTCTCAAGTAATTTTAAGGCTATCGTGAATAGTGGGTGGGAAGAAGGAATTCTCACGCTCATAACCTCCAGGACGTTTTTTCTTCTGTTTTTGCTTACGATTGTTCTAAAATTGTTCCGTTGAAAATTAATGCATGATAAGTAGATAATCCTCCTGTTTTCCCTACATAACTTCCTTCATTCCACACATAATCTGCCTCCCCAGGGCAGCATATAATTGCATTCCTTGTAACTCTTCTCCAATGCCAACCTAATGTTCGTTAATTCCACGCATACCCACTCTTCTTCTCCCACATAACTATATCTACTTCCGTGCAAGGATTTCATGTGATGACGACCGCAATGGCCTTGCTCCCACCGCTGCCAGGCTCGACACCTGGGCTGGGCCGAGTCCCGTAGTTGCCAGGATTCATTTTCATATAAGACCTGTCCGTTCCTTCAAGGTTTTTAAAATTGAGATGGTATTCCGTTGCCTTAATGGATAGTGTTTTTTACGTGACACCATCACTTCAGAGGCCGCCCCACTGGGGTCAGACGCCTTTTGCAGCCACCTCACTGAGGTACAGACGCTGCGCGGACTACCATTCGTCTGTCTCCAAACCTTGGACCTATCTAGCATGGGTGACCCTACCAGGAGCATTGCTCCCCCCAGTTCTGCTCTAGGGGTCATTGGAACACACCAGCACTTCCACCACGACAAGGTTGTAGTCCGAGGGAAGAGGCTGCGCATATAACTGGAATTAAAAGTCGCCTCTGTTATTTAAATAAGAAGCCGTACATGATAAAGAGACGTCGGGGTAAAGGTGAACTAATTCGCAGTTCAGCCGTAATATTTCGTTTTCGCGGGAAACAATTATAAAATACATATATAAAAAATCATCGATAAATGACTCAAGTAATATGAAACTAGTTGAGACAATGAACCAATGTGACTAAAAAACCGATCTGAGATTGTGTGAAACCCAAAGTAGAGGATTAATATTTGACGATTAATCGTGTAAACTAAGTTGAATCATATTTATCACACTATGAATGAATTTTGGCTTTTGTATATCGGACGCGAGTAAAGTGTTGAAACAGAAGTTTATCGTAACAGCGATTAATCTTCAATCGATTACCGGTCAAGTAGCCTGGAAGTAATCAAAACCAATAAAACACTTCATACACCGACACCAAACTGGTGTCGTTTGCAAACTAACTCGGTTTAACTGAGACATAATTAAATGCATACTCTTTGTGAATTCTGCATCCTTCTATTGAACTCCTACTGCATAATGGAGTTTTTTTTTTAACTATTAAGCTTTTCAAAATGATGCAATGATGTTGAAACTTGTGGAGATGTCGCAAAATTTAGTATGTAGAGTGAATTTTACAAATGTTTTTCATTTAATTAGGATTGGAAACCTTAGGCACCCCATGAAATGTAAATGTTGCGGAAGTATTTTAGTTTTCAAATTAAAGGACCCTCTTACAGCATAAGACATTTCTAATTACCATATACTGTTTATTTGTGTTCAGGTGCCACAGAGGGCATAACTTTGACGGTTATTCAAAGGATTTGTAGGGGAGGATGGCCACTCGGGTCAAGATTCGTTTCAAGATGGGGATGTTAGCAGTGGGACAGTACAGCTGGTGAGGGTGAAGGGTTTTCGAATCGGGACGTCAGCGGATGTCAATTCATGGCGCCGATGGCGGGACGTGGGAGTTAAGCTACTCGTAACTCAAAGTCGAAAAAAACTGCGCAGTATGTCATGCTAAATGTACATGGAAAAATCCAAATATTCCTCTTACTCCCGTCAATATTAGGAAAAGCTTTTTTCACCCGTGTTAAATATACACGAAAACACATAAGGCTAAATAAGTCACGAAATATTCTTTTCCTTATTTTCATCTGTAGGTTTAATTTGAATGAAGGCTATGCATATTTGCATATATATATATATATATTTAGGTCTCTCTGAAAATAGCCATTTAGAAAGACTTTAAGCCAGTGGTTCCCAAAAAGGGCGCAACCACCCCTTGGTGTTTTAATCTAGGTGAGCGATAAGAAACGAGGAGGCGGCAAGGGGGGGCTGAAGGCCCTGACTGAACAGTACCTTGACAAATTGTACTGGGATGATTAAATTATCTAGGTATATATTGGATTTAGAATAAGCCTTAATTTTATCATTAATGTTTTTACTCAATTTCTATAAAATTCCTGACATGGCCCCGCAGTTTATGATTTTAATACTTACGGTTGGGGCAGTTGGTATGCAAGGGCGTATCCCCGGGCGTGGGGCAGGGAGGGGCTGCTCCTCGTCTTCCAACATAGATTAAAAATAATAAAATAGCAAAATATATCAACAACAAATTTCTGAAAAATTGATTGTCAGGCTGGCTGTTGGTATTTCCACATTTTGAAAGAAACTAACTACGAATTTGAATGTTGATATAACTGCCACTCGCATTGCTGGCCAACAAAGGCATAGAAGCCCCCCAGCCGGATATCCATCTGAATTTTGGCGAAGGTCACTAATAATTCCTTACTTGGATTCCATCATATCATCTTTAGAAGTTAGATTTTCTTCAGATAAATCGCCTGCATTTTCATTGACACATTTTCATCCAAGCAACATGAGAGATGTTTCTTTTGGGAATTGGAATGAAGTTATTTCATCTGGTACAAATGCTTAAAATTCGGAAGGCATCGAAGAAGAAAGGGTATTGTGGTTTAAAATGTGGAATGAGGTACAGGAAGGACCAGACATAATTGAAGTTTTAAAAAAGAGCGAATTGTTTTTCTCGACCATTAGAAAGGCGGTACTGATATTGCTTTCACTGCCCTGCACAACAAGCACTATTGAGCGCTCATTCAACTCCCTTCGCTGAATTAAAACATGGCTAAGATCAACTATTGGTAAAAATAGATTAAATGGGTTAGCAATGCTAACAATTAGCATTCACCGTAAATGGTTTTTCAAAAACAAGGAGTAGTTAATGGAAGCTGTAGTTAAAAAATTCGCAGCTAATCCCCGAAAACTATTGTTCAAGAATTGATTTTTAAAATATATATTGTGTTCTTCCTTATGTTACTGTGAATTATTACATTGGGGGCCCTCCACAGATGTTCAAAACTATTGTTCAAGAATTAATATATTTAAAAAAATAAATATGGTTCACTGTTTTCCCTTTTGCTATTGTATCTTATTGTATGTCACCCTGTCCACAATGAGGTTGAATTCAGAAAGCTGACCCCTCCCCCTTCAGTGTTGAGCTGGATACGCCCTTGTTGGTGTAGGTTTATGGAACCTATATGGAACCTACGCGGTGGCTCGTAAAGGTTTGGGAAACACTGCTTTAATCCATCTTAAGTGAAGGAAATCCGCATCGAGGATATTCGCATTGCGAAAATTTTCACATCCAAGTAAACTTAGGAGAGCTAAAGCCGGTAAATAGTGACAATTTTCCCAAAACGCGTACTCAAGTGAAAGAAATTATATCAAATGTAATAAGCACTTCCAGTGAAATTCGCCCACCTTATACCCATAAGCGTGGAAAAGAACCAACCGACACTCAATCTACAAAATATGACATTAACTTTATAGTAGTTAATTGCAGTAGCGTTAAAAACAAGCGCGCTGAAATCGAGCATAAATTTCAGGACACAGACGTGGTCATAGGAACGGAGAGCTGGCTTACTGAGGATGTAAGCGACAGCGAAGTTTTTCCTCCAGGATATAAAATCTACAGATGCGATCGAAGCGATAGGACAGGTGGCGGAGTTTTTCTAGCAGTTAAATCACATTTACACAGCACCGCCCACGAAATAACTGACAATGAAATAGAAAGCGTGTGGTGTACAATTAAACAACGAAACAAAAGGACTATACATGTTTGCTCTTTTTATAGACCTCCAAACTCCAAGGTTGATGTTATTTACCAATTAGAAAATCAAATATCCGCATTTACTGTGAGAGACAGTAAAAGTGTAGTAATTATTGGGGGAGATTTTAATCTGCCATCTATAAATTGGGATTCTTACACTGTAAAACCGAATTCTAGGAATAGGGAAATCAGCGAGATCTTACTCAACACACTTGCTAATCACTCACTTTCCCAAGTAGTTGACAAGCCTACGAGAGGAAATAAAATATTAGACCTTTTTGCAGTAAGCCATCCTAAGTTGCTAAAACAACTCGATATTAATGAGGGCATAAGTGATCACAAATTAATTTTTGCAATCTTAAAAATTGAAGTGGAGTCAGCTGTAAAACCGAAACGCAATATTTATTTATTTGATAAATGCAACTTCATAAAATTTGGCGAGATGCTTAATGATTCGTACACGGACTTCGTAGCTAAAACAGAGGATAAAAGCACTGATGAATCATGGAAATATTTCTTAGAAATTCTATGACAGGGAATCAACGAATATATTCCGCAAAAATTGAAATGTGATAGTAAAGAACCTCGCTGGTACAACATCGATGTTACGATCGATGAAAGAAATCACTATTCAACGCGATGGGATTACTAAACAGCTACAGTCGATAAAAAATAGTAAATCTCCGGGTCCGGAGGGAATACCCGCGCGTGTCCTCAAGGAGTTAGCGCCACAGATCGCACCGTTCTTAGACATAATATTCAATAAGTCATTGTCTGAAGGAAAGATACCATTAGTCTGGAAAATTGCAAACTTTACACCGATATTCAAAAAGGGAAACAGACACGACCCAGGGAACTATCGACCAATTTCATTAACGTCGATTATAGACAAGATACTCGAGCATATCGTCGTTAGCAATATCACGACGTTCCTGGACAGTCGTAATGTCCTCCATGGCTCTCAGCACGGCTTCCGGAATGGTAGATCATGTGAAACACAACTCGCGCTCTTTCTTCATAACTTTCTCAAATCTGGTGAATCGAAAAGACAAGTGGACGCATTATTTCTAGATTTTAAGAAAGCTTTCGACACGGTACCTCACAACAAACTTTTATACAAATTACAGTCATGCGGGCTAAACGAAACAGTAGTAAACTGGATACGCGACTGTCTGAGTGATCGTAAGCAAAAAGTAGTTGTTGACGGAATTAGCTCTGATGTAATTAAAGTGACATCAGGTGTCCCACAAGGAAGCGTAATCATTTGTTCTTTATATACATAAATGATCTATGATCTCGAATTAGCATTAAAATACGTTTATTTGCCGACGACGCTGTCATCTATTGTGAAATTAGTGATCACTCTGACTTTGAAACACTATCATCGGATTTAAACAACGTTCATGAGTGGAGCCAAGAGTGGGGACTCGAACTTAATCTAAGCAAATGTACGGCGGTACATTTCTTGCGGAGGTCGTCCAACTATTCCCATGCATATGCTGTGGATGGTGTTAACATAAAGGCGACAGATGAAGTGAAGTATCTAGGAATTACGATAACTTCGGACCTATCGTGGGGAACACATATAAGAAATATTTGTGGCAGAGCTCTGAAGAAGCTAGGATTCGTCAAGCGTATTGTGGGAAGATTTTCGGATGAAAAAGTAAAAGAGAGGTGCTATTTCGCACTCGTCCGGCCACACCTTGAATATGCAGCGAGCATATGGGATCCGGTGCAGAAAGACTTAATCCGGGAACTTAATAAAATACAAAGGAAAGCTGCGCGATTCGTCAAAAACAGCTACGGGCGTACAGACAGCGTTACACAGATGTTAAACGAATTAGGCTGGGAGCCGCTAGAGACTCGGAGGCTGCGCGCTAGGCTTAGATTACTTGAACAATTGAGAATAGATATCTTTCAGAGCGACACGGAGAACATCATATTAGAACCCCACTATTTTTCCAGGTCCGTCAGAAACGATAAATTAAGAGAGATATTTTGCCGAACGGATAGGTATGGGAATTCGTTTTTCCCCCGAGCAATAAGGGACTTTAATAAATGCAAGGCGTAATTTCAATAGAGCGTTTCCTTTTTATATGTAAACGGCTGGTGTCCTAACAATCCCCGCCATACGCCTATTGAGGTGGCTTGCGGGGTAGTATGTAGATGTTGATGAAGTGACGAGGAGCATGTGAGTTTAGCTCCCCTTACGTGGTCTTGCGGGTTGTGTGTCTGAGATCAGGTTACGTAAGTGTTCCGCAGCTTGCACGATCATACTATGTCACTGTTGGAATTATCAACAGACAATATCGGTTTGCTTCCCTGCTTGCTATCGCAATAGTTTCATACTGGCAATCTGCATTCATTTCTACCGTTTTGGTACATACAATCAGTACGAAAATCGTCATTACCATTCTCAAATTTCCGTAATATCTCCCATAGATGCCCGAAGCATCGGAGAAAATGTGTGTACAAAAAATAAAGCCTATTTTTCATCCTTACTCATTGGAAATTTATGTCAGATTGAGAGAGGAAGGTTTTTGTATACTCCGTGGTCTTGCGTTAGGAAACTGTGCAGTCAACCTAGGTCCAAAATGGGTGTGTCCAAATACACCTCTGACGATTTGAAATCGGTCCATAAAATGCAATTACTCTTCATTTTCCTTCACCTATTCCCAGTTTCACTCCTCCATTCTTCTCTGCACTCGCATCTTATAAACCTCCTGTCACGCCACTCCCCTTTCCTCGTCGCCAGAGTTTCCGAATCGTGTAATAATTGGTGTTTTGTTGATAGCCTTACGCAGGGATACTGTAAATTGTAATTTACACACTCCCTGGCCATACGCCTCCCTCTCGTGACGCCTCTTCCCTCCACGAGGCAGTGTTTCCTCGAACGTTCGACTGCCAGGGCGGCCGCCAACCCAGCGTCGTCCACGGCCGAAGAGTCGGTCAAGGTCAACCCATCAGCTGTTGACGCGAAGAGCAGTCGAGTCGCTCCAGCCTTCGCCGTTGGATTCTGTTTCCTCCAGAAAATATTCCGACTATGCTGCTTGAATGTGAAGCTGTGGAAGAAATGTCGCGTCATAAAAGTAGCACGATCTCATGACAATATTTTATTTTACTACCTGGCTTTAATTTTGGTGTGCTATGAATTTACTTGACCCCTGAGAAACTTCAACTTTTAAAAAATCGTACCCACCTTCAATGTTACCAAGCGGCCTATTAATTATGAGGGAAGAACAGTCAAGACTCTCAGTGAAAAACGTAGCTGTAGAAGTTATTATTTTAACGCTTAATACACACCACTTCATTCATACGCTGAAATTCTCTCTCAAATTGAACTTTCATGTGAAAGTATCGGTCACATGTTGCATATAACCAGTAGGTATATATGATTTAAAGTGCAGTTTGCTTCATTAATATAATTTTAAAATGCCAATTAAGGCACATGAACGTTGACATTTTTGTAATTTTATGCCGAATTAAGCCTAATTAGACTAACTTTTCTGGTGAAATTGTTCTTTTGAAAAGGATGTTGGTCGCACGGATGGACGCACGTACTACTTCCAATAAAAATAAACGCGTCTTCTCTCCGACTCCCAATTAACTCACGAACTAGTTGTGGACTTGAAGGATGACGTGGGGAATATGGAGGTTGGGGATATGCGGCATCGGAATCATTCAATGAAAGTCCTGCTCTGTCGCAGTTTAAATTTCCCTCCGACAGTCGAAGTATTTCACTAAAAGTACTCTCCACATGGAACCAAAGTAGGAGTCGGGATTCCACAGTAAAATCGTCGCCACTGCCAGGAATCGGACCAAGGACCCTGGCAGTGGAAGCCAGTGTTCTAGCTACCACAAAATTTAATTCCATTTAATAACCCGATCCTCAATGGAATACAGTGATTCCACCATGAATATACTGAACCATGAACAGCGCACCATCTGTCAGATTAAGAGTTAAGCCATGGTATCCTGGCCACCTCTCGTCGAAAGCAGACTTAATCAGGCCAAGCAGGTGGGCTCTTTTCCTATCCGTATTTAAGAATCTATCCGGATAGATTGTTACTCGGGTCTCTCACCTCGATTTGTGTGCGATCGATTTGAAGTACAAGATGAATGAACATCAGTTCCGAGAAATAGGTGCAAAAGAGTTTGATTGAAAGAGAACGAATGTAAACAACTTAATACGGTATTTTAGAAGAAACAATTTTTATAATTACCGTATATTTGACGGAATGAACCAGACATGTCATTCATGATAGTTATTAATGTCAATGTCTTATTCCAACTTTTCCAACGATTTTATTGAAAATATTTGGTACACTTCAGAATATGGTAATCCTCAGTACGAAAGGTAAGTGATATGTTTTCACAGAGTTTTTAGTTAGCATTAGTGAAGCATGTTTGTCTCTGACTTAACACGATTCAATATGATAGAATGACATGTTGTAAAAATTCTTACTGCAGCTGTAGTATTATTGAACATCGGAGAATTTCACAAAAACCACGATGGAAAAACAAACACGGCCTTGAATTAATGCACCCGAATCATCTTATCCCACCTCCTCGTCTGTTCTTGAGGCAGCACTCTGTCTCCAAATACAGCTCATGTTCTGTACATATCTGCATGCGTCTACTAGTAGCCTGCCGCCGCCAGGGCGTGTGGCAAGGGGTATTTTAGTGCTCTATTCATGGAGATGAGCGGAAAACGGAATTGGAGCAAGGGAAGGCCGAAAAGTAAAACAATCATTGATGGAGGAGTGTCTCGATTTGTTTATGCCGTAGTTATATCTGGTGGGATGAAGAAATTTTAATACCTACCTATTTTTTTCGTGTATCTTTCTTATATACTCGTTTCTGTCAGATATAGATATAAGATCGTCAATTGCGCAGTAATGGCCACGATACAAAAATACCACCGGGCTCGGGAATTGAACCGCGGACCTATGGCTTCCCCGACCAATGCACCAAGCTACTCAGACACTCTAACGCTCGTGGAATATTCGGATGACTCGAGGAACCTAGATATTATGCCCTTGCAGTCCGTCAAGGATGGCAATATGCACTTGTAGTACATACATATTGCCATCCTTGCAGGGAAACAGAACCTCCAAGAAGCAAAAGCCCTTGAGACTGAATACTAAAACAGCATTTTAGCAGTGCCGTTTGAATAAAATTGAGCGTTGACGTTTGAATAAAATTTGGTATTGAAATTAGAAGTTGCCACGAGAATTGTTAAGTCTGGATTACATGGTGGTCTCCGCATTTGCCCGGCGGGCCCTAGTCCCATGGTTCGATTCCCGCTCCAGATGGATATTTTTCTTTTGGCAATTTCTAGACGTGATCTATAGGTATGTATGCACGAGGATGAAGTAATATCCTCCATATCACCCTGAAACTCACGCAATATGAATTTGTCAAGTAATATTAGCTTGCGTGTAACCTAATGCACTTACAACCTCCCAACCTGGTACTTAACATCAGCTGTGTCACAATCACTGTTTCCAAGTATCAAATAATAAAAAAAAGAGCTCGGATTTTCAACGTATTTCGTTTAGTCCGCGATTCGAATCCTTCTGTGGAGGGTTCAAATTGTCGGGGCGTACTTGAGTTTTAGCCTGATAGAGCGAAATCGTATTGCAAATGCTTGAAGAATCCTTATTTTTAAAAACATGAAAAATAAAAGCTCATAATAAACCAAATCTACGTAGTTTTCTGATACCCTCGTTTTTGTGCGAAACGACTTTCGTTGACCACCACTTGCTACGGGGAAGAAACTATAACGCAAGAAATAGTTTCTCCTCTAATCAGTGGACAGCCGTAAATAATTTCAAACGCCAAATGCGCTATAAGATATGTCAGGCAGACGAGGCCTTGACTTGATCCTCGTTCACAAAATTCAACAGAAATTCCAGTTAAGATAGGGAAAGAGACGTTCTTATGGGTTAAAAAACATTTCACGAAATACATAAAAATTTCATTTGGAAAGAACGATTTTTTTTTCCCCTCCCCCAGTGAGGAGATGGACCTCCAAGTCGTTAAAAGCGTGGTCAGTTTTGGAAGTGCCGATGACACGAGACGTGACTCAAGCAGTCTCCAGTTTCCCCCCAAGCGGTCCACACCCATTCGAGCACCGTGCATCTACTTCAAGCCGTTAAGTGAGCCAGTGAACATAATCCTCACTCGTAGTCAGTACAATGCGGACCGGATAACCCGTTGAAACAACGTTGTTCAACTCTGTGATTGTTCGTGTCCCGGGCTCAGCTTTACGAGCGAACTTCAAATATTTGGTTGAATTCCCGGGGCGGCTTTTACTCCTGCAGCAGGGCGAGCGGAAGACTGGCGAGAATAAACGCAGCATGGACAAAGGTATGCAAATGATTATCCACGCATGACAAGTTCTTGTCTAATCATATTTTAGAACTTTTTTACCCAA
Source organism: Pyrrhosoma nymphula (assembly GCA_963573305.1). Classification (NCBI taxonomy): domain Eukaryota; kingdom Metazoa; phylum Arthropoda; class Insecta; order Odonata; family Coenagrionidae; genus Pyrrhosoma; species Pyrrhosoma nymphula. Next base: position 101,848,277 of record OY754332.1, on the reverse strand, counting down.
TGCTGCAAAATATTTATCTAGCACGGTTTTATTGCTTGAGTCATGCGACTTTGCAACTGTCACTGAAATGTCAAAGGCATGGAAATATACACTTGCGCAGCTAATATCACGATAATGCATGCATGAGACATAATGTATAAATAAATATATAAATGTGCTAATTGACTGAGGGGGTTTAAAATGGTAACGTTTTACATCCCTCGATGAAGAGTCATGTTTTTCATCATTAAAATCAGTATTGACTTCTGTACTAATATTGATATCAGGTAAAATTATTTATTATTTTTAAGTTTATAAATCAATTGAGTGCGAAGGTTTTAATTTATTGGAGCTATTGGAAGCTCGAACTGAAAGCCCAGGCAATCAAACTCCAAGATGTGATAAAAAAAACAATGTGATCAAACTCCAAGACTGTTTAGGATCAGAGTAGGGATTGGAAAAAAAGTCGACTTTCGACTTCGACTTATCGTTTTGTAATGGAAGTAGACACGAACAAGACGGAAGTCTTGAAGACTTCAAGACGGAAGTCTTGAAGTTCTACGAAGTCCATGAACTACAATGCTGTTGATCTTGACGAGTCTTCTTTGAAATTATTCCACCCTAAAACTGGGATCATCGTGTAACTCCTGTGAAATAGCCCTTCTAGAAGTTTGAAAATGGCAACACTTTCCCTCGTCCTGACTTTTATGCTGATAGAAAATAATATATTTGTTTGAATAATAGAGAAAATAATATGTTTTTAGGTGTTTTATGTCCTACAACAAATGCGCTTTGTGAAAAGTGGTCAATGAAATATTCGGAATTATTTGAATTCATATTATACATAATATACTTTATTCGACTTTTAATCGACTTTGAAAATTATAAGTCGACCTCAAAATAATCCACTTTCGGAGTAAAAAGTCGACGTTCCACTATAGTCGACTTCTACTTTCCAATCTCTGGACCAGAAAACCCACCAGTATCATTCTCAGAAGCAATGTGTTAGCATTTCCCTTTCGAGTAAATACTTGTAAACCCTGGTATTGATGCTTTTTAAAACAGGAGAACCTCCGACTGGAAGTCGTGACAATTGGCGCAGTTGGCAGTTAGAAATGCAGCAGGCCCGTTGAAACATTCAGTACCGGATATGGAAGCAAATGACGTGAACGAAAAAGCCAAGACACAGAGCTTTGGTTTCCATAATTTATTCTAAAACATTGTTTTAATTTTAATTTCGCCTGTTCCCTAATCAGCAGATCAATCGCATCGTGGCACTAAAAGTATTTTTAAGTGTCGTCAAGTTAATACGCGTATTTTGGCCGCCACGATAACGCTGCTCCCGCATTTGCTACGCATTGCACAGAAGGGTGGAAATGGGATTTTAATTCACAATCGTGATAATTTACAAATAAATACATTTGACCAAGCTCGTTCTCCTCTGTGATTATTTGGTGAACCTTTAACTAAAATTAGTGTAATTTTCGTTGGCTGTGTTGTTATTAGTTTCTAAAGCCGTGACAGAAATTTATCCTGCCTCATTGAGTTTATAACATAGTTTAAAGAGTTGTGAATCGTGTTTGCTGTTGAACTTGTAAAAACATGAACCCATTGATTTATAATGACAATGTCATAGACACATTGACGATGTCATTTCTTCTGGTACGCTGCTTTCACTGCGTTGCCGTAGAAACTGGAATTTTAGGAAAATTGAGCCTCTTAGATGGTATTATTTTGAGTCACTGTTCTGGTTAAAGTTTTACATTGGGAAAGGAAAATTTGTCACTATTCATAATAGTCATTTTGAGAAGGTTGGTGCATTGGTTTTCGATAAAATTGGTAGTGACATTAACATTTTAATTAGCTTTCATGGCATGAAAAAGTTTCAAATTTTAGACCGTCCCATCGCTGTTAAATGTTAGTAGTCTCTTCGGTCCCCACAATGAGGAAGAACTGAATATTAGTCCCGGTTCTGGTTACTTCCTTGAATATTACCACGATTAGGAATACGAGATGTTTTAGATTATCTGTCTTAGTTTCGCGGTGCAATAAAGTTCTTTTTGCGATACTCAAGGCAAAAATGGACGATTTTCCCTTTTTTGAAGAACTCCGATTTTTTTTGTCTCCATACACGAGACAGTAAATTTTTATCCAAAATATCAACTTACAACTTTTTAGGGAAATTTAAGAAAATATTGGGCAGGGAAATGATATGATCAGTTTGATGTCAGGTATTTTTTGTAATTCAAAGCTCAGCCAATTTATTCAAAGTAGACAATCTTCACCCGTTTTCAATTGAATTCTCATCGAATGTATAGGCGAGTCTAGAAATGAAGCGAATCCTGTAAAGAAAAGTCAATGAAGATTATCGTTAAACGATTATTTGTTAGGTATTTTAGATAGATATTAGCATATATATTCCCTGTCTTATTAATGCCATGAAATATTCAAACTATAAATAATGCTGAGTACTTCTCTTAGACTAAAACACTTTTCTGTCAACGCGCATTTTACTTATCATCATTCCGTATCCCTCTTCCATGACTCATCTACTAAATCCCCCCTGCCGCACGCCCTAGCGATGGCTCGCAGTGCAGTACGTAGACGTATGTGTGTATGGAATACTGGCTGTATGGGGAGGATTGGAGGAAAGGGGCTGCCTCGAGGACACATGAGGGCGCGGGATAAGACATGGACCATTGATTCCTGGGTCGATTTCGTTTCATCATCGTGGTTTTTGCAGTTCTTCAATGTTCAATACTACTACAGCTGCAGAAAGAGCTTTAACCACATTCAATGCTATAAAATTTAATCGTGTTATTCGGTGAAAAACTTGCCTCATTTATAACCCTCTAACCAACCAACCAACTCAGATTTTGTTGGAAAAATTTCCGTCAGCTCAGGGAATTGAACTCGTGGCTCCAACACTTTGACATCCAGTCTCTGAGGCACGCTATGGCTTAAGACATTGCATCATCGGTGTTGCCATATGTGGTGACGCTGGTCTGAATTGCAACGTCGTTGCTCGGAACGGACGCGGAAATCACGTAGAGATTGAGACCCCGCCCTGATGTTTTACACGTCCCCTCTCCAGCGAACACGTTGCCCCGTATCGGATTACTCAATTAGCTTCGTTTCTTTGTCGCGGAGAACAAGCAATCCTTTGGGCCTCTCGGCAACGCTATTGTTGTCGCTTTCCCTGTGAGGTGAACTTGGGGTATGGATGCGGTGTACATAGTATGTGCCGCGAGAAGGAATGGGATTACAGTTTATCGTATTTATATGTTCATATTTCATATTTTACTCTGTATATGGCCGGAATTTGTGTCTAAAAATTTTACCCACGTTGTTTGTTTAATACACAATTCGCTTTATTAACACCCTGAGAGGAATTGAGTTAATTTTTACCCATTACTCTTAAGGGTATGTACCCAGAATGATAAATTTTGTAGTTTTTCTTCTTCCACTCCCGTTATGATATCCTTCCTCCCATTCTTTGGGCATCTCATTCATTCAAGTATTCTACCAGCTGATTGGTAGGTTCTTGGACAGTCCCCATTTTGTATCCCAACCTAATAGAAATTGTCTCGCATTCCCTCCTAAGGATGGCCCGTTATTAGATCCCTCTTCAATTCTTCATATCTTCTACCTCCTCTTACTTCGTCCAGAATTCCTATCCTCTTCCTTCCTCTCCCACGCTTCCCCAGTGTTCTCCCCTCTATCACTCTCTTCAACATGCCCTCTCCTCTCAAAACCTCCTCCATCCATCTCTTCTGCCTTCTCCGAACCTCTGCCACAAGCTTCCTCTCCTCTCCGACCATATCCAATACCTCCTCGTTCGTCTTTCTCGCCATCCAGCTAACCTTCTCCATCCTTCTCCAAACCCACATCTCAAACGCCTCAAGCCTACGCACATCCTCCCTTCGCAATGACCAAGTTTCCGACCCATATAGCGCCACGCTCCATATTAAAGTTTTCACCAGCCTCTTCTTTACGTCTCTTCTCAGACCCCCCCTCATCAATTCCCTTCTCTTCGAAAATGCTTCTTTAGCTAGCGCAATTCTGCATCTGATGTCCTTACCACTAAACCCATTCGCCTCCAAAATACTACCCAGATACGTAAACTGCTCGACCTGCTCTATCTTCTGCCCTCCCACCCTTATATTCAGCCCCGCCTTCTTACTTCTAGAAAATCTCATTACTTTCGTTTTCTTGTGATTGATCTTCATCCCATACTTTTCGCACTGCACCTCTAATGCATTCACCATTGACTGTAACCCCTTGGCCGACTGACTAACCAATGCTTGATCATCTGCAAATCTCACTGATTTTATCAGCTCCCCTCCTACCTTTATTCCTACAGCCTCCTCCCCCCAAGCCTCCCTTACCATTTCTTCTGAATACACATTAAAAAGCAACGGCGATAGTGGGCACCCTTGCCTCACTCCCCGTCCTATCGTGGCCCATCCCGATTCTCCATTGGCTACCCTAACCTGCGCAGTCTGATTCATATACAAATTTCGAATCAGACGCCTGTCCCTCCAATCGACCCCTAATTACTTCAACACTCCCATTAATTTTGTCCATTCCACCCGATCAAACGCCTTCTCGAAATCTACGAAGCATGCAAAAACATCCTGTCCATACTCTAGGTTTCTTTGGGCATCTATTCTCATGAAAAAAAACAAATTACAGTGTCTACTACTATTCCTATTTTTCTCTAATGTACTACCCTAGTATGTATGCTGAAAATTATTCAATCATTTTGTTATGTTTCCTCAACAATATACCTCACACATTTTTCTAGTCTTTAAAATTCTATTGAGAAATATTGCCGGATACAAGTTATCAGGCAGGAGTACTAGAAAGAACAACCACTCAGTTTCAAAGGACTACACACAATGTAAACCGTACAAGAATTTTTTGCAATGGCAAGGAACGCAAACACCTTCCTTTTGTATTCTCAAAATATCCAGCGTAGACACCAACTTTGATTTATAGAAATGATGGTTTTCTTATCTGCCAGGTATAATCCATCGATACATCTACGTCTAGGTTCTACCCTGTGAGTTGCAGCTAAGGCGTGTGGCAGACGGTGTTCGGTTACCCACCAGCCATGAAATGAAATTATTAGTAATGGGAGATGACAGGGATGATTGGTGAGGTTTGTATTCGTAGAATATGTACTTCGATCGCTTTCTGTGGTCGTGAATGAAGTGCGGAAAGAGAGGATCCAATGTAATGAATAGTCTAGTAATGATCAGAATTTGCAGGAGTAAGTAAACGAGCTAATACAACTTTTAAAAAAATAACGATTTATTGCTGCTATCTCTTTTAAAAATCAGAGGTCAATTTTCGAAGCCATGTGGTCCAATTTAAGCTGTATCCCATATTGGACCAATTTCAAGGAAATTATAATACTTTTGATAATTATTTGTGCAATCCTGGTCGTGTTTAATTGATACGGTTGCTTCAGAATGCCTGCAGTATTTGTTGGTAAAACGTCATGAATGATCATAGGGTTCAATTTTGCGCTTTTCCCTGTATACAACAGAAATTACAGAGATGATTTCTGACTAGGAAAAGTTATCATGTACATTTTATTGTCTCTTGTCTCTCGACGTCCTGGGCTTGGGTATCATACTCGGCAGGTTCTATGGCACTGTAATTAACAGAGACAGGAAAAAGTCATAAACATCATAGTCATAGATTTTTATTATGAAAGAGCCGGCTGCCAAAAAGTCATGAAATGCGACTTTGCGTGTTACACGTCATAAAATGGTAGTAATCACTTCAGGCTTAAGTATGTGGAACCTCTCCAGGTACATGTTTCGAAAGGGTCCAGTGAGGAAGAAAATTTTCTGACAGAAACGTAGGGAACTCGGGGAAAAGAAAGAAATGGCATAGGCTAGTGAAAGGGATGAGCACTTAGGAATTGTAAGAAATAAAGGCGTGGGATACTTAGTTTTGGAGTAATGAAAGATTGAAAATGACAAAAATGTAGATATTTTCGTGACATTTTGATTCCATATTGCGATGTTTTTAGAAATGCCGGTAGAGAGATACGGACTAATTGAACATCTAATATATGGGCATACCCCCACAAGGTTGTGGGCGTATGGAGTGAAACAGGGGTGCTGGGGTTTGACGGTGCGCGGCCTAGAAATGGCCATTTTCAAATGCACTAAAGGCATTTCTGGGTGTTGAGGAAAGGAAAAGTACAGTTTTGAGAAAACGTGAAGACGGAAATTGACATTCTTCAGTGGTGAAGATTTGGGGAAAAGTGAGGAAATGGGCAGAAGGAAGTTAATGGAAATAGCCATATACTAAAAAATTTCCCCGGGTGGGTTGGTGATTGGAGTATGGTGTAGTTGTAGTGTTGTAAATGCTGTAGCTTATTGTTTTAAAGAAAAAAATCCCCCGAAGTGGGTTGGTGGTTGGAGGGGGGTGTAGTTGTAGTGTGGTCAACGTTGTATCGTATTTTTCCAAAGAAAATACTCCCCCTAGTGGATTGGTGATTGGAGAGGGGTGTGGTTGTAGTGTGGTGAAAGTTGTAGCTTTTTTTAAAAGAAAAAATCCCCCGAGTGGTTTGGTGATTGGAGGGGGAGTAGTTGTAGTATGGTAAAAGTTGTAGTTGTAATATGGTCAATGTTGTAGCTGAAATGGTAGGGGAAGAGGTTGTGTAAAAGTGGCGTAAAGCGGGGGTATAGTTTAAGTTGAAGGCGGGAAATGTCATGGGTGAGGTGTTTAAAGCGAATAGGATCAACTGCTCGACCGCTGCGCCATCTCGGGTAAATAGGAGGAAAAGTTTAGATTTTCGAACATAGCGTCGAGAAAGAAATGCACTTCACAGTCAGGTTTAAGTGAATAGTATTGGAAAGGAAAAGGGTTAATGAAGAAAAAGAAAGGTTAATATAAATGCGCATATTTAGCATAGCAAAATATGTGAAGTATGTGGTTAAAGGTGAGCGGAAAGCAGGTGAATTGGAGGAATTCGCAGACTGGACGCTTCCATACAAATACCCCTCTCCATATCGAGAAATAAAAATTACACTTTGGTGTATGGTGTACACAATGGTCTACTAAATTGATTTTTTCCTAACGACCCGGGTTTTATGACCTAGTGACATATTCAGGTTCGTTGATTATTTTTACATCCGTATATATATATATATATACAGATTATCCTGGTGCTTAGGGGTATGAGGGGAAGCGAGGGGGATACTTTCTTTTGAACCACTTACCCTATAGTAATTATACGGATCATTACATTAGTTTTAATTTTACAGTAAAATAAATGTCACACTTTTAGCCAAAGCTTCACGAAATGACCGAATTTAAAAAAATAGGCGTCATGAAACAGGAAAATAAAAGTCATGAAAGTCATAGAATAAAGGTCATGAAATAGACAAATAGAAGTCATAAACGTCCTGTCTCTGGTAATGAATGATTCATTGTCATATTTTTAGTTTTTTTTTGTCAGTTTTGCGTCGTGGCCACATCACCTTCTTTCCTGGTCTTCTGCTTTTTTGTACGAAACGTTGTTTTTTAACGTTTCACGTTTTAGCTATGCATTGGTGACTTTATTTTGCATTTCCCCACTATTCTTCCACATCCAGTTGTCCATCAAGCTGCATTCTTTCCTGATGTCGGGAGATAGTCTTCGTGAAAGCAGGGGAATACATCTCCGTTATGCAATCTCTTTCAAAATCCTTCTCTCTCCCATCGGAGAGCGACGCACTTCATCACGTCTTACGACGTTTTCACTTCACGCTGCGGAAATGCTTTCTTGGCTCCGAACAATAGCGAGCGAAACTGCGCGTGGAGTCGGCTCCCCATTTGGGAGATCTTCCGGACTTATTTACACGCTTTCCTCCCGTTTGCTGTGGCTTCCCTAAAAACATCCGAGAAGCGAGCCTCGGGGTAATCAAGAGAATCTCCGCTCTCACAATCCTTCGGTCTCGTCTCGAGCCGCCCATCCCCTCATTTGTCTCCCAACTAATGGAAAACACTCGGGACAAATTGCAGTGGCTCAAATGTTTTACTTCAACGCAATTTCAAAAGCATGTATTTTTTGTTCTTACTTATCGACATTATGTGTCTCATGATTTTCGAGTTGATGATTTTGGAACCATTGAACCACGATTCCATGCGAAAGATATTCATTTCATCGTATTCCGGGGGATTTATTTCGTTTTTTATCCCAGTTTTGCCTCCCTTACTTTCGTCAATCTCAAAAGTTTTGCTATAATATGCCGTTTAGATATTCTTACCAGCGAAGCAATTTTTGACGGCTGAACTAGGGATACCTCTTACAATGTGAAGGAAGAAGGATGGAATGCTAGAAAATTATTTCACCTTTTCCACGGTATATTTGCATGCCCCTTGAAGTTACGCACACGTTCTTTGTTCCTTTCCGTAGAATGTCATATGGAATTAAGCTCATTCAGGCATTTTTTCATGGTAGAACTAAGATAAAAGAAGAACAGAAGTTCTCTGATTTCTGAGTGTGCAACTGTTTAATTATCTAGCATCAATTATAATTTAGTTTTGTACTCATAGTTGCATGGCAACGAACCTTCGAGAGGGAAGGTTAGAAGGAATTTTGAGCACTTTAAGTGACGCGTAATGCACGAAAAACTGTGAAGGCAACTGGTCACTTCTTAGGAAATTTTTTTGTGCAACAACGTGCATAGCATAACTTAAAAGCGAGTGACATTAACGGAATCCAGCCGTCTTAACTACAAAACCGGGAGTGATGACGTTGAAAGTTTGCGATAGATTGTGTATTTTTATGGTTTCGAAATCCGAAGCGTGGAGTAGTCAAATTTAAGACTTTTGGGACGCCGTGATGTAAAAGATGCTAAACGTAACTAATGGTTGCTCACATTTTTTGGTGAAATTGGGTTCTAAAGGCAGTGATTGGAAGAGAAGTTTTCGTAAATGGAGAATAGGACATTCGGATGGAATGAAAGGAAGTAAGAAGCTTTTTCAATACAATGAATGAGAAAAAAGTTAAGCGATTGGCACTTTCCGATGGTTATAAATGTTTTTGTACTGTATATTCCAGCGAACGTGTAATCGGTAAAGCACTGATTAAAAAGCACGCCTGAGTTTTAATGGTAGGGTACATATATTATTAAATATATTCAACATTTATTGCTCTTGAGATGTTTGACATGAAGTTCAAAACCAGGAATTTCGCGCTTGCCGCGCTTATTTCGCGCTCATTGAATTTAAAAAAAAGTTTATACTTGCTTGATTCTCTAGAAAGCTTAATTTTTTTCGGTGGTGTTCAGTGTGTTTGAGTCGTTTTATCCACCATAAATTTGCGGCACATATAGATTTAATGAAGTTTCAAATTAATTTACGATCAGCATAATCAGATTTGTGCTTCCCTTTTTACCGAATTGAATAATGATCACCATACGCCGGCCCAAGAAGAAGATCAACCAGAAGATAATCCGGCCACCGAGTCATTGCTCAAGGAGTGCATTCATGATGGAGACGTCCGCCATGTTGGTCGTATATCACGAGTGTTCCCGACGGAATGGGTTCCCTAATTAACCCTTTTATAGATCTTTCCCCGAGAGCCCTTATGCTCTCGGGTTATTTACTCGCCCGCGATAGTCAAGGGGGCAGATCTTGAGGGACACGCAGGGAGGAGGGGGTGTGAGGCGGGCGTTGCTCGCCGGGACCACCATCACTGCCTCCACTCTCAGCTGAGATAAATATTTACGAGGAAAATTAAAAGCGCTCATGTTATTCCCGCCCTTTGGATATCATCACTCTTCCCCATCCACTCGAGTGAGTGCTGGCGTGAATGAGGCATGAAGTTCGCCCAAACTGCACTTCCAACGGCTGTACCCCATGCGGTAGCGTGGCGGCGGATAGATTACTGGCCTCCCATGCTACGCTCAACTCGATGCGTTTGAGGAGATTTTTCAGACGCATCTCGATCCCTTTTTGGGCTCCGTGTGGAAAACATTTGAAGTGAAGTATTCCGTCCGTCCGACCGACCGACCAACTCCATTGCGCATTTCGCTAATAGGAAGCAAAAGCCTACACCGGGTCTCCCTCCACCTTCTCCCCGTTCCCAAACAATCCGAGGTTCACCAAAATTACCATCGGAGGAAAATAGCAAAAATTAATGGAAGATAACTACTGCTATTTCCCCTTTGTTTTCTTTAAGTGAAGAGTGACACCTTTCAAATTTCCGTTGATTTGATTAAGCTAGTGGAAGTTTAATATTATTTTCATATGATTTAATTGCGAGAATGCGGTGTTACAGAGAATATTTTCAACGCATAAAATAACTAATATGGTCATTGGTCGGCAATTAGGTATTCCAATAGTTCTATTGTTATTACAGTTGTAGAGCAATTTTTTGCCATTCAGAAATTTGAAAATATCCTTTTCCCTTTTACTTTTATTGTAATCGCAATCAAGAAAGAGATCGAAGACCTGTCGGCTAATCTTGTCTCTCTGCGGACTTCTTCTCCAAATGTGATAACGGAACTGACACAGTTTCATTCTTTGGCTCATTGATGGTTCAAGAGCTTTTGTAAGGGAGTGGAATATTTTAAAATAAAAATTTAGTACCTTTTTCCTAAGTTGTAGTTCTAGACGTTTGATTTTTATGCATATTTAAAAATAATAGGGAGGCTTTCTTGCCCTTCTCATACTGAATGATGTGCCTATCGAGAAGCGACGGTTTTCCAGGTTTTCTGTTGGTCCATTTGTGTGGAAATTTCGGAATAATTCCCATGAGCATTATAACTGTGCACGGCGTATTTTACTTCCTTCCGGAAATAAATGGGAAGTTTGAATCCCTCAATTAACCCCTTTAATGGAGTCTGTAGACTTAGAAAAACATTTTTTAACTTAAATTCCTAACGTTTGTATGTCCCCTTCCTGCTAAATTATTTATACATTTTTTTAAGTATTTGTTTAAATAATTTAGCAGGACGGGAAATTAAAGCGTAACGAATATACGTTCAAAATTTTTTTCTTTCAATATTCTTACTTGCAAGTCAATAAGACTACTATGAGTCCCCATTAAAGGGGTTAATAGGAGAATTGTAAGGGTTCTCATTTTTATTCCCTATCGTGTATTCTACACATTCAATTTATCTTTTTCATCCTACCTATCACATTAGTACCAAGGTGAGGTTCTCCTGAAGAACTCAGGCTGGTCTCAAAATATGGGTGGGGCGAAGCGTAATGAAATAGAACGGGTAGCATCAATTTGGATGAGAATCGGTTCACTAGTCATCGGGCATACGGCGTTATATTGCTATGGCTGAGGAAGAATTTGCGAAGCGAATGAAATAGAGAGAAAATCTAAGGCAGAGATATGTTGTTGTGGGAGGAGGCGTGAGGGGAGGGTGGTTGGCGGAGAGGGCAGCAGCGGTGGGTGGTGGGAGGACGGGTGATGCGGGGGAGCGCTTGGTGCGCGAGGGAGAGGAAGAAAGAGGGCGACGACAAGCGACACAGGAAGATGCACGGGGGATCTTAATAGTTTCGAGAGTTTTAATGGCCAACAGCGTTTGCTTGGGTAAGTATAATGATGTCCTCGGAAAACGAGAAATTAAGGCAGGGGTTCTCCAAAAACCTTTGAATCAATTGAGTACATGACAAATGAAAAAATCAAGTGTGCCATTTTTCGAAAGGTGTTTCTTGGTAGGAGGTAATTGATTAGGGATATAGTGGAGGATACGCATATGTGGTAGACATGGACGTTGTTATTCACTTCTTTGAGTGAATTTACTTTTCTACTCTCCCCTGATTCCTCAACATTTCCTTAGGATTCTATCCCTAGGCTTCCTCCTTTGGTACGGAGAAAACGTTTTCGTTCCGTCAATATGGTCACGGTTGGCTTTTTTAAATATAGCCGGATGGTTTTCAAGTCATTGTTTTTTTTTTATTTCATTGTTGGCTTATTAAAGGAAAGCAATAAAAAAATAACTTTTATAAATTTTAATATCCAATGTCGAGAATTGGATGTTGTTCCACTTTTTTAATACTTAAATAATGAATAATGTCTTTAAAAATTCTAATACATCAATATTAAAAATTTAAAATAGATATTACAATATCTCACTTTTTAAAAGTTGAAATCTGATTGCCCAATATGTCAATATCAAAAATAGTTGCGTCCACTTAACAACTGAAGTTTCTGAGGGAGTACGCAAAGAGCGGCCAATGAGAGATTAATTCCCGTCCCTTTGTGATTCACCACTGTTTTAGGCTTTCAATATCAAAATAAATTGGTATTAGCAGCAGCCGTACGTGTCTCGTATCATCTTTCTGTAAGACTATAGAACATTACTGAAGATATAATGAATAATTACAGTCCTGGTATACTAAAAACCAGTATTTCAATCCGACAATATTAAAAACTGGAATATTTAAACACGGAAAACCAATATTTCATCACTGCAATATTTAAATATCGAATTAAGCTATCTGTATTGAAACTTGAACCTCTATTATATGTACAGCTCTCGCGAAAGCTTATGGCGTTCGGATGCGCGGCGTTAGTGTTGTCCGCGTCATACAAATGCCATTTGTTGAAATGCACTCATCTGAATGATCGCGTTCACCGATCAGTCTCCGAGATGACCCGGGTAACGTGATTCGATCGTTCATGACCTCTCTGAATTACCAAGCACGTCCTCAATCGTCTTCCATTCCGTCCATTGCACCTTCTCCATCGCCCTCCCCACTCCCACGTCTCAAACGCCTGCAGCCTAATATCGTCTTCATTTCAACCCACGTCCCTGCTCCATGCAACGCTACACACCATATCAGCCTCTTCACCAGACTCTTCTTTATTTCCTTGCTCAAGGTCTCAGTCATCAGCCCCCTTCCTACTAAGCGATTCCTTCAATAACGCTATTCTCCTCGCTTTTGCTACGATGCCCATTTTCTTCTAGCGCACAACCCTAGTAGGTAATTAAATTCCTCTACTAGCTCTATTTGCCGCCCTCCTACTTTTATTACATGCCTTGCTTTCTTTGACCTTGAGAACCGTATGACCTTCGTTTTCTTATGATTTATCTTTTTAGTTATGAGCCAATTTTTTATACGTCCTTCATTTCAATTTACTGGCTTCTCAATTATTCTTCATTGTCTCTTCCGAAGAAATCTGGTTTCCGTGTGAGTGATTCGAAGTCCATTTGACTCTCTCTCTTTTCAGGCAGAAGCCAGACCGAACTGCTGTGCACCTTCAGGGAAGAGAGGCTCGTCCGTCACTTTGGCGGTGATGCGATGAGGAGGAACGTGGTGCAGGCCGTGGTGCGCAGCGAGGTACACGGCGGGACGTTCGTGCTCAGCCACGAGTGCTCGCTCTTCTACGAGGTGGGCAGCGGCCAGGAGATGCGCATCGCGGCTGAGGAGGACGCGGTGGCGGAGGGCGTGGTGGAGGGCGAAGGCGTGGCGGAGGGCGTGGCGGAGGACGGAGGGCAGGCCCTCGAGGACCGCGTCGCGCAGGAGTGCCGTGGGTCGTCGTGCCCCCGGCGACCCCGACCCAGCAGCGAGGACAGGATCTGCGCCGACTGCAAGTGCCCCATCCTGTGATGGGCTGAAGAAGAAACCCTTCTGCGGCCGCCTCTCACGCCTTAAGAGTGAGTAGTACCAACTGCCCATAAGGGCCTTTTCTCACCAATGGACTTGAAGTGACACTTCACCATGTTTTACCTCTGTAGCGGAAGGCGCATTACTCACGAAGGATGAACCAGCGTCATAGACTCACTCGAAGATGGCAAGTGAGATAATGGCCTCTATACAGGTGCAGGCATTCTAATACTGGCGAGATGATTAGACTCTTTCATTACATCATGCTTGGGAAGATACGGCCACTTAAGCTTGATAAAGGAGATGAACACTAGGATGCATAGGTTTGAATATGTACTCCATTTTCCACCGCAAAATTCGAGACCGCCACGAATCCAAGACATAGCCCCAACAAATTGATATTCAACATTTTTTTCACACCAATTTCATGATAATGGCGAAATATATTTTGGCACAAAAGAGTTGAACTCTTCTTACTTATCTCTGACCTATGAGTATGGGGGTCGAAAATCATCTCACATTAGATTTTATCTACTCATGCTTAGCATCTTACCTAGCATTTCTTTTTGCATTATCGTCGGACGAACAGTCTTTGTTTGTAACTTTTATAACAGAGCGGCAGTCGTTTCAGTGTACTGCTGGCAGATGGCAAACGTTTTTTCCGTTGGAGCAATAATTTCTGCCATTGGAGGTAAATGTTTCACAAAATATGCGTTTATCAAAATGTAAATCTGAAATCTACTATCTCGTGAAAGATTGAGACTATTGAGTTTTTTCATAATGCTTATACCGTTCTCATACCGCAACGGACTCAAAATTGTGTTATTTTAGCCTAACTTACTACGTGAATGGTCCACAATAAATATTATTTCCTAATAATCTAACAACAACTGGTCTAACAACAATCTATAAAGGTCTTCTTAGCCTCAAAAGGAGGTAGGTATAAAAAATAAAAACCGATAATTCAATAGCGATGCTATTCCATAACTCATTTTCGGAACGCAGTATTAAATAGGAAACTTTTTGCACAGTTAGAAACTCCGGGAACAAAGGAAAGTGATGTACAAACAACGGCGCGTGCTTGTCTGAAGAATGACGGCGTTTGACGAATCCAGGAGCGAAGACCAATTTGCGGTGAAAACATCTTCCAGCCGCGTTCCCAATGGGTCGTAAAACATTTCCAAACACCTCGGCTAAGGGTCAAGGGCCTAAGGGATAAGGGTTGGAGGCCTACAAGGCGGCTTCCCATTCCACACGTCTGGGACCGCAGGCATTTGTCACGAAAAATAAACGGTTAAAAAAATAGCCCGCCCGTGCGTTCGTGAACCGCAGTGAAGGGGGAACTGGAGGCTGAGGGTTGTGGAGGGGAACATTTTTCTGAGTACATGGTGTCAGGAGTGTATGAGGATAAGATTTTTTGTGAGCATTATACATTATTATTGGCCATTCGCGCTATTTATTTTAGTCCTGAAACAAAGGCTGAAATCAGTATAGTCGAAGTCAAATTGTGTACGTAGTGGATTCGCATTTGATAACTTGACTGATTTCGATATTCATTAATAAGCAAGTGCTTATTAATGAATATCGAAAAGAAATAGTCGCCATCATCCGAGGTGCCCAATTCGTTTAACATCTGTGTATCGCTGTCTGTACGCCCGTAGCAGTTTTTGAAGAATCGCGCAGCTTTCCTTTGTATTTTAGTTCCCGGATTAAGTCTTTCTGCACCGGATCCCATATGCTCGCTGCATATTCAAGGTGTGGCCGGACGAGTGCGAAATAGCACCTCTCATAGTTTTGAAGCATAATGGAGACCAGCCCACGAAAATATATCACAAGGCATTGAAAACTAATTTATTTCTAATAATGAACATTTTCTACTCAAAATAGGCTAATGTATTGACCGGCAGATCACCAAAATGGAGCAGAGTTTGACCCGGTCGGAAACCCGAAGAACCGTATCTCCTTTCACTGGGTCCCGCCGGAAGCAGTTAAATTTATATATATTTTAAAGAGGTAGGACGTATGCCGAGCTGAAGAATGGATCTACGTGATATTCGTGATTGAGTTGAAGATTGAATCGTGAAAGGAGATACGGGCCTGCGCCAGTAAAAGGCTCTCACGTTTTCTTAGGATTTTTTCTATCTTCCATCTTAACCTATATTGACCGGCAGATCACCTAAAATTATTTAAGTATATTGGAAGATTGACTTCAAATTAAAGTTTCATTATGAATCCGTTAATGGTGGTTCTTCGGGTTTCCGACCGGGTTCAATCTTCAATTCAATCACGAATATCACTTAGATCCATTCTTCAGCTCGGCATACGTCCTACCTCTTTAAAATATATATAAATTTAACTGCTTCCGGCGGGACCCAGTGAAAGGAGATACGGGCCTGCGCCAGTAAAAGGCTCTCACGTTTTCTTAGGATTTTTTCTATCTTCCATCTTAACCTATATTGACCGGCAGATCACCTAAAATTATTTAAGTATATTGGAAGATTGACTTCAAATTAAAGTTTCATTATGAATCCGTTAATGGTGGTTCTTCGGGTTTCCGACCGGGTCAAACTCTGCTCCATTTTGGTGATCTGCCGGTCAATACATTAGCCTATTTTGAGTAGAAAATGTTCATTATTAGAAATAAATTAGTTTTCAATGCCTTGTGATATATTTTCGTGGGCTGGTCTCCATTATGCTTCAAAACTATGAGAGGTGCTATTTCGCACTCGTCCGGCCACACCTTGAATATGCAGCGAGCATATGGGATCCGGTGCAGAAAGACTTAATCCGGGAACTAAAATACAAAGGAAAGCTGCGCGATTCTTCAAAAACTACTACGGGCGTACAGACAGCGATACACAGATGTTAAACGAATTGGGCACCTCGGATGATGGCGACTATTTCTTGCCTTAAAAATATTTTAAATTTTTGGGCTACCATCGGTGGTCAACGTTCCTCCCTCCTTATAATCAAATAAAACCAACGGGTGTACAATAAGCCTATCAATTAAGCCTATGAGGAGAATAGCCTATTATTGCCTATTATTACACGAATTAAGCCTATTAATGAATTTCGATATTCATTAATAAGCACTTGCTTATTAATGAATATCGAAATCAGTCAAGTTATCAAATGCGAATCCACTACGTACACAATTTGACTTCGACTATACTGATTTCAGCCTTTGTTTCAGGACTAAAATAAATAGCGCGAATGGCCAATAATAATGTATAATGCTCACAAAAAATCTTATCCTCATACACTCCTGACACCATGTACTCAGAAAAATGTTCCCCTCCACAACCCTCAGCCTCCAGTTCCCCCTTCACTGCGGTTCACGAACGCACGGGCGGGCTATTTTTTTAACCGTTTATTTTTTGTGACAAATGCCTGCGGTCCCAGACGTGTGGAATGGGAAGCCGCCTTGTAGGCCTCCAACCCTTATCCCTTAGGCCCTTGACCCTTAGCCGAGGTGTTTGGAAATGTTTTACGACCCATTGGGAACGCGGCTGGAAGATGTTTTCACCGCAAATTGGTCTTCGCTCCTGGATTCGTCAAACGCCGTCATTCTTCAGACAAGCACGCGCCGTTGTTTGTACTACATCACTTTCCTTTGTTCCCGGAGTTTCGGATTTTTTCCTCTTGTTTTCCGATTCTTGTGCACTGTGCACATTCTTTCTTTCCTGCGCGGTAATTTCTGGTATATTCAGCTTTTTTTCTCTTCCGATCCATGTTAGTTTTTTTCCAATTCGGGATCAGTGTCAATTCTTCCCAATTCTTTCTTTTTGGCGCGATAATTTCGGTCATATTCGGCTTTCTTCCTCTTTCTTTCATCTCCCTGTCCTTCCGCTAAATTATTCAATTGTGAAATATCACCCATTTCGTCTATTGCTTTATTACCCTTTTGATCATCTTGCCGCTCTCTTCCACTTTCTGCATTTTCTAACATTGCGGATTTGACACAAGTTGCGTTGCCTTCATGACGTTTGTCCATGTTTCCGTGTCTACAAAAGAATTCCAAATTAATAAAATTTCTCGATATATCAGATCAAGCGCGTAGGTCAAATTTGCAAAAGAATTTCTCATTAACACCCAATTTTTATGAAAAACCATTTTGTCCCCACAAACTTGTCGGAAAAAAACTTTTTGACGAGATCAGAACAAAATCTGAAAGAAATTGTCAAGAATTGTTCCCAAAAAAAATTCTCAAAAAAGAATAGACTCCACCACTAAGATTAGATCCTGGGACTTACGGTACCTACGGGACGACGATTCTAACTTTTACGCCATCTTACTCTGTTAAAAAGCGAGCGTTCTCACGAGTTTACATTCAGCATGCTAAGCGGGGCCCCGGTAAGAAGAATCTGACGGTGCGTGACGCGAGTTTGCTCTTTTTCCCCCATGCCAAAAGTGTCCAACGGGCCAAAAGAAGTTTACACTTCAAAATAATTCTCAAGAAAGAAAAGACTCCACCACTAAGATTAGATCCTGGGACTTACGGTACGTGGGACGACGATTCTAACCACTACGCCATCTTACTTTGTTAAAGAGCGAGCGTTCTCATGAGTTTAAATTCGGCATGCTAAGCGGGGCCCCGGAAAAAGTATCTGACGGTACGTGACGCGAGTTTGCTCCTTTTCCCCCATGCCAAAAGTGCCCAACTGGCCAAAAGAAGTTTACACTTCAAAAACCAACTTATAGCTCGTTAGAAATATTTTTTGATATATCATTATTAAGCTGAGGACATTTAGGCAATAAAAATGAAGAAATAGGCAGCCTAAATAGGCACTAAAAATTTCAAAATAGGCACTTAAAATAGGCGCTTAAAATATTTTTTAATCGAAGATATGTAAACAAAAATTTCCCCACTTCCCCCTCTTCCTGCCACCATTCCTCAAACTGCCCCCACCTACCATCATTCAACCATCTCACTCGATACAGACCCCGGTACCTCCTCCCTCCCAAGTATGCACAAGTACATGCACAAGTACGCCCCTCCACGTCCTTCTCTCGGTTCTCCTGCCTTTCGCTTTCCACCCACCCACCCCCTCTCCGCCCCCAACCGATCCCATTGCTTTCCCTGCCGCACCTACTATTCCTGTTTCTGCAATCTTCCATTTCCTCTCGATTGCTCCCACCTGCCTTGCTGCACCCATCCTCCACCAGCTCCCGGCATTCCCTCCAATCCCCTCAACGCCTCCACGCTCCACCTTCCCCCCACTCCAACAAAGTACCCTGGATCCAGCATCACAACCAAGCCAGGGCCCGAGTCCGCATCCCCCCCGGAAAGCTTCTGTTTCACTTGTAACTTGGACTACACGTATCATTTAATTGTGCTAATGGTTAATAAATATTATTATTAGTGTTCCCCTCCCACCGCAGGCCACACCCCTCCCTTCCCCCACCACCGCACTCCAGTCGCCCATCACTACCACGCTCCTCCCGCCCACCCTCGTCATCTCCAGCAGTCCCCGCCACCCCACCTCTTCATCTCCTGCCCCATACTCTTCTCCAGCTTCCCAGCCCTCATCATTGCCCCCACATCCCAAACCAATACCCCTACTTCTGATTTCCTCCTTCTCCCCCTCTTCCTCCTCTCTATCCCTCTCCTTGCAACCTCCGATGGCACTTTTGCGCAAGGATTTCGTGTGATGACGACCGCGGAGGCCTTGCCTCCCACGCTGCCGGGCACGACACCCGCCCTAGTGAGCGGCGTCCCGTAGTTGCCAGGAATCAATTCTCTGTAAATGACTCTCACATTGAGGATAATTGATCGAGAGGGCTCCCTACACCCGCTTCTCAACGGTAATTTCAACGTGATACAATCACGTGAACTACACTTGGTCTGGCTCCACTCCTTCGAACTCTCTGGCATGGGTGCCAGGAGCAATAATAATTGCTCCTGCCTGCCCAGCTGCGAAGGATCATTGGAACGTGCAAGCCTTTCCACCACGTCAAGGTTGTAGTCCACTCATTCACTAAGTCCACAAGCGCAGGTACTTTCTTCAGTCAGTGCCGCCCTTCCTTCACTCCACATGCTCACTCACCAATCGACCCCAAGTCACGTGTCAAAGGGTTGAGTCGTCGGTCACCCACCCGGTCAGCATGCCAAGGTTACTTTTACAGAATGGAACACAACTCACCGTATTTTAAACTCACATTGGTGTGAAGTTCAGTCATTCATTGGGAAAAAGAGGAATGAAGGGGAATGGGACACTGCGGTCCGTCGCTGAGAAGGAGGGACGGCGGGAGGGAGAGTGGGAACGGGCATTTTGAACGTGATCTATAGGGAGGAAAAGGGAGTATTCGGAGAAAAAGGAACCAAGGGATTTTGGGAAGTGTGAAACAGGAAGTGCATTTGAAAATACACCGTCATAACTTAGGTTTCTTAATATTGATTTTGCTCATCATTCATGTTATGGGAAGAAATTGATGAAATATAACTACAGGTCAGCTATGCTCTCCTGGGTAAATTTCTTAACAATCGGAAAGGAAAAGTTTGTGAATTAATACGCATCTATCCATTTTGAGTGTAATTATTCCTCCAAAAACATTTTAAAACGTTAACATCAATTCACCAAAACACACACACACAAAATTCACCAAAAAATAATCACCAAATATAATGATATGCTTTTGATTTTGGTGATTCAACGAAAAATTGAGATGTAACGTTCAAGAATCCATCGACGTGTCCGGCTTCTCAAGAATCCATCCGGGAATCGGTCGATCTCGGATTAGCACCCTCCACAGAGCCATTGGTGTTCTGAAAAGAAAATAAAAGTTTTATTAAAATAAGTGCTTGATATTTGGAATGCATTACTATTCGATAATATATTTGTGTGAATACAAAAGCTTTGATTCTATATTTTAAGCAAGCAGAGAATTTCACTCGAATTTCGCGGAAAACTTAAAACTGAGATCCAGCTGTACATCCTTTTGGAGGGACTTGCGAAGTCTTGTTGAACATAAATCGAATTGTTTTTTTTTCCAACGCTCATAATGTTGTGAACTTACACGTTAAACACTCAAGATTTTTCCAGATCACTGTCATCATGCATAAATATTTCCTCTTTAAATGACTATGCACCGTTTTATTATTCAAAATCGAAATTATTCAATTTGCACCCGGAATATGAAGATATTATGTGGTAAATTTAATGCGATTAAATTTTAGGAATTAATTTAACTCGCAATCTCAAGGTGTGATATGGATAGAAGAGGATTTTTTCTAGGACAATATATGGATAATTGAATGATATTGAATGAATCACAGACTTGGCAATTTTCCACTAGTTAAGTTTTATTACGACCATGGTTTCGATGCACTTCACCATCATCAGGTACATATACAAAAACAGATCGGGTATGTATACAAAATTTTTGCAGAGGAGGAGGAGGTGGGGAAGGGAGGAGAAGGGGGGGGGAGAGGGTAGGTGTGAGGTTGGAGGTGGTTAGGGAGGAGGAGAAGGTTAGCCAAAGTGAAGCTCTACGCCCAACCTGTGCCAAACGTCTTGTCTTATTTTGGTCTTTGCTTGTACGCTCAATGGTGACTCGCTTTTTTGATGCTTCCTTTTTACCTGTTGGTGTGTTTTCCTTACTACTCCTCCCCTCCCCCGCCCCCTTCCTTGTACCCTTCCTTTGCTAGCCTTCCCCATTTCCCTCCCCCTCCCTTACTTCACTTTGGCTAACCTTCTCCTCCTCCCCAACCACCTCCAACCTCACACCTACCCTCTTCCCCCCCCCCCCTTCTCCTCCCTACCCCACCTCCTCCTCCTCTGCAAAATTCTGTATTCATACCCGATCTGTTTTTGTATATGTACCTGATGATTATGCAGTGCATCGACACCATGGAAAAACTTAACTAGTGGAAAATTGCCATGTCTGTGATTCATCATGCTGAACTTCCACCATATCACGCCTGATACTTCTCTTTTTGATTGAATAACATATATTTTCTGAATACGCGGTAAAATAGTTATTGAGATGAAAGAGGGGGGGAATGGGGGAGGGGGGGGTCGGATTCATGTTCAAATGCTTATGATTTGACGCAGTCTGTGCAAGCCATTCGAAGTACTGACTTTGAAATGTGACAATTATCCTCTGGCAGAACTCTCACTTAGTGTATATTTAACTAAAAAGCACTTTTAACTATTTAATAATTGTCTTACGAAACACTATTTCTACAATTTTTACCAAACATTTGGTCTTTTATTACTCCTCCAAGTTTATCTCCCTGTGAGACCTTGTCTTTACCGTTCTGTTTAAAGACAAAAAAGTTCTCGATGCGTCACACAAGACTTCCCCGAGTAAAAATAAAAACGGATAAAGAACGGATCTCGTTGTGATATCGTATGAGAAGTTTGGCTAAACTCAGGAATATACCCTGTATCAGTGATGTCTATTGAAAACTAACAGCCCGTCCCTACGCGGCTAATAGCTGGAATATCACTATGGTCGTCATTTGCTTACGTTCGACGTACGTACATACTATGGTACGATCTCACCTGAGATGTCCTAGGTCCTCTCTCACTGTCGTGGTTCATTCTATTACGGTTCCTCAAACCATCCGGCAACGCTGAGATACCGCACGATTTGCAGTCGTCGGACTGAATCTCGTTTCATCTTGGTATCGATAGTCAATAAACTAGGTAAGTGTACACTTACGGTATGTATATACCTCTAGCGGCGTTAGTTTTCACAAGAGGTTCGCGAAACTTTTCCTGCACAGTCTGTCTCACAGTGGAAACATTTACACAATGAGAAAAATTAAAAGGATTTAATGCTTCCTGCACAGATCAATTGTTTATCTCTGGTGTCTGCTCAGTCGGCACTTGCCTCATTCTAGCGGATTGCCCCCAACGAGTTAAAAACAGCTGGAGTATTGAACCTGTAATGCTACGTCAAAATCAGGATCGGGATTCAACCGAAAGGTCTCCGCTGCTTCACGGACACGAACTCGGGCCTTTTGAATGGGAAGGCGAGGTTTTAGTCCCACCAACTTGTAATCTGTGTTTTCATTTTATTTTCGTTGTTCAGTGTAACCCGGACAGAACAAGTTCCTTCTTAGCAGTGTAACTTAAGCGGAACTCGACCAATGAGGATCGTCACGAATGTGAACATTTCGTATTTACATGACACCTGGGTAGCTTTATTGACGAAAGCACTTGACGCGAGTTCAAGTTACCTTGATTCGAATCCAAGTCAGTCCAGGAGAATGACTTCAAACCTGCATTTCGCAAACCCATGTGACGAATTCTTTTTTCCATTTCTAGAGTTTGTATCTGTAACTTTGGCGATGTCTCCAGTCCGACGCTTGTATGTCATTTGAATGTAAATAGAGTCAAATCACCTATTAAATATTCAAAACTCATAGTGTCAAACTTTTTCCTCCTGACCTCATTTTATTTATTTCTCCGGACCTCTCCCTTGTCATCTCCGAACTCATAAGAAACCCTGCTACACGCTCTTGGCACCACTATCATTTCAGCATGCAGTTCGAGATTAAAACCCAACACAGTCTTATAAGCTTTACAGAGCATTATGCATGGTCTCGTTTGAGTCTAAAACCGACACGTGCGCATCATGCGAGGAAACAAAAGAACATTTATACCAACTGCGGTATTGAGACTCTGTTATTGCTGTTCTTAGATCATATCACTGTGTCTCTGAGCGTTACTAATTCAGGACGATGAGATGACAATTAGCGTGACGCGTGGCTGATATCCTAAAAGTTTTCGCTCGTTGATATGGATACGATTCCAGCGATATTTTAGAGTGAAAATGGTATTTTTAATGTTAAAACTTAACTGTCTCGCCCTCGGATAATTTGAGATCGCTTCATTCACCCGGTAGCGCTCAAGGAACATAACTTTAGAGGGGTGTGGACCGTTTTCTCGCGAGAAATAGCTATCGCACGTCGATTTTACTTACTGTTTACTCGCTGACAAGTAAGTACTTTTTATTGATGCCCTACCGGAAGCTTCAGAGTGTTATTTAGTTCTGACTTCCAGTAACACAGCCTCAAAATAAGTTATAAAATTGCAGTCGGTGGGTGCGTGCTTTCCTATCCGTTTATTGTTTAATTCATCGGTATTAGAAAAAATAAGAGTTTTTGAATATTTTCATTAGCAGTATAATACTAAATCATAATCCAAACATTTTACATTTTAAAATGTACCATTTTCAATGGCAAACACAATTATGATTGATTTATGTTGTTTCCTTTAATTTTAACGTTATTATTTTCCGAAAACAATGTGCCATTGGAATATATAAAGGCAATTATATCATTTATGATGATACCTACGTGTGAAATAACGTTTTTCAGCAATTGAAAAGTTTACAACATAATACATTTTCGATGTGCTGCTCGCATATCCAAACGCTTTTTCAATCACTCTCAGGGGGGAATAAGCGAAAGTGACGAAGATGTAAAAGTAGTCAAGTGGATTGCTCTCGAAGTCCCCGATCTCGTGCTAAGTGCGTTGCGCTCTCTGTGAGCGGAGAGGGGATGCTCGGGCGCTCCCCCCCCTCTTGAGTCACATGACCACTTCACGCGAGACACTCTCCCCTCTCCTTCCCCAAGCTGCTACATTTGCCTCCGCCGCTCACTAGGCTACCGCCTCGGCACACTCCGCTGCCACACCACCGACTTCCGTTTCGAGAAGGTAACGGAATAGTGCACTACATGCGCAAAACGCCCATGTTTCTCTGTGCACTGGGCCTGAGGAGATATTATTCCAGCTGTGTTCCTTCGCGTTTAGAATGCACAGCCCTTTGGTGCCAGTAAAATTGCCTAAATCCGTCGGGCTGGCTGCTAAATCGACCACGACACGATCGTGGTGTAAAGCCTGCGCGGCGTCGATGCGACCCGTGGATCTCGCTATCGTCTAAATCGAAATCGTGGAAATATTCCCTCTCCGAGGCGGCGCTGCGATTGGCGCTCGCGGCCCGGAAAGGTGTGCCCTTGTCTTTCCGAGTTCCTTCGCGCGACAAGAGTGGCGCGCTCTCCCCTGAGCGCCTCCAACGAGCGTTGCATCGCATCGAATGCTCTAAAGCCGAAAACAAATTATTTTTACCCCCCTGCACATAAATCCATTCGCTGAAATCGGATTACCTAGTAGGATTATTACGAAATGAATTGAAGTTGTGTCGCTTCGATCGTTTTTGTCGAGTATGTTTCCCACTAGAACTTTGTATGATCAGGTATTTTGACTATTTGCCTACTGATATTTTATAAGCATCGATATGGAAATGTATGAACTCATATTTCGTCTCAAGAACTATCAAACGAATGTTTAGTGTTAGTTTCTTGAAGCAATAGGGTGGTTTCCTATTTTTTTTAATTGCCTAGATCTGAAGTTTATAACCCCTGGAGTACGTATTTGAAGCCGTTCGATTTAAAATGGCGTTAAGTATTTTTCCTTATTACTTAAAAAGTGAAAAAATTCAACGGCGCGAAAACGCGACGGCAAACTATTGCATGCTGGTTAATCCTACGTGTGACGTTAGAGGTACGTACGCAACTACTCTGCCGCTAGGTGGTTCGCCGTAAGCTGCTTATCTGCAGACGACGTCCGCCGAGAAAGCTTTAATAATAATAATAAATTAACTGACGGAAAAAAACCATTTACAAAAGTAAACTTGTTGTAAAATGGAAATGAGCTTTATTTATTAATTAAGCTTTTGCTTTAGTCGCATAGAGAAACCTCATCAAAATAATAAAATACATTTATGGTTACGGTATGGGGAATGAAAATCGTATAATAATATATTCTCAAATTAATGGTGCTATCTCCTATTTTTAGGTAAAGTTAGTATGAAAAGCATGAAATAAACCATTTTGTTTGTATTCATTTCGAAATATTTCCCGCAAGCAAGCACGAAATCGTCACTTTTTAACTATACGGAGAGCAGGTGCTACGCCACAGCTATGATACGAATACACATTAATTTAATTCATCCACTTTGTCGAGGTGTCATTGCTAGAACATGAAATTAGCAAAAAAGGCTTACCGTCAATAGCATGATGGATGGCAAAATCTCGAAGCAAACTATGTATGAACAAATACTAAAACAACTAAAATGCGTTGATCACCCCTCACCGTGATCACAGACCATTGATGGGAACTCGTGATTCACTGCATCTGCTGATCAGCATCATATTCTCCAAGGAGTACCAGTAACATGCCTCCGAGAACATTGCTTTATAAAAATTGTTTTGTGCCGCAGTGTCACACAACAACAATTAGCGATAGCAAGAAAGCTTACGTCGCGGTTCCACTAAACGAGAAGAGGATAATTTTGTGGTTCAAAGCTGCCAGAAGAGAGTACCTTGCTTTACTCCTCTGATTTCACCTGCACTAAACCGAACATCTTCTCTAAAGAACTCCACCACCATGGTCACATCCACTTTCGGTAGATTGTCCGTACAAAACCAGTTTGTAAAGCCATTGAACTTGTTCTCATGAAAACTTGTGGCTTTGTATATCAGCAAAAGGAACTGATGATGAAAGGTAACTAATGGAATATGCAATGTATGAATGATAGGAATGGTAAATGAAAGGAATAGAAGATGAGATAAAGGAAATGTCTGTCAAAACGAAAGTGATCAAAACGTAAACATCTAAGCCGGAACATCAAAGAACGCGAAGTCACAGGTACGCAGTTTCGTTATTCATTTCACTGCGCATGCGACGCTTGCCGCGAAGAACGCCTTCGCGGTAGCTCTGTACTAGCAGGGAGCGTAGGAGCTTAGAAAACGTCTTTTAATGGCATGCTCAATGGAGGAGACTTTCCGAACTTTAAGAATTTTAATCGAGGTATATTAATACATGTTCACTAGATTTTAGGGACTCTGAAATACAATAGTAAGTACAGTCAAAGATAATTCCATATACCTCGCAATGTTGACTATCTACCTGGAACGTCGTCATAAAAGCTGCCGCTGTCCCGCCATTTCCGAACCTTTCCAAATGAACTTAAAATTAACATTCAATTTTCTTGGAAACTAAGACTTTTTAATCCAAATAATTTGCGTGTAATGAATACGTTTATGCTGGGGCACCTGTCGCAATTAATGAA
The DNA here is from genome assembly GCA_963573305.1 of Pyrrhosoma nymphula. NCBI lineage: Eukaryota > Metazoa > Arthropoda > Insecta > Odonata > Coenagrionidae > Pyrrhosoma > Pyrrhosoma nymphula. The sequence goes on along the minus strand of OY754332.1, from coordinate 101,821,634 downwards.
TTCTGTTTTCTTTGACGAAGGAAACTACCCTATTGTAATGAGGTTAAGCAAACTTTTCGGCAAATTTTAGCCAATGACGTATCCTATATACTTGATTTTTTCTTTTTGAGAAATGGTAAACAGTAAAAAATTTTAATGTTGCGTTTGTATTCAATTTTTGGTAATTTAACTTAAAAAAGCGTTACTATTTCGGAGATGGAGGAGCTAATCTATAATGATAAAGTGTTCATCAATATGAACTAATTGGTGGCCGCAATCAAAACCTACTTGACTTTTCTTAAGTGGCCTTCCAAAACAGTGACCTACTCTCGTCACATTTATCCCGTATTCCTCCCAGATAGGAAGACAGGTAGCTTTCGAAAAATTTTTCACAGCCGTCTGTGCTCACAAAAAGAATGATCGTTGATGACAACATTTCAAGCAGGCAAAAAAAATTTCTGATAAATACATTGCGAACTGCGTTTACCCTACCGAAAAAACCGCATCGATTAAAGGGTTTGTTCTTTCAATTCCCGCTCACCGATTGAACTACCTCCTCGCGTCGTCGTTCTGTGTTGGAGATCAAATTTGCAGCTCTGCTTTAACATTTCTTCTCGCACAGCGTGTAGGCCATCTAGTACTTCACTCATTTCACCACAAAAAGCTCTGCCACTATTAAACCACTCGTTCTTAGTTTGCATCGAGGCGCGAAATCCACCACTGACTACGTACATGTCATTGGACTTCCACTGTGGATTTTTTTTTCGTACCAGTTTTTAGGAGGGTAGAGACAATGGGATCGTCTCAAAGGACATAGGACGTGTACTTCACTTACATCTGTCCACTCGTTGACTTCCCGCTTGCTCTCCTCGGACCTCTCGATTGGCGGCCATAGGCTCTCCACGGCAAGGACTCTCCGCCCCACGCGGCCAACAACCCGCCCACCCGCGAAGACGAAGCACGGTGTGCCATAGGAGTCGTTGTCCGCTCCCCTTGGCATCTCAAGAGCCGCTCCTCCTCGTGGCCGCTGCTCCCTCCTCGCAGGTGCGGCTCGTTGCGAACCCTCAAGTCCGCCGGGCGAACTCTCGGCGGGTGGATTGTTATTATCATTATTTCCCCCTGCCTTCTCCCCTCGAATCGCTTGCAAGAGTAGCTCTCTCACACTCACTTCTCGATCGGTTACATTCACGTAGACATCTCCTCCTCTGAGGTGCAAAATTACCCAGTCGATGTAGCCACTTTGGTCTTCCGCCATTCTGCACAGTGTTCTCCGTCGCGAACACTCACTTTCCCGTAGCGAAGCATGCACACCGATGCCCCTCCCCTCGACCCCCTTCTTATCTCCTCCCCTTATCTCCTCCCCTTATCTCCTCCCCTTGTCACCCCCCCCCACCTCAAGTTTATGCTCGGCCAGTGGAACTTCTCGCGCACCTCCAAGCAATGCACAACATTTTAATGCTTGTCAAAATAACATTCTCTATTTGCAATGAGCTTGGGGCGAAAATTGGGTAGCTTTGTTCTTTCGTTGCTGCAAGAGCTCATTTTCCGACGGGAAAAGTTTTCGCTTGCGCAGAAAATGGTATTATATCATTTTGTGGATATCATTAATTTATTGAATGCAATAATTAGCCATTACAACGTTTTCAGTGACCGTGAAATAGTGACGGCTATTGTTTGTCCCTAAAAAAGCTCTTCATTTTGAAGGTATAATGGAGCGTTGTGATTGGTGAGTGTTGGTATTGAAGCGAGAGACCAGGCCATGTAATTGGAACAAGAAAAATCCGTGTTGTGATTGTTTGAGACCTTGCTTGAGTGTAAGTGTAGATTTTGCTCCTTAATGTACGGGTAAAAATGGAGAAACCGAAATTATAACTCCTTCCACTCGCTGTTTTTTTTTCAATTTGAAATAATGGTAATATTGCCTAAACATAAATATTTATGCAGAATTTATTAGCTTCAAGTCGGTTTTTATATAGAATGGAATCCTTGGTATTTAACTGACTCTGTATATAGTATCTTGTTTCATTTATGCATGCCTTCGTAGACTAGAGATGGAATAAATTGTTCAAGGATAACCAGATGTTTGCAGTACGGCATTGATTCTCTTGGTCTGAAGGTATATGAGTAACCATGTGCTTTTTCAGGGTGAATTAAATGCTAAAATGGACTTGATTAAACTGTTACGATACCGCGATGACATTTGTGCACACTATGCACTAGGAAGGAGACAGGGAACTCTCTTTTCTCCATATTTGACGCATGCATCACCTTATAAATGTTCATCTTCACAACTTTCAAGCATTTTCCAATACATGTTATGATCAACGGTCAACTAACCATATAAAACACGGTATGCGCGCATCAACTGTTAATAGTTGTCATATCTACCACTGAAAGACTTCGAAAGACTTCAGAAATACTACATTCTACTAAGTAGAATTCATGAATATGGTATGCAGACTCCTTGGGAATACTTTTCCACGCCTCAGGATGGAGATACATAGTTATCTCGTCGGCCGGTTGATTCAGTGTCTATCGAGTCGGCGCTGTTGTCTCAAGTGTGCCATCTACTTTGGTGTTGCTTAGCGTGGAGGGAAGGAGACAACAATTTGGGAAGTTTTCGTACAATGTGGTAGACGGTCAGACCCACAGTTGCCATTTCAACGCTACGGGACGCTCCGCAAGATGTCGTATGGCAACAGCGCCTTGTGTCTCAGGCCTTCTCCGAACTTGCAAACGCAATACTCACGTAATCCTGCTCAGTGATTTTGAAAGAACCTCTTGTTCTCGCGATGTCTCACTACGCGAAATCTCACGTTGAAAGTCACCCCAGTACACGTCTTTTTCAAATTGCATTGTGTTTATTGTATCTCTACCTCTTGTCCCTTATCAAAGGCATTTTACCCCACCTCCTGTCAATTCTCCTCACCAGTATGTTTCCTTCCTTCCCGTGGAGAAGGTTGCAATCGGCAAACGAAATATCGAAACTGTTTATTTGGAAGTCGCACCATTATAACGACTACTATAGGTAGTCTTTCTTCGAAATTTAGTAGTGTTTAGGTAGTCTTTTGCCGGCTTCGGTGGCGGCGGGGTAAAGTCCTCGCCTGCCAAGCCGAAGGTCGCGGGTTCGAGTCCCGCCTGGGTATGTTTTTCCCATCTAGGGCATGGGTGGTTGTGATTGTCCGTTTTTAATTGTTAATACACCCGACGTAAAGGCCCAATGAGTGGCTGTTATCGGGGGTGTTGTCAAAAAATAAATAAATAAATAAAAAAGTAATCTTCCAAAAAAAAACATAAAAATGCCAGTATTTTCCTCTAGCATAACAAAATTGACATATATTTAAATTGAATTCGTTACACACATTTTTTTACCCTTTTAAGCACATTTCCCTGCTTTACCTCTGCAATGCAAATGTTAATCACTAAATATCGCTAAATACACGAAAGTGTTTTTGGTTAATGGCAAAAAGAATCGAGGCAAAAATGGAGACTTCGCAGTCTTTACCAGAAGTAAGTTACTTATGGCACGCTTGAGCACGTATGGTGCGTTTTTTATCTTTTCATAAAAGATTTTACAATTTTTTCTTACTTTTTGCCATGATCCATTATTTTATAGGGAGTGTACTTTTTCTTCCTTTCTTTTCCCGTTCCGTGAAGTCACTGACTCATCGTTCTCAGCCTCAGCTGATGTCATGCAATCAGGGAATTGTAAAACTTCTTCTTCATCCCTGCCGGAATTACGGCGGTAAAATACGCAGCAATCACCGCGGGAAAACATTGATTACATCTAGCTCCATGTAGTACCTATCCTCCAAAATTGCCACGAGAGTTAGGAAGCCTGGGTCTGAGCGTTGGCCCGTCGTCCCATTCCAGGCCGTTTTGTTTCTCGTGGCAATTTCTACGTAATCCTTAAATACAGTTATCGGTATTGAGTAGTTATTTATTATTTACAAAAAAAAACGTATTTACTACGCTCGTTCCCATAGCTAGTTCAATAGCTGTTACTACCATAAAGACGTATTCTTCAAATCAGATTAATAGCTTGAAAACAGGTTTCAGAAATTCATTGACCTTTTGCTCTTTTCTGATCCCCAATTTGGTTATACTCGCATTAGCATTCACGTGCACGCACAAGAATGAAAAGATATTTTATATAAAATGTCTTCATCGCTGAAATCATCTCAAAAGCAGTAGTCGAGACGAGAAAAGTGCGTCTAAGGTATCTCTGACGGGCACCGTTTGGAAGAAGAAGCTATTGGAGTCGTGAAAATGTTGCAGCAGATAAGTTCCGCAAACCCAAAAACTGTTAGCAATGAGAGAATTCCGACGATCATATTTCGATTGCTTACTAAGTAATTATTAAGTAAGGCTGTTTTGAGTGCGTGACAGAAGGCAAAGGGAACAAAGTATAGGGAGGGGGGAGGGAGGGAGGGCTATGGGAAGGGGTGGGGGAGGGAGGGGTATGTGGTAGGGGAGGGTAAGCGAGGGGTTTGTGAAGGGGGAGGGGGAGGGAGAGCTATGTGAAAGGGGCCGGGGTGGGAGGGGTATGTGAAGGGGTAGGGTGACGGCAATGTGGCGTGAATGGCATTGGAGACATTTATGGATAAAGGAAAAGGCTAAAGAAATGTTACAAAGTACACAGAACATGAGAGTGAATATAATTAAGTATGCTACAATAAACGCAAGAATTTACTAGAAATGTACGAGATAAATACGTCGTAGATAAATACGAGAAAACCCAAATGGTCGTGAGTCGCGGAAATTTCCATATGGACGATGGAGGAAAAAGAAATTGGGATGAGTGACACGCACTCCTCAGAGAGAAATACACTCCTTAACCTCAGTGTGGGTTTGGAGTGTATTTCCCGAGGCATAATTCACAAAAGTAGAAGTGCTCAAATTTAGAGAGAATTCAAGTGCAAAGGAAGTGTTACATTAAAGAGAAATGGAATAGAGAAGGAGAAATGAAAATACCGCGAAGATGGTGTAGCTTTCAGAAAGAATGAACGCAAAATGTTTTCATGAAAGCAGAATTGTAGGACAAACATCCAATCTGGCAAATTGAGTTTCGTTCAAGGTGGAGAGAGAACGTGTCGGTATCGCAACATAAAGATAACCCTGAGAACGTTTAGAATAAGTACTGCTACTAAAATGAGAATAGCTTGAGCACATAAATAACATGTCGCTGGACAGGAAAGGCACCAATCGTATCCCACCGTGGTGACCAAAATGTCCTTCGGACGGATAGGGCGCTCACTCACCTCGTGGGAACACACTCGCTGCCCCTGCTGCGGTCTGCGGCGGCGTCTCTGGTTCCTTCTGTTTCGGCGTCTGCGGGATCGCCCAACTGCGCCCGCCTGCGGAACTTCGGGCTGCAGAGCTGCTCCCGTCGCGGCGGTTCCCACTGCAGCACCCGCGACGTCGTTGTTTTGACCGCGATTAAGCCCACCCGCTTCTCCTTGGGCCACGTTCGCTTCCGGAGGCTCGCGTCGATTGATGTACACCGTGGTATATTGGTCTAAGTCGAACACAACCCAATCGGGTTCAACCTCAGCGGGCTGCACTTCACCACACCATTCTGCCCCGACGTCCATCTTTTGGCAGTGCTCGGCTATAAATGAGCTGACCCCGGAGGCTTCAACTTCTGGTTGCCCTTTCCACCATCCACCCCTCGAGTCTATCGCACCGCCCCCACACGTCCACCGGGCGCGACATGAGCAAGGGCTGTTTCTTACACGCCGCCACAGTGTAACTAAACCGTTGCCTCTACAATGTTGCCAGTCTTCGTGCCATCAAATTGCTTACATTTTAACATTATCGCGAAGTAAACAGCGGCCTTACTCATTTCCGTCCAGGCGTGAATTGGCTCTGTCTTGGTGTGAGTTTTCAACTCCTTTCCGTCTTGGCGTGAATTGACAACACAAAAAAAATATTTTCATATTAGTAGTATATACGTTAAAGGTAGTAGAGGTAGTAGATGGATGTATTGGTGAGCTGCAGCAAAATATAATTACTTTTAATGGATTTTACTAAAAAAAGTTTTATTTGAAGTATAACAATGTATAGATAAAATTTGCATTTAATAAACATCATTTTTCCTGCAGCATTCGTAATTTTCATGCATAAATATGATTTATCCGCCGTGGGTGGATTTAGCGATGAGCGCTTTGCGCAAATTGTTAACCCTACAACTGAGCACACACGTTCGCTGGGTGTGCCCATGTCAGGAATGCATATGTACATTCCCTATCTTGGAGAGCAATTGATGGAAACTATGCTTCCTTCTCCCTTCATAACTTTAAAATGTCGCCATCAACTATCATTTCTGCTGCCGATAATGGAAAAAAACCTTAACATTCTTCATCTACCTTATTTTTACAGTGAATTTCTATCCACTGAGTGTTTCCTTGACAAGTTCATCAAAAACGACGATGTCGATTGTTCTTGCGCCGCTTCTTGCGGAGGAACAACACATTTTTCCTCGTCTCTAAGTATCAACGTGTAAATCTGTTTTCCGACACAAAAATCAACCTTTGTTTCATTTGTTTTGGTGAAGTATGCTTTTACTTCGCTAAGGTTCTGGAAGCGTACATCTAATAAAGAAGCGATGATGCAGTACTCATTTACTGGAAACCTTTTATCAAGCTTTTCCTGCATGGATTTTTTTCAATTCTGAAATAAAAATGTAATCACCCACAGACATTTTCAAAACCTCCCAAATTTCTGCGCGGAATACGAGAGAGAGAGATTTATTTTATAATAGCACTGGTCCGACAAAAGCTTTACAATATCCTTCATATTTTGCAAATATTTGGCTAGTTCTTGCAGAAAGCACGTTTTTTGTTAGTTGTAGCTCATCTTTGTGAACATAAGTAAATAAATAAGTTAATAAGTCAAAAGTAAATTCATTGAGTTTCTTATTTACGCCTCCGAGAGACTCCAACATTCCCAGTGCCATCTCGTCGGCGACTCAGACTTCACAGTTTTGCTAGAGATGGAGAGGAATGAGCGTGTTCGAGTGTCTTTCTCGTGGTGAACCGAGTGGTGCATCAGCCTCTCCTCTACCTCATCGAGTGAGGAGGCGATTTGTCTTTGTTCTTTCTCCTCCTCTGCTTCCGGTTCAGTTGCGCGATAAAGTACGTTTATAACAATATTTCTCGCTTTCCAAACGATATCCAGTATCTCAGGCACTTGATTTATCCCGTCGATCATAGCTAATTGTGCATGTCCTATGAAAAGATGACTCGAAAGCCAATCTTGTCGCATTTCTTACATTCGCTCCAGCATCAGTCACCGCCCACACTTGTTTGTCTTTCAAGACAAATATTTCTCTCACATTAGCAATTTCACCTAGAAGAGTTTCTCCCGTGTGACGCCAACTGACTACTTGAGTGGACAATGTGAATTCCTCCAGAAAGAACGACCCTGTAAGCACACAATCTTCCATGTAAAACATTTCCAACGCTTTACATTTGATAAAGATGAAAGTGCACTGCATGGACATTTTATTAAAATAGCCATCATCACCAGTAATTTGATGATATGTGAAAGTGATGTACTTTACCCTCGACGGCGAAAGGTTCAAGTATTACGTAAGACGTTTTGGGGGGGGGAGGGGGGTTGGACTTTTTTTTTACGTTGTCTTACGTAGGGAGGTGAGGGGGTCTGAGACAGTCTTTCGTAAGATATAAGTCACTTCTGAGTTCGTATTTCTATCACTTTTTAAAATTTATTCCGTAGGAAAAATTTAACATTTGCGGCGGTGATTATCTACCAGTGGAGAACCCGGATACACTTCATTAGTGTGGAATGTTACACTGTATGCATCATAGGCATGGCCCATTGAAAAGCTTGAACAGGTGGGGAGTACGGGTATGACGAGAAATGAGGAAGTGTACATAAGAATAGAAGAAGAGAAAATCCTATGGAACACATTCAGAAAGACAGGGTCCAGATGAATAGGGCTACGTTTTATGACACAAATATTTTGCCATAAACATACTGGAAGAGAAAATCCCCACGTGGGAGACTGAGGGAGAAGTACGTTGGCCAACTAAAACAGTACATGCAACAGAAGAGCTATAAAGGGGTCCTACATAAACTACGTTACCGTTTTTGCTGATTTTATTACCACTCCACCCAGTTTCGTTGAAAGCTGTAGTATTTTCCCTAAACACACCCCCCCCCCCCCCCCGGCATGTCTCAACAAATTTGTCTCAACAAATGACACTTTCGAATCAAAAATATTTTCTCAATTATTGAGTGAATTTATTTTTAGGGATAGATTGAAATTTGGGAAATAAAATAGCCGAACTAGATATGATAGAACTATTTAACCTAAATTGGAACACGTAATATTAATTTTGAAATTCTTAAATCAACCATGAATCACGGCGCAAGGTGCTGTGCTCATCTACTTGGTTCTCTCCCCTCCCCACATTAATTCTGACTGCTGCCTTGAAAATTGATGTTGCGAGGTCGCTATTTAACCCGCGAGAAGGTTAAAATGTAAGCAATTTGATGGCATGGAGACTTGCAACATTGTAAAGGCAATGTTTCAGTTACATTGAGTTAAAGTAGATGCTTGGGGGCCATGCAAGTATTACGTAGGACGTTTTCTGGGAAGGGATTGGAATCATCTTACATTGTCTTTTGAAGGGGGAGGGGGGCAGAGGGTCTGGAACCAATTTACGTAAGGTTTTTGTCCGTCTTGAAACATCTTATCTATAGTCTCCAAATGAAATTTAGTAGTGACCTGGAGCGTCCGCTCATTAATGTCGAATTTTCCGTAATCTCACCACTACACCATTGCTCCTATTCTTTCGCCTGACTTACTAGCTACATTACATCCATGCTCAATGAATGTGGTAGGTACTAAAACACTGCATAATTATACGATATCCATTTCTCAAAGTTGTACGGTGGCTACTACGGAAAGATGAAAATTCGGAAAGCGAGCATTTAACGTAGAGTATGTACAAATATCTCACGACTTACGTAGGACTGAGAGGGTGGGGGGGGGGGGTTTGGGACAATCTTACATTGTCTTGCATAGGGGGAGGGGTGGGGATCAAAATGGTACAGATCGTCCTGCGTAACACTAGAATGGCCCCAAAATTGTCAGTCCTCTTGTCGAAAGCATAGGTGCACTAAAGGAGCCACCAATTTGAATCCCCCTTTTCCCGCCAAGTGCCATGCTGTCACATACACCGGTGACAGCCTCTCGAGATACGGAGGTTCGCGATAGAAATACTTCGTCTAGCTTGAAGAGAGAATTAATAGTTGTTTAGTTTTATCTAAGAGAACTCAACTTTTACTAATCTTATTTATATTGGGACTCCATTCTCATCAGCCTTTCAATAATCTCCCCTCTGAACAATCAACAGAAATCTATAATTCTATAGCAACAACAATTGTGCAAAAGAAGTGAAAATATCGATTATCCGTATACGGATTATACTGTTTGCGGATTATCATTGCTAATCTCTCCAACCTACACCTCAAAATTTCGATAGTATTCCAATCGTAAAGATATAAATAAATGCATGGAAACTGCGATTCATAAAATGTAAGTTTGTAAATAACCTCTGATTTCGTAATTTTACAGTTCTTTTACAAAACCAAGGAAATTGCTTGCATTTCTGAACAGCGTCTTTGAGTTAGCCATACTGAAACCTTAGTGGATTTTATTACTTCTGAAATTTATTATAGCTTTTATACTTTAGTTTTATTTATTGCGCAATACGCAACTATTCACAATAAATGGCACTATTATAAGTTTCTTTGTAAATTCTCATTTATTTAAATACAAACATTTTATATTTATCTTGCTATCCTATTATTGTATCCCCACACCAACTTGCGCGAACAATTCCAAAATCAAACTTTTCCACGACGAGCAAACATACACATAGGCAATGAATATAAGTAGAGCATCATTATGCCCAAAACTATTTATTTATCAGGCATATAGAATTAGTTTCATTGCTTTCGAATTATGAAACTTCATCATGAAGTCCTTGACTAATTTAAACGTTTTCTAAATGAGGTCTTATAACGTTTCATTCAAGCAATCCGTGTGAACATCTATCTCTTCCCAAAGTAATAAATATATAGTTTAAATATATTTGTACATGTAGATAATAATTGAAATTTGAGGCTCTTAATATTTCTGGTAATTATTATTACTTAATTAAAAACACCATACTTTTTTTGCTGCATATAATGTAAAAACCCAGAACACCGTAATTAAATAGCTGAAAATCATAAAAAGTTTTTTTTTTTAATTTAATATTTTTATTTCAAAAATGTACAGTGAATTATACTCAAATAGGACCTAGTCCATGTTAATTTCAATTTATTTTTACCCTATGAATGCAAAAAAATTAGAAGCCCTTACTCCTTTCCGTTTCGGCGTGATGTGGCAATACAAAAAACAATTATTTTCATATTACCAGTATATAGGTTAAAGTTAGTAAATGGATATATTGGTAGACTTCTGTAAAATATAATTATTTATAATAGGATTTTATTGAAAATTTTTTTATTAGAAGAATAACTATGTATAGATAAAAATACCATTTATAAGTATCATTTTTCTTTCAGTATTCGTAATTTCCATGCACAAATATGATTTTATCCATCGTGGGAGAATTTAGCGATGAACCCTTGGCGCAAATGTTTAACCCTGCCAATGACCACACACGTTCGTTGAGTTTGCTCGCGGCAGGAAGGCAGATACATTTCCTAGCTAGGAAAGCAATTGATGGAAACTATGCTTCCTTCTCCATCTAGAACTGTAAAATGTCGCAATTAACTATCATTTCTGCTGCCGATAAAGCAAAAAAAGATCTATTAGAGGTATGGCAGGAACTACGTTACCCTTTTTGGTGATTTTTTTACCACTTAGTATTTTAACCACCCCGACATGTAACGTTGTCTCTAAAAATGACACTTTCGATTCAAAAATATTTTCTCAATCATTGAGTGAGTTTATTTTTAGGGATAGATTGAAATTTGGGAAATAAAATAGCCGAACTAGATAAGATAGAACTATTTAATCTAAATTGGAACACGTAATATCAATTTTGAAACTCTAAAAATCAGTCATGAATAAGCTGAGGACATTTAGGCACTAAAAATGAAGAAATAGGCAGCCTAAATAGGCACTAAAAATTTCAAAATCGGCACTTAAAATAGGCGCTTAAAATATTGTTTAATCGAAGATATGTAAACAAAAATTAAAAAAACCGATAAATCGACGAAAGTTCAATTATTAACTACGCCCCCAAAGAGTTGATCTATACAAGTAACAGCTGTCACTATTCTAGAAGCACCTCTAGTGGAATAACGGATTCATTAAGATGAAATTTGAAGGAACCAAGAAATGATACACTTAATGGTTGAGGCCTTTACCTTGTAGAAATCCATTCTAAAGAAGGAAATTGAAATACAATCCAAGAAATGAATACATAGCATCACTCACAATTATAAAAATTCGAAGTCACACAATACAGAACGTCCACACGGCCACGACTTAACCCAAATGTCTAGTATAGTCTCCTTACCTGAGTATAAAAAAAACATACGAGCTTCGGCTTGGGAACCTAGGATAAGCTGCCTAACCTTTGGCTTTGGAACCAGACAGATACCGAAACAAGGATTTGGAACCTTGTCAAAGAAACCAAATTACAGGCTTGGGATCCTCAACCAAGAATCTCAATTTTATATAGAATCTCATGTGATATAGAATGTAAACAATATGTTAATGCTCTAGTTAGTGGTATTAAGCTTCCTTTGGTCAAAGATGGTGTTACGATGCTTCTTACTGAAAAGACAACCAAGGCGTGGTTTACTAAATTTATTTCGAGAGATTATACGGCTGTTGAATACGCCGATGGGAAGATTCCTCCTACAATTCCTGTGGGTGATTATAAGGCTATTGATAATTCACGTTATGTTAGGAAGTTAAATACGAAATTAGTGTTATATCCCGGTTGTAAGAAATATTTAAAATGTTCTGATTATTGGTTAAAAGATGGAATGTATACAAAATTATTTAACATGATGAAAGATTCTGGTAGTGTAAGAAGTATACCAGTTTGTTATATTGGATGTTTTCCACCTGATGGTATTGACGCATTAAATCCGAGTAATTTTATTAAAGTGTCTGTACGTTATAAAGTAACGTTTGTAATGGATGTATCATTTTGTGGTCGTTCATTGGAAATACATATGTAATTTCAGACTCTGTTGTCTCTGTTATTCACTGCCGGGAAATCGGCCTCCCCTATACCTGGAGAAATAAGAAGATCAAGAGAGTGTTGCAATGGCGCAAAGAGCAGGAAATCAAGAAAGGCAAGGTAATAGACGTTTGGAATTTGTTATCTCAATTAAGTGAGAAAACGTCATAAAATAGGGAAAATTACGTCATTTTTCGTAGTTCAAGTCTGCCACCCAGGCGGCGTGACCATCTTCGGCTCTCAAGTGGTGAACTGCCGGTCTATTTATTTGATTCATCCACTCTTTCGACTCTTGATCCGTTTCTTCCAACTCTTTATACGTTTCATTTGGCTCCACATTTCATTAGTTCCATCTCACCTGCCGTAAGGAACATGAAATGGAGCCACCATCGGACCTTGGCCGATCGTGAGTCGATCATTTAGAGAGCGAAACGGAACTCCCGCCTTCCCGCATAGAGTCATTAAAAAGGTGAGATTATAAAATAACCACCCTGGTTCAAATGCCTGAACTGGTAGTGACAATGCCACCATGGACCAACGCAATATACTAAAAATTTCTACATAAAACCAACAGGACGACAAACAACAGAATGCATTTGGCGCCACCATAGCAACGTTATCAACCTTGTTCATATTTTTAGGGCCGTATGTGCTCGCGATGACAAACCAAGTCTACTTTTTTAAGAGGTTTGAAACATGCTCTTTCAAATGAAAATGATTCATAAGAGTATCCAGAAGGTCTTTATTTTGTAAGAGCGGGCAGAAAATAACCTATTTTTGTCGTTTTTACAAATGTCATCCTCAACGTTGTCCCTATTTTTAGGGTCTTGTATGCCTGCGATGAAAAACCAAATATACTTTTTAGAGGGTTGAAATTATTCTCTTTATAATGAAAATGATCCAAAAGAAATTCCAGGGAGTCTTTTTTTGTAAAAAGCGGGGAGAAAATACCCTATTTTTGGCGTTTTTATAAAAAGTGTCAAATTTTGACTCGATTTTTAAATTAATGGAAAGCACTTGGAAGATGAAATTTTTATATTCATAAACCATGCATTGACATGTTATCATGCTCAAAGTTTCACGTTGAATATACCTTTACTTCCTGAAATATAAAAAGCCAAAATTTTAATTTCTTTTCGATCCGCAATTTTTCGGGCCAGTTTCGCCCTGCGTTTTCTACAAGGAGGTCGCTTTTACAGTTATCTTTATTATTTTGATTAATAGAGCTTAAAATGTTGTACAAGATAGCCACTTTTTGTTTCTCTTATCAAAATATCTCCTGAGATACTATGCCTAAAGTTACCGAAATCTCATAGTCATACTGAAGAAGGCTGCGGCACGGGGTCAAAAAATTACTATATATTAACAAGCAAATGTTTATTGGGAATATGTGTGAATGTCCATACAAAATTTCATTGAAATCCGTGATGGTCGAGCGGGGACCACGAGACCACTTGGCATGGAATGGCCCAATAGTGTACCTCTAAGTGTGTGAAAAAGACGTTCGAACTGATGTATCGGAGGCACACATTATTCCTGTCACATACCTCACATATTTCAATAATTTTATCTGCAGAGTATAATGCAGTATTTAGCCATGTTCCCCATAATATCAATACTGGCTGTGAAGACAGATCAACTTCAGGCATACTGCCTGAAGTTGATCTGCCTTTAAACTCAGCAATACTGAGTGCTACCTTCAAAAACAAGTTTTTGGCAATTGAAACCATCGCATGTACGCATCACGTAAAATTACCGTAGTGGTTTTTCTACTCCTTATATAATAATACTTGGGATGATTTTTTTATACATGTTTAATGACATTATTTAAACCTTGATAGGTAAAAAACGAAACTGAAATACCTGACAAGGTCTACACTAAAGAGAAGTTTGGTGATGTTGAGAAGAATATAGCTTTTTTAGGCCCTTAAAAAGGCGATATCAGCAGAAAAAGACATAAACAGTCAAAATAGGCATTTATAGGCAGTAACAAATCGCCTTAATTTCGCCATAAATGATCCTTAATGAACTTATAACTTCATAAAATTGGTTACCTGAGTAAAAGAAAAAATAGGCATTTTAGGCAATGTCCACAGCTTAGTAATCATCTACTTGGTTCTCTCCCCTCCCCACATTAGTTCTGACTGCTGCCTTTAAAAGTGTTGTCGCGAGGTCGCTATTTAACCCGCGAGAAGGTTAAAATGCAAGCAATTTAATGGCATGGAGACTTGCAACATTGTAAAGGCAGTGGTTCGGTTACATTGAGTTAAAGTAGAAGCTTGGGGGCCATGCAAGTATTACGTAAGGCGTTTTCTGGGGGGGGATTGGGATCATCTTACATTGTCTTTTGTAGGGGGAGGGGGCAAGGGGTCTTTAACCAATGTACGAAAGATTTTTGTCCGTCTTGAAACATTTTATCTATCGTCTCCGAATGAAATTTATCAGTGACATTAGCTTGTTAATGGCGAATTTCCCGTAATCTTAGCGCTACACCAATGCTCCTATTCTCTTCTCCAACCTCTCCTGTTCTCTCACTAGGGGTTTGTGGTAGCATGGTTTCCTTCCGCGCGAAGGCTTATTGTCAATTGGTTGGCAGAAAGTGTTCGCCACGAATGCGTGTTGCGTCTCATGCTGTTTTGGAACAAGCGGTAAAAGATGCCGCGGGACATCCGAGCCAGGGGGTCCAAACGCTCAGCTGTTGACGCAGTCTGTGCGTGCCATTCGGAGGACTGACTTTAAAATCCGAAAACTATTCTTTGCCAGAACTCCCACCCACACAGTGTACAGTTTTCTGTCAAACCATTCTAAACACACTCTTATTTTGGTCTGTAAAAGAGAGAATTTCGATTATCATTGTAAGTTACTTTATAATTCCAACGAAGTGCGTTTAAATTATCATAAAAGCAGTGAATTAAACTAATTGAATGACAGTGAATTAAATTCTGTGTCTAAAGCCAAGTGAACATTGATATTCTTAACGTGTCAGCGTTTGTTCATGTGACATCAATAATATAATAGAGAAATAAAGTAATTCGCGAATCCAATTCGTATTCCGGAGAGAGTTACTGTGAATATATTTAATGTAACTTATAAACAATTCAAAGCAGCCAAATACTACAGCTGGGGTGCGGTGCAGCAGCTGCACTAAATGTTAGCCTTTCAATTCATCCATTGCTACCCTGGAAAAATCTGAGAACGAAACTTCACCAATTAAGTGGATGTAGGTAACAGGGACAACCATCTCGATGGGATTAATATTGAATGAGTAGTGTTATCCATAAATATAGTGTGGTCATTTCATAAAGAATCACATAAGTATGCCTAAGCAGTCCTTCGCAATAAAATGATTTTCTTGCTTCTTCAGCCTTAGACATTCACAATTAAGTGCAAAGTTTAATTTCATGAAATGTATGTACGCATTTATCGCTAATCAAAAAATAGAATCGTCAGAGATCGTATATATATTTGGAATTAAATCACTGAGAACTAGATTTTTTAAGTCTTCCGTCGCCAGATTTTATCTCCCTCGCAACGTAGGTGGTAGAGGACTATTGAGTCTGGAATGCCTCCACAACAGAACTGACCTGAGTACAGCATGCCGTGTGTTAAAGAGCAGAGACCTACTGCTCAATCTCGTGAGAGAGCACGAGAGTGCGGGGTGTGGGGGCGTTTCTCATCAAGGCGAAAAAGAGGGAAGCGGGCGAAACCGGTATGGACTTAGACATGTCACCCGACGGAACGCGACGACCATCTTTTCATTGAAGGCCGACGTCCTCAAGCTCGAAATTTAATAAGCCGTGTAAAGGGCCTTGCCCAAGGCGCATACCGATAAGCTCAGGCATAGATGTTTCTTTTGTAACATGGAAATGCATGGTCTATCTGAGGAGGAGACGTTTGCCTTCTTAAGGTCTGTCGGTCATAAGTCCGAGAGATTTTTATCAGCATTCAGTCACATAAGGAAATTGATGAAATGTAGGTAATTGCCAACTTTGCTCCCCTAGGTGAATTTCTTGATAAGTGGAAAGTAAAAGTTTTTGAATTAATACACATCTATCAATTTAGAGTTTATTCATTCCCCCAAAAAACTTATACAAAATTTTAAAAACATCATGTTGTCACAAAGCATTAAAATTTAATAAAATGCCCTACCTCGCCAAAATATAACCAAAACATAATCGCTTGACATCACAAAAATCAAATCCAACGTAGCAATGAATAAATGCTCTTCCCCAGTTTACGTCCATTTTTACTATATGCAAGTAAATGAGTAAATAGTTAAAACAATTCCGCTCACTATAACAAAACATTCCTCCAACTCTAAATCATTGAAATCCTCTCATTTTACTCTAGACATTATCTACTGAATGCAGTTGAGCACAAATAAAAACTGGAGATAAAGCTCATTAAAATCTGACATATCTGCTATTTTGTTATCATATGATTGTTGTATAGTATTGATAAAAATGGAGGAACCATATGTTACATATTACCTTAAGTAATTCATTGTTTCTTGCTCTAATTCTACTCTACGTAATCTATAATGGATGCAAATGAGCGGAGAGTTAACTAGAAAATCGACCACATTCAAGGTCGAAGAGGCACTTGCTTTTGATTTTCTGGATTACATGTTTGGCTTCTTTTTCATTGAGCCTGATTTTGGTTATATATTGTATTTTTAACTCTAAATCTTCGAGATGTCCATTTCCGATGTCACGAGAATCCATCCGGGAGTCGGTCGAACACGGATTAGCCCCCTCCACAGAGCTATTGGTGTTCTGAAAAAAATATAAAATATTTATAAAAATTAGTGCTCAATATTTGAAATGCATTATCCTTCGATAATATTCGTGTGAATATAAATGCTCGGATTCTGTAATTCAAGCAAGCAGAGGGCGGAGGAGTCCTCACGGATGTTCCGAAAAACTTGAAACTCAAGTTCTTCTGTAAATCCTACTTGGAAGGATATACAAAGGATATATTTAATATAAATCAATTTGATTTTTCTCCAACGTTCTTGGCGTTTTTAATTTACACGTTAAATACTCCTTAGATTTTCTTAGAGATTACTGTTATTTTAGAAAATATTGCCTCATTAAATTGTAATTAGCGTTTTTTTATTGGAAACCTAAAACGTTGGATTTTCACCTCGAATATCGAGGCTGTGTGATATTTTTAATTCAGTTACATTTTAGGGATAAATTAAACTCATAGCCTTAAGGTGTAATATGGGTATATGAGGATTTGTTACAAGGAAAATACATGAGTAAATGTAAATTAGTGTTTTTTTATTCTAATTAATTTCCAGTAGCAATCGAATATCTGAAATCCCATTCTACTGCTGCAACAATGTGGTTGGTTTCGTGAATTACCCTAATTCAAAGTAATTTATTAGATCCACGTGTAATGTTGGTCAAAATAATTTTTTCCAGTATTTATACACCATTTGATATTAAATTACACGTTCCACAGTCAGCAAAAGACCTTGGGATTTCTCCTTACAGGCGCATAGTTATCAATTTATGAAGCAGTGCGTGTCAAAGAGGAAGACAAATGTAAATGGCGTTCATACTTAGTCCTTAACATTATAAGGATTTAAACACAGTTAGGACATATTATTTATGTAGTAGTGTCAGAAAGTGCATTCAGTGGAATTGATTTCGTCAATTTCAGTCATCTAGGGGGATGGGTGTCTATTATCTTGGCAACATTTGCCTTAGCTTTGGCGAGGGAGGGGAGGACCAAGAGAAGGATTAAACAGACTTCCTGACGCTCACGGCTTACCAAAACGATTCTGCTTCCTGCAACCGCCTCCTATTGCTGCGGGTGGTTCTCTTCAAGCTGCCTTCCATCATCACACCATTCACAAATTCGCTCGTTTAGAGTTGGATGCACGGGGGCAGCTTGTTGTTCAATCGCTGCCACTTGCAAGCCGAGACCTCCTGGGTTGATATGAAGCTGTGATCGTTCGCCAAAAAGTTGATATTGGTTAATCACCGTAGTGGATTGCTGGTATGTCTGATACTGATTGAACGCAGGGATATTGACTGGTCCACCGTAGTTGCCCTGGCGTGGATTGGTCAAAGAGTTATACCATGGGCTATAACTTTCAAATGACTGGTAATGAACGGTCTGCTGTATATAAGAGGCAGTGTTTTGTCCCCAAAATTGACCTTGGTACGTCAATGGTCTCAGCGGCACCGGTCTGACCATCGGTGGTTGCTGGTAAGCTGCTTCTTGCAGGGGATCAGGGGCTTGGACTTGCTGCGGGGCATGGGCTTGCTGTGGGGCTTGGTATAGATGGCGAGGTGCTGGTGTTGCTTCGTGGATCTCCTCCCTCTCCTGGGACTCAGGGACAGAGCTGCAACTGCTTCCTTCGGCTGGGTCCAGGAGGCCTCGATGAGCGCCTCTTGGCATACTCCCCTCATCCTCGGAGTCCGAAGGCTGTGGAGTGTTGGTCTCTCCTTCTGTATACTGTTCCGTTGAGTAATTAGCTGCTTCAGGCACTTCCTCCAGATTTTCAGAATCTAGAGACGAAGGAGATTTTCCTGATATGTCCACCGACTGAGCTGAAGACGTCGGCGGTAATCCATCGGATGGCTCACCTTCTGAGTCGAGACTGGTGCCATTCTGGCGCAGATCAACTTCTGCCGAATCTTTTAGGTTTGCATCTGAGTTCAAGGCCGATTCAATTACTTTGGAAACTTCGTTGTAGATTCTTTCCTTGGTGGATTCTTCCAGGGGCGTATCGCCTTTTATATCAATGCAAGCTGTGAAATCTTTCTTTGTTATAACCACAACGCCACTTTCACTCATCTTGATGAATGGATTTTCGTCGGTCTCGGATGAGATGAGAATGTCCTCGCCTCAAGTCACTGGTGACTCGATGTTCACTAGCACTGCCTTCGCCGACGGCTCAGGTGGCTTTGAGCTTTCAAACGAACGCATTCCTCTTCTCCCCGCGCCAACCCTACCACTCTGCTCTCACCTACCCCCCTCCCCCTGACCTTCATCCATTCCCGGGATTTGTCGCTACGCCTCACGCGTGACACGAGGCCACGCCCACTGTGCAGAGAGGCGGGGCAGGGGTCGCCTCAACCAGAGTGCGTGCGACGCCGGATGCGATAGGAAGATTTTTTGACTCGAGTATGACATGGGAATATGAGAATCAACAATCACAAATTGCGCTTATCTGAACTGAAACAAACTTCTTTCCTACACCTCACCTTTTTCTAAACAACGAATGGAAAGTTATTGAAAGATTACGGAGTATTTTTGAATGAATTATAACCATGAAGAATAAGAACAATATTACGTCAAAAAATACTCAGAATTCGAGGCGCTTATGCAGCAATGTCGTAATATTTAGGATTGTTTCACACGTGATGATAGGTGAAGGGTAGTGGTGGAAAACCTTGTGAATATCTGTGCTTAGAAAAAGGAATGTTTGTCTCGAATACATGGTTTGAACTTGAGTAAATTCTTGCGTGGATACAATTTATGCATGTCAGTTTAGGATAGGAAGTGCATGAACGAGTGTATTGTGTATAATAAGAGATTGAAAGAGTTAGTGAAAGATACAAGAGAGATGAGGAGTGCCGAATGTGGGTCAGACCACTATTTGGTGGTCTCTGGAGTGGATCTGGGTAAATAGTGGGTACCAAGGTAGAGGAGGCGAACAAACGAATAATAATATTAAAAGGGAGAGATGTTGGACAATGAGGTTTAGATGTATGCGTGGGGATATGATATCCTCGAAGCAGAGAAATTAGAAAAAAATACACACATATATATATATTATGTATATGTTTGTGAAGCTTCGCCTCGTGACAAGCGTTAGCGATTTATGTAAATGCATATTTATTCGTAGTCACACTAACTTTAGAGTATAGTGTAATGCATGTTGGTGACTATTCACCCCCTGCCACTCACCCGTGAGGTGGCTTATAGGGTATTTTGTAGATGTAGACACAGTGGCGGATGCATATGGGGGGCGCGGGGGGCGCCCCCCCCCCTTTCGGGGCGCCCGCATTGCCGCCCGCGCCAGTCAGCCCGCACGTTATTCGTTCGTCTCTTTCGTCAGTCGACTCTGAGTCAGGGGGAGGAATGAGCGTGTTAAAATCGTTGTAGGCTGTTCTCCACGTTTTAAGAAGCACCGTTCAGCACCGTCGGATGGCGCCACTAGTACTCAACTAGTTCGTATTTTTGCCGTAGAGGTGACTCTGCATGTGGGAGAGCGGTTATTTTGAATCGATATCTCGCATATATGGATATATCTTATTTTTTCTTTCCTGTCAGACATATTTAACCTTGCGGCAACATGTGTAATGGGAGATCGTTGTGGCCTCTTCCCCACGGTCGAAGAAGTACCATTCAGCAGCGTTGGATAGCGCCAGCAGTTATTTAACCCTTTAATGCCGAGGAAATTTTTTTGTCCGATCTTCTTGATTTTTACATGAGTATTAAGAGCACCTAAATACTATTATCACACAGTTTTAGCTACATAGGATTCAAAACGACAGAGTTATGGGGCGTGACCATATGGTCACGCTAGGCGGTTTTGGGGTCAATTTTTTTCCAAATGAAAAAGTTTTGTTTTATTGTCTTCAGGTTGATTCATCTTACGTAAAACATCTATAGTAATATAATTATTGTTTAAAAATGAAAAATTAATTTTTAATTATTTGTTTTCAAACAAATTCAAAAAAATATTTTAATTTTTAATTCGATTAGAACTTATCGAAATGGAAGAGAATACTCGATAAAACTTGGTGCGCGTTACGAAGCAACAGAATTTGGAAAACACTTCGGGACATAGTGAAATTATAAAAGCAATTAAGCACAATACAAGTTTTAAAATAGCATAGGAAACAAATTGAAAAAGTTTCTAAATTACTAACCATCTCTTATCGTGGTGTTATTTTTTAACACATTCTGTGCACATGGAGGAACCACATAACGCAGACCTTCGTCATATTCCACTCCCTCATCGATGGACTAAATGGTTTAGACCATCCAATCGCAGTCTGACTACAACATGGCTTTGGATTTAACTGTTAGTAACTGGCTTTCTTTCACTTCTCTGAGGAGCGTTTTGGTACCTTGTAAGGTATTTCTAAAAAAATTTTCTTCTTAATTCTAGCTGAGACATTTTACTTCCAGCTTTTTTGGTTAGGATCCATGCATTGGTCGTGACAGCGTCGATCTTTCACGTAAAGAGGTCGCCACATTACTCCTAATGCTCATCCTGTTTGTAGTTTCTTCTGATCCATTCAATCAGTACCTCCCATAAATGTATTTTACTCTCCAAATGCGCTGGGACGGGGAATGAGAATTTTTTCTGTTCCCTTGAATATCGTTTCACAATAACCGCAGGATTTGCACCATACAATGTCCATGCGTTTATCACAACTGAGAATTCAACGGCACGAGAAAGATCTCGCGATGCTTAACAGTAGCAAACGTTATGATTGTGGTCTGAAAACTGCCTGCCGTGCTTCCAAAAACCCTTCGCGACTATGTAAAACCATGTAGACAGGGTTTTAAAATAGCTTATTATTGTTTTAAATATATCCTAAATCGTGTCTACGGTGGAAACTGAAACAACATTTGTTATGTCAAGGTAAAATATGTCTGACAGGAAAATAAAAAGAAGATATATCCATATATGCGAGATAATGATTCAAAATTACTGCTCCCCCGCATGCAGAGTCACCTCTGCGGCAAAAATACGAACTAGTTGAGTACTAGTGGCGCCATCCGACGGTGCTGAATGGTACTTCTTCACCGAGGGAAAGAGGCTACCACGATCTCCCATTAAACATTCCCACGCCTGCTCTGAGTCGAGTTATCGAGTAGTTGTACTTTCTTATGTAGCACGCCATTCAAAACTATCTTTGCCTGCAAAATTGTAATCAGGAAACACGCTCCTGTGTTTCGGGGACCTTCGTTCAGGTGAACAAAGGTCGGCCTCGGTGGCGGCGGGGAAACGTCCTCGCCTGCCAACCCAAAGGTCGCGGGTTCGAATCCCGCCAGGGGAGGATTTTTCTCCTCCCAGGACATGGATGTTTGTGATTGTTCAAGTTTATTGTAAGAGAGGACCCAATGGTCCTAAATACACTTGATTAAATAAAGACGCAATTATTATTATTATTATTATTATTATTATTATTAACAATATCCCGCTGCAGCAGTGGCGGATTTATATAGGGGGCGCGCACCCCCCCCCCCCCCCTTGCAGGGCCGCCCGTGCCGCCCCCGCCAGTCAGCCCGCACGCTATTCGTTCGTTTCTTTCTTCAGTTGCCTCTGAATATATATATGTGTGTGTGTGTGTATATGTATATATATATATTTGTGAGTCGAGTTATCGAGTAGTTGTACTTTCTTATGTTGCACGCGCGCGCGTCCGCGTCATCGAATTTTATACGTTTCTGTCCGGCACATAGATAGCTAACCGACGAGAAAAGTTGCGGCCGTTCTAGTGATCTCGATACGTTATTCTGTCTGGCATTTGTTCGAGAAAAGTCGCGAATATTCTACTGTTTGCATTTGTTCACACTCCTTAAAAGTCTGGAAGCGAACATTCTGGCACCGAATGTTCTCGAAATAACCGAGCTACATATATAAGGGAAGCAGAGTCGCTGCCAGGCAGTCAGTTTGAAAGCTACAATCGTCGCGATAACTTGCGCCCCCCCCCCCCTTGAGCTTTTTCTGTATCTGCCTCTGTGTAGACATCAAGGTTGTTAGTTGCTGACTGCGAACGTTTGGGCTATAGCGCAGTCTCATTTGCTCTTTACCGCGCGTAGATGCAGTCGTGTTCCTTGAATGTGTCACTCTATTACGTCCCGTTGGCGTCCGGTTCTCGCCTCGGGTGTTTCATGTACATGCCGTGAATATGACGAGTGAACTGCAGTGGAAATATTCAACTGTAGAGTCTTGATTGGATAAAAATGGCGGAGTGGTCACCAACAGTATCGACAAAGCCAACATATTAAACTACTATGTACTTCGAAAGTGTATACACTTTGGATGACATTTTTCATGATTCAGACATTCCTTTCATAAATGATCCGATGGCTGACATCATTATTCAACGTCATGGGATAATTAAACAACAATGTTGATTTCAAGTAAGAAGTCCCCAGGTCCAGGGGTAATACCGGCACGTACGCTCCAGGAGTTGGCGCCACAGATAGCACCATTCCTAGAAATCAAATTTAGCATGTCATTATCCGAAGGCAAGGTACCCCCGACTGGAAAATAACCAACGTCACGCCAATATTTAAAAGAGGAAACAGACATTACCCAGAAAATATTCGACCTATATCTTTAGCATCGCTTTTATGCAAGATTCTCGAACACATTATTGTTAGCAATATTATGACCTTCTTGGACAATCAAAACTTCTTACACGGTTGTCAGCACGGCTTCAGGAATGGTAGATCTGGGGAAACATAGCTTGCGCTCCCTTCGAAAAATAAATAAAATACAAAGGCAAGCTGTGCGCTTCGTTTAAAACTGCTACGAGCGAGTAAAGAGTGTTTCGTACTGCTTTTAGAGGGATTAGGTTGGGAACCGCTAGAGAGACTCGGAGGCTACACGCTACGCTAATATTGCTTGAGAAATTCCGAACGTGTGTGTTTCAGTGTGACACGGAGGAAATCATTTTGACGCCGCACTTCATCTCTAGGTCCAACAGGAAAGATAAAATAAGAGAGATACATTGCCGAACAGTTAGGTACAAAAATTCGTTCTTTCCACGCTAAATTAGTGACCATAATGAGCATTGAGACCCACTCAAAACCTTTTCACACCCCTATAACATTCTTCGTTACACCACCTTCGTTGGTATCCCTGCCACACGCCCATGCGGCGGCTCGCGGGGTACTATGTAGATGCAGAAAGTTCAACAATATGTTGAAAACATGAATGAAAATCTATTCAATTCTTGATATTTTCTCGGTTAAGTCAACTGGTGAATAATAATAAAAATTGAGATTATGAGAGTATAAACAAGCAAAATGACATGAGGATGAAATTCTATTTGTCATTTCTACGAATAAATCATTTTATTGACTCTGATATTCCGACAGCGTGAGTATTCCAAGAGAGGTTACAAGCAAGCCGAGGTTCAGAAGTGAACTTTTTCAGGGGATAACTTGGCTGTCACTATTTTTAGGGAGCATATTATAATCAACATTATTTGGTATCATTTTATTACCAAAATAATGGATTGCGTCTCATTGGGATTTATTAAGCGTGAGTTAAGACAACGAGCGATACATTTTCTAGAAACCTTACATACTTTATGTATTATTTTCACGGGAGCCTCTATGGTGATAACTAAGTATAAAAAGAGTTGTTTCAGGCGTGATATGGTGGAATGTCATAATTAAAGAAAATTGCCAATTTTCTTTAATAATTAAAACTAATAATGAAAAAGATACACATTGTCCGAACACAAATACTTTTTTAAAGAAAAAAACAACTGCTTATTACATTATGATGTCATTAATTTAAAAGTTTTTAATGTAGAGCATTAATTTTTATTTTGAAAACTTCAAACAGGATTTAAAATTGCCAAATGAATACCATGCTATTGTAGCGATGTCTTCATCTCGACGAATACCAAATTTTTTCTCGCGCTTTGGATGTTGGACGCCTAGAAACCTCGTCATTTTTAAATTTCTTTTTTACGTTTAATCTATTTACGAACAAATGAACCTCACCATCTTTGGTAAATTTACGTCCATCTTTTTTGGTTCCTCATTAAAACGAGCCCTTCCTTGAACTACGACCTTGAAGTGGTGGAAGGGCTTGTGCCCCTAGAGCTGGACTGTCAGGAGCAAGTACTGGTAGGTAGCTCCTGGTAGGGCCACCCATGCCAGATAGGTCGAAGGGTATGAGTCAGCCGAAAGGTAGTTCCGTGATGGTGTCACGTTAAAAATACCGTTGAGTGGCGTGGGAATACCTTTCAACTATCACTTCCTAGAATATGAAAGTCATTCACAGAGAATTGATTCCTGGCAACTTCGGGACGCCGCCCACTAGGGCGGGTGTCGGGCCCGGCAGCGGGGGAGGCAAGGCCTGCGCGGTCGTCACCACAAGAAATCCTTGCACAGCAACATCATCGGCGGATACAAGGGATAGGAGGGAGAGGAATAAGAAAAAGAGAAAGAGGAGGAGGTAAACAGCGGCAAAGATAGGAACTTTGAACGTAAGGACCATGATGAGGGCCGGGAAGCTTTAAAATATTAAGCAGGAAATGGAAAAAGGAAAAATAGATGCTTTGGGATTGTGCGAGGTGAGATGGAAGGATAGCGGGGACTATTGGAGTGATATCTACAGGGTAATCTATAGTGGGGGAGATGAGAGTCAACGTGGGGTAGGTATGGTACTGAACACAAAATTGGGGCCGAGGGTGGTAAACATTGAACAGGTGAGCGACAGGATACTAGTGGTAAAAGCACACCCGACGAATTTCGTACTTATAGATGAGATTAGGGGAAGGCAGGTTAGGTGGCTGGAAGCGGTAATGAGGGGCAATAGTTTGCTGAAGGTCGTGATAGAGGGAAGGATGTTGGGTAGGCGGGGAAGGGGAAGAAAGAGATTAGGTTTTATGGGCGGGATGAAGAAAGGTAGGACTTATGCTGAGATGAAGAAAGATATACTAGAGGTAGAAAGGGCACGGCACATGTAAGAGTTCGTTGGATATTCTCTGACTTTCATCATAAACTACCTCTCACCGGTAGAATACTCAAATGAATGAATGAATCAATGAATTAATCGAGGTACCAATGAAGTTTAATTTAAGTCTTTTTGAGGAGCTGAATAATACTTTCATATATGAATGCGGCACTATAGTATCAATAGACCTAATTGATGTACCCTCCATCTTTTGTAAGTTTACCTGGTAGAAGTAATATTTTTTTAGATTTGGAAAATGGTATTAAAATCACACAAGATTTCTTCGGAACAAGGCTGTACTCGGAGGAAGAGACTATCAGAATTAACACGAGAAATCGGCAATTCAACGGCATTATCCCACTTCATGATGTATCTTGCTCATGTGCATGGATATATAGTGGCTCGGCTGCCATGTCAATGACACCCTTGGTTCATATCTTGGAGCATAAAAGAGTCATTGACCACAGTGACATTTGATTTTTATCTACGCATATCCGCTTTTTTTTGTTGACGATGAAATCACACGCACAACCTCCAATTGTAAGATACCCAGAACCGTTTCGTAAGATGAGTTATATCCATGACAACATTGTCTAGGCTGCACTAGTCTACCAGATTCCACTGTATCTATGCCATTACATTCAAATGAACAGTATTTACGAATTCCGGGGATCTAAACTTCTCTTTAGGGTAGCATAGAGGTATGAGCATTAGCCCGGTATGTTAAAAGTCCGTGGTTCCATTCCTGGCACAGGGCGATTTTTCCTGTCGCAATGTCATCGCCGTGTTTGCGGTAGGCATGCATATCTTCAAGATTTTTAAATAATATCCAATTTATAAACTTTTAAACTACATCATGAAATGGAATCTAACTTTTCCATAATGTGGTGTAACATTCTTTTATTTCTTCTTGAAAGGAACCGTAAATTTTTATTCGGATATTTTATATATAGGCAAAAAGTTCTAGCAAGTGGTATTTCGTAGTCTACTTTCATTGAGTAAGTAAATTTAAAGTTAAATACATTTTTCCTCGCAAATCAACATTGATAAGAATTATGAACCGTGATACCTTGCTCAGCTGAAGTCGGAGTCACAGGAAATGATATTTCTCACGGATGTACGATTTCGAATTCTGTAATGATTCATTGCCACCATTTTCTGGCAGGTGAAAAACCTATATATTAATACATTTGGCCTTCCCGGATCCTGGAATTGTGGTATGTTGATACTATTAATGTTGGCACTAAAAGAACACAACAGTTTCGCAACCGAAATAGTCTCAAAACGAAACAGTTCCGCGAAACACCCTGTTGCGATCAACAGCTAGAGGCAAACCAAACAACACGCGATCGATCGGCGCTGTAACAACGTGGGTGCTTGTTCTTTATTCTATACAATAAGAAATTTTGTTTCAGAGTTACATCTTCAGGTCAATCATCTTCTATTACTCAATAAGGAAACCGTGGTATTGATAAATAAAACAACAGGTGGAAAAAGCTGTGCTGAAAATTCACTTAACTACTATATGAAAGACTCCACCCGTTACGTCAAGTTACGCAGGAAACCATTTCTTTCATTGAGTGATAATTAACCGTCATTAACTAAAGAGTTTTTCTACAAAAATGCTTTATGTAAATTTCCTTAAGATAACTTTTCCACCTTCTCTTTTTTTATGACCGCTCTTCTTCATTTGACTCCGACTCCTTATTACTATGCACCTCATCACGTTCTTCATCCTTTATCTTCATACCTTTCTCTTTTTGCCTCATAACTAATTGCAACCCCTTGGCTCACCGGCAGGCTATCGCTCGCTCATCTGCGAATCCCACTGAATTTTTCATCTCCCCTCCCGCCTTCATCCCCGCATCCATCTCCTCTAATGCTTCACTTATCATTTCTCTCGAATACTATGAACATTGGACTGACGATTGCGGGCACCCCTTACTCAATTCTCACCATTCTGTCGCCAGTTCAGATTCATCATGGTCTACCCTTAACATTTGCCGTTTGGTTTATTCATAGATGGTTTTATTAGATCGTTTTAATGAGAAATGTTTTTCATTGTAACCCAACTTTATTTGATAGTTGAATAAATTGGTCCCAATTCACTCTATCACGCTCTCTCTTGAAATCCACAAAGCAGGCAGGCACATATTGGCCGTATTTTGTTTCTTTCTATTCCTCATCACTCTTATTCCGTCATGCTTTTCTGTCCCAAATTCCTAGGCTGTCATCACCCCGATATAATATAGCCTTACATTCTAGCCACCGATTTATAACACAAAATACTAATTTTACATATGCAATTATTTCACTTGCGGTCATAAACCCTTCGCAATGTTTATGCCTTACTCTTCCTCGGTATCGCACATAACATCATCTTCACCAAGTCTTGCGGTCGCACTCCATCCTCATATATTTTATGAATTAGTCTGACGAGATAATGTCTTCCTTTCTTCCCCGTATTACTCTTTAGAGTCATGTTATCTTGGCCACTTACGATCCCTAGCGCGTCATTCAATCCCATTTCCCGTGTTCCTCTTTCAATGTCACCACACCTGCTCGAATGCAATCCATGTCACAATCCCTTAGTTTTTGTAACGCACCGCCTCATGCCTTTACCATTAATCTCTTCGGATCCCGCAGAAAAGCTTACCACAATAGCCGTACTTAAATGATTAATAATTGCGTGCATTATTTTGCGGGCATTCTTAAGGCTAGACATATTTAAAGTATGCTCAACTGGGCGAAAAATTTGAAGGTAAAAACTCGAAAAAATTCATGGTTAAACATTGATTAGCGTTTGAGACGTACGCAGATGTATTTGTGAACAATACGCAAAAATCAACCTTCATTCAAATTATTTTGAAAGTTATTAGCAATTGCTTCATTGACATTACTCTGGAAGTTTATTATTTTTCATCTTTGTTCTCATCCTGAAATTTCATTAGTCGTGTGTGCATTTCTATCTAAAACTTAACTTGTACTATGTGTTACTCATGACACTCCATCACCATTTTTACTTCGGCTTCTGAAGACATGATGTGCAATGTCTCCATTAGCACTATCATGAACAGAGCCCACTACCCCTTAAAAAATAAACGGAAACACTTGTATATATAAAAAAATTTTATTTAAAAATATACTTTCATTGACATTGAAAGTTAAAAGCAATCGAGGGCATTTTCACCTTCCCTTTCTATTTCTCCTTCCGGCCGTAGCTCTCCAATTTATGCCCGTCCATCTGAAAAGATACATCAATTGCTTCACAATTTCTCATACATTTCTTTAAAAATTAATTATTTTAAAAATTTGAACATCATAATACAGTACCAAAGTCGTAAATATAATGTTCATGGTGATATTTCTCGGAGTTTCATTTTATACATTTAATTCTTAATATTGATTTATTTTTATGACTCTGATGACAGCATACAAACCTCAATTGTTTTACAGTCATGTGTTGCAATTTTTGGAGATACCTCCAGTGCATTAGAAACAAAAATTTTATCTGTTTTAATTGAAAATGATTCTATGGGCTGCTTGACCTCTTCAATCATATTATGTCATTAATCTATATTATTATTACATAAATTATCATGTCCTGATTATCGAATGTAAGCGGTATAGTTAAATGTGCTAAAAAAATAAGGATAAGTACTCACGGGCATTCATTTGTCATTTTTATACAACAGAGCTTCTGAAGACGAGCTGAATGGGGGAGTGTTTAAGAGTTTACACATTTACACTGCCGGCTAATAATTTAGGATTGAATGTTTAGATTCAATGCAGAGTGTGACCTGTGTATGATCTTATATGACGAAGCAACGAGATTTTATTGTTCACAATGTTGATATTAAATACCACGCTGAATATCTCACTACTTACAGTGTAATACTGATTTTAAAAACACAAAAATAAGCAGTAGACCGCTTGCATTAGCAAGTAGAGGGTGTCACTGGGAGTAGGTCACCGGAGGACGGAAGTTGGGTAAAATTGTGGCAGCTGGAGTGGACCAACCCTGAGGGCATAAATGTTTGTCTAAGGGGCGGAGATTGTTTAGTGATATGTTGCTCTTAATTTGTTTGCTAGGTTTGAGAAAATATTGAATGTATCGCAATGTCATTAAAGTACAGTGCCAACAAAATGCTTGCAAGCTCATTTCAAGAAGAACAAGTTACGTAAAAGATCAGAATGGTACAGGCCCATTCCGATGAGAGCGTTTTCGTTTAATTTTTCTCTCTGTCAACCCTTGGTTCTTAGAGTGGGTTAACGCAGTCTTTCCTGATCTTATAGTCGTTCAAATGAAAGGTTGCACATCAGGGGCCGATGCGATGACCGCGTGGACCCGCACGGAAGTAGCAAACACTATGATTGAATCACAAATGTCACCCGAAACGTTTAGTAACTTTGCCCACAGATCCAAACGAATTTGTAAAGTTGTACAAATTCGTTTGGATTTTTACATCTGTACATTAATTACATTACATTACAAAGTGAGTGATATTTTACAAACCACCCATCGTTTTCCATCTTAAAGGAAAATTTTAGCTGACGAAGATTTTTTTCTCTAATGATTAGAGTAAAGTTATGTTCTACTTTGTTGTCTCTTAATTTCTGGATATTTTTTATGTGAAATATTCTCAGCGCATTCAAAATAGGAAGGTTATGTCACTCGCTGATCAATTTGCACATGTGTCACTTTCGTGCGTGGGTGAAATAATGTGGTTGGGTTGAGGGAGCGAATGTCTACTTTCAGGGGTTCTGGAAATGAAACAAAATTTATGGAATTCCTTATTATACTATTTTTCCTATTTTACGAGGAATTTCCGGGGGCGGTCTACCCCCCCCCTTAATCCGCCTCTGGTGGTAAACTTCAACGGAAAGATAAAACTCCTCCATCATTACACCTATTTATTACTTTCATTATGGTAACGCAGTATATTCCTCACAAAAACTTTCCCAAAATATAAGCTAAAAAACCTGATTGTAATAAGCAATATGAAAAACTTACGAACTTTCATTGCCTGTGAGACAATACGGCTGCATTGGCCCGCTAAGAATTTTATACAGACGTCTTATGCGGTGATTATTCAGAAGTATAAACGGAGAATGAGTGACATATGTTGCGTTAAAATGTTATTTCTACGATTACAACGCTGCCATCATAGTATTCTTCATTCCATACTACCTTAGCATTTGAATTATATTCTTTCGTCTACCCGATGACCGCACACGTAATTTCACGCACTTCACTATAAACGACGATATTCCACGGTTACAATTCACGTCGTCTTTGCCTCGTTATATTACGGCATGGTCATGACCACTGAACTCAGAATAAATAATTCCACTGGCGCATCGAATTTTAATATTAATTTTCGTCGTTGCAGCGTACGGGAGGGCAGAGACAATGGAAACACGTTTAAAACGAAGTATATCCCACTCACCAAAGTTCTGATCGTCGGCGGCGGCAGCCTTTCCGCCAGTAGGGCTTGCACAGCGCTCCGGTTCGTGTTCGCCTTCCGATGAAGTCGCCCGACCCGCGATGTTCTACCGGTCCCGAAGTCTTGGGCAGCTCCTCTTCCGCCCTCCGCACCCTCCTTATCTTGCCTCCTGATCTCTCCCTCCGACTATTTGCTCCAGGCGGAGTCAGCGGACCCGCAGCCTACGAAATAGATGCTGCATCAGCAAATACCATTCCCCTTGGAACTGCTGATGCTCCCGCCTCGTCCTTGCTCTCGGGACCGTGTTGTGTCGGCGTTTCACTGGGATTCTCCTGTGGACCCGCAGCAACAGACATGGGCGGTTTCTCGGTGGATAGAGGATCGTCACTTAGAACTAGACTTTCATCTATCATCGCAGCCAAGTCACAAGCCACGCCTTCTGAGGAATCCGCCACCGATTCCTCTGCCCTGTCTGTCTCTTGCTTCTCCATTGCTGCTTCGGGAATGTCTCCTTCCTTACAAACTGCTGTCACCGCTCAACTCTCCGACTTCGCCCGAGGCTTTTCATTTGCACGCGCGCCTAAAAACACTGGCGACCACGTACCCTCCCCGCCGTCAATTCCACGCCGTTTACAATGCATTACAAATTATCGTGCGGCGTCACCTATCCGTCTCATTCTCCGAGCGACGCGCAACAATGTGTCCCGCGTGATTCTCTCCCTTCGTCAAACACGTCCGTGGAATGAGAAGGGACGTATTCAGTGTCAATCAAACGCGAGGGACTGAATTTCTTAACCCTGCCCTTACATCGTCGCATTCTGAAAAAGCACATGTGCAAAAGGCAATACTTTTCCCTTCAAAACTATTTTTGGTATTTTGCACTCCGTACGTGGAATCATATTGTCATTATACTAACCTGGATCCGGCCAATGTGATGCAAATGTCGCACTATGTATTCCTCCACATTAATCGCGATATCTTCCACATTAGGTCACTAAACTGCTACTTCTTACTGCTCGCGCGGATAGAGATGCTCGCGATTGCACTTAGTTTCGTTAATTACCGGTAAGTAGTCACATGTATTCTTCTGAAGGCTCTGGAACTTCAGCTTCTTGCGTTGAATGAAATCTTGGACATTCAATTTGTGTAAGTGGTCATGTCTTTCATTAGATATTGCTACTACTGTTTTTGTTTGTGGTTTTTATGGGCTTAGTGATCAAGGAAATTGATATACCTAATGTAAATTGCATGGATATTTCTTTCATTTTTTTTAGTGATAAAGTGCTGCATGTCGATGTGACATAAATGTAACATTAGGCGAATCACTATGCGAATGCTTCACTATGCAGAAATGATAATTAATCCGTTTTCTACTATCGTCTACTGAAACTACTACGTCTATTAGAAATGTTGATTTCCAACCTATTGCTAAAGATTCCACGTAATTGCCTTATAAAATGTATTGCCATCAATAGTTAATGAGAAATATCGTCTAATATTGAAATAATCCCACTGCGGGATATAATATAATTGCACATTATCAACAATCCAGATATATTACATTTCTCATAGTAATCGAGCTTCAAAATGGGTACATCGATGATGTTGATTCTGTTCATCTTGAACCGCTAGAACCTACTGTTTATTCTGATAATGACTGTGCTGATGTAGATTCCAGTGGTCTCGCCGATAACCTGACGTGCAGGTGTGGCACTTGAAGGGAGAAGCCGATCACACGAGTCCGCTTCTGTTGAATCTGGCGACATTTCGAGCGTGGATTATCCTATGAAGGATTTCATCTTGACAATGCCACATTCAAGAAAACCACATGAGGTGCGGCTTCAACGTGAACAAAGGCCCAGGTGAAGGCAATGGCCTTTTTTCCTCTAACAGGTTTTTCAAAATGAGTTTTTTTTAAATTGGTTTATTACTAATGATGTTTTTGACTATCGAGTGTAGGAGTCTTAAAAATATGCTGATTGGCTGTTGATCTCCTAATGTGACATGAGTGGGGATACATATTTCATTGCTACTCTAATTTTATCAGACTGATCGTGTCCCTTCAAAGCGATGCTATTGGGAAGATGCCGGTGATGTGCAAAGCACAATGGGTGCTGG
Source organism: Pyrrhosoma nymphula (assembly GCA_963573305.1). NCBI lineage: Eukaryota > Metazoa > Arthropoda > Insecta > Odonata > Coenagrionidae > Pyrrhosoma > Pyrrhosoma nymphula. The sequence goes on along the minus strand of OY754332.1, from coordinate 101,788,164 downwards.
AGCAAGGAGAAGAAATAAATTTCCTAAAGTTTCAAAACTTCTTCACTTTGCATACAACTCAAACAAATGGTGTTGTGCCAGAAATTGATAAATTTAGAAAATAATTCAGGGAACAGCTCCAACTTGAGCAGGGCCTAGCATTTAATTATGGGAGGATACCTAGCATGTTTTGGTAGGCACCCCTACAGGCAGTTTTTTCAGGACATTAGAATTAGAATTAGAAAATTATTAGAATAGTACCGGCGGCTATCTACTGAATTTATACGGACATAAAACCCACACTCCAACCTGAAATACAAAAGATACTAGGGAAATGAGCTTATCTCTATATTTCAATTTTAAATAATTTTCAACATGACATGAAGTCCCTGCATTTTATGATATATCTTTATAACTTATTTACAGGCATACGTCCTCCCAGTCACCCCCATTCTCCTGGATATGGTTCAACTAGTACTCTTAGGGATAGCAGGATTCTGAAATACTGCCCTTTGAAAGGATGTAACTTGAGCAAAAAACGTGGGAGAGGGTCGGTATAAAACTACAAAATTGATGCCAATAGGGTCTTCCTTTCGGGATGCGTTGACAATTCCAAAATCAGCATAGCGTCAACGTGCCATGGTGCCCACCTCCTGCAGAGAATTGATATGTACTTCATAATAGATAAAAAGAGAAAAAATATTGCGCCACTGTCTTTCTTTTTTATCAATAATGAAGTAATGAACAAAATGTTTTGGGAGAATAATAAAATTTTAGGAGGCACTTCTCTTATGGACCGAAATTTTGTAAGCATTAGAGTTTTATTGCTTGTAAAAAACGGTGATGGAGTATTTTCAGGCACCTGGCGGTGGCCTCTGTCCATCATTAACTAAATAGTAAACTCAATAAAAGTGTGTCACAGTTGGACTTCAGACGAGTAATCACCCAAACTTATTTGAATTGGTATGGATCGATATCCAAATACTAGCATTTGTTTAAGTTAAGTAGCTTCTTTTGTAAATGAATTATTTGGTATTCCCCAGACGTATTCATTTGTCTGATCATTATTTTGAAAAACATTGCATTATATTTTATTCCATGTGCTTTACAAAGGTGCCTTTGACACACACTAAATGAACCTTTTGCATGATAATTCTGACTCTAATAAAAATTGCAAAACAACCTGGGGGAAAAAAGAAAATATTTTTTAATAAACGGTACGCACTATGCTTAGAGCGCAGAGGGAATATGGAAAAAAATGATTATTCATAATAAATGAACGTCTTTTACTAATTAAACTAGAAAGTTTTTCATTTTCAAGGTAAATAAATATAAAACTTTGTAGAAAGTAGCATCAAAATAACAAAAATTGTTAGCTAACAATTGGTATATCATTGGCATTTTTTTAAAATATGCGTGCTTAATGCATATTTAATTCTGATGCTGATTTCATTCTAGTATAAATGTCAGTGTATACTTTAAAACCGAATTAAAACCAATACAACTTTATCCTCCCTAAATGACAACACATCCGCCCAATGTGACATTTACGCCAACCCAATATCTAAAGCATCTAATGATTGTATTAAGATAAAAGAAATACAACATACTAGCAAGATACTAAGAACATTCTGTTTGTAGGAACAATTTATCTTTCAAAAATAATTTCTGCGGATGCAAGTTAAAGCCACACAAGCATATACGGGTAATGCCCTTTGGTAAGTAAGCTCTTATTTTGCGATGCAGCGAGTAGGTATGTTATAGGAACAAGTAATCAATGCGAGGACAGGTATTGAGTCTTTTTCTGTGCAGGTTTCGCTCATCCCCCTAATCGCAAAATTCAAATTATAAATCCGCCCACCCCCTAGTATTTTCCATGATTAGTGACACCGTTGATGGATTCCGTTAAAATGTTTGATTACGTAATTATTATTATTCTTAGCATAGCAGCTCACACACCCGAGTAATATTTTTTTCTGGGCCTCACTGCTAGATTTTGAACTTTACATTGCACTTCTTACACCTCAATTTCCGTTTTTTCTTTATCATTTTGCATTTTTGGCTCTAGCAACCTGTGTTGCCTGCTTGTGTTGACCCTTGCACAGACCTTGGCTCCTATTGTGCATGTCAATAAATTTTGGCATGCACACGGTGCCGCATTGCATTGGTATTCAGAAGCAAGGAATAGCGGCCGTATCGATGTACAGGGAGGAGACTATTTTTAATACAACTCGCTATACAGTAACTTTATTTTTTCCATACGCAGTATTAGTAATGTAATGTGCATTAAACTGGCTTAGTTTACTAAAGCACGTCAAATGGTTAATATCTATCTTATAACTTTAATGAAAAACATTTTCATCAGCGTGACTAGTGCAACACGAAGACGAGCATAATTTTTAGAACAAACCTTTTAGAAGTTATAAACTATTGTGTGACTGGTCAATTGGTGTCATAAACCCACTTTCTTTACGTTAAGGCAAAAGGCACTTAACGTTACTAAGCGTAAAGAGCCTCTTCGGATCACATCCCTGGGATAAATCTATCTAATCGTTTATTAATAATTGCAAAAAATGGCTCATTAAATCATTTTTAATGAATTTTAACTGATATTTTCAATAAAATTAACTTTTCTTATACTGCTGAACATTTCACTGAATATTTTTAACAATACATCAATTCACAAATACTAGAGATTATCTTTTTGAAAATTCGCTTTTCTGGCAGCTACGCCAATTCAGATGCTTGAAATGAGAGAATTTTTACGGATCGCCACAGAACTTGCCGGCCTTCCGATTTTTTTTACTTATCCAGTATAGACATTTACTACAAGATTTTTCACGTAGTATTCAATCTAAATACTTGTAGCTTTCGATATGTTCAAAAATTTTAGTTGCAGGTTTATTCATTGGGAATTACCAGGATTAACATTTCTGTGGTACCACACGGTACCGATAGGCGCTTCCCATGCTGTGTTTATGCGAGGAGGTAATATCTTGAGCATAGGTGCTTCTACCGCATTTATTTTGCTTTATCGTGTTTATAACTAATTAATGTTTGAGTATAGTGCAACCAGTGATGCGCACCAAGGAAAGCCTGAGAATATCCAAGTATGTGGCGAGCCTGGTCCGAGTCGCAATTCACGTAGGAGACATCAAACACGTGAGCAAGAAATCATTTGTGATGATGAAGACATTACAGCACATGAAGCGATTTTCCCTAATCCTGATTACTCCTCCTTTCGTGACGTGTTCCCTACCACAGTTTGTTAACTATTTTTTGACGAAGAAGTAATCTCTCATTTAGTGGTGGAATCGAATAAGTATTCCCAGTTCTGCAATTGTTTACATCCAAACATGACACCAGGGGAAGTTAAAGTTTATGGTGCAATTCTATTCCTAAGTGGGTACAATACGATTCCTAGTAAAAGATACTATTGGGAGGCTGGATACGATACGAGAAATGACCTCGTGCATAATTTAATGAGGCGAGACAGATTCTTGCAAATAAATAAATTCGTTCACTTATGTGACAATACTGCCGTTGATGCCAGGGTTAAAATGTGGAAAATGCGCCCTCTGACGGATATGGCAAAGAAATAATGTGGCGAGAACGTGAGGGGAACAGTGTTTGAGTTTTGATGAGTCAATGGTGTCATATTTCGGGAAGTAAACAATTCATTCGGTGGAACTCCATAAGATTTGGCTATTAAGTTACTCTATAGCCCTGATGGCTACCTTGTACATTTTGACGTTTATCAAGGAAATAATCCAAGGAAAGCGGAAAACTACGAAAAAGAATTAGGAAAAACTGCAGCAACTCAAATAGGAATTATAGTCGAGCTGCAAAAGAAAGAATAGCCTATTCGGTCCTATGTTAATAATCAATTTGCCAGTTACAGCTTCGTGAAATATCTCTAGGAACTACGGTGCAACCGGTAGAGTAAGGGAAAATAGAATGCCTAAAAACTGTCCTCTGAAGCCCTCCAAGGAATTGGCCAAGTTGAAGAGAGGATCATTTGAAGCCATCCGATCAAGAAAGACAAAATGCTCGAGGTGATGTGGGTGGACAATGCAGTCGTTTCGGTAATTTCATCATGGCACGGAATTTATCCCATATCTGGTGTACGTAGTACGAATGGGACGTGTACACGAGTGCACGTCTGAAGGCGTGCACACGTTTTCTTTTTCTTGCAAAATAATACACATTAGCATCGTCCACCTTTGACATTAGCATCGTCCACCTTATTGCCGCCACATCCCCCCCCTTCCCCCCCCTTGCCCCCCCTTCCCCCCGGTCACTTAATATGACTTGATTCGAGAGGTGAATCGCTATGAGTCAGCGTGTGTACGGTACTTCCTGGAATCAGGATCGCAGTCGGTGACTACTATCACGTCTTACTCCCTGTGACAAAGGTTGACCTTAGCAGGCTGCCGTTTTTGCAACCATCGGTTCGGGACTCCAATACTCTATGCATTTAGGCCAACCGCAGCACGGAATGTGGGGCCAGAGACTGTAGCTATTGTATGCGTCGGGACATGTAAGCCGTGTACGCGCCTGAATAAATAGCGTGTACACGTTGACTGCAATACACGCTCTTTCCCATCCCTAGGAAGTAGGCTCTCTAAAAGTGAGAAAAAGATAATTCTTGTGCCACGACCCGATGTTTTTGGGAAATACAATGCATTTATGGGGTGGGGGGTACAGATCGAATTGACTGGAATATATCCATTTATCGTATTGGTGTTAGAGGAAAGAAATAGTAGCGTCCTATTTTCACGTGAAAGCTTGATGACATGAGGTACAATGCATGGTTACTGATGAGGAAGTCAGGAAAAGGTATAACCCACCTGGAGTTCCGGCGGGCAGTTCTGCAGACTTACCTACTTGGAGAGATTCAAGGATACCCTGAAATCTGTATGACGTGCACCTGCATCCAAAGGCAGTGGTACTGGAGTGACGTCAATTGCATCAGTTGGGCACGACGGAGTGTGTGGAATGCCATGTAGGGTTGTGCATTGACTGTTTTACACAATTTCATGTACGGCAGTGGTAAAAGAATGACACGAAAGGAAACTCATTTATCATTATTGACGTTGACCATTTTTTGAAATTCTTTTATTAATTGGAAAATAATTATTTTAAATGATTTTTTGGCATTTTAATGCTATTATGCTCAAATGTGTAATAAAGTGGCAAAATATCAAATATAACACATTTTGAACAGCTGCACGTAAATTACAGAAAATTCCTGAAACCTTAAATTGTTTACCCCTTACCGCATAGTGGTACCATTTGGTACCAGGATCTCCATAACTACCAATGCTACCCGGTAACGCCTGGAAAAAACATTTTTTTAGAATCCTGTGATAAACTAATATTTTATTTTAATATGCTGTTTTTCTGAGGCATACGTCCAACCGTTTTACCTTTAACTACAACCCCTAGGCTCACTGGCAAATAAACGCTCGCTCACTTGCCACTGAATTTTTCATCACCCCTCCGACCTTTATTCCCGCCTCCATCTCCTCGAATCACTTCTCTCGAACACTAATAAAATTGGACTGGCGATTGTGGGCGCCCCTGACTCCATCATTCTGTCGCCAGTTCTGACTCATCATCGGCTACCCTTAACATTTGCCGTCTGGTTTATGCATGGAGACGTATGTTTTTCGATGTGCCCCAAGCGTCTTCAGTACTACAATAAATTGTTTCTAATGCAGTCTATTAGCATCTTTCTTGAAATGTACAAAGCAGGCTAGCACATACTGGCCGTATTTTGTTTCTTTCTATTAGCTTCCTCATCACTCTCTTATCGCCACACCTTTCTTTTCCAAATTCCTAGACTGTAGTCACCCCAGTATAATATAGCCTTACATTCTATCCACCGATTTATAACAAAAAATACTAATTTTTCACCTGCAATTATTTCACTTACGGTCCTAAACCCTTTGCATGTTTATGCCTTACTGTTAGATTTATATGAAGATGCAAAAATCAATTAGCTGTTTTATGTAACTTTTGATTATGCTTCGTTTATGTTGGCAACTACTAGGCGATTGCTCTGCCATGGTGCGTTGTTTGAGTAATTAAATCAGTCTTTTTTGTGCCGCAATGATGCCGTGACTACTTCTTTGTACTGTTCCCTTCATAATCCAAGGTAAATTAATTCTTTGTATTGATCCCTTCATAATCCATAGTAAATTAATTCTTTTTATTGATCCCTTCATAATCCATAGTAAATCAACTAGGGAGTTAACGGTTGATTCAAACTATAACACACTCTTCTTCGGTATCGCACTTAACATAACCTTCACAAAGTCTTGTGGTCAGTCGCACTCCATCCTCATAAATCTTATAAATTATTCCGAAGAGATAATGCCTTTCTTCCCCATATTACTCTTACGAAACTCTGCGGTCATGTTATCTCTCCCTACCACCTCATCCAATCCCATTTCCCACGCCCCTCTTACCATTTCCCCACACATGTTCGAATGCAATCCATGTCGCAATCCCTTCTTTTTTGTAACGCTCCGTGTTATTTCTTTACCATCAATCTCTTCAGCACCCGCTGCAATGTTTACCAAAATTCTCTCACTAAAATTATGAATAATTGCCTGTATTATTTTACTGACATTGCTGAGGTGAGATAATTTTAAGTACGCTCAACTGTACATGAATTTTAAGTAAAAACTCGCCAAATTCATGGTTAAACATTGACTGGCGTATGAGACTTACGCAGATGTATTTGTGACAATTACTCTAATATCCCACTTTATAATACTACCTCTGAAAGTTATAAGTTATCTTTCATCTCCTTTCTCATTCTGAAACATCATTTGTATACAAATTTCTATCTAAAACGTAACTTGTACTTTGTGTTACTCATGACACTCCATCACCATTTTTACTTCGGCTTCTGAAGACATGATGTGCAATGTCTTCATTAGCACTATCATGAACAGGGCCAACTACGCCTTAGAAAATAAATAGAAACACTTGTATTTATAATAATGGTTTATTTTCAAAAGTGGCACTCATTGACTTTGGAAGTTACAAGCAATCGAGGGCATCTGGCCGGATGCGATGTCATTTTCACCTTCCCTTTCCACTTCTCCTTCCGGCCGTAGCTCTCCAATTTATGCCCGTCCATCTGAAAAGATACATCAATTGCTTCATAATTTCTCATAAATTTCTTTAAAAATTAATTATTTTAAAAATTTGAACATCATAATACAGTACCAAAGTCGTAAATATAATGTACATGGTGATTTCCAGCAGAGTTTTATTTTACACACTTTATTTTTTATATTCCTTTAATTTGAAGGCTCTGATGACAGCGAACATTTCTATTTTTTCAAATTATATGTGGCCATTTAAGGAGATCTCTCCGATGCTTGACCATTTCACCCGTGATTGTCTGATTACTCCTGAGTAATCTGAAAAAGTCACTAAAAAAGAAAATTTAAATTTAGCTACTTTTTTTTACGCATCTGGGAGAGAATATTCGATTTACGCGACAAAGGAGAAAATCTATTCTCTAACTTGGAGTAGAGTCGCTCTCCGCGGCCACAAATGTGGCCGGCGACTTCAATCGCTTTGCGCGAGAGTTAGTGACGCAACTGTTATCTTTCGCCTAATTCAAAAAAGTGCAACAGTTTCAATACCGCCAAGCAACTCTGATGAGAGAGCTGGGTGCCCAGCAACTTTCAATGGTTTATCAGTACTTGAGGCATCATCTACTTCAACCTTACAAGTAGGCCTACTAGGAGCATCGAGTGGATTGCCTGCAACACCTGATAGGCCGACATGTGAACCTCTAGCAGGATGTTCTACCGGTTCTACATTTAACTTTGAGCTCCACAAAGCTTCTGAAACTCCTGATGGTTACAAATCAAAAGCCAACACTTTAAAGTGTGTAACACCAGAGGAGGTGCAACCGTACCCCAAAGCAGGTCCTAGAAAGACCGTAAAATCAGGAAGGAAACCTGGTAGGACCAGAATTGTAACAGATACACCTGAAAATGAACAAATAAGACAAGGCAAACTAAAGAAACAGTCAAAAAAGCAATGCCAGATGTTGACAGAACAACCCAAGAAACATTAGTTTGACGGAAATTTAATGATTAAAAAAGAACAAACAGATCAGTTCAAAAAAGGTCTTTAAAAAAACAAACATTGACCAAGCGTGGGAATAAAAGGCGTAATTCATCGTCATCCTCTGAAAATAATGTCGTTCCTTTGGTCTCAACTGACGACGAGGATAGTTAAGATGAACAGTGCCTGTACTGCCATGCACCGTACAGCACTGATGGAGGGGGAGAAATTTGGATAAGGTGTGATGTTTGTCTTCGTTGGACCCATGAACTTTGCACTGAGATGTGACAAAAAAGACTGGAAAACTTTTTTTTTGTGATTCTTGCTCTAAAAAGTTGAATTTTTACATTTTCAGCTTGGCTAAATATTTTTAGATTCATGTTTTCCTGATTTGATTAGTCTTGTTTCTTATTCGAATTACGCTAAGATACATAACTTACCATTTTCAATGTTTTACAAAATTATGTTGTCATTAAAATACTAGTTTTTCCAATTGTAATAAAGTTTTTTTACTATGTCCTACGTGCATAACTTGTGTTTCTAGGTACAACAGGTGGTGTTCCCTGGTACATAAACATGATGTGCCAAGGAACATTTGTAAGTATTAAGAATTTATTTATTTTTTCAGTTCCAGTACATATATACCTAAGTATGAATCGTGGTTCGGGGTTCAAGTAATAGTGATAGATGATGGTAAATGAGTAACACTTTTTTTTCAATATAACTAAAACGTTATAAAGGGAAGTTTAAAAAGTGTTCCCTGGTACAATACTCTCACCTACATTTGTTTGTACACAATCTTTCATCGTGTAAAACGGCCTCAATAGAGTCCGTCGGGATTCCCAAGGTATTCAATACCAAGTGGCAGTAGAAAAGTTGGTGAATTCGTATAGGGGGCGATTCGATATTTAACAAAATATCCTTTTGTAAGCGACTCTGAAAAATGATATATAGAGCTATAATTGTAACTTGGTCATCTATTTTCCGAAAAAATGTGCCGGATCAAGTTCCGAGAGTCACAACTGCGGCCATGTTGAGTTATGCGCTTCCAAGCCAGCCACCCGGACACAATCGCAAGAAACATGGGAGGGGGGGGGAGTTACGGTCCATGCTCCGTCTTAGTGTGCCTTAGTAGTCTTCATGTATGCTTAAGGGCTGCAATCAACTAATCTTAGGATCGAACGACTAAAGATCAATGTTGACGTATAAAAGAAAACAATTTTCTGTAACCATTGCTTCCTTTATAATAACGAAAACACTGTGGCAATTGGATTTCAGTATATTACATACTTGACAGTGTTAATTTTAAACATTTCAATCACGATGGAAAAAATACGTAATATATATTTGTTACAAGACTTGATAATAATTTTATTGTAATGTCCTTAATTAAAATAGGGCAAGCTTTAATTCACCATGGCTACTTTTCCATTATTGGTGACGTTATCTGTAAGCAAATTTATCAATTTACAGCCCTCTGAAAACCCTGCATAGTAAGATATAAATACGACTCGAGTATGCTGCACGGGCAGCGCCCCCCCCTCCCCCTCCCCTCCGGCCCATGTTCACTTCCCGCGGGACGATCTCCCCTCTCCGCCTCCACCGCTCACTCGGCTACCGCCTCGTCACACTCCACCGCCACACCACAGACGAAGGTCACTGAATCATATGCTGCACGAGCACATATGAGCCCATGCTTCTTGATATATTTCTCTCTTCACTAAGTCTGAGGCTACATTATTCAATTCATAATCCTCGTCTAATAAAATGCGCAGTACATAAGAGCTAGCGAAATCGGCAACATCAAGTTAGCACCAAAAAAATTTCCAGCACAATTTGCGCACTACGATCGTGTGTTGTTTCCGCAAGAAATTACTCGTTGCGTCAACGCAAGCATGCAGGAGAACCACACGCACAGTGTCATTCTTGAAATAATACGTTAACTACTGATTACAATCTATCGATACTAAATTATAATGTATAAATAAGGAACAAACGAAAACTTTAAATATCATATAGTAATACGGACACGTAAAATAGTTAAAAATGGAACGAGAAATGTAGGTAAAAAATACCCTCATGCCGCAAAACAGACTCTCGTAAGAAAATATTCTATAAAATTTTTATCTGGGCATACGATTTTCTAAAAATGATCTCAAATCATTAAAAAATCATTAAGTAATACTTTACTATCGTCAACACCTATTCAACGTCCCTGGAAGTACTTTAGAATATTTATCAAACATTCCCGCACGGCGAGCACTAGACTCTCCTGAGAAAATATTTTATAAAATTATTATCTGGGCATACGATTTTCTAAAAATGATCTCAAATCATTAAAAAATCATTAACTAATACTTAACTATCGTCAAAACCTATTCAACGTCCCTGGAAGTACTTTAGAATATTTATCAAACATTCCCGCACGGCGAGCACTAGACTCTCCTAAGAAAATATTCTATAAAAATTTTATCTGGGCATACGATTTTCTAAAAATGATCTCAAATCATTAAAAAATCATAAGGTAATACTTTACTATCGTCAAAACCTATTCAACGTCCCTGGAAGTACTTTAGAATATTTATCAAACATTCCCGCACGGCGAGCACTAGACTCTCCTAAGAAAATATTCTATAAAATTATTATCTGGACATACGATTTTCTAAAAATGATCTCAAATCATTGAAAAATGAATAAGTAATACTTTACTATCGTCAAAACCTATTCAACGTCCCTGGAAGTACTTTAGGGAATTCTTCAAACATTCTCGCACGGCGAGAACTAGACTCTCCTGAGAAAATATTCTATAAAATTATTATCTGGGCATACGATTTTCTAAAAATGATCTCAAATCATTAAAAAATCATTAAGTAATACTTTACTATCGTCAAAACCTATTCAACGTCCCTGGAAGTACTTTAGGGAATTTTTCAAACATTCCCGCACGGCGAGCACTAGACTCTCCTAAGAAAATATTCTATAAAATTATTATCTGGACATACGATTTTCTAAAAATAATCTCAAATCATTGAAAAATGAATAAGTGATACTTTACTATCGTCAAAACCTATTCAACGTCCCTGGAAGTACTTTAGGGAATTCTTCAAACATTCTCGCACGGCGAGCACTAGACTCTCCTGAGAAAATATTCTATAAAATTATTATCTGGGCATACGATTTTCTAAAAATGATCTCAAATCATTAAAAAATCATTAAGTAATACTTTACTATCGTCAAAACCTATTCAACGTCCCTGGAAGTACTTTAGGGAATTTTTCAAACATTCCCGCACGGCGAGCACTAGACTCTCCTAAGAAAATATTCTATAAAATTTTTATCTGGGCATACGATTTTCTAAAAATGATCTCAATTCATTCAAAAATCATAAAGTAATACTTTACTATCGTCAAAACCTATTCAACGTCCCTGGAAGTACTTTAGGGAATTTTTCAAACATTCCCGCACGGCGAGCACTAGACTCTCCTAAGATAATATTCATTAAATTTTTATCTGGGCATACGATTTTCTAAAAATGATCTCAAATCATTAAAAAATTATTAAGTAATACTTTACTATCGTCAAAACCTATTCAACGTCCCTGGAAGTACTTTAGAATATTTATCAAACATTCCCGCACGGCGAGCACTAGACTCTCCTGAGAAAATATTCTATTAAATTTTCATCTGGGCATACGATTTTCTAAAAATAATCTCAAATCATTAAAAAATCATTAAGTAATACTTTACTATCGTCAAAACCTATTCAACGTCCCTGGAAGTACTTTAGAATATTTATCAAACATTCCCGCACGGCGAGCACTAGACTCTCCTAAGAAAATATTCTATAAAATTATTATCTGGGCATACGATTTTCTAAAAATGATCTCTAATCATTGAAAAATCATTAAATAATACTTTACTATCGTCAAAACCTATTCACCGTCCCTGGAAGTACTTTAGGGAATTATTCAAACATTCTCGCACGGCGAGCACTAGACTCTCCTAAGAAATAATTCTATAAAATTTTTATCTGGGCATACGATTTTCTAAAAATGATCTCAATTCATTAAACAATCATTAAGTAATACTTTACTATCGTCAAAACCCATTCAACGTCCCTGGAAGTACTTTAGGGAATTTTTCAAACATTCCCGCACGGCGAGCACTAGACTCTCCTAAGAAAATATTCTATAAAATTATTATCTGGGCATACGATTTTCTAAAAATGATCTCAAATCATTGAAAAATCATTAAGTAATACTTTACTATCGTCAAAACCTATTCACCGTCCCTGGAAGTACTTTAGGGAATTATTCAAACATTCTCGCACGGCGAGCACTAGACTCTCCTAAGAAATAATTCTATAAAAATTTTATCTGGGCATACGATTTTCTAAAAATGATCTCAATTCATTAAACAATCATTAAGTAATACTTTACTATCGTCAAAACCCATTCAACGTCCCTGGAAGTACTTTAGGGAATTTTTCAAACATTCCCGCACGGCGAGCACTAGACTCTCCTAAGAAAATATTCTATAAAATTATTATCTGGGCATACGATTTTCTAAAAATGATCTCAAATCATTGAAAAATCATTAAGTAATACTTTACTATCGTCAAAACCTATTCACCGTCCCTGGAAGTACTTTAGGGAATTATTCAAACATTCTCGCACGGCGAGCACTAGACTCTCCTAAGAAATAATTCTATAAAATTTTTATCTGGGCATACGATTTTCTAAAAATGATCTCAAATCATTAAAAAATCATTAGGTAATACTTTACTATCGTCAAAACCTATTCAACGTCCCTGGAAGTACTTTAGGGAATTTTTCAAACATTCCCGCACGGCGAGCACTAGACTCTCCTAAGAAAATATTCTATAAAATTATTATCTGGGCATACGATTTTCTAAAAATGATCTCAAATCATTGAAAAATCATAAAGTAATACTTTACTATCGTCAAAACCTATTCAACGTCCCTGGAAGTACTTTAGGGAATTTTTCAAACATTCCCGCACGGCGAGCACTAGACTCTCCTAAGAAAATATTCATTAAATTTTTATCTGGGCATACGATTTTCTAAAAATGATCTCAAATCATTAAAAAATTATTCAGTAATACTTTACTATCGTCAAAACCTATTCAACGTCCCTGGAAGTACTTTAGAATATTTATCAAACATTCCAGCACAGCGAGCACTAGACTCTCCTAAGAAAATATTCTATAGAATTATTATCTGGGCATACGATTTTCTAAAAATGATCTCAAATCATTAAAAAATCATTAAGTAATACTTTATTATCGTTTTAACCTATTCAACGTCCCTGGAAGTACTTTCGAATATTTATCAAACATTCCCGCACGGCGAGCACTAGACTCTCCTGAGAAAATATTCTATAAAATTTTCATCTGGGCATTCTAAAGTACTTCCAGGGACGTTGAATAGGTTTTGACGATAGTAAAGTATTACTTAATGATTTTTTAATGATTTGAGATCATTTTTAGAAAATCGTATGCCCAGATAAAATTTTTATAGAATATTTTCTTAGGAGAGTCTAGTGCTCGCCGTGCTGGAATGTTTGATAAATATTCTAAAGTACTTCCAGGGACGTTGAATAGGTTTTGACGATAGTAAAGTATTACTTAATGATTTTTTAATGATTTGAGATCATTTTTAGAAAATCGTATGCCCAGATAATACTTTTATAGAATATTTTCTCAGGAGAGTCTAGTGCTCCTCATGCGAGAATGTTTGAAAAATTCCCTAAAGTACTTCCAGGGACGTTGAATAGGTTTTGACGATAGTAAAGTATTACTTAATAATTTTTTAATGATTTGAGATCATTTTTAGAAAATCGTATGCCCAGATAAAATTTTTATAGAATATTTTCTTAGGAGAGTCTAGTGCTCGCCGTGCGGGAATGTTTGATAAATATTCTAAAGTACTTCCAGGGACGTTGAATAGGTTTTGACGATAGTAAAGTATTACTTAATGATTTTTTAATGATTTGAGATCATTTTTAGAAAATCGTATGCCCAGATAAAATTTTTATAGAATATTTTCTTAGGAGAGTCTAGTGCTCGCCGTGCTGGAATGTTTGATAAATATTCTAAAGTACTTCCAGGGACGTTGAATAGGTTTTGACGATAGTAAAGTATTACTTAATGATTTTTTAATGATTTGAGATCATTTTTAGAAAATCGTATGCCCAGATAAAATTTTTATAGAATATTTTCTTAGGAGAGTCTAGTGCTCGCCGTGCGGGAATGTTTGATAAATATTCTAAAGTACTTCCAGGGACGTTGAATAGGTTTTGACGATAGTAAAGTATTACTTAATGATTTTTTAATGATTTGAGATCATTTTTAGAAAATCGTATGCCCAGATAAAATTTTTATAGAATATTTTCTTAGGAGAGTCTAGTGCTCGCCGTGCTGGAATGTTTGATAAATATTCTAAAGTACTTCCAGGGACGTTGAATAGGTTTTGACGATAGTAAAGTATTACTTAATGATTTTTTAATGATTTGAGATCATTCTTAGAAAATCGTATGCCCAGATAAAATTTTTATAGAATATTTTCTTAGGAGAGTCTAGTGCTCGCCGTGCGGGAATGTTTGATAAATATTCTAAAGTACTTCCAGGGACGTTGAATAGGTTTTGACGATAGTAAAGTATTACTTAATGATTTTTTAATGATTTGAGATCATTTTTAGAAAATCGTATGCCCAGATAAAATTTTTATAGAATATTTTCTTAGGAGAGTCTAGTGCTCGCCGTGCTGGAATGTTTGATAAATATTCTAAAGTACTTCCAGGGACGTTGAATAGGTTTTGACGATAGTAAAGTATTACTTAATGATTTTTTAATGATTTGAGATAATTTTTAGAAAATCGTATGCCCAGATAATAATTTTATAGAATATTTTCTCAGGAGAGTCTAGTGCTCCTCATGCGAGAATGTTTGAAAAATTCCCTAAAGTACTTCCAGGGACGTTGAATAGGTTTTGACGATAGTAAAGTATTACTTAATGATTTTTTAATGATTTGAGATCATTTTTAGAAAATCGTATGCCCAGATAAAATTTTTATAGAATATTTTCTTAGGAGAGTCTAGTGCTCGCCGTGCGGGAATGTTTGATAAATATTCTAAAGTACTTCCAGGGACGTTGAATAGGTTTTGACGATAGTAAAGTATTACTTAATGATTTTGTAATGATTTGAGATCATTTTTAGAAAATCGTATGCCCAGATAAAATTTTTATAGAATATTTTCTTAGGAGAGTCTAGTGCTCGCCGTGCTGGAATGTTTGATAAATATTCTAAAGTACTTCCAGGGACGTTGAATAGGTTTTGACGATAGTAAAGTATTACTTAATGATTTTTTAATGATTTGAGATCATTCTTAGAAAATCGTATGCCCAGATAAAATTTTTATAGAATATTTTCTTAGGAGAGTCTAGTGCTCGCCGTGCGGGAATGTTTGATAAATATTCTAAAGTACTTCCAGGGACGTTGAATAGGTTTTGACGATAGTAAAGTATTACTTAATGATTTTTTAATGATTTGAGATCATTTTTAGAAAATCGTATGCCCAGATAATACTTTTATAGAATATTTTCTCAGGAGAGTCTAGTGCTCCTCATGCGAGAATGTTTGAAAAATTCCCTAAAGTACTTCCAGGGACGTTGAATAGGTTTTGACGATAGTAAAGTATTACTTAATGATTTTTTAATGATTTGAGATCATTTTTAGAAAATCGTATGCCCAGATAAAATTTTTATAGAATATTTTCTTAGGAGAGTCTAGTGCTCGCCGTGCGGGAATGTTTGATAAATATTCTAAAGTACTTCCAGGGACGTTGAATAGGTTTTGACGATAGTAAAGTATTACTTAATGATTTTTTAATGATTTGAGATCATTTTTAGAAAATCGTATGCCCAGATAAAATTTTTATAGAATATTTTCTTAGGAGAGTCTAGTGCTCGCCGTGCTGGAATGTTTGATAAATATTCTAAAGTACTTCCAGGGACGTTGAATAGGTTTTGACGATAGTAAAGTATTACTTAATGATTTTTTAATGATTTGAGATCATTTTTAGAAAATCGTATGCCCAGATAAAATTTTTATAGAATATTTTCTTAGGAGAGTCTAGTGCTCGCCGTGCGGGAATGTTTGATAAATATTCTAAAGTACTTCCAGGGACGTTGAATAGGTTTTGACGATAGTAAAGTATTACTTAATGATTTTTTAATGATTTGAGATCATTTTTAGAAAATCGTATGCCCAGATAAAATTTTTATAGAATATTTTCTTAGGAGAGTCTAGTGCTCGCCGTGCTGGAATGTTTGATAAATATTCTAAAGTACTTCCAGGGACGTTGAATAGGTTTTGACGATAGTAAAGTATTACTTAATGATTTTTTAATGATTTGAGATCATTCTTAGAAAATCGTATGCCCAGATAAAATTTTTATAGAATATTTTCTTAGGAGAGTCTAGTGCTCGCCGTGCGGGAATGTTTGATAAATATTCTAAAGTACTTCCAGGGACGTTGAATAGGTTTTGACGATAGTAAAGTATTACTTAATGATTTTTTAATGATTTGAGATCATTTTTAGAAAATCGTATGCCCAGATAAAATTTTTATAGAATATTTTCTTAGGAGAGTCTAGTGCTCGCCGTGCTGGAATGTTTGATAAATATTCTAAAGTACTTCCAGGGACGTTGAATAGGTTTTGACGATAGTAAAGTATTACTTAATGATTTTTTAATGATTTGAGATAATTTTTAGAAAATCGTATGCCCAGATAATAATTTTATAGAATATTTTCTCAGGAGAGTCTAGTGCTCCTCATGCGAGAATGTTTGAAAAATTCCCTAAAGTACTTCCAGGGACGTTGAATAGGTTTTGACGATAGTAAAGTATTACTTAATGATTTTTTAATGATTTGAGATCATTTTTAGAAAATCGTATGCCCAGATAAAATTTTTATAGAATATTTTCTTAGGAGAGTCTAGTGCTCGCCGTGCGGGAATGTTTGATAAATATTCTAAAGTACTTCCAGGGACGTTGAATAGGTTTTGACGATAGTAAAGTATTACTTAATGATTTTTTAATGATTTGAGATCATTTTTAGAAAATCGTATGCCCAGATAATAATTTTATAGAATATTTTCTCAGGAGAGTCTAGTGCTCCTCATGCGAGAATGTTTGAAAAATTCCCTAAAGTACTTCCAGGGACGTTGAATAGGTTTTGACGATAGTAAAGTATTACTTAATGATTTTTTAATGATTTGAGATCATTTTTAGAAAATCGTATGCCCAGATAAAATTTTTATAGAATATTTTCTTAGGAGAGTCTAGTGCTCGCCGTGCGGGAATGTTTGATAAATATTCTAAAGTACTTCCAGGGACGTTGAATAGGTTTTGACGATAGTAAAGTATTACTTAATGATTTTTTAATGATTTGAGATCATTTTTAGAAAATCGTATGCCCAGATAAAATTTTTATAGAATATTTTCTTAGGAGTGTCTATTTCTCGTTATTACGCGGCAACGCGGAAATTCTTGGGCAACATGAAGTTAGCACCAAAAAATTTCCTGCAGAAATGAATGTTTTTATCGAATTATTTTCATTGTTTTAATATTTTCTTTGCTTACGAGTAATTAAAAAAGGGAAATAAAGTACTATGGTTAACATTTTATGATTTTGGACGTTTGGTTTGAGCAGTATCTTACTCAATGTTCTTCTGTTATTTTTGTTGGTTACCCTGCTTTTATAAATTGTTGCCTCGTAAATTCTAAGCCGCGAGGCCCTACGGTGTAACGCAAGAATTTCCACGTTGCCGCGTAATTCTTTGGTGCTGGAGAAGAAATTGGGCTAACTTGATGACCGTAGCGAAATCTTCTAAAGCCGTCGGGCTGGCCGTGACATCGACCACGCCCCGACCGCGATGCAGAGCTTCCACTAAAGCCCTGGGTACCGATTCCTGGATCTGTATCCAGGGTGTGCAGTTTCCCCTGCTTGTACGCGACAAGGAGACGTGTAGACCACGCAAGCGGCGCCGTAATTATCTTGGCGTCCCTCCCGCCATCTTGTGTCGTGGCGCTGCCATTGGCTGCTACCTCCGGCGTCCATGGAGGGGAGGTCGGAGTCAACAGGTGTGTCCACGGTAGCCACTCCTCTTGTACTTCATAAATCCGTCGCGCGTGGAAAGCGGCGCTCTTACCAGAGTCCTCTGGATTGCCGGTAATACACTACATAGTCCTCTGGATTGCCGATAATACACTACATAGTTATATTGAATTTTACCACTCTGCTTGCCGAATTGTAATTGAACCGGTTCAGGTGGACTTTAGCCCACCAGGACGCGCGCGCGTCCTGGTTTTGCGCGCGCCTTTGTATTGTGCGCGCCTTTGGCGCCGTGAATCGGGACCTCAAAAAAAGAAATCCAGTCGCTAAAAACCGTGTAGTTAGTAAGAATATGGCTGAGTGAAATCAACTTCAATCGCTGCGACCGTATTTTTCGAATGACTGAGATACAAGCATTCAATATACCCTTAGTATGCGGGCATTTTTATTACAATTATTAAAATGCGCTTGGTAGCTAAATTATTATTCCATCATTTAAAAAGCATAATATTACCTCTTCATAAATTTGCTTATTCTATTTGAATCTTAAACATTTTCATGTTTTTATTTTTGCTGTGTTTCATTGCATGAACTAGGAAACGCTGGTGAGACACGTGATGTATCCTTAAGTCGAAAAAAAAAATTGGCCATTAAATTTTTTTTACTGGGTCAAAATGGAAACTTCCATCCGATAAATTGAGCGCAAATTATTTTTTTTAAACACACAAGAAACATTCAAATCCAACATTTTGTATAAATTATCATCAGTATTAAAAAAAAATGTTTTCGTAAAATTATGCTGTCATTTAACGCAATTGCTGATGCATAAAGGTAAAATATTGCAGATGATAGAGTAAAATATTACCAGAGTAAAATATTGCAGATGACAGAGCAATGCAGGTGGAGAGGAATATGTAAGGGGATTGGTGCGGTGGCGAGAGTACTTTCTTCCCATCCCGAAGACCTTGGTTAGAATCCCGGAAGAGGCTGAGATTATTCAGGGAATCTCTTTATGGGTGCCTACTAGTCCGTGGGACCTCTTGGCGCCTTCCATTAGGAGTAATCCATAGCCGACGCCGATTTTCTCTCCACCGTACGCCTCAAATAATCCTTACCATTCCTCGCCCTCCTATTCTCCGTAAATGGAGAAAATTCCTTCGGTTTTCAGTCACCTAGCCAAATAAAGCTTCCACGTTGGAAGAAGGTTGGTTATTTTGGATGGCGTCCGAAAACTCATTTGTACCACAGGCAGGTGGATGAGTCGATTGGGCATTGAGGGATTATTTAGGTCATGGAGGAAGGGTGGAGAGAAACCTGGCATTTGACTAATTTCAACGGAAGGTTCTTGGGAACTTGGGAACCGCAGTAATAACACATCTTTTTTCTAGAAATGCGCGAGTCCTATTGGTTGGGGAAAATTTCAATTCTTCTCCAGAGCAAAAGAGTAATCCTTCCCACCATGATCTTGAGAAGACCACAGCAGCTTTAGCCTTAGCCTCCTATGCAGTTGGGGTTTAAGTGAGGCTCTAGCTATTCATATTAAAGAAAGGGTTGTGAAGGTACGAATATGTGGAACGCATGGCTACTTGCTATCTCCATTTCCACCAAACCGACTCGAGTCCTGTACGTGCTTATCGTGCGAATGCACTGTTTTCTTGGCGTTTTTGTGGTCGAGGCTTTCTTCCACGCGATACGTGCTCCCGGCTTGGCTCGCCTATCTCCCGCTCGGAGGGAACTCATTGGCGGCTCCGCCTCGGGAAGCGGCAATGAGAGTGAGGAGACGAAGGGTGGCGTTTCTCCGCGAGCACTCGAATCGGCCCTTGAGTGAGATGAGCACGCGTGGAGGAGAGCGGATGAATCCGAGTCATGAGGTGGTTAAATCCTTCTTTCTTCCGGGCGCGAGCCCTCTTGAAATGTGGTGCATTTTTCATTCCTCGATATGTCTCAAGGTTGAAGTTTTATCGATGGTGGAATATAAGGGTGAGAATTTTTTAAATATTCATTAAATAGTGTGGTTTCTTTGGTATAAAGGTTATAGCTGCGTCCAAACTCGCCAGTTAGATACCTAAATCCGGATTTTTCGGGAGGACACCATCTTTAAGTGTGTCCAAACTCGTTAGGCATCATAAGGGAGTGGATTTAGGTAGCCAAATCGATCACCAGATTTAGGGAACATTAATTCCTACCTTAATCTGCCACCATTTTGAAATTCCCATAATTCCAAGTGCTGCAAGCGTCAAGGGGTGAGACAGAGTAGATACGAGTGTCATAGCTGGGAAGTATTTAAGAGTGTACCAATTAGATTTTTAAAAATTGTCTTACGCATGACATTTGTTAGATATGTTTCAAGTGAAACTTTCGTTTTTGGGAGTGACGAATTAATCGAAGAGTTAAAGGAGAGGGCTGATCTAAACTAAAAATATAAACTAACAATAAACTACCCTACACCTAAATAAAGTCAACAATGACACAAGTTTTAAACGAAACTAAAAAGAATAACTACAATACAAAAGAAACACTCAAAAAACGGCAAGCTAACAGTTAATAGTCTTCCAATTACAATTAAAACCTAAAAATTCAAATGTAAGCAACAGATAACTTTATGATTTTCGACAAAGCTCCTGTATCTTTGGGAAACTGCACATAAATGAAATTAATATTATTTAACATTTATTTTGCATAATGTTCATTGGACATCATTTCTTCGCCTTCATATGGATGTCACCGCATGGACCTTCTTAGGATATCATTTACATGGCATCCTATGAACATCCACAGGATGTCCTTAAGGGACTTCTGGATGCTAAATGGACATCCATTGGACATCATGTGGTGGCTGAGACAGACCTTAAACAGACGCATTAATGATACACGCACAAGGAAAGAACTGTACAGGGAGAATATAAAATTCGAATTGAAGTTATCAACTACACGATCACTAATGCAATACACTGCTCAGTCTAATGCGAATCGTTATCTACCAAAAATCAATACAAGCACAATGAACAAAAGCTAAAAGTACGTGCTATAGTATGCTCCTGTAAGTGACGGGATGTAACTATAAAAATCTTAATGCTACGAATTAAATACCGAATATTCTTAAACTACGAAAATAATGAGGAACTGTATTATTTTCGCATTCCAATTTTCAAACAGCACTAGTCACGAGGGTCATTTGTTCAAAATATTTACGTATTTCCCTTGTACTTCGTTTGCTTCAAGCTCAGCAGTCAAACTCAAGCTCCCTTTCTGTTAGCAGCCCAAAATTTAGGAAGCCAAATCCATGCTCCCTAATGCCTAACGAGTTTGGACATGGCTTTAATGTTCAGGGAGATTGATTTGTAAAAAGGGGCGGAGTCATGATTGCACTTGTTCCTGCTTTCGAAATCGCAGCGTTGCCACTTTGCTACCAGACTCCATACCCGGCAACACTGAATATGGAGCTGGACGGAGCGCTGCAGCGCGCTGCAGGCAAGGCGGCCTAGGCTTGTGCGATGACCGATTTTGGTCATCGATTTTCGATGAAAAAATTTCATCGAAATGTTTCGATGACGATGGCTGTCATCGATCATCGTATAGAGTGTACACGATGATCGATGACTATCGATGATCGATGAATGTCGATGATCGATGAATGCCGATGATCGATGAATTACGATGGTCGAGGACTCTCGATGAACTGTGCAGTAGTGATGAGCGATATATCGCTGTGATTGAATCACCGATACTGAAAAGTAGCAATCACAGCCTGTGACTAAATAATCGAAATCACTGTGACTGTGAATTCGGTGAATTTAGCCGATTTAGCTCAGGCTGCTACCGCTGCTACCAAGTGCACCAGTGCAACCAACGAATACAATGCTACCACTGCTACTGCGTGTTAACTGTGATTGAACGTGATCGCTACTTCTGTATCGTCTACCACAAACTTGAGGAAAAACATGAATACCAAACATCCCACTGTGGCCCTGCCATCGTCCTCAAGGCGCAATAGCTGGGGTGCTTATATTTTATACATTCATTTTAGATCTAAGGCGTTCAAATTAATGGAAAAAAGAAGAAAAATTAGTGATATAAGGATATCGATCATCCTCATCGATGGTTCTCATCGATTCATCGACATCAATGATTCGCATCAACTCATCGACTCATCGGGATCGATGATTCTCATCGACAACTATGATTCGCATCGACTCATCGGCATCGATGATTCTCATCGACTCATCGATATCGATGGTCGATGACATTCATCGTCATCGATTACAGTCATCGCACCGCGATGAATAAAATCATCGTCGATGACTTCGATTAATCGACCCATCGCACAAGCCTAAGGCGGCCGGCCTACGCTTTCTGCTTTACTTTCGACAAGCACACGTTTCATTCCTGGAGGTGGCGCTAATTTATTTGCAGCTTCCCTTTACGATAGTTAACCCTTTTAGTGCCAGCCTCCGTTGCCTGGTTTACGTGAAAAACGCCAGGTTATTTCGACGAATTTTATTTTCTTTTTATAGCCACATATTAGATTGTCTTCAGAATTGATAAAGAAGCATGATAGAAACTGAAAGCTATGGGACGAGAAGAGAGGGTCCGAGCGTAAAAATATGCGGCTGATAGATCGGCCCGTGGCACTTTTGCCACAAACCCCACGGACCGATAGATCTAAAGGCTGGCAATAAAAGGGTTAACATATAGCATTTCACAGAGCTTGCGGGCAAAGAGTAGTAATGCCGTAAATACATATCTGGCATTCTTACATATTCTTCAACCCGTTCCAACGCTCATCGAAAAGACGAAGGTCGATTATGGTACACTAACTTGCAATGATAAATGCAATAACTAGTCACCGAATTGATTTCTGGAGAGTGCTTTTCGGTGGCGGGGGGGTTAAATCCTCGCCTAGTACTAACTTGAGAGTCGAGGGTTCGAGTCCCGCCTGGGTGAATTTTTCAGCACTAACGACAAGGATAACTTCGTTCGTCCCATGTTACCTCTTCGTTTCACGCCGAAATACCTTGGGTGGTGCTATTAGGATAATGAAAAATAAACACACGTTTCAATGTTGTGTGACGCAAACCCTGCTCTGATTCCGAGCACACGTTCTGAAGGCCGTTTTAAATTTGTTTACACAAAATCTTCCGTGAACTCTTGCATGATGCAAAATTTATCACGTAAAGCGGCAAATTGTACGAACGCTTGTGCGAATTTCTCAATGCCTGCACGGGAAATAGAACCTGTTCTAATTTCGTAGAGACAAACGTACAGTCTCATGTACATTCCTTGGTATAAAAAACATCATCGTGTAAAACGGCCTTCACAAATGTTCCAGGAACTATGCGATACACGAGTAAGCTGGGGAAAACAAAAGGCTGCGCTGATTCTCCGCGAGGAGGTGGGGGTGGGTGGAAGGGCGGGGAGCAGTTGGGAGGGGGGGAAGGAAGGGGAAAAGAACTCCGGGGGCGTGGGGAGGAAGGGGAGACTTGGGGAGGAAAGGGGAAGGCGGTGGGTGGAAGGGGAGACGCGGTGGGTGGAAGGGGTGACGTGGGGGGAGGGAGGGGAGACGTGGGGGGAGGGTGGTGATAAAAAAGGGGGACTCGGAGGGTGGGGGGCTGTGAGGATGTCTTCCTCTCCCCCACCCACCCCCTCTAACTCCCTCTACCGGCTGTTCGGACGCCTACGTGAGGGCAAAGGGAGTCATCGTGAAATACCACGACAGCTACTCTCAGGGAGCGTGAGGCTCGGGATGGTTCTGCAGCCGTCGTGCAATATCTACATCTACGAAGTACCGTGCAAGCCACCACTAGGGTGTGTGGCACGGGGTGATTCCGCACCAGGCATGCAGCACTTGTCCCAGCACAAGTCAGAACCTCGCACGCTCCCCCGGCCGCAAGGCGCAGGCCAAAAAGCAGTCAGGAGAACATTGCTCAGTCCAACCGGAAAATGGGAGAGGGATACGTAAATGAACATGCAAACATGCAGAACAATGCTATGGACACATCTAGTGGTTAACATTACCGATACCGTTAATTTATGAATGCTACGAGATGCTACTTCATGCAGAGAACAAAATACAATAATTCCGGACAAATCGATCGGTGTGAAGTGTTAGTAATGAGTGCGAGAAAAATATGTACTCGTTCCAGTAGAAGGTCGAACCCTACACGCTC
Organism: Pyrrhosoma nymphula; assembly: GCA_963573305.1. Lineage (NCBI taxonomy): Eukaryota > Metazoa > Arthropoda > Insecta > Odonata > Coenagrionidae > Pyrrhosoma > Pyrrhosoma nymphula. The sequence continues at coordinate 101,763,784 of OY754332.1, read as the reverse complement.
CTCGAGCCGCGGACCAAAAGGGGGACTGGAGAATTATGCATGGATTAACTAGGGGAGTAAAAAGTTAACAAGTACGCAAACATGCAAATCACGGGTTAAGAAACTAATATTGTTGAGTAATACAAACACCTGTGATTCATGGAAACTGTGAGAAGCAAATGCATGCAGAAAACCAAATCATCCGGGGCTAGGTGTTAGTAATAATGACAATGAAAATTGTGTTGTACAAAGCAGTGAGCTACTAGAACTATTGCGCCAAGTTCATGAACAGGAGCCTGTAAAAGAGTCCCTTCTCCAATTCCTTGCTCCCTTCCTGGGACTTTTTTACAATTTGTATCCTCTGCATCTACACACAGATCAGGACTGATTAGCCTGCATCCACACCTTCATCTACGTGCGACAGTGCGTATGTGACAACATATTTCAGTAGGTCCGTCGTACCGTTTGAGACACGAGGATTGACGACTATGTACTAACCCAGCGGGCTTAAAGCGTTCCACATTTAGTTGACATTATTGCCTCCTCTGGACATTCAATTCACATGTAAATCTCCATAAGGCCGGAGGTGCGACTTTACCAATGACAGCAGGAAATTAATGTGATGCTATGCAATTTAAAATGACATTTTCTGAAGTAAAGAAGATGCTACATTTAGTGATGGCAATAATTAATCGATTTAGTTTAAAATAAATATCATAAAAAATATGTCCTTGAATTTCCGTTAGTATCGGAGCGCTTTGGATTTCATCTCCCTCACTCAGTTGCAGACTAACGGTTCACAGTATTACAATAAAACTTATGCAAAACGTTTTTATACGTTTACCTCCATTAAAGTTAGCTTTAATTTGTTTTTAACTTAGTTTCATCGTTATTGTATTCCTTTAAATATCTTTTGGACAAAATATTTTGAATTTTGCAAGGTAAAAAGCGGTCGCCTACTAACTTTTGTATCTCACAATATAGATCCATATATGCTGCGGATGAAATTTAGATAAAACTTTATATTTTTTTGGTGAAAGAATCGTAACTCTATCTCAATTACAAAGGGAGTTATGAATTTTTGATGTCGCCAAATATTTTCGACGCGCCATAATTCCGCCGCTTGCTCTGTCCTGCCAGCTAACCTATCGCGTGGAAGGGAGATTCGGAAACGGGAAGTTTACGGGGTGCGGAATATTTTATCATAACATTAACATTTGTGATATTAATAAAACAGGAAACAAGATTTGCTCAAATGAGAAGTTAGAAATAACTACAAAATATGATGAACAAGCCGCAAAAAGAGATAATTATTTTTTTATTTCTCTTACTCAAGGGCTCCAGAAGCGCTGACCCTCGAAGTCCCCCACCGTGACCCCTTGCCACCATTTAGTGCCTCAAGCAAAAAGGGGAGATTCGACACCACTGGCGACCTTTGACATAAGTTTTTCTCAACCACAAATCTCTCGTGACATTATCGGAAAACTTTCCTTATTCAGGCATGGCAATGCCCCACATTTCCTCGGCATTCTCCAATAAATCGATCCATAAACGTCAGTACTTTCGAAACCCATGGCATTAATAATGCTGTCAATGATCGACACGCGAGGTGAATGAAACTTAAAATGAAGCGTTAAGAATAAAAAAAATTCCATTTCATTATGCAGCTAATAAACGTAACTTAGATTTTAAAAATACCAGACTATGAAAACCTAATGTTTACTTTATATTCCGGTGATTCATATAACCTTTACATAGCAAAATTTCATCACCATGTCTCTTATTATGTGCAAAATTAAACACTTCTTTGAAACTAAGTAATTTTGGCGCGGAGTTATAAGTGGTTACCTATGTTGTCAGGATAACTCCCGCGGAGCGGAATATTTGTGGAACGCGCTATAGCTCGCTTCGGAAGAGCGTGTGGCAGGGGGTGGAGGGTGAAGAGGAAAGAAAACAGGGAGAAGGGAGAGGGCGGGAGAGGGACGGCAAGGTGTGTTCTCGTGTGGGTTGTGATTGGATTGGTCCCTTGAGTAGTAATTGTTTAGGGGCTATTACAATGGAACGGAAGGCGTGTTCACTAATATTATTACCCCTCCCACCTACACGTAAAGCAACGTAGGATTTCACAGAACACCCACTTTCTCTCGTGATCCTTCGTAAGACTAGACTTTGGAAAGCATGCGTGAACTCGTGGATATATACGCATATTTCTCGCAATTTCGTGCACCTACTGGCGACATTCAGGAACGCTAGAGTATTTAATAATGGAGGTTGCAATTCTGGAGCTGAGCGCAGATGGAAAAAACTTTTGCCGTTGGCTGACATGAGTTTACTGCAGTGAAACTACCGCGCTGTTTGCAATGATACGAACTCACAATCAGACTCCTCGTCCGACGATGATTGGAAAAGTTGTGCAAGATGATCTCACGAGTAACTTAACATCTTACATTGATTGGTGGATCCCACACCCTCAAGCACAGCACTTGAAAAATGCTGTAGTTGGATCAACTTCCAGCACCAAAATATTCTTACACCAGTGAATTGTTTTATTTCCTGTATGACTTTAGACTTCAGCAAAACATTTTGATATCATTTTTCTCTATACAATGGAATTACGCAGCATTATTTAAATGGAATCTTTTTTCGAAGCCAGAGCATCTGAGGCTGACATATATTATCAGGAGATAGCTGTCTGTACCGAAACACAAGTGTCAACGTGATTTTTTTATATTGGATATCAATACTGGGTATATATTGGATATATATTGGGTTCACTTAAAGTAACGTAGCTGTTACAATGCGCCTGCATACGTTTCTTCCTCGTCAACATCGCGTCGACAATACTACAGAGTTAAACATGAGGAAGGGCGCGCGGGGTGTTTCTTACACCTCAAACGTTTACTCAATGTAACTGAAGCATTGCCTCTACAATTTTGCAAGTATTCAAGCCATCAAATTTCTTGCATTTTAACCTTCTCGCGGGTTAAATAGCGACCTCGCAACAACAATTTTCAAGGCAGCAGTCAGAATTTATGTGGGGAGGGGAGAGAACCAAGTAGATGAGCACAGCACCTTGCGCCGTGATTCATGGTTGAATTTGAGAATTTAAAAATTAATATTACTTGTTCCAATTTAGATTAAATAGTCCTATAATATCTAGTTCGGCAACTTTATTTGTCTTATTTTAACCTATCCCAAAAAATAAACGCACTCGTTAATTAAAATAATATTTTTGAATTGAAAGTTTCACATGTAGAGACAACGATACATGTCGGGGGGGGGGGGGTAATACTACTACGGAAAAATACTACGGTTGGGAAAAATAGGGGGAAAAATCACTGAAAACGATAACGTAGTTTATGCACGACCCCTTACTTGCCTAACCTCCCTCGTATTATGCCACATTAAACAACGGTGAATAGTCCACGTAATCCAAGTAGTTTGGACGACGTGATCGTACGTTTTCGTGTTTTTTCTTTTGCTCGCCATGATTCGAACTGTTCGCGGCGTTCAGCCCTCCTCCGACCCGTGGCTGTAGCCCCAAAATCTTCTCCCCCACCCACCCCTCCTCCTCGTGGGAGGGCAGCAAAGATCACTTGCCGTTTTCCTATGTTCACAGCAGCGACTCGCATATTTTACCGCAATGTCTTGCCACAAATACTCTGTTCTCAGGAGATGTCGTGATCCAAATAGTAAGTAATTAGAGATAATATTACCGCAGGTTACCTATCATTTGTGCCTGTCCTACGTGAAAATGAAAATTCTTACATTCCTTGTAAGCATGAAATTCGAGCTGCTTTTTATATTAGTTGATATTCATGAAAATATGTATTTAAATATCTTTCTGAAATACAGTATGAAAATTACGACGCCATGCTCAAAACATAGAGACCCGAATCTCTAAAGCCGTGTTTACACGATGCATTTACCCGCGCAAGTACGTGGCTGGACAGATGCGTGAACACATTCAACAAATTAGAACATGGGCTATTTTCTGTCCACGCATTCACGCATTTGCGCAATTTTGAGTGTTTACACAGTGAAATTTTGATGATGATTGTGTTCACGCATCTACCCGCGCGGGTAAATGCATCGTGTAATCACGGCTTAAAACGCCGTACCCGTGGTAGTAGGAACAACTTACATCAATTGCAATTGGCTAAAATACCTCAAAGGCTATTGAAAAGTTCGGGTTCGAATCGTAGTCGAGCAAAAAACTCTTCCGACGCGAATTTCCTCAATTGGTCTCATAGCTTGAACTCTAATGAGTGACAACACACAATGATAATTTTTACCATTTTCACAATATTTCTGTCGGTTCATTGATCGCGAGGAGGTTCATGTAAGCAATTAGGTTTAGTATAATTTTGCACGGAGGGAATCATGGAGTTGAACAATAATAATTAAATTCATCGGCCACATATAGATTTCAGGAGAAGCCTCCAGTGGTAGTATGAGCATTGATTTCTGTCGTGAATCAGATTTCACAGGGAGGGAAATAGAAATGGGTTTACAAATATAGTCAAAATACCTCGGGCGGGTAGGGTGGAATTCGGGAAAACATTTCCGCAATCAAAAACATACCGGGGGAATTAGTCTCCATCGTCGTTGGTGTTCTCGAGAGTCACATCCGTATCCACAGGTCCCGCTCGTCGCCCATGGTGGGCCGGTGGTCCTGGAGCAGCGTTCTCGTCCCCTGGACGTTCATTTGGAGGTCCAGAAGGTTCTTCGCCACCATTTCCAAGTCCCGGGGGCTCAACAGCGCGGTGAGTTGGGGATGGTTGACCACCTCGTCGGGTTTCTGCATTGTTTAGTCGGGCAGGCCCATCGTCTGCGGATGACTCGTTCATCCATTGTTGCTGAAGGCCCGCGGCCCACATGGAAAAGCAACGCATCTCATCCCAGTTGAAATTCTCCCCAGCGTAGGCGAGAGCCGGTCTTCCGCCATGGTATGCACGGGGAGTCGGACCAGAGTAAGCCATCCTGCCACGGTATCCACGGGGAACCCGATAACGGAAAGTCACCAGGAGCCGTATACGGCTAACGCGCATTGCGCGGTTATCGCCGCCCCGACCACCCCTGTATCGTTGAGCCGAGCCCATAATATGCCGACTAACGCGTCCTCTAAACACCCCGCGTTGGAAGCGGTAAACTCTCTTGCCTCTATCCATTCCTCACTGTTCAATTAGATACACACAATGAACGATACAATTCCACCGCAGCTGCGGTCTCGGACTTCTTCTAACGTGATGGCGGTCACTAATCATTCACCGATAGTCTCCGACGCAGTGTCGTTGACGAATCACCGTCACCTTGGAGGAGTCACTCCACCTCCCCTCATCCGCCGCCTCGCCGCTTGCAGCGCCATGGCGACAAAAAGCCGAGAGTTGCGGTACACGGTGAGCCAAATGAGGGCGAAGGACATGGCGGCGCGGGGGTGCAGTAACTTCTATCGGCACCACGTCATCGTCACAATCGCGTGACGTCATCCAATCACCGGGTTCCGGCAGTGCATTTGAAGTTTCCCTAAGCTTCCAAACCACCCCAAATTGTTTTCCGTCTGTAGATTGTCTCTGATTTGCGTTCAAAACGACGAAATTGCGGTTAAGTTGTGTTGATTCCGAGGTAAATAAAGTTCTCTGAGCTCATTGGTATCATGTTCTTTTTACGTGTGTTCTAATTACACGAGTGCAGTTCATAATACCTAATGTTTTCTGTTGTCTACATATCGCCACTATCCATGGGTGTGCTTAATCAGTTATTCGTGCAACCAGTGAGACTTAGTGATATTTACCTGCAATGAATATTGTGAATATGTAGATTCATTGTTTGACTTAAAATCATTGTAATGTTGCGATATATTTCGGTTGTGATTTTGATTAATGATAATATTTTCTCACGAAGTTGGAATAGCTACCGGGAGCTTTATTGTGCCTGTGATGAAAATGGCTCGAATAATGTATGTATTGTTTTAATTAGCTATCTTTAGCATTAGCGTGCTTCATTTTGGTTACTAGAATTAAACAATGGTTTTGTTGCTTATTTTATTGTGTTTTTTGCTTTCGAATCAACTCTTTATTCTGTTGATAAGTTCGTTGGCTCTTGAATTTATGGCGCTTGCCTTTGTGATACATAAGTTGTGAGTCATAATCAGTAAAGTGGTATTGCGTAAACTGGTTGGTAAAATTGTGTTGATTTGGATGAAGTTCTGTACAGAAATATAATTCATATTATTATTAATTAATTATTGATGTGCTCCTCCTTGCCATCGATGCAAGTAATTGGGATTGGTACTTGATACTTTTTGGCATATTTGTATCTGAAAAATGGTTAACATAAACGTTTCAAGTATTTTTGTTTTTCGCAACGCAGAAATTGATGCCATTGGTACCTCAATTAGTTTCATGTATTAAATAAATTATGTAAGCGGCGTATGCAGCAATAATAGTCGAACAAAGCAAATCTTAAATTGGATTATAAAAGAAGCTTTCTGCTATACCGGTATTCGAAGTCGATTTTGATTGGCCCGATTAACGTGATTCATATTTCATTACGTCATGTGTTTGTGGTGGCGAGGTGGTGCCGATAAAAGTTACTTTCCCCCCGGGCAGCTGTGTCCTACCTAGAGATGAGCCTCTTTGAAAATTACCGCGGTAATTTTCGTAAATTACCATGGTATTTTTCGTAACTTACCGCGCCCCTTGAAAATAACCGTAATTTTTGGTAATTTTCTAGATAATTCACCTAAGCTAGAGATAATTTTTCATACAGATAAATTTCCAACATGTTCTTTTAAGCCAAGTCCACATTACCGACGTGTTTAATTATAAATTGAGGCATGTACAACTCATTTTTGGCATATTTTACTTAAATTATAACATTATTAAGTAATTATTAGTAAAATATTCTTCTTGAAAATTTCTCATACTTTGACAAAAGAAAGCCAGTTTGCGTGTTGCTGCCGTAGTTCTTTTTACAATTTTAAAAATCCTAATAGATTAATGTTGTATTAGGTATGGTTTAAACATGGTTATTCCCTTCCTATTGCTACTGGCTTTCTTATTTAACCATACATTTTCTGTTTAATGCTTAAAACTGAAAAAATACTGGAAAATTACGGTAATTTTCCCATCATCCCTAGTCCTACCCCCCTCGCCCTGAATCGCTGTTTTGCACAGGTTGCGGTGTACAAAGGCGCGAGGGGGGGGGGTGGAGAAGGAGGGGATAGACGAGCAGGAGGGGGCCGCTGCGAGATTGCCATTGGCCCTTACGTAACCCTTTCCCCTCCGATGCGATACTTGTCCTTGAGTCACGGAGTTCCGACCGGGGAAAATCTTCATATTTCCACGAACAAAATGCTCTCCTCATGACACGAAACTCTTTTAAGGCCGTTTTACACGGTGCATTTATTTGTACTATCTATCGTACGAACGCATGTACAGTCATGTGTGCAACCAGCTAACCAGCAGAAATAAAATGATTATTATTATATCACGCGGGATATCAAGAACTCTACTTGAGGACGCGACCAGTCATAAATTTGGTGGAATAAAATAATTTTAAACCCAAAGATCGCGATTACACTGAAAAACCAGAACACCAAATAACACGACGAAATGACGATGTAAACATTTCAGCAACTTTGAGTTAACTCTTCTCGGGTTCTCTACAGGTTCAAACTTTTCATAATTGCCGACGAGTAATTAATTCTCACCTTGAGAATGAGTGAGGAGTCGTCTCTCGAAACGTCGACAATTAAGCATAGTTTAAACCGGTGAAGAGCCCGAGAAGAGTTTACTCATTAAAGATTATATACACAGGATAATAGCTACTCATATTATTCGACGGTAGAGTGTTAATCCTTTTTATAAACAACTTTATTTTCAATCGTAACACAGGCACCACAGTTTTCACCATAACTGCACCATCTGTTGAATAAAACAGGATCAAAAATTGTATGATTGTGCGAATGGAATTTGAACAGGTTCTATTTTCCGTTCAGTCATTCATAAATTCGCACAAGCGTTCGCACAATTTGCAGCTTTACACGGTACAATTTCCTGATACATGCGTTCGCACGATAGATTGTACAAAAAATGTGCCGTGTAAAACGGCCTTTACACCTCTGCAGGTAGAGATGTAAGTCGAAAATATTCTCCAGAGAATATTCTCCGAGCATGAGAATATTCTCTGTAAGATTATGCTCAGAGCATTTTTGAGCATTTTCTTCCAAGTTGTCTACAATGCTAATAAATGTTAGAAAATTTTAATCTGAATAATTATTTGCCTATTTAGGTATTCTTTAAAAGCTGTGACAAAAGAGGAACAGGAAATGGGCCTACTTAAGTTGAGAGTCGACCTAACCTCACATTTTGTTGTGTGCTGCTTTAAAATAGGGTGCTTTCCATTCACTCTCGTGTGCTAATCACTACGTAACACAACAGCGCTCTTGCCTTCCATTCATGCCGGAACCTGCGCAATAGGTAGAGCACTTCGAAACAACTCAACAGCATCATTTTTGTGCGCTAATCGTCTGAGTGCGGTTGCGCGAAGCCATGGTAACGAAATATTTTATTTTCTTATTGCTCGCATATATGCGGCCATATAGTTAATTGCGTATCTCCGGTTTTAAAAATTTTGAGGGGTCGTTCACACTGATTGAATACAATTTGACGAATTTCTAATGCATGGAATAGAGAAAGTCAGTGTTCAATACTCGATAACAATTAATAATTGCTTTAATTACATGTTCTGCAATCTACCTTCCCTGAATTACTTTCGAAGAAAGTGACCGCTTTTCGTCTATTTTAAGAAAATGTGAAATGTGTTAGTAAATACGGATGATACCGATTACTAAATAAAGACTGTCTTCGAAGTATTAATAAATGGTACTTGTTTTGGTATGCTTACATAAACATTAGTGCATACATATTAACGTTGATTAGTGACCTTTGAACAGCAGATGGAGGGTGTTAAGTATAATGACAACTTAACTTCCATAAACTCAATGAACTCTGCGTTCAATGTGGTCATTTTGGTCGACCACTTTAGGGAAAAAGAAGGTGCTTGGTCCAAGCAATTCCTGTGGAAGATCGCAGAGAAACTCACAGCAATCAATTGATGGAAAGCGGTCTGCACTGGTTCGAAGTTGTGTGATCACTTGCAATATTAGGTATGCCTCCTACGAGCGCTACAACTGAGAGGAGCTTAAATAGTTCGTACTCTGTAGTTCACACGAACAAACGGAATCGGCTTACTGTATAAAGAGCTGGAAAGCTTGTATATGTTTCCCACAATTTATAGCTACTGCCACCAGTAGGACAGGGCAAGGTTACGTGATTACATTCGTTCTCCAGAACTAGAAGAGCTCAGAAGATGCCTCAGAGGAGGATGAACTAGATAGCGATTTGGAAGACGGAGAAATGAAAGCAAGCTCAGATGAGGAGTATAGTGAAGGTGAAGGACAAAGGTCGCAAGTTCATGTTTTGAAGAAAATGTGTCGCATGTAATTTGAAAAATTTCATTCACAATGGTTGTAACTTTTTTATTAAGTACCAATTCCCCCCGGGAAATAAAAATATTTTGACTTTATAAAAACGTTTTGACTAGGCCTAGTCAAAACCAAACATGCTACAAATATTTCAATTAGACAAAAACTTTTTAATGTACACATTACTAATGCATGGATACAATATACACAACTTTACTACAAAATTGAAGATGAAATAACATTATGTTGAAATTGAGACTTTGGCAATAGTGTAAAATGGATTGTGACTGTACAGAGGTCCCGAAAACACAATTTTATTATTGTCTTTAGAATATGCTCAGAAAATGCTCGTGATTGAGAATATTCTTGAGAATATTCTCCAAAAGAAAATGCTCGAGCATTTTACATCACTATCTGCAGGTGTCCGTGCAGCGCATAATGGTTATGACTAGTCTCAGTCCAAAATAGGGTATTTGGGCATTCAAACCTAAGACCTAATCGCCTTGCAGGGGTCTTTACGCGAGGAAGACTTGTGGTCGCGACGCGACGCCGTCTGGGATGTGTAGCAGCCGTTGCTATTTTCAACTTTAACATAACTTCAAATGGTTTATTTTTATTTTTCGATGAAAGATTTTCAGATTATCTTTGGAACAAAAACCAAACATAACACGATCTTAAATAAAACTATCCCCAGCGGGCAACTTTTGCCATCCGAGGAGACACTGATTGGTAAATGCTTGCCTGGCTATCTTAAAGTTACATCCTCCAATTTATGACGAACATTAACCATCGCTAACTTTGAACGAAACTTCACACATGCGCTATGCCTAGCCAGGCAGAAAATGTAAGACCGACTGCTTCCCCAGGTTTATGAAGCGCCTCGTTCTTGGCGTTCTTTAACTATTGGCAAATAAACCGGCCGATAGAGAGCAGCACTGAAAAGTGTCATGGCGGATATAGAGGGGATTGATGTCAGTACGACATACGAACGCAGTCGCCTTGATTTACTCTTAGTCCAGTCAATGAAGGAGTTGTAGAGGACATGGAAGAGGAACAGAGACCTAACTTCAGGGATTTGTTTAGATTTTATTGGTGGTAAACGTGGTATACATACTAAAAGTCCCCGGACCTAGGTGGTGTGCGGAAGGGAGGGGGAGGCGCAGAATGTCACTTTTTTTGTTTTTTGCTCATATCTTGAAAACGGTGCGTGGTAGCGAAAATATCACTGAATTAAAAATTAAAGCTATTTAAATTTACAACAAAATATGTTCTTATACATTTATTTATTTTCCTCATAGTTATATAGATATTTGCTAGCGAAAATTGTAAATATTTGAAAAACGCACAATTTCCTCCCGTTTTTTGACAAACATTTCCTTCTAGCGGCTCAGCCTTTACTTTTACAGCAAAGTCTTTGGGAGCTTAGTTGTCGAGAATTACATTATCTTTAAAATGAGACATACTATAACATGTTATCTTCAACTGGTCAATGGTTACAATAATTTTAAATGTAAGGGAAAATTCTGGAATCTGATAAGAAAACCGCACATCGCACTTTCTCGTTTTCTAGGGTTGTATATTGTTAATATACCTAGGCTAGGCTAGTACGGTGATTATTGTACTGCTCATAGTAATATGTGGAACATCATTTAATAGTTTACCTTCAACTGGTCAAAAGTTACAGCAATTGGAAATTTCTGGGAAAATTCCGAAATTTCGCAAGGAAACCGCACATCTCTCTATCCCGTTCATCTATGTTTATATCTTATTTTTAAAGCTATCGTGAACGTCGGAAGAAGAAATTACAGAGGGGTACATTCATTGGCGGATTGTGGCAAACAAAAAGAGTGTTTCACAAGTGTTAGTCCGCTTCCAACAATACTACTACCCATAGAGTGGAAAGTATTCAATGGTACTTACATTAATATCAGCATTGTCAAAAAAAAATTAATTTCATGATCGTGTTTTCAAGACTGGTTGAGCATGGATCATAAATTTCTAAATCTTGGACTTCGTAGTAAGATGAACAAAATCCTAAACTTGCGAGAATGTTAACTAAGTTTTTAGATGCAAATCTTCTGTGAAGTAGTAGGGAGAGGCTACTCAATATTGAGGACAGGAACGTCCGCGGCCGAAGCACAGAGGTAATTGCGGGTGCAATCGTGGTACATTTCTTTGTGTGATACAGGTGGGTATGTGTTAGTATCGAACACTTAACTCTGGATGTTCTGCCTAATGATATTTTTTCCCAGTCACTGCGGCCATTAATTCGTCATTGGAAAACTGGCAGTTACTGATCTCTCCCATGCACGAATAAATTTATTCCATTCCTCTGTAAATGTACATCTACATACTACCCCGCAAGCCGCCTCAATAGGCGTGTGGCGGGGGGTGTTAGGACACCAGCCGTTTACATATAAAAAGGAAACGCTCTATGAAATTACGCCTTGCATTTATTAAAGTCCCTTATTGTTCGGGGGAAAAACGAATTCCCATACCTATCCGTTCGGCAAAATATCTCTCTTAATTTATCGTTTCTGTCGGACCTGGAAATATAGTGGGGTTCTAATATGATGTTCTCCGTGTCGCTCTGAAAGATATCTATTCTCAATTGCTCAAGTAATCTAAGCCTAGCGCGCAGCCTCCGAGTCTCTAGCGGCTCCCAGCCTAATTCGTTTAACATTTGTGTAGCGCTGTCTGTACGCCCGTAGCTGTTTTTGATGAATCGCGCAGCTTTCCTTTGTATTTTATTAAGTTCCCGGATGAAGTCTTTCTGCACCGGATCCCATATGCTCGCTGCATATTCAAGTTGTGGCCGGACGAGTGCGAAATAGCACCTTACTTTTTCATCCGAAAATCTTCCCACAATACGCTTGACGAATCCTAGCTTCTTCAGAGCTCTGCCACAAATATTTCTTATATGTGTTCCCCACGATAGGCCCGAAGTTATCGTAACTCCTAGATACTTCACTTCATCTGTCGCCTTTATGTTGACATGTAGTTATCACCCTGGTGAAAATGAACCGTTCACTAAACTGTTCTTTGGCTGTGCACAAGCTGTGCAAACGCTTGACAAATTTCCTGGGCCGTTCTGCCGATTTTTTTATTTCTTTAGTCAGGTATAGAGGTCTAATAAAATTCACACGGAACTTATCATCGTAAATAACTTCCTCGGCGACTAAATCATTTATGGAGGACTGCCGACCAATAACTTTTTCACTCTTGTCATTCCTCGCAAGACCATGGTTGACCAGACAAGGCTGCAGCCTCCATACACGTTTGTTGTATATAGTAGCTAATTTTCGCGTGTCATACACCACTTTCCGCCTTTAAAAAGCCTTCTTTTTCTCGTTCTCTACAGGGTCTGCTCAGAGAAAGCAGTGATTCTTGAAATTGAATTCTGTTAGTGAAGACCTCGAGCTCACCATTTCAGTTGATTCAGATTATGTTGATGCAGCCTGCCTCTTCAAATCCACGATGCTTTGTTCTCTGTTTTTTTTGCACTGTGAAACTGAGAATATTTTGCAAGACTTATAAACGTCTTCATTGCCTCTATATCCGTATTCACATCGACGGCATTTATAAGTGTCCGAGAAAATAAATAAACTTGAGCGGTCAAAAATTACGCAGGAGCCCAATAATTTAAGGATGACAGTTTCAAAATCCACCAAATTCTCTAGAAAGAAAGAAGATATAGTCTCTTAACAAGAACAACTTGGCTTAAGGCCGTTTTACACAGTACATTTGTTTGTACAAACTCTTCCGTGAACTCTTGCATGAGGCAAAATGTACCGTGTAAAGCGGCAAATTGTATGAACGCTTGTGCGAATGTCTCAATGCCTGAACGGAAAATAGAACCTGCTCTAATTTCGTTGAGATAAGCATACAATATCACGTATGTACATTCGTTTGTACAAAATCTTTCATTGTGTAAAACGGCCTTTAGATTAGCTGAAAACGCACAACTTGCACGTCCTCGCCTCCTCGCTATCCCCTCTCGAAAGCCTACGAATTTGACCACCAGATGTCAGCCACTTCGGGTGGAAGAGCGAATAGTAGTAACGTGATCGCTTAAGCCTCAGGGGGGGCACTTTGCAGACCCACAGCCTGCGGGCCATAAATCGAGGTAATATTACCTCCATTTATGTGGTATCAGCCAGTAACTGTCGTTTCTGGGCAGCTTCATTCTTCTTGAATCTCCTTGTCTTACCTAGAGATGAATAAGTTGTTTCATCTCTTATTGCATGATTTCAGCAAGTAACACGCTACCTCGTTTCACATTAACTCGTTTCAAATGTGCAATAATCAACTCGTATTATGGCGTAATATAGAAGAACGAAGGCAGTAAGTGGAGTAATATCGCGGGGTACATCGTGCACGCTACTTCAACAGACAAAGAAACGTACACGAAGCGGCAGGAAGCGGAAGCGGAGAGCACCGCTTCCGCTGTCGCTTTGCCGCGTGGAATCATGGTGATTGCCATTGCGGCATCTTTTAATCTGAATTTAGGTTTGCGATAATATTCTGTCCAAGGGGACGAGTCATGAATGAGGCGGTGACCCCCACCGGCCTTTGGAATTAAATATGTACGGAGGGCACATGTTGGCTTGCGCCGAATTAAAATCCCTCTTTGACACAATGCATCAAGGTAACGAAGTAAATCACAGTTATCTCCTGAATCTAAAAAGGTAAAAGGGGCATTTTCTGGCCGGGGCAAATTTGCTCCGACCAGGGCTAACTCCACCACACTGGGGTCGTCATAAGGATAAACCCGAATTTCGGGTAGTGGTTCGTGGTTTGGACTCACCGCTGTAGGCGGGGCTAGGTCTGGCTGCCTGAGGAGTTGGTCAAGGGGCAGCATGTCCGGCGGGTCGTCGTCCGGGATGCGCATGGTTCCGAACCCCGGTCCATTTGAGGGCAATTCTCCCACGTCGGATGCTGATGAATCCACCTCCGCTGTGTCTGCGTCACTCGGGACGGGGCTGCTTCCGCGGGAGGAGCCGGAGTCGGAGGTCTGGTCCTCATCCGACTCGGGCTCACCGGAGTCGTGCCACCGCAGCAATTCCCCGATGACCGGGTCGTCCTGGGCGGCCTCCTCCAGGTATTAAGGTGGGCCCGGAGACGGAGGTCCCGGCAGGTGCAGCAATGGGACAGCACCTTCCTCTTTGTCCTCGGCGAGAGCTGGTTTAGCGGCGTCGGACGGGAGGCGGGGGTCGAGGGCCGCCGGTTCGTTGACCCCGGCCTCTGGTGGGCTGGCTCCGGTACACTGGGGCGTTGGACTGCGGCGCTGGCCTTTCGCGATCAATTTCTCGGATGACCTGCGGCTGTAAGGTGTTGGGCAACCGCAGCAGCTCGTTTGGGCCCGTGATGAGTGCCGCGGTTTCCCAACCATGACTCGATGCTATGGCCAGCAGCCGGGCTCTATTGTAGAGTAGCGTTTTCGCTGGACCATTCAGGATCTCCCACTGTCCTGCCAATCCCAAGATCAGCGCAACTTCATGTAGGTCGCGCCTCGTCAATTTCCCGGTGTGCTGGGTAAATTCTTAAGTAAAAGAAAGAGTTCCAGGGACTCTTGGTCAGATGGCAATTCCAGGGAGCCCGCGGGTTTCTCTGGCGTCAACTCCGGGAAGCGCTGCAGAGCCGGGAAGAACTATGAGGCTACGGTGGACCCTTGGCTGCAGTCAGGTTGCGAGGGCGGCAGCGAGACGATGGGCTGTGAGCCGAAACCAATCTGTGTCAGCGGAAGGGTACCCGAAGAGGGTCCCGCACCGGCTTCAGGTGGCAACAATCGGGCGATGGCCGAGAGGATTCTGTTGGCTTATATATATAGGCTAGAAAAAAGACCTTGAGGTTGGGGAAGGATAGGAAGGTTAATCAGTGGACACTCACTGACAGATGCTCCATCACAAAACCGTTGTCCACTGCTTAGGGTAGCTTTCGGGCTAAAGACCCTTCTTCAGCTGGAGGAGATCACTACTAAGGAGTGTCACACTGGAGTTGAGAGTTTACGGTATGTCTTGGTATGGGGTTGGTTGTTGGGGAAAGAGGATTGGTTAGAAGGAAGTGCAAGGGGGTGGAGTGGGAGGGGAAGGGGAGGGAGCTAGCGAAGATTGAGTCCGGGCGGGCAGGTTGACTTTAAAGTGGAATTATAAGACAGCTCCCAGTGGCTCTATTATTGGTGTGTCAGGTGGGAGGGCGCGAATTATTTTTATATGAAAGCAGTTGTTGAAGGAGAGGTAATGCGAGTTGGTGTGCTCGGCTACTGGCAACTGCAACTGTTGCATTACGCTGCTCCTGTGATTATTTACCCGCATGTTTAAAGGTGTGCTGGTGAGGCCAAGGTAGAAGGCCTGGCAGTGCTTGCAGTTATAAGATATATTACATTACTCGAGGAGCAGGGGGGTTATCCGGGAATGTCGATAACGGTGACATTACGTCATCACTTCCCTCATTTTTAGAAATACGTCATCAATCTCGACGAAGATGGCGCCCACGGCTCATTTGGCAGTTCTTCGTTCACGGACCGACTCAAAACCGAAGCTTCCGTGTCGACCGTAATTTTTCGGTGGACGGCGCTAGCGTCGCGACGGGAATTAAAGAGCATCATGGGAAATCCCCCCCGCCCCGCCTCCGCAACCGAGCTTTTCAAGCGCTTTCCGTTAGTGTTTTGTTTATTGTTTTGGCGGTATTTGAGAGTCAAGTAAGTAATGCTTATTTACTTCTAACATATTTTCATAATTCGAGGTTGATTAATGACAATCCCGCCCTTTATACTTATAGAAATCCTCGTATTTAATCTATTTCATGCTTTCATAGTTGTATACCTAGTGGAAAATCAGTCTTCTTCGTAGAAATAATTATTATTGCCATGCTAATGGGTATGATCTACGCAATCAGAATATCACTCATCCAACAGTGATTTCATTTGAAAATACTATTTGGATGCCTTGCGTTTAAGTTACTTAAAAAGGAATTTCTTTCCCTGTTGAGTTTCAAAGATATCTCACTATGCCGTTGACGCTCATGTGATTGGAAGTTATTTTCGACTTGCACACATGTTGGACGTATATATTAAAAGAGTTTCGTACGAATTATTTTTCATGGATAACCTTCCATCCGTTAATATTTCATAGACATGGATGACTGGGCTTTGGAAGCTGCAATTGCGAGGCGGCGTAGGAATGAGGAGGAAGAAATATTGAGAGAAAATGCGATGAGGAGAAATAGGTTGAGACAGTTAAGAGATGGTGCAGATCCATTTGCCTCGCGGGAGAACGTTTTTGTGGGACTTTACCGGCTAACAAAGGACATGGTGAGGGCGCTAGTGGAGGGCTTGGCCTGAGCCAAGTGAGCGTGAGCCGAGCAATACAAGAGGTTACTCATGCCCTAAATAACCGCAACATTGTCAGAAAATGGATAGAATTGGTGCCTATGATTAATTAGAACTAAATTTTTCTGCCTCTACTAGTAAAACGGACGTACAAAAATAAATATTACTACGGAACTGGATAATGATGATAACGTTCTTAACAACCTCAACCGCCGTTAATTAATTAAATCGATGTATTCATGACATAAAACATTGTTTAACTCTTCTATGTAAACACAAACATAAATGCTAAATTACATATAATTCATAATCCTAGGTTGAAAACACACAGCCTTCAGTGTTTTCCATTTCTGCTATTTCTCTATACCGCCAAATTTCTACAAAAACAAATGCGAAACTCGTAGCGGTGCGCTAAAAACGGAACACAAAACTGAGCCAACGGCTCTGACATCAGCTCATAGATTCGTTCAAAATGTCGTTTGATTGGGTCTTTTTGCCGTTCATTGAATGCCTCAATGAATGAGTAACGACATTATGACCAACGGCATTCCCGAATAACCCCCCAGGTTCCCAGAGTAAGTATTTGATATGTGACATTCGTCACCGGAGTAGTGAAGAAACGGGAAGTGGTTTTGATTGGGCAAGTGAGGCAGTGGGGCTTGTTGCAAGGGTGAGAACCAATAGGAAAGAGGGAAAAGGAACACTACTTGCAAGTGAAGTTTGACGGATCTAATGGATCCAGAGACTATTTTGTAGATTGGGAGGGTGACGGAAGGAGAGCACGGGAGGTCTTTTTATAAGGGAGGAAGTTGAGGGGGATGAGGAGAGAATGGAGTGTGCTGATTTCATAAGGCTTTTCAGTGAGGCATCAAGACCTGGATGAAAGGTAGTCGCAAAGATAATCGAATCGTCAATGGATTTATTACCCTCCGGTTGAGGTACCAAGCGCGGTCTTGGAGAGGGTTCGGTCGCCTTAACGAGTTGTTCTCTCACCAAGGAGGGGGGGATAACCCTGACTCACGAAAGCTTTTTCCAGGTCTTCCAAGTATCGAAATAAGTGAGAATTTTCAGAACAGATTCGGCGATATCGACGTGCCAAAGAGAATGGCAGGGAGCATTTACAGTGTTCGGGATGTCTCAATGCAAGTACTGCTGAAGGTTGGTGGGTTTTTTGTGGACGGATGTGCTGATTTTTCTGTTTTTTAAATGAATATCTGCATCGAGGAAAGTGATTGAAGAAGTGGAGGAGCGGTGAGACAAAGAAAGAGTTGGATGGGAGTGAATCATTTGAATAAAATCTTCAAGTGCTGAGCTTCCATGGGTCCAAGTGATGAATATATCATCAATATATCTCAGCCAAATGAGAGGCTTGAGGGGTGAAGAAGATAAAAGATTTTTCTCTCATCGCCCGAGGAAGCTAGAGGCATAAGAAGGGGCCATTCTCGTGCCCATAGCCATGCCCCTTACTTGGAAGAAATTACGCCCTCCGAAAACAAAGCTGTTTTTGGTAAGAACCATCCTCATGAGTTTCAGGACGAATCCGGTGGAGGGGCGCGAGCCATTGGGTCTACTGTTGAGAAGTTCCTTTGTAGCTGCCAGACCTTCATTATGGGGTATATTAGTGTAAAGGAGACCTCAACGTCAACAATTTGTCAAAAACTATTCATCAGCAGTGAGGAGAATAGTATCAGGTGGGAGTGGAGAGGGGAGAGATTTTAGACGACTCTGGAAATGCTGCGGGGATTACAGGGAATTAAGAGGGCGGGCTCTCTTTTAGAGAGGCCCTCCTTGGGGCCCTCAAACCGTGGCAGCTTAGAAATGGAGGTGGTAGGCTTAGCGGTACGTTCAGAAGTAAGGGGTTTGTAAAAGGAGGTGTCACTGAGTTTCTGATTGGCTTCCTCCTCGTATCTCTGGCGGTCCATGAATACCGTAGTGGAACCTTTGTCAGCGGGAAAAATTATAGTTTTCTCTTTACGCCTTAATGAGACAAATGCATGTAACTCGTCCCGTGAAATGTTCTTAGAGGACGGCTGGGAATCCACAAAATCTTGGGAGGAAATATGATTGAAGTAGAGTTTAAGTGGATGGCTGGCAGAGAGGGCGGGTGGACAGTAACTGGAGGGTTATTAAAATTTCGAAAAGGATTCTGTGGTGGTAGGATATCATCCTTCGTAGAATTGAGGGGAGAGTCTGTACCATGAGAGAAGTTGAATTTTAGTCGAATATTCTGTGCAAAGGCGTGAAAATCAGAGAGAATGCGAAAGTGGTTGAGTTTAGGAGTGACACAGAAGGATAGTCCCTTGGCAAGAAATGACGACTCTGAGGGGGAAAGAGTGTGGCAGGACAAATTGACCACAGGTTCCTTTGAGGGCTTCTCCCTGGGCTTGGACATCTGGTGACCAGAGCGAGCGAGGTTTTAGAGGCCGTTGATGACCCTCAAGCTGTTGAGGGGGAGGGGTGGGGAAACCCATTAGGTCTGCCAAGCAGGGCCTTTCTGCGAAGAGCGGTGAATCCAAGCTAAAGACTGCACCCAAGGAGAAAGGGAGTGGGAGACCTAACCTTAAATGATGGACGCACAGATTGGAAAGCTTCTTTTTAAGAGCTTGTTGATGCTTGCATTTTTGGGAAGAAGCACAGGAAAATAAATCTATCTATATAATTTTAATTCTTACTCATTTACTTTTTAAACATTGACAGTTTGAAAATTTAAAATAGATTTAAAAGATTTGAATTGACACATTTGCACTATGTGGCCTCACATCACTATGTGGCCATACTTGTGTTCCACTCAGGTGTCAACAGCTAGCTGCCTGCTCTGGCCCCCTGGTCCTCCTTTGTAAGGAAAAGAGTAATATATAATAATAATTAATAGTTTTTAACAGTTATAAAAGAATCATCTAGAGTAATATGTAATACTAATAATTTGTAACAGTTATAAATGAATCCTATATATTTGAGTATCCATACAAATATTGTTTGAGTCAACTGATTTCCATAAAATTGTACTCTATCAAGTTCATAGAGAATCAAACTATAAATATGTTCATCAGGCTGATCACAAATGTAAGTCTAGTGTGGCTGATATCAGTTAACTGTGAGCTGAAGTGGATCATATTATAATGTCACATGTAGGGGCAATTTAACCCTTTTGCTGCCAGCGGGCCGATATATCGGCCCACGTTGGATGTGCGAAAACTGCCACGGGCCGATTTATCGGCCCAACTTTAAATACCTAAATATAATGGCCTTCCTTTAAAAACCTGAAGAGAGCCTTGGCATTCTTCGTGCATCCTACCCGAAATGGGCTGACAGTAAAAGGGTTAAGTTTGCCTACAGTATAATGCGTCAAAATCATATTAACCATTCTCGAATTGCAACATTTCCACCCAGTTATTCTGGCTGGTTATTTTTAATGTTAGAAATATTTTTTAGAATCGAATAAATTTTTGAAATTAATTAAATATTGAATGGGTTAATGCATATACATCACATTTTTCTTTATGTCAAAGGAAACTATGAACTAAACCTCAATATATGTTAGCAGATGTCTCTCAGTGGATGCGGATAAGTCAGTTTAGATGTGGGACTATATCGAATGCACTTCAATTAATGTTTTCTTTAACTCAAAAAATATCTTGGAGGAAATAATGCTTAGAATCAAGTTTATTATGAAAGTATGATATATGGCTAAGGCATGGATTAATTTGTCTGATAGCTACAGCCAGAGGAGGATTAGCGCACTTGGGGGCCTGTAGGCAGTACAAGCAACAGGGCACGTCAATAAACAATTGTCTCAAGAGAAGAATGGGGAAAACAATTCTCAGGGCCTCTCCAGGGCCCCCAGAGCCTCAGGGTCCATAGATAATCTGCCTTATTCCATGTTATTGGTAATCCGGATCTGGCTACAGCTTCTACATAGGAGTGGATTCGGGCTTAACAAGGAATACCCACATAGTGTCTCCTATGGATTTCGTTCAAAACTAGCAGAGTGTTAGTGTGCCGCAATCAACCCTTAGACTGCGGGAAACGTACATGTACATGTGTACCGGCAGCTGCGGGAAAAACATTCTTGTACGTTGACCCTCTCTGTCTACCTGCTTCCTCAGCCCTTTCATATTTTGATGACCCAAACTCTTTCTTTCCTGCGGTGGACATTTGGGGACCCACCCTTTTTACCCAAACCACTCCCTTCCCACGCTCTTTAGGGATCCCATACCACCTCAATGAGGTACGACCCTTTCTTCCGATTGCTCGCTCAATAGCTTCTGGTTAGTAGTCTTAAATTCGTGCCCGGCTCAATTATCAATAAATTTCTTTGGTAATTGGTATCAAACTAATCTCTTCCTTGAACTACGACCTTGACGTGGTGGAAGGGCTTGTGCGTTCCAATGACCCCTAGAGCTGGACTGGCAGGAGCAAGTACATTGCTCCTGGTAGGGCCACCAATGCCAGATAGGTCGAAGGGTAGGAGCCAGACGAAAGGTAGTTCCGTGATGGTGTCACGTTAAAAATACCGTTGAGTCGCGTGGGATACCTCTCAACTATCACTTCCCAGAACATGAAAGTCATCCAAAGAGATCTGATTCCTGGCAACTACGGGACGCCGCCCACTAGGGCGGGTGTCGTGCCCGGTCGTCATCACACGAATCCCTTGCACAGAATCATCATCAGAAGATACAAGGGAAAGGAGGGAGAAGAAGAAGAAAAAGAGGAAGAGGAGGAGGAAAACAATGGTAAAAATAGGAACTTGGAACGTAAGGACCATGATGAGGGCCGGGAAGCTTGAAAATATTAAGCAGGAAATGGAAAAAGGAAAAATAGATGCTTTGGGATTGTGCGAGGTTAGATGGAAGGATAGCGGGGACTGTTGGAGTGATAACTACAGGGTGATCTATAGTGGGGGAGATGAGAGTCAACGGGGGGTAGGCATGGTACTGAACACAAAGTTGGGACTGAGGGTGGTAAACATTGAACAGGTGAACGACAGGATACTAGTGGTAGAAATAAAAGCACGCCCGACGAATTTCGTACTGGTCCAGGTATACATGCCTATGAGCAACCATAGGGAGGAAGAGGTGGAAGAGGTGTACGAGCAAGTAGAAGAAATAATTAGAGAAGTGCCGGGGAAGAAAAACCTGATAGTGATGGGTGACTGGAATGCAGTGGTGGGAGAAGAGAGGGACGGATTAGAAGTAGGAGGGTTTGGGCTAGGAAGAAGAAATGATCGCGGTGAAAAGGCAGTTGAATTTTGTAGAAGAAATAAATTAGTAGTGACAAACACTTGGTTTAAACATCACCCAAGGCGTAGGTACACATGGAAAATGCCGGGTGACACTGGGAGATACCAAATTGATTATATAATGGTGAGGCAGAGATTTAGGAACAGTGTAAAAAACTCTCGTAGCTATCCAGGGGCGGATGCGGACTCTGATCATAACTTGGTGATGATGAAGTGTGAAGTTAGATTCAAAAGGCTTTGTAAAGGTAGGAAGATAAAGAGGTGGAACCTTGAAGCATTGAAAGGGTTGAAAAAGAGGGAATACCAAGAGCTAGAAGAAAATAACATAGGTGAAGAGAAGCGGATGGGAACCATAGAGAAGAGATGGGAGGTTATAAAAACATGCATCGCAAGAGCGGCAGAGAAAACAATAGGAACGGTGGAAAAGAAGAGGGTTAAGAAGCAGTGGGTTACAGAAGAAATGATAAAGAAAATGGAGGAGAGAAGGATATGGAAAAACGTGAACACCGACGTAGGGAAGAGGAAGTACAAGGAATTGAATAATAAACTCAGGCGAGTGACCAATCGGGCAAAAGAAAACTGGTGGAAGGGACAATGTGAGCAAATGGAAAAGATGCAGGACGAGGGGGAAGTGGGCGCTTTGTACGCCAAGGTGAAAATGTTATCGGGTGGTAAGAGAGGTCAAGCGATACCAAAGGTTAAGGACAAAACAGGAAAGATATTAATCGAACAGGAAGATATCCAAGAAAGGTGGAGAGAATACGTAGAGGAACTATATGAAAGCGAGAATAGACCCCTTAGCCTAGATCTAGAGGACGAAGGAACAATAGATAAAGATAACCTCGGACCAGAGTTACTTGAGTGTGAAATAGAGAGGGCACTAAGAGAGATGAAGGGTAGAAAAGGCGTGGGAACCGATAACCTACCTTCGGAGCTACTGAAGAATCTAGGTAGTAGGGGGAGAAAATCGTTTTTCGAACTTATTCGCAGGATCTACGAGGAAGGAGTATGGCCAGAGGATTTCGTGAAAACAGTATTAATACCTATCCCGAAGAAGAAGAAAGCGTCAGAATGCGAGGAGTATAGAACAATCAGTTTAATTTCGCACGCAGCAAAAGTGTTGCTTAGAATACTAAATAGAAGGTTGGAGAGCAGAGCAAAGTGATATTTAGGCGATGACCAATTTGGGTTTAGGAAGGGGAGGGTAACCAGAGATGCGATTGCGGTAATGAAGACACTTATAGATAGAAACATAGAGCATAATCAGGATGTTTTCGCTTGTTCTGTAGATTTCGAAAAGGCATTTGACAGAGTAAACTGGGAGAAACTAATGCAGATACTGGGGAAAATAGGAATAGATTGGCGTGATAGGAGACTCATCCGAAACTTATATATGGGGCAGAGGGCTCAGGTAAGGGTAGCGGACGGTGAATCAGGGTGGGAAGTTATAGGTAGCGGGGTGCGGCAAGGGTGCCCGTTGTCGCCTTTACTTTTTAACATCTATTCTGAAGAAATGGTAAGAGAGGCATGGGATGAGCTAGACGTGGGAATGAAAGTAGGAGGCCAGTGGATAAAGTCGGTTAGTTTCGCAGACGACCAGGCGTTGGTGAGTCGGTCATCGAAAGGACTTCAAACTTTAGTAGATGCACTGGAAAAGCAGTGTGAGAAATACGGAATGAAGATAAATAATAGGAAAACAAAAGTAATGAGATTTGGTAGGACAAAGAAAGCGAAGCTGGTGATAAGAGTAGGAAGTCACAAACTGGAGCAAGTAGAACAATTTAATTACTTGGGTAGTACGCTAGAAGAAAGAGGACATAGTAGCAAAGACATTAGGAGGAGAATAGCGCTAGCGAAGGAAGCGTTCAATAATAGAAGGGAGCTGATGACGGGGACCTTAAGTAAGGATGTAAAAAAGAGGCTAGTAAAGAGCTTGATATGGAGTGTGGCATTGTATGGGGCGGAAACGTGGACCTTGATAAAGGAAGACGAAAATAGGCTGAAGGCTTTTGAGATGTGGGTGTGGAGGAGGATGGAGAAGGTGCGTTGGACGGAAAGGAAGACAAATGAGGAAGTGCTTGACATGGTGGGCGAGGAGAGGAAACTTATAGATGAGATTAGGGGAAGGCAGGGTAGGTGGCTGGAAGGGGTAATGAGGGACGATGGTTTGCTGAAGGTCGTGATAGAGGGAAGGATGTTGGGTAAGCGGGGAAGGGGAAGGAATAGAATCGATTTTTTGGACGGGATGAAGAAAGGTAGGACTTATGCTGAGATGAAGAAAGAAATACAAGAGGTAGAAAGGGCACAGCACGTGTAAGAGTTCGTTGGATATTCTCTGACTTTCATCACAACCTACCTCTAACCGGTAGATTACTGTAATGAATGATCAAACTAATCAGAAAATTGCTAGAAAAAAATATTGTCATATTAATTTTTGACAATTACGCCTGTAAACAAAATTTCAAAATTTGTTCAAAGTCCCACTAATCCCTCAACAAGTTCCTTTGCCCACCACCTGGGATCTCGAGAAAAGTGTCGGGAGGGGATTACATGGGTCATATAACTGCCCGGACTTGGCCCGTGGGAAAGAAGGACAAGCTCCGTCCGAATAGATATTTCCCTCACAGGGTGGACGACATGCACTCTAGCTTCAGCAGATTAAGGGTAAAAGCACATGTGAAATATTTTCCATGGCCGCAACGACCCGTGAGCAAAGATATTTTCTTCCAGACTTCCACGTCATCCACCCATTTTCACCAAGGGGCACCTCGCTTGCGGGCCTGCAGCAAGACATCCCTCCTGGTGAGTGTAAGCCCCTGTGGACTTCGTGTGCTCAGCAGATACTTAATTGGGTGAGAGAAGGAGCCTTGGAAACATCCATTTTTCCAAAACAGCGTCAACAAATGATCCCATCCGTAAGGTGCCGTCTTCCCTCAGCGAAGAGCTGGCCATATTACATATCGACACTTTGTATCAGTATCCATCTTCATATTGCATCGATTGCCATCTCCATATCGCATGTTGCAGCCAACATATGCCAATTTCGCTCCTTAAAATCATTCAAGCATAAAGATGCCTTATTTTTAACATTTTTGATGTTGATAAAATATTTAATAAATATCGGAAGAAAAATATTTTTATTCAATTTTATCTATGTCTAATAAATATCTTAAAAACAGAACTGAAGAGGTACATTTTTCAGACATTTAAAACATTTATTAGACATTTAGGAGATGTTTGTGTCTGTGTGGGAACTTGTGTTTAGCTATATATTAAAAGCATGTAGACATTTTTTGTCAAAGTTGTATTTTACATCCTTTCTCAGCAACTTATACATGGGGTGTAAAATAATAGCTAGGTTGGCTATGAATTTTCCATAACAGCTAATTAATCCCAGGAAAGCCTTCAACTGTGACACATTTCCTGGCACTGGTGCATCTGTGATAGCTTTAACTTTAGAATCGGATGTATGTAACCTGTCCTTATCTATAACAAAACCCAGGTATTCAAAATTATCAGCAGAAAATGTACATTTCTCTTTACTAATAGTTAACCATTTTTCTCTTAGTCTTTTTCACACTTCTCTTAATCTAGCAACGTGTTGCGCTTGATTGCTTCCTGAAATTAATATGTCATCCAGGAAAACAATGACACCAGCTAATCCTTGTAAAGTTTGCTCCATAATCCTTTGAAAAATTCCTGATGCTGATGTTATGCCATAAGGAATTTTTTGTACTTAAACAATCACTTATGAGTGCTAACAGTGCACAATTTTTTTGATTCACTATCTAAAGAGCATTGCAAGTAAGCCTGCGATAAATCTATTTTGTGAATGTCTCTCCTTTTTGCAGTGTAGCAAATAAATCTTCAATCCTCAGGATAGGATATTTATCAATTTCTGAATTAGGATTAACTGTAACTTTAAAATCTCCTCAGATCCTAATTTTTCCATTAAATTTTGAAACTGAAACGATAGGTGTACCCCACTCACTACTTGATTAATCACTTTGTTTGATTATTGTTGAATAATCAGTGGTTGATTCCGATATATGTTATGCATGCATGTATTCTTTTATGTTAATAAACGTGATTTGTTGAGCCCGCTCATGCCTACCTCCCCTCTCTTCCTTACCACTATTACCCCTCAACTGCTCCCAGCTAAACTCAGTCTTATTCCATACCTTGCAATTCAATATTTCCAATCTTTTCAGGTACATACATAAATTTGGACCTTCAACGCTTGCATCCAACCGTGCCCCATTGTCCGATGTGCCCCATTATTAACAACATATAGTTCCAAATTCCTGGTTGTACCATTCAAGTCAACTTTTACTTTCACTAACCTCATTGGTTTAATGTGCTGTCATGTATACAAGCTCAATATAACATCGGTGGGTATCATAGTGACAAGGTTGAACTTTTCCAGATAATACCTTTATGGAATTACACTGACAGCCGCCCCACTATCAATTTCAAATGTTATAATTTGACCATTTACAGTTACTTCTTTCTCAATGGGTCTACTTTTGATTCTACCAGGGTCATGGACCCCCTTTCCCAATGCAAATAAACATGAAACATCATATACCTCAACTTCATCATTCACAATGCTTGAACAATCATTTCCATCCTCATCAGCATTAATATAAAAATTTGATTTTATCTTAACACCATCATTAGGTCTCAGTATCTGTCTTTTCTTTTTATATGCACCACTGTTAGTGACAGGCTTGCAATCACTACCATTTTTCCTACGACACATTCTTTGGAGATGCCCCTTCTTAAGACAATAATGGCACTCATAATTTTTGAAACGACATTCAACACTAAAATGACCATATTTTCCGCAATACTGACACTGAAAAGAAGCCTTCTTCTGCTCCTTGCTGCTCTCTCTTCCCTCATCACATATCTGTTGTGGACCATACCTGCAATGCTCACGCATTGGCATCAGCTGGAACTTCTGCTGCACTCCACCAACCGCCAAGGTTGTGGCAGGCTTTTCGGTAGTCTCTAGTGTCGTCAATTACTTCACCGCTGTTTCACATGGTCAAATTGGCTTCTGCTAGGAGCTTCTTGCTTTGCTGAATCGCTCCTGATGCCACTCACCAACCGGACACAAAGGAAGCTATTTAATTGTGTGCAAACATTGCAGTGAGTAGGAAATCTTTTTAACGTGGCTATGTACCGAGCAATATTTTCATGCTCCAATTGGTTCCTCTGAGAAAATTTCTATCTTTCTGCTATAAAGGATGGTTCTGGATACAAATGGTCTTCTACCAACTTGACCAACTCATTGTATTTGCACGTACCCGGTTTATTTGGTGTACATAAGTCACGTAATAAATTGAAGTTTTAACTACTACGACCGTTAAGAGAATGCTAACTTTTTCTCGGCTGGGATACTATTATGTTGCACAAATAAGTCAAACCTCTCTATATAAGATGACCATGTTTCCTCTGCCAGGGCCAATTCACCTAATTGCCCAATAATTGACATTTTGATCAGCACTTACGTATTTCTAATAAAGGAATTCCTTTTACCTCATTGCCACTGTTAAGTTCTTTGACTGGGAGAATACCATTAAGGAAATCATGGTAATCGAGTTAAAAGTCAGACTGGGCATACCTGTCAAGCCGAGGTACGGAATAAGACTGGGTGCAGCTGGGAGCAGTTGAGAGGTAATAGTGGTAAGGAAGAGATAGGGGGAGGTAGGCATGAGCGGGCTCCACCAATCACGTTTATTCACATAACAGAATGTGTGCATATAAAATAACTACCAGGGATATAAATATTTATAAGAGAATATATTTATAAGAAGGGGCATTGATGAGAGAGAGACCAAGATGAAAGATTAGAATAAATGTTATTAAGAAAACTACATTAAAATAATTGACTTAACAAAACATGGTGGCCATGGTAAAGACAGAGTAATAACTTGTCAAAGGTAACAACCTTGAAGCAATGGAATTACAAGGAAATTTAAGGCCTGTGAAATATGATGGAGATGCCGTAACTAACTGGCGCAATTTCCCAAAGAAATATGAAATATTCATTGAAGCAT
The DNA here is from genome assembly GCA_963573305.1 of Pyrrhosoma nymphula. Classification (NCBI taxonomy): domain Eukaryota; kingdom Metazoa; phylum Arthropoda; class Insecta; order Odonata; family Coenagrionidae; genus Pyrrhosoma; species Pyrrhosoma nymphula. Next base: position 101,735,681 of record OY754332.1, on the reverse strand, counting down.
TTTTGCCAAGTAAAGTTGCATCTCAGAAGAAAGTGGCACCATTGCTTAATTATGCAGTGCCTTATCTTCCATGACAGGAGGTGGGCAGTGATAATTTTGAATACAAAAACAATTACTTCATACTTGTGGTTGAATATTTTTCAAATTTCATATAAGAGACTGAATTTAATAGCTTAGGTAGCCAAAGTGAAATTAAGAAACTAAGAAACTACGACTACACATGGTGTGTCCGAGTCGTTGGTGCATACGCACTGCTACATTGCAAAGATTACTGGAGAACTATTTACAAGTGAGGCAAACCTTAGAGATTATGTTCAATGACAGCTCCATCAACAAGAGTGATGAGTGTAAGGCCTCTCTTCAGGGTTATCTGGGGAAAATTGGCAAATTTTCAATGGCCATGGCTTTGAAAATTTCACTTCTGATTTGTGAACCCGCCGAGCAGCTTGCAAAGGCTAGGCGGAAAGAAAATTACACCGCAACTGGAGAAAAACAGTCCGCTTAGAGTCTCAGTCCATTGGTTTCAGTGAAACAGCTGTCAAAAAAATGAAAAACTTGCTAAAGAAATGTGAATCATCTGGTAATGATTTTTACTTAGCTTGATTGGAACTGAGGAATGCACCGAGGGAGAAAATAAAATCACCAGCAGAATTACTGATGTCTAGGTTGTTGAGGTCTACCTTGCCATGCAAGCCAAAAGTAAACTTTTATGTACCTAATAGATTTGGTGTCCAATAGATAGAATAGTGTCTGTGTGATTTCGAAGGGACCTGAGAGAAAAATAAGAGACAAGCAACGAATTCCTGTATAGGAGAAATACATCTACACATAATGCAAAACAAATGTGAAACCTAAGATGTATTTCTATTTGGTTTGAAGTACTTGTGTTGGATTGTTTCATTCATGGTTTTGTCAAAATGTATAGGGTTGTATTTGTGTTTGGCTTATTGTATTTGTGTTGTATTCTTTAATTCACTTTCTGTAAAAAAATGTAAAAGGGAAGATGCTGTACATTTAATTTAATGTCATAAACAGTCCGTGGCGACTACCAGGGTTGTAAATATTTTTAAGAGAAGAAGGGCCATTGTTGAGAAAGAAACTGAGATGAATGAAAGGAATAAATATAATTAAGAAAACTACATTAAATTAATGACTCAACATAACAACGGCATTCTTCGTTTGTTCATATCAACAGAGTTTCCCTCTGCCAACCTCAGGACAATGATAAAAGACATGTTAAAGTCTAACGTCCTGGTATGGTTCACCATTGTATCTCACTTCATGGATCTGAGAATTCACTATTTCCATTAATTAATCGATGGATTACCAAAATTTCCTCAAGGAATTTTGGACCAGAACTTTGAGATTTATTGGACACCCTAATTAAAATGAATGGATATTTCGGCCATCCTACTGATGATCAGATGGCCATGTTTATAGTTAGTAGTCAGCAAAGTACATTGATTATCCTTAAAAAAAAAAAAAGGCTAAGAGAAGGGCGGGCAGAAAACACATTCAGCAATTTGTGGCACCAAAATCACTTTTTGCTGCACAGGATTATCCTTAAATATTCTATTGCAAAACATGTAAAAAAAACAGTAGTACCTGTTCCTACTTAACCTTATTAAATGCACTGTAGTACTTTTCTTATGAAAGAAATGATAATGACGCTACATTTATAAAGGTGGAAGTTTATTAAAAATCATAAGATAAAGTCAGATACCTGGTAATCACCATTATTAACTTCACACCTAACGTGAGGAAATCACAATAAAAATATTCGCAGCGCTATAGTGCTAATGTATACATTAAATAGAATGGGACTTACCAAGCAGATATTTCAGGATATTGGGAATGTCTGTGGACTAAAAAGTGAAAGGCAGATGTTGCTTGGCTCTCATCATCATAGTATGTATTATAATCCTAGGATTGGTATATTGCAGCCCTCCATTTCACCGTATCCCATGCCAGTTCCTTCACTTCCTAGGCCATAGCTTGGCTCTAGTTAAGCCATCTATTAAATTTGACGCAAGCATTTGGGAGCCTGCTGTGAAAGACTAAATGCAATAATAATAATAATAGGTAATAATGTTTTATTTGTCCTGAGATAAAGTCGTTACAAAGGTTACACTCATATAGGACATGTCAGGTTAAAGAAACTAAATACATCCCGTGATACAGGACACATGTCATACATTGTTAAAAATTCATCAATGGAATAAAACATTTTTGATTTTAGAAACATTAGTGGATTAGTCTTAAATGCAGCTGCACTTTTTTGAGCCTTAAGCTGAGCTGGCAGTTTATTGTAGAGTTGAAGGCCCATACGATTTGGACCAGCACCTGCATTCCGAGTGTGTACATATAAGACGTGCAGCTGATCAATCTGTCTCGTAGAATAACGGTGAATATCACAGTTCTTAACATACTGAGAAAGATTTCTTTTTGTATTTACAGGTACATGAAAAATATATACACATGGCAATGGTAATATATAATTTTTTGAACAGGGCACAGCATGGGGCGTTGTGTTTAGAAAAAGTCATGAGCCGAATGGCTCTTGTCTGAATCCTGAAAATGACCAAGGCCTTAGAGGATGAACCCCAGAAAATGATGCCATAGGCTATGTGAGAATAAAATTCTCCATAGTAGAGTCCTCGAAGAACATCGACAGAAACAGTGGATCTAATTAAGTAGCAGGCTGAGCTTAACACATTCAATGCGGAGCACGTCAATAGACGTGCTCCTGGCTACACTGACTGACGGAGCATGTCAATTAACGTGGTCCTTCCATTCCGAAGCCCTTTAAATTTTTTAAAGCCGATTTTGACGACTTCCATGAAAATTGGGTCCGCATTGAATGTGTTAACGTACATGCTAAAGTATTTATGTGTTCATCCCAACAGATTTGAAAATTGATATTTAAGCCCAGAAATTTGGTATTTTGTACCTGTAGGATCACCTTCCCATCAACTTCAATTGAAAGTACTTTGCTTGCTTTATTTTTATTTACAAAGTAATATAGGTGAGACTTTCCTATATTTAAATCTAGAGAATTATGATGACAACAGCTAAATAAAGTATGACTCACCTGTTTACATTTTTCTGTCAATCCTCCAAAGGGAGATAGCAATCTTACCCGGGGAAATAAAAGTTGCTCCATTTACTCTGATAACAACGTGTTGAATTCTGTCTGACAGGTAGGATTCAATCCAAGCATTAGGTATGCCAGGAATACCCATCCTGTTAAGTTTCTTGAGAAGCAATTGATGGTCCACTGTCTAAAGCTTTGGAGAAATCAAAAACCATTGCAGCTACTTCCATTTTGTTATCTAGTGCATTCAAAGTCTGGTTTATTAATTGATATGTTGCAGAAGATGTAGATTTCTTGTTCCTAAAGCCATGCTGAGATGATGAAAGGACATTGGTAGCCTCCAGGTAAGAAATTAGACTAACATAGAATGCCTTCTCAAATATTTTGCTGAATTGGTTCAGCAGAGAAATTGGGCGGTAGGAGTTGATGTCATGTCTATCACCCTTGTTTTTATAGAGTGGGATGACTTTGGAAACCTTTAGTGGGGATGGAAACACTCCTAATCTGAAAGATTCATTTATGAGAAAATGAAGAGGCTGGATAATGAAGTCAATAGATTGGTTAATAATGTAACTGGGAATTCCATCAAAACCAGAGCTTTGTTTTGTACCTAGATTCTGCACAGTATTTTTCAGTTCAGATTTTGTGAGATGGTAGAGAAAGAAGGATTTAGAGTGGGTAACAGTGATGACTTCTAAATTAGAAGAACTGTCAGGCTTAGCAATAGACAAAGGTTGAAAATGATCTGCAAAGTTACAGGCAAGTTGGGAATATTCTGATATGATAATTCCTTGTGAGTCATTTATCTGGACTTAAGACTGCTTCCTGGGTATGTTTCTAGAGAAATTTATAATTTTCCAGATTTCTCTAGATTAATTGTTAGCATTAATGATCCTATGTTCATTGTAAAAACGTTTAGCTGACTGCAACAATTTACGGTAATACCTTTTACTTTCTAAATATTCAGTGTTAGCTGCAAGCTTAGCTTAAGTAGATGAGAAAGCAAATACATAATGTGAAATACTAATGATTACACACTCAGAACACCGAAGTTACGCACGTTGGGCCCGGACGGTGGTTGGATGGGTGACCCTCCTGATACCTCGACCAGGCATGGATGGAGAGATGATACTCCCTCCATACCTATACCGGGAGGCCGGAGGGAGACGCAGACTGGGTCGGTTGGAGGGAGGACATTGTCTATACCTGGTACTGGGGTGAGGCAGGGGGAGGCCAATCCTCCATACCTCTACCGAGGTGCTCTTGTCCCCTGTCTGCAAGTGGCAGACAGGCATGGGGTTGGCACAATGGACCAAGAAAGGTCTAAGTGCCCGGGCTCCTGTCGAAGGCCCCCCCAACAACAATCTAATGATTACACATGAAAGTACATACTTTTGAAAAAGTTAGACATAATATGGAATGTATTCAGTATGCCATATATTATTTGAGTAATGGTATTGAATAAGGAAATATATTAGGGTTTTAATTGATTTTGCGAAAAAATGCTGCATACATTCATTTAAAGATGTGTGGCAGTGGAAGTGATGGCACACCCAGAAAATAAAGTAACCATTATTTTCCATTCATCATTTCTCTTCAGGTTTTTACCTTTTCAGTGCAGAATTAAAATTCAAAGCGCATCTCTGTGGGCGATGGAATAATAAAAAGGGCATTAATCAATCAATCAATCAATTTATTTGCCATTACATGATATAAACCGCAATAGACATTGTCAAATAATAGCAATTGGAAAGAAAAAATATACACATACATTTCCGTGCAAAACTAAAAAGGAAAGAACATTCTAAAACAAATTGATACATAAAACTATCTACAAGTCAGGTACTACATTATATTGCAATTATAATTGACCATTTAGTCACAAAGACCTTCAAAGTCCCCAGACATGCATTCTTCTATTGAGTACAGGGGTTTCCTGCATAACCATTTCTGGGCCATGTTTTCAAAATTATCTGAATTTTTTAATTTCGTATCCCTTGGCAGTATGTTGTATGCCTTAATAGCCATGTTTTTAAAATTATTTATGTTCTTTGACAGTCTATAGTATGGTGTATCCATGTCTTCTTTATGCCTGGTGTGGTGTGTGTGTACATCAGACCTACACATCAAAGTTGTTAGGTTATCTTTGGCAAATTTTAGTAGCTCATATATATAATAATTTATAATAATAATTTAATAATAATTTATTGCTTCCAGTCCAGCCATATAGAGAGAATACACAGTCATAATTTCTGATTGATGGAAGAAAGGCTTGCAGTGATCCTTATGCTTTAAATTGATTATTGTCCGTATGGCTTTCTTTTGTAATAAGGGCACCTTACTTGCCTATGGAGCATTACCCCACAATATAATACCGTAACAGAGGTGACTTTTAAAAAATGCATATTACACATTCATCAATACTGTCATTGATACAATAGGCTTTAGTTTTCTGAGAAGATACAAAACTCTACTGATTTTATTACATAGTTTATCAATGTGGGTATCCCAAGAAAGCCTCTGGTCTAGGTGAAAACCCAGAATATTGACTGAATCTATTTCGTTATATGTTTCTTTTAGTGCAAAGGTGAATTTTAAGGTCTTACTCTCATTTAAGAATAGTTCATTGCCTTTGAACCATTCACTAGCCCTTCTTAACATATTATTGGCCGTTTTCTATGCAATATTGTAATCTTTGTTGGATGTAATTAATCTAGTGTCGTCAGCGTATAAAATGGGAGCTGTTTTTAGGTAATTGGGGAGATCGTTTACATAAACTTTAAATAAAAATGGTCCGAGAACAGACCCCTGGGGTACCCCGCACTTAACTGTTGCTTTTTTAGATAACTTTCCATTGTACAGTGTTTGTTGTTGTCTGTTTAATAAAAAGCAAAATAGAGTATTCAGTGTCGTGCCAGTAATTCCATAGAGCTCTAGCTTCCTCAGCAAGATGTCATGTTGTACCATGTCGAAAACTTTTCTGAGGTCGCACTGTACCATTGCCATATATTCATTTGCTTCGAAACCTTGTGTAATTTTATCACAGATGCGTTCCACAGCATGTGTGGTAGACTTACCATATCTGAAATCATATTGACTAGGTGTTAGTATATTACTAAATTTGAAATAGGCCGTCAGTTGATTTTTCAATATTGTTTCTATTAATTTGGACATTACAGGTACTATGGACACTGGTCTATAGTTGCTTAGATCTGTTTTAGTGCCTTTCTTATAGATGGGTGTTATTTTTGATAGTTTTAGTATGATTGGAAATTTGCCTTGGGAGAGACAGCTGTTTATAAGAAATGTCAAGGGCATTGCAATTACATCAATTATTTGCTTGATTAGGTTATTAGAAAATCCGAAGCTGTCCCTACTGGTTGATGATTTGAGTCTTTTGACTAAATTGATAATTTCTTGTGGTTCAACAAGATTCCAGTGTGAGAGTTGGGAGATGTTACTATTATCTGCTGTTTGCCAAGATATTAAAGGTGATGGTGGTAAATTCTTTCTATTCCTCTTAACCACTTCAATGAAGAAGTCATTAAACTCATTAGGGTCAATGTCCAGCTCTGTGTACTTTTGCAGTTGATTGCCTTCTTTCTTTATCACTTGCCAAGCCACTTTACATTTATTGTTCACATTCTCGATGAAATTATCATTCTTTTCTCTCTTTTCTTGTATTATTCGTGATCTATACGTTTTTTGTGTTGGTAACAATTGGATTTTGAGTCCACTGTCTTTTTGTCCGTATATTCCTTGTGCAGTATCAATAGTTGTTTCCTGATATCCAGTAAATCCTTAGAAAAGCTTTTTTTCTCTTTATGAGGTTTGACTATTCTGCATTTTTCAGGAAAGCAGTGATTATAAATAACAAGTATTTAATTTAAAAACATTTGAAAATCAATATCAATATCAATAAATTTAATTACATCCTCCCAATGGACATCGGCCAATATTATCCTGAAATCTATAACGCCTTCCTCAGTTATTGGTCTAGATTTTATTAATTTGTTTGGTACGGCGTTAACAAAATCCGTATATTTGATTTTAACCCAAAGTAGCTTGTGATCCGAGATTAATGGATCATCAATTCGTACTACATAGTCACTTACTTTTATGTTTGTTATGATGTTATCCAGACATGAGCTTCCTCTAGTTGGGGAACGATTAATGCAGAATAAATTGTATAACCTTAGCAATTATTTACCATTGCAAGCTTGATTCATGCTGTGAGTCATCCCCCCCTGGAAAGCATACATCCATGACTCATAAATGCGAGTCTTCCGCACTGAAAGGGTTAAATCATGAGAGCACTAATAATTTGTCTCAAAAATACGACTCGTGACATGAAAATGAGTTTTAGTTGGGGAAAATACTTACTAGGATGCAGCAGCATTAGTACAATTATGTATAATGTAACTGTCCTTTTGTTACTTCCCTAGGCATTGAAACCTTGTTTGGCTGTGCAATGGAGCCAATGAGTTCACCTTTATGTCTCCAAGGCATTTAAGCTAATGAAGACCATTTAATTGCCTTTTTTTGCAATTCGCATTACCTATTTTCCCTAGTCTGGCATTCAAATATTCCTGGGTGTATCTGGATTTCTCCATGTTGTCAGGCTGTTGGATTAAAAGCTGTTTCTCATCATTGCCTTGGATACCACATAGTTGGAAGGTTTTGAAGCTGGGTAACTTCAGAGAAACTTTGTTCATAACAACTGCTGTACAAAAATGGCATGGAGGTTTTTCCTCAATCACACGTTAGGTGGCACATACAGGTTGCCTCTCAAAGGTGAAAGCTTACTTGATGTGGTCCATTCATGAAAGACACATGCATATAAAGGAATGGTATAGAACCATAGTTTAAAATAAAGCATGCAAGGCTAAACACATTGGCACATGGATGTATTTATGTAAAGCAAGACTGAAAAAGCAACATAATAAGGTTGGACCCTCACTAATCTGAGCTATATGTGGCAAGGGATCTCTACTTTTATTTAATTATTTATTTAAAAAGTCCCCAAAAACGGCACAAAGGCTTATTACATTGGTCGACAAGCAAACAAATAAATAGAAATTTTAACAAAATATACCCTTAAAATGTTAAAGATAACAGAAAAATACATTGGAAAGAAAGTTTGGTATTTGGATTTATGGACAAGGAGATGGGATAGAAGGAGTCAACTCGGCAATATGTTTTCTGAGGACTGATTTGAAAACGGAGGGTGTGGAGAAGAGGTCAAGGGAGGGTAACTGCGAGGCTAGGGAGTTGAACGTTTTTGGGATACGGTAGAATAGGAAGATACTGACGGTCTGAATTTGGGAATGTCAAGAAGGGAGTTATTGTGTAGGGAACAAGAATGAACATGAAGAGGAAAGAGAGGAAGAAGGCAGTTGGTGCAGAGGGAGCCACTCCAAATGCTATGGAGGAACTTCATGTCACATAGTACATGACGAAGAGAGAGGTGTGGGATTGAAAGGGAAGAAAGGATGTATTCTTTTGATAAGTTTTTGAGGGAAGGGATTCTATGGTGGGCAATGGCGAGAAAGAAGTTAACAGGGCGATTGAGCATATTCAAGACTGTGGGGCTAGCGGTTGATCAAATTGTAGCACAGTATTCTCAAATAGGAAGGACACAACCAAAAAATACTGTCCGGAGAGCAAAAGGATCCTGAATATCCGTGTGGTAGTACAAAAGGCCGACAACTGACATCGCCTTCCTGGTAGTCTTAATTATGTGATACCGAAAGGTAAGTTGAGAGTCCATTTACCAAAGTCCAGCTTATCTGGGTATTCCCAAAAGGAATACTTGCAGGGTTTTTGGTGCTCGTGGTCGCCGATGAATTATAATTGCTTTCCATGAGATATCTATCTAGAAATGGAACCCTCATAATTCCATAAGGTCAATGATTCCTCCGAGGCAGCTTAATTACGGAATGTTACCCACCCATTCACAGTTTCACTATACTTCACTCTAAAATAATTACTGGTGGTAGCCTATGATAAATTTTTCCAGAGTGAATTTCTTGCGCAGCCCTTTTATTAGCATTAGGATGAAAACAATATGCTAGAAAAATTTAGATCATCGCTCATGGTTATCCATACCTAGTCATTTTTATTGCAGACATACAACTAACATTTTGTGTAAAAGAGGTTTGGTAGGCGATCTTCAAATGTATTTATGTATTTGCTCTGTGCATGACCTCAGCCTTATTAGTTGAGTTAGGAAAGTTTGTGCATTTGCTTCCACATTGAAAATTAGATTAATAGAAAATATAGCCAACACTGTTCTTGCCACAGGTGCCAACTGAGGAAATTACACATTTTTTTCAAAACAATTTATTGTCACACAGTAAAGACCATAAAAAATACATTCATAAATTTATCAAGAAAAAGACCAATCATTATTTTAACACATTCTAAAATTCTTGTGGAATAATACTTAAATGTCTTTAATCAGATGCGAGTCCAGTCAAATTTTGTTAATTCGTACCTTGAGCGAATGAGATTTATGCATTGGTAAAATATTTACCATCTCCTGTTAAAGGAATGAATTCCAAGCAAAATTGTTGGGAAAAAAACATTTGCAGTTAAAAACAAATGTAGAGCATCTGCTGTACTGGACCACCCTGGAATCAAACTAGAAATGAGATCAAGATGCTGGCAATCTTTTCGTTAGATCCTCAAGGTATCACTTGCCGGTTTCATTCCAATGAGCCTACATTTATATAGGAATTGGTGAAAATCTTGTTGGTAAAAGTTTAGGAAACTAAAATTATCACAACCAGAGTAAATTCGGCTATTTTTTTTCAAATTCACATTAACCACTTAGAATCATTTCCGAAATGAAAACAAATAGCTTGAAAGCAAAATGGTCGTAAGCAGCTATGACCAATAGTTCAAAAGTGAGGCACACCGCACACTGCACTCAGTGTTATTATGATTTTAGGCTAGTCTGATATTACACTTGAATGATAAATCAGAGGGGTGCTTTAGAAAAGGAAAACACACTTGTAAAAAATGTACATTTTTCTCAAATGTTTGGAAGAAAGACATTGTCTGCCATTCATCAAACTAGTATAGTATGTAAACAAAACAATGTATAGTTTGGGCTTGTAAATAGGTACTTATGCACATAAAATACAATCAGAACGTAAGAGGTGTAAGAAAGATGTTGAGTGTAACATATTTTCTGAAATTTGAAAGACATAAAAAACTTCCTTACTTTTCCCTTAGGAGGAACTCTTGCACGGAGGGTTCTCAAAAGAGCTCTATTTATTTACTTATATATCAGTTGATATAAGATATTCTAAGAGAATCTGAAGATTCCTTTTGATTTTCAATTAAAGGGTACAAAAAGAGTTGAATATGAATGATTATGCATTTCTGGCTTTTCAACTAGACCTTACTTCAGGAGCAACTGATACTTTTCACATCTACAGTTTTACATTATTGGTAATTATATCAGTGGGAGTTGTTGACACAAAAGATAGGGTTGTGGTCGCTATTGTGAGAAGGTTGAAACACGTTGCTTAACTCGTTTTACATCACATGAACATCATCACATCACATCACATTTTTATTAATAACTGTGAACAAGTCTTCACATTACCCTACAACTTAAAAGCACTCCCTGTAAATCATTATATTTTAAGGTAATTATAAAATCAATGTCCAATTTCCATTACTGAAAATATTTAGTACCTTTATTAGCAGTTAACGGCCAAATGTTATTCTGTAACTGGAAAATTCTGGAGCAGAAAAATATCAATCTTTCCCATTACTCACCATTACCAAAAGTATAGCAGAAAATGATATGCAACAACGTTTAGCCGAGGTATGATAGACAAACAGATAGATAGGTAGTGGCAAATATTGGAAATTGAGTTAAAATGGAATTTGACAAAAGTCATTTGTTATATGCTTGTCCAGGGGTACAAAAATACAAATGAATATTTGAAGGAGAAGAGTTACCAATCTGCAAATAAAAATAAAATGATAGGCACTAATATGCTGTAGAAAGCTACCACACTCCATTTCACGGAGAAAAAATTTCTACTGTGCATGAATACTCCTTTTTCTGTTGATTATAAATGATGAAGAGTGTGTTGGATGCAATATTTTGACAGTTATTTTGATTTTCCAATAAATAATTCAGTTTTTCAACTCCGAATTAACGAGATTTGGCTGGATGTGTAGTGCTATGTGAACATCAGACAAAATACTGGGGGGTTCTTAGAAAAATTCCAAAAGTAACAAATTGAGCATACAATTAGATTGAGTACAGGATTTTCCAGTAATCAATCATGTGAAATTAGGAATTAAGACAGGTAGCATCATAACGTTATATTCATTATCACAACACAGTAGATGCAGAACTTTGAGCTGGATCTTGTGGTATGTTCTTCAGGGGAAAACCTAAAAAATAAAGAAGTATTTTATTCAAATTATATGATTTCTGATTCAGAGTTCCACATGGTGAGAAACAATAATCAATGGAAAAAAGAGAAAAATATCTTGGTTTACCATGAAAACATATATGTGAATGAAATAACACTTGTCATTATTTAATACCTCTAAGCCTGGGGATACCTAGGGTTTAATGACTGCACTCCATACTATAAGCCCGAGGGTAGTAATGTTTAAACCAATGTCATTTGTAACTGTGAGCTTATTTCTCTTAAGCTTGAGCTCTCAAGTCTCCGTCTAGACTATGGTAATATTTTTGGATTGTCAACGAATATTTATTTATAAAATCCACTGCACATAAAATTAGTGACGGCAAGCAAATGCAGAGAGAATGGCTGCTAAAGGGGTCAAGAGTCGAGCAAAGTTGCCCAGGGAAGGGTCTTGTCACCCACTGAGTAGGGACTCGAAGGGTCGAAGGAACAGCCTTCCCAAATGCTTCAGTAGCAGTCACTTTCCCACCCTCCACAATGTCTATGGGTGACGTCCGTTCTTTTGCGTACAGAAATCCCCAACGTCTATGGCAGTCGTTTGGTCTTTTGCGAAAAGAAAGCCCGGACGGCTATAGCTGATGTTCGGCGCAAAAGGGTTAATCATCAAAAAGTTCAACTATGGTACTACTACCTTGGCAGCATCATTCCAAAAAAGAAAATTGATGGGGGTCATTGGCCCAGGCCCAGAAAATTATTGACTTTTGAGTTTTACCATAGAATAAGTATATATATTGAGGACTCACAGCACGCGCAAAAACCGTAAATATGTTTTCAAAATTCAAAAACCCAGGGCATGAAGCCATATGGCTTGATGTTATTGAACAGTATCATCTCCATCTTCCTTTCCATTTATGAAATCCACTGAACCAGAGCAGCCAATGTGGCCTGCATTTGGTCCATAATTCATCGGTCACCCCTAACACAGAGAAAAATATTTTTGTTAAAAAAAAATCCATTTTAATGACTAAAATGAATTCCAGGAATGCCTCTGATTATAATAATGTTAATTGCAGACAAAAAAACGGGCTACGGGCTTCAAAACTATGGGCAAAAAACGACCTATATTTTTTAAATGACAAGCAATTAATATCCCTGAATGGGAAATATGAGTTATTGAAATAGACTACATATATCTAAGGGTCCAAATGTTGACACACAATTTGGTAGATTTGATAGGTAGGCATTTAAAATGACAAGTGATATGCTCTTGAACATAAATGCTTTTGAATGGTTGAGGAAAACACTGTCAGGCAGTAAATATTTGACATGAGACTTATAATCTTACGGATACTATATTATGAATGATTTACCTGATGAAGGCCAATTAATTCAAATGAATATATGGCATCAAAATCACCATATAGTTAAGGATATTTGTTGTACAAATCTTGCACGTATATAGGTAATAGATAAAGTTTCCCCTAAATACTCATTTTGAATCTGGCATGCAATGACGCTAAAATATGCAATTATATTTACTAGGTGATACACATTTTTTGAAAGTTCGTGCAAGACTGTCGACCGTCTCTATTTTAATGTTTCTTATAAATTCTTACTTTTATTGCTTAATTTATGGGATCCTAACGGTTCGGCCAAAGGGCCTCCCGTTGTGGTTGAGCCGCACTAATCCGCAGTGGCGTACGGACGGGGGGGATTTAATGGTTTAACCCCCCCCCCCCCCAAACATGTTTACCTGAATTCGTTTTCGCTCGTTTACCTGAACTATGCGTTTAGAATTTTGCTAATTGGGCTGAAATATTTCGTTGAAATTTCTTCACGAAACGAGAATGTTAATTAATGAAATTAACATTCTGGTTTCGTACAATAATTATTGTTTAAATGAATGATAATCGACATACCTATCATTTTATGATGATGCACATAAATATTAATGAAACCCTCAGAAGTCAATCCTTCGTACGCCACTACTAATCCGATCACCTCAAATTTCTAAAATCGATTATGAAGAGTGACAAAGCAAGTAAAGAACAACTATAATCTGAATAATAGGTTCGGAAAAATTAGCTGTATAAAACGCGACCATATCTCGTATGTTCCGCCAAGATGCATGGAGGAGTGGAACTACGAAAACATGGCGTCTTTTTCCTTGTGTACGCTCCGCGTGGTCATAGTTGACGCTATCTACAATCTCCTTCACTCTCCAATTTGTTGTTTCGGAAAAGAGAACTTAAAGATGCTAATATACTCGATTAAAATAGAGAAGCTTCTTAAAATACCTAAGATGTAGGTTAATGAACACGACTACTAGCCGCGTTCACTTAAGTACTTTGACCTCTACCGTACTCAGTTAAAATAACCATTACTACGCCTTAACCCATTTATGCCTAGTGTTCCATTTTTGGAACACCTGATGCGACTTTCTAATTTAATGACTACGACTCATGATACACCAATATGCCACGGTTTTTCTTTCTGTACCTCTTTATAAAGATATATTGTATTACGTGGTGCAAAGAATTAGTCAGTTTTGCCAACCCATCGCAGCCAGTGTGTTGAGAAATATCGGTCTTTTTTTTCAAGGCAGTTTTTCTGAGACCATCTCAAATGTTATATTAATAACTATTTGCCATTATGCCCAAATGTTGTTAATTTTTCCCTGCATGTTCAGTAATAGTTAACCTATAGTACTTTAAGAAGAAAATTTTTAAACAATCTATTTTGTTTTAGTTATAAGCTTTTATTTAACAGTGTTCCATTTTTGGAACACTAGGCAAATCCACTACTATTATGCGTGCATTCAGGCGCACTGAAATATTCACTTTAATTTTAAATCAAGTAAGCAATTAGATGTTATGTGACTGAGGGAAACGATGCTATGTCTTGGCTATAATCAGTTTCCATTTCAGTGAAAGAATAAATACATCGATAACCAACTAATGAATTGTGATCAATTTTTACAGTAGTTGTATGTTGAGTACGATCTCGTGAAGTGGATGTGTCTTGCGTCCCGTCCGTTAGAAAGTGGAGGGTGACCGCGCCTTTAGCTAAAAGTACCAGGATGTCGAGATATTTGACAGTGCATGAAATAAATGATCTATTAGAGACAGAAGATTACGTAGATGTACGTGATATCATCATTGAACCCCCTGATAACGCAACAAAACCTGTGTCTGACGAGGACTCCGGGGATGACGATGTTTGAACAATTAACAATCTTCCCGGTTCATTGCTGCGCGCTCCTGCTCATCTCATTCATGGTTCTTCTGACGAGAACTTTGACCATGCTGACCTTTTGCTGATACCGAATGGTGATACTACTGAAAATGACGGTGCATCGGCTTCTGCTTCGCCTCAACCTCTTCTTGCTCAAAGAAAAAAGGTAAACAAAGTTGTACGCAATTGGAAGAAAGCCGATCTGACTGCCCAGCCAGTAGGAGGTAGAGTTTCAGAAGAAAAAAATCACAAAAATGAAAACCCCTGATGAATGTTTAAAACTCTTTCTGGATATTGAAGTGATTGATATGGTTGTCAAATATTGCAATTTATATGCTGCAAGTAAGGGCGTAAACCTTGAACTGACTGTTGGTGTTTTTTGAGAATAATTTTCCTGAGTGGTTACGTCTCTGTTCCGAGACGGCGTATGTTTTGGGAGCAAAGACCAGATTCGCATAATTCTCTAGTTAGTGGTGCAATGAGACGTGACCGATTTGAAACAATATTTTCAAATTTGCATGTTGCTGACAATTCTAACTTGAACCACATGGACAAGTTTTCCTAGCTGCGACCTCTCATAGAGCAACTGAATGACAGATGTATGAAATTTGTACCAAATGAAATATACTTCAGCTTGGATGAGGCCATGATTCTCTATTTCGGTCGTCACGGGTGCAAACAGTTCATTCGTTGTAAGCATATTCGGTTTGGGTATACATTCTGGTATGGTGCAACGCGTCTAGGCTACATTTGCTGGTTTCAGCCTTATCAAGGAAAAAACCCGAACACTCAATACCAAGAATATGGTGTAGGTGCTTCAGTTGTTTTGTAATTTACTGAGGCACTCACAACGCAGCATCCTGGTAAATACCATTTTGTGTTCGACAACTTTTTCACAAGCATTGCACTCCTTGATAAACTTCATTCAATGGGCCATCAAGCAACAGGCACAGCGAGAAAAGATCGCGAAGACAAACCTTTACTATCTGATGCTACCCTAAAGAAAAAAGATAGGGGCACATTTGATTACCCACTTGATGGAAAAGGCAATATTGTTTGTAGTTGGAATGATAACAGTGTTGTGACTGTTGCATCATCTGGTGTCGGTGTCAATCCTTTGCAATAGGTCAGTCGTTATTCTCAAAAGCAGAAAAAAAAGATACAAGTTACTCAGCCAAATTTAATCAAGGTCTATAATCAGTATATGGGAGGAGTGGACCGAGCTGATGAAAATATTGACGAGTATCGAGCATCAATCCGTGGAAAGAAATGGTACTCGAGCCCCTTGTTATTCTGCTTTGAGCTGGCTTTACAAAATGCTTGGCAATTGCATAAAATAAACGATGTGAAGCCAATAGATTATCTTGAATTTCGTCGCCGTGTGGCCTGTCACTATATAGAGACATATGGTAATACTGCTGAGCCTGGTAGAAAAGGGAGACCATCTATGAAGCGTAACCTTGACTCACGTCATGACGGCATGAATCATACGATTGTAAAGCAAACTCGCTGAGTCCAATGTCACAAAATTACCACTTTTCAATGTAAAAAATGCAACGTATCCTTGCATGTTAAGTGTTCACCTCGATATGTCTTAATAGTGAGTTAACAAATGCGTGAATAAAATGATTTGCTTGTTATCACTGAGTACGTCATGGTAGTGGATTTGCCTAGTGTTCCATTTTTGGAACACCTCGTTATTAATAATTGGCAAGAGATACATTGTTTTTTCTTTCGGATATTGTATTCATACGTATTTTTATCTATAATATGTAAAAATCAGGGTAAAATTCGCATTTTTCAAACCTTCGGCATAAATGGGTTAAGGTAACACAGATTCATGTATGTTAACACTTAACTCTAGAAAATGCAGATGGAAACTGAAGATCACCGTTCACAATTTCACTATTCGCTTCAGAAGAACCACCTTCGATCTCTATAACAAGTCCACACTTCGGATGATTATGATGAAATGCTCAAATCTTTCGCGAATCTGGATTGAGCAAAAGAGCTCTTGTTGTCATGGCAAATGAAAATCAAGCCGATGCCAAAGCTTTCGGCAAGCTTCCATGCTATTTGGGTGATAATAGAATGAATGTTGGCAATTGCTAGAGCCCACGCTGTTAATTATGGCTTTTGACAAGCTTTGTTTATGGTTTTTTTGCATGTCGAATTGTCGTTTATTACACAGAATTTGTCGTTATTTTACTTGAAGTCGAATAACTACAAACATATACATGAGAAAAGAGTGAATGGTGGATTTTGTTAGTGTCCATTGCTAATAGGTACTACTTAATTGCTTTTAACATGGTTTGTTCACATGAGGAATTTGTCATTTGTTTACTCGAAGTCGATTAACCAAACAGTCAGTACCTAGTAACCATAAGCGGTTATGCGATACTTCATTGGTGCTATCACTGTGCGAAGTAGAACCATTGAAATCTAATCTATCTTGGGTCGGTGGACACCTTAACTTAACAGTTAAAGGCATAGGTGAAACTAGACAGATACATGCCGCAACGTATATGACTCATTATCAATGAGTCCGTTTGGTGTATCCAACGCACATTCGAAACATAAGTGTGCTGTGTGGAAAAGGGAATTCACCATGAAAAAAACATTCCGTTCCGGGCGGGCGGTTCCGGGGTTTAACATACCGTGGTAATCATTAGCTCTTTTTCTCCTTCTTCGGAGGCAAAGGGCCGTCCTCTTCCACATCGTCGTAACCTGTATCTCGCCCTCTTCGTCGAGATTGTTGAGGGTTTTGACTGGGTTGATAGTCCTCGGCCCCTCCCGGTCGCTGAAAGGGTTGCTGGGGCCAGGGGATCTCGCGAATTTGCCTCGCACGCTCCGCATCAGTTCTGGCCGCGGGCAGTCCCCTGCGACTAGGCGGACCGGCTTCCGAACCCTGGTTTCCTGCCAACTCCATTGCCTCCTCTCCACTTCCTTCTCGGTCACTGGCTCTTACATTGGCCAGCATGTCTGGCATTATTGCATTGAAATGTCTTAATGCATCGAATGTTTCCTGGTTTGGCTGCTGGGGGTCGTTATTGCCATCCATATTAATACCGTCTATTATCTCAGTTTTCAACACGACTGCCCTGGGCCTGCGACCGAGTACCAGGGAATAGATGCGAGTGCGTTTGGCCCGGTGGCGGTCTACGATTAAGTCTGGGTGGCGTATGTCACGGAGGGGGTGGGGGTAATGCCCCTCCCCTCCTCGACGGCCCCGCTCGCAACAGGGCCGTGCGATGCGATGGCGGCGTGGACGAAGGGGGCGGGAGGGATATAGCCCCCCCCGCCCCTCCGCCGCGACAGTTGCCGAACTGAGGATAAAACCAAAAGTTTCTTTCCCCCGCTAATTAATTACAAGCGCACCGCATGGCACCAAATTGGGAGTCGAGTTTCCTATAAATAAGCTATAACATTGTATTCGGACTCAGACATATGGCATCGAAATAAATAATTCTAGCCTCCAAGCCGACCCAGGAGACCGAGAAAGGAATTGAATTGTTCCTACGAACCGAATGACGGTGTTGAGTTTTACCTTGTTGGGAATTAATACTGGCCACCAGTCATGAAGTCCTCGGGTCATCTTACCTGCTTCTATCACGAATGTTTTGTAAAGGTGTAGTGATGTCAGGGAGAAAAACTTGTTCGTTGCTGAGAATCTTACAGAAATACAGTTGGCTCTTAGATCTTTGTAGGCGTCCCCTCAGCACACAATGGCTATAGTATATATATGCTCTCTAGGAATCATCTTGTGCATTCGCTTTGGGCAGCACTCATTGATACGACAGTAATAAACCGCCTCGTAATGTGGGGGCACAGGATTCTCAATGAAACCTAGGCTAAATACAAGTGAAGGGAAGGGAGACAAGACAGACACAAGGCAAGGGAGCAGACATGTCATTTCTGTCCTGTTACATCTTTTCATCAGTAGGCATGTATTTTTCATTAGTTTCCATGGACTCTCGAGCATTGTAAAACATTTTTGTAAATGATCGCTGATTGATGATCGACAAAGTTGGTTCGAAATTTTAGGTCTTAAACAAGAGTTTCCACGGCAATTGTGAAAGCAAGTTGTGCAGTCACATGCAGTCAACTCCAGACCTCCCATCACCAATTAATATACTGAGGCAGTGTCTTTTAAATCAATGGTGTATTTGCAAATGCATTTGAAAGACTGGAATCTACTTAAAAATTGAAATAAGTGAACAAAATGTGGAACTTCAACCCAATAAACTGCTTGCTGTCTCATTGTACTATGCATCAAGTATTACATTTTTTATAATATATACATGTTCCGTTATTATTGGTACTGCCTCTCAGTGCACTTCGTTCCTATCACAAAATGCTAAAATTCGTTAATTTCGGAATAGAATTCCGCCGTCTTCTAATTATGGATCTCCCACTCATAATGAAATTGTAATGGTCTTAATTTCAATGCACAGTGGTGCATAACCGTTATTGTCGCACCTCCAATGCGAACGACTTAAAAAATTCGTGTCCCGAGTGTTAGATACAGTTCACAGCAAAGGTTTCATTTTCTTTTAATTTAAAAATTTAGTGGAGTCAATAGAAACTTATCAATTGCAATATAAAATATTACATGTAACAGTCCCCAAGTTACATCGATGCAATTGTTATCCTAAAAAGGACATTTTTACCCGGACAAGCATATGTTCCATGTTATTTTTGACGTTTTCCATTCAGATAAATATTCTCCAAAATTCTCATGCCATAGCAACTGTAAAAAATTATCACATATTTCTTGAATCTAACAGCATAATTGTTTGTTTACTAGGCCATGTTTTCGACAAAATGCGGCTTAGTTTTAGGTTTATACGTCAACGTGCGATTTAGAACCTATTTTTGCAGTCGAATTAGTTTTATCCGCTAAACATAGGCCTATTTTATCCCTATCTCTATTACAACTCAAGTAAATTTTCCCAAAAACTAAAGATATAACGTGCGGGATAAACAGAATGCATTTGAAATTCGTGCATGTACTTAAAAATTTCAATAAGTTTACCCATTGCAATAGCTACGATGCGAGGAACTATTCTGCAAAAACGGAATTTCACCCCTTAAAATTCTCATTTATATTATTCTACTACCTCCCTGTTACATGTGCGGTGAAATTTAAGCTCCATACCTGGTCTTATGAAAATGGATATTCTTCAAGAAAATGTTTCAACTTTCAACTGGCCACAGTTGGGCGGCGATCGTAGGTGTCGAGATTTCTTTTCCCTCCCCGACTTGAGCTGTGTTCTCCTTCCGTCGCTTTCGGCCATTCCCATCGTCTAACCTCTCTCCGTCGCTCCCCCTGCCTGCTTAAATTAATTAAAAGCTATCTTCTCTCAAAAATGAGCCAATCCCGCCCGACAAGCCTAGCCTTAATATCAATAGAGAACGCTGTTGCTAAGAGAGTAAATTTTGATGATGTAATCAAACAGTTTGCTAAGGTAAAAGCTCGCAAGAAAGAATGTTAATTCTTACTACTGTACCCTTTAAATCCTCAACTCTTGGTTTTCATTTCTATTATAAATAAAATAATGCTGTGAAATGAAAACTCTTCATATGTCATATCTTTTAAATACCATTGACGAAGGAATTCATTCAAGTATTCTACCAGCTGATTGGTAGGTTCTTGGACAGTCCCCATTCTGCATCCCACCTCAGAGACATTGTCTCGCTTTCCCTCCTAAGAATGGCCCGTTATTAGATCCCTCTTCAATTCTTCATATCTTCTACCTCCTCTTATTTCGTCCAGAATTCCTATCCTCTTCCTTCCTCTCCCACGCTTCCCCAGTGTTCTCCCCTCTATCACTCTCTTCAACATGCCCTCTCCTCTCAAAACCTCCTCCATCCATCTCTTCTGCCTTCTCCGAACCTCTGCCACAAGCTTCCTCTCCTCTCCGACCATATCCAATACCTCCTCGTTCGTCTTTCTCGCCATCCAGCTAACCTTCTCCATCCTTCTCCAAACCCACATCTCAAACGCCTCAAGCCTACGCACATCCTCCCTTCGCAATGACCAAGTTTCCGACCCATATAGCGCCACGCTCCATATTAAAGTTTTCACCAGCCTCTTCTTTACGTCTCTTCTCAGACCCCCCCTCATCAATTCCCTTCTCTTCGAAAATGCTTCTTTAGCGAGCGCAATTCTGCATCTGATGTCCTTACCACTAAACCCATTCGCCTCCAAAATACTACCCAGATACGTAAACTGCTCGACCTGCTCTATCTTCTGCCCTCCCACCCTTATATTCAGCCCCGCCTTCTTACTTCTAGAAAATCTCATTACTTTCGTTTTCTTGTGATTGATCTTCATCCCATACTTTTCGCACTGCACCTCTAATGCATTCACCATTGACTGTAACCCCTTGGCCGACTGACTAACCAATCCTTGATCATCTGCAAATCTCACTGATTTTATCAGCTCCCCTCCTACCTTTATTCCTACAGCCTCCTCCCCCCAAGCCTCCCTTACCATTTCTTCTGAATACACATTAAAAAGCAACGGCGATAGTGGGCACCCTTGCCTCACTCCCCGTCCTATCGTGGCCCATCCCGATTCTCCATTGGCTACCCTAACCTGCGCAGTCTGATTCATATACAAATTTCGAATCAGACGCCTGTCCCTCCAATCGACCCCTAATTTCTTCAACACTCTCATTAATTTCGTCCATTCCACCCGATCGAACGCCTTCTCGAAATCTACGAAGCATGCAAAAACATCCTGCCCATACTCTAGGTTTCTTTCTACTAGCGTCCTCATCACCGCTATAGCGTCTCGCGTTCCCGTCCCTCTCCTAAACCCGAACTGGTCGTCACCCAGGTATTCATTTGCCTTCTTCTCTAGCCTTCTGTTTAGAATCCTCAGAACTACTTTGGCCGCGTGGGATATTAAGCTTATTGTCCTATAGTCTTCGCAAGTTTTTGCCTTACTCTTCTTCGGTATAGGAATTAGTACAGTCTTCGCGAAGTCTTCCGGCCACACTCCATCCTCATAAATCTTACGAATTAGCGCAAAAAGTTTTCCTCTTCCGTTCTTCCCCATGCTCTTTAAAAACTCTGCAGGTATGTCATCTATTCCCACCGCCTTATTCCTTTTCATGTCTCGTAGAGCTCTTTCGATTTCGCTATCTAGGATACGTGGTCCGATGCCATCTCTGTCGATATCGTCTTCCCTTTCTATATCTAACCTATTGGGCCTTATTTCTTTACCATACAGCTCTTCAACATACTCCTTCCACCTCTCCTGGATCTCTCTCGGTTCTACGATTACCTTTCCCGTCTTGTCTGTTATCGTTGTAATTCCCCTTCCCTTATTACCACCCGTCAGTTCCTTTACTTTCCTATATAATGCGTCTGCTCTTCCCTCTTTTTGGTATTTCTCTAACGCGTCGATCTGTTCTCTCCACCACGCCTCTCTTGCTTTCTTTGTTTCTCTTCTAAGCCTGTTATTAAATTCTCGGTATTTTCTCTTACCTAGCTCTGAGTTTACACTCTTCCATTTCCTTCTCTCCTCCATCTCCCTGATCATCTCCTTCGTGATCCACGGTTTTCTAATTTTAGTTGCACTCACTACGCCTACCGTTGCTTTCGCCGCTTCTATAATTCCATTTTTCAAAATTCCCCATTCATCTTCCACTGATATAACTCCATGATCCTCACCCATTATCTCATCCACCTTCTCCCGATACTTCTTCTTCATTGCCCCAGTTAATGCCTCCGTATTCCACTTACGTACCCTCCTTCCCATTCTTATCTTTTTCAGTTTTACCCGACATTTCATGACTAATAAGTTGTGGTCTGTGTCTGCATCAGCTCCTGGATAAGTATGCGAGTTTTTAACACTATTCCTGTATCTGTGACGTACCATTATATAATCTATCTGGAACCTGTCTGTGTCTCCCGGCTTCTTCCAAGTGTACCTACGTCGAGGATGATGTCTGAACCATGTATTTGTAATTACTAGGTTATTTCTGCGGCAAAACTCCACAGCTTTCTCGCCCCGGTCATTTCTTCTTCCTAGCCCGTAATCGCCCACCTCCCGCCCATCTCTTCCTTCACCCACCACCGCGTTCCAATCCACCATTACTACCAGGTGCTTACTTCCTGGTATCCTACCAATTATTTCCTCTAGCTGATCGTACACCCCATCTACCTCCTCCTCTTTATGATTAGAGGTAGGCATATAAACCTGGATTATAACTAAATTCGTTGGTTCTGCTTTTAGTTCCACGACTATTATCCTATCACTCACTTGTTCTGCATGCACTACTTTTCTACCAAGTTCTATTCATTACTAATTCTATTCATTACGAATGCAACCCCGCGCTGACTTTCATTCCCTCCACTATAAATTACTCTATAGTCGCCGCTCCAGTAATCCCCGTCATCCTTCCATCTTACTTCACCCAGACCCATGATGTCTACACCCACCCTCTCCATTTCTTGCTTTATATTCTCTAGCTTCCCCGCCCTCAGCATAGTCCTAACATTCCAAGTGCCTATTCTTATAGTTTCGTTCCTCTTCTTAATCTTCTTTTCCTCTGCTGCTGCTTCGTCTGAGAAAGGATTTCGTGTGATGACGACCGCAGGGGCCTTGCTCTCACCGCTGCCGGGCACGACACCCGGCCCTCTTGGCCGAGTCCCGTAGTTGCCAGGATTCATTATCAATTGAGAACTGTCCATAATTTCAAGGTTTTTGTTTTAATTGAGGTAGTATTCCTTGGCCTTACTCAATAGTGTTTTTTACGTGACACCATCACTTCAGAGGCCGCCCCACTGGGGTCAGACGCCTTTTGCAGCCGCCTCACTGAGGTACAGACGCTGCGCGGACTACCATTCGTCTGTCTCCTAACCTTCGACCAATCTGGCATGGGTGACCCTACCAGGAGCAATGCTCCCGCCAGTGCAGCTCTAGGGGTCATCGGAGCACGCAAGCCCTTCAACCACGACAAGGTTGTAGTCCAAGAGAAGGGGACGAAGGAATAGTTTGCTAAAATAAATTTCCCCTGGCCATAAGCCATTGCTACGTACATCGAAGTTATTAAAAGACTTCAAGGATACATTTAGCCTACCATTCTGTGAAATGCTGAGATAAATGACGTATTCAATCGATAAATAGTTGATAAGGTCTGCAAGAATACAAGAAAAAGGCATCGTCCTATTATAGTTGTTTAGACTAAGTCAATGTTATAAATTAGAAATTCCAAATAGGCCCCATATCGAATAGCGCCCTAGGCCCCCGACCATGTAGATTACGCCCCTGGCAGGCAGTAGTACAATGTCAAAGAGAAAAATATTGTATCGTTGGATTGAATTTGTGCTACATACGTAGGTGATTTTATCATTACAAGGCATTCTCATCATTAGGTTTTCAAGGATTGATTTAGTATCATCCCTTTCACTTTAGACCACATCGGAATAATTTCCCCCAACATCTTCAATCGTAGCATATTTTACGTAAGGAAAAGAATTTGCGCACGATAAATTATTATAATGCGGCCACAAGGCTTCAGCCTAGCAAACCCCTGAGGCAGTGACAGATACATATGGGGGCGCGTGGGGCGCGCGCCCCCCCCTTGCAGGGCCGCCCGCATTGCCGCCCGCGCCGCCCCCGCCAGTCAGCCCGCACGATATTCGTTCGTGTCTTTCGTCAGTCGACTCTGAGTCGAGTTATCGAGTAGTTGCACTTTCAGATGTAGCACGCGCGCGCGTCCGCGTCATTGTATTTCATACGTTTCTGTCTGGCACATAGATAGCTAACCTACGAGAAAAGTCGCGGTCATTCTAGTGATCTCGATACGTTATTCTGTCTGGCATTTGTTCGAGAAAAGTCGCGAATATTCTACTGTTTGTATTTGTTCACGCTCCTTAAAAGTCTGGAAGCGAACATTCTGGCACCAAATGTTCTCGAAACAACCGAGCTACATATATGAGGGAAGCAGAGTCGCTGCCAGGCGGTCAGTTTGAAAGCTGCAATCGTCGCGATAACTTGCGCCCCCCCCTTGAGTTTTTTCTGTATCCGCCACTGCCCTGAGGGATGCGCCTCTGGCAGCCACCCGCCTGGCCAGCCCCTAGCTACGACGCTGAAGCTTACGTGCGGGAATTGGAAAAATCTTCTTTATTCGCAGTATTATCGCATTTATATTCATACTATGTGGCAACATAGGATAACAGTTATCTGGCATTAATTACTGGTAAATAAATGTTATGAAGATTTCATGGTATTTCCTCCAACTATCACAGAATTATCATTTAATGATTTTTTGATCTTGAAGTCACATTTATCCACGGAAGTGACTACATATATACGTCTGGGTGCGAGAATAGTTGCGTTCGCGTGTCGTAGGTTTCATAACGATGCGATTAATAGTAGCTAAATCCTAATGTAGATACGATGTAGAGCAATAGTACATAATATATCATACCATATAGCATAGCATATTCAAAAATATTATTTACAAATTATCGTATATTTATTTTACATACATTCAAAATTATGTTGATGATCTTTTTGGTTTTGTTTGCTTTTTGGCATGGCTATTTATCTTTTTTTTATTTTGAGAGAACAGCGAATCCAATGGAGGGAAAAAACGATATTCCGGCTCGTGAACGTTTTCGTTCGCTAGGTTTCCGGCTCTGGAACGCTTCCATACGCTAGGATTCCGTCTCGTGAACGTTTACGTCTGCTAGGAACCCGGCTCGGGATTCACATACAATACGAGATGAAACAACCTATTCATATCTAGGTAACACAAGGAGATTCAAGAAGAATCAAGCGGGCCCGAAACGACACCGCCTGGCCAGCCCCTAGCCATACACTAAGATTCCGGCTCGTGAACGTTTTCGTCCGCTAGGTTTCCGGCTCAGGAACGCTTCCATACGTTAGGATTCCGGATCGTGAACGCTTCGTTTGTACGCTTCCTTGTCTCATTTTACGTTTAATTTTGCTTTGGAGAATGTGAAGTTACGGTTCGTTCACATTCCGATTCTCTTCGTGTACGCTTAAAACTCCGCTTCGTAGACGGTTCGTATCCGCCTCCCTCTACAATATTTTCGCCAGGTCCCTGGCGAAAATGTTCCGCTTCCTCGACCGGTCACGAAGGGTACACGAAGCGGTGATTCGCTTAAGGAAGCGAATCAACGTTCGGTGTAGGTACGGTTCTTTGACTGTTGAAGTAGCGTACACGAAACGTACGGAAGTGGTGCTCTACGCGCCCGCTTCCTGCCGCTTCGTGTACGATTCTTTGATTGTTGAAGTAGCGTGCACGATGTACCCCGCGATATTACTCCACTTACTGCCTTCGTTCCCTTAATATTACGCCATAATACGTGTTGATTCTTGCACATTTGAAACGAGTTTATACAATGTGAAACGTGGTAGTGTGTTACTAGCTGAAACCATACAATACGAGATGAAACAACCTATTCATATCTAGGTAACACAAGGAGATTCAAGAAGAATCAAGCGGGCCCGAAACGACACCGCCTGGCCAGCCCCTAGCTACGACGCTGAAGCTAACGTGCGGGAATTGGAAAAATCTTGTTTATTCGCAAAAACCTTGTTTATTCACCGTAATATTGCATTTATATTCATACTATGTGGCAATATAGAATAACAGTCATCTGGCATTAATTAATGGCAAATAAATTTTATCAAGATTTTATGGTATTTCCTCAAACTATCACGAATTTTCATTTAATGATTATAGTTCTCGAAGTCACATTTATCCACGGAAGTGACTAGATATATGCGTCTTTCTCAACGCCGGTAGGACAGTAATGGATTTCGAGCATAGGTTCGTTGAGTCATAAAGTAATATTATTTGCAGGGAATGAAATGATAGGTAGATGTGACAAACTAAATCATGCCATGACGCAATTGCATTAACTTAATTTGTGGCAAATTAATTTTTTTAGTAGTAAAAACAGTAGAAAACAGTAGCAGTACAGTAGAGCTACTGTTAACAGTAGCAGTGCAGTAGACCTACTGTAAACAGTGGAAAACAGTAGGATTACAGTACTCTTACTGAAAACAGTAGTAATCCAAAAAACCTAAAGGTTGCTGTAAACAGTAGGTGTAATTTCCAGCAGGGTAACACGGAAGTAGACCCAAAGAAATCACTCTGACTGTACTGTGGCAACTGCACTCTGAATGCGCTGTGGCAACTGCACTCTGACTGTGCTGTGGTTACTGCACTCTGACTGTGCTGTGGTAACTGTACTTGACTGTGCTCTGGCCCCTGTGCTGTATTGTTTCAATTAAGTGCAGTCTTTAGTGCAGCCCCAGTCCAGATATTAAGTACAGTTAGAGTGTAGCTCTAGCTTATTTAGAGTACCTATCTACAGATTTTTTTTACCTGAGTGGGACCGCCCTTGTCTGTAGCTGGACTGGACTGTAATTTCAAGAAGTGAAAGGAACTGGTCTGGAAATGCACTGCTGTTGTTCTCGATGCTCTGTAACTGGCCTGGATTCTGATGGTAACTTTTTTAGTGAAGCTTTTGCTAATGAAAGATCAGGTGGTGATTACATCAAAAGGCACTTTGCAACTAGCCAAAGGGAGGAAAATCAAGGGAATCCGGGTGCTTATCCAGATGTTCTTCTTGATTGACCAAAATGGCCTGGAACCTTGTTTCAATTTCTTCCCAGTTACAGACCAGTTTCAGACCTAGATCCACACCAGTAACAGACCAGTCACAGTGGACTTAGAGACCAAATATTTTTACCTGGGTGGTTATGATGCAGCATTTGAAAAGTATATAAATATGCAATCGGATGGTATATACTGATGGTATCATAAAATGTGCAGGATGAGCATTTTACCATCCTGGGTATCTTACATTTTTGCGTAGTAATTATTTATTCCCCAAACATCACAAGTAACATCAATAGTTTCACAATTGAATATCTCCAGTTGTCGAGGAAGCACCTATAGGCGAAAAATAGATATTTTTTGGAATACAATACCAGGAAACATTATTAAAGCTGTTTCAAGGATAGGCGTTTTCAAGTTCAACAAGAGTCATCGTGTATTTCGAGGATAAAACTGAATTATCTGAGAATCAGAATAACTGAGTATAGGCAGCGGCGACTTCCCAATGGCACGCATTGGTCGGATTTGGTTCATTGCCTTAGTATGGATCGTCGCAGTTATTTGATTCATCACAGTGAAACCACTCATCGTAGTCAAATCATTCATCGTAGTTAAATCATTCATCGCAGTTATTTGGTTCTTCGTGATTCATTTCGTTCGCAATGAATTATTTGAAAGAGCTAGTAATTGACGTTAACGAAATCGCGTGAATCGAATCTTCAAAATGAACCGATATTCCCACCTCTGCTGACATGGGTGGGGTGGCTTCCGCTTCCCCTCCCGCCCCTCATTGCGTGCGACGGAGGACTTTGGCTCAGTGGAGGGGGGAGGGGCGGCGGAAGGGGGGAGGGTGGGGGGGAAGGGAGCCGCGTCCCGAACAAAGAGTTACAATATGTACTTGGCTGTACACGCGGAAAACCAATGTTACATTGATGATGTTGCAGCTGGGAAAAGATTTCTCTTGACGTGCCACAATCCTGTATTAGAAATAGCAAGTCAAATTCATTCGCAAGGCATGGCACAAACAGAGGAAAATAAGCAGCGCTTGATTCCTGTTTTATTCATCGAGATGAAAAATACATTATGGTAAACAATAATGCAATTTTCAGAGAGTTGCATCGGTTTAAGATGCTGGTGAGAGCAATCTGCGCAAACACTTGGAGAGTGCTTCGTTGAATGCTACGTACATTAATTAGCAAGCACACTCAAAATGAACTTATTGATTGTAGTAAGGAAGAGAAGTCTAGGTTGCTCTTCCTTAAAAAAATCAAGTATACTTTCATATAGCCCTTGACCTGTACTTTCTGTAAAATGTTTATAGCTTGTAAAATATTCCTTTATTTCAATGTCTTCTACATCTAAAAATCGTATTATAGATGAAAGCGGTTCCACGTGACTTATGTCTGGCGTACAGTCTCTAAAATAATTGGCTGATTTAGCTCGATTAAGTATATTTTCCTGAACAGAATTTCCCAAAAAATTTTTCGTTTCGTATTGAAAATTTTTCCAAAATAGTGAACGTGAGTTTCTTTAGACACAACCAGACGTATATTTTCACTCATTTTTAAATCAAATTTTCCAAGTATCTCAACAATGCTTAAAACATTCCCATTGTGTGGTTTAAATAACGTGTCTGAAGTTCCTCTGAAAGCCAATTGCGTTGAGCCAAATACTGAGTGATGCACATTAAATGTTCTAAAACTCTACATCCATGCTCTCGTTCTTTTTCCACTTGCGACTAAAGCTCCTTATCAATAGTTTTATTAGTCTGTAATCGTAGTGTTGTTTCAAACCATTCCTTTAGACATTCCAGGTGATGTACTGAATTTTCATGTGACAAAATATTCAAAAACACACTTCTAGTCATTAATTCCATATTTTCCTAACATAGACTTGCTGGAGAAGACGAACATTTTTACAACAAAAGCAATGAGATTTATTGGTGGTCTCTGAAAAAATAAGCCACCTTCTTAGAAAATTCTCACCATTAATTGCTTTCCTATGTTTCTTTGTCTCAGAGAAACTAAGTACGTTTATTTGAATCTTTTGGAAAACTATACTGTTTTTAAAAGGATGTGGATGTGATAACATTCATAATGAATATTAATCTGACCAGTGTTCTAGATCATTGTAGAAACTGGCAGAAAAAACTGATGATATAAGAAAGAAATATTGGATTTAATGCGTCAAAAGTAAAGACAACCATGGTTCCTAAAATGGCTACGGAGTGGAAAGACCTTGTTCCTGATAAATAATACGTATCATTTATTAAAAATAACGTGAAAAGAAATTGAAAAACACTTACCCTATTCCAAAAGAAAAGCTGATTCATGGGTTCACTTTGGATGAGGGGAGATTATTATTCATCGGAACTTCATTAGGGGACTACTACACTCGTTATTAAGTCCTCTACAGTAAAACTTTCGTCATAGGATATTCGGACAAACGCTTTACATAATTTTTCTGTTATAGAACGTATATTAATAGAATATTCTTTTGGACTGTTAGTAAAATTGTCAAGAGAATCACTAAGGAGTTTCTCAAATGATCTTTCTGATGACGTTGAAAATATTTTGCACGCAAACACAAGAACATTTAAGTCGATTAGATGATGAACCTGGAATCTGGAAATAACGCAGCGGAATGCAGGGGCATGAAATATTTATTATTTCAGCGTGCCATCAAATATCGCGAAAGCAGTCCTAAAGACGAATTGCATTAGTTTTTTTAAAAAGTGTCCTAATCAGTTGAGTCGCTATGAAAGAATTGATTGGTGCTTTTCTCGTCGTGAAACCCTTCTTCTCCTCCCACTCCCCCTTCCGCCCAATGCACCTTGGGTATGCAGACGCTGAGGAGAGCGGGAATACCGTCGTCACCTACAAACCACCCGCTAAGCATTCCTCGTCCGTTATCTCCATTGGCGGAAGCGCCTGAGAGATAATTAACGTATAGAGAAGCAAGGTTTTATATTTTTAAGCGTAAATGAATTCATTCGAATGATTGAAATGAGCTGTTGGTTTCTACCGATTAAAAATGGTGACCGTGGCTGAAAATTGTATACAAGAATAGGACTAAAAAACCGTAGTTTTCTTGGTATCGGTGAAGGCTACAGTAATTCGTAACAGTCTACCGTATCATATTGGCCCAACAATGGCGCCAAGTTACGTGAAGCAATTATCTTATATGGTGAAAAGAACGCTATTCGTGGATTTGTGTTCTTGCCGGAAGTATTGTCCGCTGTTCGTGACTACATGTTGCTTCTCCGCACTCATTGTCGATATCTAGCACCATGATTCTAAGTACGTATTTACTTATTCTAAGTTTTCTTAGTATGTACGTATGTACACTATCCTACGATGCCGGCGAGGATATTTTTTGTTCTTCTCTTTAACAGTGCATCTCTCCTATTGTCCCTCTGCTACTATCACTTATATTTTTCTTCCTTATTTATTTATATATTTTATAATTTGGGAGGAAATGGAACGAAAATATAAATGTGTAGTAATGGATTGATATGTCGCCCCATTTATCCCGAAACAGTGGCGGATTTCGTTGTTTGGGGGTCCAGGGCAGTCGAACTAAAACAATATAATTTATTTGATAAATATACCAAAAAATTTTTTTATTAATTTTAACAATGCACATAAGTACCTAATGACTGTATTTTAATTTTTTTAAAGGCATCCAATAATATAAAATATTTATAATGATGAAGGCATTATTCTTTTAAATTTAACATCCTTACATTTTTGTCCATAGATCACTTTTCAAGCATATTATGTTATTGTTTGGGAATATTTTGTATTAAGGAAATAGTAGTATTTTAAAAAGGTATAACCTTTTATGGTAAATTTGTGTAAAACTCTTTACTCTTTAGTTATTTTTTCTCCAATCATTAATTTGCATACTTAATTTAAACAACCTTCGTCACTTTTTATTATTACTCTTTTGTATCTTCTACGAAATTCTCATTCTCAAATGAGTAAAAAACTTCTGCATCAATGATTTGTTAGGAATTCAATAAAAAGGAGGTCATGCATGGATGTTTCTATCGAAACATCGAAAAGCATGGGTTGTCGAAGGAGCTGACGTTTGCCTTCTTACATTCCGCCGGTCTGAAGTCCGAGACCGAGGGTTTTGTACTCGCGTGCCAGGATGGTGTCATAAACACACTCGTGTACCGCCGCGTTATATTCAAGGCGGAGGTCGCGGACACGAGATGCAGGGCGTGCCGAATCAAGCCGGAGACTTTGGGTCACCTTCTCTCCGGCTGTAGTTATTACGCCAGGTCAGCGTATTTAGCTCGGCACAACGCGGCCCCGCGGCCCTACTATCACCTATGACCATAGGCGTGTCCAGGACTACAGAAGTGGTGGTGCCAGGAATAGTGGTGGAGTTGACTGAATGTGACTGCACGACTTGCCTTCAGGATAGCCGTGAGAATTCTTGTTTATGAGCGCAAATTTCGAACTACTTTTGTCGGTCATTATAATCTGCGATCATTTACAAAAAAATGCTTTGCAATCCTCGAGAGTCCATGGAAACTAAATAAAAGCACATACCTACCTACTGATTAAAAGATATTACAGAAAAGAACGTCTCTTCACTTGTATTTAGCCTAGGTTTCATTGAGAATCCTGTGCCCCCACATTACGAGGCGGTTTATGCTGTCGTATCAATGAGTGCGGCCCAATGCGAATGCACAAGATGATTCCTGGAGATCATAGCCATTGTGTTCTGAGCGGATGCCTACAGAGACCTAAGATCCAACTGTATATCTGTAAGATCCTCATCAATAAACTGCATTAGCCTAGCTGAATGAATTCGAGATAGAAGTAGGTAAGCTGACCAAATGACTTCATGATTGGTGGCCAGACTATATTTCCAACAAGGCAAAACTCAACACCGCCATTCGGTTCGTAGCAACAATTCAATTTCTTTCTCGGAATCCTGATCCCGGCTTGGAGGCTAGGATCATTAATTTCAATGCCATCTGCTTGGATCCGAATACAATGTTACCGTTTACTGTGCCCTGCGGTGAGCGTTTAAGTAATTAGCGGGGGGAAACTTTAGGTTTTATCCTGAGTTCGGCAACTGTCGCGGGGGGAAGGAGAGCGGAGGGGTGTACCCAGCCCTCCCGCCCCTTTATCCCCCGCCGCCATCGCATGGCATGGGGCTGGTGGGACCGGGGGCGTTAAGGGGAAATGGGGAGGGGCATTACCCCCCCCCCCCTCCACGACATACGTCACCCAAAATTAATCGGAGACCGCCGCCAGGAAAAACATATTAGATCGCAAGCCCAGGGCAGTCGCACTGCATTTGAAGAAAAACAGACGGTAAAGCTATGAAAGGAAATAGTAAGCGTCCGTGGTTTGATCCCATTCCTTCATCCAATCAGGACATGATCGGCGCAATTCGCCATTTACGACAATTTATGGCGGACATGCTCACCATTATTCGGGCCGGTGCTGAAGCCAGGAGTGGCGAGGAGGCCTTGGAGTTGGCTGGAGACCAGGGTTCAGAAGCCGGTCCCTCTCGTGTCAGGAGACTGTCTGGGGCCGAGGCTGAGGAGGAGCGTGTGGTGACAAGATTTCGCGACCTCGCCTGGCCATGCCCACAAGAACTCCTTCAGCGTCCGGGAGGGGCCGATGAACATCGAATTGCGATCCCTCAACAATCTCGACGAAGACGCCGAGAGGCGGATAACCAGGACACGGAAGAGGACGGCCCCTCGCTTCCCAAGATGGAGAGAAAGGAAAAGTAATTACCACGGTATGTTAAACCCCGGAATCTTCTTTCGCGCGAAACCCGCCCTGCCGGTCTACAGTCAATTGGTTGTCATTATGCTTTTGCCAAGGCGAATTTCCACACAGCACACTTAGGTTTCGAATGTGCATTGGATACACCAAACCGACACATTGATGATGAGTCATACACGTTGCGGCATGTATCTATCTAGTTTCACCTATATAATTGTTAAGTTATGATGTCCACCAACCCAAGGTAGATCAGATTTCAGTCGATGTACTTCGCACAGTAATAGAACCGATGATGCATCGCATTAACGCTAAACACTATGGGTAAATCTTGACATGCGCAAGAATGATTCAAGCTTGAAAAAAACTCCAATGCTCCAGCGACCGTTGTGCACCTTCTTAGCGTAGGGCGGCTCCTCTTTTGCTCAATCCAGATTCCCGAAAGATATGAGCATTTCATCGTAATCATCTGAAGTGTGGACTTGTTTTCGGGGTCGAAGGTGGTTCTGCTTAAACGAATAGTGAAATTGTGAACGGCGATCTTCAGTTTCCATCTGCATTTTCAAGTGTTAAGTGTTAACATACATGACTCTGTATTGCGTTAAGACGTAGTAATGGTTATTTTAACTGTGTATATTACAGGTCAAAGCACTTAAGTGAACGCGGCGAGTAGTCGCGTTCATTTACCTACATCTTACTTTAAGAAGTTTCTACATTTTAATCGAGTATTTTAGTATCTTTAAGTTGCCTTTTCGGAAACAACAAATTGGAGTTTTAAGTAGACTGTAGATTACGTCAGCTATAACCAAGTGGAGCGTACCAAGGAGGTTAAAATGAAATGGAGGAAAACACGGAAAAAGACGACATGTTTTCGAATTTCCACACCGCCATGTATCGTGGCGGAGCATACGAGCGATGGTCGCGTTTTATACAATATATTTTTCCGAAACTATTAGTCAGATTAGTTGTTCTTAATTTTTTTGGTTACTCTTGTTAATCGAATTGAGAAATTTGAGGTGATTGTATTGGTACCTACGGTTCAAGCCACAAGGTGAGGCCCTTTGGCCGAACTGTTGTGATCCTATTCATTTCAACTATAAATTACGAATAAATGAGAAACATTAACCCTTCCGTGACTGTGCGGGGTAAGTTAGTTACCCCAACTTATGTTAATGTTGTATAACTTTTATATTTTCAATTTTTTTCTTTCTATATTTCTTGTATTTGAGCACAACCACTTTGTCATTCCTTTGGTGACGATTGAAAATTTTTTAGATACAAATTGTTTCTGAAAACCGTAATTTTGTTAGGTGGGGTAACTGAGGTACCCCGCACAGCTGTTCTCGGGAAGTCATAGTGTGTGAGACTCGTTGCCTGTGTGGGGTAATTCATTTACCCCAGCATTCTTTTCTTCAGTTAACGTCTCATTCATTGCATTAAAATATATTTTATAATTCCACAAATCAGATTTTTAAACTTAACGCTACTATGTTTATCAAAAATACAGCTCAGTCCTTCACCACGGTGTACAATGTAGTTTCGCACCTTTGGGGAAGTTGTCGTCTACTATCACGTTACCACGCCTCACCTTTGGTGAAATTGATATTTATTTTTAGAAGTCGGCAGTCATCATTGAAACGTTATCCTCTATATCTTATGACTGGAATTACATAATTATTCTGCGGCGACTTATTCATTCAATGTCATTGAGACTTCCTGGGTAAAGAAACTTTTTTCTTGGCTCAATTTCGGGGGAGTATATTTTAGATGAGTTTACATTCACCCCAAATACATATACAAAGTGAACATTCTGAAAAGTGTTGCAAAATTAGCCGATACAATACGTATAGGCAACTCAAACAAATTTTACCGTCCTAGGAGAAGGTATATAAGACCGTGCCCTCGCCTGCAATCCAACAATATAGTTCTGTGAGTGTTCAGGCACTTACTCACTTTCAGAATGAAAAGGAGGCTCTACGGAGAGGCTGAAGTGCGTAGGATTTTGGAGGTAAGTGACGAGGATTTCAAAGTGAGTGAAGAGGAATCGGAAACCGAAGATGAAGCAGAGGAAGTAGAAGACTTAGAGGATGAACTTCATTGCGAGTTGCCGAGAGAAATCGCTACTGGTAACTCTTGTAGCCAGGGTGCTTACAGGTCCAGGTCAGGATTTCAGTGGAACACTAATCCTCCAGTTTCCAGGAGACGGAGAATACACAATATTGTAACATCCCCGAGTGGACTTACGCAGCACAGATTTGTAAAGAAATGTTATTATGCGTACAATTAGTAAAATTAAAACAATACAATAGCTTCTGTGCATTCAAGTTTTCACATTTCATTTTTGTCACTTTTTGGCATAGAGAATTTGGGTGTTGATTTTTTTCTGAATGTTATTAGTTGGAATACAGTCCGGGAAGCTGTCGCATTGCTTCAATATGTGTGCCCGTTTTTGAGGACAATGAAATTGATTACTAAAAAAATTTACCCATAATTATTCTCAGAAAGATAATTAAATTTACCAAATATGCATATATTTCAATGAAAACATTACATCGCTGAGAGAGGATTTCCAACTCTTTTTGAATGAAGAAATGATCCAGGAGATATGTGCCTGTACGAATCGCGAGGGCCATATCACCCAAGCTAAGAAGAACATAAACCAACCCGGACAAGAAAAGCCATGGGAAGAAGCGACTGAGTGAAATGTATGCTTTCGTGGCTATATTGATTGCTGCAGGAAAAAACCGTGTAAGAAATCTCCATTTAACTGAAATGTGGTCAGAAGATGAACTTATTAGAGAACCTTTATACACTGCAGTGATGTCCCGCGATAGATTTAAAGTCCTACCAATTCCAAAATTTTCGATTCAACGACAGGGGCACAAGGATAGCTAGAATGAAGAATTCAAATGATAAATTTGAAGCAATCAGGTCAATTTACGACCAATTTGTGGCGAATTGCATTAAATGTTATATGCCGTGCTCTAACATCACGGTGGATGAACGGCTTGCCAATTTAAGGGGTAAATGTCCATTCAAAGTCTACATAAAAAGTAAACCGGGTTGTTATGGAATCAAGATCTGGGTATTCGCTGATTCGGAAACGTCTGATATTCTTTCTTCTCAAGTTTACGCCGGTAAGGTTGGAAACTGGAAAGAGAAAAATCAAGGACAACGGGTTGTAAATGACTTAGTGCGACCCTACTATGGGACTTACGTGGCGTGGGGTTACATGTGATAATTTCTTTACTTTCATTCGACTAGATCAAAAACTATTTGAAAATAAAGTTACAACTGGTACACTTAGGGCAAACAAAATGGAAATTCCTGTTGAATTTCTCCCGCATCCATCTAGGGAAATGTTTTCAAGTTTATTTTGGTTTACTAATAATATCACTATGGTTTCCTATTTCCCTAAAAAAAGGAAAGGCCGTCATTCTTTTATCAACCCAACACAATGACTCTGAAAAAGCAGGTCCAAAAAATAATTTCAAACCAGAGATAATAAGGGGCAGTTGATAATAACCAAATCAAAGGGGCAGTTGATAATGGGGATAAAATGACGTGGGAAAATGCATGTGTCCGTAGCACAAGAAGATGGCCATTTAGAATATTCATGGAAATTATAGATATGGCTGCATTAATTTTCCTTAATAATTTGGACAAAGAATCATCCCAATTGGAAAGCTAATGATCGAAGTAGAAGGTTTTTCCTTAGGGAATTGTCAGTCGAACTCTCTCAAAATAATGTTCTCCAAAGAAAGCAATTATCTCATAATTATCATTTGCCTTCAAAAATGCAATACATATATTTTTGAAAGAAAAATACTTATAAGAGTGTGACAGAAACAATGGCACGCAAAACAGCACCCCAAGTAGATCAAAGCATTGCTATTTTTGTCCGAAAAAAGAGGATAAAAAGACTAAGGTGCATTGTACTGGATGTAACAAAGCAGTTTGCAGCTCTCATAGTGAAGACAAATAACTTGAATCTTGTTTTGAATGCCGGGATGGAAGTTGAATACAATAAAGTTAATAATGTTGTGAATTCAATAATGCCAAAAATCTACATGTTGCCATCTTATGTACTCGTATGTTAATCATAGTGCAATTACAATAACAAAATATGAAATATTTCAGCTATTTCACACAATACCGACGTAAAAACCTAAATGTAACCTACAATGTATTAAAAAATTTAACAAAACATGCAATTATATCACTAAAAAAGAACCATGATAGTGAATAACAAGAAAGACTAAAAAACAACATTTTTTTACAAATTATAAATGGGGTAACTGAAATACCCCACATAGCCGTTCGCGTAAGTTTTCAAGGCACAGTCACGGAAGGGTTAAAGACTGTCAAAGGCTTGTACGAACTTTTAAAAAAGTGTATATAACCTAATAAATAATTGCATATTCTAGCGCCAATGCATGCTGAATTCGAAATGAGGATTTGGGAGCAAAATCGGCCATTACGTGCATGATTCTTACAACAAGTATGCATAATTATGGTATTGATGAGTTTATACACTCTTTGAGTTAATTGGCATTCATCTGGTGAATTATGCATATTTTAAGATTATAATTCTCAATTAATACAAATAGAATTTAGCCTTCAGGATAGCCGTGTGAAATCTTGTTTATTACCGACAATTTCGAATCACTTTTGTCGGTCATTATAATCTGCGATCATTTACAAAAAATGTTTTACGATCCTCGAGAGTCCATGGAAACTTAATAAAAGTACATACCTACCTACTGATTAAAAGATATTACAGAAAAGAAAGTTCCCTTCACTTGTATTTAGCCTAGGTTTCATTGAGAATCCTGTGCCCCCACATTACGAGGCGGTTTATGCTGTCGTATCAATGGCCGTGGCCATTGTATGTCGTGGCCCAATGCGAATGCATAAGTATTTCCTGGAGATCATAGCCATTGTGTGCTGAGCGGACGCCTACAGAGACCTAAGATCCAACTGTATATCTGTAAGATACTCATTAATGAACTGCATTAGCCTAGCTGAATGAATTCGTGATAGAAGTAGCTGACCAAATGACTTCATGATTGGTGGCCAGACTTTATTTCCAACAAGGGAAAACTCAACACCGCCATTCGGTTCGTAGCAACAATTCAATTTCTTTCTCGGAATCCTGATCCCGGCTTGGAGGCTAGGATCATTAATTTCAATGCCATCTGCTTGGATCCGAATACAATGTTACCGTTTACTGTGCCCTGCGGTGAGCGTTTAAGTAATTAGCGGGGGGAAACTTTAGGTTTTATCCTGAGTTCGGCAACTGTCGCGGGGGGGAGGAGAGCGGAGGGGTGTACCCAGCCCTCCCGCCCCTT
Organism: Pyrrhosoma nymphula; assembly: GCA_963573305.1. Classification (NCBI taxonomy): domain Eukaryota; kingdom Metazoa; phylum Arthropoda; class Insecta; order Odonata; family Coenagrionidae; genus Pyrrhosoma; species Pyrrhosoma nymphula. Next base: position 101,697,230 of record OY754332.1, on the reverse strand, counting down.
TATCCCCCGCCGCCATCGCATGGCATGGGGCTGGTGGGACCGGGGGCGTTAAGGGGAAATGGGGAGGGGCATTACCCCCCCCCCCCCTCCACGACATACGTCACCCAAAATTAATCGGAGACCGCCGCCAGGAAAAACATATTAGATCGCAAGCCCAGGGCAGTCGTACTGCATTTGAAGAAAAACAGACGGTAAAGCTATGAAAGGAAATAGTAAGCGTCCGTGGATTCCTTCATCCCCTCGGGACTTGATCGGTACAATTCGCCATTTACGACATATTATGGCGGACATGGTCGCCATTATTCAGGCCGGTGCTGAAGCCAGGAGTGGCGAGGAGGCCTTGGAGTTGGCTGGAGACCAGGGTTCAGAAGCCGGTCCCTCTCGTGTCAGGAGACTGTCTGGGGCCGAGGCTGAGGAGGAGCGTGTGGTGACAAGATTTCGCGACCTCGCCTGGCCTTGCCCACAAGAACTCCTTCAGCCTCCGGGAGGGGCCGAGGAACATCGAATTGCGATCCCTCAACAATCTCGACGAAGACGCCGAGAGGCGGATAACCAGGACACGGAAGAGGACGGCCCCTCGCTTCCCAAGATGGAGAGAAAGGAAAAGTAATTACCACGGTATGTTAAACCCCGGAACCTTCTTTCGCGCGAATTCCGCCCTGCCGGTCTACAGTCAATTGATTGTCATTATGTTTTTCCAATGCCATATGTCTGATCCGAATACAATGTTACCGTTTATTAATAGGAAAATCGACTTTCATTTTGGTGTCCTACGGTGAGCGTTTAAGTAATTAGCGGTGGAGACTAGGTTTTTCTTCAGTTCGGTATCTTCCGCGCGGGGGGGTGGGGGGTCCCGGTCCTCCTCCCGCCCCCTTTATTCCCCGTCGCCATAGCATCGAGCGAGCGGGCTGGTGCGAGCGGTGGTGTCGAGGGGGGGAGGGGCCCCCTCCGAGGCACACCTAACTTAATCGGAGAACGCCACCGGGCATAACGTTCTCGTTCCTAGGCCCAGATCAGTCGTGCTGAATCTGTAGAAGTGACAGCGAAATGAGGATTAGGGGACAAAGTCGGCCGGTAATTGCATGATTCGTACAAAAAATATTCTCACTTATGGTGCCTTTGTGTCCATATATTCTATGAATTAATTCGCCTTCATCTGGAATTCTTAGTTTAGGTTAATAGTTCTCAATTATTACAATTCGAATTTATCATGAATTGACGCTAAAATAATGCATTTGTTTGAAAGTTCGAAAAAGACTGTTGACAGTCTTTAATTTAATATTTCTCATTTTTTTAAATTTTATTGTCTACATTAATGGGATCCCAACGCTTCGGCCAAAGGGCTTGTGGCTTGAGCCGTAGGTAACAATCCGATCGCCTCAAATTTCTCATATCGATTAAGAAGAGTGACAAAGCAAATAATGAACAACTAATATGAATAAGAGTTTCGAAAAAATGGACGGTATGAAACGTGACCGTCGCTCGAATGTTCCGCAATATAGTTGACGTAATCTACAGTCTCCCTTATGGAAATTTCTGATCAGGTCTGATCTGAACCAGATCAGGTATGCCTGAGCCAGATCAGGTATGTCTGAGCCAGATCAGATCTGATCTGAGCCAGATCAGGTCTGATCTGAACCACTTTAGGTCTGATATGAGGATTGGTCAGGTCCATCCCTTGCAGAAATTTCTGATCCATCTTAATCAGGTCTGATCAGAATCAAATTGAATCTGATATAAGGAGATCAGGTCTGAACTAAACCAGATCAAGTCTGAGATGCTGCTGCATATATCAGATCTGATTTGAATCAGAATATGTTTAATATATCTCTCAAGTTAAGTTTGATCAAAATCAGCATATCAAGTAAAGGAATTCCTGGTCTTGGATTTAAATGAGGTCTGGATCACCAATGACACTTGATCCGATAAGACAGTAAATCCCTTCAAGAGATGGCAATGACCACCATGGTTGTTGCTGATGGGCTTTTGAGTGTTACCATGCCAACTGCAGACACAAGTGGATGCGGTTTTACCTGGTATAGTTGATTGCCTTATACAATATTATCATGAGGTTCAATTCCGTTAACATAATATTTTGGATGAGCGACTATTGCGCATGCTTCAAAAGCTCTCACAATTTTATGACACATGACTTATGTAACTTTTCACTTTCATTCATCATTTTCACTCTCATTCATCATGGAAAAAGCAGTTTTGATACCAGGAGGATATTATCTTTACCTCTGAAAAAACTATAGATATGGAAAACAATGTTTTAAAATTCAGGAGAAACATTTCTAGCACCATATAATTACGTTTTTGTGACCAAATGAAACAGTTTCGGGCGGACCTATTTACTGCTTAGGTCTTTTTATGAAACATCTTTAAAAAGCAGAATAAATCGTTACTATATAATTTTTGTGCTGTTGGGGTTTTCCAGATCAGACCTGATCTGGATAGCCAGATCAGACCTGATAATGTTTGCCAGATCAGGATTTAAATCAGCTCATTTCCTAAACTGGAATTTTCAAATCAGACCTAATCTGAAATTTTCATAAGGGCTATAACTTCACTCTTCAATTTATTTTTTTGGAAAAGAGAACTTAAAGATGCTAAAACACTCAATTAAAATAGAGCAGCTTCTTAAAGTAAGATAATAATAATAATACCGCATGTGGGGTGGCTAATCACCCCATACGCAGTTAAACTGGTTCCAAAAAAGATAACCAGGAAAGCCACCCACAACCGGCCCCTCTCGGATGGGGGCACTAGTACAGTTGGGTGTGGCAATGAAAATTCACATACATATTCAGAAGGGAGCTCGTATGCAGTGGATGGAAGCCCTAAGGGGCGACCTCCTCGCATGCCATGCTACCAGCGAGCCCGATCGCAGGGGGTATATGGCAAGGATGCACTCTTTGTGGTGTGAGATGCATCCAGAACACGACCATCTATCGCAGGAGAATCTGCGCAATTATGACAACCACCTGCGAAAAAAGGAAATTCCCCACCAACTGCCAGTTCAGAGGGATGCACCACCGGCCAAACCACTCTCCGTGACACAGGCAGCTTCTCCACCACCTGAGGCGAGAACGACATTTGTGTCAGTCTCTCGGCCAAATGGGGAAGAAGCTGGTCAGGCCAACTCTGAACTAGGAACGTGGTTGTTAACCACCATTAACTATGATGGACAACCTAGGCAGAGAGGCATCCACCGAAAGATCTTTCTGCGGCGTTGTCCATCGTTCTCCTTGACCACCTCACACGCTCCATGTTTGTGATCGAGTTTTTGGCTCCGGCTGAAACTAGCATGGATGCGAAGGAGGTGGAAAAACGGACGAAATGTAAAGACCTGCTTTTAAAATTTCGACAAATGTACCCCGGACACTCTGTGAAACTAGTGGTCCTCATCATAGGTGTGCTTGGTGGTGTTAAGGGCTCGCTGCTAAATAACATCAAGTGCATTCCATCCTACATGGCACTGCCGGAATCACTAGTTGTATGCATGCAGAAAGCCATCATCCTAGGGTCACTCTGTCTAGTGCATACGCATGACCCAACAGCAGCGTAGCCACTCATCGGATAGGCGTCGGATGTGGCAACGATTACTGCCCAACCCCTCTCGAGTCTCCGGCCATTATGATGGCAATGAAACCTGAAGCTTGCCAGGGACTCGGAGGGAAGTGTTACAACTGTAACAAATAATAATAATTATATATTTTATTTGCCAGACGACAAGTATTATACATACATTATACATGGAAGGTCAAGAAGAAAAAAAAATTACAAAGATTAATTACAAGATACATAATATCACAGCACACTGTTAAGGTGAATGAATATAAAACATGTCAGAAAAAATACAAGTAGATACATAAGAAATTATGTGGATAAGTATTCATCAATCAAGTAAAAGCATTGAGACAATAAAAAGTCTTTAACCTTGTTCGTGAATACCATAATACTGATAGAAGCGTTATTTAGCCTTAAGCTCGTAGATTTAAAGCCACAGGTGGATTTCTTGGTGCGTACAAATGAGACATGCAAGTCACCATGCTGCCTAGTATCCTGGTTATGAATTGCAGAGTTCAGAACAAAGTCATGAATGTTTGAATAGACATAGAGTAAAACAGTAAATATGGCATGGAAAATAACAAGGAACAGGTAGCACACGAAGACATTTAAACAATGGGCCACAGGGGTTTCTCCGTGGTTTATTTGCAATTAATCATATGCTCTCTTTTGAATTCTAAAAATGTTCAATGCTTGGGATGAGGACCCCCAGTGGAGAATGCTGTACAGTAAATGGGTGTAGAACTCACCATGGTAAATAATAAGAAGAACATTAATGGACACAGTTCATGGATATAATTAGGAAGCATTTAGAGCTGAGTTTAGCAGCTAAATTGATCGCATGCTTTCCCAGGAAAGATGAGCATCAATATTCATGCCCAGAAACATAGTGCTGTCAACCTGTGAAATAAAGGCCCCGTTAAGGTCAACATTACCCAATCTCACAGATTTATTAACATTAGAGAAGTAAACAAGTTGAGATTTCGTTACATTGAGATCAAAACAATTAAATTTACACCATTTATACCTATACCTGCTGTGAGACAAAGTTGGCTGCTGTATGTAAACCTTTCACAGTAGAGGAGGTTATAATAGAATTGGCATCAAAGACGTGGTAAGTGAACGTGACTACTAGCCACGTTCACTTAAGTACTTTGACTATTACCAGTTACCAGATTACTATACCCAGTTAAAATAACCATTACTACTTGGTAAGATGCTAATGCATATGCATTTGTGATATTTTGTGTAATATTGTAAGATAGTTGTGATATTTAAAGGATTTTACTCACTGTAGAGCTTGTTTCTTTCTTTGTTAACTATCAACCAGTGATTTGGATTTTTTCTCACACAACCAGTGGTATGTGGTCTGGGAGACCGCAATATATTTAATTTTAATAAAATTTTGTTGCAACAGTTTTACTGTACAATATAATTTTTATGCATCTCAGCTCTTAGTCTCCAACTCATATTTAATTTTCAAAATCACCAATACCAACCAATTTTTCAGTGTAAATTAATATTTGAAACAAGGTAAAAAAATTTAAAGAAAAATCACTAATTTATTATTAAGTAGCCTCTTTAGTTATCAATATTTAGCTAGATTTGAAAATAGGGCCAAATATAGGTATTTATTAAGTAGGAATTCTGAGTTATTTTCATTCATTCAAGTATTCTACCAGCTGATTGGTAGGTTCTTGGACAGTCCCCATTCTGCATCCCACCTCAGAGACATTGTCTCGCTTTCCCTCCTAAGAATGGCCCGTTATTAGATCCCTCTTCAATTCTTCATATCTTCTACCTCCTCTTATTTCGTCCAGAATTCCTATCCTCTTCCTTCCTCTCCCACGCTTCCCCAGTGTTCTCCCCTCTATCACTCTCTTCAACATTCCCTCTCCTCTCAAAACCTCCTCCATCCATCTCTTCTGCCTTCTCCGAACCTCTGCCACAAGCTTCCTCTCCTCTCCGACCATATCCAATACCTCCTCGTTCGTCTTTCTCGCCATCCAGCTAACCTTCTCCATCCTTCTCCAAACCCACATCTCAAACGCCTCAAGCCTACGCACATCCTCCCTTCGCAATGACCAAGTTTCCGACCCATATAGCGCCACGCTCCATATTAAAGTTTTCACCAGCCTCTTCTTTACGTCTCTTCTCAGACCCCCCCTCATCAATTCCCTTCTCTTCGAAAATGCTTCTTTAGCGAGCGCAATTCTGCATCTGATGTCCTTACCACTAAACCCATTCGCCTCCAAAATACTACCCAGATACGTAAACTGCTCGACCTGCTCTATCTTCTGCCCTCCCACCCTTATATTCAGCCCCGCCTTCTTACTTCTAGAAAATCTCATTACTTTCGTTTTCTTGTGATTGATCTTCATCCCATACTTTTCGCACTGCACCTCTAATGCATTCACCATTGACTGTAACCCCTTGGCCGACTGACTAACCAATGCTTGATCATCTGCAAATCTCACTGATTTTATCATCTCCCCTCCTAGCTTTATTCCTACAGCCTCCTCCCCCCAAGCCTCCCTTACCATTTCTTCTGAATACACATTAAAAAGCAACGGCGATAGTGGGCACCCTTGCCTCACTCCCCGTCCTATCGTGGCCCATCCCGATTCTCCATTGGCTACCCTAACCTGCGCAGTCTGATTCATATACAAATTTAGAATCAGACGCCTGTCCCTCCAATCGACCCCTAATTTCTTCAACACTCTCATTAATTTCGTCCATTCCAACCGATCGAACGCCTTCTCGAAATCTACGAAGCATGCAAAAACATCCTGCCCATACTCTAGGTTTCTTTCTACTAGCGTCCTCATCACCGCTATAGCGTCTCGCGTTCCCGTCCCTCTCCTAAACCCGAACTGGTCGTCACCCAGGTATTCATTTGCCTTCTTCTCTAGCCTTCTGTTTAGAATCCTTAGAACTACTTTGGCCGCGTGGGATATTAAGCTTATTGTCCTATAGTCTTCGCAAGTTTTTGCCTTACTCTTCTTCGGTATAGGAATTAGTACAGTCTTCGCGAAGTCTTCCGGCCACACTCCATCCTCATAAATCTTACGAATTAGCGCAAAAAGTTTTCCTCTTCCGTTCTTCCCCATGCTCTTTAAAAACTCTGCAGGTATGTCATCTATTCCCACCGCCTTATTCCTTTTCATGTCTCGTAGAGCTCTTTCGATTTCGCTATCTAGGATACTTGGTCCGATGCCATCTCTGTCGATATCGTCTTCCCTTTCTATATCTAACCTATTGGGCCTTATTTCTTTACCATACAGCTCTTCAACATACTCCTTCCACCTCTCCTGGATCTCTCTCGGTTCTACGATTACCTTTCCCGTCTTGTCTGTTATCGTTGTAATTCCCCTTCCCTTATTACCACCCGTCAGTTCCTTTACTTTCCTATATAATGCGTCTGCTCTTCCCTCTTTTTGGTATTTCTCTAACGCGTCGATCTGTTCTCTCCACCACGCCTCTCTTGCTTTCTTTGTTTCTCTTCTAAGCCTGTTATTAAATTCTCGGTATTTTCTCTTACCTAGCTCTGAGTTTACACTCTTCCATTTCCTTCTCTCCTCCATCTCCCTGATCATCTCCTTCGTGATCCACGGTTTTCTAATTTTAGTTGCACTCACTACGCCTACCGTTGCTTTCGCCGCTTCTATAATTCCATTTTTCAAAATTCCCCATTCATCTTCCACTGATCTAACTCCATGATCCTCACCCATTATCTCATCCACCTTCTCCCGATACTTCTTCTTCATTGCCCCAGTTAATGCCTCCGTATTCCACTTACGTACCCTCCTTCCCATTCTTATCTTTTTCAGTTTTACCCGACATTTCATGACTAATAAGTTGTGGTCTGTGTCTGCATCAGCTCCTGGATAAGTATGCGAGTTTTTAACACTATTCCTGTATCTGTGACGTACCATTATATAATCTATCTGGAACCTGTCTGTGTCTCCCGGCTTCTTCCAAGTGTACCTACGTCGAGGATGATGTCTGAACCATGTATTTGTAATTACTAGGTTATTTCTGCGGCAAAACTCCACAGCTTTCTCGCCCCGGTCATTTCTTCTTCCTAGCCCGTAATCGCCCACCTCCCGCCCATCTCTTCCTTCACCCACCACCGCGTTCCAATCCCCCATTACTACCAGGTGCTTACTTCCTGGTATCCTACCAATTATTTCCTCTAGCTGATCGTACACCCCATCTACCTCCTCCTCTTTATGATTAGAGGTAGGCATATAAACCTGGATTATAACTAAATTCGTTGGTTCTGCTTTTAGTTCCACGACTATTATCCTATCACTCACTTGTTCTGCATGCACTACTTTTCTACCAAGTTTCCTATTCATTACGAATGCAACCCCGCGCTGACTTTCATTCCCTCCACTATAAATTACTCTATAGTCACCGCTCCAGTAATCCCCGTCATCCTTCCATCTTACTTCACCCAGACCCATGATGTCTACACCCACCCTCTCCATTTCTTGCTTTATATTCTCTAGCTTCCCCGCCCTCAGCATAGTCCTAACATTCCAAGTGCCTATTCTTATAGTTTCGTTCCTCTTCTTAATCTTCTTTTCCTCTGCTGCTGCTTCGTCTGAGCAAGGATTTCGTGTGATGACGACCGCAGGGGCCTTGCTCCCACCGCTGCCGGGCACGACACCCGGCCCTCTTGGCCGAGTCCCGTAGTTGCCAGGATTCATTATCAATTGAGAACTGTCCATAATTTCAAGGTTTTTGTTTTAATTGAGGTAGTATTCCTTGGCCTTACTCAATAGTGTTTTTTACGTGACACCATCACTTCAGAGGCCGCCCCACTGGGGTCAGACGCCTTTTGCAGCCGCCTCACTGAGGTACAGACGCTGCGCGGACTACCATTCGTCTGTCTCCTAACCTTCGACCAATCTGGCATGGGTGACCCTACCAGGAGCAATGCTCCCGCCAGTGCAGCTCTAGGGGTCATCGGAGCACGCAAGCCCTTCAACCACGACAAGGTTGTAGTCCAAGAGAAGGGCTGAGTTATTTTACACGATTAAAATTATTTCATTCATTGCTTTCTTTGATGAAATCTACTACTGATTAAAATTACTTTTTTTTCATAAAATCTCATGATGATATACGATTAAAATTATGTTTTCATATCTTTTTATTTTATTTGAAAATGTCTACATACAGGCTTTTTCCATGGTAAACATAAGAAAGAGATTTTTTTGGTTTTTGTATGGACGTCACTACATCTAAGTCTACATTTATTCCACTTCTCTAGCCTTTTAACCTCTTCTGCCTCTTTCAACAGCAAGGAGAGAATCTGCCCTTAAACCTAATTGAACCTGTCTTGGGAGTCTCGGATTGGACATTCTCCGTCTCATTTGTGGCTAGTTACCTGCTCTGCAGCTATCCATTTAATAAAATGTCATATATTTTTTGTCTTCCACAGACCGCTGAAGCATAACATAGTTAACAAAGGAAATATTTTATATCCTGAAAAACACTTCCATTGATGGTTTTCGGGAATGTTACTTCCTCGCCAGTGATAACCACAGACACACACACTCACCCCAAATAGGGATCCTTCGCTAGGGCTAATGCAGGACCCCGCTAATAGGATGCCTGAGTTATGAACACACTCACTCAACCCAAATAGGGATCCTTCGTTGGGCTAATGAGACCCCGCTAAGGATGCCTAGGTTATGAACACATACACACTCACAAGCACTCACTTTTTTCTTATAGTTTGCTAAGATTCATTCCTTTATCATATATGGTACATATATGATAAAGGAATATGGGCCAAATCCTCCCAATGTAAGCAAGTTTTCTCTCTGCAGAAACAAGCTGTGAAAGCAATTGCTGGTGTTTCAATTAGAGAACACGGCAAACCTGTTTGCCTGCCTATGTTTATCTCATCATCAAAGTATAATATAAGGCATATGTTTTCTCAGAGAACCTACACTAGTAACTAGAGTATTTAATTTGGCATAATTCACTCTAAAGAATAACTGAAATGGTAGAGAGGGTAACTTTTTTAAAAGTAAAATCCTTGTTGGACAATATGTAGGTACAGATGGCAACTGGAAACTAATATTGGTATTGTTGGACGACACATGGGTATTATGTGGAAAATGTAATTGGAATTGTAACACTCTATAGATATTGTAGGGATGACAACTAGTGACAACTTTGGATATTGTACTAGTTGTGCACACAATGTTATCGGATGAAATGTGGTGATTGTGTGGATATAAACAGTGGAGATAGTCGATATTTTCCCCATTCCAACATAAGTTGGTCATTTTAATGAGAATGAACTCTGATTTTTCAATAAATTTCAATTATAACAAGCTACCTAGTTGTTTAAATAGGTAGGTAATTGAAAATTAAGTTTTGTTCACCTTTTTCTTCAAGCCTAATTAAGTACCTAGTATGTATTTTCTTTTTCTAAATGTAGTAAAGTGGCATTTCCTCTATTCTTGCAGATGCCGTAAGGAGTTCAAAAGTGACGTGTTTCTTGCAGTGACTTTTTGTGGCATTGCATCCTAGATTGGCTGCATCATGCTTAAGTTGAGGACTCAAACAATGTATTTGAATGTTTATTTTAAGAATTTTTATCTTTTGTTTAGTTATGAATAAAATATTAACTTTCTTCCAAAATACTTTGTATTTTACTCTTTCATTTATCTTATAAGTCCACATTTTCAGACCATTATTAACTGAGCTGATCTATAAAATGATTTTCTTGTGTGGAAGAACTCATCATGATCACTGCTCCTTAAGCTGTTACAAATTTGTTTTATCGTGTCAATAATTCCATACATTAGGGTGTAGCACACTTAATGCATGACATGTTCATCTCATAATTAAAGTGTAATGGCATCTGTTTTCTCTGTTGAGAACTTATACTAGTAAATTCGACACAATTCATTCTAAAGAATAACAGAAATGGCTCAGAGAAGATCCTTTTTTAGTGAAATATTAGTTGGATAATGTAGGTACAGATATGACAACTGGTAGCATATTTTGTTATTGTTAGATAAAAAGGGGATATCATGTGGATATTATCATTGGAGAGTTTCAAAACAATTATCATTGGAGATAGTAATGCTCTGTGGACATTGTACAGATGTCAACTGGTGACAAATTTGGATATTGTATAGATTTGCCCACAATTTTATTGGATGAAATTTAGAGATTTTGTGGATATTACCATTGGAGACTGTGGATCTTATATGGTTATTGCACAGATATTAGATGCTGCTAGGGATATTGTTTCAAGATGAGGTTTGAAAATATACATTAAGTGTGATGTGTGAAGAAAGTTTCCTCAATGGGGCTGAGTGAAGAATTGGAAGCTCATTAACAAGGAATCCTTGTCAAGGATTATCTTTTCCAAGAGAAATATTTGCGGCAAAAATTTAGAATAGGATAATTATTTGTCAGTGAATGATACAACCACAACAGACATTTCCAAGTGAAGTACAATAAAGGAAAAGAACCCAATTTACCCAGTTTACCCAATACATGGCTTCTAAACCAGATAAATATGGTCAAAAGTTCTGGTTGGCTGTTGATGTTGAGTCCAAATATATATTTTGTATGGTTACCTACACATACATAGGGAGGGATGAATTTCGGCCATGAGATTGAGCGGGTATCTGATTTTGTTCTAATGCGATTGATGGAACCATACTTCTACATTGGGGTCAATGTCACAACTGATAACTTTTTCACCTATTTCCGTCTACATCAACCAAATACCCTGCAAGCCATCTCAGGGGTGGGATCCAGCAAATCAACTGATTTGCTGGATCAACAAACATACAACCATCATTGGAACCATAAACAGAAATCGTGGAGAAATTCCGAATGTAATGAAGATCTTCATAGTGTTCGGTACACCGAACGTTGATTCAGTTCCTTAAGCGAATCACCGGAGCGGTCCTCCTGAGATTTGAGGCCCGAGGTGCTTAGACCTGCCGGTCCATTTTGGCATCCACAAAATTAATCATCACCCATAGAGTCCTATGGCCTAGCTAAAGGCCATAATATCTCTTATGGGGATGTCCCTGATTTCCTTGGGGTCGATCAATGGAGCCCCAAGGTCATAGGGGTCCTAGAAATTGCAAGGCAATCGCAGAGAATATGTCAAGTTGTTTCATCATCTTCTTCGCACCATCGACATCTGGGTGAGTCGATTAGTCCGAGGAGGTTGAGGTACTTATTGACGCGATAGTGGCCTATCAATAGTCCAACTATATTTCTAAGTTGTCTTCTATAGAAGGATAGAAGTTTACTCGTGATGGTAAGCTTTGGTCCCGTGATGTGGAGTTTGGCTTGTCTTAGTCCCTGCATGGAGCTCCAGATCTCAGAGTGCCGGTTGGATTTCCATTATCTGTTCTCTCTGCTCCCAATAGCAGCGGTAATTGGTGAAACCTGTTCGGGGCCAGTTGGGTTGTGACTTGCGCCAGTTATGGCGAGTTCGTCTGCCTTCAAATTTCTAGGTAAATGTCCAGGTAGGTTAAACAGGATTTAAGCACCTTTATCGCAGCATGACTGTCGGTACATATGTGGATTGGTCCTTTAATGAGTTCTGAATCCTTAATAACGTAGGCGCAGGTCATGATCGCAAAGATTTCAGCCTGGAACACTGTAGCGTACTTCCCTAAGGAAAAATGGTACGATCTTGAAGGGCAGCCTCCATAAATACCAGCCCTCACTCTGTAGTCTTTTCTGGAGCCATCTGTGTACCATATAGAGGCTCCATTGTAAGGTGTAATCCCCCTCCCTCCTACTGTTCATTAGAGGGAATAGCTGCCTTGAAAGGAGGGTCCTTTAAATTGAACCTTGCCGCCATGCAGTCACTTCCCATCTAAAAGATTGGGCTGGACCTGCACATCTCGGTCCATATCTGTCTATGGCCAGAGAAATTTCCATTGCCATTCCATATGCCTGAGTAATTTAGATGATAAGATGTGGCCCTGGCTTGTCCCTCCACTATTACATTAAGTGGTGGGAGGTCGAGAAGAGTTTCCAGAGCAAGAGTTGGAGCAGTTCGCATGGCCCCAGTGATGCCTCGACAGGCCATTCTCTGAATGTGGTTGAGATCGTTTGTGGCCCCAGATTGTCGGGCTCTCTTCCACCACACAATCGAGCAGTATGTAAGACTATTTCTTACCACTGCTGTGTAGAGGCAGTGAATCACCTTGGGTTTGACTCCACAGGTTTTTCCAAAGGCTCGACGACATGTCCAAAGAGTTGCATATACTTTTTAGTACTGGAATCTAAGTACTCCTTCCAGTTCAACTTAGAATCCAAGATTGTTCCCAGATGTTTCACTGATGTTGACAGCCAAAGGGTCTTTCCTTGCAGAGAGGGAAGTGTAAAACCCTCTCTTTTCCTCTTCTTTGTGAAAAGTGCAAGAACAGTCTTATCTGGATTCACCGTTAGCCCTGTGCTCAGGCACCATGAGTGTCATGTCCAGGGCCATCTGCATGAGTACGGAAATGCTTTCCAGATACTTCCCAGTAATGAATATTGCTAGATCATCTGTATACCCTTGTGTATAGAGGCCAACATTATTCAACTGTGTGATGAGGCTGTTGACCACCAAATTCCATATGAAAGGGGATAGAACCTCTCCTTGAGGGCAACCCCTAGACACTGCCATCTTCGTAGGGCATCCTCTGACGCTTGCATTGATAGTGCGCAGACTCAGTATGCACCTAATCCATTTAACGATGAGAACAAGGATGCCGTGCCCCAACTCTGGCTACAGGGTCTTTTGAGAGGATCTTATGGATTCTTGCGGTCTCGGAAACCTCTTCAATGTTGCCGCAAAGCATCTTCCATGCCTCTCTTTTGGAACGTTTGACTCTCGCTTTCTACCTGCACTGGGCCTCCTTATAGAGAGACTGGTCAGTCTTCAGGCTTTGATGTGCGTTGTGCTTAATTGAAAAGTCTTCTGGAGAGTTTCCGGGGGCTTTCAAGTTTTGCTCCCCACAAAGGAAGATTCTGTTTTCTTTCCCTGGTTTTAAAGGTGCAGCATTTTTCATAGGCTGAGATGACAGCGTCCTGGAGATATATACCACGGATGCCTCAATCTCCTCCTAGCAGCTTTGCCTTTGAAATTGCCCCTTCGAGTTCTTTTCAATAGGACTCCCAATAAGTTGCTTTGGAATTCCTATATACTACTGTTGGGTTTGCACTCTCCCTAATAATAACTTGGATGTACCATTTGGATGAGATCTTAAAAACCTAGTATTAAACAAAGGTGAAGTATCGATTAAGGTTTTAAAACTAAGTCTATTCCAAAGATAGAAAAACATAATATAAGAACAAGATTTACTTCCAAAAGAAATTTTTCATTCAATAAATATGCTCGTGTGCATAGAAATTAGTAACACAGTGACTTGAAGAGAGTAGCTTTGCATAACACTATAAAGTGACGTCAGCTGTTGGATCGTGCACGTGAGGTATGTATCGTGCTGACCTGAGGAGACCCTGGACCCTGGAGGAGAAGGGACGCCTGTACAAAGGCTGTCTCCAGTCAGTCCTCCGGGTGCAAGACTGTTACAAACATACACCCCAGAGAGATTTTTTTAGAATTTACAGATTTGCATAAAATTTTGCATACTATATACTTGACTGTTGTAGGATTCACTTCGTAGAAGGAATTAATATCAGTACTCATGATTAAGACAGCGTAGTACTTTTCTACAATATTTTACAATAGGTACTGTATAAAAGGACTTAGCTGTCTTAATTATGAGTACTGATACTTTGCATAATGTTTTTATGTGTGATATCTATAGATAAAAGTGAAGAAAAAAATTACATCATTGCAATGTGGCTTTTTGGCCTTTATATGCCTTTTTAACCCATAGCTTTATAGCACATGACATATATTTCATAAAAATTCGATTGCATGTGAACAATTTTCTTCGAAGAACTGTATAAAAGGACTTAGCTGTCTTAATTATGAGTACTGATACTTTGCATAATGTTTTTTTGTGTGATATCTATAGATAAAAGTGAAGAAAAAAATTACATCATTGCAATGTGGCTTTTTGGCCTTTATATGCCTTTTCAACCCGTAGCTTTATAGCACATGACATATATTTCATAAAAATTCGATTGCATGTGAACAATTTTCTTCAAAGAACGAAATAATAGATTTTTTATCATAATAATATATGTAGCTAACAAATATCACGGTGTCACACAGAATTCAATATTTGAAAACATCATATTTTGACATAATTTCGAATACCATGCAGAAAATTCATACTTTAATGTGCATGAAGTCATGCTGTACAAAAAGTCATGCATAAAATCCTTAAATGTTCATATAGCCACAACATGCTATAATTAAGGAAAAAATCAAAATATAATTCTTGCATCATTTTCATTACTGCCTATATGGTGAGTTCCAACGCATTAACAGATGTAGATGCGGGTGGTCAGTAACAGATGGTGAAATGTGGTCCAAGAATTTTTAAAAACTAAATTATTTAAAATTATTAAAATGAGTGCTCAATAACCCACGATTACGGCTCCAGCCACATTGAGGTCGTGTCTTATACTGTATGAGATCGCCAGCTGCTGAACGGAACACCGACCTCATGCTCCGTCTTGCTCATGAGAATATTTTTAAATGTTGTACTTTTGTCGGACTTATTCAGCGATTGTGTGGTGGTGTTGTAAGGAAAGGATGTTCTGAGTGTAATAGCTTAACTGGTATTATATGCTAATAAATGCAATTAGGTTTCATTTTCAGTTTTTACTCTTTAAGAGAACTCTCAGAGTCCTATGAGAATATTTCTCGCAAGATCTGTCTCCATGCAAATGATGGGATTTTTCCAATAGTCTGCGACAATATTTCTTATGAGATCTTATGAGAACATTTCTCTTTAGATCGAATAAGAAAATGTCTCATAAGATCTCATTGCCCAAATTCTTATGAGAAAATTTCCAATACAGTTGGGCCGTGATTTATGGTTGATTTTAGCATTTATAAATTAATATTACTTGTTCCAAATGAGAATAAATAATTCTATTATATATGTATCTAGTTCGGCTACTCTATTTGTCTTATTTCAACCTATCCCTAAAAATAAACTCACTCAATAACTAAAAAAATATTTTTGATTTGAAAGTTTCATTTGTAGAGATAAGGTTACATATTACTCACGACCCCTTTCCTAAAAACAGGTCATGCTCATTGGAGACACGCATCTGTTTTTTCTTCCAGCTTATTAATGCTATTCACTAGTTGGTATAATGAAGTTTACTATTAAATTCTATGCTTTTTCTTTTGCTCTTCTCGCCTCTTGGGGGGGTGGGGAACTTT
Source organism: Pyrrhosoma nymphula (assembly GCA_963573305.1). Classification (NCBI taxonomy): domain Eukaryota; kingdom Metazoa; phylum Arthropoda; class Insecta; order Odonata; family Coenagrionidae; genus Pyrrhosoma; species Pyrrhosoma nymphula. The sequence continues at coordinate 101,681,299 of OY754332.1, read as the reverse complement.
CCCCTCCCCCCCCTCTCCTCGGGATGAGTGAATTCACACACTTTTGGGCTTGGTTTAGGACAAAAAAATTCAAAACTATCTTTGCCTGCAAAATTGTAATCCGGAAACACGCTCCTGTGTTTCGGGGACCTTCGTTCAGGTGCTTCCAATATCCCGCTGCAGAGTAGTGTCCAAGGTGTAATCATGTTAACTTCTCTTCATGTCTCTAGGGTACGAAATGGGCAGTTGCCAATCGGTTGTGCTCGAGGCAAGACCCCTCTCTCACTCCGCTGTGCCTGTTCTCCAAGAGACTTAGTCAAAGGGTTCAGAACATGCGAGCAGTTTCTAATTCAAATGTGACTCATGACTAAGAACATATCCCGCACAGTGGCGAATGCACGGGGGGGTGAGGAAAGTTTACCCTATTTATTTGACTGCAGATAATGTCTCACTGTTCAACTTACATTCAACAATCACTCTTGTTTATGTATAAGGAAAAATATAGTATAAGGTATACTATCCTGACCCTTATATGATTCATTATCATAATACTACAGGCAATAAAATGAATACCATAACTGAGCACTACAAATATTGCCAATGATTAATACTTTTGAGAAGTTTCAAATTAAATACTTCAATTTATTACCTCTGTATACCAGGGATTTGCCTAATTGTTAGTTAAAATATTTTCTAAAATAGGTATGGGGTATTGAAACAAAATTATAAACATTTGGCTGATGATATTTTGATCTTATACAGACTTGGTAATTGTAATTTATGTACATTATTTTTATAATTACTTTTTGACCAGGCCATACATTTATCAATGTTTTAAGCTAACATATATTTTCATAAATAAAATTAATAACAGCCATCATGATAGGGGAATTTATATTCATACACTAAAATGTGTATCCCCAGTTAAAATTTGCCACCGATTGTCGGGGAAGAAGGGGTGTATTAAAGAATTGGCAGCAGCTAGGGGTTAAATGTGCACTGTAATGATGGGAGAAGGGATTTTAATTTGTGGTAGAGAGGGAAGGAGCATTGAATTTATGCTTTATTCTTGGATACAGAGATAGGGTAAATACATCAACCAAAGGTGGCATGCGGCAGGTGGGGAAAATAAGGAGAAAAGGAACTAGTAGGATGTCTAGACTGGGACAATCAAAGCCATCTGTAGCCAAATATATCCTAAGTAGCAGGAACGTAGGCCCAATATTGGCACCATGACAGCTACATTGGCCCATTGTTGCCATTATTTTGCCAATTTTGGGTTGATATTGGCAGCCTCCCTGTCGATTTCAGTGACAACTGTATAAGTTCGCTGTCAGTTTGAAGCCTGTTGAGTGCCTGTTGGAGATTTAGTGAACACAATGAGGAGCCTATGAACAATCTCGCACCACACAATAATGGAAACAACTTGGGAACAGCCTTCCAACAGTTTATACTCTGTTTGCAGCTTGTTCCTTAACTGGCTGACAACAAGCATTTCAGTAACGATAGTGAACAGACTCTTATCATGCACGGGTTGGGCACATCTGTTTCACCAGACAGGGTAAAAACAGACAACAGTGAACAGGCACTCAACAGGCTAGGGCTGGTTGATCGTCTGTTTCACACCATAAGGAATTAACAGACAACAATGAACAGATTTGAAACAGGCAGGAGCCGGTTGGTTGTGCGCTTCGCCAAACAAGGAATGAACAGACTCTTAACAGGTAGGGGCTGGTTGGTTGTTCACTTCTTCCAACCACGAACGAACAGACAACAGTGAGAAGACTCTCAACAGGCAGGGACTGGTTGGTTGGCAGACCTGTACATGGCATGTTAATTAATTTCCATTTTACATTATATTATTTCTGTGTTTATTGGTGTCTCCTTACAATCAGCAATTTTCTCTTTTCAACATTTCCGCAAGTTAGTTATGTCTTGATTGAAACGTAAACAAACATGAGGGAATTGGAAAAAATCTTGTTTATTCTCAGTATTATTGTATTTATATTCATACTACATATGTGACAATATAGGTTTCAATTAATTTATGCCTGATAACTATGTTATCGTATTTCCTCAAACTATCGCGGAATTGCCATTTAAAAATTAGTTTTCAAAATAACATTAACCCTCGGAAGTGGCCACATAGGTATATAAGACTTTCTAGATGGGGCTTTTTGATTTCTGGTGCCAGAATATGGGAGTTGAGCCATAGGGTTGATGATCATGCAAGATAGGTACAATGTCATTGGGTAGGATATAATAGCATTCCAGCACGTTATAGTATTTTCATAACATAATATTTAAGTGTAGATTATCATTTGCTATTTTGAGAGGATAGGGAACTGTTATCTAACACCTCAAGAACACGCTGTAGATAGAATATACACAAACAGTTAAAGAGACAACAGAATCTAACCAGGAAAGAACCGTCTGATGACAAATTAGCAACAGCGAACAGGCAGCACACAGGCTCCTACCTGTTTATTGACTGTGTTTGAACAGGTAGTGAGAGCAAACTGGCCGTCCACAGTTTCCTAACTGTTCACTGGCTGTGGTCCAACAAGCAAGGTCCAGAGTATGCCGCTGCCCCAGGCGTAAGGGCCTAGCCACGTTGAAACACTGGTTCCCATCAGAACACCGAAGATAGACAACGTTGGGCCCGGATGGTGGTTGGATGGGTGACCCTCCTCCATACCTCGACCAGGTATGGATGTAGAGATGATACTCCCCCCATACCTATACCAAGAGGCCGGAGGGAGACATGGACCAGGCTGGTTGGAGGAAGGACATCCACTATACCTGGTACTGGGGTGAGGCCAATCCTCCATACCTCTACCGAGGTGCTCTTGTCCCTTGCAGACAGGCATTAGGATGGCACAATGGACCAAGAAAGGTCTAAGTGTCCAGGCTCCTTACAAAGGCCCCCCCAACAACAAACTAATCTAAATGCCGCTGTCCACAACAGGGGGAGAACAGGCATGACACCCTTTTCTCACAGACAGGAAAGAGACAAGGTGTTCGAATGTACATTCTACCAACCAACGCCTGCCTGTTGTCTCTTGGACAAGGAAAAGGGAGCCAACAGCCTACTGAACAGACAACGAAGAGGCATTATTGTTACCGAAGTCAACAGGGCAATATTGGCCCAATATCACTAGCTAATATTGGACCTATGTAAATGGGATTTGTCAGTGAATTCTCGGTTAAACCTATGGGAAAACTATGTGAAGTTTACATAAACTGTGAATTCTATGTGAGCTGTGTGTGGGACATGCACATATTCCATGAGCTGTGAGTTATCTTACAGAAATCCACCAGATCAAGGGAACCCAAACCTTGGTGAAAAGCATGTGAAATATATGACAGAAGCCCTATGAAATCCATGTGAATTATTTTGCTTTTTCACGCTCCCCAACCTCACTCTTTCATTTCTCTAACCTCCTTTCCACTGGCGTACGACTACTCCCCCACCCTTGCCTTTTCAGATCCTCACTCGCTATATCGAAAAGGAAGTAATAAAGGAAAAAACAAGCTCTATAGACAGTTAAAGCCTTTAAATATCACAACTATCTTACAATAGTAGAAATAATAGTACACAGTACACAGCCAATGTTCAGTTGCCAATGGTGAATGGTGGTTAGAATTTCTCCTTTGAATTTACACCTAGAGAATTAGAAACCTCCGAAAACAAATTTTGTGTTGCGGTGAGTGTATTTTTTTAAACGAAAGAGGGAATATTTTTGCAAATTTTTTGAAATAATAGAAAAATAAAAAATGGTAAGTAATACAAGGGTGCATTACAATTAGTATCACCACAAATTATAACCAATTTTCTGTCCGTATGTATGGCAAAGTGAGACTCCATCTCACCCGTCACAATGTCTAGGGCCTCAATGTGTATAGCTTTAGGTTGGTATTTAGGTGATTCCAAATGCTCTTGACTCTTGAGGGGAAAACTCTCTTCATGTTAGGAACTTTCTTCTCCGAGGAAGATTTAGTTTCTAAAAATAGTACGTCACAAGTTTTTCTTCCATTTTAGCCCAGGGTTTCCAAAATGTTTATCTGATCTTAGCCTCTGAAGTTCTACAACACTAGCTAGTAGCTTTAAATGCTGCCATCAAAGACCTCAGCATTTTGAAACTGGTCTATGAACCCCCTTGCTTTTGAAGCAACCGTGTTATCATTAGACTCAGCCATTTCTTCCCACACTTCGAGAACTACCGATTACATGTCAAAGATTAGCTTAGATGCTGCAGAGAAAATGTCATATCTTCCTAGACACTGAGTTCTCGGCACCAAAGATGAGATACAGGAGTTTTGATGAAGACTTTTGTGACAGCACCAACAGGTTTTTTTCTCATTGCCTCAATACGAGTAATACAAGCAAAGCACATTGACGGCTTAATGCAGTGCAGTCATGGGAAATCTTTAAACCATTTGATCTGAAGATAAATTTTTACCAGTGTTCGCACAAGTATGAGGAATATTGTTAATTTCTAATGACTTGATAACTTGACAATTGCTGAGTTCTTCACCATCGGGTGGATGCGGCAAACTCATGTTATGCACAGAATGATCATTCATAAGATTTTTGTATGAGCCACAGCTGCTCTTTCTCTAAAGTGATAAGAAAAAAGTAGTCAGGAAAAAACATATTACAGGATCTTCCAGATATCTTAAAAAGCTACACAGACAAGTACCAACAAAGATCTACACTCTTGTGGGTATTTTTAAATTCTTTGCATTCACACGCAAAAATTGACCTCCAAAGTTTTAAGGAAATGAAGTTGTAAATAGGCAAACATACTATCGATGCTTTTTCCATAACTGCAAGCATCAGGATATAGATCCATTCATTTAAATCAACCCAGAAATCTATAAGCCCTCCTCTTTGGAATATGCAACTCGTAGCAATTTCTGATGGTATTTTAGAGGAGCGCAATATGTTTAGAATAAAAATACTAATATTGTGGAATGCAAATGTTGTTATTTTCATGCTTAAAGAATCATCGCATATCATCAGCTACAATTGAAATTAAATTAATGTGTTGAACCACTACTCATATCAGGCACAAAGACTATAATTGGAAGAATACCAGTAATAAAGCATTTTAGTAAACGGTAAGGACATTCTTTTGGGAGTTTTAAATGAATGGTTGTGGCACAGCTTGTCTTGAAGTTCTTAACTCACTCAGAATATACCTTTTTTTATATTACCCCGTACAAGGTATGAGAGAGTTCTTTCAGCCATTAAATATGAATTCAGAAAACATACGGTTTTTTGGTGAAAATAGCAGTGCTACTTTCGGCTAGTTTTTCCTTGTCAATTATCATCATATAAGGGAGTATTTCCATAATGCCCATCTTTCTCTTTCAGCTATGTAAGATTGCTATGTAATCATAGGCATCAGCTAGGGCAATGGTTCTATTTTACAAAAAATGAATTCAAACTCACTCAGAAATACCTTTTTTTATATTACCCCGTACAAGGTATGAGAGAGTTCTTTCAGCCATTAAATATGAATTCAGAAAACATACGGTTTTTTGGTGAAAATAGCAGTGCTGCTTTCGGCTAGTTTTTCCTTGTCAATTATCATCATATAAGGGAGTATTTCCATAATGCCCATCTTTCTCTTTCAGCTATGTAAGATTGCTATTTGCTATTGCTATTACTTTGTTTAACCACCACAGTGAACTCTTAAAATATATAAATTGCTGGTACAGGTTTGTTGACGATATTTTCTGCATTTGGTCTGGCACTAGGAGACAACTGGATATGTTCACTACCCTCTTAAATAGCATTGACAAATGTTTGCAATTCACTAAGGAAACTGAAGCCAACGGAGCTCTCAACTTCCTCGACATCACAATTTCTAAAGCCGATCAAAAACTGGATTTTTCTATCTTTAGAAAGCATTCATACACGGACCATGTCATTCCCTCTTCATCCAGACATCATTTTTCACATAAGATGGCTGCATTTCATTCTCTCATACACAGATTGCTCAACATCCCAATGTCACAGGCCAACATAGCTAAAGAACTCAGCACTATTAAACTAATAGCCGCCAACAACGGATACTCCACCAACCTAGTTGAAAACCTATATAACAAAAAACGCCGCAAATTAGCCATGAGAAATATCTTCCCATCTCTCCTCCCAGAAGAAAATATCAAAAAATGGCGTAGTATTCAATTTTTGGGAAACATTTCCCATAAAATAACTTCATTTCTTCCCACAGACAGAATAAATCCGGCTTTTTATAACAAACATTCATTAAGGAACTTAATAAGCCATGCGAAAGACAAGATAGATCCACTACACAAGAGCGGTGTTTACAAACTCACGTGTAACTCTTGCCCGAAAATTTACATTGGGCAGACAGGGAGGAAATTCAAGACACGTATCAAAGAACACGAAGCATGTTTTAAAAATAACAACCCCACCTCCCTCTTCGCCAAGCATTTGCTAGAAGCTAATCATGTCAGCAATTTTGAGCCTGAGATCCTTCATGTGGAGAGGAAGGGCCCCAAGCTGGACGCCCTAGAGTCCTCGGAAATTTTAAAAGTGGTATGTCGTGATGGAGGGATACTTCTTAACGATGTGATTTTCCTTTCTCATTCCCCATTACTCAACCTCTCGCCCACACCCCTCATTACTGACCACACTCCTAACCCTCACCCCACCCTCCCACCTAACGTCTTAGTGTGACACACCGCACCCTTTTCCTAGCCTTTCTCTTACCGAGTTTCCCCCTCCCCCCCACCTCTTACTTCTTTACGATGTTTCCCATTCCTCATTACTCAACCTCTCGCCCACACCCGTCATTACTGACCACACTCCAAACCCTCACCCCACCCTCCCACCTAACGTCTTAGTGTGACACACCGCACCCTTCTCCTAGCCTTTCTCTTCCCGGTTTTCCCCTCCCCCCCCCACCTCCCTTCGTTCCCACTAAACTACCCACTTCCCCCTCTACCTCACTCATCCCCCTTGTCCAGCCTTCCGCCCCCAATTGTTCCTAGTGTATTCAAAGATGTGATTTCCTTGTATTTGTACCTGAAGATGTCGCTCAAGCGATGAAACTGGTCGTATTAAACTTACTCATGTGAAATTTACAAAGTTTTTTCATTCCAATATGAAGCAATTTCACAAAGTTACGCCTCAAACCATTCAATTCGAATTCAAACTCCTTTTAACCGGAGGAACTTACAAGTCTTTTTTTTATTCGAAGAAGAGATTTCACTCTTCAAATTAGGGGCATATCAAATTTCCAAAGGCTACATACTTACAAAAAGAACACATTCTGAGTAAATGAAATACGTACTTGGAAAATATCTTGCAAGCCTAACTGATGTTCAATGAGTTAAAATTGAAATTAATCTTCCATGAATTGAAAGCATCAAACAGGTCAATTATACCTTTTAAAATTTTTCCCTGGCCTCACCATTTTGAACATTTTCAATTAATGAAGGTCTTATTAAGTGTAATCTTGTTCGTTACGGTTAAACATAAGTTTATCAGGCATCTTGCTTGTGTTACTATGGACAGAATTTCTATAGGCTAATAAAAATTTACTTAATGCTTATTCCGGATTTCCTTGCCCAGAACTGTACATCTCAAAACTATTTTAACAATTTTTAATGAAATTTCCGCTTGGTCTTTCCTAGCCGGGTTATATGGCGGTGTAAATGTATGTTTCACTCCATTAACTTTCAAAAATTCGTTAAATTCACTAGAAGAGAATGGTGGACCATTGTCTGTTACACAATGTATTGGCAGACCAAACCTGGAGAATATGGGTCTCAATTTAGAAATTATTTCCCTTGTTGAGGTGGAAGCAACCTCTTCCACTTCCAACCATTTACTGTGGGAATCAGTTATAACCAGATACATTTTCGATTTGAATGGCCCCAAAAATCCAAATGTATTCTTTGCCATGGTTTGTGCAGGTATTCCCACACATTTAACATCCATTTACCAGGATTCGGTCGCTGTATAAGGCAAAGTGAGCAACTATTCGCAAGATATTCAATATCCCGGTCTGGCCACGCCATATATGACCGAGCCAATACCTTCATTTTCACAATGCCCAGATGACCAATGCCCCAGTAGCAGTTGACGGTCCCACAACGTTGCAGGAACGTTGCATTGCAACCAATGTGATGGTCCCGCAACGTCGCAGGAGTGGCTGTTACATCCCTCTGACGCTCCAGCAACGTGCGAAGTTCCTGAGAATCAACATTGCGGGACCGTTGCATTGTGACCTTCCGAAAAAACGTTGCTTGGGTACCAGTTTTCATTACGATAAACTAATCAAACGTTTAGGCCACCTTACATGGTTCTTTCTTCTGTTCAAACGCTTGCATAACCCCCCCCCCAATAGGAAAATTGTGAACATTGACCCTTGGTGACCCCAAATGCCCAAAGACATCCCAGGTAAAAATATTTGGTTTGTAACTAATCTGGAACAGGTCTGGAACCGGGCTGGAGCTAGAGGTCTGGAACTGGGAAGAAATTGAAACAGTGCTACAGACCAGTATTCCTCCCTGCTCTCTCAAAGTAAAAAAATATCATTTTTATTTATATATTATGAATGTACTATTATGCAATCCATGTTTTAAAGTTATAAATATCCTACTTAGTATCTACCTAACGACATTGTACCTATCTCGAATTTTCAGCTACCCTACGTTTCTATGCACATTATCTCGCACCCAAAATCGTAGTGCCCACATCTGGAAATCGGTATATATCTGGCCAATTCCTTGCATTCAAGTGACTTCAAGAACTAATTATTAAATGTTAATTCCGTGATAGTTTGAGGAAATACCATCACATCACATCGATAACAGTTTTCAGGCATTAATTATTTAAAACCTACATGGCCCCATAGTACGAATATAAGTGCAATATTACCAAGAATAAAGAAGATTTTTTCCAATAAATAAAATATTGGACCAACCAAAGTTGATAATTGGTTGCGGTCACAAGTTGACGGTCAAAATTTGACGTGTATGTAACGTTCCTGCGACAGACCATTGTGACCGCAACCTAAAGAGGATGTTTGTTACATCGCTGCAATGTTCTGGCGACCAACTCTGCTACTGGGGTATGGAGCTCATTTAAAAGTGCCCTTCTTAATTATATAGGTATTATGACCCTATGGCCCCACATTAATATGTATTTCTCAATGGTTAGATCATTTTACCATTGACAATATGCGCTTAAATTTTTATCAACATCTTTCGGGAAACCATACAAAACGTAACCAAAAATTTTACTAAACTCAGGGTCCCCTTTGGTTTTTGTCCTTACATCCTTAAAATTATTTGGACCTTCACTTTCCCTGATGTTATGCAAATAAGTACCAATAATTTGTTTTTCCTCATCACATACTGTTACCTGCAAAGGTAGACAATACAATGCCTCAGCATTACCCTGATTGTCTGCCTTTACATACATGGTATCAAATGAATAACCAGAGAGAATAAGTGCATATCTTTTCAGTCTACTGGCTGCAAATGCTGGCCCTTTTTGGCCCAAAAATACTGATCAATGGTTTATGATCCGTGACTAATGTCAAATGTTTCCCCCAAAGGTACTGTTTAAACCTTTTTTACACCAAAGACCAAACTTAAGGCTTATTTGTCAATTTGTGATTAATTTTTTTCTGCTTTTGAAAGTGTAAGCAATGCAAAAGCAATAGGGCACTCATTTCCAACTGGTTTTACAACAGAACACACTTCCATAAGATCATATAGAGAAGAGTCACAAGACAATCTCATAGGCAATTCCGGGTCATAATTTTTATTATTATTATTTATTTTTTTACGGGTTAACCCATTTACCATAATTTTACATAAAATTCCACAGATAATATAAAATAACAAACACACATATAGAATCCATTAAAATTATTCTATACAAGATTGCACGATTGACTATAATACATGTAGGTAGGTACATACATCTAAAATATGAACATATTCAGGTAGTCAGTTGAGTACAACTTTGCCACAAGTTACTTTTAAACTTAGATAAAGACATAGGTAGAGAAATCAATACTTGGACATATTTTATTAAAATTTCTCATCATTCTAGATAGGGGGTAGTTGAAGGCATAATTTGTTCCATGGTAATTAACAACGAATGTGTGAAGATTTCTAGAACTATGATGGGGTACATTAAAATTTACTAATGAAAGGAGATAGGAACAATCTGTATAGGAATTAATAATCTTGTAGAGGAATAGGGCATCATTGGAAGATCGCCTGTCACATAAGGGTTTTAGATTTACAAGGGATAGAAGATATTAAGTGTTATAATCAGACTGTGAGACTCCTAATTTGTAATTAATAAATTTGAGAAATTTATTTTGGACACGTTCAAGCCGGATTGAGTCAGTATGAAATAAGGTGACCAGTTAACAACAGAGTATCCTAATTGGGAGCGTACCAGAGCTATATATATAGTCCTAAAAGCATTAATATTGTTGATTTTTTGACAGACTCTCTTCATGAATCCTAGATTCTGTAAGGCATCACAGACAGTTCGGTCTAGGTGCACCTTAAATGAGAGCTGGCTATCAAACCAAACCCCTAAATCACGAACTGCAGTTGGTCTAGCTAGTACAGTGGATTTAATGGTGTACTCATGAAAGTAGGGAGTGCATGAGTGATGAAAGGTCATTACACTACATTTTGGTACATTGAATGATAAATCATTTGCATCAGCCCATTGTACTAGCTGGTTAATTTTTTTCTGTAACACAAGAGAATCCTGCTGAGAAACAATATGCTTATAAATCTTTAAGTCATCAGCGAAGAGCAAGAAGTTGACATCATCGAATATACCTGTTATAAACATCATTTATAAAAAGACAAAATAATAAAGGACCAAGATGACTACCCTGAGGTACACCAGATACACAGGGAAACGGTTCAGAGAATTCATGATTAGCACGGACAATCAGAGATCTTGACTTTAGGTAGCTCTCAAACCAACTTAAGAGCTAGCCATGAATACCCAAGGAATTTAATTTGGATATAAAAACTTGTGGTTGACTCGATCAAAGGCCTTACTGAAGTCAGTGTATATTACATCAGTTTGATAATTAGACTCCAAACCATTAATTATAAAATCTTGCAGCACCAATAGATTATTTGAGGTAGATCGACCATACATAAATCCATGCTTCTGTGGGACTACAATATGTTTAAAATGAGGAGTAATTCGAGAAACCAGAATTTTCTCCATGATTTTAGGAACACAGGAGAGGATTACTACAGGCCCGTAATTACTAATTTCAGCTTTATCATCAGTCTTGAAAATTGGTGTAATATAGCTTAATTTCCAATGAGAGGGGAAAAGCCCATTATCTAATGAATGGTTGAAGAGCAAGGTGAGTGGAAATGTAAGTGATTGTGAACAATTCTTACAAAATATTGGTGGAATGCCATCTGGCCCTGATGATTTGTTAATATCCAATTTTTTTAGCACATTCAACACTTCTGAGGAAGTGATTTTAAGAGATCCCAAATTAATTGATTGAGTGTGGCTGGGTACAGAGCTGACGTTATTGAGGGTAGTGTAGACTTGGGAAAAGTAGTCAGCAAAGAGGTTAGCAGATGACTTTGGGTCAGATGAGTAAATATCACCATGGTGCATTTGTTTAGGTAGCTGGTCTGAACCAGACAAGGTTTTGACATATATCCAATAATGTTTCATATTACAATTTATAGAGTCCTCAAACGTAATAATATGATCCTGATGGCACTTCTTAATAAGATATTTACACTGAGATTGTAAACTAGAGTAATATAAATAGTCAATCCTTGAATGTGATAATTTGTAGATTTTATGGGCTTTCTTCTTAGCAAGAATCTTTTCCTTCAGTTCTTTAGTAAACCAGGGTGGAAATCTATTTTTACTTTTCTTAGCCCATTCAATGCTGACCTGTTGACATGACATTTATTCCCACCCTGAAGGGTTTTTTTCGTTTATTTATATAAAACGAAAACACATCCAGCAAAGAACGAAACTCATCCACGTGTGCCTAGAGCAAGACTAAGACGCTGAAGGAAGTTGCAAGTGTCAGCGCCAACGCTTGGGAACTAGGGAAAACCGAGAGAAGTAACGGGACCAAAGCCTTGAATTCAAGGCATCCGCATTGGATGGGTTAACGCTGATTAGTAGCACAAATAATTTGCTAACACTGGAGAAAATATTAACCCACACAGACACAAACATCTTATAAATGTAAAATAAACATTGTGATTAAGTTCTTGAAAATGTTGAATAAATGTATTTCCAAAATTTGAATGAACATCTAATAAATGTTATTTATGTCCTAATTGAATACCTATATGTTGATTAGGCATTTTTAAAAATATCTTATATAGGTATTTAAAAGACATTGAAAAATGTGGATTATACATATTCTCAACATCTTTTCAACAACCTTACTTTTTTGAAAATATCTAATATGTATCTTAAAGACATGGAAAAATGTTGATTGGACATATTCTCAATATCTATTCAGCATCCTTACATCCTAAAAATATCTAATAGGTGTATATACGTACATATATATAGGCTAGCAACAAGGCCTTGAGGTTGTGGAGGGATAGGAAAGTTAAACAGTGGACATTCAGTGACAGATGATCCATGACAACACCGGTGTCCACTGCTTAGGGTAGCTTTCGGGCTAAAGACCCTTCTTCAGCTTGAGGAGACCACTACTAAGGAGTGTCACACTGGAGTTGAGAGTTTACGGTATGTCTTGGTACGGGGTTGGTTGTTGGGGAAAGAGGATTGGTTAGAAGGAAGTGCAAGGGGGTGGAGTGGGAGGGGAAGGGGAGGGAGCTAGCGAAGATTGAGTCCGGGCGGGCAGGTTGACTTTAAAGTGTAAATATAAGACAGCTTCCAGTGGCGGAGCTCTATTATTGGTGTGTCAGGTGGGAGGGCGAGAATTATTTTTATATGAAAGCAGTTGTTGAAGGAGAGGTAATGCGAGTTGGTGTGCTCGGCTACTGACAACTGCAACTGTTGCATTACGCTGCTCCTGTGATTATTTACCCGCATGTTTAAAGGTGTGCTGGTGAGGCCAAGGTAGAAGGCCTGGCAGTGCTTGCAGTTATAAGACATATTACATTACTCAAGGAGCAGGTTCCCCGAGTAAGTATTTGATATGTTACATTCGTCACCAGAGTAGTGAAGATACGGGAAGTGGTGTTGATTGGGCAAGTGAGGCAATGGGGCTTGTTGCAAGGGTGAGAACCAATAGGAAAGAGATTGGTAACACTACTTGCAAGTGAAGTTTGACGGATCTCATGGATCCAGAGACTATTTTGTAGATTGGGAGGGCAGCGGAAGGAGAGCACAGGAGGTCTCTGAATAAGGGAGGAAGTTGAGGAAGAAGAGGAGAGAATGGAGTGTGCTGATTTCAGAAGGCTTTTCAGTGAAGCATTTCAGAAGACCTGGATGAAAAGTAGTCGCAAAGATAATCGAATCGTCAATGGATATATTATCCTCCAGTTGAGGTACGAAGCGTGGTCTTGGAGAGGGTTCGGTCGCCTTAACAAGTTGTTCTCTCACCAAGTAGGGGGGGATAACCCCGACAGGAAAGCTTTTTCCTGGTCTTCCAATATCGAAATAAGTGAGAATTTTCAGAAAAGATTCGGCAACCTCGACGTGGCAAAGAGAATGGGAGAGAGCATTTGCAGTGTTCAAGATGACAGCTGTCCCAATGCAAGTACTACTGAAGGTTGGTGGGTTTTTTGTGGACGGATGTGCTGATTTTTCTTTTTTTTGAATGAATATCTGCATCGAGGAAAGTGATTGAAGAAGTGGAGGAGCGGTGAGTGAAAGAAAGAGTTGGATGTGAGTGAAACCTTTGAATAAAACCTTCAAGAGCTGAGCTTCCATGGGTCCAAATGATGAATATATCATCAATATATTGGAGCCAAATGAGAGGCTTGAGGGGGAAGAAGATAAAAGATTTTTCTCCCATCGACCGAGGAAGCTAGAGGCGTAAGAAGGTCGTGCCCATAGCCCCTTACTTGGAGGAAATTATGCCCTCTGAAATCAAAGCTGTTTTTGGTGAGAACCATCCTCATGAGTTTCAGAAGAAATACGGTGGAGGGGCGCGAGCCATAGGGTCTACTGTAGAGAAGTTCCTTTGCAGCTGCCAGACCTTCATTATGGGGTATATTAGTGTAAAGGCGACCTCGACGTCAATATTTGTCAACACATATTCATCAACAGTGAGGAGAATAGTATCAGGTGGGAGTGGAGAGTGGAGGGATTTTAGATGACTCAGGAAATGCTTAGTGTCTTGAACGAAAGACGTAAGGCGCCGGACAAATGGTTGGAGGAGGAAATCTACGAGGGCAGAAATTCTCTCAGAGGGCAAATCATAACTGGAGACTATGGGGCGGCTGGGAGCACCAGTTTTATGTATTTTAGGGAGTAAGTAAAAGGTGAGGGTGTGGGGATTACGGCGAATTAAGAGGGCGAGCTCTCTTTTAGAGAGGCCCTCCTTGGGGCCCTCAGACCGTAGCAGCTTAGAAATGGAGGTGTATGCTTAGCGATACGGTCGGAAGTAAGGGGTTTATAAAAGGAGGTGTCACTGAGTTTCTGATTGGCTTCCTCCTCGTATCTCTGGCGGTCCATGACTACCGTAGTGGAATCTTTGTCAGCGGGAAAAATTATAGTTTTCTCATTACGCCTTAATGAAACAAAGGCATGTAACTTGTCCTGCTAAATGTTCTTAGAGGACGGCTGGGAATCCACAAAATCTTGGGAAGATAGTTGGGAGGAAATATGATTGAGGTAGAGTTCAAGTGGATGGCTGGCAGGGAGGGCGGGCGGGTGGACAGTAACTGAAGGGTTCTTAAAATTTCGAAATAGGATATCATCCTTCATAGAGTTGAGGGGAGATTCTGTACCATGAGAGAAGTTGAATTTTAGTCGAATATTCTGTGCAAAGGCGTGAAAATCAGAGAGAATGCGAAAGTGGTTGAGTTTAGGAGTGACACAGAAGGATAGTCCCTTGGCAAGAAATGACGACTCTGAGGGTGAAAGAGTGTGGCAGGACAAATTGACCACAGGTTCCTTTGAGGGCTTCTCCCTGGGCTTGGACATCTGGTGACCAGATGGGCGGGCAGCGCGAGGTTTTTGAGGCCATTTATGACTCTCAAACCGTTGAGGGGGAGGGGTGGGGAAACCCATTAGGTCTGCCAGGCAGGGCTTTTCTGCTAAAGCGGTGAATCCAAGCTAATGACTGCACCCAAGGAGAAAGGGAGTGGGAGACCTAACCTTAAATGCTGGATGCACAGATTGGAAAGCTTCTTTTTAAGAGCTTGTTGATGCCTGCATTTTGGGAAGAAGCACAGGAAAAATAAATCTATCTATATAATTTTATTTCTTACCCATTTACATTTTAAACATTGACAGTTTAAAAATTTTAAATAGATTTAAAAGATTTGAATTGACATATTTGCACTATGTGGCCTCACATGACTATGTGGCCATACTTGTGTTCCACTCAGGTGTCAACAGCTAGCTGTCTGCTCTGGCCCCCTGGTCCTCCTTTGTAAGGAAAAGAGTAATATATAATAATAATTAATAGTTTTTAACAGTTATAAAAGAATCATCTAGAGTAATATGTGATACTAATAATTTGTAACAGTTATAAAAGAATCCTATATATTTGAGTATCCATACAAATATTGTTTGAGTCAAGTTATTTCCATAAAATTGTACTTTATCAAGTTCATAGAGAATCAAACTTTTAATATGTTCATCAGGCTGATCACAAATTTAATTCTAGTGTGGCTGATATCAGTAAACTGTGAGTTGAAGTGGATCATATTATAATGTCACATGTAGGGGCAATTTAAGTTTGGCTACAGTATAATGCCTCAAAATCATATTAACCATTCTTGAATTGCAACATTTCCTCCCAGTTATTCTGGCTGGTTATTTTTAATGTTAGAAATATTTTTTAGAATCGAATAAATTTTTGAAAATAATTAAATATTGAATGGGTTAATGCATGTACATCACATATGTCTTTATGTCAAAGGAAACTATGAACTAAACCTCAACATATGTTACAAGATTTATCTGAGTGGATGCGGATAAGTCAGTTTAAATGTGAGACTATATCAAATGCACTTCAATTAATATTTTCTTTGACTCAAAAAATATCTTGGAGGAAATAATGCTTAGAATCAAGTTTATTATGAAAGTATGATATATGGCTAGGGCATGGATTAATTTGACTGATAGCTACAGCCAGTGCCGGATTGACGCACTTGGGGGCCTGTAGGCCATACAAGCAACAGGGCACGTTAATAAACAATTGTTTCAAGAGAAGAATGGGGAAAAAAATTCTCAGGGCCTCTCCAGGGCCCCCAGAGCCTTGGGGCCCATAGGTTATCTGCCTTACACTATGTTATTGGTAATCCGGCACTGGCTACAGCTTCTACATAGGGGTGGATTCTGACTTACAAGGAACACCCACATAGTGTTATGTGTTGGTTAGGCTAGCAGAGTGTTATTGTGCCGCAATCAACCCTTAGACCGCGGGAAATATGCATGTACATGTGTACCAATAACTGTGCGAAAAACGTTCTTGTACGTTGCCCATCTCTGTCTACCTGCTCCCTCAGCCCTTTCATATTTTTATGACCCAAACTCTTTCTTTCCTGCGGTGGACATTTGGGGACCCACCCTTTTTACCCAAACCACTCCCTTCCCACGCTCTTTAGGGATCCCATACCACCGAAATGAGGTACGACCCTTTCTTCCGATTGCTCGCTCAATAGCTTCTGGTTAGTAGTCTTATGTTCGTGCCCGGCTCAATTATCAATAGATTTCTTTGGTAATTGGTATCAAACTAATCAGAAAATTGCTAGAAAAAAATATTGTCATATTAGTTTTTGACAATTACGCCTATAAACAAAATTTCAAAATTTGTTCAAAGTCCCACTAATCCCTCAACAAGTTCCTTTGCCCACCACCTGGGATCTCAAGAAAAGTGTCGGGAGGGGATTACATTGGTCATATAACTGCCCGGACTTGGCCCGTGGGAAAGAAGGACAGGCTCCGTCCGAATAGATATTTCCCTCACAGGGTGGACGACATGCGCTCTAGCTTCAGCAGATTAAGGGTTAATGCACATGTGCAATATTTTCCATGGCCGCAACGACCCGTGAGCAAAGATATTTGCTTCCAGACTTCAACGCCATCCACCCATTTTCACCAAGGGGCTCCTCGCTTGCAGGCCTGCAGCAAGACATCCCTCCTGATGAGTGTAAGCCCCTGTGGGCTTCGTGTGCTCAGCAGATACTTAATTGGGTGAGAGAAGGAGCCTTGGAAACATCCATTTTTCCAAAACAGTGTCAACGAAGGATCCCATCCGTAAGGTGCCGTCTTCCCTCAGCAAAGAGCTGGCCATATTACATATCGACACTTTGTATCAGTATCCATCTTCATATTGCATCGATTGCCATCTCCATATCGCATGTTGCAGCCAACATATGCCAATTTTGCTCCTTCAAATCATTCAAGCATAAAGATGCCTTATTTTCGACATTTTTGATGTTGATAAAATATTTAATAAATATCGGAAGAAAAATATTTTTATTCAATTTTATCTGTCTAATAAATATCTTAAAAACATAGAACTGAAGAGGTACATTTTTCAGACATTTAAAACATTTATTAGACATTTAGGAGATGTTTGTGTCTGTGTGGGAACTTGTGTTTAGCTATATTAAAAGCATGTAGACATTTTCTGTCAAAGTTGTATTTTACATCCTTTCTCAGCAACTTATACATGGGGTGTAAAATAATAGCTAGGTTGGCTATGAATTTTCCATAACAGCTAATTAATCCCAGGAAAGCCTTCAACTGTGACACATTTCCTGGCACTGGTGCATCTGTGATAGCTTTAACTTTAGAATCGGATGTATGTAACCTGTCCTTATCTATAACAATACCCAGGTATTCAAAATTATCAGCAGAAAATGTACATTTCCCTTTAATAATAGTTAACCCTTTTTCTCTTAGTCTTTTTCACACTTCTCTTAATCTAGCAACGTGTTGCGCATGATTGCTTCCTGAAATTAATATGTCATCAAGGAAAACAATGACACCAGCTAATCCTTGTAAAATTTACTCCATAATCCTTTGTAAAATTCCTGATGCTGATGTTATGCCATAAGGAATTTTTTGTACTTAAACAATCACTTATGAGTGCTAACAGTGCACAATTTTTTTGACTCACTATCTAAAGAGCATTGCAAGTAAGCCTGCGATAAATCTATTTTGTGAATGTCTCTCCTTTTTGCAGTGTAGCAAATAAATCTTCAATCCTCAGGATAGGATATTTATCAATTTCTGAATTAGGATTAACTGTAACTTTAAAATCTCCTCAGATCCTAATTATTCCATTTAATTTTGAAACTGAAACAATAGGTGTACCCCACTCACTACTTGATTAATCACTCTGTTTGATTATTGTTGAATAATCAGTGGTTGATTCCGATATATGTTATGCATGCATGTATTCTTTTATGTTAATAAACGTGATTTGTTGAGCCTGCTCATGCCTACCTCCCCTCTCTTCCTTACCACTATTACCCCTCAACTGCTCCCAGCTAAACTCAGTCTTATTCCATACCTTGCAATTCAATATTTCGAATCTTTTCAGGTACATACATAAATTTCATGGTGTCCGGCGACCTGAAAACCTTGAAAACCTGGAAAACTCAGGGAAATATTTTGTCCTGGAAAACTCAGGGAATACTCAGGGAATTTTTGTATATTTCCAAAAAACCCTGGAAAGCACACGGTAGCCGATTTCCATTAAGGCAGAGAGAGCGGTTTTACCTGTACCTTTGCTTGCATTATGTTCTTGGCTCAGCGTAGCCTTGCGCTCCCTGTTCATTTCACACTCTTCATAGCTGTGCGCCCGCTCGCAGCTTTTGCCCCGTCACCCCACCCACTTTCCCTTCGCGTAGTCCAGGGGGCTGATTTTATAACAAGGCAAATTCCACGCGGAATAATTCCCATTTAAAATGGCTGCTATGAATGAAATCGGAATTGATGCCGAAATTCAATTGTATATCTCCGTCAGTGGAAACAGAATTCCACACGGAAATCTTGATTCCATTCGAAGAGCCGTTCAAATGGAATTCTTAGTGTAGCCAAATTTACGAGAAATCTAAACGTCTGAGCATGTCTGAGTGACATTTCCCACATTTATATGAAAACCATTCGGCCGGCAACCTAAATGGGTAATTGGTGCATTGTTATATAATTGATTATCCTCTCCCAATAATCTCCACCCTCCTTGTTATAATGTTTGCAGAAATGTTTTTGACGGAGCGGAAATACATCTTACGGTCACTGCATATGGAAATCACGGCCTTCAGGTTCGCAGTTGATAGGGCCACGGTACAGGAAAATCCAAAATAATTAAGATTTGTGTATTGTCTAACAAATACAATTTTGTTCTACATAATTTAATGTTTTCGGGTGTCAGATCCGTACTTATCACAAAACAATTTATTCACAGTTTCCGAAATGCTCTTATAAAGTACAGTGAAGCCTTAGCAGAGAAGAGGAATGGTATGCACCAAGGCCTCAAAAGAAAATGAATAAGAAAGAGGTACTTTCTGCAAAAGGTTCAAGAGCTGCAACCCAAAATAAAGTAATAAAATCCAAAAAATTTGTTGCTGAAGTTGAATCGGAAATGCACTCATTGAAAAATGTCACACCAGTTTCTTTTATTTGAATGTTCTTTATCAAAATAGTCTGAATCTAGTTTATTGTGTTCAAATTTCACCCGACTCAAATTTTTGTTGTCAGTTAACCATTTTTGTTTATTTGTTGGTTGGAATAAAAACTGTAATACTCCATATTCCTTGTATACTCTTACATATTTAACTCAAAGTAGGGACCGAAATTTCTTGTATTTTTCATGTTGGCAGAATTGTGCTGATTTTGTTAGAAATTCATTAAAAATATGTTAGAAACAAAGTGCAGCAAGACCCTGGAAAATGCAAAAATTTGCGTGGAAAACCTGGAAAACTCAGGGAAAAAAGAAATTGAGATTCACCGGACACCCTGAAATTTGGACCTTCAACGCTTGCATCCAACCGTGCCCCATTATCCGATGTGCCCCATTATTAACAACATATAGTTCCAAATTCCTGGTTGTACCATTCAAATCAACTTTTACTTTCACTAACCTCATTGGTTTAATGTGCTGTCATGTATACAAGCTCAATATAACATCGGTGGGTATCAAAGTGACAAGGTTGAACTTTTCCAGATAATACCTTTATGGAATTACACTGACAGCCGCCCCACTATCAATTTCATATATGTATTATAATTTGACCATTTACAGTTACTTCTTTCATAATGGGTCTACTTTTGATTCTACCAGGGTCATGGACCTCCTTTTCCAAATGCAAATAAACATGAAGCATCATATACCTCAACTTCATCATTCACAATTCTTGAACAATCATTTCCATCCTCATCAGCATTAACATAAAAATTTGATTTTATCTTAACCCCATCTCATTAGGTCTCAGTACCTGTCTTTTCTTTTTATATGAACCACTTTTAGTGACAGGCTTGCAATCACTAGCATTTTTCCTATGACACATTCTTTGGAGAAGCCCCTTCTTAAGACAATAATGGCACTCATAATTTTTGAAACGACATTCAACACTAAAATGACCATATTTTCCACAACACTGACACTGCAAAGAAGCAGCAGTGTATTGCAGCCCTCCATTTCACCCTATTCCATGCCAGTTCCTTCACTTTCTAGGCCATAGCTTGGCTCTAGTTAAGCCATATATCAAATATGACGCAAGCATTTGGGAGCCTGCTGTGAAAGACTTAATGCAATAAAAATAATAGGTAATAATAATGTTTTATTTGTCCTGAGATCAAGTCGTTACAAAGGTTACACTCATATAGGACACGTCAGGTTAAAGAAACTAAATACATACCGTGATACAGGACACATGTCATACATTGTTAAAAATTCATCAATGGAATAAAACATTTTTGATTTTAGAAACATTAGTAGATTAGTCTTAAATGCAGCTGCACTTTTTTGAGCCTTAAGCTGAGCTGGCAGTTTATTGTAGAGTTGAAGGCCCATACGATTTGGACCAGCACCTGCATTCCGAGTGTGTACATATAAGACGTGCAGCTGATCAATCTGTCTCATAGAATAACGGTGAATATCATAGTTCTTAACATACTGAGATAGATTTCTTTTTGTATTTACAGGTACATGAAAAATATATACACATGGCAATGGTAATATATAATTTTTTGAACAGGGCACGGCATGGGGCGTTGTGTTTAGAAAAAGTCATGAGCCGAATGGCTCTTGTCTGAATCCTGAAAATGACCAAGGCCTTAGAGGATGAACCCCAGAAAATGATGCCATAGGCTATGTGAGAATAAAATTCTCCATAGTAGAGTCCTCGAAGAACATCGACAGAAACAGTGGATCTAATTAAGTAGCAGGCTGAGCTTAACACATTCAATGCAGAGCACGTCAATAGACGTGCTCCTGGCTACACCGACTGACGAAGAATGTCAATTAACGTGGTCTTTACATTCCGAAACCCTTTAAATTTTTTAAAGCCGATTTGGACGACTTCCATGAAAATTAGGTCCGCATTGAATGTGTTAACGTACATGCTAAAGTATTTATGTGTTCATCCCAACAGATTTGAAAATTGATATTTAAGCCCAGAAATTTGGTATTTTGTACCTGTAGGATCACCTTCCCATCAACTTCAATTGAAAGTACTTTGCTTGCTTTATTTTTATTTACAAAGTCATATAGGTGAGACTTTCCTATATTTAAATCTAGAGAATTATGATGACAACAGCTAAATAAAGTATGACTCACCTGTTTACATTTTTCTGTCAATCCTCCAAAGGTAATTAATGATTTCAGGCTTTCCCGGCGAAGATTTATATCAGGGATCTTTCAGGGTTTGCACCGGGTAGTTAGGTCCATGGCGGCCGACGTTTCGATGCTCGACTCGAGCATCGAAACGTCGGCCGCCATGGACCTAACTAACCGGTGCAAACCCCGAAAGATCCCTCCAAAGGTAGATAGCAATCTTACCCGGGGAAACAAAAGTTGCTCCATTTACTGAGATAACAACGTGTTGAATTCTGTCTGACAGGTAGGATTCAATCCAAGCATTAGGTATGCCAGGAATACCCATCCTGTTAAGTTTCTTGAGAAGCATTTGATGGTCCACTGTCAAAAGCTTTTGAGAAATCAAAAACCATTGCAGCAACTTCCATTTTGTTATCTAGTGCATTCAAAGTCTGGTTTATTTATTGATAGATTGCAGAAGATGTACATTTCTGTTTCCTAAAGCCATGCTGAGATGGTGAAAGGACATTGGTAGCCTCCAGGTAAGAAATTGGCCTAACATAGAATGCCTTCTCAAATATTTTGCTGAATTGGTTCAGCAGAGAAATTGGGCGGTAGGAGTTGATGTCATGTCTATCACCCTTGTTTTTATAGAGTGGGATGACTTTGGAAACCTTTAGAGGGGATGGAAACACTCCTAATCTGAAAGATTCATTTATGAGAAAATGAAGAGGCTGTATAATGAAGTCAATAGATTGGTTAATAATGTAACTGGGAATTCCATCAAAACCAGAGCTTTGTTTTGTACCTAGATTCTGCACAATATTTTTCAGTTCAGATTTTGTGAGGGGGTAGAGAAAGAAGTATTTAGAGTGGGTAACAGTGATGACTTCTAAATTAGAAGAACTGTCAGGCTTAGCAATAGACAAAGGTTGAAAATGATTTGCAAAGTTACAGGCAAGTTGGGAATATTCTGATATGATAATTCCTTGTGAGTCATTTATCTGGACTTGAGACTGCTTCCTGGGTTTGTTTCTAGATAAATTTATAATTTTCCAGATTTCCCTAGATTAATTGTCAGCATTAATGATCCTATAATCGTTGTAACAACGTTTAGCGGACTGCAATATTTTACGGTAATACCTTTTAATTTCTAAATATTCAGTGTTAGCTGCAAGCTTAGCTTAAGTAGATGAGAAAGCAAATACATAATGTGAAATACTAATGATTACACACTCAGAACACCGAAGTTACGCAACGTTGGGCCCGGACGGTGGTCGGATGGGTGACCCTCCTCCATACCTCGACCAGGCATGGATGGAGAGATGATACTCCCTGCATACCTATACCGGGAGGCCGGAGGGAGACGCAGACTGGGTCGGTTGGAGGGAGGACATCGTCTATACCTGGTACTGGGGTGAGGCAGGGGGAGGCCAATCTTCCATACCTCTACCGAGGTGCTCTTGTCCCCAGTCTGCAAGTGGCAGACAGGCATGGGGTTGGCACAATGGACCAAGAAAGGTCTAAGTGCCTGGGCTCCTGTCGAAGGCCCCCCCAACAACAATCTAATGATTACATATGAAAGTACATACTTTTGAAAAAGTTAGACATAATATGGAATGTATTCAGTATGCCATATATTATTTGAGTAATGGTATTGAATAAGGAAATATATTAGGGTTTTAATTGATTTTGCGAAAAAACGCTGCATACATTCATTTAAAGATGTGTGGCAGTGGAAGTGATGGCACACCCAGAAAATAAAGTAACCATTATTTTCCATTCATCATTTCTCTTCAGGTTTTTACCTTTTCAGTGCAGAATTAATATTCAAAGCGCATCTCTGTGGGCGGTGGAATAATAAAAAAGGAATTAATCAATCAATCAATCAATCAATTTCTTTGTCATTAAATGATATAAACCACAATAGACATTGTCAAATAATAGCAATTGGAAAGAAAAAATATACACAAACATTTCCGTGCAAAACTAAAAAGGAAAGAACATTCTAAAACAAATTGATACATAAAACTATCTACAAGTCAGGTATTACAATATATTGCAATTATAATTGACCATTTAGTCACAAAGACCTTAAAAGTCCCCAGACATGCATTCTTCTATTGAGTACAGGGGTTTCCTGCATAACCATTTCTGGGCCATGTTTTCAAAATTATTTGGATTTTTTAATTTCGTATCCCTTGGCAGTATGTTGTATGCCTTAATAGCCATGTTTTTAAAATTATTTATGTTCTTTGACAGTCTATAGTATGGTGTATCCATGTCTTCTTTATGCCTGGTGTGGTGTGTGTGTACATCAGACCTACACGTCAAAGTTGTTAGGTTATCTTTGGCAAATTTTAGTAGCTCATATATACAGAGAGAATACACAATCATAATTTCTGATTGATGGAAGAAAGGCTTGCAGTGATCCTTATGCTTTAAATTGAATATTGTCCGTATGGCTTTCTTTTGTAACAAGAGCACCTTACTTGCCTAAGGAGCATTACCCCACAATATAATAAAGTAACAGAGGTGACTTTAAAAAAATGCATATTACACATTCATCAATACTGTCATTGATACAATAGGCTTTAGTTTTCTGAGAAGATACAAAACTCTACTGATTTTATTACATAGTTTATCAATGTGGGTATCCCAAGACAGCCTCTGGTCTTGGTGAAAACTCAGAACATTGACTGAATCTATTTCGTTATATGTTTCTTTTAGTGCAAAGGTGAATTTTAAGGTCTTACTCTCATTTAAGAATAGTTCATTGCCTTTGAACCATTCACTAGCCCTTCTTAACATATTATTGGCCGTTTTCTATGCAATATTGTAATCTTTGTTGGATGTAATTAATCTAGTGTCGTCAGCGTATAAAATGGGAGCTGTTTTTAGGTAATTGGGGAGATCGTTTACATAAACTTTAAATAAAAATGGTCCGAGAACAGACCCCTGGGGTACCCCGCACTTAACTGTTGCTTTTTTAGATAACTTTCCATTGTACAGTGTTTGTTGTTGTCTGTTTAATAAAAAGCAAAATAGAGTATTCAGTGTCGTGCCAGTAATTCCATAGAGCTCTAGCTTCCTCAGCAAGATGTCATGTTGTACCATGTCGAAAACTTTCCTGAGGTCGCACTGTACCATTGCCGTATATTCATTTGCTTCGAAACCTTTTGTAATTTTATCACAGATGCGTTCCACAGCATGTGTGGTAGACTTAACTTCCACAGCATGTGTGGCAATTTTTTACTCCATTATGTATAGTGCCATCGAACAGTTTACGCCCAAAATATATTTTGGTAATAATTCTTATCCAAAATGGTATTCTAATGAACTTAAAGCACTAATAAAGCGCAAGAAAACATTTCATAGTATATATAAAACTACTAGATCAATCACTGACTACACCAGTTTCTCAACCAGTAGAGCAGAATGCAAAAGAATGGCAAAAGAGTGCTATCACTCATTCATGAACAAACTTTCCTCTGATTTACCGGGAAATATAAAGTCTTTCTGGAACCATGTTAACTCCTTACGCAAAGATAATTCACTACCAAAAAGAATGTTTCTTAATGACAAAGTAGGTGAAGATCATTTGACAATTGCTGAACTCTTTGCTAGTTATTTCTCGAGTGTCTACACCAAGGATTACCCTAATGTAGCACCATCTTGTAAATTTCCTTTAGAAATTCACTTTTGCTCATTATCAGTATCTGTCAATGAAATCGTCAATAAATTAAAAAGTCTTGATGTATGTAAAGGTAGTGGTCCTGACAAAATTCCTCCATCAGTATTGAAAAATTGTTGCTCTGCTTTATCTTATCCTCTTTATATTCTCTTCAATTTATCATTTAATGAGGGCACCTTCCCAGATATTCTAAAATCAAGTTACATAGTTCCTATTTACAAGTCAAAGGATAAATGTGATATATCTAATTACCGTCCCATTGCGATTCAGTGTGTTATAGCCAAATTGTTGGAAAGCCTTGTAGTTGACAGATTGGCACCATTATTAAAAAATGTGTTAGTGCCAGAACAACATGGTTTCAGGCAATGCATGTCAACTGCAACTAACTTATTGATGTTCACTGAGTACCTCATTGAAGGGCTTGGCAGAGGCTACCAAATAGATACCATTTATACAGATTTTGCAAAAGCTTTTGACAAAGTGAACCATCACATTCTTTTACATAAATTGAGTTCATTGGGTATAAATGGAATGATGTGGAAATGGCTTCAAAGCTACTTGATTGGTCGTAAACAATTAGTTAAAGTTAAATCTACTACCTCACATTTGTTTGATGTTTGTTCAGGAGTTCCTCAGGGTTCTCACCTTGGGCCAGTTCTATTTTTGATTTTTATAAATGATATTAGCTATGCCATCTCTCCTATTCCACATTTAATATATGCCGATGACATTAAAATATTTACTGTAGTGAAGAACCCACAGGAATGTCACAAACTAAATGAATGTCTATTGAAAATTAGTGATTGGTGTGCCCAAAATTTTATGACCATAAATATAAAAAAATGTAGTGCAATCTCCTTCCATCATAAAAAATCTCCCACTCTATTTGACTATTCCATCAATGGTGAAGTTATCCCTAGAACGGATGTAATCAAGGACTTAGGGGTTCTTATTGATGAACGCTTAACTTTTAGTTACCATATCTCATCTCTTGTTAGTAAGTCTTTTCGTATGTTAGGCTTTATTACTAGGATTACTAATGAATTTAAAGACATTAATATATTAAGAACCTTATACATATCATTAGTTCGTCCTATTTTAGAGTATGATTCCATTGTTTGGAACCCACATTATAAAATTTATATTAATAGCTTAGAAAAAGTGCAAAAGAAATTTTTAAGAATTGTAAATTATTATGCTGGATTTTCAACACATGATGTCCCATATGCAGAAACAATGCAGATATTGAATTTAAAGCCACTTCATGTTCGACGAAATTTTGCTGAATTGCTATTCCTATATAATCTATGCAATGACTTTATTAACTGTCCATCCCTACTTCAATTGATCCCATTTAATGCTACATTTTCCACCACCAGAAGCACAAAATTATTCTATGTTAAATACTGTAGTAGAAATTTCACTTTTAATTCACCATTAACCAGGATCCCTCGACTATATAATTCCCTTATTGGCAACATTGATATTTTTAGCGATAAACATTCCATATTTAAGAAGAAGTGTATTTTATCATTGTCGAACTCTGTCTGACCTCATGTTATTTGAGCAATATTTTTTTTTGTTATAATATAATTCATATTCTAGTGGTCCTTTTCTCATGTAATACTTATTATTTTAAGAATATTTTATAAATTACTAAGAGTTATATTGAAAGAAATGTACATGTCTATTCTAAATTGGGTATATGCCCGTAATAAACAATTATTATTATTATTATTATTAACATATCTGAAATCATCTTGACTAGGTGTTAGTATATTATTAAATTCGAAATAGGCCGTCAGTTGATTTTTCAATATTGTTTCTATTATTTTGGACATTACAGGTACTATGGACATGGGTCTATAGTTGCTTAGATCTTTTTTAGTGCCTTTCTTATAGATGGGTGTTATTTTTGATAGTTTTAGTGTGTGTGGAAATTTGCCTTGGGAGAGACAGCTGTTTATAAGAAATGTCAAGGGCATTGCAATTACATCAATTATTTGCTTGATTAGGTTATTAGAAAATCTGAAGCTGTCCCTACTGGTTGATGATTTGAGTCTTTTGACTAAATTGATAATTTCTTGTGGTTCAACAAGATTCCAGTGTGAGAGTTGGGAGATATTACTATTATCTGCTGTTTGCCAAGATATTAAAGGTGATGGTGGTAAATTCTTTCTATTCCTCTTAACCACTTCAATGAAGAAGTCATTAAACTCATTAGGGTCAATGTCCAGCTCTGTGTACTTTTGCAGTTGATTGCCTTCTTTCTTTATCACTTGCCAAGCCACTTTACATTTATTGTTCACATTCTCGATGAAATTATCATTATTTTCTCTCTTTTCTTGTATTATTCGTGATCTATACGTTTTTTTGTGTTGGTAACAATTGGATTTTGAGTCCACTGTCTTTTTGTCCGTATATTCCTTGTGCAGTATCAATAGTTGTTTCCTCATATCCAGTAAATCCTTAGAAAAGCTTTTTTTCTCTTTATGAGGTTTGATTATTCTGCATTTTTCAGGAAAGCAGTGATTATAAATAACAAGTATTTCATTTAAAAACATTTGAAAATCAATATCAATAAATTTAATTACATCCTCCCAATCGACATCGGCCAATATTATCCTGAAATCTATAACGCCTTACTCAGTTATTGGTCTAGATTTTATTAATTTGTTTGGTACTGCGTTAACAAAATCCGTACATTTGATTTTAACCCAAAGTAGCTTGTGATCCGAGATTAATGGATCATCAATTCGTACTACATAGTCACTTACTTTTATGTTTGTTATGATGTTATCCAGACATGAGCTTCCTCTAGTTGGGGAACGATTAATGCAGAATAAATTGTATGACCTTAGCAATTATTTACCATTGCAAGCTTGATTCATGCTGTGAGTCATCCGCCCCTGGAAAGCATACATCCATGACTCATAAATGTGAGTCTTCCGCACTGAAAGGGTTAAATCATGAGAGCATTAATAATTTGTCTCAAAAATACGAGTCGTGACATGAAAATGAGTTTTAGTTGGGGAAAATATTTACTAGGATGCAACAGCATTAGTACAATTATGTATATTGTAACTGTCCTTTTGTTACTTCCCTAGGCATTGAAACCTTGTTTGGCTGTGCAATGGAGGCAGATGAGTTCACCTTTATGTCTCCAAGGCATTTAAGCTAATGAAGACCATTTAATTGCCTTTTTTTGCAATTCGTATTACCTATTTTCCCTAGTCTGGCATTCAAATATTCCTGGGTGTATCTGGAATTCTCCATGTTGTCAGGCTGTTGGATTAAAAGCTGTTTCTCATCATTGCCTTGGATACCACATAGTTGGAAGGTTTTGAAGCAGAGTAATTTCAGAGAAACTTTGTTCATTACAACTGCTGTACAAAAATGGCATGTAGGTTTTTCCTCAATCACACGTTAGGCGGCACATACAGGTTGCCTCTCAAAGGTGAAAGCTTACTTAATGTGTCCATTCATGAAAGACACATGCATATAAAGGAATGGTATAGAACCATAGTTTAAAATAAAGCATGCAAGGCTAAACACATTGGCACATGGATGTATTTATGTAAAGCAAGACTGAAAAAGCAACATAATAAGGTTGGACCCTCACTAATCTGAGCTATATGTGGCAAGGGATCTCTACTTTTATTTAATTATTTATTTAAAAAGTCCCCAAAAACAGCACAAAAGCTTATTACATTGGTCAACAAGCAAACAAATAAATAGAAATTTTAACAAAATGCACCCTTAAAATGTAAAAGATAACAGAGAAATACATTGGAAAGAAAGTTTGGTATTTGGATTTATGTACAAGGAGATGGGATAGAAGGAGTCTGATGGGATAGGAGGATGTTTTTGCATGCTTCGTAGATTTCAAGAAGGCGTTTGATCAGTTGGAATGGACGAAATTAATGGGAGTGTTGAAGAAATTAGGGGTCGAATGGAGGGACAGGCGTCTGATTTGGAATTTGTATATGAACCAGACGGCGCAGGTTAGGGTAGCCAATGGAGAATTGGGATGGGCTGAGAATAGGATGGGGAGTGCGGCAAGGGTGCCCACTATTGCCGTTGCTTTTTAACGTGCATTCAGAAGAAATAGTAAGGGAGGCATGGGGGGAGGAGGAGGTAGGAATAAAGGTAGGAGGGGAGCTGATAAAATCGGTGAGATTTGCAGATGATCAAGCATTAGTTAGTCAGTCGGCCAAGGGGTTACAGTCAATGGTGAATTCATTAGAGGTGCAGTGCGAAAAATATGGGATGAAGATCAATCACAAGAAAACGAAAGTAATGAGATTTTCTAGAAGTAAGAAGGCGGGGCATAATATAAGGGTGGGAGGGCAGAAGATAGAGCAGGTCGAGCAGTTTACGTATCTGGGTAGTATTTTGGAGGCGAATGGGTTTAGTGGTAAGGACATCAGATGCAGAATTGCGCTAGCTAAAGAAGCATTTTCGAAGAGAAGGGAATTGATGAGAGGGGGTCTGAGAAGATATGTAAAGAAGAGGCTGGTGAAAACTTTAATATGGAGCGTGGCGCAATATGGGTCGGAAACTTGGTCATTGCGAAGGGAGGATGTGCGTAGACTTGAGGCGTTTGAGATGTGGGTTTGGAGAAGGATGGAGAAGGTTAGCTGGATGGCGAGAAAGACGAACGAGGAGGTTTTGGATATGGTCGGAGAGGAGAGGAAGCTTGTGGCAGAGGTTCGGAGAAGGCAGAAGAGATGGATGGAGGAGGTTTTGAGAGGAGAGGGTATGTTGAAAAGAGTGATAGAGGGGCGAACACTGGGGAAGCGTGGAAGAGGAAGGAGGAGGATAGGAATTCTGGACCAAATAAGAGGAGGTAAAAAATATGAAGAATTGAAGAGGGATCTAATAACGGGCCATCCTTAGGAGGGAAAGCGAGACAATTTCTATGAGGTTGGGATACAGAATGGGGACTGTCCAAGAACCTACCAATCAGCTGGT
Organism: Pyrrhosoma nymphula; assembly: GCA_963573305.1. Taxonomy (NCBI): domain Eukaryota; kingdom Metazoa; phylum Arthropoda; class Insecta; order Odonata; family Coenagrionidae; genus Pyrrhosoma; species Pyrrhosoma nymphula. The sequence goes on along the minus strand of OY754332.1, from coordinate 101,650,705 downwards.
CGAATACTTGAATGAATTAAGGCCCACCCTTTTTATATATTCTCCTCCTTCCTCTGCAATGCTACACCTAAGTAGTTCCACGTAGGAACATTAAATAAAAGCACCGGCGTATTTGAGTAAAGTTCAATAGCAGAGATTATTTTATTTACATATGATTCGTAGATATTCATGCTGAGAATACTTTATCTGCTTGAATCATCACATATTTTAACCTGTATATTGATAGCCAATCATTTTACAGTTTTATTATCAGGTGTTTCCTCGTATCGGAATGCCATGGGCACACTGACAGCACTATATTGCATAGTTCCACGCAATCTTCAGCAGTTTATAACCTCAAATGGGTAATTATCATATGGGTAACATGGGTAATTATCAGTAGAAATTGAAGAAGAATTGGTTGAACCAGATATATAATTCATTTCATTCTATAAAATAAATGTGTGCATCAAGCATCATTATTGCATATAAAACAAAAATCTTCCCAATAACACTTCTCAAGGGACACATCATCAAAGATGGGTATGGTGAATCTTGACCTTACACATAAAAGCGCATGGTTATAAACGTCTTTTGAAGAAAAATAAATGAGCAGACTAAGAGTTCTATTTACTCCAAGGTGTTAAAGAGCGCGCTGTTTATCTTTCGATATCATGATTTTTTTTACCTTTTTCCCGGACCTAACCCGGGGTAAACCGTACAAATATGAGGCACTGCGCTTCAGAAGCCTCCGTTAATAATACACACTGCTGGAAAATATAGAAATGAAATATAGGTGAAGAGTTGCTATTTCTCTTTAACCCTTTTAATGCCAGCGGGCCGATATATCGGCCCACGTTGGATGTGCGAAAACTGCCACGGGCCGATTTATCAGCCCAACTTTAAATACCTGAATATAATGGCCTTCCTTTAAAAACCTGAAGAGAGCCTTGGCATTCTTCGCACATCCTACCCGAAATGGGCTGGCAGTAAAAGGGTTAATCGTACCTTACCCACATAAAATATGATTCCTGCTGCTCCAGAAAACTTTCAGTGGGAGAACTTAAGCTCAGAAAAGAGCTACCAGGGCTGTGAAAAATAGCATTAAAATAACGCTTTGCGTCACTTAGCCACCACATAATCTGAATTCACGTCCTTGAGAAGCAGCGGCTAAATTAAAATTCTCACGAAGTTATCATGACTGTGATATTACTTGTAACGTAAAACCCGGTGTCATGATACGGAAACAGTTTCGATTATGTTGACTGCGTAAAAATTTAATTTAACTCAGGACCAAACCACAAGACAGAGGAATAACCAGCATAGTAAAACATGATCGCCTTTTTTTTAGATTTCTTTCACTGTACTAATCAATGGCTGCTAGCCTAACATCATCTAACAACCATCATATAGATGGCTCGTCTCCACTCTCATATAACAAAATATACCCTTAAAATGCAAAAGATAACAGAGAAATACATTGGAAAGAAAGTTTGGTATTTGGATTTATGGACAAGGAGATGGGATAGAAGGAGTCAACTCGGCAATATGTTTTCTGAGGACTGATTTGAAAACAGAGGGTGTGGAGAAGAGGTCAAGGGAGGGTAACTGCGAGGCTAGGGAGCTGAAAGTTTTTGGAATACAGTAGAATAGGGAGCGTTGGGATATTGAGAGTCTGAATTTTGGAATGTCAAGAAGGGAGTTATTGTGTAGGGAACGAGAATGAACATGAAGAGGAAAGAGAGGAAGAAGGCAGTTGGTGCAGAGAGAGCCACTCCAAATGCTATGGAGGAACTTCATGTCACATAGTACATGACGAAGAGAGAGGTGTGGGATTGAAAGGGAAGAAAGGATGTATTCTTTTGATAAGTTTTTGAGGGAAGGGATTCTATGGTGGGCAATGGCGAGAAAGAAGTTAACAGGGCGATTGAGCATATTCAAGACTGTGGGGCTAGCGGTTGATCAAATTGTAGCACAGTATTCTAAAATAGGAAGGACACAACCAAAAAATACTGTCCGGAGAGCAAAAGGATCCTGAATATCCGTGTGGTAGTACAAAAGGCCGACAACTGACATCGCCTTCCTGGAAGTCTTAATTATGTTATACTGAAAGGTAAGTTGAGAGTCTGTTTACCAAAGTCCAGCTTATCTGGGTATTCCCAAAAGGAATACTTGCAGGGTTTATGGTGCTCGTGGTCGCCGATGAATTATAATTGCTTTCCATGAGATATCTATCTAGAAATGGAACCCTCATAATTCCATAAGGTCAATGATTCCTCCAAGGCAGCTTAATTACGGAATGTTACCCACCCATTCACAGTTTCACTATACTTCACTCTAAAATAATTACTGGTGGTAGCCTATGATAAATTTTTCCAGAGTGAATTTCTTGCGCAGCCCTTTTATTAGCATTAGGATGAAAACAATATGCTAGAAAAATTTAGATCATCGCTCATGGTTATCCATACCTAGTCATTTTTATTGCAGACATACAACTAACATTTTGTGTAAAAGAGGTTGGGTAGGCGATCTTCAAATGTATTTATGTATTTGCGCTGTGCATGACCTCAGCCTTATTAGTTGAGTTAGGAAAGTTTGTGCATTTGCTTCCACATTGAAAATTAGATTAATAGAAAATATAGCCAACACTGTTCTTGCCACAGGTGCCAACTGAGGAAATTACACATTTTTTCAAAACAATTTATTGTCAGTAAACAGTAAAGACCATAAAAAATACATTCATAAATTTATCAAGAAAAAAACCAATCATTATTTTAACACATTCTAAAATTCTTGTGGAATAATACTTAAATGTCTTTAATCAGATGCGAGTCCAGTCAAATTTTGTTAATTCGTACCTTGAGCGAATGAGATTTATGCATTGGTAAAATATTTACCATCTCCTGTTAAAGGAACGAATTCCAAGCAAAATTGTTGGGAAAAAACATTTGCAATTAAAAACAAATGTAGAGCATCTGCTGTACTGGACCACCCTGGAATCAATCTAGAAATGAGATCAAGATGCTGGCAATCTTTTCGTTAGATCCTCAAGGTATCACTTGCCGGTTTCATTCCAATGAGCCTATATTTATATAGGAATTGGTGAAAATCTTGTTGGTAAAAGTTTAGGAAACTAAAATTATCACAACCAGAGTAAATTCGGCTATTTTTTTTCAAATTCACATTAACCACTTAGAATCATTTCCGAAATGAAAACAAATAGCTTGAAAGCAAAATGGTCATAAGCAGCTATGACCAATAGTTCAAAAGTGAGGCACACCGCACACTGTACTCAGTGTTATTATGATTGAGGCTAGTATGATATTACACTTGAATGATAAATCAGAGGGGTGCTTTAGAAAAGGAAAACACACTTGTAAAAAATGTACATTTTTCTCAAATGTTTGGAAGAAAGACATTGTCTGCCATTCATCAAACTAGTATAGTATGTAAACAAAACAATGTATAGTTTGGGCTTGTAAATAGGTACTTATGCACATAAAATACAATCAGAACGTAAGAGGTGTAAGAAAGATGTTGAGTGTAACATATTTTCTGAAATTTGAAAGACATAAAAAACTTCCTTACTTTTCCCTTAGGAGGAACTCTTGCACGGAGGGTTCTCAAAAGAGCTCTATTTATTTACTTATATATCAGTTGATATATATTGATATTGATATGCTGTAGAAAGCTACCACACTCCATTTCACGGAGAAAAGATTTCTACTGTGCATGAATACTCCTTTTTCTGTTGATTATAAATGATGAAGAGTGTGTTGGATGCAATATTTTGACAGTTATTTTGATTTTCCAATAAATAATTCAGTTTTTCAACTCCGAATTAACGAGATTTGACTGGATGTGTAGTGCTATGTGAACATCAGACAAAATACTGGGGGGTTCTTAGAAAAATTCCAAAAGTAACAAATTGAGCATACAATTGGATTGAGTACAGGATTTTCCAGTAATCAATCATGTGAAATTAGGAATTAAGACAGGTAGCATCATGACGTTATATTCATTATCACAACACAGTAGATGCAGAACTTTGAGCTGGATCTTGTGGTATGCTCTTCAGGGGAAAACCTAAAAAATAAAGAAGTATTTTATTCAAATTATATGATTTCTGATTCAGAGTTCCACATGGTGAGAAAAAATAATAATTGGAAAAAAGAGAAAAATATCTTGGTTTACCATGAAAACATATATGTGAATGAAATAACACTTGTCATTATTTAATACCTCTAAGCCCATGCCTGGGGATACCTAGGGTTTAATGACTGCACTCCATACTATAAGCCCGAGGGTAGTAATGTTTAAACCAATGTCATTTGTAACTGTGAGCTTATTTCTCTTAAGCTTGAGCTCTCAAGTCTCCGTCTAGACTATGGTAATATTTTTGGATTGTCAACGAATATTTATTTATAAAGTCCACTGCACATAAAATTAGTGACGGCAAGCAAATGCAGAGAGAATGGCTGCTAAAGGGGTCAAGAGTCGAGCAAAGTTGCCCAGGGAAGGGTCTTGTCACCCACTGAGTAGGGACTCGAAGGGTCGAAGGAACAGCCTTCCCAAATGCTTCAGTAGCAGTCACTTTCCCACCCTCCACAATGTCTATGGGTGACGTCCGTTCTTTTGCGTACAGAAATCCCCAACGTCTATGGCAGTCGTTTGGTCTTTTGCGAAAAGAAAGCCCGGACGGCTATAGCTGATGTTCGGCTCAAAAGGGTTAATCATCAAAAAGTTCAACTATGGTACTACTACCTTGGCAGCATCATTCCAAAAAAGAAAATTGATGGGGGTCATTGGCCCAGGCCCAGAAAATTATTGACTTTTGAGTTTTACCATAGAATAAGTATATATAGAGGACTCACAGCACGCGCAAAAACCGTAAATATTTTTTCAAAATTCAAAAACCCAGGGCATGAAGCCATATGGCTTCATGTTATTGAACAGTATCATCTCCATCTTCCTTTCCATTTATGAAATCCACTGAACCAGAGCAGCCAATGTGGCCTGCATTTGGTCCATAATTCATCGGTCACCCCTAAAACAGAGAAAAATATTTTTGTTAAAAAAAATCCATTTTAATGACTAAAATGAATGCCAGGAATGCCTCTGATTATAATAATGTTAATTGCAGACAAAAAAACGGGCTACGGGCTTCAAAACTATGGGCAAAAAACGACCTATATTTTTTAAATGACAAGCAATTAATATACCGGAATGGGAAATATGAGTTATTGAAATAGACTACATATATCTAAGGGTCCAAATGTTGACACACAATTTGGTAGATTTGATAGGTAGGCATTTAAAATGACAAGTGATATGCTCTTGAACATAAATGCTTTTGAATGGTTGAGGAAAACACTTTCAGGCAGTAAATATTTGACATGAGACTTATAATCTTACAGATATTACATTATGAATGATTTACCTGATGAAGGCAAATTAATACAAATGAATATATGGCATCAAAATCACCATATAGTTAAGGATATTTGTTGTACAAATCTTGCACGTACCTATAATAGATAAAGTTGCCCCCTAAATACATACTCATTTTGAATTTGGCATGCAATGGCGCTAAAATATGCAATTATACCCAGTAAACACAAAATGCTGCAGATGCGCATCTGATGCGCTGCGCGGTAGCGCTGCATCTATCACGAAGGCGCTTCTGCAGCGCGCCTAGCACTCCTAAACTTCCCATTTTTGAACGTCAAATGCGCTGCTAACGGGTGTCAGGAGCGCTGCACAAGCGCGTCAGGAGCGCTGCATAAGCGCTGCACAAGCGTGTCACGATCGCTTCAACCTGAAAAAAACAGTTTGCTCAAAACCCCGCCCCCCCCTTAATCCGCCCCTGCTTTAGAGGGTACTAAATGGTGCCGTGTTGATGTCGACTTCGTCGATATTTTGGTACTTTTCAATGTTTAATATCTTTATAAATAGTTGAGTCCACTAAACAAAATTTTTACTGGTTATTCCTCATCTAAAGGACTGTAAATGGGCCAAATTTCAAATTTTTATTTTTATGCCCAACAAAGATAATCGGCATTAAACTTTGAAAAATTTGAAAAATCAAGAAATTTAAAAAAAATTAATAAAAAAACCACTGAAGTCCACAGTTTAAAATTCTGCAAACTTAAAGCATGGCTTTATACCTTTCAAATAAAAAAATTACAAACATTAAGTATCCTGCCTTCCTATGTAAAAAATTGTAAAAAATTGATTTTTTAGTTAAGTGATGAAAACTTGGAAGCAATATTTGGACCCCATACTTAATTTTAGGTCGATACATCACCCGACCTTTATTTAAGTTCATTATTTACTGAATCGATTGGTTTTTGTTTGATTGTTCTAGGATACACAGAAATGGAGATATTTGCATTAACTGCAGAACACTGAAATCGCCTAAAATCGGTGTTTCGTTAGCATAAAAATGGCCACTATCAAGAAAAAAAAATAAAAAAATAAGATAATGACATATTTGTATTCACAATAAATGGTAATTTGTATGGTAAAAATATAAAAAAATATTAAAAATCATCAAGCAACCACCTCTGGACCACTATATATGTATTGACCCGTATACATGCATATTCACGTTCGTAACATTTGCGCGAGTAAGTTACGTCTTCATTGAAATGTAAACAAACGGGTGCATTTGGAAAACATCTTGTTTATTATTCTTAATATTGGCTTTATTTTCATTTGTTGTGGCAACATAGGTTTCAGTTAATTAATGCCAGCAAACTGATATCGTGATTGGATGGTACGTTTCCATAAACTATCACGGCATTGATATTTAAATGTTAGTTCTCGCAAACACATTTACGCACGGAAATGGCCGTATATATACAACTTTCAAGTAACAGATCTATCATTTGATACTTGGATATGGCGTAGGTAGTTGCGTGATAGGCTTAACGTAGATAGATGTGAGGTTGACCGTAGGTAGATGCGAAAATGAAGTTGAGTCTACACAGTCCGGAGATACCATCTATTTTCGGTCCTTGAGCAAACTGTTTTTTGCAGGTTGAAGCGATCGTGACACGCGATCGTGACAGCGCTACCGCGCAGCTCATCAGATGCGCATCTGCAGCATTTTGTGTTTACTGGGTATAATTGCATATTTTAGCGCCATTGCATGCCAAATTCAAAATGAGTATTTAGGGGGCAACTTTATCTATTATAGGTACGTGAAAGATTTGTACAACAAATATCCTTAACTATATGGTGATTTTGATGCCATATATTCATTTGTATTAATTTGCCTTCATCAGGTAAATCATTCATAATGTAATATCTGTAAGATTATAAGTCTCATGTCAAATATTTACTGCCTGAAAGTGTTTTCCTCAACCATTCAAAATTGCGCTAATGAGAGCGAATGCTTGTTAAATGTTCAATACTGTAAGTAAATGGGTATAAATTGAGAATAATGTTTGCTAGAAATTCAAAATACATACTCTTAACAATTCCTTGAAAATTTCAAGTACCTATCTGTGATATGATTTGGATTTATTATTATCTGAAAACTAATTTGATTCGTGGAATAAATTGGATGAATGCCGTGGTTGAAGATGAACTTTATAATCACCCTAATTGGGAATCGTGCTACCGGAAAAAATGTTACTTCGTATTTTTCACACTTAATGGATTATCTCAACCGGTATCGATGCTAAACCTTTATTATTAATAAGAACTTTACAATATAGGCTTTTCTGGCAATGCCTTTTATCCTCCTGATTTCCTTAAGGCTGGAAGATGGAGGGTAGTTTTTGAAGGGAATATATCAAAACACAGTATTGCGGACGAGTAAGAGTTGAAGATGGTGATCAAGATCAAGGTCACGGCCTGGGATAGATGGCGAAAGTTGGAGGGTCGGCTATTGGGGTAAGGTGTTCAAAGGAATTTGATCGTTCAACAAATCTGATCCACCCTATTTAAAAAAAGGTAATTTCAATGGTTTCCTTTAAGTCCAATTCGGTACCCCCACATCATACCTATAGTATTTAAAAAATAGTGGGACAGTCATTTCATTTCAATGCTAGGCAAAAAAAGGTTTTTGTACTATTCATTAAACTATGCGTAATGTTCTCTCATTCCGTCACTTATTTTTTACCAAGTATGTCCAGCGCAAATAAGTATATTTGGGTGAATTACACTGTAGTAAGAACACACGCAACCTTTGTCTTTATCTTGAATTGTGTCTTAGGGATTAAAAAAAAGTTTTTAGATGATTACAGGTTTTTCGCAGCACATTTTCGCTTTCTCTTCGGGGATGATATTATTCAGTGTGCATAATCATTTTCAAAACAGTAAATTTTTACATTTTCATCCCTCAAAAATAACCCCCATCCTTTAACCTAACGGAAAGCTAATGTAGGGTAGGGCATGAAAGACACTGCGAGAAAAATTTGTGGTGAACCTCTTGGTAGCGACGCGGGCATATCATTTACTTCGGTCGAAGTATTCAAAAAAGTGTGGAGCGTATGAAGTATTATGGTTTTTCTTTTATGATGTCTTAATTCCATGAAGTGAAATTGAGAACTATCACTTAAACTTATATTGGGATTTGTACCTTTATGGGAACATCCTAAACTTAATCTGCTGACGACACCGGCCTGCAGGTGAAAATGTTGTGGGGTTGCTTTAACCTAAAAAAACGCAAAGACCATGTCTTGGTATCTTTTAAATTACCTGTTATTGACGATCAAATTTTTTTCAGGAATGCTTTTCTCCAATTTTTGTTATTAAGCGCTGAGCGAGTACCTAACAATTATTGTTGTTTTTCCTGCGTTTAAATGTTTTAAAAGCTGATTTTTTTCCTTATCACCTTGATTCACGTCGCTTTGGAGGATAATTGCCTAGAAAGTGTAAACAAAAAGAGAATATGGCTCTGTTACTTGTTTTCACTAGGAGCATAAGTGGCTCATTATGCTTAATTTTTTCTCGAAGATGTACCTTGAAACTTAATCAACTAGGTGAAAATAGCAGCTGGCCAAATTACTTTGTTTCGCAATTTTTTATTGTAGCGGATGTTTTGATCCGGTAATGCTAACTTGGGAAATCTGATGCAAGCATTGTCATTCAATACGGATTGATGTTTCTCGTTTCTTTGCTGAGCAGTTAAGGACAAAAACATTCTAGAACATGGTGGAAACGAGGCATAGTTTGGCAATGGAGCTCCTGAAGGAATTGTTTCTTTTGATTGAAGGACGATTAGATGAACAATGATTGTCCTGGTGAAATGTGGTAGTATAAAACGAAGGACTGATACAGTGAGTTCAGTCTGAAGAAATGAGCAACATTCACCGGCCAAATGAGACGTTCCGTTCACATAAATATCTTATATTAATTGTGGGTTTTGTTTAAAGTACGGCCGTGTGGAGATTAAAATTCACCCAGCCGCGAACAGGAATCAATGAAGAAAAGCGGGCATTTGAGCTCGTCAGTTGGTCGACACTTATCGTGTAAAGAAAAATGCGAATAGAGTAATGTATGACGTGGGTAAGCGGTGTGGAGAAAGATCGACGTAAGCCGCTAACTTATAACTAAGTATAAAAGTCCTTATCAAGAAACCCTCGGTGGGGACCGTAGTACTGCTGTGCCTGTGAAACGAGTTACCAGCGGCTGCCGATAGTAATGAATATACACGTATTCGATTATCTTTCTCCGACGATAGGATTACTAAGTGCCTATAGAGGTATAATATGAAACCATCCGGCTTTAACCTTACCGCCAACTGAATGAATGTTCAACACATTAATGGGATGAGGGTAACACAAGAAGTTAAAAACAAAACCGTATGCTCATTTTTGTGGTTCATCGCGTAATAATCACAATAACGGGACTTTCTGCAGGCATAAAAACAAATGAACGATTACACAAGGTATTTTATGATTTAAAACATTGCTTCAATAGCTCGAAAAAATATCCACTTATGGCTTAAGATTTAATTGTTTAATTTCCTCTTTAATTGCTGGTAACGAAGAGAGATAAAGAGCCGGAAACAGCACTGCTGTATTCTAATTGTGCTTAGTAGAGCGATTGTCGATCGGTATTGCCGCTTTTTTGCGTCATAAACACCGTTCCGTACAGCTGGAGACTCAGTACTGCTCCGTGCTCCGGTCTCCATGGGGTGTCTCCCGCCTCTGTGACCACCTCCCTACCCCATCCGCCCCCTCTCCTGGAGTTCGTCTCACGGCCTCCTCCATTTCTCCGATCATACCTCCACTAAACAGACCAGCACCCTGCCCTGGCCCTGTTATCAGTTCAGCTCTCCACACCTCCTCCTTCCAAGGTGGGGTAATATATGCTACACCCACCCCCCAGCTTTCCTTGCTCCATTCGCCGCCCTCCCTCCTTGTTAATTATGTTTCACTATTTGTACCATAATAAGTAAAGACAAGATTCTACAGTTGTTTTACAACGAATGATTTTGAATCTCTGCGGTATACCACTTTTGCTTCGTGTGAGGGCCAAACGGTGGAAACATCCGTATTGGGTGCATCTAATAACAAGTCACGGAATATTGAAATTACAGTTTTACAATTCGTTTGAAGATATATGAGTACATCGTATTAAGTTTTTTCAATACTGTGGAGTGAGTAGAAGTATTTTAGATGAACTGCTACAAATATTTAGCCCATCAATCTAATATCCAATATAATATCCTGCAAAATGAAGCTACCTGTTTGCCAAAACGAAGGATGCTTGACTCCAATATTGACAAATGGGATTGATACGCTGATATATGGTAAGACAATTTGTCGTTTGTATTTAAATTATTTTATGAATATGGCCTGATATTCGTCTTAGGACTATTCCATTTGTTTTAAAGTCAGTTTATTTTATTAATTTGTCTCATGTTCGCGCCGGAAAGTTCGATTGTATTCATTCCGTGGATGTTTCTTGACACGCAGGGTAATGAGTTACCATTTGTATTGCGCAGAAAGCATTTTTCACTCTGCTTGGCTCATTCCATTACCATCACTAAATCTCAAGGACAGATATACGACAAGACTAGCCTGTTCGTGTTATCACGAGTGGGCACTTTTACGCAGCATTGTCAAGGTGTGGTTACAAGTTAAATCTAGGAAAGATTATAGAAGAGAAGCACGACATAATAAGAAACAAGTATAAACATGAATTACAAATATAATAATTTTATTGCGGAACATGCTGGGTGAAACAGCGGGTAGTGTGAAACATGAAATGATTTCGGGAAAGCCGTGAATGTTGTTGGCAATGGAATTGCTGTGGAGGAATACTAGATTGTGCCGTTGAAATTACAAAAAGTGATGAAACAGAGCGGAAGGGCGTAAAGGAAGAGGAGTGACACGAGGGCGAGGGCAAAGAGAGGGCAGCAGAGAAAGCATTAGGAAAATTTTAGTGACTGTGGGAATATCGTGTTCATTGCTCATCGTGCTCGATGGATCGGGCTTAGGGTTGAGCGAGATTAGTTAGTGGGAGGGGGAACGGCCGAGGAGCGCTCGCTGTTCGAGTGTCAGCGATGGGACGACGGAGGATGAGTTGGAGAAGCCGAGAGAGCTGGTTAGGTGCGGCAAGGGCGTGGAACCAATGTGTGCGGCGAGGAGGGAGAGAGGGAGGTGGGGGCCCGGGGGAGGGTGGGGAGGGAGCGAGTGGGGAGGACGTGACAGATATGAACTTTCATGATTTTAAATCAGCCAATAGCGAGCGAGAAGTATGAACCGGGCTCGATTATGCTGATTGGGCTAGTAACTGTATAGCGAAACTTTGTGGCAATCGCCAGCGGAGCGCTTAAGGTCACTGAGAACGAATAAAGCGTTAATGAGAGACCAAAGTTATCGAAGGGCTCTGTTGTGGACTTCAAGAGAGAACCTAAGGATCATTATCCCTCCTCTCTTGTATGATCTCCTCTCTCCGACGTCATTTTCTGTACGGGCGAGTGCCGCCAATTTTTGCTACACCTATACATGAAAGCATCTGATCTCATTAGGATGTTCGATTTTACACTTTATGGAACTTCCATGTTGAAATACTGCTGCATTTTTATTGTCCTTTAATGGTGCAGTTCAGTGTTTTTCAACCTGTGGGTCGCAACCCCAAGGGGGTCGGAAAGGCTTGATGGGGGGGGGGGTCGCGGTCGCAAGCCAGGTAAGATAAAAAGCAAGGGTTATAGGTCCTACACTACATTCAAAATACAAAAATTTCAGATTGCAATCCACACCTACACTACATTAAAGATTCAACAATAATTTCAGTGAAAAGGCTGTGCCTGTTTATTTTTTACTAATTTATCGAATCGCGGTTCTATTTTAGAGACGCAAATAGGGGGGTCGTAGGAGGTCGGTTATTCAAGAAGGTTGAAAAACACTGGTGTAGTTTAATTGTAATGAAATTTTTAATTGTGTTTTGAGAGCCACCTAATATTTTTCTTCTTGCGCCATTATATTTTAATCCTGAGTATAGCGATCTTGACATTCTTGATTACTTTTATGATGCATTGAATAATAATCAAAATATGTTGATTACTTCTTTTCTAAAAAAATGTGGCACTAAAAGCATGCTATTCCTATGCCTGCGTATCATATGAAACCACTTTTCAGTTTTTTATCACTCGTACAATAAATAAATCCCTCTTAATTACCTACTCGTGGATGAGATGTGTTTCTATTAAATTCTATTTTAACAAATATGATCTTATAAAACTAATACTATCTGAAATTTAGCAAAAGAGAAAATCAGTCGTTCACATAGATGTGGCAGTCAGCATATCCTGAGTAATTAGCAAAGAATTCAAAGAGGAGGTGCCCATTTATGAACTGTTTGCATGTCGTTAATTCCCGAAGATGAAGGAAAACGATTTTTCGGATTGAATTTAATCCCCTATTATTTATTTCCATCGTATTTTTGCATCAGCTTATGATGGTGGTGAATTTCAAAAAGTTTCCTGGCACGGTATCTGGAAAACAGTCATCCTATTTCTTTCTTTTTCCTCCGCGTGAAATATGTTGTTGCGTTGAATTTCAGGATAATTTACGTGTAGTTTTGAAATAATTTTTGTGAAAACATATATTTTAAGCCGAATTTAGTTGTCATCTTATAGGTTGTTGTACTCTATTTTAAAGGGAAATGTTCAACTTTCTCTCATTAAAGATGACACTCCATTCGTACGAAGGAATTCTGTTCTTGCACCAAATTAGTATTGTGTAGTCTTTATATTGTATAGTATATAGCCTTCGTGGACCCAAAATAGGCATTCGATAATGTCGAATGGAATAAGATGTTCAATACTATGGAAAAACGTGGCTTGGGCTACAATGACAGAAGAATCATCTACCACCTCTTCAAGGACCAGGGGGCCACAATACGCACGCAAGATGGAAGAAATATGGAGGCAAAAATTAATAAAGGGGTCCGACAAGGATGTAACCTGTCACCAGCACTCTTCAATATGTTCATGGAGGAAGCAATACAAGAAATAGAAGAACAAGGAATCAAATTGAATGGAGAAGAAATAAACATGCTACGCTTGGCTGATGATATCGCGATCGTAGCAGAAAACGAGGAAGACCTACAGAACTTACTGAACACAATTGAAAAAGTGTCCTAGGAATACAAATGAAAGTCAATTAGAAGAAAACCAAGATACTTGTGTGCGGAAGAGAGAAAGTAGTGGCCGACGTCCGCCTCAAAGGAGAAAGATTGGAGCAAGTGGAATCATTCACCTACTTTGGGAACACCATTACCTGGGATGGAAGAAACACGACAGGCATCTAGCGTCGAATAGCCCAAGCTAAGACGACATTCATGGCCAAAAGGACGCTATTCTGCTGGAAGAGCATAACATTGGAGACATGGAAACGGTACGGGAAAACATTCGTGCGGGCAGTGGCATTCTACGGATCAGAAGCATGGACCATTGGAAAAACTGATCAGAAAAGAATAGAAACCTTCGAGACATGGTGCTGGAGGAGGATGCTAAAGATCAACTGGACGGATAGGGTGAGAAACGAGGAGGTATACAGAAGAATTGGAGAAGTAAGGGCACTGTGGAGCACTATACTACAAAGAAGAACTCGGTGGGTTGGTCATGTTATGAGACACAACGATTACATAGGAAGCATAATGTAGGGAAAAATTGAAGGGAAAGTCCCCAGAGGAAGACCAAGAGACAAATACTTGCGGCAAGTCAAGAGGGATACGGGGAAGAATAACAATAGGAAAGTGAAGGAACTGGCATGGGATAGAGCGAAATGGAGGGCTGCAGTATACATATCCTAGGATTGTGATACTATGATGAGTCTTTATATTCCGTTATTTAGTAACATTATCGACTAGTAGGAATCTTACTCTTCTTTTGCATTACTATGAGTAGCCTTACGACCATCAGTGAGTTGCTGGTGTGCGCCAGGAGGTAAGGCTGGCTTAGTTGCTGACCATCCATAGGAAACTGCAGTAGTAGTTCAACCGAATGTAATGGGTGATCCGTTTGACCCAAATTCTTGGAATCAGGTGATGAGGAATGGGCGAAGGGGAAGGAGGAGAGGAAGAATCCGATTGGTCAACTGTCAATTGGCTGTCACCCAAGGGAAGGGAGGTGGTGGAGCGATACAAAAAGGCGGTGCCTTTGATGACTTGGCTTTGCGTCCTGCGGTAGAATTATCACCGCGGAGTGTGACATGGGATGTGGGTCGGGTATGCAATGTTTCCGGGAGCGGGTGGCGGGATATGAACGGGTGTTCCCCGAACACGCTTGTTCCGTGGTGGTGACCAAGGTTGCAAATTTTATTAACAGCGATGGACTGGAGTCTTTATTTTACGGCTTTTAAGCGGCCGCTTCTAGCCCTCGGTGCTTGTATACGCGGGAGTCTGGACTCCGCGCCGCGCTCAAAGGCTCTCTCCGCAACCGTTAAATCCACTCCGCTTGAGGCGAGTTGGATGGGATTACTAGAATTGATGCGTCCAGGGTGATATTTGAGGATGCCGTTCTTTTTTGCTCCCTCTCTCTGCTGCTAGCGGCACGGCGAGGCATACAGGATTGAGTGTGGACGAGCAAGGCGGAATATCGTGCGACTTAAACTTCGTTCCGCACACCTCCGGCGCCAGTAAAAATATGCCCCCTCCGGAAGATATTTATGAATGCTTTTTAGCGTCGAAATATTCCATAACAAAACCGCCTTTATAATTTTTTCTCCCTGATTCTTACTTAAAAATATTTTAATTTCTAACTATGTGGTGGACGTATAAAAAAGGAGCAGGAAAATGATGAAAGACAGAAGCAAAAGAAATCATATAAAAATAATGGATATGTGTGGTGGAAAATGAATCAATATCAATGAAAAAACGTAGAAAATTATCAAAGAGTAGGGCGTATGCAAAGTTGAAGAAAGGAATATTTTAGGCGTACAAATATAGTGGATATTTACTCCCTTACAAGTAAACCTAACTCTACCGGTAAATTACCCTAGTTATAATAATAATTTTGTCCAATATGCAACATTCACTACTTCTTTTGAGAATGACGTGGGCTTCTGAATAGCCAAGAAAATGAAAGTATTTTGAAAAAGAGTGTTGCTCATATGCATGCTCACAATTTTTTACTCCCGCTTGGCATGCGTCATATATTTCTTCGAACTATCCATGAAGCTTAGAGCCTTTATTTATTTAACTTGCTTGTTCAGTGTCCTCTATCGGTATCTTTCAATCTCATCGCTCCTTATCACCTACTCATCGCTATCCACCAGCCTGTTTACTATCTACCTGCAGCATTCTTTCGTTAACAACCTTGTGTATCACTTTATAAGTAGATACACTGAAGTTCGTCTAATGGTATTTATTACGTATATTTCCTTGGTGACTTAAGTAACTGATTATACCCTATTGAAAAGGAAACTTTATTATACTCTCGAAAGTTAGTAGTATTTTTTTCTTGTTTAAAGATATAGATTCTCACTTGCATATTTGCTTTGTTTTTAAATTATGATCATTGCTATGAGAATCAAAGTTACTTGAATGTGAAATCCAAACATTCCCAGAGCGGGTGGGTGTAGAATACTTTACACTGGTACTTATTACATATGAATCATAAGAGCTATCACTTAATAAAACAAGCAGCTTATACCACTTCAGCCCCAAGTAAATGAATGGCAAAGACGTATACGTATTAAAGGTTGCAATAAATGAATAATAGATCCATGATTTACCAGACCAGCAAGGCTACGATGATTGGCTAAAAGTATTTGGCGGTCTTTTGAAAGCAGACAGTAGTAGAAATTCTTTCGTTGGGATGAGCTAGACGTGGGAATGAAAGTAGGAGGCCAGTGGATAAAGTCGGTTAGATTCGCAGACGACCAGGCGTTGGTGAGTCGGTCATCGAAAGGACTTCAAACTTTAGTAGATGCACTGGAAAAGCAGTGTGAGAAATACGGAATGAAGATAAATAATAGGAAAACAAAAGTAATGAGATTTGGAAGGACAAAGAAAGCGAAGCTGGTGATAAGAGTAGGAAGTCACAAACTGGAGCAAGTAGAACAATTTAATTACTTGGGTAGTACGCTAGAAGAAAGAGGGCATAGTAGCAAAGACATTAGGAGGAGAATAGCGCTAGCGAAGGAAGCGTTCAATAATAGAAGGGAGCTGATGACGGGGACTTTAAGTAAGGATGTAAAAAAGAGGCTAGTAAAGAGCTTGATATGGAGTGTGGCATTGTATGGGGCAGAAACGTGGACCTTGAGAAAGGAAGACGAAAATAGGCTGAAGGCTTTTGAGATGTGGGTGTGGAGGAGGATGGCGAAGGTGCGTTGGACGGAAAGGAAGACAAATGAGGAAGTGCTTGACATGGTGGGCGAGGAGAGGAAACTTATAGATGAGATTAGGGGAAGGCAGGGTAGGTGGCTGGAAGGGGTAATGAGGGACGATGGTTTGCTGAAGGTCGTGATAGAGGGAAGGATGTTGGGTAAGTGGGGAAGGGGAAGGAAGAGAATCGATTTTTTGGACGGGATGAAGAAAGGTAGGACTTATGCTGAGATGAAGAAAGAAATACAAGAGGTAGAAAGGGCACAGCACGTGTAAGAGTTCGTTGGATATTCTCTGACTTTCATCACAACCTACCTCTAACCGGTAGATTACTGTAATGATGATAAGGGCAAACTGGCTACAAAATCTATAGGTTCATGGTAGTTTCGTGGGACTACAGGTAGAAAGATCCCGAGTGGGAGGAATTGGGAGGGTCTACCCCCATAAACCCAACCATTCGTCGAGCTCGGAAGCCTAATCCGAGACTGAGCAAGGCAACCCTCGCGGCGGGGCGAGTCAACCCTGCACATCCTTCGGCTGCCGAATTGTTTCACACTGGCAAACGGCAAACATTTGTTCCATCCCTGAGATACTCTCACAGAAACAATTATTAACTTTTATTTTCAAATAGCCAGTCAAAATATTATGATTTAATGATCTGAGTTTTTCTCTCGTATTACATTGTTAATTAATCCGTTAAATAATTGATCGTTAATTTGTATAAACTAAACGGCGCTGTAGTCTCAGCAAAGAGATTATTAAATTTATTAATATGGTTATATGGGTAAACGAGAAGCTTTTGTCTTAGGAGTTGGTAACAAGAATGCAGAGCAGGATGAACGCTTTCTAATTTCGTATTCTAACTAAATTAGTTAGGGGGGAAACATCCTTTTGACGATATGTACAAATATTTTCTTTTGATAATCCAAAAAGGTACAAGAAGACCTGCTGAGAGATCTCAGCAGCTAATATCATGCCCTCGTAAGATTGTCTTATCTAATTCCGACGCTTCGTCTTTATGGCGCCTCGTATAGTTCCCTCGTTTTGCCGCATTTTCCCCGGGTTCGTGCGAGAATGAGCCCTCACCACTTTAGGCTATGATACTTAAGAAGGCAGTAACTTCGATTGATGTGAATTTGAGACGAGTGATTCTTAGATCAAACATAACCTTGGCAAATTATTTCCCCTCAACTGTATGACCTTCATATGTTGTAATTAATTAGGGCACTCTTCCCAAAAATTTAAACAATACTCTTTAATTCCATCTTACTATTAGCATCTTGATAAAAAAACGACTTCAAAGCAAAAGTATTTGCAATTCAGAAGAAGCTCTTTACGGTTTGTACTGTTATTGAAGTTATTCGTTGGGCTAATTATAACCATCTAAGAAGCCGAAACATATTTTGAACGGTACCAACCAACAGCTGGTGTCTAATTGCCGCTCTGCCCTCACTGCGGCGGACTTCGCAAAAAGGGTATTTTTAAGACCCCGCGAACCGTTTGTGCAGTCCATTATGTTTCTTTTCCGAAGATAAACTAGCACTTTTGGTGAGAAATGCATATATGCATTTAGTTCTGAATTGACAGTGAAAGTGGACAGTTGTACTTTGGTGCTTTTTTTAGAAACACTTGCCTGGTTTGGTTTTGATTACTGGAAACCTGTGACCACTTTATCATCAATTCCGGGCAGCCATTGTGGTGATATTTTTTTATCTATTTTACCAGAATTCGGTCACCCATTCAGGTATGTATTTTAATTTCGCACATCTCGTAATATTCACAGGAGCTACCGAGTAGTAATATCTTAAATGTTATATCGGCATTAGTTTCCTAATGCTATCACTAAGTGCATCACATTTTTTTATTTCTTGTCTCTCCTGTGTGTGAGCGAAAATAAATGCATAGTTTTTATAGGGAGAAGGTAGAGTCTTGTACATGTTCAGTAAAAATAAAATCTCGTCACGAAATATCTCGTCTACTGTTGCATAAAAAATATATCTTTGACACAAAACCACCGTTGAAAGGCATTTGAATTATCTACCAGGAAAATTTCACTTAGAAGGTAATAGTGATGCTACTAAGGCCCTTACTTATTTCCTGATGTTCTTTTTCTTGGTGCGTTACCAACAGAAGTGGGAAGTTAGTTCTAGGAATAACGAATGATTCCTGAGACGAAACGTAAAATGGCTCTCCCTACTGTATCTGAAAACGTTGAAGTAAAGGCGTGTATTAAACTCTGATTCTTTATATTAAAGCAAAAATTAACCTATACTGTCACTGTGGGAGATGGTAAATATAAGCACATATTGATGCTAGTTGTCAATTTACACCTGAAATTTTCTTTAGCGATAACAATTATTATTTTTAATTACATTACTAGCAGACCTGCTAATTTTACTTCCCCAAAACAGCAAGCACGGGAGCAATATTTGACATATAGTAACAAAGACTGGTAATGAATTATCTCCGAGGTCAGTTTCTCGCATATATTCATGTAGCATTCGTAATGGTGTGAGTAATACTTCTAAACTTTCGACGTGAAGTTTGTACCAATATTGAGTCAGCGGCACACGCAAATATATTGAAACGTTTACGACCTTTGATATTTATCCAGACACTTGAATACAAGGAAAAATCTTGAGGTTTATTTCACTTACGCTAGATAATCGTATATCTTATTCAATAAAACCAAATCAAGGGAACGGCAATATCAAAACACTTAATTGATTATATTAACGTTGAATTTTCAGAAATTTGTCTAGAACCTTATTGTTTTGGAGTGGCATACATTTAAACGTTCACCCGGGTGATTTCTAAATATCTTCACTAAATAACTTCATTCGCGCAAAAGTAGCTCTATACTATGGGAAATAAAATAAATGAAATAAAATCGTAATACAGATATAGTAGTGCAATCAACATTTACCTGAAAAAGATAAATTAACAACGTTTATATGGCCATACGGTTTGTAACTGATTGTAATTTAATGAGTACTGTTTGTTTACTTCACCGTTGCTAGCTTATATAAATGCATCGTTGTTAAGCAGTTTTTACGGACTATTAGCTTAACAGCCACGGTGTTTTGCATTTTTCTTTGCACCACCAACTACTAAAAATCCAAAACTACTACCAAATCATAAAGACAGAGAATCCACATTTAATTCACCAAATCTCATTTCTCTAGCTCAAAACTCGAGAGAGATATAAACAAAATGGATACAGAATGACTAACTGACTGACACGCTACAAGATTAATATATACAGACTAGCAGACCTGCTGTCTGCTTTGCAGGCAGGTCTGGTGTGATCTTGAAGTGAACTTGGCGTTTTTCTTATTTTTGCAGTACTCAAGTGGAGGCAGTGGAAAATGTGGCTAAATGAGTTTATATGTTTCCCAAAAAATGAAAAAACATTCAGAATTATATTTTCTTCCCCAAAACAGCAATTGCATTCTTTTAAGCTTTCCCATCCCATGCAAACTTGAGAGAGAAATAAGGTGGCGCGAACTTGAGGCGCGATCGCCGGCGGGGCCCGGCATGCGTTGCAATGCCTCTTTTTCTTTTTAAGTAGGCACAAATATACAAAGCTGGCACATTTACATGTTCAACATTCATGAAAGAAAATTATATTTTGTGTAATAAAATAGAGTTGAAAATTTTATTCGAGTGCTTTCGGATATACAATATGTTTGGTCCTACCGCCCTCCCCAAAAACAACTTTTTCGGCTCTCCCACTCATGAGCATGCAACATATAATTGACCGTGTGAAAAGCATGGGTTTTCAATTTATAAACCACTCACTTGAAGCGATTTACCTTGTGCATTGTTGATTGTCATTGAGAATGTAAGGCAAACGGGGAGCTGTAGTCGTTTGAAATCTAATGGCATGTCGGTGGGAATGATGGGAATACGTGGAATAAGCACATCTTCTCCTTTTGAATTGCCATTCAGAATTGTCGCTTCAATGACATTTGCTATCAGTGGTTTGACAGGGAGTCTGGCTCACATTCATAGTGCATTAATGTTAGCAAAATAATTATAGGTGCGCCGAGTTTGAGTGACAATTTGTGTGGTGGTACCTACACCAGAAAGATCCAACGAATTTAAAAACTCAATTGAATAGTTAAAAATCTCGTCCGCATTCATGACGCTTTCAATCGGTTTGTATGTGAAAGACTCGCCCGAAATTCGTTCGTGGATGGCGTAGTTGATAGCATTGACGTCGGTGTTTTTTAGTACCAAAATAGCGCGTTCGCAAAGCCGTCGGTGGCTACTTTCCTCTTATCAAACAAAATATCAAAGGTCTCTGATGAAAACGAAATGGCATTTGAGCGAAAAGATAAATCAGTGGATTGCAAAGGAAAAAGCGAGGTATAGATTTTTTCTCCCATGGCCGAGCAAAATCAGAACATATTTGACGACTAGTAGTAGTCCTGAAAGACTTAGGATAGAAGCTTTTGATGAAATGAAGTCATTATTTTCAAGAAAGTTTATTTTTTAAGAATTTTTTGGCTATGAGGGACGTAATAGACCAAATCTTGAAAATGAGGAACCCATTACTCTCACGTTGCTTGGCGAAGTCATACCTTCTGCATATTCACTGTCTTCATTTGTCGATTAATACTGAAACTTGCTGCAGCAGCCGATTTCATTTTGAGAAACCAAAATTAGAAGTGTTGTGTTTAAAGGACGAAAAAAATTAATATGTAGTCTTTTAATGGTTATATACGGCTCCAATATTATATTCCTATCCTGTTTAATAAATGCCTATAATTAATAAAGGGAGCATGGATAGTAAATGGAAATTTTTAATCCAAGAACTTATTATGGAAGCCAATCCAGTCACCACGACAGTGTGATAATCAAAATAGGGATATCCTCTCGTTATTAAATGTGTTCCACATCACATTCATGTTGAGAGGCCGTCCCTCTGCAGGGCGACAGCCGTTATCTCGGCACTGATTGCATGCCTCGTAACCTTTCTTTCTGACTGGCCCAACGGCAGACCATGCCGCAACACTCCAACAGGAAGATGACCAATACCCAACGTTCACTGGCGCTGCAGGCAAACAATTTTGTGCGCCGAGGAAACTTTTCCGCATCCCGTAAAGTTTATCCAGATTCATTCCAAGGGTAGTGAGGGCTTTCAAATCCGAGCCACTTCAGAACCCCTCCGCTTCTCCCTTCGTTTCTCGAGAGAGGAGCCGTAACGTTTTTGTCCATCGCTGCTCTAACGCCGGGGAGCAATTCGGGAGTTTTCCGCTTTGCGATCCTTATTTTTACGAGCCCTTGGTCTTCGCTCCGTCCACGTTGAGCACACAAGTGTACCTGGGTACTATACTCTCCCCCTTTCGTCCACGGCCGCTCCTCCTCCGCACCTCCCTCGTCTTCGTCTCCCCTTTTGCCCCCCCCCTCCTGTCGCCTCCCTTTTTAGTTTGTTCCTAGGTAAAATTGTTAAACTGTCATTCTATTCATACTCAAGGTACTTTTAGAAAAATATGTCCTCTGTTTCAAATGCACAGGAAAATAAAACCTTCTTACGTTATTTTTTTCTTAACTTGAACTTGAAGTAAGTTGGTTTTAAATGCAAGAATGAGGGAAAATAGGGCTATTTATCCCAAATTTATTCTGATATTTCTTCCAAAATATTGAATCAAATGATATCGTATATCAGAGTATGGAGATATTAAAAATCATTATTTTAATATTAATTAGAGAAACGTCGTAAAATGAGTAAATATCATAAGTATATCATTCAGCCAAGACACATCTCCTAAAAACGATAAATATTGTATAAAATTTTGTCATTTCTGAGACAGATAGATCATAAGGAAAGTATCCTGAAAATCGAGTTGTAATTACATGAGGGCACCTTCCCATCTTAAATTAATATTGTTGCTGTTCTAGTCATGAATGTGATCGTTGAAGTCTTTGAATGAAAAAAGCGTCAACCAACGCTATATTTTTAAAAATAATCTGCATGCTTTGATCTTAATGTAGTTTTGTAGTAACTTAGACAGTGAGAGTAATATTTTTTAAACATTGAAATTAAAGTAGTGGAGATCAGTTTTTATTTTGCATAGTGGATTTCAATTAGGCACTCATCTAAATGTGACTCGGAGGCCTTGCGGAAGTAGAAATAAGATTTCCGTTCACATCTTAATTGGCCGTTGGCGGGGCAAGGATATCCGGCACGCCCGAATAACCGTCTCTCACTTTCTCCAAAACAGCATTTGCCTCTTATGTACTCGGTTAATTGCCACTTGAGACTCTGAGGCTATAGACTACGCTTTGGCTACTTCAAGGATTCCGATCTAGTGAGTTTCAGGACGACACAGAGGATATAATTTTCACCACGCACTATGTCTATACAATGATAGAAGTGGCAAATAAAGTGATAAACTGCTGAACTGTTATGTAAAATACTCCTTTTCACGCACCATAAATGATTGAAACAATAACTGCGGGACACTGGCATTAGAAGCACCATTCACTTACATTTCACCTCTGCCCTCTATCCTTTTCCCTATTCCCTGGCCCTCCATGGCTGGTGTCTTAACACCCCCTACAACACACATCTGCAGCTTTTTGCAGTTTATTGTGCAGATCTAGATGATTGCTTACTCCAAAGCCTCTTTCTACTCCACAGTGCTCTTGCCTTCAAAACACATCCATACCAATTCCCCACGTCGGATCAGAAAGAGGTCGGAAATATATTTCATTGTTTCCTTTATCCTAAGATGAGATTTTTTTTACTCATGAGCTCCAGCAACCATTTCTGATTCTCATACATATCCCTCGCAGAAAAGTTACGAACTGCACTCGTAAATGAATCTGCGGTCCGAGTACTCTCTCCGAATTCTAAGACGGGACGTCATGTTCCATCGCGTGTCTCTCGCGTTGGATGTTGATGGGCCCATTCTGACGCTCGTCCTTTGAATTGATCAGCGAACCGCTACACTGTACTACCCTCTTCTAGTATTGTGCTTCGATTAGCCGAAATACATTGCCTTGGATTTAAAAGTCTTTTGATTATTAGGACGGCTAAGAAATTCCTAGATCATTTATCCGACTTAAGGGGCAGTTAAATTTTTTCCAATATGCAGATATGGAATTTATTTAAAATAAAGCCATTTATTGCGCAAAGGAGTTCGTCTAATGGTATTTATTACGTATATTTCCTTGGTGACTTAAGTAACTGATTATACCCTATTGAAAAGGAAACTTTATTATACTCTCGAAAGTTAGTAGTATTTTTTTCTTGTTTAAAGATATAGATTCTCACTTGCATATTTGCTTTGTTTTTAAATTATGATCATTGCTATGAGAATCAAAGTTACTTGAATGTGAAATCCAAACATTCCCAGAGCGGGTGGGTGTAGAATACTTTACACTGGTACTTATTACATATGAATCATAAGAGCTATCACTTAATAAAACAAGCAGCTTATACCACTTCAGCCCCAAGTAAATGAATGGCAAAGACGTATACGTATTAAAGGTTGCAATAAATGAATAAAAGGTCCATGATTTACCAGACCAGCAAGGCTACGATGATTGGCTAAAAGTATTTGGCGGTCTTTTGAAAGCAGACAGTAGTAGAAATTCTTTCGTTGTAATGGCTCTCTAGAATTCCAAATTGCGTAATGATAATTTTGGTTTAATAGTTCAATTGGATCCATAACAGAAAATCGATAATATATCAGTGTACTTCATATCAGGTTAAAAGGGCAAACTGGCTAAAAATCTATAGGTTCATGGTAGTTTCGTGGGACTACAGGTAGAAAGATCCCTAGTTGGAGGAATTGGGAGGGTCTACCCCCATAAACCCGACCATTCGTCGAGCTCGGAAGCCTAATCCGAGACTGAGCAAGGCAACCCTCGCGGCGGGGCGAGTCAACCCTGCACATCCTTCGGCTGCCGAATTGTTTCACACTGGCAAACGGCAAACATTTGTTCCATCCCTGAGATTCTCTCACAGAAACAATTATCAACTTTTATTTTCAAATAGCCAGTCAAAATATTATGATTTAATGATCTGAGTTTTTCTCTCGTATTACATTGTTAATTAATCTGTTAAATTATTGATCGTTAATTTTTATAAACTAAACGGCGCTGTAGTCTCAGCAAAGAGATTCTTAAATTTATTAATATGGTTATATGGGTACACGAGAAGCTTTTGTCTTAGGAGTTGGTAACAAGAATGCAGAGCAGGATGAACGCTTTCTAATTTCGTATTCTAACTAAATTAGTTAGGGGGGAAACATCCTTTTGACGATATGTACAAATATTTTCTTTTGATAATCCAAAAAGGTACAAGAAGACCTGCTGAGTGATCTCGGCAGCTATTAGCATGCCCTCGTAAGATTGTCTTATCTAATTCCGACGCTTCGTCTTTGTGGCGCCTCGTATAGTTCCCTCGTTTTGAAAAATTTTCCCCGGGTTCGTGCGAGAATGAGCCCTCACCACTTTAGGCTATGATACTTATGAAGGCAGTAACTTCGATTGATGTGAATTTGAGACGAGTCATTCTTAGATCAAACATAACCTTGGAAAATTATTTCCCCTCAACTGTATGACCTTCATATGTTGTAATTAATTAGGGCACTCTTCCCAAAAATTTAAACAATACTCTTTAATTCCATCTTACTATTAGCATCTTGATAAAAAAACGACTTCAAAGCAAAAGTATTTGCAATTCAGAAGAAGCTCTTTACGGTTTGTACTGTTATTGAAGTTAGCATTTATTCCGTTTTCCTCGGATGATACACAGGCTCTAAAACTGGCATTTCACGCATATATTTTAGCCTTTGAAAGGATATAGCAGCTTCGTTAGGCTAATTATAACCATCTAAGAAGCCGAAACTTATTTTGAACGGTACCAACCAGCAGCTGGTGTCTAATTGCCGCTCTGCCCTCACTGCGGCGGGCTTCGCAAAAAGGGTATTTTTAAGACCCCGCGTACCGTTTGTGCTGTCCATTATGTTTCTTTTCCGAAGATAAACTAGCACTTTTGGTGAGAAATGCATATATGCATTTAGTTCTGAATTGACAGTGGAAGAGGACAGTTGTGCTTTGGTGCTTTTTTTAGAAACACTTGCCTGGTTTGGTTTTGATTACTGGAAACCTGTGACCACTTTATCATCAATTCCGGGCAGCCATTGTGGTGATATTTTTTTATCTATTTTACCAGAATTCGGGCACCCATTCAGGTATGTGTTTTAATTTTGCACACCTCGTAATATTCACAGAAGCTACCGAGTAGTAATATCTTAAATGTTATATCGGCATTAGTTTCCTAATGCTATCACTAAGTGCATCACATTTTTTTATTTCTTGTCCCTCCTGTGTGTGAGCGAAAATAAATGCATAGTTTTTTATAGGGAGAAGGTAGAGTCTTGTACATGTTCAGTAAAAATAAAATCTCGCCACGAAATATCTCGTCTACTGTTGCATAAAAAATATATCTTTGACACAAAACCACCGTTGAAAGGCATTTGAATTATCTACCAGGAAAATTTCACTAAAAAAGGTAATGGTGATGCTACTAAGGCCCTTACTTATTTCCTGATGTTCTTTTTCTTGGTGCGTTACCAACAGAAGTGGGAAGTTAGTTCTAGGAATAACGAATGATTCCTGAGACGAAACGAAAAATGGCTCTCCCTACTGAATCTCTCTAAACTCAACCCGTGGTTCTACATGCCTTCCACGGTTCACAAAGTTCTCATACATGATGCCGGAATTGCAAAGGAGGTAATTCTTCTATTGGGGCAATTATCAGAAGTTGCTATAGAGGCACGAAATAAGGATGCAAGAAAATTTAGAGAATATTTAACTGGAAAAAATGATAGATTGGCCCATAACGAAGCCTTACATCTTATCTTTACCTCGGAACCCTTAATTTCTAACACCTAAACATAAATACCAAAACATATTAGGAGTATTCCAAAGGATCTAATAAGATTAAACTATTATATACCTCATTATATTAGAGTATTCAATTAAATTAAAGAGATAGAGGTGCTTAGCAAAGATGGTGCGGGATTCCTTTTTTTTGTGTCACCTTTTGTGTAACTTACAGCATATGTTGAATTTTCTGTTTGTCTGACCGACATATGAAATATAAGAACTATTGCAATATAGTTTATAAATTCATTACTTGAAAAATCTTTCTTGTTTGTCATTACCTCTACCTAGGAGCATGGAATGGGTTTAGGTTGGATTAAAGGCTGCTTTCAGTGAGGTAGGTAAACAATTTGAATTATGTTTGAATATAGAGACTGTGGTTTAAACAAGGACTTGTAGTACCCTTAAATATATTCCGTGGTAAATTATATAAGGTTGTTAATTAGTATGGATACTAAATACTTTCTCGAATTGAAACCTGAAACTATAGATTTAACAGTATTTAATATTGAGAATTTCCTTTATTTATTCTCTTATTTATTTCCTTTTCAAACTCTTTATCGTTTTCATCTTTTAAGATTGAATTCACGCTGCAATTTTAGAATAAATTCAATTTATTACGATAAATTAATATGTACTATTGTTCCGGCGTCGATTTCTTCTGTCATCATTTTCGCCATGATAACTGTTGATAGAATTGTATTTGTCAGTAATCCTTATTATTCATACTGTTTATTTACATTCTCACAAAATTTTAACTTACGATGATATTCCGCTCTCGATAGGTCTGAGGGTCTGAATGTCCTTCAGCACATAAAATCACCATGCCATTTTTCTACAAAATCGTGAAACACGTAATCGTTTTTGATAGCCTCGTCATAGCGTAATTTTATAAAAGCTAAACGTAATTATTGCTGATATAACATAATCTTGAAAGAATATTGTATATGAACGCATTCAGTCTTACTATCCAATGTTAGAACTGCTTCAAGGTTAAAGCTACTCAACGCAAGTGAAAACGTTTTTGGGAAAAACTGGATTAGAGGAAACTATCTTAGCTCGAATATTACTTGATACTATGACCATTCCCATGGATAATTATAAACACATCTTTATAAATTTATCAATGTATCCCTCTATAACAAAATGGCCACCAAATAATAGCTTTTTATCATAAATTTTATGTTATCAAAAGAATCAGTATCGAAGGTAAATGCAATGTAAAGGTCCGGAGCAATAGTAAAGGCAATTAGGAGTTTTCAATACGATAGTTTCAAACTTTTTCACGTAAAATTGTAAAAGTGATGGATGGAATAAATTGCAAAGTTTTCTTTACTTCGTGATGATTTGTGTATTTACATTTTTCTGTTCGGTAGTAGAATTTTTTATTAACATTCGTATAGTTAAAAAAAATTACATCATGCATTTGTTGCGTTAGAACTCTTAATAATATAATATCATCATAGTTAAACCATGTAATTACATGATTAAGAAAAATAAATTAAGGCGGGGTAAGGACTTGGCAATAATAATACAAAAAACTGTTGTTGTAAGTCTGGAAGAAGGAAAATATCCCAAAATATTGGGAAGAGGCAATACTTGCCCCACTGCGCTAAAAAGTTATAAACAAGACCCAGCCAACTACCGCGGAATATCTCCTTTAAATACCAAGTACAAAGTTTTTTTTTCCAAAGTTGTGCTCAGCAAATTAGAGATTTATACCAATGAAATTGTACAGGACCTCCAAGCAGGATTCATGAAAGGCAGATCCTCTACAGACCAAATCTTCATTCTTAAACAGGCTATTTCAAAATATTGGGAGTTTAACAAGCATTTCTTTGGCTTATTTATCTATTTCAGCAAAGCTTATGATAGTTTATGCAGAGAAAAGATTTGGGAAAAGATGAAAAACTTTGGAATTCCTAGGAAACTAATAAAGATGGCATTGCTGAGTGTCAAAAATAGCTAATGTAAAATAAAAATTGATAACGATTACTCTGCAACCTTTGAAGTGAAGACTGGGGTGAGACAAGGAGACGGTCTATCCCCCATACGTTTAAATATTTCTTTAGAAAGGGCTCCATAGGAAACAAGGAAAACTGATTTGGGGATAAAGATAGGAAAAAAGATATCGGTGCTCGCCTTCGCAGTTGACCTAGTTCTGTTAGCAGACAGCAAGGAAGACGTCAAAGACATGGCAAAAACTCTAATCGAAGAAACCCAGGCGGCAGGGGTTAAGGACAGCGACGATAAGAAAAGAGGTATGTATTTTGGTTGGAATCATGACTACTCCATATGGTCTACAGTTGAAGATCACAACATTGAAAATGTTTATGATTTTAAATACCTTGGTATTTATCATCATCATGATCAGCTCCAACAACAGTGAACAATCTGAAATACAAATCAGAATAAATTCAGCCAATAGAAACATGTTTTCCTTAAATGAACGTGTGTCGTCAAAGCTTTTATCCATCAGTAAAAATTTAAAAATCTACAAAATTATAGTACGACCAGTCCTATATGGAGCTAAGTCATGGATTCTTGACAAAAAGACTGAAAAAAAGCTGGTAAATAGAGTACTTAGAAAGGTCTTTGGACCTACAAGAGAAGACGGAACGTGAAGGATGAAACATAACGAAGAAATAAGGGAGCTATTGGAAGCACCAGACGTTGTAGCCGAAGCCAAGAGTCGACGATTGCGAAGTGGCGGGCACATAATAATAAGGGAAGAGTACGCCTTAATAAAACAAGTTGGGAAAGAAATCCCTAATGGAAGAAGACCTCATGAATGCCCAATGAAGAGATGGAAAGACCAAGTAATCATAGACATGAATAAGATTAGGGTCAACGACGAAGACGCGGAAGAAGTGGAGGCGGATCGTTGGCGACGCCAAATACCACCAGTTATATGAATGGCCATGGAAGTAAGTAATTACACCATAATATAAACTCATCATAATTACATGATGCAATTTTTTATTTCTAATTCAGTTGTAATACAATAATGAATTTCTTTCTATGAGAAATAAGAGCTTGTAGAATTTTTTTCTAGCTAAAGGAAAATGTTACCTATAGGCTACATATGCGTTTCAAGAATGTACTTAGATTAACATTGAATTTGGAAATTTGTGTGTGCAAATGAAGATAACGTAACCTATTTTGTACTTTGACCCGTCAACCGAGTCTTTCGTGCTCTGCACCGACCCCACACGCTAAGTGTAAACGTTTAATTTGAGGCAATAAATATTGCGATAACGCAATGTATTCTGACTTGCGAATGGGATATGCTTTAACGTCTTTTTCATTTTTAAAAATATTATTAATTAAAATTTTCCCTTATGATATCGTATTGCTATTTTAAGCATTATTTTTCCCTCGTAAAATTAGCAATGCATTTTGACCCTAATATCTCGAAGTTGCGATGAATAGATTTTTGTTTCGACTTGTAGTATGGGTTTCTCTTCCTTGATTTGCCCAATAATAATTTTTTTTAATTTTGCATAAATTATATCTAATTGTCATTCAAACATCCTATTGCCGCGTAGAAAGGTGCAATTTGACAAAAACCTATGTTTTGGATTATATAAGTGATGGGTAAAGTCGATCTTTTGAGAGTTCTCAGTCAAGCCTATCACTCTCACTTGTGATTCGATCGTGACTCATGATTTATTGATGTTCCAGCTAGTGATCTATTCAAGTTGCCTACGATCAATGATCTCTCAGAAAAGTCGTGATTGATACATAATCGTAACGAAAGCTGCTCTCGCTGGCCACTCGTGATTCATAGTACTTTACACCCGCATGTGTGTCACTCACGTATACAAATTCCCGACTACTTCCAGATGAGCTAGGGGCTGAAGTTTACCACGGACCTTCTTTGAAAGAATTCATCGGAGGAATATTCCGTATATCATGGAATTTTTAACCGGAAGTGATAAAAAAAAATAATGGCGGATTTTCCGTTTTTTTCATCCCTCAAAGTTCTCTGGGAACATGGTGCCCAAGTCGGCTAATTCATGAAACTCTCTGAGGTTTCTTTCCCTCACGCCCTCACCAGTGTAGGTATGACTTTGAAAGTCGGCAGGGGTATGCGCCTTGTCATGACTTTTACGGATATTTAGCAATAACACGGATTCCGTCGTAGTTCTATGGCAACATGGTGCCATAGTGATATTTTCGAATGTATCTTTCCCTCACAACTCGTAGCTGCTTAACTAAGAGTCTGATCTCGAACCTGTTGGCCGGCATTTTTAGATCTCATCAAGTCCTAATATTTATGCAAATCATTTCTCTCTAATACTTATAGTTCGCTGGAAACATGGCGAACAATTTGGATTTATCGGTTTTTCCACGGTAGCTTTTAAACTAGCAGTTGGGTCTCAAATTTTTGGGTGTTTTTTTAGATCTCATCGTGGTCTACAACTTTATGCTAATCCTTACTCTCTATTACTTATAGTTCGCTGGCAACATGGTACCAAAGTAAAACTTTTTTAAACATACACAGACGTTGGGGGCGAAGACCCCAAACGGCGAGTCGCGGGGGTTCTAGTGAGCAAAGCGAGTGTACACTGTAATCATGACCGATGTATACAGCTACCTCGTTTAGTGCCGGTTTACGTGGAGTCGTTAGTAGTTCTTCGAAAACAATTGAAGGGACAATTGTGCAATACGTTCGAAGGTTTCTTTTATTCTTACACGGTGTCCTTGGTTTGTGATTTTAAGCATAATCAAGAAGACTATTAGAATTATCCCTTACGATTACAAAATTATTGAAGAGTGACATATTTTATTGAACACAAATTATTCAACACTCATTATAAAAACCAATGCTATATAGTAGCATTGAACGCTGCGAAAGTGTATTTTGGAATGTAAGTTGAACCGATCAACGTTTTCATTTGGCTGTAAGAATTTAAAGAAAATTATCCGGCTGTAGCACTTACATTTAATTTTTAATTACAGTAGTATCACTATGTTTCATTTGTGTAAGAGACGTAATATTTATCGAGAACATTAGAACGAAGGTTTATCGTGTTTTTAAGTGACAATGCAATTATGGACATTCAGTGATTACAAATGTTATATGTACTATATGTGCTGTGATGTATTGCGTGTGTTCTTGGGGTGATAGTTTTACATTTAAAGGTAATTTGTGTTAGGTAGACGCTCGTAATGAATGTGTTATGACAGGAGATGAGTTTAAAGTTTTGCATAATCTTAGCAAAAGTCAGATAAGACTGATGACTGCAATTAGTTTGTTGTTTCAACTATTACATAAAATTTGGAATCAATGCGAATTGAAATTATTTTATTGACTACATGGATGCTCTTGTATTTTAAGTTTGGCAGTATACATCCTCAGGGAAAGGATAATGATTGATTTGTGTAATTAACACTAGAATGACCGGAGTAAGCCGCATACCTACTATGACCGCCAGCGGTCAATTGACCGTTCCCCCTTTTCTTGCGCTCTATCGTACGTTTTCCCTTCGTAATGTTTTTCTAACGAGTGTAGAATTTTCTGATAACGTGTTACGATTAGGCGTAGTGTTAGGAAAAAATTGTACGCTGCAAAAAATTTTAATTACACTGATAAAATTTTTGATTGTAAAATAAAAATGTCTCATTTGCATCGGTAAAAATAATGTCATGTGTTTTAAAACACAAGTAACATTTCAAAACACGTTATTTATCGTAATTTTATTAGATAAAAACATGATATCGGAGAAAAATGAATTAGAAAAGACAGCGTTACAGTGAAGCGCTACAAATGCGGTCTCGAGGTATTTCTTTACTCTTATGAGCACTTTTTGCAAATTTTCTGGTTACTTTCACAGTGTCCACACATGTATTTGTAGCACCTTGAGAAAATATACTTTGTATTGTTCTGATTACAGAGGCCAATCTGGCATTGCTTGCGAACCTTGCCTAATGAAGGAAGAGATCCCAAAAGTTGAACGGCAAGTCTTTTCTCAATATAAAATGCGGATAGGTCCTCAACTACTTTCATAATGAAAGTTCTACGGCACCTCTTGGAGCCATATACAAGCCTGTACAACGTATTTGCATTTATTATTGCTAAGTCAAGTATATTGTAAAACACGTGGACAGGTGATCGGCGTGCCCCGGCCCGGACACTGTATTTGCGACACATTCCATCAACAGTGTAACTCTACACTTGGTTGCGTTGTAGAATTCAACTGTCTCTGGTTTTTTCTATTCAGAAACCTCATTGATGGTTATCCCTGAGTGCATGTTGCTAAGGATCAGCACATTCTTGGAAGATTTACTTTGGTAAAAAGTCAAGATAACGCTGTCATGTTCGTAAATAACTGTATTGTGTAAAGGATCTTTAGCTTTCTTCCAAAGGGAGGAACTTCCCTTCGAATGTTGTTGAGAGTACCAACAATACTGTCTTGCGTTTTGCAAGCTCTATAGCTTGGAACAAAGATGTGAAAAAATTATCCATTGTGACATTTCTACACTTATCCAAGAACGGTTCGAGCAGGCGCAGGGTAGCATTTTCCGGGACTCGCTGCTCTGTTGGTCTCAACTCGTCCTTTCCCAGGTATGGGAAAGCATTCAGCACGTAACGTTCCTTTGCATCTGTTGCTATGCAGTACTTTACTCCATACTTGTATGGCTTGTTACCCATGAATTGGGTAAAGGGATTTCTACACTTGAATGGGAACAATTGTTCGTCTATGGTAATGCTCTCAGTAGGCTTATAGCAGGCGATACTGCTCTCTATGAACTTGAACTATACCTTAGATGCGAGGCAAAATTTGTCAGTTCTCTTCCGTTGAAGCCTGGTTGCCTTTTCATTGAATATTAGAAATTATATGATTTCCTTGAACCTATTTCTTCCCATTGTTTTGGAGAAGGAAGCGGGCATCCATTTTTCGTCCCACAACGAATGGATAAGTAATTCCCGTGGGCAATACGCCCCGCGCGCGTACAGTATGGAAATAAAAGCGTCAAGTTCCTCCAAAGATATAGACCTGTTGTCATCGCCTTTTACGCGACGTTCCTCATTTTCTGTTCATTTTTATGAGCCTAAGTATAGGTTCACAGACAAACAACTGCAAACTAGAAACGGGGGAGCCGTTCCCCATAGAGCGTTTCGCATACCGTCGCGTATTGTAACATGCCGCGGAAAGGTCTTCCCCGGGCTCTCACGGTCAGCCCTACAGGCTACACGGTGGGCAGGGGCAGCGGGGTGCGGCGGCGCCAGGCTTGCCTGCCAGCAGCTACGCACAAACGTAGCAGCACATTTCAGCTAAAGAAGTGATCACCACTGCCCATAAAATGTTTAGTAGCGACTCTTTACGACGCAACAGACTGTGATTTTCTAATATGTCTCTCCTTCACATAAACGGTAAAATCATATGTAAAAACAGTTGTGAAGACATAAGGGTCAAACTTGAGTGGTGTGCGTTTGTGATAAGGTGCACGCTATGATATTTGACACAATTGACACCAAGAATCGACAAAGAGATCTAAATAACGGTATAAAATGCAAGAACGGTCAATTGACCGCTCGCGGTCATTGTAGGTAAAAGCTGGCATTGCTCTTGACTTGAAGCATCCCCCCCAAAAAAAACTTCACTATTGCATTACTTGTCCCAAAATATTAAAAGTAAAAAAAAACTCAGCCTCATAAATCGAAAGATAACGAAATGGTATGCGAAAGAAAAACGCGAACGGTCAATTGACCGTCCCCGGTCATTCTAGTGTTAAGCAATGTAGGTATTATAGGTAGATATTAGTGTATAGTTTTTTTATTGAACTTCTTTCAATACATTTTGCCACCTCAGAGTCATCTGTTTATTTTATCTCATTATTGTATGGCCGGTCTCACTTCTCTTGATCGATTCTTGAGGTCATACAATCATTCCTATAGTGATCGGTAAAGATGAATCCTTCGGTCATTGGATGATCCAGTTTGTCGATCAATCTTTTAAGAGAACCTGATCTCGGGATTTGTTCAATCGCGACCGACCCTTCACTATATCATATGCCTTGTTCATCCTAATGGGCGGGCAAACAGCAGAACCAGCCAGTGACGTGGGTTGCGTCCAGTCTCCTTTTAGACTGTGCGCAAATCTGCTGAAAAGTTTTCCAGGCGTGTGAAAAACACAAATGTCGAATCCGGCGGTGTATCAACCGAGCGTTCTGTCGCATCAGGAATGATGCTCACGAGCCCTATCAAGGGTGAAGAGGGCTAAGTAAGGATGCAGGCAGACTGACCTCTGTCAACCGTCTCGCCAGCGCATTCTGCGACATTTAATGCGAAGCTCTTCCCGTGGGAGTCGTGTCATACTGTGTACATCTACATCTACAAAATACCCTGCAAGCCACCTCAGGGGTGTGTGGCAGGGGGTGATTAATCCCCAACATGCATTACACTATACCCTAAAGTTAGTGTAACTACGACTAATTATGCATTAGCATAAATCGCTAATGCTTGTCATGAGGCGAAGCCTCACAAGCATGCAACACTACACTACAGATGCCATCAAAATGGAGAGTGACCTCAATATACATGCATTCTACAACTACACAGATGGACAGGGACTCAAGACCCATGTAGAAAACATGCTAGGCGTGCTGTTAGTATGTACTAGGTAACAGATAAGGATTCAAGTATTAGGAGTACTACCACTACTAAGAGCTACACTACCTAACGACAAACCTCGATAAAAGTCTCATGGCAGCTATTATGGTCCCTTATCGTTCGTGGGAAAAATGACATCTTAAATCTATCCGTTCTGCAGTCTAGTCCCCTAATTTTACTCTCATGATCTGATCTACCGTAGTATGTCGGATTTCGTAAAATATTATCAACGTCGTCAGAGAATAGACCGGTTTGGAACTTACATAATAGATTTAGTCTAAATTTTAATCTACGGTCTGAAAGCTTTTCCCATCCCAGTTGCTGCAAAAGGTCAGTAACACTAACGAGATTATCAAAACGGCCTTTAACATATCTTGCCGATCTTCGCTGCACGCGTTCTAACTCAGTTTCCAAGCCTATCTCATAAGGATCCCAAATACTGGCGGCATATTCTAAGTGGGGTCTAACAAGGGAGAAGTAGCTGATTTCCCTAACTTTATCGTCGCACTTGCCAAGTACTCTTTTAGTAAATCCCAATTTACGATTAGCTTGACCGGTAATTTCTCGAATATGTTTACTCCATGATAGATCATTAGTCAGTTTAACTCCGAGGTACTTAACGGATTCTACGGTCTCTAATTTATGTTGTTTACGCAATAGCTGTTACAAGTAGCGTTTTTCCGTTTCCAAAAATTCACAACAACGCATTTTTTCAGGTTTAATTCTAGCTGCCACGCATCGCATCTTGTATTGCCTCGAGGTCCTTAGTTAGCGCTTCCTTGTCATTAAAGCTACGAATTTCTCTATACATCACTGCGTCGTCAGCAAATAATCTAAGCTTACTGTCTACTTTATCACCGATGTCGTTTATGTACAAAAGGAACAGAAGCGGGCCTATGACACTTCCCTGTGGGACACCCGATGTGACTTTTACTTCATTAGAGATAGCGCCATCTAATACAACCCTTTCCACGGAATTACTTAAGAATTCTCTAATCCAGGAAATTACATCGTCGTCTAAACCGTAGGATTTTAATTTCATGAGTAGCTTACTGTGGGAAACTTTATCAAATGCCTTTTTAAAGTCAAGAAAAATTGCATCAACTGGAGCGTTATGTTCACCCGAGACTAAAATATCGTGAGCAAAAAGTGCTAATTGAGTTTCGCAAGATCTTCCATTTCTGAATCCGTGTTGTGTTTTTGTTAACAAGTTTTCTATATCGAGGTGTCTCATAACTGAACTAACAATTATATGTTCAAGGACTTTGCAAGAGATAGATGTGAGAGATATCGGTCTGTAGTTCGATGGCTGTTCCTTATCACCGCTTTTGAATATGGGAGTGACATTTGCAATTTTCCAGTCCATGTGTACTTTGTGTTCGTTGATGGACTTACTAAATATATTCTGCAAGTAGGGTGCTATTTCACAAGCTAATTCTCTATACACGCGGGCAGGAATTTCTTCAGGACCTGGAGATTTATTTGGACTTAAAGATTTTAGCAAGTTTTCTATTCCTTGAGTGCAAATATCGATAGGCGGCATCTTTCGCTGGAAGTGATCATTTAACTTTACGGATGTAATCTGCGATGACTTGGTGAACACACTTTGAAAGTAGGAATTTAATAAGTTGGCCTTGTCCGAGCTGTTTGTTAATAATTCACCATTTTCGTTTCGTAGTGGAATAACTGTTGATCTATTGCCTTGAACTTCCCTTACGTATGACCAAAATGCCTTTGGATTGTCCTGTAATTGTTCTCCTAAGGTTTTTCTTTTAAAATCCATGAATGCATTTTGAAATGCTTCCTTTGTAGTGGCTCTAGACAATTTGTATTTTTCAAATATTAAATTTTGATCACTAGTGGGCAAATCTCTACGGAGTTTTTTCATCTTGGCGTGGCATACTCTCTGACGTCTTCACGATTTTCTCACTTCTGCATTGTACCGTCTTGGTTCGCTGCCCTCTTTTTTTTCTTTACTTGGAATGTATTTTCTGATCCCTGAATGTACGATCAAAAGAAAAGCTTTCCAACTACCCTCCGTGTCTAACTTTAAGCTTGATTCCTGGAATTTGGGAAGAGAATTTTTTTAGATAACTCTTAAACGCATTGAAGTCGGCTTTTTTAAAAATGTAGAATTTTCTTCTTTGTTTAAAACTTTTAATGATACTCAAAGAGAACTTTGCGGTAACTACTCTTTGGTCACTAATGCCCTCAACAGTGTTTACCTTAATTACTTGTTGCGGTATATTTGTTGCCAATAAATCAAGAATGTTGTCCCCACTGTTAGGCGTCGTAGCTATCTGATGTAGGGCATTTGATGAGAACGTGTGCAGCAGGGACTCGCATATATCCTTGTCTCTTCCTCCTGATGTGTAACTGTAGGTCCTCCAATCTATAGAGGGCATATTGAAATCTCCACCTATGATTAAATTTCTTTCGGTGTTCCTGGAAGTGATGTTCTTTATTTGTGCTTCGAGTTCTAAAATTGTGGTGACGTCGGCGTTAGGTGGCCTGTAGTATGCGCACACGAATATTGTTTTTGATTTAGGGCATCTAATAGAGCACCATACAGATTCTATGCTGGTATCTGGGACGGTTTCCACTCGGCTGACAATGGTTTTCTTTACAGCTATAAATACTCCGCCTCCGGTTCGGTTGGACCTATCTTTTCTGTAAACATTGAATGATTTAGGAAAAATTTCACTATCAGAAATATCGTCCGTCAGCCAACTTTCTGTGCCAATAATGACGTTACACTCCGTGCTATGAATAAGGTGGTGAAATTCTGGAATCTTATTTTTTAAACTACGGCAGTTAACTACTGCAACGACTAAGGCTTCATGATTATTGTTTATGCGATTCGGGGTAATTTTAAGATTGCTGTCTTCAATTAAGCTATTCTTGGACCCTATATTCGGAGTATTCTTAGCTAAATTACAAACTGGCAACACATATTTATTGACCCCACTAATTGACCTGCCCTGTAGCCTACCGTCTATGTTAAACTCGACGAGTGTGCTCAAGTATCCTGCGCGCTACCTCCTGCGATGCCTCGTATGTATAGTGGACACCCGAGCGATTTATAGGCACCCGACACGAATCCAGCACCGGCCTGAGGTCCAGGAACTCCGCTCCCTCGCTCCCACAGACTTCACTGAGTCTCTGGTTTATGCCTTCCACTCGGCTCCAAACCATCGAACCCCGATCCGTCCTAGGTACCAAGCTGCATATGGTAAGCCTCAAGTTGGTACCAGATTCTCCGCGAATACGGCGGAA
Source organism: Pyrrhosoma nymphula (assembly GCA_963573305.1). Classification (NCBI taxonomy): domain Eukaryota; kingdom Metazoa; phylum Arthropoda; class Insecta; order Odonata; family Coenagrionidae; genus Pyrrhosoma; species Pyrrhosoma nymphula. Next base: position 101,612,130 of record OY754332.1, on the reverse strand, counting down.
CTCGGAGCATAGGTCTCTCACAGAGCCTAAAATCTCCTCGGATCCCATAAACACGGCATCATTGGTCCCAACATGGGCAACCACATGCAACTTGGAGCAGTTCGCGCCCCTGACCGCCGACTTCATCGCCTTCGTCACCTGTGGCACCTTTCCTCCCGGTATACACAAGGAGGTGACCCGTGGTTCTCCTCCTTCCCGTCGGGCCTTTCCACGCATCGGGGACACTATACGCCGGACATTGGAGCTACCTATCACTAAAATTCCCTCCCTTCCCTCTCCACTCCCACTCGGCGACCCACCTCCCAGCTCTAGCTCCGATGGCTCAGCCTCCGCCAGCACATCGAACCTATTGCTGACGGGGATTGACTCAGCCTCCGCCCCTGCCAATCCTCGTTTTCGGAGGGTGACCCCGCGGCTACGCCTCGAGACCACTTTCCATGACCCCGAAGCAACGGAGGGAGACGACACCGGAGACACGGAAGTCCGAGAAAGGTCCTCCACTCTCCATCCCGCGACAGAGCCTGGGCTTCCCCTGGCCTTGAAGCGTTTGGAGCGCTTAGGGCCCTCCTCATTCCGCCGCGACCTTCCAGGACCTTCCACCAACCGCTCCACCAGAGAACGGAGCTCGTCCACCGTCTTCTCAAGCCCAGCGATCCGGGCCACTAAGGACTCGCAATCGGGTGAGCTCCTGAAGAGGTTAAGAGCAGTCCTAATGGGAGTCATTCTATTCTCAAAAACCCTTTCACGAGTGCAGAAGGCTTTACGACTTCATTCCCTTAAGGGGATGGGCTAATGGGCTGACAGCGGGTGGTAACTGACTTCACTCCTAGCGTGTTGTTGTTGGGGGGGGGGAGTTGGAGGACAGATGACGCAAGTGAGCTGTGGAGGGGTTCTATGCACAGGTGTAAGGGGTGAACAATAGAAGCCTGTTTATATATTGCGTGTGGGGCGGACTAGAGTTTAAAAAGTTTTTTAATTCACAAGGCTCTACTAACGCTAGTTTCTACACGAATGATTAGTAGTCAGATGGTAGACCTAAGACTGTGTTGAAAATATAATAAGTTACGAGTTGATTAGTAACTTGGAGAGAAAAAACTACCCTTTCTTCGAACTAGGTACGATTCAACCTAAATAAAATATATTGAAGTAGATTAACGCTAGAAAATCTATCGATATTTTAACAGTCTATATATGTTAGATTTTACTAGATATTAGCGGTCTAACCTAAATGTATATAAATAATTTAATCTATATAAAAATCAAAAGGTGAAAATGGAGTGTAAACTATCTACATATGACAAAAATAACTATATTAAAATATTAAATAGCGATAAACAGTACTTAGAACTAAAAATGCACTAAGATTATAACAATGGAATATTTAATAAAATATATATAACTAGTCTGCCACTAAGAATTAGGCTAACTTGAATTAATTAGAGGTTCTTTTAATACCGGAACACCAGATTTGTAGACTAACGATATGTAAAAAAATACCAACAATAAAGTACAACAAAGAACCAAAAAAGAACAATAAAACCACTAAATATAGGATAAATGAAGCGTGAAAATAATGATATATTAAATAGATGCAAATAATATAGCAATGGTATATTAGCGTAGAATTAAGAATCTACTTATCACTTCCTGCAGGCACCTTCGGCTGACGAACACGAGGCAAGGACCGGGATAGCACGGCCGTGAAAGGACACTCACTCACTCAAACACCACTCACTCTTTAACTACTAACACTAGTGAAGATACCACTAATAATATATAATGAACGACTAACTTGTAAATATCTGCTACTAATACTAGTGAAGACACCACTAATAATATATACTAAACGACTAACTTGTAAATATCTAGTTAGAAGGTATAGAAGACTACGAATAATATATATGTCACTACACTAAGGTTGCAGGTTCAGGCACCGGGCAGCGGGTGGCCAGAGAGAAGGTAGGCAGACAGTAGGTGCAGGCAGGTATCGAGGCACCGGATTAGGGGGCTCTCGAAAACACGTCCTTTCCGTCCGAGATCAGTAGGAAGAATGAAAAAGATAATTAGCCATTTATCATTTTGATTGTGCTATTGCTCAATGGCATGATATAATACATCGTATTTTACTCCATCGTGTCTACCCAATGTTATGGCACCCTTATCGTATGATTACTAATCCTAAGATTCAACGCACCTATTCTCGCACCATTTTTTTAAAATAAGAGTTACGGAGAGTGATTTGCGTCATGTTGCTGCTGAGCGTGAGTTTGTGTTTGGATGAACGTCTGCGACATTCAAATGTGCTGCTTAATGGCCCGGGACTATTTTTGCAATGCGAAACTGTTTTTGCCAAGGAATAATGACTGACCTAAGTTGCCAAAACACGCTTTAGCCGTCGAAATTAGTCTGTCTATGAAAACATAGGGTCCAATTGTACAAACTGTTTAACTTTTATTGATATTTTTTGTTGTGAAATCACACAAGTATCGCCTTATTTCACCACTGAAATGGGGTAACGCGCAAAGCTCCGTATGGGTATCCTAGCGCCATACGGAAGAAGACTAAAGCCAAAACTTGACGGCGCTTAATTTTATCGCTCTTTCCTCTCCCACCTGTTTTATTTGGGCCAACATCTCCCGCCGCTAACCCCTCTCCTCATTTTCACAACCGCCAAACGCCCTCACCCATTCCTCCCCTCCCTTTGATTCCTATCGCCCCCGATCCCATTCTTATTTAGGTCTTTTATTGTCCTTACAAAGCTTCACGTTTGTTGTGTTCAAAGCAAAAACCTAGTCGACCTCCCTTATATTTTTTCCCCTAAAACCTCCTCCTGTGCGAAACGGGGAAAGTGATCCGTCCTCCAGGGCAGTTCACTTTCTCCGCCTGGCCCCCAAACACCCGCTTCCCCGCGTTCCACCACCTCGCTGTGCCTTTTTATTTTTACTCTTCCTTCTATAATTAATCTCTTTGCCTTTTCTAAAGGCTTTTATCTTTCTTATTTTGGTCAATATTAAATATACTATCATTTTCAAGTGTCGAAACGCTCCTTATTCTGGTTCCCTTTTTTCTCACCCCTCCTGGTGGAATGTGAATTTTAACACGAGTACTAACTTCTTTGGAATTTCCTTAACTCAGTGGCGATGAGACAAAGTGTTTCATACCGTTTGCAAAATGGTGAAAAAATTTTATTTTTAATCTTTATGGTGATATTTATTCCATACTTTTCATTGTATGTTTTCTATATTTTATCGTTGGTGGATTAAGAATTATGGCATTCGATTTTAAAAGGTATATTTCATCTTCACAAAGGCCTTCAGAACAATCAAGCCACCCTCTTCAGCGTTGAACTGATAAAGAAGCGACTGATTTTGTAGTATTTTCGACGCAATACATCGGAGTAATCTTAATGATTGCTAAATTCCTCAATTTAGTAAAAATATAAGAACCCCTTACCACCGAAGATGTATGGACTCCCCAAAATCCACAAACTTAACACCCCAATACGTCCAGTGGTCTCTCACGTTACTGCCCCCTCACATTCCCTTTCTACTTAGTTAAATATCCTCATCAGGAGCTCCACCGGCTTCAAACCCTCCCACAGCATCAAGAACTCCATTGAATTAGCCAACCAGTTAAGCAATACTACGCCACCAGTGAACGGGAAATTGGTGTCATTTGATATTTGTAACCTTTTCACCTCGGCCTTAGCCAAACAAGCCGTGACTGTAACGTTAGAATCACTCAGGCATTCATCGGTCCAAGCCAAAATGATAAGCGATTATTTAAAAATATCATTTGTACTATTCCACAAAAAGGTTTATTTTCTTCCGACCCATGGTTTCGACCGGCTGAAATCATTTTTAAATTATCGCTATATGGTTTCACCGAGTCAAGCCTGAAAATCTGATATACAATAAGCGAGTTTCATAAATTACTGTTTGTTTGAAACAAAATTACTTCCAATTTAATGGAAGTTTTTTATAGACAGAACCACGGACTATCTATGGGGTCCCCCCCTTACACCTATATTGGCGGAGATCTTAATGAACTCCATGGAATAAAATCTTTTTAACTCTGGAAACCCGTTACAAAAGAACATCTTTTATTATTTTAGATACGTTGACGACATCATATGGCTGTAGACGGGGAGCAAAATAGTACTAGACCAATTATTGGACATTTTAAACTCACTCCATCCCTCCCTCAAATTCACTATGGAATTCGGAGGGAGATGCATTAATTTCCTTGACTTAACAAACTCCCTGTAGGATAGAAGGCACCTCTTCTCGATTTATAGGAAAGATACTTTCTCAGATGTAATTATTCCCGCAGACTCTCATGACCATTTTACTCATAAACTAGCAGCGTTAAAATCTATGGTTCACAGACTATTATCTATTCCTCTCGATACTGCCTGCTTCAAAAAAGAATTAAATACCATCGTAACTGTAGAAAATGATAACGGTTACAGCTCTATCCTGATCCACATGTTGCTGAATAAAAACGTTTACCAAAATACAGTGGAATCTTCTACTTATCTTCAGGATGCACGATGTGAGAAAAACAGAAATACCTTTGTTATAAATGGTGGTGGTGTAAATTACCTTTTCTCGGCCATATCTCCCACAAAATTTGCTCTCATATTCCAAAGGACAAGTATCGAGTGTATTTTTACTCACCCACTTCCGCAGGGAAAGTGCTTTTTAATTCACAATACCCAGTGGATGTGTTGTTAAAAAATGTAGTGCATGAGCTTCATTGTTTGGGGTGTATGTGGGGCAAACTGGTAGGAATATTAAAACCCGCATCAAGGAGCACAAACTAAGCGTGAACTTTTGAGGTGAAGGGGTGAAGAGTACGGTGGCAAAAAATTCATCTAATTCTTCGTCCTTGTCCTAAGAGTCTGATTAAATACCCTATGACCCAACAGAAACACCAGCTTTCCAGATTCTCTCACAAGTTAATGCAAAGAAAATTAGATATTACAAGAGTTGAATTATCAACATAAATATGATTTGTTTTTATCAGGTAAACTGGTTTTTTGCCGATTTATGCCCTTGAATTGCCTGCCTACGCAGCTAAGGCTAGTTTTTTTTATTTCTTTGCCTGCCAATCAACCTGCGGCTTTCAGATAAAACCTCGGATTATCCCAATATAATGGAAATATAAAGAAGTATTTTTTTAAGTCAAAATGGGATAGGCTACATACTATTAAAAGTGTTTGTCCCAAATTCTTGTTAACCATTTTTCTAAATGAAACCACATATTGCACACGACTTTTCATACTATTCTGCTCCCCTCTCCTATGATGGCATTCGTTATAAAAAGATAGGAATATTAATTCATTACAGTAATCTACCGGTTAGAGGTAGGTTGTGATGAGAGTCAGAGAATATCCAACGAACTCTTCTACATCTACATCTACAAAATACCCTGCCAGCCACCTCAGGGGTGTGTGGCAGGGGGTGATTAATCACCAACATGCATTACACTATACCCTAAAGTTAGTGTAACTACGACTAATTATGCATTAGCATAAATCGCTAATGCTCGTCATGAGGCGAAGCCTCACAAGCATGCAACACTACACTACAGATGTCATCAAAATGGAGAGTGACCTCAATATACATGCATTCTACAACTACACAGATGGACAGGGAATCAAGACCCATGTAGAAAACATGCTAGGCGTGCTATTAGTATATACTAGGTAACAGATAAGGATTCAAGTATTAGGAGTACTACCACTACTAAGAGCTACACTACCTAACGACAAACCTAGATAAAAGTCTCATGGCAGCTATTATGGTCCCTTATCGTTCGTGGGAAAAAAGACATCTTAAATCTATCCGTTCTGCAGTCTAGTTCCCTAATTTTACTCTCATGATCTGATCTACCGTAGTATGTCGGATTTCGTAAAATATTATCAACGTCGTCAGAAAATAGACCGGTTTGGAACTTACATAATATATTTAGTCTAAATTTTAATCTACGGTCTGAAAGCTTTTCCCATCCCAGTTGCTGCAAAAGGTCAGTAACACTAACGAGATTATCATAACGGCCTTTAACATATCTTGCCGATCTTCGCTGCACGCGTTCTAACTCAGTTTCCAAGCCTATCTCATAAGGATCCCAAATACTGGCGGCATATTCTAAGTGGGGTCTTACAAGGGAGAAGTAGCTGATTTCCCTAACTTTATCGTCGCACTTGCCAATTACTCTTTTAACAAATCCCAATTTACGATTAGCTTGACCGGTAATATCTCGAATATGTTTACTCCACGATAGATCATTAGTCAGTTTAACTCCGAGGTTCTTACACGTGCCGTGCCCTTTCTACCTCTAGTATTTCTTACTTCATCTCAGCATAAGTCCTACCTTTCTTCATCCCGTCCATAAAACCGATTCTCTTCCTTCTCCTTCCCCGCTTACCCAACATCCTAACCTCTATCACGGCCTTCAGCAAACCACCCTCATTACCCCTTCCAGCCACCTACCCTGTCTTCCCCTAATCTCATCTTTAAGTTTCCTCTCCTCGCCCAACATGTCAAGCACTTCCTCATTTGTCTTCTTTTCCGTCCAACGCACCTTCTCCATCTTCCTTCACACCCACATCTCAAAAGCCTTCAGCCTATTTTTGTCTTCCTTTCTCAAGGTCCACGTTTCTCCCCCATACAACGCCACACTCCATATCAAGCTCTTCACTAGCCTCTTTTTTACATCTTTATTTAAGGTCCCCGTAATCAGCTCCCATCTATTATTGAACGCTTCCTTCGCTAGCGCTATTCTCCTCCTAATGTCTTTGCTACTATGTCCTCTTTCTTCTAGCGTACTATCCAAGTAATTAAATTGTTCTACTTGCTCAAGTTTGTGACTTCCTTCTCTTATCACCAGCTTTGCTTTATTTGTCTTACAGAATCTCATTACTTTTGTTTTCCTATTATTTATCTTCATTCCGTATTTCTCACACTGCTTTTCCAGTACATCTACTAAAGTTTGCAATCCTTTCGATGACCGACTGACCAACGCCTGGTCGTCTGCGAATCTAACTGACTTTATCCACTGGCCTCCTACTTTCATTCCCACCTCTAGCTCATCCCATGCCTCTCTTACCATTTCCTCAGCATAAATGTTAAAAAGTAAAGGCGACAACGGGCACCCTTGCCGTACCCCGCGACCTATAACTGCCCACCCTGATTCACCCTCAGCTGCCCTTGCCTGAGCCCTCTGCCCCATATATAAGTTTCGGATGAGTCTCCTATCACGCCAATCTATTCCTATTTTCCCCAGTATCTGCATTAGTTTCTCCCAGTTTACTCTATCAAACGCCTTTTCGAAATCTACAAAACAAGCGAAAACATCCTGATTATGCTCTATGTTTCTATCTATAACTGTCTTCATTACTGCAATCGCATCTCTGGTTCCCCTCCCCTTCCTAAACCCATATTGGTCATCGCCTAAATAGCACTTTGCTCTGCGCTCCAACCTTGTATTTAGTACTCTAAGCAACACTTTTGATGCGTGCGAAATTAAACTGATTGTTCTATACTCCTCGCATTCTGACGCTTTCTTCTTCTTCGGGATAGGTATTAATACTGTGTTCACGAAATCCTCTGGCCATACTCCTTCCTCGTAGATCCTGCGAATATGTTCGAAAAACGATTTTCTCCCCTTACTACCTAGATTCTTCAGTAGCTCCGACGGTAGGTTATCGACTCCCACGGCTTTTCTACCCTTCATCTCTCTTAATGCCTTCTCTATTTCACTCTCAAGTAACTCTGGTCCGAGGCTATCCTTATCTATTGTTCCTTCATCCTCTAGATCTAGGCTAAGGGGTCTATTCTCGCTGTCATATAGCTCCTCTACGTATTCTCTCCATCTTTCTTGGATATCTTCCTGTTCGATTAATATCTTCCCTATTTTGTCCCTTTGGTATCGTTTGACCTCTCTTACCACCTGATAAGGAATATTAATATTAAATTAAAAATTTGGGAACTGATTATTTCACAAAAAAACCCATAGACAATTTAATAATAATAATACCGCAGACAACATAAATAAACCCCCATAATAAAATAATTAGAACCTTAATAGAGATTATTAAGATTCCAGTGACAATACAAGGTTGGTCTCCATCTGTTCTCTCTGAGGATTCACTTCATGGTCGAGGAGATGACTTGACGTTTTACTCCTATTGCAGAGAAATATTCTATACCTAGTCGATTTTGATACCTAATTGAAAAGTAAGCTAATATTTATATAGTATTATAACATTTTTAAATACCATTCCGCCAGTTATCAACGAGAAGTCACTTTACGAGCGGGGAAAATCTCGCGACGTGCCACTCATATTACAGACGACGTTGTCTGCTGCCGTTTGAGGCGTCTGCTGGGCTCGTATTCTACAGGCAGACTCTCGCATTTTGGAGGATAAACTTGATATGAAAATGATGTAGTATTATAGGCAATTTAATCATTCAAAAATAATCATGGCTCAAATTCGATGAAATAATGTTAATTAATTTTTATCTCGCGAAAACATGTTTAGTCCATATCTCTCCAATGTAAAAAAAGGCCAGCCATGGCTAGATGCGCAAGGAACATGTAGGGAACCAATCAGAAGCCTCGACTGTCGGCATTTGCCGAGATCAAACGTTGACCGTACTTTAAAATCAAGAGCTTTAAGCCTCAATGCTCGTTACAATATTAAGTGCTAGATTTCAATACCTTCTGTTGAACGTTATATCTTCCGTACGTCCTATGCATACTTGGCTGCCAATGCAAACCTTCAACAGATGTCGCCATTATCAACCTCATAGCTGTATCCTGGGACGATATGAAGTGGCGTATTTTCGAAGGCATTTGAAATCCACGTACAAATTGAAATTTATAACGATAGTACCATGCTTCTATGAGTTATTTAGATAAAGACATTAAAATAATCAATTTATCCTGGGCGCTTTTGCCCAGCGAACCTATCAAAAAGGAGTTATTGCCACGTTTTTATGAGTTCGGTTTCCGTCATGTCTGTCTGTTTGTCCGGGTGGAATATTTCAACCGAGTTTAAATTAACTTCCCGATCAGCTAGAGACTTGAAATTGTAACCATTGCTCAGAAGTGGATGACGATGCTATTTTAGCTACATGTTATAACAATTGATTTATTATTTAATGATTAATTAATTATTTCAATTTCGCACACTGTCAGCTGAACAGAATCTGAAATACATCGGGAATTTTCTTTGTGTCCCTGTCAAAGTCTTATCAAGATGTATAAAATCGATTGGTAACTTTCACCCGGGAATAAGACTAATAAGCAGAAAATAATTAATGAAATAAAAAAAATAATATACCACGTTTTTAAAACGGACTAAAAAGTATAAATTAATTTTCCCTGGGCTCTTCTTCATTTTTAGGGTGAAATTTTAGTGGCGATGGAGATATTTGTAAGACTTGAAGAGAAAAACGAGGGGCGCAGGTAATAGAAGTAGATAAATCGAATGAATTCCCAACCAATTTCAGTGTATTTCGAATGATATTAATTGTGGGAGTTTGCTCAACGACACCTGGGTCCCTTTACTCCTCCTTAATTATCATGGGTTGCCTGCACCCCACGTTTCTCTCTTCAAGTCTTACAAATATCTCCAAAACCGCTGAAAATTCACCCTCAAATATTCAGATGGGCCCAGGGAAAATTATTTTACACTTTTTAGTCAGTTTTAAAAACGTGGTATATTAAAAAAAATATTTAAACTAACAAGTTCATCCTCTGTTATACTTCAAACTGATTTTCTACCCTTAGAATTAAGTTTCTTCACTCGAGTAGATTAATAAATGTATAAAGACATAATATAAAGGTATTAAAACTTTTTTCTTTGCAAATCCACCATTATCTAATGGTGCGATAAAAGAGCCTTAAAATAGAAATACATGATCCTTACAAAATCGATTTGATTCCTTGTAATTATTACAATTTTATATGGCTAACAGCGATACTACCAAGCGCCAGCAACTCATTGTGTAAACATAACTTCTGCAAACGCATCAAAAGTTGACCAGAGTTGACCCTCAGTTAAATTTCATTGAAAGCGTTCGTGTAAGCGCTCGCGTCTAAACCCGCGGGGGTAAAAGTATCGGGCAAAAAGGTCTAATTATTTACTCTATCATTACAGGTTCAGTCTAGTTGAAAAGATCAAACTATTAGGTTCTCAATGCCAGACATCAATCATAATTCAATGTACTTTACATTCAGGCCAGAATGGTGACAAGCACTAGCAGTATTTCTCCAAAATCACTGAAGAATATAATGATGTTTTCCAGAAAGAAGTGAAAAAATTCAATTTTAATTTCGAAACAGCCTTTAAGTAAAGCCATTTTCACACGATGCTTGATTCAGCACAAGACCTATTATGCTAGCTGGTACTTGTAGTTGAGGACGGAACCCAGTATGATAGAAACCGTGAGAGAAGGTTTCACGCGATCGTTGAACTTGTGCTTGCGATGGAGCGGTACTGTCGTCTACTGTTGCGAACTGTTAAGACAAAATGGAAAATTTCCATGAAGGAAGGCGACTTTCGGCTGCTGCATTAATAGCAGGGATTGTCGAGACATTCACGGCACATTGGTTTCACCGCTAAAGAGTGCGTAATACCCGCGATAAAGTGAGGCGCTGATTAAAAAAAGTGAAGACCGTATTGCGACTGCAAAAACTAAGGTGATTGGTCGACGGCTACTAGGAGCTAGTAGCAAACTAGTACCGCATCAATTATGAAATCAAGTGGCTCAGCCAGTATGATAGTGATTATACTGGCTAGCTGCTTCTATATCACACGATACTGGAAAGCTAATATACTAGTGAGTATCCTCGAACTTGTGCTGGATCAAGCATAGTGTGAAACGGGCTTTAGCGTAAGTCCAACTACACTATTACACCATATACTTAGTAGTAGTATTTATTCCACCATGTATGCATACAAAAAACACAAGTTTACAATTGATTTGTGGAACAAAAGACACCCTTGAGGTAAAAGAAAGCCTATGTTGGGGTTGTCATCGTTAAAATTTACCAAATATAACTGGCTGGTGCGAGACCACAACATAAAAATATTACACTTCGTTTTGCTGTAGAGTCAGCATGTTACATATTTAATTGCATATTTAAGTGTGTTTACACAATCATACACCAGGAAACATTGGGAAATAAAATTATACATCATTTATTGATCAAATATATCCATAGTTACAGAAATTATTCTTAAAGTAAAAAATAATCTTCAATATTTGTAAAGGAGAACAGCCATGTTTTTAATTTTTTTAGAAATATTCTAACCAACTTAGATGAGGCAATTTGAGCCTTTAGGCGGTTAAATGTGTTGGGAGCACAATAACAAAAGAATCTCCTAAAGGCTTCATTATTAGGTTTGAGAACATTAACTCTATTCCGTGGCCTCAATCCATAAAACGGAACAGTCACAAAACCTGTGACATTCCCTCCTCTGACATAAAACAATCGTAATACTCTGAAAATAAATAAGTGCCTGAGGGGTAGTATACCCCATGTTTTAAATAAAGGAAAGGATGAAACATTTCGTTTTTCACCCATTACCAATCTAATTATCTTTTTTTGTGCCACTGTAACAGGGTGCATATTTGAGATGTAGGTTCCACCCCAACAACTAAGCCCATACTGCAGCTTAGAATGTACAATAGAATATTACACAATTTTAGGACAGGTAGATTACATATTTGTCTTCGATGATAGAACTTCATTAATGCAATATTCATATGGTTTTTTTTAGTTTTTGCAAATGAGGCTTCCAACTCAAGTTCTCACCAATAACAAGACCTAAATACTTGATGTTACTGACTTGATCTATGAAGAGACAATTTTTACACAGGTTGTCCTTGGAAGAAAGGCAGCTGACGCACTTAAAATACAAGTAATCAATATAGTCCTTCCTGTCTCATAAACTAAAACGCATTAATATGGTTTTTCTACTTAAGACTAGTTTATTAGCAGAAAACCAATATTTCAGTTTATCCAGGTCATTTTACATATGTCGCTGAATTGTCGGTAGGTCTTTCTCAGAGTAGGACAAAGTAGCGTCGTCAGCAAAAAGGGTAAATTCCCCATTGAATACACCATTACATAAATTATTGACATACACTAAAAATAGAATCTTAACTGAGAGAACTGAGCCCTGAGGAACACCATAAGAGATAAGTTCAGATAAACTATGGCACTCTTTGAACCTGACACACTGCGTTCTATCTCTCAAATAGCTATGAAACCAGTTTAGGGCTACACCTCTGACTCCAGCTTCCCTCAGCCTCCTTAACAGAATGGTTTGATTCAGGGAATCAAATGCTTTTGTAATGTCCAAAAAGATACCAGTGACGCACAACCCATTATTCATCCCATTGGTAAGCTCAGTACAAAATTTTAACAAAGAACCTTCAGTGGACTTCCCTTCCACAAAACCAAATTGGTTACTTGACAAATAACTATTGTTAGAAAAGAAACCTAGTAAACGTTTCCTCACAATCTTTTAGATTATCTTCGAGAACACCGACAGCAGTGAAATCGGTCGATAATTATTTATGTCAGTTTCACAACCTCTTTTAAAATTGGAATTACCACAGCAGCTTTCAAACTTTCACGAAAGATTCCCGACTCAAAACGTAAGTTAATTACCAAAGAAAATACAGGAGCAACTATTTCGCTTACACATTTCACAGTAAAGGTTGAAACTCCATGAATGCAAGCTGTTTTATTTATTTTTAAACATTAAGTGACATCATTTACTTCACATGCAGTGGTTGGAGACATAAAAAATGAGAGCTGAACTTGTTTTTTGGGAAAATATCGCGCATAAGGCGAGTTAATTAAACTGTCAGTAGAGACCATTGTAGTTCTCAGCTTCTTTATAACAGAAACAAATAAAGTAATGAATTTATTTGAAATGTCTACAGGATTTGACAAGAACACATCAAGGGTATCTGGTAGTTTTATTTTTTCAGGCATCGTCTTACCATCATTTCCACCAAGTACACTGTTGACCACTGTTTTTTTATTATCATTCCTATGTTTACAAAACAAATTTAGATAACTTTTCATTCGTGCATCCATATCATTCCTTAGTTTGGTGGAAACCGAAATAAAGTATTTCTGAAGTTTTATGTCATGTGGTTTATTTTTTAATTTCTTGTTTAATAGGCTTCTGTGCACCTGCCGTTTACATAATGCAACAGTCATCCAAGGTTGAATAGGCGTATACATGGCCCTATTTGTTATCACAAAGTTAAAATTTTCTATGTTTTGTTTTAGCTTTTCTCGGAAAGTATCAAAAGCTAATGTAACATCTCGTCGGTTATATACACATGACCAATCTACGCTATTCAGTAACAATTTCAGGTTAATGTGATCAATTTTTTTAATTTCTCGATTATTTTCTCCGGCACTTCTTTGTACTCTCTGGGAGATATCGATGGCAAATGCGCAAATTTTTAAATCGTTATCGCTTCTTCCTGATGGAATATCATTAGACCTATACCTAACATTGTTACGGCATCTGAGATAAAGATGATAAAGACAAGTATGACAATTTCCAATAGTGACCTCTCACGTGGAAATTGATTCGCAGTGGAGTATCGCTTCGATCCAATTCGGTCCATCCTTGCCAAGCGCACTCCTATGGGCCAATGGGAGAGAGAGCCGACACTCAACATGGTCTCGTACACGTCTAGTGCCGAAAAGAGGGCTTTCACGTTTTTTTGGCGGAGGTTTGATGGAGTGCACAAGACGCGATCACAATTTTCAATAAAAGAAAATGACAGAAGAAGCAGCAAAATAACGTGAATATCTGGCAATTGAATGTAGCCAGCTTTTATGCCAGATATAAATGTTCTTTAAGTCCAATCCCGTAATTCTAATTCCACTTAAAATCTTATGCATCTCAAAATAATAACACTACCTTCAAAGCTTCCTTTAAAAAGTTAATGATTCTCTTCGGCTCCTTCATCCACTCAGTTCCCTCTCGTTCCACTCTCCGCTGTCGGTCGTTCTTTTATTCGGAGTAGTCCAGTAAATGAAGGAGCCAACCTTGAGATTATTAGTTACTATTTTTATTTTCTGGCTGAAAGTGGTATTTGATACCTCATTAAAAATGAGACCAAGTTTGCATGAAAAGATTGTGCTAGGGGGGTGAAAATGGCCCCAAAAGACCCGAAAAATCGGTTTTCCGCGAATGTCTCCCAAAATATGGCAGTTGGAGATTTTTTATCCAGATAATAATTAAAGATCAGTTCATTTTCTACAAAAATGGTCCTTATGATTTTTCTCGAAAATTTGACCGTTCTCGCGATAAACGGGCACAAGCGCACCCAGAATATTGACCTCCTGCGCTGCGTATCGGAGAGCACGCTCCGTGCATTTACACATGAGCGGGCGGACAAATTATTCAATAACTTTGTTAAAAATGCATATTTTCTCATGAATCAAAGTTCATGTGAAAGAGGAAATCTACCGCTATCATACCCTGCGACTTGGGTCACGTTTTGACTCTTTGGCCATATTGGAAAAACGGGTCAAACTTTCTGCTCCCGCGCAATTTTGACCTCGCCAGGAATTTGTTCCTATATTTTTTGTATTGCACTAATATGCTCCAAATGTTCTTGATTATGGGTCCTCAGAAGGTCCTTTGTCATCTGTGAAATTTTTATGATCTAATTTTCCTCCATTTTGATTAAAACTTTGTTTGTTGAACCCCAATTTTTGCTGTTTTTGGAGCGCGGGGAAATTTTGTAAACAACCACCAATTAAAAACTCATACATGATCGGATTGGCCTCTATGACTTATCATTTGAAAGCTGAGAACGTCTACTTTTCGGCTGTGCAATTATTTTTTTTTTCACAAAATCGGCCATTTTCCAATAAATTTGGATAACGCGTGCTTAAGGAAAAAGCGCACTTTTTCTTTTCATGGCTTCTTTCTCCCGGATCTTTATTTCTGACGTTTTGACACCTTGACTACTGTAAAGGTGGAATTCTCACCTTTCCATCAATGTGTATAAAGTCATCTCATTGATACGTGGGGAAAAACCCGAGTCTCTAAATGTAACGCTATAATTTCATTACTTTCGTTTCTTCCGTCGTTTTTTTTTATAATGTGATTTATTAAGTCAGTTCATAAAATACAGATTAGTATTACATCATACAAAAAAAAACATTATTAAAATATTGCACAGAATATTCTAAAAAAAAACTGACCTTTATCATCAAAAGGCAAATATTCTGCTCTTAAGCATTTTAAATATCAAATTATATCACACTAGCATATACAAAGTATAAACCTACAAAACTTCCAAGGAGTTATGTTCACAAACAATCATTTAAAATAGTGACCCTGAACTCCATTGAGATATCTGTGTTTTAGCCATGAGGTAACCTGATCTATGCATCAGATACCGCAAATACATATTTCAGAAAATATTCCGCAGGCAGTCCTTCTCCTTCTCTGCCTGCGGAATTTTCCTGTTAAGCCATTCTATTTTCCCAATCAAGCCTTCTCTTATGTTTTTACCATTTTGATTACTGTATATAAAGGATGCAATTAAACCTGAGAGTATCCAGTTCTTTTTACTTGGGAACAAATTGAAGTTTAGGGTGCTAAGGTCCTTGTCACATATAGCACCTTCCCCAAAAGTGTCAAAGTCTTTATATAATCTCCTAGTTTTTACCCACTCCCTTCTTTTGGGGTCGCAGCCCACGGCTTTGTGAGTGATTGTTTCAATGCCTCCGCACTCTGGGCAAGAGGCGTCTTCTCTAAGACCCAGCTCGTTTCTCATTTTATTCGTGACGAGGCACCCGCTACATACTTCGCACATTACACTCATTTCTTTTAGATCGTCTCCTAATTTAGCGAAATTATTGCACAATTTTTTATTCATATGTGGCCCGTGGGACTGCGCTTCCGTTTCTTTTTCATATATTTTTTTTGTAGCACTCAGCACCCCTTGCGTCGCGTGTTCGCTTTTTATTTTTATTGGTTCGTTTAACGCGTTTTTTAAATACCTTATTTTCTTTGATTTTTCCATGGCGTGGATTAGCAATCTTTTCCGTGTGTGTGCTCCCAGGAGAAGAATCTCGGCCATCTTTCTCCTATTAAGAATAAATATTTTTGATTTGCAGTCGATCAGACTTAATCCACCTAGGGTTGGGGGAAGATATAAATATTTCCTCCCATTTTTTTTTAGAAACCCATTCCATATAAACCCATTAGTTATTTTAATAATTATCGCATGGTATTTTTCTGGGATTGGCCACACATGTGCCACATACCATAAAAGGGAATACAAAACTTGGTTGACGTATTTTACTTTAATTACTAGAGGCCAGTGGTAATCGGCGTGATTAGCCAGTCGGGTTCTTAGCTGATTAATTGCCCTTTCCCAGTTTTTGTTCACCGTTTTTGATGGATCTCTCTCCCACCACATCCCTAATATCTGGAGTTCTGTATTCTTTTCCCACCCGCATGTGTCCTCTAAAGGGTCCCCCTTTACATGCATTAACTTGGATATGCTAAGGTTAACACGCACCCCTGCTCCTTCGAAGCTTTGCAGAATGTCCTTGGTTATTCTAAGTTCTGCGGCGTTCTTAATGAAGACCGTCACGTCGTCGGCATATGCAACGGCCGTATACATTTTCCCGCATCTTGTTACACCTACCCTTTTATTTATCAGTTCAATTATGATCGGTTGGATTGCTATATTATATAGCAGCATGGACAGAGGACATCCCTGCCTTACTGAGTTGGTGACGGGAAACTTTTCTGAGGTCCTCCGCCCTATTTTTACTCGGGAGCTGATATCGGTATATAAAATCTCGATTGCATCTATGGATTTTTGCGGAAAATTCATACCTTTAAGAACTAGCAGAATCCATTGAATTCTGATATAGTCAAAAGCCTTTTCAAAGTCCAATGCCAAGAGGGCGAGTGTGTTCTCCTGTTTGTCACTGCTTTCGCTTAACACAATGTCTCTAATCAGGACATTGGCATCATTTGCCGACTGCCTGTGTTCGCCACCAAATTGGCTTCCGTGTGCGATAGATTCAATGAGGGGATTCAATTTATTTTTAAGCACATGTGCGTAGATCTTATAGTCTGCGTTAAGCAGTGAAATTGGTCGAAAGTTTTCAATTTTTTTCGCATTGCTAGATTTGGGAATCAGGGTAATGTGAGCGACCTTCATGTTCCCTGTGAGTGTACGATTTTCATTTACTGCGTTAAAATTTAGTTTTAGCGCCGGCAGCAGGCCCTCCCAAAAGGCAAGGTAGAATTCGTACGGGAGGCCGTCCGACCCCGGCGCTTTCCCTTTCTGAAGTTTGCCTCTTATGCCCTCAATATCCGTCTCCGTGATTTCCGACGTAAACCCCGACCTTGCCTCCTCGCTCACTTGGTGGAGGGGAGGGAAGGGGCGTCCTCCTCTCGCCATTCGCCATATCGCCCGTAGCGTTGCTCGAAGTGTTCTTTCGCTTCTTCTAACAGCTGCAATCCTCCCCGCCTTCTCTCCACCTCCGCCCCCCCCGTTTTATGCGTCGCTGCCCTCACCGTCTCCAGTGTTATCTCATCATGCGTGTTTATATCGCCCTCTCGCTGCCATGTCTTTGGTCTAGATTTACGAATTTCATATTTTAAAATGACTGACTTGAAATCTTTAACAACGTTTTTAAAATTTGCCGGTTTTGGGTCACATTCTATGACTTCCTGTAACGTATTTCTGTAAAAGGATAACATATTGTTTGTTTCTGCATATATTACTTGGGTGATTTTTTGAATTTTTTTAATCACGTTTTTCTTGAGAATATTTTCCCACCAATACAGGGGGTCAGTGTCTAAGGTTCCGCTATTCAAATATCTATTTATTTCGTATTTTTTTTTGCTCGACGGCATCTGCGTTATTTAATATATTTGTATCCAGTCTCCATTGACTATATACTGCTTCCTCCCCGTTTATCCTTCCCCCATGACGTGATATATTTTCTAAGTTAAGCTCGACTTTCAGCAGTGTGTGATCAGAGAAGGCCACCGGTGTGGATTCAAAGGTTAGGATGTGATTTTTAAGTGCGTTAGATGCTAGGAAGTAGTCTATCCTGTTCCTGTTGTTCCTTCCTATTCTTGTAAATTGCACTTTCCCATCTTTGCGATCTTTCCCTATATCTATTGCCCTCGTGCTACTGATCAGTGTCCTAAGCGCCTTACTAATAGGATATTTAATCGTTTGCACATTTGCTTCGCTGTCCTCCTTCCTATGTATGCAATTTAGGTCACCCCCTAGCAGGGCGTTTCCCTGAAAGGAGGAGACATATGGGAGAATTGTCACGTTTAGAAAGGTGTCTCTTTCTTTCCTCTTTTCCCCGCCCGACGGCGCATATACATTTATAAAATGGGTATCACCCACCATAGTTTCGGTTACGCGGCCTGAGGGGTGATATCTAACATTCCTCACCTGTAGGTCGTTTTTAACGAAAAACGCAGTCCCTACGGAGGATTCACCATGGTTCATGATTAATTTATAATGTGGGTCCTGCCAGGCAGGGGAGTCTCTAAACTCCTGTACAAAAACAATGTCAGCTTTCTCCTCCTTTAGACACCTATCCTTCATTACCTGTATTTTCGCCGGATGCACAATTCCGGCCACATTTAGCGATAGGACTTTAAAAGTCATAATAATACAGATCGTAGGACCTTAGAAAATGCAAAAGTAAAAACAGGAAATACAGTTATACCATATCTCCTGCGCCCAGACAGTATTAATCTCCACCTATCCGGGCTACCAGGGAGATAAAGGGTTGCGTTTATAACATCCAAGAGGCTAATTAAAAGGTCCATAAAACAGTTTAAAACGTCTGAAGGACCGTACAGTGAATTAAAAGGACCCAAAAAAAGCTAAAAAGGAGGTTCCTACTTCATGTGTATAGAACCATAAGATAACACATTTAACACTAGAACGTCCGGACTTCCACTTTACCTGTAACGGCCGAGGGGATCAAATTGATCCCCTCCAAGTTATCCGCATATATATATGCAAATAGGTGCGGGTAATGACATTAAAACATAAACATTATTGTTTTTACTGGTCATTTATTTCGTTTTACTAGTTTGAGGTCAATCACACACGGGGCAGGACGTAAAAAAAACAAAAAACTCATTTTTTGACAATATTATTTTTGAATTTTTTTTTACATTTATTTTCAAAAAATGAAGTTTTAGAAGAGATTGCAAAGATTTCAAAGAAGTTTACATGATATATATATATATTGTTAACATTCAATATCACTTTAAAATCTGTTGTTTACTAATTAAAAGACTCCGTGCAGTCAACACAAAAGTAGTTCACTCTATCAGTGCATTGTCCAAAAAACATTTTCCTGCACTTGATGCACATTTCCCTTGTTTTATTTCTTTTACAGTTTTTTTGCACTTGGCAATTATGCCTTTTGGTGCTGCGTTGTAAATTGTTTTCATAAAGTTCAGGTACTGGCTCAATTCCATCAATTTTTGTTTTTAAGTAGTTTAATCTCAACTCTTCTGATAATTTTTGAAGAAATGCTTTCCTCGACAGCTTTTCTCTCGTGACAGCTTTATATACCACGAAAGCGTTTATTGCAGCGAGGTCAAGAATATTGTAGAATGTATGCACGGGCCACCTTCTTGATGATGCTTTTACCGAAAGGTGTCTTGCCATTTGGTCAACGATATCGACACCATGTTTTGTGTGGTTGTAATACTTTATTGTTTCCGGTGTCCTCTTCTTGTTTGTAAGAATTCTTACGCTGGGGTGTAGGCTACTAAGTAAGATTACATTCTTATTTTTCTTTCCCTGATATATTGTAAGTGAAATTCCATCATGTGTCATAACCTGTGTACTGTGAATCGCCGTTTTTGATGTTTTCACAGATACAGGTATTTCTCTTCTTACCTTATTTATCGTTCCAACTGGACTGGTTGCTCTTTCTTTTAGCATTTTCGCCAAACGTAGAGATGAAAAATAGTTATCCACGGTAACATTTCTGCCTTTATTTAGATATGGCTCCATCAGACGCATCACCACATATTCCGGTAGACGCTGACCATCTGGTCGTAAATCATCCTTGCCGAGGTAGGGAAAGCCATTCAGCACATATTTTGAATCCACATCCACGGCAAGCCAGAACTTTTGCCCATACTTGTCAGGTTTTGAAGCTATAAACTGCGTGAACGGGCACCTGGCTTTGCTAGGAAATAACTGCTCATCATTAGTGATGTTTTCTCCTGGTCTATAATAGCTACAACAATTCTTTGCAAACTTATTCCAAACTTCGGAAACTAAGGCAAATTTATCTGTTTTCAAACGAAAAGAGCGAGTCGTCTTCTCATCAAACCTGAGAAAACGCATAATTTCACGAAAACGATTTCGTGACATAGTTTCACTGCAAAATGGTAGACCCCAAGGTTTGGACCAAAGCGATTGCAGTTCAATGTTTCTTGATACACTTACACCCCTTGCATAAAGAATTGCGATGAATGCCTCCAGTTCAGGTATTGATATGGACCAGGAATTTCCTTTTAGAACACGATTAGCCTCTGCTTCGGTG
The DNA here is from genome assembly GCA_963573305.1 of Pyrrhosoma nymphula. Taxonomy (NCBI): domain Eukaryota; kingdom Metazoa; phylum Arthropoda; class Insecta; order Odonata; family Coenagrionidae; genus Pyrrhosoma; species Pyrrhosoma nymphula. Next base: position 101,591,496 of record OY754332.1, on the reverse strand, counting down.
GACTTACGTATGTGGAGGAGTATGCAATTATCAATAAACATACGCCAGGCGCTAGCAACACTATCACCACTCACGTGCCTTTTTGCATAGGAGGTTGGTCCAGCTGTTTCCCTCAGGACATTATGCTGAGGTTTACGCCCAGGAAGAAAAGCGCCTGTGTCCGCTTTCAACCACACCGTGCCATCGGGGGCTGTGTGTTGGTCATCTTTTGTTTCACCTGGGAACAAATATAAGCATGAAACGGCTAAAAGGACTATCAAAATAAGGATAGATAATACTAGTGAAATGCATATAATACACCTACCGTTTTGCTAATTGCTGGCGGCAAAGTTTTCCTGTGAAACTCCTTGAGCTTCCTTAGTGCAACGACTACCGGTAGTTTTGTCAAAACTTAGACGCTCCTTTAGGAATATATCTTTGCGTCGTAGTATGCTGAGAGGCTCGTCATCAGAATCTGTATTTAGAGCATATTGCCATTGCAGCATGAATGATGGGCAAAAATACTTGAAATATAGTTAGTAAGAAAGAAATATGGAAATATAGCTCACCATTACTATCACTGTTATTTTCGGAATTCCTTCCTTGGATCTCGGGCACTTCCATTTCTTCCCCAGATTCACTCGACTCTGAATCACTGCCTACTATACACTCTTCATCCTCTGAGGACAATTCACCACCATCAGATTCCCCGTAGTGGATATTAGTTAGCTCTCTAATGATGTCTTGAGGACGCAGATGAAGTCTTCGTTCCATTTTCGAACCTCGATAAAATCCGCACGCTGGCGATGACAGATTGTCCGACCGAAGGCAGTTGGAATGGATGCGAAATAGGTAATGGAAGTGAGGGATATCGACTTGAATACATAAAAAGACTGTGGAAAGGTTTGAATGATAAGTTGCGTCAAAATTAATGCTATCGCGGCAAGTCCAAAGGCTATCTCCCTTCGTAATACAATGTTTCTCGCTTAGGGATCAAATTGATCACTGCGGACGTTTAAGGTAAAAATGACATTATCTTACAAAGTAACGAAGTCTGGTGGTTCTTCTTCTTGGCCCATAAAGTAACTTAAAAATGTGTAAAAGTCACGAGAGGAAATCTCTCTACCTACTTTGGTTTCCAAAAAGAATACATTGCAAATCGAAAAAGGATCAAATTGATCCCCTCGGACGTTCTAGTGTTAAAGGATATAAAAAGGCGTTGAAGAACCCAGGGATGCCGCATAGAACAACTAGCAAACCATTCACAATATTAAAATTACCATAAAGGGGAACGAACAAATTACTTAAGCCCTTTAAAGAAGCATACAAGGAGTCTTCACAAACACTTAACATATTTGAAAACTCGCTGAGATACTTCAAGGAAAATTTGAAATGATCTGTGGCACCACAAAGAATATCCAAACACCCATATTGAAAGTCTGCTATATCAAATAGAAAACCAATAAGAGTTGTTGAGGAGATTTACAGCACCATACAGAGGTCTTAAAAGGACGTTAAAAGGATATAAAGGGCTGTCTCCCAGGTTAATAAAATCATTGAACGGATGTAGCAGACCATGTAAGAGACACCAATTACCAATAAAGGAAGCACAAACATGACTAGAAAAATGTAATAGGTAGACCATCAGCAGCTTTTCCTGTCTAGGCTCCTTCCTGTCTTTTCGTCTCCTTCCGCCGCCAGCTGTTCTTTTCTTCTTCCTTCGAACCGCGGCCGATGTGTCGTGTCTTCCTAGATTCCTCCGCCGCCCCTCTACCCCTCCCCTCCGGCCCCATCACTCCCCCCTCCCTCCCAGCGACAAAGGCTGCGTGACCACAACCCGCGGCAACCGCCGTTCCCCACTCCCCCACTCCTCCCCTCCCTCTCCCCCCCCCCCCCCCGACACTCCTCCCTCCACCTTCCTCCCTCCCCCACTTCCTCCCCCACTCCCTCCCCACTCCACTCCCACCACTCTCGCTTTCGAAAACCCGACTGAGTTTTCAAGCCGAGCTTCCCTCTCATAAACATTCACTCTCACTTTCACTCCCTCCAAAACACACACCACCCCACCCCTCCCATGGCCTTGCTCCCTTCACACGGCCGGATTTCCAAAATAACAACACACACACACTCCCATTCCCTCTCACTTTCCACCACGGAGTTGGTTGGAGTCACTTCGGCCCCCACTCCCTCCACCCTTCCCCTCCTCCCCCCGACATTGACTTCCCCTCTCCCGCTTCCGCGTCGCTCGATTTCCCCCCTTCCATTCCCTTTTCCTTTCCGGACAGCATAAACATTCTATCACTCACGTTCTCACGCACATTTGGTCTTCCATTTAGTAGACTCTCCATATCTTGAAAAACTATTAAAACAAGTATAGAGATGAGGAAACTAAAAGGGATGTTCTTTTAATCTCTAGTTCTTCTGTAGGTTATCTTTCTTGCGTTTCTTCTTGTCTCTGGAATTTTTGATCTTGCTCTGTCTCTTATTTCTTTCTGCAGCCTTTCCATCATTGTCGCATTGGGTGGTTTATTTTTTTAGATATTTCTCTATTTTATCATTAGATTGTTTCTCCTGCCCTGACATAAAAGGGGGAAAATTTCCCCCCTCTTCCCCTTCTTCTCCGCTCCCTTCTGTCACCATTTCTGCCCACAAGGCTCCTCTGACCTCTTCTTTTCCCTCCTCCCTCTTCTGTTCTCCTCCACCCAAATGGACTATCTCTCTTTTTTCAGACGAAATCGCGTCAGGCACAAAAGTTTTAAAACTGGGGTCAACCTGTTCCACTTCTATTGAAGGTTTTAAATATACTTCTACCCTCCCACCCTCTTGAATTCCTCCTGTATACTGCCTGAGGGTCGTGTCCCAGTTTGGAATTTTAAACCTATGTCCTTCAGAGGCGGTTTCAAGCTTTTCCCCCGAATGCTCCTCCTCATCCCCCCCATCCCTCTCTTCTTCACTGGGTGGCTCTTCCATGTTAACGCTGAGGTCATCCTTCTGCATCCCCTGGTTCCCTCCTTTGTCCTTTGCCTCTGGTGACAGGGGGCACATTCTTTCTTCGGAATTTCCAAACTCCCCCCCCTCCCTCAGCACCTTCTCTCCCGAATCTTCTCTGCTGTTTACGTCATCCCCTATCAGGCCCTCCCCCATCTCGTTTCTCTTCTTTCTTTGCATGTTGGATTCCTCTTCCTTTTCTAATAGCAGCACCGCTCCAAATCTAATGGGAAATTTTTCAAAAATATCTGGAAATGGGGGAAATTTGAAACCATTATTGCCCCCCACACCTGAAGCTGCAAGGCAACACATTTATCGGGTATATCTGCAAGTCCAGCAGTGGCTCGGAAACGAATTGTCACCAGAAAAATGGGGATGGAAACGTGTAGGGGGTATATTCATGCCGGTCCAAACCACTAAAGACCCAGCGGTTCCGGAACTCTTAAAAATGATATTTTGTCAATGTAAGAAAGAATGTAAGGGAACATGTTCATGCAAGAAAGCGGGGCTACCATGCTCATCATGTGTCCCGCCAGTGTTCAAATTATAAAGACAGCCAAGATACGTTTTCCGAAGAGGTAGAACTAGAGGAAACTCTAGAACCAGAAGGAGTCGTTGGGGAGGGGGACGTTGATGCCCAAGAATTATTATTGGAGGCTTGTGACGGGCACTGGTGATTAACAGATTTATGTCATAATTGCAATGTATTTTTATGTATTTTTCTATAATAAATAAAACTTAAAGAAAAGTTTATAACTCTTTTTTCCAAAAACCTCGATCAGGATGGTTGCAAAAAAATTTGCCGAGAATCTGCAAGAAATTGTTGTTGAGTTTTATGGGTAAATTTCTTCACTCTTGAGAGATTTTGAGTTTTCGTTAGGAAGAACCTAATGAACTTCAATACATTGCCACATGTGCAAAGCTGGTTGTCGCTAGTTTCAGGTCAATTGGTGGGGTCCATCTTGCTGTGATTAATCTTATGGCCTGCTTTCCTAATAGGTATAGCTTGAAGCCTCATCTGCGAGGAAAACAAGACGCTCGGAAACATAAATATCCTTCAAAATTATATGGTTTACGGTGTTTCTCATTTTTGACCCTGAGGATTTTGGCAGTGGATAGAATGTGGTGGCGCCATCTACAATTGGTTTCCACAGTCCAAAACATTGAAAATAATGGATTTCCAACACCCCCCCATCTCAAATTTTGTAAAAAAACTTGCATATTTCATGAGTCTCAAAATTTTGGATTTTTCAACACGATTTTTTGCAAAAAATATTAATGTTGCGAAAAAAATCACGAGGACCATTTTTGTAGAAAATTAACTGATTTTTAATTTTTATCCGAACAAAAAATCTCCAACTGCCATATTTTGGGAGACATTCGCGGAAAACCGATTTTTCGGGTCTTTTGGGGCCATTTTCACCCCCCTAGCACAATCTTTTCATGCAAACTTGGTCTCATTTTTAATGAGGTACCAAATACCACTTTCAGCCAGAAAATAAAAATTGTAACTAAATATTTACAGGTTGGCCTCTTTTTCCTCCTTCATTTACTGGAGGGTGTTTCAGAGTCATCCGTTCCGATCGGATCGGAAGGCTTGGATCGGATTCTACGTCACTTACTATCGAAAGGACAATCCGTGCGTTTCAGACTGCTTCCGATCGACTCAAGGAAGGCTTTCCGATCGGAACCGGGTCGATCGGGATGGAGGTGTCGGAAAGTCATTCCGATTGCGTTGGTTGGTCTCAGGTGAATACCCTTATGATGTTGTTGACGTTAATTATTTGGCTATAATAAGATTATACCGGTTTATTTCATGTGTGCACATTTATGTGGATGTCCTGCCAGAATAATATAGGTGTAGGAGAATTTAATTAGCGTGTAAATGGGACAATATATGCGCATGTTGTATCACTGTTGGCGCAAGTTTGTTTACATATTATTTGGGCAAGTAATTTAGCAAAAGGAAGATGAGACGAGTTGGAATGCATAGCAGAATAACGTATAAATATTTCAGGTAGCTTAATGTAGTGGAAACTGATCTTTCAGTTTGGAAATATATCAATTTGTTTAGTTTTCATACGATACGTGTACGTGACCTAGAATCGTATGTACATTAAAATTAGACATGGTTATGAACTTAGTTAGATTGAATCCATTTTGTACAACCTAAATAGTATATTTCTACATGAAATATTCGTTTGAAGTGATGTATATGCTGCGATTTCCGTAGTTATGTTTACTTACCATCGCACAGCTGATTCTCGATTTCATCTATGTTCGCAGATTATTTTGAGTTTGTTGCACTCTAAACTCTTGACTAATCCCAAATGTTACTAAATTTGGTAATAATACGAAATTACATTGTTAATAGCACATGGACGCCTTGAGGAACCTAAGATACCTGCAGAGGAGACGGAGAAGGCAGCAGATATTGTTGAGAAGACAATATCTGAGGCAGTTGAGGGATCACTCTGACCCCTTTAGTGTCACAGAAGAGGTTTTTCAAGGCTTATATCGCCTAAATAAATTCCTGGCAAGGGATTTGATTGAGGAAATTAGACCATTCCTCAACAGTGGACAGCTTTCTACAGCATTAAGCGTTGAAATAAAGGTGTGTGGTGGTTTTCAGAATTTAGTCAAGGAAAATTTTCCATTTCCAGTATTAGAAAGCTGTTGAAAAAACATTTCTAGGTTGCTTCTAGTACTGAATATACCTAAAAATACCTGTATGAATTATAAAAAGTATCAATCACATCAGACAAAATAACGTACATACTTACTTGTATATTTCTGGAAGAAGTTGCATTGGCAATAACTTTGTTAAATTGAAAACATCTAATTTTCCTATTTGTTACTTAAGCAGCTGGAGGTTATTCAAATAACATACATAAATTTGATACATTAAGGCTCTATAGCTTATTAACATAATGCAATGATTTTGAAATTGATTGAAATTTTTCATATCTTTTTAGGATGATAAATCATTTCTGTGTTAGAATTCAAATTCATACTCCTCTATTGAAGTACCTAGATGTTACCTCCTGTGCATGATATTAACGATTGAAAAAATTTCTTGGGAGCTTAGGTCCTTAGTGCCTTGCATTTCTACGCTCAAGGGTCGTATCAGAAGTCTGTGGGGAGCAGTGCCCATGTAAGCCTCAGCCATACCAGTGTTAGTAGGGCTATAGAAGAAGTTACTTATAGCCTGAACATGCCTGGAGTTTTAACAAAGTGGGTTTCATTCCCCCGTACTCACTTGGAAAGGAGGCAATACATTGAGAGGTACATATTTTACTTTTTACAAGTAGTTCATTTATTTTCACACTCCTTGGACAGGTACATATCAAAACCAATATTCATACTCTTTTGGTACAAATTCACTTAAAAAGTATAATAATCGTCACATCCCAGGAAGGTTTTACCATCAGATTTGCACTTACATTTGCACAAAAATAGTTTACCACCCCACAAAAAATAATTCATGAAAAAATACCAGCAGTCACATCTGGTAAAACAGTTGAGTAGAGCAAATGACATGCACCGCACAGACAATGGATTTAAAATAATAACAGTCACATCAGCTAAAAGAGTTTGCCAATGTGTATGTCATACAGCCTGTTAGTCACAGCTTTCTTAAATCCTAAGATTGATATGACAGAACTCTGCGCTCTATTCATCTGTTGACTAATCTCTTAATGTGAAATAAATCCTTTGTATTGACATGTATCATTATTTGTTCTTGTATTTCATACAAAACGTCTTTTTCTGTAGTCTCCCAAGACAATTTCACCTTCATTATTCTTCAAAAGACCATTGTGCATGAAGTTCTGTCAGGTAAAGTCACTCCTTCTTCTTAAAAATTATAGTTGATATCCCTCAGCATAAAATCATAAACAAAGTAACCAATAACATAAAATGATAAATGGAATGGAAAAATTGTTATAAATAAAGTGAAAATAAGAAAATGGCTTCTACATCATAATCATAAATTGAAATAATAACCAAAAAGCCTCTTTCAAAATAAAACTTAAATAAGGTAATGGCCTCTACGTCATATTCATATATTAAAATAAAAAAAACTCTGTTTCAAAAAAAGTAACACTGAAAATAAATAAATAAGGTAATGTCCTCCATATCATAATCATGTATTAAAATAAAATAAAACTCTGTTTCAAAAAAAGTAAAACTTGAAAAAATAAGGTAATGGCCTCTACATCATAATCATATATTAAAATAAAATAAAACTGTTTCAAAAAAAGTAATACTTAAAATAAAGAAATAAGGTAATGGCCTCTACATCATAATCATATATTAAAATAAAATAAAACTCTGTTTCAAAAAAAGTAAAACTTGAAAAAATAAGGTAATGGCCTCTACATCATAATCATATATTAAAATAAAATAAAACTGTTTCAAAAAAAGTAATACTTAAAATAAAGAAATAAGGTAATGGCCTCCACATCATAGGCCTAATCATACATTTAAAAAAAATCTAAAAGCCTCTGTTTCAAGGTAAAGAAAAATACCAACAAAAGAAATAATTACAAAAGGAAAAAAACTAAATAAATAATAAAAAATAACTACTTCCTTAGGTTCCTTAACCTGTAAATAAAGAAATGAAAAAATCAAAATTCTATTTATTATAGGCATTACCAGTCTTCACAAATCCCAGGAGTCATTGGATTTGTAGATGGCACTCATGTTGCCATTAGAGCACCGTCCGAGCATGAGCACCTGTATGTAAACAGGAAATCATTTCACTCGATTAATGCTCAAATTGTAAGTTTTAATGTGAAGTACACCATCAATAAAATAACTCTTCCCAAGCTAAGATGCTTATTTTGTGCATTTTTAGGTGTGTGACTCTCAATTAAAAATATTGAATATACTGGCCAAATATCTACGACTCTTTTGTTTGGGCTAATTCCAGTGTTCGGGGAGTTCTCCAAGGAGTATGGAGAGAAGGTGAAGAATGCTGGCTCCTAGGTATACACAGTTAAATTTCTTTTAGATGCTAAGAAATTAACACTGCTGTAAAATAACGAGGGAATATATATCTAAACAGGTGATTCTGGTTACCCAATTGAGCCATGGTTGATGACTCCCATCCTCCATGCAGAAGAAGGCAGTCCTGAGGCAAGGTACACCCACCTACATGTACGGGCAAGATGTGCCGTGGAAAGGTGTATAGGGGTGTTGAAAGGGCGATTCAGGTGCCTGAATAAGGCAAGGTTGCTTGAATATGCCCCTAAAAAAGTGTGTGGCATTATAAATGCTTGTTGTGTGCTGCACAACCAGTGCCTCCAAGGACATATGAATGAACCAGTTCTCATGGGAGAAGAACATGGGGAAATTGGGCAAGACCCAGTTGAGGAACAGGGGCAAGTGGGAGATGTCGCCAGGGCAGTAAGGAGGCGCCTGGTCAGGCGACTCCTCTAATTCAACCCTCTATTATTCGCCACTAAGTTTTCCACTAAAATAAGCTAAACTTACTCTATTAAAATATCTCTCAGTATCTGATTCATATCAGATACTGACGTGGCCATACTGGCAGCTGCATCAGCCATCTTTTCTGAGGCTGCTACACTTCTCTCTTCCAGTGAAGAGGCATCATCTAAGAAACATAAGAAACATCAATGTTAAAAGTGCTGTTTATTGCTTAACAACCAAAAAACTACAGACAATGGAAAGTAATTTCAGCAATTGAAAACATTACCTCCTAAAATATTTGAGAAGCGAGACCTGAAAATATTGTTTTTACTTAAGTACTTCAAATTTAGTCATACATGCCAAAGAGAGGATAAGGAATTGGATTTAAAGTGTGTTTTTGCCATTATTGAAACTTGTGCATAGTACATCCCTGGTATGGAATGATTCCCAACAACAAGCACTCTTGTGGGGCAGCTTGCTATGCATAATGCAGGTATAATTGACTATTAAATAATTCCATTGCATGCTCTTGCTTGTTAGAATTATATCCAACTACCACACAAAGTGCATATTTCTCTTCAATAATTATGTTATTCATTATGTGCTATGTATGATGAGGCTTGAACATTAACATGTCACTGTGGATACTTTACTCTTATACTAATTTTCCAGCTTTTCTAAAAACATATTATTTGTGTTCATACCAATCTGATGTGAGACAGTTATTTTGATTGGGCTGTGTTTTCTGTTTAGTATTCATTGCATAATTCTTTTGTAATTGTAATTTATTCTGTTTTATTGTATAGTATATTATACATTGAGCATGTATACTTCTCCCTGTGTGCATTTCCATGTTACAATACTAGTAGAAATGGCTCTAATGATAAGTATAAACTGAATATAATTGACATAATTATATTTGTAATATACCTTTCCTTCTGAACCTTGATGTATTTTTGTTCTTTATTATTATTATGAAATAGAAAATTAAGGTCATTTGCAATTTTCCTCCAATACTTAAATTAACATGAAGGTAAAGGAATTTCTGAACTGAACATGGGTAACTTAATAAATTTCAGTGAAAAACCTTAAATCTTAAAATCATAGTTGTTATCTATGCTAGTTCTTTGTAGGAATTTAAGGATTGAGAGAAATTGTTGTTATGCAATATTTTACCTTTTTCAAGGCACCTCCTTTTGCGAGGTGGTGGAGTAGGGGCTGGAGTTGCCTCTGCCTCACTTCCGGAGGTAACCAAACTTGCCTCCTCCACATTTTCCTGTTGCAACTGAAATGAAAGAATTCAGGGTGAAATATGCTGTGCAACCACTTTCTAACAATAGGGTGCAAGATATGCCCAAAATAATCATGTATAGCTATTAGAAATGTTGGCACTTACGTCAATAGGGTCCACTGCTCCTTCCACCCCAGTAACTGCCACCTCTCCCATGAGATATAGCAACCTCTCCTCCAAAATGGAGAGGGGTGTCACAGGCAGTGGGGGTCCACCACCAGTTCCCAGGGAATGGCGACGCAGTTTTGCAGCCTTCTGCTTCACGTCGCATTTCCAGTCCTGCCAGCACTATTATCACAATCACAGTAGCATTAACGTATGTACAAGTATAGTGATCACAAAACAAAATGTTAAAGAAGTATTTTATTACCTTTGCCCACTTCCCTACATCCTTGGTGGCCCCACTCGGACAGGAATTGAGCTTCTGGCTCAATTCCTGCCACAGCTTCTCCTTCCTTTGGGCACCAAGGGGGCCCACCCACTTATTGTGAGCAAGCTCCAGATGCTCTTCCATATATTCAAGCATCACCTCCCTCTGCTGGCAGGACACCCTGGTCACAGATTTCGGTCCTATAAAACAAACTGGCAATTATCTCCTGCAGCAAGACTAATACACATATTATATTTCAATAATGATATTAATAAACACTTGGGTAAATTTATTGATAATTTTTGTAAATATAGTAATTTCCCAGAAGATGCACTTGCATTACTATGACCTGTATATTGGTTGTTGATGTAACTGTTGCAATATAAATGCAAAAACTATGTAAGTTATTACCAAGGAAAATCTTATTGGAATATTTCAGCCTGTTTCATAGCTATATCACTGCGCAAGAAAGCGTTTGATTTCAAATAACAATATTTTATTATATGATATGAATCAAAACAGGCACATAGGTTGGAGTTATTCGAATGAGGTTCGATGTTACTGCATTATGTACGGTGGTGTTCCAAAGCCCAAATATGATGTATAAATTCTGTTGACGCAAGTATATTTGATATAAAAAAAGGTGCAATATTAGCAAGTGTGCCATTTTCGCAATAAAATGGTGTTAAAAAAATAATCGGGTACGTGTACCACAGATAACAATAAAACCCCATTGTTTTTCGTTATTTTAACAAACGTGTCAAGCCATTGACAATCATCGACACCATAAAACCTTTCAATGTAGTCACTGTATTTCCTTCCAATGAACCTCCATTTTTACGGGCAAAATGTAAGAGCAAACGGCATATCATGAAGGTCAATACATCAATGAAGAAGGAACACATTCAAATGAGATAAACAATGAAAATAGCACGTCGGATTTTGGATAAAACATTGAGTAAATGATGCTAAGTATCTGTTGTTGCAAGAAAGGGTACGTTTCGTGACTGTATCTATTACAAGTCATATGCATGTGACCTTAATAATCAACTGTGTACTCACGAGAATGAACGAACAAAATCGTTTAAAATTTGCATTAATTCCCGTTATTTACACAAATAGACAGGAGATTACATTGAAAAAATTACAAAAGGACAATTCTAAAATAATTTTAACCCACAATAACGTCAATTATAAGACAATCTATCAATTAGCACAAATACATCCCCGTACATACCTTTTCCCTCCATTATGAAGTGTTAAACCTGGCGGGAGGTTGCTTTTCGCTGCTCACTTTTCTCTTCAAAACTGTGACGTTTCATCGCTGCTCGATGGGGATGAGGAGTGACGTCAAACCAACAGCGGAACGCTTTCCGATAGTAAGTCTGAAGCGCACGGAAGACGACCGTAGGAAAGGTATCCGATCGACTCGGATTGAATCCGTTTCCGATGCCGTCAATCCGATGAGTCAGAAACACCCTCCTGGACTAGAGCTATATTAGTAGTAGCATCTCGTAGCATTCTTAAATTAACAGTATTAGTAATATTAACCACTAGATGTGTCTATAGCATTGCTCTGCATGTTTGCATGTTCATTTACGATCACTCTCCCTGTTTCCGATTGGTCTGCGCACTGTTCTCCTGACTGACTTTGGCCTGCGCCTAGCGGCAGGGGGAGCGCGCGAGGTTCTGTTTTGTGCTGGCACGAGTGCTGCATGCCTGGTGTGGAACCGCCCCGTGCCATACACCCTAGTGGTTTGCACGGTACTTCATAGATGCAGATATTACGCGAGCCATTCGACTCCTCCTCCGCGCCTCCTGCTGGCCGCCCCTAGCCTTCAATAACCATTCGACGACCTGTGTCATGACCAGCCCCGCTAGCCACTATACCAGACCTACGGGAATATATCACTCACTCAGTCATCACTTAGTAACAGAAAAAATTACTCAGAAATAACTGCCATTTTATCTTGTTCACAGTGCAATATATTTTATTTGATGGTAGTAATGGGTTAAAACTAAGTATGCAGACGACGCGCGACGCTGAAATGTAACCTTTCTTTTCATTAGTACTTTTGTTACTGAGCGCCTTAGAGCCAACTGTAAGTTTTAAATGTTTAGTATACATGGAGTTGCAAATAATAGCCAGGTTCGTGGTGATAAACTTCATTATCACCGTTAATGAATACGCAAATACTGTTGTTACGTATACCGATATATAGCGGACTTGCCCTCCTGGATTGGTGGCGCCTCTATTGGCCTCCGCGGGAAACGACTTCTTTAAGGGAACATGCCTAGGCGGCCAGTTTCCAGACCTTCACTTCTCTACGACCGTGGTCATGACAACCGAGGAGTAGCTCGGTGGCCATGCCTGTGTGCATGGTCTTGTCGCCCTTGGGGCTTCGGTCGATTCCCTGCTGGGGTGCGAGAGGGACTGCAGGTGAGTGAGGAGGTGCAAAACAACAAAGCGGAGGGAGACCGAGCAGATTTCTTCCGCGTGGCTGTGTCTACGACCCCCCATGGCCAAGCGGACTCACCTCCGCCCCTGACCAACTGCCCCTTCACCCCTCCCCTCGCTACGTCTAAGTCTACGCACATCCTCTCTTCACAATGACCAAGTTTCCGACACATTAGTGCCACGCTCCATATTTAAGTTTTCACCAGTCTTATCTTCACGTCTCGTCTAAGATCCCCTCTCATCCATTCCCTTCTCTTCGAAAATGCTTCTTTAGCGAGCGCAATTCTGCATCTGATGTCCTTACCACTAAACCCATTCTTCTCCAGAATATTTCTCAGATACGTAAACTGCTCGACATGCTCTATCTTCTGCCCTCCCACCCTTATATTCAGCCCCGCCTTCTTACTTCTAGAAAATCTCATTACTTTCGTTTTCTTGTGATTGATCTTCATCCCATACTCTTCGCACTGCACTTCTAATGCATTCACCATTGACTGTAACCCCTTGGCCGACTGACTAACTAATGCTTGATCATCTGCAAATCTCACTGATTTTATCAGCTCCCCTCCTACCTTTATTCCCACCTCCTCCTCCCCCCATGCCTCCCATACCATTTCTTCTGAATACACGTTAAAAAGCAACGGCGATAGTGGGCACCATTGCCGCACTCCCCGTCCTATCGTGGCCCATCCCGATTCTCCATTGGCTAGTAGCCAATGGCTACCCTAACCTGCGCAGTCTGATTCATATACAAATTTCGAATCAGACGCCTGTCCCTCCAATCGACCCCTAATTTCTTCAACACTCCCATTAATTTCGTCCACTCCACCCTATCAAACGCCTTCTCGAAATCGACGAAGCATGCAAAAACATCCTACCCATACTCTAGGTTTCTCTCTAATAACGTCCTCATCACCGCTATAGCGTTTCGCGTTGCCGTCCCTCTCCTAAACCCGAACTGGTCCTCACCCAGGTATTCATTAGCCTTCTTCTCTAGCCTTCTGTTTATAATTCTCAGAACTACTTTGGCCGCGTGGGATATTAGGCTTATTGTCCTATAGTCTTCACACGTTTTTACCTTGCTCTGTTTCGGTATAGGAATTAGTACAGTCTTCGCGAAGTCTTCCGGCCACGCTCCATCCTCATAAATCCTACGAATAAGCGCAAAACGTTTTCCTCTTACGTTCTTCCCCATGCTTTTTAAAAACTCTGAAGGTATGTCATCTATTCCTTCCGCCTTATTCCTTTTCATGTATCGTAGAACTCTTTCGATTTCGCTATCTGGCAAACCTGGTCCGATGCCATCTCTGTCGATGTCGTCTTCCCTTTCTATATCTAACGTACTGGGCCTTATTTCTTTACCATACAGCTTTTCAACATACTCCTTCCACCTCTCCTGGATCTCTTTAGGTTCTACGATCATCTTTCCCATTTTGTCTGTTATCGTTGTAACTCCCTTTCCCTTATTACCGCCCGTCAGTTCCTTTCTTTCCTATACCATTCCTCTGCTCTTTCCTCTTCTTGGTATTTCTCTAACGAGTCGGTCTGTTCTCTCCACCACGCCTCTCTTGCTTTCATTGTTTCTCTTCTAAGCCTGTTATTGAATTCTCGGTATTTTTTCTTACCTAGCTCTGAGTTTATGCTCTTTCATTTCCTTTTCTCCTGCATCTCCATTATCATCTCCTTCGTGATCCACGGTTTTCTTATTTTAGTTGCACTGACTACGCCTACCGTTGCTTTCGCCGCTTCTACAATTCCATTTTTAAAACTTCCCCATCCATCTTCCACTAATCTAACTCCATGATCCTCGCCCATTATCTCATCATCCTTCTCTCGATACTTCTTCTTCATTGCCCCAGTTAATGCCTCCGTATTCCACTTTTCTTACCTCCTTCCCGTTCTATTTTTTTTTTTATTTTTGCCCGATATTTCATGACTAATAAGTTGTGATTGGTGTCTGCATCAGGTTCTGATTAAGTAAGCGCGTTTTTAACACTTCCATTATCTGTGACGAACCACTATATAAAAAAGCTTCCCAATATGTATTTATATATCCTCCTCGACTTTACTCCCATTAACCACATCATTTTGCATGATGTTTTCACATTTGGATTAAAATAATTACGTCGTCAAAATAACCAGCTTTATTAATTAATCCACTTGACAGACACTCATTCAACAGTAGCTCCGCATTTTGCTTCTCTTATAGAAGATGGAGGGAATTATAAAACAAGAGAAATTGCAATGCGCCGTTTGAAATAAAGATGGCTTACCTTCATATATCTTGAATAAAATAATGGAATGGGCAACGTAAAATAGCTTGGAAATAAATGTTGGCAAATAAATGCTGCGCCAACTTATTTATGACGCGTAGAATAGTATTAGATACCTGTGTCTTTGTGTATAAAATCAGGGACAATGAAAATGGCTAAAAATGACACGCTGAAGTATCTAGGGGTGACCATAAATAAAAATTTGGCTTGGGCGCAGCATTTAAAAAATGTTCCGGCGAAAGGTTTCAAAACTCCACATTTCACAACGCGAAACTTAAAGAAAGCGTCGAAGGGAGTTAAAAAAAATGGCTTACAAAACAACGGTACGACCAATATTGGAATTCGACACGCGAGCTTGGGACCCATATGATATTGAGATAGTGAAAAAATTGGAAAAAGTTCAAAACGCGGCACGCTACGTCTTAGGCAGGCATGGGAGATGTGATAGGGTGAGTGATATACTGACTAGATTGAGCTGGGAAAGTCTTGAGGAAAGGCGAGCAGCATACAGGCTAGCCAACCTCTACAAGGCCTACAAAAAGGATAAGGGATGGGACGAAATCAGTAAAAGATTGCTCGAGCCAAGCCGAATTGGAAGAAATGACTATAGTTTTAAAATAAGGGCACGACAGAAAAAAACGAACAAAGGAAAATTTTCCTTCGTTAACAGGACGATAGAGGAGTGGAATGCCGTACCTGTAGAAGTATTAAATCTTTTCCCAAAATGTTATAAGAAGTTCAAGAAGAGACTTCGCCTCACAAACATTAAGCGAACCGACTCATATTATTTATGTGAAATATTGATTTTTATTTGTTAATTGAGTATTGGAGTGATGCATGGACCATTACCACCAGAAAAATGCCGAAAATAATGTAATTGGGTAAATAAATAAATATTGTGGAAAAATAAGAGAAACTGAATCCTCCCCTCTTGACCAACTCAAATAGTAATATCATTACTATTTCCTAAGTCTCGCGGATTCTTCTGCAGCATTTTAGATTGAAAATATTTACGAAAATCCTGCTTGAGATAAAAGTGTTTATGGGAGACATCAATGTCACGTTGAGATAGTAACCTTAAGGGCCCTGAGAAATATCTTTGTAGGTGATTTCGTCTCGTATGAGACGCACAACTACATTTCTACGTCTTATCGCCGTTTTCACGGAACTACTGCGACGAGAAAAAACGCTGTAACAACCTTTATATTCCGCAATCGTACCAACTATTTAGTATGTGATTACTCAAATTTCAGCGTTGGGATTGGTTCTAGGCGTTGGCAAATTTACGGAAGTTTATCTAAATAATGCCTTTAGTTAATATTTAATAATTTATGAGGTTCGAATTTAGTGAAGCCAGTAGTTCAATTTGTGTCTATAAAAATATTTTTTTCAGCTTTATGAACTCATAATACATCTACCAAGAAGGACAATTATTAATTTAAATAACTCTAAATAGCTAAATGGCAGTATAAGTTATACTAAAAGCAAGGGAAATGGAAACTCTCAAGGCATAGTGTGACTTCCATAGTCTAATTCTACCAGGTAAATAACACTTCAATTTTGCTCAACCCTAAACCAAAGCCACTTTGCTGAGTAAAAACACTCTAAATTGCGTGAGTACATCCACCACTTGGTTTCTCCAACGGTACATGAGGTGCATTTAATGAATATGAACAAAGAATCTTATTTTTGACTACTTTATCCAGGAAAAGTTAGCCCGTGAATGCAATTGGGATGAACCGGAGATATCCCCGTAAGCGTCCGTTTTGACCGCTATTCATTCGATCACGTTGTGACCGCTCAAACAGCTTCACAGGCAAAGATTGTGGTAGCACGATGGAGGGGCCAGGTTATTATATCGCAGCAAATCTAGTATCATAGTATACGTGTTGAATACAAGTAAAGTAAAGCGAGGCATCGTATGATACGCAGCGTTGATAAACGTTAATTGGGATTTTTTAAAGAATGCTTTTCATGTGCGACGTTAAAGTAGGGGAAATCAGCTTCTCCCTTGTTAGGCCCCACTTGGAATATGCTGCCACTATTTGAGATCCTTGTGAAGTAGGCTTGAAAACTGAGTTAAAACGCAGGCAGCGAAGATCGGCAAGATCCGTTGAAGGCCGTTTTGATAATCTCGTTAGTGTTACTGACCTTTTGCAGCATATGGAATTGGAAACGCTTTCAGACCGTCGATTAAAATGTATAGACTCCATCTATTATGTAAGTTCCAAACCGATCTATTCTCTGACGACGTTGATAATAGCACGCCGTGCATCTTTACAACATAACTCTTGACTCTCTGTCTATTTGTGTAGTTGCAAAATACATATATACTAACGGTCCCTCTCCATTGGGAGCATATCTATCATATTCCACATATCTGACATACTTGGGTAGATCAGATCATGAGAATAAAATTAGGGAACTGGACCGCAGAACGAACTGATTTAAAATGTATTTTTCCCGCGAAAGATAAGGGACCATAACAGCTGCCAATGATACTTTAAACTGGGTTTTTTCGATAGGTAGTGTAGCTCTTAGTAGTAGTAGTACTCCCTAATACTTGAATCTTTATCTGTTCCCTAGTACTAAAAGCAAGCCGTGCATGTTTTCAACATAACTCTTGAGTCTCTGTCCATATGTGTGGTTGCAAAATACATATATGCTAATGGTTCCTCTCCATTGGGAGCATATCTGTAGTGTAGTGCATGCTTATGAGGCTTCACCTCATGACATGCATTAGCGATTTATGCTAATTCATAGTTAGTCGTAGTTACACTAACTTTATGGTATAGTGTAATTCATGTTGGTGACTACTCACACTCTGCCACACACTTCTGAGGTGGCTTGTAGAGTATTTTGTAGATGTAGATGATTCTGCAATGCTTGGATAGGAAATCGGTCGATATTTGGAGAAGATGGGATGTGGGGTCATCCGCTGATTAATGATGTTGGAAGAAGGGATGTGACCCGGTACGGAACAAAACGTTTTGTGCCGGACCGAGTCGGCACGAAATACCCATAATGGTAAAGTGCCGGACCGGGCGAGGTTCGAAATTACTTGAAATGATTTAGTTTCGGACCGGAAAAGGAACGAAATTTCCCAAAATGATTTAGTGCCTGATGGCACTGGTTAAGTGCTTTTTCGTGCCATTTCGTGTCACTCTTCGTGGCTAACACAAGTATATTACATTAATAATCACTATCACTAATTAGGGTATTCATTATTGACGTTAACAAAATAAAACTCAAATATTTCCCATACCACTTGTTCACACAAGAGTTACGGACGCAGGTATCCATCTAGACCATGTACAAGGGTGCCGCTTCCGGGTTCCGCACACGCCTTACACGCACTGATAAAACTAACCTGATCATGCTTCGGGGTTACACAACTGGATTATGGATCCAGGAACACACCTTATTGTCGCCTTCTTAGTCCGCGCCTGGGTGCCGTGCCTGAGGTCCGCGCCCGGGTGCGGCACCTTGTGAGGTTCAATGGATAATTATCCTTGAGTGGTGAGAGGTCGCGTTGACAGCGGGTAAGACTGTAGGCTTGGTTTGTTCCTTTTTAAGCCCCTCTCCCACCACCGGCTGGAATTTCCCCGCTGGGAAATGGTGGTCAGTCTCGGTGGATAATAAAAGGCGCACATTG
Organism: Pyrrhosoma nymphula; assembly: GCA_963573305.1. Lineage (NCBI taxonomy): Eukaryota > Metazoa > Arthropoda > Insecta > Odonata > Coenagrionidae > Pyrrhosoma > Pyrrhosoma nymphula. Next base: position 101,573,049 of record OY754332.1, on the reverse strand, counting down.
GGGATTTTCCCTAAAGATTAAACGAGTGGTAAAGAGTATGCCATGTACGTACCTTCCTGAAAGAGGTCTAAGAATAAATGGATGGAAAGCCATAAAATGAACTTCTCGGAAAATATACAAAGAAGTCTCTTGAGGGTAAAATCCCGTTAAGAAAGTGAATTGTCACGTATTTCCCTTCGAGTGGCCCGCCTGCAATGGAAGTAGCAGCAGGAAATCTTATAAGCTGCAAGGGTTATTGTTACTATCTCGATGATGCCAATTCTCAGTTGGATATACACCTTGTGGGCGACTCCTGCATTATCCTCATCCGTCTTAATCGTCGGAGACACCAAGGAAAATTGTGTTCGCTAATGATTCTTACAGTGAGTTGTGACAAGGCAAGACTTATCAATACCGGATAGTGAATTTGAAGCATGGGACGACCACTTTTGGATTTTATTCAAAAGTTTTTCCACTTTGGTGAAAACACCCAAGTGTCCATATGTGAAATCGAAGACTGCTCGACCGTAATTAAAGTAAATAACAATTTTAAACACGATTCTTCCGTTTCCAATAATGCGTCAATGAGAGCCGCTTTTATCATCCTTTCCTTTTTAGAGATGGGCACATATCAAATCTCATTATTTGTGTGAGTTGAATTTTAAAGCATCACTACTGTCGGGCACAACAGTATTAGCACTCGACTATGTAGCTAAACAATAAAAGAAACCAAGGGGTTAAGATTTTAAGTTTTCGCAGCAAGTAGAGTTGCTAAGAGGCTTCCGTGATCGGCTGCGTTGTGCGTGTTGATAACTTCGCCATGCGCCATTCCAGGAGGCATCTTCAGGAATGGGATTCATCAACCAATTCCAGAAGAAGCGTCCTGCAATGTCCGCGAAAGCTCGGAAGTTATCAATGCGCACATCGCAGCCGATCCTGGAAGCCTCAATTAACAAAGAAACCTAGAGGTCTGCATGGAAACCATTTACTTCATATTAAAGAAAATATACTCTACATTCAAATATTAATAATAACATTATATTTAATTTAAGATATTTCTTAATAAGGCGATGACGTAAAAATTAACCTATATAGGTATATTTCAAGCAGGCATGTTTACTTTTTTTCTTATAATTCCTTTGTAGTATCGGTACCAAATTATGGTACCTGATAAACGAGATTGTTCTCTATTTGTTTTGTAAATTTCAGAATTTTATCGTATGAAGGTCTTTGTGTCGTGTAAGTATATATGTGAATTCTCTTAAACAACGTCTGAGTTAGAAAATGTTTTTCTCCAGTTCAGTCTCGGTTCATCGACGCACGGTCACGGCAATGTTATGCATGGTAATTCAGGGTGGATCGCAGCCAGGCGCAACTCCACTGAACTGAATATAAATATCAATCACTTTATAATCAACAATTTATTTTGCCTTTAACTGGCTCTAAAAATTAATGACTCATGCTTTGCTTATGACAATACAACCAAAAATGCTTTTCTAAGACGTACCTCTCCGGAGAAATAGTGGATTTACAAAATGCACAAAAAACATTTTTGTCACATGATAAAATTCTAAAATTTATTTCTCTTGAGGAAAACAATGTTGTTTATCAGGTAGACTCAACTTGATAAATCAGTTCCATTTTCCTGATTCATAAGCCAATATTAGTAACATTTCACTATCTCCTCTCCCGCCACTCTCTTTAGTCTTTACCATGCCCCTCAACTCCGATGCCCCTCCCCTGTCAGTGCCCTTTATCCCTCGAAACATTCCATTCCTATCTCGTGCCCCAGAATACTCCTTCCTTCTTTCTTCCCTTTAACCAGTTCTTCCCCAGAGTTCACCTTAGTTCTCAATACTTTCTCTCCTCTATGATTGGTCTCATGGCTCTTCCCTCAAGATTGGTATTTCCTCGTTTTTCCCCACGTGCCTCCTGTATTGCGGCTACAATGTTGCCTCCCCTAGGATATTCACCAAACTGCCAACAGCACTTTCTTTTCCCCCATTTGTAGTTGTATTCCTGCTGGTGGTTTCATTAATCCAAGTTTCTCTTCCCTCTCCTAACCAGGATACTGTTTATCCCTTTGAATGCTCGAAGCGTCCTCAGACCCAACCGTACCCCATGCTGTGTCCCTGTCTGACTCCCCCCCTTCTCTCCGCCATCTGTGGTAATGTTCACCTTCCAGTCGGTTTCCCCCATCTTTTTCAAGACAAAGAACAAAGCCTTCATTAAACTTCCCACTAATGGGAATATCGGAACGGAATTAACTTAAATGGGTACGGTCCCAAACTAAAACAAATTTAAGTTTCATTTCTCACAGAACGTATTCCTTTTCGGATCGGCTTTAACTTGGCATTATACGATCGGACCAAGATTTCCGTACCGTTTAATAACATTTTTCGCTTTCGCACCTGAGTTCTGCACTCAAGATCTACATCCAAGTCGCGCATTCGAGTCTCGACATCCACGCCCTAATCCGTGTCCCGCACCCGCGTGCCTATTAGCACAACTACGCCAAACATCCGCATCCTGAAACCGAACTTCCCGCACCCCACAAGGGGTCCCGTACCCCGTAACGGCGTCTAACACCCTTACCACGCATCTGCATCCCTGAATTAAGCCCCACAAGTTCGAAGAAAACAAGCAGACGCGGCGTTCGAGAAATCACCAGGAATTTGAATTACACGTCAATAATAAAAAATATGGAGATAATCTGATTGAAATTTCATACGTGTGTAGTTCGATCGACAAAAATCGCGCTAAAAGGCGGGTGCGTGTCCACTAAAGTACGTGTGCTCTGGATTTGTATTTATCTTTTCTTGTTTTTATGCCTTAAGTCCGCCGCTTAAAATAACCCATCTAATTTATTTTTGTTTCTTATTTTCCACTTCTTTCCTTGTTCTCCAATTGTTCATCATCATTTTGCTTTGTTTTCTCCTCTTCCCTTTGGTCCAGGTGAACTGTATTTTCTTCTTTTCAGGAAAATCTTGACATTTTGCATCAATATTCTAAATGCAATTTATTGCTGTATAGTTCCTCGTTATCCCCATCTCTTCCATGTCTTTCTTTAATCCTTGGACCCACAGGTTGATATTCTTACTTTCTTACACATCATAAAAGCTCGTTTTGTGAGTAAACGTATGCCCATATCAATTCTGAAAGCCGAAGGACCTATTTCTCCGTTTCCTGATTGCATCTGACATATTTTTTCCTCATCCTTGTAGCAGTTTTCATTCATCCCAAGTCTAAAGACGACTTTTTTTGTTTTCAGTGATCCCAGAATTTTTCTCCGACCTTTATTTCCTTTATCAAGTAGGTTTTCATTATTTGCAGATTAACAGATCATGAATGGTATTCATGCAGTGAATCTATCACTCCGAAGCCATTTGCTTTCGCAATTGGCTTCTAGCGAAAACTATCAATAACTGAGATGAATTCTTCTTTCCTTTTCTATACATGGGGTGCACAAAAATATTATTCATCTTCATGGGATGATTAAGAGCAATTTTATAACATCATATATCTGGTGTTGAGTTTACGTATTCTGCGGTGAACATTCTCGTTTGAATGAAATTGGAAAGATGGGAGTATTGTTGGCGGGTGCTTTACAAAAGTCAGAGATCGTGATCTCACCGTACACCTTTTCAACGATCGAATGAAACAACGGCTGAAGGCGGTAATCACGTATTTCAAGGGAATCTTATTGAAATTCGTTTGCTTTACGTGTATGTTCTTATATTATTTCTGGAATTAATTACATGGCGACAAAGCAAACTTCAGCCGTAAGCCGGCGAAATTTTCTTTCTTAAGAATTCCACTTTTTTCGAGGCCTGCTGTCATGTTTAATATTTCATATAAACTTAAAACAATATAAAAATTATATACAACTCTTAGTGGTCGAATATGAAAATTGAACTATAATAAGCTTCCATTGATACCTCATCTTTATAAGTTGACATGATGTTCTATTATAGTGTGGTAATAATTGCGACGATATGATGATGTTAATTGATCAATATAAATCCTTTAATGACAATCCTTGTTTCAAATCCACAAGTGTTCATCATAAGTCCTGTATAATTCTGAGGATCCCGCAAGCTAGCCGTGGTATGAACATTTACGGCGTTTTTCGCAAGTGCACACAAGTATAAAAATCCTACGGGTATCTCTTTCCTCTCTGACATTCTCACGTAACCAATGGCCTCTTTTGGCATTAAATTGATCTAGTATCGTCAATTCCCACTTGAAAAACAAAAAATAGTAATTTTCTAACTATCTCATGAGCTGTCAATCTAGAAAGATATCCCACAACCATGCTTCCAATTCCTTTTTTCGGCTATGATTAAATTACTAAAGGATAAAAGTCCCAGGCATCACACATTTACTTTAATATTTTTCTATTATCGTCCTTGATTAATTCAGAATGCAGCTGAGATTAAAACTAAGTATAAATATAATTGATGCCAGTTTTCCCCGCTTAAGGATTGAGTGACTCCATTTGTCTTTTCAACAAAATCGTAATACTCGAGTAATTAATGACTGCCATTATGGTAGGTCTAGGTAGGTAGTTTGGGCACTGATTTCGTCCTCGGTAATGATTATAGTTTGCCTGTCCATTAATGGAACTTATCTCTTGAATTCATTGAATAATTGTTTTTTTTCTCTTACTTGGCGTACACATTTTGAAATTAGATATAATTATAGCCAATGAGAATCTTATTTGCTAAAGGTTTTCAGTGTCGATGCAGAAAGATATTCTTGTAATGGCGCTGGGTAATTAGGTTAGTTATAGCAAGTTTTTTCTCTCGACATTAGGGATGATGTTTTAGTTTTATTTAAAAATGTAAGCAGCTGGATGAAACATGAGTACAGAAGTTACCATTAATGACTCGAAAATTACGAACAACTCAAAAATTAAACTTTACCGCTATAATTTATTAAATTTTATTGTCAAATTCAAAATGAAGCAACAAATGGATCATTCAAGCACTTACCTGTTTAAATTAACCCAAATCGTATTTATGCATATTCAGTCAGATATAAATGCCTAATTTTGTTTATTTGGATAAACAATGTTTCTCGAATAATTAGGTGAAAATCACAACTAAATCCATTAAAAGAAAAAAAATTATCTGTTTTCATTGTGACCATTAAGTTTTAAAGTATCAAGTGCATTACGCCGATGTTTTAGGAGTCATGTATCAGTCGTCAGGAGAGACATTGCTAAGACAATTTAGGTGTTGGTGCATGTTGGTGATTACTCACCCCCTGCCACACACCCCTGAGGTGGCTTGCAGGGTATTTTGTAGATGTAGGTATTACGCCATTGCCTGGGTGACTCTGGAGTGCGAAGTGCAATGCAGTAGCTTTTAAACTTTGGTCTTGAGCGGTTGAACGCGGCTGCATCCCTGATCCCCACGTTTGTTCCGGCGAGGTGGGGCGCGACAGCATTGCTGGAGCTGCATCGGAGGCTAAAAAGCTCGGCAATCCGGCACTGCTCACTTGCGTCTCGCCAGCGTCGAGAGGCTACCTCTCTCGTAGCGGCGATCCGGTCGCTCATTGGCTGCTCGGGAGGGGTGTGTTTGTGAGGGGAGGGAGAGAGGGAGGACGAGACAACCGTTTGGAGTAGGGGAACATGGATGCGCAGTGTGAACTTCAAGCCGTGAAGCCCGTGAAGGCGGTCGGTAATCGGTCCATCTGTTTGTGTGGTTGGTTGTGCGTCGTGAGTTGTCGAGATGCGCCGTTGGATTATGTTTGTGTTGTTTGACGACAAGTGCATGTGGTTAAGTGTTTTCCATGTTTTATTCCTGGTGAATATAAATAAGTGGTGCATTAGGGTATTATTTTGTTGTCGGTGTACTCCGTTGGATAACGCGTGTGTTGTGTGACAAGTGAATGTGGATTGTGGTGGAGTGCATTCAGTATCTTGTTTTGTGAATAGAAATTCGTGGGGCTTGTGACCCCGTGTTGGTGTGTGTGTTAAAAATGTTGTGGCCTTTGTGCTTGAGGAGTGAGATAACCATCGGCTAGATGTGTAGCTTGCTGTTGGGATTATAAGTAAGTACTCCACGATTTTTATTAGCCCTACGCCCTCTTGCTGGTGTAAATAAACAAAGTTGTCCTTGTGGAGGCCGTATTTCCAAGCAGTGACGACGTTTCATGCCGGGAAGATTGTCACTATTCCTACATGTTAAGTGACGTGCTTGCTTTGTGAATCATATTGGTCTGCTAAACTTGGTGGTACACGCCTGTGAACGGTTGATGTGTGGTAGGGTAAAGTTTACATGAAAGGTGGGACAAAGAATTTGAAGTTCCCTCCTGTGTGAGTTATTTTGGTACATATTTCCTCCAATGGACGATTTATTCACCCACGCCCACCTCCACTTCTCCACTAGCGAAGGTCACTAATTGCATGGTATTACTAATACGTATTAGTAGTACCATGACTAATTGTATGTTTCGCTACGTCTAAAGTTCGTGAATTTATAATTAGAGCGCAGATCCTTCGCTAAGTTAACGATTGGAGTGCGTTGATGCTCAGCGCTAATGAGAACGAATGCTTGTTAAATGTTCAATATTGTAAGTAAATGGGTATAATTTGAGAAAAATGTTAGCTAGAAATTCAAAATACATACTCTTAACAATTCCTTGAAAATTTCAAATACCTATCTGTGATATGATGTGGATTTATTAATATCTGAAAACAAATTTGATTTGTGGAATAAATTGGATGAATGCCGTGGTTGAAGATGAACTTTATAATCACCCTAATTGGGATTTGTGCAATGGCTGGTGGTGCAATCAAAAATGTTACTTCGTATTTTTCACTCTTAATGGCTTATCTCAACCGGTATCGATGCTAAACCCTTATTATTAATAAGAACTTTACTATATAGGCTTTTCTGGCAATGCATTTTATCCTCCTGAATTCCTAAAGGCTGGAAGACGGAGGGTAGTTTTTGAAGGGAATATATCAAAACTCAGTATTGCGGACGAGTAAGAGTTGAAGATGGTGAACAAGATCAAAGTCACGGCCTGGGATAGATGGCGAAAGTTGGAGGGTCGGCTATTAGGGTAAGGTGTTCAAAGGAATTTGATCGTTAAAAAATCTGATCCACCTTATTTAAAAAAGTTAATTTCAAAGGTTTCCTTAAAGTTCAATTCGGTACCCCCACATCATACCTATAGGATTTAAACAATAGTGGGATAGTCATTTCATTTCAATGCTTGGTAAAATAAGCTTTTTTGTACTATTCATTAAACTATGCGTAATGTTCTCTTTTTCTGTCACTTATATTTCTCCAAGTATGTCCAATATAAATACGTATATTTATATTGGACATACTTGGTAACTTGGACATACATACTACTTACACTGTAGTAAGAACACACGCAACCTTTGTCCTTTTCTTGAAATATGTCTTAGGGATAAAAAAAAAGTTTTTCGATGATTACAGGTTTTTCATAGCACATTTTCGCTTTTTCTTCGGGAATGATATTATTCAGTGTGCATAATAATTTTCAAAAAATTAAATTTTTACATTTTCATCCCTCAAAAATAACCACCATCCTTTAACCTAACGCGAAGCTAATGTATGGTAGGGCATGAAAGACACTGCGAGAAAAATTTGTGGTAAACCTCTTGGTAAGGACGCGGGCATATCGTTGACTTCGGTCGAAGTATTCAAAAAAGTGTGGAGCGGATGAAGTATTATGGTTTTTCTTTTATGATATCTTAATTCCATGAAGTGAAATTGAGAACTATCACTTAAACTTATATTGGGATTTGTACCTTTATGGGAACACCCTAAACTTAATCTGCTGACGAAACCGGCCTGCAGGTGAAAATGTTGTGGGGTTGCTTTAACCTAAAAAAAAACGCAAAGGCCATGTCTTGGTACCCTTTAACTTACCTGTTAATGACGATCAAATTTTTTCAGGAATGCTTTTCTCCAATTTTTGTTATGCTCATTATGCTTATATTTTTTCACGAAGATGTACCTTAAAACTTAATCAACAAGGTGAAAATAGCAGCTGGCCAAATTACTTTGTTTCGCAATTTTTTATTGTAGCGGATGTTTTGATCCGGTAATGCTAACTTGGGAAATCTGATGCAAGTATTGTCATTCATTACGGATTGATGTTTCTCGTTTATTTGCTGAGCAGTTAAGGACAAAGATTCTAGAACATGATGGAAACGAGGCATAGTTTGGCAATGGAGCTCCTGAAGGAATTGTTTCAATTGATTGAAGGACGAGTGGATGAACAATGACTGTCCTGGTGAAATGTGGTAGTATAAAACGAAGGACTGATACAGTGAGTTCAGTCTGAAGAAATGAGCAACATTCACTGGCCAAATGAGACGGAACGTCTCATTTGGCCAGTGAATGTTGTTCTTAATCTTATATTAATCTTATCTTATAATAATAGCTTAATCTTATATTAATTGTGGGTTTTTTTTAAAGTACGGTCGTGTGGAGATTAAAATTCACCAAGCTGCGAACAGGAATCAATGAAGAAAAGCGGGCATTTGAGCTCGTCAGTTGGTTGACACTTATCGTGTAAAGAAAAATGCGAATAGAGTAATGTATGACGTGGGAAAGAGGTGTGGAGAAAGATCGACGTAAGCCGCTAACTTATGACTAAGTATAAAAGTCCTTATCAAGAAACCCTCGGTGGTGACCGTAGTACTGCTGCGCCTGTGAAACGAGTTACCAGCGGCTGCCGATAGTAATGAATATACACGTATTCGATTATCTTTCACCGACGATAGGACTACTAAGTGCCTATAGGGGTGAAATATGAAACCATCCGGCTTTAACCATACCGCCAACTGAATGTTCAAGATATTAATGGGATGAGGGCAACACATGAAGTTAAAAACTAAACAGTATGTTCATTTTTGTGGTTCATCGCGTAATAATCACAATAACGGGACTTTCTGCTGGCATAAAAACAAATGAATGATTACACAAGGTATTTTATGATTTAAAACATTGCTTCAATAGCTCGAAAAAATATCTACTTTTGGCTTAAGATTTAATTGTTGAAATTCCTCTTTAATTGCTGGTAACGAAGAGAGATAAAGAGCCGGAAGCATCACTGCTGTGTTCTAATTGTGCATTGTAGAACGATAGTCGATCGGTATTGCCGCTGTTCTGCGTCATAAATACCGTTCCGTACAGCTGGAGACTCAGCACTACTCCGTGCTCCGGTCTCCATGGGGTGTCTACCACTACCCTGCAAACAGACCACTACCCTGCCCTGGCCCTGTTATCAGTTTAGCTCTCCACAACTCCTCCTTCCAAGGTGGGGTAACATATGCTACTCCCACCCCCCAGCTTTCCTTGCTCTATTCGCCGCCCTCCCTCCTTGTTAATTATGTTTCACTATTTGTTCCATAATAAATAAAGACAAGATTCTACAGTTGTTTGACAACGAATGATATTGAATCTCTGCGGTGTACCACTTTTGCTTCGTGTGAGGGCCAAACGGTGGAAACATCCGTATTGGGTGCATCTAATAACAAGTCACGGAATATTGAAATTACAGTTTTACAATTCGGTTGAAGATATGTGTACATCCTATTAAGTTTTTCAATACTGTGGAAAGAGTAGAAGTATTTTCGATGAACTGCTACAAATTTTTGGGCCATCAATCACATATCCAATATAATATCTTGCAAATTGAAGCTACCGGTTTGCCAAAACGAAGGATGCTTGACTCCAATATTGACAAATGGGATTGGTACGCTTATATATGGTAAGACAATTTGTCGTTTGTATTTAAATTATTTTATGAATGTGACCTGATATTCGTCTTAGGACTATTCCATTTGTTTTAAAGTCAGTTTTTGTTCATTTTATTAATTTGTCTCATGGCGGGAAAATGCGATTGTATTCATTCCGTGGATGTTTCTTGACACGCAGGGTAATGAGTTACCATTTGAATTGCGCAGAAAGCATTTTTCGCTCTGCTTGGCTCATTCCATTACCATCACTAAATCTCAAGGACAGATATACGACAAGACTAGCCTGTTCGTGTTTTTACGAGTGGGCACTTTTACGCAGCATTGTCAAGGTGTGTTTACAAGTTAAATCTAGGAAAGATTAAAAAAATTGACAACTATACTTACTTTATTGTGTTTACTCCGAATTATTTTAAATGGCATGTTGCTTTTTTGGCTTTAAATGTAATTATGAAAGTGACTTCCAATACGTTTAGCTACACTTTTTAAAATATACTTCGATATTTTGGGTGATGTTTGAGCTTGAAGTATTTTGGTAGAATTAATATTGCGATTTATTTATTACATTAAATGGTATTTAGTCATTTTAGTTACTGTTTTAAATAGATGGAATGAGCTAATTTCTCAATTAGAGAAATAAGATAGAAGAACTTTTTCTATTGGAGAGGGTTTTTGTTGTATATATTACTTGTATACATTATGAGAGATGGGTCGAAACTGCGATCAAACTACAGTAAAAACTGTGAGAGGCGGAATATGTCTTAGGCGGAAACCTGTTCAAGTTGTAAATATCGTACTTGCATTCCATAATGATCACATTTTTCTGAAGAAAGTCCCTCAATAAGGTAAAACCTGCGAGACGTGGACGGAGCTATGGATGTATTAGTAACGAGAGAGGTTTTTAAATTCACGATGCCGTTCCGATCCTATGATGAAACGGGGAGTGAGGAGGACGAAAAGTAATGAATAAGCTTGCTCGGAGCAGGTTCACAGAGACATTTTACGTATACGTACGTTCAAAGAGATATACCTATCGTAGACATTACGTGGTGATTTGAAAGAAATTCTTATTTTTCATCTTGGTTCGAGTGAAATGTTGTCTGGAAAAGTTACTGCCTTCAAAGCTTAAGAATCTGATATTCTGCTTTGGTCCACGGCCAAATGTTACCTGAACAATCTGTCTGCGTGCTCCTTCAACAATTAGTCTGAGAATCTCTTTTCGTTCAAAGAAACGCGGAGCCGCAATGAAACCAATTCCCTTCTCGGGGGATACTAAACTCATAAACGTTTTTTGATATCATAACCCGGGATTATCTCCTCTCTCGATTTTTGCTCCTCATGGTTTTCGGTCCTCTGGCTCCACTTTTGTGGTAACTAAGGACGAAAACAATATATTATGCCTAAAGTATTGTTGTATTGGCTTGGTACACTAATGATGAGTCATTAAATTTTAAAGTGACCCTAATGTTATCAATTAAGTTGCTAATTCACAGTGTTCCTTGGGTCTTATTGATCATGATTTTTAACAATGATATGATTTTTATACTTCCGTACAGAAAGGCAGGGTGATAGAGTTGTGGGAAATATAGGAACAACTTTTCGTTTGATATTGTGCTTTTTTCGTCGATTTCTTATTAGGTGAAGATGATTTCCTCTTACTCTTTTCTCGAGGTTACCTCAATCTAAGGGAGTCAGAAAATCTCAAATTTTCCTATAGCTGTAGACCATCAGAGCTAGGTTGTTGTCCGAAGGAAAACTATAGTAGTCTTTGAAAAATGCAAATAGAGTGTAATTTAATGAGGACGTTACTCAATGATGGAAGTGAGATATTGAGAAGCGACAAGAGAATTGGTGTAGGAAAGGCTTAAATGATCAAGCATTTAACCGGTCAATTGTCAGCAGCAGGCGAGAATGATGATTTACGATCAGATTATTGAAGGGAGTGTATTCCTTGGCTGTGATGTTCTACACTATTTCGAGTGGCAGCTTTGATTGTGAAAGAGCATAATGCTCTTCCAAACTCATTATTAAAGGTGAGGACCTGGTAACTAGTGCTGTTGCAATTGCACGACAGGTACAATATTTACTCTCAATCGCACTGTCCTCGAATTGGCGATGAGTGTATGTCAACTGCAGAAAGTTGCCTCAAAGTCTTGAGCGCGAATGCGTAATTAGAGATTGGTCCAGCACGTAGTTGTAATTATCGAGAGAAGAGATGGTTGCTGATTGCATTGGCGAGGAGTGGTGCAAAACTGAATGCAATTAAGTCGGAGGAATAGGTTTGAGAGACCGTCCGTGGAAGTTCAGAACGAGAATTAGAATAGATGGCCGAGGGATAAGAGTGCATATATGGATGACTTATAGAAGAGTAGCACGACAATAAGAAACAAGTATAAACATGAATTACAATTAAAATTATTTTATTGCGGAACATGCTGGGTGAAACAGCGGGTAGTGTGAAACATGAAATGCTTTCGGGAAAGCCGTGAATGTTGTTGGCAATGAAATTGCTTTGGAGGAATACTAGATTGTGCCGATGAAATTACAAAAAGTGATGAAACAGAGCGGAAGGGCGTAAAGAAAGAGGAGTGACACGAGGGCGAGGGTAAAGAGAGGGCAGCATAGAAAGCATTAGGAAAATTTTAGTGACTGTGGGAATATTGTGTTTATTGCTCTTCGTGCTAGATGGATCGGGCTTAGGGTTGAGCGAGATTAGTTAGTGGGAGGGGGAACGGCCGAGGAGCGCTCGCTGTTCGAGTGTCAGCGATGGGACGGCGGAGGATGAGTTGGAGAAGCCGAGAGAGCTGGTTAGGTGCGGCAAGGGCGTGGAACCAATGTGTGCGGCGAGAAGAGGGCGGTGGGGGCCCGTGGGAGGGTGGGGAGGGTGTGACAGATATTAACTTTCATGATTTTAAATCAGCCAATAGCGAGCGAGAAGTATGAACCGGGCTCGATTATGCTGATTGGGCTAGTAACTATATATCGAAACTTGGTGGCAATCGCCAGCGGAGCGTTTAAGGTCACTGAGAACGAATAAAGCGTTGATGAGAGACCAAAGCTATCGGAGGGCTCTGTTGTGGACTTCAAGAGAGAACCTAAGGATCATTATCCCTCCTCTCTTGTATGATCTCCTCTCTCCGACGTCATTTTCTGTACGGGCGAGTGCCGCCAATTTGTGCTACACCTATACGTGAAAGTATCTGATCTCAATAGGATGTTCGATTTTACACTTTATGGAACATACATGTTGAACTACTGTTCCATTTTCATTGTCCTTTAATGGTGCAGTTCAGTATTTTTCAACCTGTGGGTCGCTACCCCAAGGGGGTCGTAAAGGCTTGATGGGGGGGTTGCGGTCGCAATCCAGGTAGGATAAAAAGCAATGGTTATAGGTCCTACACTACATTCAAAATACAAAAATTTCAGATTGCAATCTACACCTACACCTCGCTAAAAAATCAATACTTTGGATGGGATTTAAAACTGGATCACTCTGTTTCGTTCTGTAATAACCCATAATTTCAGGCTCAAATTTTAGCGCTCACCTATCATCCCAAAGTATTCGGGAATAGACTTTTACAGGGGCGATGTATTTATGCGCAAACCGTAACTAATTAATGGTTTCTTTTTTAAATAGTGAGCATTCCATAGGATCCAATATCATATCAAGTTCTTTCGAAAAGCTTTTAACTATACGACTGCGCGTCTTTGATTTTAAATGTTGTTTGTCGATGAACAAGGAACGGTATTTACTTCAAATATCTTCGGATTGAACCAGCTCGATGCTATTTCATTCCAGTATTGGAATGATTAGGAAAACACTTTCGATCCACACAATAATAATTTATCAATTATTGTTTCGCGGTGGAATTTAGAATACATATCTTTGTTGCCATAAAAATAACCTGTTACTATACTGAATTGTAAACTAAGCAAAGGAGTAAAAAAAGGCCGCACTCATAGGATTCCAGAATGGAAGGTGGGCACAATCGAGATATCAGCCTTCTCCATGGTCTTCATATTATATGATATCCTTGGTTCACGGATGATACTCGCTCTTAATTGAAGTTCAATTAGCAGAAATACCAAGAAATTCGAGATGTTTTCAAGTAATGGAATTATTTGAATAAATCTAAAGGAGAAAATTCATAAATTCTCTTTGACACGATTCGATCTCTTCGAGCGACGACTCGCGGTAATAGCCTTTTCTAGAGAAAAAATAATGGAAGATATGTCATTTGCAGCGGGATTATTCCCTGTACTCTAATGGAGACTTTCAATGGATATTTGAGTCCTGGCTTCTACATGGTAGCTTTCTATTACTAGAGAGCTCGGGTGACTTTGGCCGACAGACCGATCGTTCATCTACTCATTTTCGCTCACACATAACCAAACGGGAGTCCGAAATCCAACACATCTCAGAAATCCCTTAGCAGGTCAAAATCGTCCTTCGGGTGTAGGTTCCCTCTCGGCAAGCGAGTTCGGAAGTTGTTCCGCTCGGAGAGTTTATTGCTCCCCCGCACATCTCGCTTTCCTTCTTACCCACACATCACAAGAAAAGAAACCTTACCCCTCCCCTCCGAAATAATCCTTTTCACAGGTCAAAAATTTCCTTTCGTGGGTGGTTCAACTCCTCCAGCTACTGGGAGGGAGGGCTCTCGTTCAGCTTGGAAAGGCTGTTGCTCCCCGTCTCAGGGGGGCGTGGTTCAGCCACGATGCCACATCATTGAAAACTGGTACGATTTTTTTAAACAGTATTGTGCAATGAATGAATCCCTCTTAATTACCTACTCGTGGATGAGATGTGTTTCTATTAAATTTTAATTTAACAAATATGATCTTATAAAACTAATACAATCTGAAATTTAGCGAAAGAGAAAATCAGTCGTTCACAAAGATGTAGCAGTCAAAATATCCTGAGTAATTAACAAAGAATTTAAAGAGAAGGTGCCCATTTATGATCTGTTTGCATGTCGTTAATTCCAGGAGATGAAGGAAAACGATTTTACGGATTGAATTTAATTCCCTATTATTTATTTCGATCGTATTTTTTCATCAGCTTATGATGGTGGTGAATTTCAAAAAGTTTCCTAGCACGGTATCTGGAAAGCTTCATCCTATTTCTTTCTTTTCCTCCGCGTGGAATATGCTGCTGCGTTGAATTTTCGGATAATTTACGTGTAGTTTTGAAATAATTTTTGTGGATAGATATATATTAAGCCAAATTTAGTTGTCATCTTATAGGTTGTTGTACTCTATTTTAAAGGGAAATGTTCAACTTTCTCTCATTAAAGATGACACACCATTCGTATGAAGGAATTGTGTTCTTGCACCAATTTAGTATTTTGTAGTCTTTATATTATATAGTATATAGCCTTAGTGGACCCAAAATAGGCATTCGATAATGTCGAATGGAATAAGATGTTCAATACTATGGAAAAACGTGGCTTGGACTAAAATGACAGACGAATCATCTACCACCTCTGCAAGGACCAGAGGGTCACAGTACGCACGCAAGATGGAAGAAATATGTAGGCAAAAATTATCAAAGGGGTCCGACAAGGATGTAACCTGTCACCAGCACTCTTCAATATGTTCATGGAGGAAGCGATAAAAGAAATAGAAGAACAAGGAATCAAAGTGAATGGAGAAGAAATAAACATGCTACGCTTCGCTGATGATATCGCGATCGAAGCAGAAAACGAGGAAGACCTACAAAACTCAGAGAACACAATTGAAAAAGTGTCCCAGGAATACAAAATGAAAGTCAATAATAAGAAAACCAAGATACTTGTGTGCGGAAGAGAGAATGTATTGGCCGACGTCCGCCTCAAAGGAGAAAGATTGGAGCAAGTGGAATCATTCACCTACCTCGGAAGCACCATTACCTGGGATGGAAGAAGCACGACAGACATCAAGCGTCGAATAGCCCAAACTAAGAAGACACTCATTGCCAAAAGGCCTCTATTCTGCTGGAAGAGCATACGATTGGAGACTAGGAAACAAGCAGTACGTAAAAACATTCGTGTGGTCAGTGGCACTCTACGGATCAGAAGCATGGATCGCTGTAAAAACTGACCAGAAAAGAATAGAAGCCTTCGAGACATGGTGCTGGAGGAGATGCTAAAGATCAAATGGACGGATAGGGTGAGAAACGAGGAGATATACAGAAGATTGGAGAAGAAAGGACACTGTGGAGCAAAATAATAAGAACTAGGATATTACAATTTTCCACAGATAAACTTCTTTCCCCTTTTTGTACTGTGGAGCACCATACGCCAAAGAAGAGCAGGATGAGTTTTCCATGTTATGAGACACAACGATTACATAAGAAGCATGATGTAGATAAAATTGAAGGGAACGTCCCCAGAGGAAGACCAAGGGACAAATACTTGCGGCAAGTCAAGAGGGATACGGGGAAGAATAACAATAGGGAAGTGAAGGAACTGGCATGGGATAAGGCGAAATGGAGGGCTGCAGTATACATATCCTAGGATTGTGATACTATGATGAGTCTTTATATTCCGTTATTTAGTAACATTATCGACTAGTAGGAATCTTACTCTTCTTTTGCATTACTATGAGTAGCCTTACGACCATCAGTGAGTTGCTGGTGTGCGCCAGGAGCGCTGGCTTAGTTGCTGACCATCCATAGAAAACTGCAGTAGTAGTTCAACCGAATGTAATGGGTGATCCGTTTGACCCAAATTCTTCGAATCAGGTGATGAGGAATGGGTGAAGGGGAAGAAGGAGAGGAAGAATCCGATTGGTCAACTGTCAATTGGCTGTTACCCAAGGGAAGGGAGGTGGTGGAGCGATATAAAAAGGCGGTTCCTTTGATGACTTGCCGTTGCACCCTGCGGTAGAATTATCACCGCGGAGTGTGACATGGGATGTGGGTCGGGTATGCAATGTTTCCGGGAGCGGGTGGCGGGATATGAACGGGTGTTCCCCGAACACGCTTTTTCCGTGGTGGTGACCAAGGTTGCAAATTTGATTAGCAGCGATGGACTGGAGTCCTTATTTGACGGCTTTTAAGCGGCCGCTTCGATTCCTCGGTGCTTGTATAGGCGGGAGTCTTGACTCAGCGCCGCAGGACATAGGCTCTCTCCGCAACAGTTAAATCCAACACCGTTTGAGTCGAGTTGAATGGGATTACTAGAATTGATGCGTCCAGGGTGATATTTGAGGATGCCGTTCTTTTTTGCTCCCTCTCTCTGCTGCTAGTGGCACGGCGAGGCATACAGGATTGAGTGTGGACGAGAAAGGCGGAATATCGTGCGACTTAAACTACGTTCCGCACTCCTCCGGCGCCAATAAAAATGTGCGCCCTCCGGAAGATATTTATGAACGCTTTTTAGCGTGGAAATATTCTATATCAAAACCGCCTTAAAATTTTTGCTCCCTGTTTCTTACTTCTCCAGAAGCAAAAGAAACCATATAAAATAATGGATATGTGCGGTGGACAATGAATCAATATCAGTGAAAAAACGTTTAAAAATATCAAAGGGTAGGGCGTATGTAAAGTTGAAGAAAGGAATTTTTTAGGCTTAAAAAGGTACAAATCTTGTGTTGCACATATGCAAGCTCAATTTTTTACTCCTGCTTGGCATGCGTCATACATTTCTTCGATCTATCCATGAAGCTTATAGCCTTTATTTATTTAACTTGCTTGTTCATTGTCCTCTATCGGTACCTTTCAATCTCATCGCTCCTTATCACCTACTCATCGCTATCCACCAGCCTGTTTACTATCTACCGCAATCTACCTGCAGCATTCTTTCGTTAACAATCTTGTGTCTCACTTTATAAGTAGATAAACCCGGATCAAAGCCTAATACGAAGAACTGTAATTCATTTGAACCTTTTCTTTTGTACTACGGGGGAGTAATGCAATACTTACTTATTATTCAGGACTACATCAAGTTTTTAAGTCAAACAGGTTCCATCTTATTTCCTTGAATCTTTGAAATTGGTCTTGGCTCCATTTTCAATTTTACTTTCATGGCGCTCTTTCTAATCATGTCATTGTTTAAGGTCGGCTGTTGCATGTACGTTATACTTCAGGATAAAATCCCGTGAGGTGCCGGTTTTACTCCTTGTAATAAATGAGCTTAAATGTGAGCAGGTAACAGAAGAGTAGCGACTTATTAAGTGATTTTCTCGGGATAATTTTGTGAAAAAACTGTTGGGCATCAATGATCAACGAGGGAATATATTTTGCCATTTAACCCTACAATGCAGGACCCTGGAATATTACCATGAGCGTATGGCTACATATTCATGATTGAATGACTGCGTGATTCAACTAGTTGCGAATATCCACTAGCATACATTTATTCAATACGCATTGAAAATTCTTCGGGCTATATCCCCATCCTCTTTTCTTTGACTACAACCTTGTCGTGGTTGAAGGGCTTGCGTGCTCCGATGACCCCTAGAGCTGCACCGGCGGGAGCATTGCTCCTGGTAGCGTCACCCATGCTAGAATGGTCGAAGGTTAGGAGACAGAGGAATGGTAGTCGGCGCAGCGTCTGTACCTTAGTGAGGCGGCTGCAAAAGGCGTCCGATCCCAGTGGGGCGGCCTCTGAAGTGATGGTGTCACGTAAAAAACACTATTGGGATAGGCCACGGAATACTATCTCAATTAAAACAAAAACCTTGAAATTATGGACAGTTCTCAAATGATAATGAATCCTGGCAACTACGGGACTCGGCCAAGAGGGCCGAGTGTCGTGCCCGGCAGCGGTGGGAGCAAGGCCCCTGCGGTCGTCACCACACGAAATCCTTGCTCAGACGTAGCAGCTAGAGAGGAAAAGAAGATATAGAAGAGGAACGAAACTATCAGAATAGGCACGTGGAATGTAAGGACTATGCTGAGGGCGGGAGCACTAGAGAATATAAAGCAAGAAATGGAGAGGGTGGGTGTAGAAATCATGGGTTTGGGTGAAGTAAGATGGAAGGATGACGGGGATTGCTGGAGCGGCGACTATAGAGTAATTTATAGTGGAGGGAATGAAAGTCAGCGCGGGGTTGGATTCCTAATGAATAGGAAACTATAAACTCGCATAATTACCCAGGAGCTGATGCAGACACAGACCACAACTTATTAGTCATGAAATGTCGGGTAAAACTGAAAAAGATAAGAATGGGAAGGAGGGAACGAAAGTGGAATACGGAGACATTAACTGGGGCAATGAAGAAGAAGTATCGAGAGAAGGTGGATGAGATAATGGGATCATGGAGTTAGATCAGTGGAAGATGAATGGGGAAGTTTGAAAAATGGAATTGTAGAAGCGGCGAAAGCAACGGTAGGCGTAGTGAGTGCTACTAAAATTAGAAAACCGTGGATCACGAAGGAGATGATCACGGAGATGGAGGAGAGAAGGAAATGGAAGAGCGTAAACTCAGAACTAGGTAAGAGAAAATACCGAGAATTTAATAACAGGCTTGAAGAGAAACAAAGAAAGCAAGAGAGGCGTGGTGGAGAGAACAGATCGACGCGTTAGAGAATTACCAAAAAAAGGGAAGAGCTGATGCATTGTATAGGAAAGTAAAGGAACTGACAGGTGGTAATAAGGGAAGGGGAATTACAACGATAACAGACAAGACGGGAAAGGTGATCGTAGAATCGAGAGAGATCCAGGAGAGGTGGAAGGAGTATGTTGAAGAGCTGTATGGTAAAGAAATAAGGCCCATTAGGGTTAGATATAGAAAGGGAAGACGATATCGACAGAGATGGCATCGGACCAAGTATCCTAGAATGCGAAATCGAAAGAGCTCTACGAGACATGAAAAGGAATGAGGTGGTGGGAATAGATGATATACCTGCAGAGTTTTTAAAGAGCATGGGGAAGATCGGAAGTGGAAAACTTTTTGCGCTTATTCGTAGGATTTATGAGAGTGGAGTGTCGCCGGAAGACTTCGCGAAGACTGTACTAATTCCTATGCCAAAGAAGAGTAAGGCAAAAACGTGCAAAGACTATAGGACAATAAGCTTTATATCCCACGCGGCCGAAGTAGTTCTGAGGATTCTAAACAGAAGTCTTGAGAAGAAGGCAAATGAATACCTGGGTGACGACCAGTTCGGGTTTAGGAGAGGGACGGGAACGCGAGACGCTATAGCGGTGATGAGGACGTTATAAGAGAGAAACCTAGAGCATGGGCAGGATGTTTTTGCGTGCTTCGTAGATTTCGAGAAGGCGTTTGATCGGATGGAATGGACGAAATTAATGGGAGTGTTGAAGAAATTAGGGGTCGATTGGTGGGACAGGTGTCTGATTCGAAATTTGTATATGAACCAGACGGCGCAGTTTATGGAATCCAATGGCTAATCGGGATGGGCCACGATAGGACGGGGAGTGCGGCAGGGGTGCCCACTATCGCCGCTGCTTTTTAACGTGTATTCAGAAGAAAAGGTAAGTGATGCATGGGGGGGGAGGAGGAGTTAGAAATAAATGTAGGAGGGGAGCTGATAAAATCAGTGAGATTTGCAGATGATCAATCATTGGTTATTCAGTCGGCCAAGGGGTTACAGTCAATGGTGAATGTATTAGAGGTGCAGTGCGAAAAGTATGGGATGAAGCATATTCACAAGAAAACGAAAGTAATGAGATTTTCTAGATGTAAGAAGGCGGGGCTGAATATAATGGTGGGAGGGCAGAAGATAGAGCAGGTCGAGCAGTTTACGTATCCGGGTAGTATTTTGGAGGGGAATGGGTTTAGTGGTAAGGACATCACATGTAGAATTGCGCTTGCTAAAGAAGCATTTTTTTAGGAGAAGGGAATTGATGAGGGGAGGTCTGAGAAGAAACTTAAAGAAGAGGCTGGTGAAAACTTTAATATGGAGCGTGGCGTTATATGGGTCGGAAACTTGGTCTTTGCGAATGGAGGATGTGCGTAGACTTGAAGCGTTTGACATTTGGGTTTGGAGAAGGATGGAGAAGGTTAGCTGGATGGCGAGAAAGACGATCGAGGAGGTATTGGATATGGTCGGAGAGGAGAGGAAGCTTGTGGCAGAGGTTCGGAGAAGGCAGAAGAGATGGATGGATGAGGTTTTGAGAGGAGAGGGCATGTTGAAAGGAGTGATAGACGGGAGAACACTGGGGAAGCGTGGAAGAGGAAGGAGTAGGATACGAATTCTGGATGAAATAAGAGGAAGTAAAAGATATGAAGAATTGAAGAGGGATCTAATAACGGGCCAGCCTTAGGAGGGAAAGCGAGACAATTTCTATGAGGTTTGGATACAGAATGGGGACTGTCTAAGAACCTACCAATCAGCTGGTAGAATACTTGAATGAATGAATATCTCCATCGGCTTTATCGGACAATTTTTCGTCTCCTGAGTGAATAAGTGAACGGCCTTTTGGTGAAGTTCTTTCCCAAGTGGAGTGTATCACTTTCCATTTCAGGAAAGGATACGAATTCGAAAGTTTTCTTTGCTTCCTCCCGAAGGCTCTAATTACACTGAAAATCAGGTGAACCTTTTGTAATTATACTTTGCATTCTTTGTTATCATGAAGAAAGCATGATGTCAATATCTGAAATTTGAATTTTGCTAAATTAAAGCATGCCTTCCTTTGCGATAAAAGTTGTGCTCTTTTAAACATTCTCTCAGCCATATAAAGTTAATCAGAAGTATAAATCGTTTGGATAAATTATACAAAAGTATCAATCATGACTGTATTTTGAGTATACCTGAGTTCCATAATGATAGTGATCCTTATCAACCGAAGCATTTTATTGCTCATAGATGTACTGCGGTTGTCAAATTGAACAACGTTCTAATTAATTCTTTTACTCTTCAGGTGAATACAACTTGGTGTGCCATCTCTTCCCTCGGTTCCCCAATGCAACATGTAAGGTATGGTATTGTTTTTCTGTCATCTTAAGAAATTAAAATTTTATTGTTGCTGTTTTCGATAGAAAACGTCTAAACTCCACCTATTTTCCCAAATTAACACAACCAGAATAATTGGCTTGTGCTTGATTCATTATACTGACGGTTTGGAATTATGAAATCAAGGTGCTAGGTTTTGTGAAAATGAGGATACTTTAGGTGTACAAGTCATGTTGGATATATCAGTGGAATTAGTAGAAATTTAGCTGAAGCAAAGATTTCCATAGAGATTATAACATCGGTGTAGCTAACCTCTAGAAAATTTTATTAAATATTTACCATTGTTTAACCAGTGTATTCCATTATATTCCTTCGTAATTCTCAGTATGAAATTCTCTTTCCATAATTGTTTTCAATTGGCTTTTACCTTTCTTATTGTGTTCAATATATTGGGGTGCAGTGAAAAATATCTTAAGGTTTAAGTGGAATATTTTTGTAACAATGCAGATCTAAGTAATTGAATTATTAATTGACAAATGTACGAACTGATTTCTGAAAACATTGAAGAAAAGACGTGTATTAAACTCTGATTCTTAATATTAAAGCAAAAATTAACCTATACTGTCACTGTGGGAGATGGTAAATACAACGATATTTTGATGCTATATGTCAATTTAAACCTGAAATTTTCTTTAGCGATAACAATTATTATTTTTAATTACATTACTAGCAGACCTGCTGCTTGCTTTGCAGGCGGTATCTGTCTGGTGTGCTCTTGAGGTGCCCCACTGCATATTTTACTTCCCCAAAACATCAAGCCTGGGAGCAATATTTGACATATAGTAACAAAGACTGGTAATGAATTATCTCCGAGGTCAATTTCTCGCATATTCATGTAGCATTCTTAATGGTATGAGTAATACTTCTAAGTTTTTGACGTGAAGTTTGTACCAATATTGAGTCAGCGGCACACGCAAATATATTGAAACGTTTACGACCTTTGATATTTATCCAGACAATTGAATGCAAGGAAAAATCTTGAGGTTTATTTCACTTACGCTAGCTAATCGTATATCTTATGCACAAAAACCAAATCAAGGGAACGGCAATATCAAAACACTTAATTGATTATATTAACTTTGAGTTTTCAGAAATTTGTCTAGAACCTTATTGTTTTGGAGTGGCATACATTTAAACGTTCACGCGGATGATTTCTAAATATCTTCACTAAATAACTTCATTCGCGTAAAAGTAGCTATATATTAAGGGAAATAAAAGAAATGAAATAAAAACGTAATACACATATCGTAGTGCAATCAACATTTACCTGAAAAAGGTAAATTAACAACGTTTATATGGCCATACGGTTTGTAACTAATTGTAATTAAATGAGTACTGTTTGCTTACTTCACCGCTGCTAGCTTAAATAAATGCATCGTTGTTAAGCAGTTTTTACGGACTATGAGCTTAACAGCCTCGGTTTTTTGCATTTTTCTTTGCACCACCAACTACTAAAAATCCATAACTACTGCCAAATCATAAAGACAGAGAATCCACATTTAATGCACCAAATCTCATTTCTCTAGCTCAAAACTCGAGAGAGATATAAACAAAATGGATACAGAATGACTGACTGACTGACACGCTACAAGATTAATATATACAGACTAGCAGACCTGCTGTCTGCTTTGCAGGCAGTCTGGTGTGCTCTTGAAGTGAACTTGGCGTTTTTCTTATTTTTGCAGTACTCAAGTGGAGGCAGTGGAAAATGTGGCTAAATGAGTGTATATGTTTCCCAAAAATGAAAAAAACATTCAGAATTATATTTTCTTCCCTAAAACAGCAATTACATTCTTTTAAGCTTTCCCATCCCATGCAAACTTGAGAGAGAAATAAGGTGGCGCGAACTTGAGGCGCGATCGCCGGCGGGGCCCGGCATGCGTTGCAATGCCTCTTTTTCTTTTTAAGTAGGCACAGATATATAAAGCTGGCACATTTACATGTTCAACATTAATGAAAGAAAATTATATTTTGTGTAATAAAATATAGTTGAAAATTTTATTCGAGTAATTTCGGATATATACAATATGTTTAGACCACACATAACACACGACAATACAACACACGACAATACCTCACGTTCTCAGTTAGTGCACAACACTAAAGTCCACGAGTGACTGATAGACTAAGCCGGGATACTTTTAACATAAACAGAGCGATGTTCCGAAAACGCATAACTCGAATCTCAACGCGACACGGCGGGGCCATATCAGCAATATGCACTCGACTGGCGCCTGGCGGCCGCAACGGCGAGCGGGACTTGTAAACACACCGAGTTGTGGCTATGAAGCTCATTTTGACTCAAGTGTTGCTGTCAACGACTATAGAGCTAGAGGAGATGGTTTGAACTTAAAATTGGTTGTTTTTTTAACACTCGAGCCTCCTGCAGTGTAGGCAACATTGCATGAAATTTGGAAAACTCAAAAATTCAAACTTTGAATGCGTTTCGGCAGGGTCAAATATTATCCGATTGAGCTGAAAATTTTTATGGGATGTTTTTTCATGCATTCGCATAGGAAATTGGAAATGCCCCCTCAACTTTCAAACTTTCGGTTTTTTTGGGACACCCTAATGTTTGGTCCTACCGCCCTCTGCAAAAACAACTTTTTCGGCTCTCCCACTCATGAGCATGCAACATGTAATTGGCCTTGTGAAAAGCATGGGTTTTCCATATTTAATCCACTCACTTGAAGTGATTTACCTTGTGCATTGTTGATTGTCATTGAGAATGCAAGTTGAACGGGGAGCTGTAGACGTTTGAAATCAAATGGCATGTCGGTGGGAATGATGGGAATACGTGGAATAAGCACATCTTCTCCTTTTGAATTGCCATTCAGAATTGTCGATTCAATGACATTTGCTATCAGTGGTTTGACAGTGAGTCTGGTTCACATTCATTGTGCATTAATGTTGCGCAAAAGAATTATAGGTGCGCCGAGTTTGAGTGACAATTTGTGTGGTGGTACACCAGAAAGATCCAACGAATTTAAAAACTCAATTGGATAGTTAAAATCTCGTCCGCATTCATGACGCTATCAATCGGTTTGTAGGTTAAAGACTCGCCCGAAATTCATTCATGGATGGCGTAGTTGATTGCATTGACGTCGGTGATTTTTGGTACCAAAATAGCGCGTTCGCAAAGCCACCGGTGTTTTTTGAAATTTGGTGACAACTTGTGGAAAAGCTTTCTGAAATGATTGGTCGATGGAACAATGATATAAAAGTTCAATGGAATTGAAATATTTTTCTGTTGGCATCAACTGGTACTTTTCCATTACCGATGTCCTAGAGCAGTTTTGAAAATATGGTTAACACGTTGCGCTGATTTACGCGCATATTGGTCGTTAACGTGTTTTTCTGTATTATTGCCAGTGTGATTACCTATCATTAATCGCACTCTTCCTGATTAAATATCCCTTAGCATTGTGTTTAGAGTCATCCTGGAGCAGAAAAGGAAGATCATACGTGCTTGCTTATATGCGTCCTGTAACTTTTCGCACTTTGTAGAAGTAAAAAAGCAAAAACTTATCTAACGCATTGAGTGACACGCAGAAAACGACTGGCTTATGGCTACGAAATATTTATCATACGGCTTTTAAACACATACATGATAAATCAGGTTTTCATAATAAATTAGGTAAACACATGCATGATTCATTAGCAGATTTAATATCCATAATGATGTAGTACACATGTGAAAAGGAGATGCATTACTATCTATATAATTCCCACGCTATCTATAGCTCTTCTACTCAACGTGGGAGTTATCTATCCATTATCGTCTCCGACTTCTTTCTGTACTAGCCATTACCGTAAAACAATTTGTTATGTTGTATGATTTGGATACACTAATTAATCTCTCTCTTAGTCTTTTAAACCATCACAGGAATTAGTACTAGTTTTCTTTCACTTCACAGGTACAGAGTAATTGCATTTAGAGTACAAGACGTAAAACTTATATGAAACAATTCTAGACGTTTTGTCGCTTGCTAAACAACGCGATGGTTGATACCCAAAGTATCTTCTCGTAATTTTGTTATCAGAGACGGAAAATCAAAAATATAGATACATTATTTTTACTTGGTGGATTTGCTAACGCATTCAGTCATCGTTAACTTTAAAATCATCGTTTTAACGTTTTTTATGTATTGCGAAAAGTTATGTTAGTTAATATTTTATTGGCGTTCCAGACAGCAGTTACCCTAGAAAAGCCATGGCTACTTTCCTCTTATCAAACAAAAGATCAAAGGTCTCTAATGAAAACGAAATGGCATGTGAGCGAAATGATAAATCAGTGGAATTCATGGGAAAATGCGAGGTATAGATGTTTTCTCCCATGGCCGAGCAAAATCAGAACATATTTGACGACTAGTAGTAGTCCTGAAAGACTTAGGATAGAAACTTTTGATGAAATGAAGTCATTATTTTCAAGAAAGTTTATTTTTTTAAGAATTTCCTGGCTATGAGGGACGTAATAGCCCAAATCTTGAAAATGAGGAACCCATGGTCTCACGTTGCTTGGCTAAGTCATACCTTCCGCATATTTACTCTGTCTCCATTTGTCGATTAAAACTGAAAGTTGCTGCAGCAGCCGATTTCAATATGAGAAACCAAAGTTGGAAGTGTTATGTTTAAAGGACGAAAAAATGTAATATGTAGTCCTTTAATGGTTATATAAGGCTCCGATATTTAATTCCTATCTTGTTTAATAAATACCTATAATTAATAAATGGAGCATGGATAGTAAATGGTAATTTTGAATCCAAGAACTTGTTATGGAAGCCAATCCTGTCACCACGACAGTGTGATAATCAAAATTGGGATATCCTCTCGTTATTAAATGTGTTCGACATCACACTCATGTGGAGAGGCCGTCCCTCTGCAGGGCGACAGCCGTTATCTTGGCACTGATTGCATTCTTCGTAACCTTTCTTTCTGACTGGCCCAACGGCAGACCATGCCGCAACGTTCAAACAGGAAGATGACCAATACTCAAACTTCACTGGCGCTGCAGACAAGCAATTTTGTGCGTCGAGGAAACTTTTCCGCAAACCGTAATGTTTATCCAGCTTCATTCCAAGAGTAGTGAGGGCTTTCAAATCCGAGCCACTACAGAACCCCTCCGCTTCTCCCTTCGTTTCTCGAGAGAGGAGCCGTAACGTTTTTGTCCATCGCTGCTCTAACGCCGGGGAGCAATTCGGGAGTTTTCCGCTTTGCGATCCTTATTTTTACGAGCCCTTGGTCTTCGCTCCGTCCACGTTGAGCACACAAGTGTACCTGGGTACTATACTCTCCCCCTTTCGTCCACGACCGCTCCTCCTCCGCACCTCCCTCGTCTTCGTCTCCCCTTTTGCCCCCCCCCCTCTCGCCTCCATTTTTTGTTAGTTCCTACGTAAAATTGTTAAACTGTCATTCTATTCATACTCAAGGTACTTTTAGAAAAATATGTCCCCTGTTTCAAATGCACAGGAAAATATTACCATCGTACGTTTTTTTTCTCAACTTGAACTTGAACTAATGTGGAGTTAAATGCAAGAATGAGGAAAAATAGGGTTATTTTTTATCCGAAATTTATTCTGATATTTCTTCCAAAATATTGAATAAAATGATGTCGTATATCAGAGTATGGAACCGTCACTAATTAAAAATTAATTTGAGAAACGTCGTAAAATAGTAAATATCATATATCAATTAGCCAAGAGACATCTTCTCCTAAAAACGATAAATATTTTGTCTAATTTTGTCATTTTTGCGACAGATAGTTCATAAGAAAAGTATTCCTGAAATCGAGTTGTAATTACATGAGGACACCTTCCCATCTTAATTTATTATTGTTGCTGTACTAGTCATGAATGTGATCATTCAAGTCTTTGAATGAAAATAGTGTTTTGCATCTTAAAGTAGTTTTGTAGTAGCTTAGGTCAGTGAGAGTAATATTTTTTAAACATTGAAATCAAAGTAGTGGAGATCAGTTTTTATTTTGCATAGTGGATTTCAATTAGGCACTCATCTAAATGGGACTCGGAGGCCTTGCGGAAGTAGAAATAAGATTTCCGTTCACATCTTACTTGGCCGTTGGCGGGGCAAGGATATCCGGCACGCCCGAATGAGGCATAACCGTCTCTCACTTTCTCCAAAACAGCATTTGCCTCTTATGTACTGGGTTAATTGCCACTTGAGGCTCTGAGTCTATAGACTACGCTTTGGCTACTTCAAGGATTCCGATCTAGTGAGTTTCAGGACGACACAGAGGATATAATTTTGACCACGCGATATGTCTATACAATGATAGAAGTGGCAAAATAAGTGATAAACTGCTGAACTGGTATGTAAAAAACTCCTTTTCACGCACCATAAATGATTGAAACAATAACTGCGGGACACTAGCATTAGAAGCACCATTCACTTGCAACTCACCTCTGCCCTCTCCTCTCTCCTTTTCCCTATTCCCTGGCCCACCATGGCTGGTGTCTTAACACCCCCTACAACACACCTCTGCAGCTTTTTGCAGTTTATTGTGCAGATCTAGATGGATGCTCACTCCAAAGCCTCTTTCAACTCCACAGTGCCCTTGCCTTCAAAACACATCCATACCAATTCCCCACGTCGGATCACAAAGAGGTCGGAAATCTATTTCATTGTTTCCTTTATCCTTAGATTAGATTTTTTGACTTATGAGCTCCAGCAACTATTTCTGATTCTCATGCATATCCCTCGCAGAAAAGTCATGAACTGCAATCGTAAATGAATCTGCGGTCCGAGTACTCTCTCCGAATTCTAAGACGGGACGTCATGTTCCATCGCGTGTCTCTCGCGTGGGATGTTGATGGGCCCATTCTGACGCTCGACCTTTGAATTGATCAGCAACCCGCTACACTGTAGTTACTACCCTCTTCTAGTATCGAGCTTCGATTAGCCGAAATACATTGCCTTGGATTTAAAACAGTATTTTGATTAATAGGACGGCAACCAAATTCCTATATAATTTGTCCGACTTCAAGGGGCAGTTAAATGTTTTCCAATATCCATATATGGAGTTTATTTAAAATAAAGCCAATCCTTGCGCAAAGGATGTCATCGAACGGTATATATTGCGTATCTTTCCTCGGTGACTTAAGATGCAGATCATATACATTATTTTTACCCTATTGAAAAGAAAACTTTTATTATACTCTCAAAAGTAATAATTTCAATCTGAGTTTTTCTCTCGTATCACATTTGTAATGTGGAATGTGATTTCGTTAAATAATTGATCGTTAATTTTTATAAACTAAACGGTGCTGTAGTCTTAGAAAAGAGATTCTTAAATTTATTAATATTGATCTATGGGTCAACGAGAAGCTTTTGTCTTAGGAGTTGGCAACAAGGATGCAGAGCAGGATGAACGCTTTCTAATTTCGTCTTCTAACTAAATTAGTGACGGAGGAAACATCCTTTTGACGATATGTACAAATGTTTTCTTTTGATAATCCAAAAAGGTGCAAGAAGACCTGCTGAGAGATCTCGGCAGCAATTAGCAAGCCCTCGTAAGATTGTCTTATCTAATTCCGACGCTTCGTCTTTTAGGCGCCTCATATAGTTCCCTCGTTTTGCCACATTTTCCCCGGGTTCGTGCGAGAATGAGCCCACACCACTTTAACCTATGATACTTATGAAGGCTGTAACTTCGATTGATGTGAATTTGAGACGAGTGATTCTTAGATCAAACATAACCTTAGGCAAATTATTTCCCCTCAACTGTATGACCTTCATATGTTGTAATTAATTAGGGTACTCTTCCCAAAAATTTAAACAATACTCTTTAATTTCAACTGACTATAAGCATCTTGATAACAAAAAACGACTTCAAAGCAAAAGTATTTGCAATTCCGAAGAATCCTACGAGCCTAGTTCATTGTTATTCCATGAAAAATTAAAATAAACATTGCGTTGATCAGTATTTTTACTTTATTTAATATAAATTCTAAATAGTAAAATTTATACGTTTCCACATATTTTATTTAACGTTACAATACGTTTCGCCAAACTACGTATCCCCAGGTACAAATTCATAGGAGGTTTGGTTCATTGACCTTTGTTTGTTTTCGTAGTTAGGGGGTTGGTTTGGGTATAGGAGGATGTGGTTATACCGTGGCTTGGAAGTGTGGGCGCGGACCGGTGCACAGTGGGCTGGATTCGAAAAAAGCTGGCCAAAACATAAAAACAGGTTTTTTCAGTCCGAAAGTTAAAACTATGCACAGTCGTTATCCACAGATTGGTGCATAAGATGTTGCATACCGTGTTTCATAATTCGTATGTGTTAATAATATACATTGGCTCAAGTTTGGACAAATTTTGAAAAAATCGACCGCCTTACTTTTTTCCGAAAATCACCGAATTCAACCTAATTCTGAACCTTTTGTGGTAAACATGTGTAATAAAAACAGAATTTATCTGGTATGATGGTTTTTCGTCGTTTAATATTACTTATTTTTCGGAAAAAAGTTGTTATATTTGTCATCGTTACAGGACAAAATAGCGGAACCTGTTTTTCGTCAATTTTTCTCCTTTATGTTGCAAAATAAAAAAATGGACATCGACGGACACTGAGATACTTGCATCATGATAATAACAAAGCTTTAAGATTGTGAATCCGAAGAAATCATCTGTGACTGTTCGCGACGCCGAAAATAAAATCGATTTTTCGATCGTGCGGCCCACTCCGGATCTGCCCGCCAGCAACGGGAAATGCTGTGGCGCGGCGTGTTTTGGGAAGCGCTATTGTTCCCAAACCTTCGTTATGGCTATTTTCAAGCCATATCAATTGAAAGGGACCTCCAAATACGCTACAATGATGTTAATCCGGGGAAATCGATCTCCCTTATGGTTTCTGCTGTTAGTCAAGTTAGCATTTATTCCGCTTTCCTCGGATGAAATACAGGCTCCAACACTGGCATTTCACGCATATATTTTAGCATTTAAAAGGATATAGCAGCTTCGTTGGGCTAATCATAATCATCTAAGAAACGGAAACTTATTTTGAACGGTACCAGCAAGCAGCTCTTGTCTAATTGCCGCTCCGCCCTCTGCGGCGCGCTTCGCAAAAAGGGTATTTTTAAGACCCCGCGAACCGTTTGTGCAGACCATTATGTTTGTTTTCCAAAGATTTACTTGAATTTTTGGTGAGAAATGCATATATGCATTTAGTTCTGAATTGACAGTGGAATATGACAGTTGTGCTTTGGTGCTTTTTTTGGAAACACTAGCCTGGTTTGGTTTTGATTACTGAAAACCTGTGACCACTTTATCACCAATTCCGGGCAGCCTTTGTGGTGATAATTTTTATCTATTTGACCAGAATTCGGTCACCCATTCAGGTATGTGTTTTAATTTCGCACACCTCGTATTATTCACAGAAGCGAAAGAGTGGTAATATCTTAAATGTTATATCGGCATTAGTTTCCTAATGTTATCACTAAGTGTCTCACATTTTTTTATTTCTTGTCCCTCCTGTGTGTGAGCGAAAATAAATGCATAGTTTTTTACAAGGTAAAGGTAGAGTCTTGTACATGTTCAGTAAAAATAAAATCTCGCCACGAAATATCTCGTCTACTGTTGCATAAAAAAATATATCTTTGACACAAAACCACCGTTGAAAGGCATTTGAATTATCTACCAGGAAAATTTCACTTAGAAGGTAATTCTGACGCTACTAAGGCCCTTACTGATTTCCTGATGTTCTTCTTCTTCGTGCGTTACCAACAGAAGTGGGAAGTTAGTTCTAGGAATAACGAATGATTCCTGAGACGAAACGAAAAATTGCTCTCCCTATTATATCTCTCTAAACTCAACCCGTGGTTCTACATGCCTTCCACGGTTCACAAAGTTCTCATACACGATTCCGGAATTGCAAAGGAGGTAATTCTTCCATTGGGGCAATTATCATAAGTTGCTTTAGAGGTACGAAATAAGGCTGCAAGAAAATTTAGAGAATGTTCAACTGGAAAAAATGAGAGATTGGCCACCAACGAAGCCTTACATCTTATCTTTACCTCGGAACCCTTAATTTCTAACACCTGAACATAAATACAAAAAATATCAGGAGTATGCCAAAGGATCTAATAAGATTAAACTATTATATACTTCATTATATTAGAGTATTCAATTAAATTAAAGGGATATAACAACATTAAGCGATGCTGAACAGAAATTCATAGACTAAGGAAGTAAAGATTCTTCAGTCGGCTCAGAAAAATACCATTAATATTGCAAGGGATTTGTTCTATGTTCTCCAACAAATTAGTAATAATATATTTTTCAGTAGAAATCCAAAATCGAAATCAAAAAGTTCTCAAATTTAATTTACGAAGGTTTTTCTGCTTTCTAGCATTATTTTAGATATCATTCGAGTTTTTTCTTTCTGACATTACGTTAGGTATTATTCAATGGAAGTGCATTTCATTTTCAATTCTATCATTAAAATTTCAAATCAACTACAACCACTGACATTGTGTGCATGTTTTCCTGATAAATTTAAAGAAAGATACAATTTAACTCGTTCAAAAATAGAGAAGCAGGAATATATTTTCTGGTAGAACTCGCTAACGGTCCATAAAAGAAATACCCTTTTTGCGAAGCCTGCCGCAATGAGGGCGGTAATTAATAATAATAATAAATAAATAAAACATTTATTGTCGTAGAACCTTATCGTCTTTCAGACACCTTAGTACATTATTTCTCCCTCAACATCTTTTCGTGATTATGGATTGAAATAATTTCCTTTTAAAACAGGGTACAGAATTACATGTTTTTATATCTGTTGGGAGGATATTCCAATTTCTTGCCACAGTGGCGTTGTAAGATTTATGGTACATTTCAGTTTTGTGCTGTGGTATCTGTAGGTCGAAATGATGGTATCTTTTTAGCCGGTTTTGGATGTTTTTTTTAAATAAAAGAATTGAACAGGTATGGAGGACAGGTTTACTTGAAAATTTTGAAGGCGGAGAGAATAGATAAATAAAGCCGTCTTTCTCTAAATTTAAGCCAATTTAGTCTCTTGTATAAATCAGTAACATGATCCCACCGTTTTAGATCACATAAAAATCTCACAGTAGCATTTATAGAAAACTGGAGCTTATAATTTTATTTCTTTGTTGATATTGCTTAATAAAATAATCGCATTTACGATTGTTTTTCGTAAGTTTTTAGGCAACTGGTTTTTGGATTTGTATAATTGGTGAAGAGTTTTATAGCTTTTACTCCTAACATTTAAGCATTGTGCATTCCAATTTAAGTTCCTGTCCATTATTACCCCAAATTTTTTTACGTGTTCTTCATAGGGGACTGCTTTATGTTTGACTGTGATTAATGGGATGTGGTAAAAATATTTCTTAGATGTAATTTTCCTACTGCCGATAATAATAGCCTTAGTTGTAGTAATTAGACACCAGCTACTTGGTGGTACCGTTCAAAATAAGTTTTCGTTTCTTAGATGGTTATAATTAGCCTAATGTAGCTGCTATATCCTTTCAAAGGCTAAAATATATGCGTGAAGTGCCAGTGTTAGAGCCTGTATTTCATCCGAGGAAAGCGGACTAAATGCTAACTTTGCTAACAGTAGAAACCGTAAAGGGAGATCGATTTCCCCGGATTAACATCATTGTAGCGTACATGGAGGTCCTTTTCAATTGATATGGCTTGAAAATAGCCATAACGAAGGTTTTGGAACAATAGCGCTTCCCGACACACGCCGCGCCACAGCATTCCCCGTTGCCGGTGGGCAGATCCGGGCACGATCGAAAAATCGATTTATCGATATCGAATTTTCGGCGTCGCGATCGGTTGCTGATGATTTCTTCGGATTCACAATCTAAAAGCTGTGTTATTATCGTGATGTAAGTATCTAAGGGTCCGTCGATGTCCATTTTTTATTTTGCTTCATAAAGCTGACAAATTAACGAAAAACAGGGTCCGCTATTTTTTCCTGTAACGATGACAATTATAACAACTTTGTTCAAAAAATAAGTAATATTTAATGAAAAAGAACCGCAATATTAAATACGTTCTTACTCCACATCTTCACTACAAAAGGTTCAGAAGTAGCTTGAATTCGGTGATTTTCGGAAAAAAGTAACGCGGTCGATTTTTGCAAAATTTGTCCAACTTTGAGCCAATGTATATTATTAACACTTACGAATTATGAAAAACGGCGTGCATCATCATATGGACCAATTTATGGATTGTGAATGGGCAGTTTTATCTTCCGGGCTAAAAAAAACCTGTTTTTAGGTTTTGGCATTTTTTCGATTTCAGCCCACTGTACGGTGGCGTGACTGGCTGGTATTTCTTAAGGCTAGTGCCTCGAAAAGAAGAAAGCAGGGCTGCGGGATTATTTGCTCACTAAAAAGGGTCGTATTAGGGTTTTCCAAGTGCCTTTTTATCTCGATTTGCTCGAGAGCGTCAATTTTTAATCCCTTAGAGAGTATTGTAGGATTCTGGAACAAAATCGTTTTAATAGTTGCATTCCAGGAGGTGCTTATCAAAGATGGTGCGGGAATCCTTATTTTTGTGTCACCTTTTGTGTTACTTACAGCATATGTTGAATTTTATATTAGTCTGACCGACATATGAAATATAAGAACTATGCAATTTAGTTTATAAATTCATGACTTCAAAAATCTTTTTTGTTTGTCATTACCATTACCTAGGACCTTGGAATGGGTTTAGGTTGGATAAAAGACTGCTTTCAGTGAGGTAGGTAAACAATTTGAATTTTGTTTTAATATAGAGACTGTGGTTTAAACCAAGACTCGTAGTACCCTTAAATAAATTCCGTGGAAAATTATAAAGGTTAGAATTAGTAAGAAGGAAATTAGAAGAAGGAAAAATTAGAATGGATACTAAATACTTCATCGAATTGAAGCCTGAAGCTATCGATTTTATAGTATTTAATATTGAGAATTTCCTTTATTTATTCTCTTCTTTATTTCATTTTTAAACTCTTTATCGTTTTCATCTTTTAAGATTGAATTCATGCTGCAATTTTAGAATAAATTCAAATTATTACGATAAATTAATACGTACTAATGTTCCGGCATCCATTTATTCTGTCATCATTTTCGCCATGATAACTGTTGATAGATTAGTATTTGTCAGTAATCGTTATTATTCATACTGTTTATTTACATTCTCACAAAATTTTAACTTACGATGATATTCCGCTCTCGATAGGTCTGAGGGTCTGAATGTCCTTCAGCACATAAAATCACCATGCCATTTTTCTACAAAATCGTGAAACACGTAATCGTTTTTGATAGCCTCGTCATAGCGTAATTTTACAAAATCTAAACGAAATCATTGCTGATATAACATAATCTTGAAAGAATATTGTTTATGAACGCATTCAGTCTGACTATCCTGCAAGGTTAGAGCTACTCAACGCAAGTGAAAACTTTTTTGGGAAAAACTGGATTAGAGGAAACTATCTTAGCTCGAATATTACTGGATACTATGACCATTCACATGGAGAATTAGAAACACATCTTTTTAAAGTTTATCAATGTATCCCTCTATAACAAAATGGCCACCAAATAATTGCTGTTTATCATATATTTTATGTTATCAAAAGAATCAGCATCGAAGGTAAATGCAATGTAAAGGTTCGGAGCAATAGTAAGGGCAAATAGGAATTTTCAAGACGATAGTTTCAATTTTTTTCACGTAAAATTGTGAAAGTGATGGATGGAATAAATTGCAAAGTTTTCTTTACTTCGTGATGATTTGTGTCTTTCCATTTTTTTCTGTTCTGTAGTAGGATTTTTATTAACATTCGTATAATTAAAAAAATCATTTCATCATGCATTTGTAGCGCTGGAACTCTTAATAATGTAATATCATCATATTTAAACCATGTAATTACATCCATCAGAAAGATAAATTAAGGCGGGGGGTAAAGATTTGGCCATACTTGCCCCACTGCGCAAAAAAGTTATAAGCAAGACCCAGCCAACTACCGCGGAATATCTCCTTTAAATACCACGCACAAAGTTTTTTTCCAAAATTGTGCTCAGCAGATTAGAGATTTATACCAATGAAATTGTAGAAGACCTCCAAGCAGGATTCATGAAGGCAGATCCTCTGCAGACCAAATCT
Organism: Pyrrhosoma nymphula; assembly: GCA_963573305.1. Lineage (NCBI taxonomy): Eukaryota > Metazoa > Arthropoda > Insecta > Odonata > Coenagrionidae > Pyrrhosoma > Pyrrhosoma nymphula. The sequence continues at coordinate 101,537,293 of OY754332.1, read as the reverse complement.
TCCTTCTTGAACATGCTATTTCAAAATATTGGGAGTTTAACAAGCATTTCTTTGGCGTATTTATCGATTTCAGCAAAGCTTATGATAGTTAATGCAGAGAAAAGATTTGGGAAAAGATGAAAAACTTTGGCTTTCCTAGGATACTAATCAAAATGGCATTGCTGAGTGTCAAAAATAGCTAATGTAAAATAAAAATTGATAACGATTATTCTGCAACCTTTTAAGTGAATACTGGCGTGAGACAAGGAGACGGTCTATCCCCCATACGTTTCAATATTGCTTTAGAAAGGGCTCCAAAGGAAACAAGGAAAACTGATTTGGGGATAAATATAGGAAAAAAGATATCGCTGCTCACCTTCGCAGTTGACCTAGTTCTGTTGGCAGACAGCAAAGAAGACCTCAAAGACATGGCAAAAACTCTAATCGAAGAAATCCAGGCGGCAGGGCTTAAAGTCAGCGACGATAAGAAAAGAGGTATGTATTTTGGTTGGAATCATGACTACTCCAAATGGTCTACAGTTGAAGATCACAACATTGAAAATGTTTATGATTTAAATACCTTGGTAATATGATCAGCTCCAACAACAGTGAACAATCTGCTATCCAAAGCAGAATAAATTCAGCCAATAGAAACATGTTTTCCTTAAATGAGCGTATGTCGTCAAAGCTTTTATCCATCAGTACAAATTTAAAAATCTGCAAAATTATAGTACGACCAGTCCTTTATATATGGATCTAAGTCATGGATTCTTCACAAAAAGACTGAAAAAAGGTGATTACTTTGAATATAGAGTACTTAGAAGTCTTTGGACCTACAAGAGAAGACAGAACGTGAAGGATGAAACATAACGAAGAAATAAGGGAGCTATTCGAAGCACCAAACGTTGTAGCCGAAGCCAAGAGCCGAAGATTGCGAAGTGCCGGGCGCGTAATAAGAAGAGAAGAGAACGCGTTAATAAAACAAGTTGGGAAAGAAAGCCCTAATGGAAGAAGACCTCATGGATGCCCAATGAAGAGATGGAAAGACCAAGTAATCATAGACATGAATAAGATGAGGGTCAACGAGGAAGACGCGGATGAAGTGGAGGTGGATCGTTGGCGACACCAAATACCTCCTTTGATATGAATAGCCATGGAAGTAAGTAATTACATCATAATATAAACTCATCAAAATTACATGATGTAATTTTTTATTTCTAATTCAGTTGTAATACAATAATGAATTTATTTTTATGGGATTTTTCTCTAGCTAAAGGAAAATGTTACCTATCGGCTGCATATGCGTTTCATGAATGTTCTTAGATTAACATTGAGTTTCGAAATTTGTGTGTGCAAATGAAGATAACGTAGCCTATTTTGCACTTTGACCCGTCAACAGAGTCATACGTGCTGTGAACCGTCCTCTTTAAACCTACAATGGCACCATCATTCGTGCTCTTCACCGACCCCGCACGCTAAGTGTAAATGTATAATAGAAGGCAATAAATATTGTGGTAACGCAATGTATTCTCACTTGCGAATGGGATATACTTTTAAGTCTTTTTTATTTTTAATAATATTATTAATTAAAATTTTCTCTAATGATATCGTATTTTAATTTTGAGCAATGTTTTTCCCTCGTAAAATTAGCAATGCATGTTGACCTTAATATCTCAAAGTTACGATGAATAGATTTTTGTTTCGACTTGTAGTATGGGTTTCTCTTCCTTGATTTGCTCAATAACGGCTTTTTAAATTTTGAATAAATTATATCTTATTGTCATTCAAACATCCTATTGACGCATAGAAAGGTGCAATTCGACAAAAACATATGTTTTGGATCATATTATTTGTAGGTAAAGTCGGTCTTTTGAGAGATCTGTCACGCCTATCACTCCCACTTGTGATTCGATCTTGAGTGTAAGGTCATGATTGATTGATGTTTCAGCGAGTGATCTATTCAAGTTGCCTGTGATCAATAATCTCTCAGGAAAGTCGTGTTTGATACAAAATCGTAGCGAACGCTGCTCTCGCTGGTCATTCGTGATTCATAATACTATACAGCCGCATGTGTGACTCACTCACCCACATATACCTATTCCCGACCACTTCCAGACGAGCTAGGAGCCTGATATTTTTCACGGGCCTTCTTTGAAAGAATTCATCGGAAGAAAATTCCCGACATTATGGAAGTTTTAACCGGAAGTGACCCAAAAAATATAAAAATAGCGGATTTTTTGGACTTTTAGAAAATTAGATTTTCAGTTCTCGCTTCACATCTTTCAAACGGTGAGTCGGATTTGAAATCTGACGAAATTTTTATAAAGGGGAATTGAATTTTCTTAACCATGCAAAATACATTTGTTCTACGCTTCGTAGTTTTCTAACCAGGCAAAACATTTAGCGAAGAGTTTCTATTTTTTTGGCGGTTTATTTACTATAGCTCCTAAACTACGGTTCTGATTTGAAATCTATTTTTCCCAGGATTTTGATATTATCGTGACCAACAACTTCATGCTTTATTTCTAACTCTTATAGTACTCTGGTAGCATGGTGCCCAAGTCGAGTTTTGGTAAAACTGTTAAATGTTTCTAAAGCTTGACATGGACATGCGCCTTGACATTCCCTTTGCAAGGGATTAGTAAAACCTCAACTTCACCAATATTTGGCTGGTAATATGGCGTCAAATTTGATGCTTGTGAAACTTGCCTTTTTTCGACTGTACCTTCTAAACTAGAGGTCGGATCTCGAATCTGTTTGGCGGTTTTTTTTAGATCTCATTCAGGCCTACAACTTTATTCTATTCGTTCTTTTCCATTCTTTTTAGTTATCTGGTAACATGGTGTCAAAGTCGGCTTTTCGTGAAACTCGTGGTTTTTCGACTGTAGCTTCTAAACTAGAAGTCGTATCTCGAATCTGTTAGTCGGTTTTTTTAGATCTCATGCAGGCCTACGGATTTCTGCTATCGGTTTTTTTTTCATCCCTCGAAGTTCTCTGGGAACATGGTGCCAAAGACGGCTAATTCATGAAACTCTCTATTGTTTCTTTCCCTCATGCCCTCACCAGTGTAGGTATGACTTTGAAAGTTGTCAGGGGTATGCGCCTTGACATGTCCTTTACGGATAATTAGCGATAACACGGATTCCCTCGTAGTTCTATGGCAACATGGTGCCAAAGTGATATTTTCGAATGCATCTTTCCCTCACAACTCGTAGCTTCTAAACTAAAAGTCTGATCTCAAACCTGTTGGTCGGCTTTTTTAGATTTCATCAAGTCCTAACATTTATGCAAATCATTTCTCTCTAACACTTATAGTTCGCTGGAAACATCGCGCAAAATTTGGATATATCGGTTTTTCCACTGTAGCTTCTAAACTAGCAGTTGGGTCTCAAATTTTTGGGTGTTTTTTTTAGATCTCATCGTTGCCTACAACTTTATGCTTATTCTTACTCTCTATTACTTATAGTTCGCTGGCAACATGGTACCACTGGAAAACCTTTTTTAACATACACAGACGTTGGGGGCGAAGCCCCCAAACGGCGAGTCGAGGGGGTTCTAGTGAGCAAAGCGAGTATATACTGTAATCATGACCGATGTATACAGCTACCTCGTTTAGTGCCGGTTTACGTGGAATCGTTAGTAGTTCTTCGAAAACAATTGAAGGCACAATTGTGAAATACGTTCGAAGGTTTCTTTTGTTATTACACAGTGTCCTTGGTTTGTGATTTTAAGCATAATGAAGAAGACTATTAGAATTATCCCTTACGATTAAAAAAGATATTGAACAGTGACATATTTTATAGAACAGAAATTATTCAAAACTCATTATAAAAACCAATGCTAATTATTAGCATAGAACGCTGCAAAATTGTATTTTGGAATGTAAGTTGAACCGATCATCGTTTTCATTAGTTGTATGATTTTAAAGAAAATTATCCGACTGTAGCACTTCAATTCAATTTTTAATTACAGTGGTATCACTAAGTTTAATTTGTGTAAGAGACGTAATATTTGTCGAGAATATTAAAATGAAGGTTTATCGTGTGTTTTAGTTACAATACAATTATGGACATTCAGTGATTACAAATGTTATATGTACTATATGTGCTGTGATGTATTGCGTGTGTTCTTGGGGTGATATTTTTACAGAATTCAAAAAAGATATGGTACTTTTTTCACAGATTTTTATTTAAAGTCTAAGTCTTAAAGAGACTTTAAATAAAAATCTGTGAAAAAAGTACCATATCTTTTTTGAATTCTTTAGAATGGATTTTCACAAAGTGAAGCCTGAAACCATTGAGGATATTTTTACATTTAAAGGTAATTTGTATTAGGTAGACGCTCCTAATGAAGGTTTTATGACAGGAGATGAATTTAAAGTTTTGCATCATCTTTGCAAGAGTCGGATAAGATTGGTGATTGCAATTAGTTCGTTGTTTCAACTATTATATAAAATTTGGAATCAATGGAATTGAAATTAAGTTATTGACTACATGGATGCTCTTGTATTTTAAGTTTCGCAGTTTACATTCTCAAAGAAAGCGTAGTGATTGATTTGCTTACTTAAGTAATGTAGGTATTATAGATAGATATTAGTGTATAGTTTTTTATTAAACTTCTTTCAATAAATTTTGCCAATTCAGAGCCATCTCTTTATTTTATCTCATTATTGTTAGGCCGGTCTCACATCTCGTGATCGATACTTGATGTCATAGAATCATTCCTATATTGATCGGTAAAGATGAATTCTTTGGTCATTGGAAGATCCAGTTTATCGATCAATCTTTGAAGAGAACCTGATCTCGGGATTTGATCAATCACGAAAGACCCACCACTAGATCATATGCCTTGTTCATCCTAATGGGCGGGCAAACAGCAGAACCAGTCTGTGACGTGGGTTGCGTCCAGTCTCCTTTTAGACTGTGTGGAAATCTGCTGAACAGTTTGCCGGGCGGGTGAAAAACACAAATGTCGAATCCGGGGGTGCATCAACCGAGCGCTCTGTCGCATCAGGAATGATGCTCACGAGCCCTATCAAGGGTGAAGAGGGCTAAGTAAGGATGGAGGCAGACTGACCTCTGCCAACCGTCTCGCCAGCGCAATCTGCGACATTTAATGCGAAGCGCTTCCCGTGGGAGTCGTGTCATGCTGTGTACCTGAGCTACGGAGAGTGATTTGCGTCATGTTGCTGCTGAGCGTGAGTTTGTGTCTGGATGAACGTCTGCAGCGTTCAAATGTGCTGCTAAATGGCCCGGGACTACTTTTGCAGTGCGAAACAGTTTTTGTTAAAGGGTCAAATTGTACAAACTGTTTACCTTTTATTCATGCTTTTTGTTCTGAAATCTCACAAGTATCGCCTTATTTCACCATTGAAAGGAGGTAACGCGCAAAGCTCCGTATGGGTATCCTAACGCCATACGGAAGGAGACGAAAGCCAAAACTCGACGGCGCTTAATTTTATCGCTCTTCCCTCTGCCACCTGTTTTATTTGGGCCAACATCTCCCTCCGCTCACCCCTCTCCTCGTTTTCACAACTGCCAAACGCCCTCACCCGTTCATCCCCTCCCTTTGATTACCAGTGACCCCGACCCCTTTCTTTTTGGAGCCTGTCATTGTCCTTACAAAGCTTCACATTTGTTGTGTTCAAAGCAAAAACCTAGTCGACCTCCTTTATATTTTTTCCCCTAAAAATTCCTCCTGTGTGAAACGGGGAAAGTGATCCGTCCTCCAGGGCAGTTCACTTTCTCCACCTGGCCCCCAAACACCCGCTTCCCCGCGTTCCACCACCTCGCTATGCCTTTTTATTTTTACTCTTCCTTCTATAATGAATCTATTTGCCTTTTATTAAGGCTTTTATCTTTCTTATTTTGGTCAATATTAAATAGACTATGATTTTCAAGTGTCGAAACGCTCCTCATTCTGGTTCCCTTTTTTCTCACCCCTCCTGGTGGAATGTGAATTCTAACACGAGTCCTAACTTCTTTGGAATTTCCTTAACTCAGAGGTGATGAGACAAAGTGTTTAATACCGTTTGCAACAGGGTGAAAAAATGTTGTTTTTTATCTGTATGGTCATATTTATTCAATACCTCGTATTTTTTCTAGATTTTATCGTTGGTGAATTAAGAATTATGGCATTCAATTTTAAAAGGTATATTTCATCTTCACAAAGGCCTTCTGAACAACCAAGCCACCCTCTTCAACGTTCAACTGAAAAAGAAGCGACTGATTTTGTAGTATTTTTCTATGCAGTACATCGGAGTAATCTTAATGATTGCTAAATTCCTCAATTTAGTAGAAATATACGAACCCCTTACCACCGAAGATGTATGGACTCCCCAAAATCCACAAACTTAACACCCCAATACGTCCAGTGGTCTCTCACGTTACTGTCCCCTCACATTCCCTTTCTTCTCACAATCAGTTAAATATCCTCATCAGGACCTTCACCGACTTCAAACCCTCCCACAGCATCAAGAACTCTATTGAATTAGCCAACCAGTTAAGCAATACTACGCCACCAGTGAACGGGAAATTGGTGTCATTTCATATCTACAACCTTTTCACCTCGGCCTTAGCCAAACAAGCAGTGACTTGAACGTTAGAATCACTCAGGCATTCATCGGTCCAAGCAAAAATAATAAGCATTAATTAAAAAAATAATATCACTTTGTAATATTCCACAAAAAGATTTATTTTCTTTCGACCCATGGTTTCGACCGACAGAAATCATTTTTAAATTATCGCTTATGGTTTCACCGAGTCATGCCTGAAGATCTGATATACAATAAGCGAATTTCATAAATTGCTGTTTGTATTGAACAGAATTACTTCCAATTTAATGGAAGTTTTTACAGACAAAACCACGGCCTATCCATGGGGTCCACCCTTACACCTATATTGGCGGAGATTTTATTGAACTCCATGGAATAAAATCTTTTTAACTCTGGAAACCCGTTACAAAAGAAAATCTTTTATTATTTTAGATACGTTGACGACATCCTATGCCTGTGGACGGGGAGCAAAAGACTACTAGACCAATTATTAGACATTTTAAACTCACTCAATCCCTCCCTCAAATTCACTATGGAATTCGGAGGGAGATGCATTGATTTCCTTGACTTAACAATCTCTCTGTAGGGTAGAAAGCACCTCTTCTCGATTTATAGGAAAGACACTTTCTCAGATGTAATTATTCCCAAAGACTCCCATGACCATTTTAATCATAAACAAGCAGCGTTAAAATCTATGAATCACAGACTAGTATCTATTCCTCTCGATACTGCCTGCTTCAAAAAAGAATTAAATACCATCTTAACTCTAGGGAATAATAACGGTTACAGCTCTATCCTGATCCACAAATTGCTGAATAAAGAAGTTTACCAAAATACAGTGAAATCTTCAACTTCTCTTCAAGATACACGATGTGAGAAAACCATAAGATTGTGTAAATTACCTTTTCTCGGCCATATCTCCCACAAAATTTGCTCTCATATTCCGAAGGACAAGTATCGAGTGTGTTTTTATCACCCACGTCCGTAGGGAAAGTGCTTTTTAATTCCAAATACCCAGTGGATGTGTTGGCAAAAAGTGTAGTGTATGTGCTTCATTGTTGGGAGTGCAAAGGAGTGTATGTTGGGCAAACTGGTTGGAAATTTAAAACCCGAATCAAGGAGCACAAACTAAGCTTGAACTATCGTGATTGTAAATCATATTTTGCCAAACATCTTCTAGAGACTGGTCATAAGAGTGAATTTAACACCAAAATTTTACATACATATGATGCAAGTTGTAATTTAAATTATTTAGAAATTTTAGAAATTTGAAGGCACTCTATTTCACCGAATGTATGTATTTTAAATGATGTGACAAACTTTAAATCCTCTCAGATGTTTTTAACGGTGTTAAAATCCGAATTGTATCACTATCCTAATGCCGGCCGCAGAACCTTCACCACTAATTGTGCCCCCACCGTTGTCCTTGATGGAACCCAACTCCCTCCCTCCCTCACCTCTATCCCCCGCCCTCCACACCGTCCCCCTCACTCCCACCTTAAACTCACCCCCCCTCTTGGTTTGAGTCCTTCCCCCACTCATCACAGAAGCATTTATAACGCCATGTGGGGAAATGTTTGTTCAGTTGGCCCCCCCTTGAAAATACGCATTTTCGTCGAAATCGATCGGGTAATGTATAAAACTGTGTGGAATGTACAAAGTTTGTTTCATTTACCATGTGTAACGTCCGGAATTTCCACAATGTATCGCCTTCATCCATTAATTTACGATGTTGACCTCCTCAAAAATATTATACACTACCCACTATTCGTTTTCATGTGATAAATTAATTCCTATATATTTTTTTGAGGATACCGGGACTAGCCACGGTATTAACCTTTACGGAGTCACCCGCAAGTGCACATAAGTGCGATATTTCAAATTACTTATCATTCTAGTATTTTACTGGATAAATAACCGAAACGCTTCCTTAATTTCCCCTCAATTTCATTATTGTAAAAATTATGTAAAATACAAAAAATAATAGCTTTGAAAGAAACTGTCAACTCAATACATGATCTTACGAACGATATCGCAGCCAGTCATTACTACTATATCTAAAAACTATCATAAATTGATCTTTTTTAAAATTATACTTATTTCACTCACAACATCCTCTAACCTATGAATTTATCACGTGTATTTAAGACATACTTACGTGTTTTAGTTTCTTTGGAGTTTGAAATCTCCAGGCATCTATCACTTCATAATGATAACAACTAAATATTTCACTATAAGGCGTACTAACCAATTATGCATACGCCCAGAAATGAGTATTAAAGTTTTCTATGGCATGTGCAAATATGTTGCCGTTTAACTTATAACACCCAAATTCAAAAGGATAATCATCTATGATAATTATTTTCCAGTTATTCCCCTAAATATCATATAAATTACTTCGTGATCACTAATTGGCTCTCAATAGGTATGAAAACTATTATTGGAATCATTAAATCGTAATACTACTTTTACATTCTTCCAAATGCTTATACAACTTTTTAAGGGCTTCCGTTTTATTTCCTGCATCATCAATGATTACCTACCGTGAGACTGATGTAAGACATTTAAAATATTTCCTCTATTTCTCCAGAGCGCGACACTCAAATCAAGGAATAATCCTTTCTAAGGACAAGCACTACTGCTTAATAACATTTCCTGCCTTAAAACTGGACCGATTAATTACATCAAAACAATCCCTTTCCGTATACAATTATTAAATGAAATATTAAGAGGAAAATTTGCTGAAAGAAGCATAATAACACACTTTAATGAACTGCATGATTATACAAATCAATCATTGCCCTGTCTGTGGGATGTAAACAACCACCTTTGCTATTCAAGAGCAATACATATAGTCAGCAGTACAATTTCAATTTTCATACATCCAAATATTAATGAAGATAATAGTTTAAACAAGGCAATAATTGCCGAAATCAATTTTAAGACAATTGTTAAGATACCACAAACACTCATGCAACCCATCACAGTCAATTTAAAACATATTTAATCACTGGATTGCCACGATGTGCAGTCACAACACACGCTATATCTTCATTTTAATATTCTCAGCGAAAGTGATATCGTTATTTCTTGCTTAAGTGAAACTAAATGATGGCAACTTTAATTAAAAATGGAAATTATATGCAACAGTTGGATAAGATGAACAGATTAAATCGTTATGAATGAATGCCACAAGACGAATATGAAATTATCTCCAAAAATAAACTTCCACAACCTTCTAGGATGTCATGATTAGGATGTCAATGAATAGATTAAATGTACACTCTGTATGATCAATTAAAATCAATCAATTGACTCAACAATAACAATCGTCCGAAGTTTTAACGAATTACAACTACACATTACAATTTATATCATCCCTATTCATTGCTATAACACGGAAAACATTGACACATTCAATATTGCTATAATAATTATAATTCAATTATTCTATCATATTGTACACAGCTTTTAATGCACTTTATAGTTCAAGCAAAGATCTCCCATGCAAAAATTTTCCAATTATTTATAAAAGTGCAAACAAAAATAAACCTTCAAATGATTCACAATGCCCGTAACGTCAAGTACTCAGTAGTCGACGCCTTTCTTTCGACCGTGAGCTGAAAAACGTTTGAACGTAAGCTTAGATAATCGCGCCTTATTGTTTTCGAAGAATTTTCCACAGCTCCACGAAGAGCGGCTCTTTACGTTCGAACGTAAAACTAAACAGTCTTCCCCTGACGATAAAGAGCGAGTCATTCTTCGGAAAATCTGCAGAGACGAAGTCCCAAACCCGGTGGAACACCCGAAAAACCTTGTTTTATATGATACGCCTGGAAAAAAATTAGAATATCCATTTGTATACGGAGTAAAATCTCTGGAAATTCTTTAGCCACCAGCGCCATTTCCCTAGCTCGGCTGTGAGGGAGCTGGCGGCTACAGTTGTTCATCCACCAATCCTCGTTGCGCTCTAAGGTGTTCTTTTTTCAGTTTATTTTCCCTCAAAGGGCTCGGTTTGGGAGCGGGATGTACACGGCGACCTAGTCCGCCCGAAGTGTCCTCCGTTAATTATTCTGTTACCTAGGCCTTTGAAAGAGTGAAATGAGGGTGTTACACAAACCGCAGGTTAATAAAAATAACTCAAATGGCAGTCACCTACCTAAGGGAGGGTAAGTTCCGAAAGCGGCCATGGAGGAGTTTTTTGCCCTTTCTTTTCCCGTGCGGCACCCTGAACGCTTTCCAGAGCTTCATCGAACTGCAAATTCTACTGCTGCGTCTTTTATGAGTTTTTGAGAATGGGGAAAGTGTCACCCTTTCTGGTATATCCGCGTTCAGTGCCACTGCGACTTGTATATGTACTGTAGCCCACTGGTGATCATTCTAGCTATCCAAGCCCATTTCTGTCGGACTGAAATGAGTGAATACATCAAGATTGACTCTTTAGTGGTACTAAAGCGATGTGATACCTAAATGAGGACTCTTTAATTGGATCTGAAATAAGAGTTATAAGTGCATTATTGTTTTGGCAGATGTTGATTATTATTCTGGGCTTGATTTAAGGCTTATATTAGGGACAAAATTGTTTACATTTATTATCTCTGGCGTTTTATATAAGGAGAAAATTGGAAATTTATTTACTCTGAGCGGATATTTTCTGCTGCAAGCCTCCAAAAGGTTTTAAAGACCATTATTAATTTTCGCATGCTAAAAGTAGGACACATTTCCGTTATTTATTCAGAAATATAGTTTACCCCAAATGTAGGGTAAAACTCGATTCAGCACTTTTGTTCTATAAATATTCACAACTTTGCGCTATAGCTTGATTTTACCCATAGTTTCCTCCGTTCTGTTGCTTTTTGACGTCGCATCAGCTCCTTCATCATATCGGCATCGGAAATTTAACAATTTGGCCTGTTAAACGCAGTACGTTTGAAATTCTTATATTTACATTATTACAGTTAGGTCCTTATTGGCACAGCACCGATGCATTCAAAACCTTCCATCAGTAGTCAATTTACCGATGATGACATTTGCTGGCGTGAATTTGCGCTTTTGGAACTTCTCCTTTGCACTTGGTGGGACATTTAGGTACAAAATTTCGAAATAAGATCTTAAGTACTATCATAGGGTAATCATTCATCATAATATTACTCTGTGGCATTATGTAGGAGCTTCTTAATCTGCGCGCTCAACATGGAAGGATATATCTTTAAAGCTGTTTCGATACATCCTTTGATGCTCCTGAAAATGTTTATGGAGGAGCTAGTGCGATGGACTGACATGTTACTGGTGGAATATCTCTTGCGTTCTTTAACATAATTCTTTCTCATTTAGTTCATTTCTTATTGACACGAGATGAATAATTATCACATTTCCATTTGCTTCCTTTATCTTTTTCGATTAGTGCTTTAACGATTGCCAAGGGATTTATGTGCAAATTAATATTGTTTCTATCACGTTATCCCTAATTCCATGCAAATTATTACGAATGCTACTCTTATTTACTTAAATAGTGGTAATTAGGCAGTAGCAATAATATGGCGTAAATAATTAATGGCATGAATATTGAATTGTTGCATTCTGGGTTAAACGATTGGGAACTAGGGAATTACGGCGGGTATTGTAGTGGATGGCACGTTGAAATATTTTTCACTACTTTATTTTTTGTTAATGCGGTACGTGAAATTCAACCGCTAATTAATTCTTATCCACGGGGTTTAATAAAACAAGTATGCAATTTTAATCAACATAAGTGCTAGATGTATCATGACAGCTTTAACTTTCTTTGATTTAAAATTCATGAAAAATAAATGGTTTTATATAAGACTCGTGGTAAGAGATACCAATCTTATATATATGAATAACACCTAGTTGATAAATAAATGTTTTAATTGGAATTCAGTCAATTTAAATACACTATACAGAAGACAAACATGTGACGATGTGCAGCAAATATCCAGTCACCTCTATGTCTTCATCGCAGTGAAATATAAAACAAAGTCTCTCAATGAGTGTTATTATTTCGAAATTTCACTGAAATGTACATAGTTATTTTCTTAAGATACAGTTGTTTCCACGTCTTTATTCCTTGCTTCAAATATTCAGTTATAGAGTTCAAATATGCATTTAGCCTATGCATATTTGAACAGGGAGGTATTAGGAACGTTATAGCGGAAGGTCGATCTTTTTTCGTCGTGCTTTAGTGTCTTAACATTTTTTTTTGTTTTTGGGAAAGTAATGTTTTTTCATTTATATTTTAAAGCTGTCATACCTAACACGCTACCGGGATGGGGAACATACGGAAATGGCGAATGATAGATTATGATAAAATTAATTATGATGAAAAAAATCCACCGGCTTAACTCAAGAGCTTTGTTAACCCTTTGTTGGTATAGGGTGACACGACACATTTTATATCCCACTTCGCACATTGTAGCCATTGAGTATCCAATTATTACTGCTGCAGCAGTTTCTTCAGAAAGGTTATTCTCAAAGTCGGACGTAACCATTAGTAGGGGAGAACCTTCGGGAGTTCGTAGGCTCTAGACTTATGCCTGTTGCTCACGGTAAAACTTTCCATAAAAGAGTTTATAAAATTTTTTATCGAAAGTTTTATGAATCGTATGTAAAACGTACTTGCTTGCTCACGGTGAAACTGTTCATAAAACCGCAATGTCCTGCCATCTATGAGACGCTTTGCGAACACTTGAAGTGATAAATTCACTCTCTTTTGGATGACTGTTATGTTAAAAACTATATGTATTGTTTATTTACTTACTTTTTGATCACACGTAACGGTGCTATGGCTCTGACAGATTCTTCTAACAAGAAGGATACTGCCTCAACGTTCCATGAACTTCCAGCCATGTGTGTTTTCGTTTTCCTTGTTTGGCGTCCCATGGATACGAGATTATTATCAACGCGATGAGCGGAACGTCTCATTGGTTGTTGCATAAAACGGTTTTATGGAAATAGAACCTGTCCTATTCCGTAAAACATTTTATTAAACTAAGTTTTATAAAACGGTTTTATCGTTAGCAAGCTCATTTTTATAAAATTAGTCGATTTTATAAAACGTTTAACCGAAAATTTTACCGTGAGCAACTGGCATAAGTAAAGCATTATATCGTAAAAATAGAGGATGCGGAGAAGATGAATGGTAAATATAGTTTAAAAATTATTCTTTGGATAATCAAATTAATAAACTTAATGAATGTAAAAGTACTTTTATATGTAAATACAATCATATTGTTCGTTTAATTATTCATTGCTGCCCTTGTGGTATCCACAAACGATTAAATAAAATCATCATGAGATTATCAAATCTACATTAGCCTCTTATCATGATTATATCATTTAACTTTGAGTTGTCGCAGCGCAGTACCAGAAAGATGTGAATTAGCTTAAAACATAGAGTAGTTATTTTTTACAAGTAAGTTTTCATGTTTCTTTTTCCTTTCCATACTTCATATTTATCCTTCATTTCCATCCATTAAAAGAAAGAACAGTTATTTACGTAGTGAATCTCATAAACTTGAATTCATAATACGCTTGAACAATAAAATCTATGAAATATATGGAGTTCAATGATTTTGAAAGGGCGGGAACTTATACTTTCCTGGTATCAACTCATGACGATGTTGGTATTCCATTGCATAATTGGTGATTTCGATATTTTTTTCGTTAGTTATTTTGATAACTGATTATTGCTGATGACGGGGACCTTAAGTAAGGATGTAAAAAAGAGGCTAGTAAAGAGCTTGATATGGAGTGTGGCGTTGTATGGGGCGGAAACGTGGACCTTGAGAAAGGAAGACGAAAATAGGCTGAAGGCTTTTGAGATGTGGGTGTGGAGGAGGATGGAGAAGGTGCGTTGGACGGAAAGGAAGACAAATGAGGAAGTGCTTGACATGGTGGGCGAGGAGAGGAAACTTATAGATGAGATTAGGGGAAGGCAGGGTAGGTGGCTGGAAGGGGTAATGAGGGACGATGGTTTGCTGAAGATCGTGATAGAGGGAAGGATGTTGGGTAAGCGGTGAAGGGGAAGGAAGAGAATCGGTTTTATGGACGGGATGAAGAACGGTAGGACTTATGCTGAGATGAAGAAAGAAATACAAGAGGTAGAAAGGGCACAGCACGTGTAAGAGTTCGTTGGATATTCTCTGGCTTTCATCACAACCTACCTCTAACCGGTAGATTACTGTAATGAATGAATATCGATACATGCATCATATCGCATATCCAATTGACACAAGAAGATTAGAGATAGAAGCAGTAGCTGACCTTATTTAAGATATTAACATGACCGTCCAAAATATGAATGATTTCCAAGTTCTTCTGACGGAAGACAGGATATGAAAGATGAATGAAGATGATGAATTTACCTGGATCAGAAAGTGGATTCTAAAATTCCCATTCCAAAGTTATTTTAATCCAAACAGAACTATTAGAGTGGCAAAATAAATATTATGATTGCGGATATTACACTACTTATATCACAATAAGATGTTAGATAAATAATAATTGTTCTTGTTATTGAATGGAGGGTTTGTTTTTACTCCATATAGAATTCCTGTAGAAACTATGCCGCTGCAGTCGTAGCTGAGCGTGTCTCCTGCCATCTAGCGGGCGTAGGATAAGGAGGAGCTCGTTGGTTTTTGAACTGTACAGCATTTTGTCCTGCTTACACAATACTGATACGTTTTGTGGATGCATGGCTAAGAAAATGTTCATTTACAATTTTATTGTCGAAACACGTTAATATGCACGAATTCGCGAACGTCTTTCCCTTTAATGTTCCCTTCTATTTCAGCGAATATGCGATCGTTCGTGTTCACACATGCACTTGCGCGGTTGCATCCATACTTATATACCATAAGCTGGCTTATAAGGAGATTACTCCGTTAGTATTTAGGTTTACGTGATTTTGTGTGATATTTGTTCATTACGATGGTGAAAACATAATAGAAAAACGATGTGCTATCGCGGAACTAGATGCAGGAACTCATCATTTTATTCCATCTTTAGAGGGAAAAGTCTGTTTTTAATGATCACCAAAAAGAACCATTGTTTTTAATACTTAACACATTTAGGTGTGCTCGAAGGACGGGGGAGTCGGAGGGGAGGGGGTAGAGGGCAGGAGTGTGAGGAGTGGATTGGGCCGAGTAGGGGGAAGGGAGACATATGGGAGAGAGACAGGGTTATGAATGGAATATTTCCGCCATATAATTTATAAGCACTTTCGATGGCTTAGAAATAAAAGCTATCGCGAAGCGACGTTCAAAGTGTAACCTCTCTAAGGTGTGATTAATAATTTCCATTTATTATATGGATATTTTTTTAAAGAACGATTAAATAATCTTTGTGGTTTTGGCAGGTTGTACCTCCTGAAGAGAAGAATAGTTGGATAATTTTCCTTTTCCATGTTAATAAAAATCTATTATGTAATCTCTTTCATTAATCACGGGATGATTTACTTTATTTATATGACTGAATTCGGCATTTGTAGAATCTTTGTCGATGCTCATTCCAGGAAAACGACGCATCATTTCCATAAGGGCGCTTAGATTTTTCCGTTACTAGCCCTATTGCATTCTTTACTTCGCGATTAAAATTCAGGCGATATATTACGGTAGTCAATAATGACAAAAATTTGGACGAATGATTTTGAGGGTCGTGTGAAAAGATTAATTTTAAGAAAACATGACTTGATTGCAAGTCAGCATTTATTCTATCCATTTCTTTGATTAAATTTTCGATTTTATTACGATTCGAACAATTATCACACAAAATCATGTAAACCTAAATACTACATGAGCAATCTCTTTAAAAGCCAGTTTACACGATCGATGCACCCGCGCAAGTGCATGTGTGAACAACAACGACCGCGTATTCGCTGAAAAAGAAGGGACTATTAAAAGGAATGACGTTCGCGAATTCGAGCATATTAACGTGTTTCGACGTTAAAATTATAAATGCACATTTTCTTAGCCATGTATCCGCAAAAAGTAT
This sequence comes from Pyrrhosoma nymphula, assembly GCA_963573305.1. NCBI lineage: Eukaryota > Metazoa > Arthropoda > Insecta > Odonata > Coenagrionidae > Pyrrhosoma > Pyrrhosoma nymphula. The sequence goes on along the minus strand of OY754332.1, from coordinate 101,520,750 downwards.
ACGGATTGTATAAGCAGGACAAAATGCTGTACAGTTCAAAAATCAAAGAACTCCTCCTTATCCTACGCCCGCTAAATGGCAGGAGACACGCTAAGCTGCGACTGCAACGGCATAGTTTCTACAGGCATTATATATGGTGTAAAAACAAACCCTCCATTCTATAATGAGGACAGTTATTATTTATCTAACATCCGTAATAATATTATTTATATTGTTCACTGTAATAGTTCTGTTTGCATTGAAATAACTTTGGAATGGGAATTTTAGGATCCAATTCCTGTTCACGGTAAATTCATAATCTTTGTTGACCATTTCGTATCTTCTGTAAGAAGAACTTGGAAATCATTAATACTTTGGACGGTCATGTTAATATCTTCAATAAAGTCAGCTACTGCTTCTATCTCTAATGATGATGCTAAATGATCTTCACATTTAAAAATTCTCTCTTATGAATTCAAGTTTATGAGATTCACAAAAAAATAACTGTGAAGAGAGGTGGGCAGGGATAAGAATTCGTGGTGAAGTAACATAATGTTTCATATTTCTTACGTGCTTGACATGTGTGGAGTCTTATTTTTATGTACCTTCCGGAGTGGGTACACGCAGTGCTCAAGAATGTCTTTTTTGTTGACTTAAGGTTTTTCAGTTTTCCGTTTGGCATGTACGTCTTTATAATTACGTGCGAGTGGCCGCGGTGCGCCTTGAGGTCGTGAGGGAAGCGGTGTAAGGAGTACAGGTAAGAATGGAGGGCAAGTAAAAGAGAATTGGAGGTGGGAAAATGTGAAAAGGAAAAGCGATTTGATAGAGGTCCTCGCTCTGTTTTTGCTGTAGTCACTAATGATGTGATAGAAGAAGTTTGCACCTATTTTTTCCAGTTACACACATATTATTTCAACATACAGGTAAGCTTCATCTGGTGTATTGATGTTTTTCCAAGATGGCCAGGTTGCGTTGAAGTCGATTCAAAAGTCATAATTTAGGAGGAAATACATTCCGCAACTGAGAAATGCAGTTTTTCCTCTCTCAGAATCGAATTAAATTAGTAGAAAATGCAAATGCCACCATTCAAGCGATGTCACTTTTCAGAGTTTGATTTGAAATATAATAACTTTTGCAGTGAATGGGATCCTTTGTGTATAAGGTAAATTAGTTTTGTGAACATTAGCCTTGAAATTAACTTCTGTCCTATTCCCAAGAACTCAGCGTGGACGCATTCATTAATCTAAGATAAGATTCGCCCTTCACGCGGGCCAAATCTTCCACGAGTTCCACCTAGGGGTGAGATAAAGACACCGAGAATAACAAGCCCTTCCCTCCCTCTCTCCTCTCGTCGTATGCACATGTTTTTGATGCCGCTCACTCGTTCGCCGTCTCACCTTTCTCTTCATTCCTCGACCGCTACCCTCTCCCTCCCCTCCCCTCTCCCTCTCACCCTCCTCCCCAACGCACTTATTTCGTTAATTCACGTTGCTCAAAATCTTTTTAATCAATCACACTTTCCGCTTTTTTTAAATCTGGTTTTCTCTTAATCCAAACAGTTTTATTATTCACAAAAAATATTACTCAATTCAATGACGGCTACCCGAGGTAGAGCTAGATATATCCACATGAATGACCTTAGTATGACCTCATTGCACGCGTTGTTTATCTTTACTGTATGGAACGGAGAATATTTACTCCTATAAAGGGATTTTAAATGATCCTTATATGAAAATGGCTCAAATTACCCCATTTAAGTAAATATCTATTACGTAGGGTTTTTCTTCACTTTTAATTGCTCTCTTATTATATTTTTTTGTTATAGGCATAACAAAAAATATGATCCGGATTGTTTTCTCAGACATTCAATCAGTTTTATTTATGCAAACACATACGATGTAACAAGAATATAATATCTGCCTAGGTTCGTGTTCAATTCGAGAGCGGTTAGAAGTGCGGGGTAGACGTATCGTTCGAACGATCGACCGGTCCATTTACTTTTTGAGGCATGTGAGTGCAACTGTCCTTGAACTCACGACGCTTCTGGCAAAATATGTTTTCAGCTACTTTGCCAGATTATTTGTAGAGAGGAGAATAATCAATTTTCTTGCAAAATAGTTTTTATACTAACATTTTCACTAAAGAATATAGGTATATTTGCGGTACCATTCATTGCAAATTTTTATTGGCGCATAGCATACATGGATTTTTCTAATAAAAATATATTTACAGAGAGCTAAGGCGAAAATTAAGAGATGTAATAATTCAATTTTTGCTGTGTTAATCTATATAGGCGATCTAGTGTTAGTCTGGATATCTTAAAATTATATATGTAATGAAGTAGGTATAGACCCAATTTTTGCAAGGCGAATAAGAAGTAGTTTTATAGTTTTGCGAAAGATATGCTATTACTACAGTTCAGAAAATATCTTGGGTTTTGCTATTTTTATTCCAAGTAATTAATTTTAGAATATATCATTTATTAAATTTTAAGTAGATTCAAGAGGGTGATTTTATTAACAATGCTTCCATTTGCACTTAGTAATTCACTGATAACAAACCCTTAGTATAACGAACCTTTTCAGCTCTTTTTGTAATAAGGTCACTCCTTTTGTATTACATGAATGTAGATTTTTTACGGACCAAGCCGCTATTACTAGTCAAGGATACCATAAGGTATATTTAGCCCGTTTTTTCAGTTGAAAGCATGCCTTATTAGAAAGTTGAAACCGTGGATTTTTATTTGAAGAACAAATGTTTGCATTGAATTATTAATAATTGTGAATGAATAAAAAACTGTGGATCCATCAACCATTCATATCATCCTCACCTCTCTTTATTTTTATAATGAATAAAGGAGAAGTGTCTGAATTTCCCGAGGAAACACTTTATCTGTTCTGGGTTCTTCGTAGATATTCGCTTTCTTGGTCATAAATACGTGGAGTTAAATATAATACCTTGGAAAGGTAGAATATAAGTAATGTATATGAAAAATAAAATGAGAAACAAAAGGCCACGTTGACCACACAGAATCAGACTTGAAGAGAATGAAATTCAATAACCTACCATCGTCCTTTTCATGTACATTGTCCAATAAATATTCAAGAAATACGATAAAATTTAATGAGGAAAAATAATTGGAATATTAACGTAGCAAAATCCAGGCCCTCACGACGACAGAGCTCAATATGAAAAACACTAGGCTAACTCAGCTTGACCAATTGTCGCAAGGTTTGGTTTGTTATGTCTATTACCGCTGAAAACAAATATTTTTGGCGACACCTTGAATTATTCTATGAAACCCCGAGCAAGATTGAGACGTAATAAATGTCCAAAATCATGATAAAAATGCCTCGTTCCAAATGACAGTGCCTTATACGTGGTAGCTAGATGCCATTATGTGGGAACTGTCAGTGCTGGTCACCTGCGGCTAATCGCGGAATGAGGGTGTCTCGGTGAAACAACATTTGAAAATTAAAACGAAATCTGAGACTACATCGTTTGTCTACTGCAAATATTTGTTAAATATTTGTTTGTTGATATCCTCCATTACAGTTGTTGCCAATGGTCCACAGTTAATCAAAAAGTTCGCTTGAAACATTTTGTACCCGGAGGCCAGGCAGATTTTTTATTTAACTTTGTCCCAGGGAACACCATCGACATTGCCTCAGCTGAATCATAGATTTAGAGCAGCTGATGTGATCACGATGAGGTGGTATGTGTCATGGAAAAGTGCGAAATGAAATCTACAATATTAAATAAGTTTGTGGAATTATAATCACTCAAAAAATGCGTACATTTAGTCCAAAATTGATTACTGCTTGAAATGAGAATTTTCAACAGAATTCCTATATACATCTTTATCAAAATATCTTTGAAAGTCTTGATGCTTTTAGAGAGGTTTTTGCAGTATTTTTTATTCTGTAACCCATGATTGTGCATCTTATAAATGTATATTAAATCGTTATTAAACTGTACGCAGACTATCAAACATTAATTCGCGTCAGGCGTTTTATTAGTTTTTACCTTCTTCATTTCGATTGTGACATGATCGTTGAGTATCACTTCCAATGCCAACGTTAAAACAGTTTTGAACATAGGTCTCTCAAAAACAAAAAATCAAAGTCTCTCGCAAAGACTTTGTTTGCACGCGATGAAAAATTAGTGCATATGATTGATGTATAAAATTAATAGAATTGGTTTCAGGATGAACAGGTTTACAATATAGTTTTCTCCTCGTACCTTTGGAGACCACTACAATCGATGCCACCAATACACTGCGCTTTTTACTTCCCCATACTAACACTCATTCTTAAATATGCTCCATATACTACCTACAACTTTCACTCCGGCGTTAACACGCCTTTTAATCTCATCATCTTTCTTTCCTTCTTTTAGAAACATTCTGCCTAGGTACACACAATTGTTCGATTCTCCAATTACTTCACCATTTACTGGAACCTCTGTAAATATTGTGGGCTCTCAAACAGCACCCTCCCGCCAGGGCTTGTACCGGTCAAATACGCTCGCAAAGTGCCGAGTGGCGTCCTCTAGGAGACCACCGCCCGGACACCCCGCCGATGGCGACGCGGGTGTTACATCCCCGCGGAGTCGAATAACCCTCCGCATTTCAAGGAGGGTGAGCGGGCCCCAGGTATCTGGGTCCACCTCTCTCTGCCACCGGCTGGGAGCGTGCCGCTTCATTTCGTGCATGAGGATTGTGTCTTTTAAAGAAGACACTTGCACGTAAAAGTTCGGAGGACTAGAGTCTGAGTTTAAGAGCTCGCTTAAGACGTACCGGTAAAAGTGAATGGTACAATTTCGCTCCCTCCTCCACTCCGTTGTTTGACGTTTCAAGAATGATTTAATTTTTCGTTTAAAAACACACTTCCACCAATTTAAAATGTCTACGTCCGGACGGAGAGCAGACACGAGGTCTCCAACCTGTGCCCGGACGGCTTCGCGAAAACCCTCATCCTCAAGCGGCCGCGTGTCCAAACGCCACTTTCGGGCGGGACTCGGTCTCTGGGGGGAGGGGGAGGTCAAAGGAACGTTAAGGTCGAGGAATAGGGCGTAGTGATCCGAAAAAGAAACGGGGATGGTGTTGGTGTCGTATGGCAGGGTCTTCAGGTTGCGGGAAAGTAGGAGGAGGTCGATTCGCGTGCGGGAGTTGTGGCCAACACGCGAAAAAGGTGCGGGGCCCGCGGAGCTGGCTAAGACCGCGTCAGTTAAACAGGTGGAATCGATTATATTTTTAAGGGCCCGGGTCGGTCGGTTTAAGATTTTGATGCGATTGGACTCTGAGTCCTCCCTCCTATAAATGGAATTGAAATCACCCGTTAAGATGGCTTTCCCCATGAAGGGAGTCAGGTAAGGGACTAAAGTTTCGTTAAGAAACTTTTCTCTCTCAAGTCTCTTCGTTTCCCCTGACGGGGCATAGATGTTCACGTAAGTGATGCCTTGTCTTAGGGAGGGAGGGAGGTTATCCTCCCCGATGCATGGAAACTTACCGTATTGACGGCAAGGCAGTTTTTCACTAGGGTGGTGGTCCCGCAGCGTGAGCCACTACAATTCACAAAAGGCCGTTATTGTGGGTCAGGCCAAGTGACCCTCTCCACCGTCTCTTGGAGCATTATGATGTCCGGATCAAGAGATTTTGTAAACGCCGAAATTACGTTTAACTTGAGGGTGCTAGTCGCCCCCGCAATGTTTAACGTTAGGACTCTCATGTTAATAGGCATTGGGAAGGGTCTAATTTTTTACTTTACCATTTTGATCGGAGTTTTTGTTTCTCCGTCGCGTGTTGCGTCGCTTCCCGGGGCGTTTCTTTTTCCCGGAAGAGTCTGTGTCCGACTCATTCTCACGTGCGATGTCTTCCACCAGGTATCGGAATGGGTTGGGGTTGAAGAAGGAAAGGGGCGGGGTCTCAGGGGGTGGGTTGGGGGGGAGGGGGGAGGATATGTGTAAAGGGGAGGAGGGGGAGGTTGGACTTTCAACCGTGGGTGCGGTCCAGAGGTCGCTCCAAACGCTCCGGAGCGTTCGTAGCGAGGTTCCAAGCGGTCCGTGAGTCGCTCCCAGTCACTCCGGAGCGCTACGGTTTATCCCATGACGTCAAGGAAAACGTCATCATATTCGCTCCCGCCTCCCTCCAGACGCTCCCGGTAGAAACCAGGGGCGATCGGAGCGATTCATGGTTTAATGGCGGGATTTCAAAGATGACAGGTCGGAACATTATTCGTGGATGCATACAAGGTTAAGTCCACTCAATATAATTGGTGCTTTGACTATTTTAAATAGTCATTAGCTAACCAGAATATTAGATATTTCTGAATCTTGTTAATTGGAATAAATTTTACATTAATATGAGGTTGAGAAACGTCTCCAAATGTTAGAACAAGACAATTTCCTCCAATGGCCGTTGGAGTAAAATATGTCTAGTGTTCTTTATTTATACATTTGAATAATTATTTATTTTTTTAATATTTGTATATATATTATATTTGTCGTGCTATAAATTTATGAACGCAATTGCGAATGCGAGTGCGAACTTAAGTGAATTGTTAATTATATCTTTTTATTTACACGGCCGTTGGAGTAAAACATTTTTCGTGTTCTGAAATTTCAATACAGTGAGAATAGGTTTTCGTGCGTATACAAACACCGTAGGATACTTCATGAAGAGACCGTGTGAAAGTCGAACTATTCCAGACCAATAATATTCCTTGAATCTTTTGACATGGATATAATTCTGAGCTTTTTCTCAAGTATTATGAGCCAAAGTTTCTGGTCGATTGTTTATCATTATAGGTATACGGTTATGAAATCTTATTGCAGAAAACCATCACATTATCAGAAAACTTCGGGAAAGTTAAGTAAGAGTGCATGGTTTTCATTTAAAATTAATTTAAAAGTAATGTAGGCGCAGGTTGCTAATAGATAGCCAAATATATGACTTCCATTTGAAAAACTTGAGTGCCAATGGTCCATTGAAAGCAGTGCCTCCCCGATTTGATCTCCAAGTTAACATTAAAATAGTAGCCATCATCTCTATCATCACTCAAAAATTGCCAGAAATCCGACCTGATGATTAACTGATTAATTAATCATCTTGGGAAACGAGAGTTTGTCTGAAAGCAGGTATATTCCAATGCAAATAGCAGACGATTCCTTCTTTCCGAACAACAACAAACGGCGGCCATGACACTTGGCCACAAACGCTCCGAAACCGGTCCACTGGCAGAAAGTTGGGAGCGTTCTGTAGCGACTGGTAGCGACCGTGGACCGCTGTTCGGAAGCGTTTGGAGCGTGGGCGATTGTAGCACTCCGTAGCGTTCTCTGGACCGCACCCCGTGTTTTCTTCTTCATCCGATGCATAAGTTGCCTGGGATGAGTCGTCACACACACCACCCCTCGCCCCACCCGTCGCCTCGCTTCTCGTCCCCGTCATATCGCCACCCGTCGCCACTGACCCGCCGCTCATACGCGTTGTAGGGCCTCCCCCCCCCCCCCCGAGCTCCCCCCCTCTATCCCACCTCATCGGTCCCTCCGGCATCTCCTCGCTCGCCACGCCGGACTCGGCGCAAGTGGTGAGAGAGGCGGTGTTGTCGTTGTCTAGGCATGGCGTCTGTAGAGCTGTATGGTGGGCGGGGAGGGAGGGCTGGCGGCGTTGTCCTTTCAGAGCGACACGGAGAACATCCTATTAGAACCCCACTATATTTCCAGGTCCGACAGAAACGATAAATTAAGAGAGATATTTTGCCGAACGGATAGGCATGGGAATTCGTTTTTCCCCCGAACAATGAGGGACTAAAATAAATGCTAGGCGTAATTTCATTAGTGTGTCCATTTTATAAGTAAACGGCTGGTGTCCTAACACCCCCCGCCACACGCCTATTGGGGCGGCTTGCGGGTTAATATGTAGATGTAGATGTCCCTGTAGGAGTGGGACATGGATCTCCGCCTCCACACGGTCGGGGACGGAAGTGGCCGGAGGCGGGAACTTCGTCCTCAGGCGCTTCATGGTGTCTTCCTCTCTAGCTTCCCCAATGCTGCCGGGGGAAGGGCTCCGTTTGACGGGCCGTCAAACGGAGCCCTCCTCCGACGGGCCCCCTCCTCCACCCTCGTGGCGATGGCAGCGGACCCAGACGACCCCGGGTCCACCTCCATCGTAGTTAGATCCCTCACCCGCTGCTCCATTGTCTCCTCGTCGCCAACTGCCGCCCCCTCCGAGGGTGTCGCCATGACGTCCGCATAACGCCTGCCCACGTCATTTCGGGGGCAATTTCTGCGCTCTTGGCCCTCCTCATTGCACCGGGCACACGTCCGCCTCTGGCCATCGTAAATAATTAGTCCGCGGATTCCCCCTATGGTGACATAAGAGGGAATGTTGCGGTCGACCACCATTCGTACATGCCGCGTACCGGTGCAAGAGTTTACAAGGCCATTTCCCTCCCATCTAGCGTCCCACTCCTAATAATTTTTCCGAATCGACCGAGCTCCGTTTCCATGTCTTCCGTTGTTGTTTCAACGGGAAGGCAAAGTACCCTCACATTGACTGGGCTGCCTGTCGTGTGGTCTATGGTGCACTCCATGAACTTCTTGGCCTCCGTGGGAAACGGGAGCCTTTGGGTTTTCGTTGAAAAATTGTATTTAATATATCTTAGCTGGCCATCTTCACGAAGATGTATCGTCTGTTGTATCCGAATTGGATCGCAATCATTTCTGCATCCGCGAGGCCCAAAGTCTCCCTGACGAAGAGGTGGACCTCCAGCAGTGTCGGAATTCTCTCTTTATCGTCCGTGTGGACTAATAGCGTGTTCACCCGGAGAACCACCATGGTGAACAAACAAGGGGATAATGAGAAAAAAAAGAAAAAAGTTGGGGGGCACAAATCACTCCACTAAGAGCACAAAGCACTCCACTGAGGGCACTCCCCTCTCCTGACACGACCTGTTACAGGCGGAGGAGGTGTCAAAACTAAATAAAGAGAAACTGAAAACCACTCCGTGTGTGACACAATAACTAAAAAAAAGAGGCAACACTTGTGTCGAAGATCTGTCACGATGAAAAAACAAGAAATAGCAGCCGCTCACATAACAAATGACAAAAACTCTCGGGAGTTAACACACTCGGTCAACCGGGGTGGGCGAGAGACCTTCCGGTCTCGCGCCCGTTCGGCGTCAAGGGAGGCTTCCCTTGCGGCGAAGATTTACGTCAGCACTCGCACTCGGGAGCGATAAACAAACACGTCCGACCTCCACGAGCTACCCAGGCGTCATCTCTCACGGTGAATTTTATGGAGGCTTTAAGGAGTGTGATGTCTTCACAGGTACCGTGCATACAATGCCAAAGTACCCGTGTGCGAGCGCTAAGCGCTACTGTCCACGAGGTAAAGCCAAATTTTAAACACAAAGGTGTTTAAGGTTTGTAAATTTTACACAGTTGTGTGACCAGTAGAAGGCGACTCCGTTCAAGTTACTGCGCGGCCAGTTCCGCAGTTCTTAGAATCAATTCCTTCAAGCTCGAGTACCATACATAATGGTCCCTCGTATTGTTCTTAGATGCATGTACTTGTATTATAAAAATTAACAATATGCTAATCCTGTCTTTTACTTTTCAGGTGAGTACCGTTTGTGTGCCTTCTCTTTCCTGGTTTCCCCTGTCCGATTTTAAAGGTATGTTTTAATTTCAATGTCTATAAAGACATTCGTATTTGTTTCCTTTCGTTATTTAATGGAAGGCAGTCATTAATACTAATATTTTAGTTTTTGTGCATACACATTCGTATTTCTTGAACAGAAATGTTTTTCTTTGCCCATCAATTCAAAATAATTTTAGTTTATAAATATTAACGGTTAATGCAAGGCCTATTGGAATTACTAAATTTCGGTTCAAGGTTTTTTGGAATATGGCAAAATTCCTCTGGGTTTATAAATATTGAAAATCTTTCGGTAGTTTTTCAAGCTTTAATTAAACACCAAAAATTCAACTTAGATCAAATCTTCCCTTTAATATTAATCTAGAATGTAGGTATGATTATTATTTCCTGCAGATCCCCCAAACCGTATATGCTCTTCATAGATGAGGAACCTGAACCTTATTCTGTCTTTTCATCTGGTATGTCTCGATTAAGGTTGCCCTCCCAGTGAGATTACTTAAATCAATTGCACCCGACCTAGCCTAGTGAATACCGTTAATTGAATGTAACCAGCACTAACTCTTGAAATTGTGAAATTTCTAATTTTCTTTCCGTGATCACATGTCCTTCTGTTACATGTTGTTTAGATCTTAAGCGTGCTTATTTACAAGACACGTTGACGTGAATCAATGGTGCCGAATACAGGGATGTGTAGTCCACTACCAGTCTCTCCTACTCCAAAGCTAAAATGATTGAAATTCCATTTCATCATCAGGTTCTGTGCTTAGTTGAAATCGAAGCATTCCAGTGCGTAATAAATATGAATTTAAAAGCCGTTTAACACACAGAAATTTTCTTTGGTGTATTTTAATTGAGCTTGGGAACATTATTTACAATGAAATATCCTGTGCACCTGTGGTGAGTAACGATTGATTGACATCAATTCACTGTCCAAAAACAGTCCATAAATACTCACCAACATCCATATCCATATTCATAAATATTCAGTTTATGCCAACGTGCGGGCAGTACCAATTACAATTTCGTGAATTTCATAGAGAAAAATCTTTAGTCAGGACTGGGAGTCGAACCCAGACCATTCGATTTCACGATAGATCTCTAACCATTGAAGCTACCCAGGCGGCCTCTTCTACTGGTAACTTCATGGAGGCATTAACGAGCGAGTGGTCCTCATTGGTACCATGCATGGTATTTTAAATACATTGGAAAAGAAATGTCTAATTGAAGATGAAGCATTTTTGATAGGATTAAATTGCGTGTATATGGATTTAAATACTTATTTGTTAAAGGGTGTAATTCTTCTTTTAATACACTGCATGTGGAGCAGTAATCATTTGGCATGAACAATTTTGACCAAGCATTTAAGAGTACTGAGTTAAAATGCAAAAGAGGCATTAAATAGTGCTGAGACATTGATCTGCATCCGCTTGACTCTGAAGAAAAAAGAGGGAAATATTAAAGAGGGAAAAAATATTGATGTTCGGCGAGAAAGAGGTTTGGTTTAAACACTAATTAGTTCCTCCAGAACCACCTAGACTGAATATAAAAATCATACGTTATTCAAGTCTAAACGAGCAGATTATGACGTGCATATTAAGCCAGGCGCAACTTCAAAAGAAGCAAATATGGTCGTTCTGCCCCTACTGTTCCAAAAATGCGATATTTTATATTTAATGGGTCATTTACTCATCTAAAAGAAAATATTCAAAGATATAGATATTGGCTATGATGTTTACCTACTAGGTGGCAGTGTGATCTAACGCATGCAGTTACTGTAAACAGCGAAACGTATTGCTAATAAGTGTGTTCAAACGCCTGTCACCACCGTAAAAAATGAATAGGCGTTGGAATACATAGCTCCTTGACTTTTTTATCCACTCCTTGGAGCGAGTCGGAGCTATATCTTAGTCGATGCCGCCGTCCTCATCCTCAGAGCTGTCATTGTCGTCAGTAATATGTGCATCGGAATCGATGTCTGCAAAAAGATCCTCCGTAATTTCACTCTTTTCCAATTTTCTCTTGCGATTAATGGTGATGTGGGAGTGGTTTGTCCCTGAATAAAAACGCAGCGAGTAAATACAGAAATATATACTTACAAAAAAATATTTTATCCAGGTGAAGAATGGTATTTCAATAAAAAATGCCACCTACGAAATGTAAGTAATACATACCGAAATAAATGAAACAGTCAATAATAAACCAGCCCAATGATCAGGAGGGTTGAAGAAATGCTTATAGCACAAATGTGAAGGAACAGCTCACTATCGAAGTAGCAGGGGACAAAATATTTTTTCTCAGCAGAAATGGGGTTCAAAGTAGTAATGGGTCGGTCGTGTTGATCGAATCCCGATATCAAGTTCTCTTAAAAGATTAATCGATGAACTTGATCTCTCCTATGATCGAGGAATTCATCTTTACCGATCACGATAGGAATGATTGTATGACATCAAGTATCGATCACGAGATGTGAGACCGGCCAAACAATAATTAGAAAAAATAAAGAGATGACTCTAAGGTGGCAAAATTTATTGAAAGAAGTGTAAAATAAAACTATACGCTAATATCTATCTATAATACCTACATTGCTTAAGTACACAAATTAATCATTATCCTTTCACTGAGGATGTAAAGTGCCAAACTTAAAGTTCAAGAGCATCCATGTAGTCAATAACTTAATTTCAATTCGCATTGATTCCAAATTTTATATAATAGTTGAAACAACGAACTAATTGCGATCACCAATCTTATCCGACTCTTGCAAAAATTGTGCAAAACTTTATACTCATTTTCAATCATGACACATTCATTAGGAGCGTAAGTCCACCTAATACAAATTACCTTTAAATGTAAAAATATCACCAAAAGAACACACGCAATACATCATAGCACATATATTACATTTGAAATTTGTAATCACTGAATTTCCATAACTGCATTGTCACTTAAATACACGATAAAACTTCGTCTTATAAAGCCGTCGTTTCAATATTCTCGACAAATATTACGTCCCTTGTACAAGTGAAACTTAGTGATACCGACTGTAATTGAAAATTGAATTTAAGTGCTACAGGCGGATAATTTGCTTTAAATTCTTACAGCCAAATGAAAACGTTGATTGGTTCAACTTGCATTCCAAAATACACTTCCACAGCGTTCAATGCTACTATTTATCATTGGTTTTTATAATGAGTTTTGAATAATTTGTGTTCTATAAAATATGTCACTCTTCAATAATTTTGTAATCGTAAGGGATAATTCTAATAGTCTTCTTGATTATGCTTAAAATCACAAACCAAGGACACTGTGTAAGAACAAAGGAACCTTCGAACGTATTTTACAATTGTGCCTTAAATTGTTTTCGAACAATTACCAACGACTCCACGTCAACTGGCACTGAACGAGGTAGCTGTACACATCGGTCATGATTACATTATGTACTCGCTTTGCTTGCCGTCGCCGCTTGGGGGCGTCTGTGTGTGTTAAAAAAATTAGACTTTGGCACCATGTTGCCAGCGAACCGTGAGTGATAAGGAGTAAGGATAAGCATAAAGTTGTAGGCATCGAAATCTAAAAAAACACCCAACAGATTTGAAATCCGTCTGCTTGTTTAGAAGCTACAGTGGAAACACCGAAAAAAGCGAGATTTGGCGCCATGTTTTGAGCGAACTATAAGTGTTAGAGAGAAATTATTGACATAAATGTTAGGACTTGACGAGATCTAAAAAAGCCGGCCCAGAGGTTCGAGAACAGGCACTTAATTTAGCAGCTACGGACGTGAAGGAAAGAAACATTCGAAAATATCACTTTGGCGCCATGTTGCCGTAGAACTACGAGAGAATCAGTGTTTTTGCTAATAACCGTAAAGATAAAGTCAAGGCGCATACCACTGCCAACTTTCAAGGTCATACCTACTCTAGTAAGGGAGTGAGGGAAGGAATCATAAGAGAATTCCATGAATTAGCCGACTTTGGCACCATGTTCCCAGAGAACTTCGAAGGATGAAGAAAAAACGGATGTCTATATCAACAAAATACCCTGCACGCAACCTCAGGGGTGTGTGGCATGGGGTGAGTATTCACCAACATGCATTAAACTATACCCTAAAGTAAGTGTAAGTACGACTTTTTATGCATCGGCATAAATCGCTAATTCTTGTCACGAGACGAAGCCTCACAAGCATGCACTACACTACAGATATTTTCACAATGGAGAGGGACCGTTAATATTTATGTATTTTACAACTACACAAATGGACAGAGACTCGTGACTTATGTAGAAAACATGCACGGCTTGTTACTAGCACTAGGTGAGAGATAAGGATTCAAGTATTAGGGAGTACTACTACTACTTACAGCTACACTACCTATCGACAAACCTAGGTAAAGGTCTCATTGGCCGCTGCTATGGTCCCTTATCGTTCGTGGGAAAAATGACATTTTAAATCTGTCCGTTCTGTAGTCTAATTCCCTAAATTTATTCTCATGATATGATCTACCGTATTATGTCGGATTTCGTAAAATATTATCAACGTCGTAAGAAAATAGACCAGCTTGGAACTTACATAATAGATTGAGTCTAAATTTTAATCGACGGTCTGAAAGCTGAAATGTTAACTTAGTTCCAATAATTAAGTGCCGCAAGATCATTATGCATCTACATCTGCGAATTACAGTGCAAGCCACCACTATAGTGTGTGGCACGAGGTGATTCCACACCAGGCATGCAGTACTCGTGCCAGCACAAATCAGAACCTCGTACACTCCCCCTGCCGCTAGCCACAGGCCAAAAGCAGTCAGGAGAATAGTGCACAGTCCAACCGGAAACTGGGAGTGTGATACGTAAATGAACATGCAAACATGTAGATCAATGCTATTGACACATCTAGTGGGTTATATTACTGATACTGTTGATTTATGAATGCTATGAGATCCTACTTCATGCAGAGATCAAAATAAAATAATGCCGGACAAATCGACCAGTGTGAACGATCGATAGTACGTTGGCTTTAGCAGTATATGTTGAACGTCCGGCAAATGACTGTCTGCTCCGGACTTGCGCGAAAGATATAACCTGTATTTTTCCCTTCGATCAGTTAGAGATCCCCACCCTAATTCCTTCAACAATTCGGTAACACTGCTAAGTTGATCGGAACAACTTTTCACAAATCTTGCTGCTCTCCGCTGTATTCCATCTATTTCAGGGATTGGTCCTACTTCTTAAGGGTCCCATATGCTGGCGGCAAACTCAAAGTGAGGTCTCACGAGTGAAAAATATCATCGCTCTTTAACCTTCTCGTCGCATTATCCAAATATTCTTTTGATAAATCCCAATTTGTGGGCGTAAATTTCGTTTAATGTTAAATTTGAGTTAAATTGGGATCTGTAAGTTTCGCGAAAGAGAAGTGAAGAAAAGAGAGCCAGTGGTAGAGAGAATTTCGAGGGTGGCTTAGAACTAAGTAGTTGAGGGTTGTTCGGGAGGGTGAGTAACAGGGGATGGGCGAGGTCCCCGGATGGAACCTTTTAAAAGTTCTTGAATGAGGAGGGCAGTGTGCCGAGCTTTGTATTTCGTTGGGCTTGCAAAGACGTACTTTGGTTAATGTTCGTCGGGAGCGGTTGACCAACCGGAGCCGCATTTCACTCAACGGGATTACTGAAACCCCATGTCTTATCCCCAGAACTCACTCAGCCCCTTACATCACGTATGCCGACTGGCCAACCAACCATTATCTTGATCCTGGGAGTTGCTTTCCAAATGAAGGAGTCAGTTTTCTTATCCCTATTACCCTCATCACCCTACAAAGATCACAGTCAGATTGTCGAGGTAACACTTCCATTTAAACTTCACCGTTTTACTTGATTCGTGCCCAACGCCACTTGCCCAATCACTCCAGATATCATATGCACCAACCAAGGCGACTATTATGCTGCCAATGATTTATTCACCTCTAAAGATCGGAAGGAGATAATTTTTACCATTTTATTGACCCTGGATCCTGGACCCTCATATAGTTTAAGATCATATAGGAATTCACTCTGAGGGCATTTGAGCGATAAATATAAGGAAAATATCAACAACTATCAGTAGGTAAACATGTTTACAGGGTTCTCTCGTGTGAAGCCACCCAAAAATGTCACTATCAGTTGAAATGTTGAAGGAAATTTGGTAGAAATGGTTGAAATTTAAACCGTCAGTGATTGAAGAAGATCGTTTAGCAGAGTACATTGATATGAACGACAAATAGATTTGAAATTCGTGTTATCAGCTGCTTTAAGAAAAGGTTTATTAGCTGTAGGATTAATGAATTATGCAACAAATACCAGAATAATTTAGAAGAAACTAATGAGGTTTCAGGATAATTATATAAAATAGCCTTTACGCATGCTTTAACCAAGAGCTCGAGGTGTACTTTAATGTAAGTTTACCTTTTCTGGGCTCGTAGCCCTATGGAAGCCAGTTCATGAAACATGCTTCCTGTAATTATTTATTTCTGAATTCAATCGATATTGGAAGCTATGACGTGATGGAAGGACTTCATAATAGCAATGAAGAAACTTTGTGACTTCCACTGTTTATTTGAAAAAGAACACTTTCAAATAAACATTGGAAGTCACAAAGTATCTTCATTGCTATTATTAATTCTGGTCAGAGGTCTGTAAAAAGGCAAACCCAGTCTCGCTTTGCACCACTTAAGAGACTTCTTAAAAATATTTTGAGAGAATATTGCTATGCGGCCCAGACCTTACCTTAGTAACGTATACTTGGTGCCTCCGTTTTCATTCTTTCCTCCAAAAAGCGCTCCGTAGAATTGGGAATCCAATCCTTCCAATCAAAAGGCATTCAGGCACAATCAGGGTATCTTTCAAGGTGACCGTTTCAGTTTACTCTCGTAAGAAAGCCGAACTTTTCTTTAAAGATCCCTCCTATGATGTGATTCAACCTCGAATGTATTCGTCCGTCCTCGTCATATGCCAGAGTATTTTCGCGTTCAATAGGAAAACAACAAAGGGCACACCTTATCATTCATTTCCACTTTTCAACTCCATGCTGAAGGCACGATCCGGGACGATCTATTAATGAAACAGTGAAAACCGTCGGTGGACATAGTACCTACCACCTGTGAGCTGGTTGCTTCATTACCTTCACAACACTTCTATAAAGGGAGGAAGGTTAATTTTATTTGCAGTTTTTAATCGCCAGAGTGTCAACATGTCTGATATGCGGCGGGTGCGGAGTTGGAGCGAGAAAAAGATATCACTTCAACTAGAATTTGATGATATCGACCAAATGTTAAAGAAAATGGTCATCTTTCCAATGATATCAAAATATTAACCCCTAGCCGGACTACATTTAGAGCGATTTGCCTAAAAAAAAGATATGCTGTTTTGCATGGGATAAATTACAGTTTTTTGCTCCAGAGGGAGAATATTGAAAAAAAATTTGGAACATAGTAAATCAACAACCATATTTCGTCAAAAAACTAATGGTGATTAGTTCTTCTCAACTGTGTATAAAAAATAATCAATTAATCACCATTGGCATATTTACTGAATCAGCAAAAAAAAAACTTCTGCTGTGAAGGCGTTTTAGCCGAAGGTACGGCGTGAAAAAATGGGTCGAATTAGAGACTTGTATAGGTATATTTCTTTCATTACTGAGAATTTTTGTCATGTTTTCCTATATTTCTGCCCCATTACTTTAAAATTTTTACTTCTTACAGATGCTGAAATAAAAAAATAAAATTCGAATATGGTCTCCATTATGACTAAGGAAGTAAATATCTCTCTGAAACTACCTTAATTCTTTAAAAATTATATCATTCTATTTAGGTTTCTAGGTTTTATTTTTGAGTCTGCATTTGCCCCCAGCCTTCTTTTCCTCGCTTCGTACGCCCATTCTCAGATTTGTGATGCACTCAGATGAGTAATGAACTTGGGCGATTTAACCTCACAGGATTTTCGATTTAAAACACGTTTTGCAGTCCAGGAAGGAATTTTAGGTTAAATTAAAGTTATATATCCATAGTGCCCCACAATAGAATATATCTGTTGAAGGAAGCATGTGAAGTGGCAGATTTTGCCATACAAATCAAATGCTAAACATGCAACATATTTATTTTTGTTTGCCCTTTTATGCAGTTTCTTTTCTCAGTTGTTTAATAAATCTTAGTTATCAATTCTGTAACATTTCTGTTTGTATAGTTAATGAATTGTATCAGAAAGTCAAAAGTCGTTCAACCTTTTTATTATGGGTTATTACAATTTAATTACGAAAATGTAACTGGTTGATTTCATTCAAGCCATGTTCTGTGATGCACAAAATATGTGTTTTTTTCTACGCAGAGAAATGCTTAGATCTAACTTCTAAATTGATGCATACTGCAAGTTTTCAAGTCCATTTTTATAAATTTTTCACTGCAGGTATAATGCCTGATAGTTTTGTTGCTTGTCTAATACTCACCAAATATGCATAAAAGGTATATAAACTTTGGTATAAATGCGTCTGTGTACTCTCTTCGTCCTTCCCATATGACTTCCATTTACATAGATAACCTTTTTTCCGCTAAGTTGCATTTACACGCAGTTCAAAAGCCGGTAACCAACGCCAACCGTGGTCTTCCGGCCGAGGTTAAGGTAGTTTGAGCGAAAAACCACTTCACCTAGAATTTGATGAATTTGGCCTCATTTTAAAGAAAAAAACTCATATTTACAATAATATAAAAATATCAACCCTTTGACAAACTACTTTTCGAGCAATTTGCGTAATAATATAAGCTGTTTGACATGGCATAGATAATGATTGTGCGCTCCCGAGGGAGAATATTAAACAAATTCCAACTTCTAGCACCTAGATTTCGTCAAACGGTGAGTAGATTGCATGTTTTCTCAACTACTTGTAAAAAAATCTATTACTCACCACAGTAATTTTAACAGAAATGCAAATAAACCTGCTGTTTCGAAGGGTTTTCAGCCATACGGTGGGAAAAAATGAGTCAAGTTAGAGACTTATGTAGCTTTATTTATTTAGCTACTGAGAATTTTGGTCGTATATAACTATATTTTTGCGCCATTAATATTACAATATTTATTCCATACTTCTTACAGACGCTGAAATTATAAAAAATAAAATTTGAATATGGTATCCATTATGACTATGGAACTATCTCGCTCAAACCACCTTAAAGCTTACCAGGGTTAGCGCCAACTTGCGTTCACACGGACAATTTCCAACCATGGTAAGCCTAACCAGCGAAGAAAGCTAGTATAGAGCGTTCCACATTTAGTTGACAGTATGGGCTCTTATGGAGATTCAATTCCCATGTAAATCTCCTTAAGGCCTGAGGTGCGACGCACAGTGGTCCGGATCCGAAAAAAGGCGGATAAAAGTCATTCTTTCGACTTTCTTGAAACTCACTTTAAATATGCAGATCTTGTAGCAAAATGTCCGAAGAATCCTTCCGCACACTTAGTTTTGCATAAAATGTTTTGTTAAGTTTAGTAAAGTCAGTTTGCTTCAAAGTAAAGCAAATTTTAGCTAAACCGCGCTCTTTTAATGTTTTCGAAAAAATACACATTTTTAACAATTTTTTTGATCTATTTCGTATAAAAAATTGGTAAAATGACGGTGGGCTATAATTATATGGACACTTTACCATGAGAAAAACTAGGTTTCAATCTTGTAGTGGTTGTGATGATCGCTTAAGGATTTCTTCAAGAGGAATAATTTTTTCCCACAAATTTCGCATAAACGTTGGATTGTAAAACGAGTAACACCGAGTGACACGGAGGTTCTTATGGTGGTAAGAGTGGGTTATATTCGAAAGATATTCGTAAGGGATTTAGCTTCAAATATTTGCAAATAAGTGAATTACAATGACCTTTGTGACTCTCTGCCGCGGACGTGAGCGTCGGCACTAGACACGCGAGCTTCGGCACAGTGGAGACAAATAGTAAAATACGTATTTTCCAATGTTTTATTGATTAGGATTTAAAAAATGAAGAAGTATACTATTTTTTCTCCATTCTATTCTGTTCTTGGCCGAATTTACTCTAGAAAGAGCGAGAGAATGAATTCCAGACTGCGATACTAAGCGAAATTGTGACGCTGGAAGAGGAGGAAAATATTTACTTCGATCGCTTCTCAGTACGATTCCCATCGAATTTTGTTAATCGTTGGACTGTTTGTATGCACTGCTGCTGGGAAAACCCACCTCTGGCTGTCCCTTTCCTCAAAGCCTAAGTGACAGGAGACCCGTTACCCGCACACGTGCCGGACCCAAGGGAAGTGGGTAAGGTCCTTAGTCAACATATTTTATTATCAACATATTTTATTATCCCTACTTAGCGCACTACCCAACTTGTGTTTATTACCTAAAGGCGGTTTCTTTGACCTTCAAGTGAAGTTGCACGTGTTGACAGATGTGGTATTTACCCTCCAGATGCATCTTTCCAGATGGATATTATTGGAGGGCTGCCGCTGGTATGCATTTTCGCACAAAATTCAGGCATTGCACACTTCTCTTTATGCGGTCCACCCTCCTGGTTATCCTGTGGGGTAGACCCAGGTTCTTGGGGGGGGGGGGGAGGGTGGTAACTTCTCTTCTTAACCTCTTCCAAGCTTCAGTCGAAACATTATGGTGCTCTTCAGTTGCTCCTTTCCCATCGATGTGTACACATGCCAGTTCTTAGTCGTTGGGTCCTCAGTTGGCAATAGTTTTCGTGATTTGAAGTGATCTCTGAAGTAAGTGTTAGTGTTGTGACAATTCGGAATAGTGCTGAGATTCAATGATTTTTTGGTCTCTGGCCACCTCAGCAATAACGATAATTAATCAGGTATGCCATTTCTCTTTTATTTCCGTTTTTGAAGTTGATCTAATACGAGGTACCACACTAAATTTTTCATTGTTTTTCCTTCCGTTTAAACTCCTAACTTTCTAAAATAAATAATATTTTTCAGCATTTAACAAAGCAATGATTCTAATTTTTAACTCACAGCTACGTCGTTAACATTTACGTGGAAGGAACTTCACGATGAAATGCAGGAGAAAAACGACCGGAAAAGTAATTTCACGGGATTTCTTGAGGTTTGCCTACATTTACACAGAGATGAGCGCGCAAAAAATGAGCTCAAAATTTTTTGAAAGTAAATTTTTTGGTTGGTTACGAGAAAAGATGGCGAGCTAGCTCTTGAACGGACTCTTTTTTGTACATAGGTATGCGACGTGGTTAAATCAAATCGTTGATTTTCTTGATGTTGTGTGTCGTAACATTCCATTACCTCAGGTTCGTATTTTCCCTGTGTTTTAATTGTGATGTGACATCCCTTGGGCTATTGTCCAAGTAATAAGCCTTTTTTATCATAAAAGAAAGGGTAGGCCAAACAAACAAGTTTTTGGATGTCACAATCCGATCAAAAAGAAGGAAAACTATATTCCTTAGAGAAATTACTTCCGCTGCAAAACTGTCACTTGCCACAGCCATGAAGCTAAGAGAGAAAGGACATGGCGCAGAAGAGTCTCTTGTTAAAGAGGCTACGATGACCCCCTTACACGGGCAAAACGAATGTTGAAAAAGTGGAAGAGGGAAGAGAAGCCCCTCTCCACTATTTCCTCTGATTAGCATTAGTTGTCAATTCAAATCTGACCAAAAAAAAGTATTTGCAGATAAGAAACACTGCATGATCTCATGGACATGATTTGTATCCATCATATCATTCTATTTTGAATACCAAAAAGACTACTTATCCGGATGGTATTGAAATCTCAGAGAAGAAATGTGAAGTTAAACTACAATCCTTGTTGCACTACACTTGCTCGAGGCTACTACAATTTTTGCCCATATTTTCAGGTAGTTATTTCAATGTGTTTTTATTAATATATCTAATTTTTTAAATTTGTTTATGAATTTTACCCTTATTTATATCAGGTGAATACTCTCTCATTTGTAATTGGGAATTTGATGGCAGTTCCTGCCATTCGCCACACAAGCAAAAGTGGGAAGAAAGTGATACGGATGATCATAACCTTTTTGTAACCCCACTAGTTCCCCTACGTCTGACTAGAAAGACTGTGGAGGGAGAAATTACCGTAGCTTGGAAGAACATGCATCCTTCTTCTGCTCGGTTCTGTAGGCCCATAAGGCTTCAATGTGTCCACGAGTCCTCAGAAAAATCAAGGAAAGAAGAGGATTATGTAAATTTACAAATTTCCACGTTAGAACCATATCATCAGGGATTCTTCAACATTGACTTTATCATGCTGTTGACAATGATTGATAGAAAAGTTAGTTAAACATAAGGGCTGTGGAATAATTTTTACGAAATTTTACGGCTTGGTACCTTAAATGTTCTTTCAGGTCTCTTCAGCATTAACGAAATCATCAGCAATGGTATGCCATATTTTCCGAGCAAAAATATCGGAAATGAATAATCTTAGAGAGATTAGGAAAAATCGAGTCGATCCAAATACATATCGTTTTGGGTTGTCAGCTTTACATTGCTATATTAGACTTTTTAAATTTATTTGACATATAGCATATCGTTTACCCTTTAATAGATGGAGGATAAGTTTAAGTAGTATAGTTTAAAAAAAGCATATGAGGAGAATAGGTGGCAGATTAGCCCTGTATCATTTTTATTATTTTTAGGATCGTAATTCGAGGTACAAGATAAAAATGAAAATATAAAACTAATGAAAAGAAAGAAGGTACCTCAGGAGAAATTACTTTTGCTTCTCTGCTATCAAAGATATCGTTTTTCGTATCACATTTAGTTAAGTCAGTAGTAATTTATTTAATTACAATATACTAGTTTCAAGAACTTGACTGATGAAAATACGTTAACACTGAAGAATTCAGCAAAAATATTTGACAGCCATGAAAGAAGTGGTAAACGTCTTACGTTCCTATCGGCAGAAAATGCGAATGAATTCGTACGAAGGATATTCTTATCCAGTGGATGGCCTTTGACTGTGTGTATTTTGGGTATCTGTAGAAGTTCCATTAAGAAGATGCCATAAAACATCTGCATGAGAAGCGACCCGTCGGTATGAGGGACCGGGGAAAGAATGGGGGAAGGCGTTTGGTTTCTTATCAGATTTCTATGCGTGAACAAGTGGTGTATGGTGTGCAGAATAGTTGAACAGCACTGTGGAGTATCTTCCAGATCAATTTAATTTCAAACAGTGTGCTATCGCCATGTCCGAAACTAAGAGGTGGAGGAAAGGGGAGAAGTTGAGAAACCGTGACAGAGAAATGGTGTTTAATGTGTTCAAATATTTCAGCAAATCGCTCAATGTCGCTGAAGCCTGCATAGATACTTCGAAAGACACTGGGTGCTCACAGTCTACTATCTACAGGGTAAGAAAGGAAGCATCCCGCAGTGCATTGGTTACTCCTTAGAAAACGTATTGAAATAAACAACCGTATAAGCGAGATCAGTGATGTATGATGATTTCTTAAGATCGGGACTTCGCAGGAAAGCTCATGAATCATTCAGGAAAAATTTTCCTCCAACTCTAAATCCCATTTTAAACTCCGTAGATATACTAAAAGATCTTCCAAATTTCAAGAGGACCACGTAATACCGTCTTCTTGTTGACATAGGCTTCGTATACAAACGCAGGGGCAGACGAAGCATGCTTATTGAAAGAGACGATATTATTCGTTGGCTTCATAATTATTTAAGACTGTTGAAAAAATATATGCGAGTATACCGTGAGTGAAGGGAGATTGTGTCCACAGACGAGACGTGTATCAATGTTGGACAGACGATACACTTGACACGGCGTGATAAAGAAATTAAAATCCCTAATAAATACGTTTGTTGCTCAATCACTGAATCAAAATAATAAATAAGTTTGTCGGTAAATCACTGAATCGAAAGACAATTAAAATTGGTACTAGGTAATTGAGCAAACCCGAAAATGTTTCATACTAGAATCATTTTCAAGAATGGAATTTCGAAGGTGCGTAGTGGGATATTTTGGCATTTCCTTGTTCGTTTGTATCGCTTGGCATCTTATCTTACTTCCCAGAATAATGGCACCCTCAAATGTTTGGGAGGGAGGTTGGGTCTAGGGTAGCCTGCGGGGATTTAAGTTGCTGCTTCAGGTCACCCGCAGCGCCTATTCCCCCGTAGTTAAATTAAACTGCAGTAGTAGTACTGTCCACTGTACTGCAACACGTGTTTCAAAGCTTAGGGCGTTATCATCAGGTATGATGACATACAGGCTCTGAAAGATGGGAGTGTTTAGCCTAAGACGAGGTAAGTAAAAGGCCTTTGGCAATTGGCATCAGGCCCGGGTACTCGTGGGACAATGAACGGGGATGAAGTTAGGGCTCAAGATGCTTATGGGGGGCGCAAGCAGAAGGGGAACCTTGAAAGGAGGAGGGAGAATTGTCGTCCAGTGATCCAGTCCTGATAAACCATGAAAGGTGACTCAGACATAACGTTCATAGCAAGGGAACGGGAAGTTTACAGGGTGTGGTATATTTTATCACCACATTCAAATTTATGATAATAAGAAAACAGGAAAAAAGATTAGCTCAAATGAGAAGTTCGAAATAACTCTACAAAATATGATGAACAAGCCGCAATAAGAGATAATTGATTTTTTATTTACCTTCCTCAAGGGCCCCAGAAGCGAACCTTGAAGTCCCCCGACGTGACCCCTTCCCACCATTTAGTACCTCAAGCAAAAAGGGGAGAGTCGACACCGCTGGCGACCTTTGACATAAGTTTTTATCACCCACAAATCTCTCGTGGCATTATCGGAAAGTTTTTCCTTATTCAGGGATGGCAATGCTCCAAATTTCCTCAGCATTCTCGAAAAAATCGATTCCTAACATGCATAAACATATTTACATGAACATCTGTACTTTCAATACCCATGGCATTAATAATACTGTAAATTTTCGACACGCGAGGTGAATGAAACTTATAATGAAGCGTTAAGAATTTAAAAAAATCCATTTCATTACTCAGCTTATATAAATATGTAACATACATTTTAAAAATACGGGATTTTGAAAGCAAAATGTTAACTTTATATTCCGGTATTTCATGTAACCTTTAAATATCAACGTTTCATCTCCATTTGTCTTAATATGTGCCAGATGAAACACTTCTTTGAAACTAAATAATTTTGGCGCGGAGTTATATAAGTGGTTGCCTGTGCTTTCAGAATGCCACCCACGGAGCGGAAGCTTTGCTAAAGGGATCTCCATAAGCCCCATACTTTCAACAAATTTGGAACGCGCTATGGTGTAAACGGGGCAATAGCTACCTTGATTCGAAGCGTGTGATGCTAACGTCATCTACTCACAAAAATTTTGAACTCTCTGGTGTTGCACTTGCGTTCTGCGACCATTCTGGCGTTGACGTCTACAATTATTCGGGAAACAGTTGCAAGCACGCCAACGTACGATTCTACATCTACGAAGTACCGCTCAAGTCACCACTAGGGTGTGTGGCACGGGGTGATTCAACACCAGGCATGCTGCACCCGTCCCAGCACAAATCAGAACCTCGCATGCTCCCCCGGCCGCTAGGCGAAGGCCAAAAAGTAGTCAGGAGAACAGTGCGCAGTCCGACCAGAATCTGGGAGAGTGATACGTAAATGAACATGGAAACATGCAAAACACGGCTATACACGCATCTAGTGGTTGATATTCTAATACTGTTAATTCATGAGTGCTACGAGATGCTACTTCATGCAGAGAACAAAATAATGCCGGACAAATCAACCGTTGTGAAGTGTTAGTAATGATGTTGTGTTATTAAGCACAAGTGAAAATTAAACTCTACTTGTTGAGGGTGGGAGTTTCATAAGATTGATTTATCGCAACTAATAAGATCCCTTCTTGTGTATGGGAAAAATTATATTTTTAATGTATCGGTTCTAAAATCAATTTCCTTTATCTAATTCCTGTGATCGCTTCTACCGTAGTACGTTGGCTCTAGCAGTATATGTTTAACGTCCAGCAAGAAAGTGTCTCCTACGAATTTGTGCAAAAGATTTAACGTGTATTTCTCCCTACGATCAGTTAGAGATTCTCACCCTAATTCCTTCAAAAATTCGGTAACACTGCTAAGTTTACCGTAACAATTTTCACAAATCTTGCTGCTCTCCGCTGTATTCGATCTATTTCAAAGATTACTCTTGCTTCTTAGGGATCCCATATGCTAGCGGCAAACTCCAAGTGAGGTCTAAATAGTGAAAAATAACATTGCTCTTTAACATTCTCGTCGCATTTTCCTAATATTCTTTTGATAAATCCCAATTTGCGACTAGCATGTCCGCAGATTTCCCGAACGTGTTTCCCCCTGGACAGGTCCTGAGTAAGGGTCACACCTAAGTATTTAACTGACTCTACATTTGATACGTCTGTTTGATTAATTGTGTACGTTTCGTTGACCGTGTTTTTCTTTTTCCAATAGTTCATAACAACGGACTTTTTAAAATTCAATTCTAACAGCCAAGTATTGCACCATTCATTTATAGCATCTAGATCTTTTTGTAACGAAATCTTGTCCGACTCTTTTCCTAAATCCCTGTACAACACTGCGTCATCTTCAAAGAGGCGAATTTTGCTCGTAACAACTGTATTGATGTCATTAATATACAAAAGGAACAATAAGGGACCGATGACACTTTCCTGGGGTACACCTGATTTAACTTTCACTACATCTGAATTAACGCCATCTAGAACTACCCTCTGTTCGCGGTCGGCTAAGAAATCTCTTATCCAACGTATTACGTCGCGGTGTATTTCGTAAGCTTCCAACTCAACGAGTAACTTCGAATGAGGGACCTTATCGAAAGCTTTTTTTAAATCTAGAAATATTGCGTCTACTTGGACTATATTTTCTCCCGAGAAAAGAATGTCATGAAGGAAGAGGGCCAACTAGGTTTCGCAAGACCTGCCTTTCCGGAATCCGTGCTGATTTTGCGTTAAGGAGGTTCCGCCGCGACTGTGTGAGTCAAAGCAAATACTAAATTCCACATTTGTGATATTTCGTCAAAAAAATCCTGCTTTCACTGATGCAATGCGTTACCTATAGAAACCCAAAAGTAAGGTACAAAATATGCAGATTATTCCACGAATGTATTTTAAATGAGCACTTTTTTCCTGTCATAGGAGCCGAATGCAGCACCGTTTCCTACCAATTACCGCATTTTGACTTTAATTACGGCATTAATTCTTCAATAACTAGAAAATTAAGGTGGTAAGATGCCTGTATTTTACTTTTATTCAATTTCTCTGGATTTTTCCTTCTTAGAGACAGTTTCCCACGAAAATGGCATTTGTATTTTTTGGAAAAATTCTATTTTTACCCGTGTTTCTCTCATTCCCCATTAAATCCATGTAATTTCAAGTTCGATAACAGTATAAAATATCGTGGAAAGGTATTATTTTATTGTTCATATGAGATTGAGGAGAACGTTTTTTACAAGTAGACAGAATATGAATAAATGACATTTAAGTCATTTTACGGTGGAACCACCTTGACAAGTTTTCACTATCCAAGTTCCCCATCATCGAACTGACAATTATATGTTCCAATATCTTGCACGATATAGACGTAATGGAAATCGGTCAATAGTTACTGGGCTCTTCATTATCACCGCTTTTCAATATTGGTGTAACTTTCGCGATTTTCCAATCGTAAGGAACACGATGTTGTGTTAGAGATTTTTCAAATACAATTTTCAGATAAGGTGCTATTTCTGGTGCTAATTCTTTATTTACTCGGGCGGGAATGTGATCGGGACCGGGTGATTTTTTGG
Organism: Pyrrhosoma nymphula; assembly: GCA_963573305.1. Classification (NCBI taxonomy): domain Eukaryota; kingdom Metazoa; phylum Arthropoda; class Insecta; order Odonata; family Coenagrionidae; genus Pyrrhosoma; species Pyrrhosoma nymphula. Next base: position 101,493,328 of record OY754332.1, on the reverse strand, counting down.
AATTAATGGAATTCAGATGACTTTCTATTCCACGACTAGAGGTATTAATAGACTGCATTGGGTGCTTATATAACCTAGGCATTTTAGCGGTGTCATTTGGAGAGCATGATGTACAGACGCTTTGAAAAAAGGTGTTGAGAATATTTGCTTTTTCTAATCAGTCGTTTGCTTTTTCTCCAAAATTGTTCTTTAGTGACGTTACTGTTGATTTGCAGCCTTGAATCTTTCTCGCGTTCGACCAAAATGCTTTTGGGTTATCCTCTAAATATTCGCCCTATATTTTATTTTTGAATTCCGGTAATGCTTTTTGAAAGGCCGCCTTAGCTGTTGTTTTTGCTTTCTTGTATTTTACGCATAAATTCTTCAACTCCTCTACGGGGAGACCCTGACGTGCGTTCTTCATTTTTGCGTGTCAGATTCGTTGTCGCTTGAGAGATTTCCGGACATCCGCATTATACCACCCAGGTTCAGTATTGACCTATTTAAGTTAACTTGGTATTGCTCTAGTTATGGTTAGTCGTGTGATGCAACGAAAAGTATTACATGTATAGTCAGTACAACGGTTTTCACTAATTTCACAAAGTTCTTTATATGAGGTCAATAGTTCCATTTTTAAACCTTCGAAATCCGCCTCGTGAAATAAGTATACCTACTCTTCATTTTATGGGTGCCTTTTTGTCAGTAATAGTATCGAATCTAGCTTTTACTGCTCTGTGATCACTAATTCCGCTCACTGTTACTACGCTAAGGACGCTTTCAGGACGATTTGACTCTATGATGCAGTAGCTTCCGAAGTTTGATCTTTCGTTGAACGCGGCTGCATTCCTGATGTCCTTTGTTGTGCCGGGGAAGTGTGGCATGACAGTACTCCCTGGGCGACTTCGGCGGCCGAAAAGCGCTGCAATCCGACACTGATGTTAGTTGCCTCTGGCAAGCGGCAGCGTCGAGACACCGCTTCCCTCGTGGCGCCGTTCCGGTCGCTCTTCGTACGCTCTGGAGGGTCGAGGCGGGGAGGAGTGAAAAGAATGAAGACGAGACAGCCGTCTCGGGGATCAGTCCATTCAGGAGCACTTGACTGCGCGGCGTGTCTATGGTCTGTTATCGGACGGTCCGTTTGTTCAGTTAGTGGTGCGTTGAGAGTTGTCGAGGTGCTCCGTTGAATGTGTATGTGGTTATTGGTGGAGTGCATGCTGTATCTTTTCCGTGGTGAATATAAATCTATGGGGGTTATGGATATCTTTCCATTCGTGAAAACGTGGGGCTTTTGGGCTCAGTTGAGTGTGCTCATAGTTCTGTGGTCTTGTGCGTGAGTGGGAGATAACCATCGGCCGGATTAGCAGCTTGCCCTCGGAATTTTAAGTAAGTACTCCTCGTTGTTTATTAGTCTTCTGCTCCGTCACGTGTGTGAATAAATTATTTTCTCGTTTTCACATCAATATTTCTCAGCTGTGATAGCGCTGCGGGGAAGAATTTTCTTGTTCCTACATTTGAAGAGCTCGCTTTTTGTTTCCTTTAAAAGGGGAAATTGAAATAGAGGGGAAGGGAAATAGGCAGGGGAGTGTTCTTTAGGAGGGAAGGGAGGATATGCTTTGGGGGTTGGTGTTTAAAGGTGAATGACTTGAGGAGGGGAGGGAGAAGAAACAAACAATGGCAAGGACGGAGGTTACGAAGTTAACAGATCGGGCATCATACTATAAGGTTATTGACATTACATCTGCGAAATACCGTTCAAGTCACCACTAGGGTGTGTGGCACGGGGTGATTCCACACCAGGCACGCAGCAGTTGTCCCAGCACAAATCAGAGCCTCGCATGCTCCCCCGGCTGCTAGGCGCAGGCCAAAAAGCAGTCAGGAGAACAGTGCGCAGTCCAACCGGAAACTGGGAGAGTGATACGTAAATAAACATACAAACATAAAGAACAATGCTATACACGCATCAAGTGATTAGCTGTTAATATGGCTAATAGCTAATAATAGTACTAATACTGGTAATTCATGAGTGCTACGAGGTGCAACTTCGTGCAGAGAACAAAATAATGCCGGACAAATCAATCGGTGTGTAGTTTTAGTAATGATGTGTTGGTGATGGTGGATTGCCTGTGACATACTGCTTCAGGTGACTTCTCTCTTTGAAGGGAATCATCTGTTCGTCAATAGCGTGTCGTGCATGTTAGAGCGGATAGTGTTCAACAGAGGCCTAACCTTAAACAGTTTGTCATGTTTAGGATGGCTAATTTATTTAAATTTGTTTAAGTTTAAATTTGATTGTCGTTATTTATAAAATATAAATGGCGTAGTAACAGTTCAAAACGGTTGCGAATCATAACATCTGCGATAGTAGCAAATCTCGTCTCTTTTGCCCAGTACATTCTAAGTGAAGGCATTTTTACGATTCCCATTAACAGTAACATACATATAAGCTGCTCCATTTCTGCTGGAGAAGAGTTGAGGACAACACCATCTTTTTGGTGACAGTAGAATGATGATTCTTCATCCATTATTTCAAAAATATATTTGGAACAAAAGCACAAAAAATACTCATGTGGTGTGTGCATTATAGTGGGAGGTGGTGGTAAACTACACTTCCAAACGGTGTGTTCATTGACAAAATCAGTTTTTCGGAATGTGTACTCCTTCCTTTTAATCACCTCACGTGCCGAGGATGACCTTGCATCTGTCTCATCTGTCTGTGCCGAATCCGGAGGGTCTAGTTCGGGTGATTCCTACAAATTACAAGGAGATTATTATTTCATAAGTCCCAGAAAATTAAATTTGCAATTTTTAAAAGCATTTAATTCCGAGTTTACTAAGAGAGAGGAAGCATGATAAATTCCATTAAACGAATATTGGGCCTATTTTCTTCACACACATCGATCACTGTTCCACAGATATTTGCAACGCAATATTAGCTAACACCTTTAAAGTTATTTTCCTGGAGCAAATTATTTCAATAATAATTTTTCAATTCATAATCTGTCATGGAATGCTTTGTAACTGTAACGTCATTCCCAGCGACGGAAAACAATGTACATGTATTTCTTATGTTATTTGAGAGTAAATTTTATTTAAAATATGTCTAATGTGATACATGGAGTAAATGTCTTAAATTAAATTATATCTACCTTTTGATGATTATATGCTGCTACCGCTGTGGGAAGAAGCGTAGTCTCATCATCGATGTCATCGTCGCTCATTAAGTCACTATAATCCGAAATGTTTCCATCACTGGTTTCATCTATGATGTCAGCAATGTCTTTCTCCTTGGTAACATTCATGCGCTTCAAGTTCGCTATAATTGAGCGAAAGTTAGAACTTATCTTACGTACATCAATACTGTATTGCGGGAATGCATAGATGTGCCATACATACCTATGACAGTCTTGAAGCCCGTTGTTGCTTTGAAGCAACAAGATATAGATGCAATACTTTGCAAGAGATAGATGTGAGAGGTATCGGTGTGTAGTTCGCTGGCTGTTCCTTATCACCGCTTTTGAATATGGGAGTGATATTTGCAATTTTTCAGTCCATGGGTACTTTGTGTTCGTTGATTGATTTACTTGATATATTCTACAGGTAGGGTGCTATTTTACGAGCAAATTCTCTATACACTCTTGCAGGGACTTCTTCAGGACCTGGGGATTTATTTAGACAAACAGATTTTAGCAAGTTTTCGATTCCGTGAGTCTATATATCGAGAGGAGGCATCTTTTGCTGGAAGTGATCAGTTACCTTTACGGAAAACAGTGAGTGAAGGAGGGTAACCAGGTGCGGTGTACATGAGTTTCGTTATTACGGTAATTTTTTCAGGAACACATTTCACCCTCGAAGATTTACTGCAACTGGGCGGACTTAGAAACCTATCTTTTACACACACAAATTTAACACGAAAATCACGCTTTCGATTCACCTCTGAATCAACTTTTTCTACCACCAATTTTACTTTATGGCGGCATTGGATTTTCAGGTATTTTCTCACGTGGATATCTTCCCCAGGATCTACCTATTCTCAAAAATGTCGCCCTTATGCTGGGGAAATCACCCCTTCCCCATAACAATTACCTCAAAATCTCCCGAGAGTATCGATACCACCTGGTGGCACGGGATTTTCATGGATTTTTTCACGGAAATATCTTCCTTACAATCTACCATTTACGAATATGTCATCATCATCCTGCGGAAATCATCCCTTCCCACTCAAAATGCCCTCTTTATCTCCCGAGGGCATCAATTCTACTTTATGGCGGCACGGGATTTTCTTGAATTTTTCCACGGAAATTTTTTTCAGACTCAGTCACAAATTTATCTTCTTCATGTAATGGAAATTTTATTTTTAAATAATAAATTATCGCCAGACTTCACCCTGGATATATTCCTACGCATTTCCACCTCCGACATTTATATAAGGTTTTTTCGGTAAGTTCGCTTTTAGCATTTTTAAAAATTTAATTGAGTCCTTCTCACATAAACATCGCGTTTCACTCCGAAAAAGTCACAATATAAGGCATTTTGGGGATGGGTATATTCCTACGCATTACCACCTCCGATATTTATATCTCGTTTTTCGGTAAGTTCGCTTCAAGTATTTTTTAAAATTTAATTATGTCCTCACATGAGCACCGCGTTTCCTTTCGAAAAAGTCACAATATAAGTCGTTTTGGTGGTGAGTAAGGGCAAAGAAGTTTCCGCCAGGGTACGGAATTTTACCGTGATATATTTCGTAAAACGTACATAACTCCGTTTCATGTGCTCAGATTTTCTTCCATGATGTAGTTAAAGGTAAGAATTAAAACCTGTTCAAAGGTGAAGTACGCGAAAAAAATGTCAGATAAGATTATGAAAATGAAAGTTTTTTGCTGCGTATTACGGTCGAGAAATTATTATTATTGCATAAATTGTTACAAGTCGACCATTTGGTCGGGTGGTAACATATAACAAGAAAATACTCAAGAACCAAAACCAACCAATGGTTCACGAACTACCACCGAAAAGAGGCGAAGCGTTTTCGGGGACCAAAACCGCTCAGTATTGTTTTAATCTACGAGACGGATTGTGCATTTGCCCTTGGGTTTTAATGCGTTGGCCGACAAATTAAGAGATCCCGTACGCAACTTCCGTCTGTTGAACTCGGTAGACAGGTGCACGAGTGAAAGGCAGAGGGTGCCTCTGTTCATGAATTCTCGAGGAGCGCCGTAGTCGGCTCGTGTCCCATTCAAAAACCTCGGTCCCAACCCCTCCCCTTTTCCCTCTCATCCACACTAGAGTCGTGCAAAACGGCCTCCGTACTCAGCTATATCGGTCGGCAAGTAATGATTCACCGTCTCAGCTACGTTTTTGACTGAGGAACAGATGGGGAGCCCGCACCCTGGCGGAGTATTCGGGAAGCTTAACTGTTGAGGTTTAAACTTGCAGATGTACTTTTGTTTCATATGAGTTTGGTGTTTTCGTTTCTCTTTTGTTTTTTCAACCTTCAACATGTGTTCACTTCTAACTCTCATTCATTCCGTCGTGATCTGTCGAACTGCAAAGGTCCTGTGAAATATATTACTTTCTCAAAGGTTGCATTTATAATTATCTTCACCTTAATTTTATTAATTCGCGGTCGCATTAGGTTATGGGCCCAGCTGTGAAAAAGTAATAGTACGATCTTTTTGAATAGTTTGACATAAGGTGTGAAATATTACGCGTGCAACGATAGTCAACGACATATTGCTGCAATGTTTACGCCCGCTAGTACGCCCAGTACGATCACATTGGTTGGATCTGCCGGTGTACCTAACATAGATAAATTGGAAGGACAAAGAAATTTTGAGGTATGGAAATTTCTAATGAAAATGGCATTAATTGACTATGGACTGTGGAAGTGCGTGATGGGAGATGATACAGATCCTGACCGTGACCAGCGTGCTATTGCTAAAATTAGTTTAGCAGTTCAATCGGTGTGTCTTGCACATTTGCGTCTCGCTAAAACTTCAAAAGAAGCATGGCAAAACTTGGAAAGGGCTTACCAAAGTTCGGGACTCGTTAGGCAAATGTACCTTAGACGGAAATTATATCGCGCACGTTACGAAGATTTTCCTTCCATAAACGCGTATGTAAGTGGGATCCTAGACATAGTTCAGGAGCTAAGTGAGCTAAATGTCACGATTCAGAACAATGAGATAGGCACATTGCTACTATGTGGTCTTCCGGATTCTGAAGAAGCTGTTATTAATGGCTTCTGTGCAACTCATAAGTCCATTACCAGCTCTGATGTTATCACCATGCCGACCGAGATGAGTGACCGGCATCAGTTACGGGAGAGTTCATCCCAGGGGAGTGCTCTAATTGTGAAGGGCAAGGTCCCAACCCCTCCCATTTTCCCTCTCATCCACACTAGAGCCGTGCAAAACGGCCTCCGTACTCAGCTATATCGGTCGGCAAGTAATGGTTCACCGTCTCAGCTACGTTTTTGACGGAGGAACAGATGGGGAGCCCGCACCCTGGCTGAGTATTCAGGAAGCTTAACCATATGGCGAATCCAATGGCAACTGGTGGCAGCACCGTCGTGTTTGTTTTGATTTCGGTAAGGTGAAAAAATTCCTGCCCGCGTGCATCGAGAATTAGCATTGAAATAGCACTCTACTTGCAGAATATATTAAGTAAATCCATCAGCAAATACAAAGTACCCATGGACTGGAAAATTGCAAATTACCAGAATTTTGTCTCTATTGATTTTTCTCTCGAATGAGAGAAATAATAAATTATCACTAGTAAAATACATTTTAATGCTAAGTTAAATAATAGTGATTAACTTGGTGAATCCACATAAAATGATGCATTTAAGACTTAGGTTTCGCTACAGGACAACACCATCAGGTAATAATCGAATTGATTGAAGGTGATTCAATAATCACCTGATAATGCGGTACTACAGCGAAACCTACATTGTAAATAAATCACTTGATATGGAATCACATAGTTATTCACTATTATTTTATATGAATCAGTTCCAAAAAGTTACGCCAGAAACGATTAATTTTAGTAAATTCTACGGTATAAAATATTTAAAGCTTCATAGCAAATTTATAACGTTCGGTAACTGCAAATATAATAAGACATAGTCATTCATTCAAGTATTCTACCAGCTGATTGGTAGGTTCTTGGACAGTCCCCATTTTGTATCCCAACCTAATAGAAATTGTCTCGCATTCCCTCCTAAGGATGGCCCGTTATTAGATCCCTCTTCAATTCTTCATATCTTCTACCTCCTCTTATTTCGTCCAGAATTCCTATCTTCTTCCTTCCTCTCCCACGCTTCCCCAGTGTTCTCCCCTCTATCACTCTCTTCAACATGCCCTCTCCTCTCAAAACCTCCTCCATCCATCTCTTCTGCCTTCTCCGAACCTCTGCCACAAGCTTCCTCTCCTCTCCGACCATATCCAATACCTCCTCGTTCGTCTTTCTCGCCATCCAGCTAACCTTCTCCATCCTTCTCCAAACCCACATCTCAAACGCCTCAAGCCTACGCACATCCTCCCTTCGCAATGACCAAGTTTCCGACCCATATAGCGCCACTCTCCATATTAAAGTTTTCACCAGCCTCTTCTTTACGTCTCTTCTCAGACCCCCCCTCATCAATTCCCTTCTCTTCGAAAATGCTTCTTTAGCTAGCGAAATTCTGCATCTGATGTCCTTACCACTAAACCCATTCGCCTCCAAAATACTACCCATATACGTAAACTGCTCGACCTGCTCTATCTTCTGCCCTCCCACCCTTATATTCAGCCCCACCTTCTTACTTTTAGAAAATCTCATTACTTTCGTTTTCTTGTGATTGATCTTCATCCCATACTTTTCGCACTGAACCTCTAATGCATTCACCATTGACTGTAACCCCTTGGCCGACTGACTAACCAATGCTTGATCATCTGCAAATCTCACTGATTTTATCAGCTCCCCTCCTACCTTTATTCCTACATCCTCCTCCCCCCAAGCCTCCCTTACCATTTCTTCTGAATACACATTAAAAAGCAACGGCGATAGTGGGCACCCTTGCCTCACTCCCCGTCCTATCGTGGCCCATCCCGATTCTCCATTGGCTACCCTAACCTGCGCAGTCTGATTCGTATACAAATTTCGAATCAGACGCCTGTCCCTCCAATCGACCCCTAATTTATTCAACACTCCCATTAATTTTGTCCATTCCACCCGATCAAACGCCTTCTCGAAATCTACGAAGCATGCAAAAACATCCTGTCCATACTCTAGGTTTCTTTCTACTAGAGTCCTCATCACCGCTATAGCGTCTCGCGTTCCCGTCCCTCTCCTAAATCCGAACTGGTCGTCACCCAGGTATTCATTCGCCTTCTTCTCTAGCCTTCTGTTTAGAATCCTCAGAACTACTTTGGCCGCGTGGGATATTAAGCTTATTGTCCTATAGTCTTCGCAAGTTTTTGCCTTACTCTTCTTCGGTATAGGAATTAGTACAGTCTTCGCGAAGTCTTCCGGCCACACTCCATCCTCATAAATCCTACGAATTAGCGCAAAAAGTTTTCCTCTTCCGTTCTTCCCCATGCTCTTTAAAAACTCTGCAGGTATGTCATCTATTCCCACCGCCTTATTCCTATTCATGTCTCGTAGAGCTCTTTCAATTTCGCTATCTAGGATACTTGGTCCGATGCCATCTCTGTCGATATCGTCTTCCCTTTCTATATCTAACCTATTGGGCCTTATTTATTTACCATACAGCTCTTCAACATACTCCTTCCACCTCTCCTGGATCTCTCTCGGTTCTACGTTTACCTTTCCCGTATTGTCTGTTATCTTTGTAATTCCCCTTCCCTTATTACCACCCGTCAGTTCCTTTACTTTCCTATATAATGCATCTGCTCTTCCCTCTTTTTGGTATTTCTCTAACGCGTCGATCTGTTCTCTCCGCCACGCCTCTCTTGCTTTCTTTGTTTCTCTTCTAAGCCTGTTATTAAATTCTCGGTATTTTCTCTTACCTAGCTCTGAGTTTACACTCTTCCATTTCCTTCTCTCCTCCATCTCCCTGATTATCTCCTTCGTGATCCACGGTTTTCTAATTTTAGTTGCACTCACTACGCCTACCGTTGCTTTCGCTGCTTCTATAATTCCATTTTTCAAACTTCCCCATTCATCTTCCACTGCTCTAACTCCATGATCCTCACCCATTATCTCATCCACCTTCTCCCGAAACTTCTTCTTCATTGCCCCAGTTAATGCCTCCGTATTCCACTTACGTACCCTCCTTCCCATTCTTATCTTTTTCAGTTTTACCCGACATTTCATGACTTATAAGTTGTGGTCTGTGTCTGCATCAGCTCCTGGATAAGTATGCGAGTTTTTAGCACTAATCCTGTATCTGTGACGTACCATTATATAATCTATCTGGAACCTGTCTGTGTCTCCCGGCTTCTTCCAAGTGTACCTACGTCGAGGATGATGTCTGAACCATGTATTTGTAATTACTAGGTTATTTCTGCGGCAAAACTCCACAGCTTTCTCGCCCCGGTCATTTCTTCTTCCTAGCCCGTAATCGCCCACCTCCCGCCCATCTCTTCCTTCACCCACCACCGCGTTCCAATCCCCCATTACTACCAGGTGCTTACTTCCTGGTATCCTACCAATTATTTCCTCTAGCTGATCGTACACCCCATCTACCTCCTCCTCTTTATGGTTAGAGGTAGGCATATAAACCTGGATTATAACTAAATTCGTTGGTTCTGCTTTTAGTTCCACGACTATTATCCTATCACTCACCTGTTCTGCATACACTACTTTTCTACCAAGTTTCCTGTTCATTACGAAAGCAACCCCGCGCTGACTTTCATTCCCTCCACTATAAATTACTCTATAGTCGCCGCTCCAGTAATCCCCCTCATCCTTCCATCTTACTTCACCCAGACCCATGATGTCTACACCCACCCTCTCCATTTCTTGCTTTATATTCTCTAGCTTCCCCGCCCTCAGCATAGTCCTAACATTCCACGTGCCTATTCTAATAGTTTCGTTCCTCTTCTTTATCTTCTTTTCCTCTGCTGCTGCTGCTGCTTCGTCTGAGCAAGGATTTCGTGTGATGACGACCGCAGGGGCCTTGCTCCCACCGCTGCCGGGCACGACACCCGGCCCTCTTGGCCGAGTCCCGTAGTTGCCAGGATTCATTATCAATTGAGAACTGTCCATAATTTCAAGGTTTTTGTTTTAATTGAGGTAGTATTCCTTGGCCTTACTCAATAGTGTTTTTTAAGTGACACCATCACTTCAGAGGCCGCCCCACTGGGGTCAGACGCCTTTTGCAGCCGCCTCACTGAGGTACAGACGCTGCGCGGACTACCATTCGTCTGTCTCCTAACCTTCGACCAATCTGGCATGGGTGACCCTACCAGGAGCAATGCTCCCGCCAGTGCAGCTCTAGGGGTCATCGGAGCACGCAAGCCCTTCAACCACGACAAGGTTGTAGTCCAAAAGAAGGGAATAAGACATAGTACCGTCACTGTTTTCATTAATGTTATTTGAAATAAATTATATAGGGGTGTTTTTTTCTAATACGATATTTAAAAAGGAATGGCCCTCAAATTTAGTTAACAATGTTAATAAGAGCTAATATTAAATATTTATTCTATCTCAGGGAAATTAAATAGTTATTTTTCATAATTCTTTATACATCTGTAATTTGTTCTCTCTTATTAGGTATGAATCTCGAAACATCCTGAGGAATCGTGGTTCTGGACGCATATCCTTAAGCTTTTGGGGGTGTATGACTGCTGCCGGCCTAAGACCTCTAGTTAGAACCTCTCCAAGGATGAGCGCACGAGAGTATGTCGGCATGTTAGAAGTATATTAAAAGCCCTACGCCAGAGAGATTGTTCCAGAAGGAGAGATAACCTTCATCCATGATAACTGCCCCGTGCACACAGCAGCTATTGAAGATGATTTTTTTCAGAAAAACGAGGAGATAGTGGTTACACCATGGCCGGCTCATTCGCCCGACCAAAACCCCATTGAGAACTTGTGGGGAATTATGGCAAATGAATGGCAACCGAGGGGCGTTACAACAGTGGAGGCAATAGAGGCGCATGTCCATGAGTTGTGGAACTCATTTTGTCAACGGCCTCAAATATGCGAGAATGTTGTCGTTTCAATGCCTCGCCGTCTGCAGCAAGTTGTAGAGTCAAGTGGTGACGCCACTAAGTGTAAAAAACTGAAAGAAATGTTAATAGTTTTACATTTTAAATACCCTTTCTGCCCCGAGAGAAATACATCATGCCAAAATTACACCTGAGCCTGATAAAAAAGGATCCAGATATCGGTGACGTTGATTTCGGTCAAACATATATAACTATTAAAAATCGTAGGATAATTTGGAGTAAAAGAGCTGATATGCGTATTTATTTCCACCTGGTCCTTATCGCTTACTATGTTTCGCGCACCAAGTGACAGATTAACACACTTGGGGGCCTGTAGGCAGTACAAGCAATGGGGCCCACGTTAATAAACAAGTCGCAAGTGAAGAAAGGGGAAAACAATTCTCATAACAAGGGGCCCATAGGCAACTGCCTACTTTTGCCTTTTTGTTAAACTGGCTCTGCGCACACCCACTGAAAGAAAAGCGTTCGTTCTTTAAAACACCTCTCTTCCCACATTTTTACGTGACCAAGTACTAGAAGTTTGAAGATAAAAAATATCAATTGAATTACAAACCTTTTTCAAACGCTAGGGTTTATCAAAATGATCGAAACTACGAATGCATTTGGTTATTTATAGAGGATTGTAGATACTATGAGCAGGTATTTCACTGCAAGGACACAAAGATGCATCCACTGCCACTTCCAATGCTTTTTTACTCTCAGTGAATTAAATCTGTTAAGAAATAAATGTGGTAACGTAGATAGTCATTATTTTTATAAATTAAGCCGTAAATAAAAACAGCATTAACTCTTTCTTTTGTCAACTACATAAATTGTGTTGATATTAAGAATGAACCTTTTCAATCTAAAAGATTAAAAAGTTGGCCCATGGATTCGAACACTGCCAGAACCGCACTCCAACTTCGGCGCATGGAATTAACCATCTCGGCTAAAAAGCCGCTTATTAGTGAGAGAAACACGATGAGTCCAAATTTGAATCTAGGGAGAGGAAAAACCTCGCGACGGAGCCCGGAAGAAAAGACTCCGATCGGCCCAAAGTGTGCGTGGACGTGAGTTTCCTCAATGCATTCCTTTCGCTAGGGCTTATGCTCTCGGAGTTTATTTGACTCTATTTCCGCTAGTCCGGTCGCATTCACGTCTGTCCTCGTCGGCTCTCGGTGACGTAAAGGCAAAGGTCGCAGCTACCCTCGTGTGCCAACCCTCTTATGTTTTTTCCGAACAGGCCCCATTCAATCAAATCAGTACAATGGGGCGTGTGGGTGTCTACATTTCAGTGAAAACGATAGTGCTTATTTTCCTTTTATATGACGTAGCCCTTACATTATTCGTAGTCTGATGCATAGACCCCATGTTTATTATGTTTACATTTGCAATTTTTCGATACATTATCTCTAAAAGTTAGTACTCAACATATTCTCCTGCTTCCTCATCATCCGTCATCTCTAACTCTTAACTCCATATCTTGCCCACTTCTTTAAGCATAACCTACATTCAACGCGATGCTTCAGAACAGGCTCTATTCAAACATTAACTGGCCATACCTAAAATGGTTATTATTGTTATTTCTATTGTAATTGGATTGAAATTATTCAAATTATATTTTCCCAATGCTTCAAGCATTGCCAAGTTAGCCATATTGCAGTTTTTGCAACCACAATTTTAAGTAAATCACACAAACTACATACACGGTGAAATACACAAATTCATCACCAACATTACTGCTGGAGGAGACAGCCGCTTCCCTATAAGATGGAAGGTCCTTGGTTCCAGCATTGGTGTGTGAAGTGCAATGGAGAAAGTGTCACCGTAATTTCTTTTAAGTGCATGGTCATTCTAGTGATGTGTGAATTAGTGCAAAGTGTTTCATTTGCGTGTGCGACGAGGGATCGGCGATGGAGAGCGACGCAGTGCTGACACCGGTGGACCTTGCTGTTAATATTCCAGGTAGAGATTCCTCTCCTCTCCGTGCGCATGAAGGTGGATAGAGAGCTATCCCTGCGCGTAATTTCCCGTCTATTCATCTTTTTTGCGCACCCAGGTGAAGTGTGTAGGGTTCTGCGTTAGCTTTAGACAAGGCCTCCATCGCGGCAGGGTCACCAATGTGGCTTAAGGGTCATAAACGTCACTCAGGGACTTGAAGGAAGAAATTAAAGTGAATTTAGCCGATGAAATGTTGGTAGGCAGTTAGTGAACATATCTTAAAAATTACCGAAACACACAAGATACATAAAGGCTTGAGCATCATCGTAAACGTAACGAAGTAATATGCGCGATTGGACTACTTAATATTCCATTACTTTGATGTAATTTATTATAATAAGTTCAGGTAAAGGCTCTGAGTCGTCAATTGCCGTAAATAAGATTTAGTTGTGTAAGATTCCGCTTACTTGAGCAAAATTTATTTGCTGTGCTCGGAGCATTTTGAAAAGAGAGCCACTTTATGAATTCAGAAAAAAGAGATACGTCTGGATTGCTACGCCAACGATATTTGGCGTGGCCAATGAGCCGTCGCCGTTTAACGTGAAACGAAAGAGACCTGCCAGAAACAAGGATCTTAGAATATACCTAAAAATATAAAAGTTTTATATACTACCAACCTTGTCCCAGAAAAACTGTCTTGCCGAGGAAAAGAACTCTAGTTCCCTATCCTCCCCTCCACAGTGGCCACATAAACTGTGACGGCATCGACAAAAGCGGCGAATAAGTGAAAATACGATTCAAACTTGAGGGGTGGGGAGATAGAGGGGTTGGGGGTGGGAGGGAGGTGAGAAAGTGGCCCGAGTAGTCGTGAATCGGAACCTCGTCATAGGGGCTAGTGTATTAAGGGGATGAAGTTTCTGATGTCACCAGACTTTATGCGGTGACTGTACATATATGTAATATAGGTATCCCGGAGTTGCTTTTCTTAGTATTGCCAGCATTTTTCTTTTTCATTTAGTTGCTGTCAACCATGGTGCTATTTGCACTGATGTCTTGTCAGACCTCCGTCCAATCAGTGAGTCACATTTAATGGAAAGTCTACAGTTGCAGAACATGAAGAAATGAACTCACTTCAGAGAGCAAGATACGAGATTTCCAGTTTGAAGAATAAAGTGACGGTTCTCCGAACTAAGAATAGGTTGAGTTTTACTGGCAGCAGAGAAAAGAGAAGTAAGAAAATAAAAGATTCCAAATAAATTGTGGCAGTGTAATATAGACACCAATATTTTAAACCTTTTACACTGAAATTCGTAGTGAGCCATTTTCTGGGTCGAGGGCCTTAATGGTCAAGTGATGACAAATCTATGCATTTAGGATCTTAGAGCTTGGATGTAAGAGTTTGTATGCTTTTGAAAGAAAAGGCAAACAACTTTAGGGAGGACCAAAAGTTGGTTACTTGGAGAAATGTATGAAATGGCAATTCAAAGGATTAATTCACAGAATACTAAAGATAAGTTTGTATTTGGTGTAGAAAACTTGGGTGTTTTTTAAAGGAAGTAAGGTAGCAAGCTCGGCTCTAATGCTAATGACTAATATATTATTTTCTAACGTAATGAAGCCTATAGGGTAATTCTTTTTTCATTCAGGATGTGAAATAATGCGATTGGATTGAGATTTTCAAAACTGCTGTTTAGAGTATTTCCAAAGCAGGGTGTACCTGGTAGGCATGTGCAAGAGATTGAAAGCATAATGCATAGCAAAAATATTCTTTTTCTGATTTCCGTGGGGATGATATGTCTTCTTACATTGAACTCTCGGGTTCTCCTTAGCTTTGGGAGGTCGGACTGTCTAATCATCGACAGTTTTACTATCTATCTTGCTGGTGTTTTCAGGTTAGAAGTGTAAATACTAACGCTTGACCTAAACACGCTGGTGCTGATAAAACTGTCGTCAATCAGACACGTCATAATGTGGAGGAGAAAATGTGAGTACCATATGAGATAAATATTTTTACTTGCACGAGAAATCCCAGGTGGCGAGTGCAAAATACAAATCTTGGTATAAGTAATTCATGATAAAACCATGTATGTGGTCAGGTGGCCTAAATCATATACCTATTTTTACTTAGTTTCAATCCCGGTATTGAAGCACAGTTATACGCGAACGTAAGACGAATGGATTTCTGATAGAAATACCTAGGAAATGTATATATTTCAGTTCAAGTTGGGAAGGGAAAAATTCCTACTTGGATAAAACAGAGAAAAATAAACCCAAGAGTGGTAACCCATAGTTACCCAAGAAACCGTTTTATTTAAATTAGACAAAAAACATACTATGGATAAAAAAAAACGAAGTATAAAATCATTTGGCTTTGAGGAACAAATACCAAGAGGCAAGAAAATATTTCAAATATTTAAACTTGAAAAACACATGCGAATATTGCCAATATTATCACCCTCCTTGGTAGCGGAAGGGTTAAACTAATAATTGATCATATCACCTGAGCGAGTATCTCGAAAAAATAAGTTCCAACTACCCATGAACTCTTAATCAGAGATTCAGACTGAACCTCTTTCATAACGCGTAGTAGTTATAAAACACAGTGGATTGGATATTAGTAACAAACAAAAATTCAGTTTAAAACCTTTGATTTGGTAAAAAAAAATATTTGTATGAGTTACGGTTCTTGTAAGTCCATCCGGCATTCTGCGAGCGAGGGCCTTCCTAATGAGGGTGTTCTAGAGACTACCTGGGTCCATCCGCCATGCAGTCCCCCTGAAATCGACACTACCCAATATTTCACATTGAAATCTGTTTACTCCATAAATTATTTACTTGTGGGTGTCCCTGCGTCTTGGTTTGTCAAAAACTCAACATTCCTCCGCTGGAGACTTGACCAGGGAATGATTCCCTTGATGAAGTCTCCGGCAGAGAGAATTCTCCCCTGATGAAGTCTGCGGCAGAGATGTTACTCCCCCGTTAAAGTCTCCGGGAGGGGGAATGAAAAATGGACCGCGAATGTTTTAGCAATCTCTTTTACATCCGTTTTAGAGAGTATATAGTACCTTATTAAATCCACGCTCCCTCGGATTTTCATAGTAGAGATACATAACATGGGAGTGTTCTCATTCCCACAAGTTGATGATATCAGCCGATACACAAAGACGTTTTGTCATTTGCCTAACTTACAAATCATGTCATTTTCCAATTTGAAATTGTCACCGAAAATGTATTTACGAGTAGGTTACATGCACATAGTTTTGTTGGTAATACGTTGATAAACGCCAGAATAAGGTTAATGAGGTAAACACTGAAATCTATATGCTTCATGTTCAGATTAGCTTTATTCTGAAGACGAAATAATGTGTATATCTTTGTAGCGGGATAAGGTGAAACTGCACCGTACAGTTTTCCTCAGGCTGACATCGCCAGCGATGTCTAGATTCCTGATATGACATGAAAGTTCCGCAAGGAGGACATAGTTGGCCTGCGCGAGGAGCAAGATAACCATGTTCCTCTAGGAAGCTGATGCCATCTTCCGCGGTAGCAAGCGATCGTCCA
Source organism: Pyrrhosoma nymphula (assembly GCA_963573305.1). NCBI lineage: Eukaryota > Metazoa > Arthropoda > Insecta > Odonata > Coenagrionidae > Pyrrhosoma > Pyrrhosoma nymphula. The sequence continues at coordinate 101,476,697 of OY754332.1, read as the reverse complement.
GCGTCATAAATCGTCAGAGTACATCCAGAGCAAGGTATGTCGCAGGTACGAGTAGATGAGCGAAGCGAACAAACCAGCAGGGAAACGAAGACTGATGTGCGAGTAGGAAAAGAGCCTAGGGCACGTGACGTTAAACGCATGGTGATAGTAATTGGTTTGTAAAATGGGAATGGAGTGAATCATTCCGACGGAGAGATTTATTTAATGTTCACGATCACCTGTGCCCCCACAACACGTCCTGTAGCATTTTGCTATCGATGTATCATCTAAATTTTGCCCTTCACTGCGAGAACCAATTTTCCCTCCTTAATCCACAATTTTAATAGATTTCCTATCTTAAATAATTTATTTTCTTAAGATCTTGTGCAGTAACAATGAACCGCGAGTGAAATATTTGCCCTTCACTGCTCGTGCGCGCGCTCGCTGTGAAGGGCAAACATTTCCATGTTCTCATAGGGAAACCGAGAAAAAAAGCAGAAAATATCGATCAAAGAGTAGGGAAACCCTGTGCTCGTTACTCTAAAATGGGAAAATTAAGGCTGTGTACCCCGTGCCTGCGACTCAGAACGTCGACAATGAGAAGAGGTGAAATTATGACGATGCCCTCTGGTGGCGAGTGACAAAACACGGCAATATGGCGTCGAAAACATCGGAAAAATTGCGCAAAAGCGTGAATTAGAATAAAAATATCTTTGGAAGAACAAATGTCACGGGAATGCGGTAACTACCGACACAATTGTCAGAGCATCATTTTAAGGTAAAAGTAAGCCGATATCTGTGCTGAGTACGGTTGAAAAGTTAAAAGCGAAAAAGAGTGAGACCTCGTCGCGAACATCTACCTTTAATTAAACTAATTACACAGAATATGCTACCCTAATAGTAAATAATGAAAACAATAGAAAAACTTGCCTTGCTTCAGTAACTTGGCGGAGTCCATTCATTGGCGTCTCCCATCCAACTTGAATTGCGAAGGCATCCACCTCGAATCGCATAAACGGCAAACGTGACGATGGAATTTGAGACAGTTGCACCGGGGAATATATAACCATAATATTTAGGTAGTATTTTATTCCCCCTAGCACGATGTGTTAATATATGCTGTAAGCAACCAAAATATCGATCTTCACTTGTTCAACGTAGCGGACGCTGCGCCATTTGCTAGTTGAAACCCGCATTTTTCAAAACCAAGTCCTTATCCGGGTATCCAGCATAGGTTTTGAATCCCTAAACATTTTTGAGTCGACATATAGCTTTCGCCGGATTACGTGGTATAAAGGTTCGGTTGATCCATGCCATACTAATGGTACAAACATTAATTGAGGGCCATAATTAAAAAAAAAATAGAAAAACTGTATTACTATGTGACATTTAAACATTTATTTATACACATAATCGTTTAGATCGTTGAGTGCTGCCTAAAATTGCAATGTACATATAACATGAACGTTCTCATAAATTTCCAGGGGGACACATTTAGTCCCAAGTATGTTCCCCATTTTCCCCCTGGAACATAAAGGTTCCCATAAATTTCCAGGGGGGACGCTTGCTCCCATGTATGTTCCCCCTGGAACGTGAAGGTTCCCATAAATTTCCAGGGGGGACGCTTTTTCCCATGTATGTTCCCCCTGGAACATGAAAGTTCCCATAAATTTCCAGGGGGGTCGCTTGTTCCCATGTATGTTTCCGGGGGGAAATAGCCTGGAACGCCCTGGAACCATTTAACAGGAAATGTTACTTCTCATTGCCTTGGTTTCAGATAATTCAACACAGAGGCTGATCAAATCATTATTGTTGAACCTCTCATCATTTTAGGGAGGTAGACGTTCATCACAGTCATCTGGTGTCTCAACTATTACATGAAAGCCTACCTCACTATCTTCTATGCTATCAGAGCTGCAGCTTGAAGTCATGCCCTCCGAACCAATTGGTTCAAATTATTTTTTAGGATAGTGTCTATTAATAGACACTTTCCTAAAAAATAATTTGTAACTTATTCAGTCAAGCAAAAGTGGCAGGTACAGATTACACTTTATTTACTTAGTTATAGATAATGTAAAATAATTCTACTGACATGATAGTTCAAAAGACTGGAGATTAATTTTGAATTGCCACAAATATACAAAAAAATTCTGAAAGTGGTGAAAATGGAATTCAAAGCGACAGAAACGCATATACCAGCGATCGATCTGAAAATGAAACACGCATTGGTATACGGTTAATTACTTTAACTCTGATTCAAAATGCGTACTAGAGCTTGTATTGTCATCATTCTTCATTAGTCCAAAGAACGAGGTTTTGCTTGTTTCAACAATTTTACTCCGGTACAATGTTCTCCGTGGAATAATGGAGCTAGAACCCGGAGATAAATAATTTTTGTAGGAACTTATACTTTCTACTGGTTTGCCGGAAGACTTAGACGCCGACATTGTTATCTATGGCTATCCACGTTTTCCACCCTAGGTATGAATAAATCAATGAAATTCACTTTGATATCTCGTTTCCGTTGATATAATAATTTCTTGTTTCCCATCGTATCGTTTTTTGCAGGCGCTATTGCCATGCATTCCCAATGGCATTGATATCCCTGGCTTCATGTATCATTTGTCATTATAACACGTACAGTATTTTATTTTACTACTATGAATAAATTAACTGTGTTAAAACAGGGTAAAATTGTAGTCTCGTTTGGCAACGTTCCGTTGTACCATAGAGTAAGGTATTACTCTGTGGGTGTACACATCACATGTATCAGAAAATTATTTTCTATACTCCCTGGTGGGTTATACGGGAGTGTCGACAATCTGAAATTTCGTCATCATATTTCAGATTTTCTTAAATACGTCATCAAATTTCCGACAAGATAGCGCCCACGGCTCATTTGGCAGTTCTTCGTTCACGGAACGACTCAAACCCGAAGCTTCCGTGTCGACCGTAATTCTTCGGCGAACGGCGCTAGCGTCGCACCTGAAATCAAAGAGCATCATGGGGGAAAAAACCCCGCCACTACCCGGAGCCAAGCATTTCAAGCGCTTTCCGTTAGTGTTTTTGCGGTACATGCGAGTCAGGTGAGTAATGCTAATTTACTTCTAACATATTTTCATAAATCGAGGTTGATTAATGACATTCCCGGAATGTATTGTAATAGAAATTCTCGTATTTAATGCCTTTATAGTTTTTTGGTATAGTGGAAAATCAGTCTTCTTCGTGTAAATGGTTATTATCGCCATTCTAATAGGTATGATCTATGCAATCAGAATATCACTCATCCAGCAGTTATTTCATTTGTAAATACTATTTGGATGCCTTGGGTTTGAGTTACCTACTTAAAAAGGAATTCCTTTCCCTGTTGAGCTTCAACGATATCTTAGTATGCTGTTGACGCTCATGTAATTCAAAGTTACTTCCGACTTGCACGCATGTTGGACGCATAAATTAAAAAAGATTTGTACGAATAATTTTTCATGGATAACCTTCCATCCGTTCACATTTTAGAGACATGGATGACTGGGCTATCGAGGCGGCAATAGTGAGGCGGCGTAGGAATGAGGAGGAAGGCCGACGGGAAGGGACATAAGGCTTTTCATATAGGCCAACAGGACTTTCCGTTGATATGGTGTTACGTAACGGTTGCCTATGATTAATTAGAACTAAATTTCTCATCCTCAAACTAGTAAAACGGACGTGCAAAAAAAATAATACCACGGAACTGGATAATAATTATAACGTTATTAACAGCCTCAACCGCCGTAAATTAATTAAATCCATGCATTCATGACATAAAATATTGTTTTACTCTTCTATGTAACACACAAAAACACATGCTAAATTACACCTAATTCATAATCCTAGGTTAAAAACTCACCGCCTTCTGTGGGTTCCATTTTCCTTAGATTTACTTTGCCGCCAAATTGCAATAAAAACAAATTCGAAACTCTTAGCGGTGCGCTAAACGCAGAAGAAACGGAACACAAAACTGAGCCAACGGCTCTGACATCAGGTCATAGATTCGTTGAAAATTTCGTTCGATTGGGTCTTTTTGCCGTTCATTGAATGACTCAATGAACGAATGTCGACAAGATGAACGTCGAAATTCCCGGATAACCACCAACGAATGTATCGTAGCGAACAAGAGAACAACGATATTTTACCCATGTCACGATAATTTACCGATTTCGCTCACGGATATAAAAAAACATTTTCTCCCACTCATAACATGAGTTTTAATGTATGACAGGGCCGCATAGCCCTAATTTCGCCCTAAAGAAAGTCACCATTATAATAATAGTTATTATTATTAAGTATTGTCTCCGCCGACTATGGTGGACCAGCGTCTTCGTGAACATATGACGTCATCATGTGTTCCGATGATCTCAAATTTTTTGTTAGAAATCCATAAAAAATATATTGTGAATTATTTTTTCAAAAAGGTTTCACAAAGGTTGATTAACGTTTAGAGGCAATGTAAATTATAACATTAATAAGTCTATATTTACCTAGGCTCACTCGTGACGAACGCAACGGTGGCTCCCTCGTCACATTGTTGTGTGTGCATTTCAGTAATTCTCTCCGCGTCTCGTCGCCATTTTGCCGAATTCTGTGAGTACAGCAACTGGCGTCGCCGTTACTGCGCAATCTGTAGTATTTTTAAACGTGATGATGGCCACAGAAAACACTTGTAAGACATATGATGGGCACTTAGGTCCATTATGTATTACAAATATCAACCCTAACACGAATATCGACTTCGGAACGATAAGGATGGGCTGCCGTGGAAGCGTGGTTTACGCTCCCACAAACGACAATCTGGTAAGTTAATTGCTGAATAGATCTCCAATAGTTTGGCGTTAGTACGATCGTTTTAACATTTTCTTTAGGACGTACGGAGTTTCAAAGTTAAGAGGCGTAAAAGGGCACGCACTCTTCGACACGTGTTCCGATTTGACAGGACTACATTTACCATGAGACCAAAGGAAAAGATAGAATTAAATATAGAATTCACACCTCTAAAGCACTTTCAAACGTATGTAGATTACGTTTATATTTACTGCCAAGATTTTCCCGTGACTCAGATCTGCCTTAAAGGAAAAAGCATAGGTAAGAAACTCTAAATTTCTTTGATGCCCAGTGGACCAAAACAACTCTTCCTTTGTCTAGAATTGGCATGGATGATACTATCTTTTATTTGCAGGACCATACATCGTGCCCTCGGCCTCCGAGATCACTCTCAGAACAAACATGGGTACCGTGGTAGACAGCAAATTGGAGCTCTGCAATTACTCATCGGCACCTGCAGAGTTTTATTTTGACGTGGACATTCAAAACTCATTATTCCGATTTGACCCAGCTCGAAGCATAATAGGAGGTGGTGAAACTTCCGTAATCAGAATAGAATTTAAACCGCCATTCGAGGGAACCGTAGAAAAACAAGTGTTCTGTTTCGTAGAAAACCAGGTAAGATACTGTTGTCATTGGACCCTCAGATGTGACCGTAATCACCTCATTATTTCGTCACTTTTTCTTTCGCAGGAGCCCTTATCATTCCATATGATCGGCGTAAGCGGTCGTTGCGGGATTGGTCATAACATGCCAACGATCAGAAGGTATGATTTTAGAGATAATATATTTGTTATGCAATAATATAATATTCTATCCTCAGCTTGGTTGTCATTACTACCCCGAAACCCCACAAAACGCCATATATATGGCATATACGTGTTATTTCTTTCCTGCAGGCATCCGGGATTGCCTGCAATTTCGAAGAGACGAAGCACCTTGGAGGCATATGTCCATCGTGAGTGGGAGGCAGTACTGGAAATCTTACCCCAGAAAATTATTAAAATATCAGGTGAAGACTTGAGCTCCTGCTTCCAGGTCCGAAATAAAACGGATACTTCCTTCACACTGGTGTGGTCCCCAGGTACGTGCCATTTCCATTTCTGTCCTTTCACTTTGTAAGAGAATGTGGGTGTTCAAAGATGTCTTGCTTCATCTGTGAGAAGTACTTAGTGGAAATTCTAGTGAATGCTTGTTTTTATGCTCCCTGAGAAAACATCTGTTTCATATTCTGAAAACAAAGCTCTGCTTAAGTGGTGAATAACGTCAATGGAGGCAGACGATGCTTGGTGGAATTTAGTTGCACTGAACATGTTAAAAGAAAAACTTTGTACAATTCCACAATACGATGTATTTTTACTGATGTCGATAAAAACACATCATATTGTGGAATTGTACAAAGTTTTTCTTCTAACACGTTCTCCGCTTAAGTGTCTGTGCTGACAGATCTGCAAATTATTGAATCGTTATTTATATCATTGGTAGGAGTCCATGAGAAATAGTAAGTATTGATTGTTTGTTTGTGGGCAACTGCCAAATTATGATATAAGTACAATTTTGGAAATGGAACATCAAAACTGAACATGAGAAAATACACCTATATCAACATAAAAATGTAAGTAGGGTACAAATGATAAGATATCTACAATGGGCATGATTACATTAAAACGTAAGAAAGAATCTTATAGCTAAGAAGAATCACACAGAGTCAATTGTATATATAATACCACAGGTTTTTAATGCATTTAAAGACATATTTGTCATATGGCATCCATATCACAATTAGGTAACTTGTTAAAATAAATGCATAATTCTATTTTAAGGAGAGAACTACTTTGTATAGTTCCTCTTACAAAACTTTCATGGAGGATTTTGAATAAATGGTATTTTATGTGGGAACATTAAAAAAGAGTAATTCCAATAAGGGTGAAATTTTAATATAGCCATTGCAATAACTTAAAAATAAATACTATATCAGAGATGAAATGCCTTAGGGAAAGAGGCAAACTATCAAATAACAACATTCAATCAATAAATGGAACATAATAAGAATCAGTTTTATTACCAATAAATCTTAAATAAATATATCTGAGAAACCTATTCTGTACTTTTTCGAAAAGGTTAATATGGTTTTATAATAAGGCTCCAAGGTATAAGTTATTATGCTCTAATACTGGACATGCAAGACTTAACTTCCTACTAGCCATACTATGCCAGACTTCTAAGCTTACACATCATGTGATCACTTGACTTAAGGAATTATACAACCCAGAGTTTTAAGAAATTTCTTGACTACATTATCCATGTGGGTAACATATCCGAGTGTAATTCACTCCTAAATGTGAGATATGTTTCATATGTGCAAGTGCAATTCCATCAATTAAATAGTCATAGACAATATGAGACTTCTTATGGTAAAAGGAAATGACACTAGTGATTTGACACTACTATTCAAATACCATGTAGAAAATCTTTTCACACTTTCATTAAAAACTATACAGTCATTTATAGATTTATTCACTGTAAAGATTTTCACGTCATCAGCATGCATAAGGAAGTGACATGGAGATAGAGAGTTACCAATGTCATACATAAAAATTAAGAAAAGTAGAGGGTACATGTAAGGCTCTCCAGAGTTGGCATTAAATATTCTAGACTCAGTAGTTGGTAAGTTGGCCACCTGAGTGCGATCACATAAATAGTTTTTAATCCATTGAAGCAAGACACCATGGATACCATTGACCTCCTATTTATACAATAAGATAGAGTGGTTTACTTTTTTGAACGCTTTGGTGTGATCAGTGTAAATTGCATCAACTTGAAATCTATTCTCCAAGGTGACCTAACATAATTGTCAAAAACAAGGAGAGTGGTGGCTGTAGACTTTCTACTCCTGAAACCATGTTGCTCTGGTTCCAGTGAATGTTTCGCCTAATCAGATAATTTGTCTGCTAGGAAGATTTCCAGTATCTTAGCAGGGCAAGCCTGTTAGACTAGAGAGTATTAAAATCTTTATATCATTGAGGTCTGTCAATTTGAAGGTGGATATTACATAACTATGCTTTAGGACTTGAGGAATAATCTCGAAGAGAAGGATTTGTTAAATAAAACGTATAATGGATAAGCCAAGAGTGGCAGCATTCAGACAATCAGGTGCTATTTCATCAGGGCCACTGCCCTTGGTCAAGTCAATTGACTTTAGTGACAAGTGAGTTTAGAATGTATCTCTATCGACAGGAATAGAAAATATCCAAAATGATATCACAAAAAGGGTTCAAAATCTGTAAGGGAATCAGGTATACATGTATCATCAACACTGGAAAATGGTCAACAAAAAGGTTGGCAATATCTGAAGCCACAGCATTGTTATTTAGATACATGTTGTTGGATATACTATTAGACTTTGTAAGAAAATTAACATGGAGTACTTAACATTATTAGTTGTGTATGAGGCTCGTGCTCTTAAATAAATTATAGCATTCAAAGGACAGGGACACTCTGCTCGACAAGCCGAAAATTTCAGATGGTCATAAGCAAGACCCCTGTTCTTGTATTTACTGTGCCACTCATGTTTCCATCTAATGAGGCCAATAAGACTTCTACTAAACCATTAAATGAATGAAAAGAGACCAATCCTTGTAGTTGAAGTGTAGAGTTTCATGGCATTATGAAGTCCACCATAAAATCCTTCAAAAGCTGCATCCAAAGTTAAACAACATGGTAAGCCAACCCAATTTATATTCTCCAATAAGGCATTGATGGAATCAAAGTTACTCCTTTTAAAGTCTTACCTACAAATGTTATACTCCTTCCGTGGCACCTTATGAATGTTAATTTCAGATACAATGACTGGATGATAATTATCACACATTATTATTGGGTTGTCCACAGAGTTACAGGAGACAGACTGAGATGGCTAAGTCAAGTATATTGCCATTAAATTTGTGAATGGAATTAACCTGGTTTAAATACAGATACTAAAGAGAGGAAGTCAGAATTCTTTATTCCTCAGTTAGTTGAACAGCAAAGGAATTTTGCAACTCTGCTTATGAAAAAAGGTCGGGTAGGTTGAAATCAACCGCAAACAAAGAGTCAGGAAGTTTGATATTCAGAAGAACTGTTTCCAAAGCAGAGTTCATATATCTCTTTAGGGGAGTGAGGAGGTAAGTATATAACCTCAGATAGAAATTTGAGGGTTCTTGGGAGACTGTGACAAGCAATTGATCTTTCAAATTATTGCACTGAATAGGTTTTGGCAAAAAATGTGTTGGTGCGGCAATTAGCACTCCACCCTTAGCAATGGTGTAAGAGTCGCTATCTTTTCTGTAAATAGTGTAACCAGGTAATCAAAGTTCAGTATTTTCGACATCATCCCCAAGTTTTGTCTCGGTAAGTAAAATAATCTCATTATCCAAATGACTGATATCATATTGTATTAAAAATAGTTTAGACCCAATGCCCCTTACGATTTGTTAATAACTTGTTCAAAGGAGGCAACTATTGTAAAAATAAGGACAAGTAAGACTACTGCTACTTAAGTACTTCCTAGAGGGAGTGTCTACGAAAGCGGTACAATGTCACTAACCGGCTATATGTTTATGCTAGGCTGTGTGTGTCCACAAGCCCAAAGTTCATAGTTGTTTGTCGCATCCAGTAAGGTAACAAAGATTGTGAAAGTTAAAAATTTGTGCAAGGTTGCAATCCAACTCTACCATTACTGTCTTTGTTTCTCAAGATTTGTAGCATGGCGTGCACAGTAAAGATAAGAAGTCAAGTCAGTAGACTAAGTGTGGTGCACTGAAGATGTTTTGTACTGCTAAAACTTCCATGAAGAAGAATGTTAACTTCAATGAAGAAATAAAAAACCTCTGCAATAGGTATTATAATGATTTACATATCATGAGGTGAGGTGAGGTAGGATGGGGAGAGAGGGGAAGGAGCGTAAGGGGGTCAGTGACTTAAGCGGAGCGATCCATTATAGGCTGCAGAAAAAACCATATACGTGGCATCTCTAATGTTTTTAGTTGAAGGGGCAATGCAGAGGGAGGGAGGGAAGTTAGGACGCCTACTCTGAAGTATTAATGGAAACTGAGGTTGTGGGAGGAAGCATGAGTGGGGACAGGGGAGGATAAATTTTGGGTTTGGGTGAGTTTAGACAGTGGTTTGGTAGAATTTAGGATGCTTGAGGTGTTAGGAAGGTGTCTAAAGGTGAGAGAGGGAGATTTTGGGAAGGTGTGAGTGGTGGTAAGATTGTCAGTGAGGAGTGGGAAAAGATTTATAAAGATTATTTTGAAGGAATGGATGCCTGGGAAGTAGGTGGTGCAGAAGGGGAGAGGAAGGGAGAAATATTTCTTTTGTTTAGGTAGTTTAGGAAGAAAGGCTTTTTTAGAATGTGCTTTTTTGAGAAGGGTCTCATGATATCCTCATCAGAGAAGAATTGGTGTAAGGAGGAATGGAACTTATCTGGGGAATCAGAGTTATTGCATGTGAGGTGCCTCGTATGAAAAGAGAGTATGGGTGGAATATTTTGGTGTGGGAGGGATGGCACCTGTTATAATGTTGGTATTGGTGTTTATTGGTGGGTTTAATGTAGACAGAGGTGCTGAAGTGGTGGTTGGAGAGGGTGATATCTACATCAAGGAAGGTGACGATAGAAGGGTGGAGGAGGCAGCAGTATTTGCACCTAGGATGTTGTCAAGTTGAGGAAAGTGGTGGAGGTGGATTGAAGGGAGGGTCTTGTGGATTTAAGAATGTCTCACAGGTTTGAGGGACATTTAAAAGAAGCTTTGGGACATGAGGGTGAGAGGAGGGAAATGGACAGTTCTAAAACTGCTATTTCTACAATGCTTCACACCTGCATCTTCTCTCTTCTTTTCCCTCGTTCATATTGTAGACATTTCCTTGTTACATCTAGCAATCTAGAAATCGGATCATAAATATTTGTTTTCCCCAGTTTATACACAACCTTGAACTCAGAAGCCTCATTACTCACCGTTCAATTCTCACAATCTTTTTTGTGTGGCCCAAAAAATTACCTCTTATAGTTTCTGTTCAGTTACAGATCAAATTCTTTACCATAAACATAGATATGGAAAACTTCACATGCCCAGCATACAACTACACTTAGTGCTTCCTTTTCAGTATGTGATTAAGTGCATACCTCTGTTCTGTTTTGGTTAATGCTCTACTTGCATATCTGACAATCCTTGTCTCATTCTTTTGAAATTGTGCTAGTACCACTCCTAATCCTACTCGATAAATTCTACATTTTGTTTTATTTCTGAAATATCCTAATACTTGGTGGGTCACCCATTCTACTTTTCAAGCTCTCAAATGATTTCTCTTCTTTAAAATCCCACACAAACGTTTCATTTATACAGGTTAGTCTTCTCAAAGGTTGTGCAATGATAGCTAGGATAGGAATAAACTTAACTGAAAAGTTAACAAGTCCCAAGAAAAACTTGTTGCTTTGATTTTAAGGTATTCTAGAAAAAGGATAAATTTATTACTTAACAGAATATGTAGTCTTAATGCCATAACCACTATTATGGTGGCTCACAAACAATTTCATTCAACCGATACTCACATTTTGGTGCATTCAATGTTAACCCCTTTCCCTTAAAGTGCAAAAATCTTTGCTTGGCCTCTCCTCAGGTTCCTTTTTCCGTTTATGATCATATTATCCATATAAAATATGTCAGATTGTTAAAGAATATGTATGATGGTGTTTATACCAAGGTAAGAACCTGTGTTGGTGTGACAGAAAGTGTCCCAGTGACAGCCAAACTTCACCAGGGGTGGTCCTTAAGTCCCTACCTGTTCAACTTGGCGATGGACGTACTGATCAGAAAGGTCAAGAATTTGGTTTTGAGGTCCAGCATTTATGCAGACGATGTCGTAATAGTGGGAGAAAGAAAGTATAAGGCGGAAGAATCTTAGGAAAAATGGAGAGAGACTGTGGAGAATGGAGGCCTCAACATTAGTAGACAGAAGAGGGAATATCTGTGGGTGGGTGGAGATGGCAGAGTAGGGGGATGGAATTATTAGGTAAAGGGTTGGGGAGGGTGAGGAAGTTCAAATATCTTGACTCCTACATCACCGAAAGTGGAGGTTTGGAAAGGGAGGTTAACCACAGAATTCAAGTGGGATGGATGAACTGCAAACAGTGTCCGGTGTTGTTTGTGACAGAAGGATAAAAAAATGGTTAAAAGGATAGACCTTTAAGACTGCCGTGAGACGAGCCCTGATATATAGCAGTGAGAACTGGCCAGTGAAGAAAGAATTAGAGAAGAAACTAAGATGTGGCAGAAATGAGGATGCTAGGATAGGCTATGGGTAAAAAAAAGAAGGATAGAATTAGAAATGACATACTTCAGGAGATGGCTGGAGTGGCGGAGGCATTAAAGAAGGCTCAGGAATGTTGGCTATGCTGGTATGGGCATTTAATGAGGAGGGAGGAGAGCCATAGTACAAAAAAGTTGCTCAACCAGGAAGTGGAGGGTAGGAGGCCCAGAGGAATACCAAGGAGAAGGTGGAAGTATTGCATAGCTGAAGACACGAGGGAGAAAAGACCGAGTGTGGAGGATACGAGGAACAGAAAGGAGTGAAAAAATAAAATAAAGAACAGTGGCCCATAGACAACGGAAAAAATAAAGAGAAATAAGAATCCATATAACAAGTCACACCTTCACAAACTTAAACTATTTGAATCATTACCTTCTGATTCACTTCAGGTTCACAATTAACAGCAAGCACAGGTCTTTTAAATCTCTTCAACCCAATATGTGTGCTAAATGTAGTTATATTTCTTGAATCCTCATCCAATTCAAGTTGATGATATGCCCATCTCATATACAGTTTACTAAATACACTGATCCCATGCAAATCATATAACAGGTCATCAACTGCTGGCAAAGGAAATCTCTCCCTTTCAATAGCCAAAGTAACAACCCTCATATCTATACACAAACACCATTTTCTTTCAATCGCACTTCCTTGGTGTGATCACAATTCGCGATGTCCTTCATGAATGCGAATTTACAGTTTTTATATCATCCCTCTTCAACAACTCATTTACAGTCTGTCCCTCAGTAGTCTGAAATCATAAGGTAACCATCTCAGGGGTTGTGAAACTTCTCTTACATTTAGTTTAACTGGTATTTTCAACTGAAAAACTTTTACATTTACCAACACTGTTAAAAATTCCAAAACATTCTCCTCGCAGTTCTTTATGATTTCTTCTAATACTTCCATTCACACACGTCACTGCAGCTTCATTACATACTTTCATTTCTATTATCAATACTTCCAATTTCATAGCAGTTACTTTACCCAACAATGATATACACTTTTCACCAAAATTGACCTCCAATTACCTCCCAACTCATCTATCCTGCTGCAATACTATACTGTATGCTGACGATACCTCTGCCATAGTTACAGCAGATAATCTGAGTAATTGAATCAGGTACACAAACAATACTGTCTAGGAAATGCATTGCTGGTGCAAAAGTTACATCCTTAAATTAACAAAGATAAAAATTCACTTATTCCATTCAGGAAAAGAAAAAAAACCTTATAAATAGCGATGTAAATGACTTAAAAGAGCTTAAGGGAGAAACTTAGCTCCCACTCTTTCTATTGATATTCTAAAAATGCTGAAGTGAATTCAAGTATTTTATATGCAATTATGTTTTGGGGTAACTCCACTTTACCCAGCAGAGCTTTCTCTGCTCAGAAACAAGATTTTAAAGCCTTATATCAAGTCCCTGTCCATACATATGGCAAACCACTTTTTAAAAAAAGCAAGTGTTTTAACACTGTCCTCAGTCTATATTCATAGTCATGTGTATATTTTGTAAAAGAGAATCCTGATAAATTCCCCATGAACTCCCAATATCAAGATCACTCCACCCATTCCAAAAACAATGTATGTACTCCCAAGTCAGTACTCATACCCGCTCTGTGCGAGGGACCGTTATCACTCAGCCACAATTTTGTTTAATAAATTACCAAATGACATAAAAAGCATTACCTCTCCTACTGCCTTAAAAAGGAAATTCAAATAATTTCTTATTAAAAATTTTACTATGATGTAAAAAAAATTTAAAATGATGTACCTACTTTGATGTACAATTTTTAATTTACATCATACTGTATCTTGTAATAATTTTATTGATCAACAGTGCATTTATTTGTCAAAAACATTTTATGATAAGATATGTTACATTTTGGATGTTATATATTATTCATACATTATGTCATTCTGTGCATATTTTGTCTGTCCCTTATTGACATAAGCAGTCAGGTACTTGCCAACAGTGAAATAAAAGTTATTATTATAATTATGATTTCATGGTGGAGTACTGGATGTAAGCAGAAAGAATTTTGAGATACAATTTGAAAAAACTCAGAATTATCCCCTTGATTATTTCAAATCTGGAAAATATGTTGAGGGGTATGCAGATGCCAATTTTGCCAGTGTCAAAGCTGATAGAGTATCCGGTACTGGGTATGCATTTAATTTAGGTTGGGGAGCAGTGGCCTGGGAAATTAGAAAGCTTTGTCAACCACGGAGGTGAAGTATGTCAGTCTGGCAACTGGTACTAAAGGATATTGTACTATCTAGAATTTTAAAAGAAATCTTTGGGAAGAATTGTAAAAGAAATACTGAGTAGTGAAGTAGTACATTTCTTCAATGACAATCAGTTAGTGGTCAAAAATGCAAGTTGTAGTGGTATTCCCAATTGTACAGGTACATACATATCCACATTGTCTCAAATACCATCTGTTAGTGCATATTAATGCATGCAAACTAGGGTCAAGATATATTTCAATTGCTTGTCGAACATGATTTCACAAATGCAATTAGAACGTACATAGAAGATAATAAGCTGAGCAGCTGTTAACAATCACAGTCTATCAATCCAGTTCTCAAAATATGGCACTGCAACTTGATAAAATGATGAATAACTATATATTTTTTTCAGATTCTCAAAGAAGATTCTCCATTGACCCGATGGTGTGTCATCTCCTTCCCAGGCTTGAGGCCAACTTTAGAGTTACTAAAGGCTTGACAGCATTCCAGAAGCCAGGGAGGATCGCAGGATATGGAATTGATCAAGGTGTCGGAATGAATGCACCCAGTGCAGAGGACTCTGCTGCATCAGCTGTTGTTGATGGGTGGCTCTTTTGGAATTCATCAGGGCACACCCTGCCATCAAAAAGCCAGCCATGGCAGGATTGCCAGAGATATATAAATGAGACATGGCAGTACTCCCTAATGCCAGTTAATTTTGAAGTCAGCTTTCTAGGTAAGGTGATAATTGTAAATTTCCCACACACTGGAAGCACATTTGCAATGTGAAATAAAGAGAGAATAGATTAAGCATTTAAGCAATAGATCCTACATATTTAATATGCTTGCATATACCATGGCAATTTAGCCATTGGGCTCTTAACTGGTATAATATGAATCGTTCTCTGAGTGTTTTTTCCTATGCTTGATATTTATTTTCAAATTATTCCCTTCTGTCAAACCTAATTGAAGTATAATCATGTATGATATCTGTACTGAGCAGGTCTGTACAACAAGGAGGAAATATGTGTACCTCTGCCTGGCTGTGAAGTTGTTCCAGTCACAATGATATTCCCCGTCCAAGGCCACACAGAAGACTTGTATGCAAGTTTTCTGATCCGCACTGATTCCCACCACAGACTACTGTATAACATCATTGCTCCTAAAACAGGGTAAGTTGGGATGTTGTAGATTAGAGGCATTACAGTCCAGGATTATTCAGTATATTGTAAAATGTTATGTTATACTTACATACTTACTCCATGGCACTACAGCCCTTGCAGGGCCTAGGCCTCTCCGATAATGTTATCCTAGCCTTCAAAATCTTCTGCACGTCTTCTCAATCTTCTTATTCTCATCCCTCTTTGATCGTCCTCTACATCACCCAACCATCTTTTCCGTTGTCTTCCTCTTCATCTTCTAACACCTGAATGTCCTCTCTTTGTGACCATCCTATCTTCAGGCATTGTCATGTGCCTTAACCACTTTTTTCTATTACTTGTGATAGACTATATTTGGAAGATCGTAGAGTTCCTCCAGTTCTTTGATCCTACCTGGGAAGGAAGAGAATCGGTTTTATGGACGGGATGAAGAACGGTAGGACTTATGCTGAGATGAAGAAAGAAATACAAGAGGTAGAAAGGGCACAGCACGTGTAAGAGTTCGTTGGATATTCTCTGACTTTCATTTCAACCTACCTCTAACCGGTAGATTACTGTAATGAATGAATGAATGATGTATTTTCCACTGCCCACCTTCGTTTGTTGCACCAAAAAACTTTGTCAATACTTTCCTTTGTTAGTTGTATTATTGTGTTAAGTTTGTAAGTATTTTTTTCATGTAATTTCACTCCAATTATTTTTGTTTGCTTGTGCAATTGCAAGAGAATTTCATTTGTCCACAGCTTTGTCTGTAGAGTAGCAATTGCGAGGTAGCCATTTTTTAAGTTCTTTGCATGTGTAAACTGGAAGCTTTTAGTAACCTTTTTTTGTGTGTTCACTAAGTATTACTTCGCCTTGCCATTTTAAGTAGTTCACAGCAGCAAATGTTATTTCAGATGTTGTACACTCTAGTGTTGTTGAAAAAATAACTCCTGTTTCAGAAAGGGATAAAATTACTTTTACTGATTCATTTTCATACTATGTCATCGTAAAAAAGCTAAAAAGAAAAAGTGATGCGCTAATGGTATTTACTAATTATCAGAATCAGTCCGAGGTTTTGTAGGAGAGAGAAATTATATTCCTCCAAAGCAATAATGGAGGTGAGTATACTTGGAATTATTTCCAGAATCATTTGGATAAGTGTGGGATAGCCCAGAAGCTGGCATTGCCACACTGCCGTCAGGAAAATGGAAAGGCAGAACAAATGGACTTAATGGTTTTTGATCTTCTGCATTGCATGCTTATTGATTCTGGTGTACCACACTGGTTTTGGGGAAAGGCATTAAATTCTGTGGCTTTCATTATAAATAGGTGTTTATCAGTGCAATATGTTTCAAAATACCCTTTGAAGTGTGGAGAAAAAGGAATCTTTCACTGGAAGAATTGGAAAATCTGAAGGTTTTTTTTGTTTTCAGCCTTGGATCAGGGTTAGGGGAGAAGAGCTGGATACGAGAGCTGAAGAATGTGGGTATTCATGGTATATGCTGAGCAAAGTAAAGGTTACCAATTATGGAGCTTGAAAAGAAGAAAAATTTTCATTAGTAGACATGTATTTTTCTAATTAAAACACTTTTTCAGAATAAACTCACTGATTGGATGAATAAATGGAGGTCAGATTAAACTCTTTGAGTGGAAGGTGAGAGTGACCACGCAGTCACTGAGGAAGTTAAAGAGGAAATGCTTATCATAGATGAAGTTTCATTGGAAAATAGTGTCGATTTCACCAGTTGGAGAAGTCAAAGAGCTATAAACCAAAGGAAGTGCAGACAATGTGTACATTGCAATATATGTGTGGAATCTATAGAAAATATTGTTCCTACAAATGCTAAAGAGGCATTAAAAGGAAACTAATGAAACTATTGGAGAGAAGCAATGGAAGAATAAATGAAAATTTTAATTGTAAATGATAGCTGGGAAAAAGAGGAGAGGCCACAGAATAAGGTGATTGGGTCTAAATGGGTGTTTCGAATCAAAACTGATGAAGATGGGAAGGTGACAAGATGTAAAGTGAGGCTAGTAGCACAGAATTTGTCCCAGGTTGCAGAAGTTGGTTAATATCCATCCTGGTTTGACTCAGATCAGACCTGATGAAGATGGATCAGAAATTTCCATAAGAGTATATACGGATGATATTGGATTGTGGGGATAAGGAAAGGAGATAAACAACTTTAACCCTAGAGAGCTAACATGGGATATAAGGAACGTTAAATGTAATGCGTAGTCATTTTGACGAACATATTTGATGGTATGTAAAAATGATTTATTGCCTCACATTTTTGTATTTTACATGGTACATTTCTTTGATAGAGTCTTGTCAATGTACACACACTCTGACCTCATTTATCGTCCATTATTGGATTCAAAACAGCTCTGGAAGAATGGCAACAATACACTTTCGTCATCCTCTGTTTCTTGCTTGGGCAATAGGCACATAGTATAGTGTGTTTTATTGATTCAAAAACTTCTGCTTCATCTGTTGGCATATTCATCAGAAGTATTTCTGCCATAAACGAGTGCAGCATGCGCGGCAAGTTGCGCATTTCAAGGTGATGTGTCTCCCATGGCTTCATAAGTTCATACTGCAGCTCTTTTGCAAATTGCCTCCTAGTCATAGGTTTTTATTTATTGTTGAACATATTGTGAACATAGATCACATAAATGGTTACTAGAATAATATTCAACATATCAAAGGAGGCACAGAGTGGCCATCTTCTAGTGTTTCTACTACAATTCATATTATTGTTTATCTGGTCTAGCTTGTCTATGTCACCCTTCATGTTGTTATAATCATCAATTGTTATTAGTTTCTTTGAGGTAGGATTGATCTCGGCTCTTGCATGAGTGGTCGAAAGAACTAAGACCATTGTTTGACTTGGTTTTGACAACACAAGTGTTTTTTCATGGCGAAAACAAAACATAGATGTGCCTACTTTTCTTGTCACATGATTCAGTAAGGCAGGTGGAATTTCTCGATTATTTTTTACAAATATTGCCTAGTATTGTCAAGTTATATGGGGATTTCAATACTTCAGTTGCCAAGGGAACAGATATGAACCAATTGTCCATTGTTATGTTGTAATTGCTTTCGTGGGCACTCTTTGTTAAGGTTTTCAAAATGAAATCCATTAATGGTTGAGTAGCAGGTGCAGTGTTCTTACCAAGATATGGCATTGCATCAATCATGAACTTAGTTGTGTTGTCACATACCATAACAATTTTGATGCCATACTTTGATGGCTTGTTATGAATGTAAATTTTGAAAGGGCTCCGCCCCCTGAAAGCAAGAAGTTGCTCATCAATCGTAAGGTTTGATCCAGGTTTATAGGTTTCCCTATCGGCAGATATAAACTGTTACCAAATCTCTCTTATTGGAGCTAATTTGTCTATTTATGTCCTCTCAAGCCTTATTGTCTGGTCATCAAGACGTATACATTCACAAAGGAAGTCAAATCTGTCACAACTCATTGTGGCTTTGTACCTCATCCTTGAATATTCCGCATCGAAAATCTCCTTTGTAGTTATGTAGCTATTCTTTTGAACAGCAGATGAAACCAAAACACTTATAAATGCATCAAATTCTTCTCCACACAAATCAGACACTGTTGCACTTTGGACACTATAATTTGCAGATTTTGCTGCAATTTTTTCATTATTTAGTGTGCTTGATTATTTTGTCACGCATTGTCTGGGTAAAATACAAGGAAAATGTTTCCCTTGGTGAAATTGCACTTTTTGCTCTCTATCTTTTGGCCCCTGCCTGTAGTGAATAATATTCCTAGCTGCTGAGCGAGTTTTGGTGGTCTAGAAAGAACTGTGGTTCAACGGTACTAATTTTTTCCTACTAGACTACTTTTAATGCTTACTATTCTATAAGGATCTGTTTTACTAGACTTGGTATGGGGCTGATCTAGTCCCTCTACAGAGCATTCCACTTCCTTGGAGCTTGAGTCTGAGGAATGATGAGATATTATCTCATTGTTGAAAAGGTGAAAAGTTGGGTCATTGAAATTGCTGTCCGATAACACAATGTCGTCTTCCTCTACATTGTCTTCAGTTTCACTGCCACTATTCTCACTATCACTCTCACCTTATGTTTCCTCTAGGAATTTCACGATCTTTTCTGTGGAAGGGATTTAAGTAGATGCCATATTTAACAGGAACTTGAGACGAAAATGTTCAAACGTTCTGAGACTCAGTATGTAGAAAGAGATCAGAAAGAAGTCTTGTTACTTAGATTTAAATAAAACAGCAAACAAAATCTTGAATTTCCAGTCGAATAGGGAATTATACTTACCGCAAAGCTAATTCTTCATCACAAAGACTATGCAGATCAAATAACTCGTTAACGAGACAAGTTTCCAATGTGACCGATGTATCAAGCAGATCACAAGTTGAGAATTCAATTCAAAAGACTTTATTATGTGATGGTGTTGTCCTGCAAGATTGGAGAGAGACAAGCCACCATGGAGAGAACCATGCTGGTGAGGGGAGTTATATGGTAGAGTAAATTAGGAGTCTACCATGTATAACGCGTTCAAAAATAATGAATGGATTGGTTAAATAGATAATAGGATGGTAATTCTTGACTTAGGTTTTTAAGCCCAATTTCAGGATTGGAGTAGCATTTACGTGTTTCTATTCACTTGGAAATGAGCCAGTGGAAAAGAATCTGTTAAAACGGATTGAAATTGAAATGTATAGGGAGTTAGCCGTGTAGTTTAGGAAGAGGGAACCGATGTTCTCAGAACACGTGGATTTAGATAAAGGCAATATAGTTAGGTATATTAAAATTTGCAGCAGATTGGTTGAGATACTGGAGTGGGAATGAATGCATACAGGTTGTAGGTCAGGTAAAGGTAAGGAGGGCACTGCATGGTTAAAATTACAGGAAAATTAGTCATTAAATGCAGAGGGGTGGGAATCGCCTTCGATGTTAACATCAATATACTTTACTGAAGCTGGGATTCGGGTGGACTTCCTCCTAGCATTAATTAATGACCAAAACCTTTTAGAAGTGTTTGAAAGGCCATCAGTTATTTCCATGATATAGCTTTTGTAGACCTGCCATAGGAGAAAGCAAGAGTGTTGTCTCATGGCCACAATAGTGAGCATTGGGATGGCTTCTCCACTGTTTCCAGGCCCTTCGTTTTTTAGGGCAAGGGTTGTTTACTGGAAGTGGCAGGTAGGTCTTTTCTTCGACATGCAATGTGCAGGGATTAAGTCTTCAATGACTCTGTGGAGAATGTATTAGAAGAGATCCAGGCCCTCTTGGGGAGTACCACACTCAAGTAATCTCCAGAGAAGGAGGGAAAGGGCACGGTTTGTTGCTGGCCACTTCACTCTCTTCCAGGCCCGTAGAATCCTGGGCGGTTGAGAAGAATGGGATATTAGGGGGTGTTGAAGGGCAAGAGAGCTATGGAGTGACTCGTGGTCAGAGGAGAAAATATTCTTACCTACGTCCACTGAAGTACGTCGAAGGGTTGACAAAACTAAATCAAAAGTACCAAAGTTCTTGTTGTAAATGCATTGCACTGCTGAAGACTGAACGATGAAGTTATCCAAGTATTCCTCACCAGGGGTGGCCACATGACCCTCTGTGAGAGAAGTCCACTGGATGGACAGTTTGAAGTCCCCAAAGATTATCAAGTAACCCAAAGGACAAACGGGGAGAACAGAATTGAAGTACGCTTTGAGCACAGAAGAGTTACTATCAGGCGGGCATTAGATGCAACCAATGAAAATTTATCTTGTACTGGTGTCTCGGAACTGAACTTTAACCTCAGTTCACGGAATCTCACAGTGGAATTCAAGGCTAGCCCATTGGGTTGTGTGGGAATATTCTTTTCGATAGCTACGAGAATGCCTCCTCCCCGAGAGCTACAGTCACGGTGGAAGATTTGATACGTTGATGAAAAATCCGTTTCGAAGTTAGACACGTTAGCATTGAGCCAATTCTTTGTCAGGGCATTTATTGTAAAAAAAACATAAGTTCAGAAAAGTGAGAACCAACTACATAAAGCTTGATGTGAATGCTCCTAACACTTAGATAGTAGTTATTGAATGCTGGTCCAGGGCTTAACTTCACATCACCAGAGTGTAGTATGATTAAAGTGAAGAACTTTCAATCTGGGACAGGGTGCCCAGGCGAAAGGGAAATAGACTGTAGGGTTTACCAGTAGGAACGGGGCAAGTAAAGGGTGGAAGCGGGCATCGTATTCCCTAGAGAGTGCACATGTAGTGGTCACAAGAAGGAGTGGATGGGCGACATCGAATATTGTGGGGAACAAGGGAACACAAAACAGCTTCTGGAGCGCAATAAAACAATTGAATGAAGAATACAGAAAAATTAGGGGATCAGGAGCACTCAGTAGCAGAGGGACCATGAAATCATGTAGGAAAGCAAAGCTGCACCAAACAAAAAAATACAAAAAAACTAGCCCTGGAAACACTCATATGACTTTAACAGTGGCCATCTTGGCACCTATGATGTATAATTTATATGGACTATCAATGTGCCATTGCATTGGCTAAGAATAAAGAGACTTCAGACAGAACAAAATGTATCGACGTTGTTTACAATTTCCTTTGGGATGAAGAGGAGAGTGGAAAGATGAGCCTTAAATATTTCTCCTCCGAGTGTAATTTGGCTGGTATTATGACTAAGTTTTTGCCAGGTATAAGATTAAAGTTAAATGCAAATAAACTGTGAATGGAGACTTTATAGGCAATTTTAATTTAAAGATATTTGATATTTTTTTGTTATTTTATTTTGGTTTTACTTTTTGAGGTTTGGTTTTAAAAGGGTAAGATGTGTTGCTTTGACGTTATTAAATTTATAATGTAAGTTTGACAAAAAATCTCGACATGTTTCCTTTATGCCAACCTTTGCAATAAAGTCCCCTTAAACTATTTTCACATCTTGTCTTGAGATGCTATCCATTTCCTTTTCTAGTTGTTCACATAGTTCTCCTCATCCTCCGCAACCACTCTTGCTGCACATACACATACAAATGTTATGTTGAAGAAACGGGCCTTCATCCATAGAGTGCATATGCTTTGGTTTATAGACTTGAAATTAAGTGCTGCTGCTTTAAATTTATTAAGAAGCCTGTACCTCGTATTGCACTGCTCTCTCTTCCACTGCTCTCTGCCACTACTTATTATTCACTCTCCTTTCCATGTAATTTCTTATTATTTATTATTTCCATTAACTTTTGTTATGTTTTTGTATATTATGTTATAATATTTTTATATATTACAATATTTTTTGTTCTGCAATCTTATATTGTTTTCATTGAAGGATCTTTTTATTTCAGGGAGTTCTTGGCTAAGCCAATGGAGGGAGTCGTAAATAACGAGTTCCGAGTAATTGTAGTTGGTCGCATCCCAAGATTCAAACATCTGATACACCTAGAGCGGTGGACTATTGCCTTAGATGGACGGGAAGCTGACATGGTAACACTTAAGTGATGTTCTTTTTTAAATCAGTCACGGAGACTGCTTATTCTCCTTCTCTTTTTTAATGTACTTCTAGGCCAATGTGGACCTTCTGGTGACTGACGTTACCCTGAACGTCAAGTTTGGCGAACTTGGTGATATCATCACTTTTCCTCCAGTCATGTTGGGAAACTCTCAAGAGACAACATTCATGGTGCACAACAACAGTCCATTTTGGGTCCAGTAAGTACCTAGGCACATTGTGGCACACCTTAGAATCATTAAATGGCTTATTGTAGAGAAACTGTGCAAATAATCAAAAATATAGCTCTCCCTAAACGCAAACTTTTTTTTCTAAATTTTTGCGTAGTTTAAAAATTTGTCACTTTTTATTAAAGGAAAATTTGTTTTAAAATTTACAATGAGTAATTATCGTCTGACCTAGTGTTGAATACGAATTATTGAACTTTTTTTACTAAAACCATAAACAATACTTCAAATCGCCAAAAGATGATGGGAGCAGTTAAAGGGTTAAACGGCAAGAGTCACTCATTCCAAAAAGACCATCAGTGTTTATCTGCAGTCTCTCCTCAGAACCAGTTTTGGACTTCTCCATCCGTACCCTAGTTACATTCCTTGTTGAGTGACATGGCTAAGCAACTTGGCATTCTTAGACCCTGCCTGCCAATTTGTCAGAGTTTAATGTCATCAGGTTGGGATACATATGTCACGACAAGAATGAGATACCCATTGCTGGACTGGGAACTGCTGCTTATTGCCCTGAAACAAACACTTTTGATTATACATATCTCTTCTCTTTCTCCTTCACTCACATTTTCCCCTCAATCGCTCTTGATACTGCCCATTACCATTTCCTTGCCTCATTTTAGATGTAATTTTGTGTGTGGCAGATTTTCAATTCAGTCAACAGAACTTTTGTATAAGAATGATGGGTTATATCCACACAATTTTTTGCATTTATTTCTTTCAGTCTTTCATCAGTCATTCCCAAAGAGCCAGCCTAATCACTTTGGCACAAGCAACTAGATTCTCCTATCCAATGTTTCCAGAATCATGTTTTTTGCATGGGCTCTGGGACTATTGGATCTTTTGTAACCCTTAGTCATTTGCTTACGAAAATGTGTACGCAGGTTCTATGGAAATTCTATTATTTCACATGCTGTCTAAATAAAATGTAACAATGACTATGATAAAAAAATAGGAATAGGAGAAACTCAAATCATCTCCCATTAAGTTAGAACTAATCAGAGGCCCAAATCCAATTTCAGGTTATCGTGCAACACCAATGAGATTCCTTCCACTCTCAATATTGGAGAGGCAGTATTATCCATAGGACCACATGACAAAATTAGCCTAAGATGGGAATACCAACCCACTGCTGTGGGTTTGAACTCCGAGATCATAACGTATACTGCCAAGGAAGTAAGGAGTCCAGATGTAGAAGAACTGTTGGACAAAGTACTAGAGTGCACATTGGAAAAAAGCAGAGAATACCTGCCTGCTACTAATAAAGCCTTGACAAAAGATGATTTTGAGGGTAAAAAGCAGGAGTACAAAATATCTGTTGAAATTCTCTGCAGAAACATTTATCCTCTGGTAAGACATTCACATTTGCACTGAGGGTTTACTTTACTCCTTGTCATCATTAGCATTTCTTTTTGGAAAATGGATATCAAGCATTTAATGTTGAATACAAAGGAAAGATATAAATGCTTGATCATATGTGACTTATGCTCAGAACCCTAATGAACTGAGTAGACTTTCAGCTGGGAATAAGAAGGCATATATGTTTAGTTATGTAAATTTAAAGACTTGCCAATCCACCACTGCTAGGTTTCCCCTTTACTCCCCATATTCAGGCTCCTCACATTTCCTTCAATCTTTGTAGCACAAGGTATTGGTGGCATTCAAAATTTTAGTTAGACAATAAATTATTCACCCCCATAATGAAGTATCACCATGGAATAAATGAATTTGACACATGGATAGCTTGTTTGAAATCTCCTGGCCCTTAGACATGAGGGATAGTTGTGAGTGAGAAAAGGATGAGCTAGGGGAGGGGAAGGCATACCTCTCCCTTCGGTTGGTTCCTAGGGGACGGAAGGAAAGGGATTGAAGGTGGGTAAAGTGGCCTACACAATTGCAAAGGTGAGGAAATACCAGGTGAGTTGCGGAAGTGACAAGAATGTCATGAGCACCCACACTGGTCTGCTTTTCTCTGTTTACCTAGGGCAGTTCGTTCTAAAAGAACATACTCTTCATCCATGTTCACCAAAAATAAGTAAAATCACACTAAGTACCAAGCAAACAATTTGCTGAAGAAACCATATCTTGACTAATTATTAATCTTACCTTTTGGCGAAAGAGACATTGCATCAATAGCCAAGGTAATGTTTGTAAGTCATGGCCGGACAAATAATGATTAATAATAAAGGTAATGGGGAGAATGGTCACCTTCACCAATACCCCATACAGCATCTGTTTGCAGAAACAAGAAATTTCCAGTTCAGAAAAGGGTTTCTGGGCATGAGCCATGAGCTTTGAAAAATGCTGTACTAAATGATATTCAAGTTGGTATATTGGCACCAAGCCTTCTTTATGCACACTTCATGCTACCCACTTCATTTGTGCTTCATTCAAAGTTTTTCTGTGAAAGTAGATACCATTCTACCAACTTTATGCTCATACATTTTTGTTTTTTAATATCATTCACACATCCCTATGGAAAAGCATGTTTGTCTGTGTATTGTGTTGTTTCAAGGTGTTGCTGAATTACAATAATTTTTTGAGGAAAGGGGAAGTTTCTGAATAATAGTTGGAATATTGTGTTCCATTTGCATTGAAATGTGCATGTATATGTTAAAAGAAGTAAAAACATGAGCATGATCTGTTATCTTAGGAATTCGATTTGTGGTAGATTCTATTGCTTATAATTCCCCATGAGCATTTCCAATAATGATTCATGCACATTGAGGCTACTCTAGGCAATGGTTTGCTTATTTTTAAATCTCTATGTATACCAATGCTTACTTGACCTTCATTTACTCCCCTTATGCTCCCAGGAATGTCAAATAAGTAGTGGATATTTACAAGCCTAAGCAGAGTTTAAAGTAGGTACCTACCATATTGGCAGAAATAAGCAAAATCAGATGCACTGCATGTAATTGTTTTTTTAATGCATATATCCTCAATCTGTGTATCATGGAATTGATGTTCTGCCTTGTGTTTCAGTAGAGAGCATTAGAACTTTTGATGAACTCCCCTTCCCAAAACTAACTGATTTTTTTTCAGATGCAACCACCTGATCTGCTCATTGCAGACTTCATAATGACTCAACCAGCTGCTGGTACATTCACATTGATCAATGCCATGGATGCTCCAGTCCCATTTAGTCTCAGTCTCCAGAATGAGCCCTTTCTCAGCATGTCCCTCGACCCAAAAATTGATCCCAGCTTTCTTGTCAATAACTCAGAGTATGAAATCTCTCCAAGTCAGGGAATTCTGGAACCTCATCAGGCCAGAAATTTCCAGTGCATTTTCTTTTCTCGGGAGATGAGCCATCGTAGGTATAGTATAATAATGGAGATCACACAACGATGGGACTATGACACTGATGGTGGAGCGAACTGTCTCTCACCAAAAAAAATAGGAACCATCACCTGCAAGGGAGCATGGCCGGAAGTTAAAATCTCATATGTCAAGGCTTTAGTAAATGATGAATTCTTTAACCCAGTCATTCTGTGGAAATGTTTAAGTATAGACAAGTAAGTTTTTTCAATTACTTCTTGAACTATCTCCACAAGTCTGAAACAATTTGGTAATAACTCATACATTGCTCCATCTTCTTTCCAGACTCAATGAAGCGCTCAAGTTCCATTCAGGTGAACACAAAAAAGAAATCATCAATATGGTCTTTCCGGAGCAGCCATTGCATTCAAAGCCCATTGTATACAAAATGAAGGTGCAGAATTTATCTGCGGTGCCAGTCACTTGGGAAGTACATATCCAGCATGGTGTGTTGGAGATGCCACCATTGCAGATAACAAGTCCTGTAAACAAAGGTGAGGCATTTGTTAGTCTCAACAAATTCCATGGTGATTTTAAAAGACATATGCATAGGGTTCTTGGATTGCTGTTAGAGCAAGAGTGTCATATAGTCACTTCCAAGACTGTAGCTGTATTTTTACGCCTTATAAGAATATGATCAGAACGCATTCAGTGCCAGGCTATTATAATATTTCTTTATTCCATTATATTTTTCTTCAAATAGTTTTTATGGCTGATAGTCTTATGTGCATGCTCTAGTAATTAAGGTACTATTTGCATTTTGATGCAAATTTTCAAATTCAATATCAGCAGCTATGTCATCAGAAATGAATGTAAAACTCCTAATATACCTACAACACCACCAGAGAAATCAGAAATATGGGCATTCAAAATAAGTATTTTTGCATCAGTGAAATGGTAAATGAGCAAGGACAGGCATGCATGTCTTTACTTTAAACAAATGATACCCTTTTTTCGAAGAAAGGACTAACTGAAGATTTTCTAATCCTCTCTTGATCTAAGACAAAACCGATTAAACCGATTAAAGGTTTAAGCCTTTCAACACTAAAGGAAAAATTGTTGAACTTCCCTAGTGACGAAGTTCAGTTTTTGGCATATTCTAATTTAGCACGATGAATTAAGATGAAGGTATGTGACCAAAAATTTAAATTTTTGAAGCATATTTATTGTTAAGAATTCAAAAAAGATATGGTACTTTTTTCACAGATTTTTATTTAAAGTCGACCGGTTTCGTCGCATAGGCGACATCATCAGGTACATGAATATGGCAAGTGGCAGAATATATACAATTTTTAAGAGGGTGGGGGAGAGGAGGGATAGGGTGGGGGGGAGGGGTTTGGAAGAGGCAGTGGTAAGGGGTGGGGGTTGGTGTGTGAGGGAACGTGGATGACTCGATGGGAGGGGGGTGGTGGTGGTGGTGGATGTAGGCTAAGTGGACGCTTGGTCAGGTACGCTGTTCACAGCGGGGGTTGGGGCGTCAGGTATTGAGAGTCAGGGGAATATCCAAGAGGGGGGAATGGCTCACAAAAATGTTCTCGTTAGCAATTTTTCCTGCCTTTAATTGCTTTCTTATCTCCAGCTCCTCCAAACAGTCCATTCTTCTTCCCTTTTTCTCCAGGTGGAGGACCTCCGGGACAAAGTCACTTTTGTGGTCACTTTCCCATAGATGTTTGGCAAAATGGGATCTGTTTAACTCACCGTTTCGTAGATGTCTTCTGTGTTCGTCTGCTCTTACTTTGAACGACCGCCCAGTCTGGCCAACGTAACATATTTCACAGTCACCACATTTGAGCTTATAAATACCGCTTCTATCATTAATGTCAATATTGTCCTTGGTTTTGTTTAACACAGCCCTCAAGTTACACTTGTTGTAATATGCAATTTTAAATTCTGTCTTTGGAAAAAAGTTTGCAATTGACTGTGTAATCTGTCCGTAGTAACTTAGTTTGCACCATCGTTTTTTCTTTTCACTAAGGACGGATGACTTAAAAATGAGTTTCTGTGCTCTGAGGGAGCGTTTTTTCTCGATCATTTTACTTATGACACTTTCTTCGTAACCATTTTTCACTGCAATGTTTTTGATTATTTTGATTTCCTTGGCGAAGTTCTCGGATGACAGGGGGATGTAGAGTGATCTGTTTAGCATGGAATGAAAAGCGGCCATCTTTTGGGAGGGATGGTGGCGGGAGTCGGAGGGGATGACATGGTCTGTGGTAGTTTCCTTCCTGTAGATTGCGAAGTCGTAGCCTTTTTCCGTGGTTTTAATTGTTATGTCCAAAAAGTTTATTCTATGATTGGTTTCTTTTTCACAAGAGAACTTTATATTTTTAGATTGGGAATTTAACTTATTCAAAAATATGTCCAGTTGTCTCATTGTGCCAGTCCATACTGCAAACACGTCGTCAACATACCTGTACCAACAGTGGATAAAACTGGTGTTCACTGAATCATCACTGAATAACCTTTCTTCAAAGTCGTTCATGTATAAGTCCGCCAAAAGTGGTGATAGAGGTGATCCCATTGCTAAGCCGTCCTTTTGTTGGAAGAATTTGCCATTGAATTTGAAGTAATTCTCTTCAACACACACTCTCAGCAGTGCCAAAAACTCGTCGAGGAAGGGTGGTTCAGCTCCGGCTTTCTTCAGTATTTCTTCGGCTACTTTAACGGCTTCGGAAATCGGAATGTTGGTAAAAAGGTCTTTCACGTCAAAGGACACTAGGGTATGCTTGGAAGACGGGAGCTCCCTCTGGGTAAGATGTTGGCACAATTCCGTTGAGTTCTTTACCCCGTATCTTGGCTTGAAACCTGTGTATTCTCTGAAGAGTGAATTTAGGTGGGAGGCTATTTTTCTTGATGGTGCAGCGACACTGGAGACTACTGGTCTGATTGGCACATTTGGTTTGTGTATCTTTGGGAGACCAAAGAATCGTGGAGCTTGCGGGTTCATCACTGTCACCGTGTATGTCTCCCTTGGTTTAATAATATTCGGGGCAGAAGTGAGGGCCTTTTTCACTAATTTCTGAAATTTGTTTGTGGGGTCACTGGGTAGCTCCACTACTGGGTTCTTTTCAATGAATTCGTTGCACTTTTTAACATACTCGGTCTTGTCCATCACAACCACTGCATTGCCTTTGTCAGCTTTTTCTAGAATTAAATTTTTCTTCCTTCAACAGTTTTTTAACGGACTTCAAGGATTTTAAATCGTTCGAAAAATGTTTTGCTTTGAGGCTACTTCGCTTAATTACATTGGAGATATTATGGGAGAACACCGTTTTTAATTTTCTATCACTGTTAAATAGGGCTGCGTCACAGTCCACGATTAAATTTTCCAGTTCTTTTGTGCCAAGGGGAAGGTTGGGGACGTATTTTAACCCTTTCTCCAAGAATTGGATGTCTTGTTCTTTAAATTCAACATTGGATAAGTTCACAACTCTATTGTAAAAACTGTTGGCTGGTACGTCCGTGCGGGGCTTTTGTGGTGAAACTAGGGCGTCTTTGCTGAGATTTTCCAATTTTTTCACTATCACTAACCTCTTTTTGTGTGCGATTTCGCTGCTACGTTGGCGTACGTAGTCGTCGAGAATTATCCATTCCGTCCAACTCAATTCACTGCACAGGTCCATGTGTAGGCGGAATCTGTACTGAGCGATGCTGTCCCTCCTCATGTACCAGGTCTGGAGTTCCTTCTTGATCCATACTCTGCGTGCAGTCTCTACTGCTACTCTGGCCGCTGGAGACTTGGACGTGGTGGTTAAGGTCACATACTTCGGTGTAACACCAAGGGCAAGACATCTACTATTAAAGAAAATGTTTAGAGATGCCACTCGGTATTTTATAGTCAGAGTCCGGTAGAGTTTAGCCTTTTTTGCTGTACTAGCCGTGATGATAAACTCGATGGTTTCAGGCTTCACTTTGTGAAAATCCATTCTAAAGAATTCAAAAAAGATATGGTACTTTTTTCACAGATTTTTATTTAAAGTCGACCGGTTTCGTCGCATAGGCGACATCATCAGGTACATGAATATGGCAAGTGGCAGAATATATACAATTTTTAAGAGGGTGGGGGGAGAGGAGGGATAGGGTGGGGGGGAGGGGTTTGGAAGAGGCAGTGGTAAGGGGTGGGGGTTGGTGTGTGAGGGAACGTGGATGACTCGATGGGAGGGGGGTGGTGGTGGTGGTGGATGTAGGCTAAGTGGACGCTTGGTCAGGTACGCTGTTCACAGCGGGGGTTGGGGCGTCAGGTATTGAGAGTCAGGGGAATATCCAAGAGGGGGGAATGGCTCACAAAAATGTTCTCGTTAGCAATTTTAAATCTCGTTATCTCTTAAATCTCGTCAATCTCGTTAAAATCCTTGAAGTCTGTTAAAAAACTGTTGAAGGAAGAAAAATTTAATTCTAGAAAAAGCTGACAAAGGCAATGCAGTGGTTGTGATGGACAAGACCGAGTATGTTAAAAAGTGCAACGAATTCATTGAAAAGAACCCAGTAGTGGAGCTACCCAGTGACCCCACAAACAAATTTCAGAAATTAGTGAAAAAGGCCCTCACTTCTGCCCCGAATATTATTAAACCAAGGGAGACATACACGGTGACAGTGATGAACCCGCAAGCTCCACGATTCTTTGGTCTCCCAAAGATACACAAACCAAATGTGCCAATCAGACCAGTAGTCTCCAGTGTCGCTGCACCATCAAGAAAAATAGCCTCCCACCTAAATTCACTCTTCAGAGAATACACAGGTTTCAAGCCAAGATACGGGGTAAAGAACTCAACGGAATTGTGCCAACATCTTACCCAGAGGGAGCTCCCGTCTTCCAAGCATACCCTAGTGTCCTTTGACGTGAAAGACCTTTTTACCAACATTCCGATTTCCGAAGCCGTTAAAGTAGCCGAAGAAATACTGAAGAAAGCCGGAGCTGAACCACCCTTCCTCGACGAGTTTTTGGCACTGCTGAGAGTGTGTGTTGAAGAGAATTACTTCAAATTCAATGGCAAATTCTTCCAACAAAAGGACGGCTTAGCAATGGGATCACCTCTATCACCACTTTTGGCGGACTTATACATGAACGACTTTGAAGAAAGGTTATTCAGTGATGATTCAGTGAACACCAGTTTTATCCACTGTTGGTACAGGTATGTTGACGACGTGTTTGCAGTATGGACTGGCACAATGAGACAACTGGACATATTTTTGAATAAGTTAAATTCCCAATCTAAAAATATAAAGTTCTCTTGTGAAAAAGAAACCAATCATAGAATAAACTTTTTGGACATAACAATTAAAACCACGGAAAAAGGCTACGACTTCGCAATCTACAGGAAGGAAACTACCACAGACCATGTCATCCCCTCCGACTCCCGCCACCATCCCTCCCAAAAGATGGCCGCTTTTCATTCCATGCTAAACAGATCACTCAACATCCCCCTGTCATCCGAGAACTTCGCCAAGGAAATCAAAATAATCAAAAACATTGCAGTGAAAAATGGTTACGAAGAAAGTGTCATAAGTAAAATGATCGAGAAAAAACGCTCCCTCAGAGCACAGAAACTCATTTTTAAATCATCCGTCCTTAGTGAAAAGAAAAAACGATGGTGCAAACTAAGTTACTACGGACAGATTACACAGTCAATTGCCAACTTTTTTCCAAAGACAGAATTTAAAATTGCATATTACAACAAGTGTAACTTGAGGGCTGTGTTAAACAAAACCAAGGACAATATTGACATTAATGATAGAAGCGGTATTTATAAGCTCAAATGTGGTGACTGTGAAATATGTTACGTTGGCCAGACTGGGCGGTCGTTCAAAGTAAGAGCAGACGAACACAGAAGACATCTACGAAACGGTGAGTTAAACAGATCCCATTTTGCCAAACATCTATGGGAAAGTGACCACAATAGTGACTTTGTCCCGGAGGTCCTCCACCTGGAGAAAAAGGGAAGAAGAATGGACTGTTTGGAGGAGCTGGAGATAAGAAAGCAATTAAAGGCAGGAAAAATTGCTAACGAGAACATTTTTGTGAGCCATTCCCCCCTCTTGGATATTCCCCTGACTCTCAATACCTGACGCCCCAACCCCCGCTGTGAACAGCGTACCTGACCAAGCGTCCACTTAGCCTACATCCACCACCACCACCACCCCCCTCCCATCGAGTCATCCACGTTCCCTCACACACCAACCCCCACCCCTTACCACTACCTCTTCCAAACCCCTCCCCCCCACCCTATCCCTCCTCTCCCCCCACCCTCTTAAAAATTGTATATATTCTGCCACTTGCCATATTCATGTACCTGATGATGTCGCCTATGCGACGAAACCGGTCGACTTTAAATAAAAATCTGTGAAAAAAGTACCATATCTTTTTTGAATTCTTTAGAATGGATTTTCACAAAGTGAAGCCTGAAACCATCGAGTTTATATTTATTGTTGTTATAACGGTTAAAACTTTTGACGTTCCTGAACATCCTGGGCCAGGCAAGACAATATTGTGTGGGTTGCATGCATTCAAGGAAATTCCCCTTCGTCGATTATACATGATATAATTGAATTTCCAGCGCATGTGGCTGTTAAGCACATAATTTTAAGAGGATAACTTCTTTTTAAGTTCTTCTGACACATTGCACTCATTTTAGTCACTCTGTGATAAAATATTATGCTTATGATAATTAAAATGAAGTAGAGTTTGAAATATTTGGAAATTTTCATAATAAAATACTTCCTATGGAAGTGCAACTAACATCTTGCTGAGTAGTATTTTTTAGTAAAGAACTGGAATAGTACTATTAGATAAAAAGGGATTGATTGAGTCTTAATTAAGAATTAAAAACAAAATTAAGAACAAAATACTTATATATATTTGTATAATATATTATCATTCACAAAAATTAATATTATCAGAAATACATATTTTGAAAAATCTTTTTTTTAGCTATTTACACTATTTGCATACTTTCAGCATTTCATGTTGCTGTGAAAGGTTAAAAAATGGATAAGTATAGTGGCGGGTTTCCCTCGCATGTGAGTCAATATGTGTAAGTGACCGTAGTGACCTTCCTAATCCTTTGCTTTGAGAATTCTCGGCCCTTTTTTGCTTTTTTTTGCATCTTGTGTTGTCTATTTTGTATTGTTCAGGATTATGCCTTGACAAGCCTAGTTTTCTGGAGGGTGGAATAGAAGCGGAAGGTGGTGGGGAATCTGAATGGGCTGGTTGTGTAAGGGATTTGATGATGGAGAAGTGGTAGTCATGGAGTTGGATTTTATGAAGAGGAAGTAACTATTGACTAATAAGAGGTGAAATATGAGGATGCCTAATTTTTTGTACCACCTCAGGTTCTTCCTTTAGATGGGGTAATATGACATCATTTGATCAAAATGATTGTATCTCACAATGGCTTCCCGTTTGGAAATGTTTCCACCTCCTCTCCAGCGGGGAACATCAAACATATCACTCCCTAATTTGGAGCTGATCATCACTACATCCCGTTTGTCCTTCCACTTCATCATGGAGACACCTTCATTAGTGTCGTCTTACACAATTTCACCTCTTTTCAATTTTGCTGAAATTAGATGGGTAAGGTTACTTTTTGGTTGGTTCTAAGGGTCCCGGTTCAGTACATCTGATGATCAGGTTGGTGGGCCAAGTCGAAACTTGTATAAAAATAATTCATAAACAATGAATGGCTGACACCAAGTTTTCCATTTATTAATTTATGGACAACATTGTCGAAGCAACCCAGGTCACGTACATCAATGTTGGAAGCACTAGAATGCACAAGGAACCTCAGAGCCATACTGGAAGGTTCAGTCAGCGTGTACAACTTAATTTGGTAGTGGTGTCTCTTGCCTTTCATGAAAATTTTAAATACTAGGTGGCTCCTCCAGAGAACCGTAGACTCATCGATGCATATTCTCAGAGTCGGCGTTACTATTGTGTCCATCATCTCATGAAAGAGGTCCATCAGGGGTCGTATTTTGTATTATCTATCATTAGGTCTAGGCTCACCGGGTATGGGATTACGTGAAAAGTGATATCCCCGCAAATTTGTAGCGGTGCATGCAGTTCTGAAAACAAGGAAAACTAAAAAGAAGGTCAGTGCTCCAGTAATTGGAGATTCTGTTCATTTGGATTGTACCCATGTGAAACAGGATCCCCAGAAACACTAAAAACTCTTCTCTAGTCAAGGATTTCCACTTGGTTATCCTTGCTTTTGCTACTACATTTGCACCTCGTAACTTATCTACATAGTCATTCATCTCCCTAACAATCATTTCTATTATAATATGCTGTGTAAATAATAAGTCAACAAAATTTCGAGGATCCTCTCCGGGGTCTGGAATGTTTAGTCCTGGGGTCAGGGTGAAGGGAATGTGGGGAATTTCCTCAAATCCTAATATTTCAGATGAATAACAAAATTGTTATTCTTCAGAATTCCCAATACATGCACTTGCAAATAATTCAAAATTGACCCTCTCCATTGAAAAAGTTTTAACCTGCAGTGACTCTGTGTTCTCCAGGTGAAACAGTATTTTTTTCCGATGTAAGAATAAGCAAAAATAGTAATGCACTTCTTTCAAATTTTACAGTTCCTCTTCGAAAAAAATTCTGAGTGCGCTTCTTAGTGCAATACGTACAAGTAAGAATCAACTGGTGGACAAAAACATTAAAGTATATTAATAAATATATTTGCGTGCGGTACCCAATTTGTAGACAAGGAAGCGTTGAACAAAGAAAAAACCTGACACTTATCAAATTTTTTGTTTTGATAGATTCCAAAAGAAAATACGTACACAAGAATCCAAGAGTGAACAAAGAAATGAGTTGGTAGCCTCCAAGCAGGAGCACTGAAGAACGCTCTTGAATAGAATATTTGGTCTCGAGGGCGACGTGGCGATAATTGCTTCTCCCTCCTGGATTACAAAAGGGATTCCGAACTGTTGAATAGAAAACACCCTACAATCTTTAATTCCACTATCTTTTAAATATACACACAAACAGAAACACTGGAGTCCAAGTTGCCTCCAAACACCCATGCACACTCTTGGATGGGAGAACAGCAAATGACAATGTAAACTGCAAAGACAATTGGCCAATTACTCTTCCTCCCTCCAGGGTTTCCCACAAGGTCATAAAACCATTTCTAAGGACATGGTACTGACCACTGTGAAAGTAAATGTCTGAGGAAAAAGTCCTTGGCCTCTCCTGTGAAGGTGATATCTTAATGGCATGGTGAAGGTTTTTTTTAGAAAGACCAGTTTACTATGTTCGTTAAAGTTGCAAGCACCTAAATATTTACAAAGGTTACTCTAGAGTCTTTGCTCAGTGCCTCCCACACTAAGCTGCATGCTTAGTTCTAAAAATGCAGTCTATTTTCACATCTATCATCTGTACATGAAATATTTGTGCATAATGAATTGCCCACCATTTCTTTGCTTATTTAATGACCCGTTACTGAGAAACACCACATGCTCTCTTTTCAGATAATATCTCCTCACTTAATGATGGACTTGAACACCTTAAGGCGCTTGTTCAGCAGCTGCAAAGTACAAGATTAGGAATAGTGGATACAAGTGAGGAGACATTTTTAAGAACTATCCAATGTTGTCAAAAACAAGGAGCAGCGCAATGGGACTCTGCTGGTCACAGAGTTCCTCCTCTAACCCAAGAGTGTCCATTGCAGTCAGTCATTCACATTTCACCAGAAAAAGGATTCATCATGGTCAGTATAAATTGGATAATTTGTGATGAAATGTGGAGTATAAGTGTAGTAACAATAAAAAAACAATGGAAAATGACAATATAAACCATGAAGACCAGTTAATGTCTGTTATACACTTACTGGCACAGGGAATCATTTCCACTGTGTTTGGCAATTTCTTTCACGCACCAAACTAATCAGTGACAAGAAAACATCTGCAACTACTAAACATTTGTTTTAGCATGCATCACAAATTACATTGAAATGTTCTTTGCAAGTGTTATGGTAACAATGGTCACGGATTTTTAATATTTGTCGTTTTATCCTGCACTAGTGACCCTGCGATCGCTTGAGTTTTTTTGCTCAAGGTCCCTGTCGACTTGTTCTTCTAGTGGTGTACCCTGAATACTATAAATGCACCTTTTTACCCTTTTCAAGCGCACCTTGTCTTTCTGTTGCAGTACGTGTTTTTTCACCATATTTTTCTGCCAATATTTTAAGAAAACTATGCCAGCTGTCCCGCTTCATAATTAAATTTCCTCTAGGGATTTAGTTTATTAGAAATCACATAGGCTGCAACTCCACACACTTTAAAAAATTCATTAAAATGCACACAGCCATCTGTTTGTTTTTCTCTTGCGTCATTAAGACCGAACCATTTGACCCACAAAATCTGTGCCACTCTTTGTGACATTATGGTAAAATCGTAATTCCGTTTTTATTAGTTTCCAAATCAATTGTTTTATCATGGAGCATAGAGGATAACAAAATTACTGACTTTCTCTTTTTAGGAACATAAGATACAAATGTTACACCTTTGGTGAATCCAAATATCAATGAATATGTGGCACGAGAAGGATTTGGAAAAAAATCACCAGTATATATTTTTTATATTTCGGCAGAGTCCCCACTATGGGGGAGGGCTCTTGCCCCATTTCATTTACCCAAATATGGAATGACTTGAAGAGGATATCGTGTAGAAGAATCGTTGGACCAAAAAATCTTCATTCCGTTATTTTTTCTTGACGGATTGAAGTTCCCAAAAGGACAACAGTCTAATAACCAAACTAACTGGACATCGACGGCGATGCACTCACCATACCTACCCAAATTCAAACTCATGGCATCCAAAATGGACCAAATTGGTGCGAGCTTATATGACCTCCTTCTTTCCGACCTTGTCCATTTATCGTCAAACAGCAAACATCCAAGAATATTCCTGAAGCTAACTTGTGTCATCGTAGCCCTGAAAATTATAGTCCAAAAAATGCTTCCACTTCGACAGAATCTACAGGAATCCAACTGACCTCCTTTTCTTAGTGCAACCTTACAGATTCTTTATTAGTGAAATGAACTATATGATCTAAACGTATACTAGAAAGGAATCTATCGGCTCCTCGACCATTATTCCTGGAGGAAAGACCACCTTATTCTGCATCATTCAAAATATAATGAACGGGCATTCTGCCAAATAATGGAGCATCATAGTACCATTTGTTTTATATTTTAATATTTTATGGAATTCACTCGAAATCTCTTCATTGCATTTTTTATTTTCTGTTTCTCGAAATACTTCTGAGCAGTAACATCCTCACAATTGGAAAGAGCCCTTACAACTACCACTCCCTATCTCTTTACGTAAACCATTCAGATCTTCATCATCGCTGCATTCTGTAGCCAGCCTTATTTCTTCAACGCTCAGAATCCTCCTTGACATCGATCCGATCAGATACACTCCCTAGAAACAATAAAATTGTGCTGGCATAAATATATCCGGAGGAGGACCTAATGCAGAATCAAATATGGTATTGCTATGCATGGCAAAAGACTTACGTTGCATCAAATAGGTCCCTTTCTGAAGGACCCATAAGCTCAAATGTTGGCGATATTGATATGAGACTACCGAAGCTTCAGCAACAAATTAGGTAGTGGCATTACGCAGAGGTGTTTCATTCATGCATAGTTGGGAAGAAACTTGAGGTGGTGAGTGGTACCGAGGAGGCTAGGTAATGGGTTCCGTGTTGCCATGGGTGATAATGGTAAGGGTGGAGAAGGCTGGTTCCTGGAAATGGGTCTCGACTCTTTTCCCTGAGTGAGAGGGATACCTCTCCAAATAATATTTCGACTATATTTCATTCATATCAATATAAACCTATCAATATAATAAAAAAATGATAAAAGGTTAACAAAATTAAATATTTGACACAACAGTTATTCAACAGGGGTTGCTCATCATTTGAACATGGTCCATTAAGCAGTTTAAAACACCGAGAAGTATAATAATCACCTTTTGAATTCTCAGGCAGCGCAAGGTATCCATTTGTGTAATTTTTTTTGAGAAATACTAAATAACATAAATGGAATGGCTGAATAGCTGGGTTTCATTTTGCCAGTTTACAGTTTCTTAAAAAATAATAGACTACTGATGGTTTCAAATGGATGGTTGAGGTGGCAGTGGTGTGACGGGAGGAGAAGTGAGGAGTACTCTTAAGGAGTTTGTCCATGGAAGGTTAATGGGAAGAGAGTAAGGGAAGTGGTGAGAGTAGATTCTGTCGAAAAGGCATAGCAAGCAGTGGGGAATGGTTTCCGAACAGTTGGTCATTTAACAATTGATTATTTTTATGATGACATCCTATAGCAAAATGTCTATGTATATCGGTAGGTATAATCTCGGGGGATTTGGACATACCCATGTTAAGTGCCTTAACTTCAAGCAAGTCCACGGGAGTGTGGTGTTGATAAGGTTGCACTCCATAATCCCACTGCTCATACGAGTCTAGTCTTGGTTCTTTTCCTTTTATAAGCAGTGTATCTGGAATCTATCTTAATAGGTAAAAAATAATAATAACTTTTTATTAACACGTAATATTTTCATAATTTTTTACAACATATAGTTACACATATATGGGTGTCTCATCAAGTTCGAAAATAATTTTTAAAAATGTTATAAGTACACTTAAAGACATAAGGTAAATAAATTATTAAATTATTAATTATTAATAATAAAGAATTGATGTGGAAGAAATGGGACCCTACATTATATTTATCTGATAAATGAGAAACGATATTTCACGGAAAGGTTTATATATCAGCCCATAGTCATCAATAAGCTCAGAGGAAAATACTCAACTCATCTCTTTGCAGTATCACTAATGTTTGCAGCGGAATGAGTTAGATAATATTATCAGTCTTTATTAGCAAAATGGCTATTCTCAGTAAGTACAAATATTTTAAATATTCTGAAAACAGGAAATCACTAATGATACAAAATTATTACTTTACTAATATTGCATTGAATCAATTTATATGTACAATACACCCTTACATGTAATGTAAATGTATTCCTTAGAATGATACTGAGTTTGGTGTCATAGCAATTGGTGATAAGCAAGTTTGTTGAATCAGTTAGCATCAGCTCCAATTTGATTTTATGAAATATGTAATTTTATCACTTCAGAGTCACAAATTAATAGGATGCTGAGCCAATTTAGCTTCCTAAGAATGAAATCAATCCTAGCAGACTGAAAGCATTTAAGGATGATTCCCATCATTCAGTTTTGCAAAGTCTGTGATCTTTGTGTCCTATAACTTTTCATTGTGAAAAGAATGGTCAGAAAATATTGATAGTGCAGCAGCACTATGCAATGCAATGGCATTATAAACTTTCTTAATACTCTCTTGCATCAAAAAATTGTTTAATCTTGAGATAAAGCCAATGTTTTGGCCATTTTCTTATGGATGCAATCAACATACTCATTAAACCCGGAATTCATATCAATTACGATTGCAAGATCTTTCGTACTATCAGTGTAATTCACCACTTCACCTTCAATGAAAATGTTCATTTTCAAGTCCATGGCCAATTGATATTGAGAGTTTATTCCAAGTATCATTGCATTTGATTAGTTATCATTTAATTGTAGTTTGTTCTCAGAAAACCATTCACTAAGTAGAACTAAATCCTCATTCAAATTATCCATAACAGAGTTGACTTTTGTAGGTATAATGACAGTATATCTCAGTATCATTTGCAAAAAAATGTGCACTTCCTCAATGGGGTGCCTATATCATTTATTTATAATATAAACATCAACAGCCCCAATAAACTGCCTTGGTGTACCCCCAAGGGGTTAGGTACCTGTGTGGAAAAATCCTCCTGTTCCACCTAAGTCAGTGGTACAGTGGCTAATACGGTTGGAAGTTGTCCCGCGGCCGTGCATACTTTGATATACGATTGAGTTCTTAATGTTGTTGATGGATATCATAAATAAAACATTTCTTTATAATTTTCATGCATCCATCCTTCATTTTGCACATAAAAATAACATAATATTCCTTTAAGAAACATCAACTTTAAAAATTTATATGTAAACATAGTTGTTCATGTGTTTATGTAGTCATTAAAAAAACCACAACTATCAAAATCTGAGGTTTCAGGCGTGATGGAGTGGAACCGGAACATCACTGCAGTTAATGAAACAAGAGCAATTTCCACAAGTATGCATACTTGTGGAAATTGCTCTTGTTTCATTAACTGCAACCACAACTATGGTGATTTTTATATCATGGGCATAAAGACAGAGGAGATACTTTTATTGAAGGATATCTTTTTTTGTTGCGCCTTCAAGTTTCAGTCTCAGTTAGAGAGAGCATGTGGAAATACGCTCTCCTTGAATTGTTGCCACTTCTGTTATTGGTAGATATGAAGGGGGCCGAGGTGTAGCACTAGCAGTTGTAACTCATCGGTTAGATTCTGAGTTACGTTCCATAAATGATTCAAAACTATCCTGTTTTTCTTGTATTTTACTATAAAGTATATTGTTATCACAATATGGTATGCATGCGTTAATGTGTTTTTATCTTATTCTTGAACTTTCTTTAAAATACCCACT
This sequence comes from Pyrrhosoma nymphula, assembly GCA_963573305.1. Lineage (NCBI taxonomy): Eukaryota > Metazoa > Arthropoda > Insecta > Odonata > Coenagrionidae > Pyrrhosoma > Pyrrhosoma nymphula. The sequence continues at coordinate 101,435,515 of OY754332.1, read as the reverse complement.
AATGATAGAATGGATATTTTAACTTGGTAAAATGAAAATTATGGCCTGGATAACCTGGTAAAGTATGTGTTGAAATTTCATAATATCTGGCCTTTAGAAACTTTGGTTATTTTCTTGAAATAAAAGTAGTAATAAAATTAAATACCTACATAAAAATGCATTTGGAAGGAAGCAATGAAAGTTAAAAACTACCACAAATTCAAAAGCTAAGTAGCTTAATGTGGAGAAAGTACTGCTGAAATGAATTTATATTACTCATGAGAAGAAAATTTCACAATTAGAAAATCACGACTGGTGTTACTGCTGCATAGGTACATATACTGGACTTCATTATATGTTAATCTTTGCCTGATTCTTCCTTTTAACGTCAAGATGAACTCATATTGAATTAATTGAGCATTTATTGTATTTTCAGCCTGGTGGAGCAGAAATCCTCACCATAGAAGTACGACATGAGTTGGAGGGAGAATTCACATTCCACTACAACGTGAGATTTGAAATCGCAGACCAGGAATACATAGCTGAAAAAGAAGCTATGAAGAAGCAGGCGTTGAGGGATCTTGGCAAAGCCACAGGAGCAATTCCAAAAAGTAGGAATCCATGCCATAGAAAAGCCAGTACTAACAAATCCCTGGATTTGGAGAGATCTGCTGAATACCACAACCTCCTAGATGAGCATTTAAGCAAAGAAATGCAAAGGTTTCATTTGGAACCAGTGCAACCAGCCTTGATCGTATCAAGTGTTAATTGTGATAGTACTTCTGAGGAATCCGAGGCATTTCAGCCAGCTGGCTCATCTGTGCAACCCTGCACTTTGCTCCAACAACACATGCCATTTTGTGTGATTCCTCAAAATAACAATATCTCTTTTCCCCTTGGAAATATGAGTTTTGAAGGTAATGATGGAGAGGACAGCATTGCATCCTACTGTGAAGGAGTTAGTACCTCTCACAGGAACCCTGAAGAGCCTAATACTACAATCAATACTCCATCCGAGAAGGCTCTCTTTTCCCTCTGGTCTCCAGACTTCGATCTTGACTCCACCACTGACAGTGGGTCAACTCAGAAACTGAGCCAAGGCCAATGCAAAGCCTTGCTCTCAGTGCCCACTTATCAAGGCATTCCCTCACCAAGGAATATTGCCAGTCCAGTATTGGCAAATCTTTATCTCACTAAAACTCTGAATTCATATCATAGTGATGATGAAAGCCTTGTTGAAGGTGGAGTGGCCTTGTTGGAAGCACAGTCCAGAATCAGGAATAGTCCTTCTTATGGGGCACATGGTCCAGTAAATACACAAGACAGTCCTCATATGCATGAATTGCCTTATGTAAGGGAAGATAGGGGCCAAAAGCCCACAAAAAATCACTCAGCAAACCCTTTCTTGCTATCATCAGATGAGGAGGTATCTGATAAAAGTTCTACCCCTCGCTTTCAGTCAGAGGAAAAGTACTGTAATTCTTCAGGTATCACTAGCCACTACAGAAAGAGGCGGCATTCTGAGCCTGTACTAAGTGTAAAGCAGATGGAAATTAGACCTATGCACCACATTCGCAGCCTCTCCCTTGGACATGTCAATGTTTCAACCAAGAAGACGCACGAGTCAAGCTTCTCATCTTCAGATTCACAATGTCAGGTGAAGCATATGTCAATTCCCCTAACAAGGAAGGCAAAGGATATGATGATCTCAGACCGAATTCATTTAACGGAGAACGTGAATTTTAGAAGGAAAAATCAAAAACGCACACTAAGTAAGAGCAAGTTTTCCCAATGTCAGAAATGGAGAAAATGGATATTCAAAAAAGAAATGACTGACAGAGGTCCTGTATGTTGTCCTTCAGATGGCACTGATCCTCTGAAAAATAAGAGAGAGAATCCTGTACAGCCTTGTACTCAGAGATGGACCAGGCACTTTCCTTGCAATGATGCTGAATCATATGACGTGGCAGCCTCCACTCCTTCCACAGCCTCACAGGATGAACTGAACATGTTTGATCTCTCACCCAGAAGGATGGATTTTAAAAGAATTGAAGGTGTAGAGGAGGATCCAGAGTATGATAGTGGATGCAGTAAATTAAGATCACCTGAGAAAAAGTTAAAAGGGAAACGTGGGTTAAGATTACTGAATAAGAAAGGTGATGACAGCCTACCTTTAAAGAGTAGCCACAAAAAGGCAGGTAAAATTAGGAAACAGAAATCAATAAAAATAAAAAAGTCTTCTGCTAAAAAACTGAAAAAGTCATCTGCTAAAAAACTGAAAAATTTAGCATTGTACCCCATCCCTGAAAAAGAAAGGGAATCTACAGCTCCTATCAAAAGGAAAGGGCTGTCTTCCAAGTCTAAGAAATCAATTATGAAAAGGAAAAACCAATGCAAACGGAAGGGTTTCAAATCAATACAATGTGTCCCACTTGGAGACTGTAATGAATCACATGGGTATATGTATGCACTCAATGGGAAGGAGTCCTGCACCAGTGAACAAGAAGAACTAAACTTCGAAACTTTGCAGATGAACCATTCATTTCAGCAAGACATTGATTCAAATTCAAAGCACAGGTACGTGGATCAGACTGGAAACAAGTTACCCAGCATGGAAGATTCAAGTGGAGAGGAAAATGATCAAATGATTAGTGATAGAATGAAGTTAAGAAGACCTATGCAACCAGATGCAGCCATAGCCAGTAGATTTGACCTGTGCGAGCAGACTGAATACCAATGCATGGATCATGCCGCAATCTCATTAAATGAAAGTCAGGAACTTAATCTGATTTTAAGCAATCTTGTTGTAGAGACAGATGATAAAAGCACATCACAACATCATCTGACCCTGCCATGCTGTCATAAGACAGCTTTTGCTGCCTTTCCTCCTGGGCCCAGCCTTGCTAATGATATTGGGACATCAATTCCGCAGAGCAAACTAGAGAAACACAAACTATGGCGCAAGCCTCAGCCTCCCATCACCAGTGAGGTGAAGCTGAGAGTTACTATTCGCTCCTATGATGAAAACAAGGAAGAGAAACCCATGCACCCCTACCTCTATGCTGATAAAATAGCCTTGTCAGATGTCAGCATAGTTAAAGGAAGCTCACCTTACCAGGTTTGTTGACATCTATAAGTTATTATACTGCATGTCTTTTTTCCTCTTCCACTTTGCATACCTATATGAAAAGGCAAATATGTACAGTGGAAGTTAAGAGAATGCACCTTCCTGCACTGCAGATTCACTTTTACTTGCCACACAAATCTATATCAAGTTTTGCTGATCAGGGGGTGTGATACATTTTCATGCAGGCATGTTTAGTATCTGTTTCAACATTTTTTTAGAGGGCATTGGTCCCTAGCGAGATTTACATGTTTTGATCGGCAACTATTTGAGAAATACAAAGCAAGCACTCTCTTTCCCTGTTGGTACATCTATTCTTCAATTCTTCAATCCAATCTCTAGATGGGAAGAATAATGCCAAGGGCTTGCATTGGGCTGAGACTAGTAGCATATTGTATTGCTCAACATACACTTGTTTTCCTGCCTCTGTCCTACTTCCACTCGCTTCCTTCATTTTTTTTAAAAGGGAGCCCATATTATACACTGTAGGAACCATCCTTTTCCATGCACCCATAATTGAAACAGAAGACTTGTTCTCACAATCTTGCATTCAATCATTACTGCTGTGATCATCGTGGTGTAAGCATGTGGTTAAGCTACATTTATAAGCATTTGCATCTGTGATCTTTGTGTTCTGAGAGGAGATGAGTGGGCTCCTGGCACCACCAGTTGAGGCCTGCATTTGATAGGACAGCTGCATCCATCAAAAGTTCTGTATATTAACGCCTCCATCAATAAGGACTCATGATGCATAGTATGATAGTGGAATGTAACCCTTTTTTTATTGAAATTTCATTGTACATCAAATTGATTTCTTGTTATGGCTTAATTTCCAGATGAATAACCTTGATTTTAGAGTCTCAGGGAATCAATGAATTAAATCCTTAGAAATGGACTATCGATGATGATGATCATGTTGATTTCAAAAGAGTACCCATTGGGGAACTACCTTCTTTTGATTTAAGTTTGGTTGAAAAAAAGTACGGTGAACCTTCTCCGAACGTGGAGATAACATTTTTTGATTCCTGAGTGCACAAAACCACATGTTAGGAAGCAATTTTCTTCTAGAAATTAGGGGGTTACATTCCAAGGTGGAATAAAATACTCCTTCAAGGACCTTTTTTCCATAAATATGACGTGTTTTCTTTTATTTCTTTAAGGTACGACAGTTCACTACGCTTAAACTATGACAACAGTATATTATTGTACACAAAAATCATTTAGATATAAAAATTGAATCAAAAGTAGGAGAGTTTATGTGAATTCACATTATAGTGTAAACGCCGCTTTAATTTTATCAACGTAAATAATAAATTTTTTCCACTCATAATTATTAATGTTTACGCTTCAGTTAATTAAAGTCTCTTCATAGATCTGATAAAATAATAATAGAATAAATAAATAAAGAATTCTCTGAAAAACGTTTGGTTTTTCACCAATGTTATATCCATCAGTCGGAATATCAGCCATTTCCGCCCATAGGAATGCCGTTAGATTGGTAGATACTAATAGTAGGTTAGCAATCACTTAAAGGGCTCGCTCTTTAATTTTTTTTTTATGATTTTTATTTGACAAAGGTTGTAAGCTTGTGGGAAGAGTTTCGTGACCAGAATCTGCTTCAGCTTTTTGAACTCCCTAAAGAGTTATACATTGGCCAAAACAACTGCATTGAGACATTAAAAGGGAAACTCCTTCCAACTGGTGAATCAAATTCCAATGGCTCTTGCTTCAAATTTTATGCCTGATTCAAAACATTTTCAGGAAGCATAACCGTTAATTTGGGCTTTTAACCCTTCAAGCCCGGAGGAGTATTAAATTAATCCCATCTCGTAGGTCGGAGGAGATTTAAATGGAACCGCTGGTTTTCCACTGATTTAAATGGAATCGCCGCGATGTAGTCACTACGTCGCTCGACGGCATGTGATGTTCGTGACCGACGTAGTGACTACATTGCTCGTCGTTGAAGGGTTAAGGCTCTGAACATCATTTTCATTTTCACTTGAAGAAGGTGCCCATATATTCAATTCATCAATGGGAACTTCCTTTGCATGAGGCTGTAGTATTTTTTGTATTGCACTTTCTTTCATTTCTTGAAATTCCTCTCCTCCGATTTGCCTAGCAATATTAATGATTTACTGTAACTGGGCATTATCAAGAAAGACTGAAAACACGAATAATATGTGGCTTTTTTGCCAATGCCGATTTGTGAAGCACGTAAATTAGAATTTGCGTTCAGGTAAGTTTCAATGTAGTCTTTTTTGTTCATGACATTGTTGTTGTGTACATACTCATGGCATGCCTATCCATCTTTAGTAAGTGTGATAATCACATTTTACAGGTTACATGGCTTTACAACCCACTTCAGGGACATGAAATTCCATTTAATGTGGTAAACATGGATGATTGCAAGAGGGATGATAAAGAGACCTTCACATGCATTAACCCAGCTGGACTCATCTTTCCTAAATCAATGTTTCCTCTTATAATCCATTTCCAACCAAAGGAGGTTGGCCTACATAAGGTATGACAAGAATCTCTTAAAACTAATTTTAGCTACAATGTGCCAGTTTTAGGTGATCACTGTGATAATGCATAAAATGTACTTGTAAATATTTTGTGAGATACTCCTGTTTACATCTAAATGTGATGGTAGGTATGGGATGTGGCCACTATGGAACATGGCCATATGGAATTGATGTGGATGGCCACAAGGGGTTTGACACAGTCCATAATGATCGATGTGGACCAAAACTCCCATTAGGGTTATGACGTAGAACCAGTTAATTCCTTTTGATACAAGCACATCAATCATCTGATATGGATTTTTTTCTTCTATAACAGCACCATTCACAAAATAAAGAGGCCTTATCCAATCAGATAAACCACCAAACGTTGCACCAACATAAAATTTATTAGCAAAGAGTATATATTTTAAGGAAAAATGATCAGCCGGTTTAAGGGTAAACAACAAAAACACATATACTTCATTCCAAATCTGAAATGATCCTTAGATCCAAAGTTTCCTTGGCAACAAAAACATGCGTAATTTGCAAAACCTTGAATAACCCAAAGAAGGAATGATTCTCATAACTTTCAAAATTCACCCATAGATAGGGACATGCAATAGGTGGGGTTATTTTCTAGCCAAAAGTGGTGATATTTTTTTACAAGAGTGGTGTTATTTTACCCTGAAATCGGTGTTATTTTAACGACAAAATAATTGATGTTCATTGAGTGCCACGCTTTTAGTGGGCCCACCCGTTGCCCTGACTTTTGGATGATATTGACTAAGGATAATTTAAGCAATAATAAACATGGAGTATTGACTGAATTCACATTATATATATTTTATTCTTCACATATTCATGTATTCAACTTACATAAAGAGACAAATTACTATTAAACTTCTGTATTTTCAATTGAAAAAATTGCGATCGTGGCCAAATTGTCTTCTTTTACATTTGTTCTCCTAGCTGTTAACACAGTGATATAGCAGGAAAGAAATCTCTCTGAGTCCACATTTGCACAGGGGGTCCAAATTGCTTCCAGGCACTTAAATGCAAACGATGTCTCAGACAATTTGAGCACCTGCATGGCATTAATTATATCCACTGAACCCTGGGAATTTTGCTTTCGTAGTAATTGCTGTAATTCTCCAAACACCAACGTCAACTTCTCTGTCTCCATTGACTCAAGGCCATTAACTATTTTTAATTTTGTAATTAAGTCAGGGTTCACCTCTGTAGTCAGAACTTCTTGGGGATCAAAAACTGAGAGATTTTCAAATATTTTTCTGCTTGGGTCTTATACCATAAGAGAACTAAGTTTGGTTGATGCCTTTGAAGGCATCTGCATTAGTATTGACTTTACAGCAGCTGCTTTAGATATTGTCATGGTTTGTAAGTAATTAGTGGTTTTATCAAAAAAAAATACCCTTTTGGATATTCTCAAGATTCATTTTTAACTTCCTTAACTCTCTAAGTAATGTGTGTGCATCAGGATAGTTTGAACCCTCCAATAATTTGATTAAGTCAACCAGCTGTTTCCCATGCTCCATAACAAACATTGCCTGGAATTGAATAGTAAATATGGTATCATTATTTAAAGTACAAAAATATCCTACACTGGAATTGTGAATCGCTTCCATTTCATCAGTGTTACAAAAATCAACAATGTGTTGAAAATAATCAGCTAAAAAAAAAGGCACTAAGAAACCAGGCGTTCCATCTGGTGACAACAGGAATAGGGAATAATACTAAACTCTTTACATTACTGTCCTGAAGAAATTTTAAGTACAAATGTTTTCTTTTTTTGTGGGGAAGAATAAACTTTTGGTCATCAGTACTGCTCTATTAAGGTCAGCCATCTGATGGCTCCAAATATTTCCCACAAGATTTAATTTGTGAGCCCAGCATTGTATGTGGATTAACTCCTCATCTAAGGAATAAACTTTTGGTCATCAGTACTGCTCTATTAAGGTCAACCATCTGATGGCTCCAAATATTTCCCACAAGATTTAATTTGTGAGCCCAGCATTGTATGTGGATTAACTCCTCACCAATAATCAATTTCAAGCCTACAACACACTTTGTCATATATTTGGCTGAGTCTGTTATAACACTTTTAACATCTGAGTGTTGCACATTATAAATCCTCAGGGACTCAAGTATTGCCCTAATACACTGGGTTGCATCAGCACTTTCTAGAAAGTGGGCACCACCAACGTAAAGCAATGGCTGCTCATTAAAATCTTTAAATGTCCTAAACAGTACCACAAATACACATCTGCCTTTTTTGTCCGTGGTTTCATCACAAAAAACATCAATGGGCTTGCCTTGAACTGCAACTTTAACTTCTTTGATTCGGTCCTTGGCCAGATAATTTACATATTTTTCTTGAAGCATTCGAGCATGGGGTAGGTCACCACCCCCTGGGTATTGTAGATATAAAATAAAAGGAGAGTGAATCCTAATGCGTAAAACAAAGAAATTGCAGAATTCATAAAATTTGATAAATTATAGTAAGGGAACCTATTATGTTCGCATGGCTTATGGAATACCTAGGTGTATGAAAAACATAAAATTTTCACTTATTAATGGTTTAGTGCAGCTACTAAAGTACATAATTTTAACACTAACCTTCTACGTATTTGTTTAACCATCTTCTAATATTTGGATCGTCCACCTTCTCAAGCGGAATGTTGGCTTTTATGAAGGCCTCTGTTGTGTCTTTTGCAAATTCATAGGAGGCATCTCTCTTCTTGGCCGTTTGGAGCAATTTTGTAATTGATGGGTGCCGAATAGTTGTACTTCCACTTGCAGAATTTTTTTCTACACTAGACTTGTGTTTTTCACTCGCGATATGCTTCGTGCAGCTGTCCTTCCTTTCCCACGAAACAGTTGTATTGCAAAAACGACAAAATATTGTTTTGTCATCAGCACAATATTATCTGTTGTCCCGAAATTCTGCTTCGCGTTGTTTTGCGGTCACTGCCCACTTCGGCATTATACTTTTCTTGAATGCAACGAAACGAAATAAATTCACTATGCCAATGCCAACGGTAAGCTACTGTTAACCCACTTTACTTTTCGAGCCTTCCCGGGATTAAAACGGGAGCGCCGGTAGTGGCGATAAGAAATACTTAATAGCATTTCAGCTACTTTGTAGACATCGCGTGAACGCGTTCACAAATTAGCCGAAACAGTAGCTACAAAGTAGCCACGCGTGGTTTAGACATCCATAGACGTGGTGTACTGTTATTCTACCACATATTATTGAAAATTAGCCAAGAAAGCTATCCAAACCTTCAGTTAATCGGAGCAATGTGCCATAAACATACGCCTAAAAAAAATTTCGTGGGAGAAGCATGAGCAGAAGAATAAAATTATGAAAATTGTGTTTGAATTGGTGAAATTCGCAATTAACACGAACTTCGCGTATTCACGGCAAAACTCCAGAATTCGCGTTATCGCATTTGCGACCTTTGCATGTCCCTACCCATAAAATTGGTTTGGTCCTTCTTGAGTTCATGTTGAAGACACTTACAAGGAAAATAAATGAGTTTACTTTCACTTCATCTAGCACTTGTCAGCTTAACTATTCTAAATGTTTACAAATAGTGAATTTCAGGAAAATATTTTCAACATTTCACAAATTTGGATCCGATGTGCAGATGTAGTGTATTTTCTTTAGAACTAAATGGATAGACAAAATTAATGATCAAGCATTCTTACCCTTGATGCCAATTCAAATGTAGCTACACATCATTACAACGTCTGACTTAATCTTCATCTCACACCTCAACAGGGAAGCACATAGGTATTGTAGAATTAAAATCAACACAAGGCACCTTGCCATTTTTACATTAACTTTGAGTAAATGATGAAAGAGTATGCTGAATAAAAATAACATCATTTGTGTAGTTTAAATGTAAGGACCACAAATGACAGAAAATTGTTACATTAAGGAAAATAACAATGAGGTTTTTTTTAAAATCACTTTATTTTTGGAGCGAAGACTTCCACAGTGGCTGGTAAACATGCTGGAGTTAGTTTTTCCAGAACTCCTGCACTGGTCAACCAAGGCAGAGTAGCGCAGACCAATGGACCAACTTAGCTGTTCCCAAAAAACTAGCTCCAGCATGATTACACTATTGTATTACCAATCTAATAATAATTTTTTTTTGAGTGTAGGATCATTGAAAATATCAGTCGCAATTATAGAAGTTTCTGTTCAACTTAAAGACCAAGTTTAATAAACCTCTAAAAGGCAATAGTGTTTTGAAAAAGTAATGAATTAGCAACATTTTAGTTTTTGCATGCATTACGAATATAAGCAAGGAAAACCAGACTTACAAATAGTGTGAAAGCGTAGAGGAGGACTGATCTTAATGTCTCAAATTGGCCTTTGACATCCTTCTTTCAAGTCTCCGCTCTGAATAAATCATGATCATGGCGTGGTTCTACTCATCATATGATTGATTTCACGCACAATTTATTCACAAATAACAATTGATAAGATGGAAAAACTGTGGTCTTCGGTAAATCCATGAATCTGTACTTCACAGATTCTATAATGGAGCTATAAAATATGTGAGTATAAGAGAGGTGGCAGAGGTGAAACATGTTTCTCTTGTTATTAGTATTATTGTTTGTTAATAAACTTTTTTTAAATCACTTTTTACAAGATAGACATGCATAAAATATTTAGAATACATAAAACACAATAATTACATAAAACGTAAGAATCTATAACCATACAAAGAAAGTTAAAAAACAATGTAAAAACTGTATTAGTCTAGGATCACTGTGAAACGCTCCTTTACATAAATTTATGCCTTAGATCATAGATGTTACAGTTAAATATATCAACATCAGTCAACCATTGATTTGCACTTCTCTGATTATTATACAGTGTTAATCCATCAAAGGTAGGAAATTCATAGCACAAACTTCCTAAACACAAACTACTCCAATAGTCCTAGCGGTACACTAAACCATGTCACAAATTGAGATACAACCAAGCTATTCGGTACACGAGTTCTACAAACCTGTTTGGTTGATTTGGCCTGAGGAGCCCACCAATTTGACTGTGTGTGTTGAAATCTTAGGGGGGTGGGGGAAAATTTGCAAATCGTATCAATGAGGTAGAGAGGTGTTCTAGGTGTCGATTTCACTTAACAACGACCCAAGAAATTTAACGACAGCCTTAAATATTCCCTTCTACGGCCAGCAGTTGAAGTATTGCCACTGAAAATGGCGGCCTGGATGCACGATAAGCCCCCAGTAGTCAATCTGGTCATGCTGTGTGTCTTTTGCGGGGTCCTCTGGGCTGCTTAATGAGTCTATGGCTTGGAAATGCACTTAAGGATTAATCCCACAGTTCTTGGGGATACACTGGTTCATAACATTTACACTAATTTTTTAAATGTTTAGGAAATGGTGAGAATTTACGAGGAAAACGGAAACATACTTTGCTAGTAATTTCTTTTCAATAAAAAATCGTAGCTAAATTTTAACGCATTTACAAAAGAATTTGTTGTAAGTTACATTACATATGGCTACATGATCCCTTACATTTCCTACAGGCCAGGGTACAACACACAGATTCCAGAGAGAACAGTAATTGCCTTACCTCTTTGGTGTTGCTATCTTTGGTCAGTTTTCTGTATCTATTGTACAGTTGGGCTAAACATTTTGTGTGGTAGTTTGATTTTTAATGCCACTATATCTCCATCAGATTCTATCATTCCCATGATTCTTGCCTTGCCCAGGGCAGTGGCATATACTTTCACTCTCTCAGTGATTTCTTTGGTTGTGAACAGTAGAAGCAGATGTTGTCTAGTTTAGGGTCCAGTAATTATGAGGCAGGTGAAATTCTTCATGCAAATAGAGGTTGTGGAGGACCATGTCGAAGGGTGAATTCTGTTGTTATTAGTGAAGTATGTTATGGTTCTTCACCGGGTCAAACTCAGCATTTCTGCAGATGTTCCGTTGTATGAGTCGCCCATCATTGTCAGGGCATGGTCATTGCCCTCTTGATAATGGACGACTCATAGATCAAAGCGTTAGCAGAAATGCAGAATTTGACCCAGTGGAGAACACTAACTGACTTCACGAACAGCATAGGCAGTAGAAAGCATGAGATCACTGCAATTATTGCTCCTGTCACATAGCTTACACTTTGGGAGATTTATTTTCTTTTTCTTTGGAGAGGATATCTCAAATGTTTACCGAAAAATTTACAATGCAGGCTTTTTTCCACCTTGCATAGTTCTTGAAAAAGATAGCTTCGATACCATATGCCTCATCTAAAAGTGTGATGGCTTTGTCCCATGCTAGCTTAAATTGAAGAACCTTAAATTTCTCCAGGTTTGAGGCTAATGTTTGATACGCAAAATTCTTCCCTGATTGAACTTGAGTATTCATATGATTAATTAATTTTCCCTTGTGTAGTGGTTATTCAGTTACATTTCTCAAAGGTTTAGGTGGTGCAGGTGCTACCAGCACATGGGCCTTATCCGTAGGTGTGTTATTTCTATCCAGCGCCTGACAGGTAAAAAAGGAAAATGTGCCCTCACTACGTCTCTTTGTGTTAAATACACACCACAGGAAGCTAAGAGTGAAACTAGAAAAAGGTGCACAGGGCTTACCACAGGGTGACAAGATGTAATTGCTGAACCATCCAGATAGTGCAAATCCACATTCAGAAATCACACATTCAAATCACTTCACTTGCAGCACAAACAAGAAACGGGACTCAAAGTCTTCAAGCTGAGATGTGAGTGGGCAAGACAGATTTCTGGGAAGTGGCTCTCCTTGGACAGCACGAGCCAAGCGCAGTGTTGGAGGTGGGGATAATAGGGAGTGGGGAGGAGGTGTTGTGGAGGAGAAGTTGGAGCCAAGTTAAGACATGTAGGTATGAAAATTCAGAGGTGCAAATTTCGTTCTCTTCTGGAGTCTCCGTGTAGGAATTGTGCAGGGCCACCAGTAATGGATACAGCATTCAAGTAGATGAAAGTGACTATTGATATACTATAGACTATAAATATGGTGGGATAAAAGTTTTAAAATAATTAATTTCGGTACCACAGAGGCATTCAGCGACCATGAAAATGCCGGAGAAGACACCCAGCATGGCTAAGCTGACTACTGGGGGCTTATTGGGCATCCTGTCTGCCATTTTCCAATATGACTGCAATACTTTGACTTTCAGCCATCGGAGGGAAAATTAAAGGCTACCATTGAATTTGTTGGGTCCGAATGACATGAAATAGACGCCTAAAATGTTTCTCTAACTCATTGATAGAATTTGTGAGACTTTTTTCAAAGTTTTCCTCCTTAAATGTGAACCCGCAAGGTTGAATGGGCAAGTGCCAATTGGTCCAAATTGACCAAACCGATCCAAAGAGCACACATTGCTTTTTTCACAATTTGCAACATATTTTTCTTAGATTTCCATTCAATAGAATTTGGAAAAATCTATTGAATTTCCAAAATTCAGTCGAATTCCTCTTATTCAGTTAGAAATTTCAATAGAAATTGGAAAATTAAATTAAAATTTCCTATTTCTTTTGAAATTTCCGGGAAATTATTTTTCAATAGGGTATGTATTTGCAAGGTTGTACACTGAATGTCCTTGCAGCAGACACAAGGGTGTGCGTGCTCACTTTTAATGCAAAGCTTATAATAACTTGTGAGGCTTAGGACAAATGTGAAGCTTGGGGCTCCTTTAGGATGGGGCTTTAAGGTCCTTAATCAGGAACATTGTGGACAATTTTAGATGGGGAACCTTTTTGTTAGGGTCCATGCTCACCCCACCCAAGAAGAGCCCTCTCATCTCCTGAACGACTTCAATCTCTCCGAACACTCCCGTTTTGGGAACTAACATTGACAAAAAATGGAATGGTTATTTTGGTATTGTGCAGTTTGGTTTTACTCATTTATTATATCTTGCAGGGTGGCTTTGAAATTATATGTGGGTCAAACAGCATGAACATGCCAGTTGAAGGGCGTGGAGTTCCAGAAAGGCAACAGCATTTTCACAACATTGAAACAGGAGCTCCCATTATGAGCTTAATTATGGAGCCAGAGATGCCTTTCTGGCTGTCAGATGAGAGAATTATAGTTACCCGACTAATATCCAGGACCTCTAAGGTGTGTGTGTTAGCTAATCATTGTGTACTGTGCTTATCTCATGACCCCCTTTGATATCATTGGTGTGCTTTGTACATAAATGCTGCAAATATTATGAAACTATATGACGTATGTATATTTACTTTTCAGGCCCTGAGGCTGGTGTTCATTGTTAACAAAACCAATCTGCTAGTGTCCTTCCAATGGAAGTCTATGACTTCACCATCTAACTTAGACTGTTTTGTGGATGTAAGTGTGACACCAAGTAACGAAATATTGTCTCCGTATCAGGTTTTACCACTACTACTCCACGTATCTAAAACCAAGAACAGGCTCTGCCCCATAAAACTGGGAGAAAGAGGGAAGGAGAAGCTACAATGCTGTGCTGTTCATTCTAGACTAGGTGTGTAAATCTCCACCGTTAATCCTATTAGCATGCATTTATAATTGGCAGTGACTTTGCAGCTCCAGAGTGCTCTCTTTTCTTACTCCTAGGAAAAACAATTACGGCGCTTCAAATGTATCTCAACTAGTACAATTTGGAATAATTACATATATAAACTTTCTATTTCAGCTGCTTATATCCTTCCCATTTGGCTTGATGTTAATGCTCATATGTCGGATCCACGTAACAGAGTTGTAATTGCCATTGTTTTGAATAATTTTGAAATTGTTTCTGGATGTTCCAATTATATTATAACAATTACCCTTGCTCAGAAGGGTAACCGTTAACCCCCCCAATACCTTAATAACTAGAGGACACGGGTGCACCGTACAGTGCTGCATCACTGCCCTACGACCGCCAGGCCAACCCCTGAAAGGGAATCGCACATGCACCCTACTAGAAAACAACAAAATTAAAATACGACAGGTTCCGATAAAGAACCAGCGACCAGCTACTTCCTTGATGGGAGTAAAATGTGGGCCAAGAGCACCCCGGCTTGCAGATTTCTCGCACCCCTCGCTCAAGGCCTCCTTCTGGCCAGGCATGCACTCCAGGACGTCGCCGGGCATTTAAATGATCACCTTTTGACCACTGGACCATGCAATTTGAATTGACAATTAATCAAAATGGAGGAAAATTAGATCATACTAATTTCACCGATGACAAAGGACCCTCTGAGGACCCATAATCAAGAACGTTTGGAGCAAATTAGTGCAATACAAAAAAAATAGGAACAAATTCCTGGCGAGGTCAAAATTGCGCGGGAGCAGAAAGTTTGACCCGTTTTTCCAATATGGCCAAAGAGTCAAAACGTGACCCAAGTCGCAGGGTATGATAGCGGTAGATTTCTTCTTTCACATGAACTTTGATTCATGAGAAAATATGCATTTTTAACAAAGTTATTGAATAATTTGTCCGCCCGCTCATGTGTAAATGCACGGAGCGTGCTCTCCGATACGCAGCGCAGGAGGTCAATATTCTGGGTGCGCTTGGGCCCGTTTATCGCGAGAACGGTCAAATTTTCGAGAAAAATTATAAGGACCATTTCTGTAGAAAATTAACTGATCTTTAATTATTATCTGGATAAAAAATCTCCAACTGCCATATTTTGGGAGACATTCGCGGAAAACCGATTTTTCGGGTCTTTTGGGGCCATTTTCACCACCCTAGCACAATCATTTCATGCAAACTTGGTCTCATTTTTAATGAGGTACCAAATACCACTTTCAGCCAGAAAATAAAAATGGTAACTAATAATCTCAAGGTTGGCTCCTTCATTTACTGGACTACTCCGAATGGAAGAACGTCCGACAGCGGAGAATGGAACGAGAGGGAACTGAGTGGATGAAGGAGCCGAAGAGAATCATTAACTTTTTAAAGGAAGCTTTGAAGGTAGTGTTATTATTTTGAGATGCATAAGATTTTAAGTGGAATTAGAATCGCACTTTTCGGCACTAGACGTATACGAGGCCATGTTGAGTGTCAGCTCTCTCTCCCATTGGCCCATAGGAGTGCGCTTGGCAAGGATGGACCGAATTGGATCGAAGCGAAACTCCACTGCGAATCAATTTCCACGTGAGAGGTCACTATTGGAAATTGTCATACTTGTCTTTATCATCTTTATCTCAGATGCCGTAACAATATTAGGTATAGGTCTAATGATATTCCATCAGGAAGAAGCGATTCATTCATTCATTACAGTAATCTACCGGTTAGAGGTAGGTTGTGATGAAAGTCAGAGAATATCCAACGAACTCTTACACGTGCTGTGCCCTTTCTACCTCTTGTATTTCTTTATTCATCTCAGCATAAGTCCTACCTTTCTTCATCCCGTCCAAAAAATCGATTCTCTTCCTTCCCCTTCCCCGCTTACCCAACATCCTTCCCTCTATCACGACCTTCAGCAAACCATCGTCCCTCATTACCCCTTCCAGCCACCTACCCTGCCTTCCCCTAATCTCATCTATAAGTTTCCTCTCCTCGCCCACCATGTCAAGCACTTCCTCATTTGTCTTCCTTTCCGTCCAACGCACCTTCTCCATCCTCCTCCACACCCACATCTCAAAAGCCTTCAGCCTATTTTCGTCTTCCTTTCTCAAGGTCCACGTTTCCGCCCCATACAACGCCACACTCCATATCAAGCTCTTTACTAGCCTCTTTTTTACATCCTTACTTAAGGTCCCCGTCATCAGCTCCCTTCTATTATTGAACGCTTCCTTCGCTAGCGCTATTCTCCTCCTAATGTCTTTGCTACTATGTCCTCTTTCTTCTAGCGTACTACCCAAGTAATTAAATTGTTCTACTTGCTCCAGTTTGTGACTTCCTACTCTTATCACCAGCTTCGCTTTCTTTGTCCTACCAAATCTCATTACTTTTGTTTTCCTATTATTTATCTTCATTCCGTATTTCTCACACTGCTTTTCCAGTGCATCTACTAAAGTTTGCAGTCCTTTCGATGACCGACTCACCAACGCCTGGTCGTCTGCGAATCTAACCGACTTTATCCACTGGCCTCCTACTTTCATTCCCACGTCTAGCTCATCCCATGCCTCTCTTACCATTTCCTCAGAATAGATGTTAAAAAGTAAAGGCGACAACGGGCACCCTTGCCGCACCCCGCTACCTATAACTGCCCACCCTGATTCACCGTCCGCTACCCTTACCTGAGCCCTCTGCCCCATATATAAGTTTCGGATGAGTCTCCTATCACGCCAATCTATTCCTATTTTCCCCAGTATCTGCATTAGTTTCTCCCAATTTACTCTGTCAAACGCCTTTTCGATATCTACAAAACAAGCGAAAACATCCTGATTATGCTCTATGTTTCTATCTATAAGTGTCCTCATTACCGCAATCGCATCTCTGGTTCCCCTCCCCTTCCTAAACCCAAATTGGTCATCGCCTAAATAGCACTTTGCTCTGCTCTCCAACCTTCTATTTAGTATTCTAAGCAACACTTTTGCTGCGTGCGAAATTAAACTGATTGTTCTATACTCCTCGCATTCTGACGCTTTCTTCTTCTTCGGGATAGGTATTAATACTGTTTTCACGAAATCCTCTGGCCATACTCCTTCCTCGTAGATCCTGCGAATAAGTTCGAAAAACGATTTTCTCCCCCTACTACCTAGATTCTTCAGTAGCTCCGAAGGTAGGTTATCGGTTCCCACGGCTTTTCTACCCTTCATCTCTCTCATTGCCCTCTCTATTTCACTCTCAAGTAACTCTGGTCCGAGGTTATCTTTATCTATTGTTCCTTCGTCCTCTAGATCTAGGCTAAGGGGTCTATTCTCGCTGTCATATAGCTCCTCTACGTATTCTCTCCACCTTTCTTGGATATCTTCCTGTTCGATTAATATCTTTCCTGTTTTGTCCTTAAACTTTGGTATCGCTTGACCTCTCTTACCACCCGATAACATTTTCACCTTGGCGTACAAAGCGCCCACTTCCCCCTCCTCCTGCATCTTTTCCATTTGCTCACATTGTCCCTTCCACCAGTTTTCTTTTGCCCGATTGGTCACTCGCCTGAGTTTATTATTCAATTCCTTGTACTTCCTCTTCCCTACGTCGGTGTTCACGTTTTTCCATATCCTTCTCTCCTCCATTTTCTTTATCATTTCTTCTGTAACCCACTGCTTCTTAACCCTCTTCTTTTCCACCGTTCCTATTGTTTTCTCTGCCGCTCTTGCGATGCCTGTTTTTATAACCTCCCATCTCTTCTCTATGGTTCCCCTCCGCTTCTCTTCACCTATGTTCTTTTCTACTAGCTCTTGGTATTCCCTCTTTTTCAACCCTTTCAATGCTTCAAGGTTCCACCTCTTTATCTTCCTACCTTTACAAAGCCTTTTGAATCTAACTTCACACTTCATCATCACCAAGTTATGATCCGAGTCCGCATCCGCCCCTGGATAGCTAGGACAGTTTTTTACACTGTTCCTAAATCTCTGCCTCACCATTATATAATCAATTTGGTATCTCCCAGTGTCACCCGGCATTTTCCATGTGTACCTACGCCTGGGGTGATGTTTAAACCAAGTGTTTGTCACTACTAATTTATTTCTTCTACAAAATTCAACTGCCTTTTCCCCGCGATCATTTCTTCTTCCTAGCCCAAACCCTCCCACTTCTAATCCGTCCCTCCCTTCTCCCACCACTGCATTCCAGTCACCCATCACTATCAGGTTTTTCTTCCCCGGCACTTCTCTAATTATTTCTTCTACTTGCTCGTACACCTCTTCCTCCCTATGGTTGCTCGTAGGCATGTATACCTGGACCAGTACGAAATTCGTCGGCCGTGCTTTTATTTCTACCACTAGTATCCTGTCGTTCACCTGTTCAATGTTTACCACCCTCAGTCCCAACTTTGTGTTCAGTACCATGCCTACCCCCCCCCCCCGTTGACTCTCATCTCCCCCACTATAGATCACCCTGTAGTTATCACTCCAATAGTCCCCGCTATCCTTCCATCTAACCTCGCACAATTCCAAAGCATCTATTTTTCCTTTTTCCATTTCCTGCTTAATATTTTCAAGCTTCCCAGCCCTCATCATGGTCCTTACGTTCCAAGTTCCTATTTTTACCAATGTTTTCCTCCTCCTCTTCCTCTTTTTCTTCTTCTTCTCCCTCCTTTCCCTTGTATCTTCTGATGATGATGATTCTGATTCTGTGCAAGGATTTCGTGTGATGACGACCGCGGAGGCCTTGCCTCCCCCGCTGCCGGGCACGACACCCGCCCTCAAGTGCTCTATCCACTAGGCCACCACGCTCCCCTATCATAATAAATTCAGCAATGAATATAATGAAAGTATGCCCAGAAAATCTATGTTAGTCTTCAAATTGCATGTTTGCGGGCAGGGATTTGCATATTTTGATGTGGGAAATGATGTTCCGGAGACAAGACCCTGTATCATAGTTTTATTTACTACTCTGTCTGAAAAAAGTTTTAGCCTTGCACAGTTATGTTTAATAATGCCTATCAACCAATGATAAAATCTTTTCTGAAGTTTGTAGACTATCGTAACAATCATGAATTTTAGTCGAATAATGGAAGATTATCAGCAATTGACATTAGACCTATATCAGCAGGTGATATTGTTCCAATAGAAGCCACCAATATTTGGCTAACACTGGCAACATGATGGAAAATCCGGGTCAATATGCCGTCATAGAGCCAACGATGGGCTAATATTCGGCCAACATTCATGGCTACTTGAGACCTTATAAGTGACTGCACTATAGGTTGAAGATTGGTTTTCATCTGTGGAAAACTATAAGCCTTTCTCGATTTATACTTGATTATATAAAGTAGTTCATGACGGTTATGACAATGCCATCACTCTTATGAAACAGCCATGTACATTGAAAGCATACACCCAAACAATGACACCAAGCCTGACGCAGATATCCCTTTCATTAGTGAGTCGATGGTTTACATGGCTCAATGCATCATGAAGGGATAGTCGAACAACATCAATTAAATGCAACAAGTCCCAAGGTTCATACAAAATACCTACCCAAAAGCTTAAGGAGCTTGCATCGTGCATTCCACCCTGTCTAGAAATCATATTTAACCTGTCTTTATCAGTAGGTAAGGTATCACCTGTGAGAGAGTAGGTAAGGTATCACCTGTGACCATTTTCAAGCACTTGGATGAAATATTAATACATACACTGGCATACCACTTCCAGAAAAGTGGGTATCACAGTGAAGACCGTCTCAATTATCTCACTATAAGAATGTGTACTTATTCTTCTTTCCAGATGTTCCCTATGACTGTAATGCTGATTCCAGCATCCAAGTTGACTGTTATCCTTTAAACTGCACGGTGACATGTCCACGTTCAAGTATCCAAAGTGAAGTGCTCACTGGGGAGAGAATCGACATTCAAGGTCTAGGAGTAAGTTCATTGTCTGTCATAAATGTTCATGCAACAAAACATACCCTCATTTGAAGTGCTATGAATATTATGTTTGTTCAACAATATAGTTGATCATTGTAATCATCATTCCCCATGATGAAATTCAGTTGTGAAAATTAATCTTATCATCTTTTTAGGGATCAACCGAGACATACCACAAATCACTATTTATAAGTTTTGGGACATGTCTTGAAACTTCTTCTCAGCAAGGAAATGGTGCTTCTCCTGAAAGAGATGAAATAGCAGTCAACAGACTATGCCTGGTTCCAAAAATCCAGCATAGAACTTTGCAATGTGGCCGTATTCTGACTATGGATGACAGGTCTCTGAGGAGTATTAGAGAGATTTTAGAAGGATTACCATGGTATGTACCATGTTTAATGAACACCATGAGTATTGCATACTTTTATAGCGTGCCATAAAAATAACCAAAGAAGTAAATCTCATTGAATAGTAGAGAAATGGAATAAAAGTAAAATTATTTAAAAAATGAAATTGAGTTTGATCAATGCTCTTAACTGTTGGAAATGATTTGTGGCGTGGTTGTTGGAAATTGTTGCACATGGTCTCTTTTGAAAATACTACTGGCTAGGTGAAGCTTCGAGAATATATAGGAAATTCATCTTGGACTTAAGGAGTGGGACATAGAAGTAGTATCAGTGTGGGGACCAGGATGATAAGGATAGTTGTTGAAAGAGCATATTACATATGATTGAGTAGAATTTCTGCTTCACATCAATCAGGAGAACATAGCAACAGAAACATTTCTATGTTTTGAGGACTAATATCCCTTATCTCGAATGTGGTAAATACAATACATATTTTCATTAAAAAGGACAAAAAATGAAGTATGTACTTGCAACTCGTGCATTATAACGAAATCACCAGTCACATCAAAAACTACACACTAAACATGGGGAAAGGAACCTGGGACTTAAGGAGGAATGAAAGTTGGAGGGGGCTGGTGGGGAGGTAGAATATTGTTAAGATTGGCCGGAGTATTGCAAGTGATGGCACGGCATTGGAGGTTAAAAGTAGAGGTGAGTGGGCTGTTGTGCAAAATGGGGAAAAGTGAGTATATTTTGTGGTTGGTGGGTTTGATGTGTGGGAAAGTGAGGAATTAGTGATGAGACAGGGAAATTTCAGTATCAAGAGAGTTGATGTGGGTGCTGAAAATGGTGGAGGTGAATGAGAGCAGAGGGAATGATAGTGTTTCATTGCAGTGAGTGCTTTACAGTATGGGATGAAGGTAAAAGGAAGTGGCATGTATAGCAGCCTGATCTGATTATAGATCATGTATCCTGATCATGTATAGCAGATTGATCTGAGATAAGAGGACATTAGTGAGGTGGTGGTGTTATTTTTAAGGGAAAGCTTGGGCTAGATGAGAGATGGTCTTGAATGAGGATAGTTTTTATGTGGGTTGCAGGCAATGAACACGATGATGATGACATAAATATACCATGCCATATTAACAAGTAATGGAGTATAATGATCAATCATTCTCTGCTTGTTTTATCTACTCTCTACCACATTTCACGGAGCAATTTTTTTGTAAATTGAGCTGTTAAAAACCTTCAAAACCAAAGTGTAACATGCTTTTTTTATATTTTCAGGAGGTTACTCAACAGCTCCTGGTTTAGTAATATTTTGGGACAACTCTTGATGGAAGGCACCCACGGATGTACACAGGGTCATTCCTCAGTATCTGGAGCTATTGAATCTGGCTTAGAGTGCACACAATCCTACTACGTTCAAATTTTGACCAAAACAAAGGCTTTTGAAGAACCCACCAGAGATGAACCACGAGATATTACTACATATAGCATTCCTCAAGGGCTTATGACACAAATATTTGAAGAAACCATTCTGAGAAACATTGTTTCCATAAGCAGGGGATTATTCACTGATTTAACGGATACGGAAGATGACGAAAATGAATCTGAATGATTTAATAACACAAGAAAAAATACTATTGATTACATTGATTAATTAAGTAATCTTTTTAATTTTGACAAGTTAATATTTCTTTATTAGTTTAGTTATGGTTCAAAAGTTTTATTAAGCATTTGGATGTTCCTTATTCTACGAGGAAATGACAAAATTATAGTGTTGAAGATACAGGCATTGAATGTAAACCGAGGGATTGGGCATTCATGTATAACAAAGAAAACAATCCTCCTTAAGAGAGGTTGAAATTGATACAATGACGTTAACTTCAAACACCTCCATCAAAATGTGGAAGAAAAGCTTTTAAGAATGATTCACATCCCTTGGTCTTGATTTACTACAAACTTTTCTAATTACCCTTCTCAAATCATTTACAGTTACTCCTCATCATCCTGAGTAAAACTTTATTAGGTACATACCTATTTGGTTACCTATTCCTATTTCTACGAGGAAATGAAAACATTCTACTGTGTTAAAGATACAGGCATCTACTTTGAACCAAGGGATTAGGCATTCATGTAAAACCTTGAAAATATTACCCACTGCTTTCGAAAATGTTCATATTACTTACCTAATTTAAATTGATAATTTTAAAATTAAAAACCTCAATAAAAATGAAAACTGCATTTTATTATGAATAAATACGCCTCTCTTGACTTAGAACCATTTTACTTAAGTGCTTGTGGGAACAAATAAAAAACAAGCTCTCCAAATCAATGACCAATTCTATATCAAATATATGGATAGGGGCAAAGGCCCAGCCACATTGACACACTGCTATTGAGCCAAACCAGTAGAAAGATGGCTAGCCAAGACAGTTGAATACTGCCATCCAAACTGAAACAGCCCTGCTCCAAAATGTTGATCATCAATCCCTAAAATATATCCCAATCCTTGGTCATGGAATTTTTATTTTCAAGGGGCTAAATCGCAACAATTTCCTTTTTTGGGTTCCAAATTTAAAATTTTAATGTTATCTCTGATTTTCTGCAACTGCTACAGGATGGCAATGACACTAATATATGGAATCATCCTAGTATTAACAGATCTCTGACAAAATAGTACAACTTATTTCATATGCCTGCGTACGGTATGCCTATATGTACGCGCATCTGAACACGGCAGGTCAAATATGTTTATTTCTCATGACTGTTTATAGTTTTAGTATCTACAGGTATTGTAAACATTGTCATGAGATCCTCGTTTAGATCTGCCTCTTCTCTTCTGGGCCCGTTTATCATTTTACTTATAAGCAGTTTTTGCTCCTTTTGCAGACTGGCATGAAACAACAGATGCACGAAATTGAAAATGAGTTGGTTTCAATTTTTCATTCGTTTCATC
The DNA here is from genome assembly GCA_963573305.1 of Pyrrhosoma nymphula. Lineage (NCBI taxonomy): Eukaryota > Metazoa > Arthropoda > Insecta > Odonata > Coenagrionidae > Pyrrhosoma > Pyrrhosoma nymphula. Next base: position 101,412,128 of record OY754332.1, on the reverse strand, counting down.
TGGAGTGGCTATGGTCTGGCATATTCCCCCATGGCCTGGGGGAAACTGGCAAAATGCCTGGCAGACTTCCAAGTACTATGTTGTTTCCTCTTCAAGTTCAGATGGTCCATGTATTTATTGGTGGTTGCTGTTGTGTGGCACCAAGTGATTAACGGGTGTAGTGGTCTCTCTTGGTTCTTGTTCTGTCCACCAGGAATTGGTCGGAATGGTGTCCTGTAGCCGGTGGTTACACATGTTCTGGAGTACGATAATTGGTGTTCCTGATGTACTCTACTCTGCTGGTTTTATACCGGTAGTGTCCTTGGAGATAAAGTGCATATAGTATGGAAGTCCTTTTTAGTTAACAGTTATACACGCTTTGGAAATAGTTGCCATTTAAAATATGTGCTCTTAAGAAATTATTGTTAAAGTCAAAGGGTAATTATAAGACTAGATTAGGCTATTACTCCAAAGCTATAGAGTAATAGAAATCTATTGAGTCAACAAGGAAAAAGTAATCATAGACTAGTATTTGTCAATAGAGGGAGGATTGCAGCTTGGTTGTCGTCATGTAGTTTTACAAATTTAGCCAGAAGAACTGGTGGACACAGATATACTATTATTATACCAGAGCTGTCAAGTTGTAATAGGGGAGGGGAGAAAGATGGAAAAGTTAGCAATAGAAGGCTGTGTCAAGGCCCGACGGTGGCAAACTGTGCATTCTATGAGTACACTGTGCGAACGAAGCACCCAAAATTCTCACGAGCTGTGGTGTCCATGACCTCGGAGACAGTTGGGCGGTCCTTCTAAATAATCTATTTCATGGGTGTCTTGAACCGGTGAACTTGCTATCCTGGAGTGGGTGCTGTGACCACTTGTCCGCCGTTTCATCACCAAGAAATCATCAATGTGACTGTGAGAACTAATTTTAAAATATCAATATTGTCATTTTTTAGGTAATTCCCATTACTACAACAATCATCTGGCATTACCTCTGACACCTACCTTGCTTGCCATATATTGTCCATATAGCTGAAAATGAATGAGACTTAATATAATTCCGACAAGTTTCTTTACATTTCAATCAAGAAAACTTATTTACAGAAATGTTATAAGTGTGGAAAGGAGTAAAATGATGAATGTGCCAATAAACTCATAACAATAATGTACAATGGAATTTAATTACTCAATGCTATCAATGAAGTGTTAGCTGGCAGACCCAAAATATCTGCCATACCTTTGCGAGTTTCCTATTGATGCATAAATTCTTGGCATAAATAAACAGGGTTGCTGCAGTCCTGGAGAACCTTGAAAAGTCAAGGAAATTGAAAATGTCTTTGGAAAAATCAGGGAAAATGAGAACTTATCTGGAAATCTCCTTCCCCAAGTCAAAATCAGGCAATTGATGCTCTTATTGGTTATTATCAATAAATTGTAAACACATACAATTAATTTTTGGATCCTATTTTATGCAATCATTCTGAGGATGATGGAATATTTGTTTCTCAGATAGTGTATGTAAATGTAATTCCTTGTTAGCCCCTTACCAAGTCATAATAACCTCCAGCAAGAATCGGTAAAATCAAAAGGAATGAGCCACAGCAACTCCGGTCCATTGAGGGCCCTTATTTCCATTTTTGTGGGAGTGTTAGTTCTTGAATATCTGAGGAAATATGATTTAACCTTCAAAAACTTTAATTCACATAGTGATTAAATTTTTTGTTGAGATGCACCGGAAATGCTGGAATAGTTAATGTTTAAAATGGAATGGAAAATTTGCGGCCTCTATAATTTAAGAAAATTTTGGGTGACATGCGGAAGTAAACATTAGTACAATTAACGGCTCTTGAAAAGGGATCGAGGTGAAGTAAAACACATTAACCAACATGAGGGAAAATCCTCCTGTTACACCTGAGTCCAAGCATGTGCTAGTGGTATCGTAGCAGACATTTATTGAAATTTGTTCCCCAGCTGCGAAGACTTTGGAATACGACTTAATGTTGATGGACATCATAAATGAAGCATTTCTGCATTATCTTCATGTCAACTTTTTATTTTGTACCTAAATATTATATGAAATTCTATTAAGAGACATCAACTTCTATGATTTACTTGCTAACAACATTGTTTGTGAGTTTATGTAGTTACTAGAAGACCACATCTGCCATGATGTTTATACCATGGGCGTAAAGACAGAGGAGATGCAGTTATTGAAGGGTATCTTTTTTATCTCGCCTTCAAGTTTTGGTCTCAGCTAGAGAGAACATGCGAAAATATGCTCTCCTTGAACTGTCGCCACTTCTGCTGTTGGTAGGTATGCAGGGGGCCAAAGTGTAGGTAGTGAGTGCTTGTGGTCATAACCCATTGGTTAGATTTGGATTTTGTTTAATAGAATATTCAAAACCAACCTGTTTTGCATGTGTTTCCTTATAATGCACATTGCTATCACTGTATGGTGTGCATGTGTTAATGTGTTATCCCTTATCTTTGCACTTTCTTTAAAATATCAACTTATTATAGAATGGTTATTTTAACCTGGAAAATGAAGTTTTGGCCTGGAAAAATACTAAAATGTTATGATTTCTGGTCTGTAGGAACCCTGATAATGCTCGGGCTTAATATTTTTCTATGTATATATCAAGAATATATTTCATGAAAAATAAAAACAAATGATTAGCACAGTAAATATTTACAGAATAAGTGTTTATGTTGTTATGGCTTCAAAGAAACCCAGGCAGCACATTCCATGGAATCAACATGGATTCTACCTTTCTTCTATAGAAAATCCATATCGATATTCCATGAAATGCAGGCTCAATTGTCCTCTAAATTTCATGGATCCATTTGGCTTGCAACATTGACATGGAATCCATGGAGAATTCTTTTAAAAAATGTCCTATAGAATCCATGAAAAATTTCCATTTAAAATCTATGCAACTGCCATTCCAGTAGGACTATTTTACAGCATACATATAAACCTATTATAAGAATTATAATTAATCCAGCCCAATTAAGTTTAAGTTTACCACCCGGATCAGATCAGTACTAGCCACAACGCAAGCTATATAAGTTGGTGATTAACAAATGTAAGTGCATGAAGAATTCAAATTGTAGTAGCCAGTAACATAAGCTGCTACTAAATACTGAAGATACCTAAAAATAGTCGGATATGTTGGCAATTAATTATAGAAAAACAAATGGTAGATGTATGATTTGACCATTTAAAACACATCTCTCTCTAAACACACTTCATTTTAAGAAAATACATTGATTTAAAAGATGTACTATTCTCTTTGTTTGCATCATTTGAAACATTCCAATTCCTATCACACCAAATCTGAGAGAAAATTCCTTTCCATAGGCTGGGAAATTCATCATGGCATATACTGAAGGGAACAAAAAGGATATTTTTACTGTGTAGGTTTCTGCTATGTTGATCAGTTGGCATCTGCATGGAATTTGGGATTTCACCTCATTCATTGGCTTGTCTGGACAGCAGATTCGGACAAGCCAATGAACTTGGTGAGTTCCCAAAATTCATGCTACACAATATCTTATTATCTAAAATCATAGTTACAAGAAAAATTTTAAGAAACAAGTAATCGTTTAAAAAAAAATCCCCCTCCCTCCCTCTCAGCTTTCCCTTCTAACCCTCATCTCCTTAGCCATCCCTCTATCTCAACCTTCCTACCTGGTTATCTGACCCCCTCTTATTTTCCCTCTCACAGCCTTCTTATCTGCCCTTCTGACTCCCCTCTCCCTAGCCCTCTCTCCCTTTCAGCATTCCTAATTGGACATATTACCCACCTCTTCCTAACTATCTCTCTATATTGGCCTTCCTTTCTATCCATCTGTCCCCTCTCTCCCTAGCCTTCTCTCCCTCTTAGCCTTCTGTCCATCTGACCCACCTCTCCTTAGCACTCTCTCCATCTCAGCCTCTAATCTGGCCTTCAGACTCCTCTCTCCCATTGCCCCTTCTCTCTCTCAGCTTTCATATATGGCCATCTAAACCTCCCTTCCAACCACCTCTCCTCCTTAACCTTCCTATTTGGTTCTCTTAACCCCCTCTCCCTAGCACTCTCCTCCTCCAGTCCTTCCAATCTGGCCATCGGACCACTTTTTCCCTAGCCATCTGTCCCTCTCAGGTATTTTATTTTGCTATCTGACTCTCTTTCCCTAGACCACTCTCCCTCTCTGCCTTCCAATCTGGCCATTCGACCACCATCTTACCACCTTCTCCATAGCCATCTCACCCTCTCAGCCTTTCTATCTGGTCATCTGACCCCCTCCCCCTTGGCGATGACCGTGTAGAGGAGGGACCTATAATTAAAGATGGGCCATATTTAATTACAGGCCGGACCCCCTAATCAACCATCATTAACTATACTCCATACGTATTCCTGCGTATTTTGCTCATAAAATGAAGTGAATTTGACGGATGGTTTAATATTTTAGGATCATTTAGCAGTGGCTATGGGGTGGTTGGCGGCAAAGAAGTTGAATTTAGAGATGGAAGGTTATGAGGAAGAACTGATATGAGGTTAGTTGGTTATTTTCAACCTAAAGATAGTTATTTATAAAGCAAGCTGGAGTAATTGTTGTAATGAAAGACTATTTGTTCATTAATTACTTAACCATTCTTAATGCTCCAATAATGAGTTTCATTTGCTGTTGCTTGCATCTCATTAAGCTCTAGCTTAGGTTTAGCAAAAATTATGGCAGAGGTGTCATTCACATAGATTGGTGAAAAACAGCGTGATAAATCTTTGGGGAGGTCATTGATGAATAGAATGAGGAAGAGTCGAGTCCCAGGAATGGAGTTCAGGTTTTATAATGGACATATTTGTATTATCCTCGAGGACCTGAGTGTTATAAAATCGGTTTTCCATGCGGTAATAATGCTCAACAGCCATCACAATATATGTTGTAATGGTTGTGGACCCTAACAGGCAGGACAGCTTCGACATGGAAATGCATTTTGTTTTTCTCATTAGTATTTTGCTGTGTCATGTGAGAGTTCGCGTTTGGCACGACCTCGAGGTGCAAGTGGTGTGAGAATGAAGAGATTGAATGGGTTCAGTGCCACGGTGATTCCTGGCCTTGGTTCATTGTGCCATTTAAGTTAGATGGATGGGTACACAAGGGAAGGGAATTTGTGAATGGAAGAAGGATGGAGAGAGATAAGGAGTCAACGAGCCTACACTGGGTGTATGTCAACAAAGGGCCAAGATTATGACACTCTGACTGATGGATGGAGGACTTCAATTAAGGTGCTCTTTACATAGCAATCAAGTAGAATTAAGGGTTCCACTGCAAATTTTTTGCCATTTTCTGTATCAGGGGCGGATACAGACTAACATTTTATGGGGGGTCATAACTGTCCGCTTCCCGCCCCCCCCCCCCACCCGCCCCCGCCCTGGCGGTTTTGCGGTGAGTGAGAATGCTCAATAGAGCATTTGTCGGGCGTTTCCCGAGCGTTCCGGCGATTTTCGAGCGTCGGTTGAGCAATGCAAATGCCTTGTGGGCGCTTTCTCAAGTAAACGCCTTCCGAACGCTTTTATAATGCTCTACTAGGTGTATCTTCGGCATTTACAAGCACTCGCCAAATGCTTACAGGCAAACTCTCAAGAAACGCCCAACAAAAGCCCTGGAATGCTTACCTCGGCGTTTGCTTGAGCGTTTGTAATACCGAATACGAATGCTTAGTGAGCGGGCGTTGTTACGACGATAAATAATTCTCATTGAATCAGTGGCGGATACAGAAAAAAAACTCAAGGGGTGGGCGTAAGTTATCGCGACGATTGTAGCTTTCAAACTGACTGCCTGGCAGCGACTCTGCTTCCCTTGTATGTGTAGATCGGTTGTTTCGAGATCATTCGGTGCCAGAATGTTCGCTTCTAGACTTTTAAGGAGTGTGAACAAATACAAACAGTACAGTATTCGCGATCTTTCTCGAACAAATGCCAGACAGAATAACGTATCGAGATCACTATAATGGCCGCGACTTTTCTCGTAGGTTAGCTATCTATGTGCCAGACAGAAACGTATAAAATACGATGACGCGGACGCGCGCGCGTGCTACATAAGAAAGTACACCTACTCGATAACTCGACTCAGAGTCGACTGACGAAAGACACGAACGAATAGTGTGCGGGCTGACTGGCGGGGGCGGGGCGGGCGACCCCGCAAGGGGGGGGTGCGCGCCCCCCGTGCCCCCCATATGTATCCGCCACTACATTGAATGCTTTTCGCGAAAGATTTACAAAACGCATTGGAAATACCCTACTGGGCGTTTCTAAAGCACTAAAGACCTCTCTTCAAATGCTTATATTTAAGCGTTTGGGACACAAGCACACATTTCGTAAATATATAGAGAGAATACCGTTCTATTATACTGCAGCATGCAAGGAATCTAATTAATGTCAAGTAATATATATATTGCTCAAGCGGAATCAATTATTATGTTCTGAATTGTCATTTCAACAGGCAGTTTTGATATTATGGCTTGAAACGCATTTTCTTAAAAGCTGTCTTGATATTACGTTCTAAAAATGTCTTTCAACTGCTTTGAATTAAAAATTAGTTTCATACTCTCATTAACGCTGCTAGAAACAAGATTCCTTTACATGGTATGATGGAACTATATTTTGCAGGCACGGGGGCTCACTTTTGAGCGTTCACAACTTGTGAATCGCCCATGAATATAGAAATTCGCAGTTGTTTAGTGAGTTTATTGTGAGTGTTGTTTGGTGTTGTTTTTGTTATGAGTTTTCCGATAAATTAAGTCATAAATCTGGAGTATTTACTTATATATCATTAAATCAGTTGTTTTAAGTACACTACATTCGTATTTCGGGTACTGTAAGCCAGAAATAGGGTTATGTTTGCCCTGGTGGCATGTACAACTAAAGCTCTGTATCAAGAGCTTTATGTACAACTTAAGTTTAATTATGTGCAGTTGATGGTGTTGTTACTCGTCGTCCATGAAGAATACGCAAAGTTTTCCGGAGGATTTCTACTTACAATTAGTGAGATAGCCAGATTGATTACGAACTAAGTGTTTTCGCTGAGAGATACGAATTTCATCACTTTTATCGAACTCATAATTTGGCTAGAAGACTGTGATAGAGATTTGTGAAAGGATAGTGCTATATCCACTTTTCGGTGGTTTTTACTATTCTTTATCCACTATGTGCTCATACCTATATTTCATTTTACATAATAATTTATCTAATAAATGTGTTAAAATGAGCCTGAATTATTTCATTACGAGGGAAGGCATTCGAAGATCTTCATGAGGTTGTAGTACAAATGGGTTTACCCTGTCATTGCTCCCTGTCCTTCAAGCTTGGCTGGCTCCGCGTATGTGAATGTGGGGACCGTGGGGACGTTATATGGCCAAGAATGGTTCATCGAATCAAGTAAGTGTGGTGTGGAAGTTTTATTATAGACGGCAAGGGAGTTTCAGTGGTGGGAGCAAGGGATTGCGAGGTCATAGGGCAGCAAACAAATTTGCAGTGAAAGTCAAGAAAGTTTAAAGTGAGAGTAAATGGACATAAAAAAAGTAGGTATATTGCTAAGTCATTGTATAAGAATGCATTTAATGAGGGGGATAAATGGTTGTACATACCGATGTGATTGATCGCACCCAGAAATTCACTATGTCTCGTCCCAGCATAATTACTTACCTCATTGCAGTATTTTTTCCCGACATTTATCTAGGATCAGAAACATTATTTGGCGTCACATGGACGCGGCCAAAACATATGTGACGGTCCCAAGTGAGGAGGCTACACAAACGATTATCGGTAGGGCAGACAACGCCTTAAGGAACCTTATTTGAGCGTCCGTGAAACCCCCTAAGAATGCTTTATGAATCCCCAACACCCGGCTCCACTAAGCGTTTTCATTGCTCAACGAAAGCCCACGAACCCCTGTAAAGACGCTCAACAACGCCTTAAGAAAACCTCACCAATACAATGAGCGTTCACGGATCGCCCAGGAAACGCCAATGAATCTTTAAGAAACGCTTTCAAAATGCCTAAAGCGTTCACAATTGTGCTCAATGAACGCCTAATTGAGCAATCGCCCAGGATTTACAACGCCTTACGGAAGCTTAGAAAAACGCTTAACAAATGCCGAATGCTCTCTCAAAAACCGCCAAGCCTCTTCAACCTCCCACCCCCTGCAGGGGGTGGGAGGTTGAAGAGGCTTGAGTTTCTTGCAATCTCAAGAGGTAGGGGGAAGATAGGGAAGGAGGCAGGAAGCTCGAGTGTGGGAATGCAAGTCAGCCAAAGGGAATGTGCACACTTACAAGAAAATCTTATAAATTTTTAAAATCCTCCAATTTTCTTAGCTAAAAATATTTAAAAAATAACATAATATGCTTGAAAAGTGATCTATGAACAATAATGTAAGGGTTTTAAATAAAAACAGTATGTCAGTGTACTTCTCTGTGTTTAAGAAAGAAAACAGCAACTAGGAACCAAAAAGACAGTATAAACTCAGTAAGGATAATATATTATATAATAAGTCGTTAAAACTTTCGCGGTCCATATTATGACTTATATATGTTTTTTGGGTTGTCCGCGTCTTGCTAGCTGGTTCGAAGGTGGCCGACGTTTCCTCTCCTTTGCCGGAGACTTCCTCAGGGCTACTGAGTGACCACTCCGGTTATGCATCTATTTATACGAATTTGGGGAGAGGGGGGGAAGAAGGAGGAGGGGGAGGGAGTTGTGGAACAGTGTTCCTGGCTTCCAGTTTTAGCGAGAAATAAAAGAACCCAGAATGTTCCACAACTCCCTCCCCCTCCTCCTCCTTCCCCCCCTCTCCCCAAATTCGTATAAATAGATGCATAACCGGAGTGGTCACTCAGTAGCCCTGAGGAAGTCTCCGGCAAAGGAGAGGAAACGTCGGCCACCTTCGAACCAGCTAGCAAGACGCGGACAACCCAAAAAACATATATAAGTCATATTATATAATAATTTACAATACTAACAATAAGTCATGGTGCCTCTTTTTATCAGCGAATCTTAGAATAACGGCTTCTGGGTCTAGTGGAATTTCTCGATGGACCGACATTAGCCCGAAGCCAAGTCTTCAGCCGACGCAGGGTAGAAAAACTGCGCTCCGCGGTCGCTGCACTGACTGGAAGTGTAGCCAGAATCCGCAGAAGTTTGTGAATGGTTGGATACATGTCAATGCCGCAGTTTTCCAATGTTTTCAAAACGTAATCTGGGAGTTATTCCCTGTTCTTCACGACTCGCTTCAACTTTTGAACCCACAATGAGAAATCTTGCTTTACAGTTATAAAAGTAAATAAGACCCTTATAAATATTTACAATTTCTCTCATATCGGCTTCATCTTCTGATTTTATTTCATTTTTGGGCAAGATGGATCGAAGATTAAATAAATTCATGACATCCGTTGAAAGTCTGTCTTTTAAGTCTGTGATGACGTTGTCCAAAAGTGGTATGTAAACAGATGATCGAAAATATTTTTCACACGACTCGGCAGGGGACCAATTCTATTTCAACTCAGGCAGGTACCACCAATATTTGTCCGGTGTCCCTCTTCAAATTTTCCGAAAAAATACATTATTTACTCCTACATATCAGAATTATCATCTCACAAAAAGTTTTGGGAAAATTTTTTTTGACTGATTTACTACATCTTGCTCTTCCTTGAACTACGACCTTGACGTGGTGGAAGGGCTTGTGCGTTCCAATGACCCCTAGAGCTGGACTGGCAGGAGCAAGTACATTGCTCCTGGTAGGGCCACCCATGCCAGATAGGTCGAAGGGTAGGAGCCAGACGAAAGGTAGTTCCGTGATGGTGTCACGTTAAAAATACCGTTGAGTCGCGTGGGATACCTCTCAACTATCTCCTCCCAGCACATGAAAGTCATTCAAAGAGAATTGATTCCTGGCAACTACGGGACGCCGCCCACTAGGGCGGGTGTCGTGCCCGGCAGCGGGGGAGGCAAGGCCTCCGCGGTCGTCATCACACGAAATCCTTGCACAGAATCAGAATCATCATCATCAGAAGATACAAGGGAAAGGAGGGAGAAGAAGAAGAAAAAGAGGAAGAGGAGGAGGAAAACATTGGTAAAAATAGGAACTTGGAACGTAAGGACCATGATGAGGGCCGGGAAGCTTGAAAATATTAAGCAGGAAATGGAAAAAGGAAAAATAGATGCTTTGGGATTGTGCGAGGTTAGATGGAAGGATAGCGGGGACTATTGGAGTGATAACTACAGGGTGATCTATAGTGGGGGAGATGAGAGTCAACGGGGGGGGGGGGTAGGCATGGTACTGAACACAAAGTTGGGACTGAGGGTGGTAAACATTGAACAGGTGAACGACAGGATACTAGTGGTAGAAATAAAAGCACGGCCGACGAATTTCGTACTGGTCCAGGTATACATGCCTACGAGCAACCATAGGGAGGAAGAGGTGTACGAGCAAGTAGAAGAAATAATTAGAGAAGTGCCGGGGAAGAAAAACCTGATAGTGATGGGTGACTGGAATGCAGTGGTGGGAGAAGGGAGGGACGGATTAGAAGTGGGAGAGTTTGGGCTAGGAAGAAGAAATGATCGCGGGGAAAAGGCAGTTGAATTTTGTAGAAGAAATAAATTAGTAGTGACAAACACTTGGTTTAAACATCACCCCAGGCGTAGGTACACATGGAAAATGCCGGGTGACACTGGGAGATACCAAATTGATTATATAATGGTGAGGCAGAGATTTAGGAACAGTGTAAAAAACTCTCGTAGCTATCCAGGGGCGGATGCGGACTCGGATCATAACTTGGTGATGATGAAATGTGAAGTTAGATTCAAAAGGCTTTGTAAAGGTAGGAAGATAAAGAGGCGGAACCTTGAAGCATTGAAAGGGTTGAAAAAGAGGGAATACCAAGAGCTAGTAGAAAAGAACATAGGTGAAGAGAAGCGGAGGGGAACCATAGAGAAGAGATGGGAGGTTATAAAAACAGGCATCGCAAGAGCGGCAGAGAAAACAATAGGAACGGTGGAAAAGAAGAGGGTTAAGAAGCAGTGGGTTACAGAAGAAATGATAAAGAAAATGGAGGAGAGAAGGATATGGAAAAACGTGAACACCGACGTAGGGAAGAGGAAGTACAAGGAATTGAATAATAAACTCAGGCGAGTGACCAATCGGGCAAAAGAAAACTGGTGGAAGGGACAATGTGAGCAAATGGAAAAGATGCAGGAGGAGGGGGAAGTGGGCGCTTTGTACGCCAAGGTGAAAATGTTATCGGGTGGTAAGAGAGGTCAAGCGATACCAAAGGTTAAGGACAAAACAGGAAAGATATTAATCGAACAGGAAGATATCCAAGAAAGGTGGAGAGAATACGTAGAGGAGCTATATGACAGCGAGAATAGACCCCTTAGCCTAGATCTAGAGGACGAAGGAACAATAGATAAAGATAACCTCGGACCAGAGTTACTTGAGAGTGAAATAGAGAGGGCAATGAGAGAGATGAAGGGTAGAAAAGCCGTGGGAACCGATAACCTACCTTCGGAGCTACTGAAGAATCTAGGTAGTAGGGGGAGAAAATCGTTTTTCGAACTTATTCGCAGGATCTACGAGGAAGGAGTATGGCCAGAGGATTTCGTGAAAACAGTATTAATACCTATCCCGAAGAAGAAGAAAGCGTCAGAATGCGAGGAGTATAGAACAATCAGTTTAATTTCGCACGCAGCAAAAGTGTTGCTTAGAATACTAAATAGAAGGTTGGAGAGCAGAGCAAAGTGCTATTTAGGCGATGACCAATTTGGGTTTAGGAAGGGGAGGGGAACCAGAGATGCGATTGCGGTAATGAGGACACTTACAGATAGAAACATAGAGCATAATCAGGATGTTTTCGCTTGTTTTGTAGATTTCGAAAAGGCGTTTGACAGAGTAAACTGGGAGAAACTAATGCAGATACTGGGGAAAATAGGAATAGATTGGCGTGATAGGAGACTCATCCGAAACTTATATATGGGGCAGAGGGCTCATGTAAGGGTAGCGGACGGTGAATCAGGGTGGGCAGTTATAGGTCGCGGGGTGCGGCAAGGGTGCCCGTTGTCGCCTTTACTTTTTAACATCTATGCTGAGGAAATGGTAAGAGAGGCATGGGATGAGCTAGACGTGGGAATGAAAGTAGGAGGCCAGTGGATAAAGTCGGTTAGATTCGCAGACGACCAGGCGTTGGTGAGTCGGTCATCGAAAGGACTTCAAACTTTAGTAGATGCACTGGAAAAGCAGTGTGAGAAATACGGAATGAAGATAAATAATAGGAAAACAAAAGTAATGAGATTTGGTAGGACAAAGAAAGCGAAGCTGGTGATAAGAGTAGGAAGTCACAAACTGGAGCAAGTAGAACAATTTAATTACTTGGGTAGTACGCTAGAAGAAAGAGGACATAGTAGCAAAGACATTAGGAGGAGAATAGCGCAAGCGAAGGAAGCGTTTAATAATAGAAGGGAGCTGATGACGGGGACCTTAAGTAAGGATGTAAAAAAGAGGCTAGTAAAGAGCTTGATATGGAGTGTGGCGTTGTATGGGGCGGAAACGTGGACCTTGAGAAAGGAAGACGAAAATAGGCTGAAGGCTTTTGAGATGTGGGTGTGGAGGAGGATGGAGAAGGTGCGTTGGACGGAAAGGAAGACAAATGAGGAAGTGCTTGACATGGTGGGCGAGGAGAGGAAACTTATAGATGAGATTAGGGGAAGGCAGGGTAGGTGGCTGGAAGGGGTAATGAGGGACGATGGTTTGCTGAAGATCGTGGGTGGGAAGGATGTTGGGTAAGCGGGGAAGGGGAAGGAAGAGAATCGGTTTTATGGACGGGATGAAGAACGGTAGGACTTATGCTGAGATGAAGAAAGAAATACAAGAGGTAGAAAGGGCACAGCACGTGTAAGAGTTCGTTGGATATTCTCTGACTTTCATCACAACCTACCTCTAACCGGTAGATTACTGTAATGAATGAATGAACATATGTTCATACAGGAAATTATTTCCATTCAGGGAAGTAAGGTAGCCTGTGAGGCAATAAGCCTGTAATTAGCCTAAATTCAAAATCTACGATGCGGAAATAAAAAAATATAGAACCAAAAGTACTCATTACATAAAGAAAAACGTTGAAAGGAACTTTGTGCGTAAAAATAAATTCACAACTGTATTGACTGTAAAATATGAATTACAACATAGAACATACAACACATGAATTTAAGCATAGTATACACAATATACAGACCCTTTACAATAACGTTTCAATATCATCAAAAGTTATTATGCATTTTTGTATCAACCTTATGTATTTACCTAAACAATTAGTTTCTTTAATTGTATTTGGCAGGATGTTATACAATTTTGGTCCCATATACAAGAAACTCCTTTTGTACAGAGTTAAATTAGGTTTGGGCATAGGAATACAGTTACTCCTACGAAAATTAATCAACTTATTGCTCCCATATAATTTTGGGCTGTATCCACTACGCAAGAAGAATATTTTTAACACTTTATAACAATACATATATCTCAGCAGTAGTATGTTTAGTTCAATAAATAAATGACGGGAGTGTTCATAACATTTTTCAAGTAATATTAGACTTACTATTCTTTTCTGCACGAAGTAGGCTGATTTAATAGTGTTTTAATAAGCTCCGCCCAAACAAGTAAGCCTGTAATCTAACTTTGAGTGTACCAAGGCATGGTAAATCATTTTTCGGACAGAATGGAGACATTTATTACGAATGAAATAAAATTTGGTGACACTACGCTTTAAAACAGCACTTACATTTGCAATTTGCTTATTCTATTTCAGGCGATAATCTAATGTTACTCCCAGATATTTCACTTCTTTTGCCATTTTAATGACAGGGCAATTGCAAGGATGCATTGAACAGTCTAATGTGTGATACAGTAATTTGACATCAAGATTATAACAGTCACAAATGTCATAAAACATACATTGTGTTTTTCTTTCGCTTAATTCCAAGCCATTATAATGAAACCAGTGTCGTAGACTGGGTAAGTCATGCTGCATGGCATTAACAACTCCATCCCAAGTAGAATTTATGTAATTTAAATCCACATCATCTGCCCTTGTTACCTTGCCATTTAATTCAAAGCTACATAAATCATTAATATAAATTAAGAACATAATAGGGGGAACTTGCACCTAGGGTGTTCGCAGGTTGAGAAAAGTGGTGGAGGTGGGTTTAAGAATGTCTTTCAGGTTTGAGGGACACTTATAAGAAACCTTGGCACGTGAGGGTAAAAGGAGGGAAATATACAGTTCAAAAAACCACTACTTCTACAATGCTTCAAACCTGCATCTCCTCTCTCCTTTCCCCTTGGTCATATTGTATATATTTCCTTGTTACATCTAGAAATCGGATCAGAAATATTTGTTTTTCCCAGTTTACAGACGAACTCAATCTTGTTTTGTCGAAGTCAGCCTCGAACAATCGAGAGTGCCGAATTTTTTTTAGAGTCCCTGTCTGGATTGAGCTCATTCTTTTCTAAATCAGCTAAGCGCATACATGCTCTTAGTGAATTCCCCACGAAAAAAGTGCCACAGAATTCACGAACGCGATGGTGTTTTATGTATTTCGAGGCTTGTCAATACTGTGAATGAAAATCGGAGCCACTTAATGAGCTTTTTTCAGAGCATCATTGAAAATTCATCAGACTGGGAGTCCGATGTAGTGGTATCGGCGAATGGATATATTTCATTTCTTTCTGAGATAAACACCATTTTCCTCCTTCGCGTTTTCTCAAAGTTATACTGCTACACAGACGTGTTTTTTTAACATACTTCAGACAAAATATTTGGATATACTACATTGCGTCGAAAAAGTAAATGAAACTAAATGCCTCATTTTAAGTGAAAGGTGTAAACTTGATGTGGTGTGGCCGATTTAAGTGAAAGGTGTAAATTTGATGTGGTGTGGTCAGATGTTCTCAAAGAAATACATGAGTCGGGAGAAGGCATATCACAAATCCGCAACAGGGATACAGTTGAAATTAGAAATATGAAGTTGTATGTTGAAATAATCGACAATATTAAAGTTCAGCTTACATACAGGTTCGACAATATCCATCAATTGACATTTAGTTAGTCCTCATTTTTTAACATACAAATTTTTAATCCTTCCAAAAAGCCTTCCTAAATTCTTCCTTGGAACTTTTGAAAAACTCCCATGCGAAAGAATTCGATTTTATCCGTTATGAGAATGAACTTACTGTTTTTTATTCAATGGATGAGTTCTGTGGGTATCCCCATGAATTAGCCTCGTACATGAAAATAAACCAGCTCTATATGCCATTTCACGAAGTGCATAAGCTGATATTACTGGTGTAAACCATACCTAGTACAACTACGTCCGTCGAACGCTCCTTTTCCGCTCTTAAACGGATAAAATATTTCCAGAGAGCAAAGCAAGGTCAGGAAAGGTTATGTGGTTTGGCTTTAATGTCCATTGAAAAGGTAAATCTATCTGAAATTAGCAGTAAAATATCATTTTTCGACGAAGTGATTGAGGAGTTCAGTAAAAAGGAAAGGAGACTAGAGTTACACTACCAATAGAAAAAAAGACGGAAAAGGAAATTGAACAGTGATGAAAGGCAAGTTACAAGTGAAATTTTAAAACTTTCTCAATGAACTACTAAAGTGAATCGTCTAAAGCCTCAACCGATTTTGAGGATGTGTTGGATTCTATTACATTAATACAACCATAGGCATGCGCAGGATTTTGCTATTGGGGGTGCCTAAGATAAAAATGCCGCCTTTTGCTTTTGCCCTTGACCGTAACCATAAGCCTTGGGGTGCTCGGAGGAAAGCCAAGCAACTCCCATAACGAAATTAGAAGGCCTCTTTATTTGTGTAAAACAAGAAATCTAAATATTATATTTTTGCTTTAATATTGATGCTAGGACAATCTATTTCCTAAAAAATACTATTAAAAACGGCCATTAAATAAGGCGCATAACATTGCTTTACTAGTCGGTCATTTACTTTTTATCAAATAAAAGCATAGTAACCATTGGGAAGAAAATTCCATTTAAATTCCAAAAACTTTTTGTAATCAGCTTTAACAGAATAATGTTTTTAATATACTGGTACTTCTACTTTCGTTTTTTTTCGCGCCCTCAATTGGGCTCCGTCCCTTATATCCAAGAAGTATATAGAATGATAGTTTGAGTAGTCTCATTACGGATAAACAAAATCAGACTTTAAAAAATGTATAGATTGATTTATTTTCTAGTTTTTCTAGTTTTTTTTCTACTCGCTTTCCCGCAAGTTTTCTGTTCCATCTAAATTTTTGCTCCCCTCCAATATTTTTTGGGGGTGCCGCGGCACCCATGGCTCCCGCTGTGTGCACGCCTATGAGTACCACCTTTCTGCATGTATGGAGAACAAACAGCTGAAATAATTTTCGTCAACATAGAGTTTGATACTGGATATGCAACGTGTAAGTACAAAATTTTACACTCTTTTATAGAGGTTACGAGAATTGTCTTGAGAAAAAATCACTCTGACCCATAAGCTAAAATTCAACTATAGAAACTGGCCCGGGCGAATGATTTTATCCCCATTTAATTTCTCGTATTGGTTTTGAACCAGTGAGTAACGCATACTCCTAATATTAACCTAACGGCATCCCCCCCAGTGTCCTCGATTTTGTAACAACGCTTATTATTTATCGCATCGCCATACAGCATTTCTTCTTAAAATGACGTACGTATACTTTATAATTTTGTGAAAATTATTCATTCAACAAACTTACTACCGTGTTAGGATATTGATAACGATGAATTTAAACGGAAATGCCATTTTTTTCTTTAATTCATTGAATTAGTCATTTTTAAGGCAAGCTGTGGAAATGACACATCAAACTACTCGTTAAGTTTGTAATGTTAAGCAATGGTTGTGTGTGCTGTGTTATATTTACGAGTTAATTTGTAGCTCAGAATAAAGTGGTTATTATTTTCATTGTTACAGTTGTAACACTTCCCTTCGAGTCCCCGGAAAGCATCAGGTTTCATTGCCATCATAATTGCCGGAGACTTGAGAGGGGTTGGGCAGTAATCGTTGCCACGTCTGACGCCCATCGGATCAGTGGCTACGCTGCTGTCGGGTGATGCGTACGCAGTAGACGGATTGACCCCAGGATGACGGCCTTCTGCATGCGTTCAACTAGTGATTCCGCCTGTGCCACGCAGGACGGAATGCACTTGATGTTATTTAGCAGCGAGCCCTTAACTCCACCGAGCACACCTATGATGAGGACCACTAGTTTCACTGAGTGTCCGGGGTACATCTGTCGAAGTTCGAAAAGCAATCTTGATTTTTTGTCCGTTTTTCCACCTCCTTCGCATCCATGCTCGTTTCAGCCGGAGCCGAAAACTCGATCACGAACATGGAGCGTGTGAGGTGGTCGTTGAGAACGATATCAGGTTTGTCGCCTCCAACTGCCTGGTGTTGGAGAAGGAGTAATTCCACCAGATCGTGCATTTTTTGTTCTCCACGACGGACTCGATATCTGCAGGGGCATAGGGCAGCACAGGTGTTTCGTCGATGCCATAATGGTGTCGAAGGTGAAAGTATAGCACCCGTAGGGCCGCGTTATGCCGAGCTAAATACGCTGACTTGGCGTAATAACTACAGCCGGAGAGGAGGTGACTCAACGTCTCCGGCTGGGCTCGGCACGCCCTACATCACGTGTCCGCAACCTCCGCCTTGAATATAATGCGGCGGTACACGAGTGTGTTCATGACACCATCCTGGCACGCGAGGACAAAACCTTCGGTCTCGGACTTCAGACCAGCGGAGCGTAAGAAGGCAAACGTCAGCTCCTTCGATAACCCATGGTTTTCGATGTTTCGGTAGAAACATCCATGCATGGGCTTAACGGTATGCGCCTTGAGCAAGGCATTTTGCTCGGCTTTTTTAATTCGAGCTTGAGAACGTCTGCCTTCAATGACGAGATAGTCATGCCATTGTCGCTTCCGTCGGATGACGGGTCGAATTCGAGACCGGTTTCGTCCGCTGCCCTCTTTGCCGCCTGGAAGAGAAACGCCCCTGCTCCCGCACTCTAGTGATCTCTCACGAGATTGAGCAGGGGATCCATGCTTTTCAAAACCCAGCAAGCTGTATTCAGGACAACTCTGTTGTGGAGACACTCCAGACTCAATAGTCCTCTACCACCTACATTGCGAGGGAGATACAATCTGGCGACGGAAGATTTCGGATGAAGACTTCTATAGATGGTCATCATCTTCCTCTTTCCCTTATCGAGGTTCTGCAACTCGTTGAAGTTCCACTTCATGCATCCGAAGGTATACAGCAGTGTAGGAACCGCGAACATGTTCGTGGCAAGAACCTTGTTCTTGCCTGACAGCTCAGAACTCCAGATGTTACTGAGAGTCCGTCTGTATTTGGCGGTGACCCTTTCCTTCACTGCTGCAACCTCCTGCATTCGGCGCTGGGGGACGCCGAGATATTCATAGCTGTCATCGTCCTCGAGGTGACGAATGAAGCTCCCGTCAACAAGTTGCACGTCTTCCTTGATCTCCGAAAATCTTCCTTTTGCCAAGTGGATGGATGCACACTTGTCCAATCCGAACTCCATCCCTATAGCCTCACTGTATTCCAGTACGGTGCCCAAGGCAGTGCGAAGGTCTTTCGCATTAGAAGCGTACAGCTTCAGGTCATCCATATATAACAAATGGGTGACCTTTTGCTTCCTGTCACCTGGAACACCACACATGTATCCTTTACCTCGTCGCAGCCTAAGGGACAGGGGAAGGAGGGAAATACAGAACAGTAAGGGGCTCAAGCTGTCACCTTGAAAAACGCCACGGTGGTATGTTACCAACTCTGTGGAAACTGACCGCTTGCCTGAGGTCAGAACGAAGCGCGTTTTCCAGAGTGGTAACAGGCGTTGGATGCAGGACACAACCTCAGGGTGGACTTGCATCAACTTCAGCATGGCGATCAAAAGCTCATGCGAAGTGGTGTCAAAAGCCTTCTTGTATTCCACCCAGGCCATTGATAGGTTTCGCTTATGCCGGATGGCATCCTGGCATATGCACCTATCAATGAGCAGGTTGCCCTTGTATCCCGCAATTCCCCGCTTTGAGCCCCTCTGCTCGTACACCTCCTCCCACACCGGCTGGACTTGGTGTAGGATAAGGTCGCTCAAGATCGAGGTGAACGCCTAATATACAGTGTTGAGGCAGGTTATGGGGCGGTAGTTCTTTGGATTGGACAAGACTCCCTTCTTAGGTATTAGAACCGTGCGTCCCTCAGTCAGCCAAGGTGGAATTGGTTTTCCACCATTTAGAAAGGACGTGAAGATTCCGGCGAGGTGTTGGTGGGTGGAAGTAAATTTCTTCCGATTTCTCAAATTTTCATCCTCGATCAATTGATACACCGTCCAACAAATATACACTTTTTATACGGAATAGGTCCTATTATATATTTTACGCGGACGTTTTTCTTTCGGGACGGTTCAATTTTCTATAGCCAACAGTTTTTACGCTATAAAATGTTTGATGAGTGAACATTTCGGGAATGCTCCTATGAAGTACTTCAAGAGCATCTTAAAAATTATTTGTGCATCGTACATTATTAACCAATGCAGTGATCAGATTTTAATTTATATTTCATCAGTTTGAATAGTATGCCATTCTTAGCATTAGTTTTTCGGTTTTCAATTCAGATTTCATAAGCAAATTAATCCACTGTGATGTGCGGGATGCATATCATCCTGCTGAGCGAGAGCTTTCCCGAAGTTACTTATCACCGCACGCCACTAGTTTGTACTATGTGAAGAGTGATCGAGTGTGTAGATTCGGGATTGTGCTGAAAGTAAGGGATTTTATTGCCGAGTTCTGCTGGAAACGGGTGGCAGGTCAACTTCTGGTTTGGTGGTTACTCCACCGCTTATGCTTGTCCTTCCTGTCGTCTTTTGCGTACTCGATGGGAAAAAAAATAACATTCACGGAGGTACGTTACACGACTCCATCTTCAGAACCTATTTATCTTCATTTCAATACGTGTGGCTAAAGACGTTGTAGTACATTCACTATCGTGTGCGACTAGCATCGCATATGTGGTGACGTAACGTGCTTATTTCATGTGGAAGCTATTTGTGAATAAATCATACTTACGATTGGACCCCATCTCGTAAGATGTATTGATCGAGCTTTTCTTCCTACGACTAACGACTATGTGGAAACAGCACAAGAATCGTGTGGTCATTGCATGGATTTTATCTCAACGATACACCTCCATTTGTAGAAATTCAGATCAAAGCTACGAATTTGTAATACCTTTCGCACGGAGAGAGTAATTGGATTAATTTAACCTTAAAATGCCTGTCCTGCGCACTCTCCGAGCTCTCTCCATCGTGGCGGAATGAGGGTGAAAGAAAGGTGCTATGCTCGCTCTCCCTCTTGAGGTCTTTGAGCGGGAGAGGCTGACTTCAGAGCGCAGGTCCGATTTAATGGTAGGGAATGGCAAGGAATCAAGGAATAATAGATTTCTCTTTTAAAAAAAGTTGGTTCATTTCACAAACATGAGGAGTAGGGAAAGAGGGATAGCAGTCAGGAGTAAAGGAAGATTGGAATGGTACGTCCTCTTAGGCGTCGCGATGTCCCGTGTTTTGAGGAGTGGCGGCTGGGCGCGCGGAGAGCCTCTAACGGGATAAGTGTGGCAGTGGGCGTAGGAGTCCTGGCGATCGGTCTTCCTCCGGGCTGGCGATGGCAGCATTCTCGGTCGGATTTGGGAGAGGGAGCAGAGAGCCGGAGCAGGGAGCCGGAGCAGGGAGTTGGATGGGTCCGTTCGATGTCGGGCAGGAGGTCCGAGAGACCCGTCGGATGGGTCCGTTCGTTGTCGGGCAGGAGGTCCGGGAAACCTGTCGGATGGGTCCGTTCGTTGTCGGGCAGGAGGTCCGGGAGACTCGTCGGATGGGTCCGTTCGATTTCGGGCAGGAGGTCCGCGAGACCGGGTGCCGGAGCAGGTAGACTAGTCGGATGGGTCCGTTCGGAGTCAGGGAAAGTCCGGGAGACTCGTCGGATGGTTCCGTTCGATATTGGGCAGGAGGTCCGGGTGACTTGTCGGATGGGTCCGTTCGGAGTCAGGGATAGAGACCCTCTATTAGGAGAGGTTGGCCAATGAGTATAAATATTGCACTCATGGAATAGAACACTTGCTAAAAACTTAAAGTCCAAATAAATCCCCAGGTCCTGAAGAAATTCCTGCCCGCGTGTATAGAGAATTTTCTTGTGAAATTGCACCCTACTTGCAGAATATATTAAGTAAATCCATCAACGAACCCAAAGTTCCCAACCTAAATACTACCTGAGCAATCTCTTTAAAAACCAGTTTACGCGATGGATGCACCCGCGCAAGTGCATGTGTGAACAACAACGACCGCATATTCGCTGAAAAAGAAGTGACTATTAAAAGGAAAGACGTTCGCGAATTCGTCCATATTAACGTGTTTCGACGTTAAAATTATAAATGCACATTTTCTTAGCCATGCATCCACAAAAAGTATACGGATTGTGTAAGCAGGACAAAATGCTGTACAGTTCAACAATCAAAGAACTCCTCCTTATCCTACGCCCGCTAGATGGCAGGAGACACGCTCAGCTATGACTGCAGCGGCTTAGTTTCCGCAGGCATTGTATATGGATTAAAAACAAACACTCCATTCTAAAATAAGAACAATTATTATTTATCTAACATCTTAGTGCAAAATAAGTGTTGTAATATCCGTAATAATATTATTTATATTGTCACTGTAATAGTTCTGTTTGCATTGAAATAACTTTGGAATGGGAATTTTAGAATCCGTTTTCTGATCACGGTAAATTCATAATTTTGGCAGACCTTTCCCAATCTTCTGTAAGAAGAACTTGGAAACAATTAATATTTTGGACGGATCTTCAATAAAGTCAACTACTGTTTCTATCTCAAATGCTCTTGTGTCAATTGGATATGCGATATGATGCATGTATCGACAATCAGTAATCAAAATAACCATAGCACGAGTACCTTTCGTTACCAGTGCGGTATCGAAAAAAATATCGAAATCACCAAAAATCCAATGTATACCAACATCGTCATGAGTTGATACCTGGAAAATACAAGTTCCCACCCGTTCAAAATGATTGCACTACATATAATTCATAGATTTTATTGTTCACGCTAAATGATCTTCACATTTAAAATTTCTCTCTTATGAATTCAAGTTTATGAGATTCACAAAAAAATAACTGTGAAGAGAGAAGGGCAGGGATAAGAATTCGTGGTTAAGTAACATAATGGTTCATTATTCTTATGTGCTTGACATGTGTTGAGCCTTATTATTTATGTACCTGCCGGAGTGGGTACACGCAGTAATCAAGAATGTCTTTTTTTGTTGACTTAAGGTTTTTCAGTTTTCCGTTTGGTATGTACGTCTTTATAATTACGTGTTTGAACTTGATTTTAAATTTAATGACTTTTGCAGTTAATGGGATCCCTTACGTATAAGGTATTAGTTTTGTGAACATTAGCCTTGAAATTAACTTCTGTCTTATTCCCAAGAACTCAGCGTGGACGCATTCATTAATCTAAGATTTCTTCGCCCTTCACGCGGGCCAAATCTTCCACGAGTTCCACCTAGGGGTGAGATAAAGACACCGAGTATAACAAGCCCTTCCCTCCGTCTCTCCTCTAGTCGTATTCACATGTTTTTGATGCCGCTCACTCGTTCGCCGTCTCACCTTTATCTTCATTCCTCGACCGCTACCCTCTCCCTCCCGTCCCCTCTCCCCTCTCCCCAACGCACTTATTTCGTTAATTCACGTTGCTCAAATTCGTTCAATCAATCACACTTTCTGCTTTTTTCTCATCTGCTTTTCTCTTAATCCAAACAGCTTTATTATTCACAAAAAATATTACTCAATTCAATGACGGCTACCCTAGGTAGAACTAGATACATCCACATAAATGACCTTAGTATGACCTCAATGCACGCGTTGTTTATCTTTACTGCATGGAACGGAGAATATTTACTCCTATAAAGGGATTTTAAATGATCGTTATATGAAAATGATTCAAATTTTATTTTTTAAATTTTTATTAAATATTAAATAAATTTTATTTATAAAATATTTTAGTAAATATCTATTTCGTAGGGTTTTTCTTCACTCTAATAAGTTCTCTTTTATTGTATTATTTTTGTAATAGAAATAACAAAAAATATTATCCGGATTGTTTTCTCAGATATTCAATCAGTTTTATTTATGCAAACACATACGATGTAACAAGAACATAATATCTGCCTAGGTTCGTGTTCAATTCGAGAGCGGTTTGAAGCGCGGGATAGAAGTATCGTTCGAACGATCGACCGGTCCATTTACTTTTTGAGCCATGTGGGTGCAACTGTCCTTGAACTCACGACGCTTCTGGCAATATGTTTTAAGCTACTTTGCCAGATTATTTGTAGAGAGGAGAATAATCAATTTTCTTGCAAAATATTTTTTAAACTAACATTTACACTAAAGAATATTTGCGGTACCATTCATTGCAAGTTTTTATTGGCGCGTAGCATACATGGATTTGTTTTATAAAATATATTTACAGAGAGCTAAGGCGAAAATTAAGAGATGTAATAATTCAATTTTTGCTGTGTTAATCTATAAAGGCGAACTAGTGTTAGCCTGGATATCTTAAAATTATATATGTAATGAAGTATAGACCCAATTTCAGCAAGGCGAATAAAAAGTAGTTTTATATTTTTGCGAAAGATATGATATTACTATAGTTCAGAAAATATCTTGGGTTTCGCTATTTTTATTCCAAGAAATTAGTTTTAGAATATATCTTTTAATAAATTTTAAGTAGATTCAAGAGGGTGATTTCATTAACAACGCTTCCATTTGCACGTAGTAATTCACTGATAACAAACCCTTACTATAACGAACCTTCTCAGCTCTGTTTGTAATAAGTTCACTCCTTTTGTATTACATGAATGTAGATTTTTTACGGATCAAGCCGCTATTACTAGTCAAGGATACTATAAGATATATTTAGCCCGTTTTTTCAGTTGAAAACATGCCTTATTAGAAAGTTGAAACCGTGGAATTTGATTTGAAGAACAAATGTTTGCATTGAATTATTAATAATTGTGAATGAATAAAAAACTGTGGATCCATCAACCATTCATATCATCCTCACCTCTCTTTATTTTTATAATGAATAAAGGAGAAGTGGCCGAATTTCCCGAGGAAACACTTTATCTGTTCTGAGTTCTTCGTAGATATTCGCTTTCTTGGTCATAAATATGCGGAGTTAAATATAATACCTTTGAAAGGTAGAATATAAGTATTGTCTATGAAAAATAAAATGAGAAACAAAAGGCCACGTTGACCACACAGAATCAGACTTGAAGAGAATGAAATTCAATAACCTACCATCGTCCTTTTCATGTACATTGTCCGCTAAATATTCTAAAAATACGATAAAGTTTAATAAGGAAAAATAATTGGAATATTAACGTGGCAAAATCCAGACCCTCACGACGACAGAGCTCAATATGAAAAACACTAGGCTAACTCAGATTGACCAATTGTCACAAGGTTTGGTTTGTTAAGTCTATTACCGCTGAAAACAAATATTTTTGGCGACGCCTTGAACTATTCTATGTAATCCCGAGCAAGATTGATACGTATTTAATGTCCAATATCATGATAAAAATGCCTCGTTCCAAATGACAGTGCAAGATACGTAGTAGCTAGATGCCATTAGGTGGGAACTGTCAGTGCTGGTCACCTGCGGCTAATCGCGGAATGAGGGTGTCTCGGTTAAACAACATTTGAAAATTAAAACGAAATCTGAGACTACATCATTTGTCTACTGCAAATATTTGTTAAATATATGTTTGTTGATGTCGTCCATTACAGTTGTTGCTAATGGTCCACAATTAATGAAACATTTTGTACCCCGAGGCCAGTCATTTGTTTATTTAACTTTATCCCAGGGAACACCATCGTCATTGCCTCAGCTGAATCATAGATTTAGAGCAGCTGATGTGATCACGATGAGGTGGTATGTGTCATGGACTAGAACGAAATGAAATCTAGAATAATAAATAAGTTTGTTGAATTATAATCACTCAAAAAATGCTTCCATTTCACCCAAAATTGATTACTGCTTTTTAATGAGAATTGTCAACAGAAGTCCTATAAACATATCTATCAAAATCTTTTTAAAAGTGTTGATGCTTATAAAGAGGTTTTTGATAATATTTTTTTATTCTGTCGTCCATGAATCATGAAATCGCGTCAGGCGTTTCATTAGTGTTTTCCTTCTTCATTTCTATTGTGACATGATCGTTGAGTATCACTTCCAATGCCAATGTTAAAACAGTTTTGAACATAGGTCTCTCAAAAAAGAGAGTCAAAGTCTCTCGCAAAGGCTTTATTTCCACGTGACGAAAAATTAGTGCATATTATTGATATCTTAAATTAATAGAATAGATTTCAGGATGAACAGTTTTACAATATAGTTTTCTCCTCGTACCTTTGGAGACCACTACAATCGATACCGCCAATACTCTGCGATTTTTACATACCCATACTAACACTTATTCTTAAATATGCTCCATATACTACCTACAACTTTCACTCCGGCATTAATACGCCTTTTAATCGTTCTTTCCTTCTTTTGGAAACATTCTGCCAAGATACACAAAACTGTTCAATTGTTCAATTACTTCACCATTTACCTTCATTAAAAAATCACTCTTACATCTCCCCCTTTCATAAACAATTTATTTCGTCCTTGACGCATTCACCCTCAACTCATTGTCCTTGTTACTTCGCTAAAGTTGTACAGGACCCTCTGTAAATATTGTGGGCTCTCAGACAGCAACACACGATCATCATCTGCGTATAAAAGCACTCGTCCTTGTACCTACACGTATCTTTCACTCAATTATCTATAAAAACGTTCAAAATCCACGGTGACTTACGCATTCTTGCTTGAAAATGCAATATAAATATATGAGTGAACATCGTGATTTGCTAATTGAAACGGTTAAGTTATAATGAATTAGGGGAACGATTGGAAACTGCTTTTAGAAATGAATTTTCAAAAATAGTTGTACACTTTTCACTGACTTCCCAAGCATATTTTCATATTGCATATTTAAAATTTTTGTTATGATGTTTATAATACGTGTACTGTAGTAATACATTTTACTTTATAAGTATGCATATGAATGTTAATTTTAAACGTTTCTGCAATCATATTGTAAAAAGATGTTCTATCCAGTTTCCGGATTTTTGTAACTTTCCTTGGAAACTTCTCTTCATTACCTGGACTAATTATTAATAGGGAAATGGTGCAATTTTCATGCGTCAGTTTAATTTATTTGAGTTGACGCAAAGAATCATTTCCTGTTTAGGAGAAGAAAATGTATATAATCTCCAAAGAAAAAATATGCAGGCCTAAGTTACGCGGTTCCTACTTAACTTCCACGTGCTCATACTTCACTCGTAATTCACAGACATGTCCCAGGAATCGGCCAACGGAGGCCACTCACTAAGCGAGCTAGTTTTCCAAAAAAAAGTACCTTCAAACCATTGTATAAACTCACCATTGTTTCTCTTACTTGACTCCGGAGCTGACCACTTCGTTTCCCAGTTAAACGTCCTCCTATGTTCCAGTTACACTCAAACCCTGAAAGTCATTCCTCCTTTCTCTCTCTAATCTTTGCCATGGTTTCCGTTCGCCCACTCTGTGGCCCGCCTCTTTTCTCTTGATGGTGGTCGGGAGAGGATGCTCCCTCGAAGCGCCTAGATGGGAATTAGACAGAAGAGATCTGCCCGTCGTTCTGGCGCGCTTCTTCTAATCCAGTTATGCCCGCCTCTGTGGCCAGCTGTCCGTTCCGCACGGGATAGTGCGACAGAATAATGGGATGAGGACTTTTTTGGTGAATCTCTCACTTTCTTCCTTCCCTATTTCGCGGGAGAAATTGATGTCGGTTTTTTCCGGACAGCAGGATAATGTCCAATGCTGAAAGTCGGGGGAAGGGATAGAAAAAATATCCGCGATCGCTCCCAGAGTTTGCTACTTAGTATAAAGATAAAATATTTTTCCACCAAATCTGCGAATGCAATCGCATTAACTCCTTCAGTGTGGAGTAGATTAGAAAGACTCGACTATTGCACGAATACTCGGAGAAGTTATCGAATTAGCTTCACCCCCGATTCTTTAGGGTTGATTATAAAATGTTAATTCTTTATCATAAATACATAATTTAACTGTATTGCCGTTACCGATATCCTCAAATCAAAATTGTTGCTACTGTTGTAGACTATGGCCAAAAATTCCAATCTTAAGCAATGTTAAGATGCTGATTTGAAATTATTTTGCATTAATTATTTATTACAGTCCCAGTAACGACTGAGTGTGAATTCATTGCATTTTCTTTCATTTTTTGTTACGCATGGTTTGAACTAGAAATTTATTTTATCAGTCACAATCCCATTTGAAAATATAGCACTCTTTTATGTTATAAATGGTTCTGTTCTGAATGAATTGAATCATTAGTTATTGTAGACACTATCTAATAAATCAGCTATTAGTTTTTAATTTCCACTGATGTATCCCAATTTATTTTGCATCTTAATGGTAGGCAGCATATATCCTTTGGAATGTTTATTGACAATCCCACTTTTCTCTTTTCTTCCATGAGTCTGCTAAATCAAATGAAATATATCATAATGTTTTCCGCGGACTTTCTCATAAAGAATGAACAACAGAGTACGCATTGGAAAATCTCTTAAAAATTACTTTAATCGCAAACCAAAGATCGAAACCTACTATTTTCACAAAGCACCAAGAAAAATTACCTGAAAGGGGAAATACGTGGCATGATGTTGCACCTTTTTTATGTGATCGTAGAAGAATATTTCCTGTGCTGTGAACCGCGCACAATACATTTTATTGAGTCGCATTATCGTATCAATCTCGTATGCATCGCACTTGTCATCCCTAGTTATTTCCAGCGGCGGTGGCGTAAGGGATAAAGCCCATCGTTGACTATCTTTTGTTAGCTCCACGCTTTGCTCATTTAGATAGCTTTCACAACTTCCTATTCATGCACTCACACTCTCTCAGTCCTCTTGTAATCACTAGGCTGGGAGAGGGTGAGTGGCAGGGGGTCGTTGGGCCACGTTGGGCGCATTTTATGGCAAATTGATCGAAGTTTCTTTGGAGGAAACGGGGAAAAGACAGTTCCGCTCCAAATTGCTCGGGGATCCTATCTCGCATGCTCACCTTAGGGAGCCCTAGAGGATCATGGGAGACCATAATCCTCCAATATATATATATCGGAGGATTATATAAATAACGATATATATATATATATATATATATATATATATATATATATATATATATATATATATATATATATATATATATATATATATATATATCGTGAGTTCCCCAACCATAGTCGTCCCAAATCCTTTCCACCGCGGGCCTAAAGCCGTGGATAAAAGAGCTGTGGTATTTCTAGATGGTTGCTCATCCGCCTTTGTGTGAGGTTGTTATACTTCTAAGCTGACATTTCCAATTAAGGAAATGTTCTTTTATTTAGATTATTTATTCTGCTTCGATCCAAATCATATAAACATCGTTAAAAGTTAAAAATGCTAAAGATCACCTTCGAAAATCATACTTTGCTGGCTCTCTATTCATTTGGTAATGTATCATTTCGTTCTAACAATAAGAGTATAATTCTCGTTATTGGCAAAAATAAATGTATGGTGGTATTGTATAATACTTGCGATGCCTTATATTGTCGCCAATTCTAATTCCAATAAAATTACGTAACATTAACAGAGGTTCAAATCATAACATGCAAAGATAATGATTGCATTTTAAATAAGTGATTATCAAATAGTTTTGTAGAATAATTGCATAATACACACGCCATTATTCTACGAAAATGGTAATGGAACAATTGCCATGAAAAAATATTCGCATACGAATAGGGTTGTGCAGTTTGTGAATACTGAATCTTGAAAACCATGAAATTCTCTATAATTTTGGCGTATGACCATTATCACCGCGCTTGGAGACTCATACCCATGATGACAGAAATGGATGACGGACTTTAATCCTGGCCAATGCTATATGCCAATATGGTAACGATACTTTTAAAATACATGTATTTTAAATTAGCCCATTCCTAAGCTTAATTTGAGGATTAGCCCTTAAACGGCGCAATCAATCTCATATTTAAACATTCACGGGCCCAAAGGTATTTTTTCCGCTCTTGGGTTATGCGACCTCTCTTAAAAATATTTAAACACCTTCATGGAATTTGTAAATGTGTTGGAAAATTTGCTCAATTTTTTCACCGTATTTTTTTTATATAAATGGGAATAGCATTTTGGATAAATTGTTGGATGCAAATGAACTGTGAGAGAATATGTTTGACCAATTACCTCCAGCTTAATATTCGCAAAGAAAATTTTTTAGTTTGAACGTACCTATACCTCATCTCTTATTTGGCGTCACACGTGAGTACTGTCCCTATCAGGTATGGTGAAGCCTTTTGCTAAGTGTAGTAAGTTATGACCATTGGCTGAAAGAGATACCGGCATTAAACGGGCATACGAGGTGATTTCAATGAACCCTCTTCCGATGGCCCAGATATCAATAAGTATGTAAGGAAATTACGTTGAAGTTCACGCAGCCGCGTCTATGGATGAAATGTGGGAAATGATGTTAGCAATGTCCTTATGGGGAAAGAGGGAGTGTTCTTCAAAGAAGCATCCGGTCCTCTTTTGTAATTATAGTAATGTAATAGTTTTGTGCAATTTTCTCAGCTGTACACAGTAGCTGTGGAGGAAAATCTTTAGAATAATTTAAAAGCAAGTGTATTCCAATAGTAGTGAACAGCAGAATATGTTTAATCACCTAAACTCAATTCCTTCAACTGTGTTTAATTCGCAGTGAAAAAATCATTCGCCTGGACTGGGATTCGAACCCAGACCCCCCGATTTCGCGCGTCGAGTGCTCTACCAGTTAAGCTACCCAGGCGTCATATCTCACTGTGAATTTTATGGAGGCTTTAAGGAGCGAGATGTCTTCACAGGTACCGTGTATACAATGCCAAAGTACCCGTGTGCGAACGCTAAGCGCTACTGTCCACGAGGTAAAGCCAAATTTTAAACACAAAGGTGTTTAAAGTTTGTAAATTTTACGCAATTGTGTGACCACTAGAAGGTGACTCCGTTAAAGTTACTGCGCGGCCAGTTCTGCAGTTCTTTGAATCAATTCCTTCAAGCTCGAGTACCATACATAATGATCCCTAACATTGCTCTTAGATGCATATACTTATATTATAGAAATGAACAATATGCTAATCCTGTCTTTTACTTTTCAGGTGAGTACCGTTTGTGTGCCTTCTCTTTCCAGGGTTCTCCGGTCACATTTTAAAGGTACGTTTTCATTTCAAGAGAAGAATTTCTCGGCTCCAGGGACAGATGCCGTTAATAACTTCTGGTGGAAGAAATTTACTTTCATCCACCAACACCTCGCCAGAATCTTCACGTCCTTTCTGAATGGTAGAGAACCAATTCCACCTTGGCTGTCTGAGGGATGCACGGTTCTAATACCTAAGAAGGGAGACTTGTCCAATCCAAAGAACTACCGCCATATAACCTGCCTCAACACCATATACAAAGCGTTCACCTCTATCTTTAGCGACCTTATCCTTCACCACGTCCATCCTGTGTGGGAGGAGGTGTACGAGCAGAGGGGCTCAAAGCTGGGAATCGCGGGATTCAAGGACAACCTGCTCATTGATATGTGCATATGCCGGGATGCCATCCGGCATAAGCGAAACCTATCAATGGCCTGGGTGGACTACAAGAAGGCTTTTGACAAAACTTCGCATGAGCTATTGATCGCCATCCTGAAGTTGATGAAAGTCCACCCAGAGGTAGTGTCCTGCATTCAACGCCTGTTATCACTCTGGAAAACGCGCTTCGTTCTGACTTCGGGCAAGCGGTCAGTTTCCACAGAGTTGGTAACATTCCACCGTGGCATTTTTCAAGGCGACAGCTTGAGCCCCTTACTGTTCTGTATTTCCCTCCTACCCCTGTCCTTTAGGCTGCGACTAGGTAGAGAATACATGTGCGGTGTTCCAGGTGACAGGAAGCATAAGGTCACCCATTTGTTTTATATGGATGACTTTAATTTATGATGCTTTATGCTTCTAATGCAAAAGACCTTCGCACTGCCCTGGACACCGTACTGGAATACAGTGAGACTATAGGGATGGAGTTCGGATTGGACACCACCTGGCGAGAGGAAGATTTTTGGAGATCAAGGAAGACGTGCAACTTATTGACGGGAGCGTCATTTGTCACCTGTAGGACGATGACTGCTATGAATACCTCGGCGTCCCCCAACGCCGAATGCATGAGGTTGCAGCAGTGAAGGAAAGGCTCACCGCAAAATACAGGCAGACTCTCAGGAACATCTGGAGTTCTGAGCTGTCTGGCAAGAACAAGATTCTTGCCACGAACATGTTCGCGGTTCCTACACTGCTGTATACCTTCGGATGCATGAAGTGGAATCTCAACGAGTTGCAGAACCTCGATAGAGGAACGAGGAAGATGATGACCATCTATAGAAGTCTTCATCTGTAATCTTCCGTCGCAAAATTGTATATCCCTCGCAATGTAGGTGGTAGAGGACTATTGAGTCTGGAGTGTCTACACAACAGAGTTGTCCTGGGTACGGCATGCCGAGTTTTGAAAAGCTGGGACCCCCTGCTCAATCTCGTGAGAGAGCACGAGAGTACGGGAGCAGGGGCGTTTCTCTTCCAGGCGGCAAAGAGGGCAGCGGACGAAACCGGTCTCGACTTCGACCCGTTGTCCGAGGAAAGCGACAATGACACGACCAACTCGTCATTGAAGGCAGAGGTCCTCAAGCTCGAAATAAAAAATGCCGAGCAGAAGGCCTTGCTCAAGGCGCATACCGGTATACAATACTGCGGACGCATGACCCGACCGCAGCGTAGCCACTCATCCGATGGGCGTCGGACGTAGCTGCGATTACTGCACAACCCCTCTCGAGTCTCCGGCCATTATGACGTCAATGAAACCTGATGCTTTCCGGGGACTGGGAGGGGCATGTTACAACTGTAACATTAAAAAAAAATAATAATAATATGCACACTCTCTCGAGAACTATAGTACTTGCATCTTCCTAAAATTCTCTTGCGAACATTCCATACGGTCATTCTTGTCTCCTTATTGTCCACCATCATATACGGATACAAAATTTTATGTTAAACATAGTAAATGAAACAACTTTGTAACATCTACGCAGATGTATGTTTTCCCCGATCGATTTCAACGACTATGCGTCATTTTCAAGGGGAGGCCAACTTTGTTAATGTTTGATGTCCGGAAGCTCCACATCGTATCGCCTTCATGCATTAATTAAAAATTTTATATGCTGTCTGGGTAAAAAAAACTGGAGATTAATATATAACTGCCAAAAATATTCAGTAAAATCTTGAAAGATAGTGGTAATAAGAGCAAAAGAAACGTATATACGATCGATCTGAAAATGAAACGCTATATACACGGTACTACTCAACCTCTGGTTCATAATGCGTACATGAGCTTGTATAAATCCAGAAATTAGTGTATAATGAGTGTGTCTATCTATAATTAACTAAAATTAGTTTTGATGATCATGATTTATCAGTGTTTTTCTCAGATCAGGTGATAAGCAAGCATTTACAATTAACTCTACAATCAGTTTATAACATTCTGTTCTCTACCTGATCATCATCAATACCAGCTATATATTCCGTTAGTCCGACAGTCATGTCAGGTAATCCACCCTCCGGGTCCTTCTCTTCCAAACTGCCGGAGCTGCTGCTGAAGTTCATGGCCTCAGAACAATTAGACCCACTGACCTAAAAAGTAATTTGTTACTAATTCAGTCAAGCAAAAGAGGCAGGTTAGGATTATTTATAATGTAACATGTTTCTATTGAGGTGATAGTTTAAACACTGGAGATTAATTTTGAGTTGTCAAAAATATACTACAATAAAATTCTTGAACTTGCTGAAAGGGACTTAAAAGGGACAGAATTGCATATGCCTTCAACCTATCGATCTGAAAATGAAACGCTATATAAACGGTGCTACTTTACCTCTGACTTATAATGCGTACAAGAGCTTGTATTGCCGCCATTCTTTATGAGTCCAAGGAACGAGGTCTTGCTTGTTTCATCAATTTTGCTCCGGTACCAAGTTATACGCGGAATTACGGAGTTTGAATCCGGTGGTAAATACTTTTTGTTCGGGCCACTTCTTTTTACTGATTTTCCCAGAAGACGTAAAGATAGTTATCTTGGGCTATTCACGTTTTCCACCCAAGGTACGAAAATATCAATGAAATTCACTTTGATATCTCGTTTCCCTTCGTTTCGATTTTTGCAGGCGCTATTGCCGTGCCTTCCCAATATAATTAATATCCCTGGTTTTCTCATAATAAATAATGCTTATTTTTTATAAAAAATATTATTATACTTGCTTAATATTTTCAAGTAAAACACGAACAGTAATTTATTTTACTACTATGAATGAAATTGCTGTTTAACACTAGGGTAAAATTGTAGTATCATTTAGCAACGTTCAATTGTACACGGTACGCGCCCGTAGGTATATACGACCGTGATTGGTACGATTTGTACCTAGTGAACAATGGAACAACGATTTTTTACCCATGCTACCACGTGCCCATTTTTTGACGATTTCGCCCACGGATGTTAAAAAACGTTTTCTCCCACTCAAGGCATGGTTGTTAAAGCGTGAGGGTTTAATGTAAGACAGGGCTGCATAGCCCTAATTTCGCCCAAAAGAAAGCCACCGTTATAAAAATAATAATTATTATGCTCTCAGCCGACTGGTGGCGTCCAGCGTCTTCGTGAACATATGATATCATCATGCGTTCCAATGACCTCAAATTATTTGCTAGAAATCCATAAAAGTTTAAATATAAATTGATTTTTAAAAGCTTTTCCTAAAGGTTGACTGGTAATCGAAATGGTAAAATAGACAAGTCTGTATTGACCTAGGCTCACTCGTGACGAAAGCAACGGTGGCTCCCTCGTCTCATTGTTGCGTGTGTATTTCAGTAATTATCTCCGCGTCTCGTCGCCATTTTGCTGGATCTTGGAAGCCGAGCAACTGGCGTCACCGTGACTGCGCAACTTGTAGTATTTTTATCCGTGAAAATGACCACAACGGATAATAATAAGGTATATTACGGGGACCTAAGTCCCATATGCATTACCGACAGGAATCGTCACACGAATATTGACTTCGGAACGATAAAGATGGGCTGCCGTGGAAGCGTGGTTTACGCATCCACAAACGACTGTCTGGTAAGTTCATTTCTGAATAGATATACAATAGTTTGGCGTTAACACGACTGTTTTAACATTTTCTTTTCTTAGGACCAACGGGGTTACAAAGTTAAGAGGCGTAGTAGGGCACGCACTCTTCGACACGTGTTCAAATTTGACAGGACTGAATTTATCTTGAGACCCAACGAAAAGATAGCATTAAATATAGAATTCACACCTCTAAAGCCCTTTCAAACGTATGTAGATTACGTTTATATTTACTGCCAAGATTTTCCCGTGGCTCAGATCTGCCTTAAAGGAAAAAGCATAGGTAAGAAACTCTAAATTTCTTTGATGCCCAGTGGACCAAAACAACTCTTCCTTTGTCTAGAAATGGCATGCATGATACTATCATTTATTTGCAGGACCATATATCGTGCCCTCGGCCTCCGAGATCACTATCATAAAAGACATTGGCCGCGTGTTAATGAGCACATTGGAGCTCTGCAATTACTCATCGGCACCAACAGAGGTTTATTTTGACGTGGATATCCATAACTCTGTATTCCGTTTTTTCCCAGCTCGAAGCATAATAGGAGGTGGTGAAACTTTGATAGTCAGAATAGACTATAAACCGCCATTCGAGGGAACCGTAGAAAAACAAGTATTCTGTTTTATTGAAAATCAGGTAAGATGCTGTTGTCATTGGACCCTCAGATGTGACCATAATCACCTCATTATTTCGTCACTTTTTCTTTCGCAGGAGCCCTTATCATTCCATATGATCGGCGTAAGCGGGCGTCGCGGGGTTTTTCATAATATGCCAACGATCAGAAGGTGATTTTAAAGATAATATATGTGCTATGTAATAATAGAATATGCTACCCTCGGCTTGGTTGTCATTACTACCCCGAAACCCCACAAAACGCCATATATATGGCATATACGTGTTATCTCTTTCCTGCAGGCATCCGGGATTACCTGCAATTTCGAAGAGGCGAAGCACCTTGGAGGCATATTTTCAACGTGAGTGGGAGGCAGTGCTGGAAATCTTGCCTCATAAATTTATTAAAATGTCAGGTGAAGACTTTGGCTCCTGTTTCCAGGTCCGAAATAAAACGGATACTCCCTTCACACTGGTGTGGTCCCCAGGTATGTGCCATTTCTATTTCTCTCCATTCACTGTCTAAGAGGATGTGGGTGTTCAAAGATATTTTGCTTCACCTTTGAGAAGTATTGTGTGGAAACACTAGCGAATGCTTGTTTTTATGCTCACTGAGAAAAAATCTTTTTCATTCCTTTAACAGAAAGCTATTATCGTGTCTTTGCCCACTTATCTGTAAATTATTGAATCATTATTTATATCGTTCGTAGAAGTCCATGAGAAATAGTAAGGATTAATTGTTTATTTGTGAGAAACTGCCCAATTATAAGTTAAGTACAATTTTATAATGGAACATCAAAACCGAACATGAGAAATATATCAATATCAGCATAAAAATGTAAGTAGGGTACAAATGACAAGACATATACAATGAACATGATTACATTAAAACATATGAAAGAATCTTATAGCTAACAAGCATTACACAGAGTCAGTGCATAATACCATAGGTTTTAAGGCATTTAAAGACACAGCATTCATATCATAATTAGGAAACTTGTTAAAAAAATGTACCATTCTATTCACAGGAGAGAACTGCTATGTATATTTCCTTTTACATAACTTTCATGGGGGATTTTGTACATCTGGTATTTTAAGTGGGAACATCAATAAAGAGTAATTACTATAGGGGTGAATAATGAAGTTAGCCATTGCAATAACTTAAAATAAACACTATATCAGAGATGAAATGCCTTCTAGAAAGAGGCTAAATATCATAAAACAACATCAAATCAATAAATGGAACATAATAAGAATCAGTTTTATTACCAATAAATCTAAAATAAATATATCTGAGAAACCTATTCTGTACTTTTTCGAATAGGTTAATATGGTTTTATAATAAGGCTCCAAGGTATAAGTTATTATTTTCTAATACTGGACATACAAGACTTAACTTCCTACTAGCCAGACTATGCCAGACTTCTAAACTTACACATCATGTGATCACTTGACTTAAGGAATTATACAACCCAGAGTTTTAAGAAATTTCTTGTCTACAATATCCATGTGGGTAACATACCCGAGTGTAATTCACTCCAAAATGTGATATATGGTTCATATGTGCAAGTGCAATTCCATCAATTAAATAGTCATAGACAATATGAGACTTCTTATGGTAAAAGGAAATGACACTAGTGAATAGACACCACTATTCAAATACCATGTAGAAAATCTTTTTACACTTTCATTAAAAACTATACAGTCATTTATAGATTTATTCACTGTAAAGATTTTCACATCATCAGCATGCATAAGGAAGTGACATGGAGATAGAGAGTTACCAATGTCATATATAAAAATTAAGAGAAGCAAAGGGCACAATAGTGATCCCGGAGGCTCTCCAAAGTTTGCATTGAATATTGTAAACTCAGTAGTAGGTAAGTTGGCCACCTGAGTGTGATCACATAAATAGTTTTTAATCCAGTGAAGCAAGGATATATATGACCTTCAATTTATACAATAAGATAGAGTGGTTCACTTTTTTTAACCCTTTGGTTGGATCAGTGTAGATTGCATCAACTTGAAATCTATTCTCCAAGGTGACCTAACATAATTTCAAAATCAAGAAGAGTGGTGGCTGTAGACTTTCTACTCCTGAAACCATGTCGCTCTGGGGCCAGTGAATGTTTTCCCTAATCAGATAATATGACTGCTATGAAGATTTCCAGTATTTTAGCTGGTCAAGCCTGTTAGACAATGGAAAAAAATCTTTATATCATTCAGGTCTGTTGAATTGAAGATAGATATTACATAATTATGCTTTAGGGAATAATCTCAAAGAGAAGGGTTTGTTAAATAAAATGTATAATGGATAATCCAAGAGTGGCAGCATTCAGACAATAAGACAGATGGTATTTCATTTGGGCCACTGCCCTTGAGCAAGTCAATTGACTTCAGTGGCAAGTGAGTTTAGAATGTATCTCATTCGACAGAAATAGAAAAACATTCAAAATAATATCACAAAAGGATACAAAATGTGGTAGGGAAACCGGATTACGTGTACCTATCATCAACCCTGGAAAAATGGTCAACAAACAGGTTGGCAATATCATGATCAGAAGCCACAGCATTGTTATTTAGATACATGTTGTTGGGTATACTATTGGACTTCGTAAGAAAATTAACATGATTCGAGAAGTACTTAACATTATTAGTTGTGTTTGAGACTTGTTCTCTTAAATAAATCATAGCATTCAATGGACAGGGACACACTGCTCAACAAGCAGAAAATTTCAGATGGTCATAAGCAAGATCCCTGTTCTTCTAATTACTGTGCCACTCATGTTTCCATCTAATGAGGTCAATAAGACCTCTGCTAAACCATTTAGGGAATGAAAAGAGACAGATCCTTGTAGTTGGAGTATAGAGCTTCATGGCATTATGAATTCCACCACAAAATCCTTCAAAGGATGCGTCATAAGTTAAACAACATAGTAAGCCAGCCCAATTTATATTTTCCATGAAGGATTGATGGAATCTAAGTTACCCATTTTTAAGTCTTACCTACAAATGTTATATTCCATCAATGACACCTTATGAATGTCAATTTCAAATACAATGGCTGGATGATAATTATCACACTTCAGTATTGGGTTTTTGATTCAGATGCAAGAGACTTAAATGACTAAGTCAAGCATCTTGCCCTAAAAGTTGTAAATGGAATGAACCTGGTTTAAATCCAGATAGTAATTTTGGATGTTAAAAAATGAAGA
The DNA here is from genome assembly GCA_963573305.1 of Pyrrhosoma nymphula. Taxonomy (NCBI): domain Eukaryota; kingdom Metazoa; phylum Arthropoda; class Insecta; order Odonata; family Coenagrionidae; genus Pyrrhosoma; species Pyrrhosoma nymphula. Next base: position 101,373,805 of record OY754332.1, on the reverse strand, counting down.
GCGTAATTTAGAATTCTTTCTTCCTCAGTTAGTGGAACAAAAAAGGAATTTTGCAACCCCACATGTGAAAAAAGGTTGGTTAGGTTGAAATCAACCACAATCAAAGAGTTAGGAAATTTGATATTCAGAAGAATTGTTTCCAAAGCAGAGCGTATTGTTCATATGTCTCTTTAGGGGAGTGAAGAGGTAAGTATACCTCAGATAGAAATTTGGAGGATTCTAGGTAGACTGTGACAAATAATTGCTCTATCAAATTATTACACTGAATAGGTTTTGACAATTTGATTGTATGGCAATGAGCACTCTACCCTAAGCACTGGTGTAAGGGCCGCGATTTTTTCTGTAAATAGTCTAACGAGTTAATCAAAGTTCAGCATTTTTGACATCATCCCCAAGTTTTGTCTGGGTAAGTAAAATAATCTCATAATCAAAATGACTGACATCATATTGTATTTAAAATATTTTAGAGCTAAGGCCCCTTGCGATTTGATAATAAGCTTTTTAAAGGAGGAAACTATTGTCTAAATAAGGACAAGTAAGACTACTGCTACTTAAGTACTTCCTGGAGGGACTGTCTACAAAAGTGGTGCTATGTCACTAACCGGCTATACATGTATGCTAGGCTGTGTGTGTCCACAAGCCCTAAGTCCAAAGTTGTTTGGCACATTCAGTAAAGTTACTAAGATTGTAAAATTTACAAATTTTAGCAAGGTTGCACTCCAACTTTACCATTCCAGCCTTTGCTCTCAAGATTTGTGGCATGGGGTGCAGAACAAAGATAAGAAGTCAAGTCAGTAGACTAAGCGTGATGCACTGAAAAAATTTTTTACTGCTAAAACTTCACTAAAGATGAATGGTAACTTCATTGAAGAAGTAAAATACCTCTGCAATAGGTATTACAATGATAAAAATTAATCATGAGGTGTGGTAAGGTAGGGTGGGGAGAGAGGGGAAGGAGAGGAAGGGGGTCGGTGACTTAAGTGGGGAAGATCATAGGCTGCAAATAAAAGCTAAATACATGGCATCTCTAATGTTTTTAGTTGATGGGGCAATGCAGAGGGATGGAGGGAAGTTAGGATGCTTACTCTGAAGCATTAATCGAAACTGAGGTTGCGGGAGGGAGCATGGATGGGGATGGGAGGATGTATTTTGGGTTTAGTCAGTGGTTTGAGCGGGTTTTGACAGTGGTTTGGTAGTATTTAGGATGCTTGGGTGGTTAGGAAGTTGTATATAGGTGAGATAGGGATATTTGGGGAAGGTGTAAGTGGTGGTAAGATTGTCAGTGAGGAGTGGGAAAAGGTTTATAAAGATTATTTTGAAGGAATGGATGCCTGGGAAGTAGGTGGTGCAGAAGGAGAGTTTATCATTTCTTTTGTTTAGGTGGTTTAGGAAAAAAGGGTTTTTTAGAATGCGCTTGTTGAGAAGGGTCTTAGGATATCCTCATCAGAGAAGGGATTTGTTGTGTAAGGAGGAAAGGAATTTATCTAGGGAATCAGAGGTATTGCATATGAGGTGCCTCATATGAAAAGAGATTAGGGGAGGGATCTTTTGGTGTGGGAGGGATGGCAGTTGTAAGTTGGTATTGCTGTTTATTGGTGGGTTTAATGTAGACAGAGGTGCTGAATTGGTGGTTGGAAAGAGTGATATCTACATCAAGGGAAGGATTGGGAAGGTGAAGATAGAAGAGCGGAGGAGGGAGCAGCATTAAATAATAATAATATTTATTCTTCCATACATATGTTCATAGTATTAATACCTATCCCGAAGAAGAAGAAAGCGTCAGAATGCGAGGAGTATAGAACAATCAGTTTAATTTCGCACGCAGCAAAAGTGTTGCTTAGAATACTAAATAGAAGGTTGGAGAGCAGAGCAAAGTGCTATTTAGGCGATGACCAATTTGGGTTTAGGAAGGGGAGGGGAACCAGAGATGCGATTGCGGTAATGAGGACACTTACAGATAGAAACATAGAGCATAATCAGGATGTTTTCGCTTGTTTTGTAGATTTCGAAAAGGCGTTTGACAGAGTAAACTGGGAGAAACTAATGCAGATACTGGGGAAAATAGGAATAGATTGGCGTGATAGGAGACTCATCCGAAACTTATATATGGGGCAGAGGGCTCAGGTAAGGGTAGCGGACGGTGAATCAGGGTGGGCAGTTATAGGTCGCGGGGTGCGGCAAGGGTGCCCGTTGTCGCCTTTACTTTTTAACATCTATGCTGAGGAAATGGTAAGAGAGGCATGGGATGAGCTAGACGTGGGAATGAAAGTAGGAGGCCAGTGGATAAAGTCGGTTAGATTCGCAGACGACCAGGCGTTGGTGAGTCGGTCATCGAAAGGACTTCAAACTTTAGTAGATGCACTGGAAAAGCAGTGTGAGAAATACGGAATGAAGATAAATAATAGGAAAACAAAAGTAATGAGATTTGGTAGGACAAAGAAAGCGAAGCTGGTGATAAGAGTAGGAAGTCACAAACTGGAGCAAGTAGAACAATTTAATTACTTGGGTAGTACGCTAGAAGAAAGAGGACATAGTAGCAAAGACATTAGGAGGAGAATAGCGCAAGCGAAGGAAGCGTTCAATAATAGAAGGGAGCTGATGACGGGGACCTTAAGTAAGGATGTAAAAAAGAGGCTAGTAAAGAGCTTGATATGGAGTGTGGCGTTGTATGGGGCGGAAACGTGGACCTTGAGAAAGGAAGACGAAAATAGGCTGAAGGCTTTTGAGATGTGGGTGTGGAGGAGGATGGAGAAGGTGCGTTGGACGGAAAGGAAGACAAATGAGGAAGTGCTTGACATGGTGGGCGAGGAGAGGAAACTTATAGATGAGATTAGGGGAAGGCAGGGTAGGTGGCTGGAAGGGGTAATGAGGGACGATGGTTTGCTGAAGATCGTGGGTGGGAAGGATGTTGGGTAAGCGGGGAAGGGGAAGGAAGAGAATCGGTTTTATGGACGGGATGAAGAACGGTAGGACTTATGCTGAGATGAAGAAAGAAATACAAGAGGTAGAAAGGGCACAGCACGTGTAAGAGTTCGTTGGATATTCTCTGACTTTCATCACAACCTACCTCTAACCGGTAGATTACTGTAATGAATGAATGAACATATGTTCATACAGGAAATTATTTCCATTCAGGGAAGTAAGGTAGCCTGTGAGGCAATAAGCCTGTAATTAGCCTAAATTCAAAATCTACGATGCGGAAATAAAAAAATATAGAACCAAAAGTACTCATTACATAAAGAAAAACGTTGAAAGGAACTTTGTGCGTAAAAATAAATTCACAACTGTATTGACTGTAAAATATGAATTACAACATAGAACATACAACACATGAATTTAAGCATAGTATACACAATATACAGACCCTTTACAATAACGTTTCAATATCATCAAAAGTTATTATGCATTTTTGTATCAACCTTATGTATTTACCTAAACAATTAGTTTCTTTAATTGTATTTGGCAGGATGTTATACAATTTTGGTCCCATATACAAGAAACTCCTTTTGTACAGAGTTAAATTAGGTTTGGGCATAGGAATACAGTTACTCCTACGAAAATTAATCAACTTATTGCTCCCATATAATTTTGGGCTGTATCCACTACGCAAGAAGAATATTTTTAACACTTTATAACAATACATATCTCAGCAGTAGTATGTTTAGTTCAATAAATAAATGACGGGAGTGTTCATAACATTTTTCAAGTAATATTAGACTTACTATTCTTTTCTGCACGAAGTAGGCTGATTTAATAGTGTTTTAATAAGCTCCGCCCAAACAAGTAAGCCTGTAATCTAACTTTGAGTGTACCAAGGCATGGTAAATCATTTTTCGGACAGAATGGAGACATTTATTACGAATGAAATAAAATTTGGTGACACTACGCTTTAAAACAGCACTTACATTTGCAATTTGCTTATTCTATTTCAGGCGATAATCTAATGTTACTCCCAGATATTTCACTTCTTTTGCCATTTTAATGACAGGGCAATTGCAAGGATGCATTGAACAGTCTAATGTGTGATACAGTAATTTGACATCAAGATTATAACAGTCACAAATGTCATAAAACATACATTGTGTTTTTCTTTCGCTTAATTCCAAGCCATTATAATGAAACCAGTGTCGTAGACTGGGTAAGTCATGCTGCATGGCATTAACAACTCCATCCCAAGTAGAATTTATGTAATTTAAATCCACATCATCTGCCCTTGTTACCTTGCCATTTAATTCAAAGCTACATAAATCATTAATATAAATTAAGAACATAATAGGGGGAACTTGCACCTAGGGTGTTCGCAGGTTGAGAAAAGTGGTGGAGGTGGGTTTAAGAATGTCTTTCAGGTTTGAGGGACACTTATAAGAAACCTTGGCACGTGAGGGTAAAAGGAGGGAAATATACAGTTCAAAAAACCACTACTTCTACAATGCTTCAAACCTGCATCTCCTCTCTCCTTTCCCCTTGGTCATATTGTATATATTTCCTTGTTACATCTAGAAATCGGATCAGAAATATTTGTTTTTCCCAGTTTACAGACAACCTTGAACTCATAAGCCTCATTACTAATCATTCAATTCTCACACAATCCTTTTTGTGAGGCCCAAAAAATACCTCTAATAGTTTCTGTTCAGTTACAGATCAAATTATTTACCATAAACATAGATATGGAAAACTTCACATGCCCAGTATCCAACTAGAATTTTAGAGGGGTATGCAGATCCTAATTTTGCCAGTGTTAAAGCTGATAGAGTATCCTGTACTGGGTATGCGTTTAATTTAGTTTAGGGAGCCGTGGCCTGGGAAAGTAAAAAGCAGGGCGGTGTAGCTTTGTCAACCACAGAGGTCAAGTATGTCAGTGTGGCAACTGATACTAAAGAATATTATACTATATACGATTTAAGTTTAAATTTGATTACCTGGTGCAGAGCCCGGGAAGAATTCCTGAATATTATACTATCTAGAATTTTAAAAGAAATTCTTGGGAAGAATTGCAAACAAAATCCTGGTTAGTGGAGTGGTACATCTATTCAATGACAATCAGTCTGCGGTCAAAAATGCAAATTGTTGTGGTATTCCCAATTATACTGCTACCTACATATCCCCACTGTCACAAATTCTGTCTGCTAGTGCAGATTAATGCATGCAAACTAGGGTCAAGATATATTTCTACTGCTTGTCGAAAATGATTTCACAAATGCCATTGGAACATGCTCTGTGCTAAAGAGATTTAAACTGTTTAGTACAGAGGAGTATTAGAAAACACCCAATGTATTCCAGGTGTTTCATTTTTTAAAGCAATTGCCTATTATAACTGCAGCTCAGGTGTTGGCACACGCACAGTAGAGAATAAACTGAGCAGCTTAACAATCACAGTCTATCAATTGAGTTCTCAAAATATGGCATTGCAACTCAATAAAATGATGAATAACAATATTTTTTCAGATTCTCAAGGAAGATTCTTCATCAGCCCGATGGTGTGTCATCTCCTTCCCAAGGTTGAGGCCAACTTTACAGTTACTAAATTCTTGACAGCATTCCAGAAGCCAGGGAAGAACACAGGATATGGCATTGAACAAGGTGCCGGAATGAATGCACCTAGTGCAGAGGACTCTGCTGCATCAGCTGTTATTGATGGGTGGCTTTTTTGGAATTCTTCAGGGAACACCCTGCCATCAAAAATCCATCCGTGGCAGGAATGCCAAAGATACTTAGATGGGAAGTGGCTGGACTCCCTAATGCCAAAGAATTTTGAAGTCAACTTTCTAGGTAAGGTGGTAATTTGAAATTTCCCACACACTGGAAGCACATTTGCAATAAAAAATAAAGAAAGAATAGATTTAACATTTAAGCAATGGATCCTGCGTACTTAATATGCTTGCATATACCATGGTAATTTAACCATTTGGATCTTAACTGGCATCATATGAATAATTCCCCGAGTGTTTTTTCCTATGCTCGATACATTTATTTTCAAATTATTGCTTTCTGTCAAACCTAATCGAAGAAAAAATCATGCATGATATCTGTATTGAGCAGGTCTGTACAACAAGAAGGAAATATGTGTACCTCTGCCAGGCTGTACAGTTGTTCCAGTCGCAATGATATTCCCCATCCAAGGCCACACAGAAGACTCATATGCAAGTTTTATTATCCGCACTGATTCCCACCACAGAATTCCATATACAATCATTGCTCCTAAAACAGGGTAAGCTGGGATGGCCTAGATTAGAGGCACTAGTGTCCAGGATTATTCAGTATATTATAAAATGTTATGTTATGCTTACTTACTTATTCCATGGCACTACAGCCCTTGCAGGGCCTAGGCCTCTCCGATAATGTTATCCTAGCCTTCAAAATCTTCTTCTTCTCATCTCTATTCGATCATTCTGTGCATCACCCAACCATTTTTTCCGTTGTCTTCATCTTCTAACACCTGAATGTCTTCTCTTTGTGACCATCCTTTCTTCAGGCATTGTCATATCATACCCTAACCACTTTTATCAATTACTTGTAATTTCTGAGACTATATTTAGATGATTGTAGAGTTTCTCCAGTTCTGTGACCACTATGTATTTTCCGCTCTCCGCCTTCCTTTGCTGCACCAAAAAACTTTCTCAATACTTAACTTTGTTAGCTGTATTATTGTGTTAAGTTTGTAAGTATTTTTTTAGTAATTTCACTTCAATTATTTTTGTTAGCTAGTGCTATTTGTAAGAGAATTTCGTTTATTTACAGCTTTGTCTGTAGAGTAGCAATGGCGAGGTAGCCATTTTTCAAGTTCTTTGCATGTGTAAACTGGAAGCTATTAATAACCTTTTTTGTATGTTCTCTAAGTATTAATTTGCCTAGCCATTTTAAGTAGCTCACAACAGCAAATGGTATTTTAGATGTTGTACACTCTAGTGTTGTTGGAAAAATAACTCCTGTTTCAGAAGGGGACAAAATTACTTTTACTGATTGGTTTTCAAATTATGTCACCATAAAAATGCTAAAAAGAAAAAGTGATGCGCTAATGGTATTTCCTAATTATCAGAATCAGGTGGAGGTTTTGTAGGAGAGAGAAATAACATTTCCCCTGAAGCAATAAGGGAGTAGAGTATACTGGGAATTATTTCCAGAATCATTTGGATGAGTGTGGGATAGCCCGGAAGCTGACAGTGCCACACTGCCCTCAGGAAAATGGAAAGGCAGAACAAATGGACTGAATGGTTTTTGATCTTGTGCATTGCATGCTTATTGATTCTGGTGTACCACACCGGTTTTGGGCAAAGGCATTAAGTACCGTGGCTTTCATTATAAATAGGTGTTAATCAGTGCAATAGGTTTCAAAATACCCTTTGAAGTGTGGAGAAAAAGGAGCCTTTTATGGGAACAATTGGAAAATATGAAAGTTTTTGGTTTTTAGCCTTTTAATCCGGGTTAGGGTAGCAGAGTTGGATAAGAGAGCCAAAGAATGTGGGTATTCATGGGATATGCTGAGCAAAGTAAAGGTTACCAGCTATGGAGCTTGAAGAGAAGAAAAATTTTCATTAATAGAGATGTTTTTTTAACTAAAACGTTTATTCATTTAAGAATAAACTTACTGATTGGATGCATAGAATGGAGGTCAAAATTAACCCTTTGAATGGAAGGTGAGAGTGACCACGCAGTCACTGAAGAAGTTGAAGAGGAAATTCTCATAAGAGAAGTAGTTTCAGTGGAAAATAATTTAGATCTCAGCAGTCCGAGAAGAAGTCAAAGAGCTATAAACCAAAAGAAGTGCGGACGATGTGTATATTGCAATATATGCGTGGAATTTATAGAAAATATTGTTCCTACAAATGCTTAAGAGGCATTAAAGGGAAACTAATGAAACTAGTGGAGAGTAGCAATGGAAAAATAAATGAAAATGTTAATTGCAAATGATAGCTGGAAAATAGAGGCGAGGCCATAGAAAAAGAAGGTGAATGGGTCTAAATTGGTTTTTCAAATCATAACTGATAATAATAATAATATAATTTTATTTCTGGTGATTACCAAGTAACATAGAAATCGTCAACTTTACATAGGGACAGCAATGGACAAATTTATAAAAAAGAAAAAAAAACAGACAACAAAGGCTAGGTAAGAAAAACAAAAAAACCACAAGACACAGCATATACATAATATAAAATTCATGATTTGCAGAAATTATAGTTGGACTTGATGAACTTAGCAACGCAATAGTAAGCTTCATCTAGCAATAGGTGCTAAACATGCTTCCTTGAAAACTGATAGGGATTTGATTAATTTTACGTTAGCTGGTAATTTGTTGAAGATTACTGATGCTGCGTGATGAGGACCACGTTGAGAAGGGGAGGTATAGTTCTGGGAGAAATTGATGTTTATATTGTTGCGTGTATGGTAGGGGTGTACATTATGTTGAGATGAGAAGATTTGGGGGTTTTGTTTAACAAATAAGGCACAGTTAAGTATGTATAGGGATGGAAGTGTGAGGATGGAATGAGTCTTGAATGAAGGTCTGCCTGAGGTATGGAGAGGTAGGTGAAGCATTGCCTTTAGAGCCTGCTTTTAAAGGGAGAAGATCTTGCAGGAAAGGCTGTCGTTACCCCAGAATAAAATTCCATACACGAAATGGGATTGGATTTTTTAATTAAATAATGAGTTTTAAGGTATTCAAAGCAACAATTGATGCTAGTTTCCTTATCAGGAATATGGCAAGAGTAATTTTTTCATGGGGTGCTTAATATGGTCAGTCCAGTCCAGGTTTTCATTGATTACTAATCCCAGAAAATTAACCAAATGGGATCAATTGAGGGAGTTTTCATTAAAGCATAGTAAGAGACTGGAAGGAGGAGGGTACCTTTTGTGGTGGAACTGAAAATGAAGAGAATTATGATAGTTTATGGTGAGTCCATTTGATTGGTACCAATGGTTCATATCAAAGATGGAGGTTCTACAGAGGTCCCCGAGTTCTTCTGAATTTTTAGTCTGTAGATGACAGGAAGTATTATCTGTATAGAGGAGGACCTTTCCTATTGAGATTGAATGAGGAAGGTCAGTAATAAAAATTAGAAAAAGCAGAGGCCCAAGTATTGAACCTTGGGGGACACCTTGGCATACTGCAAGTGGCTTGGACAGGATTGTGTTGGAGCCTGTGTCTGTTCAGTAGCCATATTTTACTTGCTGCTGTCAGTTTGTAAGGAATGATTTTAACCAAAGCAGGGCATTTCCATTTATGCCCAGCCTTGAGAGTTTGAAGAAAAGTATCTTATGGTCATTACTATTGAAGGCTTTGCTGAGATCATAGAAGATCCCTAGTGTAGCATTTCTATTATCAAGGGCCTTGAGGATGTGGTTTATGAGCTTAATTATGGCCGTGGTAGTTGATTTTCCAGTTCAGAAGCCGTGCTGGGTTTTGTTCAATAGATTGGCTCAAGAAATCTCATGAGGCTATTATGGAAGATTTTTTCAAAAATTTTTGAAAAACTGGGGAGCACTGATATTGGCCGATAATTATTAGGATCGGCGTGAGGAACTTTTTTGTGGGTAGGGTTATCATGGCCTAGTTTCAGATAGCTGTGGAAGTGTCCTTCATCAAAGGTGGCATTAATTATGTCCGTTAGGGGGTCACATATTAAACCTTTGATGAAGATGGGAATGTGACAAGATATAAAGCAAGGCTAGTAGCACAGAATTTGTTCCAGGTTACAGAAGTTGATTAATATCTGTCCTGATCTGGTTCAGATCAGACCTGATCAAGATGGATCAGAAATTTCCGTAAGAGTATATGCGCATGATATTGGATTGTGGGGAGAAAGAAAGGAGATAAACAAGTTTAACCCTAGAGAGCTAACGTGGGATACAAGGAATCTTAAAGCTAATGGGTAGTCATTTTGACGAACATTTATTGGTATGTGAAAATGATTTATTGCTATACATTTATGCATTTTACATGGTACATTTCTTTCATAGAGTACTGTCAACATATACAAACACTGGGACCTCATTTATTGTCCATTATTGCATTCAAAACAGCATCTTGCTTGTTGTTCCCCGAATACAGCTCTGCAACAATGACAACAATACACTCTCTTCATCCTCCATTTCTTTCTTGGGCAGTAGGTATATATCTTGCGTTTTCTTGATTCAAAAACTTCTGCTTCATCTGTGGGCATATTCAGGTGAATTATTTCTACCATAGACGAGCGTAGCATACGTGGAAAGTTGCGCATTCCAGGGCGATGTGTCGCCCATGGCTTCAAAATTTCATACTGTAGCTCTTTTGCAAATTGCCTCCTAGTCAAAGGCTTTTCTTTATTGTTAAACTTATTGTGAACATAGATCACATAGGTGTTCACTAGAATAATATTCAACATACCAAAGAAGGCACAGAGTGGCCATCTTCTACTACAATAGTTGGTTTTGTACAACACAAGTGTTTTTTCTTGGTGAAAACAAAACATAGATGTGCCTACTTTTCTTGTCGCATGATTCAGTAACGCAGGTGGAATTTCTCAATTATTTTTACAAATAGTGCCTAGTATTGTCAAGTTATATGGTGGTTTCAATAGTTCAGTTGCCAAGGGAAGGAACCAATTGTCCATTGTTATATTGTGATTTCTTTCATGGACACTCTTTGTTAAGGTTTTCAAAAAGAAATCCCCTAATGGTTAATTAGCAGGTGCAGTGTTCTTACCAAGATATGGCATTGTATCAATTATGAACTTAGTTGTGTTGTCACATACCATAACAATTTTGATGCCATACTTTGATGGCTTGTTAGGAATGTAAATTTTGAAGGGCACTGCCCACTGAAAGCAAGAAGCTGCTCATCAATCATAAGGAAAGATCCAGGTTTATAGGATTCTCTGTAGCCAGATATAAACTGTTCCCATATCTCTCTTATTGGAGCAAATTTGTCAGTTTCTGTCCTCTTCTAATGACTTTACACAACGGGTGCTGGTTGACAAGTGACGCCACAAGTGTCCTTGCTTTATTCCCATGTAGGTGGGAAAACATTTGAGTACAGGAATGCCCTGAATAAAACACATGTGAGGAGTACATACATTACACTTCTCCCCAAGTACTAGATCTTCAAATTTAATGAACACAAAACAATAAAATGGGGTCTAAATTTTAACACTAAACAATGAAATGGAGTCTAAATTTGCATATACACCCACTCAAATTACCCAAAATGCTTTAACCAGTCCACACTTCCAATTCTCATAAATTTAGCTTCTCTACTTCCTTTCTCTGCCTTGCCGGATATCTTCTCTTGAGACCTCTTTGCAGCATCAGTTCTGTCCTCATCCACTGAGGCTGAAAACGTATCTGATTGACCTGCCACACTTGTCCTTTGCATTTTTAGGAATGTTCCAAAACCCAGGTCTCTCCGAGTCCATTCTCTCAGAGTCCTCGTCTTCCCTATCCCTGTGGATCCCCCCTGATGATCCTTTTCTGCTTGATGTCCCTCTTCTGTTGTTCCTCTGAGTCTCAGTTGGTCCATATGCCTGTAAATAATATGACCACCCTCGATTAATACATTAAAGTTTCCAGACCCTAGCATGTCTGAAATCGTCCCCTTGACCCACTTCACTTGTCCATGAGGGTAAATTTTCACCATAACACCATCTCCTTTGCCAAAAATTCTCAGTGGTGCACCTCTGCCAGATCTCTCTTGAGCTCTTTGTGAGGCACTGACCACTTCTCTTGTAGAAGGTTTTACCATTGGAATTCGTGACCAGGGAAGTCTACCAGACATCAACAAACTGGGTGCCTCCCTAGTGGTTGAATGTGGGGTTATACGGCAATCAAAGAGAAAACGAGGTAAGGCAATATGCAAGGGAACCCTTGAGGTTATCAATGTTTTCATCTTGTTCTTGCAAACCTTTACCAAATTTTCAGCCGCAGCATTTGTAGCCGGGTGGTACAGAGGAGAAAATGTATGCTTAATGCCATTCATGTCACAGAACCATTTTAACTCACTGCTAGTAAATGGGGAATCATTATCAGTAACAACTTGTTCAGGAAGACCAAAGGTGGAGTACAAAACCCTCAAATGTGAGGTAATTTCCTCTGTTGAGCCATTTCTAATGGTTTTCACCTCAGGCCACTTAGTGTGGCTATCGATTACTACTAGGAATAACCTTTTCATGATAGGCCCAGCCAAATCAATGTGATGCCTTTGCCAGGGGCTTTTGGGCCAATCCCAACTTTTAATAGGAGCTCTATTAGGTGACAGCTTGTTAATCAAACAAGACTCGCACGACTTGACCAAATTTTCTAAGTCCTCAATTATTTTTGGCCACCACACATATGATCTCGCAAGGGATTTTAACTTAACTATGCCCAAATGTCCTGAATGCAACTGTGCCAGAATCTTAGGCTGCAGATCCTCTGGGATCACTACTCTATTCCCCCACATTAAGCATCCCTGCTCAACTGTCAGTTGGTTTTGTTTCTCCTAGTATGGCTTAAACTCCCCCTTTACCTCCCTTGGCCACCCAAATAAACAGTAATCAAACACTCGTCCGACCACCTTATCTGCCCTCTCTGCTTTGCTTACGGTCTGAGCTGTTATCGGTAGGAACTCCTTTTCCCCAATCTCTAAATATGATAGCTCTTCTATCCTCTCCCCCTCCCATTCCAATGGTAAACGTGACAGACCATCTGCTACTCTGTTATTCACAGCCTTGACGAGATGAATGCTGTAATCGTACCCCTGCAAAATTACCGCCCAGGGTTGCAACCTGTTGGCTGCCATTTGAGGGATTCCCTTCCTCTCGCCCAAAATGTGGATGAGAGGTTTATGATCAGTTCTTAGGACAAAATTTCTGCCATAGAGATACTGATGAAATTTTGTAACCCCAAATAGAATGGCCAAAGCTTCCTTATCAATTTGGGAGTAATTTTTCTCAGCTTTAATTAAAGACCTGGAAGCAAAGGCAATTGACCTTTCCTCCCCATTGGGATACTGGTGGAGTTAAACACTGCCAAGACTAGAGATGGGAAAATTACCATAATTTTCATATGAGGTAAATTACCACGGTCAATTACGGTAATTTTCGAAAATTACCGTAACTTTCCTGTATTTTTCAGTTTTAAGTATTAAACAGCAAATGTATGGTTAAATAAGTAACCCAATAGCAATAGGAAGGGAATTACCATGTTTAAACCATACCTTATACAACATTATTGTATTATAAATTTTTTAAATTGTAAAAAGAACTACGGTAGCAACACCCAATCTGACTTTCTTTTGTCAAAGTATGAGAACTTTTCAAGAAGAATATTCTAAAGCTTTAATGTTATAAATGAAGTAAAATATTCCAAAAATGAGTTTTACATGCCTCAATTTATAATTAAAGACGTAGGAAATGTGATATTGGCTTAAAAAAACATGTTGAGAATTTATCTGTATGAAAAATTATCTCAAACATAGGTGAATTATCTAGAAAATTATGGTAATTTACTCAGGACGGGGTAAATTCCAAAAAATACCACGGTAATTTACGAAAATTACCGAGGTAATTTTCAGAGTGGCCCATCTCCAGCCAAGACCAAAGGGAGAAGCATCGCACTCCAGAATGACAGACATAGTGGGATCATAATGGGCTAACACGCAATTGGATGTTATTTTCCTTTTTACTTCTTCAAAGACAGACTGGCACCCCTTAGACCACACCCATTTCTCATCCTTTTGTAACAACTCATGCAAAGGGGCTAAAGTTGAGGCTAATCCTGGAAAAAACTTTGAGTAATACTCCACTAGCCCCAGAAAAGCCCTTAATTGAGAGGCTTCTTTCAGCATGGCTGAATTAACAATTGCTTCAACTTTCTCCTTTGTAGCGTGCAATCCCTTCCCATCAATCTTATGCCCCAAGAATGTGACGGACTCGCACATCAACTTACACTTCTCTTTATTAACCTTAAACCCTAACTTTCTTAGCCTCTCAAAGATTTGCAAAATGTTCTCTATTGTCCCTCCCTGTTACCCCTAAGAGCAAATGCAAAGGCTTGTGGAGAGCAAAATACTGGCTTTGCTCCATTCTTCAAACGCAGCGCTGCCGTACTTCCCTTGAACAACCCCAAATCACCTCCCCGTAGTTCCTTGAATTCCAAAAAGATATTTTTGATTTCACCAGGAGCCTCTACAGTTATTGCATTTACCGACTGTGGAAAATTTAAGGCTCTAAACCAATCCCTACCCAACAATGGTGGGCCCCCATTCCTTACCACAAACAATGATAGATGCAGAGAACTTCTATTGTAATGTACCAAACATTTATGACTCCCCTTGGCTCAATCAATGTATTGGAATATGACCGCAGCTTAACCAGAGTTGTAAATTAACGGGATATGAACAAAATTCCTATTGTAATCGCTTTCCGCCACAGCTGATATGGCGGAACCCGTACATATCTATTTCCATTTTCCCTAACTTGGAGTTAACTCTAACTTCTGCTATCCACGGCCCAGGGTCTTCCACCTTGAACTTCTTACATTAAACAATCAAAGATCAAACTCATCAATCATGGCATTGGAAACCACAGAATCCTCCGATACCGCCTGGTACGACAAAGAATTTTTTCTAATACCTTCCTTGCACGTCGCCTTGAGATGTCCTACTTTTCTACAGATATCACATCTATACGACCGGAATCTGCAGGTAGCCTTAGTGTGTCCTCCAAATCTGCAACAGTTGCACTTTTCCTCACAAGCCGGTCCCCGCGATGAATGTGGATTCAGTCCTCCTCTCCGCTGCTGACTTCCCATGCTCTGGCCTTCTGCTCCCCTCACTCTGTAGACCTCCGCCTTGGTACTTTCTCCTGGCGGTGCGTACCTCAAAGCGTCGGCGTCCCTCATAGCTCTGTCATCCACAAAATGGATGCTAACCACATCACTCGTACCCGCTGCTGACACCATTACGCATGCGGTCACATTGCGGGATGCTTATTCCCGTGCCATGGCAATTTCCACCGCCTTTTCGAACACCAGGTCCTCACTCTCCAAGTAAAGAGCCTGCACAATGGGTTTGTCTTTCAAGCCTAAAACTAATTGATCCCGCAAAACCTGATCAAGGAAAGCACCGTACTTGCAATACCGCGAATGTTTCCGTAAGCCAGCGGCGAACTCCGGCACAGTTTCCTCACTTCTTTGCACCCGCTGGTTTAACTTATGCCTTTCTGCAATCACCGATCTTTGCGGGCAGAAGTAGGTACATAATTTTCCTTTTATATCTGCTAACGTGCACTCAGTGGGCTTCTTCGGTTCGCACAAATTTCTGATGACCTCGTATGTCTCCTTGCCTACAGTCAACAATCATATTGCTTTCATCTTTGCTTCATCGGAAGCCTCGTTTCCCAAGTCCAGCACTAAAAAATATTCTTGCAGTCTTTCCTCATACGACTCCCAGTCGTCTACCCCCAACACAAACTTTTCCATGAAATTCGGCATCCTCGTCACCAATTTGTAATGACTTGACACAAAGGGTACTGGATGACAAGTGACGCCACAAGTGTCCTCGCCTTATTATCATGTAGCTAGGAAAACATCTGAGTACAGGAATGCACTGAACAAAACACATGCAAGGAGCACATACATTACACCTCTCAAGCCTTGTTGTCTGGTCATCAAAACGTATTTATTCACAAATTAAGTCTAATCTGACACAACTCATTGCAGCTTTGTACCTCATCCCTGAATATTCCACATTGAACATCTGCTTTGTAGGTATGTGGCTATTCTTCTGAACAGCAGATAAATTCAAAACACTTAAAAATGCATCAAATTATTCTTCTCACATATCAGATACTGTTGCACTTTGGACACTATAATTTGCACGTATTGCTGCAATTTTTTAATTAGTGTGCTTGTGTATTTTATCACGCATTGTCTGGGTAATATACTAAGAAAATGTTTCCCTTGGTGAGTTTGCACTTTTTGCTCTATCTTGCTGTCCCTGCCTATAGTGAATAATATTCCTAGCTGATGAGTAACTATTTGGTGGTCTAGAAGGAACTGCGGACCAACGGTGTCCATTTTTTTGTACTAGACTTTTTTGTACTAGACTATTATATAAGGATCTGTTTTATTAGTCTTGGTATGGGGCTGATCTAGTCCTTCTACAGAGCATTCCAATTACTTGGAGCTTAAGTCTGAGGAATGATGAGATATTGTCTCTTTGTTGAGAAGGTGAAAAGTAGGGTCATCATCAAAATTGCTGTCCGATAACACAATGTCATCTTTCTCTACATTGTCTCCAGTTTCACTGCCACTATTCTCACTATCCCTCTCCCTTATGTTTCCTCTAGCCATTTCATGTTATTTTCTGTAGAAGGGGTTTCAATAGATGCCATATTTAACAGAAACTTCAGATGAAAACGTTCAAATGTTCTGTGACTCAATACCTAGAAAGAGAGCAGAAAGAAGTCTTGTTAACTAGATTCAAATAAAACAGCAAACACAATCTTGTAATTCCAGTCAAATAGGGAATTATACTTACGGCAAAGCTAAGGCTTCATCAGAAAGACTACGTACAGCAAATAACTTGCTAACGAGACAAGTTTCCAGTGTGACCAATGTAACATCATCCATAGCTCAAGGACAAGTGAAGGTACTGAAAGAGCCTAGTAGCTGAGGTTGCAAGAATATGCTGAATTGGTTCGTTTTCTCGGGATGGTGTTTGATTCCAAGCTTAATTGGAAGGAACACATCTGGATTCTTAAAGAAAAATGTTTTAAATATTTTACGTCTTTTATTGCACACTACATGGGTTGCCGACAGGACCACCATGCTTTCATTTTACAGGGCAATGGTGCATTCCAAGTTGGACTATGGATGTTTCGTCTACTCCTCGGGCCGCAAAAGCTACCTGAAACTGCTGGCAATGGTTCACAACGCAGGGCTACGTTTGGCAACCAGAGCGTTGAGGACGTCTCCCATTTTAAGCGTATACTCGGATGCCGGAGAGTCCCCGCTGGATACCCGGTGGAACATTTTAATGGCTAACTACGTTGCAAAACTTTTTATCCATGAGGACTCACCCATGTTTTCACGTAATTTCTATTCCCAGGTTTTTAAACATTTTTAACAGGCGGACAAGGGCCACCAGACTCCTGAGTGTCCATTTTAAAAATTTTATGGAGGAACAGATGTGAGACTTTCAGAAGTGTACGGCCATGGATATTCCAGTCACCCACCATGGCGAGTGCCCTATCCTAAGGGTAGTTTTACCCTACTAACTGGCCAGAAAGGTTCCAAGACGCCCATGGAGTACCAACAACTTTTTAGGGAAGAGCTGTGCTGCCACTCCGATTTCACTCCCGTGTTTACAGATGGTTCGAAATCCGAGTCGGCATACACATCCGCGATGTTCTCGGCCCACCATGGAGTCATCGGGGTGAAGCTAAGCCCGCTGTGTAGTATCTACACGGCGGAGCTTTTCGCCATAAAGATGGCTCTTGGTGGTATTAGGGGAAATTGCGGTGCATACATGGTCTCCAGTGACTCTATGAGTGCGCTGCAGGCCATTTCTGGTTATTCCCCGATGCACCCACTTGTCCAGGAGATTCATAATCATCTTTTATCCCTTTCTAAGAAGAGAATCATTATCCGTTTTCTGTGGGTACCTGGACACGTGGGAATAGCCGGTAACGAGATGGCCGACTCGGCAGTGAAGAAGGCTCTTCAAGACGAACACATTTCGTCAGTATTGGTACCGTACGAAGACTTAAATGGCTACATTGAGAAACGTAGCCTTTGGACTGTGGAAGGAAACCTGGCATTCCCTGACAGAAAATAAGTTGTGCACCATAATGCCGGTTGTATCAGTGTGGCCCACACCAGTCGGGAGGACTCCCAGGGAAGAGGTCGCAATCACACGGTTGAGTATAGGGTACTGTGCCCTCACTCACTCTTACCTCTTCACCGAAGAGAAGATCCTGCCCTACTGTGAGGATTGCGACTCTCCCATTACTGTGAGACACCTTCTGACGGTGTGTGATATGTACCGTGCTCTTAGCATCTGGCTGAACATCAGGGGAGACCTAGGACACGTCCTAGGAGACGATCCTGATTGTGTCTGTCAGATAATGTTATTTTTAAGAGAGTCTGGGCTTTTTAACTGCTTGTGACCAACCATTACATATTTGGTGTTTTATCTCATGCCCATCTTAATGTGAGTTGGGTTGCTTTTATTTGTCTATTTAATTATTTATTTTAAATAACTTGACATGGTGATGTTAGGTTGATGTGGTGCGAATGACTTTAGTCGTCAAAGCACCCTAATCACCCTAATCCTAGCTTGCGAGAAGTGGTGGGGGAGAGAGATTATACCGTGGGCGTCATCATTCTGATGAAACATTACCTTTCTAGGGTTAAGGAAAAGCTATCCAAGGTACTAGAAACCAAAATCCTTGCACTCATGAATCACCGCCATTCAATCAAGATTATCCATGTCTTCAAAAATCAGTCAGAATGTTTCAATCCACGTATGAAAGGCTTTGGAAAAGTCAATATAGCAGATCACAAGTTGAGAATTCAATTCATAAGACTTAATTATGTGATAGTCTTGTACCGCAAGATTGGAGAGACACAAGCTACCATGGAGAAAACCATGCTGGTGGGGGGAGATATATGGTAGAGTAAACTTAAGGAGTCTACGGTGTATAATGCGTTCGAAAATAATTGAAAGGATTGGTTAAATAGATAATAGGATGGTAATTCTTGACTTGGGTTTTTAAGGCCAATTTCAGGATTTGAGTAGAATTTACCTGCTTCTATTCACTTGGAAATGAGCCAGTGGAAAAGAATCTATTAAATAAGATTGAAATTGAAATGTATAGGGAGTTAGCCATGTAGTTTAGGAAGAGGGAACCGATGTTGTCAGAACCAGTGGATTAAGAAAAAGACAGCATGGTTAGGGATATTAAAATTGGCATCGGACTGGTTGAGATGCTGGAGTGGGAATGAATGAATACAGGTTGTAGGTCAGGGAAGGAGGGCACTGCATGGTTAAAATTACAGGAAAAGTAGTCATTAAATGCAGAAGGGCAGGAATCACCTTCGATGTTAACAACAATATACTTTACTGAAGCTGGGATTTGGTTGGACTTCCTCCTAGCATTAATTAATGACCAAAACCTTTTAGAAGTATTCGGAAGGCCATCAGTTATTTCCATGATATAGCTTTTGTAGTCCTGCCGAAGGAGAAAGCAAGAGTGTTGCCTTATGGCCACAATAGATTCGTGGTGTAGGCATTGGGATGGCTCTTCCACAGTTTCCAGGCCCTTAGTTTTTTAGGGCAAGGGTTGTTTCCTGGAAGTGGCAGGTAGGTCTTTTCTTCGACACGCAACGTGCAGGGACGATGTCTTCAATGGCTCTGTGGAGAAGATTGTAGAAGAGACCCAGGCCCTCTTGGGGAGTACCACACTCAAGTAATCTCCAGAGAAGGAGGGAAAGGACACGGTTTGTTGCTGGCCAGTTCGCTCTCTTCCAGGCCCGTAGAATCCTGGGCGGTTGAGAAGAATGGGATATTAGGGGGAGCTGGAGGGCAAGAGAGCACTCCAGCGACTCGTGGTCAGAGGATAAAATGTTCTTACCCACGTCCACTGAAGTAAGTGGAAGGGATGGCAAAATCAAAGCAAGAATTGCCAAAGTTCTTGTTGAAAATGCATTGCACTGGTGAAGGCTGAGCCCGTTGATGAAGTTATCCAAGTATTCATCATTGGGGGTGGCCACATGACCTTCTGTGAGAGAAGTCCACTGGATGGACAGGTTGAAGTCCCCAAATATTATCAAGTCACCCAAAGGTCATAATTGAAGTACACTTTGAGCACGGAAGAGTTACTATTAGACGGGCCATAGAAGCAACCAATGAAGATTTATCTCGTACTGGTGTCTCGGAATGAGCTTTAACTTCAGTTTACAGAATCTCACAGTCAAATTCAAGGATAGACCATTGGGTTGTGGGAATATTCTCTTTGATAGCTATGAGAATGCCTTTTCCACGAGAGCTACAATTGTGGTGGAAGATTTGATGCGTTGATGAAAAATCCATTTCTATGTCAGACACTTTAGCGTTGAGCCAATTCTTTGTCAGGGCATTTACTTGAAAATACATAAGTTCAGAAATGTGAGAACCAACTACATAAAGCTTGATGCGAATGCTCCTAACATTTAGATAGTAGTTATTTAATGCTGGTCCAGGGTTTTAATTCACATCACCAGAGAGCAGTATGATTAAAGTGAAGAACTTTCAATCTAGGACAGGCTGCCCAGGCCAAAGGAAAATAGACTGAGGGGTTTACCAGTAGGAACGGGGCAAGTAAAGGGTGGAAGCGGGTATCGTGCTCCCTAGAGAGTGCACATGGAATGGTCACAAAAAGGAGTGGACGGGTGACACAGAATATTGTGGGGAACAAGGGAACACTTTGGTATGTTTTGATATATTTTCAATTCAATCAATAGAACTTTTGTATAAGAATGATGGATTATCTTCCGTACCATTTTTTGCACTTCTTTCTTTCAATCTTTCATCAGTCGTTCCCAAAGAGCCAGTCTGATCACTTTGGCACAAGCAATTAGATACTCTTATCCAGAATCATGCTTTTTGCATGGGCTCTGTGACTATGGGATCTTTTGTAACCCTTAGTCTTTTGCTTACAAAAATTTGTGTTCACATTCTATGGAAATTCTATTTTTTCACATGCTGTCTAAATTAAAAGTAACAATGTCTATGTTTAAAAAAATAAGAATAGGAGAAACTTAAATCATCTTCTAGAGCACAATAAAACATTCAAATGAGGAATACAGAAAAATTAGGGGATCGGGAGCACTCGGTAGCAGAGGGAATACGAAATCATGCAGGAAAGCAAAGCTGCACCAACAAAAAACACAAAAATACTAACCTGGAAAACACTCGTGCGACTCACCTTAACGGTGGCCATCTTGGAACCTATGATTTATAATTTATATGGACTTTCAATGTGCCATTGCATTGGCTAAAAATAAAGAGACTTTTGATAGATCAAAATGTATCCACGTTATTTACCATTTCCTTTGGGATGAAGAGAAGAGTGGAAAGATGAGCCTTAAATATGTCTCCTCCAAGCACAATTTGGCTGATATTATGACTAAGGTTTTGCCAGGTATGAGAGTAAAGTTATTTGCAAATAAGTTGGGATAGAGACTTTGTAGGCAATTTTCATTAAAAGATATCTGTTTTTTTTATTTTCTTTTGGTTTTACCTTAGAGGCTTGGTTTTAAAAGAGTAAGATGTGTTGCTTGGGTGTTATTAAATTTATAACGTAATGTTAGAAAAAAAAATCTCAATATGTTTTCTCTATGCCAAGCTTTGCAATAAAGTCCCCTAAAACTATTTTCACATCTTGTCTTGAGATGCTATCCATTTCCTTTTCTAGTTATCCACATAGTTCTCCTCATCCTCCACACCCTCTCAAACTACTCATACAAATGTTATGTTGAAGAAACAGGCCTTCATCCATGGAGTGCATATGTTTTGGTTTATAGACTTGAAATAAAGGGCTGCTACTTTAAATTTATTATCCATTAAGAAGCCTGTACCTCGTATTGCACTGCTCTGTCTTCCACTGCACATGGTTGTATGTTTGCCGCTACTTAAGATTCCCTCTCTTTTCCATGTAACTTATTATTTATTATTTCCATTAACTTTTGGTATTTTTTGGTATATTATGCTATAATATTTTATGTTATATTAAAATATTTTATGTTCTACAATGTTATATTGTTTTCATTGAAGGCTCTTTTTATTTCAGGGAGTTCTTGGCTATGCCAATGGAGGGAATAATAAATAATGAGTTCCGAGTGATTGTAGTATGTCGCACCCCAAGAATCAAAAATGTGTTATACCTAGAACGGTGGACTATTGCCTTAGATGGAAGGAAAGATGACATGGTAACACTTAAGTGATGTTCTTTTTTAAATCAGTCACAGAGACTGCTTATTCTCCTTCTCTTTTTTTTGTACTTCTAGGCCAATGTGTATCTTTTGGTAACTGACGCTACCTTAAATGTCAAGTTTGGAGAAGTTGGTGACATCATCACTTTTCCTCCAGTCATGTTGGGAAACACTCAAGAGGCAACATTCATGGTGTACAACAACAGTCCATTTTGGATCCAGTAAGTACCTAGGCACATGGTGGCACACCTTGGAATCATTAAATGGCTTATTGTAGAGAAAAGTTTAAAAGCCAAGAGTCACTCATTCCAATAAAACCCTCAGTTTTTACTCGCAGTCTCTCCTCAGAACCAGTTTTGGACTTCTCCATCCGTACCCAAGTTACATTCCTTGTTGAGTGACATGGCGAAGCAACTTGGCATTCTTAGACCCTGCCTGCTAATTTGTCAGAATTTAATGTCATCAGGTTGGGATACATATGTCACAACAAGAATAAGATACCCATTACTGGACTGGGAACTGCTGCTTATTGCCCTGAAAACAAACACTTTTGATTATACATATCTCTTCTCTTTCTCCTTCACTCACATTTTCCCCTCAATCGCTCTTGATGCTGACCATTACCATTTCCTTGCCTCATTTTAGATGTAATTTTATGTGTGGCAGATTTTCAATTAAATCAACAGAACTTTTGTATAAGAATGATGGATTATCTTCCATACCATTTTTGCACTTCTTTCTTTCAATCTTTCATCAGTCGTTCCCAAAGAGCCAGTCTGATCACTTTGGCACAAGCAATTACATACTCCTATCCAGAATCATGCTTTTTGCATGGGCTCTGTGACTATGGGATCTTTTGTAACCCTTAGTCTTTTGCTTACGAAAATTTGTGTCCACATTCTATGGAAATTCTATTATTTCACATGCTGTCTAAATTAAAAGTAACAATGTCTATGTTAAAAAAATAAGAATGGGAGAAACTTAAATCATCTCCCATTAATTTAGAACTAATCAGGAACCCAAATCCTATTTCAGGTTATCGTGCAACACAAATGAGATTCCTTCCACTCTCAATATTGGACAGGCAATATTTTCCATAGGACCACTTGACAAAATTAGCCTAAGATGGAGATACCAACCCACTGCTGTGGGTTCGAACTCCGAGATCATTACTTATTCTGCCAAGGAATTACGGAGTCCTGATGAAGAAGAAATGTTGGACAAAGTGCTAAAGTGCACAATGGCAAAAAGCACTGACGTGCATGCTGCAACTAAAGCCTGGGCAAACATTCCTATGAAAGATGATTTTGAGGGTCAGAAGCAGGAGTTCAAAATATCTGTTGAAATTATCTGCCGGAGCATTTATCCTCTGGTAAGACATTCACATTGGCACTGAGGGTTTACTTTACTCCTTGTCATCATAAGCATTTATTTTGGGAAAATGGATATCAAGCATTTAATGTTGAATACAAAGGAAAATTAGAAATTCTTGACCATATTTGACTTATGCTCAGAGCCCTATGAACAGAGTAGACTTTCAGCTGGGAATAAGAAGGCATTAATGTTTAGTTATGTAAATTTAAAGACTTGTCAATCCACCACTGCCACATTTCCCCTTTACCCCCATATTCAGGCTACTCACATTTCCTGCAATCTTCTTACAACAAGGTATTGGTGGTATTTTAAATTTTAGTTAGACGATAAATTATTCACCCCCATAATGAAGTAGGTATCACCATGGAATATATGCATTTGACACATGTATTGCTTGTTTGAAATCTCCTGGCCCTTAGACATGAGGGATAGTGGTGAGTGAATAAAGGATGAGCTTGGGAGAGGGTAAGGCATAACTCTCCCTTCGGTTGGTTCCTTGGAGAGGGAAGGAAAGGGATGGAAGGTGGGCAGAGTGACCTACACAATTGTAAAGGTGAGGATGGACCTTCATTTGCCCCCTTTATGTTCTCTGGAATGTCAAATAATTATTATTTACAAGCCTAAACAGAGTATAAAGTAGGTACCCTATTGACTGAAATAAACGAAATCAGTTACACTACATGTTAATTGTTTTTCCCTTGCATATATCTTCAATCTGTGTATCATGGAATTGATGTTCTGCCTGGCCTTTCAGTAGAGAGCATTAGAACATTAGAGGAAATCCCCTTCTCAAAAATAACCGGTTTTTTTCAGATGCAGCCACCTCATCTGCTCATTTCAGGCTTCAGAATGACCCAACCAGCTGCTGGTGCATTCACATTGACCAATGCCATGGATTCTCCTGTACCATTTAGTCTCAGCCTCCAGAATGAGCCTTTTCTCAGCTTGCCCCCTGACCCTAAAATTAATCCCAGCCTTCTTGTCAATAAATCAGACTATGAAATATCTCCAAGTCAGGGAATTCTGCAACCTCATCAGGCCAGGAAGTTCCAATGCATTTTATCATCTCGGGAGAAGAGCCATCGTAGGTATAGTCTAATCATGGAGATCACACAACCATGTGACTATGAAATTGATGGCGGAGCGAGCAGTCTCTCACCCAAGAAAATAGGAACCATCACCTGGCAGGCAGAGGGGCCTGAAGTCAAAATCTCATATGTCAAGGCTTCAGTAAATGATGAATCCTTAAATCCTGGCCTTCTCTGGAAAAGCTTGAATATAGACGAGTGAGTTTGTTCAATTACTTCTTGAATTATCACCACAAGTCTGAAACAATTGGGAAATAACTCATATATTGGTCCATCTTCTTTCCAGACTCAATGAAGCACTCAAGTGTGATTCACGTGAACAAATTCAAGCCGTCAGTATGCTCTTTCCGGAGCAGCCATTGCATTCAAGGCCAATTGTGTACCAAATGATGGTGCAGAATTTATCTCCAGTGCCAATCACTTGGGAAATACATAACCAGCATTGTGTGTTGGAGATACCACCATTGCAGACCAAAAGTCCTGTAAAAAAAGGTGAGGCATTTGAAAGTCAAAACAAATTCTATGGTGGTTTTAAAAGATATATGCATAGGGTTCTTGGATTGCTGTTAGAACAAGAGTGTCATATAAGCACTTGCAAGACTGTGGCTGTATTTAAAAGCCTTATTTAAGAATATTATCTAAACACATTCAGTGCCAGGTTATTCTATTTTATATATATTCCTTCATGCCATTATATTTTTCACCAAATAGTCTTTATGGGTGATAGTCTTATGCGCATGCTCTAGTAATTAAGGTACTATTAGCGTTTTGATGCGAATTTTGAAATTCAATATCAGCAGCTATGTCATCAGAAATGAATGTAGAACTCCTAATATACCTACAACACCACCAGAGAAAATATTTCAAATCCTGTTATCAGAAATATGGGCATTCGAATTTAGTATTGTTGCATCAGTCAAATGGTAAATGATCTCTCCTCGTTTAAAATGAGCAAAGACAGGCATGGATGTATTTACTTTAAACAAATGGTATCCTTATTTTGAAGAAAGTACTGACTGAAGATTTACTAATCCCCTCTTGATCTATGATGAAACCGAAAAAATCTTGGCGATGGAAGGTTTAAATCATTTATCACCTTCCCCAGTTTCTTCTTCAATTCCCCTTCTTCTTCCTTCATTCTCACACTCTTGCCTCTGCTGCGAAGGTGATATCCTAATGGCACGATGGTTTTTTTAGAAAGACCGGTTTACTATGTTCATTAATGTTGCAAGCATCTAAATATTTACAAAGGTTACTCTAGAGTATTTGCTCAGTGCTCCCACACTAAGCTGCATGCTTTATTCTCGAAAGGCAGGATGGTAACAGTATATTTTCACATCTGTCATCTGTACATGAAATATTTGTGCATGTGGAATTGCCCACCATTTCTTTGCGTATTTAATGACCAGTTACTCAGAAACACCACATGCTCTCTTTTCAGGAAATACCTCTGCATCTATTGATGAACTTGAACACCTTAAGGCACTTGTTCAGAAGCTGCATAGTAAAGCAAAGAATGCAAATGACGAGACATATATAAGAACTATCCAATGTTGTCGAAACCAAGGAGCAACCCAATGGGACTTATCTGGTCAGATAGTTCCTCCTCTAGCCCAAGAGTGTCCTCGGCAGTCAGTTATCCGCTTTTTACCAGAAAAAGGATTCATCATGGTTAGTATAAATTGGATAATTTGTGATGAAATGTGGAGTATAAGTATACTAACTATAAAAATACAATGGCAAATGACAATATGGGCCATGAAGACCAGTTAATGTCTGTTATACACTTATTAGCACAGGGAATCATTTCCACTGTTTGGCAATTTCTCTTACCCACCATACTAATCAGTGAAACAGTGACAAGAAAACATCAGCAACTAGGGATTTTTTTCCAGTGTGTTCGTATTCCTCTCCAACACTGATGGGAGGATATCATTATCTTGTTCACTTCGTAAAATAATGTTTTTTCTTTTGTAAAATGAAAATTTTTTACCTCCACCAATGGGACACCAGGTTTGTGATGTAAGAGACTCTTTAACTATCCATACGACAGATGAAACTGGTGCACACTAAGAATGTAATTTTCTATGGTTTGCATCTTTCAACTCCATGCACAGTTAGTACGTGGCTAGTGGAGAATCTTACTAAATTGCCGGGAGTGTTAGGTGTGACTAAAATTGAAAAATCCCTCGCTGAATATAATAGCCTTTAAATGGATAAAATAAATACTCCTATGATTTTGACTATGGTTACATGGGAAAACTATGCGACATATTTCAATTGTTTTTATGTAAAAGGGCTTCAGCCAATGAATAAATATTATTATTATATTATTATTTAATTGTTACTGTTGTAACATCCCCTCTGAGTCCCCGGCAAGCATCAGGTTTCATTGCCGTCATAATGGCCGGAGACTCAAGAGGGGTTGGGCAGTAATTGCAGCCATGTCCGACGCCCATCGGATGAGTGGCTATGCTGCTGTGGGTTCATTCGTATGTAGTAGATGGAGTGACCCCAGGATGATGGCCTTCTGCATGCATGCAACTAGTGATTCCGCCTGTGCCACGCAGGACGGAATGCACTTGATGTTATTTAGCAGCGAGTCCTTAACTCCACCAAACACCCATGATGAGGACCACTAGTTTCACAGTGTGCCCGGGGTACATC
This sequence comes from Pyrrhosoma nymphula, assembly GCA_963573305.1. NCBI lineage: Eukaryota > Metazoa > Arthropoda > Insecta > Odonata > Coenagrionidae > Pyrrhosoma > Pyrrhosoma nymphula. The sequence goes on along the minus strand of OY754332.1, from coordinate 101,346,749 downwards.
TGTCAAAGTTCGAAAAGCAGGTCTTCATATTTTGTCCGTTTTTCCACCTCCTTTGCATCCATGTTAGTTTCAGCCAGAGCCAAAAACTCGATCACGAACGTGGAGCATGTGAGGTGGTCGAGGAGAATGATATCAGGCTTGGTCACCTCCAACTGCCTGGTGTTGGAGAAGGAGTAATTCCACCAGATGGTGCATTTATTGTTCTCCACGACGGACTCAATATCTCCAGGGGCATAGGGCAGCACAGATGTTTCGTCGATGCCATAATGGTGTCAAAGGTGAAAGTATAATACCCGCAGGGCCACGTTGTGACGAGCTAAATACGCCAACCTTGCGTAATAACTACAGCCGGAGAGAAGGTGATTCAAAGTTTCCGGCTGGGCTCGGCATGCCCTGCATCTTGTGTCCGCGACCTCCGCCTTGTATATAATTCAGCGGTACATGAGTGTGTTTATGACACCATCCTGGCATGCGAGAACAAAACCCTTGGTCTCAGACTTAAGATCGGCGGAGCGTAGGACGGCAAAATTCAGCTCTTTCGATAACCCAGGCTTTCCGATGTTTCGATAGAAACATCCATGCATGGGCTTATCAGTATGCGCTTTGAGCAAGGCCTTCTGCTCGGCTATTTTTATTTCGAGCTTGAGGACGTCTCCCTTCAATGACAAGATGGTCCTGTTTTTGTCACTTCCGTCGGATGACGGGTCGAAGTCGAGACCGGGTTCGTCCGCTGCCCTCTTTGCCGCCTGGAAGAGAAACGCCCCTGCTCCCGCACTTTCATGCTCTCTCACGAGATTGAGCAGGGGGTCCTTGCTTTTCAACACTCGGCATGCCGTACCTAGGACATCTCTGTTGTGGAGACACTCCATACTCAATAGTCCTCTACCACCTACATTGCGAGGGAGATACAATCTGGCGACGGATGATTTTGGATGAAGACTTCTATAGATGTTCATCATCTTCCTCATTCCCCTATTGAGGTTCTGCAACTCATTGACGTTCCATTTCATGCATCCAAAGGTATACAGCAGTGTAGGAACCACGAACATGTTCGTGGCAAGAACCTTGTTCTTGCCCAACAGCTCAGAACTCCAGATGTTCCTGACAGTCTGCTTGTATTTGGCGGTGAGCTTTCCCTTACTGCTCCAACCTCCTCCATTCTGCGCTGGAGGATGCTGAAGCATTCATAGCAGTCATCGTCCTCCAGGTGACGAATGACGCTCCCGTCAACAAGTTGCACTTCTTCCTTGGTCTCGGAAAATCTTCCTCTCGTCAAGTGGATGGATGCACACATGTTCAATCCGAACTCCATCCCTATATCCTCACTGAATTCCAGTATGGAGTCCAGGGCAGTGCAGAGGTCTTTCACATTAAAAGCATAAAGCTTCAGGTCATCCATATAGAACAAATGGGTGACCTTATGATTCCTGTCACCTGGAACACCGCACAATATCCTCTACTTCGTCTCAGCCTAAGGGACATGGGTAGGAGGGAAATACAAAACATTAAGGGGCTCAAGCGGTCGCCTTGGAAAACGGTAGTATGTTACCAACTCTGTGGAAACTGACCACTTGCCTGAAGTCAGAACAAAGCGCGTTTTCCAGAGTGGTAACAGGCATAGGATGCAGGACACTACCTCTGTGTGGACTTTCATCAACTTCAGCATGGCGATCAAAAGCTTATGCGAAGCGGTGTCATAAGCCTTCTTGTAGTCCATCCAGGCCATTGATGGGTTTCGCTTATGCCGGATGGCATCCTGGCATATGCACCTATCAATAAGCAGGTTGTCCTTGCATCCCGCAATTCCCCGGCATCCCGTGATTCCCCACTTTGAGCCCCTCTGTTCGTACACCTCCTCCCACACAGGCTGGACGTGGCGGAAGATTAGGTCGCTCAAGATCGAGGTGGACGCCTTATATACAGTGTTGAGGCAGGTTATGGGGCGGTAGTTCTTTGGATTGGACAAGTCTCCCTTCTCAGGTATCAGAACTGTGCGTCTCTCAGTCAGCCAAGGTGGAATTGGTTCTCTACCATTCAGAAATGATGTGAAGATTCTGGCGAGGTGTTGGTGGATGGAAGTAAACTTCTTCCACCAGAAGTTATTAACGGCATCGGTTCCTGGAGCCGAGAAATTCTTCTTGTTAGAGAAGGCCTTTTTCACGTCACTTTCAGTGTCTGAAAGAGGTCCATCCAAGGTGGTGGTCGCAAAACTCTTTAAAGAGGCCTATGGACGGAGTAACTCCGTTGAATGGCTTTGACATTTCGTAGATTTCCTTCCGGAAACGTTCAACCTCTTGGGCAGCTGGTGGTGATTCGACGACAGTCGGAGTTGGCCGAAAGAGACGGGACGGGTGAAGGAGAAAGGAGTTTTCCCTGATGACCCTACTCTTGAGGAGTTTTTTCTGGGCAGTGGTGAGTGCTCGTACTCAATCGACTGCATGCTGCTTAGTAGTAATCAGCACGCTTTTATTCAGTGTGTGATGGTTGTATCTGAGGCTGCACACTATGTGCCGAACTTTGGGAGTGAAAGTTCGCCCAGTTACGATGTATTCCATCATACACTGGATTCTCGACGCCTGTCGTCTCGCTTAAGTGATCTTGGCCTCCCAAATTTCCAGCCTCTTTGCTGCTTTATCCTCCCAAGAGGTGTTCTTTTGGGAGTGAGCCATAATTTTGGCAGCAGCATAGACCACGCAACTTAGTGTCCAAAGGTCCGTCGTTTTTGTCAGGATTTTGTTGATAAGACCATTCACTGGGGCAGGTGCTTACCCCGCAGAGAGATATTTTGGTGGATGTCTCTCTGCCTAGTGTGTCCTTCATCATATATAACTGTGCTCAATAGCGGCGATTGTAGGTCAGAGATGGTCTATCCAGCTTCCTCCCAATTTGGCCGAGAGACTGACACAAATGTCGTTCTTGCCTCAGCCAGTGGAGAGGCAGCCTGTTTCGGGGAGATTGGTCTGGCCGGTGGTGTGTTCCTCTGAACTGGCGGTTGGTGTGAAGTTTCCTTTTTTCGCAGGTGGTTGGCATAATGGCGCAGATTCTGCTCTGATAGATGGTCATGTTCGGGATGTATCTCACACCTCAAAGAGTACATCCTTGCCATATACCCCTGCGATTAGGCTCGCTGGCAGCATGGAATGCTAGGAGGTCACCCCTCAGGGCTTCCATCCACTGCATACGAGCTCCCTTTCTAGTTGGTGAGTTTTCGCTGCCACACCCAACACTACTAGGGCCCCCATCCGAGAGGGACCGGTTGTGGGTGGCTTTCCTGGATTCTTTTCTTGGAACCAGAAAAACTTGTCCACCATTAGCCGGCAAAAGCCGTTACCAGGTATGCTACGGGGAGGCTGGTGGTCCGGCTTTCATACCCATATTATTATTACTACCACATGTACAAATATTTAGATTTGTTGAATTGCTTCACACTTCAGTAGTGATCGAAATCAAAATTGACTGATGAACAGGAGATGAAGTTGGGTGAGTAAAATCAGAAACACTTTTCCACAGTTTGTATTTAAAGGAATAATAAAAGAATTACATAACACATGTTTTGGCTGACCAAGCCATCATCAGGTGCACACAGGTTTATGAAAGGCAGTACGTTTATATATGGAACGGGAAGGGGATGAGGAGAGGAGAAAGTGGAAATGGGGGGAGGGGTGGCTAGATGAAGGGTCCAGGAGAGGGGGGAGCACATCGAGGTGGCAGTGGTGTGAGGGGAGGAAAGGTGAGGAGTACTCTTAAGGAGTTTGTCCTTGGAAGGTTAATCACTTCCCTGATAGGTTTTTTTACAAAAATGGTAAAAAAAAGTCATATTTTTTTTATTTCAGCTTCAGAAGCATTAAAGGGAGGCAAATCCAAAAATGTTTTCTTCAATTTTTTATTCCAAATAACTAATGATTTATTCAATAATCTCTGAATGTTGCCCCTTAACTTAGAGAAATAAGCCACCTACCTATCAATGTTACTTTCCTTCTGGTAAACGTTAGACATCTAATGAGGAATACATTTATTTTATATTTCAAATATATATACATTGGCAACAACTTTAATGTTAGCTATTAATTTTAGTCCATAGTACAGTAAGATACAACAAACAAACATTCATGGAAGCATGACGACGACTTTCGCTCTGAAAATGTTATAAAATAATTAATTTTATGACAAAAATCAAGAAACTTTAATTCTTTTATTTGATTCTTGGACAGAGCTGAAATCCGTTTCCTCAGTGTTCCATACGAGTCAGTTGAGTGTGAAGCCAGCAAGTCGGCTAGTTCTGGAGACATATAAAAATTATCCATCATCAGGCAATATCATAGCCCAAATAATGGTTTCATTAGAGTCATCACCACTTTTGAGGACATGGGTAAAAGGGCAAAGTCTTTATCCAACAAAGTCACCTTTCCTGTGTAAATTGTCATTGCCCACACGTATCTAGTTCTCGATTCACAAAGAACAAATATTTGCCAAATGAAGCTCTTTTCATAGGCATGAACTGCCGCCACCCCAATCTTCCCTTGTACAAGAGCAGGCTCTCGTCGATGGTAACGTCCCTCTCTGGTGTATGGAGTGCCTTGATCTTTTCCTCCAGCTTCTCGTAAATAGGCCATATTTTATTTAGTTTGGTGTTGGGGTGTGTTTGGGGATCAAAATCGTTATTATAGGCAATATGTGAATATTGCCTTATTTTTACGAATCATCAGTATGACATTGTGTGTCCAAAAAAAGGAAAAGGAGACTATAGATCTTGTCAACCAATAAAAATCAGTATCTGGCTTCCGCACTATTCTCTGTAGCATTACAAGGGCAAAAAACATGAATTTCTGAGCTTGTCACGGCTCACCACTGATTTACGCTAGCACTGCCCTGCCCTGCTTTTTCATGGAAAGTTTCACTGGCCAAGCGATTAGTTTCCCAAGTTAAATAGTCAACAATTTCATCGTTAAAAAAAAGTTCAACATTTTTTAGGGAACCACAGTCGGGAACCAGGTCAAAGTTCATCAAATAATTACCTTCTAAAAGAAACCTAGGTGACGCTGGAGGAGGATTCGTTGAAAGCATTTCCTCCCACTCTGCTTCCCGGGAAGGTTCCGCTGCGCCTTCCGATTTGGAGCTTGTTTCCCTGGAGAGAGTCGACTAGGTGCCAGAAACTTCAATTCAAACCTTGGAATCACTGCTGGACAACACTGATTCCTCTCCGGAATCCATTGCTGATTGCCAAATGTTACCTAGCGAAAACAAAGAATTTGCCGTGGAATTCACTCCTACTACACCACTTGTATTAGAACGAAAATGTTCAAACTAAAAATGGAATGTTTTCATCAGTGGAATTTCATCAAAAAAGTGCTGAAAATCAAGGATGGGTATGCTTTGAAACGTTCTGAAACTCAACGAAAGACTGTTCCTATCATCCTTCCGACAAAGTACTTGTGGAAACAATCACGATATGCAAAGGACCTCGCCCCCAAGTGTTTAAAGCCCATCCCATGCTCATCATAAAATTTTTCTTTTCCATACCTTCCATTTCTTGGAAAATAAATACACGTGTGCATACCACAACAGCATGGATTTTCCAACTAATGGTGAATTGATATCGGGAAATTCCCATTAGTAAAGGGTTGGCTGGTGGGACAGTAGCCTGGGGAGCAAGGGGTGGCAAATTAGTACTACATGAAACCAGGCACCAGGTCGCTTAGCGGGCCATCGGCTCTCGAGCGGGTGTTTTCTGACCTCAGGAAAGTATTAAACATGTTAATAGAAGGCATTGCACATGTTTGGGATTGATCTCCATCTCCTTTTTTCTCGTGCTCATATGGGCTAGGGTAGCACGTATACAGGACACTTGTGTTGGTTTCTCTTGAGAACGTACGACCTTTAGATGTCTTCATCGTATAGCTGTTTTTATGAATATGTTTCACCACTTCCGCCAGTATTCGAAGTAGAACAATGAAAGGAGCTGATGAAATCACAGTTGCAACATATCTAAAAATTTATGCTTACACCATTTTATCTAAAGAGAACGGTTCATTAGGCATTTCAAACATATATAAAAATGTGCAAACGAATAAAATAGAATTAGATAATATATACATTAACACCTTTCCTTGAACTACGACCTTGACGTGGTGGAAGGGCTTGTAGGTTCCAATGACCCCTATAGCTGGACTGGCAGGAGCAAGTACATTGCTCCTGGTAGGGCCACCCATGCCAGATAGGTCGAAGGGTAGGAGCCAGACGAAAGGTAGTTCCGTGATGGTGTCACGTTAAAAATACCTTTGAGTCGCGTGGGATAACTCTCAACTATCTCCTCCCAGAACATGGAAGTCATTCAAAGAGAATTAATTCCTGGCAACTACGGGACGCCGCCCACTAGGGCGGGTGTCGTGCCCGGCAGCAGGGGAGGCAAGGCCTCCGCGGTCGTCAACACACGAAATCCTTGCACAGCAGCATCATCATTGGCAGATACAAGGGATAGGAGGGAGAAGAAGAAGAAAAAGAGGAAGAGGAGGAGGAAAACAGTGATAAAAATAGGAACTTGGAACGTAAGGACCATGATGAGGGCCGGGAAGCTTGAAAATATTAAGTAGGAAATGGAAAAAGGAAAAATAGATGTTTTGGGATTGTGCGAGGTGAGATGGAAGGATAGCGGGGACTATTGTAGTGATAGCTACAGGGTAATCTATAGTGGGGGAGATGAGAGTCAACGGGGGGTAGGCATGGTACTAAACACAAAGTTGGGACTGAGGGTGGTAAACATTGAACAGGTGAGCGACAGGATACTAGTGGTAGAAATAAAAGCACGTCCGACGAATTTCGTACTGGTCCAGGCATACATGCCTACGAGCAACTATAGGGAGGAAGAGGTGGAAGAGGTGTACGAGCAAGTAGAAGAAATAATTAGAGAAGTTCCGGGAAAGAAAAACCTGATAGTGATGGGTGACTGGAATGCAGTGGTGGGGGAAGGCAGGGACGGATTAGAAGTAGGAGGGTTTGGGCTAGGAAGAAGAAATGATCGCGGTGAAAAGGCAGTTGAATTTTGGAGAAGAAATAAATTAGAAGTGACAAACACTTGGTTTAAACATCACCCCAGGCGTAGGTACACATGGAAAATACCAGGTGATACTGGGAGATACCAAATTGATTATATAATGGTAAGGCAGAGATTTAGAAACAGTGTAAAAAACTCTCGTAGCTATCCAGGGGCGGATGCAGACTCGGATCATAACTTGGTGATTATGAAGTGTGAAGTCAGATTCAAAAGGCTTTGTAAAGGTAGGAAGATAAAGAGGTGGAATCTTGAAGCATTGAAAGGGTTGAAAAGGAGAGAATACCAAGAGCTGGTAGAAAAGAACATAGGTGAAGAGAAGCGGATGGGAACCATAGAGAAGAGATGGGAGGTTATAAAAACAGGCATCGCAGCAGTGGCAGAGAAAACAATACGAATGGTGGAAAAAAAGAGGGTTAAGAAGCAGTGAGTTACAGAAGAAATGAAAAGAAAATGGAGGAGAGAAGGATATGGAAAAACGTGAACACCGACGTAGGGAAGAGGAAGTACAAGGAATTGAATAATAAACTCAGGCGAGTGACCAATCGGGCAAATGAAAACTGGTGGAAGGGACAATGTGAGGAAATGGATGCAGGAGGAGGGGGAAGTGGGTGCTTTGTACGCCAAGGTGAAAATGTTATCGGGTGGTAAGAGAGGTCAAACGATACCAAAGGTTAAGGACAAAACAGGGTAGATATTAATCGAACAGGAAGATATCCAAGAAAGAAGGAGAGAATACGTAGAGGAGCTATATGACATCGAGAATAGACCCCTTAGCCTAGATCCAGAGGATGAAGGAACGATAGATAAGGGTAGCTTCGGACCAGAGTTACTTGAGAGTGAAATAGAGAGGGCATTAAGAGAGATGAAGAGTAGAAAAGCTGTGGGAACCGATAACCTACCTTCGGAGCTACTGAAGAATGTAGGTAGTAAGGGGAGAAAATCGTTTTTTGAACTTATTCACAGGATCTACGAGGAAGGAGTAACCCATCGGTTAGATTCGGATTTACGTCTCTTAAGTGATTCAAAACTAACCTGTTTGTCACGTATTTCACTATAAAGTATATTGTTATCACAATATGGTGTGCATGCGTTAATGTGTTTTTCTCTTATTCTTGAACTTTCTTTAAAATACCCGCTAATGATATAATGGATATTTTAACCTGAAAAATGAAACTTTTGGCCCGGAAAACCTGGTAAAGTATGCACTGGAATTTCATAAATCTGGTCTGTAGCAACCTTAGTTATATTATTGAAATAAAAGTAGAAAAATAATATTAAATACCTACATAAAAATGCATTTGGTGTGCAGAAATGAAAGTTAAAAACTACAAAAAATTCAAAAGCAAAGAAGTTTTATGTAGAGAAAGTACTGCCGAAATGAATAAATATTGCTCATGAGAAGAAAATTTCACAATTAGAAAATCACGAGTGGTTGCATTGCTGCATAGGCATACTGGTCTCCATTATATGTTAATCTTTGCATGATTCTTCCTTTTAACATCAAGATGAATTCATATTGAATTAATTGTGCATTTGTTGTCTTTTCAGCCTGGTGGTGCAGAAATCCTCAACATAGAAGTACGGAATGTGTTGAAGGGAAAATTCACATTCCCTTGTGTTATGAAATTTGAATTCGCAGATCAGGAATATATAGCTGGTTCTAGCGATGGTATTCCTGAGAAAGAAGCTATGAAGGAGCAGGCATTGAGGGATCTTGGTAAAGCCACGGGAGCAATACCAAAAAGTGGGAATCCATGCCATACAAAAGCCAGCACTAACATCTCCCTGCATTTGGAGAGATCTGCTGAATACCACAACCTCCTAGATGAGCATTTAAGGAAAGAAATGCAAAAGTTTCATCTGGAACCAGTGCAACCAGCCTTGATCAGATCAAGTGTTAATTGTGATAGTGCTTCTGAGGCATCCGAGGCATTTCAGCCAGCTGGCTCATCTGTGCAACCACGCACTTTGCTCCAACAACATATGCCATTTAGAGTGATTCATCAAAATAACAATAACTCTTTTCCCCTTGAAAATATGAGTTTTGAAGGGAATGATGGAGACGACAGCATTGCATCCTACAGTGAAGAAGTTATTACCTCTCACAGGAACCCTGAAAAGCCTGATACTACAATCAATACTCCATCCCAGAAGCCTCTCTTTTCCCACTGGTCTCCAGACTTTGATCTTGACTCCACCACTGACAGTGGGTCAACTCAGAAACTGAGTCAAGGCCAATGCAAAGCCTTGCTCTCAGTGCCCACTTATCAAGGCATTCCCTCACCAAGGAATAATGCCAGTCCATTATTGGCAAATCTTCATCTCATTAAAACCCTGAATTCATATCATAGTGATGATGAAAGCTTTGTTGAAGGTGCAGTGGCCTTGTCGGAAGCACAGTCCAGAATCAGGAATAGTCCTTCTTATGGGACACATGGTCCAGTAAATACACAAGACAGTCCTCATATGCATGAATTGCCTTATATAAGGGAAGATAGGGGCCCAAAGCTCACAGAAAATCACTCGGCAATCTCCTTGTTGCCATCATCAGATGAGGAGGTATCTGATACAAGTTCTACCCCTCGCTTTGAGTCTGAGGAAAAGTACTGTAATTCTTCAGGTAACGCTACCCAGTACAGAAATTGAATTCTCATGCTGAATCATATGACGTTGCAGCCTCCACTCCTTCCACAGCTTCACATGATAAACTAAACATTTTTGATCTCTCACCCAGAAGAATGGATACTAAAAGAATTCAAGGTGTAGTAGAGGATCCAGAGTATGATAGTGGATGCAGTAAATTAAGAGCATCTGTGAAAAAGTTAAGAGGGAGATGTGGGTTAAGATTACTGAATAAGAAATGTGAGCCAACATTGAAAGAGTAGCTATAAAAAGCTAGGTAAAATTAGAGAACAGAAATCGATAAAAATAAAAGTCTTCTACTAAAAAACTGAAACAATTGTCTGCCAAAAAACTGAAAAGTGTTCTGCTAAAAAACTGATGAAGTGTTCTGATAAAAAACCGAAAAAGTCTTCTGCTAAAAAACTGAAAAAAGTCTTCTGCCATGAAACTGAAAAATTTAGCACTATACCTCCTCCCTGAAAATGAAAGGTAATCTACAGCTCTAATCAAAAGGAAAAGGCTGTCTTCCAAGTGTGATAAATCAATTATGAAAAGGGAAAACCAATGCAAATGGAAGGCTTTCAAATCAAGACAATGTGTCCCACTTGGAGACTGCAATGAATCACATGGGTATATGTATGCACTCAATGGGAAGGAATCCTGCACCAGTGAACAAGAAGAACTAAACTTTGAAACTTTGTGGATGAACCATTCATTTTATTAAGAAATTAATTCAAATTCAAAGCACAGGTACATGGATGTAGATCAGACTGGAAACAATTTGTGCAGCGATGAAGATTGAAGTGGAGAGAAAAATGATTTGTGATAGATTGAAGTTCAGAAAACCTATGGAACCAGATGCAGCTATAGCCAGTAGATATGCCCTGTGCGAGCAGACTCAATACCAATGCAGGGATCATGCAGCAATATCCATAAATGAAAGTCAGGAACTTAATCTGATTTTAAGGGCTCTTGATGTAGAGACAGATGACAATAGCCCATCACAACAGCAACTAACCCTGCCATGCTGTCATAAGAGCTTGACAGCTTTTGCTGCCTCTCCTCCTGGGCCCAGCCTTGCTAATGATATTGGGACATCAATTCCGCAGAGCAAACTAGAGAAACACAAACTATGGCGCAAGCCTCAGCCTCCCATCACCAGTGAGGTGAAGCTGGGGCTTACTATTCACTCCTATGATGAAAACAAGGAAGAGAAACCCATGCACCCCTACCTCTATGATGATAAAATAGCCTTTTCAGATGTCAGCATAGTTGAAGGAAGCTCACCTTACCAGGTTTGTTGACATCTATAATTTATAATACTGCATGTCTTTTTTCCTCTTCCACCTAGCATACCTATATAAAAAGGCAAATATGTACAGTGGAAGTTAAGAGAATGCACCTTCCTGCACTGCAGATTCATTTTTACTTGCCACACAAATCTATATCAAGCTTCGCTGATCAGGTCGTGATACATTTTCATGCAGGCATGTTTAGTATCTGTTTCAACATTTTTTTAGAGGGTATTGGCCCCTAGCGAGATTTACATGTTTTGATCGGCAACTATTTGAGAAATACAAAGCAAGCACTCTCTTTCCCTGTTGGTACATCTATTCTTCAATTCTCCAATCCAATCTCTAGATGGGAAGAATAATGCCAAGGGCTTGCATTGGGCTGAGACTAGTAGCATATTGTATTGCTCAACATACACTTGTTTTCCTGCCTCTGTCCTACTTCCACTCGCTTCCTCCATTTTTTTAAAAGGGAGCCCACATTATACACCGTAGGAACCGCCTTTTTCCATGCACCCATATTTGAAACAGAAGACTTGTGCTCACAATCTTGCATTCAATCATTACTGCTGTAATAATCGTGGTATAAGCATGCGGTTAAGGTGCATTTATAAGCATTTGCATGCTTCTGTGATCTTTGTGTTCTGAGAGGAGATGAGTGGGCTCCTGGCACCACCAGTTGAGGCCCGCATTCAACAGGACAGCTGCAACCATAAAAATTCTGTATATTAAGGCCTCCATCAATAAGGACTCATGATTCACAGCATAATAACGGAATGTAGCCCTTTTTTATATGAAATTTCATTGTAAATCATATTGATTTCTTGTAATGGCTAAATTTCCTGATGAATAACCTTGATTTTACAGTCTCGGGGAATAAATGAATGAAATCCATAGAAATGGACCTCGGATGATGATGATCATGTTGACTTCAAAAGAGTAACCCATCGGGGTTACTCTTTTGAAGTGCCTTCTTACTAACTGCCTTCTTTTGATAAAAGTGTAGTTGAAAAAAAGTATGGTGAAGCTTCTCTTAACGTGGAGATTACATTCCACGATTATGCAATTTATGTAGTAGCACTAAATGTTAAGATGAAATGCATTAGACAGATAAATATATGGTGAAGCATTGTGCCAAAACACCGACAGGGTTCCATCCTGAGGAAGACCCGGCTTCAGCATCAAAATGGAAATTTCATCGGGAGTAAGTTTGGAGCGTATAAAGTGACTAATGTTCATACTTGTAGTTGAGGGTTAATTCTTGCTTGAAGAATATCCGTGGTGAAGTAAAATCATTGGCTAATATTGGAGAGTCATTTTTAAATTTAGGTTCCAATCTTGCGTGAAAGAAATGGTGAAAGCAGCTGCCTAAAGAAACCATGTTATAGTGAAACTTCGTACCACGTTCGGTGAAGCTTGATGCCGATTTGTGAAGCACGTTTATTAGAATCTGCATTCAGGGAAGTTTCAATGTAGTTTTTACTGTTCATGACATTGTTGTTGTGTACATACTCATGGCATGCCTATCCATCTTTAGTAACTGTGATAATCACATTTTACAGGTTACATGGCTTTACAACCCACATAAGGGACATGGAATTCCATTTAATGTGGAAAACATGGATAATTGTAAGAGGGATGATAAAGAGACCTTCACATGCATTAACCCAGCTGGACTCATCTTTCCTAAATTAATTTTTTCTCTTAACATCCAATTCCAACCAAATGAGGTTGGCCTACATAAGGAATGACGAGAATCTCTTAAAACTAATTATATCTACAATAGAAATATGACAGTTTTAGGTAATAACTGTGGTAATGCATAGAATGTACTTGTAAATATTTTGTGAGATACTCCCCATGTGGCCGTTCACATGGAAATTTGATTTGGCTAATATGGAACATGGCCACATGGAATTGATGTGGTTGGCCACAAGGGTTTTGACACAGTCCATAATAAATGATGTGAACCATAACTCCCATTTGGGTTCTGACATAGAACCAGTTTATTCCTTTCGACACAAGCACATTAATCTTCTGATATGGATTTTTTTCTTCTGTAACAGAACCATTTGCGAAACAAAGAGGCGTAATCCAATCAGATAATCCCACCAATCGTTGCAATCTGTGTCGTCTTGGTGACACTCATACAAATACATAGATACATATGTTACACAAAGAAAGTTGAAAAACAATGAAAAAACTAGTATTAGTCTAGGAACACTGTGAAACATTCCTATATGTAAATTTTCACCTTAGATCGTAGATGTTACATTTAAATATATTAACATCATTGATTTTCATTTCATTGATTATTATATAGTGTTAATTCCATCAAAGGTAGGAAATTTGTACCACAAACTTCATAAACACAAACCACTCCAATAGTCCTAGCGGACACTAAATTATGTTACAAATTGAGATATAACCAAACCATTTGTTTTTACGGGTTGTTCCCGTACGTTTTCACGAGTTTTTCGAACCTGTTTCATTGATTTGGCCTGAGGAACCGACTGATTTGACTGTGAGTGCTCAAATTTTAGGGGGGTGGAGGAACATTTGAAAATTGTATCAATGAGGTAGAGAGGCGTTCTAGATGTCGATTTCATTTAACACGGACCCTATAAATTTTTATGGCAGCCTTAACCCTGTTACTGCCATTGGGCTGATATATCGGCCCATGTTGGATGTGCGAAAACTGCCATAGGCTGATATATCGGCCCAATTTTAAATACCTGAATTTAATAGCCTTCCTTTAAAAACCTGAATAGAGCCTTGGCAGTCTTCGCACATCCTACCCGAAATGGGCTTGCAGTAAAAGGGCCAAAATTTTCCCTTCAGCGGCTGTAAGTTGACGTAATGCCACTGAAAATGGCGGCCTGGTTGCACGATAAGCCCCCGGTAGTTAACCTGGTCATGCTGGGTGTCTTTTTTAGGGTATTAAGGGCTGTTTAATGTGTCTATGGCAGTGAAATGCACTTTAGGATCAGTCCCATGGTTCATGGGGATACACTAGTTCATAACGTTTACACTAATTTTTGTAATGTTTAGGAATTGGCGAGAATAAACAAGGAAATCCACTAACCTACTTTGCCAGTAATTTATTTTTAATAAAAAATCTTAGCTCAATTTTTACTCATTTACAAAAGAATTTGTCATAAGTTACATTACTTATTGCTACATGATAACTTGCATTTCCAACAGGCCAGGGTGCTACACAAAGCATTCCAGAGAAAACAGTAATTCTGTGTTCAACAATCAATGGAGCATTCTCATCGATAGAGGGCTCTTGCTGCTTCCCATAAGTCTGGGAGCAATGTCCATACAGGTTTCTAGGATTTTATTTTTGAGTCTCAAATTCCATCTCCCTGAGGATTCCATGAGCTGGCCCTCCATATCATTTGACTGCCTCCACAAATGATCAGCCACAAATGTTGCCCTCTTCAAGAGCTCCTCGAATGGGATGGATGGCAGCAATGTGGTGGTTTGTGGGCAAGAGATGCTTTTTCCTTGCCGCATTAATTCCAGGATAGTCCTCCTGGGACATAATTCAGATGCCTCTACAGAAATTATGTGGGTTGCAAGAAGCAAAGCTCATTCACAAAATAAACCTACCTCTCCCTTCTGCATTCCAAACATGTTGACTACAAATTTCTCCAAAGGATGAGATTAGTGCCTCTTCCGTAACTCCGGTTATGGGGTAAGCAAGAATCTTGAAGGCCCTCGTAGTCTCGTCATCGTCCCATGCATTTCACACTGAATGCTTGCCTTTAGATTCGAAAAAACAAAATGAAATTGCACCCTGTGAATGCGTAGAACCCTCAAAAAGCCACACATTTGTCATCCCCGATGATTTCTGCTATGACATGTATACTGATGTAACGGTGTTTGGAGCCGGTGCCATACTCAATCCATAGGTCTTTCAATTCTTTTCGCTGAAGTTTGGGGAAAAGGACACTGTGAGAACTACGACATCGGTACCTTAGCTGTGAATCACCTCATGTTCTGACCTTGCATGGTGCAACATATCCTGATCAATCACTGATTTGCCTCTACTCTGTGCATAATAAGATACATATATATTGAGAGTTAAGTGGAGCTCTAGGTTCTTCTTTTAGCGAACAGTTTCTCCTTTCGGCCATTTTGAGTGGTGGGTGAGCATTATTAATTGACAGATTACAGAAGACCCATTATCGAGGGTACTCACAGTTGTGAGAAGACATCCTGAAATGCTATTCCCATTACAATGATTGCGAGAAGTGCATACCTTAAAAATTCACATTTGAATGAAATATAGATTTTATTGTATTTTTCACGAATATGCAATAGCGTAATTATCTTGGTTCTCTCCTTAGACGTGCATGAAATTAGCATGCAACTGACTAGTACCTACCCCCTACCCCACTTCTCAGATTTTAGTTTAGGAAAATATTCCAGCAGCCTTTCACGCATCCGTTAGAATATTCTTTTATTACTTCAGCTTCTTCCTTTTTGGACAATTTTCAAATGCAAGTGTTATACATTTTCATCAGGCTGCCCATTTCCAACACATATTTTATGTCAGTCGTACACTTTCCTTCTATGTATAGAATTAAATCCGCAAACGCAATTCTCTCTCACAGTTTTTTTACCTCTTTGGTGTTGCTGTTTTTGGCCAGTTTTCTGTATCTATTGTACCGTTAGGCTAAACAGTTTGTGTGGTAGTTTGCTTTCTAATGCCACTAAATCTCCACCAGTTTCTATCATTCCCATGATTCTTGCCTTGCCCAGGGCAGTGGCACATACTTTCACTCTCTCAGTGATTTCTTTGGTTTCAGACTGTAGAAGCAGATGTTTTCTAGTTTCGGGTCCAGTACATATAAGGCAGGTGAAATCCTTCATGCCAATATAGGTTGTGCAGGACCATGTTGCGGGGTGAATTCTGTTGTTAATTGTGAAGTTTGTGTGGCTTCTTCACTGGGTCAAACTCAGCATTTCTGCCAATGTTCCGATGTATTAGGCGTCCATCATCGTCAGGGCATGGTCATTGCCCTCATGATAATGGATGACTCATACATCAGAGCGTTAGCAGAAATGCGGAATTTGACCTAGTGGAGAACACTAACTGACTTCACGAATAGCATACACGGAAAAGCATCAAATCACTGCTGTTATTGCTCCTGTCTTTCACAGAGCTAACACTTTCAGAGATGTTAGTTTCTTTTTCTTTGTAGGGGATAAGTCTCAAATGAATACCGAAAAACTTTACAATGCAAGCTCTTTGCCCCCTTGCATTGCTCTAGAAAAAGATAGCTTCAATACCATAAGCCTCATCTAAAAGTGTGATGACTTTGTCAGGAAATAAAACGTCGATTTGTACATTCCACACACAAACTTTATTGACTGGCACCACCCACTTTATATCGACCATGGTTTCGACAAATAATTGTCATTATCAATGTTTCGACAATTATTTGTCGAAACCATGGTCGATATTAAGTGTGTATGGCCAGTCAATAAAGTTTGTGTGTGGAATGTACAAAGCAACATTTTATTTCCAATATCGTTGTTCCACAAAGTGAAGCCTCAAATGTTAAATGGCTCTGTCACATGGTAGCTTAACTTGAAGAACATTAAATTTCTCCAGGTTAGAGGCTAATGTTTTATACGCTAAATTCTTCCCTGGCAGATTGAAATGGTTTATACGCAGCATTAATTAATTTTCCCTCCCCAAATTGACAAAGGCATGAAAGTTGCTAATGTAGTGGTTATTCAGTTACATTTCTCAAAGGTGCCGGTGCTGCCAGCACATGGGCCTTATCCTTAGGTGTGTTATTTCTACCCAATGCCTGACAGGAAAGAGATGAACATATGCCCTCATTACGTCTCTTTGTGTTAAATACACACCATGGCAAGCAATGAGTGGAACGAGAAAAAGGTGCACAGGGCTTACCACAGGGTGACAAGATGTAATTACTGAACCATCCAGATAGTGCAAATCCACATTCAAAAATCACACATTCAAATCACTTCACTTGCAGCACAAACAAGAAACGGGACTCAAAGTCTTCAAGCTGAGATGTGAGTGGGCCAGACAGATATCTCGGAAGTGGCTCTCCTTGGACAGCACGGTCCAAGCGCAGTGTTGGAGGTGGGGATAATAGGGAGTGGGGAGGAGGTGTTGTGGAGGAGAAGTTGGAGCCAAGTAAAGACATGTAGGTATGAAAATTCAGAGGTGGAAATTTCATTCTCTTCAGTATTCTCCGTGTATGTCTTGTGCAGGGCCACCGGTAATGGGTGCAGAATTCAAGTAGACAAAAGTGACTATTGATCTACTATGAACTATACATATGGTGGGATAAAAGTTTTAAAACAATTAATTTCGGCACCACAGAGGCATTCAGCGACCCCGAAGACGCTGGAGAAGACAC
Organism: Pyrrhosoma nymphula; assembly: GCA_963573305.1. Classification (NCBI taxonomy): domain Eukaryota; kingdom Metazoa; phylum Arthropoda; class Insecta; order Odonata; family Coenagrionidae; genus Pyrrhosoma; species Pyrrhosoma nymphula. The sequence goes on along the minus strand of OY754332.1, from coordinate 101,329,374 downwards.
CCAGAATGGCTAAGCTGACTACCCAGGGGCTTATTGGGCATCCAGTCTGCCATTTTCCAATATGACTGTGATACTTTGACTTTCAGCCATCAGAGGGAAAATTAAAGGCTGCCATTGAATTTGCTGGGTCCAAATTACATGAATTAGACACCTAAAGTGTTTCTGTAACTCATTGATAGAATTTTTGAGACTTTTTACGAAGTTTTCCTCCTTAAATGTGAGCCCGCAAGGTTGAATGGGCCAAATTGACCAAACCAATCCTAAGAGCACGTGTTGCTTGTATCACAGTTTGCAACATATTTTCCTTTCCAGAATGTACTGCCACGGTTCTAGTTCAACGTTAACTGGAGCATAAACCTAAGAGCGGAAAACCTGTTCTCAAAGAAATAATTTTCAAGGTTATTGAAAGGAGTGGAAATTTTACGCAAACATTTAAATTAAGGCAAATGAATGAAAATAAATACAGAAAAAAATTAAATTGGATATTGAAAACTTAATTGCATTCCTCACATGCCATGGAAAATGTCAATAGAAGTTGGAAAATTTTATTGAATTTCCAAAATTCAGTCAAAATCCTCATATTCAGCTGGAAATTTCATTAGAAATTGGAAAATTTTTATTCCTGGGAAATTATTTTTCAATAGGGTATGTATTTGCAAGGGTGTACACTCTGTCCTTGCATCAGGCACAGGGGTGTACAAGCTCACTTTTAATGTGAAGCTTATAACAACTTGTGAGGCCTAGGAAAAATGTGAAGCTTGGGACTCCTTTAGGATGGGGCTTTAAGGCCCCTAATCAGGAACATTGTGGACAATTTTAGATGTGGAACCTTTTTTTTGGGGTCCATGAATTTGACATAATGTTAATGCTCATGTTTCAGAGCCACGTAACAGAGATGTAATTGTCAATGTTTTACAAAATTTTGAAATTGTTTCTGGATGTTTCTTTTTTATGCATTCTTATAGTTCCTACCAGCTGGTGAAGATTGACTCTTTTGGGATCGATATCTCTGGGATTGATTTGTTAGACGTTGTAGCCAAGATTATGGACAATATAAACCTGATATTATTCTTGATTATCAACAAATATTTTAGGTCTAATAGGATATAATAGGATAATTTTAATCTGAATTTAAAAGTAATTGTATTCGTTGCATTTATTCATCTCACTCACTCAGTGATTCAACCCAAAGTTTGGTTTGGATAGTTGAGGGTAAAGCTCACATCGGACTAAGCCACAGGCATGTGAATTTCACAAATTTAGGGTAGGGGGGGCAGTTCCTTTCCCTCAACACCTCAGGGCCACCTCACACTCCGAGGATTTTTTTTTGTTTGGGGGCGCCCAAAGGCTTCACCTGAATTTGAACCCAGGACCCCTCGATCAGTAGCCAAGCACTCTACCCACTAGAAAATCTATGTTAGCCTTCTAATTGCGTGTTCGCGAGCAGTGTTTTGCATATTTTGATGTGTGAAATGATGTTCAGGAGACAAGACCAGTATCATAGTTGTATTTGCTACTCTGTCTGAAAAAAGTTTTAGCCTTGCACAGTTATGTTTAATAATGCCTATCAACCAATGATACAATCTTTTCTGAAGTTTGTAGACTATCATAACGTGAATTTTAGTCGAATAATGGAAGATTATCAGAAATTGACAGTAGACCAATATCAGCAGGTGATAATGTTCCAATATAAGCCACCAATATTGGGCTAACATTGGCAACATGATGGCAAATACGGGTCAAGATGACATCATAGAGCCAACAATGTGCTTTTATTAGGCCAACATTCATAGCTACTTGAGACCTTATAAGTGACTCCACTATAGGTTGAAGTTTGGTTTTCATCTGTGGAAAACTATAAACTTTTCTTGATTTATACTTGATTATATAAAGTAGTTCATGACGGTATTGACAAAGCCATCACACCTATGAAACAGCTATGTGCATTGAAAGCATACACCCAAACAATGACACCAAGCATGATGCAGATATCCCTATCATTAGTGAGTCGATGGTTTACATGGCTCAATGCATCATGAAGGGATAGTCAAACAACGTCAATTAAATGCAACTTAAGTCCAAAGGTTCATGCAAAATACCACAGTGAAGGCCGTCTCTATTATCTCACTATAAGAATGTGTACGTATTCTTCTTTCCAGGTGTTTCCTATGACAGTAATGCTGATTCCAGCATCCAAGTTCACTGTTATCCTTTAAACTGCATGGTGACATGTCCACCTTCAAGTATGCAAACTGAAATGCTTACAGGGGAGAGAATTGACCTTCAAGGTCTAGGAGTAAGTTTGTCTATTATAAAGTTTCATGCAACAAAACATACTCTCATTTGAAGTGCTATGACTATTATTTTTATTCAACACTATAGTTGATCATTGTAGTCATCATTCCCCATGATGAAATTCAGTTGTGAAAAGTAATCTTATCGTCTTTTTAGGGAACAACCGATACATACCACAAATCACTAGTTGTCAGTTTTGAAACATGTCTTGAAAGTTCTGTACAGCAAGGAAATGGTGCTTTTCATAAAAGAGATGAAATAGCAGTCAACAGACTATTATTATTATGCCTGGTTCCAAAAACCCAGCGTAGAACTTTGCAGCGTGGCCCTATTCTGACTATGGATAACAGGTCTCTGAGGAGTATTAGAGATATTTTAGAAGGATTACCATGCTATGTACCATGTTTAGTGAGCACCTTGAGTATGGCCCTCTTTTATAGCCGGCCAAAAAATAACCAAAGAAGTAAATCTCATTGACCAGTAGAGAAATGGAATAAAAGTAAAATTATTTAAAAAATAAAATTGAATGTGATCAATGCTCTTAACTGTTGGAAATGATTTGTGGCCTGGTTGTTGGAGTAGTAGTAGTATTAGGGTGCTTCGACGACTAAGGTCATTCGCACCACGTCATCCTAACATCACCATGTCAAGTTATTTAAAATAAAGAATTAAATAGACAAATAAAAGCAACACAACTCACATTAAAATGGGCGTGAGATAAAACACCAAATAATGGTTGGTCACAAACAGTTAAAAAGCCCAGACTCTTTTAAAAATAACATTATCTGACAGACAATGGTTGTTGGAAATTGTTTCAAATAGTCTCTTTTGAAAATACTACTGGCTAGGTGAAGCTTCAAGAATATATAAGAAATGCATCTTGGAATTATGTAGTTCGACATAGAAGGAGTAATGGTGTGGGGACCAGGATGATAAGGATAGTTGTAGAAAGAGCATATTACATACATTAATTCATTACAGTAATCTACCGGTTAAAGGTAGGTTGTGATGAAAGTCAGAGAATATCCGACGAACTCTTACACGTGCCATGCCCTTTCTACCTCTAGTATTTCTTTCTTCATCTCAGCATAAGTCCTACCTTTCTTCATCCCGTCCATAAAACCGATTCTCTTCCCTCCCCTTCCCCGCTTACCCAACATCCTACCCTCTATCACGGCCTTCAGCAAACCATCGTCCCTCATTACCCCTTCCAGCCACCTACCCTGTCTTCCCCTAATCTCATCTATAAGTTTCCTCTCCTCGCCCACCATGTCAAGCACTACCTCATTTGTCTTCCTATCCGTCCAATGCACCTTCTCCATCCTCCTCCACACCCACATCTCGAAAGCCTTCAGCCTATTTTCGTCTTCCTTTCTCAAGGTCCACGTTTCCCCCCCATACAACGCCACACTCCATATCAAGCTCTTCACTAGCCTCTTTTTTACATCCTTACTTAAAGTCCCCATCATCAGCTCCCTTCTATTATTGAACACTTCCTTCGCTAGCACTATTCTCCTCCTAATGTCTTTGCTACTATGTCCTGTTTCTTCCAGCGTAGTACCCAAGTAATTAAATTGTTCTACTTGCTCCAGTTTGTGACTTCCAACTCTTATCACCAGCGAAACTTTCTTTGTCCTACATAATCTCATTACTTTTGTTTTCCTATTATTTATCTTCATCCCGTATTTCTCACACTGTTTGTCCAGAGCATCTACTATAGTCTGCAATCCTTTCGATGACCCACTGACCAACGCCTGGTCGTCTGCGAATCTAACCGACTTTATCCACTGGCCTCCTACTTTCATTCCCACGTCTAGCTCATCCCATGCCTCTCTTACCATTTCCTCAGCATAGATGTTAAAAAGTAAAGGCGACAACGTGCACCCTTGCCGTACCCCGCGACCTATAACTGCCCACCCTGATTCACCCTCAGCTACCCTTACCTGACCCCTCTGCCACATATATAAGTTTCGGATGAGTCTCCTGTCACGCCAATCTATTCCTATTTTCCCCAGTATCTGCATTAGTTTCTCCCAGTTTACTCTGTCAAACGCCTTTTCGAAATCAACAAAGCAAGCGAAAACATCCTCATTATGCTCTATGTTTCTATCTGTAAGTGTCCTCATTACCACAATCGCGTCTCTGGTTGCCCTCCCCTTCCTGAACCCAAATTGGTCATTGCCTAAATAGCACTTTGCTCTGCCCTTCAACCTTCTATTTAGTACTCTAAGCAACACTTTTGCCGTGTGCGAAATTAAACTGATTGTTCTATACTCCTTGCATTCTGAAGATTTCTTCTTTTTCGGGATAGGTATTATTACTGTTTTCACGAAATCCTCTGGCCATACTCCTTCCTCGTAGATCCTGCGAATAAGTTCGAAAAACGATTTTCTCCCCTTACTACCTAGATTCTTGAGGAGCTCCGAAGGTAGGTTATCAGCTCCCACGGCTTTTCTACCCTTCATCTCTCTTAGTGCCCTCTCTTTTTCACTCTCAAGTAACTCTGGTCCGAGGTTATCCTTATCTATTGTTACTTCGTCCTGTAGATCTAGGCTAAGGGGTCTATTCTCGCTGTCATATAGCTCCTCTACGTATTCTCTCCATCTTTCTTGGATATCTTCCTTCTCGATTAATATCTTCCCTGTTTTGTCCTTAACCTTTGGTATCACTTGACCTCTCTTACCAACCCGATAACGTTTTCACCTTGGCGTACAAAGCGCCCACTTCCCCCTCCTCCTGCATCTTTTCCATTTCCTCACATTGTCCCTTCCACCAGTTTTCTTTTGCCCGGTTGGTCACTCGCCTGAGTTTATTATTCAATTCCTTGTACTTCCTCTTGCCTACGTCGGTGTTCACGTTTTTCCATATCCTTCTCTTTCCTTCTTTTTCCTCTCCTCCATTTTCTTTATCATTTCTTCTGTAACCCACTGCTTGTTAACCCTCTTCTTTTCCACCGTTCCTATTGTTTTCTCTGCCGCTGCTGCGATGCCTGTGTTTATAACTTCCCATCTTTTCTCTATGGTTCCCATCCGCTTCTCTTCACCTATGTTCTTTTCTACTAGCTCTTGGTATTCCCTCCTTTTCAACCCTTCCAATGCTTCAAGGTTCCACCTCTTTATCTTCCTACCTTTACAAAGCCTTTTGAATCTAACTTCACACTTCTTCATCACCAAGTTATGATCCAAGTCCGCATCCGCCCCTGGATAGCTACGAGAGTTTTTTACACTGTGTCTAAATCTCTGCCTTACCATTATATAATCAATTTGGTATCTCCCAGTATCACCCGGCATTTTCCATGTGTACCTACGCCTGGGGTGATGTTTAAACCAAGTGTTTGTCACTACTAATTTATTTCTTCTACAAAATTCAACTGCCTTTTCACCGCGATCATTTCTTCTTCCTAGCCCAAACCTTCCTACTTCTAATCCGTTCCTCCCTTCTCCCACCACTGCATTCCAGTCACCCATCACTATCAGGTTTTTCTTTCCCGGAACTTCTCTAATTATTTTTTCTACTTGCTTGTACACCTCTTCCACCTCTTCCTCCCTATAGTTGCTCGTAGGCATGTATACCTGGACCAGTACGAAATGCGTGGGACGAGCTTTTATTTCTACCACTAGTATCCTGTCGCTCACCTGTTCAATGTTTACCACCCTCAGTCCCAACTATGTGTTTAGTACCATGCCTACCCCCCGTTGACTCTCATCTCCCCCACTATAGATTACCCTGTAGCTATCACTACAATAGTCCCCGCTATCCTTCCATCTCACCTCACACAATCCCAAAACATCTATTTTTCCATTTCCTGCTTAATATTTTCAAGCTTCCCGGCCCTCATCATACCTTACGTTCCAAGTTCCTATTTTTATCACTGTTTTCCTCCTCCTCTTCCTCTTTTTCTTCTTCTTCTCACTCCTATCCCTTGTATCCGCCGATGATGATGCTGCTGTGCAAGGATTTTGTGTGTTGACGACCGCGGAGGCCTTGCCTCCCCCGCTGCCGGGCACAACACCCGTCCTAGTGGGCGGCGTCCCGTAGTTGCCAGGAATCAATTCTCTTTGAATGACTTTCATGTTCTGGGAGGAGATAGTTGAGAGGTATCCCACGCGACTCAACAGTATTTTTAACGTGACACCATCACGGAACTATCTTTTGTCTGGCTCCTACCCTTCGACCTATCTGGCATGGGTGGCCCTACCAGGAGCAATGTACTTGCTCCTGCCAGTCCAGCTCTAGGGGTCATTGGAACTCACAAGCCCTTCCACCACGTCAAGGTCGTAGTTCAAGGAAAGGGAAAGTCAACAAGGGGCCAAAAATATAACACTCTAGCTGATGGATGGAGTACTTCAATTAAGGTGCTCTTCACATAGCAACCAAGTAGATTTAGGGGTTGCACTGAAAAATTTCTGCCACTGTCTGGATTCAAACCCATGCCCTCTGGATGGAATACCAGAATTTAAACCACCACTCCTACTCTTGGGACATGAAGTGCCTACTCTAGGGCCATGAAGTGCTGACAATCAACTAATGTCTCACAGTCTAATGTTTTATGACAGACTATCAAACACTCGCTATAATTATTTAGGAAAAAACAATATTTTTACTAATATTTTTACACATGCTACTTTTATCAACAAATACTAATTTATTCAAAGTATGTATACTGTTCCTATTCACATAGGGTAGAATAACATGGGCATATATTTATTTTCTTTGTGGTATGTGGGTTATTTATTCATAACGGTTCATCTGGTAATCAAATTTGTCTTTACAGATCAACAACTACTTCAGTTCATGTGTTAAAAGTTGGGAAAATTGGACTGGAAAAGTCTTCCATTGAGACGTTATTGGAGATTGAGAACCTGACCCGGTTGGAAGCCCAAGAGAATTTCATTGTTGTAGTTATTTCACCAGGAGAGCATCAAATTCTACATTGGAATCTTGGCTTCTCTTGGTGTATGTGGCTCTTGATGGATGTGCCGCTGTCATGAGTATGGCTTAAAGCATGAAACTCGTCATAGGGAGTGACTATTTGGCCATTGTTAGTTACACAGTCTTGAGAACTCTAGGTTTCCCATATGGAACTTATGCTGATGGTGATATTGTATGAATCCATTGTTGTACAAAATGGTGCCAGTTGTTAGCAATGCTATTACAGAACTCATAAGATATTGTACCATAGAGGTTGGTTAAACTCTGCACTGTATTGTGCATCAGTGACCACAATGGAAAATATAGACACTTTGCTGATGCAAGAGCTATGGCAAGACTGATGAAAGAAGAGCAGAACTGATCATTATAAAAATATATTAACTTTTATTTGCATTGAAGTGATTTTATTAATTCCTCAGTATTTTACAAGCACAATGAAGAGCAAAGTACAATTTATTTATTTATTTATTAGCATTTACAGGCAATTCGCCCATATTTCCACAATTACACCATCAAAAACATATACTGTATCAAAACAAAATAAAAAAAATATACAGATATAAAAGGAACATAAAACACATGAACAAACATGGATACACCAACTCACGCATGAAAAATATCATCAAACCAAAACACAATCTCATCAAATTCAAAATACCACAATATAATCTTACTCTATTCATGAACCATACCATAGGATACCCTCATCACTAAACAATATTAATTCATAATATCACAAAAATAAACACATTAAACACAATAATAATAGAACCAATACCGTAATATCAAGATATGCTAGTATAAAATATATCATAATAAAATACAAATCCTCATAGATACATGTCACATAACCTGTTGCAAGAGATCTGTAAATCCCTGTTATGAGCAACAGAGCAATTAAGAATGTCAAAGGTATTTCCAAATAAGTTAAAATGTCTTAAAATTCTTTCCATGGGGGCATCGTGACCATAATAAATCCTGTGATAGTTATTAGAAAACACTAGGTTAGTCCTAGTATTGTATGATGGGACTCTTAGATTAACAGCCCCAAGAAGATAGTTTCATTATTTAGAAGTTTATATAGAAAGATTAAATCAGCCTTAATTCTCCTATGGGCTAATGTGTCTAGATGGAGCTTGCACAATACTTCCCTATAATTAACATCAAAAGTGAATCCCTTAAGGGATTAAATCTAATTAGATTGAAAGTTGACATACCTAAGAAATTTATGTTGGATTCTCTTTATGCGTTTTATGTGTGTGCTTTTATAGGGCTACCACACAATAGAGGCATATTCCATCACAGGACGAATTAAGGTAGTGAACAAATGTCCTATTATGTCAATGTTAAAATTCCTTGAATTTCTTATCAAAAAGCCCAGGTTTTTCATTGAGTTTTTATGACATAGTAAGATTATGATGGTAAAAACTGAGTTTATTATCAAATATGACACCAAGGTCTTTAATTGTTTCAACGTTAGTCAATATCTTATTTTCAAGAGCATAATAATTAATTTTTGGTGTTATAGATTTGCTAAATGAAATGCAATTGCACTTATAGACATTGATGCACAAACAATTTTGATGACACCATAATGAAAATCTATCCAAATTTTCTTGTAGGTGGATGACATCATAATCACTGTCGACAACAGTATAAATCTTTAGATCATCGGCAAACATCAGAAAATAAAAAATTAACAATTGCATGAAGAAATGTCAATTATTATCACTAATTAAAAGCTATTATTGCCACATAACATGTTAGCTACAGGGGATATCATCCCTCATCCATTCTCAGCTACCTTATACTGCTAGTACTCTCATTACCAATTTCTCATCCTCCTGACCTTTCCCTCAGACACGAGAAATCTCTTTCCCCCACATATCACTTTTATAATTGTCATAATTTCCGCCATTAAATTCTAGGCACCAGAAAACAAGAACTGTATTTTTTTCAGCAATTGTTTATTTTGAATTTTTGTAGTCGACATTTGTGGCAATCAGGCCCTGGGATGGAATCGGTGGCAAAACATTTGCAGGCTGATCCAATATAAAACTAGTATAACTTTGCGACACAGAAATAAATGTGTCATTCAACAGAGTATGTTAAGTAACAACAGAGTATCATTGGTGGCCCCAAGGGGGGGGGGACAGTGGGGGTCTGGGCTCCCAAGGGTCCCCCCGAACCTCTGGTCTGGAGCCGCCTCTGCAGAGTATGTTATATAAGGTGCAAAGCTGACCTTATGTTGGTGCCTCGGGTGTTCACCTTACATTTAGTGTAATGTAGGGTGTAATGAGTGTAATGTAGCAGTTAATGGCCAGTATGGGTGAAATATTTAAGCAGTGAACCTCATGACTTCCATGTGCTCTCCCACTGATTTTGTTGCCAAAAAAGACCTTGTCTTTATCTATCTTGATAGGTCAAAAATAATAATAATAGCTTAAGTTTTTTAATAATAATAATAATAATATCTATCTTGATAAGTCAAAAATAATAATAACTTTAAATAATAACTTAATTTTTATTGGCATATAACAATTTCATCATTTTTGTAAAGTATATAGTTATGCAAATAAGTATGGGTGTCTCATCAAGTTAAGAAATAAAGTAACACAAAGAAATAAGGACACTTAAAGAAATAAGATTACATAAATAATTAAGGTGGAAGAAATCCGACTCCACATAATATTTTTGTGATAAATCAGTAATGAGAAATGAAATTTCAAGGGAAGGTTAAGATATCGGCTCATACTCACCAAAAAGCCAAGAGGAAAATACTCATCTCTTTGAAGTATCACTGTCTGCAGTGGAATGAGTGAGATGATTACCTATGGCTTTATTAGCAAAATTGCTATTCTCAGTACCAAAATTTGTAATACAATTAAAACAGGAAATCTCAGATAATGCACAATTATGTACTGCATTTCTAATATTGCATCGGATTATGTAATTTTTATTTAAAATCCATCTTACTTACCTCTAATGTACATTTATTTATGCATTCAATATATTTTATTTCAGTGCTCAATGTATTATATTAATGTATTCCTTTAAATGATACAGAATTTTGTATCATAGTGTTACATATATAGGGAATGTGGAAGTCAGACTTTGCCCTTGTGGTTGAATCAGCTGGCATCACCCCAAATTTGATTTTATGGAATAATGTTATCACTTCAGTCACAAATTTGTAGATTATTGCGCCAATTTAGCTGCCTAAGAATGAAGTCAATCCTATTAGACTTATTGTTGTATATGTGGGTTCGTTTGAAATCAATCATCACTAGCTATTTCCTTAACAACAATATATATTTAACTTGAAAACAATACATCACTGCTGTTGTGCACACGTCTGCTCGCCATGCTAGTCGGGACACAAAAGAGAGACCTGAGAGCATACCCATTAGCAAGCTCTACCATAGTGCTCAGAACATAACACAATTGTAATTTTAAAAAATGGTGGACAAGCGTAGGCAAGATAGCGGACAAAAACAATAGAGCTGTAATAAAAATTCCTATATTGGCAACAGCCAAAGCCAATTACTGCCAATTTATTATAGGACGAACACAAACAACCATGCCCTGGGAGGTGTAAAGTTTCTACTCAGGCAGGATTCGAACCCACAACCTTTGGTTCGGCAGGCGAGGACTTTACCCCACTGCCACCTGGGCCGGCATAAAATAAACCCATGACATAAACACATCTTTAAACACAAACACATAACATCCTCCCCACTTTTAATTAAGAACATCACAATGAAATCCCACACAGCACAAAATATCCATAGGATGTCTAATAGATATCCATAATTTCCACCACATATCCATATCCATGGGAGATATTTTATGTATATGCTTTGGATATCCATGGCTGGATATCCATCAGAGTACACCCATGGATATCCAATGGATTAGACATTCTATGATGGATATATAATTGAAAATATTAAAGTTACAGCATAAACGTAACAATCGATGTCTACACGTTTCCTTATTTATACATCTGCTTATTTATTGTAAATGGATATATTAAATTTGTGTCTGAACAAAGAATAATTTAAGACATTAACTCAATTGTAATTTCTATTGTGCTATGGAGGTATAGATGTTTGGTGGATCCACACGATTTCCAGTGGGTGTCATGCGGATTTCTGATGGGGATCCCCTATAGATTTTCCATAAAAACTGGATATCAATTCAAGAAGTGGCACTTATTTCCCTAAAAAATTGTTATTCCTAACAGTATCCCTAGCGAAAATGTTCCGCTTCCTCGACCGGTCACAGTAGCGTGCACGAAACGTACGGAAGCGGCGCTTTCCGCTTCCGCTTTCCGATAAGGAGATTCAAGAAGAATCAAGCTGCCCAAAAACGACAGGTACTGGTTGATACCACATAAATCGAGGTAATATTACCTCGATTTATGGCCTGTAGGCTGTGGGTCTGCAAAGTGCACCCCTGGCAGCCGCCCGCCTGGCCACCCCCTAGCTACGACGCTGAAGCTAACATGCGGGAATTGGAAAAATCTTGTTTATTCGCAGTAATATTGCATTTATATGCATACTATGTGGCAATATAGGATAACAGTTATCTGGCATTAATTAATGGCAAATAACTTTGATCAAGATTTTATGGTATTTCCTCAAACTATCACGGAATTATCATTATAGTTCTCGAAGTCACATTTATCCACAGAAGTGACTACATATCATTGTTGAGAATACATCTTTCTCAGCAATAATTATTTATCAATTGATGTGAGAATGGGTATGTTGAGTCGTAAGGTCGATAGTCATGTGATACAGGTAGCATAACGTTAGGTAGATAAGTGGTAATATTATATGGCATACTACATCATGCCATTGCTCAATAGCACATTCAAAATGAATAATGGCAAAACAGCTTTTTTTTCACTGGACATCTAGTGAATGTCCATCTGATATCCAATATCTACTAGATGGATATCCATTGGATGTCCCTTGTATATCCATGGTATGTCTAGAAAGAGGACATTTGGATATCCATTAGATATACATAAGACATCTATGGATATCCAATGGATGTCATGGATATCCACCATGGATATTAATTGTATGTCCAATGGATATCTTTGTGCTGTGTGGGATATCAATTGAACACTCATTTAATCATAAAATCAATTGAACACTCATTTTATCACAAAATCTCTTTAATGAGTAGGAGGTCTGGTGTCCCGCTTTGGACGGCTGCTGCTAGCAGATTCTCCTGGGTCTGTCATTTGAGGCTCTGTACCATCAGCTGTTGAAGCGGGGCCTTCCCTTGCAGCAACAGAATGTCCCTCAGGGCTTGGAGCTTTAGATGCCGATCCATTGGTTTGACAAGGTTCAGGGATAGAGTCTAATATCAATGGAGGTAGTTCATCTCTCCTCTCCAGAAAATAACTCTCCTCACACTCTCTGCCTGTTGAGCATGGACCAATGCCTGTTGAGGTAACTGAAACTGGTTATTAGGAGAGTATCGCTTTTGAAGTTGGTCGAGGTAACGCCTCTCAAGTTTCCCCCCTTCTGATTCAACCTTATAAATTGTGGGTCCTTCAATACCCACAATTACCCCTGGTTTCCAAAACCTCTTACCCCCAAAATATTCCCTGAAATAAACCAAATCCTCAAGAGAATATTTGTAGGATTCATTGGGCATCTGCCCCTCCCCCTCTTTAGTATCATTGTAGATAAGCAAACGATCCAGCAAAGTAGTAATCTTTCTGCCCATAAAAATTTCACAAGGTGCTCGTCCAGTAGTGGCATTAGGAGTTGATCGTAACATTAGCATAATGTTTGGGAGCTCAACTGCCCTCTCTTTTGATGGAATATTTCTCAAAAGTTTTTTAATTATTAGGACTGTGCGCTCCGCTTGGCCATTGTAGGCTGGATGTGAAATTATGTTCAATACAATTTCTTTCTAGGAAACATTTAAAATCTTGTGCCTGAAATGCAGGATCATTGGCTGTGACAATACAATCGGGTATGCCATGGGTCGCAAACCATTTATGCAAGAGAGTAATAGTGGTCTTGGAAGACAATGACCCATCGGTGAAAGTAACTTCCACCCATTAAATGTGGCATCTAATAAAATCAACAGTGTTCCCCTGAAATGGGCCAGCAGTATCTAAATGTAATCTAGACCATGGTTGTTTAGGGATATTCCATGGCATATTTGGAGATTTATGTGGACTGTTTTGAGTGAGGGAACAATTTACTCAGGCTTTGACCATACTTTCAATCTCTGTATCAATGTTCGGCCACCATGCATAACTGCAAGCCAGCATCTTCGTGCGAACAACCCCTTGATGGTCCTTATGTAGCAACTCGAGTACATGAGGCCGCAAACTATCTGGCACCACCACACGGCATCCATGCAAGAGGGAGCCACCCATGACTGAAAGCGAACCTACAGGACCCCGCATGTACTTCCAGACTTATGGATCATCCAAAAACTGCTGTCCCTGGAGCACACACTACCTTTGACAGAATAGGATCACATTTGGTGTGATCTGAAATGGAAGCAGAGGTCAAGGGAGACAGGGAAGGTGCTTCCTCTAACAGCAAGACCCCTGCAGGATCTGGGAAGGAGTCTGTATCATCTTCTGTTTTTGGCATCCTGCTAAGGAAATCAGCATTACCATAATCAGACCCTTTCTTGTATTGAATTGCATAGTTAAAGTTAGTGAAATACAGACACCAACGAAGAAGTTGAGGTGAAAGGACATCAGGTAGTTGTTTTCTGTTACAATTAAAAATGCTGACAACAGGTTTGCTGTCTGAATGAATGGCAAAAGATCTCCCTCATAGATGCTTATAAAATTTTTGCACCCCAAATACAATTGCAAGAGCTTCCTTATCTACATGTGAGTAGTTTATCTAAGCAGGTTTGAGAGTACATGATCCAAAAGCAATTGGATGCTCAGTGCCATCAGGCATAACATGCGAAATCACCGCACCAACCCCATTAGGAGATACATCACAAGCCAATATTATTGGGAACTTAGGATTGAAATGTACCAACATAGCATTTCTCACAACCTAATTGGCATAGTCGATTCACTTGTCATGAGCCTCAGACGATTGCCATTGATCTCCTTGTTTAAGGAGATTATAAAGTAAATTGAAATTGGTAGCCTTATTTGGAAAGAAGCTATTATAGTAATTAATAATAGTACATATGTAATTAACAAGTTCATCAAACCTTATCTTACTATGAATTATGACTCCAAGATATTTCATACTTACAGTGTAATTCACCACTTCACCTTCAATGAAATTTTTAAGTTTCATGTCGATAGTCAATTGATGTTGAGAGTTTACCCCAAGAAACTTTGCCTTTGATTAATTAACTTTTAATTTTAGTTTGTTCCCAGAAAACCATTCACTAAGTAGAACCAAATCCTCATTCAAATTATCCATAACCGAGTTGACTTTGGTACCTTGACAGTAGGTATATCTCAGTATCATTTGCAAAAATTATATGCACCTCTTCAATGGGGTTGCCTATCTCATTTATTTATAATATAAACAGCAACGGCCCCAATAAATATCACGAACCCTCATTCCCTCAGAGATTTATCATGCTATTATTAAGTTTAGTCTAATGGTTAGAGCGACCAGTTATGACACCACCCTTCCTCCATTTCCCAAAACCCTCCACCATTACCACCATTCTCACCTGCAATGGTGTCTTGTCTACCCCTGGTACCTGTCTTCAATGGTGCAAATTACTTAATTTTTCAGTCACCTCCCCTAATAACCAACTAACCAACAAAGTTATCTGGTACATTACATACTTATTTCCTTATTTTCTCCCAAGTTGCTACTGTTTGAAACTGAGCATATCATTGTGATAATTTGAAGATATGGAGTTTTATTTGAAGATGAATTGCCATAAATATTATTATGCAGTAAGTGTAACCTATGGTCATTCCTCATGTGTTGCTGATATTCTGAGACAAGATCAGGGCTAGCTAATAATCTGGAAAAGTTTATTTCCCTGGACACAAATAAGTTGGATCATGTTGCTTGTATGTCGTTTCTTTGCTGTAACAAGAGGTTTTTTTTCAGTCATTTTTTTTAAACGAATGCAATACCATTAATTATTGCATGTATTATACCTCTATGTAGTGTAGAGTGGGTTGGTAAATCAATTGATGTTTTGCATTGCTAACCTCAGGATGCAAATCATTAACTTCCTCCTAGATACCATACAAATTACCCCAACTTAATACCCACTCAAGAAAAATGTTGTTGGGCAAAAATATAGCATTTATTCAAAGAAAAATAGAGAAAGAGAGATGTTATTCTTCACTAGACAAGCCCCGTGTGTGACATTAAGAATGACAAATGAAGACTATCTCAGTATAAATCGAAGAAAATTTGAGGCAAGATAGCTTCTCCAAATATGCAAAGAAAATACTAAACGCAAATATATATTTATATACTTCCTAAATATTACAAGATGTCATGAAAATCATAAAATTTGGTATTATGCACATTGTGTGATGGCTGTTGAGCATTATTACTGCATGGAAAACGGATTTTATAATTCTCAGGTCCTCGAGGATAATACAAAAATGTCGATTATAAAACCTGAACTCCATTCCTGGGACTTGACTCTTCCTCATTCTATTCATTAATGACCCCCTCAGAGATTTATCATGCTATTTTTCACTAATCTATGTATGTGAATGACACCTCTGCCATATATTTAGCTAAAACTAAGCTAGTGCTTAATGAGGTGCATACACAGCAAATGAAATTCATTACTGGAGCATTAAGAATGGTCAAGTAATTACTAAACAAAAAACTCCTTTATTACAAAAATGACTTCAGCTTGCTTTTAAAAACCTAGCTTTAGGTAGAAAATAACCAACTTACCTCATATCACTTCTTCCTCATAGCTGTTCATCCCTAAATTCAACTTCTTTGATGCCTACCACCCCATAGATACTGATAAATTATCCTAAAATATTAAACTATCCACCAAATTCACTTCAAGTTACAAACAAAATATGCATGAAATCACAAGGAGTGGAGTTTATGATAGTTTACTAGGGGGTCCGACCCATTATTAAATATGACCCATAGTTAATTATAGGTGTGACCTCTACATGGGCATTGTTAATTATCAGTCGTATGTAACCATATAGTTAATTACTGTGTGTAGACGGGGCAATGGCAGTTATATTAAGTAATATTTTCATTGTTACTTTTGCAACATGCCCTTCCAAATACCTGGCAAGAATCAGGTTTAGTTGCTGTCATGGTGGCCTTATTGCCTTATCACCTTGAGAAAGGACTTCTGGTTGTCTTCTTTTTGAGCTTGAGGATGTCAGGCTTCAGTGACAAGATGGACTGGTCATTGTTCCTTCTTCTGGTTGACAGTTCTAATTGTAAGTCCAAACCGATTTCAGTCACTGCCCTTTCTTGCCACCTGGAAGAGTAATACTCCAGCTCCCATACTCTTGTGCTCTCTAATGAGACTCAGCAGGGGTGTGTGCTTATGAACAAAATGTTGTACCCAGGACAAATCTGATGTGGAGACTCCAGATCTCTACCTCCAAAATGTACCTTTATTATTATGGCTATTTTACACTTCTCGGCCAATGCCTGGAAACATTCACCTGTCTCTGGTATTCATGCCAAAGGGGTTAGGGCCATTTTTAACTAAATGCAATTGCTTACATTGTAATTTTTTGTTATATTAAGAAATTTCCTTACAATGTTGCTTGTGTACAGTGTGAAAGAGTGTTGCTGTTGCTTAGTGATAAATGGTTGTATGTTAATAATATTTAGGTTTTTGCAGAGAGTTTTTCAAACTACTCATGTAAAGGAGAATACAATAGGGAGGATAATGACACCATCCTGTTGCCACATTTTTCTTAAATTATCAGCCAAATCCCAGTATTTGCTTAATTTTTCACTTTATGACTGTTATAGGTGCTGCATATCAGGCACTGTTACATATATTATGAAATTTCAAAATACATATATAGTATCTGGGGTGGGATAATTGCTCCTCCTTCTGCATCATCACCATCGTTACCCAAACCAAAAAAGGGCGATAGTCACAGTTACAGTCTTATCATAGATTTGAAAGCAATAATCTAAGTACTCTTCTTGGAGTCTGTCTTTTTCTCTTATTTTCTGATGAATTTTTATCACATAACCCCTCATGTATTATGTACACATTTTTTGAGGCAAGACTTCCTGCTTCCTTGGCAGCTGTATTGATCACTTTTTCAAATACTTTAAAGACATCATCTTTGTGTTGCATGGCCTGATTGAATCCCAAAAACCTTCCTTTAAAAAACATTCGCCTGGTTTCTGATTCTCCACATTCATGCCATGTTGTAGTGGGCAAACATTTATGCTCATTGACATCCAAAGAGCTATGTCTCTGAACAGATAAGCATCGTTTAGGCCTATTCAACCCAACTTCTTCAGTCTGGAAAAAATAAGAGAAACATGTATCAAATATGGCTGAATACATACAGACATTGAAGTGTTTTCTCTTTGTGTTCCTACCTCTTATCCTAATGCAATTAATCCCCTCACGTAATTAGAACAACATTCATTTTCTTCCACATACATCCCTGAAAATTAGATCTTTCTGCCATCTCTAATTTTCACCATAATACACTTGATGCTTAACTTTCACTTTAGAAAAATCATTGCATTTTCCATTTGATGACTTATTCCATGACTATCACACTGATTCTATAAGGTGTTCTGGTTATCTCTAAAGGTTATTGTGTTCTGGCTATCGCTAAAGGTGATAAGGACATACCGTCTGCTTGAGTATTCACTTTAGCAAAGGCAATTCCATCTGAAATTGCATATAATTTACAAGAGCAGTGTATTTCTCCATTATAACCCCTTGCCCTCCACTACCTTCATCGACTCTTAAGTAGTCCAGTCTGTTGAATTGTTTCCTGAAGTCAATCAAAGCAGGCATCCATTCCTTATAGTACCCATGATTTCTTCCTGCTAATACTGTAGCACAATATCTTTATCAGTCGAATTTAAATCCCGGTGTATTCGCCTGGCTGCCAGATTTAAATCAAGGCATACCCGGAGCTGGGATGTTTTGGACACTCACGGCCTGCACCGACAACATTTAAAGGGACTTTTCGGGCAGTCTAAGCCTTTAAAGGTTAATGCAATAAAAAATGCAAGAGGTGCCTTCCCCTTCCCAATTCCAAATAAATCTGTACCTGGGGAGTCATTTCCCTCTTCTCTAACCTTCTGTTAATAATTTTAGTACATCCTTGCCACCTGAAATTTAACTGGTGATTAACTAAAAACCAATGATCTCCACAACAGGCTTCTTCTCTCTCTTTTGGAACATTAATTAAATTGGTTTTTACTGGTTCCTCCTGCCGAAAGGCTTGCTCATGGATCCTGTACCTAAGTTTCAGTCATCTTTAGTCTTCTATTTCTGCCTAAGCCCTCTAGCAACCTAGATGTGACATGATCTATTCCCACTGCATATTTATCTCACCCTCATGAAAGATATGTCAAACTCAGAAATGAATGTTACACTCTGATAATAAGGAATCATTTATTGCGACTCAATCAAAAAATATGGTAACTGAAAAAGAGCTCATACTGTTACAAATATGATATGCATGATTGATTCAAACCATCCACTGTTAAAGAATGTTGTATATTATTATAGATATGTAGATGATGTTATTTGTTTATGGACAGGAAGCCGAAGACAATTAGAACAGTTTTTAGCCTTTTTAAACTCCTGACACGAAGCCATCAAATTCACAATGGAGTTGGCCAATAGTAAAATTAATTATTTAGACCTAACAATTTCTATTGATAGAAATCAACATTTATTTGCAATATACTGAAAAGACACATACACCGACGTAATCATTCCGAGCAATTCTTTTCACCACCACAGCCACAAATTTGGAGGCATATATTCCCTGATAAACCGGATAATATCCATCCCCCTTTCGGATTCCTCCTATCAAGAGGAACTCAAAACAATAAAAACGATCGCCGAAAGTAATGGCTATAACTGTTCTCTTGTGCAAAAACTACTGGACAAGCAATTAAAACGGAAAACTATTTCTCTTTTGTCAACCCTCGACAGAATAACCCCAGACAAACCCAATAAATGGTGAAAATTCCCATTTTTAGGGGCATTAACTCACAAAATAACAAGACACATCCAGGACAACAGGTTAAGAATTGGGTACTATAGCCCAGTGACTTTAGAAAAACTCCTTTTCAACTCCAAGGACAAGATGGACATCCTGGAAAAGTGTGGTGTGTACTCACTAGAGTGTGAAGGATGTAACGGTGTTTACGTGGGTCAAACTGGTCGCAAATTTGCTACCAGAGGGAATGAACATAAGAACTATATATTTAATAATGACCCAAAATCAGGTTTTGCCAAGCATATAATTGAAACTGGTCACCAATGTAATTTTAAACCTAAGGTTTTACATGTTAACGACAAAGGCTCTAAGCTGGATTTTTTAGAGAATTTCGAAATACCTATGCATTAGACAAGGTGCCCATGATGTTACCCTTTTAAACGACTGTTCTGTTTTTAAATTTTCTCCGTTCACCTCGGTGTTATACCCAAAGTCCCTACCTCATATTGACGTTTGTCTCCTCGCAATACCCTCACCCTCCCTCCCTACCCTCCACCCCCAGTTTTCTCCCCCCTTTCTACTTAAACCCCCTCCCCCCCTTTTTGAGAATTGGGTATATATTTGGCGCACTTCCCAAAACTTTGAGAATTGTACCCTTGATAATGACGCTGTAGCGTTGAAACCGGTTGGGTTAATAAATCATTGTGGAATACTACTAAGTGTTTTAAATTCTCCCACATATTCAACATATTTTATGGTTGGCTTAGTGATGTAAGAAAACAAATCCATCATTAATATATTACTATAACCCTTTTAAGCAAAACTTCTATAAATATTTAACTTCAACAAGAATAACTCTGAGTTAATTTTGCTTATGTCCTTGTCAGTTTTTATTTTTATTGCAGGAGCATTTGAATCTTTCTTTGCCAATATTTTACCATGATTTATCCAAACATATTGAAAACCTTTTTCTCTGTACCTTCCTTTAGTTTCCCAAAACAAGTTGCTATAGTAATTGGTGAATGATTCATTTATGTAAAAACTTTTCCCCTTTTTTATATTATTATATTCCCCATTTCTGAGATTTTTTTCTTTTTGATAACCATTTATCTCTCATTGATGAAGAGATAAATTTCAAAATTCAATCGTAAAAATTACAAAAACAAACAGATATATTCATGCCTCTCAAATCATTCAAAATTAAGAAATAGTCCAGGAATTAAATGGCAATAAAACTAACACCATCCCTATTAGATCATCTCAATTTCCCATAACACATCCCAATGGTAGTGTAGAGGTAAATACTTAAATACTTAGAAAAATTCTCTACTCAAACCAGTGACTATGATTACAAATATGTATTGCAATTTCTTTACAAAAAGAATAAATTAAAAGGTAGTACATACAGAACTGTGCAACAAGATGCATACGTAGCTATAAGTAATTATGCATGTGCTACTGGGCCAAGTAGGATTAAACCAGCTAATTAGTCAATAGCCCGGGAACAAATGCATTACCTACCAGAAGAATTGGAGTGGTAGATAATTATTTCTGTAAACATAATAGGTTATTCAACCATTTGGGATCAGTTTAGATGGAACACAAATACTTTACCCTCCCCTATTACCTAGGAAGTCTTTTTCCTCCAATATATCCTAAACTATGCAAATAAGCTCAGAAGTCAATCCCTCCGAAGCAAAACATCATTCATGTACACATTTTTTTCAACTAATGCATGACACTATTTCACTCTTCACCCTACTTACCTCCTTTTCTCGTCATGAGCAGTTGCCAATCCTAAGTATGGTTTGCAGCAGCTTCCTATTCCATTCTTTTCAGCTAAATGACAAAATTCCTCACTTTAACACTCCTCATGATACACTTGATGCCTCAACATACATATGTACTGTGATTTTCCAGTTAGATTTTAAAGAAAAAAGTACCACCAACATTCGTTCATGTTAACAATTTATAGATAAAGAATGGGCTTGTTAACTTTGAAAAATAGCATCGTTATATATAAATATTTTTGTAGTAGAATCCCAGAAACGGATGATGTATTTAGCTTTTTGCCGCCACACAGTCGGTGGTGAAATTAGAGCTAAGGGCATCTCCAACGACAACACAAAACTGATGCATGAAATAATGCCTTAACCCTCAGACTATAAGATGCAGGCTGACTGTAGATTGCATTTTCAAGGAAAAAAATGCATCCTATAGGCTGCCAAAAAACGGTATCATAATGTGATGGCTTCCAGTCACCTTCCACATTGCAGTTCTCCAGTCATTTAGATAAACACCTTTACAATAGTACATAGACAGTAATGAGTGTTGCTGTAATAATGCATCCAACCACCCACCACCTTCACTCATGTAAGGGGGGGCTGTTACCCAAGATAAGTTCTGGTATCTATAAATGTTATTTGATAGCATTGTTTTGCTAGAGCTTGAATTTTAGACAACAAATGGTTTCACCCAGTTTGAAGAGACTAAAAACATCAGCTAACATATTGGTGAATAAGTTACAATAAGAAAAATTTTTCCCAGCATCACCTTTGGTTTATCCTTAGTGTCTTTAAGGTCTCTCCCACCTTCTCCAGTAAAGGTGAATTCATTTCCTGAATCCCAGTCACCTTCATAACCCACAGAAAGAGCCACAGAATAAGCTCCTTCAGGCCCTGGGTGGATTTCTGCCACTGTGGGGCGGTGAGCACCGGAATATGAGCACTCAATGCTGGTTTCCCACCGCTGACCAATGACAACACCTACATCCATGAAAAAAAGTAAATTGCCTCACATTCTGAGAAAATGACTTCTTATCAACCTTTTTACCAGATAATTCCAGGCATGGTATTCTAAGACTGCCAAGCTAGTTTTTTTTTAATCTGGCAATTTCAAGAAGCCGCTACAGTAACATCCTGTAATGATGGAATTCCAGTTTTACAAATATATCATTTTTACTAAATAAAACAGACCAGCTCCAATTTGGACTCTGCTCTTTTGAACTTGATTAGCAAATATTCACTCTGAGGCATACGTATTTGCTCTCCTACAAGAGCATTTAATGGTTATGTGGAGTAATCTAGTAATATTTTTGCAAAGTATTGTAACTGCCATACATATGTCCAAATATATTCCTTCTATTTTTGATCAAGGTGGTTGTACAAAGAGAATGGGGGGGTTATGATTATTTTATTTTGAGTTGGATTAGGAAGATAGGGTTTTTTTAGTATGTGCTTGTCCAGAAGGGTCTCAGGATATCCTCGTTGGAGAAGGGATTGGTGTAAAGATGAAAGGAATTAATCAAGGGAATCAGGGTTATTCCATATGCTGTGGCCTCGTATGGAGTGAGAATAGGGAAGGGATATTTTAGTATGGGAGAGATGGCAGCTGTTCTAATGTAGGTGTTGCTGCTTATTGGTGGGTTTGATGTGGACCAAGGTGCTGAGGTGGTGGTTGGAGAGAGTGATGTCTACATCAAGGAAGGTTACAAGGGAAGAGGAGATATGAGAGGTGAAAGAGACGGAAGGGAATTCGTTGAGGGCGGAATGGGGCCAGAGAAGGAAAATGTCGTCGATGGATCAAAGCCAGAGCAAGGGTTTCAGGGGCTGTGAAGATATAAAGGACTCTTCAACTAGGCCGAGGAAAAGGTTGGCATAGGAAGGGCTGAATCTACTACCCATGGCGTAGCCTTTGGTTTGAGGGTAGAAGCGGTCGTTGAAAGAGTAGTCGTTGTGAGTCAAGATGAAGTGAGACAAGTCAATAAGGAAATCGGAGCTACTAAGGGATACAGGGGCGAGGTGGTGAGACGTAGGGCGAGTATCAAGATAATGCTTAATGGCGGAAAATCCTTCAGAGTGATGGAGGTGTAGAGGGAGGTTAACATCAATGGTAGCCATGATGATATCGGAATCCTTAGGGAGGGGGTGGAGAGGAGGCGGATAGCGAATCGGGGCTACAAAGGTGCCGAATCATATGTTTCAAAGAGTGCCCAATACGATGGTAAAGTCCCTCCAGGAATTCTCTGACCTTGAACGGTTGGGCAGGGGTCAAATGTCACCAGATATAGCTAAGGAAATCAGGGCAACAGACTAGCTGAACTGTAGCTTCGAAAGGGTGAAGAATTAGACGATGAATTTCTGATCCTGATCTTCATCTCCCTACCTTTAAGAGCCTCGCGGAAGTCAACTATGAAACCTCTCCCAACATTGCATCAGTATGTTATTATGTCATTTTGGCTGGTGACATTTACTGAGTCACTTCAATCCCATCCCTAATTTTTTTCGCTGTATGGGGGACGTAGTTAGTTATTTTCATCCGCAACAACATTAGTTGCACATTTTGATGGCCATGCACATCCATTTTTGCCTGTCTTGTGTTCAGGGTTAGTCGCGCTGTTTAGATCCACGATGAAGAACCTTACTTGTGATATGAGGGCCGACATAATCGAGATTTATATTTCAAATAGGAAATCAATATCTGTGACCTTACATAACATTGCTTTGAAATACGGAATCCGCCTTCACAGAACGCAAGTTCAGCGCTTGTACGAGGAATTTAGGGAGAAGATTTGCTTCAACGCTGAGCACCTCAAGAAGAGGGACCATAACAGACGGACGCCCTTTTGAAGTATCCACCTCACCGGAGCAGAAGCAGGCAGTAGTGGCTTCGGTCTTGGCATCTCCATCACATTCCATCCGCTGCCGCGCGCATTCATTGAGCATCAACCTTGCAACGAATACTGAGCAGGCTGAATTGAAGCCGTACAAAGTTTGAATGTTACATGAGCTTCGTGAGGGAGACTAAGGAGAACGCGTCCACTTCTGCAACTGGATGGTCGACAAATTGAAATAATACCCCATTCTTTCTAAATGGGGCTGTTTCTTCCGCTCACGCTTGGTATTGGGCTGCAAGCAACCCTGATGTGCGGGGAGAGCGGTCCCTCGACAAGCGTACGGCGTGATGGTCTTCATGGCCATGACTGCTACTCACGTTTTTGGGCCGTACTTTTTTTAGGAGAACGTGAAAACGGACCTCACGCCTCGTGCTTTCTTTTTTAGGGGGTTCTCGAAGCAGCTGGTGTACAATAAAACATTTCCAAGCTTCGAAAAACTGAAGAAAGAAATTACAAGGTGTGCAGAGTTCATATCTCCAAATATGCGGGAAGGCACATTCACACACGCTTTTATCGAGCGAATTCAATTGTGCCTGGCACGTAATGGAGGGCACGTAGATTGAAATAAAATTGATTATTCATTGTTACTGCTTCAACATTTTCATTTAATATTTTGTAATGAGTAAAATATGGATATTTAAAATACTTATGCGAATGAAATAGATGATGAAGTATTATTAGTTGAATAAAAGAAATTAACTTGAAATTATAATTGAATTTTTTTCATTGATTTTTAAACTCGAAATGATTGACCACCAAAGAGTTCAATGTATGACGCTTGGAATCTGGAACCTTACCATTGACATAAGGAACCTAAAATGTTTCAGATTCATCTTGTTTGTTTCCCCGTCTCGCTATTTCTAACATATGTGACCATTGACTCATTGTAGCCCTTGGAGGTCATGAGACGACGAGCATGATCAGGGAACTTCACCATCTAACACTTCACCCTTTCGATGCTACAATCCAACGAGTCTGTTTCCGCGATTTCCTTGGCTACAACTGGTGACCTTTGGCCCCTGCCCAACCGTTCTAGGTCAGAGAATTCTTGGAGGAACTTTGCCATAGTATTTGGCACTATTTGAAACATATGAGTCGGCACTTTTGTAGCCCCGATTCGCTTTTCGTCACCCCTGTGACCTTTGACCCCTGAGTAACCTTTGAAGGTCAAGAGATCGACTAGAGGAATCTGAAGACCTTACCAACGACCTTGGCACATTTTTAAACCTATGATTCGATACGTTTGTAGCACTGATTCACTTTTTGTCACCCCTTGACCCCTGAGAAACCCTGGAAGGTCAAGGGATGACAGGAGGGATCTGAAGACTTTACCATCGATCTTGGCACATTTTTAAACCTATGATTCCACAGGTTTGTAGCGACGATTCGCTTTTTATCACCTCTGTGACCTTGACTCTGTACTTTCAGGGGTCACGGTTGCATTTTCGAGCTCGAAAGTTCTTTCATTGTGTCCCTCGTACCGAAAAATCTAGTAATTGAAAGTTTCGCAAAGAAATTCTGTCTTTATTGTATTTCGAATGATTTAACATTGAAAGCCCGTAAGGGAAAATTTGGATTTTTGGTTGGACCCTATTTCCGGGGTCAAAAGGTCATTTTTATAAAACTTTGCTTTGACTCAACAAAACTTACTTTCTTTTTTTACCCAGTTACCAAATTTCATCCATGTGGCACGAATGAAAGTGTTTCAAATTTAGGTCAAATATGACACACGATCAATGCCCGACACACTGAGAATAATGCTCAAAGAAACAATTTAAAATGCAAAGTTACAAAAACTTTGATTTAACGATAAATGAATTACTTCGGCCGATTACAATAATACCTCGGCAGTAGTTTTGGATTAAGATTTTAACAGCACAGTTAGCATGCGCGAACAACTTAAAGGATTATGGTGCACCAAATCTATGCCTAAAATATAATACTAGGTACACCACGAATTTTAATGGCATAATATACTACCTTGGGTTGCTCCATATTGGTTTGGTATTCTCGGAATGCCAAGCCGGCGCTCAAAATTATTCATAGGCTCCTCATGCGAGGAATCAGGTTCATTATCTGGATCACTGTCGGACTCATCGGTCACCTTAAGAAAACAAGGCACATTACATAACATACAAATCGTAGGCAAATAACTGCAAAATATCGATAGCAAAATAATAAATACCCATGTGGGTGAATCCATGGATTTTCTTTTCCGGCTCACCTTCGGTGCAACACAGGAAGCAGAGGCATCCAGAATGCTTTTCTGGAAGGAGAAGATTCGGTGTATAAAAAGCAACAATGGCTACATTCATAAAAAATTTCATTTCAACGGAGAATGTCAACTACCTTTAACTTCGCGAGAACATATTGGTGTTATGTGTTAAATAACTTAAATGTTAGCGAGGACATATGAAATTTACCTGGATTACGGAGCCGTAATCATCCATTTTGATTCTTGACTTTCAAATACCCGTCAAAAATCAAAGGTCGTTGACCATTAGCGTGGCCTCAGACGGGGCGTGAGGCGTGTGAGGGAAGCAAGTAATCGAGTACATTAATCGATTATTCAACCAAAATTAATCGATTATGGAAGGTCGGAGTATAATAGGTAATCGATTATTTGGTACCGGTTATTACCAACTTTTTGCAGGTTGCGATCTTTTAAGAAATAAGAAAACGATTTTCTAAGTTATTCAGTTCCTGATTATATGCAGTTATTTCGAAAATAATAATCAAATCACTATTTAATTGAAAGTTTAGAGACTGCCATTCAATGGAATTTATAAACTACATCTTTCATATTGCTCACAATACTTGCTTGCCACATGTGTAATTTGCTGCACTCGTAATATAAACGCGAGTATTAGCAAACCACTGAATAAATTTCTTGTGCTGACTGAATTGCGCCCCCACCATGATTGAGAAATAACGTGTGGCGACGCCATTTTTAAATCCGCGCCAGTCAGCACGTAAAATGTCCGGCAATTGTTGTTATCCGACGCGGCCGGCAAATGGCAGAGTCGGCGACCCACGCTACCGCCAGGGTAGCGTCATGGCATCAGTCTCGCCCCAACCACGCCAACGACAACTTGTCTACCTGCCGCGTGTCTATATGATCTCTCTTAAGGTTTGTTGGTCGGGTAATCGTTAGTCATTGAGAAATTTAGTTACTTAAATTTTAATGCTCGTTTAAAATTTAAATAATAGGTCGTAGCTATACTACATTCAGTAGGAATGACTTATGTCTTGGGTACATTCTGAAATATTGTCTTTTAAATTTACACATTGCCATAAAAATTTGCTTTAATGCAGACTTGATTCATGTCGTAAGTCATTCTTGCGAAATTAATTTTCCGAAAACAGTTCACACCGGTGGCCATAGAATTCAAAATAAGTATTTTAATGAAGATGTATTGTCACTCGAATGCGAACTAGTATTAAAATATGTTTCTATAAATTATTTAATCATTCGTTTTTAATCCGGCAACAGCGTCCATTCTGCCCATATTAGATCTGTTCGTCATGCCTACGTGACCGTTAGCATGTTCCGTACTTTCGTGTGCCACGTTGCTAACTTTACACCACATAGCCGCGCGCGACATTTGAAATTCTCGCATACATATTTTTTAATCGTATTTACGAAAAATGTCAGTCGATAGTATTAAATGATTTTTTCAGAATAGATTTTAATTTATTAGTGCTACATTATATCAGTGTTTGGTTAAAATCTGTTAAGTAGGTATGGAGAAAGTACGTAATTTATTATATTGGAGTGGAGAGCGCCATAAGGCTCCATGTTAAAAGAATCTAAAATATCGCAAAAAGTATGTAGATGATCCCCCGTTTTTTCTTCGATATTCGATAGAATATCCAAAAAGGAACATATTTGGAAATTTGTAAGAAAATCTGTTCACTTGGTTTTTTTAGACCTGATTCACTTTGTTTTTTTTAATCTGACAGTGAAAATAGTCCTTCGCCAATATTGTGAAATAATGCCAGAATTATAGAAAGTAGAAATATATATAGAAAATAAATATTTTTTTATAGAAGATAAAAATAAATACCTATATAATATAGGAGATAAAATAGAAAGACGGAAACCATCAAAACAGGGGTCGACTTCCGTCCTCCTCCTTAATGATGGTCATAATTCTCAGCCCTTCCCGAAGCAGCTCTATAACTTGAGCATTTTTTTTTATCCAAGCTGAAATCGCTTGAGCGTTTTGAGTAAGCTATAGTGTTCAAGGCAACGGATAAATTATTTATTCTCTTAATAAAATCAGCCGCTGGAAGTGCTGATGGCCGTTTTAATTCTCCAGTGGATTGGCTTGTGCGAATAGCAGCTGAAACGGAATAGCTGAATATTTGAGTTTCCAGCTTCACAGATATTTTCCGGAGGGAGTTGGGCCAAATGTGTGCCCTAGTCAGTTTCCACAGAGCTCTAGCTGTCGAGCTGGATGTATCGATCGCTCTGATAAACCTGGCGTATATTTTCAAAGGAAAGGGACTTTCCGTCCATGACAAAATCACTATTCAGGAAGTTATTTCTCAAAGATTTTAAAAATGGGGAACATCAAAAATGCAATAAAATTTATTTTCATTAGTCTGAAAAAAAAAAAGGTATTTTCGACTGAAATCTCTCTTTTCTATTGGTTCTGGCTTGGTCGCAAATAAATCCTCTGGGATGCAAGCCTACTATTAACAACTTTTCAATCAAGGACAATAATATTTTCCGTATATTGGGGCTAATGAGCATATGCTCAGAAATAAAGTACCCCACAGGCAACTTCCAGTTGTGATGATTACCTCTGATAAGGAACACGGATGCATACTTTCCCTCTTGTTTCTTTCTACCCAGATGCCCTAAATCTTCGAAACTCTCAGTCATTTCCAGGGAATTTGAATATTCTAAATTTTCCATCAGGGACATCTCGTCAAATAACAATACGTATACTTTGTTTACATCCGACATTACAGAGACATTGAGCTTCAGCTGATGGAAAAAAGAGTCGTTAAATCCCGTCAAATATCGTGGTGTTCCGATCCACTTCCTCACTGTTGACACAGTGGGAAGGGTTAGCTTGCCCAGGGGCGGAATTCTGTACATGTCGACCGACGACTGTCGGTATCGGTCGCGACCGACGGTTGTCGCTTGCACCGACACCCGAGCAATTCTCTACAAGAGACATACCGACACTTGTCGATGCAAGCGACGATTTGCTGACGTCATGCAGTTGTCGGTCGGAAACTGGCATCTGCGCGAGAGGCTAAATATTTCGTATTGAAGTTTTGCAAAAGAACAGAGATTATTATTTATTTATAAGTTCTCAAAAAGATGAGCATGCTATTTAAGTCGACCGATGTGCATTACATCCTCTATAAAAGTATTTTAATCGAACTCCTAAAAGGGACTATTTTGTTTTGTCTAAGGTGCGGATGATTACTATGGACACGGCGTAAGAACACTGCGCTTTCCGGCGAATTGCTGTTTGTTTACGTTCGAGCGACGATTATTTGCACAGGTTGTTTTAGTTTTTAATTTTCATGATATTTGAAGAAGTATCGCAGGGTGATATATTTTTTTAAATACAAATAATTTAAAACATACTATTCTTGGACTTCAAATGTGAATAGTGGTCTTGAATGCTGTGCAACGTAATTTTGGAAGATAGTTTCTATCGCACGTCTTTTTCGGTTTTAAGCTGTGGCGATTATCCCATTGGAGCATTTAATTTCAAGTTTTAAATAAAGTTAGCATCATTAGGTTTCAATGTGCAAGAAACAACAGCGTCATTTTTTGTGATAATATATAAACGAAGGTTTTGCGTGTGTTTTGGCTGTGAGTGTTACATTATGGCATGCCAGTGATTACAAGCGTTATTTATGTGCTACGATGGATTGTGTGTCAAAGTGGTGATATTTATGCGTAAATTTGTTGATTTGATCTCTTTAAATAATGTGTTATGACATGAATAGTATTACAAGTGTAACAAATACGTAGTGAGTGTTGGAGAAGACGTAACAGCAATCAGTTCGTTGTCTCTACCTTTGACTAAATTAAGATGTGGAATCTATTTGAATTGAAGTCACGGTGACTAGGTGAATTGTTCTTGTCTTTTAATTGAGTGTCTACGTCCCAGTGAATGGATAAACAGTGATGTGTATCATTATTCTTCATTCAGTGAATTTTGCCACCCTATGTTTCATCTATTAATTTCTTTGCATTGTTGTGTCCAATATGATTTTGTTGAAAAAGTAATTAATCCGTCTATATTTTAGGAAGATAATGACTAATTAGCAATAGGCATTAGGATTTGTCATTGGCAGATGTTATTGTGTTATTGTAGAATACCATAAATTGTGAGTGTGGTTGGTTGTTTACGTCCAAGTGAAAGGGTGATTATTTGTTGTCTACTTATACAATTTATGTTGTTTCACTATCCTTCATTCAGTAAATTTTACCACCTCAAAAGTTGTGTTTTCATTTACTCGACTTGATGT
Organism: Pyrrhosoma nymphula; assembly: GCA_963573305.1. Taxonomy (NCBI): domain Eukaryota; kingdom Metazoa; phylum Arthropoda; class Insecta; order Odonata; family Coenagrionidae; genus Pyrrhosoma; species Pyrrhosoma nymphula. Next base: position 101,298,823 of record OY754332.1, on the reverse strand, counting down.
CAATACCATGGATTGTTCCTCTATTTGAGTGCCGCTGTGTGTGTCTGGAGAAATATATCTCACGGTAGGTATTCATATATGCTACAATAAAGCCCTTGACAAGCGGTAAATGGTCTTCTAAAAGTGAGCTACATAAGTATTTGTATTCGACGTGATGGGACGAACATTGTGTTTAATAGTGTGTTGTGTTTGTTAGCGCGTTAATGCCAGGGACTGGCTCGAGGATAGTAATTGTGTCAATAAATATCAAATCAATTTATGTCTGAAGTTATATATACCAAGATGTCATATTTGTCTGAGCGTAGTTATGGTAAATGACCTTAGAAGTGATAGGATTGAGTGTGGGTCACCGTTAATTGCTAAATCTGTGCAGAAAAAAGTAAATATAATGTATTCAGTTGTAGGATATAACCCTTGTTCAATATTATTTCCAGAATGTATAAAATCTAGATGCAGATTTATTCCTTTTTGTGATGATGGGACGAAGGTTGTGTTAAAACGCCGACACTCATTTAAGGTGATTGAAAGTTAATATTTATCAACTAATTACAATCTCCTTGCACCCAACTATTGCACTTTCGGTGCAGGAAATTTCTCACACCAAAGATGATACACTTAAGGAATCGCGGATCGACGAAATACGTGTCGGTCGGCCTACCGTGGGCTTCAAAATCGTCGGTGGGATCACCCCGGCTGACCGACGATTGTCGGTCAAGTTATCGACGAGTATCGGTCGAAGGTGCCATCGGAATAGCTCTTGACCGACATGTGTCGGTCGGGCGAGTTAGCGACACCGATAGGTGTCGGTCGCATGTACAGAATTCCGCCCCAGGAGAGGTCGGTATGTGGTTGTAGACGTGAAATATAGGGAAATTGCAAAATTGTGTTCCTTCCTACTCCATGGACTACATTTTTATGCCACACCTGCATCTGAGTCAGAACAAATGCTTCCCGAGACTTCAAGTATTTTTCTGCAAAACTGGAGGTAGCAAACCCAATCTTCTTTATGATCTGATAAGATCGCCTCGGCCGAAAAACTGATGACCGGAGATTAGAAATAGTTTTATTGTACTTTTTCATGCGAGCGTAATTTTTTTCTTCCTTGGTGTTTCCTTTGTAGCTATTTAAGTGAAATTGGAGAAAAACCTGAGCCCGGGGAAATCGAGGGCATAGCCTCCACCGTCCATAATGCCCTGCGAGCCGTCATACAAGAAGTCGTCCTCGAAAGAGAACGTCGACCCGTAGGTGGTGTAAGAAACGAAATTCGGTTATGTCCCGATCCAACAGTAGTACTTGAAAATTCAACTGATGGAGCATTTATTGGCATATTCCCAGAGTACTGATGAATCATCCGTTGCGGTGAAGTCCTTTCGGGAGCACTTGCCCTCCTCTCCCTCCGGCACCTCTGTTGCCGATTGGTAACGAAGTGGAAGAGCTCCTATTGTCAGCCGACCGCGCGATTAATGCGTGAGCTTCTTCATCAATAAGTATGTTGCGTATGACGCCACCTGGCGCCCCTGTAAATGGAATTTAGAAACAAGGTGACAATAATCATTGGCACAAGTAATTATTCTATCGATCGCGTGAGATCACGAAGGGAGTGTGGAGGGTATTTGAAAATCCGAACAGAAGTCCTAAGCTATAAAGAATATATCCTATGCTGAAAACAGGTAAAAGTCACATACCTGACAAGAAGCTGGTCCGCTCGTCCGTCGCGGGAAGATTCTGCAGTGATTACAAAATCAAGTAGACAGTGATTTCTTCTCTTCGGATTCAGGTGGGGTGGCCCAAGAAGTTATGTTGCACGATGAATCCAAGCAGGACCTCGGCAGACACAATGAAACGCAGCACAGTGATGAGCGGGAGAAGCTGAAGTCGTACCCTGGTGGGTGTATTAACTAGCGCTTGAGTTCCGTCTCAGACGACGATTTGAAGAGTGAAGGCAAAGTGACGAAATGATCATATACAGGTAGCGGTATTCCACCCCTTACTATTCGTGCTATTCCATCGGATGTTCGTATTGGAATTAACAATAAGCGAGAAAAATACGGCAGGCGTCACTTCCAGTTCCATGGTCATTTGTTGTTCTTTCACCCAGCTGCACCATAGGTCATGCGTTCAGACTTTCCGAGAAGGAAAATCCAGCCCTTTCGGCTATACATTTTTATTTTTACCATTTTCTGAAATGTTCTCAAAGACGTTTCCCCAAGCAGGTCATATTATAGACTAAATATTTACCAATTAGGAAATACTTGGCGTTAAAATGTGTTAAAGCTGACTGCACCTCTTACAATAAAAATATTTTATACCGCTGCCCAACTCATACAGTTAAACGATAAATTATCATCTAACATTCTATCTAGTTGCTGAGTGCACAAGAAACGCAATCAAAAGGCTTGAATTGACGTTCAGTCAGAGAATCTATATTTTTACCGCCTTACTTATCATGATTTTCCATTATCGATCCTTTCAAATTTGCGGGAAAGGGTGTACTGGAATGATACAAACCATACATGCAGGCGGAAATTTCCTGCTGCATAACTTCAGATTCAATTCTGAATTTAAACGGGAAGTGAACCATCTAACAAACACCATCTCATTCATTACAGTAATCTACCGGTTAGAGGTAGGTTGTGATGAAAGTCAGAGAATATCCAACGAACTCTTACACGTGCTGTGCCCTTTCTACCTCTTGTATTTCTTTCTTCATCTCAGCAGAAGTCCTACCTTTCTTCATCCCGTCCATAAAACCGATTCTCTTCCTTCCCCTTCCCCGCTTACCCAACATCCTTCCCTCTATCACGACCTTCAGCAAACCATCGTCCCTCATTACCCCTTCCAGCCACCTACCCTGCCTTCCCCTAATCTCATCTATAAGTTTCCTCTCCTCGCCCACCATGTCAAGCACTTCCTCATTTGTCTTCCTTTCCGTCCAACGCACCTTCTCCATCCTCCTCCACACCCACATCTCAAAAGCCTTCAGCCTATTTTCGCCTTCCTTTCTCAAGGTCCACGTTTCTGCCCCATACAACGCCACACTCCATATCAAGCTCTTTACTAGCCTCTTTTTTACATCCCTACTTAAGGTCCCCGTCATCAGCTCCCTTCTATTATTGAACGCTTCCTTCGCTAGCGCTATTCTCCTCCTATTCTCTAGCGGAGAAAAAGCGAAATACATGGTCGTCCAAAAAAGTTTTTCGCAATTCCCTGTAAGCGTTGGCACTCTATATTACTCTGTGGTTGCGGCGGGGTACAGCTAGTTGATTAGGAAACGATTTGGAAGCACTGTCATTAACTTTGGAACGCCGCTGCTCCGCTCCGCTCCGCTCCGCCGCTGCTCTGCTCAAAATCACGGAAATGGTGCATAATACATTTCAATCGCCATACATTCTGAACACCTTTTCAACTACCACCTACTCATAAGTCGAATCGAATAGATTACTAGTTGTCGTGCCCCACGCTTGGTAAGAAAATATTTAAGCAATCATCAATATTAGTTCCCTACAATCACTATCCCATTTTCTATTACGCAAGAAAAAATTCAACATGTTTTGGTATTGACGAAAAAATTATTCCTAACTACTTGTCATTCTAAGAATGTTCCGGATAATTTACTGTAGCATTTGTTTCAATTGTGTCCTATAATATTTCATTAATTCTTCCAACACGTCAGAACAGGGTTTAAAAGTACATCGTTGCCTTATTGCGCCCAAAGCTTTTTTGTTGGGGAAGAAAACACTTAAAAACGTATTACAGCTGAATATATACGATAACTGTATGTGTTTCACAATATATTAGTAAGTGGTCGACCGGCTTCATCGTAAAGGGGACATCCTCAGGTACAGTTCCATCGTCAGGCTCCGGGTGTGGGTCGTCACGGAGACCGAAGGACGGCCGCTGACAGACGAGAAGGACCTGGCCAAACTAATCTTTGCATGGCACTTCGAGGAAAAGGAATGCAGGATGTCGAGGGGCTCGCCGAGATGGCCCCTAGGAGGATGAAGGGATAGTGGCATCTCTTTCCCCTCTTAATGCCAAGCACAACCCTCAATTCACGACTGCCTACGCAGGCATGAACCCGGAGATACATGTACAATCCGCCAATATGGCCAACGCACACATACCAAAGGGGTACAGCCCGCGAGGGCGCGTCGGCAGGATTGTGCTCGGTAGGAACGTAAGCCCATGTCACTTCCTGCGACATTATTTCATTTATTGATGACATATACAGAGTTGTTAATTCAGGGTGAATGCGGGAACTCTTTCCCCTCGAAATTGGGAGGCAGGGTGGGATTGAGGGGTATGGGGATTGAGGGAGGGAGGGTACTTCATAGAGAGAGGAAATCCTGGATTCAACCCTTTTTGAAAGCATAGTAGCATTTAAAGTCCTTTTCGCTTTCAAATTCACTTCTTCTGATGAAAAAATTCTAAAAATCCATGATACTAATAGTCGAGGCTTTGGTGAAAAAATTCTAGTCATAATTGCCAGCATTTGGACTATATTTGAAGTATTCATAAGGGCGTCTAAGGTTAGTAAAAGTCTTACTAAAGCGCCATACTTAACACTCTGTATGTATGTATGAAATATTGTTACATTATTTGACAGTGCATCAATTGTTGTTAGACCATTTATCATAGAAATGGTTAGGCATATCATATTCAAGGGACATTCACCCTTTTAAATGTAGCTTGTAAATTGTCAATGTATGTACAGCTACTTACAAAAAAATTGTACCACTTCTCAACGCAACCCGCACAACAGGCTATTTAAATCCTCGATGTGACAACACTTGCCCCACTTGACAACCAAACGCTATCGCGTCGGGCAGACGATCTCCGAAGCAGGAGCACCCGAATGAAACGAGCTGGAGAAGCCAACGCCCCATGTTAAAGGGGGCTCGAAGCTCACTGGCACGACGGGGAAAAGGATTTTCTTTCGCAGAAATAACTTAGGAATGCCCTTCGTCAGGGCCGTCCCTGGAGATTAAGGGGCCCTATGTAAACGAAAGTCGGCAAATAGTTTCAATAACTTTATATGTGCACTAGGTAGTAGGTAATTTCGAGTTATAAGCGGCTTTCCCCGCGCCGTCTGAAAGATTCAAGCCCGGGTGGGGCCCCCATAGGCGCTGGGCCCAGTGCAGCGGCACCTGTCTCACTACCCTAGGGATGGCACTGCCCTTCGTAATGCGGACCACCGTCGTCGTGCCTCTCCATCTCGCTCGCAATCCCTGCAGGTGTAGGCACAGCCTTTAAGGAACCCCAGTTTTCGAAATTACTAAGAGATTATATGACTGAACCACTTTTCGAAGAACACTCATGGACCATCCACTGCCGATTGTGGTCTCATCGGACTGTCATTCGCGGAAGTCGGGAAACCCAGCGGACAGTTGTGCCGGTGAAACCAAACCAACCAAGCCAAGGCTGACGAGTGGAAGCTCACGGGCGAGTAGAGAGAGGATGGTTTTTTTTATTCCTGAGACAAGTTTCGATTGCTTTCTTGAAGTGAAAACTGACATTGTTTCAGTTATGTAACGCTACCTGCTGTTAGTAGAAAATTATGACTTAGTATTAACTACTATTATTAACTTAAATTACCTTAGCTTGAAGGCGGAGGAGAATGCTCAAAACAATTGAAAAAAAACAGACATCGACATATAATATCAACGAAGATTTTCCATTCTAGTTAAAATAATATACTTTTGTTTTTCAACTTTCTTGAAATATAAATTTTAAATCGGAAAGAAAAAATCTGTATATTTTTTATCTATAAGGGGTAATGCCACAGAGCAATTAATGTATACTGATTGTTGAGCAATTGATGTGCCAGAGTGCATTCATCGTGTGTCATTTTTGACCTCTAACTTTAGACACTTCCGTTAGTGCCACATTGATGAAATCCGGCGCCAGGGTAGAAAGAAATTGTGTTTTGTAGACTATAAGCGAAGTATTAGGAAATTGACCTTTTGACCCCAGAATGGGGTCCAATAAAAAATCCAATTTTGCTTTATGAGATTTCAATATTGAAATATTCGAGAGAAAAAAGTCAGAATTTTTTTTGCGAAACTTTTATAACAAGGGTTTTTGGGCATAGGGAATACGATGAAACCACTTCCGTCTTCGGAAATCCAATCATGACTCCTGGAAGGTCCCAGTTAAGGTTTCAGGGGTGACAAAGAGTGAATTTGGGGCACAAAAGTGTCGAATCATAGGTTTAAAAAGCTGCCCAAGTCGAGGGTAAGGTCTCGTCTGACATTGTCTGTCCTAAAACGGTTAAGCAGGGGTCAAAGATGACGGGGTGTTGGCAAGCAAATCGTGGCAAGAAATACTTGAATAATAGGTTTAAAATGATGCTAAATTAGATGGTGATGTCCTCCAGATCCCTCTTGTCATTCGTTGACCTTAATGGGTTACGTGGGGGCTAAGACCACGAGGTGTCGGCAACCAAATTGGGGAAACAAATGCATTGAATTCTAGGTTTAAAAGAGTGCCAAAATGATGGTCAGGTCCTCAGATCTCTCTTGTCATCTCTTGACCACCAAGGATTACGCCAGGGTCAAAGGTCACGAGGTGTAGGCAAGCCAGTCTTGGCAACAAAGGTGTTGAATCATAGGTTTTACTGGGTGCACAAGTCGACTGTATGATTCCCAGATCCCTTCACGCATTCCTTGACCTACAAGGGTATGTGTGATTGATCAAGTGTAACCTCTACCAACATTGTGTCATTATGTCACTGTGGCCTGTGACCTTTTCTGCGTCACTTCAAGTCCCTCTCAATTTTTTTCGTCGGAGGGAGGATGGAATTCGATATTTTCAGCATCAGCAACCTCTCTTCATCAACAATTTTACATATTTTAGACGTCATACATCTCCATTTCTCTTTGGTCCTTGTTCAGGGTTGGTCGCGGGGGTTCGATTCACCATGGAGAACCTTACCCCTGATATCAGGTTCAACATAATCAATATTTATGTCTTGAATAGAAAGTCAGTCTCCGAGACGATACGAAAAATACTTTTGCTACACGGTGTCCGCCTTCACAGGACGCAAGTTCAGCTCTTGCACGAGGTTTTGGGAGAAAAATTGTTTCAGCGTTGAACACCTCAAGAAGAGAGACCACATCGGTGCCCTTTGATGCATCATTAACGACGGGTTAAACGAATTAGGCTGGGATCCGCTAGAGAATCGGAGTCTGCGCGATAGGCTTAGATTGCTTAAACAATTGAGAATAGATATCTTTCAGAGCGACACGGAGAACATCCTATTAGAACCCCACTATATTTCCAGGTCCGACAGAAACGATAAATTAAGAGAGATATTTTGCCGAACGGATATGGGAATTCGTTTTTCCCCCGAAAAATAAGGGACTTTAATAAATTCTAGGCTTAATTTCATTAGAGCGTTTCCTTTTTATATGTAAACGGCTGGTGTCCTAACCCCCCCCCCCCCCCGCCACACGTCTATTGAGGCGGCTTGCGGGGTAGTATGTAGATGTAGAATCTCTTGACATGTCCAATTCAACGAAGCACACTCCACTATCCACACATTAGCACGCATCATATATGTATGCCCATTATTTGACCACCCATTCCACATTCCTTCACCACCCTCTCGTTTTCAACCCTATGCATCCTACTCAGGTGGCAAAAACTTCTCAGGTATCCTATTTCCATTTCACTTAGCCTACTCTTGAGCCTATCCTGACATACCCAGGTTTTGCTGGCATATAATTGCTCCATCGGGAGAAGAACACTTGTACACTGCGTTTTTTTCTTTCCCAGACAAACAATCATTCCTAGATATCCTCCACGCATTACCGACGACTTAATTACCGTCACGCGCACGCCATATCGCCTTTCCAGAAGAACAGTGACGCAATTGCAAAACATATATTTTACAGGAGAGCAAAAAACAAAGTTTGAATATTTCAAACATTCTCGTGACAGGCAATAACGGTAAAAATAAAGCATATTCATGTAAAATACAATGCATTAGATTACCTACTTCCAATTTCCAGACCTTTGGATGACATCACCTTTACTATAGTGGGGTATTCCCCCCTTCTTTTAGCGTGTATTGTAATTATGTCATTGTTCCTCCGAAATGGACGCTCTGCCAAAGAAGAACTTAGGTATTTTTAGGTAAATCTACACACTATTTCAAAGCAATGCTTATCGTCAAATAGTTTTTTTAATGCTGAAAAATTATTATAATATAATCATTTTAACTATAAAAATGGTAGTCGCCGTAACAAAAATTTATCAAGGAAAAAAGGAACTTATTGCACAAATTAATAAAGTACGTTATTTCAAAAAACGTTTGAATTCAATTTAAGTTTTCATAAAATGCCCTGTAGAAGTGCGGAATCATGTTATTGTTGCACAAACTTTCCAATCTTTCAAATTGTTGTCATGGAGGACAATTTTTCTGGAGTATGCAGGCTTTAATGTAATGTTGCTTGGATGTATCCAATCAGAAAATCGTATCCTTGTATTATTGAACTTTCCCCCAATATGGCTGTTTATATAAAGAAAAATACATTGCTACCTTTCTCAAATTTTATCATTTTAACTGCAGAAATTTTAAAATCTTTTCCAGAGATATCCTTGAAAATCTTTGGGACCATCTCGTTAAATTGACTCTTGGAATCTATGAAGTCTTCATACCCCATTTCCCTTACTTGCAGGCGTTTACTTTTCTTTTTCGAGTTTCTGATAAGTGAAACATATTGATCAGGATGTTTCATGATTTTCTCATGTCCAACTGACAGTTGAGCCGTTGTTTTCCCGAAGAGGCACAGTGTGAGACTGACATTTCAACAACAACGCAACCGCTCCCTAGCGGTCTATAGAGTAACTACAGCTCTGTCGTTGTACCACCACATACCCTAACAAAGTCTAATGCTATTCACTCATTTAAGTCAATTTGACCATTTTTGCAGTTGCGTTATTGTTCTTCCGGAACGGCGATATGATCTCTTCATGTACCCTTCCATCTTCGCAAACATTCGGTCATGATTTACAAAATCATGTACTAGTACAATTACATCGTGAATTACCCTCATTATAATATCATTCTTATCCCTATCTCCCTATCAAAAACTACTACTTTGGTCTTTGACGCATGTACCCTCTGATACATTGTCTTTCATGCTTCATAGAAGTTATCCAGGAGAACCTGTAACTTCACTGGACTCTCAGACAGCAACACCGCATTCTGCGCATACAAAAGAACTCGAAAAATTATATCTCCAACCATTACACCGACGTTATCCCTACACCCATCCCTCATACATTTATCCACAGATAAACATTGAATAGCCACAGTGTTATTACGCAGCAGTGCTTAACGCCGTAATTCATTTCACACCAGTCACTAGAGACCCCATTTACTCTCACAGTTTCCTTACTATTATCACATGTCATCTTCTTAACATTCAATAACTGCCCACTCACTCCATAGTCCTTCAAAACCTTCCACAGCTTATTTATATTCACCATGCCATATACCTTCTTTAATTCCACAAATGCTCAACATGCTTTCTTTCGCACGTCCATACATTTCTCTAACACTTGGTGCAGTGTGAGCAGCTAATCACTACAGATCCTCAAAGACATAAAACCACGCTGTACACCCCAAATGATTTCGACCGTAATCTTCCTAACTCTTTCCGATATTATTTTACTGAACACTTTTCCCGGAACACTCAAACATATTTCTCTCTAATTTTTACATTCAGTCTTTCTACCCTTCCCTTTGTATAATGGAACTATTATCGTATTCTTCCAATCTCTTTAAATAACAGGAGCCTATAAACCTTAATTATACAATTCAAGGAAGCGAATTATGATTAATTTACACCCACACTTCAGAATTACATTGGATATCCCATCTACACCTGCAGACTTCCCGTTTTTCTATATTCTGATAATTTGTTTGTTTTCGTGAGCGTATTAAGTTTGATCTAAAGACAATCTCTATGCATAACGGCAACTCTTTTTCATAAAGTCTCGTACATAAATCTCGAAAATCTTTTCGCCTAGTTTAAAACATCCCAACACATGGGTGAGATTGTAGCCTACTGCTCGCAGGTCATTTCATTACTTCTTACCAAGTCTAAATTTATTTAATTAGACTTTACCATCCATCACGTGCGTGACCTTTGACACCCGTACGAAGTACATATTTTTAATACATATTTTGTTAGTTTTAGACGTTATGCGATGAATTATCATAATTTTCTTGTTTAAAGTATTAGGTTTGACGAAAGAGTTAAAAATGTCAAAAATATTTAACAAATTATTAATCTTTAAACTCAAAAAGTTATCATAAAAATGAAATTAAATTTAATATACCTTAATTAAAAAAATAAAAAAATAGTTACAAATTCTAATTCTCCATATCGGGTCCCAGGAATCAACCTGGGAATAGTCTTTGAGGCTCTGGGAAATGAGCCTGAAACGCGTATATTTTTTTATACAGGTAATTCATATGGTAAACGATGGAGTCACTTATGTTTTTATTGACGTCATCATTGTAGTGCTTATTAACTCAGAACCTGACTGCTTTATATTTAAAATAAAAATTATCTCTCGGTGTCTTAGTTCTAATAGAGGGTGACTTGTATGTCAATCTTCTGTATATCGCATGCCGTAAACACATGTATGAACTGGTCCTAGAAGCGGGACAATATCTCGGTCTATTATATGTTAATTAAGTGTAAGTACCCATTAAATAGAGAATTGTGTCATGACGAGCAGTTAACTTTAAAATATTTCAAATTTATTTAAAAATTGTGTAAGGAGACACGGCCAAGAGATTTTTGCCGTGAGTTCCAGGAAGTCTACACAATGTTTTCTGGAGAATTCCCGTGTAAGGCTTACAGTTTTTCCAGCATGCGCTGGATGTGAGGCCCGTTGAGTGGGGAGGGCTTTGTACTTCTTAAAAGTCTTGATTTAAGCAATCATCTATATCAAAGCAGGAAGAGGGATGCATTCACATGCGTTGCGCATTTTTAGGCCTTCATTACGTACAAGCTTGGTTTTCTGCATCATTAGCTGTCGTAGTTCTAATGTAGGACTCTAAATATCTAAGGAATATGTGTAAATGTATGTCTTAAGATCCAAGAATTTCTGCAGAGGCTCTGAAGACACCTATCAGTCATGTATGGTATATTAGGGACTAATCGGAATTATTATTACTTTTTTATTAGTCGGTGTCAGTGAACATAAAAAGAAAAATGGTATAGGCCCTTCACGACGGCGAAAATTCCAGCGATGAAGCCGTACAGTTCCTCTCCGCACTTCAAAGTACAAAACAATGCTTTAATGTAGTCTCGCTCTCGGGCTAAGTATTCTTGATATTTTCCGTTTTACTTTTGTTCTTAAAAAATGAATTGGTGTAATAGTCATCTAACGTATGCTTACGAACATATGAACAGATAACAGAAAATTTAGGTTATTTATGTCCCTTATCGTCTCCAATTATTATGTGTATTGCTCATAATTATATTGAGAATATAAATATTTTGAGGCATATTGGTCATTATTAAGCCATTGAAAGAAGCGTTCAATGGCATTATTGTGTATATTTGCACCAAATATTTTTAACTACTCGTATGTTTGTTGCACCGAAAATAAATCTCTTTTGCTCCGAAAACAATTCATGGCTTGTTACTCGAGAAAAAAGTATGATTTTTACGAATAATTTGACTTAAAGAAAATTTGAACGCTATAGAACTGAAAACTACATTTTCAAACAAAGGAAAGTATGACATATGTGTCTATAAATTTCATATATAGACATTTTATAGTGAATTTAGGGCAAAAAAAATATCCTCAATGCCCTCCACATGTTAGATACCGGGGATTTCCATGCAAACTAGCGAATGAACGTGGACTTGGCCTCATATATTTCGGTATGCATGAAGAAAAAGCTAGTCAAATACACCTGTTACAAAATATGAGCCAATAGAAAATGCCATGGTGCTCGCAATCATACCACTAGATCGACAGGAATCATTGAGAACCTTTTTGCTCTGCCGTCTTGCAATAAAAGCGCTAAACCTTCGATATTTATCAATATTAAGGGCCAGTGCTTCGTAAAAAGTCTATATCTATTTTGTTTTCATATTCCATGACAGGAGTGGCGAGTGCTTCAGTTTCCAAAACTTTCTGTTAAACGTAACATCTTCCGTACGTCCTATGCATACTTGGCTGCTAATGCAAACCATTAAAAGATGTCGCCACTATCAATCTCATTGCTGTATCCAGGGACGAGAAAAAGTAGCGTATTTTTTAAGCCATTCGATCTCCACGCACAAAATGAAATTTATAACGAAAATGCCATGCCTACTTGAGTTATTTAGATTAGCACATACCGTTAAGACCGCCATATCGATAGCGTTAATATCGTTTTATGCCTGGGCCCTTTCGCGCAGCTAACTTTTCAAAAAGGAGTTATGTAAACAAATAAATTCATCGTCTGTTATGCTTCAACTGATTTCAGCCCTTGAAAATACATCTACTTCACTCAAGTAATTAATAAATTTATAAAGACATTAGCTAAAGATATTAAAACGGTTTTCTTTGCGAGTCCACCATTATCTTATGGTGCGATAAAGGAACTTTAACATTGGAAATAATACATAAACCTTAAAAAATAGATTTGATTCAATGTTTTTATTATAATTTAATAAGACTAATCGTGATACTGCCAAGCGCCAGAAACTCATTGTGTAAACATAACTTGCGCAAATACAGTAACACTCCACCAGTGAATGGCATCAGTTCTAATTCAGTAAAAGCGTTCGTGCAAGTGCTCGCGTATAAGGCCGCGGGGGTAGAAGCATCGTGGAAAAGGTCTTATTATTTGCTCTATGGCGAAAGTTTCAAGCTCTCAGGTTCTCAATGCCAGAAATCGAGGAGTATTCAATTTATTTTACATTTTGGCCATAATTTTGAGTTGTGCATACTAACAGTATTTTTCAGGAATCCCTGAATAATATTATGATGTATTCCAGAGATAAGGGATAATATTCAATTCTAATTTCTAAACGGCCTTTAATCTAGCGTGAATTCAATCCCATTATTACCCCATATACGTCTCACGTGGCAATGCATACACGGTGGAGGATCGCTTCGATCCAATTCGGTCCATCCTTGCCAAGCGCATTCCAATGGGCCAATGGGAGAGAGAGCCGACACTCAACAAGGCCTCGTTGACGCCTATAGTGCCGAAAAGATGGCTTTCATGTTTGTTTGGCGGAGGTTGGATGGTGCTCACAAGACGTGGCCAAATTTTACAGTAAAAGAAATTGACAGTAGAAGCAGCACGAGCGTGTAAAATTGCACGAGCGTGTAATGTAGCCTGCTTTTATGCCAGATATTAATGTTCTTTAAGTCCGATCCCTTGATTCTAATTCCACTTTATATCTTATATTACTACATCTCAAAATGATAGCACTTCAGAATTTGTCAATCTTCATCTAAATTGTGCCCTAAATATCAAATTCTTGATCTGAACTGACCGAATTTGTTCCGAAAAGTAAATGAAAAGTTTGAGCGTTAATGATATTTTCCTGTATGCATTCCTTTTTTGCTGTTTTTTCACTTCTTACTGGCATTAATCTTTACCGAAGGTTATGCTCGGTTTTACCTGACTGCATTGCAACGGTATTATTGAAACTCCTCGGCACCATGTTCAACATTAAGTCATAAAAAATATATATGACATCGAAGCCCAGATTCTTTGGATAAAAATTACAGTAATTGTACTGTCCACTTGAATTTATTGTGAAATACACAACACGTGTTTCAACGCTGGAGGCATAACGGTTGCAGACCTAATGATGACGCCCTAAGGAGCGTTGAAGCACGTGTTGTGTATTTCACAATAAATTCAAGTGGACAGTACAATTACTGTAATTTTTATTTAAAATGCTGTTCCACCAGATATCGCCCGACACTGTCGAATTGATTCTTTGGAGTATTGAAGTGTAGGTATATTTAGGGACAAATACATTCGTTTGCTTGACTAGATGTGAATTAATATTCATCGGGCATATTTAATTACATTGAAACACCTAACGACTCTTAGGATCAATTATATTAGAGGCATTCAATCTTTCTGTTAGAATGGTTTATTTTACATTTTCTCCGATGAGAAGAGAAAGGTGAAGGGTTTTTCTTCAGTTAACGATGAACATCATTGAAAGACGGCTTAAAAAATATTTTCCAGCTTTTTTATTCCCTTGATAAACCAGTGATACCATTTATTATTATCACCATATTCTCTAAAATACAAAATAATAAAAAAAATATTAGGCACGATTTTGCTTCTTTTGCCAAATGTTCAAATAGATGAATAGCCTCTGTCATTGCATATAACAGAATGGAAGTAGAGAGCCACATTCCGGTTTTCAGCACTGGATATTAGCGTATATATCAGTAACTTTTAGTTTTTGCATATTTCCATACCATATGATACAATGTAAATAATAAATCACTATATTCTTAATGACAATTTGAAAGACTTACAATCCAGAACAGCGTAATAATCTTACGAGGGTTGGACACACAACTCGATAATTTGACGCTCCCTTGCGGTCATCGTCATATTCTACAAGGATTGTATCCATCCATTAACCTCTCATGCTTTGGGTAGACAATTTTTGTGTACTTGGAAGTCTGACCGAGATTTCGAGTCATTAAAGAGGTCAAATCCACCTAGACTTCTAGTTTTTTTCAAACGGTTTTTTTTATTCCAAAGAGCATTGAGTTCGCACGATGAATTATTTAAAATGGCTATTCCTGACTTAATTGAATTAATTTGCACTTCCCCTCTTCGCAATGGCCATTTTTGCCATTCTTTTTTATTTGAGTGATACTTTCATGCCTCTCAAATAAAATAAAGCAAATCAGGGGAGATTAATACATGCTAACGAAATCTGGATGATTAATATTCGTCCTTTGGCCATTTGGCCACTACATCTCTCGCGAAAGCTTATGGCGTTCGAATGCGTAGAAGAAGACGTCGTGGAGGGGTAAAGATTGGTGGAAGGGGTAGGGAAATGGGACGTAGGGGAAAGCGAAGACATGGCATTTGTGACATGCATGGGTGCATTTCAAAAAATGGAATTTGTATGACGCGGACAACACAAACGCCGCGCATCCGAACGCCGTAAGCTTTCGCAAGAGCCGTACTATGTAAATACAGACGTTCGTCCCCATTAAGCCCCAAGCTTAGCAGCAGCACACAAATCGCTCTGTGGCTCAAGTTTGCACTGTCAAAATCACCCGACATGGTCCACACGGAAATCAATTCGCATCAAATAATGCGGGGTGGCCAAATGGCCTTTGGGTCATTTTATTCGTCGCATTTTTCTCCCAAAAATAGATACATTTCTTCACCCCTCGATTTTTCAATTCTGATCCTCCTGCGGGATCGGTATGTGTCTTTCAGAAAAAAAATCACCATACGTATTGGACTGGTATTTTTCCATATTGAAATAGATCCATTCAAAGCTATCGATTTTCTTCCGATTTCTGATACCGATTTTCCATACCTGATACTTGTTTAGCATTCGTATAAAATATTTTCAGTAAAATGGAAATGAATAGCACAGGATGTAGTCGTGAACACTTTTATAATTATGTCAGATTTTTTGCAATAACGGATCAAATATCTCGGCGCCGGTGCTTAGGATTTGTGGATTGGTTTCGCAAATTATCCTGTATAGTCGTATTGCAATGTTCGGCGATGTGCATGCAGCAAGCTGTGCCTTTTATTTTCTTTGACATTAGGGATGATGTTTTCAATTTATTTTGAAATGTAAGCAGTTGGCTGAAACATAAAGGAGTAACAATTAATGACACGAAAATTACATAGACTAAAATTAAACTGAACCACAGTCTAATTTATTAAATTTTACTGCCAAATTCAAAATCAAGCAACAAATGGATCAATCAAGCACATAGCTGTTTAAATTGACACAAATCGTATTTATGCCTCTTCAGTCAGATATAAATGCCTAATTTTGTTCATTTCAATTAATAACATGTTCCTTGAATAATTATGGGGAAATCACAACAAAATCCTTAAAAAAATGAAAAAAAAAACTGTTTTCACTGTGACCATTGAATTTTAAGTATCAAGTGCATTAGACCTATGTATTAGGAGTCATGTATCAGTCGTCAAGAGAGATTGATAATGGTGCAAAGGCAATGTCGTTATCACGCCATTGCCTGGGTGACTCCGGACGGCGAAGTGCGTTGCAGTGGCTTTCGAAGTTTAGTCTTTAGCGGTTGAACGCGCCTGCATCCCTGATCCCCATTTTTGTGCCGGCGCGCCGTGGTGTGGCGCGGCAGCAGTGCCGGCGCAGCATCGGAGGCCGAATAGCGCGGCAATCCGGCACTGCTCACTTGCATCCCGCGAGCGCCAGCGTCGAGAGTCTGAAACCCTCGTGACGACGATCCGGTCGCTCATTGGCTGCTCGGGAGGGGTGTGTAGGGGAGGGGAGTGGCGGGGAGGGAGAAAGTAACTGAGGACGAGACAACCGTCTCTAGTAGGGGATCATGGCTGCGCGGTGTGAAGGCGGTCGGTAATCGGTCCATGAGTTTGTGCGGTTAGTGGTGCGCCGTTGGATTATGTTTGTGCTGTGTTACTACTAGACTCGGACCGGACTACCTACTCGGAGAAGGCAGAAGTGATGGATGGAGGAGGTTTTGAGAGGAGAGGGCATGTTGAAAAGAGTGATAGAGGGGAGAACACTTGGGAAGCGTGGAAGAGGAAGGAGGAGGATTGGAATACTGGACGAAATAAGAGGAGGTAGAAGATATGAAGAATATAAGAGGGATATAATAACGGGCCATCCTTAGGAGGGAAAGCGAGACAATTTCTATGAGGTTGGGATACAGAATTGGGACTGTCCAAGAACCTACCAATCAGCTGGTAGAATACTTGAATGAATGGTTTTTTACGTCATCGCCGCGTCACCGAAACATTTGGAGGAGTTCCAACTAGAGCAGTATGAACGCTTTTAGATTCTCATATAATTAAGTAATATCTTTAAGGTGGGTTTATTAATTAAGTAATGTTAAGGGGGGAAAAATCTTTTTTACGATCAGTACAAATGTTTTCTTTTAATAATACAAGTGGTATAAGAAGACGTGCTGAGATATCTCGTTAGCTCTTAGCATGCCCTCGCTAAGGTGTCTTCTCTCATTCCGACTTTTCGTCTTTATGGCGCCTCGTCTGGTTCCCTCGCTTTTGCTACATCTCATCCGGATTCGAGCAAGAAAGAGCCCACACAACTTTAGGTTATGAGACTTGTGAAGGAAGTAATTTCGACTGATGTGTATTTGAGACGAATGACTTTAATCAAACATAACCTTTGTAAATTATTTCCCCTCTACTGTTTGTCCTTTTAATAACATCATAAGCTGAAACTTATAGCGCACCCTTCCATAAATGTAAACAACAATCTTTAATTTTATCTTGTTAGAAGCTTTTTAATAACATAAAATGACTTCAAAGCAACACTATATGCAATTCAGAAGAAGCTTACGAACCCAGTTCATTGCTGAACTACGAACAATTAAAATAAACATGCCATCGGTTACTCTTTTTTCAATATTTTATATGAGGATCTCCTTTAATTGTTGGAATAAATAGAAACCCTTGATCGTCATCATCTTTTAAGTATGAATACATACCACATTATTAAAGTACATACATTCAATAAATTACGACAAAATACTATCTGCTAATGCTTAACTACCATTCAATTATTCTGTCACTATTTTCGCCATGACAACAATTTCTAGAATTTCGTTTGCCAGTCAACCATATTTGCTATATTGTTTCTTAAATTTCTCACAAAACATTACCTGGCGATGTTATTCCGCTCTCATTTGATCTTAAGGGACTCGAAATCTCTTTGCTGGTTATAGCCGAGCTATTTTTCTTCACGACATTATGTTAATCAAAATCATGAAACACGCAATCCTTTTCGATAGCCTCATCGTAACGTAGAAGTGTAAAAGCTAAACGTGATTATTGCTAATATAACATAATATTGAAAGACTGTAGTCTATGAATACATTCAGTCAGGCATTCAGTGCAAGGTGAGCGCTACTGAAGGAGAGTAGAAACGTTTTTGGGAAACACTAGAGTAGAGGAAACTTATCTGGGCTCAAATATGGACAATATAGCTCTGGACTGGGCTCAAATATGAACAAAATACTGGACAATATAGGCGTTCACATGGCGAATTTTGAATCTTTCTTTCTTTATTTAATTAAAGTTACCCTCTATAACAAAATAATCACACAAAATTAATCCCTATGGACCATATGTTAATTTTTTATTACTAAAACGATCAGCATCGAAGATAAATGCGATGCAAATTTATGAGTCTTCGATATGATTCCAAACATTTTTTCAAGTGAAATTGTGAAAGAGTAGGATGGAATAAATTGCAAAGTGCTCTTTACTTCGTGATGATTAGTGTCTTCTATACATTTTTATATTCCGTGGCAGGACTTCTATTAAAATTCGAATCATTTTAATAAATCACATGCGTTACAACACATCATAAGCTAATTTCCTCAAGATGTAATTTTAATTTTTAATTCGGTTGTAATAAAATCATAACTATTTATTTTTATGAGACTTAGGAGCTTGTAGGCTTTTTTCTTTTGCTAAAGGAAAATGTTACTCATAGGCTGCATGTGCGTTTAAAGAACATACTTCGATCAACATTTGATTTTAAAAATTTGTATGTGCAAAGAAGATTGCATAACCTATTTGTCATTGTAACTCAACGTGCCGTACACCAACCCCTTTAAACTTAATATGGTACCGTCATTCGTGTTCTGTACCGACCCCGCACGCTAAGTGTAAATGTATAAATTGGGGCCATAAATATTGTGAAAACGTTATGTCTTCTGACTTGAGAATAGGATATGCTTTATACTCTTTTTCATTCTTTGAATATTATTAAATAAAAATTTTCTCTTATCATATCGTATTATTATTTTGAGGATTATTTTTCCCTCATGAAATTAGCAATCTAAAATCACAATATCTCAAAGTTACGATGAAAAGGTTTTTGTTTAGACTTGAAGTATAGGTTTCTCTTCCATGATTTTCTCAATTAAGGTTTTATATTTTGCATAAATTATGGCTAATGATCATTCAAATATTCTATTGCCGCGTAGAAAGGTGTAATTTGACAACTGGCTTTGTTTTGGACCATATGCCTTGTTCATCCTAATTGGTGGGCAATTAGCAGAACCAGTCAGTGGTGTGGGTTGCGTTCAGTCGCCTGTAAGACTACGAGGTGTGATCAGAAAATGACGGGAATTTTCAAACTTCGCGGGCTTTATAATTCCGATGTTTAATAATTGTCATATAACTGAAGTCGCACGGCCAATAAAGAATGCTACCTGGAGGTTATGCACCGTTTGCGTGAAGCAATCCTACGAAAACGCCCAGAATTGTGGCAAAACAACACGTGGAAATTGCACCACGATAATGCCCCCGCTCACACCTCACTGCTTATTAATGATTTTTTTGGTAAATAAATAAATCATATTTTTGCGTCAGCCACTGCATTCGCCGGAAATGACCCCTGTGACTTCTTTCTATTCCCGATACAGATGACAACCATGAAAGGATGACGTTTTGCCACCATTGATGAGATAAAAACAGAATCGCTGAAGGAGCTTAACTCTATACCGAAAAGTGAGTTCCAGAAGTGCTTCCAAGATTGGAAAAACCGCTGGCACAAGTATATAATATCTAAGGGGGATTAATTTGAAGGGTAAAAATTGATATTGATTGATAAATAAATATTCTGTGATAAATACTAAAATTCCCGTTCTTTTTTATCACACGTCATACGTAAAAATCTGCTGAACAGTTTGCCAGGCGGGTGAAAAACACATTAATAATCCGGCTGTGTATTTATCGAGCTTTCACTCGATTCAGGAATGATTCTCACGAGCCCTATCATGGGCGAAGAGGGATATGCAAGGATGCAGACGGACTGATCTCTGTAAACCACCTCGCCAGCGCAATCTGCGACATTTAATGCGAAGCGCTTTCCTTGGTAGCCTTGCCATGCTGTCTACCTGACCCACGGAGAGCGATTTGCATCCTGTTGCAGCTGAGCGTGAGCTTATTTCTGGATGAACATCTGCGGCGCTTAAATGTGCTGTATCCCCGGGACTATTTTTGCAGTGCGAAACGGTTTTTGCCAAGATATAATAGCTGACCTAAGTTGACAAAGCACGCGCTAGTTGTCGTAATTGGTCTGTAAATATACATGCATATATATCGACAGAATACCCTGCAAGCCACCTCAAGGGTGTGTGGCAGGGGAAAAACATAACAAATGAGGTCTATGTGAAGAGGGCAGTCGTTTATTTTATCTCACATCAATTGGAGTATAAAAGAGTTTTATCAAACGAGGTGCCATTAAGCAGGCCTTTCATGGTGGGGCATATTGGTTCAAGTCCGGCCCGGTTTTTTGCTTCGTCCTGGCCGCTATGGGAAGGGAAACGGTCATTTCTACATGGCGTATGAAGGTCTTTTTGTGTTGTTCAGCCTCTCCCGCTTCCTGCATCACCTCTCTCGCCAGCCCACCCCGCCCAGCGTCTCTGAAGTTCAATTCTTCTTAGGGTTTATCTTGCCTCTGCCACTCTGGCATGTCCGCCCGTATCATTTTCGGCAGCGCTGGTGTGGTGGCTGTGGCTAGAGCACCGACTGCTCATTCCGTCAGGTCGAGTTTAAATCCCAGCAAAAACGCCATAGGGAGTTCGGTTTCTCGTCTGCCGTGTACTCAATTTCTCTCAGGAGAAAAGAAGTTTGATTTGTTTATTGTGGTGAAGTCTTCCCGTCATAAGAGTTACTATCTTGATTCGGTGACAGAGAACAATTTGCTTGGGCTCACAGGTATAATGTCGAAAAATAAAATAGAATACGTTCATAAATTATTCAACTGTATTCTCTGCTTTAATTTCTAACAGTTTATTGAGTTTACTTTAACAATAAGGATAAAGATACTGAGAACTGGTCATCAGTAATTTTACTTGAGCGAAAGGCCATTTGTTTCATTCTCAATATGATGTCAAGAGACAAAAGCGAAACGAGAACGAAAGTCTCCAATTTTTTGGTGCACCACTCTTTTAGTTATTTTCGGTGACATTATTTTACTCTTTTTATGTTACTCTTGAGCCATTCATAGCCTCTTGTTGTGCGAAGCTCTGCCATTTCCCATTCCTTAACGTAAGCGTTCAATTCTCCGCCACTCTCAGTGGATATCCACCGTTTCAATTCTTCGAAGCAACGCTATATCAAAATGTTTTCATTCTTGTTTCCACGGAGGCCATCGTGAAGTATTTCTCACCCTCCGAATCAAAATTGAATGGAATTCTGGGAGGGGACAGATACAGAAATGACGGAATTGAAAATAAATTCTCCCGCATCCCTTCTTGCGTGGGTGCGGGGCTGCTTCTTTGAGATGACAGGGAGGTGGGTGGAAGCAGTACTCTTTCATGACCGATGAGAACATATTCAATTTCAACGAACTAATTCAAGGTATTTGATTGATGAAAAAAATACCTTTTTGAGATATGGAAATTGCTGAGATGCATATTAAATTGAACATATAACTATTACCCCACTTTTAAAATAAAATGATATAAAATCGTGTATGTACGTGACAATTTAGAGTAGAGTATTTTAGAGTACATGACTTTAATTTTGACGTATACCTAATGTAAATTTTAATGCCTAATGCTTCATTAAAAAATTAATCATTGTCAACATTCATGCATACCATTGGTGTACCAATTTCAATTTTATCAATTTCAAAATCAAAAGGGTAGATTTTAGTTCATGTCACTCGGGAATGTGCGATATACACAGTATATCGTTAAAGTTCCTCCTAATATAGGTATACGCAGGGGATATCCTCCTTAAAATCTATGTAATGACGATTGATACGTGATCAGAAAGCAAAACTTGATTCATTTGTGGTTATATATGTTACAACTATAACTTTCTGAGTATACCGCCTATGCTTCATATGATTTTGATGTTTTATATGATTCCTTGATTGAGTTAAATTAATTGTTCCGTGCAACGTAACGTTGGTTTACTAACCTTAGTTTCTATTTCTCGCAATCATTTCAAAGACAATATAATTGGTCTTTTCCGAGGCACATTATTTGTCAAAAATATAATATTTCTCACGTCGAAAATACCAAAATGTAAATTCACTTTTCGTGGTGTCCAATTACTAATTGCAGCAATTAGCCCGTCCCATTACTAGGCTTAATATAGAGATAGGTATATTTCAAGCCATTCGGTTTATCAATGAGACTTTGATTTTATGTGCGTCAAAATTGTAGACGATTCTAATCCTTCGAATGGTACCTTACATTCCGTTCAACTTCAATTGTGCGTAAAATGAAAGAACTTTTGAAGTGACAGTTAAATGTTGTGAAAACATAGAAATTTCAAAATAAGTAAATCGTAAAGACGCTTCAAATTGTGGGAGATTTGATATATATAATTTGTTTAACATCTATAAGAAATTATCCAGTGTTATTCTTCATATTTAATGTATCACAAAAGTTGGGAAACAAAAATGAAAGTTTCACATATAATGCTATTTAAAGACATATCAAGCGATATTTTCAAGCATCATTGCACTGAATACGTTCCATTTCTATTCAAGATGTTTCTTAGATATTGGCAAAATAATAAAGGATGATAATTGAGGACGATGTTGAAGTTTTACCCAGGCAGTCACTCACGCTATCGGAAATATTCAATCCCTAAACTATGAATACACTTCTGAAAACTTTCCTCCTCGTTTCGCCGACTCTCCTATAAGTAATACCGTTTTGAAAATTATAACGCGAATTAGTGCGTCCCCCCATCGCCGTCAAATCCCATCAATTGCACATGGCTAGGCCACTGCAAGACGAAATGCGGATTGTAATACTGGAGCAATATTTACCGTGGAAACCATAAAATCTGTTTTTTAAATTGTGAATAGTGAAATTAATCATTTACAAATTATTCATAACCAATGATGGAGAAGTCCAAACCTTTTTCTCATGAGCGATAAGCTTTTAAGTGGTTTGAATATTCATGGGGTTTTGAAATAAATATCTAAGTCGATGGCCATAAAAATATCTTACAGTAAAGACAATTATTATAATATTTTATTTTCTGAAATTTTAACTATCTGTGACGACAAGATCTGTGCGTAAGAAGTAGTATTTGCTCTGCTTCACCTTTAGAGACATATCAAAAGGAAAGAAATGCAGTTTTGTTCTTGTATTTTTACTATTTTTAATTATGATAATTTATTTTGGCTAGGATGTATTGCTTTTTGGAAAAAATTAGTAAAATAGCTTTGCATTCATAGTATGGAATTTCTTCAAATAAAAAAATTGAAATTATATGGGAGGAAACATAAAGGAGATATGCAAAAACATTTCACTAAATTTTTTATTCATTAGCATCGTAATTTCACGCGTTTATTTTAGATCAGGAAATCGTTTTGAATTTTACATTTATATGTGTGGCTTCCAGTTGAATATTTTTCCCATTACTCTGCTCTCATCCACCTTTGGGGAGAAGCATTTTCCTATTGGTTTCCCAATCGGCGCCAGATAAGCTCGACCGCCATCGTACTCAAACGGGAGAGTTTGCCATGATTTGATGAACCATCATGATTTCTCGTGGGACATCAATTGCTCATATCTCGACCACGTGCACATTGCACGTGCACACTTCTGTTCAAGGGGAACTCCAGAAAGACAAGCTACATTCTAACTCATGTTCACGGTGCGCAGGCGGGCAATACTTCATCAGTCAAAAGATGCTGAGTCAGCAACACGATCAGCATTCTTATAATGAGTGATTTGTGGATCATTGAGTTCAAATATAACTCTAAATTTTCTATTTCTGAACGTATTCAAATATTTTAATTTACCTGCCTTGGTATTATTTGGTTGTTCAATCCATGAGAGTGATGTGCAACAGAGAATCACGGTATAAAATAGCGTTGTAGCTTTATGATGAAGTTAAAGGGACAGGTGTTGTTTGAATGCGAGGAATCTATTTCGAATTTTCCAATAAAAATAGAGTTCTTTTCGATCTTAGTTTACCTCAGGGGTTACATTTATTTATTTTATTCTAAATGACTAACGCTTATTTGCTAATTTTTCTGGCATATGGCTTATTATTTACGAAAATTCAAATGTGGCCAGCGATGAATTCTAGTCACCATCCTGATAATTTTCCTGCATGAAAATACTGAATTTGCTTTTTATGGCTCTTTCCTGCTCATGCCTTGGCTATTTCTTTGGAGCTCTCTAGGACACCGACTTCATAATTGAAATACCTTAGTGGCTGAATTGAATATCTAAAAAATTACTTTATGTGTAACACATAAACGTACTTCTAAATACTTAAAAGACTGTAAATATTTTACTATTTTAAAGTTTGAATAATCAAGCTAATTGACGTTTTAATAGAGAGAATTTACTTTGCATAAGTACACTGTAGGCGTGAAATTTGAAGTAAAAGTATTTCCCTTGTATGACATAATGTAAAAATATCCAATTATTCTTCTAGGAACTATCAGAAAACTCTCACATTGACATTTCAATAATGCCGTAAATGGTCCAAATTATAAAAATGACACAAACACGACAGCATTTTTGAAAAGCATGTATTAACAAGCAAAGGAAATATAGTTTTTCAAATTTAAATATTGAACCTTCAATTTGGAATTCGAGGCATCTAATTTTCTAAGCAATTGATATGAGTACCTACTATGGATATTTACATTAGAATATTTTTACCGTTCTGTAGATCTTGGAAGGAGTTGTAAACTTAAAAAACAATTTGCTTGTGAAATTATGTTACAATGTTGTCTTTGGGTACAATTAAGTTGGCAATTGGAATCATAAGAAGCTACCCAATTGGAGAGGATTGTTGCTATCTCATACGATATAGCTGAGTACAGAAATTCATTTGCACAAGTTCCATTAAATGGTTTAATTTTTAACTCTGCCGAGTAAAGTATTTTGAATGTCTCGCTTCGTGAATGTGTTGCTCTCATGGCCCAGCGGATACAAAATTCCCAAGAGGTGTTATTGTTGTCGAGGAAGAGAATAGTAGGAATTTTATAAACGACGTGAATCCGAAATCAGATTCTGAGTAATGAGGATATTAACGCTAAATTAGAGACCCTAGGGGTTTATTTGGAGGAAATAAATATGTCGCCTACATTTTTTTGTCTTCATTTGTCATTTTGCCTGAATAACCCTTTAGCCGAATATTTTTGGAAAAAATCGCCAAATAAAAAAGCGAAAACTCTAAAGGAAAAGTTTATAACGAGTGAGAGAAATACTCATATTTCTGGCGTAAAATTAAAAGTATAAATTATCTGACACCATATAGGTTATTCATTATATATTTTATGAATTATAAATCTTATTGAGATAAATAGACATTTGATATATAAACATGTAAATTTATAATTAGATTTAGCATATTGTGAAAAGGGGTTACGCTACCAATGGTAACCATTTGCTGTTGACTTGTGGGTGTATCCAATCGTATTTTTTAAATCCCGTGGGTATGATCCCGGAATGGTATTTGTATTGTATTTGAGGGTATTTGGAAATTGCCTTACAGGCAGTCCTTCCATCGAGCCATCCCTCTCAATCACTCAGCCGGAAACAATAAAGCTGTCAGATTTCAGGGTGATACCTCAGTTGGATTTGAACAATTGACTCGTCCAAACCGGTTTTTCCCAGAAGACCCCTCAAGAAAAACGTTCTTCCTTCCTTATTTCTGGGCGCGACAACATTCATCTGCGCGGGAATCAGTCAGCGAGAAAGAGAAGGGGGTAACCCGAGAGGATCACTCCTTCACCTTATCTGTAATTATCTACCCTCGCCCAGTTTCGCTTTTACCCAGGTGGCTTTCAAGGAGGCTAGAAAAGAAATGACATACCACTCGACATACCACTGGATTCTTGAAGCCAATTCCGCCATTGCAGTCGGCACAGTTTAGACCTTCCTCTGGCTTACGTGTTCGGCGGTCGCGTTCGATTTTCGTCAAAACTAAGTTAAAAACCACAGGTAAGGCGATGTTTTGTGACTGGTTTGGCCACACCTACTCGGCAAATAGGATGACCAGCGCTTTTTTTCCACAGGCCATCACTCCGAGCGCTGGCGCTTCCGGCAGTCCAGCGAACGGCTGCGATTCCTTGGCCTGCCTCTTCCTCTCCCCCCACCCTCGCCTCGGCTCATAGTTAGGGGGTCGGAGTGAAGTGATATTTTTTCTCGAGTCAGCATCACATTTCATCATTAGTATCACACTTCACTCATCGCTTTCCCACGCCCTAACTCGGTGGGCGTTGCCCGTTGGGAGTCCCTTATCAGCTATGACCGCGAACCAAACGTATCCCATTTCAGGCATCTATCAGCTACGGACGGCATTCTGCTTTTATTTGTTGATTCGCCGACGGATTTCCGTAATCGAATGATCTTGGGTTGAAATTGTATCTAGTTCTGCAATTATTATAGTTGGATATTTCATTTCGAATTGATGCCATTTGTATAGCTGGATGATGTGATTGTATATACAATTGTGATTACTGTGTGATGTTAGGAGAAAAAGATGCAGAATAAAACGGGTTGTGTATCGTGGCGATAATAAAACGTAACGCAATACATTCATGAGGAAGATGTACATCACCACTTAACTTTGGCCCAGAATTTCTATTAAAGAACGTGCATTCATGTTATGACAAAATGATGCAGGCTCAAGGGCAAAAATTTGATTTTCTGATAAAAATAATTTTTTCCCTCAAGAGCCTGCCCGAAAATGGGGGTGCGCGGGATACACGAGGGCGTGGCTTACACGAGTAAATACGGTATTTCATCAAAGGTTTCTCGTGTGTTCCACCGGATTAGGGGCTCCATCTCGGGCCAAGTCTCGAATAAGTAATGGCTCATCATTATATGGTCTCCATTCATTCATTCAGAAGCTCTGATGATAAAGAACGAGTCGCTCGTCGGAACATCTGCAGAGATGATGCCCCAAACCCTAAGGAGCTCCCGAAAAACCTTCTTTTAATTGATACGCCTGGAAAAAATCAGATTATTCATTTGTACTATTATGCGGAGGAAAATCTCTTCTTGACAATCTTTCGCCGCCAGCACCATTTCCCTCTCTCCACGGACGGATATGATGGCTGGAGTTTTTCATCCACCAATCCTCTTCGCACTAAGGTGTTCTTTTTTCAGTTTATCTTCTCCCAAAGGGAGAAGATAAACTGAAGCGGGAGCGGGAAGCGGGAAGTACACGGCGACCTAGTCCGCCCGAAGTGTCCTCCGCTCTTCTCCTCCGCCCTCCGCCTCCCTCCACTCGACAAACGGGAGACCTTTCAATTGTTCCTCAAGTGCATGCCCGAGGTGTTTTTTAACAAAGTACTCCTCAAGCAAAGAGTAATATGAACACCGTTGTCTCCGCTCGCCTTCACCCCTGACCCCCAAAGCACTCCTTCCCTTCCGCCGGCTTCCCTCCTCTCTTGACACACCTCCATTCGGCAAGTGCACCCCTCCACCATTCCCTCGACAAGCACCCACGCAAGCACAACTTATCTCGGGCGCTCGCCCGTTCATCTCATCCTCATCCCACCTTAGGCCGCTTTCGAACTCGTCAAACCGAGTTCTTCTTTACTTCATAAGTAGAGAGAATGGGGTGGAGATGATGTGAAAATTACGTCATCACATAAGTCGGAAGTGCGTCCATTGAAGGAGACTGAGTGAATGACAAATCAGTCTTCTTAGGCTCGCTTATGCAAAGTTATGAGTTTGGGATGTGATAATTGTGACATATCAAGCAAATTAGATATGTAGAAATAATAAAATATGAATTTCTTTATTGTTTCCTATTTTATGCCGTGCATGCTTACTCGATTTATACTCATTTCCGTAGAATATATGTTGAATGTCCTTTTATTTTCATGATTTACAGTATAGATAGTAATAAAGACAGGGATACAGTAATGTAATGTACATACTGTACAAGTCATTTACGAACTTTAAATGTAATAGGTGCATTGTGATTTTCCTCATTGAAGCCGCGTTATACGTTCTCACTCAGCTCGAGCGATATTAGTCTTCATGAAAAAAAATTGTGTCATAATGAAAATTAGTTATCCTGTCACCTAGGGCTTTAAAAGGGTGAAATGAAGATGCCACACAAACCGTCGGGAAATAAAGATAACTCACATGGCAGTTACCTAAGTGAGTGTAGGTTTCGAAAGCGACCATGGGGAGTTGTTTTCCTTTTTTTCTCCCGTTCGGCACCCTCGCCACTTACCAGCGCCGCATCCGCCTGAAAGTGCCGCTGCCGCGCCTTAAATGTGTTTTTGAGAATGGGGAAAGTGGTACCCTTTCTGTAATACCCGCGTTCAGTGCCACTGCGACCTGTATATGTACTGTAACATACTGGTGATCATTCTAGCTATCCAAGCGTATTTCTGTCGGACTGAAATGAGGGAATACAGAAAGATTGACTCTTTTAGTGACCTTGCCTGATGCCGTCATTGACGTATATAGCTTTTGTTAGTTTGCCTTCGATTTCAGTGCCTTCTTTATTTGAGGATATATTTTCAATGGCTTTTATAATATTGATTGGTAGGTATATCTCTATTGTGTAGTAGACGTATTACATCTTCTTACTGGACGGGGTTGAATGCTTTTTGTAGGTGTATGAAGCATATGTATGCTGATGTATTATATTCCATAGACTATTTAGTGACTTTTCTTAATGTCCACTGAATCCACGTATCATCTTTCAGATCTGAATCCCTGCTACTTTTCAGATAGTATGAAAATCGTATAAAAATCCACATTTGTCATTGAAGTGGGAAGAAATATTGTTGATTACACTAATAAAAATTGATCTCATCTTTGTATAAAGTCTCATTAAATGACATACATGTATTTCATACACTTTAATTTAAGCTACAAATTGCCAACCCATAACATACGGTTGAATAGGAATTTGAATTTGTGTGTATGCTGTCAGCTGGCAACACTAGCCAGGAAGTTAGGTAGCACTTAATGAAAACCTATGTTTGGCGGATGCTAATACACGGCAGTAAAGTCTGGACAATAACAGCAGCAGAGCAAAGAAGAATGAAATTAATGGAGATGTGGTGTTACCGGACAATGATGAAGATGAAATGGACCGAGAGAATCACTAACGAAGAAGTCCTACGAAGAGCTGGAGAGAAGAGAAGCATAATGAACACACTGTGAAGAAGGATAGACTAACTTATTGGACATATTTTGTGGCGAAACAGCCTAATTAAAACGATATTGGACGGAGAAATAAAGGATAAAAATTACAGAGGAAGACCACGAATTAAATGCAGTAAGCATATCACTAAGGATGTCAAAGTAAATTATTATGTAGGAATGAAGCGGATTGTTGAGAGAATAGTGGAATGGGGAGCTGCTGTAAACCAATCTTCGTATGGATAATGAAAGAAAATGAATTCCCCAAGGCCGTACTCTTTGATGGGCGAATAACGGGGAGGGAGAGGAGGGATGAATAGGAAGTTGATAGGTTAGTTAACCAGACCGGACAAAAAAGCAAAGATAACAAAAATTAAGACAAGCACTCACTCACGCACTCTACTCACGGGTTTGCTGTAAAAGCAAATTACCGCAAGGGCTCAATCACTCACACAATCAGGTTTGCGAAGAATTAACTTACGCCAGTGACCCACTCACACAAATAAAGAACAATTCAAATTAAGAATTAGAACATGCACTCACTCACGCACTCTTCTCACGGGTTTGCTGTAGAAGCAAATTACCGCAAGGGCTCAATCACGCACACATTCAGGTTTGCGAAGAATTACCTTACGCCAGTGACCCACTCACACAAATAAAAAAACAATTCAAATTAAGAATTAGAACATGCACTCACTCACGCACTCTTCTCACGGGTTTGCTGTAGAAGCAAATTACCGCAAGGGCTCAATCACGCACACAATCAAGTTTGCGAAGAATTAACTTACGCCAGTGACCCACTCACACAAATAAAAAACAAATTAAAAATTAAAACATGCACTCACTCACGCACTCTTCTCACGGGTTTGTTGTAGAAACAAATTACCATGAGGGCTCAATCACTCACACATACAGGTTTGCGAAGTATTAACTTACGCCAGTGACCGTCAAGCGCACGGGGATTAGGAAGGAAGGTAAGGGTTTAAAGTGCCCAAGAAGGTTCTCCTGACACCAGGTGTTTCTCCTGCCAAGCAGGCCTCCTCAAAGGAGAATGTTCTGAAGGTTCAAAAAACTGAGTCGAGTAGGTTCTGTTGAAGGTTTATGGTGTGAGGGATGATACAATTGGACGGGAACTATGATCGGGGAAGGTTTGGAGCCAATGGAGGGAAGGGGGGCGGGTGTGACGTGAGGGCGGGGGAGAGAGGAGAGAGGGGGAAAAAAGACGTTAGGAAGTGTGGAGGGGGGGGGGGCGGAAAGTTATGGAGCGAGAGGGAGAGAGCCGTTATTAAACGTGGTTTCGTGATGATTTTTTGTTTTGTTTGAAAACAAGGAAAATAGACAAGATGTGACCGGCCCTTGGTCGCTGTTCAAGCTGCTGGTCGTGTTTTTATGAATGTAGATGGATTCATAGAAGTCTAGTAAATGATCAGGTGCGTGTTTTATGAGGTTTAAATCGTTAATGGTAATAGAATGACCATTGGAAGCCATGTGTTGGGCAACAGATGATTTGTTAAAGTGACCGAGTCTAAAACACGCGGCGTGCTCATTGAAACGTGTGTTTAAATTCCTCCGTGTCTGCCCGATATAGGCATTATTGCACTCGGGGCAAGTGATTTTGTATATTCCCGACTTTTGGAGGGGTAAAATCGGGCCTTTGGGGTTCCCAAGGAGAGATTTAAGTTTGTTTTTTGAGACGTAGCTCGGTTTAATGTTATGTTTGCGGAAAATACTTTCAAGACCTTTGGTTGACTTGGGGTCGAATGGGAGTTTTACGTATTTTTCTTTTTTGGCTGGCAAGAGTGTAGTGCTGTCTCGAATACGTTTTTCAAGAAACGTTCAAGAAACATAAACACAAAAAACGTATTCAAGACAGCACTACACTCTTGCCAGCCAAAAAAGAAAAATACGTAAAACTCCCATTCGACCCCAAGTCAACCAAAGTTCTTGAAAGTATTTTCCGCAAACATAACATTAAACCGAGCTACGTCTCAAAAAACAAACTTAAATCTCTCCTTGGGAACCCCAAAGACCCGATTTTACCCCTCCAAAAGTCGGGAATATACAAAATCACTTGCCCCGAGTGCAATAATGCCTATATCGGGCAGACACGGAGGAATTTAAACACACGTTTCAAGGAGCACGCCGCGTGTTTTAGACTCGGTCACTTTAACAAATCATCTGTTGCCCAACACATGGCTTCCAATGGTCATTCTATTACCATTAACGATATAAACCTCATAAAACACGCACCTGATCATTTACTAGACTTCTATGAATCCATCTACATTCATAAAAACACGACCAGCAGCTTGAACAGCGACCAAGGGCCGGTCACATCTTGTCTATTTTCCTTGTTTTCAAAAAAAACAAAAAATCATCACGAAACCACGTTTAATAACGGCTCTCTCCCTCTCGCTCCATAACTTTCCGCCCCCCCCCCCCTCCACACTTCCTAACGTCTTTTTTCCCCCTCTCTCCTCTCTCCCCCGCCCTCACGTCACACCCGCCCCCCTTCCCTCCATTGGCTCCAAACCTTCCCCGATCATAGTTCCCGTCCAATTGTATCATCCCTCACACCATAAACCTTCAACAGAACCTACTCGACTCAGTTTTTTGAACCTTCAGAACATTCTCCTTTGAGGAGGCCTGCTTGGCAGGAGAAACACCTGGTGTCAGGAGAACCTTCTTGGGCACTTTAAACCCTTACCTTCCTTCCTAATCCCCGTGCGCTTGACGGTCACTGGCGTAAGTTAATACTTCGCAAACCTGTATGTGTGAGTGATTGAGCCCTCATGGTAATTTGTTTCTACAACAAACCCGTGAGAAGAGTGCGTGAGTGAGTGCATGTTTTAATTTTTAATTTGTTTTTTATTTGTGTGAGTGGGTCACTGGCGTAAGTTAATTCTTCGCAAACTTGATTGTGTGCGTGATTGAGCCCTTGCGGTAATTTGCTTCTACAGCAAACCCGTGAGAAGAGTGCGTGAGTGAGTGCATGTTCTAATTCTTAATTAGAATTGTTCTTTATTTGTGTGAGTGGGTCACTGGCGTAAGTTAAATCTTCGCAAACCTGATTGTGTGAGTGATTGAGCCCTTGCGGTAATTTGCTTTTACAGCAAACCCGTGAGTAGAGTGCGTGAGTGAGTGCATGTCTTAATTTTTGTTATCTTTGCTTTTTTGTCCGGTCTGGTTAACTAACCTATCAACTTCCTATTCAACCCTCCTCTCCCTCCCCGTTATTCGCCCATCAAAGAGTACGGCCTTGGGGAATTCATTTTCTTTCATTAATTTAACGGCCGTAGAACGTTCAATTGTTTATATTTCGTATGGATAGCTATTACAGATTTTATTGTTTTACTTATCATTGTATTAATCACTTGAAAAAAAATATTTTCATGACAGATATGTAAGGAGATTACTTTTTTACTTATAATTATTCATATACCTCCAATTCACAATGTTAGAACAAACGTAATAGTATGTGTTTAAGAACTCAAGGCTGCAAGATCGAGAGAGAAGGAACCCAGTAATTAATGTAATGGTTACTCGCTCGATAATTTTATTGAGCGCGGAGAAAGAAAAGGCATTTCGGCGTGGCGAGTCTTTCACGCGATGAATTTACTCACGCTTCATTAAAGTGTTGGGCACAATCTTTTGAAACGCCGCTGCTGGCTAATCTTTTAAATTCAATCGTGGGCGTATAGTGACGGATAAACCACTTCTGTTATCGTAGAACTGCGGGAAAAATATGGAACTTTATGAGGGCTTTCTTATAGCCCGATAATTTGTAATAATATTCGGAGCGCTCCACACCGCTCCCCGCGCCCGGATTACAATGGCACCTCGGAGAAGAGCAGGCGGCGCCGGAAATCCTCCCGTCGCGGTTCTTCGTCTTCAGTTCAGTGGAATGGCGTCGATGTAATCTGGCCGGAGTTTTCCTTGTACCGGGTGGATGGTGGAGAGCCGAGTGGGACTTCCTGGGTGACTCACCGTCGACGAGGGACGCAGAGGGGGCGGGGGGGGGGGGGTGAGCGCGAAGGAGGGGTAAGGGGTGGAGTGGGCCGAATAGGGTGAAAGGAGGCAGATATGGGAGAGTGGGATGAACGAAGCAAATATCTCCTCCGGATGATTT
This sequence comes from Pyrrhosoma nymphula, assembly GCA_963573305.1. Lineage (NCBI taxonomy): Eukaryota > Metazoa > Arthropoda > Insecta > Odonata > Coenagrionidae > Pyrrhosoma > Pyrrhosoma nymphula. The sequence goes on along the minus strand of OY754332.1, from coordinate 101,265,348 downwards.
ATAAGGTCTTTCGAATGCTAAGAATATAAATCTATCGCGAAGTGGCGTTCAAAGTGTAACCTCTCTAAAGGATGATTTATAATTTCCTTTTTTTCTGTGGCGAAATTTCAATATTTTTAAGAAGAATATAATAAGGTATATGGTTTATAGCTGCTAAATTGAAGTATGGTTGAATGATTTTCCTTTGCCGATGTCCATTTAAAAAATCAATTTTGTAGTCTTTCATTAATCACGGGATGATTTACTTGCTCTTTTTTTAATATGACTGAATTCGATATTTTTAGAAGGGTTGTCGATGCTTATTGCAGGAAAGCGACGCATCACTTGCATAAAGGCGCGTAGATTCTTCGTTAGGGGGTTGCTTTGTCAAAAATGATTTCAAAGCCAATCATGGAGCACGTCGCGGATAAAAGGAATGAACTATTCACTGTCGTCATACCATTCCAATGAACCGAGGCACGTAGTGTCAAGTACGAGTATATATCGTACATTCTCATTTGCTGAATCACTTTATATTTATGTGCTATAACAGAATAACGGTCAAATATCTTGAGACTCATCACATGAAATTGAAAGCATACGGCAGTAATGTGGACTTTTTAGAATCTGTTTCAGCAGTAGTTTGTATTATCTTTATTGTACTTTATAAAAGTCACCGTTAGTATTAAACGGCCCATGTCACGAATTTTGGTATATCCTCAATTCAATCTTGTTTCAATTCACGTTAAAGGCCTAGAAACATTTTACTCTATAAATTCGTTTTAACCGTATTGAAATATTTAGTAGTAGAATTTATTTTTATAATTTTCAGATTTTTCGGCTTAGCCATACATATTGCTAATTCTCTGTCAAATAATATGGTTCTTAAGAAGTAGATGAAGTGAAGTCTTCTTAAATTAAACGCCTTGTTAGAGCAGTGTCTAGAGATCCTGATCCTGGAAATATTTTTCCTACCTCCTAATTCCCTGAGTAACTTAGTTTGGGTTCCCTGTCTTTCTTTTGGGATAATTCCCGAGTTACGCTGTGGTTACTTATGCCCCCATCTCCTCTTAATCTCCATGAACTCTGATCCATACATCTGCCCGACTAATATCACCCGACCTCGCCCCTCCAACCAGCCCCAGATTCACCTCCCACTTCCTCATTCTCGATCTTATCTCGCCGCAGAGGGAGGAGCGTGTCTCCGCCACCACACCAATCCTAAACTCGCGAACACCAACCCTGGATGAAATACTCCAGCGCACATGGGAGAGCTCTTATCTGCAAAATGCCTCATTTGAATCTCTTCTTTTGCCAAAAGATAGGCGCGCTTGAATGGTATCCGTTTACTTTTCCTCTCGTAATAAGTTAATGGTGAAAGAAATTAATGATAGGATGTCAATCATATATGAACATTCAAATCATGGCCAAAGTCAGTTGCTAGTGATTTATGGACAAGATGGACAAGGTCAAGTAAATTGGAAGTCATTACATTTTATTAACATTTTATTCCTCACGTGCGATTCACTCTTCTGTCCAATATCTGTTTTGTAATACGATTCTCACCCATTCTCTTCACGTGGCCAAACCGACGAAGCACAATGCTTTGATAAACCTATGTTCATTACTAGAGCATCCAGCCAACATTCTTTAATAAACTCCTTTATGATCCTGTCCATGCTACTTTTGCCGAAAAAACTTCTCACGGGCACTATTCCCACTGCATTTATCCCTATCTTATGCTTTCCCTGACATCCCAGGTTTTGCCACATAATAACGTCGCGTCGGGAGCAATCACTCACATTCAACCCGAAGGTTTGTTTGGATAGTTGAGGGTAACGCTCATCCCGCCACTAAGCCACAGGCGTGTGAATTTTACATATTCAGGGTGCCAGTTCCTTTCCCTGGGCCACTTCGCACTCCAAGGATTTTTTTGTTCAGGGATTTTTCGTCCAAAGGCTTCACCCGGATTTGAACCCGGGACCCTTCGATCAGTAGCCTAGCACTCTACCCACTAGGTAACCACGCTCCTTGGCCTCCACGCGTCGGGAGGTGAACACTTTATTACCCTGTGATTAACATGCTCCCCTTAAAATGCTCCATTTAATACTTTCCTTTAAGACTTTCCTTCCGGCATTAGCACGCATTATAATCTCTTCGTCTATCCTTATTTTGGAATAATTCAGCCAAGATGCAAAAAAATCGTTCAATAGTTCAATTATTTCATCATCTAACCTCATTATACAATCATTCTTACCACTCTCCCTTACAACAAAAACTTCTTTCGTCCTTGACGCGTTCACCCTCAAATTTATTGTCCTTGTTACTTCACTGAAGTTATACAGGAGCCTCTGTAATTCCTGTGGGCACTCAGACAGCAAGACAACATCTGCGTATAAGATCTTGACGTTGTACGAACACGTATCTCTCACTCAATTATATCTATAAAAACGTACAACAGCCACCGTGACATACGCATTCTTGCTTTGCTATGCATGAAAAATTGATGAATGCATATCGTTCTTTGTTAATTGAAATGGTTAAGTTATAATCAATTAGGGAAACGACTGAAACTGCTTTTAGAAATGAATTTTCATAAATAGTTTTTGCATACATAACTTTTAATTGACTTCCCCTGCATATCTTTTTACTGCATATTTAAAATGTTTGATATAATTTTTATAATCCATGCACTCTTGTAATGCATTTTACTTAATAAATATGCATATCAATTTTCATTTTTATCCTCTCCGCAATGATATTGTAAATTAGGTTTTCTATCCAATTTTCGAATTTTTATGACTTTCCTTGGAAACTTTTCTTCATTACCTGCACTAATTCGAAATTGGAAGATGGTGAAATTTTCGAGCGTCAGTATTGTAATTCATTTAATTGTGCACAAAGAATCGTTTCCTGCTTTGCAGACGAAAATATTTATCTTCTCCAGAGAAATAAATGCAAGCCAAAGTTAACGCGGGTCCTAATTAACTTGTACGTGCTCATACTTCACTCGTAATTCACGGACCTGACCCAGGAAACGAATGACGGAGGCCACTGGCAAGGCATTTTTCCAAAAAAATTACCTTCAACCCATTTTATATACTCATTTTTGTTTCTCTTTCTAGACTCCGAAGTGGACCGTGCCGTTTCCCAGTTAAACGTCCTCCTATGTTGGGGTGCACTCAAACCCTGAAAGTCATTCCTCCTTTCTCTGTCTATTCTTTGCTATGGTTTTCGTTCGCCCACTCTTAGGTACGCCTCTTTTCTCTCAATGGCGGTCGGGAGAGGATGCTCCCTCGGGGCGCCGACAAATAAGTGGAGATTAGACGGCAGATATCAGCCCGTTGGTCTGCTGCGCTTCTTCTAATCCCGTAATGCCCGCCTCTGTGGTCGACTGTCCTTTCCGGGTGGGAAAGTGGGACGGAATAACAGGAGGAGGACTTTTTCGGTGAATATCTAAATCTTCTCCTTCCGCTAATCCGCGGGGAAAGGCGATTTCGGTGATGGCGACCCTTTGGACGGCAGGATACATCCCCATACTGGAGGTCGGGGGAGAAGGGATAGGAAGAATCTCCGCGATCACTCCCTTGACATCGCTCCCAGGGTTTGCTACCTAGTATTTACGATAAGATTTTTCCAGCAAATCTGCCAATGCAATCGCATTAACTCCTTCATCGCGGAGTTGGTTAGAATGACTCGACATAATGTGTGAATACCCTGAGAAGTTATCGAATTTTCTTGACCCCCTATTCTATTGGGTTGATTATAAAATTTTCATTCATTATCGTAAATACGTATTTTTCACGGAATTACCGATACCGATAGCCTTAAAGCAAAATTGTTGCTGCTTTAGTAGACCATGGCCAAAAATTCGAGTGTTAAGGAATGTTTAAGATGTTGACTTGAAATTATTTTACATCATGTTTTTATTCAACAGTCCCAGTAAGGACTGAGCCAGAATTATTTACTTTTTCTTTCATTTAATGCGTCGCATGGTGTGAACTATAAATCAGTCACCAGCCCCTTTACAATATAGCACTCTTGCATATTATAAATCGCTCTCTTTTGAATGTATTGAATCATTAATTCTTGTAGACAGCTAATAAATCAGCGATAAGATTTTCCTATCCACTGATACATCCCAATTGATTCTGCAAATTAATGGGATACAACATATTTTATTTGGAATGTTTACTGAGAAGCTCAATTTTCTCTTTTCTTCCATGCGCCTGGCAAATCAGATGAAAAAAATCATAATGTTTTCCACGAACTTTTTCATAAAGAATGACCAACAGAGTACGTATTGGAAAATCACATAAAAGTTACTTTAATCGCAAACCAAAGATCGAAACCTGCTATTTTCACAACGCACCAAGAAAAAATTAACTCAAAAGGGAAATACAGTGCATGATGTTGCACCTTTAACGTGATCGTAAAAGAATATTTCCTCTGGAGTGAACCGCACACAATACAGTTTATTGAGTCGCATTATCGTATCAAACTCGATTGCATCGCACGTGTCATCCCTTAGTTATTTCCAGCGGCGGTGGCATAAGGGATAAAGCCCATCGTTGACTATCTTTTGTTAGCTCCACGCAATGCTCACTGGGATAGGTTTCACAACTTCCCATTCATACACTTACACTCTCTCAGTCCTCTTGTAACCATTAGGGTGGGATATGGCGAGTGGCCGGGAGCCGTTGAGCCACGTTGGGTGCATTTAATGGCAAATTGTTCGAAGTCACGATTCGTTTCTTTGGAGGAAACGGGGAAAAGACAGTTCCGCTCTAAACTGCTCGGGGAACCTCTCTCGCGGGCTCACATTATGGAGTCCTAGAGAATCATGGGAGACCATAATCCTCCAATATATATATATATATATATCGTGAGTTCCCCACCCATAGTCCTCCCAAATTCTTTTCCACCGCGGGCCTAAAACCGTGGATAAAAGAGCGATGGCATTTATAGATGGTTGCTCATCCGCCTTTGTGTGAGGTTTTTTTACTCCTAAGGTGAAATTTCCAACTAAGAAAATGGTTCTTTTATGTATATTATTTATTCTGCTTCGATCCAAAGCATATAAGACATCGTTAAAACTTAAAATTGCTAATGATTACCTTTGAATTCATCACCTTAAAATTGATAATGACCACCTTTGCTGGCTCTATGTTCATTTGATAATTTGTTATTTCGTTCAAAGGGTATAATTCTCGTTATTGACGACAATTATTATATGGTGGTATTGTATAATGCTTTTGATGCCTTATATTGTCACCAATTATATTTGCACTAATATTGCGTAACATTAACAGAGGTTTAAATCATAAAATGCGGAGATTATTATTGCATATTAAAACGTGTAATTATCAAATACTTTTGTACAATAATCGAATGATACACACGCCATTATTGTACGAAAACGGTAATGTAAAAATTGCCATGAAAAAATAATGAAATACGGATTGGGTTATGAAGTTTGTGAATACTGAATCTTGAAGAACTATGCAATCATCTATAATTTTGTTGTATGAACATTGTCACCGCGCTACGAGAATCGTACCCATGATTACAGAAATGGATGAGGGGCTATTAAACGGGCCAATGCTATATGGAAAAGTAATATATGGTAACGATACTTTTAAAATACATATATTTTAAATTGGCCCATTCCTAAGCTTAATTTGAGCATTAGCCCTTAAACGTGCATTCAATCTCATATTTAAACATTCACGGGCGCCAGGGTATTTTTCCGCTCTTGGGTTATTCGACCTCTCTTATAACAATTTAAAAATGTTCATGGAATTTATAAATGTGTTTGTAAATTTGCTCATTTGTTTTTCATACTATTTTTTATTCTAACGGGAATAGAATTTTGGATAAAATTATTGGATGGAAATAGACTGGGAGAGAATATGTTTTACCAATTACCTCCAGCTTAAAATGCGCCAAGAAATCTTTTTAGGTTCAAGGTATATATCATATCTTATTTGGCGCCACACGTGAGAACTGTTTATCTCAGCTTTGGTGAAGGAGTAAATTATGACCATTGGCTGGAAAAGATACGGGCATATGATTTTACTAAATCCTCCTCTGACGGCCCAGATAATAATAAATAAATAAATGAGGAAATCACGTAGAAATTCACGCAGCGGTTTCTATGGATGAAATTAGGGAAATGATGTTAGCAATGTCCTTATGTGGAAAGAGGGAGTGTCCTTCAAAGAAGTATCCCGTCTTTTCGGGTCATTATAAGGGCCCTTTTACGAAATTAACTCAGCTGTACACAGTGGCCGTGGAGGAAAATCTTTAGAATAAATTAAAAGCAAGTATATTCCAATAGAAGTTAACAGCAGAATATGTATAACCACCTTAACTCCACTCCTTTTAGTCTGATTACATACATAATGATCCCTAACGTTGTTCTTAGATGCATGTACTTGCATTATAAAAATGAACAATATGCTAATCCTGTCTTTTACTTTTCAGGTGAGTACCGTTTGTGTGCCTTATCTTTCCTGGGTTCACCTGTCAAATTTTAAAGGTACGGTTTCATTTCAATGTCTATAAAGACATTCGTCTTTGTTTCATTTCCTTATTTTAATGGAAGGCAGTTTATTAAAACTAATATTTTAGTTTTTGTACATATGCTAGCGTATTTCGTGAACGGAAATGTTTTTATTCGCCATTGATTTCAAAACAATTTTAGTTTATAAATATTAACGGTAAATGCAAGGCCTATTGGAATTATGAAATTTTGGTTGAAGGTATTGAGAATATGTCGAAGTTCCTCCGGGTTTATATATATTGAAAATTTTAGGGTAGTGTTTTCCAGTTTTCATTAAAAACCAAACATTTCATTGAGTTCAAGTCAAGTTCACTGAGTCCCTTTAATATTAATCTAGAATGTAAGCATGATTATTAGTTCCTGCAGATCCCCCAAACCGTATTTGCTCTTCATAAATGAGGAACCTGAACCTTATTCTGTCTTTTCGTCTCGTATGTCACGATTAAGGTTGCGCTCCCAGTGAGATTACTTCAATCAATTGCATCCGACCTAGCCAAGTGAATACCAATAATTGACTGTAACCAGCACTAACTCTTGAAATTGTGATATTTCTTATTTTCTTTCCGTGATCACATGTTCTTCTGTTACATGTTGTTTAGATCTTAAGCGTGCTTATTTACAAGATACGTTGACGTGAATCAATGGTGCCGAATACAGGGATATGTAGTCTACTACCAGTCTCTCCTACACCAAATCTGAAAATTATTTAAATTCTATTTTATCGTATGGCATTGTTTACCTGAAATCGAAGCGTTTCTGTGTGTAATAAATATGAATTTAAAAACCGTTAAACACATTGATATTTTCTTCGGTGTATTTTAATTGTGCATTGGAACATTATTAACCCATTAATGCCCAGAATTATTTTTGTGTTGATTTTAATGAAACTTACCAGTTATAGTCGTTAGGACCTCAAATACATACCTGCAAAAAATTATTGCCTTCGGAAATGTGCAATGCTATTGTTTACACTGGCAGGATTTCCTGCCACTGGGATATAATGTTAGCAAAAAGTTGGTATATGGGATTTTCATATAATTTTATTGAATACTTTATTATTTCAACCCATTGATAAATAGTATAATGAAATGAGCATGAGAGCAATAGCCACCTAGCTGAGAACATGGTACAGTTTGTGACACTCCGGATGTTAATCAACATTAAATTTTTCACACATGAATGTTTTTCGACGACCACATTTTCTGCATCATGCATTTGGCTGGATACTTCTTGCTATCCAATGCTCAAGTTTATCATAACGAACGCCTTGGTGAGCAGATCCTTTTATTAGAATCTTAGGCCCTGGCACTTTTCTTTCTTCTCCATGTTGCGCTAGTAGCTGTAAACAACACTGTTGTTGAAAGTTTAACAACGTAATATCATATCCCTCTTGGTCTTGGTTTAGCCGCCAGGCATTTACAATAGATGCGTTTAAACCCCAGGCGAATACGGCCACCACCATTTTTTTAGAGCGAATTTTGACTCTATACGTTGCCACAAACTGGTCATGAGAATTCACGTCATCCATGTGTTTATTGTAAATAGTTACTAGCTGAGGCTGGGAAAATCCAATTTTCTTTTCCTTTCTACTCCATCGTTTCGCTTTTGTGACAGGGTTGATTTTGACGACATTGCTAGTGACCATAACGATTTGGTTGTCATTCCTTCGGATAATAACTATATTGTCTCCCACTGTATTCTCCATAGCACTCTTTTCTTTTTTTGCATTGCTGACTTCGTTGTCAGAGGAGATGTGTAAACGATTATCTCGTATAGTTCCAGTTCCTTCAATTCCCTCTCTTGGATAACTCAGAGAGCAGATTGATTGACGTGAAAAAGTTATCAAAAACAACATGACTGCCTTATCTGACATCAGCCTTTTGAAGGAGACCAGTTACAACATCCAAACCATGGCCATTTCCTGAAACGGGAAGTTTTGTACTGCTTCCACAGTATGGCTCGGCATGCAGTAAGTATCCATCGGATCGGCAAAGTGACCACAGTTTGAAACCAAACCTTATAGGTTTGCCACAAATGAACTGTTTTGTCCCTTGCTTACCATAATAGGGTACAATTGTCTCATCAATGCTTAGATATTTAGCGCTATCTACAACTTTGAATACCTAGTTCAAAATTTCGAAAGTAGATCTCACTTTTTAAAAGGCATGCGCGATGGAAGAGAGCATGAATACATGAAAAGCTCTGTAAAAGAGTAAAATAATATATACTATAATCTAACTTGTTTTCACTAGGGGTCCATTTTATGTCCTGTCGTCTGCGCTTCCTAACTGGAGAAACTGTACTTGTAGGGGTAGAAGACATATGTCCAGGTATGGTGGAGTCATCTTCTCTCTCTGGGTCACTATTCCTTGAGTTAATCTCACCTACACTTTGCGGCACACAACGTGGTAAATGTACCGGAATGCATTCAACTTCTTCATCATTTATCAGAATTACGTCTGTATCGGCATCCGGATTTTCAACAGGAGGCGTAAGGGCTATCCTCTGAGGTGGTTAATTTTCTGCAATATCTGGCTCCAATATTAAGTAGCAAATATTATTTACGCTCAAGCTGAAAAAATAACCGAATTGTAAGCATGAAATAAATTTGACCTCGTTATATCCCAGTGGCAAGAAATCCTGCCATCTGAATGTATATGGTAATATTCCTACCAAGTTAGCATTAATTGCCAAATGCCTTTTATACACAATTAATTTAAGTATTAATAAGTGTACAGAACCTAATCAATAATTAATATTTTCATAAACAATAGGATAACTCACCCTTTAAACTTCCTTCTGTCAGCCATTTTGGTGAAGTAAAATGCAAGCTCATGTTTCGTAAATTGTATCTCTCTAAGGTTTTGCCACCTGATGATGAAATCATGAACTGCGTCCACCATGGTTGTAGAATTAGATAATACTGCATTCATTTCTCTATTACCCATCTTCTGTCATCTAGCGCAGATTTAATGAAGTAGCAGGAAATCCTGCCACTGGGATACAATGGGTTAACAATGAAATTTCCTGTGCATCCATGATAACGATGGATTGACACTAATTCATCATCCAAAAACAATCCATAAATATTCACCAACACCCATATCCATATCCATAAATATTCTGTTAATGCCAACGTGCGGGCAGTTCCAATTACAATTGCGTGAATTTCATAGAGAAAAATCATTCGTCAGGACTGGGAGTCGAACCCAGACCATTCGATTTCACGATAGATCTCTAACCAATGAAGCTACCCAGGCGGCCTATTCTTCTGTGAAGTTCATGGAGGGTTTAAGGAGAGATTTGTCCTCACAGGTGCCACGTGCTGTATTTTAAATACAATGTAAAAGAAATATCTAAGTGAAGGTGAAATATTTTCGATAGGAGTAAATAGCTTGTTTTTGGATTCAAACACTTGTTATAAAATTATTCTTTTATGACAATGAATATGAATTAATAATCATTTGGCATGCACAATTTATTCGAGCACTGAATGATTCGAAACATTTAACGAGAATTGAGATAATTTGCAAAAGAGGTATTTAATATAGCTGATACATTGTTCTTCTCCCGCTTGACTCTAAAGTAAAAATGAGGGAAATATGATGAAGGGCCTTCACTCGCAGACTAAGTTCATCGAAAGAACGTTTATATTAAATATCAGATATAGCTCCTATCGGGGATAACTTAGCTTTCTTTTATTACAGTTTATATTGGAAGCATTTGGAAAACTATGTACGATATAATTTCTAATAGCTTATTATCTCATCCAGCTTATCTAGCCATTGAACTGATATTATTCTTTTAGGCATGCACCATACCTACAGCTCATTTAACTGAAGCGGTATTATCTATTCATTATTATTCAGGTATTAGTTTAATGGGTCTTTTCGTCAGTCGGTGGATTTATTCAATATCAACGGTAATAACCTTATAAATATTATCTGTTAAGTTCCTTTTCAAGAATCATTTATGTTGATTCCTTTTTCATATGCGCGATGCCTAAAAAATCAGTTATTGAGTCAAAATATTTATCAGGGGAGAATGTTGGCGAAGGAAAGGTTTAATAAACGCCAAACTTATCAACTATGCTTCCATAGAGTAAGGGTGTTTCTCACACGATTGCTGAAGCTTTTTCATACGCACTCCTGTAAAATCACGCTTACTCATGTTGTGCCTTGTATCTTGCAGTTCGATGAGATATAGGTTTGGTTTAAAGACTTATTAGTTTCTTCATAACCTCCTAAACTAAATAAAAAATCATACATTATTCGAGTATCAATGAGCAGATTATGACGTGCATATTAAGCCAGACACAACTTCAAAAGAAGCAAATATGGTCGTTCAGCCTCCACTGTTTCAATGATGCGATATTTTATATTTAATGGGTCATTTCCTCATCTAAAAGAAAATAATTAAAGATATAGATACTGGTTATTTTGTTTACCTATTAAGTGGCCATGTAAATGTAACGCATGCAGTAACTATAAACAGTGATACGTACGTATACGTATCACTGTTTATAGTTACTGCATGCGTTACATTTACATGGCCACCTAATAGGTAAACAAAATACTAATACGTATTGCTGAAAAGTTTTTGATCTATTCCAAGAGCATATTTATGAAACTATTTGAATTTATTTTGACGTGCAACAAGCCTTGAAATGTATTCACTAAATTCATCGGCCCGTTCAAAGAAAACTAGGGCCTCTCTTGAAAAAGAAGAGTAAGATGTGGGATAGGAAAGATCATTTGAAAGGAAGGAAAGACAGCTATTTTCCTTTTTTCCCAAGGCTGATGATGAAGGAAACAGATTCAAAACTAGGAATTACATTGAATAACTGAGAATAAAAAATGAATTTAAACTAAGATTACAGTATCAAGAGAGGTAAAACTCACTAATGCCACTGCGCTCGTGGGTATAACTGCTTGTATTTTTGAGAAATGGTATCCATGCAATCATAGGCTTCATCATGCATTCTCCTTTCACTATGTTGACAATTGTGGATGAAAGGTGGAACCCGCAGTATTCACAACTCTAAATATGATAAATAAACTCTCAATAACGTTAGCTCCCGTAAAAAGTGATGGGAAAGTTCGAATAAAGTTTGTTTAAAGTTTCTGATGGATGGAGTGAGAGAGACAAATGTGATACCTTAGAGAATGGTACGAATTGGTATCGATAATTTTATTCCAAATTTAGTACAAAATATCTTATTTTATGAAAGGCAGAATGGTTCAGTGAGATTCCAATATATCGTTTTCCAATTCAAATTCCAGTAACAGTTTTTATGGAGGTTCTAACTCCGAGGGTATTCTTTCACTGTCAACACTTTGCTCCCCCGCCGCGGCCGCCCAACTCCCATTCATCTCTTCTTCTCGGACCCCTCCGCCCTCCGAGCACTCATGCCTGACACCCTCTGCCCACTACTCTCGTCGAACCCGCCTCCACTCCGCATTGCCTTCCACTTGCCTTCCCAATGTTAAGGTTCCACCGTCCTTCCTGCCCCTCCCGTCGTTCCCAACGCCACTCTGCCCGCGTCATTTTTATTTTGGGCAGTACTCTATAAAGAGCAACCTAGTCCATCCGCAAGCCTCCATGTACCCACCTCTGTACATTCAATGGAAAGCAGTGCCATGCACTCTTCATTTTGTAACACTTGTTTAAAGCATAATAAAATTGGAACAAACAGCTTAATGTTGAGGTCATTATTTTAAGCGCAGTCCTTAGGTTAAGTGTTCAATACTGGATCCAATTGTATTGGTTATCTTGAACCAGGGTGAATATTCTTACGATTGCCAAGTCGAGCATATTCATAAAAGAGTGAGCGTTGTCCGAGAGTGTACGGAAAATACACAAAATGTCTTGAATCAGTAGATTTGTCTACGGAACTTACACACTATTATCTTTTCAAATAACCACTTTGTTCCTTCAGAAGGCATGAATTCTCTGGATTACTAAATAAACGCTTTGTAATAATGGCCAATGGCCTAACTGCGGGGTTGCCAGCTTTTCTCACATAAAACTAAAGCATTGTTCACTCGCAGGTTTCCTTTAGAGCGAATAGCCAGGATTTCCCCACACGCCGTATTAGGTCCTTTCTAACTGCGTAATCAAAGATTCATCCATTGAAAAGGTTTTTAGGTAAACTACGTCGGATGAAAATTTGAGAAAAAAAGGAAATTTATTCAATTTACACGCATACTCTTTGCTGGTCTATTTCAGTCACTCTGCTAGGATATTAAAATCTATTATTTTAAAATTTGCCATATTTGTAGTACGAAAAATAAAATTCCTATTTGACGTGGTTAGCAAAAGTCATTAGGTAGGATCATTGGATAGGCTTGGACATTAATTAAACCAATCAAGTTTTGTAACATCCAAAGGTAACTTTTGTGGGATAGAAGTTATTTCTTTCGAAATTTAAGATAGATCTCAAACCTAAAATGAAGCTGAACACAGTCATTTCCTTTAACTGTTTCACTTTCAATTTGTTTGTACCTCTTGATCTATAACTTATTATTATTGATGAATTAAGATGTTATTTGAAGCAAGAACTGTCGTCTTATTCCGAGAACATGGAAAACATCTCTTCTGCGATGCATAAAGACATCATTTTTCTAAAGAACCAAATCAGTGATTGCAGTGATCGCAGTATTATTCATAAATCCATGGTAATCTAGTATTGGCTATTGAATAGTATACGTTCTCCTGTTGTATAGCGATCTTTTGCAATTTCTACTTTGAATACGTACTTTATTTCAATATTTTATTTGTAGTAATAATAATGAGAGACCTTACAAAGTCCATTAGGTGATTTCTTTTTTTGCAAATCTAATTATTAGATTTAGAATCAGATAATTTTTTAGACGATTGAAAAAAGAAACAAAAAGGATCCTCAATCCCAGTTTCTCAGGAGAAACTACCATCTGCATGGGGTACATGTGCTCCGTGAAGGCAATGCCTCTTCTTTTTTTTTACAAAAAGCCAGTCTTTTAAGCCTGGGGTGGCTAAGCCGTAAGGCAATACCATATATTCTCCTGATCTCTCAAATCTTCTTCTAAGCCTTTGCCTTCTGTACTCGAGTGACCGCGTGTTTATTTCCAGCTTCAGCACCACTGGCCAACGGTTTGAGCCCTGATAAAGGAGGATTCTCGATTAGTTGAGGCATTATTCCTTCGGCTTTTGTTGCTAGTAGGGCAGTCCATGACGCTGCCCACCTTCATGAGGGCACCAAAAGGCAAAGGACTATCTCTCATTCCTTCCGGGCGTGCTAAGAGAAACGAATGGAGAAACCTACCCACGCCCACAGCATAGATTTCTCCAGTCTTTTAAGAGCGTATGTCTAATATCTCTCCAAATCCCTTCTTCTAAAATTATCTGCTATGCAGAATAAATTTCTAACCTCTTTATAGATGAACACAGTCAAAGTAGATGCCCAGAGCTTCATAGTGTTACAGTTTTCCCTGAAAATGTGTAATGATCAAATAAATAACTGAAAACTTCGACGAATCAACGTCAATTTTAAGCAAAATAATCGCGTCAGTACTTGACTTTCAACTGTCCCTCTCACGGACTTAACTTTGTCACTCGATTGAGACAGCGTATTTCTAAAAATAGGTATTGCCTACTCTAAGAAGGTTATTGATGACTAAATCACTGAACGTTAATTGAACATCTCAATGTATCAGTACATTATTTTTAGGTGCTACTCAACTGTCACATATTCAGATCTGTCTCATAAACATTTTGAGAAAAACAAATGAAATTGTTCGTTTATCCGTTTTCATCTAGTGAGGAAAATAATATAACGCGTGGAACTGATCCAAATTAACCGTCCTAAGGACGTGTTAATTTGGATAATTTAAGCTTTTAAGGATGTATATTTGCTAGAAATGTTTATAGGGACATATATTCTACTATGTTTTAATTAGAGGGAATTCTAATTCACCTTTTTTGACATTTATTCATTCTTCTTATACGATTAATTCACAAGAATAGGTACTTTTTTCACCGCGCCCTGATTTGCATTGGAAAAATCTGGCTATGGTGCCGTTGCCAATGCAAGTTTATTACAGGTTGATCTACTCTCAAAATTAGAAATTGTATATAGGGTAAAGCGAGATTATTACCAGGTTTAAAAAAGTACATTATCGAATTTTACTAAAGCAATTTAAAATTGCTTAAAAGTTTAATTAAATTTTAAAGTTTAATTAAATTTATAAGTTTAAAAATTAAAATTTGCTATGGCTAAAACGTAAATTTTCAGGAATTTTCCGATTTTGCAGTTAATAATTCATTTTAATGCTTCTCGTTGCCTCATGCCTTTGGTACCCGCTTGAAACATGTTAATGAACACTTCCTGACAACCTTGAATGTTTCCAATCATTATCCTCGGATATGATGGTAATATTGGTTGCGTGACGATTATCAATTTTATCACGCTGTATGTTATTGGCTATGGAAGTCAGCAATCATCCAAGAGCTTATCATTGATTGACTAAAAACATAAATTAACTCCATGCATCCAAGTTAGGACGCATTTACATAATTGTTCATGGAGTGAAAAACTTATCAACGAATTATCTTTGCCATGAAATAATTGATAAAAATTTGGTTGAAAACTTTTGAAATGAAACCTCATCTTTTCTACCAGCTTATAAAACCAAGTTATTCCAACCTATAAAATCATATTTCGGCGAAGATTAATCAAAATATCTTCGAGTGATACACAAATCGCTACCAGCCTCAGCCCTCTTCTCGCGGGGTCATCGTGAGTGTCAGTGTCATGAGTGTGAGCACGGACCCCAGCGGGTTTGGCTCTGCGCCTTCCCGGTCCATCACTTGCTGCGTTCGGCTCTTGTCGGTTGAGGTGACTGGGTGTGTAGGATTCTAGTGAGGCGCAAGCCTCCTCTGAAGAGGCGCAAGCCTACACCGGGGGCCATGTCCGACATGGCGCTAAACACGTTCATGATGATGATCTCCATCTTTCCCGCGGCAAGAGCGGTGCGGGCTGCGAGGAAACGCGCGAAGGATTGACAGGAATGCTAACAGATGGCTCTGCCGCCGTTGCAATGCGGGGTGGCAGCTTGCTGGCGCTATAACGTGGAACGGGCGGACCCGTGACCACCGAGATACTCAGTGGTCACGGCGTATCTCGGTGGTCACGGCGGACCACGGGGGGAAGTTTGTTTGCTAAGCTTGACGCTTAATCTTAGTACGCGTTTAGAGGAGGCGAGGAGAGGATTTAGTTTGGGTAGGTTAGGGTTTATAAGGGTGGCGGCAGGAGATTCGTTAGAGTAAGGACGGCCAAGGGATAGGGTGTGTTCGCCATCGCGTGCACAACGAATACCCACGGCATTGAACGGGGTTTGCTGCAAAAAAACGTCCATGATGTTTGAAATATTCGTAGATCACAAATTTCCACAGTTGAACTCATAAATGTCAGTCTTTATTTTACTTTGATTGACATATTTTTTCATAGCTAAAATCCGAAGTTTAGTTAATATGACAGCTGCATTGTAATCCGAACCACGGCCTCAAGAATTTCAACCCAGAAATGCAACACAGGCAGTTCACTCATTAAAGTCATTGCCATAGGGAGATTCAACCCTAGATACCCTTCAACCAGATTACGTTTATGAAAGTTATGAGAAACTTGTTGGTGGATCAATAAATACACACAGACTTATAACTTACCGTAGAACACTGATGATTAGAGTTATGGCTGTATATTTTTAACGTTTACATATCAGCAATCGAATGCGTGTTAATTATGCATTTTAACTGTAATGCTTTTTAAATTTTCCCATAGAAACATAACTCTCCGTTCACAAAACTAAAAACTACGTTTCTGGTGCGAATAAAGTATTTTCTTCAAGCTTTTTTTTAGCCACCAATTCATGCCAATTGGTTGGTAGTCCGCTAGCTTAGTAATTCAAAGCCACAGATTTTTTGTGATCTGGCTTCGTGATTTTGTTTTACATGAATGTGTCTTCGGAGGATTTAATTTTATCTTATAGGGTATACCGTACAGTTATTGGCCACTTAGGGAAAATTTCGTGATTGAAGTGCAATAAAAAAAATTAAAATTAAAGTCACTCATCATATTTGAAAACCTCAGTTATTTCCTTTTTAACTACAACAATGTAAATATAGAAATAACTGAGCATGAAAATATTTTAGGGCAGAGTAAAACTTTGCCTATTGGTACAGTTATTGGCCACCTCGCAGAGTTATTGGCAATGTTACTGATAGTTATTGGCCATGCACGATTTCTTTCTCTTAAGTACCCAATTATCATAACTTTCATACATTTTTGCAATTATAACAACTTTAACCATGAGTTGCCATACTTCTCTAATCAATTCCTTAACTGCAAATATGAGCAGTTAATTTATATTTTCATCATCTTGCTCCACTGAATTTTATTTCGATTACTTTCTATGACTAATTGCCTTCCCTTAGATCTGCAAAAGATTTTTTTGCTACAATTGCGACGAAGGAAGATATCACCGTCTTCGATAATTGTAATATATTTTCTCAGGCGTTTTGGCACAAAGAATTCGTGAATGAGCTTCTTACACTTTACAGGTCCAAGCACTGAGTCTGGTCAGGTTAGCTCAAGGTCTGTGTCGTAGTAAGAATTTCCCTTCATTATACACAAACCCCTTGTGAAAAATATTTCTTCTGTTAGATTTTATGTTGATTTCATTCATCTTACCTTCTTTTGCTTCTTCACGTCATTTTTCTGTCTTCTTTCTCCTAATCTTCTGCTGCCCTGGACATGCGTTTCTTTGCTAGCATCGCCCGATATGTGTAACTTGTAATACCAAATGGTTTTATTCTACCTGAAGTTTTCCTTTGTAATTTGTAGTTTCCGGCCATGTTTAAAATTCACTCATGCAATCATTCCCTTCAACCCTTGCACCAAATGATGTTCCACTCTTATCTGCCTTACTAAAGCTCATTGCCCCTTCTGTGGTAGCATTTACCCAGCCAGTACTATCCTTGGAAATTTGTTTCCCAAAATCCAATTTTGGTCATCCATCATTCCTTGCTTCAGTTCTATGGAGAATTGCATTTCCATCATAATTGCTTCCTCCAGAAAAGGATGTACGATTCCCATTTTGTATGGAACTATAAGAAGAGAGCTCCACATGGCTGTTGCCTTCTGAAAATATTTCCGGATTCAAAATAGCGTTAAGATTTTTCAGTTTCACCTTCGCAAAATGCTTCTATTATTCTGAATTTCTCCACTATTTCTTTTCCAACGATATCAAAAAATGTATATTGCTTTAAAGCACCATCTATCTCGTTTGCATCACTCTAGTGTGTGTTCTGTGGCAGATGTATCCAGGCATTTACTATAACCCAGTGCATCAGGATTAAATGGATTAAGTCCGCTGTACCAAAACCTTTGAGGCTTAGCGTTATACTCCATGATGTTATTCACGAATTTCTAAATAAGAGGTAAAATTGACGACTAATACAAAATTTCTCCGGAATACATTGACTACCAATCCCTCACTGCTCATCGCCGTAAGACTGCTGCATTTGATTGTACTCACATTTGATTGGCTGATAAACTGCCACATTTGCAGGCTGTGAAATGCGAATAGCATTGGGATAGCTGGGAGATTATTTAAAATTGGAGCTTACAGCACAGAGCACTGGTTTGGTAGGTAAAGTGTGATTTGTGTGTGTATGAAAACAATATGAATATAGGATAGTTCATAGAGCTATTTTGTGCCAAACATAGTCACAGATGGTATTGTTTGATTAATGTAAGAAGTACTTAGGATGCTTTGAAGAAATAGTTTTTATAATCCACACATAATACTCAATAGGATATATATATATATATATATATATATATATATATATATATATATATATATATATATATATATATATATATATATGACATCATATTGAAAGAACTTTGTCTCTTTACATCAATGATTATTTAAGGAGGATAATAATGAGTTATATCAATAGAATTATTTAATTTATGAACATGTTATGTATAATGATTACAAATGATTGATTTCGCAACGTACCTTTTTCTTTATTTCCGTAAAAATGCAATCCGAAACGTATCTAAATAAGAATCATAAGATTAACTGCCCAAAAAGTATTATGCTTTCTAATAATAAAGAGCCAAATGTATGACAGTTGATAGACCCAAATAGACCCATTTGTTCAGGCTTGATCTATTTCTTTGTAATATTTTAACGCTTCTGAGTCCCCCAAAATTTCAGCATTCGGGTCCTAAAATGGTTCCACTACTCCAAATAAGCCTAAGATTGAGTACAAATGTGCACGGTGTTTTAAAATTCGTACTCGTGAATTCAAGCACGTCATAATTGTTCTTCATAGAAAAAATCTTTCATAATTTCCATAAATGCATTTTCTTCACATTAAACTTGATTCAAGATAGGTGACTTGGCAACGTTATGGGGAAAATGAATTATCATTGTCTGTCATGCTTATGTACCATACCATTCTGTCTGATTACTTGTTATATTATTACAGTGGTATCATTGTGTTATGATGACGATATGGTATAATTAAATTCGAGTTTGGTTTTATGATAGGTAAACTGTGACTCACAAAAATGCAAAATGAATACACTTTCCCACGGTTATGAAAACCCGGTTATATTAAGTTACAATACAAATCGTTAGTTTAAAATTAGGGGGTCGCAACTCAATAATTTTCATCGATATTTATATCATATTAAAAATGCTCTATCTAAGTAGGTGAATGGTTGAATAATGGAGCTTCAGTGATACTTAAATTTTGATAAATCTTAACTTGCTCTTGAAAATTTCATTGCGTAGAGAAGTGACATTCTTCTTCCAAATGAACGATTTGAAGTTTTTGCATTAATTTTAATAAACATTGAGAATAATTAAACAGAAGTTTTCACTGTTTTTTTTTAGATAAAACGCTGACTCACAACTTTCAACCATCCCTCTCCAGGACGATTATCATTCCATGGAATAGGTCTTGGGTGCGTAATCAAGAACACCAGTACACTGGAAATAATTGATTCTCTGTTACCTGGTGATCTCTTTTCGGCCAGCTCTATAATATACCTAAATAAACCAACAAAGCACATTTAAAGCGGTGATGAAGCTTAATATAACAACCAGTGTGCACCTTCGAGTATTCTTGGAGAATCAGCGTGTTTCATTATTAATTAGAGAAAACTGGTGATGGACCGCTAGTATCTTTGAACCCAGACTTATTTAATTTTAAGTGTAGGCTTGTTCATGGAACTCAATATTTATGAGCCAGTGATCTAAAGAAAACCCCATTAAATTACATTTCTTGCAATGCGGCATCCATACCCAGGAGATACACATAGACAAGTTTCAGCGTTCTATGCAGTATAAGTTAGGTCTTACAGTTATTGACCGGGTGGCTAATAACTGTTTACTCTACCCAGAAATGCAAATGAAGCAAAACTATTTAAAAATGATAACTAATAAGAAAAATATAACTAAAAGTTGCGTAATTGAAAATAAATTATAATACAGTTATTGGCTGGGGTGGCCAATAACTGAAAGTGAAGTAAATTAGGATCAGTTATTGGCCACCGTCAGTATGGGCTACTTGAAATGGCAAGTTGCATCAATCACAGATAACTACTTAAGTAGTAGCCTAAACTAATCTCTCAAAATGATTAAAAAGTTGTTTCGTAATAGAGAGAGCCGCAGTGATGCCTTAATATTTCTTCTTTCCTTAAGAAAATTATAAGAAACTGCTTTGTAAAAACCAGTGTTAGGAAACATCCTCCCTTCTCTTGGACTACAACCTTGTCGTGGTTGAAGGGCTTGCGTGCTCCGATGACCCCTAGAGCTGCACTGGCGGGAGCATTGCTCCTGGTAGGGTCACCCATGCCAGATTGGTCGAAGGTTAGGAGACAGACGAATGGTAGTCCGCACAGCGTCTGTACCTCAGTGAGGCGGCTGCAAAAGGCGTCTGACCCCAGTGGGGCGGCCTCTGAAGTGATGGTGTCACGTAAAAAACACTATTGAGTAAGGCCAAGGAATACTACCTCAATTAAAACAAAAACCTTGAAATTATAGACAGTTCTCAATTGATAATGAATCCTGGCAACTACGGGACTCGGCCAAGAGGGCCGGGTGTCGTGCCCGGCAGCGGTGGGAGCAAGGCCCCTGCGGTCGTCATCACACGAAATCCTTGCTCAGACGAAGCAGCAGCAGCAGCATCAGCAGAGGAAAAGAAGATAAAAAAGAGGAACGAAACTATTAGAATAGGCACGTGGAATGTTAGGACTATGCTGAGGGCGGGGAAGCTAGAGAATATAAAGCAAGAAATGGAGAGGGTGGGTGTAGACATCATGGGTCTGGGTGAAGTAAGATGGAAGGATGACGGGGATTACTGGAGCGGCGACTATAGAGTAATTTATAGTGGAGGGAATGAAAGTCAGCGCGGGGTTCCTTTCGTAATGAACAGGAAACTAGGTAGAAAAGTAGTGTATGCAGAACAGGTGAGTGATAGGATAATAGTCGTGGAACTAAAAGCAGAACCAACGAATTTAGTTATAATCCAGGTTTATATGCCTACCTCTAATCATAAAGAGGAGGAGGTAGATGGGGTGTACGATCAGCTAGAGGAAATAATTGGAAGGATATCAGGAAGTAAGCACCTGGTAGTAATGGGGGATTGGAACGCGGTGGTGGGTGAAGGAAGAGATGGGCGGGAGGTGGGCGATTACGGGCTAGGAAGAAGAAATGACCGGGGCGAGAAAGCTGTGGAGTTTTGCCGCAGAAATAACCTAGTAATTACAAATACATGGTTCAGACATCATCCTCGACGTAGGTACACTTGAAAGAAGCCGGGAGACACAGACAGGTTCCAGATAGATTATATAATGGTATGTCACAGATACAGGAATAGTGCTAAAAACTCGCATACTTATCCATGAGCTGATGCAGACACAGACCACAACTTATTAGTCATGAAATGTCGGGTAAAACTGAAAAAGATAAGAATGGGAAGGAGGGTACGTAAGTGGAATACGGAGGCATTAACTGGGGCAATGAAGAAGAAGTTTCGGGAGAAGGTGGATGAGATAATGGGTGAGGATCATGGAGTTAGAGCAGTGGAAGATGAATGGGGAAGTTTGAAAAATGGAATTATAGAAGCAGCGAAAGCAACGGTAGGCGTAGTGAGTGCAACTAAAATTAGAAAACAGTGGATCACGAAGGAGATGATCAGGGAGATGGAGGAGAGAAGGAAATGGAAGAGTGTAAACTCAGAGCTAGGTAAGAGAAAATACCGAGAATTTAATAACAGGCTTAGAAGAGAAACAAAGAAAGCAAGAGAGGCGTGGTGAAGAGAACAGATCGACGCGTTAGAGAAATACCAAAAAGAGGGAAGAGCAGATGCATTATATAGGAAAGTAAAGGAACTGACGGGTGGTAATAAGGGAAAGGGAATTACAAAGATAACAGACAATACGGGAAAGGTAATCGTAGAACCGAGAGAGATCCAGGAGAGGTGGAAGGAGTATGTTGAAGAGCTGTATGGTAAAGAAATAATGCCCAATAGGTTAGATATAGAAAGGGAAGACGATATCGACAGAGATGGCATCGGACCAAGTATCCTAGATAGCGAAATTGAAAGAGCTCTACGAGACATGAAAAGGAATAAGGCGGTGGGAATAGATGACATACCTGCAGAGTTTTTAAAGAGCATGGGGAAGAACGGAAGAGGAAAACTTTTTGCGCTAATTCGTAGGATTTATGAGGATGGAGTGTGGCCGGAAGACTTCGCGAAGACTGTACTAATTCCTATACCGAAGAAGAGTAAGGCAAAAACTTGCGAAGACTATAGGACAATAAGCTTAATATCCCACGCGGCCAAGTAGTTCTGAGGATTCTAAACAGAAGGCTAGAGAAGAAGGCGAATGAATACCTGGGTGACGACCAGTTCGGATTTAGGAGAGGGACGGGAACGCGAGACGCTATAGCGGTGATGAGGACTCTAGTAGAAAGAAACCTAGAGTATGGACAGGATGTTTTTGCATGCTTCGTAGATTTCGAGAAGGCGTTTGATCGGGTGGAATGGACGAAATTAATGGGAGTGTTGAATAAATTAGGGGTCGATTGGAGGGACAGGCGTCTGATTCGAAATTTGTATATGAATCAGACTGCGCAGGTTAGGGTAGCCAATGGAGAATCGGGATGGGCCACGATAGGACGGGGAGTGAGGCAAGGGTGCCCACTATCGCCGTTGCTTTTTAATGTGTATTCAGAAGAAATGGTAAGGGAGGCTTGGGGGGAGGAGGATGTAGGAATAAAGGTAGGAGGGGAGCTGATAAAATCAGTGAGATTTGCAGATGATCAAGCATTGGTTAGTCAGTCGGCCAAGGGGTTACAGTCAATGGTGAATGCATTAGAGGTGCAGTGCGAAAAGTATGGGATGAAGATCAATCACAAGAAAACGAAAGTAATGAGATTTTCTAGAAGTAAGAAGGCGGGGCTGAATATAAGGGTGGGAGGGCAGAAGATAGAGCAGGTCGAGCAGTTTACGTATCTGGGTAGTATTTTGGAGGCGAATGGGTTTAGTGGTAAGGACATCAGATGCAGAATTTCGCTAGCTAAAGAAGCATTTTCGAAGAGAAGGGAATTGATGAGGGGAGGGGAACAATCACGTTTACGTCTGAGAAGAGACGTAAAGAAGAGGCTGGTGAAAACTTTAATATGGAGCGTGGCGCTATATGGGTCGGAAACTTGGTCATTGCGAAGGGAGGATGTGCGTAGGCTTGAGGCGTTTGAGATGTGGGTTTGGAGAAGGATGGAGAAGGTTAGCTGGATGGCGAGAAAGACGAACGAGGAGGTATTGGATATGGTCGGAGAGGAGAGGAAGCTTGTGGCAGAGGTTCGGAGAAGGCAGAAGAGATGGATGGAGGAGGTTTTGAGAGGAGAGGGCATGTTGAAGAGAGTGATAGAGGGGAGAACACTGGGGAAGCGTGGGAGAGGAAGGAAGAGGATAGGAATTCTGGACGAAATAAGAGGAGGTAGAAGATATGAAGAATTGAAGAGGGATCTAATAACGGGCCATTCTTAGGAGGGAATGCGAGACAATTTCTATTAGGTTGGGATACAAAATGGGGACTGTCCAAGAACCTACCAATTAGCTGGTAGAATACTTTAATGAATGAAGGAAACATCCTGTATTACTGAATAATGTGACAAGTGGTGGTCATTTCAAGAAAGCTGTAGGGGCAGAAATCTCTGTCCATTCTATGTAGCGTAAATATTGTTAATTTTGTCCAACAGTTGTCTTACTATGCTCTTCAAAACACCAAATGGCCTATACCCCCAAACCGTACGGCTTACCCTGTGTTTGGTTATAAAACCCAAGACTAATCCGATAAAAAGTCTCTCGTATTCTAATGGACAATTATTCGGAAGGATTCAACAAGGCTGATTGCATGGAGGGACAAGCTATGCAACTTGTAATGATCTCATGCTTATCTGTGGTGTAGTGAAAACTATGCATTTACCCAGGAAAGACAATGGAAATAGGGTAAGCAATGTAACAAGTATTCATGAAAATCGATTTTACATGCATGAATGTATACATGTTCTTCTGACATTTGATTTGCACCGCTAATATATATTAACGCAGGGTAAGCATTGTAACCGGTGTAACCACCTTTAGTTATCCAGGGAACAGAAAATAATTAAAAAGTTAAATAAATTATTTAGTATACTTTGATGATTTTTCACTTCTTTGATTCCAATTATTATTTGGCGATGTGGCTGAAGAGAAAAAAATTATTAATGATGATGGTTCAGTTTCGTATGAATTAATAATGGTTCTGTAACAGAAATTGAGTGTGCAATCTAAGCCAACGTGACTTTAATGCAAACGTCAAAATATGGAGCTCTTATTTCATACGTGTGATGCCTTCATTAGGCATAGATGTGCCTCAGTGCCAGAAAATATTGGTAAGGCAACATAGGAATATTGGATTGAGAGGCGGTGGTAATTGGCGATCTGTCACTGGGAACACTGGCGAGAGACTGTAGTTATTGAAACAATGGCGTCTGTGCGCTCCAATCCCTCCGCTCTTGGCGTTATCACGTCAAATAAGCAGTCTCTCCGTCCGTAGACGATGATCTCAGCGATGACAATCAACTTCCGCGATGACACTTCCACAATTGTCGCTCCGCACTCATCTACACTACATGGTGCTCATGAAGCTCTCTGTTGTTATTGCACATCTTTCTTCATCCGACTTTCAGCGAACTGAGCTCAATACCCGTCGGAGATCAGTGTTGCAAATCGCGGGTCAGTGAATACAATGGAAAATTCACCGGAAAATTAGGGTAGAAATGATATACGTGAAATGTTTTCTCACCTAGGCTTCCATGTGCTACATTTGAGCCGATGTGTACGCCATACTCTTTTATCTAGTAATTTCTTTGCTTACTGATATGCGTTTCGAGCTTAATAGTTAATTAAACACCTGAAACTATGAACTTGGTGGCCATCTAAACCCCCGTTATTAGTTATTTTGACCTGTTGTGTTTACTTAGAAAATTCAAACAATTTTTTAATATTTTCCTGGCAATAATATTCTATTATTATTGAATAATATTTCTTGAGTAAGCAAGTTAAAGATTGTGCCCCAATATTGGATACGTTATCCACAGGAGGTTAGTCAATGATATCAATCATCATCGCTTAGTAATTCAACAAACGTAATAGAACTATCCTTATTTCTAAGTTTTTACTTCAACACGTTTTTTACACACATGCATATAGTTTCAAATCCCTTGCTTGACACATGGACTATTTTCTGGCAGGTGTATCGTACATGAACATATTTTGTGTTATTTTTTCTCTGCAGCGTTTAATCTGGGTTGTCCTACTTTTTCCGACACATACATTTAGGACACAAATCGCATTATTTTCCCTTGCAGAAATTACCAGGACCCTCATTAATCTTTAGACTGTAGCACGATATTACTCCTGTACATCGCTCTGATTGTTTCACTTGGTGGAAACGCTCCATAATGAAGGAAAAGGCGCTATGCGCATACATTTTTCCTTCTCTTTTCGATATTTCCAAATCAACTTCTCCTGAACCTTTTCCTGTCATGGTTAAAAGTTTTCAGTTTTAAATAAAAATTATGTCAACGAAGGAAGGCCTTAGACAAGAAATGATTTTATATTAATAATTTGAATGTCTCTCTCACCCGTGGGGCAACCGATGGAATACCGCGTTGATTCAAAGGGAGACGGAGAAGGAAGGTCGGGAGAGAGGTGAGGTTCTGGCACTCGTTGCTTCACGGAAAACACACAGATGACCCCGAGAGTGATTAACAGGGGCCAGAGGAAGGGCGGATGAGAAACACGAGGACTAAACTTGCTTAAGTAAACTAAATTGCTGCCTTTCTCAATGAAAAACAGTGGCGGACGGTGATGGATACTTATCCAAGAGCGTTGGAAACTAGCGCCGATTTAGGACCACCGCCCCAGGTGCCGGTCCGTTTATCTCCGCTTGCTCCAAAGACGTACACGCTGCCTATGTATTTATTTACGCACACTATTTTTCGTTCCACGGAGTGGATGAGGATCACTAAGCCATTCCGAGCCGTTAAACGTGCGGGGCCACCACCAGCGTTGTACGAGTCTCGCTGTTATATCCCGCGGCGCAGCGGAAAGGGATCCGTCTGCCTCTCCTGTCCTTGCTACCCCCTTCCCCCACCGCCGCTCGTCCCTCTCCTCCTCCCCCAAAGCCTCTCCCTCCTCCCACACCCCCCCCCCCAATCCCCCGCTCCAATTCATCACCGCAAAGTCTCCTGCCCCCGTTTTTGTCTCCATCGAACGTCTGCATATCCTGTGATGGTGTTGTTATTTACGACGCCTGAGCGGGAAATGGGTTTTAAAAGAGTAGACAAATGGGTGGGCGGCTGGGAAACGGCTGCTGGGTGATACGACAATGATATTTGTTTTTTTATTCGCCGTGTCGTCGCTTGAGTCTCCCCCCCCTCCTCACCGCCAAACGCACTCGTCTCCCGCTCTCACCTATTCTCTCCTTCGAATTCAATTCTCTTTCGCATACAGAACGCATGTTTGTAGCCTCAGAATCACAAATAGTTTAAACATCATAGCAAAATGAACGCCAACGAACTAATTAAGCCTAATTTGATGAAAAAATACTCAGGTAGATAGTTAAAACAATATGCATATTTTTCTCAACCTTGATGAAGAAGCCAATCCAACTTTTGCTGAAGAATTCTCTTGGAATCACCCGCAACTGAGTGGGTAGCTGGTGGGTTTGTGCGTTGTGGACGGCTACATGTGTCGCTTGGTGAGAGAAATGTTATCCAGAAAGAGGATATCCGTAGAGGAAAGCAATCAAGGTAGAGGAGGATCCATATCTGCGATGTTTCTTAAATTTGCATCGCCGACCTAGCTACTAGAGCAAATTTTGGGAATAATGGTGATTTATATAGCCGCGAGGAATGAAGGTACTCATTTAAATAAAATAGCAAAGCGATAGCATTGCATTAAGTGAATGGTAACTGAGAGCTAGGAGTTCAGATTCCACCATACATTGAATGGGCAACAAAAAATAAGGTTAATAGAGTTACTAAAAATACTTTATTGATGTTGAATGCATAAGAAATGGTCCTTCTTTTATTATTCTCCCCGGAAGTTTTCCTTTTATTGAGAGCGCTACCCAATAAGCATTAATTTCTGGATTTAAGTGTTGTGGTCATATTATCCCTGGTGCTTTCCCGATTGTTTCAGTTACGGCGAATGTGTAAATATTTATTTATACTTATTCCTCCTTAGTCCCAATTGTAAAGCCCTTCCCGTTTGTTTAGTATTTGTAAATTGATATTAGTTCATGAGATTCTCAATTTCTCACGAAAAATACTTCAAACGCCAATGCCTCTTCCTCCATGATAAACTCTTGAAATGTGAATATACCGGCTGAGTTAAGCTCCGCTCACCGGATTTTGTTAATTTTGTCCAACAGTTGTCTTACTATGCTCTTCAAAACACCAAATGGCCAATAACCGTACGGCTTACCCTATGTGTTAGGTTATAAAACCCAGGACTAATCCGAAAAAAAGTCTCTCGTATTCTAATGGACAATTATTCGGAAGGATTCAACAAGGCTGATTGCATGGAGGGACAAGCTATGCAACTTGTAATGATCTCATGCTTATCTGTGGTGTAGTGAAAACTATGCATTTACCCAGGAAAGACAATGGAAATAGGGCAAGCAATGTAACAAGTATTCATGAAAATCGATTTTACATGCATGAATGTATACATGTTCTTCTGACATTTGATTTGCACCGCTAATATATATTAACGCAGGGTAAGCATTGTAACCGGTGTAACCACCTTTAGTTATCCAGGGAACAGAAAATAATTAAAAAGTTAAATAAATTATTTAGTATACTTCGGTGATTTTTCACTTCTTTGATTCCAATTATTATTTGGCGATGTGGCTGAAGAGAAAAAAAATATTAATGATGATGGTTCAGTTTCGTATGAATTAATAATGGTTCTGTAACAGAAATTGAGTGTGCAATCTAAGCCAACGTGTCTTTAATGCAAACGTCAAAATATGGAGCTCTTATTTCTTACGTGTGATGCCTTCATTAGGCATAGATGTGCCTCAGTGCCAGAAAATATTGGTAAGGCAACATAGGAATATTGGATTGAGAGGCGGTGGTAATTGGCGATCTGTCACTGGGAACACTGGCGAGAGACTGTAGTTATTGAAACCTCACCGGATTGATACCTTTCTTTTGCTCCTTCGACACGGTCATTCAAGCTCACAACGTAAATATTCCATGTGTTTCGAAAGGCCATCTATGTAATGACGAGACGCTCATTATAGTGCTATTTATTGCGAATAAACTGAGATAGTTTTGACTTTACCATTATTGTCTGTCATGACCATCTGGGATGGTGAGAGCCGCTATATCCCTCTCGATCCCACGAAAAGACCCGAAACACATGATTGTTAGAGCCATGGGAGGGAGTCGCTGCCTACTGATGCCCATTCATGTCCGTTCGGCCATATAAAATCAAGCCCTTCAGTGCAAATCGAGGGAAAAAACATACTTTTGACTTGGGAATCCTAGTCAATATCTGGAGTGGGGGGCAGACAGTGTGGTTCCCATTAATATATTTCGCACCGGGTGCTTTAACCAATTAAACTACCCATGCGTCCTCTTCCACTGTGAATTTAGGCAAGGCTTAAAGGAGTAAGGCGTTCTAACGAGGTACGGCGTAAATATTGCCAAAAACTTCCACTTTCAAGTCCACGGTGTTGAAGCCATTCCAAACACATGCGTGCTTACATCAAGTGAATTTAAGTCAACAAACTTCAACGGGCGTTACACGCTAAGGAGAAATGAGTGAAATTCACAGTGGAAAAAACCATTTTCCTGCACTGGGATACGAACCCAGATCCCCCAGTTTTGGTCCGTGTACTTTGACCAATGAAGATACCCATGCATCCCCTTTCTCTGTGAATTTGGTCGAGGACTATATAGATGGTATTTTTACGAGGTACTGTGCAAATCATGTTACGAAGTATCCATATTCGTCGAACACAGTCAACGAGGTTGAAGCCATTCCAAAAACATTGCATGGTTATACCACTTGGGGTGTTTGAATTCGAATCTCAGTCGAGTTAAAGTTTTTTAAATCTAAAGTGCACACATTAATTCATAGCGGGTAACCTTCGTTAAAGGTTGTTGCTTTAAGTTTGTTCCAGTTAAACATCGCAGGTGTGAAAAAATGCAGGGAATGAAATAACAAATGATTCGATCCTTTATTGCATTTTTTAGTGGATAAGCATTTTGGATCTTTAACTGAGACTATGCTTCGAAAAGCTTTGTCGTCCGTTCAGCTGCACTTCAAAAGGGCTCCCATATGTGTTACTGTATCGAAAGTAGAGTGATAAATCACAACCTTCGTATAATATGTCTGGACTCCGCTTGCGAGCCCTTTCGGACAACGCTCGAAGCTCGCACATGGAGCAGACGGTAGACATTCCTGCAACAAACTACTCTTCCTCTTAAAACTCATTTCGCCAGTGGTGACATTAAGTAAATAAGCATCCAATTCTTATCCACAGTTGAATGAAAATTTATCCGAACCGAAATGCAGGTATCCATAAATGAAATTATTCGTCATTTTTTCTCATGCTTGTTCTTCAAATGAAGTCATGATATTCGGTATAATGGTTGTCTAAAATCACAAAATATATAGACAACTTTTCTTTGTTTAGGTTTTTGCCTGAAAACTCAGGATTTCTGTTACACATGAAAAAATACCTTTTTAGCTATTTTTTCCTACTCGCTAATTCTCCCGAGGGTACACTTCTTGCTTCTCATCTGAACATCTTTGCTTCATACCTTCTATTTTGCCACGAATCGCTATTTTCGACCCGCTTTCCATGCAAGCTTAGAGAAGTGTAATTAATTTAACAGATGCATGAACTCACTGGACAATGTGAGTAAAAGTGATTAGAACTTAAACAGAAGCTTTTTCCTGAGCATTCTAAGTTTCTTAAAGCAAATTCGAGTATCCACCCTGGAATATCGGGGCAAAATTGGGCATTAAATGATGACTTTGCAGGTGTTCACAAAAAACTGATACGTCAAGGATTTTTTCTTTAATATATATATTAGTTATACTATGTTGAATAAAAAAACTTTGAGGTGAAAATTGTGGATGAAAAATCACTACATCAATAATTAGTTTTTGCAACGAAATGAGTTAAGGTAAGGAAGATCCAAGTTATAATACGTGTTTATAGAGACCTCTATCACGCTAGTAGGTGAAGTAGGTGTCATTATATACACCCACTTTTTCTAGCTTGGCTCTGCCTATTAGTAGCCTATAACGTTGTGAATGCGAAACATTCATTTCGTGATTTTTCTTCCACAATTTTCACTCTAAAGTTTGTTTTTCCTTAACATATTTTCCTAAATATTATAACATTTTCTAATATTGTGAAAACAAAATTTTATTGAGTTAACAGTTTTTTTAAGAACGCGAGCACAGTCATTGTTGAAGTCCATTTTTCTATGAATTTTGAAAAATTTACATAAGTTATAATGAAAAGGAGAAGCACGTTTAAATAGTGTACATGATGGCGTAGTGATGTAAAATATTTGGTAAAAAAATGGAGTTGTTTTTTTTGTTTATTTAAAATGATCCTGAGTTTCATAACGTTTTTTGACATTTTTGTCCATCTCTATTTAACGTATTTTTTATGTAAAGAGTATTAAAAAAAATAATTGTTGTTATACTAATTGTAGTGCTTTATGGACCCATATATCGTGCAAGCTGTTAGAAGAACGAATACTTTTAGATACGCCTGTGCTGTTTTTTCCTCTTGAAGGTGACAGTTCAGTTTCCTAATCTTCCTTAAATTATATATGACATATTTTAAGACAGGCTTTCAATTCATAAGATGCGAGAGTTCAGAGATTGTTCACCCAGCATTTCGTAACATTTTATTATATTTCATTCGTTTTTACGTTACATTCCAGCCATGCTCCCGGTTTTAAGTTTGCTGAAAATTGAATTTTCACCATTAAAGCTTGAGAGCAGCACATTTCTCATTCCCGCAAAATTTTTCAACTGTTATTTTTCGGAAAGGAAAGAAGAGTGAATTTCAAAATGTTTTTTTAGGAAAATTAGAACTTTTGTTAGGAATTGGTGAAGAAATTTTAATGTAATTATTGCCACATATATCGGAACCCTGAGTCAACGTCATGGAACCAGGATACTCGTACAGTGGCATCACAAGTGAAATTCACCCCAGCCTAATGCCATCTCTGATTAAATCAAAGGATATTCAAAGGCAAGATAGGTCTCAAATCAAATAGTCCATGACAATGGAATGGTAAGTTATCGATGGAAATAACCTACCTGAAGCCAGAGTGAAAAATTGTTTGGTGTCCATTGTTTACAAATAAGAGCTGCAAAGTGGATTCACGGATTGTACAAATAAATATATAGAACAAACAAAACACAGTAGATCCTCGCTAATCCGGACCCATTAATCCAGACTCTTGCATAATCTTAACAGGCTTTCGATGCGTATTGCTGTGGTTTTAAGATGGCATCACTGGAGCAGCCGTCAAAATTATTTCCTGAACCAATATTTTTGGATGATATGGTTCGCTTTTCACGAAAATTAAATATATCAAGAAATTTATTTCCCTATTTATGTTTTTAGTATGGAGAAAGTCAGAAAACATCGGCGAGGGACGCGATACCGTATGTGTGAACTAAACTCGCGCGGAATAACGCCAGCAGTGCCAATTCCAATTGAGAACCCCAGAAAGGTTAAGATCGCTTCAATGGCTGGACGAGGCTTGTACTCCTTTGTAAAAATGTTGTCCACGGACAAAACATTTTTCTCAGTAAATTCGAGCCACATAAACTGGCAGTTGACATTAGGAAATACATAATCTTCTACTTAACCATTTAAGCATCGCAATATATATATATTTTTCATCAGTACTTTTCTCATGTATTTTTTTCTTCCTCTTTCAGGAGATATAGGTCTATGGTATCTTGGGCCTATATCTCTTGAAAGAGGAAGAAAAAAATACATAAAAAAGAGGACATGAAAAGGAATCATCTAGATATCAGTACGTTTCGTTCTTTATCATATTACTAAAGGATTCTATTGAACAGCATCAATTTTTTCTATACATCTTTATAATAATTTGGCAAAACTACTCTGTGTAGTTACCCACTTGACCTGGAAGAGATTCGCTGCCGCCACGTCCTCGGCTAGGGGTATTGGCTTCGGCACTTACGCTCCGATATCACACGTCATGTTTAGTTTCGTCTCGAACGAATTTTGGCACCACGTACAGTAGCCTGAAATTAAAAAATAGCCGATTTGCCTTTCTCACTGTGGAAGTCGAAACTGCGTGATGAAACAACTCGGTTGGTTGACTTGGTTGGTTGACTCTACGCATTGGTTGACTCTACACGTGACATTGCCATTTTCCAAAGTTATCACTCGATGACAAATAAATGCGACTCGAAATTGAATGAGTTTCGCGAGAAACGTCCGCCTATGATGTTTTCCCTACAATTCAGATTAAAGCCTATGCGGTACCTCTGGGAGTTCACGTATGGAATACAAATCTATTTCTTTATGTAAATCAACTTATTGATTTTACCTGAAAGTATTTAATGTTCAAAATGAGTAATAATTACTTGTCGTTGTACAACAAAAAGGCGGGCGTTTTTCGTGGTAATTATATTATTTGATGAAGTTATAGCTTTATTTAATCCCGACGCAAGAGAAGTTTCTCATTATACGACGAAGATCTATAAAGACTATAGTGTTTTCTCTTTCTTAAAGCTAGAATCTTCAACGATGCGATTTCAAAAGGAACGAATTTAAATCAATTCTTTGCCAGCCAAAAACTTGGACTGAGATGAAAACACCGATGTAGAAGAAACCGAATTTGTGATAAATTTGCGATTTTAGTATAATTTCAAAGTTTTACATTTTATAACGATTTTATAACAGATCTAGTTGAGACGCTATAGTTACATCCTGGTACTTAGAGGTACTTAGAAAAAAAGTACAGTAAAATAATCCTCATATTTTAATACTAACCGGTCGCGCAGCCGCATTAATAAGTGACTAATGCTGCATTGGCCTTAGTTATTGTCGCGTTCTTTCGCGCGAACTTTCTATATGATTTAGGCATAGTGTTTTATAATGGCAATGGTGTGTCTGGTACGTCACATATAAAGTTTGAATATAACCTTAAGTCAAGGTATATTGATGGCAACACAGCACTGGTAATGGTTGCAATGAAAATGAAGTAATGTACCTACCCATTTAGAAAAAGACAATAATAACCACTCTGCCAAACTCTATTCTAGCATTGGTACTTAAGAATAAACATGGGAACTTTGAATAGAACTTTTCATGCTGTTCAAATCCCCAAGTTAGAGTAGCAAATGTAGCAAAAATAGAAAACGCAAAAGGTGATTATGGCTTCCTTTTCGCACAAATTCTAGTGCTCAGAAAGTTACTTAAAGGTTCTATTTGATGGTTCACTATTATACATTCCTCAGAGTTGAATCAACTGGTAAACTCTCCAGTCAGCAACAAAGCATTCCGACATCTTGAATACCGTTAACAATTAATAGATGACCAATACATACTTGCAGTGAGTGATGGTAAAAGGCAGGATTTCTATTGTGGCAAATAGTTACCTACAAACTACGAAAAGGTTAACTAGGAATAGGGGTGTGATCGAAGGTTTAAACGGCAAATACACTATGTTACTACTTTTCCAATGGATTTCAGGAAACGAAAATGGGATCAGCAGTTCTCAAATCTTGTCATATACTTAAAAGCTGTAATGTCCATTTTTAGAGCAATTCATGTAAGTAGGATTTGCAAATGGCTCTCTATATGATGTTTTGTGATGTGAATGAAAGCAATGAGCAGAAAAGAATAGTTTGTGATATCACATCACGACTTCTTGACTTCTGGAAGCAATGAAATCGGACAATATAAGTGGAGAAATAATATTTAGTAATACTCATTCGCCCTTCATTGGAACTGAAATTATGGTAGAGTTTAAAAGTCAGTAAATATTTTATGCATCGAGAGGTGAAAAGAGTTGGACTGTCCAAACACCTACAATTACCGGTTGGACACTGATGATAATGAGAGATGAGTACATGAAGGCATAAATAGAAATCGCTAAGCTAAATGGAATATGATGCATTTTCTACTTATCTTACGATAGGTTGAATAAACGCTAGTGAATCGCAAAGCCTTGATTCAAAATATCGTCTACTCTAGGGATGAAAAGTACATATTATAGAGCCTTCGTGTAATATTGCGGTTAGCAGCTCTTGAAATTAAATTTTTTATCTGTGATGTGTTTTGAAACTATTGTGGGTTTAACATTGCAGAAGATATCGGGATCCAATATTCTAAAAACTAGATGATAAAATATAAAGTTTTTAAATGTCACTTATAGCTCATCAGCATCCCAGCATAAAAATTTGCCAGGAATAAACGATTCCATCCATGTCAAGGTTCACACCTGACCACAATCACTTAGTAGTAAATCAAACGGAACTGATGTCAACTTATGACACTCAGAAGTAAATAGGTAAAAATTTTAACTTTCTATGACAACCAGGATCAACTACATGCGTTGTAATAATTTACCAAAAATAGTTGACAACCGTTATTTTAAGATGTAAGTATGCGTTTAACTAGCAGAACAGGCAATTTTAATAAGCAAAAACGCAATCCTCAAAACAAAGGTCCTAAATAGACATACGTTCTTAATTTTATAAAGGAGATGATATAGTGCAACTAACACGAGAAAACGAATGTGAGATTTTTTTTCTAAGATTGTGAATTACAGAGATGACTACATGAAATCATTTCAAGAGTTGTAAGAACTGCTGCTACTGCCAGTTGTAGATGGACTGACTCTCTCAGACGAATTGGCGCGCCATAAGAGTCGTCAATGCATGGTCCTAACCGTAGCATCTCGCGTCATTTAAGCAGCTAGACAACTTTCAGTTCCATTATCTACTTGTCCGTATGATCTTCGTCTATATCCGATAGTCACATGAAGGTTTATTTCCGTGGTTGGATTTTGTGAAATGAAGGAGAAAAGGAGAGCGATCTGAGAGATGGAATCAGGAGTGGGGATCTTCATCATCAACAGTCATCAATCCGAAGGCTGTTTTGGTGCGGCTCTCAACTCCACTCTACCCTCAGCCAACCGCTTCTCTCCTGCATAAATCTTTACTTCGACGTCATTTGCCTGATGTATTCCTGTTTTTATTCCCATTCATTTCTCTTTCCATTATTGTCTTCAACTGGCTATTTTGTCGCAAAATAATTCCAATATGTTTGTCTATTCTTTTCTCAGAGTTATCAATATATTATTCTGTCTATCCAACTCTTCTGAGGACTTCTTTGTCGGTGATTCTTTCCGTGGGGATCTTCAAGTTGGTAAAAAACAAATTTCTAAATGTTTATTACATATGTTTGTCCATTTTTCTTAATCTTCACGTTGTTTAATCTTGGCTTAGGGGCCATTTATCCACTTGACATATGGTCACGCCGCCGCCTATAATATGGTCACGCCGCCTGGGTGGCGGAGTTGAAATACGAAAAATGACGTAATTTTCCACGTTTTATGACGTATTATCATTTAAGTGAGATTAAAAAATAACCCCCCTGGAAGGCCTTGTACACAGATCCTACAACCCCGCTCACGAGTGAAGATAGACGGTTGAGTTCCAACCCAATGAAACACAACACGTTGTTTCATATAATTTAAATGGTAAAGAGATATGAAGCTTCGAAAAAAGGGGAAAAGGAAGAATACTATTCCATTAAGCTCGTGTAAAGGGGAATGCTTTCATCCACCTTTAGGGTCTTAATGTGATTATTTTCATGTTTTCAGGTGTTATTTGTAAAAATAATATAATGATTTTCCGTGAATGAAAGCATCAGTTGAATCTAGAAGCTAATTTATTTCGTAAGACCCGTTGCTAAAAAGAAGCTTCATCTTTCTAATATGATGATAGTTAAGTGAGCTTATTAAATCAAATCTAGGGACCATATTTATCCTTAGTGACAGTCCTTTCATGTAAAGCAAATAAATCATCTCGACTAATTTCAAACGAGTCTATTTAGGAGAAATGTTTGCTCTGCATTCAGTAGGCCATCCCGTGTTTTCCCTATGAACTCAACATTTCAGTACTGACACTGAGTTGCGCTGGCGTTACCTCCTAGTCCATCGAGAGACAATTCCAGGGCCGTAACAAATCCGCCTTCACATCTCATCCCTTCCTCGATCAGTGCTTTTCTCGCCCTTCGATCTATCTCGCACGTCTTCGTATCCCATCGGTCGCTCGCTCACACCCCCACCTTCCCTCAACTGCCGTTTTACGAGCGGGGCTCGGAGCCGTGCCGTGCGGGGCCGGCCCCCCCTGCGTCGCCCCATTCAACTTTCATCGCCCCGTAGTGAATACATGCGAAGGGTCCGGGATTGCATGGCTTTATTCGGGGTTCGTCGGGGGCTCATGGAGGGCCCCCGGGGGAAGGGGCGGAGGACGCCCTCTCCCGCCCCCTGGGGTGCCAGTTTTTCACTCTCGCCGCCGCCTTCCCGTTTGACGATGCGCAGCTGGTGCGGCCCATTCTGTAGGGACACGGGCTCCACGGCTGTCCATTTTACTCTCATAGAATTCGATGGTTATTTGGATATTTTGTAGGGCGACCGACAGCTTAAGTCATTTGCCCCACTGAGGACAGATGGGTTGGTTGGTAGGGGAAGGATTATTGGACTGGGCGAAGGATGGAGAAAAACCCGGCGTCAGTATTTAGCTTAATCTCAGCATAATGTGCCAATGGGGACTACGGTTCAACGACCCATCCGACGGACGGAGTACTGTTCTTGAAGTTCTCTCCTCTCAGCACCCGAGTAGGGATCGGGATACCACTTAAAATATCCACCGCCTTCAGTATGGGAAGCCAGTATTCTAGTCACCACACCAACCCGTTCACCTACAAGAATCGCCCAGCTCACAAAAGCCCATGCTGAAATTACTACTGCAAAGGAAAAAACACACCAGAAGTAAAGAAGGAATTTACTTTTATGATCATAGCACCAAATATAGCACATGGCATGTCTCATATAGTCCGTCATTTGAAATTCATTATGTAAACTTGTAAAATGGATATTTACGAAAGCCATTGCGCAAATAATAATGGTGACACTATTATGGTTAATCCAAATAAATATAGAAAAAAATCCATCAAATGTCTCTTGCTACGCAAAAATGTATAAAATGATTTTAACTTGAAAAATTACTTTAACTTTTCAGGCTTTTCAGGCCCAGGCCTTGGTTTAGCGATAAAATCATTATCAGGAAATAATAGCACCTAGAAAAATTTTAGTTCCAGCAATATGTTTAAGAATCTTTAACCGTGATGTAATATCTCACCGTCTAATATAGACTAAATCCTATAACCTATCACGATATCTATACCCAACCAGGGATTCGAACCCGTGACCTTTGTGTTTTTAATCTGGAGCGGTACGATCATGCTACATCGGCCTGCTGACTCTCGTTATCTAGTCACTTTTTTGAATTTTACCCTAGCAATGAGCCTTTTTCAACTGTAGTCGGCTTTCATTAATAGTTGCTGATAATTCCAAGATTTCAGTTTGATAAAACTTTGTTTTTAAGAGTTAACCCTTAAACTCTCTTTTGTAGAATATAAATACTAAATAAATAGTAAATGGAATACAAGTAAGTGATAATTAAATACGGAGGCGTAGGAGAAGGGTCTGGAGGGTTTTTCTAGCTCTCTCTCCAGGCTCAAAACGATCCTCTGAAAAAGGTTATTAGGGAGTGTATGTTCCTCCTTCGGACGGATTGGAAAATGAAACCGTTTTCTCAAATTTTTTCGTGGATGCTTATTGCCAATTTCATGTCTTCCTTTTCTCCCGGCTTCCTTTGCGGTATCCCTCTGACTCATCCGGGAGAGATTCCACCTACGGTGTGCTCTCCCTACATCCCGCTCTTGTTTCGTCGCTCTACCTGCCACTCCCACCCCTCACCAGTGGTCACCAGTCACCACCCCTCAACCTGTTCTAAGGAGGGGGACAAGGCCGGCGCAAATTTGATAGATATCGGAAAAAAACTGGCCAAAATTACAAATTTTCTTTTTTGAGGTATAAACTTGAAACATCAGATGTACAGTCTATAATTACTGTTTCATCTGGAATAACTCAGTCATTTTTCATGGCTCATACCCGTTAGTTAGATACAGAGGCTCAAGGATGACCAAATATCCCAACTGAAAATGCCTCATTTTTCTCAGAAAATCGTTCAAGTTAAGTAGGTGGTGGGGTTTTGCGACGAGTAAAATGGAACACAAAACAATATAATCTGTTAATACGGTACTTTTTCTATTTTATGGCTTATTTTTACAGTTTAATTTTGATACCTGATGTGTGCGAGCATCAATAAAATCTAAAAATAAAGCAATATTTGTGTTTTGGCCAGATTTTTCGAAAATCTGATCAATGTGCGGCGAGGAGAATGATTGATAATCACATTAATAATTGGCGTACTTATTGAATGAAATCAAGTGTATAAAAACCTCTCTTACCCTAAAATCATTTTTTGCGTCGCATTAAATTCCATGGTCTGGCTGGCGGTCATTTACCCAGGTGTGACCCGTCGGACACGAAATTGGCAGGCGAGGAGGATACCAGCCCTCCACTGATTACGTCCGCCCACCCTTTCACCTCGAGTGGAAGAACTTCTACCATTTATTCATGTCGATACTTCTCGATGACGGAAATATAGCGTTCATTTTGATGAAATCGCGCACGAGGGGAAAACTTTCAAATTTCCATCTCAATAGACGCTTTCACACGTTTCATTTTTCTTAACCTTTGCCCTCTCGTATTTCTTCTCTCGTCGGAACACTTCCAACTTGACTTCCTCCAAAGGGACGGATTCTCGACTCCATGCTCCCTCCAGAGCCCTCCTGTCACCCCTCGCTTTCCTCTCCCTCAATCTCCCGAGTAAAAGTGGAAAGATGGTGTTGGCTCTGTTACTATGGAACGGATTTTTTTTCCCATAGCCACCCTTTCACCAACATGTTATTTCCCTGGCCTCCTTTGCCTCGGGGAGCGGAAACGCCTAAGAGTGAGCGTTTAAGGTAGTTTCCGCGAGATATCACGTAGAATTTGATAAATTTGACCTCAATATTCTCAAAAGAAGGAAAAACTCTTTATCTTTTCAATGATAAAAAATATTAACCCTTTTGCCGAACTACTTTTCGAGCAATTTTTCTAAAAATATAAGCTGTTTTACATGGGATAGATTACGGCCGGGCGCTCCAGAGGGAATTTCTAACACCTAGATTTCGCCAAAAACTAGCGATATGTAGTTTGTGCGTTTTCTCAACTATTTATAAAATCTAATCAATTAATTACCGCAATTATTTTTAGCAAATCGCAAAAAAGTGTAAGTTGTGAAGGTGTTTTCACCGTGCGGTGTGAACAAATGAGTCAAGTTAGAGACTTATGTAGGTATATTTATTTAATTACTGAGACATTTTGTATTATATAACTATATACCTGCACCATGAATATTACATCTTTTACTTTACACTTCTTACAGACGCTGAAATAAAAAAATAAAATTCTAAAATGGTCTCCATTATGACTAGGGAAATATCTCGCTCAAACTATCTTAAAGGTCTGAGGTTTGTGCAGGCATTGCTTAAGATGTTGAGTTCTCGGTTTTCCAACATGGTGATGGTGTTCAACTGGAACGACGTTCCGATGATGGAGTCTGCCATCGTCTTCAGGGGAAATACCTGATTACCTCCCCTGAAGAAGAGGGCAGATTGTACACTGCTTCATGAAAACACCGCAAGTTGGGCTGAAGGTCTGGGCAAGTTGGGTTGGTCGATAAAAGCTGGACCAAATTCAAGAAGGGCTTTTTTTCTAACCAGAACTTGAAGTATCGTTATATCGTTCTTCATTAGTTGGCGCTTTAGGTGACATATGTCCTTTGTTCAAGTTGACAATATCATGAATAATGAAGCACAGAAATGGCAATTTTCCACTGGATACAATTTAATACGACCATGGTATAGGTGCATTGCATCATCATCAAGTCTGATGATACAGTCGTATTACATTTTATCTAGTAAAAAATTGGCAAATATGTGCTTCATTATGCAGAAATTCCACCATATACTTCTCTTTTTGATATCATAAATTATGACATTAAGCAATGAAAGATTTTTACCTCAAAGAGTTTGCTAAAACTAGTCTAGATTATTTGGTTCCTGCAAACTGAATTTATTTTTCAATTTAAGAGGAAACCTTTTCTCATTTTTCTCCAACCTTTCTCCTTTCCAAAACTACCTGCTTAAACAAGCTTTTCTAACAAATGCATGGCTTAAAAATTTTATATCACTTTGTGCACGCGGTTCATTCATTTGAACGACCACTGGATTTGCATTCATTATTATGCAATCATGTATTCGAATGACCCCATTTTTAGCTCATTTGCTAGCGTTTAAATTAGCTTAGATACGCAATTAAATTTTCAAATGGTTCATTAATAAGGAATCACTTCCGTCATGATGCGTTGAGCTTGATCAAACTTTGCAGGGATGAAAAAGGGCGATTTGTGATCATTGGATTCAAGTAACGGCCTGTGGAGAGCTACTGGTTCATTATTGACTAAATAGACTCTATGTAATTAATTAATAATAATATTGTAGAGGATAAACTAATTCAAAAATATTACTTTTATTTTTTCGATCCTTAAATATATCCGTATTATAAGAATAATAGTGTGCCTTCTTATTTTTCTTCTCTTTCTTGACTCTTTCCCCTTAAGTCTCTTCCACGTCCTGGCAGCTGCCTATCTCTGCCATGTTCAAGCCTTTCCGTCTTATTGTTACCTCATGAAGTGGTCGGTCGCTAGATTGTAGCACTTATGCTCGCCCATGAGAAACATTGATGTTTACGTTCCCAAGACTTTGTGATGTATATTTAAGTGAATTGCTACAGTACCAATCATTCGGGACTCAGTTCCTTTGTGTGATAAATAGATTAAGAAAGCGGCAACGGCCTGCCACGATGGAAACACCGGTTCCCGATCAGTCACCGAAGTTAAGCATCGTTGGGCTCGGCTCGGGTTTGGAGGGGTGATCCTCCGATTCGTCCGAGTGCTGTTGTCCCTGTCTGCGCGTGGCAGACAGTAAGTGCGAAATGACCTTAGCCGTCGAAGCACGTTAAGCAAAAATACGATTAAGAAAGCCTAAGTCATTATTTATCCAAGCTTTTTTCACACCGGCTGTTTGTCTAGGGTTTCGAATTCCAGGTCCCTACCCTGCACCCCTTAAGTTGGATGGGTTCGCATTGCAATTCAGCAAGTTTCATACAATCTTACATTTTGTTAGTAAATAGCCCAAAGACGAATCATGTCAGACTCCAAAAAGTCCTTTTCACACATTATTTAACCTGGCTTCATCACGATGTCCTTTCGAGGGATCTTAGCCCACTAAGGTAAAGATTCCTCATCTTTAGGCACGAGAAAAAGTGCTTTTTTCTTGTTGCTGTCTTGCCCTGAAGTACAACGTGGAGCGATATAGTGATGCCCTGGCATTTTTACAAGACGTCATAATCTTATAACCATATGTATAGATAAAATACCTGTTAAAGTGTTGAGTATTATCTCTAAATTCACGAACTCCGCGGTCCAGTACCACTATGAACACGTTGTGATAGTGAAAGCTACAGGGCTAGCGAGTTTGCTGCCACCTGGTTTCAGTTTCTCCCTCAGGTGACGGTAAAGCGGACTGAAATTTCCAGGAGTGGCCAGTCCTGTTAAATCTACGTCCATGTTCTTTTCGAATGTCATTGGTCTAATTTCCCAGACGCACACGTTTTCCACGTTCACCTGGGTCGCCCTCCTCGTGTACGCTTTGTGGAAATACGGTCCAAGCAGTGCGGTTTAAGAAGAGCGCCGTTAAAATTTCGGTCCGGGATTTTACTGCAGGCAAGCATATACTGACGTAGGCTTCAGGTTTGCAGTTAGGCAGATTTCCGGGTTTCGTCCGTGTTGTCATCTTTGGTGGCGACGTTTCACCTACTGTGCTGTAGGCGTCCTCAGGCCAGGCTGAAGTCCTATATGCTAACGTAAGTACTTCCGGGCTGCAAAAAGGCTTCTATCTCGCCTGAATTATGCTTTTTAAAGAAATTATTTTCTTCTAAATTATCTCTTATTTCCCCCTGTATGATTCCACTTCAACGTCGGCATCGCTAATGACCTCTGTTGTAGTAAGTGTGCCAAAGTTTCGTTGCAAAAAGTCTTTAATATACCTTCGGCGCTGCGTTCGGCGCGTTAACTGTAGGTATACTTATGTCCCAGAGAACAGATTTGATGAAGAATCATTTCATGAATACTCTTATCTCTTTTATTTGTTTTTTTTTGTTTTGGATTGCAACAATCTTAAAATCCCGCGGATCACTAGGATTAGGAATAACTGTGATCGAAATTTCATTGAAGTTGTATTTTTCAATCGTAGTAGTAATTTTCAACATTTTTTTTATGGCGACTGTACTAAATATTTAATGAGGATTGCATCATAATCTCTAATACTGTAATAAACTCAATTATAGGATGCAATTTAATTGGTAAACATGAAGTAGGTATCTGTAAATTAAATAAATTGCAAACGAATAAGAAGTCAAGACGAGATCAACGTGAAGAGTGGTCAACTCTACAGATGGAGAACAGGTTATGGTTAAGGAAAACTACGCTGTGGTTAAGCGGCATCTTCAAAATGTGGCTGCATTAACAACGAAATAGCAGAGCATTCAGAAGGGCATAATACTTATGGGTGCCCTCTTTGTAAGTTACTCTCCCGTTAGGAAAGACAAGGTTTAGCAGAATTAGTGAGTACGTATGGACGTGACTAACATGTGCTTCTCAAACTCAATTTCCATGTTTGAGGCATCTCCAAAGGCTTAATACTTAGTTCACAGTTTTAACTCTATTAAGAAATGATCAGTTAATTATCTGCGTGGAATGGTACATCCCTGAATAGTGCCCATTTGAAGGAGATATTAGGCACTTGCTTGCTATACGAATTGGGGATAGGAGTTTCGAAAGATTGCATTCAGGACGCGCTTCCTCTGTGATGTATTAATTCACTGAATGACTCGCCACTTGTTCCGCTACCGCAATTCTTCCTCCCGATTTGCTCACTCTCGATGGCCTCCCTACCCAGCATCCACCCTGCTCGATCCCCACCCTGATACAACCACCAATACGCCCCCTCCCCCAACTTGCCCTGAAGTCACTTCCCCCCCCCCCACCCCCTGCTACCTGCTCCCGCACCCCGCTTGCACGCCTTTCATTCAAAACTCGAGACTCAAATTTGACGAAGTTCCAAAAAAAAATATTTCTCGAGCAAGTTTTTCGCCGCCCCTGAGGAGAACTCACCCCTTCACCGAATCACCGATGTCGCACTATTTTCCCTCGGCGCTTGCCCCTGGGTTCCCTCATGCATCTCGCAGAATCCGCTGCTTTCGTCTCCTCAACCTCAGTCTCAGATCCCTCCGCGCGTTTGCGGTCGTAGCCAGGTAGTCGAAGACACACTTGACCAGCGTTGCTATTCATGTCATTATGAATCGCAGGGTAATTATAGTGTAATGGTTAGCGTTTTTAGGAGTGGATGGAGGTAGAAAAGAGGTTCGACGTTAGCTTTTCTTGGTTTCTCACATAGTGAAATCTATACGTGCCTGACGAAGCCGGCCGAAGGGTCGTTGAAAGCTCGCACTTTATTAAAAATGCAATCAGTGTAACCGAGAGCAAAAACGTTAAAATTATGCAAAACATTGAAAATCTAAAATAAAAATTGAAATCTAAACACGTAAACAATGACTGAGCTGATGAGTTGTTCTCGGGTCGGGCACCGGGTTAGGCTTTCCATGATTGCCGACGTTTCGGCAGGAGACTTGAAAATGACAGGAAAGTCTCCTGCCGAAATGTCGGCAATCATGGAAAGCCTAACCCGGTGGGAAACCCGAGAACAACTCACCAGCATCATTCGCCGGGAAAGCCTAAAATCATAAATGACTGAGCTGTTCTATCGTAGATTTCAGCGGCGTCAAATACCCGTTGGAATACTGGTGAAGTATTTATCTAGAAGGATAGAACGCACACTGTGAACATCCGGGAATGCAGCAAAAACAATTCCTAGTGCTAAAAATATAAATCACTCATGAAGTACATGTGTATTGGTGGTTTTATGTAAAATGTTCCCTTGATGCGATAATATTTTGATAAAAATGACCAGTTGGCACAGTCAATGTTGCATTTTTCTGATGCCTATTATGGCGGTCATGATTAATAGCCGAAAATAATTTTTTTCAGTCTCTATATTC
Source organism: Pyrrhosoma nymphula (assembly GCA_963573305.1). Taxonomy (NCBI): domain Eukaryota; kingdom Metazoa; phylum Arthropoda; class Insecta; order Odonata; family Coenagrionidae; genus Pyrrhosoma; species Pyrrhosoma nymphula. Next base: position 101,220,741 of record OY754332.1, on the reverse strand, counting down.
GATATGAGACGAGGAGTAAAAATTCCGACCCTCTGTCACGTTGACAAAATTTTGAGATGCTGTCTAATTTTTAACTTCATACTCCGTAACGAGTGACCAGTTATATATAGAGAGCAGCTTAATCAGTTATGTTTAACTACGAAATAGTAACCCTAGCTTTTGAACTGTGAAAGTGACATCATACATGTGGTTCTTTCAGCCCGTGGTGATAACGCTTGTAACACGCCGGATCTAGGGGTCGCTAGGGAGAGCTGGGGAATGAGTGCTGTGATTGTAAACGGAGCTAGTTTTTATCGTTTGGTTACACCCATTGCAATAATCTTAGGCGTAATTTCAAGTGCCTGTTATTTTTCACGCCAAAAAATCATAAATACTTTCCAAAAACTATGTACCCAAAAAAATAGGTTACCACGCTCGGTGAGATCAGTAAGTAGTACCAAGTAGAGATGGGTCATTTTAATTCAATTTTTAAAATTAATATTGCTGCCACAGGCACTTGCTACAAGCCCAAAATATAGATATTTTCATTGGAATTTAAGGAAATTGCTTCAGGAAAAGTGAAAGGTGGCTGGCCAAAGCTCTACGTCTAATAATAGTCCAATATTCGAAATAAATCAACGGAGATTCTCAAAGAAGGCGGAAGATGCCGAAATAATATGAGCAAAGGAAAGCTCAAAATTAATGAAGAGTTAGTATATTTACCATATTTATCATGCAGGCGTGTTATGCGTAATTAAATAGAATGTGGTTGTGTGTTGACTGCCTAGTGACGTCAAGATCAAATGAAACATAGTGACGTGCCTTTTTTTCACAGAGTACAAATATGTTCTTATAATTTCTTTTATCGCTCACTTAGCGTTTTAAATTGTCACTGACATCCTCAAAATTTCTTTTTCGACCTGAGTATTTGATTGCAAAAATATAATAAATTTAAAACACAGCCCTATTAGCTCCATTCTTCCACCAGAAGTCCATCCCTAGGTTTCGGTAATCCCTTAAGAACCACGGGACTTATTTTATTCCGGGATTTAAAGTCTCCTGCTTTTCACTGAGTCATAACGCGATAGCTTTTTATTTACAGCCCCAAGTACCAGAAAAGTAATCACAGGTACACAACTGTATAGACTTAGTTAAATCCCTCACGTAGTGCGGATGCCGGACGAGTGTGTCGGAACTTGGCTGTTTTTGCGTGTGGACTGGCTGAGCACCCTCCCGCATACCAAAAAATTGGGATCAAGAGAATCCGCTGCAGACGCCGAAGGAATTATTCAGATACCGTCGTACTACTGGGAAGTGGGACCGCGTATGAAAGTTAAGAGAGAGAGTTTGACTTTAGGACTGCGGGATTTAACACTTGAAGTAGCAGTGAGGTCATTTTGACCCCTTTTCAATTTTGACAATCCATTATTTATGAATGGTTCATCTCAGCTCTTGTGTATCTCTTGACTTTTATTTATTTTATTAGGAGAATATAATGTGAAAATAAGAAACTCATAGCAGTCATAGTTTTTATTGCACATTACCTTCAACCTATTAGTACCATAGGGTTCATTTTGATCCCGGGACATTTCTTCCCAGTTTTATTAGATTTTTGTCATTTTAGAATGGTCCTTTATTGTCTTTTATTAAAATATCTTTCTCTATTGATTCTCTCGGGTTTTTATATACGATTGTAACCGTTTAAGGGTTCTCAAAATGCGAATTTATATACACGTACGCATAGTGATAATACTTTGATGGCATATGCGTTTTTTAACTTCAAAATAGGTACATAAATATAAACCTTACCCCTTACTTAAATATAAACTTACGCCTTTGATTTCCACAGGACTCTTTGGAAACATTTTAACATGCCGGAAACAATACTTATGTTCAATGCACTTTGTACCACTTTTGAGCAACGGTCGATGAAAATGTGGAAAAGACAAAGTGGAAATGATAAATTATAGTATGTTATTGTAAACCGCCATGATTCCTAGAAAATATAAACAATAATAAAAGAAATTTTCAAAACAGTTTCCATATTATTTCGTTTAAAAATCTTAAATTTTCCTTTAGAAAACTAAGTATTCCTAGAATATCAAATTTACTCCTGCTGGTACTAATTGGCATGCCACAAAGTCCGGTACTTCTAGTGTTAAAGGATTGTTTTACCTTGTAAAATACGAGATCCGAGTGTGCCAAGCCGCAAGACTCGGGCGCCTTTGCTTATTTGCCCTTCTTCACTCCACTACTTGCCCATACTTTGTTGCCAGATTTTCACTTACTCCCCGATTGGCGGTGGTCTGTGTCAGGATGCATTATTTATTCGGAGTGCATTCTTATTTTTTATAAGTTCCATTCCCTTATTTCGTGCCGCGTTAAGCTTCGCGCCGGTCTGAGAACTTAGACAAAACAAGCCCCAAACGCGATTTCGGAAATTGTGTCTCAAGGGTTGAACATCAAGTGACCTCGTTGTTCTTTCTTTATCCTGCTTGTTACTGGTTCAGTGTCTGCTCAAATCGACGGTAATAAGTTTATAGAATTGAGAAAACCTGTAAGGAAGCTCAGGAATAAGAAATAACATTGTTGAGTTTGAAGTAATGAAGGCGAAAAGTATTAAAGTAAAGAAAACGATATTGTGTTGTGGGTGTATTACGTTGAATAGGTAGTTTAACGCTGTAACTGGCCCCTCAGCCTAAAGTCACATTTTTTCTTCGTAGGAATCATGCATTTACTAATTGCAGTCAAATATTTTTCAAGGATTAAGAGAAAAAGTATTTGTAGCAAAAATTAAATAGTTTTTATATCCAGTTTCCAGTATATGTGGCTTTTCCTGCTCCAAACCAACGGGGTTCTAAGTAAAAATCCACTTTTCATTTCTCCACGCCCAATGTATTCTTTTAAAAATGGTGGTTCTTTATTCCCAGATTTTTACATTTTCACTAATTAATTGTGTGAAACTCAGAGGGCTGTGAGATCACTCTTATCGTATATGTATTAGTCGTAGGTTATAACGTGCGATTTAGGCGACACCAGGTCGTATTCGCTTGTACTAATGGGATGTCAAATTTTGGGGAGAATCAGGAGGCAAAGTATTCTCATAAGCTTTATATTGGCCATCGCAGAATGGTGTAGATGCATTTGGCGCTCATATGCGTGATGGCATCCGGGCTGCGGAATGTAATTAATGGGCTGATGCCGTATTGGAAGATATTTTGTCACGTCAATGAATAATTGATTACACTCGGATTTCTCGGTGCAAAATATGCCTCGGAAAGTCAGCTTCCATTTTCATCTTTATTGTTAACATTAACATTTTGCCCATTATATTAATTTGCATCGCGTCAATTGTAATCTACTTTATTATTTATATTACATTAATATTGTTTTCGAATCAAAACTTGAAAAAACCGGCAAACGGACAGTAATTGTCTCTCTGTTTTACCTTCTATTATACTAATAATTCCGATGTCCATATCTACTAGCGATGTAGACCCCGAAAAATATGGCCTTCTTATATTGTTTGCTATTTTTCTCATATATCTTTAGTAAGCAGTTCCTTGCTTACTTAAGATAAGGTGCCAACGTTAAAAATCGTCTTATCATAGGACCCGAGATATTTTTTTTGATCTCCAAGTATTTCATTATTACCACTTTCGGGAATAAGAGAAGAGCGCTCAGGATAGTGGAGAAAAATTTGGCTATATGTAGAGAGGAAATATATCTTTTGGAAATAAATAACTATTTTCTTTAAATCCTTCAGAATTTGACTGTCATAAGGATTGGTAAGCACAGTAGTTGTTTCCCAAGTCCCACGTCTGTCAGTACTTGATCTCTTTTCCAGGTAATATTTTTAGGCGCTATTTTATTAATCTGGATAACAGTTTTTATAACCCAATGGATTCTCGTAAAATGGCAGAATTTTATATTTCAAAGTCATTCGTGTCTCTAACCCATGGCCTAAAAATAATTGTATTTCAATGCTGGTGGTAAAGCTTCTGAAGTAGCGGTTATTCACCATGGTACCAGTGTAGGTGCGCAGTAGTTACCAAAAATTCGGTATCGTCACTTTCGAATCGACCAGTAGAAAGTAGCTGCAACGCTGGCGACACTGTAATCGTTAATAAACACGGTACGCGGTGGGTAATCGCGATTGCAGCCTTCAGCTCAAGCTTTTTCTTCATTTGCCTCCATAGCTATCTTCAAAGTGTGAACGATAATATTATGTGACATCCCTTTTTTCTATCTCAATAAAAATATGTGGTAGGATAAATTTTTAACTTCATATAGCTCTTATGATTGTGGCATTTTTCGTACACCCCACCACTTTTTTTGCCTGATTCCCCCAGTTTACCTTCTGCGGACTGTTTTCCCTCCGGACTTAGCCGAAGGACTTAGTGCGCATGACGGGGCGCGCCCCTTCATGCGCGCTAACGACATGTGCACCAATGATGGCGAAAATGCCCACGAATCCAAAATGCAGCGACTCCTGCCAGCAACTTCTGCCACGACTTCTTCCACGCCTTCGACACGCCTTTCGCCGCGCCTTTACCTCACCAGGTCCTGCATCATTTATATTGCCCCTAAGGTGAGGAAGGATTCCGAAAATGCGGTCATTCTGACCAAGGCACAAAGGCTGTGATCCTGTATTCTGCGGCCGAAGCCAGAAAACAGTTCCTGGCGCTCCAATTGAAAACTGCTACCCCATCTATCACTCATCCCATTACTTCTTCCCCTCCAAGGCTACCAATCGCCTATGTCCTAAGCTAACCCATTCCACCTCGTGCTGGCCGACAAACCCCCTTCTCAGCTGATTCATCCCTGAGAACGCTCTCTTTTGCAGTCGAGATGGCGACCTTGTAACACCGTTGTGTGAACCTGATGACTTTTAGTCATTTTGTAATTTGAGAGAAGCTCAACCTCTCTTAATTGTATATTTTAATCATTTCTGAGTGGAAACTCTCATTACGGTCGCCTGGCACTCGACCTGTGGGTAAATTGCTTGTAACTTGGTTGGTTTCACGTGTGAAATATATTGATAGTTCAGTAATTGATTTATAATACTTGTGTTTCGTTCAATTTCCTCAATTTTCTCACTCAAGCTCGGAAAGAGTTTGTTTTTACGGGTGTTATCGGCGAGAAAAACTATTCCCTTCTCAGGATAGCGCTTCATGATGCTCCATTTGCTTCGTGCAGTTGAGAAATATTTAGTTGCACTCCCATTTCTACCACTGCTAAATAGTTGACATTGTCTCATAACTCACTTGCACACGGTACATGGTAATTTAATTCCCTATTGTTAATGAGGAACATCGTTTATCTTTTTTGTCTAGAGTAGAATTGACCACTAGTGGAGTTCGGTCTCCGTGACCCTATGCAGCCGTAGACAATTCAAGAGGTCCGACGAGGCATTAGTGCCTCAGCCTCCCGAGTGCAGGGCCCTTCCACGCTCCGATAGGGAATCCTCTCGGATCTTTGAATTCCCTAATCAGTGCTTCTATTCTTCCACAAGGGTCTCAGTTCCTCGAAATTGGCCCGCACTCTATCTATAAGCGTTACAATTTTAGTCGGTTGCTATGTGGCTTATCGTGCGATAAGTGAAATACCATTATTTTTGCTATTCGTTATCGCTCGACGTCCTAACGTACGATCTCGGTTTAAATATCGTACTTTATCTTTTACTGTCGTAAGTAGATGGTTCTTCATATCAGCCGGTAACGCTGAGATATCATAGGATTTACTGTCGTAGACATCATTCTCGTTGTATCTGCATATCACAGTAAATAATCTGTGGTTTAGTTCATAGTTTTTTGTATTTAGTTTTTTAGAGAACTTATGGATCAATTTCAACGACATTTCATTAGTGGTATTTCTTTCAATGTTATTGAATGGACTCCACACTGGTATGATAGTTTGATCTTTTCTTTTTGCTCGTGAATAAATTGGAAAAAAGTTCCTTTTCTTTTAAATATAGCTCTCTTGGCCGGTTAATACGGATTGTATATAAACAAATAAGACTTTTCATGTGCCAGGTTGAGATAAATATACATTGAACATGATATATTACTATTACTGACTTTAGGTAGTGAAGTGTCACGTAATGCTTTACGTAATTTAAAGTGATCCTTACATCTTTTATTGATCCTTACATATGAATTCTACAGTTTTTCTTGAAGTCCCCCCTGGATTTTTTCTCAAATAGCTTTCATTTACAAGCTCCGTAGTTTTCACTCATTTGGCAAACAAGGAAATATTTTTGGAGCTGTAAACGTCGTACTTAAGATAATGTTGTACTGTCGAAGTCCTCCACTACAAAGCCGTTTTCGCACAGTGGAAGCACCAAAATCTTTAAGAGCATTTTATACTTACTATATAACACGTGTATTTAGAAACATTAATAACATTTGGGAAGACGTGGGCTTCACGGGAAAATTTCAAGGGTCCTCCCAAACATAGGTGGAAAAAGATTGCTTTTCATGTTTATCCGCTGGAACTTTTTTCTATGGGGTAATAGTTATGTTTTCCTCGTAGCTCTGCAAAGGATATGTCTTTTCGATTTTTCACTCTCTATAAACATCAATGAATCAATTTCATGTCCTAAATTTTGCAGTTCTTCATACACGCAACCGGGATTGCCCGCGCTCGTCGGAACGGAAGGCTGCCTGCTCTCGGAAGGCAGTTTTGACGTCAGGCGGGGAGACGCCCCCTTTAGGCCGGTTTTCGCGGCGTTATAATGTCGACTACTTGACGGATTTATGTCTACGAAACTAGGCTTTACTTTGACCTCGGCTTTCAGCATTGTGCTGAACTTAACATCTTCAGCCACCTCAATATTTTTCCAAAAATAGGAACGTTCCTGATTCTCTTTTCGATACACTGACTGCTAATGGAAATCAACTAACGTTATATAACAAATAGTTCATATTTCTGTCCTCTCTCTATCCCAACTGGCCGCATGTAGCCACTTTTATCACTTAAATATTGAAGTTTTTGATTCTACGAAAGAAGATGCACTGTCTCAATAATTCAGTGCTTTTTATTTGGCACCTTACTTCATAATTAGGCTTGCTTTTTTTCTAAAACTACCTAAATACGTTTTAAAAATTGATATCCTCTAGGATTATGAAGTATTGCCATTTTGCTACAACGCGCGTATTTTAATATTAGTGTCCATCAACATTATGTATCGCAATGTTCCGCTTAAAAATAACTTTGAACCTCAGAGCGTCTCTTTGATTTCCCGCTAGCCAAATGTTTTGACTGACTGAATATTTTACTGCCTAAGTACTGTTCCCATGCTAGGTAACGATGAGCATTACTTATCCTAATTTCACTCTTTTGCGACACTAGAGTGTTAGACCGTATTAAAAAGTAATCATAATTACTAAGCGATACAAATATTTGTATGGTAATTTTAACAATTTTATGTAAAATGATTATGTTTGTAGTCTCGTAAATTAATTATTTATATGCTGGATAGTATATATACTCCCAATCCATATCTTTAATTTTAAATGAGTGTTGAGGAATTAGTTAATGCAGAATTCCTCATTCTTTAAACTCTTCCTTTTTGACATCTCCCTCTTTTTCGGAAAAGGGCTTTATCAGGACACTGAAGCAAGTACTATATTCTGAATTGATATTAAAAGTAATCATGCAAAAGTACTGCATGAAGCTGTTATTCTCTCATTCATGTTTACACATACCTATCATATCAAATGTTTACTTATTCAGTGATGGCAAATCTTTTGTCATGGTTCAGTCATTAAGTTGCTAGCGGTGGAACAAACATATGTACATACATACCCAGCCGCTGAAAACATAACACTCCGTTTTTTTTGGGCAGTCATGTAATAATGTGAGGTTTTCCAACTTAAATACTTTAACGATGCTGATATTACCAACTTAAATAATTCAGACTCCGGTAAGAATGCTGTAGTTGTGTCCCATTGGGAGAAAAAAATAAATATTTTATGGTATTTAATAATAATATAAACATTTTAATATATATAATAAATAAAAAATCTTTGTGGAAACTTGTCGGTGGCTCGCCTAAATATCAGTTCAGTATGGGCTATGCGTGGACACAGCTTCAGTTCTTTACGAAAACCTCCCTCACTCTTTCAGAAGATTAATATCCACAGAGTGAGTCATGTTTGGGAAAGTGTGAGTTCCAATATCTGCAATGTATGTACTTGAGGTGCAAGAAAATTTATGGGGGAATGGTGATCAATTAAACTGGTTGCCAGTAGTGCTTCGCTTCTTCTCGAGGACCTTTGAGTTGAAATCCATTGCTTTTTATTGAGTGCTTCGGGGGAGAGAGAAGAGCTTCACGCCCCAGACCCAACGGGCACATAAACCAAAAACAAAGCTCTTTCAATACAATGGTTGGAAAATGTCTCCCTGAGGCATTGATCAATGTTCCTTTGTTTCTTACGTGTGGAAGATGCTAAAATACTGCTTCGATCAATTGAAAAATCACAGCGAAAGTAATCAAGCTCTTATAAATCATAGATTTTTTATTTACAACTTCTTATCATCCTCAAATCTAGTATCACTCTAGAATCGGAAAATATCGAATGTTTTGTATTTCTTGATGCGTAAGAATCCACATTCAATTCTCAATACAAGAATCGTAAATACCATTAAAAATGCTGCTGGCTATAAATTCAAGAAGTGGGTTCGTAATTTTACGTTTAAGAATTTTAAAATGTGTTGCATAAATAACGATTCAATGAGGAAAATCAACGGAGTGTTTTCCAATCATTCGATGTTTTCATTGACTGCAGAACCGATAGATTTGAAATTTCATTTTTCCCACGTACAATAAGGGATCATAATAGTTGTGATAGATCAATCATATGAAATACCCACTCTCAATAGGTATAGGAGAATTTTCACTTGTGCTTAATAACACAGCATCATTACTAACACTTCACACCGGTCGATTTGTCCGGCATTATTTTATTTTGTTCTCTGCATGAAGTAGCATCTCGTAGCATTCATAAATTAACAGTATTAGTAATATTAACCACTAGATCTGTGTATGGTTATTGTTCTGCATGTTTGGATGTTCATTTACGTATCACTCTCCCAGTTTCCGGTTGGAATGCGCACTGTTCTCCTGACTGCGTTTTGGACTGTGCCTAGCGGCAGGGGAAGCGTGCGAGGTTCTGATTTGTGCTGGGACGAGTGCTGCATGCTTGGTGTGGAATCACCCCGTGCCACTCACCCTAGTGGTGGCTTGCATGGTACTTCGTAGATTCATATGTGGATGCACATGTATTGAATTTGGTCCCGGAACACTTTCAAATATCTCAGGCCTATTTCACGTGTATTTTTGCTGGCCAGTAGGATATTCAATTTAAAATTAGTAATATTCATAATATTCCATTGTTATAGAAACAAAAATTCAAATTTGTCTCAAATAACTTTCATAGAGAATAATTACATTACTCTTCTTCTGAATGCCCAGTGGTCTTCCCTATGTAGCATTTGGCAATGTACAGATCTTGAATAAATATGTAAATTTTTCCATACCTTTGCATCAAGTGGTCATTAATTTTGATTGAACGAGAAGTGTTTGAGTAACATCAGACAGTGTACTAACCAGCTCGCCGTAGTATTTAAAATCACAATCATTGGTGTGGTGTTATCTATAAAGGTTTCACACCTACGTGGCAGAGCTATTTTGTAAAATTAACGCTTTCATTTATTCTAATCATTTCTTTTTATTAGCAACCGGCTTCTTTCATATTTTTTAAATATTTGAGCTTTTTTATTTCTATGTTAGAGAAACGAGCGAACCCACATCAAGGCATGTAGAAAATTTCAAGGTACAATGTTGATATATCTGAACCAATTTCAACCTGAACAGAGGGTATTGTAACTCCCTAAACGTACTACTGTCTAGGATCCTTGTCTGAGATCTTTTTACCTTGGGAGAAATACCTAAAGAGTTCACAGGTGTGAGTGAAATCATATTGAAGGGACTCTCTTTCCGCGACTGAGCGATTCTCCTGTTGTTGATCCTCAAATGATCGTCTCCACTTCTTACTACTAGGAAGCACCCAAAGCGAATAGCTGTCCTCGTGTTTGGGAACGCCACGCCTCCTGAGGGCTATTGTCGTAAGGATGCCGACTCGTCTACCCCTAATTGACGGTGGGAAAATAAAAAGGACACGTTTGTGGAGTGCCGCGCCCAATGGTGGTCCGCTGATAGGTTTTGGTTCAATCATGGCTCAATGCCTATTGTTATAATATATACAGTCCACAAAAAAATTTGGAGAGTCGCGATTGCATGTGACCACCCATGTCCTTATACTCTCGGACCTTGGCGCCGAGCGTAGGAATAGGGGTGCTATTACGAGAATGCTAGTATCAATACATGCAGGGTACCTCGTGAGTGCATATTGCAATGTTTGCTAAATTGATAGAGCACTAAGCGGGAATTTAGTGGGTTTGTGTTCAAGTCCCATTCAAGGCAAATGATTTTATTTACTGTTTATTAAATAAACGTGTAGCAATTTAAATTATAATTCATAGTAAATGAACAGTTTTAACCACTTATTTAGCGTCAGTTATAGCAGAAATATCCGCATCGTACTTTAAAATTGGGTAGAAATATATCAACAGGAAAAACTCCAGCGTGAATATACATGACGTGTAAACATTTTTGACGATAGCACGGTGCTCTGTGGCATTCCTTATTTCCCGATTGTGTCGCGGAGCGTTGCTGCGGCCCCATGCGTTCAGCAACAAAGCAAGCTCGGATTATGCTTCTTCTTTGACGTCAACTCAAGGAACTGTCAGAGTAAAATTTTTGGCATTCCTTGGCGCCGCATTTTCTCCACATTAAACCTTGCAATCTTTAAAGCAATCTTGGTAATTTCTGCGGTGAAGCACCACCACTAGTTCAATCAGAAATGTTTTTCTGGTGAGCATTGATGTTGCGTCTTGTGACGAAATTTGAGGTGGGACTTAATCATTTATCACTTCTCCAATCCGATAAGTTTAATCACATGTGCATGGGGTTTTTGGGTGGCACTTCAAGTACTATTATTGAATTTATGTGTCTCTTAGAGGCTTACAAGTGTCAATTAAGCAATTTCATCCTGTTACGATGCAAACAACGTCCTGATTATCAGTAGAGACTACCAGTGAGGCATCGTATAACTATATCTTGCAATGCCTTCTGGTCTGTGGAAAAGTGGAAAACATCCAAATTGCTTTGTGAGTTGTTAAAATTACAGTTGAAAACTAAGTCTGTTTTACAAATGCTGAGGATACCGCGACTAGCCATAGTATTGCCCTTACGTTGTAACCCGCAAGTGCAAAATTCCACAAAGCATTCGCCCTGACTGGGGCTCGAACGCAGATCCCTCGCCATCGCGCAAGTGCCTTAGCCGGTTAAGCACCGAGCCGTCCAAAATCCCACAGGAGAGAAGGCCGCCACAGTAGCTTAACAGGCTGAAGCACTTGGCGCAATATCAGGGATCTGGGTTCGAGTTCTGTTCAAAGCCAATGATTTCTCCGGTGTGGAATTTCGCAATGCAGTCTAGAAAAAACAGGCAGCTTGTTGAACACCCGAGAATACTGTAATATTTACTTTGAAGCTGCTGCAATCTGCGATGGAAAATCTTAGGAACCATTTTTGTATTCATGTTTCAATATGTGAAAAAACAGGCAAACCAGTTTAAGGTCCTTCTTCCAACCAATTATTATTGACGCAGATGACATCTCCAGACAAGCGTATCTCCGATTAAAAATCATTATAAATCGGTATGGAAAAATACTTGATCTTGTTCTTACAAATATTGACGCTATTGATGTTAACGGCATTAAATGTTATATTGAATTGTTAAGACAGGATCCGTATCAACCTGATGTAGAATTACAATATCTTTGCATACTCTAAAGAAAACCTCTATGCTATGCAAGTAACTCTTATAACTTCAAGAGAGGTGATTATTTAAGGTTATACAATGAATTGAATAGTAAAGATTGGAATGCCATTAATTCGATTAATAATGTCAATATGGGTTTAGAAATGGTTTAAAGTTGTTTTTATGAAGCGATGGATGTGTCGATCCCTAAATGTAAGACATCGAATTATAAATATCCCTCTTGGTTTAACTATGAATTAATAAAGAAAATAAAAAAGAAAGCCAGAAAATTGTTTAGGAAATATGGTTCTATATACCACCAGACCTTGTACAATATTTTGCGGTTAGAAGTTAAAAAAAGTATCGAGCATAATTTTAATTTGTATGTGGGAAAAGTACAACTGAATATAGCCCGTGGAAATTATGATGGCATTTGGAAATTCGCAAAAAAGAATAAATCTTTTAAACATACCCCAGACATTATGAAATTAATTGGGATTGAAATAAACTCTTCGGATAAAATAGCGAGTGCATTCAGAGAGTCTTTCATGTCAGTTTATTAAAATTATACAAGAATCTCTGAAAATTACTTAACTGATTGTGGAGTATCGGATTGCAGTAATAATATTTATTTAAATTATATTGATGTAGACGAAGTACTAAATTGAATAAAATTTGTAGAACGAAAAAGTCAATTGGTCCGGACGGCAATACAGCGTTTATTGTGAAAGGTTGTAAAGATATCATAGCTCCAACTTCATATCATCTGTTAAATGCTTCCTTAAAAATAGGAGTATTTCCAAATAAATGGAAAATTGCAAAGGTTGGTCCTGTTCTCAAGAAATTGAGAACGTTTTTGAGAGTATAATTTGAGAGTATAATATTTAAACATATTAAATTTCAATTCAAAAGCCATATGAGTAAACTCCAGCACGGATTCGTAGCAAATAGATCTGCGACAACAATTTTAGCTGATTTTACAAATTATGTTATTACCGTTATCGACAGTGGCTCCCAAGTTGGTGCTATTTACCTTGACTTACGAAAAGCATTTCACACCGTTAGTCATGACATCTTGATGAAAAAACTTCAAAGAATTGGGGAAGCAGGATATTTCCTTAAGTTATTGTGCTCATTCTTGCTTGAAAGAAAGCAGTATGTAGTACAAGGGAATTCGTCATGAAGTGAATATCTTGTATCATCGGGTGTACCACAAGGGAATTCGTCATGAAGTGAATATCTTGTATCATCGGGTGTGCCACAAGGTTCAAATTTAGGACCACTTGATTTTTCAATATTTATAAATGACCTGCCAAGATATATTCAGCATGCGAATTATTTACTGTTTGCTGATGATATCAAGATATATAGAAGAGTGAATAATCTAAATGACTGTTCGCAATTACAGTGTGATTTAAACAGTCTCATTATTTGGTCCCAAAAAAACCAGTTGAACTTTAACGTTGATAATTGTTGTGTAATTACCTTTTCAAAGAGAAAATAAGAAATAAAGTTTGACTATTCAATGAAAGACCAAATTATCAAAACGAAAAAAAAACATAAAAGACTTAAGAATTCTTTTTTTATTCTAATATGACTTTTGTTAGCCACATTTTACATGCATCCATTGCTGCATGTAAATTGTTTGGTTTTATATGTCGTATTTCGAAGTACTTCAAAAATGAAATTGTTTTAACAAAGTTGTATTATTCTTTTGTAAGGAGCAAATTAGAATATTGTTCGGTTAAATGGAACCTATGTAGAAAAAGTATAGTGGAACAATTGAGAGAGACCAGAAAAGGTTTTTGAGGTTTCTTTATTATGTTCGATACCATGTTTACCCCACTTTTGAAAATCATGTTACGTATGAAGAATTATTGTCAATGTTTAATATTCATAAAATTAGTGATAGAAGAATGTTAAATGATTTGTTGTTCCTACATGATGTAATTAATAAAGGAGAGAGCTCTAACTTCTTATGCAACTTAAATATGCTTATTCCAGGCATAAAAAGGCAGGCACGAGAGGACATTTTACACAGTGAATGTAAATAGTAATTTTTGTAAAAATTCTCCGATTAATAGAATATGTACGGCATTCAATACTGTAAGAAATGACTCGGATTTATTTGAGGACAGAAATTTATTTTACAGAAAGGTGTGTAGTAAATTGTCAGCACTCAGATTGTAAAATTCTAAATCATGAGAATGTATATTTATAACATATTTTTTGGTCAGCATGACTCCTTGTATTTATAGCAATTTTAAATATTTTTATTTGTTATTGTTCACCCTTTTATTTTATTCATATGTTGGGTGAACGTTAAACTCAATTAACTCAATTCAATTCAATTGAATTAACTGCGACCACTATTACGCGGCGGGATCTCAGGCGGGAGCGAGGAGACGAAAGCTAAGGAGTCTGTGAGCTTCAAGAGAAAACCATTGGGGTTAGCGCGGAGAAAAAATTAAGCGACATCGGAGATTCGGTGACGGGTGAGTTCTTTCCGGGGCGGCGAAAAATTTGCACGAGAAAGGTGGGGGGTGGGGGAGTCAAATTTGGTTCTCGAGCTTTGAATGAAAGGCATTCAAGTGTGATACGGGAGCGGGTTTCCGTGTGGGAGAGTCAATCTAACGACTCTCAGGCAGCGCTAATGAATTTTACTCTGTGGAATTTTGCGAGTCTACTTTACGGTTTATTTCACGTCTTCGAGAAATTCCCCCAAGAAATGCGAAAGATGTTTTTAGTAATATCCACACAAAATATTATCATCTCTGAATCAGTGGTTTTTACTTCGACAATATATTAAAACCTATCCTAGAACTCCGAGAGCGAGTTTTCAAGTTTTTTGATCGGACTGCATTCAATAAATATCCTTTTTATTCCCCGGCAAGTTACATAAATGGAGAAAAGTTCACTAGAACCCTGGAGTTTTTCCCTGAATCGCAATGGACAGGAAAATCTACGATACTCCTCTTTGCTAAAGTATGGGTACTTGAGAACGCATTTGTAATTCTCAATGAGATGGAATTCGTGACAATATATTATAAGCTCTCAAAAGGATTCATGGGTGTTAAAATGCCCGTACTCTTAATCAAATGTTTTTAGGGAAAATCAAAAGTATATTTTTAACGGGAGGACGGGAATAAATACTATTTACCTACGCCGGTGGGAACGTTTTAGCCTTCACTATGGTTGCTACAATAGGTCAAGTGAATATTTGCTCATTTAACAGGGGGACCAAGGGTTTTTTCATTGCAGTTAGCCACTTGCCCCGATGTTTCCGGTTATTTGGAAATTATTCCCACCAATTAGGTGAAAATGCCGTCATCATCAAGAAATAATGCCTAAAGTGGTCCTGAGTAGCCGCACCACTTTTGAATTCATAATTCCGGCGATCGGAGGGCAAGGGGAAGTGAATAAACTTTAGCATGGTTTTATAATGTCTAAAACCAAACTAAGGTTAACCAAAAGATGATCTAGTCTTTCGTTAACTCGATTTTAAATGAGAGTAGCAGTTTTAAATATTACATGAGACTGTCGGTAATTGGACGTGAGTGTAATCGATAAGATAACGTTTTAACTTCGGCTATCGCACCGGGAAAATACTAACTAAGAGATTATAAAACCGAGTCTTAGTATTCGTAAGGAGTTCACAATGGTTCATTTCATGGCAAGTACTCATCCGAATCAACGGAAAATCCTCCCCACCATTCCACCGTCATCTTCTATCATCCCAACCCTGCCCTAATGCCTCCATTCTCCGCCCTGCCAGCATTAGCTAGCCCCTCCAGCCCGCGTCAATGAACCACCAACGAAACGTCGGAAACCACCAACTTTAGCATTGTAAATACACAATATTTATGGGCGAATTACAGGAAATAGCGGATAATTTTTCGCGAAAAGACATGCTCAACTTGTGGGCATCAAGACGCCATCTACTCACTTGAATAATAATCTATGGGTGTGATGGCCAATGCTCTCAAAACCCCATCGAGCCTTCTCTGTGCCCTTAATCGCCTTACAACCGGAGGGGGAGGGTCTTCTTTCGTCCTTCGACCCACGTCCTCCTCCACCCATTCACCCGCCAATCTCATCACCCTCCCCTTTCACCTCATTTCCCTTCCGCCAATCCCATCTCCCAATGACTCCTCGTCCCATGCTCCGCAAAAATCCCGCCCCGAGTTTTCTGTTGTTTCGTTTTATCGCTCGCCGCGAGGAGGGGTGCGAGAGTATAGGCAGCCAGAGTCCTCTGGATGGCCGTTCTCAACACTACTCCCTCATAGGGTAGGGTACTATGTAGTGTATTATCGACAATCCAGAGGACTCTGTAGGCAGCCGGGGTTCGCCCCTTTGGCGACGGCAACCCGTTTAGCTGGCTATTGAAAACCCCTCTCCCCCCGCGTGGAAAAGCCAAATCTCGTTACGGCGATCTGGAAGTTCATTTCCGGAGCCGCTCAGTTAATTCTCTCCGGAGGAAAACCAAAATTCTCGCGCGCGCTCCCTACACCGTTACTGGTGATAAGGAATTCTTTCAACGCACTTCCTTTCCCTCTCCACTCGCTCGCAGAAAGTTTGCATATTCTCCTATAGCCATTGAACCATTAAGAATAAAATTAGAGAACTATACTGCAGAACAGGCAGATTTTTTCCAGCGAACGATAAGAGATCATAACAGCTGCCAATGAGACTTTAAATTAAGTTTGTCGATAGGTAGTGTAGCTCTTAGTAGTAGTAGTACTCCCTAATACTTGTCGTAGTACTTCCTATCCTTATTTGCTATCTAGTACTTAGAGCATACTGTGCATGTTTTCTGCATCATTCTTGAATCTGTCCGTTTATGTTGTTGCAAAATACATGAATACTAACGGTCCCTCTTAACTTGTAGTATATCTAGAGTGTAGTGCATGCTTGTTAGGCTTAACCTCGTGACAAGCAATAACGGATTATGCTAATGCATCGATAGTCGTAGTTACACTAACTTTCGGGTTTAGTGAAGTGCATGCTGACGAATACTCATCCCCTGCCACACACAATGGATGGGTAGAGGCACGACGTCACAAGATCACATGACAAAACAAATCGAAGGGGTTGTGGGATAGACCACGCCAGCATTGAGGTGGCGTTGTGGGTTGTTCTTCGGAATTTGAGTAAATCAGTCTTCAATATCGTTAAAATGGCTCAATGTTGTATTGTACCACATTGCAATAGTTCTTGCAAAAGTCCGGGAGTATCAATCCACAAGATGCCGAAGGACAAGAATTAATTTTTCCAGTGGGCGATTACAATTTGCCAGGACGTGAAAAAGTCAGAGATTTACCCGAACATGCGAGTTTGTTCCAGAAATTTTCTACCTTGTGATTACAGTTATATGGTACAGTTACATGATTACAGTTATATACAGTTACAGTTATCTGGAAGGAAGTTCCCGAAAGAGTCTGCAGTTCCGAGTATGTTTAGTTTCACTTATCCGAGGAAATCTAAATAGTTAAAAGTCGCCTGTCGCATACTATACATGCCCAAGCGTAACTTATTTGCTGTTATAAAAGTTTCAGCTCGTTGTGGGAGTTAACTTGGGTGTTTTTCTATCGATTCCCTTAGTCTACTCAGCATTTAATTTTTAACGACCTCAAGAGTTCAGAAATGGGGGCAATAGAATGAAGCACTAATTCTTATTTTTCTATTGACTTATTTATTTAGAATTTTTACATTGGCATTTAACTGATAACCCGATGCTGACCAATGCTAACGTGTCGAGTCACTCGACACCCGAGTGCAAAAGGTTAATCTCTTGGTACGTCTTAAAGTCAAATGGTATTTTCGGGAAATTGGTAGTAATGTTGACATATTTTAGAAATAATTGTTTAAAAATACTTGCGACAGGAGTTTCTCCTGACGTCCCACGTTAATCATTTTGTTTTTCGCTTAATGATAGCATCATTACCATGAGTTACTACCAGTTACGATGAACCTGAATTGAGCATTTCTACTGTACTGATTCAAATATTTATTCCTACATGATTTACCTTTACTTTATTTCTTTTTTTCCACACACTCACTTAAAAGATAAAGGCTTATAAGATATTATCTCATGTCATACCCATGTCAATGACCCTTGCCATAAATCAGGCTTGGACCTTTTGTTGCATATTAGCAAATTTTAGGCCATGACGCAAAAAGGTCGAGCTAAAAATTGGGAAACTCGTAGCATGGTGTTTTAACTAAGACCTCGATATGTTGCGATGGTATTCTAAAATTTCTAATGTAATTAAAAAGCTAAGTCATAAGAAATAAAGAAATTTCAAATGTTCGAGTTCTTCTCCACGAAATACACCAGCCTGGCAGCTTATCTCTTCTTCTGGCGAGGATAAATGTATGCTTTGATATATACATCTCCATTATCCAATTCAGCAGTCCATATGTCTGTGTAATAAGAACACACAAAGAGCCTTCTCTTTGCATTCGCCCATTTCCTATGTCTCCGACGAAGATGAACCCGCAATTAATGTTCAAGTTTTTTAAACTCCTCAGATTCTTCAACCACTGCAATCCTCTTTGCCCGGTTTCCTCCATACTACATAAAAGCACTTCATTGAGTTTACGAGTAAAAAATCCAAATATCCATAAAGAAAAACCGAAGCAGACGAAACGGTTTTCCATCAGAATCAAGCAAATTCAATGTTGTCATTGCCCTTATCCGACAAGTGCCGAACGTCCGTGAAGTTTCTTGAGATCTCACCAATCTCACTATATTCTATAAATTAATTCTTCAATCGATCTCGCCACGATATTTGTAAACACGACCGCAATGTAAACACGTACTTAACGTGGTCAAGGATCTTGCGGAACGGACTTATCCCACATGAACGCTAGAGACACCTGTGGTCAAGCTGGTGAGTTACAAGTGCCACGCCTATTCTCTATCCGTCCATTGAGGTGGCTTGCAGGGTAAAATGTAGAGGTAGATGAACGTTTTTTGGGCTAAGGCGTATTCTTTCGGTGAATGACAAGGCGGTGAATTTTGATATTGTACTCTTTGGAATTACACTGAGTATTATGTCACGATATTTTAGTATTCTTATGTAATGAGAACCCGAGAACGAAAGTTGTACAGACAACTCCGCTGCAATTATGTAGGATTTGTTTATCTCCACTAGGTGGTGATGCCATAGATTTTTTTTAAATGATGCCTCTCTGCATATTACTAAATATTTTATTTGGACGGCAACATTGATGTAGTAAATATTCGACTAATTTTCCTTTGTGAACCTAAATAATCGTTCTTCTCATCGTCCATAGCAGCAGGATCATGTTTAACCTTTAGCTTTGAAATCAATCAGAGGAATGACTCTGGCTGTTTTTATTTATCTACATGTACATAATACCCTTCAAGGCACCTTAATGGTGTATGGCAGGGGGTGAGCAGCCACCCACATGCATTACTGTCCACCATATTAAAGTAAATTTAACTTTGACTATTTATGCATTGGCAGAAATCGCTTATGCTTCTCAGTAGGTGAAATTTCACAATCATGCACTTCACTACAGGTATGCTACCAATGCTAGAGAGACTGTTTGTATTAATTATTTTGTAACTACATCTTATTGACACTGATTATAAAGTTACTAAAATACAGATAATGGATAGCGAGGATGCACAAATATTTTTTCTGCCCCGTTTTCATTATCATTGATAATGCCGAAATACAGGATTCCGAGTATTCTGGTACACAATAATTGAGAAAAAACTGAAAAAGACTCGAGTATAAGTACTTAATAATATTCAAGGAATGTTTTTAAATTGCTTGATAAGCAAACAAGTATTTCGGGAAATGTTGGAATCTTGTGTAGCTCTGAACTTTCCATACAATGTTTTTACAACAATGAAACAGTTTCTCCATTCCTTGAGTTCAGTCGCACGAAAATAGTTTTTAAGAATAAATTTAGGACTGTTTTGTGCATTTAGGTATATCAGTTAAGAGCCTGTACAGCAGTTTCTATTAGCTGTTGGAGCAAACATGTTTAACCGTTGCATGTAATTGGTTCGCAATAAAAACTGCTGAGGTGAAGAAGATTTTTTCGTATTGTTTTTTAACATTTTTCGGATGATTACGTGAGGGAGTTCCCAAGGCCATGGTCTGAAATATTTTTAGCTTCATCAATGAGAAAGAGATTTTAAAAGCCTTCCAACTTGTTATTAGTTTCCCTTTCTGCTTCGTTAATTCAGGAGTTATCAATCAACCTGTCTTTTTCTATTTCTATTTTTGGAGTTAATATGCTCGCCTTGTTTATTGTGAACACATTTTCTAAGTTTTCGGCCATTATATTATCTTTATCCTTGGGCCGATAATAGCTTTCGTCCCCGCTCACTATCCAAAGGTCACGAGGTGGTATTTTCTTCATGGATTTCGCAAGCATCCATAGCGAGCCGTCATTAGTATTCATCGACGCGAGTTGTTCATTCCACCTTTCCTCCCTTAGTATTTTAACTGCTCTTTTAACTTCTTTTTTAAGTTCTTTAACCATATTTTTGATAGTCGATGTTCCAATTAGTTTATATTTCTTTTGTTAGTAGATTCGTTTTTTAATATTTTCCTTTATCTCGTTATCTATTTCATCTACCGATATTTTCTTTTTCTTAGGAATGGCCAACTGCATGCCACTTTTTATTGCCTTCACTATTATTTCTGCCTTTTCGTCAATGCTTTCGTTATCATTGGGAGAGTTTTTACTGTTTAGTATGGAGCTGCCTACTGTTTGTCTAAATAGATCCCAGTCGGCAAGGCCATAGCAATATCGTTTCCGTTGATCTGGTATCAATATGGGTAATCTTTCAGTAGTGAACGCAGCGTCGACAAATGCTGTTGGAATGTTTGCAGGAACATAAAGAGCGCATAACTTGACGTTAAATCCGCAGTTTATACAGGTTAACGGTATTGATAACAACTATCTATTGATCACCTTTCCAGTACGGAGCAATAGAACGCGGAATTTTAATTGGGAAACCCTCATGTTCGTCACTGGTAAGTCTCAATTTTTGAAATAACGTGAGAAGCGTCTTTGCCATGAATTAAATGAGTTATTATGCGATCAGTTTGACAAACTAACTCATTATTTATCGCATTAAACATGTTATGCCTGTGATAACTTTAGGAACTGTGATATACATTTCATAGAAATCGCTTCTTATTCCGATGTTTCCAATTACGTATCAACATCGTCATTCCGAAGAAAGAGAGTGAGAGCATTTATGTTAATGCTAAACATACGTTATTGACACATGTTCGCGAATATTATTATTATTTTTTTTGTTATTTATTTATTTATTCCTTGGTCCCTTTTATGTCGACTCCCCTATTAACCATAATTTTTATTCCTGTTTTTATAGAGCCTCTTTTAGTCTGTTCCAATCACCTTTGGTACTCTTTTAATTTTTTAATTAATTTTTTATAAAATGATTAATTTAAAAGTGGCCACGCTAAATGTAAGAGCAATCCAGAAAAATGAAAAAAATGATGAGGTATTCAGCGTGGTTAAAGAGAGCAGAATAGACATTTTACTTATGCAGGAAGTCATGGACTCACCTTTTTGGGATAATAAGGATTTTAATGTAATTATTAATACCCGTTTAATGAGAACACTATAATGGGAGGTGATTTTAATGCCATTGTTAATATAGGGGACAGTCTAAGTAATATGGAGAGGATAATTTACCCCATTAGCAAAGAGCTGGATGGTGTAATAAAAATATTTGATTTGGTTGACCTTAACGACACACTTCACAAAGACAATAGAATTAAATTTACTGTTATTGAAAAGAATTCAGCAACGAGACAGGACAGATTTTATATAAAGAGGAACTCAGAACTTCAAATAAAAGATATGAATGCTTATCCCGTAACAATATCAGACCATTTACTTGTTGAATTTCAAATTAATAAAGACAATCATAGAAACAGTAGGAGTTTTTCTCGATTTCTAAAAAACAGAATCGACGTGAATCTTTTAAAAGACAAAGAATTATGTAATGCATTCAAAATTAAATGGAAAGAATGGGAACAGAAATATCAATGCATGGACGATAAAAGGAAATGGGACAGATTGAAAAAATAGAAGTAATTGTAGTTGTAGTTTACTGTAGTTTAATGTAGTTTACGAAATGAAACAGGATATAGCAAAATTAGAAAAAAGGAGCGAATTCATGTTAATAAAAAGGTATGATGACAAGCCTCTTTATTTCATTTAGGTAATTATATGAAAAGGAAAGATAAAATACTGATAAACAATATAACTGATGAAAAAGGGAATATATTAACGGACGAAAGGCAGATAAAGGACTATGTTTACAAACATTTTACGGATAAATATAAATCAGACCAAGTCCCTGAAAATATCGATTTTTTTCCGTTGAGAAAAGAGCAAACAATAAGTGAAGAGGAAAAGGCTTTCCTAGAAAAAGCAATAGAGATAGAAGAATTCGATAGAGTAGTGGCGGAACTAAAAAAAGATAAAAGTCCAGGAAACGATGGACTACCCAATAACTTCTACAAATTGTTTTGGCAAGAAATAAGGAATAGTTTTTTAAATACTTTTAAGACTTCAATTGAAACTGGCACACTCACGAGTTCCCAGAGAGAAGGAAAAGTTATCTTAATACCGATAGAAAAAGGGACAAAGACCCTAGAATAACGTGAGGCCGATAACTCTGTCGAACACCGATTATAAAATTGCAGCCAAGGCAATTAACAATAGACTTATGCAGGTTGCGAATAAATTAATCAGCGATGAACAATATGCAATAAAACATGAAAATAGAAATATAATACAGGCCCTCAATATAATAAGAGATTTAATCATTACAAAAAAAGAATATAATTCTGAGGAACTTAAATTTATCACTATTGACTTCGAGAAAGCGTTCGAAAAAGTTAACATTAGTTACGTGATTAAAATTTAAAAAAAGATGAATAAGTTTTATAATGCCGGATAAGTTTTTAAACATTTTAAATGTATTTTACGCAAAAAGCGTAATAAGAATTCAGATTAGTCCCGGGGTTTTAACTGATGAAATAAGTGTCGAAAGGTCAATTAGACAGGGTTGTCCTCTTTCTATGTTTTTGTACGCCATCCAGCTGGAACCTCTTTTAGCCGAAATCGACAGATGCATCGGGGGAGTTGGTTCGGGGGACCAAAGGATCAACATTTTAGCTTACGCTGACGTACTCACTGTAGTGAGTACGCAAAAGGAGGATGTGGAAGTTTTAAGGAAAATTTTAATGAATTATGAGACACAAAGTAGGCAAAAGGTGAACCAGAAAAAGACCAAGGTTTTACCTTTAATCAAAGAATCACATAGAAAAAACTGTTGTTGGGAAGAAGAGGCGGAATCAAAAATTTTAGGTATAACGTGGTCTAGCCTTTAGATATAACCTGACTTAAAAACAACTATTGAAACAAATTGGGATAAAATAACGAATAGGGTGATTGCAGACTGTATTTTAATGCCGAATAGGAGAGTTAATATTTTACAAAAGACTCTGCTATTAAATAATTACATTCTAGCAAAATTATGGAATGTCGGGCAGGTCCTCCCTTCTCCAAACAAAGAATTAGCTAGGTTAATCAAACATGTAAATTTCTTCCTTTGGAAAAATAAATTGTATAAAATTGCCCGTATACAAAGTATACCGCCTTGGGGGGAGGGAGGAATAGGCCTGACGGATATCAAGCTGAAAATTCTAGCGCTATTTACGAAAAACATAGTCAACACTATGATGAGTATTGACAGCCGGAAAAAACATACTAAAACGGAGTTTGGATATAATGCTAGGAGGGAGCCATTTGAAGGCGTACGTCAACATGGTGAAAAGGCTTATCGAAGAAATGGATGTTGAAAAAAGTAGAAAAAGCAAGGAAATATATAATAAGCTAATACAAGAAGTTAAAAAAGATAATGAGATACATATTGAGGAAAAATATAAAAATTTTAACTGGAAAAAAATTTGGCAAAACATAACAAAAATGAACGTATACCTTGATCATAAGGTGCTCTTGTTCGAAGTTATTAATGATTTATAATTAACAAATGAAAAATTTTATAGGATTAAAAGACTAGATTCACCACTATGTCAAATTTGTATGGAAATTGAAGAATTAGAGCATGCTTTTTTCTATTGTAAAAACATAAAAAATGATTTGCTAAACATTAAAAAAATTTATAATGTAGTTAATATTTATGGGGAAAATTGAAAATAACTTAAAATAATTGTTGCTTGATGTATCCCCCTTCCCAAATTATAAACTATATGCCATTGCATATATAATAGCTAACTTTATTAAGCTAAAAGAATTGAAAAAACTAGGAAAAAAAGCAAAGTAATAGTAAAGATTATCACACTGAACATCTGTCAGCAGATGCAACTACGCTTATAAAATCATTTAGAGAAAAATGTCCAGATTCTGTGTAATAAATCATGATACATTTATGTATATATTAAACCATGTCCTTTCTCCCTACTATTCACCCTCTACTGCTGGGATATGCCTACGAATGAGACAGCGAAACCGGTCACCCTGTGTCAGTACGCAGATGACACAGGGTGTGCCGGCTGTGGTGTCCCGGCACTGTGGTGTCCCGGAAGATCTCCGAAGATGGCAACTAAACACCTGCAAGGCATGGTCACACGCTTGGAAGGCTGGTTCCGAAGATGAAGGATGAAACCCAACGCTGCGAAAACCCAACTTATCATTACAAAGCGCATATGAAAGAGGACACCAGCATGCAGCATTCAACTATGGAACCAATGGATCGTGGATGCCGGAACAGCCAAATACTTGGGAGTCACCATCGACAGGAACCTCACTTTAATTAAACATATTCATGAGGTCCAGGCTAGGTGCAGCAGACGAAGCAACCTCATTCGTGCGGTCCACGCAGGGGGGCGTGGGGTGTCGACGAGGTGTTGCATGCTCCTATATCGGGCTTTTGTGAGACCGGTAATGGAGTAAGCGGCCCTTGCCGTCCTCTCATTGCGACGAAACTTGTTTTCGTACGCAACCCTTAAGCGTCGGGTCCTACGCCAGGCCTTCGGCCTGCACTACCGAACCCGGAGCAATACTGTGTACAAAATCACTAATACTGAACCTATTCTCCACAGGCTTTGTCGACTACGGTGCAACGCAGCCAGAAGGATCGCCACCGAAAACCCGGAGCTACTACAGGAGATTATGTCCAGAGGCAGCGGACCTATCCCAAAAAGAAACAAAACGAAGCTGTACTCACTCCGAGATTTATTGCAATTTTGGTTGACAATAAACAAAGGTCCTTTTCGGGACCAACAAACGATTCATAAAAGACCATGTTTGCTATAGTTTACCTATTTTCCTAAAGAACTCCTAACGGTATCTGTGAATCTCGTCACCGGACGAGAACAAAGACAACGTTGGCATACACGAAGTACTAATATGAGCTATGCATGTGCTTTACTTCAATGAAAACTATTTTTAGGCAATTTTTAAAATGTAAATAGGCGCGGTAGTAGACTTGTACCCCGTCTACGCTCCGTTAACACTCCAAGACGACGCTTCGTTTACTCTCCGGTGTTCCACTTTACGCTCCCCAGACTCTCCGTTCACTCTCCCTTATGGCTTGGTCAGCTCTTCCTTCACTCTCCAATAGGAGCTTCATTGACCTATATTTTCGCCAGGGGGGAACAGTGGCCCTTGGTCCTTCCCCGACCCACACTCCCACCAAAGCCCCTCCGATGTGCCTTGCCGTCCCCAGAAGATCTCGGGACTCACAACTTGTGAGTCCCGAGAGCTGAGTGATTCACAATCAGCCTGTCACCCGCCCCGCCCTCCCCCCTCACCCACCATCACCCAATTGCTCTACTGCTCTATCCTTGGGGTTTTCCCTTCCCTCTTCTCCCACCACCCCCTTCTCCCCCCTCTCCTCCATCTCCCCTTCTTCCCCTCCACCGCCCTGGATGGGCTCGTGGAGTGATGACTTTTCATTCCTTAAGGTAGTGTGAGCGAAAAATCACTTCACCCAGAATTTCATGAATTTGGCCTCATTTTAAAGAAACAACTCTCATCTTTCCAATGATACAAAAACATCAACCCCTTGCCGAACTACTTTTCGAGCAATTTGCCTCAAAATATAAGCTGTTTTACATGGGATAGATTATGGCTGAACGCTCCAGAGGGAGAATATTGAAGGAAATAGGAATTTATAACACGTAGAGTTCGTCAAAAAACTAACGGTGTATAGATAGAATATTTTCTAATCTATTTATAAAAAAAATCTGTTACTCACCATAGTAACTTTTACAGAATCGCAAAAAAAACCTGCTGTTTGGAAGGGTTTTCAGCCATTCGGCGGGAAAAAATGAGTCAAATTGGAGACTTATGTAGCTTTATTTATTTAATCACTTAGATTTTTGGGCATATATATCTATACATTTGCGTCATTAATATAATAATATTTATTTTTACTTCTTACAGACGCTGAAGTCAAAAAATAAAATTATAATATTGTCTCTATTATGACTAGAGAAGTATCTCGTTCAAACCACCTTAAATGAACATCCACAACGTTGAGGCTGACACCTCTATTGAAGCAGATAATACCTCCAGTTTTTCACAGAAGGCGTAAAGTAATACTTTTGTGGAACTGAAAGTTTCAACGCGTTATATGAAATACTTTTTCCGTAAATGCACTTATTACGAAAAAGACTATCTGAACATTTTAACCACTTCCACTCTATTGTTAATGTAACTAAAGATATTTCTTCTGTGGCACATTCATCTATTTGTACCTATGCATAAACATCCATCGTATACACATTTCTTAATGGTTTTTTATCCCATTGGAGTCGAAGTTTTGCATTTTTATGAGTTTGAAGCTTTTTTTTCATATTGTCACCGTAAACAATTTCCTCCATATTTTCGATAGTAATGAAGATATTACCTCCATTTCTTCACAGAAGGTGTAAAGTAATGATTTCGTGCATCAGTGAAAGTTTAAACGCATTATAGACAATACTTTTCACGTTTTATTTTTCAAAATGTCGACTGTACACGTCTTTTTTCAAAATTAGAACTGAACACGCCTTTTTTCAAAATTTCGACTAAAAACGAATATATTTTTCGAAAATGCGAAAGTTAACCAGATATTTTTTTTTTAACCAGATGCGAAAGTTAACCAGGGCTGCGGAGGAACGGTGGCCTTACCCTCCGATCGAGCAGAGAACCGTTGGAAAAACCCAATTACAGCCATTCGGCTCCCAGAAATGGTCCCCGGACCCGGACACTCTCTACTCTCAAAGCGTGTGGGAAACGGGCCTTCCGCTACTATTACTCAAATTTTGACTGAAGTGCAGTCAGCACACACTGCCGAGGGCAGCCCTGTCTGGAGACCTGGCTGTAACGAGAGAGGGCTAGGCTCGGATCCTAGTGCCATGAAGTTACCATGGTCCGACACCTCGAACGCCTGCCCTGCCTCCTCGGCAGCGGGGATAGGTCAAACAGACCTCCCCTTACGAAAGGTCATGCTCACACTCCAGGCAACGATCTTTCCACTGAACCAACCTAACGGAGGAACAGCCCCTAAGAGACCAGTCCCAATTGAGACAGCCTCCGTCCATATATTACTCCATTTTTCCACAGAAAGCGTAAAGTAATACTTTTGTGAATCAGTGAAAGTTTCAACGCGTTATATGTAATACTTTTTCCGTAAATACACTTAAACAAAAATGACAATCAGAACATTTTAACCACGTCCACTCTTTTCTTAATGTAACTAAAAATATTTCTTCTGTGGCACATTTATCTATTCCTAAGCATAAAACTCCATGGTATAAACATTTTTTGATGATTTTTTATCCCATTCGAGTCGAAGTATTGCATTTTTTTGATTGTGAAGCTTCTTTCTAATAATGTCACCGGAAACAATTTCGTCCATATCTTCGAAAAAATTGCAGATATTTCCTCCGTTTTTTCACAGAAGGCGAAATGTAATACATTTGTGGAACAGTGAAAGTTTTAACGCGTTACAAGAAATACGTTTTCCGTAAATGCACTTATTACGAAAATGACTATCTGAACATTTTAATCACTTCCAATCTTTTGTTAATGTAACTACAAATATTACTTCTGTGGCACATTTATCTCATCCTAAGCATAAAACTCCATCGTATACACATTTTTCGATGGTTTTAATCCCATTCGAGTCGAACTCTTGCATTTTTATGATTTTGAAGCTTCTTTCTAATATTGTCACCGGAAACATATTCCTCCATATCTTAGAAAAAAATGCAGATATTTCCTCCGTTTTTAAACAAAAGGCGCAAAGTAATACTTATGTGAATCAGTGAAAGTTTCAACACGTTATATGCAATACTTCTTCCTTAAATACACTTAAAACGAATTTTTTAATGGTACACATTTTTTAATGGTTTTTCATCCCATTCGAGTCTAAGTTTTATATATTTTTGATTGTGAAGCTTCTATGTTAAATTGTCACCGGAAACTATTTCCTCCATATTATCGACATTAATGCAGATATTACCTCCATTTCTTCACAGAAGGCGTAAAGTAATACTTTTGTGGAACAGTGAAAGTTTCAACGCGTTATTTACTTTACTTTTTCCGTAAATGCACGTATTACGAAAATGACTTTCTGAACATTTTAATCACTTCCACTCTTTTGTAACTACAAATATTACTTCTGTGGCACATTTATCTCTTCCTAAGCATAAAACTCCATCGTATACACATTTTTTGATGGTTTTAATCCCATTCGAGTCGATGTTTTGCATTTTTATTATTTTGAAGCTTCTTTCTAATATTGTCACCGGAAACAATTTCCTCCATATCTTAAAAAAAAATGCAGATATTTCCACTGTTTTTAAACAAAAGGCGTAAAGTAATACTTATGTGAATCAGTGAAAGTTTCAACACGTTATATGCAATACTTCTTCCTTAAATACACTTAAAACGAAAATGACAATGAAAATTACATTTAAGCCACGTCCACTCTTTTCTTATTGTACAACAAATATTACCTCTGTGTCACATTTATCTATTCCTAAGCAAAAAATTCTATCGTATACACATTTTTTGATGGTTTTTTATCCCTGTCGAGTCGAAGTTTTGCATTTTGATGATTTTGAAGCTTCTTTCTAAGATTGTCACCGGAAACAATTTCGTCCATATCTTCGAAAAAATTGCAGATATTTCCTACGTTTTTTTACAGAAGGCAAAATGTAATACTTCTGTAGAATAGTGAAAGTTTTAACGCGGTACAAGAAATACTTTTTCCGTAAATGCACTTATTACGAAAATGACTATCTGAACATTTTAACCAATTCCACTGTTTTGTTAATGTAACTAAAAGAATTTTCCTCTCGAACATATATTTTTTTCTATGCGTAAAACTCCATCGTTTACACATTTTTTGACGGTTTTTTATCCCATTCGAGTCGAAAAATTAAATTTTTTTGATTTTCAAGCTTCTTCTAATATTGTCACCGGAAACTAATTCCTTCACATTTTCGAAATTAATGCAGATATTACCTTTTTCTTTTCACATTAAGCGTAAAGTAATACCTTTGTGTACCAGTGAATGTTCAACGCATTATATACAATGGTTTTCACGTTTTTAATTTTTTCACAATTTCGACTGAACACGTCTTTTTTCAAAATTCGGCTGAAAACGTATTTCTTTTTCAAAAATGCGAAAGTGAACCAGATATTACCTCCTTGTTTTCACTGAATGCGTAAAGTAATACTTCTGTGTGACAGTGAAAGTTTAAACGCGTTAATTGAAGTACTTTTTCCGTAAATGCACTTAGGTATTACAAAAATCACTATCTGAACATTGTTATTAATGACATGAACTATTGTTAATGTAACTAATGATATTTCTTCTGTGGCACATTCATCTGATCCTATGCATAAAGTCCATCATATACACATTTTCTGACGGTTTTTTATCCCATTTGTGTCGAAGAATTGCATTTTTTGGATTTTGAAGCTTCTTTCTAATATTGTCACCGGAAGCTTTTCCCTGCATATTTTCGAAAGTAATGCAGATATTACCTCCATGTTTTCACAGAAGGCGTACATTAACACTTTTGTGGAACAGTGGACGTTTCAACGCGTTATATGAAATACTTTTTCCTTAAATTCTTTTATTACGAAAATGACTATCTGAACATTTTAACCACTTCCACTCTTTTGTTAATGTAACTAGAATTATTTCTTCTGTGGAACATTTATCTCTACCTACGCATTAACATCCACCGTATAAACATTGTTTGACGTTTTTTTATCCCATTCGAGTCGAAGTGTTGCATTTTTATGATTTTGAAGCTTCTTTCTAATATTGTCACCGGAAACAATTTCCTCAATATCTTCAAAAAAAAACAGATATTTCCTCCGTTTTTAAACAAAAGGCGTAAAGTTATACTTATGTGAATCAATGAAAGTTTCAACACGTTATATGCAATACTTCTTCCTTAAATACACTTAAAACGAAAATGACAATCAGAACATCTTAGCCACGTCCACTCTTTTCTTAATGTACTACAAATATTACTTCTGTGGCACATTTTTTCTTTTCCTAAGCATAAAACTCTATCGTATACACATTTTTTGATGGTTTTTTATCCCAGTCGAGTCGAAGTTTTGCATTTTTATGATTTTGAATCTTCTTTCTAAGATTGTCACCGGAAACAATTTCCTCCATATCTTCGAAACAAATTCTGATATTACCTTCATTTTTTCACAGAAGGCGTAAAGTATTACTTTTGTAGAACAGTGAAAGTTTCAACGCGTTATATGAAATTCATTTTGAAATACTTTTTGAAATACACATTGTTTGACGTATTGTTATCCTATTCGAGTCGAAGTTTCGCATTTTTTTGAGTTTGAAGCTTCTCTTTTATATTGTCACCGTAATCAATTAGCTCCATATTTTTGATAGTAATGCAGACATTACCTCCATTTCTTTATAAAAATGGTAAAGAAATATGTTTTTGAATAGCAGAAAGTTTTAACGCGTTATATGAAATACTTTTTCAGTAAATGCACTTATTACGAAAATTACTATCTGAACATTTTAATCACTTCCACTCTTTTGTTAATGTAACTACAAATATTACTTCTGTCGCACATTTATCTCTTCCGAAGCATAAAACTCCATCGTATACACATTTTTTGATGGTTTTTTATCCCTGTCGAGTCGAAGTTTTGCATTTTTATGATTTTAAAGCCTCTTTCTAAGATTGTCACCGGAAACAATTTCCTCCACATCTTCGAAACAAATTCTGATATTACCATCATTTTTTCACAGAAGACGTAAAGTATTACTTTTGTAGCACCGTGAAAGTTTTAACGCGGTACAAGTAATACTTTTTCCGTAAATGCACTTAAAATGAAAATGACAATCAGAACATTTTAGCCACGTCCACTCTTTTCTTAATGTACTACAAATATTACTTCTGTGGGACATTTATCTATTCCTAAGCATAAAACTATTTCGTATACACATTTTTTGATGGTTTTTTATCCCAGCCGAGTCGAAGTTTTGCATTTTTAAGATTTTGAAACTTTTTTCTGCGATGGTCACCGGAAACAATTTCCTCCATATCTTCGAATCAAATTCTGATATTACCCCTATTTTGTCACAGAAGGCGCAAAGCATTAATTTTGTAGAACAGTGAAAGTTTCAACGCGTTATATGAAATACCTTTTCCGTAAATGAACTGAGAACGAAAATGACAATCAGAACATTTTAGCCACGTCCACTCTTTTCTTAATGTTACTACAAATAATTTCTGTGGCACATTTATCTCTTTCTAAGCATAAAACTCCATCGTATAAACATTTTTAAATGGTTTTTCATCCCATTCGAGTCTAAGTTTTGTATATTTTTTATTGTGAAGCTTCTTTGTTAAATTGTAACTGGAAACTATTTCCTCCATATTATCGACAGTTATGCAGATATTACCTCCATTTCTTCACAGAAGGCGGAAAGTAATACTTTTGTGGAACAGTAAAAGTTTCAACGCGTTATATGAAATACATTTTCCGTAAATGAACTTAGAACGAAAATGACAATCAGAACATTTTAGCCACGTCTACTCTTTTCTTAATGTACTACAAATATTTCTTCTGCGGCACATTTATCTCTTCCTAAACATAAAACACCATCGTATACACATTTTTCGATGGTTTTAATCCCATTCCATTTGAACTTTTGCATTTTTATGATTTTGAAGCTTCTTTCTAATATTGTCACCGGAAACAATTTCCTTCATATCTTCTAATTAAATGCATATATTTCCTCCATTTTTAAACAAAAGGCGTAAAGTAATACTTATGTGAATCAGTGAACGTTTTAACACGTTATATGCAATACTTCTTCCTTAAATACACTTAAAACGAAAAAGTCCATAAGAAATTTTAGCCACGTCTACTCTTTTTTTAATGTACTACAAATATTACTTCTCTGGCACATTTATCTCTCCCTAAGCATAAAACGCCGTCGTATACACATTTTTTGATAGTTTTTTATCCCTGTCCAGTCGAAGTTTTGCATTTTTATGATTTTGAAACTTCTTTCTAAGATTGTCACCGGAAACAATTTCCTCCATATCTTCGAAACAAATTCATATGTTACCTTCATGTTTTCACAGAAGGCGTAAAGTATTACTTTTGTAGAACATTGAAAGTTTCAACGCGTTATATGAAATACATTTTCCGTAAATGAACTTTTCTCTTCCTAAGCATAAAACTCCATCGTATACACATTTTTTGATGGTTTTAATCCCATTCGAGTTGATGTTTTGCATTTTTATGATTTTGAAGCTTCTTTCTAATATTGTCACCGGAAACAATTTCCTCCATATCTTCGAAAAAAATGCAGATATTTCCTCCGTTTGTAAACAAAAGGCGTAAAGTAATACTTATGTAAATCAGTCAAAGTTTCAACACGTTATATGCAATACTTCTTCCTTAAATACACTTAAAACGAAAATGACAATCAGAACATTTTAGCCACGTCCACTCTTTTCTTAATGTACTACAAATATTACTTCTGTGGCACATTTATCTCTTCCAAAGCATATAACTCCATCGTATACACATTTTTTGATGGTTTTTTATCCCATTCGAGTCTAAGTTTTGCATTTTTTTGATTGTGAAGCTTCTTTCTAATAATGTCACCTGAAACTATTTCCTCCATATTATCGACATTAATGCAGATTTTTCCTCCATTTCTTCACAGAAGGCGTAAAGTAATACTTTTGTGGAACAGTAAAAGTTTCAACGCGTTATATGCATTACATTTTCCGTAAATGCACTTATTACGAAAATGACTATCTGAACATTATAACCAATTCCACTGTTTTGTTAATGTAACTAATATAATTTTCCTCTCGAACATATATTTTTTTCTATGCGTAAAACTCCATCGTTTACACTTTTTCTGACGGTTTTATATCCCATTCGAGTCGAAAAATTAAATTTTTTTGATTTTCAAGTTTCTTCTAATATTGTCACCGGAAACTAATTCCTTCACATTTTCGAAATTAATGCAGATATTACCTTTTTCTTTTCACATTAAGCGTAAAGTAATACCTTTGTGTACCAGTGAAAGTTTCAACGCATTATATACAATGGTTTTCACGTTTTTAATTTTTTCACAATTTCGACTGAACACGTCTTTTTTCAAAATTCGGATGAAAACGTATTTCTTTTTCAAAAATGCGAAAGTGAACCAGATATTACCTCCTTGTTTTCACTGAATGCGTAAAGTAATACTTCTGTGTGACAGTGAAAATTTAAACGCGTTAATTGAAGTACTTTTTCCGTAAATGCACTTAGGTATTACAAAAATCACTATCTGAACATTTTAACCACTTCCACTCTATTGTTAATGTAACTAATGATATTTCTTCTGTGGCACATTCATCTGATCCTATGCATAAAGTCCATCATATACACATTTTCTGACGGTTTTTTATCCCATTTGTGTCGAAGAATTGCATTTTTTGGATTTTGAAGCTTCTTTCTAATATTGTCACCGGAAGCTTTTTCCTGCATATTTTCGAATGTAATGCAGATATTACCTCCATGTTTTCACAGAAGGCGTACATTAATACTTTTGTAGAACATTGAAAGTTTCAACGCGTTATATGAAATACATTTTCCGTAAATGAACTTTTCTCTTCCTAAGCATAAAACTCCATCGTATACACATTTTTTGATGGTTTTAATCCCATTCGAGTTGATGTTTTGCATTTTTATGATTTTGAAGCTTCTTTCTAATATTGTCACCGGAAACAATTTCCTCCATATCTTCGAAAAAAATGCAGATATTTCCTCCGTTTGTAAACAAAAGGCGTAAAGTAATACTTATGTAAATCAGTCAAAGTTTCAACACGTTATATGCAATACTTCTTCCTTAAATACACTTAAAACGAAAATGACAATCAGAACATTTTAGCCACGTCCACTCTTTTCTTAATGTACTACAAATATTACTTCTGTGGCACATTTATCTCTTCCAAAGCATATAACTCCATCGTATACACATTTTTTGATGGTTTTTTATCCCATTCGAGTCTAAGTTTTGCATTTTTTTGATTGTGAAGCTTCTTTCTAATAATGTCACCTGAAACTATTTCCTCCATATTATCGACATTAATGCAGATTTTTCCTCCATTTCTTCACAGAAGGCGTAAAGTAATACTTTTGTGGAACAGTAAAAGTTTCAACGCGTTATATGCATTACATTTTCCGTAAATGCACTTATTACGAAAATGACTATCTGAACATTATAACCAATTCCACTGTTTTGTTAATGTAACTAATATAATTTTCCTCTCGAACATATATTTTTTTCTATGCGTAAAACTCCATCGTTTACACTTTTTCTGACGGTTTTATATCCCATTCGAGTCGAAAAATTAAATTTTTTTGATTTTCAAGTTTCTTCTAATATTGTCACCGGAAACTAATTCCTTCACATTTTCGAAATTAATGCAGATATTACCTTTTTCTTTTCACATTAAGCGTAAAGTAATACCTTTGTGTACCAGTGAAAGTTTCAACGCATTATATACAATGGTTTTCACGTTTTTAATTTTTTCACAATTTCGACTGAACACGTCTTTTTTCAAAATTCGGATGAAAACGTATTTCTTTTTCAAAAATGCGAAAGTGAACCAGATATTACCTCCTTGTTTTCACTGAATGCGTAAAGTAATACTTCTGTGTGACAGTGAAAATTTAAACGCGTTAATTGAAGTACTTTTTCCGTAAATGCACTTAGGTATTACAAAAATCACTATCTGAACATTTTAACCACTTCCACTCTATTGTTAATGTAACTAATGATATTTCTTCTGTGGCACATTCATCTGATCCTATGCATAAAGTCCATCATATACACATTTTCTGACGGTTTTTTATCCCATTTGTGTCGAAGAATTGCATTTTTTGGATTTTGAAGCTTCTTTCTAATATTGTCACCGGAAGCTTTTTCCTGCATATTTTCGAATGTAATGCAGATATTACCTCCATGTTTTCACAGAAGGCGTACATTAATACTTTTGTAGAACAGTGGACGTTTCAACGCGTTATATGAAATATTTTTTCCTTAAATTCTTTTATTACGAAAATGACTATCTGAACATTTTAACCACTTCCACTCTTTTGTTAATGTAACTAGAAATATTTCTTCTGTCGCAAGTTTATCTCTTCCAAAGCATAACACTCCATCGTATACACATTTTTTGATGGTTTTTTATCCCTGTCGAGTCGAAGTTTTGCATTTTATGATTTTGAAGCTTCTTTCTAAGATTGTCACCGGAAACAATTTCCTCCACATCTTCGGAACAAATTCAGATATTACCTCCATTTCTTCACAGAAGGCGAAAGTATTACTTTTGTAGAACAGTGAAAGTTTCAACGCGTTATACGAAATACATCTTCCGTAAATGAACTTAGAACGAAAATGACAATCAGAACATTTTAGCCACGTCCACTCTTTTCTCAATGTTACTACAAATATTACTTCTGTGGCACATTTATCTCTTTCTAAGCATAAAACTCCATCGTATACACATTTTTTAATGGTTTTTCATCCCATTCGAGTCTAAGTTTTATATATTTTTGATTGTGAAGCTTCTTTGTTAAATTGTCACCGGAAACTATTTCCTCCATATTATCGACATTAATGCAGATATTACCTCCATTTCTACACAGAAGGCGTAAAGTAATACTTTTGTGGAACAGTGAAAGTTTCAACGCGTTATTTACTTTACTTTTTCCGTAAATGCACGTATTATGAAAATGACTTTCTGAACATTTTAATCACTTCCACTCTTTTGTTAATGTAACTACAAATATTACTTCTGTGGCACATTTATCTCTTCTTAAGCATAAAACTCCATCGTATACACATTATTTGATGGTTTTAATCCCATTCGAGTTGAAGTTTTGCATTTTTACGATTTTGAAGCTTCTTTCTAATATTGTCACCGGAAACAATTTCCTCCATATCTTCGAAAAAAATGCAGATATTTCCTCCGTTTCTAAACAAAAGGCGTAAAGTAATACTTATGTAAATCAGTCAAAGTTTCATCACGTTATATGCAATACTTCTTCCTTAAATACACTTAAAACGAAAATGACAATCATAACATTTTAGCCACGTCCACTCTTTTCTTAATGTACTACAAATATTACTTCTGTGGCACATTTATCTCTTCCAAAGAATAAAAATCCATCGTTTACACATTTTTTGATGGTTTTATATCAAATTCGAGTCTAAGTTTTGCATTTTTAAGATTTTGAAACTTTTTTCTGCGATGGTCACCGGAAACAATTTCCTCCATATCTTCGAATCAAATTCTGATATTACCCCTATTTTGTCACAGAAGGCGCAAAGCATTAATTTTGTAGAACAGTGAAAGTTTCAACGCGTTATACGAAATACCTTTTCCGTAAATGAACTTAGAACGAAAATGACAATCAGAACATTTTAGCCACGTCCACTCTTTTCTTAATGTTACTACAAATAATTTCTGTGGCACATTTATCTCTTTCTAAGCATAAAACTCCATCGTATAAACATTTTTAAATGGTTTTTCATCCCATTCGAGTCTAAGTTTTGTATATTTTTTATTGTGAAGCTTCTTTGTTAAATTGTAACTGGAAACTATTTCCTCCATATTATCGATAGTTATGCAGATATTACCTCCATTTCTTCACAGAAGGCGGTAAGTAATACTTTTGTGGAACAGTAAAAGTTTCAACGCGTTATATGAAATACATTTTCCGTAAATGAACTTAGAACGAAAATGACAATCAGAACATTTTAGCCACGTCTACTCTTTTCTTAATGTACTACAAATATTTCTTCTGCGGCACATTTATCTCTTCCTAAACATAAAACACCATCGTATACACATTTTTCGATGGTTTTAATCCCATTCCATTTGAACTTTTGCATTTTTATGATTTTGAAGCTTCTTTCTAATATTGTCACCGGAAACAATTTCGTCCATATCTTCAAAAAAATTGCAGATATTTCCTCCGTTTTTTCACAGAAGGCGAAATGTAATACTTTTGTGGAGCAGTGAAAGTTTTAACGCGTTACAAGGAATACGTTTTCCGTAAATGCACGTATTACGAAAATGACTTTCTGAACATTATAATCACTTCCACTCTTTTGTTAATGTAACTACAAATATTACTTCTGTGGCACATTTATCTCTTCCTAAGCATAAAACTCCATCGTATACACATTTTGTGATGGTTTTTATCCCAATTCGAGTCGAACTTTTGCATATTTTTGAGTTTGAAACTTATTTTTTATATTGTCACCGTAAACAATTTCCTCCATATCTTTTATAGTAGTGCAGATATTACCTCCATTTCTTCATAGGAGGCGTAAAGTAATACTTTTGTTGATCAGTGAAAGTTTCAACGCATTATATACAATAAATTTCACGTTTTTTTTCAAGATGTCGACTGAACACGTCTTTTTTCAAAATTACGACTGAACACGACTTTTTTCAAATTTCGGCTGAAAACGTAATTCTTTTTAAAAAATGCGAAATTGAAGCAGATATTACCTCCATTTTTTCTCAGAAGGAGTAAAGTAATACTTTTGTGGAACAGTGAAAGTTTCAACGCGTTATATGCAATACTTTTTCCGTAAATATACTTAAAACGAAAATGACAATTAGAACATTTTAACCACGTCCACTCTTTTCTTAATGTAACTAAAAATATTTCTTCTGTGGCACATTTATCTATTCTTAAGCATAAAACGCCATCGTATACACATTTATTGATGTTTTTTTATCCCAACCAAGTCGAAGTTTTGCATTTTTTTGATTGTGAAACATCTTTGTTATATTGTCACCGGAAACTATTTCCTCCATATTATCGACAGTAATGCAGATATTACCTTCATTTCTTTAAAGAAGGCGTAAAGTAATACTTTTGTGGATCAGAGAAAGTTTCA
The DNA here is from genome assembly GCA_963573305.1 of Pyrrhosoma nymphula. NCBI lineage: Eukaryota > Metazoa > Arthropoda > Insecta > Odonata > Coenagrionidae > Pyrrhosoma > Pyrrhosoma nymphula. The sequence goes on along the minus strand of OY754332.1, from coordinate 101,182,332 downwards.
ACGCGTTATATGAAATACCTATTCCGTAAATGCACTTATTACGAAAATGAAAATCAGAACATTTTAACCACTTCCACTCTTTTGTAATTGTAACTAAACATATTTCTTCTGTGGCACATTAATCTCATCCTACGCATTAAAGTCCATCGTGTACACATTTTCTGATGTTTTTTTATCCCATTCTAGTAGAAGTTTTGCATATTTTTTTAGTTTGAAGCTTCATTTTTATAATGTCACCGTAAACAATTTCCTCCAATTTTCGGCGTAATGCAGATATTACCTCCTTTTCTTCACAGAAAGCGTACTTTGTGGATCAGTGAAAGTTGCAACGCATTTTACAATGCGTTGCAACTTTCACTGACGCGCTTAGTTCATTTCTCCTGTTATTTTTAACAAAAAATTATTATTTAAGAAGATATTGAGACTTTTAATGATAAATTAACCGATAATGAGGATACTTCATAGAAAACGCCTGTTATTATTAAATATGCAAATATATATAATGTATTTGTATAATATGACTTCTAGACCTTTAAATTAATAAATAATTTTTAAAAAATGGGTGAATGTAAGGCAGTTGGGGGAAATGTTTCTAACGTTAAACTGATTGCGATTATCAGCTAGCAGAGGTAGTGCCGCTGAAACTAAAAACTAAGTAATTATTAAATAAATATGAAAACAGTTTTAAGTACAAATTAACTCATTTTTTTTAATGAAAAATACTTAGTATCTTATTAAATAATTCCAAATCTGATTCTCCTGAATTCCACTCCTCTTCCTCGTATTCACTCGCTGAGTCAGGATCAGGGGGAGGAATGAGCGTGTTAAAATCGTTGTAGGCTGTTCTCCACGTTTTAAGAAGCACCGTTCAGCACCGTCGGATGGCGCCACTAGTACTCAACTAGTTCGTATTTTTGCCGTAGAGGTGACTCTGCATGTGGGAGAGCGGTTATTTTGAATCGATATCTCGCATATATGGATATATCTTATTTTTTCTTTCCTGTCAGACATATTTAACCTTGCGGCAACATGTGTAATGGGAGATCGTTGTGGCCTCTTCCCCACGGTCGAAGAAGTACCATTCAGCAGCGTTGGATAGCGCCAGCAGTTATTTAACCCTTTAATGCCGAGGAAATTTTTTTGTCCGATCTTCTTGATTTTTACATGAGTATTAAGAGCACCTAAATACTATTATCACACAGTTTTAGCTACATAGGATTCAAAACGACAGAGTTATGGGGCGTGACCATATGGTCACGCTAGGCGGTTATGGGGTCAATTTTTTTCCAAATGAAAAAGTTTTGTTTTATTGTCTTCAGGTTGATTCAGCTTACGTAAAAACATCTATAGTAATATAATTATTGTTTAAAAATGAAAAATTAATTTTTAATTATTTGTTTTCAAACAAATTCAAAAAAATATTTTAATTTTTAATTCGATTAGAACTTATCGAAATGGAAGAGAATACTCGATAAAACTTGGTGCGCGTTACGAAGCAACAGAATTTGGAAAACACTTCGGGACATAGTGAAATTATAAAAGCAATTAAGCACAATACAAGTTTTAAAATAGCATAGGAAACAAATTGAAAAAGTTTCTAAATTACTAACCATCTCTTATCGTGGTGTTATTTTTTAACACATTCTGTGCACATGGAGGAACCACATAACGCAGACCTTCGTCATATTCCACTCCCTCATCGATGGACTAAATGGTTTAGACCATCCAATCGCAGTCTGACTACAACATGGCTTTGGATTTAACTGTTAGTAACTGGCTTTCTTTCACTTCTCTGAGGAGCGTTTTGGTACCTTGTAAGGTATTTCTAAAAACATTTTTTTCTTAATTCTAGCTGAGACATTTTACTTCCAGCTTTTTTGGTTAGGATCCATGCATTGGTCGTGACAGCGTCGATCTTTCACGTAAAGAGGTCGCCACATTACTCCTAATGCTCATCCTGTTTGTAGTTTCTTCTGATCCATTCAATCAGTACCTCCCATAAATGTATTTTACTCTCCAAATGCGCTGGGACGGGGAATGAGAATTTTTTCTGTTCCCTTGAATATCGTTTCACAATAACCGCAGGATTTGCACCATACAATGTCCATGCGTTTATCACAACTGAGAATTCAACGGCACGAGAAAGATCTCACGATGCTTAACAGTAGCAAACGTTATGATTGTGGTCTGAAAACTGCCTGTCGTGCTTCCAAAAACCCTTCGCGACTATGTAAAACCATGTAGACAGGGTTTTAAAATAGCTTATTATTGTTTTAAATATATCCTAAATCGTGTCTACGGTGGAAACTGAAACAACATTTGTTATGTCAAGGTAAAATATGTCTGACAGGAAAATAAAAAGAAGATATATCGTTATATGCGAGATAATGATTCAAAATTACTGCTCCCCCGCATGCAGAGTCACCTCTGCGGCAAAAATACGAACTAGTTGAGTACTAGTGGCGCCATCCGACGGTGCTGAATGGTACTTCTTCGACCGAGGGAAAGAGGCTACCACGATCTCCCATTAAACATTCCCACGCCTGGTCAGGATATACTTGCAAGAGCTCACGGACCTTTATTCCAGACAACGTCTTTTTTCAAAATTTCGACTGAAAACATATTTATATTTAAAAAAATGCGAATGAGAAGCCGATATTACCTCTATTTTTACACAGTCGGTGTAAAGCAATACTTTTTTGGATCACCTTTTTCAACTTTTTTTTCAAAATTATGCCTGAACACGTCTTTTCTCAAAATTTCGACTGAAAACGTATATATATTTAAAAAATGCAAACGTGAAGCGAATACATTACCTCCATTTTTACACAGAAGGTGTGAAGCAATACTTATGTGAATCAGTGAAAGTTTCAACGAGTTATATGCAATACTTTTTCCGTAAATGCACTTAAAACGAAAATGACAATCAGAACATTTTAGCCACGTCCACTCGTTTCTTAATGTAACTACAAATATTTCTTCTGTGGCACATTTATCTCTTCCTAAACATAAAACTCCATCGTATACACATTTCTTGATGGTTTTTTATCCCTGTCGAGTCGAAGTTTTGCATTTTTATTATTTTGAAGCTTCTTTCTAATATTGTCAACGGAAACAATTTCCTCCATTTCATCGAAAGAAATTCAGATATTACCTGCATTTTTTCACAGAAGGCGTAAAGTAATACTTTTGCAGAACAGTGAACGTTTCAACGCGTTATATTAAATACTATTTCTGTAAATGCACTTATTACGAAAAAGACTATCTGAACATTTTAACCACTTCCACTCTTTTGTTAATATAACAAAAATATTTCTTCTGTGGCACATTGATCTCTTCCTACGAATAAAAATCCATCGTATACACAATTTATGATGTTTTTTTATCCCATTCGAGTCAACGTTTTGCATTTTTTTGAGTTTGAAGCTTCTTTGTTATATTGTCACCGGAAACTATTTCCTCCATATTATCGACAGTAATGCAGATATCCCTGTCGAGTCGATGTTTTGCATTTTTATGATTTTGAAGCTTCTTTCTAAGATTGTCACCGGAAACAATTTCCTCCATATTTTCTATAGTAGTGCAGATATCACCTCCATTTCTTCATAGAAGGCGTAAAGGAATAAGTATGTGGATCAGTGAAAGATTCAACTCATTACATACAATACATTTCACGTTTTTTTTTAAGATGTCGACTGAACACGTCTTTTTTCAAAATTACGACTGAACACGTCTTTTTTCAAAATTCGGCTGAAAATGTATTTCTTTCTCAAAAATGCGAAAGTGAATCAGATATTATCTCCATTTTTTCACAGAAGGCGTAATGTAATACTTTTGTGGAACAGTGAAAGTTTCAACTCGTTAATTGAAATACTTTTTCCGTAATTGCACTTATTACGAAAATGACTATCTGAACATTTTAACCACTTCCACTCTTTTGTTATTGTAACTAAAAATATTTCTTCTGTGGCACATTTATATCTTCCTACGATAAAATTCCATCATATACACATTTTCTGACGGTTTTTTATCCCATTCGAGTCGAAGAATTTCATTTTTATGATTGTGAAGCTTCTTTGTTATATTGTCACCGGAAACTATTTCCTCCATATTTTCGAAAGTAAAGTAGATATTACTTCCATTTCTTCATAGAAAGCGTATAGTAATACTTTTGTGGATTTGTGAAGGTTTCAACGCGTTTTCTGCAATACTTTTCAAGTTTTTGTTGTTTCAAATTTCGACTGAAGACGTCTTTTATCAAAATTACGACTAAACACGTCTTTTTTCAAAATTAAGACTGAACGCGTCTTTTTTCAAAATTTCGACTGAAAACGATTTTATTTTTTAAAAATACGATAAGTTAACCAGATATTACTTCCTTTTTCCCACAGAAGGCGTAAAGTAATACTTTTGTGAATCAGTGAAAGGTTAAACGCGTTATATGCAATACTTTTTCCGTTAATGCACTTAAAACGAAAATGACAATCTGAACATTTTAACCACGTCCACTCTTTTCTTAATGTAACTAAAAATATAACTTCTGTGACACATTTATATGTTCCTAAGCATAAAACTCCATCGTATACACATCTTCTGATTTTTTTTATCCCATTCGAGTTGAAGTTTTGCATTTTTAATGATTTTGAAGCATCTTTCACCGGAAACAATTTCCTCCATATCTTCGACAAAAAATTCAGATTTTACCTCCTTTTTTTTTAAGTAATACTTTTGTGGAACATTGAAAGTTTTAACGCGTTATATGGAATACTTTTTCCGTAAATACACTTATTAAGAAAAAGACTATCTGAACATTTTAACCACTTCCACTCTTTTGTTAATGTAACAAAAATATTTTTTTGTGGCACAATAGAAAGCGTATCTTCCTCTTCCTCTTCCTACGCATAAAAATCCATCGTATACACACTTTCTGATGTTTTTTTATCCCATTCGAGTTGAGGTTTTGCATTTTTTTGAGTTTGAAGGTTTTTTTTATATTGTCACCGTAAACAATTACCTCCATATTTTCGATAGTAATGCCGATATTACCTCCATTTCTTCACAGAAAGCGTAAAGTCTGAATCTGAATCTGAAGATCTTTTGTGGATCAGTCATAGTTTCAATGCATTACATACAATGCACTCATTTCACGCTTTTTTTTAAGTTGTCGACTGAACACGTCTTTTTTCAAAATTACGACTGAACACTTCTAGTTTCCAAATTTCGACTGAAAACGTATTTATATTTAAAAAATGCGAAAGAGAAGCAGATATTACCACTATATTTACACAGAAGGTGTAAAGCATTACTTTTGTGGATTAGTGAAACTTTCAACGCGTTATATGCAAAACCTTTTCCATAAATGCACTTAAAACAAAAATGACAGTCAGAACATTTTAACCACTTCCACTTTTTTTTTAATGTAACTACAAATATATCTTCTTCGAAACATTTATCTCTTCCTAAGCATAAAACTCCATCGTATACACTTTTTTAGATGGTTTTTTATCCCATTCGAGTCGAAGTTTTGCATTTTTTTATTTCGAAGCTTCTTCCTAATATTGTCACCGGAAACAATTTCCTCCATATTTTCGAAAGTGATTCAGATATTACCTCCATTTCTTTAGAAAAACCCTAAAGAAATATGTGTTTGAATAAGAGAAAGTTTTAACGCGTTACATGAAATACTTTTTCCGTAAATGCACTTAGGTATTACGAAAATGACTATCTGAACATTTTAACCACCTCCACTCTTTTGTTAATGTAATTAAAAATATTTCTTATGTGGCACATTTATCTCTTCTTAATCATAAAAATCCGTCGTATACACATTTTTTGACGTTTTCTTATCCCATTCGAGTCGAAGTTTTGCTTTTTTTTGAGTTTGAAGCTTCTTTTTTAAATTGTCACCGTAAACAATTACCTCCATATTTTCGATAGTAATGCAGATAATACCTCCATTTCTTCACGACTGATCACGACTTTTTTCAAATTTCGGCTGAAAACGTAATTCTTTTTAAAAAATGCGAAATTGAAGCAGATATTACCTCCTTTTTTTCTCAGAAGGAGTAAAGTAATACTTTTGTGGAACAGTGAAAGTTTCAACGCGTTATATGCAATACTTTTTCCGTAAATATACTTAAAACGAAAATGACAATTAGAACATTTTAACCACGTCCACTCTTTTCTTAGTGTAACTAAAAATATTTCTTCTGTGGCACATTTATCTAATCTTAAGCATAAAACGCCATCGTATACACATTTATTGATGTTTTTTTATCCCAACCAAGTCGAAGTTTTGCATTTTTTTGATTGTGAAACATCTTTGTTATATTGTCACCGGAAACTATTTCCTCCATATTATCGACAGTAATGTAGATATTACCTTCATTTCTTCAAAGAAGGCGTAAAGTAATACTTTTGTGGATCAGACAAAGTTTCAACGCATTTTACACAATACATTTCACGTTTTTTTTTGAAGATGTCGACTGAACACGTCTTTTTTCAAAATTACGACTGAACACGTCTTTTTTCCAAATTTCGACTGAACACTTCTTGTTTCCAAATTTCGACTGAAAACGTATTTATATTTAAAAAATGCGAAAGAGAAGCAGATATTACCACTATTTTTACACAGAAGGTGTAAAGCATTACTTTTGTGGATCAGTGAAACTTTCAACGCGTTATATGCAAAACATTTTCCATAAATGCACTTAAAACGAAAATGACAGTCAGTACATTTTAACCACTTCCACTTTTTTTTTAATGTAACTACAAATATATCTTCTTCGAAATATTTATCTCTTCCTAAGCGTAAAACTCCATCGTATACACTTTTTTAGATGGTTTTTATCTCATTCGAGTCGAAGTTTTGCATTTTTTGATTTCGAAGCTTCTTTCTAATATTGTCACCGGAAACATTTTCCTCCATATTTTCGAAAGTGATGCAGATATTACCTCCATTTCTTTAGAAAAATCCTAAAGAAATATGTGTTTGAATAAGAGAAAGTTTTAACGCGTTATATGAAATACTTTTTCCGTAAATGCACTTATTACGATAATGACTATCTGAACATATTAACCACCTCCACTATTTTGTTAATGTAATTAAAAATATTTCTTATGTGGCAATGGCTCTTGTTAAGCATAAAAATCCGTGTATACACATTTTTTGACGTTTTCTTATCCCATTCGAGTCGAAGTTTTGCATTTTTTTGAGTATGAAGCTTCTTTTTTATATTGTCACCGTAAACAATTACCTCCATATTTTCGATAGTAATGCAGATATTACCTCCATTTCTTCACAGAAGGCGTAAAGTAATACTTTTGTGGATCAGTCTAAGTTTCAACGCATTATATACAATACTTTTCACCTTTTTTTCAAAATGTCGACTGATCACGTCTTTTTTCAAAATTAGGACTGAACAAGTCTTTTTTCAAAATTCCGACTGAAAACGTATTTATGTTTAAAAAATGCGAAAGCGAAGCAGATATTACCTCCATTTTTACATAGAAGGTGTAAAGCAATACTTATTTGAATCAGTGAAAGTTTCAACGCGTTTAATGCAATAATTTTTCCGTAAATGCACTTAAAACGAAAATGACAATCAGAACATTCAAGCCACGTCCACTCTTTTCTTAATGTTACTACAAATATTTCTTCTGTGGCACATTATCTCTTCCTAGGCATAAAGCTCCATCGTATACACATTTTTTTATGGTTTTTTATCCCATTTGAGTCGAAGTTTTGCATTTTTATGATTTTGAAGCTTCTTTCTAATATTGTCACCGGAAACAATGTCACTGTCAAAATGTGCAAATTTTTGTATAAATAGATTTTAATATCAAAATTTGATGTCTAAAATCCACTCCAAATACAACAAATCTTTTTTCAATGAAAATCGTTCATTTCAAACGATTTGAATAAAATAATACTTGAATCACTCAAATCTACAGCGAAATCGGGCATGAACCGAATGAATTGAATGTTGATTTTAATTGAAATCGTTCATTTCTAATGAATTGAATGATGATTTTAATTCAAATCTTCCATTTCTAATGAGTTGAATGATGATTTTAATTCAAATCTTTCATTTCTAATAAATATATAGTTGATGATTTAATTCAAATCGTTCATTTCTAATTAATTGAATGATGATTTCAATTCAAATCGTCCATTTCTAATGAGTTGAATGATGATTTTCATTCAAATCTTTCATTTCAAATAAATATATAGTTGATGATTTTAATTCAAATCGTCCATTTCTAATGAATATATAGTTGATGATTTTAATTCAAATCGTTCATTTCTAATGAATTGAATGATGATTTTAATTCAAATCGTTCATTTCGGACGAGCGTGTCGCTCAGGCACGGGGGACATACAGTAAGCTTTCCTTGGTTTGGGTTTACCGACATACTATACAATATGGTGGCATTCGTCTGCACCCTGTATAATCGTTAGAATAAATAGTTATATGTATTTATTAGTGTGCATTCAAAGGCACTTTCGCTCACTCAGCACTTCATCATGGCGTCGTCTACCTCCAACTTTCAGCGAGTGACGGTTGCACTATACGGGGGCCAATGATCACTGAGCTTACTCGTGCATATTCGAGCGAACGAATATGAGAAAAATGAAAATCAAATTCTGAGCAGTTTAGCGTGCGTTCCAAAAACTGATATCGATTCAAGAACCATCTTTTCTCGACAGTGGGATATTTTATACTTGATGAAATGTCTCCGAGCTCACAAATAAGTACATCATACATTTATCGTGCATTACATTCTACCTAGTAAATTATGCCAAAAGTACAGAGTGGATTTTAAAACGTTCTCTATCATACCCCAGTCCTTTTTTGTTTCTCTAATCGGCAAAAGAGTAGGTGATACGTATAGTCGTGACAACTAACGAGTTTTTTTTAACTTTAAATACGGGAATTTTTCTTCCTAGGATCATACCATGTGGGAGGCGAAGGTTTTATAAAAATATATTAAAGAACCCCGCTACGTTTACCTTACGTCCGTCATTAGTAACTCAAAGACATATCATCGTAAATGCTGGAAATATATTTCAGTACTCACAAACGCGATTGTTCTTCGTAGTATTTCCGTTACATTTCCTCAAAATATATACGCAGTTTGTAAAACTGAAAACTAAACCGTAAGCATAGTCATAAAGACAAAACATAAAAACAAACCCTCTCCACAAAGTGGAGAGGGTTGTGGTCATCTATGGATGCGCCGATGACTACGCCAAAATTTAAAAAATAAGAACTTTAAAGCTTTAAAGAAGAACAGATGACATCCAGAGCAATATAAATGCAGTGTAGTAGTTATACGGTAGAAAAAAATGTAATATGCACACGTACAGCGAACTCCCAAATTATCCGTGCGCGGATTATCCGTGCGCAATTTTTCACTCTTCGTCGATATTTTTTCTGCAATCTATGTAAAAAAAATTGATCAAAAGAAAATTTGGATTTCAGCATTCTAATACAGGAAAGACTTACGTAAGGCCATTTAATGCCACTCAAATACAGCTTATAAAACGTAATTGTTTTCCTTACTCAATGAACATGTTATGTTTACGTCATTGTTCGTCGTCAGTATCTTTCCAACTTTTGAGCCGTGAATGCGCACTCTCCGGAGCTTTCTCGCTGGTATATTTGCGATAATTAATGATTTCGTCCACGATAAACTTCATGAAAGCAACTTGAAGCAGCTGGCGCTGCATCCAGAATCTTGTGGATGGAATTCATGAATTTCTGTATTCAGATCCGCAGAGTGCCAAACGAATTCCGGGAATTTCTTCTTCGAGGGTGGCGGTAAATCATCTTCATCTGAGCTATCTTCAGATTCTAAAGGTGGACAAGGAAATAATTTTTATTTAGCAGAGGCTCCCTGCCGACGTAGATGGCTTGAAAGATTGAGCTTTAGAAGTATCTTCCTCTACAGAGTAATCTCCGAAAAAATTGTCTAAAACTTCATCCCCGTGCTCTTTTTCCTCCAGAATTTCTTCAACACCTTCCGTTGGAATGCTCTTTTTTGAAAAGTATACACGTCCTTCACATATATTTGTTAGCAAAATCAGTCAATGTCTCAAAAGGAATGGTGTAGACACGTGTAGAATAAGCCAACGATAATTCAAGCGTAAAATAAAGCCTAAATTACATACCGCAAGACAGTCCATAATAAAGCCCTAATCAATGTAAAAATATTAAGAATCCCAGAATGCCGTGGGAAGTGTCCAAAAAGCGCAGGACTATAAACGAACAAAACACAGTTGAGGTTGGCTCAGGTAATCCGAGGAACGCCCAGCCAACAATCAAAAGCAGAGGCCGGTAAAATGTCGACAGATTTTTGACTAAAACAAAGCAGGGGTCAATACCAGAAGAGACGTCTAGGAGAGCACAGAGATACTATCAATAAATGCACAGTGGAATTATTTCCGAAGGCAAAGTCCAAACAGTACGCGATGAGTCAAAAAATAAACGAGAGGAAACGCAGGAAATCAAACTCAAATATCAAGCGCAGCAGTAGGCTAAAACATCGAGTAGAAAGACGCATCGAGAAAAAAACAACGGTAAGGAAATCCGTAGAGGCAATAAATTTAGCAGCTGTGGGTAATACGATACTCCAGAAGCAACATCTGGAAGCTAAGGGATAACCATGGACCCACTACGGTTACTTAGAACGAGAAGGGGAAACTCCAAGGCCATCGTGCTTGGGAGAGGGAAATTCACAAGCTCGGCAGGAAAAAGCAAGGAGGTTAAAATGACATGGAAGAGGCATGACCGTGAACGCTCATGGGCGAAAGTGAAGCAAGAATAGGGGTGCTTGGGAAGGATTTTGTGCCGAGTAGATGTTGCCAAACCAGTCACAAAACATCGCCTTGTCTGAGGTTTTAAAATTTAGATTTGACGAAAATCGAATGTGACCGCCGGACACGTAAGCCAGAGGAAGGTCAAAACTGTGCCCACTGCAATGGCGGAATTGGCTTCAAAAATCAAGTGGTATGCCGCCTCCATTACTTTTCTAACCTCCTTGGGAAAAAGAAAGCGGGCAAAATAAAGAGCAAGAAATACGAGCGAGTGCCCTGTGGCGGTCAAGAGAACTTCTAACAATCATGTGGAATCCACAACAGCTCGTCAAAGCAATCGGCGAAATAGTAACACGCCTCTCACAACAACGCAGCGACTCACCGGGCGTCTTTCCTTTTTGCGTACTTTCATATATAAGTGCTATTACTGGCGCGGCCTCACATTGGCTCAAATTTAGCCCTAAGGAATGAGAATTGTCTTTGCGAACAAAATCAAACAAAACAATCTCCCGAGGCCTTACACCCTTCGCAACTTTGTGGTTACTTTTTGCCCACACGCGTGTGGGCGAAGACTAATCAATCCCTTGTGGTATCATCATTCATGTGTCATTGTTATTTAATTTAGCCAATGAATTAGTCGTCTACCTGCAGGATGAAATGCCTGATAAACGCAAGAAGATGGTCCTGACAGTGAAACAAAAACTTGATTTGATTGATAAACTCGAGAACGGGGAATCATTGAAAACATTATCCAGAGATTATAGCATTGATATTCAAACGGTACGCGACATGAAAAAATAAGACCAAGCTGATGGAATATGCCAGTAATTGTGGCAGTGGTGCAGGACCTTCAAAGCGCAAATCAATCAAGAAATCACCGTACGTAGAGTTGAGACTCCGCATTGCTTCAATGGTTTACCCAGAGACGAGCTGAAGGCACACCTCTTTCTGGTCCACTTGTCTCTGATAAGGCGAACTTTTTCCATAAGGAGCTGGAATTAGAAAGAGAGTTCAATGCTTCATCTATTGGCAATGGTGCACCAGATTTAAACAGAGACATGGCATTCGTGAACTTAGCATTCAAGGAGAACGATTGAGTGCTAACACTGCCGCTGCTGATGCATTTCGGGAGGAATTCCAAAAAATTGTGAGGGAGGAACATTATGAATCTAACCAGATTTACAACGCTGACGAGACCGGGTTGTATTGGAAATGTCTGCCATCAAGAACCCCAGCATTTGTGCGAGAAAAACATGCACCCGGTCATAAATCTTCGAAAGAGCGATTGACAGTGTTGTGCTGTGGAAATGCGTCCGGATAATATCAAGTGAAACTATTGGTCATCGGGAATTCAAAAAGGCCTTGATCATTTAAGGGTACAGAGGCAAACACTCTTCCTGTTGATTATTATAGTCAGAAAGGAGCATGGATGGACCGAGAGATTGTTGAAAATTGGTTCCGGTCTAAGGTTGTTCCCCATGTTCGTTCTTTTTTGAAGGACAAGGGATTACCTCAGGAAGCTGTGCTGCTGCTGGACATTGCCCCTTCCCATCCGAATGAAAAAACACTAACATCCGATGGTTGTTTAATCGTCACGAAAGTTTTTACCCCCGAGCGTCACTTCCATACTTCAGTCAATGGATCAAGGCGTAAGTGCATCAATGAAATGGAACTACAGAGTTTGTCGTCTCAGGACGCTAGCCAATGAAGACGATAATTTGTTGAACCTTTGGAAGAAAATGACAATATTGGATGCAATTCGTGGTGTGTCACAGGCTTGGTCATCGGTGAAACCAGGACAACTACTTCGTTCTTGGAGTAAACTTTTGTTTGACCTCGAAGGTGATTTCGAGGGATTTTCAGAGACTGAAGTGAACGACTCCGAGTTGGAGAATTTAGTGAAAACTATGAAGGGATTCGAAATGGTTTATCCGGAGGACTTAGATGAATGGCTAACGAGAGACGATAGTATCCCGGGCTTCCAGCTTGTGACTGATAGCGATATTGTTTACGCTATGATCGGACAAGGGGGGAGAGGAAGGGAGTGGGGGGAGAGTTGAAGTAGCGGGGATGAAGAAGAGGGGGGCAAGGAACGCATTAATCATAGCCAGGCGCTCAACTTTGTAGATGGTTTGCTGCAGTATACGGAGCAGTGGGAATACGACTATAATGACATTATCTCTGCTTAAAAGATACGCGGTGTGGTAAAGAAAACTATCAATGAGTCCATGAAACAATCTTAAATAACGGACTATGTACGCAAATGATATTACATCGTTTTCTTTTAGGTAAAACATGAAAATTGTCAGAAATAAAAGTGAAAGTTTGGGTTATCCGTGCGTCCTCTCCCCATCATTAGCCCGGATAATCGGGAGTTCACTCTACTTGTATCACAATTTTTCGAATAACTAAAAACACCTGCTTCGAACAATGGATTCTCTCTGCTCAGAGAATCCGATGCCGCGGCAGTACCGCTTCTTCCCGCACCTACCCCCTCCTCCGGCGACGGCTGCTTGTTCGGCTACCATCGGTTGCGCTCGGCAACTCTCGCCAGAATCACGCGGAGGGGAATGGAGCCAATGCAATGGCTCCATCGGAGGCGCACCTTCCCTATCCCCAAGGCATCCGTGGTAGTTTCCTAATCTAATGAGGTGGTCCTCTTGATAGGCAAAGGACCAAAGAATGCGCAATGACAGAGCGCGGCACAGAATGATCTCTACAGCTACGCAAATGAACGAGAGATTGCGTTGGAGGTAGCGCCGGTTTTAAATGAAGTTAAAACATTTAATTTAATTTAAAACGATTCCAAATAATCGATTAAACACTCTTTCCAACATTACAACCGTCGGGAAACCGTAAAATTATTTCGATTATCTTTAATAAATGTTGTAAAATATGATTTTGCAGAATGTTTCATTACCGAATAGTGTTAAGTGTGATTTCTAGCCAGTGCTTGCGGGAGCTGTGCAATTACGCTCTGTAAAATTAAACCCCAAGTTTGTCGCTTAATTTGCTGTGTCTACCTACGAGACTGGTGTATGGTGTCTTTTTGTCGATCCATTGTTGCTAATACACCGCGCTTAACTTTGTGTCGTCTTGGAAAGGAGTTTTGAAACTTGTGACACGTGTGCCTTTCTTCTGGTGCCATAGGTTGGGTGTTCGTGTTGTGATATTATTTTACCTTATTAGTTGTTGGTGCCGATTCATATTCGATATGAATATCAGTAATATACTTTGTGAAATGGCGTATGCTGAAGAAAATTATGATTTGGTTGTGAAACTTGAACAAAAAACATTCAGTTCACTCCCAATTGAGCAGAAGCTGGCTATTATTCAGAGCGGCCGTCCGATGTCCCCCGCTGATGAACTTGACATGTCAAGTCACAGAAAAGACTACATCTTATCACAGGCACTTTACAGTTTCTAACTATGAGTATCACAATTGGCTGTGCGGGAGTGATACATTATCAAAATATTTTTGCTGGCCTTGTCTTTTATTTTCAAAATCTTACAACAATAATGTCTGGGTATCATGCAAACAAAGGTGCAGGAGGAGTATCCAAAGTATTTGTTTACGCACTGCTTTGCACACGTCATAACCTTAGTCTTGTATCAGGGAATGGTCGAAATCTCTGAATGTAATCAATTATTATCAACTCCAAACGGAATTTGAATTTTTCGTCCCACTCAAGCAAGATAACATTTTCTTTTCAGGAGTACTTTATAAAAGTCGATTCCATCGCTTGCTCCCACAAGGGATACTCCACATACAAGACTCCCTTGCTTTACATCTCGGCTTGTTAACACCGTATAAAAATATCGGGAACCAATTATTCATCTATTATTTACAAATATTCATGAAAATACTTATGCGTGAAAAGCAGCTGACAGGTGTGCAGATTACGGCTTCATGAAGTTTTAGGAAATGTTCCAAAATGTATTTCTCCTGAACACTTTTTCCCCATTGTTTGTGCAAACTGATGTTATTTACAACATATTGCTAAGTGAACACTTCCACATTATGACTTGTTTCAATTTTATTCGGGACTTAGAAAACCAACTGAAAATTAACAGAAAAGGTTTCGTTCACTGTACTGATTGCAAACATGATTTAGCCACAAAAACAATCACTAAAGATGACAGTTGTAGTAAGTGTGAGATTACTGGTTTTAAGCCAGTTTGGTAAAAAAACCGTTTCTATGGTAGGACCCCACGGTTATTCCAGAAAACGAACTATTAATGAAAATGACAAAGCTCTGACTCCTGAAGGAAGAAAGCTTTTCTTTTTAATTATTGATAACATTTTGGGTCACTTGAACGAGCGATTCTGATATTTGAAAAATTTGCAGTTTTGTGAACTTTTAAATACGAGAAAATCTAATGCTTTTTCAAAAGCGAAAAAATTTACTGAAAAATTGTTATGTGACCTCGAGAAAATTTATCCCAACATACTTGACCAGCAAGGAGTTAAAAATAACCGACTGTGCTCTACAGAACTGCCACATTCCAAGACAAGAGCCCACGAATGTCAATACAATTTTTGAAAAATGAACATTTAGAAAACGCTTTTAATGAAGTGTTCCGTTTGGCGATGCTTATCTGCACGATACCGGCTACAACTGCCTCAGTGGAGAGGGGTTTCTCTGCACATAAAAAATACATACTTTCAAGAGATCTACCCAAGGAGAAGAGCGGTTGAGTATCTTGGCATTGCTGTCAATTGAGAAATAACTCTTGGTGACCGTCAGAGGTAGAGAAGTCTTCTACGGAACAGTTATAGAAAAATACACTACAATAACACGAAGAGTGGAGTTCATGTTTAAGTAAGGTAGGCATTTTTTTATTGTAAAATAGGATATTTAATTCATATTTATGTATTTTATACAGGAAATTTGAAAGATTGACTGCCAAGGGCTAATGAAAAAATAATTCTCTTTCAGCCAAACTGATATTCAATTGTGAGTATTCTAGCTAATAGTGTTGAAAATTAGCAGACTTGATAACTAATTTTTATACTAATAATGATTTAAATTTTACGCCAGTTTACTGCAGTGTTTTAATGTATAACCTCGAGTCACAATCAATTACTAATTTCTCACTGAATGCACTTAATGTATGTTACATTGTTAACGCGAGTCCCACTTTTTACAAACCGCAGCGCTTTTCTGTGTACGAAAGAAAACTCGTTTATTCGACCAAAGTAAAGCAGTGTATGGAACTTCATACCATCATTTAAACACAATGTATCCATTTCTGTTTTTTTAATAGTGGACCTCCAAATTAGGTTAAAGGAGCCAAAGTACGAAAGGAGCGGTCACTCGGCGCACGGATGCGAACTTTTCTCCACGAACACTGGTGTCTGCCGCGGCATACAACCTGGATTACATTTAAATATTAGTTTGTATTTAATTACAACTTTTTATAATTATTTGCAAGAGTATCACCAAGCGGAATACTAAGCCTTTCATTTGAAGGCTAAAAATAGACCTTTGATAAGTGTTTACCGGAGGGGGAAAGACGTTGCCTGGCGTCAGCTGGCCCACCCCTACGTCTGCGATGACTAGGCTAAAAGATCACACTTCGCCACTGCGTATTAGTTACCTGTCACTCTTCATTACCTAACTCTTATGTGCTTATACACTTTCGCAATTTCCCTCCCAAGGTATCGAATTTCATCCATGACATAATCGCTCATTAAATTACTCAAAGTTTTAAGGATTTATTTCCTGTCCATGCGTCTATGGCAACTCAAGAACTAAAATTATATCAATTACATGCACGACGGTCGATGTGTAGTTCGCAAATTATGTCTTCCGCATCTCTTGATCAGGAAAGTGATCAAAGGTTTCCTTCGCCCACCAACGACCGTTCAGCGTCATACAGTCACGTCATGAGCGGATCCATCGCTCGGCACTCACTCCGCTGAGTCGCTCAGCAACCGATTAGTGCCGCTGAATGCGACCTTTCTTTCCTAAGTCCATGAATATATATGGATCCTAAACTTGCCACCAGTGAATAGTGGATTAAGAGAGTTGTTTGCCGACCGCGAACAGAGGGTAGTTCTAGATGGCGTTAGTTCAGATGTAGTGAAAGTTACATCAGGTGTACCTCAGGGAAAGGCCATCGGTCCCTTATTGTTCCTTTTGTATATTAATGACATCACTACCGTTGTTACGAGCAAAATTCACCTCTTCGCAGATGACGCAGTGTTGTGCAGGGATCTAGGAAATGAGTCTGACAAAATTGCGTTACAAAAAGACCTAGATGCTATAAATAGTGCAATACTTGGCAGTTAGAATTGAATTTAAAAAAGTGCTTTGTTATGAATTTTTGGAAAAGGAATAACTCGGTCAACGATACGTACACAATTTATCAAACAGACTTATCAAATGTAGAGTGAGTTAAATACTTAGGTGTGATCCTTACTCAGGACCTGTCTTGGGGGAAACACGTGCGGGAAATCTGCGGACAGGCTAGTCGCAAAGAGGGATTTATCAACAGAATATTAGGAAAATGCGACGAGAAAGTTAAAGAGCGATGTTATTAGGGTGGGAATCTCGAACTGATCGAAGGGAGAAATACAGGTTAAATCTTTTGCGCAAACTCGGAGCAGAATTTTTTTGCCGGACGTTCAACATATTTTCTAGAGCCAACGCAATACGGGAGAAGCGATTACAGGAATAAAATAAAGGAAATTGACTGCCGAACCGATGGATTCAAAATGTCATTTTTCCCACGCACAATAAGGGATCATAATAGTTGCCATAGATCAATCACATAAAACTCCCACCCTCAATAGGTAGAGTAGAATTTTCACTTGTGCTTAATAACACATATACATCATAAACATAATAATAATAATGGTTTTTATTCCAGATTAGATAAATACAACTATTATTTTTACAATGATTTGTCTGGAATATAGGTGCCCCATTGGACAGTATCTCCGTTTTGTGGTCACCGACTCGACCATCACAGATGAAATACAAAGACAAAAACATAGAATAAGTGTGTTGCAACTACAATCACATAGATGCTATCATTGGTGCTGGATAATTTAGTAAATAACCCAAGGTTTGAAATGTGAAGTAAAAACAAAGCATTAAGATACAACCGTTTACAGGCTTGTTTGAGCTAACAGATAATTTGGAGCTTTTTATAACATAAACACCTTTGTCCGTAGTCTGCAGTAGTTATTTTTTTACACTTCTATGTTAGTTAACACTGCGAACAGAATACAAATTATATAAAAGGAACAGTAAAAACGTGTATTAATCATTATAGCTTTTTGAATTTAATTATTAAACATTTTTCAAAAATAAGTACTTTACAAAACTAACAACAATTAGGCACAATTTTGGGCCTATGAACAAGAAACATCGTTTATGTAGCGTGAGGTTTGGTTTTGGTTAAGAAATACGGGCTCTTCGTAGGGTGGTTGTACGACAATAACCCAGTATTTCCACTTCTAATAAATTGGAAGATGTCTTAAAGTTTGCTACCTATACTACAGAATAAAGGAAAGGATCTTTCTAGATGGCTCTTTTTTCTTAATCTTATAGAATTTTTATAAACTCCACCCCAACAGAATACACCGTAGCTTAGTCTGGTATAATTTCAAACAATCCTCTGAGTGGTAGTACAAATCCCAGTCAATTCTATACCTGTTACAAATATTTATTTAGTTTTATTTATACTTATTTACTGCATTCGTGAACAAAGATAACTCTTGAACCATTGAAGTGCAGTTCCTCGAATACCTGCTCTTTCAAGCTTATTCATTAAAATGTCATGGTCGATTGTATCAAAAAAGCTTTAGTGTTATCAATAAACGGACTGGCAGTACGCTTATTATTATTGATAGACTCATAAATATGAGTTAAGTATTTCCACATGAAAAGCCAAATTTGTTTTTATATAGAAATTTGAGCAACCTGTACTTCACAAGCTTTTCCAATATTTTAGCAAATATTGATAGCAGTGAGATGTGCTTATAATTCTGGATTAGTAACCGGTCGCCCTTTTTATAGAGAGGCTTGTTTATTGAATTTTTTAGAGCTTTTGCAAAAACACCGCTTGTAATGCTTATATTATAAATATACGCAAGAATAGGCGCTAAATCAATAGTTTGCTCGTGATTTCATTAAAGCCAGGTGATTAATCAAGGGAAGGGATTAAAGTAACTTAATAATCTCATCTAAGAGTACCGCCTCAAAATACATGGAATTAACGCATGAATATCCACAGCATTCCGTTACTATCTTATCAAAACCTGTCGAGTATATTTGTTTATTATTAACTGGTGCACTAATACAGTAGGATCAGTAATAATGTTACCATATATTTCTAAAGAAATTGATTGTGTGACTGACCAGATAGCTTTTCAAATATATTCCAAAGAGTTTTGAGGTTACCGGTAGCTTGTTGAATTTTTTGTAAGTAATAATTGCTAGATGCTGCTCTATGTTCATTACTTCATTCATTTCTATATGTAACAAATTCCTTGCAAAAACTATCATGGAATGGATGCCGTCTAAATTTCTTCAACAGATATTTTTTTCTTTCAATTTCCTTCAGTAATTTATTCGTCACCCATGGTTTTATTTTATTTCCAGAATTAATGTTACTGACTGTGGCTTTTGAAATGGATAGTTTGTCAAAAAGTATTTCCTGGAAGGTGCAGAATGCCTTTGATGCATCTGACTCATTTAAAACAGGACTGCAATCCACTTCGGCAACTTCATTTTGGAAACTTGAATTTTAAATGGGAAATTTTAACTTTACCTGGGATAGGTACTCTCGGATGGTCTGAAGTTACTCTTTGAATATCCTTAATGCAGAGACGAAAAAGTATCGTAGAATGATCAGTAATGTCTTCATGCAGCACATCAGCTTGATGATCATACTTGTAGGATTTAAATATCCTAGTAAACAAATAGTCTATACAAGTAACCGTTTTTGTGGTTACTCTCGTTGGAAATTTAACCATCCAAGTTAATCCTAAAGAGCTAATGACACTTAAATAATGTTCAGAATCATTCGTGGATAATATGCTACTATCATGGACATCACCAAACATAATTATATTACTTTTTATAATATCAATAACGGGCTCAACTTCAGATAAAAATTGTTTAAATGGAAAATTTTGGTCCCTTTTGGAAAATGTAGGTATTAACATTCTTTCTTTCTTTATGCTAATAAACATTCTCCATCGTAAATCACAAATTACATCCGTTACAGCCGTCATAACGACATCGTTTCAGGTACACACCACATCTTAGAAGCGAGTCAGATTTCATGTCTAGCTAACAGAAATGCGGGGGGGCAGGGGGAAGCCCGGGGCGCGCGTAAATTACGGGGAGGCAGGGGGAATGGCGGGGCAGATGGAAAATACGGGGGGCAGGCGGAAAATACGGGGGGCGGAGCCAGGAGGGACGGAGGCTCACGCAAAATGCGGGTTGGCGGGGGACAGGGGGAGCAATTGGGAGCAGGGCGCAGAGGGGCGCGTAGAAAATACAGGGGGGGCAGAGGGTTCGGTGGACAAGGGGCAGCAAAGAATATTCGGGGGCGGCAGGGGGGGGGGGCGTAGAAATGCAACTTGCATGTCCTCGCTATTCCCTCTCAAAAGCATACGACTTTTACCACCAGATGTCAGCCACTTCGGGTGCAAGAGTGAATATTTACCGGAAGTAATTACATACACATTTTACATTCTCTATGCACACACCTAATAGGATGTCAGCGCCGCACTACATCTCTCGCCCCTACAAAAAATATAACATACGAAAGATGCATTACAACTCAAATATGTTCATCAATTCGTTAATCCAAGTGATATTAAGTGACCTACGTAAAATCTGTTTACCACTAAAGACACAGCAGCACTTTTCAACCCACCTATTTACATTTCCCTTAGGGACTTCTGAAGTTCTTCGTAAGGCATTTCCACCACTTTATCACCCCCCTCCCCCACACCACGTAACGCAACGTAATGCTTCACGAACTTTCACCTCGCTAACTAACTTAAGTTATCATTCTTTCTTTTAATTTTTAATCCTTTTGCATGCATAGTACACTATGGGGGATTGTATGTCAGAATGCGCACAAACCGACCTCATCACGGACATGTGGTGGAATGGAAGTAATGACATTGACATCAAATGACATTGATTACGCTTTTCCATATTTGGCGATTCGCAGCACGGACAACTCGCAAAACACGTCATCTTTGATAAAACGACATCTACAAAATAATGAACGCAACGAATTGGTTGTTCGTCTTTCTACATCTTAGCATACATTGTTTGACAGGGAGTTATGTACTCTGTGAAGACGAAGAAGAAGGCTGAATCGGAGGACCACGTTGATGCTGCCACCGCAGAACACCATCAACGACCTACCATTTTCCACTACACGCAATTGCTTCAATTGAAACGGAAATATTCTTATGAGAAATCTTCCCTTTTAAAACCAAACATCATTTACTATTACTCCTCTTAAACCTACGTAGTCCATCGAAGACTATAGAAAAAACATTTTTTTTATTTACTCTTCATAATAAACGCATTTTCCTTCCATTTGATAGCCTTCCAACAATTTTCAAATACATTCCGACATAGGTATCCCTTTCCTCAATATATCTCGATTAGTTAACAACGCCCTTTCCTTATCTGCCAGCAATCCTTCATAGAAGATATAAATGAGTGTCTGCAAACACTTTCTCTCCGCAAGAACACAGGTGGTCGCTCAATGGGAGAGAAGATTGAGAACGGTTGAGGTGAGCATTTCAATTCAATTTCATGATTCGGTTCTTGTGATTTGGTTCATGGTAATGAACCGATTCCTCAAATCGTTTATCATGAACGAAAATGGGGTAATGAACGATTTGATGAATTGATGATCCAAGAATCCTTACGTACGTGCGCAAGAACCCTATATAAGGACATTTCTCTTGATGCGCTTTCGACTGTCTTTTGCTAACATTTGCTGTAGCAATTTAATAGGACTTCGGAACTTGCCGATAGGTGGCACTGATGCGAAGCTCGAGGCACGCTTACGGTCAGTTTTGCATTGCTGGGAATAGAGATTGGTTTGTGCTTGTGCAGTTAAACGAGGATAACTTGCTTCAAAATGGGTTTGCGGAGTTGTTTTTTTTGCCGGGATGCTCTACAGGACACACGAATACAAATAGGAGGAACAAGGATCTCGGCATAAAGAACAAAAGCTTGTTTTAGTATATGCATTCCTTCATTTGCTGCAGAGATAGACTGCATTCAATGTTTACATTTCCTTGTGCCTTCAACATTGCGTACATTAAAGTGTGCCTCCCGTCCTTCGGCATTCCCAGTGTAAGCATTCCTCCATTTGCTGCAGAGAGAGACTGCGTGCAGTGTTTAAATTTCATTGTGCCTCCAACATTGCGCACATGAAAGTGTGCCTCCATTGCTTTGTCATTCCCAGTGTGTTTATTCGTTCATTTACTGCAGAGAGATACTGCGTGCAGTGTTTACATTTCATTGTGCCTCCAACATTGCGTTAATGAAAGTGTGCCTCCATTGCTTTGGCATTCTCAGTGTATGTATTCCTTCATTTACTGCAGAGAGAGAGAGAGAGACCGCATTCAGTGTTTATATTTCCGTGTGCCTCCGACATTGCGTTAATGAAAATGTGCGTCCATTGCTTTGGCATTCCCAGTGTATTCATTCGTTCATTTACTGCAGAGAGATACTGCATTCAGTGTTTATATTTCCGTGTGCCTCCAACATTGTGTTAATGGAAGCGTGCCTCCATTGCTTTGGCATTCTAAGTGTATTTATACCTTCATTTACTGCAGAGAGAGACTACATTCAGTGTTTATATTTCCTTATTCCTCCAACATTGCGTAGATGAAAGTGTGCCTTATTATCTTCCTGCTGCCTATCTTTACTGTTTCTGTTATCGTGGCTACATCCATGTTGTTCAACTTGAGTGCTACTGAGGTCTTCGTCTTAATTACCCAAAATCTTAGTTACTCAAAGGCTTCACGCAGCCTTTGAATAGGACTGAGATTCAAGATAGGTACATGTTTCCTTATTACAATGAAACTTCAAAGGTAAATTTTTCATTTTGAAGTGATAAATAACTTTGACAGGGTTCCCTGCTCATTATTTGTAACTAATATAGCAACTTTGTATCGTATTGTATGATACATAAAATTAAAATTAACGTCCCCAGTGTCAGGGACTTTATTGAGCTAAAGTTGTGCATTTTCATTTGACCTGCATCTTCTAGAGTTAATTTCATATTTGATTTGATATTTTATCAAACATTTTCATATATATACTTATATACAATCATTTCATATTTGATTGTTTGTTTATAACGGGTTCCAATTTGTTTTTGAAATACTTGTTCCATAGTGATTTTTTTCATCGCCTAGAGGAGTATTTTGATCGCTTCCCCATAGAAGTAAGAGATCAGGCTAATGGAGGCAAGGGATTCACAATGAATAACTTGCTTTATCAATGGTTAATTTATCTAAATTCATGACGACTTTCGGTACAAATAACCTTGTGTTCATATCTGGCCGGCCGGAAGCATAATCTTGAGTACTCTTGGTACAACTGGATATTATGATGCCGTAACACGAAAATGAGCTTCATTACTCTTCTGAGTGTATACCTGTTCTTACAATATATATTTTAATTTTGTATTACGCCCTACAAATGGGAAGTGGTTTGGAATCATTGTGATTGTCATGGCATCAATAACATCAGCTGATTTCGCTAGCGGCGTAATCGAAATACGTAAAATGACAAGTGAACTAGCTTTCAAATTATTTGCATTAATTATTATTTGAATGCACTGTTTGTGAATGTCTTACATCATAAATTAGAAATTTTCGGGCGAAATATGGAATAAGAACCCACCGATCACATCAACTAATTCCGTAGGCCCTTAGTGTAAATGATTTCTGTTTCGCGATGTTCTAGAGAGTTTTCTATTCGATGGCTCTTTACCTTAAGTACATACATATAACTACTAGCAAATGCCTTAAAGTATTACTAGCAGTATTACTCACCATACTTGCGTATAGGAAGAGAAATTGGAAACTTAAAAACACGTATAGTTGGGCAAGTATCTGTCTGCTACAACCCTCTTCGTCGACTGCAGCGCAGCCTGTGGCCAAAAGTGGAACTTCAATTCTTTCGCGGGTATTGGCAACAAAATCGAGATGGAAGATAGCCGTCCTTATACAGGGTTCTTGTACGTGCGTTTGCCTTATTGGCATCCGATGATATCCATTCTTACTAAGGCTATCCCATATCGAAGCCATGATTTTTTCCTGCTCCTTTTACTGAAACCTTAAATAAAACACCTTCAGGAGTAAAACTTCTTCAAGAGCACCAACGTTTTGAAGGTATTTTACAACTGTGCCGTTGACAAGCTATGGTTTGTGAACTTTAACTTAAGTGTAACTTATTTCCTTCCTTTACAGCCGTAATTTACAGGGTGCACGGTAGATATCTACTTTGTGTACTGTGTATATACTGACACTGCAACGAGGAATTTTCGTACATTTTTGTAACAAGGCTGATGAGAATGATAGTGGTAATAAATGCGGTACCTTTGGCGTCACAGATAAAATTTGCAGGTACAATATTTATCGAAGTATTAAGATGTGAAAACTTTGATTTTTTGAGTTGGAGAATAAGATATTGATCTTTCCGGAAAGCTTTAAATATAACAGTAGTACGTATTAAAAGTCCTACCAAATGAGCATTACCGCATTCAAAGTCGTCTCTAACTGACACGCTATTAAAATAAATGGATTCCTTACCTTTTTATAAAAATCCATAAGAAACTTGTAGTAAAAATTATGGTATATTCAAAACTTCAAAACTATATTTAAAATATTCAATAGTATTTACGCACAAATTTATTGTTCATCCCGTTTCACGTTTTTTACAAGTCATTTCTCAACCTTTGGGCGGGTTTACATCAAGTTGCACATGTGCAGATTGAATTACAAGGTTTGTACTCATGATTTAAAAAAGAATAAATGAATTATTAGGATTAAATTATTTACATTCTAGATTTTAAAAAGAGTTACAGAGATTTTTTGCGCTACAAAAAAATATATTACAGAGCAAGGTAATACTTAAGGTCTATGAAAATCCTGATGAATACACATATAACGTCTATAAATACTAGATTGTTTAAAAAATTTATCTTGTTTTTAAAATACTAGTTTAACTCTTAAACCTCAGTGTCAACATGTGCAACTTCCTGTAGAACCGCCAAAAGCTTATTAAATATAACACTGTAAAAAAATAAAAATGGGATAAACAAATTAATTTGTGCAAAACCTTTGTATTGAATAGTCTTGAAATTTTAGACACCTACATTGTGGTTTGTACTACTAAAGCCTTATATTGTTCAGATATGATTTATGTGCAACATGTGTTTGCATTGTTATAAACAATTGACAAAAAGCAGTCTTTCATTGTGTGTTCACAATGACACTAATTTAGATGCCGTTGGGATCTTTCGATAGGTTAATCTTAACACGCACATTCATTCATTCATTACAGTAATCTACCGGTTAGAGGTAGGTTGTGATGAAAGTCAGAGAATATCCAACGAACTCTTACACGTGCTGTGCCCTTTCTATCTCTTGTATTTCTTCCTTCATCTCAGCATAAGTCCTACCTTTCTTCATCCCGTCCATAAAACCGATTCTCTTCCTTCCCCGCTTACCCAATATCCTTCCCTCTATCACGACCTTCAGCAAACCATCGTCCCTCATTACCCCTTCCAGCCACCTACCCTGCCTTCCCCTAATCTCATCTATAAGTTTCCTCTCCTCGCCCACCATGTCAAGCACTTCCTCATTTGTCTTCCTTTCCGTCCAACGCACCTTCTCCATCCTCCTCCACACCCACATCTCAAAAGCCTTCAGCCTATTTTCGTCTTCCTTTCTCAAGGTCCACGTTTCCGCCCCATACAACGCCACACTCCATATCAAGCTCTTCACTAGCCTCTTTTTTACATCCTTACTTAAGGTCCCCGTCATCAGCTCCCTTCTATTATTGAACGCTTCCTTCGCTAGCGCTATTCTCCTCCTAATGTCTTTGCTACTATGTCCTCTTTCTTCTAGCGTACTACCCAAGTAATTAAATTGTTCTACTTGCTCCAGTTTGTGACTTCCTACTCTTATCACCAGCTTCGCTTTCTTTGTCCTACCAAATCTCATTACTTTTGTTTTCCTATTATTTATCTTCATTCCGTATTTCTCACACTGCTTTTCCAGTGCATCTACTAAAGTTTGCAGTCCTTTCGATGACCGACTCACCAACGCCTGGTCGTCTGCGAATCTAACCGACTTTATCCACTGGCCTCCTACTTTCATTCCCACGTCTAGCTCATCCCATGCCTCTCTTACCATTTCCTCAGCATAGATGTTAAAAAGTAATGGCGACAACGGGCACCCTTGCCGCACCCCGCGACCTATAACTGCCCACCCTGATTCACCGTCCGCTACCCTTACATGAGCCTTCTGCCCCATATATAAGTTTCGGATGAGTCTCCTATCACGCCAATCTATTCCTATTTTCCCCAGTATCTGCATTAGTTTCTCCCAGTTTACTCTGTCAAACGCCTTTTCGAAATCTACAAACCAAGCGAAAACATCCTGATTATGCTCTATGTTTCTATCTATAAGTGTCCTCATTACCGCAGTCGCATCTCTGGTTCCACTCCCCTTCCTAAACCCAAATTGGTCATCGCCTAAATAGCACTTTGCTCTGCTCTCCAACCTTCTATTTAGTATTCTAAGCAACACTTTTGCTGCGTGCGAAATTAAACTGATTGTTCTATACTCCTCGCATTCTGACGCTTTCTTCTTCTTCGGGATAGGTATTAATACTGTTTTCACGAAATCCTCTGGCCATACTCCTTCCTCGTAGATCCTGCGAATAAGTTCGAAAAACGTTTTTCTCCCCCTACTACCTAGATTCTTCAGTAGCTCCGAAGGTAGATTATCGGTTCCCACGGCTTTTCTACCCTTCATCTCTCTTAGTGCCCTCTCTATTTCACTCTCAAGTAACTCTGGTCCGAGGTCATCTTTATCTATTGTTCCTTCGTCCTCTAGATCTAGGCTAAGGGGTCTATTCGCGCTGTCATATAGCTCCTCTACGTATTCTCTCCACCTTTCTTGGATATCTTCCTGTTCGATTAATATCTTTCCTGTTTTGTCCTTAACCTTTGGTATCGCTTGACCTCTCTTACCACCCGATAACATTTTCACCTTGGCGTACAAAGCGCCCACTTCCCCCTCCTCATGCATCTTTTCCATTTCCTCACATTGTCCCTTCCACCAGTTTTCTTTTGCCCGATTGGTCACTCGCCTGAGTTTATTATTCAATTCCTTGTACTTCCTCTTGCCTACGTCGGTGTTCACGTTTTTCCATATCCTTCTCTCCTCCATTTTCTTTATCATTTCTTCTGTAACCCACTGCTTCTTAACCCTCTTCTTTTCCACCGTTCCTATTGTTTTCTCTGCCGCTGCTGCGATGCCTGTTTTTATAACCTCCCATCTCTTCTCTATGGTTCCCATCCGCTTCTCTTCACCTATGTTCTTTTCTACTAGCTCTTGGTATTCCCTCTTTTTCAACCCTTTCAATGCTTCAAGGTTCCACCTCTTTATCTTCCTACCTTTACAAAGCCTTTTGAATCTAACTTCACACTTCATCATCACCAAGTTATGATCCGAGTCCGCATCCGCCCCTGGATAGCTACGAGAGTTTTTTACACTGTTCCTTAATCTCTGCCTCACCATTATATAATCAATTTGGTATCTCCCAGTGTCACCCGGCATTTTCCATGTGTACCTACGCCTAGGGTGATGTTTAAACCAAGTGTTTGTCACTACTAATTTATTTCTTCTACAAAATTCAACTGCCTTTTCCCCGCGATCATTTCTTCTTCCTAGCCCAAACCCTCCTACTTCTAATCCGTCCCTCCCTTCTCCCACCACTGCATTCCAGTCACCCATCACTATCAGGTTTTTCTTCCCCGGCACTTCTCTAATTATTTCTTCTACTTGCTCGTACACCTCTTTCACCTCTTCCTCCCTATGGTTGCTCGTAGGCATGTATACCTGGACCAGTACGAAATTCGTCGGGCGTGCTCTTATTTCTACCACTAGTATCCTGTCGTTCACCTGTTCAATGTTTACCACCCTCAGTCCCAACTTTGTTTTCAGTACCATGCCCCCGTTGACTCTCATCTCCCCCACTATAGATCACCCTGTAGTTATCACTCCAATAGTCCCCGCTATCCTTCCATCTAACCTCGCACAATCCCAAAGCATCTATTTTTCCTTTTTCCATTTCCTGCTTAATATTTTCAAGCTTCCCGGCCCTCATCATGGTCCTTACGTTCCAAGTTCCTATTTTTACCATTGTTTTCCTCCTCCTCTTCCTCTTTTTCTTCTTCTTCTCCCTCCTTTCCCTTGTATCTTCTGATGATGATTCTGATTCTGTGCAAGAATTTCGTGTGATGACGACCGCGGAGGCCTTGCCTCCCCCGCTGCCGGGCACGACACCCGCCCTAGTGGGCGGCGTCCCGTAGTTGCCAGGAATCAATTCTCTTTGAATGACTTTCATGTTCTGGGAGGAGATAGTTGAGAGGTATCCCACGCGACTCAACGGTATTTTTAACGTGACACCATCACGGAACTACCTTTCGTCTGGCTCCTACCCTTCGACCTATCTGGCATGGGTGGCCCTACCAGGAGCAATGTACTTGCTCCTGCCAGTCCAGCTCTAGGGGTCATTGGAACGCACAAGCCCTTCCACCACGTCAAGGTCGT
The DNA here is from genome assembly GCA_963573305.1 of Pyrrhosoma nymphula. Taxonomy (NCBI): domain Eukaryota; kingdom Metazoa; phylum Arthropoda; class Insecta; order Odonata; family Coenagrionidae; genus Pyrrhosoma; species Pyrrhosoma nymphula. The sequence goes on along the minus strand of OY754332.1, from coordinate 101,153,656 downwards.
AGTTCAAGGAAGAGGCTCTTGGTGTTATTATGTCAAATAAGCAGTCTCTCCGTCCGTAGACGGTGATCTCTGCGATGGCAATCAACTTCCGCGATGACACTTCCACAATTGTCGCTCCGCACTCATCTACACTACATGTAGCTCATGAAGCTCTCTGTTGTTATTGCACATCTTTCTTCATCCGAATGTTAGCGAACTGAGTTCAATACCCGTCGGAGATCAGTGTTGCAAATCGCGGGTCAGTGAATACAATGGAAAATTCACCTAGTGGGCGGCGTCCCGTAGTTGCCAGGAATCAGATCTCTTTGGATGACTTTCATGTTCTGAGAAGTGACAACTATGTTTGAAACGTATTCCCGAAAATCAATGGCTTTGAATTTCTATAACTCGGTAAAATAACTTTGTATGATCTTTATTTTAAAATAAACGTTTGTACTGCAATTATTTCATTTGCGACAAATTTACTATCTATTATAATTATCATTTTCAATTAATTCACTAAGGATGGTATCAATAGATTTTAATATCAAAATTTGATGTCTAAAATCCACTCCAAATATAACAAATCAATTTTCAATGAAAATCGTTCATTTCAAACGATTTGAATAAAATATTTCTTGAATCACTCAAATCTTCAGCCAAATCGGGCATGAACCGAATGAATTGAATGATGATTTGAATTCAAATCGTCCATTTCTAATGAATTGAATGATGATTTTAATTCAAATCGTTCATTTCTAATAAATTGAATGATGATTTTAATTCAAATCGTCCATTTATAGTGAATTGAATGATGATTTTAATTGATATCGTTCATTTCTGATGAATTGAATGATGATTTTAATTCAAATCGTCCATTTCTAATGAATTAAATGATGATTTTAATTCAAATCGTCCATTTCTAATGAATTGAATGATGATTTTAATTCAAATCATTCATTTCTAATAAATTAATTCAGATCGTCCATTTATAGTGAATTGAATTATGATTTTAATTGATATCGTTCATTTCTAATGAATTGAATGAAGATTTTAATTCAAATCGTCAATTTCTAATGAATTGAATGATGATTTTAATTCAAATCGTCCATTTCTAATGAATTGAATGATGATTTTAATACAAATCTTTCATTTCTAATGTATTGAATGATGATTTTAATTCAAATCGTCCATTTCTAATGAATTGATTGATGATTTTAATTCAAATCGTTCATTTCTAATGAATTGAATGATGATTTTAATTCAAATCGTCCATTTTTAATGAATTGAATTATGATTTTAATTGATATCGTTCATTTCTAATGAATTGAATGATGATTTTAATTCAAATCGTTCATTTCTAATGAATTGAATTATGATTTTAATTCAAATCGTCCATTTCTAATGAATTGAATTATGATTTTAATTGATATCGTTCATTTCTAATGAATTGAATGATGATTTTAATTCAAATCGTTCATTTCTAATGAATTGAATTATGATTTTAATTCAAATCGTCCATTTCTAATGAATTGAATTATGATTTTAATTGATATCGTTCATTTCTAATGAATTGAATGATGATTTTAATTCAAATCGTTCATTTCTAATGAATTGAATTATGATTTTAATTCAAATCGTCCATTTCTAATGAATTGAATTATGATTTTAATTGATATCGTTCATTTCTAATGAATTGAATGATGATTTTAATTCAAATCGTCCATTTCTAATGAATTTAATTATGATTTTAATTGATATCGTTCATTTCTAATGAATTGAATGATGATTTTAATTCAAATCGTTCATTTCTAATGAATTGAATGATGATTTTTATTCAAATCGTTCATTTCTAATGAATTGAATGATGATTTTAATTCAAATCGTTCATTTCTTACGATCGTGTCGCTCAGGCACAAAGGACATACTGTAAGCTTTCCTTGGTTTGGGGTTACCGACATACTATACTTTTTTTTTTTAATATACATAGTTTATTATATCTTTGCACGGTGTTTACAGAAGTTGTTTACATAATTTAAAAACAATACAAATAATTACAATTACAATACAGTCAAGCCATTTAACATACATATTTTTGGAGTAAATTCTACACGGGTTTCTTTCTAAATAGCCTTTTAAGTCCTGCTAAGCCTTTCCAGGCTTGTCAGCAGGTGCTCTTTTTTATGTCTATTTATTTTCACTAGGTAATTCAATACATATTTAAAATCGATTAAATCCAATATTTATACATTAGTTCAAGTTTAAAATAAATTTTAAAAAAATAAAAAAAATTGAATAATGTATTTAGTTACCTTTTCAATTGTCAGAAATTATCATTTATTTAAAGAAAAGACAAACCCTTTTAATAGTAATAAAAAACATTAATATACACTAAACAAAATGTACAATTTCTATCATAACATTAAAATCTACCTTTGTTTCGTGAACTTTTAACTATTTTTATAGAATGCACAGCATTTTTCAGTCAAAAACAGATAAAAAAATTTTTTAAAAGAAAACATAATTATATTCCAAAATGTAATAAAAGTTATGAATGGACAAATCATATTTATAAAATTTCTAAAAAAATCATATGTAAACTTCTTAGTTTAAGAACTTGGTATATTATTTTAACACGTTGCGTACCGGGGTATTTAAATGGGTTTTAACCCTCCGTTCCCGGCGGAGTTTTAAAGTCTAGTTTTTGAACATGCATTGCTTCAGTAAAATTGTCATAACTTTCTTAAAAATTAAATTTTTTCAATGGAACTTTGAACGTAATACTCACAAATAATTTTAGTATTTCTTCTTTGTGTGATACTCCATGAAACATTTCCCTTTGTGGAGTGGAACACCGCAAGACGAGCACACATATCTCGTCTCCTTCCTAATTTTCCTTGAAGCACACACTTTGCATCTTCTTGTGTGGTATTTTTTCTTCCCCTTACCCACGATAGGAACGAGATGATGTTTACTAAGGTCTCTCGAGAGACGATGTGGGTGATCCCTTGACGAAACACGCTGCGTCGGCTTATCACCGCCGTCGGCCTCCGAAGATGACTCATCTGGCTCCTCTCTACTCGCTGCCCAGTCTTAGGCGGTCTGGAGCAGAAAGCCTTTGAATCGAATGGTGTTTGATTCATTTAGGGTTTTAAAAACTCTAAGAGCATTAAATAGAGCACAATTTATAAGCCACAGAACTACTTTCTTTGACCATTTCATTGTTTTTCTCATGATCGTATAATACGATAAATACATATCCGCCCTGTCTACGCCTTTCATGAACTTATTGTATTGCAAAATGCAGATAGGTTTTTTGATTGGCAGTCCTGTAATCCTGTCTGTTAGTTGAGTATTACCCATCCTAGCGCTGTGAATAGTACTAATCATCCTCACTTCCCTTTTGTCTTTCCAAATCACCAGAAGCACTTCACCTTTACGAGCAAACGTGTACTGTCCCTTTTTCAATTTTTTCGCCTCACTCTTCAATGTGGCAGGGAGCCCTCTATTTGGCCTGATGGTTCCACAAACTCTTACTTTATTTTCAAAGAGCAGTTCTGCTATTTTTACGCTGTTATAATAATTATCTTGATAGACATGATGCCAAAGATTGAGATGAGGCTGCAGAAGCGAAAGAATGGTTTGTTCTAATTTTTTTCCCTCGGCCGAATATATTTCTAAATTACTAATGTAGCCAGAATCACTTTCACAAACCATACGAACTAGTAACCCATACTTTATGATTTTGGCTGGATTATAGGTCTTGATTTTTAATCTTCCTCTCCACGGAATCATCGCTTCATCAAGTGATAGCTCCTGCTTTGGTTTGTATATGTTTGTATATTTTTCTATGAAGTATTCCAGTACGGGTCTTATTTTATATAGCCTGTCTGTGGCAACCAACATTTCCTCGTTATCACTGAAATGCCATGCTTTCCAAATCTGTTCAAATCTATTTCTCGTCAGTAATTCTCCAAATATATTCGTTGCAATAAAAGGATCAGTGCTCCAATACTCCTTCAGTGAATCTTTTCTCACTTGCCCCATGATAATCAAAATCGCGAAGAATTTTTTCATTTCAGCAATGGTTACATCTGACCACTTCCCTGTTTTTGGTGATTGTTTGTATTTATGTTGGTTTTGATGGTAATACAGATTGGATTGAATGCACATCATTTCGAAAAAGTCATCGGCAACAAACAGTGAGACTACATCAAGGATACTGGAAGAATTGTCTGGTACACTTTTTACTCCAGGTTGGCCCAAAAATTGTTCTAAATCCCTCTCAGAATCTATTTTTTTCCATGTAGTAGAGATTTCTGGTGAAGTATTGTCTTCGTTGACACTCATATCGGAGTCACTTTCACTTATGAAGAGAGGAGCGGATTTTCTATTTCTGACCCTCACTACAATATCGGAATCACTTCCGCTCTCGTCGCTCTCTTCGTCATACTCTAATGGCACATCTGACAAATCATCGGCGCACAGATCTAATAAAATTTCTTCCTCGCCCAAAGCACTCTCTTTCCTATGTGATGCCATTACATGGAATATTCCTTTAAATATTTCGAAAAACACGGATTGAGAAAACTCTCTCGCAAGACAAACACAACACCAAAATCACAATTCACTGGGACTCAAGAAAACGAACTGTTCAAGACACATCGAGAGAAGGAACTGACCAGAGCCGTAAAAGAACTACGGACGATTCGTTATTGCCACCCTCATTCTTTTCATAATGAATGTTTACATTGGAGCAGAGCTGAGAGTGCATCCCATTTGCCGGGAGTGGAATTGAAGGCGAGGCAGATATGGCCCTCAAGGCGATACAGATAAGGTTCCTTGCGGACGCGACGGCTCAGCTAGGGCCATGTGGATAAACACTAGAGAAATAATGAGGAAAAGAGTTGGGGTACCCGCGAGGAAGAGATGAAAGAAGTATTACCTCCGAAATGAAGAGGGGCGAAGAATAAGTTTCAAGCTGTTGAAATTGAGATTGCCTGCCATTACAGAAAACCGATGTGGGATTTAAATACTGTTAAATGGCTAATATCGTCAAAATTAATTAACGAAAACAAATATTATGTTGCGACTATTCTTATGTATTAACAAAAGGCAAATGAAAAAATTACCACAAAAAACGTAAATAATGTAATTTAATAGTTTAAAATGGTGCTCCAAAATGACGAGAATTCTCGTCATCCGTCCGCAACGGTTGGGATTTAAATGACGAGAATTCTCGCCATCGGTACGCAACGTGTTAAAATTAAGTTCAGAAAATTTAATTTTATCAGCTGTTAGCATACCATATTGCCTCAATTGCATATTTGTTTATTCAACAACCATTTTTTTACTTCTCTCTTTAATACAGAGATTTTTCCAGTTTCACGTAAGGGTTGTGGTAGCTTATTGATAATCTTTGGAACAACGTACATTAAAGAACTCTTACCGTGCTTGTTATTATATTTTGGAGCATAATATTTTTCGATACAGCGAAGTCCAATATCATGTTTAACAATTCTTTGTATTTTAAACTTGTTTCGGAAAACATTTTCACATATTATGACATACCTACTGAAAAAGTTCCGGTATTGGTAATAAACCTAATTATATATATATATATATATATATATAATAAATATTTCGTTCAAACAGGTGGTGAAAGAAAGAGGATAGGAAACACATAAAATGTGATAACACAATGGTGATGTGAAGATGGAATGATGGCCGATTCCAAGTGAAAAAAATTCGTCTAGACCGGGAATTGAACCACGGACCTTCCGATTTCGCGCCGGATGCTCTGACCACTAAGCTATCTAGACTACTAAAGAAACACTGGAATCGGCGGGGGGTTTATATGAATCAAACACCCCCAAGATTAGTCCGTAAAAGTCGCCGAGAGATGGCGCTGGACATTTTCACTCGCCGGCAGAGAAGAAATTACGTGCACAGAAGAGGGAAGCAAAGTTTGAATCAGGCACACAGACAGTGGTAAAGATATAGAACAGGCGTTTCGGGGCACGCAGAGCCCAAGAAGTAGAAATGAGCCATTCCGGCCATACAACCATTCATTCATTCACTCAAACCGCTCAAAGGCGTAAATAATAAATATTTCGTTCAAACAGGTGGTGAAAGAAAGAGGATAGGAAACACATAAAATGTGATAACACAATGGTGATGTGAAGATGGAATGATGGCCGATTCCAAGTGAAAAAAATTCGTCTAGACCGGGAATTGAACCACGGACCTTCCGATTTCGCGCCGGATGCTCTGACCACTAAGCTATCTAGACTACTAAAGAAACACTGGAATCGGCGGGGGGTTTATATGAATCAAACACCCCCAAGATTAGTCCGTAAAAGTCGCCGAGAGATGGCGCTGGACATTTTCACTCGCCGGCAGAGAAGAAATTACGTGCACAGAAGAGGGAAGCAAAGTTTGAATCAGGCACACAGACAGTGGTAAAGATATAGAACAGGCGTTTCGGGGCACGCAGAGCCCAAGAAGTAGAAATGAGCCATTCCGGCCATACAACCATTCATTCATTCACTCAAACCGCTCAAAGGCGTAAATAATAAATATTTCGTTCAAACAGGTGGTGAAAGAAAGAGGATAGGAAACACATAAAATGTGATAACACAATGGTGATGTGAAGATGGAATGATGGCCGATTCCAAGTGAAAAAAATTCGTCTAGACCGGGAATTGAACCACGGACCTTCCGATTTCGCGCCGGATGCTCTGACCACTAAGCTATCTAGACTACTAAAGAAACACTGGAATCGGCGGGGGGTTTATATGAATCAAACACCCCCAAGATTAGTCCGTAAAAGTCGCCGAGAGATGGCGCTGGACATTTTCACTCGCCGGCAGAGAAGAAATTACGTGCACAGAAGAGGGAAGCAAAGTTTGAATCAGGCACACAGACAGTGGTAAAGATATAGAACAGGCGTTTCGGGGCACGCAGAGCCCAAGAAGTAGAAATGAGCCATTCCGGCCATACAACCATTCATTCATTCACTCAAACCGCTCAAAGGCGTAAATAATAAATATTTCGTTCAAACAGGTGGTGAAAGAAAGAGGATAGGAAACACATAAAATGTGATAACACAATGGTGATGTGAAGATGGAATGATGGCCGATTCCAAGTGAAAAAAATTCGTCTAGACCGGGAATTGAACCACGGACCTTCCGATTTCGCGCCGGATGCTCTGACCACTAAGCTATCTAGACTACTAAAGAAACACTGGAATCGGCGGGGGGTTTATATGAATCAAACACCCCCAAGATTAGTCCGTAAAAGTCGCCGAGAGATGGCGCTGGACATTTTCACTCGCCGGCAGAGAAGAAATTACGTGCACAGAAGAGGGAAGCAAAGTTTGAATCAGGCACACAGACAGTGGTAAAGATATAGAACAGGCGTTTCGGGGCACGCAGAGCCCAAGAAGTAGAAATGAGCCATTCCGGCCATACAACCATTCATTCATTCACTCAAACCGCTCAAAGGCGTAAATAATAAATATTTCGTTCAAACAGGTGGTGAAAGAAAGAGGATAGGAAACACATAAAATGTGATAACACAATGGTGATGTGAAGATGGAATTGTTTCTTTAGTAGTCTAGATAGCTTAGTGGTCAGAGCATCCGGCGCGAAATCGGAAGGTCCGTGGTTCAATTCCCGGTCTAGACGAATTTTTTTCACTTGGAATCGGCCATCATTCCATCTTCACATCACCATTGTGTTATCACATTTTATGTGTTTCCTATCCTCTTTCTTTCACCACCTGTTTGAACGAAATATTTATTATTTACGCCTTTGAGCGGTTTGAGTGAATGAATGAATGGTTGTATGGCCGGAATGGCTCATTTCTACTTCTTGGGCTCTGCGTGCCCCGAAACGCCTGTTCTATATCTTTACCACTGTCTGTGTGCCTGATTCAAACTTTGCTTCCCTCTTCTGTGCACGTAATTTCTTCTCTGCCGGCGAGTGAAAATGTCCAGCGCCATCTCTCGGCGACTTTTACGGACTAATCTTGGGGGTGTTTGATTCATATAAACCCCCCGCCGATTCCAGTGTTTCTTTAGTAGTCTAGATAGCTTAGTGGTCAGAGCATCCGGCGCGAAATCGGAAGGTCCGTGGTTCAATTCCCGGTCTAGACGAATTTTTTTCACTTGGAATCGGCCATCATTCCATCTTCACATCACCATTGTGTTATCACATTTTATGTGTTTCCTATCCTCTTTCTTTCACCACCTGTTTGAACGAAATATTTATTATTTACGCCTTTGAGCGGTTTGAGTGAATGAATGAATGGTTATATATATATATATATATATATATATATATATATATATATATTTGATACATTGGACTCAGTTACATCCAGACAGGCTACTATTTTATTTTGAATTTTCAATACCTCATATAAAAAACTTCGGTACGTTGTACCCCATATTGTTAGTCCGTATCGTATGATAGCTTCGGCTAATCCTTGATAAAGCAACTTTTTCACCTCAGTTGACAACGTATATTTTAAAAGAGATAATTGAAAGAGAATGCATCGAAGCTTTCCACACAAATAATTCAAATGTGGCCTAAAATTGTATTTTTCGTCTATAATCAAACCTAAGTATTTAAAATTATCAACCTGGGAAAATAATACACATGAATATAAGCGGCAGCTCTTGCTTGTTTGACAGCCCTGAGTGGAGTGCAAGCATAAGTGGGAATGAAGCGTTAAGTTTATAGCTTTTCTTTTTTCTTTAACACTGATAAATTGTAAAGTAACAGTTTTTTTATTGTTAATTACTAATTTATTGTTATGACACCATCTTTGGATGGCACAAAAATCGGATTTAAGTTTTTGCCTTGCCATCTCAAAGGACTTATTGGTCGAAAGTAAAGCGATATCGTACATACATATATATTTTACATCTTTTAATATGATCAGGTATATCATTGATGTATATAAGAAAAAGAATTGGTCCTAAAATGGATCCCTGTGGAACACCAGTTTCTATGGTTTTTATTGTGCTGTGATGATCGAACAACCTGACCACTATTTTCCTGTCGCTGAGGTAAGATCTAAGCCAGGAGAGCGGTGCTCCACGTATTCCTGAGCGTTCCAGTTTTTTCAAAAGAATGTTTATATCGATTGTATCGAATGCTTTTTTGAAAATCGATAAACACAGCGAGTGCGGAATGTTTCTTATTTAGACATTTCCGAACGTCTTCGCTGAAGTCTTCAAGAAGAATTTTAGTACTTTTTTGTTGTTGATATCCATACTGGTGTCGAGTGATGACATTAAAATTAGCAAGAAAACCTCTCAACTGGTTGGCAACATAGCGTTCCATGATTTTATCAAGTGAGGGAAGAATAGATATGGGACGATAGTTGTTAGTATCATTTCTCTTTCCTTGTTTATAAATTGGCCTAATTGTTGCAAGTTTTAAATTAGATTGCACCTTTCCTTGTTCGATATTTAGGTTTATCCACTTTGATATTATTGTGGTTAATTCCTGTCTATACAATATGGTGCCATTCGTCTGCACCCTGTATAATCGTTAGAATAAATAGTTCTATATATTTATTGGTGTGCATTCAAAGGCACTTTCGCTCACTCAGCACTTCATCATGGCGTCGTCTATCTCCAACTTTCAGCGAGTGACGGTTGCACTATACCGGGGCCAATGATCACTGAGCTTACTCGTGCATAGTCGAGCGAACGAATTTGAGAAAAACGAAAATCAAATTCTCAGCAGTTTACCGTTAGTACATCAAAAACTGATATCGATTCAAGAACCATCTTTTCTCGACAGTGGGATATTTTATACTTGATGAAATGTCTCCGAGCTCACAAATAAGTACATCATACATTTATCGTGCATTACATTCTACCTAGTAAATTATGCCAAAAGTACAGAGTGAATTTTAAAACATTCTCTATCATACCCCAGTCCTTTCTGTTTCTCTAATCGGCAAAAGAGTAGGTGGTACGTATAGTCGTGACAACTAACGAGTTTTTTTTTAACTTTAAATACGGGAATTATTCTTCCTAGGATCATACCATGTGGGAGGCGAAGGTTTTATAATAATATATTAATGAACCCCGCTTCGTTTACCGTAAGTCCGTCATTGGTAACTCAAAGACATATCATCGAAAATGCTGGAAATATATTTCAGTACTCACAAACGCGATTGTTCTTCGTAGTATTTCCATTAAATTTCCTCAAATATATACGCAGTTTGTAAAACTGAAAACTAAACCGTAAGCATAGTCATAAAGACAAAACATATACATCTATTATTCAGTGGAGAGGGTTGTGGTCATCTATGGATGCGCCGATGACTACGCCAAAATTTAAAAAATAAGAACTTTAAAGTTTTAAAGAAGAACAGATGACATCCAGAGCAATATAAATGCAGTGTAGTAGTTCTATGGTAGAAAAAAATGTAATATACACACGTACAGCGAACTTCCAAATTATCCGTGCGCAATTTTTCACTCTTCGTCTATATTTTTTCTGCAATCTATGTAAAAAAAATCGATCAAAAGAAAATTTGGATTTCAGCATTCTAGGGGATTCAGCATTCTAGCATACAGGAAAGACTTACGTAAGGCCATTTGATGCCACTCAAATACAGCTTATAAAACGTAATTGTTTTCCTTACTCAATGAACATGTTATGTTTACGTCATTGTTCGTCGTCAGTATCTTTCCAACTTTTGAGCCGTGAATGCGCACTCTCCGGAGCTTTCTCGCTGGTATATTTGCGATAATTAATGGTTTCGTCCACGTCCTCCAGAATTTCTTCAACACCTTCTGTTGGAATGCTCTTTTTTGAAAAGTATACATGTCCTTCATATATATTTGTTAGCAAAATCAATCAATGTCTCAAAAGGAATGGTGTAGAATAAGCCAACGATAATTCAAGCGTACAATAAAGCCTAGGTTACATACCGCAAGACAGTCCAAAATAAAGCCTAATCTGGAACCCCGTAAAAAGAACTTAAATTGAGCTTGCGCAATTTAGCTACACTTCCACTGGCAAAAGAAATGTAGCGCACATCATAAAAAGTGCTACAACGAAAAGTCATCATTCAGTAACAATTATTATAAAAGTTACGTGAAAACACAATTCATTCTCTCACCTCTAAACCCAATACCCATAAGGAAGCTTCAGCATTACGGGTAGAATTGAAATTAGCAAAACATCAATTTATCTCAATGAAAAGGGAGGTAATGAATGAAATTTTGATAGGATTCCTTCATACTGCTCAGTTTTAAATGTAAAATTGGAGTGCTACCCTATTCAGGAATTGTTCATTGTATCAGAAACCTTAGCGGAGGTAATATTACAAAGTGTTTTAGATCAAACAGCGATGCGTATAATGAAAGTACAATTTTCCGCATTTACTCAGTCTCGCTGCGTCTATGACAAAGTATCCCTTCAAATGAGTCATACATAGGGCTGCGATGGCAGTTCAAGGCACTACTCCCTTTAAAAAAACTAAGATTTCCCGAAAATCTGTAGTTTTCGATTTCCGACTTTCTTATGACTTCAATTATTCCCTTACAACTTCAACTTGAGGAAACGTAAACGAATAAAAAAGTTATGAAACGGCAAAATCCAAGAACTTCTTCAACGAGATTTTTCTAAACTATCCGTCATAAATTTAAGAAGAAAACTCCCGAGAAAATTAGAGAAGAAATCATCTACATTGAGGAGCAAGTAGGTAAGTTGACGCCAGCTAAATTAACTATTGCAAATAAAGTAATTGTTATTGAGAATTTGCTGTTAAATACAATGGCATATGTCAAAGTCTGCAGCTCTTTGCTGAATTATTCATCAGCGCAAGTGTGCTACATGTGTGGTCCTTACGACATGAACATGCTTCGCCTCGTGACAAGCATTAGCGATTTGTGCTAATGCATCATTAGTCGTAGTTACACTGACTTTAGGGTATAGTGCAATGCATATTGGTGAATACTGACACCCTGCCACACACCTCTGAAGTGGCTTGCAGGGTATTTTGTAGATGTAGATAAACAATTTAGAAACTATTAAGAAACGACCCGGTAATACCACAGCATACTACTTATCCGCACTGCATGCAAGCATTCCACTTTCCCAGCGTGTCTCGCATATTATATCCTACAGAGGCTAAAAATTAAAAAAATGGCAAGTCCGTCGAAGACAAGAGAAAATAAAAGCAGGAATCAATTAAGGAAAACAGAAATAATAAATAGGTTTACATCGGAAATGGGACTCCTAGTTGATCTAGTAAAACAAGGAATTGGACCCACCAGCGATTATAACACCCCTCGCCCATTTTTAGACAACCCAAGGAAAGCTGCGGATATTACTGGAATTGACGAGACGATAATTGATCGGTTCTCCGTTATTTTGCAAGCCATATCGCAAGTGAGCACAGCCTCAACGCAGAAGCCTTTAGAAAGTACGCCAATTACACTGCTCAACTATATGTTTAACTTAATAAGTGGTTTTACATGCCCGATAGCGTGCATAAAATTTTGATCCATGGAGCAGTCGTGATTATATGAACATAGTTTTACCAAATGGCCAACTATCAGAGGATGTGCAAGACAAGGCAAGACATCTATAGTGAGTGTAGGGGGGACCTTAACTCTCACAAAATGTCAAGACAGGACGCTAATCAAAACTTGATGAACCTATTATTAACTTATTCCAAAACCATTAATGTCGGCTCTATGAAAAATACTAAATAAAAGGGGATTCGACTGCCCAGTGCCGTAATAAGTTTACTAAAAACTCCGGGGAAATGATGACTCAACGGATATGGAGGGCGAATGAATATTTTTTAATTTGATAAATGATAAATAATATTATGTATCCATATTTTATACGTGTATTGTCATACAAATTATTTTTTAAATCGTTAAACAAATCAGAAACTTTTATTACTACAATTTGTATAACATATCAGAGACTACGAAACTGAAGTAACAATGCATATTTACACATGATGCCCAGTCTTAATGCTATACTTTCATCTTTTATTTCCATTTCGTTTCATGACTCCAGAATTCTCCACTAAAACTCCCAAGCGTGTTCGCCTATTTAAAAAAGAGTAGAGAATGTACGAGAGGACTGGAGAGTCATCATTCTGCTCGTCATAAACACGTTACAAATATTAAACAGAAAGCAACTACAATTACAATTTCGTTAATGCATTCGTTATCGGTTCCTAGAGGTGACTAACCGTGATCAACCTCTTATCTATTTCACCGACACTGACTTCCAATGGAATACAGCTCTTGTGGTTCTCCAGATCCTTCACTCATGCACAGAAGAAAATAACACGTACCTCCCTTTTTCTTCTTAAAACGTGGACGAACGACCCTCTAGAAGCAGTGACAACACACCCGAACACCACCGTTATCTTGCAGCTGCGCCACACCCGCCTGGCCAGCGGGAGGAAGTAAGGGGAAGGGGTGCAAGAAGTTATTGGTCGGTGTGCCGCGGGTGCCAGGGGAGGGAGGCGAAGGGGGAATTTGCGTGGGGGGGGGGAAAGCAAGAATATAATGGAAGGCATGACAGAGGGATGAGTTGCCTCTCGTTATACCCTTGTCCCCCCACCCTTGCCGACACCGGATACTTTTTCCGAATACCCCCACGCGATGACGGCAGTTAATCATTTCGTGATTCACAGTGAGGCTGACAGTATCATCTCTCTTTCTACGCTAGCATTATGGCGTGGGTGATAAACTGACACCACAGAGGATCGTCCGGAGTGTTGACCCAAGAAGGCAATGACAGCTAATCCCCCATCATGCCCCACTCCCACCTCTGTCTCTAGTATCTGGGACGATTTCTGCTTGGCTGACAATAGTATTCTTTAAACTTATAAATACTCTGCCTCCGGTTAGGTTTGACCTATCTTCTCTGTAAACGCTGAATGATTTAGGAAAATTTTTACTATCATAAATATAAATAACAAGTCGTTTCGAGACAGCACGCCAAGTTTGACATTTTAAATCTATCGGTTCGGCAGTCAATGTCCTTTATTTTATTCCTGTGATCGCTTCTACCGTAGTACGTTGGCTCTAGCAGTATATGTTGAACGTCCGGCAAAAAACTGTCTGCTCCGAGTTTGCGCAAAAGATTTAACCTGAATTTCTCCCTTCGATCAGTTAGAGATTCCCACCCTAATTCCTTCAACAATTCGGTAACACTGCTAAGTTTATCGTAACAACCTTTCACAAATCTTGCTGCTCTCCGCCTTATTCGATTTATTTAAGAGATTAGTCCTACTTCGTAAGGGTCCAATAGGCTAGCGACAGAACGTTAATGCCTTCGTGGTGCACTTGTTGATCTTTTCGATTGATTTACAAAAGGAGGAAAAATGCTTGACGAGCTATTTTTCCCGGTCGGAGAGCTACGACATTGATACCAAAATTTCGATTCTAATTAATTGAATATTACGATATATCGAACATTTTGCTTCAATCACATGGAATTTTTACTCACATCATAATGCTGTGTAAAAATAGAATCGTATTGACACTCATGTCCGAAGTGAATGATAGCCTTAGTTATCACGACTGAGGTAGCCTTGAGGAAACCTTCATAGGTGATCCACTGGCCATCTCGATGAAGATGAACACAACATCAACGCTAATTCTTGGAAAGGCGAAATTCATGTGCAGAGGACACCGTCAGTGATAACGACATGCGAGTCAATCGAGGAGATCATCCCTTCGCTTAACGTACACAACGGACGTTGCAATTATAAATTCGTAATGTTTCCTTTTTTCTTGCGTCATACATTTTTACGAATAACTGTAAAGCGAGGACAAGGTGGAACGATGCCCTGTAACTACGCTCGGACATTAGTAAATGATAAGTATAACATAGTTTTTCCACATACATTTATTACAACAAGACGACCTATACTAGGTTTTGACGACGACACTCGTTATCATCGCGTGGTCCTCTTAGATCACTACATGATGACGAGTTTCGTCGAGACCCAGGTCGTATTAAATATGAGTGGAAAACAAAGTTATACTTTTCACTTACAATGCTTAACAAATTCCACTAACCCAGACAGCACATACAATTTTGTATCCGTATACGACGGTGGACAATTAGGATACAACAATGGCCATATGGAATGTTCGCAAGAGAATTTAAGGAATATGCACGCCCTAGTTCACGAGAGAATGAGCATACATATTTTAAGATTACCCTTGTACATAACATGCAGCATTAAAAATACGTAATGAATGTGCGTACTTCTTTGCAAGAAGCCTTAATAACTTCAAGGGATACTAGTGTCCGCTCGTACATAATTAGGATTCCATTTCCATTGTGGCTGTTAATAGCCGTAGTATAAAAAACAAAGTCGCTGATTTTCACCATCTCATTGGGAGCACAGAAGCTGATGTAGTAATAGGAACAGAAAGTTGTTTAACGAATGCAATTGCGGATACCGAGATCTTCCCAAAATCATATGCAATATACAGAAATGACCGAACAGCGAGAACAGGAGGAGTATTTATCGCAGTCAATGATGATTTCATCAGCAGAGCCGAAATATTTCCAGATAATGATTTAGAAAGTGTGTGGTGTTCCATTAAATGCTCAACAAAAAGAATTTTTATTTGCTCATATTATTAACCACCCGATGCAGGCTTGAATTCAGTTCTAGAGTTGGATAGGTGAAACGTCTCACACGTCTAAATAACGAAAATAATATAATTATCGGATGTGATTTCAACTGTCCCTCGATTGACTGGAAGACATATAGTTTCAAAAATGTCGGGAGTTATGCGACACTCAACTCCACAAATTCACTTCCAATTCCTTACATTAATTAGTCATAACACCGACAACGTTCTAGATCTTTTGGCGACCAACATACCTGAAAGCGTCCTTAACGTAGTAACAGTGAACGGAATTAGCGATCACAGAGCAGTAAAATCTATATTCCATATTAGTACTGACAAAACGGCATTTATAAAAGGAGGGTATATTTATTTCACCAGGCGGATTTCGAAGGCTTAAAACAAGAACTATTGACCTCGTACTACAAATTTAGTGATATTAGTGAAAACCATTGCAATGACTATACATGGAATACTTTTCGTAACATCACACAACTAGCCATAACGATTGCAATACCAAGTAAACTTAAAATGGTCAATACTAGGTGGTATAATGCGGACGTCCGGAAATATTTCAAGCGACAACGAATACAGCACGCAAAAATGAGGAACGCACGTCAGGGTCTCCCCGAAGAGGAGTATAAGAAGTCATGTGAAAAATACAACAAAGCGAATACAGAAGCTAAGGCGGCCTTTCAAAATGCATTAACGGAATTCAAAAATAAAATATTGGGCGAATATTTAGAGGATAACCCAAAGGCATTTTGGTCGTACGTGAGGGAGGTTCAAGGATGCAAATCAACAGTAACGTCACTAAAGAACAATCTAGGAGAAAAAGCAAACGACAAATTAGATAAAGCAAATACCCTCAACGTCTTTTTTCAAAGCGTCTATACAAAATGCTCTCCAAACGACACCACTACAATACCCAGGCTATATAATCACCCAATGCAGTCTATTAATATCACTAATCGTGGAATAGAAAGTTATCTGAAATCAATTCATTCCAAAAAATCACCCAATCTCGAACAAATTCCCGCCCGAGTATATAAAGAATAAGCATCAGAAATAGAACCGTACCTAAAAATTATATTTGAAAAATCCCTAACACAACATCGTGTTCCTTACGATTGGAAAATCGCGAAAGTTACACCAATATTTAAAAGTGGCAATAAGGAAGAGCCCAGTAACTATAGACCGATTTCCCTTACGTCTATCTCGTTCAAGATATTGGAACATATAATCGTCAGTTCGATTATGGTGTACATGGATAGTCAAAACTTTTTAACGCCAAATCAGCACGGATTCCAGAAAGACAGATCTTGCGAAACCCAGTTGGCCCTCTTCCTTCACGACATTCTTTCCTCGGGAGAAAGGCTTGTCCAAGTAGACGCAATATTTCTAGATTTCAAAAAAGCTCTCGATAAGGTCCCTCATTCGAAGTTACTCGTTGAGTTGGAAGCTTACGGAATACACCACGACGTAATATGTTGGATGAGAGAGTTCTTAGCCGACCGCGAACAGAGGGTAGTTCTAGATGGTGTTAGTTCAGATGTAGTGAAAGTTACATCAGGTGCACCCCAGGGAAGTGTCATAGGTCCCTTATTGTTCCTTTTGTATATTAATGACATCACTACCGTTGTCACGAGCAAAATTCGCCTCTTCGCAGATGACGCAGTGTTGTACAGGGATCTAGGCAATGAGTCTGAAAATATAGCGTTACAAAAAGACCTAGATGTTATAAATGAATAGTGCAATACTTGGAAGTTAGAAATGAATTTCAAAAATTGCGTTGTTACGAATTTTTGGAAAAAGAATAACTCGGTCAACGAAACGTTCACAATTAATCAAGCAGACATATCAAATGTAGAGTGAGTTAAATACTTAGATGTGACCCTTACTCAGGACCTGTCTTGGGGGAAACACGTGCGGGAAATCTGCGGACAGGCTAGTCGCAAATTGGTATTTATCAAAAGAATATTAGGAAAATGCGACGAGAAGGTTAATGAGCGATGTCATTTTTCACTCCTGAGACCTCACTAGGAGTATGCCGCTAGCATATGGAACCCTTACGAAGTAGGACAAATCTCTGAAATACATCGAATACAGCGGAGAGCAGCAAGATTTGCGAAAAGTTGTTACGATAAACTTAGCAATGTTACTGAATTGTTGAAAGAATTAGGGTGGAAATCCCTAACTGGTCGAAGGGAGAATTACAGGTGAAATCTTTAGCGCAAGTTAGAAGCAGTCAACATTTTGCCGGACGTTGAAAAGACTAGAGCTACGTACTATGGTAGAAGCGATCAAAGGAATAAGATATTGGAAATTTACTGCAGAACCGATAGATTAAAAATGTCATTTTTGTCACGTGCAATAAGGGATCACATAATAGTTGCGATAGATCAAACATATGAAACTCCCATCCACAATAGGTAGAGTAGAATTTTCACTTGTGCTTAATAACACCACGCCATTACTAACACTTCATACCGGTCGATTTCTCCGGCAATATTTTATTTTGTTCCCTGCATGAAGTAGCATCTCGTAGCATTCATAAATCAACGACATCAGTAATATTAACCACTAGATGTGTGTATAGCATTGTTCTGCATGTTTGCATGTTCATTCACGTATCACTCTCCCAGTTTCCGGTTGGACTGCGCACTGTTCTCTTGACTGTTTTTGGCGTCTGCGCCTAGCGCCAGGGGGAGCGTGCGAGATTTTGACTTGTACTGGGACGAGAGCTGCATGCATGGTGTGGAATAACCCCGTGCCACAAACCCTAGAGGTGGCTTGCACGGTACTTCGTAGAAGAAGATGTATATTAATGTTTTTCGTTGGATGAACTTAAAAGCAGTTCTCTAGAATTCATAATACAATTTCAAGACTATATTTTTAAGAGCACAATTCGAATTAAGGATTATTTGACATAATTAGTTAATTAGTCGGTGAGGATCGACTTTTCTTAACGCATACGCATTAAATATATATAATTGTCTGTGAAATTTCGAAGGCTGTGTTTATTATCATTTCTAATATGCATACAAAACGTTCTTTTATGTGGAAAGAAGACATCATGGTGAATGTAGGAAGTGTACTTTCGTGTATTTCAGAAAAATGTGCACATGTGATGGTGTTGAAACCTATTCCAAGCTGTGATATAAGTTTTTAATTGGATATATATTTTTCAATTACAGGTGAATGTGCTTACTTGAAATGACTGCATTCATAGTTGTTTTAAACATTTGAAGGAAGGAGATACGTACGAAACGATACGTATTCTACCAACGCGGGAGGGACCGTTCGTATTAATGTATTTTGCAATAAATGGACAGAGATGCCCATCTTCGCTGCACACGTTCCAACTCGGTTTTTAAGCAGATTTCAACGGGCTTGTGTTAAATCTCTAATACAAGAATATTTCCCACTTTATTTCAGAAAACCGTTTTGTCCCGGCGTTATTTCCTAATGTCCTATCATTTCGAGCGTTCCCTTCAATAGCATTTCAGTCTCCAATTATATTTTATAGCTCCTTTAGTATTCCTTATCACTTATTACATTCCGTTATACGTTTCTTCAACGCCGTCAGCTTCGCAATGTGACGTGTGCATGTATGCTTGTAGTAAAACCGTGTCCTTAGGTATGTATTTTCTAATGTAACTATAAATATCCCTTCACTGTATAGACATGCGTTTAGCTCGCTTACCGATCGATCGGTGTACCCCGACGTTCCGACCGATTTATCGTCCCTCCAGGACTGTAGACTAATTGTCCCATTGGTTAACCCATTACCTACATCTACATCATACATACGTCAACATACATGCATATAATAATTTAATAAGAACGACTACTCACCCCCTGCCACACACCCTTTATGTTACTCGCAGGTTTTTTTTAAGATTTAGATGAAAGCACGTATATTTCAAATAACTTCCAACATAAGGCTTTCATACTACATCAACTCGTGAATAACATAAAGATTATCAACCAGTAATCCATCGTAGCAGTTAAAATGCCTACTCTGCCAGCACATTCCGTTAAATAAGCGCATAAATCGCGAAAGCAAAGAAGCCGAAAAACATTCGTCGTACACCTCCCGATAATCAGCTGACTTTCGCAAATTTATCTTTTCCAACGGATAAAATAAGTATAGGAATTGCAATATTCATGGAACATGACAATTACTATTTTTGACGGCAGCACAAAGGGGCTTCATTTAGCTAAGCTGTCGTAATTTACCATAGCAGATGTCTGCGCTTTCTGACTAAGCACACAGCACACTGCAGAGACATTTCCCATTAATGAAACAACAATATACATTCGAAGACGCAGTCATTTTTCGTGGAGGTGGTAGTTAACTCCCGTACTTCAAACAAACAAGTTTCTGATTTCTATCTATTCCATGAAAGCCCTGACAAAAATTTATTGATAAGGACTCATTTATGGAATGGTGATCTCACCAAATGTCAAAGAGTTAAATTGTCTCAAAATCATTCGCCATTACCGGAAGAATGAGATCAGTTTGAATAAGGGGAGGAACTGCAGTCAAAGGTTTACTTCAGGCAGCGGAATCGAGTTATCTCTCTTTGATAGACCGACGTGCACGGTACGGCGTTCCATGAAAAGGCCTTATCATTCATTCTCTTCATCTCTGAAGCAGAAGGTAGGCATTCACCCTGAAGCAGAAGATAGACTACGCCATCGAAACTTCGGTGCAAATAAACACTTTGAACATGTAGGAAACCCGAGAACTCTTCGTCTTAAAATCATTCGCCGGGAAAAACCTAAGATCGAACATACAAGGCTGCATTCATATTATAGAGACTAAGGTGGTGGTTTTGTGTTGCCTTCTGCATACGAGGTGTGATTAAAAAAATAACGGGAATTTTTAAATTTCGCGGGATTTCCTAATTCCTTTTTTCAATAATTCCTAGTTCCAACCATATGGTCATACGATCAAAAAGGAATACTACCTTGAAATTATGCGCCGTTTGCGTGAAGCAATCTGACGAAAACGCCCAGAATTGTGGCAAAACAACTCGTGGACATTGCACGACGATAAGGCTCCCGCTTACACCTCGCTGCTCATTCGTGATTTTTTGTGAAGAAAACAAATCGTTATTTTGCCTCAGCCACCGCATTCGCCGGACATGGGCTTCGCCCCCTATGACTTCTATCCTATTCCCGAGGCTGAAGAGAACCATGAAAGTACGACGTTTTTCCACCATTGATGAGATGAAAACAGAATCGCTGAAGGAGCTGAACTCCATACCGAAAAGTGAGTTCCAAAAGTGCTTCCAAGATTGGAAAATCCGCTGGCACAATTGTATTACATCTAAGGTGGGTTACCTAGAAGAGGACAACATTGATATTGATTAATAAATAAATGTTCTGTAATAAAAACGAAAATTCCCGTTATTTTTTTATCACACCTAGTAGCAGTGAATGGCTGAACCCCGTATACCATCTAACTATTTCGATAGCGCAGATTACTACATTAGATTGTAGGTAATTCATTCAGCACATTTCAAGGCAAGGCACCATGAGCCGCGAAGGTTATTAGACAAAAATACAAACATTAATTTTTATACCTTACATCGTTTCTTATTGTTACTTAAAAACAAATAATTTATTACTGTATGACCATATTAAAAGTTTTGGCTCTTGACGCATTGTTAGTTCCAAAACCCTGCTCTAAAATGATAGAAAATCATATCGATACACTCAAATAAAACAATCGGATTTCAAAATGACCCTCCACTCCCTTCGTCCCCATGTTTGCGATCCCATGGACAACCTGCTACCAACAATTACCCCAACGCATATTATGGGCCGTGAGCGTAAATGCACGTAATTAAAATTTGACGGTGTTACGTATGACTCGACGGACGTCATATTTAGAACACTTATTACTTCATCTACATCTACATACTACCCCGCAAGCCGCCTAAATAGGCGTGTGGCGAGGGGTTTTAGGACACCAGCCGTTTACATATAACAATGAAACGCTCTAATGAAATTACGCCAAGCATTTATTAAGAAAAATGGAAATCGCGAGCCTATATAACATCATGGCATACATGCGAACTCTTGCAGCGACTTTCACTGTGAGAGTTTTTTATTCATTAAAGCAGTAATTTGCGACAAGGATATCTATGCTAGATAGAAAAAATACCATCCGTCCACCATGTTTCACTCATTCTCGCATTTTAAACAATTTACTTTCAAGATAAATTAACAAAAAAAATTAATGGACGTATTTTATCACTGCCAAATATAGAACACTTCTCTAACAAGTAGTTAGAGCATGAATAATTTTACATACCTATATGCCAATTTACGGCGGAAGCTACTCAGTTCTATCAACTAAATCCTCTTCGTCCCTTACAGAAAAGCGAATAGTTGCCAGAATACGAATTAAATGACAATGAAAATATTTTGTGCTGGAATCACCCAAAGGAGGAAATCGGGTTCGAGATTCCGGTTATCATTCGGCTATTATTTTTATTACCCTTATGGCGAGGCCTTGAGAAGAGTTTGACTCAATTGTGTGACGACGAAAACCAATCATCGCTTTCGAGAACTCGGCGTTATGTTAGACGGTGGAGTTGACAGCTGCGGGGCCCTGTGTGGCCAAGACGAGGAGTGATTGGCATGGGATGGAATGGAGAAGCGAAGGGAGGGCTGATTAAGGAGAGCCAATCTGGAGTATCCCTGGCGATTGGCGGCAGAAAAGGCCCTGATTGAAATGATAGCTTAGAGCGGGTAGCGAAACTTAATGAAATGCGGCAGACATATGTCAACGTCGTCATAGCGTATGACGCTTGAAATATCCCATCATAGCCGTCATAAGGTGACGGAATAAGTGTTTTTTTTCGATAACCAAGGATATTAAATCAACATCCGTCACATTTTTATTTATAAATAAGAAAATAGCATTTTATGCACTCTGGCAAAATAGAAAGTGTATAAATGTGGTGATAATATGACTCTAATTTTAGAATACAAGTTGCACTTGCATGCATTAACTATCTTCTGTTTTACATAAAAGAAGACAAGTGCAATAACACTTATTAAAACAAAATTCTGCCATTTATTAGAAATCAATACCGATTCACCGTCTGTCGAGTTCTATCACTCAACATTTTTGAATTGTTTGACAATTGGAATAAAGGCGGGACTTGCACGGGGGTACCACGATAGTAATTTGGAAAAAATGTAGTGACTATGACACTACATTTTTTCCATTCAAAAATTTGCCAACGTCACTGTAAGGACAAAACTTATTGCTTATTGCGTTCATGCTTAACATATACAGTGCTAAAAACTTAAACTGCCTTAGATCTAAGGTAGAATAACTGAGCGAATAATTGAAAGTCAGTCAATTCAATAGTTTAATGAGAACTCGTGAGGAATTATTTATAGATACAAGTTAATTTGTATGATCTTCTTCGTAGTGATTGTATTTATTCTGCCTACGGAAGCAATTTACCCCAGCACGAATCCTGTAACTGACGCACAACCTGATAAAAAAATGTTGTTTTGCCCTTCCACGATGTAATTTTCTATTCATCTGGAGTTAATGTGGGAGACGTTTCAAATGGAGAAACAATTGGTATTTTGACACCCGTTTATTTATAATTGCCTTCAATTCTAGCAAAATGATACATTTAGGCTCACTAAATTTCTGATCAAAAATTTCATTCGACGACAGTCTTAAAATATTGAGAGCTTCAAGCCTCTAATCAATATTAAGGCATTGAGAGCTCGTTTCCCTCATTTTTCATTCGACCAGATATACCATACTCCTAGTTTCCTTATACAGATAAATATTGGAAGAGGGAAAAAGAAATTAATTGGAAATAAAGTAATTACTTAGAGATAGAAAAGAATGCGTGGCTTAATTCCCATTTGGAGAATGCACTCAACCACACGTCCCACAATACTCCGAGCCGTTAAAGGCGCCTGTTGACCGCTGATTTCTCCATTCTTACCCGATATATTTCTTTAATTAAATTGGTGGAAATATTAAGATTCATTCAAGTATTCTACCAGCTGATTGGTAGGTTCTTGGACAGTCCCCATTCTGCATCCCACCTCAGAGACATTGTCTCGCTTTCCCTCCTAAGAATGGCCCGTTATTAGATCCCTCTTCAATTCTTCATATCTTCTACCTCCTCTTATTTCGTCCAGAATTCCTATCCTCTTCCTTCCTCTCCCACGCTTCCCCAGTGTTCTCCCCTCTATCACTCTCTTCAACATTCCCTCTCCTCTCAAAACCTCCTCCATCCATCTCTTCTGCCTTCTCCGAACCTCTGCCACAAGCTTCCTCTCCTCTCCGACCATATCCAATACCTCCTCGTTCGTCTTTCTCGCCATCCAGCTAACCTTCTTCATCCTTCTCCAAACCCACATCTCAAACGCCTCAAGCCTACGCACATCCTCCCTTCGCAATGACCAAGTTTCCGACCCATATAGCGCCACGCTCCATATTAAAGTTTTCACCAGCCTCTTCTTTACGTCTCTTCTCAGACCCCCCCTCATCAATTCCCTTCTCTTCGAAAATGCTTCTTTAGCGAGCGCAATTCTGCATCTGATGTCCTTACCACTAAACCCATTCGCCTCCAAAATACTACCCAGATACGTAAACTGCTCGACCTGCTCTATCTTCTGCCCTCCCACCCTTATATTCAGCCCCGCCTTCTTACTTCTAGAAAATCTCATTACTTTCGTTTTCTTGTGATTGATCTTCATCCCATACTTTTCGCACTGCACCTCTAATGCATTCACCATTGACTGTAACCCCTTGGCCGACTGACTAACCAATGCTTGATCATCTGCAAA
Source organism: Pyrrhosoma nymphula (assembly GCA_963573305.1). Lineage (NCBI taxonomy): Eukaryota > Metazoa > Arthropoda > Insecta > Odonata > Coenagrionidae > Pyrrhosoma > Pyrrhosoma nymphula. The sequence goes on along the minus strand of OY754332.1, from coordinate 101,129,178 downwards.
TCTCACTGATTTTATCAGCTCCCCTCCTACCTTTATTCCTACAGCCTCCTCCCCCCAAGCCTCCCTTACCATTTCTTCTGAATACACATTAAAAAGCAACGGCGATAGTGGGCACCCTTGCCTCACTCCCCGTCCTATCGTGGCCCATCCCGATTCTCCATTGGCTACCCTAACCTGCGCAGTCTGATTCATATACAAATTTCGAATCAGACGCCTGTCCCTCCAATCGACCCCTAATTTCTTCAACACTCTCATTAATTTCGTCCATTCCACCCGATCGAACGCCTTCTCGAAATCTACGAAGCATGCAAAAACATCCTGCCCATACTCTAGGTTTCTTTCTACTAGCGTCCTCATCACCGCTATAGCGTCTCGCGTTCCCGTCCCTCTCCTAAACCCGAACTGGTCGTCACCCAGGTATTCATTTGCCTTCTTCTCTAGCCTTCTGCTTAGAATCCTTAGAACTACTTTGGCCGCGTGGGATATTAAGCTTATTGTCCTATAGTCTTCGCAAGTTTTTGCCTTACTCTTCTTCGGTATAGGAATTAGTACAGTCTTCGCGAAGTCTTCCGGCCACACTCCATCCTCATAAATCTTACGAATTAGCGCAAAAAGTTTTCCTCTTCCGTTCTTCCCCATGCTCTTTAAAAACTCTGCAGGTATGTCATCTATTCCCACCGCCTTATTCCTTTTCATGTCTCGTAGAGCTCTTTCGATTTCGCTATCTAGGATACTTGGTCCGATGCCATCTCTGTCGATATCGTCTTCCCTTTCTATATCTAACCTATTGGGCCTTATTTCTTTACCATACAGCTCTTCAACATACTCCTTCCACCTCTCCTGGATCTCTCTCGGTTCTACGATTACCTTTCCCGTCTTGTCTGTTATCGTTGTAATTCCCCTTCCCTTATTACCACCCGTCAGTTCCTTTACTTTCCTATATAATGCGCCTGCTCTTCCCTCTTTTTGGTATTTCTCTAACGCGTCGATCTGTTCTCTCCACCACGCCTCTCTTGCTTTCTTTGTTTCTCTTCTAAGCCTGTTATTATATTCTCGGTATTTTCTCTTACCTAGCTCTGAGTTTACACTCTTCCATTTCCTTCTCTCCTCCATCTCCCTGATCATCTCCTTCGTGATCCACGGTTTTCTAATTTTAGTTGCACTCACTACGCCTACCGTTGCTTTTGCCGCTTCTATAATTCCATTTTTCAAAATTCCCCATTCATCTTCCACTGATCTAACTCCATGATCCTCACCCATTATCTCATCCACCTTCTCCCGATACTTCTTCTTCATTGCCCCAGTTAATGCCTCCGTATTCCACTTACGTACCCTCCTTCCCATTCTTATCTTTTTCAGTTTTACCCGACATTTCATGACTAATAAGTTGTGGTCTGTGTCTGCATCAGCTCCTGGATAAGTATGCGAGTTTTTAGCACTATTCCTGTATCTGTGACGTACCATTATATAATCTATCTGGAACCTGTCTGTGTCTCCCGGCTTCTTCCAAGTGTACCTACGTCGAGGATGATGTCTGAACCATGTATTTGTAATTACTAGGTTATTTCTGCGGCAAAACTCCACAGCTTTCTCGCCCCGGTCATTTCTTCTTCCTAGCCCGTAATCGCCCACCTCCCGCCCATCTCTTCCTTCACCCACCACCGCGTTCCAATCCCCCATTACTACCAGGTGCTTACTTCCTGGTATCCTACCAATTATTTCCTCTAGCTGATCGTACACCCCATCTACCTCCTCCTCTTTATGATTAGAGGTAGGCATATAAACCTGGATTATAACTAAATTCGTTGGTTCTGCTTTTAGTTCCACGACTATTATCCTATCACTCACTTGTTCTGCATGCACTACTTTTCTACCAAGTTTCCTATTCATTACGAATGCAACCCCGCGCTGACTTTCATTCCCTCCACTATAAATTACTCTATAGTCGCCGCTCCAGTAATCCCCGTCATCCTTCCATCTTACTTCACCCAGACCCATGATGTCTACACCCACCCTCTCCATTTCTTGCTTTATATTCTCTAGCTTCCCCGCCCTCAGCATAGTCCTAACATTCCAAGTGCCTATTCTTATAGTTTCGTTCCTCTTCTTTATCTTCTTTTCCTCTGCTGCTGCTTCGTCTGAGCAAGGATTTCGTGTGATGACGACCGCAGGGGCCTTGCTCCCACCGCTGCCGGGCACGACACCCGGCCCTCTTGGCCGAGTCCCGTAGTTGCCAGGATTCATTATCAATTGAGAACTGTCCATAATTTCAAGGTTTTTGTTTTAATTGAGGTAGTATTCCTTGGCCTTACTCAATAGTGTTTTTTACGTGACACCATCACTTCAGAGGCCGCCCCACTCGGGTCAGACGCCTTTTGCAGCCGCCTCACTGAGGTACAGACGCTGCGCGGACTACCATTCGTCTGTCTCCTTACCTTCGACCAATCTGGCATGGGTGACCCTACCAGGAGCAATGCTCCCGCCAGTGCAGCTCTAGGGGTCATCGGAGCACGCAAGCCCTTCAACCACGACAAGGTTGTAGTCCAAATTACACCGTGGAAAATCAAATTAAGGTGTAATAAGAGACTATTCTTTTAAAGACCTACTGTTAAAATATCCCACTTATTCATTCGAAATCTAGCTACGCAACTTATTTTTAGCCCAGCAACTTAAAGCATCCCAGCACGCAGAGAAGAAAACTATGAAACGCTGCGTTTGTACGCGGACAGGTCAGATACGTAGTTTTCCGTGCTCGGCAAAATGAACGCATCCAGCCCGCGGGGCTCGGCCTTCCAAATCGAAAATTTCCCTTCGCAATCACCAACTGCAAACTCCTTTGTGTACACACGACTCACGGTCCAGAGTTAACCAATGCCAACAGAAATCGCAGAGATGACCGCTAGGAGCACATTAGCGTCCATGGAGTTGATTGCAAGCAGAAGAATTGCAATTCTTAACCCAGGAAGAAATGTTTTTTCGAGGGCAGCGGGTTTGGAGGAGCATAAAAAAAATTATTTTCATTTTCGTACGGTAATACTAACAGTAGGTAGGTAATAGGCATGTCTACAAATAATAATGCAGCATATACGGAAATATATGACTACCCAGTGGGGAGAGACCATGCAGAAAACATTCATGAACTAATTCAAAATTAGTCCACCACTGAATTATCCTGAGCATACATCCATAGAATGTTCATTGAATGTTCCAGTGTGAAGTATTCATTTGAGACTGTTCATAGATCGTTCATTTCCAGTCCACGAAGTATTATTTAAAAAATTCACCCATAGTGGGCCTTCAAGGCCTGGTTGAACATTAAAAGAACATCTTTAAACCATGTACATTTGAATTGTTATAAACGACATGTCATTTCGAGAAATCATTAATGACAATTTATATATATATGTAAAAATATATAGTCATTAATATATTTATTATCATTAATGAATTCTACATTCTAGGGAATATTCTAACATACCAAATGTACGATACTATTCCTAAGTAAAACTAATGCCTGCATGCGATATCGCAATATGTATAGGTACGCTATGAAGTATAAAGCTTTGATTTTTACGGATGAACTGTGCATGAAGCAAGAAATTTAAATTGGGTATATAGAAATGCAAGAGATGATGAAAGAAAGCCCAATAAATTTTAAGCTAAAACGTCAAACGAAGTTAGTGGTGAAGGAAAGAAAAATTGAGAATGCGCAGGGCTGGACGAATGAAGAAATAAAGAGGCCTAGAAACAAAGAAGGAGGGAGAAGAATAGGGAATAGAAAATGAGAAAAGGGATGACGAGCAGAAGGAAAGGGATGTAGAGCATAAAATACGGGATGAAGACCAAAATAAAGAGAGGGAAGAAGAGAAGGAAGAGAATAATAAGAGGGAAGAAGAGCAGCAGTAAGAAATGATGACGCGTAAAAAGGAAAATTTTGAGATCATAACGGAAGAATGGAAAGAAGGCCTCGAAGGTCATAGGACGGAGAATGAGAAAGGGCATAAACAAGTCGGAGAGGAGATCGAGAAGGTCAAGGGGGGAGGACTGGAAGGACTACAATTGAAGTGGCACATGCACAACAACACGCTGAAGGAGAATGTAGTAGCAGATGCATTGAGTAAACATCCATACGATTCACCCAGGGAGAGCGATTTCCCATTAGAAGAGCCCCTAATAGCGATGACCCTCGCCAATAAGCCGTCCAAGAAGTTAGAAGAGGAATAACGGAACTTTAAGTGGTATCAGAGGACAGAACCACGGCTCAATAAGATCATCGAAAGGATAGAAGGAACCAAAAAGGAATATCGGATGACGCAGAGAGGACTCGTCAAGGGAGATGGCGTCATGGAATTATTTTGCGTCCCAAGAGATGTGTTGACACACTTAGTGAGGGAGTCGCACTGCATGCATGGCCAGTTAGGCGCGGGGAAATTGTATCGGATGCTGAGTGAGTAGTTTGAATATCCAAAACTCCATCGGGAAATACGTAAGATAACAGTAGGAAGCGTGACATGTCAGCTGATCAAGGCGCCAAACACCCAGATATGCGCGGAGGTGCAAAACATGACGACGGAAAAGATGAATGACCTATTTATTTACATCGTCGGACTACTACTAAGAGTGCAATACCGCCACAGATACGTCCTAACGGTCCTAACTGCAATATACGCGTTCGGGGATAAAATACTTGTACATACCTGCCCTGAATCAGACAAAGAGGAATATACCGGGGTTTCCTTCCGCTCTTCGAAGTGCCATACGTCATCCAGGAGTTTAAGGGGCCGCCAACATGCATCATGGAACATCCCACAAAAGACGTAACAAGAGGACTAGCCGCGCGCCGTTAGAACCGCGAATAGTCAGACAAAATCGGAGATATTGCTCACTAATCACGCGAGAAGGGATATAATAATATTAATAATAACTTTATTGAGAACCTGGTATCTATGTCCCCCAGGTTCTAATGGAATACATACAACATTTGAATTACAATGTGATGCATTATATTAGATTGTACAGAGCTTTGGCCGGGAGTAGAACAATAAAAATGTTTCTGCAAAAAAAAGCCTCTGAGAGGCTACTGTACAACAGTATCAATTTATAGAGCATAATATCATGTAACACAATCCTTTGAAATATCAAAGATTTCATGCGAAATCCGTGTGGGTGCATGCGTAACTACGCTTACAAAAAAAGAACAGGTTTAAAACACAAACAAAAGAACTTAATTATTATAACCTATAGGTTAAGGTTAAAACTGAATGTATTTGAAACTAAAGTACCTTTTTAAATCCTTTGCATGGCAGAGACATAATCAGTCACAAAATTCCTAACACAGGTTTTCAAGATGACACCCTTATAATTTTCAATAACTTAGTACAAAATCTGTCAGGGTTACTTCCCCAACCATATATGCAACAAACCAAAGGACATTATTTTAGGTACCAAAACCGTCAGGATTACATCCCCAATCACATTAACAAGAAAAACAGAAGACAATTTCGAAGTATTTTGCCAAATTTTAGCTAAATACTTATAAGATTACCGATAACAAAGAAACCTGAGATATTTTCCTTACTAGAGTCACATCTTTTGTAAATGAGCTAAGGTAACTTTTAACTACTTAGCAAGGCTGGAAATACAATTTACCTCAACTATGGTTGAAAAGATGTTTAAAATGTTTTGCTCGGAAAGAATTTATGGATGGCATTTGACGAATATTTTGGGGGAGAGAGTTCCAGAAATTTACAGCTTCTACTGAAAACGAATTATGCAAAATTGTAGATCGGTGGAATGGACTGTAAAGAGTGTCATCAGGTGTACGCAAACATCTTTGTCGGACGGTTGATGTGAAGGAGAGGAGCTGTAGTAAATATTCCGGCTTTTTACATTTAAGAATTTTGTATACGAAGCATCCAAGGAAGTACTTCCTACGGTTTTGCACTGTAAGAAACTTTGCTTGTTTGAGTGCATGTGATATGTGGTCGTATTTTGGGATGCTGTAAATGAAGCGCACACAAGCGTTTAATGTCCTTTGTAGTTTCAAATTTAGGTCCTCTTGAATATTACAATACGTCACACAGCAATAGTCGAATGTTGGTAATATAAGTGAACTTACAAGTTTCAGGCGAATTTGGGTGGGTAATTCCTTGTTTCGTTTTATCTGGTGAAGTACATTAAAAGCTTTAAGAGATACCAAAGAAGCTTGTTCGGTCCACGTTAAGGTTTGGTTTATGATAACACCCAACTTTAGCACCGAAGAGGAATATTCGATATCCGAGCCAAGTACGTTAATTTTTGGGATGCTGTCGGGGATAATTTTAATGCTTCTTGGGCTTCCGAGAATAATGGCCTTTGTTTTAGTTTGGTTGATTATTAGTTTATTTTTTGAGACCCACGAACATATATTCTCAATATCCTCATTGACTAACTGGACTGCTTGAATCAGCTCACTGGGTTTGAAAGGGTAGTATATTTGAAGATCATCCGCATAGAAATGGTATTTACAGTGTCCAATGCAAGTGGGAAGATAACGAATAAAAATGGTGAACAAAAGAGGGGAGAGTACAGACCCTTGGGGGAGTGCAGACTTAACAGTTTTCCAACCGGAAGAATTTCCGTGCCCAGTTTGTATGGCTTGTTTGCGGTGAGATAGATATGATTGACACCAGTGTAATGCACTGGTTGAGAATCTAAGGTGTATCGTCTTGAGCAATAAAAGCTCATGGTCAACCATATCAAAGGCTTTTTTAAAGTCAAAAAGTACTAATATAGCCAATTTTTTGCGTCGAAATTGATTTTGATATCCTCGACGATTTTTGTTAGGGCTGACTGCGTGCTATGCATAGCCTTAAAACCGGATTGGAGAGGGTCAAAAAAATTTGGGTATGTAAGTAATCAGACGCTTGTGAGAAAACTATCCTCTCAAGAGGTTTTGTTAGGGCGCATAGTAATGATATTGGTCTGAAGTCCTCGGGTATGACCGGGTTAGACACCTTGGGAATTGGACGGACGTAAGCTTTTTTCCATTGAGAAGGGAAGGACGAATGAAGCAGGGAATATTCGTATAGTTGAATTATTGTAGGAAGGATTGTCGGCAAGCAAAGATGAATGAATTGTACAGGTATGTCATCCGGTCTGGTGGATTTCGATTTAACACGTCTTATTTCCCTTAAGACAACATCCGTGAGAGGTATTTTTAAGTAAAAATTATCCTAATGGAAAGGCAACTCCAAAATGAGTGGCTGAGGGGGAAGTACGGTAGATGTAATAGGGACAGGGCGAGATGAGAAAAAGTCATTCAATTCCTCGACAGAGTGATATTTGGGCGTTAGCTTTTTGGTGAGGACGATTTGTAGTCGACTCAGTTCGGCCCATAAGGACGAGGAATCTTTAACCTTTGAGAGGATTTCAATAAAATACGCTTTTTTAGCCTTCCGGATACCAGTTTGCGCTTCGCTACGCAACATTTTGAAGGCCTTGTTTCTCGTTCTTACAAATAATTTGCGCATTCTATCTATTTTCCGCGTTATAGCCCTAACCTCAGGCGTAATCCATGGGGCGGGACCAAGGAGGTTAGAAAAGAAATGGAGGCGACATACCACTTGATTCTTGAAGCCAATTCCGCCATTGCAGTCGGCACAGTTTAGACTTTCCTCTGGCTTACGTGTCCGGCGGTCGCGTTCGATTTTCGTCAAATCTGAGTTAAAAACCACAGACAAGGCGATGTTTTGTGACTGGTTTGGCAACACCTACTCGGCAAAAAATCCTTCCCAAGCACCCCTATTCTTGCTTCACTTTCGCCCATGGGCGTTCACGGTCATGCCTCCTCCATTTCATTTTAACCTCCTTGGGCGGGACGGTGTCTGGGAGAGAAGGTCGTCAAGGGCGCAAAGTCATTTAAGACGTCAAGTAGCATCGATGAGAAGGCACTGACTTTCTCATCCATTGTTATCTTTTTCGCCGAGCCCATTTGACTTAACCAATTTTCTTGGTTGATTTTATTTATGACTCGGCATGAAAATTGAGATTGCGTGAACGATTGCATTTCGAAGTTATAAAGGACCGATCTCTTCCTTGAACTACGACCTTGACGTGGTGGAAGGGCTTGTGCGTTCCAATGACCCCTAGAGCTGGACTGGCAGGAGCAAGTACATTGCTCCTGGTAGGGCCACCCATGCCAGATAGATCGAAGGGTAGGAGCCAGACGAAAGGTAGTTCCGTGATGGTGTCACGTTAAAAATACCGTTGAGTCGCGTGGGATACCTCTCAACTATCACTTCCCAGAACATGAAAGTCATCCAAAGAGATCTGATTCCTGGCAACTACGGGACGCCGCCCACTAGGGCGGGTGTCGTGCCCGGCAGCGGGGGAGGCAAGGCCTCCGCGGTCGTCATCACACGAAATCCTTGCACAGAATCATCATCAGAAGATACAAGGGAAAGGAGGGAGAAGAAGAAGAAAAAGAGGAAGAGGAGGAGGAAAACAATGGTAAAAATAGGAACTTGGAACGTAAGGACCATGATGAGGGCTGGGAAGCTTGAAAATATTAAGCAGGAAATGGAAAAAGGAAAAATAGATGCTTTGGGATTGTGCGAGGTTAGATGGAAGGATAGCGGGGACTATTGGAGTGATAACTACAGGGTGATCTATAGTGGGGGAGATGAGAGTCAACGGGGGGTAGGCATGGTACTGAACACAAAGTTGAGACTGAGGGTGGTAAACATTGAACAGGTGAACGATAGGATACTAGTGGTAGAAATAAAAGCACGCCCGACGAATTTCGTACTCGTCCAGGTATACATGCCTACGAGCAACCATAGGGAGGAAGAGGTGGAAGAGGTGTACGAGCAAGTAGAAGAAATAATTAGAGAAGTGCCGGGGAAGAAAAACCTGATAGTGATGGGTGACTGGAATGCAGTGGTGGGAGAAGGGAGGGACGGATTAGAAGTGGGAGGGTTTGGGCTAGGAAGAAGAAATGATCGCGGGGAAAAGGCAGTTGAATTTTGTAGAAGAAATAAATTAGTAGTGACAAACACTTGGTTTAAACATCACCCCAGGCGTAGGTACACATGGAAAATGCCGGGTGACACTGGGAGATACCAAATTGATTATATAATGGTGAGGCAGAGATTTAGGAACAGTGTAAAAAACTGTCGAAGCTATCCAGGGGCGGATGCGGACTCGGATCATAACTTGGTGATGATGAAGTGTGAAGTTAGATTCAAAAGGCTTTGTAAAGGTAGGAAGATAAAGAGGTGGAACCTTGAAGCATTGAAAGGGTTGAAAAGGAGGGAATACCAAGAGCTAGTAGAAAAGAACATAGGTGAAGAGAAGCGGATGGGAACCATAGAGAAGAGATGGGAGGTTATAAAAACAGGCATCGCAAGAGCGGCAGAGAAAACAATAGGAACGGTGGAAAAGAAGAGGGTTAAGAAGCAGTGGGTTACAGAAGAAATGATAAAGAAAATGTAGGAGGAGAGAAGGATATGGAAAAACGTGAACACCGACGTAGGGAAGAGGAAGTACAAGGAATTGAATAATAAACTCAGGCGAGTGACCAATCGGGCAAAAGAAAACTGGTGGAAGGGACAATGTGAGCAAATGGAAAAGATGCAGGAGGAGGGGGAAGTGGGCGCTTTGTACGCCAAGGTGAAAATGTTATCGGGTGGTAAGAGAGGTCAAGCGATACCAAAGGTTAAGGACAAAACAGGAAAGATATTAATCGAACAGGAAGATATCCAAGAAAGGTGGAGAGAATACGTAGAGGAGCTATATGACAGCGAGAATAGACCCCTTAGCCTAGATCTAGAGGACGAAGGAACAATAGATAAAGATAACTTCGGACCAGAGTTACTTGAGAGTGAAATAGAGAGGGCACTAAGAGAGATGAAGGGTAGAAAAGCCGTGGGAACCGATAACCTACCTTCGGAGCTACTGGAAAATCTAGGTAGTAGGGGGAGAAAATCGTTTTTCGAACTTATTCGCAGGATCTACGAGGAAGTAGTATGGCCAGAGGATTTCGTGAAAACAGTATTAATACCTATCCCGAAGAAGAAGAAAGCGTCAGAATGCGAGGAGTATAAAACAATCAGTTTAATTTCGCACGCAGCAAAAGTGTTGCTTAGAATACTAAATAGAAGGTTGGAGAACAAAGCAAAGTGCTATTTAGGCGATGACCAATTTGGGTTTAGGAAGGGGAGGGGAACCAGAGATGCGATTGCGGTAATGAGGACACTTATAGATAGAAACATAGAGCATAATCAGGATGTTTTCGCTTGTTTTGTAGATTTCGAAAAGGCGTTTGACAGAGTAAACTGGGAGAAACTAATGCAGATACTGGAGAAAATAGGAATAGATTGGCGTGATAGGAGACTCATCCGAAACTTATATATGGGGCAGAGGGCTCAGGTAAGGGTAGCGGACGGTGAATCAGGGTGGGCAGTTATAGGTCGCGGGGTGCGGCAAGGGTGCCCGTTGTCGCCTTTACTTTTTAACATCTATTCTGAGGAAATGGTAAGAGAGGCATGGGATGAGCTAGACGTGGGAATGAAAGTAGGAGGCCAGTGGATAAAGTCGGTTAGATTCGCAGACGACCAGGCGTTGGTGAGTCGGTCATCGAAAGGACTTCAAACTTTAGTAGATGCACTGGAAAAGCAGTGTGAGAAATACGGAATGAAGATAAATAATAGGAAAACAAAAGTAATGAGATTCTCTAGGACAAAGAAAGCGAAGCTGGTGATAAGAGTAGGAAGTCACAAACTGGAGCAAGTAGAACAATTTAATTACTTGGGTAGTACGCTAGAAGAAAGAGGACATAGTAGCAAAGACATTAGGAGGAGAATAGCGCTAGCGAAGGAAGCGTTCAATAATAGAAGGGAGCTGATGACGGGGACCTTAAGTAAGGATGTAAAAAAGAGGCTAGTAAAGAACTTGATATGGAGTGTGGCATTGTATGGGGCAGAAACGTGGACCTTGAGAAAGGAAGACGAAAATAGGCTGAAGGCTTTTGAGATGTGGGTGTGGAGGAGGATGGAGAAGGTGCGTTGGACGGAGAGGAAGACAAATGAGGAAGTGCTTGACATGGTGGGCGAGGAGAGGAAACTTATAGATGAGATTAGGGGAAGGCAGGGTAGGTGGCTGGAAGGGGTAATGAGGGACGATGGTTTGCTGAAGGTCGTGATAGAGGGAAGGATGTTGGGTAAGCGGGGAAGGGGAAGGAAGAGAATCGATTTTTTGGACGGGATGAAGAAAGGTAGGACTTATGCTGAGATGAAGAAAGAAATACAAGAGGTAGAAAGGGCACAGCACGTGTAAGAGTTCGTTGGATATTCTCTGACTTTCATCACAACCTACCTCTAACCGGTAGATTACTGTAATGAATGAAAGGACCGATATGAGGTCATGATGGGAAAGAAAAGATATAGGATGTTGGTCCGACCTTAGGACATTGCTCACCTCGGAAAAAACAATTACGTCGATCCATGTATGGCTGTCGACCAAATGGTGAGTTGGATTAAATTTTACCACTGATAGGTTAAGTGAGAAAAATAAATTTGCTAAATATACTTTGTCCGGATGACTGCTGTTGAAGTCAGCATTAAAATCACCGAGGACGACGACGTCCTTATAAAACGGAATAGTGTGAATAAATCATTTTCTAATTCATTTGAGAATCCAACCTTGGGAGGTCGATACACTATAACCAGCAGCAATTTACTTATCTTGGAAGAGATTTCGAGGAACAAGTATTCCACTAAAAAGAGACCTGGTCGCGTGAGGAGGCACATACTTGCTTAACCAGCAAGCTATTATGAACATAAGCTCCCACACCTCCGCCTCTCTTCCCATCTCTGTCCCATCAGTACAGTGAGTAGTCTTTTAGGCCGACTGATTCAGATTGGTCATTTGGTTTAAGCCAAGTTTCTGATATAGCAATTACATGGAAAAATCATAAAAGTAAGTAATCAGAAGTTTGGAAGTAATCAAAAAACTCATCGTAGTGTGCAGATATCGACTAAACATTGACATGGCACATTTTATGCTCACTGGTATTCATTTTAGGTGGTTGTTGATTTTCAATTTTTAAAGATAGCAAGTATTTAAAACTTTTGATACAAACTAATACTGAGACATGATTAAATGTGACATGAGATAACTTGGCTACTTACTAAGAAAAGACCTTGAGGTCGTCTGCGTGGTTTATAACCACCACAGGTGCTTTATCTTCCTTCCGACATAAAACCTGACCATCCCTGAGCCATACATATTGTACACAGCCATCTTTCTTTAAGGATCTTGCAGCTGCATACAACTTCTTATTTAGTAGGGTAAATGATTCATTAACATAAACATCATTTACCTAGTTTTCATTCCACCCTATGTCCCGAGCGGTGAGGTCTCTCTTGGCCCGTTTTTTCCGCAGCACCATGTCCCGAGTTGACTGCCTGATAAATCTCACTATTAGGGACGGTGGTTGAGGAGAGTCGGCCCTGGTCGGGCGGGAGCGGGTACGGTAGCAGTAGTCGATGTCTTGTTCCGAAATGGTGACGTCCAAGGCCGCTCCAACAGCCGTCACCAAAGCCGAAGAGTCTTCCTCTGGTTTGGTCGGGAGCCCAATTATTTCGATCACGTTTCTTCTGTTGGCTTGCTCGGCTTTGTTTAACCCCACCTCCAACTCGCTTACACGTTGCCTTAGTGAGCAGTTTTCTTCTTCAAGCGCGGCTAAACTCAGCTTTAATGTAGATATATCCTTCACTGCTGTGCCTAGTTTGGCCGATTGCTTGTCTAGTTTGACAGATAACAGTCAGCAGAGATAAGTAGAGGAGCTAAGATCAAAAAGGCACGCGAAGGGAAAGAAATACAAAAGTTGGAAGATAAAGACGGTAGGAAGCGGAGACTAGGCGGTATGAATGTGACTTTGAATTAAAATTGAAGTTAACTTTCTCTGGCCTTTAATTGGATTTTGAGATTTGTTTTTAGTTCTTATTCATAAAAACAATATGAAAGAGCATTTTATACACACAGGATGGTAATTTTTGCTGAGTAAGTGATTTTATGGGCTGGAGATAACAGAGTACAAATTACTCAGAAAGTTTAAAGTTTTCTTTTGAACAGATATAGAGGTAGAGAAAGATATATTCGGTGAATAACATCTGCACTCTTGTTTTGCGGATGGGAATGCACTACTTTTATACCGAAAAATTATGATACAGTACCCTGTCATGGCCTTCAATAACGAAATGAATTAATTATTAATAAATTTAATGAATTTAAATAAAGGGATCCTACATGAAAATCGTTTCACGAGAACTATTTTTAAACATTCCTTCATGGTTATATGTTATTCATACAAAAACAGTTCAGCCACAATTCATCCAAGTGGAACATTCTTTGAACATTCTATGAAGTATTCCAATGAATGTTCTTTGAACTATCTGTGAGTGCCATTTGAACGTTCATTGAATGTCCTTCTTGAATGGTCTTTGAACGTTCAAATAGCCTTCACTGAACGTTCTTTGAACATCTTTTGGACAATAAATTCCCCACTGGGTATGCTGGATAAGTTAATTTCATAAGGCTCTACATGTAACATCGCTGAAAACATTAATTTCGTTAAATGTTAAGTTACCGTGCATAGAACCCCTAAAAAATACGATCTCGAACAAAGTTTGATTCCGAGTTCAACAATCCTCATTATTATGAGTGAATATTACTAACCATCATTCAAACTTTTGACAGCCAACTTTTGTTTAATTGAACTAGCACTATAGTGGAAGCAAAAGTTTTAATTAATTTTAATCAGTACAGTTGATTCATATAAGGTACAAACTCCTTCAGTTATGGATATTTCTGGACACTTTTATACGATTCACATTCTAACCTACCTTACCAATATGTCTATTTTGGCACATTGCATAGCACAGAATCCACTCAAACTATGAATTCAGCCACGAATCGGCACCAAAAAGTGATATGATTTAACCTTAAAGACGAGGCTTATTAATGCGTAGGAAGATACTTATAGAACTTTGAAGTTAACTTGGCCTTAGCATTTTCCCTTACAAAGTTAGGCTCCCGAAGATCAGTGGTTTTAAGAAACACCATCTATACAGTGCGATATACTCTGAGAATTTAATTAACAATGTAAGAGGAATTAATGAACAACAACATCCCCATTAGTTAAACTATTAATGCGTATATCATTGTGGGTTACTGGTGGGAAATAATTACCTCATGCAAAAAATCACCTTCAGTGATAAAAATGAATTAGTCTAGGATTAAGAGTCATTCATGCCATGACCTTACGATACATTTGAAATTCAAAACATAAACGTCACTAAACGTTAATTACGTATCTGGAAGCTAGTTCCTCTAATATGTATAATAAACTCCGTCAACGTTCTACATTTGATATGACATTCTGTAAATGACGTTAAAGGATACCTATTCCCTTGACATTTAGCCCCGCTAGTGCAGGTAGTTCAGTGTATCTGCGCCAAAGAACTTCCACGGCAATTCACGCAGTTTAATTTAAAACTCGTACCGTAGTATAAACACGGTTTTTTATCGCTCTCTCGAACTCATTACTATAAAGTGCCTCAGTATATTCAGTTCGTATCCAGGTCAAAGTAATCGGTCGCATCTACTGATAACACGCTCGCAAGTCATATGGGAGTAGTCTAGAGGATTGGATACTACGCCGGAAAAGACATTTTCATGCCTCTTGGTTTTTCATCGTCACGGTCGTAAGCTTAAAACTTTAAAAAACCAGGTTTCTACAATTATGCGCTTAATATAGGGTTATAATAGAGGGCCCTCGAAACCAGATACTAGTTTCACAAACAATATATATAACATACTGCAAATATTACCATTCGAAAAGCTGTTGACATATATTTTAGTAATGGATAATTATTTCGCAAACAAATATAAAACATTGAAACAGAATATACACATGATGGGGAAAAAATGTGCACTATTATAAAGTTCCAAAGTATTTTAGTGAATGTGGCGGAAACAGAATGATAGTGACTATACCTAAAATGTTTAAACAATTCACAAGGGATTTGCATGGTTTGAAAACATATACAGAAGTTTAAAAAAATAAAGAAGCATTTATTGGAAATTTGACATCGAAGGTAATTGGGACACAGATTGTATTTTCTTGGATATAATCTATATGGATACAGTAATGTGTTAATTTATAGATAAAAAGAGCACCTTCTGATGAGCCTGTTAGGGCTCAGGACTCGTAAGGTAATACAAAAATTTGAAATGCATGTGATTGTGGGTTTTCTTATCATTTAATGTAAAATTTGTGTTTTAGTAAAAAAAAATTTTTAATTTTTTTCCATTTGTCAATTTATCGTCATTTGTTTCGTAATTTTAATGCAATTGGAATATAATATTATAGCTCAACCGCTATTTTAAGCAAAACATCCTTACATCAATATTAAAATAATATAATGGCGCATAGGTAAAAACGTTAATTTCCAGGGCTGTTACTAATAATACTTCAGAGTAAATAATCCACCTGAATCGCTTCCCGTTCAACCCACCTTCACATCCCCTTTACGAAATCATTTGTGAAAGATGAGGTCGCAAACGTTGCTAAAAACAGGCTAGAGGATATCAACGGAGCAGTAATCGGAAACGGGGAGTGACACGAAAATCAACCAATGAATGCATCGTTTGAAATTTCTTTTCTCCATATCTGATTTCAGCGACATCTTTGTTTCAAAGAATGTTCGTAATGGTGGTAACAGAGAATGATTTTAAATGTCGTACTCGGCGAACTGCCATGCAGACAGCGCCGTTTTATCTCCCGAGTCCTGCAGCCCGCCCAAATCCCTTCCCTTTCACCACCTCAGTAGCTCCTTTGCAAAATCCTTGAACGTATTGGCAAATAATCAATCGCATTTTCGAAAAGTGTCCACTTTCCTTGAAGGAAAGCGCATTCGATTAACAGAACTTAGGATCCTAATATATTATAGTCAAGGATCATTTAGAGAATGCTAAAAAGAATACTCAAATTGACTGGTGATAACACAAAAGTTTCTGCCTCACTGGCACTATTAATTTATATCCTCATAAAAACATAACCAAGATACCCTTAAAACGCTCGAAATGCCGAAAACTTCGTGTATCAGCCAAATGAAAACTCCAAAATCAAAGAATACCAGGGTCTACTTGGGCCTGAAAATAAAAAAAAAATTCCCACCAGGTGACGTTGTGCAGACTTGTACTGCATTGAGTTACCCCACACGGGTAAGTTAACACCTGGAAAAGAGTTTTGTAAAATCACCCCATACCAATTCTATAGAATTTACTAAAATCCTCGGACGCATATTGCTTAAGGCAGTTGGCTTTCCTCATGATTAAGGCTACATTTTCCACCCTTAGGCACCCTAGGTTCAACGGGAATAAATAATTTGTTTTAATCGAAGCTTTCGCATTTAATGACTGCAGGTAAAAATGTCCGAATGCATGCTGCTTGTTTTTCTGCGTCAGCCCGATATTTTATGACCATTGCTGGTAACTATTTCAAATGAAAACATTATTATTAAAAAGGGTCACTTTTACCTTCATTCCCAGCGCCAACATGTTTAACTCACTGTTCACATCAAATTTCTAGCTCTCTCTGGCTCTTATATAACAGCTTAGAAAGCCTCTTCAATTACTTACAAATTAGTTTCTCACGAGGTAACAAGGGTTTCCAAGCTCAAAAATCTCCGCGGCGAACTTAAAAATGCTAAATAAATTATTCACATAATTTCTCTAGCTCTCAATGAATTATAATCTAATTGTGGAAATGGTATTCTCCAATGGATTTGTAACAATATCAGCGTATATTGATGCAGCTTCGTTTTTTATCTTAAACATATTCGGAAACATGCTGCCGATACTCCGCTCTCTCAAGTGGGATGCCGTTATAGAGATAGCACTGCCTACCATGTGCTGTCGTCCTCTCCACTCCTCTCCTGTGCCGACCCCTTCCACACCAGCCTTCCACTGATCGGCGTCTTGCCGCGTGTGAGCAACAGCCACCAAGTGTTGCTACTTCTATATTTTGGGCAAAAAAACCCTGGTGAACACAAAACTGGCTAATTGCTAACTCAATAACAAATGAATATAGTCGAAACCTACGTAGTTTTGCAAATAAAATCAAGAGATTCCAAATTCTCAAAAATAATAAGTGTTATCGATGTCATAAAAATATTATATATAAAAATATACCAACTCTATATTTAACAATTGGGAGGAGTTTATACAAAAGAGTCAGATTAAATCAAGTACCTAGATTTCAAAGTGACTTTAGACTTAGCGTGAGGGAAATATATAGGAAAAATAATTATGTGGAGCTGTATTAAAGAAACTAGAATTAATCAGGCCAAAAGCAGTGAGGTTCTCGGATGAAAAAGTGAAAAAGATTTGCTACACCTTGCCCCGGTTAGGCCAGATCTCGCATACAAGTAGTTTTGCATTTGGGACCCAGCAGAGAAAGATTTAATACACGAAGTAAAAAACCACAAAGAAAAGCCACAAACCGTCAAAAAACATCGCCATGTATCAAAAAAAAAAAATCTTCATTCCCCTCATTTTCCAAAATATGACTGACTCATGGTAGAAGGATTCCTTGGTCTTTTATAAGGTATATATGTAACTAACAAGACTTGAAATAGGAACCCACAGAATGATAAAAGCGGCATCATTTTAATCTTTTCACATAATATATTAATGTTATATTTTCAGTCTGTGAGACCAGGCGTCACCACTCCGACAACAAAATAGTATTTCAAGACACAAATGGTGACGCGCGGTCTTTTGCACCGAAAGTAGCCATGTGCAGCAATACGCTTAGACGAAGTAATTTTTTGGTTCATATATAGCTGGGTTTTTTGGTTCATATAGGAAAAGCAGCGTAAAATAGAAAGCTGCTGAAAAGCATGAACTTCAACATTATACACTTCGCGTGCGTCACCAATAAGATTATGCCTTCGGTCGGTGAGATCGGGCGTCACCACTCAAGGGTTAAACCGCAACAAGTGTACAGAGAGTGTCACCCAGTTAATGGAAGGATTGAGTTCGGAACCGTTAGAGACTCGGAAGCTACTCGCTAGGTTTAGCTTACCTGAAAAACCCCGACTAGGTGAATTTTAGCACGATACGGATGATGTTATTTCATCCCCGCGCTTTGTCTCAAGAACTGATAGGAGTGACACAATAAGAGACATACACTGCCGAACCTACAGGTACAAAAGTTGCTTATTTACTCGCATCATTAGTGATAATGACAACATAATCGTGGCACTATAATTGGTATGCTACCAATGCTAGAGAGACTGTTTGTATGAATTATTTTGTAACTACATCTTATTGACACTGATTAGAAAGTTACTTAAATACAGATAATGGATAGCGAGGATGCACAAATATTTTTTCTGCCCCGTTTTGATTATCATTGATAATGCCGAAATACAGGATTCCGAGTATTGTGGTACACAATAATTGAGAACAAACTGAAAAAGACTCGAGTTTAAGTACTTAATAATATTCAAGGACTGTTTTTAAATTGCTTGATAAGCAAACAAGTATTTCGGGAAATGTTGGAATTTTGAATAGCTCTAAACTTTCCACAAAATGTTTTTACAACAATGAAACAGTTTCTCCATTCCTTGAATTCAGTTGCACGAAAATAGTTTTTAAGAATAAATTTATGCCTATGTTTTGTGCATTTAGGTATATCAGTTAAGAGCCTATACACCAGTTTCTATTAGCTGTGGGAGCAAACATGTTTAACCGTTGCATGTAATTGCTTCGCAACAAAAACTGCTGAGGTGCAGAAGATTTTTTCGTATTTTTTAAAACATTTTTCCGATGATTACGTGAGGGAGTTCCCAAGGCCATCGTCTGAAATATTTTTAGCTTCATCAATGAGAAAGAGATTTTAAAAGCCTCCCAACTTGTTATTAGTTTCCCTTTCTGCTTCGTTCATTCCGGAGTTATCAATCAACGTGTCTTTGTCTATTTCTATTTTTGGAGTCAAGATGCTCGCCTTGTTTATTGTGAACACCTTTTCTAAGTTTTCGGCCATTATATTAGCTTTATTCTTGGGCCGATAATACCTTTCGTCTCCGCTCACTATCGCAAGGTCACGAGGTGTTATTTTCTTCATGGATTTCGCAAGCATCCATAGCGAGCCGTCATTAGTATTCATCGACGCGAGTTGTTCATTCCACCTTTCCTCCCTTAGTATTTTAACTGCTCTTTTAACTTCTTTTTTAAGTTCTTTAACCATATTTTTGATAGTCGATGCTCCAATTAGTTTATATTTCTTTTGTTAGTAGATTCGTTCTCTAATATTTTCCTTTATCTCGTTATCTAACTTCATTTCATATACAGATATTTTCTTTTTCTTTGGAATGGCCAATTGCATGTCCCTTTTTATTGCCTTCACTATTATTTCTGCCTTTTCGTCAATGCTTTCGTTATCCTTGGGAGAGTTTTTACTGATTAGTATGGAGCTGCCTACTGTTTGTCTAAATAGATCCCAGTTGGCAAGGCCATAGCAATATCTTTTCCGTTGATCTGGTATCAATATGGGTAATACTCCAATATATATCAAGACAGGATAGTGATCACTACTTACTTCATTAATTTTATAGGCTTTGACCGGCCTTCAGAGTCCCTTTGTCCCTGCCAGGTCAATTATACTGTTTCCACATATTCGCGTTGGCTCGTTTGATGCTCTTATCTTCAATCTATTGACGTTCGTCCAGTTGTAAAATTTACGTCCATTGGCATTTTCGCTCGGGCAATTCCAGTGTACGTGTTTTGCATTAAAATCTTCACCCGAAATCGTAAGTGCATCGTCATTCATTAATTGATCAAATTCAGTCTCTTGGAATTTAGCACGTGGAGGCAGATAGCTGGAGAAATTATTAATTTCTCATATCTCCGACTCTATTTTAATGCCGACTGCCTCCAGGATTGTCAATATTTTCAAGTCAAGTCAAGGATTCCATTTGGGTAGTGTGTGTGTGTCTGTAGTGGTCCCTGGCGAGGAAATAACTTTCCCGTAAACTACCACAGGAGGGTATTCAGGTGGAGAGGCTGTGGTTGGTCCCCGTTGCGGAGTCCCCATTCCCGCAAACCAACACAGTAAGTGTTTGATTTTGGTTTTGACGAGTGGTGCATATATTTTAAGGCCATTGGAGAATTTTTTATCTGTGTAATCTATAGAGGCCGTAGACCTCAACTGCCTTGATTATATCAACGAAATGTTTGCAATCCTGGACTATTCAGTAAACGATTCCAATAATATAACATTGCGCGCTCATTTTTTACCAACGTGAGCTCTCAAAACGGTATAAAACATAATAATGGATGTTTGCTCCCACAGCGAATAGAAACAGGTGTATAGGCTGTTAACTAATATACCTAAATGCACAAAGCATAGGTCTAAATTTATTCTTAAAAACTATTTTCGTGCAACTGATTGTCTACATTAAGTAAGAAACTTCGACAAATGGGAAAGGCTACTATCGTTGTGGAAAGTGAACGTGAATAGTTCCCCTATACTATTGCTACGTTACATTCACCATGGTATTTCCAATTTAACACGATTTAAATATGCTCATGTGCTCCTTCATTTAGGAGTGTTGCATAAACCTCCTCCAGAAAACGTTTTAGAGTCCGACCTTTTCCAGACCCATTCAGATGAGAGATGGGCTTAAGCTACCATCTCCACAATATTCTTCCTCCAGCGTAGCCTTTCGGGGTTTCACGCTGATAATGTCCCGAACTGTTTCCGTCGAACCGCAAATCAGTCCGCTCCTTTCCGCACGGATCGGCGGTGCGGTGGGGGAGGGCAGCGGCGAGGCGGATCAGCAAATCGAGTCGAGCCTTCCTTCGCACGTGAGGACGTGTGTTCGGGGTTCCGCCGCACTTGGAGCCTGGGAAGGGAGCGCTCCATTTCCGCGAGAGTAGAACCGAAGACCTCTCCCTTAACACCAACATTTCTTCCAGGATGGCCATCTCGTTTCTTAAGGTGGTATGACTTAAGGTACTTAGAGCAAAATATTTCCCTAGAAATAATGGAAAACACATTCGAATTTTATATCTATAACATCTTCTACACCTCAGCAGTTTTTGTTGCGAAGCAATTACATGCAACGGTTAAACATGTTTGCTCCCACAGCTAATAGAAACTGGTGTATAGGCTCTTAACTGATATACCTAAATGTACAAAACATAGGGATAAATTTATTCTTAAAAACTATTTTCGTGCAACTGAATTCAAGGAATGGAGAAACTGTTTCTTTGTTGTAAAAACATTTTGTGGAAAGTTTAGAGCTATTCAAAATTCCAACATTTCCCGAAATACTTGTTTGCTTATCAAGCAATTTAAAAACATTCCTTGAATATTATTAAGTACTTAAACTCGAGTCTTTTTCAGTTTGTTCTCAATTATTGTGTACCACAATACTCGGAATCCTGTATTTCGGCATTATCAATGATAATCAAAACGGGGCAGAAAAAATATTTGTGCATCCTCCCTATCCATTATCTGCATTTAAGTAACTTTCTAATCAGTGTCAATAAGATGTAGTTACAAAATAATTCATACAAACAGTCTCTCTAGCATTGGTAGCATACCTGTAGTGAAGTGCATGATTGTGAAATTTCACCTCCTGAGAAGCATAAGCGACTTCTGCCATTGCTTAAATAGTCAAAGTTAAATTTACTTTAATAGGGTGGACAGTAATGCATGTGGGTGGCAGCTCACCCCCTGCCACACACCATTAAGGTGCCTTGAAGGGTACATGTACATGTAGATAAATGAAAACAGCCAGAGTTATTCCTTTGATTGATTTGAAAGCGAAAGGTTAAACATGATCCTGCTGCTATGGACGATTAGAAGAACGATTATTTATGTTCACAAAGGAAAAATAGTCGAATATTTACTACATCAATGTTGCCGTCCAAATAAAATATTTAGTAATATGCAGAGAGGCATCATGTAAAAAGACAAATCAAAGGCATCACCATCTAGTGGAGATAAACAAATCCTACATAATTGCAGCGGAGTTTTCTGTACAACTTTCGTTCTCGGGTTCTCATTACATAAGAATACTAAAATATCGTGACATAAAACTCAGTGTAGTTCCAAAGAGTATAATAACAAAATTCTCCGCTTTGTCAATCACCGAAAGAATACGCCTTAGCCCAAAAAACGTTCATCAACATATCTACATTATAGCCTGCAAGCCACCTCAATGGACGGGTAGAGAATAGGCGTGGCACTTGTAACTCACCAGCTTGACCACAGGTGTCTCTAGCGTTCATGTGGGATAAGTCCGTTCCTCAAGATCCTTGACCACGTTAAGCACGTGTTTACATTGCGGTCGTGTTCACAAATATCGTGGCGAGATCGATTGAAGAATTAATTTATAGAATATAGTGACATTGGTGAGATCTCAAGAAATTTCACGGACGTTCGGCACTTGTCGGATAAGGGCAATTACAACATTGAATTTGCTTGATTCTGATGGAAAACCGTTTCGTCTGCTTCGGTTTTTCTTTCCGGGTATTTGGATTTTTTACTCGTAAACGTACTCAATGAAGTGTTTTGATGTAGTATGGAGGAAATCGGGCTAAGAGGATTGCAGTGGTTGAAGAATCTGAGGAGTTTAAAAAACATGGACATTAATTACGGGTTCAACTTCGTCGGAGACATAGGAAGCGGGCGAATGCAAAGAGAAGGCTCTTTGTGTGTTCTTATTACACAGACATATAGACTGCTTAATTGTATAATGGAGATGTATATATAAAAGCATACATTTATCCTCGCCAGAAGAAGAGAGAAGCTGCCAGGCTGGTGTATTTCGTGGAGAAGAACTCGGAAAATACATTTGAAATTTCTTTATTTCTTATGACTTAGCATTTTAATTACATTAGAAATTTTAGAATACCATCGCAACATATCGAGGTCTTAGTTAAAACACCATGCTACGAGTTTCCTAATTTTTAGCTCGACCATTTCGCGTCATGGCCTAAAATTTGCTAATATGCAACAAAAGGTCCAAGCCTGATTTATGGCAAGGATCATTGACATGGGTATGACATGAGATAATACCTTATAAGCCTTTATCTTTTAAGTGAGTGTGTAGAAAAAAAGAAATAAAGTAAAGGTAAATCATGTAGGAATAAATATTTGAATCAGTACAGTAGAAATGCTCAGTTCAGGTTCATCGTAACTGGTAGTAACTCATGGTAATGATGCTATCATTAAGCGAAAAACAAAATGATTAACGAGGGACGTCAGGAGAAACTCCTGTCGCAAGTATTTTTAAACAATTATTTCTAAAATATGTCAACATTACTACCAATTTCCCGAAAATACCATTTGACTTTAAGACGTACCAAGAGACCTTTTGCACTCGGGTGTCGAGTGACTCGACACGTTAGCATTGGTCAACATCGGGTTATCAGTTAATTGCCAATGTAAAAATTCTAAATAAATAAGTCAATAGAAAAATAAGAATTAGTGCTTCATTCTATTGCCCCCATTTCTGAACTCTGAGGTCGATAAAATTAAATGCTGAGTAGACTAAGGGAATCGAGAGAAAAACATCCAAGTTAACTCCCATAACGAGGTGAAACTATTATAATAGCAAATAAGTTACACTTGGGCATGTATAGTATGCGACAGGCGACTTTTTACTATTTAGATTTCCTCGGAGAAGTGAAACTAAACATACTCGAAACTTCAGACTCTTTCGGGAGCTTCCTTCCAGATATAACTGTAATCACAAGGTAGAAAATTTCTGGAACAAACTCGCATGTTCGGGTAAATCTTTGACTTTTTCACGTCCCGGCAAATTGTAATCGCCCACTGGAAAAATTAATTCTTGTCCTTCGGCATCTTGTGGATTGATACTCCCGGAATTTTGCAAGAACTATTGCAATGTGGTACAATACAACATTGAGCCATTTTAACAATATTGAAGACTGATTTACTCAAATTCCGAAGAACAACCCACAACGCCACCTCAATGCTGGCGTGGTCTATCCCACAACCCCTTCGATTTGTTTTGTCATGTGACCTTGTGACGTCGTGCCTCTACCCATCCATTGTGTGTGGCAGGGGGTGAGTATTCATCAGCATGCACTTCACTAAACCCGAAAGTTAGTGTAACTACGACCATCGATGCATTAGCATATTCCGTTAATGCTTGTCACGAGGTTAAGCCTAACAAGCATGCACTACACTCTAGATACACTACAAGTTTAGAGGGACCGTTAGTATTAATGTATTTTGCAACAACGTAAACGGACAGAGATTCAAGAATAATGCTGAAAACATGCACAGCATGCTCTAAGTACAAGAAAGCAGATAAGGATACAAGTTTTAGGGAGTACTACTACTACTAAGAGCTACACTACCTATCGACAAACCTAATTTAAAGTCTCATTGGCAGCTGTTATGATCTCTTATCGTTCGCTGGAAAAAAATCTGCCTGTTCTGCAGTCTAATTCTCTAATTTTATTCTTAATGGTTCAATGGCTATAGGAGAATATGCAAACTTTCTGCGAGCGAGTGGAGAGGGAAAGGAAGTGCGTTGAAAGAATTCCTTATCACCAGTAACCAGTAACCGAGGTCATGAAAATTAAAATATAATGTGGATAACAAAAAGTTTGACCTATTTATTCGAAACAAAAAAAATAAAATAAATAAAAAGCTACTTTGAAAATTAGTTCCATTTTTCAATTCTTTATAGAAAAATCATTACCATTCCACGAAATACTTTGCAACTAATAATTATGCATTCGGAGTAAAATTTGCTCTACTGATATATTCAGTATGACTGATTGAGCATTTTAATGCTTGTAATATTCTCCCGTGCTATCGGAGCGTGTGGTTTCATCCACTCTCTTCTTTAATGTATCTGCCACCCCCGCCCCATCTATCCCTAATTCATTTATCTCCCATATAACCCCACACAGTCTTTCTGCCACACGCCACCCCTTAAACCCCTTCCTAATGTAAAAACCCGAGAAGGCAGCTCTCGGGTTCATAATGAGTCTTATTCCGATGATTGATAAAGAGAGAACCTTCGTTTGCGCTGATACAAGACGCGGGATGGAGGGGCGAGCTAATGCCGGCAGGGCGGAGAATGGAGGCATTAGGGCAGGGTTGGGATGATAGAAGATGACGGTGGAATGGTGGGGAGGATTTTCCGTTGATTCGGATGAGTACTTGCCATGAAATGAACCATTGTGAACTCCTTACGAATACTAAGACTCGGTTTTATAATCTCTTAGTTAGTATTTTCCCGGTGCGATAGCCGAAGTTAAAACGTTATCTTATCGATTACACTCACGTCCACTTACCGACAGTCTCGTGTAATATTTAAAACTGCTACTCTCATTTAAAATCGAGTTAACGAAAGACTAGATCATCTTTTGGTTAACCTTGGTTTGGTTTTAGACATTATAAAACCATGCTAAAGTTTATTCACTTCTCCTTGCCCTCCGATCGCCGGCTATGAATTCAAAAATGGTGCGGTTACTCACGACCACTTTAGGCATTATTTCTTGATGATGACGGCATTTTCACCTAATTGGTGGGAATTATTTCCAAATAACCGGAAAAAATCGAGGTAAGTGGCTAACTCCAATGAAAAAACCCTTGGTCCCCCTGTTAGATGAGCAAATATCCACTTGACCTATTGTAGCAACCATAGTGAAGGCTAAGACGTTCCCACCGGCGTAGGTAAATAGTATTTATTCCCGTCCCCCTGGTAAAAATATACTTTTGATTTTCCCTAAAAACATTTGATGAAGAGTACGGGCATTTCAACATACATGAAGCCTTTTTAGAGCTTATAAAATATTGACACGAATTCCATCTCATTGAGAATTACAAATGCGTTCTCAAGTACCCATACTTTAGCAAAGAGGAATATCATAGATTTTCCTGTCCATTTCGATTCAGGGAAAAACTCCAGGGTTCTAGTGAACTTTTCTCCATTTATGTAACTTTCCTGGGAATAAAAAGGATATTTATTGAATGCAGTCCGATCAAAAAACATGAAAACTCGCTCTCGGAGTTCTAGGATAGGTTTTAATATTTTTTCGAAGTAAAAACCACTGATTCAGAGATGATAATATTTTGTGTGGATATTACTAAAAACATCTTTCGCATTTCTTGGGGGAATTTCTCGAAGACGTGAAATAAACCGTAAAGTAGACTCGCAAAATTCCACAGAGTAAAATTCATTAGCGCTGCCCGGGAGTCTCTAGATTGACTCTCCCACACGGAAACCCGCTCCCGTATCCCATTTGAATCCCTTTCATTCAAAGCTCGAGAACCAAATTTGACTAAGCTCCCCCTACCTTTCTCGTACAAATTTTTCGCCGCCCCAGAAAGAACTCACCCGTCACCGAATCTCCGATGTCGCTTAATTTTTTCTCCGCGCTAACCCCGATGGTTTTCTCTTGAAGCTCACAGGCTCCTTAGCTTTCGTCTCCTCGCTCCCGCCTGAGATTCCGCCGCATAATAGTGGTCGCAATTAATTGAATTGAATTGAATTGAATTAATTGAGTTTAACGTTCACCCAACATATGAATATAATAAACGGGTGAACAATAACAAATAAAAATGTTTAAAATTGCTATAAATACAAGGAGTCATGCTGACCAAAAAATATATTATACATATACATTCTCATGATTTAGAATTTTACAATCTGAGTGCTGACAATTTACTACACACCTTTCTGTAAAATAATGTCTGTCCTCAAATAAATCTGAGTCATTACTTACAGTATTAAATGACGTACATATTCTATTAATCGGAGAATCTTTATAAAAATTACTATTTACATTCACTGTGTAAAATGTCCTCTTGTGTCTGCCTTTTTATGCCTGTAATAAGCATATTTAATTTGCATAACAAATTAGAGCTCTTTCCTTTATTAATTACATCATGTAGGAACAACAAATCATTTAACATTCTTCTATCACTAAGTTTATGAAAATTAAACATTGACAATAATTCTTCATACGTAACATGATTTTCAAAAGTGGGGTAAACATGGTATCGAACATAATAAAGAAACCTCAAAAACCTTTTCTGGTCTCTCTCAATTGTTCCACTACACTTTTTCTACATAGGTTCCATATAACCGAACAATATTCTAATTTGCTCCTTACAAAAGAATAATACAACTTTGTTATGTACACTTTCATTTTATAAGTATGTACTTCGAAATACGACATAAAACCAAACAATTTACATGCAGCAATGGATGCATGTAAAATGTGGCTAACAAAAGTCATATTAGAATAAAAAAAGAATTCTTAAGTCTTTTATGTTTTTTTTCGTTTTGATAATATGGTCTTTCATTGAACAGTCAAACTTTATTTCATATTTTCTCTTTGAAAAGGTAATTACACAACATTTATCAACGTTGAAGTTCAACTGGCTTTTTTGGGACCAAATAATGAGATTGTTTAAATCACCCTGTAATTGCGAACAGTCATTTAGATTATTCACTCTTCTATATATCTTGATATCATCAGCAAACAGTAAATAATTCGCATGATGAATATATCTTGGCAGGTCATTTATAAATATTGAAAAATCAAGTGGTCCTAAATTTGAACCTTGTGGTACACCCAATGATACAAGATATTCACTTCATGACGAATTCCCTTGTACCACATACTGCTTCTTTCAAGCAAGAATGAGCACAATAACTTAAGGAGATATCCTGCTTCCCCAATGCTTTGAAGTTTTTTCATCAAGATGCCATGACTAACGGTGTGAAATGCTTTTCGTAAGTCAAGGTAAATAGCATCAACTTGGGAGCCACTGTCGATAACGGTAATAACATAATTTGTAAATCAGCTACATTTGTTGTCACAGATCTATTCGCTACGAATCTGTGCTGGAATTTACTCATATGGCTTTTGAATTGAAATTTAATATGTTTGAATATTACACACTCAAATATTTTGAAAAATATAGACAGAATACTCACAAGGTGGTAATTCACTACATCACTGCGTTCTCAATTTCTTGAAAACTGGACCAACCCTTGCAATTTTCCATTTATTTGGAAATACTCCTATTTTTAAGGAAGCATTTAACAGATGATATGAAGTTGGAGCTATGATATCTTTACAACCTTTCACAATAAACGCTGGAATGCCGTCCGGACCAATTGACTTTTTCGTTCTACAAATTTTATTGCATTTAGTACTTCGTCTACATCAATATAATTTAAATAAATATTATTACTGCAATCCGATACTCCACAATCAGTTAAGTAAGTTTAAGAGATTCTTGTACCATTTTAATAAACTGACTTGAAATACTCTCTGAATGCACTCGCTATTTTATCCGAAGAGTTTATTTCAATCCCATTTAATCTCATGTTTAAAAGATTTATTCTTTTTTGCGAATTTCCAAAAGCTATCATAATTTCCACGGGCTCTTGAAAATATTAAGCAGGAAATGGAAAAAGGAAAAATAGATGCTTTGGGATTGTGCGAGGTTAGATGGAAGGATAGCGGGGACTATTGGAGTGATAACTACAGGGTGATCTATAGTGGGGGAGATGAGAGTCAACGGGGGGTAGGCATGGTACTGAACACAAAGTTGGGACTGAGGGTGGTAAACATTGAACAGGTGAACGATAGGATACTAGTGGTAGAAATAAAAGCACGCCCGACGAATTTCGTACTCGTCCAGGTATACATGCCTACGAGCAACCATAGGGAGGAAGAGGTGGAAGAGGTGTACGAGCAAGTAGAAGAAATAATTAGAGAAGTGCCGGGGAAGAAAAACCTGATAGTGATGGGTGACTGGAATGCAGTGGTGGGAGAAGGGAGGGACGGATTAGAAGTAGGAGGGTTTGGGCTAGGAAGAAGAAATGATCGCGGGGAAAAGGCAGTTGAATTTTGTAGAAGAAATAAATTAGTAGTGACAAAGACTTGGTTTAAACATCACCCCAGGCGTAGGTACACATGGAAAATGCCGGGTTACACTGGGAGATACCAAATTGATTATATAATGGTGAGGCAGAGATTTAGGAACAGTGTAAAAAACTGTCGAAGCTATCCAGGGGCGGATGCGGACTCGGATCATAACTTGGTGATGATGAAGTGTGAAGTTAGATTCAAAAGGCTTTGTGAAGGTAGGAAGATAAAGAGGTGGAACCTTGAAGCATTGAAAGGGTTGAAAAAGAGGGAATACCAAGAGCTAGTAGAAAAGAACATAGGCGAAGAGAAGCGGATGAGAACCATAGAGAAGAGATGGGAGGTTATAAAAACAGGCATCGCAAGAGCGGCAGAGAAAACAATAGGAACGGTGGAAAAGAAGAGAGTTAAGAAGCAGTGGGTTACAGAAGAAATGATAAAGAAAATGGAGGAGAGAAGGATATGGAAAAACGTGAACACCGACGTAGGGAAGAGGAAGTACAAGGAATTGAATAATAAACTCAGGCGAGTGACCAATCGGGCAAAAGAAAACTGGTGGAAGGGACAATATGAGCAAATGGAAAAGATGCAGGAGGAGGGGGAAGTGGGCGCTTTGTACGCCAAGGTGAAAATGTTATCGGGTGGTAAGAGAGGTCAAGCGATACCAAAGGTTAAGGACAAAACAGGAAAGATATTAATCGAACAGGAAGATATCCAAGAAAGGTGGAGAGAATACGTAGAGGAGCTATATGACAGCGAGAATAGACCCCTTAGCCTAGATCTAGAGGACGAAGGAACAATAGATAAAGATAACCTCGGACCAGAGTTACTTGAGAGTGAAATAGAGAGGGCACTAAGAGAGATGAAGGGTAGAAAAGCCGTGAGAACCGATAACCTACCTCCGGAGCTACTGAAGAATCTAGGTAGTAGGGGGAGAAAATCGTTTTTCGAACTTATTCGCAGGATCTACGAGGAAGGAGTATGGCCAGAGGATTTCGTGAAAACAGTATTAATACCTATCCCGAAGAAGAAGAAAGCGTCAGAATGCGAGGAGTATAGAACAATCAGTTTAATTTCGCACGCAGCAAAAGTGTTGCTTAGAATACTAAATAGAAGGTTGGAGAACAGAGCAAAGTGCTATTTAGGCGATGACCAATTTGGGTTTAGGAAGGGGAGGGGAACCAGAGATGCGATTGCGGTAATGAGGACACTTATAGATAGAAACATAGAGCATAATCAGGATGTTTTCGCTTGTTTTGTAGATTTCGAAAAGGCGTTTGACAGAGTAAACTGGGAGAAACTAATGCAGATACTGGGGAAAATAGGAATAGATTGGGGTGATAGGAGACTCATCCGAAACTTATATATGGGGCAGAGGGCTCATGTAAGGGTAGCGAATGGTGAATCAGGGTGGGCAGTTATAGGTCGCGGGGTGCGGCAAGGGTGCCCGTTGTCGCCTTTACTTTTTAACATCTATGCTGAGGAAATGGTAAGAGAGGCATGGGATGAGCTAGACGTGGGAATGAAAGTAGGAGGCCAGTGGATAAAGTCGGTTAGATTCGCAGACGACCAGGCGTTGGTGAGTCGGTCATCGAAAGGACTTCAAACTTTAGTAGATGCACTGGAAAAGCAGTGTGAGAAATACGGAATGAAGATAAATAATAGGAAAACAAAAGTAATGAGATTCTCTAGGACAAAGAAAGCGAAGCTGGTGATAAGAGTAGGAAGTCACAAACTGGAGCAAGTTGAACAATTTAATTACTTGGGTAGTACGCTAGAAGAAAGAGGACATAGTAGCAAAGACTTTGGGAGGAGAATAGCGCTAGCGAAGGAAGCGTTCAATAATAGAAGGGAGCTGATGACGGGGACCTTAAGTAAGGATGTAAAAAAGAGGCTAGTAAAGAGCTTGATATGGAGTGTGGCGTTGTATGGGGCGGAAACGTGGACCTTGAGAAAGGAAGACGAAAATAGGCTGAAGGCTTTTGAGATGTGGGTGTGGAGGAGGATGGAGAAGGTGCGTTGGACGGAAAGGAAGACAAATGAGGAAGTGCTTGACATGGTGGGCGAGGAGAGGAAACTTATAGATGAGATTAGGGGAAGGCAGGGTAGGTGGCTGGAAGGGGTAATGAGGGACAATGGTTTGCTGAAGGTCTTGAAAGAGGGAAGGATGTTGGGTAAGCGGGGAAGGGGAAGGAAGAGAATCGGTTTTATGGACGGGATGAAGAAAGGTAGGACTTATGCTGAGATGAAGGAAGAAATACAAGAGGTAGAAAGGGCAAAGCACGTGTAAGAGTTCGCTGGACATTCTCTGACTTTCATTTCAACCTACCTCTAACCGGTAGATTACTGTAATGAATGAATATTCAGTTTTACTTTTTCCACATACCATGTAAAATTATGCTCGATACTTTTTTTAACTTCTAACAGCAAAATATTGTACAATGTCTGGTGGTATATAGAACCATATTTCCTAAACAAATTTCTGGCGTTCTTTTTTATTTTTTTTATAAATTCATAGTTAAACCAAGAGGGGTATTTATAATTCGATGTCTTACATTTAGGAATCGACACATCCATCGCTTCATAAAAATAACTTTAAACCATTTCTAAACCCATATTGACATTATTAATCGAATTAATGGCATTCCAATCTTTACTATTCAATTCATTGTATAAACTTAAATAATCACCTCTCTTGAAGTTATAAGAGTTATTTGCATAGCATAGAGGTTTTCTTTAGAGTATGCAAAGATATTGTAATTCTACAGCAGGTTGATACAGATCCTCTCTTAACAATGCAATATCACATTGAATGTCGTTAGCATCAATAGCGTCAATATTTGTAAGAACAAGATCAAGTATTTTTCCATACCGATTTATAATGATTTTTAATCGGAGATACGATTGTCTGGAGATGTCATCTGCGTTAATAATAATTGGTTGGAAGAAGGACCTTATGCTGGTTTGCCTGTTTTTTTTCACATATTGAAACATGAATACAAAAATGGTTCCTAAGATTTTCCATCGCAGATTGCAGCAGCTTCAAAGTAAATATTACAGTATTCTTGGGTGTTCAACAAGCTGCCTGTTTTTTCTAGACTGCAGTGCGAAATTCCACACCGGAGAAATAATTGGCTTTGAACAGAACTCGAACCTCGATCCCTGATATTGCGCCAAGTGCTTCAGCCTGTTAAGCTACTGTGGCGGCCTTCTCTCCTGTGGGATTTTGGACGGCTCGGTGCTTAACCGACTAAGGCACTTGCGCGATGGCGAGGGATCTGCGTTCGAGCCCCAGTCAGGGCGAATGCTTTGTGGAATTTTGCACTTGCGGGTTACAACGTAAGGGCAATACTATGGCTAGTCGAGGTATCCTCAGCATTTGTAAAACAGACTTATTTTTCAACTGTAATTTTAACAACTCACAAAGCAATTTCGATGTTTTCCACTTTTCCAGTCCAGAAGGCATTGCAAGATATAGTTATATGATGCCTCACTGGTAGTCTCTACTGATAATCAGGACGTTGTGTGCATCGTAACAGGATGAAATTGCTTAATTGACACTTGTAAGCCTCTAAGAGACACATAAATTCAATAATAGTACTTGAAGTGCCACCCAAAAACCCCATGTACATGTGATTAAACTTCTTGGAATGGAGAAGTGATAAATGACCAAGTCCCACCTCAAATTTCGTCACAAGCCACAACATCAATGCTCACCAGAAAAAAAATTCTGATTGAACTAGTGGTGGTGCTTCACCGCAGAAATTACCAAGATTGCTTTAAAGATTGCAATGTGGAGAAAATGCACCGCCAAGGTATTACAAAAGTTTACTCTGCCAGTTCCTTGAGTTGACGTCAAGGAAGAAGCATAATCCGAGCTTCCTTTGTTGCTGAACGCATGGGGCCGCAGCAACGCTCCAGCTCGACACAATCGGGAAATAAGGAATGCCACAGAGCACCGTGCTATCGTCAAAAATGTTTACACGCCATGTGTATTCACGCTGGAGTTCTTTCTGTTGATATATTTCTACCCAATTTTAAAGTACGATGCAAATATTTCTGCTATAACTGACGCTAAATAAGTGGTTAAAACTGTTCATTTACTATGAACTATAATTTAAATTGCTACACGTTTATTTAATGAACAGTAAATAAAATCATTTGCCTTGAATGGGACTTGAACACAGACCCACCAAATTCCCGCTTAGTGCTCTTATAAATTTAGCAACCATTGCAATATGCTCTCACGAGGTACCCTGCATGTATTGATACTAGCATTCTCGTAATAGCACCCCTATTCCTACGATAGGCGCCAAGGTCCGAGACTATAAGGACATGGGTGGTCACATGCAATGGCGACTCTTCAAATTTTTTTGTGGACTGTATAATATACAGTCCACATATTATAACAATAGAGCATTGAGCCATGATTGAACCCACAACCGATCAGAGGGCCACTCACCAGCTATACTCCCAATCCACGCTCGCTGTCCCCGATGTGGTTGTAGCTCGCCCAAAGGGAGCCCGCCGCAACCTTCTCCAACTGCGGTCTTCGATTGACCACGTTCGAAGATACACTCACACATGCACACATTCACGCACACTCACGGTCATTCACAAAACTAGAATACTCTAAAACTGACCAGTGGCACCGACAAGTGGTGGCAAGGCTCAACATAAACAAAACTAATTAATTATGATTACAATCAAACATTTCCCCGCCCTTGGAACAATGTTCCAAAAAAATCAAACCTATTAGGTGACCCTAACGTATATTGCTGAGAGCTGGATATACAAGTTTTGGCAAGAAAATTTAGTTTCGCTATTGGATCCACTCCCACCGTTGTTACAGAGGCTCTCAAGTACCGAATATTTAAGCCCTAAAATTTAGTTATTTATTAACCTGTGAAAAACCCTCGTGCATACAAGGTTTCGGGGAAAAAGGCCCAGTGGAATGAGTGCTGCTTGGTCACGAAGTGAAAAGACAAGGGGCTCCCTAAGAAATAATTCGGCGTCTAAAATAGGGAGGCTGATGATGGCGGAAATGATAATACATGTGCAACCGAATTGATTCCCAGTCTTCGGACCCAACTGCGTACCTGGCTCTACGCAAATAAATTTGAAGAAACGAAAAACACAGGTATGACCCTCGCCACACGAAAAGTGTTGTCATTGGGCGCGGCACTCCACAAGCGTGTCCTTTTTATATTCCCACCGTCAATTAGGGGTAGGCGAGTCGGCATCCTTACGACAATAGCCCTCAGGAGGCGTGGCGTTCCCAAACACGAGGACAGCTATTCGCTTTGGGTGCTTCCTAGTAGTAAGAGGTGGAGACGATCATTTGAGGATCAACAACAGGAGAATCGCTCAGTTGCGGAAAGAGATTCCCTTCAATATGATTTCTTTCACACCTTGTGCACCCCACCTTACCTTACCCCATACCTTAGGTATTTCTCCCATGTTAAAAAGATCTCAGACAAGGACCCTAGACAGTAGTACGTTTATGGAGTTACAATACTCTGTCAAAGACAAGAGCTCTGTCACATAGGTGTGAAACCTTTACAGATAAAATCACACCAATGATTGTGATTTTACATACTACGGCGAGCTGGTAAGAACACTGTCTGATGTTACGCACACACTTCTCGTTTAATCAAAATTAATGACCACTTGATGCAAAGGTATGGAAAAATTTAAATATTTATTCAAGATCTGTACATTGCCATATGCTACATAGGGAGACCACTGGGCATTCAGAATAAGAGTAATGTAATTATTCTCTATGAAAGTTATTTGAGACAAATTTGAATTTTTGTGTCTATAACAATGGAATATTACGAATAATACTAATTTTAAACTGTATATCCTACTGGCCAGCAAAAATATACGTGAAATAGGTCTGAGACATTTGAAAGTGTTCCGGGACCAAATTCAATACATGTACATCTACATCTGAATCTACGAAGTGCCATGCAAGCCACCACTAGGGTGTAAGGCACGGGGTGATTCCACACCAGGCATGCAGCACTCGTCCCAGCACAAATCAGAACCTCGCATGCTCCCCCGATCGCTAGGCGCAGGCCAAAAAGCAGTCAGGAGAACGGTGCGCAGTCCAACCGAAAACTGGGAGGGTGATACGTAAATGAACATGCAAACATGCAGAACAATGCTATACACAGATTTAGTGGTTAATATTACTATTACTGTTAATTTATGAATGCTACGAGATGCTACTTCATGCAGAGAACAAAATAAAATAATGCCGGACAAATCGACCGGTGTGAAGTGTTAGTAATGATGCTGTGTTATTAAGCACAAGTGAAAATTCTCCTATACCTATTAAGAGTGGGAGTTTCATATGATTGATCTATCACAACTATTATGATCCCTTATTGTACGTGGGAAAAATAACATTTCAAATCTATCGGTTCTGCAGTCAATGAAAACATCGAATGATTGAAAAACACTCCTCCGTTGATTTTCCTCATAGAATCGTTATTTATGCAACACATTTTAAAATTCTTAAACGTAAAATTACGAACCCACTTCTTGAATTTATAGCCAGCAGCATTTTTAATGGTGTTTACGATTCTTGTATTGAGAATTGAATGAGGATTCTTACGCATCAAGAAATACAAAACATTCGATATTTTCCGATTCTAGAGTGATACTAGATTTGAGGATGATAAGAAGTTGTAAATAAAAAAGCTATGATTTATAAGAGCTTGATTACTTTCGCTTTGATTTTTCAATTGATCTAAGCAGTATTTTAGCATCTTCCACACGTAAGAAACAAAGGAACATTGATCAATGCCTCAGGGAGACATTTTACAACCATTGTATTGAAAGAGCTTTGTTTTTTGTTTATGTGCCTGTTGGGTCTGGGACGTGAAGCTCTTCTCTCTCCCCCGAAGAACTCAATAAAAAGCAATGGATTTCTTCTCAAAGGTCCTCGAGAAGAAGCGAGGCACTACTGGCAACCAGTTTAATTGATCACCATTCCCCCATAAATTTTCTTGCACCTCAAGTACATACATTGCAGATATTGGAACTCACACTTTCCCAATCATGACTCACTCTGTGGATATTAATCTTCTGAAAGAGTGAGGGAGATTTTCGTAAAGAACTGAAGCTGTGTCCACGCATAGCCCATACTGAACTGAAATTTAGACGACGCCACCGACAAGTTTCCACAAATATTTTTTATTTTAAATATTATAAAATATTTATTTTTTTCTCCCAATGGGACACAACTACAGCATTCTTACCGGAGTCTGAATTATTTAAGTTGGTAATATCAGCATCATAAAAGTATTTAAGTTGAAAAAGCTCACATTTTTACATGACTCCCCAAAGAAACGGAGTGTTATGTTTTCAGCGGCTGGGTATGTATGTACATATGTTTGTTCCACCGCTAGCAACTTAATGACTGAACCATGACAAAAGATTTGCCGTCACTGAATAAGTAAAAATTTGATATGATACGTATGTGTAAACATGAATGAGAGAATAACAGCTTCATGCAATACTTTTGCATGGTTACTTTTAATATCAATTCAGAATATATTATTTGCTTCAGTGTCCTGATAAAGCCCTTTTCCGAAAAAGAGGGAGATGTCAAAAAGGAAGAATTTAAAGGATGAGGAATTCTGTAGTAACTAATTCCTCAACACACATTTAAAATTAAAGATATGGATTGGGAGTCAAGATACTATCTAGCATATAAATAATTAATTTTCGAGACTACAAACACAATCATTTTACATAAAATTGTTAAAATTACCATACAAATATTTTTATCCCTTAGTAATTATTATTACTTTTTAATACGGTCTAACATTCTAGAGTAGCAAAAGAGCGAAATTAGGATAAATAATGCTCATCGTTACCTAGCATGGGAACAGTACTTAGGCAGTAAAATATTCAGTCAGTCAAAACATTTGGCTAGTGGGAAGCCAAAGAGACGCTCTGAGGTTCAAAGTCATTTTTAAGCGGAACATTGCGATACATAATGTTGATGGACACTAATATTAAAAAACGTGTGTTTTAGCAAAATGGCAATACTTCATAATCCTAGAAGATATAAATTTTTTTAAAGTATTTAGGTAGTTTTAGAAAAAAGCAAGCCTAATTATGAAGTAAGGCGCCAAATAAAAAGCACTGAATTATTGAGACAGTGCATCTTCTTTCGTAGAATCAAAAACTTCAATATTTAAGTGATCAAAGTGGCTACATGCGGCCGGTTGGGATAGAGAGAGGATTGAAATATGACCTATTTGTTAAATAACGTTAGTTGATTTCCATTAGCAGTCAGTGTATCGAAAAGAGAATCAGGAACGTTCCTATTTTTGGAAAAATATTGAGGTGTTAAAATGTTAAGTTCAGCACAATGCTAAAAGCCGAGGTCAAAGTAAAGCCTAGTTTCGGAGACATAAATCCGTAAAGTAGTCGACATTTTAACGCCGCGAAAACAGGCCTAAAGAGGGCGTCTCCCCGTCTGACGTCAAAACTGCCTTCCGAGAGCAGGCAGCCTTCCGTTCTGACGAGCTTGGGCAATCCCGGTGGCGTGTATGGAGAACTGCAAAATGGAGGACATGAAATTGATTCATTGATGTTTATAGAGAGTGAAAAATCAAAGAGACAAATATCCTTTGCAGAGCTATGAGGAAAACATAACTATTACCCCATAGAAAAAAGTATCAGCGGATAAACATGAAAAGCAATCTTATTCCACCTATGTTTGGGAGGACCCTTGAAATTTTCCCGTGAAGCCCACGTCTTCCCGAATGTTATTAATATTTCTAAAGTCACGTGGAATATAGTAAGTATAAAATGTTATAAAAGATTTTGGTGCTTCCACTGTGCGAAAATGGCTTTGCAGTGGTGGACTTCGACAGTATAACATTATCTTAAGTACGACGTTCACAGCTCCAAAAATATTTCCTTGTTTGCCAAACGAGTGAAAACTGCGGACCTTGTAGATGAAAGCTATTTGAGAAAAAATCCAGGGGGGACTTCAAGAAAAACTGTAGAATTCGTATGTAAGGATCACTTTAAATTACGTAAAGCATTACGTGAAACTTCACCACCTAAAGTCAGTAATAGTAATGTATCATGTTCAATGTATATTTAACTCAACCTGGCACATGAAAAGTCTTATTTTTTATAAACAATCCGTATTAACCGGCCAAGAGAGCTATATTTAAAAGAATAGGAACTTTTTTTTCCATTTTATTCACGAGCAAAAAGAAAAGATCAAACTATCATACCAGTGTGGAGTCCATTCAATAACATCGAAAGAAATACCACTAATGAAATGTCGTTGAAATTGATCCATAAGTTCTCTAAAAAACTAAATGCAAAAAAAACTATGAACTAAACCACAGATTATTTACTGTGATATGCAGATACAACGAGAATGATGTCTACGACAGTAAATCCTATGATATCTCAGCGTTACCGGCTGATATGAAGAACCATCTACCTACGACAGTAAAAGATAAAGTACGATATTTAAACCGAGATCGTACGTTAGGACGTCGAGCAATAACGAATGGCAAAAATAATGGCATTTCACTTATCGCACGATAAGCCACATAGCAACCGACTAAAATTGTAACGATTATAGATAGAGTACGGGCCAATGTCGAGGAACTGAGACCCTTGTGGAAGAATAGAAGCACTGATTAGGGAATTCAAAGATCCGAGAGGATTCCCTATCGGAGCGTGGAAGGGCCCTGCACTCGGGAGGCTGAGGCGCTAATGCGTCGTCGGACCTCTTGAATTGTCTACGGCTGCATAGGGTCACGGAGACCGAACTCCACTAGTGGTAAATTCTACTCTAGACAAGAAAGATAAGCGATGTTCCACATTATCAATAGGGAATTAAATTACCATGTACCGTGTGCAAGTGAGGTATGAGACAATGTCAACTATTTAGCAGTGGTAGAAATGGGAGTGCAACTAAATATTTCTCAACTGCACGAAGCAACTGGAGCATCATGAAGCGCTATCGTGAGAAGGGAATAGTTTTTCTCGCCGATTACACCCGTAAAAACAAACTCTTTCCAAGCTTGAGTGAGAAAATTGAGGAAATTGAACGAAACACAAGTAGGTATTATCAATCAATAACTGAACTATCAATATATTTCACACGTAAAACCAACCAAGTTACAATCAATTTACCCACAGGTCGAGTGCCAGGCGACCGTAATGAGAGTTTCCACTCAGAAATGATTCAAATATACAAGTACGAGAGGTTGAGCTTCTCTCAAATCACAAAATGACTAAAAGTCAGCAGGTTCACACAACGGTGTTACACGGTCGCCATCTCGACTGCAAAAGAGAGCGTTCTCAGGGATGAATCAGCTGAGGAGAGGGTTTGTCGGCCAGCACGAGGTGGAATGAGTAAGCTTAGGACATTTGCGATTGGTAGCCTTGGAGGGGAGGAGGTAATGGGATAAGTGATAGATGGGGTAGCAGTTTTCAATTGGAGCGTCAGGAACTGTTTTCTGGCTTCGGCCGCAGAATACAGGATCACAGCCTTTGTGCCTTGGTAAGAATGACCGCATTTTCGGAGTCCTTCCTCACCTTAGGGGCAATATAAACGATGAAGGACCTGGTGAGGTAAAGGCGCGGCGAAAGGCGTGGCGGAAGGCGTGGCAGACGTCGTGGCAGAAGTGGCTGGCAGGAGTCTCTGCATTTTGGATTCGTGGGCATTTTGGCCGTCATTGGTGCACATGTCGTTAGCGCGCCCCGTCATGCGATGCAAATTAATATAATGGGCAAAATAGTTAATGTCTCTTCACGCTCAGAGATGAAAATAGTAGCTGACTTTCCGAGGCATATTTTGCACCGAGAAATCAGAGTGTAATCAATTATTCACTGACGTGACAAAATATCTTCCATTACGGCATCTGCCCATTAATTAAATTCCGCAGCCCGGATGCCATCACGCATATGAGCGCCAAATGCATCTACACCATTCTGCGATGGCCAATATAAAGCTTATGAGAAAACTTTGCCTCCTGATTCTCCCCAAAATTTGACATCCCATTAGTACAAGCGAATACGACCTGGTGTCGCCTAAATCGCACGTTATAACCTACGACTAATACATACACGATAAGAGTGATCTCACAGCCCTCTGAGTTTCACACAATTAAGTAGTGAAAATGTAAAAATCTGGGAATAAAGAACCACCATTTTTAAACGAATACATTGGGCATGGAGAAATGAAAAGTAGATTTTTACTTAGAACCCCGTTGGTTTGGAGCAGGAAAAGCCACATATACTGGAAACTGGGTATAAAAACTATTTAATTTTTGCTACAAATACTTTTTCTCTTAATCCTTGAAAAATATTTGACTGCAAATAGTAAATGCATGATTCCTACGAAGCAAAAATGTGACTTTAGGCTGAAAGGCCAGTTACAGCGTTAAACTACCTATTCAACGTAATACACCCACAACACAATATCGTTTTCTATATACTTTTCGCCTTCATTACTTCAAACTCAATAATGTTATTTCTTTTTTTTGAGTTTCCTTACAGGTTTTCTCAATTCTATAAACTTATTACCGTCGATTTGAGCAGACACTGAACCAGTAACAAGCAGGATAAAGAAAGAACAACTTGATGTTCAACCCTTGAGAGACAATTTCCGAAATCGCGTTTGGGGCTTGTTTTGTCGAAGTTCTCAGACCGGCGCGAAGCTAAACGCGGCACGAAATAAGGGAATGGAACTTATAAAAAATTAGAATGCACTCCGAATAAATAATGCATCCTGACACAGAGTAAGTACCGCCAATCGGGGAGTAAGTGAAAAGCTGGCAACAAAGTAAGGGCAAGGAGTGGAGTGAAGAAGGGCAAATAAGCAAAGGCGCCCGAGTCTTGCGGCTTGGCACACTCGGATCTCGTATTTTACAAGGTAAAACAATCCTTTAA
The DNA here is from genome assembly GCA_963573305.1 of Pyrrhosoma nymphula. Classification (NCBI taxonomy): domain Eukaryota; kingdom Metazoa; phylum Arthropoda; class Insecta; order Odonata; family Coenagrionidae; genus Pyrrhosoma; species Pyrrhosoma nymphula. The sequence goes on along the minus strand of OY754332.1, from coordinate 101,088,240 downwards.
CACTAGAAGTACCGGACTTTGTGGCATGCCAATTAGTACCAGCAGGAGTCAATTTGATATTCTAGGAATACTTAGTTTTCTAAAGGAAAATTTAAGATTTTTAAACGAAATAATATGGAAACTGTTTTGAAAATGTCTTTTATTATTGTTTATTTTTTTCTAGGAATCATGGTGGTTTACAATAACATACTATAATTTATCATTTCCACTTTGCCTTTTCCATATTTCCATCGACTGTTGCTCAAAAGTGGTACAAAGTGCATTGAACATAAGTATTGTTTCCGGCATTTTAAAATGTTTCCAAAGAGTCCTGAGGAAATCAAAGGCTATTGGTTTATATTTACGTACCTATTTTGAAGTTAAACAACGCGTATACCATCCAAGTATTATCACCATGCGTACGTGTATATAAATTCGCATTTTGAGTACCTGTAAACGGTTATAATCGTTTATAAAAACCTGAGAGAATCAATTGAGAAAGATATTTTAACAAAAGACAATAAAAGTCCATTCTAAAATGACAAAAATTCAATAAAACTGGGAAGAAATGTCCCGGGATCAAAATGAACCCTATGGTACTAATAGGTTGAAGGTAATGTGCAATAAAAACTATGACTGCTATGAGTTTCTTATTTTCACATTATATTCTCCTAATAAAATAAATAAAATTCAAGAAATACACAAGAGCTGGGACGAACCATTCATAAATAATGGATTGTCAAAATTGAAAAGGGTCAAAATGACCTCACTGCTACTTCAAGTGTTAAATCCCGCAGTCCTAAAGTCAAACTCTCTCTCTCTCTTAACTTTCATACGCGGTCCCACTTCCCAGTAGTACGACGGTATCTGAATAATTCCTTCGGCGTCTGCAGCGGATTCTCTTGATCCCATTTCTTTTGTATGCGGGAGGGTGCTCAGCCAGTCCACACGCACGCCACGTTCCGACACACTCGTCCGGCATCCGCACTACGTGAGGGATTTAACTAAGTCTACACAGTGTACCTGTGATTACTTTTCTGGTACTTGAGGCTGTAAATAAAAAGCTATCGCGTTATTACTCAGTGAAAAGCAGGAGACTTTAAATCCCGGAATATAATAAGTCCCGTGGTTCGGGATTACCGAAACATAGGGATGGACTTGAAGGGGCGCTTCTGGTAGAAGAATGGAGCTAATAGGGCTGTGGTCTAAATTTATTATATTTTTGCAACCAAATACTCAGGTCGAAAAAAAAATTCTGAGGTTTGTCAGTGACAATTTAAAACGCTAAGAGAGCGATAAAGAGATTATAAGAACATATTTGTATTCTGTGAAAAAAGGCACGCCACTATGTTACATTTGATCTTGACGTCACTAGGCAGTCAACACACAACCACATTCTATTTAATTACGCATAACGCGCCTGCATGATAAATATGGTAAATATACTAACTCTTCATTAATTTTGAGCTTTCCTTTACTAATATTATTTCGGCATCTTCCGCCTTCTTTGAGAATCTCCGTTGATTTATTTCGAATTTTGGACTATTATTAGACATAGAGCTTTGCCCAGCCACCTTCCACTTTTCTTGAAGCAATTTCCTTAAATTCCTATGAAAATATCTACATTTTGGGCTTGTAGCAAGTGCCGGTGGCAGCAATATTAATTTTAAAAATTGAATTAAAATGACCCATCTCTACTTGGTACTACTTACTGATCTCACCGAGCGTGGTAACCTATTTTTTTTGGATACATCGTTTTTGGAAAGTATTTATGATTTTTTGGCGTGAAAAATAACAGGAACTTGAAATTACGCCTAAGATTATTGCAATGGGTGTAACCAAACGATAAAAACTAGCTCCGTTTACAATCACAGCACTCATTCCCCAGCTCTCCCTAGCGACCCCTAGATCCGGCGTGTTACAAGCGGTATTACCACGGGCTGAAAGAACCACATGTATGATGTCACTTGCACAGTTCAACAGCTAGGGTTACCTTTGCGTAGTAAAACATAACTGATTCAGCTGCTCTCTATATATAACTGGTCACTCGTTACGGAGTATGAAGTTAAAAATTAGACAGTATCTTAAAATTTTGTCAACGTGACAGAGGGTCGGAATTTTTACTCCTCGTCTCATATCGAATATACAGACTGAAAAAAATTATCATTGGCTATCAATCATAACCGCCATAATAGGCATCAGAGAAATGCAACATTGACTGTGCCAACTGGTCATTTTTATCAAAATATTGTCGCATCAAGGGTGCATTTTACATAAAACCACCAATACACATGTACTTCATGAGTGATTTATATTTTTAGCACTAGGAATTGTTTTTACTGCATTCCCGGATGTTCACAGAGTGCGTTATTTCCTTTTAGATAAATACTTCACCCGTATTCCAACGGGTATTTGACGCCGCTGAAATCTACGATAGAACAGCCCAGTCATTTATGATTTTAGGCTTTCCCGGCGAATGATGCTGATGAGTTGTTCTCTGGTTTCCCACAGGGGTAAGCTTTCCATGATTGCCGACGTTTCGGCAGGAGACTTTCCTGCCATTTTCAAGTCTCCTGCCGAAACGTCGGCAATCATGGAAAGCCTAACCCCGTGCCCGACCCGAGAACAACTCATCAGCTCAGTCATTGTTTACGCGTTTCGATTTCTATTTTTATTTTAGATTTTCAATGTGTTGCATGATTTAACGTTTTTGCTCTCGGTTACACTGATTGTATTTTTAATAAAGTGCGAGCTTTCAACGACCCTTTGGCCGGCTTCGTCAGGCACGTAGAGATTTCAGTATGTGAGAAACCAAGAAAAGCTAACTTCGAACCTCTTTTCTACCTCCATCCACTTCTAAAAACGCTAACCATCACACTATAATTACCCTGCGATTCATAATGACATGAACAGCAACGCTGGTCATGTGTGTCTTCGACTAACTGGCTACGACCGCAAACACGCGGAGGGATCTGAGACTGAGGTTGAGGAGACGAAAGCTGCGGATTCTGCGAGATGCATGAGGGAACCCAGGGGCAAGCGCCGAGGGAAAATAGTGCGACATCGGTGATTCGGTGAAGGGGTGAGTTCTCCTCAGGGGCGGCGAAAAACTTGCTCGAGAAAGATTTTTTTTTGGAACTTCGTCATATTTGAGTCTCGAGTTCTGAATGAAAGGCGTGCAAGCGGGGTGCGGGAGCAGGTAGCAGGGGGTGGGGGGGAAGTGACTTCAGGGCAAGTTGGGGGAGGGGGCGTATTGGTGGTTGTATCAGGGTGGGGATCGAGCAGTGGGGATGCTGGGTAGGGAGGCCATCGAGAGTGAGCAAATCGAGAGGAAGAATTACGGTAGCGGAACAAGTGGCGAGTCATTCAGTGAATTAATACATCACAGAGGAAGCGCGTCCTGAATGCAATCTTTCGAAACTCCTATCCCCAATTCGTATAGCAAGCAAGTGCCTAATATCTCCTTCAAATGGGCACTTTTCAGGGATGTACCATTCCACGCAGATAATTAAATGATCATTTCTTAATAGAGTTAAAGCTGTGAACTAAGTCTAAGCCTTTGGAGATGCCTCAAACATGGAAATTGAGTTTGAGAAGCACATGTTAGTCACGTCCATACGTACTCACTAATTCTGCTAAACCTTGTCTTTCCTAACGGGAGAGTAACTTACAAAGAGGACACCCATAAGTATTTTGCCCTTCTGAATGCTCTGCTATTTCGTTGTTAATGCAGCCACATTTTGAAGATGCCGCTTAACCACAGCGTAGTTTTCCTTAACCATAACCTGTTCTCCATCTGAAGAGTTGACCACTCTTCACGTTGATCTCGTCTTGACTTCTTATTTGTTTGCAATTTATTTAATTTACAGATACCTACTTCATGTTTACCAATAAAATTGCATCCTATAATTGAGTTTATTACAGTATTAGAGAATATGATGCAATCTTAATTAAATATTTAGTACAGTCGCCATAAAAAATTGTTGAAAATTACTACTACGATTGAAAAATACAACTTCAATGAAATTTCGATCACAGCTATTCCTAATCCTAGTATTCCTCGGGATTTTAAGATTGTTGCAATCCAAAACAAAAAAAAACAAATAAAAGAGATAGAGTAACCATTATATGATTCTTCATCAAATCTGTTCTCTGGGACATAAGTACCTATAGTTAACGCGCCGAACGCAGCGCCGAAGGTATATTAAAGACATTTTGCAACGAAACTTTGGCACACTTACTACAACAGAGGTCATTAGCGATGCCGACGTTGAAGTGGAATCATACAGGGGGGAAAAAGAGATAATTTAGAATAAAATAATTTCTTTAAAAAGCATAATTCAGGCGAGATGGAAGCCTTTGTGCAGCCCGGAAGTACTTACGTTAGTATATAGGACTTCAGCCTGGCCGGAGGACGCCTACAGCACAGTAGGTGAAACGTCGCCACCAAAGATGACAACACGGACGAAACCCGGAAATCTGCCTAACTGCAAACCTGAAGCCTACGTCAGTATATGCTTGCCTGCAGTAAAATCCCGGACCGAAATTTTAACGGCGCTCTTCTTAAACCGCACTGCTTGGACCGTATTTCCACAAAGCGTACACGAGGAGGGCGACCCAGGTGAACGTGGAAAACGTGTGCGTCTGGGAAATTAGACCAATGACATTCGAAGAGAACATGGACGTAGATTTAACAGTACTGGCCACTCCTGGAAATTTCAGTCCGCTTTACCGTCACCTGAGGGAGAACCTGAAACCAGGTGGCAGAAAACTCGCTAGCCCTGTAGCTTTCACTATCACAACGTGTTCATAGTGGTACTGGACCGTGGAGTTCGTGAATTTAGAGATAATACTCAACTATTTAACAGGTATTTTATCTATACATATGGTTATAAGATTGTATCGTCTTGTAAAAATGCCAGGGCATCAGTATATCGCTCCACGTTGTACTTCAGGACAAGACAGCAACAAGGAAAAAGCACTTTTTTCTCGTGCCTAAAGATGAGGAATCTTTACCTTAGTGGGCTAAGATCCCTCGAAAGGACATCGTGATGAAGCCAGGTTAAATAATGTGTGAAAAGGACTTTTTGGAGTCTCATATGATTCGTCTTTGGGCTATTTACTAACAAAATGTAAGATTGTATGAAACTTGCTGAATTGCAATGCGAACCCATCCAACTTAAGGGGTGCAGGGTAGGGACCTGGGATTCGAAACCCTTGACAAACAGCTGGTGTGAAAAAAGCTTGGATAGATAATGACTTAGGCTTTCTTAATCTATTTATCACACAAAGGAACTGCGTCCCGAATGATTGGTACTGTAGCAATTCACTTAAATATACATCACAAAGTCTTGGGAACGTAAACATCGATGTTTCTCATGGGAGAGCATAAGTGCTACTATCTAGCGACCGACCACTTCATGAGGTAACAATAAGACGTAAAGGCTTGAAAATGGCAGAGATAGGCTGCTGCCAGGGCGTGGAAGAGACTTAAGGGGAAAGAGTCAAGAAAGAGAAGAAAAATAAGAAGGCACACTATTATTCTTATAATACGGACATATTTAAGGATCGAAAAAATAAAAGTAATATTTTTAAATTAGTTTATTCTCTAAAATATTGTTATTAATTAATTACATAGAGTCTATTTAGTCAATAATGAACCAGTAGCTCTCCACAGGCCGTTACTTGAATCCAATGATCACAAATCGCCCTTTTTCATCCCTGCAAAGTTTGATCAAGCTCAACGCATCATGACGGAAGTGATTCCTTATTAATGAACCATTTGCAAATTTAATTGCGTATCTAAGCTAATTTAAACGCTAGCAAATGAGCTAAAAATGGGGTCATTCGAATACATGATTACAAAATAATGAATGCAAATCCAGTGGTCGTTCAAATGAATGATCCGCGTGCACAAAGTGATATAAAGTTTTTAAGCCATACATTTGGTAGAAAAGCTTGTTTAAGCAGGTAGTTTTGGAAAGGAGAAAGGTTGGAGAAAAATGAGAAAAGGTTTCCTCTTCAATTGAAAAATAAATTCAGTTTGCAGGAACCAAATAATCTAGACAAATTTTAGCAAACTCTTTGAGGTAAAAATCTTTCATTGCATAATGTCATAATTGATGATATCAAAAAGAGAAGTATATGGTGGAATTTCAGTAAAATGAAGCACATAATTGCCAATTTTCCACTAGATAAAATGTAATACGACTGCATCATCAGACTTGATGATGATGCAATGCACCTAAACCATGGTCGTATTAAATTGTATCCAGTGGAAAATTGCCATTTCTGTGCTTCATTATTCATGATATTGTCAACATGAATAAAGGACATGCGTCACCTAAAGCGCCAACTAATGAAGAACGATATAACGATACTTCAAGTTCTGGTTAGAAAAAAAGCACTTCTTGAATTTGGTCCAGCTTTTATCGACCAACCCAACTTGCCCAGACTTTCAGCCCAACTTGCGGTGTTTTCATGACGCAGTGTACAATCTGCCCTCTTCTTCAAGGGAGGTAATCAGGTACTTCCCCAGAAGACGATGGCAGACTCCGTCATCGGAACGTCGTTCCAGTTGAACACCATCACCATGTTGGAAAACCGAGAACTCAACATCTTAAGCAATCCCTGCACAAACCTCAGACCTTTAAGATAGTTTGAGCCAGATATTTCCCTAGTCATAATGAAGACCATTTTAGAATTTTATTTTTTGATTTCAGCGTCTGTAAGAAGTGTAAAGTAAAAGATGTAATATTCATGGTGCAGATATATAGTTTTATAATACAAAATGTCTCAGTAATTAAATAAATATACCTACATAAGTCTCTAACTTGACTCATTTGTTCACGCCGCACGTTGAAAACACCTTCAAAACTTACGTTTTTTTGCGATTTGCTAAATATAATTGCGTTAATTAATTGATTAGATTTTATAAATAGTTGAGAAAACGCACAAACTACATATCGCTAGTTTTTGGCGAAATCTAGGTGTTAGAAATTCCCTCTGGAGCGCCCGGCCGTAATCTATCCCATGTAAAACAGCTTATATTTTTAGAAAAATTGCTCGAAAAGTAGTTCGGCAAAAGGGTTAATATTTTTTATCATTGAAAAGATAAAGATTTTTTCCTTCTTTTGAGAATATTGAGGTCAAATTTATCAAACTCTACGTGATATCTCGCGGAAACTACCTTAAACGCTCACTCTTAGGCGTTTCCGCTCTCCGAGGCAAAGGAGGCCAGGGAAATAACATGTTGGTGAAAGGGTGGGCAAGGGAAAAAAATCCGTTCCATAGTAACAGAGCCAACACCATCTTTCCACTTTTACTCGGGAGATTGAGGGAGAGGAAAGCGAGGGGTGACAGGAGGGCTCTGGACGGAGCATGGAGTCGAGAATCCGTCCCTTTGGAGGAAGTCAAGTTGGAAGTGTTCCGACGAGAGAGGAAATGAGAGAGGGCAAAGGTTAAGAAAAATGAAACGTGTGAAAGCGTGTATTGAGATGGAAATTTGAAAGTTTTCCCCTCGTGCGCGATTTCATAAAAATGAACGCTACATTTCCGTCATAGAGAAGTATCGACATGAATAAATGGTAGAAGTTCTTCCACTCGAGGTGATAGGGTGGGCGGACGTAATCAGTGGTGGGCTGGTGTCCTCCTCGTCTGCCAATTTCGTGATCGACGGGTCACACCTGGGTCAATGACCGCCAGCCAGACCATGGCATTTAATGCGATGCAAAAAATGATTTTAGGGTAAGAGAGGTTTGTATACACTTGATTTCATTCAATAAGTACGCCAATTATTAATGTGATTATCATTCATTCTCCTCGCCGCACATTGATCAGATTTTCGAAAAATCTGGCCAAAACACAAATATTGCTTTATTTTTAGATTATATTGATGCTCGCACACATCAGGTATCAAAATTAAACTGTAAAAATAAGCCATAGAATAGAAAAAGTACCGTATTAACAGATTATATTGTTTTGTATTCCATTTTACTCGTCGCACAACCCCACCACCTACTTAACATGAAAGATTTTATGAGAAAACTGAGGCATTTTCAGTTGGGATATTTGGTCATCCTTGAGCCTCTGTATCTAACTAACGGGTTTGAGCCATGAAAAATGACTGAGTTATTCCAGATGAAACAGTCATTACAGACTGTACATCTGATGTTTCAAGTTTATACCTCAAAAAAGAAAATTTGTAATTTTGGCCAGGTTTTTTCCGATATCTATCAAATGTGCGCCGGCCTTGTCCCCCTCCTTAGAACAGGTTGAGGGGTGGTGACTGGTGACCATTGGTGAGGGGTGGAAGTGGCAGGTAGAGCGACGAAACAAGAGCGGGATGTAGGGAGAGCGGGATGTAGGTGGAATCTCTCCCGGATGAGTCAGAGGGATAGGCAAAGGAAGCCGGGAGAAAAGGAAGACATATGAAATCGGCAATAAGCATCCACGGAAATATTTGAGAAAACAGTTTGATTTTCCAATCCGTCCGAAGGAGGAACATACACTTCCTAATAACCATTTTCAGAGGATCGTTTTGAGCCTGGAGAGAGAGCTAGAAAAACCCTCCAGACCCTTCTCCTACGCCTCCGTGTTTAATTATCACTTACTTGTATTCCATTTACTATTTATTTAGTATTTATATTCTACAAGAGAGAGTTTAAGGGTTAACTCTTAAAAACGAAGTTTTATCAAATTGAAATCTTGGAATTATCAGCACCTATTAATGAAAGCCGACTACAGTTGAAAAAGGCTCATTGCTAGGGTAAAATTCAAAACAGTGACTAGATAACGAGAGTCAGCAGGCCGATGTAGCATCATCGTAGCGCTTCAGATTAAAAAACCAAAGGTCACGGGTTCGAATCCCTGGTTGGGTATAGATATCGTGAAAGGTTATAGGATTTAGTCTATGTTAGACGGTGCGATATTACATCACGGTTAAAGATTCTTAAACATATTGCTTGAACTACATTTTTCTAGGTGCTATTATTTCCTGATAATGAGTTTATCGCTAAACCAAGGCCTAGGCCTGAAAAGCCAGAAAAGTTAAAGTAATTTTTAAAGGTATAATAACTTTATATATTTTTGCGTAGCAAGAGACATTTGATGGATTTTTTTCTAGATTTATTTGGATTAACCATAATAGTGTCACCATTATTATTTGCGCAATGGCTTTCGTAAATATCCATTTTACAAGTTTACGTAATGAATTTCATATGACGCACTATATGAGACATGCGATGTGCTATATTTGGTGCTATGATCATAAAAGTAAATTCCTACTTTACTTATGGTGTGTTTTTTCCTTTGCAGTAGTAATTCCAACATGGGATTTTGTGAGCTGGGCGATTCTTGTAGGTGAACGGGTTGGTGTGGTGACTAGAATACTGGCTTCCCATACTGAAGGCGGTGGATATTTTAAGTGGAATCCCGATCCCTACTTGGGTGCTGAGAGGAGATAACTTCAAGAACAGTACTCCGTCCGTCGGATGGGTCGTTAAACCGTAGTCCCCATTGGCACATTTTGCTGAGATTAAGCTAAATACTGACGCCGGGTTTTTCTCCATCCTTCGCCCAGTCCAATAATCCTTCCCCTACTAACCAACCCATCCGTCCTTAGTGGGGCAAATGACTTAAGCTGTCGGTCGCCCTACAAAATATCCAAATAACCATCGAATTCTATGAGAGTAAAATGGACAGCCGTGGAACCCGTGTCCCTACAGAATGTGCCGCACCAGCTGCGCATCGTCAAACGGGAAGGCGGCGGCGAGAGTAAAAAACTGGAACCCCCGGGGGCGGGGAGAGGGCGTCCTCCGCCCCTTCCCCCGGGGGCCCTCAATGAGCCCCCGACGAACCCCGAATAAAGCCATGCAATACCGGACCCTTCGCATGTCTTCACTACGGGGCGATGAAAGTTGAATGGGGCGACGTAGGGGGGGGGGGGGGGGCGGCCCCGCACGGCACGGCTACGAGCCCCGCTCGTAAAACGGCAGTTGAGGGAAGGTGGGGGTGTGAGCGAGCGACCGATGGGATACGAAGACGTGCGAGATAGATCGAAGGGCGAGAAAAGCACTGATCGAGGAAGGGATGAGATGTGAAGGCAGATTTGTTACGGCCCTGGAATTGTCTCTCAATGGACTAGGAGGTAACGCCAGCGCAACTCAGTGTCAGTACTGAAATGTTGAGATCATAGGGAAAACACGAGATGGCCTACTGAATGCAGAGCAAACATTTCTCCTAAATAGACTCGTTTGAAATTAGTCGAGATGATTTATTTGCTTTACATGAAAGGACTGTCACTAAGGATAAATATGGTCCCTAGATTTGATTTAATAAGCTCACTTAACTATCATCATATTATTAAGATGAAGCTTCTTTTTAGCAATGGGTCTTACGAAATAAATTAGCTCCTAGATTCAACTGATGCTTTCATTCACGGAATATCATTAAATTATTTTTACAAATATCACCTGAAAACATGAAAATAATCACATTACGACCCTAAAGGTGGATGAAGTGGCGTCCTTTACACGAGCATAATGGAATAGTATTCTTCCTTTCCCCCTTTTTTCGAAGCTTCATATCTCTTTACCATTTAAATTATATGAAACAACGTGTTGTGTTTCATTGGGTTGGAACTCAACCGTCTATCTTCACTCGTGAGCGGGGTTGTAGGATCTGTGTACAAGGCCTTCCAGGGGGGTTATTTTTTAATCTCACTTAAATGAGAATACGTCATAAAGCGTGGAAAATTACGTCATTTTTCGTATTTCAACTCCGCCACCCAGGTGGCGTGACCATATTATAGGCGGCGGCGTGACCATATGTCAAGTAGATAAATGGCCCCCAAGCCAAGATTAAACAACGTGAAGATTAATAAAAATGGACAAACATAGGTAATAAACATTTAGAAATTTGTTTTTTACCAACTTGAAGATCCCCACGGAAAGAATCACCGACAAAGAAGTCCTCAGAAGAGTTGGATAGAAAGAATAATATATTGATAACTCTGAGAAAAAGAAGAGACAAACATAATGGACTTATTTTGCGACAACATAGCAAGTTGAAGACAATAATGGAAAGAGAAATGAATGGGAATAAAAACAGGAATACAGACAAATGACGTCGAAGTAAAGATTTATGCAGGAGAGAAGCGGTTGGTTGAGGGTAGAGTGGAGTTGAGAGCCGCACCAAAACAGCCTTTGGATTGATGACTGTTGATGATGATGATCCCCACTCCTGATTCAATCTCTCAGATCGCTCTCCCTTCCTCTCCATCATTTCACAACATCCAACCACGGAACTAAACCTTCATGCGACTATCGGATATAGACGAAGATCATACGGACAAGTAGAAAATGGAACTGAAAGTTTTCTAGTGGCTTAAATGACGCGAGATGCTACGGTTAGGACCATGCATTGACGACTCTTATGGCGCGCCAATTCGTCTGAGAGAGTCAGTCCATCTACAACTGGCAGTAGCAGCAGTTCTTACAACTCTTGAAATTATTTCATGTAGTCATCTCTGTAATTCACAATCTTAGAAAAAGAAATCTCACATTCGTTTTCTCGTGTTAGTTGCACTAAATCATCTCCTTTATAAAATTAAGAATGTATGTCTATTTAGGACCTTTGTTTTGAGGATTGCGTTTTTGCTTATTAAAATTGCCTGTTCTGCTAGTTAAACGCATACTTACATCTTAAAATAACGGTTGTCAACTATTTTTGGTAAATTATTACAACGCATGTAGTTGATCCTGGTTGCCATAGAAAGTTAAAATTTTTACCTATTTACTTCTGAGTGTCATAAGTTGACATCAGTTCCGTTTGATTTACTACTAAGTGATTGTGGCCAGGTGTGAACCTTGACATAGATGGAATCGTTTATTCCTGGCAAATTTTGATGCTGGGATGCTGATGAGCTATAAGTGACATTTAAAAACTTTATATTTTATCATCTAGTTTTTAGAATATTGGATCGCGATATCTTCTGCAATGTTAAACCCACAATAGTTTCAAAACACATCACAGATAAAAAATTTAATTTCAAGAGCTGCTAACCGCAATATTACACGAAGGCTCTATAATATGTACTTTTCATCCCTAGAGTAGACGATATTTTTAATCAAGGCTTTGCGATTCACCAGCGTTTATTCAACCTATCGTAAGATAAGTAGAAAATGCATCATATTCCATTTAGCTTAGCGATTTCTATTTATGCCTTCATGTATTCATCTCTCATTATCATCAGTGTCCAACCGGTAATTGTAGGTGTTTGGACAGTCCAACTCTTTTCACCTCTCGATGTATAAAATATTTACTGACTTTTAAACTCTACCATAATTTCAGTTCCAATGAAGGGCGAATGAGTATTACTAAATATCATTTTTCCCCTTATATTGTCCGATTTCATTGCTGCTAGAGGTCAAGAAGTCCTGATGTGCTATCACAAACTATTCATTTGCATTCAACTAGCCATTTGCAAATCCTACTCACATGAATTGCTCTAAAAATGGGCATTACAGCTTTTAAGTATATGACAAGGTTTGAAAACTGTTGATCCCATTTTCGTTTCCTGAAATCCATTGGAAAAGTAAAAACATAGTGTATTTGCCGTTTAAACCTTCGATCACACCCCTATTCCTAGTTAACCTTTTTGGAGTTTGTAGGTAACTATTTGCCACAATAGAAATCCTGTCTTTTACCATCACTCACTGCAAGTGTGTAATGGTCATCTATTAATTGTTAAAGGTATTCAAGATGTCGGAATGCTTTGTTGCTGACTGGAGAGTTTACCAGTTGATTCAACTCTGAGGAATGTATATTAGTGAACCATCAAATAGAATCTTGAAAGTAACTTTCTGAGCACTAGAATTTGTGCGAAAAGGAAGGCATAATCACCTTTTGCGTTTTCTATTTTTGCTACATTTGCTACTCTAATAACTACACTACACTACTAACTTGGGGATTTGAACAGCATGAAAAGTTCTATTCAAAGTTCCCATGTTTATTCTTAAGTGCCAATGCTAGAATAGAGTTTGGCAGAGTGGTTATTATTGTCTATTTCTAAATGGGTACATTACTTCATTTTCATTGCAACCATTACCAGTGCTGTGTTGCCATCAATATACCTTGACTTAAGGTTATACTCAAACTTTATATGTGACGTACCAGACACACCATTGCCATTATAAAAGACTATGCCTAAATCATATAGAAAGTTCGCGCGAAAGAACGCGACAATAACTAAGGCCAATGCAGCATTAGTCACTTATTAATGCGGCTGCGCGACCGGTTAGTATTAAAATATGAGGATTATTTTACTGTACTTTTTTTCTAAGTACCTCTGGGTACCAGGATGTAACTATAGCGCCTCAACTAGATCTGTTATAAAATCGTTATAAAATTTAAAACTTTGAAATTATACTAAAATCGCAAATTTATCACACATTCGGTTTCTTCTACATCGGTGTTTTCATCTCAGAGTCCAATATTTTGGCTGGCAAAGAATTGATTTAAATTCGTTCCTTTTGAAATCGCATCGTTGAAGATTCTAGCGTTAAGAAAGAGAAAACACTATAGTCTTTATAGAACATCGTGGTATAATAAGAAACTTCTCTTGCGTCGGCATATAAATAAAGCTATTACTTCATCAAATAATATAATTACCATGAAAAACGCCCGCCTTTTTGTTATAAAACGAAAGTAATTATTACTCATTTCGAACATTAAATACTTTCAGGTAAAATCAATAAGTTGATTTACGTAAATAAATAGATTTGTATTCCATACGTGAACTCTCAGAGGTGCCGCAAAGGCTTTAATCTGAATTGTTGGGAAAACATCATAGGCGGACGTTTCTCGCGAAACTCGTTCAATTTCGAGTCGCATTTATTTGTCATCGAGTGATAACTTTGGAAAATGGCAATGTCACGTGTAGAGTCAACCAACCAAGTCAACCAACCAAGTCAACCAACCAAGTCAACCAACCAAGTCAACCAACCAAGTCAACCAACCGAGTTGTTTCATCACGCAGTTTCGACTTCCACAGTGAGAAAGGCAAATCTGCTATTTTTTAATTTCAGGCTACTGTACGTGGTGTCAAAATTCGTTCGAGACGAAACTAAACATGAAGTGTGATATCGGAGCGTAAGTGCCGAAGCCAATACCCCTAGCCGAGCACGTGGCGGCAGCAAATCTCTTCCAGGTCAAGTGGGTAATAACACAGAGTAATTTTGCCAAATTATTATAAAAGTGTATAGAAAAAATTGATGATTTTCAATAGAATCCTTTAGTAAAATGATAAAGAACGAAACGTACTAATATCTAGATGATTCCTTTTCATGTCCTCTTTTTTAATGTATTTTCTCCTTCCTCTTTCAAGAGATATAGGCCCAAGATACCATAGACTTATATCTCCTGAAAGAGGAAGAAAAAAATACATGAGAAAAATACTGATGAAAAATATATATCGTGCGATGCATAAATGGTTAAGTCGCAGATGATGTATTTCCTAATGTCAACTGCCAGTTTATGTGGCTCGAATTTACTGAGAAAAATGTTTTGTCCGTGGACAAAATTTTTACAAAGAAGTACAAACCTCGTCCAGCCATTGCAGCGATCTTAACCTTTTTGGGGTTCTCAATTGGAATTGGTACTGCTGGCGTTATTCCGCGCGAATTTAGTTCACACATACGGTATCGCGTCCCTCGCCGATGTTTTCTGACTTTCTCCATACTAAAAACATAAATAGGGAAATAAATTTCTTGATATTCAATTTTCGTGAAAAGCGAACCATATTATCCAAAAATATTGGTTCAGGAAATAATTTTGACTGCTGCTCCAGTGATGCCATCTTGCAACCACAGCAAAACGCATCGAAAGCCTGTCAAGATTGTGCAAGAGTCCGGATTAAGTGGGTCCGGATTAGCGAGGATCTACTGTGTTTTGTTTGTTCTATATATTTATTTGTACAATCCGTGAATCCACTTTGCAGCTCTTATTTGTAAACAATGGACACCAAAAAATTTTTCACTCTGGCTTCAGGTAGGTTATTTCCATCGATAACTTACCATTCCATTGTCATGGACTATTTGATGTGAGACCTATCTCGCCTTTGAGTATCCTTTAATTTAATCAGAGATGGCATTAGGCCGGGGTGAATTTCACTTGTGATGCCACTGTACGAGTATCCTGGCTCCATGACGTTAACTCAGGGTTCCGATATATGTGGCAATAATTACATTAAAATTTCTTCACCAATTCCTAAAAAAAGTTCTAATTTTCCTAAAAAAAGATTATGACATTCACTCTTCTTTCCTTTCCGAAAAATAACAGTAGAAAAATTTTGCGGGTATGAAGAAATGTGCTGCTCTCAAGCTTTAATGGTGAAAATTCAATTTCAGCAAACTTAAAACCGGGAGCATGGCTGGAATGTAACGTAAAAACGAATGAAATATAATAAAATGTTGCGAAATGCTGGGTAAACAATCTCTGAACTCTCGCATCTTATGAATTGAAAGCCTGTCTTAAAATATGTCATATATAATTTAAGGAAGATTAGGAAACTGAACTGTCACCTTCAAGAGGAAAAAACAACACAGGCATATCTGAAAATATTCGTTCTTTTAACAGCTTGCGCGATATATGGGTCCATAAAGCACTACAATTAGTATAACAGCAATTATTTTTTTAAATACTCTTTACATAAAAAATACGTTAAATAGAGATGCACAAAAATGTCAATAAACGTTATGAAACTCAGGATCATTTTAAATAAACAAAAAAAACAACTCCATTTTTTAACCAAATATTTTACATCACTACGCCATCATGTACACTATTTAAACGTGCTTCTCCTTTTCATTATAACTTATGTAAATTTTTCAAAATTCATAGAAAAATGGACTTCAACAATGACTGTGCTCGCGTTCTTAAAAAAAACTGTTAACTCAATAAAATTTTGCTTTCACAATATTCGAAAATGTTATAATATTTAGGAAAATATGTTAAGGTAAAACAATCTTTAGAGCGAAAATTGTGGAAGAAAAATCACGAAATAAATGTTTCGCATTCACAACGTTTTAGGCTAATAATAGGCAGAGCCAAGTTAGAAAAAGTGGGTGTATATAATGACACCTACTTCACCTACTAGCGTGATAGAAGTCCATATAAACACGTATTATAACTTGGATCTTCCTTACGTTAACTCATTTCGTTGCAAAAACTAATTATTGATTTAGTGATTTTTCATCCACAATTTTCACCTCAAAGTTTTTTTATTCAACATAGTATAACTAATATATATATTAAAGAAAAAATCCTTGACGTATCAGTTTTTTGTGAACACCTGCAAAGTCATCATTTAATGCCCAATTTTGCCCCGATATTCCAGGGTAGATACTCGAATTTGCTTTAAGAACGTTAGAATGCTCAGGAAAAAGCTTCTGTTTAAGTTCTAATCACTTTTACTCACATTGTTCAGTGAGTTCAAGCATCTGTTCAATTAATTACACTTCTCCAAGCTTGCGTGGAAAGCGGGTCGAAAATAGCGATTCGTGGCAAAATAGAAGGTATGAAGCAAAGATGTTCAGATAAGAAGCAAGAAGTGTACCCTCGGGAGAATTAGCGAGTAGGAAAAAATAACAAAAAAGGTCTTTTTTCATGTGTAACGGAAATCCTGAGTTTTCAGGCAAAAACCTAAACAAAGAAAAGTTGTCTATATATTTTGTGATTTTAGACAACCATTATACCGAATATCATGACTTCATTTGAAGAACAAGCATGAGAAAAAATGACGAATAATTTCATTTAGGGATACCTGCATTTCGGTTCGGATAAATTTTCATTCAACTGTGGATAAGAATTGGATGCTTATTTACTTAATGTTACCGCTGGTGAAATGAGTTTTCAGAGGAAGAGTAGTTTGTTGCAGGAATGTCTACCGTCTGCTCCATGTGCGAGCTTCGAGCGTTGTCCGAAAGGGCTCGCAAGCGGAGTCCAGACATCTTATTCGAAGGTTGTGAATTATCACTCTACTTTCGATACAGTAACACATATGTGAGCCCTTTTGAAGTGCAGCTGAACGGACGACAAAGCTTTTCGAAGCATAGTCTCAGTTAAAGATCCAAAAGGCTTAGTCACTAAAAAATGCAAAAAAGGATCGAATCATTTGTTATTTCATTCCCTGCCTTTTTTGACACCTGCGATGTTTAACTGGAACGAACTTAAAGCAACAACCTTTAACGAAGGTTACCCGCTATGAATTAATGTGTGCACTTTAGATTTTTTAAACTTTAACTCGACTGAGATTCGAATTCAAACACCCCAAGTGGTATAACCATGCAATGTTTTTGGAATGGCTTCAACCTCGTTGACTGTGGCGCTGTGCGACGAATATGGATACTTCGTAACATGATTTGCGCAGTACCTCGTAAGAATACCATCTATATAGTCCTCGATAAAATGTACAGAGAAAGTGGATGCAAAGGTAAGGGAACTTTGAAGACTTTGAAGAAAAAGCATTGAATTCGGCCCCTCTTCGCCCGAAGCATTTCTTCCGATACGTTGATGACACTTTCGTGGTGTGGCCTCATGGAACTGATACTCTCGCCCAGTTCCTGTCCCACATGAATAGCCAACATCCCAAAATCTGCTTCACGATGGAAATGGAGGTCAATGGTCAACTGCCATTTCTTGATATACTCGTACGGCGGAAGACTGACGGCACTTTAGGTCACAGCGTCTACAGGAAACCAACCCATACGGACCTGTACCTGAACGGAAGAAGTCACCATCATCCGGCGCAACGACGAGCAGTGCTGTCCACTCTTCTCCATCGAGCCGTATCTATTGCGGACGAAGAAAGCTTACCGCAAGAGATTAGGCACCTTAAGAAGACGTTTCGACGAAATGGATACGGAGAACGGGACATAACGTTGGCCCTGAAAAGGACCTTTAAGCAAGTGGATTTGAAGACGCAGACAGCAAAGGAAAAACCTTCCTCAAGAGCTTACTTGCCATACGTCTCCTCGATATCTGGCAAAATATCGAGGATTTTAGCCAGACATAACATAGAAACCATTCACCGACCGCCACCCAAACTGAAGGAGCTCATAGTCAGAGCAAAGGACCCTATTGGCCTGAAGACATCAGGAGTTTACCGCGTTCCGTGTGAATGCGGTGAAGTGTATGTGGGTGAGACAAGTCGGACGGTGGAGACGCGAATCAAGGAACACCAGCGTCACCTTAGATTGGGCCAACCGGAAAAATCGGCTGTTGCAGAGCACAGCATCATGATGGACCATGCCATCCATTTTGAGAAGACAAAAATAATTGCCCGCTCATCTGGCTATTGGGACCGGCTCATCAAGGAGGCCATCGAGATCCGGAGAGAAAGACGAAACTTTAACCGTGACGCCGGTTACAACCTGAGTCACACGTGGAAACCTATCATCAAGATTATGGGAGAGTCAAGACCACCGGATGATACATAATTTTCCCGCCAAAATTTCGGACCTTACCTACCCATAGGGTATATATTGATGACCACTTCCAGTCTAGGCACTCACCTCTGCCCTGAGGACGATGCTCGACTCGAGCATCGAAACGTCGGCCGCCATGGACCTAACTACCCGGTGCAAACCCCGAAAGATCCCTGATATACAGTAATACGAACATTGTCATGTGGATATGCCGTAGATGCCAACGCTTTCCACAAATACGCGATAGAAACGGCTAGATTTTACGTAAGCTTGTATCCTTGGTACCCAATGCCCGCTTCTATCCATAAAGTATTAATTCATGGGTCAGAAGTTATATCGGAGGCACTCCTTCCTATTGGAATGCTTAGTGAGGAAGCGCAAGAAAGGAGGAACAAAGATAGTCGAAGATATAGGGAGAAAAAATGTAGGAAAATTTCGAGAATTTCCACAAATATGGATCTCATGAAAATCATGATGGTGTCATCAGATCCCGTTATTTATTCCTTAAGAACACCTGCTAGGAACAGTGGAAGCCCGAGGTGCTGGCACTCTTAGTCAGCGGTGAGATACCCAATTTAACATATAACGAAAGTGACAGTAATGAATAGTACTAAAAACATCTCATATTTTTTTTAATTAAAGTATAATTTTTCAAATAAAACTTCTTTTTTTTCGTTTCATTATTGTTCTTAAATTTTTGTTAAAAAAATACTCTTGTAATGCGTATCCTTTTATTGCATAATTTTCATCACGACCTTCGTATCTCTCAATAAATAAACTGAGCAAACAGAATGAAAATATTATTTTAACTTTAAAGCTATAAATCATATGAAATGTATTCATCACTCCAATAAATGTCCATATTAAAATTTTAGGTTCTAGACCAAAAACCATTCCGTACCTGCACAAAACTGCATAAGAAATTGACGAAAATAAAATGAATCGTTGCTGAGCAATCCATGGCATCATATTTTCATTTCTTTTCACGAAGGGACTCATTTTATCAAAATACCTAACGCAACAAAGAAAAATTAGACTTTTGACCGGAATTCCGGGAATTGGTCCCACTGTGCGGCGGTGGGGAAAGGGGGTAGCAAGGACACGAGAGGCAGACGGATCCCTTTCCGCTCTCGAGACGGGATAAAGACTGCGCCGCGGGATATAACAGCGAGACTCGTACAACGCTGGTGGTGGCCACGTCTCCTTCTCCACATCTATGCCGAATGAAAGCATCACACGTATGAAATAATAGCTCCATCTTTTGACGTTTGCATTAAAGTCACGTTGGCTTAGATTGCACACTTAATTTCTGTTACAGAACCATTGTTAATTCATACGAAACTGAACCATCATCATTAATAATTTTTTTCTCTTCAGCCACATCGCCAAATAATAATTGGCATCAAAGAAGTGAAAAATCACCGAAGTATACTAAATAATTTATTTAACTTTTTAATTATTTTCTGTTCCCAGGATAACTAAAGGTGGTTACACCGGTTACAATGCTTGCCCTGCGTTAATATATATTAGCGGTGCAAATCAAATGTCAGAAGAACATGTATACATTCATGCATGTAAAATCGATTTTCATGAATACTTGTTACATTGCTTACCCTATTTCCAATGTCTTTCCTGGGTAAATGCATAGTTTTCACTACACCACAGATAAGCATGAGATCATTACAAGTTGCATAACTTGTCCCTCCATGCAATCAGCCTTGTTGAATCCTTCCGAATAATTGTCCATTAGAATATGAGACTTTTTTTTCGGATTAGTCTTGGGTTTTATAACCAAACACATAGGGTAAGCCGTACGGTTATTGGCCATTTGGTGTTTTGAAGAGCATAGTAAGACAACTGTTGGACAAAATTAACAATATTTACGCTACATAGAATGGACAGAGATTTCTGCCCCTACAGCTTTCTTGAAATGACCACCACTTGTCACATTATTCAGTAATACAGGATGTTTCCTAACACTGGTTTTTACAAAGCAGTTTCTAATAATTTTCTTAAGGAAAGAAGAAATATTAAGGCATCACTGCGGCTCTCTCTATTACGAAACAACTTTTTAATCATTTCGAGAGATTAGTTTAGTCTACTATTTAAGTAGTTATCTGTGATTGATGCAACTTGCCATTTCAAGTAGCCCATACTGACGGTGGCCAATAACTGATCCTAATTTACTTCACTTTCAGTTATTGGCCACCCCAGCCAATTTCTGTATTATAATTTATTTTCAATTACGCAGCTTTTAGTTATATTTTTCTTATTAGTTATCATTTTTAAATAGTTTTGCTTCATTTGCATTCTGGGTAGAGTAAACAGTTATTAGCCACCCGGTCAATAACTGTAAGACCTAACTTATACTGCATAGAACGCTGAAACTTGTCTATGTGTATCTCCTGGGTATGGATGCCGCATTGCAAGAAATGTAATTTAATGGGGTTTTCTTTAGATCAGTGGCTCATAAATATTGAGTTCCATGAACCAGCCTACACTTAAAATTAAATAAGTCTGGGTTCAAAGATACTAGCGGTCCATCACCAGTTTTCTCCAATTAATAATGAAACACGCTGATTCTCCAAGAATACTCTTAAGGTGCACACTGGTTGTTATATTAAGCTTCATCACCGCTTTAAATGTGCTATGTTGGTTTATTTAGGTATATTATAGAGCTGGCCGAAAAGAGATCACCAGGTAACAGAGAATCAATTATTTCCAGTGTACTGGAGTTCTTGATTACGCACCCAAGACCTATTCCATGGAATGATAATCGTCCTGGAGAGGGATGCTTGAAAGTTGTGAGTCAGCGTTGTATCTAAAAAAAAACAGTGAAAACTTCTGTTTAATTATTCTCAATGTTTATTAAAATTAATGCAAAAACTTCAAATCGTTCATTTGGAAGAATAATGTCACTTCTCTACGCAATGAAATTTTCAGGAGCAAGTTAAGATTTATCAAAATTTAAGTATCACTGAAGTTCCATTATTCAACCATTCACCTACTTAGATAGAGCATTTTTAATATGATATAAATATCGATGAAAATTATTGAGTTGCGACCCCCTAATTTTAAACTAACGATTTGTATTGTCACTTAATGTAACCGGGTTTCCATAACCGAGGGAAAGTGTATTCATTTTGAATTTTTGTGAGTCACAGTTTACCTATCATAAAACCAAACTCGAATTTAACTATACCATATCGTCATCATAACACAATGATACCACTGTAATAATATAACAAGTAATCAGACAGAATGGTATGGCGCAGCTTTCCTTTGTATTTTATTAAGTTCCCGGACTAAGTCTTTCTGCACCGTATCCCATATGCTCGCTGCATATTCAAGTTGTGGCCGGACGAGTGCGAAATAGCACCTCTCTTTTACTTTTTCATCCGAAAATCTTCCCACAATACGCTTGACGAATCCTAGCTTCTTCAGAGCTCTGCCACAAATATTTCTTATATGTGCTCCCCACGATAGGTCCGAAGTTATCGTAACTCCTAGATACTTCACTTCATCTGTCGCCTTTATGTTAACACCATCCACATTATATACATGGGAATAGTTGGACGACTTCCGCAAGAAATGTACCGCCGTGCATTTGCTCAGATTAAGTTCGAGTCCCCACTCTTGGCTCCACACATGAACGTTGTTTAAATCCGATGATAGAGTTTCAAAGTCAGAGTGATCACTTATTTCACGATAGATGACAGCGTCGTCGGCGAATAGACGTATTTTACTGCTAATTCGAGAGCATAGATCATTTATGTATATAATGAACAAAAGGGGTCCGATCACGCTTCCTTGCGGGACACCTGATGTCACTTTAACGACATCAGAGCTAATTCCGTCAAGAACTACCTTTTGCTTACGATCACTCAGAAAGTCGCGTATCCAGTTTACTACTGTTTCGTTTAGGCCGCATGACTGTAATTTGTATAAAAGTTTGTTATGAGGTACCGTGTCGAAAGCTTTCTTAAAATCTAGAAATAATGCGTCAACTTGTCTTTTCGATTCGCCAGATTTGAGAACGTCATGAAGAAAGAGCGCGAGTTGTGTTTCACATGATCTACCTTTCCGGAAGCCGTGCTGACAGCCATGGAGGACGTTACGACTGTCCAGGAACGTCATGATATTGCTAACGACGATATGTTCGAGTATCTTGCCTATAATCGACGTTAATGAAATTGGTCGATAGTTCCCTGGGTCGTGTCTGTTTCCCTTTTTGAATATCGGTGTAACGTTTGCAATTTTCCAGTCTAATGGTATCTTTCCTTCAGACAATGACTTCTTGAATATTATGTCTAAGAACGGTGCGATCTGTGGCGCTAACTCCTTGAGGACACGCGCGGGTATTCCCTCCGGACCCGGAGATTTACTATTTTTTATCGACTGTAGCTGTTTAGTTATCCCATCACGTTGAATAGTGATTTCTTTCATCGGTTCCTCAGTGAATTGTATATCAAAATTACATGCAGTATCGTCTGTGGTGAATACACTTTTGAAGTGGGAATTTAACGTGTTAGCTTTGTCAATATTTTCGGTGACAAGTTTGCCATCATTATCTAATAACGAATCTACGGTTGAAGATTTTCCCTGAAGCTCTCTCGCATATGACCAAAAAGATTTCGGATTTTCTTCGAGTAATTCACCAAGTACTTTTTTCTTGAAATTTAGCAATGCAGAACGCATTGATTTCTTAGTTTTTGAGCGTTGCGCAGCGTAACTTTCTTTTGCTTCAAGTTCCTTCGATTTGTCACCTACCGTAGTGAACTTTTTAACCAAGTTGTACAGTTTTCTCTGTCTCTTAAGGTCCCTCCTAACATCGTTGTTATACCAGCGAGGTTCTTTACTGTCGCATTTCAATTTTTGCGGAATATATTCGTTGATTCCCCGTCGTAGAATTTTTAAGAAATATTTCCATGATTCATCAGTGCTTTTATCCTCAGTTTTAGCTACGAAATCCGTGTACGAATCATTAAGCATCTCGCCAAATTTGATGAAGTTGCATTTATCAAATAAATAAATATTGCGTTTCGGTTTTACAGCTGACTCTACTTCAATTTTTAAGGTTGCAAAAATTACTCTGTGATCACTTATGCCGTCAATAATATCGAGCTGTTTTATCAACTTAGGATGGCTTACTGCAAAAAGGTCTAATATTTTATTTCCTCTCGTAGGCTTGTCAACTACTTGGGAAAGTGAGTGATTAGCAAGTGTGTTGAGTAAGATCTCGCTGATTTCCCTATTCCTAGAATTCGGTTTTACAGTGTAAGAATCCCAATTTATAGATGGCAGATTAAAATCTCCCACAATAATTATTACACTTTTACTGTCTCTCACAGTAAATGCGGATATTTGATTATCTAATTGGTAAATAACATCAATTTTGGAGTTTGGAGGTCTATAGAAAGAGCAAACATGTATACTCCTTTTGTTTCGTTGTTTAATTGTACACCACACGCTTTCTATTTCATTGTCAGTTATTTCGTGGGCGGTGCTGTGTAAATGTGATTTAACTGCTAGAAAAACTCCGCCACCTGCCCTATCGCTTCGATCGCATCTGTAGATTTTATATCCTGGAGGAAAAACTTCGCTGTCGCTTACATCCTCAGTAAGCCAGCTCTCCGTTCCTATGACCACGTCTGCGTCCTGAAATATATGCTCGATTTCAGCGCGCTTGTTTTTAACGCTACGGCAATCGACTACTATAAAGTTAATGTCATATTTTGTCGATTGAGTGTCGGTTGGTTCTTTTCCACGCTTATGGGTATTAGGTGGGCGAATTTCACTGGAAGTGCTTATTACATTTGATATCATTTCTTTCACTGGAGTACGAGTTTTGGGAAAATTGCCACTATTTACCGGCTTTAGCGCTCTTAAGTTTACTTGGGTGTGAACATTTTCGCAATGCGGATTTCCTCGGAGGCTGCGTTTGGTTAAATATTTAAAAATCCCACTATATGACCTATCCTCTAGTCTAAAAAATATCTACAGTGCTCAAAAATCCTACGAGCCACCCGTTCAGACGCCTCTTTGGAATAATGCACCCCAGACGAGTTGAGGGGAGCCCGGCATGATCTAAGCACCGGCCGAAGATCCACGAACTCTGCCCCAATGCTCGCACAGAATTTCCACAGCCTCTTGTTGATCCAGGCAATCCTGTCCCAAACTCGAGGGCCGCAGTCAGTCCGTGGAACAATGCTGCAGATGGATAGTCGCAGATCGACACCAGTGCCCCTCCGA
Organism: Pyrrhosoma nymphula; assembly: GCA_963573305.1. Taxonomy (NCBI): domain Eukaryota; kingdom Metazoa; phylum Arthropoda; class Insecta; order Odonata; family Coenagrionidae; genus Pyrrhosoma; species Pyrrhosoma nymphula. The sequence continues at coordinate 101,063,524 of OY754332.1, read as the reverse complement.
ACGCGTTCCACCTCCGAGTTTAGATCCCTAAAGGAATCCAAGATCTCATCGGCTCTACGCTCGGAAGCATCATTGGTGCCAACATGGGCCACCACCCGCAGTCTAGAGCAGCCCCTGTACTTCACCGCCGCTTTTACCACCGCCGTAGAATTGGGTACGATTCCCCCTGGTGTACACCAGGAGGTGACCCGTTGGTCCGCTCCGTCTCTCCTTGCCCTCTTCTCCAACTGGGGGAAAATCCGCCGGACGTTCGAACTCCCTAACAATACTATTCCTGCCCTCCCAGCCCGGCTGCCGTTCGAAGTTGAGTCCCTTGCAACGGGGTTCGTTCACGACCTCGCTAACTGGCTCCCCAGAATTGTCCTCCGACAAAACCGCGAAGCTGTTGCGAACGGGGATGGGATTAGCCTCCGCATCCCCCACTCCCCGTCTCGGTCGATCCACCGCCCCCCGCCCTTGGGGCACAACCACCCACTCGGGCCTCAGGCTGTGAGTCATCCCCAGACCCGAAGATTGCACCGTCTTCCCCAAGGCCGCCGCACTTGCTTTCGCACCCGAGCATGCCCGGGACACCACCTTGGTGCTGTGCAAGGTCCTGGAAGAAACGCTACAACCATCGGGGCCCGAAACCCTCCCACAACCCGTAACCCGGGCGAGTATCTCCGTAACTAACCTCTCCAGTTCGGCGACACGTGCCTCGAGGAGGTCGCTCTTCACCTTGCTCTTGAGGCTCGCTACAGAGGAACTAGGGCCAGCCATACTATTCTACAGGCTTTAGCACTTAAAACGATTTGAATTTACACTAAGTCCTCTAAATATATAAGGCGGGTATAAGCGAATCAAGTACGATACGCAAGGTTGCGTAAGAAGTACTTTCTAGCAAAGTAGTTAGACGGATAAAGAGCAAAAATGCAATGGATCAGTTGCTAGAACACGCACGCACGTATAGGATCAAATAATTATTAAGAGTCAATACTAATACTTTAGAACTACTAATAATTTTAAGTTCTATAACACTACTTAACCACTGAAGCAAGACGAATTATAACTAAGCAAGCACTACAAATTAGTAATACACTTGAATAAAGGAAAAAAGAATTTAAGAAAATAAGATGGTCAGCGACTACTTATCCGTTACACCGTCGGCTACAGGACCAGGCTGCTTCACAACACTACTTCACTACACAGCACTACTTCACAAAATACGATTTCAAAAATAACACTACTTCACTTCACAGCACTACTTCGCAAAATACGATTTCAAAAATAAAACACTAAATTCACTGCTGCACAAATCTAGGTGTACGGTGCCGCTGCCGGTCAGAGGAGTCAAATAGGTGATCGCCGCCGGTCAGAGAGGAAACCGGTTTCAGGAGCGCTCAGTAGACACAACCTCACCCTTCGAGAGCTGGTTGAGCTGGTATTCCGGAGAAATTTTGTATTAGTCGTCAATTTTACCTCTTATTTAGAAATTCGTGAATAACATCATGGAGTACAGTGCTAAGCCTCAAAGGTTTTGGTACAGCGGACTTAATCCATTTAATCCTGATGCATTGGGTTATAGTAAATGCCTGGATACATCTGCCACAGAACACACACTAGAGTGATGCAAACGAGATAGATGGTGCTTTAAAGCAATATACCTTTTTTGATATCGTTGGAAAAGAAATAGTGGAGAAATTCAGAATAATAGAAGCATTTTGCGAAGGTGAAACTGAAAAATCTTAACGCTATTTTGAATCCGGAAATATTTTCAGAAGGCAACAGCCATGTGGAGCTCTCTTCATATAGTTCCATACAAAATGGGAATCGTCCATCCTTTTCTGGAGGAAGCAATTATGATGGAAATGCAATTCTCCATAGAACTGAAGCAAGGAATGATGGATGACCAAAATTGGATTTTGGGAAACAAATTTCCAAGGATAGTACTGGCTGGGTAAATGCTACCACAGAAGGGGCAATGAACTTTAGTAAGGCAGATAAGAGTGGAACATCATTTGGTGCAAGGGTTGAAGGGAATTATTGCATGAGTGAATTTTAAACATGGCCGGAAACTACAAATTACAAAGGAAAACTTCAGGTAGAATAAAACCATTTGGTATTACAAGTTACACATATCGGGCGATGCTAGCAAAGAAACGCATGTCCAGGGCAGCAGAAGATTAGGAGAAAGAAGACAGAAAAATGACGTGAAGAAGCAAAAGAAGGTAAGATGAATGAAATCAACAGAAAATCTAACAGAAGAAATATTTTTCACAAGGGGTTTGTGTATAATGAAGGGAAATTCTTACTACGACACAGACCTTGAGCTAACTTGACCAGACTCAGTGCTTGGACCTGTAAAGTGTAAGAAGCTTATTCACGAATTCTTTATGCCAAAACGTCTTGAGAAAATATATTACAATTATCGAAGACGGTGATATCTTCCTTCGTCGCAATTGTAGCAAAAAAAATCTTTTGCAGATCTAAGGGAAGGCAATTAGTCATAGAAAATAATCGAAATAAAATTCAGTGGAGCAAGATGATGAAAATATAAATTAACTGCTCATATTTGCAGTTAAGGAATTGATTAAAGAAGTATGGCAACTCATGGTTAAAGTTGTTATAATTGCAAAAATGTATGAAAGTTACGATAATTGGGTACTTAAGAGAAAGAAATCGTGTATGGTCAATAACTATCAGTAACATTGCCAATAACTCTGCGAGGTGGCCAATAACTGTACCAATAGGCAAAGTTTTACTCTGCCCTAAAATATTTTCATGCTCAGTTATTTCTATATTTACATTGTGGTAGTTAAAAAGGAAATAACTGAGGTATTCAAATATGATGAGTGACTTTAATTTTAATTTTTTTATTGCACTTCAATCACGAAATTTTCCCTAAGTGGCCAATAACTGTACGGTATACCCTATAAGATAAAATTAAATCCTCCGAAGACATTCATGTAAAACAAAATCACGAAGCCAGATCACAAAAATATGGGGCTTTGAATTACTAAGCTAGCGGACTACCAACCAATTGGCATGAATTGGTGGCTAAAAAAAAGCTTGAAGAAAATACTTTATTCGCACAAGAAACGTAGTTTTTAGTTTTGTGAACGGAGAGTTATGTTTCTATGGGAAAATTAAAAAAGCATTACAGTTAAAATGCATAATTAACACGCATTCGATTGCTGATATGTAAACGTTAAAAATATACAGCCATAATTCTAATCATCAGTGTTCTACGGTAAGTTATAAGTCTGTGTGTATTTATTGATCCACCAACAGGTTTCCCATAACTTTCATAAACGTAATCTGGTTGAAGGGTATCTAGGGTTGAATCTCCCTATGGCAATGACTTTAATGAGTGAACTGCCTGTGTTGCATTTCTGGGTTGAAATTCTTGAGGCCGTGGTTCGGATTACAATGCAGCTGTCATATTAACTAAACTTCGGATTTTAGCTATGAAAAAATATGTCAATCAAAGTAAAATAAAGACTGACATTTATGAGATCAACTGTGGAAATTTGTGATCTACGAATATTTCAAACATCATGGACTTTTTTTTGCAGCAAACCCCGTTCAATGCCGTGGGTATTCGTTGTGCACGCGATGGCGAACACACCCTATCCCTTGGCCGTCCTTACTCTAACAAATCTCCTGCCGCCACCCTTATAAACCCTAACCTACCCAAACTAAATCCTCTCCTCGCCTCCTCTAAACGCGTACTAAGATTAAGCGTCAAGCTTAGCAAACAAACTTCCCCCCGTGGTCCGCCCGTTCCACGTTATAGCGCCAGCAAGCTGCCACCCCGCATTGCAACGGCGGCAGAGCCATCTGTTAGCATTCCTGACAATCCCGAGCCCCTTCGCGCGTTTCCTCACAGCCCGCACCGCTCTTGCCGCGGGAAAGATGGAGATCATCATCATGAACGTGTTTACCGCCATGTCGGACATGGCACCCGGTGTAGGCTTGCGCCTCTTCAGAGGAGGCTTGCGCCTCACTAGAATCCTACACACTCAGTCACCTCAACCGACAAGAGCTGAACGTAGCAAGTGATGGACCGGGAAGGCGCAGAGCCAAGCCCGCTGGGGTCCTTGCTCACACTCATGACACTGACACTCACGATGACCCCGCGAGAAGAGGGCTGAGGCTGGTAGCGATTTGTGTATCACTCGAAGATATTTTGATTAATCTTAGTCGAAAGATGATTTTAAACGTCGGAATAACTTGGTTTTATAAGCTGGTAGAAAAGATGAGGTTTCATTTCAAAAGTTTTCAACCAAATTTTTATCAAATATTTCATGGCAAAGATAATTCATTGATAAGTTTTTCACTCCATGAACAATTATGTAAAGGCGTCCTAACTTGGATGCATGGAGTTAATTTATGTTTTTAGTCAATCAACGATGAGCTCTTGGATGATTTGCTGACTTCCATAGCCTATAAAATACAGCGTTATATAATTAATAATCGTCACGCTAAGAATACATCTACATACTACCCCGCAAGCCGCCTCAATAGGCGTGTGGCGGGGGGTGTTAGGACACCAGCCGTTTACATATAAAAAGGAAACGCTCTAATGAAATTACGCCTTGAATTTATTAAAGTCCCTTATTGTTCGGGGGAAAAACGAATTCCCATACCTATCCGTTCGGAAAAATATCTCTCTTAATTTATCGCTTCTGTCGGACCTGGAAATATATTGGGGTTCTAATATGATGTTCTCCGTGTCGCTCTTAAAGATATCTATTTTTAATTGCTCAAGTAATCTAAGCCTAGCGCGCAGCCTCCGAGTCTCTAGCGGCTCCCAGCCTAATTCGTTTAACATCTGTGTAACGCTTTCTGTACGCCCGTAGCAGTTTTTGACGAATCGCGCAACTTTCCTTTGTATTTTATTAAGTTCCCGGATTAAGTCTTTCTGCTCCGGATCCCATGTGCTCGCTGCATATTCAAGGTGTGGCCGGACGAGTGCGAAATAGCACCTCTCTTTTACTTTTTCATCTGAAAATCTTCCCACAATATTATGAATATTACCATCATATCCGAGGATAATGGTTGGAAAAATTCAAGGTTGTCAGGAAGTGTTCATTTACATGTTTCAAGCGGTTACCAAAGGCATGAGGCAACGAGTAGCATTTAATTGAATTATTAACTGCTAAATAGGAAAATTCCAGAAAATTTACGTTTTAGCCATAGCAATTTTTAATTTTTAAACTTTTAAATTTAATTAAACTTTAAAATTTAATTAAACTTTTAAGCAATTTTTAATTGCTTTAGTATAATTCGATAATGTACTTTTTTAACCTGGTAATAATCGCGCTTTACCCTATCAACAATTTCTAATTTTGAGAGTAGATCAACCTGCATAAACTTGCATTGGCGACGGCACCATAGCCAGATTTTTCCAACACAAATCAGGGCGCGGTGAAAAAAGTACCTATTCTTGTGAATTAATCGTATAACAAGAATGAATACATGTCAAAAAAGGTGAATTGGAATTCCCTCTAATTATAGCAGAGTAGAATATATGTCTCTATAAGCATTTCTAGATCCTATATAAATAGACATCCTTAAAAGCTTAAATTATCCAAATTAACACGTTTTTAGGACGGTTAATTTGGATCAGTTAACACGCGTTATATTATTTTCCTCACGAGATGAAAACGGATAAACGAACAATCTCATTTGTTTTTCTCAAAATGTTTATGTGACAGATCTGAATATGTGACAGCTGAGTATCACCTAAAAATAATGTACTGATACATTGAGATGTCCAATTAACGTTCATTGATTTAGTCATCAATAACCCTCTTAGGGTAGGCAATACCTTTTTTTTTAGAAATACGCTGTCTCAATCAAGTTACTAAGATAAGTCAGTGAGAGGGACAGTTGAAAGTCAAGTACTGACACGATTACTTTTCTTAAAATTGACGTTGATTCGTCGAAGTTTTCAGTCATTTATTTGATCATTACACATTTTCCAGGGAAAACTGTAATACTATGAAGCTCTGGGCATCTAGTATGACTGTGTTCATCTATAAAGAGGTTAGGAATTTATTCTGCATAGCAGATAATTTTAGAAGAAGGGATTTGGAGAGATATAAGAGATACGCTCTTAAAAGACTGGAGAAATCTATGCCGTGGGCATGGGCAGATTCTCCATTCGTTTCTCTTAGCTCGCTCGGAAGGAATGATAGTCCTTTGCCTTTTGGTGCCCTCATGAAGGTGGGCAGCGTCATGGACTGCCCTACTAGCAACAAAAGGCGAAGGAATAATGCCTCGACTAATCGAGAATCCTCCTTTATCAGGGCTCATACCGTTGGCCAGTGGTGCTGAAGCTGGAAATAAACACGCGATCACTCGAGTACAGAAGGCAAAGGCTTAGAAGAAGAGATCAGGAGAATATATGGTATTGCCTTACGGCTTAGCCACCCCAGGCTTAAAAGACTGGCTTTTTGTAAAAAAAAGAAGAGGCATTGCCTTCACGGAGCACATGTGATGCCCCATGCAGATGGTAGTTTCTCCTGAGAAACTGGGATTGAGGATCCTACTTGTTTCCTTTTTCAATCGTATAAAAAATTATCTGATTCTAAATCTAATAATTACATTTGCAAAAAAATAAATCACGTAATGGACTTTGTAAGGTCTCTTATTATTATTACTACAAATAAAATAATGAAATAAAGTAGGTATTCAAAGTAGAAATTTCAAAAGATCACTATACAACAGGAGAACGTATACTATTCAATAGCCAATACTAGATTACCATGGAGTTATGAAAAATACTGCGATCACTGCAATCACTAATTTGGTTCTTAAAAAAATGATGTCTTTATGCATCGCAGAAGAGATGTTTTCCATGTTTTCGGAATAAGACGACAGTTCTTGCTTCAAATAACATCTTAATTCACCAAGAATAATAAGTTATAGATCAAGAGGTACAAACATATTGAAAGTGAAACTGTTAAAGGAAATGACTGTGTTCAGCTTCATTTTAGGCATGAGATCTATGTTAAAATGCGAAAGAAGTAACTTCTACTCACAAAAGTAACCTGTGAATGTTTCAAAACTTGATTGATTGAATGTGCCAATGATCCAACCTAATGACTTTAGCTAACCACTTCAAATTGGAATTTTATTTTTCGTACTAAAAATAAGGCAAATTTTATAAGAAAAGATTTTAATATGCTAGTAGAGTGACTGAAATAGACCAGCAAAGAGTATGCGTGTAAATTGAATAAATTTCCTTTTTTTCTCAAATTTTCATCCGACGTAGCTTACCTCAAAACCTTTTCAATGGATGAATCTTTGATTACGCAATTAGAAAGGACCTAATACGGCGTGTGGGGAAATCCTGGCTATTCGCTCTAAAGGAAACCTGCGAGTGAACAATGCTTTAGTTTTATGTGAGAAAAGCTGGCAACCCCGCAGTTAGGCCATTGGCCATTATTACAAAGCGTTTATTTAGTAATCCTGAGAATTCATGCCTTCTGAAGGAACAAAGTGGTTATTTGAAAAGATAATAGAGTGTAAGTTCCGTAGACAAATCTACTGATTCAAGACATTTTGTGTATTTTCCGTACACTCTCTGACAACGCTCACTCTTTTATGAATATGCTCTACTTGGCAATCGTAAGAATATTCACCCTGGTTCAAGATAACCAATACAATTGGATCCAGTATTGAACACTTAACCTAAGGACTGCGCTTAAAATAATCACCTCAACATTAAGCTGTTTGTTCCAATTTTATTATGCTTTAAACAAGTGTTACAAAATGATGAGTGCATGGCACTGCTTTCTATTGAATGTACAGAGGTGGGTACATGGAGGCTTGCGGATGGACTAGGTTCCTCTTTATAGAGTACTGCCCAAAATAAAAATGACGCGGGCAGAGTGGCGTTGGGAACGACGGGAGGGGCAGGAAGGACGGTGGAACCTTAACATTGGGAAGGCAAGTGGAAGGCAACGCGGAGTGGAGGCGGGTTCGACGAGTGTAGTGGGCAGAGGGTGTCAGGCGTGAGTGCTCGGAGGGCGGAGGGGTCCGAGAAGAAGAGATGAATGGGAGTTGGGCGGCCGCGGCGGGGGAGACAAGTGTTGACAATGAAAGAATACCCTCGGAGTTAGAACCTCCATAAAAACTGTTACTGGAATTTGAATTGGAAAACGATATATTGGAATCTCGCTGAACCATTCTGCCTTTCATAAAATAAGATATTTTGTACTAAATTTGGGATAAAATTATCGATACCAATTCGTACCATTCTCTAAGGTATCACATTTGTCTCTCTCACTCCATCCATCAGAAACTTTAAACAAACCTTATTCGGACTTTCCCATCACTTTTTACGGGAGCTAACGTTATTGAGAGTTTATTTATCATATTTAGAGTTGTGAATGCTGCGGGTTCCACCTTTCATCCACAATTGTCAACATAGTTAAAGGAGAATGCATGATGAAGCCTATGATTGCATAGATACCATTTCTCAAAAATACAAGCAGTTATACCCACGAGCGCAGTGGCATTAGTGAGTTTTACCTCTCTTGATACTGTAATCTTCGTTTAAATTCATTTTTTATTCTCAGTTATTCAATGTAATTCCTAGTTTTGAATCTGTTTCCTTCATCATCAGCCTTGGGAAAAAAGGAAAATAGCAGTCTTTCCTTCCTTTCAAATGATCTTTCCTATCCCACATCTTACTCTTCTTTTTCAAGAGAGGTCCTAGTTTTCTTTGAACGGGCCGATGAATTTAGTAAATACATTTCAAGGCTTGTTGCACGTCAAAATAAATTCAAATAGTTTCATAAATATGCTCTTGGAATAGATCAAAAACTTTTCAGCAATACGTATTAGTATTTTGTTTACCTATTAGGTGGCCATTTAAATGTAACGCATGCAGTAACTATAAACAGTGATACGTATACGTACGTATCACTGTTTATAGTTACTGCATGCGTTACATTTACATGGCCACTTAATAGGTAAACAAAATAACCAGTATCTATATCTTTAATTATTTTCTTTTAGATGAGGAAATGACCCATTAAATATAAAATATCGCATCATTGAAACAGTGGAGGCTGAACGACCATATTTGCTTCTTTTGAAGTTGTGTCTGGCTTAATATGCACGTCATAATCTACTCATTGATACTCGAATAATGTATGATTTTTTATTTAGTTTAGGAGGTTATGAAGAAACTAATAAGTCTTTAAACCAAACCTATATCTCATCGAACTGCAAGATACAAGGCACAACATGAGTAAGCGTGATTTTACAGGAGTGCGTATGAAAAAGCTTCAGCAATCGTGTGAGAAACACCCTTACTCTATGGAAGCATAGTTGATAAGTTTGGCGTTTATTAAACCTTTCCTTCGCCAACATTCTCCCCTGATAAATATTTTGACTCAATAACTGATTTTTTAGGCATCGTGCATATGAAAAAGGAATCAACATAAATGATTCTTGAAAAGGAACTGGAGTGTATATATTTATAAGGTCATTACCGGTGATATTGGATAAATCCACCGACTGACGAAAAGGCCCATTTAACTAATACCTGAATAATAATGAATAAATAATACTGCTTCAGTTAAATGAGCTGTAGGTATGGTGCATGCCTAAAAGAATAATATCAGTTCAATGGCTAGATAAGCTGGATGAGATAATAAGCTATTAGAAATTATATCGTACATAGTTTTCCAAATGCTTCCAATATAAACTGTAATAAAAGAAAGCTAAGTTATCCCCGATAGGAGCCATATCTGATATTTAATATAAACGTTCTTTCGATGAACTTAGTCCGCGAGTGAAGGCCCTTCATCATATTTCCCTCATTTTTACTTTAGAGTCAAGCGGGAGAAGAACAATGTATCAGCCATATTAAATACCTCTTTTGCAAATTATCTCAATTCTCGTTAAATGTTTCGAATCATTCAGTGCTCGAATAAATTGTTCATGCCAAATGATTATTAATTCATATTCATTGTCATAAAAGAATAATTTTATAACAAGTGTTTGAATCCAAAAACAAGCTATTTACTCCTATAGAAAATATTTCACCTTCACTTAGATATTTCTTTTACATTGTATTTAAAATACGGCACGTGGCTGTGAGGACAAATCTCTCCTTAAACCCTCCATGAACTTCACAGAAGAATAGGCCGCCTGGGTAGCTTCATTGGTTAGAGATCTATCGTGAAATCGAATGGTCTGGGTTCGACTCCCAGTCCTGACGAATGATTTTTCTCTATGAAATTCACGCAATTGTAATTGGAACTGCCCGCACGTTGGCATTAACAGAATATTTATTGATATGGATGTGGGTGTTGGTGAATATTTATGGATTGTTTTTGGATGATGAATTAGTGTCAATCCATCGTTACCATGGATGCACAGGAAATTTCATTGTTAACCCATTGTATCCCAGTGGCAGGATTTCCTGCTACTTCGTTAAATCTGCGCTAGATGACAGAAGATGGGTAATAGAGAAATGAATGCAGTATTATCTAATTCTACAACCATGGTGGACGCAGTTCATGATTTCATCATCAGGTGGCAAAACCTTAGAGAGATACAATTTACGAAACATGAGCTTGCATTTTACTTCACCAAAATGGCTGACAGAAGGAAGTTTAAGGGGTGAGTTATCCTATTGTTTATGAAAATATTAATTATTGATAAGGTTCTGTACACTTATTAATACTTAAATTAATTGTGTATAAAAGGCATTTGGCAATTAACGTTAACTTGGTAAGAATATTACCGTATACATTCAGATGGCAGGATTTCTTGCCACTGGGATATAACGAGGTCAAATTTATTTCATGCTTACAATTCGGTTATTTTTTCAGCTTGAGCGTAAATAATATTTGCTTGAAAATCCGGATGCCGATACAGACGTAATTCCGATAAATGATGAAGAAGTTGAATGCATTCCGGTACATTTACCACGTTGTGTGCTGCAAAGTGTAGGTGAGATTAACTCAAGGAATAGTGACCCAGAGAGAGAAGATGACTCCACCATACCAGGAGATATGCCTTCTACCCCTACAAGTACAGTTTCTCCAGTTAGGAAGCGCAGACGACAGGACATAAAATGGACCCGTAGTGAAAACAAGTTAGATTATAGTATATATTATTTTACTCTTTTACAGAGCTTTTCATGTATTCATGCTCTCTTCCATCGCGCATGCCTTTTGCTACATCCAAATAATATACAGATCAAGTATATTTTATATACAAATATAATTTAAATTAAATTTTAAGTCATATATTCTTTTTGTACTGTTTTATAAGGCTAAAATTCTCGAATATTACTATTTTTAGGGTTGGCAGAGTAAATAGACATTTATCATCGAATCCAAATAGACTTAATGAAAGAAAATATAAAAATGCCTCTTGATGCACTGGAAGTTACATTACCAGTTGAACTAGTGGATTTATTTCATCAACGAAGCATAATATATTAAATGCTAAATGGTCTTTCGACGGAAATGTTAACTGAGGAAAACATTCTAGTTTTACTAGGAATTTAAATAATTTCTGGACATAATAAACTTCCACATCGGCGACTGTACTGGAGTACATCACCGGATTTACATAGTCCTCTACGTGTTCAAGTCTATGCGATGGAATAGCTGAGAAGACATAATGAGGCGTCTTCACATTACAGACTACATGGGCATCTATAACGATCGCTATTAAAAAGTGAGATCTACTTTCGAAATTTTGAACTAGGTATTCAAAGTTGTAGATAGCGCTAAATATCTAAGCATTGATGAGACAATTGTACCCTATTATGGTAAGCATGGGACAAAACAGTTCATTTGTGGCAAACCTATAAGGTTTGGTTTCAAACTGTGGTCACTTTGCCGATCCGATGGATACTTACTGCATGCCGAGCCATACTGTGGAAGCAGTACGAAACTTCACGTTTCAGGAAATGGCCATGGTTTGGATGTTGTAACTGGTCTCCTTCAAAAGGCTGATGTCAGATAAGGCAGTCATGTTGTTTTTGATAACTTTTTCACGTCAATCAATCTGCTCTCTGAGTTAGCCAAGAGAGGGAATTGAAGGAACTGGAACTATACGAGATAATCGTTTACACATCTCCTCTGACAACGAAGTCAGCAATGCAAAAAATGAAAAGAGTGCTATGGAGAATACAGTGGGAGACAATATAGTTATTATCCGAAGGAATGACAACCAAATCGTTATGGTCACTAGCAATGTCGTCGAAATCAACCCTGTCACAAAAGCGAAACGATGGAGTAGAAAGGAAAAGAAAATTGGATTTTCCCAGCCTCAGCTAGTAACTATTTACAATAAACACATGGATGACGTGAATTCTCATGGCCAGTTTGTGGCAACGTATAGAGTCAAAATTCGCTCTAAAAAAATGGTGGTGGCCGTATTCGCCTGGGGTTTAAACGCATCTATTGTAAATGCCTGGCGGCTAAACCAAGACCAAGAGGGATATGATATTACGTTGTTAAACTTTCAACAACAGTGTTGTTTACAGCTACTAGCGCAACATGGAGAAGAAAGAAAAGTGCCAGGGCCTAAGATTCTAATAAAAGGATCTGCTCACCAAGGCGTTCGTTATGATAAACTTGAGCATTGGATAGCAAGAAGTATCCAGCCAAATGCATGATGCAGAAAATGTGGTCGTCGAAAAACATTCATGTGTGAAAAATGTAATGTTGATTTACATCCGGAGTGTCACAAACTGTACCATGTTCTCAGCTAGGTGGCTATTGCTCTCATGCTCATTTCATTATACTATTTATCAATGGGTTGAAATAATAAAGTATTCAATAAAATTATATGAAAATCCCATATACCAAGTTTTTGTTAACATTATATCCCAGTGGCAGGAAATCCTGCCAGTGTAAACAATAGCATTGCACATTTCCGAAGGCAATAATTTTTTGCAGGTATGTATTTGAGGTCCTAACGACTATAACTGGTAAGTTTCATTAAAATCAACACAAAAATAATTCTGGGCATTAATGGGTTAATAATTTTCCAATGCACAATTAAAATACACCGAAGAAAATATCAATGTGTTTAACGGTTTTTAAATTCATATTTATTACACACAGAAACGCTTCGATTTCAGGTAAACAATGCCATACGATAAAATAGAATTTAAATAATTTTCAGATTAGGTGTAGGAGAGACTGGTAGTAGACTACAGATCCCTGTATTCGGCACCATTGATTCACGTCAACGTATCTTGTAAATAAGCACGCTTAAGATCTAAACAACATGTAACAGAAGAACATGTGATCACGGAAAGAAAATAAGAAATATCACAATTTCAAGAGTCAGTGCTGGTTACATTCAATTATCGGTATTCACTTGGCTAGGTCGGATGCAATTGATTGAAGTAATCTCACTGGGAGCGCAACCTTAATCGTGACATACGAGATGAAAAGACAGAATAAGGTTCAGGTTCCTCATTTATGAAGAGCAAATACGGTTTGGGGGATCTTCAGGAACTAATAACCATGCTTACATTCTAGATTAATATTAAAGGGACTCAGTGAACTTGACTTGAACTCAGCAGTTAACTTTGGCTTGCATTTATTTCTCTGGAGAAGATAAATATTTTCGTCTGCAAAGCAGGAAACGATTCTTTGTGCACAATTAAATGAATTGCAATACTGACGCTCGAAAATTTCACCATCTTCCAATTTCGAATTAGTGCAGGTAATGAAGAAAAGTTTCCAAGGAAAGTCATTAAAATTCGAAAATTGGATAGAAAACCTAATTTACAATATCATTGCGGAGAGGATAAAAATGAAAATTTATATGCATACTTATTAAGTAAAATGCATTACAAGAGTGCATGGATTATAAAAATTATATCAAACATTTTAAATATGAAGCATAAAAATATGCAGGGGAAGTCAATTAAAAGTTATGTATACAAAAACTATTTATGAAAATTCATTTCTAAAAGCAGTTTCAGTCGTTTCCCTAATTGATTATAACTTAACCATTTCAATTAACAAAGAACGATATGCATTCATCAATTTTTCATGCATAGTAAAGCAAGAATGCGTATGTCACGGTGGCTGTTGTACGTTTTTATAGATATAATTTAGTGAGAGATACGTGTTCGTACAACGTCAAGATCTTATACGCAGATGTTGTCTTGCTGTCTGAGTGCCCACAGGAATTACAGAGGCTCCTGTATAACTTCAGTGAAGTAACAAGGACAATGAATTTGAGGGTGAACGCGTCAAGGACGAAAGAAGTTTTTGTTGTAAGGGAGAGTGGTAAGAATGATTGTATGATGAGGTTAGATGATGAAATAATTGAACAATTGAACGATTTTTTTGCATCTTGGCTGAATTATTCCAAAATAAGGATAGACGAAGAGATTATAATGCGTGCTAATGCCGGAAGGAAAGTCTTAAAGGAAAGTATTAAATGGAGCATGTTTAGGGGAGCATGTTAATCACAGGGTAATAAAGTGTTCTCCTCCCGACGCGTGGAGGCCAAGGAGCGTGGTTACCTAGTGGGTAGAGTGCTAGGCTACTGATCGAAGGGTCCCGGGTTCAAATCCGGGTGAAGCCTTTGGACGAAAAATCCCTGAACAAAAATATCCTCGGAGTGCGAAGTGGCCCAGGGAAAGGAACTGGCCCCCCTGAATATGTAAAATTCACACGCCTGTGGCTTAGCGGCGGGATGAGCGTTACCCTCAACTATCCAAACAAACCTTCGGGTTGAATCACAGAGTGAGTGCTCCCGACGCGACGTTATTATGTGGCAAAACCTGGGATGTCAGGGAAAGCATAAGATAGGGCTAAATGCAGTGGGAATAGTGTCCGTGAGAAGTTTTTTCGGCAAAAGTAGCATGGACAGGTTCATAAAGGAGTTTATTAAAGAATTTTGGCTGGATGCTCTAGTAATGAACATAAGTTTATCAAAGCATTGTGCTTCGTCGGTTTGGCCACGTGAAGAGAATGGGTGAGAATCGTATTACAAAACAGATATTGGACAGAAGAGTGAATCGCACGTGAGGAATAAAATGTTAATAAAATGTAATGACTTCCAATTTACTTGACCTTGTCCATCTTGTCCATAAATCACTAGCAACTGACTTTGGCCATGATTTGAATGTTCATATATGATTGAAATCCTATCATTAATTTCTTTCAGCATTAACTTATTACGAGAGGAAAAGTAAACGGATACCATTCAAGGGCGCCTATCTTTTGGCAAAAGAAGTGATTCAAATGAGGCATTTTGCAGATAAGAGCTCTCCCATGTGCGCTGGAGTATTTCATCCAGGGTTGGTGTTCGCGAGTTTTGGATGGGTGTGGTGGCGGAGACACGCTCCTCCCTCTGCGGCGAGATAAGATCGAGAATGAGGGAGTGGGAGGTGAATCTGGGGCTGGTTGGAGGGGCGAGGTCGGGTGATATTAGTCGGGCAGATGTATGGGTCAGAGTTCATGGAGATTAAGAGGAGATGGGGACATAAGTAACCACAGCGTGACTCGGGAATTATCCCAAAAGAAAGACAGGGAACCCAAACTAATTGTAAGTTACTCAGGGAATTAGGAGGTAGGAAAAATATTTCCAGGATCAGGATCTCTAGACACTGCTCTAACAAGGCGTTTAATTTAAGAAGACTTCACTTCATCTACTTCTTAAGAACCATATTATTTGACAGAGAATTAGTCATATGTATGGCTAAGCCAAAAAATCTGAAAATTATAAAAATAAATTCTACTACTAAATATTTCAATACGGTTAAAACGAATTTATAGAGTAAAATGTTTCTAGGCCTTTAACGTGAATTGAAACAAGATTGAATTGAGGATATACCAAAATTCGTGACAATGGCTGTTTAATACTAACGGTGACTTTTATAAAGTACAATAAAGATAATACGAACTACTGCTGAAACAGATTCTAAAAAGTCCACATTACTGCCGTATGCTTTCAATTTCATGCGATGAGTCTCAAGATATTTGACCGTTATTCTGTTATAGCACATAAATATAAAGTGATTCAGCGAATGAGAATGTACGATATATACTCGTACTTGACACTACGTGCCTCGGTTCATTGGAATGGTATGACGACAGTGAATAGTTCATTCCTTTTATCCGCGACGTGCTCCATGATTGGCTTTGAAATAATTTTTGACAAAGCAACCCCCTAACGAAGAATCTAAGCGCCTTTATGCAAGTGATGCGTCGTTTTCCTGCAATAAGCATCGACAACCCTTCTAAAAATATCGAATTCAGTCATATTAAAAAAAGAGCAAGTAAATCATCCCGTGATTAATGAAAGACTACAAAATTGATTTTTTAAATGGACATCGGCAAAGGAAAATCATCCAACCATACTTCACTTTAGCAGCTATAAACCATATTCCTTAGTATATTCTTCTTAAAAATATTAAAATTTCGCCCCAGAAAAAAAAAGAAAATTATAAATCATCCTTTAGAGAGGTTACACTTTGAACGCCACTTCGCGATAGATTTATATTCTTAGCATTCGAAAGACCTTATAAATCATCCGGAGGAGATATTTCCTTCGTTCATCCCACTCTCCCATACCTTCCTCCTTTCATCCTATTCGGTCCACCCCGCCATTTACCCATCCTCCGCGCTCACCCCCCCCCCCCCCCGTCCGCCCCCTCTGCGTCTCTCGTCGACGGTGAGTCACCCAGGAAGTCCCACTCGGCTCTGCACCATCCACCCGGTGCAAGGAAAACTCCGGCCAGATTACATCGACGCCATTCCACTGAACTGAAGACGAAGAACGGCGACGGGAGGATTTCCGGCGCCGCCTGCTCTTCTCCGAAGTGCCCTTGTAATCCGGGCGCGGGGAGCGGTGCGGAGCGCTCCGAATATTATTACAAATTATCGGGCTATAAGAAAGCCCTCATAAAGTTCCATATTTTTCCCGCAGTTCTACGATAACAGAAGTGGTTTATCCGTCACTATACGCCCACGATTGAATTTAAAAGATTAGCCAGCAGCGGCGTTTCAAAAGGTTGTGCCCAACACTTTAATGAAGCGTGAGTAAATTCATCGCGTGAAAGACTCGCCACGCCAAAATGCATTTTCTTTCTCCGCGCTCAAGAAAATTATCGAGCGAGTAACCATTACATTAATTACTGGGTTCCTTCTCTCTCGATCTTGCAGCCTTGAGTTCTTAAACACATACTATGACGTTTGTTCTAACATTGTGAATTGGAGATATATGAATAATTATAAGTAAAAAAGTAATCTCCTTACATATCTGTCATGAAAATATTTTTTTCAAGTGATTAATACAATGATAAGTAAAACAATAAAATCTGTAATAGCTATCCATACGAAGATTGGTTTACAGCAGCTCCCTATTCCACTATTCTCTCAACAATCCGCTTCATTCCTACATAATAATTTACTTTGACATCCTTAGTGATTTGCTTACTGCATTTCATTCGTGGTCTTCCTCTGTAATTATTATCCTTTATTTCTCCGTCCAATATCGTTTTAATTAGGCTGTTTCGCCACAAAATAAGTCCAATAAGTTAGTCTATCCTTCTTCACAGTGTGTTCATTATGCTTCTCTTCTCTCCAGCTCTTCGTAGGACTTCTTCATTACTGATTCTATCGGTCCATTTCATCTTCATCATTGTCCGGTAACACCACATCTCCATTTTTTTCAATCTTCTTTGCTCTGCTGCTGTAATTGTCCAGACTTTACTGCCGTGTATTAGCATCCGCCACATATAGGTTTTCATTAAGTGCTACCTAACTTCCTGGCTAGTGTTGCCAGCTGACAGCATACACACAAATTCAAATTCCTATTCAACCGTATGTTATGGGTTGGCAATTTGTAGCTTAAATTAAAGTGTATGAAATACATGTATGTCATTTAATGAGACTTTATACTTTATATATATTTAATGAGAAGATCAATTTTTATTAGTGTAATCAACAATATTTCTTCCCACTTCAATGACAAATGTGGATTTTTATACGATTTTCATACTATCTGAAAAGTAGCAGGGATTCAGATCTGAAAGATGATACGTGGATTCTGTGGACATTAAGAAAAGTCGCTAAATAGTCTATGGAATATAATAAATCAGCATACATATGCTTCATACACCTACAAATAGCATTCAACCCCGTCCAGTAAGAAGATGTAATACGTCTACTACACAATAGAGATATACCTACCAATCAATATTATAAAAGCCATTGAAAATATATCCTCAAATAAAGAAGGCACTGAAATCGAAGGCAAACTATCAAAAGCTATACACGTCAATGACGGCATCAGGCAAGGTCACTAAAAGAGTCAATCTTTCTGTATTCCCTCATTTCAGTCCGACAGAAATACGCTTGGATAGCTAGAATGATCACCAGTATGTTACAGTACATATACAGGTCGCATTGGCACTGAACGCGGGTATTACAGAAAGGGTACCACTTTCCCCATTCTCAAAAACACATTTAAGGCGCGGCAGCGGCACTTTCAGGCGGATGCGGCGCTGGTAAGTGGCGAGGGTGCCGAACGGGAGAAGAAAAGGAAAACAACTCCCCATGGTCGCTTTCGAAACCTACACTCACTTAGGTAACTGCCATGTGAGTTATCTTTATTTCCCGACGGTTTGTGTGGCATCTTCATTTCACCCTTTTAAAGCCCTAGGTGACACGATAACTCATTTTCATTATGACACAAATTTTTTTCATGAAGACTGATATCGCTCGAGCTGAGTGAGAACGTATAACGCGGCTTCAATGAGGAAAATCACAATGCACCTATTACATTTAAAGTTCGTAAATGACTTGTACAGTATATGCCTTTACATTACTGTATCCCTGTCTTTATTACTATCTACACTGTAAATCATGAAAATAAAAGGACATTCAACATATATTCTACGGAAATGAGTATAAATCGAGTAAGCATGCACGGCATAAAATAGGAAACAATAAAGAAATTCATATTTTATTATTTCTACATATCTAATTTGCTTGATATGTCACAATTATCACATCCCAAACTCATAACTTTGCATAAGCGAGCCTAAGAAGACTGATTTGTCATTCACTCAGTCTCCTTCAATGGACGCACTTCCGACTTATGTGATGACGTAATTTTCACATCATCTCCACCCGATTCTCTCTACTTATGAAGTAAAGAAGTACTCGGTTTGACGAGTTCGAAAGCGGCCTAAGGTGGGATGAGGATGAGATGAACGGGCGAGTGCCCGAGATAAGTTGTGCTTGCGTGGGTGTTTGTCGAGGGAATGGTGGAGGGGTGCACTTGCCGAATGGAGGTGTGTCAAGAGAGGAGAAAAGCCGGCGGAAGGGAAGGAGTGATTTGGGGGTCAGGGGTGAAGGCGAGCGGAGACAACGGTGTTCATATTACTCTTTGCTTGAGGAGTACTTCCTTAAAAAACACCTCGGGCATGCACTTGAGGAACAATTGAAAGGCCTCCCGTTTGTCGAGTGGAGGGAGGCGGAGGAGAAGAGCGGAGGACACTTCGGGCGGACTAGGTCGCCGTGTACTTCCCGCTCCCAAACCGAGCCCTTTGGGGGAAGATTAACTGAAAAAAGAACACCTTAGTGCGAAGAGGATTGGTGGATGAAAAACTCCAGCCATCATATCCGTCCGTGGAGAGAGGGAAATGGTGCAGGCGGCGAAAGATTGTCAAGAAGAGATTTTCCTCCGCATAATAGTACAAATGAATAATCTGATTTTTTCCAGGCGTATCAATTAAAAGAAGGTTTTTCGGGAGCTCCTTCGGGTTTGGGGCATCATCTCTGCAGATGTTCCAACGAGCGACTCGTTCTTTATCATCAGAACTTCTGAATGAATGAATGGAGACCATATAATGATGAGCCATTACTTATTCGAGACTTGGCCCGAGATGGAGCCCCTAATCCGGTGGAACACACGAGAAACCTTTGATGAAATACCGTATTTACTCGTGTAAGCCACGCCCTCGTGTATCCCGCGCACCCCCATATTCGGGCAGGCTCTTGAGGGAAAAAATTATTTTTATCAGAAAATCAAATTTTTGCCCTTGAGCCTGCATAAGTTTGTCATAACATGAATGCACGTTCTTTAATAGAAATTCTGGGGCAAAGTTAAGTGGTGATGTACATCTTCCTCATGAATGTATTGCGTTACGTTTTATTATCGCCCCGATACACAGCCCGTTTTATTCTGCATCTTTTTCTCCTAACATCACACAGTAATCACAATTGTATATACAATCACATCATCCAGCTATACAAATGGCATCAGTTCGAAATGAAATATCCAACTATAATAATTGCAGAACTAGATACAATTTCAACCCAAGATCATTACTATTACGGAAATCCGTCGGCGAATCAACAAATAAAAGCAGAATGCCGTCCGTAGCTGATAGATGCCTGAAATGGGATACGTTTGGTTCGCGGTCATAGCTGATAAGGGACTCCCAACGGGCAACGCCCACCGAGTTAGGGCGTGGGAAAGCGATGAGTGAAGTGTGATACTAATGGTGAAATGTGATGCTGACTCGAGAAAAAATATCACTTCACTCCGACCCCCTAACTATGAGCCGAGGCGAGGGTGGGGGGAGAGGAAGAGGCAGGCCAAGGAATCGCAGCCGTTCGCTGGACTGCCGGAAGCGCCAGCGCTCGGAGTGATGGCCTGTGGAAAAAAAGCGCTGGTCATCCTATTTGCCGAGTAGGTGTGGCCATACCAGTCACAAAACATCGCCTTACCTGTGGTTTTTAACTTATTGTTAGTTTTGACGAAAATCGAACGCGACCGCCGAACACGTAAGCCAGAGGAAGGTCTAAACTGTGCCGACTGCAATGGCGGAATTGGCTTCAAGAATCCAGTGGTATGTCGAGTGGTATGTCATTTCTTTTCTAACCTCCTTGAAAGCCACCTGGGTAAAAGCGAAACTGGGCGAGGGTAGATAATTACAGATAAGGTGAAGGAGTGATCCTCTCGGGTTACCCCCTTCTCTTTCTCGCTGAATGAGTCCCGCGCAGATGAATGTTGTCGCGCCCAGAAATAAGGAAGGAAGAACGTTTTTCTTGAGGGGTCTTCTGGGAAAAACCGGTTTGGACGAGTCAATTGTTCAAATCCGACTGAGGTATCACCCTGAAATCTGACAGCTTTATTGTTTCCGGCTGAGTGATTGAGAGGGATGGCTCGATGGAAGGACTGCCTGTAAGGCAATTTCCAAATACCCTCAAATACAATACAAATACCATTCCGGGATCATACCCACGGGATTTAAAAAATACGATTGGATACACCCACAAGTCAACAGCAAATGACGACCATTGGTAGCGTAACCCCTTTTCACAATATGCTATATCTAATTATAAATTTACATGTTTATATATCAAATGTCTATTTATCTCAATAAGATTTATAATTCATAAAATATATAATGAATAACCTATATGGTGTCAGATAATTTATACTTTTAATTTTACGCCAGAAATATGAGTATTTCTCTCACTCGTTATAAACTTTTCCTTTAGAGTTTTCGCTTTTTTATTTGGCGATTTTTTCCAAAAATATTCGGCTAAAGGGTTATTCAGGCAAAATGACAAATGAAGACAAAAAAATGTAGGCGACATATTTATTTCCTCCAAATAAACCCCTAGGGTCTCTAATTTAGCGTTAATATCCTCATTACTCAGAATCTGATTTCGGATTCACGTCGTTTATAAAATTCCTACTATTCTCTTCCTCGACAACCATAACACCTCTTGGGAATTTTGTATCCGCTGGGCCATTAGAGCAACACATTCACGAAGTGAGACATTCAAAATACTTTACTCGGCAGAGTTAAAAATTAAACCATTTAATGGAACTTGTGCAAATGAATTTCTGTACTCAGCTATATCGTATGAGATAGCAACAATCCTCTCCAATTGGGTAGCTTCTTATGATTCCAATTGCCAACTTAATTGTACCCAAAGACAACATTGTTACATAATTTCACAAGCAAGATTGTTTTTTAAGTTTACAACTCCTTCCAAGATCTACAGAACGGTAAAAATATTCAAATGTAAATATCCATAGTAGGTACTCATATCAATTGCTTAGAAAATTAGATGCCTCGAGTTCCAAATTGAAGGATCAATATTTAAATTTTAAAAAACTATATTTCCTTTGCTTGTTAATGCATGCTTTTCAAAAATGTTGACGTGTTGGTGTCATTTTTCTAATTTGGACCATTTACGGCATTATTGAAATGACAATGTGAGAGTTTTCTGATAGTTCCTAGAAGAATAATTGGATATTTTTACATTATGTCATGCAAGGGAAATAATTTTACTTCAAATTTCCCTCCTAAAGTGTACTTATGCCAAGCTAATTCTCCCTATTAAAACGTCAATTAGCTTGATTATTCAAACATTAAAATAGTAAAATATTTACAGACTTTTAAGTATTTAGAAGTACGTTTATGTGTTACACACAAAGTATTTTTTAGATATTCAATTCAGCCAATAACGTATTTCAATTACGCAGTCGGTGTCCTAGAGAGCTCCAAAGAAGTAGCCAAGGCATGTGCAGGAAAGAGCCATAAAAAGCAAATTCAATATTTTCTTGCAGGAAAATTAGCAGGATGGTGACTATAATTCATCGCTGGCCACATTTGAATTTTCGTAAATAATAAGCCATATGCCAAAAAAATAGCAAATAAGCGTTAGTTATTTAAGAATAAAATAAATGTAACCCCTGAGGTAAACAAAGATCGAAAAGACCTCTATTTTGATTGGAAAATTCGAAATAGATTCCTCGCATTCAAACAATACCTGTCCCTTTAACTTCATCATAAAGCTACAACGCTATTTTATACCGTGATTCTCTGTTTCACATCACTCTCATGGATTATACAACCAAATAATACCAAGGCAGGTAAATTAAAATATTTGAATACGTTCATAATTAGAAAATTTAGAGTTATATTTGAACTCAATGATCCACAAATCACTCATTATAAGAATGCTGATCGTGTTGCTGACTCAGCATCTTTTGACTGATGAAGTATTGCCCGCCTGCGCACCGTGAACATGAGTTAGAATGTAGCTTGTCTTTCTGGAATTCCCCTTGAACAGAAGTGTGCACGTGCAATGTGCACGTGGTCGAGATATGAGCAATTGATGTCCCACGAGAAATCATGATGGTTCATCAAATCATGGCAAACTCTCCCGTTTGAGTACGATGGCGGTCGAGCTTATCTGGCGCCGATTGGGAAACCAATAGGAAAATGCTTCTCCCCAAAGGTGGATGAGAGCAGAGTAATGGGAAAATTTTTCAACTGGAAGCCACACATATAAATGTGAAATTCAAAACGATTCCCTGATCTAAAATAAACGCGTGAAATTACGATGCTTATGAATAAAAAAATTAGTGAAATGTTTTTGCATTTCTCCTTAATCTCTTTCCCTAATGTTTCCTCCCATATAATTTCAATTTTTTTATTTGAATAAATTCCATACTATGAATGCAAAGCTATTGTACTAATTTGATCCAAAAAGCAATAAATCCTAGCCAAAATAAATTATCATAATTAAAAATAGTAAAAATAAAAGAACAAAACTGCATTTCTTTCCTTTTGATATGTCTCTAAAGGTGAAGCAGAGCAAAGACTACTTCTTACGCGCAGATCTTGTCGTCACAGATAGTTAAAATTTCAGCAAATAAAATATTATAATAATTGTATTTACTGTAAGATATTTTTACGACCATCGACTTAGATATTTATTTCAACACCCCATGAATATTCAAACCACTTAAAAGCTTATCGCTCATGTGAACAAGGTTTGAACTTCTCCATCAATGGTTATGAATAATTTGTAAATGATTAATTTCACTTTCCAAAATTTTAAAAACAGATTTTATGGTTTTCACAGTAAATATTGCTCCAATATTACAATCCGCATTTCGCCTTGCAGTGGCGTAGCCATGTGCAATTGATGGGAGTTGACGGCGATGACGCACTAATTCGCGTTATAATTTTCAAAACGGTATTATTTATAGGAGAGTCGGCGAAACGAGGAGGAAAGTTTTCAGAAGTGTATTCATAGTTTAGGGATTGAATATTTCCGATAGCGTGAGTGACTGCCTGGGTAAAACTTCAACATCGTACTCAATTATCATCCTTAATTATTTTGCCAATATCTAAGAAACATCCTGCATAGAAATGGAACGTATTCAGTGCAATGATGCTTGAAAATATCGCTTGGTGTGCCTTTAAATAGCATTATATGTGAAACTTTAATTTTTGTTTCCCAACTTTTGTGATACATTAAAAATGGATAACACTGGATAATTTCTAATATATGTTAAACAAAAAATATATATCAAATCTCCCACAATTTGAAGCGTCTTTACGAGTTCGGTTCCGACCCTCAAAGAAGTGGACGTCTTTGTGGCAGCGGGGTAAAGAAAAGTGTCCAAGGGAGAAGGTCCAAGGGGAGGTATTGACCGCAAACGAGCACGTCTCAGCGGGGGAAATCATCCTTTAGAGAGGTTACACTTTGAACGCCACTTCGCGATAGATTTATATTATTAGCATTCGAAAGACCTTATAAATCATCCGGAGTAAATATTTGCTTCGTATATCCCACTCTCCCATATCTGCCTCCTTTCACCCTATTCGGTCCACTCCACCCCTTACCCCTCCTTAGCGCTCACCTCCCCCCCCCCCCCCCCCCCGCCCCCTCTGCGTCCCTCGTAGACGGTGAGTCACCCAGGAAGTCCCACTCGGCTCTGCACCATCCACCCGGTACAAGGAAAACTCCGGCCAAATTACATCGACGCCACTCCACTGAACTGAAGACGAAGAACCGCGACGGGAGGATTTCCGGCGCCGCCTGCTCTTCTCCGAGGTGGCCTTGTAATCCGGGCGCGGAGAGCGGTGCGGAGCGCTCCGAATTATATTACAAATTATCGGGCTATAAAAAAGCCCTCATAAAGTTCCATATTTTTCCCGCAGTTCTACGTTAACAGAAGTGGTTTATCCGTCACTATACGCCCACGATTGAATTTAAAAGATAGCCAGCAGCGGCGTTTCAAAAGGTTGTGCCCAACACTTTAATGAAGCGTGAGTAAATTCATCGCGTGAAAGACTCGCCACGCCAAAATGCCCTTTTCTTTCTCCGCGCTCAAGGACATTATCGAGCGAGTAACCATTACATTAATTATTGGGTTCCTTCTCTCTCGATCTTGCAGCCTTGAGTTCTTAAACACATGCTATGACGTTTGTTCTAACATTGTGAATTGGAGGTAGGTATATGAATAATTATAAGTAAAAAAGTAATCTCCTTACACTTTTGTCATAAAAATATTTGTTCAAGTGATTAATACAATGATAATTAAAACAATAAAATCTGTAATAGCTATCCATACGAAGATTGGTTCACAGCAGCTCACCATTCCACTATTCTCTCAACAATCCGCTTCATTCCTACATAATAATTTACTTTGACATCCGTAGTGATTTGCTTACTGCATTTCATTCGTGGTCTTCCTCTGTAATTATTATCATTTATTTCTCCGTCCAATATCGTTTTAATTAGGCTGTTTCGCCACAAAATATGTAAAGTAAGTTAGTCTCTCCTTCTTCGCTGTGTGTTCATTATGCCTCTCTTCTCTCCAGCTCATCGTATAACTTCTTCGTTACTGATTCTCTCGGTCCATTTCATCTTCATCATCGTCCGGTAACACCACATCTCCATTAATTTCATTCTTCTTTGCTCTGCTGCTGTTATTGTCCAGACTTTACTGCCGTGTAATAGCATCCGCCAAATATACGTTTTCATAAAGTGCTTCCTAACGTCCTGACTAGTGTTGCCAGCCGACAGCATACACACAAATTCAAATTCCTATTCAACCGTATGTTATGGATTGGAAATTTTTAGCTTAAATTCAAGTGTATGAAATACATGTATGTCATTTAATGAGACTTAACACAAAGATAAGATCATTTTTTACTAGTGTATTCAACAATATTTCTTCCCACTTCAATGACAAATGTGAGTTTTTATACGATTTTCATACTATCTGAAAAGTAGCAGGGATTCAGATCTGAAAGATCATACGTGGATTCTGTAGATATTAAGAAAAGTCACTAAATAGTCTATGGAATATAATAAATCAGTATACATATGCTTCATACACCTACAAAAAGCATTCAACCCCGTCCAGTAAGAAGATGTAATACGTCTACTACACAATAGAGATATACCAATCAATATTATAAAAGCCATTGAAAATATTTCTTCAAAAAGGATGGATGGATGCGGCGCTG
The DNA here is from genome assembly GCA_963573305.1 of Pyrrhosoma nymphula. NCBI lineage: Eukaryota > Metazoa > Arthropoda > Insecta > Odonata > Coenagrionidae > Pyrrhosoma > Pyrrhosoma nymphula. The sequence continues at coordinate 101,037,228 of OY754332.1, read as the reverse complement.
CTAAGTGGCGAGGGTGCCGAACGGGAGAAGAAAAGGAAAACAACTCCCCATGATTGCTTTCGAAACCTACACTCACTTAGGTAACTGCCATGTGAGTTATCTTTATTTCCCGACGGTTTGTGTGGCATCTTCATTTCACCCTTTTAAAGCCCTAGGTGACACGATAACTCATTTTCATTATGACACAAATTTATTTCATGAAGACTGATATCGCTCGAGCTGAGTGAGAACGTATAACGCGGCTTCAATGATGAAAATCACAATGCACATTTAAAGTTCGTGAATTACTTGTACAGTATATGCCTTTACATTACTGTATCCCTGTCTTTATTACTATCTACACTGTAAATCATGAAAATAAAAGGACATTCAACATATATTCTACGGAAATGAGTATAAATCGAGTAAGCATGCACGGCATAAAATAGGAAATAATAAAGAAATTCATATATTATTATTTCTACATATATAATTTGCTTGATATGTCACAATTATCACATCCCAAACTCATAACTTTGCATAAGTGAGCCTTAGAAGACTGATTTGTCATACACGGCATAAAAGCGGAAATAATAAATAAATTCATATTCGATTATTTCTACATTTCTAATTTGCTTTCTATGCCACGATTATCTCATTCAAATCTCCTAATTCTGCATTCATCGAACCTATGAAGACTGATTACACATTCTCTCGTTCCCCTTCAATGGACGCACTTCCGACTTAAGTGATGACAACATTTTTACATCATCTCCGCCCGATTCTCTCTACTTGTGAAGTAAAGATGAACTCGGTTTGACAAGTTCGAAAGCGGCCTAAGGTGGGATGAGGATGAGATGAACGGGCGAGCGCCCGAGATAAGTTGTGCTTGCGTGGGTGTTTGTTGAGGGAATGGTGGAGGGGTCCACTTGCCGAATGGAGGTGTGTCAAGAGAGGAGGAAAGCCGGCGGAAGGAAATGAGTGATTTGGGGGTCAGGGGTGAAGGCGAGCGGAGACAACGGTGCTCATATTACTCCTTGCTTGATGAGTACTTCCTTAAAAAACACCTCGGGCATGCACTTGAGGAACAATTGAAAGGCCTCCCGTTTGTCGAGTGGAGGGAGGCGGAGGGCGGAAGAGAAGAGCGGAGGTCACTTCGGGCGGACTAGGTCGCCGTGTACTTCCCGCGCGCTCCAAAACGGAGCCCTTCGAGGGAAAATAAATAGAAAACAGAACACATTAGTGTGAAAAGGATTGGTGGATGAAAAACTCCAGCCATCACATCCGTCAGTGGAGAGAGGGAAATGGTGCAGGCGGCGAAAGATTGTCAAGAAGAGATTTTCCTCCGCAAAAAAGTACAAATGAATAATCTGATTTTTTCCAGGCGTATCATTTAAAAGGTTTTTCGGGAGCTCCGCCGGGTTTGGGGCATCATCTCTGCAGATGTTCCGAAGAGCGACTCGCTCTTTATCATCAGAGCTCCTGAATGAATGAATGAATGAATGGAGACCATATAATGATGAGCCATTAGTTATTCGAGACTTGGCCAGAGATGGAGCCCCTAATCCGGTGGAACACTCGAGAAACCTCTAGTGAAATACCGTATTTACTCGTGCATGCCACGCCCTCGTGTATCCCGCGCACCCCCATTTTCGGGCAGGCTCGTGAGGGAAAAAAATATTTTTATCAGAAAATCAAATTTTTGCCCTTGAGCCTGCATCATTTTGTCATTACATGAATGCACGTTCTTTAGTAGAAATTCTGTGCCAAAGTTAAGTGTTGATGTACATATTCCTCATGAATGTATTACGTTACGTTTTATTATCGCCACGATACACAGCCCGTTTTATTCTGCATCTTTTTCTCCTAACATCACACAGTAATCACAATTGTATATACAATCACATCATCCAGCTATAAAAATGGCATCAGTTCGAAATGAAATATCCAGCTAAAATAATTGCAGATCTATATAAAATTTCAACCCAAGATCATTCGATTACGGAAATCCGTAGGCGAATCAACAAATAAAAGCAGAATGCCGTCCGTAGCTGATAGATGCCTGAAATGGGATACGTTTGGTTCGCGGTCAATGCTGATAAGGGACTCCCAACGGGCAACGCCCCCCCCCCCCCTCACTTTTGGAAGCCACCTGTGAGTTAGGGCGTGGGAAAGCGATGAGTGAAATGTGATACTTATGATGAAATGTGATGCTGACTCAAGAAAAAATATCACTTCACTCCGATCCCCTAACTATGAGCGCGCCGAGGCGAGGGTGGGGGGAGAGACAGAGAGGTGGCGGGGAGAGGAAGAGGCAGGCCAAGGACGCGCAGCCGTTCGCTGGGGCCTGAGTCTCTAACTTGGGGCGCCCCGGAGACAGGAGAATCGAGTTCTCGCCCGAAAATTTCTCCCGACCGTAGTCTGTAACTGGGTGGAGAAACTTCAGCCGGCTGTACCGGAAGGAGAAAAGTGACGGTATGAAAATTTCTGAAGCCAAAGCTGACTATTGGACATATTTCAGTGACCTACTTTTGAGAACCAATTAAATCCACTGTACCTTTTCACAGCTGTAGAAGCGAAGGATTAGTCTGCTTTGCTTACAAAATTTCTGAGGACGAATATTCGCGATATTGCCTAATTTCCGATATTTCAGAGTATGTACCAGTGAGATAATTAATACCATTATACTCTCGAGTTTCCATTATACTTCATCCTATTTTAAAACTCACCGAAAGGGCAATTATTAAATCTTCCCGACGGAAAGACATCCCGTATCAACAAACTTCATTGGAGTTAAATTTGTTAAAACAGCGATATATGGATATTAAACTGAATAATTATCTAACATGTAATTTGATAAATGAACACATTTAATGAATGGGCTACTTACATGATAAATGGATGATTGACAAGATTGAAAACAGAGTAATAGCCGTTTGTTAACTGACGTTACAATTGCACGACGTTTCACTAACTGAAATTTCTGAAGACGAATATTCACGATATTGATTAATTTCTGCTATTGCAAAGTATGTACCAGTCAGATAATTAATACCATTGTACTTTCGAGTATCCGTTACACTTCATCCTAGTTTAAATCACTCCGAAAGTGTAGGTATATATAGTATTGGCATATCACACCGGCTGGGCAAACTTCATTGGAATAACATTTGTTGAAACAGTGATACATGGATATTAAACTGAATAATTATCTAAGAGAAACAATTGCACTTTTCCACAAATTGGTTTATTACGTACAACGCGTTTCGGCTCACAGAGCCATCATCAGGTACAAGAGCCATCACCATCACAGAGCCATCATCAGGTACAAGACTGGTACATACATGTCTTGTACCTGATGATGGCTCTGTGAGCCGAAACGCGTTGTACGTAATAAACCAATTTGTGGAAAAGTGCAATTGTTTCTCTTACATTATGAAGAACTTCCACGATATCTCGCCTGAATCTGTTGAATTTATGAATAATTATCTAATAAGTATGTAATTTTATTAATGAACACATTTATTTAATGGGCTACTTACATGATCAATGGACGATTGACAAGATTGAAAACAGTAATAGCCGTCAGTTGCACAAACGTTAAACACGTGTACTGTCAGTATACTGACATTAATCAGCTTAACCACTCGACAACACACGTCATTATCACAAGGCATTTTAAAAATAGCATCCAAAGTTCAAGTAAACGCCGAATATGCCACAAAACTTGCATGAAATATCCAATGCTTGGCCACAGTAACACATTGTAAAACACACCGATTTTTTAAGGGAAGTTGCCGATGATTTTCACTTATATTTTCAGGATAACATACGTATCACAAGAGAATCACTCCAAAAGTAAAATATCACCACCACCAAGCCAATAAAACCCCAAGGAATTCCTTCATTGTGGGGAAACGTATCAGCGTACAATCCATGAATCGAGTGATATATGCCGTGGTATATGCTCAAGTCGTTCTAGTCGATACAGTGTAGTTTAGGATTATATCAGCATCCCAAACACTTATACAGCGGCGTTCAACCTGGAATTTGAGCTCAATAAAAATAAATCTCGGAATATAAGCGTCACGAGAACAGCTACAAAAACGCCAATTCTTTGTCAGTGGAGCAAGTCATTAATGGATGACTTATTCTTACACTTGCGTCACTGGTGTAAAAGAATACATGAGAAGCATACTAGAAGACATTAGTCACACACATGGATGAATTAGAATATACGAACAAATACAAGACAGGACATATTCGCTAGCGTTCACAGCTGTAATGCCCGTTCTTCCGTGTACACAGCATGACATCCAACCGACAACCGATATGCGTCCACATTAAATCATACGTGCTACCCGTACGACTACGGTGGATTGGAATGGAGATTGGAAATGATACGATTAATCGTCATATGTAAACGAAAATATGTTTCATTGAATTAGTACCCAAGTGAGATTCAGCACGATACGTAAAAGGTAACTGAAAACTCAAATGCCCTTAAAACTGTCGATCAGCGTGAAGCTTACAAAAATAATGGAGTGAAATTTGTATAAGTCATTATAATAACCTAGATAACAATACGGGACTTGAGCTTTAATTTAACGTGTGCTTCGTTTATGGCACATTATTACCCGTCAAAATCTTCTTTAATGTAATTAGAGCAGCAGATTTTCATTTGTTGTGAACTATTAAAGGTGGAAGTTTAAACTTCAAACTTCAAATTTGAAGACTCCAGAATTTCAGAAGACGACGAACGCCACGAGGATGCAGATATTGACCAGCCTCGTGGAAAAACACGGCAGAGCAACCACTGGAGGAAGCAAAAGGATCCGTGGAGGATGAATAGTATAAACGTGGAACAGGAGGGTGAAGAAGATTCGGAGGTGGATAAAGAAGTGCCGGGGAAAAGGACAACCACAGTGAAGAAGTCTCCTCATGTTAAAATCATTGGCGATTCCGTGATACGATATGTGGGGACCAGCGGTGATGCTGAAAGAGTAGGTGTGCAGTGCTTTCCTGGAATTAGAACAGAACAGTTGGATAGAAAAATTCAAGACATGGATGTCTCTGGAGAAGAAAGTGTTGTGATTATTCACATAGGAACTAACGACTTAAAAAGTATGAAATCGGACGACCATATAATAGGTTTCCTATGGGACTTGGCCACCACGGAAAAAGACAAGTTTAAACGGGCAAAAATTGTAATATGTGGTATTCTCCGAAGAAGGAACATATATTACAAGAGAATCGACGGGATAAATGAGGTAATTGAGTGGATTTGCTCGAAACTAGGGTTGACCTTTGTTGACCCTAATTGTTGGGTAGTGGATAGACACTTGGGTAGAGATGGAGTGCATCTTAACAGAAAGGGATCCCAAGTTCTGGCTAATCTTTTTAAAAACATTACAAGACGACTTTGCGAGACGGGAAACCAGTGATGGGAAAGAGCGGTGGACAATGTCATGGAGATACAGGTAAGGGCTTAACGATTTTGCAGGTTAACTGTCGAAGCATTCTTAATAAGGTTAGGGAATATGAAACATTGGTTGATGCATGTAATCCCGACATTGTGGTCGGCACGGAATCTTGGCTTGGTGATCATATCATGTCAAACGAGAGAGATACAATTTCCGCGAGATTTTACGGCATATAGAAGAGACAGGAATGGTCGTGGAGGAGGGATATTTGTATGTGTAAACAAAAAGTTAATTAGCACCCTGGAATGGGTAAGGGATGATTGTGAGATGATGTGTGTAAAACTAAAGAGTGGAAATGGAAAGAAAAATTTCAAAATTATTGGCTTGTACAGAAGTCCTCTCTTCCTTGAACTACGACCTTGACGTGGTGGAAGGGCTTGTGCGTTCCAATGACCCCTAGAGCTGGACTGGCAGGAGCAAGTACATTGCTCCTGGTAGGGCCACCCATGCCAGATAGGTCGAAGGGTAGGAGCCAGACGAAAGGTAGTTCCGTGATGGTGTCACGTTAAAAATACCGTTGAGTCGCGTGGGATACCTCTCAACTATCTCCTCCCAGAACATGAAAGCCATTCAAAGAGAATTGATTCCTGGCAACTACGGGACGCCGCCCACTAGGGCGGGTGTCGTGCCCGGCAGCGGGGGAGGCAAGGACTCCGCGGTCGTCATCACACGAAATCCTTGCACAGAATCAGAATCATCATCAGAAGATACAAGGGAAAGGAGGGAGAAGAAGAAGAAAAAGAGGAAGAGGAAGAGGAAAACATTGGTAAAAATAGGAACTTGGAACGTAAGGACCATGATGAGGGCCGGGAAGCTTGAAAATATTAAGCAGGAAATGGAAAAAGGAAAAATAGATGCTTTGGGATTGTGCGAGGTTAGATGGAAGGATAGCGGGAACTATTGGAGTGATAACTACAGGGTGATCTATAGTGGGGGAGATGAGAGTCAAAAGTAGGGGTAGGCATGGTACTGAACACAAAGTTGGGACTGAGGGTGGTAAACATTGAACAGGTGAACGACAGGATACTAGTGGTAGAAATAAAAGCACGCCCGACGAATTTCGTACTGGTCCAGGTATACATGCCTACGAGCAACCATAGGGAGGAAGAGGTGGAAGAGGTGTACGAGCAAGTAGAAGAAATAATTAGAGAAGTGCCGGGGAAGAAAAACCTGATAGTGATGGGTGACTGGAATGCAGTGGTGGGAGAAGGGAGGGACGGATTAGAAGTGGGAGGGTTTGGGCTAGGAAGAAGAAATGATCGCGGGGAAAAGGCATTGGAATTTTGTAGAAGAAATAAATTAGTAGTGACAAACACTTGGTTTAAACATCACCCCAGGCGTAGGTACACATGGAAAATGCCGGGTGACACTGGGAGATACCAAATTGATTATATAATGGTGAGGCAGAGATTTAGGAACAGTGCAAAAAAACTCTCGTAGCTATCCAGGGGCGGATGCGGACTCGGATCATAACTTGGTGATGATGAAGTGTGAAGTTAGATTCAAAAGGCTTTGTAAAGGTAGGAAGATAAAGAGGTGGAACCTTGAAGCATTGAAAGGGTTGAAAAAGAGGGAATACCAAGAGCTAGTAGAAAAGAACATAGGTGAAGAGAAGCGGAGGGGAACCATAGAGAAGAGATGGGAGGTTATAAAAACAGGCATCGCAAGAGCGGCAGAGAAAACAATAGGAACGGTGGAAAAGAAGAGGGTTAAGAAGCAGTGGGTTACAGAAGAAATGATAAAGAAAATGGAGGAGAGAAGGATATGGAAAAACGTGAACACCGACGTAGGGAAGAGGAAGTACAAGGAATTGAATAATAAACTCAGGCGAGTGACCAATCGGGCAAAAGAAAACTGGTGGAAGGGACAATGTGAGCAATTGGAAAAGATGCAGGAGGAGGGGGAAGTGGGCGCTTTGTACGCCAAGGTGAAAATGTTATCGGGTGGTAAGAGAGGTCAAGCGATACCAAAGGTTAAGGACAAAACAGGAAAGATATTAATCGAACAGGAAGATATCCAAGAAAGGTGGAGAGAATACGTAGAGGAGCTATATGACAGCGAGAATAGACCCCTTAGCCTAGATCTAGAGGACGAAGGAACAATAGATAAAGATAACCTCGGACCAGAGTTACTTGAGAGTGAAATAGAGAGGGCACTAAGAGAGATGAAGGGTAGAAAAGCCGTGGGAACCGATAACCTACCTTCGGAGCTACTGAAGAATCTAGGTAGTAGGGGGAGAAAATCGTTTTTCGAACTTATTCGCAGGATCTACGAGGAAGGAGTATGGCCAGAGGATTTCGTGAAAACAGTATTAATACCTATCCCGAAGAAGAAGAAAGCGTCAGAATGCGAGGAGTATAGAACAATCAGTTTAATTTCGCACGCAGCAAAAGTGTTGCTTAGAATACTAAATAGAAGGTTGGAGAGCAGAGCAAGGTGCTATTTAGGCGATGACCAATTTGGGTTTAGGAAGGGGAGGGGAACCAGAGATGCGATTGCGGTAATGAGGACACTTATAGATAGAAACATAGAGCATAATCAGGATGTTTTCGCTTGTTTTGTAGATTTCGAAAAGGCGTTTGACAGAGTAAACTGGGAGAAACTAATGCAGATACTGGGGAAAATAGGAATAGATTGGCGTGATAGGAGACTCATCCGAAACTTATATATTGGGCAGAGGGCTCAGGTAAGGGTAGCGGACGGTGAATCAGGGTGGGCAGTTATAGGTCGCGGGGTGCGGCAAGGGTGCCCGTTGTCGCCTTTACTTTTTAACATCTATGGTGAGGAAATGGTAAGAGAGGCATGGGATGAGCTAGACGTGGGAATGAAAGTAGGAGGCCAGTGGATAAAGTCGGTTAGATTCGCAGACGACCAGGCGTTGGTGAGTCGGTCATCGAAAGGACTGCAAACTTTAGTAGATGCACTGGAAAAGCAGTGTGAGAAATACGGAATGAAGATAAATAATAGGAAAACAAAAGTAATGAGATTCTCTAGGACAAAGAAAGCGAAGCTGGTGATAAGTGTAGGAAGTCACAAACTGGAGCAAGTTGAACAATTTATTACTTGGGTAGTACGCTAGAAGAAAGAGGACATAGTAGCAAAGACATTAGGAGGAGAATAGCGCTAGCGAAGGAAGCGTTCAATAATAGAAGGGAGCTGATGACGGGGACCTTAAGTAAGGATGTAAAAAAGAGGCTAGTAAAGAGCTTGATATGGAGTGTGGCCTTGTATGGGGCGGAAACGTGGACCTTGAGAAAGGAAGACGAAAATAGGCTGAAGGCTTTTGAGATGTGGGTGTGGAGGAGGATGGAGAAGGTGCGTTGGACGGAAAGGAAGACAAATGAGGAAGTGCTTGACATGGTGGGCGAGGAGAGGAAACTTATAGATGAGATTAGGGGAAGGCAGGGTAGGTGGCTGGAAGGGGTAATGAGGGACGATGGTTTGCTGAAGATCGTGATAGAGGGAAGGATGTTGGGTAAGCGGGGAAGGGGAAGGAAGAGAATCGGTTTTATGGACGGGATGAAGAACGGTAGGACTTATGCTGAGATGAAGAAAGAAATACAAGAGGTAGAAAGGGCACAGCACGTGTAAGAGTTCGTTGGATATTCTCTGACTTTTATCACAACCTACCTCTAACCGGTAGATTACTGTAATGAATGACAGAAGTCCTAACGAAGGGCTGCATGCAGTGGACGTCTTAGCGGAGGTATGCTCGGAAAGTCCAGGGGATTATACTCTGATAGCAGGGGATTTGAACCTTCCGGGAATTGAGTGGTCAAACGACGTGGTCGCGGTCGGGGGAGGGAGGGCGCAGGAAACTGCTAATCGCCTCATAAAAGAGGGCTTTGTGCAGGTTGTGGACAAACCCACTCGTGGGGCGAACACCCTCGACGTCATGCTGATGAGACCAGATAATGGAATGGGGAAGTAGACATCCTTCCGGGAATAAGCGACCATTCAGCAGTATGTCTTCAGCTAAACTGGGAAAAGTGTAGGGGCAAAGGGGTAAGAAAAACAATACGGCAATATAACCGAGCCGATAGTGATGCTTTCCAGAGATTTCTGAGAAGTAGATATTTGGGGTGGGTTAGCAAAGGTAAAAACGTCGAGGAAGTTTGGAATTCTTTTAAAGACATAATGGAAGAGGGGTTGCGTACTTTCGTTCCGATAAAAATTCTCAAAGAAAATACTGATCCAGAGTACTACAACAACAGAATTAGGTCATTAAAAAAAAGGCTAAGGTTGAGTCACAAAAAACGTAACTCGAGTACTGAGTCGACGGTAAATTATAAAATGCTTTTCCGAGAATTGAACAGGGAAAAGAAAATTGCTAAGGAAGCATTTTTACAAAATATTATCTCAAAAGATAACGGAAACAAGTTTTATAAGTACCTTAGGAGGAGAAAGGACAACAGGGAAAACATAACGGTACTAAAGAATGGGGACGGAAATTTAATTACCGATGACAAGGAGAAGGCAAATGCACTGAATAAATGGTATGCTAGTGTTTTCACTGGGGTTGTTAATAAAGTAGATATAACGGACTTGGAACCCAGATCCCAAAACTTACAGAAAGAAACAAACGTATTAAATGTTAAACACATTAAAACTACGAATTCGGAGATCTACAAAAAAATTAGTAAAATGAGGAAGAACAAATCAGTTGGGCCAGATGGCATCTCAATAGACTTACTCAAAATGGGAGGCATTGAAATTTCAAATTATCTGAACCATTTATTCAATGTTACAATAAACAACAAAGTCCTACCTAACGATTGGAAAAAAGGATATGTGACACCCATCTTTAAAGGAGGAGATAAGGGATTGGTAGAAAATTATAGGCCGGTTAGTTTGACGTCAACAGTGTGCAAATTAGTAGAAAAGATAATTGCTGATTATCTTTGGGAACTATGGGAGAGCACCGACTGGTTATTCAATTTTCAACACGGGTATAGAAAAGGGCACTCCTGTGAAACGCAACTATTGGGTTTTTGCCAAGAAATTGCGGACTCCATTGATGAAGGAATAGGAGTGGATGCAATAATAGTCGACCTGTCAAAAACATTCGACAAAGTTGAACATGATCGGCTTTCAGAAAAAATGAGCAAATAACCACCCCAAACAGACAGTAGATTGTACTTTTGGGTTAAAAACTTCCTGAAGGGTCGAACGCAAAAGGTTAAAGTGGGTGAAATGTGCTCCGATGAAGCACAAGTAACGTCGGGTGTCCCACAAGGTAGCGTCCTTGGACTGCTTTTATTTTTACTTTATATAAATGATCTCCCAGATAGCATTCACTCCCATATAAGGCTTTTCGCAGATGACTGCATAATTTACAGGAAAATAGAAAAGGAGAGCGATCGCGAAGTCCTTCAAAATGATATAAATAAAATGGCAGAATGGGTGTTAAAAAATGGAATGAAGATAAATGTAAAAAAGTGCAAATTTGTTACTTTTAGCAGGAAACTAAGTTCAGCTGGGAGAGACTATTCTTATTCAGGTATGGTCATTCCAAAAAGTGACCGGTGTAAATACTTAGGGGTGTATTTAACGAAAGATTTCGGGTGGGAGGCAAATGTGGAACAGGTTACAAAAAAGGCATATAAAATGTTACATTGGGTGATGAGAAACCTTAAGGAAAGCGGTCGAACTACAAAGGAAAAGGCGTATAAGACCCTAATCAGACCGATTTTAGAATACGCGTCACTAGTGTGGGACCCGTATGAAAAGGGACAAACAAAATCCATTGAGAAGGTACAACGAAAGGCAGCAAGGTATGTAATGGGGAAGCATAGAAAGACCGAGAGTGTCACTAAAATGCTGAAAGTATTGGGATGGGACTCACTAGCTCGGAGAAGAAAAATAAATAGGCTTTGCGCACTCTTCCGTACACTTGCGGTGGGAAAAGCATGGGGGGAACTGCGACATAAGATAGAAAACCCCAACTATATTGGTAGGAATGATCACCAATACAAGATGAAATGTCGGTCACAAAGGACCAACGTAAAAAAGTTTTCATATCTTAACAGGACGATTGATGATTGGAATAGACTCCCTGCAGAACTGTTTCAGCCCTTTCCTAGAAACTTAAAGATTTTTAAGAATAGGTGCAAAAAATTTATTTTGGAAAACTAATTTCAATGTTTATTTTAAATTTTCGATGACTGATTTAGTGATGTACTTTCATTCTTTCACTGTTACCACCTGGCAAGTAGCCAACTTGTAACGATTTGTGTATAATAATAATAATAATAATTTCCTTATTTTGAAATTTCTATGTTTTCACAACATTTTACTGTCACTTCAATAGTTCTTTCATTTTACGCACAATTGAAGTTGAACGGAATGTAAGGTACAATTCGAAGGATTAGAATCGTCTACAATTTTGACGCACATTAAAACAAAGTCTCATTGATAAACCGAATGGCTTGAAATATACCTATCTCTATATTAAGCCTAGTAATGGGTCGGGCTAATTGCTGCAAGTAGTAATTGGACACCACGAAAAGTGAATTTACATTTTGGTTGTTTCATCGGAATCATAGATGAAATAAAATTCTTAATTCCTGATTGTCTGTGATCATAGCAGAATTTTAGGCGCAACATAGTGGAAATATTTTAAGTAATTCTGATTGGAACACACTAGGGAAATTTCATACTGATCGTGGGTGGGAGTGTCATAAAAACACTGCGGAAATCATATTCAAGTTCTCTTACAATACACCAGTGTGCAATGTTTAGCTCTCGCTTTTGTCATGAACACGTGTCGTGGTAGGGCTGAAGGGTGTGTCTAAACCAGTGGGTTTTGCGGACGATCTCATTTTACATTTTTCCGAATGGCCATTGCAAACAATGTTGCTTAGATCTTCATAATTCTTCGCACCTTTTGCAAAAATTTCCTTTCCATATGCCGGGATTACCTAGCAATATGTACTATCACTTTCAAAAGTCGGTCCACGCGGCGAGCGCGGCCAACTTCGTATTTCGCTGAATTCGAACTTCGGGTGTTGCCTATGCATTCAGCGACTACTAAGGGCCAACTTGACTCATTTCCACACTTCGTATGGCCTTCTCCCGCTATCGCTGCCCAGCCAACTCCCCCGACTCCAAGTGGTAGGCAACGGTAGGCGGAGAATGCAAAAGGGAAAGGTGTTAGGTGTTTTTCACTCTTACGAGTAGCGGGCTAAATTGTATTCTTGATAAATCGAGGAAATGGATCGGCGAACCTACTGCCACAAAGAATTTTTTTAAGGATAATTCTCGACTTCGCGTTTTACCCTGGACAGCTAACTCCCCGACCTTTCCCTATTGAGAATGTGTAGGGTAACATTGTGAATGAGTGGATTTACGACGGAGAACCGAGTAAAACTCTAGAAGTCTACATACGGGATGTTTGGAATTCTTTAAGCCGACGTCTCCGTGTAATAGAACATTTGATTGGGTTAATGCAGTCACGATTACGATCTGCAACTGAAAATAATGGCGATATTACAAAATATTAAAGTTGCTCTCTGATGAATGAACATTTTGTTTTAGATTTCTGTTACCATAGGTAATATACTGAAAGTGACTATCTCAAATTATCTAGTACACTTTTATTCCCAACCTTATCAAATATTGACTCATTCCCATTAATTTTCGCTGCAAAATGAACGCCAACTTTAAGTTTAAACCACAACTTCTATTTCGTTCGAATCTATTCTAAATAACGAGAACATTTTTCATGTTGCTTATTTGAAAATCTTATTATTTATATATGAGCAGTTTTTCATCGTAGGCATTTTTAAATGGAGTGCATGTCATCTCTGAGAAATCAATTAAGTTATATCTCCACTGAAGGAAAACTCATTCAAAAATGACCGCATTCATTTCTGATAAATTACAATCCACTTTTTGTAGCTTCATTGACCATAGTTTTGCATTAATTTTATCCTAATTAGGGTTTTATCCTTTTTTAGGTAATATCGTACAGTATTATTTTCAGTAATGATGTGTGTTAGATGAAATAGGTATGGCTTCGCTTTGCGTATTTAGAAATCAGCTTCGAGCGGCGTTACACCGAAGGCATGTTTCAATGTTAATTTTGCTCTATTAGTCTGTGACTCGTCTTACATTGTTTTAATTGGTCTGCTAAATGCACTACGACTGTGTTTAGGAAGTTAATACAAAACAAAAACATTCATTGCAAGTATATCCATCACTCAGCTCTCCGTTCCTGAACGAACCTCTAATTTCTAGAAACTATGTTCACTATGGTGGCAACATATTCTGGAGATGTCGTAAAACTCCACTGACCTCTCTGAATATGGAATCTATCAGTTACGTAATGGGGGATACTTGCTAAAGGCATGTTTTTGAAATCCAAGGTATCAAACTCACGACGTAATTTTAATTAGGTAGCTATTTTTATGCTCATTTGGACGAGATTGTTTCACTGCACAGCGCACAACCTACACTTCCACGCGCACTGACGAAAAAAGAGCTGCTGAGGAGATATCAGGGACTCTTGACTGTTTAAATCTGTCAATCCTTTAGCATAAATAGATTGCTTTGACAAATCAATATATCCAATCGCAAAGCAATTAATTGATAAATTCAGTTTGAATAAATTCTCGTAAAAGCAATGCCATACTGTGAAAAAGATTGTGTGCCTCATTATCTGAGTACTTAAAAGCTCTATGCCAAATTCAGTGCACTTAACTTCGGTCACAAAAAAGTTGTGATATTTTCGTGACACAAAGAATAGGCTTAGAGTTAACGTTTCCAGGCTTGGATTGTTTCCTTTCATTATGCCCAGATTATTTTCAAACATTAATTAAGTAGTTACCGATCACTAGTCATTATCTTGAGGGAAATTCGGAGTGAATAAATAACAACTCCCGATTGCAAGAGAATGATCGGACTCCCATCAGTTACTCATCTCAGGTGAATACTCTGCGTTAATTGTTCCCTTTTAAGCGTTTCAGAAATTCTCAACGGTCTGCGTACCCAAGCAATATATTTTGCTACAATTAAAAAATGGAAAATCGTTGTATCAGTAATTAATATGTGAGCTGGAGGCTTTCCAAAACCTCCAAATTTTCGTTCAGTTAAACTAATTAATGATATAAGCTTGAAGGCTATATCAATTGTTTTGTTCTTAAAGTTTACTCAAAGGTGTCGTTTTAATTTACTGTGCAATATCGTTTTAATTTTACTTTGCAATTATGGAGATAGAGTTGCACACTTATCATCATCACGTGTGTTTCACTAATATAGATTTTTGCCGTAATATCCCCTTTCCCGTCGTTGAGTCATATCCCATCTATAGCACCTTAGGCAACACCACGTTTTATTTTTGCTTAGTCTCTCATATATCTCCGTTCGACTTTTCGTTTATTTTTCTCTCCATCCTACTTGAAAACAGCGAAATTTCTATTCAAACACAACTCTTTAAATCCTCTGTAACACCAAGCTCCATACATTAATTTATATTTTACTGAATGACGAAGTTATACTTCCCGGAAAGGTAACCTGTTTCCCCAGCTCAGAATATTCCTAACTTTCCTTCATTTTTTTACTATTACTACTTTATAAACTTCATTACCTCCGTTTTATATGATTAATTCACATTCCACATATCACGCACTTTTTCACCTGCGAAATACACATCGAGTCCCGTGGCTGACTGGCTAAATAAATCTTGGCCATCTGCAAATCTACCAAAATCAACAGTTACCTGCTACTTTCCTTCGCAATTTTATCCCTTTCCATACATTTATTACCAAATTGTCAGCTAACAATCGAAAATCAATGGTAATAAGAAATGGCCCGGCCTGAATCCTCTTCCGCTTCATTCTCGAGAGGTTTTATAATTAAACGGCTAAACTTCCAGTGTACTCCCTATTTCAGATTTAAGTGTGATACATACTTTGAGAATTAAATTGGGGATATAAAAAGAGGAAAATGTGGATACGGATACGTTTAGCGATGGCAAGTTAACACATTAGGCAATTTACTGCAATGGCTTGTGCTTTATTCTAGTTCAAGGAACATTTAATTAACAGTCTTGGCTGAAATATGAATAAAAATTGGCTCGACATCAATGGTCGATGTACAGCAAAAAGCAGAAACTACCAGTTCTAATTTACAACAATAAGACAGTCCGTGCTGCTCAGTAAATGTTTTTTAAATTCGTACTCTGAACACCAAAAGATATTCGGCTAATCTTCGAACAATTTGCGCAAAATATTAAGTACCTAAATTACCAGTCTATCCAAGTAATATGTGTCACGCTCATTATCGATGGATTTTTATCTTCAAGGTTAAAAGGTATGCTCCGGAAGTGTGCGATCTGATTATTTGTAACCTCGAGTGTAACATCCAATTTTCCCCATTTTGCTGATGGTATTTTACAGTGACACTACTCTACTCCTCAGTCCCAGTGTCCTCCTTAGTGTACAAAACAGCTCTTTTAGTTTGTGTTATCCCAAAATGTTCCATTTGTTAATTGAATCACAATGGAGTATTTTTTTAAGCTAGCAGCACACTTCCCGGGCACTCATTGGTGGAAGAAATCAAGATTTCATGGCCAGCGGTGCTAGTCAACAAAGATGATTATAAGAGACGCGTTTAATCGCACTGAAACTAGGAAGTCTTACGTAAACATTTCAGTTTCAATGTAATTTCCACTATTAAGATGTAAATAAATATTGTTTCGAGACTATGATGTGTTAATAATGTGCTTTGTTTACACTAAAAATGAAGATAAAAAGGGTCCTGCGTCCCGACAATCCTTAACCTTTTCAAATCGACTGCGCGTTCCCATTCACGTTTACCATGCAAGTGCGCAATCAGCAATCCAAATGCTTCCGAATCGTTTCCAGCGATGAAAATGCGTGACCCTATCGCGGAGTATAGGTATAGCGAAACTTAGTGACACTCACCAGCTGAGGATTAGATGACACTGACCTTAAAACAAGCGTTGATGAGCGGGTAAAGTTATCGAAGAACTCCCGCAAGGTCCTCTGGAAAAAGACTCGGCCGCTTCAACCCACATCTCACGCATTCTTTCCTCTCCTTTGCGTCATGATCTTCACAAGCGAGTGCCACCAAGTTTCGCTACACCTATACACCCAATTACCACGTTACCTTCTGCGGCCTCGTTGTATGCGGCCGAGCACATAATGCGCCCGCGGTGGTGCACAAAAAATTGCCGCATCGTGAAGCGGCACAGGTAGCAAAAAGGTGGCGCACCGAGTGGAGCCAAGTGCGAGAAGGTGGGAAGGGGGCAGGGGGATGGGGAGGAGCTGGAAATTTCTCCGTCGCTCCCCGGAATAACTCTGCAGAGAAAGCGATGCCAGCTGGAGCCACAGGAGCAAAGGCGGATCCGGATGCCAACGCAGCAATGAAGGGAGCGAATTCGCAATAAAAAGTCTAGTTATAAGTCATAAGTCTAGCGTGACTGAAATAAGAAAAGATATTTCGGGAGGAGAGAGGACGGCAACTTCTAATGGGTCGCGCGGCTGGACTCGGGCAGGGATTTAATCCGTCCGCCTCCGAGTTGTCTTCCAGCACGGATTCACCAATCTCCCTCATGAATGGGGTAAGATGGCGTGACGAGGATAAGACCCCCGTCTTTAGCTTTGCTGAGAGGAACATGTGTCTATCTATTGTCTCTCTTAGTCGTAATCACCGAGGTCTTGAGTGTTCATCTCTTGAAATCACAGCAAACTCAGGAATTTCCAACTTGTAGTTTAACTTAAATGTTGCCGAAGGATTTTTAAATAGGAACAAAACATAAAATTTGCTGTGAACTAATGCAAAATGCGAGCCTTCCTAATCTTATTGGCACAGTGAAGTGACACAAAGCCTGAATTCTTAAAGCTATTATGATGAATTTAGTAATTTTTGACGTAAGTGAGAAATATTATATTTTTGAAAAATAATGTGCTTCGGACAAAGACCAATTATATTGACTATAAATGATTGCGAGAAATAGAAACTAAGGTTAGTAAACCAACGTTACGTTACAGGGAACAATTGCTTTAACTCAATCAAGGAATAATATAAAACATCAAAATCATATGAAGCATAGGCGGTATACTCAGAAAGTTATAGTTGTAACATATATAACCACAAATGAATCAATTTTTGCTTTCTGGTCACGTATCAATCGTCATTACATAGATTTTGAGGAAGATATCCCCTGCGTATACCTATATTAGGAGGAACTTTGACGATATACTGTGTATATCGCACATTCCCGAGTGACATGAACTACACTATACCCTTTTAAATTGATAAAATTGAAATTGGTACACCAATGGTATGCATGAATGTTGACAATGATTAGTTTTTTATGTAGCATTAGGAATTAATATTTACATTAGGTATACGTCAAAATTAAAGTGATGTACTCTAAAATACTCTACTCTAAATTGTCACGTACATACACGATTTTATATCATTTTATTTTAAAAGTGGGGTAATAGTTATGTGTTCAATTTAATATGCATCTAAGCAATTTCCATACGTCAAAATGGTATTCTTTTCATCAATCAGATACCTTGAATTAGTTCACTGAAATTGAATATGTTCCCATCGGTCATGTAAGAGTACTGCTTCCACCCACCTCCCTGTCATCTCAAAGAAGCAGCCCCGCACCCACGCGAGAAGGGATGCGGGTGAATTTATTTTCAATTCCGCCATTTCTGTATCTGTCCCCTCCCAGAATTCCATTCAATTTTGATTCGGAGGGAGAGAAATACTTCACGATGGCCTCCGTTGAAACAAGAATGAAAACAGTTTGATATAGCGTAGCTTCGAAGAATAGAAACGGTGGATATCCACTGAGAGTGGCGGAGAATTGAATGCTTGCGTTAAGGAATGGGAAATGGCCGAGCTTCACACAACAAGAGGCTATGAATGGCTCAAGAGTAACACTAAAAGAGTTAAATAATGACACAGAAAATAACTAAAAGAGTGGTGCACCAAATAATTGGAGGCTTTCGTTCTCGTTTCGCTTTAGTCTCTTGACATCATATTGAGAATGAAACAAATTGCCTTTCGCTCAAGTAAAATAACTGATGACCAGTTCTCAGTATCCTAATCCTTATTTAAGTACACTCAATAAACTGTTAGAAATGAAAGCAGAGAATACAGTTTAATAATTTATGAATATATTCTATTTCATTTTTCGACATGATACCTGTGAGCCCAAGCAAACTGTTCTCTGTCACCGAATCAAGATAGTAACTCTTATGACGGGAAGACTTCACCATAATAAACAAATCAAACTTCTTTTCTCCTGAGAGAAATTGAGTACACGGCAGACAAGAAACTGAACTCCCTATGGCATTTTTGCTGGGATTTAAACTCGACCTGGCGGAATGAGCAGTCAGTGCTCAAGCCACAGCCACCACACCAGCGCTGCCGAAAATGATACGGGCGGACATGCCAGAGGGTAGAGACAGAGGCAAGATAAACCCTAACAAGAATTGAACTTCAGAGACGCTGGGCGGGGTGGGCTGGCGAGAGAGGAGATGCAGGAAGCGGGAGAGGCCGAACCACAAAAAAGACCTTCACACGCTGTGTAGAAATGACCGTTTCCCATCCCATAGCGGCCAGGACGAAGCAAAAAACCGGGCCGGACATGAACCAATATGCCCGACCATGAAAGGCCTGCTTAATGGCACCTTGTTTGATAAAACTCTTTTATACTCCAATTGATTTGAGATAAAATAAACGACTGCCCTCTTCACACAGTCCTCATTTGTTATGTTTTTTCCCTGCCACACACCCTTGAGGTGGCTTGCAGGGTATTCTGTTGATATATATATGTATGTATATTGACAGACCAATTTCGACGACTAGCGCGTGTTTTGTCAACTTAGGTCAGCTATTATATCTTGGAAAAAACCGTTTCGCAATGCAAAAATAGTCCCGGGGCTACAGCACATTTAAACGCCGCAGATGTTCATCCAGAAATAAGCTCACGCTCAGCTGCAACAGGATGCAAATCGCTCTTCGTGGCTCAGGTAGACAGCATGGCAAGGCTACCAAGGAAAGCGCTTCGTATTAAATGTCGCAGATTGCGCTGGCGAGGTGGTTTACAGAGACCAGTCTGTCTGCATCCTTGCGTATCCCTCTTCGCCCTTGATAGGGCTCGTGAGAATCATTCCTGATTCGACATAACGCTCGACGAATACACAGCCGGATTTGAAATTTGTGTTTTTCACCCGCCCGGCAAACTGTTCAGCAGATTTTTACGTATGAGGTGTGAAAAAAAGAACGGGAATTTTAGTTTTTCTCACAGAATATTTATTTATCAATCAATATCAATTTTTACCCTTCAAATTAATCCCTCTTAGATATTTATACTTGTGCCAGCGGTTTTTCCAATCTTGGAAGCACTTCTGGAACTCACTTTTCGGTATAGAGTTCAGCTCCTTCAGCGATTCTGTTTTTATCTCATCAATGGTGGCAAAACGTCATCCTTTCATGGTTGTCATCTGTATCGGGAATAGAAAGAAGTCACAGGGGTCATTTCCGGCGAATGCAGTGGCTGACGCAAAATATGATTTATTTATTTACCAAAAAAAACCGTTGTTTTGCCACAATTCTGGGCGTTTTCGTAGGATTGCTTCACGCAAACGGTGCATAACCTCCACGTAGAATTCCTTATTGGCCGTACGACGGCAGTTACATGACAATTATTAAACATCGGAATTATAAAGCCCGCGAAATTTGAAAATTCCCGTCATTTTCTGATCACACCTGGAAGTCTCACAGGCAACTGTACGCAACCCACACCACTGACTGGTTCTGCTGTTTGCCCACCAATTAGGATGAACAAGGCATATGGTCCAAAACAAAGCCAGTTGTCAAATTGCACCTTTCTACGCGGCAATAGAATATTTGAATGAACATTAGCAATAATTTATGCAAAATATAAAACCTTAATTGAGCAAATCATGGAAGAGAAACCTATACTTCAAGTCTAAACAAAAACCTTTTCATCGTAATTTTGAGATATTGCGATTTTAGATTGCTAATTTCATGAGGAGGGAAAAACAACGCTCAAAATAACAATACGATATCATAGGAGAAAATTTTTATTTAATA
Organism: Pyrrhosoma nymphula; assembly: GCA_963573305.1. Lineage (NCBI taxonomy): Eukaryota > Metazoa > Arthropoda > Insecta > Odonata > Coenagrionidae > Pyrrhosoma > Pyrrhosoma nymphula. The sequence goes on along the minus strand of OY754332.1, from coordinate 101,016,661 downwards.
ATATTCAAAGAATGAAAAAGACTATCAAGCATATCCTATTCTCAAGTCAGAAGACATAACGTTTTCACAATATTTATGGCCTCAATTTATACATTTACACTTAGCGTGCGGGGTCGGTACAGAACACGAATGACGGTACCATATTAAGTTTAAAGGGGTTGGTGTACGGCACGTAGGGGAACAATGAAAAATAGTTTATGTAATCTTCTTTGCACATACAAATTTTTGAAATCAAATGTTGATCGAAGTACGTTCTTTAAACGAACATGCAGCCTATGGGTAACATTTTCCTTTAGCTAAAGGAAAAAAGCTTACAAGCCATTAAGTCCCATAAAAATAAATAGTTATTATTTTATTACAACCGAATTAGAAATAAATATTGCATCTTGAGAGAATTAGCTTATGATGTGTTGTAATGCATGATATTTATTAAAATGATTCGAATTTTAATAGAAGTCCTGCCACGGAATATAAAAATGTATAGAAGAAACTAATCATCACGAAGTAAAGAGCACTTTGCAATTTATTCCATCTGACTCTTTCACAATTTTACTTGAAAAATGTTAGGAATCGTATCGAAGACTCATAAATTTGCATCGCATTTATCTTCGATGCTGATCGTTTTAGTAATAAACAATTAACATATGGGCCACAGGGGTTACTTTTGTGTGATTATTTTGTTATAGAGGGTAACTTTAATTAAATAAGGAAAGAAAGATTCAAAATTCGCCATGTGAACGCCTATATTGTCCAGTAATATTTGAGCCCAGATAAGTTTCCTCTACTCTAGTGTTTCCCAAAAAAGTTTCTACTCTCCTTGAGTAGCGCTCATCTTGCACTGAATGCCTGACTGAATGTATTCATAGACGAGAGTCTTTCAATATTATGTTATATTAGCAATAATCACGTTTAGCTTTTACACTTTTACGTTACGATGATGCTATCGAAATGGATTGCGTGTTTCATGATTTTGATTAACATAATGTCGTGAAGAAAAATAGCTCGGCTATAACCAGCAAAGAGATTTCGAGTCCCTTAAGATCAAATGAGAGCGGAATAACATCGCCAGGTAATGTTTTGTGAGAAATTTAAGAAACAATATAGCAAATCTGGTTGACTGGCAAAGAAAATTCTAGAAATTGTTGTCATGTCGAAAATAGTGACAGAATAATTGAATGGTAGTTAAGCATTAGCAGATAGTATTTTGTCGTAATTTATTGAATGTATGTACTTTAATAATGTAGTATGCATTCATACTTAAAAGATGATGACGATCAAGGGTTTCTATTTATTCCAACAATTAAAGGAGATCCTCATATAAAATATTGAAAAAAGAGTAACCGATGGCATGTTTATTTTAATTGTTCGTAGTTCAGCAATGAACTGGGTTCGTAAGCTTCTTCTGAATTGCATATAGTGTTGCTTTGAAGTCATTTTATGCTATTAAAAAGCTTCTAACAAGATAAAATTAAAGATTGTTGTTTACATTTATGGAAGGGTGCGCTATAAGTTTCAGCTTATGATGATATTAAAAGGACAAACAGTAGAGGGGAAATAATTTACAAAGGTTATGTTTGATTATAGTCATTCGTCTCAAATACACATCAGTCGAAATTACTTCCTTCACAAGTCTCATAACCTAAAGTTGTGTGGGCTCTTTCTTGCTCGAATCCGGATGAGATGTAGCAAAAGCGAGGGAACCAGACGAGGCGCCATAAAGACGAAAAGTCGGAATGAGAGAAGACACCTTAGCGAGGGCATGCTAAGAGCTAACGAGATCTCTCAGCACGTCTTCTTATACCACTTGTATTATCAAAAGAAAACATTTGTACTGATCGTAAAAAAGATATTTCCCCCCTTAACATTACTTAATTAATAAACCAACCTTAAAGATATTACTTAATTATATCAGAATCTAAAAGCGTTCATACTGCTCTAGTTGGAACTCCTCCAAATTTTTCGGTGACGCGGCGATGACGCAAAGAACCATATTATGGACTTTAAACATCCTTTTTCTGAGACTGCAGCGCCGTTTACTTTATAAAAATTAACGCAGATAAGAATTATTAAATCACAATATATAGGATTTTAGCCAGTTTGCCTTTATTGCCTGATATGTAGTACACTGATATATTATCGGTTTTCTATAATGGATCCTATTTAAATGCAAAAACGCTCGTAAATTTTCCCAAAAAAAAAATATATTGATCAACTTTTGTATTGCATGCGAAATTTCATATCGTGAAAATAGCATGTGAGGTTCTCTCTATACATTCAGTCAGTTTCAAAACATAATTTTTTTAATCCAAGAAAACAAAATTTTTCATGCCACCAACAAATATAGTATGAAAGAAAAGAAAAATGGTTGACTCAATTAGGAATCACTAAAATCACACTTGTCAACATAAGTTAAATTTAAGCTATCGATAAGACAAAGTCTCCGGCTTCACCTGGTGGAAACTCCTTGTCACACATAATAAAATACTCAGTTCCTTTCCACACTTTTTCTTACGATACGACCATGGTTTTGACAAATTTGTGTCATATTCAGGTACAGAAATAGGTTCACGTTTGCCTTATATACCTTAACAAACAGAGGTGGGGTGGGGGGGGAAAGTTGAGGGGGAGGTTTAGTATTCTAACAGTCACAGAATTGGTTTTTGAGGGAGGGGGGGAAGGTAAGTGGCTGGGAGGTTAGGAAAGAGGGACTAGAGGGAATTGGAGTCATTTAAAGAGCAAGGTCAGATGCCTTATCTATGAGAATTTCGTCGAATATATGTGCTTGAGATTTAGTGATGGTCATGGAATAAGCCCAACGGAGGAAAACCACTTTCCACGCAATTCCAATGGTAACTCGATATCTTGCGTGTCAATAAGCATCCACAGGATAAACACACGGGAACCTCTTTGCAACAATCGAATATTTCTTGCGCGAACATGAGAAAAATGAATAAAATGCACAGCAATGGAATTGCAAACAAATGGAATAGTTCTAAGACGAATTTGAGGTCATATCCATAAAATATGACAAACATAAATATGATAAATTACCTTACCATATATCAGCGTATCTATCTCCTTCGTCAATAATGGAGTTGAGTAAGCTTCGTTTTGGCAAACCGGTAGATTTACTTTGCAGGATATAATAATGGATATGTGATTAATGGGCCAAATACTTGTAGCAGTGCATCGAAAATATTTCTACTCATTTCATACTGTCATTGAAAAACTTCATAGGATGCTCACATAAACCTTCAAACGACTTGTAAAACTCTGATTTCAATATTCTGTGACTTGCTAATAGATGCATCCAATACGGATGTTTCCATCGTTTGACCCTTACACGAAGTAAAAAAGGTACCTAAACCGCAAGGTTTCAATGTCATGTATCATATACAACTCCGCCAGGGCAGGGTGGTGGTCTGTTTAGTGGAGGTACGACGGGAAACATGGTAAGGCCGTTAGACAAACTCAAGTAGAGGGGGCCGAGAGGTGGTCCCAGAGGGGAAGACACGCCATGGAAACCGGAGTAGGGAATAGTGTTGATTTTCGAGCTGTGCGGAATGGTATTTACGACGCAAAACAGTAGCAATACCGATCAACTATCGCTCTACTATGCACAATTAGAATACAGCAGTGCTGTTCCCGGCAGTTATTCTCAGTTTGTTACTAGGGGAATTATAACAGTAAAACTTTAGAGAAAAAGTGGAGAATTTTTCGAGCTATTAAAGCAATCTTTTAAAAATAAAATACTTTATGTAGTTTTCCTTTGTTTTTATGCCTCCATAATTTCCCGTGATTTGGATTATTACAGGATGAACCACACAAATTCACATACGATTTTATTTTTAATTTCATGTTTAATAACTTAAACATTTAGTTGGCGGTAAGGTTAAAGCCGGATAGTTTTATGTTTCACTGTTTGGCACTTAGTAATCCTATCTATCGTCGGTGAAAAACAATCGAATGCGTGTACATTCATTACCATTGACAGCCGCTGGTAACTCTCGTTTCACAGGCGCAGGAGTGGTACGGTCGCCGCCGAGGTTTTCTTGTTAAGGACATGGATACTTGCAAATAGTTAAATGTTAGCGGCTTACGACGACCTTTCTCCCCACCATTTTTTCCAAATCATACAAAACTCTATACGTATTTTCCTCTAAGTAATAAGAGTCAGCCATGTGACGAGCTCAAATGCCCCCTTTTCTTGATTGATTCCTGTACGTGGCTGGGTGAACTTTAATTACTACTCATGTGACCTTTAACCCAACCCAAGATTAACCCTTAGACAACCATTTTTTTCTCCTAAAGTACCCATAAGTACTAATGGGACACAAGTGTCCCATTGGTACGGGACACATATGTCCCATTGGTACTTATTGGACGGCACATCTACCTGGGATATATGTCCCGTTGGTAGTCAAAGGGTATAAGATTTATGTGGATGGAAAGTCTCATTTGACCTATGAACGTTGCTAATTTCTTCAGATTTAACTCACTGTATCAGCCTTCCGTTTTAGTCTCCCACATTTTACCGGTGAAACCCATTGCCATCCATAAGTCCTTCTATCCATGGAATATTTTCCTCTCATGATTAAACTGTAAAGTGAGCATGATCCCGAAGGGCTCCAGATGAGACCCGTCGGGGACAATCCGAGAGCGGTGACAACGGAGAGCGAGAGCATCGCGCAGCCGTCTCTTCAAGTGATCGAGGCTGAAAGTAAGCGAGTGACATCTAAACAAATACGGCGAGAACAAGTGTCACCGCACGGTCGTAGTTAAAGTCGCCAGCACTGTCCACCTTACTCACAGACTTAGAATTAACTTGACCCTACCGGAAAAAATGGAACGCAGGGTGTGGAAAGCGGTTAATGTGCGAAAGAAGACAATAGCCTTGGCGGAATGCGGACGGACACGTGGGCCGAGCGAGGGCGACTTTAAAGGGAGATGATCTATTCCGCGTTGCCTTTAATGCCACCGGTACACATTAGTGGTGTTTTTCGAGTAGTACTAAACTAAACGGCATTTGAAGTAAATTACTCTCTACCACATCGTCAGTTTCACCTTGGAGATACTGCTCACCGCAGCATTCCTCGCTTTGCCAGAAGCAGCTCGTGAAACATTTAAATCAAAAGAGTCAAACTTTGATTTATTTGTATTTTTGGTGTATAAGAGTAAATGCACATTTTTATCCATGAAATATATCTCAAAAGTTTTCTTTACTTTTACTAATTATTTTTTCCACTGATCGCCACTGCTACGCTACCAAACCCAAGAGCCCAGAAATAATTTTGCTGACAGCTTAATGATTCCATCTATCCAATTAATAGTAAAAACATTAAGTATATGCCAAGTCAGGCAGTGACAAATTTGCCTAGATATGTAAACACCGCTGTTACAAGTAGCCGCCCTGAGCAATTTTAAAATCGGTAATCGTCGCGAATGCTATCACCGGCTTCATCTACATCTACGATGAACCGCGCAAGCCACCACTAGGGTGTGTGGCGCGGGGTGATTCCACACCAGGCATACAGCACTCGTCCCAGAACAAATCAGAACCTCGCACGCTCCCCCTGGCGCTAGGTGCAGGACAAAAAGCTGAGGAGAACAGTGCGCAGTCCAACCGGAAACTGGGAAAGTGATACGTAAATGAACATACAAACATGCAGAGAAATGCTATAGACACATCTAGTGATAAAAAAGAGTCATCATTTTGCACATTGGGAGTGAAGACGGGTTTTTGGATGGAGCTGAACTCTGTTTTGTTGGCCAGAAGGGAAGTTCTGACTATCATACAGAAGTTAACGCCCAACATTTTGAGGAATGGCTCAGAAAAGTGACCTTTTTCCGCACAAGTCAGCAGTGGTAATCGACCAAGCACCATATCATACAATGATAGAGCCTTCGTCTAAAAACCCTTCAATGGCTTGGAAAAAGGCTGAAATGATAGCTTGGCTACGCAAGAAAAATATTCCCTTCCCCGTTGACTCGCCAAATTACGAAAGTTTAACTAAGGCAGACCTTATAAACAATGGACACTTCACACCCCACCTGAGGAAGCTACATGTCCTAACTGAAGAGCTCCGAACTGATGTTGAGATGATGTGGTTGCCAGTGGCCCATCGCGAGTTAAACGCAATAGAGCTAATATGGGCGTACGTAAGAAACAAAATAGCGAAAGTGAACATGGAAAATGCTGCGGAAAAAGGAAATAGTGTGAATGTAACATGCGATCTCTGTAAGGAAGCATTGCGGTCAGTCACACCCGAATTGTGGAGGAAATGTGTTCAACATGCCCCAAAAATTGAGGGGCATTATTGGGAAAAAGACCACTTGATGGAGGACATTTGTGAAGTGCAACCACTTCATATAGATCCAATGAGTTCTGAATCTTCCAGTGATAGTGACTTGGATTTGGAATCTGATGGCGATGATATGATTACATTCGTAAATGATTCTTCACAGTGTAGTCACCTTCTAGTTTAGGCAAATTTTGAGGATTTCAGTGCACTCTACCTTATAAACCACGCAATAAAAATAAAAATTAGAAAAGAAAATATATAAAAACATGTTTAAGGCTGCCTAAAGGAGGTCCAAAGCCCTCATGAAAAAAGCTGTTGGGGAATGGAAAAGGAATTATCACTTTGAAAAAAAAATTTATATACATTCAACGAGGGAATTACAGTACTTTTATCATCGAGGAGCCAGCACACATCCAGCCGTCCTATTCACCGATAGACGTCCAGACTCATTGTGCGTCAGGAAGCGGCAACAGTGAGCGCTGCGACAAAAGAGAAAGTTACGCAGGGCAGGCTATCGCCTCTCGCCGGCAGGCAGTAGCTCCAGTGAAAAATCGACGCTAACCTTAAATCGATATAAAATAAACTACTTTCTGCACTATCAAAAGTACAGCAAGATCACACAGACAATGCCAAGACAAAGACGACGGTACGACGCGCGCGTTTTTTGGATCTTTCGTTGCTGTGAAAAAGTTACGTCATATAACTAACAACAACTCATGTTAAAATAAAGTTATAGAATTAAACTTTCGGAATCGAATTTATAAAAAAAACGGTCTAGCCGTGGTTATAATGCAACGTTGCTACATTTATTGGTTTTGGTTTTAGAAGCCCGTCGAATCAGTAATTGCGTGTAGAGTGCCGAAAAACGGGTACTTTTTCTCTTCTCACTTCAAGAACATACCTTTAAAAATTGATCAAAAAATATTCATTAAATATGATCGACGTATATTATATAAAGCTACATTTTGAAGTAAACTACATTGTAATCGGACGAGTCGCTATGTAACTACGTTACTTCAAACTCGGGTACTTATATAATTTTGAAACGGACAGTAGTCCCCTAATTTTATTCTCATGATCTGATCTGCCGTAGTATGCCGGATTTTGTACAATATTATCAACGTCGTCAGAAAATAGACCGGTTTGGAACCTCCATAATAGATTGAGTCTAAATTTTAATCGAAATCTGAAAGCGTTTCCCATCCCAGTTGCTGCAAAAGGTCAGTAACACTAACGAGATTATCATAACGGCCTTTACCGTATCTTGCCGATCTTCGCTGCACGCGTTCTAACTCAGTTTCCAAGCCTATCTCATAAGGATCCCAAATACTGACAGCATATTCCAGGTGGGGTCTAACGAGCGAGAAATAGCTGATTTCCCTTACTTTATCATCGCACTTGCCAAGTACTCTTTTAACATATCCCAATTTACGGTTAGCTTGACCGGTAATTTCCCCAATATGTTTACTCCAAAACAGATCATTAGTCAGTTTAACTCCAAGGTATTTAACCGATTCTACAGTTTATAATATTCTGTTGTTTATGCAATAGCTTTTACAAGGAGCGTTTTTCCGTTTCCAAAATTTTATAACAACGCATTTTTTCCGGTTTAATTCTAGCTGCCACACACCGCACCACTCTTGTATTACCTCGAGGTTCTTAGTTAGCGCCTGCTTATCATTAAGGCTACGAATTTCTCTATACACCACTGCGTCGTCTGCAAATAATCTAAGCTTACTCTCAACTGTTTCACCGATGTCGTTTATGTACAAAAGGAACAGAAGTGGGCCTTCGACACTTCTCTGTGGCACACCCGATGTGACTTTTACTTCATTAGAGATAGCTCCATCTAATACAACCATTTGCACGCGATTGCTCAAGAATTCTCTAATCCAGGAAATTACGTCGTCGTCTAGCCCGTAGGATTTTAATTTCATGAGTAGCTTACTGTGGGAAATTTTATCAAATGCCTTTTTAAAGTCAAGAAAAATTGCATCAACTGGAACGTTTTGTTCACCCGAGACTAAAATATCGTGGACAAAAAGTTCTAATTGAGTTGCGCAAGATCTTCCCTTCTGAATCCGTGTTGCGTTTTTGTTAACAAGTTCTGCATATGCAAGTTCTGCACATGAAGGAACAGTGAAAATCTTCCAGCGGGAAACGTCGTCACTGCTGGGAAATACGGCCTCGACAAGGATAAATTTGTTTATTCACACCAGCAAGGGAGCTGATGGCTAATGGAAAACGTAGAGTACTTACTTATAATCCCAACAGCAAGCTGCTAATCTAGCCGATGGTTATCTCACCCCTCAAGCACAAAGGCCACAACACGTTCAACACACACACCAACACTTGGGGGTCACAAGCCCCACGAATTTATATTCACAAAAAAGATAGGTATTAAATGCACTCCACCAAAATCTACATGCACTTGTCACACAACTCCAACAGAGCACACCGACGACCGAATAATGCCCCACTTATTTTTATTCACCAGGAATAAAACATGTAAAACACTCCACCACAATCCACATGCACTTGTCGTCACACAACACAAACATAATCCAACAACGCACCTCGACAACCCACGACTCACCACTAACCGCACAAACACATTGACCGATTACCAACCGCCTTCACACCGTGGAGCCATGTTCCCGTACTCAAGACGGTTGTCTCGTCCTCAGTCACTTTCTCCCTCCCCGCCACTCCCCTCCCCTACACTACCCTCCGGAGCAGCCAATGAGCGACCGGATCGCCGTCACGAGGGTGTCAGACTCTCGAGGCTGGCGCTGACGCAAGTGAGCATTGCCGGATTGCCGCGCTATTCGGCTTCCGATGCTGCGCCGGCACTGCTGCCGCTCACACCTCGCCGGCACAAAAATGGGGAGCAGGGATGCAGGCGCGTTCAACCGCTTAAGACAAAACTTCGAAAGTCAATGCAACGCACTACGCCCTCCAGGGTCACCCAGGCAATGGCGTGATACCGAAATTGCCTTTGCACCATTATCAGTCTCTCTTGACGACTGATACATGACTCCTAATACTAGGTGTACTGCACTTGATACTTAAAACCCAATGGTGACAGTGAAAACAGGTTTTTTCATTTATTTTAAAGGATTTTGTTGTCATTTCCCCCTAATTATTCGTGAAACATGTTATTAAACGAAAAATAGCAAAATTAGGCATTTTTATCTGACTGAAGAGGCATAAATACGATTTGGGTCAATTTAAACAGTAATGTGCTTGATTGATCCATTTGTTGCTTGATTTTGAATTTGGCAATAAAATTTAATAAATTAGACTGTGGTTCAGTTTATTTTTAGTCTATGAAATTTTCGTGTCATTAATTGTTACTCCTTTATGTTTCATCCAACTGCTTACATTTCAAAATAAATTGAAAACATCATCCCTAATGTCAAAGAAAATAAAAGGCACAGCTTGCTGCACGCACATCGCCGAACATAGCTATACGACTATACAGGATAATTTGCGAAACCAATCCACAAATCCTAAGCACCGGCGCCGAGATATTTGATCCGTTATCACAAAAAATCTGGCATAATTATAAAAGTATTCACGACTACATCCTGTGCTATTCATTTCCATTTTATTGAAAATATTTTATACGAATGCTTAACAAGTCTCAGGTATGGAAATTCGGTATCAGAAATCGGAAGAAAATCGATAGCTTTGAATGGATCTATTTCAGTATGGAAAAATACCAGTCCATTACGTATGGTGATTTTTTTCAGAAAGGCACATACCGATCCCGCAGGAGGATCAGAATTGAAAAATCGAGGGGTGAAGAAATGTATCTATTTTTGGGAGAAAAATGCGACGAATAAAATGATCCAAAGGCCATTTGGCCAGCCCGCATTATTTAATGAGAATTGATTCCCGTGTGGACCATGTCGGGTGATTTTGACAGTGCAAACTTGAGCCACAGAGCGATTTGTGTGCTGCTGCTAAGCTTGGGGCTTAATGGGGACGAACGTCTGTATTTACATAGTACGGCTCTTGCGAAAGCTTATGGCGTTCGGATGCGCGGCGTTTGTGTTGTCCGCGTCATACAAATTCCATTTTTTTAAATGCACCCATGCATGGCACAAATGCCATGCCATCGCTTTCCCCTACGTCCCATTTCCCTACCCCTCCCACCAAACTTTACCCCTCCACGACGTCTTCTTCTACGCATCCGGACGCCATAAGCTTTCGCGAGAGCTGTAGTTGCCAAATGGCCAAAGGACGAATATTAATCATCCAGATTTCGTTAGCATGTATTAATCTCCCCTGAATTGCTTTATTTTATTTGAGAGGCATGAAAGTATCACAGAAATAAAAAATAATGACAAAAATAGTCATTGCGAAGAGGGCAAGTGTAAATTAATTCAATGAAGTCAGGAATAGCCATTTTTAAGTAATTCATCGTGCGAATTCAATGCTCTTTGGAATAAAACAAACCGATGGAAAAAAACTAGAAGTCTAGGTGGATTTGACCTCTTTAATGACTCGAAATCTCGTTCATACTTCCAAGTACACAAAAATTGTGTACCAGAAGCATGAAAGGTTAATGGATGGATAAAATACTTTTAGAATATGACGATGAACGCAAGGGAGCGTCAAATTATCGAGTCGTGTGTCCAACCCTCGTAAGATTATTACGCTGTTCTGGATTGTAAGTCTTTCAAATTATCTTTAAGAATATAGTGATTTATTATTTACATTGTATCATATTGTATTGAAATATGCAAAAACTAAAAGCTACTGATATGTACGCTAATATGCAGTGCTGAAAACTGGAATGTGGCTCTCTACTTCCATTCTGTTATATGCAATGACAGAGGCTATTCATCTATTTGAACTTTTGGCAAAAGAAGCAAAATCGTGCCTAATATTTTTTTATTGAATTGTATTTAAGAGAATATGGCGATAACAATAAATGGTATCACTGGGACTAACGTTCAAGGGAATAAAAAAACCTGGAAAATATTTTTTAAGCCGTCTTTCACTGATGTTCATCGTTAAGTGAAGAAACACCCTTCACCTTTTTCTTCTCATCGGAGAAAATGTAAAATAAACCATTCTAGCAGAAAGATTGAATGCCTCTAATATAATTGATCCTAAGCGTCGTTCGGTGTTTCAATATAATTAAATATGCCCGATGAATATTAATTCACATCTAGTCAAGCAAACGAATGTATTTGTCCCTAAATATACACTTCAATACTCCAAAAAATCTTGGTTTCGATGTCATATATATTTTTTATGACTTAATGTTGAACATGGTGCCGAGGAGTTTCAATAATACCGTTGCAATGCAGTCAGGTAAAACCGAGCATAACCTTCGGTTAAGATTGATGCCAGTAAGAAGTGAAAAAACAGCAAATAAGGAATCCATACAGGAAAATATCATTAAAGCTCAAACTTTTCATTTACTTTTCGGAACTAATTCGATCAGTTCAAAGGACCATGCTCCATTAAAAAAAATATTTGCACCATGAGAGATTTCAAAAAATATATTTCACACGAGGAAAACTAATTATGATGAAAGTTGTCAAATTCGACTTGCCGCAATCGTCAGTACGCAGGCATGTCAAAGCAAAATATTATGGATGGCATTGAGATGATTAATTAGTTGATGCAGGCGTCATACGTTATGTTGATGAACTGGGCATTTAATGATTATCACATGTATTTTGTACATATTAAACACGCCGAAGGAAATTTAAATTGTTAGACAAATTTCGTATAAAGGCGATCACTTTCGAGTGCTATCATTTCATGAATTTGATATTTAGGGCACAATTTAGATGAAGATTGACAGATGCTGAAGTGCTATCATTTTGAGATGTAATAATATAAGATATAAAGTGGAATTAGAATCAAGGGATGGGAGTTAAAGAACATTAATATCTGGCATAAAAGCAGGCTACATTACACGCTCGTGCAATTTTACACGCTCGTGCTGCTTCTACTGACAATTTCTTTTATTGTAAAATTTGGCCACGTCTTGTGAGCACCATCCAACCTCCGCCAAACAAACGTGAAAGCCCTCATTTTTCGGCACTAGGCGTCAAGGAGGCCTTGTTGAGTGTCGGCTCTCTCTCCCATTGGCCCATAGGAATGCGCTTGGCAAGTATGGACCGAATTGGATCGAAGCGACCCTCCACCGTGTATGCATTGCCACGTGAGACGTATATGGGGTAATAATGTGATTGAACTCACGCTAGATTAAAGGCCGTTTAGACATAAGAATTGAATATTATCCCTTATCTCTGGAATACATCATAATATTATTCAGGGATTCCTGAAAAATACTGTTAGTATGCACAACTCAAAATTCTGGCCAAAATGTAAAATAAATTGAATACTCCTCGATTTCTGGCATTGAGAACCTGAGAGCTTGAACCTTTCGCCATAGAGCAAATAATAAGGCCTTTTTCCACAATGCTTCTACCCCCGCGGCCTTATACGCGAGCACTTACACGAACGCTTTTACTGAATTAGAACTGATGCCATTCACTGGTGGAGTGTTACTGTATTTGCGCAAGTTATGTTTACACAATGAGTTTCTGGCGCTTGGCAGTATCACGATTAGTCTTATTAAATTATAATAAAAACATTGAATCAAATCTATGTTTAAGGATTATGTATTATTTCCAGTTTTAAAGTTCCTTTATCACACCATTAGATAATGGTGGATTCGCAAAGAAAACCGTTTTAATATCTTTATCTAATGTCTCTATAAATTTATTAATTACTCGAGTGAAGTAGAGGTATTTTCAAGAGCTGAAATCAGTTGAAGCATAACAGACGATGAATTTATTAGATTACATAACTCCTTTTTGAAAAGTTAGCTGCGCGAAAGGGCCCAGGCATAAAACGATATTAACGCTTTCGATAAATTGTATGTGCTAATCTAAATAACTCAAGTAGGCATGGCATTTTCGTTATAAATTTCATTTTGTGCGTGGAGATCGAATGCCTTCGAAAATACGCTACTTTTTCTCGTCCCTGGATACAGCAATGAGATTGATAGTGGCTACTTCTTTTAAAGGTTTGTATTAGCAGCCAAGTATGCATAGGATGTACGGAAGATGTAACGTTTAACAGAAAGTTTTGGATACTGAAGCACTCGCCACTCCTGTCATGGAATATAAAAACAAAATACTTATACACTTTTTACGAAGCACTGGCCCTTAATAATGATAAATATCGAAGGTTTGGCGTTTTTAATGCAAGACGGCAGAGCAATAAGCTTATCAATTATTCCTGTCGATCTAGTGGTATGATTGCGAGCACCATGGCATTTTCTATTGGCTTGTATTTTGTAACAGGTGTATTTGACTAGCTTTTTCTTCATTCATACCGAAATATATGAGGCCAAGTCCACGTTCATTCGCTAGTCTGCATGGAAATCCCCGGTATCTATCATTAGGAGGGCATTGAGGATATTTTTTTGCCCTAACTTCACTATAAAATGCCTATATATGAAATGTATACACACATATGTCATCCTTTCCTTATGTTTGAAAATGTAGTTTCCAGTTCTCTAACGTTCAAATCTTCTTTAAGTAAAATTATCTAAAAATCATACTTTTTTCTCGAGTAACAAGCCATGAATTATTTTCGGAGCAAAAGAGATTTATTTTCGGCGTAACAAACATACGAGTGGTTAAAAATATTTGGTGCAAATATACACAATAATGCCATTGAACGCTTCTTCCAATGCCTTAATAATGATCAATATGCCTCAAAATATTTATATTCTCAATATAATTATGAGCAATACAAATAATAATTGGAGACGACAAGGGATATAAGTAACCTAAATTTTCCGTTATATGTTCATATGTTCGTAAGCATACGTTAGATGACTATTACACCAATTTAGTTTTTAAAAACAAGAGTAAAACGGAAACTATCAAGAATACTACGGGCCGAGAGCGAGACTGCATTCAAGCATTGTTTTGTATTTTGAAGTGCGGAGAGGAACTGTATGGCTTCCTCGCGGGAATTTTCGCCGTCGTGAAGGGCCTATACCATTTTTCATTTTATGTTCACTGACACCGACTAATAAAAAAGTAATAATAGGTCCGAGTAGTCCCTAAGATACCATACATGACTGATAGGTGTCTTCAGAGTCTCTGCAGAAACCCGTGGATCTTAGGACATACATATACACATATTCCTTAGGAGTTTAGAGTCCTACATTAGAACTACGACAGCTAATGATGCAGAAAACCAAGCTTGTACGTAATGAAGGCCTAAAATGCGCAACGCATGTGAATGCATCCCTCTTCCTGCTTTGATATAGATGATTGCTTAAATCAAGACTTTTAAGAAGTACAAAGCCCTCCCCACTCAACGGGCCTCATATCCAGCGCATGATGGAAAAACTGTAAGCCTTACACGGGAATTCTCCAGAAAACATTGTGTAGACTTCCTGGAACTCACGGCAAAAATCTCTTGGCCGTGTCTCCTTACACAATTTTTAAATAAATTTGAAATATTTTAACGTTAACTGCTCGTCATGACACAATTCTCTATTTAATGGGTACTTACACTTAATTAACATATAATTGACCGAGATATTGTCCCGCTTCTAGGACTAGTTCATACATGTGTTTACGGCATGCGATGTACAGAAGATTGACAATCAAGTCACCCTCTATTAGAACTAAGACACCGTGAGAGAATTTTCATTTTAAATATAAAGCAGTCAGGTTCTGAGGTAATAAGTACTACAATGATGACGTCAAGAAAAACATAAGTGACTCCATCGTATACCATATGAATTACCTGTATTATAATATACGCGTTTCAGGCTCATTTCCCAGAGCCTCAAAGACTATTCCCAGGTTGATTCCTGGGACCCGATATGGAGAATTAGAATTTGTAACAATTTTTTTTATTTTTTAATTAAGGTATATTAAATTTAATTTCATTTTTATGATAACTTTTTGAGTTTATAAATTAATAATTTGTTAAATATTTTTGACATTTTTAACTCTTTCGTCAAACCTAATACTTTAAACAAGAAAATTATGATAATTCATCGCATTGCGTATAAAACTAACAAAATATGTACTTCGTACGGGTATCAAAGGTCACGCACGTGATGGATGGTAAAGTCTAATCAAATAAATTTAGACTTGGTAAGAAGTAATGAAATGACCTGCGAGCAGTAGGCTACAAACTCACCCGTGTGTTGGGATGTTTTAAACTAGGCGAGATGTTTTTCGAGATTTATGTACGAGACGTTATGAAAAAGAGATGCCGTTTTGCATAGAGATTGTCTTTAGATCAAACTTAATACGCTCACGAAAACATAAACAAATTATCGGAATGTATAAAAACGGGAAGTCTGCAGGTGTAGATGAGATATCCAATGTAATTCTGAAGTGTGGGTGTAAATTAATCATAATTCGCTTGCGTGAATTGTATAATTAATGTTTATAGGCTCCTGTTATTTAAAGAGATTGGAATAATACGATAATAGTTCCATTATACAAAGGGAAGGGTAGAACGACTGAATGTAAAAATTAGAAAGAGTGTTCCGGGAAAAGTGTTCAGTAAAATAATATTGGAAAGAGTTAGTAAGATTACGGTCGACATCATTTGGGGTGTACACCGTGGTTTTATGTATGTAAGGGTCTGTAGTGATTAGCTGCTCACACTGCACCAAGTGTTAGAGAAATGTATGGACATGTGAAAGAAAGCATGTTGAGCATTTGTGGAATTAAAGAAGGTATATGGCATGGTGAATATAAATAAGCTGTGGAAGGTTTTGAAGGACTATGGAGTGAGTGGGCAGTTATTGAATGTTATGAAGATGACGTGTGTTAATAGTAAGGAAACTGAGAGAGTAAATGGGGTCTCTAGTGACTGGTGTGAAATGAATTACGGCGTTAAGCACTGCTGCGTAATAACACTGTGGCTATTCAATGTTTATCTGTGGATAAATGTATGAGGGATGGGTGTAGGGATAACGTCGGTGTAATGGTTGGAGATATAAATTTTCGAGTTCTTTTGTATGCACAGAATGCGGTGTTGCTGTCTGAGAGTCCAGTGAAGTTACAGGTTCTCCTGGATAACTTCTATGAAGTATGAAAGACAATGTATCAGAGGATAATGCGTCAAAGACCAAAATAGTAGTTTTTGATAGGGAGATAGGGATAAGAATGATATTATAATGAGGGTAATTAACGATGTAATTGTACTAGTACACGATTTTGTAAATCATGACCGAATGTTTTCGAAGATGGAAGGGTACATGAAGAGATCATATCGCCGTTCCGGAAGAACAATAACGCAATTCCAAAAATGGTCAAATTGACTTAAATGAGTGAATAGCATTAGACTTTGTTAGGGTATGTGGTGGTGAAACGACAGAGCTGTAGTTACTCTATAGACCGCTAGGGAGCAGTTGCGTTGTTGTTGAAATGTCAGTCTCACACTGTGCCTCTTCGGGAGAACAACGGCTCAACTGTCAGTTGGTCATGAGAAAATCATGAAACATCCTGATCAATATGTTTCACTTATCAGAAACTTGAAAAAGAAAAGGAAACCCCTGCAAGTAAGGGGAATGGGGTATGAAGACTTCATAGATTCCAAGAGTTTATTTAACAAGATGGCCCCAAAGATGTTCAAGGATATCTCTGGAATGGATTTTCAAATTTCTGCAGTAAATATGATAAAATTTGAGAAAGGTAGCAATGTATTTTTCTTTATATAAACAGCCATATTGGGGGAAAGTTCAAGAATACAAGGATACGATTTTCTGATTGGATAGATCCAAGCAACATGACATTGAAGCCTGCGTACTCCAGAAAAATTGTCCTCCATGACAACAAATTGAAAGATTGGAATAGTTTGTGCAACAATAACATGATTCCGCACTTCTACAGGGCATTTTATGAAAACTTAAAATGAATTGAAACGTTTTTTTTATTAACTTACTTTATTAATTTGTGTAATAAGTTCCTTTTTTCCTTGACAAACTTTTGTCATGGCGACTACCATTTTTATAATTAAAATGATTACCTATATTACAATAATTTTGCAGCATTAAAAAAACTATTTGACAATAAGTAATGATTTGAAATAATATGTAGATTTACCTAAAAATACCTAAGTTCCACTTCGGCAGAGCGTCCATTTCGGAGGAACAATGACATAATTACAATCCACGCTAAAAGAAGGGGGGAATACCCCACTATAGTAAAGGTCATGATATCCAAAGTTCTGGAAATTGGAAGTAGGTAATCTAATGCATTGTATTATACATGAATATGCTTTATTTTTACCATTATTGCCTGTCACGAGAATATTTGAATTATTCAAGCTTTGTTTTTTGCTCTCCTGTAAAATATACGTTTTGAAATTGCGTCACTGTGCTTCTGGAACGGCGATGTGGCGTGCGCGTGACGGTAGTTCAGTCGTCGGTAATGCGTGGAGGATATCTAGGAATGATTGTTTGTCTGGGAAAGAAAAAATCGCAGTGTACAAGTGTTCTTCTCCCGATGGAGTAATTATATGCCAGTGAGGCTATATAAGGCATTATAGGCGAAGTGAAATGGAAATATGATACCTGAGAAGTTTTTGCCACCTGAGTAGGATGCATAGGGTTGAAAACGAGAGGGTGGTGAAGGAATGTGGAATGGGTGGTCCAATAATGGACATACATATATGATGCGTGCTAATGTGTGGATAGTGGAGTGTGCTTCGTTGAATTGGCCATGTCAAGAGATTCTACATCTACATACTACCCCGCAAGCCGCCTCAATAGGCGCGTGGCGTGTGTTAGTACACCAGCCGTTTACATATAAAAAGGAAACGCTCTAATGAAATTACGCCTTGCATTTATTATAGTCCATTATTGTTCGGGGGAAAAACGAATTCCCATACCTATCCGTTCGGCAAAATATCTCTCTTAATTTATCGTTTCTGTCGGACCTGGAAATATAGTGGGGTTCTAATATGATGTTCTCCGTGTCGCTCTGAAAGATATCTATTCTCAATTTTTCATGCAATCTAAGCCTAGCGCGCAGCCTCCGAGTCTCTAGCGGCCCCCAGCATAATTCGTTTAACATCTGTGTGACGCTGTCTGTACGCCCGTAGCAGTTTTTGACGAATCGCGCAGCTTTCCTTTGTATTTTATTAAATTCCCGGATTAAGTCTTTCTGCACCGGATCCCATATGCTCGCTGCATATTCAAGGTGTGGCCGGATGAGTGCGAAATAGAACCTCTCTTTAACTTTTTCATCCGAAAATCTTCCCACAATACGCTTGACGAAGATTGAGGGAGATTCAAGTAACGAACGAGATGTATAGTGAAGTATAGAAGTAGAGTGAATGGTGTGAGGGGAAGGGGTAGACAGCGAAAGTCATGGGTGTATGTGGTGGAAGAGACTCTGAAAAGTAGTTACATTAGGAGTCTTAAGAATGGGAGAGCGTGTATGAAGCAATGCATGAATCTAAGGGAAGCGGAAGTGATTTGTAAATATAGGGCTTGATGGAGGAAATTATTAAAAGGGATCCAATCTTCCACGGCTAATGGCAATTATTAACGCTTTGTCTTCGCTTACCCCGAGAGGGAATGGCGTTATGTGTATGTACGTACATTCATTCATTCATTCATTACAGTAATCTACCGGTTAGAGGTAGGTTGTGATGAAAGTCAGAGAATATCCGACGAACTCTTACACGTGCTGTGCCCTTTCTACCTCTTGTATTTCTTTCTTCATCTCAGCATAAGTCCTACTTTTCTTCATCCCGTCCATAAACCGATTCTCTTCCTTCCCCTTCCCCGCTTACCCAACATCCTTCCCTCTATCACGACCTTCAGCAAACCATCGTCCCTCATTACCCCTTCCAGCCACCTACCCTGCCTTCCCCTAATCTCATCTATAAGTTTCCTCTCCTCGCCCACCATGTCAAGCACTTCCTCATTTGTCTTCCTTTCCGTCCAACGCACCTTCTCCATCCTCCTCCACACCCACATCTCAAAAGCCTTCAGCCTATTTTCGTCTTCCTTTCTCAAGGTCCACGTTTCCGCCCCATACAACGCCACACTCCATACCATGCTCTTTACTAGCCTCTTTTTTTACATCCTTACTTAAGGTCCCCGTCATCAGCTCCCTTCTATTATTGAACGCTTCCTTCGCTAGCGCTATTCTCCTCCTTATGTCTTTGCTACTATGTCCTCTTTCTTCTAGCGTACTACCCAAGTAATTAAATTGTTCTACTTGCTCCAGTTTGTGACTTCCTACTCTTATCACCAGCTTCGCTTTCTTTGTCCTAGAGAATCTCATTACTTTTGTTTTCATATTATTTATCTTCATTCCGTATTTCTCACACTGCTTTTCCCGTGCATCTACTAAAGTTTGCAGTCCTTTCGATGACCGACTCACCAACGACTGGTCGTCTGCGAATCTAACCGACTTTATCCACTGGCCTCCTACTTTCATTCCCACGTCTAGCTCATCCCATGCCTCTCTTACCATTTCCTCAGCATAGATGTTAAAAAGTAAAGGCGACAACGGGCACCCTTGCCGCACCCCGCGACCTATAACTGCCCACCCTGATTCACCGTCCGCTACCCTTACATGAGCCCTCTGCCCCATATATAAGTTTCGGATGAGTCTCCTATCACGCCAATCTATTCCTATTTTCCCCAGCATCTGCATTAGTTTCTCCCAGTTTACTATGTCAAAAGCCTTTTCGAAATCTACAAAACAAGCGAAAACATCCTGATTATGCTCTATGTTTCTATCTATAAGTGTCCTCATTACCGCAATCGCATCTCTGGTTCCCCTCCCCTTCCTAAACCCAAATTGGTCATCGCCTAAATAGCACTTTGCTCTGCTCTCCAACCTTCTATTTAGTATTCTATGAAACACTTTTGCTGCGTTCGAAATTATACTGATTGTTCTATACTCCTCGCATTCTGACGCTTTCTTCTTCTTCGGGATAGGTATTAATACTGTTTTCACGAAATCCTCTGGCCATACTCCTTCCTCGTAGATCCTGCGAATAAGTTCGAAAAACGATTTTCTCCCCCTACTACCTAGATTCTTCAGTAGCTCGGAAGGTAGGTTATCGGTTTCCACGGCTTTTCTACTCTTCATCTCTCTTAATGCCCTCTCTATTTCACTCTCAAGTAACTCTGATCCGAGGCTATCTTTATCTATTGTTCCTTCATCCTCTAGATCTAGGCTAAGGGGTCTATTCTCGCTGTCATATAGCTCCTCTACGTATTCTCTCCACCTTTCTTGGATATCTTCCTGTTCGATTAATATCTTTCCTGTTTTGTCCTTAACCTTTGGTATCGCTTGACCTCTCTTACCACCCGATAACATTTTCACCTTGGCGTGCAAAGCGCCCACTTCCCCCTCCTCCTGCATCTTTTCCATTTGCTCACATTGTCCCTTCCACCAGTTTTCATTTGCCCAATTGGTCACTCGCCTGAGTTTATTATTCAATTCCTTGTACTTCCTCTTCCCTACGTCGGTGTTCACGTTTTTCCATATCCTTCTCTCCTCCATTTTCTTTATCATTTCTTCTGTAACCCACTGCTTCTTAACCCTCTTCTTTTCCACCGTTCCTATTGTTTTCTCTGCCGCTCTTGCGATGCCTGTTTTTATAACCTCCCATCTCTTCTCTATGGTTCCCATCCGCTTCTCTTCACCTATGTTCTTTTCTACTAGCTCTTGGTATTCCCTCCTTGTCAACCCTTTCAATGCTTCAAGGTTCCACCTCTTTATCTTCCTACCTTTACAAAGCCTTTTGAATCTAACTTCACACTTCATCATCACCAAGTTATGATCCGAGTCCGCATCCGCCCCTGGATAGCTACGACAGTTTTTTACACTGTTCCTAAATCTCTGCCTCACCATTATATAATCAATTTGGTATCTCCCAGTGTCACCCGGCATTTTCCATGTGTACCTACGCCTGGGGTGATGTTTAAACCAAGTGTTTGTCACTACTAATTTATTTCTTCTACAAAATTCAACTGCCTTTTCCCCGCGATCATTTCTTCTTCCTAGCCCAAACCCTCCTACTTCTAATCCGTCCCTCCCTTCTCCCACCACTGCATTCCAGTCACCCATCACTATCAGGTTTTTCTTCCCCGGCACTTCTCTAATTATTTCTTCTACTTGCTCGTACACCTCTTCCACCTCTTCCTCCCTATGGTTGCTCGTAGGCATGTATACCTGGACCAGTACTGGGGTGAGGCAGGGGGAGGCCAATCCTCCATACCTCTACCGAGGTGCTCTTGTCCCCTGTCTGCAAGTGGCAGACAGGCATGGGGTTGGCACAATGGACCAAGAAAGGGTTAAGTGCCCGGGCTCCTGACGAAGGCCCCCCCAACAGCAATCTAATCTAATACCTGGACCAGTACGAAATTCGTCGGCCGTGCTTTTATTTCTACCACTAGTATCCTGTCGTTCACCTGTTCAATGTTTACCACCCTCAGTCCCAATTTTGTGTTCAGTACCATACTTGACTCTCATCTCCCCCACTATAGATCACCCTGTAGTTATCACTCCAATAGTCGCCGCTATCCTTCCATCTAACCTCGCACAATCCCAAAGCATCTATTTTTCCTTTTTCCATTTCCTGCTTAATATTTTCAAGCTTCCCGGCCCTCATCATGGTCCTTACGTTCCAAGTTCCTATTTTTACCACTGTTTTCCTCCTCCTCTTCCTCTTTTTCTTCTTCTTCTCCCTCCTTTCCCTTGTATCTTCTGATGATGATTCTGATTCTGTGCAAGGATTTCGTGTGATGACGACCGCGGAGGCCTTGCCTCCCCCGCTGCCGGGCACGACACCCGCCCTAGTGGGCGGCGTCCCGTAGTTGCCAGGAATCAATACTCTTTGAATGACTTTCATGTTCTGGGAAGTGATAGTTGAGAGGTATCCCACGCGACTCAACGGTATTTTTAACGTGACACCATCACGGAACTACCTTTCGTCTGGCTCCTACCCTTCGACCTATCTGGCATGGGTGGCCCTACCAGGAGCAATGTACTTGCTCCTGCCAGTCCAGCTCTAGGGGTCATTGGAACGCACAAGCCTTTCCACCACGTCAAGGTCGTAGTTCAAGGAAGAGGTACGTAGATTAGTTAATTATTCTCGCGTGACAAACTTAAGTTGAATAAGCATCAATACAGTAGTAAGCATATTTGGCTAATAAAGTGTATTTAATTAACCTGCTTAATAGAAAGGTAACCTGCATACATTATAGGTACCTCCATAACCAGGGGCATAAAATTGAATACCCCATTTTCTAATAAATTTTCATTGTAAACAAACAGTGGTCAACCACCAAGTGAATACGAATCAAGAGGGCGACTCGACTTGTGACCCCTTCGTCCAAGTTGATGGTGAGGTCCGGGGGCGAGAACTTTCACAACCGACGAGGAGAAAAAGGTGACACTAAATCGCTAGAGGTGAGAAATGAGGCTCTGAGTCGTCCAAAACCGAGTCATCTCCCGGCGACTTACGATAAGCAATAGCCCCCCTGGTTCGTAGTTGCTTTTGACGATGCAGCCGTATAAATACTGCCGATGGTGCAAAAGGGGCCGATTTTTAGACTGTCTCCCACTTCCCTTCGAGCACTACTAAACGAAGCGCCTTACGGATCCATTCGCTTCACAGTTCTTTTTTTACGTGTTTATTTCAGGAAAATAGAGCGAGTAATTACTTTAGAATATGTCAACTAGGAGAATTTTCAAGTGCAAACAGCAAATCGCAATCATGAGTGAAAGCGTACATCATTTCATGCACTAAACCTAGTATGATGTAAAATATTTTTATGTATTCAATTAAAACAACTTAAGTCACATTTAAATGCTTTTCATCTCTTTACCATTTTGGTTTTAAATTTACCAGCAATGGACGCAAAATTCTATGTAATCACTCTTGATAAAAAGAATTATGGTAATTATTTGAACCTCAATAGCCAATGATAGAGTTTCCCTTATCAAGATGAACCTACACAATTCCGTAAACAGGGGCTTAATATTTCCGGGTGACAAAATAATGCATACCTACCTGACAGTCCACGAACGCAATAAGATAAAATTTCAAATGTCCCGTCTCACTGACGAGTAATCGGGGACTCTAATTAAACGCGCGGCTATCTCTTACTCCGAAAACCTCCGCCTTGTGTCCAACACCTTTAAAAAAATTCCATCATTCCCCCCCCATTTCGTGCATGAATATACACGTGCATGAATTCATGCACGTGTAATTATAAATTTGAATTGTACATGCACAATGTATATTCATGATTTCGTGTAAACGACCTTATTCACAGGCGCACTCTCGTCCCCCACCCTCTGAAGGGAAACAGCCGCAGCCAGAAAATATAGGCGTACGCTACCCAGCTGTCACCGAGATGTGACTGACGGCTAATATGGAACGATGCTGACACGAAAGTCACCCAGTAGGGATGAGTATTGAAAGCCGATGTTTCAGAAACATCGATAGTTAGCGTCCGATGGTCGATGTTTTCCCCATCGAGAGTTTGTAACCAATATTTTCACACTATCGATAGTCTCAGTCGATGGTTACCGCCGATGCTTTCCTCAGGTGTTTTCCATAATCTTCACCTGAAATTTTCAATTTTAAGAGAAGATGCCACCAAAGAGTTTGCATTAGAAACACTTTTCCAGACTTTCAGAAACAAGGGCGAAGTGTATCCACTGTGGGAAAATAATTAAAACATCAAGGAACACTTCGAATTTAAATTGTCACTTAGAAAGTATTTATAAAAAATTTCTTAAGACAAAGAAAATCCAGAACCATCTAGCTCTCCACACGTTATCGATGATTCCGATGCTCAACCGCGAGATCCTTCACCCTCAACATCTTCTGATACCATTTCTATAGAACAAGAGTCTAATGCTGTCCTAACTCTGTTGCTTCAATTTTCAATAGAATTGAGTCCTATAGGTGGTAAATTCAATGAGAATAAATGAAGTATGAAAAGAAAAAGAAACGAAGACCGTAATATTAGGAGTATTCACAATAAGGTTCAATAAAGATAAACGTGATTAGAATGATGCGCATTTATTGACTCTTAATTTTCTCTCATTTGGCCACAGAGTCGTCAACTAAACCAAACCTTTAAAGGCTTTAAATTATGAAAAATATCACCGATGGATCATGATCGATTTTTTCTCACCATCGATAGTATAGCTTCGATGGTATATCGAAGTCAACAATTGATGGTTTCCTATCGATACTCATCCCTATCACCCAGCATAGTAGCAGGGGAAAGACGTTTCCAGTTACATTCCCATATGAATCATATGCATGGCATGCAACATACCACCTTCAAACATTTATCCATGCTGTAGGACTTTAAAGTGAATATACATACGAACGACCTTGGTTAGATGTGCATTTATTATGCTCATCATAGAGTTACGACTGCTACATATTGCTTCAATCATGTGTTAACAATTCTTAAGGAAACCTTTTGGTTTTATAACAACTAAAAATTAAATATATTTGACTGATAAACTGATATACAATTTAGAGAAATTTAGTTAAATTAGTTGTCACCTTAAAAAGGAAATTTTATCCAACATCTACCCACGCTTACCACGAAACTTTTGCGGCTCTGCACTGAGTCTAGTCCACGATTGTTCGTAAACTTCAAGCGTCCAACGGTATTTTTTTCACGCAAATCTTCAATGGAGTCCACGGTTGTGCGTCAAAGGTCGTCGCTTCGGGCGGTTTCGGCCACGTTCGTAAGTGATCGCCCTACTGCCCAGTAGGTTGACGACCTCTATCCGCATTCCACTGTTTGTGTTTACATACGCATGTAACGACCTGGGCCTGTTTCTCAAATCTACAAGTCCCAAAGTTAAAAGTCTATTCTCTTTTAACCTGTGAAATTCTATTTCTCATGCGTACAAGTCTACTTATTACATGCCCACAAGTTACAAGTCCATTTCACAAGTTCATTACAGTAATCTACCGGTTAGAGGTAGGTTGTGATGAAAGTCAGAGAATATCCAACGAACTCTTACACGTGCTGTGCCCTTTCTACCTCTTGTATTTCTTTCTTCATCTCAGCATAAGTCCTACCTTTCTTCATCCCGTCCATAAAATCGATTCTCTTCCTTCCCCTTCCCCGCTTACCCAATATCCTTCCCTCTATCACGACCTTCAGCAAACCATCGTCCCTCATTACCCCTTCCAGCCACCTACCCTGCCTTCCCCTAATCTCATCTATAAGTTTCCTCTCCTCGCCCACCATGTCAAGCACTTCCTCATTTGTCTTCCTTTCCGTCCAACGCACCTTCTCCATCCTCCTCCACACCCACATCTCAAAAGCCTTCAGCATATTTTCGTCTTCCTTTCTCAAGGTCCACGTTTCCGCCCCATACAACGCCACACTCCATATCAAGCTCTTTACTAGCCTCTTTTTTACATCCTTACTTAAGGTCCCCGTCATCAGCTCCCTTCTATTATTGAACGCTTCCTTCGCTAGCGCTATTCTCCTCCTAATGTCTTTGCTACTATGTCCTCTTTCTTCTAGCGTACTACCCAAGTAATTAAATTGTTCTACTTGCTCCAGTTTGTGACTTCCTACTCTTATCACCAGCTTCGCTTTCTTTGTCCTACAGAATCTCATTACAAGTGTTTATTCACAAATGTTTTAATGGTTACGAAACATTCTTTTTCTCAAACAGAATTTGAAATTACAAGTAGTTGTAACTTGCAAGGAAATTACTACTAGTCTTCCGATGTCAGTAAATCGGAAACATAACTGTGAAAGCAAATGTAAAGCGACTGCGATCTCCTTTTCTCAACTAATACCAAGGCTTGACCAAAGTTATTGAGACGAATAAGGTCTCAGTAGATATGATTTTTTACCGACTACTGACAGAACATGCTCTAGCTGTTTATGTTAAAGTTACTGTAGTTTATGTTAAAACACATTGTTTGTTTATAAATTAAGTTAAAAGAAAAATCTTTTAGACTAAAGCGTAACGAAACAAGAACACCCCCACGGAGACTTTTTGAATAAAAAACGAATAAGAAGGTTTATTTATTGCCGATAGGAGACATTTATGTTGCTTTTAATCGTGCAACTTTAAACGATCTCATTTGATAATGAATAAATCACTTTTACGAAGTGAGATGGTTGACTATGCGAAACTTTCGCACGAGTTTACTAGTTTTATTTATTACTATTTAACAATATACTTTTCATGTCACGCCAATAGTTTATACAATGAGAGGTAAACATGAAGAGCATAGGTTTCCATACTAAAATGACGAATTGCTATGAAATATTCAGCCTTGAAGGTACAAGGGGAGACTTCGTACGTGGATCAGCCTTTTGTATAGCAGCCATTTTTGTGTGATGCAGGAAGATGCAATTGCTACGCTCAGCCACGCCAAGTTCAGTGCGCTTTCATTGTTTTTTGTTTCATTTTTTGAAGGCGTACGATAGGTGGCAATAGTGAGGACTCGGATGCATGGATATTGTCACTTTGTTTACAAATAGAGGCTTGTTTGGGAATTCCGATTGTTGGTATAGAAGAAGATTGATTGCTTCACTGAAAATGGGTAAAAGATATTGTTTGTTCCTGAACGCTCCACAGGGTATTCCACAACCTTCAAAAAGAACAAAATTTTTGGGGTGACGAATAAAAGCTTGTTTAAGTAATGTCTCTTTTTTTTCTTCACGTAACTGTATAGCAAGCAATTAATGGTAACTCAACGGACCTTGACTGAAGATGACCTCTGACGCATCGCTTTGGCGCTACCGCCATCGTGGATGCTTGCATTTAGATTCATACGTTGAACTTTGACGCTTGAAGCAATCGTGGTCGGGCATTATAGAAACTAAGATTCATCAAGCAAAATGTATGAAGTTATCCTATTAAAAAGTGACAGGATGCTACTTTTCTCTGCTTAGTCCAAATATCGAATACGCCGCGAGCATTTTGGAAGTTGCACATTAAGATTTTAGCTAAGTTAATTAAATACGAAAGAAAGCCGAAGGCTTCGTTAAAAACTACTACGACCAAACGGAAAGCGTTACAAAGGTGATGGTGGGACTAGTTTGGGAGCAGTTAGAGACTCAAAGGCAACACGCTTGGCTCTGGTAACTTGAGAAATTAAGATGACGCGAGTTTGTGACACGGAGGAAATTATTTCGACCCCACTCTTTATCTCTAGAACTGGCAGAACTGATGCACTGCCAAACTGATTGGTTAAAAAATTCCTTCGTCCCATGCACTAAGTGATGATAACAGAAACAGGGTTACATATCACAAGAAAAATCGTTCACATACTATTCAAATCTGTCCTCTCCTCCATCCATTTTTCTATTACATTCCCTTCGATGGCTGGTGTCATCACATCTCCTGCCGCAAGCCACTGCGGCTTGCTCGCAAGGTAGTTTGTAGATGTGGAAAACGGCATCTTTGTGGCTTGACGTCAGCACAGAGTATGGTTTCTCTAATCTACATGTATTTCTACGTGAAGTATCAAATTACTGATAAATTGCATTCCGCAAAGGAATTTTAAACAATCATTTCGTCATATTAAGAAAATCAAGCCAAACTTCAAAAAGGATACACAACGGTTTGCGGGAAGCGATATCTTTCCGTGAAGTCATCCCCCGGGTTCCTGATCGTTTAGTGTTTACACACCGCCGAGAGCGTAATTTTTAAGAAAAAATATTTCAATAACGAGGAATTTCATTCCGAAAAATTTCAAGTCCAGTTTATCAACGAATACGCGCTACAAGTAATTTTTTTTAAATACTGCATGTCCCCCAGTGAGAGGGGAGCAGCGGAAGCGCATCACGCGGGGACTATCAATAAGTGCTTTTTGGCGGAACGAGTGGATCGGAGGGACTGCCAACTCTTTTTTCTCTCTTCATTTCCGCCGAGGCCAAAAGTGAGGCCTTGCGGAGCATGTGGTATCAACAATGTGGCAATAACACCTGGTGGTGTGGTGGCAATACACCTTGGATGGAAGAGAGGAGGATAAAGGTAAGCAAAAGGATGAAAAACTATTGGAGAGCAAAAAAAGAAGCGGAAAATAAAAAACAAATATGAATAAATTGGGCTATTTTACGTGGTATTTCCTTGGAAGGCTAAATTCGAGAGAAAAAGAAAAACACATGTATCATTTGGATGATATCACGCAATTAGGAAATGTCAAGCCTTGTATACAGAGCCCATAGAGAGGCGTCACCTGTGCGTGGGACAGGGCGTGAACGTCGAAACTGAGTGAGACCTATATAGAGGTTCAAATAAAATAATACATAAACAAAGAAGAAAATTTTCACAATAAATAATTAAAAAATAAAGAAAAAAATATTCTTACCAGCGAAACTTCCAACATATATACTCGCGTTAGTACAATTGCACGCCAACAAAGAACACTGGATTATCTCCACGTACATACTATCACGAGAGCCACCGCAGAGACGTGTGGCAGGTAGTGTTATGACTGACTTATGGCATAAACTGCGCTTGAAAAACTGCTTCCATGCTGTGACTGCAAGTGTCGACACTTGAAAATGTAATCCAGTGGACATCACGCATGACGTCACGTACCCCGCGACATGCACAATGACCTACCTTATTTTGTAATACCATACTTTATCTCCACCCTAGTAGTGGAGACCTACGTAGGCTCCCGGCTAGCGCGGCGTTAGGGACCAATCAAATACTGCGTAAGATGATTTTCGACGTTTCATGCCACGCCCCCCACGCCCTACGTAAGAAAACGTAAGATTTTATGAACTCCTGCCTCTCCCATCCTAAACTCACATGAGTTACCACAGATTTTGAAAGCACAGCTCAACTTTTTGATGAACGATGTTTACAGCGGTGAAGTCTATCCATAGCAGTACTGAGCAGAATAAGGTGTGGCGATGAACCCAACGTGTAAGTGAATCCTGATCCAGAAAAAATACCCTATGCTTTCCTTGCCAGTGTCACCTATAGGTAATCTACATCTACATCTACCAAGTACCGTGCAAGTCACCACTAGGGTGTGTGGCACGGGGTGATTCCACACCAGGCAAGCAGCACTCGTCCCAGCACAAATCAGAACCTCGCACGCTCCCCCGGACCCTAGGCGCAAGCCAAAAAGCAGTCAGGAGAACAGTGCGCAGTCCAACCAGAAACTGGGAGAGTGATACGTAAAAGAACATGAAAAGATGCAGAACAATGCTATACACGCATCTAGTGGTTAATATTACTCTACTGTTAATTCATGAGTGCTACTTCATGCAGAGAACAAAATATTAGTGAAGTGTTAGTAATGATGTTGTGTTGTTAAGCACAAGTGAAAATTCTACTCTACTTGTTGAGGGTGGGAGTGTTGTAATGTAATGGTTTTTCCCGTTACACCTCCTATTCCCTCGCTTGATTTTTCTTATTCCAACCTTCCTCGGCCCGACCATATCCTTACCCCACCCACTGTAAAACTCATCCCGTGGAGAAGGGTGAGACGGTTTGTGTGAGGATGAGGACGGACTGCGGCCGTCAAGGTCAATGAAGTGAGTGAGAAACAACAAACGAGC
This sequence comes from Pyrrhosoma nymphula, assembly GCA_963573305.1. NCBI lineage: Eukaryota > Metazoa > Arthropoda > Insecta > Odonata > Coenagrionidae > Pyrrhosoma > Pyrrhosoma nymphula. The sequence goes on along the minus strand of OY754332.1, from coordinate 100,986,775 downwards.
GAAGTGAGAACTGGGTTTTACCATTGTCTTAAAAACCTCCCCTCCCATGAACAATACGCTCTGCTTTGGAAACAATTCTTCTGAATATCAAATTTCCTAACTCTTTGATTGTGGTTGATTTCAACGTAACCGACCTTTTTTCACATGTGGGGTTGCAAAATTCCTTTTCTGTTCCACTAACTGAGGAAGAAAGAATTCTAAATTACGCTCTTCATTTTTTAACATCCAAAATTACTATCTGGATTTAAACCAGGTTAATTCCATTTACAACTTTTAGGGCAAGATGCTTGACTTAGTCATTTAAGTCTCTTGCATCTGAATCAAAAACCCAATACTGAAGTGTGATAATTATCATCCAGCCATTGTATTTGAAATTGACATTCATAAGGTGTCATTGATGGAATATAACATTTGTAGGTAAGACTTAAAAATGGGTAACTTAGATTCCATCAATCCTTCATGGAAAATATAAATTGGGCTGGCTTACTATGTTGTTTAACTTATGATGAATCCTTTGAAGGATTTTGTGGTGGAATTCATAATGCCATGAAGCTCTATACTCCAACTACAAGGATCTGTCTCTTTTCATTCCCTAAATGGTTTAGCAGAGGTCTTATTGACCTCATTAGATGGAAACATGAGTGGCACAGTAAATAGAAGAACAGGGATCTTGCTTATGACCATCTGAAATTTTCTGCTTGTTGAGCAGCGTGTCCCTGTCCATTGAATGCTATGACTTATTTAAGAGAACAAGTCTCAAACACAACTAATAATGTTAAGTACTTCTCGAATCATGTTAATTTTCTTACGAAGTCCAATAGTATACCCAACAACATGTATCTAAATAACAATGCTGTGGCTTCTGATCATGATATTGCCAACCTGTTTGTTGACCATTTTTCCAGGGTTGATGATAGGTACACCTAATACGGTTTCCCTACCACATTTTGCATCCTTTTGTGATATTATTTTGAATGTTTTTCTATTTCTGTCGAACGAGATACATTCTAAACTCACTTGCCACTGAAGTCAATTGACTTGCTCAAGGGCAGTGGCCCAAATGAAATACCATCTGTCTTATTGTCTGAATGCTGCCACTCTTGGATTATCCATTATACATTTTATTTAACAAACCCTTCTCATTGAGATTATTCCCTAAAGCATAATTATGTAATATCTATCTTCAATTCAACAGACCTGAATGATATAAAGATTTTTTTCCATTGTCTAACAGGCTTGACCAGCTAAAATACTGGAAATCTTCATAGCAGTCATATTATCTGATTAGGGAAAACATTCACTGGCCCCAGAGCGACATGGTTTCAGGAGTAGAAAGTCTACAGCCACCACTCTTCTTGATTTTGAAATTATGTTAGGTCACCTTGGAGAATAGATTTCAAGTTGATGCAATCTACACTGATCCAACCAAAGGGTTAAAAAAAGTGAACCACTCTATCTTATTGTATAAATTGAAGGTCATTGGTATCCTTGCTTCACTGGATTAAAAACTATTTATGTGATCACACTCAGGTGGCCAACTTACCTACTACTGAGTTTACAATATTCAATGCAAACTTTGGAGAGCCTCCGGGATCTCTATTGTGCCCTTTGCTTCTCTTAATTTTTATATATGACATTGGTAACTCTCTATCTCCATGTCACTTCCTTATGCATGCTGATGATGTGAAAATCTTTACAGTGAATAAATCTATAAATGACTGTATAGTTTTTAATGAAAGTGTAAAAAGATTTTCTACATGGTATTTGAATAGTGGTGTCTATTCACTAGTGTCATTTCCTTTTACCATAAGAAGTCTCATATTGTCTATGACTATTTAATTGATGGAATTGCACTTGCACATATGAACCATATATCACATTTTGGAGTGAATTACACTCGGGTATGTTACCCACATGGATATTGTAGACAAGAAATTTCTTAAAACTCTGGGTTGTATAATTCCTTAAGTCAAGTGATCACATGATGTGTAAGTTTAGAAGTCTGGCATAGTCTAGCTAGTAGGAAGTTAAGTCTTGTATGTCCAGTATTAGAAAATAATAACTTATACCTTGGAGCCTTATTATAAAACCATATTAACCTATTCGAAAAAGTACAGAATAGGTTTCTCAGATATATTTATTTTAGATTTATTGGTAATAAAACTGATTCTTATTATGTTCCATTTATTGATTTGATGTTGTTTTATGATATTTAGCCTCTTTCTAGAAGGCATTTCATCTCTGATATAGTATTTATTTTAAGTTATTGCAATGGCTAACTTCATTATTCACCCCTATAGTAATTACTCTTTATTGATGTTCCCACTTAAAATACCAGATGTACAAAATCCCCCGTGAAAGTTATGTAAAAGGAAATATACATAGCAGTTCTCTCCTGTGAATAGAATGGTACATTTTTTTAACAAGTTTCCTAATTATGATATGAATGCTGTGTCTTTAAATGCCTTAAAACCTATGGTATTATGCACTGACTCTGTGTAATGCTTGTTAGCTATAAGATTCTTTCATATGTTTTAATGTAATCATGTTCATTGTATATGTCTTGTCATTTGTACCCTACTTACATTTTTATGCTGATATTGATATATTTCTCATGTTCGGTTTTGATGTTCCATTATAAAATTGTACTTACCTTATAATTGGGCAGTTTCTCACAAATAAACAATCAATCCTTACTATTTCTCATGGACTTCTACGAACGATATAAATAATGATTCAATAATTTACAGATAAGTGGGCACAGACACGATAATAGCTTTCTGTTAAAGGAATGAAAAAGATTTTTTCTCAGTGAGCATAAAAACAAGCATTCGCTAGTGTTTCCACACAATACTTCTCAAAGGTGAAGCAAAATATCTTTGAACACCCACATCCTCTTAGACAGTGAATGGAGAGAAATAGAAATGGCACATACCTGGGGACCACACCAGTGTGAAGGGAGTATCCGTTTTATTTCGGACCTGGAAACAGGAGCCAAAGTCTTCACCTGACATTTTAATAAATTTATGAGGCAAGATTTCCAGCACTGCCTCCCACTCACGTTGAAAATATGCCTCCAAGGTGCTTCGCCTCTTCGAAATTGCAGGTAATCCCGGATGCCTGCAGGAAAGAGATAACACGTATATGCCATATATATGGCGTTTTGTGGGGTTTCGGGGTAGTAATGACAACCAAGCCGAGGGTAGCATATTCTATTATTACATAGCACATATATTATCTTTAAAATCACCTTCTGATCGTTAGCATATTATGAAAAACCCCGCGACGCCCGCTTACGCCGATCATATGGAATGATAAGGGCTCCTGCGAAAGAAAAAGTGACGAAATAATGAGGTGATTATGGTCACATCTGAGGGTCCAATGACAACAGCATCTTACCTGATTTTCAATAAAACAGAATACTTGTTTTTCTACGGTTCCCTCGAATGGCGGTTTATAGTCTATTCTGACTATCAAAGTTTCACCACCTCCTATTATGCTTCGAGCTGGGAAAAAACGGAATACAGAGTTATGGATATCCACGTCAAAATAAACCTCTGTTGGTGCCGATGAGTAATTGCAGAGCTCCAATGTGCTCATTAACACGCGGCCAATGTCTTTTATGATAGTGATCTCGGAGGCCGAGGGCACGATATATGGTCCTGCAAATAAATGATAGTATCATGCATGCCATTTCTAGACAAAGGAAGAGTTGTTTTGGTCCACTGTGCATCAAAGAAATTTAGAGTTTCTTACCTATGCTTTTTCCTTTAAGGCAGATCTGAGCCACGGGAAAATCTTGGCAGTAAATATAAACGTAATCTACATACGTTTGAAAGGGCTTTAGAGGTGTGAATTCTATATTTAATGCTATCTTTTCGTTGGGTCTCAAGATAAATTCAGTCCTGTCAAATTTGAACACGTGTCGAAGAGTGCGTGCCCTACTACGCCTCTTAACTTTGTAACTCCGTTGGTCCTAAGAAAAGAAAATGTTAAAACAGTCGTGTTAACGCCAAACTATTGTATATCTATTCAGAAATGAACTTACCAGACAGTCGTTTGTGGATGCGTAAACCACGCTTCCACGGCAGCCCATCTTTATCGTTCCGAAGTCAATATTCGTGTGAGGATTCCTGTCGGTAATGCATATGGGACTTAGGTCCCCGTAATATACCTTATTATTATCCGTTGTGGTCATTTTCACGGATAAAAATACTACAAGTTGCGCAGTCACGGTGACGCCAGGTGCTCGGCTTCCAAGATCCAGCAAAATGGCGACGAGACGCGGAGATAATTACTGAAATACACACGCAACAATGAGACGAGGGAGCCACCGTTGCTTTCGTCACGAGTGAGCCTAGGTCAATACAGACTTGTCTGTTTTACCATTTCGATTACCAGTCAACCTTTAGGAAAAGCTTTTAAAAATCAATTTATATTTAAACTTTTATGGATTTCTAGCAAATAATTTGAGGTCATTGGAACGCATGATGATATCATATGTTCACGAAGACGCTGGACGCCACCAGTCGGCTGAGAGCATAATAATTATTATTTTTATAACTGTGGCTTTCTTTTGGGCGAAATTAGGGCTATGCAGCCCTGTCTTACATTAAACCCTCACGCTTTAACAACCATGCCTTGAGTGGGAGAAAACGTTTTTTAACATCCGTGGGCGAAATCGTCAAAAAATGGGCACGTGGTAGCATGGGTAAAAAATCGTTGTTCCATTGTTCACTAGGTACAAATCGTACCAATCACGGTCGTATATACCTACGGGCGCGTACCGTGTACAATTGAACGTTGCTAAATGATACTACAATTTTACCCTAGTGTTAAACAGCAATTTCATTCATAGTAGTAAAATAAATTACTGTTCGTGTTTTACTTGAAAATATTAAGCTAGTATAATAATATTTTTTATAAAAAATAAGCATTATTTATTATGAGAAAACCAGGGATATTAATTATATTGGGAAGGCACGGCAATAGCGCCTGCAAAAATCGAAACGAAGGGAAACTAGATATCAAAGTGAATTTCATTGATATTTTCGTACCTTGGGTGGAAAACGTGAATAGCCCAAGATAACTATCTCTACGTCTTCTGGGAAAATCAGTAAAAAGAAGTGGCCCGAGCAAAAAGTATTTACCACCGGATTCAAACTCCGTAATTCCGCGTATAACTTGGTACCGGAGCAAAATTGATGAAACAAGCAAGACCTCGTTCCTTGGACTCATAAAGAATGGCGGCAATACAAGCTCTTGTACGCATTATAAGTCAGAGGTAAAGTAGCACCGTTTATATAGCGTTTCATTTTCAGATCGATAGGTTGAAGGCATATGCAATTCTGTCCCTTTTAAGTCCCTTTCAGCAAGTTTAAGAATTTTATTGTAGTATATTTTTGACAACTCAAAATTAATCTCCAGTGTTTAAACTATCACCTCAATAGAAACATGTTACATTATAAATAATCCTAACCTGCCTCTTTTGCTTGACTGAATTAGTAACAAATTACTTTTTAGGTCAGTGGGTCTAATTGTTCTGAGGCCATGAACTTCAGCAGCAGCTCCGGCAGTTTGGAAGAGAAGGACCCGGAGGGTGGATTACCTGACATGACTGTCGGACTAACGGAATATATAGCTGGTATTGATGATGATCAGGTAGAGAACAGAATGTTATAAACTGATTGTAGAGTTAATTGTAATTGCTTGCTTATCACCTGATCAGAGAAAAACACTGATAAATCATGATCATCAAAACTAAATGCCTGTTAATTATAGATAAACACACTCATTATACACTAATTTCTGGATTATTACAAGCTCATGTACGCATTATGAATCAGAGTAATACCGTATATATAGCGTTTCATTTTCAGATCGATCGTATATACGTTTCTTTTGCTCTTATTACCACTATCTTTCAGAATTTTACTGAATATTTTTGGCAGTTATAAATTAATCTCCAGTTTTTTTACCCAGACAGCATATAAAATTTTAAATTAACGGATGAAGGCGATACGTTGTGGAGCTTCCGGACATCAAAGTTAACAAAGTTAGCCTCCCCTTGAAAATGACGCATAGTCGTCGAAATCGATCTGGGAAAACATAAATCTGTGTGGATGTTACAAAGTTGTTTCATTTATCATGTTTAACATAAAATTTTGTATCCGTATATGATGGTGGACAATAAAAAGACAAGAATGACCGTATGGAATGTTCGCAAGAGAATTTTAGGAATATGCAAGTACTATAGTTCTCGAGAGAGTGAGCATATTATTATTTTTATTTTTAATTGTTCCAGTTGTAACATGCCCCTCCGAGTCCCCGGAAAGCATCAGGTTTCATTGCCGTCATAATGGCAGGAGATTCGAGAGGGGTTGTTGCTACGTCCGACGCCCATCGCATGAGTGGCTACGCTGCTGTCGGGTCATGCGTACGCAGTAGACGGAGTGACCCCAGGACAGTGGCGGATACAGAAAAAACTCAAGGGGGGGGCGCAAGTTATCGCGACGATTGTAGCTTTCAAACTGACTGCCTGGCAGCGACTCTGCTTCCCATATATATGTAGCTCGGTTGTTTCGAGAACATTCGGTGCCAGAATGTTCGCTTCCAGATTTTTAAGGAGTGTGAACAAATACAAACAGTAGAATATTCGCGACTTTTCTCGAACAAATGCCAGACGGAATAACGTATCGAGATCACTAGAATGGCCGCGACTTTTCTCGTAGGTTAGCTATCTATGAGCCAGACAGAAACGTATAGAATACGATGATACGGACGCGCGCGCGTGCTACATAAGAAAGTACAACTACTCGATAACTCGACTCAGAGTCGACTGACGAAAGACACGAACGAACAGCGTGCGGGTAGACTGGCGGGGGCTTCCAAGATTCCACACGACTGAGGACGTTTTCCGGAGACTGATGCTGACCTCTGATCCATTAGTCAGTAGGGACTCGGGGACTTGCACAGTGGTCCGGATCGCGAAAAAGAGGGACAAAAATCAGATTTTTGTCAGATTAATTTGAAAATTGTCATTTATATTCGTGGATCTCTCCATTTTTCGGGTTTGCGCCGCGTTGGTTGCCATAGGTTGACAACAGTTTCGCCGGGATTCCACCAGGCGTCTTCAGGTCGAAGTGCCGATATCGGCAGTTTGGCTGCGTTTTGGTCGACAACCAACGCGGCGCAAACCCGAAAAATGGAGAGATCCACGAATCCAGAACGCCACGGAAAACTACGAACTAACATTGTCATTTATATGTTTTGAGACGCTCTTAGTTCATTTCTGCTGTTATTTCTAACAAAAAATAATTATTTTAGAAGATACTGGGAATTTTAATGCTAAATTAACCGATAATGAGGAGACTGCATAGAAAACTCTTGTTATTAATAAATATGCAAATATATAAAAAGTATTTGCATAATATGACTTCTAGACCTTTAACTTAGTAAATAATTATTAAAAAATGGGTAAATGTAAGGCAGTTAGGGGAATTGATTCTAACGTTGAAGTGATTGCGATTATCAGCTAGCAGAGGTAGTGCCGCTGAAACTAAAAAATAAGTAATTATTAAATAAATATTAAAACTGTTTTTAGTGCAAATTAACTCATTAATGTAAATAAAAACATACTTAGTGTCTTATTAACTTTACAATTTATGTAATTCCAAATCAGATTCTCCTGAATTCCACTCCTCTTCCTCGCATTCACTCGCTGAGTCAGGATATTCTTGCAATAGCTCATGGACCTCTTTAGGCAGATCTTTTAGGCCACGGAATTTATTTAATTCAGCACCTAATGTACCTACTGACTAATGGATCAGAGGTCAGCATCAGTCTCCGGAAAACGTCCTCAGTCGTGTGGAATCTTGAAATTTTTCTTGCGTGATGCGATAAGTTCTTATATCTTTATTCCGCGATTCCTGAGCCTCCTCCGAAAGCTCTCCAATTGGAAGAAGAGCTGACTCAATCACATCTGCACCATGCATCAGAACTTTATGTACTGTGGGTGGCATGTAGAACCACTCATAATATTTATCATAACATTTTGCCGTGTCCATAAATTATTCTTTAAATTTTGGGGGTTCAATTAGAAGGCCGCATGACGAAGCTCTCAAAATATTTGAAATTTTAATGATAAGTTCTTTTTCTACGACTGAAAATCAATTTTATATTTTATTTCATGTGAAAAGCGTTGAAGTAAAAGAAATTTTTTTTTGAAATAAATGGATCCTTACCAGTACTTTCAGCTGATAGGCGGGCATTTTTGAAGAAGCGCCTAGCTGTGTTGCCATCATTCGATGTGCCATATTTTTGCTTTGGTAGATCAACTAATAGACCCATTCTACTTTTAAATTTCTCCTGAAGTACTTTCTTCCTTTTCCCTCTTCCACTTTTTCATTTACTCCTTTCATTTTTTACTCATTTACATACCATATCCGTGTAGGGGGGGTCATCGTATGCACTAGAGACACTTCTGCGCGCTATGTCCTCTCTTTCTTAGATTCATGGCTGTAGCAGAAGACAGTTCTGCAGGGAAAGTATTTTCTCTGAGGAATTTAGTTTTTCTTCTTTTTGATCGGATAGTGACATCCGAAAATTGTTTGTTTGGCCTACCCTTTCTTTTACTGTATGTGCTTGATAAAAAAGGCTTATTACTTAGACAATAGCCCAAGGAATATCATATCACAATTAAAACACAGGGAAAATACGACCCTGAGGTGCTTGGAAAGTTACGATACACAACATCAGGGAAATCAACGATTTGATCCAACCAAGTCGCATCCAAAAAAGAGTTCGTTCGAGAGCAATCTCGCCATCTTTTCTCGTAACCAACAAAAAAATTTACTTTAAAAAATTTTTGAGCTCATTTTTTGCGTTCTCTTCTCCGTGTAAAATGTAGGCAATCCTTAAGAAGTCCCGTCAAATTACTTTTCCGGTCGTCCATTGGCTCCTTTTTTCTCCTGCATTTTACCGTGATGTTGCTTCCACGTAAATGTTAACGACATAGCTGTGCGTTAAAAATTAGAATCATTGGTTCGCTAAATACTGAACAATATTCTTTATTCTAGAAAGTTAGGAGTTTAAACGGAAGCAAAAACAATGCAAAATTTAGTGTGGTACCCCGTACTAGATCAACTTAAAAAACGGAAATAAAAGAGAAATAGCATACCTGATTAATTATCCTTATCACTATGGTGGCCAGGAACAAAAAATCATTGAATTGCAACACTATTCCGAATTATCACAACACTAACACTTACTTCAGAGATCACTTAAAATCACGGAGACTATTGCCAACCGAGCACCCAACGACTAAGAACTCGCATGTGTACTCATCGACGGAAAAGGATCAACTGAAGAGAACCAAAATGTTTCGACAGAGGCATGGAGGAGGTTAAGAAGAGAAGTTACCACCATCCCCAAGAACCTTGGTCTACCCCCGAGAATAACCAGGAGGGTTTTTGGTGGACCGCATAAAGAGAAATGTGCAATGCCTGAATTTTGTGAAAAAATACAGCGGCAGCCCTCCAATAAAACCCATCTGGAACGATGCACCTGGAGGGTAAATACCACATCTGTTAACACGTGTAATTTCACTTGCAGGTCAAAGAAACCGCCTTTAGGCAATAAACACAAGTTGGGTGGTGCGCTAAGTAGGGATAGAAAAATATCCCGACTAATGACCCTTGGGTCCGGCACGTGTGCGGGTAGCGGGTCTCCTGTCACTTAGGCTTTGAGGAAAGGACAGCCAGAGGTGAGTTTTCTCAGCAGCAGTGCATACAACCAGTCTTATATTCTTCCAACGATGAACAAAATTCGATGGGAATCGTACTGAAAAGCGATCGAAGAAAATATTTTCCTCCTCTTCCAGCGTCACAATCTCGCTTAGTATCGCAGTCTGAAATTCATTCTCTCGCTCTTCCTAGAGTAAATTCGGCCAAGAACAGAATATAATAGAAAAAAAATAAACTTCTTCACTTTTAAAATCCTAATCAATAAAACATTGGAAAAGACGTATTTTACAATGTGTCTCCACTGTGACGAAGCTCGCGTCTAGTCACGACGTTCACGTCCGCGGCAGAGAGTCATATAAGTCGTTGTAATTCACTTATTTGCAAATATTTGCAGCTAAATCCTTAACTAATAACTTTCTAATATAACCCACTCTTGCCACTATAAGAATCTCTGTGTCACTCTTATAATCCAACGTTTATGCGAAATTTGCGAGAAAAAATGATTCCTCTTGAAAAACTCCTTCAGCGATCATCACAACCACTACAAGATTGAAACCTAGTTTTTAACCATGGTAAAGTGTCCATATAATTATAGTCCACACTCATTTTACCAATTTTTAATACGAAATAGAGCAAAAAACTTGTAACAAATGTGTATTTTTTTCGAAAAAATTTAAAGAGCGCGGTTAAGCGAAAATTAGCTCTATTTTGAAGCAATTTACTAAACTTAACAAAACTTTAAATGCAAAACTAAGTGTGCGGTAGGATTCCCCAGAAATTTTGCTACAAGAACTGCATATTTAAAGTGAGTTTCAAGAAAGTCGAAAAAATTACTTTTGTCCGCCTTTTTTCGGATCCGGACCACTGAGCGGCGCGGGTGGCAACGCGAGCGGCCCCGCATAGGGGGGGGGGGCGCGCGCCCTCCATATGTATCCGCCACTGCCCCAGGATGACGGCCTTCTGGATGCGTGCAACTAGTGATTCCGCCTGTGCCACGCAGGACGGAATGCACTTGATATTTAGCAGCGAGCTCTTGACTCCACCGAGCACACTTATGATGAGGACCACTAATTTCACAGAGTGTCCGGGGTATATCTGTCGAAGTTCGAAAAGTAGGTCTTGATATTTCGTCCGTTTTTCCACCTCCTTCACATCCTTGTTAGTTTCAGCCGGAGCCGAAAACTCGATCACGAACATGGAGCGTGTGAGGTGGTCAAGGAGAACGATATCAGGCTTGGTCGCCTCCAACTGCCGGGTGGTGGAGAAGGAGTAATTCCACCAGATCGTGCATTTATCGTTCTCCACGACGGACTCAATATCTGCAAGGGCAAAGAGCAGCACAGGTGTTTCGTCAATGCCATAATGGTGTCGAAGGTGAAAGTATAACACCCACAGGGCCGCTTTGTGACGAGCTAAATACGCCGACCTTGTGTAAAAACTACAGCCGGAGAGAAGGTGACTCGAAGTCTCCGGCTGGGCTCGGCACGCCCTACATCACGTGTCCGCAACCTCCGCCTTGAATATAATGCGGCGGTACACGAGTGTGTTTATGACACCATCCTGGCACGTGAGGACTAAACCTTCGGTATCGGACTTCAGGCCTGCGGAGCGTAGGAAGGCAAACGTCAGCTCCTTCGATAACCCAAGCTTTTCGATGTTTCGATAGAAACCTCCATGCATGGGCATATCGGTATGCGCCTTTAGCAAGGCCTTCTGCTTGGCTTTTTTATTTCAAGCTGGAGGACGTCTTCCTTCAATGACAAGATGGTCGTGTCATTGTCGCTTCCGTCGGATGACGGGTCGAAGTCGAGACCGGTTTCGTCCGCTGCCGTCTTTTTCGCCTGGAAGAGAAACGCCCTGCTCCCGCACTCTCGTGCTCTCTCACGAGATTGAGCAGGGGTTCCTGCTTTTCAACACTCGGCATGCCGTACCCAGGACAACTCTGTTGTGGATACACTCAATAGTCCTCTACCACCCACATTACGAGGGATACACAATCTGGCAACGGAAGATTTCGGATGAAGACTTCTATAGATGGTCATCATCTTCCTCGTTCCCCTATCGAGGTTCTGCAAATCGTTGACATTCCACTTCAAGCATCCGAAGGTATACAACAGTGTAGGAACCGCGAACATGTTCGTGGCAAGAATCTTGTTCTTGTCAGACAGCTCAGAACTCCAGATGTTCCTGAGAGTCTGCCTGTATTTTGCGGTGAGCCTTTCCTTCACCGCTGCAACCTCATGCATTCGGCGTTGGGGGACGCCGAGGTATTCATAGCAGTCATCGTCCTATAGTTGACGAATGACGCTCCCGTCAACAAGTTGCACGTCTTCCTTGATCTCCGAAAATCTTCCTCTAGCCAGGTGGATGGATGCACACTTGTCCAATCTGAACTAACTCCATCCCTATAGTCTCACTGTATTCCAGTACGGTGTCCAGGGCTGTGCGAAGGTCTTTTGCATTAGAAGCATAAAGCTTCAGGTCATCCATATAAAACAAATGGGTGACCTTATGCTTCCTGTCACCTGGAACACCGCACATGTATCCTCTACCTCGTCGCAGCCTAATGGACAGGGGTAGGAGGGAAATACAGAACAGTAAGGGGCTCAAGCTGTCGCCTTGAAAAACGCCACGGTGGTATGTTACCAACTCTGTGGAAACTGACCGCTTGCCTGAAGTCAGAACGAAGCGCGTTTTCCAGAGTGATAACAGGCTTTGGATGCAGGACACTACCTCTAGGTGGACTTTCATCAACTTTAGGATGGCGATCAAAAGCTCAGGCGAAGTGGTGTCAAAAGCCTTCTTGTAGTCCACCCAGGCCATTGATAGGTTTCGCTTATGCCGGATGGCATCCCGGCATATGCACCTATCAATGAGCAGGTTGTCCTTGCATCCAACGATTCCCAGCTTTGAGCCCCTCTGCTCGTACACCTCCTCCCACGCAGGCTGGACGTGGTGGAGGATAAGGTCGTTCAAGATAGAGGTGAACGCCTTGTATACGGTGTTGAGGCAGGCTATAGGGCGGTAGTTCTTTGGATTGGATAAGTCTCCCTTCTTAGGTATAAGAACCGTGCATCCCTCAGTCAGCCATGGTGGAATTGGTTCTCTACCATTCAGAAAGGACGTGAAGATTCTGGCGAGGTGTTGGTGGATGGAAGTAAACTTCTTCCACAGGAAGTTATTAACGGCATCCGTTCCTGGAGCCGAAAAATTCTTCTCTTGAAATGAAAACGTACCTTTAAAATTTGACCGGAGAACCCAGGAAAGAGAAGGCACACAAACGGTACTCACCTGAAAAGTAAAAGACAGGGTTAGCATATTGTTCATTTCTATAATACAAGTACATGCATCTAAGAGCAATGTTAGGGATCATTATGTATGGTACTCGAGCTTCAAGGAATTGCGTTTAGGTGATTAAACATATTCTGCTGTTCACTACTATTGGAATACACTTGCTTTTAAGTAATTCTAAAGATTGTCCTCCACAGCTACTGTGTACATCTGAGAAAATTTCACACAACTATTACATTACTATAATTATACTATAGTTACAAAAGAGGACCGGATGCTTCTTTGAAGAACACTCCCTCTTTCCCCATAAGGACATTGCTAACATCATTTCTCTCATTTCATCCATAGACGCGGCTGCGTGAACTACAACGTGATTTCCTTATTTCCTCGTACTTATTGATATCTGGGCCATCGGAAGAGGGTTTATTGAAATCACCTTGTACGCGCCCGTGGCCGTGATGTCTCCAGACAAGTAAAGACTCCCACAAGGATAAAATAAAAAGAATGGAGGCTGGCCTTTAACGGGATACAAAATAAAACTGAGGAAATACTGATAATAGGTGAAACAGAAAATTAATAACAAAGAAGGGAAGGAAATGCCGGGCGTAAGCTTCGCGTACATGATTTGCCGACGTCTCCGGAGGTCTTCAATTCTCATTTACACTCGCACACCAATCACACACACACGTCATGCCTGCAGGTCACTTATCTTGTCCTGTCTGAACTCCACACTGGTTGTATTCTCCCAGTCAGTAGTCCCGTCTGCCTCTCTCCGACAAGCGCCCTCAGTGGGCAAAATCATAACTGAATGACAAACGAAAAGGTACACGAAACTTGCCATGGCAAGAGGGAGGGAAATTTAAAGAAACAAAAAAGGTGGCCAGTCCTCGTGAAAACATCCCGCCCGCCGTGATTCACTCAGAATCACAAAATAAATAGGAAAAGGCAAAGAAAAAATAATAATGAAGAAAAAAATAAATGGTAAAAAATCAAATAAGTTTCTGTGGGTTTCACTGGGGTTAGATAGGTAATGGTACCAATCGCACCACGGGCCGCACTAATGTACCCGACCCAGTCTTTAATTCAGCTACTCTTGACTCCCCAAGGGAGCCCGGAAACAAGCGAGTAACACGACCCATGGTCCACTGAGACGGTGAAGAGTTGCGGTCCTTAACCAAAACAAGTTCCCCGATTGAAATTGTAGATCCATCCTTGGTCCACTTGCTCCTCTGCTGAAGCGTATGCAAGTACTCCCAAGAACATCTTCGCCATAATTGAGGGACAATTTGCCTTATTAACTTATATCGCTGAGGAAGTGGTATCATTTCATCATTTATGGGCATAGGCAAGGTTAACACGGGCCTACCGACCAGAAAATGCCCCGGTGTCAAGCAATCCGTCTCGGATGGATCCGTCGATAAAGCTATTAAAGGGCGCGAATTTAATTATGCCTCGATTTGGCATAACAAAGTCGCAAACTCCTCAAAAGTGAGAGTTTGCCCCTGAGCCACTCTCCGGATGTGGTATTTCACAGACTTTATCCCGGCCTCCCAAAGTCCGCCAAAATGCGGTGCAGGGGGCGGATTAAATCGCCATTCTATGATATTCCCGGGATAAAGGGAACTAAGAGCTTCCTTATGAGGTTTCGAGCGAATTAGTCGATATAAATCTATTAAGAATTTATCCGCACCAACAAAATTCGTGCCACAATCTGAATAAATTACATTGGGTATTCCGCGCCTTGAAATAAAACGTTGAAAAGCCGCGAGAAAGGCGGGTGTAGACAGAGACGTTACCAATTCGAGATGAACGACCTTTGTTACCAAACAAATAAATAAACAAATGTAAGCTTTGGCAACAGCCGCATTACGACGGATGCTCGTCTCAAACATTAATGGGCCGCCATAATCGACTCCTACTTGAGCAAAAGGTTCTTGTGGAATGACTCTTGATGAAGGCAAATCAGCCATAACGGGTTGCGTGGTTTTACCCTGATACCGTGAGCAGATCACATTTTGCAATCTCAGAACGAATTACCACTCTTGCGGATATAATCCAAAATTGCCTAGATACTAATGCTTCGACAGCTCTAGGCCCTCCATTAAGGGATATCAAGTAATAATGTCGCACAATTAATCTAGAAAAATGCTCATCCTTAGGCAATAGGATCGGTTGGCGAGCACATTGAGGGAGAATAGCATAATGCAAACGACCACCAACTCGGATAATGCCGCTAGAATCCACAAATGGGCGAAGGCGGCTCACAGGATTAGAGAGTCGGTGGTTTTTATTTATTGAGTCAGCTAAATCAAGAAAATGGACCTTTTGAACTACTTTTACAACGCAGGACAGCGCAGCTGTCCATTCCTTTGAAGATATAGGAGTACCAACTGCGTCATGAGTTCCTTTGCAAGCAGAATAAAACCTTAACATGAAGGCAGTAACACGAATAAGACGAATAAATGACGAAAATTTCTCAATCCACTTGGAAGGTCTCTCATCAATTTGAGTCATTCCCATAGTGATTATTAGCGGTTTTATCTCCGGTATACAGGTACTATCATGTGGACAACATTTTTCCATGAGGAAACGGGTAATACTTCTAGAATTTCTACAATTCTATTAGCAACAAAAGTTTTCAGTGAGTGAGGAGATATGTTCAACCACGACAAAACGATAGTTGAATCGGTCCATGCTCTCATTGACACACGAACATTTCGATTTGTGAGAGTGTCATTTATGCGACGCATAAGCTTGGCCAAAAGCAGAGCTCCACATAATTCCAATTTTGGAATAGAGATAGTTTTCATAGGAGCAACTTTAGTCTTAGCTGACAAAAAATGCAATTTATTCCGCCGCTTTGAGAGACAGAACGTAAGTAAACAACTGCCGCATATCCACGCTTCGAGGCATCTGAAAACCCGTGCAATTGATATTTCGCTCCTGGGGATATATCTACATGCCGTGAAATTTGGGAAACAAAATCATTCCAGGGATTAGTGATGGAATCGGGCAACGATTCATCCCATCCTACACCCAGTTTCCATAATGTCTGCATAAGATATTTTGCCCAAAAGATTACAGGAGCCAATGCCCCAATCAGATCAAATATCCTAGCAATATTGGATAATAAAGACCGTTTGGACCAGATGGATTGATCAAAAGTTACAAAATATGAAAACGCATCAACATCTGGGTTCCAAATTATGCCCAATACCTTAGTCGAAGCTGAATCATCAGGATTAAAAAACATTTGATTTTCCCATCGATCCCTAGGGATTTTCGAGAGTAGAGCTGTAAAATTATTGGCCCATTTTCCCAAAGGAAACCCCCCAAGATCAAGTAAATCAATTAACTGCTGCTGCAAATCCATTTCATCGGCAATGGTATTCGCGCCTGTAACTATGTCATCCACGTAAGTATCATTTAATAAGGCATCGGCCGCCAGGGGGTAATCAGAACCGTCATCCTTGGCCAATTGGTGAAGAACGCGAATTGCCAAAAAAGGAGATGAAACCACCACATATGTAAGCGTATTAAGTTGATATTCCTTCAACGCTTTCGTGGAATCATTCCGAAATATTATATGTTGAAACGGGCGATGAGCTTCGGCCAAAAGTATACGAGGATACATCTTCAAAATATCTGTAATTAGAGCAATAGCATTCAACCGGAATGCCAAAATAATGTCGAATATATCTTTTTGCAATTTGGGCCCAGTATATAGCACGTCATTAAGACACCTTCCCGATTTAGTATTTGCAGAAGCATCAAAAACTACGCGATGTTTCTGTCCGGCTGGAGTAGGTTTAATTACGACATGGCGAGGCAAATAAACGGAATCCAAGTCATTAGATTCGGTCATATGACTTAATCGTTCGTATTCCTCCATAAAATGAATATAATTATTTTTTAAATCCTCATTGCGAGATAACTTGCGCTCCATGTTCAGCCATCGAGATATGGCAATGGATCGAGACTCGCCCAGTGAGGGAGGAAATTGTTTAAAAGGAAGCGTTACACTATACCTCCCTGTCGCGTCTCTCGAATAAGTCTCCGTAAATAGACGTTCGCAATAGACATCGTCGGGATTTTTATCGATTCGAGGGACTGACTCTTCGACTTGCCAAAACAGACGCAATTCTGCCTCCAAAGGATCATTAATAACTGTACACGAAGACACTACTTCCGTCGTTAAAGAATGCAATTCCGGAATATGCCCTAATAATATCCAGCCAAATACAGAATCCAAAGCAATCAACTTATGAGCAGAGAGTATTTTTCGCCCTCATCTACATCTACATCTACAAATTACCCTGCGAGCCACCTCTAGGGTGTTTGGCAGGGGGTGACAAGTCACCAAAATGCAGCATGCAAGCGGACCGCCACATGCACACCGCACGGTCATGAATATTAAGGATACTAACCAATTCCATCATTAACTAAAAACCATCATGCAAGAGAATCCCCACATGCACGCCACACATGTACGATGACACATAATATTCTACATGCTACTTAAGAGGGCAATCTGCCTATGAAGCTAGAACATGCAAAACATGCTGTAAGAAACACCATAAAACTCCGTAAACATGCTTTAAGAAATATATAAGTTAGTAAGCTACACTACCAGTCAACTAATCTATTTCTAAGTCCTGACACAGCCGTTATAGTCTCTTATCGCTCGCGGAAAAAACGACATTTTAAATCTATCTGTTCTACAGTCTATCTCTCTTATTTTATTTTTATGATCTAATCTACCATAGTACGTTGGCGGTCGTAAAATATGATCAACTTCGTCGGAAAATAAACTACTCTTGAATTTACATAATAGATTTAGTCTTGTTTTCAATCTACGGTCTGACAGTGATTCCCATCCGAGTTGTTCTAAGAGGTAAGTAACACTAACAAGATTATCGTAACGGCTTTTCACGTACCTGGCTGCTCTTCTCTGTACACGTTCTAACTCTGTTTTTAAGCCTGTTTCATGAGGATCCCAAACACTGGAAGCATATTCTAAATGGGGTCTAACGAGGAGATCGTGGATCGCGTGTCGTGGATCCGAGTTCGGTCCCGTGCCTTGGCCACCCGCGGACCTTCCTTGCTGCGAGGGCGCACGTGGCGGTCCCGGTGTCGGCGCGGCTTTCGGGTCGTGTCGCCTGGGGTCACCGCTCGCGCGCCGCTCTTCGGCCGCCATTCAACGACTGGCTCAGAACTGGCACGGACTGGGGGAATCCGACTGTCTAATTAAAACAAAGCATTGCGATGGCCCCAGCGGGTGTTGACGCAATGTGATTTCTGCCCAGTGCTCTGAATGTCAAAGTGAAGAAATTCAAGCAAGCGCGGGTAAACGGCGGGAGTAACTCTGACTTTGGCTGGCAAATGGCGGTTGGCCTGGGTCACACACACCATCACAACCGCAAGGAAACCCCTTCCCTCCTCGTGGGGCCAGCCGGGTACCGGTCACGGTAGCAGAAAGGGGTACTCCGAACCAGAGTCTTGGGGGCTGCCACCCCCCTCGGCTCTTACAAGTATTGGTCAGGACAAGCAAAGAAGCCTCGGAAAAAGGACTGCTCGGGGAGAGACTACGGTCCCTCCCCTACCGATATTGAACAAAGCAGGTCCAGAGGTAGACCAATTAGCCGAACCCGCGTACTATGGTCCGCATCTTGAATTCCAATGTGAATTCCCGGGCTGCCAAAGGAGCTTCCTAACTAAGCAAGGCAGGGGCGTACACCGAAATGCGGCACACCCAAACTGGAACGACGCCATGAATATCCAGGCACTGCCCAAAGTGAAAGCGAGGTGGTCGGAGGAGGAACTCGCTATGCTCGCAAAAAGGGAAGCTCAGATTCTTAAAGAGGCAAAGGATAAAGGGGTGAATGTTAAAGTAAGGATTAACCAACTATTGGCCAAAACTTTCGTTGAGAGGTCCATCGAAAGTATTAAGGGGGCCAGGAACAAGGGACCTAAGGTGGCGAAGTATAGGGAAATGGTTGAGTTATACCTAGCCGAGCTGGAAGGCACTGCGCCCGACAATCATGAGGAAGGGGCGGTTGGAGGAGCAACGGAGGCCTCGACGGACATCCGTCCTGCTTTAAACAGTGCTCTAAGGGAGTACATTAAAAACTTAGTACCCCTGGAAAAAGATGACTTCAGAGCCGACGAATTGCAGTCCATCTGCCGGCGGGTGGATACACTCTCCGCAGACGAGATTGCAAATGAAGTCGAGCTTTACCTGAGGAAAATTCTTCCGGTTACATCATCGAGGAAGAAGCTGCCTGTCATCAAACAACCATCTAGATCGAAGAGGGAGCAAAAGAAAAGGGATTACGCTAAGGCTCAAAATCTCTATAAAAAGGACAGGAGCCGTTGCTGGAAGGTACTGGAAAGTGAGCAGTTGAATGATCAAATAAAAATGGAGAAGGATCGGTTATTCCCTTACTGGGAAACCGTCATGTCCCGGATCCCGAACTCCGACTTAAAACCCAACCCACCAGAGGAGTCAAGGATTGAATTCTGGCAGCCGATCTCCTGCAAGGAGATTTGCAGAGCACTCCCTGACAGGAAAACATCAACGGGACCGGACGGATTGTCCGCGTCTCTTCTGCGATCCATGCCAACGGAAACATTGGCAAGAATCTTCAACTTGTTCCTGATAAGTGGTAAAGTGCCGGAATTCATCCTGAGGGCAAGAACTATCTTTATCCCTAAAAAGAAGGGTGCCACGGATCCTAGTGATTTCCGACCCATCACGATCTCTTCCACAATGATCCGCTGCTTTTACAAGGTTCTGGCAAATCGGCTCAAGTCCCTAAAGCTCGACACGAGGCAGAGGGCTTTCCGAGACACGGATGGGGTCAGCCAGAACATTTTTGTACTGGATTTGATTCTAAGGAGCCAGAGATCAACTCACAGAGACCTTTATCTGGCCTCTCTCGACGTCGCCAAGGCGTTCGATTCGGTTGCTCACCCGGCTCTAAAAGCCGCCATGATCTCAAAGGGACTCCCCAGTCCAATGATTGACTACATATCGTGGGTGTACGCCAACTCGCGAACTAAACTTGTGTTCGGGGAATGGGAGTCGGAGTGGTTGACTCCTAAATGTGAGGTAAGGCAGGGAGACCCACTCTCCCCGATCCTATTTAACACTGTCATCGACGGACTTATACAGGCAGCACCTCCCGAGGTGGGAATTCGCCTAGACAACAAGGTGGTCAACGTCCTTGCATTCGCCGATGACGTAGTTCTTGCGGCATCCACCAAACAGGTATTACAGTCTCTAATAGATCGCACAGTGTCTTACATCAAGTGTTGTGGAATGAGGATCAACGTAAACAAATGCCACACGGTAGCAGTCACCTCACTACCAAAGGTGAAGAAGGTGGCCATTGACGCGAAAGTAGTCTTTCGTGCAGGAGAGCAAATGATCTCTGCTCTAAGTAGGACCGATCAGTGGAAGTATCTAGGGGCTCAGTTCACGCCAGAAGGGCGCAAGATCGCTGACGCCCGAGGCATTCTCCAGGAGAAGATGGAGAAATTGAGGAGAGCTCCATTGAAACCCCAACAAAAACTGTGGGTGTTACGAGTGCTTTTGGTTCCATCGATTTTACATCATCTGACCTCGGGCATGGCTGCGTTGGGAATCCTTCGCTCCATAGATCGTGACCTACGCGCCTTCACAAGAAGAATTCTGAGGCTGCCCCACGACACCCCTAACGCGTATTTCCATGCGGCAGTTAAGGACGGGGGGCTGGGGGTTCCATCCCTGCGATGGTTAGTACCCTTACACCGTCTTAACAAGATTAAAGCACTCTTTAGAGAAGGCTACGGAGATGGGGCTTCCGCGGAGTCAATCCTGATGAAGGAGCAACTCTGCAATCAACGGAGACTTACTGACGGCGCAACCACTTGGTCCTCCGCAGCGGCAAACCAAAGAAGATGGGCTAACCTCCTGGACACGTCTGTTGACGGAAAGGCATTACAAGGGTCGCGTAAAGTACCCTCCCAGAACACCTGGGTAAGCGACGGGACGAGGTTCCTCACCGGCCGGGACTTTATCAACTCTGCAAAGTTAAGGATCAATGCGATTCCTTTAAGGTCAAGAACTACCAGGGGAAGAAGAGAGGACAGAAATTGCAGAGGAAGATGCGAAGTGGCCGAAACGCTGAACCACGTCCTACAGATTTGCCACCGGTCGCACGCCGCAAGGGTGCAACGACATAACGCGGTGGTGAAATATATTACAAGAGGTCTCAAAGATAGGGGGTTCAGTGTGGAGGTCGAACGTCCTTTTACCACCACCATCGGTAAGAAGATCCCGGACCTCGTAGCAACGAAAGACGGCAAGACGCTAATCGTGGACGCTCAGGTGGTAGGGGACCAGGTCAATCTCGATCGTGCGAACCGGGCGAAGATCGCGAAGTACGCTGATCCATCAATTATAGAAGAAGTGAGAACCGAGATGCAGGTCGAATCAGTCGAGATTGCTGCTGTAACCCTTTCCGCTAGAGGCATCTGGTCAAGCGATTCAGCAAAGGATCTAGAAGAACGCAAGATCATAGTGAGAAGAGATATAAAAGTACTCAGTAGTAGAGTAGTAATAGGGGGTCTGCACGCCATCGCACGCTTCAATTCAACAACATCGACAAGAAAGAAGAAGACGGACGCGGAGAAGACGGGAATCGGCTGATCGGGAAACCAAAGGACCACTTATAGGACAACGCTGCCGGTTTACGGCAAAATCCGGTGGGTGGGGTTTTAGTCGGTAACACACGCTTGTGAGTCCGACAGTACCCAGGGCCACCACCTTCCCTGGGTCTCCAAAGGATTTCCCCACCCACCGCAAAAAAAAAATAGCCAAATGCCTCGTCATCCAATTAGTGACGCGCATGAATGGATTAACGAGATTCGTTAAATCCCTCCCAGCAGAATCCGGGGAAATAAATCCATACACACTAAAAAGTCAACTTCGGCGGGTTTATCAAAATCCGGATCGGCTAACTGAAGATGACGAACTCTCTTCCTAAAGGAAGGTGGAATAGGAGCATGAGGAAGATGCCTTGTAATTTGGGGCAAAACTACAGCATTTGATTTAAGAGGCAAACGAGAACAGTTACGCGGCGTCATAGTACATTTGACCATACCACAAGGCCGGGTCAGTGGAGTGTGAGATAGACCCATTAAAACCCCGTCATACTGCATTACCGGCCGTTTTACACGTTGCACCGCAGCCGCCGAAATTGCAGACACCATCGACCCACAATCAATCATCAACCGCACAGTTTGAGGCCTACCTTTCGCGTTCAAAACAGATGCCCCTGCCGTGCTTAACAAAACCGTTCCCGTGGAGTTATAATCGGTGCATGAAGTCACCGTGGAAGGATTAGCGGGTGCGATGGGATCGCTACCAGCTGACGACGCAACAGAATCCTCCTTTGAATTGGGCAATGGAGATAAAGAGGAGGATTGATTAAGTTCGTCCTTTACTAAGGGCGAAGAATGCAAAATTACATGATTATATCCCTTGCATTTCAAGCATTTAAGACCTTTTCGCAGGCACCTTGGGGCCCAATGTCCGGTTCTTAAACATCTAAAGCATAATCCTTTTGACCGAACAAATTCCGAACGTTGTCTAACGCTCAAATCTTTATATTGCGCACTTATATGAAGGAAATGCTTCGAACCACAGAGTGGACATTGCTCTGCTTTAGACATATTTGACTCCGAAATCTCGTTACTACTCGCAGACACTGTCATACTAACTTTCGCGCGAGAAGGAGATTTCGGCTTGGAGGATGACGTGACAACTCGCTTCGATACAACACCCTGGGAGGTTTGTAAAACCTTCATTTGTTTCTTAACAAATGTTAAAAGCTGAGTGAATGTGGGAAACTCTTCGCCAGCTAATGTCTCTTCGAAACGAGTCAATATATCTGAACCGATAGCACGCGCCGCTAGACGAAATAAAACAAAATCACCAAGATCAGGAATGTTTAACGCCTTCAATGCAGCATAAATTTCTGAAAACGTGCAAGTGAAATGTTGCAGATTAGAAATGGGGTCGGAAGAAAGTGGCGTAAATTCAAGTAATTTATCCAAATAGTTAAACCCCAAAACACGAGGATTATTATAATAATCACACAGCTCCTTCCAAGCTAGAGTATAATAGACCCCTGCGAAGGGTACAGACTTTATTAGAGCCAATGCACTACCGGATAGAGCGGATTTTAAATATCCGAACTTTTCAATTGGTTCGACGTCGTCCCGGTTATGAATTACTGAAATAAAAAGGTCACGAAACGTTTCCCACTCGACCATAGACCCCGAAAATCGAGGAATTTCAAGAACCGGAAGACGAGATCGTTGCATCGACACCGAGGAAATTCCAGGGCTAAGTGACGCATGAGGAGAGGCACTTAAATCTGTAACAAAATCAGCCACAGAGAGCACAAAATAATAATATTCCTCTACCTTTACGGAGAGTTCTGTATCAACGGAACTTACATCCGATTTATTGCAATCGTGACAAAAGTCACAAATTGCACTCTGTGCCGATTGAAAGTTACGGTATACTTCTTTCAATTCTCCTGCCCTAAGTCGAAATATTCTCAACTTGGAAGAATCAATGATACCACTTCCTAAAGCCTATAATTCGGTTGCGAGAGAATGTGCAGCCATTATCGTGTTCAAGACGCGTTCCCTAAGTAATTTTAAATTATTGTCAAACGTGTCGCTCGTCATGACTGCAGACCGCTTCCCTTCTTCCATCTCAGGCATATTAACAGTAAATCATGTCGGGGCCACAAAATTGTACGCGCCCGTGGCCGTGATGTCCCCAGACAAGTAAAGACTCCCACAAGGATAAAATAAAAAGAATGGAGGCTGGCCTTTAACGGGATACAAAATAAAACTGAGGAAATACTGATAATAGGCGAAACAGAAAATTAATAACAAAGAAGGGAAGGAAATGCCGGGCGTAAGCTTCGCGTACCTGATTTGCCGACGTCTCCGGAGGTCTTCAATTCTCATTTACACTCGCACACCACTCACACACTAACGTCATGCCTGCAGGCCACTTATCTGTCTTGTCTGAACTCCACACTGGTTGTATTCTCCCAGTCAGTAGTTCCGTCTGCCTCTCTCCGACAAGCGCCCTCAGTGGGCAAAATCATAACTGAATGACAAAAGAAAAGGTACACGAAACTCGCCATGGCAAGAGGGAGGGAAATTTAAAGAAACAAAAAAGGTGGCCAGTCCTCGTGCGAACACACCTCGTATGCCCGTTTAATGCCGGTATCTTTTTCAGCCAATGGTCATAATTTACTCCACTAAGCAAAAGGCTTCACCATAGCTGAGAGGGACAGTACTCACGTGTGGCGCCAAATAAGAGATGAGGTACGTTCAAACGAAAAAAAAATTCTTTGCGCATATTAAGCTGGAGGTAATTGGTCAAACATATTCTCTCACAGTTCATTTCATTCCAGCAATTTATCCAAAATGCTATTCCCATTCATATAAAAAATACGGTGAAAAAAATTGAGCAAATTTTCCAACACATTTACAAATTCCATGAAGGTGTTTAAATATTTTTAAGAGAGGTCTCATAACCCAAGAGCGGAAAAATACCTTTGGGCCCGTGAATGTTTAAATATGAGATTGATTGCGCCGTTTAAGGGCTAATCCTCAAATTAAGTTTAGGAATGGGCTAATTTAAAATACATGTATTTTAAAAGTATCGTAACCATATATTACTTTGGCGTATAGCATTGTCCAGGATTATAGTCGTCATCCATTTCTGTCATCATGGGTACGATTCTCCAAGCGCAGTGATAATGGTCATACGCCAAAATTATAGATAATTTCTTGGTTTTCAAGTATTATGGAATTATTCTACAAAACTATTTGATAATCACTTATTTAATATGCAATCATTATCTTTGCATGTTATGATTTGAACCTCTGTTAATGTTACGCAATTTTATTGGAATTAGAATTGGTTACAATATAAGGCATCGCAAGTATTATACAATACCACCATACATATATTTTTGCCAATAACGAGAATTATACTCTTATTGTTAGAACGAAATAATAAATTACCAAATGAATAGAGAGCCAGCAAAGTATGATTTTCGAAGGTGATCTTTAGCATTTTTAACTTTTAACGATGTTTATATGCTTTGGATCGAAGCATAATAAATAATCTAAATAAAAGAACATTTCCTTAATTGGAAATGTCAGCTAAGAAGTATAACAACCACACACAAAGGCGGATGAGCATCCATCTAGAAATGCCATCGCTCTTTTATCCGCGGCTTTTGGCTCACCATGGAAAGGATTTGGGAAGACTATGGGTGGGGAACTCACGATATATATATATATTTTGGAGGATTGTGGTCTCCCATGATCCTCTAGGACTCCCTGAGGTGAGCCCACGAGAGAGGTTCCCCGAGCAGTTTGGAGCGGAACTGACTTTTCCCCATTTCCTCCAAAGTGACGAATCGCGACTACAATCGATTTGCCATTTAATGCGCCCAACGTGGCCCTGCCACTCACCCTCCCCCAGCCTAGTGATTACAAGAGGACTGAGAGAGAGTGAGTGCATGAATAGGAAGTTGTGAAAGCTATCCCAATGAGCATTGCGTGGAGCTAACAAAAGATAGTCAACGATGGGCTTTATCCCTTACGCCACCGCCGCTGGAAATAACTAAGGGATGACACGTGCGATCCAATCGAGTTTGATACGATAATGTGACTCAATAAACTGTATTGTGCGCGGTTCACAGCAGAGGAAATATTCTTCTACGATCACGTTAAAGGTGCAACATCATGCCATGTATTTCCCCTTTCAGTTATTTTTTCTTGGTGCGTTGTAAAAATAGTAGGTTTCGATCTTTGGTTTGCGATTAAAGTAATTTTTAAGAGATTTTCCAATGCGTACTCTGTTGTTCATTCTTTATGAGAAAGTCCGTGGAAAACATTATGATATGTTTAATTTGATTTAGCAGACTCATGGAAGAAAAGAGAAAAATGGGATTGTCAATAAACATTCCAAAGGATATATGCTGCCTACCATTAAGATTCAGAATAAATTGGGATACATCAGTGGAAATTAAAAACTAATCGCTGATTTATTAGATAGTGTCTACAATAATTAAAGATTCAATACATTCATAACAGAACCATTTATAACATAAAAGAGTGCTATATTTTCAAATGGGATTGTGACTGATAAAATAAATTTCTAGTTCAAACCATGCGTAACATAAAATGAAAGAAAATGCAAAGAATTCACACTCAGTCTTTACTGGGACTGTAATAAATAATTAATGCAAAATAATTTCAAATCAGCATCGTACCATTGCTGCAGATTGGAATTTTTGGCCATAGTCTACAACAGCAGCAACAATTTTGATTTGAGGATATCGGTAACGGTAATTCAGTTAAATTATGTATTTATGATAAAGAATGGACATTTTATAATCAACCCTAAAGAATCGGGGGTGAACCTAATTCGATAACTTATCAGGGTATTCGTTCAAAAGTCGAGTCTTTCTAATCTACTCTGAAGGAGTTAGTGCGATTGCATTCGCAGATTTGGTGGAAAAATATTTTATCTTAATACTAGGTAGCAAACTCTGGGAGCGATCGCGGAAATTTTTTCTATCCCTTCTCCCCCGACTTTAAACATGAAAGTCGGGGGAAGAGAAGTTGGAGTATCCTGCTGTCCATAAGATCATTAAAACTCACATCGTCTTCCCCCGCGGAATAGGGAAGGAAGAGAGTGAGAGATTCACAAAAAAAGAGTCCTCGCCTGTTATTCTGTCGCACTTTCCCGTGCGGAACGGACAGCTGGCCACAGAGGCGGGCATAACTGGATTAGAAGAAGCGCGCCAGAACGACGGGCAGATCTCTTCTGTCTAATTTCCTTTTATTTGTAGGCGCCCTGAGGGAGCATCCTCTCCCGACCACCATCGAGAGAAAAGAGGCGGGCCTCAGAGTGGGCGAACGGAAACCATGGCAAAGATTAGAGAGAGAAAAGAGGAATGACTTACAGGGTTTGAGTGTAACTGGAACATAGGAGGATGTTTAACTGGGAAACGGCGTGGTCAGCTCCGGAGTCTAGTAAGTGAAACAATGATGAGTTTATAAAATGGTTTGAAGGTACTTTTTTTGGAAAACTAGCTCGCTTAGTGAGTGGCCTCCGTTGGCCGTTTCCTGGGACATGTCTGTGAATTACGAGTGAAGTATGAGCACGTGGAAGTTAAGTAGGAACCGCGTAACTTTGGCCTGCATATTTTTTCTTTGGAGATGATATACATTTTCTTCTCCTAAACAGGAAATGATTCTTTGTGTACACTTAAATAAATTAAACTGACGCATGAAAATTGAATCATTTTCCTATTAATAATTAGTCCAAGTAATGAAGAGAAGTTTCCAAGGAAAGTTATAAAAATCCGGAAACTGGATAGAACATCTATTTACAATATGATTGCAGAAAGGTTTAAAATTAACATTCATATGCATACTTATAAAGTGAAATGAATCAGTACAGTACACGTATTATAAAAATTATATCAAACATTTTAAATATGCAATATGAAAATATGCTTGGGAAGTCAGTGAAAAGTCGTACAACTATTTTTGAAAATTCATTTCTAAAAGCAGTTTTCAATCGTTCCCCTAAATGATTATAACTTAACCGTTTCAATTAGCAAAGCACGATGTTCACTCATAAATTTTTAATACATTGTCAAGCAAGAATGCGTATGTCACCGTGGATTCTGAACGTTTTTATAGATAATTGAGTGAAAGATACGTGTAGGTATAACGACGAGTGCTATTATACACAGATGATGATCGTGTGTTGCTGTCTGAGAGCCCACAATATTTACAGAGGCTCCTGTATAACTTTAGCGAAGTAACAAGGACAATGAGTTGAGGGTGAATGCGACGAGGACGAAATAAATTGTTTATGAAAGGGGGAGATGTAAGAGTGATTGTTTAATGAAGGTAAATTGAACAATTGAACAGTTTTGTGTATCTTGGCTGAATGTTTCCAAAATAAGGAAAGAACGATTAAAAGGCGTATTAATGCCGGAGTGAAAGTTGTAGGTAGTATATGGAGCATATTTAAGAATGAGTGTTAGTATGGGTATTTAAAAAACGCAGAGTATTGGCGGTATCGATTGTAGTGGTCTCCAAAGGTACGAGGAGAAAATTATATTGTAAACCTGTTCATCCTGAAATCTATTCTATTAATTTAAGATATCAATAATATGCACTAATTTTTCGTCGCGTGGAAATAAAGTCTTTGAGAGAGACTTTGATTCTTTTTTTTGAGAGACCTATGTTCCAAACTGTTTTAACATTGTCATTGGAAGTGATACTCAACGATCATGTCACAATCGAAATGAAGAAGGAAAACACTAATGAAACGCCTGACGCGATTTTATGTTTGATAGTCTGCGTACAGTTGAATAACCATTTAATACACATTTATAAGATGCATAAGCATGGAAGACAGAATAAAAAAATATTATCAAAAACCTCTTTATAAGCATCAACACTTTTAAAGATATTTTGATAGATATGTTTATAGGACTTCTGTTGAAAATTCTCATTAAAAGGCAGTAATCAATTTTGGGTGAAATGGACGCATTTTTTGAGTGATTATAATTCAACAAACTTATTTATTATTCTAGATTTCATTTCGCTCTCGTTCATGACACACACCACCTAATCGTGATCACATCGAATGCTCTAAATCTATGATTCAGCTGAGGCAATCACGGTGGTGTTCCCAGGGACAAAGTTAAATAAAACATCTGACTGGCCTCGGGGTACAAAATGTTTCATTAATTGTTGACCATTAGCAACAACTGTAATGGACGATATCAACAAACAAATATTTAACAAATATATGCAGTAGACAAACGATGTAGTCTCAGATTTCGTTTTAATTTTCAAATGTTGTTTCACCGAGACACCCTCATTCCGCGATTAGCCGCAGGTGACCAGCACTGACAGTTCCGACATAATGGCATCTAGCTACCACGTATATTGCACTGTCATTTGGAACGAGGCATTTTTATCATGATTTTGGACATTTATTACGTCTCAATCTTGCTCGGGGTTTCATAGAATAATTCAAGGTGTCGCCAAAAATATTTGTTTTCAGCGGTAATAGACGTAACAAACCAAACCTTGCGACAATTGGTCAAGCTGAGTTAGCCTAGTGTTTTTCATATTGAGCTCTGTCGTCGAAAGGGCCTGGATTTTGCTACGTTAATATTCCAATTATTTTTCCTCATTAAATTTTATCGTATTTCTTGAATATTTAGTGGACAATTTACATGAAAAGGACGATTGTAGGTTATTGAATTTCATTTTCTTAAAGCCTAATTCTAAACGTGGCCTTTTGTTTCTCATTTTACTTTTCATAGACAATTCTTATATTCTACCTTTCCAAAGTATTATATTTAACTCCGCGTATTTATGATAATGAAAGCGAGTATCTACGAAGAACCCAGAACAGAGAAAGTGTTTCCTCGGGAAATTCAGCCACTTCTTCTTTAATCATCAGAAAATTACAGAGAGGTCAGGATTATTTGAATGGTTGATGTATTCACAGTATTTTTTAGTAATTCACAATTATTTACACAAATTAAATGAAAAAATTTGTTCTTCAAATCAAATTCCACGGTTTAAACTTTCTAATAAGCGCTGCGTTCAACTGAAAAAACGGGCTAAATATATCTTATAATATCCTTGACTAGTAATATCGGCTTGGTCCGTAAAAAATCTACATCCATGTAATACACAAGGACCTTATTAAAAACAGAGCTGAAAATGTTCGTTATACAAAGGGTTTGTTATCAGTGAATTACTTCGTGCAAATGGAAGCATTGTTAATGAAATCACCCTCTTGAATCTACTTAAAGAATTTAATTTAATAAAAGATATATTCTAAAACTAATTTTTTGACATAAAAATAGCAAAACCCAAGATATTTTCTGAGCTGTAGTAATAGCATATCTTTCGCAAAACTATAAAACTACTTCTTATTCGCCTTGCAAAAATTGGGCCTATACTTCATTACATATATAGTTTTAAGATATCTAGATTAACCTTTCGCCTTTATAGATTAACACAGCAAAAATTGAATTATTACATCTCTTAATTTTCGCCTTAGCTCTCTGTAAATATATTTTTATTAGACAAATCCATATATGCTATGCGCCAATAAAAATTTGCAATGAAGGGTTACGCAAATATACTTTTATTCTTTAGTGTAAATGTTAGTGTAAAAACTATTTTGCAAGAAAATTGATTTATTCTCCTCTCTACAAATAATCTGGCAAAGTAGCTTAAAACTTATTGCCAGAAGCGTCGTGAGTTCAAGGACAGTTGCACTCACATGGCTCAAAAAGTAAATGGACCGGTCGATCGTTAGAACGATACTTCTACCCCGCGCTTCAAACCGCTCTCGAATTGAACACGAACCTAAACAGATATTATGTTCTTGTTACATCGTATGTGTTTGCATAAATAAAACTGATTGAATATCTGAGAAAACAATCCGGATCATATTTTTTGTTATGTCTATTACAAAAATAATATAATAAGAGAGCAATTAAAAGTGAAGAAAAACCCTATGAAATAGATATTTACTTAAATGGGGTAATTTGAGCCATTTTCATATAAGGATCATTTAAAATCCCTTTATAGGAGTAAATATTCTCCGTTCCATGCAGTAAAGATAGACGACGCGTGCAATGAGGTCATACTAATGTCATTCATGTGGATACATCTAGCTCTACCTCGGGTAGCCATCATTGAATTGAGTAATATTTTTGTGAATAATAAAGCTGTTTGGAATAAGAGAAAAGCAGATAAGAAAAAAGCGGAAAGTGTGATTGATTGAAAGAATTTGAGCAACGTGAATTAACGAAATAAGTGCGGTGGGGAGGGGGGAGAGAGGGAGAGGGGACGGGAGGGAGAGGGTAGCGGTCGAGGAATGAAGAGAAAGGTGAGACAGCGAACGAGTGAGCGGCATCAAAAACATGTGCATACGACGAGACGGAGGGAAGGGCTTGTTATTCTCGGTGTCTTTATCTCACCCCTAGGTGGAACTCGTGGAAGATTTGGCCCGCGTGAAGGGCGAATCATATCTTAGATTAATGAATGCGTCCACGCTGAGTTCTTGGGAATAGGACAGAAGTTAATTTCAAGGCTAATGTTCACAAAACTAATAACTTATACGTAAGGGATCCCATTACTGCAAAAGTCATTAAATTAAAAATGAAACTCATACACGTAATTATAAAGACGTACATGCCAAACGGAAAACTGAAAAACCTTAAGTCAACAAATAAGACATTCTTGATTACTGCGTGTACCCACTCCGGCAGGTACATAAATAATAAGGCTCAACACATGTCAAGCACTTAAGAATTATGAACCATTATGTTACTTAACCACGAATTCTTATCCCTGCCCTTCTCTCTTCACAGTTATTTTTTTGTGAATCTCATAAACTTGAATTCACAAGAGAGAATTTTTAAATGTGAAGATAATTAGCGTGAACAATAAAATCTATGAATTATATGGAGTGCAATCATTTTGAACGGGTGGGAACTTGTATTTTCCAGGTATCAACTCATGACAATGTTGGTATACATTGGATTTTTGGTGATTTCGATATTTTTTTCGATACCGCACTGGTAACGAAAGGTACTCGTGCTATGGTTATTTTGATTACTGATTATCGATACATGCATCATATCGCATATCCAATTGACACAAGAGCATTTGAGATAGAAGCAGTAGTTGACTTTATTGAAGATATTTATATGACCGTCCAAAATATTAATTATTTCCAAGTTCTTCTCCAAGTTCTTCTTAGAAGATTGGGAAAGGTCTACCAAAATCGTGAATTTACCGTGGTTAGAAAACGGATTCTAAAATTCCCATTCCAAAGTTATTTCAATGCAAACAGAACTATTACAGTGACAATATAAATAATATTATTACGGATATTACAACACTTATTTTGCACTAAGATGTTAGATAAATAATAATTGTTCTTATTTAAGAATGGAGTGTTTGTTTTTAATCCATATACAATGCCTGCAGAAACTAAGCCGCTGCAGTCATAGCTGAGCGTGTCTCCTGCCATCTAGCGGGCGTAGGATAAGGAGGAGTTCTTTGATTTTTGAACTGTACAGCATTTTGTCCTACTTACACAATCCGTATACTTTTTGTGGATGCATGGCTAAGAAAATGTGCATTTATAATTTTAACGTCGAAACACGTTAATATGGACGAATTCGCGAACGTCTTTCCTTTTAATAGTCACTTCTTTTTCAGCGAATATGCGGTCGTTGTTGTTCACACATGCACTTGCGCGGGTGCATCCACCGCGTAAACTGGCTTTTAAAGAGATTGCTCGGGTAGTATTTACGTTGGGTACTTTGGGTTCGTTGATGGATTTATTTAATATATTCTGCAAGTAGGGTGCTATTTCACAAGAAAATTCTCTATACACGCGGGCAGGAATTTCTTCAGGACCTGGGGATTTATTTGGACTTTAAGTTTTTAGCAAGTGTTCTATTCCATGAGTGCAATATGTGTACTCATTGGCCAACCTCTCCTAATAGAGGGTCTCTATCCCTGACTCCGAACGGACCCATCCGACAAGTCTCCCGGACCTCCTGCCCAATATCGAACGGACCAATCCGACGGGTCACCCGGACCTCCTGCCCAATATCGAACGGAACCATCCGACGAGTCTCCCGGACTTTCCCTGACTCCGAACGGACCCATCCGACTAGTTTCCCTGCTCCGGCACCCGGTCTCGCGGACCTCCTGCCCGAAATCGAACGGACCCATCCGACGAGTCTCCCGGACCTCCTTCCCGACAACGAACGGACCCGTCCGACGGGTTTCCCGGACCTCCGGCCCGACAACGAACGGACCCATCCGACGGGTCTCCCGGACCTCCTGCCCGACATCGAACCGACCCATCCAACTCCCTGCTCCGTCACCTCTCCCAAATCCGACCGAGAATGCTGCCATCGCCGACCGGAAGGAAGACCGATCGCCAGGACTCCTACGCCCACTGCCACACTTATCCCGTTAGAGGCTCTCCGCGCGCCCAGCCGCCACTCCTCAAGACAAGGGACATCGCGACGCCTAAGAGGACGTACCATTCCAATCTTCCTTTACTCCTGACTGCCATCCCTCTTTCCCTACTCCTCATGTTTGTGAAATGAACCAACTTTTTTTAAAAGAGAAATCTATTATTCCTTGATTGCTTGACATTCCCTACCATTAAATCGGACCTGCGCTCTGAAGTCAGCCTCTCCCGCTCAAAGACCTCAAGAGGGAGAGCGAGCATAGCACCTTTCTTTCACCCTCATTCCGCCACGATGGAGAGAGCTCGGAGAGTGCGCAGGACAGGCATTTTAAGGTTAAATTAATCCAATTACGCTCTCCGTGCGAAAGGTATTGCAAATTCGTAGCTTTGATCTGAATTTCTACAAATGGAGGTGTATCGTTATTGAGATAAAATCCATGCAATGACCACACGATTCTTGTGCTGTTTCCACATAGTCGTTAGTCGTAGGAAGAAAAGCTCGATCAATACATCTTACGAGATGGGGTCCAATCGTAAGTATGATTTATTCACAAATAGCTTCCACATGAAATAAGCACGTTACGTCACCACATATGCGATGCTAGTCGCACACGATAGTGAATCTACTACAACGTCTTTATCCACACGTATTGAAATGAAGGTAAATAGGTTCTGAAGATGGAGTCGTGTAACGTACCTCCGTGAATGTTATTTTTTTCCCATCGAGTACGCAAAAGACGACAGGAAGGACAAGCATAAGCGGTGGAGTACCCACCGAACCAGAAGTTGACCTGCCACCCGTTTCCAGCAGAACTCGGCAATACAATCCCTTACTTTCAGCACAATCCCGAATCTACACACTCGATCACTCTTCACATAGTACATACCAGTGGCGTGCGTTGATCATTAGCTTCGGGAAAGCTCTCGCTCAGCACGATGATATGCATCCCGCACATCACAGTGGATTAATTTGCTTATGTAATCTGAATTGAAAACCGAAAAACTATTGCTAAGAATGGCATACTATTCAAACTGATGAAATATAAATTGAAATCTGATCACTGCATTGGTTAATAATGTACGATGCACAAATAATTTTAAAGATGCTCTTGAAGTACCTACCTCATAGGAGCATTCCCCAAATGTTCACTCATCAAACATTTTATAGCGTAAAAACACATTAACACACACAGTAACTATTTCAACAATTATGGTTATTATATGCCTGTGGACTGATTTACAGGGTGATTCTTGGAACATAAAAATTTAAAAAAGTCAGACTTTTTACAAATTCACAGCGACAATTTAACGCAATTATCCAGTTTTCTAGTTTAACCAGCCTCTTGAGTTCTACCAGGAGATTGTTTTAACAAACTTTCAAATTTTTTTTGGATGGGGACTTTGAGATATCGCTCATTCAAAATGCAACATTTTTGCATTTTGCATAATTTAAATGGTCAATTTAAGGAAATGCCAGCATTAAAATTGAGAGATGAAATTATTGGGTAGAGTATAACCACACAGGGCTACAGAATAGTGCAATTGATTGGCTGAGTAAATCCCTCTTTAGTTATACAAAAAATTCCAAACTTCAAGAAAAAAGTAAATTTTCCATTGAACAACTAGTTTTGACCCCATTTGTTTAGTGTTTTAACACTAGTTGACCGTTGTTCAGGTGTTCGCAGAAAGGTGCACTTCATGAGCTTCAAAACAAAGAAAAGAAGAAGGTAATAGTCCCAATAGTTTCAGAGCAATAGAGATTTGAAAAAATGCATTCTGCACCCCTTTCGCAATTAGCGGAGATTTTTTTTCGATTTTCAAGATGTAGTAAATCAGTCAAAAAAAATTTTCCCAAAACTTTTTGTGAGATGATAATTCTGATATGTAGGAGTAAATAATGTATTTTTTCGAAAAATTTGAAGAGGGACACCGGACAAATATTGGTGGTACCTGCCTGAGTTGAAATAGAATTGGTCCCCTGCCGAGTCGTGTGAAAAATATTTCCGATCATCTGTTTACATACCACTTTTGGACAACGTCATCACAGACTTAAAAGACAGACTTTCAACGGATGTCATGAATTTATTTAATCTTCGATCCATCTTGCCCAAAAATGAAATAAAATCAGAAGATGAAGCCGATATGAGAGAAATTGTAAATATTTATAAGGGTCTTATTTACTTTTATAACTGTAAAGCAAGATTTCTCATTGTGGGTTCAAAAGTTGAAGCGAGTCGTGAAGAACAGGGAATAACTCCCAGATTACGTTTTGAAAACATTGGAAAACTGCGGCATTGACATGTATCCAACCATTCACAAACTTCTGCGGATTCTGGCTACACTTCCAGTCAGTGCAGCGACCGCGGAGCGCAGTTTTTCTACCCTGCGTCGGCTGAAGACTTGGCTTCGGGCTAATGTCGGTCCATCGAGAAATTCCACTAGACCCAGAAGCCGTTATTCTAAGATTCGCTGATAAAAAGAGGCACCATGACTTATTGTTAGTATTGTAAATTATTATATAATATGACTTATATATGTTTTTTGGGTTGTCCGCGTCTTGCTAGCTGGTTCGAAGGTGGCCGACGTTTCCTCTCCTTTGCCGGAGACTTCCTCAGGGCTACTGAGTGACCACTCCGGTTATGCATCTATTTATACGAATTTGGGGAGAGGGGGGGAAGGAGGAGGAGGGGGAGGGAGTTGTGTAACATTCTGGGTTCTTTTATTTCTCGCTAAAACTGGAAGCCAGGAACACTGTTCCACAACTCCCTCCCCCTCCTCCTCCTTCCCCCCCTCTCCCCAAATTCGTATAAATAGATGCATAACCGGAGTGGTCACTCAGTAGCCCTGAGGAAGTCTCCGGCAAAGGAGAGGCAACGTCGGCCACCTTCGAACCAGCTAGCAAGACGCGGACAACCCAAAAAACATATATAAGTCATAATATGGACCGCGAAAGTTTTAACGACTTATTATATAATATATTATCCTTACTGAGTTTATACTGTCTTTTTGGTTCCTAGTTGCTGTTTTCTTTCTTAAACACAGAGAAGTACACTGACATATTGTTTTTATTTAAAACCCTTACATTATTGTTCATAGATCACTTTTCAAGCATATTATGTTATTTTTTTAATATTTTTAGCTAAGAAAATTGGAGGATTTTAAAAATTTATAAGATTTTCTTGTAAGTGTGCACATTCCCTTTGGCTGACTTGCATTCCCACACTCGAGCTTCCTGCCTCCTTCCCTATCTTCCCCCTACCTCTTGAGATTGCAAGAAACTCAAGCCTCTTCAACCTCCCACCCCCTGCAGGGGGTGGGAGGTTGAAGAGGCTTGGCGGTTTTTGAGAGAGCATTCGGCATTTGTTAAGCGTTTTTCTAAGCTTCCGTAAGGCGTTGTAAATCCTGGGCGATTGCTCAATTAGGCGTTCATTGAGCACAATTGTGAACGCTTTAGGCATTTTGAAAGCGTTTCTTAAAGATTCATTGGCGTTTCCTGGGCGATCCGTGAACGCTCATTGTATTGGTGAGGTTTTCTTAAGGCGTTGTTGAGCGTCTTTACAGGGGTTCGTGGGCTTTCGTTGAGCAATGAAAACGCTTAGTGGAGCCGGGTGTTGGGGATTCATAAAGCATTCTTAGGGGGTTTCACGGACGCTCAAATAAGGTTCCTTAAGGCGTTGTCTGCCCTACCGATAATCGTTTGTGTAGCCTCCTCACTTGGGACCGTCACATATGTTTTGGCCGCGTCCATGTGACGCCAAATAATGTTTCTGATCCTAGATAAATGTCGGGAAAAAAATACTGCAATGAGGTAAGTAATTATGCTGGGACGAGACATAGTGAATTTCTGGGTGCGATCAATCACATCGGTATGTACAACCATTTATCCCCCTCATTAAATGCATACTTATACAATGAATTAGCAATATACCTACTTTTTTTATGTCCATTTACTCTCACTTTAAACTTTCTTGCCTTTCACTGCAAATTTGTTTGCTGCCCTATGACCTCGCAATCCCTTGCTCCCACCACTGAAACTCCCTTGCCGTCTATAATAAAACTTCCACACCACACTTACTTGATTCGATGAACCATTCTTGGCCATATAACGTCCCCACGGTCCCCACATTCACATACGCGGAGCCAGCCAAGCTTGAAGGACAGGGAGCAATGACAGGGTTAACCCATTTGTACTACAACCTCATGAAGATCTTCGAATGCCTTCCCTCGTAATGAAATAATTCAGGCTCATTTTAACACATTTATTAGATAAATTATTATGTAAAATGAAATATAGGTATGAGCACATAGTGGATAAAGAATAGTAAAAACCACCGAAAAGTGGATATAGCACTATCCTTTCACAAATCTCTATCACAGTCTTCTAGCCAAATTATGAGTTCGATAAAAGTGATGAAATTCGTATCTCTCAGCGAAAACACTTAGTTCGTAATCAATCTGGCTATCTCACTAATTGTAAGTAGAAATCCTCCGGAAAACTTTGCGTATTCTTCATGGACGACGAGTAACAACACCATCAACTGCACATAATTAAACTTAAGTTGTACATAAAGCTCTTGATACAGAGCTTTAGTTGTACATGCCACCAGGGCAAACATAACCCTATTTCTGGCTTACAGTACCCGAAATACGAATGTAGTGTACTTAAAACAACTGATTTAATGATATATAAGTAAATACTCCAGATTTATGACTTAATTTATCGGAAAACTCATAACAAAAACAACACCAAACAACAATCACAATAAACTCACTAAACAACTGCGAATTTCTATATTCATGGGCGATTCACAAGTTGTGAACGCTCAAAAGTGAGCCCCCGTGCCTACAAAATATAGTTCCATCATACCATGTAAAGGAATCTTGTTTCTAGCAGCGTTAATGAGAGTATGAAACTAATTTTTAATTCAAAGCAGTTGAAAGACATTTTTAGAACGTAATATCAAGACAGCTTTTAAGAAAATGCGTTTCAAGCCATAATATCAAAACTGCCTGTTGAAATGACAATTCAGAACATAATAATTGATTCCGCTTGAACAATATATATATTACTTGACATTAATTAGATTCCTTGCATGCTGCAGTATAATAGAACGGTATTCTCTCCATATATTTACGAAATGTGTGCTTGTGTCCCAAACGCTTAAATATAAGCATTTGAAGAGAGGTCTTTAGTGCTTTAGAAACGCCCAGTAGGGTATTTCCAATGCGTTTTGTAAATCTTTCGCGAAAAGCATTCAATGTAGTGGCGGATACATATGGGGGGCACGGGGGGCGCGCACCCCCCCCTTGCGAGGTCGCCCGCCCCGCCCCCGCCAGTCAGCCCGCACACTATTCGTTCGTGTCTTTCGTCAGTCGACTCTGAGTCGAGTTATCGAGTAGGTGTACTTTCTTATGTAGCACGCGCGCGCGTCCGCGTCATCGTATTTTATACGTTTCTGTCTGGCACATAGATAGCTAACCTACGAGAAAAGTCGCGGCCATTCTAGTGATCTCGATACGTTATTCTGTCTGGCATTTGTTCGAGAAAGATCGCGAATACTGTACTGTTTGTATTTGTTCACACTCCTTAAAAGTCTAGAAGCGAACATTCTGGCACCGAATGATCTCGAAACAACCGATCTACACATACAAGGGAAGCAGAGTCGCTGCCAGGCAGTCAGTTTGAAAGCTACAATCGTCGCGATAACTTACGCCCACCCCTTGAGTTTTTTTTCTGTATCCGCCACTGATTCAATGAGAATTATTTATCGTCGTAACAACGCCCGCTCACTAAGCATTCGTATTCGGTATTACAAACGCTCAAGCAAACGCCGAGGTAAGCATTCCAGGGCTTTTGTTGGGCGTTTCTTGAGAGTTTGCCTGTAAGCATTTGGCGAGTGCTTGTAAATGCCGAAGATACACCTAGTAGAGCATTATAAAAGCGTTCGGAAGGCGTTTACTTGAGAAAGCGCCCACAAGGCATTTGCATTGCTCAACCGACGCTCGAAAATCGCCGGAACGCTCGGGAAACGCCCGACAAATGCTCTATTGAGCATTCTCACTCACCGCAAAACCGCCAGGGCGGGGGCGGGTGGGGGGGGGGGCGGGAAGCGGACAGTTATGACCCCCCATAAAATGTTAGTCTGTATCCGCCCCTGATACAGAAAATGGCAAAAAATTTGCAGTGGAACCCTTAATTCTACTTGATTGCTATGTAAAGAGCACCTTAATTTAAGTCCTCCATCCATCAGTCAGAGTGTCATAATCTTGGCCCTTTGTTGACATACACCCAGTGTAGGCTCGTTGACTCCTTACCTCTCTCCATCCTTCTTCCATTCCCAAATTCCCTTCCCTTGTGTACCCATCCATCTAACTTAAATGGCACAATGAACCAAGGCCAGGAATCACCGTGGCACTGAACCCATTCAATCTCTTCATTCTCACACCACTTGCACCTCGAGGTCGTGCCAAACGCGAACTCTCACATGACACAGCAAAATACTAATGAGAAAAACAAAATGCATTTCCATGTCGAGGCTGTCCTGCCTGTTAGGGTCCACAACCATTACAACATATATTGTGATGGCTGTTGAGCATTATTACCGCATGGAAAACCAATTTTATAACACTCAGGTCCTCGAGGATAATACAAATATGTCCATTATAAAACCTGAACTCCATTCCTGGGACTCGACTCTTCCTCATTCTATTCATCAATGACCTCCCCAAAGATTTATCACGCTGTTTTTCACCAATCTATGTGAATGACACCTCTGCCATAATTTTTGCTAAACCTAAGCTAGAGCTTAATGAGATGCAAGCAACAGCAAATGAAACTCATTATTGGAGCATTAAGAATGGTTAAGTAATTAATGAACAAATAGTCCTTCATTACAACAATTACTCCAGCTTGCTTTATAAATAACTATCTTTAGGTTGAAAATAACCAACTAACCTCATATCAGTTCTTCCTCATAACCGTCCATCTCTAAATTCAACTTCTTTGCCGCCAACCACCCCATAGCCACTGCTAAATGATCCTAAAATATTAAACCATCCGTCAAATTCACTTCATTTTATGAGCAAAATACGCGTATGGAGTATAGTTAATGATGGTTGATTAGGGGGTCCGGCCTGTAATTAAATATGGCCCATCTTTAATTATAGGTCCCTCCTCTACACGGTCATCGCCAAGGGGGAGGGGGTCAGATGACCAGATAGAAAGGCTGAGAGGGTGAGATGGCTATGGAGAAGGTGGTAAGATGGTGGTCGAATGGCCAGATTGGAAGGCAGAGAGGGAGAGTGGTCTAGGGAAAGAGAGTCAGTTAGCAAAATAAAATACCTGAGAGGGACAGATGGCTAGGGAAAAAGTGGTCCGATGGCTAGATTGGAAGGACTGGAGGAGGAGAGTGCTAGGGAGAGGGGGTTAAGAGAACCAAATAGGAAGGTTAAGGAGGAGAGGTGGTTGGAAGGGAGGTTTAGATGGCCATATATGAAAGCTGAGAGAGAGAAGGGGCAATGGGAGAGAGGAGTCTGATGGCCAGATTAGAGGCTGAGATGGAGAGAGTGCTAAGGAGAGGTGGGTCAGATGGACAGAAGGCTAAGAGGGAGAGAAGGCTAGGGAGAGAGGGGACAGATGGATAGAAAGGAAGGCCAATATAGAGAGATAGTTAGGAAGAGGTGGGTAATATGTCCAATTAGGAATGCTGAAAGGGAGAGAGGGCTAGGGAGAGGGGAGTCAGAAGGGCAGATAAGAAGGCTGTGAGAGGGAAAATAAGAGGGGGTCAGATAACCAGGTAGGAAGGTTGAGATAGAGGGATGGCTAAGGAGATGAGGGTTAGAAGGGAAAGCTGAGAGGGAGGGAGGGGGATTTTTTTTTAAACGATTACTTGTTTCTTAAAATTTTTCTTGTAACTATGATTTTAGATAATAAGATATTGTGTAGCATGAATTTTGGGAACTCACCAAGTTCATTGGCTTGTCCGAATCTGCTGTCCAGACAAGCCAATGAATGAGGTGAAATCCCAAATGCCATGCAGATGCCAACTGATCAACATAGCAGAAACCTACACAGTAAAAATATCCTTTTTGTTCCCTTCAGTATATGCCATAATGAATTTCCCAGCCTATGGAAAGGAATTTTCTCTCAGATTTGGTGTGATAGGAATTGGAATGTTTCAAATGATGGAAACAAAGAGAATAGTACATCTTTTAAATCAATGTATTTTCTTAAAATGAAGTGTGTTTAGAGAGAGATGTGTTTTAAATGGTCAAATCATACATCTACCATTTGTTTTTCTATAATTAATTGCCAACATATCCGACTATTTTTAGGTATCTTCAGTATTTAGTAGCAGCTTATGTTACTGGCTACTACAATTTGAATTCTTCATGCACTTACATTTGTTAATCACCAACTTATATAGCTTGCGTTGTGGCTAGTACTGATCTGATCCGGGTGGTAAACTTAAACTTAATTGGGCTGGATTAATTATAATTCTTATAATAGGTTTATATGTATGCTGTAAAATAGTCCTACTGGAATGGCAGTTGCATAGATTTTAAATGGAAATTTTTCATGGATTCTATAGGAAATTTTTTAAAAGAATTCTCCATGGATTCCATGTCAATGTTGCAAGCCAAATGGATCCATGAAATTCAGAGGACAATTGAGCCTGCATTTCATGGAATATCCATATGGATTTTCTATAGAAGAAAGGTAGAATCCATGTTGATTCCATGGAATGTGCTGCCTGGGTTTCTTTGAAGCCATAACAACATAAACACTTATTCTGTAAATATTTACTGTGCTAATCATTTGTTTTTATTTTTCATGAAATATATTCTTGATATATACATAGAAAAATATTAAGCCCGAGCATTATCAGGGTTCCTACAGACCAGAAATCATAACATTTTAGTATTTTTCCAGGCCAAAACTTCATTTT
This sequence comes from Pyrrhosoma nymphula, assembly GCA_963573305.1. Lineage (NCBI taxonomy): Eukaryota > Metazoa > Arthropoda > Insecta > Odonata > Coenagrionidae > Pyrrhosoma > Pyrrhosoma nymphula. The sequence goes on along the minus strand of OY754332.1, from coordinate 100,944,650 downwards.
CCAGGTTAAAATATCCATTCTATAATAAGTTGATATTTTAAAGAAAGAGCAAGGATAAGGGATAACACATTAACACATGCACACCATACAGTGATAGCAATGTGCATTATAAGGAAACACATGCAAAACAGGTTGGTTTTGAATATTCTATTAAACAAAATCCAAATCTAACCAATGGGTTATGACCACAAGCACTCACTACCTACACTTTGGCCCCCTGCATACCAACAGCAGAAGTGGCGACAGTTCAAGGAGAGCATATTTTTGCATGTTCTCTCTAGCTGAGACCAAAACTTGAAGGCGAGATAAAAAAGATACCCTTCAATAACTGCATCTCCTCTGTCTTTACGCCCATGGTATAAACATCATGGCAGATGTGGTCTTCTAGTAACTACATAAACTCACAAACAATGTTGTTAGCAAGTAAATCATAGAAGTTGATGTCTCTTAATAGAATTTCATATAATATTTAGGTACAAAATAAAAAGTTGACATGAAGATAATGCAGAAATGCTTCATTTATGATGTCCATCAACATTAAGTCGTATTCCAAAGTCTTCGCAGCTGGGGAACAAATTTCAATAAATGTCTGCTACGATACCACTAGCACATGCTTGGACTCAGGTGTAACAGGAGGATTTTCCCTCATGTTGGTTAATGTGTTTTACTTCACCTCGATCCCTTTTCAAGAGCCGTTAATTGTACTAATGTTTACTTCCGCATGTCACCCAAAATTTTCTTAAATTATAGAGGCCGCAAATTTTCCATTCCATTTTAAACATTAACTATTCCAGCATTTCCGGTGCATCTCAACAAAAAATTTAATCACTATGTGAATTAAAGTTTTTGAAGGTTAAATCATATTTCCTCAGACATTCAAGAACTAACACTCCCACAAAAATGGAAATAAGGGCTTTCAATGGACCGGAGTTGCTGTGGCTCATTCCTTTTGATTTTACCGATTCTTGCTGGAGGTTATTATGACTTGGTAAGGGGCTAAAAGGAATTACATTTAAATACACTATCTGAGAAACAAATATTCCATCATCCTCAGAATGATTGCATAAAATAGGATCCGAAAATTAATTGTATGTGTTTACAATTTATTGATAATAACCAATAAGAGCATCAATTGCCTGATTTTGACTTGGGGAAGGAGATTTCCAGATAAGTTCTCATTTTCCCTGATTTTTCCAAAGACATTTTCAATTTCCTTGACTTTTCAAGGTTCTCCAGGACTGCAGCAACCCTGTTTATTTATGCCAAGAATTTATGCATCAATAGGAAACTCGCAAAGGTATGGCAGATATTTTGGGTCTGCCAGTTAACACTTCATTGATAGCTTTGAGTAATTAAATTCCATTGTACATTATTGTTATGAGTTTATTGGCACATTCATCATTTTACTCCTTTCCACACTTCTAACATTTCCGTAAATAAGTTTTCTTCATTGAAATGTAAAGAAAATTGTCGGAATTATATTAAGTCTCATTCATTTTCAGCAATATGGACAATATATGGCAAGCAAGGTAGGTGTCAGAGGTAATGCCAGATGATTGTTGTAGTAATGGGAATTACCTAAAAAATGACAATATTGATATTTTAAAATTAGTTCTCAGTCACATTGATGCTTTCTTGATGATGAAACGGCGGACAAGTGGTCACAGCACCCACTCCAGGATAGCAAGTTCACTGGTTCAAGACACCCATGAAATAGATTATTTAGAAGGACCGCCCAACTGTCTCCGAGGTCATGGACACCACAGCTCGTGAGAATTTTGGGTGCTTCGTTCGCACAGTGTACTCATAGAATGCACAGTTTGCCACCGTCGGGCCTTGACACAGCCTTCTATTGCTAACTTTTCCATCTTTCTCCCCTCCCCTATTACAACTTGACAGCTCTGGTATAATAATAGTATATCTGTGTCCACCAGTTCTTCTGGCTAAATTTGTAAAACTACATGACGACAACCAAGCTGCAATCCTCCCTCTATTGACAAATACTAGTCTATGATTACTTTTTCCTTGTTGACTCAATAGATTTCTATTACTCTATAGCTTTGGAGTAATAGCCTAATCTAGTCTTATAATTACCCTTTGACTTTAACAATAATTTCTTAAGAGCACATATTTTAAATGGCAACTATTTCCAAAGCGTGTATAACTGTTAACTAAAAAGGACTTCCATACTATATGCACTTTATCTCCAAGGACACTACCGGTATAAAACCAGCAGAGTAGAGTACATCAGGAACACCAATTATCGTACTCCAGAACATGTGTAACCACCGGCTACAGGACACCATTCCGACCAATTCCTGGTGGACAGAACAAGAACCAAGAGAGACCACTACACCCGTTAATCACTTGGTGCCACACAACAGCAACCACCAATAAATACATGGACCATCTGAACTTGAAGAGGAAACAACATAGTACTTGGAAGTCTGCCTGGCATTTTGCCAGTTTCCCCCACGCCATGGGGGAATATGCCAGACCATAGCCACTCCAGATGAAACGAATGAAAAATTGAAACCACCTCATTTTCAATTTCGTGCATCTGTTGTTTCATGCCAGTCTGCAAAAGGAGCGAAAACTGCTTATAAGTAAAATGATAAACGGGCCCAGAAGAGAAGAGGCAGATCTAAACGAGGATCTCATGACAATGTTTACAATACCTGTAGATACTAAAACTATAAACAGTCATGAGAAATAAACATATTTGACCTGCCGTGTTCAGATGCGCGTACATATAGGCATACCGTACGCAGGCATATGAAATAAGTTGTACTATTTTGTCAGAGATCTGTTAATACTAGGATGATTCCATATATTAGTGTCATTGCCATCCTGTAGCAGTTGCAGAAAATCAGAGATAACATTAAAATTTTAAATTTGGAACCCAAAAAAGGAAATTGTTGCGATTTAGCCCCTTGAAAATAAAAATTCCATGACCAAGGATTGGGATATATTTTAGGGATTGATGATCAACATTTTGGAGCAGGGCTGTTTCAGTTTGGATGGCAGTATTCAACTGTCTTGGCTAGCCATCTTTCTACTGGTTTGGCTCAATAGCAGTGTGTCAATGTGGCTGGGCCTTTGCCCCTATCCATATATTTGATATAGAATTGGTCATTGATTTGGAGAGCTTGTTTTTTATTTGTTCCCACAAGCACTTAAGTAAAATGGTTCTAAGTCAAGAGAGGCGTATTTATTCATAATAAAATGCAGTTTTCATTTTTATTGAGGTTTTTAATTTTAAAATTATCAATTTAAATTAGGTAAGTAATATCAACATTTTCGAAAGCAGTGGGTAATATTTTCGAGGTTTTACATGAATGCCTAATCCCTTGGTTCAAAGTAGATGCCTGTATCTTTAACACAGTAGAATTTTTTCATTTCCTCGTAGAAATAGGAATAGGTAACCAAATAGGTATGTACCTAATAAAGTTTTACTCAGGATGATGAGAAGTAACTGTAAATGATTTGAGAAGGGTAATTAGAAAAGTTTGTAGTAAATCAAGACCAAGGGATGTGAATCATTCTTAAAAGCTTTTCTTCCACATTTTGATGGAGGTGTTTAAAGTTAACGTCATTGTACCAATTTCAACCTCTCTTAAGGAGGATTGTTTTCTTTGTTATACATGAATGCCCAATCCCTCGGTTTACATTCAATGCCTGTATCTTCAACACTATAATTTTGTCATTTCCTCGTAGAATAAGGAACATCCAAATGCTTAATAAAACTTTGAACCATAACTAAACTAATAAAGAAAAATTAACTTGTCAAAATTAAAAAGATTACTTAATTAATCAATGTAATCAATAGTATTTTTTCTTGTGTTATTAAATCATTCAGATTCATTTTCGTCATCTTCCGTATCTGTTAAATCAGTGAATAATCTCCTGCTTATGGAAACAATGTTTCTCAGAATGGTTTCTTCAAATATTTGTGTAATAAGCCCTCGAGGAATGCTATATGTAGTAATATCTCGTGGTTCATCTCTGGTGGGTTCCTCAAAAGCCTTAGTTTTGGTCAAAATTTGAACGTAGTTGGATTGTTTGCACTCTAAGCCAGATTCAATAGCTCCAGATACTGAGGAATGACCTTGTGTACATCCGTGGGTGCCTTCCATCAAGAGTTGTCCCAAAATATTACTAAACCAGGAGCTGTTGAGTAACCTCCTGAAAATATAAAAAAAGCATGTTACACTTTGGTTTTGAAGGTTTTTAACAGCTCAATTTACAAAAAAATTGCTCCGTGAAATGTGGTAGAGAGTAGATAAAACAAGCAGAGAATGATTGATCATTATACTCCATTACTTGTTAATAAGGCATGGTATATTTATGTCATCATCATCGTGTTCATTGCCTGCAACCCAGGGGCGGCTCCAGCCAGGGGGCGCGGGGGGCGCGCGCCCCCCCTGGGAGGTGACTGACGGAATTTTTTTTGCTGCTTGCAATCTCCTCTTAGGGCAGGCGCGCACTAGCGCGGCCACGACCGGCGGCACACGACCAGTTTTAGCATTGCAACTAATGGAGCGACGCGCACTAGGCCAAGTCCGACTCGTTGGTCGGACCCGAGTCGTCCGACCAAAATTTTTGAATTTGGTCGTCCCCGACTCAGCGGTCGTTGCGGCCAGAAATTACACACATTCTTATGGCGCGCCGCGCACTGACTCCGACCCGACCATACGAACTGAGCAAGTGGACGGTGAATGTGTTTTGCTATCATGGGTGTGGTCGTGCTCTGGTCGGAACGTGTGCGACAGAGATCTATCGTGGTCGTGGTCGCGCTAGTGCGCGCCTGCCCTTACCTATGCCAGGAAAGGCGAGAATGAAATGATGGCTCGTAACCCATTGTGCTACAAAGTATCAATTTGTGAAGCGACGCGCGTGTGGCCGAAGTCACCCCATTCCACGGTCCATACATTCTTCCTTCCTATAGCCAGAAAGAGTTTTTCTCGAAGTTGAGATGTTCCGAATAATTTGTTTCACTATCGGCAGGCGAGTTTATTTTCTTTGTAGAAAATTTCTGCAACTATATATTCCTTAGATGAGCTTGCCAGATCTATGATTCGAATTTGAAAGTCTGAAACTCCGACAACAGATTCATCGATCGTTTCCACTCGTGCGCACGGTCAAGCAACACAAAGGTGGAGCGCAGGTATCTGTTTTGCTGGCCTGCTGTTTGAAGTTGGAGCTCTGTACAATTACGAGCAAAAATTGTTGAAGATTACCTCTGACGACACATTCTAAAGTTGAAGATAAAACTTACTCTCTGAAACGGTTGGAGTAATTCATCAATCACACGTGAGCTTGGACAGTTGCATTCGTGTTGGGGTTGTATTCTTTTTTTATGTCATCAAACTGATTTCTCTTTCTTTGTGGACGTGTAGATCTAAATTTATTTACATAGATACGCAAAATGCATAGGTGGCTAATAAGGAAGAAGCCTCGGCTAGAAAATGATTCAAAGGAACAAGATTCGACATCTCTTCCCGCGACTTCGAAAGACGTGAATCATTCGGAAGTGGTGTTTGACCCTGATGGAGCTTAATGTTCTCCACCCGTGACATGCACCGGACTGCAACTATCTACGAGCAACAACGAACAAGCGTCATCGAGTTCTCTGGAGGTAAGGTTTTGTAAAAAAAGTGCGGTATCACGGGAAAAAGTCAGCAAAAACTGGGGAACGTATGTGCTCCGGAGTAAAAATTGTTTTACAGTAGCCTCTTTCTTCGCAGTGCGAAAGTCATAAACAAAAATAAATTATTCTGAATAAAACTCAACGATTTAAGGAGGTCCCAAATCCTTTTGTTATTAGAGAGAGATAGCTAAATTCGGGAATCTATTTACTTCTGAAATATACATGGGATGGAAAACGCTTTCAGTTTTTGATGTAGTTTGAACATTTCAACGTTATTGGACCTAATTTTTTTGGAGGAAGATTGGAGTTCATTACCGTTATATCTCAATAATTTCACAGAATTCGCATTCATTTTAGCATGAAATCTTACAAACCTCGAGTAAAAAGTTTTTGGTTGGTTATCCCACGTCATTATCTATTGCTTGCGCTATTTATCTTTTGATAACTAGTATCTACATATGCATATACTATACAATATACTATACAACCGCTTGTGTAACTCACTCACGTATACAAATTCTAGGCCACTTCCAGTTCAGCTAGAGTATTGAAATTTGGCACACTTGTAGCTCATATCGTGTAACCTACGGGAAAAGTCGGAAAACTCTACTTTTTTTAATTTTAAACCCTCCAAAACGGAAAATATCTTGCGTCGCTGGGCTTTTTGCACGGCGCAATATTTACGTATTTCACCCATTAAAACTATTAAATTTCAACCGCTTTAATTTTTTCTTAATTATGATGTAGAAAAAGTGTACTATCTTATGCTTTCAATAGTTTTACATAGAAGTATCCGATTAATGATTATTTCCGCCATTTTAACGATTTTCCGAACGTTGAATTCAACATCCATTGTTTACGTGTACTGGCTGAATAAATCAGCACTTAATAACAAGTAATAAATAATAATAACGAGGACGACCAAGTTCCATCAGATTCTTATTTTTCCTCAATCTGATTTTCTTTCTTGTTTTCCTCATTCCATCGAGGTATTTTGATGCAGTGAGCGAAAAACTTCCATTATTTGTTGTAACTCATCCCGCACGAAAACTTTTATTTTCATTTAAGAGAAGAAGCATTGAAAAAATATGTTTGTGAAATTTTTACAAGTAGTTAATAAGATATTCTTCCACAGGGCAATAGAAATTCATCTGATGGTTCCATAAGTATACCGAAGTATGACGTTGGCCTTTACATCAAAATCATGGAAAAACTAGATGATTTTACCAGATATAACCTATTGAATAATCCATGGACTCCTCCACCTGGATACAACTTTCCGGTTTCCTTGCATGCAAAACGACATGGAGAACAAGAGCGTAGTGAACGCAGATCTGTCCAAGTTAGTCATTACACAAACTATCCTTGGTTAGTCTTCTCTGAAGAAAAACAGGGTCTGTTTTGCAAGTTCTGTGCGGTCTTTTGCTATTCTAAGCAGAGTGGAGGACAAAAAACCGAACCCTTAAAAAAATTAGTCACCGAGCCTTTACAAAAATATGCAAAACTTTCTGGAAAAGATGGAGATTTGGAAAAACATCGTGCAAACAAATATCACCGGGATGCGGAAATAGATGGCAATGCATTTTTGAAGGCTTACAAAAATCCAGAACACAGCATAATTAATCTAATAAGCGAAGAGAGGAAGAAACAGATCATGAGTAATCGTGCCCGGCAAGTCCCAATAATTAAAACAATAATGTTCCATGGAAGGCAGAATATTCCGCTGGGAGGTCACCGTGATGATGGGAGTTTGCTCGAAGATTCTGAAGATCTTCTTCTTCACAATGATGGAAATTTCAGAGCTTCATTAAGATTTAGGATTGACAGCGGAGATATGGATTTAGGAAATCACCTAAAAACGTGCAAGGGGAACGCGACCTATATTGGCAAAAATACTGCCAATGAATTGATTACTTGTTGCGAGCAAGAAATTTTGAGAGTTGTTCAAGAACGTGTTCATGCAGCCAGATATTTCTCTGTCATTTTTGATGAAACAACAGATATGTCGCACACATCTCAGTTGACTGTTTGTTTACGATATGTGTACGATGGACAAATACATGAAGATTTCGTAGGTTTTCTGGATTTGCACCACCATTATTATTCTGGGGTTGAAGAAGAACCAAAGATTACCGGCAAAATTTTAGGACAATCAGTTTTATTTCTACTTAAACAGATGAATTTAGATACAAAATATTGCATAGGTGTTGGTTGTGATGGTTGTTCTGTTAATATATCAGAGAGTAGAGGCGCGGTGTCCGAAATACAGACAGAAGCGATTTACAGTCTCTTATGTAGTTGCCCCTTCTCTTGGACTACAACCTTGTCGTGGTTGAAGGGCTTGCGTGCTCCGATGACCCCTAGAGCTGCACTGGCGGGAGCATTGCTCCTGGTAGGGTCACCCATGCCAGATTGGTCGAAGGTTAGGAGACAGACGAATGGTAGTCCGCGCAGCGTCTGTACCTCAGTGAGGCGGCTGCAAAAGGCGTCTGACCCCAGCCTCTGAAGTGATGGTGTCACGTAAAAAACACTATTGAGTAAGGCCAAGGAATACTACCTCAATTAAAACAAAAACCTTGAAATTATGGACAGTTCTCAATTGATAATGAATCCTGGCAACTACGGGACTCGGCCAAGAGGGCCGGGTGTCGTGCCCGGCAGCGGTGGGAGCAAGGCCCCTGCGGTCGTCATCACACGAAATCCTTGCTCAGACGAAGCAGCAGCAGAGGAACAGAAGATTAAGAAGAGGAACGAAACTATAAGAATAGGCACTTGGAATGTTAGGACTATGCTGAGGGCGGGGAAGCTAGAGAATATAAAGCAAGAAATGGAGAGGGTGGGTGTAGACATCATGGGTCTGGGTGAAGTAAGATGGAAGGATGACGGGGATTACTGGAGCGGCGACTATAGAGTAATTTATAGTGGAGGGAATGAAAGTCAGCGCGGGGTTGCATTCGTAATGAATAGGAAACTTGGTAGAAAAGTAGTGCATGCAGAACAAGTGAGTGATAGGATAATAGTCGTGGAACTAAAAGCAGAACCAACGAATTTAGTTATAATCCAGGTTTATATGCCTACCTCTAATCATAAAGAGGAGGAGGTAGATGGGGTGTACGATCAGCTAGAGGAAATAATTGGTAGGATACCAGGAAGTAAGCACCTGGTAGTAATGGGGGATTGGAACGCGGTGGTGGGTGAAGGAAGAGATGGGCGGGAGGTGGGCGATTACGGGCTAGGAAGAAGAAATGACCGGGGCGAGAAAGCTGTGGAGTTTTGCCGCAGAAATAACCTAGTAATTACAAATACATGGTTCAGACATCATCCTCGACGTAGGTACACTTGGAAGAAGCCGGGAGACACAGACAGGTTCCAGATAGATTATATAATGGTACGTCACAGATACAGGAATAGTGTTAAAAACTCGCATACTTATCCAGGAGCTGATGCAGACACAGACCACAACTTATTAGTCATGAAATGTCGGGTAAAACTGAAAAAGATAAGAATGGGAAGGAGGGTACGTAAGTGGAATACGGAGGCATTAACTGGGGCAATGAAAAAGAAGTATCGGGAGAAGGTGGATGAGATAATGGGTGAGGATCATGGAGTTAGATCAGTGGAAGACGAATGGGGAATTTTGAAAAATGGAATTATAGAAGCGGCGAAAGCAACGGTAGGCGTAGTGAGTGCAACTAAAATTAGAAAACCGTGGATCACGAAGGAGATGATCAGGGAGATGGAGGAGAGAAGGAAATGGAAGAGTGTAAACTCAGAGCTAGGTAAGAGAAAATACCGAGAATTTAATAACAGGCTTAGAAGAGAAACAAAGAAAGCAAGAGAGGCGTGGTGGAGAGAACAGATCGACGCGTTAGAGAAATACCAAAAAGAGGGAAGAGCAGACGCATTATATAGGAAAGTAAAGGAACTGACGGGTGGTAATAAGGGAAGGGGAATTACAACGATAACAGACAAGACGGGAAAGGTAATCGTAGAACCGAGAGAGATCCAGGAGAGGTGGAAGGAGTATGTTGAAGAGCTGTATGGTAAAGATATAAGGCCCAATAGGTTAGACATAGAAAGGGAAGACGATATCGACAGAGATGGCATCGGACCAAGTATCCCAGATAGCGAAATCGAAAGAGCTCTACGAGACATGAAAAGGAATAAGGCGGTGGGAAAAGATGACATACCTGCAGAGTTTTTAAAGAGCATGGGGAAGAACGGAAGAGGAAAACTTTATGCGCTAATTCGTAGGATTTATGAGGATGGAGTGTGGCCGGAAGACTTCGCGAAGACTGTACTAATTCCTATACCGAAGAAGAGTAAGGCAAAAACTTGCGAAGACTATAGGACAATAAGCTTAATATCCCACGCGGCCAAAGTAGTTCTGAGGATTCTAAACAGAAGGCTAGAGAAGAAGGCAAATGAATACCTGGGTGACGACCAGTTCGGGTTTAGGAGAGGGACGGGAACGCGAGACGCTATAGCGGTGATGAGGACGCTAGTAGAAAGAAACCTAGAGTATGGGCAGGATGTTTTTGCATGCTTCGTAGATTTCGAGAAGGCGTTCGATCGGGTGGAATGGACGAAATTAATGAGAGTGTTGAAGAAATTAGGGGTCGATTGGAGGGACAGGCGTCTGATTCGAAATTTGTATATGAATCAGACTGCGCAGGTTAGGGTAGCCAATGGAGAATCGGGATGGGCCACGATAGGACGGGGAGTGAGGCAAGGGTGCCCACTATCGCCGTTGCTTTTTAATGTGTATTCAGAAGAAATGGTAAGGGAGGCTTGGGGGGAGGAGGCTGTAGGAATAAAGGTAGGAGGGGAGCTGATAAAATCAGTGAGATTTGCAGATGATCAAGCATTGGTTAGTCAGTCGGCCAAGGGGTTACAGTCAATGGTGAATGCATTAGAGGTGCAGTGCGAAAAGTATGGGATGAAGATCAATCACAAGAAAACGAAAGTAATGAGATTTTCTAGAAGTAAGAAGGCGGGGCTGAATATAAGGGTAGGAGGGCAGAAGATAGAGCAGGTCGAGCAGTTTACGTATCTGGGTAGTATTTTGGAGGCGAATGGGTTTAGTGGTAAGGACATCAGATGCAGAATTGCGCTCGCTAAAGAAGCATTTTCGAAGAGAAGGGAATTGATGAGGGGGGGTCTGAGAAGAGACGTAAAGAAGAGGCTGGTGAAAACTTTAATATGGAGCGTGGCGCTATATGGGTCGGAAACTTGGTCATTGCGAAGGGAGGATGTGCGTAGGCTTGAGGCGTTTGAGATGTGGGTTTGGAGAAGGATGGAGAAGGTTAGCTGGATGGCGAGAAAGACGAACGAGGAGGTATTGGATATGGTCGGAGAGGAGAGGAAGCTTGTGGCAGAGGTTCGGAGAAGGCAGAAGAGATGGATGGAGGAGGTTTTGAGAGGAGAGGGCATGTTGAAGAGAGTGATAGAGGGGAGAACACTGGGGAAGCGTGGGAGAGGAAGGAAGAGGATAGGAATTCTGGACGAAATAAGAGGAGGTAGAAGATATGAAGAATTGAAGAGGGATCTAATAACGGGCCATTCTTAGGAGGGAAAGCGAGACAATGTCTCTGAGGTGGGATGCAGAATGGGGACTGTCCAAGAACCTACCAATCAGCTGGTAGAATACTTGAATGAAATGAATGTAGTTGCAAGAACCATGCTCTCAATTTAGCCATATCTAGGAGCTCTAAAGTTCAGAGTGTGAGGAATGCTTTTGGCGTAATTAATGAAGTCGTCTCCTTTTTTAAAGCATCAAGTAAACGTAAAACCATTGTTGATATCTTAGGTCATCAAATGACAGGTAACTGTGAGACTAGATGGGTAGAAAGGCAAAAAGCTATTGTAACTTTTAGAGACGACTTACCTGATATTGCCAAAGCTCTCGAAAAAGTGTCAAAGTGGGATGATTATAAAACGGCAACTAAAGGAAAATGTTTATTGTTATCAATTTGTAATTGTGAATTCATTTTAACTGTATATAGTCTGAGTCATGTTTTCAGTGCAACTTATATTTTAAGCAGATATTTGCAAAATGAGACTGTATATGTTTTTCAAGCTAAAAAAAAGTTGACCAAACTTTTGAAGTACTAAAGGATAAGCGGTTGAACTCTTATAAAATTTTCTCTGGAATTTTTGCAAAGGCTAAGAAAATTATGGAGGAAATGGACATTCCAATCCACATTCCACGTGCAGCCAATCGACAAAAGAATCGAGCAAATTACCCGGCTACCAATGATGAAGATGATATAATCGCGTATTGGGAAAAAATCATCTATATTCCCATCTTAGATTACGTAAATACGGATATCAAGGACAGATTTGCTGGAGAGTCAATAGAGTGCTTCAAGTTGAATACACTAATCCCAGCTGTTTTCATGGAAATAAAAAATTCGGACTCGTTAGAAAGCATGCTTGAAAAACTATGTGATAAATATGCACCGTTATTGAAAAAAAATAAAAGTACAATGTTAACGGAATTAGATAATGAGATAACTTTTTTGTAAAAAAGTCCGGAATTTAATGACATGAAATCAATGAAAACTGCCATGGAATTTTACATGAAATGTGATGAAAATGATTATCCTCTGTTGAAAATCTTGTATCAAATTTTGGTGACCCTACCCATTTCTGCTGCTACGGTTGAACGGAGCTTTTCAGATTTGAGAAGACTGAAAACTTGGCTCAGAAAAAGGATGAATGAAGATCGATTGACTGGGTTGGCGTTGTTATATATTCACAGAAACATAAATATTAATACTGACAATGTAATCAATCGGTTTGCTAGTCAAAAGACTAGAAGATGTGAATTCTTATTATGATGCATAAAATTTTATCGTCATTTCAATCATCATCGGGGGGGGGGGGGGGGTAAGCAGCCTGTCGCGCCCCCCCCTCAAGGAAATCCTAGAGCCGCCCCTGCTGCAACCCACATAAAAACTATCCTCATTCAAGACCATCTCTCATCTAGCCCAAGCTTTCCCTTTAAAATAACATCACCACCTCACTAATGTCCTCTTATCTCAGATCAATCTGCTATACATGATCAGGATACATGATCTATAATCAGATCAGGCTGCTATACATGCCACTTCCTTTTACCTTCATCCCATACTGTTAAGCACTCACTGCAATGAAACACTATCATTCCCTCTGCTCTCATTCACCTCCACCATTTTCAGCACCCACATCAACTCTCTTGATACTGAAATTTCCCTGTCTCATCACTAATTCCTCACTTTCCCACACATCAAACCCACCAACCACAAAATATACTCACTTTTCCCCATTTTGCACAACAGCCCACTCACCTCTACTTTTAACCTCCAATGCCGTGCCATCACTTGCAATACTCCGGCCAATCTTAACAATATTCTACCTCCCCACCAGCCCCCTCCAACTTTCATTCCTCCTTAAGTCCCAGGTTCCTTTCCCCATGTTTAGTGTGTATTTTTTGATGTGACTGGTGATTTCGTTATAATGCACGAGTTGCAAGTACATACTTCATTTTTTGTCATTTTTAATGAAAAGTATCGTATTGTATTTACCACATTCGAGATAAGGGATATTAGTCCTCAAAACATAGAAATGTTTCTGTTGCTATGTTCTCCTGATTGATGTGATGCAGAAATTCTACTCAATCATATATAATATGCTCTTTCAACAACTATCCTTATCATCCTGGTCCCCACACTGATACTACTTCTATGTCCCACTCCTTAAGTCCAAGATGCATTTCCTATATATTCTCGAAGCTTCACCTAGCCAGTAGTATTTTCAAAAGAGACCATGTGCAACAATTTCCAACAACCATGCCACAAATCATTTCCAACAGTTAAGAGCATTGATCAAACTCAATTTCATTTTTTAAATAATTTTACTTTTATTCCATTTCTCTACTATTCAATGAGATTTACTTCTTTGGTTATTTTTATGGCACGCTATAAAAGTATGCAATACTCATGGTGTTCATTAAACATGGTACATACCATGGTAATCCTTCTAAAATCTCTCTAATACTCCTCAGAGACCTGTCATCCATAGTCAGAATACGGCCACATTGCAAAGTTCTATGCTGGATTTTTGGAACCAGGCATAGTCTGTTGACTGCTATTTCATCTCTTTCAGGAGAAGCACCATTTCCTTGCTGAGAAGAAGTTTCAAGACATGTCCCAAAACTTATAAATAGTGATTTGTGGTACGTCTCGGTTGATCCCTAAAAAGATGATAAGATTAATTTTCACAACTGAATTTCATCATGGGGAATGATGATTACAATGATCAACTATATTGTTGAACAAACATAATATTCATAGCACTTCAAATGAGGGTATGTTTTGTTGCATAAACATTTATGACAGACAATGAACTTACTCCTAGACCTTGAATGTCGATTCTCTCCCCAGTGAGCACTTCACTTTGGATACTTGAACGTGGACATGTCACCGTGCAGTTTAAAGGATAACAGTCAACTTGGATGCTGGAATCAGCATTACTGTCATAGGGAACATCTGGAAAGAAGAATAAGTACACATTCTTATAGTGAGAAAATTGAGACGGTCTTCACTGTGATACCCACTTTTCTGGAAGTGGTATGCCAGTGTATGTATTAATATTTCATCCAAGTGCTTGAAAATGGTCACAGGTGATACCTTACCTACTCTCTCACAGGTGATACCTTACCTACTGATAAAGACAGGTTAAATATGATTTCTAGACAGGGTGGAATGCACGATGCAAGCTCCTTAAGCTTGTGGGTAGGTATTTTGTATGAACCTTGGGACTTGTTGCATTTAATTGATGTAGTTCGACTATCCCTTCATGATGCATTGAGCCATGTAAACCATCGACTCACTAATGAAAGGGATATCTGTGTCAGGCTTGGTGTCATTGTTTGGGTGTATGCTTTCAATGTACATGGCTGTTTCATAGGTGTGATGGCATTGTCAATACCGTCATGAACTACTTTATATAATCAAGTATAAATCGAGAAAGGCTTATAGTTTTCCACAGATGAAAACCAATCTTCAACCTATAGTGCAGTCACTTATAAGGTCTCAAGTAGCCATGAATGTTGGCCGAATATTAGCCCATTGTTGGCTCTATGATGGCATATTGACCCGGATTTTCCATCATGTGGCCAATGTTAGCCCAATATTGGTGGCTTCTATTGGAACAATATCACCTGCTGATATTGGTCTAATGTCAATTGCTGATAATCTTCCATTATTCGACTAAAATTCATGATTGTTACGATAGTCTACAAACTTCAGAAAAGATTTTATCATTGGTTGATAGGCATTATTAAACATAACTGCGCAAGGCTAAAACTTTTTTCAGACAGAGTAGCAAATAAAACTATGATACAGGGTCTTATCTCCGGAACATCATTTCCCACATCAAAATATGCAAATCCCTGCCCGCAAACATGCAATTTGAAGACTAACATAGATTTTCTGGGCATACTTTCATTATATTCATTGCTGAATTTATTATGATAGGGGAGCGTGGTGGCCTAGTGGGTAGAGCACTTGGCTACTGATCAAAGGGTCCTGGGTTCAAATTCGGGTGAAGCCTTTGAATGCCTCTGAACAAATAAAAATCCTCGGAGTGTGAGGTGGCCCAGGGAAGGGAACTGGCCCCCCTACCATGAATGTGTGAAATTCACATGCCTGTGGCTTAGTCCAATGTGAGCTCTACCCTCAACTATCCAAACCAACCTTCGGGTTGAATCACTCACTGAGTGATTCAGTGAGATGAATAAATGAAACAAAAATAATTACTTTTAAATTCAGATCTAAAATTATCCTATTAGACTTAAAATATTTGTTGATAATCAAGAATAAGATCTGGTTTATATCGTCCCCAATCTTGGCTGCAAGGTCTAACAAATCAATCCCAGAGATATCGACCCCAAAAGAGTCAAACTTCACCAGCTGGTAGGAATTATAAAGAATGCATATTGTAACGAAATTATTTTCGTCACCATTATATAATGTGTATGATGATTTTTTTTTAGTTCATGTTCCCGCTCCATGGGGGTCGAAGTGTTTCCCTGAGCTTCCCATAGAGGCGTGTCTGTGTGTTGGGGGGGGGGGGGGGGGGAGAGGGAGAGTGTGCATGGGGATGAGAAGAGGCGCAGACGGTTGGAGAGGGAGAAAGTGGACAGTGACGACCGGGGTATCATACCAGGGTCGTGACAAGGACGGGCGGCCGGGAATTCGATTTGAGCCGTGAACCTCAGGTGTGGGCTTGCTGTCCTCTGTACAAAGCGGTGTGACAAGTGGGGCCGAATGAGGAGGTGTCCTGCATGCGGGGTGATGAAGTTCTTCTGTAGACACCTCGCCTGACGGCTGTTCACGTAAGCAAAAAAACTCAGAACCCGTGAGCCTCATGTGAAGCGGTCTGCCCAAGAGTACTTGTGTCATTATTACAGAGAAATTCTCCATTAATGAGTCGGCAACTGTCCTTCTCCCATCTCCGGAACACGTCCTGTCCTTCCGCAGGCGGAGTATTGCGATAGTGCACAGTGTCGCCAATCCATAAATCTAGTTGCAATAACTGTTCATCATAATCCACGAGTGCAAATCGTATGGCCAAAATTGTTAATTCCTGTTTATTCTTTTTTTTGTTATCTATTATTTGCGATTCGTCATAATTCGTGTCACATAATTTTTCACCAATCAATTCATTTCATTTCATCCTTCACCTCATCAGGGTACGTTTTTTTTGTAACTATGCGAATGGTTCATTAAAGTGGGTTACTGAGTGGATACCATATATTTTTTTATTGTCAATTCAAATTGCATGGTCCAGTGGTCAAAAGGTGATCATTTAAATGCCCGGTGACGTCCTGGAGTGCATGCCTGGCCAGAAGGAGGCCTTGAGCGAGGGGTGCGAGAAATCTGCAAGCCGGGGTGCTCTTGGCCCACATTTTACTCCCATCAAGGAAGTAGCTGGTCGCTGGTTCTTTATCGGAACCTGTCGTATTTTAATTTTGTTGTTTTCTAGTAGGGTGCATGTGCGATTCCCTTTCAGGGGTTGGCCTGGCGGTCGAAGGGCAGTGATGCAGCACTGTACGGTGCACCCGTGTCCTCTAGTTATTAAGGTATTGGGGGGGTTAACGGTTACCCTTCTGAGCAAGGGTAATTGTTATAATATAATTGGAACATCCAGAAACAATTTCAAAATTATTCAAAACAATGGCAATTACAACTCTGTTATGTGGATCCGAAACATGAGCATTAACATCAAGCCAAATGGGAAGGATATAAGCAGCTGAAATAGAAAGTTTATATATGTAATTATTCCAAATTGTACTAGTTGAGATACATTTGAAGCGCCGTAATTGTTTTTCCTAGGAGTAAGAAAAGTGAGCACTCTGGAGCTGCAAAGTCACTGCCAATTATAAATGCATGCTAATAGGATTAACAGTGGAGATTTACACACCTAGTCTAGAATGAACAGCACAGCATTGTAGCTTCTCCTTCCCTCTTTCTCCCAGTTTTATGGGGCAGAGCCTGTTCTTGGTTTTAGATACGTGGAGTAGTAGTGGTAAAACCTGATACGGAGACAATATTTCGTTACTTGGTGTCACACTTACATCCACAAAACAGTCTAAGTTAGATGGTGAAGTCATAGACTTCCATTGGAAGGATACTAGCAGATTGGTTTTGTTAACAATGAACACCAGCCTCAGGGCCTGAAAAGTAAATATACATACGTCATATAGCTTCATAATATTTGCAGCATTTATGTACAAAGCACACCAATGATATCAAAGGGGGTCATGAGATAAGCACAGTAGCCAATGATTAGCTAACACACTCACCTTAGAGGTCCTGGATATTAGTCGGGTAACTATAATTCTCTCATCTGACAGCCAGAAAGGCATCTCTGGCTCCATAATTAAGCTCATAATGGGAGCTCCTGTTTCAATGTTGTGAAAATGCTGTTGACTTTCTGGAACTCCACGCCCTTCAACTGGTATGTTCATGCTGTTTGACCCACATATAATTTCAAAGCCACCCTGCAAGATATAATAAATGAGATAAACCAAACTGCACAATACCAAAATAATCATTCCATTTTTTGTCAATGTTAGTTCCCAAAACGGGAGTGTTCGGAGAGATTGAAGTCGTTCAGGAGATGAGAGGGGTCTTCTTGGGTGGGGTGAGCATGGACCCTAACAAAAAGGTTCCACATCTAAAATTGTCCACAATGTTCCTGATTAAGGACCTTAAAGCCCCATCCTAAAGGAGCCCCAAGCTTCACATTTGTCCTAAGCCTCACAAGTTATTATAAGCTTTGCATTAAAAGTGAGCACGCACACCCTTGTGTCTGCTGCAAGGACATTCAGTGTACAACCTTGCAAATACATACCCTATTGAAAAATAATTTCCCGGAAATTTCAAAAGAAATAGGAAATTTTAATTTAATTTTCCAATTTCTATTGAAATTTCTAACTGAATAAGAGGAATTCGACTGAATTTTGGAAATTCAATAGATTTTTCCAAATTCTATTGAATGGAAATCTAAGGAAAATATGTTGCAAATTGTGAAAAAAGCAATGTGTGCTCTTTGGATCGGTTTGGTCAATTTGGACCAATTGGCACTTGCCCATTCAACCTTGCGGGTTCACATTTAAGGAGGAAAACTTTGAAAAAAGTCTCACAAATTCTATCAATGAGTTAGAGAAACATTTTAGGCGTCTATTTCATGTCATTCGGACCCAACAAATTCAATGGTAGCCTTTAATTTTCCCTCCGATGGCTGAAAGTCAAAGTATTGCAGTCATATTGGAATGGCAGACAGGATGCCCAATAAGCCCCCAGTAGTCAGCTTAGCCATGCTGGGTGTCTTCTCCGGCATTTTCATGGTCGCTGAATGCCTCTGTGGTACCGAAATTAATTATTTTAAAACTTTTATCCCACCATATTTATAGTCCATAGTATATCAATAGTCACTTTTATCTACTTGAATGCTGTATCCATTACTGGTGGCCCTGCACAATTCCTACACGGAGACTCCAGAAGAGAACGAAATTTGCACCTCTGAATTTTCATACCTACATGTCTTAACTTGGCTCCAACTTCTCCTCCACAACACCTCCTCCCCACTCCCTATTATCCCCACCTCCAACACTACGCTTGGCCCGTGCTGTCCAAGGAGAGCCACTTCCCAGAAATCTGTCTTGCCCACTCACATCTCAACTTGAAGACTTTGAGTCCCGTTTCTTGTTTGTGCTGCAAGTGAAGTGATTTGAATGTGTGATTTCTGATTGTGGATTTGCACTATCTGGATGGTTCAGCAATTACATCTTGTCACCCTGTGGTAAGCCCTGTGCACCTTTTTCTAGTTTCACTCTTAGCTTCCTGTGGTGTGTATATAACACAAAGAGACGTAGTGAGGGCACATTTTCCTTTCTTACCTGTCAGGCGCTGGATAGAAATAACACATCTACGGATAAGGCCCATGTGCTGGTAGCACCTGTACCACCTAAACCTTTGAGAAATGTAACTGAATAACCACTACACAAGGGAAAATTAATTAATCATACGAATACTCAAGTTCAATCAGGGAAGAATTTTGCGTATCAAACAATAGCCTCAAACCTGGAGAAATTTAAGGTTCTTCAATTTAAGCTAGCATGGGACAAAGCCATCACACTTTTAGATGAGGCATATGGTATCGAAGCTATCTTTTTCAAGAACTATGCAAGGTGGAAAAAAGCCTGCATTGTAAATTTTTCGGTAAACATTTGAGATATCCTCTCCAAAGAAAAAGAAAATAAATCTCCCAAAGTGTAAGCTATGTGACAGGAGCAATAATTGCAGTGATCTCATGCTTGCTACTGCCTATGCTGTTCGTGAAGTCAGTTAGTGTTCTCCACTGGGTCAAATTCTGCATTTCTGCTAACGCTTTGATCTATGAGTCGTCCATTATCAAGAGGGCAATGACCATGCCCTGACAATGATGGGCGACTCATACAACGGAACATCTGCAGAAATGCTGAGTTTGACCCGGTGAAGAACCATAACATACTTCACTAATAACAACAGAATTCACCCTGCGACATGGTCCTCCACAACCTCTATTTGCATGAAGAATTTCACCTGCCTCATAAGTACTGGACCCTAAACTAGACAACATCTGCTTCTACTGTTCACAACCAAAGAAATCACTGAGAGAGTGAAAGTAAATGCCACTGCCCTGGGCAAGGCAAGAATCATGGGAATGATAGAATCTGATGGAGATATAGTGGCATTAGAAATCAAACTACCACACAAAATGTTTAGCCCAACTGTACAATAGATACAGAAAACTGACCAAAGATAGCAACACCAAAGAGGTAAGGCAATTACTGTTCTCTCTGGAATCTGTGTGTTGTACCCTGGCCTGTCGGAAATGTAAGGGATCATGTAGCCATATGTAATGTAACTTACAACAAATTCTTTTGTAAATGCGTTAAAATTTAGCTACGATTTTTTATTGAAAAGAAATTACTAGCAAAGTATGTTTCCGTTTTCCTTGTAAATTCTCACCATTTCCTAAACATTTAAAAAATTAGTGTAAATGTTATGAACCAGTGTATCCCCAAGAACTGTGGGATTAATCCTTAAGTGCATTTCCAAGCCATAGACTCATTAAGCAGCCCAGAGGACCCCGCAAAAGACACACAGCATGACCAGATTGACTACTGGGGGCTTATCGTGCATCCAGGCCGCCATTTTCAATGGCAATACTTCAACTGCTGGCCGTAGGAGGGAAAATTTAAGGCTGTCGTTAAATTTCTTGGGTCGTTGTTTAGTGAAATCGACACCTAGAACACCTCTCTACCTCATTGATACAATTTGCAAATTTTCCCCCATCCCCCTAAGATTTCAACACACACAGTCAAATTGGTGGGTTCCTCAGGCCAAATCAACCAAACAGGTTTGTAGAACTCGTGTACCGAATAGCTTGGTTGTATCTCAATTTGTGACATGGTTTAGTGTACCGCTAGGCCTATTGGAGTAGTCTGTGTTTAGGAAGTTTGTGCTATGAATTTCCTACCTTTGATGGATTAACACTGTATAATAATCAGAGAAGTGCAAATCAATGGTTGACTGATGTTGATATATTTAACTGTAACATCTATGATCTAAGGCATAAATTTATGTAAAGGAGCGTTTCACAGTGATCCTAGACTAATACAGTTTTTACATTGTTTTTTAACTTTCTTTGTATGGTTATAGATTCTTACGTTTTATGTAATTATTGTGTTTTATGTATTCTAAATATTTTATGCATGTCTATCTTGTAAAAAGTGATTTTTAAAAAGTTTATTAACAAACAATAATACTAATAACAAGAGAAACATGTTTCACCTCTGCCACCTCTCTTATACTCACATATTTTATAGCTCCATTATAGAATCTGTGAAGTACAGATTCATGGATTTACCGAAGACCACAGTTTTTCCATCTTATCAATTGTTATTTGTGAATAAATTGTGCGTGAAATCAATCATATGATGAGTAGAACCACGCCATGATCATGATTTATTCAGAGCGGAGACTTGAAAGAAGGATGTCAAAGGCCAATTTGCGACATTAAGATCAGTCCTCCTCTACGCTTTCACACTATTTGTAAGTCTCGTTTTCCTTGCTTATATTTGTAATGCATGCAAAAACTAAAATGTTGCTAATTCATTACTTTTTCAAAACACTATTGCCTTTTAGAGGTTTATTAAACTTGGTCTTTAAGTTGAACAGAAACTTCTATAATTGCGACTGATGTTTTCAATGATCCTACACTCAAAAAAAAATTATTATTAGATTGGTAATACAATAGTGTAATCATGCTGGAGCTAGTTTTTTGGGAACAGCTGAGTTGGTCCATTGGTCTGCGCTACTCTGCCTTGGTTGACCAGCGCAGGAGTTCTGGAAAAACTAACTCCAGCATGTTTACCAGCCACTGTGGAAGTCTTCGCTCCAAAAATAAAGTGATGTTAAAAAAAACCTCATTGTTATTTTCCTTAATGTAACAATTTTCTGTCATTAGTGGTCCTTACATTTAAACTACACAAATGATGTTATTTTTATTCAGCATACTCTTTGATCATTTATTCAAAGTTAATGTAAAAATGACAAGGTGCCTTGTGTTGATTTTAATTCTACAATACCTACGTGCTTCCCTGTTGAGGTGTGAGATGTAGATTAAGTCAGACGTTGTAATGATGTGTAGCTACATTTGAATTGGCATCAAGGGTAAGAATGCTTTATCATCAATGTTGTCTATCCATTTAGTTCTAAAGAAAATACACTACATCTGCACATGAGATCCAAATTTGTGAAATGTTGAAAATATTTTCCTGAAATTCACTATTTGTAAACATTTAGAATAGTTAAGCTGACAAGTGCTAGATGAAGTGAAAGTAAACTCATTTATTTTCCTTGTAAGTGTCTTCAACATGAACTCAAGAAGGACCAAACCAATTTTATGGGTAGGGACATGCAAAGGTCGCAAATGCGATAACGCGAATTCTGGAGTTTTCCCGTGAATACGCGAAGTTCGTGTTAATTGCGAATTTCACCAATTCAAACACGATTTTTATCATTTTATTCTTCTGCTCATGCTTCTCCCACGAAATTTTTTTTGAGGCGTATGTTTATGGCACATTGCTCCGATAAACTGAAGGTTTGGATAGTTTTTTTGGCTAATTTTCAATAATATGTGGTAGAATAACAGTACTACACCACGTCTATGGATGTCTAAACCACGCATGGCTACTTTGTAGCTACTGTTTCGGCTAATTTGTGAACGCGTTCACGCGATGTCTACAAAGTAGCTGAAATGCTATTAAGTATTTCTTATCGCCACTACCGGCGCTCCCGTTTTAATCCCGGGAAGGCTCGAAAAGTAAAGTGGGTTAACAGTAGCTTACCGTCGGCATTGGCATCGTGAATTTATTTCGTTTCGTTGCATTCAAGAAAAGTATAATGCTGAAGTGGGCAGTGACCGCAAAACAACGCGAAGCAGAATTTCGGGACAACAGATAATATTGTGCTGATGACAAAACAATATTTTGTCGTTTTTGCAATACAACTGTTTCGTGGGAAAGGAAGGACAGCTGCACGAAGCATATCGCGAGTGAAAAACACAAATCTAGTGTAGAAAAAAATTCTGCAAGTGGAAGTACAACTATTCGGCACCCATCAATTACAAAATTGCTCCAAACGGCCAAGAAGAGAGATGCCTCCTATGAATTTGCAAAAGACACAACAGAGGCCTTCATAAAAGCCAACATTCCGCTTGAGAAGGTGGACGATCCAAATATTAGAAGATGGTTAAACAAATACGTAGAAGGTTAGTGTTAAAATTATGTACATTAGTAGCTGCACTAAACCATTAATAAGTGAAAATTTTATGTTTTTCATACACCTAGTTATTCCATAATGCATGCGAACATAATAGGTTCCCTTACTATTATTTATCAAATTTTATGAATTCTGCAATTTCT
This sequence comes from Pyrrhosoma nymphula, assembly GCA_963573305.1. Taxonomy (NCBI): domain Eukaryota; kingdom Metazoa; phylum Arthropoda; class Insecta; order Odonata; family Coenagrionidae; genus Pyrrhosoma; species Pyrrhosoma nymphula. The sequence continues at coordinate 100,921,476 of OY754332.1, read as the reverse complement.
TTGTTTTACGCATTAGGATTCACTCTCCTTTTATTTTATATCTACAATACCCAGGGGGTGGTGACCTACCCCATGCTCGAATGCTTCGAGAAAAATATGTAAATTATCTGGCCAAGGACCGAATCAAAGAAGTTAAAGTTGCAGTTCAAGGCAAGCCCATTGATGTTTTTTGTGATGAAACCACGGACAAAAAAGGCAGATGTGTATTTGTGGTACTGTTTAGGACATTTAAAGATTTTAATGAGCAGCCATTGCTTTACGTTGGTGGTGTCCACTTTCTAGAAAGTGCTGATGCAACCCAGTGTATTAGGGCAATACTTGAGTCCCTGAGGATTTATAATGTGCAACACTCAGATGTTAAAAGTGTTATAACAGACTCAGCCAAATATATGACAAAGTGTGTTGTAGGCTTGAAATTGATTATTGGTGAGGAGTTAATCCACATACAATGCTTGGCTCACAAATTAAATCTTGTGGGAAATATTTGGAGCCATCAGATGGCTGACCTTAATAGAGCAGTACTGATGACCAAAAGTTTATTCCTTAGATGAGGAGTTAATCCACATACAATGCTGGGCTCACAAATTAAATCTTGTGGGAAATATTTGGAGCCATCAGATGGCTGACCTTAATAGAGCAGTACTGATGACCAAAAGTTTATTCTTCCCCACAAAAAAAGAAAACATTTGTACTTAAAATTTCTTCAGGACAGTAATGTAAAGAGTTTAGTATTATTCCCTATTCCTGTTGTCACCAGATGGAACTCCTGGTTTCTTAGTGCCTTTTTTTTAGCTGATTATTTTCAACACATTGTTGATTTTTGTAACACTGATGAAATGGAAGCGATTCACAATTCCAGTGTAGGATATTTTTGTACTTTAAATAATGATACCATATTTACTATTCAATTCCAGGCAATGTTTGTTATGGAGCATGGGAAACAGCTGGTTGACTTAATCAAATTATTGGAGGGTTCAAACTATCCTGATGCACACACATTACTTAGAGAGTTAAGGAAGTTAAAAATGAATCTTGAGAATATCCAAAAGGGTATTTTTTTTTGATAAAACCACTAATTACTTACAAACCATGACAATATCTAAAGCAGCTGCTGTAAAGTCAATACTAATGCAGATGCCTTCAAAGGCATCAACCAAACTTAGTTCTCTTATGGTATAAGACCCAAGCAGAAAAATATTTGAAAATCTCTCAGTTTTTGATCCCCAAGAAGTTCTGACTACAGTGGTGAACCCTGACTTAATTACAAAATTAAAAAAAGTTAATGGCCTTGAGTCAATGGAGACAGAGAAGTTGACGTTGGTGTTTGGAGAATTACAGCAATTACTACGAAAGCAAGATTCCCAGGGTTCAGTGGATATAATTAATGCCATGCAAGTGCTCAAATTGTCTGAGACATCGTTTGCATTTAAGTGCCTGGAAGCAATTTGGACCCCCTGTGCAAATGTGGACTCAGAGAGATTTCTTTCCTGCTATATCACTGTGTTAACAGCTAGGAGAACAAATGTAAAAGAAGACAATTTGGCCACGATCGCAATTTTTTCAATTGAAAATACAGAAGTTTAATAGTAATTTGTCTCTTTATGTAAGTTGAATACATGAATATGTGAAGAATAAAATATATATAATGTGAATTCAGTCAATACTCCATGTTTATTATTGCTTAAATTATCCTTAGTCAATATCATCCAAAAGTCAGGGCAACGGGTGGGCCCACTAAAAGCGTGGCACTCAATCAACATCAATTATTTTGTCGTTAAAATAACACCGATTTCAGGGTAAAATAACACCACTCTTGTAAAAAAATATCACCACTTTTGGCTAGAAAATAACCCCACCTATTGCATGTCCCTATATCTATGGGTGAATTTTGAAAGTTATGAGAATCATTCCTTCTTTGGGTTATTCAAGGTTTTGCAAATTACGCATGTTTTTGTTGCCAAGGAAACTTTGGATCTAAGGATCATTTCAGATTTGGAATGAAGTATATGTGTTTTTGTTGTTTACCCTTAAACCGGCTGATCATTTTTCCTTCAAATATATACTCTTTGCTAATAAATTTTATGTTGGTGCAACGTTTGGTGGTTTATCTGATTGGATAAGGCCTCTTTATTTTGTGAATGGTGCTGTTATAGAAGAAAAAAATCCATATCAGATGATTGATGTGCTTGTATCAAAAGGAATTAACTGGTTCTACGTCAGAACCCAAATGGGAGTTTTGGTCCACATCGTTCATTATGGACTGTGTCAAACCCCTTGTGGCCATCCACATCAATTCCATATGGCCATGTTCCATAGTGGCCACATCCCATACCTACCATCACATTTAGATGTAAACAGGAGTATCTCACAAAATATTTACAAGTACATTTTATGCATTATCACAGTGATCACCTAAAACTGTCACATTGTAGCTAAAATTAGTTTTAAGAGATTCTTGTCATACCTTATGTAGGCCAACCTCCTTTGGTTGGAAATGGATTATAAGAGGAAACATTGATTTAGGAAAGATGAGTCCAGCTGGGTTAATGCATGTGAAGGTCTCTTTATCATCCCTCTTGCAATCATCCATGTTTTCCACATCAAATGGAATTTCATGTCCCTTATGTGGGTTGTAAAGCCATGTAACCTGTAAAATGTGATTATCACACTTACTAAAGATGGATAGGCATGCCATGAGTATGTACACAACAACAATGTCATGAACAAAAAAGACTACATTGAAACTTACCTGAACGCAAATTCTAATTTACGTGCTTCACAAATCGGCATTGGCAAAAAAGCCACATATTATTCGTGTTTTCAGTCTTTCTTGATAATGCCCAGTTACAGTAAATCATTAATATTGCTAGGCAAATCGGAGGAGAGGAATTTCAAGAAATGAAAGAAAGTGCAGTACAAAAAATACTACAGCCTCATGCAAAGGAAGTTCCCATTGATGAATTGAATATATGGGCACCTTCTTCAAGTGAAAATGAAAATGATGTTCAGAGCCTTAACCCTTCAACGACGAGCAATGTAGTCACTACGTCGGTCACGAACTTCAAATGCCGTCGAGCGACGTAGTGACTACATCGCGGCGATTCCATTTAAATCAGTGGAAAACCAGCGGTTCCATTTAAATCTCCTCCGACCTACGAGATGGGATAAATTTAATACTCCTCCGGGCTTGAAGGGTTAAAAGCCCAAATTAACGGTTATGCTTCCTGAAAATGTTTTGAATCAGGCATAAAATTTGAAGCAAGAGCCATTGGAATTTGATTCACCAGTTGGAAGGAGTTTCCCTTTTAATGTCTCAATGCAGTTGTTTTGGCCAATGTATAACTCTTTAGGGAGTTCAAAAAGCTGAAGCAGCTTCTGGTCACGAAACTCTTCCCACAAGCTTACAACCTTTGTCAAATAAAAATCATTAAAAAAAAATTAAAGAGCGAGCCCTTTAAGTGATTGCTAACCTACTATTAGTATCTACCAATCTAACGGCATTCCTATGGGCGGAAATGGCTGATATTCCGACTGATGGATATAACATTGGTGAAAAACCAAACGTTTTTCAGAGAATTCTTTATTTATTTATTGTATTATTATTTTATCAGATCTATGAAGAGACTTTAATTAACTGAAGCGTAAACATTAATAATTATGAGTGGAAAAAATTTATTATTTACGTTGATAAAATTAAAGCGGCGTTTACACTATAATATGAATTCACATAAACTCTCCTACTTTTGATTCAATTTTTATATCTAAATGATTTTTGTGTACAATAATATACTGTTGTCATAGTTTAAGCGTAGTGAACTGTCGTACCTTAAAGAAATAAAAGAAAACACGTCATATTTATGGAAAAAAGGTCCTTGAAGGAGTATTTTATTCCACCTTGGAATGTAACCCCCTAATTTCTAGAAGAAAATTGCTTCCTAACATGTGATTTTGTGCACTCAGGAATCATAAAATGTTATCTCCACGTTCGGAGAAGGTTCACCGTACTTTTTTTCAACCAAACTTAAATCAAAAGAAGGTAGTTCCCCAATGGATACTCTTTTGAAATCAACATGATCATCATCATCGATAGTCCATTTCTAAGGATTTAATTCATTGATTCCCTGAGACTCTAAAATCAAGGTTATTCATCTGGAAATTAAGCCATAACAAGAAATCAATTTGATGTACAATGAAATTTCAATAAAAAAAGGGTTACATTCCACTATCATACTATGCATCATGAGTCCTTATTGATGGAGGCGTTAATATACAGAACTTTTGATGGATGCAGCTGTCCTATCAAATGCGAGCCTCAACTGGTGGTGCCAGGAGCCCACTCATCTCCTCTCAGAACACAAAGATCACAGATGCAAATGCTTATAAATGTAGCTTAACCACATGCTTACATCACGATGATCACAGCAGTAATGATTGAATGCAAGATTGTGAGAACAAGTCTTCTGTTTCAATTATGGGTGCATGGAAAAGGATGGTTCCTACAGTGTATAATATGGGCTCCCTTTTAAAAAAAATGAAGGAAGCGAGTGGAAGTAGGACAGAGGCAGGAAAACAAGTGTATGTTGAGCAATACAATATGCTACTAGTCTCAGTCCAATGCAAGCCCTTGGCATTATTCTTCCCATCTAGAGATTGGATTGGAGAATTGAAGAATAGATGTACCAACAGGGAAAGAGAGTGCTTGCTTTGTATTTCTCAAATAGTTGCCGATCAAAACATGTAATTCTCGCTAGGGACCAATGCCCTCTAAAAAAATGTTGAAACAGATACTAAACATGCCTGCATGAAAATGTATCACACCCCCTGATCAGCGAAACTTGATATAGATTTGTGTGGCAAGTAAAAATAAATCTGCAGTGCAGGAAGGTGCATTCTCTTAACTTCCACTGAACATATTTGCCTTTTCATATAGGTATGCAAAGTGGAAGAGGAAAAAAGACATGCAGTATAATAACTTATAGATGTCAACAAACCTGGTAAGGTGAGCTTCCTTCAACTATGCTGACATCTGACAAGGCTATTTTATCAGCATAGAGGTAGGGGTGCATGGGTTTCTCTTCCTTGTTTTCATCATAGGAGCGAATAGTAAGTCTCAGCTTCACCTCACTGGTGATGGGAGGCTGAGGCTTGCGCCATAGTTTGTGTTTCTCTAGTTTGCTCTGCGGAATTGATGTCCCAATATCATTAGCAAGGCTGGGCCCAGGAGGAAAGGCAGCAAAAGCTGTCTTATGACAGCATGGCAGGGTCAGATGATGTTGTGATGTGCTTTTATCATCTGTCTCTACAACAAGATTGCTTAAAATCAGATTAAGTTCCTGACTTTCATTTAATGAGATTGCGGCATGATCCATGCATTGGTATTCAGTCTGCTCGCACAGGTCAAATCTACTGGCTATGGCTGCATCTGGTTGCATAGGTCTTCTTAACTTCATTCTATCACTAATCATTTGATCATTTTCCTCTCCACTTGAATCTTCCATGCTGGGTAACTTGTTTCCAGTCTGATCCACGTACCTGTGCTTTGAATTTGAATCAATGTCTTGCTGAAATGAATGGTTCATCTGCAAAGTTTCGAAGTTTAGTTCTTCTTGTTCACTGGTGCAGGACTCCTTCCCATTGAGTGCATACATATACCCATGTGATTCATTACAGTCTCCAAGTGGGACACATTGTATTGATTTGAAACCCTTCCGTTTGCATTGGTTTTTCCTTTTCATAATTGATTTCTTAGACTTGGAAGACAGCCCTTTCCTTTTGATAGGAGCTGTAGATTCCCTTTCTTTTTCAGGGATGGGGTACAATGCTAAATTTTTCAGTTTTTTACCTGATGACTTTTTCAGTTTTTTAGCAGAAGACTTTTTTATTTTTATTGATTTCTGTTTCCTAATTTTACCTGCCTTTTTGTGGCTACTCTTTAAAGGTAGGCTGTCATCACCTTTCTTATTCAGTAATCTTAACCCACGTTTCCCTTTTAACTTTTTCTCAGGTGATCTTAATTTACTGCATCCATTATCATACTCTGAATCCTCCTCTACACCTTGAATTCTTTTAAAATCCATCCTTCTGGGTGAGAGATCAAACATGTTCAGTTCATCCTGTGAGGCTGTGGAAGGAGTGGAGGCTGCCACGTCATATGATTCAGCATCATTGCAAGGAAAGTGCCTGGTCCATCTCTGAGTACAAGGCTGAACAGGATTCTCTCTCTTATTTTTCAGAGGATCAGTGCCATCTGAAGGACAACATACAGGACCTCTGTCAGTCATTTCTTTTTTGAATATCCATTTTCTCCATTTCTGACATTGGGAAAACTTGCTCTTACTTAGTGTGCGTTTTTGATTTTTCCTTCTAAAATTCACGTTCTCCGTTAAATGAATTCGGTCTGAGATCATCATATCCTTAGCCTTCCTTGTTAGGGGAATTGACATATGCTTCACCTGACATTGTGAATCAGAAGATGAGAAGCTTGACTCGTGCGTCTTCTTGGTTGAAACATTGACATGTCCAAGGGAGAGGCTGCGAATGTGGTGCATAGGTCTAATTTCCATCTGCTTTACACTTAGTACAGGCTCAGAATGCCGCCTCTTTCTGTAGTGGCTAGTGATACCTGAAGAATTACAGTACTTTTCCTCCGACTCAAAGCGAGGGGTAGAACTTTTATCAGATACCTCCTCATCTGATGATAGCAAGAAAGGGTTTGCTGAGTGATTTTTTGTGGGCTTCGGGCCCCTATCTTCCCTTACATAAGGCAATTCATGCATATGAGGACTGTCTTGTGTATTTACTGGACCATGTGTCCCATAAGAAGGACTATTCCTGATTCTGGACTCTGCTTCCAACAAGGCCACTCCACCTTCAACAAGGCTTTCATCATCACTATGATATGAATTCAGAGTTTTAGTGAGATAAAGATTTGCCAATACTGGACTGGCAATATTCCTTGGTGAGGGAATGCCTTGATAAGTGGGCACTGAGAGCAAGGTTTTGCATTGGCCTTGGCTCAGTTTCTGAGTTGACCCACTGTCAGTGGTGGAGTCAAGATCGAAGTCTGGAGACCAGAGGGAAAAGAGAGCCTTCTCGGAAGGAGTATTGATTGTAGTATTAGGCTCTTCAGGGTTCCTGTGAGAGGTACTAACTCCTTCACAGTAGGATGCAATGCTGTCCTCTCCATCATTACCTTCAAAACTCATATTTCCAAGGGGAAAAGAGATATTGTTATTTTGAGGAATCACACAAAATGGCATGTGTTGTTGGAGCAAAGTGCAGGGTTGCACAGATGAGCCAGCTGGCTGAAATGCCTCGGATTCCTCAGAAGTACTATCACAATTAACACTTGATATGATCAAGGCTGGTTGCACTGGTTCCAAATGAAACCTTTGCATTTCTTTGCTTAAATGCTCATCTAGGAGGTTGTGGTATTCAGCAGATCTCTCCAAATCCAGGGATTTGTTAGTACTGGCTTTTCTATGGCATGGATTCCTACTTTTTGGAATTGCTCCTGTGGCTTTGCCAAGATCCCTCAACGCCTGCTTCTTCATAGCTTCTTTTTCAGCTATGTATTCCTGGTCTGCGATTTCAAATCTCATGTTGTAGTGGAATGTGAATTCTCCCTCCAACTCATGTCGTACTTCTATGGTGAGGATTTCTGCTCCACCAGGCTGAAAATACAACAAATGCTCAATTAATTCAATATGAGTTCATCTTGACGTTAAAAGGAAGAATCAGGCAAAGATTAACATATAATGAAGTCCAGTATATGTACCTATGCAGCAGTAACACCAGTCGTGATTTTCTAATTGTGAAATTTTCTTCTCATGAGTAATATAAATTCATTTCAGCAGTACTTTCTCCACATTAAGCTACTTAGCTTTTGAATTTGTGGTAGTTTTTAACTTTCATTGCTTCCTTCCAAATGCATTTTTATGTAGGTATTTAATTTTATTACTACTTTTATTTCAAGAAAATAACCAAAGTTTCTACAGGCCAGATATTATGAAATTTCAACATATACTTTACCAGGTTATCCAGGCCATAATTTTCATTTTACCAAGTTAAAACATCCATTCTATCATTAGTGGGTATTTTAAAGAAAGTTCAAGAATAAGAGAAAAACACATTAACGCATGCATACCATATTGTGATAACAATATACTTTATAGTAAAATACAAGAAAAACAGGATAGTTTTGAAATATTTATGAAACATAACTCCGAATCTAACCGATGGGTTACAACTGCTAGTGCTACACCTCGGCCCCCTTCATATCTACCAATAACAGAAGTGGCAACAATTCAAGGAGAGCGTATTTCCACATGCTCTCTCTAGCTGAGACTGAAACTTGAAGGCGCAACAAAAAAAGATATCCTTCAATAAAAGCATCTCCTGTGTCTTTATGCCCATGATATAAAAATCAATATAGTTGTGGTTTTTTTAATGACTACATAAACACATGAACAACTTTGTTTACATATAAATTTTTAAAGTTGATGTTTCTTAAAGGTTAATATTTATGTTATTTTTATGTGCAAAATGAAGGATGGATGCATGAAAATTATAAAGAAATGTTTTATTTATGATATCCATCATCAACATTAAGAACTCAATCGTATATCAAAGTATGCACGGCCGCGGGACAACTTCCAACCGTATTAGCCACTGTACCACTGGCAAATGCTTGGACTTAGGTGGAACAGGAGGATTTTTCCACACAGGTACCTAACCCCTTGGGGGTACACCAAGGCAGTTTATTGGGGCTGTTGATGTTTATATTATAAATAAATGATATAGGCACCCCATTGAGGAAGTGCAAATTTTTTTGCAAATGATACTGAGATATACTGTCATTATACCTACAAAAGTCAACTCTGTTATGGATAATTTGAATGAGGATTTAGTTCTACTTAGTGAATGGTTTTCTGAGAACAAACTACAATTAAATGCTAACTAATCAAATGCAATGATACTTGGAATAAACTCTCAATATCAATTGGCCATGGACTTGAAAATGAACATTTTCATTGAAGGTGAAGTGGTGAATTACACTGATAGTACGAAAGATCTTGCAATCGTAATTGATATGAATTCCAGGTTTAATGAGTATGTTGATTGCAGCCATAAGAAAATGCCCAAAACATTGGCTTTATCTCAAGATTAAACAATTTTTTGATGCAAGAGAGTATTAAGAAAGTTTATAATGCCATTGCATTGCATAGTGCAGCTGCACTATCAATATTTTCTGACCATTCTTTTCACAATGAAAAGTTATAGGACACAAAGATCACAGACTTTGCAAAACTGAATGATGGGAATCATCCTTAAATGCTTTCAGTCTGCTAGGATTGATTTCATTCTTAGGAAGCTAAATTGGCTCAGCATCCTATTAATTTGTGACTCTGAAGTGATAAAATTACATATTTCATAAAATCAAATTTGAGCTGATGCTAACTGATTCAACAAACTTGCTTATCACCAATTGCTATGACACCAAACTCAGTATCATTCTAAGGAATACATTTACATTACATGTAAGGGTGTATTATACATATAAATTGATTCAATGCAATATTAGTAAAGTAATAATTTTGTATCATTAGTGATTTCCTGTTTTCAGAGTATTTAAAATATTTGTACTTACTGAGAATAGCCATTTTGCTAATAAAGACTGATAATATTATCTCCATCATTCCGATGCAAACATTAGTGATACTGCAAAGAGATGAGTTGAGTATTTTCCTCTGAGCTTATTGATAACTATGGGCTGATATATAAACCTTTCCGTGAAATATCGTTTCTCATTTATCAGATAAATATAATGTAGGGTGCCATTTCTTCCACATCAATTCTTTATGTAACCTTATGTCTTTAAGTGTACTTATATCATTTTTAAAAATTATTTTCTAACTTTATGAGACACCGATATATGTGTAACTATATGTTGTAAAAAATTATGAAAATATTACGTGTTAATAAAAAGTTATTATTTTTTTTGACCTATTAAGATAGATTCCAGATACACTGCTTATAAAAGGAAAAGAACCAAGACTAGACTCGTATGAGCAGTGGGACTATGGAGTGCAACCTTATCAACACCACACTCCCTTGGACTTGCTTGAAGTTAAGGCACTTAACATGGGTATGTCCAAATCCCCCGAGATTATACCTACCGATATACATAGACATTTTGCTATAGGATGTCATCATAAAAATTATCAATTGTTAAATCACCAACTGTTCGGAAACCATTCCCCACTGCTTGCTATGCCTTTTCGACAGAATCTACTCTCACCACTTCCCTTACTCTCTTCCCATTAACCTTCCAAGGACAAACTCCTTAAGAGTACTCCTCACTTCTCCTCCCGTCACACCACTGCCACCTCAATGTGCTCCCCCCTCTCCACCACCCTTCATCTAGCCACCCCTTCCTCCATTTCCACTTTCTCCTCTCCTCATCTCCTTCCCATTCCATATCTGTTCCATAACACAAGGTACTGCCTTTCCTAAAATTTTGTGCACCTGATGATGACATGGTCAGCTGAAAGAAGTGTTGTGTAATTTTTTTACTATTCCTTTAACCCTCATGCGAATTCATGGCACCACCGTGGTACTTTTAATTTTTGCATGAGCTCACAAGATTTAACATATGAGATAAGGTTTTGAAACCATCAGTAGTCTATTATTTTGTAAGAAACTGTAAACTGGCAAAATGAAACCCAGCTATTCAGCCATTCCATTTATGTTATTTAGTATTTCTCAAAAAAAATTACACAAATGGATACCTTGCACTGCCTTAGAATTCAAAAGGTGATTATTATACTTCTCTGTGTTTTAAACTGCTTAATGGACCATGTTCAAATGATGAGCAATCCCTGTTGAATAACTGTTGTGTCAAATATTTAATTTTGTTAACCTTTTGTCATTTTTTTATTATATTGATAGGTTTATATTGATATGAATGAAATATAGTCGAAATATTATTTGGAGAGGTATCCCTCTCAATCAGGGAAAAGAGTCGAGACCCATTTCCAGGAACCAGCCTTCTCCACCCTTACCATTATCACCCATGGCAACACGGAACCCATTACCTAGCCTCCTCGGTACCACTCACCACCTCAAGTTTCTTCCCAACTATGCATGAATGAAACACCTCTGCGTAATGCCACTACCTAATTTGTTGCTGAAGCTTCGGTAGTCTCATATCAATATTGCCAACATTTGAGCTTATGGGTCCTTCAGAAAGGGACCTATTTGATGCAACGTAAGTCTTTTGCCATGCATAGCAATACCATATTTGATTATGCATTAGGTCCTCCTCCGGAGATATTTATGCCAGCACAATTTTATTGTTTCTAGGGAGTGTATCTGATCGGATCGATGTCAAGGAGGATTCTGAGCGTTGAAAAAATAAGGCTGGCTACAGAATGCAGCGATGATGAAGATCTGAATGGTTTACGTAAAGAGATAGGGAGTGGTAGTTGTAAGGGCTCTTTCCAATTGTGAGGATGTTACTGCTCAGAAGTATTTCGAGAAACAGAAAATAAAAAATGCAATGAAGAGATTTCGAGTGAATTCCATAAAATATTAAAATATAAAACAAATGGTACTATGATGCTCCATTATTTGGCAGAATGCCCGTTCATTATATTTTGAATGATGCAGAATAAGGTGGTCTTTCCTCCAGGAATAATGGTCGAGGAGCCGATAGATTCCTTTCTAGTAAACTTTTAGATCATATAGTTCATTTCACTAACAAAGAATCTGTAAGGTTGCACTAAGAAAAGGAGGTCAGTTGGATTCCTGTAGATTCTGTCGAAGTGGAAGCATTTTTTGGACTATAATTTTCAGGGCTACGATGACAGAAGTTAGCTTCAGGAATATTCTTAGATGTTTGCTGTTTGACGATAAATGGACAAGGTCGGAAAGAAGGAGGCCATATAAGCTCGCACCAATTTGGTCCATTTTGGATGCCATGAGTTTATATTTGGGTAGGTATGGTGAGTGCATCGCCGTCGATGTCCAGTTAGTTTGGTTATTAGACTGTTGTCCTTTTGGGAACTTCAATCCGTCAAGAAAAAATAACGGAATGAAGATTTTTTGGTCCAACGATTCTTCTACACGATATCCTCTTCAAGTCATTCCATATTTGGGTAAATGAAATGGGGCAAGAGCCCTCCCTCATAGTGGGGACTCTGCCGAAATATAAAAAATATATACTGGTGATTTTTTTCCAAATCCTTCTTGTGCCACATATTCATTGATATTTGGATTCACCAAAGGTGTGACATTTGTATCTTATGTTCCTAAAAAGAGAAAGTCAGTAATTTTGTTATCCTCTATGCTCCATGATAAAACAATTGATTTGGAAACCAATAAAAACGGAATTGCGATTTTACCATAATGTCACAAAGAGTGGCACAGATTTTGTGGGTCAAATGGTTCGGTCTTAATGACGCAAGAGAAAAACAAACAGATGGCTGTGTGCATTTTTATGAATTTTTTAAAGTGTGTGGAGTTGCAGCCTATGTGATTTCTAATAAACTAAATCCCAAGAGGAAATTGAATTATGAAGCGTGACAGCTGGCATAGTTTTCTTAAAATATTGGCAGAAAAATATGGTGAAAAAACATGTACTGCAACAGAAAGACAAGGTGCGCTTGAAAAGGGTAAAAAGGTGCATTTATAGTATTCAGGGTACACCACTAGAAGAACAAGTTGACAGGGACCTTGAGCAAAAAAAACTCAAGCGATCGCAGGGTCACTAGTGCAGGATAAAACGACAAATATTAAAAATCCGTGACCATTGTTACCATAACACTTGTAAAGAACATTTCAATGTAATTTGTGATGCATGCTAAAACAAATGTTTAGTAGTTGCTGATGTTTTCTTGTCACTGATTAGTTTGGTGCGTGAAAGAAATTGCCAAACACAGTGGAAATAATTCCCTGTGCCAGTAAGTGTATAACAGACATTAACTGTTCTTCATGGTCTATATTGTCATTTTCCATTGTTTTTTTATTGTTACTACATTTATACTCCACATTTCATCACAAATTATCCAATTTATACTGACCATGATGAATCCTTTTTCTGGTGAAATGTGAATGACTGACTGCAATGGACACTCTTGGGTTAGAGGAGGAACTCTGTGACCAGCAGAGTCCCATTGCGCTGCTCCTTGTTTTCGACAACATTGGATAGTTCTTAAAAATGTCTCCTCACTTGTATCCACTATTCCCAATCTTGTACTTTGCAGCTGCTGAACAAGCGCCTTAAGGTGTTCAAGTCCATCATTAAGTGAGGAGATATTAGCTGAAAAGAGAGCATGTGGTGTTTCTCAGTAACGGGTCATTAAATAAGCAAAGAAATGGTGGGCAATTCAATATGCACAAATATTTCATGTACAGATGATAGATGTGAAAATAGACTGCATTTTTAGAACTAAGCATGCAGCTTAGTGTGGGAGGCACTGAGCAAAGACTCTAGAGTAACCTTTGTAAATATTTAGGTGCTTGCAACTTTAACGAACATAGTAAACTGGTCTTTCTAAAAAAAACCTTCACCATGCCATTAAGATATCACCTTCACAGGAGAGGCAAGGGACTTTTTCCTCAGACCTTTACTTTCACAGTGGTCAGTACCATGTCCTTAGAAATGGTTTTATGACCTTGTGGGAAACCCTGGAGGGAGGAAGAGTAATTGGCCAATTGTCTTTGCAGTTTACATTGTCATTTGCTGTTCTCCCATTCAAGAGTGCGCGTGGGTGTTTGGAGGCAACTTGGACTCCAGTGTTTCTGTTTGTGGGTATATTTTCAAGATAGTGGAATTAAAGATTGTAGGGTGTTTTCTATTCAACACTTCGGAATCCCTTTTGTAATCCAGGAGGGAGAAGCAATTATCGCCACGTCGCCCTCGAGACCAAATATTCTATTCAAGAGCGTTCTTCAGTGCTCCTGCTTGGAGGCTACCAACTCATTTCTTTGTTCACTCTTGGTTTCTTGTGTACGTATTTTCTTTTGGAATCTATCAAAACAAAAAATTTGATAAGTGTCAGGTTTTTTCTTTGTTCAAGGCTTCCTTGTCTACAAATTGGGTACCGCACGCAAATATATTTATTAATATACTTTAATGTTTTTGTCCACCAGTTGATTCTTACTTGTACGTATTGCACTAAGAAGCGCACTCAGAATTTTTTTCGAAGAGGAACTGTAAAATTTGAAAGAAGTGCATTACTATTTTTGCTTATTCTTACATCGGATAAAAAGACTGTTTCACCTGGAGAACACAGAGTCACTGCAGGTTAAAACTTTTTCAATGGAGAGGGTCAATTTTGAATTATTTGCAAGTGCATGTATTGGGAATTCTGAAGAATAACAATTTTGTTATTCATCTGAAATATTAGGATTTGGGATTTGAGGAAATTCCCCACATTCCCTTCACCCTGACCCCAGGACTAAACATTCCAGACCCCGGAGAGGATCCTCGAAATTTTGTTGACTTATTATTTACACAGCATATTATAATAGAAATGATTGTTAGGGAGATGAATGACTATGTAGATAAGTTACGAGGTGCAAATGTAGTAGCAAAAGCAAGGATAACCAAGTGGAAATCCTTGACTAGAGAAGAGTTTTTAGTGTTTCTGGGGATCCTGTTTCACATGGGTACAATCCAAATGAACAGAATCTCCAATTACTGGAGCAATGACCTTCTTTTTAGTTTTCCTTGTTTTCAGAACTGCATGCACCGCTACAAATTTGCGGGGATATCACTTTTCACGTAATCCCATACCCGGTGAGCCTAGACCTAATGATAGATAATACAAAATACGACCCCTGATGGACCTCTCTCATGAGATGATGGACACAATAGTAACGCCGACTCTGAGAATATGCATCGATGAGTCTACGGTTCTCTGGAGGAGCCACCTAGTATTTAAAATTTTCATGAAAGGCAAGAGACACCATTACCAAATTAAGTTATACACGCTGACTGAACCTTCCAGTATGGCTCTGAGGTTCCTTGTGCATTCTAGTGCTTCCAACATTGATGTACGTGACCTGGGTTGCTTCGACAATGTTGTCCATAAATTAATGAATGGAAAACTTGGTGTCGGCCATTCATTGTTTATGAATTATTTTTATACAAGTTTCGACTTGGCCCACCAACCTGATCATCAGATGTACTGAACCGGGACCCTTAGAACCAACCAAAAAGTAACCTTCCCCATCTAATTTCAGCAAAATTGAAAAGAGGTGAAGTTGTGTAAGACGACACTAATGAAGGTGTCTCCATGATGAAGTGGAAGGACAAACGGGATGTAGTGATGATCAGCTCCGAATTAGGGAGTGATATGTTTGATGTTCCCCGCTGGAGAGGAGGTGGAAACATTTCCAAACGGGAAGCAATTGTGAGATACAATCATTTTTATCAAATGATGTCATATTACCCCATCTAAAGGAAGAACCTGAGGTGGTACAAAAAATTAGGCATCCTCATATTTCACCTCTTATTAGTCAATAGTTACTTCCTCTTCATAAAATCCAACTCCATGACTACCAATTCTCCATCATCAAATCCCTTATACAACCGGCCCATTCAGATTCCCCAACACCTTCCGCTTCTTCCCCTATTCCACCCTCCAGAAAACTAGGCTTGTCAAGGCATAATCCTGAACAATACAAAATAGACAACACAAGATGCAAAAAAAAGCAAAAAAGGGCCGAGAATTCTCAAAGCAAAGGATTAGGAAGGTCACTACGGTCACTTACACATATTGACTCACATGCGAGGGAAACCCGCCACTATACTTATCCATTTTTTAACCTTTCACAGCAACATGAAATGCTGAAAGTATGCAATTAGTGTAAATAGCTAAAAAAAAGATTTTTCAAAATATGTATTTCTAATAATTTTAATTTTTGTGAATGATAATATATTATACAAATATATATAAGTATTTTGTTCTTAATTTTGTTTTTAATTCTTAATTAAGACTCAATCAATCCCTTTTTATCTAATAGTACTATTCCAGTTCTTTACTAAAAAATACTACTCAGCAAGATGTTAGTTGCACTTCCATAGGAAGTATTTTATTATGAAAATTTCCAAATATTTCAAACTCTACTTCATTTTAATTATCATAAGCATAATATTTTATCACAGAGTGACTAAAATGAGTGCAATGTGTCCGAAGAACTTAAAAATAAGTTATCCTCTTAAAATTATGTGCTTAACAGCCACATGCGCTGGAAATTCAATTATATCATGTATAATCGACGAAGGGGAATTTCCTTGAATGCATGCAACCCGCACAATACTGTCTTGCCTATGGCCCAGGACGTTCAGGAACGTCAAAAGTTTTAACCGTTATAACAACAATAAATATGCTTCAAAAATTTAAATTTTTGGTCACATACCTTCATCTTAATTCATCGTGCTAAATTAGAATATGCCAAAAACTGAACTTCGTCACCAGGGAAGTTCAACAATTTTTCCTTTAGTGTTGAAAGGCTTAAACCTTTAATCGGTTTAATCGGTTTTGTCTTAGATCAAGAGAGGATTAGAAAATCTTCAGTTAGTCCTTTCTTCGAAAAAAGGGTATCATTTGTTTAAAGTAAAGACATGCATGCCTGTCCTTGCTCATTTCCCATTTCACTGATGCAAAAATACTTATTTTGAATACCCATATTTCTGATTTCTCTGGTGGTGTTGTAGGTATATTAGGAGTTTTACATACATTTCTGATGACATAGCTGCTGATATTGAATTTGAAAATTTGCATGAAAATGCTAAGAGTACCTTAATTACTAGAGCATGCACATAAGACTATCAGCCATAAAAACTATTTGAAGAAAAATATAATGGAATAAAGGAATATCATAATAGCCTGGCACTGAATGCGTTCTGATCATATTCTTATAAGGCGTAAAAATACAGCCACAGTCTTGGAAGTGATTAAATGACACTCTTGCTCCTACAGAAATCCAAAACCCTATGCATATGTCTTTTAAAATCACCATGGAATTTGTTGAGACTAACAAATGCCTCACCTTTGTTTACAGGACTTGTTATCTGCAATGGTGGCATCTCTAACACACCATGCTGGATATGTACTTCCCAAGTGACTGGCACCGCAGATAAATTCTGCACCTTCATTTTGTATACAATGGGCTTTGAATGCAATGGCTGCTCCGGAAAGACCATATTGACGATTTCTTTTTTGTGTTCACCTGAATGGAACTTGAGCGCTTCATTGAGTCTGGAAAGAAGATGGAGCAATGTATGAGTTATTACCAAATTGTTTCAGACTTGTGGAGATAGTTCAAGAAGTAATTGAACAAACTTACTTGTCTATACTTAAACATTTCCACAGAATGACTGGGTTAAAGAATTCATCATTTACTAAAGCCTTGACATATGAGATTTTAACTTCCGGCCATGCTCCCTTGCAGGTGATGGTTCCTATTTTCTTTGGTGAGAGACAACTCGCTCCACCATCAGTGTCATAGTCCCATCGTTGTGTGATCTCCATTATTATACTATACCTACGATGGCTCATCTCCCGAGAAAAGAAAATGCAATGGAAATTTCTGGCCTGATGAGGTTCCAGAATTCCCTGACTTGGAGAGATTTCATACTCTGAGTTATTGACAAGAAAGCTGGGATCAATTTTTGGGTCGAGGGACATGCTGAAAAAGGGCTCATTCTGGAGACTGAGACTAAATGGGACTGGAGCATCCATGGCATTGATCAATGTGAATGTACCAGCAGCTGGTTGAGTCATTATGAAGTCTGCAATGAGCAGATCAGGTGGTTGCATCTGAAAAAAAATCAGTTAGTTTTGGGAAGGGGAGTTCATCAAAGTTCTAATGCTCTCTACTGAAACACAAGGCAGAACATCAATTCCATGATACACAGATTGAGGATATATGCATTAAAAAAACAATTACATGCAGTGCATCTGATTTTGCTTATTTCTGCCAATAGGGTAGGTACCTACTTTAAACTCTGCTTAGGCTTGTAAATATCCACTACTTATTTGACATTCCTGGGAGCATAAGGGGAGTAAATGAAGGTCCAGTAAGCATTGGTATACATAGAGATTTAAAAATAAGCAAACCATTGCCTAGAGTAGCCTCAATGTGCATTAATCATTATTGGAAATGCTCATGGGGAATTATAAGCAATAGAATCTACCACAAATCGAATTCCTAAGATAACAGATCATGCTCATGTTTTTACTTCTTTTAACATATACATGCACATTTCAATGCAAATGGAACACAATATTCCAACTATTATTCAGAAACTTCCCCTTTCCTCAAAAAATTATTGTAATTCTGCAACACCTTGAAACAACACAATACACAGACAAACATGCTTTTCCATAGGGATGTGTGAATGATATTAAAAAACAAAAATGTATGAGCATAAAGTTGGTAGAATGGTATCTACTTTCACAGAAAAACTTTGAATGAAGCACAAATGAAGTGGGTAGCATGAAGTGTGCATAAAGAAGACTTGGTGCCAATATACCAACTTGAATATCATTTAGTATAGCTTTTTTCAAAGCTCATGGCTCATGCCCAGAAACCCTTTTCTGAACTGGAAATTTCTTGTTTCTGCAAACAGATGCTGTATGGGGTTTTGGTGAAGGTGACCATTCTCCCCATTACCTTTATTATTAATCATTATTTGTCCGGCCATGACTTACAAACATTACCTTGGCTATTGATGCAATGTCTCTTTTGCCAAAAGGTAAGATTAACAATTAGTCAAGATATGGTTTCTTCAGCAAATTGTTTGCTTGGTACTTAGTGTGATTTTACTTATTTTTGGTGAACATGGATGAAGAGTATGTTCTTTTAGAACGAACTGCCCAAGGTAAACAGAGAAAAGCAGACCAGTGTGGGTGCTCATGAAATTCTTGTCACTTCCGCAACTCACCTGGTATTTCCTCACCTTTGCAATTGTGTAGGCCACTTTACCCACCTTCAATCCCTTTCCTTCAGTCCCCTAGGAACCAACCGAAGGGAGAGGTATGCCTTCCCCTCCCCTAGCTCATCCTTTGCTCACTCACAACTATCCCTCATGTCTAAGAGCCAGGAGATCAAACAAGCTATCCATGTGTCAAATTCATTTATTCCATGGTGATACTTCATTATGGGGGTGAATAATTTATTGTCTAACTAAAATTTTGAATGCCACCAATACCTTGTGCTAAAAAGATTGAAGGAAATGTGAGGAGCCTGAATATGGGGAGTAAAGGGGAAACCTAGCGGTGGTGGATTGGCAAGTCCTTAAATTTACATAACTAAACATATATGCCTTCTTATTCCCAGCTGAAAGTCTACTCAGTTCATTAGGGTTCTGAGCATAAGTCACATATGATCAAGCATTTATATCTTTCCTTTTTATTCAACATTAAATGCTTGATATCCATTTTCCAAAAAGAAATGCTCATGATGACAAGGAGTAAAGTAAACCCTCAGTGCAAATGTGAATGTCTTACCAGAGGATAAATGTTTCTGCAGAGAATTTCAACAGATATTTTGTACTCCTGCTTTTGACCCTCAAAATCATCTTTTGTCAAGGCTTTATTAGTAGCAGGCAGGTATTCTCTGATTTTTTCCAATGTGCACTCTAGTACTTTGTCCAACAGTTCTTCTACATCTGGACTCCTTACTTCCTTGGCAGTATACGTTATGATCTCGGAGTTCAAACCCACAGCAGTGGGTTGGTATTCCCATCTTAGGCTAATTTTGTCATGTGGTCCAATGGATAATACTGCCTCTCCAATATTGAGAGTGGAAGGAATCTCATTCGTGTTGCACGATAACCTGAAATTGGATTTGGGCCTCTGATTAGTTCTAACTTAATGGGAGATGATTTAAGTTTCTCCTATTCCTATTTTTTTATCATAGTCATGGTTACATTTTATTTAGACAGCATGTGAAATAATAGAATTTCCATAGAACCTGCGTACACATTTTCGTAAGCAAATGACTAAGGGTTACAAAAGATCCAATAGTCCCAGAGCCCATGCAAAAAACATGATTCTGGAAACATTGGATACGAGAATCTAGTTGCTTGTGCCAAAGTGATTAGGCTGGCTCTTTGGGAATGACTGATAAAAGACTGAAAGAAATAAATGCAAAAAATTGTGTGGATATAACCCATCATTCTTATACAAAAGTTCGGTTGACTGAATTGAAAATCTGCCACACATGAAATTACATCTAAAATGAGGCAAGAAAATGGTAATGGGCAGTATCAAGAGCGATTGAGGGGAAAATGTGAGTGAAGAAGAAAGAGAAAAGATATGTATAATCAAAAGTGTTTGTTTCAGGGCAATAAGCAGCAGTTCCCAGTCCAGTAATGGGTATCTCATTCTTGTCGTGGCATATGTATCCCAACCTGATGACATTAAACTCTGACAAATTGGCAGGCCATTGGCCATTGGCAGGCAGATTACATCTAAGAATGCCAAGTTTCTTAGCCATGTCACTCAACAAGGAATGTAACTAGGGTACGGATGGAGAAGTCCAAAACTGGTTCTGAGGAGAGACTGCAGATAAACACTGATAGTCTTTTTGGAATGAGTGACTCTTGCCGTTTAACCCTTTAACTGCTCCCATCATCTATTGGCGATTTGAAGTATTGTTTATGGTTTTAGTAAAAAAAGTTCAACAATTCGTATTCAACACTAGGTCAGACGATAATTACTCATTGTAAATTTTAAAAGTAATTTTCCTTTAATAAAAAGTGACAAATTTTTAAATTACGCAAAAATTTAGAAAAAAAAGTTTGCGTTTAGGGAGAGCTATATTTTTGATTATTTGCACAGTTTCTCTACAATAAGCCATTTAATGATTCTAAGGTGTGCCACAATGTGCCTAGGTACTTACTGGACCCAAAATGGACTGTTGTTGTGCACCATGAATGTTGTCTCTTGAGAGTTTCCCAACATGACTGGAGGAAAAGTGATGATATCACCAAGCTCGCCAAACTTGACGTTCAGGGTAATGTCAGTCACCAGAAGGTCCACATTGGCCTAGAAGTACATTAAAAAAGAGAAGGAGAATAAGCAGTCTCCGTGACTGATTTAAAAAAGAACATCACTGAAGTGTTACCATGTCAGCTTCCCGTCCATCTAAAGCAATAGTCCACCGCTCTAGGTGTATCAGATGTTTGAATCTTGGGATGCGACCAACTACAATTACTCGGAATTCGTTATTTATGACTCCCTCCATTGGCTTAGCCAAGAACTCCCTGAAATAAAAAGAGCCTTCAATGAAAACAATATAAGATTGCAGAACAAAAAGTATTGTAATATATCAAAATATTATAACATAATATACAAAAACATAACAAAAGTTAGTGGAAATAATAAATAATAAGAAATTACATGGAAAGGAGAGTGAATAATAAGTAGTGGCAGAGAGCAGTGGAAGAGAGAGCAGTGCAATACGAGGTACAGGCTTCTTAATAAATTTAAAGCAGCAGCACTTAATTTCAAGTCTATAAACCAAAGCATATGCACTCTATGGATGAAGGCCCATTTCTTCAACATAACATTTGTATGTGTATGTGCAGCAAGAGTGGGTGCGGAGGATGAGGAGAACTATGTGAACAACTAGAAAAGGAAATGGATAGCATCTCAAGACAAGATGTGAAAATAGTTTAACCCCTCAAGCGTGACTTTAAATGGACGTATTAAATCCCGCAGCATGTGCGACGCAGCAGTTGCATCCGCCTAAATCCATGCCTCAAGCGTGTGCGACGCACCGTTTGCATCCGCACTATTCATTAAGAACTCTTATCGCTCACGCTATGATATATATACTTTTAGTGAGTATATATGTGAGCTTAAGGTGCCTGCTTTCTTTTTGTGCTTCTTTGTTGCCTGTATATATGAGTTCGTATTTTTAATTTTTTTTTCCTGACTCATGCCTGGTAAAGAAAATGCTTACTCGCGACCCGGCGTCTTGTGCCTGATTGTGAACAGATCTTTCCACTCACGCTCTGATTTATTACTCTCAGAGAGCTTATGATTGTGTGTTGATGCTGACTTCTTTCTTTCTGTGGTTCCTTGTTATCTGCACTCCACATTTTCCCCTTCTCTCTCATCATGGCAATGCTTTCGCAGGCATGGTCCATACAGGCTTGGTCACTCAATGCTTCTCAGAACTTAATAAGGTCTATTCTCGTCTCCTATCTTATTTACGATGTTTTCGGAGTTGAAGGGTCGAGGTTTCTTGACGCCTATTGCCGAGAGGCCTAAGCTGCATTGGTGGCTTTTTTATTTTTTTCTTCCTTTGGACCGGCCCCTTACTGAATCGCGCTTTCAAAAGTGTGTTCCCACAACTCCGAACGAATTAAGGGTGTACCTAAGTTTGCTTATGTTGATGGAGATAATTCAGAAACCAAGTCTCAGAATGTACTTTAGTAGGAAACACATCTAAGAAACACCTTTTTTCCCCAATGTAATGAGCGAAGAAGGTTTTCGTTACTGACCAAATTTCTGCATTTTGTAGATAACACCAAAAAGGAAATGGCGGAAAGAGATCCGAAATTGTATAAAATTCTACCAATAAGTGAATATTTGAAAAATAAATTCCAGAAAGTATATATGCCAGGTAAAGAAGTCAGTGTCGATGAATCTTTGTTGTTGTGGAAAGGTAGGCTTTCGTGGAAACAGTATATTCCCATGAAAGCTTCCCGGTTTGACATAAAAATGTTTGAACTTTGTGACTCTGCAGGATATTTGTGGAATTTTATAATTTACAGTGGCTCAGGGACAAAATTACGCTGTGAAATAACCGAAGACACAGATATTTTTTCTACAAAAGTTGTTCTAAGTTTGTTTGAGAAACTATTAGATTCGGGAAGATGTGTATTCATGGACAATTATTATAGTTGTCCCGATCTTTTCCAGAGATTGGTTCAGAGGACAACAGATACTGTTGGGACAATTAGAATCACACGCAAAGGTATACCGATAAATCTAAAAAGGAAACTGAAGAAAGGAGAAGTAATTAGTGCAAAGTGTGGTAAATTGGTGGCGTTGAAGTGGAAAGATAGGCGTGATGTCTCAATGCGGACAACTAAACATTCAGACGATATGCAACCCGTAAGTCTAAAGGGTGGGTTAGAATTGGTAAATAAGCCTACTTGTGTGATAGATTATAATAAATATATGGGTGGTGTAGACTTGAAAGATCAACTTCTGGAATCGTTCTTGCTAGAAAGGAAAAGGACAAAAGTGTGGTATAAAAAATTATTCAACCACTTATTAAATACGGCTGTGTTGAATGCTTACATTCTTTACAGCATGGCTGGAAACAAGAAAGATCATCTATCTTTCAGAATAGACTTAGTAAACAAGATCAAAGGCAAGTATCGCGGGCAGAATTTAGAAAAGTGCAAAGGGCGACCCTAAGATACCGACACTGAATGCACGCGATTGACAGGTCAGCATTTCATTCAAGAAAATCCTAAAACAGACACTTTTAAAGTTGGAAGAAGAAGGTGTGTGGTGTGTACGAAACACGAAAGAGAAAAGAAACAAGGTACAGGTGTAAAAACTGCCCAGGGACACCGTCTCTCTACTTAGACCCCTGTTTTGCGCGATACCATACTCAGATCAACAACTAAACATCGGATGTGGAGAGCAGAAAAAAATGAACGGCATGAAAAAATGTAAGTATAAATTTGTATTGATACAGTAAAAACAATTTTAAATATAATATAATTTTTTTGAATTTTTTAAAATAGCGACTACAATGCTAAAAATATTTAGGCTAATGTCTGCACAAATTCTTCGCTGCTTGCGAAAAAAAGGCACCCTGGGCGATTTAAATACCTCCGATTAAAGTCACGCTGGAGACATGGAATTGAGTGGACGCATATGCTGCGTCGCACACGCTGGAGGGGTTAAGGGGACTTTATTGCAAAGTTTGGCATAAAGGAAACATATCGAGATTTTTTGTCAAACTTACATCATAAATTTAATAACGTCAAAGCAACACATCTTACCCTTTTAAAACTAAACCTCAAAAAGTAAAACAAAAATAAAATAACAAAAAAATATCAAATATCTTTAAATTAAAATTGCCTATAAAGTCTCCATTCACAGTTTATTTACATTTAACTTTAATCTTATACCTGGCAAAAACTTAGTCATAATACCAGCCAAATTACACTCGGAGGAGAAATATTTAAGGCTCACCTTTCCACTCTCCTCTTCATCCCAAAGGAAATTGTAAACAACGTCGATACATTTTGTTCTGTCTGAAGTCTCTTTATTCTTAGCCAATGTAATGGCACATTGATAGTCCATATAAATTATACATCATAGGTGCCAAGATGGCCACTGTTAAAGTCATATGAGTGTTTTCAGGGCTAGTTTTTTTGTATTTTTTGTTTGGTGCAGCTTTGCTTTCCTACATGATTTCATGGTCCCTCTGCTACTGAGTGCTCCCGATCCCCTAATTTTTCTGTATTCTTCATTCAATTGTTTTATTGCACTCCAGAAGCTGTTTTGTGTTCCCTTGTTCCCCAAAATATTCGATGTCACCCATCCACTCCTTCTTGTGACCACTACATGTGCACTCTCTAGGGAGCACGATGCCCGCTTCCACCCTTTACTTGCCCCGTTCCCACTGGTAAACCCTACAGTCTATTTCCCTTTCGCCTGGGCACCCTGTCCCAGATTGAAAGTTCTTCACTTTAATCATACTACTCTCTGGTGATGTGAAGTTAAGCCCTGGATCAGCATTCAATAACTACTATCTAAATGTTAGGAGCATTCACATCAAGCTTTATGTAGTTGGTTCTCACTTTTCTGAACTTGTTTTTTTTACAATAAATGCCCTGACAAAGAATTGGCTCAATGCTAACGTGTCTAACTTCAAAACGGATTTTTCATCAACGTATCAAATCTTCCACCGTGACTGTAGCTCTCGGGGAGGAGGCATTCTCGTAGCTATCGAAAAGAATATTCCCACACAACCCAATGGGCTAGCCTTGAATTCCACTGTGAGATTCCGTGAACTGAGGTTAAAGTTCAGTTCCGAGACACCAGTACAAGATAAATTTTCATTGGTTGCATCTAATGCCCGCCTGATAGTAACTCTTCTGTGCTCAAAGCGTACTTTAATTCTGTTCTCCCCGTTTGTCCTTTGGGTTACTTGATAATCTTTGGGGACTTCAAACTGTCCATCCAGTGGACTTCTCTCACAGAGGGTCATGTGGCCACCCCTGGTGAGGAATACTTGGATAACTTCATCATTCAGTCTTCAGCAGTGCAATGCATTTACAACAAGAACTTTGGTACTTTTGATTTGGTTTTGTCAACCCTTCGACGTACTTCAGTGGACGTAGGTAATAATATTTTCTCCTCTGACCACGAGTCACTCCATAGCTCTCTTGCCCTTCAGCACCCCCTAATATCCCATTCTTCTCAACCGCCCAGGATTCTACGGGCCTGGAAGAGAGTGAAGTGGCCAGCAACAAACCGTGTCCTTTCCCTCCTTCTCTGGAGATTACTTGAGTGTGGTACTCCCCAAGAGGGCCTGGATCTCTTCTACCTAATATATTCTCCACAGAGTCATTGAAGACTTAATCCCTGCACATTGCATGTCGAAGAAAAGACCTACCTGCCACTTCCAGCAAACAACCCTTGCCCTAAAAAACGAAGGGCCTGGAAACAGTGGAGAAGCCATCCCAATGCTCACACCACGAATCTATTGTGGCCATGAGACAACACTCTTGCTTTCTCCTTTGGCAGGTCTACAAAAGCTATATCATGGAAATAACTGATGGCCTTTCAAACACTTCTAAAAGGTTTTGGTCATTAATTAATGCTAGGAGGAAGTCCAACCGAATATTAGCTTCAGTAAAGTATATTGATGTTAACATTGACGGTGATTCCCACCCCTCTGCATTTAATGACTAATTTTCCTGTAATTTTAACCATGCAGTGCCCTCCTTACCTTTACCTGACCTACAACCTGTATGCATTCATTCCCACTCCAGTATCTCAACCAATCTGCTGCAAAATTTTAATATACCTAACTATATTGCTTTTATCTAAATCCACGTGTTCTGAGAACATCGGTTCCCTCTTCCTAAACTGCATGGCTAACTCCCTATACATTTCAATTTCAATCCGTTTTAACAGATTCTTTTCCACTGGCTCATTTCCAAGTGAATAGAAACAGGTACATGCTACTCCAATCCTGAAATTGGGCTTAAAAACCTAAGTCAAGAATTACCATCCTATTATCTATTTAACCAATCCATTCATTATTTTTGAACGCGTTATACATGGTAGACTGCTAATTTAATCTACCATATATCTCCCCCCACCAGCATGGTTCTCACCATGGTGGCTTGTCTCTCTCCAATCTTGCAGGACAACACCATCACATAATAAAGTCTTTTGAATTGAATTCTCAACTTGTGATCTGCTTGATACATCGGTTACACTGGAAACTTGTCTTGTTAACGAGTTATTTGATCTGCATAATCTTTGTGATGAAGCATTAGCTTTGCCGTAAGTATAATTCCCTATTCGACTAGAAATGCAAGATTGTGTTTGCTGTTTTATTTAAATCTAAGTAACAAGACTTCTTTCTGATCTCTTTCTACATATTGAGTCTCAGAGCGTTTGAACATTTTCGTCTCAAGTTCCTGTTAAATATGGCATCTACTTAAATCCCTTCCACAGAAAAGATCGTGAAATTCCTAGAGGAAACATTAGGTGAGAGTGATAGTGAGAATAGTGGCAGTGAAACTGAAAACAATGTAGAGGAAGACGACATTGTGTTATCGGACAGCAATTTCAATGACCCAACTTTTCACATTTTCAACAATGAGACAATATCTCATCATTCCTCAGACTCAAGCTCCAAGGAAGTGGAATGCTCTGTAGAGGGACTAGATCAGCCCCATACCAAGTCTAGTAAAACAGATCCTTATATAATAGTAAGCATTAAAAGTAGTCTAGTAGGAAAAAATTAGTACCGTTGAACCGCAGTTCTTTCTAGACCACCAAATACTCGCTCAGCAGCTAGGAATATTATTCACTACAGGCAGGGGCCGAAAGATAAAGAGCAAAAAGTGCAATTTCACCAACGGAAACATTTTCCTTGTGTTTTACCCAGACAATGCGTGACAAAATAATCAAGCACACTGAATAATGAAAAAATTGCAGCAAAATCTGCAAATTATAGTGTCCAAAGTGCAACAGTGTCTGATTTGTGTGGAGAAGAATTTGATGCATTTATAAGTGTTTTGATTTCATCTGCTGTTCAAAAGAATAACCACATAACTACAAAGGAGATTTTCGATGCGGAATATTCAGGGATGAGGTACAAAGCCACAATGAGTTGTGACAGATTGGACTTCCTTTGTGAATGTATACGTCTTGATGACCAGACAATAAGGCTTGAGAGGACAGAAATAGACAAATTAGCTCCAATAAGAGAGATTTGGGAACAGTTTATATCTGCCGATAGGGAAACCTATAAACCTGGATCATACCTTACGATTGATGAGCAACTTCTTGCTTTCAGGGGGCAGTGCCCTTTCAAAATTTACATTCATAAAAAGCCATCAAAGTATGGCATCAAAATTGTTATGGTATGTGACAACACAACTAAATTCATGATTGATGCAATGCCATATCTTGGTAAGAACACTGCACCTGCTACTCAACCATTAAGGGATTTCATTTTGAAAACCTTAACAAAGAGTGCCCACGAAAGCAATCACATCATAACAATGGACAATTGGTTCATATCAGTTCCCTTGGCAACTGAAGTATTGAAATCACCATATAACTTGACAATACTAGGCAATATTTGTAAAAAATAATCGAGAAATTCCACCTGCCTTACTGAATCATGTGACAAGAAAAGTAGGCACACACTATTAACTATTCCATCTATGTACATATATTGTGTAGCCATTTTGGTAAAAGAAAATATTTATAAATTTAATACTAATAAAGAAATTCACTCCTATACCACAAGAAATTCAAACAATATTCATATCACTTATCACAAAAAGAGAATATCTTTAAATAATCCTATGACTATTGGTGCAAAGATCTATAATTTATTACCTGACAGAGTGAAGTGTACAAAATCAACAAAAATATTTAAAAAACTCCTAAAAGAGTATATGATAATGAAATGTTATTACACTGTAAATGAATTCTTTATGGATAATAACAAACAATGTTAATTGGAATAATTTTTCTGTGTGACTTATGTATACTTTGGTGCTTGTGTACTCTGTAATTAATTAATTATTTTGTACTTTTTAACTGACGAATCCGATACCTACACCAGTAAGGTCTGTGGAGAATAAATCATTATTATTATTATTTTAGATGTTACAGTTGTAACATGACCCTCCGAGTCCCCGGCAAGCATCAGGTTTTAATGCCGTCATAATGGCCGAAGACTCGAGAGGGGTTGGGCAGTAATCGCAGCCACGTCCGACGCCCATCGGATGTGTGGCTACACTGCTGTCGGGTCATGCGTCCGCAGTAGACGGAGTGACCCCAGGATGACGGCCTTCTGCATGCGTGCAACTAGTGATTCCGCCTGTGCCACGCAGGATGGAATACACTTGATGTTATTTAGCAGCGAGCCCTTAACTCCACTGAGCACACCTATGATGAGGACCACCAGTTTCACAGAGTGTCCGGGGTACATCTGTCGAAGTTCGAAAAGTAGGTCTTGATATTTCGTCCGTTTTTCCACCTCCTTCGCATCCATGTTAGTTTCAGCCGGAGCCGAAAACTCGATCACGAACATGGAGCGTGTGAGGTGTTCGAGGAGAGCGATATCAGGCTTAGTCGCCTCCAACTGCCTGGTGGTGGAAAAGGAGTAATTCCACCAGATCGTGCATTTATCGTTCTCCACGACGGACTCAATATCTCCAGGGGCATAGGGCAGCACAGGTGTTTCGTCGATGCCATAATGGTGTCGAAGATGAAAGTATAACACCCGTAGGGCCGCGTTGTGCTGAGCTAAATATGCTGACTTAGAGTAATAACTACAGCCGGAGAGAAGGTGACTCGAAGTCTCCGGCTGGGCTCGGCACGCCCTACATCTCGTGTCCGCAACCTCCGCCTTGAATATAATGCGGCGGTACACGAGTGTGTTTATGACACCATCCTGGCACGCGAGGACAAAACCCTCGGTCTCGGACTTCAGACCGGCGGAGCGTAGGAAGGCAAACGTTAGCTCCTTCGATAGCCCATGCTTTTCGAAGTTTCGATAGAAACCTCCATGCATGGGCTTATCGGTATGCACCTTGAGCAAGGCCTTCTGCTCGGCTTTTTTTATTTCGAGCTTGAGGACATCTGCCTTCAATGACAAGATGGTCGTGTCATTGTCGCTTCCGTCGGATGACGGGTCGAAGTCGAGACCGGTTTCGTCCGCTGCCCTCTTTGCCGCCTGGAAGAGAAACGCCCCTGCTCCCGCACTCTCGTGATCACTCACGAGATTGAGCAGGGGGTCCCTGCTTTTCAAAACTCGGCAAGCTGTACCCAGGACAACTCTGTTGTGGAGACATTCCAGACTCAATAGTCCTCTACCACCTACATTGCGAGGGAGATACAATCTGGCGACGGAAGATTTCGGATGAAGACTTCTATAGATGGTCATCATCTTCCTCGTTCCCCTATCGAGGTTCTGCAACTCGTTGACGTTCCACTTCATGCATCCGAAGGTATACAGCAGTGTAGGAACCGCGAACATGTTCGTGGCAAGAACCTTGTTCTTGCCTGACAGCTCAGAACTCCAGATGTTCCTGAGAGTCTGTCTGTATTTGGCGGTGAGCCTTTCCTTCACTGCTGTAACCTCCTTCATTCGGCGCTGGGGGATGCCGAGATATTCGTAGCTATCATCGTCCTCGAGGTGACGAATGACGCTCCCGTCAACAAGTTGCACGTCTTCCTTGATCTCCGAAAATCTTCCTCTCGCCAAGTGGATGGATGCACACTTGTCCAATCCGAACTCCATCCCTATAGCCTCACTGTATTCCAGTACGGTGTCCAGGGCAGTGCGAAGGTCTTTCGCATTAGAAGCGTACAGCTTCAGGTCATCCAAATAAAACAAATGGGTGACCTTATGCTTCCTGTCACCTGGAACACCACACATGTATCCTTTACCTCGTCGCAGCCTAAGGGACAGGGGTAGGAGGGAAATACAGAACAGTAGGGGGCTCAAGCTGTCGCCTTGAAAAACGCCACGGTGGTATGTTACCAACTCTGTGGAAACTGACCGCTTGCCTGAGGTCAGAACGAAGCGCGTTTTACACAGTGGTAACAGGCGTTGGATGCAGGACACAACCTCAGGGTGGACTTTCATCAACTTCAGCATGGCGATCAAAAGCTCATGCGAAGTGGTGTCAAAAGCCTTCTTGTAGTCCACCCAGGCCATTGATAGGTTTCGCTTATGCCGGATGGCATCCTGGCATATGCACCTATCAATGAGCAGGTTGTCCTTGCATCCCGCGATTCCCCGCTTTGATCCCCTCTGCTCGTACACCTCCTCCCAAACCGGCTGGACTTGGTGTAGGATAAGGTCGCTCAAGATCGAGGTGAACGCCTTATATACAGTGTTGAGGCAGGTTATAGGGCGGTAGTTCTTTGGATTGGACAAGTCTCCCATCTTAGGTATTAAAACCGTGCGTCCCTCAGTCAGCCAAGGTGGAATTGGTTTTCCACCATTTAGAAAGGACGTGAAGATTCTGGCGAGGTGTTGGTGGGTGGAAGTAAATTTCTTCCACCAGAAGTTATTCACGGCATCCATTCCTGGAGCCGAGAAATTCTTCTTGCCAGAGAAGGCCTTCTTCACGTCACTTTCGGTGACTGAAAGAGGTCCATCCACATCTTATAGGTGGTGGTCACAAACCTCTTTAAAGAGGCCTATGGCCGGAGTGTCTCCGTTGAATGGCTTCCACGTTTCGTATATTTCCTTCCAGAAACGTTCAACCTCTTGGATGGGTGGCGGAGATTCAACGACAGGCGGAGGTGGTCGAAAGAGACGGGACGGCTGAAGGAGAAAGGTGGCATTTTCTCTCACTCACCTACTCCTCTTCAGGAGTTTTTTCCGGGCCGTGGTGAGTGCCCGTACTCTTTCGACCGCGTGCTGCTTAATGGTAAGCAGCACGCTTTTATTCAGCGTGTGATGGTTGTACCTGAGACTGCGCGCTATGCGCCGAACTTAAGGAGTGAAAGTTCGCCCAGATAAGATGTATTCCATCACACACTGAATTCTCGACGCCTGTTGTCTCGCCTGCGTGATCTTTGCCTCCAACTGTTCAAGCCTCTTTGCTGCTTTGTCCTCCCAAGAGGTGTTCTTTTGGGATTGAGCCATAATTTTGGCAGCAGCATAGACCACGCAATTTACCGTCCAAAGGTCCGACGTTTCCGTTAGGATTTCGTCGATAAGACCATTCAACTGGGGCAGGTGGTTACCCCGCAGAGAGATCTTCCGGTGGATGTCTCTCTGCCTAGGTTGTCCTTCATCACAGTTAATGGTGCTTAACAACCGCGTTCGTAGTTCAGCGACGGCCTGACCAGCTTCTTCCCCATTCCCCATTATTATTATTATTATTATTATTACATATTATTATGTTTTGTTTTCGCCAAGAAAAACCACGTGTGTTGTCAAAACCAAGTCAAACAATGGTCTTAGTTCTTTCAACCACTCATGAAAGAGCAGAGATCAATCCTACCTCAAAGAAACCAATAACAATTGATGATTATAACAACATGACGGGTGGCATAGACAAGCTAGACCAGATGAACAATAATATGAATTGTAGTAGAAACACTAGAAGATGGCCACTCCTTGCCTCCTTTGATATGTTGAATATTATTCTAGTGACCATTTATGTGATCTATGTTCACAATACGTTCAACAATAAATAAAAACCTATGACTAGGAGGCAATTTGCAAAAGAGCTGCAGTATGAACTTATGAAGCCATGGGTGACACATCACCTTGAAATGCGCAACTTGCCGCGCATGCTGCACTCGTTTATGGCAGAAATACTTCTGATGAATATGCCAACAGATGAAGCAGAAGTTTTTGAATCAATAAAACACACTATACTATGTGCCTATTGCCCAAGCAAGAAACGGAGGATGACGAAAGTGTATTGTTGCCATTGTTCCAGAGCTGTATGCGGGTACATCAAGCAAGATACTGTTTTGAATCCAATAATGGACGATAAATGAGGTCAGAGTCTGTGTACATTGACAAGACTCTATCAAAGGAATGTACCATGTAAAATACAAAAATGTGAGGCAATAAATCATTTTCACATACCATCAAATATGTTCGTCAAAATGACTACTCATTACATTTAACGTTCCTTATATCACATGTTAGCTCTCTAGGGTTAAAGTTGTTTATCTCCTTTCCTTATCCCCACAATCCAATATCATCCGTATATACTCTTACGGAAATTTCTGATCCATCTTGATCAGGTCTGATCTGAGTCAGACCAGGATGGATATTAACCAACTTCTGCAACCTGGGACAAATTCTGCGCTACTATCCTAGCTTTACATCTTGTCACCTTCCCATCTTCATCAGTTTTGATTCCAAACATCCATTTAGACCCAATCACCTTCTTATTCTGTGGCCTCTCCTCTATATCCCAGCTATCATTTACAATTAAAATTTTCATTTATTCTTCCATCGCTTCTCTCCAATAGTTTCATTAGTTTCCTTTTAATGCCTCTTTAGCATTTGTAGGAACAAGATTTTCTATAGATTCCACACATATATTGCAATATACACATTGTCTGCACTTCCTTTGGTTTATAGCTCTTTGACTTCTCCAACTGGTGAAATCGACACTATTTTCCAATGAAACTTCATCTATAATAAGCATTTCCTCTTTAACTTCCTCAGTGACTTCGTGGTCACTCTCACCTTCCACTCAAAGGGTTTAATCTGACCTCCATTTATTCATCCAATCAGTGAGTTTATTCTTAAATGAAAAAATGTTTTAATTAAAAAGATACATGTCTACTAATGAAAATGTTTCTTCTTTTCAAGCTCCATAATTGGTAACCTTTACTTTGCTCAGCATATACCATGAATACCCACATTCTTCAGCTCTCGTATCCAGCTCTTCTCCCCTAACCCTGATCCAAGGCTGAAAACAAAAAAAAAGCTTCCAGTTTACACCTGCAAAGAACTTAAAAAATGGCTACGTCGCAATTGCTACTCTACAGACAAAGCTGTGGACAAATGTTCTCTTACAATTGCACTAGCAAACAAAAATAATTGGAGTGAAATTACATGAAAAAAATACTTACAAACTTAACACAATAATACAACTAACAAAGGAAAGTATTGACAAAGTTTTTTGGTGCAACAAACGAAGGTGGGCAGTGGAAAATACATAGGTAGGATCAAAGAACTGGAGGAACTCTACGATCTTCCAAATATAGTCTCAGAAATCACAAGTAATAGAAAAAAGTGGTTAAGGCACATGACAATGCCTGAAGATAGGATTGTCACAAAGAGAGGACATTCAGGTGTTAGAAGATGAATAGGAAGACAACGGAAAAGATGGTTGGGTGATGTAGAGGACGATCGAAGAGGGATGAGAATAAGAATATTGAGAAGACGTGCAGAAGATTTTGAAGGCTAGGATAACATTATCGGAGAGGCCTAGGCCCTGCAAGGGCTGTAGTGCCATGGAGAAAGTAAGTAAGTATAACATAATATTTTACAATATACTGAATAATCCTGGACTGTATTGCCTCTAATCTACAACATCCCAACTTACCCTGTTTTAGTAGCAATGATGTTGTACAGTAGTCTGTGGTGGGAATTAGTGCGGATCAGAAAACTTGCATACAAGTCTTCTGTGTGGCCTTGGACGGGGAATATCATTGTGACTGGAACAACTTCACAGCCAGGCAGAGGTACACATATTTCCTCCTTGTTGTACAGACCTGCTCAGCACAGATATCATACATGATTTAACTTAAATTAGGTTTGACAGAAGGGAATAATTTGAAAATAAATATCAAGCATAGGAAAAAACACTCAGAGAACGATTCATATGATACCAGTTAAGAGCCCAATGGCTAAATTGCCACGGTATATGCAAGCATATTAAGTATGTAGGATCTATTACTTAAATGCTTAATCTATTCTTTCTTTATTTCACATTGCAAATGTGCTTCCAGTGTGTGGGAAATTTACAATTATCACCTTACCTAGAAAGTTGGCTTCAAAATTAACTGGCATTAGGGAGTACTGCCATGTCTCGTCTATATATCTCTGGCATTCCTGCCATGGCTGGCTTTTTGATGGTAGGGTGTTCCCTGATGAATTCCAAAAGAGCCACCCATCAACAACAGCTGATGCAGCAGAGTCCTCTGCACTGGGTGCATCCATTCCAACACCTTGATCAATTCCATATCCTGCGATCCTCCCTGGCTTCTGGAATGCTGTCAAGCCTTTAGTAACTCTAAAGTTGGCCTCAAGCCTAGGAAGGAGATGACACACCATCGGGTCAATGGAGAATCTTCTTTGAGAATCTGAAAAAATATATAGTTATTCATCATTTTATCAAGTTGCAATGCCATATTTTGAGAACTCGATTGATAGACTGTGATTGTTAACAGCTACTCAGCTTATTATCTACTAAGTACGTTCTAATTGCATTTGTGAAATCATGTTCGACAAGCAATTGAAATATATCTTAACCCTAGTTTGCATGCATTAATCTGCACTAACAGATGGTATTTGAGACAATGGGGATATGTATGTACCTGTACAATTGGGAATACCACTACAACTTGCATTTTTGACCACTAACTGATTGTCATTGAAGAAATGTACCACTTCACTACTCAGTATTTCTTTTACAATTCTTCCCAAAAATTTCTTTTAAAATTCTAGATAGTACAATATCCTTTAGTACCAGTCGCCAGACTGACATACTTCACCTCTGTGGTTGACAAAGCTACACCGCCCTTCTTTCTACTTTCCCAGGCCACTGCTCCCCAACCTAAATTAAATGCATACCCAGTACCGGATACTCTATCAGCTTTGACACTGGCAAAATTGGCATCTGCATACCCCTCAAAATATTTTCCAGATTTGAAATAATCAAGGGGATAATTCTGAGTTTTTTCAAATTGTATCTCAAAATTCTTTCTGCTTACATCCAGTACTCCACCATGAAATCATAATTATAATAATAACTTTTATTTCACTGTTGGCAAGTACCTGACTGCTTATGTCAATAGGGGACAGACAAAATATACACAGAATGACATAATGTATGAATAATATATAACATCCAAAATGTAACATATCTTATCATAAAATGTTGTGACAAATAAATGCACTGTTGATCAACTAAATTATTACAAGATACAGTATGATGTAGCATTAAAAATTGTACATCAAAGTAGGTACATCATTGTAAATTTTTTTACATCATAGTAAAATTTTTAATAAGAAATTATTTGAATTTAGTTTTTAAGGCAGTAGGAGAAGTAGGTAATGCTTGTTATGTTATTTGGTAATTTATTAAACAAAATTGTGGCTGAGTGATAACGGTCCCTCACACAGAGAGAGTATGAGTACTGACTTGGGAGTACATACATTGTTTTTGGAATGGGTGGAGTGATCTTGATAATGGGAGTTCATGGGGAATTTATCAGGATTCTCTTGTACAAAACATACACATGACTATGAATATAGACTGAGGACAGTGTTAACACACTTGCTTTTTTAAAAGTGGTTTGCCATATGTATGGACAGGGACTTGACATAAGGCTTTAAAATCTTGTTTCTGAGCAGAGAAAGCTCTGCTGGGTAAAGTGGAGTTACCCCAAAACATAATTGCATATAAAATATTTGAATTCACTTCAGCATTATTTAGCATTTTTAGAATATCAATAGACACAGTGGGAGCTAAGTTTCTCTCTTAAGCTCTTTTAAGTCATTTACATCGCTATTTATAAGGTTTTTTTCTTTTCCTGAATGGAATAAGTGAATTTTTATCTTTGTTAATTTAAGGATGTAACTTTTGCACCAGCAATGCATTTCCAGGACAGTATTGTTTGTGTACCTGATTAAATTACTCAGATTATCTGCTGTAACTATGGCAGAGGTATCGTCATCATACAGTATAGTATTGCAGCAGGATAGATGAGTTGGGAGGTAATTGGAGGTCAATTTTGGTGAAAAGTGTGTATCATTGTTGGGTAAAGTAACTGCAATGAAATTGGAAGTATTGATAATAGGAATGAAAGTATGTAATGAAGCTGCAGTGACGTGTGTGAATGGAAGTATTAGAAGAAATCATAAAGAACAGCGAGGAGAACGTTTTGGAATTTTTAACAGTGTTGGTAAATGTAAAAGTTTTTCAGTTGAAAATACCAGTTAAACTAAATGTAAGAGAAGTTTCACAACCCCTGAGATGGTTACCTTATGATTTCAGACTACTGAGGGACAGACTGTAAATGAGTTGTTGAAGAGGGATGTTATAGAAACTGTAAATTCGCATTCATGAAGGACATCGCGAATTGTGATCACACCAAGGAAAGCAGGAAGTGCGATTGAAAGAAAATGGTGTTTGTGTGTAGATATGAGGGTTGTTACTTTGGCTATTGAAAGGGAGAGATTTCCTTTGCCAGCAATTGAGGACCTGTTATATGATTTGCATGGGATCAGTGTATTTAGTAATCTGTATATGAGATGGGCATATCATCAACTTGAATTGGATGAGGATTCAAGAAATATAACTACATTTAGCACACATATTGGGTTGAAGAGATTTAAAAGACCTGTGCTTGCTGTTAATTGTGAACCTGAAGTGAATCAGAAGGTAATGATTCAAATAGTTTAAGTTTGTGAAGGTGTGACTTGTTATATGGATTCTTATTTCTCTTTATTTTTTCCGTTGTCCATGGGCCACTGTTCTTTATTTTATTTTTTCACTCCTTTCTGTCCCTCGTATCCTCCACACTCGGTCTTTTCTCCCTCGTGTCTTCAGCTATGCAATCCTTCCACCTTCTCCTTGGTCTTCCTCTGGGCTTCCTTCCCTCCACTTCCAGGTCGAGCAACCTTTTTGTACTATGGCTCTTCTCCCTTCTCATCAAATGCCCATACCAGCATAGCCAACATTCCTGAGCCTTCTTTAATGCCTCCGCCACTCCAGCCATCTCCTGAAGTATGTCATTTCTAATTCTATCCTTCTTTTTCTTACCCATAGCCTATCTTAGCATCCTCATTTCTGCCACATCTTAGTTTCTTCTCTAATTCTTTCTTCACTGGCCAGTTCTCACTGCTATATATCAGGGCTCGTCTCACGGCAGTCTTAAAGGTCTATCCTTTTAACCATTTCTTTATCCTTCTGTCACAAACAACACCGGACACTCTTTGCAGTTCATCCATCCCACTTGAATTCTGTGATTAACCGCCCTTTCCAAACCTCCACTTTCAGTGATGTAGGAGTCAAGATATTTGAACTTCCTCACCCTCCCCAACCCTTTACCTAATAATTCCATCCCCCTACTCTGCCATCTCCACCCACCCACAGATATTCCCTCTTCTGTCTACTAATGTTGAGGCCTCCATTCTCCACAGTCTCTCTCCACTTTTCCTAAGATTCTTCTGCCTTATAATTTCTTTCTCCCACTATTACAACATCGTCTGCATAAATGCTGGACCTCAAAACCAAATTCTTGACCTTTTTCATCAGTACGTCCATCGCCAAGTTGAACAGGTAGGGACTTAAGGACCACCCCTGGTGAAGTTTGGCTGTCACTGGGACACTTTCTGTCACACCAACACAGGTTCTTACCTTGGTATAAACACCATCATACATATTCTTTACCAATCTGACATATTTTATATGGATAATATGATCATAAACGGAAAAAGGAACCTGATGAGAGGCCAAGCAAAGATTTTTGCACTTTAAGGGAAAGGGGATAACATTGAATGCACCAACATGTGAGTATCGGTTGAATGAAATTGTTTGTGAGCCACCATATTAGTGGTTATGGCATTAAAACTACATATTCTGTTAAGTAATAAATTTATCCTTTTTCTAGAATACCTTAAAGTCAAAGCAACAAGTTTTTCTTGGGACTTGTTAACTTTTCAGTTAAGTTTATTCCTATCCTAGCTATCATTGCACAAACTTTGAGAAGACTAACCTGTAAAAATGAAACTTTTGTGTGGGATTTTAAAGAAAAGAAATCATTTGAGAGCTTGAAAAGTAGAATGGGTCAACCACCAAGTATTAGGATATTTCAGAAATAAAACGTAGAATTTATCGAGTAGGATTAGGAGTGGTACTAGCACAATTTCAAAAGAATGAGACAAGGATTGTCAGATATGCAATTAGAGCATTAACCAAAACAGAACAGAGGTATGCACTTAATCAGATACTGAGAAGGAAGCACTAAGTGTAGTTGTATGCTGGGCATGTGAAGTTTTCCATATCTATGTTTATGGTAAAGAATTTGATCTGTAACTGAACAGAAACTATAAGAGGTAATTTATTGGGCCACACAAAAAAGATTGTGAGAATTGAACGGTGAGTAATGAGGCTTCTGAGTTCAAGGTTGTGTATAAACTGGGGAAAACAAATATTTATGATCTGATTTCTAGATTGCTAGATGTAACAAGGAAATGTCTACAATATGAACGAGGAAAAAAAAGAGAGAAGATGCAGGTTTGAAGCATTGTAGAAATAGCAGTTTTAGAACTGTCCATTTCCCTCCTCTCACCCTCATGTCCCAAAGCTTCTTATAAGTGTCCCTCAAACCTGCGAGACATTCTTAAATCCACAAGACCCTCCCTTCAATCCACCTCCACCACTTTCCTCAACTTGAGAACAACCTAGGTGCAAATACTGCTGCCTCCTCCACCCTTCTATCTTCACCTTCCTTGATGTAGATATCACCCTCTCCAACCACCACTTCAGCACCTCTGTCTACATTAAACCCACCAATAAACACCAATACCAACATTATAACAGATGCCATCCCTCCCACACCAAAATATTCCACCCATACTCTCTTTTCATACGAGGCACCTCATATGCAATAACTCTGATTCCCTGGAAAAGTTCCATTCCTCCTTACACCAATTCTTCTCTGATGAGGATATCATGAGACCCTTCTCAAAAAAGCACATTCTAAAAAACCCTTTCTTCCTAAACTACCTAAACAAAAGAAATATTTCTCCCTTCCTCTCCCCTTCCGCACCACCTACTTCCCAGGCATCCATTCCTTCAAAATAATCTTTATAAACCTTTTCCCACTCCTCACTGACAATCTTACCACCACTCACACCTTCCCAAAATGTCCCTCTCTCACCTTTAGACACCTTCCTAACACCTCAAGCATCCTAAATTCTACCAAACCACTGTCTAAACTCACCCAAACCCAAAATTCATCCTCCCCTGTCCCCACTCATGCTTCCTCCCACAACCTCAGTTTCCATTAATGCTTCAGAGTAGGCGTCCTAACTTCCCTCCCTCCCTCTGCATTGCCCCTTCAACTAAAAACAATAGAGATGCCATGTATATGGTTTTTTCTGCAGCCTATAATGGATCGCTCCGCTTAAGTCACTGACCCCCTTACGCTCCTTCCCCTCTCTCCCCATCCTACCTTACCTCACCTCATGATATGTAAATCATTATAATACCTATTGCAGAGGTTTTTTATTTCTTCATTGAAGTTAACATTCTTCTTCATGGAAGTTTTAGCAGTACAAAACATCTTCAGTGCACCACACTTAGTCTACTGACTTGACTTCTTATCTTTACTGTGCACGCCATGCTACAAATCTTGAGAAACAAAGACAGTAATGGTAGAGTTGGATTGCAACCTTGCACAAATTTTTAACTTTCACAATCTTTGTTACCTTACTGGATGCGACAAACAACTATGAACTTTGGGCTTGTGGACACACACAGCCTAGCATAAACATATAGCCGGTTAGTGACATTGTACCGCTTTCGTAGACACTCCCTCTAGGAAGTACTTAAGTAGCAGTAGTCTTACTTGTCCTTATTTTTACAATAGTTGCCTCCTTTGAACAAGTTATTAACAAATCGTAAGGGGCATTGGGTCTAAACTATTTTTAATACAATATGATATCAGTCATTTGGATAATGAGATTATTTTACTTACCGAGACAAAACTTGGGGATGATGTCGAAAATACTG
Source organism: Pyrrhosoma nymphula (assembly GCA_963573305.1). Taxonomy (NCBI): domain Eukaryota; kingdom Metazoa; phylum Arthropoda; class Insecta; order Odonata; family Coenagrionidae; genus Pyrrhosoma; species Pyrrhosoma nymphula. The sequence goes on along the minus strand of OY754332.1, from coordinate 100,881,209 downwards.
AACTTTGATTACCTGGTTACACTATTTACAGAAAAGATAGCGACTCTTACACCATTGCTAAGGGTGGAGTGCTAATTGCCGCACCAACAAATTTTTTGCCAAAACCTATTCAGTGCAATAATTTGAAAGATCAATTGCTTGTCACAGTCTCCCAAGAACCCTCAAATTTCTATCTGAGGTTATATATATACCTCCTCACTCCCCTAAAGAGATATATGAACAATACGCTCTGCTTTGGAAACAGTTCTTCTGAATATCAAACTTCCTGACTCTTTGTTTGCGGTTGATTTCAACCTACCCCACCTTTTTTCATAAGCAGAGTTGCAAAATTCCTTTGCTGTTCAACTAACTGAGGAATAAAGAATTCTGACTTCCTCTCTTTAGTATCTGTATTTAAACCAGGTTACTTCCATTCACAAATTTAATGGCAATATACTTGACTTAGCCATCTCAGTCTGTCTCCTGTAACTCTGTCCACAACCCAATACCAATGTGTAATAATTATCATCCAGTCATTGTATCTGAAATTAACATTCATAAGGTGCCACGGTAGGAGTATAACATTTGTAGGTAAGACTTTAAAAGGCGTAACTTTGATTCCATCAATGCCTTATTGGAGAATATAAATTGGGTTGGCTTACCATGTTGTTTAACTTTGGATGCAGCTTTTGAAGGATTTTATGGTGGACTTCATAATGCCATGAAACTCTACACTTCAACTACAAGGATTGGTCTCATTTTAGTCATTTAATGGTTTAGTAGAAGTCTTATTGGCCTCATTAGATGGAAACATGAGTGGCACAGTAAATACAAGAACAGGGGTCTTGCTTATGACCATCTGAAATTTTCGGCTTGTCGAGCAGAGTGTCCCTGTCCTTTGAATGCTATAATTTATTTAAGAGCACGAGCCTCATACACAACTAATAATGTTAAGTACTCCATGTTAATTTTCTTACAAAGTCTAATAGTATATCCAACAACATGTATCTAAATAACAATGCTGTGGCTTCAGATATTGCCAACCTTTTTGTTGACCATTTTCCAGTGTTGATAATACATGTAATCCTGGTTCCCTTACAGATTTTGAACCCTTTTTGTGATATTATTTTGGATATTTTCTATTTCTGTCGATAGAGATACATTCTAAACTCACTTGTCACTAAAGTCAATTGACTTGACCAAGGGCAGTGGCCCTGATGAAAAAGCACCTGATTGTCTGAATGCTGCCTCACTTGGCTTATTCATTATATGTTTTATTTAACAAATCCTTCTCTTTGAGACTATTCCTCAAGTCCTAAAGCATAGTTATGTAATATCCATCTTCAAATCAACAGACCTCAATGATATAAAGATTTTAATGTTCCATGGTCTAACAGGCTTGCCCTGCTAAGATACTGGAAATCTTCCTAGCAGACAAATTATCTGATTAGGCGAAACATTCACTGGCACCAGAGCAACATGGTTTCAGGAGTAGAAAGTCTACAGCCACCACTCTCCTTGTTTTTGACAATTATGTTAGGTCACCTTGGAGAATAGATTTCAAGATGTTGCAATTTACACTGAACACACCAAAGCGTTCAAAAAAGTAAACCACTCTATCTTATTGTATAAATAGGAGGTCAATGGTATCCATGGTGTCTTGCTTCACTGGATTAAAAACTATTTATTTGATCGCACTCAGGTGGCCAACATACCAACTACTGAGTCTAGAATATTCAATGCCAACTCTATAGAGCCTCACCTGTACCCTCTACTTTTCTTAATTTTTATAAATGACATTGGTAATTCTCTATCTCCATGTCACTTCCTTATGCAAGCTGATGATGTGAAAATCTTTACAGTGAATAAATCTATAAATGACTGTATAGTTTTTAATGAAAGTGTGAAAAGATTTTCTACATGGTATTTGAATAGTAGTGTCAAATCACTAGTGCCATTTCCTTTTACCATAAGAAGTCTCATATTGTCTATGACTGTTTAATTGATGGAATTGCACTAGCACATATGAAACATATCTCACATTTAGGAGTGAATTACACTCGGATACGTTACCCACATGGATAATGTAGTCAAGAAATTTCTTAAAACTCTGGGTTGAATAATTCCTTAAGTCAAGTGATCACATGATGTGTAAGTTTAGAAGTCTGGCATAGTCTGGCTAGTAGGAAGTTAAGTCTTGCATGTCCAGTATTAGAACATAATAACTTATACCTTGGAGCCTTATTATAAAACCATATTAACCTTTTCGAAAAAGTACAGAATAGGTTTCTCAAATATATTTATTTAAGATTTATTGGTAATAAAACTGATTCTTATTATGTTCCATTTATTGATTGGATGTTGTTATTTGATATTTTGCCTCTTTCCCTAAGGCATTTCATCTCTGATATAGTATTTATTTTTAAGTTATTGCAACGGCTATATTAAAATTTCACCTTTATTGGAATTACTCTTTTTTAATGTTCCCACTTAAAATACCATTTATTCAAAATCCCCCATGAAAGTTTTGTAAGAGGAACTATACAAAGTAGTTCTCTCCTTTTAATAGAATTATGCATTTATTTTAACAAGTTACCTAATTGTGATATGGATGCCATATGACACATGTCTTTAAATGCATTAAAAACCTGTGGTATTATATGTACAATTGACTCTGTGTGATGCTTCTTAGCTATAAGATTCTTTCTTACGTTTTTATGTAATCATGCCCATTGTAGATATCTTATCATTTGTACCCTACTTACATTTTTATGCTGATATAGGTATATTTTCTCATGTTCGGTTTTGATGTTCCATTTCCAAAATTGTACTTATATTATAATTTAGCAGTTGCCCAAAGACAAACAATCAATACTTACTATTTCTCATGGACTCCTACCAATGATATAAATAACGATTCAATAATTTGCAGATCTGTCAGCACAGACACTTAAGCAGAGAACATGTTAAAAGAAAAACTTTGTACAATTCCACAATATGATGTATTTTTATCGACATCAGTAAAAATACATCGTATTGTGGAATTGTACAAAGTTTTTCTTTTAACATGTTCAGTGCAACTAAATTCCACCAAGCATCGCCTGCCTCCATTGATATTATTCACAACTTAAGCAGAGCTTTGTTTTCAGAATATGAAACAGATTTTTTCTCAGGGAGCATAAAAACAAGCATTCACTAGAATTTCCATTAAGTACTTCTCACAGGTGAAGCAAGACATCTTTGAATACCCACATTCTCTTACAAAGTGAAAGGACAGAAATGGAAATGGCACGTACCTGGGGACCACACCAGTGTGAAGGAAGTATCCGTTTTATTTCGGACCTGGAAGCAGGAGCTCAAGTCTTCACCTGATATTTTAATAATTTTCTGGGGTAAGATTTCCAGTACTGCCTCCCACTCACGATGGACATATGCCTCCAAGGTGCTTCGTCTCTTCGAAATTGCAGGCAATCCCGGATGCCTGCAGGAAAGAAATAACACGTATATGCCATATATATGGCGTTTTGTGGGGTTTCGGGGTAGTAATGACAACCAAGCTGAGGATAGAATATTCTATTATTACATAACAAATATATTATCTCTAAAATCATACCTTCTGATCGTTGGCATGTTATGACCAATCCCGCAACGCCCGCTTACGCCGATCATATGGAATGATAAGGGCTCCTGCGAAAGAAAAAGTGACGAAATAATGAGGTGATTACGGTCACATCTGAGGGTCCAATGACGACAGTATCTTACCTGGTTTTCTACGAAACAGAACACTTGTTTTTCTACGGTTCCTTCGAATGGCGGTTTAAATTCTATTCTGATTACGGAAGTTTCACCACCTCCTATTATGCTTCGAGCTGGGTCAAATCGGAATAATGAGTTTTGAATGTCCACGTCAAAATAAAACTCTGCAGGTGCCGATGAGTAATTGCAGAGCTCCAATTTGCTGTCTACCACGGTGCCCATGTTTGTTCTGAGAGTGATCTCGGAGGCCGAGGGCAAGATATATGGTCCTGCAAATAAAAGATAGTATCATGCATGCCATTTCTAGACAAAGGAAGAGTTGTTTTGGTCCACTGGGCATCAAAGAAATTTAGAGTTTCTTACCTATGCTTTTTCCTTTAAGGCAGATCTGAGTCACGGGAAAATCTTGGCAGTAAATATAAACGTAATCTACATACGTCTGAAAGGGCTTTAGAGGTGTGAATTCTATATTTAATTCTATCTTTTCCTTTGGTCTCATGGTAAATGTAGTCCTGTCAAATCGGAACACGTGTCGAAGAGTGCGTGCCCTTTTACGCCTCTTAACTTTGAAACTCCGTACGTCCTAAGGAAAGAAAATGTTAAAACGATCGTGCTAACGCCAAACTATTGGAGATCTATTCAGCAATTAACTTACCAGATTGTCGTTTGTGGGAGCGTAAACCACGCTTCCACGGCAGCCCATCCTTATCGTTCCGAAGTCGATATTCGTGTTAGGGTTGATATTTTTAATACATAACGGACCTAAAAGCCCATCATATGTCTTACAAGTGTTTTCTGAGGCCATTATCACGTTTAAAAATACTACAGATTGCGCAGTAACGGTGACGCCAGTTGCTCTACTCACAGAATTCGGCAAAATGGCGACGAGACGCGGAGAGAATTACTGAAATGCACACGCAACAATGTGACGAGGGAGCCACCGTTGCGTTCGTCACGAGTGAGCCTAGGTAAATATAGACTTATTAATGTTATAATTTACATTACCTCTAAACGTTAATCTACCTTTGTGAAACCTTTTTGAAAAAATAATTCACAATATATTTTTTCTGGATTTCTAACAAAAAATGTGAGGTCATCGGAACACATGATGACGTCATATGTTCACGAAGACGCTGGTTCACCATAGTCGGCGGAGAGAATACTTAATAATAATAACTATTATTTAATGGTGACTTTCTTTAGGGCGAAATTAGGGCCATGCGGCCCTGTCATACATTAACACTCATGTTATGAGTGGGAGAAAACGTTTTTTTTATATCCGTGAGCGAAATCGGTAAATTATCGTGACATGGGTAAAATATCGTTGTTCTCTTGTTCGCTACCATACATTCGTTGGTGGTTATCCGGGAATGTCGACGTTCATTTTGTCGACATTCATTCATTGAGTCATTCAATGAACGGCAAAAAGACCTAATCGAACGAAATTTTCAACGAATCTATGAGCTGATGTCAGAGCCGTTGGCTCAGTTTTGTGTTCCGTTTCTTCTGCGTTTAGCGCACCGCTAAGAGTTTCGAATTTGTTTTTATTGCAATTTGGCGGCAAAGTAAATCTAAGGAAAATGGAACCCACAGAAGGCGGTGAGTTTTTAACCTAGGATTATGAATTAGGTGTAATTTAGCGTGTGTTTTTGTGTGTTACATAGAAGAGTAAAACAATATTTTATGTCATGAATGCATGGATTTAATTAATTTACGGCGGTTGAGGCTGTTAATAACGTTATAATTATTATCCAGTTCCGTGGTAATAATTTTTTTTCACGTCCGTTTTACTAGTTTGAGGATGAGAAATTTAGTTCTAATTAATCATAGGCAACCGTTACGTGACGCCATATCAACGGAAAGTCCTGTGGGCCTATATGGAAAGCCTTATGTCCCTTCCCGTCGGCCTTCCTCCTCATTCCTACGCCGCCTCACTATTGCCGCCTCGATAGCCCAGTCATCCATGTCTCTAAAATGTGAACGGATGGAAGGTTATCCATGAAAAATGATTCGTACAAATCTTTTTTAATTTATACGTCCAACATGCGTGCAAGTCGGAAGTGACTTTGAATTACATGAGCGTCAACAGCAAACTGAGATATCGTTGAAGCTCAACAGGGAAAGGAATTCCTTTTTAAGTAACTCAAACCCAGGGCATCCAAATATAATTTACAAATGAAATAACTACTGGATGAGTGATATTCTGATTGCATAGATCATACCTATTAGAATGGCGATAATAACCATTTCTACGAAGAAGACTGATTTTCCACTATACCAAAAAACTATAAACGCATTAAATACATTAAATACGAGAATTTCTATTAGTATACATTCCGGAAATGTCATTTATCAACCTCGATTTATGAAAATGTTAGAAGTAAATTAGCATTACTCACCTGACTCGCATATACCGCAAAAACACTAACGGAAAGCGCTTGAAATGCTTGGCTACGGGGGCGGGGCGGGTTTTTTTCCCCCATGATGCTCTTTGATTTCAGGTGCGACGCTAGCGCCGTTCGCCGAAGAATTACGGTCGACACGGAAGCTTCGCGTTTGAGTCGGTCCGTGAACGAAGAACTGCCAAATGAGCCGTGGGCGCTATCTTGTCGGAAATTTGATGACGTATTTAAGAAAATCTGAAATATGATGACGAAATTTCAGATTGTCGACACTCCCGTATAACCCCCCAGGGAGTATACAAAATAATTTTCTGATACATGTGATGTGTACAACCACAGAGTAATACCTTACTCTATGGTACAACGGAACGTTGCCAAACGAGACTACAATTTTACCGTTTTAACAGTTAATTTATTCATAGTAGTAAAATAAAATACTGTACGTGTTATAATGACAAATGATACATGAAGCCAGGGATATCAATGCTATTGGGAATGCACGGCAATAGCGCCTGCAAAAATCGATACGATGGGAAACAAGAAATTATTATATCAATGGAAACGAGATATCAAAGTGAATTTCATTGATTTATTCATACCTAGGGTGGAAAACATGGATAGCCATAGATAACCATGTCGGCGTCTAAGTCTTCCGGCAAACCAGTAGAAAGTATAAGTTCCTACAAAAATTATTTATCTCCGGGTTCTAGCTCCATTATTCCACGGAGAACATTGTACCGGAGTAAAATTGTTGAAACAAGCAAAACCTCGTTCTTTGGACTAATGAAGAATGATGACAATACAAGCTCTAGTACGCATTTTGAATCAGAGGTAAAGTAATTTACCGTATACCAATGCGTGTTTCATTTTCAGATCGATCGTTGGTATATGCCTTTCTGTCGCTTTGAATTCCATTTTCATCACTTTCAGAATCTTTTTGTATATTTGTGGCAATTCAAAATTAATCTCCAGTCTTTTGAACTATCATGTCAGTAGAATTATGTTACATTATCTATTACTAAGTAAATAAAGTATAATCTGTACCTGCCACTTTTGCTTGACTGAATAAGTTACAAATTATTTTTTAGGAAAGTGTGTCTATTAATAGATACTATCCTAAAAAATAATTTGAACCAATTGGTTCGGAGGGCATGACTTCAAGCTGCAGCTCTGATAGCATATAAGATAGTGAGGTAGGCTTTCATGTAATAATTGAGACACCAGATGACTGTGATGAACGTTTACCTCCCTAAAATGAAGAGAGGTTCAACAATAATGATTTGATCAGCCTCTGTGTTGAATTATCTGAAACCAAGGCAATGAGAAGTAACATTCCCTGTTAAATGGTTCCAGGGCGTTCCAGGGCGTTCCAGGCTATTTCCCCCCGAAAACATACATGGGAATACGCGTTCCCCCTGGAAATTTACGGGAACCCATGTGTTCCCGGGGTAACATCCGGGAACACACACGGGAACAAGCGACCGCCCTGGAAATTTATGGGAACTTTCATGTTCCAGGGGGAACATACATGGGAAAAAGCGTCCCCCCTGGAAATTTAAGGGAACCTTCACGTTCCAGGGGGAACATGCATGGGAACAAGCATTTTAGCAGGAACCCTGTAAGCAGCAAGAACCCTGTAAATTTATGGGAACCTTTATGTTCCAGGGGGAAAATGGGGAACATACTTGGGAACAAGTGTCCCCCTGGAAATTTATGAGAACGTTCATGTTATATGTACATTGCAATTTCAGGCAGCAATCAACGATCTAAACGATTATGTGTATAAATAAATGTTTAAATGTCACATAGTAATACAGTTTTTTTAATTATTTTAAATTATGGCCCTCAATTAATGTTTGTACCATTAGTATGACATGGATCAACCGAACCTTTAAACCACGTAATCCGGCGAAAGCTATATGTCGACTCAAAAATGTTTAGGGATTCAAAACCTATGCTGGATACCCGGATAAGGACTTGGTTTTGAAAAATGCGGGTTTCAACTAGCAAATGGCGCAGCGTCCGCTACGTTGAACAAGTGAAGATCGATATTTTGGTTGCTTACAGCATATATTAACACATCGTGCTAGGGGGAATAAAATACTGCCTAAATATTATGGTTATATATTCCCCGGTGTAACTGTCTCAAATTCCATCGTCACGTTTGCCGTTTATGCGATTCGAGGTGGATGCCTTCGCAATTCAAGTTGGATGGGAGACGCCAATGAATGGACTCCGCCAAGTTACTGAAGCAAGGCAAGTTTTTCTATTGTTTTCATTATTTACTATTAGGGTAGCATATTCTGTGTAATTAGTTTAATTAAAGGTAGATGTTCGCGAAGAGGTCACACTCTTTTTCGCTTTTAACTTTTCAACCGTACTCAGCACAGATATCGGCTTACTTTTACCTTAAAATGATGCTCTGACAATTGTGTCGGTAGTTACCGCATTCCCGTGACATTTGTTCTTCCAAAGATATGTTTATTCTAATTCACGCTTTTGCGCAATTTTTCCGATGTTTTCGACGCCATATTGCCGTGTTTTGTCACTCTCCACCAGAGGGCATCGTCATAATTTCACCTCTTCTCATTGTCTACGATCTGAGTCGCAGGCACGGGGTACACAGCATTAATTTTCCCATTTTAGAGTAACGAGCACAGGGTTTCCCTACTCTTTGATCGATATTTTCTGCTTTTTTTCTCGGTTTCCCTATGAGAACATGGAAATGTTTGTCCTTCACAGCGAGCGCGCGCACGAGCAGTAAAAGGCAAATATTTCACTCGCGGTTCATTGTTACTGCACAAGATCTTAAGAAAATAAATTATTTAAGATAGGAAATCTATTAAAATTGTGGATTAAGGAGGGAAAATTGGTTCTCGCAGTGAAGGGCAAAATTTAGATGATACAGGATAGCAAAATGCTACAGGACGTGTTGCGGGGGCACAGGTGATCGTGAACATTAAATAAATCTCTCCGTCGGAATGATTCACTCCATTCCCATTTTACAAACCAATTACTATCACCATGCGTTTAACGTCACGTGCCCTAGGCTCTTTTCCTACTCGCACATCAGTCTTCGTTTCCCTGCTGGTTTGTTCGCTTCGCTCATCTACTCGTACCTGCGACATACCTTGCTCTGGATGTACTCTGACGATTTATGACGCTGGACAATCGCTTGCTACCGCGGAAGATGGCATCAGCTTCCTAGAGGAACATGGTTATCTTGCTCCTCGCGCAGGCCAACTATGTCCTCCTTGCGGAACTTTCATGTCATATCAGGAATCTAGACATCGCTGGCGATGCCAGCCTGAGGAAAACTGTACGGTGCAGTTTCACCTTATCCCGCTACAAAGGTATGCACTTTACTTCGTCTTCAGAATAAAGCTAATCTGAACATGAAGCTTATAGATTTCAGTGTTTACCTCATTAACCTTATTCTGGCGTTTATCAACGTATTACCAACAAAACTATGTGCATGTAACCTACTCGTAAACACATTTTTTCGGTGACAATTTCAAATTGAAAAATGACATGATTTGTAAGTAAGGCAAATGATATCCCTTAACAAAACGTCTTTGTGTATCGGCAGATATCATCAACTTGAGGGAATGAGAACACTCCCATGTTATGTATCTCACCTCTATGAAAATCCGAGGGAGCGTGGCTTTAATAAGGTACTATATACTCTCTAAAACGGATGTAAAAGAGATTGCTAAAACATTCGCGGTCCATTTTTCATTCCCCCTCCCGGAGACTTTAACGGGGGAGTAACATCTCTGCCGGAGACTTCATCAGGGGAGGATTCTCTCTGCCGGAGACTTCATCAAGGGAATCATTCCCTGGTCAAGTCTCCAGCGGAGGAGGAGGAATGTTGAGTTTTTGACAAACCAAGACGCAGGGACACCCACAAGTAAATAATTTATGGAGTAAACAGATTTCAATATGAAATATTATTTGACTTGCTGCTTCAGAATGCCGGATGGACTTACAAGAACCGTAACTCATACAAATATTTTTTTACCAAATCAAAGGTTTTAAACTGAATTTTTGTTTGTTACTAATATCCAATCCACTGTGTTTTATAACTACTAAGCGTTATGAAAGAGGTTCAGTCTGAATCACTGATTAAGAGTTCATGGGTAGTTGGAACTTATTTTTTCGAGATACTCGCTCAGGTGATATGATCAATTATTAGTTTAACCCTTCCGCTACCAAGGAGGGTGATAATATTGGCATGTGTTTTTCAAGTTTAAATATTTGAAATATTTTCTTGCCTCTTGGTATTTGTTCCTCAAAGCCAAATGATTTTATACTTCGTTTTTTTTCATCCATTGTATGTTTTTTGTCTAATTTAAATAAAACGGTTTCTTGGGTAACTATGGGTTACCACTCTTGGGTTTATTTTTCTCTGTTTTATCCAAGTAGGAATTTTTCCCTTCCCAACTTGAACTGAAATATATACATTTCCTAGGTATTTCTATCAGAAATCCATTCGTCTTACGTTCGCGTATAACTGTGCTTCAATACCGGGATTGAAACTTAGTAAAAATAGGTATATGATTTAGGCCACCTGACCACATACATGGTTTTATCATGAATTACTTATACCAAGATTTGTATTTTGCACTCGCCACCTGGGATTTCTCGTGCAAGTAAAAATATTTATCTCATATGGTACTCACATTTTCACCTCCACATTATGACGCGTCTGATTGACGACAGTTTTATCAGCGCCAGCGTGTTTAGGTCAGGCGTTAGTATTTACACTTCTAACCTGAAAACACCAGCAAGATAGATAGTAAAACTGTCGATGATTAGACAGTCCGACCTCCCAAAGCTAAGGAGAACCCGAGAGTCCAATGTAAGAAGACATATCATCCCCACGGAAATCAGAAAAAGAATATTTTTGCTATGCATTATGCTTTCAATCTCTTGCACATGCCTACCAGGTACACCCTGCTTTGGAAATACTCTAAACAGCAGTTTTGAAAATCTCAATCCAATCGCATTATTTCACATCCTGAATAAAAAAAGAATTACCCTATAGGCTTCATTACGTTAGAAAATAATATATTTGTCATTAGCATTAGAGCCGAGCTTGCAACCTTACTTCCTTCAAAAAACACCCAAGTTTTCTACACCAAATACATACTTATCTTTAGTATTCTGTGAATTAATCCTTTGAATTGCCATTTCATACATTTCTCCAAGTAACCAACTTTTGGTCCTCCCTAAAGTTGTTTGCCTTTTCTTTCAAAAGCATACAAACTCTTACATCCAAGCTCTAAGATTCTAAGTGCATAGATTTGTCATCACTTGACCATTAAGGCCCTCGACCCAGAAAATGGCTCACTACGAATTTCAGTGTAAAAGGTTTAAAATATTGGTGTCTATATTACACTGCCACAATTTATTTTGAATCTTTTATTTTCTTACTTCTCTTTTCTCTGCTACCAGTACAACTCAACCTATTCTTAGTTCGGAGAACCGTCATTTTATTCTTCAAACTAGAAATCTCGTCTCTTGCTCTCTGAAGTGAGTTCATTTCTTCATGTTCTGCAACTGTAGACTTTCCATTAAATGTGACTCACTGATTAGTCGGACCTGGTCTGACAAGACATCAGTGCAAATAGCACCATGGTTGACAGCAACTAAATGAAAAAGAAAAATGCTGGCAATACTAAGAAAAGCAACTCCGGGATACCTATATTTCATATATGTACAGTCACCGCATAAAGTCTGGCGACATCAGAAACTTCATCCCCTTAATACACTAGCCCCTATGACGAGGTTCCGATTCACGACTACTCTGGCCACTTTCTCACCTCCCTCCCACCCCCATCCCCTCTATCTCCCCACCCCTCAAGTTTGAATCGTATTTTCACTTATTCGGCGCTTTTGTCGATGCCGTCACAGTTTATGTGGCCACTGTGGAGGGGAGGATAGGGAACTAGAGTTCTTTTCCTCGGCAAGACAGTTTTTCTGGGACAAGGTTGGTAGTATATAAAACTTTTATATTTTTAGGTATATTCTAAGATCCTTGTTTCTGGCAGATCTCTTTCGTTTCACGTTAAACGGCGACGGCTCATTGGCCACGCCAAATATCGTTGGCGTAGCAATCCAGACGTATCTCTTTTTTTCTGAATTCATTAAGTGCCTCCCTTTTCAAAATGCCCCGAGCACAGCAAATAAATTTTGCTCAAGTAAGCGGAATCTTACACAACTAAATCTTATTTACGACAATTGACGACTCAGAGCCTTTACCTGAACTTATTATAATAAATTACATCAAAGTAATGGAATATTAAGTAGTCCAATCGCGCATATTACTTCGTTACGTTTACGATGATGCTCAAGCCTTTATGTATCTTGTGTGTTTCGGTAATTTTTAAGATATGTTCACTAACTGCCTACCAACATTTCATCGGCTAAGTTCACTTTAATTTCTTCCTTCAAGTCCCTGAGTGACGTTTATGACCCTTAAGCCACATTGGTGGCCCTGCCGCGATGGAGGCCTTGTCTAAAGCTAACGCAGAACCCTACACACTTCACCTGGGTGCGCAAAAAAGATGAATAGACGGGAAATTACGCGCAGGGATAGCTCTCTATCCACCTTCATGCGCACGGAGAGGAGAGGAATCTCTACCTGGAATATTAACAGCAAGGTCCACCGGTGGCAGCACTGCGTCGCTCTCCATCGCCGATCCCTCGTCGCACACGCAAATAAAACACTTTGCACTAATTCACACATCACTAGAATGACCACGCACTTAAAAGAAATTACGGTGACACTTTCTCCATTGCACTTCACACACCAATGCTGGAACCAAGGACCTTCCATCTTACAGGGAAGCGGCTGTCTCCTCCAGCAGTAATGTTGGTGATGAATTTGTGTATTTCACCGTGTATGTACTTTGTGTGATTTACTTATAATTGTGGTTGCAAAAACTGCAATATGGCTAACTTGGCAATGCTTGAAGCATTGGGAAAATATAATTTGAATAATATCAATCCAATTGCAATAGAAATAACAATAAGAACCATTTTAGGTATGGCCAGTTAATGTTTGAATAGAGCCTGTTCTGAAGCATCGCGTTGAATGTAGGTTATGTTTAAAGAAGTGGGCAAGATATGGAGTTAAGAGTTAGAGATGACGGATGATGAGGAAGCAAGAGAATATGTTGAGTATTAACTTTTAGAGATAATGTATCGAAAAATTGCAAATGTAAACATAATAAACATGGGGTCTATGCATCAGACTACGAATAATGTAAGGGCTACGTCATATGAAAGGAAAATAAGCACTATCGTTTTCACTGAAATGTAGACACCCTTTTGTAGATTGTAGATTGAGTGTAGATTGTACTGATTTGATAAAATGGGGCCTGTTCGGAAAAAACATAAGAGGGTTGGCACACGAGGCTAGCTGCGACCTTTGCCTTTACGTCACCGAGAGCCGACGAGGACGGACGTGAAGGCGACCGGACTAGCAGAAATAGAGTCAAATAAACTCCGAGAGTATAAGCCCTAGCGACAGGAATGCACTGAGAAACTCACGCCCACGCACACTTTAGGCCGATCGGAGTCTTTTCTTCCGGGCTCCGTCGCGAGGTTTTTCCTCTCCCTAGATTCAAATTTGGACTCACCGTGTTTCTCTCACTAAGGGCCGTATCCAGAAACCTCACTACTGCTGGATACGTCATCAGATGGTGACGTAGCTGCTATAGCGGCCGAGCTCCGCTACGATCACCCGCTGCAAAGTCTAGTGAGGTCCATGCCATGCTACTCGCTACAAGTAACATGGCCGCCGGATTTCGTCTGCTTATCGTCTCGCATTTATAATTAATAATTATTGACGTTTAAAGGGCTATAAGCTCATGATAATTATTTCTTATTATATAAAAATATAGTATGAATGCTTCAACAACGGACTTTGATGCTGATGAATTAATATTTTACTTAACATAACTATTAATAACTTCCGTCAACAATACCGTGATGAAACCTCTTCGGCTTCACCGTTTTAATTGCTATTAACTTCTGAACGGGTCCTGTCATGCCTTGAAAACCATTTATAATTAAAGAAAAACAAATTATGTACATATTTAATGTCTTGCCTTGATGCTCGTGACATACTTTTTTACGTAAAATAACTACTGTCAACACAACTATGCTGAAACCTCTTCTGCTTTGCCGTTATGATAGGTATTAACTTTGGTATGGACCGTGGGTTGCCTTGTAAACCATTTATATTTTTATATAAGTGCCCAAAGAAAGTTGAAATCACCGCTTTGTGTCTGTGAAATTTACAGTTTGCGTAAAATACTCAAAACAAGAAAGCCGTCTTCCAGCCAGCTCTATCCATACTCAGTTACTGCTGGTAAAAGTAATGAGAGTTCCAAGCCATGGAAAACAATGTACAATAACGTGTAAGCGTACCTAAAATGTGTAATTTTGTTACTGGAATGATGAGTAAAAGTTTATGGGAATGTCTCAGAGATAGATGGAAATGGCATAGTGCTTCTACGTCCGTTGACAATATCTCGTTATATTCATCTCATAATGAATATCACGTACATCTTTGGGCGTTATAATGCAATGCATATTTGAATATCCCACTACACAAATGCGATCGACAGTTGTACGTGTATATTTGCCACCCACCATGACGAGTGATGTTGGTGAGGCGAAGGATTATTCAGCAATAGCTACATTAAAAAAAATGAGAGCGCAAACTTTTCATAATTAACGTCTAGATTTAACAACATTTTATTTAAAAAATCACCTATAAAGTTGGTGCCGACACTTCGTGAGCAAAACTTGATGGGGTATTGCTTTCCCACCCAACTTGGCGCCTGGTACACCGGCCGGCTTGCCCCGGCGCGCCGGCAACTACCCGGCCCCGGCACTACCGCCCCGGCGGTAGTGCCGGGGCCAGACGGCAATCATCGGCGATCGGCAGTATACTATAGTCGAGACGCATGGTAACTAGGTACTTATCTAGAGTTTCCCGAGCGCGCAGATCGTCATCATGTATTGGCAGGTACTCGATGATAATTTTGCCAATTTTCTGAGGCATTTAGTACATAATGAAGGCCATCAGATTCCGAGAAGAAACTTGAGGGACCGGGAGAATCCCATGGAAATACTAACGCATCCGTTTTCTTGGACTCCAATACAGCTTTCCTCGCGACGACTAAATTTACTATTAAATTCTTCTCCTCCGTGGAAATCCTGCTCCCTTCCCCTGTCTCCATTTTGTTTACTAACAAAGTCACGTTGAGAATTCGTTATTCAATTATCGCCCTTAGTTCCTCCCGATGCCCGCATCTAGGGGAACATAAATGTCACTACATTCGTCTACGTCATCAATGTAGCCCAAAATAAATGTGGCAACACTGCCCCCACCAATTTGGAGCGATTTGGAGTAGCGGGGTTTCTGGATATAGCATGCAGCAGCAGGCTCCGCTGCAGGTTCAGCACAGTTTCTGGATGCGGCCCTAAAAAGCGGCTTCATAGCCGAGATGGTTAATTCCATGCGCCGAAGTTGGAGTGCGGTTCTGGCAGTGTTCGAATCCATAGGCCAACTTTTTAATCTTTTAGATTAAAAAGGTTCATTCTTAATATCAACACAATTTATATAGTTGACAAAAGAAAGAGTTAATGCGGTTTTTATTTACGGCTTAATTTATAAAAATAATGACTATCTACGTTACCACATTTATTTCTTAACAGATTTAATTCACTGAGAGTAAAAAAGCATTGGAAGTGGTAGTGGTTGCATCTTTGTGTCCTTGCAGTGAAATACCTGCTCATAGTATCTACAATCCTCTATAAATAACCAAATGCATTCGTAGTTTCGATCATTTTGATAAACCCTAGCGTTTGAAATAGGTTTGTAATTCAATTGATATTTTTTATCTTCAAACTTCTAGTACTTGGTCACGTAAAAATGTGGGAAGTGAGGTGTTTTAAAGAACGAACGCTTTTCTTTCAGTGGGTGTGCGCAGAGCCAGTTTAACAATAAGACAAAAGTAGGCAGTTGCCTATGGGCCCCTTGTTATGAGAATTGTTTTCCCCTTTCTTCTCTTGCGACTTTTTTTATTAACGTGGGCCCCATTGCTTGTACTGCCTACAGGCCCCCAAGTGTGTTAATCTGTCACTTGGTGCGCGAAACATAGTAAGCGATAAGGACCAGGTGGAAATAAATACGCATATCAGCTCTTTTACTCCAAATTATCCTACGATATTTAATAGTTATATATGTTTGACCGAAATCAACGTCACCGATATCTGAATCCTTTTTTCTCAGGCTCAGGTGTAATTTTGGCATGATGTATTTCTCTCGGGGTAGAAAGGGTATTTAAAAAGTAAAACTATTAACATTTCTTTCAGTTTTTTACACTTAGTGGCGTCACCACTTGACTCTACAACTTGCTGCAGACGGCGAGGCATTGATGCGACAACATTCTCGCATATTTGAGGACGTTGACGAAATAAGTTCCACAACTCATGGACATGCGCCTCTATTGCCTCCACTGTTGTAACGCCCCTCGGTTGCCATTCATTTGCCATAATTCCTCACAAGTTCTCAATGGGGTTTAGGTCGGGCGAATGAGCCGGCCATGGTGTAGCCACTATCTCCTCGTTTTTCTGAAAAAAAAATCATCTACAAAAGCTGCTGTGTGCACGGGGCAGTTATCATGGATGAAGGTTATCTCTCCTTCTGGAACAATCTCTCTGGCGTAGGGCTTTTAATATTCTTCTAACATGCCGACATACTCTCGTGCGTTCATCCTTGGAGAGGTTCTAACTAGAGGTCTTGGGCCGGCAGCAGTCATACACCCCCAAAAGCTTAAGGATATGCGTCCAGAACCACGATTCCTCAGGATGTTTCGAGATTCATACCTAATGAGAGAGAACAAATTACAGATGTATAAATAATTATGAAAAATAACTATTTAATTTCCCTGAGATAGAATAAATATTTAATATTAGCTCTTATTAACATTGTTAACTAAATTTTAGCGCCATTCCTTTTTAAATATCGTATCAGAAAAAACATCCCTATATAATTTATTTCAAATAACATTAATGAAAACAGTGACGGTACTATGTCTTATTATCTTTGCAGTTACCGAACGTTATAAATTGGCTATGAAGCTTTAAATATTTTATACCGTAGAATTTACTAAAATTAATCGTTTCTGGCGTAACTTTTTGGAACTGATTCATATAAAATAATAGTGAATAACTATGTGATTCCATATCAAGTGATTTATTTACAATGTAGGTTTCGCTGTAGTACCGCATTATCAGGTGATTATTGAATCACCTTCGATCAATTCGATTATTACCTAATGGTGTTGTCCTGTAGCGAAACCTAAGTCTTAAATACATCATTTTATGTGGATTCACCAAGTTAATCACTATTATTTAACTAAGCATTAACAATGTATTTTACTAGTGATAATTTATTATTTCTCTCATTCGAGAGAAAAATCAATAGAGACAAAATTCTGGTAATTTGCAATTTTCCAGTCCATGGGTACTTTGTCTTTGTTGATGGATTTACTTAATATATTCTGCAAGTAGAGTGCTATTTCAATGCTAATTCTCGATACACGCGGGCAGGAATTGTTTCAGGAACTGGGGATTTATTTGGACTTAAAGATTTTAGCAAGTTTTCTATTCCTTGAGTGCAAATGTCGATAGGCGGCATTTTTTGCTGGAAGTGATCATTTACCTTTACGGATTAATCTGCGATGACTTGGTGAACACACTTTAAAAGTAGGAATTTAATTAGTTGGCTTTGTCCGAACTGCTTGTTAATAATTCGCCATTTTCGTTTCGTAGTGGAATAACTGTTGATCTATTGCCTTGAACTTCCTTTACGAATGACCAAAATGCCTTTGGGTAGTCCATTAACTGTTCTACTACTGCTTTTATTTGAAAACCCATGAATGCATTCCGAAAGGCTTCCTTTGTTATGGCTCTAGACAATTTTTATTTTTCAAATATTAAATTTTGATAACTAGTGGACAATTCTCTAAGGAGATTTTTCATCTTGGCGTGGCATACCCTCTGACGTCTTAACGATTTTCTCACTTCTGCATTGTACCATCTTGGTTCACTGCCCTCTTTTTTCACTTAACTTGGAATGTATTTTCTGATCCCTGAATGTACTATCGAAAGGAAAGCTTTCCAACTACCCTCAGTGTCTAACTTTACGCTTGATTCCTGGAAGTCGGGAAGAGAATTTTTTAGATGACTCTTGAACGCATCGAAATCGGCTTTTAAAAAATGTAGAATCTTCTTCATTGTTTAAAACTTTTAATGTTATATTCAAAGAGATTTTAGCAGTAACTACTCTATGGTCACTAATGCCCTCAACAGCGTTTACCGGTGGTGATTTCAACGTTCCCTCGATTGACTGGAAGACATTCAGTTTCAAAAATGGCGGCAAAGAAAAAGAGTTGTGCGACACTCTACTCCACACATTCACTTCTAATTCCTTGCATCAATTAGTCACAATACCGACCAGAGGAAACAACGTTCTAGATCTTTTGGAGACCAACATACCTGAAAGCGTCCATAACGTAGTAACAGTGAGCGGAATTAGCGATCACAGAGCAGTAAAAGCTACATTCCATATTAGTACTGACAAAAAGGAACCCATAAAAAGGAGGGCATATCTATTTCACAAGGCGGATTTCGAAGACTAAAAACAAGAACTATTAACCTCGTATAAAAAATTTAGAGATATTAGTGAAAACCGTTGTACTGACTATACATGGATTACTTTTCGAAACATCACACAACTAGACACAACTAGCGCAATACCAAGTAAACCTTAAAAGGTCAATACTGAACCTAGGTGGTATAATGCGGACGTCCGGAAATCTCTCAAGCGACAACGGTTACGGCACGCAAAAATGAGGAACGCACGTCAGGATCTCCCCGAAGAGGAGTATAAGATGTAATGCGAAAAATACAAGAAAGCGAAAACAGCAGCAAAGGCGGCCTTTCAAAATGCATTAACGAAATACAAAAATAAAATATTGGGCGAATATTTAGAGGATAACCAAAAGGCATTTTGGTCATACGTGAGGGAGGTTCAAGGCTGCAAATCAACAGTTACGTCACTAAAGTACAATTTAGGAGAAAAAGCAAACGACTAATTAGATAAAGCAAATATCCTCAACGCCTTTTTTCAAAGCGTCTATACAAAATGCTCTCCAAACGTCACCACTACAATGCCTAGGCTATGTAGGCACCCAATGCAGTCTATTAATAACACTAGTCGTGGAATAGAAAGTCATCTGAAATCCATTAATTCCAAAAAATCACCCGGTCCCGATCAAATTCCCGCCCGAGTTTATAAATAATTAGCATCAGAAATAGCACCATACCTTAAAATAATATTTGAAAAATCTCTAACACAAGATCGTGTTCCTTATGATTGGAAAATCGCGAACGTTACACCAATATTTAAAAGTGGCGATAAGGAAGAGCCCAGTAACTATAGGCCGATTTCCCTTACGTCTATCTCGTGCAAGATATTGGAACATATAATCGTCAGTACGATTATGCGGTACTTAGATATTATCAAAACTTGTTAACGCTAAATCAGCACGGATTCCGGAAAGGCAGGTCTTGCGAAACCCAGTTGGCCCTCTTTCCTCGGGAGAAAAGCTTGTTCAAGTACACGCATACATTTCTAGATTTTAAAAAAGCTTTCGACAAGGTCCCTCATTCAACGTTACTCGTTAAGTTGGAAGCATACGGAATACACCACGACGTAATATGTTGGATGAGAGAGTTATTAGCCGACCGCGAACAGAGGGTAGTTCTAGATGGCATTAGCTCAGATGTAGTGAAAGTTATATCAGGTGTACCTCAGAGAAGTGTCATCGGTCCCTTATTGTTCCTTTTGTATATTAATGACATCACTACCGTTGTTACTAGCAAAATTCACCTCTTTGCAGATGACGCAGTGTTGTACAGGGATCTACTCAATGAGTCCAATAAGATTGCGTTACAAAAAGACCTAGATGCTATAAATGAATGGTGCAATAATTGGCTGTTAGAATTTAATTTTAAAAAGTGCGTTGTAATGAATTTTGGGAAAAAAGAATAACTCGGTCAACGAAACGTACAGAATTAATCAAGCAGACTTATCAAATGTAGAGTCAGTTAAATACTTAGGTGTGACCCTTACTCAGGACCTGTCTAAGGGGAAACACGTTCGGGAAATCTGCGGACAGGATAGTTGCAAATTGGGATTCATCAAAAGAATATTAGGAAAATGCGACGAGAAAGTGAAAGAGCGATGTTATTTTTCACTCGTGAGACCTCACTTGGAGTATGCCGCTAGCATATGGGATCCTTACGAAGTAGGACTAATCTCTGAAATAGATAGAATACAACGGAGAGCAGCAAGATTTGTGAAAAGTTGTTACGATAAACTTAGCAGTGTTACCGAATTGTTGAAGGAATTAGGGTGGGAATCTCTAACTGATCGAAGGGAGAAAAATACAGGTTAAATCTTTTGCGCAAACTCGGAGCAGACAGTTTTTTGCCGGACGTTCGACATATACGGTAAAAGTGATCACAGGAATAAATTAAAGGAAATTGACTGCCGAATCAATAGATTCAAAATGTCATTTTTCCCACGCACAATAAGGGATCATAATAGTTGTGATAGATCAATCACATGAAACTCCCACCCTCAATAGGTAGAGTAGAATTTTCACTTGTGCTTAATAACCTTATTATTACTAATAATGTCCTTATCATTAATCATTACTAACTCTTCACACCGGTCGATTAGTCCGGCATTATTTTATTTTGTTCTTTGCATGAAGTAGCACCTCGTAGTATTCATAAATTAACACTGTCAGTAATATTAAACACTAGATGTGTCTATAGCATATTTGTGCATGTTTGCATGTTCATTTACGTATAGCTCTCCCAGTTTCCGTTTGGACTGCGCACTGTTCTCGTGACTGCCTTTGGCCTGCGCTAGCGCCAGGGGGAGCGTGCGAGGTTCTGATTTGTTCAGGGACGGGTGCTGCATGCCTGGTGTGGAATCACCCCGTGCCACACACCCTGCTGGTGGCTTGCACGGTACATCGTAGATGTAGATGTACCTTAATTACTTGTTGCGGTATTTTTGTTGCCAATAAATCAAGAATGTTGTCCCCTCTGTTAGGCGTCGTAGCTATCTGATGTAGGGCATTTGATGAGAACGTGTGTAGCAGGGACTCTCATATATCTTTGTCTCTTCCTCCTGATATGTAACTGTAGGTCCTCCAATCTATAGAGGGCGTATTGAAATTTCCACCTATGATTAAATTTCTTTCGGTGTTCCTGGATGTGATGTTCTTTATTTGTGTTTCGAATTCTAAAATTGGGGAACGTAGGTGTTATGTGGCCTGTAGTATGCGCACACGAATTTTTTTTTTTTAGGGCATCTAATAGAGCACCATACAGATTCTATGCTGGTATCTGGGACGTTTCAGCTCGGCTGACAATGGTTTTCTTTACAGCTATAAAAACTCCGGCTCCGGTTTGGTTGGACCTATCTTTTCTGTAAACTTTGAATGATTTAGGTAAAATTTCACTATCAGAAATATCGTCCATCAGCCAACTTACTGGCCCAATAATGACGTTACACTCCGTGCTATGAATAAGGTGATGAAATTCTAGAATCTTATTTTTTAAACTACGGCAGTTAACTACTGCAACGATAAATGCTTCATGATTATTGTTAGTGCGATTCGGGGACATTTCAAGATTGCTGTCTTCAATTAAGCTATTCTTGGGCCCTATATTCGGAGTAATCTTAGCTAAATTACTAACTGTCAATATATAATTATTGACCCCACTAATTGACCTGCCCTGTAGCCTACCCAGTATAGTTAACCCAGGCAATAATATTAATTATTATTATTATTTTACGGGCATATGTCCGAAGCTTCTCAATATACACATTCTTGAGTTCACACAAATGATTTGAAAATAGATGTTTCATAGAAAACTTAACTGAATAATCAACGATAAGTTGGTGATGCTCACTTCACACAAATACATATGGCATTATACATGGAGGAAAATCTTTACACTTCAAAAGCCATCCACTCCAAAAAAAGAGAAACTTTTACTTAGTGCGGTTTCCAATTTATAAGGTTACTTGTTTGGAGCACTAACCCCATCACATTGAGTCCCGTAACCGACCTTTCATTACACCGCACGTAATCAAATGATTCCCATTGAGCCCTCAATTAAAGGTGTCTGTCCCCCATTGATATACTTGATGACCCCAAAAACCTCTATTATGGGAGTCATCGTAGGAATATCTGAAAAAAGCCAAACGGTTACAAGTTGTAGCTCTCAATGCTTCCCATGTGGGCGCTCCCGCACGATCACCTTTCCGAAATCAAAACAAACACGACGTTGCTGCCACCAGTTGCCATTGGATTCGATAAAAGTTAAGCTTCCCGAATACTCCGCCAGGGTGCGGGCTCCCCATCTGTTCCTTCGTCAAAAACGTAGCTGAGACGGTGAATCATTACTTGCCGACCGATATAGCTGAGTACGGAGGCCGTTGTGCACGACTCTAGTGTGGATGAGAGGGAAAAGGGAGGGGTTTGGACCGAGGTTTTTGAATGGGACACGAGCCGACTACGGCGCTCCTCGAGAATTCATGAACAGAGGCACCCTCTGCCTTTCACTCGTGCACCTGTCTACCGAGTTCAACAGACGGAAGTTGCGTACGGGATCTCTTAATTTGTCGGCCAACGCATTGAAACCCAAGGGCAAATGCACAATCCGTCTCGTAGATTAAAACAATACTGAGCGGTTTTGGTCCCCGAAAACGCTTCGCCTCTTTTCGGTGGTAGTTCGTGAACCATTTCTCGACCGTAATACGCAGCAAAAAACTTTCATTTTCATAATCTTATCTGACATTTTTTTCGCGTACTTCACCCTTGAACAGGTTTTAATTCTTACCTTTAACTACATCATGGAAGAAAATCTGAGCACATGAAACGGAGTTATGTACGTTTTACGAAATATATCTCGGTAAAATCCCGTACCCTGGCGGAAACTTGGCGAATTCTTTGCCCTCACCCACCACCAAAACGACTTATATTGTGACTTTTTCGAAAGGAAACGCGGTGCTCATGTGAGGACATAATTAAATTTTAAAAAATACTTGAAGCGAACTTACCGAAAAACGTGATATAAATATCGGAGGTGGTAATGCGTAGGAATATACCCATCCCCAAAACGCCTTATATTGTGACTTTTTCGGAGTGAAACGCGATGTTTATGTGAGAAGGACTCAATTAAATTTTTAAAAATGCTAAAAGCGAACTTACCGAAAAAACGTGATATAAATGTCGGAGGTGGAAATGCGTAGGAGTATATCCAGGGTGAAGTCTGGCGATAATTTATTATTTAAAAATAAAATTTCCATTACATGAAGAAGATAAATTTGTGACTGAGTCTGAAGAAAATTTCCGTGGAAAAATTCAAGAAAAAGTCCCGTGCCGCCATAAAGTAGAATTGATGCCCTCGGGAGATAAAGAGGGCATTTTGAGTGGGAAGGGATGATTTCCGCAGGATGATGATGACATATTCGTAAATGGTAGATTGTAAGGAAGATATTTCCGTGAAAAAATTCATGAAAATCCCGTGCCACCAGATGGTATCGATACTCTCGGGAGATTTTGAGGTAATTGTTATGGGGAAGGGGTGATTTCCCCAGCATAAGGGCGATACTTTCGAGAATAGGTAGATCTTGGGGAAGATATCCACGTGAGAAAATACCTGAAAATCCAATGCCACCATAAAGTAAAATTGGTGGTAGAAAAAGTTGATTCAGAGGTGAATCGAAAGCGTGATTTTCGTGTTAAATTTGTGTGTAAAAGTTAGGTTTCTAAGTCCGCCCAGTTGCAGTAAATCTTCGAGGGTGAAATGTGTTCCTGAAAAAATTACCGTAATAACGAAACTCATGTACACCGCACCTGGTTACCCTCCTTCACTCACTGTTTTCCGTAAAGGTAAATGATCACTTCCAGCAAAAGATGCCTCCTCTCGATATATAGACTCACGGAATCGATAACTTGCTAAAATCTGTTTGTCTAAATAAATCCCAAGGTCCTGAAGAAATCCCTGCACGAGTGTATAGAGAATTTGCTTGTAAAATAGCACCCTACCAGTAGGATATATCAAGTAAATCAATCAACGAACACAAAGTACCCATGGACTGAAAAATTGCAAATATCACTCCCATATTCAAAGGCGGTGATAAGGAACAGCCAGCGAACTACAGACCGATACCTCTCACATCTATCTCTTGCAAAGTATTGCATCTATATCTTGTTGCTTCAAAGCAACAACGGGCTTCAAAACTGTCATAAGTATGTATGGCACATCTATGCATTCCCGCAATACAGTATTGATGTACGTAAGATAAGTTCTAATTTTCGCTCAATTATAGCGAACTTGAAGCGCATGAATGTTACCAAGGAGAAAGACATTGCTGACATCTTAGATGAAACCAGTGATGGAAACATTTCGGATTATAGTGACTTCATGAGCGACTTGACATCGATGATGAGACTACGCTTCTTCCCACAGCGGTGGCAGCATATAATCATCAAAAGGTAGATATAATTTAATTTAAGACATTTACTCAATGTCTCAAATTAGACATATTTTAAAGAAAATTTACTCTCAAATACCATAAGAAATACATGTAAATTGTTTTCCGTCGCTGGGAATGACATTACAGTTAGAAAGCATTCCATGACAGATTATGAATTGAAAAATTATTATTGAAATAATTTGCTCCAGGAAAATAACTTTAAAGGTGTTAGCTAATATTGATTTGCAAATATCTGTGGAACAGTGATCAATGTGTGTGAAGAAAATAGGCCCAATATTCGTTTAATGGAATTTATCATGCTTCCACTCTCTTAGTAAACTCGGAAGTAAAAGCTTTTAAAACTTGCAAATTTAATTTTCTGGAACTTAGGAAATAATAATCTCCTTGTAATTTGTAGGAATCACCCGAACTAGACCCTCCGGATTCGGCACAGACAGATGAGACAGATGCAAGGTCATCCTCGGCACGTGAGGTGATTATAAGGAAGGAGTACACATTCCGAAAAACTGATTTTGTCAATGAACACACCGTTTGGAAGTGTAGTTTACCACCACCTCCCACTATAATGCACACACCGTATGAGTATTTTTTCTGCTATTGGTCCAAAGATATTTTTGAAATAATGGATGAAGAATCATCATTCTACTGTCACCAAAAAGATGGTGTTGTCCTCAACTCTTCTCCAGCAGAAATGGAGCAGCTTGTATGTATGTTACTGTTAATGGGAATCGTAAAAATGCCTTCACTTAGAATGTACTGGGCAAAAGAGACGAGATTTGCTACTATCGCAGATGTTATAATTCGCAACCGTTTTGAAATGTTACTGCGCCATTTATATTTTATAAATAACGACAATCAAATTTAAACTTAAACAAATTTAAATAAATTATCCATCCTTAACATGACAAACTGTTTAAGGTTAGGCCTCTGTTGAACACTATCCGCTCTAACATGCAACAAACACCCCCAGAAGAACGACACGCTATTGATGAACAGATGATTCCCTTCAAAGAGAGAAGTCACCTGAAGCAGTATGTCAAAGGCAATCCACCATCACCAACACATCATTACTAAAACTACACACCGATTGATTTGTCCGGCGTTATTTTGTTCTCTGGATGAATTTGCATCTCGTAGCACTCATGAATTAACAGTATTAGTACTATTATTAGCCATATTAACAGCTAATCACTTGATGCGTGTATAGCATTGTTCTTCATGTTTGTATGTTTATTTACGTATCAGTCTCCCAGTTTCCGGTTGGACTGCGCACTGTTCTCCTGACTGCTTTTTGGCCTGCGCCTAGCGGCCGGGGGAGCATGCGAGGCTCTGATTTGTGCTGGGACAAGTGCTGCGTGCCTGGTGTGGAATCACCCCGTGCCACACACCCTAGTGGTGGCTTGCAAGGTATTTCGCAGATGTAATGTCAATAACCTTATAGTATGATGCCCGATCTGTTAACTTCGTAACCTCCGTCCTTGCCATTGTTTGTATCTTCTCCCTCCCATCCTCAAGTCATTCACCTTTAAACACCAACCCCCAAAGCATGTCCTCCCTTACCTCCTAAAGAACCCTCCCCCGCCAATTTCCCTTCCCCTCTATTTCAATTTCCCCTTTTAAAGGAAACAAAAAGCGAACACTTCAAATGTAGGAACAAGAAAATTCTTCCCCGCAGCGCTATCACAGCAGAGAAATATTGATGTGAAAACGAGAAAATAATTTATTCACACCCGTGAAGGAGCAGAAGACTAATAAACAACGAAGGAGTACTTACTTAAAATTCCGAGGGCAAGCTGCTAATCCGGCCGATGGTTATCTCCCACTCACGCACAAGACCACAGAACTATGAACACACTCAACTGAGCCCAAAAGCCCCACATCTTCACCAATGAAAAGATATCCATAATCCCCATAGATTTATATTCACCACGGTAAAGATACTGCATGCACTCCACCAATAAACACACACACATTCAACGGAGCACCTCGACACACCACTAACTGAACAAACGGACCGTCCGATAACAGACCATACACATGCCGCGCAGTCAAGTGCTCCTGAATGTACTGATCCCCGAGACGGGTGTCTCGTCTTCATTCTTTTCACCCCTCCCCGCCTCGCCCCTCCGGAGCGTACGAAGAGCGACCGGAACGCCGCCACGAGGGAAGCGGTGTCTCGACGCTGCCGCTCGCCAGAGGCAACAAATATCAGTGTCGGATTGCAGCGCTTTTCGGCCGCCGAAGTCGCCCAGGGACTACTGTCATGCCATACTTCCCCGGCACAACAAAGGATATCAGGAATGCAGCCGCGTTCAACGAAAGATCAAACTTCGGAAGCTACTGCATCATAGAGTCAAATCGTCCTGAAAGCGTCCTTAGCGTAGTAACAGTGAGCGGAATTAGTGATCACAGAGCAGTGACAGCTAGATTCGATACTATTACTGACAAAAAGGGACCCATAAAATGGAGAGTAGGTATACTTATTTCACGAGGCGGATTTCGAAGGTTTAAAAATGGAACTATTGACCTCATATAAAGAACTTTGTAAAAATTAGTGAAAACCGTTGTACTGACTATACATGGAATACTTTTCGTTGCATCACACGACTAGCCATAACTAGAGCAATACCAAGTTTACTTAAATAGGTCAATACTGAACCTGGGTGGTATAATGCGGATGTCCGGAAATCTCTCAAGCGACAACGAATCTGACACGGAAAAATGAAGAACGCACGTAAGGGTCTCCCCGTATAGGAGTATAAGAATTTATGCGGAAAATACAAGAAAAAGAAAACAGCAGCTAAGGCGGCCTTTCAAAAAGCATTACCGGAATTCAAAAATAAAATATTGGGCGAATATTTAAAGGATAACCCAAAAGCATTTTGGTCGAACGCGAGAAAGATTCAAGGCTGCAAATCAACAGTAATGTCACTAAAGAACAATTTAGGAGAAAAAGCAAACGACTAATTAGATAAATCAAATATTTTCAACACCTTTTTTTTCAAAGCGTCTGTACATCATGCTCTCCAAATGACACCGCTAAAATGCCTAGGTTATAAAAGCACCCAATGCAGTCTATTAATACCACTAGTCATGGAATAGAAAGTCATCTGAAATCCATTAATTCCAAAAAATCACCCGGTCCCGATCAAATTCCCGCCTGAGTAAATAAATAATTAGCACCAGAAATAGCACCGTACCTGAAAATTGTATTTGAAAAATCTCTCACACAATATCGTGTTCCTTACGATTGGAAAATCGCGAACGTTACACCAATATTGAAAAGCGGTGATAAAGAAGAGCCCAGAACTATTGACCGATTTACATTTAGTCTATATCGTGCAAGATATTGGAACATATAATTGTCAGTTCGATGATGGGGAACTTGGATAGTGAAAACTTGTCAAGGTGGTTCCACCGTAAAATGACTTAAATGTCATTTTATTCATATTCTGTCTACTTGTAGAAAACGTTGTCATCAATCTCATATGAACAATAAAATAATACCTTTCCACGCTATTTTATTCTATTATTGAACTTGAAATTACATGGATTTAATGGGGAATGAGAGAAACACGGGTAAAAATAGTATTTTTCCATAAAATACAAATACCATTTTCGTGGGAAACTGTCTCTAAGAAGGAAACAATCCAGAGAAATTGAATAAAAGTAAAATACAGGCATCTTACCACCTTAATTTTCTAGTTATTGAAGAATTAATGCCGTAATTAAAGTCAGAATGCGGTAATTGGTAGGAAAGGGCGCTGCAGTCGGCTCCTATGGCAGGAAAAAAGTGCTCATTTAAAATACATTCGTGGAATAATCTGCATATTTTGTACCTTACTTTTGGGTTTCTATAGGTAACGCATTGCATCAGTGAAAGCAGGATTTTTTTGACGAAATATCACAAATGTGGAATTTAGTATTTGCTTTGACTCACACAGTCGCGGCGGAACCTCCTTAACGTAAAATCAGCACGGATTCCGGAAAGGCAGGTCTTGCGTAGAGGCCCTAATAGAGGGCCTCTAGTCTTGCGAAACGCAGTTAGCCCTCTTCCTTCACGACATTCTTTTCTCGGGAGAAAATATAGTCCAAGTAGACACAATATTTCTAGATTTCAAAAAAGCTTTCGATAAGGTCCCTCATTCAAAGTTACTCGTTAAGTTGGAAGCTTACGAAATACACCGCGACGTAATAGGTTGGATAAGAGATTTCTTAGCCGACCGCGAACAGAGGGTAGCTCTAGATATCTAGAGCGTAGTTAATTCAGATGTAGTAAAAGTTACATCAGGTGTACCCCAGGAAAGTGTCATCGGTCCCTTATTGTTTCTTTTGTATATTAATGACATCAATACAGCTGTTACGAGCAAAATTCGCCTCTTTGAAGATGACGCAGTGTTGTACAGGGATTTAGGCAAAGAGTCGGACAAGATTTCGTTACAACAAAATATAGATGCTACAAATGAATGGTGCAATACTTGGCTGTTAGAATTGAATTTTAAAAAGTCTGTTGTTATGAATTTTTGGAAAAAGAAAAACTCGGTCTACGAAACGTTCAAGAGCTAGCTCGCCATCTTTTCTCGTAACCAACCAAAAAATTTACTTTCAAAAAATTTTGAGCTCATTTTTTGCGCGCTCATCTCTGTGTAAATGTAGGCAAACCTCAAGAAATCCCGTCAAATTACTTTTCCGGTCGTTTTTCTCCTGCATTTCATCGTGAAGTTCCTTCCACGTAAATGTTAACGACGTAGCTGTGAGTTAAAAATTAGAATCATTGCTTTGTTAAATGCTGAAAAATATTATTTATTTTAGAAAGTTAGGAGTTTAAACGGAAGGAAAAACAATGCAAAATTTAGTGTGGTACCTCGTATTAGATCAACTTCAAAAACGAAAATAAAAGAGAAATAGCATACCTGATTAATTATCGTTATCGCTGAGTTGGCCAGAGACCAAAAAATCATTGAATCTCAACACTATTCCGAATTAACGCAACACTAACACTTACTTCAGAGATCACTTCAAATCACGAAAACTATTGCCAACTGAGGACCCAACGACTAAGAACTGGCATGTGTACACATCGATGGGAAAGGAGCAACTGAAGAGCACCATAATGTTTCGACTGAAGCTTGGAAGAAGTTAAGAAGAGGAGTTACCACCACCCCCAAGAACCTGGGTCTACCCCACAGGATAACCAGGAGGGTGGACCGCATAAAGAGAAGTGTGCAATGCCTGAATTTTGTGCGAAAATGCATACCAGCGGCAGCCCTCCAATAATATCCATCTGGAAAGATGCATCTGGAGGGTAAATACCACATCTGTCAACACGTGCAACTTCACTTGAAGGTCAAAGAAACCGCCTTTAGGTAATAAACACAAGTTGGGTAGTGCGCTAAGTAGGGATAATAAAATATCTTAACTAAGGACCTTACCCACTTCCCTTGGGTCCCGCACGTGTGCGGGTAGCGGGTCTCCTGTCACTTAGGATTTGAGGAAAGGGACAGCCAGAGGTGGGTTTTCCCAGTAGCAGTGCATACAAACAGTCCAACGATTAACAAAATTCGATGGGAATCGTACTGAGAAGCGATCGAAGTAAATATTTTCCTCCTCTTCCAGCGTCACAATTTCGCTTAGTATCGCAGTCTGTAATTCTTTTTCTCGCTCTTTCTAGAGTAAATCCGGCCAAGAACAGAATAGAATAGAGAAAAAATAGTATACTTCTTCATTTTTTAAATCCTAATCAATAAAACATTGGAAAATACGTATTTTACTATTTGTCTCCAATGTGCCGAAGCTCGCGTGTCTAGTGCCGACGCTCACGTCCGCGGCAGAGAGTCACATAGGTCATTGTAATTCACTTATTTGCAAATATTTGCAGCTAAATCCCTTACTAATATCTTTCGAATATAACCCACTCTTACCACCATAAGAACCTCCGTGTCACTCGGTGTAACTCGTTTTACAATCCAACGTTTATGCGAAATTTGTGAGAAAAAATTATTCCTCTTGAAGAAATCCTTAAGCGATCATCACAACCACTACAAGATTGAAACCTAGTTTTTCTCATGGCAAAGTGTCCATATATTTATAGTCATTTTACCAATTTTATATACGAAATAGATCAAAACAATTGTTAAAAATGTATTTTTTCGAAAAAATTAAAAGAGCGCGGTTTAGCTAAAATTTGCTTTACTTTGAAGCAAACTGACTTTACTAAACTTAACAAAACATTTTATTCAAAACTAAGTGAGCGGTAGGATTCCCCGGACATTTTGCTACAAGATCTGCATATTTAAAGTGAGTTTCAAGAAAGTCGAAAAAATGACTTTTATCTCTTTTTTTCAGATCCGGACCACTGTGCGTCGCACCTCAGGCCTTATGGAGATTTACATGGGAATTGAATCTCCATAAGAGCCCATACTGTCAACTAAATGTGGAACGCTCTTTACTAGCTTTCTTCGCTGGTTAGGCTTACCATGGTTGGAAATTGTCCGTGTGAACGCAAGTTGGCGCTAACCCTGGTAAGCTTTAAGGTGGTTTGAGCGAGTTAGTTCCATAGTCATAATGGATGCCATATTCAAATTTCATTTTTTTTATTTCAGCGTCTGTGAAAAGTATGAAATAAATATTGTAATATTAATGGCACAAAGATATAGTTATATACGACCAAAATTCTCAGTAGATAAATAAATAAAGCTACATAAGTCTCTAACTTGACTCATGTTTTCCCACCGTACGACTGAAAACCCTTCAAAACAGCAGGTTTATTTGCATTTCTGTTAAAATTACTGTGGTGGGTAATAGATTTTTTTTATAAATAGTTGAGAAAACATGCAATCTACACACCGTTAGTTGTTTGACGAAATCTAGGTGCTAGAAGTTGGAATTTGTTTAATATTCTCCCTCGGGAGCGCACAATCATTATCTATCCCATGTCAAACAGCTTATATTATTAGGCAAATTGCTCGAAAAGTAGTTTGGAAAAGGGTTGATATTTTTATATTATATGAAATATGAGTTTTTTTCTTTAAAATGAGGCCAAATTCATCAAATTCTAGGTGAAGTGGTTTTTCGCTCAAACTACCTTTACGTCGGTCGGGAAACCACGGTTGGCGTTGGTTACCGGCTTTTGAACTGCGTGTAAATGCAAGTTAGCGGAAAAAAGGTTATCTATGTAAATGGAAGTCATATGGGAAGGACGAAGAGTGTACACAGACGTATTTATACCAAAGTTTATATACCTTTTATGCATATTTGGTGCGTATTAGACAAGCAGCAAAACTATCAGGCATTATACCTGCAGTGAAAAATTTACAAAAATGGACTTGAAAACTTGCAGTATGCATCAATTTAGAAGTTAGATCTAAGCATTTCTCTACGTAGAAAAAACACATATTTTGTGCATCACAGAACATGGCTTGAATGAAATCAACCAGTTACATTTTCGTAATTAAATTGCAATAACCCATAATAAAAAGGTTGAAAGACTTTTGACTTTCTGAAACAATTCATTAACTAGACAAACAGATATGTTACAGAATGGATAACTAAGATTTATTAAACACAACTGAGAAAAGAAACTACATAAAAGGGCAAACGAAAGTAAATATGTTGCATGTTTAGCATTTGATTTGTATGGCAAAATCTGCCACTTCACATGCTTCCTTCAACAGATATATTCTATTGTGGGGAACTATGGATATATAACTTTAATTTAGGTACCCTCTTCCCATAGATGGCAAGGTACATGTACATGGGCCCATATCCCATGTTTGTTAAAATGAAGTGAAATATAATTAAGCTAAGTGCTGTTCTTTGTTTTGTGAAGTGCAATATGCAATGTAAGGAGTGAGTAGCTTCTAAGGCTGTGATAGTGAATGACAGTGAATGGGTTAAATAGTTTCATTGTGTACTTTTAATTGTACAACCTCATAGATATTACAAACAACACTGATACATTAGTCTTACAGCTAACAATCCTCTTCAGCTTACACCATTTTCACGGCTGAATATCCATGCGATTACAACTATCTACCTCAAGTAAACACTCTCAACGTAAAAGTATCACATTTTTAGTAGTTTTATCATTTTCCAAAAAAATACCTTTTTTCAATTCTCACAGCCACAGCAAATTTCAACCGTTACATGTATAGCCCACAAACGCGTGACACCACATCACCCACTAGACTGAGAAATTTCATTGGCCTGCATGTAATATTCTTGTGGTTATTTGCAATAATACCTCCTGAAAATCACAAAAATTCCACATTCTCGTTTTCTTGTATTACTTACATACATAATTTTCAAACCGGTGAACACTGCTTTATTGATTTCTATTTCAATATTGCTTTCTACTTGGCCTACATATTCTGTTAGTTTTTAATGTGAAAAACAAATTTTTTGAGCTTACATATTCACACTCTTCCCTTGGACTACAACCTTGTCATGGTGGAAGGGCTTGCGTGCTCCGATGACCCCTAGAGCTTCACTGGCGGGTGCAATGCTCCTGGTAGGGTCACCCATGCCAGATTGGTCGAAGGTTAGGAGACAGACGAATGGTAGTCCGCGCAGCGTCTGTACCTCAGTGAGGCGGCTGCAAAAGGCGTCTGATCCCAGTGGGGCGGCCTCTGAAGTGATGGTGTCACGTAAAAAACACTATTGAGATAGGCCACGGAATACTATCTTAATTAAAACAAAAACCTTGAAATTATGGACAGTTCTCAAATGATAATGAATCCTGGCAACTACGGGACTCGGCCAAGAGGGCCGAGTGTCGTGCCCGGCAGCGGTGGGAGCAAGGCCCTGCGGTCGTCATCACACGAAATCCTTGCTCAGACGTAAGAGCAGCAGAGGAAAAGAAGATAAAGAAGAGGAACGAAACTATCAGAATAGGCACGTGGAATGTTAGGACTATGCTGAGGGCGGGGTAGCTAGAGAATATAAAACAAGAAATGAAGAGGGTGGGTGTAGACATCATGGGTCTGGGTGAAGGAAGGTGGAAGGATGACGTGGACTACTGGAGCGATGACTATAGAGTAATTTATAGTGGATGGACTGAAAGTCAGCGCGAGGTCGCATTCGCAATGAATAGGAAACTAGGTAGAAAAGTAGTTTATGCAGAACAGGTGAGTGATAGGATAATAGTCGTGGAACTAAAGGCAGAACCAACAAATTTAGTTAGGATCCAGGTTTATATGCCTACCTATAATCATAAAGAGGAGGAGGTAGATGGGGTATACTATCAGCTAGAGAAAATAATTGGTAGGATATCTGGGAGTAGGCACTTGGTAGTAATGGGGGATTGGAATGCGGTGGTGGGTGAAGAAAGAGATGGGCGGGAGGTGGACGATTACGGGCTAGGAAGAAGAAACGACCGCGGCGAGAAAGCTGTGGAGTTTTGCCGTAGAAATAACCTAGTAATAACAAAAACATGGTTCAGACATCATCCTCGACGTAGGTACACTTGGAAGAAGCCGGGTGGAAGCTTGGCTTGGAAGAAATGGTGAATTCGTTAGAGGTGCAGTGCGAAAGGTATGGGATGAAGATCAACCACAAGAAAACAAAGGTAATTAGATTTTTTAGAAGTAAGGAGGCGGGGATGAATATAAGGGTGGGAGGGCAGAAGATAGAGCAAGTCGAGCAGTTTACGTATCTGGGTAGTATTTTGGAGGGGTATGGGTTTAGTGGTAAGGACATCAGATGCAGAATTGCGCTCGCTAAAGAAGTATTTTCGAAGAGAAGGGAAATGATGAGGGGGGGTCTGAGAAGAGACGTAAAGAAGAGGCTGGCGAAAACTTTAATATGGAGCGTGGCGCTATATGGGTCGGAAACTTGGTCATTGCGAAGGGAGGATGTGCGTAGACTTGAGGCGCTTGAGATGTGGGTTTGGAGACGGATGGAGAAGGTTAGCTGGATGTCGAGAAAGACGAACGAGAAGGTATTGGATATGGTCGGAGAGGAGAGGAATCTTGTGGCTGAGGTTCGGAGAAGGCAGAAGAGATGGATGGAGGAGGTTTTGAGAGGAGAGGGCATGTTGAAGAGAGTGATAGAGGGGAGAACACTGGGGAAGCGTGGAAGATGAAGGAAGAGGATAGGAATTCTGGACGAAATATGAGGAGGTGGAAGATACGAAGAATTGAAGACGGATTTAATAACGGGCCATCCTTAGGAGCGATAGCGAGACAATGTCTATGATGTTGGGATGCAGAATGGGGACTTTCCAAGAACCTACCAATCAGCTGGTAGAATACTTGAATGAACATATTCACATTTTCCTCTAAAACTTGATTTTTTTCAAAATGGTGAACACTACACCACAGGTATCTGTGCTGTTACTTTTCTCTACCTCAGATTCACACCCTCAACGTGAAATATTTTACTTTTTTAGCAGTTTATTATTTACAAAAATTATTAATTAATTATTATTATGACTAATTTTTAACTCTCTCACCCAGACTTTTAAAGCTGTGGAATTTCAATTGTTTGACGTATGGCTTTTAAATTACACACAAACGCGTAACACTGCATTTTCCACTTAACTGAGAAAGTTTATTGGCCTGTGTGTAATGTCCTCAAGAGTTATTAGCCACCCCCTGATAATCAAAGATAACTATACATTCTAAGTTCCTTGTAAAACATTCATTGTTTTGAAACCGGTGAACGCTGTACAGCTGATACCTATTTTACAGTATACAATTGTTTAGACTGTGCCTGTTCCAATACTACTTTCTACTTCCCCTTCATCTCTTAGTCTTAAAATTTATTATTTCAAAGCAATTTACTTTTAAGCTTACATATGAATATATGTTCCTTTTACACTTGATTTGTTTCAATAAGGTGAACGCTACACCACATATATCTTTGCCTTTGGTAGTCTTGTAAAACTCGTTGAAAACGATTTCTGGAAATCATTCATCAGTGAATTTTAATTACTCAAGGATTGCCGTGACTGTTTGTGACTGGAATTTAAGACTATTACTTACAGCAGCTTTTAGTTATTCAGAAGTTTAATTTACGCTTTTGATGGTCGTTTGCACTGTGAAATTTGAGAGTGATGTTATTTGATCTACGAAGTTGCTTCTTGTTATAAATAAATAAATATTTTGTTAGCTTTCTCACTATCCGGGACGGATGTGCATTCAGGGAGGTGTTAACACGGTCCTGTCTTTTCACAGCCGTTTAATGAGATATCTTTCTGATGATTGCAATATTTAAGTTGAGCTTCCCCTTTGAAGTTAAAACATAATGCATATTTCAACAACAGCGTATCTTGGAGAAGCCCTGTCTGCGGTCGCGACTTTATGTTTCTAAATTAATACTTCTGGACAGCCATTCAATTGCATAAATTTAGTTACTTCACTAACCTAAAATTCCTTCCTGGACTGCAAAACGTGTTTTAAATCGAAAATCCTGTGAGGTTAAATCGCCCAAGTTCATTACTCATCTGAGTGCATCACAAATCTGAGAATGGCCGTACAAAGAGAGGAAAAGAAGGCTGGGGGCAAATGCAGACTCAAAAATAAAACCTAGAAACCTAAATAGAATGATATAATTTTTAAAGAATTAAGGTAGTTTGAGAGAGAGATTTATTTCCTTAGTCATAATGGAGACCATATTCGAATTTTATTTTTTTATTTCAGCATCTGTAAGAAGTAAAAATTGTAAATTAATGGGGCAGAAATATAGGAAAACATGACAAAAATTCTCAGTAATGAAAGAAATATACCTATACAAGTCTCGAATTCGACCCATTTTTTCACGCCGTACCTTCGGCTAAAACGCCTTCACAGCAGAAGTTTTTTTTGCTGATTCAGTAAAAATGTCAATGGTGATTAATGGATTATTTTTTATACACAGTTGAGAAGACATAATAACTTCTCACCATTAGTTTTTTTTTACGAAATCTGGTTGTTGATTTATGTTCCTAATTTGTTTTCAATATTCTCCCTCTCGAGTGAAAAACTGTAATTTATCCCATGTAAAACAGCTTATCTTTTTTTAGGCAAATCGCTCTAAATGTAGTCCGGCTAGGGGTTAATATTTTGATATCATTGGAAAGATGACCATTTTCTTTAAAATTTGGTCGATATCATCAAATTCTAGTTGAAGTGATATTTTTTTCTCGCTCAAACTCCGCACCCGCCGCATATCAGACATTTTGACACTCTGGCGATTAAAAACTGCAAATAAAATCCACCTTCCTCCCTTTATAGAAGTATTGTGAACGTAATGAAGTAACCAACTCACAGGTGGTAGGTACTATGTGCATCGACGGTTTTCAGTTTCATTAATAGATCGTCACGGATCGTGCTTTCAGCATGGAGTTGAAAAGTGGAAATGAATGATAAGGTGTGCCCATTGTTGTTTTCCTATTGAACGCGAAGATACTCTAGCATATGACGACGACGAACGAATACATTCGAGGTTGAATCACATCATAGGAGGGGATCTTTACAGAAAAGTTCGGCGTTCCTACGAGAGTAAACTGAAACGGTCACCTTGAAAGATGCCCTGATTGTGCCTGAATGCCTTTTGATTGGAAGGATGGGATTCCCAATTCTGCGGAGCGCTTTTTGGAGGAAAGAATGAAAACGGAGGCACAAAGTATACGTTACTTAGGTAAGGTCTGGGCCGC
The DNA here is from genome assembly GCA_963573305.1 of Pyrrhosoma nymphula. Lineage (NCBI taxonomy): Eukaryota > Metazoa > Arthropoda > Insecta > Odonata > Coenagrionidae > Pyrrhosoma > Pyrrhosoma nymphula. The sequence goes on along the minus strand of OY754332.1, from coordinate 100,843,762 downwards.
ATAGCAATATTCTCTCAAAATATTTTTGAGAAGTCCCTTAAGTGGTGCAAAGCGAGACTGAGTTTGCCTTTTTACAGACCTCTGACCAGAATTAATAATAGCAATGAAGATACTTTGTGACTTCCAATGTTTATTTGAAAGTGTTCTTTTTCAAATAAACAGTGGAAGTCACAAAGTTTTTTCATTGCTATTATGAAGTCCTTCCATCACGTCATAGCTTCCAATATCGATTGAATTCAGAAATAAATAATTACAGGAAGCATGTTTCATGAACTGCCTTCCATAGGGCTACGAGCCCAGAAAAGGTAAACTTACATTAAAGTACACCTCGAGCTCTTGGTTAAAGCATGCGTAAAGGCTATTTTATATAATTATCCTGAAACCTCATTAGTTTCTTCTAAATTATTCTGGTATTTGTTGCATAATTCATTAATCCTACAGCTAATAAACCTTTTCTTAAAGCAGCTGACAACACGAATTTCAAATCTATTTGTCGTTCATATCAAGGTACAGTATCTCTCTGCTAAACGATCTTCTTCAATCACTGAAATTTACATTTCAACCATTTCTACCAAATTTCCTTCAACATTTCAACTGATAGTGACATTTTTGGGTGGCTTTACACGAGAGAACCCTATAAACATGTTTATCTACTGATAGTTGTTGATATTTTCCTTATATTTATCGCTCAAATACCCTCTGAGTGAATTCCTGAATGCTCTTTAACTATATGAGGGTCCAGGATCCAGGGTCAATTAAATGGTAAAAATTATCCCCTTCCGATCTTTAGAGGTGGATAAAATGGAAAAAATTATCCCCTTCCGATCTTTAGAGGTGAATAAATCATTGGCAGCATAATAGTCGCCTTGGTTGGTACATATGATGTCTGTAGTGATTGGGCAAGTGGCGTTGGGCACGAATCAAGTAAAACGGTGAAGTTTAAATGAAAGTGTTACCTCGACAACCTGACTGTGAACTTTGTAGGGTGATGAGGGTAATAGGGATAAGAAAACTGACTCCTTCCTTTGGAAAGCAATTCCCAGGATCAAGATAATGGTTGGTTGGCCAGTCGGCATACGTGATGTAAGGGGCTGAGTGAGTTCTGAGGATAACACATGGGGTTTCAGTAATCCTGTTGAGTGAAATGCGGCTCCGGTTGGTCAACCGCTCCCGATGAACATTAACCAAAGTACGTCTTTGCAAGCTCAACGAAATACAAAGCTCGGCACACTGCCCTCCTCATTCAAGAACTTATAAAAGCTTCCATCCGGGGACCTCGCCCATCCCCTGTTACTCACCCTCCCGAACAACCCTCAACTACTTGGTTCTAAGCCACCCCCGAAATTCTCTCTACCACTGGCTCTCTTTTCTTCACTTCTCTTTCGCGAAACTTACCGATCCCAATTTTACTCACATTTACCATTAAACGAAATTTATGCCCACAAATTGGGATTTGTCAAAAGAATATTTGGATAATGCGACGAGAAGGTTAAAGAGCGATGATATTTTTCACTCGTGAGACCTCACTTGGAGTTTGCCGCCAGCATATGGGACCCTTAAGAAGTAGGACCAATCTCTGAAATAGATGGAATGCAGCGGAGAGCAGCAAGATTTGTGAAAAGTTGTTCCGATCAACTTAGCAGTGTTACCGAATTGTTGAAGGAATTAGGGTGGGAATCTCTAACTGATCGAAGGGAAAAATACAGGTCAAATCTTTCGCGCAAGTCCGGAGCAGACAGTCATTTGCCGGACGTTCAACATATACTGCTAAAGCCAACGTACTATCGATCGTTCACACCGGTCGATTTGTCCGGCAATATTTTATTTTGATCTCTGCATGAAGTAGCATCTCATAGCATTCATAAATCAACAGTATCAGTAATATAACCCACTAGATGTTTCTATAGCATTGATCTACATGTTTGCATGTTCATTTACGTATCACTCTCCCAGTTTCCGGTTGGACTGCGCACTATTCTCATGACTGCTTTTGGCCGGCGCCTAGCGGCAGGGGGAGCGTACGAGGTTCTGATTTGTGCTGGCACGAGTGCTGCATGCCTGGTGTGGAATCATCTCGTGCCACACTCTCTAGTGGTGGCTTGCACTGTACTTCGCAGATGTAGATGCATAATGATCTTGCGGCACTTAATTATTGGAACTAAGTTAACATTTCAGCTTTCAGACCGTCGATTTAAATTTAGACTCAATCTATTATGTAAGTTCCAAGCAGGTCTATTTTCTTACGACGTTGATAATATTTTACGAAATCCGACATACTACGGTAGATCATATCATGAGAATAAATTTATGGAATTAAGACTGCAGAACGGACAGGTTTAAAATGTCATTTTTCCCACGAACGATAAGGGACCATAGCAGAGGCCAATGAGACTTTTATCTAGGTTTGTCGATAGGTAGTTTAGCTCTAAGTAGTAGTAGTACTCCCTAATACTTGAATCCTTATCTGTCACCTAGTACTAGTAGCAAGCCGTGCATGTTTTCTACATAAGTCTCGAGTCTGTCCATTTGTGTAGTTGTAACATACATAAATATTAACGGTCCCTCTCCATTGTGATAATATCTGTAGTGTAGTGCATGCTTGTGAGGCTTGATCTCGTGACAAGAATTAGCGATTTGAGCCAATGCATAATAAGTCGTAGTTACACTTACTTTAGGGTATAGTTTAATGCATGTTGGTGAATACTCACCCATGCCACACACCCCTGAGATTGCGTGCAGGGTATTTTGTAGATATAGACATCCGTTTTTTCTTCATCCTTCGAAGTTCTCTGGGAACATGGTGCCAAAGTCGGCTAATTCATGGAATTCTCTTAAGTTTCTTTCCCTCACTCCCTTACCAGAGTAGGTATGACCTTGAAAATTGGCAGGTATATGCGCCTTTACTTTAATTTTACGGTTATTAGCAAAAACACGGATTCTCTCGTAGTTCTACGGCAACATGGCGCCAAAGTGATATTTTCGAATGTTTCTTTCCTTCACGTCCGTATCTGCTAAACTAAGTGCCTGATCTCGAACCTCTTGGCCGGCTTTTTCAGATCTCATCAAGTCCTAATATTTATGTCAATAATTTCTCTCTAACACTTATAGTTCGCTCAAAACATGGCGCCAAATCTGGCTTTTTTCGGTTTTTCCACTGTAGCTTCTATACTAGCAGTCGGATTTCAAATCTGTTGGGGTTTTTTTAGATTTCGATGCCTACAACTTTATGCTTATTCTTACTCCTTATCACTCACGGTTCGCTGGCAACATGGTGCCAAATCATATTTTTTTAACACACACAGACGCCCCCAAGCGGCGACGGCAAGCAATGCGAGTATATAATGTAATCATGACCGAAGTGTACAGCTACCTCGTTTAGTGCTGGTTTACGTGGAGTCGTTGGTAATTGTTCGAAATCAATTTAAGGCACAATTGTGTAATGCGTACAAAGGTTTGTTTTGTTCTTACACAGTGTTATTGGTTTGTGGTTTTAAGCATAATTAAGAAGAATGTTATAAATATCCCTTACGATTAAAAAACTATTCAAGAGTGACTAATTTTATGGACCACAAATTATTCATCACTCATTATAGAAACCGATGATAAATAGTAGCATTGAACGCTGCGGAAGTGTATTTTGGAATGTAAGTTGAACCAATCAACGTTTTCATTTGGCTGTAAGAATTTAAAGCAAATTATCCGCCTGTAGCACTTAAATTCAATTTTCAATTACAGTCGGTATCACTAAGTTTCACTTGTGCAAGGGACGTAATATTTGTCGAGAATATTGAAAAGACGGCTTTAAAAGACGAAGATTTATCGTGTGTTTAAGTGACAATACAGCTATGGAAATTCAGTGATTACAAATTTCATATGTAATATATGTGCTATGATGTATTGTGTGTGTTCTTTTGGTGATATTTTTACATTTAAAGGTAATTTGTATTAGGTGGACTTACTCTCCTAATGAATGTGTTATGACAGGAAATGAGTTTAAAGTTTTGCATAATCTTTGCAAAGGTCGGATAAAACTGATGATTGCAATTAGTTCGTTGTTTCAACTATTATATAAAATTTGGAATCAATGCGAATTGAAATTAAGTTATTGACTACATGTATGATCTTGAACTTTAAGTTTGGCACTTTACATCCTCAGTGAAAGGATAATGATTGATTTGTGTACATGAGAAATGTAGGTATTATAGATAGATATTAGCGTATAGTTTTATTTTACACTTCTTTCAATAAATTATGCCACCTTAGAGTCATCTCTTTATTTTATCTCATTATTGTTTGGCCGGTCTCACATCTCGTGATCGATACTTGATGTCATACAATCTGTCCTATCGTGATCGGTAAAGATGAATTTCTCGATCATTGGAGAGATCAAGTTCATCGATTAATCTTTTAAGAGAGCTTGATATCGGGATTCGATCAATCACGACCGACCCATTACTACTTTGAACCCCATTTCTGCTGAGAAAAAATATTTAGTCCCATGCTACTTCGATGGTGAGCTGTTCCTTCAAATTTGTGCTATAAGCATTTCTTCAACCCTCCTGATCATTGGGCTGGTTTATTATTGACAGTTTCATTTATTTTGGTATGTATTACTTACATTTCGTATGTGGCATTTTTTCTTGAAATACCATTCTTCACCTGGATAAAATATTTTTGTGTAAGTATATATTTCTGTATTTACTCGCTGCGTTTTTATTCAGGGACAAACCACTCCCACATCACCCTTAATCGCAAGAGAAAATTGCAAGAGAGTGAAATTACGGAGGAACATTTTGCAGACATCGATTCCGATGCACATATTACTGACGACAATGACAGCTCTGAGGATGAGGACGGCGGCATCGACTAAGATATAGCTGCGACTCGCTCCAAGGAGTGGATAAAAAAGTCGAGCAGCTACGTATTCCAACGCCCATTCATTTTTTACGGTGGAGACAGGCGTTTGCACACACTTATTAGCAATACGTTTCGCTGTTTATAGTAACTGCACGCTTTAGATCACTGCCACCTAGTAGGTAAACATCATAGCCAATATCTATATATTTGATTATTTTCTTTTAGATGAGTAAATGGCCCATTAAATATAAAATATCGCATCTTTGGAACAGTAGGGGTAGAACGACCATATTTGCTTCTTTTGAAGTTGCGTCTGGCTTAATATGCACGTCATAATCTGCTCGTTTAGACTTGAATAACGTATGATTTTTATATTCAGTCTAGGTGGTTCTGGAGGAACTAATTAGTGTTTAAACCAAACCTATTTCTCACCGAACTGCAAGATACAAGGCACAACATGAGTAGGCCAGATTTCACAAGAGTGCAAATGAAAAGCTTCAGCAATCGTGTGAGAAACTCTATGGAAGAACAGTTGATAAGTTTGGAGTTTATCAAGCTTTTTCTTCGCCAACAGTTTTCCCAGATAAATATTTTGACTCTATAACTGATTTTTTTCAAGCATCACAAATATGAAAAAGTTACCAACATAATTCATTCTTGAAAAGGAACAGGAGTTTATATATTTATAAGGTCATGGCCGGTGATATTGAATAAATCCACCGACTGACGAAAAGACCCATTAAACTAATACCCAAATAATAATGACTGGATAATACCGCTTCAGTGAAATGAGCTTAGGTATGATGCATGCATAACAGAATAATATATGTGCAATGGCTGGATAAACTGGATGAGACAATAAGACATAAGTATTACAAATTACATCGTACATCCTTTTCAAAATGCTTCCAATAAAAACTGTCGTAAAAGAATGATAAGTCAGCCACATTAAGAGCCATTTCTGATATTTTGTTGGACTAAAACAAACAAAAGTATTATAAACGTTCTTCCGATGAATTTAGTACGCGAATGAAGGCTCTTCATAATATTTCCCTCTTTTTTCTTCAGAGTCAAGCGGAAGAAGATCAATGCATCATCACTATTTAATGCCTCATTTGCATTTTATCTCAGTAATGTTAATTGCTTGGTCAAAATTGTTCATGCCAAATGATTACTGCTCCACATGCAGTGTAATAAAAGAAGAATTACACCCTTTAACAAATAAGTATTTAAATCCATATACACGCAATTTAATCCTATCAAAAATGCTTCATCTTCAATTAGACATTTCTCTTCCAATGTATTTAAAGTACCATGCATGGTACCAGTGAGGACCACTCGCTCGTTAATGCCTCCATGAAGTTACCAGTAGAAGAGGCCGCCTGGGTAGCTTCATTGGTTAGAGATCTATCGTGAAATCGAATGGTCTGGGTTCGACTCCCAGTCCTGACGAATGATTTTTCTCTATGAAATTCACGCAATTGTAATTGGTACTGCCCGCACGTTGGCATTACCTGAATATTTATGCATATGGAGATGGATGTTGGTGAGTATTTATGGATTGTTTTTGGATAGTGAATTGATGTCAATCCATCGTTACTCACCATGGGTGCACAGGACATTTCATTGTAAATAATGTTCCCAAGCTCAATGAAAATACACCGAATAAAATTGCAATGTGTTAAACGGATTTTAAATTCATATTTATTACACACTGGAATGCTTCGATTTCAACTAAGCACAGAACCAGATGATAAAATGGAATTTCAATCATTTTAGCTTTGGTGTAGGAGAGACTGGTAGTAGACTACATATCCCTGTATTCGGCACCATTGATTCATGTCAACGTGTCTTGTAAATAAGCACGCTTAAGATCTAAACAACATGTAACAGAAGGACATATGATCACGGAAAGAAAATTAGAAATATCACAATTTCAAGAGTTAGTGCTGGTTACATTCAATTATCGGTATTCACTAGGCTAGGTCGGGTGCAATTGATTTAAGTAATTTCACTGGGAGCGCAACCTTAATCGAGACATACGAGATGAAAAGACAGAATAAGGTTCAGGTTCCTCATCTATGAAGAGCATATACGGTTTGGGGGATCTGCAGGAAATAATAATCATGCATAAATTCTAGATTAATGTTAAAGGGAAGATTTGATCTAAGTGGAATTTTTGGTTTTCAGTTAAAGCTTGAAAAACTACCCAAAGATTTTCAATATTTATAAACCTAGAGGAATTTTTCCATATTCCAAAAAACCTTGAACCGAAATTTCGTAATTCCAAAAGGCCTTGCATTAACCATTAATATTTATAAACTAAAACTGTTTTGAATTGATCGGCAAAGAAAAACATTTCCGTTCAAGAATGCGAACGAACAAATACTAAAATATTATTTTTATTGACTGCCTTCCATTAAATAACGAAAGGAAACAAAGACGAATGTCTTTATAGACATTGAAATTAAAACATACCTTTAAAATCGGACAGGGGAAACCAGGAAAGAGAAGGCACACAAACGGTACTCACCTGAAAAGTAAAAGACAGGATTAGCATATTGTTCATTTTTATAATACAAGTACATGCATCTAAAAACAATATTAGGGACCATTATGTATGGCACTCGACCTTGAAGGAATTGATTCAAAGAACTGCGGAACTGGCCGCGTAGTAACTTTAACGGAGTCACCTTCTAGTTGTCACACAATTGTGTAAAATTTACAAACTTTAAACACCTTTGTGTTTAAAATTTGGCTTTACCTCGTGGACAGTAGCGCTTAGCGCTCGCACACGGGTACTTTGGCATTGTATGCACGGTACCTGTGAAGACATCTCGCTCCTTAAAGCCTCCATAAAATTCACAGTGAGAGATGACGCCTGGGTAGCTCGTGGGGGTCGGACGTGTTTGTTTATCGCTCCCGAGTGCGAGAGCTGACGTAAATCCTCGCGGCAAGGGAAGCCTCCCTTGCTGCCGAACGGGCGCGAGACCGGATGGTCTCTCGCCCACCCCGGTTGACCGAGTGGGTTAACTCCCGAGAGTTTTTGTCATTTGTTATGTGAGCGGCTCGGATAACTCAAACGTAGGAAGTCACAAACTGGAGCAAGTAGAACAATTTAATTACTTGGGTAGTACGCTAGAAGAAACATGACATAGTAGCAAAGACATTAGGAGGAGAATAGCGCTAGCGAAGGAAGCGTTCAATAATAGAAGGGAGCTGATGACGGGGACCTTAAGTAAGGTTGTAAAAAAGAGGCTAGTGAAGAGCTTGATATGGAGTGTGGCGTTGTATGGGGCAGAAACGTGGACCTTGACAAAGGAAGACGAAAATAGGCTGAAGGCTTTCGAGATGTGAGTGTGGAGGAGGATGGAGAAGGTGCGTTGGACGGAAAGGAAGACAAATGAGGAAGTGCTTGACATGGTGGGCGAGGAGAGGAAACTTATAGATGAGATTCGGGGAAGACAGGGTAGGTGGATGGAAGGGGTAATGAGGGACGGTGGTTTGCTTAAGGCCGTGATAGAGGGTAGGATGTTGGGTAAGCGGGGAAGGGGAAGGAAGAGAATCGGTTTTATGGACGGGATGAAGAAAGGTAGGACTTATGCTGAGATGAAGAAAGAAATGCTAGAGGTAGAAAGGGTACGGCACGTGTAAGAGTTCGTTGGATATTCTCTGACTTTCATGACAACCTACCTCTAACCGGTAGATTACTGTAATGAATGAATGAATTCACCTGGGATGAGTAACTGATGGGAGTCCGATCATTCTCTTGCAATCGGGAGTTGAGATTTACTCAATATTCACTCCGAATTTCCCTCAAAGTAATAATTAGTGATCGGTCACTGCTTAATTAATTATTGAAAATAATCTGGGCATAATGAAAGGAAACAATCCATGCCTGGAAACGTTAATTCTAAGCCTATTATTTGTGCCACGAAAACATCACAACTTTTTTGTGACCGAAGTCAAGTGCACTGAATTTGGCATAAAGCTTTTAAGTACTCTCACAATGAGGCACACAATGTTTTTCACAGTATGGCATTGCTTCTATGAGAATGCATTTAAACTGAATTTATTAATTGATTGCCTTGCGATTGGATATATTGATTTATCAAACCAATCTATTTATGCTAAAGGATTGACAGATTTAAACAGTTTAGAGTCCCTGATATCTCCCTAGCAGCTCATTTTTCGTATGTGCGCGTGAAAGTGTAGGTTGTGCGCTGTGTTGTGAAACAATCTCGTCCAAAGGAGCAAAAAAATAGCTACCTAATTAAAATTACGTCGTGTGTTTGATACCTTGGATTTCACAAAAATTTCTTTAGCTAGCATCCCCCATTCCGTGACTGATTGATTCCATAGTCAGAGAGGTCAGTGGAGTTTTACGACATCTCCACAACATATTGCCACCATAGTGAACATAGCTTCTAGAAATTAGAGGTTCGTTCAGAAACGGAGAGCTGAGTGATGGATATACTTACAGTGAATGAATCTTTTTGTTTTGTATCAACTTCCTAAACAGTCGCAGTGCAATTAACAGATCAATAAAAACAATGTAAGACGAATTACAGACTATAGAGCAAAATTAACATTGAAACATGCCTTCGGTGTAACGCCGCTCGAAACTGATTTCTAAATACGCAAAGCGAAGTCATACCCTTTTCATCCAACACAAATCATTACTGAAAATTATACTTTACGATATTACCTAAAAAAGGATAAAACCCTAAGTAGGATAAAATAAATGCAAAACTATGGCGAATGAAGCTACAAAAAGTGGATTGTAATTTATCATAAATTAAAGCGGTAATTTTTGAATGAGTTTTCCTTCAGTAGAGATATAACTAAATTGATTTCTCTCTCTCAGAGAAGACATGCACTCCATTTAAAAATGCCTACGATGAAAAACAGCTCTTATATAAAAGATAAGATTTTCAAATAAGCAACATGAAAAATGTTCTGGTTATTTAGAATAGATTCGAACGAAATAGAAGTTGTGGTTTAAACTTAAAGTTGGCGTTCATTTTTCAGCGAAAATTAATGGGAATGAGTCAAGATTTGATAAGGTTAGGAAGAAAAGTGTACTAGATAATTTGGGATAGTCATTTTCAGTATATTACCTATGGTAACAGAAATCTAAAAAAAAATGTTCATTAATCAGAGAACAACTTTAATATTTTGTAATATCGCCATTATTTTCAGTTGCAGATCGAAATCGTGACTGCATAGACCCAACCAGATGTTCTATTACACTGGGACGTTGGCTTAAAGAATTCCAAACATCCCGTATGTAGACTTATAAAGTTTTACTCGGTTCTTTCTCCGTCGTAATATCACTCATTCACAATGTTACCCTACGCATTCTCAATAGGAGAAATGTCCAGGTAGTTAGCTGATCAGGGTAAAACGCAAAGTCGAGAATTATCCTCAAAAAATTGCTTTGTAGTGGTCGGTTCGTCGATCTATTTCCTCGATTTATCAAGAATACAATTAAGCCCGCTACTCGTAAGAGTGAAAAATACCTAACGCCTTCCCCTTTTGCATTCTCCGCCTACCGTTGCCTACCACTTGGAGTCGGGGGAGTTGGCTGGTCAGCGATAGCGGGAGAAGGTCATACGAGGGTCTCCATAGTTGAGTGGAAATGAGTCAAGTTGGCCCTTAGCAGTCGCTGAATGCATAGGCAATACCCGATGTTCGAATTCAGCGAAATGCGAAGTTGGCCGCGCTCACCGCGTGGACCGACTTTTGAAAGTGATAGTACGAATGGCGGTCGACCGCAACATTCCCTCTTATGTCACCATAGGGGGAAACCGCGGACTAATTATTTACGATGGCCAGAGGCGGACGTGTGCCCGGTGCAATGAGGGGGGCCAAGAGCGCAGAAATTGCCCCCGAAATGACGTGGGCAGGCGTTACGCGGACGTCATGGCGACACCCTCGGAGGGGGCGGCTGTTGACGACGAGGAGACAATGGAGCAGCGTGCGAGGGATCAAACTACGATGGAGGTGGACCCGGGGTCGTCTGGGGCCGCTGCCAAGAACCTTATATATAGGGTTCTTGGCCGCTGCCATCGCCACGAGGGTGGAGGAGGGGGCGGTCAAACGGAGCCCTTCCCCCTCCAGCATTGGGGAAGCTAGAGAGGAAGACACCATGAAGCGCCTGAGGACGAAGTCCCCGCCTCCGGCCACTTCCGTCCCCGACCGTGTGGCGGCGGAGACCCATGTCCCACTCCTACAGGGACAACGCCGCCAGCCTTCCCTCCCCGCCCACCGTGAGCCAGACATTCTACAAACGCCATGCCTAGACAACGACATAACCGCCGCTCTCACCACTTGCGCCGAGTCCGGCTTGACGAGCTAGGAGATGCCGGAGGGGCCGTTGAGGAGGGATAGAGGGGGGGAGCTCGGGGGGGGAGGCCCCACAACGCGTATGAGCGGCGGGTCAGGGGCGACGGGTGGCGATATGATGAGGAGCGTGGCGGGGGGTGGTGCGAGGGGTGGTGTGTGTGACGACTCATCCCAGGTAACCTATGCATCGGATGAAGAAGAAAACACGGTTGAAAGTCCAACCTCCCCCTCCTCCCCTTTACACATATCCCCCACCCAGGAGATTGGCGATCCTCCCCCCTCCCTCCCCAACCCACCCACTGAGACCCCTAACCCTTTCCTTCCTCACCCCAACCCATTCCGATACCTGGTGGAAGACATCGCACGAGAGAATGAGTCGGACACCGACTCTTCCGGGAAAAAGCAACGGCCCGAGAAGCGACGCAACACGCGACGGAGAAACAAAAACTCCGATCAAAATGGTAAAGTAAAAAATTAGACCCTTCCCAATGCCTATTAACATGAGAGTCCTAACGTTAAACATTGCGGGGGCGACTAGCGCCTTCAAGTTAAACCTAATTTCGGCGTTTACAAAATCTCTTGATCCGGACATCATAATGCTCCATAAGACGGCGGAGGGGGTCACTTGGCCACAATACCGGCCTTTTGTGAATTGTAGTGGTTCACGCTGCGGGACCACCACCCTAGTGAAAAACTGCCTTGCCGTCAATACGGTACGCTTCCATGCATCTGGGAGGATAACCTCCCTCCAAACACAAGGCATCACTTTCGTAAACATCTATGCCCCGTCAGGAGAAAGGAAGAGACTTGAGAGAGAAAAGTTTCTTAACGAAACTTTAGGCCCTAACCTGACTCCCTTCATGGGGAAAGCCATCTTAACGGGTGATTTCAATTCCATTTATAGGCGGGAGGACTCAGAGTCCAATCGCGTCAAAATCTTAAACAGACCGAGCCGGGCCCTTAAAAATCTAATCGATTCCACCTTTTAACTGAAGTGGTCTTATCCAGCTCCTCGGGCCCCGCACCTTTTTCGCGTGTTGGCCACAACTCCCGCACGCGAATCGACCCTCTCCTACTTTCCCGCAACCTGAGACCCTGCCGTACGCCACTAACACCATCCCCGTTTCTTTTTCGGATCATTGCGCCCTATTCCTCGACCATAACGTTCCTTTGACCTCCCCCTCCCCCCAGAGACCGAGTCCCGCCCGAATGTCGCGTTTGGACACGCGGCCGCTTGAGGATGAGGGTTTTCGCGAAGCCGTCCGGGCACAGGTTGGAGACCTCGTGTCTGCTCTCCGTCCGGATGTAGATATTTTAAATTGGTGGGAGAGTGTTTTTAAACGAAAAATTAAATCATTCTTGAAACGTCAAACCACAGAGTGGAGGAGGGAGCGAAATTGTACCATTCACTTTTACCGGTCCGTCTTAAGCGAGCTCTTAAACTCAGACCCTCGTCCTCCGAACTTTAACGTGCAAGTGTCTTCTTTAAAAGACACAATCCTCATGCACGAAATGAAGCGGCACGTTCCCAGCCGGTGGCAGAGAGAGGTGGACCCAGATACCTGGGGCCCGCTCACCCTCTCTGAACTGCGGAGGGTTATTCGACTCCGCGGGGATGCAACACCCGCGTCGCCATCGGCGGGGTGTCCGGGCGGTGGTCTCCTAGAGGACGCCACTCGGCACTTTGCGAGCGTATTTGACCGGTACAAGCCCTGGCGGGAGGGTGACGCCCCTCCCCTTCCGTCCCCCCTGCCCTCCCTATCCAAGGAGAAGAGCGACTCGCTTGCGGGAGAGATTACGGGGGAGGAAGTGATAACTGCTACCCGCTCCCTCCCCAAGGGAAAGGCCCCCGGCCACGACCCCCGAGATACATGTATCTCGGGGGTCGTGCCCCGGCTCAGATGGCCTCCAAAATGAACTTTATGCTGCGTGTTGGGACGTTCTAACGCCAGTCTTAACCATGGTTTTTAATGGCTTTACTAGTCCTTTCGGTGCGCTTACTCTAATTCAGCACACTGCGATCATAACTTTGATACCAAAGCGCAGTCTGCCGAAATCGTGTGGCGACTTTTGGCCGAGTTCGCTTTTTTATTCCTGCTATAAAATTTTTACACTCGTTCTGAAAACTCGTCTCTCGGTCGTTGCCGAATCGGTTTTACATCCATCCCAACACGCTAGTGTCGAATAAAAGAAACATCTTAGACGCGACAGTTTTGATACGTGACCTTTTTCTATCCGTGCCCCCCTCCTATGAAGATTTTTATGCAATTCTAGCCGTAGATCTGAGTAAAGCTTTCGATTTCATCCGAATTGAATATATTTTATTTATTTTAAGAAAGATGGCTTTCCCTGAATCCTTTATTTATTCCATTGAACTATTGTACTCTGATGCTAGAGCACACCTGAAAATTAATAGGGACATCTTCCCTCCTTTTGCCATTAAAAATTCTGTTAGGCAGGGATGTCCTTTATCTATGATATTGTTTGCGTTCGCAATGGACCCCGTTATACACTCCCTGCAGATTGCCGGACTGGGGGTACAAAGATGCGGATCCAAATACACGGGTGTCGTTTATGCCGATGACATAACCCTCTTTATTGGTAACTTCCGGCAATTAAAACAGGCCGAGGACATGATTAAATTATACTCCCCCGCGGGAATCGAAATAAACACACAGAAATCGAAGGCACTAATAATTAAAGGGGAAAAAACAGCCTTGGAGAATACTTGCTGGAGGGAAGCATTGCCCTCATTTAAAATTCTTGGGTTCTGGTGGGACAAATCGGTAGACGAAACAATAGAGAGAAATTGGAACGAGGTGGACCGGGCCGTGCGTTGGAGTTCGGGGCGGTACACTTTGCCTTCTCTCCCCCTCACCGCCCGCGTTCGACTCCTCACACAAATAGTACTTCCCAGAATATTTTATCTAGCTCATGTTTGGCCCATTACAGCGCAGGGCAACGCTCAAATAATAAACGCCACAAATTCCATGCTCTGGCACGGAAATATAAGGAAGGTCGCGCGCAAACAACTGCATGGCCCGCCGGAGCAGGGAGGTTTAAACCTCACCAACATTGAATTAAAAACAAAAATTTTATTGGCAAAGTTAAATGCCAAAGTGTTGGGGGGCGCGGACGTTGAGAGAAGAGCGCTTCTTCGCTCGGCGTGGGACAAGGCGAGCGCGTCATCGACAACCTTCACGAGGGGGATTAAAGTCACCAGGGAGGTCGTAGAAAATCTTAGGGAAGGAGAATCATTTATAGTTAAAAAACATACGAAAGAATTAATGCGAAAAGTAGAACTCCCACTGCATCCATCAATAACAGTTGGAGGAATTGGGCTTCTTGTGGGAAGGGGGACGCTAGGACTGTCAAGTGCCATTTTTGACGTTATTGCGGGCCTCCCTCCCAAACGAGAAATTAGGCACAAGATGGGGCTAGAGGACTCTGCTCAGTGCTCAACATGTAAACGGCTGGGCGATAGCACACATCACGTACTGGGATGTGATGACAAGATAATGGCATCTAATAAACCTGAATTTTCGACTGTTTACAAATTTTAAGAATAAAATCCTTTCGGCCACAATCGCAAAATTTGTAGAGCTTAAAATAAACCACAAGGCATTGGGCAGGGGTCTACTGCGCTTCGTCCAGGAGGCCCCATTCCATGGCGCACCTCCTACCATGCGCCCGTGGCTGTGTATGCTGTTTGGGCGGGTGGTGGACGCCGAGCAGCGACGCGAGGCGCCGTTGTCGCAGGAGTTGGAAGAGGAGTCCAACTGAGGAGCATCTTGCGGGCTCAGCTCGCGCAAGCAGTGAGAGGAGCCACGGCGCATGTGGCAAGACGACACCATTGGTGTGGCATGTGAGGAGCAGGGCCGAATCGAGTGCCCATTGGGCTAATTAGAACTGTCGGTGGGCAGCGAGAATGGAGTGGTCAGATGGGGCCGCATCGAGCCCGAGGTGGAGAGAAACTTTAAGGACTATTTGTTTTTTCCTTTCATTCTCTTCTTCAATATATAAATTCACATGAAAAAATAAAAAACTGTATTTGAGAATACTTGGAAAATAAATATATTTCGACCGTAGCTTAACTGATAGAGCACTCGACGCGCGAAATCTGTCTGGTCTGTCACTTAAAGTCTGGGTTCGAATCCCAGTCCAGGCGAATGATTTTTTTACTGCGAATTATACACAATTGAAGGAATTGAGTTTAAGTGATTAAACATATTCTGCTGTTCACTACTATTAGAATATCCTTGCTTTTAAATTATTCTAAAGATTTTTCTCCACAGCTACTGTTACCTTTGCGCCCGTGAATGTTTAAATATGAGATTCAATGCGCCGTTTAAGGGCTAATCCTCAAATTAAGCTTAGGAATGGGCCAATTTAAAATGTGTGTATTTTAAAAGTATCGTAACCATTTATTACTTTAGCATATAACATTAGCCAGGATTATAGTCCGTCATCCATTTCTGTCATCATGGGTACGATTCTCCAAGCGCGGTGATAATGGTGATACGCCAAAATTATAGATAATTTCATGGTTTCCCATGATTCAGTATTTACAAACTGTCACACAAAGCAACACACATAACCCTATTCGTATGCGAATATTTTAAATGGCAATTGTTCCATTACCATTTTCGTAGAATAATAGCGTGTGTATTATGCAATTTTTCTACAAAACTATTTGATATTCACTCAATATGCAATCATTATCTTCGCATGTTATGATTTTAACCTCGGTTAATGTTACACAATATTATTGGAATTAGAATTGGTGACTATATAAGGCATCGCAAGTATTATACAATACTACCATATAGAATGATAAGCAGTAACTTTGTAATTCCGCAGGTATTTATTGGAAACGACCTAGCTTTCGACGTAGCACGTCATTATCAGGTACAAATATCACAGAACACTCAAAATATACAGTCACAAACATTAGGGGGGTGGGCGAGAGAGAGGGTGAAGTAGATTGGGGAGGATGAGTTGTGGAGAGTTAGGCCTGGGAGAAGTAATGTCCTTCCTGGGGGGTGGGGTTCAGGTGGGAATGGAAAATTTGGGTTACTCAGTGCACTCGTGACTCACTGAACTGGGGCTGGAAGTAACTGCTTCTCATTTAAAATGCTAAGCAAATACCATAAAGTTACGCCTGAGAAAACGGACAATACCACCATACAAATGTTTTTGCCAATAACGAGAATTATACTCTTATTGTTAGAAAGAAATAATAAATTATCAAATGAATAGAGAGCCAGCAGAGTGGGTACGATTTTAGAAGGTTATCTTTAACAATTTTGACTCTTCACGATGTGTTATATGCGTATGTTGGAGTCATGAAAAATAATATCAATAAATAAACCTTTCTTTAAAAGGAAATCTCAGCTTAGAAGTATAACAACCTCACACAAAGGCGGATGAGCAACCATCTAGAAATGCCATCGCTCATTTATCCGCGGCTTTTGGCCCGCGATGGAAAGGATTTGGGAAGACTATGGTTGGGAAACTCACGATATATATATTTGGGAGGATTTTGGTCTCCCATGATCCTCTAGGACTCCCTAAGGTGAGCCCGCGAGAGAGGTTCCCCGAGCAGTTTGGAGCAGAACTGACTTTTCCCCATTACCTCCAAAGTGACGAATCGCGACTACAATCGACGTGCCATTAAATGCGCCCAACGTGGCCCAACCACTGCCATATCCCTGCCCTGCCACTCACCCTCTCCCAGCCTAGTGATTACAAGAGGACTGAGAGAGTGTGAGTGCATGAATAGGAAGTTGTGAAAGCTATCTAAATGAGCAAAGCGTGGAGCTAACAAAAGATAGTCAACGATGGGCTTTATCCCTTACGCCACCGCCGCTGGAAATAACTAAGGGATGACAAGTGCGATGCATACGAGATTGATTCGATAATGCGACTCAATAAACTGTATTGTGTGCGGTTCACAGGAGAGGAAATATTCTTCTACGATCACGTTAAAGGTGCAACATCATGCCACGTATTTCCCCTTTCAGTTATTTTTTCTTGGTGCGTTGTGAAAATAGTAGGTTTCGATCTTTGGTTAGCGATTAAAGTAACCTTTAAGTGATTTTCCAATAAGTACTCTGCTGATCATTCTTTATGAGAAAGTCCGTGGAAAACATTATGATTTGTTTAATTTGATATAGCAGACTCAATGGAAGAAAAGAGAAGAGTGGGCTTGTTGATAAACATTCCAAAGGATATATATGCTGCCTACCATTAAGCTGCAGAATAAATTGGGATACATCAGTGGAAATTAAAAACTAATCGCTGATTTAATAGATAGTGCCCACAATAATTAATGATTCAATACATTCATAACAGAGCCATTTATAATATGAAAGAGTGCTATATTTCCAAATGGGTTAGTGATTGATGAAATAAATTTATAGTTCAAACCATGCGACGCATAAAATGAAAGAAAAAGCAAATAATTCTGACTCAGTCTTTACTTGGACTGTAATAAATAAATAATGCAAAATAATTTCAAATCAGCATCTTAACATTGCTTAAGATTGGAATTTTTGGCCATCGTCTACAACAGCAGCAACAATTTTGATTTGAGGATATCGGTATCGGTAATTCAGTTAAATTATGTATTTATGATAAAGAATGAACATTTTATAATCAACCCTAAAGAATCGGGGGTGAACCTAATTCGATAACTTCTCAGGGTATTCGTGCAATAGTCTTTCTAATCTACTCCACGCTGAAGGAGTTAGTGCGATTGCATTCGCAGATTTGGTGGAAAAATATTTTATCGTAAATACTAGGTAGCAAACCCTGGGAGCGATCGCGGAAATTTTTTCTATCCTTTCTCCCCCGACTTTAACCATGAAAGTCCGGGAAGAGAAGTTGGAGTATCCTGCTGTCCATAAGATCATCAAAACTCACATCGCCTTCCCCCGCGGAATATGGAAGGAAGAGAGTGAGAGATTCACCAAAAAAGTCCTCATCCTGTTATTCTGTCGCACTTTCCCGTGCGGAACGGACAGCTGGCCACAGAGGCGGGCATAACTGGATTAGAAGTAGCACGCCAGGGCGACGGGCAGATCTCTTCTGTCTAATTCCCATATATTTGTAGGCGCCTCGAGGGAGCATCCTCTCCCGACCACCATCGAGAGAAAAGAGGCGGGCCTCAGAGTTGGCGAACAGAAACCATTGCAAATAATAGAGAGAGAAAGGAGGAATGATTTTCAGGGTTTGAGTGCAACTGGAACACAGGCGGACGTTTAACCCCCCTGCCAAACACCCTAGAGGTGGCTCGCAGGGTAATATGTAGATGTTAACTGGGAAGCGGCGTGGTCCACTCCGGAGTCTAGTAAGAGAAACAATGACGAATTTATAAAATGCTTTGAAGGTACTTTTTTGTAAAACTGCCTCGCTTAGTGAGTGGCCTCCATTGGCCGTTTCCTGGGACATGACCGTGAATTACGAGTGAAGAATGAGCACGTGGAAGTTAACTAGGAACCGCGTAACTTTGGCCTGCAATGTTTTCTTTGGAGATGATATGTTTTTCCTCTCCCAAACAGGAAATGATTCTTTGTGTACACTCAAATAAATTAAAATGCTGACGCACGAAAATCGCACCATTTTCCCATTACTAATTACTCCAGGTAATGAAGAAAGGTTTCCAAGGAAAGTTATAAAAATTCGGAAACTGGATAGACCATATATTTACACTATGATTGCAGAAAGGTTTAAAATTAACATTTATATGCATACTTAAAAAGTAAAATGTATTAGAACAGTACACGTTTTATAAAAATTATATCAAACATTTTAAATATGTTATATGAAAATATGCATGGGAAGTCAGTGAGAAGTTGTACAACTATTTCTGAAAATTCATTTCTTAAAGCAGTTTCCAATCGTTCCCCTAATTGATTATAACTTAACCGTTTCAATCAGACAAAGCACGATATTCACTCATACATTTTTAATGCATTGTCAAGCAATAATGCGTATGTCACCGTGGATTTTGAACGTTTTTATAGATAACTGAGAGAGATACGTGTAGGTACAACGTTGAGTGATATTATACGCAGATGATGGTGTGTTGCTGTTTGAGAGCCCACAATATTTAGAGAGGCTCCTGTAAATGGTGAAGTAATTGAAGACCTAGGCAGAATGTTTCCAGAAGAAGGAAAGAAAGATGATGGGATTAAAAGGCGTGTTAATGCCGGAGTGAAAGTTGTAGGTAGTATACGGTACATATTTAGGAATGAGTGTTAGTATGGGGAAGTAAAAAGAGCAGTGTATTGGCGGCATCGATTGTAGTGGTCTCCAAAGTTACGAGGAGAAAACTATATTGTAAACCTGTTCATCCTGAAATCTATTCTAGTAATTTTATATATCAACCATATGCACTAATTTTTCATGGCGTGCAAACAAAGTCTTTGCGAGAGACGTTGATTCTATTTTTTGAGAGACCTATGTTCAAAACTGTTTTAACGTTGGCATTGGAAGTGATACTCAACGATCATGTCACAATCGAAATGAAGAAGGTAAAAACTAATAAAACGCCTGACTCGAATTCATGTTTGATAGTCTGCGTACAGTTGAATAACCATTTAATACACATTTCTAAGATGCACAATTATGGGCGACAGAATAAAAAAATACTATCAAAAACCTCTATAAAAGTATCAAGACTTTTAAAGATATTTTGATAGAGATGTTTATAGGAATTCTGTTGAAAATTCTCATTAAAAAGCAGTAATCAATTTTGGATAAAATGAACACATTTTTTGAGTGATTATAATTCAACAAACTTATTTATTATTTTAGATTTCATTTCGCACTTTTCCATGACGCATACCACCTCATCGTGATCACATCAGCTGCTCTTAATCTATGATTCAGCTGAGGCAATGACGATGGTGTTCCCTGGGACGAAGTTAAAAAATACTGGTGTGCTTAAGACCACACGGGAGAAGGGTAAACTTCTATGGCGATATTCTGACAGATATAATATATAAAAAATATTTCATCAATTGTAATATTGTGGATTTTATATAAAGGTGTTTGTATTAAATAATTCAGCCACGCTCTAATCACTCGTTTCTTCACTACGCCATGCAGAAAGCTAGACTTATGTATATTTTCTCTCTTTATGTAAACGTAAATACAGTGATCATCATCGACATTTCGCGGTAATTTACTCACCATTGTATTAACCTCAACTGGAACATTAATTACTTGACCATAAATCCCAAGCTGACCGTGGATATGTCACAGTCGCCTTATTTGCATGAAAGGAATTCAAGGTGATATTAATCTTTCAGTCACCAAATATAATGGAAAATTTTTCTAGCTATCTGGAAATGGGGGATATTTGAAACCATCATAAACTGATAGCTGTGGGATATTATTTTTGTGAATGCTTGTGATACAGGTTGCATATATCTGAAATTCCGATTTCTGAACCGGAACAATTTTCCTGATTAATATTATGCTTTTTGTACTGTCAAATATTGGTAAATGATTTTAAATCATTTTGAAACCAAAGTCAATCGCAAACATCGCAAGCATGTCCAAATTCATTATTAATAAATTGCTTTATAAACTCTTTATGTGCTGACAAATGTGTTGAGAATGAGCTGTACATTATTTGCTGCAGTGGTCGTGCTTGTATTAGAGGTTCTTTAGTATTATTTTCGTTTGACATGTCTTTTTCATTCCGCCGTTGAACGAAATCGTGCACAACATTATCAACATTTGAATTTGACTCGCCCCGATCCTCTCCTCCATCAATCAGCATAACCGAAATATGAAGATCTGGAGATGGTCCACCACTTTCAGAATTAGGATAGGTAATGTCTTTCCGCGGTATAAATGGCACCTCTCTCGTAGAGGGACCTGCTATTTGCGAACAATGAATTATGTGATCTCTCTTAGGAATGAATGATAGTTTTTTGGAGGGCCCCGCTATTTGGCAATCAGTCATTTCCATAGTTTGTAGTAAACCATCGGTCCCTTGTCTCTCCCTGTAATTTTTAGAACGAATTTTATCTTTGCTCTTTCTATGAGCAGAATCTTCATTTCCTACACAATCTTTATTCTCGATATCTGCTTTTTTCTTAGCACGGTAATTTCTGGCATATTCGGCTTTTTTCCTCTTGTTTTCCGCTTCCTGTGCACTCTGATGAATACATTCTTTCATTCTTGCGCGGTAATTTTTGGCATATTATTAATATTTGGCATATTATTAATATTTGGCATATTGCGCGGTAATTTTTGGCATAATTTTTCTCTTCCGGTCCATGTTAGTTTTCTCCAAATCGGGATCTGCGTCAATTCTCCCCAATTCTTTCATTTTAGCGCGATAATTTCCGTCATCTTCGGCTTTCTTCCTCTTTCTTTCATCTCCCTGTCCTTCCGCTAAATTATTCAATTGTAAAATCTCACCCATTTCGTCTGTTGTTTCATTACCCTTATGATCTTCTTGCCGCTCTCTCCCACTTTCAGCATTTTCTAACATTGCGGATTCAACACAAGCTACGTTGCCTTCAGGACGTTTGTCCATGTTTCCGTGCCTACCATTTTTACCCCACAAATTTGTCGGGAAAAACTTTTGAAAGATCAGAACAAAATCTGAAAGAAATTATCAAGAATTGTTCCCAAAAAAAATTCTAAAAAATACCAAAAAGACGTCTCCCAATAGGATAAGATCAGGGTACCTTCGATACGATGGACATTGGCTCTAATCACTACGCCAACTTACTCTGTTGAAGCGAGAGCGTTCTCATTGGCATGCTAAGCGGGGCCACAGAAAGAAGAATCTGACGGTACGTGACGCGAGTTTGATCTTTTTCCCCCGTGCCAAAAGTGCCCAACGGCCCATAAGAAGTTTAATTTCAATAAAACATCTGCCTGGGCTCCGGGTGCAAAATGTTTCAAGCCGTCTTTTTGATTAACTGTGGACCATTAGCAACAACTGTAATGGACGGTATCAACAAAAATATATTTAACAAATATTTGCTGTAGACAAACGATGTAGTCTCAGATTTCGTTTTAATTTTCAAATGTTGTTTCACCGAGACACCCTCATTCTGCGATTAACCGCAGGTGACCAGCTTTGACAATTCCCACCTAAATGCATCTAGCTACCACGTATATTGCACTGTCATTTGGAACGAGGTATTTTTATCATGATTTTGGACGTTAAATACGTCTCAATCTTGCTCGGGGTTTCATAGAATAGTTCAAGGCGTCGCCAAAAATATTTGTTTTCAGCGGTAGTAGACGTAACAAACCAAACCTTGTGAATATTGGTCAATCTGAGTTAGCCTAGTGTTTTTCATATTGAACTCTGTCGTCGTGAGGGCCTGGATTTTGCTACGTTAGTATTCCAATTATTTTTCCTCATTAAATTTTATCGTATTTCTAGAATATTTAGCGGACAATGTACATGAAAAGGACGATGGTAGGTTATTGAATTTCATTCTCTTCAAGTCTGATTCTGTGTGGTCAACGTGACCTATTGTTTCCTATTTTACTTTTCATATACGTTACTTATATTCTACCTTTCCAAGGTATTATATTTAACTCCACGTATTTATGACCAAGAAAGCGAATATCTACGAAGAACCCAGAACAGAGAAAGTGTTTCCTCGGGAAATTCGGCCACTTCTCCTTTATTCATTATAAAAATAAAGAGAGGTGAGGATGATATGAATGTTTGATGGATCCACAGTTTTTTATTAATTCACAATTATTAATAATTCAATGCAAACATTTGTTCTTCAAATAAAATTCCACGGTTTCAACTTTCTAATAAGGTATGCTTTCAACTGAAAAAACGGGCGAAATATATCTTATAGTATCCTTGACTATTTTTTAGTAGTAATAGCGGCTTGGTCCGTAAAAAATCTACATTCATGTAATACAAAAGGAGTGACCTTATTACAAACAGAGATGAAAAGGTTCGTTATACTAAGGGTTTGTTATCAGTGAATTACTAAGTGCAAATGGAAGTATTATTAATGAAATCTACTTGAATCTACTTAAAATTTAATAAAAGATATATTCTAAAATTAATAACTTGGAATAAAAATAGCAAAACCCAAAATATTTTCTGAACTGTAGTAATAGCATATCTTTCGCAAAACTATAAAACTACTTCTTATTCGCCTTGCAAAAATTGGGTCTATACCTACTTCATTACATATATAATTTAAAGATATCCAGACTAACACTAGATCGCTTTTATAGATTAACACAGCAAAAATTGAATTATTACATCTCTTAATTTTCGCCTTAGCTCTCTGTAAATATATTTTTATTAGACAAATCCATATATGCTATGAGCCAATAAAAATTTGCAATGAATGGTACCGCAAATATACCTATATTTTTTAGTGAAAATGTTAGTATAAAAACTATTTAGCAAGAAAATTGATTATTCTCCTCTATACAAATAATCTGGCAAAGTAGCTTAAAACATATTTTGCCAGAAGCGTCGTGAGTTCAAGGACAGTTGCACTCACATGGCTCAAAAAGTAAATGGACCGGTCGATCGTTCGAACGATACGTCTACCCCTCACTTCAAACCGCTCTCGAATTGAAAACGAACCTAGACAGATATTATATTCTTGTTACATCGTATGTGTTTGCATAAATAAAACTGATTGAATATCTGAGAAAACAATCCGGATCATATTTTTTGTTATGTCTATTACAAAAATAATATAATAAGTGAGCAATTAAAAGTGAAGAAAAACCCTATGAAATAGATATTTACTTAAATGGGGTAATTTGAGCCATTTTCATAAAAGGATCATTTAAAATCCTTTTATAGGAGTAAATATTCTCCGTTCCATGCAGTAAAGATAAATAACGCGAGCAATGAGGTCATACTAAGGTCATTCATATATATATATCTAGCTCTTCCTCGCGTAGCCATCATTGAATTGAGTAATATTTTTTGTGAATAATAAAGCTGTTTGGAATAAGAGAAAAGCAGATAAGAAAAAAGCGGAAAGTGTGATTGCTTGAAAGAATTTGAGCAACGTGAATTAACGAAATAAATGCGTTGGGGAGTGGGGAGAGAGGGAGAGCGGACGGGAGAGAGAGTGTAGCGGTCGAGGAATGAAGAGAAAGGTGAGACGGCGAACGAGTGAGCGGCATCAAAAACATGTGCATACGACGAGAGGAGAGACGGAGGGAAGGGCTTGTTATTCTCGGTGTCTTTATCTCACTCTAACCCCAAGGTGGAACTCGTGGAAGATTTGGCCCGCGTGAAGGGCGAAGAAATCTTAGATTAATGAATGCGTCCACGCTGAGTTCTTGGGAATAGGACAGAAGTTAATTTCAAGGCTAATGTTCTCAAAACTAATTTACCTTATACACAAAGGATCCCATTCACTGCAAAAGTTATTAAATTTCAATTCAAACTCTGAAAAGTTACATCGCTTGAATGTGGGCAGTTGCATTTTCTACTAATTTAATTCAATTCTGAGAGAAAAAAAACTGGATTTCTCAGTTGCGGAATGTATTTCCTCCTAAATTATGACTTTTGAATCGACTTCAACGCAACCTGGCCATCGTGGCAAAACATCATTACACCAGATGAAGCTTACCTGTATGTTGAAATAATATGTGTAACTGGAAAAAATAGGTGCAAACTTCTTCTATCACATCATTAGTGACTACAGCAAAAACAGAGCGAGGACCTCCGTCAAATCGCTTTTCCTTTTCACATTTTCCCACCTCCAATTCTCTTTTACTTGCCCTCCATTCTTACCTGTACTCCTTACACCGCTTCCCACACGATCTCAAGGCGCACCGCGGCCACTCACACGTAATTATAAAGACGTACATGCAAAACGGAAAACTGAAAAACCTTAAGTCAACAAAAAAGACATTCTTGAGCACTGCGTGTACCGTCTCCGGCAGTTACATAAAAATAAGACTCCACACATGTCAAGCACTTAAGAAATATGAAACATTATGTTACTTCACCACGAATTCTTATCCCTGCCCTTCTCTCTTCACAGTTATTTTTTTGTGAATCTCATAAACTTGAATTCATAAGAGAGAATTTTTAAATGTGAAGATCATTTAGCATCATCATCAGAGATAGAAGCAGTAGCTGACTTTATTGAAGATATTAACATGACCGTCCAAAATATTAATGATTTCCAAGTTTTTCTTACAGAAGATAGGAAATGGTCAACAAAGATTATGAATTTACCGTGATCAGAAATTGGATCCTAAAATTCCCATTCCTTAGCGTGTCTCCTGTCATATAGCGGGCGTAGGATAAGGAGGAGTTCTTTGATTTTTGAACTGTACAGCATTTTGTCCTGCTTATACAATCCGTATACTTTTTTGCGGATACATGGCGAAGAAAATGTGCATTTATAATTTTAACGTCGAAACACGTTAATATGCACGAATTCGCGAACGTCTTTCCTTTCATGTCACTTCTTTTTCAGAGAATACGCGGTCGTTGGTGTTCACACATGCACTTGCGCGGGTGCATCCATCGCGTAAACTGGCTTTTAAAGAGATTGCTCATGTAGTATTTAGGTTTACATGACTTTGTGTGATAATTGGTCGAATCGTAATAAAATCGAAAATTTAATCGAAGAAATGGATAGAATAAATGCTGACTTGCAATCAAGTCATGTTTTCTTACAATTCATCTTTTCACACGGCCCTCAAAATCATTCGTCCAAATTTTTGTCATTATTGACTACCGTAATATATCGCCTGAATTTTAATCGCGAAGTAAAGAATGCAATAGGGCTAGTAACGGAAAAATCTAAGCGCCCTTATGGAAGTGATGCGTCGTTTTCCTGGAATAAGCACCGGACAAAGCTTCTACAAATGCCGAATTCAGTCATATAAATAAAGTAAATCATCCCGTGATTAATGAAAGAGACTACATAATAGATTTTTATTAACATGGAAAAGGAAAATTATCTAACTATTCTTCTCTTCAGGAGCTACAACCTGCCAAAACCACAAAGATTATTTAATCGTTCTTTAAAAAAATATCCATATAATAAATGGAAATTATTAATCACACCTTAGAGAGGTTACACTTTGAACGTCGCTTCGCGATAGCTTTTATTTCTAAGCCATCGAAAGCGCTTATAAATTATTTGGCGTAAATATTCCATTCATAACCCTGTCTCTCTCCCATATCTGTCTCCCTTCCCCCTACTCGGCCCAATCCACTCCTCCCAATCCTGCCCTCTGCCCCCTCCCCTCCGACTCCCCCGTCCTTCGAGCACACCTAAATGTGTTAAATATTGAAAACAATGGTTCACTTTGGTGATCATTAAAAACAGACTTTTCCCTTCTAAAGATGGAATAAAATGATGAGTTCCTGCATCTAGTTCCGCGATAGCACATCGTTTTTCTATTAAGTTTTCACCATCGTAATGAACAAATATCACACAAAATCATGTAAACCTAAATACTAACGGAGTAATATCGTTAAAAGCCAGCTGGACGCGAAGGATACAACCGCGCAAGTGCATGTGTGAACACGAACGATCGCATATTCGCTGAAATAGAAGGGAACATTAAATGTTTCGACGTTAAAATTGTAAATGAACATTTTCTTAGCCATGCATCCACAAAAAGTATACGGATTGTGTAAGCAGGACAAAATGCTGTACAGTTCAAAAACCAACGAGCTCCTCCTTATCCTACGCCCGCTAGATGGCAGGAGACACGCTCAGCTACGACTGCAGCGGCATAGTTTCTACAGGCATTCTATATGGAGTAAAAACAAACCCTCCATTCATTAACAAGAACAATTATTATTTATCTAACATCTTATTGTAATATAAGTAGTGTAATACCCGTAATAATATTATTTATTTTGCCACTCTAATAGTTCTGTTTGCATTAAAATAACTTTGGAATGGGAATTTAAGAATCCACTTTCTGATCCAGGTAAATTCATCATCTTCATTCATCTTTCATATCCTGTCTTCTGTCAGAAGAACTTGGAAATAATTCATATTTTGGACGGTCATGTTAATATCTTCAATAAGGTCAGCTACTGCTTCTATCTCTTATCTTCTTGTGTCAATTGGATATGCAATATGATGCATGTATCGATAATCAGTTATCAAAATAACTAACGAAAAAAATATCGAAATCCCCAAAAATGCAATGGAATACCAACATCGTCATGAGTTGATACCAGGAAAATACAAGTTCCCGCCCTTTCAAAATCATTGAACTCCATATTGTGGCGGTAACGATTTTACCGTCACTTGTTATTTTTGAGTCCCCTCGCATCTTGGGCGTTTTGCGATTTTTTCTTTTGTTTTGTTTTCCCTTCCAATCCCCCCCCCCACCCCCTTTTTCCTGAGAGTCGAACCGCACCAGGGGCATGCAAGGTCGGCGAGTAACGTGTGTTTCGGGTGGATGTGTTTTTCTCTCCCCCCGACGTTTCCAACATCAAGTGGCCGAAGTGGCATTTTATTTTGACGTGTGGGTATTCCCCAGTGCCCCCCACCCCCATTCATCATGTGATGTGCTCACCGTCACCCCACCCCACCATTTTTGGGGTACATAAGAGCGGTGAGCACTCAGAAGCCGAGGAGAAACGATTAGGAGAGTGCGGCGGCAGGCTATGCCGGAAGAGTGGGAGAGTGCAACCAGTGAGAATCGGGATCGGGACGTCGCGGAAACAGACAGCGGGAGAGATTTTCCGCTCGTATACCTTCCCTTGTAGAGACGCGGAAGGCGTCTCACGGGCCGCCACGTATCCAGAAAGACACCGACATTCGCAGATCCGCGGGACGCTGGACCTCCGCAGCCACACTGGTTGCGATCCACCAAGTCCCCGGCAAGGAGTCGGTGCCTCCCGGTTCTCCAGCTCAGCACCAAGAACCATTTGGTCAAGTAAGCTGCCGTCAATTCACCCCCTAATTCCTCTCCACCATCACCACCACCCCCCCCCCTTTAGTGTGGACGAGCAAGTCCTCCACACGTCAAGAAATCGTAACTTCAATGACCCCCGCCACAACGACGAAGCTCTGTGAAGCGGCTTCACCGCGTGTCATCAACGGACAATAGACGCAAACGAACGTTTTCTCATGCTTGTCCTGTGAGACGATACATTTTTCATTGAGAGTGTCAAGGGTAATTTTTAATTTGTGTCACGATCCGATTTTCGTTCGTGATTTGTTGTAAAAGGGCATTCATTAATCTACATCTGTAAGTTCACTCATTCATTCGCTTTTTTTTTTGTTTTGGTGTAAAGTGTTATTTTGTTCATGTTTCACGCAATCGTTTTTTCTAGGGTATCGTCCTCATCCATGTCATTTCTGTTACATCCCCATTAATTTCATTCATGTTCATCAGGGAAATTATTTTCAAGTGTGTTAGTTTAGTGATCTTCTTTATCTTATTTGCCAGTGTGTGTAACACTATTGTTCAGTGTCCATTAATAAACCTGTGGTGTTAAAAGCAGCTCTGGGTTGTGGTTCGATTTCTTCACCTGGGCCATGCCCTATTTTTTTTATTCCCATTCCCCGTTAAGAAAAAAATAGCGCCATACGCGCAAGACGCCTCGGAACGATCCTCAATTTATTTTTTTTTCTTTATATTAAACGATTTCGCGGAGTAAGCTCTTTGAGCCGAAAGGCAAGTCTCAATTGTGTGCGGCTGTTCTCCCAAACAATTGCGGGCTGTGAGGACGGGGCCGTTACAATATATTTCATAGATTTTATTGTTCAAGCGTATTATGAATTCAAGTTTATGAGATTCACTACGTAAATAACTGTTCTTTCTTTTAATGGATGGAAATGAAGGACAAATATGAAGTATGGAAAGGAAAAAGAAACATGAAAACTTACTTGTAAAAAATAACTACTCTATGTTTTAAGCTAATTCACATCTTTCTGGTACTGCGCTGCGACACCTCAAAGTTAAATGATATAAACATGATAAGAGGCTAATTTAGATTTGATAATCTCATGATGATATTATTTAATCGTTTGTGGATACCACAAGGGCAGCAATGAATAATTAAACGAACAATATGATTGTATTAACATATAAAAGTACTTTTACATTCATTAAGTTTATTAATTTGCTTATCCAAAGAATAATTTTTTAACTATATTTCCCATTCATCTTCTCCGCATCCTCTATTTTCACGATATAATGCTTTACTTATGCCTGTTGCTCACGGTAAAATTTTCGGTTAAACGTTTTATAAAATCGACTAATTTTATAAAAATGAGCTTGCTAACGATAAAACCGTTTTATAAAACCTAGTTTTATAAAATGTTTTACGGAATAGGACAGGTTCTATTTCCATAAAACCGTTTTATGCAACAACCAATGAGACGTTCCGCTCATCGCGTTGATAATAATCTCGTATCCATGGGACGCCAAACAAGGAAAACGTAAACACACATGGCTGGAAGTTCATGGAACGTTGAGGCAGTATCCTTATTGTTAGAAGAATCCGTTAGAGCCATAGCACCGTTACGTGTGATCAGAAAGTAAGTAAATAAACAAGACATATAGTTTTTAACCTAACAGTCATCCAAAAGAGAGTGAATTTATCACTTCAAGTGTTCGCAAAGCGTCTCATAGATGGCAGGACATTGCGGTTTTATGAACAGTTTTACCGTGAGCAAGCAAGTACGTTTTACATAAGATTCATAAAACTTTCGATAACAATTTTTATAAAACTTTTATGGAAAGTTTTATCGTGAGCAACAGGCATAAGTCTAGAGCCTACGAGCTCCCGAAGGTTCTCCCCTACTAATGGTTACGTCCGACTTTGAGAATAACCTTTCTGAAGAAACTGCTGCAGCAGTAATAATTGGATACTCAATGGCTAC
Organism: Pyrrhosoma nymphula; assembly: GCA_963573305.1. Lineage (NCBI taxonomy): Eukaryota > Metazoa > Arthropoda > Insecta > Odonata > Coenagrionidae > Pyrrhosoma > Pyrrhosoma nymphula. The sequence continues at coordinate 100,813,697 of OY754332.1, read as the reverse complement.
AATGTGCGAAGTGGGATATAAATGTGTCGTGTCATCCTACACCAACAAAGGGTTAACAAAGCTCTTGAGTTAAGCCGGTGGATTTTTTTCATCATAATTAATTTTATCATAATCTATCATTCACCATTTCCGTATGTTCCCCATCCCGGTAGCGTGTTAGGTATGACAGCTTTAAAATATAAATGAAAAAACATTACTTTCCCAAAAACAAAAAAAATGTTAAGACACTAAAGCACGACGAAAAAAGATCGACTTTCCGTTATAACGTTCCTAATACCTCCCTGTTCAAATATGCATAGGCTAAATGCATTAAAATTTGTTTCGTGAGTTAGAAGATTAGTTAAAACTCTTGACATAGGTACATTTTATTTCACTTATTGCGATCAATGTTCTGAATACTCTATAACTGAATATTTTAAGCAAGGAATAAAGACGTGGAAACAACTGCATCTTAAGAAAATAACTATGTACATTTCAGTGAAATTTCGAAATAATAACACTCATTGAGAGACTTTGTTTTATATTTCACTGCGATGAAGACATAGAGGTGACTGGATATTTGCTGCACATCGTCACATGTTTGTCTTCTGTATAGTGTATTTAATTTGACTGAATTCCAATTAAAACATTTATTTATCAACTAGGTGTTATTCATATATATATATAAGATTGGTATCTCTTACCACGAGTCTTATGTAAAACCATTTATTTTTCATGAATTTTAAATCAAAGAAAATTAAAGCTGTCATGATACATCTAGCACTTATGTTGATTAAAATTGCATACTTCTTTTATTAAACCACGTGGATTAGAATTAATTAGCGGTTGAATTTTACGTACCGCATTAACAAAAAATAAAGTAATGAAAAATATTTCAACGTGCCATCCACTTCAATACCCGCCGTAATTCCCTAGTTCCCAATCGTTTAACCCAGAATGCAACAATTCAATATTCATGAAATTAATTATTTACGCCATATTTTTGCTTCTGCCTAATTTCCACTATTTAAGTAAATAAGAGTAGTATTCGTAATAATATGCAAGGAATTATGGAAAACGTGATAGAAAAAATATTAATTTGCACATAATTCCCTTGGCAATCGTTAAAGCACTAGTCGAAAAAGATAGAGGAAGCAAATGGAAATGTGATAATTATTCATCTCATGTCAATAAGAAATGAACTAAATGAGAAAGAATTATGTTAAAGAACGCAAGAGATATTCCACCGGTAACATGTCAGTCCATCGCACTAGCTCCTCCATAAAAATTTTCAGGAGCATCAAAGGATGTATCGAAACAGCTTTAAAGATATATCCTTCCATGTTGAGCGCGCAGATTAAGAAGCTCCTACATAATGCCACAGAGTAATATTATGATGAATGATTACCCTATGATAGTACTTAAGATCTTATTTCGAAATTTTGTACCTAAATGTCCCACCAAGTGCAAAGGAGAATTTCCAAAAGAGCAAACTCACGCCTGCAAATGTCATCATCGGTAAATTAACTACTGATGGATGGTTTTGAATGCATCGGTGCTGTGCCAATAAGGTCCTAACTGTAATAATGTAATTATAAGAATTTCAAACGTACTGCGTTAAACAGGCCAAATTGTTAAATTTCCGATGCCGATATGATGAAGGAGCTAATGCGACGTCAAAAACCAACAGAACGGAGGAAACTATGGGTAAAATCAAGCTATAGCGCAAAGTTGTGAATATTTACAGAACATAAGTGCTGAATCGAGTTTTACCATACATTTGGGGTAAAATATATTGGGAACAAATTACGTAAATGTGTCCATTTTTTACATGCGAAAATCAATAATGGTCTTTAAAACCTTTTGGAGGCTTGCAGCAGAAAATATCCGCTCAGAGTAAATAAATTTTCAATTTTCTCCTTACATAAAACGCCAGAGATAATAGATGTAAATAATTTTCTTCTTAATAAAAGCCTTAAATCAAGTCCAGAATAATAATCAGCATCTGCCGAAACAATAATGCTCTTAAAACTCTTATTTCAGATCCAATGAAATAGTCAACATTTAAGTATACTATCGCTTCAGTACCACTAAAGAGTCAATCTTGATGTATACCCTCATTTCAGTCCAACAGAAATGCTCTAGGATAGCTAGAATGATCACCAGTGGGCTACAGTACATATACAGGTCGCAGTGGCACTGAACGCGGATATGCCAGAAAGGGAGACACTTTCCCCATTCTCTAAAACTCATAAAGGACGCGGCAGCGGCACTTGCAGGTGGATGAAGCGCTGGAGAGCGTTGAGGGTGCCGCACGGGAGAAGAAAAGGAAAACAACTCCTCCATGGCCGCTTTCGAAACCTACACTCACTTCGGTAACTGTCATGTGAGTTATCTTTATTACCCTGCGGTTTGTGTGACATTTCACTCTTTCAAAGGCCTAGGTAACAGAATAATTAACGTTGATTACGACACCAAGTTTTTTCATGAAGAATTATATCGCTCGAGTTCAGTGAGAATATATTCCGCGGCTTCAATGGGGAACATCATGATGCACCTGTTACATTAATAGTGCGTAAATGATACATTAACTTTTACAGCATATACCTCTATATTACCGTATTGCTGTCTTTATTACTATCTATACTGCAAATAATGAAAATTAAAGGTCAGCATATATTCTATGAAAATTACTATAAATCGAGGTAACATACACGGCATAAAACCGGAAATAATAAATAAATTCATATTTGATTATTTCTACATTTCTAATTTGCTTTATAAGCCACGATTATCACATTCAAATCTCCTAATTCTGCATGCATCGAGCCTATGAAGACTGATTTCTCATTCTCTCGTTCTCCTTCAATGGACGCACTTCTGACTTAAGTGATGACAACATTTTCACATCATCTCCGCCCGATTCTCTACACTTGTGAGGTAAAGATGAACTCGGTTTGACAAGTTGGAAAGCGGCCTAAGGTGGGATGAGGATGAGATGAACGGGCGAGCGCCCGAGATAAGTTGTGCTTGCGTGGGTGTTTGTTGAGGGAATGGTGGAGGGGTGTACTTGCCGAATGGAGGTGTGTCAAGAGAGGAGGAAAGCCGGCGGAAGGAAAGGAGTGATTCGGGGGTCAGGGGTCAAGGCGAGCGGAGACAACGGTGTTCATATTACTCCTTCTTTGAGGAGTACTTCCTTAAAAAACACCTCGGACGCGCACTTGAGGAACAATTGAAAGGCCTCCCGTTTGTCGAGTCGAGGGAGGTGGAGGGCGGAGGAGAAGAGCGGAGGACACTTCGGGCGGACTAGGTCGCCGTGTACTTCCCGCTCCCAAACCGAGCCCTTTGAGGGAAGATAAACTGAAAAAAGAACACCTTAGAGGGCAACTAAGATTGGTGGATGAAGAACTGTAGACGCCAGCCCCGTCACAGCCGAGCTAGGGAAATGGCGCTGGTGGCGAAAGCATTTCAAGGAGAGATTTTACTCCGTATACAAATGGATATTCTATTTTTTTCCCGGCGTGTCATATAAAACAAGGTTTTTCGGGTGTACCACCGGGTTTGGAACTTCATCTCTGCAGATTTTCCGAAGAATGACTCGCTCTTTATCGTCAGGGGAAGACTGTGTAGTTTTACTTTCGAGCGTAAAGAGCCGCTCTTCGTGGTGTAGTGGAAAATTCTTCGAAAACAATAAGGCGCGATTATGTAAGATTTCGTTCAAAAGTTTTTCCGCTCACGGTCAAAAGAAAGGCGTCGACTACTGAGTACTTGACGTTACGGGCATTGTGAATCATTTGAAGGTTTATTTTTGTTTGCACTTATGTTAATAATTGGAAAATTTTCGCATGGGAGATCTTTGTTTGAACTATATGGGTATATGATTGTAATTTAAATTATTAAATGGCATAAAAATGGCATGGTATGATATGACAGAGGAATTGAATTATAATAATTATAGCAACATTGAATGTGTCAATGTTTTCCGTGTTATAGCAATGAATAGGGATGATATAAAAGTGCCTTGTTATTTTACGTTTTTTACATTTTACTATTTTCCACGCCGTCACAGAGTTACCTTCGAATATTTAGTTGTAATTCGTTAACACTTCGGACGATTGTTATTGTTGAGTCAATTAATTGATTTTAATTGATCATACAGAGTGTACATTTAATCTATTCATTGATATTCTAATCATAATTATTGGCCTAGAAGGTTGTGCAAGTTTATTTTTGGAGATAATTTCATACTCGTCCTGTGGCATTCATTCATCATGATTTAAAGCATCTTATCCAACTGTTGCATATAATTTCCATTTTTAATTAAAGTTGCCATCATTTAGTTTCACTTAAGCAATAAATAACGATATCACTTACGCTGAGAATATTAAAATGAAGATATAGCGTGTGTTGTGACTGCACATCGTGGTAATCCAGTGATTAAATATGTTTTAAATTAACTGTAATGGGTTGCATGAGTGTGTGTGGTATCTTAACAAGTGTCATTAAATTGATTTCGGCAATTATTTCCTTGTTTAAACTATTATCTTCATTAATATTTGGATGGATGTAAATTGAAATTGTGCTGCTGACTATATGTATTGCTCTTGAATATCAAGTGTGGTTGTTTACATTCCACAGACAGGGCAATGATTGATTTGTATACTCATGCAGTTCATTAAAGTGTTTTATTATGCTTCTTTCAGCATATATTTTCCTCTTAAGATTTCATTTCCATTTAATAATTGTATACGGAAAGGGATTGTTTTGATGTAATTAATCGGTCCAGTTTTAAGGCAGAAAATGTTATTTAGCAGTAGTGCTTGTCCTTACAAAATATTATTCCTCGATTTGAGTGTCGCGCTCTGGAGAAATAGAGGAAATATTTTAAATGTCTTTCATCAGTCACACGGTAATCATTGATGATGCAGGAAATAAAACATAAGCCCTTAAAAAGTTGTATAGGCATTTGGAAGAAAGTAAAAGGAGTATTACGATTTAATGATTCCAAGAATAGTTTTTATACCCATTGAGAGCCAATTAGTGACCACTAAGTATTTAATATGATATTTAGGGGAATAACTGGAAAATATTTAGCATCGATGATTTCCTTTTGGATTTGGGTGTTGTAAGTTAAACGGCAACATATTTGCACATGCCATAGTTAACCTTAATACTCATTTCTGGGCGTAGGCATAATTGGTTAATACGCCTTAGAGTGAAATATTTAGTTGTTATCTTTATGCAGTGATAGATGCCTGGATACTTCAACCTCCAAAGAAACTAAAACACGTAAATATGTCTTGAATACACATGATAAACTCAAAGGTTAGAGGATGTTGTGAGTGAAATAAGTATAATTTTATAAAAGATCAATTTATGATAGTTTTTAGATATAGTAGTAATGACTGGCTGCAATATCGTTCGTAAGATCATGTATTGGGTTGACAGTTTCTTTCAAAGCTATGATTTTTTGTTATATTACATTACTTTTACAATAATGAAATTGAGGGGAAATTAAGGAAGCATTTCGGTTATTTATCCAGTCAAATACTAGAATGATAAGTAATTTGGAATATCGCACTTATGTGCACTTGCGGGTGACTCCGAAAAGGTTAACCCTCCGTGACTCGCGCCCTATTTACTAACGCGAGAACTCGCGTGGGGTGTTTCTGACACCCCACTCTTTTTTCACCATTTTTTCAATTCTATAGTCCTATTTTACCACAGTTCCTTTCCTTATTAGGTACATTTATATGTACATTTCTATTTCCTGTTAATATTTGTTATTTTAATATGAATAATATTCGAATATGAATGAAATAGTGTACTTATATTACTAAAGGTATATTGAATTTTTACTGGGATTAAAAATGTAAAATAATCTGTTGACGATAATTAGTATTTAGTTTAACATTTAGGCGCAATTCAATGCGCAATTATCAATTAGTTCATTTGCAAATTCAAATAGTATTACTGGCGGGAATTGTTAACATTACTTCGTACCATTCCGGTCTCCCAATGGCGAACCGCCATTGGGAGACCGGAATCTCGCCATAAATTTCCTCTCGAACATAAAATTCCGTAAAAATACGTGACATATTATAAGACCAGTAAATAATTACTGGGGTTGGGGTTATTCTATTCAATTATTGGGGTGATCCCCGCGATCTCTATACGTTCAGATATAAAATTTGATTAAATGTGGGATAAAATGGCTTCGCAACTTTTATTTCCCTTCCTTAAAGCTTATTGAAATAAATGTATCTTGAATACCGGGGACGTTTTTTACGCGTGTCACAACTATCAAGTAACATGACTCTGTGTTTTGACATGATGTTTGGATGAAAGTGTTTCTAGATATTTATTAAAGAATGATTATTTTAACAACAAATATATGCTCTTTCAAATGGTAGATTCCGAATAACCTTCTAGTCAATTTCGACATCAGTATTTCAGACTCGGAAATAATAGGAAATAAAACAGGTTTGCTAATTTTCACCACGTCTTCCTGTATTGCTGCCCTTTCTCAGCTCTTTCCGTGTTAGTACCGTATTGGTGTTGGTTCTAAGGTCTCCCAAGAAATGGCAAAGGTACTTAGGTAAAGCTGCATCTTTTCGGAAATAACTTGCTGTGCACCAAAGACCTGTAAGCGGTTGGAAAAATCCGGACGATTACCACTCGCCTTTGTTTATTGCTCATGCCAGTGATCGCGTCCGCCAGTATGACGTCAATACCTGACCATCCCGGTCATTCGTACTCCTGCCGGGCTGACACAGTAACACACGCTTTGAGGGGAGAGAAAGGGAAGTCTGGGAAATACCAATCCCTTTAGTCTTCATTTCAGGATACATGCTCCTAAAAATAATGAATGTATTGATGCCTGATGTACTCAATAGATCGTAAAATATCACCACTGGCCATTTCCTCGTATTCCTGGCAACACTATAAGTAGCGCACATCTCCTCTACCGTGTCTACGCCACCTTTCGTTGAATTATAAAATGATATCACTTCCGGTTTTTTTTAACCTGTGGACGCATCTATCCAGATTTAGCTGTGCATAGTTGAAATTATTAGAACGCTCTTCTTATTTTAGGAAAACATGACACAAGGGCTACTATTTTCCAGAATACAAATACGCTGCAGCACTCCCTACTTTTTCCATCAACAATTTCTGGGGGAAGCTCCACCTAATTCTTTCTACTCGTTCCCACCATAGTCAATTTTCTTTGAAGTAGGTCTTCCGAAAGTGGCACACTCATGAACCAATTGGCAGTAACGTTCCTCACTGTTCCCAAAATTAGAATGATAATCCGTTTAACAACTTCCCTTGGACTGTTGTCTACTCTAAAAGGACCGTCTGGCTGAATCCCGAAGTAAACTTTCAAGTTTTGTGTATCCGCGAGAGCAAACATTTTTATCCCGTACTTGGCTGGTTCATTCGGTAAATGTTGGCGGAAAGAACATCTACCCCGAAAAGGTATCAATTGCTCATATATAGAAGCAAACTCGCCTATGCTGTAGAGCTATTGAAATTTACCCACAAACATATCGAAGACCTCTCGTATCGGAGCCAACTTATCTGTTTTTCTCCTATATTCTCTGTCTCTGACATCATCATATCGTAAACATTGCAGTAAAATTTCAAGTCTCTGATCACTCATTGATGCCCAAAATATCTCCATACTCAAATCATCTTGATCGCACGTATTTTTTAAGTTCTGGCTACCTGATCTGTGATCACCTAAATAAACAAGTATCCTAATGAGACATTTGATTTCAGAATCCTCTGTAGGCTTAGCATCTCTTTTTTCGAGAATAATTTTGCGCTTTTTCTCTAAGTTTGATTTTTGTACTATTTACAATGATCTGAAGGATGTTTTCATCAAAAATGATGTTGAAACAATCTAATGGAGACACATCATTTTTATTTCTCTTGAACCCAGCTGTCTGAGATACAATGTTATGGACTGGTGTTCGAACGTTTCGTCGCGGCTCAACAGTACCTACTCTATTTCGTCATACGAACTTTACCAATAAAAAATATTCATTTGTCACAGCTGCATACTCAATCTCTAAATCACTGATGTCCTGACGTGGCTGGTTGTGTTCTGCTTCGATTCTTGTGCTGAAACTGCAGCAAATTCGCAGAGTCAAATTCTTCTTCATCAGACAGTTCACTCGAAAGCAGAAGAGCAGTTTCTATGTCCCTGTCGGAACGTAAGTAGGTCATCTGAGAGAAAAAGTGTTATGTAAATTACGGAAATACTTTTTACGATGCCCAACATTTTAATTTATATTTTTATCAGGGAGTCAAAATATCATACCTAGGTATACAATGACTTTGAGTTTTTCGCAACATCTGTATGCAACCTTTCCACAAACAACAGCTTCCTATAAAAATTGTTCTCAGAAAAAAACGCTAAAATTTATTCCTAAAATAATGCATTGACAGGCGTATCTGACTCAGTTTCCTTTCGAAATAAGATAAAAGGAAAAAATAATGATGAAAAAAAACGATGAAAAATTTATAAAACGTAATGATGTCTCAGTAAGCTGAATAATAAAGACGTATAAATCAGATAAATGCGATAATTTAAAGTAATAAGACTTAAAAAATAATAAAAAAACTTTAAATTACAACAGTAATATGTAGAAAACACAATGAAAAGAAAACCTTCACTAATTTAGGATACGTTTGCTAGCATTAAAATAATAGTCGCAAAATTCACTCCGGAGATATGTACACTGTCTTCAAAAAAGCGTTCGATCTCGACCAAAAACAAAAGTAAACTAACCATTTTCACAGGAGAGGTCGAAAACATCTCAAGCTCCAGCTACTGAAAAGAAGGGGTCATAAAACTTGACCGGAAAAATTTCCCATCCAAAAAAAGACGCTGGGGTGTCTGAGACACCCTGCGCGAGTCACGACGGGTTAATACCGTGGCTAGTCCCGGTATCCTCAAAAAAATATATAGGAATTAATTTATCATATGAAAACGAATAGTGGGTAGTGTATAATGTTTTCGAGGAGGTTAACTTCATAAATTAATGGATGAAGGCGATACTCTTTGGAAATTCCGGACGTTACACATGGTAAATGAAACAAACTTTGTAATTTCCACACAGTTTTATATATTCCCCGATAGATTTCGACGAAAATGCGTCATTTTCAAGGGGGGCCAACTGAACAAACATTTCGCTACAAGGCGTTATATATGTTTCTGTGAGGAGTGGGGGAAGGACTCAAACCAAGAGGGGGGGTGAGTTTAAGGTGGGAGTGAGGGGGCGGTGTGGGGGGGGAAGAGGTGAGGGAGGGAGGGAGTTGGGTTCCATCAAGGACAACGGTGGGGACACAATTAGTGGTGAGGGTTCTGTGGCGGGCATTAGGATACGGATACAATTCGGATTTTAACACCGTTCAAAACTTCTGAGAGGATTTAAAGTTTGTCACATCATTTAAAATACATACATTCGGTGAAATAGAGTGTCATAAAATTACTACAATTTCTAAATAATTTAACTTACAACTTGTATCATATGTATGTAAAATATTGGTGTTAAATTCACTCTTATGACCAGTCTCTAGAAGATGTTTGGCAAAATATGATTTACAATCACTATAGTTCACGCTTAGTTTGTGCTCCTTGATTCGGGTTTTAAATTTCCTACCAGTTTACCCCACATACACTCCTTTGCACTCCCAACAATGAAGCGCATACACTACACTTTTTTCCAACACATCCACTGGGTATTTTGAATTAAAAAGCACTTTCTCTACGGAAGTGGGTGATAAAAACACACTCGATACTTGTCCTTCGGAATATGAGAGCAAATTTTGTGGGAGATATGGCCGAGAAAAGGTAATTTACACCATCTTATGGTTTTCTCACATCGTGTATCTTGAAGAGAAGTTGAAGATTTCACTGTATTTTGGTAAACTTCTTTATTCAGTAATTTGTATATCAGGATAAAGCTGTAACCGTTATTATTCCCTATGGTTACGATGGTATTTTAATTATTTTTTGAAGCAGGAAGTATCGAGAGAAATAGATACTATTCTGTGAATCATAAATTTTAACGCTGCTAGTTTATGAGTAAAATGATCATGAAAGTCTGCGGGAATAATTACATCTGTGAAAGTATCTTTCCTATAAATCGAGAAGAGGTGCTTTCTATCCTACAGGGAGTTTGTTAAGTCAAGGAAATTAATGCATCTCCCTCAGAATTCCATAGTGAATTCGAGGGAGGTATTGAGTGAGTTTAAAATATCTAATAATTGGTCTGGTAGTCTTTTGCTCCCCGTCCACAGGCATAGTATATCGTCAACGTATCTAAAATAATAAAAGATGTTCTTTTGTAACGGGTTTCCAGAGTTAAATAGATTTTATTCCATGGAGTTCATTAAGATCTCCGCCAATATAGGTGTAAGGGGGGACCCAATGGATAGGCCGCGGTTCTGTCTGCAAAAACTTCCATTAAATTGGAAGTAATTTTTTTCCATACAAACACTTACAATTAGTAATTTTTCAAAATCGCTTATTTTATATCAGATTTTCAGGCTTGATTCGGTGAAACCATATAGCGATAATTTAAAAATGATTTCTGTCTGTCGGAACCATGGGTCGGAAGAAAATAAAACTTTTTGTGGAATATTACAATGTGATATCATTTTTAAATTATCGTTTATTATTTTGGTTTGAACCGATGAATGCCTGAGTGATTCTAACGTTCAAGTCACGGCTTGTTTGGCTAAGGCCGAGGTGAAAAGGTTGCAAATATCAAATGACACCAATTTCCCGTGCACTGATGGCGTAGTATTGCTTAACTGGTTGGCTAATTAAATAGAGTTCTTGATGTTGTGGCAGGGTTTGAAGTCGGTGAAGCTCCTATTATGATATTTAACTGAGAAGAAAGGGAATGTGAGGGGGCAGTAACGTGAGAGACCACTGGACGTATTGGGGTGTTAAGTTTGTGGATTTTGGGGAGTCCATACATCTTCGGTGGTAAGGGGTTCGTATATTTCTACTAAATTGAGGAATTTAGCAATCATTAAGATTACTCCGATGCATTGCGTCGAAAAAAACTACAAAATCAGTCGCTTCTTTTTCAGTTCAACGGTGAAGAGGGTGGCTTGGTATTTCTGAAGGCCTTTGTGAAGAAGATATATACCTTTTAAAATCGAATGCCATAATTCTTAATCCACCAAAGATAAAATCTAGAAAAAATGCAATAAGAAGTATTGAATAAATATGACCATTTAAAAAACATGTTTTCACCCAGTTGCAAACTGTATGAAACACTTTGTCTCATCACCACTGAGTTAAGGAAATTCCAAAGAAGTTAGGACTCGTGTTGGAATTCACATTCCACCAGGAGCGGTGAGAAAAAAGGGAACCAGAATGAGGAGCGTTTCGACACTTGAAAATGATAGTATATTTAATATTGACCAAAATAAGAAAGATTAAAGCCTTAAGAAAAGGCAAAGAGATTCATTATAGAAGGAAGAGTAAAAATAAAAAGGCATAGCGAGGTGGTGAAACGCGGAGAAGCGGTTGTTTGGGGGCCAGGCGGAGAAAGTAAAATGCCCTGAGGACGGATCACTTTCCCAGTTTCTAACAGGCGGAAGTTTTAGGGGAAGAAATATAAAGGAGGTCGACTAGGTTTTTGCTTTGAACACAACAAACGTGAAGCTTTGTAAGGACAATAACAGACTCCAAAAAGAATGGGGTCGGGGGCGCTGGGAATCAAAGGGAGTGGAGGAACGGGAGAGGGCGTTTGGCGGTTGTGAAAACAGGGAGAGAGGTGAGCGGCGGGAGATGTTGGCCAAAATAAAACAGGTGGGAAAAGGAAGAGCGATAAAATTAAGCGCCGTCAAGTTTTGGCTTCCGTCTTCTTCCGTATGGCGTTAGGATACCCATACGGAGCTTTGCGCGTTACCTCATTTCAATAGTGAAATAAGGCGATACTTGTGAGATTTCACAATAAAAAACATCAATAAAAGTTTAACTGTTTGTACAATTTGACCATATGTTTTTATTGACGGACTAATTTCGACGGCTAGAACGTGTTTTGGAAATTTAGGTCAATCATTATTCCCTGGAAAAAACTGTTTCACACTGCAAAAGTAGTCCCGGGCCTTTTAGCAGCACATTTGAACGCCGCAGACGTTCATCCAGACACAAAATCACGCTCAGCAGCAACATGACGCAAATCACTCTCCGTAGCTCAGGTACACATCATGGCACCACTCGCACGGGAAGCGCTTCGCATTAAATGTCGCAGATTGCGCTGGCGAGACGGTTGGCAGAGGTCAGTCTGCCTGCATCCTTACTTCTGCATCCTCTTCACCCTTGATAGGGCTCGTGAGCATCGTTCCTGATGCGACAGAACGCTCGGTTGATACACCGCCGGATTCGACATTTGTGTTTTTCACCCGCCCGGCAAACTGATCAGGAGATTTGCGCACGTTCTAAAAGGAGACTGGACGCAACCCACGTCACTGACTGGTTCTGCTGGTTGCCCGCCCATTAGGATGAACAAGGAATAGGATCTAGTGATGGGTGGGTCGTGATTGATCAAATCCCGAGATCAGGTTCTCTTAAAAGATTGATCGATAAACTGGATCTTCCAATGACCGAAGAATTCATCTTTACCCTTCAATATAGGAATGATTGGATGACATCAAGTATCGATCACGAGATGTGAGACCGGCAAAACAATAATAAGCTAAAATAAAGAGATGGCTCTGAGGTGGCAAAATTTATTGAAAGAAGTTTAATAAAAAACTATACACTAATATCTATCTATAATACCTACATTGCTTAAGTACACAAATCAATCACTACGCTTTCACTGAGGATGTAAACTGCCAAACTTAAAATACAAGAGCCTACATGTAGTCAATAACTTAATTTCAATTCCATTGATTCCAAATTGTATATAATATGTAGTTGAAATAACGAACTAATTGAAATCACCAATCTTATCCGACTCTTGCAAAGAATATGCAAAACTTTAAACTCATCTCCTGTCATAACACATTCATTAGGAGCGTCTACCTAATAAAAATTACCTTTAATTGTAAAAATATCACCCCAAGAACACACGCAGTACATCACAGCACATATAGTACATATAACATTTGTAATCACTGAATGTCCATAATTGCATTGTCACTTAAACACACGATAAACCTTCGTTTTAATATTCTCGACAAATATTACGTCTCTTACACAAATGAAACTTAAGTGATACCACTGTAATTAAAAATTGAATTTAACAGTCGGATAATTTTCTTTAAAATCTTACAACTAATGAAAACGTTGATCGGTTCAACTTACATTCCAAAATACACTTTCGCACCGTTATATGCTAATAATAAGCATTAGTTTTTATAATGAGTTTTGAATAATTTCTTTTCTATAAAATATGTCACTGTTCAATAAATTTGTAATCGTAATGGATAATTCTAATAGTCTTCTTTATTATGCTTAATATCACAAACCAAAGACACTGTGTAAGAACAAAAGAAGCCTTCGAACGTATTGCACAATTGTGCCTTAAATTGTTTTCGAAGACTTACCAACGACGCCACGTAAAACGGCACTACACGAGGTAGCTGTATACATCGGTCATGATTACAGTATATACTCGCTTTGCTCACTAGAACCCCCGCGACTCGCCGTTTGGGGGCTTCGCCCCCAACGTCTGTATATGTTTACAAAAGTTTTACTTTGGTACCATGTTGCCAGCGAACTATAAGTAATAGAGAGTAAGGATTAGCATAAAGTTGTAGGCCACGATGAGATTAAAAAAACACCCAAAAATTTGATACCCAACTGCTAGTTTAGAAGCTACAGGAGAAAAACTGATAAATCCAAATTGTGCTCGATGTTTCCAGCGAACTACAACTGTTAGAGAGAAATGATTTGCATAAATGTTAGGACTAGAGGAAATCTAAAAAAGCCGGCAACAGGCTGAAGATCAGACTCTTAGCTTAGCAGCTACGAGTTGTGAGGCATTATAAAATATCACTTTGGCACCATGGCGAGTCGAGATGCATTCGAAAATATCACTTTGGCACCATGTTACCATTGAACTACGAGGGAATCCGTGTTATCGCTAATTATCCGTAAAGGTCATGTCCAGGCGCATACCCCTGACAACTTTCAAAGTCATACCTACACTGGTGAGGGCGTGAGGGAAAGAAACAATAGAGAGTTTCATGAATTAGCCGGCTTTGGCACCATGTTCCCAGAGAATCTCGAGGGATGAAAAAATCCAATAGCAGAGATCCGTAGGCTTGCAAGAGATCTAAAAAAACTGACTAACTGATTCGAGATACGACTTCTAGTTTAGAAGCTAATCAGAAACCCTAGTTTAGGAGCTATAGTAAATAAACCGCCAAAAAATAGAAACTCTTCACTAAAAGTTGTGCCTGGTTAGAAAACTACGAAGCGTAGAACGCCAATGTATTTTGCGTGGTTAAGAAAATTCAATTCCCCTTAAATAAAAATTTCGTCAGATTTCAGATCCGACCCACTGCACCGTTTGAAAGATGTGAAGCGAGAACTGAAAGTCTAATTTTCTAAAGGTCCAAAAAATCCGCCATTTTTATATTTTTTGGGTAACTTCCGGTTAAAACTTCCATGTCGGGAATTTTCCTCCGATGAATTCTTTCAAAGCAAGTCCGTGAATAATATCAGGCCCCTAGCTCGTCTGGAAGTGGTCGGGAATAGGTATACGTGAGTGAGTGAGTCACACATGCGGCTGTATAGTATTATGAATGACGAATGGCCAGCGATAGCAGCGTTCGCTACGATTTTATATCAAACACGACTTTCCTGAGAGATTATTGATCGTAGGCAACTTGAATAGATCACTCGCTGAAACATCAATCAATCATGACCTTACACTCACGATCGAATCACAAGTGGGAGCGATAGGCGTGACTGACATCAATCAAAAGACTGACTATACCCATCAATAATATGATCCAAAACATGTTTTTTGTCGAATTGCACCTTTCTATGCACCAATAGGATGTTTGAATGACAATTAGATATAATTTATTCAAAATGTTTAAAACCGTTATTGAGCAAATCAAGGAAGAGCAAATCATACTACAAGTCATAAGAAAAAGCTATTCATCGTTACTTTGAGATATTACGGTCAACATGCATTGCTAATTTTACCACGGAAAAATATTGCCCAAAATTGCAATACGATATCATTCATTCATTACAGTAATCTACCGGTTAGAGGTAGGTTGTGATGAAAGTCAGAGAATATCCAACGAACTCTTACACGTGCTGTGCCCTTTCTACCTCTTGTATTTCTTTCTTCATCTCAGCATAAGTCCTACCTTTCTTCATCCCGTCCAAAAAATCGATTCTCTTCCTTCCCCTTCCCCGCTTACCCAACATCCTTCCCTCTATCACGACCTTCAGCAAACCATCGTCCCTCATTACCCCTTCCAGCCACCTACCCTGCCTTCCCCTAATCTCATCTATAAGTTTCCTCTCCTCGCCCACCATGTCAAGCACTTCCTCATTTGTCTTCCTTTCCGTCCAACGCACCTTCTCCATCCTCCTCCACACCCACATCTCAAAAGCCTTCAGCCTATTTTCGTCTTCCTTTCTCAAGGTCCACGTTTCTGCCCCATACAATGCCACACTCCATATCAAGCTCTTTACTAGCCTCTTTTTTACAACCTTACTTAAGGTCCCCGTCATCAGCTCCCTTCTATTATTGAACGCTTCCTTCGCTAGCGCTATTCTCCTCCTAATGTCTTTGCTACTATGTCCTCTTTCTTCTAGCGTACTACCCAAGTAATTAAATTGTTCTACTTGCTCCAGTTTGTGACTTCCTACTCTTATCACCAGCTTCGTTTTCTTTGTCCTACCAAATCTCATTACTTTTGTTTTCCTATTATTTATCTTCATTCCGTATTTCTCACACTGCTTTTCCAGTGCATCTACTAAAGTTTGAAGTCCTTTCGATGACCGACTCACCAACGCCTGGTCGTCTGCGAATCTAACCGACTTTATCCCCTGGCCTCCTACTTTCATTCCCACGTCTAGCTCATCCCATGCCTCTCTTACCATTTCCTCAGAATAGATGTTAAAAAGTAAAGGCGACAACGGGCACCCTTGCCACACCCCGCGACCTATAACTGCCCACCCTGATTCACGGTCCGCTACCCTTACCTGAGCCCTCAGCCCCATATATAAGTTTCGGATGAGTCTCCTATCACGCCAATCTATTCCTATTTTCCCCAGTATCTGCATTAGTTTCTCCCAGTTTACTCTGTCAAACGCCTTTTCGAAATCTACAAAACAAGCGAAAACATCCTGATTATGCTCTATGTTTCTATCTATAAGTGTCCTCATTACCGCAATCGCATCTCTGGTTCCCCTCCCCTTCCTAAACCCAAATTGGTCATCGCCTAAATAGCACTTTGCTCTGCTCTCCAACCTTCTATTTAGTATTCTAAGCAACACTTTTGCTGCGTGCGAAATTAAACTGATTGTTCTATACTCCTCGCATTCTGACGATTTCTTCTT
Source organism: Pyrrhosoma nymphula (assembly GCA_963573305.1). Classification (NCBI taxonomy): domain Eukaryota; kingdom Metazoa; phylum Arthropoda; class Insecta; order Odonata; family Coenagrionidae; genus Pyrrhosoma; species Pyrrhosoma nymphula. The sequence continues at coordinate 100,797,151 of OY754332.1, read as the reverse complement.
CTTCGGGATATGTATTAATACTGTTTTCACGAAATCCTCTGGCCATACTCCTTCCTCGTAGATCCTGCGAATAAGTTCGAAAAACGATTTTCTCCCCCTACTACCTAGATTCTTCAGTAGCTCCGAAGGTAGGTTATCGGTTCCCACGGCTTTTCCACCCTTCATCTCTCTTAGTGCCCTCTCTATTTCACTCTCAAGTAACTCTGGTTCGAGGTTATCTTTATCTATTGTTCCTTCGTCCTCTAGATCTAGGCTAAGGGGTCTATTCTCGCTGTCATATAGCTCCTCTACGTATTCTCTCCACCTTTCTTGGATATCTTCCTGTTCGATTAATATCTTTCCTGTTTTGTCCTTAACCTTTGGTATCGCTTGACCTCTCTTACCACCCGATAACATTTTCACCTTGGCGTACAAAGCGCCCACTTCCCCCTCCTCCTGCATCTTTTCCATTTGCTCACATTGTCCCTTCCACCAGTTTTCTTTTGCCCGATTGGTCACTCGCCTGAGTTTATTATTCAATTCCTTGTACTTCCTCTTCCCTACGTCGGTGTTCACGTTTTTCCATATCCTTCTCTCCTCCATTTTCTTTATCATTTCTTCTGTAACCCACTGCTTCTTAACGCTCTTCTTTTCCACCGTTCCTATTGTTTTCTCTGCCGCTCTTGCGATGCCTGTTTTTATAACCTCCCATCTCTTCTCTATGGTTCCCATCCGCTTCTCTTCACCTATGTTCTTTTCTACTAGCTCTTGGTATTCCCTCCTTTTCAAACCTTTCAATGCTTCAAGGTTCCACCTCTTTATCTTCCTACCTTTACAAAGCCTTTTGAATCTAACTTCACACTTCATAATACGATATCATAAGAGAAAATTTTAATTTATAATATTATTAAAAATGAAAAAGACTTAAAAGCATATCCCATTTGCAAGTGAGAATACATTGCGTTATCACAATATTTATTGCCTCAAATTATATATTTACACTTAGCGTGCGGGGACGGTGCAGAGGACGAATGACGGTGCCATTGTAGGTTTAAAGAGGTCGGTTCACAGCACGTTTGACTCTTTTGACGGGTCAAAGTGCAAAATAGGTTACGTTATCTTCATTTGCACACACAAATTTCGAAATTCAATGTTAATCTAAGTACATTCAAGAAACGCATATGCAGCCTATAGGTAACATTTTCCTTTTGCTAGAGAAAAATCCTACAAGCTCTTAATTCCCATAAAAAGAAATTCATTATTGTATTACAACTGAATTAGAAATAAAAAATTAAATCATGTAATTTTGATGAGTTTATATTATTATGTAATTACTTACTTCCATTGCCATTCATATCAAAGGTGGTATTTGGCGTCGCCAACGATCCACCTCCACTTCTTCCGCGTCTTCCTCGTTGACCCTCATCTTATTCATGTCTATGATTACTTGGGTCTTTCCATCTCTTCTTTGGGCATCCATGAAGTCTTCTTCCATTAGGGCTTTCTTTCCGAAATTGTTTTATTAAGGCGTCCTCTTTCCTTCTTATTATGTGCCCGGCACTTCGCAATCTTCGGCTCTTGGCTTCGGCTACAACGTTTGGTGCTTCGAATAGCTACCTTATTTCTTCGTTATGTTTCATCCTTCATGTTCTGTCTTCTCTGGTAGGTCCAAAGACCTTTCTAAGTACTCTATTTTCAAGGGTAATCAGCATTTTTCAGTCTTTTTGTCAAGAATCCATGACTTATCCATATAGAAGGACTGGTCGTACTATAATTTTTTAGATTTTTAAATTTGTACTGATGGATAAAAGCTTTGACGACATATGTTCATTTAAGGAAAACATGTTTCAATTGGCTGAATTAATTCTGCGTTGGATATCAGATTGTTCATTGTTGTTAGAGCTGATCATATTACCAAGGTATTTAAAATCATAACCATTTTCAATGTTGTGATCTTCAACTGTAGACCATTTGGAGTAGTCATGATTCCAACCAAAATACATACCTCTTTTCTTATCGTCGCTGACTTTAAGCCCTGCCGCCTGGGTTTCTTCGATTAGAGTTTTTGCCATGTCTTTGACGTCTTCTTTGCTGTCTGCCGACAGAACTAGGTCAACTGCGAAGGCGAGCACCGATATCTTTTTTCCTATCTTTATCCCCAAATCAGTTTTCCTTGTTTCCTTTGGAGCCCTTTCTAAAGCAATAATGAAACGTATGGGGGATAGACCGTCTCCTTGTCTCACCCCAGTATCAACTTCAAAGGTTGCAGAGTAATCGTTATCAATTTTTATTTTACATTAGCTATTTTTGACACTCAGCAATGCCATCTTGATTAGTTTCCTAGGAATGCCAAAGTTTTTCATCTTTTCCCAAATCTTTTCTCTGCATAATCTATCATTAGCTTTGCTGAAATCGATAAATACGCCAAAGAAATGCTTGTTAAACTCCCATTATTTTGAAATAGCCTGTCTAAGAATAAAGATTTGGTCTGTAGAGGATCTGCCTTTCATGAATCCTGCTTGGAGGTCTTCTACAATTTCATCGGTATAAAACTCTAATATGCCGAGCACAGTTTTGGAAAAAAACTTTGTACGTGGTATTTAAAGGAGATATTCCGCGGTAGTTGTCTGGGTCTTGTTTTTACTTTTTTACGCAGTGGGGCAAGTATTGCTTCTTCCCAATCCTTTGGGATATCTTCCTCCTTCCAGACTTACAACAGCAGTTTATGCATTATTATGGCCAAATCCTTACCCCCCCGCCTTAATTTATTTTTTTTAAGGATGTAATTATATGGTTTAACTATAATGATATTACATTATTAAGAGTTCCAACGCTACTTATGCATGATTCATTTTTTTTATTATACGAATGTTAATAAAAATCCTACTACAGAACAGAAAAATATGTAAAGACACAAATCATCACGAAGTAAAGAAAACTTGATAAGATAAAATTTTGTGAGAATGTAAATAAACAGTATGAATAATAAGGATTACTGAAAAATACAATTCTATCAACAGTTATCATGACGAAAATGATGTCAGAATAAATGGATGCCCGAACATTAGTACGTATTAATTTATCGTAATAAATTGATTTTATTCTAAAATTGCAGCATGAATTCAATCTTAAAAGATGAAAACGATAAAGAGTTTAAAAAGGAAATAAAGAAGAGAATAAATAAAGGAAATTCTCAATATTAAATACTGTAAAATCTATAGTTTCAGGCTTCAATTCGAGGTAGCATTTAGTATCCATAATAATTAACAACCTTTATAATTTTCCACGGAATTTATTTAAAGGTACTACGAGTCTTTGTTTAAAACACAGTATATTCAAACAGAATTCAAATTGTTTACCTACCTCACTGAAAGCAGCCTTTTATCCAACCTAAACCCATTCCAAGCTCCTAGGTAATGGTAATGACAAACAAGAAAGATTTTTCAAGTCATGAATTTATAAACTAAATTGCAATAGTTCTTATATTTCATATGTCGGTCAGACAAATAGAAAATTCAACACATGCTGTAAGTAACACAAAAGGTGACACAAAAATAAGGATTCCCGCACCATCTTTGCTAAGCACCTCCTGGAATGCAACTATTAAAACGATTTTGTTCCAAAATCCTACAATACTCTAAGGGATTAAAAATTGACGCTCTCGAGCAAATCGAAATAAAAAGGCACTTGGAAAACCCTAACACGACCCTTTGTAGTGAGCAAATGTTCCCGCAGCCCTCCTTTCTTCCTTTCGAGGCACTAGCCTTAAGAAATACCAGCCATTCACGCCACCGTACTGTGGGCTGAAATCGAAAAAAGCTGGCCAAAACCTAAAAACAGGTTTCTTTCAGCCCGGAAGTTAAAACTGCCCATTCACTATCCATAAATTGGTGCATATGATGATGCACGCCGTTTTTCATAATTCGTAAGTGTTAATAATATACATTGGCTCAAAGTTGGACATATTTTGCAAAAATCGACCGCGTTACTTCTTTCCGAAAATCACCGAATTAAAGCTAATTCTGAACCTTTTGTAGTGAAGATGTGGAATAAAAACAGAACTTATTTGGTGTGACGGTTCTTTTTGGTTAAATATTACTTATTTTTATAGTTGTTATATTTGTCATCGTTACAGGACAAAATAGCGGAACCTGTTTTTCGTCAACCTTTATGCAGCAAAATAAAAAATGGACATTGACGGACCATTACATACTTACATCACGATAATAACAAAGCTTTTAGATTGTGAATCCGAAGAAATCATCCGTGACCGTTCGCGACGCCGAAAATAAAATCGATTTTTCGATCGCGCGGCCCACTCCGGATCTGCCCGCCGGCAACGGGGAATGCTGTGGCGCGGTGTGTGTTGGGAAGCGCTATTGTTCCAAAACCTTCGTTATGGCTATTTTCAAGCCATATCAATTGAAAAGGACCTCCATGTGCGCTACAATGATGTTAATTCGGGGAAATCGATCTCCCTTTACGGATTCTACTGTTAGCCAATTTAGCATTTATTCCGATTTCCTCGGATGAAATACAGACTCTAACACTGGCATTTCACGTATATATTTTAGCCTTTAAAAGGATATAGCAGCTTCATTAGGCTAATTGTAACCATCTAAGAAACAAAAACTTATTTTGAACGGTACCACCTAGTAACTGGTGTCTAATTACTAAAACTAAGACTATTATTATCGGCAGTAGGAAACTTACATCTAAGATAAATTTTCACCACATTTCAGCAATCACAGTCATAAATAAAGCTGTCCCCTATGAAGAACACGTAAAAAATCTAGGGACAATAATGGACAGGGACTTAAGTTGGAATGCACACTGCTTAAATATTAGGAGTGAAAGCTATAAAACTCTTCACCAATTATACAAATTCAAAAACCAGTTGCCTACAAACTTACGAAAAACAATCGTAAATGCGATTATTTTCCAACATTTTAATTACTGTTGCCGTGCATATAAGCTCCAGATTACTATGAATGCTACTGTGACATTTTTATGTATTCTAAAACGGTGGGATCATGTTACTGATTCATGCAAGAGACTAAAGTGGATTAAAGTTAGAGAAAGACGGCTATATTTATCTATTCTCTCCGCCTTCTAAATTTTCAAGTAAACCTGTCCTCTATACCTGTTCAACTCTTTTATTAAAAAAACATCCAAAACCGGCTAACAAGATCCCATCATTTAGACCTACAGATCCCACAGCACAAAACTGAAATGTACCATAAATCTTACATCGCCACTGTGGCAAGAAATTGGAATACTCTCCCAATAGATATAAAAACATGTAGTTCTGTACCCTGTTTTAAAAGGAAATTAATTCAATCCGTAATCACGAAAGATAATGAGGGAGAAAGTGAAAATGGAAATGATTGTTGTAACACTGAGATCATTTTTAATTTTGTTGTGAAAACGCTTTCTTGTATTTTATGTGTAAATTTATTATTATTATGTATATTTTTGTGAAAACACTGTCTTATAAGCATTATAATATTATTTAAATTATGTCTTGTGTAAATGATAATTAATATTCTAAGGTGTCTGAAAGACCGATAAGGGTCTACGACAATAAACGTTTTATTTATTATTATTATTAATTACCGCCCTCATTGCGGCAGGCTTCGAAAAAAGGGTATTTCTCTTATGGACCGTTTGCGAGTTCTACCAGAAAATATATTCCTGCTTCTCTTTTTGTGAACGACTTAAATTGTATCTTTCATTAATTTATCAGGAAAACGTGCACACAATGTCAGTGGTTGTAGTCGATTTGAAATTTTAATGATAGAATTGAAAATGAAATGCACTTTCATTGAATAATACCTAACGTAATGTCAGAAAGAAAAAAATCGAATAAAATATCTAACATAATGCAAGAAAGCAGAAAAACCTTCGTAAATTAAATTTGAGAATTTTTTTATTTCGATTTTGGATTTCTACTGTAAAGTATATTATTACTAAATTGTTGGAGAACATAGAACAAATCCCTTGCAATATTAATGGTATTTTTCTGAGCCGACTGAAGAATCTTTACTTACATAATCTATCAATTTCTGTTCAGCATCGCTTAATGTTGTTATATCCCTTTAATTTAATTGAATACTCTAATATAATGAAGTATATAATAGTTTAATCTTATTAGATCCTTTGGCATACTCCTGATATTTTTTGGTATTTATGTTTAGGTGTTAGAAATTAGGGGGTCCCGAGGTAAAGATAAGATGTAAGGCTTCGTTGGTGGCCAATCTCTCATTTTTTCAGTTGAACATTCTCTAAATTTTCTTGCATCCTTATTTCGTGCCTCTAAACCAACTTATGATAATTGCCCCAATGGAAGAATTACCTCCTTTGCGATTCCGGCATCGTGTATGAGAACTTTGTGAACCGTGGAAGGCATGTAGAACCACGGGTTAGGTTTAGAGAGATATAGTAGGGAGAGCCACTTTTCGTTTCGTCTCAGGAATCATTAGTTATTCCTAGAACTAACTTCCCACTTCTGTTGGTAACGCACCAAGATATAAAACATCAGGAAATCAGTAAGGGCCTTAGTAGCATCACTATTACCTTCTAAGTGAAATTTTCCAGGTAGATAATTCAAATACCTTTGAACGGTGGTTTGTGTCAAAGATATATTTTTTATGCAACAGTAGACGAGATATTTCGTGGCGAGATTTTATTTTTACTGAACATGTACAAGACTCTACCTTCTCCCTATAAAAAACTATGCATTTACTTTTGCTCACACACAGTAGGGACAAAAAATAAAAAAATGTGAGACACTTAGTGATAGCATTAGGAAACTAATGCCGATATAACATTTAAGATATTACTACTCTGTAGCTTTTGTGAATATTACGAGGTGTGCGAAATTAAAACACATACCTGAATGGGTGACCGAATTCTGGTAAAATAGATAAAAAAAATATCACCACAAAGGCTGCCCGGAATTGATGACAAAGTGGTCACAGGTTTTCAGTAATCAAAACCAAACCAGGCAAGTGTTTCTCAAAAAAAAGCACCAAAGCACAACTGTCCTCTTCCACTGTCAATTCAGAACTGAATGCATATATGCATCTCTCACCAAAAATGCTAGTTTATCTTCCGAAAATAAACATAATTGACTGCACAAACGGTTCGCGGGGTCTTAAAAATACCCTTTTTGCGAAGCCCGCCGCAGTGAGGGCGGAGCGGCAATTAGACACCAGCTGCTGGCTGGTACCGTTCAAAATAGGTTTCCGTTTCTTAGATGGTTATAATAAGCCCAACGAATTTGCTATATCCTTTTAAAGGCTAAAATATACGCGTGAAATGCCAGTGTAAGAGCCTGTATTTCATCCGAGGAAATCGGAATAAATGCTAACTTGGCTAACAGTAGAAACCGTAAAGGGAGATCGATTTCCCTGGATTAACATAATTGTAGCGTACATGAAGGTCCTTTTCAATTGATATGGGTTGAAAATCGCCATAACGAAGGTTTGGGAACAATAGCGCATCCCAACACACGCCGCGCCACAGCATTCCCCGTTGCCGGCGGGCAGATCCGGAGTGGGCCGCACGATCGAAAAATCGATTTTATTTTCGGCGTCGCGAATGGTCACAGATGGTTTCTTCGGATTCACAATCTAAAAGCTTTGTTATTATCGTGATGCAAGTGTCCGTCGATGTCCATTTTTTTATTTTGCAACATAAAGGAGAAAAATTGACGAAAAACAGGTTCCGCTATTTGGTCCTGTAACGATGACAAAAAAACAAATTTGTCCAAAAAATAAGTAATATTTAACCAAAAAGAACCGACAAACCAAATAAGTTCTGTTTTTATTCCACATGTTACTACAAAATGTTCAGAACTAGCTTGAATTCGGTGATTTTCAAAAAAGGTAAGGCGGTCGATTTTTGCAAAATTTGTCCAACCTTGACCCAATGTATATTATTAACACGTACGAATTATAAAAAAACGGCGTGCAACATCATATGCACCAATCTATGGATAATGACTGCAAATTTTTAACTTTCTGACTGAAAAAAACCTGTTTTTAGGTTTTGGCCAGCTTTTTTCAAATCCAGCCCACTGTGCACCGTTCCGTGCCCACACTTCCAAGCCACGGCATAACCACCTCCTCCCATACCCAAACCAACCCCCTCATTCAAGTATTCTACCAGCTGATTGGTAGGTTCTTGGACAGTCCCCATTTTGTATCCCAACCTAATAGAAATTGTCTCGCATTCCCTCCTAAGGATGGCCCGTTATTAGATCCCTCTTCAATTCTTCATATCTTCTACCTCCTCTTATTTCGTCCAGAATTCCTATCCTCTTCCTTCCTCTCCCACGCTTCCCCAGTGTTCTCCCCTCTATCACTCTCTTCAACATGCCCTCTCCTCTCAAAACCTCCTCCATCCATCTCTTCTGCCTTCTCCGAACCTCTGCCACAAGCTTACTCTCCTCTCCGACCATATCCAATGCCTCCTCGTTCGTCTTTCTCGCCATCCAGCTAACCTTCTCCATCCTTCTCCAAACCCACATCTCAAACGCCTCAAGCCTACGCACATCCTCCCTTCGCAATGACCAAGTTTCCGACCCATATAGCGCCACGCTCCATATTAAAGTTTTCACCAGCCTCTTCTTTACGTCTCTTCTCAGACCCCCCCCTAATCAATTCCCTTCTCTTCGAAAATGCTTCTTTAGCTAGCGAAATTCTGTATCTGATGTCCTTACCACTAAACCCATTCGCCTCCAAAATACTACCCAGATACGTAAACTGCTCGACCTGCTCTATCTTCTGCCCTCCCACCCTTATATTCAGCCCCGCCTTCTTACTTCTACAAAATCTCATTACTTTCGTTTTCTTGTGATTGATCTTCATCCCATACTTTTCGCACTGCACCTCTAATGCATTCACCATTGAATGTAACCCCTTGGCCGACTGACTAACCAATGCTTGATCATCTGCAAATCTCACTGATTTTATCAGCTCCCCTCCTACCTTTATTCCTACATCCTCCTCCCCCCAAGCCTCCCTTACCATTTCTTCTGAATACACATTAAAAAGCAACGGCGATAGTGGGCACCCTTGCCTCACTCCCCGTCCTATCGTGGCCCATCCCGATTCTCCATTGGCTACCCTAACCTGCGCAGTCTGATTCATATACAAATTTCGAATCAGACGCCTGTCCCTCCAATCGACCCCTAATTTATTCAACACTCCCATTAATTTCGTCCATTCCACCCGATCAAACGCCTTCTCGAAATTTACGAAGCATGCAAAAACATCCTGTCCATACTCTAGGTTTCTTTCTAATAGAGTCCTCATCACCGCTATAGCGTCTCGCGTTCCCGTCCCTCTCCTAAATCCGAACCGGTCGTCACCCAGGTATTCATTCGCCTTCTTCTCTAGCCTTCTGTTTAGAATCCTCAGAACTACTTTGGCCGCGTGGGATATTAAGCTTATTGTCCTATAGTCTTCGCAAGTTTTTGCCTTACTCTTCTTCGGTATAGGAATTAGTACAGTCTTCGCGAAGTCTTCCGGCCACACTCCATCCTCATAAATCCTACGAATTAGCGCAAAAAGTTTTCCTCTTCCGTTCTTCCCCATGCTCTTTAAAAACTCTGCAGGTATGTCATCTATTCCCACCGCCTTATTCCTTTTCATGTCTCGTAGAGCTCTTTCAATTTCGCTATCTAGGATACTTGGTCCGATGCCATCTCTGTCGATATCTTCTTCCCTTTCTATATCTAACCTATTGGGCCTTATTTCTTTACCATACAGCTCTTCAACATACTCCTTCCACCTCTCCTGGATCTCTCACGGTTCTACGATTACCTTTCCCGTATTGTCTGTTATCTTTGTAATTCCCCTTCCCTTATTACCACCCGTCAGTTCCTTTACTTTCCTATATAATGCATCTGCTCTTCCCTCTTTTTGGTATTTCTCTAACGCGTCGATCTGTTCTCTCCACCACGCCTCTCTTGCTTTCTTTGTTTCTCTTCTAAGCCTGTTATTAAATTTTCGGTATTTTCTCTTACCTAGCTCTGAGTTTACACTCTTCCATTTCCTTCTCTCCTCCATCTCCCTGATCATCTCCTTCGTGATCCACGGTTTTCTAATTTTAGTTGCACTCACTACGCCTACCGTTGCTTTCGCTGCTTCTATAATTCCATTTTTCAAACTTCCCCATTCATCTTCCACTGCTCTAACTCCATGATCCTCACCCATTATCTCATCCACCTTCTCCCGAAACTTCTTCTTCATTGCCCCAGTTAATGCCTCCGTATTCCACTTACGTACCCTCCTTCCCATTCTTATCTTTTTCAGTTTTACCCGACATTTCATGACTAATAAATTGTGGTCTGTGTCTGCATCAGCTCCTGGATAAGTATGCGAGTTTTTAGCACTATTCCTGTATCTGTGACGTACCATTATATAATCTATCTGGAACCTGTCTGTGTCTCTCGGCTTCTTCCAAGTGTACCTACGTCGAGGATGATGTCTGAACCATGTATTTGTAATTACTAGGTTATTTCTGCGGCAAAACTCCACAGCTTTCTCGCCCCGGTCATTTCTTCTTCCTAGCCCGTAATCGCCCACCTCCCGCCCATCTCTTCCTTCACCTACCACCGCGTTCCAATCCCCCATTACTACCAGGTGCTTACTTCCTGGTATCCTACCAATTATTTCCTCTAGCTGATCGTACACCCCATCTACCTCCTCCTCTTTATGATTAGAGGTAGGCATATAAACCTGGATTATAACTAAATTCGTTGGTTCTGCTTTTAGTTCCACGACTATTATCCTATCACTCACCTGTTCTGCATACACTACTTTTCTACCAAGTTTCCTGTTCATTACGAAAGCAACCCCGGGCTGACTTTCATTCCCTCCGCTATAAATTACTCTATAGTCGCCGCTCCAGTAATCCCCGTCATCCTTCCATCTTACTTCACCCAGACCCATGATGTCTACACCCACCCTCTCCATTTCTTGCTTTATATTCTCTAGCTTCCCCGCCCTCAGCATAGTCCTAACATTCCACGTGCCTATTCTAATAGTTTCGTTCCTCTTCTTTATATTCTTTTCCTCTGCTGCTGCTGCTTCGTCTGAGCAAGGATTTCGTGTGATGACGACCGCAGGGGCCTTGCTCCCACCGCTGCCGGGCACGACACCCGGCCCTCTTGGCCGAGTCCCGTAGTTGCCAGGATTCATTATCAATTGAGAACTGTCCATAATTTCAAGGTTTTTGTTTTAATTGAGGTAGTATTCCTTGGCCTTACTCAATAGTGTTTTTTACGTGACACCATCACTTCAGAGGCCGCCCCACTGGGGTCAGACGCCTTTTGCAGCCGCCTCACTGAGGTACAGACGCTCCGCGGACTACCATTCGTCTGTCTCCTAACCTTCGACCAATCTGGCATGGGTGACCCTACCAGGAGCAATGCTCCCGCCAGTGCAGCTCTAGGGGTCATCGGAGCACGCAAGCCCTTCAACCACGACGAGGTTGTAGTCCCTAACTAAGACAAAAAACAAAGGTCAATAAACCAAACCTACTACGAATTTGTACCTGGGAATGCCGTAGTATGGCGAAACGTATTGTAACGTTAAATAAAGTATGTGGAAACGTATAAATTTTACTATTTAGAATTGATATTAAATAAAGTCAAAATACTGATCAACGGAAGGTTTATTTTAATTTTTCACGGATCAACAATGAACTAGGCTTGTAAGCTTCTTCTGAATTGCAAATAATTTTGCTTTGAAGTCCTTTTTGTTATCAAGATGCTTTTAGTAAGAAGAAATTAAAGAGTATTGTTTAAATTTCTGGGAAGAGTACCCTAATTAATTACAACATATGAAGGTCATACAGTTGAGGGGAAATAATTTTCCAAGGTTACGTTTGATCTAAGAATCACTCGTCTCAAATTCACATCAATCGAAGTTACGGCCTTCATAAGTATCATAGCCTAAAGTGGTGAGGGCTCATTCTCGCACGAACCCGGGGAAAATGTGGCAAAACGAGGGAACTATACGAGGCGCCGTAAAGACGAAGCGACGGAATTAGATAAGACAATATTACGAGGCCATGCTAATAGCTGCCGAGATCTGTCTTCTTGTACCTTTTTGGATTATCAAAAGAAAACACTTGTACATATCGTCAAAAGGATGTTTCCCCCCTGACTAATTTAGTTAGAATACGAAATTAGAAAGCGTTCATCCTGCTCTGCATCCTTGTTGCCAACTCCTAAGACCAAAGCTTCTCGTTGACCCATAGAGCCATATTAATCAATTTAAGAATCTCTTTGCTGAGACTACAGCGCCGTATAGTTTATAAAAATTAACGCTCAACTATTTAACGAAATCACATTCCACATTAACAATGTAATATGAGAAAAAAACTCAGATTGAAATTATTAAATCATAATATATAGACTGGCTATAAGAAAATAAAAGTTAATAATTGTTTCTGTGTGATATGCTCAGGGATGGAACAAATGTTTGCCGTTTGCCAGTGTGAAACAATTAGGCAGCCGAAGGATGTGCAGGGTTGACTCGCACCGCCACGAGGGTTGCCTTGCTCAGTCTCGGATTAGGCTTCCGAGCTCGACGAAGGGTCGGGTTTATGGAGGTAGACACTGCCAATGCCTCCCACTCGGGATCTTTCTACCTGTAGTCCTACGAAACTATAATGAACCTATAGACTTTTAGCCAGTTTGCCCTTATAACCTGATATGAAGTACACCGATATATTATCGCTTTTCTGTTAATGATCCAATTGAACTATTAAACCAAAATTATCATTACGCAATTTGGTATTCCTCAGTGAGGCGGCTTCAAAAGGCGTCTGACCCCAGTGGGGCGGCCTCTGAAGTGATGGTGTCACGTAAAAAACACTATTGAGTAAGGCCACGGAATACTATCACAATTAAAACAAAAACCTTGAAATTATGGACAGTTCTCAATTGATAATGAATCCTGGCAACTACGGGACTCGGCCCACAGGGCCGGGTGTCGTGCCCGGAAGCGGTGGGAGCAAGGCCCCTGCGGTCGTCATCACACGAAATCCTTGCTCAGACGTAGCAGCAGCAGAGGAAAAGAAGATAAAGAAGAGGAACGAAACAATCAGAATAGGCACGTGGAATGTTAGGACAATGCTGAGGGCGGGGAAGCTAGAGAATATAAAGCAAGAAATGGAGAGGGTGGGTGTAGACATCATGGGTCTGGGTGAAGTAAGATGGAAGGATGACAGGGATTACTAGAGCGACGATTATAGAGTAATTTATAGTGGAGGGAATGAAAGTCAGCGCGGGGTTGCATTCGTAATGAACAGGAAACTAGGTAGAAAAGTGGTGTATGCAGAACAGGTGAGTGATAGGATAATAGTCGTGGAACTAAAAGCAGAACCAACGAATTTAGTTATAATCCAGGTTTATATGCCTACCTCTAATCATAAAGAGGAGGAGGTAGATGGGGTGTACGATCAGCTAGAGGAATTAATTGGTAGGATACCAGGAAGTAAGCACCTGGTAGTAATGGGGGATTGGAACGCGGTGGTGGGTGAAGGAAGAGATCGGCGGGAGGTGGGCGATTACGGGCTAGGAAGAACAAACGACCGGGGCGAAAAAGCTGTGGAGTTTTGCCGCAGAAATAACCTAGTAATTACAAATACATGGTTCAGACATCATCCTCGACGTAGGTACACTTGGATAAATCCGAGAGACACAGATAGGTTCCAGATAGATTATATAATGGTACGTCACAGATACAGGAATAGTGTTAAAAACTCGCACACTTATCCAGGAGCTGATGCAGACACAGACCACAAATTATTAGTCATGAAATGTCGGGTAAAACTGAAAAAGATAAGAATGGGAAGGAGGGTACGAAAGTGCAATACGTTGGCATTAACTGGGGCAATGAAGAAGAAGTATCGAGATAAGGTTGATGAGATAATGGGTGAGGATCATGGAGTTAGATCAGTGGAAGATGCATGGGGAAATTTGAAAAATGGAATTGTAGAAGCGGCGAAAGCAACGGTAGGCGTAGTGAGTGCAACTAAAATTAGAAAACCGTGGATCACGAAGGAGATGATCAGGGAGATGGAGGAGAGAAGGAAATGGAAGAGCGTAGACTCAGAACTTGGTAAGAGAAAATACCGAGAATTTAATAACAGGCTTAGAAGAGAAACAAAGAAAGCAAGAGAGGCGTGGTGGAGAGAACAGATCGACGCGTTAGAGAAATACCAAAAAGAGGGAAGAGCAGATGCATTATATAGGAAAGTAAAGGAACTGACGGGTGGTTATAAGGGAAGGGGAATTACAACGATTACAGACAAGATTGGAAAGGTGATCGTAGAACCGAGAGAGATCCAGGAGAAGTGGAAGGAAAATGTTGAAGAACTGTATGGTAAAGAAACAAGGCCCAATAGGTTAGATATAGAAAGGGAAGACGATATCGACAGAGATGGCATCGGACCAAGTATCCTAGATAGCGAAATCGAAAGAGCTCTACGAGACATGAAAAGGAATAAGGCGGTGGGAATAGATGACATACCTGCAGAGTTTTTAAAGAGCATGGGGAAGAACGGAAGTGGAAAACTTTTTGCGCTTATTCGTAGGATTTATGAGGATGATGCGTGGCCGGAAGACTTCGCGATGACTGTACTAATTCATATACCAAAGAAGAGTAAGGCAACAACGTGCGAAGACTATAGGACAATAAGCTTAATATCCCACGCGGCCAAAGTAGTTCTGATGATTCTAAACAGAAGGCTAGAGAAGAAGGCAAATGAATACCTGGGTGACGACCAGTTCGGGTTTAGGAGAGGGACGGGAACGCGAGACGGTATAGCGGTGATGAGGACGCTGGAAGAAAGAAACCTAGAGTATGGGCAGGATGTTTTTGCATGCTTCGTAGATTTCGATAAGGCGTTTGATCGGGTGGAATGGACGAAATTAATGGGAGTGTTGAAGAAATTAGGGGTCGATTTGAGGGACATGCGTCTGATTCGGAATTTGTATATGAACCAGACAGCGCAGCTTAGGGTAGCCAATGGAGAATCGGGTTGGGTCACGATAGGACGGGGAGTGCGGCAGGGGTGCCCACTATCGCCGCTGCTTTTTAACGTGTATTCAGAAGAAATGGTAAGGGAGGCATGGGGGGAGGAGGAGGTAGGAATAAAGGTAGGAGGAGAGCTGATAAAATCAGTGAGATTTGCAGATGATCAAGCATTGGTTAGTCAGTCGGCCAAGGGGTTACAGTCAATGTTGAATGCATTAGAGGTGCAGTGCAAAAAGTATGGAATGAAGATCAATCACAAGAAAACGAAAGTAATGAGATTTTGTAGAAGTGGGGCTGAATATAAGAGTGGGAGGGCAGAAGATAGAGCAGGTCGAGCAGTTTACGTATCTGGGTAGTATATTGGAGGCGAATGGGTTTAGTGATAAGGACAATAGATGCAGAATTGCGCTTGCTAAAGAAGCATTTTCGAAGAGAAGGGAATTGATGAGGGGGGTCTGAGAAGAGACGTAAAGAAAAGGCTCGTGAAAACTTTAATATGGAGCGTGGCGCTATATGGGTCGGAAACATGGTCATTGCGACGGGAGGATGTGCGTAGACTTGAGGCGTTTGAGATGTGGGTTTGGAGAAGGATGGAGAAGGTTAGCTGGGTGGCGAGAAAAATGAACGAGGAGGTATTGGATATGGTCGGAGAGGAGAGAAAGCTTGTGGCAGAGGTTCGGAGAAGGCAGAAGAGATGGATGGAGGAGGTTTTGAGAGGAGGGGGCATGTTGAAAAGAGTGATAGAGGGGAGAACACTGGGGAAGCGTGGAAGAGGAAGGAGGAGGATAGGAATTCTGGACGAAATAAGAGGAGGTAGAAGATATGAAGAATTGAAGAGGGATCTAATAACGGGCCATCCTTAGGAGGGAAAGCGAGACAATTTGTATGAGGTTGGGATACAGAATTGGGAATGTCCAAGAACCTACCAATCAGCTGGTAGAATACTTGAATGAATTCGTATTCATTGACGTAGAAACTTGTCAAAACTTTGACGCATTTTCGCAATCGCTGTCTGGAATTATATGGCTGCGCTTGTACGAGTGATAAAAACTGAAATGCGGTTTCATATGATACACAGGCATAGGAATAGCATGCTTTTAGTGCCACATTTTTTTCGAAAAGAAGTAATCAACAGATTTGGATTATCACTATAATGCCGAAGGGTGTCATTTTGACACCCTACGCGTACATTTTTTGCGGAGCGGGCCTTTAAAGATTGTTGTAGAAAAAAATCTTTCGTGGCTTTTATTCATTTTTAGTGCTTTAGAAGACGACAGTGTTAAGGGATTACCCCCTCCCTTTTTTCGTCTAAAAAATCCGAATTTACCTTGAATGCCGAAGGGTGTCATTTTGACACCCGGTATATTTTATCATTTCTTCTTTCGGTTTAGGTGTATGCGGTTTGATAATTACTAGTCAAATTAGTATTTTACTATAGCACATTACCTTCATGAATGTTTATGTTTTACATTTTTAAAATAAATATCGGCTGTTTGCAATTTTTTCGAAAATTTAGTAGCTCGTGAGGAAAGTATTTTCCGCTTTATTTTGCGAATGAATCGCCTAAAACCAGTCAATTTTTACCGTGGCGACACGTATTTGCCGTGAAACATAACAATGTAGTGACGCACGCGAAGATATAGTCGGCTTCTGCCGAGTATCTATGTTTGGCTCCCTGTCTCGCTGTCTGTCGCGGTGTTTGGCGGACTGGCTCGCCAGCGTGTCGCGACCCGTCGAAATGTGCTACTCGATACGCGCTGGCAGTTCGGTCTTGATAATGGCACTGCATAGACGTGTTACGCAAGAGCAAATTATTCCAATGCTCAACGATATTCCTGAAGACGTGTCGGAGAAAGGGTCTGATGAAGATGTCGAGTCGAACAACGATTGGGTTGCACCGGAGTCAAGTTCATCCGAAAGCGATGAAAATAGTGAGCACGGTAAGTTTCAATGTTTTGCATATTTCATTGTAGTTTTTTAATTATGAAAGATACACATATTTATTTTACAATAGCTACGCATATACACATGATTGATTTATTGTATCTGCTACTATGTACGGTATTAGCAATGTGTTCATTATTGTGTTTGTAGACGAAACTGGATCTGCACTGGCTATTGGACAGAAGAAATTTCTGAGTGGTCGTGAGGTTGTGCGCCGACATGGAAGGGGCGCTGGCCAGACTTCAAAAAGACGTCACCTTCTTGTTCAAGATCCTGCCACAGAAGGAGATGGCCATGCTGTGGAACCCATTCCTGAGGTGTTTGTAGATGAACCTGGATCCGCACCGGCAATCGGAGAGAAGAAATCTAAGCGTGGTCGTGAGTCTGTGCGCCGACGTGGAAGGGGCGCTAGCCAGACTTCAAAGCTACGTAATACGAGCTATTTGAGTAAGGGCAGAAATGTCACTACTGACAATTATTTCACATCACTTTTGCTCGCCAAAGAACTGAAAAAAAAGGGAACAAGTCTTTTGGGAACCGTAAATAAAGGAAGGAAGGAAATCCCTGCTGAAATAAAAGCTTCTCGAGAAGAGTTGTATTCCTCTAAATTGTATAAGAATGGTGACGTAACACTTACCGTTTACCAGTGAAAACCGACAAAATGTGTTCTTATTATAAGCTCTCTTCACCCTCATGTTGATATTGGTGACAACTCTAAGAAATCGCCCGAAACTGTAAAGTTTTATAATGAGACAAAGTTTGGAGTAGATATAATTGATCAGATGGGGCGGAAGTATTCGGTCAGAACTGGAACCAGGCGATGGCCTGTTCATTCTTTCCAGAATACTCTTGACTTGGCCGCTATAAATGCCTGGATAATTTATAAAGATATAACTTCACAAAAGATATCCCGAAAAATGTTTTTGCAAAAGTTAGCACAAGAGCTTGCAAGTCCTTACATTTCAAATAATATTTGTCAACCCTCTAACGAGTGTGAAGAGGTGTGAGATCCAGATCTGACTAGGAACTGTCAAGTAAAAATAAAATGCAATATAAACAGAACTGTTGGTTTTTGTAAGCTATGTAAAAAGTGAGTATGTGGCTCATGTACGGCCAAAACAGAGCGAAAGTGTCAGAAATGTGAAGAATCTGCAATTTAGATAAAGCTTTTTGTAAGTCTTAACGAAAAAGTATTCGATTTCTTTTTGCTCTTACAAAGGATTTGTGTTTTCTTTTAAACAATTTTGTATTCAACAGTCGTAATTGATTTTATCGTTTGCAAATTTTCATCTTTTAAAGCAAACTTACACATTCTAAGACGAAAACCTGTTGCAAAAATTATTAATGCTTCTAAAAAGAATAAAACAACATTTTCTTATCTTATTGATATAAGGTGTTTTATGCACATATATTGTAACTATTTTTATGTAAACAATAAATGCTCATAAAAAAGTATTAAATGATTACTTGTTTATCAATTACGTGCGTCCTCCAACGTTTCAGCGTAATCTTCGATGGAAGACGCAGTACAAGAGAATAGACTTTTTGCAAAAAAATGTTATCTTCAATGGTAGTCTCTTAAAAAAAATATTTTTTGAAAATATTAAGGAAACAAAAACAAACATTGCAATGAATTTGACAAATAATCAACTACAAAAATAATAATCTGCAACGTAACGCGGCTATAATGAACATGGGTGTCAAAATGACACCCTCCCGGCATTATCGGGGGATACAAAGTACCTGGCATTCTAGTGTTATTATTCAATGCATCATAAAAGTAATCAAGAATGTCAAGATCGCTATACTCAGGATTAAAATATAATGGCGCAAGAAGAAAAATATTAAGTGGCTCTCAAAACACCATCAAAAATTTCATTACTATTAAACTACACCAGTGTTTTTCAGCCTTCTTGAATAAGCGACCTCCTACGACCCCCCTATTTGCGTCTCTAAAATAAAACCGCGATTCTATAAATTAGTAACAATATAAACAGGCACAGCCTTTTCACTGAAATTATTATTATATCATTAATGTACTGTAGGTATAGATTGCAATCTGAAATTTTTGTATTTTGTATGTAGTGTAGGACCTATAACCATTGCTTTTTATCTTACCTGCTTGCGACCGCGACCCCCCCATCAAGCCTTTACGACCCCCTTGGGGTTGCGACCCACAGGTTGAAAAACACTGAACTGCACCATTAAAGGACAATAAAAATGCAGCATTAGTTCAACATGGAAGTTCAATAAAGTGTAAAATCGAACATCCTATTGAGATCAGATGCTTTCATGTATAGGTGTAGCAACACTTGGCGGCACTCGCCCGTACAGAAATTGACGTCGGAGAGAGGAGATCATACAAGAGAGGAGTGATAATGATCCTTAGGTTCTCTCTTGAACTCCACAACAGAGCCCTTCGATAACTTTGGTCTCTCATCAACGCTTTATTCGTGTTCAGTGACCTTAAACGCTCCGCTGGCGATTGCCACAAAGTTTCGCTATACATATCCTAGCCCAATCAGCATATTCAAGCCCGGTTCATACTCCTCGCTCGCTATTGGCTGAGTTAAAATCATGAAGGTTAATATCTGTCACACCGTCCCCACTCGCTCCCTCCCCACCCTCCCTCGGGCCCCCACCTCCCTCTCCCCGTCCTCGCAGCACACATTGGTTCCACCCCTTGCCGCGCCTAACCAGCTCTCTCGGCTTCTCCAACTCATCCTCCGTCGTCCCATCGCTGACACTCGAACAGCGAGCGCTCCTCGGCCGTTCCCCCTCCCACAAACTAATCTCGCTCAACCCTAAGCCCGATCCATCGAGCACGATGAGCAATAAACACAATATTCCCACAGTCACTAAAATTTTCCTAATGCTTTCTCTGCTGCCCTCTCTTTGCCCTCGCCATCGTGTCACTCCTCTTCCTTTACGCCCTTCCGCTCTCTTTCATCACTTTTGGTAATTTCAACGGCACAATCTAGAATTCCTCCACAGCAATTTCATTGCCAACAACATTCACGGCTTTCCCGAAATCATTTCATGTTTCACACTACCCGCTGTTTCACCCAGCATGTTCCGCAATAAAATTATTTTAATTGTAATTCATGTTTATACTTGTTTCTTATTATGTCGTGCTATTCTTCTATAAGTCATCCATATATGCACTCTTATCCCTCGGCCATATATTCTAATTCTCGTTCTGAACTTCCACGGACGGTCTCTCAAACCTAATCCTCCGACTTAATTGCTTTCAGTTTTTGCACCACTCCTCGCCAATGCAATCAGCAATCTTCTCTTATCTCGATAATTACAACAACGTGCTGAACCAATCTCTAATTACGCATTCGCGCTCAAGACTTTGAGGCAACTTTCTGCAGTCGACAGACACTCACCGCCAATTCGTGGACAGTGTGATAGAGAGTAAATCTTGTACCTGTCGTGCATTTGCAACAGCGTAAGTTACCAGGTCCTCACCTTTAATAATGAGTTTGGAAGAGCATTATGCTCTTTCACAATCAAAGCTGCCACTCGAAATAGTGTAGAATATCACAGCCAAGGAATACACTCCACTCAATCATCTGATCGTAAATCGTCATTCTCGCCTGCTGCTGACAATTGACCGGTTACATGCTTGATCATTTAAGCCTTTCCTACACCATTTCTCTTTTCGCTTCTCAATATCTCACTTCCATCATTGAGTAACGTCCTCATTAAATTTCACTCTATTTGCATTTTTCAAAGACTACTATAGTTTTCCTTCGGACAAAAACCTAGCTCTGATGGTCTACAGCTATAGGAAAATTTGAGATTTTCTGACTCCATCAGGTTAAGGAATCTTAGACAAAAGAGTAAGAGGAAACCAACTTCACCAAATAAGAAACCGACGACAAAAGCACAATATCAAACGAAAAGTTGGTCCTATATCTCCCCCAACTCTATCACCCTGCCTTTCTGTACGGAAGTAAAAAAATCATTTCATTGTTAAAAATCATGATCAATAAGAACCGAGGAACACTGTGAATTAGCAACTTAATTGATAGAATTAGGGTCACTTTAAAATTTAATGACTCATTATTAGTGTACCAAGCCAATACAACAATATTTTAGGCATAATGTATTGTTTTCGTCCTTGGTTACCACAAAAGTGGAACCAGAGGACCGAAAACCATGAGGAGCAAAAATCGAGAGAGGAGATAATCCCGGGTTATGATATCGAAAAACGTTTATGAGTTTAGTATCCCCCGAGAAGGGAATTGGTTTCATTGCGGCTCCGCGTCTCTTTGAACGAAAAGAGATTCTCAGACTAATTGTTGAAGGAGCACGCAGACAGACAGTTCAGGTAACATTTGGCCGTGGACCAAAGCAGAATATCAGATTCTTAAGCTTTGAAGGGAGTAACTTTTCCAGCCAACATTTCACTCGAACCAAGATGAAAAATAAGCATTTCTTTCAAATCACCAAGTAATGTCTACGATAGGTATATCTCTTTGAACGTACGTATACGTAAAATGTCTCTGTGAACCTGCTGCGAGCAAGCTTATTCATTACTTTTCGTCCTCCTCATTCCCCGTTTCATCAAAGGATCGGAACGGCATCGTGAATTTAAAAACCTCTCTCGTTACTAATACATCCATAGCTCCGCCCACGTCTCGCAGGTTTCGCCTTATTGAGGGACTTTCTTCAGAAAAATGTGATCATTATGCAATGCAAGTACGATATTTTCACCTTGAACAGGTTTCCGCCTAAGAAATATTCCGCCTCTCAAAGTTTTTACTGTAGTTTGATCGCAGTTTCGACCCATCTCTCATAATGTATACAAGTAATATATACAACAAAAACCCTCTTCAATAGAAAAAGTTCTTCCATCTTATTTCTCAAATTGAGAAATTAGCTCATTCCATCTATTTAAAATAGTAGTTAAAATGATTAAATACCATTAAATGTAATAAATAAATCGCAATATTAATTCTACCAAAATACTTCAAGCTCAAACATCACCCAAAATATCGAAGTATATTTTAACAAGTGTGGCTAAACGTATTGGAAGTCACTTTAATAATTACTTTTAAAACCAAAATAGCAACATGCCATTTATAATAATTCGGAGTAAAAACAAGAAAGTAAGTAGAGTTGTCAATTTTTAAATCTTTCCTTGAATAACTTGTTACCACACCTTGACATAGCTGCGAAAAATTGCCCACTGGTGATAACACGAACAGGCTAATCTTGTCGTATATCTGTCCTTGAGATTTAGTGATGGTAATGGAATGAGCCAAGCAGAGTGAAAAATTCTTTCTGCGCAATTCAAATGGTAACACATTACCCTGCGTGTCAAGAAACATCCACGGAATGAATACAATCGAATTTTCCGGCGCGAAATGAGACAAATTTATAAAATAAACAAAATCTGACTTTAAAACAAATGGAATAGTCCTAAGACGAATATCAGGTCAAATTCATAAAATAATTTAAATACAAACGACAAATTGTCTTACCATATATCAGCGTATTAATCCCATTTGTCAATATTGGAGTCAAGCATCCTTAGCTTTGGCAAACCGGTAGCTTCATTTTGCAGGATATTATATTGGATATGTGATTGATGGGCCAAATATTTGTAGCAGTTCATCGAAAATACTTCTACTCACTCCACAGTATTGAAAAACTTAATAGGATGTACACATATATCTTCAAACGAATTGTAAAACTGTAATTTCAATATTCCGTTACTTGTTATTAGATGCACCCAATACGGATGTTTCCACCGTTTGGCCCTCACACGAAGCAAAAGTGGTATACCCCAGAGTTTCAACATCATTCGTATTAAAACAACTGTAGAATCTTGTCTTAATTTCTTATGGTACAAATAGTGAAACATAATTAACAAGGAGGGAGGGCGGTGAATGGAGCAAGGAAAGCTGGGTGGTGGGTGTAGCATATATTACCCCACCTTGGAAGGAAGAAAGTGTGGAGAGCTGAACTGATAACTCCGCCAGGGTAGAGTGTTGGTCTGTTTAGTGGAGGTATGATCGGAGAAATGGAGGAGGCCGTGAGACGAACTCCAGGAAAGGGGGCGGAGGGGGGCAGGGAGGTGGCCAATAAGGAGGGAGACACCCCATGAAGACCGGAGCACGGACTAGTGCTGAGTCTCCAGCTGTACTGAACGGTATTTATGACGCAAAATAGCGGCAATACCGATCGACTATCGCTCTACTATGCACAATTAGAATACAGCAGTGTTGTTTATCTACAGTGTTGTTTATTACAGCAGTGCTCTTTATCTCTCTTCGTTACCAGCAACTAAAGAGGAATTTCAACAATTAAATCTTAAGCCAAAAGTGGATATTTTTTCGAGCTATTGAAGCAAATCATAAAATACCTTGTGTAATCGTTCTTTTGTTTTTATGCCAGCAGAAATTCCCGTTATGGTGATTATTACGCGATGAACCACAAAAATGAGCATACGGTTTTGTTTTTAACTTCATGTGTTGCCCTCATCCCATTAATATCTTGAACATTCAGTTGGCGGTATGGTTAAAGCAGGATGGTTTCATATTTCACCCCTAAAGGCACTTAGTAATCCTATCGTCGGTGAAAGATAATCGAATACGTGTATATTCATTACTATCGGCAGCCGCTGGTAACTCGTTTCACAGGCGCAGCAGTACTACGGTCCCCACCGAGGGTTTCTTGCCAAGGACTTTTATACTTAGTTATAAGTCAGCGGCTTACGTCGATCTTTCTCCACACCGCTTTCCCACGTCATACATTACTCTATTCGCATTTTCCTTTACACGATAAGTGTCAACCAACTGACGAGCTCAAATACCCACTTTTCTTCATTGATTCCTGTTCGCGGCTGGGTGAATTTTAATCTCCACACGGCCGTACTTTAAACAAAACCCACAATTAATATAAGATATTTATGTGAACGGAACGTCTCATTTGGCCAATGAATGTTGCTCATTTCTTCAGACTGAACTCACTGTATCAGTCCTTCGTTTTATACTACCACATTTCACCAGGACAGTCATTGTTCATCCACTCGTCCTTCAATCTATAGAAACAATTCCTTCAGGAGCTCCATTGCCAAACTATGCCTCGTTTCCATCATGTTCTAGAATATTTGTCCTTAACAGCTCAGCACAGAAACGACAAACATCAATCTGTATTGAATGACAATGCTTGCATCAGATTTCCCAAGTTAGCATTACCGGATCAAAACATCCGCTACAATAAAAAATTGCGAAACAAATTAATTTGGCCAGCTGCATTTTCACCTCGTTGATTAAGTTTCAAGGTACATCTTCGAGAAAAAATATAAGCATAATGAGCCAGCCACTTGTGCTCCTAGTGAAAACAAGTAACAGGGCCATATTCACTTTTTGTTCACACTTCCTCAGCAATTATCCTCCAAAACGACGTGAATAAATGTGATAAGGACAAAATCAGCTTTTAAACATTAAAACGCAGGAAAAACAACAATAATTGTTAGGAACTCGCTCAACGCTAATAACTAAAATTGGAGAAAAGCATTCCTGAAAAAAATTTGATCGTCATTAACAGGTAATTTAAAGGGTACCAAGACATGGCCTTTGCGTTTTTTTTTAGGTTAATGCAACCCCGCAATATTTTCACCTGCAGGCCGGTTTCGTCAGCAGATTAAGTTTGGGGTGTTCCCATAAAGGTACACACCCCAATATAAGTTTAAGTGATAGTTCTTAATTTCACTTAATGGAATTAAGACATCATAAAAGAAAAACCATAATACTTCATACGCTCCACACTTTTTTGAATACTTCGACCGAAGTAAACGATATGCCCGCGTCACTACCAAGAGGTTCACCACAAATTTTTCTCGCAGCGTCTTTCATGCCCTACCATACATTAGCTTTCCGTTAGGTTAAAGGATGGGGGTTATTTTTGAGGGATGAAAATGTAAACATTTACTTTTTTGAAAATGATTATGCACACTGAATAGTATCATCACCGAAGAGAAAGCGAAAATTTGCTATGAAAAACCTGCAATCATCGAAAAACTTTTTTTTAATCCCTAAGACATATTTCAAGATAAAGACAAAGGTTGCGTGTGTTCTTACTACAGTGTAATTCACCCAAATATACTTATTTATGCTGGACATACTTGGAGAAAAATAAGTGACGGAATAAGAGAATATTACGCTTATTTTAATAAATAGTACAAAAAACCTTTTTTTGCCAAGCATTGAAATGAAATGACTGTCCCACTATTTTTTTAAATCCTATAGGTATGATGTGGGGGTACCGAATTGGACTTTTAGGAAACCTTTGAAATTACCTTTTTTTAAACAAGGTGGATCAGATTTGTTGAACGATCAAATTCCTTTGAACACCTTACCCCAATAGCCGACCCTCCAACTTTCGCCATCTATCCCAGGCCGTGACCTTGATCTTGTTCACCATTTTCAACTCTTACTCATCCGCTATACTGTGTTTTGATATATTCCCTTCAAAAACTACCCACCGTCTTCCAGGTTAAGGGAATCAGGACGAAAAAAGGCATTGCCAGAAACGCCTATATAGTAAAGTTCTTATCAATAATAAGAATTTAGCATCGATACCGGTTGAGATAATCCATTAAGAGTGAAATATACGAAGTAACATTTTTTTCGGTTGTTCAATTCCCAATTAGGGTGATTATAAAGTTCATTTCCAACCACGGCATTCATCCAATTTATTCCACAAATCAAATTTGTTTTCAGATAATAATAAATCCATATCATATCACAGATAGGTATTTGAAATTTTCAAGGAATTGTTCAGAGTATGTGTTTTGAATTTCTAGCAAACATTTTTCTCAATTTATACCCATTTACTTACAATATTGAACATTTAACAAGCATTCGTTCTCATTAGCGCTGAAAATAAACGCACTCCAATCGTTAACTTAGCGAATGATCTGTGCTCTAATTATAAATTCACGAATTTTAGGTGTAGCGAAACATACAATTAGTGTCACTCGCTAGTGGAGAAATGGAGGTGGGCGAGGGTGAATAAATCGTCCATTGGAGGAAATATGTACCAAAATAACTCACACAGGAGGGAACTTCAAATTCTTTTTCCCACCTTTCATGTAAACTTTACCCTACCAAACATTAACCCTTCACAGGCGTGTGCCACCAAGTTTAGCAGACCAATATGATTCACAAAGCGAGCACGTCACTTAACATGTAGGAAGAGTGACAATCTTCCCGGCATGAAACGTTGTCACTGATTGGAAATACGGCCTCCACAAGGACAACTTTGTTTATTTACACCAGCAAGAGAGCGTAGGGCTAATGAAAAACGTGGAGTACTTACTTATAATCCCAACAGCAAGCTGCAAATCTTGCCGATGGTTATCTCACTCCTCAAGCACAAAGGCCATAACGTTTTTAACACACACACCAACACTTGGGGTCACAAGCCCCACGAATTTCTATTCACAAAACAAGATATTGAATGCACTCCACCACAATCCACATTCACTTGTCACACAACACACGCGTAATCCAACGGAGTACACCGACAACAAAATAATACCCTAATGCCCCGCTTATTTATATTCACCAGGAATAAAACATGTATAACACTCCACCACAATCCACATGCACTTGTCGTCACACAACACAAACATAATCCAACGGAGCACCTAGACAACTCACGACGCACCACCAACCGCACAAACATATTACCGACTGCCTTCACAGCGTGAAATTCACGCCGCGCAGCCTTGTTCCCCTACTCCAAACGGTTGTCTCGTCCTCCCTCTCTCCCTCCCCGCCACTCCCCTCCGCGACAACCCCTCCCGAGCAACCAATGAGCGACCGCATCGCCGCTACGAGAGAGTCAGCCTCTCGACGCTGGCGGGAAGCAAGTGAGCAGTGCCGGATTTCCGTGCGTATTAGCCTCCGATGCTGCGCCAGCAATGCTGTCACGCCACACCTCGCCGGTACAAACATGGGGATCAAGGATGCAGTCACGTTCAACCGCTCAATACCAAAGTTTAAAAGCCACTGTATTGCACTTCGTACTCCAGTCACCCAGGCAATGGCGTAATACCTAAATTGTCTTGCCACAGTCTCTCTTGACGACTGATAAATGACACCTAAAACATCGGCGTAATGCACTTGTTACTTTAAAACTCAATGGTCACAATGACATCAGATATTTCTTTTTCTTTTAATGGATTTTGTTGTGATTTTCACCTAATTATTCGAGAAACGTTGTGTATCTAAATAAACAAAATTAGGCATTTAAATCTGACTGAATATGCATAAATACGATTTGGGTTAATTTAAAAAGTGCTTGAATGATCCATTTGTTGCTTGATTTTGAATTTGACAATAAAATTTAATAAATGATAGCGGTAAAGTTTAATTTTTGAGTTGTTCGTAATTTTCGAGTCATTAATGGTAACTTCTGTACATATGTTTCATCCAGCTGATTACATTTTTAAATAAAATTAAAATATCATCCCTAATGTCAAAGAGAAAAAACTTGCTATAATTAACTTAATTGCCCACCGTGATTGCAAGACTATCCTTCTGCATCGACACTGAAAACCTTTAGCACTAAAGAATCTCATTGGCTATAATAATTATATCTAATTTAAAAATGTGTACGCCAAGTAAGAGAAAAAAAACATATTATTCAATGAATTCAAGAGATAAGTTCCATTAATGGATAGGCAAACTATAATCATTACCGAGGACGAAATCAGTGCCCAAACTACCTACCTAGACCTACCATAATGGCAGTCATTATTTACTCGAGTATTACGATTTTGTTGAAAAGACGAATGGAGTCACTCAATCCTTAATCGGGGAAAACTGGCATCAATTAAATTTATACGTAGTTTTAATCTCAGCTCCGTTCTGAATTAATCAAGGACGATAAATGAAAAATATTAGAGTAAATGTGTGATGCCTGGGACTTTTATTCTTTAGTAATTTAATCATAGCCGAAAAAAGGATTTGGAAGCATGGTTTTTGGATATCTTTCTAGATTGACAGCTCATTAGATAGTTAGAAAATTACTATTTTTTGTTTTGCAAGTGGGAATTGACGATACTAGATCACTTTTATGCCAAAAGAGGCCATTGGTTTCGAGAGAATGTCAGAGAAAAAACAGTTGTGTATATTTTTATACTTGTGTGCACTTGCGAACAACGCCGTAAATGTTCATACCACGGCTAGCTTGCGGGATCCTCAGAATTATACAGGACTTATGATGAACACTTGTGGATTTGAAACAAGGATTGTCATTAATGGATTTATATTGATCAATTAACATCATCATATCGTCGCAATTATTACCACACTATAATAGAACATCATGTCAACTTATGAAGATGAGGTATCAATGGAAGCTGATTATAGTTCAACTTTCATATTCGCACACCAAGAGTTGTACATAATTGTTAAATTGTTTTAAGTTTATATTTAGTATTAAACATGACAGCAGGCCTCGAACAAAGCGGAATTCTTAAGAAAGATAATTTCTCCGGCTTACTGTATAAGTTTGATTTGTCGCCATGTAATTAATTCCAGAAATAATATAAGAACATAAACGTAAGGCAAACGAATTTCTTCAAGATTCCCTTGAAATACGTGATTACCGCCTTCAGCCGTTGTTTCATTCGATCGTTGAAAAGGTGTACAGTGAGATCACGATCTCTGAGTTTTGTAAAGCACCCGCCAACAATACTCTCATCTTTTCAATTTCATTCAAACGAGAATGTTCACCGCAGAATACGTGAACTCAACACCAGATATATGATGTAATAAAATTGCTATTAATCATCCCATGATGATAAATGGTATTTTTGTGCATCCCATGTATAGAAAATGAAGGAAGAATTCATCTCAGTTATTGATAGTTTTCGCAAGAAGCCAATTGCGAAAGCAAATGGCTTCGGAGTGATATATCCGCTGCAATAATACCATTCATGATCTGTTAATCTGCAAATAATGAAAACCCACATGATAAAGGAAATAAAGGTCAGAGAAAAATTCTGGGATCACTAAAAACAGAAAAAAAGTCGTCTTGAGTTAGTCTTGAGAAACAGAAAAGTTAGACTTGAGATGAATGAATACTGCTACAAGGATGAGAAAAAAAAGGTCAGATGCGATCAGGAAACGGAGAAATAGGTCCTTCGGCATTCAGAATTGATATGGGCATACGTTTACTCACAAAACGAGCTTTTATGATGTGTAAGAAAGTAAGAATATCAACCTGTGGGTCCAAGGATTAAAGAAGTACATGGAAGAGATGGGGATAACGGAGAATTATACAGCATTAAATTGCATTTAGAATATTGATGTAAAATGTGAAGATTTTCCTGAAAAGGGAAGAGAAGAAAATATATAACACCTGGACCAAAGGGAAGAGGAGAAAACAAAGCAACATGATAATGAACAATTGGAGAACAAAGAAAAAAGTGGAAAATAAGAAACAAAAAGAAATTAGTTGGGTTATTTTAAGCGGCGGACTTAAGGGATAAAAACAAGAAAATATAAATACAAATCCAGAGCACACGTACTTTTGTGGACACGCACCCGCCTTTTAGCGCGATTTTTGTCGAGCGAACTACATACGTATGACATTTCAATCAGATTCTCTCCATATTATTTTATTATTGACGTGTAATTCTAATTCCTGGTGATTTCTCGAACGCGTCTGCTTGTTTTCTTCGAACTTGTGGGGCTTAATTCAGGGATGCATATGCGTGGTAAGGGTGTTAGACGCCGTTACGGGGTACGGGACCCCTTGTGTGGTGCGGGAACAGTTCGGTTGCAGGATGCGGATGTTTGGTGTAGTTGTACTAATAGGGACGCGGGTGCGGGACACGGATTGGGGCGTGGATGTGGTGACTCGAATGCGCGAACTGGATGTAGAACTTGAGCGCAGAACTCAGGGGCGAAAGCAAAAATATTATCAAACGGTACGGAAATCTTGGTCCGATCGTATTTTGCCAAGATGAAGCCGATCCGAAAAGGAACGATACGTTCTGTGAGAAATGAAATATCAATTTTTTTTAGTTTGGGACCGTACCCATTTAAGTTGATTCCGTACTTCATCCCATTAGTGGGAAGCGTGGGAAGTGTGTTGAAGGCTTTGTTCTTTGTCTTGAAAAAGATGGAGGAAACCGACTGGAAGGTCAACATTGCCACAGATGGCGGAGAGAAGGGGGGAGTCAGACAGGGACACAGCATGGGGTACGGTTGGGTTTGAGGACTCTTCGAGCCTTCAAAGGGATTAACAGAATTCTGGTTAGGAGAGGGAAGAGAACCTTGGATTTATGGATCCACCAACAGGTATACAACTAAAAATGGGGGAAAAGAAAGTGTCGTTGGCAGTTTGGTGAATATCCTAGGGAGGCAACATTGTAGCCGCAATACAGGAGGCACGTGGGGAAAAACGAGGAAATACCAATTTTGAGGGAAGAGTCATGAGCACAATTTTAGAGGAGAGAAAGTATTGAAGAAGTGTACTGGGGAAGAACTGGTTAAAGTGAAGAAGGAAGGAAGGAGTATTAGGGGCGCGAGATAGGAATGGAATGTTTCGAGGGATAGAGGGCACTGACAGGGGAGGGGTATCGAAGTTGAGGGGCATGGTAAAGACTTAAGAGAGTGGCGGGAGAAGAGATAGTGAAATGTTACTAATATTGGCTTATGAATCAGTACAATGGAATTTCTTCATCAAGGTGAGTCTACCTGATAAACAACATTGTTTTCCACCAGAGAAATAAATTTTAGAATTTTACCATGTGACAAAATGTTTTTTCTGCATTTTGGAAATACACTATTTCTCCGGAGAGGTACGTCTTAGAAAAGCATTCTTGGTTGTATTGCCATAAGCAAAGCATGAGTCATTAATTTTTAGTGCTGGTTAAAGGCAAAATAAATTGTTGATTATAAAGTGATTGATATTTATATTCAGTTCAGTGGAGTTGCGCCTGGCTGCGATCCGCCATGGATAACCATGCATGACATTGCCGTGACCGTGCGTCGATGAACCGAGACTGAACTGGAGAAAAACATTTTCTAACTCAGACGTTGTTTTAGAGAATTCACATATATACTTACACGACACAAAGACCTTCATACGATAAAATTCTGAAATTTGTAACACAAATAGAGAACAATCTCGTTTATCTGGTACCACAATTTGGTACCGATACTGCAAAGGAATTATAAGAAAAAAAAAACTTGCCTGCTTGAAATATGCCTATAAAGGTCACTTTTTACGTTATCGCCTAATTTAAAAATATCTCAAATGAAATAAAATAGTATTAATAATATTTGAACGTAGAGTATATATTCTTTAATATGAAGTAAATGGTTTCTATGCAGACCTCTAGGTTTTTTTTATTAATTGAGGCTTCCGGGATCGGCTGCGTTGTCCGCGTTGATAACTTCCGAGCTTTTGCGGATATTGCAGGACGCATCTTCAGGAATGGGTTGATGAATCCCATTCCTGAAGATGCCTCCTGGAATGGCGCATGGCGAAGTTATCAACACGCACAACGCAGCCGATCACGGAAGCCTCTTAGCAACACTACTCGCTGCGAAAACTTAAAATCTTAACCCCTTGTTTTTTTTTATTGTTTAGCTACATAGACGAGTGCTAAAACTGTTGTCCCCGAAAGTAGTGATGCTTTAAAATTGAACTAACAGAAAGAATGCGATTTCATAAAGCTGAAAAAAATATTTTTATAGACACAAATTGAACTACTGGCTTAACTAAATTCGAACCTCATAAATTATTAAATATTAACTAAAGGCATTAATTAGACAAACCTCCGTGAATTTACCAACGCCTACAACCAATCCCAACGCTGAAATTTGAGTAATCACATACTAAATAGTTGGTACGATTGCGGAAGATAAAGGTTGTTACAGCGTTTTTTCTCGTCGCAGTAGTTCCGTGAAAACGGCGATAAGACGTAGAAATGTAGTTGTGCGTCTCATACGAGGCGAAATCAC
Organism: Pyrrhosoma nymphula; assembly: GCA_963573305.1. Taxonomy (NCBI): domain Eukaryota; kingdom Metazoa; phylum Arthropoda; class Insecta; order Odonata; family Coenagrionidae; genus Pyrrhosoma; species Pyrrhosoma nymphula. The sequence goes on along the minus strand of OY754332.1, from coordinate 100,765,161 downwards.
CTACGAAGATATTTCTCAGGGCCCTTAAGATTACTATCTCAGTTCAGTGGAGTTGCGCCTGGCTGCGATCCACCCTGAATTACCATGCATAACATTGCCGTGACCGTGCGTCGATGAACCGAGACTGAACTGGAGAAAAACATTTTCAAACTCAGACGTTGTTTTAGAGAATTCACATAGATATTTACACGACACAAAGACCTTCATACGATAAAATTCTGAAATTTACAAAACAAATAGAGAACAATCTCGTTTATCAGGTACCATAATTTGGTACCGATACTACAAAGGAATTATAAGAAAAAAAGTAAACATGCCTGCTTGAAATATACCTATATTGGTTAATTTATACGTCATCGCCTTATTAAGAAATATCTTAAATTAAATAAAATATTATTAATAATATTAGAATGTAGAGTATATTTTCTTTAATATGAAGTAAATGGTTTCCATGCAGACCTCTAGGTTTCTTTGTTAATTGAGGCTTCCGGGATCGGCTGCGATGTGCGCATTGATAACTTCCGAGCTTTCGCGGACATTGCAGGACGCATCATCACGAATGGGTTGATGAATCCCATTCCTGAAGATGCCTCCTGGAATGGCGCATGGCGAAGTTATCAACACGCACAACGCAGCCGATCACGGAAGCCTCTTAGCAACTCTACTCGCTGCGAAAACTTAAAATCTTAACCCCTTGGTTTCTTTTATTGTTTAGCTACATAGTCGAGTGCTAATACTGTTGTGCCCGACAGTAGTGATGCTTTAAAATTTAACTCACACAAATAATGAGATTTGATATGTGCCCATCTCTAAAAAGGAAAGGATGATAAAAGCGGCTCTCATTGACGCATTATTGGAAACGGAAGAATCGTGTTTAAAATTGTTATTTACTTTAACTACGGTCGAGGAGTCTTCGATTTCACATATGGACACTTGGGTGTTTTCACCAAAGTGGAAAAACTTTTGAATAAAATCCAAAAGTGGTCGTCCCATGCTTCAAATTCACTATCCGGTATTGATAAGTCTTGCCTTGTCACAACTCACTGTAAGAATCATTAGCGAACACAATTTTCCTTGGTGTCTCCGACGATTAAGACGGATGAGGATAATGCAGGAGTCGCCCACAAGGTGTATATCCAACTGAGAATTGGCATCATCGAGATAGTAACAATAACCCTTGCAGCTTATAAGATTTCCTGCTGCTACTTCCATTGCTGGCGGGCCACTCGAAGGGAAATACGTGACAACTCACTTTCTTAACGGGATTTTACTTTCAAGAGACTTCTTTGTATATTTTCCGAGAAGTTCATTTTATGGCTTTCCATCCATTTATTCTTAGACCTCTTTCAGGAAGGTACGTACATGGCATACTCTTTACCACTCGTTTAATCTTTAGGGAAAATCCCCAATGTGCGCCTTTTATTATCCACCGAGACTGACCACCATTTCCCAGCGGGGAAATTCCAGCCGGTGGTGGGAGAAGGGCTTAAAAAGGAACAAACCAAGCCAAGAAAAAAGGAAAGCAAAGCCAAGCAAAAGGAACAGTCTTACCCGCTGTCAACGCAACCTCTCACCACTCAAGGATAATTATCCATTGAACCTCACAAGGTGCCGCACCCGGGCGCGGACCTCAGGCACGGCACCCAGGCGCGGACTAAGAAGGCGACAATAAGGTGTGTTCCTGGATCCATAATCCAGTTGTGTAACCACGAAGCATGATCAGGTTAGTTTTATCAGTGCGTGTAAGGCGTGTGCGGAACCCGGAAGCGGCACGCTTGTACATGGTCTAGATGGATACCTGCGTCCGTAACTCTTGTGTGAACAAGTGGTATGGGAAATATTTAAGTTTTATTTTGTTAACGTCAATAATGAATACCCTAATTAGTGATAGTGATTATTAATGTAATATACTTGTGTTAGCCACGAAGAGTGATACGAAATGGCACGAAAAAGCACTTAACCAGTGCCATCAGGCACTAAATTATTTTGGGAAATTTCGTTCCTTTTCCTGTCCGAAACTAAATCATTTCAAGTAATTTCGAACCTCGCCCGGTCCGGCACTTTACCATTATGGGTAATTTCGTGCCGACTCGGTCCGGCACAAAACGTTTTGTTCCGTACCGGGTCACATCCCTTCTTCCAACATCATTAATCAGCGGATGACCCCATATCCCATCTTCTCCAAATATCGACCGATTTCCTATCCAAGCATTGCAGAATCATCTACATCTACAAAATACTCTACAAGCCACCTCAGAAGTTTGTGGCAGAGTGTGAGTAGTCACCAACATGCATTACACTATACCATAAAGTTAGTGTAACTACGACTAACTATGAATTAGCATAAATCGCTAATGCATGTCATGAGGTGAAGCCTCATAAGCATGCACTACACTTCAGATATGCTCCCAATGGAGAGGAACCATTAGTATATATGTATTTTGCAACCACACATATGGACAGAGACTCAAGAGTTATGTTGAAAACATGCACGGCTTGCTTTTAGTACTAGGGAACAGATAAAGATTCAAGTATTAGGGAGTACTACTACTACTAAGAGCTACACTACCTATCGAAAAAACCCAGTTTAAAGTATCATTGGCAGCTGTTATGGTCCCTTATCTTTCACGGGAAAAATACATTTTAAATCAGTTCGTTCTGCTGTCCAGTTCCCTAATTTTATTCTCATGATCTGATCTACCCAAGTATGTCAGATATGTGGAATATGATAGATATGCTCTCAATGGAGAGGGACCGTTACTATATATGTATTTTGCAACTACACAAATGGACAGAGAGTCAAGAGTTATGTTGTAAAGATGAACGGCGTGCTATTATCAACGTCGTCAGAGAATAGATCGGTTTGGAACTTACATAATAGATGGAGTCTATACATTTTAATCGACGGTCTGAAAGCGTTTCCAATTCCATATGCTGCAAAAGGTCAGTAACACTAACGAGATTATCAAAACGGCCTTCAACGGATCTTTCCGATCTTCGCTGCCTGCGTTTTAACTCAGTTTTCAAGCCTACTTCACAAGGATCTCAAATAGTGGCAGCGTATTCCAAGTGGGGCCTAACAAGGGAGAAGCTGATTTCCCCTACTTTAACGTCGCACATGCAAAGCATTCTTTAAAAAATCCCAATTAACGTTTATCAACGCTGCGTATCATACGATGCCTCGCTTTACTTTACTTGTATTCAACACGTATACTATGATACTAGATTTGCTGCGATAAAATAACCTGGCCCCTCCATCGCGCTACCACAATCTTTGCCTGTGAAGCTGTTTGAGCGGTCACAACGTGATCGAATGAATAGCGGTCAAAACGGACGCTTACGGGGATATCTCCGGTTCATCCCAATTGCATTCACGGGCTAACTTTTCCTGGATAAAGTAGTCAAAAATAAGATTCTTTGTTCATATTCATTAAATGCACCTCAAGTACCGATGGAGAAACCAAGTGGTGGATGTACTCACGCAATTTAGAGTGTTTTTACTCAGCAAAGTGGCTTTGGTTTAGGGTTGTGCAAAATTGAAGTGTTATTTACCTGGTAGAATTAGACTATGGAAGTCACTCTATGCCTTGAGAGTTTCCATTTCCCTTGCTTTTAGTATAACTTATACTGCCATTTAGCTATTCAGAGTTATTTAAATTAATAATTGTCCTTCTTGGTAGATGTATTATGAGTTCATAAAGCTGAAAAAAATATTTTTATAGACACAAATTGAACTACTGGCTTCACTAAATTCGAACCTCATAAATTATTAAATATTAACTAAAGGCATTATTTAGACAAACTTCCGTAAATTTACCAACGCCTAGAACCAATCCCAACGCTGAACTTTGAGTAATCACATACTAAATAGTTGGTACGATTGCGGAATATAAAGGTTGTTACAGCGTTTTTTCTCGTCGCAGTAGTTCCGTGAAAACGGCGATAAGACGTAGAAATGTAGTTGTGCGTCTCATACGAGGCGAAATCACCTACGAAGATATTTCTCAGGGCCCTTAAGATTACTATCTCAACGTGACATTGATGTATCCCAGAAACACTTCTATCTCAAGCAGGATTTTCGTAAATATTTTCAATCTAAAATGCTGCAGAAGAGTCCGCGAGACTTAGGAAATAGTAATAATATTACTATTTGAGTTGGTCAAGAAAGGAGGATTCAGTTTCTCTTATTTTTCCACAATATTTATTTATTTACCCAATTACATTATTTTCGGAATTTGCCTGGTGGTAATGGTCCATGCATCACTCCAATACTCAATTAACAAATAATAATCAATATTTCACATAAATAATATGAGTCGGTTCGCTTAATGTTTGTGAGGCGAAGTCCTTTCTTGAACTCCTTATAACATTTTGGGAAAAGATTTAATACTTCTACAGGTACGGCATTCCACTCCTCTATCGTCCTGTTAACGACGGAAAATTTTCCTTTGTTCGTTTTTTGCTGTCGTGCCCTTATTTTAAAACTATAGTAATTTCTTCCAATTCGGCTTGGCTCGAGCAATCTTTTACTGATTTCTTCCCATCCCTTATCCTTTTTGTAGGCCTTGTAGAGGTTGGCTAGCCTGTATGCTGCTCGCCTTTCCTTAGGACTTTCCCAGCTCAATCTAGTCAGCATATCACTCACACTATCACATCTCCCATGCCTGCCTAAGACGTAGCGTGCCGCGTTTTGAACTTATTCCAATTATTTCACTATCTCCATATCATATGGGTCCCAAGCTCGCGTGTCGAATTCCAATATTGGTCGTACCGTTGTTTTGTAAGCCATTTTTTTAAACTTCCTTCGACGCTTTCTTTAAGTTTCGCGTTGTGAAATGTGGAGTTTTGAAACCTTTCGCCGGAACATTTTTTAAATACTGCGCCCAAGCTAAATCTTTATTTATGGTCACCCCTAGATACTTCAGCGTGTCATTTTTAGCTATTTTCATTGTCCCTGATTTTTTACACAAAGGCACAGGTATCTAATACTATTCTACGCGTCATAAATAAGTTGGCGCAGAATTTATTTGCCAACATTTATTTCCATGCTATTTTACGTTGCCCATTCCATTATTTTATTCAAGTCATATGAAGGTAAGCCATCTTTATTTCAACCGGCGCATTGCAATTTCTCTTGTTGTATAATTCCCTCCATCTTCTATAAGAGAAGCAAAATGCGGAGCTACTGTTGAATGAGTGTCTGTCAAGTGAATCAATTAATCAAGCTGGTTATTTTGACGACGTAATTATTTTTATCCAAATGAGAAAAAATCATGCGAAATGATGTGGTTAATGGGAGTAAAGTCGAGGAGGATATATAAATACATATTGGGAAGCTTTATTATATAGTGGTTCGTCACAGATAATGGAAGTGTTAAAAACGCGCATACTTAATCAGAACCTGATGAAGACACCAATCACAACTTATTAGTCATGAAATATCGGGCAAAAATGAAAAAAAAATAGAACGGGAAGGAGGTAAGGAAAGTGGAATACGGAGGCATTAACTGGGGCAATGAAGAAGAAGTATCGAGAGAAGGATGATGAGATAATGGGTGAGGATCATGGAGTTAGATTAGTGGAAGATGGATGGGGAAGTTTTAAAAATGGAATTGTAGAAGCGGCGAAAGCAACGGTAGGCGTAGTGAGTGCAACTAAAATTAGAAAACCGTGGATCACGAAGGAGATGATAAAGGAGATGCAGGAGAGAAGGAAATGGAAGAGCGTAAACTCAGAGCTAGGTAAGAAAAAATACCGAGAATTCAATAACAGGCTTAGAAGAGAAACAATGAAAGCAAGAGAGGCGTGGTGGAGAGAAAAGACCGACTCGTTAGAGAAATACCAAGAAGAGGAAAGAGCAGAGGAATGGTATAAGAAAGAAAGGAACTGACGGGCGGTAATAAGGGAAAGGGAGTTACAACGATAACATACAAAATGGGAAAGAGATCGTAGAACCTAAAGAGATCCAGGAGAGATGGAAGGAGTATGTTGAAAAGCTGTATGGTAAAGAAATAAGGCCCAGTACGTTAGATATAGAAAGGGAAGACGACATCGACAGAGATGGCATCGGACCAGGTTTGCAAGATAGCGAAATCGAAAGAGTTCTACGATACACGTAAAGGAATAAGGTGGTGGGAATAGATGACATACCATCAGAGTTTTTAAAGAGCATGGGGAAGAACGGAAGAGGAAAACTTTTTGCGCTTATTCGTAGGATATATGATGGAGCGTGGCCGGAAGACTTCGCGAAGACTGTACTAATTCCTATACCGAAACAGAGCAAGGTAAAAACGTGCGAAGACTATAGGACAATAATCCTAATATCCCACGCGGGCAAAGTAGTTCTGAGAATTCTAAACAGAAGTCTAGAGAAGAAGGCTAATGAATACCTGGATGACGACCAGTTTGGGTTTAGGAGAGGGACGGGAACGCGAAACGCTTTAGCGGTGATGAGGACGTTATTAGAGAGAAACCTTGAGTATGGGTAGGATGTTTCTGCATGCTTCGTCGATTTCGAGAAGGCGTTTGATCGGGCTGAATGGACGAAATTAATGGGAGTGTTGAAGAAATTAAGGGTCGTTTGGAGGGACAGGCGTCTGATTCGGAATTTGTATATGAACCAGACGGCGCAGGTTAGGGTAGCCGATGGAGAATCGGGATGGGCCACGATTGGACGGGGAGTGTGGCAGGGGTGCCCAGTATCGTCGTTGTTTTTTTTACGTGCATTCCGAAGAAAATGCAATAGAGTCAAGGGGGAGGAGGAGGTAGGAATAAATGTAGGAGGGGAGCTGATAAAATCAGTGAGGTTTGCAGATGATGAAGCATTGGCTGGTCAGTCTGCTAAGGGTTTAAATACAATGGTGAATGCGTTAGAGGTGCATTGCGAAAGGTATGGGATGATGATAAACCACAAGAATAAAAAAGAGATGAGATTTTCTAGAAGTAAGAAGGTGGAGCTGAATATAAGGGTGGGAGGGAAGAAGATAGAGCATGTCGAGCAGTTTACGTATCTGAGAAATATTCTGGAGAAGAATGGGTTTAGTGGTAAGGACATCAGATGCAGAATTGCGCTCGCTAAAGAAGCATTTTCGAAGAGAAGGGAATGGATGAGAGGGGGTCTTAGACAAGACGTGAAGATAAGACTGGTGAAAACTTAAATATGGAGCGTGGCACTAATGGGTCGGAAACTTGATCATTGTGAAGAGAGGATGTGCGTAGACTTGAGGCGTTTGAGATGCGGGTTTGGAGAAGGATGGAGAAGAAGAGAACATAATTGTTAGTTACATGTCCATCAAAAAATAAAAGAGACTCAACTGTCAGCCTAAGTTCAACTCAACCCTCTGGTGCCATACACCATGCAGCTGCGTTAAAGAACATATCGGGAATACCGAGTGTTCCTTCAAAGGTAGAATATAAGATCATAAATGTAAAAAACTGAAATACTAATAGAATGAAGCAATGAAATTGTATGCTAAAACCATCGAATAACGTCCATAAACAATCTATCAACATTGAAATGGTACGGACATCCCATTGTTTAGTCATCATTAGTCCATATGTTTACTAACACATAAACCTTTAAACTATAAACCAATGACGATAGCACTCGTGAAAACTTGTAACGGGGATACAACTGGATGCCTTTTGGAAAAAAATTTCACAAACCATTCCACGAGAAAGGCAATTTTATGCAATGATAAGGTAGCGGGAGGAAAGTAGGACAGTTAAAGTCATCTGTGGACGAGATTATCGGAAACGTCTTTAGTCGAGAGTTAAAGTGCAGGAAGTGTTAAATCAAGTTCACTGTCTTTTACTCGCTCCTTTTCCCACGGCATGTGAAATCCATTTTCACCTAATCTCATTACCCTCGTTGAGGAGGCATATGCGTCATAATTCCCCGGGAAACATTCATCCGGATTTGAAAGACAAACGATTAGGCGTTGCGAACAACATGGCTAAAATGATTGAGCAGAGTAGTCAATATTTACAGTTAATATAGGCAATAAAGCAGTCAATATTAACATCTAATAAGGATGAATGCCCAACATAAAAATGGATATTGTAAATAAAAATGTTTACTACACGACAGTCTATAAAGCAATTGTAAGGATTATGCATACATTAAATTTATGTGCACTATTAATAACTAAGATTATGTAAAATACTTTATTTACATGTTTTTGGTTAAAATAATATGGCTCTATGAATGTTTATTGAGATCGGAGCACATTACAAGGTAGTTAGTTTAAACGTGTAAATCAGGCACAATTTCTGAATGTGGTGGTTTATGGTTGAGAGTATAATAAAAGTTTTCTTTTCAATAGGGCAATAATAATGTATATGATCAGCATCTCAAGTCACCGAGGAAAGATACGTAATAAATACCGTTAGACGACTTCTTTTGCGCATGAAATGGCTTTATTTTGAATAAACTCCATATCTGGATATTGGAAAAAATTTAACTGCCCCTTTTAGACGGACAAATGATCTAGGAATTAGGTTGCCGTCCTAATAATCAAAATACTCTTTTAAATCCAAGGCAATGTATTTCGGCTAATCGAACCTCAATACTAGAAGAGGGTAGTACAGTGTAGCGGGTCGCTGATCAATTCAAAGGTCGAGCGTCAGAATGGGCCCATCAACATCCCACGCGAGGCCCACGCGATGGAACATGACGTCCCGTCTTAGTATTCGGAGAGAGTACTCGGACTGCAGATTCATTTACGAGTGCAGTTCATGACTTTTCTGCGAGGGATATGCATGAGAATCAGAAATGGTTTTTGGAGCTCATAAGTCAAACAATATCATCTAAGGATAAAGGATACAATGAAATAGATTTCCGACCTCTGTGATCCGACGTGGGGATTTGGTATGGATGTGTATTGAAGGCAAGAGCAATGTGGAGTAAAAAGAGGCTTTGGAGTGAGCATCCATCTAGATCTGCACAATAAACTGCAAAAAGCTGCAGAGGTGTGTTGTAGGGGGTGTTAAGCCACCAGCCATGGTGGGCCAGGGAATAGGGAAAAGGAGAGGGCAGAGGTGAGTTGTAAGTGAATGGTGTTTCTAATGCTAGCGTCCCGCAGTTATTGTTTCAATAATTTATGGTGCGTGAAAAGGAGTTTTTTACATACCAGTTCAGCAGTGTATCACTTATTTTGCCACTTCTATCATTGTATAGACATAGCGCGTGGTCAAAATGATATCCTCTGTGTCGTCCTGAAACTCACTAGATCGGAATCCTTGAAGTAGCCAAAGCGTAGTCTATAGCCTCAGAGTCTCAAGTGGCAATTAACCGAGTACATAAGAGGCAAATGCTGTTTTGGAGAAAGTGAGAGACGGTTATGCCTCATTCGGGCGTGCCGGATATCCTTGCCCCGCCAACGGCAAAGTAAGATGTGAACGAAATTCTTATTTCTACTTCCGCAAGGCCTCCGAGTCCCATTTAGATGAGTGCCTAATTGAAATCCACTATGCAAAATAAAAACTGATCTCCACTTCTTTAATTTCAATGTTTAAAAAATATTACTCTCACTGACATAAGCTACTACAAAACTACATTAAGATGCAAAGCATGCAGATTATTTTTAAAAATATAGCGTTGGTTCACACTTTTTTTATTCAAAGACTTCAATGATCACATTCATGACTAGTACAGCAACAATAATGATTTAAGATGGGAAGGTGCCCTCATGTCAATACAACTCGATTTTCAGAATACTTTCTTTATGATCTATCTGTCTCAAAAATGACAAAATTAGATAAAATATTTATCGTTTTTAGGAGATGTGTCTTGGCTGAATGATTTATGATATTTACTCATTTTACGACGTTTCTCAAATTATTTTTTAAATAATGATTTTTAATTGCTCCATACTCTGATATACGATACCTACCATTTGATTAAAAATTTTGGAAGAAATATCAGAATAAATTTGGGATAAAAAATAACCCTATTTTCCCTCATTCTTGCATTTAAAACCAAATTACTTCAAGTTCAAGTTGAGAAAGAAATAACGTAGGAAGGTAATATTTTCCTGTGCATTTGAAGCAGAGGACATTTTTTTCTAAAAGTACCTTGAGTATGAATATAATGACAGTTTAACAATTTTACGTAGGAACTAACCAAAAAGGGACGAAAGGGGGAGAGTATAGTACCCAGGTACACTTGTGTGCTCAACGTGGACGGAGCGAAGACCAAGGGCTCGTAAAAATAAGGATCGCAAAGCGGAAAACTCCCGAATTGCTCCCCGGCGTTAGAGCAGCGATGGACAAAAACGTTACCGCTCTTCTCTCGAGAAACGAAGGGAGAAGCGGAGGGGTTCTGAAGTGGCTCGGATTTGAAAGCCCTCACTACCCTTGGAATGAAGCTGGATAAACGTTACGGTTTGCGGAAAAGTTTCCTCGGAGCACAAAATTGCTTGTCTGCAGCGCCAGTGAAGTTTGAGTATTGGTCATCTTCCTGTTTGAACGTTGCGGCATGGTCTGCCGTTGGGCCAGTCAGAAAGAAAGGTTACGAAGCATGCAATCAGTGCCGAGATAACGGCTGTCGCCCTGCAGAGGGACGGCCTCTCCACATGAGTGTGATGTGGAACACATTTAATAACGAGAGGATATCCCAATTTTGATTATCACACTTTCGTGGTGACTGGATTGGCTTCCATAACTAGTTCTTGAATTCAAAATAACCATTTACTAGCCATGCTCCCTTTATTAATTATAGGTATTTATTAAACAAGATAGGAATTATATATCGGAGCCTTATATAACCATTAAAGGACTACATATTACTTTTTTTCGTCCTTTAAACATAACACTTCCAACTTTGGTTTCTCATAATTAAATCGGCTGCTGCAGCAAGTTTCAGCTTTAATCGACAAATGAAGACAGAGTGAATATGCGGAAGGTATGACTTAGCCAAGCAACGTGAAACCATGGGTTCCTCATTTTCAAGATTTGGTCTATTACGTCCCTCGTAGCCAAGAAATTCTTAAAAAAATAAACTTTATTAAAAATAATGACTTCATTTCATCAAAAGCTTCTATCCTAAGTCTTTCAGGACTACTACTAGTCGTCAAATATGTTCTGATTTTTCTCGGCGATGGGAGAAAAAAATCTATACCTCGCTTTTTTCCCTTGCATTCCACTGACTTGTCCTTTCGTTCACACGTCATTTCATTTTCATTGGAGACCTATGATCTTTTGTTTGATAAGAGGAAGTAGCCATCGCTTTTCTAGGATAACTGCATCCTGGAACGCCGATAAAATATTAACTAAAATAACTTTTCGCAATACATAAAAAACGTTAAAACGATGATTTTAAAGTTAACGATGACTGAATGCGTTAGCAAATCCACCAAGTAAAAATAATATATCTATATTTTTTATTTTCTGTTAAAAAAAATTACGAGAAATTTTCCGTCTCCGTTAATAAAATTACGAGAAGATACTTTATGTATCAAGCATCGCGTGGTTTAGCAAGTGACAAAACGTCTAGAATTGCTTCATATAAGTTTAACGCCTTATACTCTAAATGCAACGAATTACTCTGTACCTGTGAAGTGAAATAAAACTAGTAGTAATTTCTGTGATGGTTTAAAAGACTAAGAGAGGGATTAATTAGTGTATAAAAATCATACAACATAACAAATTGTTTTACGGTAACGGCTAGTACAGAAAGAAGTTGGAGACGATAATGGCTAGATAACTCCCACGTCGAGGAGAAGAGCGTACATTAGCAGCGTTGGCGAGTTGGAGAAAGAAGCGTTGGAATTATATAGATCGTAATGCATCTCCTGTTCACATGTGTACTACATCATCATGGATATTAAATCTGCTAATGTATCATGCATGTGTTTACCTAATTTATTATGAAAACCTGATTTATCATGTATGTGTTTAAAACACCGTATGATAAATACTTCGTAGTCATATGCCAGTCGTTTTCTGCGTGTCACACAATACGTTAGATAAGATTTTGCTATTTTACTTCTACATAGTGCGAAGTGTTACAGGACGCATACAAGCAAGCACGAATGATCTTCCTTTCCTGCTCCAGGATGAATCAAAACACAATGCTAAGGGATATTTAATCAGGAAGAGTTCGATTAATGATAGGTAATCATTCCCAGCATGATGGACTCTGAATTCTATTCTATGCTTGACATGACGTCTTCTAAATATAATTTACAGGAATTACTTTACTTTTGCAAATACTATGATACCGGAAACTACTGACTGTAGAAATAATGGATTTTTTATATTTTTAAAACAGTAACTTTCTCCATCATAAAATATTAGTTTTGTTTTCTTACATTTCTCCTTAGGGTAAAATTATGGACAGAAAAAGTTCCATCTTTAGAAGGGCATTTGTATCTACCAAATTTTCTTCATCTTGTAATTTGCAGTATTCAATTTTTTTGGGAGCGAAGTAGCTTGATTTTTGCGGTAGAAAATTCACTCTCTTCTGGTGAAATAGAGGTTGCCGTTCAAGTGATTATGTGGAGATATTTCCAGCAGAAGGAATTGGGATATTTTCCACTTTTTTCATCAAAGATGTACTTTGTCGCCAAAAATCCAAGCTTAGAATCAAATTCACAATAAATCCCATTCACATTAACAGTGAGCAATTAGTATAATTAAGTTTGTAGCTTTGTCCGTCAGTCCAGTCGGATTTACTGTTCTCTCGCGGTGGTTGAGAGCTCTGGGGTGTCATTCTGTAACTCCAAACCGATCGGTACGGTAGGCTTTTCGTCGGGTGTGACGTCACACTGACGAGAGAGAGCAGCCGTGCGATTCTGTACGCACCCGATCGGTGCGCCGGCGAGCTCCAGCCAGTGCGAATCGGTGTATCGCACCGACACCTAAAAGCTGTCGGTGCGGCGGAGAATCAGTCGGTTTGCTTCATCTACATCTACATCTACATCTACATACTACCCCGCAAGCCGCCTCAATAGGCGTGTGGCGGGGGGTGTTAGGACACCAGCCGTTTACATATAAAAAGGAAACGCTCTATGAAATTAAGCCTTGCATTTATTAAAGTCCCTTATTGTTCGGGGGAAAAACGAATTTACATACCTATCCGTTCGGGAAAATATCTCTCTTAATTTATCGTTTCTGTCGGACCTGGAAATATAGTGGGGTTCTAATATGATGTTCTCCGTGTCGCTCTGAAAGATATCTATTCTCAATTGCTCAAGTAATCTAAGCCTAGCGCGCAGCCTCCGAGTCTCTAGCGGCTCCCAGCCTAATTCGTTTAACATCTGCGTAACGCTGTCTGTACGCCCGTAGCAGTTTTTGACGAATCGCGCAGCTTTCCTTTGTATTTTATTAAGTTCCCGAATTAAGTCTTTCTGCACCGGATCCCACATGCTTGCTGCATATTCAAGGTGTGGCCGGACGAGTGCGAAATAGCACCTCTCTTTTACTTTTTCATCTGAGAATCTTCCCACAATACGCTTGACGAATCCTAGCTTCTTCAGAGATCTGCCACAAATATTTCTTATATGTGCTCCCCACGATAGGTTTGAGGTTATCGTAACTCTCAGATACTTAACTTCATCTGTCACCTTTATCTTAACGCCATCCACAGCATATACACGGGGATAGTTGGACGACCTCCGCAAGAAATGTACCGCCGCACATTTGCTCAGATTAAGTTCGAGTCCCCACTCTTGGCTCCACACATGAACGTTGTTTAAATCCGATGATAGAATTTCAAAGTCAGAGTGATCATTAATTTCGCGATAGATGACAGCGTCGTCAGTAAATAAACGTATTTTACTGCTAATTCGAGAGAATAGATCATTTATGTATATAATGAACAAAAGGGGGCCGATTACGCTTCCTTGTGGGACACCTGATGTCACTTTAACTGCATCAGAGCTAATTCCGTCAAGAACTACTTTTTGCTTACGATCACTCAGAAAGTCGCGTATCCAGTTTACTACTGTTTCGTTTAGGCCACATGACTGTAATTTGTATAAAAGTTTGTTGTGAGGTACCGTGTCGAAAGCTTTCTTAAAATCTAGGAATAATGCGTCCACTTGTGTTTTCGATTCACCAGATTTGAGAACGTCATGAAGAAAGAGCGCGAGCTGTGTTTCACATGATCTACCTTTCCGAAAGCCGTGCTGACAGCCATGAAGGAAGTTACGACTGTCCAGGAACGTCATGATATTGCTAACGACGATATGTTCGAGTATCTTGCCTATAATAGACGTTAATGAAATTGGTCGATAGTTCCCTGGGTCATGTCTGTTTCCCTTTTTGAATATCGGTGTAACGTTTGCAATTTTCCAGTCTATTGGTATCTTTCCTTCAGACAATGACTTCTTGAATATTATGTCTAAGAACGGTGCGATCTGTGGCGCTAATTCCTTGAGGACACGCGCGGGTATTCCCTCCGGACCCGGAGATTTACTATTTTTGATCGACTGTAGCTGTTTAGTTATCCCATCACATTGAATAGTGATTTCTTTCATCGGTTCCTCAGTGAATGAAATGTCGAAATAATATGGAGTATCGTCTGTAGTGTATACACTTTCGAAGTGGGAATTTAACGTGTTAGCTTTGTCAATATTATCGGTGACAAGTTTGCCATCTTTATCAAATAACGAATCTACGGTTGAAGATTTTCCCTGAAGCTCTCTCGCATATGACCAAAAAGATTTCGGATTTTCTTCGAGTAATTCACCAAGTACTTTTTTTTTGAAATTTCGCAATGCAGTACGCATTGATTTCTTGGTTTTTGAGCGTTGTGCAGCGTAACTTTCTTTTGCTTCAAGTTCCTTCAATTTGTCACCTAACGTAATGGACTTCTTGAATAAGTTGTACAGTTTTCTCTGTCTCTTAAGGTCCCTCCTAACATCATTGTTATACCAGCGAGGTTCTTTACTATCACATTTCAATTTTCGCGGAATATATTCGTTGATTCCCTGGCGTAGAATTTCTAAGAAATATTTCCATGATGCATCAGTGCTTTTGTCCTCTGTTTTAGCTACGAAGTCAGTGTACGAATCATTAAGCATCTCGCCAAATTTTATGAAGTTGCATTTATCAAATAAATAAATATTGCGTTTCGGTGCTTGAGAAACACCGAAGCAAATCTATAATTAATTTGGATTTTTAGCCCGAAATGGGATATTTGATACTTGTAATAATGATTAAACATATATTCATGGATGTAATAGCGACATTATTTGTTTTATTAAGAGAGCAAATGCAAAAGTCAATGAATTTAAGGTCATAAAGTAGATGATCGAAAAGAGAAACTTCTACACAACTAGAATTCCGTAGTATTGCATTGTATTCTCTTGGCCGTTAAAAATGTTTTACTATTTGACACTAACAATTGTACGTAAATAGCACCATATTTAGGCTATTCAGCATACTGTCACCGGAATATTTTTCATAATAATTGCCAAAAATTGTCCGCGGTGAATGCCTATTATTGCGGTTTGGCTATTCTTAAATGGATGATTCCCGTTGAAAGCTTTCATATTATAATCTTACATCGTGTATGGGGTCACTTCCTTAACTAGATTACATACTAAGGTAGCTTCTGATTTCAAGAAATAGGCGATTTCGCACATTTTCGATACCTATGTTATCCCCCGATTTTGGGCCAGGGTAACGAAAGTTCGTATTAATACTGATGATTGTTTGCTTCCGGCTTCTATTTTCGTAGTTGAGGAGATATATTTTATGAATCTTTTGCATTGAACTGTAAATCATCACTCTATCATAATAAATTTCGGATTATTCATCAAATAATGTTGAAACAATGTGTTGGACAACACCATGGTGTGGTGACAACACTACTTGCAAATAGGTACCTACACGTACAATAACCAAGAGTGCTAATAGCAAATTTACTTACTTCTACACTCAACTTAAATTTCTTTCACCATATGTATTTATTTATCACTCATTAAATTCATTTTACATTCAACTTTGCTCTACGAAATTGCATAATAAAATGTTTCATGCCACGAGCGCGCAGCAATTTCACTGTCCTAAAACCACGAATATAGAATAATATACCCACAAGAATATTTCAATACCATACCTACAATATATAACACATTCACGGATTTTCTATTTTCGATATCACGCCACTGTTTAATTTATTTCAACGAACAATTCTATCAATCTTTGGACGATTAAATACTATATCGGTACTACACGTAATGCCTTTTCTGCAACTAGAAATTCCAATGCAAAACGCTGTTAAATGTCGGATCTCAATCACACGAGTTAATAAATATAATCAATCAAAATACAGGTTAAACTGAAATTTTGAAAGTTATTTCTGGATTCAAACGATCACAGCTGATTCATTCTCACTTCGCACACTTCATTTAATCTCGTAGCATTCAACGTCTTTTACTGATACTTCATATTCTCACGGACGCTACTAGATATGTGCTTTAAGTATAATGCACTTATTTTAATTGTCAAATACACACTGCTCAAAATTCACATAAATTAATATACGATCATTCTCTTTCCGACATCGTTGATTTCTGTTGTTGTTTTCAACCCCGAGAGCACTAGGCGGCTTCCGATAGTCATTTGTTTCTTCTATCGTCTTCCATTGGTGGGAATACAGCATGTGACCGTCAGCTTCGGAAACACTCGGAAAATTGTGAGGAGGGGGGAACATTTTGTGGGAGGAGTTACCTAACCGACTGGAATGGCACCGACTTGCATACAGAATCGCTGAAATAGGCTCCGTCGGTGGCTGAGTCCAAGTCGGTACGGAATCTCAACCGGTCGGTTGGTTAGGAAGCCCAACCGATCGGTACGGAACCAACGAATTACAGAATGACACCCCTGGAGGTGAAGAAAAGTGCGTTCAATGCAGAACGTATCCGCGCACAACATATCAGTAGTTTTAGATTGGTAGGTGGCAAATTTTGGTGTTTTTTTACCCCAATATTGTTAACATTGACTCCCATTAGAAAATCATTGAATTCGGTGCAGGTGTTTCTTCATTTGCTTTTTTAAAATACTTGCACTCAAGATATTGGATGGAGATTTGCATCATCGAACGCATAAAAGAATGCAGTACTGGGAGTAAAAGATTGAACACTGCAGCTTCCACTTAGATATTTATTAAACACGACCATGGTTTCGTAGCGGTGCTACATCATCAGGTGTGATGGAGATCAGCGGTGCTACATCATCACCACCTGATGATGTAGCACCGCTACGAAACCATGGTCGTGTTTAATAAATATCTAAGTGGAAGCTGCAGTGTTCAATCCTTTACTCCCAGTATGATTGACTTCCACAAAGTATTGCCTGAAACTGTGTCGTAAAAGAATGCAGTATTTAACTATTTCATTCAATATTCTTATACGCTTCGTTTTTGTCCAGGTAATGCGTTTTTATCTCGAAATTCATCAACTTTTCTTCCTTTTCTACAACAGATATTTCCTTGGCAACCGGGCTTGAATACTCATTTAAAAGCGATTTTATGAATGACTATTCACTCCTGCAGCCTTTAAAGGCCAGGTTCAGTGACTAATTTGATAGTTGTAGACAAACGACTATAGTTCCCCGTTCGTCTTGCCTTCTCAATGACATCAACAAGGGTTTATCGATTCAAGTGCGTGGATTAAATATGGAAAATCCATGCTTTTCGCGTGGTCAATTATGTGCTACAAGCTCACGAGGGGGATGCATCAGTAATGCCAAATTCCATACCAGCTGATGAACACAACGCTTGCCTCAAAGCGTCGCATCTTTTGCGACATGTACAGAAACTCACGTTAACGACCAATATGCGCGTAAATCAACGCAATGTGTCAACCATATTTTCAAAATTTCTCCAGGACATCGGTAATGGAAAAGTACCAGTTGATACCAACAAAAAAATATTTTAATTCCAATGAACTCTAATATCATTGTTCCATCGATAGAACAATCATTTCAGAAAGCTTTTCCACAAGTTGTCACCAATTACAAAAATCACCGATGGCTTTGCGAACGCGCTATTTTTGTAGTAAAAACACCGACGTCAATGCAATTAATTACGCCATCCACGAACGAATTTCGGGCGAGTCTTTCACCTACAAATCGACTGATAGCGTCATGAATGCGGACGAGATTTTTAACTATCCAATCGAGTTTTTAAATTCGTTAGATCTTTCTGGTGAACCACCGCACAAATAGTCACTCAAACTTGGCGCAGCTATAATTCTTTTGCGCAACATTAATGCACCGCGAATGTGCAATGGAACCAGACTCACTGTCAAACCACAGATAGCAAACGTCATTGTAGCAACAATTCTCAATGGCAATTCAAAAGGAGAAGATGTGCGTATTCCACGTATTCCCATCATTCCCACCGACATGCCACCGACATGACAATCAACATTTCACAATGTAAATCGCAACAAGTGTGTGGATTAAATATGGAAAACCCATGCTTTTCACACGGTCAATTATATGTTGCATGCTCATGAGTGGTACAGCCGAAAAAGTTGTTTTCGCAGAGGGCGGTAGGACCAAACATATTGTATATCCGAAAGCAGTCGAATAAAATTTTCAACTCTATTATATTACACAAAGTATAATTTTCTTTCATTAATGTTAAACATGTAAATGTGCCATCTTTGTATATCTGTGCCTACTTAAAAAGAAAAAGAGGCATTGCAACGCATGCCGGGCCCCGCCGGCGATCGCGCCTCAAGTTCGCGCCACCTTATTTCTCTCTCAAGTTTGCATGGGATGGGAAAGCTTAAAAGAATGCAATTGCTGTTTTGGTGAAGAAAATGTAATTCTGAATGTTTTTTCATTTTTTGGGAAACATATACACTCATTTAGCCACATTTTCCACTGCCTCCACTTGAGTACTGCAAAAATAAGAAAAACACCAAGTTCACTTCAAGAGCACACCAGACAGCCTGCAAAGCAGACAGCAGGTCTGCTAGTCTGCATTATTCTTGTAGCTTAATTAGTATATTAATCTTGTAGCGTGTCAGTCAGTCAGTGATTCTGTATCCATTTTGTTTATATCTCTCTCGAGTTTTGAGCTAGAGAAATGAGATTTGGTGCAATAAATGTGAATTCTCTGTCTGTATGATTTGGTAGTAGTTTTGGATTTTTAGTAGTTGGTGGTGCAATTAAAAATGCAAAAACCGGGGCTATTAAGCTCATAATTCGTAAAAACTACTTAACAGCGATGAATTTATTTAAGTTAGCAACGGTGATGTAAACAAAGAGTACTCATTAAATTACAATTAGTTACACACCGTTTGGGCATATAAACGTTGTTAATTTATCTTTTTCAGGTAAATGTTGATTGCACTACGATATCTGTACTACGCATTTATTTCATTTCTTTTATTTCCTTTGATACATAGCTACTTTTACGCGAATGAAGTTATTTAGTGAAGATATTTAGAAATCATCCGGGTGAACGTTTAAATGTATGCCACTCCAAAACATTGAGGTTCATGTCAAATTTCTGTAAAATTAACGTTAAGATAATCAATTCAGTGTTTTGATATTGCCGTTCCCTTGATTTGGTTTTATTGCATAAGATATACGATTAGCTAGCGTAAGTTAAATAAACCTCAAGATTTTTCCTCGCATTCAAGTGTCTGGATAAATATAAAAGGTCTTAAACGTTTCAATATATTTGCGTGCGCCGCTGACTCAATATTGGTACAAACTTCACGTCGAAAGTTTAGAAGTATTACTCATACCATTACGAATGCTACATGAATGTGCGAGAAACTGACCTCGGAGATAATTCATTACCAGAGTTTGTTAATGTATGTCAAATATTGCTCACGTGCTTGCTGTTTTCGGGAAGTAAAATTGCCAGTGGGGCATCTTTAAGAGCATACCAGACAGAGACTGCCTGCAAAGCAGGCAGAGTGTCTGCTAGTCATGTAATTAAAAATAATAACTGTTATCGCTAAAGAAAATTTCAGGTTTAAATTGACAATTAGCATCAATATGTCCTTATATTTACCATCTCCCACAGTAACAGTATAGGTTAATTTTTGCTTTAATATTAAGAATTAGATTTTAATACACATCTTTAATTCAACGTTTTCAGAAAGCAGTTCGAACATTTGTCAATTAATAATTCAATTACTCAGATCTGTATTGTTACAAAAATATTCCGCTTATACCTTGAGATATTTTTGACTGCACCCCAAAATATTGCACACAATATGAAAAGTAACAACCAATTGAAAACAATTATGGAAGTAGAATTGCATAATAAGAATTACCAAGGAATATAAGAATGAAATACACCGGTTAAACTATGGTAAATATTTAATAAAATTTTCTAGAGGATAGCTGGAAAGGGACTGAAGACTTGAAGGAAACCAATATTTGGATTGGTGACTGATCATGACGATTACGATTACACCGATGAGAAACCGAGAAATGGGTTTGAATGCATGAACACCAAATAGGCTTTGGAACCGGCAGGAGGCCACACTTCATACTTCATTTACACGCATGTTATAATCTCTATGGAAATCTTTGCTTCGACTAAATTTCTACTAATTCCACTGATATATCCAAGATGACATGGTTAGTGTGTATCACGCGGTGATAATTCTGGTTGGGATAATTTGGGCAAATAGGTGGATTTTAGACGATTTCTTTCGAAAACAGCAACAATGACATTTTAATTTCTTAAGATGACAGAAAAACAATACCATACCTTACATGTTGCATTGGGGAACCGAGGAAAGAGATGGCACACCAAGTTGTATTCACCTGAGGAGTAAAAGAATTAATTACAACGTTATTCAATTTGACAACCGCAGTACAACTATGAGCAATAAAATACTTCGGTTGATAAGGTTCACGAGCATAATGGAACTCAAGTTTACTCAAAATACAGTCACAATTGATACTTTTGTATAATTTATCTAAACGATCTATACTTCTGATTAACTTGTAGCGCTATCGGGAGAAGGAGCAGATTTTCTCGCCGATAACACTCTTGAAAACACAAACTCTTTCCAAGCTCGGGTGAGAAAAATGAGGAAAACGAACGAAACACAAGTATTATCAATCATAAACTTAACTTATCAATATATTTTACAAATCACAAAATAGAACCAAACCAATTACAATAATTTACCCATAGGTCGAGTGCCAGGCGACCGTAATCAAAGTTTCCAGTCGGAAAATAGTTTAAGTTTAACAAGTACGAGAGGTTGAGCTTCTCTCTTAAGTACAAAAGTGACTTAGTCAGCAGGCTCACACAACGGTGTTACCCGGTCGGCGTCTCGGAAGCAATAGAGGGCGAGCTTAGACACGAGTCCGCTGAGGAGGGGGTCTGTCGACAAGGACGAAGGTGGAATGGGTAAGGTCAGGAGGTTGGCGATTGGTAGCCTTGGAGGGGAGGAAATAATGGGATGGGTGATAGATAGGGTGGCAGTTTTTAATTGGAGCGCCAGGAACTGTTTTCTGGCGTCGGCCGCAGAATACAGGATCACAGCCTTTGAGCCTTGGTCAGGATGACCGCATTTTTGGTATCCTTCCTCACTTTACTGGCTATAAAAGCGGGGCAGGACCTGGTGAGGGAAAGGTGCGGCGAAAGGTGCGGCGAAAGGTGTGGCAGAAGTCGTGGCAGAAGTCGCTGGCAGTAGTCGCTGCATTTTGTAGTCGTAGGCATTTTGGCCGTCGTTGGCGCACATGTCGTTAGCGCGCATGTCGTTCGGGCAAGTCCTTCGGCTAAGTCCGGAGGATAAACAGTCCGCAGAGGAGAAACTGTCCAAAGAGGAGAATTGCCCAAAAAACAGGGGGGAAAATGCCACATCCACTGGGGGAAATCAGGCACAGAATTGACTCCCGGATGAGGAATGATGATTGAACAATGACACCTTTTTTCTTGCTAGAGGGACACTTTCACAGAATTCACAATGCCAGTTTATGGCTTAAGAGGCAATTTACTGAACAATATTGCCAAGATACTGAGCACACACACCCATAGACAAGAACCTCCTCTCCTTTCTGGACCACAAAGGTGGAACAGCTGATCATTCAGTGTAGAAGGATAATCACTAATAAACATCTTGAAGTTAATAACCCAGTTTAGTAACATTTCAGATTCATACAATCTTTCAGTATGACACTGGTTCACACAGCCATAGCCAACCATAGAGGGAGAGACACTCCTCGAAAGTTGCCAAGTGCAGGAAACATGAGAGCAGTATACCACAGCTGTGATTCCAGGCGACAGGTGAAGATTGCAGATAAACACATTAAACAATAGATTTTAAGTATTCAACAGCCTTCAAACAAATGATGAAAGTATATTCTGACTGTCACAAACATGGACCAGTAGAATGATATGATAGCATCTTTGATATCAATTATCATAAATAATTTGGATGTCCAGCTGGCAACATCCAACAAATGAGAAATAAATCTAAGTAACAAAAAACCAACACCCAGTAGACGAAACATCTGACTCGTCAGGTGTAATAAATTAACTAGAAAGAGAATATTGCATAAAACAAAGCAAATATTCTTGAAGGCAGGATTATACAATTGTTCAATGAAAGTAGACTTGTATTCATTGAAAGTAATAGTATGCAATTGTGTGACATCAGTTAAATATACTTTAGAGAATTATAATAATCATACATATATACCAATATTATTTTATATTCAAAGCTCACCCTAGTAATAATAATATTATAGATAATTAAAGTATAACAATATCATTGTGTATTTCAAGTTCACCCTAGTATTAACAATATTAATGATAATTCAAGTATAACAATATCATTCTGTATTCCAAGTTCACCCTAGTATTAACAATATTAATGATAATTCAAGTATAACAATAATTCTGTATTCCAAGTTCACCCTAGTATTAACAATATTAATGATAATTCAAAATTTGTGAGTGGATCCCCCATATTCATGAACCTTAAAAACTAATTACATGGTTTTATGCAACCACTTGGGTTGCACTGTTAAGCATAAACACAGTCATTGAAGAGGTTGGGTTGATAGAACGACTCAGGATGAGAGGTCAATCAATTTCATGGACCTTAAAACTAATTAAATTTTTTCGCACAACCAATTGGGTTGTACTGTTAAGCATTGATAACTCAATGAAGGAATTTGGGTTGATAGAAATGACTCAGGATAAGATTGGAGTCATTTTAATGACAAATTAGATTGATATCTCTTTAATGTCACTACCCATATGTAAGAAATTGTTTTCCATGAAAAAACAGCAAAAAATGGAAAATTAATTTGGGTAAGATGAGAGATTCAATCAGTTCTCGGGCCAGGTTAAGTCAAACGTGTTACAAAAAGCTAATAAATAGAAAAATAATTTAGTGGCCACCGTCATGGATTATTCAATTCAAAATTTGTTGGGGGTTGGAACCCCAGACCAGCTAAGCATGATACAAGAGCTGGGTGCTGTTTGCGACAATCATTATAATTGCCGGGCGATGGGATCGCACCCCCTACGCCAGATACATGACCTAACAACCCAATATTCAACATACATAACCTGACTACAGAAATTAGATAGCCAGGTAGAGACAGAAAATGATAATGTTTGCAATTACACAGTTAATCACCATAAAGAAAGCACTAATCACCCTGGGAGGACAATGGATATAATCACTGTCGATGTCACACACATGAATCTTAACAGCCATTGACCCTCCGCAACTTATCTGGAAGCGAGTCACCTCGGGAATGTTCCTGGCTGTTCTCCCCACATCCCATTCCAATCAGACCATTCGTCCTCCAACTGATTTCACAAATTGCACACTTTGAGAGGAAGACAACATTAAGTATGGTGATCACTGTGTTCACATTATTAAGTATTTGTATAATAATATATTAATAGAATAGTACATATTGATCAACTAAAAGGCAGAAAATAACAGTGTGTTTAAATAGAATCATAGTATTTCATTGAGTTAATTTGAAAAATGCAATAGTCACACCATATTGAGCTAATGAGAATTCACAGAGTCACGATGATAAATTTTTAACTGAGAGACATGGCATATTTTTTCTTTATCATGTGATAGCTCAAGAACAACTGTTACAGGAGAGACAAATTTTTTAATAATGAAAGGACCTTCCCAAGGAGGCATTAGCTTGGCTGTTCTCTTGTCTGCCTTTGAGCTAATAGGATGATTTTTACAAAGAACTAAATCTCCAGGGGCAAAATTTACTGGAGAGTGGAGTTTGTTAAAAGCCTCCCCATGTTTTGCCCTTGCCTTTTTGAGATTGGCGACCACTTGTTGCAAGTAGGCTTTCCTCTGATCATCCTTAATTTTATCCTCGAACAGCTCAATAGGAATTGACCACTGATTTGTAAGAGGATGTGGCAGTTGTCTACCAAACATTATTTTGGCAGGAGATTGGCCAGTGCTACCATGTACAGCAGTATTGAAAGCAAAGTTTAGATCATAGAGGAAAAGGTCCCATGTAGAGTGAACATTGTTACATAAAATTGTCAAGGCAGATTTTAAATTTCGATGAAGTCTTTCGACTTGGTTAGCACAAGGGTAATATGGAGATGTGAAAACTTGTTTTATACCAAGTTGTAAACACATCTCCCTAAGCAGGTGTGACTTAAAAACTGAAGCATTATCAGAGACCAGATATTTTGGAAAACCAAACTTTGAGAAAACTCTTTGAGTGAGGACAGACACAACAGCACCAGCTGTAGCCTTTCGTACAGGCTCCAATATACAAAATTTAGAGAACCCATCAATCAGTGTTAAAATATACTGATTACTACCCTTTGTGGATGGAAATGGGCCGACAAAATCGATATAAATTCTTTCCCAGACATCAGAAGGGATGTTAGAAGATAACATGCCAGGCGAAGAACAATTTCTAGGTTTACATGTCTGACATAAGTGGCAATTTCTGACCATGTCAAAAATTTCCCTTTTCATATCCTTCCACCAATATTCCCTGCTAATTTTCTCATAAGTTTTGGACATTCCCAGGTGAGCGCCAAAACTAGAGCAATGAAAATATTGGAATATCATTGGTCGAAGCACGACAGGTAAAACAACCTTCCCTCTAAGAGTTTTTGAATTGCCAAAACATAGCAGCTGGTTCTTAACAAAATAATTTGCACAAGACAAGGGATCTTTCTGCAATTTCTGGAGAACATCCCTCAAAGTAAGATCTGACCTTTGATGGTCTCTAATATTAACAAATGATAAAGGAACATTATTCAATACACAAGCCATTGGTGGAAATAGATCATCACCAACTTTAGATGAATCAATATCACTAGCAACATTATCACTAGACACAGGAACGACACGAGAAAGGCAATCAGCTACATTATTGAAATGCATGTTCGACCGACGGAGTGGGATAACCGTCTATTTGAACCTGCTTATTAAGCTTACGATAATCCACAACTAACCTCTCCGTACCATCCTTCTTGGGAATTAAAAAGGCTGGAGAAGACCAATTTGAGTTAGAATTCTCAATAATTCCCTTGTCGAGCAGCGACTGCACATGTTTTTTCATGATCTGTGCCTTAACGGGAGATAAAGAGAACGGATGACTCCGAATCGGGTTACAGTCAGTTAATTCTATTTCGTAAGTCATAAGCGATGTGGTCCCCAAATCGTGGGTCATGACATCGGGATACTGAGACAACAAATATTTTAACTCACTTATCAAATTATCCGAAGAATTAGATCCATTTTCAATGAGAAAAGGATTGCTGCAAGAGTCTGTCGACCGACTGCTGCTTGGCACTTCGGGATACGCACTCGATGCGCAATTGTCAACTGAATAAGCGATAAAATTTAACTTAGTAGCGGGAGACGTTTCAAAAGAGACAGCTTTCGGATGAACAATCATATTGGATTTCCGAATAAAATCAAGGCCTAGAAGAATTGGAAATGGAATATTGGCTACATAAAATGTATGCTGCCAGGAAAATTTGTCGATTTGAACCTTAAGTTGGATCGACATCCTTAATTGAAACGGTTGACCAGAAACTGTCAATAGCTCGATAGAGTCGGAAGACTTTTGAGATTTGCCACCGCGAATTTTAAGAGTTTTGAAGAACTTTTCGTCGCAAATAGACACGGAACAACCAGTATCAATGAGGGCATTGCAAGAAACAGACTGAAGTTTTATCGGAAGAAGGGGCAAATTACTGTTACAATTTTGACGTACGCTCATGAAACTCACGGCTGGTTGGCGTGTTTCACGGGCTTTCTTCCGACATTCCCTTGCATGATGCCCAATTTTACGACAATACGAACAAATTATTTGCCTTGCGGCAACTGGGGAGACATTAGGAGAAATACTATGAAATGTATTGGCGTACTCGGCACAATCCATCAATTGCTTTGACGCCTGGGTTATGACAGAGTCTAGCTCCTCAAAGGTCGTGGGCTGGCGAGCAAACATTATAGCGGATTTCGTGAGAGGATTTAACCCTTGAATAATTAACCGAACGGTTTGGCACTCGGTGAACTCTAACGCCAACACTTGAATCGCGTTACGAACAGAACATACGAAATCATTAGGAGTTTCACGGGGGAACTGAAATCTCTTTACTTTAGTGGTAACAAGACGGTCAAACTCTCGATCACTTACAATTCTTCCCCAAATTCGTTTGGTAATTTCGGCCCACGAAAGATTCTGATTTAACATAGAGAGCCAAAACTGATGAGAACTAGCTGGCAGCTTGGTAATGACTAAATACAACAACGTAGACAAAGGAACTAGCGAAAGAGAGACAATTTCTGTCAGTTTCAACATGAAATTATACCAATTTTCTGTATTGGAAACCTCGAATGGTGGGAAATCAGCGATCAGCTGCTTCACTATGACCAGACCTTCAGACAGCGGCAGAACAGGTTGCATTGGGACTGGCGGTGCGACATGGGTTGGATTCTGCTCGTTCACCTGGCCTCGGGGAACCACGTTGGGTGTGGATTCCGCCGAAACACCAGAATTTTCAAGAGTAAGCCCAGATCCCCCATTAGATCTAGCACGCCTGTCCTCGGCCGTGGTCAAGTAAGCCCTTGCGTACTGATCGACTGAATCACCAGGCATACTGACGAAACTCCACTCAAATTGCCGGAAGATAAGACGAAAAAACTTCGTCACACAAGAATTCACACACTAAACTCCGACAGGAATTTACAATGACCTATTCTAGGGCCTCGAACTGGAAACCAGGAACACGAAATAAATTACGAAAAAGAAAACCCTTGCCGATTTAGATTGCCGTTAGCGGCAGAGACAAAACTTCCGTGAAGGAAGAAAATGAAATACCAGAAATAATGACGATCACAGATCCTCATACAACACTCACCAACTGCGTTGGAAAGACAGGAAAAGAACAACCACGCTCTGCTACCAGTTTGTAGCGCTATCGGGAGAAGGAGCAGATTTTCTCGCCGATAACACTCTTGAAAACACAAACTCTTTCCAAGCTCGGGTGAGAAAAATGAGGAAAACGAACGAAACACAAGTATTATCAATCATAAACTTAACTTATCAATATATTTTACAAATCACAAAATAGAACCAAACCAATTACAATAATTTACCCATAGGTCGAGTGCCAGGCGACCGTAATCAAAGTTTCCAGTCGGAAAATAGTTTAAGTTTAACAAGTACGAGAGGTTGAGCTTCTCTCTTAAGTACAAAAGTGACTTAGTCAGCAGGCTCACACAACGGTGTTACCCGGTCGGCGTCTCGGAAGCAATAGAGGGCGAGCTTAGACACGAGTCCGCTGAGGAGGGGGTCTGTCGACAAGGACGAAGGTGGAATGGGTAAGGTCAGGAGGTTGGCGATTGGTAGCCTTGGAGGGGAGGAAATAATGGGATGGGTGATAGATAGGGTGGCAGTTTTTAATTGGAGCGCCAGGAACTGTTTTCTGGCGTCGGCCGCAGAATACAGGATCACAGCCTTTGAGCCTTGGTCAGGATGACCGCATTTTTGGTATCCTTCCTCACTTTACTGGCTATAAAAGCGGGGCAGGACCTGGTGAGGGAAAGGTGCGGCGAAAGGTGCGGCGAAAGGTGCGGCGAAAGGTGTGGCAGAAGTCGTGGCAGAAGTCGCTGGCAGTAGTCGCTGCATTTTGTAGTCGTAGGCATTTTGGCCGTCGTTGGCGCACATGTCGTTCGGGCAAGTCCTTCGGCTAAGTCCGGAGGATAAACAGTCCGCAGAGGAGAAACTGTCCAAAGAGGAGAATTGCCCAAAAAACAGGGGGGAAAATGCCACAAACTTAATATAGTTAAAGGAATGAAAAGAACACATATTTTATCGCAAAGGAAGGCATGCTTAAATTTAGCAAAATTCAAATTTCAGTTATTGACATCATGCACAACATGCTTTCTTCATGTTGACAGAAACTGCAAAGTATAATTACAAAACGTTCACCTGATTTTCAGTGTAATTAGAGCCTTCGGGAGGAAGCAAAGAAAAATTTCTATCTTTTCCTGAAATGGAAAGTGATACACTCCACTTGGGAAAGAACTTCACCAAAAGGCCGTTCACTTATTCACTACGGAGACGAAAAATTGTCCGATAAAGCCGATGGTGATATAGCCCGAAGCATTTTCAATGCGCATTGAATAGATTTATGCTCGTGGATATTCGCAGATAGTTGAATCACGCAGTCATTCAATCATGAATATGTAGCCATACGCTCATGGTGATATTCCAGGGTCCTGCATTGTAGGGTTAAATGGCAAAATATATTCCCTCGTTGATCATTGATGCCCAACAGTTTTTTTACAAAATTATCCCGAGAAAATCACTTAATAACTCGCTACTCTTCTGTTACCTGCTCACATTTATGCTCATAGATTACAAGGAGTAAACCTGCCACCTCATGGGAATTTATCCTGAAGTATAAAGTACATGCAACAGCCGACCTTAAACAATGACATGATTAGTAAGAGCGCAATGAAAATAAAATTTAAAATGGCGACGAGACCAATTTAAAAGATTCAAGGAAATAAGATGAAAATTGTTTGACTTAAAAACTTGATGTAGTCCTGAATAATAAGTACGTATTGCATTAATCCCCCATACTACACAAGAAAAAGGTTCAAATGAATTACAGTTCTTCGTATTAGGCTTTGATATGGGTTTATCTACTTATAAAGTGATACACAAAGTTGTTAACGAAAGAATGCTGCAGGTAGATAGTAAACAGGCTGTTGGATAGCGATGATTAGGTGATAAGGAGTGGTGAGATTGAAAGGTACCGATAGAGTACACTGAACAAGCAAGTTAAATAAATAAAGGCTATAAGCTTCATGGATAGATCGAAGAAATGTATGACGCATGCCAAGCGGGAGTAAAACATTGTGAGCATGCATATGTGCAACACTCTTTTTTCAAAATGCCTTCATTTTCTTGGCTATTCAGAAGCCCACGCCCCTCTCAAAAGAAGTTGTGAATTTTGCATATTGGACAAAATTATTATTATAACTAGGGTGATCTACCGATAGTTACGTTTATTGTAAAGGAGTAAATATCCACTACATTTGTATCTTTTTACGCCTAAAATATTTCTTTCTTCAACTTTGCATACGCCATACCCTTTGATATTTTTCAACGTTTTTTGATTGATATTGATCCATTTTCCATTATTTTTATATGATTTCTTTTGCTTCTGTCTTTCATCATTTTCCTGCTCCTTTTTCATACGTCCACAACATAGTTAGAAATTAAAATATTTTTAAGTAAGAATCAAAGAGCAAAAATTATATATGCGGTTGTGTTATAGAATATTTCGACGCTAAAAAGCGTTCATAAATATCTTCCGGAGGGGGCACATTTTTACTGGCGCCGGAGGAGTGCGGAACGAAGTTAAAGTCGCACGATATTACGCCTTGCTCGTCCACACTCTATCCAGTATGCCTCGCCGTGCCGCTAGCAGCAGAGAAAGGGAGCAAAAAAGAACGGCATCCTCAAATATCACCCTGGACGCATCAATACTAGTAATCCCATCCAACTCGCCTCAAGCGGAGTGGATTTAACGGTTGCGGAGAGAGCCTTTGAGTGCGGCGCGGAGTCCAGACTCCCGCGTATTCAAGCACCGAGGGCTCGAAGCGGCAGCTTAAAAGCCGTCAAATAAAGACTCCAGTCCATCGCTGCTAATCAAATTTGCAAACTTGGTCACCACCACGGAAAAAGCGTGTTCGGGGAACACCCGTTCATATCCCGCCACCCGCACCCGGAAACATTGCATACCCGACCCACATGTCACACTCCGCGGTGATAATTCTACCGCAGGGTGCTACGGTAAGTTATCAACGGCATCGCCTTTGTATATCGCTCCACCACCTCCCTTCCCTTGGGTGACAGCCAACTGTTGACCAATCGGATTCTTCCTCTCCTCCTTTCCCTTCACCCATTCCTCATCACCTGATTCCAAGAATTTGGGTCAAACGGATCACCCATTACATTCGGTTGAACTACTACTGCAGTTTCCTATGGATGGTCAGCAACTAAGCCAGCCCTACCTCCTGGCGGACACCAGCAACTCACTGATGGTCGTAAGGCTACTCATAGTAATGCAAAAGAAGAGTAAGATTCCTACTAGTCGATAATGTTACTAAATAACGGAATATAAAGACTCATCATAGTATCACAATCCTAGGATATGTATACTGCAGCCCTCCATTTCGCCCTATCCCATGCCAGTTCCTTCACTTCCCTATTATTATTCTTCCCCGTATCCCTCTTGACTTGCCGCAAGTATTTGTCTCTTGGTCTTCCTCTGGGGACTTTCCCTTCAATTTTTCCCTACATTATGCTTACTATGTAATCGTTGTGTCTCATAACATGGCCAACCCACCGAGTTCTTCTTTGCCGTATGGTGCTCCACAGTGCCCTTTCTTCTCCTATTCTTCTGTATACCTCCTCGTTTCTCACCCTATCCGTCCATTTCATCTTTAGCATCCTCCTCCAGCACCATGTCTCGAAGGTTTCTATTCTTTTCTGATCAGTTTTTCCAATGGTCCATGCTTCTGATCCGTAGAATGCCACTGCCCGCACGAATGTTTTCACGTACTGTTTCCGTGTCTCCAATATTATGCTCCTTCAGCAGAATAGCGGCCTTTTGGCCATGAATGTCGCCTTAGCTTGGGCTATTCGACTCTAGATGCCTGTCGTGCTTCTTCCATCCCAGGTAATGGTGTTCCCGAGGTAGATGAATGATTCCACTTAATCCAATCTTTCTCCTTCGAGGCGGACGTCGGCCACTACTTTCTCTCTTCCGCACACAAATATCTTGGTTTTCTTCTAATTGACTTTCATTTGTATTACTAGGACACTTTTTCAATTGTGTTCAGTAAGTTCTGTAGGCCTTCCTCGTTATCCGCTACGATCGCGATATCATCAGCGAAGCGTAGCATGTTTATTTCTTCTCCATTCACTTTTATTCCTTGTTCTTCTATTTCTTTTATTGCTTCCCTCATGAACATATTGAAGAGTGCTGGTGACAGGTTACATCCTTGTCGGACCCCTTTGTTAATTTTTGCCTACATATTTCTTCCACCTTGCGTGCGTATTGTGGCCCCCTGATCCTTGTAGAGGTGGTAGATGATTCTTCTGTCATTGTAGTCCAAGCCACGTTTCTCCATAGTATTGAACATCTTATTCCATTCGACATTATTGAATGCCTATTTTGGGTCCACGAAGGCTATATACTATATAACATAAAGACTACACAATACTAATTTGGTGCAAGAACAGAATTCCTTCGTACGAATGGAGTGTCATCTTTGAGCCGTCCGCCTCGCCCGTTGGCGAGCGCCCCCCCCTCCATCCTCCGGAAAGTGGTTTCCGTGGTGGTGCTACGCAAGGACGAGCCGTCCACCTCGCCCGATAGCGAGCCCCCCCCTCCTCCCTGGGGGGGAGTCGGGAGCGGTGCGCCTGGGCCGAGGGCTTTCGGTCTTTCTGGTGGGGCATGGACCCCGAGTCCAATGGGACCTCCCGTATTTAAGTGGAGGCGGAGTCCGCGCTCGGGGGAGTCTTGCTGTCGAGCTTGTGTTGCCGAGACGCCTAGAGGAGCTCCCCCTCGTCAATGGCACGACGCCTCTGTGCACGGTCATCGGCTGTCCGGTCCTCGGAAGGTATCGCCGCCTCACCTCTCCCCCTCCATTGCCCCTTTTCCTCTGGTTTCCAGCGATCACCCTCCTCTCCTTCCGCCTTAGCGAGCTCGCTTGTCGTTATAATTTAAATAAATTGTCTGGCCTACGCGTGTTGTTTCTGTTGGTCCACCCCACGAGCCCTTGGGTAGTTCAAAATTGGGTGGACGGCTCGTCCTTGCGTAGCACCACCACGGAAACCACTTTCCGGAGGAGGGGGGGGGGAGGGGGGGCTCGCCAACGGGCGAGGCAGACGGCTCATCTTTAATGAGAGAAAGTTGAACATTTCCCTTTAAAATAGAGTACAACAACCTATAAGATGAAAACTAAATTTCAACAACATAATTCACGCGGAGGAAAAAGAAAGAAAAAGGATGACTGCTTTCCAGATACCGTGCTAGGAAACTTTTTGAAAGTCACCACCATCATAAGCTGATGCAAAAATACGATCGAAATAAATATAAGGGGATTAAATTCAATCCGAAAAATCGTTTTCCTTCATCTTCGGGAATTAACGACATGCAAACAGTTCATAAATTGGAACCTCCTCTTTGAATTCTTTGCTAATTACTCAGGATATTTTGACTGCCACATCTATGTGAACGACTGATTTTCTCATTTAATAAATTTCAGATAGTATTAGTTTTATAAGATCATATTTGTTAAAATAAAAATTAATAGAAACACATCTCATCCACGAGTAGGTAATTAAGAGGGATTTATTTATTGTACGAGTGATAAAAACTGAAAAGTGGTTTCATATGATACGCAGACATAGGAATAGCATGCTATTAGTGCCACATTTTTTAGAAAAGAAGTAATCAACATATTTTGATTATTATTCAATGCATCATAAAAGTAATCAAGAATGTCAAGATCGCTATACTCAGGATTAAAATATAATGGCGCAAGAAGAAAAATATTAAGTGGCTCTCAAAACACAATTAAAAATTTCATTACTAATAAACTACACCAGTGTTTTTCAACCTTCTTGAATAACCGACCTCCTACGACCCCCCTATTTGCGTCTCTAAAATAGAACCGCGATTCGATAAATTAGTAAAAAATAAACAGGCACAGCCTTTTCACTGAAATTATTTTTGAATCTTTAATGTAGTGTAGGTGTAGATTGCAATCTGAAATTTTTGTATTTTGAATGTAGTGTAGGACCTATAACCTTTGCTTTTTATCTTAACTGACTTGCGACCCCCCCCCCCCCCCATCAAGCCTTTACCACCCCCTTGGGGTTGCGACCCACAGGTTGAAAAACACTGAACTGCACCATTAAAGGACAATAAAAATGCAGCAGTAGTTCAACATGGAAGTTCCATAAAGTGTAAAATCGAACATCCTATTGAGATCAGATGCTTTCATGCATAGGTGTAGCAAAACTTGGCGGCACTCGCCCGTACAGAAAATGACATCGGAGAGAGGAGATCATACAAGAGAGGAGGGATAATGATCCTTAGGGTCTCTCTTGAAGTCCACAACAGAGCCCTTCGATAACTTTGGTCTCTCATCACCGCTTTATTCGTTCTCAGTGACCTTAAACGCTCCGCTGGCGATTGCCACCAAGTTTCGCTATACAGTTACTAGCCCAATCAGCATAATCAAGCCTGGTTCACACTTCTCGCTCGCTATTGGCTGATTTAAAATCATGAAAGTTAATATCTGTCACACCCTCCCCACTCGCTCCCTCGGGCCCCCACCTCCCTCTCTCCCTCCTCGCCGCACACATTGGTTCCACACCTTGCCGCGCCCAACCAGCTCTCTCGGCTTCTCCAACTCATCCTCCGTCGTCCCAACGCTGACACTCGAACAGCGAGCGCTCCTCGGCCGTTCCCCCTCCCACAAACTAATCTCGCTCAACCCTAAGCCCGATCCATCGAGCACGATGAGCAGTAAACACAATATTCCCACAGTCACTAAAATTTTCCTAATGCTTTCTCTGCTGCCCTCTCTTTGCCCTCGCCCTCGTGTCACTCCTCCTTTACACCCTTCCGCTCTGTTTCATCACTTTTTGTAATTTCAACGGCACAATCTAGTATTCCTCCAAAGCAATTCCATTGCCGACAACATTCACGGCTTTCCCGAAATCATTTCATGTTTCACACTACCCGCTGTTTCACCCAGCATGTTCCGCAATAAAATTATTTTATTTGTAAATCATGTTTATACTTGTTTCTTATTATGTCGTGCTACTCTTCTATAAGTCATCCATATATGCACTCTTATCCCTCGGCCATATATTCTAATTCTCGTTCTGAACTTGGTTCCGACTTTGGTTTCATTGCGGCTCCGCGTCTCGAACGTCCCGCGTCTCTTTGAACGAAAAGAGATTCTCAGACTAATTTTAAAGTAGCACGCAGACAGACAGTTCAGCTAACATTTGGCCATGGACTGAAGCAGAATATCAGATTCTTAAGCTGTGAAGGGAGTAACTTTTCCAACCAACATTTCACTCGAACCAAGATGAAAAAAAGCATTTCTTTCAAATCACCACGTAATGTCTACGATAAGTATATCTCTTTGTACGTACGTATACGTAAAATGTCTCTGTGATCCTACTGCGAGCAAGCTTATTCATTACTTTTCGTCCTCCTCACTCTCCGTTTCATCATAGGATGGGAACGGCTTTGTGAATTTAAAAACCTCTCTCGTTACTAATACATCCATAGCTCCGTCCAAGACTCGCAGGTTTTGCCTTATTGAGGGACTTTCTTCAGAAAAATGTGATCATTATGCAATGCAAGTACGATATTTACACCTTGAACAGGTTTCCGCTTAAGACATATTCCGCCTCTCACAGTTTTTACTGTAGTTTGATCGCAGCTTCGACCCATCTCTCATAATGTATACAAGTAATATATACAACAAAAACCCTCTCCAATAGAAAAAGTTCTAACGTCGAATTTCTCAAATTGAGAAATTAGCTCATTCCATCTATTTAAAACAGTAAATAAAATGACTAAATACCATTAAATGTAATAAATAAATCGCAATATTAATTCTACCAAAATACTTCAAGCTCAAACATCAAACAAAATATCGAAGAATATTTTAAAAAGTGTAGCTAAACGTATTGGAAGTCACTTAAATAATTACTTTTAAAACAAAAATAGCAACATGTCATTTAAAATAATTCGGAGTAAACACAAAAAAGTAAGTAGAGTTGTCAATTTTTAAAATCTTTCCTTGAATAACTTGTTACCACACCTTGACAAAGCTGCGTAAAATTGCCCACTCGTAAAAACACGAACAGGCTAGTCTTGTCGTATATCTGTCCTTGAGATTTAGTGATGGTGATGGAATGAGCCAAGTAGAGTGAAAAATGCTTTCTGCGCAATTCAAATGGTAACTCATTACCCTGCGTGTCAAGAAACATCCACGGAATGAATACAATCGAATTTTCCGGCGGGAACATGAGACAAATTAATAAAATAAACTGACTTTAAAACAAATGGAATAGTGCAATCCCATTTGTCAATATTGGA
This sequence comes from Pyrrhosoma nymphula, assembly GCA_963573305.1. Taxonomy (NCBI): domain Eukaryota; kingdom Metazoa; phylum Arthropoda; class Insecta; order Odonata; family Coenagrionidae; genus Pyrrhosoma; species Pyrrhosoma nymphula. The sequence goes on along the minus strand of OY754332.1, from coordinate 100,729,538 downwards.
GTCAAGCATCCTTCGTTTTGGCAAACCGGTAGCTTCATTTTGCAGGATATTATATTGGATATGTGATTGATGGCCCAAATATTTGTAGCAGTTCATCGAAAATACTTCTACTCACTCCACAGTATTGAAAAAACTTAATACGATGTACTCATATATCTTCAAACGACTTGTAAAACTGTAATTTCAATATTCCGTGACTTGTTATTAAATGCACCCAATACGGATGTTTCCACCGTTTGGCCCTCACACGAAGCCAAAGTGGTATACCGCAGAGATTCAAAATCATTCGTTGTAAAACAACTGTAGAATCTTGTCTTTACTTATTATGGTACAAATAGTGAAACATAATTAACAAGGTGGGAGGGCGGCGAATGGAGCAAGGAAAGCTGGGGGGTGGGTGTAGCATATGTTACCCCACCTTGGAAGGAGGAGGTGTGGAGAGCTGAACTGATAACAGGGCCAGGGCAGGGTGGTGGTCTGTTTAGTGGAGGTATGATCGGAGAAATGGAGGAGGCCGTGAGACGAACTCCAGGAGAGAGGGCGGAGGGGGGCAGGGAGGTGGTCACAGAGGCGGGAGACACGCCATGGTGACTGGATCACGGAGTAGTATTGAGTCTCCAGCTGTACGGAACGGTATTTATGACGCAAAACAGCGGCAATACCGATCGACAATCGCTCTATAAGCACAATTAGAATACAGCAGTGCTGTTTCCGGCTCTTTATCTCTCTTCGTTACCAGCAATTAAAGAGGAAATTAAATCTTAACCCATAAGTGGATATTTTTTCGAGCTATTGAAGCAATGTTTTAAATCATAAAATACCTTGTGTAATCGTTCTTTTGTTTTTATGCCATCAGAAATTCCCGTTATTGTGATTATTACGCGATGAACCACAAAAATGAGCATACGGTTTTCTTTTTAACTTCTTGTGTTACCCTCATCCCATTAATATCTTGAACATTCAGTTGGCGGTATGGTTAAAGCCGGATGGTTTCATATTTCACCCCTATAGGCACTTAGTAATCCTATCGTCGGTGAAAGATAATCGAATACGTGTACGTATGTATTCGCGTATCGGCAGCCGCTGGTAACTCGTTTCACAGGCGCAGCAGTACTACGGTCCCCACCGAGGTAATCTTTTTAAGGACTTTTATACTTAGTTATAAGTCAGCGGCTTACGTCGATCTTTCTCCACACCGCTTTCCCACGTCATACAATACTCTATTCGCATTTTTCTTTACACGATAAGTGTCAACCAACTGACGAGCTCAAATGCCCGCTTTTCTTCATTGATTCATGTTCGCGGCTGGGTGAATTTTAATCTCCACACGGCCGTACTCTAAACAAAACCCACAATTAATATAAGATATTTATGTGAACGGAACGTCTCATTTGGCCAGTGAATGTTGCTCATTTCTTCAGACTGAACTCACTGTATCAGTCCTTCGTTTCATACTACCAAATTTCACCAGGACAGTCATTGTTCATCCAATCGTCCTTCAATCAATAGAAACAATTCCTTCAGGAGCTCCATTGCCAAACTATGCCTCGTTTCCACCATGTTCTAGAGTGTTTTTGTCCTTAACTGCTCAGCAAAGAAACGAGAAACATCAATCTGTATTGAATGACAATGCTTGCATCAGATTTCCCAAGTTAGCATTACCGGATCAAAACATCCGCTTCAATAAAAAATTGCGAAACAAATTAATTTGGCCAGCTGCATTTTCACCTCGATGATTAAGTTTCAAGGTACATCTTCGAGAAAAAATATAAGCATAATGAGCCACTTGTGCTCCTAGTGAAAACAAGTAACAGAGCCCTATTCTCATTCTGGTCACACTTGCTCAGTAATTATCCACCAAAGCGAAGTAAATCAAGGTGATAAGGAAAAAAATCAGCTTTTAAAACATTTAGACGCAGGAAAAACAACAATAATTGTTAGGAACTCGCTCAGCGCTTAATAGCAAAAATTGGAGAAAAGCATTCCTGAAAAAAATTTGATCGTCAATAACAGGTAATTTAAAGGGTACCAAGACATGGCCTTTGCGTTTTTTTTAGGTTAAAGCAAGCCCACAAGATTTTCACCTGCAGTCCGGTTTCGTCAGCAGATTAAGTTTGGGGTGTTCCCATAAAGGGACAAATCCCAATATAAGTTTAAGTGATAGTTCTCAATTTCACTTCATGGAATTAGGACATCATAAAAGAAAAGCCATAATAATTCATCCGCTCCACACTTTTTTGAATACTTCGACCGAAGTCAACGATATGCCCGCGTCGCTACCAAGAGGTTCACCACAAATTTTTCTCGCAGTGTCTTTCATGCCTAACCTACATTAGCTTTCCGATAGGTTAAAGGATGGGGGTTATTTTTGAGGGATGAAAATGTAAAAATTTACTTTTTTGAAAATGATTATGCACACTGAATAATATCATCCCCAAAGAGAAAGCGAAAATGTGCAACGAAAAACCTGTAATCATCTAAAAACGTTTTTTTAATCCCTAAGACATATTTCAAGATAAAGACAAAGGTTGCGTGTGTTCTTACTAGTGTAATTCACCCAAATATACTTATTTTCGCTGGACATACTTGGAGAAAAATAAGTGACGGAATGAGAGAACATTACGCATAGTTTAATGAATAGTACAAAAAACCTTTTTTTGCCTAGCATTGAAATGAAATGACTGTCCCACTATTTTTTAAATCCTATAGGTATGATGTGGGGGTACCGAATTGGACTTAAAGGAAACCTTTGAAATTACCTTTTTTTAAATAGGGTGGATCAGATTTGTTGAACGATCAAATTCCTTTGAACACCCTACCCCAATAGCCGACCCTCCAACTTTCGCCATCTATCCCAGGCCGTGACCTTGATCTTGATCACCATCTTCAACTCTTACTCGTCCGCAATACTGTGTTTTGATATATTCCCTTCAAAAACTACCCTCCGTCTTCCAGCCTTAAGGAAATCAGGAGGATAAAAGGCATTGCCAGAAAAGCCTATACAGTAAAGTTCTTATTAATAATAAGGGTTTAGCATCGATACCGGTTGAGATAATCCATTAAGTGTGAAAAATACGAAGTAACATTTTTTCAGGTTGCACGATTCCCAATTAGGGTGATTATAAAGTTCATCTTCAACCACGGCATTCATCCAATTTATTCCACGAATCAAATTTGTTTTCAGATAATAATAAATCCATATCATATCACAGATAGGTACTTGAAATTTTCAAGGAATTGTTAAGAGTGTGTATTTTGAATTTATAGCTAACATTTTTCTCAAATTATACCCATTTACTTACAATATTGAACATTTAACAAGCATTCATTCACATTAGCGCTGAAAATCAACGCACTCCAATCGTTAACTTAGCGAAGGATCTGCGCTCTAATTATAAATTCAAGAATTTTAGGTGTAGCGAAGCAAACAATTAGTGACACTCGCTAGTGGAGAAATGGAGGTGGGCGAGGGTGAATAAATCGTCCATTGGATGAAATATGTACCGAAATAACTCACACAGGAGGGAACTTCAAACTCTTTGTCCCACCTTTCATGAAAACTTTACCCTACCAGACATCAACCCATCACAGGCGTGTGCCACCAAGCTTAGCAGACCAATATGATTCACAAAGCGAGCACGTCACTTAACATGTAGGAAGAGTGACAATCTTCCCGGCATGAAACGTCGTCACTGCTTGGAAATACGGCCTCCACAAGGACAACTTTGTTTATTTACACCAGCAAGAGAGCGTAGGGCTAATTAAAAACGTGGAGTACTTACTTATAATCCCAACAGCAAGCTGCACATCTAGCCGATGGTTATCTCACTCCTCAACCACAAAGGCCACAACATTTTTAACACACACACCAACACTTGGGGTCACAAGCCCCACGAATATCTATTCACAAAACAAGATATTGAATGCACTCCACCACAATCCTCATTCACTTGTCACACAACACACGCGTAATCCAACGGAGTACACCGACAACAAAATAATACCCTAATGCCCCGCTTATTTATATTCACCAGGAATAAAACATGTATAACACTCCACCACAATCCACATGCACTTGTCGTCACACAACACAAACATAATCCAACGGAGCACCTTGACAACTCACGACGCACCACCTACCGCACAAACAGATGGACCGATTACCGACCGCCTTCACGGCGTGAAGTTCACGCCGCGCAGCCATGTTCCCCTACTCCAAACGGTTGTCTCGTCCTCCCTCTCTCCCTCCACGCCACTACCCTCCTATAAACACCCCTCCCGAGCAGCCAATGAGCGACCGGATCACCGCTACGAGAGTCAGCCTCTCGAGGCTGGCGAGACCCAAGTGAGCAGTGCCGGATTGCCGTGCTGTTTCGCCTCACATTCCGCGCCAGCAATGCTGTCGCACCACACCTCGCCGGAACAAATATGGGTATCAGGGATGCAGCCGCGTTCAACCGCTCAAGACCAAAGTTAAAAAGCCACTGCATTGCACTTCGCACTCCAGAGTTACCCAGGCAATGGCGTAATACCTAAATTGTCTTAGTTCAGTCTCTCTTGACGACTGATACATGACTCCTAAAACATCGGCGTAATGCACTTGATACTTTCAAACTCAATGGTCACAATGAAAACAGATAATTTTTTTTCTTTTTATGGATATAGTTGTGATTTTCACCCAATTATTCGAGAAACGTTGTTTATCCAAAGAAACAAAATTAGTCATTTAAATCTGACAGAATATGCATAAATACGATTTGGGATAATTAAAACAAGTAAGTACTTGAATGATCCATTTGTTGCTTGATTTTGAACTTGACAATAAAATTAAAGAAATTATAGTGGTAAAGTTTAATTTTCGAGTTTTTCGTAATTTTCGAGTCATTAATGGTAACTTCTGTACTTATGTTTCATCCAGCTGCTTAAATTTTTAAATGAAATTAAAACATCATCCCTAATGTCAAAGAGAAAAAACTTGCTATAACTAACTTAAGTACCCACCGTGATTGCAAGAATATCTTTCTGCATCGACACTGAAAACCTTTAGCACATAAGATTCTCATTGGCTATAATTATATCTAATTTAAAAATGTGTACGCCAAATAAGAGAAAAAAAAACAAATTATTCAATGAATTCAAGAGATAAGTTCCATTAATGAATAGGCACACTATAATCATTACCGAGGACGAAATCAGTGCCCAAACTACCTATCTAGACCTACCATAATGGCAGTCATTATTTACTCGAGTATTACGATTTTGTTGAAAAGACGAATGGAGTCACTCAATCCTTAAGCGGAGAAAACTGGCATCAATTATATTTATACTTAGTTTTAGTCTCAGCTCCATTCTGAATTAATCAAGGACGAAATATTAGAGTAAATGGGTGATGCCTGGGACTTTTATCCTTTAGTAATTTAATCATAGCCGTAAAAAGGAATTGGAAGCGTGGTTGTGGGATATCTTTCTAGATTGACAGCTCATAAGATAGTTAGAAAATTACTATTTTTTGTTTTGCAAGTGGGAATTGACGATACTAGATCCATTTTGTGCCAAAAGAGGCCATTGGTTTCGTGAGAATGTCAGAGAGGGAAGAGATACACGTGGGATTTTTATACTTGTGTGCACTTGCGAACAACGTCGTAAACGTTCATACCACGGCTAGCTTGCGGGATCCTCAGAATTATACAGGACTCATGATGAACACTTGTGGATTTGAAACAAGGATTGTCATTAATGGATTTATATTGATCAATTAACATCATCATATCGTCGCAATTATTACCAAATTATAATAGAACATCATGTCAACTTATGAAGATGAGGTATCAAGGGAAGCTGATAATAATTCAATTTTCATATTCGAACACCAAGAGTTGTACATAACTTTTAAATTGTTTTAAGTTATTAAACATGACAGCAGGCCTCCAAAAAAAGCGGAATTCTTAAGAAAGATAATTTCGCCGGCTTACGGCTGAAGTTTGATTTGTCGCCATGTCATTAAATCCAGAAATAATATAAGAACATAAACGTTAGGCAAACGAATTTCTTCAAGATTCCCTTGAAATACGTGATTACCGCCTTCAGCCGTTGTTTCATTCGATCGTTGATAAGGTGTACGGTGAGATCACGATCTCTGACTTTTGTAAAGCACCCGCCAACAATACTCCCATCCTTCCAATTTCATTCAAACGAGAATGTTCACCGCAGAATACGTAAACTCAACACCAGATATATGATGTAATAAAATTGCTATTAATCATCTCATGACGATGAATGGTTTTTGTGCACCCTATGTATAGAAAAAGAAAGAAGAATTTATCTCAGTTATTGATAGTTTTCGCAAGAAGCCATTTGCCTTCGCAAATGGCTTCGGAGTGATAGATCCGCTGCATGAATACCATTCATGATCTGTTAATTTTCAAATAATGAAAACCCACATGATAAAGAAAATAAAGGTCAGAGAAAGATTCTGGGATTACTGAAAACGGAAAAAGTCGTATTTAGACTTGAAATGAATGAATACTGCTACAAGGATGAGGAAAAAATATGTCAGATGCAATCAGGAAACGGAGAAATAGGTCATTCGGCTTTCAGAATTGATATGGACATAGGTTTACTCACAAAAAGAGCTTTTATGATATGTAAGAATATCAAACTGTGGGTCCAAAGATTAAAGAAAGACATGGAAGAGATGGGGATAACGGAGAATTATACAGCATTAATTGCATTTAAAATATTGATGCAAAATGTCAAGATTTTCCTGAAAAGGTAAAAGAAGAAAATACATAACACCTGGACCAAAGGGAAGAGGAGAAAACAAAGCAAAATGATGATGAACAATTGGAGAACAAGGAAAGAAGTGGAAAATAAGAAACAAAAATAAATTAGTTGGGTTCTTTTAAGCGGCGGACTTAAGGGATAAAAACAAGAAAAGATAAATACAAATCCAGAGGACACGTACTTTAGTGGACACGCACCCGCCTTTTAGCGCGATTTTTGTCGAGCGAACTACACACGTGTATGACATTTCAATCAGATTCTCTCCATATTTTTTATTATTGACGTGTAATTCAAATTCCTGGTGATTTCTGCTTGTTTTCTTCGAACTTGTGGGGCTTATTTCAGGGATGCAGATGCGTGGTAAGGGTGTTAGACGCCGTTACGGGGTACGGGACCCCTTGTGGGTTGCGGGAACAGTTCGGTTGCAGGATGCGGATGTTTGGCATAGTTGTGCTAATAGGGACGCGGGTGCGGGACACGGATTGGGGCGTGGATGTGGTGACTCTAATGCGCGACCTGGATGTAGAATTTGAGCGCAGAACTCAGGGGCGAAAGCGAAAAATATTATCAAACGGTACGGAAATTTTGGTCCGATCGTATTTTGCCAAGTTGAAGCCGATCCGAAAAGGAACGATACGTTCTGTGAGAAATGAAATATCAATTATTTTAGTTTGGGACCGTAACAATTTAAGTCGATTCCGTATTTCATTCAATTAGTGGGAAGTTTGATGAAGACTTTGTTCTTTGTCTTGAAAAAGATGAAGGACACCGACTGGAAGGTGAACATTGCCACAGATGGTGGAGAGAAGGGGGGAGTCAGACAGGGACACAGCATGGGGTACGGTTGGGTCTGAGGACGCTTCAGGCATTCAAAGGGATTAACAGAATTCTGGTTAGGAGAGGGCAGGGAACCTTAGATTTATGAAACCACCAGCAGGTATACAACTACAAATGGGGGAAAAGAAAGTGTTGTTGGCAGTTTGGCGAATATCCTAGGGAGGCAACATTGCAGCCGGAATACAGGAGGCACGTGGGGAAAAACGAGGAAATATCAATCTTGAGAAAAGAGTCATGAGCATAATTTTAGAGGAGAGAAAGTATTGAGAACTAAGGTGAACTCTGGGGAGGAACTGGTTCAAGGGAAGAAGGAAGGAAGGAGTATTTTGGGGCGCGAGATAGGAATGGAATGTTTTGAGGGATAAAGTGCACTGACATGGGAGGGGCATCGGAGTTGAGGGGCATGTTAAAGACTAAAGAGAGTGGCGGGAGAGGAGATAGTGAAATGTTACTAATATTGGCTTATGAATCAGGACAATGGAACTGCTTCATCAAGGTGAGTCTACCTGATAAACAACATTGTTTTCCACCAGAGAAATAAATTTTAGAATTTTACCATGTGACAAAAATGTTTTATCTGCATTTTGTAAATCCACTATTTCTCCGGAGAGGTACGTCGTAGAAAAGCATTCTTAGTAGTATTGTCATAAGCAAAGCATGAGTCATTAATGTTTAAAGCCAGTTAAAGGCAAAATAAAATGTTGATCATAAGTTGATTGCTATTTACATTCAATTCAGTGGAGTTGAGCCTGGCGGCGATCCGCCCTGAATTACCGTGCATAACATTGCCGTGACCGTGCGTCGATGAACCGAGACTGAACTGGAGAAAAACATTTTCAAACTCATACGTTGTTTTAGAGAATCCACATAGATACTTACACGACACATAGACCTTCATACGATAAAATTCTGACATTTACAAGACAAATAGAGAACAATCTCGTTTATCAGGTACCATAATTTGGTACCGTAACTACAAAGGAATTATAAGAAAAAAAGTAAACTTGCCTGCTTGAAATATGCCTATAAAGGTCAATTTTTACGTTAATGCCTTATTAAAAATGTCTTAAATGAAATTAAATATTATTAATAATATTTGAACGTAGAGTACATTTTCTATAATATGAAGTAAATGGTTTCTATGCAGACCTCAAGTTTTTTTGTTAATTGAGGCTTCCGGGATCGGCTGCGTTGTGCGCGTTAATCACTTCCGAGCTTTCGCGGACATTGCAGGACGCATCTTCAGGAATGGGTTGAAGAATCTCATTCCTGAAGATGCCTCCTGGAATGGCGCATGGCGAAGTTATCAACTCGCACAACGCAGCCGATCACGGAAGCCTCTTAGCAACTCTACTCGCTGCGAAAACTTAAAATCTTAACCCCTAGATGAAGATAATGCAGGAGTCGCCCGCAAGGTGTCTATCCAACGGAGAATTGGCAGTATCGAGATTGTAACAATAACCATTGCAGCTTATAAGATCTCCCGCAGCTACTTCCATTACTGGCGGGCCACTCGAAGAGAAATACGTGACAATTCACTTTCTTAACGGGATTTTACCCTCAAGAGACTTCTTTGTATATTTTACAAGAAGTTCATTTTATTGCGGTCCATCCATTTATTCATAGACCTCTTTCAGGATGGTACATACGTACATGGCATACTCTTTACCACTCGGTTAATCTTTAGGGAAAATCCCCAATGTGCGCCTTTTATTATCCACCGAGACTGACCACCATTTCCCAGCGGGGAAATTCCAGCCGGTGGTGGGAGAGGGGCTTAAAAAGGAACAAACCAAACCATCAGTCTTACCCGCTGTCAACGCGACCTCTCACCACTCAAAGATACTTATCCATTGAACCTCACCAGGTGCAGCACCCGGGCGCGGACCCCAGGCACGGCACCCAGGCGCGGACTAAGAAGGCGACATGCAGGTGTGTTCCTGGATCCATAATCCAGTTTAGTAACCCCGAAGCATGATCAGGTTCGTTTTATCAGTGCGTTTAAGGCGGGTGCGGAACCCGGAAGCGGCACCCTTGTACATAGTCTAGAGGGATACCTGCGTCCGTAACTTTGTATGAACAAGTGGTATGGGAAATATTTGAGTTTTTCTTGTTTACGTCAATAATGAATACCCTAATTAGTACTAGTGATTATTAATGTAGTATACTTGTGTTAGCCACGAAGAGCGATCCGAAATGGCACGAAAAAGCACTAAATAATTTTGGGAAATTTCGTGCCTCTTCCGGTCCGAAACTAAATCATTTCGAGTAATATCGTACCTCGCCCGGTCCGGCACTTTACCATAATGGGTAATTTCGTGCCGACTCGGTCCGGCACGAAACGTTTTGTTCCGTACCGGGTCACATCCCTGCTTTCAACATCATTAATCAGCGGATGAACCCATACCCCATCTTTTCCAAATATCGACCGATTTCCTATCCCAGCATTGCAGAATCATCTACATCTACAAAATACTCTACAAGCCACCTCAGAGGTGTGCGGCAGGGTGTGATTAGTCACCAACATGCATTATACTATGCTATAAAGTTAGTATAACTACGACTAACTATGAATTAGCATAAATCGCTAATGCATGTCATGAGGTGAAGCCTCATAAGCATGCACTACACTACAGATATGCTCCTAATTGAGAGGGACCATTAGTATATATGTATTTTGCAACTACGCATGTGGACAGAGACTCAAGAGTTTTGTTGAAAACATGCACTGCGTGCTTTTAGTACTAGGGAACAGATAAAGATTCAAGTATTAGGGAGTACTACTACTACTAAGAGCTACACTACCTATCGAAAAAACCCTGTTTAAAGTATCATTGGCAGCTCTTATGATCCCTTATCGTTGGCGGGAAAAATAAATTTTAAATCAGTTCGTTCTGCGGTCCAGTTCCCTAATTTTATTCTCATGATCTGATCTACCCTAGTATGTCGGATTTGTAGAATATTATATGCTCCCACCCTTGTCTTGGACTACAACCTTGTCGTGGTCGAAGAGCTTGCGTGCTCCGATGACCCCTAGAGCTGCACTGGCGGGAGCATTGCTCCTGGTAGGGTCACCCATGCCAGATTGGTCGAAGGTTAGGAGACAGACGAATGGTAGTCCGCGCAGCGTCTGTACCTCAGTGAGGCGGCTGCAAAAGGCCTCTGAAGTGATGGTGTCACGTAAAAAACACTATTGAGTAAGGCCACGGAATACTATCTCAATTAAAACAAAAACCTTGAAATTATGGACTGTTCTCAATTGATAATGAATCCTGGCAACTACGGGACTCGGCCAAGAGGGCCGGGTGTCGTGCCCGGCAGCGGTGGGAGCAAGGCCCCTGCGGTCGTCATCACACGAAATCCTTGCTCAGACGTAGCAGCAGCAGACGAAAATAATATAAAGAAGAGGAACGAAACTATCAGAATAGGCACGTGGAATGTTAGGACTATGCTGAGGGCGGGGAAGCTAGAGAATATAAAGCAAGCAATGGAGAGGGTGGGTGTAGACATCATGGGTCTGGGTGAAGTAAGATGGAAGGATGACGGGGATTACTGGAGCGGCGACTATAGAGTAATTTATAGTGGAGGGAATGAAAGTCAGCGCGGGGTTGCATTCGTAATGAATAGGAAACTCGGTAGAAAAGTAGTGTATGCAGAACAGGTAGGTGATAGGATAATAGTCGTGGAACTAAAAGAAGAACCAACGAATTTAGTTATAATCCAGGTTTATATGCCTACCTCTAATCATAAAGAGGAGGAGGCAGATGGGGTGTACGATCAGCTAGAGGAAATAATTGGTAGGATACCAGGAAGTAAGCACCTGGTAGTAATGGGGGATTGGAACGCGGTGGTGGGTAAAGGAAGAGATGGGCGGGAGGTGGGCTATTACGGGCTAGGAAGGAGATAGGACCGGGGCGAGAAAGCTGTGGAGTTTTGCCGCAGAAATAATCTAGTAATTACAAATACATGGTTCAGACATCATCCTCGACGTAGGTACACTTGGAAGAAGCCGGGAGACACAGATAGGTTCCAGATAGATTATATAATGGTACGTCACAGATAAGGGAATAGTGTTAAAAACTCGCATACTTATCCAGGAGCTGATGCAGACACAGACCACGACTTAATAGTCACGAAATGTCGGGTAAAACTGAAAAAGATAAGAATGGGAAGGGGGGTACGAAAGTGGAATACGGAGGCATTAACTGGGGCAATGAAGAAGAAGTATCGAGAGAAGGGGGATGAGACAATGGGTGAGGATCATGGAGTTATATCAGTGGAAGATGAATGGGGAAGTTTGAAAAATGGAATTATAGAAGCAGCGAAAGCAACGGTAGGCGTAGTGAGTGCAACTAAAATTAGAAAACCGTGGATCACGAAGGAGATGATCAGGGAGATGGAGGAGAGAAGGAAATGGAAGAGCGTAAACTCAGAGCTAGGTAAGAGAAAATACCGAGAATTTAATAACAGGCTTAGAAGAGAAACAAAGAAAGCAAGAGAGGCGTGGTGGAGAGAACAGATGGACGCGTTAGAGAAATACCAAAAAGAGTGAAGAGCAGATGAATTATATCGGAAAGTAAAGGAACCGACGGTTGGTAATAAGGGAAGGGGAATTACAACGAGAACAGACAAGACGGGAAAGGTGATCGTAGAACCGAGAGAGATCCAGGAGAGGTGGAAGGAGTATGTTGAAGAGCTGTATGGTAAAGAAATATGGCCCAATATGTTAGATATAGAAAGGGAAGACGATATAGACAGAGATGGCATCGGACCAAGTATCCTTGATAGCGAAATCGAAAGAGCTCTACGAGACATGAAAAGGAATAAGGCGGTGGGAATATATGACATACCTGCAGAGTTTTTAAAGAGCATGGGGAAGAACGGAAGAGGAAAACTTTTTTCGCTTATTCGTAGGATTTATGAGGATGGAGTGTGGCCGGAAGACTTCGCGAAGGCTGTACTAATTCCTATACCGAAGAAGAGTAAGGCAAAAACGTGCGAAGACTATAGGACAATAAGCTTAATATCCCACGCGGCCAAAGTAGTTCTGAGGATTCTAAACAGAAGGCTAGAGAAGAAGGCAAATGAATACCTGGGTGACGACCAGTTCGGGTTTAGGAGAGGGACGGGAACGCGAGACGCTATAGCGGTGATGAGGACGCTAGTAGAAAGAAACCTAGAGTATGGGCAGGATGATTTTGCATGCTTCGTCGATTTCGAGAAGGCGTTTGATCGGGTGGAATGGACGAAATAAATGGGAGTGTTGAAGAAATTAGGGGTCGATTGGAGGGACAGTTGTCTGATTCGGAATTTGTATATAAACCAGAAGTCGCCGGTTAGTGTAGCCAATGGAGAATCGGGATGAGCCACGATAGGACGGGGAGTGCGGCAAGGGTGCCCACTATCGCAGTTGCTTTTTAACGTGTATTCAGAAGAAATGGTAAGGGAGGCATGGGGGGAGGAGGAGGTAGGAATAAAGGTAGGAGGGGAGCTGATAAAATCAGTGAGATTAGCAGATGATCAAGCATTAGTTAGTCAGTCGGCCAAGGGGTTGTAGTCAATGGTGAATGCATTAGAGGTGCAGTGCGAAAAGTATTGGATGAAGATCAATCACAAGAAAACGAAAGTAATGAGATTTTCTAGAAGTAAGAAGGCGGAGCTGAATATAAGGGTGGGAGGGCAGAAGATAGAGCAGGTCGAGCAGTTTACGTATCTGGAAAGTATTTTGGAGAAGAATGGGTTTCGTGGTAAGGACATCAGATGCAGAAATGCGCTCGCTAAAGAAGAATTTTTGAAGAGAAGGGAATGGATTAGAGGGGATTTTAGAAGAGACGTGAAGATAAGACTGGTGAAAACTTAAATATGGATCGTGGCACTAATGGGTCGGAAACTTGGTCATTGTGAAGAGAGGATGTGAGTAGACTTGAGGCGTTTGAGATGCAGGTTCCGAGAAGGATGGAGAAGAAGAAAACATAATTGTTAGTTACATGTTCATCAGAAAAATAAAAGAGACCTGAGTGTCAGCATAAGTTCAACTCAACCTTCTGGTGTCATGCACCATGCATCTGCGGTAAAGAACGTATCGGGTATACCAAGTGTTCCTTCAAGTGAAGAATGTAAGATCATAAATGTACAAAACTGAAATACTAGTAGAATGAAGCAATCAAATGGTTTGCTAGATACATCGAATTACGTCCATAAACAATTTATCAACATTGAAATGGTATGGACATCCCATTGTTTAGTCATCATTAGTCAATATATTTACTAAAACATAAACCTTTAAACTATAAACCAAAGACGATAGCACTCGTGAATACTTTTAACGGGGATTCAACTGGATGCCTTGTGAAAAAAAATGTCACAAACCATTCCACGAGAAAAGCAATTTTATGCAATGATAAGGTAGCGGGAGGAAATGAGGACAAAAAAAGTCATCTGTGGACGAGGTTATCGGAAACGTCTTTAGCCGAGAGTAAAAGTGCAGAAAGTGTTAAATCAAGTTCAACTGTCTTTTACTCGCTCCTCTTCCCACGGCATGTGAAATCCATTTTCACCTAATCTCATTACCCTCGTTGAGGAGGTATATGCGTCATTAGTCCCCGGGAAACATTCATCCGGTTTTGAAAGGCAAACGAATAGGCGATGCGACTAACATGGCTAGAATGATTGAGCAGAGTAGTCAATATTTACAGTTAATATAGGCAATAAAGCAGTCAATATTAACATCTAATAAGGATGAGTGCCCAACATAAAAATGGATTTTGTTAAAAAAAATGCATACTACACGACAGACTATGAAGCAATTGTAAGGATTATGCATACATTTAAATTATGTGCATTAATATTAACTAAGATTATGTAAAATACGTTACTTTAATGTTTTTTGGTTAAAAAAATATGGCTCTATGAATGTTTATTGAGATAGGAGCACATTACAAGGTAGTTAGTTTAAACGTGTGAAGCAGGCACGATTTCTGAATGCGGTGGTTTATGGTCGCTCACTTATTAGTTAAAAAGAATGTAGCACAATGTTATTCACTGTTTGCTCTCTGATTTGCAATCATTTTGATGATGAGTTCTTTAAGAAGCCGGAAATATCAAAATATCGTTCATACGTACATATGTACCCCGTTCCCTTTCCTTAGAGATTTAGACACACAGCAAAATTCTGAGAAAACTCAGCGAATACGAACTAACTCTGTTTTAATTATATTCCATACGTCCCTTGCACACTTATTTTCCTTCTTCATACGCATTGCATTATACAAGCTCATCAGTTATAAATAAGTGTAATAATCCTTCTCTTTGGTGCTATATTCATCGAATTCCACATTCATTCATAAACTTCATAAACCATTCGTTCATCATCCCGAACTTACATCACAGACCTGTACCCTCAGCACTCAGTCAATACTGAAACTAAGATGCTTAGGTACAGAACACAGATTAGACTCCTCAGTCTAGTGAAACGTTCTTTATAAGTCAATGCTTTTAATTTACACATCAATCCATTACTCGTATTCCGTGCAGCACGGAATCACCAGACCGTTCTTCATTACATCACTTTTCCAAATCAGGCAAATAATCTGTACAACCATCTAGGAAGAGAGAGAATGAGGTGAGCGAGGGGAGGGGCGAAGTTGGTCAGGGGCGGAGGCGGGTCCGCTTGGCCATGGGGGGTCGTAGACTCAGCCACGCGAAAGAAAGCTGCTCGGTCTCCTTCCGCTTTGTTTTTGCACCTCCTCACTCACACGCAGTCCCTCTCGCACCCCATCAGGGAATCGACCGAAGCCCCAAGGGCGACAAGACCATGCACACAGGCATGACCACCGATATATTCCTCGGTTGTCATGACCACGGTCGTAGAGAAGTGAAGGACTGGAAGCTGGCCGCCTAGGCATGTTCCCTTAAAAAAGTCGTTTCCCGCGGAGGCCAATAGAGGCGCCACCAATCAAGGAGGGCAAGTCCGCTATAAATCGGTATACGTAACAACAATATTTGCGTATTCGTGTACGGTGATAATTAAGTTTATTACCACGAGCATGGCTATTAATTGCAACTCCAAGTATATTAAACATTTTAAAACTTACAGTTGGCTCTAAGTCGCTCAGTAACAAAAGTATTAATGAAATTAAAACTTACATTTCGGCGTCGCGCGTCGTCTGCATACTTAGTTTTAACCCATTACTACCATCACATAAAATCTATTGCACTGCGAACAAAAGAAAATGGCAGTTATTTCTGAGTAATTTTTTCTGTTACTAAGTGATAACTGAGTGAGTGATATATTCCCGTAGCTGGTCTGGTCTAGTGGCTAGCGGAACTGGTCATGACACAGGTCGCCGAATGGTTATTGACGGCTCGGGGCGGCCAACAACGAGGAGCGGAGGAGTCGAATGGCTCGCATAATATCTGCATCTACGAAGTACCGTGCAAGCCAACACTAGGGTGTATGGCACGGGGCGATTACACACCAGGCATGTAGCACTCGTGCCAGCACAAATCAGAACCTCGCATGCTCCCAGTGCCGCTAGGCGCAGGCCAAAAGCAGTCAGGAGAAGTGCGCAGTCCAATGGGAAACTGGGAGAGTGATACGTAAATGAATATGCAAACATGCAGAGCAATGCTATAGACATATCTAGTGGTTAATATTACTAATACTGTTAATTTATGAATGCTACGAGATACTAATACTAATATAGCTCCGAATGGAAGAACGACCGACAGCGGAGAATGGAACGAGAGGGAACTAAGTGGATGAAGGAGCCGATGAGAACCATTAACTTTTTAAATGAAGCTTTGAAGGAAGGGTTATTATTTTGAGATGCATAAGATTTTAAGTGGAATTAGAATCACGGGATTGGACTTACAGAACATTTATATCTGGCATTAAAGCTGGCTACATACAATTGCCAGATATTCACGTTATTTTGCTGCTTCTTCTGTCATTTTCTTTTATTGAAAATTGTGATCGCGTCTTGTGCACTCCATCCAACCTCCGCCAAACAATCGTTAAAGCCTTTATTGACACTGGGCGTCAACATGACCGTGTTGAGTGTCGGCTCTCTCTCCCATTGGCCCATAGGAGTGCTAAACTCAATGGTTTCAGGCTTCACTTTGTGAAAATCCATTCTAAAGAATTCAAAAAAGATATGGTACTTTTTTCACAGATTTTTATTTAAAGTCGACCGGTTTCGTCGCATAGGCGACATCATCAGGTACATGAATATGGCAAGTGGCAGAATATATACAATTTTTAAGAGGGTGGGGGGAGAGGAGGGATAGGGTGGGGGGGAGGGGTTTGGAAGAGTCAGTGGTAAGGGGTGGGGGTTGCTTTCATTCAAGTATTCTACCAGCTGATTGGTAGGTTCTTGGACAGTCCCCATTCTGCATCCCACCTCAGAGACATTGTCTCGCTTTCCCTCCTAAGAATGGCCCGTTATTAGATCCCTCTTCAATTCTTCATATCTTCTACCTCCTCTTATTTCGTCCAGAATTCCTATCCTCTTCCTTCCTCTCCCACGCTTCCCCAGTGTTCTCCCCTCTATCACTCTCTTCAACATGCCCTCTCCTCTCAAAACCTCCTCCATCCATCTCTTCTGCCTTCTCCGAACCTCTGCCACAAGCTTCCTCTCCTCTCCGACCATATCCAATACCTCCTCGTTCGTCTTTCTCGCCATCCAGCTAACCTTCTCCATCCTTCTCCAAACCCACATCTCAAACGCCTCAAGCCTACGCACATCCTCCCTTCGCAATGACCAAGTTTCCGACCCATATAGCGCCACGCTCCATATTAA
Organism: Pyrrhosoma nymphula; assembly: GCA_963573305.1. Classification (NCBI taxonomy): domain Eukaryota; kingdom Metazoa; phylum Arthropoda; class Insecta; order Odonata; family Coenagrionidae; genus Pyrrhosoma; species Pyrrhosoma nymphula. The sequence goes on along the minus strand of OY754332.1, from coordinate 100,712,118 downwards.
AGTTTTCACCAGCCTCTTCTTTACGTCTCTTCTCAGACCCCCCCTCATCAATTCCCTTCTCTTCGAAAATGCTTCTTTAGCGAGCGCAATTCTGCATCTGATGTCCTTACCACTAAACCCATTCGCCTCCAAAATACTACCCAGATACGTAAACTGCTCGACCTGCTCTATCTTCTGCCCTCCCACCCTTATATTCAGCCCCGCCTTCTTACTTCTAGAAAATCTCATTACTTTCGTTTTCTTGTGATTGATCTTCATCCCATACTTTTCGCACTGAACCTCTAATGCATTCACCATTGACTGTAACACCTTGGCCGACTGACTAACCAATGCTTGATCATCTGCAAATCTCACTGATTTTATCAGCTCCCCTCCTACCTTTATTCCTACAGCCTCCTCCCCCCAAGCCTCCCTTACCATTTCTTCTGAATACACATTAAAAAGCAACGGCGATAGTGGGCACCCTTGCCTCACTCCCTGTCCTATCGTGGCCAATCCCGATTCTCCATTGGCTACCCTAACCTGCGCAGTCTGATTCATATACAAATTTCGAATCAGACGCCTGTCCCTCCAATCGACCCCTAATTTCTTCAACACTCTCATTAATTTCGTCCATTCCACCCGATCGAACGCCTTCTCGAAATCTACGAAGCATGCAAAAACATCCTGCCCATACTCTAGGTTTCTTTCTACTAGCGTCCTCATCACCGCTATAGCGTCTCGCGTTCCCGTCCCTCTCCTAAACCCGAACTGGTCGTCACCCAGGTATTCATTCGCCTTCTTCTCTAGCCTTCTGTTTAGAATCCTCAGAACTACTTTGGCCGCGTGGGATATCAAGCTTATTGTACTATAGTCTTCGCAAGTTTTTGCCTTACTCTTCTTCGGTATAGGAATTAGTACAGTCTTCGCGAAGTCTTCCGGCCACACTCCATCCTCATAAATCCTACGAATTAGCGTAAAAAGTTTTCCTCTTCCGTTCTTCCCCATGCTCTTTAAAAACTCTGCAGGTATGTCATCTATTCCCACCGCCTTATTCCTTTTCATGTCTCGTAGAGCTCTTTCGATTTCGCTATCTAGGATACTTGGTCCGATGCCATCTCTGTCGATATCGTCTTCCCTTTCTATATCTAACCTATTGGGCCTTATTTTTTTACCATACAGCTCTTCAACATACTCCTTCCACCTCTCCTGGATCTCTCTCGGTTCTACGATTACCTTTCCCGTCTTGTCTGTTATCGTTGTAATTCCCCTTCCCTTATTACCACCCGTCAGTTCCTTTACTTTCCTATATAATGCGTCTGCTCTTCCCTCTTTTTGGTATTTCTCTAACGCGTCGATCTGTTCTCTCCACCACGCCTCTCTTGCTTTCTTTGTTTCTCTTCTAAGCCTGTTATTAAATTCTCGGTATTTTCTCTTACCTAGCTCTGAGTTTACACTCTTCCATTTCCTTCTCTCCTCCATCTCCCTGATCATCTCCTTCGTGATCCACGGTTTTCTAATTTTAGTTGCACTCACTACGCCTACCGTTGCTTTCGCCGCTTCTATAATTCCATTTTTCAAAATTCCCCATTCATCTTCCACTGATCTAACTCCATGATCCTCACCCATTATCTCATCCACCTTCTCCCGATACTTCTTCTTCATTGCCCCAGTTAATGCCTCCGTATTCCACTTAAGTACCCTCCTTCCCATTCTTATCTTTTTCAGTTTTACCCGACATTTCATGACTAATAAGTTGTGGTCTGTGTCTGCATCAGCTCCTGGATAAGTATGCGAGTTTTGAACACTATTCCTGTATCTGTGACGTACCATTATATAATCTATCTGGAACCTGTCTGTGTCTCCCGGCTTCTTCCAAGTGTACCTACGTCGAGGATGATGTCTGAACCATGTATTTGTAATTACTAGGTTATTTCTGCGGCAAAACTCCACAGCTTTCTCGCCCCGGTCCTATCTCCTTCCTAGCCCGTAATAGCCCACCTCCCGCCCATCTCTTCCTTTACCCACCACCGCGTTCCAATCCCCCATTACTACCAGGTGCTTACTTCCTGGTATCCTACCAATTATTTCCTCTAGCTGATCGTACACCCCATCTACCTCCTCCTCTTTATGATTAGAGGTCGGCATATAAACCTGGATTATAACTAAATTCGTTGGTTCTGCTTTTAGTTCCACGACTATTATCCTATCACTCACTTGTTCTGCATGCACTACTTTTCTACCAAGTTTCCTATTCATTACGAATGCAACCCCGCGCTGACTTTCATTCCCTCCACTATAAATTACTCTATAGTCGCCGCTCCAGTAATCCCCGTCATCCTTCCATCTTACTTCACCCAGACCCATGATGTCTACACCCACCCTCTCCATTTCTTGCTTTATATTCTCTAGCTTCCCCGCCCTCAGCATAGTCCTAACATTCCAAGTGCCTATTCTTATAGTTTCGTTCCTCTTCTTAATCTTCTTTTCCTCTGCTGCTGCTTCGTCTGGGTGGCTAACGAGAACATTTTTGTGAGCCATTCCCCCCTCTTGGATATTCCCCTGACTCTCAATACCTGACGCCCCAACCCCCGCTGTGAACAGCGTACCTGACCAAGCGTCCACTTAGCCTACATCCACCACCACCCCCCTCCCATCGAGTCATCCACGTTCCCTCACACACCAACCCCCACCCCTTACCACTGCCTCTTCCAATCCCCTCCCCCCCACCCTATCCCTCCTCTCCCCCCACCCTCTTAAAAATTGTATATATTCTGCCACTTGCCATATTCATGTACCTGATGATGTCGCCTATGCGACGAAACCGGTCGACTTTAAATAAAAATCTGTGAAAAAAGTACCATATCTTTTTTGAATTCTTTACATAGGAGTGCATTTGGCAAGGATGGACCGAATTGGATCGAAGCGATACTCCACTGTGAATCCATTTCCACGTGAGAGGTCAAACGATGCCAAAGGTTAAGGACAAAACAGGGAAGATAATAATCGAACAGGAAGATATCCAAGAAAGATGGAGAGAATACGTAGAGGAGCTATATGACAGCGAGAATAGAACCCCTTAGCCTAGATCCAGAGGATGAAGGAACAATAGATAGGGATAGCCTCGGACCAGAGTTACTTGAGAGTGAAATAGAGAGGGCATTAAGAGAGATGAAGGGTAGAAAAGCCGTGGGAGCCGATTCCCTACCTTCGGAGGTACTGAAGAATCTAGGTAGTAAGGGGAGAAAATCGTTTTTCGAACATATTCGCAGGATCTACGAGGAAGGAGTATGGCCAGAGGATTTCGTGAAAACAGTATTAATACCTATCCCGAAGAAGAAGAAAGCGTCAGAATGCGAGGAGTATAGAACAATCAGTTTAATTTCGCACGAAGCAAAAGTGTTGCTTTGAGGACTAAATAGAAGGTTGGCGAGCAGAGCAAAGTGCTATTTAGGCGATGACCAATTTGGGTTTAGGTAGGGGAGGGGAACCAGAGATGCGATTGCGGTAATGAGGACACTTATAGATAGAAACATAGAGCATAATCAGGATGTTTTCGCTTGTTTTGTAGATTTCGAAAAGGCGTTTGACAGAATAAACTAGGAGAAACTAATGCAGATACTGAGGAAAATAGGAATAGATTGGCGTGATAAGAGACTCATCCGAAACTTATTAATGGGGCAGAGGGCTCAGGTAAGGGTAGCTGACGGTGAATCAGGGTGGGCAGTTATAGGTCGCGGGTTACGGCAAGGGTGCCCGTTGTCGCCTTTACTTTTTAACATCTATGCTGAGGAAATAGTAAGAGAGGCATGGGATGAGCTAGATGTGGGAATGAAAGTAGGATGCCAGTGGATAAAGTCGGTTAGATTCGCAGACGACCACGCGTTGGTCAGTTGGTCATCGAAAGGACAGCAAACTTTAGTAGATGTACTGGAAAAGCAGTGTGAGAAATTCGGAATGGAGATAAATAATAGGAAAACAAAAGTAATGAGATTCTGTAGGACAAAGAAAGCAAAGCTGGTGATAAGAGAAGGAAGTCATAAACTGGAACATGTAGAACAATTTAATTACTTGGGTAGTACGCTAGAAGAAACAGGACATAGTAGCAAAGAAATTAGGAGGAGAATAGCGCTAGCGAAGGAAGCGTTCAATAATAGAAGGGAGCTGATGACGGGGACCTTAAGTAAGGATGTAAAAAAGAGGCTAGTGAAGAGCTTGATATGGAGTGTGGCGTTGTATGGGGCAGAAACGTGGACCTTGAGAAAGGAAGACGAAAATAGGCTGAAGGCTTTTGAGATGTGGGTGTGGAGGAGGATGGAGAAGGTGCGTTGGACGGAAAGGAAGACAAATGAGGAAGTGCTTGACATGGTGGGCGAGGAGAGGAAACTTGTAGATGACATTAGGGGAAGACAGGGTAGGTGGCTGGAAGGGGTAATGAGGGACGGTGATTTGCTTAAGGCCGTGATAGAGGGTAGGATGTTGGTTAAGCGGGGAAGGAGAAGGAAGAGAATCGGAGTTATGGACTGGATGAAGAAAGGTAGGACTTATGCTGAGATGAAGAAAGAAATACTAGGTAGAAAGGGCACGGCACGTGTAAGAGTTCGTTGGATATTTTCCGACTTTCATCACAACCTTCCTCTAACCGGTAGATTACTGTAACTAATTAACATTCCTATCTTTTTATAACGAATGCCGTCATAGGAGAGGGGAGCAGAATAGTATGAAAAGTCGTGTGCAATATGTGGTTTCATTTAGAAAAATGGTTAACAAGAATTTGGGACAAGCACTTTCAATAGTATGTAGCCTATCCCATTTATACTTAAAAATACTTCTTTATATTTCAATTATATTGGGATAATCCGAGGTTTTATCTGAAAGCCGCAGGTTGATTAGCAGGCAATGAAATAAAAAAAAACTAGCCTTAGCTGCGTAGGCAGGCAATTCAAGGGCATTAAACGGCAAAAAACCATTTTACCTGATAAAAACAAATCATATTTATATTGATAATTCAACTCTTGTAATAGCTAATTTTCTTTGCATTAACTTGTGAGAAATACTGGAAAGCTGGTGTTTCTGTTGGGTCATAGGGTATACAATCAGACTCTTGGGACAAGGACGAAGAAATAGGTAAATTTTTTGCCACCGGACTCAGTTCGTAGTCTTGGCAGAACTTAAAAATTTGGTCACTAATGGAACATGGTATTAACCGTTAGTCAGGTGAAACCCTTTTTTCGCTCCACAAATGCCTCCTAACAGCTTCAAATAAGTTGCCAGATTAACGGTTAGCAGTAGCGATCGCCACACTCAGGCTGCGTTTTAATAAGCATCCAGGACAACTTGACGGTGTTGAAACCGTCTCTATTAAAAAACTCAGAAAAAAACAATACTGAAGTTATTATTGAGAGGAAGGGAAAACCGGAAATTGAAAAGTTGGAAATAAAATAGATCGTTTTAAGATACGTCATTCATCAAAGGGCTTACCGTCCACCAAGTATCGTTTTCGTTTCTTGCTGAGATTTTGAGTACGTAAAAGAGGCATTCTCGTTAATGCATGTTTAATAGGCATGACGAACGGGCTTAAACATTTTTCGATATAAACCTATATGCTTTCACATAGGGATCAGAAATATGAGTTACCGTTTACTTCTACCAACCGCCCTTAGAGCCCGGTCAGAGATGCGGGTAGTGACAGATATATGTATAGACAGACATACAGATACGTGTATAGAGAATTAGCTTGTGAAAGAGCACCCTCCTTGCAGAATATATTTATTAAATCCATCAACGAACACAAAGCACCCATGGACTTGAAAATTGCAAATGTCACTCACATTTTCAAAACCGGTGATAAGGAACAGCCATCGAACCACAGACCGATCTATCTATCTCTTGCAAAGTCCTTGAACATATAATTTTAAGTTCAGTTATGAGACACCTCGATATGCAGAACGTGTTAACAAAAACGCAACACGGATTCAGAAATGGAAGATCTTGCGAAACTCAATTAGCACTTTGTGCCCACGATATTTTAGTCTCGGGTGAACATAACGTTCCAGTTGATGCATTTTTCTTGACTTTAAAAAGGTATTTGATAAAGTTTCTCACAGTAAGCTACTCATGAAATTAAAATCCTACGGGTTAGACGACGACGTTATTTCCTGTATTAGAGAATTTTTAAGCAATCACGTGCAAAGGGTTGTATTAGATGGCGCTATCTCTAATGAAGTAAAATTCACATCGGGTGTCCCACAGGGAAGTGTCAGGGGCCCACTTCTGTTCCTTTCGTAGATAAACGACATCGGTGAAACAGTTGAAAGTACGCTTAGATTATTTGAAGACGACACAGTGGTCTATAGAGAAATTCATAGCCTTAATGATAAGCAGGCGCTAACTAAGGACCTCTGGGCAATACAGGAGTGGTGCGATGCGTGGCAGCTAGAATTAAACCTGAAAAAATGCGTTGTCATGAATTTTTGGAAACGGAAAAACGCTCCTTGTAACAGCTATTGCATAAAACACAGCAAATTAGAGACTCCAGAATCGGTTAAATACCTCGGAGTTAGACTGAGTAATGATCTCTCGTGGAAAACATATTTGAGAAATTATCGGTAAGGCTAATCGTAAATTGAGATTTGTTAAAAGAGTACTTGGCAAGTGCGACGATAAAGTTAGGGATATCAGCTCTTTCTCCCTCGTTAGACCCCACTTGGAATATGCTGCCAGTATTTGGGATCCTTATGAGATGAGTTAGAACGCGTGCAGCGAAGATCGGCAAGATATGTTAAAGGCCGTTATGATAATTTCGTTAGTGTTACTGACCTTTTGCAGCAACTGGGATGGGAAACGCTTTCAGACCATCGATTAAAATTTAGACTCAATCCAAGCTGGTCTATTTTCTTACGATGTTGATAATATTTTACGAAATCCGACATACTACGGTAAATCATTTCATGAGAATAAAATTAGGGAATTAGACTGCAGAACGGACAGATTTAAAATGTCATTTTTCCCACGAACGATAAGGGACCATAGTAGCGGCCAATGAGACTTTGATCTAGGTTTGTCGATAGGTAGTGTTGGTCTTAGTAGTAGTAGTACTCCCTAATACTTGAATCCTTATATGTTACTTAGTACTAGTAGCAAGCCGTGCATGTTTTCTACATACGTCTCGAGTCTCTGTCCATTTGTGTAGTTGTAAAATACATAAATATTAACGGTCCCTCTCCATTGTGATAATATTTGTAGTGTAGTGCATGCTTGTGAGGCTTGATCTCGTGACAAGAATTAGCGATTTATGCCAATGCATATTAAGTCGTAGTTACACTAACTTTATGGTATAGTTTAATGCATGTTGGTGAATACTCACCCCATGCCACACACCCCTGAGGTTGCGTGCAGGGTATTTTGTAGATATAGATATCCGTTTTTTTCTTCATCCTTCGAAGTTCTCTGTGAACATGGTGCCAAAGTCGGCTAATTCATGGAACTCTTTTATGTTTCTTTCCCTCACTCCCTTACTAGAGTAGGTATGACCTTGAAAGTTGGCAGAGATATGCGCCTTGACTTTAATTTTACGGTTATTAGCAAAAATACTGATTCTCTCGTAGTTCTAAGGCAACATGGCGCCAAAGTGATAATTTCGAATGTTTCTTTCCTTCACGTCCGTAGCTGCTTAACTAAGTGCCTGATCTCAAACCTCTTGGCCGGCTTTTTTTAGATATCATCAAGTCCTAACATTTATGTCAATAATTTCTCCCTTACACTTATAGTTCGCTGGAAACTCGGCGCCAAATCTGGCTTTTTTCGGTTTTTCCTCTGTAGCTTCTAAACTAGTAGTCGGATTTCAAATCTGTTGAGTGTTTTTTAAGATCTCATCGAGGCCTAAAATATATGTTTATCCTTACTCCTTATCATTCACAGTTTGCTGGCAACATGGTGCCAAATCATATTTTTTTAAACACACACAGGCGCCCCCAAGCGGAGACGGCAAGCAAAGCGAGTATATAATGTAATCATGACCGATGTGTACAGCTACCTCGTTTAGTGCCGGTTTACGTGGAGTCGTTGGTAATTTTTCCAAAACAATTTAAGGCACAATTTTGTAATGCGTTCAAAGGTTTGTTTAGATCTTACACAGTGTTCTTGGTTTGTGATTTTAAGCATAATTAAGAAGAATGTTAGAGATATCCCTTACGATTACAAAACTATTCAAGAGTGACATATTTTATGGACCACAAATTATTCAACACTCGTTATAGAAACCAATGATAAATAGTAGTATTGAAAGCTGCGGAAGTGTATTTTGGAATGTAAGTTGAACCGATCAACGTTTTCATTTGGCTGTAAGAATTTCAAGCAAAATTATCCGCCTGTAGCACTTAAATTCAATTTTCAATTACAGTCGGTATCACTAAGTTTCACTTGTGCAAGGGACGTAATATTTTTCGAGAATATTGAAACGACGGCTTTATAAGACGAAGTTTTATCGTGTGTTAGGGTGACAATGCAGTTATGGAAATTCAGTGATTACAAATTTCATATGTAATATATGTGTGTTATGATAGAAAATGAGTTTAAAGTTTTGCATAATTTTTGCAAGAGTCGGATAAGATTGGTGATCGCAATTAGTTCGTTGTTTCAACTATTATATAAAATTTGGAATCAATGCGAATTGAAATTAAGTTATTGACTATATGGATGCTCTTGAACTTTATGTTTGGCAGTTTACATCCTCAGTGAAACGATAATGATTGATTTGTGTACTTAAGCAATGTAAGTATTATAGATAGATATTAGCGTATATTTTTATTACACACTTCTTTCAATAAATTTTGCCGCCTTAGAGTCATCTCTTTATTTTTTCTAATTATTGTTTGGCCGGTCTCACATCTCGTGATCGATACTTGATGTCATACAATCATTCCTATCGTGATCGGTAAAGATGAATTCTTTAATAATAGGAGAGATCAAGTTCATCGATTAATCTTTTAAGAGAACTTGATATCGGGATTCGATCAACACGACCGACCCATTACTACTTTGAACCCCATTTCTGCTGAGAAAAAATATTTAGTCCCCTGCTACTTCGATAGTAAGCTGTTCCTTCACATTTGTGCTATAAGTATTTCTTCAACCCTCCTGATCATTGGGCTGGTTTATTATTGACTGTTTCATTCATTTCGGTATGTATTACTTGCATTTCGTAGGTGGCATTTTTTCTTGAAATACCATTCTTCACCTGGATAAAATATTTTTGTGTAAGTATATATTTCTGTATTTATTCGCTGCCTTTTTATTCAGGGACAAACCACTCTCACATCACCATTAATCGCAAGAGAAAATTGCAAGAGAGTGAAATTACGGAGGATCTTTTTGCAGACATCGATTCCGATGCACATATTACTGACGACAATGACAGCTCTGAGGATGAGGACGGCGGCATCGACAAAGATATAGCTCCGACTCGCTCCAAGGAGCGGATAGAAAAGTCGAGCAGCTACGTATTCCAACGCCCATTTATTTTTTACGGTGGTGACAGGCGTTTGAACACACTTATTAGCAATACGTTTCGCTGTTTACAGTAACTGCATGCGTTAGATCACACTGCCACCTAGTAGGTAAACATCATAGCCAATATCTATTTCTTTGATTATTTTCTTTTAGATGAGTAAATGACCCATTAAATATAAAGTATCGCATCTTTGGAACAGTAGGGACAGAACGACCATATTTGCTTCTTTTGAAGTTGCGTCTGGCTTTATATGCACGTCATAATCTGCTCGTTTAGACTTGAATAACGTATGATTTTTACATTCAGTCTAGGTGGTTCTGGAGGAACTAATTAGTGTTTAAACCAAACCTATTTCTCACCGAACTGCAAGATACAAGGCACAACATGAGTAAGCCAGAATTTACCAGAGTGCAAATGAAAAGCTTCAGAAATCGTGTGAGAAACACTATATGGAAGAACAGTTGATAAGTTTGGAGTTTATCAAGCTTTTTCTTCGCCAATAGTTTTCCCAGATAAATATTTTGACTCTATAACTGATTTTTTTAAGCATCACAAATATGAAAAAGTTACCAAAATAATTCATTCATGAAAAGGAACTGGAGTTTATATATGTTTATAAGGTCATGGCCGGTGATATTGAATAAATCCACCGACTGACGAAAAGATACAACAAACTAATACCCAACTTATATTGACTGGATAATACCGCTTCAGTGAAATGAGCTTAGGTATGATGCATGCATAACAGAATAATATAAGTGCAATGGCTGGATAAACTGGATGAGACAATAAGACATAAGTATTACAAATTACATCGTACATCCTTTTCCAAATGCTTCCTATATAAACTGTCGTCTAAGAATGATAAGTCAGCCACATTAAGAGCCATTTCTGATATTTTGTTGGACTAAAACATACAAAAGTATTATAAACGTTCTTCCGATGAATTTAGTATGCGAATGAAGGCTCTTCATAATATTTCCCTCCTTTTTCTTCAAAGTCAAGCGGAAGAAGATCAATGTCTCAGCACTATTTAATGCCTATTTTGCATTTTAACTCAGTACTCTTAAATGCTTGGTCAAAATTGTTCATGCCAAATGATTACTGCTCCACATGCAGTGTATTAAAAGAAGAATTACACCCTTAAACAAATAAGTATTTAAATCCATGTACACGCAATTTAATCTTATAAAAATGCTTTATCTTCAATTATACATTTCTTTTCCAATGTATTTAAAATACCATGCAGGGTACCAGTGAGGACCACTCGCTCGTTAATGCCTCCATGAAGTTACCAGTAGAAGAGGCCGCCTGGGTTGCTTCATTGGTTAGAGATCTATTGTGAAATCGAATGGTCTGGGTTCTACTCTTAGTCCTGACGAATGATTTTTCTCTATGAAATTCACGCAATTGTAATTGGTACTGCCCGCACGTTGGCATTAACTGAATTTTTATGCATATGGATATGGATGTTGGTGAGTATTTGTGGATTGTTTTTGGATAATGAATTGATGTCAATCCATCGTTACTCACCATGGGTGCACAGGACATTTCATTGTAAATAATGTTCCCAAGCTCAATGAAAATACACCGAAGAAAATTGCAATGTGTTAAACGGATTTTAAATTCATATTTATTACACACAGAAACGCTTCGATTTCAGGTAAAAAATGCCATACGATAAAATAGAATTTAAATAATTTTAGCTTTGGTGTAGGAGAGACTGGTAGTAGACTACAGATCCCTGTATTCGGCACCATTGATTCACGTCAACGTGTCTTGTAAATAAGCACGCTTAAGATCTAAACAACATGTCACAGAAGGACATATGATCACGGAAAGAAAATTAGAAATATCACAATTTCAAGAGTTAGTGCTGGTTACATTCAATTATCGGTATTCACTAGGCTAGGTCGGGTGCAATTGATTTAAGTAATCTCACTGGGAGCGCAACCTTAATCGAGACATGCGAGATGAAAAAAACAGAATAAGGTCCAGGTTCCTCATTTATGAAGAGCATATAAGGTTTGGGGGACCTGCAAGGAAATAATAATCATGCCTACATTCTAGATTAATATTAAAGGGAATATTTGATTTAAGTGGAATTTTTGGTTTTTAATTAAAGCTTGAAAAACTACCCAAAGATTTTCAATATTTACAAATCTAGAGGAATTTTGCCATATTCCAAAAAACTTTGAACCGAAATTTCGTAATTCCAATAGGCCTTACATTAACCGTTAATATTTATAAATTAAATGATTTTGAATTTATCGGCAAAGAAAAACATTTCCGTGCAAGAAATAAGCATGCGTATGCACAAAAACTAAAATATTAGTTTTAATGACTGCCTTCCATTAAATAACGAAAGGAAACAAATACGAATGTGTTTATAGACATTGAAATTAAAACATACCTTTAAAATCGGACAGGGGAAACCAGGAAAGAGATGGCACACAAACGGTACTCACCTGAAAAGTAAAAGACAGGATTAGCATTTTGATTATTAATACAAGTACATGCATCTAAGAACAATGTTAGGGATCATTATGTATGGCACTCGAGCTTGAAGGAATTTATTCAAAGAACTGCGGAACTGGCCGCGTAATAACTATAACGGAGTCTCCTTCTAGTGGTCACACAATTGTGTAAAATTTACAAACCTTAAACACCTTTGTGTTTAAAATTTGGCTTTACCTCGTGGACAGTAGCTCTTAGCGTTCGCATACGGGTACTTTGGAATTGTATGCACGGTACCTGTGAAGACATCTCGCTCCTTAAAGCCTCCATAAAATTCACAGTGAGAGATGACGCCCGGGTAGCTCGTGGATGTCGGACGTGTTTGTTTATCGCTCCCGAGTGCGACAGCTGACGTCGCGGCGAGGGAAGCCTCCCTTGCCGCCGAACGGGCGCGAGACCGGAAGGTCTCTCGCCCACCCCGGTTGACCGAGTGTGTTAACTCCCGAGAGTTTTTGTCATTTGTTATGTGAGCGGCTGCTATTTCTTGTTTTTTCATTGTGACAGATCTTCGACACAAGTGGTGCCTCTTTTTTTTAGTTATTGTGTTACACACGGAGTGGTTTTCAGTTTCTCTTTAGTTAGTTTTGACACCCCCTCCGCCTGTCACAGGTCGTGTAAGGAGAGGGGAGTGCCCTCAGTGGAGTGCTTTGTGCTCTCAGTGGAGTGATTTGTGCCCCCCTACTTTTTTCTTTTTTTTTCTCACTATCCCCTTGTTGGTTCATCATGGTGGTTCTCCGGGTGAACACGCTATTAGTCCACACGGACGATAAAGAGAGAATTCCGACACCGCTGGAAGTCCACGTCTTCGTCAGGGAGACTTTGGGCCTCGCGGATGCAGAAATGATTGCGATCCAATTCGGATACAACAGACGATACATCTTCGTGAAGATGGCCAGCCAAGATATATTAAATAGAATTTTTTCAACGAAAACCAAAGGCTCCCGTTTCCCACGGAGTCCAATAAGTTCCTCGAATGCACCATAGACCACACGACCAGCAGCCCAGTCAATGTGAGGGTGCTTTGCCATCCCGTTGAAACAACAAGGGAAGACGTCGAAACGTAGCTCGGTCGATTCGGAAAAATTATTAGGAGTGGGGACGCTAGATGGGAGGGAAATGGCCTTGTAAACTCTTGCAACGGTACGCGGCATGTACGAATGGTGGTCGACCGCAACATTCCCTCTTATGTCACCATAGGGAGAAACCGCGGACTAATTATTTACGATGGCCAGAGGCGGACGTGTGCCCGGTGCAATGAGGGGGGCCAAGAGCGCAGAAATTGCCCCCGAAATGACGTGGGTAGGCGTTATGCGGACGTCATGGCGACACCCTCGGAGGGGGCGGCAGTTGACGACACGGTCGTATATACAGGTCTGGTCACTTCCTATCTTGCCCTAAGGGGTCGGCTGGCAACCGTGTGAGGCTTCGGCAGTAGTTCTCTCTTTTTGGCGCTGGTTGTTCTGTAGCCCACGTTTTCCTGATCGTTTGCATTGAGACAGAGGTGTAATTCCTGAAGGCGGAGCAAATTTTCAAGAATATCTTTCTCCATCGGTGTTTTTCAGTTTTCTGGCGACCAAAACTGAATCATTGGTGAGTGCAAATGTTATTTTTACAGTAATTTGTTAATGTATTCTGAATATACACGGTCTTAGTTGCTATTTTTCATGCAGGTTTTCAGAATGCCGAGGAGTTGTGTGGCTCCGGGTTGCACTGAGGGATACGGCTCGAAGAAGTCTACCTTTTCTTTCTTTTCCGTTCCTGAAAACCCGGCTGAGCGAGAAAATGGCAGGCTGCTATCCCAAGGGTGGATTTTGAGCTGAAACCCAAACAAGTTGTCTGTGAAAGGCACTTCGCTCCGCATGAGATAATTAGGGAGAGGCTGATTAAGGACGACGATGGAAACTTACTTGGCAGGGTATTTATATTCATCGCTTCATTTTCTCAGCATCTTCATAACTAATACAATCAATTAACTTCCCCACAATCCGGTACATTGTACATATATTAGTAAATTTAAATTAAAGGTAACGCATATCATTATAAGAACCACGGTATTGCATATTGCCATATGCAGTGGTAGGGAAAGAATTACTGCTTTCAAGTGCCTTCCTCTGGCTCACATACATTGTTTATTACTTCATTTCACGCTTAATTTTCTACTCTCACCCATTTATTCCCAAAAGAATCATTCCAAGTGAGATTAATTAAGCACGTACCCTCACGAATAATCATTTTCTTGAAATTTCGCATGCATAATTCTTGTCGATTATTTGGCTCAGTATTGAATTAAGAAACTAGTTTTTCCCAAAATGTACCTCTAGTTTCGACGGTATTAAAAAAAAATAATCTCTTGCTTGCTGTTTTGGGTAGAGTTAGAGTTGGTTATAGTTAGTCGCGTATTTTATGTATTTTCACGATGTCGCCGATGAGTAGAATTTTGCTGAATACTGATATTATTGGTGTAATCATTCATGTAACTTTTAATGCCAAATTTGATTGTTTTCGTAGTTTTCCGGAAGTTCAAAATCAGGCTGTTGCGAGATTTTTGGTCAAGGAGAATGATTTTTCTCCTGTGAAATATCGCACTTATGTTGCGAGATATTGTGCCGTAGTTTTGCGGTTTTTTGGAAATAATTGTTTACAATTTTATTAACTGGGTATTACCATATTGTTGTACTATACCGAGTAACTGAAACGGTATAAAGCCCGTAAGCATAATGATAGATAATCTGCCAAGCTCCTTTGAGGTGGCTTGCAGGATATTATGTTGATATAGAATAGTCATTTAAGGGTACCTATGCTAGAAGAAAGATGGTCAGGCGAACACAGTCTGAAATATGCTGAGCCATTTCTCATTGTTGGAAGCTTGTCCTGTTTCAAATTACCTCATACGTTTAACCCTTTAAGGTCCAAGGGACATATATGTCCCATATTTTTGAAATTCTCTCAAATTCAATTGAAAAGGTCTATGATTGTAAGAAATGGGTGTATTGAAGAATAGGCTTTTGGCTTCTAGTTTAAATTTTTTTTTGCGATATCCTTTAGATATTGTAGTTCCCACATTGTTAAGAACTTTCACTTGAAATGCTGTTTACGAATCGGAAATTTGATATTTTATAACAAATCAATGAGGAGGTCAATTAAAACAGGACTTTCGGTTTATCCTTCATGTTTACCTAGCCTGTAGAGTTAGAGCCAAAAACTCCACAACTGTGCTTTAGTTTTGACAAAATTAGTGTTTCCATGCCATGGGACACATATGTCCCTATGGACCATAAGGGAGCGCGACTTGGTATTATTTCAACTAAACTGATTCGAAGTAACTGAATGGCTAACGATATTAGCACCACCTGAACGGTTACTGAGGTTGAACGCAAAGCTCCACATGGAGTTGGGTTTTATTTTTGCCTTATGACTGTCCTGGAAATGAAAGGTTGGAAATTGCTTGCTGTGTCCCAACTCATACGTATTGTTTTCAAGTACTCCAACTGTTGCTTGTATATAGTATTATAACCTGCTCTCCGCATCATGTTCGCTGGCTGAAGGAAAAAGGCCTATCATGTTGTATTTCCGTTTGTTATCTCGTGGTGTAGATAGAATATCCATGAATAAGAGCCTAGACGCTGCCCCTATGGAAAATGTATATATGCTATACTGACTTGGCGGTGCTGACCCCAACTACTACTCCGTGGTGCAGACCTACTCCACCACTCCAACGCGGGGAGAGAGACCCTCGAGGTTGTGGCTGTGGTCGCCATTTAGAAGGCACACAATACATCACATGCTTCTTCCTCACTTTTGAAGTGCTATGACGTAGTTCGGTAAGGATACATACGACCAAACGACGCAATAGGCCTGGTATACGGAGGGGGAAAGAGGGAGGGCAAAAAAGGTACAAAGTAAAGAAGGGGCTCGGGGTTCCTCTGAAGAAAAGGCACACCATACCACTTTGGCGGTGCCAACCATCCCTTCCTTATGTGGTAAGATCTCTCCTCCCACTCCGGTGGGGTGGTCAGGGTCCTCCACTTTTAGTCATGCCCCTGTTGTGTTTTGAAGCAGTTCTGTGCAGCGAATACCTCCATACGACGCAACTGTCTCTGCTGGTTGAGTGATTCTCTTCGTTTTGCTGTGGCCTGATACTGAGAGTAGCACGGTGAGTAAATCCCCTTTATTGCGAATGTAGTTTATACATTTTAGTATGGGTGTGGGTGCTAATACGCTTGTCAACTGCTTCATTGCAGTGGTTAGCTAACTGAAAAGAATGCCGATAAAAGAACGCTTATTCGCTGTATCTGACAATGCTATTGAGCAGATTCTACTAGCTGATGAGAGCGATGATGAAGACAATCTTCCGCTTGATGAAGAAGATTTAGGCTTCCTTGGTGAAGATACTGATAACGTGGGTGTTGAAATCATCATCGAACGCCCAGTTCCAGAATTATCATTTGCCGGCCCTTCTTCTTCGCCGCAACCATCGTCATCGGTGAAATCATCAAAATCCATGCCGACAAAATTTGGCAAACCAACTACTGTCCCTTCATCTTTAGAATCATCCAATGACCCACCTGAAGCAAAACGAAGCAAACTTCATCCAAAAATAACCCAGAGCAAAGATATTACATTCACTTGGAAGCCCCGGAAATCACATTTCCAAATAGAAACGATTGATTATGAGTACGGAGCGGTGAACCTAGATGTAGACTTGAGTTTAGAACTTAGTGCTTATGATGTATTTAGAAAAGCCTGCGGTTTTGATGAACTGGTCGCTCTTATCGCTCAACAAAGTGAACTCTATATGAAACAAATGGGGACATCTTTCCAAACTACTACCGAAGAGATTAGCGCGTTTTTGGGGATGAATTTAGTGATGGGTTATCATGTGGTTCCGAGTTTTAGGGAATATTGGTCCTCTGATCCTGACATGCAAGTGCCGTACATTGCCAATATAATGCCTCGAAGGCGTTTTGAAATCATTAGGAATGCTTTGCATTTTGCAAATAATGAAGAAATGCTTCCCAGAAGTCACCCTGATTATGATCGAGCTTTCAAAGTTCGGCCTCTGATTAAACATTTCAATCAATGCTTCCAGAATGCGCGGAAGCCATCTAAACAGCAGTCTATAGATGAGCATATGATACGCTTCAAAGGTCACAACATCATGAAGCAGTATATTAAAAGTAAACCTATAAGGTGGGGTTTCAAGATGTGGTGCAGATGTGATTCAAAATCTGGCTATTTGTATCAATTTGACTTGTATACAGGTAAAAAAACTGACCCAGAGTATGGTCTTGGAGAGGGAGTTGTTACGTTTTTGAGTAAATCATATGAGTACTTGTGCTGTGAAATATACATTGATAATTTGTTCAACTCGCCTTTGCTTCAGCTGAGATTACAAGAAAAAAATATATACCTATGTGGCACGGCTCGCAGTGACAGAAAACATATGCCAAATAATCTCAAGCAAGATAAAGACTTAAAACGTGGAGAAAGCCACATGCTATCAGCAAATGGTGTAACTTGCGTGAAATGGATGGACAACAGATCTGTAAAATGCTGTCAAATTTCATTCATTCCAATAAGTCGAACACTGTGTCCAGGAGGCAACAAAAAATGGCAGAAAAGATCCAAATTCCTTGTCCAGAGATAATAATAGCTTATAACAAGTTCATGGGTGGGGTCGATCTCATGGACCAAAAAAAAATCACATATGAAATTGACAGAAAGGCAAAGATTAAGTTCTACTTGCGAATATTTTTCGACCTGTTGGATATTGCTGTGAATAAAGCTCACTGTATATACACGCAGCTAAATGAAGGCATGAATCCTGAGTATAAGGCTATTTCGCCTCTTCAATACAGGCAAATGGTAGCAAGGTTCCTTATAGGAAACTATTCCAATAGAAAGAGAGGTGTTCCAGCTGCTCCTGTCCGTAGTAGTAGGAACAGCATGCCAGCACCACAGCCTGAGCACAAGTTGCTGAAAATGCCTAGACGGAAGAGGTGCGCTGAATGTGCAAAAAATAAAATTGAAAACCGAACAGCCAATATGTGTGGAATATGCCAGGTTTATTTGTGTTACACAACAGTACGAAATTGCTTTATGAGCTATCACTGTGTGTAGGACAGCCACAAGAAAATAATTGCATTTTGCAAGTTGCATTTTTTGACATGGTTATTTATTAATAACTTTATTTTTGCAGTAACATTATACAGTAAAATTTTATTATATGTTGGTGGATGCCCAGAAAAACTTGATTTTTTTTTCAATTTTATCTGTTAATTTATTATTTTTCCTAATTTATGCAAATGTAAACGTTGCCATAAGCATGGAATTTTAAGAATTTGCATATGAAACGTTTTAAATACCAGAAGACGATATTTATTGGCCTAATTTAAAGAAATAAATCATTCCATAATCAATATGTTTGATTCTTTTAATTTTGAACGAATTTTACCCTTACCGTCCATAGGGACATATTTGTCCCAGGCTGTATCTCATAAACTATTAAAGATATCACTTTAAAGTAAATATTTTTGGAATCTACGCATCAATATTAGCCTAAAAAAGTGTTTTGTATTTCAATTTTATGGCTGCAATCCTTATGGACCTTAAAGGGTTAAGCCAAAGGCCCTGGAATTGATGAGTGAGAATGTTGAGTGAAAATGGCTAGTGGCCGTTTTGTGTGTAGATGAAACTAAGCTAAAGGGGAGTGGGTTTGTTTTTTTTTGACAATGAAGAATCATAGGCGTGCGCATACATTTTTATTAGGTGGTGTCTGGTATTGTTCTAATTTTCAAAACTAGCAGTTAAAACTGGTACCAAAGAAATTTGGAACGAATGGAACGAAATTTGGAACACGACGAAATTACCATGTAAACATTTGAGCAACTCTGAGTTAACTCTTCTTGGGTTCTCCACAGGTTAAAACTATTCATAATTCCTGGCGTAATTAATTCTTACCTTCAGAATGAGTGACGAGTCGTCTCTCAAAACGTCGACAATAAGGTATAGATTAAACCGGTGGAGAGCCTGAGAAAAGTTTACTCATTAAAGATTATATGCACAGGATTATAGTTACTCATATTATTAGACGGGAAAATGTTAATCCTTTTTATAAACAACTTTATTTTCAATCATAACACAGGCACCACAGTTTTGGCCATATCTGCACCATCTGTTGAATAAAACCGAATCGAAATTGTATGATTGTCAAAATGGTATTGGAACAGGTTCTCTTTTCTGTTCAGTCATTCATACATTTGCACAAGCGTTCCCCCAATTTGCCATTTTACACGGTAATCTTGCCATTTTACACGGTAATCTTGCCATTTTACACGGTAATCTTACCTGATACATGCGTTCGCATGATAGATTGTACAAAAAAATGTACCGTGTGACACGGCCTTAATGGATATAAACTGAAATTAAAGTAATTCACTTTTATTCTTTGTTTCAGTCACCATATCGTGTTCCTAGGATTGCTGAAGATGCTGTACCCACATTGTTTCCGGGCTGCCCGAGCTACATAAGTAAGAGGTCACCCAATCCACGCAAATCCTCATACAAGTTTTTGAGAGCTGTTTCAGGGGAAAAGATGGAGAGAGGAAATGATTTTCCAGGTCTGGAGATCTCCAGCAATAATGAACCTGCTATGCCTGATGAGCCTCAACCTGAATCCTTAAAAGTTGATATCTTCTCGCTGGTGTACGATAAAATACAAACTCCTGTTCTTCCGTCGTGTTGGGCAATGAGCACACCTTTGTTTGGCCCGAAGATTGTAATATTCAGTCAGTTTATCTCTATTACTAGGGAAGAAGGGTATGTAATCCCAATTCTATTCAAACAAGTTTGCTTCCTTGAGGACAGTAGAGTGGCTTTCTCTGTTCTTGGACAGTTTATTGAGGTACAAGATCTGGGGATGAATAATGACCCTCTTCAGGAAATTGACGATTTGACTTGTGTGCTGATGAAGATGCATGATCTTGAAATATGTAAGGGAGATGTGAATGTTGGACTGCAGAATGTCGATACTCTAGTTGGGAGAGTGGACCCCTTGGGCCATATGAGGCACCAAAACTGCTCATTATTTGTTGCTGATGGAGAGACTTGTCTGCATTGCCGACGTTTAAGGAGAGCCCTGCTACAGAAAAATTTAAGGGCAAAAAAGGTAGCCTGTCTAGCAGTATTGGCAAAGGCAAAGAATGGCTCTATGTCCAATCATAAGAAGGATAGAGTTAATAGTGCCAGGGCTCTATCTCGAGCAAAGGTGCGCATCGAAAAGCTGCAGGAAGCTCACAAAGCGATGAAGGCAGTTGAAAACTCGCCTGTGTCTGCACAGCTGAGGGAACTAAATGTACCTAAGGAGCAATGTTTGCTGCTTGAGGAAATTATCAGAGCTGCCCAAAAAAGGGGCCCTAGAGGAAGAAGGTACTCTGAGAATTGGGTACTTTTACGTTTGTTGTTTAGCATTAGGTCTCCAGCAGGTTACAATTTTATATTAAGCCAAAACATTTTGCCATTGCCCAGTGTTCGGACCATACGGCGATACCTTGCTATTATTGACACTTCCTGTGGGTTTGACGCCCAATTTTTTGAGCTTTGAAAGAAGAGGTTGCACGCTAAACCAATCATGAAAAGGCATGGCGTTATTCTGTGGGATGAGATGTCTGTGAGAGAGAGTATTTCTGTGAGATCCACTATATTGACATATGGGGGTCTAACAGATTATGGTGAAGATGGTCCAAAGGGGGACAGTGTTGAAGAAAAGGCAGATCATGTTCTCGTGTTCATGTTTCAGCCTCTGGCAGACACATACACGCAGCCAATTGCAGTTTTTGCAGCCAGAGGTCCAGTAAAGGGGGACATGCTTGCGAAATTAGCGTTGAAGGCGATTGTTCTTCTGGAGAAAGCTGGTGCAAAAATCCATGGGTTTGTGTCTGATGGAGCAGCCACCAACCGGAGAATGGGGGCTTCCCTAGGAATTTATGGCCACTTGGGAAACACCAAAAATTCTTTTGAACATCCACTGGATTCAAAAAGGAGAATTTTTGCATTTGCAGATACTCCACACCCGATAAAAAATATCAGGAATAGACTTCATAGCAGCAGAGAGTTGCAAGTGAGTGATGATATCTTTAGTTCAATCTTTTGCAATCATGGCAATTATTTATGGTTTCTCAATTTATCTACCAATTTTGGTGGGATGAAAGTCTTATTCTTTCTATAAGTTTAGGATATAGATGAAAAGTGTTTACCTACAGTATATTTCACTTTATTTCAGGTTCACCCAGAAGACAGCCAAGTGAAGTGGGATCACTTCATCATTCTTTACAACAAAGATAAAGAACTTGCTGGTGAGCTCCGAGTGTGCCCTAAACTAACGGAAAACCACTTATTTCTGTCAAATGCAATGAAGATGAGAGTGAAGCTGGCTACCCAGATACAAATTATTATTACAAGTTATCATATAGTCTTTAAATGCTTCCTATTGTTTCAGTCTATGTTTAGGATTCATGAAAAGCATTTATGTATGAGTATGACTAATCATCTTCCTCACCTCCCCAGGTTTTCAGTAATTCTGTGGTCAGCGGGCTTAAATTTTACAATCATCATAATGTTCCTGGCCTGCAGGATGTCTGGAACTTTGAAGTTCTGCAAGCGCATCAACAATATGTTCGATGCACTTAATAGAAAAGTGGTGTATCAAGGGGTTGAGGAAGGATCAGCAGATTTTGTGGTATGTAATTTTTGACTATTTGGGTAAAACATTTTTGTAGATTGTATGTGATTTGAGTCTGTCGTTATTTGTGATTATATAACTTTGAATCTTCACTTCAGGTTCTACAAGAGTCCTTGGAATGGCTCGATGGTTGGGAGAGGAGGAAGAACGAGGGAGTAATTGCCAGCTCTCAGTTCCTTACCCTGTCCCCTGCCGAAGGACTTAGGGTGACCTTGATGTCAAGCATAGAAACCATAAAATATTTAAGGCAATTTGGTTTTAAATATGTTCTGACTGGAAAAATCAACCAGGATTCTCTTGAGGTGATAAAAACTACTATATTGTGTCTCTCTCTTTTGCTAATACATTGTACACTTTCATAAATATTAAAATAATGTGGTTTGCATTTTTTCAGAGATTCTTTGGTACCATCCGCCAAGCTGCTGGAGCTAATGACCATTCAGCGGCTGTCACTGCTCTGCAGCTGTATAAAATGCTGTCAGTCTACAGCATATTGAAGCCACCTAAGTATGGTAATTGTACCATAGAAGATGATGGACCCAAGGATCCCTTGATAAAACTAAGTGATATCAGGAAAATTTTTTCAAAAGAAGGAAATATTTCTTTAGTGGAAAAATTAAAAATTAGACTAAATGGTCTTATTGAGACTAAGGATTGGGAGGCCCCTGAAGTGATTGAGCATGAATACTCTTTAGCTCCAGTGGTAGACTGTGTAATTTACTATGTGACTGGGTATGTGAGTAAACAAATAATGAAGCACAGCAAATGTTCTGTTTGCCGGGCTGCAATTGCTTCCTCGGATAGCTGGGGCTCCGCAGTGGTGTCCGAATTAGTTAATTTAAAAACAAAGGGGAAATTTATTCACCCCAATTTAAATTTTTATTTATTTATTCGTTTCGTGGAGAACTGTTTCATTAAGCATGTCACAAAGGCCAATGTTTTTAGTGCCACTGTGGAAGAGGTCCTGGATGCTGCTCCCTTGAGCTTTGCATGCAGTGAGCACAAGGATGAAGTGTTGGCCTGGGTTCTAAAATATTATGTAAACATGAGGATACGCCAGTGGACCAGGCAGAAGAATCGATACTTAGTAAAAAGCTTTTCCAGCCTGAAAAAGCAGTCAAAATTCTGCAAATGATGAGATGTACATCCTGTTGTTCCTCTACCAACAGTTTGTTTTATTAATT
Organism: Pyrrhosoma nymphula; assembly: GCA_963573305.1. NCBI lineage: Eukaryota > Metazoa > Arthropoda > Insecta > Odonata > Coenagrionidae > Pyrrhosoma > Pyrrhosoma nymphula. The sequence goes on along the minus strand of OY754332.1, from coordinate 100,689,188 downwards.
TTTGAACCCATAAATATTCATCCTGCTATACTTGTCATATGTTATATAAGTCCTGGATGTAAATCATGAGATTTTGTTTTTTTCATCACTTCTTAATCATTGGCTTAAGGAAAGCATGTAGATACTGTCATTCTTTTTTGTGAATAAGTATGTTGTTTGCTGCCCAACATTATAGCTGGTCACAAACAGGTAATTATGACGGTTCTATCATATGTCTATTGATTTTTGTAAATATTTACATGTATGTATTGTGAGGCTCGACATGACTACTGCCCCAACCAGTTGTCCCAAATCGAGGCTTCATTTCATTGGTAAGTAATAGGCAATGATCTGGTTGATTGCATGTAATTCATGAGATTTCTGTGTTTATCAGACTTTCTTCTCATTACAGGTGATCGCTATGGAAGGATGAAACTTCCATTTCATGGTGTTTTTTGTGAATATGTATGTTGTTGGCTGCCCAACATTATAGCTGGTCACAGAATGCTAATGTACGAATGGTGGTCGACCGCAACATTCCCTCTTATGTCACCATAGGAAACCAAGGACTAATTATTTACGATGGCCAGAGGCGGACGTGTGCCCGGTGCAATGAGGAGGGCCGAGAGCGCAGAAATTGCCTCCGAAATGACGTGGGCAGGCGTTACGCGGACGTCATGGCGACACCCTCGGAGGGGGCGTCAGTTGACGACGAGGAGACAATGGAGCAGCGGGCGAGGGATCAAACTACGATGGAGGTGGACCCGGGGTCGTCTGGGGCCGCTGCCATCGCCACGAGGGTGGAGGAGGGGGCCGTCAAACGGAGCCCTTCCCCCTCCAGCATTGGGGAAGCTATAGAGGAAGACACCATGAAGCGCCTGAGGACGAAGTCCCCGCCTCCGGCCACTTCCGTCCCCGACCGTGTGGAGGCGGAGACCCATGTCCCACTCCTACAGGGACAACGCCGCCAGCCCTCCCTCCCCGCCCACCAGGAGCCAGACATTCTACAGACGCCATGCATAGACAAGGACGACACCGCCGCTCTCACCACTTGCGCCGAGTCCGGCGTGACGAGCGAGGAGATGCCGGAGGAACCGATGAGGAGGGATAGAGGGGGAGCTCGGGGGGGGGGGAGGCCCTATAACGCGTATGAGCGGCGGGTCAGGGGCCACGGGTGGCGATATGACGGGGACGAGGATCTTGGCGGGGGGTGGGGCGAGGGGTGGTGTGTGTGACGACTCATCCCAGGCAACTTATGCATCGGATAAAGGCGAAAACACGGTTGAAAGTCAAACCTCCCCTTTACACATATCCCCCAACCTGGAGATTGGTGATCCTCCCCCCTCCCACCCCAACCCACCCCCTGAGACCCCGCCCCTTTCCTTCCTCAACCCAACCCATTCCGATACCTGGTGGAAGACATCGCACGAGAGAATGAGTCGGACACCGACTCTTCCGGGAAAAAGCAACGCCCCGGGAAACGACGCAACACGCGACGGAGAAACAAAAACTCCGATCAAAATGGTAAAGTAAAATTAGACCCTTCCCAATGCCTATTAACATGAGAGTCCTAACGTTAAATATTGCGGGGGGACTAGCGCCCTCAAGTTAAACCTAATTTCGGCGTTTACAAAATCTCTTGATCCGGACATCATAATGCTCCAAGAGACGGTGGAGGGGGTCACTTGGCCTGACCCACAATACCGGCCTTATGTGAATTGTAGTAGCTCACGCTGCGGGACCACCACCCTAGTGAAAAACTGTCTTGCCGTCAATACGGTACGCTTCCATGCATCGGGGAGGATAACCTCCCTCCAAAGACAAGGCATCACTTTCGTTAACATCTATGCCCCGTCAGGGGAAACGAAGAGACATGAGAGAGAAAAGTTTCTTAACGAAACTTTAGTCCCTTACCTGACTCCCTTCATGGGGAAAGCCATCTTAACGGGTGATTTCAATTCCATTTATAGGAGGGAGGACTCAGAGTCCAATCTCGTCAAAATCTTAAACCGACCGAGCCGGGCCCTTAAAAATCTAATCGATTCCACCTTTTTAACTGACGTGGTCTTAGCCAGCTCCGCGGGCCCCGCACCTTTTTCGCGTGTTGGCCACAACTCCCGCACGCGAATCGACCTCCTACTTTCCCGCAACCTGAAGATCCTGCCGTACGCCACCAACACCATCCCCGTTTCTTTTTCGGATCATTGCGCCCTATTCCTCGACCTAATCGTTCCTTTGACCTCCCCCTCCCCCAGAGACCGAGTCCCGCCCGAATGTGGCGTTTGGACACGCGGCCGCTTGAGGATGAGGGTTTTCGCGAAGCCGTCCGGGCACAGGTTGGAGACCTCGTGTCTGCTCTCCGTCCGGACGTAGACATTTTAAATTGGTGGAAGAATGTTTTTAAACGAAAAATTAAATCATTCTTGAAACGTCAAACAACGGAACGGAGGAGGGAGCGAAATTGTACCATTCACTTTTACCGGTCCGTCTTAAGCGAGCTCTTAAACTCAGCCCCTCGTCCTCCGAACTTTTACGTGCAAGTGTCTTCTTTAAAATACATAATCCTCATGCACGAAATGAAGCGGCACGCTCCCAGCCGGTGGCAGAGAGAGGTGGTCCCAGATACCTGGGGCCCGCTCACCCTCTCTGAAATGCGGAGGGTTAGTCGACTCCGCGGGGATGCAACCATAGACTTTGAATACCTGTATTCAAGGTCTATGGATGCAACACCCGCTTCGCCATCGGCGGGGTGTCCGGGTGGTGGTCTCTTAGAGGACGCCACTCGGACTTTGCGAGCGTATTTGACCGGTACAAGCCCTGGCGGGAGGGTGAAACCCCTCCCCTTCCGTCCCCCCTGCCCACCCTATCCAAGGAGGAGAGCGACTCGCTTGCGGGCGAGATTACGGGGGAGGAAGTGCAAACTGTTATCCGCTACCTCCCCACAGGAAAGGCCCTCGGCTCAGACGGCCTCCCATATGAATTTTATGCTGCATGTTGGGATGTTCTAAAGGCCGTTTTACACGGGGCACGTCATTGCGCAGGTTAGCACTGCATTCATTTCTCAATCTTGCGTGCAATAATTATTGCGCAGACGAATGCGTTACTTTTAGCGGTAGCTTTACACGGTGTTCGTAAGCAAGCATTCATTCACGAAATTTCGTCGTCTGTTGAGTGCGCGAGTAGCGAGTCACTTGTTAGAACAAAGAAGAAACGAAATTCTGTGCGCATCGTTGTTGACATGTTGTCACACGTCCTTGTGTGACCAGCTCAAACTTATTCCGCAAAGGACAACAAGCAACAGCAACTGCACACAATGCAATCCACCAATACAACAAACACTTATCGTCACTCAGCTTCTTCCGGTCCCTACTACTGCGACATCTATCGGAAAAAAATTTCTTGTAATTGCGAGAATGCGAGCTCGGAATTAGAACAGGGGCTATTTTGCCATCTCGCGTTCATGCATTTGCGCATGCGTTCTAGCATTTCACCGCTTTACACGACGCAATTTGAAATGCACGTTCGAACATACATCAGATTGTGCAATTACGTGCCCCGTGTAAAACGGCCTTAACACCAGTTTTAACCAAGGTTTTTAATGCCATTACTAGTCCCTCCGGCGCGCTTACTCTTAGTCAGCGCACTGCAATTATAACTTTGATACCAAAGCGACGTCTGCCGAAATCCTGTGGTGACTTTCGGTCGACTGCGCTTTTAAATTCTGATTATAAAATTTTTACTCGCGTTCTAAAGACGTGTCTCTCGGCCGTTGCCGAATCGGTTTTACACCCATCCCAACACGCTAGTGTCGAATAAAAGAAACATCTTAGACGCGACAGTTTTGATACGCGACCATTTTTTATCCGTGCCCCCCTCCTATGAAGATTTTTATGCAATTCTAGCCGTAGATCTGAGTAAAGCTTTCGATTTTATCCGGATTGAATATATTTTATTTATTTTAAGAAAGATGGCTTTCCCTGAATCCTTTATTTATTCCATTGAACTATTGTACACTGATGCCAGAGCACACCTGAAAATTAATAGGGACATCTCCCCTCCTTTTGCCATTAAAAATTCTGTTAGGCAGGGATGTCCTTTATCTATGATATTGTTTGCGTTCGCAATGGACCCCGTTATCCGCTCCCTGCAGATTGCCGGACTGGGGGTACAAAGATGCGGATCCAAATACACGGGTGTCGTTTATGCCGAGGACATAACCCTCTTTATTGGTAATTCCCGGCAATTAAAACACGCCGAGGACATTATTAAATTATACTCCCCCGCGGGAATCGAAATAAACACACAGAATTCGAAGGCACTAATAATTAAAGGGAAAAAACAGCCTTGGAGAATACTTGCTGGAGGGAAGCATCCCCCATTTAAAATTCTTGGGTTCTGGTGGGACAAATCGGTAGACGAAACAATAGAGAGAAATTGGAACGAGGTGAACCGGGCCGTGCGTTGGAGTTCGGGGCGGTACACTTTGCCTTCTCTCCCCCTCACCGCCCGCGTTCGACTCCTCACACAAATAGTACTTCCCAGAATATTTTATCGAGCTCATGTTTGGCCCATTACAGCGTAGGTCAACGCTCAAATAATAAACGCCACAAATTCCATGCTCTGGCACGGATATATAAGGAAGGTCGCGCGCAAACAACTGCATGGCCCGCCGGAGCAGGGAGGTTTAAACCTCACCAACATTGAATTAAAAACAAAAATTGTATTTGAAAAGTTAAATGCCAAAGTGTTGGGGGGGCGCGGACGTTGAGAGAAGAGCGCTACTTCGCTCGACGTGGGACAAGGCGAGCGCGTCATCGACAACCTTCACGAGGGGGATTAAAGGCACCAGGGAGGTCGTAGAAAATCTTAGGCAAGGAGAATCATTTATAGTTAAAAAATATACGAAAGAATTAATGCGTAAAGCAGAACTCCCACTGCATCCATCAATAACAGTTGGAGGAATTGGGCTTCTTGTGGGAAGGGGGACGCTAGGACTGTAAGTGCCATTTTTGACGTTATTGCGGACCTCCCTCCCAAACGAGAAATTAGGCACAAGATGGGGCTAGAGGACTCTGCTCAGTGCCTAACATGTAAACGGCTGGGCGATAGCACACATCACGTACTGGGATGTGAGGACAAGATAATGGCATGGGAAGCGATCAAAAAAATTTATAAGACTTGGGATATCTTCGGTGGTGGTCTCGTAAGCAATGAAAAACTAATAAACCTGAATTTTCGACTGTTCCCAAATTTAAGAATAAAATCCTTTCGGCCACAATCGCAAAATTTGTAGAGCTTAAAATAAACCACAAGGCATTGGGCAGGGGTCTACTGCGCTTCGTCCAGGAGGCCCCATTCCATGGCGCACCTCCTACCATGCGCCCGTGGCTGTGTATGCTGTTTGGGCGGGTGGTGGACGCCGAGCAGCGACGCGAGGCGCCGTTGTCGCAGGAGGTGGAAGAGGAGTCCAACTGAGGAGCATCTTGCGGGCTCAGCTCGCGCCAGCAGTGAGAGGAGCCACGGCGCATGTGGCAAGACGACACCCTTGGTGTGGCATGTGAGGAGCAGGGCCGAATCGAGTGTCCATTGGGCTAATTAGAACTGTCGTTGGGCAGCGAGAATGGAGTGGTCAGATGGGGCCGCTTCGAGCCCGAGGTGGAGAGAAACTTTAAGGACTATTTGTTATTTCCTTTCATTCTCTTCTTCAATATATAAATTCACATGAAAAAATAAAAAACTGTATTTGAGAATACTTGGAAAATAAATATATTTCGACCGTAGCTTAACTGATAGAGCACTCGACGCGCGAAATCTGTCTGGTCTGTCACTTAAAGTCTGGGTTCGAATCCCAGTCCAGGCGAATGATGATTTTTTTACTGCGAATTATACACAATTGAAGGAATTGAGTTTAGGTGATTAAACATATTCTGCTGTTCACTACTATTGGAATACACTTGCTTTTAAATTATTCTAAAGATTTTCCTCCACAGCTACTGTTACCTTTGCGCCCGTGAATGTTTAAATATGAGATTCATTGCGCCGTTTAAGACCTAATCCTCAAATAAGGCTTAGGAATGAGCCAATTTAAAATGTGTGTATTTTAAAAGTATCGTAACCATTTATTACTTTAGCATATAACATTAGCCAGGATTATAGTCCGTCATCCATTTCTGTCATCATGGGTACGATTCTCCTAGCGCGGTGATAATGGTGATACGCCAAAATTATAGATAATTTCATGGTTTCCCATGATTCAGTATTCACAAACTGTTACACAAAGCAACACACATAACCCTATTCGTATGCGAATATTTTTTAATGGCAATTGTTCCATTACCATTTTCGTAGAATAATGGCGTGTGTATTATGCAATTATTCTACAAAACTATTTGATATTCACTCATTTAATATGCAATCATTATCTTCGCATGTTATGATTTAACCTCGGTTAATGTTACACAATATTATTGGAATTAGAATTGGTGACAATATAAGGCATCGCAAGTATTATACAATACCACCATATTGAATGATAAGCAGTAACTTTGTAATTCCGCAGGTATTTATTGGAAACGACCTAGCTTTCGACGTAGCACGTCATCATCAGGTACAAATATCACAGAACACTCAGAATATACAGTCACAAACATTAGGGGGGAGGGCGAGAGAGAGGGTGACGTAGATTGGGGAGGATGAGTTAGGCCTGGGAGAGGTAATGTCCTTCCTGGGGGGGTGGGGTTCAGGTGGGAATGGAAAGTTTGGGTTACTCAGTGCACTCGTGACTCACTGAACTGGGGCTGGAAGTAACTGCTTCCCATTTAAAATGCTAAGCAAATTCCATAAAGTTACGCCTGAAAAACTGGACAGTACCACCGTACAAATATTTTTGCCAATAACGATAATTATACTCTTATTGTTAGAACGAAATAATAAATTATCAAATGAGCGATGACCAATTTGGGTTTAGGAAGGGGAGGGGAACCAGAGATGCGATTGCGGTAATGAGGACACTTTTAGATAGAAACATAGAGCATAATCAGGATGTTTTCGCTTGTTTTGTAGATTTCGAAAAGGCGTTTGACAGAGTAAACTGGGAGAAACTAATGTAGATACTGGGGAAAATAGGAATAGATTGGCGTGATAGGAGACTCATCCGAAACTTATATATGGGGCAGAGGGCTCAGGTAAGGGTAACGGACGGTGAATCAGGGTGGGCAGTTATAGGTCGCGGGGTGCGGCAAGGGTGCCCGTTGTCGCCTTTACTTTTTAACATCTATTCTGAGGAAATGGTAAGAGAGGCATGGGATGAGCTAGACGTGGGAATGAAAGTAGGAGGCCAGTGGATAAAGTCGGTTAGATTCGCAGACGACCAGGCGTTGGTGAGTCGTTCATCGAAAGGACTTCAAACTTTAGTAGATGCACTGAAAAAGCAGTGTGAGAAATACGGAATGAAGATCAATAATAGGAAAACAAAAGTAATGAGATTTGGTAGGACAAAGAAAGCGAAGCTGGTGATAAGAGTAGGAAGTCACAAATTGGAGCAAGTAGAACAATTTAATTACTTGGGTAGTACGCTAGAAGAAAGAGGACATAGTAGCAAAGACATTAGGAGGAGAATAGCGCTAGCGAAGGAAGCGTTCAATAATAGAAGGGAGCTGATGACGGGGACCTTAAGTAAGGATGTAAAAAAGAGGCTAGTAAAGAGCTTGATATGGAGTGTGGCATTGTATGGGGCAGAAACGTGGACCTTGAGAAAGGAAGACGAAAATAGGCTGAAGGCTTTCGAGATGTGGGTGTGGAGGAGGATGGAGAAGGTGCGTTGGACGGAGAGGAAGACAAATGAGGAAGTGCTTGACATGGTGGGCGAGAAGAGGAAACTTATAGATGAGATTAGGGGAAGGCAGGGTAGGTGGCTGGAAGGGGTAATGAGGGACGATGGTTTGCTGAAGGTCGTGATAGAGGGAAGGATGTTGGGTAAGCGGGGAAGGGGAAGGAAGAGAATCGATTTTTTGGACGGGATGAAGAAAGGTAGGACTTATGCTGAGATGAAGAAAGAAATACAAGAGGTAGAAAGGGCACAGCACGTGTAAGAGTTCGTTGGATATTCTCTGACTTTCATCACCACCTACCTCTAACCGGTAGATTACTGTAATGAATGAATGAATAGAGATCGAGCAGAGTGTGTACGATTATCGAAGGTTATCTTTAACAATTTTGAGTCTTCACGATATGTTATATGCGTATGTTGGAGTCATGAAAAATAATATCAATAAATGAACCTTTCTTTAAAAGGAAATCTCAGCTTAGAAGTATAACAACCTCACACAAAGGCGGATGAGCAACCATCTAGAAATGCCATAGCACTTTTATCCGCGGCATTTGGCCCGCGGTGGAAAGGATTTGGGAAGACTATGGGTGGGGAACTCACGATATATATATTTTGGAGGATTGTGGTCTCCCATGATCCTCTAGAAATCCCTAAGGTGAGCCCACGAGAGAGGTTCCTCGAGCAGTTAGGAGCGGAACTGACTTTTCCCCATTTCCTCCAAAGTGACGAATCGCGACTACAATCGACGTGCCATTAAATGCGCCCAACGGCCCGCTGCCACTCACCCTCTCCCAGCCTAGTGATTACAAGAGGACTGAGAGAGTGAGTGTGCATGAATAGGAAGTTGTGAAAGCTATCCCAATGAGCAGTGTGTCGAGCTAACAAAAGATAGTCAACGATGGGCTTTATCCCTTACGCCACCGCCGCTGGAAATAACTAAGGGATGACAAGTGCGATGCATACGAGATTGATTCGATAATGTGACTCAATAAACTGTATTGTGCGCGGGTCAAAGCAGAGGAAATATTATTCTACGATCACGTTAAAGGTGCAACATCATGCCATGTATTTCCCCTTTCAGTTATTTTTTCTTGGTGCGTTGTGAAAATAGTAGGTTTCGATCTTTGGTTTGCGATTAAAGTAATTTTTAAGAGATTTTCCAATGCGTACTCTGTTGTTCATTCTTAATGAGAAAGTCCGTGGAAAACATTATGATTTATTTAATTTGATAAAGCAGACTCAATGGAAGAAAAGAGAAGAGTGGGCTTGTTGATAAACATTCCAAAGGATATATATGCTGCCTACCATTAAGCTGCAGAATAAATTTGGATACATCAGTGGAAATTAAAAACTAATCGCTGATTTATTAGATAGTGCCCACAATAATTAATGATTCAATACATTCTTAACAGAGCCATTTATAATATGAAAGAGTGCTATATTTCCGAATGGGTTAGTGATTGATGAAATAAATTTATAGTTCAAACCATGCGACGCATAAAATGAAAGAAAAAGCAAATAATTCACACTCAGTCTTTACTTGGACTGTAATAAATAAATAATGCAAAATAATTTCAAATCAGCATTGCTTAAGATTGGAATTTTTGGCCATCGTCTACAACAGCAGTAACAATTTTGATTTGAGGATATCGGTATCGGTAATTCAGTTAAATTATGTATTTATGATAAAGAATGAACATTTTATAATCAACCCTAAAGAATCGGGGGTGAACCTAATTCGATAAATTCTCAGGGTATTCGTGCAATAGTCGAGTCTTTCTAATCTACTCCACGCTGAAGGAGTTAGTGCCATTGCATTCGCAGATTTGGTGGAAAAATATTTCATCGTAAATTCTAGGTAGCAAACCCTGGGAGCGATCGCGGAAATTTTTTCTATCCCTTCTCCCCCGACTTTCATGTTTAAGAGAAGTTGGCAGTATCCTGCTGTCCATAAAATCATCAAAACTCACATCGCCTTCCCCCGCGGAATAGGGAAGGAAGAGAGTGAGAGATTCACCAAAAAAGTCCTCATCCTGTTATTCTGTCGCACTTTCCCGTGCGGAACGGACAGCTGGCCACAGAGGCGGGCATAACTGGATTAGAAGTAGCACGCCAGAACGACGGGCAGATCTCTTCTGTCTAATTCCCATCTATTTGTAGGCGCCTCGAGGGAGCATCCTCTCCCGACCACCATCGAGAGAAAAGAGGCGGGCCTCAGAGTGGGTGAACAGAAACCATTGCAAATAATAGAGAGAGAAAGGAGGAATGACTTTCAGGGTTTGAGTGCAACTAGAACACAGGCGGACGTTTAACTGGGAAGCGGCGTGGTCCACTCCGGAGTCTAGTAAGAGAAACAATGACGAGTTTATAAAATGGTTTGAAGGTACTTTTTTGTATAACTGCCTCGCTTAGTGAGTGGCCTCCGTTGGCCGTTTCCTGGGACATGTCCGTGAATTACGAGTGAAGAATGAGCACGTGGAAGTTAACTAGGAACCGCGTAACTTTGGCCTGCAATGTTTTCTTTGGAGATGATATGTTTTTCCTCTCCCAAACAGGAAATGATTCTTTGAGTACACTCAAATAAATTAAAATACTGACGCACGAACATTGCACCTTTTTCCCATTACTAATTAGTCCAGGTAATGAAGAAAGGTTTCCAAGGAAAGTTATAAAAATTCGGAAACTGGATAGACCATATATTTACACTATGATTGCAGAAAGGTTTAAAATTAACATTTATATGCATACTTAAAAAGTAAAATGTATTAGTACAGTACACGTATTATAAAAATTATATCAAACATTTTAAATATGCTATATGAAAATATGCATGGGAAGTCAGTGAGAAGTTGTACAACTATTTCTGAAAATTCATTTCTTAAAGCAGTTTCCAATCGTTCCCCTAATTGATTATAACTTAACCGTTTCAATCAGGCAAAGCACGATGTTCACTAATACATTTTTAATGCATTGTCAAGCAATAATGCGTATGTCACCGTGGATTTGAACGTTTTTATAGATAATTGAGAGAGAGATACTTGTAGGTACAACGTCGAGTGCTATTATACGCAGATGATGGTGTGTTGCTGTTTGAGAGTCCACAATATTTACAGAGGTTCCTGTAAATGGTGAAGTAATTGAAGAATCGAACAATTGTGTGTACCTTGTCAGAATTTTTCCAAAAGAAGGAAAGAAAGATGATGGGATTAAAAGGCGTGTTAATGCCGGAGTGAAAGTTGTAGGTAGTATACGGAGCATATTTAAGAATGAGTGTTAGCATGGGGAAGTAAAAAGCGCAGTGTATTGGCGGCATGGATTGTAGTGGTCTCCAAAGGTACGAGGAGAAAACTATATTGTAAACCTGTTCATCCTGAAATCCATTCTATTAATTTTATGTATCAATCATATGCACTAATTTTTCATGGCGTGCTCCATTTTGCACAATTTTCCATGACGCATACCACCTCATCGTGATCACATCAGCTGCTCTTAATCTATGATTCAGCTGAGGCAATGACGATGGTGTTCCCTGGGACGAAGTTAAAAAACACTGGTGTGCTTAAGACCACACGGGAGAAGGGTAAACTTCTATGGTGATATTCTGATAGATATAATATATAAAAAATATTTCATCAATTGTAATATTGTGGATTTTATATAAAGGTGTTTGCATTAAATAATTCAGCCACGCTCTAATCACTCTTTTGTTCACTACGCCATGCATAAAGCTAGACTTATGTACATTTTCTCTCTTTATGTAAACGTAAATACAGTGATCATCATCGACATTTCGCGGTAATTTACTCACCATTGTATTAACCTCAACTGGAACATTAATTACTTGACCATAAATCCCAAGCTGACCGTGGATATGTCACAGTCGCCTTATTTGCATGAAAGGAATTCGAGGTGATATTAATCTTACAGTCACCAAATCTAATGGAAAATTTTTCTAGCTATCTGGAAATGGCGGATATTTGAAACCATTATAAACTGATAGCTGGGGGATATTATTTTTGTGAATGCTTGTGATACAGGTTGCATATATCTGAAATTCCGATTTCTGAACCGGAACAATTTTCCTGATTAATAATATGCTTTTTGTACTGTCAAATATTGGTAAATCATTTTAAATCATTTTGAAACCAATGTCATTCGCAGACATCGCAAGCATGTCCAAATTCATTATTAATAAATTGCTTTATAAACTCTTTATGTGCTGACAAATGTGTTGAGAATGAGCTGTACATTATTTGCTGCTGTGGTCGTGCTTGTATTAGAGGTTCGTTAGTATTATTTTCGTTTGACATGTCTTTTTCATTCCGCCGTTGAACGAAATCGTGCACAACATTATCAACATTTGAATTTGACTCGCCCCGATCCTCTCCTCCATCAATCAGCATAGCCGAAATATGAAGATCTGGAGATGGTCCACCACTTTCAGAATTAGGATAGGTAATGTCTTTCCGCGGTATAAATGGCACCTCTCTCGCAGAGGGACCTGCTATTTGCGAACAAAGAATTATGCGATCTCTCTTAGGAATGAATGATAGTTTTTTGGAGGGCCCCGCTATTTGGCAATCAGTCATTTCCATAGTTTGTAGTAAACCATCGGTCCCTTGTCTCTCCCTGTAATTTTTAGAACGAATTTTATCTTTGCTCTTTCTATGAGCAGCATCTTCATTTCCTACACAATCTTTATTCTCGACATCTGCTTTTTTCTTAGTACGGTAATTTCTGGCATATTCGGCTTTTTTCCTCTTGTTTTCCGCTTCCTGTGCACTCTGATGAATACATTCTTTCTTTCTTGCGCGGTAATTTTTGGCATATTATTAATATTTGGCATATTGCGCGGTAATTTTTGGCATAATTTTTCTCTTCCGATCCATGTTAGTTTTCTCCAAATCGGGATCTGCGTCAATTCTCCCCAATTCTTTCATTTTAGCGCGATAATTTCCGTGATCTCCGGCTTTCTTCCTCTTTCTTTCATCTCCCTGTCCTTCCGCTAAATTATTCAATTGTAAAATCTCACCCATTTCGTCTGTTGTTTCATTACCCTTATGATCTTCTTGCCGCTCTATCCCACTTTCAGCATTTTCTAACATTGCGGATTCAACACAAGCTGCGTTGCCTTCAGGACGTTTGTCCATGTTTCCGTGTCTACAATTTTAACCCCACAAATTTGCCGGGAAAAACTTTTTGAAAGATCAGAACAAAATCTGAAAGAAATTGTCAAGAATTGTTCCCAAAAAAAATTCTAAAAAATACCAAAAAAACGTCTCCCAATAGGATAAGATCAGGGTACCTTCGATACGATGGACATTGACTCTAATCACTACGCCAACTTACTCTGTTGAAGCGAGAGCGTTCTAATTGGCATGCTAAGCGGGGCCACAGAAAGAAGAATCTGACGGTACGTAACGCGAGTTTGCTCTTTTTCCCCTGTGCCAAAAGTGCATAAGAAGTTTACACTTCAATAAAACATCTGCCTGGCCTCCGGGTACAAAATGTTTCAAGCCGTCTTTTTGACTAACTGTGGACCATTAGCAGCAACTGTAATGGACGATATCAACAAAAATATATTTAACAAATATTTGCAATAGACAAACGATGTAGTCTCAGATTTCGTTTTAATTTTCAAATGTTGTTTCACCCTCATTCCGCGATTAGCCGCAGGTGACCAGCACTGACAGTTCCCACCTAATGGCATCTAGCTACCACGTATCTTGCACTGTCATTTAAAACGAGGCATTTTTATCATGATTTTGGACGTTAAATACGTCTCAATCTTGCTCGGGGTTTCATAGAATAGTTCAAGGTGTCGCCAAAAATATTTGTTTTCAGCGGTAATAGACATACCAAACCAAACCTTGTGAAAATTGGTCAAGCTGAGATAGCCTAGTGTATTTCATATTGAGCTCTGTCGTCGTGAGGGCCTGGATTTTGCTTCGTTAATATTCCAATTATTTTTCCTCATTAAACTTTATCGTATTTCTTGAATATTTAGTGGACAATTTACCTACATCCAAAGGACGATGGTAAGTTATTGAATTTCATTCTCTTCAAGTCTACGTCTGTGAGGTACACGTGGCATTTTGTTTCTCATTTTATTTTTCATAGACATTACTTATATTCTACCTTTCCAAAATATTATATTTAACTCCGCGTATTTATGACCATGAAAGCGAATATCTACGAAGAACTCAGAACAGAGAAAGTGTTTCCTCGGGAAATTCGGCTACTTCTCCTTTATTCATTATAAAAATAAAGATAGGTGAGGATGATATGAATGGTTGATGGATCCACAGTTTTTTATTCATTCACAATTATTAATAATTCAATGAAAACATTTGTTCTTCAAATGTAATTCCACGGTTTTAACTTTCTAATAAGCGATACTTTCAACTGAAAAAACGGGCGAAATATATCTTATAGTATCAGCTTGGTCCGTAAAAAATCTACATTCATGTAATACAAAAGGAGTGACCTTATTACAAACAGAGCTGAAAAGCTTCGTTATACTAAGGGTTTGTTATCAGTGAATTACTACGTGCATATGGAAGCATTGTTAATGAAATCACCCTCTTGAATCTACTTAAAATTTAATAAAAGATATATTCTAAAACTAATTTCTTGGAATAAACATAGCAAAACCTAAGATATTTTCTGAACTGTAGTAATAGCATATATTTCGCAAAAATATAAAACTACTTCTTATTCGCCTTGCAAAAATTGGGTCTATACTGCATTACATGTATAAATTTAAGATATCCAGACTAACACTAGTTCGCCTTTATAGATTAACACAGAAAAAATTGAATTATTACATCTCTTAATTTTCGCCTTAGCTCTCTGTAAATATATTTTTATTAGACAAATCCATATATGCTATGCGCCAATAAAAATTTGCAATGAAGGGTACCGCAAATATTCCTATATTCTTTAGTGAAAATGTTAGTATAAAAACTATTTTGCAAGAAAATTGATTATTCTCCTCTCTACAAATAATCAGGCAAAGTAGCTTCAAACATATTTTGCCAGAAGCGTCGTGAGTTCAAGGACAGTTGCACTCACATGGCTCAAAAAGTAAATGGACCGGTCGATCTTTCGAACGATACTTCTACCCCGCACTTCAAACCGCTCTCGAATAGAACACGAACCTAGACAGATATTATATTCTTGTTATATCGTATGTGTTTGCATAAATAAAACTGATTGAATATCTAATAAAACAAGCCGGATTAATTTTTTTGTTATGCCTATCACAAAAAAATATAATAAGAGAGCAATTAAAAGTGAAGAAAAACCCTTGAAATAGATATTTACTTAAATGGGGTATTTTGAGTCATTTTCATGTAAGGATCATTTAAAATCCCCTTACAGGAGTAAATATTCTCCGTTCCATACAGTAAAGATAAACAACGCGTGCAATGAGGTCATACTAAGGTCATTCATGTGGATATATCTAGCTCTACCTCGGGTAGCCGTCATTGAATTGAGTATTTTTTGTGAATAATAAAGCTGTTTGGAATGAGAGAAAAGCAGATAAGAAAAAAGCGGAAAGTGTGATTGATTGAAAGAATTTGAGCAACGTGAATTAACGAAATAAGTGCGTTGGGGAGGGGGTGAGAGGGAGAGGGGAGGGGAGGGAGAGGGTAGCGGTCGAGGAATGAAGAGAAAGGTGAGACGGCGAACGAGTGAGCGGCATCAAAAACATGTGCATACGACGAGAGGAGAGAGGGAGGGAAGGGCTTGTTATTCTCGGTGTCTTTATCTCACCCCTAGGTGGAACTGCCCTTCTCTTGGATTACAACCTTGTCGTGGTTGAAGGGCTTGCGTGCTCCGATGACCCCTAGAGCTGCACTGGCGGGAGCATTGCTCCTGGTAGGGTCACCCATGCCAGATTGGTCGAAGGTTAGGAGACAGACGAATGGTAGTCCGCGCAGCGTCTGTACCTCAGTGAGGCGGCTGCAAAAGGCGTCTGACCCCAGTGGGGCGGCCTCTGAAGTGATGGTGTCACGTAAAAAACACTATTGAGTAAGGCCAAGGAATACTACCTCAATTAAAACAAAAACCTTGAAATTATGGACAGTTCTCAATTGATAATGAATCCTGGCAACTACGGGACTCGGCCAAGAGGGCCGGGTGTCGTGCCCGGCAGCGGTGGGAGCAAGGCCCCTGCGGTCGTCATCACACGAAATCCTTGCTCAGACGAAGCAGCAGCAGCAGCAGAGGAAAAGAAGATAAAGAAGAGGAACGAAACTATTAGAATAGGCACGTGGAATGTTAGGACTATGCTGAGGGCGGGGAAGCTAGAGAATATAAAGCAATGAAAATATAAAGAAATGGAGAGGGTGGGTGTAGACATCATGGGCCTGGGTGAAGTAAGATGGAAGGATGACGGGGATTACTGGAGCGGAAACTATAGAGTAATTTATAGTGGAGGGAATGAAAGTCAGCGCGGGGTTGCTTTCGTAATGAACAGGAAACTTGGTAGAAAAGTAGTGTATGCAGAACAGGTGAGTGATAGGATAATAGTCGTGGAACTAAAAGCAGAACCAACGAATTTAGTTATAATCCAGGTTTATATGCCTACCTCTAATCATAAAGAGGAGGAGGTAGATGGGGTGTACGATCAGCTAGAGGAAATAATTGGTAGGATACCAGGAAGTAAGCACCTGGTAGTAATGGGGGATTGGAACGCGGTGGTGGGTGAAGGAAGAGATGGGCGGGAGGTGGGCGATTACGGGCTAGGAAGAAGAAATGACCGGGGCGAGAAAGCTGTGGAGTTTTGCCGCAGAAATAACCTAGTAATTACAAATACATGGTTCAGACATCATCCTCGACGTAGGTACACTTGGAAGAAGCCGGGAGACACAGACAGGTTCCAGATAGATTATATAATGGTACGTCACAGATACAGGAATAGTGCTAAAAACTCGCATACTTATCCAGGAGCTGATGCAGATACAGACCACAACTTATTAGTCATGAAATGTCGGGTAAAACTGAAAGAGATAAGAATGGGAAGGAGGGTACGTAAGTGGAATACGGAGGCATTAACTGGGGCAATGAAGAAGAAGTTTCGGGAGAAGGTGGATGAGATAATGGGTGAGGATCATGGAGTTAGAGCAGTGGAAGATGAATGGGGAAGTTTGAAAAATGGAATTATAGAAGCAGCGAAAGCAACGGTAGGCGTAGTGAGTGCAACTAAAATTAGAAAACCGTGGATCACGAAGGAGATGATCAGGGAGATGGAGGAGAGAAGGAAATGGAAGAGTGTAAACTCAGAGCTAGGTAAGAGAAAATACCGAGAATTTAATAACAGGCTTAGAAGAGAAACAAAGAAAGCAAGAGAGGCGTGGTGGAGAGAACAGATCGACGCGTTAGAGAAATACCAAAAAGAGGGAAGAGCAGATGCATTATATAGGAAAGTAAAGGAACTGACGGGTGGTAATAAGGGAAGGGGAATTACAAAGATAACAGACAATACGGGAAAGGTAATCGTAGAACCGAGAGAGATCCAGGAGAGGTGGAAGGAGTATGTTGAAGAGCTGTATGGTAAAGAAATAAGGCCCAATAGGTTAGATATAGAAAGTGAAGACGATATCGACAGAGATGGCATCGGACCAAGTATCCTAGATAGCGAAATTGAAAGATCTCTACGAGACATGAAAAGGAATAAGGCGGTGGGAATAGATGACATACCTGCAGAGTTTTTAAAGAGCATGGGGAAGAACGTAAGAGGAAAACGTTTTGCGCTTATTCGTAGGATTTATGAGGATGGAGTGTGGCCGGAAGACTTCGCGAAGACTGTACTAATTCCTATACCGAAGAAGAGTAAGGCAAAAACGTGCGAAGACTATAGGACAATAAGCTTAATATCCCACGCGGCCAAAGTAGTTCTGAGGATTCTAAACAGAAGGCTAGAGAAGAAGGCGAATGAATACCTGGGTGACGACCAGTTCGGATTTAGGAGAGGGACGGGAACGCGAGACGCTATAGCGGTGATGAGGACTCTAGTAGAAAGAAACCTAGAGTATGGACAGGATGTTTTTGCATGCTTCGTAGATTTCGAGAAGGCGTTTGATCGGGAGGAATGGACAAAATTAATGGGAGTGTTGAATAAATTAGGGGTCGATTGGAGGGACAGGCGTCCAATTCGAAATTTGTATATGAATCAGACTGCGCAGGTTAGGGTAGCCAATGGAGAATCGGGATGGGCCACGATAGGACGGGGAGTGAGGCAAGGGTGCCCACTATCGCCGCTGCTTTTTAATGTGTATTCAGAAGAAATGGTAAGGGAGGCTTGGGGGGAGGAGGATGTAGGAATAAAGGTAGGAGGGGAGCTGATAAAATCAGTGAGATTTGCAGATAATCAAGCATTGGTTAGTCAGTCGGCCAAGGGGTTACAGTCAATGGTGAATGCATTAGAGGTGCAGTGCCTAAAGTATGGGATGAAGATCAATCACAAGAAAACGAAAGTAATGAGATTTTCTAGAAGTAAGAAGGCGGGGCTGAATATAAGGGTGGGAGGGCAGAAGATAGAGCAGGTCGAGCAGTTTACGTATCTGGGTAGTATTTTGGAGGCAAATGGGTTTAGTGGTAAGGACATCAGATGCAGAATTTCGCTAGCTAAAGAAGCATTTTCGAAGAGAAGGGAATTGATGAGGGGGGGTCTGAGAAGAGACGTAAAGAAGAGGCTGGTGAAAACTTTAATATGGAGCGTGGCGCTATATGGGTCGGAAACTTGGTCATTGCGGAGGGAGGATGTGCGTAGGCTTGAGGCGTTTGAGATATGGGTTTGGAGAAGGATGGAGAAGGTTAGCTGGATGGCGAGAAAGACGAACGAGGAGGTATTGGATATGGTCGGAGAGGAGAGGAAGCTTGTGGCAGAGGTTCGGAGAAGGCAGAAGAGATGGATGGAGGAGGTTTTGAGAGGAGAAGGCATGTTGAAGAGAGTGATAGAGGGGAGAACACTGGGGAAGCGTGGGAGAGGAAGGAAGAGGATAGGAATTCTGGACGAAATAAGAGGAGGTAGAAGATATGAAGAATTGAAGAGGGATCTAATAACGGGCCATCCTTAGGAGGGAATGCGAGACAATTTCTATTAGGTTGGGATCGAAAATGGGAACTGTCCAAGAACCTACCAATCAGCTGGTAGAATACTTGAATGAGGTGGAACTCGTGGAAAATTTGGCCCGCGTGAAGGGCGAAGAAATCTTAGATTAATGAATACGTCCACGCTGAGTTCTTGGGAATAGGACAGAAGTTAATTTCAAGACTAATGTTCACAAAACTAATTTACCTTATACGTAAAGGATCCCATTTTCTGCAAAAGTTATTAAATTTTAAATCAAACTCTGAAAAGTGGCATCACTTGAATAGTGGCAGTTGCATTTTCTACAAATTTAATTCAATTCTGAGAGAGGAAAAACTGCATTTCTCAGTTGCGGAATGTATTTCCTCCTAAATTATGACTTTTGAATCGACTTCAACGCAACCTGGCCATCGTGGCTAAACATCACTACACCAGATTAAGCTTACCTGGATGTTGAAATAATATGCGAAACTGGAAAAAATAGGGGCAGACATCTTCTATCACATCATTAGTAACTACAAAAAAAAACAGAGCGAGGACCTCCGTCAAATCGCTTTTCCTTTTCACATTTTCCCACCTCCAATTCTCTTTTACTTCCCCTTCGTTCACCCCTTACGACGCTTCTCACACGACCTTGCGGCGCACCGCGGCCGCTCACACGTAATTATAAAGACGTACATGCCAAACGGAAAACTGAAAATCTTAAGTCAACAAAAAAAGACATTCTTGAGCACTGCCTGTACCCATTACGGCAGGTACATAAAAATAAGACTCAACACATGTCAAGCACTTAAGAAATATGAACCATTATGTTACTTCACTACGAATTCTTATCCCTGCCCTTCTCTCTTCACAGTTATTTATTTAGTTAACCTCATAAACTTGAATTCATATGAGAGAATTTTTAAATGTGAAGATCATTTAGCGTGAACAATAAAATCTATGAATTACATGGAGTTCAATCATTTTGAAAGGGCGGGAACTTGTATTTTCCGGGTATCAACTAATGACGATGTTGGTACACCATTGGATTTTTGGTGATTTCGATATTTTTTTCGATACCGTGCTGGTAACGATAGGTACTCGTGCTATGGTTATTTTGATAACTGATTATCGATACATGCATCATTGAATGGTTTGAACCACTGACTGAATTGGGCATATCCAATTGACACAAGACGATTAGAGATAGAAGCAGTAGCTGATTTTATTGTAGATATTATCATGACCGTCCAAAATATTAAAGGTTTCCAAGTTCTTCTTACAGATGATAGGGAAAGGTCAACCAATATTTATGAATTTACCGTAATCAGAAATTGGATTCAAAAATTCCCATTCCAAAGTTATTCCAATGCAAATAGAACATTTAAAGTGGCAATATAAATAATATTATTTCAAAGGTTCTACAAATGCCCAATTCAGTCATATAAATAAAGTAAATCATCCCGTGATTAACGAAAGAGACTGCATAATTGATTTTTATTAACATGGAAAAGGAAAATTATTCAACCATTCTTCTCTTCAGGAGCTACAACCTGCCAAAAACACAAAGCTTACTATATCGTTCAATAAAAAAAATTATCCATATAATAAATGGAAATTATTAATCACACCTTAGAGAAGTTACACTTAGAACGTTGCTTCGCGATACCTTTTATTTCTCACCCATCGAAAGTGCTTATAAATCATGCGGCGGAAATATTTCATCCATTACCCTGCCTCTCACATATCTGTCTCCCCTCCCCCTAGTCGGTCCAATCCACTCCTCCCACTCCTGCCCTCTTCCCCCTTCCCCTCCGACTCCCCCGTCCATCGAGCCCACCTAAATGTGTTAAATATTGAAAACAATGGTTCTTTTTGGTGATCATTAAAAACAGACTTTTCCCTCTAAAGATGGCATAAAATGATGAGTTCCTGCATCTAGTTCCGCGATAGCACATCATTTTTCAATAATGTTTTTACCATCGTAACGACCAATTATCATACAAAATCATGTAAACATAAATACTAACCGAGTAATCTCTTTAAAAGCCAGCTTACGCGATGGATGCAACCGCGCAAGTGCATGTGTGAACACGAACGATCGCATATTCGCTGAAATAGAAGGAAATATTAAAGGGAAAGACGTTCGCGAATTCGTGCATATTAATGTTTCGACAATAAAATTATAAATGAACATTTTCTTAGCCATGCATCCGCAAAAGTAATACGGATTGTGTAAGCAGGACAAAATGCTGTACAGTTCAACAACCAAAATGCTCCTCCTTATCCTATGCCCGCAAGATGGCAGGAGACACGCTCAGCTATGACTGCAGCGGCTTAGTTTTCACACCCATTGTATATGGATTAAAAACAAACACTCTATTCAATAACAATAACAATTATTATTTATCTAACATTTTATTGCAATATAAGTAGTGTAATATCCGTAATAATATTATTTATTTTGCCACTGTAATAGTTCTGTTTGCATTAAAATAACTTTGGAATGGGAATTTTAGAATCCACTTTCTGATCCAGGTAAATTCATCATCTTGATTTGCCTTTACATATCTTTTGCCAGAAGAACTTGGAAATCATTAATATTTTGGACGGTCATGTTAATATTTTCAAATAAAGTCAGCTACTGCTTCTATCTCTAATCTTCTTGTGTCAATTGGATATGCGATATGATGCATGTATCGGTAATCAGTTATCACAATAACTAACGAAAACAATATCGAAATCACCAAAAATCCAATGGAATACCAACATCGTCATGAGTTGATACCAGGAAAATAAAAGTTCCCACCCTTTCAAAATCATTGAACTCCATATGTTTCATAGATTTTATTGTTCAACCGAATTATGAATTCAAGTTTATGAGATTCACTACGTAAATAACAGTTCTTTCTTTTTATGGATGGAAACGAAGGATAAATATGAAGTATGGAAAGGAAAAAGAAACATGAAAACTCACTTGCAAAAAATAACTACTCTTTTTTTGAGCTAATTCCCATCATTCTGATACTGCGTTGCGACAACTCAAAATTAAATGATATAAACATGATAAGAGGCTAATGTAGATTTGATAAACTCATGAAGATTTTATTTAATCGTTTGTGGATACAATAAGGGCAGCAATGAATAATTAAACGAACAATGTCACTGTATTTTTATAAATAAAAAATACTTTTAAATTAATTAAGTTTATTAATTTGCTTATCCAAAGAATAATTTTTAAATTATATATATTATATTATTAAACAAAGAAATAATAGTTAGACACTAAAGCACGACGAAAAAAGATCGACCTTCCGTTATAACGTTCCTAATACCTCCCTGTTCAAATATGCATAGGCTAAATGCATTAAAATTTGTTTCGTTAGTAGAAGCAGAGTTAAAATTCTTGACATAGGTACATTTTATTACACTTATTGCGATCAATGTTCTGAATAATCTATAACTGAATATTTGAAGCAAGGAAAAAAGACGTGGAAACAACTGTACCTTAAGAAAATAACTATTGTCATTTCAGTGAAATTTCGAAATAATAACACTCATTGAGAGACTTTGTTTTATATTTCAATGCGATGAAGAAATAAAGGTGACTGGATATTGGCAGCACATCGTCATATGTTTGTCTTTAGTATAGTGTAGTTAATTTGACTCAATTCCATTAAAAACATTTAGTGATCAACTGGGTATTATTCATATATAAGACTGGAATCTCTTACCACGAGTCTAATGTAAATCAATTTATTTTTCATGAATTTTAAATAAAAAAAATAAAGCTGTCATGATACCTCTGGAACTTATGTTGATTAAAATTGCATACTTCTTTCATTAAATACAGTGGATTGGAATTAATTAGCGGTTGAATTTCACATTAACAAAAAATTAAGTAGTGAAAAATATTTCAATGTGCCATCCACTTCATTACCCGCCGTAATTCCCTCGTTCACAATCGTTTAACCCAGTATGCAATAATTCAATATTCATGCAAGTAATTATTTACGCCATATTATTACTACTGCCTAATATTCACTATTTAAGTAAATAAGAGCAGCAATGGTAATAATTTACGCATGAAATTAGGGAAAACGTGGTAGAAACAATATTAATTTGCACATAATGCCCTTGGCAATCATTAAAGCACTAATCGAAAAAGAGGAAACAAATGGAAATGTGATAATTATTCATCTCGTGTCAATAAGAAATGAACTAAATGAGAAATAATTGTGTTTAAGAACGCAAGATATATTCCACCATTAACATGTCAGTCCATCGCACTAGCTCCTCCATGAAAGTTTCAGGAGCATCAAAGGATGTATCGAAATAGCTTTAATGATAAACCCTCCCATGTTGAGCGCGCAGATAAAGTAGCTCCTCTTAGGTAAACCAACCATGGGCAGGAAGTCAATGAGACCCTGAAAGAAAATCTCATCAAGTCGCATCGTTCACCCAGTTCGTAGATGTTTTCTGGTATTTAAAAATTTTAATAATTTGAGCACATTCATTTCTGAACTCAAATCCTTTGCGTATTGAAGTCACATGCCTCCTCATTTCTATGGTTTTACCAGTGTCATAGGTTTAGATACATAATGCCACAGAGTAATATTATGATGAGTGATTACCCTATGATAGTATCTTATTTCGACCTTGTGTATCTAAATGTCCCACCAAGTGCAAATGAAAAGTTCCAATAGAGCAAATTCACGCCAGCAAATGTCATCATCGGTAAATTAACTACTGATGGAAGGTTTTGAATGCATCGGTGCTGTGCCAATAATGTCCTAACTGTAATACTGTAAATATAAAAATTTCAAACGTACTGCGTTAAACAGGCCAAATTGTTAAATTTCCGATGACGATATGATGAAGGAGCTGATGCGACGTAAAAAACCAACAGAACGGAGGAAACTATGGGTAAAGCCAAGCTATAGCGCAAAGTTATGAATATTTACAGAACATAGGAGCTGAATCGAGTTGTACCCTACATTTTGGGTAAACTATATTTGTGAACATATAACGGAAATGTGTCCATTTTTTATATGCAAAAATCAATGAAGGTCTTTAAAACTGTTTGTAGGCTTGCAGCAGAAAATTTCCGCTCACAATCAGAGTAAATAAATTTCCAATTTTCTCCTTACGTAAAACACCAGAGATAATAGATGTAAACAATTTTCTCCTTAATATAAGCCTTAAATCAAGTCCAGAATAATAATCAGCATCTGCCGAAACAATAATGTTTTAATAACTCTTATTTCAGATCCAATGAAAGAGTCCACATTTAGGTATACCATTGCATTAGTACTACTAAAGAGTCAATCTTGATGTATTCCCTCATTTTAGTCCGACAGAAATGGGCTTGGATAGCTAGAATGATCACCAGTGGGCTGCAGTACATATACAGGTCGCAGTGGCACTGAACGCGGATATGCCAGAAAGGGTGACACTTTCCCCATTCTCAAAAACTCATAAAAGACGCGGCAGCGGCACACAGCGGTGGATGAAGCGCTGGAAAACGTTAAGGGTGCCGCACGGGAGAAGAAAAGGAAAACAACTCCTCCATGGCCGCTTTCGGAACTTACTCTCCCTTAGGTAGGTGACTGCCATTTGAGTTATCTTTATTACCCTGCGGTTTGTGTGACACCCTCATTTCACTCTTTCAAAGACCTAGGTAACAGAATAATTAGCGTTCATTATGACACCAAGTTTTTTCATGAAGAATGATATCGCTCGAGTTCAGTGAGAGTATATTCCGCGGCTTCAATGGGGAAAATCATGATGCACCTATTAAATTAATAGTGCGTAAATGAAACATTAACTTTTACAGTATAAACCCCTATAGTACTGTATTCCTGTCTTTATTACTATCTATACTGAAAATAATGAAAATTAAAGGTCACCGTATATTCTATGACAATGACTATAAATCAAGGTAACATACACGGCATAAAACAGGAAATAATAAATAAATTCATATTTGATTATTTCTACATTTCTAATTTGCTTTATATGCCGCGATTATCACATTCAAAGCTCCTAATTTTGCATGGAACGAGCCTATGAAGACTGGTTTCTCATTCTCTCGTTCTCCTTCAATGGACGCACTTCCGACTTAAGTGATGACAACATTTTCACATCATCTCCGCCCGATTCTCTCCACGTGTGAAGTCAAGATGAACTCGGTTTGACAAGTTCGAAAGCGGCGTAAGGTGGGATGAGGACGAGATGAACGGGCGAGCGCCCGAGATAAGTTGTGCTTGCGTGGGTGTTTGTTGAGGGAATGGTGGAGGGGTGCACTTGCCAAATGGAGGAGTGTCAAGAGAGGAGGAAAGCCGGCGGAAGGAAAGGAGTGATTTGGGGGTCAGGGGTGAAGGCGAGCGGAGACAACGGTGTTCATATTACTCCTTGCTTGAGGAGTACTTCCTTAAAAACACCTCGGACGCGCACTTGAGGAACAATTGAAAGGCCTCCCGTTTGTCGAGTGGAGGGAGGCGGAGGGCGAAGGAGAAGAGCGGTGGACACTTCGGGCGGACTAGGTCGCCGTGTACTTCCCGCTCCCAAACGGAGCCCTTTGGGGGAAGATTAACTGAATAAAGAACACCTTAGAGGGCAATGAGGATTGGTGGATGAAGAACTGTAGCCGCCAGCTCCGTCACAGTCGAGCTAGGGAAATGGCGCTGGTGGCGAAAGAATTCCAAGGAGAGATTTTACTTCGTATACAAATGGATCTCTTCCTTGAACTACGACCTTGACGTGGTGGAAGGGCTTGTGCGTTCCAATGACCCCTAGAGCTGGACTGGCAGGAGCAAGTACATTGCTCCTGGTAGGGCCACCCATGCCAGATAGGTCGAAGGGTAGGAGCCAGACGAAAGGTAGTTCCGTGATGGTGTCACGTTAAAAATACCGTTGAGTCGCGTGGGATACCTCTCAACTATCTCCTCCCAGAACATGAAAGTCATTCAAAGAGAATTGATTCCTGGCAACTACGGGACGCCGCCCACTAGGGCGGGTGTCGTGCCCGGCAGCGGGGGAGGCAAGGCCTCCGCGGTCGTCATCACACGAAATCCTTGCACAGAATCAGAATCATCATCAGAAGATACAAGGGAAAGGAGGGAGAAGAAGAAGAAAAAGAGGAAGAGGAGGAGGAAAACATTGGTAAAAATAGGAACTTGGAACGTAAGGACCATGATGAGGGCCAGGAAGCTTGAAAATATTAAGCAGGAAATGGAAAAAGGAAAAATAGATGCTTTGGGATTGTGCGAGGTTAGATGGAAGGATAGCGGGGACTATTGGAGTGATAACTACAGGGTGATCTATAGTGGGGGAGATGAGAGTCAACGGGGGGTAGGCATGGTACTGAACACAAAGTTGGGACTGAGGGTGGTAAACATTGAACAGGTGAACGACAGGATACTAGTGGTAGAAATAAAAGCACGCCCGACGAATTTCGTACTGGTCCAGGTATACATGCCTACGAGCAACCATAGGGAGGAAGAGGTGGAAGAGGTGTACGAGCAAGTAGAAGAAATAATTAGAGAAGTGCCGGGGAAGAAAAACCTGATAGTGATGGGTGACTGGAATGCAGTGGTGGGAGAAGGGAGGGACGGATTAGAAGTAGGAGGGTTTGGGCTAGGAAGAAGAAATGATCGCGGGGAAAAGGCAGTTGAATTTTGTAGAAGAAATAAATTAGTAGTGACAAACACTTGGTTTAAACATCACCCCAGGCGTAGGTACACATGGAAAATGCCGGGTGACACTGGGAGATACCAAATTGATTATATAATGGTGAGGCAAAGATTTAGGAACAGTGTAAAAAACTCTCGTAGCTATCCAGGGGCGGATGCGGACTCGGATCATAACTTGATGATGATGAAGTGTGAAGTTAGATTCAAAAGGCTTTGTAAAGGTAGGAAGATAAAGAGGTGGAACCTTGAAGCATTGAAAGGGTTGAAAAAGAGGGAATACCAAGAGCTAGTAGAAAAGAACATAGGTGAAGAGAAGCGGAGGGGAACCATAGAGAAGAGATGGGAGGTTATAAAAACAGGCATCGAAAGAGCGGCAGAGAAAACAATAGGAACGGTGGAAAAGAAGAGGGTTAAGAAGCAGTGGGTTACAGAAGAAATGATAAAGGAAATGGAGGAGAGAAGGATATGGAAAAACGTGAACACCGACGTAGGGAAGAGGAAGTACAAGGAATTGAATAATAAACTCAGGCGAGTGACCAATCGGGCAAAAGAAAACTGGTGGAAGGGACAATGTGAGCAAATGGAAAAGATGCAGGAGGAGGGGGAAGTGGGCGCTTTGTACGCCAAGGTGAAAATGTTATCGGGTGGTAAGAGAGGTCAAGCGATACCAAAGGTTAAGGACAAAACAGGAAAGATATTAGTCGAACAGGAAGATATCCAAGAAAGGTGGAGAGAATACGTAGAGGAGCTATATGACAGCGAGAATAGACCCCTTAGCCTAGATCTAGAGGACGAAGGAACAATAGATAAAGATAACCTCGGACCAGAGTTACTTGAGAGTGAAATAGAGAGGGCACTAAGAGAGATGAAGGGTAGAAAAGCCGTGGGAACCGATAACCTACCTTCGGAGCTACTGAAGAATCTAGGTAGTAGGGGGAGAAAATCGTTTTTCGAACTTATTCGCAGGATCTACGAGGAAGGAGAATGGCCAGAGGATTTCGTGAAAACAGTATTAATACCTATCCCGAAGAAGAAGAAAGCGTCAGAATGCGAGGAGTATAGAACAATCAGTTTAATTTCGCACGCAGCAAAAGTGTTGCTTAGAATACTTAATAGAAGGTTGGAGAGCAGAGCAAAGTGCTATTTAGGCGATGACCAATTTGGGTTTAGGAAGGGGAGGGGAACCAGAGATGCGATTGCGGTAATGAGGACACTTATAGATAGAAACATAGAGCATAATCAGGATGTTTTCGCTTGTTTTGTAGATTTCGAAAAGGCGTTTGACAGAGTAAACTGGGAGAAACTAATGCAGATACTGGGGAAAATAGGAATAGATTGGCGTGATAGGAGACTCATCCGAAACTTATATATGGGGCAGAGGGCTCAGGTAAGGGTAGCGGACGGTGAATCAGGGTGGGCAGTTATAGGTCGCGGGGTGCGGCAAGGGTGCCCGTTGTCGCCTTTACTTTTTAACATCTATGCTGAGGAAATGGTAAGAGAGGCATGGGATGAGCTAGACGTGGGAATGAAAGTAGGAGGCCAATGGATAAAGTCGGTTAGATTCGCAGACGACCAGGCGTTGGTGAGTCGGTCATCGAAAGGACTTCAAACTTTAGTAGATGCACTGGAAAAGCAGTGTGAGAAATACGGAATGAAGATAAATAATAGGAAAACAAAAGTAATGAGATTTGGTAGGACAAAGAAAGCGAAGCTGGTGATAAGAGTAGGAAGTCACAAACTGGAGCAAGTAGAACAA
Organism: Pyrrhosoma nymphula; assembly: GCA_963573305.1. Taxonomy (NCBI): domain Eukaryota; kingdom Metazoa; phylum Arthropoda; class Insecta; order Odonata; family Coenagrionidae; genus Pyrrhosoma; species Pyrrhosoma nymphula. Next base: position 100,660,848 of record OY754332.1, on the reverse strand, counting down.
TTTAATTACTTGGGTAGTACGCTAGAAGAAAGAGGACATAGTAGCAAAGACATTAGGAGGAGAATAGCGCTAGCGAAGGAAGCGTTCAATAATAGAAGGGAGCTGATGACGGGGACCTTAAGTAAGGATGTAAAAAAGAGGCTAGTAAAGAGCTTGATATGGAGTGTGGCGTTGTATGGGGCGGAAACGTGGACCTTGAGAAAGGAAGACGAAATTAGGCTGAAGGCTTTTGAGATGTGGGTGTGGAGGAGGATGGAGAAGGTGCGTTGGACGGAAAGGAAGTCAAATGAGGAAGTGCTTGACATGGTGGGCGAGGAGAGGAAGCTTATAGATGAGATTAGGAGAAGGCAGGGTAGGTGGCTGGAAGGGGTAATGAGGGACGATGGTTTGCTGAAGATCGTGATAGAGGGAAGGATGTTGGGTAAGCGGGGAAGGGGAAGGAAGAGAATCGGTTTTATGGACGGAATGAAGAACGGTAGGACTTATGCTGAGATGAAGAAAGAAATACAAGAGGTAGAAAGGGCACAGCACGTGTAAGAGTTCGTTGGATATTCTCTGACTTTCATCACAACCTACCTCTAACCGGTAGATTACTGTAATGAATGAATGAATACAAATGGATATTCTGATTTTGTCCAGGCGTATCATCTAAAAAAAGTTTTTTCGGGTGTTCCACCGGGTTTGGGACTTCATCTCTGGAGATGTTCCGAAGAATGACTCGCTCTTTATCGTCAGGGAAGACTGTGTAGTTTTACGTTAGAACGTAAAGAGCCGCTCTTCGTGGTGTGAAAAATTCTTCGAAAACAATAAGGCGCGATTATGTAAGCTTACGATCAAAAGTTTTTCAGATCACGGTCGAACGAAAGGCGTCTAATACTAAGTAATTGACGTTACGGGCATTGTGAATCATTTGAAGGTTTATTTTTGTTTAACAATGAATAGGGAAGATATGGCGTGGTGGCCTCGTGGGTAGAGCGCTTGGCTACTGAAGGGTCCCGGGTTCAGATCCGGGTGAAGCCTTTGGTCGCCCTCGAAGTTCGCAATCCTCGGAGTGCGAGGTGACCCAGGGAAGGGATCTGGCCCCCCTACCCTGAATGTGTGAAGTCCTTAGTGAAGGCTTAGTCCGGGTTGAGCTTTACTCTCAACTATCCAAACCAACCTTCGGGTTGAATCACTGAGTGAGTGAGAGGGACGATATAAATGTGCCTTGTTATTTACGTTTTTTACATTTTACTATTTTCTACGCCGTCTCAGAGGTACCTTTAAATATTTCGTTGTGATTCGTTAAAACTTCGGACGATTGTTATTGTTGAGTTAATTGATTGATTTTAATTGATCATACAGTGTACATTTAATCTATTCATTGATATCCTAATCATAAGTATTGGCCTGGAAGATTGTGCAAGTTTATTTTGGGAGATAATTTCATACTCGTCTTGTGGCATTCATTCATAACGATTTAAAGCATCTTTTCCGACTGTTGCATATAATTTCCATTTTTAATTAAAGTTGCCATCATTTAGTTTCACTTTACCAAGAAATAACGATATCACTTTCGCTGAGAATCTTAAGATGAAGATATAGCGTGTGTTGTGACTGTACATCGTGGAATCCAGTGATTAAATATGCTTTAAATTAATTGAGATGGGTTGCATGAGTGTTTGTCGTACCTTAACAAGAGTCATATAATTGATTTCGGCAATTATTTCCTTGTTTAAACTATTATCTTCATTAATATTGGGATGTATGTAAATTGAAATTGAGCTGCTGACTATATGTATTTCTCTTGAATAGCAAACGTGGTTGTTTACATCCCACAGACAGGGCAATGATTGATTTGTATACTCATGCAATGCATTTAAGTGTTTTATTATGCTTCTTTCAGCAAATTTTCCTCTTAAGATTTCATTTAATAATTGTATACGGAAAGGGAGTGTTTTGATGTAATTAATCGGTCCAGTTTTAAGGCGGGTAATGATATTTAGCAGTAGTGCTTGTCCTTAGAAAGGATTATTCCTTGATTTGAGTGCCGCGCTCTGGAGAAATAGAGGAAATATTTTAAATGTCTTTCACTAGTCTCACGGTAATCATTGATGATGCAGGAAATAAAACGTAAGCCCTTAAAAAGTTGTATAGGCATTTGGAAGAAAGTAAAAGAATGATTACGATTTAATGATTCCAATAATAGTTTTTATACCCATTGAGAGACAATTAGTGACCACTAAGTAATTAATATGATATTTAGGGGAATAACTGGAAAATAATAAGCATCGATGATTATCCTTTTGGAATTGGGTGTTGTAAGTTAAACGGCAACATATTTGCACATGCAATATTTTTTACTTTAATACTAATTTCTGGGCGTAGGCATAATTGGTTAATACGACTTAGAGTGAAATAATTAGTTGTTATCTTTATGAAGTGTTGGATGCCTGGAGATTTCAACCTCCGAAGAAACTAAAAAACGTAAATATGTCTTAAATACACATGTAAAATTCAAAGGTTAGGGGATGTTGTGAGTGAAATAAGATTAATTTTAATTAAGATCAATTTATGATCGATTTTAGTTATAGTAGTAATGCCTGGCTGCAATAACGTTCGTAACATCATCTTTGAGTTAACAGTTTCTTTAAAAGCTAGGATTTTTGTTATATTACATAACTTTTACAATAATGTAATTGAGGGGAAATTAACCCTCGAGTACTCGCGTATGGGTCGATTAGACCCGAGCGCATTTCAATTACTAATAACTTTTCAAGTCAATTTTAACCGTTGACTCTATTACTTTCGTGTAGCTGGCTTTATGACTTTCATTTCTGTACTGAACAATTTTCCGAGCTTTTCGGCAATAACTTATTGCAAAATTTTATACCAATATACCAGTCTGTGTCTTTTTGACCCATCGCGAGTACTCGTGTTACACTTTTTCAAACTTCTTTTTTCCATTTGTTCTCATTTTGCAGTAATTATTCGTATTAAATATTTTCATGCACAGCAATGCTCATTTTTTTATAAAAATAAAGTAATTTGTTTATAACAATTATTTTATAATATAATTATTACCTAATCCCATATTTGATGCATTATTTCTCTAGGTTATTCCATTTAGCAATCACGTTTGTGGCAGTGATAAGTTCAAACGATATATTATGTAGATCTAATCCATTTCGTAGATACAAACTCTATGTGGTCAGGTTAGGAAGATCTCGTATCATGCTCAATTGCTGAACCAAATGTCGCGGAATGTAATCCGGACTCAGTCATGGGCTCTGTATTGTGGAAATGTGCGTCCTCATTTAGTAAATTGCGGCAGAAAGACTCGTATTTCAAATTGACCAAAATATAAGTAACACTACTTGAATGCACTACGTGCAGTTTATTATAAGGACCGCAATGGGTAACCCCTTGAAATTTCTGGAACACTGCGAACAGTTGTGCACACTACTGCGCAATATTATTGCCACTGATTAACTCCAACATTTTTTTTTCCTTTCTTGTATAATCTTGCCCTTCTCTTGGACTACAACCTTGTCGTGGTTGAAGGGCTTGCGTGCTCCGATGACCCCTAGAGCTGCACTGGCGGGAGCATTGCTCCTGGTAGGGTCACCCATGCCAGATTGGTCGAAGGTTAGGAGACAGACGAATGGTAGTCCGCGCAGCGTCTGTACCTCAGTGAGGCGGCTGCAAAAGGCGTCTGACCCCAGTGGGGCGGCCTCTGAAGTGATGGTGTCACGTAAAAAACACTATTGAGTAAGGCCAAGGAATACTACCTCAATTAAAACAAAAACCTTGAAATTATGGACAGTTCTCAATTGATAATGAATCCTGGCAACTACGGGACTCGGCCAAGAGGGCCGGGTGTCGTGCCCGGCAGCGGTGGGAGCAAGGCCCCTGCAGTCGTCATCACACGAAATCCTTGCTCAGACGAAGCAGCAGCAGCAGAGGAAAAGAAGATAAAGAAGAGGAACGAAACTATTAGAATAGGCACGTGGAATGTTAGGACTATGCTGAGGGCGGGGAAGGTAGAGAATATAAAGCAAGAAATGGAGAGGGTGGGTGTAGACATCATGGGTCTGGGTGAAGTAAGATGGAAGGATGACGGGGATTACTGGAGCGGCGACTATCGAGTAATTTATAGTGGAGGGAATGAAAGTCAGCGCGGGGTTGCTTTCGTAATGAACAAGAAACTTGGTAGAAAAGTAGTGTATGCAGAACAGGTGAGTGATAGGATAATAGTCGTGGAACTAAAAGCAGAACCAACGAATTTAGTTATAATCCAGGTGTATATGCCTACCTCTAATCATAAAGAGGAGGAGGTAGATGGGGTGTACGATCAGCTAGAGGAAATAATTGGTAGGATACCAGGAAGTAAGCACCTGGTAGTAATGGGGGATTGGAACGCGGTGGTGGGTGAAGGAAGAGATGGGCGGGAGGTGGGCGATTACGGGCTAGGAAGAAGAAATGACCGGGGCGAGAAAGCTGTGGAGTTTTGCCGCAGAAATAACCTAGTAATTACAAATACATGGTTCAGACATCATCCTGGACGTAGGTACACTTGGAAGAAGCCGGGAGACACAGACAGGTTCCAGATAGATTATATAATGGTACGTCACAGATACAGGAATAGTGCTAAAAACTCGCATACTTATCCAGGAGCTGATGCAGACACAGACCACAACTTATTAGTCATGAAATGTCGGGTAAAACTGAAAAAGTTAAGAATGGGAAGGAGGGTACGTAAGTGGAATACGGAGGCATTAACTGGGGCAATGAAGAAGAAGTTTCGGGAGAAGGTGGATGAGATAATGGGTGAGGATCATGGTGTTAGAGCAGTGGAAGATGAATGGGGAAGTTTGAAAAATGGAATTATAGAAGCAGCGAAAGCAACGGTAGGCGTAGTGAGTGCAACTAAAATTAGAAAACCGTGGATCACGAAGGAGATGATCAGGGAGATGGAGGAGAGAAGGAAATGGAAGAGTGTAAACTCAGAGCTAGGTAAGAGAAAATACCGAGAATTTAATAACAGGCTTAGAATAGAAACAAAGAAAGCAAGAGAGGCGTGGTGGAGAGAACAGATCGACGCGTTAGAGAAATACCAAAAAGAGGGAAGAGCAGATGCATTATATAGGAAAGTAAAGGAACTGACGGGTGGTAATAAGGGAAGGGGAATTACAAAGATAACAGACAATACGGGAAAGGTAATCGTAGAACCGAGAGAGATCCAGGAGAGGTGGAAGGAGTATGTTGAAGAGCTGTATGGTAAAGAAATAAGGCCCAATAGGTTAGATATAGAAAGGGAAGACGATATCGACAGAGATGGCATCGGACCAAGTATCCTAGATAGCGAAATTGAAAGAGCTCTACGAGACATGAAAAGGAATAAGGCGGTGGGAATAGATGACATACCTGCAGAGTTTTTAAAGAGCATGGGGAAGAACGGAAGAGGAAAACTTTTTGCGCTAATTCGTAGGATTTATGAGGATGGAGTGTGGCCGGAAGATTTCGAGAAGACTGTACTAATTCCTATACCAAAGAAGAGTAAGGCAAAAACGTGCGAAGACTATAGGACAATAAGCTTAATATCCCACGCGGCCAAAGTAGTTCTGAGGATTCTAAACAGAAGGCTAGAGAAGAAGGCGAATGAATACCTGGGTGACGACTAGTTCGGATTTAGGAGAGGGACGGGAACGCGAGACGCTATAGCGGTGATGAGGACTCTAGTAGAAAGAAACCTAGAGTATGGACAGGATGTTTTTGCATGCTTCGTAGATTTCGAGAAGGCGTTTGATCGGGAGGAATGGACAAAATTAATGGGAGTGTTGAATAAATTAGGGGTCGATTGGAGGGACAGGCGTCCAATTCGAAATTTGTATATGAATCAGACTGCGCAGGTTAGGGTAGCCAATGGAGAATCGGGATGGGCCACGATAGGACGGGGAGTGAGGCAAGGGTGCCCACTATCGCCGTTGCTTTTTAATGTGTATTCAGAAGAAATGGTAAGGGAGGCTTGGGGGGAGGAGGATGTAGGAATAAAGGTAGGAGGGGAGCTGATAAAATCAGTGAGATTTGCAGATGATCAAGCATTGGTTAGTCAGTCGGCCAAGGGGTTACAGTCAATGGTGAATATATTAGAGGTGCAGTGCGAAAAGTATGGGATGAAGATCAATCACAAGAAAACGAAAGTAATGAGATTTTCTAGAAGTAAGAAGGCGGGGCTGAATATAAGGGTGGGAGGGCAGAAGATAGAGCAGGTCGAGCAGTTTACGTATCTGGGTAGTATTTTGGAGGCGAATGGGTTTAGTGGTAAGGACATCGGATGCAGAATTTCGCTAGCTAAAGAAGCATTTTCGAAGAGAAGGGAATTGATGAGGGGGGGTCTGAGAAGAGACGTAAAGAAGAGGCTGGTGAAAACTTTAATATGGAGCGTGGCGCTATATGGGTCGGAAACTTGGTCATTGCGAAGGGAGGATGTGCGTAGGCTTGAGGCGTTTGAGATGTGGGTTTGGAGAAGGATGGAGAAGGTTAGCTGGATGGCGAGAAAGACGAACGAGGAGGTATTGGATATGGTCGGAGAGGAGAGGAAGCTTGTGGCAGAGGTTCGGAGAAGGCAGAAGAGATGAATGGAGGAGGTTTTGAGAGGAGAGGGCATGTTGAAGAGAGTGATAGAGGGGAGAACACTGGGGAAGCGTGGGAGAGGAAGGAAGAGGATAGGAATTCTGGACGAAATAAGAGGAGGTAGAAGATATGAAGAATTGAAGAGGGATCTAATAACGGGCCATCCTTAGGAGGGAATGCGAGACAATTTCTATTAGGTTGGGATACAAAATGGGGACTGTCCAAGAACCTACCAATCAGCTGGTAGAATACTTGAATGAAATGAATGTATAATCTTGAACCATGAAAATTACATAGAAAAATGTTATAGCTCGTTGGTGAATGTCACAACGTATTAACATTGAGCCTAAAAAAAGAAGCATTTGTTAGTTTTGAGAATGCCACTCTCAGGGAAGGGAAAAGTGACCTCCGCACTGAACTACATAGTCGTCTCAGAGGCCCTCAACCTCACACTTCTTTCACTCGCATACAATTATAAGCACATGTGCAAATTATTGTAAAGCTTCAAAGTAACTGCCGACTTCGCATTCCTAAAGGTTTAATGGTTTGGAGTGCATATGCCCCATGGGTTTGGTGACCCATACCTTTACTCCAAGGTTTACAGCGGTACTTCGTCCGAAAAAGCTCCTTTTCTCCAGTCTTCAACCAAACTACGACAGAGTTGGATGCACAGAGAGAAAATACATTTTCAATCGTTGTACAGCTACACAGTTTTTATTTACCTATCAACGTGTTTACCATTCATCTGTTTTTATTATTTGTGCGTTATTTCAACGACAAAAATACTACCCTGGGGGGCCGGATGACACTTGCAGACAATTGTGATTGTCGATATCACATCTTCGCAGGAATTAAAAGGTGAAGTACGTTTCTGAAACCTAATCAAATTTTCACAAGGAATGATTTGCATATCTACAGTTTCAAATGCATTTTTAAGTAGCACAAATTATATGAAGTATATTATCCAAATAGGTAGAATTAAGTAAATTTTATGATTCATTTCGCATTGATCCTTAGCGTCATCATGAATAAAGCGACTTTGGAGGAAAAACGGATGGAATCATGGCTGAGTTAGATTGACTGTCAGGAGGAAAAAGACACCGACATCATTGGTGGTTTGTCTGAAGACGAGGAAGGGGATCATTTAGAAGAAAGTGTTCATGACACAGATAGTGAGCATGAGGTAGATGTAAAGAGTGCCGATGAAGATGATGAAGAGGAGTCACCCGAGCATCTGCTGCTTGGGAGAGACTACTTGGCAGAAAGTGCCTTTTCGGAAAAATGTAAAGGCAAGTTTTGAAAATATTTTTCAAGATGTAAAAAAGCTGACTCAATATTCCATAAATGTTCCAAACACATTGGAAAGCTGAAAATTGCTATTCACTTTTGTCAGTGAAATTGTTACTTGTACTAATATTTACATACGTAAAATTGAGAATAGATTCACAAAGCCACGTGATGCGCCAACAACTGATACAGTTGAAATTCATGGATTGTTGGGTTTGTTGTACCTCGCAGGTGTTCACAAAGCTTCACACCTGAATGTGAAAGACCTTTGGGCAACGGATGGAACAAGTTTGGAGATTTTACATGCAACTATGTCGTACAGTAGATTCCGATTTTGAAGCGTTTCCTACGCTTTGATGATGCCAGTGATCGTCAAAACCGTTGCCACACAGACAAATTAGCTCCCATCCGTAAAATCTATGAAACATTCAACGAAAATATTCGGAAATCATAAAACGTGGGCGCGTACGTTACTGTTGATGAAAAACTTAAAGCATTTAGGGGGAAATTAGCTCCCATCCGTAAAATCTATGAAACATTCAACGAAAATATTCGGAAATCATAAAACGTGGGCGCGTACGTTACTGTTGATGAAAAACTTAAAGCATTTAGGGGGAAATGTAGCTTTAGACAGTATAACCCCACAAAAACCGCTAAGTACGGGATAAAAATATTTTCAGCTGTAGATTCATGCACCTATTACACAACTAAGCGAGACATCTACTGTGGGAAACAACCTGAAGGGCCTTATTATACCGATTTCAGACCAGCTAAAGTTGTAAAAAGAGTCGCTAGTCACCTGCTAAATTCTGAGAGAAACAATACTACAGATAATTAGTTAACAAGCTTCCCCATATGTGCAGAGTTAATAGCACGTAAAACAACTATCATAGAAACTATAAAAAAATAAACAAATAAATTCCACCATCACTTATTGGCACTAGACCTCGAGAGATAAAATCAACCATATTTGGGTTTCAAAAGAAGACAACAATTTTATCGTACGTTCAAAAAGCAAATAAATGCGTTTTATTGTTATCAACGATGCACCACACAGATAAGATAAATGTGGGGGAGAAAAAACTTCCAGAAGTAATTTCATTCAATAACTACACATAGGCTGTCGTAGACACAACAGTCCAGTTATGCGGGATTTACAATGTGGCAAGAAACTGTCTGGGATGGCCTTTGGTGATCTTCTATCTTTTCAAGAATGTTGCCTCAATTAATGCTCTCATTATTTTACTGTCAACAAACAACCCACCACTACAATATAGAGTTCAAAAGCTTTTCCTTAAGGACTTGTCTTTTTATCTAATACAGCCACTAATTGATAGGTGCACTACGTTTTCCACGTTGTCATGTTAACTCCAACAACCTGTACATAAGTTTTACAAAACAAGGGAGAATCAACCTGAAGTGCAACAAAAAAAATCGGATAGCCGGTCACGTTTTGAACTGAGCAAATCGGAAAAAGATAGTAAAACAAAAATTTTTTGTAACGTAATCACTATATTTGCCAAGAACATGCCAATCTACCTGTGTAGATGAATGATTGTGATCCTTCACGTGACGCTGAAGTGACTATAGAGAATGATGAGAACTAAGATATAACAAAATTATGTATTAAATAAAATTAAAGGCTTATTTTTATAATAAAATGAATGTAATAACTCACTTTTTTCAATGTTTTTCGTTGACAAATCAAAAAACCTATCCCAAAGTCATCGTAAAATGAGACAAACATTTGCGTGTAAAGTTAAAAAGCGCGAAAATAAATAAAGTCAAAATATCAACAATTTTTTTGAACAAATATTTACAACAACATACTCTTTTAACAAGAACTATTAATCAAAAAATATTAAAACAGTTTGAAACCATCTTAAATGACTAAAACATCCATCATCGTTTGGACGGGTCTAATAGACCCGGCGCGAGTACTCACGTTACAAAAAAGGCGCGAGTACTTGGAATGTCGCACTTATGTGCACTTGCGGGTGACTCCGTAAAGGTTAATACCGTGGCTAGTCCCGGTATCCTCAAAAAATATATAGGAATTAATTTATCATATGAAAACGAATAGTGGGTAGTGCATAATATTTTTGAGGAGATTAACTTCATAAGTTAATGGATGAAGGCGATACTTTGTGGAAATTCGGGACGTTATACATGGTAAATGAAAGAAACTTTGTACATTCCACATAGTTTTATATATTCCCCGATCGATTTCGACGAAAAAGCGTAATTTTCAAAGGGGGGCCAACTGAACAAACATTTCGCTACAAGGCGATGTATATGTTTCTGTGAGGAGTGGGGGAAGGAATCAAACCAAGAGGGGGGGTGAGTTTAAGTTGGGAGTGAGGGGGGCGGTGTGGGGGGCGGGAAGTAGAGGTGAGGGAGGGAGGGAGTTGGGTTTCATCAAGGACAGCGGTGGGGGCACAATTAGTGTGTAGGGTTCTGTGGCGGGCATTAGGATAGGGATACAATTCGGATTTTAACACCGTTCAAAACATCTGAGAGGATTTAAAGTTTGTCACATCATTTAAAATAAATAAATTCGGTGAAATAGAGTGTCTTAAAGTTTCTACAATTTCTAAATAATTTAACTTACAGCTTGTATCATATGTCTGTAAATTTTGGTGTTGAATTCACTCTTTATGACCAGTATCTAGAAGATTGTTTGGCAAAATATGATTTACAATCACTATAGTTCACGCTTAGTTTGTGCTCCTTGATTCGGGTTTTAAATTTCCTACCAGTTTGCCCCACATACACTCCTTTGCCCTCCCAACAATGAAGCTCATGCACTACATTTCTTACAACACATCCACTGTGTATTGTGAATTAAAAAGCACTTTCCCTACGGAAGTGGGTGAGTAAAAATACACTCGATACTTGTCCTTCGGAATATGAGAGCAAATTTTGTGGGAGATATGGCAGAGAAAAGGTAATTTACACCATCACCATTTATAACAAAGGTATTTATGTTTTTCTCACATCGTGCATCTTGAAGAGAAGTTGAAGATTTCACTGTATTTTGGTAAACTTTTTTATTCAGCAATTTGTGGATCAGGATAGAACTGTAAACGTTATTATTCCCTATGGTTACGATGGTATTTTAATTATATTTGAAGCACGCAGTATCGAGAGAAATAGATACTATTCTGTGAATCATAGATTTTAACGCTGCTAGTTAATGAGTAAAATGATCATGAAAGTCTGCGGGAATAATTACATCTGTGAAAGTATCTTTCCTATAAATCGAGAAGAGGTGCTTTCTATCCTACAGGGAGTTTGTTAAGTCAAGGAAATTAATGCATCTCCCTCAGAATTCCATAGTGAATTCGAGGGAGGTATTGAGTGAGTTTAAAATATCTAATAATTGGTCTGGTAGTCTTTTGCTCCCCGTCCACAGGCATAGTATATCGTCAACGTATCTAAAATAATAAAAGATGTTCTTTTGTAACGGGTTTCCAGAGTTAAATAGATTTTATTCCATGGAGTTCATTAAGATCTCCGCCAATATAGGTGTAAGGGGGGACCCAATGGATAGGCCGCGGTTCTGTCTGCAAAAACTTCCATTAAATTGGAAGTAATTTTTTTCCATACAAACACTTACAATTAGTAATTTTTCAAAATCGCTTATTTTATATCAGATTTTCAGGCTTGATTCGGTGAAACCATAAGCGATAATTTAAAAATGATTTCTGTCGGTCGAAACCATGGGTCGGAAGAAAATAAAACTTTTTGTGGAATATTACAAAGTGATATTATTTTTAAATTATCGTATATTATTTTGGCTTGGACCGATGAATGCCTGAGTGATTCTAACGTTCAAGTCACGGCTTGTTTGGCTAAGGCCGAGGTAAAAAGGTTGCAAATATCAAACGACACCAATTTCCCGTGCACTGATGGCGTAGTATTGCTTAACTGGGTGGCTAATTAAATAGAGTTCTTGATGCTGTGAGAGGGATTGAAGTCGGTGAAGCTCCTGATGAGGATATTTAACTTAGAAGAAAGGGAATGTGAGGGTGCAGTAACGTGAGAGACCACTGGACGTATTGGGGTGTTAAGTTTGTGGATTTTGGGGAGTCCATACATCTTCGGTGGTAAGGGGTTCGTATATTTCACCTAAATTGAGGAATTTAGCAATCATTAAGATAACTCCGATGTATGCGTCGAAATAAACTACAAAATCAGTCGCTTCTTTTTTCAGTTCAATGGTGATGAGGGTGGCTTGGTATTTCTGAAGGCCTTTGTGAAGAAGAAATATACCTTTTAAAATCGAATGCCATAATTCTTAATCCACCAAAGATAAAATCTAGAAAAAATACGAGGTATTGAATAAGTATGACCATACAGATAAAAAACAACATTTTTTCACCCTGTTGCAAACGGTATGAAACACTTTGTCTCATCACCACTGAGTTAAGGAAATTCCAAAGAAGTAAGTACTCGTGTTGGAATTCACATTCCACCAGGAGCGGTGAGAAAAAAGGGAACCAGAATAAGGAGCGTTTCGACACTTGAAAATGTTAGTATATTTAATATTAACCAAAATAAGAAAGTTAAAAGCCTTAAGAAAAGGCAAAGAGATTCATTATAGAAGGAAGAGTAAAAATAAAAAGGCATAGCGAGGTGGTGGAACGCGGGGAAGCGGGTGTTTGGGGGCCAGGCGGAGAAAGTGAACTGCCCTGGAGAACGGATCACTTTCCCCGTTTCGCACAGGAGGAATTTTTAGGGGAAAAAATATAAAGCAGGTCGACTAGTTTTTGCTTTGAACACAACAAACGTGAAGCTTTGTAAGGACAAAAACAGACCTATAAAAAATGGGTTTCGGGGGAGATAGGAATCAAAGGGAGGGGAGGAACGGGGGAGAGCGTTTGGCGGTTGTGAAAATGAGGAGAGGGGTTAGCGGCGGGAGATGTTGGCCCAAATAACACAGTCTGGAGAGGGAAGAGCGATAAAATTAAGCACCGTCAAGTTTTGGCTTCCGTCTTCTTCAGTATGGCGTTAGGATACCCATACGGAGCTTTGCGCGTTACCTCATTTCAATGGTGAAATAAGGCGATACTTGTGAGATTTCACAACAAAAAGCATCAATAAAAGGTTAACAGTTTGTACAATTTGACCCTATGTTTTTATTGACAGACCAATTTCGACGGCTAGAGCGTGTTTTGGAAATTTAGGTCAATTATTAATCCTTGGAAAAAACTGTTTCGCACTGCAAAAATAGTCCCGGCCCATTTAGCAGCACATTTGAACGCCGCAGACGTTCAACCAGACACAAACTCACGCTCAGCAGCAACATGACGCAAATCACTCTCCGTAGCTCAGGTACACAGCATGGCACCACTCCCACGGGAAGCGCTTCGCATTAAATGTCGCAGATTGCGCTGGCGAGACGGTTGGCAGAGGTCAGTCTGCCTGCATCCTTACTTAGCCCTCTTCACCCTTGATAGGGCTCGTGAGCATCGTTCCTGATGCGACAGAACGCTCGGTTAATACACCGCCGGATTCGACATTTGTGTTTTTCACCCGCCCGGCAAACTGTTCAGCATATTTGCGCACAGTCTAAAAGGAAACTGGACGCAACCCACGTCACTGACTGGTTCTGCTGTTTTCCCGCCCATTAGGATGAACAAGGCATATGATCTAGTGATGGGTCGGTCGTGATTGATCAAATCCCGAGATCAGGTTCTCTTAAAAGATTGATCGATAAACTGGATCTTCCAATGACCGAAGAATTCACCTTTACCGATCACTATAGGAATGATTCTATGACATCAAGTATCGATCACGAGATGTGACACCGGCCAAACAATAATGAGATAAAATAAAGAGATGACTCTAAGGTGGCAACAATTATTGAAAGAAGTGTAAAATAAAAATAAACGCTAATATCTATCTATAATACCTACATTGTTTAAGTACACAAATCAACCATTATCCTTTCACTGAGGATGTAAACTGCCAAACTTAAAGTTCAAGAGCATCCATGTAGTCAATAACTTAATTTCAATTCGCATTGATTCCAAATTTTATATAATAGTTGAAACAACGAACTCATTGCAATCATGTCCGAGTCTTATCAGACTCTTGCAAAGATTATGCAAAACTTTAAACTCATCTCCTGTCATAACACATTCATTAGCAGCGTCTACCTAATACAAATTACATTTAAATGTAAAAATATCACCCCAAGAACACACGCAATACATCACAGCACATATAGTACATATAACATTTGTAATCACTGAATGTCCTTAATTGCATTGTCACTTAACCCTTATACGAGCAAGGTGAGTCTCTCGGATTCATCGCATCACATTTTTGAGAATTTTATGTTTTGTTTGTTGTTTGTATTTTATGAAATGTCAGCGTGGCGTAAATTTTTGACTTCTTCTAATTGTATATTTCCTATAAATTAGAGTAATTCAAACTTCTTTCAAAATTAAAGTAACTTAGAAAAAAAAAATTTTCCCTGAATTCCCACAAATCCGGGCAAGGTGAGTCCGTGGGACTCATGATGCTTCTTACTCTCTTCTGTGCTTACATATCCTTCACCACTTCTGAGAGTACTAATTTTATTGAATCATTGTTTTTAAATAATTTAGCCAGATCATGGAAAATATTTTACACTATTTATACTTGGTCTTTATATTTACAACAACATAACAAGCAATTTCATGCTTAGATGATGTCTGATTTTCTTCATGTTTGGACTCATTCTTTTGTAAATTCGACGTAGAATGCTAATTTTGCTACACCGTGAAGAAAAACACTACCATAAAAAGTGCATGTATTTGAAATGTTTTTCTCAAATACTGGCATATGCTTCATAGCGTGGCGACAGTATTTGGGATCGCTTAGGGATTATCGAGGCACGTCATCATTACATATTGCTTGAACGGGTTGGAAGGGGGCGCTAATCCGCCTGTTTTGACGGGAGCTTATATGAAGTAATACATTTTCTCTTCCCATTTTCGTTTCTTGCGCGCAGACTAAAAACATTGTCTCTATGAATAACGTATTTTTTCTACAATGGGTTACTTTTTATTTTTCGACTGTCAATTCTTCGTACTCTATAGACATCTACAAAAGAGAGCATGTTACATAGTCTAGTCATTTTGCTATCGAGCTCTTTGCATGCCGCATTTCCGTCCCGGACTGTGATTCAGACGTGAAGAAATCATTCCTGCTACGATTTGAAGACTGCGTTCTATGTGGTATGTAGCGATTTTTAGATTATCATTGCACTTTATCCTTGTGGTTTTATATTTCACTTTTGAGTACTTATGTAATTCGCTTCATTTTCTCTAGTCCGCTCATTCTTGAAGTAAGAAGACTGCTGTCGTCGGTTCCCTACTTTCAGTGACTGCCGGAGCTTGAGCTTATTGTATTTCAAGGTACCGTTTCTGCATAATGCATTTGCTCTACAGAAAACTAGTTTTTTATTTTTATTTCATAAAACCGGAGCCGTGTTCATTCATAAAATATTTGCCTGTTTTTTTCTTGGCAGGATGTCATGCATTAGCGAAATAGAAATACGAAGGATTTTAGAAAATTCTTCAGATGATGAAACTGACGGCGTTCCTGATATACCCAATGAATCTTCAGACTCCGAAAGCGACCATGATAGTGAGGCATCAGAACAAACCGACTGTCAGGAAGGTACAAGCACTGATGATGAGTTTCCAGCTGGTGGAGAGTATGTGAGTAAGGAAGGAACTACTTGGTCATCCATTCCTCCCCGCACCGGACGCATCCGAGCCCATAATATAATATAAGGGTCCATGGATAAAGTGTTACTCCCCGCTAAATTGAAAGTAGAGAGCCTAACTGGGATATATACACTATTTATAAATGACACTATTGTTGACACAATTGTAAAATACATAAACATGGAAATGGAACGCACTTGCAGAATTTCTGGTCGGGAAAATGCGGCTCAATGGAAACCATGTGACAGGCAGGAGATGTACGCTTCTTTTTTTGGATTATTACTAACTGCTGGCCATTTGAAATCCAACTTTTCTAATTACGAATCTCTATGGGAAAATTGTACGGGCCACCAATCTTTCGTGCTACAATGGGGATACAAAGGTTCAAATTTTTTTTACGCTTCTTGCGTTTTGATGATAAAGGGACGCGTTTAGAGTGCAGAATAAATGATAAATTGGCTCCTATCCGTGACGTATGGAATGAGATAAATGACAACCTAAAAAAGTATTATGTTCCAGGCGAAAATCTTACAGTCGATGAACAATTAGTACCATTTCGAGGAAGTTGTCCTTTTCGACAGTATATACCGTCAAAGCCAGACAAATACGGCATGAAAATTTGGTGGATTTGTGATTCCAAACATTATTATCCCTTACTTGGTATTCCGTACTTGGGTAAAGGTGATAAAGGAGCTTGTAATTTAGCCTCGTCTGTAGTTCTATCCTTGACAGAAAATTTCAAAGGGAGTCATCGAAATATTACTTGTGACAACTAATTCACTGACCTTGAACTGGCACAGACACTCCTATCGAATGGGTTAACTTTAGTGGGGACAGTTAGAAAGAATAAGAAATTTTTACCGCCTGCGTTTCTTCCAAACAGGTCCAGACCAGAAGGTTCAGCACTCTTTGGTTTTAGAGAGAACGCCACATTAGTTTCGTTTGTTCCGAAAAAATAAGAGTGTAATACTTCTTTCCACAATGCACCATTCTGGTGAAATAAGTCAGAATGGGAGACCAGAAATAATCACGTACTACAATGAAACAAAGGGAGGAGTAGATTCCTTGGACCAACTTGTTCATGAATATACGTGCAAAAGAAAAACTAATCGCTGGCCATTCGCATACCTAATGAATGGATTAGATATTTGTGGAGTTGCGGCGGACGTAATATGGTGCTCACTCAATCCAGATTGGAATAAAAATAAGTTCAATAAGAGGCGAATATTCATCCTTAGCCTTGCAGAAGGACTCACAAAAGCACAAATCCAATCTCGCTCATTGCAAGGTCTCCAGCGACCGACACAAGCAGCAATTGCGGTTTTTCATGCCGAGGTAGAAAATAATTCAACCGATGAAATACCAAGGAAGAAAAAGAGATGTTTCATGTGTCCTACAGCTAAAGGTAGAATGCAAAAACAATTTTGTCATATATGTTGTAGGCATGTTTGTAGCGAACACAGTAGAAAAAGTGTTTGCACGAAATGTAAAAAGTAATGTGCAATTAACAAATATTTGGTTTGAATTGTCAATTTATTGTCAAATAATCACAATGTGCATGTGACGATAAATATTTTGTCTTTTTATGTTGTGAAAACAGAAAGAATTAGTCAAAATAGTCTACTGGACTCGCTGTTTGACTATGTGTGAAATTAATAAGTAATGTAAAACTTTTGTTTAACAAAAAATAATACATTTTATGTCAAATGATTCTTTAGTGTACAATAAATACAAAGTGATGTGAAAATTAATATTTTTCATTGCTAAATAGTTTAAATGAAAAGCATAAGTTAAAAGAGTCCAACAGACTCACCTTGTCCGATTACGTCAGAAAAATATGTTGTCCGTATTAGGGTTAAACACGCGATAAACCTTCGTTTTAATATTCTCGACAAATATTACGTCTCTTACACAAATGAAACATAGTGATATCACTGTAATTAAAAATTGAATTTAAGTGCTACAGTCGGATAATGTTCTTTAAAATCTTACAACTAATGAAAACGTTGATCGGTTCAACTTACATTCCAAAATACACTGTCGCAGCGTTCTATGCTAATATTTAGCATTGGTTTTTATTACGAGTTTTGAATAATTTCTGTTCTATAAAATATGTCACTGTTCAATAATTTTGTAATCGTAAGGGATAATTCTAATAGTCTTGTTGATTATGCTAAAAATCACAAACCAAGGACACTGTGTAAGAACAAAAGAAATCTTCAAACGTATTGCACAATTGTGCCTTCAATTATTTTCGAAGAACTACTAACGACTCCACGTAAACCGGCACTAAACGAGGTAGCTGTATACATCGGTCATGATTACAGTATATACTCGCTTTGCTCACTAGAACCCCCGCGACTCGCCGTTTGGGGCTTCGCCCCCAACGTCTGTGTATATTAAAAAAAGTTTTACTTTGGTACCATGTTGCCAGCGAACTATAAGTAATAGAGAGTAAGGATAAGCATAAAGTTATAGGCCACAATGAGATTTAAAAAGCAACCAAATATTTTAGACCCAACTGCTTGTTTAGAAGCTACAGTGGAAAAACCGATAAATCCAAATTGTGCGCGATGTTTCCAGCGAACTAAAAGTGTTAGAGAAATGATTTGCATAAATGTTAGGACTTGAAGAAATCTAAAAAAGCCGGACACCAGGTTTGAGATCAGACTCTTAATTTAGCAGCTACGAGTTGTGAGGGAAAGATGCATTCGAAAATATCACTTTGGCACCATGATGCCATAGAACTACGAGGGAATCCGAGTTATCGCTAATTATCCGTTAAGGTCATGTCAAGGCGCATACCCCTGAAAACTTTCAAAGTCATACCTACACTGGTGAGGGCGTGAGGAAAAGAAACATTAGAGAGTTTAATGAATTAGCCGGCTTTTGCACCATGTTCCCAGAGAACTTCGAGGGATGAAAAAAAACCGATAGCAGTGATCTGTAGGCCTGCATGAGATGTAAAAAACCGACTAACAGATTCGATATCCAACTTCTAGTTAAGAAGCTACAGTCGGAAGACCACAAGTTTCACGAAAAGCCGACTTTGACACCATGATACCAAATAAATAAAGGAATAAAAACAAACGAATAGAATAAAGTTGTAGGCCTGAATGAGATCTAAAAACTCCGCCTAACAGATTCGAGATCCGACTTCTAGTGTAGAAGATACAGTCGAAAAACAACAAGTTTCACAAGCTTCCGAATTTGGCGATATATTACCAGCCAAATATTGGTGAAGTTAAGGTTTTACTAATCCCTTGCAAAGGGCATGTCAAGGCAGAAACATTTGACAGTTTTACCAAAACTCGACTTGGGCACCATGCTATCAGAGTACTTTAAGAGTAAGAAAAAAAGCATGAAGTTGTAGGTCACGATAAGATCTAAATCCCTGGGAAAAATAGATTTCAAATCAGAACCCTAATTTAGGAGCTATAGTAAATAAACCGCCAAAAATAGAAACTCTTCACTAAATGTTGTGCCTGGTTAGAAAACTACGAAGCGTAGAACACCACTGTATTTTGCATGGTTAAGAAAATTCAATTCCCCTTTATGAAAATTTCGTCAGCTTTCAGATCCGACTCACCGTTTGAAAGATGTGAAGCGAGAGCTGAAAGTCTAATTTTCTAAAAGTCCAAAAAAATCCGCCATTTTTATATTTTTTGGGTCACTTCCGGTTAAATATCCCATGATGTCGGGAAATTTCCTCCGATGAATTCTTGCAAAGAAGGTCCGTGAAAAATATCAGGCTCGTCTGGAAGTGGTCGGGAATAGGTATACGTGAGTGAGTGAGTTACACATGCGGCTGTATAGTATTATGAATCACGAATGGCCAGCGAGAGCAGCGTTCGCTACGATTTTGTATCAATCACGACTTTCCTGAGAGCTCATTGATCGTAGGCAACTAGAATAGATCACTCGCTGAAACATCAATCAATCATGACCTTACACTCACGATCGAATCACAAGTGGGAGTGTTAGGCTTGACTGAGACTGACTTTACCCATTAATAGTCCTGACTGACTTTACCCATCAAATTGCATCCTGGACTCTGAAAAACCACCTCCGATTAAATGAATGTAAAACAAAGTCGATAATAATTGGGCAAAGCTACTTGCATGCTCAAATAGACATTTTATCTTTGCCCAACATTCAAATCGGAAACTACACCATACCATATGAAGAAGCAATAAAAAACCTTGGTGTAACATTTGATAAACATCTTACCTGGAAGTAACAAGTACAAAGTACGAAACAGAAAACCCTAGGTATATTACACCAACTGTATTGAACAAAGAATATTCTACCCCCTAAAATACGCACCATCCTTGTACAAACACTAATCCTTCCACACCTGGATTACTGCTCTTCCTTGCTTACAAATCTAGATGAAGAAACCAGCAACAAACTACAAGTGACAATGAACTCAACAATACGATTTATTTTGACCTCAAAATGTGGGATCGAATTAGTAGCTCGTATGCCCGCCTAAACTGGATGAAATTCAAACAACGTCGCCTTTATCATCTCACCTGCCTCACATTCAAAATACTTTCTTCTCGTAACCCGCCTTATCTGTACGAAAGATTTATTTGGAAAAGAAATATTCATTTCATACCCACTAGAAATCACAATTTTGACATTCATATCCCCCACCATAGAACATCTCACCTCAAAAAATCATTCATGGTTACAGCTGCCAGAATATGGAACTCTCTACCGATAGAAATAAGAAACTTGCCATCAATTCATGTATTTAAGACTAAAGTATATAAGTTGTTTCATGATAGTTAATGGAAATTCCCAGTGTAACTAACCATGCTGACGTGATTGATTACTGATGTGATGAGGGGAGAATATATTCTGTATTCATGATATAATTTTCTATTGGTGCTACGTTTTTCTGTTATATCTGAATATTTCCCTTTGAAAAATAGTGATACTGTTACCAATGTATTTAATATGTCTGGAAATGTTGTGTGGCTAGATACCCGGGTATCCACATTCGGGATGCAATTGTATGTATGTATATGCTTGTATAGATTTATATTTTGTTTTTTTTTTCCTTTTTTTTCTCCTTTATTTTTTTGCATTTACTGAGTCTTGCTGTAGTGTTTTTTTCATTGTACCTCTGTCAAATTATTTTTACTGAATTGTAGTGCAATTGTAAATTATCTCATGGGCCAAATAGCCCACGATAATAAATTAATTGAAATTGAAATTGAATAGTATGATCCAAAACATATGTTTTTGTCGAATCGCACCTTTCTATGCGTCAATAGGATGTTTGTATGACAGTTAGATATAATGTATTTAAAATTTAAAAAACCGTTATTGAGCAAATCAAGGAAGAGAAACCCATACTACAAGTCGAAACAAAAATCTATTCATCGTAACTTTGAGGTATTAAGGTCAACATGCATTGCTAATTTTACGAGGGAAAAATATTGCTCCAAATTGCAATACGATATCATAAGAGAAAATTTTAATAAATAATAATATTAAAAATAAAAAAGGCTTAAAAGCATATCTCATTCGCAAGTGAGAACACATTGCGTTATCACAATATATATTGCCTCAAATTATACATTTACACTTAGCGTGCGGGGTCGGTGCAGAGAACGAATGACTCTGTTAACGGGTCAAAGTTCAAAATAGGTTACGTTATCTTCATTTGCACTCATAAATGTCGAAATTCAATGTTAATCTAAGTACATTCATGAAACGCATATGCAGCCTTTAGGTAACATTTTCATTTAGCTAGAGAAAAATCCTACAAGCTCATAATTCCCATAAAAAGAAATTCATTATTTTATTACAACTGAATTAGAAATAAAAAATTACATCATGTAGTTTTGATGAGTTTATATTATGATGTAATTACTTACTTCCATGGCCATTCATATCAAAGGTGGTATTTGGCGTCGCCAACGATCCACCTCCACTTCTTCCGCGTCTTCCTGGTTGACCCTCATCTTATTCATGTCTATCCATCTCTTCTTTGGGCATCAATGAGGTCTTCTTCCATTAGGGCTTTCTTTCCCAACTTGTTTTATTACGGCGTCTTCTTCCCTTCTTATTATGTGCCCGGCACTTCGCAATTTTCGGCTCTTGGCTTCGGCTACAACGTTTGGTGCTTCGTTATTTCTTCGTTATGTTTCATCCTTAACGTTCTGTCTTCTCTTGTAGGTCCAAAGACTTTTCTATGTACTCTATTTTCAAAGGTAATCAGCTTTTTTCAGTCTTTTTGTCAAGAATTCATGATTTAGATCCATATAGTAGGACTAGTCGTACTATATTTATGTAGATTTTTAAATTTGTACTGATGGATAAAAGCTTTGACGACATACGTTCATTTAAGGAAAACATGTTTCTATTGGCTGAATTTATTCTGCTTTGGATATCAGATTGTTCACTTTTGTTGGAGCTGATCATATTACCAAGGTAATTCAAATCATAAACATTTTCAATGTTGTGATCTTCAACTGTAGACCATTTGGTGTAGTCATGATTCCAACCAAAATACATACATCTTTTCTTATCGTCGCTGACTTTAAGCCCTGCCGCCTGGGTTTCTTCGATTAGAGATTTTGCCATGTCTTTGACGTCTTCTTTGCTGTCTGCCAACAGAATTAGGTCAACTGCGAAGGCGAGCACCGATATTGTTTTTCCTATCTTTATCCCCAAATCAGTTTTCCTTGTTTCCTTTGGAGCCCTTTCTAAAGCAATATTGAAACGTATGGGCGATAGACCGTCTCCTTGTCTCACCCCAGTCTTAACTTCAAAGGTTGCAGAGTAATCGCTATCAATTTTTATTTTACATTAGCTATTTTTGACACTCAGCAATGCCATCTTGATTGATTTCCTAGGAATGCCAAAGTTTTTCATCTTTTCCCAAATCTTTCTCTGCATAAACTATGATAAGCTTTGCTGAAATCGATAAATAAGCCAAAGAAATGCTTGTTAAACTCCCAATATTTTAAAAGAGCCTGTTTAAGAATGAAGATTTGGTCTGTAGAGGATCTGCCTTTCATGAATCCTGCTTGGAGGTCTTCTACAATTTCATTGGTATAAATCTCTAATTTGCTGAGCACAATTTTGGAAAAAAAAACTTTGTACGTCGTATTTAAAGGAGATATTCCGCGGTAGTTGGCTGGGTCTTGTTTCTAACTTTTTAGCGCAGTGGGGCAAGTATTGCTTCTTCCCAATCTTTTGGGATATCTTCCTCCTTACAGACTTACAACAACAGTTTATGTATTATTATTGCCAAGTCCTTACCCCGCCTTAATTTATTTTTCTTAATGATGTAATTACATGGTTTATCTATGATGATATTATATTATTAAGAGTTCTAACGCAACAAATGCATGATGTAATTTTTTTTAACTATACGAATGTTAATAAAAATCCTACTACCGAACAGAAAAATGTAAAGACACAAATCATCACGAAGTAAAGAAAACTCTGCAATTTATTCCATCCATCACTTCACAATTTTGTGTGAAAAAATTGGAAACTATCGAATTGAAAACTCCTATTTGCCTTTACTATTGCTCCGGACCTTTACATTGCATTTACCTTCGATGCTGATTCTTTTGATAACATAAAATATATGATAAACAGCTATTATTTGGTGGCCATTTTGTTATAGAGGGATACATTGATAAATTTAAAAAGATGTGTTTATAATTCTCCATGGGAATGGTCAAAGTATCCAGTAATATTCGACCTTAGATAGTTTCCTCTAATCCAGTTTTTCCCTAAAATGTTTTCACTTGCGTTGAGTAGCTCTAACCTTGCAGCAGTTCTAACCTTGGATAGTCAGACTGAATGCGTTCATAAGCAATATTCTTTCAAGATTATGTTATATCAGCAATAATTACGTTTAGCTTTTGTAAAATTACGCTATGACGAGGCTATTAAAAACGATTGCGTGTTTCACGATTTTGTAGAAAAATGGCATGGTGATTTTATGTGCTGAAGGACATTCAGACCCTCAGACCTATCGAAAGCGGAATATCATCGTAAGATAAAATTTTGTGAGAATGTAAATAAAAAGTATGAATAATAAGGATTACTGACAAATACAATTCTATCAACAGTTATCATGGCGAAAATGATGACAGAATAAATGGAAGCCGGAACATTAGTACATATTAATTTATCGTTATAAATTGAATTTATTCTAAAATTGTAGCATGAATTCAATCTTAAAAGATGAAAACGATAGAGTTTAAAATGGAAAAAAAGAAGAGAATAAATAAAGGAAATTCTCAATATTAAATACTGTAAAATCTAAAGATTCAGGCTTCAATTCGAGGAAGTATTTAGTATCCATACTAATTAACAACCTTCATAATTTTCCACGGAATTTATTTAAGGGTACTACGAGCATTTGTTTAAACCACAGTCTCTATATTCAAACAAAATTCAAATTGTTTACCTACCTCACTGAAAGCAGCCTTTAGCAGCCTTACAAAAATAAGGATTCCCGCACCATCTTTGCTAAGCACCTCCTGGAATGCAACTATTAAAACGATTTTGTTCCAAAATTCTACGACACTCTCTAAGGGATTAAAAATGGACGCTCTCGAGCAAATCGAGATAAAAAGGCACTTCGAAAACCCTAACACGACCCTTTATAGTGAGCAAATGTTCCCGCAGCCCTCCTTTCTTCTTTTCGAGGCACTAGCCTTAAGAAATACCAGCCATTCACGCCACCGTACAGTGGGCTGAAATCGAAAAAAGCTGGCCAAAACCTAAATACAGGTTTTTTTCAGCCCGGAAGTTAAAACTGCCCATTCACTATCCATAAATTGGTGCATATGATGATGCACGCCAATTTTCATAATTCGTAAGAGTTAATAATATACATTGGCTCAAAGTTGGACAAATTTTGTAAAAATCGACCGCGTTACTTTTTTCCGAAAATCACCGAATTCAAGCTAATTCTGAACCTTTCGTAGTGAAGATGTGGAGTAATAACAGAACGTATTTAGTATTACGGTTCTTTTTCATTAAATATTTAGTTAATAATGTTTTTAGTTGTTATATTTGTCATCGTTACAGGACAAAATACCGGACTCTGTTTTTCGTCAATTTGTCAGCTTTATGTAACAAAATAAAAAATGGACATCGACGTACCCTTACATACTTACATCACAATAATAACAAAGCTTTCAGATTGTGAATCCGAAGAAATCATCCGTGACCGTTCGCGACGCCAAAATAAAACCAATTTTTCGATCGTGCGGCCCACTCCGGATCTGCCCGCCGGCATCTGGGAATGCTGTGGCGCAGCGTGTGTTGGGAAGCGCTATTGTTCCAAAACCTTCGTTATGGCTTTTTTCAAGCCATATCAACTGAAAAGGACCTCCATGTACGCTACAATTATGTTAATCCGGGGAAATCGATCTCCCTTTACGGATTCTACTGTTAGACAATTTAGCATTTATTCCGATTTCCTCGGATGAAATACAGGTTCTTATCACTGGCATTTCACGCATATATTTTAGCCTTTAAAAGGATATGGCAGCTTCATTAGGCTAATTATAACCATCTAAGAAACGAAAACTTATTTTGAACGGTACCACCTAGTAGCTGGTGTCTAATTACTAAAACTAAGGCTATTATTATCGGCAGTAGGAAACTTACATCTAAGATAAATTTTCACCACATTTCAGCAATCACAGTCAAAAATTAAGCTGTCCCCTATAAAGAACACGTAAAAAATCTAGGGGTAATAATGGACAGGAACTTAAATTGGAATGCACACTGCTTAAATATTAGGAGTAAAAGCTTTAAAACTCTTCACCAATTATACAAATCCAAAAACCAGTTGCCTACAAACATACGAAATACAATCGTAAATGCGATTATTTTCCAATATTTTGATTAA
Source organism: Pyrrhosoma nymphula (assembly GCA_963573305.1). Classification (NCBI taxonomy): domain Eukaryota; kingdom Metazoa; phylum Arthropoda; class Insecta; order Odonata; family Coenagrionidae; genus Pyrrhosoma; species Pyrrhosoma nymphula. Next base: position 100,635,321 of record OY754332.1, on the reverse strand, counting down.
TGTTTCGGTGCACTAAGCAATATCAACGAAGAAACAAATAATAAGCTCCAGATTACTATGAATGCTACTGTGAGATTTAAATGTGATCTAAAACGGTGGGATCATGTTACTGATTTATACAAGAGACTTAAGTGGCTTAAAGTTAGAGAAAGACGGCTTTATTTATCCATTCTCTCCGCCTTCAAAATTTCCAAGTAAACCTGTCCTCCATACCTGTTCAACTCTTTTACTTAAAAAAAAACATCCAAAACCGGCTAACAAGATCCCATCATTTAGACCTACAGATCCCACAGCACAAAACTGAAATGTACCATAAATCTTACATCGCCACTGTGGCAAGAAATTGGAATACTCTCCCAACAGATATAAAAACATGTAATTCTGTACCCTGTTTTAAAAGGAAATTATTTCAATCCATAATCACGAAAAGATAATGAGGGAGAAAGTGAAAATGGAAATGATTGTTGTAACACTGTGATCATTTTTAAATTTGCTGTGAAAACACTTTCTTGTATTTTATGTGTAAATTTATTATTATTATGTATATTTTTGTGAAAACACTGTCTTATAAGCATTATGATATTTTTTAAATTATGTCATGTGTAAATGATAATTAATGTACTAAGGTGTCAGAAAGACCGAGAAGGATCCACGACAATAAACGTTTTATTTATTATTATTATTAATTACCGCCCTCATTGCGGCAGGCTTCGCAAAAAGGGTATTTCTCTTATGGACCGTTTGCGAGTTCTACCAGAAAATATATTCCTGCTTCTCTTTTTTTGATCGACTTAAATTGTGAGTATCTTTCATTAATTTATCAGGAAAACATGCACACAATGTCAGTGGTTGTAGTTGATTTGAAATTTTAATGATAGAATTGAAAATGAAATGCACTTTCATTAAATAATACCTAACGTAATGTCAGAAAGCAAAAAATCGAATGATATCTAACATAATGTTAGAAAGCAAAAAAACCTTCGTAAATTAAATTTGAGAACTTTATGATTTCGATTTTTGATTTCTACTGTAAAATATATTATTACTAAATTGTTGGAGAACATAGAACAAGTCCCTTGCAACATTAATGGTATTTTTCTGAGCCGACTAAAGAATCTTTACTTCCTTAAACTATCAATTTCTGTTCAGCATCACTTAATGCAGTTATATCCCTTTAATTTCATAAAATACTCTAATAAAATGAAGTATATAATAGTTTAATCTTATTAGATCCTTTGGCATACTCCTGATATTTTTTTGTATTTATGTTTAGGTGTTAGAAATTAAAGGTTCCGAGGTAAAGATAAGATGTAAGGCTTCGTTGGTGGCCTATCTCCCATTTTTTCCAGTAAAATATTCTCTAAATTTTCTTGCATCCTTATTTCGTGCCTCTAAAGCAACTTATGATAACTGCCCCAATGGAAGAATTACCTCCTTTGCCATTCCGGCATCGTGTATGAGAACTTTGTGAACCGTGGAAGGCATGTAGAACCACGGGGTGAGTTTAGAGAGATATAGTAGGCAGAGCCATTTCTCGTTTCGTCTCAGGAATCATTCGTTATTCCTAGAACTAACTTCCCACTTCTGTTGGTAACGCACCAAGAAAAAGAACATCAGGAAATCAGTAAGGGCCCTAGTAGCGTCACTATTACCTTCTAAGTGAAATTTTCTTGGTAAATAATTCAAATGCCTTTCAAGGGTGGTTTTGTGTAAAAGACATATTTTTTTATGCAACAGTAGACGAGATATTTCGAGGCGAGATTTTATTTTTACTGAACATGTACAAGACTCTACCTTCTCCCTGTATAAAACTATACATTTATTTCGCTCACACACAAGAGGGATTTCATTCAAGTATTCTACCAGCTGATTGGTAGGTTCTTGGACAGTCCCCATTTTGTATCCCAACCTAATAGAAATTGTCTCGCATTCCCTCCTAAGGATGGCCCGTTATTAGATCCCTCTTCAATTCTTCATATCTTCTACCTCCTCTTATTTCGTCCAGAATTCCTATCCTCTTCCTTCCTCTCCCACGCTTCCCCAGTGTTCTCCCCTCTATCACTCTCTTCAACATGCCCTCTCCTCTCAAAACCTCCTCCATCCATCTCTTCTGCCTTCTCCGAACCTCTGCCACAAGCTTCCTCTCCTCTCCGACCATATCCAATACCTCCTCGTTCGTCTTTCTCGCCATCCAGCTAACCTTCTCCATCCTTCTCCAAACCCACATCTCAAACGCCTCAAGCCTACGCACATCCTCCCTTCGCAATGACCAAGTTTCCGACCCATATAGCGCCACGCTCCATATTAAAGTTTTCACCAGCCTCTTCTTTACGTCTCTTCTCAGACCCCCCCTCATCAATTCCCTTCTCTTCGAAAATGCTTCTTTAGCTAGCGAAATTCTGCATCCGATGTCCTTACCACTAAACCCATTCGCCTCCAAAATACTACCCAGATACGTAAACTGCTCGACCTGCTCTATCTTCTGCCCTCCCACCCTTATATTCAGCCCCGCCTTCTTACTTCTAGAAAATCTCATTACTTTCGTTTTCTTGTGATTGATCTTCATCCCATACTTTTCGCACTGCACCTCTAATATATTCACCATTGACTGTAACCCCTTGGCCGACTGACTAACCAATGCTTGATCATCTGCAAATCTCACTGATTTTATCAGCTCCCCTCCTACCTTTATTCCTACATCCTCCTCCCCCCAAGCCTCCCTTACCATTTCTTCTGAATACACATTAAAAAGCAACGGCGATAGTGGGCACCCTTGCCTCACTCCCCGTCCTATCGTGGCCCATCCCGATTCTCCATTGGCTACCCTAACCTGCGCAGTCTGATTCATATACAAATTTCGAATTGGACGCCTGTCCCTCCAATCGACCCCTAATTTATTCAACACTCCCATTAATTTTGTCCATTCCTCCCGATCAAACGCCTTCTCGAAATCTACGAAGCATGCAAAAACATCCTGTCCATACTCTAGGTTTCTTTCTACTAGAGTCCTCATCACCGCTATAGCGTCTCGCGTTCCCGTCCCTCTCCTAAATCCGAAGTAGTCGTCACCCAGGTATTCATTCGCCTTCTTCTCTAGCCTTCTGTTTAGAATCCTCAGAACTACTTTGGCCGCGTGGGATATTAAGCTTATTGTCCTATAGTCTTCGCACGTTTTTGCCTTACTCTTCTTTGGTATAGGAATTAGTACAGTCTTCTCGAAATCTTCCGGCCAGACTCCATCCTCATAAATCCTCTTTTTTCGTTTTCCTCTTCCGTTCTTCCCCATGCTCTTTAAAAACTCTGCAGGTATGTCATCCATTCCCACCGCCTTATTCCTTTTCATGTCTCGTAGAGCTCTTTCAATTTCGCTATCTAGGATACTTGGTCCGATGCCATCTCTGTCGATATCGTCTTCCCTTTCTATATCTAACCTATTGGGCCTTATTTCTTTACCATACAGCTCTTCAACATACTCCTTCCACCTCTCCTGGATCTCTCTCGGTTCTACGATTACCTTTCCCGTATTGTCTGTTATCTTTGTAATTCCCCTTCCCTTATTACCACCCGTCAGTTCCTTTACTTTCCTATATAATGCATCTGGTCTTCCCTCTTTTTGGTATTTCTCTAACGCGTCGATCTGTTCTCTCCACCACGCCTCTCTTGCTTTCTTTGTTTCTATTCTAAGCCTGTTATTAAATTCTCGGTATTTTCTCTTACCTAGCTCTGAGTTTACACTCTTCCATTTCCTTCTCTCCTCCATCTCCCTGATCATCTCCTTCGTGATCCACGGTTTTCTAATTTTAGTTGCACTCACTACGCCTACCGTTGCTTTCGCTGCTTCTATAATTCCATTTTTCAAAATTCCCCATTCATCTTCCACTGCTCTAACTCCATGATCCTCACCCATTATCTCATCCACCTTCTCGCGAAACTTCTTCTTCGTTGCCCCAGTTAATGCCTCCGTATTCCACTTACGTACCCTCCATCCCATTCTTATCTTTTTCAGTTTTACCCGAAATTTCATGACTAATAAGTTGTGGTCTGTGTCTGCATCAGCTCCTGGATAAGTATGCGAATTTTTAGCACTATTCCTGTATCTGTGACGTACCATTATATAATCTATCTGGAACCTGTCTGTGTCTCCCGGCTTCTTCCAAGTGTACCTACGTCGAGGATGATGTCTGCACCATGTATTTGTAATTACTAGGTTATTTCTGCGGCAAAACTCCACAGCTTTCTCGCCCCGGTCATTTCTTCTTCCTAGCCCGTAATCGCCCACCTCCCGCCCATCTCCTCCTTCACCCACCACCGCATTCCAATCCCCCATTACTACCAAGTGCCTACTCCAAGATATTTTACCAATTATTTCCTCTAGCTGATCGTACACCCCATCTACCTCCTCCTCTTTATGATTATAGGTAGGCATATAAACCTGGATTATAACTAAATTCGTTGGTTCTGCTTTTAGTTCCACGACTATTATCCTATCACTCATCAATTCAGAACTAAATGCATATATGCATTTATCACCAAATATGCTAGTATATCTTCGGAAAAGAAACATAATGGACTGCACAAACGGTTCGCGGAGTCTTAAAAAAATACCCATTTTGCGAAGCCCACCGCAGCGAGGGCGGAGCGGCCATTGGAAACCAGCTGCTGGCTGGTACCGTTCAAAATAAGATTCCGTTTCTTAGATGGTTATAATTAGCCTAATGGAGCTGCTATATCCTTTTAAAGGCTAAAATATATGCGTGAAATGCAAGTGTTAGAGCCTGTATTTCATCCGAGGAAAGCGGAATAAATGCTAACTTGACTAACAGTAGAAACCGTAAAGGGAGATCGATTTCCCTGGATTAACATCATTGTAGCGTACATGAAGGTCCTTTTCAATTGATATGGCTTGAAGATAGCCATAACGAAGGTTTGGGAACAATAGCGCTTCCCAACACACGCCGCGGCACAGCATTCCCTGTTGCCGGCGGGCAGATCCGGAGTGGGCCACACGATCGAAAAATTGATTTTATTTTCGGCGTCGCGAACGGTCACGGATAATTTCTTCGGATTCACAATCTGAAAGCTTTGTTATTATCGTGATGTAAGTATGTAAGGGTCCGTCTATGTCCATTTTTCATTTTGCTACATAAAGGAGAAAAATTGACGAAAAACAGGTTCCGCTATCTGGTCCTGCAACGATGACAAATATAACAAATTTGTCCAAAAAATAAGTAATATTTAACCAAAAAGAAACGTCACACCAAATAAGTTCTGTTTTTATTCCACATGTTTACTACAAAGGTTCAGAATTAGCTTGAATTCGGTGATTTTCGGAAAAAGTGATTCGGAGATTTTCGAGCGGTCGATTTTTTGCAAAATTTGTCCAGCCTTGAGCCAATGTATATTATTAACTCGTACCAATTATGAAAAACGGTATGCAACATCATATGCACCAATCTATGGATAATATCTGTGCAAAGTTTTAACTTTCGGATTGAAAGAAACCTGTTTTTAGGTTTTGGCCAGCTTTTTTCGATTCCAGCCCACTGTGCACCGGTCCGCGCCCACACTTCCAAGCCACGGTATAACCACCTCCTCCTATACCCAAACCAACCCCTTAACTACGACAAAACATAGGTCAATAAACCAAACCTACTATGAATTTGATCATGCGGATGCCTTAGTTTGGCGAATGGTATTGTAACGTTAAATAAAGTGTGTGGAAACGTATAAATTTTACTATTTAGAATTGATATTAAATAAAGTAAAAATAATGATCAACGGACGGTTTATTTTAATTTTTCATGGATCAACAATGAACTAGGCTCGTAAGCTTCTTCTTAATTGCAAATACTTTTGCTTTGAAGTCGTTTTTTGTTATCAAGATGCTTATAGTAAGAAGAAATTAAAGAGTAATGTTTCAATTTCTGGGAATAGTACCCTAATTAATTACAACATAGGAAGGTCATACATTCATTACAGTAATCTACCGGTTAGAGGTAGGTTGAAATGAAAGTCAGAGAATGTCCAGCGAACTCTTACACGTGCTGTGCCCTTTCTACCTCTTGTATTTCTTCCTTCATCTCAGCATAAGTCCTACCTTTCTTCATCCCGTCCATAAAACCGATTTTCTTCCTTCCCCTTCCCCGCTTACCCAACATCCTTCCCTCTATCACGATCTTCAGCAAACCATTGTCCCTCATTACCCCTTCCAGCCACCTACCCTGCCTTAATCTAATCTCATCTATAAGTTTCCTCTCCTCGCCCACCATGTAAAGCACTTCCTCATTTGTCTTCCTTTCCGTCCAACGCACCTTCTCCATCCTCCTCCACACCCACATCTCAAAAGCCTTCAGCCTATTTTCGTCTTCCTTTCTCAAGGTCCACGTTTCCGCCCCATACAATGCCACACTCCATATCAAGCTCTTTACTAGCCTCTTTTTTACATCCTTACTTAAGGTCCCCGTCATCAGCTCCCTTCTATTATTGAACGCTTCCTTCGCTAGCGCTATTCTCCTCCTAATGTCTTTGCTACTATGTCCTCTTTCTTCTAGCGTACTTCACAAGTAATTAAATTGTTCAACTTGCTCCAGTTTGTGACTTCCTACTCTTATCACCAGCTTCGCTTTCTTTGTCCTAGAGAATCTCATTACTTTTGTTTTCCTATTATTTATCTTCATTCCGTATTTCTCACACTGCTTTTCCAGTGCATCTACTAAAGTTTGAAGTCCTTTCGATGACCGACTCACGAACGCCTGGTCGTCTGCGAATCTAACCGACTTTATCCACTGGCCTCCTACTTTCATTCCCACGTCTAGCTCATCCCATGCGTCTCTTACCATTTCCTCAGCATATATGTTAAAAAGTAAAGGCGACAACGGGCACCCTTGCCGCACCCCGCGACCTATAACTGCCCACCCTGATTCACCATCCGCTACCCTTACATGAGCCCTCTGCCCCATATATAAGTTTCGGATGAGTCTCCTATCACGCCAATCTATTCCTATTTTCCCCAGTATCTGCATTAGTTTCTCCCAGTTTACTCTGTCAAACGCCTTTTCGAAATCTACAAAACAAGCGAAAACATCCTGATTATGCTCTATGTTTCTATCTATAAGTGTCCTCATTACCGCAATCGCATCTCTGGTTCCCCTCCCCTTCCTAAACCCAAATTGGTCATCGCCTAAATAGCACTTTGCTCTGTTCTCCAACCTTCTATTTAGTATTCTAAGCAACACTTTTGCTGCGTGCGAAATTAAACTGATTGTTCTATACTCCTCGCATTCTGACGCTTTCTTCTTCTTCGGGATAGGTATTAATACTGTTTTCACGAAATCCTCTGGCCATACTCCTTCCTCGTAGATCCTGCGAATAAGTTCGAAAAACGATTTTCTCCCCCTACTACCTAGATTCTTCAGTAGCTCCGAAGGTAGGTTATCGGTTCCCACGGCTTTTCTACCCTTCATCTCTCTTAGTGCCCTCTCTATTTCACTCTCAAGTAACTCTGGTCCGAGGTTATCTTTATCTATTGTTCCTTCGTCCTCTAGATCTAGGCTAAGGGGTCTATTCTCGCTGTCATATAGCTCCTCTACGTATTCTCTCCACCTTTCTTGGATATCTTCCTGTTCGATTAATATCTTTCCTGTTTTGTCCTTAACCTTTGGTATCGCTATACAGTTGAGGGGAAATAATTTGACAAGGTTTATGTTTGATCTAAGAATCACTCATCTCAAATTCACATCAATCAAAGTTACATCCTTCATAGGTATCATAGCCTAAAGTGGTGAGGGCTCATTCTCGCACGACCCGGGGAAAATGTGGCAAAACGAGGGAACTATACGACGTGCCATAAAGACGAATCGTCGGAATTAGATAAGACAATCTTACGAGGGCATGCTAATAGCTGCCGAGATCTATCAGCAGGTCTTCTAGTACCTTTTTGGATTATCAAAAGAAAACATTTGTACATATCGTCAAAAGGATGTTTCCCCCCTAACTAATTTAGTTAGAATACGAAATTAGAAAGCGTTCATCCTGCTCTGCATTCTTGTTGCCATCTCCTAAGACAAAAGCTTCTCGTTGACCCATAGAACCATATAATTCAATTTAAGAATCTCTTTGCTGAGACTACAGCGCCGTTTAGTTTATAAAAATTAACGCTCAATTATTTAACGAAATCATATTCCACATTAACAACGTAATACGAGAGAAAAACTCAGATTGAAATCATGAAATCATAATATATAGACATGAAAATAAAAGTCAATAATTGTTTCTGTGAGAGATGCTCAGGGATGGAACAAATGTTTGCCGTTTGCCAGTGTGGAACAATTCGGCAGCCGAAGGATGTGCAGGGTTGACTCGCCCCGCCGCGAGGATTGCCTTGCTCAGTCTCGGATTAGGCTTCCGAGCTGGACGAAGGGTCGGGTTTATGGGGGTAGATCCACCCAATTCCTCCAACTCGGGATTTTTCTACCTGTAGTCCTACGAAACTATCATGAACCTATTGACTTTTAGCCAGTTTGCACTTATAACCTGATATGAAGTACACTGATATATTATCGATTTTCTGTTATGGATCCAATTGAACTATTAAACCAAAATTATCATTACGCCATTTGGTATTCTAGAGAGCCATTACAACGAAAGAATTTCTACTACTGTCTGATTACAAAAGACCGCCAAATACTTTTAGCCAATCATCGTAGCCTTGCTGGTCTGGTATATCATGGATCTATTATTCATTTATTGCAATCTTTAATACGTATACGTCCTTGCCATTCATTTACTTCGGGCTGAAATGGTAAAAGCTGCTTATTTTATTAAGTGATAGCTCTTATGATTCATATGTAATAAGTACCAGTTGAAAGTATTCTACACCCACTCGCTCTGCGAATGTTTGGATTACACATTTAACTTACTTTGATACTCAAATCAATGATCATAATTTAGAAACAAAGCAAATATGCAAGTGAGAATCTATATCTTCAAACAAGAAAAAAATACTACAAACTTTCGAGAGTATAATAAAGTTTCCTTTTCAATAGGGTATAATCAGTAACTTAAGTCACCAAGGAAAGATACGTAAAAAATACCGTTAGACGAATTCCTTTTCGCAAAAAATGGCTTTATTTTAAATAAATTCCATATCTGGATATTGTAAAAAATGTAACTGCCCCTTAAACTCGGACAAATGATCTAGGAATTTGATTGCCGTCCTAATAATCAAAAGACTCTTTTAAATCCAAGGCAATGTATTTCGGCTAATCGAAGCTCGATACTAGAGGAGGGTAGTACAGTGTAGCGGGTCGCTGATCAATTCAAAGGTCGAGCGTCAGAATGGGCCCATCAACATCCCACGCGAGGGCCACGCGATGGAACATGACGTCCCGTCTTAGAATTCGGAGAGAGTACTCGGACCGCAGATTTATTTTCGATTGCAGTACGTGACTTTTCTGCGAGGGATATGCATGAGAATCAGAAATGATGTTTGGGGCTCATAAGTCAAAAAATCTAATCTAAGGATAAAGGAAAAAATGAAATAGATTTCCGACCTCTTTGTGATCCGACGTGGGGAATTGGTATGGATGTGTTTTGAAGGCAAGGGCACTGTGGAGTAGAAAGAGGCTTTGGAGTGAGCATCCATCTAGATCTGCACAATAAACTGCAAAAAGCTGCAGAGGTGTGTTGTAGGGGGTGTTAAGACACCAGCCATGGAGGGCCAGGGAATAGGGAAAAGGAGAGAGGAGAGGGCAGATGTGAGTTGCAAGTGAATGGTGCTTCTAATGCTAGTGTCCCGCAGTTATTGTTTCAATCATTTATGGTGCGTGAAAAGGAGTTTTTTACATACAAGTTCAGCAGTTTATCACTTATTTTGCCACTTCTATCATTTTATAGACATAGCGCGCGGTCAAAATTATATCCTCTGTGTCGTCCTGAAACTCACTAGATCGGAATCCTTGAAGTAGCCAAAGCGTAGTCTATAGCCTCAAGAGTCTCAAGTGGCAATTAACCGAGTACATAAGAGGCAAATGCTGTTTTGGAGAAAGTGAGAGACGGTTATGCCTCATTCGGGCGTGCCAGATATCCTTGCCCCGCCAACGGCCAAGTAAGATGTGAACGGAAATCTTATTTCTACTTCCGCAAGGCCTCCGAGTCCCATTTAGATGAGTGCCTAATTGAAATCCACAATGCAAAATAAAAACTGATCTCCACTACTTTAATTTCAATGTTTAAAAAATATTACTCTCACTGACATAAGCTACTACAAAACTACATTAAGATGCAAAGCATGCAGATTACTTTTAAAAATATAGCGTTGGTTGGCACTTTTTTCATTCAAAGACTTCAATGATCACATTCATGACTAGTACAGCAACAATAATAATTTAAGATGGGAAGGTGCCCACATGTAATTACAACTCGATTTTCAGGATACTTTCCTTATGGTTTACCTGTCACAAAAATGACAAAATTAGATAAAATATTAATCGTTTTTAGAAGATGTGTCATGGCTGAATGATATATGATATATACTCATTTCACGACGTTTCTCAAATTAATTTTTAAATAATGATTTTTAATTTCTCCATACTCTGATATACGATATCATTTCATTCAATATTTTGGAAGAAATATCAGAATAAATTTGGGATAAAAAATAACCCTATTTTCTCTCATTCTTGCATTAAACACCAAATTACTTCAAGTTCAAGTTGAGAAAAAAATAACGTAGGAAGGTAATATTTTCCTGTGCATTTGAAACAGAGGACATATTTTTCTAAAAGTACCTTGAATATGAATAGAGTGACAGTTTAACAATTTTACGTAGGAACTAACCAAAAAGGGAGGCGAGAGGGGGGGCAATAGGGGAGACGAAGACGAGGGAGATGCGGAGGAGGAGCGGTCGTAGACGAAAGGGGGAGAGTATAGTACCCAGGTACACTTGTGTGCTCAACGTGGACGGAGCGAAGACCAAGGGCTTGTAAAAATAAGGATCGTAAAGCGGAAAACTCCCGAATTGCTCCCCGGCGTTAGAGCAGCGATGGACAAAAATGTTACGGCTCCTCTCTCGAGAAACGAAGGGAGAAGCGGAGGGGTTCTGAAGTGGCTCGGATTTGAAAGCCCTCACTACCCTTGGAATGAAGCTGGATAAATGTTACGGTTTGCGGAAAAGTTTCCTCGGCGCACAAAATTGCTTGTCTGCAGCGCCAGTGAAGTTTGAGTATTAGTCATCTTCCTGTTTGAACGTTGCGGCATGGTCTGCCGTTGGGCCAGTCAGAAAGAAAGGTTACGAATCATGCAATCAGTGCCGAGATAACGGCTGTCGCCCTGCAGAGGGACGGCCTCTCCACATGAGTGTGATGTGGAACACATTTAATAACGAGAGGATATCCCAATTTTGATTATTACACTGTCGTGGTGACAGGATTGGCTTCCATAACAAGTTCTTGGATTCAAAATTACCATTTACTATCCATGCTCCATTTATTAATTATAGGTATTTATTAAACAAGATAGGAATTAAATATCGGAGCCTTATATAACCATTAAAGGACTACATATTACTTTTTTTCGTCCTTTAAACATAACACTTCCAACTTTGGTTTCTCATAATGAAATCGGCTGCTGCAGCAACTTTCAGTTTTAATCGACAAATGAAGACAGAGTAAATATGCGGAAGGTATGACTTAGCCAAGCAACGTGAGACCATGGGTTCCTCATTTTCAAGATTTGGTCTATTACGTCCCTCATAGCCAGGAAATTCTTAAAAAATAAAACTTTCTTGAAAATAATGACTTCATTTCATCAAAAGTTTCTATACTAAGTCTTTTAGGACTACTACTAGTCGTCAAATATGTTCTGATTTTGCTCGGCCATGGGAGAAGGCTCGGCGTATTGTGAAGTGAAATAAAAGTAGTACTAAAGCAGGACGCATGCAAGCAAGCACGTTTGATCTTCCTTTTCTGCTCCAGGATGAATCTAAACACAATGCTAAGGGATATTTAATCAGGAAGAGTGCGATTAATGATAGGTAATCGCACTCGCAATAATACAGAAACTCACGTTAACGACCAATATGCGCATAAATCAACGCAATGTGTTAACCATATTTTCAAAACTGCTCTAGGGCATCGGTGATGGAAAAGTACCAGTTGATGCCTACACAAAAATATTTCAATTCCATTGAACTTTTATATCATTGTTCCATCGAACAATCATTTCAGAAAGCTTTTCCACAAGTTGTAACCAAATTTCAAAAAACACCGATGGCTTTGTGAACGCGCTATTTTGGTACCAAAAAACACTGACGACAATGCAATCAACTACGCCATCCACGAATGAATTTCGGGCGAGTCTTTAACCTAAAAACCGATTGATAGCGTCATGAATGCGGACGAGATTTTTAACTATCCAATTGAGTTTTTAAATTCGTTGGATCTTTCTGGTGTACCACCACACAAATTGTCACTCAAACTCGGCGCACCTATAATTCTTTTGCGCAACATTAATGCACCATGAATGTGGATCAGACTCACTGTCGAACCACTGATAGCAAACGTCATTGAAGCGACAATTCTGAATGGAAATTCAAATGGAGAAGATGTGCTTATTCCACGTATTCCCATCATTCCCACCGACATGTCATTTGATTTCAAACGACTACAGCTCCCCGTTCGCCTTGCATTCTGAATGACAATCAACAATGCACAAGGTAAATCGCTTCAAGTGTGTGGATTAAATATGAAAAACCCATGCTTTTCACACGGTCAATTACATGTTGCATGCTCATGAGTGGGAGAGCCGAAAAAGTTGTTTTTGCAGAGGGCGGTAGGACCAAACATATTGTATATATCCGAAAGCACTCGATTAAAATTTTCAACTCTATTTTATTACACAAATATAATTTTCTTTCATTAATGTTGAACATGTAAATGTGCCAGCTTTGTATATTTGTGCCTATAAAAAAAGGAAAAGACGCATTGCAACGCATGCCGGGCCCCGCCGGCGATCGCGCCTCAAGTTCGCGCCACCTTATTTCTCTCTCAAGTTAGCATGGGATGGGAAAGCTTAAAAGAATGCAATTGCTGTTTTAGGGAAGAAAATATAATTCTGAATGTTTTTTTCATTTTTGGGAAACATATACACTCATTTAGCCACGTTTTCCACTGCCTCCACTTGAGTACTGCAAAAATAAGAAACACACCAAGAGCACACCAGACTGCCTGCAAAGCAGACAGCAGGTCTGCTAGTCTGTATATATTAATCTTGTAGCGTGTCAGTCAGTCAGTCATTCTGTATCCATTTTGTTTATATCTCTCTCGAGTTTTGAGCTAGAGAAATGAGATTTGGTGCATTAAATGTGGATTCTCTGTCTTTATGATTTAGTAGTAGTTTTGGTTTTTTAGTAGTTGGTGGTGCAAAGAAAAATGCAAAAAACCGTGGCTGTTAAGCTCATAGTCCGTAAAAACTGCTTAACAACGATGCATTTATATAAGCTAGCAACGGTGAAGTAAACAAACAGTACTCATTAAATAACAATCAGTTAAAAACCGTATGGGCACATAAACGTTGTTAAATTATCTTTTTCAGGTAAATGTTGATTGCACTACGATATCTGTACTACGTTTTTATTTCATTTCTTTTATTTCCCTTTATATATAGCTACTTTTACGCGAATGAAGTTATTTAGTGAAGATATTTAGAAATCATCCGGGTGAACGGTTAAATGTATGCCACTCCAAAACAATAAGGTTCTAGACAAATTTCTGAAAACTCAACGTTAATATAATCAATTAAGTGTTTTGATATTGCCGTTCCCTTGATTTGGTTTTATTGCATAAGATATACGATTAGCTAGCGTAAGTGAAATAAACCTCAAGATTTTTCCTTGCATTCAAGTGTCTGGATAAATATCAAAGGTCGTAAACGTTTCAATATATTTGCGTGTGCCGCTGACTCAATATTGGTACAAACTTCACGTCGAAAGTTTAGAAGTATTACTCATATCATGAAGAATGCTACATGAATATGCGAGACACTGACCTCGGATATAATTCATTACCAGTATTTGTTAATATATGTCAAATATTGCTCCCGTGCTTGCTGTTTTTGGGAAGTAAAATTGTCAGTGGGGCACCTCAAGAGTACACAAGACAGATATTGCCTGCAAAGCAGGCAGCAGGTCTGCTAGTAATGTAATTAAAAATAATAACTGTTATCGCTAAGAACATTTCAGGTTTAAATTGACAATTACCATCAATATTTCCTTATTTTACCATCTCCCACAGTGACCGTATAGGTTAATTTCTGCTTTAATATTAAGAATCAGAGTTTAATACACGTATTTACTTCAACGTTTTCAGAAATCAGTTCGTACATTTGTCAATTAATAATTCAATTACTTAGATCTGCATTTTTACAAAAATATTCCACTTATACCTTAAGATATTTTTGACTGCACCCCAATATATTGAACACAATAAGAAAGGTAACAGCCAATTGAAAACAATTATGGAAGGAGAATTGCATAGTAAGAATTAACAAGGAATATAAGAATGGAATACACCGGTTAAACTATGGTAAATATTTAAAAAAAATTTCTAGAGGCTAGCTACACCGATGTTATAATCTCTATGGAAATCTTTGCTTCGGCTAAATTTCTACTAATTCCACTGATATATCCAAGATGTCTTGTACACCTAAACTTTCCTCATTTCCACAAAATCTAGCACCTTGATTTCATAATTCCAAACCGTCAATATAATGAATCAAGCCCAAGCCAATTATTCTGGTTGGGTTAATTTGGGCAAATAGGTGGATTTTAGACGATTTCTTTCGAAAACAGCAACAATGAAATTTAATTTCTTAAGATGACAGAAAAACAATACCATACCTTACATGTTGCATTGGGGAACCGAGGGAAGAGATGGCACACCAAGTTGTATTCACCAGAAGAGTAAAAGAATTAATTAGAACGTTGTTTAATTTGACAACCGCAGTACATCTATGAGCAATAAAATGCTTCCGTTGATAAGGTTCACGAGCAATATGGAACTCTGGAATACTCCAAATACAGTCATAATTGATACTTTTGTATAAGTCATCTAAACGATTTATACTTCTGATTAACTTTATATAACTGAGAGAATGTTTAAAAGAGCACAACTTTTATCGCAAAGGAAGGCATGCTTTCATTTAGCAAAATTCAAATTTCAGATATTGACATCATGCACATCATGCTTTCTTCATGATGACAGAGAATGCAAAGTATAATTACAAAAAGTTCACCTGATTTTCAGTGTAATTAGAGCCTTCGGGAGGAAGCAAAGAAAACTTTCGAACTCGTATCCTTTCCTGAAATGGAATATGATACACTCAACTTGGGAAAGAACTTCACCACAAGGCCGATCACTTATTCACTCCGGAGACGAAAAATTGTCCGATAAAGCCGATGGAGAGATATTCATTCATTCAAGTATTCTATCAGCTGATTGGTAGGTTCTTGGACAGTCCCCATTATGCATCCGAACCTCATAGAAATTGTCTCGCTTTCCCTCCTAAGGCTGGCCCGTTATTAGATCCATCTTCAATTCTTTATATCTTCTACCTCCTCTTATTTCATCAAGAATTCCTATCCTCCTTCCTCTCCCACGCTTCCCCAGTGTTCTCCCCTCTATCACTCTTTTCAACATGCCCTCTCCTCTCAAAACCTCATCCATCCATCTCTTCTGCCTTCTCCGAACCTCTGCCACAAGATTCCTCTCCTCTCCGACCATATCCAATACCTCCTCGTTCGTCTTTTTCGCCATCCATCTAACATTCTCTATCCTTCTCCAAACCCACATCGCGAAAACGCCTCAAGTCTACGTATATCCTCCCTTCGCAATGACCAAGTTTCCGTCGGTCGTCACCCAGGTATTCATTTGCCTTCTTCTCTAGCCTTCTGTTTAGAATCCTCAGAACTACTTTGGCCGCGTGGGATATTAAGCTTATTGTCCTATAGTCTTCGCACGTTTTTGCCTTACTCTTCTTTGGTATAGGAATTAGTACAGTCTTCGCGAAATCTTCCGGCCAGACTCCATCCTCATAAATCCTACGAATAAGCGCAAAAGGTTTTCCTCTTCCGTTCTTCCCCATGCTCTTTAAAAACTCTGCAGGTATGTCATCTATTCCCACCGCCTTATTCCTTTTCATGCCTCGTAGAGCTCTTTCGATTTCGCAATCTAGGATACTTGGTCCGATGCCATCTCTGTCGATGTCGTCTTCCCTTTCTATATCTAAAGTATTGGGCCTTATTTCTTTACCATACAGCTCTTCAACATACTCCTTCCACCTCTCCTGGATCTCTCTCGGTTCAACGATCACCTTTCCCGTCTTGTCTGCTATCGTTGTAATTCCCCTTCCCTTATTACCACCCGTCAGTTCCTTTACTTTCCTATAAAATGCATCTTCTCTTCCCTCTTTTTGGTATTTCTCTAACGCGTCGATCTGTTCTCTCCACCACGCCTATCTTGCTTTCTTTGTTTCTCTTCTAAGCCTGTTATTAAATTCTCGGTATTTTCTCTTACCTAGTTCTGAGTTTACGGTCTTCCATTTCCTTCTCTCCTACATCTCCCTGATCATCTCCTTCGTGATCCACGGTTTTCTAATTTTAGTTGCACTCACTACGCTTACCGTTGCTTTCGCCGCTTCTACAATTCCATTTTTCAAACTTCCCCATTCATCTTCCACTGATCTAACTCCATGATCCTCACCCATTATCTCATCCACCTTCTGTCGATACTTCTTCTTCATTTCCCCAGTTTATGTCTCCGTATTCCACTTACGTACCCTCCTTCCCATACTTATCTTTTTCAGTTTTACCCGACATTTCATGACTAATAAGTTGTGGTCTGTGTCTGTATCAGCTCCTGGGTAAGTTTGCGAGTTATTAACATTATTTCTGTATCTGTGACATACCATTATATACTCTATTTGGAACATATCTGTCTCTCCCGGCTTTTTCCAAGTGTACCTACGTCGAGGATGATGTCTGAACCATGTATTTGTAATTACTAGGTTATTTCTGCGGCAAAACTCCACAGCTTTCTCGCCCCGGTCGATTCTCCTTCCTAGTCCGTAATCGCCCACCTCCCGCCCATCTCTTCCTTCACCCACCACCACGTTCCAATCCCCACTTGCCCACTCTGGGGACTTTCCCTTCAATTTTTCCCGACATTATGCTTCTTATGTAATCGTTGTGTCTCATAACATGGAAAACTCACCCTGCTCTTCTTTGGCGTATGGTGCTCCACAGTACAAAAAGCGGAAAGAAGTTTACCTGTGGAAAATTGTAATATCCTAGTTCTTTTTATTGTGCTCCACAGTGTCCTTTCTTCTCCAATTCTTCTGTATATCTCCTCGTTTCTCACCCTATCCGTTCATTTGAACTTTAGCATCCACCTCCAGCACCATGTCTCGCAGGCTTCTATTCTTTTCTGGTCAGTTTTTCCAATGGTCCATGCTTCTGATCCGTAGAGTGCCACTGACCACACGAATGTTTTCACGTACCTACTGCTTGTTTCCTTGTCTCCAATCTTATGCTCTTCCAGCAGAATAGCGGCCTTTTGGCAATGAATGTCGTCTTAGCTTGGGCTATTCGACGCTTGATGTCTGTCGTGCTTCTTCAATCCCAGGTAATGGTGCTCCCGAGGTAGGTGAATGATTCTACTTGCTCCAATCTTTCTCCTTTGAGGCGGACGTCGGCCACTACTTTCTCTCTTATGCACACAAGTATCTTGGTTTTCTTCTTATTGACTTTCATTTTGTATTCCTGGGGCACTTTTTCAATTGTGTTTTGTGAGTTCTGTAGGTCTTCCTCATTTTCTGCTACGATCGCGATATCATCAGCAAAGCGTAGCATGCTTATTTCTTCTCCATTCACTTTGATTCCTTGTTTTTCCATTTCTTTTATCGCTTCCCCCATGAACATATTGAAGAGTGCTGGTGACAGGTTTTATCCTTGTCGGACCCCTTTGTTAATTTTTGCCTATATATTTCTTCCATCTTGCGTGCGTATTGTGGCCCCCTGGTCCTTGTAGAGGTGGTAGATGATTCTTCTGTCAATTGTAGCCCAAGCTACGTTTTTCCATAGTATTAAACATCTTATTCCATTCAACATTATCGAATGCCTATTTTTGGGTCCACGAAGGCTATATACTATATAATATAAAGAATACAAAATACTAATTTGGTGCAAGAACACAATTCCTTCATACGAATGGTGTGTCATCTTTAATGAGAGAAAGATGAACATTTCCCTTTAAAATAGAGTACAACAACCTATAAGATGACAACTAAATTCGGCTTATTATTTATCAATCCACAAAAATTATTTCAAAACTGCACATAAAATTATCCTGAAATTCAACGCAACAACATATTTCACGCGGAGGAAAAAGGAAGAAATAGGATGACTGCTTTCCAGACACCGTGCTAGGAAACTTTTTAAAATTCACCACCATCATAAGCGGATGCAAAAATACGATCGAAATAAATAACAGGGAATTAAATTCAATCCGAAAAATCGTTTTCCTTCATCTTCGGGAATTAACGACATGCAAACAGTTCATAAATGGGCACCTCCTCTTTGAATTCTTTGCTAATTACTCAGGATATTTTGACTGCTACATCTTTGTGAACGACTGATATTCTCCTTTGCTAAATTTCAGATTGTATTAGTTTTATAAGATCATATTTGTTAAATTAGAATTTAATAGAAACATATCTCATCCACGAGTAGGTAATTAAGAGGGATTTATTCATCGTACCGATCTGTTTAAAAAAATCGTACCGCCGAAAATTTCTAAGTCCCCAGTTTTCAATGATGTGGCATCGTGGCTGAACCACGCCCTCCTGAGACGGGGAGCAGCAGCCTTTTCAAGCTGAACGAGAGCCCACCCTCCCAGTAGCTGGAGGAGTTGATCCACCCACGAAAGGGATTGACCTGCGAAAAGGATTATTTCGGAGGGGAGGGGTAAGGTTTCTTTTCTTGTGATGTGTGAGTAAGAAGGAAAGCGAGATGTGCGGGGGAGCAATAAACTCTCCGAGCGGAACAACTTCCGAACTCGCTTGCCGAGAGGGAACCTCCACCCGAAGGACGCTTTTGACATGCCAAGGGATTTCTGAGATGTGTTGGATTTCGGACTCCCGTTTGGTTATAGCTATTTAGTTTGTTTCTTATGAGAACAACTCGTGGTATTTCAAATAAAATACCCTGTACGAAGGGGGCCGTATACGATCACTGTAGGGAAGAGGCCTTTGGAATTATTATGAGCTAGGAGACAAAACTCAGCCAATCATGGATATCGACTAAACTCAGTTTAAATGCCCAAGATCTCTTTAAGGTGCTTCCATCGAAAATGTATGAATATTGTTGCCTTGAGACGTAGACTTGGACTTGGAGAGCATTTGTGAAAATGATAGCGTAATAATGAGATCTCGATGTTATTGAGTCAAGTGATCTATATTTTGGATTCGTTAACTCTTTGGTTATTCTTCAGCTCCCTTATGTGAAAAAATAAAACGTCTCCCTACCCGGAGCTCTTTTAGTTTCTTTTATAAATATTTTTGATTTATACACGTATTCATTGACGTAGAAACTTGTCAAAATTTTGACGCATTTTCGCAATCGCTGTCTGGAATTATATGGCTGCGCTTTTACGAGTGATAAAAACTGAAAAGCGGTTTCATATGATACGCAGGCATAGGAATAGCATGCTTTTAGTGCCACATTTTTTTCGAAAAGAAGTAATCAACAGATTTGGATTATTATTCAATGCATCATAAAAGTAATCAAGAATGTCAGGATCGCTATACTCAGGAGAAAAATATAATGGCAAGAAGAAAAATATTAAGTGGCTCTCAAAAGACCATCAAAACTTTCATTACTATTAAACTACACCTGTGTTTTTAAACCTTCTTGAATAAGCGACCTCCTACGACCCCCCTATTTGCGTCTCTAAAATAGAACCGCGATTCTATAAATTAGTAAAAATATAAACAGGCACAGCCTTTTCACTGAAATTATTATTGTATCATTAATGTAGTGTAGGTGTAGATTGCAATCTGAAATTTTTGTATTTTGAATGTAGTGTAGGACCTATAACCCTTGCTTTTTATCCTACCTGGCTTGCGACCGCCTCATCAAGCCTTTACGACCCCCTTGGGGTTGCGACCCACAGGTTGAAAAATACTGAACTGCACCATTAAAGGACAATAAAAGTGCAGCAGTAGTTCAACATGGAAGTTCCTTAAAGTGTAAAATCGAACAACCTATTGAGATCAGATACTTTCATGTATAGGTGTAGCAAAACTTGGCGGCACTCGCCCGTACAGAAAATGACGTCGGAGAGAGAAGATCTAACAAGAGAGGAGGGGTAATGATCCTTAGGTTCTCTCTTGAAGTCCACAACAGAGCCCTTCGATAACTTTGTGGCAGAAGTGATATTTGTGGCAGAGCTCTGAAGAAGCTAGGATTCGTCAAGCGTATTGTGGGAAGATTCTCAGATGAAAAAGTAAAAGAG
This sequence comes from Pyrrhosoma nymphula, assembly GCA_963573305.1. Lineage (NCBI taxonomy): Eukaryota > Metazoa > Arthropoda > Insecta > Odonata > Coenagrionidae > Pyrrhosoma > Pyrrhosoma nymphula. Next base: position 100,614,757 of record OY754332.1, on the reverse strand, counting down.
AGGTGCTATTTCGCACTCGTCCGGCCACACCTTGAATATGCAGCAAGCATATGGGATCCGGTGCAGAAAGACTTAATTAGGGAACTTAATAAAATACAAAGGAAAGCTGCGCGATTCGTCAAAAACTGCTACGGGCGTACATACAGCGTTACGCAGATGTTAAACGAATCGGATAGGTATGGGAATTCGTTATACCCCCGAACAATCATTCATTCAAGTATTCTACCAGCTGATTGGTAGGTTCTTGGACAGTCCCCATTCTGCATCCCACCTCAGAGACATTGTCTCGCTTTCCCTCCTAAGAATGGCCCGTTATTAGATCCCTCTTCAATTCTTCATATCTTCTACCTCCTCTTATTTCGTCCAGAATTCCTATCCTCTTCCTTCCTCTCCCACGCTTCCCCAGTGTTCTCCCCTCTATCACTCTCTTCAACATTCCCTCTCCTCTCAAAACCTCCTCCATCCATCTCTTCTGCCTTCTCCGAACCTCTGCCACAAGCTTCCTCTCCTCTCCGACCATATCCAATACCTCCTCGTTCGTCTTTCTCGCCATCCAGCTAACCTTCTCCATCCTTCTCCAAACCCACATCTCAAACGCCTCAAGCCTACGCACATCCTCCCTTCGCAATGACCAAGTTTCCGACCCATATAGCGCCACGCTCCATATTAAAGTTTTCACCAGCCTCTTCTTTACGTCTCTTCTCAGACCCCCCCTCATCAATTCCCTTCTCTTCGAAAATGCTTCTTTAGCGAGCGCAATTCTGCATCTGATGTCCTTACCACTAAACCCATTCGCCTCCAAAATACTACCCAGATACGTAAACTGCTCGACCTGCTCTATCTTCTGCCCTCCCACCCTTATATTCAGCCCCGCCTTCTTACTTCTAGAAAATCTCATTACTTTTGTTTTCTTGTGATTGATCTTCATCCCATACTTTTCGCACTGCACCTCTAATGCATTCACCATTGACTGTAACCCCTTGGCCGACTGACTAACCAATGCTTGATCATCTGCAAATCTCACTGATTTTATCAGCTCCCCTCCTACCTTTATTCCTACAGCCTCCTCCCCCCAAGCCTCCCTTACCATTTCTTCTGAATACACATTAAAAAGCAACGGCGATAGTGGGCACCCTTGCCTCACTCCCCGTCCTATCGTGGCCCATCCCGATTCTCCATTGGCTACCCTAACCTGCGCAGTCTGATTCATATACAAATTTCGAATCAGACGCCTGTCCCTCCAATCGACCCCTAATTTCTTCAACACTCTCATTAATTTCGTCCATTCCACCCGATCGAACGCCTTCTCGAAATCTACGAAGCATGCAAAAACATCCTGCCCATACTCTAGGTTTCTTTCTACTAGCGTCCTCATCACCGCTATAGCGTCTCGCGTTCCCGTCCCTCTCCTAAACCCGAACTGGTCGTCACCCAGGTATTCATTTGCCTTCTTCTCTAGCCTTCTGTTTAGAATCCTTAGAACTACTTTGGCCGCGTGGGATATTAAGCTTATTGTCCTATAGTCTTCGCAAGTTTTTGCCTTACTCTTCTTCGGTATAGGAATTAGTACAGTCTTCGCGAAGTCTTCCGGCCACACTCCATCCTCATAAATCTTACGAATTAGCGCAAAAAGTTTTCCTCTTCCGTTCTTCCCCATGCTCTTTAAAAACTCTGCAGGTATGTCATCTATTCCCACCGCCTTATTCCTTTTCATGTCTCGTAGAGCTCTTTCGATTTCGCTATCTAGGATACTTGGTCCGATGCCATCTCTGTCGATATCGTCTTCCCTTTCTATATCTAACCTATTGGGCCTTATTTCTTTACCATACAGCTCTTTACCATACAGCTCTTCAACATACTCCTTCCACCTCTCCTGGATCTCTCTCGGTTCTACGATTACCTTTCCCGTCTTGTCTGTTATCGTTGTAATTCCCCTTCCCTTATTACCACCCGTCAGTTCCTTTACTTTCCTATATAATGCGTCTGCTCTTCCCTCTTTTTGGTATTTCTCTAACGCGTCGATCTGTTCTCTCCACCACGCCTCTCTTGCTTTCTTTGTTTCTCTTCTAAGCCTGTTATTAAATTCTCGGTATTTTCTCTTACCTAGCTCTGAGTTTACACTCTTCCATTTCCTTCTCTCCTCCATCTCCCTGATCATCTCCTTCGTGATCCACGGTTTTCTAATTTTAGTTGCACTCACTACGCCTACCGTTGCTTTCGCCGCTTCTATAATTCCATTTTTCAAAATTCCCCATTCATCTTCCACTGATCTAACTCCATGATCCTCACCCATTATCTCATCCACCTTCTCCCGATACTTCTTCTTCATTGCCCCAGTTAATGCCTCCGTATTCCACTTACGTACCCTCCTTCCCATTCTTATCTTTTTCAGTTTTACCCGACATTTCATGACTAATAAGTTGTGGTCTGTGTCTGCATCAGCTCCTGGATAAGTATGCGAGTTTTTAACACTATTCCTGTATCTGTGACGTACCATTATATAATCTATCTGGAACCTGTCTGTGTCTCCCGGCTTCTTCCAAGTGTACCTACGTCGAGGATGATGTCTGAACCATGTATTTGTAATTACTAGGTTATTTCTGCGGCAAAACTCCACAGCTTTCTCACCCCGGTCATTTCTTCTTCCTAGCCCGTAATCGCCCACCTCCCGCCCATCTCTTCCTTCACCCACCACCGCGTTCCAATCCCCCATTACTACCAGGTGCTTACTTCCTGGTATCCTACCAATTATTTCCTCTAGCTGATCGTACACCCCATCTACCTCCTCCTCTTTATGATTAGAGGTAGGCATATAAACCTGGATTATAACTAAATTCGTTGGTTCTGCTTTTAGTTCCACGACTATTATCCTATCACTCACTTGTTCTGCATGCACTACTTTTCTACCAAGTTTCCTATTCATTACGAATGCAACCCCGCGCTGACTTTCATTCCCTCCACTATAAATTACTCTATAGTCGCCGCTCCAGTAATCCCCGTCATCCTTCCATCTTACTTCACCCAGACCCATGATGTCTACACCCACCCTCTCCATTTCTTGCTTTATATTCTCTAGCTTCCCCGCCCTCAGCATAGTCCTAACATTCCAAGTGCCTATTCTTATAGTTTCGTTCCTCTTCTTAATCTTCTTTTCCTCTGCTGCTGCTTCGTCTGAGCAAGGATTTCGTGTGATGACGACCGCAGGGGCCTTGCTCCCACCGCTGCCGGGCACGACACCCGGCCCTCTTGGCCGAGTCCCGTAGTTGCCAGGATTCATTATCAATTGAGAACTGTCCATAATTTCAAGGTTTTTGTTTTAATTGAGGTAGTATTCCTTGGCCTTACTCAATAGTGTTTTTTACGTGACACCATCACTTCAGAGGCCGCCCCACTGGGGTCAGACGCCTTTTGCAGCCGCCTCACTGAGGTACAGACGCTGCGCGGACTACCATTTGTCTGTCTCCTAACCTTCGACCAATCTGGCATGGGTGACCCTACCAGGAGCAATGCTCCCGCCAGTGCAGCTCTAGGGGTCATCGGAGCACGCAAGCCCTTCAACCACGACAAGGTTGTAGTCCAAGAGAAGGGCCCCGAACAATAAGGGACTTCAATAAATGCAAGGCGTAACTTCATTAAAGCGTTTCCTTTTTATATGTAAACGGCTGGTGTCCTAACACCCCCCGCCACACGCCTATTGAGGCGGCTTGCGGGGTAGTATGTAGATGTAGAACTTTGGTCTCTCATCAACGCTTTATTCGTTCTCAGTGACCTTAAACGCTCCGCTGGCGATTGCCACCAAGTTTCGCTATACAGTTACTAGCCCAATCAGCATAATCGAGCCCGGTTCATACTTCTCGCTCGCTATTGGCTGAGTTAAAATCATGAAAGTTGATATCTGTCACGCCCTCCCCACTCGCTCCCTCCCCACCCTCCCCCGGGCCCCCACCTCCCTCACCCCCTCCTCGCCGCACACATTGGTTCCACACCTTGCCGCGCATAACCAGCTCTCTCGGCTTCTCCAACTCATCCTGCGTCGTCCCATCGCTGACACTCGAACAGCGAGCGCTCCTCGGCCGGTCCCCCTCCCACTAACTAATCTCGCTCAACCCTAAGCCCGATCCATCTAGCACGAAGAGCAATAAACACGATATTCCCACAGTCACTAAAATTTTCCTAATGCTTTCTCTGCTGCCCTCTCTTTGCCCTCGCCCTCGTGTCACTCCTCTTCCTTTACGCCCTTCCGCTCTGTTTCATCACTCTTTGTAATTTCAACGGCACAATCTAGTATTCCTCCACAGCAATTTCATTGCCAACAACATTCACGGCTTTCCCGAAATCATTTCATGTTTCAAACTACCCGCTGTTTCACCCAGCATGTTCCGCAATAAAATTATTTTAATTGTAATTCATGTTTATACTTGTTTCTTATTATGTGGTGCTATTTTTTATAAGTCATCCATATATGCACTCTTATCCCTCGGCCATCTATTCTAATTCTCGTTCTGAACTTCCACGGACGGTCTCTCAAACCTAATCCTCCGATTTAGTTGCTTTCAGTTTTTGCACCACTCCTCGCAAATGCAATCAACAATCTTCTCTTCTCTCGATAATTACAACTACGTGCTGGACCAATTTCTAATTACGCATTCGCACTCAAGACTTTGAGGCAACTTTCTGCAGTCGACAGACACTCACCGCCAATTCGTGGACAGTGCGATTGAGAGTGAATCTTGTACCTGTCGTGCAATTGCAACAGCGTAAGTTACCAGGTCCTCACCTTTAATAATGAGTTTGGAAGAGCATTATGCTCTTTCACAATCAAATCTGCCACTCGAAATAGTGTAGAACATCACAGCCAAGGAATACACTTCCTTCAATAATCTGATCGTAAATCATAATTCTCGCCTGCTGCTGACAATTGACCGGTTAAATGCTTGATCATTTAAGCCTTTCCTACAACATTTCTCTTGTCGCTTCTCAATATCTCACCTCCATCATTGAGTGACGTCCTCATTAAATTTCACTCTATTTGCATTTTTCAAATCCCGTAAAAAAATCATTTCATTGTTAAAAATCATGATCAATAAGACCCAAGGAACACTGTGAATTAGCAACTTAATTGATAAAATTAGGGTCACTTTAAAATTTAATGACCCATCATTAGTGTACCAAGCCAATACAACAATATTTTAGGCATAATGTATTGTTTTCGTCCTTAACAACCACAAAAGTGGAGCCAGAGGACCGAAAACCATGAGGAGCAAAAATCGAGAGAGGAGATAATCCCGGGTTATGATATCAAAAAACGTTTATGTGTTTAGTATCCCCCGAGAAGGGAATTGGTTTACTTGCGGCTCCGCGTCTCTTTGAACGAAAAGAGATTCTCAGACTAATTGTTGAAGGAGCACGCAGACAGACAGTTCAGGTAACATTTGGCCGTAGACCAAAGCAGAATATCAGATTCTTAAGCTTTGAAGGGAGTAACATTTCCAGCCAACATTTCACTCGAACCAAGATGAAAAAAAGCGTTTCTTTCAAATCACCACGTAATATCTACGATAGGTATATCTCTTTGAACGTACGTATACGTAAAATGTCTCTGTGAACCTGCTGCGAGCAAGATTATTCATTACTTTTGGTCCTCCTCACTCCCCGTTTCATCATAGGATCGGAACGGCATCGTGAATTTAAAAACCTCTCTCGTTACTAATACATCCATAGCTCCGTCCACGTCTCGCAGGTTTTGCCTTATTGAGGGACTTTCTTCAGAAAAATGTGATCATTATGCAATGCAAGTACAATATTTACAACTTGAACAAGTTTCCGCCTCTCACAGTTTTTACTGTAGTTTGATCGCAGTTTCGACCCATCTCTCATAATGTATACAAGTATTATATACAACAAAAACCTTCTCCGATTGAAAAAGTTCTTCCATCTTATTTCTCAAATTGAGAAATTAGCTCATTCCATCTATTTAAAATAGTAATTAAAATGACTAAATACCATTAAATGTAATAAATAAATCGCAATATTAATTCTACCAAAATACTTCAAGCTCAAACATCACCCAAAATATCGAAGTATATTTTAACAAGTGTAGCTAAACGTATTGGAAGTCACTTTAATAATTACTTTTAAAACCAAAATAGCAACATGCAATTTAAAATAATTCGGAGTAAACACAAAAAGTAAGTAGAGTTGTCAATTTTTTAAATCTTTCCTTGAATAACTTGTAACCACATTTTGACAATGCTGCGTAAAAGTGCCCACACGTAAAAACACGTCTTGTCGTATATCTGTCCTTGAGATTTAGTGATGGTAATGGAATAAGCCAAGCAGAGTGAAAAATGCTTTCTGCGCAATTCAAATGGTAACTCATTACCCTGCGTGTCAAGAAACAACCACGGAATGAATACAATCGATTTTCCGGCGCGAACATGAGACAAATTAATAAAATAAACAAAAACTGGCTTTAAAACAAATGGAATAGTCCTAAGACGAATATCAGGTCATATTCATAAAATAATTTAAATACAAACGACAAATTGTCTTACCATATATCAGCGTATCAATCCCATTAGTCAATATTGAAGTCAAGTATCCTTCGTTTTGGCTTACCTGTAGCATCATTTTGCAGGACATTATATTGGATATGTGATTTTTCGGCCAAATATCTGTAGCAGTTCATCGAAATTACTTCTACTCACTCCACAGTATTGAAAAACTTAAAAGGATGTACACATATATCTTCAAACGAATTGTAAAACTGTAATTTCAATATTCCGTGACTTGTTATTAGATGCACCCAATACGGATGTTTCCACCGTTTGGCCCTCACACGAAGCAAAAGTGGTATACCGCAGAGTTTCAACATCATTCGTTGTAAAACAACTGTAGAATCTTGTCTTTATTTATTATGGTACAAATAGTGAAACATAATTAACGAGGGAGGGCGGCGATTGGAGCAAGGAAAGCTGGGGGGTGGGTGTAGCATATATTACCCCACCTTGGAAGGAGGAGGTGTGGAGAGCTAAACTGATAACAGGGCCAGGGCAGGGTGGTGGTCTGTTTAGTAGAGGTATGATCGGAGAAATGGAGGGGGCCGTGAGACGAACTCCAGGAGAGAGGGCGGAGGGGGGCAGGGAGGTGGTCACAGAGGCGGGAGACACCCTATGGAGACCGGAGCACGGACTAGTGCTGAGTCTCAAGCTGTACGGAACGGTATTTATGACGCAAAACAGCGGCAATACCGATCGACTATCGCTCTACTATGCACAATTAGAATACAACAGTGTTGTTTCCGGCTCTTTATCTCTCTTCGTTACCAGCATTTAAAGAGGAATTTAAGCAATTAAATCTTAAGCCAAAAGTGGATATTTTTTCGAGCTATTGAAGCAATGTTTGAAATCATAAAATACCTTGTGTAATCGTTCTTTGGTTTTTATGCCAGCAGAAATTCCCGTTATAGTGATTATTACGCGATGAACCACAAAAATGAGCATACGGTTTTGTTTTTAACTTCTTGTGTTACCCTCATCCCATTAATATCTTTAACATTCAGTAGGCGGTATGGTTAAAGCCGGATGGTTTCATATTTCACCCCTATAGGCACTTAGTAATCCTATCGTCCGTGAAAGATAATCGAATACCTGTATATTCATTACTATCGGCAGCCGCTGGTAACTCGTTTCACAGGCGCAGCAGTACCACTGTCCCCACCGAGGGTTTCTTTTTAAGGACTTTTATACTTAGTTATAAGTTAGCGGCTTACGTCGATCTTCGTCCACACCGCTTTCCCACGTCATACATTACTCTATTCGCATTTTTCTTTACACGATAAGTGTCGACCAACTGACGAGCTCAAATGCCCGCTTTTCTTCATTGATTCCTGTTCGCGGCTGGGTGAATTTTAATCTCCACACGGCCGTACTTTAAACAAAGCCCACAATTAATATAAGATATTTATTTGAACGGAACGTCTCATTTGGCCAGTGAATGCTGCTCATTTCTTCAGACTGAACTCACTGTATCAATCCTTCGTTTTATACTACCACATTTCACCAGGACAATCATTGTACATCCACTCGTCCTTCAATCAATAGCAACAATTCCTTCAGGAGCTCCATTGCCAAACTATGCCTCGTTTCCATCACGTTCTAGAATATTTGTCCTTAACAGCTCAGCACAGAAACGACAAACATCAATCCGTAATGGATGACAATGCTTGCATCAGATTTCCAAAGTTAGCATTACCGGATCAAAACATCCGCTTCTATAAAAAATTGCGAAACAAATTATTTTGGCCCGCTGCTATTTTCACCTCGTTGATTAACTTTCAAGGTACATCTTCGAGAAAAAATATAAGCATAATAAGCCACTTGTGCTCCTAGTGAAAACAAGTAACAGAGCCATATTCTCTTTTTGTTCACACTTGCTCAGCAATTATCCTCCAAAGCGACGTAAATCAAGGTGATAAGGAAAAAATCAGCTTTTAAACATTAAAACGCAGGAAAAACAACAATAATCGTTAGGAACTCGCTCAGCGCTTAATAAAAAAAATTGGAGAAAAGCATTCCTGAAAAAAATTTGATCGTCATTAACAGGTAATTTAAAGGGTACCAAGACATTGCCTTTGCGTTTTTTTTTTAGGTTAATGCAACCCCACAAGATTTTCACCTGCAGGCCGGTTTCGTCAGCAGATTAAGTTTAGGGTGTTCCCATAAAGGTAATAAATCCCAATATAAGTTTAAGTGATAGTTCTCAATTTCACTTCATGGAATTAAGACATCATAAAAGAAAAACCATAATACTTCATACGCTCCACACTTTTTTGAATACTTCAACCGAAGTCAACGATATGCCCGCGTCGCTAACAAGAGGTTCACCACAAATTTTTCTCGCAGTGTCTTTCATGCCCTACCCTACATTAGCTTTCCGTTAGGTTAAAGGATGGGGGTTATTTTTGAGGGATGAAAATGTAAACATTTACTTTTTTGAAAATGATTATGCACACTGAATAGTATCATCACCGAAGAGAAAGCGAAAATGTTCTATGAAAAACCTGTAATCATCGAAAAACTTTTTTTTAATCCCTAAGACATATTTAAAGATAAAGACAAAGGTTGCGTGTGTTCTTACTACAGTGTAATTCACCCAAATATACTTATTTATGCTGGACGTACTTGGAGAAAAATAAGTGACGGAATAAGAGAACATTACGCATATTTTAATAAATAATACAAAAAACCTTTTTTTGCCAAGCATTGAAATGAAATGACTGTCCCACTATTTTTTAAATCCTATAGGTATGATGTGGGGGTACCGTATTGGACTTAAAGGAAACCTTTGAAATTACCTTTTTTTAAAGAAGGTGGATCAGATTTGTTGAACGATCAAATTCCTTTGAACACATTACCCCAATAGCCGACCCTCCACCTTTCGCCATCTATCCCAGGCCGTGACCTATATCTTGTTCACCATTTTCAACTCTTACTCGTCCGCAATACTGTGTTTTGATATATTCCCTTCAAAAACTACCCTCCGACTTCCAGCCTTAAGGAAATCAGGAGGATAAAAGGCATTGCCAGAAACGCCTATATAGTAAAGTTCTTATTAATAATAAGGGTTTAGCATCGATACCGGTTGAGATAATCCATCAAGTGTGAAAAATACGAAGTAACATTTTTTTCGGTTATATAATTCCCAATTAGGGTGATTATAAAGTTCATCTTCAACCACGGCATTCATCCAATTTATTCCAAAAATCAAATTTGTTTTCAGATAATAATAAATCCATATCAAATCACAGATAGGTATTTGAAATTTTCAAGGAATTGTTAAGAGTATGCATATTTAATTTCTAGCAAACATTTTTCTCAATTTATACCCATTTACTTACAATACTGAACATTTAACAAGCATTCGTTTTCATTAGCGCTGAAAATCAACGCACTCCAATCGTTAACTTAGCGAAGGATCTGCGCTCTAATTATAAATTCACGAATTTTAGGTGTAGCGAAATATACAAAATGTGACACTCGCTAGTGGAGAAATGGAGGTGGGCGAGGGTGAATAAATCGTCCATTGGAGGAAGTATGTACCAAAATAACTCACACAGGAGAGAACTTCAAATTCTTTGTCCCACCTTTCGTGTAAACCTTACCCTACCAAACATCAACCCTTCACAGGCGTGTGCCACCAAGTTTAGCAAACCTATATGATTCACAAAGCGATCACGTCACTTTACATGTAGGAAGAGTGACAATCTTCCCGGCATGAAACGTCGTCACTGCTTGGAAATACGGCTCCACAAGGACTACTTCGTTTATTTACACCAGCAAGAGAGCGTAGGGCTAATGAAAAACGTGGAGTACTTACTTATAATCCCAACAGCAATCTGCAAATAAAGCCGATGGATATCTCACTCCTCAAGCACAATGGCCACAACATTTTTAACACATACACCAACACTTGGGGTCACAAGCCCCACGAATTTCTATTCACAAAACAAGATATAGAATGCACTCCACCACAATCCACATTCACTTGTCACACAACACACGCGTAACCCAACGGAGTACACCGACGACAAAATTATACCCTAATGCCCCACTTATTTATATTCACCAGGAATAAAACATGCAAAACACTCCTCCACAATCCACATGCACTTGTCGTCACACAACACAAACATAATCCAACGGCGCACCTAGACAACTCACGACGCACCACCAACCGCTCAAACAGATTACCAACTGCCTTCACGGCGTGAAGTTCACGCCGCGCAGCCATGTTCCCCTACTCCAAACGATTGTCTCGTCCTCCCTCTCTCCCTCCCCGCCACTCCCCTCCGCTACACTCCCCTCCCGAGTAGCCAATGATCGACCGCATCGCCGCTACGAGAGAGTCAGCCTCTCGACGCTGGCGGGACGCAAGTGAGCAGTGCCGGATTGCCGTGCTTTTTAGCCTCCGATGCCGCGCCAGCAATGCTGTCACGCCACAACTCGCCGGAACAAACATGTGGATCAGTGATGCAGCCGCGTTAAACCGCTCAAGACCAAAGTTTAAAAGCCACTGCATTGCACTTCGCACTCCAGAGTCACCCAGGCAATGGCGTAATACCTACGTCTACATATTACCCTGCGAGCCACCTCTAGGGTGTTTGGCAGGGGGTGACAAGTCAGCATGCAAGCGGACCGCCACATGCACACCGCACGGTCATGAATATTAAGGATACTAACCAATTCCATCATTAACTAAAAACCATCATGCAGCATGCAAGAGAATCCCCACATGCACGCCACACATGTACGATGACACATAATATTCTACATGCTACTTAAGAGGGCAATCTGCCTATGAGCTAGAACATGCAAAACATGCTGTAAGAAACACCATAAAACTCCGTAAACATTCTTTAAGAAATACATAAGTTAGTAAGCTACACTACCAGTCAACTAATCTATTTCTAAGTCCTTACAAGGCCGTTATAGTCTCTTATCGCTCGCGGAAAAAACGACATTTTAAATCTATCTGTTCTACAGTCTATCTCTCTTATTTTATTTTTATGATCTAATCTACCATAGTACGTTGGCGGTCGTAAAATATGATCAACTTCGTCGGAAAATAAACTACTCTTGAATTTACATAATAGATTTAGTCTTGTTTTCAATCTACGGTCTGACAGTGATTCCCATCCGAGTTGTTCTAAGAGGTCAGTAACACTAACAAGATTATCGTAACGGCTTTTCACGTACCTGGCTGCTCTTCTCTGTACACGTCTAACTCTGTTTTTAAGCCTGTTTCATGAGGATCCCAAACACTGGAAGCATATTCTAAATGGGGTCTAACGAGGGCTTATTTCTCTCACTTTGTCGTCGCACTTGCCTAGAATTCTTTTAACAAATCCCAATTTACGATTAGCTTGACCTGTTATTTCCCGAATATGTTTATTCCACGATAGATCATTATTGAGCCTAACTCCGAGATATTTTACGGATTCTACCGTCTCTAATTGGGTATCCTGAATGAAATAGCTCTGTTGTGGGGAGTTATTTTTCCCCCAGAATTTCATTACTACGCATTTTTTCAAATTTAACTCTAGCTGTCACGCATCGCACCATGCTTGGATTGCAGTAAGGTCGTTCGTTAGTTTATCCTTATCTTCACTGCTACGGATTTCTCTGTATACTACAGCGTCGTCCGCAAATAATCGAAGTTTACTGTTTATTATTTCACCAATATCGTTGATATAGAGTAGGAAAAGGAGTGGGCCTATGACACTACCCTGAGGGACGCCAGAAGTGACTCTAACTTCGTTGGAGGCTATGCCGTCTAATACTACTCTTTGCACGCGATCGCTCAAAAGTTCTCTGATCCAGGAAATTACATCATCGTCTAGGCCGTATGATTTTAGTTTTACTAATAACTTTCCGTGGGGCACTTTATCAAATGCTTTTTTGAAATCAAGAAAAATCGCGTCCACTGGAATGTTGTCCTCCCCGGAGACTAATATATCGTGGGCAAACAGCGCTCCTGAGTTTTGCATGATCTACCTTTCCTGAATCCGTGTTGAGTTCTCATTAACAAGTTATGCGTGTCTAGGTGTTTCAATACTGAGCTGACAACAATGTGTTCAAGGATTTTGCATGAAATGGACGTTAAAGATATCGGTCTGTAATTACATGGCTGTTCCTTGTCTCCACTTTTGAATATGGGCGTTACATTGGCAATTTTCCAGTCATTTGGTACTCCGTGTTGCTTTATGGATTTTGTGAATATTAGCTGCAAGTAGGGGGCAATTTCTGACGCTAGTTCTTTATACACGCGAGAAGGGATTTCGTCTGGACCAGGAGACTTATTTGGACTGAGCAATTTCAATAAAATTTCTATTCCGTGAGCACTAATATCAAGGTGAGGCTTCTTTCGTATGCAGTGATTATCAACCGCCACGGATGAATTCTCAGATGACTCGGTGAACACGCTCTTAAGGTAGGAATTTAATAAATTGGCTTAATCGGAACTGTTTGTTAACACATCTCCATTATCGTTTCTTAGCGAACAAACGGTAGATCTTTTACCTTGAACTTCCCTAACATAAGACCAAAATGCTTTTGGGTCATCCCGTAACTGCTCTACAAGTGTTTTCCTTTTAAAATTCGTGAATGCTTTCCTGAACGCTTCCTTTGTAGCGGCTTAAGACCACTTATATTTACCTAAATTGTCTTAGCACAGTCTCTCTTGACGACTGATACATGACACCTAAAACATCGCCGTAATGCACTTGTTATTTTAAAACTCAATGGTCACAATGAAACCAGATAATTTTTTTTCTTTTAATGCCTTTAGTTGTGATTTCACCTAATTATTCGAGAAACGTTCATTCATTACAGTAAACTACCGGTTAGAGGTAGGTTGTGATGAAAGTCAGAGAATATCCAACGAACCCATACACGTGCCGTGCCCTTTCTACCTCTAGTATTTCTTTCTTCATCTCAGCATAAGTCCTACCTTTCTTCATCCCGTCCATAAAACCGATTCTCTTCCTTCCCCTTCCCCGCTTACCCAACATCCTACCCTCTATCACGGCCTTCAGCAAACCATCGTCCCTCATTACCCCTTCCAGCCACCTACCCTGTCTTCCCCTAATCTCATCTATAAATTTCCTCTCCTCGCCCACCATGTCAAGCACTTCCTCATTTGTCTTCCTTTCCGTCCAACGCACCTTCTCCATCCTCCTCCACACCCACATCTCAAAAGCCTTCAGCCTATTTTCGTCTTCCTTTCTCAAGGTCCACGTTTCTACCCCATGCAACGCCACACTCCATATCAAGCTCTTCACTAGCCGCTTTTTTACATCCTTATTTAAGGTCCCCGTCATCAGCTCCCTTCTATTATTGAACTCTTCCTTCGCTAGCGCTGTTCTTCTCCTAATGTCTTTGCTACTATGTCCTCTTTCTTCTAGCATACTACCCAAGTAATTAAATTGTTCTACTTGCTCCAGTTTGTGACTTCCTACTCTTATCACCAGCTTCGCTTTCTTAGTCCTACAGAATCTCATTACTTTTGTTTTCCTATTATTTATCTTCATTCCGTATTTCTCACACTGCTCTTCCAGTGCATCTACTAAATTTGCAGTCCTTTCGATGACCGACTCACCAACGCCATGTCGTCTGCGAATCTAACCGACTTTATCCACTGGCCTCCTACTTTCATTCCCACATCTAGCTCATCCCATGCCTCTCTTACCATTTCCTCAGCATAGATGTTAAAAAGTAAAGACGACAACGGGCACCCTTGCCGTACCCCGCGACCTATAACTGCCCACCCTGATTCACCGTCAGCTACCCTTACCTGAGCCCTCTGCTCCATATATAAGTTTCGGATGAGTCTCCTATCACGCCAATCTATTCCTAATTTCCCCAGTATCTGCATTAGTTTCTCCCAGTTTACTCTGTCAAACGCATTTTCGAAATCTACAAAACAAGCGAAAACATCCTGATTATGCTCTATGTTTCTATCTATGAGTGTCCTCAATACCGCAATCGCATCTCTGGTTCCCCTTCCCTTCCTAAACCCAAATTGGTCATCGCCTAAGTAGCTCTTTGCTCTGCTCTCCAGCCTTCTATTTAGTATTCTAAGCAACACTTTTGCTGCGTGCGAAATTAAACTGATTGTTCTATACTCCTCGAATTCTGACGCTTTCTTCTTCTTCGGGATAGGTATTAATACTGTTTTCACGAAATCCTCTGGCCATACTCCTTCCTCGTAGATCCTGCGAATAAGTTCGAAAAACGATTTTCTCCCCTTACTACCTAGATTCTTCAGTAGCTCCGAAGGTAGGTTATCGGTCCCACGGCTTTTCTACTCTTCATCTCTCTTAATGCCCTCTCTATTTCACTCTCAAGTAATTATGGTCCGAGGCTATCCTTATCTATTGTTCCTTCATCCTCTAGATCTAGGCTAAGGGGTCTATTCTCGCTGTCATATAGCTCGAGAAACGTTGTTTATCCAAATAAACAAAATTAGACATTAAAATCTGACTGAAGATGCATAAATACGAATTTGGTTAATTAACACAGTTAAGTGCTTGAATGATCCATTTGTTGCTTGATTTTGAATTTGACAATAAAATTTAATAAATTACAGTGGTAAAGTTTAATTTTCGAGTTTTTCGTAATTTTCGAGTCATTAAAGGTAACTTCTGTACTTATGTTTCATCCAGCTGCTTAAATTTTTAAATAAAATTAAAACATCATCCCTAATGTCAAAGAGAAAAAACTTGCTATAACTAACCTAATTACCCACCGTGATTGCAAGAATATCTTTCTGCATCGACACTGAAAACCTTTAGCACATAAGATTCTCATTGGCTAGTATTATATCTAATTTAAAAATGTGTACGCCAAGTAAGAGAAAATAAGCAAATTATTCAATGAATTCAAGAAATAAGTTCCATTAATGGACAGGCAAACTATAATCATTACCGAGGACGAAATTAGTGCCCAAACTACCTACCTAGACCTACCATAATGGCAGTCATTATCTACTCGAGTATTAGGATTTTCTTGAAAAGACGAATGGAGTCACTCAATCCCGAAGCGGGGAAAACTGGCATCAATTAAATTTAAACGTAAGTTTTAATCTCAGCTCCATTCTGAATTAATCAAGGACGATAAATGAAAAATATTAGAGTAAATGTGTGATGCCTAGGACTTTTATCCTTTAGTAATTTAATCATAGTCGAAAAAATGAATTGGAAGCATGGTTGTGGGATATCTTTATCTATTGACAGCTCATAAGATAGTTAGAAAATTACTATTTTTTGTTTTGCAAGTGGGAATTGACTATACTAGATCACTTTTATGCCAAAAAAGGCCATTGGTTTCGTGAGAATGTCAGAGAGGAAAGAGATACCCGTGGGATTTTTGTACTTGAGTGCACTTGCGATCAACGCCGTAAATGTTCATACCACGGCTAGCTTGCGGGATCCTCTGTACTATGCAGGACCTATGATGAACACTTGTGGATTTGAAACAAGGATTGTCATTAATGGATTTATATTGATCAATTAACATCATCATATCGTCGCAATTATTACCGCACTATAATAGAACATCATGTCAACTTATGAAGATGAGGTATCAATGGAAGCTGATTATAGTTCAATTTTCATATTCGACCACCAAGAGTTGTATTTCATTAAAGTATTCTACCAGCTGATTGGTAGGTTCTTGGCCAGTCCCCATTTTGTATCCCAACCTAATAGAAATTATCTCGCTTTCCCTCCTAAGATATTAGATCCCTCTTCAATTCTTCATATCTTCTACCTCCTCTTATTTCGTCCAGAATTCCTATCCTTTTCCTTCCTCTCCCACGCTTCACCAGTGTTCTCCCCTCTATCACTCTCTTCAGCATGCCCTCTCCTCTCAAAAACTCCTCCATCCATCTCTTCTGCCTTCTCCGAACCTCTGCCACAAGCTTCCTCACCTCTCCGACCATATCCAATACCTCCTCGTTCGTCTTTCTCGCCATCCAGCTAACCTTCTCCATCCTTCTCCAAACCCACATCTCAAACGCCTCAAGTCTACGCACATCCTCCTTTCGCAATGACCACGTTTCCGACCCATATAGCGCCACGCTCTATATTAAAGTTTTCACCAGCCTCTTCTTTACGTCTCTTCTCAGACCCCCCCTCATCAATTCCCTTCTCTTCGAAAATGCATCTTTAGCGAGCGCAATTCTGCATCTGATGTCCTTACCACTAAACCCATTCGCTTCCAAAATACTACCCAGATACGTAAACTGCTCGACCTGCTCTATCTTCTGCCCTCCCACCCTTATATTCAGCCCCGCCTTCTTACTTCTACAAAATCTCATTACTTTCGTTTTCTTGTGATTGATCTTCATCCCATACTTTTCGCACTGCACCTCTAATGCATTCACCATTGACTGTAACCCCTTGGCCGACTGACTAACTAATGCTTGATCATCTGCAAATCTCACTGATTTTATCAGCTCCCCTCCTACCTTTATTCCTACCTCCTCCTCCCCCCATGCCTCCCTTACAATTTCCTCTGAATACACGTTAAAAAGCAACGGCGATAGTGGGCACCCTTGCCGCACTCCCCGTCCTATCGTGGCCCATCCCGATTCACCATTGGCTACCCTAACCTGCGCCGTCTGGTTCATATACAAATTCCGAATCAGACGCCTGTCCCTCCAATCGACTCCTAATTTCTTCAACACTCCCATTAATTTCGTCCATTCCACCCGATCAAATGCCTTCTCAAAATCTACGAAGCATGCAAAAACATCCTGCCCATACTCTAGGTTTCTTTCTACTAGAGTCCTCATCACCGCTATAGCGTCTCGCGTTCCCGTCCCTCTCCTAAACCCGAACTGGTCGTCACCCAGGTATTCATTCGCCTTCTTCTCTAGCCTTCTGTTTAGAATCCTCAGAACTACTTTGGCCGCGTGGGATATTAAGCTTATTGTCCTATAGTCTTCGCAAGTTTTTGCCTTACTCTTTTTCGGTATAGGAATTAGTACAGTCTTCGCGAAGTCTTCCGGCCACACTCCATCCTCATAAATCCTACGAATAAGCGCAAAAAGTTTTCCTCTTCCGTTCTTCCCCATGCTCTTTAAAAACTCTGCAGGTATGTCATCTATTCCTACTGCCTTATTCCTTTTCATGTCTCTTAGAGCTCTTTCGATTTCGCTATCTAGGATACTTGATCCGATGCCATCGCTGTCGATATCGTCTTCCCTTTCTATATCTAACCTATTGGGCCTTGTTTCTTTACTATAGAGCTCTTCAACATACTCCTTCCACCTCTCCTGGATCTCTCTCGGTTCTACGATCATCTTTCTCGTCTTGTCTGTTATCATTGTAATTCCCCTTCTCTTGTTACCACCCGTCAGCTCCTTTACTTTCCGATATAATGCATCTGCTCATCCCTCTTTTTGGCATTTCTCTAACGCGTCGATCTGTTCTCTCCACCACGCCTCTCTTGCTTTCTTTGTTTCTCTTCTAAGCCTGTTATTAAATTCTCGGTACTTTCTCTTACCTAGCTCTGAGTTTACGCTCTTCCATTTCCTTCTCTCCTCCATCTCCCTGATCATCTCCTTCGTGATCCACGGTTTTCTAATTTTAGTTGCACTCACTACGCCTACCGTTGCTTTCGCCGCTTCTATAATTCCGTTTCTCAAACTTCCCCATTCATCTTCGACTGATCTAACTCCATTGTCCTCACCCTTTCTCTCATCCACCTTCTCCCGAAACTTCTTCTTCATTGCCCCAGTTAATGCCTCCGTATGCCACTTTCGTACCCTCCTTCCCATTCTTATCTTTTTCAGTTTTACCCGACATTTCATGACTAATAAGTTGTGGTCTGTGTCTGCATCAGCTCCTGGATAAGTATGCGAGTTTTTAACACTATTCCTGTGTCTGTGACGTACCATTATATAATCTATCTGTAACCTATCTGTATCTCCCGGCTTCTTCCAAGTGTACCTACGTCGAGGATGATGTCTGAACCATGTATTCGTAATTACTAGGTTATTTCTGCGGCAAAACTCCACAGATTTCTCGCCCCGGTCGTTTCTCCTTCCTAGCCCGTAATCGCCCACCTCCCGCCCATCTCTTCCTTCACCCACCACCGCGTTCCAATCCCCCATTACTACCAGGTGCTTACTTCCTGGTATCCTACCAATTATTTCCTCTAGCTGATCGTACACCCCATCTACCTCCTCCTCTTTATGATTAGAGGTAGGCATATAAACCTGGATTATAACTAAATTCGTTGGTTCTGCTTTTAGTTCCACGACTATTATCCTATCACTCACCTGTTCTGCATACACTATTTTTCTACCGAGTTTGCTACGTGGGATATTAAGCTTATTGTCCTATAGTCTTCGCAAGTTTTTGCCTTACTCTTTTTCGGTATAGGAATTAGTACAGTCTTCGCGAAGTCTTCCGGCCACACTCCATCCTCATAAATCCTACGAATAAGCGCAAAAAGTTTTCCTCTTCCGTTCTTCCCCATGCTCTTTAAAAACTCTGCAGGTATGTCATCTATTCCTACTGCCTTATTCCTTTTCATGTCTCTTAGAGCTCTTTCGATTTCGCTATCTAGGATACTTGATCCGATGCCATCGCTGTCGATATCGTCTTCCCTTTCTATATCTAACCTATTGGGCCTTGTTTCTTTACTATAGAGCTCTTCAACATACTCCTTCCACCTCTCCTGGATCTCTCTCGGTTCTACGATCATCTTTCTCGTCTTGTCTGTTATCATTGTAATTCCCCTTCTCTTGTTACCACCCGTCAGCTCCTTTACTTTCCGATATAATGCATCTGCTCATCCCTCTTTTTGGCATTTCTCTAACGCGTCGATCTGTTCTCTCCACCACGCCTCTCTTGCTTTCTTTGTTTCTCTTCTAAGCCTGTTATTAAATTCTCGGTACTTTCTCTTACCTAGCTCTGAGTTTACGCTCTTCCATTTCCTTCTCTCCTCCATCTCCCTGATCATCTCCTTCGTGATCCACGGTTTTCTAATTTTAGTTGCACTCACTACGCCTACCGTTGCTTTCGCCGCTTCTATAATTCCGTTTCTCAAACTTCCCCATTCATCTTCGACTGATCTAACTCCATTGTCCTCACCCTTTCTCTCATCCACCTTCTCCCGAAACTTCTTCTTCATTGCCCCAGTTAATGCCTCCGTATGCCACTTTCGTACCCTCCTTCCCATTCTTATCTTTTTCAGTTTTACCCGACATTTCATGACTAATAAGTTGTGGTCTGTGTCTGCATCAGCTCCTGGATAAGTATGCGAGTTTTTAACACTATTCCTGTGTCTGTGACGTACCATTATATAATCTATCTGTAAACTATCTGTATCTCCCGGCTTCTTCCAAGTGTACCTACGTCGAGGATGATGTCTGAACCATGTATTCGTAATTACTAGGTTATTTCTGCGGCAAAACTCCACAGATTTCTCGCCCCGGTCGTTTCTCCTTCCTAGCCCGTAATCGCCCACCTCCCGCCCATCTCTTCCTTCACCCACCACCGCGTTCCAATCCCCCATTACTACCAGGTGCTTACTTCCTGGTATCCTACCAATTATTTCCTCTAGCTGATCGTACACCCCATCTACCTCCTCCTCTTTATGATTAGAGGTAGGCATATAAACCTGGATTATAACTAAATTCGTTGGTTCTGCTTTTAGTTCCACGACTATTATCCTATCACTCACCTGTTCTGCATACACTATTTTTCTACCGAGTTTGCTATTCATTACGAATGCAACCCCGCGCTGACTTTCATTCCCTTTACTATAAATTACTCTATAGTCGCCGCTCCAGTAATCCCCGTCAACCTTCCATCTTACTTCACCCAGACCCATGATGTCTACACCCACCCTATCCATTTCTTGCTTTATATTCTCTAGATTCCCCGCCCTCAGCATAGTCCTAACATTCCACGTGCCTATTCTGATAGTTTCGTTCCTCTTCTTAATCTTCTTTTCCTCTGCTGCTGCTACGTCTGAGCAAGGATTTCGTGTGATGACGACCGCAGGGGCCTTGCTCCCACCGCTGCCGGGCACGACACCCGGCCCTCTTGGCCGAGTCCCGTAGTTGCCAGGATTCATTATCAATTGAGAACTGTCCATAATTTCAAGGTTTTTGTTTTAATTGAGATAGTATTCCGTGGCCTTACTCAATAGTGTTTTTTACGTGACACCATCACTTCAGAGGCCGCCCCACTGGGGTCAGACGCCTTTTGCAGCCGCCTCACTGAGGTACAGACGCTGCGCGGACTACCATTCGTCTGTTTCCTAACCTTCGACCAATCTGGCATGGGTGACCCTACCAGGAGCAATGCTCCCGCCAGTGCAGCACTAGGGGTCATCGGAGCACGCAAGCCCTTCAACCACGACAAGGTTGTAGTCCAAGAGAAGAGCAAGAGTTGTATATAATTTTTAAATTGTTTTAAGTTTATATTTAATATTAAACATGACAGCAAGCTTCGAAAAAAAGCAGAATTCTTAAGAAAGATAATTTCGCCGGCTTACGGCTGAAGTTTGATTTGTCGCCATGTAATTCATTCCAGAAATAATATAAGAACATGAACGTAAGGCAAACGAATTTCTTCAAGATTCCCTTGAAATACGTGATTAACGCCTTCAGTCGTTGTTACATTCGATCGTTGAAAAGGTGTACGGTGAGATCACGATCTCTGACTTTTGTAAAACACCCGCCAACAATACTCAATACAACAATACGTAAACTCAACACCAGATATATGATGTAATAAAATTTCTATTAGCCATCCCATGATGATGAATGGTATTTTTGTGCACCCCATGTATGGACAAGGAAAGAAGAACTCATCTCAGTTATTGATAGTTTTCGCAAGAAGCCAATTGCGAAAGCAAATGGCTTCGGAGTGATTGATCCGCTGCATGAATACCATTCATGATATGTTAATCTGCAAATAATGAAAACCCACATGATAAAGGAAATAAAGGTCAGAGAAAAATTCTGGGATCACTGAAAACAGAAAAAGTCGTCTTTAGACTTGGGATGAAAGAATACTGCTACGAGGATGAGCAAAAAATATGTCAGATGCAATCATGAAACGGAGAAATAGGTCGTTCGGCTTTCAGTATTGCTATGGGCATACGTTTACTCACAAAACGAGCTGTTATGATGTGTAAGAAAGTAAGAATATCAACCTGTGGGTCCAAGGATTACAGAAAGACATGGAAGAGATGGGGATAACGGAGAATTATGCAGCAATAAATTGCATTTAGAATATTGATGCAAAATGTCAAGATTTTCCTGAAAAGGGAAAAGAAGAAAATACATAACACCTGGACCAAAGGGAAGAGGAGAAAACAAAGCAACATGATAATGAACAATTGGAGAACAAGGAAAGAAATGAAAAATAAGAATCAAAAATAAATTAGTTGGGTTATTTTAAGCGGCGGACTTAAGGGATAAAAACAAGAAAATATAAATACAAATCCAGAGCACACGTACTTTTGTGGACACGCACCCGTCTTTAGCGCGATTTTTGTCGAGCGAACTACACACGTGTATGACATTTCAATCAGATTCTCTCCATATTTTTTTATTATTGACGTGTAATTCAAATTCCTGGTGATTTCTGCTTGTTTTCTTCGAACTTGTGGGGCTTAATTCAGGTATGCAGATGCGTGGTAAGGGTGTTAGACGCCGTTACGGGGTACGGGACCCCTTGTGGGGTGCGGGAACATGTCGGTTGCAGGATGCGTATGTTCGGCATAGTTGTGCTAATAAGGACGCGGGTGCGGGACACGGATTGGGGCGTGGATGTGGTGACTCAAATGCGCGACCTGGATGTAGAACTAGAGCGCAGACCTCAGGGGCGAAAGCGAAAAATACTATCAAACGGTACGGAAATCTTGGTCCGATCGTATTTTGCCAAGTTGGAGCTGATCCGAAAAGGAACGATACGTTCTGTGAGAAATGAAACTTGATTTTTTTTTACTTTGGGATTGTACCCATTTAAGTTGATTCCGTACTACAATCAATTAGTGGGAAGCGCGGGAAGTTTGATGAAGAATTTGTTCTTTGTCTTGAAAAAGATGGGGGAAACCGACTGGAAGGTGAACATTGCCACAGATGGTGGAGAGAAGGGGGGAGTCAGACAGGGACACAGCATGGGGTACGGTTGGGTCTGAGGACGCTACGAGCATTCAAAGGGATTAACAGAATTGTGGTTAGGAGAGGGCAGAGAACCTTGGATTTATGAAACCACCAGCAGGTATACAACTACAAATGGGGGAAAATAAAGTGCTGTTGGCAGTTTGGTGAATATCCTAGGGAGGCAACATTGTAGCCTCAATACAGGAGGCACGTGGGGAAAAACGAGGAAATACCAATTTTGAGGGAAGAGTCATGAACACAATCTTAGAGGAGAGAAAGTACTGAGAACTAAGGTGAACTCTGGGGAAGAACTGGTTAAAGGAAAGAAGGAAGGAAGGAGTATTCTGTGGCGCGAGATAGGAATGGAATGTTACGAGGGAGAAAGGGCATTGACAGGGGAGGGGCATCGGAGTTTAGGGGTATGGTAAAGACTTAAGAGAGTGGCGGGAGAGGAGATAGTGAAGTGTTACTAATATTGGCTTATGAATCAGGACAATGGAACTGTTTCATCAAGGTGAGTCTACCTGATAAACAACATTGTTTTCCTCAAGAGAAATAAATTTTAGAATTTTATCATATTTTTATTTTTGACAAAAATGTTTTTTGTGCATTTTGTAAATCCACTATTTCTCCGGAGAGGTACGTCTTAGAAAAGCATTCTTGGTTGTATTGTCATAAGCAAAGCATGAGTCATTAATTTTTAGTGCCAGTTAAAAGAAAAATAAATTTTTGATTATAAATTGATTGGTATTTATATTAAGTTCAGTGGAGTTGCGCCTTGCGGCGATCCGCCCTGAATTACCATGCATAACATTGCCGTGACCGTGCGTCGATGAACCGAGACTGAACTGGAGAAAAACATTTTCAAACTCAGACGTTGTTTTAGAGAATTCACATAGATACTTACACGACACATAGACCTTCATACGATAAAATTCTGAAATTTGCAACACAAATAGAGAACAATCTCGTTTGTCAGGTACCATAATTTGGTACCGATACTACAAAGGAATTATAAGAAAAAAAGTAAACTTGCATGCTTGAAATATGCCTATAAAGGTCAATTTTTACGTTATCGCCTTATTAAAAAAATGTCTTAAATGAAATAAAATATTATTAATAATATTTGAACGTAGTGTTGTTTTATTTAATATGAAGTAAATGGTTTCTATGCAGACCTCAAGTTTTTTTTATTAATTGAGGCTTCCGGGATCGGCTGCGTTGAGCGCGTTGATAACTTCCGAGCTTTCGCGGACATTGCAGGACGCATCTTCAGGAATGGGTTGATGAATCCCATTCCTGAAGATGTCTCCTGGAATGGCGCATTGCGAAGTTATCAACACGCACAACGCAACCGATCACGGAAGCCTCTTAGCAACTCTACTCGCTGCGAAAACTTAAAATTTTAACCCCTTGGTTTTTTTTATTGTTTAGCTACATAGTCGAGTGCTAATACTCTTGTGCCCGACAGTAGTCATGCTTTAAAGTTCAACTCACAGAAAGAATGCGATTTGATTAGTGCCCTTCTCTAAAAAAGGAAAGGACGATAAAAGCGGCTCTCATTGACGCATTATTGGAAACGGAAGAATCGTGTTTAAAATTGCTATTTACTTTAATTACGGTCGAGGAGTCTTCGATTTCACATATGGACACTGGGGTGTTTTCAGTAAAGTGGAAAAACTTTTGAATGAAATCCAAAAGTGGTCGTTCCATGCTTTAAATTCACTATGCGGTATTCATAAGTCTTGCCTTGTCACAACTCACTGTAAGAAGCAGAAGCGAAAACAATTTGCCTTGGTGTAGCCGACGTTAAGACTGATGAGGATAATGATGTAGTCGCCGACAAGGTGTCTATCCAACTGAGAATTGGCAGCAACGAGATAGTAACAATAACCCTTGCAGCTTATAAGATCTCCTGCTGCTACTTCCATTACTGGCGGGCCACTCGAAGGCCACTTTTTTAACGGGATTTTACCCTCAAGAGACTTCTTTGTATATTTTCCGAGAAGTTCATTTCATTGCGGTCCATCGATTTATTCTTAGACCTCTTTCAGGAAGGTACGTGCATGGCATACTCTTTACTACTCGGTTAATCTTTAGGGAAAATCCCCAATGTGCGCCTTTTATTATCCACCGAGACTAACCACCATTTCCCAGCGGGGAAATTCCAGTCGGTGGTGTGAGAGGGGCTTAAAAAGGAACAAACCAAACCTTCAGTCTTACCCATTGAGGTAGATGGAGGGGGCATGACGTCACTAAGTTGAAGCCTGACGGTCGAAATATCCGCCATGATGGATACCCCCGTTTTTTCTTGACTTGCCATTGAATTGCACGGGAGTTTGGACGCATTGGTGGAAATTACGCTGAAATATCTGCCTTCTACTAGAAAGATAAGGTGAGTAAGTCTTGAATCATAATCTAGTTGTTTTGAGCTGTTATTTGCACTGGAGTTTTGGATGGATTTTCGTTGAGATTATGAATTATTATTAATTTGTTCTCAGATGGTGTGTTGTACTGCATTCGGGTGCAGTTGTCACAGCGATCGCCTTAAATCTCGAGTAACCTTTCACAGGTTTGACACATTTCTTATTTATATGGATTATATTATTCAGATATTCAATTGATTTTACTAAGAGAGTATAATTGACCGCGTGAGCTCGTAAAAGCACATGTGCTTTCACGGCTCATACTCATTGCGTACTCGAATGTTTGTTCATTTGGTCACCCAATTCTTATATCCTACGCATGCATTTATTTAGAAAATTATATTTAGGATCTAATTGAATTACTTTCGAAACCATTACCTGTCATTATTAACGGCCAGTAGATATGTACTACATATGGAATGAGGAAAATGAGATTAATAAGCGACAAAGCTGGTAATGTCGGCCATATTTTACGCATTAAACTCAATACGAGTTTAACAATGTACGTAAATACTCATTTCAATGTTAGATGTGGGTTGTTTCGTTGTATTGGATCAAGGAAAGTGGAATATAATTTTGGGTAAATAAGCTCTTAGTTTAAGGGATAAGACGTACTATTCGAGTCTATGCAGGACACATTTTTTGTGCTTGCTAAGGAAGAATGTGCACTAATTAATTGATACCTAACGAAGCTGTTCGCACTTCACCAAGTGCTGAAAAAATGTATAGTAAAGTCCAAAAGAAAGTATATTGTAGATTTAGAGAATACTTTAAGAGAAATTATCCAGTGTGATTTGAATTGTTGTCCGTGTTAAACTCAGCCACAACATTTCTTTTTTCTCCTTACAGAAAGTTCATCTAAGTCCTAGATTGAAGAAAAGGAAGGTGATGGATGGAAGTTAATCAATTAATTTCTCTGTGACATCTGACAATCGTGTGTGTTTGGATTATCACATCATATTATATTCTTTGATTTAATATGCTATTTTCACTACCCTAATGAAAGGTTTATTGTCACTATTGATATGTCTTCATTTTGTTTTAATAATGTACAAAGTGATAGTGAATAATTAGTTTCTTCTGATGGCTGTATACATCAATGCTAATTTTAATGAGGACTATACTGTAGTGTCGTCGGTACTTATCATGAAACAATGTGAAAACGCAATTGTGGAAGATTAGGAGTGTGAGTCGGTTGAATCCTATTTTTTTAAAAGCTACAATGGTTTTAAGTAGACGCTGCAAATACTCACAAGTCGTGAAGTTGTTGGTGCTTATATGAATTAGTGAAATGTTATTGCAATACAACTATATGATTGCATGTGAGTCAGGAAGTTGTGGAGTTGGAGATGGCTGCATCCTGTTTTTTAAGTGGCTACAGTATTTTAAAGTTTTTTATGGAAATATACTTCCAAGTCTTGGTGTCCGTGGTGTTTCTCACCTGATATCAACTCAAGAAAGATGTGGAGTGAAGGTGTCTTACCCATGTAATATTTTTTAGAAATCATTGGTGTTCTAAATTTAGGGTGATTTGTGCAGTTAGACCCAAGGCAAAGTCATCAGTGCTTATCATTAATTGCTATGTAATGACTACCTTTTCGCAAGAAATGGGAGGATTGTGAAATGAGGATTATCTGGATGCTTCCCTTTCTTTACTGTTTAAGATATATTACTTGTAATATTGAATGCCTATTTCTCCACAATTTGTGTTGTGACTTCATTTTTTGGCCAATAAAGTAGATTATGAATTAATATGCTCTATGATGTTTTCCACCTACTAAAGTTTCAGGAAGTTCCGCCGGGTGAGCAAGAGGAAACCCTAGTCTGACAAATTCTCAACTTGTGTTGAAAGGTATGATTTGCTGGGAAAACTTCTCGTCTTCATTCAGCGTGAATTGAAAGGTGTCATTGTATCGTATATTCAATGTTTCATATCAGCGTTTTATTGACATTGTCCTTTCGGATATTTACACTCATTTACAGCTTTACGAAAATCTGGTCATCTGTAGTAAACATTGTAAGTAAGATTGTGATTTTTGTGCTATATGCACGCCAAGGTATAGGCAGGCTACCTAATTTTGGACTGTTTTTATCAATATTAGTAGTTTGGTTTATATCTACGACATCTGCAAAAATGACTTTAGTGCTTAGAATATGCATAGCCAGCGCTTATAGTATTCCGCCGAGCATCTGTGGAGATTTTCCGATCCGCCTCTCTTCGCAAAAATGCGTGGTTTTTAGTGACCCAGTGAAATGAATTACTTGGTAAGTCATAATAATCGTTCTCAATTATTTAATCCTTTATGATCATTATTTCTATTATGTGTGAGGAAAGAGCGTACTCTCCTATTAATCTCTGGGTATGTTAGTGAGTGCTTGTAGTCTTCAGCCGGGCTTTGGAGATTTTCTGATCTGCCAATCTTCGCAAATATTCGCTGTTTTTATCGGCCCAGTGAAATTAATTACTTAGTAAGTCATAGTAATCGTTCTCAATTATTTAATCCTTGGTGTCATTATTTCTTGTGTGAGGAAAGAGCGTACTCTCCTATTAATCTCTGGATATGTTAGTGAGTGCTGTACATATTTCTTAATGAAATTGCGTGCGACTCGGACGATGTCACCCTATAAACTGTGGAAATATTTGGAGATTGTGTTTTTAAGAAGGGAATACTTGCTAACTTTAAGAGATTTACTGTTGAAAAACGTCGTAAATTTACAAAATTAGAGCGTCAGCCCGTAAGTGCTCCTGTAAATCGGGGGTAACAAGTATGGCGGACAGGCCACGCCCACGTTACACTTTCAAGCATTGGCCACCATAGCTAGCGCCCCCTCCATCTACCTCAATGGTCTTACCCGCTGTCAACGCGACCTCTCACCAACCAAAGATAATTATCCATTGAACCTCACAAGGTGCCGCACCCGGGCGCGGACCCCAGGCACGGCACCCGGGCGCGGACTAAGAAGGGGACAAGCAGGTGTGTTCCTGGATCCATAATCCAGTTGTGTAACCCCGAAGCATGATCAGGTTCGTTTTATCAGTGCGTGTAAGGCGGGTAAAGAACCCGGAAGCGGCACCCTTGTACATGGTCTAGAGGGATACCTGCGTCCGTAACTCTTGTGTGCACAAGTGGTATGGGAAATATTGAGTTTTTTTTTGTTTACGTCAATAATGAATACCCTAATTTGTGCTAGTGATTATTAATGTAGTATACTTGTGTTAGCCACGAAGAGTGATCCGAAATGGCACGAAAAACTACTTAACCAATGCCATCCGGCACTAAATCATTTCGAGTAATTTCGTACCTCTCCCGGACCGGCACTTTACCATAATGGGTATTTCGTGCCGACTCGGTCCGGCACGAAACGTATTGTCCCGTACCGGGTCACATCCCTGCTTTCAACATCATTAATCAGCGGATGAACCCATATCCCATCTTTTCCAAATATTGACCGATTTCCTATCCCAGTATTGCAGAATCATCTACATCTACAAAATACTCTAAAAGCCACGTCAGAGGTGTGTGGCAGGGTATGATTAGTCACCAACATGCATTACACTATGTCATTTAGTTAGTTTAACTACGACTAACTATGAATTAGCATAAATCGCTAATGCATGTCATGAGGTAAAGCCTCATAAGCATGCACTGCACTACAGATATGCTCCCAATGGAGAGGGACCGTTAGTATATATGTATTTTGTCACTATACATATGGACAGAGACTCAAGAGTTATGTTGAAAACATGCACGGCGTGCTTTTAGTACTAGGGAACAGATAAAGGTTCAAGTATTAGGGAGTACTAATACTACTAAGAGCTACACTACCTATCGAAAAAACCCAGTTTAAAGTATCATTGGCAGCTGTTATGGTCCCTTATCTTTCGCGGGAAAAATACATTTTAAATCAGTTCGTTCTGCGGTCTAGTTCCCTTATTTTATTCTCATGGTCTGATCTACCCTAGTATGTCGGATTTGTAGAATATTATATGCTCCCAATGCAGAGGGACCGTTAGTATAGAAGTATTTTACAACTACACAATTGTACAGAGACTCAAGAGTTATGTTGTAAAGATGCACGGCGTGCTATTATCAACGTCGTCAGAGAATAGATCGGTTTGGAACTTACATTACAGATTGAGTCTATACATTTTAATCGACTGTCTGAAAGCGTTTCCCATCCCATATGCTGCAAAAGGTCAGTAACACTAACGAGATTATCATAACGGCCTTCAACGCATCTTGCCGATCTTCGCTGCCTGCGTTCTAACTCAGTTTTCAAGCCTACTTCACAAGGATCTCAAATAGTGGCAGCATATTACAAGTGGAGACTAACAAGGGAGAAGCTGATTTCCCCTACTTTAACGTCGCACATGCAAAGCATTCTTTTAAAAAATCCCAATTAACGTTTATCAACGCTGCGTATCATACGATGCCTCGCTTAGCTTACTTGTATCCAGCACGTATACTATGATACTAGATTTGCTGCGATAAAATATCCTGGTCCCTCCAACGTACTACCACAATCTTTGCCTGTGAAGCTGTTTGAGCGGTCACAACGTAAACGAATGAATAGCGGTCAAAACGGACGCTTACGGAGATATCTCCGGTTCATCCCAATTGTATCCACGGGATAACTTTTCCTTGATAAATTAGTCATAAATAAGATAGTTTGTTCATATTCATCAAATGCACCTCAAGTATCGATGGAGAAACCAAGTGGGGGATTTATTCACGCAATTTAGAGTGTTTTAACTCAGCAAACTGGCTTTGGTTTAGAGTTGAGCAAAATTGGTGTTATTTAACTTGTAGAGTTAGACTATGGAAGTCACACTATGCCTTGAGAGTTTCCATTTCCCTTGCTTTTAGTATAAATTATACTGCCTTTTTGCTATTCAGAGTTATTTAAATTAGCAATTGTCCTTTTTGGTAGATGTATTATGAGTTCATAAAGTTGAAAAAAATATTTTTATAGACAAAAGTTGAACTACTGGCTTAACTAAATTCGAACCTCATAAATTATTAAATATTAAATAAAGGCATTATTTAGACAAACTTCCTTTCATTTACCAACGCCTAGACGCAATCCCAACGCTGAAATTTGAGTAATCAGATACTAAATAGTTGGTATGATTGCGGAAGATAAAGGTTGTTACAGCGTTTATTCTCGTCGCAGTAGTTCCGTGAAAACGGCGATAAGACGTAGAAATGTAGTTGTGCGTCTCATACGAGGCGAAATCACCTACAAAGATATTTCTTAGGGACCTTAAGATTACTATCTCAACGTGACATTGATGTCTCCCATAAACACTTTTATCTCAAGCAGGATTTTCGTAAATATTTTCAATCTAAAATGCTGCAGAAGAGTCCGCGACACTTAAGAAATAGTAATGATATTACTCCTTGAGTTGGTCAAGAAAGGAGGATTCAGTTTCTCTTATTTTTCCACAGTATTTATTTATTTATTTAACCAGTTACATTATTTTCGGCATTTGCCTGGTGGTATTGGTCCATGCATCACTCCAATACTCTATTAACAAACAATAATCAATATTTCACATAATTAATATGAGTTGGTTCGCTTAATGTTTGTGGGGCGAAGTCTCTTCTTGAACTTCTTATAACATTTTGGGAAAAGATTTAATGCTTCTACAGGTACGGCATTCCACTCCTCTATCGTCCTGTTAACGACGGAAAATTTTCCTGTGTTGTTTTTTTGCTGTCGTACCCTTATTTTAAAACTATAGTCATTTCTTCCAATTCGGCTTGGCTCGAGCAATCTTTTACAGATTTCTTCCCATCCCTTATCCTTTTTGTAGAACCAAAATAGACCCAGGAAAGGTGGAAGGAGTATGTCGAAAAGCTGTATGGTAAAGAAATAAGGCCCAGTACGTTAGATATAGAAAGCAAGGAGGTTAGAAAAGAAATGGAGGCGACTTACCACTTGATTCTTGAAGCCAATTCCGCCATTGCAGTCGGCACAGTTTAGACCTTCCTCTGGCTTACGTGTCCGGCGGTCGCTTTTGATTTTCGTCAAATCTAAGTTAAAAACCACAGGCCAGGCGATGTTTAGTGACTGGTTTGGCAACACCTACCCGGCACAAAACCCTTCCCAAGCACCCCTATTCTTGCTTCACTTTCGCTCATGAGCGTTCACGGTCATGCCTACTCCATTTCATTTTAACCTCCTTGATAGAAAGGGAAGACGACATCGACAGAGATGGCATCGGACCAGGTATCCAAGATAGCGAAATCGAAAGAGCTCTACGATGCATGAAAAGGAATAAGGCGGAGGGAATAGATGACATACCTTCAGAGTTTTTAAAGAGCATGGGGAAGAACGTAAGAGGAAAACGTTTTGCGCTTATTTGTAGGATTTATGAGGATGGAGCGTGGCCGGAAGACTTCGCGAAGACTGTACTAATTCCTATACTGAAACAGAGCAAGGTGAGAACGTGCGTAGACTATAGGACAATAAGCCTAATATCCCACGCGGCCAAAGTAGTTCTGAGAATTATAAACAGAAGTCTAGAGAAGAAGGCTAATGAATACCTGGGTGATGACTAGTTTGGGTTTAGGAGAGGGACGGGAACGCGAAACGCTATAGCGGTGATGAGGACGTTATTAGAGAGAAAACTAAAGTATGGGTAGGATGTTTTTGCATGCTTCGTCGATTTCGAGAAGGCGTTTGATCGGGTGGAGTGGACAAAATTAATGGGAGTGTTGAAGAAATTAGGGGTCGGTTGGAGGGACAGGCGTCTGATTCGGAATTTGTATATGAACCAGACGGCGCAGGTTACGGTAGCCGATGGAGAATCGGATGGGCCACGATTGGACGGGGAGTGTGGCAGGGGTGGCCAGTATCGCCGTTGTTTTTTACTTGTATTCCGAAGAAATGGCAACAGAAGCAAGGGGGGGAGGAGGTAGGAATAAATGTAAGTGGGGAGCTGATAAAATCAGTGAGATTTGCAGATGATCAAGCATTGGTTTGTCAGTCTGCTAAGGGTTTAAATACAATGGTGAATGCGTTAGAGTCGCAGTGCGAAAGGTATGGGATGAAGATAAACCACAAGAATAAAAAAGTGATGAGATTTTCTAGAAGTAAAGGCTGGGACACAGTCAACGTTAACGTGTGACGCGAGCCGTTGACGGGAATACGTGTAGAGATGGCTAACGGGAAATACCGGGGACGGACACAGCCAACGTGTCCCGGGAGTACGTGTACGTGAGAGATGGGCAACTTTCATCTCTCCACGTTTCCCGTACACGGAGAACCAATCAGGACCACAGAAGTCAGAAGACACAAATTGAGAAAATGGCGGACGTCCAGTCCATATTTAGCTTTCATTTGAAGCTTTCAAAATATTTCGCGAGTTTCTCCAGCCATCTTCTTAACCAATAGTCAGTGCCACGCTGCTTAGTGTCTATAAATGCGTGAATACAAGATAAACGGTATTTTTGGCTCACAGTTTACCTTAAAATTTCCCGAATTCGCCGTTGCGCTTACGACAGTCAATTTTCACGGGAGGTGCACCGTGACGTCGATTGTGTCCGGTGGTTGAAACTTCCCGTCCCACGTAATACGGTTCACGGTTCTCGTCACACGCTAACGTTGATTGTGTCCCATCCTTAAGAAGGCGGAGCTGAATATAAGGGTGGGAGGGCAGAAGATAGAGCAGGGCGAGCAGTTTACGTATATGTAAAGTATTTTGGAGAAGAATGGGTTTAGTGCTAAGGACATCAGATGCAGAATTGCACTCGCTAAAGAAGCATTTTTGAAGAGAAGGGAATGGATGAGAGGGGGTCTTAGACGAGACGTGAAGATAAGACTGGTGAAAAC
Source organism: Pyrrhosoma nymphula (assembly GCA_963573305.1). NCBI lineage: Eukaryota > Metazoa > Arthropoda > Insecta > Odonata > Coenagrionidae > Pyrrhosoma > Pyrrhosoma nymphula. The sequence continues at coordinate 100,581,800 of OY754332.1, read as the reverse complement.
TTAAATATGGAGCGCGGCACTAATGGGTCGGAAACTTGGTCATTGTGAAGAGAGGATGTGCGTAGACTTGAGGCGTTTGAGATGCGGGTTTGAAGAAGGATGGAGAAAAAGAGAACATAATTGTTAATTAATAATAATAACATGTCCATCAGAAAAATAAAAGAGACCCGACTGTCAGCTTAAGTTCAACTCAACCTTCTGGTGCCATGCACCATGCAGCTGCGTTAAAGAACATATCGGGTATACCAAGTGTTCCTTCAAGTGCAGAATAAGATCATAAATGTACAAAACTGAAATACTAGTAGAATGAAGCAATCAAATGGTTTGCTAGATACATCGAATTACGTCCATAAACAATCTATCAACATTGAAATGGTATGGACATCCCATTGTTTAGTCATCATTAGTCAATATGTTTACTAAAACATAAACCTTTATACTATAAACCAATGACGATAGCACTCGTGAAAACTTTTAACGGGGATTCAACTGGATGCCTTGTAAAAAAAAAAGTCACAAACCATTCCACGAGAAAAGCAATTTTATGCAATGATAAGGTAGCGGGAGGAAATGAGAACAAATAAAGTCATCTGTGAACGAGATTATCGGAAACGTCTTTAGCCGAGAGTAAAAGTGCAGGAAGTGTAAAATGAAGCTCAACTGTCTTTTACTCGCTCCTTTTCCCACGGCATGTGAAATCCATTTTCACCTTATCTCATTACCCTCGTTGAGGAGGCATATGCCACATAATTCCCCGGGAAACATTCATCCGGTTTTGAATGGCAAACGAATAGGCGTTGCGACTAATGTGGCTAGAATGATTGAGCAGAGTAGTCAATATTTACAGTTAATATAGTCAATAAAGCAGCATCTAATATGGATGAATGCCCAACATAAAAATGGATTTTGTTAATTAGAATGCATACTACACGACAGAATATGAAGCAATTGTAAGGATTATGCATAAATTAAATTTATGTGCATTACTAATAACTAAGATTATGTAAATTACGTTACTTTAATGTTTTTTGGTTAAAACAATATGGCTCTATGAATGTTTATTGAGATCCGAGCAAATTACAAGGTACATAGTTAGTTTAAACGTGTAAAAGAGGCACAATTTCTGAATGTGGTGGTTTATGGTCGCTGACTTATTAGTTAAAAAGAAAGAATCAAAATGTTATTTACTGTTTGCTCTTTGATTTGCAGTCATTTTGATGATGAGTTCTTTAAGAAGCCGGAAATATCAAAATATCGTTCATACGTACATATGTACCCCGTTCCCTTTCCTTAGAGATTTAGCCACACAGCAAAATTCTGAGAAAACTCAGTGAATACGAACTAACTCTGTTTTAATTTTATTCCATACGGCCCTTGCACACTTATATTCCTTCTTCATACGCATTGCATTATACAAGCTCATCAGTTATAAATAAGTGTAATAATCCTTCTCTTTGGTGCTATATTATTCGAATTCCACATTCATTCATAAACTTCATAAACCATTCGTTCATCATCCCGAACTTAAATCACAGACCTTTACCCTCAGCTCTCAGCCAATACTGAAACTAAGATGCTTAGGTTTAGAACACAGATTACACTCCTCAGTCTGGTGAAACGTTCTTTAAAAGTCAATCCTTTTGATTCGATTCGGACACATCAATCCATTACTCGTATGCCGTGAAACACGGAATCACCAGACTGTTCTTCATTACATCACTTTTCCAAATCAGGCAAATATATCTGTACAACCATCTGCTATTGTAGGATCTTCGAGAGCATTGGCTAAAAAATTATTTTGTTTCGTCTAAGCAAAAGAAAGTTTTTAATTTTGTATAATTTAACCGGTGGTAATATGTAGTCTACGCTGAGTTTCTCCCCTAGGCAACCATGAAAATTAAGACACTAAAAAATTCTCAACTAAATTATTATCAGCACCCACATCTCTAAGGTAAGAGGTACATACAAGAAATATCTCAATGTACGCGTCCGCACAACATTTAAATGACTGATGACGCTGTAAACTCGACGATATCTGGATGTAACTGATCTACGCTGTAAAATGGACGACGAAGAAATACAATCACGCAGAGGTGGGTGGAGAATTTTTAATTCATTACTTTTCTCCTCCTGGAAAAATAACAGCAAGTGGTAGGAAGAGAGAGAGAATAAGGTGAGCGAGGGGAGTGACGAAGTTGGTCAGGGGCGGAGGCGGGTCCGCTTGGCCATGGGGGGTCGTAGACACAGCCACGCGAAAGAAAGCTGCTCGGTCTCCCTCCGCTTTGTTTTTGCACCTCCTCACTCACACGCAGTCCCTCTCGCACCCCAGCAGGGAATCGACCGAAGCCCCAAGGGCGACAAGACCATTCACACAGGCATGACCATCGAGATATTCCTCGGTTGTCATGACCACGGTCGTAGAGAAGTGAAGGTCTGGAAGCTGGGCGCCTAGGCATGTTCCCTTAAAAAATTCGTTTCCCGCGGAGGCCAATAGAGGAGCCACCAATCCAGGAGGGCAAGTCCGCTATATATCGGTATACGTAACAACAGTATTTGCGTATTCATGTACGGTGATAATGATGTTTATCATCAAACTCTAAGGAGATCACTAACAAAAGTATTAATGAAATTAAAAGTTACATTTCAGCGTCGCGCGTCGTCTGCATACTTAGTTTTAACCCATTACTACCATCATACGAAATATATTGCACTGCGAACAAGAGAAAATGGCAGTTATTTCTGATATATTTTTCTATTACTAAGTGATGACTGAGTGAGTGATATATTCCCCTAGCTGGTCTGGTCTACCCTTCTCTTGGACTACAACCTTGTCGTGGTTGAAGGGCTTGCGTGCTCCGATGACCCCTAAGGCTGCACTGGCGGGAGCATTGCTCATGGAAGGGTCACCCATGCCAGATTGGTCGAAGTTTACATCTACATCTACAAAATACCCTGCAAACCACCCCAGGGGTGTATGGCAGGGGGTGTGTAATCACCAACATGAAATACACTATACCATAAAGTTAGTGTAACTACGACTAATTATGCATTAGCATAAATCGCTAATGCTTGTCATGAGGCGAAGCCTCACAAGCATGCAACACTACACTACCGATGTCATCAAAATGGAGAGTGACCGTCAATATACATGCATTCTACAACTACACAGATGGAAAGGGACTCAAGACCCATGTAGAAAACATGCTAGGAGTGCTGTTAGTATGTACTAGGTAACAGATAAGGATTCAAGTATTAGGAGTACTACTACTACTAAGAGCTACACTACCTAACGACAAACCTAGATAAAAGTCTCATGGCAGCTATTATGGTCCCTTATCGTTCGTGGGAAAAATGACATCTTAAATCTATCCGTTCTGCAGTCTAGTTCCCTAATTTTACTCTCATGATCTGATCTACCGTAGTATGTCGGATTTCGTAAAATATTATCAACGTCGTCAGAGAATAGACCGGTTTGGAACTTACATAATAGATTGAGTCAAAATTTTAATCGACGGTCTGAAAGCTTTTCCCATCCCAGTTGCTGCAAAAGGTCAGTGACACTAACGAGATTATCATAACGGCCTTTAACATATCTTGCCGATCTTCGCTGCACGCGTTCTAAATCAGTTTCCAAGCCTATCTCATAAGGATCCCAAATACTGGCGGCATATTCTAAGTGGGGTCTAACGAGGGAGAAGTAGCTGATTTCCCTAACTTTATCGTCGCACTTGCCAAGTACTCTTTTAACAAATCCCAATTTCCGATTAGCTTGACCGGTAATTTCTCGAATATGTTTACTCCACGATAGATCATTAGTCAGTTTAACTCCGAGGTACTTAACCGATTCTACGGTGTCTAGTTTTATGTTGTTTATGCAATAGCTGTTACAAGGAGCGTTTTTCCGTTTCCAAAAATTCAAAACAACACATTTTTTCAGGTTTAATTCTAGCTGCCACGCATCGCACCACTCTTGTATTGCCTCGAGATCCTTAGTTAGCGCTTCCTCGTCGTTAAAGCTACGAATTTCTCTATACACAACTGCGTCGTCAGCAAATAATCTAAGCTTACTGTCAACTTTGTCACCGATGTCGTTTATGTACAAAAGGAACAGAAGCGGGCCTATGACACTTCCCTGTGGGACACCCGATGTGACTTTTACTTCATTAGAGATAGCGCCATCTAATACAACCCTTTGCACGCGATTACTTAAGAATTCTCTAATCCAGGAAATTACGTCGTCGTCTAAACCGTAGGATTTTAATTTCATGAGTAGCTTACAGTGGGAAACTTTATCAAATGCCTTTTTAAAATCAAGAAAAATTGCATCAACTGGAGCGTTATGTTCACTCGAGACTAAAATATCGTGAGCAAAAAGTGCTAATTGAGTTTCGCAAGATCTTCCCTTTCTGAATCCGTGTTGTGTTTTTGTTAACAAGTTTTTTGTTAACAAGTTAAGGAGACAGACGAATGGTAGTCCGCGCAGCGTCTGTACCTCAGTGAGGCGGCTGCAAAAAGCATCTGACCCCAGTGGGGCGGCCTCTGAAGTGATGGTGTCACGTAAAAAACACTATTGAGTAAGGCCACGGAATACTATCTCAATTAAAACAAAAACCTTGAAATTATGGACAGTTCTCAATTGATAATGAATCCTGGCAACTACGGGACTCGGCCAAGAGGGCCGGGTGTCGTGCCCGGCAGCGGTGGGAGCAAGGCCCCTGCGGTCGTCATCACACGAAATCCTTGCTCAGACGTAGCAGCAGCAGAGGAAAAGAAGATTAAGAAGAGGAACGAAACTATCAGAATAGGCACGTGGAATGCTAGGACTATGCTTAGGGCGGAGAAGCAGGAGAATAAGAAATGGAGAAGGTGGGTGTAGACATCATGGGTCTGGGTGAAGTAAGATGGAAGGAGGACGGGGATTCCTGGAGCGGCGACTATAGAGTAATATATAGTGGAGGAAATGAAAGTCAGCGCGGGGTTGCATTCGTAATGAATAGGAAACTCGGTAGAAAAGTAGTGTATGCAGAACAGGTGAGTGATAGGATAATAGTCGTGGAACTAAAAGCAGAACCAACGAATTTAGTTATAATCCAGGTTTATATGCCTACCTCTAATCATAAAGAGGAGGAGGTAGATGGGGTGTACGATCAGCTAGAGGAAATAATTGGTAGGATACCAGGAAGTAAGCACCTGGTAGTAATGGGGGATTGGAACGCGGTGGTGGGTGAAGGAAGAGATGGGCGGGAGGTGGGCGATTACGGGCTAGGAAGAAGAAATGACCGGGGCGAGAAAGCTGTGGAGTTTTGCCGCAGAAATAACCTAGTAATTACCAATACATGGTTCAGACATCATCCTCGACGTAGGTACACTTGGAAGAAGCCGGGAGACACAGACAGGTTCCAGATAGATTATATAATGGTACGTCACAGATACAGGAATAGTGTTAAAAACTCGCATACTTATCCAGGAGCTGATTCAAATACAGACCACAGCTTATTAGTCATGAAATGTCGGGTAAAACTGAAAAAGATAAGTATGGGAATGAGGGTTAAAAAGTGGAATACAGAGGCATTAACTGGTGAAATGAAGAAGAAGTATCGAGAGAAGGTGGATGAGATAATGGGTGAGGATCATGGAGTTGGATCAGTGGAAGATGAATGGGGAAGTTTGAAAAATGGAATTGTAGAAGCGGCGAAAGCAACGGTAGGCGTAGTGAGTGCAATTAAAACTAGAAAACCGTGGATCACGAAGGAGATGATCAGGGAGATGGAGGAGAGAAGGAAATGGAAGAGCGTAAACTCAGAGCTAGGTAAGAGAAAATACCGAGAATTTAATAACAGGCTTAGAAGAGAAACAAAGAAAGCAAGAGAGGCGTGGTGGAGAGAACAGATGGACGCGTTAGAGAAATACCAAAAAGAGGGAAGAGCAGATGCATTATATCGGAAAGTAAAGGAACTGACGGGTGGCAATAAGGGAAGAGGAATTACAACGATAACAGAAAAGACGGGAAAGGTGATCGTAGAACCGAGAGAGATCCAGGAGAGGTGGAAGGAATATGTTGAAAAGCTGTATGGTAATGAAATAAGGCCCAATACGTTAGATATAGAAAGGGAAAACAATATCGACAGAGATGGCATCGGACCAAGTATCCTAGATAGCGAAATCAAAGGATCTCTACGAGACATGGAAAGGAATAAGGCGGTGGGAATAGAGTACATACATGCAGAGTTTTTAAAGAGCATGGGGAAGAACGGAAGGGGAAAACTTTTTGCACTTATTCGTAGGATTTATGAGGATGGAGTGTGGCCGGAAGAATTCGCGAAGAGTGTACTAATTTCTATACCGAAGAAGAGTAAGGCAAAAACTTTCGAAGACAATAGGACAATAAGCTTAATATCCCACACGGCCAAAGTAGTTCTGAGGATTCTAAACAGAAGGCTAGAGAAGAAGGCAAATGAATACCTGTGTGACGACCAGTTCGGGTTTAGGAGAGGGACGGGAACGCGAGACGCTATAGCGGTGATGATGACGCTAGTAGAAAGAATCCTAGAGTATGGGAGGGATGTTTTTGCATGCTTCGTAGATTTCGAGAAGGCGTTTGATCGGGTGGAAAGGACGAAATTAATGGGAGTGTTGAAGAAATTAGGTGTCGATTGGTGGGACAGGCGTCTGATTCGAAATTTGTATATGAATCAGACTGCGCAGGTTAGGGTAGCCAATGGAGAATCGGGATGGGCCACGATAGGACGGGGAGTGCGGCAAGGGTGCCCACTATCGCCGTTGCTTTTTAACGTGTATTCAGAAGAAATGGTTAGGGAGGCATGGGGGGAGGAGGAGGTAGGAATAAATGTAGGAGGGGAGCTGATAAAATCAGTGAGATTTGCAGATGATCAAGCATTGGTTAGTCAGTCTGCTAAGGATTTAAATACAATGGTGAATGCGTTAGAGGTGCAGTGCGAAAGGTATGGGATGAAGATCAACCACAAGAATAAAAAAGTGATGAGATTTTCTAGAAGTAAGAAGGCGGAGCTGAATATAAGGGTGGGAGGGCTGAATATAAGGGGAAGATAGAGCAGGTCGAGCAGTTTACGTATCTGGGTAGTATTTTGGAGGCGAATGTGTTTAGTGGTAAGGACATCAGATACAGAATTGCGCTAGCTAAAGAAGCTTTTTCGCAGAGAAGGTAATTGATGAGGGGGGGTCTGAGAAGAGACGTAAAGAAGAGGCTGGTGAAAACTTTAATATGGAGCGTGGCGCTATATGGGTCGGAAACTTGGTCATTGCGAAGGGAGGATATTCGTAGACTTGAAGCGTTTGAGATGTGGGTTTGGAGAAGGATGGAGAAGGTTTGCTGGATGGTGAGAAAGATGAACGAGGAGGTATTGGATATGGTCGGAGAGGAGAGGAAGCTTGTGGCAGAGGTTCGGAGAATGCAGAAGAGATGGATGGAGGAGGTTTTGAGAGGAGAGGGCATGTTGAAAAGAGTGAGAGAGGGGAGAACACTGGGGAAGCGTGGGAGAGGAAGGAAGAGGATAGGAATTCTGGACGAAATAAGAGGAGGTAGAAATTATGAAGAATTGAAGAGGGATCTAATAACGGGCCATCCTTAGGAGGGAAAGCGATACAATTTCTATTAGGTTGGGATACAAAATGGGAGAACCTACCAATCAGCTGGTAGAATACATGAATCAATGAATGGTCTGGTCTAGTGGCTAGCGGGGCTGGTCATGACACAGGTCGTCGAATGGTTATTGACGGCTCGGGGCGGCCAACAGGAGGCGCGGAGGAGGAGTCGAATGGCTCGCGTAATATCTGCATCTACGAAGTACCGTGCAAGCCACCACTAGGGTGTATGGCACGGGGAGATTCCACACCAGGCGTGCAGCACTCGTCACAGCACAAAACAGAACCTCGCACGCTCCCCCTGCCGCTAGGCTCAGGCCAAAGTCAGTCAGGAGAACTGTACGCAGTCCAACCGGAAACTGGGAGAGTGATACGTTAATGAATATGCAAAAATGCAGAACAATGCTATAGACACATATAGTGGTTAATATTACTAATACTATTAATCTATTAATGCTACGAAATGCTACTACTAATATAGCTCCGAATGGAAGAATGACCGACAGCGGAGAATGGAACGAAAGGGAACTAAGTGGATAGAGGAGCCGAAGAGAATCATTAACTTTTTAAAGGAAGCTTTGAAGGAAATGTTATTTTTTTGAGATGCATAAGATTTTAAGTGGAATTAGAATCACGGGATTGGACTTGATTAGAACATTTATATCTGGCATAAAAGCTGGCTACATTCAATTGCCAGATATTCACGTTATTTTGCTGCTTCTACTGTCATTTTCATTTATTAAAAATTGTGATCGCGTCTTGTGCACTCCATCCAACCTCCGCCAAACAAACATGAAAACCATTTTTTTGATACTGGGCGTCAACATGACCGTGTTGAGTGTCGGCTCTCTCTCCCGTTGGCCCATAGGAGTGCGCTTGGCAAGGATGGACCGAATTGGATTGAAGCGTTAATCTACTGTGTATCCATTTTCCACGTGAGAGGTCACTATTGGAAATTGTCATACTGGTCTTTATCATATTTATCTCAGATACCGTAACAATATCAGGTTTAATTCTAATGATATTCCATTAGGAAGAAGCGATCACGATTTAACAACTTGCGCATTTGCAATCGATATCTCCCACAGAGTACAAAGAAGTACTCGAGAAAATAATAGGAACATTAAAAAAATTGATCACCTTAAGCTGAAATTGTTACTGAATAGTGTAGATTGGTCATTTGTATATAGCCAACGAGATGTTACCTTAGCTTTTGATACTTTCTTAGAAAAGATAAAACAAAACAGAAAAATCTAACTTTGTGATAACAAATAGGGCCAAGTATACGCCTATTCAAACTTGGATGACTTTTGCATTATCTAAACGGCAGATGCACAGAAACGTATTATACAAGAAATTACAAAATAAAACCACATGACAAAAAACTTAAGAATTACTCTAATTCGGTTTCCACCAAACTTAGGAATGATATGTATGCGCGAAAGAAAAGTTATTATCTAAATTTGTTTAGTAAACATAGGAATGATATAAAAAAGCAGTGGCAATTTGTCAACAGAGCACTTTGTGGAAATGATGGTAAGACGATGCCTGAAAAAATGAAATTACCAGATACCCTTGATGTGTTCTTGTCAAATCCTGTAGACATTTCAAGGTAATTCATTACTTTTTTGTTGACGTTATAAAGAAGCTGAGAACTACAATGGTCTCTACTGACAATTTATTTAACTCGCCTTATGCGCGATATTTTCCCAAAAACAAGTTCAGCACTCGTTTTTTATGTCTCCAAGCACTGCATATGAAGTAAATTATGTCATTAATAGTTTGAACATAAATGAAACACCTGGAATTCATGGAGTTTCAGCCTTTACTGTGGAATAAGTTGGCGAAATAATTTCTCCTGTATTTTCTTTTGTAATTAACTTAAGTTTTGAGTCGGGAATCTTTCGTGAAAGTTCTATCATCTAAAATTGACTGAGACAGGCGGGATGTAGTGGAAAGTATACATATTGATTTTAATAAACAAGATGGCACTTTTTCCACAAGTTTTACTTCGGTACGACGCGTTTCAACCGTTAGGTCATCATTAGGTACAATACACGCCTGTACATCGGGCGAACATCAGGTACAGCAGGTATTGTACCAGATGATGACCTAACGGTTGAAGTGCGTCGTACCGATGTAAAACTTGTGGAAAAAGTGCCATCTTGTTTTTTGTAAATCTATCATCTAAGACAAATATGTAATCTACCTGTCCTAAAAATTGTGTATTATTCTATTGTACATTCTAAGCTGCACTATGGGTTTAGTTGTTGGGGTGGAACTACATCTCAAATATGTACCCTGTTATATGTCAGCGATCTTTCGGGGTTTGCACCGGGTAGTTAGGTCCATGGCGGCCAACGTTTTGATGCTCGAGTCGAGCATCGTCCTCAGGGCAGAGGCGAGTGCCTTAACTAGAAGTGGTCATCAATCAATCAACCCCATGGGTGGGTCAGGTCCGAAATTTTGGTGGGAAAATTAGGTAACATACGGTGGTCTTGACTCTCCCATAAGCTTAAGGATAGGTTTCCAAGTGTGACTCAGGTTGTGTGTGTATGTGACGTGGGTTCTCCATTTGACCTATTCTATCCTCACCCGCATATCCTCCACCGTTTGCTTTCGTCACGGGCCAGGTCGCAAAGCTTCAGCAAGGAGCACCGAGTAGGGCCCCACCGTCATGAGCATATTCCACTAGGCGTGAGCTAATGCTCACACTTTTCTGAACATAAATTAGGGATCGTGGTCTTAAAATGCGTTAAACTTAATTTCCAGCAGTGAAAACAATGAAAATCAGACATTTTTAAAACAGAATTCAAATCTCAATCACACATTTTAAGGATAAAGTAATGACTCCGATTAAATTGAGAAAGATATCTACAGCATTTGCAAAGTAAGGCACATGTCGTGATCTACCATAATTCGAAGCAGTTTAACAGTTTCCCTAAACACTTGCTAGTCAAATATTTAAGCAGAACGTGAAACTTAAATGACAAAGTGCCAATATGCCATTAAAAGGATGTGAGGCAGGAGAATTATTTTCAACTAAAATTGAACACTTTCCATAATGTTAAAGTATTTGACATTTCATTTATATATTCTCATATATTAACGGATCAATCATGTACATATATACTACGTAAGTCTTCAAATTGTTATTGCAATATATCTATATATTAAATTAAATTTACGCGATTTCATACCTGAGATACATGCAGCCGAGGTTCGCGGAGGTTCCAAATAAGATTGTGCTGTTATAAGAACAAAGATCGACCTCGCACTCACTGACTAATAAAGGCAAAAATAATATAGGCAATGCCGATTTCAGTTTTATTTTCATTTAGAGAGAATATCTGTGGAAGTGTTTTTCTTTTATTAAATCTTTCTTGTACCCAAGTTGTTTCAATATAGTTTCTCAGTTTCCCATTTGGTTGACTTTCTCTGAATTTCCGATTGTGCGATCAAGGCAACGAACGTCATCGTACACCGGTACAATTCCATCTGCATACACAAACCCGATTCTGTTGTAAAATATCATTGCATTAAATATTGCGGAATCCGTTTATTCCAGCATTGGGATTTCAGAGAAAAAGATTTGTTCAAGTCATTTCCCGTTGATTCGCACATTTTATATGTACTTATTTTTTCCTGCCGTCCTTAAATTCATAAATTCAGTAGTTCGATGGCTGTTCCTCATCACGGCTTTTGAATATGGGAGTGACATTTGCAATTTTCCAGTCCATGGGTACTTTGAGTTCGTTGATGGATTTAATAAATATATTCTGCAAGTAGGGTGCTATTTCACAAGCTAATTCTCTATACACGCGGACAAGAATTTCTTCAGGACCTGGGGATTTACTTGGACTTATAGATTTTAGCACATTTTCTATTCCGTGAGTGCAAATATCGATAGACGGCATCTATTGCTGGAAGTGATCATTTACCTTTACGTATGTAATCTGTGATGACTTGGTGAACACACTTTGAAAGTGGGAAATCAACAAGTTGGCTTTGGCAACAAGAGAATCACCCCGTCCTTTGCTTTCTAATTTGATCGATGAGGAAATACCATTATGTAAGCATTTGGTTATAATTATTTCACGATACCGGAATTGTTTTAATGGACTTGTATGTATGAAGGGATATGGTGACGGTACGGTCAAGACGCATAAGTATTTCACAGCCACTGGGAATCTTCTTGTATTCATCCATTGATAAAGGGTGAGGGAATAATGGAATTTTCAATTTTGACGTATGCAATTTAAAAAAGGCACGTACATATGGTTTACGAGGCCAGTAATCTATTTTAAAACCATTTATTGTATATACCTACGTACGGTGTGGCAATGAGAATAGAGATCCCTCGCATAAGATAGAGGTTAGTAGAGTGCATTATGTAAACTTCTGAGACTAATTGTTAACAAGCAATAAGTATCCATGTTTGCTTCATTTTCTTAATAAAGGAGATGAATAATGGTTTCCTTTGAAAACTTTCAGGTTGCCTCAATGTGAAAAAGTGAATTGTGTTGTTCCTGACATATGATTTGGATGCGTGAAATTATTTACATTGATTGTGAGGCTCGACGTGACAGCTGGCCCCACCGTTTCTTCTCATTACAGGTGATGGCCATGAAAGGTGGATGCTTCCATTTTACAGTGTTTTCTGTAAATATGTTTGTCGTGTGCTGCCCAACATTATAGCTTGCCCCATACAGTTAATCTACAACTACGAAGTACCGTGCAAGCCACCACTAGGGTGTGTGGCACGGGTCGATTCCACACCAGGCATGCAGCACTCGTCCCAGCACAAGTCAGAACCTCGCAAGCTACCCCTGGCGCTAGGCGCAGGCCAAAGCAGTCAGGAGAACAGCGCGCAGTCCAACCGGAAACTGGGAGAGTGATACGTAAATGAACATGCAAACATGCAGAACAATGCTATACACACATCTAATGGTTAATATTACTGATGTCGTTAATTTATGAATGCTACGAGATACTACTTCATGCAGAGAACAAAATAAAATAATGCTGGAGAAATCGACCGGTGTGGAGTGTTACAAATGAGGTTGTGTTATTAAGCACAAGTGAACATTCTACTGTACTTATTGAGGGTGGGAGTTTCATATGATTGATCTATCGCAACTATTATGATCCCTTATTGTGCGTGGGAAAAATGACATTTAAGATGTATTGGTTCGGCAGTCAATTTCCTTTATTTTATTCCTGTGATCGCTTCTACCGTAGTACGTTGGCTCTAGAAGTATATGTTGAACCTCCGGCAAAAAACTGTCTGCTCTGAACTAGCGCAAAAGATTTAACCTGTATTTCTCACTTCGATCAGTTGGAGATTCCCACCCCAATTCCTTCAACAATTCAGTAACACTGCTAAGTTTATCGTAACAACTTTTCACAAATCTTGCTGCTCTCCGCTGTATTCAATCTATTTCAGAGATTAGTCCTACTTCGTAAGGGTCCCATATACTAGCGGCATACTCCAAGTGAGGTCTCACGAGTGAAAAATAACATTGCTCTTTAACCTTCTCGTCGCATTTTCCTAATATTCTTTTGATAAATCCCAATTTGCGACTAGCCTGTCCGCAGATTTCCCGCACGTGTTTCCCCCAAGACAGGTCCTGAGTAAGGGTCTCACCTAAGTATTCAATTGACTCTACATTTGATAAGTCTGCTTGATTAATTGTGTACGTTTCGTTGACCGAGTTGTTATTTTTTCCAAAAAATCATAACAACGCACTTTTTAAAATTCATTTGTAGCTGCCAAGTATTGCACCATTCATTTCTAGCATCTAGGTATTTTTGTAACGGTATCTACATCTACATCTACAAAATACCCTGCAAGCCACCTCAGGGGTGTGTGGCAGGGGGTGAGTAATCACCAACATGCATTACACTATACCCTAGAGTTAGTGTAACTACGACTAATTATGCATTAGCATAAATCGCTAATGCTTGTCACGAGGCGAAGCCTCACAAGCATGCACCACTACACTACAGATGTCATCAAAATGGAGAGTGACTGTCAATATACATGCATTCTACAACTACACAGATGGACAGGGACTCAAGACCCATGTAGAAAACATGCTAGGCGTGCTGTTAGTATGTACTAGGTAACAGATAAGGATTCAAGTATTAGGAGTACTACTACTACTAAGAGCTACACTACCTAACGACAAACCTAGATAAAAGTCTCATTTGCAGCTGTTATGGTCCCTTATCGTTCGTGGGAAAAATGACATCTTAAATCTGTCCGTTCTGCAGTCTAGTTCCCGAATTTTACTCTCATGATCTGATCTACCGTAGTATGTCGGATTTCGTAAAATATTATCAACGTCGTCAGAGAATAGACCGGTTTGGAACTTACATAATAGATTGAGTCAAAATTTTAATCGACGGTCTGAAAGCTTTTCCCATCCCAGTTGCTGCAAAAGGTCAGTAACACTAACGAGATTATCATAACGGCCTTTAAAATATTATGCCGATCTTCGCTGCACGCGTTCCAACTCAATTTCCGAGCCTATCTCATAAGGATCCCAAATACTGGCGGCATATTCTAAGTGGGGTCTAACGAGGGAGAAGTAGCTGATTTCCCTAACTTTATCGTCGCACTTGCCAAGTACTCTTTTAACAAATCCCAATTTACGATTAGCTTGACCGGTAATTTCTCGAATATGTTTACTCCACGATAGATCATTAGTCAGTCTAACTCCGAGGTACTTAACGGATTCTACGGTCTCTAATTTTATGTTTTTTATGCAAAAGCTGTTACAAGGAGCGTTTTTCCGTTTCCAAAAATTCACATCAACGCATTTTTTCAGGTTTAATTCTAGCTGCCACGCATCGAACCACTCTTGTATTGCCTCGAGGTCCTTAGTTAGCGCTTCCCTATCATTAAAGCTACGAATTTTTCTATACACCATTGCGTCGTCAGCAAATAATCTAAGCTTACTGTCAACTTTATCACCGATGTCGTTTATGTACAAAAGGAACAGGAGCGGGCCTATGACACTTCCCTGTGGGACACCCGATGTGACTTTTACTTCATTAGAGATAGCGCCATCTAATACAACCCTTTGCACGCGATAACTTAAGAATTCTCTAATCCAGGAAATTACGTTGTCGTCTAAACCGTAGGATTTTAATTTCATGAGTAGCTTACTGTGGGAAAATTTATCAAATACCCTTTTTAAAGTCAAGAAAAATGGCATCAACTGGAGCGTTATGTTCACCCGAGACTAAAATATCGTGAGCAAAAAGTGCTAATTGAGTTTCGCAAGACCTTCCCTTTCTGAATCCGTGATGTGTTTTTGTTAACAAGTTCTCTATATCGAGGTGTCTCATAACTGAACTTACAATTATATGTCCAAGGACTTTACAAGAGATAGATGTGAGAGATATCGGTCTGTAGTTCGATGGCTGTTCCTTATCGCCGCTTTTGAATATTGGAGTGACATTTGCAATTTTCCAGTCCATGGGTACTTTGTGTTCGTTGATGGATTTACTAAATATATTCTGCAAGTAGGGTGCTATTTCACAAGCTAATTCTCTATACACGCGGGCAGGAATTTCTTCAGGACCTGGGGATTTATTTGGACTTAAAGATTTTAGCAAGTTTTCTATTCCGTGAGTGCAGATGTCGATAGGCGGCATCTTTTGCTGGAAGTGATCATTTAACTTTACGGATGTACTCTGCGATGACTTGGTGAACACACTTTGAAAATAAGAACTTAATAAGTTTGCTTTGTCCGAACTGCTTGTTAATAATTCGCCATTTTCGTTTCGTAGTGGAATAACTGTTGATCTATTGCCTTGAACTTCCCTTACGTATGACCAAAATGCCTTTGGATTGTTCTGTAATTGTTCTCCTAATGTTTTTCTTTTAAAATCCATGAATGCATTCCGAAAGGCTTCCTTTGTTGTGGCTTAAGACAATTTTTATTTTTCAAATATTAAATTTTGATCACTAGTGGACAAATCTCTACGGAGTTTTTTCATCTTGGCGTGGCATACTCTCTGACGTCTTCACGATTTTCTCACTTCTGCATTGTACCATCTTGGTTCGCTGCCCTCTTTTTTTACTTTACTTGGAATGTATTTTCTGATCCCTGAATGTACGATCGAAAGGAGAGCTTTCCAACTACCTTCCGTGTCTACCTTTACGCTTGATTCCTGGAATTCGGGAAGAGAATTTTTTAGATGGCTCTTGAACGCATTGAAATCGGCTTTTTTAAAAATGTAGAATTTTCTTCTTTGTTTAAAACTTTTAATGATATTCAAAGAGAACTTTGCTGTAACTACTCTATAGACTTAATAGATGTTTGCATCTCAATGGATTACGGAAATGGTTTATTCTGGTTGGTTTATATGAGCAACCATCTCTATGAAGCATATTGTATAACATAATGACCATGTTGTATGCTGTTTAGCTGACTTAATGCCTATAGGTATGTGTTTCCTTTAGGTCATTTAGGTCAGCCAGAATTCTGTCGTTCATGTATTTTCTGTGCTTATGGTAATACATTTCTTTTCAATTTCAGTCATTTGTAGACTCCACATATGGTGCGGATGCAGCCATGTGTCCACCACCTATTTCATAGCTGCCAAGAACATAAATAAGTAATAAAGGAAGGATAAGCCCTACAAGAATTACTATTGCGTGTCTATTTCTATGTTGGTGTACCTACTTCCTTTTCCTGTACTATCCACAGTTTCTTAAATTATGGTGTTCTCTAATGTGTATGATGATGTGTGGTATTTTACCAATGAGAAGTGTTGTTTCTGCTTGGAATCTTAAATATATCATAATCCCAAGCCTGTTTTGTCACCTTCATTACCACTAACTTATTGCAATTTCACCCTTTTGTTCTACTGTTGCTATGCCATATTTCCCCAAAATATGGTCTCATCAACTCAGCCGATTTAGCAGTTCGACTATCCCAATTAGTGTTTCCTCCCAAGTGCACCCTTGCCTCCTTTAATGTGACCAACCTGTTTCCCAGTGTTCCCACCAAAAAAGCCATCCAGTTAGCCGAAGACATCCTCTTACAGAAACGTGTCCCCGCCCCGATAGCGCTGTATCTGTACTCTGCTTTGAAAATATGTGTCTTGCAAAACTATTTTAAATTCAATGGACAAATATTTGAACAACCAGAAGGATTGGCAATGGGTTCACCCTTATCACCATTACTTGCGGACATCTACATGAACAATTTGGAAAATGAACTGTTTGCTTCTGTGAACCCATTGATAAAAAGTGTCAGTGCTTGGTATCGTTATGTGGATGATATTTTTTGTGTGTGGTCAGGGTCCGCGAGACAACAGGACCCCTTCTTAACTTTCTTAACTCTTTAAACAAAACCATAAAATTCACTATGGAAAGGGTATATAATGGGTCTCTAAAGTTTCTGGACGTAACAATTTCCAGGGAACACGATAAATTTGATTTCTCTATTTTTACAAAAGACACCTACTCCGACCAATTTATTCATGCCTCTTCCAGACATCATTTTGCACAAAAACAGTCTGCCTTCCATTCCATGCTTCACCGTTTGCTAACTATCCCCATGTCCAAAGCCAATATTAAAAAAAAAATAAGTAAGTATCATAAAACAAATAGCCATACCCAAATGATTTATAGACTCTATAGGAAAAAAGTGGAGGAAATGGCGGTCCAACCATTTATGGAACCTCCCCTCATTGTGACCCTCCAGATAAATGGAGGAAATTTATTTATTTGGATAACTTGTTGCTCCGAGCCACCAAGGTTCTCCCGAGAAACCACTTTAGAACCATATTTTCCAACAACTACAATCTCAAACACATTTTCTCGAAAACCAAAGACATGACCACTAAATTGGAAAGGAGTGGAGTGTGCAGACTCAAGTAAGAATGTCCAGCTGTCTATGTCGGGCAGACTGGTAGGAAATTTCAAGATAGACTTAAGGAACATAAATCATGTTTTAAACACGGGCGTTGTAATTCAAACTTCGCCAAGCACCTATTGGACAACGGACATAAGAGTGATTTTCCCTGGAAATTTTACACGTTGAAAGTAAAGGACCCGGCAAAACGCTCTCGAGCAAGTTGAGATTTTGAAATGTATACACGCTCATTGTGATATTGTTGACGACTTGTTGTATGCTTCCCGCTTCCCCCTCATCAACCTCTCTCTCTTCTGTTAACCTCTCTGTTCTTCCCTATCTTCCAACCCTTCAACCGATTCACCCCCCTCACCCGAAGTCACCACAGGTAGTCAACATTGAAGGCTCGTCTAACCTACCTCCCCCCCCACCCGCGCCTCCTTCTCCCACATTCCAGACCCATGACTCAAAAACCACTAACTCTAAACACCCTACTTCCCATCCTCTCCCTCCCCACCTTCCTCCCCCGCCCCATCCCCCCTTTTTCCATCCCCTCCCTACAATTTAATAGAGGGTCTCTATCCCTGACTCCGAACGGACCCATCCGACGAGTCTCCCGGACCTCCTGCCCGACATCGAACGGACCAATCCGACGGGTCTCCCGGACCTCCTACCCGACATCGAATGGTCCAATCCGACGGGTCTCCCGGACCTCCTGCCCGACATCGAACGGACCCATCCGACGAGTCTCCCGGACCTCCTGCCCGACATCGAACGGACCAATCCGACGGGTCTCCCGGACCTCCTGCCCGACATCGAACGGACCCATCCGACGAGTCTCCCGGACCTGCCCGACATCGAATGGACCAATCCGACGGGTCTCCCGGACCTCCTGCCCGACATCGAACGGACCCTTCCGACGAGTCTCCCGGACCTTCCCTGACTCCGAACAGTCCCATCCGACTAGTCTCACTGCTCCGGTACCTCTCCCAAATCCGACCGAGAATGCTGCCATCGCCAGCCCGGAGGAAGACCGATCGCTAGGATTCCTACGCCCACTGCCACACTTATCAGGTTAGAGGCTCTCCGCGCGCCCAGCCGCCACTCCTCAAAACACGGGACATCGCGACGCCTAAGGCCTCGTTTCCAATACTAACATTCTACCACGGTTATTTAAGCCGTCATAACCTACCTGTGTTCCGATTAGCTACTTCTAACCGTGGTAGAGCATCGTTTTGTGACGTAGCAATACCAGTTTAAAGGACAATTGACGAACGAAATTTAAAAGCGTACGACTTCTCGCCTAAACCAGAAACATATGTTATCATTATTATGTATCATTATTACCATCACAATTATGTTTTTCAACGCTTAATCTCGTTCTATACACGCACCTGTAAAGTATCAACCTTTTAGATTTATTGGTAAACTTATATAATTGTAGTACAATCTAAATAATATAAGGATTTATAAGAATATGAATTCATCTTTTGAACACTTGCTTTACTGGACGCCTTAATCTTCTGCTCTTCTTCATAAGATTTGCAGCCCATATTAAATTTTAGCGAATTGATAATTCGTCTACCATTATCGGGAACAAAAACATTAGCGAAATATACATTGTTTTCAGACTGCGGTACCCCATTGTCCATACGAAATGAAGGAACCTTTGATAATTCCACAAAAGTTTTCATTTCGCTTGCCCACTAAGGTTTCGACTTGTTAAGTCATTTTCAAGGGCTTGGTATTGAGTTAATAATTTGAAATCTCGGTCGACAAGCGAAATAACAGTTATAAATAATAATATGTAAATAAAAATAAAGGCCTTGATAATGGCTTCATAAATCGAAACCTAGTTCGGCATGTGAAAGCGTAAATTCTATTCTGGACTACACAACATTTCCCTAATTTCATATTATTATCGATCATGTATAGATACTTGATTAAAGGGTCCACATCCCAAATATAAAAAAATCCTCCCTTTGAAAAATGAAGGCGATGTCTAACCATAACGATAGGTCGTAGTTAAATATATAGGTTATAAATGTTGAATGCTGACATTGAAATATATATGGATACCTAATGGTGATCCCCCAACGATTATCATATTCAAGGCATCGACTTCATAAGTTGAAACATTGTTTGACAAGCGAAATTAGAAATAAAAATAAAATGTAAAATAAAGATTAAGGCCTTGATAATGTCTTCGTAGGCCGAAGTCTTGGACAGGCAGTGAAACAAAGTAATATTGTAGACAAGACAAAATTTCCTTCATTTCATATTATTAACGATATACTTGAATAGTGTAACCTACCCTTAATGAAATCTATCCTCTCTTTAACTACGCATGGCAACGTCTAATCACTTTTAACCGTATCGGTCGTATATAAATATTTATTCTTTTTAATATTTGTGTGCAGACGGTGAAACCGTGATCTCTCCACGCTTTCCGTGATTCAACTGTTTTCCCATGATTCTTACCAGGATTTTGACTAACTTGCGTCCCCACTACAGAAAGACACGACGGTAACCACTATTCCCTGATTTACGAGGGTAACTCAATGCTAGTAGGACCATCTACCATGGTAGGCGTTTTCGAGCGTTTCCATTAGTAGCATTGCGCGGGTAGAGAGATACCATCGTAGAAATGTCAGTAGTGGAAACGGGGCCTAAGAGGACCTATGATTCCTATCTTCCTTTACTCCTGACTGCCATCCTTTTTCCCTACTCCTCATGCTTGTGAAATGAACCAACTTTTTTAAAAAGAGAAATCTATTATTCCTTGATTCCTTGCCATTCCCTACCATTAAATCGGACCTGCGCTTTGAAGTCAGCCTCTCCCGCTCAAACTCCTCAAGAGGGACAGCGAGCATAGCACCTTTCTTTCACCCTCATTCCGCCACGTTGGAGAGAGCTCGGAGAGCGCGCAGGGCAGGAATTTTAAGGTTAAACTAATCAAATTATGCTCTCCGTGCGAAAGGTATTACAAATGCGTAGCTGTGATCTGAATTTCTACAAATGGAGGTGTATCGATATTGAAATAAAATCCATGTAATGACCACACGATTCTTGTGCTGTTTCCACATAGTCGTTAGACGTAGGAAAAAAAGCTCGATTAATACATCTTACGAGATGGTGTCCAATCGTAAGTACGATTTATTCACAAATAGCTTCAACATGAAATAAGCACGTTACGTCACTGCATATGCGATGCTAGTCGCACACGATAGTGAATATACTACGTCTTACGCCACACGTAATGAAATTAAGGTAAATAGGTTCTGAAGATGGAGTCGTGTAACGTACCTCCGTGAATGTTATTTTTTTCCCGTCGAGTACGCACAAGATGCCAGGAAGGACAAGCATAAGCCGTGGAGTACCCACCAAACCAGAAGTTAACCGCTAACCCGTTTCCAGCAGAACTCGGCGGGGATATATACAATCCCTTACTTTTAACACAATCCCGAATCAACACACTCGATCACTCTTCACAGGGTACATACCAGTGGCGTGCGTTGATAATAATTAGCTTCGGGAAAGCTCTCGCTCAGCACGATGATATGCATCCCGCACATCACAGTGGATTAATATGCTTATGAAATCTGAATTGAAAACCGAAAAACTAATGCTAAGAATGGCATACTATTCAAACTGATGAAATATAAATTGAAATCTGATCATTGCATTGGTTAATAATATACGATGCACAAATAATTTTAAAGATGCTCCTAAAGTACCTACCTCAAAGGAGCATTCCCGAAATGTTCACTCATCAAACATTTTATAGCGTAAAAACTGTTGGCTATAGAAAATTGAACCGTTCCGAAAGAAAAACGTCAGCGTAAAATATATAATAGGACCTATTACGTATAAAACGTGTATATTTGATGGACGGTGTGTCAATTGATCGAGGATGGAAATTTGAGAAATCGCTGCTTTTTATGATACGCGCCACAGTACTAGATACGCTCGTAGGTAGGTGAGCTTTACGCTCATTTACCAGCGTGACATGAGTACAAATAATTAGAACGCCACCCTGGGTTTGAGACCATAATAATAATAATGATGATATAGCAATGAATATCTCGGAGTCCCCCAGCGCCAAATGTCATTGAAGGCAGACGTCCTCATGCTCGAAATAAAAATAATCCGATCAGAAGACCTTGCTCAAGGTGCATACCTATAAGCCCATGGATGGATCTTTCTATCGAAACATCGAAAACCATGGGTTATCGAAGGAGCTGACGTTTGCCTTCCTACGCTCCGCCGGTCTGAAGTCCGAGACCGAGGGTTTTGTCCTCGCGTGCCAGGATGGTGTCATAAACACACTCGTGTACCACCGCATTATATTCAAGGCGGAGGTCGCGGACACGAGATGTAGGGCGTGCCGAGCCCAGCCGGAGACTTCGAGTCACCTTCTCTCCGGCTGTAGTTATTACGCAAGGTCGGCGTATTTAGCTCGTCACAACGCGGCCCTGCGGGTGTTATACTTTCACCTTCGACACCATTATGGCATCGACGAAACACCTATGCTGCCCTATGCCCCTGGAGATATTGATTAGGTCGTGAAGAACGATAAATGCACAATCTGGTGGAATTACTCCACCACCAGGCAGTTGGAAGCGACCAAGCCTGATATCGTTCTCCTCGGCCACCTCACACGCTCCATGTTCGTGATAGAGCTTTCCGGCTCCGGCTGAAACGAAAATGGATGCAAACATGGTACTAATACATGTGTTAGTACCATGGATGCGAAGAAGGTGGAAAAACGAAAGAAATATCAAGACCTGCTTTTCGAACTTCGACAGATGTACCCCGGACACTCTGTGAAACTAGTGGTCCTCATCATAGGTGTGCTCGGTGGAGTTAAGGGCTCGCTGCTAAATAACATCAACTGCATTCCGTCCTGCGTGGCACAGGCGTAATCACTAGTTGCACGCATGCAGAAGGCCGTCATCCTGGGGTCAATCCGTCTACTGCGTACGCATCACCCGACAGCAGCGTAGCCACTCATCCGATGGGCGTCGGACGTAGCAACGATTACCGCCCATCCCCTTTTGAGTCTCCAGCCATTATGACGGCAATGAAACCTGATGCTTGCCGGGGACTCGGAGGGAAGTGTTACAACTGTAACAATGAAATAAAATATATCACTTTATTCTGAGCTACAACTTAACTCGTAAATATAACACAGCACACACAACCATTACTTAACATTACAAACTTAACGAGTAGTTTGATGTGCCATTTCCACAGCTTGCCTTAAAAATTACAAATTCAATGAATTAAAGAAAAAATGGCTTTTCCGTTCAAATTCATCGTTATCAATATCCTAACACGGTAGTAAGTCTGTTGAACGAATATTTTTCACAAACTTATTAAGTATACGTACGTCATTTTAAGAATAAATGCTGTATGGCGATGTGATAAATAATACGCGTTGTAACATAATCGAGTACACTGGGGGGGATACCGTTAGGTTAATATTAGGAGTACGTGTTACTCGCTGGTGCAAAACAAATACGAGAAATTAAATGGGGATAAAATCATTCGCCCGGGCCAGTTTCAGTAGTTGAATTTTAGCTTATGGGTCAGAGTGATTTTTTCTCAAGACAATTCTCGTAACCTGTATAAAAGAGTGTAAAATTTTGTACTCACACGTTGCATATCCAGTATCAAACTCTATGTTGACGAAAATTATTTCAGCTGTTTGTTCTCCATACATGCAGAAAGGTGGTACTCATAGGCGTGCGCACAGCGGGAGCCATGGGTGCCGCGGCACCCCCAAGAAATATTGGAGGGGCGCAAAAATTTCGATGGAACAGAAAACTTGCGGGAAAGCGAGTCCTGCTGAAAAGCTAGAAAATAAATCAATCTACACATTTTTAAAGGTCTTATTTTGTTTATCCGTAATGAGACTACTCAAACTATCATTCCATGTGCTTCTTTGATATAAGGGACGGAGCCCAATTGTGGGCGCTAAAAAAATACGAAAGTAGAGGTACTAGTATTTTAAAACATTATTCTGTTAAAGCTGATTACAAAACGTTTTTGGAATTTAAATGGCATTTTCTTCCCCATAATTACTATGCTTTTATTAGATGAAAAGTAAATAACTGACTAGTTAAGAAATTGTATGCGCTTTATTTAATGGCCGTTTTTTAAAGTATTTTTTTAAGAAATATATGGTCCTAGCATAAAAATTAAAGAAAAAATATAATATATAGATTTTTTGTTTTACACAAATATTGGGACCTTCTAATTTCGTATGGGAGTTACCTTATGGAACTGGCTTTCCTCCGAGCACCCCAAGGCTTATGGTTACGGTAATGGCAAGGGCAAAAGGCGGAATTTTTATCGTTGGCACCCCCAATAGCAAAATACTGCGCACGCCTATGGTGGTATTAATGTTCTTCCAATAGAATCCAACACATCCTAAAAATCGGTTGAAGCTTTGGACGATTTACTATAGTAGTTCATTGAGAAAGTTTTAAAATTTCACTTGTAACTTGCCTTTCATCACTGTTCTATTTCCTTTTCCGTTTTTATTTCTATTGGTAGTGTAACTCTAGACTTCTTTCCTTTTTACTGAACTCCTCAATCACTTCGTCGAAAAATGATGGTTTACTGCTAATTTCAGATAGATTCACCTTTTCAATGGACATTAAAGCCAAACCACATAACCTTTCCTGGCCCTGCTTTGCTCTCTGGAAATATTTTTTCCGTTTAAGAGCTGAAAAGGAGCGTTCGACGGACGTAGTTGTACTAGGCATGGTTAACACCAGTAATAACAGCTTATGCACTTCGTGAAATGGCATGCAGAGCTGGTTTATTTTCACGTGCGAGGCTAATTCACATGGGGATACTTCACGGAGAACTCATCCATTAAATAAAAAATAGTAAGTTCATTCTCCAAACGGATAAAATCGAATTCATTCGTATGGGATTTTTTCAAAGTTCCAAGGAAAAACTTGGGAAGGCTTTTCGGTAGGAATAAAACTTCGTATGATTAACAAATGAGGACTAAGTAAATGTCAATTGATGGATATTGTCGAACCTGTATGTAAGCTGAACTGTAATATTGTCGATTATTTCAACATACAACTTCCTATTTATAATTTCAACTGTATCCCTGTTGCGGATTTGTGATATGCCTTCTCCCGACTCATGTATTTCTTTGAGAACATAGGACCACACCACATCAAATTTACACCTTTCACTTAAAATGGGGTTTTTAGTTTCATTTACTTTTTCGGTGCAATATAGTATCTCCAAATATTTTATCTGAAGTATGTTATAAAACACGTCTGTGTAGCAGTATAACTTCGAGAAAACGCGAAGGAGGAAAATGGTCTTTATCTCAGGAAGAAATGAAATAAATCCTTTAGCCGATACCACTACATCGGACTCCCAGTCTGATGAATTTTCAATGATTCTCTGAAAAAAGCTTATTAAGTGGCTCCGATTGTCATTCACAGTATTGACAAGCCTCGAAGTAAAACACCATCGCGTTCGTGAATTCTGAGGCACTTTTTTCGTGGGGATTTCACTAAGAGCATGTGTGCGCTTACTTGATTTGGAAAAGAATGAACCCAATCCAGACAGGGACTGCAAAAAAATTCGGCACTCTCGATTGTTCGAGGCTGACTTCGACAAAACAAGATTGAGTTCGTGAGCAAAGGAATGCACGTAAAATGCTTTCGGATATAGCCCTTGAACCTTAGATTTCAGGCCATTGAATTCCCCAGACATAACTGCTGCCCCTTCATATGTCTGTGCAACAAGTTTTCATTGAAATTATAAGAATTAATAATATGTGTTCCATGAAGAAATATACCATTGGCAGACCTATCGCCGCTCACGTCGGTGAACGACTTGAATCGCTCCTGCACTTCTGATACCGATGATTCGACACGTTTGTACCCCCGATTCGCCATTCGTCACCCTTTTAGACCTTTGACCCATGAGTAACCCTTGAAGGTCAAGGGATGACAGGAGGGATCTGAAGACCTTACTTTGTCACCTTCTTAAACCTATAATTCGATACGTTTGTAGCCCCGATTCACTATTCGTCACCCCTTGTTACCTTTCACCCATGAGCAACCCTTGAAGGTCAAGCGGTGAAAAGACTCAATGTCAAACTAAAATCAGTTTAAGTGAAAAATACATTTATAATCAGGGCAAGATTTTCAGATTAAACAGCATGCATGTTAAAATTAGTATGTAGGTTTGTCACAAACTTCCAAAGACAACAGTATCATGCATGTAGACATATACTACAAGTCATCGGCTAAAGGGGAGTGATAAGAAAGCTTTAATAGCGATACATATTCAGCAAATACCAGGAAACACAGTGACATCCAGGACAAGATTTGCTTAACAAATACTGCCATCACACTGAAGTAACACAGGTAAATTATTTTTCTTTGTTCATCGGTGTACTGAAATAATACCAAGTTTGGACTGGAATCTTAATACATATTTCTTAAGCAAATTCTATCAGATAAAAAAGTAACTACGGAGACAGTTAATGTTTCAAGATTAGGCCATGGTAATTGATGCTCAGTAAAATTAGTGATTCTCATTAACGTTAAAAAAATTTATAAAATATTAAATGTTTACCTTGAAACTTTGCTAAAAATACTTATTTTTAATGCCAGCGACAAAGTCAATAGTGCCTAAATTGAGGAATAATATTAGCATGTTAATGCATGTTTCACTGATTAGCTTTAACTATTTATAACAATTATGGTTAGGATATGCCTGTGGACTGATTTACAGGGTGATTCTTGGAACATTAGAATTTAAAAAAAAATCAAAATTTTTTACAAATTCACAGCGACAATTTTACGCAAATATCCAGTTTTCTGGTTCAACTATCCTCTTAAATGCTACCAGGAGATTAATTTAACAAACTTTCAGAATTTTTTAGGATGGGATTTATGCGATATTGCTCATTCAAAATGCAACATTTTTGCATTTTACTTAATTTAAATGGTCAATTTCAGGAACTGCATGCATTACAAGTGAGAGATGACATTTTTTGGTAGAGTAACCAGACAGGGCTACAGAATGGTGCAATTGTTTTTCTGATTAAATCCTTCTTTAGTTATAAATAAAAGTTCCAAACTTGGAGAAAAATGTAAATTTTCTTTTCAACAACAAATGAATTGTTTAGTGTTTAGGCAATAATTGACTGTTGTTTAGGTATTTGGAGAAAGGAGCACTTCTAGAGCTTTAAAACAAAGAAAAGTAGAAGGTTGTAGTCCAAATAGTTTCAGAGCAATAGATATTCGAGAAAATGCATTCTGCACCTTTTTACGATTTTCAAAATGCTGTAAATCAGTCAAAAAAATGCTTCCCAAAACTTTTTGTGAGATAATAATTCAGTCATGTAGGAGTAAACAATATATTTTTTCAAAAAATTTGAAGAGAGCCACCTGACAAATATTTGTGGTACCTGCCTGAGTTGAAAAAGAATTGGTCCCCTGCCGAGTCGTGTTTGAAATATATCCAATGATCTGTTTACATACCACTTTTGAACAACGTCACCACAGACTTAAAAGACAGACTTTCAACGGATGTCATGAATTTATTTAATCATCGAGCCATCTTGCCCAAAATTGAAATAAAATCAGAAGATGAAGCCGATATGAGAGAACATGTAAATATTTATAAGGATCTTATTTACTTTTATAACTGTAAAGCAAGATTTCTTATTGTGGGTTCAAAAGTTGAAGCGGATCGTGAAGAACAGAGAATAACTCCGAGATTCCGTTTAGGGAAAATTGGAAAACTGCGGCATTGACATGCATCCAACCATCCACATACTTCTGCGGATTCTGGCTACACTTCCAGTCAGTGCAGCGACCACGGAGCGCAGTTTTTCTACCCTGCGTCGGCTGAAGACTTGGCTTCGGGCTAATGTCGGCGAGGAAAGTCACACTGGGCTTGCTCCTATGTCGGTCCATCGAGAAATTCGACCGGACCAAAAAGCCGTTACTCTAAGATTCGCTGATAAAAAAAGGCACCAGGACTTATTGTTAAAATTGCATATTATTATATAATATTTTATCCTTACTGAGTTTATACTGTCTTTTTGGTTCATAGTTGCGGTTTTCTTTCTTAAACACAGAGAAGTACACTGATATATTGTTTTTATTTAAAACCCCTACGTTATTGTTCGTAGATCACTTTTCAAGCATACTATGTTATTTTTTTGGAATATTTTTAACTAAGAAAATTGGAGTATTTTAAAAATTTTCTAGTAAATTTGTGTAAAACCCTTTAATTTTTTGTTATTTTTCTCCAATTGTTTATTTTCATATGTAATTTAATTAAATAATAAATCGAAATAAACCAATGGCAGTTATTATTATTACTCTTTTTGGGACTGAGGGTGGTAAGCATTGAACAGGTGAGCGACAGGATACTAGCGGTAGAAACAAAAGCACGCCCGACGAATTTCGTACTGGTCCAGGTATACATGCCTACGAGCAACCATAGGGAGGAAGAGGTGGAAGAGGTGTACGAGCAAGTAGAAGAAATAATTAGAGAAGTGGCGGGGAAGAAAAACCTGACAGTGATGGGTGACTGGAATGCAGTGGTGGGAGAAGGGAGGGACGGATTAGAAGTAGAAGAGTTTGGGCTAGGAAGAAGAAATGATCGCGGGGAAAAGGCAGTTGAATTTTGTAGAAGAAATAAATTAGTAGTGACAAACACTTGGTTTAAACATCACCCCAGGCGTAGATACACATGGAAAATGCCGGGTGATACTGGGAGATACCAAATTGATTATATAATGGTGAGGCAGAGATTTAGGAACAGTGTAAAAAACTCTCGTAGCTATCCAGGGGCGGATGCGGACTCGGATCACAACTTGGAGATGATGAAGTGTGAAGTTAGATTCAAAAGGCTTTGTAAAGGTAGGAAGATAAAGGGGTGGAACCTTGAAGCATTGAAAGGGTTGAAAAGGAGGGAATACCAAGAGCTGGTAGAAAAGAACATAGGCGAAGAGAAGCGGATGAGAACCATAGAGAAGAGATGGGAGGTTATAAAAACAGGCATCGCAAGAGCGGCAGAGAAAACAATAGGAACGGTGGAAAAGCAGAGGGTTAAGAAGCAGTGGGTTAAAGAAGAAATGATAAAGAAAATGGAGGAGAGAAGGATATGGAAAAACATGAACACCGACGCAGGAAAGAGAAAGTACAAGGAATTGAATTATAAACTGAGGCGAGTGACCAATCGGGCAAAAGAAAACTGGTGGAAGGGACAATGTGAGGAAATGGAAAAGATGGAGGAGGAGGGGGAAGTGGGTGCTTTGTACGCCAAGGTGCAAATGTTATCGGGTGGTAAGAGAGGTCAAACGATACCAAAAGTTAAGAACAAAACAGGGAAGATATTAATCGAACATGAAGATATCCAAGAAAGAAGGAGAGAATACGTAGAGGAGCTAAATGACAGCGAGAATAGACCCCTTAGCCTATATCCAGAGGATAAAGGAACAATAGATAATGGTACCCTCGGACCAGAGTTACTTGAGAGTGAAATAGAGAGGGCACTAAGAGAGATGAAGGGTAGAAAAGCCGTGGGAACCGATAACCTACCTTCGGAGCTACTGAAGAATCTAGGTAGTAAGGGGAGAAAATCGTTTTTCGAACTTATTCGCAGGATCTACGAGGAAGGAGTATGGCCAGAGGATTTCTTGAAAACAGTATTAATACCTATCCCGAAGAAGAAGAAAGCGTCAGAATGCGAGGAGTATAGAACAGTCAGTTTAATTTCGCACGCAGCAAAAGTGTTGCTTAAAATACTAAATAGAAGGTTGTAGAGCAGAGCAAAGTGCTATTTAGGCGATGACTAATTTGGGTTTAGGAAGGGGAGGGGAACCAGAGATGCGATTGCGGTATTGAGGACACTTATAGATAGAAACATAGAGCATAATCAGGATGTTTTCGCTCATTTGTAGATTTAGAAAAGGCGTTTGACAGAGTAAACTAATGCAGATACTGGGGAAAATAGGAATAGATTGGCGTGATAAGAGACTCATCCGAAACTTATATATGGGGCAGAGGGCTCAGGTAAGGGTAGCTGACGGTGAATCAGGGTGGGCAGTTATAGGTCGCGGGGTACGGCAAGGGTGCCCGTTGTCGCCTTTACTTTTTAACATCTATGCTGAGGAAATGGTAAGAGAGGCATGGGATGAGCTAGATGTGGAAATGAAAGTAGGAGGCCAGTGGATAAAGTCGGTTAGATTCGCAGACGACCAGGCGTTGGTCAGTCGGTCATCGAAAGGACTGCAAACTTTAGTAGATGCACTGGAAAAGCAGTGTGAGAAATACGGAATGAAGATAAATAATAGGAAAACAAAAGTAATGAGATTCTCTAGGACAAAGAAAGCGAAGCTGGTGATAAGAGTAGGAAGTCACAAACTGGAGTAAGTAGAACAATTTAATTACTTGGGTAGTACGCTAGAAGAAAGAGGACATAGTAGCAAAGACATTAGGAGAAGAATAGCGCTAGCGAAGGGAGCGTTCAATAATAGAAGGGAGCTGATGACGGGGACCTTAAATAAGGATGTAAAAAAGAGGCTAGTGAAGAGCTTGATATGGAGTGTGGCGTTGCATGGGGCGGAAACGTGGACCTTGAGTAAGGAAGACGAAAATAGGCTGAAGGCTTTCGAGATGTGGGTGTGGAGGAGGATGGAGAAGGTGCGTTGGACGGAAAGGAAGACAAATGAGGAAGTGCTTGACATGGTGGGCGAGGAGAGGAAACTTATAGATGAGATTAGGGGAAGACAGGGTAGGTGGCTGGAAGGGGTAATGAGGGACGGTAGTTTGCTGAAGGCCGTGATATAGGGTAGGATGTTGGGTAAGCGGGGAAGGGGAAGGAAGAAAATCGGTTTTATGGACGGGATGAAGAAAGGTAGGACTTATGCTGAGATGAAGAAAGAAATACTAGAGGTAGAAAGGGCACGGCACGTGTAAGAGTTTGTTGGATAGTCTCTGACGTTCATCACAACCTACCTCTAAACGATAGATTACTGTAATGATTGTATCTTATATGATATTAACATTCTGGAATGTGTAAAAATCTGCAACATAAGTTTGATAAGAGTTTTCAAAAACATTTCCCCCTCGAGGGGGGGGGGGGGGAAGCGGAAAGTTATGACCCTCCATAAAATGTAAGTCTGTATTCACCCCTGATCCAGACAATGGCAAACATTTTTCAGTGGAACCCCTAATTCTACTTGGTTGCCTTGTAAAGAGCACCTTAATTGATGTACTTAGTCAATCAGTCAGAGTGTCATAATCTTGGCCCTTTGTTGACTTCCACCAAGTGTAGGCTCGTTGACTCCTTACCTCTCTCCATCCTTCTTTCATTCCCAAATTCCCTTCCCTTGTGTACCCATCCATCTAACATAAATGGCACAATGAACCAAGGCCAGGAATCACCGTGGCATTTAACCCATTCAATCTCTTCATTCTCATACCACTTACACCTCGACGTCGTGCCAAACGCAAACTCTCACATGGCACAGCAAAATACTATGTAATGAGAAAAACAAAATGCATTTCCATGTTGAGGCTGTCCTGCCCGTTAGGGTCCACAACCATTACAATGTACTGTGTAATGGCTGTTGAGCATTATTACCGCATGGAAAACCGATTTTATAACACTCAGGTCCTCGAGGATAATACAAATATGTCCATTATAAAACCTGAACGACATTCCAGGGACTCCACTCTTCCTCATTCTATTCCTCATAACCGTCCATCCCTAAATTCAACTTCTTTGCCGCCAACCACCCCATAGCCACTGCTAAATGATCCTTAAATATTAAACCATCTGACAAATTCACTTCATTTTATGACCAAATACACCTGAATACGTATGGAGTATAGTTAATGATGGTTGATTAGGGGGTCCGGCCTGTAATTAAATATGGCCCATCTTTAATTATAGGTCCCTCCTCTACACGGTCATTGCCAAGGGGGAGGGGGTCAGATGGCCACATAGAAAGTCTGAGAGGGTGAGACGGCTATGGAGAAGGTGGTAAGATGGCCAGGTAGGAAGGCTGATAGGGTGAAAGGGCTGGGAAGATGGTGGTCGAATGGCCAGATTGGAAGGCAGAGAGGGAGAGTGGTCTAGGGAGAGAGAGTCAGATAACAAAATAAAATGCCCAAGAGGCTAGGGAAAAAGTAGTCAGATGGCGAGATAGGAAGGACTGGAGGAGGAGAGTTTTAGGGAGAGGGGGTTAAGATAATCAAATAGGAAGGTTAAGAGGGAGAGGTGGTTGGAAGGGAGGTTTAGATGGCCATATATGAAAGCTGAGAGAGAGAATGGGCAATGGGAGAGAGGAGTCTGATGGCCAGATTAGAGGCTGAGATGGAGAGAGTGCTAAGGAGAGGTGGGTCAGATGGACAGAAGGCTAAGAGGGAGAGAAGGCTAGGGAGAGAGGGGACAGATGGATAGAAAGGAAGGCCAATAGAGAGAGATGGTTAGGAAGAGGTGGGTAATATGTCCAATTAGGAATGCTGAGAGGGAGAGAGGGCTAGGGTGAGGGGAGTCAGAAGGCCAGATAAGAAGGCTGTGAGAGGGCAAATAAGAGGGGGTCAGATAACCAGGTAGGAAGGCTGAGATAGAGGGATGGCTAATGAGATGAGGGTTAGATAACCAGATGGGAAAGCTGAGAGGGAGGGAGGGGAATTTTTTTGAAACGATTACTTGTTTCTTAAAATTTTTCTTGTACCTAACTATGATTTTAGATAATAAGATATTGTGTAGAATGAATTTTGGGAACTCACCAAGTTCATTGGCTTGTCCGAATCTGCTGTCCAGACAAGCCAATGAATGAGGTGAAATCTCAAATGCCATGCAGATGCCAACTGATCAACATAGCAGAAACCTACGCAGTAAAAATATTCTTTTTGTTCCCTTCAGTATATGCCATGATGAATTTCCCAGCCTAAGGAAAGGAATTTTCTCTCAGATTTGGTGTGATAGGAATTGGAATGTTTCAAATGATGCAAACAAAGAGAAAAGTACATCTTTTAAATCAATGTATTTTCTTAAAATGAAGTCTGTTTAGAGAGAGATGTGTTTTAAATGGTCAAATCATACATCTACCATTTGTTTTTATATAATTAATTGCCAACATATCCGACTATTTTTAGGTATCTTCAGTATTTGGTAGCAGTTTATGTTACTGGCTACTACAATTTGAATTCTTCATGCACTTACATTTGTTAATCACCAGCTTATATAGCTTGCATTGTGGCTAGTACTGATCTGATCCAGGTGGTAAACTTAACCTTATTTGGGCTGGATTAATTATAATTCTTATAATAGGTTTATATGTATGCTGTAAACTAGTCCTACTGGAATGGCAGTTGCATGGATTTTAAATGGAAATTTTTTATAGATCCTATAGGACATTTTTTTAAAGAATTCTCCATGGATTCCATGTCAATGTTGCAAGCCAAATGGATCCATGAAATTCAGAGGACATTTGAGCCTGATTTTCATGGAATATCCATATGGATTTTCTATAGAATAAAGGTAGAATCCATGTTGATTCCATGGAATGTGCAGCCTGGGTTACTTTGAAGCCATAACAACATAAACACTTATTCTGTAAATATTTACTGTGCTTATCATTTGTTTTTATTTTTCATGAAATATATTCTTGATATATACATAGAAACATATTAAGCCCGAGCATTATCAGGGTTCCTACAGACCAGAAATCATAACATTTTAGTATTTTTCCAGGTTTTCCAGGCCAAAACTTTTTTTCCAGGTTAAAATATCCATTCTATCATAAGTTGATATTTTAAAGAAAATGCAAGGATAAGGGATAACACATTAACACATGCACACCATACAGTGATAGCAATGTGCATTATAAGGAAACACATGCAAAACAGGTTGGTTTTCAATATTCTATTAAACAAAATCCAAATCTAACCAATGGGTTATGACCACAAGCACTCACTACCTACACTTTGGCCCCCTGCATACCTACCAACAGCAGAAGTGGCGACAGTTCAAGGAGAGCATATTTTCGCATGTTCTCTCTAGCTGAGACCAAAACTTGAAGGCGAGATAAAAAAGATACCCTTCAATTTAAGCATCTCCTCTGTCTTTACGCCCATGGTATAAACATCATGGCAGTTGTAGTCTTCTAGTAACTACATAAACTCACAAACAATGTTGTTAGCAAGTAAATCATAGAAGTTGATGTCTCTTAATGGAATTTCATATAATATTTAGGTACAAAATAAAAAGTTGACATGAAGATAATGCAGAAATTCTTCATTTATGATGTCCATCAACATTAAGTCGTATTCCAAAGTCTTCGCAGCTGGGGAACAAATTTCAATAAATGTCGGCTACTATACCACTAGCACATGCTTGGACTCAGGTGAAACAGGAGGATTTTCCCTCATGTTGGTTAATGTGTTTTACTTCACATTGATCCCTTTTCAAGAGCCGTTATTTGTACTATTGTTTACTTCCACATAGCGCCCAAAATTTTCTTAAATTATAGAGGCCGCAAATTTTCCATTCCATTTTAAACATTAACTATTCCAGCATTTCCGGTGCATCTCAACAAAAAATTTAATCACTATGTGAATTAAAGTTTTTGAAGGTTAAATCATATTTCCTCAGACATTCAAGAACTAACACTCCCACAAAAATGGAAATAAGGGCCCTCAATGGACCGGAGTTGCTGTGGCTCATTCCTTTTGATTTTACCGATTCTTGCTGGAGGTTATTATGACTTGGTAAGGGGCTAACAAGGAATTACATTTACATACACTATCTGAGGAGAAACAAATATTCCATCATCCTCAGAATGATTGCATAAAATAGGATCTGAAAATTAATTATATGTGTTTACAATTTATTGATAATAACCAATAAGAGCATCAATTGCCTGATTTTGACTTGGGGAAGGAGATTTCCAGATAAGTTCTCATTTTCCCTGATTTTTCCAAAGACATTTTCAATTTCCTTGACTTTTCAAGGTTATCCAGGACTGCAGCAACCCTGTTTATTTATGCCAAGAATTTATGCATCAATAGGAAACTCGCAAAGGTATGGCAGATATTTTGGGTCTGCCAGTTAACACTTCATTGATAGCTTTGAGTAATTAAATTCCATTGTACATTATTGTTATGAGTTTATTGGCACATTCATCATTTTACTCCTTTCCACACTTCTAACATTTCCGTAAATAAGTTTTCTTGATTGAAATGTAAAGAAACTTGTCGGAATTATATAAAGTCTCATTCATTTTCAGCAATATGGACAATATATGGCAAGCAAGGTAGGTGTCAGAGGTAATGCCAGATGATTGTTGTAGTAATGGGAATTACCTAAAAAATGACAATATTCATATTTTAAAATTAGTTCTCACAGTCACATTGATGCTTTCTTGATGATGAAACGGCGGACAAGTGGTCACAGCACCCACTCCAGGATAGCAAGTTCACCAGTTCAAGACACCCATGAAATAGATTATTTAGAAGGACCGCCCAACTGTCTCCGAGGTCATGGATACCACAGCTCACGAGAATTTTGGGTGCTTCGTTCGCACAGTGTACTCATAGAATGCACAGTTTGCCACCGTTGGGCCTAGACACAACCTTCTATTGCTAAGTTTTCCATCTTTGGCCCCTCCCCTATTACAACTTGACAGCTCTGGTATAATAATAGTATATCTGTGTCCACCAGTTCTTCTGGCTAAATTTGTAAAACTTCATGACGACCACCAAGCTGCAATCCTCCCTCTATTGACAAATACTAGTCTATGATTACTTTTTCCTTGTTGACTCAATAGATTTCTATTACTCTATAGCTTTGGAGTAATAGCCTAATCTAGTCTTATAATTTCCCTTTGACTTTAACAATAATTTCTTAAGAGCACATATTTTAATTGGCAACTATTTCCAAAGGGTATATAACTGTTAACTAAAAAGGACTTCCATACTATATGCACTTTATCTCCAAGGACACTACCGGTATAAAACCAGCAGAGCAGAGTACATCAGGAACACCAATTATCGTACTCCAGAACATGTGTAACCACCGGCTACAGGACACCACTCCGACCAACTCCTGGTGGACAGAACAAGAACCAAGAGAGACCACTACACCCGTTAATCACTTGGTGCCACACAACAGCAACCACCAATAAATACATGGACAATCTGAACTTAAAGAGGAAACAACATAGTACTTGGAAGTCTGCCTGGCATTTTGCCAGTTTCCCCCATGCCATGGGGGAATATGCCAGACCATAGCCACTCCAGATGAAACGAATGAAAAATTGAAACTACCTCATTTTCAATTTCGTGCATCTGTTGTTTCATGCCAGTCTGCAAAAGGAGCGAAAACTGCTTATAAGTAAAATAATAAACGGGCCCAGAAGAGAAGAGGCAGATCTAAACGAGGATCTCATGACAATGTTTACTATACCTGTAGATACTAAAACTATAAACAGTCATGAGAAATAAACATATTTGACCTGCCGTGTTCAGATGCGAGTACATATAGGCATACCGTACGCAGGCATATGAAATAAGTTGTACTATTGTGTCAGAGATCTGTTGTTACTAGGATGATTCCATATGTCAGTGTCATTGCCATTCTGTAGCAGTTGCAGAAAATCAGAGATAAAATGAAAATTTTAAATTTGGAACCCAAAAAAGGAAATTGTTGCGATTTAGCCCCCGGAAATAAAAATTCCATGACCAAGGATACAAACATTTTCAGGATTGATGATCAACATTTTGGAGCAGGGCTGTTTCAGTTTGGATGGCAGTATTCAACTGTCTTGACTAGCCATCTTTCTACTGGTTTGGCTCAATAGCAGAGTGTCAATGTGGCTGGGCCTTTGCCCCTATCCATATATTTGATATAGAATTGGTCATTGATTTGGAGAGCTTGTTTTTTATTTGTTCCCACAAGCACTTAAGTAAAATGGTTCTAAGTCAAGAGAGGCGTATTTATTCATAATAAAATGCAGTTTTCATTTTTATTGAGGTTTTTAATTTTCAAATTATCAATTTAAATTGGGTAAGTAATATGAACATTTTCAAAAGCAGTGGGTAATATTTTCGAGGTTTTACATGAATGCCTAATCCCTTGGTTCAAAGTAGATGCCTGTATCTTTAACACAGTAGAATGTTTTCATTTCCTCGTAGAAATAGGAATAGGTAACCAAATAGGTATGTACCTAATAAAGTTTTACTCAGGATGATGAGAAGTAACTGTAAATGATTTGAGAAGGGTAATTAGAAAAGTTTGTAGTAAATCAAGACCAAGGGATGTGAATCATTCTTAAAAGCTTTTCTTCCACATTTTGATGGAGGTGTTTAAAGTTAACGTCATTGTACCAATTTCAACCTCTCTTAAGGAGGATTGTTTTCTTTGTTATACATGAATGCCCAATCTCTTGGTTTACATTCAATGCCTGTATCTTCAACACTATAATTTTGTCATTTCCTCGTAGAATAAGGAACATCCAAATGCTTAATAAAACTTTGAACCATAACTAAACTAAAAAAGAAAAATTAACTTGTCAAAATTAAAAAGATTACTTAATTAATCAATGTAATCAATAGTATTTTTTCTTGTGTTATTAAATCATTCAGATTCATTTTCGTCATCTTCGGTATCTGTTAAATCAGTGAATAATCCCCTGCTTATGGAAACAATGTTTCTCAGAATGGTTTCTTCAAATATTTGTGTCATAAGCCCTTGAGGAATGCTATATGTAGTAATATCTCGTGGTTCATCTCTGGTGGGTTCTTCAAAAGCCATTGTTTTGGTCAAAATTTGAACGTAGTAGGATTGTGTGCACTCTAAGCCAGATTCAATAGCTCCAGATACTGAGGAATGACCTTGTGTACATCCGTGGGTGCCTTCCATCAAGAGTTGTCCCAAAATATTACTAAACCAGGAGCTGTTGAGTAACCTCCTGAAAATATAAAAAAAGCATGTTACACTTTGGTTTTGAAGGTTTTTAACAGCTCAATTTACAAAAAAATTGCTCCGTGAAATGTGGTAGAGAGTAGATAAAACAAGCAGAGAATGATTGATCATTATACTCCATTACTTGTTAATA
Organism: Pyrrhosoma nymphula; assembly: GCA_963573305.1. Classification (NCBI taxonomy): domain Eukaryota; kingdom Metazoa; phylum Arthropoda; class Insecta; order Odonata; family Coenagrionidae; genus Pyrrhosoma; species Pyrrhosoma nymphula. The sequence continues at coordinate 100,544,165 of OY754332.1, read as the reverse complement.
AGGCATGGTATATTTATGTCATCATCATCGTGTTCATTGCCTGCAACCCACATAAAAACTATCCTCATTCAAGACCATCTCTCATCTAGCCCAAGCTTTCCCTTTAAAATAACATCACCACCTCACTAATGTCCTCTTATCTCAGATCAATCTGCTATACATGATCAGAATACATGATCTATAATCAGATCAGCCTGCTATACATGCCACTTCCTTTTACCTTCATCCCATACTGTAAAGCACTCACTGCAATGAAACACTATCATTCCCTCTGCTCTCATTCACCTCCACCATTTTCAGCACCCACATCAACTCTCTTGATACTGAAATTTCCCTGTCTCATCAATAATTCCTCACTTTCCCACACATCAAACCCACCAACCACAAAATATACTCACTTTTCCCCATTTTGCACAACAGCCCACTCACCTCTACTTTTAACCTCCAATGCCGTGCCATCACTTGCAATACTCCGGCCAATCTTAACAATATTCTACCTCCCCACCAGCCCCCTCCAACTTTCATTCCTCCTTAAGTCCCAGGTTCCTTTCCCCATGTTTAGTGTGTAGTTTTTGATGTGACTGGTGATTTCATTATAATGCACGAGTTGCAAGTACATACTTCATTTTTTGTCCTTTTTAATGAAAAGTATCGTATTGTATTTACCACATTCGAGATAAGGGATATTAGTCCTCAAAACATAGAAATGTTTCTGTTGCTATGTTCTCCTGATTGATGTGAAGCAGAAATTCTACTCAATCATATGTAATATGCTCTTTCAACAACTATCCTTATCATCCTGGTCCCCACACTGATACTACTTCTATGTCCCACTCCTTAAGTCCAAGATGCATTTCCTATATATTCTCGAAGCTTCACCTAGCCAGTAGTATTTTCAAAAGAGACCATGTGCAACAATTTCCAACAACCACGCCACAAATCATTTCCAACAGTTAAGAGCATTGATCAAACTCAATTTCATTTTTTAAATAATTTTACTTTTATTCCATTTCTCTACTATTCAATGAGATTTACTTCTTTGGTTATTTTTATGGCACGCTATAAAAGTATGCAATACTCATGGTGTTCATTAAACATGGTACATACCATGGTAATCCTTCTAAAATCTCTCTAATACTCCTCAGAGACCTGTCATCCATAGTCAGAATACGACCACATTGCAAAGTTCTATGCTGGATTTTTGGAACCAGGCATAGTCTGTTGACTGCTATTTCATCTCTTTCAGGAGAAGCACCATTTCCTTGCTGAGAAGAACTTTCAAGACATGTCCCAAAACTTATAAATAGTGATTTGTGGTATGTCTCGGTTGATCCCTAAAAAGATGATAAGATTAATTTTCACAACTGAATTTCATCATGGGGAATGATGATTACAATGATCAACTATATTGTTGAACAAACATAATATTCATAGCACTTCAAATGAGGGTATGTTTTGTTGCATAAACATTTATGACAGACAATGAACTTACTCCTAGACCTTGAATGTCGATTCTCTCCCCAGTGAGCACTTCACTTTGGATACTTGAACGTGGACATGTCACCGTGCAGTTTAAAGGATAACAGTCAACTTGGATGCTGGAATCAGCATTACTGTCATAGGGAACATCTGGAAAGAAGAATAAGTACACATTCTTATAGTGAGATAACTGAGACTGTCTTCACTGTGATACCCACTTTTCTGGAAGTGGTATGCCAGTGTATGTATTAATATTTCATCCAAGTGCTTGAAAATGGTCACAGGTGATACCTTACCTACTCTCTCACAGGTGATACCTTACCTACTGATAAAGACAGGTTAAATATGATTTCTAGACAGGGTGGAATGCACGATGCAAGCTCCTTAAGCTTGTGGGTAGGTATTTTGTATGAACCTTGGGACTTGTTGCATTTAATTGATGTTGTTCGACTATCCCTTCATGATGCATTGAGCCATGTAAACCATCAACTCACTAATGAAAGGGATATCTGCGTCAGGCTTGGTGTCATTGTTTGGGTGTATGCTTTCAATGTACATGGCTGTTTCATAGGAGTGATGGCATTTTCAATACCGTCATGAACTACTTTATATAATCAAGTATAAATCGAGAAAGGCTTATAGTTTTCCACAGATGAAAACCAATCTTCAACCTATAGTGCAGTCACTTATAAGGTCTCAAGTAGCCATGAATGTTGGCCGAATATTAGCCCATTGTTGGCTCTATGACGGCATATTGACCCGGATTTTCCAACATGTTGCCAGTGTTAGCCAAATATTGGTGGCTTCTATTGGAACAATATCACCTGCTGATATAGGTCTAATGTCAATTGCTGATAATCTTCCATTATTCGACTAAAATTCATGATTGTTACGATAGTATACAAACTTCAGAAAAGATTTTATCATTGGTTGATAGGCATTATTAAACATAACTGTGCAAGGCTAAAACTTTTTTCAGACAGAGTAGTAAATAAAACTATGATACAGGGTCTTGTCTCCGGAACATCATTTCCCACATCAAAATATGCAAATCCCTGCCCGCAAACATGCAATTTGAAGACTAACATAGATTTTCTGGGCATACTTTCATTATATTCATTGCTGAATTTATTATGATAGGGGAGCGTGGTGGCCTAGTGGATAGAGCACTTGAGGGCGGGTGTCGTGCCCGGCAGCGGGGGAGGCAAGGCCTCCGCGGTCGTCATCACACGAAATCCTTGCACAGAATCATCATCAGAAGATACAAGGGAAAGGAGGGAGAAGAAGAAGAAAAAGAGGAAGATGAGGAGGAAAACAATGGTATAAATAGGAACTTGGAACGTAAGGACCATGATGAGGGCTGGGAAGCTTGAAAATATTAAGCAGGAAATGGAAAAAGGAAAAATAGTGCGAGGTTAGATGGAAGGATAGCGGGGACTATTGGAATGATAACTACAGGGTGATCTATAGTGGGGGAGATGAGAGTCAACGGGGGGTAGGCATGGTACTGAACACAAAGTTGGGACTGAGGGTGGTAAACATTGAACAGGTGAACGACAGGATACTAGTGGTAGAAATAAAAGCACGCCCGACGAATTTCGTACTGGTCCAGGTATACATGCCTACGAGCAACCATAGGGAGGAAGAGGTGGAAGAGGTGTACGAGCAAGTAGAAGAAATAATTAGAGAAGTGCCGGGGAAGAAAAACCTGATAGTGATGGGTGACTGGAATGCAGTGGTGGGAGAAGGGAGGGACGGATTAGAAGTGGGAGGGTTTGGGCTAGGAAGAAGAAATGATCGCGGGGAAAAGGCAGTTGAATTTTGTAGAAGAAATAAATTAGTAGTGACAAACACTTGGTTAAAACATCACCCCAGGCGTAGGTACACATGGAAAATGCCGGGTGATACTGGGAGATACCAAATTGATTATATAATGGTGAGGCAGAGATTTAGGAACAGTGTAAAAAACTCTGGTAGCTATCCAGGGGCGGATGCGGACTCGGATCATAACTTGGTGATGATGAAGTGTGAAGTTAGATTCAAAAGGCTTTGTAAAGGTAGGAAGATAAAGAGGTGGAACCTTGAAGCATTGAAAGGGTTGAAAAAGAGGGAATACCAAGAGCTAGTAGAAAAGAACATAGGTGAAGAGAAGCGGAGGGGAACCATAGAGAAGAGATGGGAGGTTATAAAAACAGGCATCGCAAGAGCGGCAGAGAAAACAATAGGAACGGTGGAAAAGAAGAGGGTTAAGAAGCAGTGGGTTACAGAAGAAATGATAAAGAAAATGGAGGAGAGAAGGATATGGAAAAACGTGAACACCGACGTAGGGAAGAGGAAGTACAAGGAATTGAATAATAAACTCAGGCGAGTGACCAATCGGGCAAAAGAAAACTGGTGGAAGGGACAATGTGAGCAAATGGAAAAGATGCAGGAGGAGGGGGAAGTGGGTGCTTTGTACGCCAAGGTGAAAATGTTATCGGGTGGTAAGAGAGGTCAAACGATACCAAAGGTTAAGGACAAAACAGGAAAGATATTATTCGAACAGGAAGATATCCAAGAAAGGTTGAGAGAATACGTAGAGGAGCTACATGACAGCGAGAATAGACCCCTTAGCCTAGATCTAGAGGACAAAGGAACAATAGATAAAGATAACCTCGGACCAGAGTTACTTGAGAGTGAAATAGAGAGGGCACTAAGAGAGATGAAGGGTAGAAAAGCCGTGGGAACCGATAACCTACCTTCGGAGCTACTGAAGAATCTAGGTAGTAGGGGGAGAAAATCGTTTTTCGAACTTATTCGCAGGATCTACGAGGAAGGAGTATGGCCAGAGGATTTCGTGAAAACAGTATTAATACCTATCCCGAAGAAGAAGAAAGCGTCAGAATGCGAGGAGTATAGAACAATCAGTTTAATTTCGCACGCAGCAAAAGTGTTGCTTAGAATACTAAATAGAAGGTTGGAGAGCAGAGCAAAGTGCTATTTAGGCGATGACCAATTTGGGTTTAGGAAGGGGAGGGGAACCAGAGATGCGATTGCGGTAATGAGGACACTTATAGATAGAAACATAGAGCATAATCAGGATGTTTTCTCTTGTTTTGTAGATTTCGAAAAGGCGTTTGACAGAGTAAATTGGGAGAAACTAAGGCAGATACTGGGGAAAATAGAAATAGATTGGTGTGATAGGAGACTCATCCGAAACTTATATATGGGGCAGAGGGCTCAGGTAAGGGTAGCGGACGGTGAATCAGGGTGGGCAGTTATAGGTCGCGGGGTGCGGCAAGGGTGCCCGTTGTCGCCTTTACTTTTTAACATCTATTCTGAGGAAATGGTAAGAGAGGCATGGGATGAGCTAGACGTGGGAATGAAAGTAGGAGGCCAGTGGATAAAGTCGGTTAGATTCGCAGACGACCAGGCGTTGGTGAGTCGGTCATCGAAAGGACTTCAAACTTTAGTAGATGCACTGGAAAAGCAGTGTGAGAAATACGGAATGAAGATAAATAATAGGAAAACAAAAGTAATGAGATTCTCTAGGACAAAGAAAGCGAAGCTGGTGATAAGAGTAGGAAGTCACACACTGGAGCAAGTAGAACAATTTAATTACTTCGGTAGTACGCTAGAAGAAAGAGGACATAGTAGCAAAGACATTAGGAGGAGAATAGCGCTAGCGAAGGAAGCGTTCAATAATAGAAGGGAGCTGATGACGGGGACCTTAAGTAAGGATGTAAAAAAGAGGCTAGTAAAGAGCTTGATATGGAGTGTGGCATTGTATGGGGCAGAAACGTGGACCTTGAGAAAGGAAGACGAAAATAGGCTGAAGGCTTTTGAGATGTGGGTGTGGAGGAGGATGGAGAAGGTGCGTTGGACGGAAAGGAAGACAAATGAGGAAGTGCTTGACATGGTGGGCGAGGAGAGGAAACTTATAGATGAGATTAGGGGAAGGCAGGGTAGGTGGCTGGAAGGGGTAATGAGGGACGATGGTTTGCTGAAGGTCGTGATAGAGGGAAGGATGTTGGGTAAGCGGGGAAGGGGAAGGAAGAGAATCGATTTTTTGGACGGGATGAAGAAAGGTAGGACTTATGCTGAGATGAAGAAAGAAATACAAGAGGTAGAAAGGGCACAGCACCTGTAAGAGTTCGTTGGATATTCTCTGACTTTCATCACAACCTACCTCTAACCGGTAGATTACTGTAATGAATGAATCGCGCATAAGGCGAGTTAATTAAACTGTCAGTAGAGACCATTGTAGTTCTCAGCTTCTTTATAACAGAAACAAATAAAGTAATGAATTTATTTGAAATGTCTACAGGATTTGACAAGAACACATCAAGGGTATCTGGTAGTTTTATTTTTTCAGGCATCGTCTTACCATCATTTCCACCAAGTACACTGTTGACCAATTACCACTGTTTTTTTATTATCATTCCTATGTTTACAAAACAAATTTAGATAATAATTTTTCATTCGTGCATCCATATCATTCCTTAGTTTGGTGGAAACCGAAATAAAGTATTTCTGAAGTTTTATGTCATGTGGTTTATTTTTTAATTTCTTGTTTAATAGGCTTCTGTGCACCTGCCGTTTACATAATGCAACAGTCATCCAAGGTTGAATAGGCGTATTCATGGCCCTATTTGTTATCACAAAGTTAAAATTTTCTATGTTTTGTTTTAGCTTTTCTCGGAAAGTATCAAAAGCTAATGTAACATCTCGTCGGTTATATACACATGACCAATCTACGCTATTCTGTAACAATTTCAGGTTAATGTGATCAATTTTTTTAATTTCTCGATTATTTTCTCCCGCACTTCTTTGTACTCTCTGGGAGATATCGATTGCAAGTGCGCAAATTTTTAAATCGTTATCGCTTCTTCCTGATGGAATATCATTAGACTTATACCTAATATTGATACGGCATTTGAGATAAAGATGATAAAGACAAGTATGACAATTTCCAATAGTGACCTCTCACGTGGAAATTGATTCGCAGTGGAGTATCGCTTCGATCCAATTCGGTCCATCCTTGCCAAGCGCACTCCTATGGGCCAATGGGAGAGAGAGCCGATACTCAACATGGCCTCGTATACGTCTAGTGCCGAAAAGAGGGCTTTCACGTTTTTTTGGCGGAGGTTTGATGGAGTGCACAAGACGCGATCACAATTTTCAATAAAAGAAAATGACAGAAGAAGCAGCAAAATAACGTGAATATCTGGCAATTGAATGTAGCCAGCTTTTATGCCAGATATAAATGTTCTTTAAGTCCAATCCCGTAATTCTAATTCCACTTAAAATCTTATGCATCTCAAAATAATAACACTACCTTCAAAGCTTCCTTTAAAAAGTTAATGATTCTCTTCGGCTCCTTCATCCACTCAGTTCCCTCTCGTTCCATTCTCCGCTGTCGGACGTTCTTCCATTCGGAGTAGTCCAGTAAATGAAGGAGCCAACCTTGAGATTATTAGTTACCATTTTTATTTTCTGGCTGAAAGTGGTATTTGGTACCTCATTAAAAATGAGACCAAGTTTGCATGAAATGATTGTGCTAGGGTGGTGAAAATGGCCCCAAAAGACCCGAAAAATCGGTTTTCCGCGAATGTCTCCCAAAATATGGCAGTTGGAGATTTTTTATCCAGATAATAATTAAAGATCAGTTAATTTTCTACAAAAATGGTCCTTATAATTTTTCTCGAAAATTTGACCGTTCTCGCGATAAACGGGCCCAAGCGCACCCAGAATATTGACCTCCTGCGCTGCGTATCGGAGAGCACGCTCCGTGCATTTACACATGAGCGGGCGGACAAATTATTCAATAACTTTGTTAAAAATGCATATTTTCTCATGAATCAAAGTTCATGTGAAAGAAGAAATCTACCGCTATCATACCCTGCGACTTGGGTCACGTTTTGACTCTTTGGCCATATTGGAAAAACGGGTCAAACTTTCTGCTCCCGCGCAATTTTGACCTCGCCAGGAATTTGTTCCTATTTTTTTTGCATTGCACTAATTTGCTCCAAATGTTCTTGATTATGGGTCCTCAGAGGGTCCTTTGTCATCTGTGAAATTAGTATGATCTAATTTACCTCCATTTTGATTAATTGTCAATTCAAATTGCATGGTCCAGTGGTCAAAAGGTGATCATTTAAATGCCGGGCGACGTCCTGGAGTGCATGCCTGGCCAGAAGGAGGCCTTGAGCGAGGGGTGCGAGAAATCTGCAAGCCGGGGTGCTCTTGGCCCACATTTTACTCCCATCAAGTAAGTAGCTGGTCGCTGGTTCTTTATCGGAACCTGTCGTATTTTAATTTTGTTGTTTTCTAGTAGGGTGCATGTGCGATTCCCTTTCAGGGGTTGGCCTGGCGGTCGTAGGGCAGTGATGCAGCACTGTACGGTGCACCCGTGTCCTCTAGTTATTTAGGTATTGGGGGGCTTAACGGTTACCCTTCTGAGCAAGGGTAATTGTTATAATATAATTGGAACATCCAGAAACAATTTCAAAATTATTCAAAACAATGGCAATTACAACTCTGTTACGTGGATCCGAAACATGAGCATTAACATCAAGCCAAATGGGAAGGATATAAGCAGCTGAAATAGAAAGTTTATATATGTAATTATTCCAAATTGTACTAGTTGAGATACATTTGAAGCGCCGTAATTGTTTTTCCTAGGAGTAAGAAAAGAGAGCACTCTGGAGCTGCAAAGTCACTGCCAATTATAAATGCATGCTAATAGGATTAACGGTGGAGATTTACACACCTAGTCTAGAATGAACAGCACAGCATTGTAGCTTCTCCTTCCCTCTTTCTCCCAGTTTTATGGGGCAGAGCCTGTTCTTGGTTTTAGATACGTGGAGTAGTAGTGGTAAAACCTGATACGGAGACAATATTTCGTTACTTGGTGTCACACTTACATCCACAAAACAGTCTAAGTTAGATGGTGAAGTCATAGACTTCCATTGGAAGGATACTAGCAGATTGGTTTTGTTAACAATGAACACCAGCCTCAGGGCCTGAAAAGTAAATATACATACGTCATATAGCTTCATAATATTTGCAGCATTTATGTACAAAGCACACCAATGATATCAAAGGGGGTCATGAGATAAGCACAGTAGCCAATTATTAGCTAACACACACACCTTAGAGGTCCTGGATATTAGTCGGGTAACTATAATTCTCTCATCTGACAGCCAGAAAGGCATCTCTGGCTCCATAATTAAGCTCATAATGGGAGCTCCTGTTTCAATGTTGTGAAAATGCTGTTGCCTTTCTGGAACTCCACGCCCTTCAACTGGCATGTTCATGCTGTTTGACCCACATATAATTTCAAAGCCACCCTGCAAGATATAATAAATGAGTAAAACCAAACTGCACAATACCAAAACAACCATTCCATTTTTTGTCAATGTTAGTTCCCAAAACGGGAGTGTTCGGAGAGATTGAAGTCGTTCAGGAGATGAGAGGGCTCTTCTTGGGTGGGGTGAGCATGGACCCTAACAAAAAGGTTCCCCATCTAAAATTGTCCACAATGTTCCTGATTAAGGACCTTAAAGCCCCATCCTAAAGGAGCCCCAAGCTTCACATTTGTCCTAAGCCTCACAAGTTATTATAAGCTTTGCATTAAAAGTGAGCACGCACACCCTTGTGTCTGCTGCAAGGACATTCAGTGTACAACCTTGCAAATACATACCCTATTGAAAAATAATTTACCGGAATTTTCAAAAGAAATAGGAAATTTTAATTTAATTTTCCAATTTCTATTGAAATTTCTAACTGAATAAGAGGAATTCGACTGAATTTTGGAAATTCAATAGATTTTTCCAAATTCTATTGAATGGAAATCTAAGGAAAATATGTTGCAAATTGTGAAAAAAGCAATGTGTGCTCTTTGGATCGGTTTGGTCAATTTGGACCAATTGGCACTTGCCCATTCAACCTTGCGGGTTCACATTTAAGGAGGAAAACTTTGAAAAAAGTCTCACAAATTCTATCAATGAGTTAGAGAAACATTTTAGGCGTCTATTTCATGTCATTCAGACCCAACAAATTCAATGGTAGCCTTTAATTTTCCCTCCGATGGCTGAAAGTCAAAGTATTGCAGTCATATTGGAAAATGGCAGACAGGATGCCCAATAAGCCCCCAGTAGTCAGCTTAGCCATGCTGGGTGTCTTCTCCGGCATTTTCATGGTCGCTGAATGCCTCTGTGGTACCAAAATTAATTATTTTAAAACTTTTATCCCACCATATTTATAGTCCATAGTATATCAATAGTCACTTTCATCTACTTGAATGCTGTATCCATTACTGGTGGCCCTGCACAATTCCTACACGGAGACTCCAGAAGAGAACGAAATTTGCACCTCTGAATTTTCATACCTACATGTCTTAACTTGGCTCCAACTTCTCCTCCACAACACCTCCTCCCCACTCCCTATTATCCCCACCTCCAACACTGCGCTTGGCTCGTGCTGTCCAAGGAGAGCCACTTCCCAGAAATCTGTCTTGCCCACTCACATCTCAGCTTGAAGACTTTGAGTCCCGTTTCTTGTTTGTGCTGCAAGTGAAGTGATTTGAATGTGTGATTTCTGAATGTGGATTTGCACTATCTGGATGGTTCAGCAATTACATCTTGTCACCCTGTGGTAAGCCCTGTGCACCTTTTTCTAGTTTCACTCTTAGCTTCCTGTGGTGTGTATTTAACACAAAGAGACGTAGTGAGGGCACATTTTCCTTTTTTACCTGTCAGGCGCTGGATAGAAATAACACACCTACGGATAAGGCCCATGTGCTGGTAGCACCTGTACCACCTAAACCTTTGAGAAATGTAACTGAATAACCACTACACAAGGGAAAATTAATTAATCATATGAATACTCAAGTTCAATCAGGGAAGAATTTTGCGTATCAAACAATAGCCTCAAACCTGGAGAAATTTAAGGTTCTTCAATTTAAGCTAGCATGGGACAAAGCCATCACACTTTTAGATGAGGCATATGGTATCGAAGCTATCTTTTTCAAGAACTATGCAAGGTGGAAAAAAGCCTGCATTGTAAATTTTTCGGTAAACATTTGAGATATCCTCTCCAAAGAAAAAGAAAATAAATCTCCCAAAGTGTAAGCTATGTGACAGGAGCAATAATTGCAGTGATCTCATGCTTGCTACTGCCTATGCTGTTCGTGAAGTCAGTTAGTGTTCTCCACTGGGTCAAATTCTGCATTTCTGCTAACGCTTTGATCTATGAGTCGTCCATTATCAAGAGGGCAATGACCATGCCCTGACAATGATGGGCGACTCATACAACGGAACATCTGCAGAAATGCTGAGTTTGACCCGGTGAAGAACCATAACATACTTCACTAATAACAACAGAATTCACCCTTCGACATGGTCCTCCACAACCTCTATTTGCATGAAGAATTTCACCTGCCTCATAAGTACTGGACCCTAAACTAGACAACATCTGCTTCTACTGTTCACAACCAAAGAAATCACTGAGAGAGTGAAAGTATATGCCACTGCCCTGGGCAAGGCAAGAATCATGGGAATGATAGAATCTGATGGAGATATAGTGGCATTAAAAATCAAACTACCACACAAAATGTTTAGCCCAACTGTACAATAGATACAGAAAATTGACCAAAGATAGCAACACCAAAGAGGTAAGGCAACTACTGTTCTCTCTGGAATCTGTGTGTTGTACCCTGGCCTGTAGGAAATGTAAGGGATCATGTAGCCATATGTAATGTAACTTACAACAAATTCTTTTGTAAATGCGTTAAAATTTAGCTACGATTTTTTATTGAAAAGAAATTACTAGCAAAGTATGTTTCCGTTTTCCTCGTAAATTCTCACCATTTCCTAAACATTTAAAAAATTAGTGTAAATGTTATGAACCAGTGTATCCCCAAGAACTGTGGGATTAATCCTTAAGTGCATTTCCAAGCCATAGACTCATTAAGCAGCCCAGAGGACCCCGCAAAAGACACACAGCATGACCAGATTGACTACTGGGGGCTTATCGTGCATCCAGGCCGCCATTTTCAGTGGCAATACTTCAACTGCTGGCCGTAGAAGGGAATATTTAAGGCTGTCGTTAAATTTCTTGGGTCGTTGTTAAGTGAAATCGACACCTAGAACACCTCTCTACCTCATTGATACGATTTGCAAATTTTCCCCCACCCCCCTAAGATTTCAACACACACAGTCAAATTGGTGGGTTCCTCAGGCCAAATCAACCAAACAGGTTTGTAGAACTCGTGTACCGAATAGCTTGGTTGTATCTCAATTTGTGACATGGTTTAGTGTACCGCTAGGACTATTGGTGTAATAGTTTGTGTTTAGGAAGTTTGTGCTATGAATTTCTTACCTTTGATGGATTAACACTGTATAATAATCAGAGAAGTGCAAATCAATGGTTGACTGCTGTTGATATATTTAACTGTAACATCTATGATCTAAGGCATAAATTTATGTAAAGGAGCGTTTCACAGTGATCCTAGACTAATACAGTTTTTACATTGTTTTTTAACTTTCTTTGTATGGTTATAGATTCTTACGTTTTATGTAATTATTGTGTTTTATGTATTCTAAATATTTTATGCATGTCTATCTTGTAAAAAGTGATTTTAAAAAAGTTTATTAACAAACAATAATACTAATAACAAGAGAAACATGTTTCACCTCTGCCACCTCTCTTATACTCACATATTTTATAGCTCCATTATAGAATCTGTGAAGTACAGATTCATGGATTTACCGAAGACCACAGTTTTTCCATCTTATCAATTGTTATTTGTGAATAAATTGTGCGTGAAATCAATCATATGATGAGTAGAACCACGCCATGATCATGATTTATTCAGAGCGGAGACTTGAAAGAAGGATGTCAAAGGCCAATTTGAGACATTAAGATCAGTCCTCCTCTACGCTTTCACACTATTTGTAAGTCTCGTTTTCCTTGCTTATATTCGTAATGCATGCAAAAACTAAAATGTTGCTAATTCATTACTTTTTCAAAACACTATTGCCTTTTAGAGGTTTATTAAACTTGGTCTTTAAGTTGAACAGAAACTTCTATAATTGCGACTGATGTTTTCAATGATCCTACACTCAAAAAAAAATTATTATTAGATTGGTAATACAATAGTGTAATCATGCTGGAGCTAGTTTTTTGGGAACAGCTAAGTTGGTCCATTGGTCTGCGCTACTCTGCCTTGGTTGACCAGTGCAGGAGTTCTGGAAAAACTAACTCCAGCATGTTTACCAGCCACTGTGGAAGTCTTCGCTCCAAAAATAAAGTGATGTTAAAAAAAACCTCATTGTTATTTTCCTTAATGTAACAATTTTCTGTCATTAGTGGTCCTTACATTTAAACTACACAAATGATGTTATTTTTATTCAGCATACTCTTTGATCATTTATTCAAAGTTAATGTAAAAATGGCAAGGTGCCTTGTGTTGATTTTAATTCTACAATACCTATGTGCTTCCCTGTTGAGGTGTGAGATGAAGATTAAGTCAGACGTTGTAATGATGTGTAGCTCATTTGAATTGGCATCAAGGGTAAGAATGCTTGATCATTAATTTTGTCTATCCATTTAGTTCTAAAGAAAATACACTACATCTGCACATCGGATCCAAATTTGTGAAATGTTGAAAATATTTTCCTGAAATTCACTATTTGTAAACATTTAGAATAGTTAAGCTGACAAGTGCTAGATGAAGTGAAAGTAAACTCATTTATTTTCCTTGTAAGTGTCTTCAACATGAACTCAAGAAGGACCAAACCAATTTTATGGGTAGGGACATGCAAAGGTCGCAAATGCGATAACGCGAATTCTGGAGTTTTCCCGTGAATACGCGAAGTTCGTGTTAATTGCGAATTTCACCAATTCAAACACAATTTTCATAATTTTATTCTTCTGCTCATGCTTCTCCCACGAAATTTTTTTTGAGGCGTATGTTTATGGCACATTGCTCCGATAAACTGAAGGTTTGGATAGCTTTCTTGGCTAATTTTCAATAATATGTGGTAGAATAACAGTACTACACCACGTCTACGGATGTCTAAACCACGCGTGGCTACTTTGTAGCTACTGTTTCGGCTAATTTGTGAACGCGTTCACGCGATGTCTACAAAGTAGCTGAAATGCTATTAAGTATTTCTTATCGCCACTACCGGCGCTCCCGTTTTAATCCCGGGAAGGCTCGAAAAGTAAAGTGGGTTAACAGTAGCTTACCGTTGGCATTGGCATAGTGAATTTATTTCGTTTCGTTGCATTCAAGAAAAGTATAATGCCGAAATGGGCAGTGACCGCAAAACAACGCGAAGCAGAATTTCGGGACAACAGATAATATTGTGCTGATGACAAAACAATATTTTGTCGTTTTTGCAATACAACTGTTTCGTGGGAAAGGAAGGACAGCTGCACGAAGCATATCGCGAGTGAAAAACACAAGTCTAGTGTAGAAAAAAATTCTGCAAGTGGAAGTACAACTATTCGGCACCCATCAATTACAAAATTGCTCCAAACGGCCAAGAAGAGAGATGCCTCCTATGAATTTGCAAAAGACACAACAGAGGCCTTCATAAAAGCCAACATTCCGCTTGAGAAGGTGGACGATCCAAATATTAGAAGATGGTTAAACAAATACGTAGAAGGTTAGTGTTAAAATTATGTACTTTAGTAGCTGCACTAAACCATTAATAAGTGAAAATTTTATGTTTTTCATACACCTAGTTATTCCATAAGGCATGCAAACATAATAGGTTCCCTTACTATAATTTATCAAATTTTATGAATTCTGCAATTTCTTTGTTTTACGCATTAGGATTCACTCTCCTTTTATTTTATATCTACAATACCCAGGGGGTGGTGACCTACCCCATGCTCGAATGCTTCCAGAAAAATATGTAAATTATCTGGCCAAGGACCGAATCAAAGAAGTTAAAGTTGCAGTTCAAGGCAAGCCCATTGATGTTTTTTGTGATGAAACCACGGACAAAAAAGGCAGATGTGTATTTGTGGTACTGTTTAGGACATTTAAAGATTTTAATGAGCAGCCATTGCTTTACGTTGGTGGTGTCCACTTTCTAGAAAGTGCTGATGCAACCCAGTGTATTAGGGCAATACTTGAGTCCCTGAGGATTTATAATGTGCAACACTCAGATGTTAAAAGTGTTATAACAGACTCAGCCAAATATATGACAAAGTGTGTTGTAGGCTTGAAATTGATTATTGGTGAGGAGTTAATCCACATACAATGCTGGGCTCACAAATTAAATCTTGTGGGAAATATTTGGAGCCATCAGATGGTTGACCTTAATAGAGCAGTACTGATGACCAAAAGTTTATTCCTTAGATGAGGAGTTAATCCACATACAATGCTGGGCTCACAAATTAAATCTTGTGGGAAATATTTGGAGCCATCAGATGGCTGACCTTAATAGAGCAGTACTGATGACCAAAAGTTTATTCTTCCCCACAAAAAAAGAAAACATTTGTACTTAAAATTTCTTCAGGACAGTAATGTAAAGAGTTTAGTATTATTCCCTATTCCTGTTGTCACCAGATGGAACGCCTGGTTTCTTAATGCCTTTTTTTTTAGCTGATTATTTTCAACACATTGTTGATTTTTGTAACACTGATGAAATGGAAGCGATTCACAATTCTAGTGTAGGATATTTTTGTACTTTAAATAATGATACCATATTTACTATTCAATTCCAGGCAATGTTTGTTATGGAGCATGGGAAACAGCTGGTTGACTTAATAAAAATTATTGGAGGGTTCAAACTATCCTGATGCACACACATTACTTAGAGAGTTAAGGAAGTTAAAAATGAATCTTGAGAATATCCAAAAGGGTATTTTTTTTTGATAAAACCACTAATTACTTACAAACCATGACAATATCTAAAGCAGCTGCTGTAAAGTCAATACTAATGCAGATGCCTTCAAAGGCATCAACCAAACTTAGTTCTCTTATGGTATAAGACCCAAGCAGAAAAATATTTGAAAATCTCTCAGTTTTTGATCCCCAAGAAGTTCTGACTACAGAGGTGAACCCTGACTTAATTACAAAATTAAAAAAAGTTAATGGCCTTGAGTCAATGGAGACAGAGAAGTTGACGTTGGTGTTTGGAGAATTACAGCAATTACTACGAAAGCAAAATTCCCACGGTTCAGTGGATATAATTAATGCCATGCAGGTGCTCAAATTGTCTGAGACATCGTTTGCATTTAAGTGCCTGGAAGCAATTTGGACCCCCTGTGCAAATGTGGACTCAGAGAGATTTCTTTCCTGCTATATCACTGTGTTAACAGCTAGGAGAACAAATGTAAAAGAAGACAATTTGGCCACGATCGCAATTTTTTCAATTGAAAATACAGAAGTTTAATAGTAATTTGTCTCTTTATGTAAGTTGAATACATGAATATGTGAAGAATAAAATATATATAATGTGAATTCAGTCAATACTCCATGTTTATTATTGCTTAAATTATCCTTAGTCAATATCATCCAAAAGTCAGGGCAACGGGTGGGCCCACTAAAAGCGTGGCACTCAATCAACATCAATTATTTTGTCGTTAAAATAACACCGATTTCAGGGTAAAATAACACCACTCTTGTAAAATAATATCACCACTTTTGGCTAGAAAATAACCCCACCTATTGCATGTCCCTATCTATGGGTGAATTTTGAAAGTTATGAGAATCATTCCTTCTTTGGGTTATTCAAGGTTTTGCAAATTACGCATGTTTTTGTTGCCAAGGAAACTTTGGATCTAAGGATCATTTCAGATTTGGAATGAAGTATATGTGTTTTTGTTGTTTACCCTTAAACTGGCTGATCATTTTTCCTTAAAATATATACTCTTTGCTAATAAATTTTATGTTGGTGCAACGTTTGGTGGTTTATCTGATTGGATAAGGCCTCTTTATTTTGTGAATGGTGCTGTTATAGAAGAAAAAAATCCATATCAGATGATTGATGTGCTTGTATCAAAAGGAATTAACTGGTTCTACGTCAGAACCCAAATGGGAGTTTTGGTCCACATCGTTCATTATGGACTGTGTCAAACCCCTTGTGGCCATCCACATCAATTCCATATGGCCATGTTCCATAGTGGCCACATCCCATACCTACCATCACATTTAGATGTAAACAGGAGTATCTCACAAAATATTTACAAGTACATTTTATGCATTATCACAGTGATCACCTAAAACTGTCACATTGTAGCTAAAATTAGTTTTAAGAGATTCTTGTCATACCTTATGTAGGCCAACCTCCTTTGGTTGGAAATGGATTATAAGAGGAAACATTGATTTAGGAAAGATGAGTCCAGCTGGGTTAATGCATGTGAAGGTCTCTTTATCATCCCTCTTGCAATCATCCATGTTTTCCACATTAAATGGAATTTCATGTCCCTTATGTGGGTTGTAAAGCCATGTAACCTGTAAAATGTGATTATCACACTTACTAAAGATGGATAGGCATGCCATGAGTATGTACACAACAACAATGTCATGAACAAAAAAGACTACATTGAAACTTACCTGAACGCAAATTCTAATTTACGTGCTTCACAAATCGGCATTGGCAAAAAAGCCACATATTATTCGTGTTTTCAGTCTTTCTTGATAATGCCCACTTACAGTAAATCATTAATATTGCTAGGCAAATCGGAGGAGAGGAATTTCAAGAAATGAAAGAAAGTGCAGTACAAAAAATACTACAGCCTCATGCAAAGGAAGTTCCCATTGATGAATTGAATATATGGGCACCTTCTTCAAGTGAAAATGAAAATGATGTTCAGAGCCTTAACCCTTCAACGACGAGCAATGTAGTCACTACGTCGGTCACGAACTTCACATGCCGTCGAGCGACGTAGTGACTACATCGCGGCGATTCCATTTAAATCAGTGGAAAACCAGCGGTTCCATTTAAATCTCCTCCGACCTACGAGATGGGATTAATTTAATACTCCTCCGGGCTTGAAGGGTTAAAAGCCCAAATTAACGGTTATGCTTCCTGAAAATGTTTTGAATCAGGCATAAAATTTGAAGCAAGAGCCATTGGAATTTGATTCACCAGTTGGAAGGAGTTTCCCTTTTAACCCATTTAAGCCCAGAACTGTGCAATCGGTAATACCTCCGAATGCCCAGAATTCCAAAATTGTTTTTTTGGCGTACAGGAAGTTAATTATGTATTTAAATGTTGTACAAGTGACACATTAACTCTGAACATTTTAAATTTAACCGTAAAATTATTTTTTTGGTGAGGTCGAAAACGACCACTTGGTATAATGGGGCATAAAATGACACGTCAACTCCCACTTTTTCCAATATCTTTTTTTGTCATATACATAAGAAAACTCATTATAAAATTACCTTTGCTAACTTAGGGCTTTATTTCTTTCATCCAATGTTTAAATAAAAATAAATATTTACTCTACTTTATACTTTACTTAATAATACTCTACTTTTTGTCTAGAGCAGTGACTTTTCGCTTTGTACCATCGGTTTTGCAGAGTGAATAAACAACCTGGTGTAAGAACTCTAGCTTATCCCACCTAGTCACATACGACCTACTGTCGAGCTATGCATTGTTTACACAAACATCTATGGTCCAAAAGAAAATAGGCATATGCCATTTTTTACCGCGTTTACCTATCTGATTTTTGGAAATATGATATCCATTTGATCCACTCCACCCATATATCTGTTGTACATATTAATTATTTTCGTTTTTCTGTCAAGGAATATCACGTTGCTCCTGATAAAGGCTCTATGCCAAATATGTTTGAGAGAAGTAAAACTGTATTGCTATCTTTCCATTCCACTGCGATAATATTTATTTCTTTTTCAACGCATTTGTCAATCACTCCTCTTTCCATTTTCTTCATGTCCTTTTCTGATATGATGGCACATTTTTCCGTTCGATTTTCACGAACAGTACCAGTGGCACCTACTCCTCTTTCTGAGAGTTGTGGTATTACTTTAGAGCTGGTAAAAAATTGTCAAAAAACAAGGAAAATTAAAATCCTGGGTATGATTTCTTTAGTAAATCTACAAAACTGAAAAGAACACAACCTCCAAGGCCAAATTCATTCTTATTCTTGTCATTGGAAGACTCTTTTCCCTGATATTACATAAATGTCAGACAGTACCCTGATTTGATTGCCAACAACCAGGCTTTACAAACAAAACGTACCGGCTTTTTCTTCAAAAACTGCTTGCACGAATGCTTTCCGAAATATGCTATCATTATGGATTCATCGATTGATGCAAAACGCTCTAATGGAGCTAATCGTATGAAAAATTCACAAACGTCTGATTTGAAATTAACGCAAGCGTGAAAATTGCGAAATAGTTCATCAAACTGATTCTGTCTCATGGTGTATTTCACAAGCATATTTTCGGTGTCGGCTCTATTTTCCCAATGCATTCTTCGGCGAGGGCATGAATTGTAGCCCGATAGAAGTAAAATCCCTCTGAACGAATACATATCATCACTAGTCACATGGAGGATATTGTTTTTTAGAGGAATACATTGATGTGTATTACACCAAATCCTCGAATACTTTTCGATTGAGAAATAATTTCACGAAGTCGATTGTCTCGGGATATTCCGAAATTGTTAGAGAAGGAAGGAAATATTGATCTCCAGGCACTGGTATAGGACGCACATCACCGATATCTCCCTTGACTCATTCACTTACTTTCATCTTCTTAAGAAGTTTTGCACTTTCTACATAAGGAATGCTTTCACACTTATCATCACGTTCACCAAAAGACACTTCCGCCGGAGCCATCCACTGATCAATCATATCGGATATCAAGTATCAATCTATACGGATCAAAATCGTCGTCCTCTCCCGAGTCATCATCAGTCTCAGCTGAAGTTTCGATTGGAGGCAATGCATAAATGGAATCGGGAATATCATCGTCACTCAATGGTTCACATTCCTCTATTTTCGAAGTTTTATCATTGTTTCGCGGCGGTGAGACATTTCCCTCTAAACAAAATAGAAAACACGTGCATATTTGTTGATATATGAGCATAAAAACATAAAAATAATAGGCTGTACGGCAATCAAACTATGTAACAAAGGGTTTAGAGAATTTTAATCTTTCAGAGCGATGGGTAGTCTCAAACCCATGGCCAAAACAATGGGTCGACAAATCTTTCACCTCGCGATTCGCTACGATAAATGAGCAAGTATAGCATGTATTATCCCAAGTGGTCGAAAACGACCACTCAGGAGTAATTAAGCTGTAGGCTGGATAGGACTCTAGATAAATACGTAATTCAAGCTTGTATAGTTAAACAGACAATTTTTATTATAAAAATAAGTTATTTGATACTTAACAAATGAAAAAAACAAGACTTACCGAGCCGTTTTTCCTGACATGTCAATGAAGAAAACGCTTCCCGAAGTTCACGAGTCAGAAATCTCTACTACACTGACTTATTTGCGGGATCTCAATCCCACATCGTTCCCAGATATCTACAGTTACATGTAAGTTGTATTATGGGTACATTGGGAGATTTCCGGCGTGTGGAGCAAAGAAATTCCACCAAGGTCGTTTTCGACCACTTGGGATAAAATGGTACCCTGGTCGTTTTCGACCGCTTGGGTTTAAATGGGTTAATGTCTCAATGCAGTTGTTTTGGCCAATGTATAACTCTTTAGGGAGTTCAAAAAGCTGAAGCAGATTCTGGTCACGAAACTCTTCCCACAAGCTTACAACCTTTGTCAAATAAAAATCATAAAAAAAAAATTAAAGAGCGAGCCCTTTAAGTGATTGCTAACCTACTATTAGTATCTACCAATCTAACGGCATTCCTATGGGCGGAAATGGCTGATATTCCGACTGATGGATATAACATTGGTGAAAAACCAAACGTTTTTCAGAGAATTCTTTATTTATTTATTCTATTATTATTTTATCAGATCTATGAAGAGACTTTAATTAACTGAAGCGTAAACATTAATAATTATGAGTGGAAAAAATTTATTATTTACGTTGATAAAATTAAAGCGGCGTTTACACTATAATGTGAATTCACATAAACTCTCCTACTTTTGATTCAATTTTTATATCTAAATGATTTTTGTGTACAATAATATACTGTTGTCATAGTTTAAGCGTAGTGAACTGTCGTACCTTAAAGAAATAAAAGAAAACACGTCATATTTATGGAAAAAAGGTCCTTGAAGGAGTATTTTATTCCACCTTGGAATGTAACCCCCTAATTTCTAGAAGAAAATTGCTTCCTAACATGTGGTTTTGTGCACTCAGGAATCAAAAAATGTTATCTCCACGTTCGGAGAAGGTTCACCGTACTTTTTTTCAACCAAACTTAAATCAAAAGAAGGTAGTTCCCCAATGGGTACTCTTTTGAAATCAACATGATCATCATCATCGATAGTCCATTTCTAAGGATTTAATTCATTGATTCCCTGAGACTCTAAAATCAAGGTTATTCATCTGGAAATTAAGCCATAACAAGAAATCAATTTGATGTACAATGAAATTTCAATAAAAAAAGGGTTACATTCCACTATCATACTATGCATCATGAGTCCTTATTGATGGAGGCGTTAATATACAGAACTTTTGATGGATGCAGCTGTCCTATCAAATGCAGGCCTCAACTGGTGGTGCCAGGAGCCCACTCATCTCCTCTCAGAACACAAAGATCACAGATGCAAATGCTTATAAATGTAGCTTAACCACATGCTTACACCACGATGATCACAGCAGTAATGATTGAATGCAAGATTGTGAGAACAAGTCTTCTGTTTCAATTATGGGTGCATGGAAAAGGATGGTTCCCACAGTGTATAATATGGGCTCCCTTTTAAAAAAAATGAAGGAAGCGAGTGGAAGTAGGACAGAGGCAGGAAAACAAGTGTATGTTGAGCAATACAATATGCTACTAGTCTCAGCCCAATGCAAGCCCTTGGCATTATTCTTCCCATCTAGAGATTGGATTGGAGAATTGAAGAATAGATGTACCAACAGGGAAAGAGAGTGCTTGCTTTGTATTTCTCAAATAGTTACCGATCAAAACATGTAAATCTTGCTAGGGACCAATGCCCTCTAAAAAATGTTGAAACAGATACTAAACATGCCTGCATGAAAATGTATCACACCCCCTGATCAGCAAAACTTGATATAGATTTGTGTGGCAAGTAAAAGTGAATCTGCAGTGCAGGAAGGTGCATTCTCTTAACTTCCACTGTACATATTTGCCTTTTCATATAGGTATGCAAAGTGGAAGAGGAAAAAAGACATGCAGTATAATAACTTATAGATGTCAACAAACCTGGTAAGGTGAGCTTCCTTCAACTATGCTGACATCTGACAAGGCTATTTTATCGTCATAGAGGTAGGGGTGCATGGGTTTCTCTTCCTTGTTTTCATCATAGGAGCGAATAGTAAGTCTCAGCTTCACCTCACTGGTGATGGGAGGCTGAGGCTTGCGCCATAGTTTGTGTTTCTCTAGTTTGCTCTGCGGAATTGATGTCCCAATATCATTAGCAAGGCTGGGCCCAGGAGGAAAGGCAGCAAAAGCTGTCTTATGACAGCATGGCAGGGTCAGTTGATGTTGTGATGTGCTTTTATCATCTGTCTCTACAACAAGATTGCTTAAAATCAGATTAAGTTCCTGACTTTCATTTAATGAGATTGCGGCATGATCCATGCATTGGTATTCAGTCTGCTCGCACAGGTCAAATCTACTGGCTATGGCTGCATCTGGTTGCATAGGTCTTCTTAACTTCATTCTATCACTAATCATTTGATCATTTTCCTCTCCACTTGAATCTTCCATGCTGGGTAACTTGTTTCCAGTCTGATCCACGTACCTGTGCTTTGAATTTGAATCAATGTCTTGCTGAAATGAATGGTTCATCTGCAAAGTTTCGAAGTTTAGTTCTTCTTGTTCACTGGTGCAGGACTCCTTCCCATTGAGTGCATACATATACCCATGTGATTCATTACAGTCTCCAAGTGGGACACATTGTATTGATTTGAAACCCTTCCGTTTGCATTGGTTTTTCCTTTTCATAATTGATTTCTTAGACTTGGAAGACAGCCCTTTCCTTTTGATAGGAGCTGTAGATTCCCTTTCTTTTTCAGGGATGGGGTACAATGCTAAATTTTTCAGTTTTTTACCTGATGACTTTTTCAGTTTTTTAGCAGAAGACTTTTTTATTTTTATTGATTTCTGTTTCCTAATTTTACCTGCCTTTTTGTGGCTACTCTTTAAAGGTAGGCTGTCATCACCTTTCTTATTCAGTAATCTTAACCCACGTTTCCCTTTTAACTTTTTCTCAGGTGATCTTAATTTACTGCATCCACTATCATACTCTGGATCCTCCTCTACACCTTGAATTCTTTTAAAATCCATCCTTCTGGGTGAGAGATCAAACATGTTCAGTTCATCCTGTGAGGCTGTGGAAGGAGTGGAGGCTGCCACGTCATATGATTCAGCATCATTGCAAGGAAAGTGCCTGGTCCATCTCTGAGTACAAGGCTGTACAGGATTCTCTCTCTTATTTTTCAGAGGATCAGTGCCATCTGAAGGACAACATACAGGACCTCTGTCAGTCATTTCTTTTTTGAATATCCATTTTCTCCATTTCTGACATTGGGAAAACTTGCTCTTACTTAGTGTGCGTTTTTGATTTTTCCTTCTAAAATTCACGTTCTCCGTTAAATGAATTTGGTCTGAGATCATCATATCCTTTGCCTTCCTTGTTAGGGGAATTGACATATGCTTCACCTGACATTGTGAATCAGAAGATGAGAAGCTTGACTCGTGCGTCTTCTTGGTTGAAACATTGACATGTCCAAGGGAGAGGCTGCGAATGTGGTGCATAGGTCTAATTTCCATCTGCTTTACACTTAGTACAGGCTCAGAATGCCGCCTCTTTCTGTAGTGGCTAGTGATACCTGAAGAATTACAGTACTTTTCCTCTGACTCAAAGCGAGGGGTAGAACTTTTATCAGATACCTCCTCATCTGATGATAGCAAGAAAGGGTTTGCTGAGTGATTTTTTGTGGGCTTTGGGCCCCTATCTTCCCTTACATAAGGCAATTCATGCATATGAGGACTGTCTTGTGTATTTACTGGACCATGTGCCCCATAAGAAGGACTATTCCTGATTCTGGACTGTGCTTCCAACAAGGCCACTCCACCTTCAACAAGGCTTTCATCATCACTATGATATGAATTCAGAGTTTTAGTGAGATAAAGATTTGCCAATACTGGACTGGCAATATTCCTTGGTGAGGGAATGCCTTGATAATTGGGCACTGAGAGCAAGGCTTTGCATTGGCCTTGGCTCAGTTTCTGAGTTGACCCACTGTCAGTGGTGGAGTCAAGATCGAAGTCTGGAGACCAGAGGGAAAAGAGAGCCTTCTCGGATGGAGTATTGATTGTAGTATTAGGCTCTTCAGGGTTCCTGTGAGAGGTACTAACTCCTTCACAGTAGGATGCAATGCTGTCCTCTCCATCATTACCTTCAAAACTCATATTTCCAAGGGGAAAAGAGATATTGTTATTTTGAGGAATCACACAAAATGGCATGTGTTGTTGGAGCAAAGTGCAGGGTTGCACAGATGAGCCAGCTGGCTGAAATGCCTCGGATTCCTCAGAAGTACTATCACAATTAACACTTGATATGATCAAGGCTGGTTGCACTGGTTCCAAATGAAACCTTTGCATTTCTTTGCTTAAATGCTCATCTAGGAGGTTGTGGTATTCAGCAGATCTCTCCAAATCCAGGGATTTGTTAGTACTGGCTTTTCTATGGCATGGATTCCTACTTTTTGGAATTGCTCCTGTGGCTTTGCCAAGATCCCTCAACGCCTGCTTCTTCATAGCTTCTTTTTCAG
Organism: Pyrrhosoma nymphula; assembly: GCA_963573305.1. Taxonomy (NCBI): domain Eukaryota; kingdom Metazoa; phylum Arthropoda; class Insecta; order Odonata; family Coenagrionidae; genus Pyrrhosoma; species Pyrrhosoma nymphula. Next base: position 100,519,771 of record OY754332.1, on the reverse strand, counting down.
CTATGTATTCCTGGTCTGCGATTTCAAATCTCACGTTGTAGTGGAATGTGAATTCTCCCTCCAACTCATGTCGTACTTCTATGGTGAGGATTTCTGCTCCACCAGGCTGAAAATACAACAAATGCTCAATTAATTCAATATGAGTTCATCTTGACGTTAAAAGGAAGAATCAGGCAAAGATTAACATATAATGAAGTCCTATGTAGCAGTAACACCAGTCGTGATTTTCTAATTGTGAAATTTTCTTCTCATGAGTAATATAAATTCATTTCAGCAGTACTTTCTCCACATTAAGCTACTTAGCTTTTGAATTTGTGGTAGTTTTTAACTTTCATTGCTTCCTTCCAAATGCATTTTTATGTAGGTATTTAATTTTATTACTACTTTTATTTCAAGAAAATAACCAAAGTTTCTAAAGGCCAGATATTATGAAATTTCAACACATACTTTACCAGGTTATCCAGGCCATAATTTTCATTTTACCAAGTTAAAATATCCATTCTATCATTAGTGGGTATTTTAAAGAAAGTTCAAGAATAAGATAAAAACACATTAACGCATGCATACCATATTGTGATAACAATATACTTTATAGTAAAATACAAGAAAAACAGGATAGTTTTGAATCATTTATGGAACGTAACTCAGAATCTAACCGATGGGTTACAACTGCTAGTGCTACACCTCGGCCCCCTTCATATCTACCAATAACAGAAGTGGCAACAATTCAAGGAGAGCGTATTTCCGCATGCTCTCTCTAACTGAGACTGAAACTTGAAGGCGCAACAAAAAAAGATATCCTTCAATAAAAGTATCTCCTCTGTCTTTATGCCCATGATATAAAAATCACCATAGTTGTGGTTGCAGTTAATGAAACAAGAGCAATTTCCACAAGTATGCATACTTGTGGAAATTGCTCTTGTTTCATTAACTGCAGTGATGTTCCGGTTCCACTCCATCACGCCTGAAACCTCAGATTTTGATAGTTGTGGTTTTTTTAATGACTACATAAACACATGAACAACTATGTTTACATATAAATTTTTAAAGTTGATGTTTCTTAAAGGAATATTATGTTATTTTTATGTGCAAAATGAAGGATGGATGCATGAAAATTATAAAGAAATGATTTATTTATGATATCCATCATCAACATTAAGAACTCAATCGTATATCAAAGTATGCACGGCCGCGGGACAACTTCCAACCGTATTAGCCACTGTACCACTGACTTAGGTGGAACAGGAGGATTTTTCCACACAGGTACCTAACCCCTTGGGGGTACACCAAGGCAGTTTATTGGGGCTGTTGATGTTTATATTATAAATAAATGATATAGGCACCCCATTGAGGAAGTGCACATTTTTTTGCAAATGATACTGAGATATACTGTCATTATACCTACAAAAGTCAACTCTGTTATGGATAATTTGAATGAGGATTTAGTTCTACTTAGTGAATGGTTTTCTGAGAACAAACTACAATTAAATGATAACTAATCAAATGCAATGATACTTGGAATAAACTCTCAATATCAATTGGCCATGGACTTGAAAATGAACATTTTCATTGAAGGTGAAGTGGTGAATTACACTGATAGTACGAAAGATCTTGCAATCGTAATTGATATGAATTCCGGGTTTAATGAGTATGTTGATTGCATCCATAAGAAAATGGCCAAAACATTGGCTTTATCTCAAGATTAAACAATTTTTTGATGCAAGAGAGTATTAAGAAAGTTTATAATGCCATTGCATTGCATAGTGCTGCTGCACTATCAATATTTTCTGACCATTCTCTTCACAATGAAAAGTTATAGGACACAAAGATCACAGACTTTGCAAAACTGAATGATGGGAATCATCCTTAAATGCTTTCAGTCTGCTAGGATTGATTTCATTCTTAGGAAGCTAAATTGGCTCAGCATCCTATTAATTTGTGACTCTGAAGTGATAAAATTACATATTTCATAAAATCAAATTGGAGCTGATGCTAACTGATTCAACAAACTTGCTTATCACCAATTGCTATGACACCAAACTCAGTATCATTCTAAGGAATACATTTACATTACATGTAAGGGTGTATTATACATATAAATTGATTCAATGCAATATTAGTAAAGTAATAATTTTGTATCATTAGTGATTTCCTGTTTTCAGAATATTTAAAATATTTGTACTTACTGAGAATAGCCATTTTGCTAATAAAGACTGATAATATTATCTCCCTCATTCCGCTGCAAACATTAGTGATACTGCAAAGAGATGAGTTGAGTATTTTCCTCTGAGCTTATTGATGACTATGGGCTGATATATAAACCTTTCCGTGAAATATCGTTTCTCATTTATCAGATAAATATAATGTAGGGTCCCATTTCTTCCACATCAATTCTTTATGTAACCTTATGTCTTTAAGTGTACTTATATCATTTTTAAAAATTATTTTCGAACTTGATGAGACACCCATATATGTGTAACTATATGTTGTAAAAAATTATGAAAATATTACGTGTTAATAAAAAGTTATTATTATTTTTTACCTATTAAGATAGATTCCAGATACACTGCTTATAAAAGGAAAAGAACCAAGACTAGACTCGTATGAGCAGTGGGATTATGGAGTGCAACCTTATCAACACCACACTCCCTTGGACTTGCTTGAAGTTAAGGCACTTAACATGGGTATGTCCAAATCCCCCGAGATTATACCTACCGATATACATAGACATTTTGCTATAGGATGTCATCATAAAAATAATCAATTGTTAAATGACCAACTGTTCGGAAACCATTCCCCACTGCTTGCTATGCCTTTTCGACAGAATCTACTCTCACCACTTCCCTTACTCTCTTCCCATTAACCTTCCATGGACAAACTCCTTAAGAGTACTCCTCACTTCTCCTCCCGTCACACCACTGCCACCTCAACCATCCATTTGAAACCATCAGTAGTCTATTATTTTTTAAGAAACTGTAAACTGGCAAAATGAAACCCAGCTATTCAGCCATTCCATTTATGTTATTTAGTATTTCTCAAAAAAAATTACACAAATGGATACCTTGCGCTGCCTGAGAATTCAAAAGGTGATTATTATACTTCTCGGTGTTTTAAACTGCTTAATGGACCATGTTCAAATGATGAGCAACCCCTGATGAATAACTGTTGTGTCAAATATTTAATTTTGTTAACCTTTTATCATTTTTTTATTATATTGATAGGTTTATATTGATATGAATGAAATATAGTCGAAATATTATTTGGAGAGGTATCCCTCTCACTCAGGGAAAAGAGTCGAGACCCATTTCCAGGAACCAGCCTTCTCCACCCTTACCATTATCACCCATGGCAACACGGAACCCATTACCTAGCCTCCTCGGTACCACTCACCACCTCAAGTTTCTTCCCAACTATGCATGAATGAAACACCTCTGCGTAATGCCACTACCTAATTTGTTGCTGAAGCTTCGGTAGTCTCATATCAATATCGCCAACATTTGAGCTTATGGGTCCTTCAGAAAGGGACCTATTTGATGCAACGTAAGTCTTTTGCCATGCATAGCAATACCATATTTGATTCTGCATTAGGTCCTCCTCCGGATATATTTATGCCAGCACAATTTTATTGTTTCTAGGGAGTGTATCTGATCGGATCGATGTCAAGGAGGATTCTGAGCGTTGAAGAAATAAGGCTGGCTACAGAATGCAGCGATGATGAAGATCTGAATGGTTTACGTAAAGAGATAGGGAGTGGTAGTTGTAAGGGCTCTTTCCAATTGTGAGGATGTTACTGCTCAGAAGTATTTCGAGATACAGAAAATAAAAAATGCAATGAAGAGATTTCGAGTGAATTCCATAAAATATTAAAATATAAAACAAATGGTACTATGATGCTCCATTATTTGGCAGAATGCCCGTTCATTATATTTTGAATGATGCAGAATAAGGTGGTCTTTCCTCCAGGAATAATGGTCGAGGAGCCGATAGATTCCTTTCTAGTATACTTTTAGATCATATAGTTCATTTCACTAATAAAGAATCTGTAAGGTTGCACTAAGAAAAGGAGGTCAGTTGGATTCCTGTAGATTCTGTCGAAGTGGAAGCATTTTTTGGACTATAATTTTCAGGGCTACGATGACACAAGTTAGCTTCAGGAATATTCTTGGATGTTTGCTGTTTGACGATAAATGGACAAGGTCGGAAAGAAGGAGGTCATATAAGCTCGCACCAATTTGGTCCATTTTGGATGCCATGAGTTTGAATTTGGGTAGGTATGGTGAGTGCATCGCCGTCGATGTCCAGTTAGTTTGGTTATTAGACTGTTGTCCTTTTGGGAACTTCAATCCGTCAAGAAAAAATAACGGAATGAAGATTTTTTGGTCCAACGATTCTTCTACACGATATCCTCTTCAAGTCATTCCATATTTGGGTAAATGAAATGGGGCAAGAGCCCTCCCCCATAGTGGGGACTCTGCCGAAATATAAAAAATATATACTGGTGATTTTTTTCCAAATCCTTCTCGTGCCACATATTCATTGAAATTTGGATTCACCAAAGGTGTAACATTTGTATCTTATGTTCCTAAAAAGAGAAAGTCAGTAATTTTGTTATCCTCTATGCTCCATGATAAAACAATTGATTTGGAAACTAATAAAACCGGAATTACGATTTTACCATAATGTCACAAAGAGTGGCACAGATTTTGTGGGTCAAATGGTTCGGTCTTAATGACGCAAGAGAAAAACAAACAGATGGCTGTGTGCATTTTTATGAATTTTTTAAAGTGTGTGGAGTTGCAGCCTATGTGATTTCTAAAAAACTAAATCCCTAGAGGAAATTGAATTATGAAGCGGGACAGCTGGCATAGTTTTCTTAAAATATTGGCAGAAAAATATGGTGAAAAAACACGTACTGCAACAGAAAGACAAGGTGCGCTTGAAAAGGGTAAAAAGGTGCATTTATAGTATTCAGGGTACACCACTAGAAGAACAAGTCGACAGGGACCTTGAGCAAAAAAACTCAAGCGATCGCAGGGTCACTAGTGCAGGATAAAACGACAAATATTAAAAATCCGTGACCATTGTTACCATAACACTTGCAAAGAACATTTCAATGTAATTTGTGATGCATGCTAAAACAAATGTTTAGTAGTTGCTGATGTTTTCTTGTCACTGATTAGTTTGGTGCGTGAAAGAAATTGCCAAACACAGTGGAAATGATTCCCTGTGCCAGTAAGTGTATAACAGACATTAACTGGTCTTCATGGTCTATATTGTCATTTTCCATTGTTTTTTTATTGTTACTACACTTATACTCCACATTTCATCACAAATTATCCAATTTATACTGACCATGATGAATCCTTTTTCTGGTGAAATGTGAATGACTGACTGCAATGGACACTCTTGGGTTAGAGGAGGAACTCTGTGACCAGCAGAGTCCCATTGCGCTGCTCCTTGTTTTTGACAACATTGGATAGTTCTTAAAAATGTCTCCTCACTTGTATCCACTATTCCTAATCTTGTACTTTGCAGCTGCTGAACAAGCGCCTTAAGGTGTTCAAGTCCATCATTAAGTGAGGAGATATTATCTGAAAAGAGAGCATGTGGTGTTTCTCAGTAACGGGTCATTAATAAGCAAAGAAATGGTGGGCAATTCAATATGCACAAATATTTCATGTACAGATGATAGATGTGAAAATAGACTGCATTTTTAGAACTAAGCATGCAGCTTAGTGTGGGAGGCACTGAGCAAAGACTCTAGAGTAACCTTTGTAAATATTTAGGTGCTTGCAACTTTAACGAACATAGTAAACTGCTCTTTCTAAAAAAAAACCTTCACCATGCCATTAAGATATCACCTTCACAGGAGAGGCCAAGGACTTTTTCCTCAGACCTTTACTTTCACAGTGGTCAGTACCATGTCCTTAGAAATGGTTTTATGACCTTGTGGGAAACCCTGGAGGGAGGAAGAGTAATTGGCCAATTGTCTTTGCAGTTTACATTGTCATTTGCTGTTCTCCCATCCAAGAGTGTGCATGGGTGTTTGGAGGCAACTTGGACTCCAGTGTTTCTGTTTGTGTGTATATTTTCAAGATAGTGGAATTAAAGATTGTAGGGTGTTTTCTATTCAACAGTTCGGAATCCCTTTTGTAATCCAGGAGGGAGAAGCAATTATCGCCACGTCGCCCTCGAGACCAAATATTCTATTCAAGAGTGTTCTTCAGTGCTCCTGCTTGGAGGCTACCTACTCATTTCTTTGTTCACTCTTGGTTTCTTGTGTACGTATTTTCTTTTGGAATCTATCAAAACAAAAAATTTGATAAGTGTCAGGTTTTTTCTTTGTTCAACGCTTCCTTGTCTACAAATTGGGTACCGCACGCAAATATATTTATTAATATACTTTAATGTTTTTGTCCACCAGTTGATTCTTACTTGTACGTATTGCACTAAGAAGCGCACTCAGAATTTTTTTCGAAGAGGAACTGTAAAATTTGAAAGAAGTGCATTACTATTTTTGCTTATTCTTACATCGGATAAAAAGACTGTTTCACCTGGAGAACACAGAGTCACTGCAGGTTAAAACTTTTTCAATGGAGAGGGTCAATTTTGAATTATTTGCAAGTGCATGTATTGGGAATTCTGAAGAATAACAATTTTGTTATTCATCTAAAATATTAGGATTTGAGGAAATTCCCCACAATCCCTTCACCCTGACCCCAGGACTAAACATTCCAGACCCCGGAGAGGATCCTTGAAATTTTGTTGACTTAATATTTACACAGCATATTATAAAAGAAATGATTGTTAGGGAGATGAATGACTATGAAGGTAAGTTACGAGGTGCAAATGTAGTAGCAAAAGCAAGGATAACCAAGTGGAAATCCTTGACTAGAGAAGAGTTTTTAGTGTTTCTGGGGATCCTGTTTCACATGGGTACAATCCAAATGAACAGAATCTCCAATTACTGGAGCACTGACCTTCTTTTTAGTTTTCCATGTTTTCAGAACTGCATGCACCGCTACAAATTTGCGGGGATATCACTTTTCACGTAATCCCATACCCGGTGAGCCTAGACCTAATGATAGATAATACAAAATACGACCCCTGATGGACCTCTTTCATGAGATGATGGACACAATAGTAACGCCGACTCTGAGAATATGCATCGATGAGTCTACGGTTCTCTGGAGGAGCCACCTAGTATTTAAAATTTTCATGAAAGGCAAGAGACACCACTACCAAATTAAGTTGTACACGCTGATTGAACCTTCCAGTATGGCTCTGAGGTTCCTTGTGCATTCTAGTGCTTCCAACATTGATGTACGTGACCTGGGTTGCTTCGACAATGTTGTCCATAAATTAATGAATGGAAAACTTGGTGTCAGCCATTCATTGTTTATGAATTATTTTTATACAAGTTTCGACTTGGCCCACCAACCTGATCATCAGATGTACTGAACCGGGACCCTTAGAACCAACCAAAAAGTAACCTTACCCATCTAATTTCAGCAAAATTGAAAAGAGGTGAAATTGTGTAAGACGACACTAATGAAGGTGTCTCCATGATGAAGTGGAAGGACAAACGGGATGTAGTGATGATCAGCTCCGAATTAGGGAGTGATATGTTTGATGTTCCCCGCTGGAGAGGAGGTGGAAACATTTCCAAACGGGAAGCCATTGTGAGATACAATCATTTTGATCAAATTATGTCATATTACCCCATCTAAAGGAAGAACCTGAGGTGGTACAAAAAATTAGGCATCCTCATATTTCACCTCTTATTAGTCAATAGTTACTTCCTCTTCATAAAATCCAACTCCATGACTACCACTTCTCCATCATCAAATCCCTTACACAACCAGCCCATTCAGATTCCCCACCACCTTCCGCTTCTATTCCACCCTCCAGAAAACTAGGCTTGTCAAGGCATAATCCTGAACAATACAAAATAGACAACACAAGATGCAAAAAAAAGCAAAAAAGGGCAGAGAATTCTCAAAGCAAAGGATTAGGAAGGTCACTACGGTCACTTACACATATTGACTCACATGCGAGGGAAACCCGCCACTATACTTATCCATTTTTTAACCTTTCACAGCAACATGAAATGCTGAAAGTATGCAAATAGTGTAAATAGCTAAAAAAAAGATTTTTCAAAATATGTATTTCTGATAATATTAATTTTTGTGAATCTCTTCCTTGAACTACGACCTTGACGTGGTGGAAGGGCTTGTGCGTTCCAATGACCCCTAGAGCTGGACTGGCAGGAGCAAGTACATTGCTCCTGGTAGGGCCACCCATGGCAGATAGGTCGAAGGGTAGGAGCCAGACGAAAGGTAGTTCCGTGATGGTGTCACGTTAAAAATACCGTTGAGTCGCGTGGGATACCTCTCAACTATCACTTCCCAGAACATGAAAGTCATTCAAAGAGATCTGATTCCTGGCAACTACGGGGCGCCGCCCACTAGGGCGGGTGTCGTGCCCGGCAGCGGGGGAGGCAAGGCCTCCGCGGTTGTCATCACACGAAATCCTTGCACAGAATCATCATCAGAAGATACAAGGGAAAGGAGGGAGAAGAAGAAGAAAAAGAGGAAGAGGAGGAGGAAAACATTGGTAAAAATAGGAACTTGGAACGTAAGGATCATGATGAGGGCTGGGAAGCTTGAAAATATTAAGCAGGAAATGGAAAAAGGAAAAATAGATGCTTTAGGATTGTGCGAGGTTAGATGGAAGGATAGCGGGGACTATTGGAGTGATAACTACAGGGTGATCTATAGTGGGGGAGATGAGAGTCAACGGGGGGTAGGCATGGTACTGAACACAAAGTTGGGACTGAGGGTGGTAAACATTGAACAGGTAAACGACAGGATACTAGTGGTAGAAATAAAAGCACGCCCGACGAATTTCGTACTGGTCCAGGTATACATGCCTACGAGCAACCATAGGGAGGAAGAGGTGGAAGAGGTGTACGAGAAAGTAGAAGAAATAATTAGAGAAGTGCCGGGGAAGAAAAACCGGATAGTGATGGGTGACTGGAATGCAGTGGTGGGAGAAGGGAGGGACGGATTAGAAGTAGGAGGGTTTGGGCTAGGAAGAAGAAATGATCGCGGGGAAAAGGCAGTTGAATTTTGTAGAAGAAATAAATTAGTAGTGACAAACACTTGGTTTAAACATCACCCCAGGCGTAGGTACACATGGAAAATGCCGGGTGACACTGGGAGATACCAAATTGATTATATAATGGTGAGGCAGAGATTTAGGAACAGTGTAAAAAACTCTCGTAGCTATCCAGGGGCGGATGCGGACTCGGATCATAACTTGGTGATGATGAAGTGTGGAGTTAGATTCAAAAGGCTTTGTAAAGGTAGGAAGATAAAGAGGTGGAACCATGAAGCATTGAAAGGGTTGAAAAAGAGGGAATACCAAGAGCTAGTAGAAAAGAACATAGGTGAAGAGAAGCGGATGGGAACCATAGAGAAGAGATGGGAGGTTATAAAAACAGGCATCGCAAGAGCGGCAGAGAAAACAATAGGAACGGTGGGAAAGAAGAGGGTTAAGAAGCAGTGGGTTACAGAAGAAATGATAAAGAAAATGGAGGAGAGAAGGATATGGAAAAACGTGAACACCGACGTAGGGAAGAGGAAGTACAAGGAATTGAATAATAAACTCAGGCGAGTGACCAATCGGGCAAAAGAAAACTGGTGGAAGGGACAATGTGAGCAAATGGAAAAGATGCAGGAGGAGGGGGAAGTGGGCACTTTGTACGCCAAGGTGAAAATGTTATCGGGTGGTAAGAGAGGTCAAGCGATACCAAAGGTTAAGGACAAAACAGGAAAGATATTAATCGAACAGGAAGATATCCAAGAAAGGTGGAGAGAATACGTAGAGGAGCTATATGACAGCGAGAATAGACCCCTTAGCCTAGATCTAGAGGACGAAGGAACAATAGATAAAGATAACCTTGGACCAGAGTTACTTGAGTGTGAAATAGAGAGGGCACTAAGAGAGATGAAGGGTAGAAAAGCCGTGGGAACCGATAACCTACCTTCGGAGCTACTGAAGAATCTAGGTAGTAGGGGGAGAAAATCGTTTTTCGAACTTATTCGCAGGATCTACGAGGAAGGAGTATGGCCAGAGGATTTCGTGAAAACAGTATTAATACCTATCCCGAAGAAGAAGAAAGTGTCAGAATGCGAGGAGTATAGAACAATCAGTTTAATTTTGCACGCAGCAAAAGTGTTGCTTAGAATACTAAATAGAAGGTTGGAGAGCAGAGCAAAGTGCTATTTAGGCGATGACCAATTTGGGTTTAGGAAGGGGAGGGGAACCAGAGATGCGATTGCGGTAATGAGGACACTTATAGATAGAAACATAGAGCATAATCAGGATGTTTTCGCTTGTTTTGTAGATTTCGAAAAGGCATTTGACAGAGTAAACTGGGAGAAACTAATGCAGATACTGGGGAAAATAGGAATAGATTGGCGTGATAGGAGACTCATCCGAAACTTATATATGGGGCAGAGGGCTCAGGTAAGGGTAGCGGACGGTGAATCAGGGTGGGCAGTTATAGGTCGCGGGGTGCGGCAAGGGTGCCCGTTGTCGCCTTTACTTTTTAACATCTATTCTGAGGAAATGGTAAGAGAGGCATGGGATGAGCTAGACGTGGGAATGAAAGTAGGAGGCCAGTGGATAAAGTCGGCTAGATTCGCAGACGACCAGGCGTTGGTGAGTCGGTCATCGAAAGGACTTCAAACTTTAGTAGATGCACTGGAAAAGCAGTGTGAGAAATACGGAATGAAGATAAATAATAGGAAAACAAAAGTAATGAGATTCTCTAGGACAAAGAAAGCGAAGCTGGTGATAAGAGTAGGAAGTCACAAACTGGAGCAAGTAGAACAATTTAATTACTTGGGTAGTACGCTAAAAGAAAGAGGACATAGTAGCAAAGACATTAGGAGGAGAATAGCGCTAGCGAAGGAAGCGTTCAATAATAGAAGGGAGCTGATGACGGGGACCTTAAGTAAGGATGTAAAAAAGAGGCTAGTAAAGAGCTTGATATGGAGTGTGGCGTTGTATGGGGCAGAAACGTGGACCTTGAGAAAGGAAGACGAAAATAGGCTGAAGGCTTTTGAGATGTGGGTGTGGAGGAGGATGGAGAAGGTGCGTTGGACGGAAAGGAAGACAAATGAGGAAGTGCTTGACATGGTGGGCGAGGAGAGGAAACTTATAGATGAGATTAGGGGAAGGCAGGGTAGGTGGCTGGAAGGGGTAATGAGGGACGATGGTTTGCTGAAGGTCGTGATAGAGGGAAGGATGTTGGGTAAGCGGGGAAGGGGAAGGAAGAGAATCGATTTTTTGGACGGGATGAAGAAAGGTAAGACTTATGCTGAGATGAAGAAAGAAATACAAGAGGTAGAAAGGGCACAGCACGTGTAAGAGTTCGTTGGATATTCTCTGACTTTCATCACAACCTACCTCTAACCGGTAGATTACTGTAATGAATGAATGATAATATATTATACAAATATATATAAGTATTTTGTTCTTAATTTTGTTTTTAATTCTTAATTAAGACTCAATCAATCCCTTTTTATCTAATAGTACTATTCCAGTTCTTTACTAAAAAATACTACTCAGCAAGATGTTAGTTGCACTTCCATAGGAAGTATTTTATTATGAAAATTTCCAAATATTTCAAACTCTACTTCATTTTAATTATCATAAGCATAATATTTTATCACAGAGTGACTAAAATGAGTGCAATGTGTCAGAAGAACTTAAAAAGAAGTTATCCTCTTAAAATTATGTGCTTAACAGCCACATGCGCTGGAAATTCAATTATATCATGTATAATCGACGAAGGGGAATTTCCTTGAATGCATGCAACCCACACAATACTGTCTTGCCTGGCCCAGGATGTTCAGGAACGTCAAAAGTTTTAACCGTTATAACAACAATAAATATGCTTCAAAAATTTAAATTTTTGGTCACATACCTTCATCTTAATTCATCGTGCTAAATTAGAATATGCCAAAAACTGAACTTCGTCACTAGGGAAGTTCAACAATTTTTCCTTTAGTGTTGCTTAAAGGCTTAAACCTTTCATAGCCAAGATTTAATCGGTTTTGTCTTAGATCAAGAGAGGATTAGAAAATCTTCAGTTAGTCCTTTCTTCGAAAAAAGGGTATCATTTGTTTAAAGTAAAGACATGCATGCCTGTCCTTGCTCATTTACCATTTCACTGATGCAAAAATACTTATTTTGAATGCCCATATTTCTGATTTCTCTGGTGGTGTTGTAGGTATATTAGGAGTTTTACATTCATTTCTGATGACATAGCTGCTGATATTGAATTTCAAAATTTGCATGAAAATGCTAAGAGTACCTTAATTACTAGAGCATGCACATAAGACTATCAGCCATAAAAACTATTTGAAGAAAAATATAATGGAATAAAGAAATATTATAATAGCCTGGCACTGAATGCGTTCTGATCATATTCTTATAAGGCGTAAAAATACAGCTACAGTCTTGGAAGTGATTATATGACACTCTTGCTCTAACAGCAATCCAAGAACCCTATGCATATGTCTTTTAAAATCACCATGGAATTTTTTGAGACTAACAAATGCCTCACCTTTGTTTACAGGACTTGTTATCTGCAATGGTGGCATCTCCAACACACCATGCTGGATATGTACTTCCCAAGTGACTGGCACCGCAGATAAATTCTGCACCGTCATTTTGTATACAATGGGCTTTGAATGCAATGGCTGCTCCGGAAAGACCATATTGATGATTTCTTTTTTGTGTTCACCTGAATGGAACTTGAGCGCTTCATTGAGTCTGGAAAGAAGATGGAGCAATGTATGAGTTATTACCAAATTGTTTCAGACTTGTGGAGATAGTTCAAGAAGTAATTGAACAAACTTACTTGTCTATACTTAAACATTTCCACAGAATGACTGGGTTAAAGAATTCATCATTTACTAAAGCCTTGACATATGAGATTTTAACTTCCGGCCATGCTCCCTTGCAGGTGATGGTTCCTATTTTTTTTGGTGAGAGACAGTTCGCTCCACCATCAGTGTCATAGTCCCATCGTTGTGTGATCTCCATTATTATACTATACCTACGATGGCTCATCTCCCGAGATAAGAAAATGCACTGGAAATTTCTGGCCTGATGAGGTTCCAGAATTCCCTGACTTGGAGAGATTTCATACTCTGAGTTATTGACAAGAAAGCTGGGATCAATTTTTGGGTCGAGGGACATGCTGAAAAAGGGCTCATTCTGGAGACTGAGACTAAATGGGACTGGAGCATCCATGGCATTGATCAATGTGAATGTACCAGCAGCTGGTTGAGTCATTATGAAGTCTGCAATGAGCAGATCAGGTGGTTGCATCTGAAAAAAAATCAGTTAGTTTTGGGAAGGGGAGTTCATCAAAAGTTCTAATGCTCTCTACTGAAACACAAGGCAGAACATCAATTCCATGATACACAGATTGAGGATATATGCATTAAAAAAACAATTACATGCAGTGCATCTGATTTTGCTTATTTCTGCCAATAGGGTAGGTACCTACTTTAAACTCTGCTTAGGCTTGTAAATATCCACTACTTATTTGACATTCCTGGGAGCATAAGGGGAGTAAATGAAGGTCAAGTAAGCATTGGTATACATAGAGATTTAAAAATAAGCAAACCATTGCCTAGAGTAGCCTCAATGTGCATTAATCATTATTGGAAATGCTCATGGGGAATTATAAGCAATAGAATCTACCACAAATCGAATTCCTAAGATAACAGATCATGCTCATGTTTTTACTTCTTTTAACATATACATGCACATTTCAATGCAAATGGAACACAATATTCCAACTATTATTCAGAAACTTCCCCTTACCTCAAAAAATTATTGTAATTCAGCAACACATTGAAACAACACAATACACAGACAAACATGCTTTTCCATAGGGATGTGTGAATGATATTAAAAAACAAAAATATATGAGCATAAAGTTGGTAGAATGGTATCTACTTTCACAGAAAAACTTTGAATGAAGCACAAATGAAGTGGGTAGCATGAAGTGTGCATAAAGAAGACTTGGTGCCAATATACCAACTTGAATATCATTTAGTACAGCATTTTTCAAAGCTCATCGCTCATGCCCAGAAACCCTTTTCTGAACTGGAAATTTCTTGTTTCTGCAAACAGATGCTGTATGGGGTATTGGTGAAGGTGACCATTCTCCCCATTACCTTTATTATTAATCATTATTTGTCCGGCCATGACTTACAAACATTACCTTGGCTATTGATGCAATGTCTCTTTCGCCAAAAGGTAAGATTAATAATTAGTCAAGATATGGTTTCTTCAGCAAATTGCTTGCTTGGTACTTAGTGTGATTTTACTTATTTTTGGTGAACATGGATGAAGAGTATGTTCTTTTAGAACGAACTGCCCTAGGTAAACAGAGAAAAGCAGACCAGTGTGGGTGCTCATGACATTCTTGTCACTTCCGCAACTCACCTGGTATTTCCTCACCTTTGCAATTGTGTAGGCCACTTTACCCACCTTCAATCCCTTTCCTTCCGTCCCCTAGGAACCAACCGAAGGGAGAGGTATGCCTTCCCCTCCCCTAGCTCATCCTTTTCTCACTCACAACTATTCCTTTATGTCTAAGGGCCAGGAGATTTCAAACAAGCTATCCATGTGTCAAATTCATTTATTCCATGGTGATACTTCATTATGGGGGTGAATAATTTATTGTCTAACTAAAATTTTGAATGCCACCAATACCTTGTGCTAAAAAGATTGAAGGAAATGTGAGGAGCCTGAATATGGGGAGTAAAGGGGAAACCTAGCGGTGGTGGATTGGCAAGTCTTTAAATTTACATAACTAAACATATATGCCTTCTTATTCCCAGCTGAAAGTCTACTCAGTTCATTAGGGTTCTGAGCATAAGTCACATATGATCAAGCATTTATATCTTTCCTTTGTATTCAACATTAAATGCTTGATATCCATTTTCCAAAAAGAAATGCTCATGATGACAAGGAGTAAAGTAAACCCTCAGTGCAAATGTGAATGTCTTACCAGAGGATAAATGTTTCTGCAGAGAATTTCAACAGATATTTTGTACTCCTGCTTTTTACCCTCAAAATCATCTTTTGTCAAGGCTTTATTAGTAGCAGGCAGGTATTCTCTGCTTTTTTCCAATGTGCACTCTAGTACTTTGTCCAACAGTTCTTCTACATCTGGACTCCTTACTTCCTTGGCAGTATACGTTATGATCTCGGAGTTCAAACCCACAGCAGAGGGTTGGTATTCCCATCTTAGGCTAATTTTGTCATGTGGTCCTATGGATAATACTGCCTCTCCAATATTGAGAGTGGAAGGAATCTCATTGGTGTTGCACGATAACCTGAAATTGGATTTGGGCCTCTGATTAGTTCTAACTTAATGGGAGATGATTTGAGTTTCTCCTATTCCTATTTTTTTATCATAGTCATTGTTAAATTTTATTTAGACAGCATGTGAAATAATAGAATTTCCATAGAACCTGCGTACACATTTTTGTAAGCAAATGACTAAGGGTTACAAAAGATCCAATAGTCCCAGAGCCCATGCAAAAACATGATTCTGGAAACATTGGATAGGAGAATCTAGTTGCTTGTGCCAAAGTGATTAGGCTGGCTCTTTGGGAATGACCGATGAAAGACTGAAAGAAATAAATGCAAAAAATTGTGTGGATATAACCCATCATTCTTATACAAAAGTTCTGTTGACTGAATTGAAAATCTGCCACACACAAAATTACATCTAAAATGAGGCAAGGAAATGGTAATGGGCAGTATCAAGAGCGATTGAGGGGAAAATGTGAGTGAAGGAGAAAGAGAAGAGATATGTATAATCAAAAGTGTTTGTTTCAGGGCAATAAGCAGCAGTTCCCAGTCCAGCAATGGGTATCTCATTCTTGTCGTGACATATGTATCCCAACCTGAAGACATTAAACTCTGACAAATTGGCAGGCAGGGTCTAAGAATGCCAAGTTGCTTAGCCATGTCACTCAACAAGGAATGTAACTAAGGTACGGATGGAGAAGTCCAAAACTGGTTCTGAGGAGAGACTGCAGATAAACACTGATGGTCTTTTTGGAATGAGTGACTCTTGCCGTTTAACCCTTTAACTGCTCCCATCATCTATTGGCGATTTGAAGTATTGTTTATGGTTTTAGTAAAAAAAGTTCAACAATTCGTATTCAACACTAGGTCAGACGATAATTACTCATTGTAAATTTTAAAACAAATTTTCCTTTAATAAAAAGTGACAAATTTTTAAACTACGCAAAAATTTAGAAAAAAAAGTTTGCGTTTAGGGAGAGCTATATTTTTGATTATTTGCACAGTTTCTCTACAATAAGCCATTTAATGATTCTAAGGTGTGACACAATGTGCCTAGGTACTTACTGGACCCAAAATGGACTGTTGTTGTGCACCATGAATGTTGTCTCTTGAGAGTTTCCCAACATGACTGGAGGAAAAGTGATGATATCACCAAGTTCGCCAAACTTGACGTTCAGGGTAACGTCAGTCACCAGAAGGTCCACATTGGCCTAGAAGTACATTAAAAAAGAGAAGGAGAATAAGCAGTCTCCGTGACTGATTTAAAAAAGAACATCACTTAAGTGTTACCATGTCAGCTTCCCGTCCATCTAAGGCAATAGTCCACCGCTCTAGGTGTATCAGATGTTTGAATCTTGGGATGCGACCAACTACAATTACTCGGAACTCGTTATTTACGACTCCCTCCATTGGCTTAGCCAAGAACTCCCTGAAATAAAAAGAGCCTTCAATGAAAACAATATAAGATTGCAGAACAAAAAATATTGTAATATATAAAAATATTATAACATAATATACAAAAACATAACAAAAGTTAATGGAAATAATAAATAATAAGAAATTACATGGAAAGGAGAGTGAATAATAAGTAGTGGCAGAGAGCAGTGGAAGAGAGAGCAGTGCAATACGAGGTACAGGCTTCTTAATAAATTTAAAGCAGCAGCACTTTATTTCAAGTCTATAAACCAAAGCATATGCACTCTATGGATGAAGGCCCATTTCTTCAACATAACATTTGTATGTGTATGTGCAGCAAGAGTGGGTGCGGAGGATGAGGAGAACTATGTGAACAACTAGAAAAGGAAATGGATAGCATCTCAAGACAAGATGTGAAAATAGTTTAAGGGGACTTTATTGCAAAGGTTGGCATAAAGGAAACATATCGAGATTTTTTGTCAAACTTACATTATAAATTTAATAACGTCAAAGCAACACATCTTACCCTTTTAAAACCAACCTCAAAAAGTAAAACCAAAATAAAATAACAAAAAAATATCAAATATCTTTAAATTAAAATTGCCTATAAAGTCACCATTCACAGTTTATTTGCATTTAACTTTAATCTTATACCTGGCAAAAACTTAGTCATAATACCAGCCAAATTACACTCGGAGGAGAAATATTTAAGGCTCATCTTTCCACTCTCCTCTTCATCCCAAAGGAAATTGTAAACAACATCGATACATTTTGTTCTGTCTGAAGTCTCTTTATTCTTAGCCAATGCAATGGCACATTGATAGTCCATATAAATTATACATCATAGGTGCCAAGATGGCCACTGTTAAAGTCATATGAGTGTTTCCAGGGCTAGTTTTTTTGTATTTTTTGTTTGGTGCAGCTTTGCTTTCCTACATGATTTCATGGTCCCTCTGCTACTGAGTGCTCCTGATCCCCTAATTTTTCTGTATTCTTCATTCAATTGTTTTATTGCGCTCCAGAAGCTGTTTTGTGTTCCCTTGTTCCCCACAATATTCGATGTCACCCATCCACTCCTTCTTGTGACCACTACATGTGCACTCTCTAGGGAGCACGATACCCGCTTCCACCCTTTACTTGCCCCGTTCCTACTGGTAAACCCTACAGTCTATTTCCCTTTCGCCTGGGCACCCTGTCCCAGATTGAAAGTTCTTCACTTTAATCATACTACACTCTGGTGATGTGAAGTTAAGCCCTGGACCAGCATTCAATAACTACTATCTAAGTGTTAGGAGCATTCACATCAAGCTTTATGTAGTTGGTTCTCACTTTTCTGAACTTATGTTTTTTTTACAATAAATGCCCTGACAAAGAATTGGCTCAATGCTAACGTGTCTAACTTCGAAACGGATTTTTCATCAACGTATCAAATCTTCCACCGTGACTGTAGCTCTCGGGGAGGAGGCATTCTCGTAGCTATCGAAAAGAATATTCCCACACAACCCAATGGGCTAGCCTTGAATTCCACTGTGAGATTCCGTGAACTGAGGCTAAAGTTCAGTTCCGAGACACCAGTACAAGATAAATTTTCATTGGTTGCATCTAATGCCCGCCTGATAGTAACTCTTCTGTGCTCAAAGCGTACTTCAATTCTGTTCTCCCCGTTTGTCCTTTGGGTTACTTGATAATCTTTGGGGACTTCAAACTGTCCATCCAGTGGACTTCTCTCACAGAGGGTCATGTGGCCACCCCTGGTGAGGAATACTTGGATAACTTCATCGTTCAGTCTTCAGCAGTGCAATGCATTTACAACAAGAACTTTGGTACTTTTGATTTAGTTTTGTCAACCCTTCGACGTACTTCAGTGGACGTAGGTAAGAATATTTTCTCCTCTGACCACGAGTCACTCCATAGCTCTCTTGCCCTTCAGTACCCCCTAATATCCCATTCTTTTCAACCGCCCAGGATTCTACAGGCCTGGAAGAGAGTGAAGTGGCCAGCAACAAACCGTGCCCTTTCCCTCCTTCTCTGGAGATTACTTGAGTGTGGTACTCCCCAAGAGGGCCTGGATCTCTTCTAATACATTCTCCACAGAGTCATTGAAGACTTAATCCCTGCACATTGCATGTCGAAGAAAAGACCTACCTGCCACTTCCAGTAAACAACCCTTGCCCTAAAAAACGAAGGGCCTGGAAACAGTGGAGAAGCCATCCCAATGCTCACTATTGTGGCCATGAGACAACACTCTTGCTTTCTCCTATGGCAGGTCTACAAAAGCTATATCATGGAAATAACTGATGGCCTTTCAAACACTTCTAAAAGGTTTTGGTCATTAATTAATGCTAGGAGGAAGTCCACCCGAATCCCAGCTTCAGTAAAGTATATTGATGTTAACATCGAAGGCGATTCCCACCCCTCTGCATTTAATGACTAATTTTCCTGTAATTTTAACCATGCAGTGCCCTCCTTACCTTTACCTGACCTACAACCTGTATGCATTCATTCCCACTCCAGTATCTCAACCAATCTGCTGCAAATTTTAATATACCTAACTATATTGCCTTTATCTAAATCCATGTGTTCTGAGAACATCGGTTCCCTCTTCCTAAACTGCACGGCTAACTCCCTATACATTTCAATTTCAATCCGTTTTAACAGATTCTTTTCCACTGGCTCATTTCCAAGTGAATAGAAACACGTAAATGCTACTCCAATCCTGAAATTGGGCTTAAAAACTAAGTCAAGAATTACCATCCTATTATCTATTTAACCAATCCATTCATTATTTTTGAACGCGTTATACATGGTAGACTCCTAATTTACTCTACCATATAACTCCCCTCACCAGCATGGTTCTCTCCATGGTGGCTTGTCTCTCTCCAATCTTGCAGGACAACACCATCACATAATAAAGTCTTTTGAATTGAATTCTCAACTTGTGATCTGCTTGATACATCGGTCACATTGGAAACTTGTCTCGTTAACGAGTTATTTGATCTGCATAGTCTTTGTGATGAAGAATTAGCTTTGCGGTAAGTATAATTCCCTATTCGACTGGAAATTCAAGATTTTGTTTGCTGTTTTATTTAAATCTAAGTAACAAGACTTCTTTCTGATCTCTTTCTACATATTGAGTCTCAGAACGTTTGAACATTTTCGTCTCAAGTTCCTGTTAAATATGGCATCTACTTAAATCCCTTCCACAGAAAAGATCGTGAAATTCCTAGAGGAAACATAAGGTGAGAGTGATAGTGAGAATAGTGGCAGTGAAACTGAAGACAATGTAGAGGAAGACGACATTGTGTTATCGGACAGCAATTTCAATGACCCAACTTTTCACCTTTTCAACAATGAGACAATATCTCATCATTCCTCAGACTCAAGCTCCAAGGAAGTGGAATGCTCTGTAGAGGGACTAGATCAGCCCCATACCAGGACTAGTAAAACAGATCCTTATAGAATAGTAAGCATTAAAAGTAGTCTAGTAGGAAAAAATTAGTACCGTTGAACCACAGTTCTTTCTAGACCACCAAAACTCGCTCAGCAGCTAGGAATATTATTCACAACAGGCAGGGGCCAAAAGATAGAGAGCAAAAAGTGCAATTTCACCAAGGGAAACATTTTCCTTGTATTTTACCCAGACAATGCGTGACAAAATAATCAAGCACACTAAATAATGAAAAAATTGCAGCAAAATCTGCAAATTATAGTGTCCAAAGTGCAACAGTGTCTGATTTGTGTGGAGAAGAATTTGATGCATTTATAAGTGTTTTGATTTCATCTGCTGTTCAAAAGAATAGCTACATAACTACAAAGGAGATTTTCGATGCGGAATATTCAAGGATGAGGTACAAAGCCACAATGAGTTGTGACAGATTTGACTTCCTTTGTGAATGTATACGTCTTGATGACCAGACAATAAGGCTTGAGAGGACATAAATAGACAAATTAGCTCCAATAAGAGAGATTTGGTAACAGTTTATATCTGCCGATAGGGAAACCTATAAACCTGGATCAAACCTTACGATTGATGAGCAACTTCTTGCTTTCAGGGGGCGGAGCCCTTTCAAAATTTACATTCATAACAAGCCATCAAAGTATGGCATCAAAATTGTTATGGTATGTGTGTTAACACAACTAAGTTCATGATTGATGCAATGCCATATCTTGGTAAGAACACTGCACCTGCTACTCAACCATTAAGGGATTTCATTTTGAAAACCTTAACAAAGAGTGCCCACGAAAGCAATCACAACATAACAATGGACAATTGGTTCATATCTGTTCCCTTGGCAACTGAAGTATTGAAATCCCCATATAACTTGACAATACTAGGCAATATTTGTAAAAAATAATCGAGAAATTCCACCTGCCTTACTGAATCATGTGACAAGAAAAGTAGGCACATCTATGTTTTGTTTTCGCCATGAAAAAACACTTGTGTTGTCAAAACCAAGTCAAACAATGGTCTTAGTTCTTTCGACCACTCATGCAAGAGCAGAGATCAATCCTACCTCAAAGAAACTAATAACAATTGATGATTATAACAACATGAAGGGTGGCATAGACAAGCTAGACCAGATGAACAATAATATGAATTGTAGTAGAAACACTAGAAGATGGCCACTCTGCGCCTCCTTTGATATGTTGAATATTATTCTAGTAACCATTTATGTGATCTATGTTCACAATACGTTCAACAATAAATAAAAACCTATGACTAGGAGGCAATTTGCAAAAGAGCTGCAGTATGAACTTATGAAGCCATGGGAGACACATCACCTTGAAATGCGCAACTTGCCGCGCATGCTGCACTCGTTTATGGCAGAAATACTTCTGATGAATATGCCAACAGATGAAGCAGAAGTTTTTGAATCAATAAAACACACTATACTATGTGCCTATTGCCCAAGCAAGAAACGGAGGATGACGAAAGTGTATTGTTGCCATTCTTCCAGAGCTGTATGCGGGTACATCAAGCAAGATACTGTTTTGAATCCAATAATGGACGATAAATGAGGTCAGAGTCTGTGTACATTGACAAGACTCTATCAAAGAAATGTACCATGTAAAATACAAAAATGTGAGGCAATAAATCATTTTCACATACCATCAAATATGTTCGTCAAAATGACTACGCATTACATTTAACGTTCCTTATATCCCATGTTAGCTCTCTAGGGTTAAAGTTGTTTATCTCCTTTCCTTATCCCCACAATCCAATATCATCCGTATATACTCTTATGGAAATTTCTGATCCATCTTCATCAGGTCTGATCTGAGTCAAACCAGGATGGATATTAACCAACTTCTGCAACCTGGGACAAATTCTGTGCTACTAGCCTCACTTTACATCTTGTCACCTTCCCATCTTCATCAGTTTTGATTCCAAACACCCATTTAGACCCAATCACCTTATTCTGTGGCCTCTCCTCTTTTTCCCAGCTATCATTTACAATTAAAATTTTCATTTATTCTTCCATTGCTTCTCTCCAATAGTTTCATTAGTTTCCTTTTAATGCCTCTTTAGCATTTGTAGGAACAATATTTTCTATAGATTCCACACATATATTGCAATGTACACATTGTCTGCACTTCCTTTGGTTTATAGCTCTTTGACTTCTCCAACTGGTGAAATCGACACTATTTTCCAATGAAACTTCATCTATGATAAGCATTTCCTCTTTAACTTCCTCAGTGACTGCGTGGTCACTCTCACCTTCCACTCAAAGAGTTTAATCTGACCTCCATTTATTCATCCAATCAGTGAGTTTATTCTTAAATGAAAAAGTGTTTTAATTAGAAAAATACATGTCTACTAATGAAAATTTTTCTTCATTTCAAGCTCCATAATTGGTAACCTTTACTTTGCTCAGCATATACCATGAATACCCACATTCTTCAGCTCTCGTATCCAGCTCTTCTCCCCTAACCCTGATCCAAGGCTGAAAACAAAAAAAAACCTTCAGATTTTCCAATTCTTCCAGTGAAAGATTCCTTTTTCTCCACACTTCAAAGGGTATTTTGAAACATATTGCACTGATAAACACCTATTTATAATGAAAGCCACAGAATTTAATGCCTTTCCCCAAAACCAGTGTGGTACACCAGAATCAATAAGCATGCAATGCAGAAGATCAAAAACCATTAAGTCCATTTGTTCTGCCTTTCCATTTTCCTGACGGCAGTGTGGCAATGCCAGCTTCTGGGCTATCCCACACTTATCCAAATGATTCTGGAAATAATTCCAAGTATACTCACCTCCATTATTGCTTTGGAGGAATATAATTTCTCTCTCCTACAAAACCTCGGACTGATTCTGATAATTAGTAAATACCATTAGCGCATCACTTTTTCTTATTAGCTTTTTTACGATGACATAGTATGAAAATGAATCAGTAAAAGTAATTTTATCCCTTTCTGAAACAGGAGTTATTTTTTCAACAACACTAGAGTGTACAACATCTGAAATAACATTTGCTGCTGTGAACTACTTAAAATGGCAAGGCGAAGTAATACTTAGTGAACACACAAAAAAATGTTACTAAAAGCTTCCAGTTTACACATGCAAAGAACTTAAAAAATGGCTACCTCGTAATTGCTACTCTACAGACAAAGCTGTGGACAAATGAAATTCTCTTACAATTGCACTAGCAAACAAAAATAATTGGAGTGAAATTACATGAAAAAAATACTTACAAACTTAACACAATAATACAACTAACAAAGGAAAGTATTGACAAAGTTTTTTGGTGCAACAAACGAAGGCGGGCAGTGGAAAATACATAGGTAGGATCAAAGAACTGGAGGAACTCTACGATCTTCCAAATATAGTCTCAGAAATCACAAGTAATAGAAAAAAGTGGTTAAGGCACATGACAATGCCTGAAGATAGGATGGTCACAAAGAGAGGACATTCAGGTGTTAGAAGATGAAGAGGATGACAACGGAAAAGATGGTTGGGTGATGTAGAGGACGATCAAAGAGGGATGAGAATAAGAAGATTGAGAAGACGTGCAGAAGATTTTGAAGGCTAGGATAACATTATCGGAGAGGCCTAGGCCCTGCAAGGGCTGTAGTGCCATGGAGTAAGTAAGTAAGTATAACATAACATTTTACAATATACTGAATAATCCTGGACTGTAATGCCTCTAATCTACAACATCCCAACTTACCCTGTTTTAGGAGCAATGATGTTATACAGTAGTCTGTGGTGGGAATCAGTGCGGATCAGAAAACTTGCATACAAGTCTTCTGTGTGGCCTTGGACGGGGAATATCATTGTGACTGGAACAACTTTACAGCCAGGCAGAGGTACACATATTTCCTCCTTGTTGTACAGACCTGCTCAGTACAGATATCATACATGATTATACTTCAATTAGGTTTGACAGAAGGGAATAATTTGAAAATAAATATCAAGCATAGGAAAAAACACTCAGAGAACGATTCATATTATACCAGTTAAGAGCCCAATGGCTAAATTGCCATGGTATATGCAAGCATATTAAATATGTAGGATCTATTGCTTAAATGCTTAATCTATTCTCCCTTTATTTCACATTGCAAATGTGCTTCCAGTGTGTGGGAAATTTACAATTATCACCTTACCTAGAAAGCTGACTTCAAAATTAACTGGCATTAGGGAGTACTGCCATGTCTCATTTATATATCTCTGGCAATCCTGCCATGGCTGGCTTTTTGATGGCAGGGTGTGCCCTGATGAATTCCAAAAGAGCCACCCATCAACAACAGCTGATGCAGCAGAGTCCTCTGCACTGGGTGCATTCATTCCGACACCTTGATCAATTCCATATCCTGCGATCCTCCCTGGCTTCTGGAATGCTGTCAAGCCTTTAGTAACTCTAAAGTTGGCCTCAAGCCTGGGAAGGAGATGACACACCATCGGGTCAATGGAGAATCTTCTTTGAGAATCTGAAAAAAATATATAGTTATTCATCATTTTATCAAGTTGCAGTGCCATATTTTGAGAACTGGATTGATAGACTGTGATTGTTAACAGCTGCTCAGCTTATTATCTTCTATGTACGTTCTAATTGCATTTGTGAAATAATGTTCGACAAGCAATTGAAATATATCTTGACCCTAGTTTGCATGCATTAATATGCACTAACAGATGGTATTTGAGACAATGTGGATATGTATGTACCTGTACAATTGGGAATACCACTACAACTTGCATTTTTGACCACTAACTGATTGTCATTGAAGAAATGTACTACTTCACTACTCAGTATTTCTTTTACAATTCTTCCCAAAGATTTCTTTTAAAATTCTAGATAGTACAATATCCTTTAGTACCAGTTGCCAGACTGACATACTTCACCTCCGTGGTTGACAAAGCTTTCTAATTTCCCAGGCCACTGCTCCCCAACCTAAATTAAATGCATACCAAGTACCGGATACTCTATCAGCTTTGACACTGGCAAAATTGGCATCTGCATACCCCTCAACATATTTTCCAGATTTGAAATAATCAAGGGGATAATTCTGAGTTTTTTCAAATTGTATCTCAAAATTCTTTCTGCTTACATCCAGTACTCCACCATGAAATCATAATTATAATAATAACTTTTATTTCACTGTTGGCAAGTACCTGACTGCTTATGTCAATAAGGGACAGACAAAATATACACAGAATGACATAATGTATGAATAATATATAACATCCAAAATGTAACATATCTTATCATAAAATGTTTTGACAAATAAATGCACTGTTGATCAATAAAATTATTACAAGATACAGTATGATGTAAATTAAAAATTGTACATCAAAGTAGGTACATCATTTTAAATTTTTTTACATCATAGTAAAATTTTTAATAAGAAATTATCTGAATTTCCTTTTTAAGGCAGTAGGAGAGGTAATGCTTTTTATGTCATTTGGTAATTTATTAAACAAAATTGTGGCTGAGTGATAACGGTCCCTCGCACAGAGCGGGTATGAGTACTGACTTGGGAGTACATACATTGTTTTTGGAATGGGTGGAGTGATCTTGATATTGGGAGTTCATGGGGAATTTATCAGGATTCTCTTTTACAAAATATACACATGACTATGAATATAGACTGAGGACAGTGTTAAAACACTTGCTTTTTTTAAAAAGTGGTTTGCCATATGTATGGACAGGGACTTGATATAAGGCTTTAAAATCTTGTTTCTGAGCAGAGAAAGCTCTGCTGGGTAAAGTGGAGTTACCCCAAAACATAATTGCATATAAAATATTTGAATTCACTTCAGCATTTTTAGAATATCAATAGAAAGAGTGGGAGCTAAGTTTCTCCCTTAAGCTCTTTTAAGTCATTTACATCACTATTTATAAGGTTTTTTTTCTTTTCCTGAATGGAATAAGTGAATTTTTATCTTTGTTAATTTAAGGATGTAACTTTTGCACCAGCAATGCATTTCCTAGACAGTATTGTTTGTGTACCTGATTCAATTACTCAGATTATCTGCTGTAACTATGGCAGAGGTATCGTCAGCATACAGTATAGTATTGCAGCAGGATAGATGAGTTGGGAGGTAATTGGAGGTCAATTTTGGTGAAAAGTGTATATCATTGTTGGGTAAAGTAACTGCTATGAAATTGGAAGTATTGATAATAGAAATGAAAGTATGTAATGAAGCTGCAGTGACGTGTGTGAATGGAAGTATTAGAAGAAATCATAAAGAACTGCGAGGAGAATGTTTTGGAATTTTTAACAGTGTTGGTAAATGTAAAAGTTTTTCAGTTGAAAATACCAGTTAAACTAAATGTAAGAGAAGTTTCACAACCCCTGAGATGGTTACCTTATGATTTCAGACTACTGAGGGACAGACTGTAAATGAGTTGTTGAAGAGGGATGTTATAAAAACTGTAAATTCGCATTCATGAAGGACATCGCGAATTGTGATCACACCAAGGAAGTGCGATTGAAAGAAAATGGTGTTTGTGTATAGATATGAGGGTTGTTACTTTGGCTATTGAAAGGGAGAGATTTCCTTTGCCAGCAGTTGATGACCTGTTATATGATTTGCATGGGATCAGTGTATTTAGTTAACTGTATATGAGATGGGCATATCATCAACTTGAATTGGATGAGGATTCAAGAAATATAACTACATTTAGCACACATATTGGGTTGAAGAGATTTAAAAGACCTGTGCTTGCTGTTAATTGTGAACCTGAAGTGAATCAGAAGGTAATGATTCAAATAGTTTAAGTTTGTGAAGGTGTGACTTGTTATATGGATTCTTATTTCTCTTCATTTTTTCCGTTGTCCATGGGCCACTGTTCTTTATTTTATTTTTTCACTCCTTTCTGTTCCTCGTATCCTCCACACTCGGTCTTTTCTCCCTCGTGTCTTCAGCTATGCAATACTTCCACCTTCTCCTTGGTCTTCCTCTGGGCCTCCTACCCTCCACTTCCTGGTTGAGCAACTTTTTTGTACTATGGCTCTCCTCCCTCCTCATTAAATGCCCATACCAGCATAGCCAACATTCCTGAGCCTTCTTTAATGCCTCCGCCACTCCAGCCATCTCCTGAAGTATGTCATTTCTAATTCTATCCTTCTTTTTTTTACCCATAGCCTATCCTAGCATCCTCATTTCTGCCACATCTTAGTTTCTTCTCTAATTCTTTCTTCACTGGCCAGTTCTCACTGCTATATATCAGGGCTCGTCTCACGGCAGTCTTAAAGGTCTATCCTTTTAACCATTTTTTTATCCTTCTGTCACAAACAACACCGGACACTGTTTGCAGTTCATCCATCCCACTTGAATTCTGTGGTTAACCTCCCTTTCCAAACCTCCACTTTCGGTGATGTAGGAGTCAAGATATTTGAACTTCCTCACCCTCCCCAACCCTTTACCTAATAATTCCATCCCCCTACTCTGCCATCTCCACCCACCCACAGATATTCCCTCTTCTGTCTACTAATGTTGAGGCCTCCATTCTCCACAGTCTCTCTCCATTTTTCCTAAGATTCTTCCGCCTTATACTTTCTTTCTCCCACTATTACGACATCGTCTGCATAAATGCTGGACCTCAAAACCAAATTCTTGACCTTTCTGATCAGTACGTCCATCGCCAAGTTGAACAGGTAGGGACTTAAGGACCACCCCTGGTGAAGTTTGGCTGTCACTGGGACACTTTCTGTCACACCAACACAGGTTCTTACCTTGGTATAAACACCATCATACATATTCTTTACCAATCTGACATATTTTATATGGATAATATGATCATAAACGGAAAAAGGAACCTGATGAGAGGCCAAGCAAAGATTTTTGCACTTTAAGGGAAAGGGGTTAACATTGAATGCACCAAAATGTGAGTATCGGTTGAATGAAATTGTTTGTGAGCCACCATAATAGTGGTTATGGCATTAAGACTACATATTCTGTTAAGTAATAAATTTATCCTTTTTCTAGAATACCTTAAAATCAAAGCAACAAGTTTTTCTTGGGACTTGTTAACTTTTCAGTTAAGTTTATTCCTATCCTAGCTATCATTGCACAACCTTTGAGAAGACTAACCTGTATAAATGAAACGTTTGTGTGGGATTTTAAAGAAGAGAAATCATTTGAGAGCTTGAAAAGTAGAATGGGTGACCCACCAAGTATTAGGATATTTCAGAAATAAAACAAAATGTAGAATTTATCGAGTAGGATTAGGAGTGGTACTAGCACAATTTCAAAAGAATGAGACAAGGATTGTCAGATATGCAAGTAGAGCATTAACCAAAACAGAACAGAGGTATGCACTTAATCACATACTGAGAAGGAAGCACTAAGTGTAGTTGTATGCTGGGCATGTGAAGTTTTCCATATCTATGTTTATGGTAAAGAATTTGATCTGTAACTGAACAGAAACTATAAGAGGTAATTTTTTGGGCCACACAAAAAAGATTGTGAGAATTGAACGGTGAGTAATGAGGCTTCGGAGTTCAAGGTTGTGTATAAACTGGGGAAAACAAATATTTATGATCCGATTTCTAGATTGCTAGATGTAACAAGGAAATGTCTACAATATGAACGAGGGAAAAGAAGAGAGAAGATGCAGGTGTGAAGCATTGTAGAAATAGCAGTTTTAGAACTGTCCATTTCCCTCCTCTCACCCTCATGTCCCAAAGCTTCTTATAAGTGTCCCTCAAACCTGCGAGACATTCTTAAATCAACAAGACCCTCCCTTCAATCCACCTCCACCACTTTCCTCAACTTGACAACATCCTAGGTGCAAATACTGCTGCCTCCTCCACCCTTCTATCGTCACCTTCCTTGATGTAGATATCACCCTCTCCAACCACCACTTCAGCACCTCTGTCTACATTAAACCCACCAATAAACACCAATACCAACATTATAACAGGTGCCATCCCTCCCACACCAAAATATTCCACCCATACTCTCTTTTCATACGAGGCACCTCATATGCAATAACTCTGATTCCCCAGATAAGTTCCATTCCTCCTTACACCAATTCTTCTCTGATGAGGATATCATGAGACCCTTCTCAAAAAAGCACATTCTAAAAAAGCCTTTCTTCCTAAACTACCTAAACAAAAGAAATATTTCTCCCTTCCTCTCCCCTTCTGCACCACCTACTTCCCAGGCATCCATTCCTTCAAAATAATCTTTAAAAATCTTTTCCCACTCCTCACTGACAATCTTACCACCACTCACACCTTCCCAAAATGTCCCTCTCTCACCTTTAGACACCTTCCTAACACCTCAAGCATCCTAAATTCTACCAAACCACTGTCTAAACTCACCCAAACCCAAAATTCTTCCTCCCCTGTCCCCACTCATGCTTCCTCCCACAACCTCAGTTTCCATTAATGCTTCAGAGTAGGCGTCCTAACTTCCCTCCCTCCCTCTGCATTGCCCCTTCAACTAAAAACATTAGTGATGCCATGTATATGGCTTTTTCTGCAGCCTATAATGGATCGCTCCGCTTAAGTCACTGACCCCCTTACGCTCCTTCCCCTCTCTCCCCATCCTACCTTACCTCACCTCATGATATGTAAATCATTATAATACCTATTGCAGAGGTTTTTTATTTCTTCATTGAAGTTAACATTCTTCTTCATGGAAGTTTTAGCAGTACAAAACATCTTCAGTGCACCACACTTAGTCTACTGACTTGACTTCTTATCTTTACTGTGCACGCCATGCTACAAATCTTGAGAAACAAAGACAGTAATGGTAGAGTTGGATTGCAACCTTGCACAAATTTTTAACTTTCACAATCTTTGTTACCTTACTGGATGCGACAAACAACTATGAACTTTGGGCTTGTGGACACACACAGCCTAGCATAAACATATAGCCGGTTAGTGACATTGTACCGCTTTCGTAGACACTCCCTCTAGGAAGTACTTAAGTAGCAGTAGTCTTACTTGTCCTTATTTTTACAATAGTTGCCTCCTTTGAACAAGTTATTAACAAATCGTAAGGGGCATTGGGTCTAAACTATTTTTTATACAATATGATATCAGTCATTTGGATAATGAGATTATTTTACTTACCGAGACAAAACTTGGGGATGATGTCGAAAATACTGAACTTTGATTACCTGGTTACACTATTTACAGAAAAGATAGCGACTCTTACACCATTGCTAAGGGTGGAGTGCTAATTGCCGCACCAACACATTTTTTGCCAAAACCTATTCAGTGCAATAATTTGAAAGATCAATTGCTTGTCACAGTCTCCCAAGAACCCTCAAATTTCTATCTGAGGTTATATACTTACCTCCTCACTCCCCTAAAGAGATATATGAACTCTGCTTTGGAAACAGTTCTTCTGAATATCAAACTTCCTGACTCTTTGTTTGCGGTTGATTTCAACCTACCCGACCTTTTTTCATAAGCAGAGTTGCAAAATTCCTTTGCTGTTCAACTAACTGAGGAATAAAGAATTCTGACTTCCTCTCTTTAGTATCTGTATTTAAACCAGGTTAATTCCATTCACAAATTTAATGGCAATATACTTGACTTAGCCATCTCAGTCTGTCTCCTGTAACTCTGTGGACAACCCAATACTAATGTGTGATAATTATCATCCAGTCATTGTATCTGAAATTAACATTCATAAGGTGCCACGGAAGGAGTATAACATTTGTAGGTAAGACTTTAAAAGGAGTAACTTTGATTCCATCAATGCCTTATTGGAGAATATAAATTGGGTTGGCTTACCATGTTGTTTAACTTTGGATGCAGCTTTTGAAGGATTTTATGGTGGACTTCATAATGCCATGAAACTCTACACTTCAACTACAAGGATTGGTCTCTTTTCATTCATTTAATGGTTTAGTAGAAGTCTTATTGGCCTCATTAGATGGAAACATGAGTGGCACAGTAAATACAAGAACAGGGGTCTTGCTTATGACCATCTGAAATTTTCGGCTTGTCGAGCAGAGTGTCCCTGTCCTTTGAATGCTATAATTTATTTAAGAGCACGAGCCTCATACACAACTAATTATGTTAAGTACTCCATGTTAATTTTCTTACAAAGTCTAATAGTATATCCAACAACATGTATCTAAATAACAATGCTGTGGCTTCAGATATTGCCAACCTTTTTGTTGACCATTTTCCAGTGTTGATGATACCTGATTCCCTTACAGATTTTGAACCCTTTTTGTGATATCATTTTGGATATTTTCTATTCCTGTCGATAGAGATACATTCTAAACTCACTTGTCACTAAAGTCAATTGACTTGACCAAGGGCAGTGGCCCTGATGAAATAGCACCTGATTGTCTGAATGCTGCCACTCTTGGCTTATCCATTATACGTTTTATTTAACAAATCCTTCTCTTCGAGATTATTCCTCAAGTCCTAAAGCATAGTTATGTAATATCCACCTTCAAATCAACAGACCTCAATGATATAAAGATTTTAATGCTCCATGGTCTAACAGGCTTGCCCTGCTAAGATACTGGAAATCTTCCTAGCAGACAAATTATCTGATTAGGCGAAACATTCACTGGCACCAGAGCAACATGGTTTCAGGAGTAGAAAGTCTACAGCCACCACTCTCCTTGTTTTTGACAATGATGTTAGGTCACCTTGGAGAATAGATTTCCAGTTGATGCAATTTACACTGATCACACCAAAGCGTTCAAAAAAGTAAACCACTCTATCTTATTGTATAAATAGGAGGTCAATGGTATCCATGGTGTCTTGCTTCAATGGATTAAAAACTATTTATGTGATAGCACTCAGGTGGCCAACTTACCAACTACTGAGTCTAGAATATTTAATGCCAACTCTGGAGAGCCTTACATGTACCCTCTACTTTTCTTAATTTTTATATATGACATTGGTAACTCTCTATCTCCATGTCACTTCCTTATGCATGCTGATGATGTGAAAATCTTTACAGTGAATAAATCTATAAATGACTGTATAGTTTTTAATGAAAGTGTGAAAAGATTTTCTACATGGTATTTGAATAGTAGTGTCAAATCACTAGTGTCATTTCCTTTTACCATCAGAAGTCTCATATTGTCTATGACTATTTAATTGATGGAATTGCACTTGCACATATGAAACATATCTCACATTTAGGAGTGAATTACACTCGGATATGTTACCCACATGGATAATGTAGTCAAGAAATTTCTTAAAACTCTGGGTTGTATAATTCCTTAAGTCAAGTGATCACATGATGTGTAAGCTTAGAAGTCTGGCATAGTATGGCTAGTAGGAAGTTAAGTCTTGCATGTCCAGTATTAGAGCATAATAACTTATACCTTGGAGCCTTATTATAAAACCATATTAACCTATTCGAAAAAGTACAGAATAGGTTTCTCAGATATATTTATTTAAGATTTATTGGTAATAAAACCGATTCTTATTATGTTCCATTTATTGATTGGATGTTGTTATTTGATCTTTTGCCTCTTTCCCTAAGGCATTTCATCTCTGATATAGTATTTATTTTTAAGTTATTGCAATGGCTATATTAAAATTTCACCCTTATTGGAATTACTCTTTTTTAATGTTCCCACATAAAATACCATTTATTCAAAATCCCCCATGAAAGTTTTGTAAGAGGAACTATACAAAGTAGTTCTCTCCTTAAAATAGAATTATGCATTTATTTTAACAAGTTACCTAATTGTGATATGGATGCCATATGACACATATGTCTTTAAATGCATTAAAAACCTGTGGTATTATATATACAATTGACTCTGTGTGATTCTTCTTAGCTATAAGATTCTTTCTTACGTTTTAATGTAATCATGCCCATTGTAGATATCTTATCATTTGTACCCTACTTACATTTTTATGTTGATATAGGTGTATTTTCTCATGTTCAGTTTTGATGTTCCATTTCCAAAATTGTACTTATATCATAATTTGGCAGTTGCCCACAAACAAACAATCAATACTTACTATTTCTCATGGACTCCTACCAATGATATAAATAACGATTCAATAATTTGCAGATCTGTCAGCACAGACACTTAAGCGGAGAACGTGTTAGAAGAAAAACTTTGTACAATTCCACAATATGATGTGTTTTTATCGACATCAGTAAAAATACATCGTATTGTGGAATTGTACAAAGTTTTTCTTTTAACATGTTCAGTGCAACTAAATTCCACCAAGCATCGTCTGCCTCCATTGACATTATTCACCACTTAAGCAGAGCTTTGTTTTCAGAATATGAAACAGATGTTTTCTCAGGGAGCATAAAAACAAGCATTCACTAGAATTTCCACTAAGTAATTCTCACAGATGAAGCAAGACATCTTTGAACACCCACATTCTCTTACAAAGTGAAAGGACAGAAATGGAAATGGCACGTACCTGGGGACCACACCAGTGTGAAGGAAGTATCCGTTTTATTTCGGACCTGGAAGCAGGAGCTCAAGTCTTCACCTGATATTTTAATAATTTTCTGGGGTAAGATTTCCAGTACTGCCTCCCACTCACGATGGACATATGCCTCCAAGGTGCTTCGTCTCTTCGAAATTGCAGGCAATCCCGGATGCCTGCAGGAAAGAAATAACACGTATATGCCATATATATGGCGTTTTGTGGGGTTTCGGGGTAGTAATGACAACCAAGCTGAGGATAGAATATTATATTATTGCATAACAAATATATTTTCTCTAAAATCATACCTTCTGATCGTTGGCATGTTATGACCAATCCCGCAACGACCGCTTACGCCGATCATATGGAATGATAAGGGCTCCTGCGAAAGAAAAAGTGACGAAATAATGAGGTGATTACGGTCACATCTGAGGGTCCAATGACAACAGTATCTTACCTGGTTTTCTACGAAACAGAACACTTGTTTTTCTACGGTTCCCTCGAATGGCGGTTTAAATTCTATTCTGATTACGGAAGTTTCACCACCTCCTATTATGCTTCGAGCTGGGTCAAATCGGAATAATGAGTTTTGAATGTCCACGTCAAAATAAAACTCTGCAGGTGCCGATGAGTAATTGCAGAGCTCCAATTTGCTGTCTACCACGGTGCCCATGTTTGTTCTGAGAGTGATCTCGGAGGCCGAGGGCACGATATATGGTCCTGCAAATAAAAGATAGTATCATCCATGCCAATTCTAGACAAAGGAAGAGTTGTTTTGGTCCACTGGGCATCAAAGAACTTTAGAGTTTCTTACCTATGCTTTTTCCTTTAAGGCAGATCTGAGTCACGGGAAAATCTTGGCAGTAAATATAAACGTAATCTACATACGTTTGAAAGGGCTTTAGAGGTGTGAATTCTATATTTAATTCTATCTTTTCCTTTGGTCTCATGGTAAATGTAGTCCTGTCAAATCGGAACACGTGTCGAAGAGTGCGTGCCCTTTTACGCCTCTTAACTTTGAAACTCCGTACGTCCTAAGGAAAGAAAATGTTAAAACGATCGTGCTAACGCCAAACTATTGGAGATCTATTCAGCAATTAACTTACCAGATTGTCGTTTGTGGGAGCGTAAACCACGCTTCCACGGCAGCCAATCCTTATCGTTCCGAAGTCGATATTCGTGTTAGGGTTGATATTTGTAATACATAATGGACCTAAGTGCCCATCATATGTCTTACAAGTGTTTTCTGTGGCCATCATCACGTTTAAAAATACTACAGATTGCGCAGTAACGGCGACGCCAGTTGCTGTACTCACAGAATTCGGCAAAATGGCGACGAGACGCGGAGAGAATTACTGAAATGCACACGCAACAATGTGACGAGGGAGCCACCGTTGCGTTCGTCACGAGTGAGCCTAGGTAAATATAGACTTATTAATGTTATAATTTACATTGCCTCTAAACGTTAATCAACCTTTGTGAAACCTTTTTGAAAAAATAATTCACAATATATTTTTTATGGATTTCTAACAAAAAATTTGAGGTCATCGGAACACATGGTGACGTCATATGTTCACGAAGACGCTGGTCCACCATAGTCGGCGGAGACAATACTTAATAATAATAACTATTATTATAATGGTGACTTTCTTTAGGGCGAAATTAGGGCTATGCGGCCCTGTCATACATTAACACTCATGTTATGAGTGGGAGAAAACGTTTTTTTATATCCGTGAGCGAAATCGGTAAATTATCGTGACATGGGTAAAATATCGTTGTTCTCTTGTTCGCTACGATACATTCGTTGGTGGTTATCCGGGAATTTCGACGTTCATCTTGTCGACATTCATTCATTGAGTCATTCAATGAACGGCAAAAAGACCCAATCGAACGAAATTTTCAACGAATCTATGACCTGATGTCAGAGCCGTTGGCTCAGTTTTGTGTTCCGTTTCTTCTGCGTTTAGCGCACCGCTAAGAGTTTCGAATTTGTTTTTATTGCAATTTGGCGGCAAAGTAAATCTAAGGAAAATGGAACCCACAGAAGGCGGTGAGTTTTTAACCTAGGATTATGAATTAGGTGTAATTTAGCATGTGTTTTTGTGTGTTACATAGAAGAGTAAAACAATATTTTATGTCATGAATGCATGGATTTAATTAATTTACGGCGGTTGAGGCTGTTAATAACGTTATAATTATTATCCAGTTCCGTGGTATTATTTTTTTTGCACGTCCGTTTTACTAGTTTGAGGATGAGAAATTTAGTTCTAATTAATCATAGGCAACCGTTACGTAACACCATATCAACGGAAAGTCCTGTTGGCCTATATGAAAAGCCTTATGTCCCTTCCCGTCGGCCTTCCTCCTCATTCCTACGCCGCCTCACTATTGCCGCCTCGATAGCCCAGTCATCCATGTCTCTAAAATGTGAACGGATGGAACGTTATCCATGAAAAATGATTCGTACAAATCTTTTTTAATTTATGCGTCCAACATGCGTGCAAGTCGGAAGTAACTTTGAATTACATGAGCGTCAAAAGCATACTAAGATATCGTTGAAGCTCAACAGGGAAAGGAATTCCTTTTTAAGTAGGTAACTCAAACCCAAGGCATCCAAATAGTATTTACAAATGAAATAACTGCTGGATGAGTGATATTCTGATTGCATAGATCATACCTATTAGAATGGCGATAATAACCATTTACACGAAGAAGACTGATTTTCCACTATACCAAAAAACTATAAAGGCATTAAATACGAGAATTTCTATTACAATACATTCCGGGAATGTCATTAATCAACCTCGATTTATGAAAATATGTTAGAAGTAAATTAGCATTACTCACCTGACTCGCATGTACCGCAAAAACACTAACGGAAAGAGCTTGAAATGCTTGGCTACGGGGGCGGGGCGGGTTTTTTTCCCCCATGATGCTCTTTGATTTCAGGTGCGACGCTAGCGCCGTTCGCCGAAGAATTACGGTCGACACGGAAGCTTCGGGTTTGAGTCGTTCCGTGAACGAAGAACTGCCAAATGAGCCGTGGGCGCTATCTTGTCGGAAATTTGATGACGTATTTAAGAAAATCTGAAATATGATGACGAAATTTCAGATTGTCGACACTCCCGTATAACCCACCAGGGAGTATAGAAAATAATTTTCTGATACATGTGATGTGTACACCCACAGAGTAATACCTTACTCTATGGTACAACGGAACGTGGCCAAACGAGACTACAATTTTACCCTGTTTTAACACAGTTAATTTATTCATAGTAGTAAAATAAAATACTGTACGTGTTATAATGACAAATGATACATGAAGCCAGGGATATCAATGCCATTGGGAATGCATGGCAATAGCGCCTGCAAAAAACGATACGATGGGAAACAAGAAATTATTATATCAACGGAAACGAGATATCAAAGTGAATTTCATTGATTTATTCATACCTAGGGTGGAAAACGTGGATAGCCATAGATAACCATGTCGGCGTCTAAGTCTTCCGGCAAACCAGTAGAAAGTATAAGTTCCTACAAAAATTATTTATCTCCGGGTTCTAGCTCCATTATTCCACGGAGAACATTGTACCGGAGTAAAATTGTTGAAACAAGCAAAACCTCGTTCTTTGGACTAATGAAGAATGATGACAATACAAGCTCTAGTACGCATTTTGAATCAGATTTAAAGTAATTAACCGTATACCAATGCGTGTTTCATTTTCAGATCGATCGCTGGTATATGCGTTTCTGTCGCTTTGAATTCCATTTTCACCACTTTCAGAATTTTTTTGTATATTTGTGGCAATTCAAAATTAATCTCCAGTCTTTTGAATTATCATGTCAGTAGAATTATTTTACATTATCTATAACTAAGTAAATAAAGTGTAATCTGTACCTGCCACTTTTGCTTGACTGAATAAGTTACAAATTATTTTTTAGGAAAGTGTCTATTAATAGACACTATCCTAAAAAATAATTTGAACCAATTGGTTCGGAGGGCATGACTTCAAGCTGCAGCTCTGATAGCATAGAAGATAGTGAGGTAGGCTTTCATGTAATAGTTGAGACACCAGATGACTGTGATCAACGTCTACCTCCCTAAAATGATGAGAGGTTCAACAATAATGATTTGATCAGCCTCTGTGTTGAATTATCTGAAACCAAGGCAATGAGAAGTAACATTTCCTGTTAAATGGTTCCAGGGCGTTCCAGGCTATTTCCCCCCGGAAACATACATGGGAACAAGCGACCCCCCTGG
Organism: Pyrrhosoma nymphula; assembly: GCA_963573305.1. Taxonomy (NCBI): domain Eukaryota; kingdom Metazoa; phylum Arthropoda; class Insecta; order Odonata; family Coenagrionidae; genus Pyrrhosoma; species Pyrrhosoma nymphula. The sequence continues at coordinate 100,481,841 of OY754332.1, read as the reverse complement.
AAATTTATGGGAACTTTCATGTTCCAGGGGGAACATACATGGGAAAAAGCGTCCCCCCTGGAAATTTATGGGAACCTTCACGTTCCAGGGGGAACATACATGGGAGCAAGCGTCCCCCCTGGAAATTTATGGGAACCTTTATGTTCCAGGGGGAAAATGGGGAACATACTTGGGACTAAATGTGTCCCCCTGGAAATTTATGAGAACGTTCATGTTATATGTACATTGCAATTTTAGGCAGCACTCAACGATCTAAACAATTATGTGTATAAATAAATGTTTAAATGTCACATAGTAATACAGTTTTTCTATTTTTTTTTATTATGGCCCTCAATTAATGTTTGTACCATTAGTATGGCATGGATCAACCGAACCTTTATACCACGTAATCCGGCGAAAGCTATATGTCGACTCAAAAATGTTTAGGGATTCAAAACCTATGCTGGATACCCGGATAAGGACTTGGTTTTGAAAAATGCGGGTTTCAACTAGCAAATGGCGCAGCGTCCGCTACGTTGAACAAGTGAAGATCGATATTTTGGTTGCTTACAGCATATATTAACACATCGTGCTAGGGGGAATAAAATACTGCCTAAATATTATGGTTATATATTCCCCGGTGCAACTGTCTCAAATTCCATCGTCACGTTTGCCGTTTATGCGATTCGAGGTGGATGCCTTCGCAATTCAAGTTGGATGGGAGACGCCAATGAATGGACACCGCCAAGTTACTGAAGCAAGGCAAGTTTTTCTATTGTTTTCATTATTTACTATTAGGGTAGCATATTCTGTGTAATTAGTTTAATTAAAGGTAGATGTTCGCGAAGAGGTCTCACTCTTTTTCGCTTTTAACTTTTCAACCGTACTCAGCACAGATATCGGCTTACTTTTACCTTAAAATGATGCTCTGACAATTGTGTCGGTAGTTACCGCATTCCCGTGACATTTGTTCTTCCAAAGATATTTTTATTCTAATTCACGCTTTTGCGCAATTTTTCCGATGTTTTCGACGCCATATTGCCGTGTTTTGTCACTCGCCACCAGAGGGCATCGTCATAATTTCACCTCTTCTCATTGTCGACGTTCTGAGTCGCAGGCACGGGGTACACAGCCTTAATTTTCCCATTTTAGAGTAACGAGCACAGGGTTTCCCTACTCTTTGATCGATATTTTCTGCTTTTTTTCTCGGTTTCCCTATGAGAACATGGAAATGTTTGCCCTTCACAACGAGCGCGCGCACGAGCAGTGAAGGGCAAATATTTCACTCGCGGTTCATTGTTACTGCACAAGATCTTAAGAAAATAAATTATTTAAGATAGGAAATCTATTAAAATTGTGGATTAAGGAGGGAAAATTGGTTCTCGCAGTGAAGGGCAAAATTTAGATGATACAGGATAGCAAAATGCTACAGGACGTGTTGCGGGGGCACAGGTGATCGTGAACATTAAATAAATCTCTCCGTCGGAATGATTCACTCATTTCCCATTTTACAAACCAATTACTATCACCATGCATTTAACGTCACGTGCCCTAGGCTCTTTTCCTACTCGCACATCAGTCTTCGTTTCCCTGCTGGTTTGTTCGCTTCGCTCATCTACTCGTACCTGCGACATACCTTGCTCTGGATGTACTCTGACGATTTATGACGCTGGACGATCGCTTGCTACCGCGGAAGATGGCATCAGCTTCCTAGAGGAACATGGTTATCTTGCTCCTCGCGCAGGCCAACTATGTCCTCCTTGCGGAACTTTCATGTCATATCAGGAATCTAGACATCGCTGGCGATGTCAGCCTGAGGAAAACTGTACGGTGCAGTTTCACCTTATCCCGCTTCCAAGATATACACATTATTTCGTCTTCAGAATAAAGCTATCTTCCTGTTCGATTAATATCTTTCCTGTTTTGTCCTTAACCTTTGGTATCGCTTGACCTCTCTTACCACCCGATAACATTTTCACCTTGGCGTACAAAGCGCCCACTTCCCCCTCCTCCTGCATCTTTTCCATTTGCTCACATTGTCCCTTCCACCAGTTTTCTTTTGCCCGATTGGTCACTCGCCTGAGTTTATTATTCAATTCCTTGTACTTCCTCTTCCCTACGTCGGTGTTCACGTTTTTCCATATCCTTCTCTCCTCCATTTTCTTTATCATTTCTTCTGTAACCCACTGCTTCTTAACCCTCTTCTTTTCCACCGTTTCTATTGTTTTCTCTGCCGCTCTTGCGATGCCTGTTTTTATAACCTCCCATCTCTTCTCTATGGTTCCCCTCCGCTTCTCTTCACCTATGTTCTTTTCTACTAGCTCGTGGTATTCCCTCTTTTTCAACCCTTTCAATGCTTCAAGGTTCCACCTCTTTATCTTCCTACCTTTACAAAGCCTTTTGAATCTAACTTCACACTTCATCATCACCAAGTTATGATCCGAGTCCGCATCCGCCCCTGGAGAGCTACGAGAGTTTTTTACACTGTTCCTAAATCTCTGCCTCACCATTATATAATCAATTTGGTATCTCCCAATGTCACCCGGCATTTTCCATGTGTACCTACGCCTGGGGTGATGTTTAAACCAAGTGTTTGTCACTACTAATTTATTTCTTCTACAAAATTCAACTGCCTTTTCACCGCGATCATTTCTTCTTCCTAGCCCAAACCCTCCCACTTCTAATCCGTCCCTCCCTTCTCCCACCACTGCATTCCAGTCACCCATCACTATCAGGTTTTTCTTCCCCGGCACTTCTCTAATTATTTCTTCTACTTGCTCGTACACCTCTTCCACCTCTTCCTCCCTATGGTTGCTCGTAGTCTTGTATACCTGGACCAGTACGAAATTCGTCGGGCGTGCTTTTATTTCTACCACTAGTATCCTGTCGTTCACCTTTTCAATGTTTACCACCCTCAGTCCCAACTTTGTGTTCAGTACCATGCCTACCCCCCGTTGACTCTCATCCCCCCACTATAGATCACCCTGTAGTCATCACTCCAATAGTCCCCGCTATCCTTCCATCTAACCTCGCACAATCCCAAAGCATCTATTTTTCCTTTTTCCATTTCCTGCTTAATATTTTCAAGCTTCTCGGCCCTCATCATGGTCCTTACGTTCCAAGTTCCTATTTTTACCAATGTTTAACTCCTCCTCTTCCTCTTTTTCTTCTTCTTCTCCCTCCTTTCCCTTGTATCTTCTGATGATGATTCTGATTCTGTGCAAGGATTTCGTGTGATGACGACCACGGAGGCCTTGCCTCCCCCGCTGCCGGGCACGACACCCGCCCTAGTGGGCGGCGTCCCGTAGTTGCCAGGAATCAATTCTCTTTGAATGACTTTCATGTTCTGGGAGGAGATAGTTGAGAGGTATCCCACGCGACTCAACGGTATTTTTAACGTGACACCATCACGGAACTACCTTTCGTCTGGCTCCTACCCTTCGACCTATCTGGCATGGGTGGCCCTACCAGGAGCAATGTACTTGCTCCTGCCAGTCCAGCTCTAGGGGTCATTGGAACGCACAAGCCCTTCCACCACGTCAAGGTCGTAGTTCAAATAGTTGACAAAAGAAAGAGTTAATGCTGTTTTTATTTACGGCTTAATTTATAAAAATAATGACTATCTACGTTACCACATTTATTTCTTAACAGATTTAATTCACTGAGAGTAAAAAAGCATTGGAAGTGGCAGTGGATGCATCTTTGTGTCCTTGCAGTGAAATACCTGCTCATAGTATCTACAATCCTCTATAAATAACCAAATGCATTCGTAGTTTCGATCATTTTGATAAGTTCTAGCGTTTGAAAAAGGTTTGTAATTCAATTGATATTTTTTATCTTCAAACTTCTAGTACTTGGTCACGTAAAAATGTGGGAAGTGAGGTGTTTTAAAGAACGAACGCTTTTCTTTCAGTGGGTGTGCGCAGAGCCAGTTTAACAAAAAGGCAAAAGTAGGCAGTTGCCTATGGGCCCCTTGTTATGAGAATTGTTTTCCCCTTTCCTCACTTGCGACTTGTTTATTAACGTGGGCCCCATTGCTTGTACTGCCTACAGGCCCCCAAGTGTGTTAATCTGTCACTTGGTGCGCGAAACATAGTAAGCGATAAGGACCAGGTGGAAATAAATACGCATATCAGCTCTTTTACTCCAAATTATCCTACGATTTTTAATAGTTATATATGTTTGACCGAAATCAACGTCACCGATATCTGGATCCTTTTTTCTCAGGCTCAGGTGTAATTTTGGCATGATGTATTTCTCTCGGGGCAGAAAGGGTATTTAAAATGTAAAAATATTAACCTTTCTTTCAGTTTTTTACACTTAGTGGCGTCACCACTTGACTCTACAACTTGCTGCAGATGGCGAGGCATTGATACGACAACATTCTCGCATATTTGAGGCCGTTGACGAAATGAGTTCCACAACTCATGGACATGCGCCTCTATTGCCTCCACTGTTGTAACGCCCCTCGGTTGCCATTCATTTGCCATAATTCCCCACAAGTTCTCAATGGGGTTTTGGTCGGGCGAATGAGCCGGCCATGGTGTAACCACTATCTCCTCGTTTTTCTGAAAAAAATCATCTTCAATAGCTGCTGTGTGCACGGGGCAGTTATCATGGATGAAGGTTATCTCTCCTTCTGGAACAATCTCTCTGGCGTAGGGCTTTTAATATACTTCTAACATGCCGACATACTCTCGTGCGCTCATCCTTGGAGAGGTTCTAACTAGAGGTCTTAGGCCGGCAGCAGTCATACACCCCCAAAAGCTTAAGGATATGCGTCCAGAACCACGATTCCTCAGGATGTTTCGAGATTCATACCTAATAAGAGAGAACAAATTACAGATGTATAAAGAATTATGAAAAAAAACTATTTAAGTTCCCTGAGATAGAATAAATAGTTAATATTAGCTCTTATTAACATTGTTAACTAAATTTGAGGGCCATTCCTTTTTAAATATCGTATTAGAAAAAAACATCCCTATATAAATTATTTCAAATAACATTAATGAAAACAGTGACGGTACTGTCTTATTCCCTTCTCTTGGACTACAACCTTGTCGTGGTTGAAGGGCTTGCGTGCTCCGATGACCCCTAGAGCTGCACTGGCGGGAGCATTGCTCCTGGTAGGGTCACCCATGCCAGATTGGTCGAAGGTTAGGAGACAGACGAATGGTAGTCCGCGCAGCGTCTGTACCTCAGTGAGGCGGCTGCAAAAGGCGTCTGACCCCAGTGGGGCGGCCTCTGAAGTGATGGTGTCACGTAAAAAACACTATTGAGTAAGGCCAAGGAATACTACCTCAATTAAAACAAAAACCTTGAAATTATGGACAGTTCTCAATTGATAATGAATCCTGGCAACTACGGGACTCGGCCAAGAGGGCCGGGTGTCGTGCCCGGCAGCGGTGGGAGCAAGGCCCCTGCGGTCGTCATCACACGAAATCCTTGCTCAGACGAAGCAGCAGCAGCAGCAGAGGAAAAGAAGATAAAGAAGAGGAACGAAACTATTAGAATAGGCACGTGGAATGTTAGGACTATGCTGAGGGCGGGGAAGCTAGAGAATATAAAGCAAGAAATGGAGAGGGTGGGTGTAGACATCATGGGTCTGGGTGAAGTAAGATGGAAGGATGACGGGGATTACTGGAGCGGCGACTATAGAGTAATTTATAGTGAAGGGAATGAAAGTGAGCGCGGGGTTGCTTTCGTAATGAACAGGAAACTTGGTAGAAAAGTAGTGTATGCAGAACAGGTGAGTGATAGGATAATAGTCGTGGAACTAAAAGCAGAACCAACGAATTTAGTTATAATCCAGGTTTATATGCCTACCTCTAACCATAAAGAGGAGTTAGATGGGGTGTACGATCAGCTAGAGGAATTAATTGGAAGGATACCAGGAAGTAAGCACCTGGTAGTAATGGGGGATTGGAACGCGGTGGTGGGTGAAGGAAGAAATGGGCGGGAGGTGGGCGATTACGGGCTAGGAAGAAGAAATGACCGGGGCGAGAAAGCTGTGGAGTTTTGCCGCAGATATAACCTAGTAATTACAAATACATGGTTCAGACATCATCCTCGACGTAGGTACACTTGGAAGAAGCCGGGAGACACAGACAGGTTCCAGATAGATTATATAATGGTACGTCACAGATACAGGAATAGTGCTAAAAACTCGCATACTTATCCAGGAGCTGATGCAGACACAGACCACAACTTATTAGTCATGAAATGTCGGGTAAAACTGAAAAAGATAAGAATGGGAAGGAGGGTACGTAAGTGGAATACGGAGGCATTAACTGGGGCAATGAAGAAGAAGTATCGGGAGAAGGTGGATGAGATAATGGGTGAGGATCATGGAGTTAGAGCAGTGGAAGATGAATGGGGAAGTTTGAAAAATGGAATTATAGAAGCAGCGAAAGCAACGGTAGGCGTAGTGAGTGCAACTAAAATTAGAAAACCGTGGATCACGAAGGAGATAATCAGGGAGATGGAGGAGAGAAGGAAATGGAAGAGTGTAAACTCAGAGCTAAGTAAGAGAAAATACCGAGAATTTAATAACAGGCTTAGAAGAGAAACAAAGAAAGCAAGAGAGGCGTGGCGGAGAGAACAGATCGACGCGATAGAGAAATACCAAAAAGAGGGAAGAGCAGATGCATTATATAGGAAAGTAAAGGAACTGACGGGTGGTAATAAGGGAAGGGGAATTACAAAGATAACAGACAATACGGGAAAGGTAATCGTAGAACCGAGAGAGATCCAGGAGAGGTGGAAGGAGTATGTTGAAGAGCTGTATGGTAAAGAAATAAGGCCCAATAGGTTAGATATAGAAAGGGAAGACGATATCGACAGAGATGGCATCGGACCAAGTATCCTAGATAGCGAAATTGAAAGAGCTCTGCGAGACATGAAAAGGAATAAGGCGGTGGGAATAGATGACATACCTTAAGAGTTTTTAAAGAGCATGGGGAAGAACGGAAGAGGAAAACTTTTTGCGCTAATTCGTAGGATTTATGAGGATGGAGTGTGGCCGGAAGACTTCGCGAAAACTGTACTAATTCCTATACCGAAGAAGGGTAAGGCAAAAACTTGCGAAGACTATAGGACAATAAGCTTAATATCCCACGCGGCCAAAGTAGTTCTGAGGATTCTAAACAGAAGGCTAGAGAAGAAGGCGAATGAATACCTGGGTGACGACCAGTTCGGATTTAGGAGAGGGACGGGAACGCGAGACGCTATAGCGGTGATGAGGACGCTAGTAGAAAGAAACCTAGAGTATGGACAGGATATTTTTGCATGCTTCGTAGATTTCGAGAAGGCGTTTGATCGGGTGGAATGGACAAAATTAATGGGAGTGTTGAATAAATTAGGGGTCGATTGGAGGGACAGGCGTCTGATTCGAAATTTGTATACGAATCAGACTGCGCAAGTTAGGGTAGCCAATGGAGAATCGGGATGGGCCACGATAGGACGGGGAGTGAGGCAAGGGTGCCCACTATCGCCGTTGCTTTTTAATGTGTATTCAGAAGAAATGGTAAGGGAGGCTTGGGGGGAGGAGGATGTAGGAATAAAGGTAGGAGGGGAGCTGATAAAATCAGTGAGATTTGCAGATGATCAAGCATTGGTTAGTCAGTCGGCCAAGGGGTTACAGTCAATGGTGAATACATTAGAGGTTCAGTGCGAAAAGTATGGGATGAAGATCAATCACAAGAAAACGAAAGTAATGAGATTTTCTAAAAGTAAGAAGGCGGGGCTGAATATAAGGGTGGGAGGCAGAAGATAGAGCAGGTCGAGCAGTTTACGTATCTGGGTAGTATTTTGGAGGCGAATGGGTTTAGTGGTAAGGACATCAGATGCAGAATTTCGCTATCTAAAGAAGCATTTTCGAAGAGAAGGGAATTGATGAGGGGGGGTCTGAGAAGAGACGTAAAGAAGAGGCTGGTGAAAACTTTAATATGGAGCGTGGCGCTATATGGGTCGGAAACTTGGTCATTGCGGAGGGAGGATGTGCGTAGGCTTGAGGCGTTTGAGATGTGGGTTTAGAGAAGGATGGAGAAGGTTAGCTGGATGGCGAGAAAGACGAACGAGGAGGTATTGGATATGGTCGGAGAGGAGAGGAAGCTTGTGGCAGAGGTTCGGAGAAGGCAGAAGAGATGGATGGAGGAGGTTTTGAGAGGAGAGGGCATGTTGAAGAGAGTGATAGAGGGGAGAACACTGGGGAAGCGTGGGAGAGGAAGGAAGAGGATAGGAATTCTGGACGAAATAAGAGGAGGTAGAAGATATGAAGAATTGAAGAGGGATCTAATAACCGGCCATCCTTAGGAGGGAATGCTAGACAATTTCTATTAGGTTGGGATACAAAATAGGGACTGTCCAAGAACCTACCAATCAGCTGGTAGAATACTTGAATGAATGACTATGTCTTATTATATTTGCAGTTACCGAACGTTATAAATTTGCTATGAAGCTTTAAATATTTTAAACCGTAGAATTTACTAAAATTAATCGTTTCTGGCGTAACTTTTTGGAACTGATTCATATAAAATAATAGTGAATAACTATGTGATTCCATATCAAGTGATTTATTTACAATGTAGGTTTCGCTGTAGTACCGCATTATCAGGTGATTATTGAATCACCTTCAATCAATTCGATTATTACCTGATGGTGTTGTCCTGTAGCGAAACCTAAGTCTTAAATACATCATTTTATGTGGATTCACCAAGTTAATCACTATTATTTAACTTAGCATTAAAATGTATTTTACTAGTGATAATTTATTATTTCTCTCATTCGAGAGAAAAATCAATAGAGACAAAATTCTGGTAATTTGCAATTTTCCAGTCCATGGGTACTTTGTATTTGCTGATGGATTTACTTAATATATTCTGCAAGTAGAGTGCTATTTCAATGCTAATTCTCGATGCACGCGGGCAGGAATTTTTTCACCTTTCCGAAATCAAAACAAACACGACGGTGCTGCCACCAGTTGCCATTGGATTCGCCATATGGTTAAGCTTCCTGAATACTCAGCCAGGGTGCGGGCTCCCCATCTGTTCCTCCGTCAAAAACGTAGCTGAGACGGTGAACCATTACTTGCCGACCGATATAGCTGAGTACGGAGGCCGTTTTGCACGGCTCTAGTGTGGATGAGAGGGAAAATGGGAGGGGTTGGGACCTTGCCCTTCACAATTAGAGCACTCCCCTGGGATGAACTCTCCCGTAACTGATGCCGGTCACTCATCTCCGTCGGCATGGTGATAACATCAGAGCTGGTAATGGACTTATGAGTTGCACAGAAGCCATTAATAACAGCTTCTTCAGAATCCGGAAGACCACATAGTAGCAATGTGCCTATCTCATTGTTCTGAATCGTGACATTTAGCTCACTTAGCTCCTGAACTATGTCTAGGATCCCACTTACATACGCGTTTATGGAAGGAAAATCTTCGTAACGTGCGCGATATAATTTCCGTCTAAGGTACATTTGCCTAACGAGTCCCGAACTTTAGTAAGCCCTTTCCAAGTTTTGCCATGCTTCTTTTGAAGTTTTAGCGAGACGCAAATGTGCAAGACACACCGATTTAACTGCTAAACTAATTTTAGCAAGAGCACGCTGGTCACGGTCAGGATCTGTATCATCTCCCATCACGCACTTCCACAGTCCATAGTCAATTAATTATAGAAATTTCCATACCTCAAAATTTCTTTGTCCTTCCAATTTATCTATGTTAGGTACACCGGCAGATCCAACCAATGTGATCGTACTGGGCGTACTAGCGGGCGTAACCATTGCAGCAATATGTCGTTGACTATCGTTGCACGCGTAATATTTCACACCTTATGTCAAACTATTCAAAAAGATCGTACTATTACTTTTTCACAGCTGGGCCCAAAACCTAATGCGTCCGCGAATTAATAAAATTAAGGTGAAGATAATTATAAATGTAACCTTTGAGAAAGTAATATATTTCACAGGACCTTTGCAGTTCGACAGATCACGACGGAATGAATGAGAGTTAGAAGAGAACACATGTTGAAGGTTGAAAAAAAAACAAAAGAGAAACGAAAACACCAAACTCATATGAAACAAAAGTACATCTGCAAGTTTAAACCTCAACAGTTAAGCTTCCCGAATACTCCGCCAGGGTGCGGGCTCCCCATCTGTTCCTCAGTCAAAAACGTAGCTGAGACGGTGAATCATTACTTGCCGACCGATATAGCTGAGTACGGAGGCCGTTTTGCACGACTCTAGCGTGGATGACCCTTCTCTTGGACTACAACCTTGTCGTGGTTGAAGGGCTTGCGTGCTCCGATGACCCCTAAAGCTGCACTGGCGGGAGCATTGCTCCTGGTAGGGTCACCCATGCCAGATTGGTCGAAGGTTAGGAGACAGACGAATGGTAGTCCGCGCAGCGTCTGTACCTCAGTGAGGCGGCTGCAAAAGGCGTCTGACCCCAGTGGGGCGGCCTCTGAAATGATGGTGTCACGTAAAAAACACTATTGAGTAAGGCCAAGGAATACTACCTCAATTAAAACAAAAACCTTGAAATTATGGACAGTTCTCAATTGATAATGAATCCTGGCAACTACGGGACTCGGCCAAGAGGGCCGGGTGTCGTGCCCGGCAGCGGTGGGAGCAAGGCCCCTGCGGTCGTCATCACACGAAATCCTTGCTCAGACGAAGCAGCAACAGAGGAAAAGAAGATTAAGAAGAGGAACGAAACTATAAGAATAGGCACTTGGAATGTTAGGACTATGCTGAGGGCGGGGAAGCTAGAGAATATAAAGCAAGAAATGGAGAGGGTGGGTGTAGACATCATGGGTCTGGGTGAAGTAAGATGGAAGGATGACGGGGATTACTGGAGCGGCGACTATAGAGTAATTTATAGTGGAGGGAATGAAAGTCAGCGCGGGGTTGCTTTTGTAAGGAACAGGAAACTTGGTAGAAAAGTAGTGCATGCAGAACAAGTGAGTGATAGGATAATAGTCGTGGAACTAAAAGCAGAACCAACGAATTTAGTTATAATCCAGGTTTATATGCCTACCTCTAATCATAAAGAGGAGGAGGTAGATGGGGTGTACGATCAGCTAGAGGAAATAATTGGTAGGATACCAGGAAGTAAGCACCTGGAAGTAATGGGGGATTGGAACGCGGTGGTGGGTGAAGGAAGAGATGGGCGGGAGGTGGGCGATTACGGGCTAGGAAGAAGAAATGACCGGGGCGAGAAAGCTGTGGAGTTTTGCCGCAGAAATAACCTAGTAATTACAAATACATGGTTCAGACATCATCCTCGACGTAGGTACACTTGGAAGAAGCCGGGAGACACAGACAGGTTCCAGATAGATTATATAATGGTACGTCACAGATACAGGAATAGTGCTAAAAACTCGCATACTTATCCAGGAGCTGATGCAGACACAGACCACAACTTATTAGTCATGAAATGTCGGGTAAAACTGAAAAAGATAAGAATGGGAAGGAGGGTACGTAAGTGGAATACGGAGGCATTAACTGGGGCAATGAAGAAGAAGTATCGGGAGAAGGTGGATGAGATAATGGGTGAGGATCATGGAGTTAGAGCAGTGGAAGATGAATGGGGAAGTTTGAAAAATGGAATTATAGAAGCAGCGAAAGCAACGGTAGGCGTAGTGAGTGCAACTAAAATTAGAAAACCGTGGATCACGAAGGAGATGATCAGGGAGATGGAGGAGAGAAGGAAATGGAAGAGTAAAAAAAACTCAGAGCTAGGTAAGAGAAAATACCGAGAATTTAATAACAGGCTTAGAAGAGAAACAAAGAAAGCAAGAGAGGCGTGGTGGAGAGAACAGATCCACGCGTTAGAGAAATACCAAAAAGAGGGAAGAGCAGACGCATTATATAGGAAAGTAAAGGAACTGACGGGTGGTAATAAGGGAAGGGGAATTACAACGATAACAGACAAGACGGGAAAGGTAATCGTAGAACCGAGAGAGATCCAGGAGAGGTGGAAGGAGTATGTTGAAGAGCTGTATGGTAAAGAAATATGGCCCAATAGGTTAGATATAGAAAGGGAAGACGATATCGACAGAGATGGCATCCGACCAAGTATCCTAGATAGCGAAATCGAAAGAGCTCTACGAGACATGAAAAGGAATAAGGCGGTGGGAATAGATGACATACCTGCAGAGTTTTTAAAGAGCATGGGGAAGAACGGAAGAGGAAAACTTTTTGCGCTAATTCGTAAGATTTATGAGGATGGAGTGTGGCCGGAAGACTTCGCGAAGACTGTACTAATTCCTATACCGAAGAAGAGTAAGGCAAAAACTTGCGAAGACTATAGGACAATAAGCTTAATATCCCACGCGGCCAAAGTAGTTCTGAGGATTCTAAACAGAAGGCTAGAGAAGAAGAAAAATGAATACCTGGGTGACGACCAGTTCGGGTTTAGGAGAGGGACGGGAACGCGAGACGCTATAGCGGTGATGAGGACGCTAGTAGAAAGAAACCTAGAGTATGGGCAGGATGTTTTTGCATGCTTCGTAGATTTCGAGAAGGCGTTCGATCGGGTGGAATGGACGAAATTAATGAGAGTGTTGAAGAAATTAGGGGTCGATTGGAGGGACAGGCGTCTGATTCGAAATTTGTATATGAATCAGACTGCGCAGGTTAGGGTAGCCAATGGAGAATCGGGATGGGCCACGATAGGACGGGGAATGAGGCAAGGGTGCCCACTATCGCCGTTGCTTTTTAATGTGTATTCAGAAGAAATGGTAAGGGAGGCTTGGGGGGAGGAGGCTGTAGGAATAAAGGTAGGAGGGGAGCTGATAAAATCAGTGAGATTTGCAGATGATCAAGCATTGGTTAGTCAGTCGGCCAAGGGGTTACAGTCAATGGTGAATGCATTAGAGGTGCAGTGCAAAAAGTATGGGATGAAGATCAATCACAAGAAAACGAAAGTAATGAGATTTTCTAGAAGTAAGAAGGCGGGGCTGAATATAAGGGTGGGAGGGCAGAAGATAGAGCAGGTCGAGCAGTTTACGTATCTGGGTAGTATTTTGGAGGCGAATGGGTTTAGTGGTAAGGACATCAGATGCAGAATTTCGCTATCTAAAGAAGCATTTTCGAAGAGAAGGGAATTGATGAGGGGGGGTCTGAGAAGAGACGTAAAGAAGAGGCTGGTGAAAACTTTAATATGGAGCGTGGCGCTGTATGGGTCGGAAACTTGGTCATTGCGAAGGGAGGATGTGCGTAGGCTTGAGGCGTTTGAGATGTGGGTTTGGAGAAGGATGGAGAAGGATAGCTGGATGGCGAGAAAGACGAACGAGGAGGTATTGGATATGGTCGGAGAGGAGAGGAAGCTTGTGGCAGAGGTTCGGAGAAGGCAGAAGAGATGGATGGAGGAGGTTTTGAGAGGAGAGGGCATGTTGAAGAGAGTGATAGAGGGGAGAACACTGGGGAAGCGTGGGAGAGGAAGGAAGAGGATAGGAATTCTGGACGAAATAAGAGGAGGTAGAAGATATGAAGAATTGAAGAGGGATCTAATAACGGGCCATTCTTAGGAGGGAAAGCGAGACAATGTCTCTGAGGTGGGATGCAGAATGGGGACTGTCCAAGAACCTACCAATCAGCTGGTAGAATACTTGAATGAAGTGTGGATGAGAAGGAAGAGGGGAGGGGTTGGGACCGAGGTTTTTGAATGCGACACGAGCCGACTACGGCGCTCCTCGAGAATTCATGAACAGAGGCACCCTCTGCCTTTCACTCTTGCACCTGTCTACCGAGTTCAACAGACGGAAGTTGCGTACGGGATCTCTTAATTTGTTGGCCAACGCATTGAAACCCAAGGGCAAATGCACAATCCGTCTCGTAGATTAAAACAATACTGTGCGGTTTTTGTCCCCGAAAACCCTTCGCCTCTTTTCGGTGGTAGTTCGTGAACCATTTCTCGACCGTAATACGCAGCAAAAAACTTTCATTTTCATAATCTTATCTGACATTTTTTTCGCGTACTTCACCTTTGAACAGGTTTTAATTCTTACCTTTAACTACATCATGGAAGAAAATCTGAGCACATGAAACGGAGTTATGTACGTTTTACGAAATATATCTCGGTAAAATTCCGTACCCTGGCGGAAACTTCTTTGCCCTCACTCACCACCAAAACGACTTATATTGTGACTTTTTCGAAAGGAAACGCGGTGCTCATGTGAGGACATAATTAAATTTAAAAAAATACTTGAAGCGAACTTACCGAAAAACGTGATATAAATATCGGAGGTGGTAATGCGTAGGAATATACCCATCCCCAAAATGCCTTATATTGTGACTTTTTCGGAGTGAAACGCGATGTTTATGTGAGAAGGACTCAATTAAATTTTTAAAAATGCTAAAAGCGAACTTACCGAAAAAACGTGATATAAATGTCGGAGGTGGAAATGCGTAGGAATATATCCAGGGTGAAGTCTGGCGATAATTTATTATTTAAAAATAAAATTTCCATTACATGAAGAAGATAAATTTGTGACTGAGTCTGAAGAAAAATTCCGTGGAAAAATTCAAGAAAATCCCGTGCCGCCATAAAGTAGAATTGATGCCCTCGGGAGATAAAGAGGGCATTTTGAGTGGGAAGGGATGATTTCCGCAGGATGATGATGACATATTCGTAAATGGTAGATTGTAAGGAAGATATTTCCTTGAAAAAATCCATGAAAATCCCGTGCCACCAGGTGGTATCGATACTCTCGGGAGATTTTGAGGTAATTGTTATGGGGAAGGGGTGATTTACCCAGCATAAGGGCGATATTTTTGAGAATAGGTAGATCCTGGGGAAGATATCCACGTGAGAAAATACCTGAAAATCCAATGCCGCCATAAAGTAAAATTGGTGGTAGAAAAAGTTGATTCAGAGGTGAATCGAAAGCGTGATTTTCGTGTTAAATTTGTGTGTGTAAAAGATAGGTTTCTAAGTCCGCCCAGTTGCAGTAAATCTTCGAGGGTGAAATGTGTTCCTGAAAAAATTACCGTAATAACGAAACTCATGTACACCGCACCTGGTTACCCTCCTTCACTCACTGTTTTCCGTAAAGGTAAATGATCACTTCCAGCAAAAGATGCCTCCTCTCGATATATAGACTCACGGAATCGAAAACTTGCTAAAATCTGTTTGTCTAAATAAATCCCCAGGTCCTGAAGAAATCCCTGCAAGAGTGTATAGAGAATTTGCTTGTAAAATAGCACCCTACCTGTAGAATATATCAAGTAAATCAATCAACGAACACAAAGTACCCATGGACTGAAAAATTGCAAATATCACTCCCATATTCAAAAGCGGTGATAAGGAACAGCCAGCGAACTACACACCGATACCTCTCACATCTATCTCTTGCAAAGTATTGCATCTATATCTTGTTGCTTCAAAGCAACAACGGGCTTCAAGACTGTCATAGGTATGTATGGCACATCTATGCATTCCCGCAATACAGTATTGATGTACGTAAGATAAGTTCTAACTTTCGCTCAATTATAGCGAACTTGAAGCGCATGAATGTTACCAAGGAGAAAGACATTGCTGACATCTTAGATGAAACCAGTGATGGAAACATTTCGGATTATAGTGACTTAATGAGCGACGATGACATCGATGATGAGACTACGCTTCTTCCCACAGCGGTGGCAGCATATAATCATCAAAAGGTAGATATAATTTAATTTAAGACATTTACTCCATGTATCACATTAGACATATTTTAAATAAAATTTACTCTCAAATAACATAAGAAATACATGTACATTGTTTTCCGTCGCTGGGAATGACGTTACAGTTACAAAGCATTCCATGACAGATTATGAATTGAAAAATTATTATTGAAATAATTTGCTCCAGGAAAATAACTTTAAAGGTGTTAGCTAATATTGCGTTGCAAATATCTGTGGAACAGTGATCGATGTGTGTGAAGAAAATAGGCCCAATATTCGTTTAATGGAATTTATCATGCTTCCACTCTCTTAGTAAACTCGGAATTAAATGCTTTTAAAACTTGCAAATTTAATTTTCTGGGACTTATGAAATAATAATCTCCTTGTAATTTGTAGGAATCACCCGAACTAGCCCCTTCGGATTCGGCACAGACAGATGAGACAGATGCAAGGTCATCCTCGGCACGTGAGGTGATTAAAAGGAAGGAGTACACATTCCGAAAAACTGATTTGGCAATGAACACACCGTTTGGAAGTGTAGTTTACCACCACCTCCCACTATAATGCACACACCATATGAGTATTTTTTGTGCTATTGGTCCAAATATATTTTTGAAATAATGGATGAAGAATCATCATTCTACTGTCACCAAAAAGATGGTGTTGTCCTCAACTCTTCTCCAGCAGAAATGGAGCAGCTTATATGTATGTTACTGTTAATGGGAATCGTAAAAATGCCTTCACTTGGAATGTACTGGGCAAAAGAGACGAGATTTGCTACTATCGCAGATGTTATGAGTCGCAACCATTTTCAACTGTTACTGCGCCATTTATATTTTATAAATAACGACAATAAAATTTAAACTTAAACAAATTTAAATAAATTAGCCATCATAAACATGACAAACTGTTTAAGGTTAGGCCTCTGTTGAACATTATCCGCTCTAACATGCAACAAACACCCCCAGGAGAACGACACGCTATTGACGAACAGATGATTCCCTTCAAAGGGAGAAGTCACCTGAAGCAGTATGTCAAAGGCAATCCTCCATCACCAACACATCATTACTAAAACTACACACCGATTGATTTGTCCGGCATTATTTTGTTCTCTGCATGAATTTGCATCTCGTAGCACTCATGAATTAACAGTATTAGTACTATTATTAGCCATATTAACAGCTAATCACTTGATGCGTGTATAGCATTGTTCTTCATGTTTGTATGTTTATTTACGTATTACTCTCCCAGTTTCCGGTTGGACTACGCACTGTTCTCCTGACTGCTTTTTGGCCTGCGCCTAGCGGCAGGGCCTGGTGTGGAATCACCCCATGCCACACACCCTAGTGGTGGCTTGCACGGTATTTCGCAGATGTAATGTCAATAACCTTATAGTATGATGCCCGATCTTTTAACTTCGTAACCTCCGTCCTTGCCATTGTATGTTTCTTCTCCCTCCCCTCCTCAAGTCATTCACCGTTAAACACCAACCCCCAAAGCATGTCCTCCCTTCCCTCCTAAAGAACACTCCCCCGCCTATTTCCCTTCCCCTCTATTTTAATTTCCCCTTTTAAAGGAAACAAAAAGCGAGCATTTCAAATGTAGGAACAAGAAAATTCTTCCCCGCAGCGCTATCACAGCTAAGATATATTGATGTGAAAACGAGAAAATAATTTATTCAAACACGTGACGGAGCAGAAGACTAATAAGCAACGAGGAGTACTTACTTAAAATTCCGAGGGCAAGCTGCTAATCCGGCCGATGGTTATCTCCCACTCACGCACAAGACCACAGAACTATGAGCACACTCAACTGAGCCCAAAAGCCCCACGTTTTCACGAATGGAAATATATCCATAACGCCCATAGATTTATATTCACCACGGAAAAGATACTGCATGCACTCCACCAATAACCACACACACATTCAACGGAGCACCTCGACAACTCTCAAAGCACCACAACTGAACAAACGGACCGTCCGATTACAGACCATACGCACGCCGCGCAGTCAAGTGCTCCTGTATGTACTGATCCCCGAGACGGCTGTCTCGTCTTCATTCTTTTCACTCCTCCCCGCCTCGACCCTCCGGAGCGTACGAAGAGCGACCGGAACGCCGCCACGAGGGAAGCGGTGTCTCGACGCTGCCGCTCGCCAGAGGCAACAAATATCAGTGCCGGATTGCAGCGCTTTTCGGTCGCCGAAGTCGCCCAGGGACTACTGTCATGCCATACTTCCCCGGCACAACTAAGGGCATCAGGAATGCAGCCGCGTTCAACGAAAGATCAAACTTAGGAAACTACTGCATCATAGAGTCAAATCGTCCTGAAAGCGTCCTAAGCGTAGTAACAGTGAGCGGAATTAGTGATCACAGAGCAGTAAAAGCTAAATTCGATAATATTACTGACAAAAAGGCACCCATAAAATGAAGAGTAGGTATACTTATTTCACAAGGCGGATTTCGAAGGTTTAAAACGAGAACTATTGACCTCGTATAAAGAATTTTGTGAAATTAGTGAAAACCGTTGTACTGACTATACATGGAATACTTTTCGTTGCATCACACGACTAGCCATAACTTGAGCAATATCAAGTTAACTTAAATAGGTCAATACTGAACCAGGGTGGTATAATGCGGATGTCCGGAAATCTCTCAAGCGACAACTCAATAATGAAGAACGCACGTCAGGGTCTCCCCGTATAGGAGTATAAGAATTTATGCGGAAAATACAAGAAAGCGAAAACAGCAGCTATGGAGCTCTTTCAAAAAGCATTACCGGAATTCAAAAATAAAATATTGGGCCAAAAACGAGAGGATAACCCAAAAGCATTTTGGTCGAACGCGAGAAAGAGTCAAGGCTGCAAATCAACAGTAACGCCACTAAAGAACAATTTAGGAGAAAAAGCAAACCACTAATTAGATAAAGCAAATATTCTCAACACCTTTTTTCAAAGCGTCTGTACATCATGCTCTCCAAATGACACCGCTAAAATGCCTAGGTTATATAAGCACCCAATGCAGTATATTAATACCACTGGTCGTGGAATAGAAAGTCATCTGAAATCCATTAATTCCAAAAAATCACACGGTCCCGATCAAATTCCCGCCCGGGTAAATAAAGAATTAGCACCAGAAATAGCACCGTACCTGAAAATTGTATTTGAAAAATCTCTAACACAACATCATGTTCCTTACGATTGGAAAATCGCGAATGTTATACCAATATTGAAAAGCGGTGATAAAGAGGAGCCCAGTAACTATTGACCGATTTCCATTACGTCTATATCGTGCAAGATTTTGGAACATATAATTGTCAGTTCGATGATGGGGAACTTGGATAGTGAAAACTTGTTAAGGTGGTTCCACCGTAAAATGACTTAAATGTCATTTTATTCATATTCTGTCTACTTGTAGAAAACGTTGTCCTCAATATCATATGAACAATAAAATAATACCTTTCCACGATATTTTATTCTATTATTGAACTTGAAATTACATGGATTTAATGGGGAATGAGAGAAACACGGGTAAAAATAGTATTTTTCTATAAAATAAAAATGCCATTTTCGTGGGTAACTGTCTCTAAGAAGGAAAAAATCCAGAGAAATTGAATAAAAGTAAAATACAGGCATCTTACCACCTTAATTTTCTAGTTATTGAAGAATTAATGCCGTAATTAAAGTCAAAATGCGGTAATTGGTAGGTAATGGTGCTACAGTCGGCTCCTATGGCAGGAAAAAAGTGCTCATTTAAAATACATTCGTGGAATAATCTGCATATTTTGTACCTTACTTTTGGGTTTCTATAGGTAACGCATTGCATCAGTGAAAGCAGGATTTTTTTTGACGAAATATCACAAATGTGGAATTTAGTATTTGCTTTGACTCACACAGTCGCGGCGGAACCACCTTAACGCAAAATCAGCACGGATTCCGGAAAGGCAGGTCTTGCGAAACCTAGTTGGCCCTCATCCTTCATGACATTCTTTTCACGGGAGAAAATATAGTCCAGGTAGACGCAATATTTCTAGATTTCAAAAAAGCTTTCAATAAGGTCCCTCATTCGAAGTTACTCTTTAAGTTGGAAGCTTACGAAATACACCGCGACGTAATATGTTGGATAAGAAATTTCTTAGCCGACCGCGAACAGAGGGTAGTTCTAGATGGCGTTAATTCAGATGTAGTGAAAGTTAAATCAGGTGTACCCCAGGAAAGTGTCATCGGTCCCTTATTGTTCCTTTTGTATATTAATGACATCAATACAGTTGTTACGAGCAAAATTCGCCTCTTTGAAGATGACGCAGTGTTGTACAGGGATTTAGGCAAAGAGTCGGACAAGATTTCATTACAAAAAGATCTAGATGCTATAAATGAATGGTGCAATACTTGGCTGTTAGAATTGAATTTTAAAAAGTCCGTTTTTATGAATTTTTGGAAAAAGAAAAATTCGGTCAACGAAACGTACACAATTAATCAAACAGACTTATCAAATGTAGAGTCAGTTAAATACTTAGGTGTAACCCTTACTTAGGACCTGTCTTGGGGAAACACGTCCGGGAAATCTGCGGACATGCTAGTCGCAAATTGGGATTTATCAAAAGAATATTAGGAAAATGCGACGAGAAGGTTAAAGAGCGATGTTATTTTTCACTCTTTAGACCTCACTTGGAGTTTGCCGCTAGCATATGGGATCCCTAAGAATGAAGAGTAATCTCTGAATTAGATCGAATACAGCGGAGGGCAGTAAGATTTGTGAAAATTGTTACGGTAAACTTAGCAGTGTTACCGAATTGTTGAAGGAATTAGGGTGAGAATCTCTAACTGATCGTAGGGAGAAATACAGGTTAAATCTTTTGCACAAATTCGTAGGAGACACTTTCTTTTTGGACGTTCAACATATACTGCTAGAGCCAACGTACTACGG
The DNA here is from genome assembly GCA_963573305.1 of Pyrrhosoma nymphula. Classification (NCBI taxonomy): domain Eukaryota; kingdom Metazoa; phylum Arthropoda; class Insecta; order Odonata; family Coenagrionidae; genus Pyrrhosoma; species Pyrrhosoma nymphula. The sequence goes on along the minus strand of OY754332.1, from coordinate 100,461,268 downwards.
TAGAAGCGATCACAGGAATTAGATAAAGGAAATTGATTTCAGAACCGATACATTAAAAATGTAATTTTTCCCACACACAATAAGGGATCTTATTAGTTGCGATAAATCAATCTTATGAAATTCCCACCCTCAAGAAGTAGAGTTGAATTTTCACGTGTGCTTAATAACACAACATCATTACTAACACTTCACAACGGTTGATTTTTCCGGCATTATTTTGTTCTCTGCATGAAGTAGCATCTCGTTTCACTCATGAATTAACAGTATTAGTAATATCAACCACTAGATGCGTGTATAGCATTGTTCTGCATGTTTCCATGTTCATTTACGTATCACTCTCCCAGATTCTGGTCGGACTGCGCACTGTTCTCCTGACTGCTTTGACAGCGACCGGGGGAGCATGCGAGGTTCTGATTTGTGCTGGGACGGGTGCTGCATGCCTGGTGTTGAATCACCCCGTGCCACACACCCTAGTGGTGACTTGAACGGTACTTCGTACATGTAGAAGCGTAGGTTGGCGTGCTTGCAACTGTTTCCCGAATAATTGTAGACGTCAACGCCAGAATGGTCGCAGAACGCAAGTGCAACACCAGAGAGTTCAAACTTTTTGTGAGTAGATGACGTTAGCATCACACGCTTCGAATCAAGGTAGCTATTGCCCCGTTTACACCATAGCGCGTTCCACATTTAGTTGAAAGTATGGGGCTTATGCCCTTCTCTTGGACTACAACCTTGTCGTGGTTGAAGGGCTTGCGTGCTCCGATGGCCCCTAGAGCTGCACTGGCGGGAGCATTGCTCCTGGTAGGGTCACCCATGCCAGATTGGTCGAAGGTTAGGAGACAGACGAATGGTAGTCCGCGCAGCGTCTGTACCTCAGTGAGGCGGCTGCAAAAGGCGTCTGACCCCAGTGGGGCGGCCTCTGAAGTGATGGTGTCACGTAAAAACACTATTGAGTAAGGCCAAGGAATACTACCTCAATTAAAACAAAAACCTTGAAATTATGGACAGTTCTCAATTGATAATGAATCCTGGCAACTACGGGACTCGGCCAAGAGGGCCGGGTGTCGTGCCCGGCAGCGGTGGGAGAAAGGCCCCTGCGGTCGTCATCACACGAAATCCTTGCTCAGACGAAGCAGCAGCAGCAGAGGAAAAGAAGATAAAGAAGAGGAACGAAACTATTAGAATAGGCACGTGGAATGTTAGGACTATGCTGAGGGCGGGGAAGCTAGAGAATATAAAGCAAGAAATGGAGAGGGTGGGTGTAGACATCATGGGTCTGGGTGAAGTAAGATGGAAGGATGACGGGGATTACTGGAGCGGCGACTATAGAGTAATTTATAGTGGAGGGAATGAAAGTGAGCGCGGGGTTGCTTTCGTAATGAACAGGAAACTTGGTAGAAAAGTAGTGTATGCAGAACAGGTGAGTGATAGGATAATAGTCGTGGAACTAAAAGCAGAACCAACGAATTTAGTTATAATCCAGGTTTTTATGCCTACCTCTAATCATAAAGAGGAGGAGGTAGATGGGGTGTACGATCAGCTAGAGGAAATAATTGGTAGGGTACCAGGAAGTAAGCACCTGGTAGTAATGGGGGATTGGAACGCGGTGGTGGGTGAAGGAAGAGATGGGCGGGAGGTGGGCGATTACGAGCTAGGAAGAAGAAATGACCGGGGCGAGAAAGCTGTGGAGTTTTGCCGCAGAAATAACCTAGTAATTACAAATACATGGTTCAGACATCATCCTCGACGTAGGTACACTTGGAAGAAGCCGGGAGACACAGACAGGTTCCAGATAGATTATATAATGGTACGTCACAGATACAGGAATAGTGCTAAAAACTCGCATACTTATCCAGGAGCTGATGCAGACACAGACCACAACTTATTAGTCATGAAATGTCTTAGGCTTAGAAGAGAAACAAAGAAAGCAAGAGACGCGTGGTGGAGAGAACAGATCGACGCGTTAGAGAAATACCAAAAAGAGGGAAGAGCAGATGCATTATATAGGAAAGTAAAGGAACTGACGGGTGGTAATAAGGGAAGGGGAATTACAAAGATAACAGACAATACGGGAAAGGTAATCGTAGAACCGAGAGAGATCCAGGAGAGGTGGAAGGAGTATGTTGAAGAGCTGTATGGTAAAGAAATAAGGCCCAATAGGTTAGATATAGAAAGGGAAGACGATATCGACAGAGATGGCATCGGACCAAGTATCCTAGATAGCGAAATTGAAAGAGCTCTACGAGACATGAAAAGGAATAAGGCGGTGGGAATAGATGACATACCTGCAGAGTTTTTAAAGAGCATGGGGAAGAACGGAAGAGGAAAACTTTTTGCGCTAATTCGTAGGATTTATGAGGATGGAGTGTGGCCGGAAGACTTCGCGAAGACTGTACTAATTCCTATACCGAAGAAGAGTAAGGCAAAAACTTGCGAAGACTATAGGACAATAAGCTTAATATCCCACGCGGCCAAAGTAGTTCTTAGGATTCTAAACAGAAGGCTAGAGAAGAAGGCGAATGAATACCTGGGTGACGACCAGTTCGGGTTTAGGAGAGGGACGGGAACGCGAGACGCTATAGCGGTGATGAGGACGCTAGTAGAAAGAAACCTAGAGTATGGACAGGATGTTTTTGCATGCTTCGTAGATTTCGAGAAGGCGTTTGATCGGGTGGAATGGACGAAATTAATGGGAGTGTTGAATAAATTAGGGGTCGATTGGAGGGACAGGCGTCTGATTCGAAATTTGTATATGAATCAGACTGCGCAGGTTAGGGTAGCCAATGGAGAATCGGGATGGGCCACGATAGGACGGGGAGTGAGGCAAGGGTGCCCACTATCGCCGTTGCTTTTTAATGTGTATTCAGAAGAAATGGTAAGGGAGGCTTGGGGGGAGGAGGATGTAGGAATAAAGGTAGGAGGGGAGCTGATAAAATCAGTGAGATTTGCAGATGATCAAGCATTGGTTAGTCAGTCGGCCAAGGGGTTACAGTCAATGGTGAATGCATTAGAGGTGCAGTGCGAAAAGTATGGGATGAAGATCAATCACAAGAAAACGAAAGTAATGAGCTTTTCTAGAAGTAAGAAGGCGGGGCTGAATATAAGGGTGGGAGCCTGATATTTTCATGATCCATATTTCAGAGCCCGTATGTCATCATACCTGATGATAACGCCCTAAGCGTTGAAACACGTGTTGCAGTACAGTGGACAGTACTACTACTGCAGTTTAATTTAAATACGAGGGAATAGGCGCTGCGGGTGACCTGAAGCAGCAACTTAAATCCCCGTAGGCTACTCTAGACCCAACCTCACTCCCAAACATTTGAGGGTGCCATTATTCTGGGAAGTAAGATAAGATGCCAAGCGATACAAACGAACAAGGAAATGCGAAAATATCCCACTACGCACCTTCGAAATTCCATTCTTGAAAATGATTCTAGTATGAAACATTTTCGGGTTTGCTCAATTACCTGGTACCAATTTTAATTGTCTTTCGATTCAGCGATTTACCGACAAACTTATTTATTATTTTGATTCAGTGATTAAGCAACAAACGTATTTATTAGGGGTTTTAATTTCTTGATCACACCATGTCAAGTGTATCGTCTGTCCAACATTGATCCACGTCTCGTCTGAGTACACAATCTCCCTTCACTCACGGTACACTCGCATATATTTTTTCAACAGTCTTAAATAATTATGAAGCCAACGAATAATATCGTCTCTTTTAATAAGCATGCTTCGTCTGCCTCTGCGTTTGTATACGAAGCCTATGTCAACAAGAAGGCGGTATTACGTGGTCCTCTTGAAATTAGGAAGATCTTTTAGTATATCTACGGAGTTTAAAATGGATTTTAGAGTTGGAGGAAAATTTTTCATGAATGATTCATGAGCTTTCCTGCAAAGTCCCGATCTAAAGAAATCATCATACATCACTGATTTCGCTTATACGGTTGTTTATTTTAATACGTTTTCGAAGGAGTAACCAATGCACTGCGGGATGCTTCCTTTCTTACCCTGTAGATAGTAGACTGCGAGCACCCAGTGTCTTTCGAAGTATCTATGCAGGCTTCAGCGACATTGAGCGATTTGCTGAAATATTTGACCACATTAAACACCATTTCTCTTTCACGGCTTCTCAACTTCTCCCCTTTCCTCCTCCTCTTAGTTCCGGACATGGCGATAGCACACTGTTTGAAATTAAATTGATCTGGAAGATACTCCACAGTGCTGTTGAACTATTCTGCACACCATACACCACTTGTTCACGCATAGAAATCTGATAAGAAACCAAACGCCTTCGCCCATTCTTTCCCCGGTCCCTCATACCGACGGGTCGCTTCTCATGCAGATATTTCATGGCATCTTCTTAATGGAACTTCTAGAGATACCCAAAATACACTCAGTCAAAGGCCATCCACTGGATAAGAATATCCTTCGTACGAATTCATTCGCATTTTCTGCCGATAGGAACGTAAGACGTTTACCACTTCTTTCATGGCTGTCAAATATTTTTGCTGGATTCTTCAGTGTTAACGTATTTTCATCAGTCAAGTTCTTGAAACTAGTATATTGTAATTAAATAAATTACTACTGACTCAACTAAATGTGATACGAAAAACGATATCTTTGATAGCAAAGAAGCAAAAGTAATTTCTCCTGAGGTAACTTCTTTCTTTTCATTAGTTTTATATTTTCATTTTTACCTTGTACCTCGAATTACGATCCTAAAAATAATAAAAATGATACAGGGCTAATCTGCCACCTATTCTCCTCATATGCTTCTTTTAAACTATACTACTTAAACTTACCCTCCATCTATTAAAGGGTAAACGATATGCTATATGTCAAATAAATTTAAAAAGTCTGATATAGCAATGTAAAGCTGACAACCCAAAACGATATGTATTTGGATCGACTCGTTTTTTCCTAATCTCACTAAGATTATTCATTTCCGATATTTTTGCTCGGAAAATATGGCATACCATTGCTGATCATTTCGTTAATGCTGAACAGACCTGAAAGAACATTTAAGGTACCAAGCCGTAAAATTTCGTAAAAATTGTTCCACAGCCCTTATGTTTAACTAACTTTTCTATCAATCATTGTCAACAGCATGATAAAGTCAATGTTGAAGAATCCCTGATGATATGGTTCTAAGGTGGAAATTTGTAAATTTACATAATCCTCTTCTTTCCTTGATTTTTCTGAGGACTCGTGGACACATTGAAGCCTTATGGGCCTACAGAACCGAGCAGAAGAAGGATGCATGTTCTTCCAAGCTACGGTAATTTCTCCCTCCACAGTCTTTCTAGTCAGACGTAGGGGAACTAGTGGGGTTACAAAAAGGTTATGATCATCCGTATCACATTCTTCCCACTTTTGCTTGTGTGGCGAACGACAGGAACTGCCATCAAATTCCCAATTACAAATGAGAGAGTATTCACCTGATATAAATAAGGGTAAAATTCATAAACAAATTTAAAAAATTAGATATATTAATAAAAACACATTGAAATAACTACCTGAAAATATGGGCAAAAATTGTAGTAGCCTCGAGCAAGTGTAGTGCAACAAGGATTGTAGTTTAACTTCACATTTCTTCTCTGAGATTTCAATACCATCCGGATAAGTAGTCTTTTTGGTATTCAAAATAGAATGATATGATGGATACAAATCATATCCATGAGATCATGCAGTGTTTCTTATCTGCAAATACTTTTTTTTGGTCAGATTTGAATTGACAACTAATGCTAATCAGAGGAAATAGTGGAGAGGGGCTTCTCTTCCCTCTTCAACTTTTTCAACATTCGTTTTGCCCGTGTAAGGGGGTCATCGTAGCCTCTTTAACTAGAGACTCTTCTGCGCCATGTCCTTTCTCTCTTAGCTTCATGGCTGTGGCAAATGACAGTTTTGCAGGGGAAGTACTTTCTCTAAGGAATATAGTTTTCCTTCTATTTGATCGGATTGTGACATCCAAAAATTTGTTTGTTTGGCCTACCCTTTCTTTTATGATAAAAAAGGCTTATTACTTAGACAATAGCCCAAGGGATGTCACATCACAATTAAAACACAGGGAAAATACGAACCTGAGGTAATGGATTGTTACGACACACAACATCAGGAAAATCAACGATTTGATTGAACCACGTCGCATACCTATGTACATACAAAAAAGAGTCCGTTCAAGAGCTAGCTCGCCATCTTTTCTCGTAACCAACCAAAAAATTTACTTTCAAAAAATTTTGAGCTCATTTTTTTCGCGCTCATCTCTGTGTAAATGTAGGCAAACCTCAAGAAATCCCGTCAAATTACTTTTCCGGTCGTTTTTCTCCTGCATTTCATCGTGAAGTTCCTTCCACGTAAATGTTAACGACGTAGCTGTGAGTTAAAAATTAGAATCATTGCTTTGTTAAATGCTGAAAAATATTATTTATTTTAGAAAGTTAGGAGTTTAAACGGAAGGAAAAACAATGAAAAATTTAGTGTGGTACCTCGTATTAGATCAACTTCAAAAACGGAAATAAAAGAGAAATGGCATACCTGATTAATTATCGTTATCGCTGAGGTGGCCAGAGACCAACAAATCATTGAATCTCAACACTATTCCGAATTATCGCAACACTAACACTTACTTCAGAGATCACTTCAAATCACGAAAACTATTGCCAACTGAGGACCCAACGACTAAGAACTGGCATGTGTACACATCGATGGGAAAGGAGCAACTGAAGAGCACCATAATGTTTCGACTGAAGCTTGGAAGAGGTTAAGAAGAGGAGTTACCACCACCCCCAAGAACCTGGGTCTACCCCACAGGATAACCAGGAGGGTGGACCGCATAAAGAGAAGTGTGCAATGCCTGAATTTTGTGCGAAAATGCATACCAGCGGCAGCCCTCCAATAATATCCATCTGGAAAGATGCATCTGGAGGGTAAATACCACATCTGTAAACACGTGCAACTTCACTTGAAGGTCAAAGAAACCGCCTTTAGGTAATAAACACAAGTTGCGTAGTGCGCTAAGTAGGGATAATAAAATATCTTGACTAAGGACCTTACCCACTTCCCTTGGGTCCCGCACGTGTGCGGGTAGCGGGTCTCCTGTCACTTAGGCTTTGAGGAAAGGGACAGCCAGAGGTGGGTTTTCCCAGTAGCAGTGCATACAAACAGTCCAACGATTAACAAAATTCGATGGGAATCGTACTGGGAAGCGATCGAAGTAGATATTTTCCTCCTCTTCCAGCGTCACAATTTCGCTTAGTATCGCAGTCTGTAATTCTTTTTCTCACTCTTTCTAGAGTAAATTCGGCCAAGAACAGAAGAGAACAGAGAAAAAATAGTATACTTCTTCATTTTTAAAATTCTAATCAATAAAACATTGGAAAATACGTATTTTACTATTTGTCTCCACTGTGCCGAAGCTCGCGTGTCTAGTGCCGACGCTCACGTCCGCGGCAGAGAGTCACATAGGTCATTGTAATTCACTTATTTGCTAATATTTGCAGCTAAATCCCTTACTTATATCTTTCGAATATGACCCACTCTTACCACCATAAGAACCTCCGTGTCACTCGGTGTTACTCGTTTTACAATCCAACGTTTATGCGAAATTTGTGAGAAAAAATTATTCCTCTTGAAGAAATCCTTAAGCGATCATCACAACCACTACAAGATTGAAACCTAGTTTTTCTCATGGTAAAGTGTCCATATAATTATAGCCCACCGTCATTTTACCAATTTTATATACGAAATAGATCAAAAAAATTGTTAAAAATGTATTTTTTCGAAAAAATTAAAAGAGCGCGGTTTAGCTAAAATTTGCTTTACTTTAAAGCAAACTGACTTTACTAAACTTAACAAAACATTTTATGCAAAACTACGCATGCGGTAGGATTCCCCAGACATTTTGCTACAAGATCTGCATATTTAAAGTGAGTTTCAAGAAAGTCGAAAAAATGACTTTTATCTCTTTTTTTCGGATCCGGACCACTGTGCGTCGCACCTCAGGCCTTATGGAGATTTACATGGGAATTGAATCTCCATAAGAGCTCATACTGTCAACTAAATGTGGAACGCTCTATACTAGCTTTCTTCGCTGGTTAGGCTTACCATGGTTGGAAATTGTCCGTGTGAACGCAAGTTGGCGCTAGCCTTGGTAAGCTTTAAGGTGGTTTGAGCGAGATAGTTCCATAGTCATAATGGATGCCATATTCAAATTTCATTTTTTTTATTTCAGCGTCTGTGAAAAGTATGAAATAAATATTGTAATATTAATGGCACAAAGATATAGTTATATACGACCAAAATTCTCAGTAGCTAAATAAATAAAGCTACATAAGTCTCTAACTTGACTCATGTTTTCCCACCGTACGGCTGAAAACCCTTCAAAACAGCAGGTTTATTTGCATTTCTGTTAACATTACTGTGGTGGGTAATAGATTTTTTTTATAAATAGTTGAGAAAACATTCAATCTACACACCGTTAGTTGTTTGACGAAATCTAGGTGCTAGAAGTTGGAATTTGTTTAATATTCTCCCTCGGGAGCGCACAATCATTATCTATCCCATGTCAAACAGCTTATATTATTAGGCAAATTGTTCGAAAAGTAGTTTGGAAAAGGGTTGATATTTTTATATTATATGAAATATGAGTTTTTTTCTTTAAAATGAGGCCAAATTCATCAAATTCTAGGTGAAGTGGTTTTTCGCTCAAACTACCTTTACGTCGGTCGGGAAACCACGGTTGGCGTTGGTTACCGGCTTTTGAACTGCGTGTAAATGCAAGTTAGCGGAAAAAAGGTTATCTATGTAAATGGAAGTCATATGGGAAGGACGAAGAGTGTACACAGACGTATTTATACCAAATTTTATATACCTTTTATGCATATTTGGTGCGTATTAGACAAGCAGCAAAACTATCAGGCATTATACCTGCAGTGAAAAATTTACAAAAATGGACTTGAAAACTTGCAGTATGCATCAATTTAGAAGTTAGATCTAAGCATTTCTCTACGTAGAAAAAACACATATTTTGTGCATCACAGAACATGGCTTGAATGAAATCAACCAGTTACATTTTCGTAATTAAATTGCAATAACCCATAATAAAAAGGTTGAAAGACTTTTGACTTTCTGAAACAATTCATTAACTAGACAAACAGATATGTTACAGAATGGATAACTAAGATTTATTAAACACAACTGAGAAAAGAAACTACATAAAAGGGCAAACGAAAGTAAATATGTTGCATGTTTAGCATTTGATTTGTATGGCAAAATCTGCCACTTCACATGCTTCCTTCAACAGATATATTCTATTGTGGGGAACTATGGATATATTACTTTAATTTAGGTACCCTCTTCCCATAGAGGGCAAGGTACATGTACATGGGCCCATATCCCATGTTTGTTAAAATGAAGTGAAATATAATTAAGCTAAGTGCTGTTCTTTGTTTTGTGAAGTGCAATATGCAATGTAAGGAGAGAGTAGCTTCTAAGGCTGTGATAGTGAATGACAGTGAATGTGTTAAATAGTTTCATTGTGTACTTTTAATTGTACAACCTCATAGATATTACAAACAACACTGATACATTAGTCTTACAGCTAACAATCCTCTTCAGCTTACACCATTTTCACGGCTGAATATCCATGCGATACAACTATCTACCTCAAGTAAACACTCTCAACGTAAAAGTATCACATTTTTAGTAGTTTTATCATTTTCCAAAAAATACCCTTTTTCAACTCTCACAGCCACAGCAAATTTCAACCGTTACATGTATAGACCACAAACGCGTGACACCACATCACCCACTAGACTGAGAAATTTCATTGGCCTGCATGTAATATTCTTGTGGTTATTTGCAATAATACCTCCTGAAAATCACAAAAATTCCACATTCTCGTTTTCTTGTATTACTTACATACATAATTTTCAAACCGGTGAACACTGCTTTATTGATTTCTATTCCAATATTGTTTTCTACTTCGCCTACAAATTCTGTTAGTTTTTAATGTGAAAAACAAATTTTTTGAGCTTACATATTCACACTCTTCCCTTGGACTACAACCTTGTCATGGTGTGGGCTTGCGTGCTCCGATGACCCCTAGAGCTTCACTGGCGGGTGCAATACTCCTGGTAGGGTCACCCATGCCAGATTGGTCGAAGGTTAGGAGACAGACGAATGGTAGTCCGCGCAGCGTCTGTACCTCAGTGAGGTGGCTGCAAAAGGCGTCTGATCCCAGTGGGGCGGCCTCTGAAGTGATGGTGTCACATAAAAAACACTATTGAGATAGGCCACGGAATACTATCTTAATTAAAACAAAAACCTTGAAATTATGGACAGTTCTCAAATGATAATGAATCCTGGCAACTACGGGACTCGGCCCAGAGGGCCGGGTGTCGTGCCCGGCAGCGTTGGGAGCAAGGCCCCTGCGGTCGTCATCACACGAAATCCTTGCTCAGACGTAGCAGCAGTAGAGGAAAAGAAGATAAAGAAGAGGAACGAAACTATCAGAATAGGCACGTGGAATGTTAGAACTATGCTGAGGGCGGGGAAGCTAGAGAATATAAAACAAGAAATGAAGAGGGTGGGTGTAGACATCATGGGTCTGGGTGAAGGAAGGTGGAAGGATGACGTGGACTACTGGAGCGATGACTATAGAGTAATTTATAGTGGAAGGACTGAAAGTCAGCGCGGGGTCACATTCGTAATGAATAGGAAACTAGGTAGAAAAGTAGTTTATGCAGAACAAGTGAGTGATAGGATAATAGTCGTGGAACTAAAGGCAGAACCAACGAATTTAGTTACAATCCAGGTTTATATGCTTACCTATAATCATAAAGAGGAGGAGGTAGATGGGGTATACGATCAGCTAGAGGAAATAATTGGTAGGATATCTTGGAGTAGGCACTTGGTAGTAATGGGGGATTGGAATGCGGTGGTGGGTGAAGAAAGAGATGGGCGGGAGGTGGACGATTACGGGCTAGGAAGAAGAAACGACCGCGGCGAGAAAGCTGTGGAGTTTTGCCGTAGAAATAACCTAGTAGTAACAAATACATGGTTCAGACATTATCCTCGACGTAGGTACACTTGGAAGAAGCTGGGTGGAAGCTTGGCTTGGAATAAATGGTGAATGCGTTAGAGGTGCAGTGCGAAAGGTATGGGATGAAGATCAACCACAAGAAAACAAAGGTAATTAGATTTTCTAGAAGTAAGAAGGCGGGGATGAATATAAGGGTGGGAGGGCAGAATATAGAGCAAGTCGAGCAGTTTACGTATCTGGGTAGTATTTTGGAGGGGAATGGGTTTAGTGGTAAGGACATCAGATGCAGAATTGCGCTCGCTAAAGAAGCATTTTCGAAGAAAAGGGAAATGATGAGGGGGGGTCTGAGAAGAGACGTAAAGAAGAGGCTGGCGAAAACTTTAATATGGAGCGTGGCGCTATATGGGTCGGAAACTTGGTCATTTCGAAGGGAGGATGTGCGTAGACTTGAGGCGCTTGAGATGTGGGTTTGGAGAAGGATGGAGAAGGTTAGCTGGATGGCGAGAAAGACGAACGAGGAGGTATTGGATATGGTCGGAGAGGAGAGGAATCTTGTGGCAGAGGTTCGGAGAAAGCAGAAGAGATGGATAGAGAAGGTTTTGAGAGGAGAGGGCATAGTGAAGAGAGTGATAGAGGGGAGAACACTGGGGAAGCGTGGAAGATGAAGGAAGAGGATAGGAATTCTGGATGAAATATGAGGAGGTGGAAGATACGAAGAATTGAAGAGGGATTTAATAACGGGCCATCCTTAGGAGCGATAGCGAGACAATGTCTATGAGGTTGGGATGCAGAATGGGGACTTTCCAAGAACCTACCAATCAGCTGGCAGAATATTTGAATGAACATATTCACATTTTCCTCTAAAACTTGATTTTTTTCAAAATGGTTAACACTACACCACAGGTATCTGTGCTGTTACTTTTCTCTACCTCAGATTCACACCCTCAACGTGAAATATTTTACTTTTTTAGCAGTTTATTGTTTACAAAAATTATTAATTAATTATTATTATGACTAATTTTTAACTCTCCCACCCAGACTTTTAAAGCTGTGGAATTTCAATCGTTTGACGTATGGCTTTTAAATTACACACAAACGTGTAACACTGCATTTTCCACTTAACTGAGAAAGTTTATTGGCCTGCGCGTAATGTCCTCAAGAGTTATTAGCCACCCCCTGATACTCAAAGATAACTATACATTCTAAGTTCCTTGTAAAACATTCATTGTTTTGAAACAGGTGAACGCTGTACAGCTGATACCTATTTTACAGTTTACAATTGTTTAGACTGTGCCTGTTCCAATACTACTTTCTACTTCCCCTTCATCTCTTAGTCTTAAAATTTATTATTTCAAAGCAATTTACTTTTAAGCTTACATATGAATATATGTTCTTTTTACACTTGATTTGTTTCAATAAGGTGAACGCTACACCACAGATATCTTTGTCTTTGGTAGTCTTGTAAAACTCGTTGAAAGCGATTTCTGGAAATCATTCATCAGTGAATTTTAATTACTCAAGGATGTGTGTCTTTGGTAGTCTTGTAAAACTCGTTGAAAACGATTTCTGGAAATCATTCATCAGTGAATTTTAATTACTCAAGGATGTGCCGTGACTGTTTGTGACTGGAATTTAAGTCTATTGCTTACAGCAGCTTTTAGTTATTCAGAAGTTTAATTTACGCTTTTGATGGTATTTGCACTGTGAAATTTGAGAGTGATGTTATTTGATCTACAAAGTTGCTTCTTGTAAGTTTATTTACTCAAGATGGAATCATTACGTGAAATAATGTATTTTATGCCATTTTACTTTGAAATAAAAGTTGCAAAGTTTTGAAACGTTGAATTGTTTCATTCCTGAAATAATCCTAGTGATAGCTGCAAGAAGATAACCGAAATCCTTAAAAATATTTTGTTAGCTTTCTCACTATCCGGGACGGATGTGCATTCAGGGAGGTGTTAACACGGTCCTGTCTTTTCACAGCCGTTTAATGAGATATCTTTCTGATGATTGCAATATTTAAGTTGAGCTTCCACTTTGAAGTTAAAGCGTAATGCATATTTCAACAACAGCGTATATTGGAGAAGCCCTGTCTGCGGTCGCGACTTTATATTTCTAAATTAATACTTCTGGACAGCCATTCAATTGCATAAATTTAGTTTCTTAACTAACCTAAAATTTCTTCCTGGACTGCAAAACGTGTTTTAAATCGAAAATCCTGTGAGGTTAAATCGCTCAAGTTCATCACTCATCTGAGTGCATCACAAATCTGAGAATGGGCGCACGAAGCGAGGAAAAGAAGGCTGGGGACAAATGCAGACTCAAAAATAAAACCTAGAAACCTAAATAGAATGATATAATTTTTAAATAATTAAGGTAGTTTGAGAGAGATATTTATTTCCTTAGTCATAATGGAGACAATATTCGAATTTTATTTTTTATTTCAGCATCTGTAAGAAGTAAAAATTGTAAATTAATGGGGCAGAAATATAGGAAAAAATGACAAAAAATCTCAGTAATGAAAGAAATATACCTATACAAGTCTCGAATTCGACCCATTTTTTCACGCCGTACCTTCGGCTAAAACGCCTTCACAGCAGAAGATTTTTTTGCTGATTCAGTAAAAATGTCAATGGTGATTAATGGATTATTTTTTATACACAGTTGAGAAGACAAAATAACTTCTCACCATTAGTTTTTTTTACGAAATCTGGTTGTTGATTTATGTTCCTTATTTGTTTTCAATATTCTCCCTCTGGAGCGAAAAACTGTAATTTATCCCATGTAAAACAGCTTTCTTTTTTCAGGCAAATCGCTCTAAATGTAGTCCGGCTAGGGGTTAATATTTTGATATCATTAGAATGATGACCATTTTCTTTAAAATTTGGTCGATATCATCAAATTTTAGTTGAAGTGATATCTTTTTCTCGCTCAAACTCCGCACCCGCCGCATATCAGACATGTTGACACTCTGGCGATAAAAACCTGCAAATAAAATTAACCTTCCTCCCTTTATAGAAGTGTTGTGAAGGTAATGAAGTAACCAACTCACAGGTGGTAGGTACTATGTCCACCGACGGTTTTCACTGTTTCATTAATAGATCGTCCCGGATCGTGCCTTCAGCATGGAGTTGAAAAGTGGAAATGAATGATAAGGTGTGCCCTTTGTTGTTTGCCTATTGAACGCGAAGATACTCTAGCATATGACGACGACGGACGAATACATTCGAGGTTGAATCACATCATAGGAGGGGATCTTTACAGAAAAGTTCGGCGTTCTTACGAGAGTAAACTGAAACGGTCACCTTGAAAGATGCCCTGATTGTGCCTGAATGCCTTTTGATTGGAAGGATGGGATTCCCAATTCTGCGGAGCGCTTTTTGGAGGAAAGAATGAAAACGGAGGCACTAAGTATACGTTACTAAGGTAAGGTATGGGCCGCATAGTAATATTCTCTCTAAATATTTTTAAGAAGTCTCTTAAGTGGTGCAAAGCGAGACTGGGTTTGCCTTTTTACAGACCTCTGACCAGAATTAATAATAGCAATGAAGATACTTTGTGACTTCCAATGTTTATTTGAAAGTGTTCTTTTTCAAATAAACAGTGGAAGTCACAAAGTTTTTTCATTGCTATTATGAAGTCCTTCCATCACGTCATAGCTTCCAATATCGATTGAATTCAGAAATAAATAATTACAGGAAGCATGTTTCATGAACTGGCTTCCATAGGGCTACGAGCCCAGAAAAGGTAAAATTACATTAAAGTACAACTCGAGCTCATGGTTGAAGCATGCGTAAAGGCTATTTTATATAATTATCCTGAAACCTCATTAGTTTCTTCTAAATTAATCTGGTATTTGTTGCATAATTCATTAATCCTACAGCTAATAAACCATTTCTTAAAGCAGCTGACAACACGAATTTCAAATCTATTTTTCGTTCATATCAAGGTACAGTATCTCTCTGCTAAACGATCTTCTTCAATCACTGAACGTTTACATTTCAACCATTTCTACCAAATTTCCTTCAACATTTCAACTGATAGTGACATTTTTGGGTGGCTTCACACGAGAGAACCGTAAAAAAATGTTTATCTACTGATAGTTGTTGATATTTTCCTTATATTTATCGCTCAAATACCCTCAGAGTGAATTTCTGAATGCTCTTTAACTATATGAGGGTCCAGGATCCAGCGTCAATTAAATGGTAAAAATTATCCCCTTCCGATCTTTAGAGGTGAATAAATCATAGGCAGCATAATAGTCGCCTTGGTTGGTGCATATGATGTCTGGAGTGATTGGGCAAGTGGCGTTGGGCACGAATCAAGTAAAACGGTGAAGTTTAAATGAAAGTGTTACCTCGACAATCTGACTGTGAACTTTGTAGGGTGATGAGGGTAATAGGGATAAGAAAACTGACTCCTACATTTGGAAAGCAACTCCCAGGATCAAGATAATGGTTGGTTGGCCAGTCGGCATACGTGATGTAAGGGGCTGAGTGAGTTCTGGGGATAAGACAAGATGGGGTTTCAGTAATCCTGTTGAGTGAAATGCGGCTCCGGTTGGTCAACCGCTCCCGGTGAACATTAACCAAAGTACGTCTTTGCAAGCCCAACGAAATACAAAGCTCGGCACACTGCCCTCCTCATTCAAGAACTTTTAAAAGCTTCCATCCGGGGACCTCGCCCATCCCCTGTTACTTACCTTCCCGAACAACCCTCAACTACTTGGTTCTAAGCCACCCCCGAAATTCTCTCTACCACTGGCTCTCTTTTCTTCACTTCTCTTTCGCGAAACTTACCGATCCCAATTTTACTCACATTTACCATTAAACGAAATTTACGCCCACAAATTGGGATTTGTCAAAAGAATATTTGGATAATGCGACGAGAAGGTTAAAGAGCGATGATATTTTTCACTCGTGAGACCTCACTTGGAGTTTGCCGCCAGCATATGGGACCCTTAAGAAGTAGGACCAATCTCTGAAATAGATGGAATGCAGCGGAGAGCAGCAAGATTTGTGAAAAGTTGTTCCGATCAACTTAGCAGTGTTACCGAATTGTTGGAGGAATTAGGGTGGGAATCTCAAACTGATCGAAGGGAAAAATACAGGTCAAATCTTTCGCGCAAGTCCGGAGCAGACAGTCATTTGCCGGACGTTCAACATATACTGCTAAAGCCAATGTACTATCGATCGTTCACACCGGTCGATTTGTCCGGCAATATTTTATTTTGATCTCTGCATGAAGTAGCATCTCATAGCATTCATAAATCAACAGTATCAGTAATATAACCCACTAGATGTGTCTATAGCATTGATCTACACGTTTGCATGTTCATTTACGTATCACTCTCCCAGTTTCCGGTTGGACTGCGCACTATTCTCCTGACTGCTTTTGCCCTGCGCCTAGCGGCAGGGGGAGCGTACGAGGTTCTGATTTGTGCTGGCACGAGTGCTGCATGCCTGGTGTGGAATCATCTCGTGCCACACTCTCTAGTGGTGGCTTGCACTGTACTTCGCAGATGTAGATGCATAATGATCTTGCGGCACTTAATTATTGGAACTAAGTTAACATTTCAGCTTTCAGACCGTCGATTAAAATTTAGACTCAATCTATTATGTAAGTTCCAAGCTGGTCTATTTTCTTACGACGTTGATAATATTTTACAAAATCCGACATACTACGGTAGATCATATCATGAGAATAAATTTAGGAAATTAAGACTGCAGAATGGACAGGTTTAAAATGTCATTTTTCCCACGAACGATAAGGGACCATAGCAGCGGCCAATGAGACTTTTATATAGGTTTGTCGATAGGTAGTTTAGCTCTAAGTAGTAGTAGTACTCCCTAATACTTGAATCCTTATCTGTCACCTAGTACTAGTAGCAAGCCGTGCATGTTTTCTACATAAGTCTCGAGTCTGTCCATTTGTGTAGTTGTAACATACATAAATATTAACGGTCCCTCTCCATTGTGATAATATCTGTAGTGTAGTGCATGCTTGTGAGGCTTGATCTCGTGACAAGAATTAGCGATTTATGCCAATGCATAATAAGTCGCAGTTACACTTACTTTAGGGTATAGTTTAATGCATGTTGGTGAATACTCACCCATGCCACACACCCCTGAGGTTGCGTGCAGGGTATTTTGTAGATATATTCATTCATTACAGTAATCTACCGGTTAGAGGTAGGTTGTGATGAAAGTCAGAGAATATCCAACGAACTCTTACACGTGCTGTGCCCTTTCTACCTCTTGTATTTCTTTCTTCATCTCAGCATAAGTCCTACCTTTCTTCATCCCGTCCAAAAAATCGATTCTCTTCCTTCCCCTTCCCTGCTTACCCAACATCCTTCCCTCTATCACGACCTTCAGCAAACCATCGTCCCTCATTACCCCTTCCAGCCACCTACCCTGCCTTCCCCTAATCTCATCTATAAGTTTCCTCTCCTCGCCCACCATGTCAAGCACTTCCTCATTTGTCTTCCTTTCCGTCCAACGCACCTTCTCCATCCTCCTCCACACTCACATCTCAAAAGCCTTCAGCCTATTTTCGTCTTCCTTTCTCAAGGTCCACGATTCTGCCCCATACAATGCCACACTCCATATCAAGCTCTTTACTAGCCTCTTTTTTACATCCTTACTTAATGTCCCCGTCATCAGCTCCCTTCTATTATTGAACGCTTCCTTCGCTAGCGCTATTCTCCTCCTAATGTCTTTGCTACTATGTCCTCTTTCAACTAGCGTACTACCCAAGTAATTAAATTGTTCTACTTGCTCCAGTTTGTGACTTCCTACTCTTATCACCAGCTTCGCTTTCTTTGTCCTACAGAATCTCATTACTTTTGTTTTCCTATTATTTATCTTCATTCCGTATTTCTCACACTGCTTTTCCAGTGCATCTACTAAAGTTTGAAGTCCTTTCGATGACCGACTCACCAACGCCTGGTCGTCTGCGAATCTAGCCGACTTTATCCACTGGCCTCCTACTTTCATTCCCACGTCTAGCTCATCCCATGCCTCTCTTACCATTTCCTCAGAATAGATGTTAAAAAGTAAAGGCGACAACGGGCACCCATGCCGCACCCCGCGACCTATAACTGCCCACGCTGATTCACCGTCCGCTACCCTTACCTGAGCCCTCTGCCCCATATATAAGTTTCGGATGAGTCTCCTATCACGTCAATCTATTCCTATGTTCCCCAGTATCTGCATTAGTTTCTCCCAGTTTACTCTGTCAAATGCCTTTTCGAAATATACAAAACAAGCGAAAACATTCTGATTATGCTCTATGTTTCTATCTATAAGTGTCCTCATTACCGCAATCGCATCTCTGGTTCCCCTCCCCTTCCTAAACCCAAATTGGTCATCGCCTAAATAGCACTTTGCTCTGCTCTCCAACCTTCTATTTAGTATTCTAAGCAACACTTTTGCTGCGTGCGAAATTAAACTGATTGTTCTATACTCCTCGCATTCTGACGCTTTCTTCTTCTTCGGGATAGGTATTAATACTGTTTTCACGAAATCCTCTGGCCATACTCCTTCCTCGTAGATCCTGCGAATAAGTTCGAAAAACGATTTTCTCCCCCTACTACCTAGATTCTTCAGTAGCTCCGAAGGTAGGTTATCGGTTCCCACGGCTTTTCTACCCTTCATCTCTCTTAGTGCCCTCTCTATTTCACTCTCAAGTAACTCTGGTCCGAGGTTATCTTTATCTATTGTTCCTTCGTCCTCTAGATCTAGGCTAAGGGGTCTATTCTCGCTGTCATATAGCTCCTCTACGTATTCTTTCCACCTTTCTTGGATATCTTCCTGTTCGATTAATATCTTTCCTGTTTTGTCCTAAACCTTTGGTATCGCTTGACCTCTCTTACCACCCGATAACATTTTCACCTTGGCGTACAAAGCGCATACTTCCCCCTCCTCCTGCATCTTTTCCATTTTCTCACATTGTCCCTTCCACCAGTTTTCTTTTGCCCGATTGGTCACTCGCCTGAGTTTATTATTCAATTCCTTGTACTTCCTCTTCCCTACGTCGGTGTTCACGTTTTTCCATATCCTTCTCTCCTCCATTTTCTTTATCATTTCTTCTGTAACCCACTGCTTCTTAACCCTCTTCTTTTCCACCGTTCCTATTGTTTTCTCTGCCGCTCTTGCGATGCCTGTTTTTATAACCTCCCATCTCTTCTCTATGGTTCCCATCCGCTTCTCTTCACCTATGTTCTTTTCTACTAGCTCTTGGTATTCCCTCTTTTTCAACCCTTTCAATGCTTCAAGGTTCCACCTCTTTATCTTCCTACCTTTACAAAGCCTTTTGAATCTAACTCCACACTTCATCATCACCAAGTTATGATCCGAGTCCCGATCCGCCCCTGGATAGCTTCGACAGTTTTTTACACTGTTCTTAAATCTCTGCCTCACCATTATATAATCAATTTGGTATCTCCCAGTGTCACCCGGCATTTTCCATGTGTACCTACGCCTGGGGTGATGTTTAAACCAAGTCTTTGTCACTACTAATTTATTTCTTCTACAAAATTCAACTGCCTTTTCCCCGCGATCATTTCTTCTTCCTAGCCCAAACCCTCATACTTCTAATCCGTCCCACCCTTCTCCCACCACTGCATTCCAGTCACCCATCACTATCAGGTTTTTCTTCCCCGGCACTTCTCTAATTATTTCTTCTACTTGCTCGTACACCTCTTCCACCTCTTCCTCCCTATGGTTGCTCGTAGGCATGTATACCTGGACCAGTACGAAATTCGTCGGGCGTGCTTTTATTTCTACCACTAGTATCCTGTCGTTCACCTGTTCAATGTTTACCACCCTCAGTCCCAACTTTGTGTTCATTTGTAGATATAGACATCCGTTTTTTCTTCATCCTTCGAAGTTCTCTGGGAACATGGTGCCAATGTTGGCTAATTCATGGAATTCTATTAAGTTTCTTTCCCTCACTCCATTACTAGAGTAGGTATGACCTTGAAAATTGGCAGGTATATGCGCCTTGACTTTAATTTTACGGCTATTAGCAAAAACACGGATTCTCTCGTAGTTCTACGGCAACATGGCGCCAAAGTGATATTTTCGAATGTTTCTTTCCTTCACGTCCGTAGCTGCAAAACTAAGTGCCTGATCTCAAACCTCTTGGCCGGCTTTTTTAGATATCATCATGTCCTAACATTTATGTCAATAATTTCTCTCTAACACTTATAGTTCGCTCAAAACATGGCGCCAAATCTGGCTTTTTTCGGTTTTTCCACTGTAGCTTCTATACTAGCAGTCGGATTTTAAATCTGTTGGGTGTTTTTTTAGATTTCGATGCCTACAACTTTATGCTTATCCTTACTCCTTATCACTCACGGTTCGCTGGCAACATGGTGCCAAAATCATATTTTTTTAACACACACAGACGCCCCCAAGCGGCGACGGCAAGCAATGCGAGTATATAATGTAATCATGACCGAAGTGTACAGCTACCTCGTTCAGTGCCGGTTTACGTGGAGTCGTTGGTAATTGTTCGAAAACAATTTAAGGCACAATTGCATAATGCGTTCAAAGGTTTGTTTTGTTCTTACACAGTGTTATTGGTTTGTGATTTTAAGCATAATTAAGAAGAATGTTAGAAATATCCCTTACGATTAAAAAACTATTCAAGAGTGACTAATTTTATGGACCACAAATTATTCATCACTTATTATAGAAACCAATGATAAATAGTAGCAGTGAACGCTGCGGAAGTGTATTTTGGAATGTAAGTTGAACCAATTAACGTTTTCATTTGGCTGTAAGAATTTAAAGCAAATTATCCGCCTGTAGCACTTAAATTCAATTTTCAATTACAGTCGGTATCACTAAGTTTCACTTGTGCAAGGGACGTAATATTTGTCTAGAATATTAAAACGACGGCTTTATAAGACGAAGTTTTATCGTGTGTTTAAGTGACAATACAGCTATGGAAATTCAGTGATTACAAATTTCATATGTAATATATGTGCTATGATGTATTGTGTGTGTTCTTTTGGTGATATTTTTACATTTAAAGGTAATTTGTATTAGGTGGACTTACTCTCCTAATGAATGTGTTATGACAGGAAATGAGATTAAAGTTTTGCATAATCTTTGCGAGAGTCGGATAAAACTGATGATTGCAATTAGTTCGTTGTTTCAACTATTATATAAAATTTGGAATCAATGCGAATTGAAATTAAGTTATTGACTACATGTATGCTCTGGAACTTTAAGTTTGGCACTTTACATCCTCAGTGAAAGGATAATTATAGATTTGTGTACATGAGAAATGTAGATATTTTAGATAGATATTAGCGCATAGTTTTATTTTACACTTCTTTCAATAAATTATGCCACCTTAGAGTCATCTCTTTATTATATCTCATTATTGTTTGGCCGGTCTCACATCTCGTGATCGATACTTGATGTCATACAATCTGTCCTATCGTGATCGGTAAAGATGAATTTCTCGATCATTGGAGAGATCAAGTTCATCGATTTATCTTTTAAGAGAGCTTGATATCGGGATTCGATCAATCACGACCGACCCATTACTACTTTGAACCCCATTTCTGCTGAGAAAAAATATTTAGTCCCCTGCTACTTCGATGGTGAGCTGTTCCTTCACATTTGTGCTATAAGCATTTCTTCAACCCTCCTGATCATTGGGCTGGTTTATTATTGACAGTTTCATTTATTTTGGTATGTATTACTTACATTTCGTATGTGGCATTTTTTCTTGAAATACCATTCTTCACCTGGATAAAATATTTTTGTGTAAGTATATATTTCTGTATTTACTCACTGCGTTTTTATTCAGGGACAAACCACTCTCACATCACCCTTAATCGCAAGAGAAAATTGCAAGAGAGTGAAATTACGGAGGATCTTTCTGCAGACATCGATTCCGATGCACATATTACTGACGACAATGACAGCTCTGAGGATGAGGACGGTGGCATCGACTAAGATATAGCTCCGACTCGCTCCAAGGAGTGGATAAAAAAGTCGAGCAGCTACGTATTCCAACGCCCATTCATTTTTTACGGTGGAGACAGGCGTTTGCACACACTTATTAGCAATACGTTTCGCTGTTTATAGTAACTGCATGCTTTAGATCACACTGCCACCTAGTAGGTAAACATCATAGCCAATATCTATATATTTGATTATTTTCTTTTAGATGAGTAAATGGCCAATTAAATATAAAATATCGCATCTTTGGAACAGTAGGGGCAGAACGACCATATTTGCTTCTTTTGAAGTTGCGTCTGGCTTAATATGCACGTCATAATCTGCTCGTTTGGACTTGAATAACGTATAATTTTTATATCCAGTCAAGGTGGATCTGGAGGAACTGATTAGTGTTTAAACCAAACCTATTTCTCACCGAACTGCAAGATACAAGGCACAACATGAGTAAGCCACATTTTACAAGAGTGCAAATGAAAAGCTTCAGCAATCGTGTGAGAAACACTCTATGGAAGAACAGTTGATAAGTTTGGAGTTTATCAAGCTTTTTCTTCGCCAATAGTTTTCCCAGATAAATATTTTGACTCTATAACTGTTTTTTTTTAAGCATCACAAATATGAAAAGTTACCAACATAATTCATTCTTGAAAAAGAACTGGAGTTTATATATTTATAAGGTCATGGCCGGTGATATTAAATAAATCCACCGACTGACGAAAAGACCCATTAAACTAATACCCAAATAATAATGACTGGATAATACCGCTTCAGTGAAATGAGCTTAGGTATGATGCATGCATAACAGAATAATATAAGTGCAAGGGCTGGATAACCTGGATGAGACAATAAGACATAAGTATTACAAATTACATCGTACATCCTTTTCCAAATGCTTCCAGTATAAACTGTCGTAGAAGAATGATAAGTTAGCCACTTTAAGAGCCATTTCTGATATTTTGTTGGACTAAAACTTACAAAAGTATTATAAACGTTCTTCCGATGAATTTAGTACGCCAATGAAGGCTCTTCATAATATTTCCCTCTTTTTTCTTCAGAGTCAAGCGGAAGAAGATCAATGCATCATCACTATTTAATGCCTCATTTGCATTTTATCTCAGTAATCTTAATTGCTTGGTCAAAATTGTTCATGCCAAATGATTACTGCTCCACATGCAGTGTAATAAAAGAAGAATTACACCCTTTAACAAATAAGTATTTAAATCCATATACACGCAATTTAATCCTATCAAAAATGCTTCATCTTCAATTAGACATTTCTCTTCCAATGTATTTAAAGTACCATGCATGGTACCAGTGAGGACCACTCGCTCGTTAATGCCTCCATGAAGTTACCAGTAGAAGAGGCCGCCTGGGTAGCTTCATTGGTTAGAGATCTATCGTGAAATCGAATGGTCTGGGTTCGACTCCCAGTCCTGACGAATGATTTTTCTCTATGAAATTCACGCAATTGTAATTGGTACTGCCCGCACGTTGGCATTACCTGAATATTTATGCATATGGAGATGGATGTTGGTGAGTATTTATGGATTGTTTTTGGATAGTGAATTGATGTCAATCCATCGTTACTCACCATGGGTGCACAGGACATTTCATTGTAAATAATGTTCCCAAGCTCAATGAAAATACACCGAATAAAATTGCAATGTGTTAAACGGATTTTAAATTCATATTTATTACACACTGGAATGCTTCGATTTCAACTAAGCACAGAACCAGATGATAAAATGGAATTTCAATCATTTTAGCTTTGGTGTAGGAGAGACTGGTAGTAGACTACATATCCCTGTATTCGGCACCATTGATTCATGTCAACGTGTCTTGTAAATAAGCACGCTTAAGATCTAAACAACATGTAACAGAAGGACATATGATCACGGAAAGAAAATTAGAAATATCACAATTTCAAGAGTTAGTGCTGGTTACATTCAATTATCGGTATTCACTAGGCTAGGTCGGGTGCAATTGATTTAAGTAATTTCACTGGGAGCGCAACCTTAATCGAGACATACGAGATGAAAAGACAGAATAAGGTTCAGGTTCCTCATCTATGAAGAGCATATACGGTTTGGGGGATCTGCAGGAAATAATAATCATGCATAAATTCTAGATTAATGTTAAAGGGAAGATTTGATCTAAGTGGAATTTTTGGTTTTCAGTTAAAGCTTGAAAAACTACCCAAAGATTTTCAATATTTATAAACCTAGAGGAATTTTTCCATATTCCAAAAAACCTTGAACCGAAATTTCGTAATTCCAAAAGGCCTTGCATTAACCATTAATATTTATAAACTAAAACTGTTTTGAATTGATCGGCAAAGAAAAACATTTCCGTTCAAGAATGCGAACGAACAAATACTAAAATATTATTTTTATTGACTGCCTTCCATTAAATAACGAAAGGAAACAAAGACGAATGTCTTTATAGACATTGAAATTAAAACATACCTTTAAAATCGGACAGGGGAAACCAGGAAAGAGAAGGCACACAAACGGTACTCACCTGAAAAGTAAAAGACAGGATTAGCATATTGTTCATTTTTATAATACAAGTACATGCATCTAAGAACAATATGAGGGATCATTATGTATGGCACTCGAGCTTGAAGGAATTGATTCAAAGAACTGCGTAACTGGCCGCGTAGTAACTTTAACGGAGTCACCTTCTAGTGGTCACACAATTGTGTAAAATTTACAAACTTTAAACACCTTTATGTTTAAAATTTGGATTTACCTCGTGGACAGTAGCGCTTAGCGCTCGCACACGGGTACTTTGGCATTGTATGCACGGTACCTGTGAAGACATCTCGCTCCTTAAAGCCTCCATAAAATTCACAGTGAGAGATGACGCCTGGGTAGCTCGTGGAGGTCGGACGTGTTTGTTTATCGCTCCCGAGTGCGAGAGCTGACGTAAATCCTCGCGGCAAGGGAAGCCTCCCTTGCTGCCGAACGGGCGCGAGACCGGAAAGTCCCTCGCCCACCCCGGTTGTCCGAGTGTGTTAACTCCCGAGAGTTTTGGTCATTTGTTATGTGAGCGGCTCGGATAACTCACACGGAGGAAGTCACAAACTGGAGCAAGTAGAACAATTTAATTACTTGGGTAGTACGCTAGAAGAAACATGACATAGTAGCAAAGACATTAGGAGGAGAATAGCGCTAGCGAAGGAAGCGTTCAATAATAGAAGGGAGCTGATGACGGGGACCTTAAGTAAGGTTGTAAAAAAGAGGCTAGTGAAGAGCTTGATATGGAGTGTGGCGTTGTATGGGGCAGAAACGTGGACCTTGAGAAAGGAAGACGAAAATAGGCTGAAGGCTTTCGAGATGTGGGTGTGGAGGAGGATGGAGAAGGTGCGTTGGACGGAAAGGAAGACAAATGAGGAAGTGCTTGACATGGTGGGCGAGGAGAGGAAACTTATAGATGAGATTAGGAGAAGACAGGGTAGGTGGCTGGAAGGGGTAATGAGGGACGATGGTTTGCTGAAAGCCGTGATAGAGGGTAGGATGTTGGATAAGCGGGGAAGGGGAAGGAAGAGAATCGATTTTATGGACGGGATGAAGAAAGGTAGGACTTATGCTGAGATGAAGAAAGAAATGCTAGATGTAGAAAGGGTACGGCACGTGTAAGAGTTCGTAGGATATTCTCTGACGTTCATCACAACCTACCTCTAACCGGTAGATTACTGTAATGAATGAATGAATTCACCTGGGATGAGTAACTGATGGGAGTCCGATCATTCTCTTGCGATCGGGAGTTGAGATTTACTCAATATTCACTCCGAATTTCCCTCAAAGTAATGACTAGTGATCGGTCACTACTTAATTAATTATTGAAAATAATCTGGGCATAATGAAAGGAAACAATCCAAGCCTGGAAACGTTAATTCTAAGCCTATTCTTTGTGCCACGAAAACATCACAACTTTTTTGTGACCGAAGTCAAGTGCACTGAATTTGGCATAAAGCTTTTAAGTACTCTCACAATGAGGCACACAATGTTTTTCACAGTATGGCATTGCTTTTATGAGAATGCATTTAAACTGAATTTATTAATTGATTGCCTTGCGATTGGATATATTGATTTATCAAACCAATCTATTTATGCTAAAGGATTGACAGATTTAAACAGTTTAGAGTCCCTGATATCTCCCCAGCAGCTCATTTTTCGTCAGTGCGCGTGAAAGTGTACGTTGTGCGCTGTGTAGTGAAACAATCTCGTCCAAAGGAGCATATAAGTAGCTACCTAATTAAAATTACGTCGTGTGTTTGATACCTTGGATTTCACAAAAATTTCTTTAGCTAGCATCCCCCATTCCGTGACTGATTGATTCCATAGTCAGAGAGGTCAGTGGAGTTTTACGACATCTCCAGAATATATTGCCACCATAGTGAACATAGCTTCTAGAAATTAGAGGTTCGTTCAGAAACGGAGAGCTGAGTGATGGATATACTTGCAGTGAATGAATCTTTTTGTTTTGTATTAACTTCCTAAACAGTCGCAGTGCAATTAACATATCAATAAAAACAATGTTAGACGAATTACAGACTATAGAGCAAAATTAACATTGAAACATGCCTTCGGTGTAACGCCGCTCGAAACTGATTTCTAAATACGCAAAGCGAAGTCATACCTTTTTCATCCAACACAAATCATTACTGAAAATTATACTTTACGATATTACCTAAAAAAGGATAAAACCCTAAGTAGGATAAAATTAACGCAAAACTATGGCGAATGAAGCTACAAAAAGTGGATTGTAATTTATCATAAATTAAAGCGGTAATTTTTGAATGAGTTTTCCTTCAGTGGAGATGTAATTAAATTGATTTCTCGCTCTCAGAGAAGACATGCACTCCATTTAAAAATGTCTACGATGAAAAACAGCTCATATATAAAAGATTAGATTTTAAAATAAGCAACATGAAAAATGTTCTCGTTATTTAGAATAGATTCGAACGAAATAGAAGTTGTGGTTTACACTTAAAGTTGGCGTTCATTTTTCAGCGAAAATTACAGGGAATGAGTCAAGATTTGATAAAGTTAGGAAGAAAAGTGTACTAGGTAATTTTGGAATAGCCATTTTCAGTATATTACCTATGGTAATAGAAATCTAAAACAAAATGTTCATTAATCAGAGAACAACTTTAATATTTTGTAATATCGCCATTATTTTCAGTTGCAGATCGAAATCGTGACTTCATAGACCCAACCAGATGTTCTATTACACTGGGACGTTGGCTTAAAGAATTCCAAACATCCCGTATGTAGACTTATAAAGTTTTACTCGGTTCTTTCTCCGTCGTAATATCACTCATTCACAATGTTACCCTACGCATTCCCAATAGGAGAAATGTCCAGGTAGTTAGCTGATCAGGGTAAAACGCAAAGTCGAGAATTATCCTAAAAAAATTGGTTTGTAGTGGTCGGTTCGCCGATCTATTTCCTCGATTTATCAAGAATACAATTAAGCCCGCTACTCGTAAGAGTGAAAAACACCTAACGCCTTCCCCTCTTGCATTCTCCGCCTACCGTTGCCTACCACTTGGAGTCGGGGGAGTTGGCTGGTCAGCGATAGCGGGAGAAGGTCATACGAGGGTCTCCATAGTTGAGTGGAAATGAGTCAAGTTGGCCCTTAGCAGTCGCTGAATGCATAGGCAATACCCGAAGTTCGAATTCAGCGAAATGCGAAGTTGGCCGCGCTCACCGCGTGGACCGACTTTTGAAAGTGATAGTACGAATGGTGGTCGACCGCAACATTCCCTCTTATGTCACCATAGGGGGAAACCGCGGACTAATTATTTACGATGGCCAGAGGCGGACGTGTGCTCGGTGCAATGAGGGGGGCCAAGAGCGCATAAATTGCCCCCGAAATGACGTGGGCAGGCGTTACGCGGACGTCATGGCGACACCCTCGGAGGGGGCGGCAGTTGACGACGAGAAGACAATGGAGCAGCGGGTGAGGGATCTAACTACGATGGAGGTGGACCCAAGGTCGTCTGGGGCCGCTGCCATCGCCATGAGGGTGGAGGAGGGGGCCGTCAAACGGAGTCCTTCCCCCTCCAGCATTGGGGAAGCTAGAAGAAACAAAGAAAGCAAGAGAGGCGTGGTGGAGAGAACAGATCGACGCGTTAGAGAAATACCAAAAAGAGGGAAGAGCAGACGCATTATATAGGAAAGTAAAGGAACTGACGGGTGGTAATAAGGGAAGGGGAATTACAACGATAACAGACAAGACGGGAAAGGTAATCGTAGAACCGAGAGAGATCCAGGAGAGGTGGAAGGAGTATGTTGAAGGGCTGTATGGTAAAGAAATAAGGCCCAATAGGTTAGATATAGAAAGGGAAGACGATATCGACAGAGATGGCATCGGACCAAGTATCCTAGATAGCGAAATCGAAAGAGCTCTACGAGACATGAAAAGGAATAAGGCGGTGGGAATAGATGACATACCTGCAGAGTTTTTAAAGAGCATGGGGAAGAACGGAAGAGGAAAACTTTTTGCGCTAATTCGTAGGATTTATGAGGATGGAGTGTGGCCGGAAGACTTCGCGAAGACTGTACTAATTCCTATACCGAAGAAGAGTAAGGCAAAAACTTGCGAAGACTATAGGACAATAAGCTTGATATCCCACGCGGCCAAAGTAGTTCTGAGGATTCTAAACAGAAGGCTAGAGAAGAAGGCGAATGAATACCTGGGTGACGACCAGTTCGGGTTTAGGAGAGGGACGGGAACGCGAGACGCTATAGCGGTGATGAGGACGCTAGTAGAAAGAAACCTAGAGTATGGGCAGGATGTTTTTGCATGCTTCGTAGATTTCGAGAAGGCGTTCGATCGGGTGGAATGGACGAAATTAATGAGAGTGTTGAAGAAATTAGGGGTCGATTGGAGGGACAGGCGTCTGATTCGAAATTTGTATATGAATCAGACTGCGCAGGTTAGGGTAGCCAATGGAGAATCGGGATGGGCCACGATAGGACGGGGAGTGAGGCAAGGGTGCCCACTATCGCCGTTGCTTTTTAATGTGTATTCAGAAGAAATGGTAAGGGAGGCTTGGGGGGAGGAGGCTGTAGGAATAAAGGTAGGAGGGGAGCTGATAAAATCAGTGAGATTTGCAGGTGATCAAGCATTGGTTAGTCAGTCGGCCAAGGGGTTACAGTCAATGGTGAATGCATTAGAGGTGCAGTGCGAAAAGTATGGGATGAAGATCAATCACAAGAAAACGAAAGTAATGAGATTTTCTAGAAGTAAGAAGGCGGGGCTGAATATAAGGGTGGGAGGGCAGAAGATAGAGTAGGTCGAGCAGTTTACGTATCTGGGTAGTATTTTGGAGGCGAATGGGTTTAGTGGTAAGGACATCAGATGCAGAATTGCGCTCGCTAAAGAAGCATTTTCGAAGAGAAGGGAATTGATGAGGGGGGGTCTGAGAAGAGACGTAAAGAAGAGGCTGGTGAAAACTTTAATATGGAGCGTGGCGCTATATGGGTCGGAAACTTGGTCATTGCGAAGGGAGGATGTGCGTAGGCTTGAGGCGTTTGAGATGTGGGTTTGGAGAAGGATGGAGAAGGTTAGCTGGATGGCGAGAAAGACGAACGAGGAGGTATTGGATATGGTCGGAGAGGAGAGGAAGCTTGTGGCAGAGGTTCGGAGAAGGCAGAAGAGATGGATGGAGGAGGTTTTGAGAGGAGAGGGCATGTTGAAGAGAGTGATAGAGGGGAGAACACTGGGGAAGCGTGGGAGAGGAAGGAAGAGGATAGGAATTCTGGACGAAATAAGAGGAGGTAGAAGATATGAAGAATTGAAGAGGGATCTAATAACGGGCCATTCTTAGGAGGGAAAGCGAGACAATGTCTCTGAGGTGGGATGCAGAATGGGGACTGTCCAAGAACCTACCAATCAGCTGGTAGAATACTTGAATGAATGGTTGTCAATATGCCTCAGTGTTATGCAGTTGGTTGTTCAACGCAGGCGAAGAAAGGGACAAAGTTATATCTTATCCCTTCGGTAGCAGGGAATGAAGTAATAAGAAGAAAATGGATGCAAATGATATCCAGAGCTCACTGGTAAGTTCCGAATTGTAAACGATGTTATTGTGAACGAAAGCGCTAAAATTTCATGCCTTTTATAGGTAACTTATGTAGTTTTCGTGCAGTGATTTGGATTTATTGAAAACATCATTTCTTCAGAAACGTGCAAATGCAAACCACGTGAGCAATTAATAGGTATTGTTTTATATTTGCATAGTTATTGATTGAATTGTGTGCCTTTATTTCTCTCACGCGTGAATAATACAGTGAATGAATGTTACTATTGTTAATGCACTATTTGTGGACAAAAGTGAATTTACAAACCGCTTGCTTAATTATGAGGTGTCGTCTATGTGGTGAGTGTAATCAATCCATTCAAAATTGCGAAAATATGCCTCCTTATTACACACGAATCCCTACATAATCGGCTCTTTAGTGCGAATCAGGAGTTGAACATTTCCAGAGCATTGTTATTTTTATTGTCTTACACCTTGACACATTTCCTCGTGATCCTTAGTTCTGTAACGCCAACTAATCTTATTAAGATCACAATGAGAAACGATTGTCTATGAACGGATGTTGTACTATTACAATAGGCATCAGGGGAGTGGGTTTTTTATCATGTCCACAAAAGCATCTCTTTTCATATGTCTACTACTGCTTTCATGCAGCTAAGTGCAAATTGATTTTTCCTGGATAATTTGTTTATCTCTGTCGCTATATATGTTTAACTCCTTAAACGTTTCCTCTCTAGATCTTCACAATGATGTAACTGCAGAGGAGTTACTGGGAGAACAAGCTGATGCGAGCATACCAGCTGCAGCAGGGAGTGGATATATCCCTGTTATGCAGTGACCCAGGTGATGCACTCCACCCCTGCTAAGGAGAATGTCACAGAGGAAATTGAGGAAATAAGGAGGGAACTTATGTCATTGAAGAGGGAGATCCGTAAATTTGTGTGCTTGTTGTGTTTTGTGTTGTAAACACATTGTGTGCTTCACTATAAAGGATTGCGTGCCATGTTTGCTGTGCTGATGACATTGTGTGCCCCTCACTACATCGCGTTACATATCAAGTGCTATTGAAAACAAGCTCAAACTTAATGAAATTATGGCAATGTTGACTGATTCGTCCAGATGTTGTGATCATGTTCATCGATACCATTCAGGTTCTCGAATTAATACCAAAGCAATTAGAGCTAGCTAATGACCATCTTCAAAGAAAGACCATCTGATAACTTTTAAGTGTGCAAACTATTAACCGCATTAACCCTTCTTCACCTACATTCATTTTTGTTGTGTTTACTGATTAGTATAGTATTACATTATGGAATGGTATTAAAAGTGTGAAAAATGCGTAGTAAGTGTTGGAGAAGACATAACAGCAATCAGTTCGTTGTTTCTACTATTGACAAAATTAAAATGTGGAATCTATGTGAATTGAAGTGAAGTTAGTGACTAGTGAATTGCTCTTGTCTTGAAATTGTGGCTGTTTACGTCCCAGTGAAGGGATAAACAGTGTAGTGTTTTATTATTCTTCATTCAGTGAATGTTGCCACCCCAAGTGTCATATTCTTATTTCATTGAGTTGTCGTGTCCAATGCGATTTTGTTGAAATAATTAATCCGTATGCGTTTAAGGCAGGTGATGACTAATTAGTAATAGGCAATTGAATTTGTCCTTGGCAGGGATTATTGTGTTATTTTATAGTATCATAAATTGTGAATGTGGAGTCCAAGTGAAAGGGTGATGATTTTTTTCTGCTTATGCAATGTAAGTTGTTTCATTATGCTTAATTCATTAAATTTTATCATCTCAAAAGTTATATTTTCATTTACTCGACTTGATGTCATTACCAAGTACCTATTGTTCCTTTATATTTAGTGCCGCTGTACATTTGTCTCTGGAGATAAAGCGGGAATGATTAATCGCTGCCATATATATCTCACGGTACGTAATCATATTATTTTATCTTAGATAATTATATTACATATATTTCATATTATGTGTACTGACGATGTGCCTCAGTTAAACATGGAGTGCTGATCGTGTAAATCCTGTCAAAATGCTCACTTGACTTGACAATGCAGAACGTAAAAATAGGTTGTAGCGTGTTAAATTTATCCGCCGTTGAAAGTCTCATTCCGGTGCGGAGTAAGATCAGTAACGAAGTCAAGGTATCTCAAAATTCATTTCTCTCACAATTATTGTCGCCCGTGTGATAACCATGTCCGCTCGCAGTACCAGGGCATCTAAGGGAGTTGTGGACGTGAAATTAACCTTAATTGAGAATGATTAAGATAACAGTGACAATACAAGGTTTGTCACCGTCTGTTCTCTATGAAGATTCACTTCATGGTCGAAGAATTGACTTGACGTTTTACTCCTATTGCAGAGAAATATTCTATACCTAGTCGATTTTGATACCTAATTGACAAGTAAGCTAATATTTATGTAGTATTATAACATTTTAAAATGCCATTCCGCCAGTTATCAACGAGAAGTCACTTTATAGGCGAGGAAAATATCGCGATGTTCCACTTGTATTGCAGACGACGCTGTCTGCTGCCGTTTGAGTCGTCTGCTGGGCTCGTATTAAACAGGCCGACTCCCGCATTTTGGAGGATAAACTTGATATGAAAATGATGTGGTATTATAGGCAATTTAATCATTCACAAGTTATCATGGCTCAAATTCGATGAAATATAGTTAATTAATTTTTATCTCGTGAAAACATGTTTAGTCCCTATCTCTCCCATGTTAACAAAGGTCCACGATGGCTAAATGCGCAAAGTTGACCGTACTTTCCAATCAAGCGCTTTAAGCCAGACATTCTACAGACGCCATGCCTAGACAACGACAACACCGCCGCTCTCACCACTTGCGCCGTGTCCGGCTTGGCGAGCTAGGAGATGCCGGAGGGGCCGTTGAGGAGAGATAGAGGGGGGAGCTCGGGGGGGGAGGCCCCACAACGCGTATGAGCGGCGGGTCAGGGGCGACGGGTGGCGATATGACGGGGACGAGGTGCGTGGCGGGGGGTGGGGCCAGGGGTGGTGTGTGTGACGACTCATCCCAGGCAACTTATGCATCGGACGAAGAAGAAAACACGGTTGAAAGTCCAACCTCCCCCTCCTCCCCTTTACACATATCCCCCACCCAGGAGATTGGTGATCCTCCCCACTCCCTCCCCAACCCACCCCCTGAGACCCCGCCCCTTTCCTTCCTCACCCCAACCCATTCCGATACCTGGTGGAAGACATCGCACGAGAGAATGAGTCGGACACCGACTCTTCCGGGAAAAAGCAACGCCCCGGGAAGCGACGCAACACGCGACGGAGAAACAAAAACTCCGATCAAAATGGTAAAGTAAAAAATTAGACCCTTCCCAATGCCTATTAACATGAGAGTCCTAACGTTAAACATTGCGGGGGCGACTAGCGCCCTCAAGTTAAACCTAATTTCGGCGTTTACAAAATCTCTTGATCCGGACATCATAATTCTCCAAGAGACGGTGGAGAGGGTCACTTGGCCTGACCTACAATACCGGCCTTTTGTGAATTGTAGTGGCTCACGCTGCGGGACCACCACCTTAGTGAAAAACTGCCTTGCCGTCAATACGGTACGCTTCCATGCATCGGGGAGGATAACCTCCCTCCAAAGACAAGGCATCACTTTCGTTAACATCTATGCCCCGTCAGGAAAAAGGAAGAGACTTGAGAGAGAAAAGTTTCTTAACAAAGCTTTAGGCCCTTACCTGACTCCCTTCATGGGGAAAGCCATCTTAACGGGTGATTTCAATTCCATTTATAGGAGGGAGGACTCAGAGTCCAATCGCGTCAAAATCTTAAACAGACCGAGCCGGGCCCTTAAAAATCTAATCGATTCCACCTTTTTAACTGACGTGGTCTTAGCCAGCTCCGCGGGCCCCGCACCTTTTTCGCGTGTTGGCCACAACTCCCGCACGCGAATCGACCTCCTCCTACTTTCCCGCAACCTGAACACCCTGCCGCACGCCACCAACACCATCCCCGTTTATTTTTCGGATCATTGCGCCCTATTCCTCGACCTTAACGTTCCTTTGACCTCCCCCTCCCCCCAGAGACCGAGTCCCGCCCGAATGTCGCGTTTGGACACGCGGCCGCTTGAGGATGAGGGTTTTCGCGAAGCCGTCCGGGCACAGGTTGGAGACCTCGTGTCTGCTCTCCGTCCGGATGTAGATATTTTAAATTGGTGGGAGAGTGTTTTTAAACGAAAAATTAAATCATTCTTGAAACGTCAAACCACAGAGTGGAGGAGGGAGCGAAATTGTACCATTCACTTTTACCGGTCCGTCTTAAGCGAGCTCTTAAACTCAGACCCTCGTCCTCCGAACTTTTACGTGCAAGTGTCTTCTTTAAAAGACACAATCCTCATGCACGAAATGAAGCGGCACGTTCCCAGCCGATGGCAGAGAGAGGTGGACCCAGATACCTGGGGCCCGCTCACCCTCTCTGAACTGCGGAGGGTTATTCGACTCCGCGGGGATGCAACACCCGCGTCGCCATCGGCGGGGTGTCCGGGCGGTGGTCTCCTAGAGGACGCCACTCGGCACTTTGCAAGCGTATTTGACCGGTACAAGCCCGGCGGGAGGGTGACGCCCCTCCCCTTCCGTCCCCCCTGCCCACCATGTACAAGGAGGAGAGCGACTCGCTTGCGGGAGAGATTACGGGGGAGGAAGTGCTAACTGCTACCCGCTCCTTCCCCAAGGGAAAGGCCCCCGGCCACACGACCCCCGAGATACATGTATCTCGGGGGTCGTGCCCCGGCTCAGATGGCCTCCAAAATGAACTTTATGCTGCGTGTTGGGACGTTCTAACGCCAGTCTTAACCAGGGTTTTTAATGCCTTTACTAGTCCTTTCGGTGCGCTTACTCTAATTCAGCGCACTGCGATCATAACTTTGATACCAAAGCGCAGTCTGCCGAAATCGTGTGGCGACTTTTGGCCGAGTTCGCTTTTTTATTCCTGCTATAAAATTTTTACACTCGTTCTTAAAACTCGTCTCTCAGTCGTTGCCGAATCGGTTTTACATCCATCCCAACACGCAGAGTCGAATAAAAGATATATCTTAGGTGCGACAGTTTTGATACGCGACCTTTTTTTATCCGTGCCCCCCTCCTATGAAGATTTTTATGCAATTCTAGCCGTAGATCTGAGTAAAGCTTTCGATTTCATCCGAATTGAATATATTTTATTTATT
This sequence comes from Pyrrhosoma nymphula, assembly GCA_963573305.1. Taxonomy (NCBI): domain Eukaryota; kingdom Metazoa; phylum Arthropoda; class Insecta; order Odonata; family Coenagrionidae; genus Pyrrhosoma; species Pyrrhosoma nymphula. The sequence continues at coordinate 100,425,960 of OY754332.1, read as the reverse complement.
TTAAGAAAGATGGCTTTCCCTAAATCCTTTATTTATTCCATTGAACTATTGTACACTGATGTCAGAGCACACCTGAAAATTAATAGGGACATCTCCCCTCCTTTTGCCATTAAAAATTCTGTTAGGCAGGGATGTACTTTATCTATGATATTGTTTGCGTTCGCAATGGACCCCGTTATCCGCTCCCTGCTGGTTGCCGGACTGGGGGTCCAAAGATGCGGATACAAATACACGGGTGTCGTTTATGCCGATGACATAACCCTCTTTATTCGTAACTTCCGGCAATTAAAACAGGCCGAGGACATTATTAAATTATACTCCCCCGCAAAAATCGAAATAAACACACAGAAATCGAAGGCACTAATAATTAAAGGGGAAAAAACAGCCTTGGAGAATACTTGCTGGAGGGAAGCATCGCCCCCATTTAAAATTCATGGGTTCTGGTGGGACAAATCGGTAGACGAAACAATAGAGAGAAATTGGAACGAGGTGGACCGGGCCGTGCGTTGGAGTTCGGGGCGGTACATTTTGCCTTCTCTCCCCCTCACCGCCCGCGTTCGACTCCTCACACAAATAGTACTTCCCAGAATATTTTATCTAGCTCATGTTTGGCCCATTACAGCGCAGGTCAACGCTCAAATAATAAACGCCACAAATTCCATGCTCTGGCACGGATATATAAGGAAGGTCGCACGCAAACAACTGCATGGCCCGCCGGAGCAGGGAGGTTTAAACCTCACCAACATTGAATTAAAAACAAAAATTGTATTTGCAAAGTTAAATGCCAAAGTGTTGAGGGGCGCGGACGTTGAGAGAAGAGCGCTACTTCGCTCGGCGTGGGACAAGGCGAGCGCGTCATCGACAACCTTCACGAGGGGGATTAATGGCACCAGGGAGGTCGTAGAAAATCTTAGGCAAGGAGAATCATTTATAGTTAAAAAATATACGAAAGAATTAATGCGAAAAGCAGAACTCCCACTGCATCCATCAATAACAGTTGGAGGAATTGGGCTTCTTGTGGGAAGGGGGACGCTAGGACTGTAAGTGCCATTTTTGACGTTATTGCGGGCCTCCCTCCCAAACGAGAAATTAGGCACAAGATGGGGCTAGAGGACTCTGCTCAGTGCCCAACATGTAAACGGCTGGGCGATAGCACACATCACGTACTGGGATGTGATGACAAGATAATGGCATGGGAAGCGATCAAAAAATTTATAAGACTTGGGACATCTTTGGTGGTGGTCTCGTAAGCAATGAAAAACTAATAAACCTGAATTTTCGACTGTTTCCAAATTTTAAGAATAAAATCCTTTCGGCCACAATCGCAAAATTTGTAGAGCTTAAAATAAACCACAAGGCATTGGGCAGGGGTCTACTGCGCTTCGTCCAGGAGGCCCCATTCCATGGCGCACCTCCTACCATGCGCCCGTGGCTGTGTATGCTGTTTGGGCGGGTGGTGGACGCCGAGCAGCGACGCGAGGCGCCGTTGTCGCAGGAGGTGGAAGAGGAGTCCAACTGAGGAGCATCTTGCGGGCTCAGCTCGCGCCAGCAGTGAGAGGAGCCACGGCGCATGTGGCAAGACGACACCCTTGGTGTGGCATGTGAGGAGCAGGGCCGAATCGAGTGTCCATTGGGCTAATTAGAACTGTCGTTGGGCAGCGAGAATGGAGTGGTCAGATGGGGCCGCTTCGAGCCCGAGGTGGAGAGAAACTTTAAGGACTATTTGTTTTTTTCTTTCATTCTCTTCTTCAAAATATAAATTCACATAAAAATATAAAAAAATGTATTTGAGAATACTTGGAAAATAAATATATTTCGACCGTAGCTTAACTGATAGAGCACTCGACGCGCAAAATCTGTCTGGTCTGTCACTTAAAGTCTGGGTTCGAATCCCAGTCCAGGCGAATGATTTTTTTACTGCGAATTATACACAATTGAAGGTATTGAGTTTAGGTGATTAAACATATTCTGCTGTTCACTACTATTGGAATAAACTTGCTTTTAAATTATTCTAAAGATTTTCCTCCACAGCTACTGTTACCTTAGCGCCCGTGTATGTGTAAATATGAGATTGATTGCGCCGTTTAAGGGCTAATCCACAAATTAAGCTTAGGAATGGGTCAATTTAAAATGTGTATTTTAAAAGTATCGTAACCATTTATTACTTTAGCATATAACATTAGCCAGGATTATAGTCCGTCATCCATTTCTGTCATCATGGGTACGATTCTCCTAGCGCGGTTATAATGGTGATACGCCAAAATTATAGATATTTTCATGGTTTTCCATGATTCAGTATTCACAAACTGTTACACAAAGCAACACACATAACCCTATTCACATGCGAATATTTTTTAATGGCAATTGTTCCATTACCATTTTCGTAGAATAATGGCGTGTGTATTATGCAATTATTCTACAAAACTATTTGATATTCACTCATTTAATATGCAATCATTATGTTCGCATGTTATGATTTTAACCTCGGTTAATGTTAAACAATATTATTGGAATTAGAATTGGTGACAATATAAGGCATCGCAAGTATTATACAATACCACCTTATTGAATGATAAGCAGTAACTTTGTAATTCCGCAGGTATTTATTGGAAACGACCTAGCTTTCGACGTAGCACGTCATCATCAGGTGCAAATATCACAGAACACTCAGAATATACAGTCGCAAACATTAGGGGGGAGGGCGAGAGGGAGGGTGACGTAGATTGGGGAGGATGAGTTGTGGAGAGTTAGCCCTGGGAGAAGTAATGTCCTTCCTGGGGGGGTGGGGTTCAGGTGGGAATGGAAAATTTGGGTTACTCAGTGCACTCGTGACTCACTGAACTATGGCTGGAAGTAACTGCTTCGAATTTAAAATGCTAAGCAAATTCCATAAAGTTACGCCTGAGAAAACGGACAGTACCACCTTACAAATATTTTTGCCAATAACGAGAATTATACTCTTATTGTTAGAAAGAAATAATAAATTAACAAATGAATAGAGAGCCAGCAGAGTGGGTACGATTTTAGAAGGTTAACTTTAACAATTTTCAGTCTTCACGATGTGTTATATGCGTATGTTGGAGTCATGAAAAATAATATCAATAAATGAACCTTTCTTTAAAAGGAAATCTCAGCTTAGAAGTATAACAACCTCACACAAAGGCGGATGAGCAACCATCTAGAAATGCCATCGCTCTTTTATCGGCGGCTTTTGGCCCGTGGTGGAAAGGATTTGGGAAGACTATGGGTGGGGAACTCACGATATATATATTTGGGAGGATTGTGGTCTCTCATGATCCTCTAGGACTCCCTAAGGTGAGCCCGCGAGAGAGGTTCCCCGAGCAGTTTGGAGCGGAACTGACTTTTCCCCATTTCCTCCAAAGTGACGAATCGCGACTACAATCGACGTGCCATTAAATGCGCCCAACGTGGCCCAACCTGCCTGCCCTGCCACTCACCCTCTCCCAGCCTAGTGATTACAAGAGGACTGAGAGAGTGAGAGTGCATGAATACGAAGTTGTGAAAGCTATCCCAATGAGCAGTGCGTGGAGCTAACCAAAGATATTCAACGATGGGCTTTATCCCTTACGCCACCGCCGCTGGAAATAACTAAGGGATGACAAGTGCGATGCATACGAGATTGATTCGATAATGCGACTCAATAAACTGTATTGTGGGCGGTTCACAGCAGAGGAAATATTATTCTACGATCACGTTAAAGGTGCAACATCATGCCATGTATTTCCCCTTTCAGTTATTTTTTCTTGGTGCGTTGTGAAAATATTAGGTTTCGATATTTGGTTAGCGATTAAAGTAACCTTTAAGTGATTTTCCAATAAGTACTCTGCTGTTCATTCTTTATGAGAAAGTCCGTGGAAAACAATATGATTTGTTTAATTTGATATAGCAGACTCAATGGAAGAAAAGAGAAGAGTGGGCTTGTTGATAAACATTCCAAAGGATATATATGCTGCCTTCCATTAAGCTGCAGAATAAATTGGGATATATCAGTGGTAATTAAAAACTAATCGCTGATTTATTAGATAGTGCCCACAATAATTAATGATTCAATACATTCTTAACAGAGCCATTTATAATATGAAAGAGTGCCATATTTCCAAATGGGTTAGTGATTGATGAAATAAATTTATAGTTCTAACCATGCGACGCATAAAATGAAAGAAAAAGCAAATAATTCAGACTCAGTCTTTACTTGGACTGTAATAAATAAATAATGCAAAATAATTTCAAATCAGCATTGCTTAAGATTGGAATTTTTGGACATAGTCTACAACAGCAGCAACAATTTTGATTTGAGGATATCGGTATCGGTAATTCAGTTAAATTATGTATTCATGATAAAGAATGAACATTTTATAATCAACCCTACAGAATCGGGGGTGAACCTAAATCGATAACTTCTCAGGGTATTCGTGCAATAGTCGAGTCTTTCTAATCTACTCCACGCTGAAAGAGTTAGTGCGATTTCATTCGCAGATTTGGTGTAAAAATATTTTATCGTAAATACTAGGTAGCAAACCCTGGGAGCGATCGCGGAAATTTTTTCTATCCCTTCTCCCCCGACGTTCAGCATGAAAGTCGGGGGAAGAGAAGTTGGGAGTATCCTGCTGTCCATAAGATCATCAAAACTCACATCGCCTTCCCCCGCGGAATAGGGAAGGAAGAGAGTGAGAGATTCACCAAAAAAGTCCTCATCCTGTTATTCTGTCGCACTTTCCCGTGCGGAACGGACAGCTAGCCACAGAGGCGGCCATAACTGGATTAGAAGTAGCACGCCAGAACGACGGGCAGATCTCTTCTGTCTAATTCCCATAGATTTGTAGGCGCCTCGAGGGAGCATCCTCTCCCGACCACCATCGAGAGAAAAGAGGCGGGCTTCAGAGTGGGCGAACAGAAACCAATGCAAATAATAGAGAGAGAAAGGAGGAATGAATTTCAGGGTTTGAGAGCACCTGGAATATAGGAGGACGTTTAACGTGGAAGCGGCGTGGACCACTCCGGAGTCTAGTAAGAGAAACAATGGCGAGTTTACAGAATGGTATGAAGTTACTTTTTTTTGTAAAACTGACTCGCTTAGTGAGTGGCCTCCGTTGGCCGTTTCTTGGGACATGTCCGTGAATTACGAGTGAAGTATGAGTACGTGGAAGTTAACTAGGAACCGCGTACCATTGGCCTGCAATGTTTTTTTTTGTTATGATATATTTTTTCCTCTCCCAAACAGGAAATGATTCTTTGTGTACACTCAAATAAATTAAAATGCTGACGCACGAAAATCGCACCATTTTCCCATTACTAATTAGTCCAGGTAATGAAGAAAAGTTTCCAAGGAAAGTTATAAAAATATGGAAACTGGATAGAACATATATTTACAATATGATTGCAGAAAGGTTTCAAATTAACATTCATTGGATGATTATAAAGTAAAATGTATTAGTACAGTACACATATTATAAAAATTATATCAAACATTTTAAATATGCTATATGAAAATATGCATGGGAAGTCAGTGAGAAGTTGTACAACTATTTCTGAAAATTCATTTCTTAAAGCAGTTTCCAATCGTTCGCCTGATTGATTATAACTTAACCGTTTCAATTAGCAAAGCACGTTTTCACTCATACATTTTTAATGCATTGTCAAGCAAGAATGCGTATGTCACCGTGGAGTTTGAACGTTTTTATAGATAACTGAGAGAGAGATACGTGTAGGTACAACGTCGAGTGCTATTATACGCAGATGATGGTGTGTTGCTGTTTGAGAGCCCACAATATTTACAGAGGCTCCTGTAAATGGTGAAGTAATTGAAGAATCGAACAATTGTGTGTACCTTGGCAGAATGTTTCCAAAAGAAGGAAAGAAAGATGATGGGATTAAAAGGCGTGTAAATGCCGGAGTGAAAGTTGTAGGTAGTATACGGAGCATATTTAAGAATGAGTGTTAGTATGGGGAAGTAAAAAGCGCAGTGTATTGGCGGCATCGATTGTAGTGGTCTCCAAAGGTACGAGGAGAAAACTATATTGTAAACCTGTTCATCCTGAAATCGATTCTATTAATTTTATACATCAATCATATGCAATAATTTTTCATCGCGTGCAAACAAAGTCTATGCGAGAGACTTTGATTTTTTGTTTTTGAGAGACCTATGTTCAAAACTGTTTTAACGTTGGCATTGGAAGTGATACTCAACGATCATGTCACAATCGAAATGAAGAAGGTAAAAACTAATAAAACGCCTGACGCGAATTAATGTTTGATAGTCTGCGCACAGTTGAATAACCATTTAATACACATTAAATAAGATGCACAATCATGGGTGACAATAAAAAATACTATCAAAAACCTCTCTAAAAGTATCAAGACTTTTAAAGATATTTTGATAGAGATGTTTATAGGAATTCTGTTGAAAATTCTCATTAAAAGCAGTAATCAATTTTGGACTAAATGTACGCATTTTTTGAGTGATTATAATTCCACTAACTTATTTAATATTGTAGATTTCATTTCGCACTTTTCCATGACACATACCACCTCATCGTGATCACATCAGCTGCTCTAAATCTACGATTCAGCTGAGGCAATGACGACGGTGTTCCCTGGGACAAAGTTAAATAAAACATCTGCCTGGCCTCCGGGTACAAAATGTTTCAAGCGGTCATTTTGATTAACTGTGGACCATTAGCAACAACTGTAATGGAGGATATCAACAAACAAATATTTAACAAATATATGCAGTAGACAAACGATGTAGTCTCAGATTTCGTTTTAATTTTCAAATGTTGTTTCACCGGTACACCCTCATTCCGCGATTAGCCGCAAGTGACCAGCACTGACAGTTCCCACATCATGGCATCTAGCTACCACGTATCTTGCACTGCCATTTGGAACGAGGCATTTTTATCATGATTTTGGTCGTTAAATAGGTCTCAATCTTGCTCGGGGTTTCATAGAATAATTCAAGGTGTCGCCAAAAATATTTGTTTTCAGCGGTAATAGACGTAACAAACCAAACCTTGTGAATATTGGTCAAGCTGAGTTAGCCTAGTGTTTTTCATATTGAGCTCTGTCGTCGTGAGGGCCTGGATTTTGCTACGTTAACATTCCAATTATTTTTCCTCATTAAATTTTATCGTATTTCTAGAATATTTAGCGGACAATGTACATGAAAAGGACGATGGTAGGTTATTGAATTTCATTCTCTTCAAGTCTACTTCTGTGTGGTAAACGTGGCCTTTTGTTTCTCATTTTATTTTTCATAGACATTACTTATATTCTACCTTTCCAAGGTATTATATTTAACTCCGCGCATTTATGACCAAGAAAGCGAATATCTACGAAGAACCCAGAACAGAGAAAGTGTTTCCTCGGGAAATTCGGCCACTTCTCCTTTATTCATTATAAAAATAAAGCGAGGTGAGGATGATATGAATGGTTGATGGATCCACAGTTTTTTATTCATTCACAATAATTAATAATTCAATGCAAACATTTGTTATTCAAATAAAATTCCACGGTTTCAACTTTCTAATAAGGCATGTTTTCAACTGAAAAAACGGGCTAAATATATCTTATAGTATCCTTGACTAGTAATAGCGGCTTGGTCCGTTAAATATCTACATTCATGTAATACAAAAGGAGTGACCTTATTACAAACAGAGCTGAAAAGGTTCGTTTTTCTAAGGGTTTGTTATCAGTGAATTACTAAGTGCAAATGGAAGCATTGTTAATGAATTCACCCTCTTGAATCTACTTCAAATTTAATAAAAGATATATTCTAAAACTAATTTCTTGGAATAAAAATAGCAAAACCCAAGATATTTTCTGAACTGTAGTAATAGCATATCTTTCGCAAAACTATAAAACTACTTCTTATTCGCCTTGCAAAAATTGGGCCTATACTTCATTACATATATAATTTTAAGATATCTAGACTAACCTTTCGCCTTTATAGATTAACACAGCAAAAATTGAATTATTACATCTCTTAATTTTCGCCTTAGCTCTCTGTAAATATATTTTTATTAGACAAATCCATACATGCTATGCGCCAATAAAAATTTGCAATGAATGGTACCGCAAATATACCTATATTATTTAGTGAAAATGTTAGTATAAAAACTATTTTGCAAGAAAATTGATTATTCTCCTCTCTACAAAAATTCTGGCAAAGTAGCTTAAAACATATTTTGCCAGAAGCGTCGTGAGTTCAAGGACAGTTGCTCTCACATGGCTCAAAAAGTAAATGGACCGGTCGATCGTTCGAACGATACTTCTACCCCGCACTTCAAACCGCTCTCGAATTGAACACGAACCTAGACAGATATTATGTTCTTGTTACATCGTATGTGTTTGCATAAATATAACTGATTGAATATCTGAGAAAACAATCCGGATCATATTTTTTGTTATGTCTATTACAAAAATAATATAATAAGTGAGCAATTAAAAGTGAAGAAAAACCCTATGAAATAGATATTTACTTAAATGGGGTAATTTGAGCCATTTTCATATAAGGATCATTTAAAATCCCTTTATAGGAGTAAATATTCTCCGTTCCATGCAGTAAAGATAAACAACGCGTGCAATGAGGTCATACTAAGATCATTCATGTGGATATATCTAGCTCTACCTCGCGTAGCCATCATTGAATTGAGTAATATTTTTTGTGAATAATAAAGCTGTTTGGAATGAGAGAAAAGCAGGTAAGAAAAAAGCGGAAAGTGTGATTGATTGAAAGAATTTGAGCAACGTGAATTAACGAAATAAGTGCGTTGGGGAGGGGGAGAGAGGGAGAGGGGAGGGGAGGGAGAGGGTAGCGGTCGAGGAATGAAGAGAAAGGTGAGACGGCGAACGAGTGAGCGGCATCAAAAACATGTGCATACGACGAGACGGAGGGAAGGGCTTGTCATTCTCGGTGTCTTTCTCTCACCCCTAGGTGGAACTCGTGGAAGATTTGGCCCGTGTGAAGGGCGAAGAAATCTTAGATTAATGAATACGTCCACGCCGAGTTCTTGGGAATAGGACAGAAGTTAATTTCAAGGCTAATGCTCACAAAACTAATTTACCTTATACACAAAGGATCCCATTCACTGCAAATGTTATTAAATTTCAAATCAAACTCTGAAAAGTAACATCGCTTGAATGGCGGCATTTGCATTTTCTACTAATTTAATTCAATTCTGAGAGAGGAAAAACTGGATTTCTCAGTTGCGGAATGTATTTTCTCCTAAATTATGACTTTTGAATCGACTTCAACGCAACCTGGCCATCGTGGCAAAACATCATTACACCAGATGAAGCTTACCTGTATGTTGAAATAATATGTGTAACTGGAAAAAATAGGGGCAAACTTCTTCTATCACATCATTAGTGACTACAGAAAAAACAGAGCGAGGACCTCTATCAAATCGCTTTTCCTTTTCACATTTTCTCACCTCCAATTCTCTTTTACTTGCCCTCCATTCTTACCTGTACTCCTTACACCGCTTCCCACACGAGTTTAAGGCACACCGCGGCCACTCGCACGTAATTATAAAGACGTACATGCCAAACGGAAAACTGAAAAACCTTAAGTCAACAAAAAAGACATCTCTCTTCACAGTTATTTTTTTGTGAATCTCATAAACTTGAATTCATAAGAGAGAATTTTTAAATGTGAAGATCATTTAGCATCATCATTAGTGATAGAAGCAGTAGCTGACTTTATTGAAGATATTAACATGACCGTCCAAAGTATTAATGATTTCCAAGTTCTTCTTACAGAAGATAGGAAATGGTCAACAAAGATTATGAATTTACCGTGATCAGAAATTGGATCCTAAAATTCCCATTCCAAAGTTATTTCAATGCAAATAGAACTATTACAGTGACAATATAAATAATATTATTACGGATGTTAGATAAATAATAATTGTCCTCATTATAGAATGGAGGGTTTGTTTTTACACCATATATAATGTCTGTAGAAACTATGCCGCTGCAGTCGCAGCTTAGCGTGTCTCCTGCCATTTAGCGGGCGTAGGATAAGGAGGAGTTCTTTGATTTTTGAACTGTACAGCATTTTGTCCTGCTTATACAATCCGTATACTTTTTTGCGGATACATGGCTAAGAAAATGTGCATTTATAATTTTAACGTCGAAACACGTTAATATGCACGAATTCGCGAACGTCATTCCTTTTAATAGTCCCTTCTTTTTCAGCGAATACGCGGTCGTTGTTGTTCACACATGCACTTGCGCGGGTGCATCCATCGCGTAAACTGGCTTTTAAAGAGATTGCTCGGGTAGTATTTAGGTTTACATGATTTTGTGTGATAATTGTTCGAATCGTAATAAAATCGAAAATTTAATCGAAGAAATGGATAGAATAAATATTGACTTGCAATCAAGTCATGTTTTCTTAAAATTAATCTTTTCACACGACCCTCAAAATCATTCGTCCAAATTTTTGTCATTATTGACTACCGTAATATATCGCCTGAATTTTAATCGCGAAGTAAAGAATGCAATAGGGCTAGTAACGGAAAAATCTAAGCGCCCTTATGGAAATGATGCGTCGTTTTCCTGGAATAAGCATCGACAAAGATTCTACAAATGCCGAATTCAGTCATATAAATAAAGGAAATCATCCCGTGATTAATGAAAGAGATTACATAATAGATTTTTATTAACATGGAAAAAGAAAATTATCCAACTATTCTTCTCTTCAGGAGGTACAACCTGCCAAAACCACAAAGATTATTTAATCGTTCTTTAAAAAAATATCCATATAATAAATGGAAATTATTAATCACACCTTAGAGAGGTTACACTTTGAACGTCGCTTCGCGATAGCTTTTATTTCTAAGCCATCGAAAGTGCTCATAAATTATATGGCGGAAATATTCCATTCATAACCCTGTCTCTCTCCCATATCTGTCACCCTTCCCCCTAATCGGCCCAATCCACTCCTCCCACCCCTGCCCTCTGCCCCCTCCCCTCCGACTCCCCCGTCCTTCGAGCACACCTAAATATGTTAAATATTGAAAACAATGGTTCACTTTGGTGGTCATTAAAAACAGACTTTTCCCTCTAAAGATGGAATAAAATGATGAGTTCCTGCATCTAGTTCCGCGATAGCACATCGTTTTTCTATTATTTTTTCACCATCGTAATGAACAAATATCACACAAAATCACGTAAACCTAAATACTAACGGAGTAATCTCCTTATAAGCCAGCTTATGGTATATAAGTATGGATGCAACCGCGAAAGTGCATGTGTGAACACGAACGATCGCATATTCGCTGAAATAGAAGGGAACATTAAAGGGAAAGACGTTCGCGAATTCGTGCATATTAACGTGTTTCGACAATAAAATTGTAAATGAACATTTTCTTATCCATGCATCCACAAAACGTATACGTATTGTGTAAGCAGGACAAAATGCTGTACAGTTCAAAAACCAACGAGCTCCTCCTTATCCTACGCCCGCTAGATGGCAGGAGACACGCTCAGCTACGACTGCAGCGGCATAGTTTCTACAGGAATTCTATATGGAGTAAAAACAAACCCTCCATTCAGTAACAAGAACAATTATTATTTATCTAACATCTTATTGTGATATAAGTAGTGTAATATCCGCAATCATAATATTTATTTTGCCACTCTAATAGTTCTGTTTGGATTAAAATAACTTTGGAATGGGAATTTTAGAATCCACTTTCTGATCCAGGTAAATTCATCATCTTCATTCATCTTTCATATCCTGTCTTCTGTCAGAAGAACATGGAAATCATTCATATTTTGGACGGTCATGTTAATATCTTCAATAAGGTCAGCTACTGCTTCTATCTCTAATCTTCTTGTGTCAATTGGATATGCGATATGATGCATGTATCGATAATCAGATATCAAAATAACTAACGAAAAAAATATCGAAATCACCAATTATGCAATGGAATACCAACATCGTCATGAGTTGATACCAGGAAAATACAAGTTCCCGCCCTTTCAAAATCATGGAACTCCATATATTTCATAGATTTTATTGTTCAAGCGTATTATGAATTCAAGTTTATGAGATTCTCTTCGTAAATAACTGTTCTTTCTTTTAATGGATGGAAATGAAGGATAAATATGAAGCATGGAAAGGAAAAAGAAACATGAAAACTTACTTGTAAAAAATAACTACTCTATGTTTTAAGCTAATTCACATCTTTCTGGTACTGCGCTGTGACACCTCAAAGTTAAATGATATAAACATGATAAGAGGCTAATGTAGATTTGATAATCTCATGATGATTTTATTTAATCGTTTGTGGATACCACAAGGGCAGCAATGAACAATTAAACGAACAATATGATTGTATTAACATATAAAAGTACTTTTACATTCATTAAGTTTATTAATTTGATTATCCAAAGAATAATTTTTATACTATATTTCCCATTCATCTTCTCCGCATCCTCTATTTTTACGATATAATGCTTTACTTATGCCTGTTGCTCACGGTAAAATTTTCGGTAAAACGTTTTAAAAAAATCGACTAATTTTATAAAAATGAGCTTGCTAACGATAAAACCGTTTTATAAAACCTAGTTTTATAAAATGTTTTACGGAATAGGACAGGTTCTATTTCCATAAAACCGTTTTATGCAACAACCAATGAGACGTTCCGCTCATCGCGTTGATAATAATCTCGTATCCATGGGACGCCAAACAAGGAAAACGTAAACACACATGGCTGGAAGTTCATGGAACGTTGAGGCAGTATCCTTCTTGTTAGAAGAATCCGTTAGAGCCATAGCACCGTTACGTGTGATCAGAAAGTAAGTAAATAAACAAGACATATAGTTTTTAACCTAACAGTCATCCAAAAGAGAGTGAATTTATCACTTCAAGTGTTCGCAAAGCGTCTCATAGATGGCAGGACATTGCGGTTTTATGAACAGTTTTACCGTGAGCAAGCAAGTACGTTTTGCATACGATTCATAAAACTTTCGATAAAAAATTTTATAAAACTCTTTTATGGAAAGTTTTACCGTGAGCAACAGGCATAAGTCTAGAGCTTACGAACTCCCGAAGGTTCTCCCCTACTAATGGTTACGTCCGACTTTGAGAATAACCTTTCTGAAGAAACTGCTGCAGCAGTAATAATTGGATACTCAATGGCTACAATGTGCGAAGTGGGATATAAATGTGTAGTGTCATCCTATACCAACAAAGGGTTAACAAAGCTCTTGAGTTAAGCCGGTGGATTTTTTTCATCATAATTAATTTTATCATAATCTATCACTCGCCATTTCCGTATGTCCCCCATCCCGGTAGCGTGTTAGGTATGACAGCTTTAAAATATAAATGAAAAAACATTACTTTCCCAAAAAAAAAAAAATTAAGACACTTAAGCACGACGTATAAAGATCGACCTTCCGTTATAACGTTCCTAATACCTCCCTGTTCAAATATGCATAGGCTAAATGCATTAAAATTTGTTTCGTGAGTTAGAAGATTAGTTAAAACTCTTGACATAGGTACATTTTATTTCACTTATTGCGATCAATGTTCTGAATACTCTATAACTGAATATTTGAAGCAAGGAATAAAGACGTGGAAACAACTGTATCTTAAGAAAATAACTATGTACATATCAGTGAAATTTCGAAATAATAACACTCCTTGAGAGACTTTGTTTTATATTTCACTGCGATGAAGACATAGAGGTGACTGGATATTTGCTGCACATCGTCACATGTTTGTCTTCTGTATAGTGTATTTAAATTGACTGAATTCCAATCAAAACATTTATTTATCAACTAGGTGTTATTCATATATATAAGATTGGTATCTTTTACCACGATTCTTATGTAAAACCATTTATTTTTCATGAATTTTAAATCAAAGAAAGTTAAAGCTGTCATGATACATCTAGCACTTATGTTGATTAAAATTGCATACTTTTTTTATTAAACCCCGTGGATTAGAATTAATTAGCGGTTGAATTTTACGTACCGCATTAACAAAAAAAAAATAGTGAAAAATATTTCAACGTGCCATCCACTACAATACCCGCCGTAATTCCCTAGTTTCCAATCGTTTAACCCAGAATGCAACAATTCAATATTCATGAAATTAATTATTTACGCCATATTTTTGCTTCTGCCTAATTTCCACTATTTAAGTAAATAAGAGTAGTATTCGTAATAATTTGCATGGAATTAGGGAAAACGTGATAGAAACAATATTAATTTGCACATAATTCCCTTGGCAATCGTTAAAGCACTAGTCGAAAAAGATAGAGGAAGCAAATGGAAATGTGATAATTATTCATCTCATGTCAATAAGAAATGAACTAAATGAGAAAGAATTATGTTAAAGAACGCAAGAGATATTCCACCAGTAACATGTCAGTCCATCGCACTAGCTCCTCCATAAAAATTTTCAGGAGCATCAAAGGATGTATCGAAACAGCTTTAAAGATATATCCTTCCATGTTGAGCGCGCAGATTAATAAGCTCCTACATACTGCCACAGAGTATTATTATGATGAATGATTACCCTATGATAGTACTTAAGATCTTATTTCGAAATTTTGTACCTAAATGTCCCACCAAGTGCAAAGGAGAAGTTCCAAAAGAGCAAATTCACGCCAGCAAATGTCATCATCGGTAAATTAACTACTGATGGATGGTTTTGAATGCATCGGTGCTGTGCCAATAAGGTACTAACTGTAACAATGTAATTATAAGAATTTCAAACGTACTGCGTTAAACAGGCCAAATTGTTAAATTTCCGATGCCGATATGATGAAGGAGCTGATGCGACGTCAAAAAGCAACAGAACGGAGGAAGCTATGGGTAAAATCAAGCTATAGCGCAAAGTTGTGAATATTTATAGAACATAAGTGCTGAATCGAGTTTTACCCTACATTTGGGGTAAACTATATTTATGAATAAATAACGGAAATGTGTCCAACTTTTTACATGCGAAAATCAATAATGGTCTTTAAAACCTTTTGGAGGCTTGCAGCAGAAAATATCCGCTCAGAGTAAATAAATTTCCAATTTTCTCATATAAAACGCCAGAGATAATATATGTAATCAATTTTGTCCCTAATATAAGCCTTAAATCAAGCCCAGAATAATAATCATCATCTGCCAAAACAATAATGCACTTAAAACTCTTATTTCAGATCCAATGAAAGAGTCCTCATTTAGGTATCACATCGCTTTAGTACCACTAAAGAGTCAATCTTGATGTATTCCCTCATTTCAGTCCGACAGAAATGAGCTTGGATAGCTAGAATGATCACCAGTGGGCTACAGTACATATACAAGTTGCAGTGGCACTGAACGCGGATATACCAGAAAGGGTGACACTTTCCTCATTCTCAAAAACTCCTAAAGGACGCGGCAGCGGCACTTGCAGTTCGATGAAGCTCTGGAAAGCGTTAAGGGTGCCGCACGGGAGAAGAAAGGGCAAAAAACTCCTCCATGGCCGCTTTCGGAACTTACCCTCCCTTAGGTAGGTGACTGCCATTTGAGTTATCTTTATTACCCTGCAGTTTGTGTAACACCCTCATTTCACTCTTTCAAAGGCCTAGGTAACAGAATAATTAACGTTCATTATGACATCAAGTTTTTTCATGAAGAATGATATCGCTCGAGTTCAGTGAGAATATATTCCGCGGCTTCAATGGGGAACATCATGATGCACCTATTACATTAATAGTGCGTAATTGAAACATTAATTGTTACAGTATATACCTCTATATTACCGTATTCCTGTCTATATTACTATCTATACTGTAAATAATGAAAATTAAAGGTCAGCGTATATTCTATGACAATGACTATAAATCAAGGTAACATACACGGCATAAAACAGGAAATATCAAATTAATTCATATTTGATTATTTCTACATTTCTAATTTGCTTTATATGCCGCGATTATCACATTCAAATCTCCTAATTTTGCATGGAACGAGCCTATGAAGACTGATTTCTCATTCTCTCGTTCTCCTTCAATGGACGCACTTCCGACTTTAGTGTTGACAACATTTTTACATCATCTACGCCCGATTCTCTACACTTGTGAAGTAAAGATGAACTCGGTTTGACAAGTTCGAAAGCGGCCTAAGGTGGGATGAGGATGAGATGAACGGGCGAGCGCCCGAGATAAGTTGTGCTTGCGTGGGTGTTTGTCGAGGGAATGGTGGAGGGGTGCACTTGCCGAATGGAGGTGTGTCAAGAAAGGAGGAAAGCCCGCGGAAGGAAAGGAGTGATTCGGGGGTCAGGGGTCAAGGCGAGCGGAGACAACGGTGTTCACATTACTCCTTCCTTGAGGAGTACTTCCTTAAAAAACACCTCGGACGCGCACTTGAGGAACAATTGAAAGGCCTCCCGTTTGTCGAGTGGAGGCGGGCGGAGGGCGGAGGAGAAGAGCGGAGGACACTTCGGGCGGACTAGGTCACCGTGTACTTCCCGCTCCCAAACCGAGCCCTTTGAGGGAAACTAAACTGAAAAAAGAACACCTTAGAGCGCAACGAGGATTGGTGGATGAAGAACTGTAGCCGCCAGCTCCCTCACAGCCGAGCTAGGGAAATGGCGCTGGTGGCTAAAGAATTTCCAGGAGAGATTTTACTCCGTATACAAATGGATATTCTAATTTTTTTCCAGGCGTATCATATAAAATAAGGTTTTTCGGGTGTTCCACCGGGTTTGGGACTTCGTCTCTGCAGATTTTCCGAAGAATGACTCGCTCTTTATCGTCAGGGGAAGACTGTGCAGTTTTACGTTCGAACGTAAAGAGCCGCTCTTCGTGGAGTTGTGGAAAATTCTTCGAAAACAATAAGGCGCGATTATCTAAGCTTACGTTCAAACGTTTTTCAGCTCACGGTCGAAAGAAAGGCGTCGACTACTGAGTACTTGACGTTACGGGCATTGTGAATCATTTGAAGGTTTATTTTTGTTTGCACTTTTATAAATAATTGGAAAATTTTCGTGTGGGAGATCTTTGCTTGAACTATAAAGTGCATTAAAAGCTGTGTATAATATGATAGAATAATTGAATTATAATTATTTTAGCAATATTGAATGTGTCAATTTTTTCCGTGTTATAGCAATGAATAGGGATGATATAAATGTTCCTTGTTATTTTACGTTTTTTTACATTTTACTATTTTCCACGCCGTCTCAGAGTTACCTTCGAATATTTAGTTGTAATTCGTTAAAACTTCGGACGATTGCTATTATTGAGTCAGTTAATTGATTATAATTCATCATACAGAATGTACATTTAATTTATTCATTGATATTCTAATCATAAGTATTGGCCTTGAAGGTTGTGCAAGTTTATTTTTGGAGATAATTTCATATTCGTCTTGTGGCATTCATTCATAACGATTTAATCTGTTCATCTTATCCAACTGTTGCATATAATTTCCATTTTTAATTAAAGTTGCCATCATTTAGTTTCACTTAAGCAAGAAATAACGATGTCACTTTCGCTGAGAATATTAAAATGAAGATAAAGCGTGAGTTGTGACTGCACATAGTGGCAATCCAGTGATTAAATAGGTTTTAAATTAACTGTGATGGGTTGCTTGAGTGTTTGTGGTATCTTAACAAGTGTCATACAATTGATTTCGGCAATTATTGCCTTGTTTAAAATATTATCTTCATTAATATTTGGATGTATGTAAATTGAAATTGTGCTGCTGACTATATGTATTGCTCTTGAATAAAAAAGGTGGTTGTTTACATCCCACAGACAGGGCAATGATTGATTTGTATAATCATGCAGTTCATTAAAGTGTGTTATTATGCTTCTTTCAGCAAATATTCCTCTTAATATTTCATTTAATAATTGTATACGGAAAGGGATTGTTTTGATGTAATTAATCAGTCCAGTTTTAAGGCAGGAAATGTTATTTAGCAGTAGTGCTTGTCCTTAGAAAGGATTATTCCTTGATTTGAGTGTCGCGCTCTGGAGAAATAGAGGAAATATTTTAAATGTCTTTCATCAGTCTCACGGTAGGTAATCATTGATGATTCAGGAAATAAAACGGAAGCCCTTAAAAAGTTGTATAAGCATTTGGAAGAATGTAAAAGTAGTATTACGATTTAATGATTCCAAGAATAGTTTTTATACCTATTGAGAGCCAATTAGTGATCACGAAGTAATGTATATGATATTTAGGGGAATAACTGGAAAATAATTATCATAGATGATTATCCTTTTGGATTTGGGTGTTATAAGTTAAACGGCAACATATTTGTACATGCCATAGAAAACTTTAATACTCATTTCTGGGCGTATGCATAATTGGTTAATACGCCTTATAGTGAAATATTTAGTTGTTATCATTATGAAGTGATAGATGCCTGGAGATTTCAAACTCCAAAGAAACTAAAACACGTAAGTATGTCTTAAATACACGTGATAAATTCATAGGTTAGAGGATGTTGTGAGTGAAATAAGTATAATTTTAAAAAAGATCAATTTATGATAGTTTTTAGATATAGTAGTAATGACTGGCTGCGATATCGTTCGTAAGATCATGTATTGAGTTGACAGTTTCTTTCAAAGCTATTATTTTTTGTATTTTACATAATTTTTACAATAATGAAATTGAGGGGAAATTAAGGAAGCGTTTCGGTTATTTATACAATAAAATACTAGAATGATAAGTAATTTTGAATATCGCACTTATGTGCGTTTGCGGGTGACTCCGTAAAGGTAAATGCCGTGGCTAGTCCCGGTATCCTCAAAAAAATATGTAGGAATTAATTTATCACATGAAAACGAATAGTGGGTAGTGTATAGTATTTTTGAGGAGGTTAACATCGTAAATTAATGGATGAAGGCGATACTTTGTGGAAATTCGGGACGTTACAGATGGTAAATGAAACAAACTTAGTACATTCCACACAGTTTTATATATTCGACAAAAATGCGTCATTTTCAAGGGGAGGCCAACTCAACAAACATTTCCCTACAAGGCGTTATAAATGCTTCTGTGATGAGTGGGGGAAGGACTCAAACCAAGAGGGGGGTGAGTTTAAGGTGGGAGTGAGGGGGGCGGTGTGGAGGGCGGGGGATAGAGGTGAGGGAGGGAGGGAGTTGGGTTCCATCAAGGACAACGGTGGGGGCACAATTAGTGGTGAGGGTTCTGCGGCCGGCATTAGGATAGGGATACAATTCGGATTTTAACACCGTTAAAAACATCTGAGAGGATTTAAAGTTTGTCACATCATTTAAAATACATACATTCGGTGAAATAGAGTGCCTTCAAATTTCTACAATTTCTAAATAATTTAACTTACAACTTGTGTCATATGTATGTAAAACTTTGGTGTTAAATTCACTCTTATGACCAGTCTCTAGAAGATGTTTGGCAAAATATAATTTACAATCACTATAGTTCAAGCTTAGTTTGTGCTCCTTGATTCGGGTTTTATATTTCCAACCAGTTTGCCCCACATACACTCCTTTGCACTCCCAACAATGAAGCACATACACTACACTTTTTTCCAACACATCCACTGGGTATTTTGAATTAAAAAGCACTTTCCCTACGGACGTGGGTGATAAAAACACACTCGATACTTGTCCTTCGGAATATGAGAGCAAAGTTTGTGGGAGATATGGCCGAGAAAAGGTAATTTACACAAACTTATGGTTTTCTCACATCGTGTATCTTGAAGAGAAGTTGAAGATTTCACTGTATTTTGGTAAACTTCTTTATTCAGCAATTTGTGGATCAGGATAGAGCTGTAACCGTTATTATTCCCTAGAGTTAAGATGGTAATTGCTACTTTTTTGAAGCAGGCAGTATCGAGAGGAATAGATACTAGTCTGTGATTCATAGATTTTAACGCTGCTAGTTTATGATTAAAATGGTCATGGGAGTCTTCGGGAATAATTACATCTGAGAAAGTGTCTTTCCTATAAATCGAGAAGAGGTGCTTTCTATCCTACAGGGAGATTGTTAAGTCAAGGAAATCAATGCATATCCCTCCGAATTCCATAGTGAATTTGAGGGAGGGATTGAGTGAGTTTAAAATGTCTAATAATTGGTCTAGTAGTCTTTTGCTCCCCGTCCACAGGCATAGGATGTCGTCAACGTATCTAAAATAATAAAAGATTTTCTTTTGTAACGGGTTTCCAGAGTTAAAAAGATTTTATTCCATGGAGTTCAATAAGATCTCCGCCAATATAGGGGTAAGGGGGGACCCCATGGATAGGCCGTGGTTCTGTCTGTAAAAACTTCCATTAAATTGGAAGTAATTCTGTTCCATACAAACAGCAATTTATGAAAATCGCTTATTGTATATCAGATCATCAGGCATGACTCGGTGAAACCACATAGCGATAATTTAAAAATGATTTCTGTCGGTCGAAACCATGGGTCGGAAGAAAATAAATCTTTTTGTGGAATATTACAAAGTGATATTATTTTTTTAATTAATGCTTATTATTTTTGCTTGGACCTATGAATGCCTGAGTGATTCTAACGTTCAAGTCACTGCTTGTTTGGCTAAGGCCGAGGTGAAAAGGTTGTAGATATGAAATGACACCAATTTCCCGTTCACTGGTGGCGTAGTATTGCTTAACTGGTTGGCTAATTCAATAGAGTTCTTGATGCTGTGGGAGGGTTTGAAGTCGGTGAAGGTCCTGATGAGGATATTTAACTGATTGTGAGAAGAAAGGGAATTTGAGGGGGCAGTAACGTGAGAGACCACTGGACGTATTGGGGTGTTAAGTTTGTGGATTTTGGGGAGTCCATACATCTTCGGTGGTAAGGGGTTCGTATATTTCTACTAAATTGAGGAATTTAGCAATCATTAAGATTACTCCAATGTACTGCGTCGAAAAATACTACAAAATCAGTCGCTTTTTTTTTCAGTTGAACGTTGAAGAGGGTGGCTTGGTTGTTCAGAAGGCCTTTGTGAAGATGAAATATACCTTTTAAAATTGAATGCCATAATTCTTAATCCACCAACGATAAAATCTAGAAAAAATACGAGGTATTGAATAAATATGACCATACAGATAAAAAACAACATTTTTTCACCCTGTTGCAAACGGTATTAAACACTTTGTCTCATCACCTCTGAGTTAAGGAAATTCCAAAGAAGTTAGGACTCGTGTTAGAATTCACATTCCACCAGGAGGGGTGAGAAAAAAGGGAACCAGAATGAGGAGCGTTTCGACACTTGAAAATCATAGTATATTTAATATTGACCCAAATAAGAAAGATAAAAGCCTTAAGAAAAGGCAAAGAGATTCATTATAGAAGGAAGAGTAAAAATAAAAAGGCATAGCGAGGTGGTGGAACGCGAGGAAGCGGGTGTTTGGGGGCCAGGTGGAGAAAGTGAACTGCCCTGGAGGACGGATCACTTTCCCCGTTTCACACAGGAGGAATTTTAGGGGAAAAAATATAAAGGAGGTAGACTAGGTTTTTGCTTTGAACACAACAAACGTGAAGCTTTGTAAGGACAATAACAGACTCCAAAAAGAAAGTGGTCGGGGTCGCTGGTAATCAAAGGGAGGGGATGAACGGGTGAGGGCGTTTGGCAGTTGTGAAAACGAGGAGAGGGGTGAGCGGAGGGAGATGATGGCCCAAATAAAACAGGTGGCAGAGGGAAGAGCGATAAAATTAAGCGCCGTCGAGTTTTGGCTTTCGTCTCCTTCCGTATGGCGTTAGGATACCCATACGGAGCTTTGCGCGTTACCTCCTTTCAATGGTGAAATAAGGCGATACTTGTGAGATTTCACAACAAAAAGCATGAATAAAAGGTAAACAGTTTGTACAATTTGACCCTTTAGCAAAAACTGTTTCGCACTGCAAAAGTAGTCCCGGGCCATTTAGCAGCACATTTGAACGCTGCAGACGTTCATCCAGACACAAACTCACGCTCAGCAGCAACATGACGCAAATCACTCTCCGTAGCTCAGGTACACAGCATGACACGACTCCCACGGGAAGCGCTTCGCATTAATTGTCGCAGATTGCGCTGGCGAGACGGTTGGCAGAGGTCAGTCTGCCTGCATCCTTACTTAGCCCTCTTCACCCTTGATAGGGCTCGTGAGCATCATTCCTGATGCGACAGAACGCTCGGTTGATGTACCCCCGTATTCGACATTTGTGTTTTTCACCCGCCCGGCAAACTGTTCAGCAGATTTGCACACAGTATAAAAGGAGACTGGACGCAACCCACGTCACAGACTGGTTCTGCTGTTTGCCCGCCCATTAGGATGAACAAGGCATATGATCTAGTGCTGGGTCTTTCGTGATTGATCAAATCCCGATATCAAGTTCTCTTAAAAGATTAATCGATGAACTTGATCTCTCCTATGATTGAGGAATTCATCTTTACCGATCACGATAGGAATGATTGTATGACATCAAGTATCGATCACGAGATGTGAGACCGGCCAAACAATAATGAGATAAAATAAAGAGATGGCTCTGAATTGGCAAAATTTATTGAAAGAAGTTTAATAAAAACTATACACTAATATCTATCTATAATACCTACATTACTTAAGTACGCAAATCAATCACTACGCTTTCACTGAGGATGTAAACTGCGAAACGTAAAATACAAGAAAATCCATGTAGTCAATAACTTAATTTCAATTCCATTGATTCCAAATTTTATATAATAGTTGAAACAACGAACTAATTGCAATCACCAATCTTATCCGACTCTTGCAAAGATTATGCAAAACTTTAAACTCATCTCCTGTCATAAAACATTCATTAGGAGCGTCTACCTAACACAAATTACCTTTAAATGTAAAAATATCACCCCAAGAACACACGCAATACATCACAGCACATATAGTACATATAACATTTGTAATCACTGAATGTCCATAATTGCATTGTAACTAAAACACACGATAAACCTTCATTTTAATATTCTCGACAAATATTAAGTCTCTTACACAAATGAAACTTAGTGATACCACTGTAATTAAAAATTGAATTGAAGTGCTACAGTCGGATAATTTTCTTTAAAATCTTACAACTAACGAAAACGATGATCGGTTCAACTTACATTCCAAAATACAATTTCGCAGTGTTCTATGCTAATAATTAGCATTGGTTTTTATAATGAGTTTTGAATAATTTCTGTTCTATAAAATATGTCACTGTTCAATATCTCTTTTAATCGTAAGGGATAATTCTAAGAGTATTCTTCATTATGCTTAAAATCACAAACCAAGGACACTGTGTAATAACAAAAGAAACCTTCGAACGTATTTCACAATTGTGCCTTCAATTGTTTTCGAAGAACTACTAACGATTCCACGTAAACCGGCACTAAACGAGGTAGCTGTATAAATCGGTCATGATTACAGTATATACTCGCTTTGCTCACTAGAACCCCCTCGACTCGCCGTTTGTTGGCTTCGCCCCCAACGTCTGTGTATGTTAAAAAAGGTTTTACTGTGGTACCATGTTGCCAGCGAACTATAAGTAATAGAGAGTAAGAATAAGCATAAACTTGTAGGCAATGATGAGATCTAAAAAAAACACCCAAAAATTTGAGACCCAACCGCTAGTTTAGAAGCTACAGTGGTAAAACCGATATATCCAAATTTTGCGCGATGTTTCCAGCGAACTATAAGTGTTAGAGAGAAATGATTTGCATAAATGTTAGGACTTGATGAAATCTAAAAAAGCCGACCAACGACCAACAAGCCGACCAACAACCAAAAAAATCTATTGAGATCAGTCTTTTAGTTTAGAAGCTACGAGTTGTGAGGGAAAGATGCATTCGAAAATATCACTTTGGCACCATGTTTCCATAGAACTACGAGGGAATCCGTGTTATCGCTAATTATCCGTAAAGGACATGTCAAGGCGCATACCCCTGACAACTTTCAAAGTCATACCTACACTGGTGAGGGCATGAGGGAAAGAAACAATAGAGAGTTTCATGAATTAGCCGGCTTTGGCACCATGTTCCCAGAGAACTTCGAGGGATGAAAAAAACCGATAGCAGAGATCTGTAGACCTGCATGAGATCTAAAAAAATCGACTAACAGATTCGAGATACGACTTCTAGTTTAGAAGCTACAGTCGAAAAACCACGAGTTTCACGAAAAGCCGACTTTGACACCATGTTACCAGATAACTAAAAGGAATGGAAAAGAACGAATAGAATAAAGTTGTAGGCCTGAATGAGATCTAAAAAAAAACCGCCAAACAGATTCGAGATCCGCCCTTAGTTTAGAAGGTACAGTCTTAAAACAGCAAGTTTCACAAGCATCAAATTTGACGCCATATTACCAGCCAAATATTGGTGAAGTTGAGGTTTTACTAATCCCTTGCAAAGGGATTGTCAAGGCGCATGTCCATGTCAAGCTTTAGAAACATTTAACAGTTTTACCAAAACTCAACTTGGGCACCATGCTACCAGAGTACTATAAGAGTTAGAAATAAAGCATGAAGTTGTTGGTCACGATAAGATCTAAATTCCTGGGAAAATAGATTTCAAATCAGAACCGTAGTTTAGGAGCTATAGTAAATAAACCGCCAAAAAATAGAAACTCTTCACTAAATGTTTTGCCTGGTTAGAAAACTACGAAGCGTAGAACAAATGTATTTTGCATGGTTAAGAAAATTCAATTCCCCTTTATAAAAATTTCGTCAGATTTCACATCCGACTCACCGTTTGAAAGATGTGAAGCGAGAACTGAAAGTCTAATTTTCTAAAAGTCCAAAAAATCCGCCATTTTTATATTTTTTGGGTCACTTCCGGTTAAAACTTCGATGATGTCTGGAATTTTCCTCCGATGAATTCTTTCAAAGAAGGTCCGTGAAAAATATCAGGCTCCTAGCTCGTCTGGAAGTGGTCGGGAATAGGCATACGTGAGTGAGTGAGTCACACATGCGGCTATATAGTATTATGAATGACGAATGTCCAGCGATAGCAGCGTTCGCTACGATTTTGTATTAATCACGACTTTCCTGAGAGATCATTGATCGTAGGCAACTTGAATAGATCACTCGCTGAACCATCACTCAATCATGACCTTACACTCACGATCGAATCACAAGTGAGAGTGATAGGCGTGACTGAGATCACTCAAAAGACTGACTTTACCCATCAATAATATGATCCAAAACATTTTTTTTTGTCAAATTGCACCTTCATATGCGTCAATAGGATGTTTGAATGACAATTAGATATAATTTATTCGAAATTTAAAAACCCGTTATTGAGACAATCAAGGGAGAGAAACCCATACTACAAGTCGAAACAAAAATCTATTCATCGTAACTTTGAGATATTAAGGTCAACATGCATTGCTAATTTCTCGAGGGAAAAATATTGCTCAAAATTGAAATACGATATCATAAG
The DNA here is from genome assembly GCA_963573305.1 of Pyrrhosoma nymphula. Taxonomy (NCBI): domain Eukaryota; kingdom Metazoa; phylum Arthropoda; class Insecta; order Odonata; family Coenagrionidae; genus Pyrrhosoma; species Pyrrhosoma nymphula. Next base: position 100,400,579 of record OY754332.1, on the reverse strand, counting down.
AGAAAATTTTAATTAATAATATTATTAAAAAATAAAAAGACTTAAAAGCAATTCCCATTCGCAAGTGAGAATACATTACGTTATCACAATATTTATTGCCTCAAATTATACATTGACACTTAGCGTGCGGGGTCGGTGCAGAGCACGAATGATGGTGCCATTGTAGGTTTAAAGAGGTCGGTTCACAGCACGTATGACTCTGTTGACGGGTCAAAGTGCAAAATAGGTTACGTTATCTTCATTTGCACACACAAATTTCGAAATTCAACGTTAATATAAGTACATTCATGAAACGCATATGCAGCCCATTGGTAATATTTTCCTTTAGCTAGAGAAAAATCCTACAAGCTCTTAATTCTCATAAAAATAAATTCATTATTGTATGACAACTGAATAAAAAATAAAAAATTACATCATGTAATTATGATGAGTTTATATTATGATGTAATTACTTACTTCCATGGCCATTCATATCACTGGTGGTATTTGGCGTCACCAACGATCCACCTCCACTTCTTCCGCGTCTTCCTCGTTGACCGTCATCTTATTCATGTCTATGATTACTTGGTCTTTCCATCTCTTCTTTGGGCATCCATGAGGTCTTCTTCCATAAGGGCTTTCTTTCCCAACTTGTTTAATAAGACGTCCTCTTCCCTTCTTATTATGTTCCCTGCACTTCGCAATCTTCGGCTCTTGACTTTGGCTACAACGTTTGGTGCTTCGAATAGCTCCCTTATTTCTTCGTTATGTTTCATCCTTCACGTTCTGTCTTCTCTTGTAGGTCCAAAGACGTTTCTAAGTACGCTATTTTCAAAGGTAATCAGCTTTTTTCAGTCTTTTTGTCAACAATTCATGACTTAGATCCATATAGAAGGACTGGTCGTACTATAATTTTGTAGATTTTTAAATTTGTACTGATTGATAAAAGCTTTGACGACATACGATCATTTAAGAAAAACATGTTTCTATTGGCTGAATTTATTCTGCTTTGGATATCAGATTGTTCACTGTTGTTGGAGCTTATCATATAACCAAGGCATTTAAAATCATAAACATTTTCAATGTTGTGATCTACAACTGTAGACAATTTGGAGTCGTCATGATTCCAACCAAAATACATACATCTTTTCTTATCGTCGCTGACGTTAAGCCCTGCCGCCTGGGTTTCTTCGATTAGAGTTTTTGCCATGTCTTTGACGTCTTCCTTGCTGTCTGCTAACAGAACTAGGTAAACTGCGAAGGCGAGCACCGATATCTTTTTTCCTAACTTTATCCCCAAATCAGTTTTCCTTGTTTCCTTTGGAGCCCTTTCTAAAGCAATATAAAAACGCATGGGGGATAGACCGTCTCCTTGTCTCACCCCAGTCTTCACTTCAAAGGTTGCAGAGTAATCGTTATCAATTTTTATTTTACATTAGCTATTTTTGACACACAGCAATGCCATCTTGATTAGTGTCCTAGGAATGCCAAAGTTTTTCATCTTTTCCCAAATCTTTTCTCTGCATAAACTATCATAAGCTTTGCTGAAATCGATAAATAAGCCAAAGAAATGCTTGTTAAACTCCCAATATTTTGAAATAGTCTGTTTAAGAATGACGATTTGGTCTGTAGAGGATCTGCCTTTCATGAATCCTGCTTTGAGACCTTCTACAATTTCATTGGTATAAATCTCTAATCTGCTGAGCACAATTTTGAAAAAAAAACTGTACGTGGTATTTAAAAGAGATATTCCGCGGTAGTTGGCTGGGTCTTGTTTATAACTTTTTTGAGCACTGAGGCAAGTATTGCTTCTTCCTAATCTTTTGAAATATCTTCCTTCTTACAGACTTACAACAACGGTTTATGTATTATTATGGCCAAATCCTTGCCCCCCGCCTTAATTTATTTTTCTTAATCATGTAATTACATGGTTTAACTATGATGATATTATATTATTAAGAGTTCTAACGCTAAAAATGCATGATGCATTTTTTTAAATTATTCATTCATTCATTACAGTAATCTACCGGTTAGAGGTAGGTTGTGATGAAAGTCAGAGAATATCCAACGAACTCTTACACGTGCTGTGCCCTTTCTACCTCTTGTATTTCTTTCTTCATCTCAGCATAAGTCCTACCTTTCTTCATCCCGTCCAAAAAATCGATTCTCTTCCTTCCCCTTCCCCGCTTACCCAACATCCTTCCCTCTATCACGACCTTCAGCAAACCATCGTCCCTCATTACCCCTTCCAGCCACCTACCCTGCCTTCCCCTAATCTCATCTATAAGTTTCCTCTCCTCGCCCACCATGTCAAGCACTTCCTCATTTGTCTTCCTTTCCGTCCAACACACCTTCTCCATCCTCCTCCACACCCACATCTCAAAAGCCTTCAGCCTATTTTCGTCTTCCTTTCTCAAGGTCCACGTTTCTGCCCCATACAATGCCACACTCCATATCAAGCTCTTTACTAGCCTCTTTTTTACATCCTTACTTAAGGTCCCCGTCATCAGCTCCCTTCTATTATTTAACGCTTCCTTCTCTTCATTCCGTATTTCTCACACTGCTTTTCCAGTGCATCTACTAAAGTTTGAAGTCCTTTCGATGACCGACTCACCAACGCCTGGTCGTCTGCGAATCTAACCGACTTTATCCACTGGCCTCCTACTTTCATTACCACGTCTAGCTCATCCCATGCCTCTCTTACCATTTCCTCAGAATAGATGTTAAAAAGTAAAGGCGACAACGGGCACCCTTGCCGCACCCCGCGACCTATAACTGCCCACCCTGATTCAACGTCCGCTACCCTTACCTGAGCCCTCTGCCCCATATATAAGTTTCGGATGAGTCTCCTATCACGCCAATCTATTCCTATTTTCCCCAGTATCTGCATTAGTTTCTCCCAGTTTACTCTGTCAAACGCCTTTTCGAAATCTACAAAACAAGCAAAAACATCCTGATTATGCTCTATGTTTCTATCTATAAGTGTCCTCATTACCGCAATCGCATCTCTGGTTCCCCTCCCCTTCCTAAACCCAAATTGGTCATCGCCTAAATAGCACTTTGCTCTGCTCTCCAACCTTCTATTTAGTATTCTAAGCAACACTTTTGCTGCGTGCGAAATTAAACTGATTGTTCTATACTCCTCGCATTCTGACGCTTTCTTCTTCTTCGGGATAGGTATTAATACTGTTTTCACGAAATCCTCTGGCCATACTCCTTCCTCGTAGATCCTGCGAATAAGTTCGAAAAACGATTTTCTCCCCCTACTACCTAGATTCTTCAGTAGCTCCGAAGATAGGTTATCGGTTCCCACGGCTTTTCTACCCTTCATCTCTCTTAGTGCCCTCTCTATTTCACTCTCAAGTAACTCCGGTCCGAGGTTATCTTTATCTATTGTTCCTTTGTCCTCTAGATCTAGGCTAAGGGGTCTATTCTCGCTGTCATATAGCTCCTCTACGTATTTTCTCCACCTTTCTTGGATATCTTCCTGTTCGATTTATATCTTTCCTGTTTTGTCCTTAACCTTTGGTATCGCTTGACCTCTCTTACCACCCGATAACATTTTCACCTTGGCGTACAAAGCGCCCACTTCCCCCTCCTCCTGCATCTTTTCCATTTGCTCACATTGTCCCTTCCACCAGTTTTCTTTTGCCCGATTGGTCACACGCCTGAGTTTATTATTCAATTCCTTGTACTTCCTCTTCCCTACGTCGGTGTTCACGTTTTTCCATATCCTTCTCTCCTCCATTTTCTTTATCATTTCTTCTGTAACCCACTGCTTCTTAACCCTCTTCTTTTCCACCGTTCCTATTGTTTTCTCTGCCGCTCTTGCGATGCCTGTTTTTATAACCTCCCATCTCTTCTCTATGGTTCCCATCCGCTTCTCTTCACCTATGTTCTTTTCTACTAGCTCTTGGTATTCCCATTTTTCAACCCTTTCAATGCTTCAAGGTTCCACCTCTTTATCTTCCTACCTTTACAAAGCCTTTTGAATCTAACTTCACACTTCATCATCACCAAGTTATGATCCGAGTCCGCATCCGCCCCTGGATAGCTACGAGAGTTTTTTACACTGTTCCTAAATCTCTGCCTCACCATTATATAATCAATTTGGTATCTCCCAGTGTCACCCGGCATTTTCCATGTGTACCTACGCCTGGGGTGATGTTTAAACCACGTGTTTGTCACTACTAATTTATTTCTTCTACAAAATTCAACTGCCTTTTCCCCGCGATCATTTCTTCTTCCTAGCCCAAACCCTCCTACTTCTAATCCGTCCCTCCCTTCTCCCACCACTGCATTCCAGTCACCCATCACTATCAGGTTTTTCTTCCCCGGCACTTCTCTAATTATTTCTTCTACTTGCTCGTACACCTCTTCCACCTCTTCCTCCATATGGTTGCTCGTAGGCATGTATACCTTGACCAGTACGAAATTCGTCGGGCGTGCTTTTATTTCTACCACTAGTATCCTGTCGTTCACCTGTTCAATGTTTACCACCCTCAGTCCCAACTTTGTGTTCAGTACCATGCCTACCCCCCGTTGACTCTCATCTCCCCCACTATAGATCACCCTGTAGTTATCACTCCAATAGTCCCCGCTATCCTTCCATCTAACCTCGCAAAATCCCAAAGCATCTATTTTTCCTTTTTCCATTTCCTGCTTAATATTTTCAAGCTTCCCAGCCCTCATCATGGTCCTTACGTTCCAAGTTCCTATTTTTACCATTGTTTTCCTCCTCCTCTTCCTCTTTTTCTTCTTCTTCTCCCTCCTTTCCCTTGTATCTTCTGATGATGATTCTGTGCAAGGATTTCGTGTGATGACGACCGCGGAGGCCTTGCCTCCCCCGCTGCCGGGCACGACACCCGCCCTAGTGGGCGGCGCCCCGTAGTTGCCAGGAATCAGATCTCTTTGAATGACTTTCATGTTCTGGGAAGTGATAGTTGAGAGGTATCCCACGCGACTCAACGGTATTTTTAACGTGACACCATCACGGAACTACCTTTCGTCTGGCTCCTACCCTTCGACCTATCTGGCATGGGTGGCCCTACCAGGAGCAATGTACTTGCTCCTGCCAGTCCAGCTCTAGGGGTCATTGGAACGCACATGCCCTTCCACCACGTCAAGGTCGTAGTTCAAGGAATTATACGAATGTTAATAAAAATCCTACTACAGAACAGAAAAATGTAAATACACAAATCATCACGAAGTAAAGAAAACTTTGCAATTTATTTCATCCATCACTTTCACATTTTTACGTGAAAAAATTTGAAACTATCGTATTGAAAACTCCTAATTGCCCTTACTATTGCTCCGGACCTTTACATTGCATTTAACGTCGATGCTGATTCTTTTGATAACATAAAATATATGATAAACAGCTACTATTTGGTGGCCATTTTGTTATAGAGGGATACATTGTTAAATTTAAAAAGATGTGTTTATAATTCTCCATGGGAATGATCATAGTATCCAGTAATATTCGAGCTAATTCTAAGATAGTTCCCTCTAATCCAGTTTTTCCCAAAAAAGTTTTCACTTGCGATTAGTAGCTCTAACCTTGCAGCAGTTCTAACCTTGGATAGCCAGACTGAATGCGTTCATAGGCAATATTCCTTCTAGATTAGGTTATATCAGCAATAATTACGTTTAGCCTTTATAAAATTACGCTATGACGAGGCTATCAAAAACGATTACGTGTTTCACGATTTTGTAGAAAAATGGCATGGTGATTTCATGTGCTGAAGGACATTCAGACCCTCAGACCTATCGAGAGCGGAATATCATCGTAAGTTAAAATTTTGTGAGAATGTAAATAAACAGTATGAATAATAAGGATTACTGACAAACACAATTCTATCAACAGTTACCATGGCGAGAGTGATGACAGAATAAATGGACGCAGGAACATTAGTACATATTAATTTATCGTAATAAATTGAATTTATTCTAAAATTGAAGCATGAATTCAATCTTAAAAGATGAAAACGATAAAGAGTTTAAAAATGAAATAAAGAAGAGAATAAATAAAGGAAATTCTCAATATTAAATACTGTAAAATCTATAGTTTCAGGCTTCAATTCGAGGAAGTATTTAGTATCCATACTAATTAACAACATTGATAATTTTCCACGTAATTTATTTAAGGGTACTAAGAGTCTTTGTTTAAACCACAGTCTCTATATTCAAACAGAATTCAAATTGTTCACCTACCTCACTGAAAGCAGCCTTTTATCCAACCTAAACCCATACCAAGCTCCTAGGTAATGGTAATGACAAACAAGAAAAATTTTTAAAGTCATGAATTTATAAACTAAATTGCAATAGTTCTTATATTTCTAATGTCGTTCAGACAAATAGAAAATTCAACATATGCTGCAAGTAACACAAAATTTGACACAAAAATAAGGATTCCCGCACCATCTTTGCTAAGCACCTCCTGGAATGCAACCATTAAAACAATTTTGTTCCAGAATCCTACAATACTCTCTAAGGGATTAAAAATTGACGCTCTCGAGCAAATCGAGATAAAAAGGCACTTGGAAAACCCTAACACGACCCTTTGTAGTGAGCAAATGTTCCCGCAGTCCTTTTTTTTTTCGAGGCACTAGCCTTGGGAAATACCAGCCATTCACCCCACCGTACAGTGGGCTGAAATCGAAAAAAGCAGGCCAAAACCTAAAAACAGGTTTCTTTCAGGCCGGAAGTTAAAACTGCCCATTCACTATCCATAAATTGGTGCATATGATGATGCACGCCGCTTTTCATAATTCGTAAGTGTTAATAATATACATTGGCTCAAAGTTAGACAAATTTTGCAAAAATCGATCGCGTTACTTTTTTCCGGAAATCACCGAATTCAAGCTAATACAGAACGTTTTAAAGTGAAGATGTGGAGTAAGAACAGAATGTATTTAGTATTGGAATAAAAACAGAACTTATTTGGTATGACTGTTCTTTTTCATTAAATATTACTTATTTTTTGGACAAAGTTGTTATATTTGTCATCGTTACAGGACAAAATAGCGGACCCTGTTTTTCGTCAATTTGTCACCTATATGTAGGACATCGACGAATAAACATAAGGACATCGACGGACCCTTAGATACTTATATCAACGATAATAACACAGCTTTTAGATTGTGAATCCGAAGAAATCATCAGCAACCGATCGCGACGCCGAAAATAAAATCGATTTTTCGATCGCGCTCGGATCTGCCCGCCGGCAACGGGGAATGCTGTGGCGCGGCGTGTGTTGGGAAGCGCTATTGTTCCAAAACCTTCGTTATGGCTATTTTCAAGCCATATCAATTGAAAAGGACCTCCATGTACGCTTCAATGATGTTAATCCGGGGAAATCGATCTCCCTTTACGGTTTCTACTGTTAGCAAAGTTAGCATTTATTCCGCTTTCCTCGGATGAAATACAGGCTCTAACACTGGCATTTCACGCATATATTTTAGCCTTTGAAAGGATATAGCAGCTTCATTAGGCTAATTATAACCATCTAAGAAACGAAAACTTATTTTGAACGGTACCACCTAGTAGCTGGTGTCTAATTACTAAAACTAAGGCTATTATTATCGGCAGTAGGAAACTTACATCTAAGATAAATTTTCACCACATTTCAGCAATCACAGTCAAAAATTAAGCTGTCCCCTATAAAGAACACGTAAAAAATCTAGGGGTAATAATGGACAGGAACTTAAATTGGAATGTACACTGCTTAAATATTAGGAGTAAAAGCTTTAAAACTCTTCACCAATTATACAAATCCAAAAACCAGTTGCCTACAAACATACGAAAAACAATCGTAAATGCGATTATTTTCCAACATTTTGATTACTGTTGCGGTGCACTAAGCAATATCAACGAAGAAACAAATAATAAGCTCCAGATTACTATGAATGCTACTGTGAGATTTTTATGTATTCTAAAACGGTGGGATCATGTTACTGATTTATACAAGAGACTAAAGTGGCTTAAAGTTAGAGAAAGACGGCTTTATTTATCCATTCTCTCCGCCTTCAAAATTTTGAAGTAAACCTGTCCTCCATACCTGTTCAACTATTTTATTTAAAAACAACATCCAAAACCGGCTAACAAGATCCCATCATTTAGACCTACAGATCCCACAGCACAAAACTGAAATGTACCATAAATCTTACATCGCCACTGTGGCAAGAAATTGGAATACCTGTACCCTGTTTTAAAAGGAAATTATTTCAATCCATAATCACGAAGATGTTGAGGGAGAAAGTGAAAATGAAAATGATTGTTGTAACACTGTGATCAATTTAAATTTTGTTGTGAAAACACTTTCTTGTATTTTATGTGTAAATTTATTACTATTATGTATATGTTTATGTAAACACTGTCTTATAAGCATTATGATATATTTTAAATTATGTCATGTGTAAATGATAATTAATGTACTAAGGTGTCTGAAAGACGATAAGGTTCTACAACAATAAACGTTTAATTTATTTATTGTTATTATTAATTACCGCCCTCATTGCGGCAGGCTTCGCAAAAAGGGTATTTATTTTATAGACCGTTAGCGAGTTCTACCAGAAAATATATTCCTGCTTCTCTATATTTGAACGAGTTAAATTGTATCTTTCTTTAAATTTATCAGGAAAACATGCACACGTCAGTGGTTGTAGTTGATTTGAAATTTTAATGATAGAATTGAAAATGAAATGCACTTTCATTGAATAATACCTAACGTAATGTCAGAAAGAAAAAAATCGAATGATATATAACATAATGCTAGAAAGCAGAAAAACCATCGTAAATTAAATTTGAGAACTTTTTTATTTCGATTTTGGATTTCTACTGTAAAATATATTATTACTAAATTGTTGGAGAACATAGAAAAAATCCCTTGAAATATCAATGGTATTTTTCTGAGCCGACTGAAGAATCTTTACTTCCTTAATCTATCAATTTCTGTTCAGCATCGCTTAATGTTGTTATATCCCTTTAATTTAATTGAATACTCTAATATAATGAAGTATATAATAGTTAAATCTTATTAGATCCTTTGGCATACTCCTGATATTTTTTGGTATTTATGTTCAGGTGTTAAGGGTTCCGAGGTAAGGATAATATGTAAGGCTTCGTTGGTGGCCAATCTCTCATTTTTTCCAGTTAAACATTCTCTAAATTTTCTTACATATCCTTATTTCGTACCTCTAAAGCAACTTCTGATAATTGCCCCAATGGTAGAATTACCTCCTTTGCAATTCCGGCATCGTGTATGAGAACTTTGTGAACCGTGGAAGGCATGTAGAACCACGGGTTGAGTTTAGAGAGATATAGTAGGGAGAGCCATTTTTCGTTTCGTCTCAGGAATCATTCGTTATTCCTAGAACTAACTTCCCACTTCTGTTGGTAACGCACCAAGAAAAAGAACATCAGGAAATCAGTAAGGGCCTTAGTAGCGTCACTATTACCTTCTAAGTGAAATTTTCCTGGTAGAAAATTCAAATACCTTTCAACGGTGGTTTTGTGTCAAAGACATATTTTTTTATGCAACAGTAGACGAGATATTTCGAGGCGAGATTTTATTTTTACTGAACATGTACAAGACTCTACCTTCTCCCTATAAAAAACTGAGCATTTATTTTCGCTCACACACAGAAGGGACAAGAAATAAAAAAATGTGAGACACTTAGTGATAGCATTAGGAAACTAATGTCGATATAACATTTAAGATATTACTACTCTGTAGATTCTGTGAATATTACGAGGTGTGCAACATTAAAACACATACAAAAAAGTCATTTTTGCAATAAATAAGTGATATGCAAAAAAACGCCATTTTGGGGGGTTTTTCGAAGTTTTTGCAACAAATAATTATAAAAAATAAACTTACCATAGCTCATATTATGCGTTTTTTAATTGTATACAAAAAACATTTGAAACATTTTTTCCTAAAGTGAATACCTTGGCTTGTAAAATTGAAAAACCGTTTTTAGCCAACTTTGAACCCCTGTAATTTGTTTATAACGGTCTAGTTCGAAGTTTAAAAATATATAGGTATATATAACTCTCCCTCCCCTACAACTTTTGACTATTCTTAACCTGTATCACGAAAAAACCTTCAAATTTCCCTACAGACTGGACTATAATGCCAAATTCCATATCAGCTGATGAACACAACGCTTGCCTCAAAGCGTCGCATCTTTTGAGACATGTACAGAAACTCACGTTAACGAACAATATGCTCGTAAATCAACTCAATGTGTTAACCATATGTTCAAAACTGCTCAAGGACATCGATAATGAAAAATTAACAGTTGATGCCAACAAAAAAATATTTTAATTCCAATGAACTCTAATATCATTGTCCCATCGATAGAACAATCAATTCAGAAAGCTTTTCCACAAGTTGTCACCAATTACAAAAATCACCGATGGCTTTGCGAACGCGCTATTTTGGTAGCAAAAAACACCGACGTCAATGCAATTAACTACGCCATCCACGAACGAATTTCGGGCGAGTCTTTCACCTACAAATCGATTGATAGCGTCATGAATGCGGACGAGATTTTTAACTATCCAATTGAGTTTTTAAATTCGTTGGATCTTTCTGGTGTACCACCGCACAAATTGTCACCTTAACTTGGCGCACCTATAATTGTTTTGTACAACATTAATATACCGCGAATGTGCAATGGAAGCAGACTCACTGTCAAACCACAGATAGCAAACGTCATTGTAGCAACAATTCTCAATGGCAATTCAAAAGGAGAAGATGTGCTTATTCCAGGTATTCCCATCATTCCCACTGACATGCCACCGACATGACATTCTCAATGAGAATAAACAATTCACAAGGTAAATCGCAACAAGTGTGTGGATTTAATATGGAAAACCCATGCTTTTCACACGGTCAATTATATGTTGCATGCTCATGAGTGAGACAACCGAAAAAGTTGTTTTTGCAGGGGGCGGTAGGACCAAACATATTGTATATCCGAAAGCACTCGAATAAAATTTTCAACTCTATTTTATTACACAAAATATCATTTTCTTTCATTAATGTTGAACATGTAAATGTGTCTGTTTTGTATATTTGTGCCTACTTAAAAAGAAAAAGTGGCATTGCAACGCATGCCGGGCCCCGCCGGTGATCGCGCCTCAAGTTGGCGCCACCTTATTTCTCTCTCAAGTTTGCATGGGATGGGAAAGCTTAAAACAATGCAATTGCTGTTTTGGGGAAGAAAACATAATGCTGAATGTTTTTTCATTTTTGGGAAACATATACACTCATTCAGCCACATTTTCCACTGCCTCCACTTGAGTAGTGCAAAAATAAGAAAAACACCAAGTTCACTTCAAGAGCACACCAGACCTGCCTGCAAAGCAGACAGCAGGTCTGCTAGTCTGTATATATTAATCTTGTAGCGTGTCAGTCAGTCAGTCATTCTGTATCCATTTTGTATATATCTCTATCGAGTTTTGAGCTAGAGAAATGAGATTTGGTGCAATAAATGTGGATTCTCTGTCTGTATGATTTGGTAGTAGTTTAGGATTTTTAGTAGTTGGTGGTGCAATGAAAAATGCAAAAAACCGTGGCTATTAAGCTCATAATCCGTAAAAACTGCTTAACAGCGATTAATTTATTTAAGCTAGCAACGGTGATGTAAACAAAGAGTACTCATTAAATTACAATCAGTTACAAACCATATGGGCATATAAACGTTGTTAATTTATCTTTTTCAGGTAAATGTTGATTGCACTACGATATCTGTGCTACGTTTTTATTTCATTTCTTTTATTTCCTTTGTTACATAGCTACTTTTACGCGAATGAAGTTATTTAGTGAAGATATTTAGAAATCATCCGGGTGAACGTTTAAATGTATGCCACTCCAAAACAATGAGGTTCATGTCAAATTTCTGTAAAATCAACGTTAAGATAATCAATTCAGTGTTTTGATATTGCCGTTCCCTTGATTTGTTTTTATTGCATAAGATATACGATTAGCTAACGTAGGTAAAATAAACCTCAAGAGTTTTCCTTGCATTCAAGTGTCTGGATAAATATAAAAGGTCTTAAACGTTTCAATATATTTGCGTGCGCCGCTGACTCAATATTGGTACAAACTTCACGTGGAAAGTTTAGAAGTATTACTCATACCATTACGAATGCTACATGAATGTGCGAGAAACTGACCTCGGAGATAATTCATTTACAGTGTTTGTTAATATATGTCAAATATTGCTCATGTGCTTGCTGTTTTCGGGAAGTAAAATTGCCAGTGGGCCATCTTTAAGAGCATACCAGACAGAGACTGCCTGAAAAGCAGGCAGCAGGTCTGCTTTTAATGTAATTTAAAATAATAACTGTTATCGCTAAAGAAAATTTCAAGTTTAAATTGACAACTAGCATCAATATGTCCTTATATTTACCATCTTCCACAGTGACAGTATAGGTTATTGTTTGCTTTAATATTAAGAATTAGAGTTTAATACACGTCTTTAATTCAACGTTTTCAGAAAGCAGTTCGCACATTTGTCAATTGATAATTCAATTACGTAGATCTGAATTGTTACAAAAATATTCCGCTTATACCTTGAGATATTTTTGACTGCACCACAATATATTGCACACAATATGAAAGGTAACAGCCAATTAAAAACAATTATGGAAGGACAACTGCATACTAAGAATTACCAAGGAATATAAGAAAGGAATACACCGGTTAAACTATGGTAAATATTTAATAAAATTTTCTAGAGGATAGCTGCTGGAAAGGGACTGAAGACTTGAAGGAAACCAATATTTGGAATGGTGATGATCATGACGATTACGATTACCCCGATGAGGACCCGAGAAATGGGTTTGAATGCATGAACACCAAATAGGCTTTGGAACCGGCAGGAGGCAACACCCCATACTTCATTTAGACCTATGTTAAAATCACTATGGAAATCTTTGTTTCGACTAAATTTCTACTAATTCCACTGATATATCCAAGATCACTTGTACACCTAAACTTTCCTCATTTCCACAAAATCTAGCACTTGATTTCATAATTCCAAACCGTCAATATAATGAATCAAGCCCAAGCCAATTATTCTGGTTGGGATAATTTGGGCAAATAGGTGGATTTTAGACGATATCTTCCGAAAACAGCAACAATGACATTTTAATTTCTTAAGATGACAGAAAAAATATACCATACCTTACATGTTGCATTGGGAGACCGAGGGAAGAGATGGTACACCAAGTTGTATTCACCTGAGGAGTAAAAGAATTAATTAGAACGTTATTCAATTTGACAACCGCAGTACAACTATGAGCAATAAAATGCTTCGGTTGATAAGGTTCACGAGCATTATGGAACTCAGGTATACTAAAAAGACAGTCAAAATTGATACTTTTGTATAAATTATCTAAACCATCTATACTTCTGATTAACTTTATATAGCTGAGAGAATATTTAAGAGAACACAACTTTTATCGCAAAGGAAGGCATGCTTTAATTTAGCAAAATTCAAATTTCAGATATTGACATCATGCACAACATGCTTTCTTCATGTTGACAGAAACTGCAAAGTATAATTCTAACAAGTTCACCTGATTTTCAGTGTAATTAGAGCCTTCGGGAGGAAGCAAAGAAAAATTTCTATCCTTTCCTGAAATGGAAAGTGATACACTCCACTTGGGAAAGAACGTCACCAAAAGGCCGTTTACTTATTCACTACGGAGACGAAAAATTGTCCGATAAAGCCGATGGATATATAGCCCGAAGCATTTCCAATGCGCATTGAATAGATTTATGCTCGTGGATATTCGCAACTAATTGAATCACGCAGCCATTCAATCATGAATATGTAGCTATACGCTCATGGTAATATTCCAGGGTCCTGCTTTGTAGGGTTAAATGGCAAAATATATTTCCTCGTTGATCATTGATGCCCAACAGCTTTTTTCACAAAATTATCCCGAGAAAATCACTTAATAAGTCGCTACTCTTCTGTTACCTGCTCACATTTATGCTCATATATTACAAGGAGTAAACCTGGCACCTCACGGGAATTTATCCTGAAGTATAAAGTACATGCAACAGCCGACCTTAAACAATGACATGATTGGAAAGAGCGCAATGAAAATAAAATTGAAAATGGCGCCAAGACAAATGTCAAAGATTCAAGGAAATAAGATGGAACCTGTTTGACTTAAAAACTTGATGTAGTCCTGAATAATAAGTACGTATTGCATTACTCCCCCATAGTACACAAGAAAAAGGTTCAAATGAATTACAGTCCTTCGTATTAGGCTTTGATATGGGTTTATCTACTTATAAAGTGAAACACAAGGTTGTTAACGAAAGAATGCTGCAGGTAGATAGTAAACAGGCTGTTGGATAGCGATGAGTAGGTGATAAGGAGCGATGAGATTGAAAGGTACCAATAGAGGACAATGAACAAGCAAGTTAAATAAATAAAGGCGATAAAGTTAAATAAATATATCACCTTCATAAATAGATCAAAGAAATGTATGACGCATGCCAAGCGGGAGTAAAAAATTGTGAGCATGCATATGTGCAACACTCTCTATTTTCAAAATGCCTTCATTTTCTTGGCTATTTAGAAGCCCACGTCCCTCTAAAAAGAAGTTGTGAATGTTGCATATTGGACAACATTATTATTAGGTTTACTTGTAAAGGATAAAAATATCCACTAGATTTCTCTCTTTTTACGCCTAAAATATTTCTTTCTTCAACTTTGCATACGCCATACCCTTTGATATTTTTCAACGTTTTTTGATAGATATTGATTCATTTTCCACCGCACATATCCATTTTTTTATATGATTTCTTTTGCTTCTGTCTTTCATCATTGTCCTGCTTCTTTTTCATACGTCCACTACATAGTAAGAAATTAAAATATTTTTAAGTAAGAATCAGGGAGCAAAAATTATAAAGGCGGTTTTGTTATAGAAAATTTCGACGCTAAAACGCGTTCATAAATATCTTCCGGAGGGCGCACATTTTTATTGGCGCAGAAGGAGTGCGGAACGAAGTTTAAGTCGCACGATATTCCGCCTTGCTCGTCCACACTCAATCCAGTATGCCTCGCCGTGCCGATAGCAGCAGAGAGAGGGAGCAGAAAAGAACGGCATCCTCAAATATCACCCTCGACGCATCAATACTAGTAATCCCATCCAACTCGCCGCAAGCGGAGTGGATTTAACGGTTGAGGAGAGAGCATTTGAGCTCGGCGCGGAGTCCCGACTCCCGCGTATACAAGCACCGAGGGCTCGAAGCGGCCGCTTAAAAGCCGTCAAATAAGGACTCCAGTCCATCGCTGCTAATCAAATTTGCAACCTTGGAAACCACCACGGAAAAAGCGTGTTCGGGGAACACCCGTTCATATCCCGCCACCCGCTCCCGGAAATAATGCATACCCGACCTACATCCCATGCCACTCTCCGCGGCGATAATTCTACCGCAGGGTGCAACGGCAAGTCATCAAAGGCACCGCCTTTGTATATCGCTCCACCACCTCCCTTCCCTTGGGTGACAGCCAAATGTTGACCAATCGGATTCTTCCTCTCCTCCTTCCCCTTCACCCATTCCTCATCACCTGATTCGAAGAATTTGGGTCAGACGGATCACCCATTACATTCGGTTGAACAACTACTGCAGTTTCCAATGGATGGTCAGCAACTAAGCCAGACTTACCCCTGGAGCACACCAGCAACTCACTGATGGATGTAAGGCTACTCATTGTAATGCAAAAGAAAAGTTAGATTCCTCATTACAGTAATCTACCGGTTAGAGGTAGGTTGTGATGAAAGTCAGAGAATATCCAACGAACTCTTACACGTGCTGTGCCCTTTCTACCTCTTGTATTTCTTTCTTCATCTCAGCATAAGTCCTACCGTTCTTCATCCCGTCCATAAAACCGATTCTCTTCCTTCCCCTTCCCCGCTTACCCAACATCCTTCCCTCTATCACGATCTTCAGCAAACCATCGTCCCTCATTACCCCTTCCAGCCACCTACCCTGCCTTCCCCTAATCTCATCTATAAGTTTCCTCTCCTCGCCCACCATGTCAAGCACTTCCTCATTTGTCTTCCTTTCCACTAGTTGATAATGTTACTAAATAACGGAATATAAAGACTCATCATAGTATCACAATCCTCGGATATGTATACTGCAGCCCTCCATTTCGCCTTATCCCATCCCAGTTCCTTCACTTCCCTATTGTTATTCTCCCCCGTATCCCTCTTGACTTGCCGCAAGTATTTGTCTCTTGGTCTTCCTCTGGAGACTTTCCCTTCAATTTTTCCCTACATTATGCTTCTTATGTAATCGTTGTGTCTCATAACATGGAACACTCACCCTGCTCTTCTTTGGCGTATGGTGCTCCACAGTATAAAAAGGGGAAAGAAAAATTTATCTGTGGAAAATTGTAATATCCTAGTTCTTATTATTGTGCTCCACAGTGTCCTTTCTTCGCCAATTCTTCTGTAAACCTCCTCGTTTCTCACCCTATCTGTCCATTTGATCTTTAGCATCCTCCTCCAGCACCATGTCTCGAAGGCTTCTACTCTTTTCTGGTCAGTATTTCCAACGGTCCATGCTTCTGATCCGTAGAGTGCCACTGCCCACACGAATGTTTTCACGTACTGTTTCCTTGTCTCCAATCTTATGCTCTTACAGCAGAATAGCGGCTTTTTGGTCATAAATGCCGTCATAGCTTGGGATATTCGACGCTGGATGTCTGTCGTGCTTCTTCCATCACAGGTAATGGTGCTCCCGAGGTAGGTGAATGATTCCACTTGCTCCAATCTTTCTCCTTTGAGGCGGACGTCTGTCACTTCTTTCTCTATTTCGCACACAAGTATCTTACTTTTTTTCTTATTGACTTTAATGTTGTATTTCTGGGACACTTTTTCAATTGTGTTTTGAGAGGTATGTAGGTCTCCCTACGATCGCGATATCATCAGCGAAGCGTAGCATGTTTATTTATTCTCCATTCACTTTGATTCCTTGTTCTTCTATTTCTTTTATTGCTTCATCCATGAACATGTTGAAGAGTGCTGGTGGCAGGTTACATCCTTGTCGGATCCCTTTGTTAATATTTGCCTACATATTTATTCCATCTTGCGTGCGTATTGTGGCCCCCGGGTCCTTGTAGAGGTGGAAGATGGTTCTTCTGTCATTGTAGTCCAAGCCACATTTTTCCATAGTATTGAACATCTTATTCCATTCGACATTATCGAATGCCTATTTTGGGTCCACGAAGGCTATATACTATATAATATAAAGACTACACACAACTAATTTGGTGCAAGAACATAATTCCTTCATACGAATGGTGTGTCATCTTTAATGAGAGAAAGTTGAACGTTTCCCTTTAAAATAGAGTACAACAACCTATAATATGACAACTAAATTCGGATTAAAATATATCTCATTCATTACAGTAATCTACCGGTTAGAGGTAGGTTGTGATGAAAGTCAGAGAATATCCAACGAACTCTTACACGTGCTGTGCCCTTTCTACCTCTTGTATTTCTTTCTTCATCTCAGCATAAGTCCTACCGTTCTTCATCCCGTCCATAAAACCGATTCTCTTCCTTCCCCTTCCCCGCTTACCCAACATCCTTCCCTCTATCACGATCTTCAGCAAACCATCGTCCCTCATTACCCCTTCCAGCCACCTACCCTGCCTTCCCCTAATCTCATCTATAATTTCCTCTCCTCGCCCACCATGTCAAGCACTTCCTCATTTGTATTCCTTTCCGTCCAACGCACCTTCTCCATCCTCCTCCACACCCACATCTCAAAAGCCTTCAGCCTATTTTCGTCTTCCTTTCTCAAGGTCCACGTTTCCGCCCCATACAACGCCACAATCCATATCAAGCTCTTTACTAGCCTCTTTTTTACGTCCTTACTTAAAGTCCCCGTCATTAGCTCCCTTCTATTATTGAACGCTTCCTTCGCTAGCGCTATTCTCCTCCTAATGTCTTTGCTACTATGTCCTCTTTCTTCTAGCGTACTACCCAAGTAATTTAATTGTTCTACTTGCTCCAGTTTTTGACTACCTACTCTTATCACCAGCTTCGCTTTCTCACTCCTACAGACTCTCTTTACTTTTGTTTTCCTATTATTTATCTTCATTCCGTATTTCTCACACTGCTTTTCCAGTGCATCTACTAAAGTTTGCAGTCCTTTCGATGACCGACTCACCAACGCCTGGTCGTCTGCGAATCTAACCGACTTTATCCACTGGCCTCCTACTTTCATTCCCACGTCTAGCTCATCCCATGTCTCTCTTACCATTTCCTCAGCATAGATGTTAAAAAGTAAAGGCGACAACGGGCACCCTTGCCGCACCCCGCGACCTATAACTGCCCACCCTGATTCACCGTCCGCTACCCTTACCTGAGCCCTCTGCCCCATATATAAGTTTCGGATGAGTCTCCTATCACGCCAATCTATTCCTATTTTCCCCAGTATCTGCATTAGTTTCTCCCAGTTTACTCTGTCAAACGCCTTTTCGAAATCTACAAAACAAGCGAAAACATCCTGATTATGCTCTATGTTTCTATCTATAAGTGTCCTCATTACCGCAATCGCATCTCTGGTTCCCCTCCCCTTCCTAAACCCAAATTGGTCATCGCCTAAATAGCACTTTGCTCTGCTCTCCAACCTTCTATTTAGTATTCTAAGCAACACTTTTGCTGCGTGCGAAATTAAACTGATTGTTCTATACTCCTCGCATTCTGACGCTTTCTTCTTCTTCGGGATAGGTATTAATACTGTTTTCACGAAATCCTCTGGCCATACTCCTTCCTCGTAGATCCTGCGAATAAGTTCGAAAAACGATTTTCTCCCCCTACTACCTAGATTCTTCAGTAGCTCCGAAGGTAGGTTATCGGTTCCCACGGCTTTTCTACCCTTCATCTCTCTTAGTGCCCTCTCTATTTCACTCTCAAGTAACTCTGGTCCGAGGTTATCTTTATCTATTGTTCCTTCGTCCTCTAGATCTAGGCTAAGGGGTCTATTCTCGCTGTCATATAGCTCCTCTACGTATTCTCTCCACCTTTCTTGGATATCTTCCTGTTCGATTAATATCTTTCCTGTTTTGTCCTTAACCTTTGGTATCGCTTGACCTCTCTTACCACCCGATAACATTTTCACCTTGGCGTACAAAGCGCCCACTTCCCCCTCCTCCTGCATCTTTTCCATTTGCTCACATTGTCCCTTCCACCAGTTTTCTTTTGCCCGATTGGTCACTCGCCTGAGTTTATTATTCAATTCCTTGTACTTCCTCTTCCCTACGTCGGTGTTCACGTTTTTCCATATCCTTCTCTCCTCCATTTTCGTTATCATTTCTTCTGTAACCCACTGCTTCTTAACCCTCTTCTTTTCCACCGTTCCTATTGTTTTCTCTGCCGCTCTTGCGATGCCTGTTTTTATAACCTCCCATCTCTTCTCTATGGTTCCCCTCCGCTTCTCTTCACCTATGTTCTTTCCTACTAGCTCTTGGTATTCCCTCTTTTTCAACCCTTTCAATGCTTCAAGGTTCCACCTCTTTATCTTCCTACCTTTACAAAGCCTTTTGAATCTAACTTCACCCTTCATCATCACCAAGTTATGATCCGAGTCCGCATCCGCCCCTGGATAGCTACGAGAGTTTTTTACACTGTTCCTAAATCTCTGCCTCACCATTATATAATCAATTTGGTATCTCCCAGTGTCACCCGGCATTTTCCATGTGTACCTACGCCTGGGGTGATGTTTAAACCAAGTGTTTGTCACTACTAATTTATTTCTTCTACAAAATTCAACTGCCTTTTCACCGCGATCATTTCTTCTTCCTAGCCCAAACCCTCCCACTTCTAATCCGTCCCTCCCTTCTCCCACCACTGCATTCCAGTCACCCATCACTATCAGGTTTTTCTTCCCCGGCACTTCTCTAATTATTTCTTCTACTTGCTCGTACACCTCTTCCACCTCTTCCTCCCTATGGTTGCTCGTAGGCATGTATACCTGGACCAGTACGAAAGTCGTCGGGCGTGCTTTTATTTCTACCACTAGTATCCTGTCGTTCACCTGTTCAATGTTTACCACCCTCAGTCCCAACTTTGTCTTCAGTACCATGCCTACCCCCCGTTGACTCTCATCTCCCCCACTATAGATCACCCTGTAGTCATCACTCCAATAGTCCCCGCTATCCTTCCATCTAACCTCGCACAATCCCAAAGCATCTATTTTTCCTTTTTTCATTTCCTGCTTAATATTTTCAAGCTTCCCGGCCCTCATCATGGTCCTTACGTTCCAAGTTCCTATTTTTACCATTGTTTTCCTCCTCTTCCTCTTTTTCTTCTTCTTCTCCCTCCTTTCCCTTGTATCTTCTGATGATGATTCTGATTCTGTGCAAGGATTTCGTGTGATGACGACCGCGGAGGCCTTGCCTCCCCCGCTGCCGGGCACGACACCCGCCCTAGTGGGCGGCGTCCCGTAGTTGCCAGGAATCAATTCTCTTTGGATGACTTTCATGTTCTGGGAAGTGACAGTTGAGAGGTATCCCACGCGACTCAACGGTATTTTTAACGTGACACCATCACGGAACTACATTTCGTCTGGCTCCTACCCTTCGACCTATCTGGCATGGGTGGCCCTACCAGGAGCAATGTACTTGCTCCTGCCAGTCCAGCTCTAGGAGTCATTGGAACGCACAAGCCCTTCCACCACGTCAAGGTCGTAGTTCAAGGAAGAGAAAATATATCTATTCACAAAAATTATTTCAAAACTATACGTAAATTATCCTAAAATTCAACGCAACAACATATTTCACGCGGAGGAAAAAGAAAGAAATAGGATGACTGCTTTCCAGATACAGTGCTAGGAAACTTTTTGAAATTCACCACCATCATAAGCTGATGCAAAAATACGATCGAAATAAATAACAGGGGATTAAATTCAATCCGAAAAATCGTTTTCCTTCATCTTCGGGAATTAACGACATGCAAACAGTTCATAAATGGGCACCTTCTCTTTGAATTCTTCGCTAATTACTCAGAATATTTTGACTGCCACATCTTTGTGAACGACTGATTTTATCTTATGCTAAATTTCAGAATGTATTAGTTTTATAAGATCATATTTGTTAAAATAGAATTTAATAGAAACACATCTCATCCACGAGTAGGTAATTAAAAGGGATTTATTCATTGTACGAGTGATAAAAAACTGAAAAGCGGTTTCATATGATACGCAGACATAGGAATAGCATGCTTTTAGTGCCACATTTTTTTAGAAAAGAAGTAATCAACATATTTTGATTATTATTCAATGCATCATAAAAGTAATCAAGAATGTCAAGATCGATATACTCAGGATTAAAATATAATGGCGCAAGAAGAAAAATATTAAGTGGCTCTCAAAACACCATCAAAAATTTCATTACTATTAAATTACACCAGTGTTTTTCAACCTTCTTGAATAACCGACCTCCTACGACCCCCCTATTTGCGTCTCTAAAATAGAACCGCGATTCGATAAATTAGTAAAAAATAAACAGGCACAGCCTTTTCACTGAAATTATTGTTGATTCTTTAATGTAGTGTAGGTGTAGATTGCAATCTGAAATTTTTGTATTTTGAATGTAGTGTAGGACCTATCACCCTTGCTTTTTATCTAATCTGGCTTGCGACCGCGACCCCCCCATCAAGCCTTTCCGACCCCCTTGGGGTTGCGACCCACAGGTTGACAAACACTGAACTGCACCATTAAAGGACAATAAAAATGCAGCATTAGTTCAACATGGAAGTTCCATAAAGTGTAAAATCGAACATCCTATTGAGATCAGATACTTTCACGTATAGGTGTAGCACAAATTGGCGGCACTCGCCCGTACAGAAAATGACGTCGGAGAGAGGAGATCATACAAGAGAGGAGGGATAATGATCCTTAGGTTCTCTCTTGAAGTCCACAACAGAGCCCTCCGATAGCTTTGGTCTCTCATTAACGCTTTATTCTTTCTCAGTGACCTTAAACGCTCCGCTGGCGATTGCCACCAAGTTTCGCTATACAGTTACTAGCCCAATCAGCATAATAAAGCCCAGTTCATACTTCTCGCTCGCTATTGGCTGATTTAAAATCATGAAAGTTAATATCTGTCACACCCTCCCCACTCGCTCCCTCCCCACGGGCCCCCACCTCCCTCTCTCCCTCCTCGCCGCACACATTGGTTCCACCCCTTGCCGCTCTCTCGGCTTCTCCAACTCATCCTCCGTCGTCCCATCGCTGACACTCGAACAGCGAGCGCTCCTCGGCCGTTCCCCCTCCCACCAACTAATCTCGCTCAACCCTGAGCCCGATCCATCGAGCACGATGAGCAATAAACACGATATTCCCACGGTCACTAAAATTTTCCTAATGCTTTCTCTGCTGCCCTCTCTTTGCCCTCGCCCTCGTGTCACTCCTCTTCCATTACGCCCTCCCGCTCTGTTTCATCACTTTTTGTAATTTCAAAGGCACAATCTAGTATTTCTCCAAAGCAATTCCATTGCCGACAACATTCACGGCTTTCCCGAAATCATTTCATGTTTCACACTACCCGCTGTTTCACCCAGCATGTTCCGAAATAAAATTATTTTATTTGTAATTCATGTTTATACTTGTTTCTTATTATGTCGTGCTTCTCTTCTATAAGTCATCCATATATGCACTCTTATCCCTCGGTCATATATTCTAATTCTCGTTCTGAACTTGGTTCCGACTTTGGTTTCATTGCGGCTCCGCGTCTCTTTGAACGAAAAGAGATTCTCAGACTAATTTTAAAGTAGCACGCAGACAGACAGTTCAGCTAACATTTGGCCGTGGACCGAAGCAGAATATCAGATTCTTAAGCTGTGAAGGGAGTAACTTTTCCAGCCAACATTTCACTCGAACCAAGATGAAAAAAAAAAAAAGCATTTCTTTCAAATCACCACGTAATGTCTACGATAAGTATATCTCTTTGTACGTGCGTATACGTAAAATGTCTCTGTGATCCTACTACGAGCAAGCTTATTCATTACTTTTCGTCCTCCTCACTCTCCGTTTCATCATAGGATGGGAACGGCATCGTGAATTTAAAAACCTCTCTCGTTACTAATACATCCATAGTTCCGTCCAAGTCTCGCAGGTTTTGCCTTATTGAGGGACTTTTTTCAGAAAAATGTGATCATTATGCAATGCAAGTACGATATTTACACCTTGAACAGGTTTCCACCTAAGACATATTCCGCCTCTCACAGTTTTTACTGTAGTTTGATCGCAGTTTCGACCCATATCTCATAATGTATACAAGTAATATATACAACAAAAATCCTCTCCAATAGAAAAAGTTCTTCTATCTTATTTCTCAAATTGAGAAATTAGCTCATTCCATCTATTTAAAACAGTAACTAAAATGACTAAATACCATTAAATGTAATAAATAAATCGCAATATTAATTCTACCAAAATACTTCAAGCTCAAACATCAAACAAAATATCGAAGAATATTTTAAAAAGTGTAGCTAAACGTATTGGAAGTCACTTAAATAATTACTTTTAAAACCAAAATAGCAACATGTCATTTAAAATAATTCGAAGTAAACACAAAAAAGTAAGTAGAGTTGTCAATTTTTAAAATCTTTCCTTGAATAACTTGTTACCACACCTTGACAAAGCTGCGTAAAATTGCCCACTCGTAAAAACACGAACAGGCTAGTCTTGTCGTATATCTGTCCTTGAGATTTAGTGATGGTGATGGAATAAGCCAAGTAGAGTGAAAAATACTTTCTGCGCAATTCAAATGGTAACTCATTACCCTGCGTGTCAAGAAACATCCACGGAATGAATACAATCGAATTTTCCCGCCAAGAGACAAATTAATAAAATGAACAAAAACTGACTTTAAACAAATGGAATAGTCCTAAGACGAATATCAGGTCACATTCATAAAATAATTTAAATACAAACGACAAATTATCTTACCATATATAAGCGTACCAATCCCATTTGTCAATATTGGAGTCACGCATCCTTCGTTTTGGCAAACCGGTAGCTTCATTTTGCAGGATATTATATTGGATATGTGATTGATGGCCCAAATATTTGTAGAAGTTCATCGAAAATACTTCTACTCACTTCACAGTATTGAAAAAACTTAATACGATGTACTCATATATCTTCAAACGAATTGTAAAACTGTAATTTCAATATTCCGTGACTTGTTATTAGATGCACCCAATACGGCTGTTTCCACCGTTTGGCCCTCACACGAAGCAAAAGTGGTATACCGCAGAGATTCAAAATCATTCGTTGCAAAACAACTGTAGAATCTTGTCTTTACTTATTATGGTACAAATAGTGAAACGTAATTAACAAGGAGGGAGGGCGGCGAATGGAGCAAGGAAAGCTGGGGGGTGGGTGTAGCATATATTACCCCACCTTGGAAGGAGGAGGTGTGGAGAGCTGAACTGATAACAGGGCCAGGGCAGGGTGGTGGTCTGTTTAGTGGAGGTATGATCGGAGAAATGGAGGAGGCCGTGAGACGAACTCCAGGAGAGAGGGCGGAGGGGGGCAGGGAGGTGGTCACAGAGGCGGGAGACACGCCATGGTGACCGGAGCACGGAGTAGTACTGAGTCTCCAGCTGTACGAAACGGTATTTATGACGCAAAACAGCGGCAATACCGATCGACAATCGCTCTACTAAGCACAATTAGAATACAGCAGTGCTATTTCCGGCTCTTTATCTCTCTTCGTTACCAGCAATTAAAGAGGATATTAAACAATTAAATCTTAACCCATAAGTGGATATTTTTTCGAGGTATTGAAGCAATGTTTTAAACCATAAAATACCTTGTGTAATCGTTCTTTTGTTTTTATGCCATCAGAAATTCCCGTTATTGTGATTATTACGCGATGAACCACAAAAATGAGCATACGGTTTTTTTTTAACTTCTTGTGTTACCCTCATCCCATTAATATCTTGAACATTCAGTTGGCGGTATGGTTAAAGCCGGATGGTTTCATATTGCACCCCTATAGGCACTTAGTAATCCTATCGTCGGTGAAAGATAATCGAATACGTGTATATTCATTACTATCGGCAGCCTCTGGTAACTCGTTTCACAGGCGCAGCAGTACTACGGTCCCCACCGAGGTAATCTTTTTAAGGACTTTTATTCTTAGTTATAAGTCAGCGGCTTACGTCGATCTTTCTCCACACCGCTTTCCCACGTCATACATAACTCTATTCGCATTTTTTTTTACACGATAAGTGTCAACCAACTGACGAGCTCAAATGCCCGCTTTTCTTCATTGATTCCTGTTCGCGGCTGGGTGAATTTTAATCTCCACACCGCCGTACATTAAACAAAACCCACAATTAATATAAGATATTTATGTGAACGGAACGTCTCATTTGGCCAGTGAATGTTGCTCATTTCTTCAGACTGAACCCACTGTATCAGTCCTTCGTTTAATACTACCACATTTCACCAGGACAGTCATTGTTCATCCAATCGTCCTTCAACAAATAGAAACAATGCCTTCAGGAGCTCCATTGCCAAACTATGCCTCGTTTCCACCATGTTCTAGAATGTTTTTGTCCTTAACTGCTCAGCAAAGAAACGAGAAACATGAATCCGTAATGAATGACAATGCTTGGATCAGATTTCCCAAGTTAGCATTACCGGATCATAACATCCGCTTCAATAAAAAATTGCGAAACAAATTAATTTAGCCAGCTGCTATTTTCACCTCGTTGATTAAGTTTCAAGGTACATCTTCGTGAAAAAATATAAGCATAATGAGCAACTTGTGCTCCTAGTGAAAACAAGTAACATATCCATATTCTCTTTTTGTTTACACTTTCTAAGCAATTATCCTCCAAAGCGACGTGAATCAAGGTGATAAGGAAAAAAAATCAGCTTTTAAAACATGTAAACGCAGGAAAAACAACAATAATTGTTAGGAACTCGCTCAGCGATTAATAGCAAAAATTGGAGAAAAACATTCCTGAAAAAAATTTGATCGTCACTAACAGGTAATTTAAAGGGTACCAAGACATGGCCTTTGCGTTTTTTTTTTGTTAAAGCAACCCCACAAGATTTTCACCAGCAGGGCGGTTTCCTCAGCAGATTAAGTTTAGGGTGTTCCCATAAAGGTAATAAATCCCAATATAAGTTTAAGTGATAGTTCTCAATTTCACTTCATGGAATTAAGAAATCATAAAAGAAAAACCATAATACTTCATACGCTCCACACTTTTTTCAATACTTCGACCGAAGTCAACGATATGCCCGCGTCACTACCAAGAGGTTCACCACAAATTTTTCTCGCAGCGTCTTTCATGCCCTACCCTACATTAGCTTTCCGTTAGGTTAAAGGATGGGGGTTATTTTTGAGGGATGAAAATGTAAACATTTACTTTTTTGAAAATGATTATGCACACTGAATTATATCATCCCCGAAGAGAAAGCGAAAATGTTCTATGAAAAACCTGTAATCATCGAAAAACTTTTTTTTAATCCCTAAGACATATTTCAAGATAAAGACAAAGATTGCGTGTGTTCTTACTAGTGTAATTCACCCAAATATACTTATTTGCGCTGGACATACTTGGAGAAAAATAAGTGACGGAATGAGAGAACATTACGCATAGTTTAATGAATAGTACAAAAAACCTTTTCTTGCCTAGCATTGAAATGAAATGACTGTCCCACAATTTTTTAAATCCTATAGGTATGATGTGGGGGTACCGAAATGGACTTCAAGGAAACCTTTGAAATTACCTTTTTTTAAATAGGGTGGATCAGATTTGTTGAACGATCAAATTCCTTTGAACACCTTACCCCAATAGCCGACCCTCCAACTTTCGCCAACTATCCCAGGCCGTGACCTTGATCTTGATCACCATCTTCAACTCTAAAGGCCGTTTTACACGGGGCACGTCATTGCGCAGGTTAGAGCTGCATTAATTTCTAATATGGCGGGCAATTGCGCGAATGCATGAACGAAATTAGAACAGGGGCTATTTTGCCATCTCGCATCCATGCATTCTCGCATGCGTTCTCGCAATTCACCGCTTTACACGACGCAATTTTGACTGCGCCTTCGGACATACGTCAGATTGCGCAATTACGTGCCCCGTGGAAAACGGCCTTGACTCGTCCGCAATACTGTGTTTTGATATATTCCCTTCAAAAACTACCCTCCGTCTTCCAGCCTTAAGGAAATCAGGAGGATAAAAGGCATTGCCAGAAAAGCCTATATTGTAAAGTTCTTATTAATAATAAGGGTTTAGCATCGATACCGGTTGAGATAATCCATTAAGTGTGAAAAATACTAAGTAACATTTTTTCCGGTTGCACGATTCCCAATTAGGGTGATTATAAAGTTCATATTCAACCACGGCATTCATCCAATTTATTCCACAAATCAAATTTGTTTTCAGATAATAATAAATCCATATCATATCACAGATAGGTACTTGAAATTTTCAAGGAATTGTTAAGAGTGTGTATTTTGAATTTCTAGCTAACATTTTTCTCAAATTATACCCATTTACTTTCAATATTGAACATTTAACAAGCATTCATTCTCATTAGCGCTGAAAATCAACGCACTCCAATCGTTAACTTAGCGAAGGATCTGCGCTCTAATTATAAATTCACGAATTTTAGGTGCAGCGAAGCATACAATTAGTGACACTCGCTAGTGGAGAAATGGAGGTGGGCGAGGGTGAATAAATCGTCCATTGGATGAAATATGTACCAAAATAACTCACACAGGAGGGAACTCCAAACTCTTTGTCCCCCTTTTCATGAAACCTTTACCCTACCAGACATCAACCCTTCACAGGCGTGTGCCACCAAGTTTAGCAGACCAATATGATTCACAAAGCGAGCACGTCACTTAACATGTAGGAAGAGTGACAATCTTCCCGGCATGAAACGTCGTCACTGCTTGGAAATACGGCCTCCACAAGGACAACTTTGTTTATTTACACCAGCAAGAGAGCGTAGGGCTAATTAAAAACGTGGAGTACTTACTTATAATCCCAACAGCAAGCTACACATCTAGCCGATGGTTATCTCACTCCTCAAACACAAAGGCCACAACATTTTTAACACACACACCAACACTTGGGGCCACAAGCCCCACGAATATCTATTCACAAAACAAGATATTGAATGCACTCCACCACAATCCTCATTCACTTGTCACACAACACACGCGTAATCCAACGGAGTACACCGACAACAAAATAATACCCTAATGCCCCACTTATATATAGTCACCAGGAATAAAACATGTAAAACACTCCACCACAATCCACATGCACTTGTCGTCACACAACACAAACATAATCCAACGGCGCACCTACACAACTCACGACGCACGACCAACCGCACAAACAGATAGACATATTACCGACCGCCTTCACGGCGTGAAGTACACGCCGCGCAGCCATGTTCCCCTACTCCAAACGGTTGTCTCGTCCTCCCTCTCTCCCTCCCCGACACTCCCCTCCCATACACACCCCTCCCGAGCAGCCAATGAGCGACCGGATAACCGCTACGAGAGTCAGCCTCTCGAGGCTGGCGAGACCCAAGTGAGCAGTGCCGGATTGCCGTGCTGTTTCGCCTCCCATTCCGCGCCAGCAATGCTGTCGCACCACACCTCGCCGGAACAAACATGGGGATCAGGGATGCAGTCGCGTTCAACCGCTCAAGACCAAAGTTTAAAAGCCACATCATTGCACTTCACACTCCAGAGTCACCCAGGCAATGGCGTAATACCTAAATTGTCTTAGCACAGTCTCTCTTGACGACTGATACATGACTCCTAAAACATCGGCGTAATGCACTTGATACTTGAAAACTCAATGGTCACAATGAAAACAGATATTTTTTTTTCTTTTAATGTATTTAGTTGTGATTCTCACCCAATTATTCGAGAAACGTTGTTTATCCAAAGAAACAAAATTAGGCATTTAAATCTGACAGAATATGCATAAATACGAATTGGGATAATTAAAACAAGTAAGTGCTTGAATGATCCATTTGTTGCTTGATTTTGAATTTGACAATAAAATTTAATAAATTATAGTGGTAAAGTTTAATTTTCGAGTTTTTCGTAATTTTCGAGTCATTAATGGTAACTTCTGTACTTATGTTTCATCCAGCTGCTTAAATTTTTAAATGAAATTAAAACATCATCCCTAATGTCAAAGAGAAAAAACTTGCTATAACTAACTTAAGTACCCACCGTGATTGCAAGAATATCTTTCTGCATCGACACTGAAAACCTTTAGCACATAAGATTCTTATTGGCTATAATTATATGTATCTAATTTCAAAATGTGTACGCCAAGTAAGAGAAAAAAACAAATTATTCAATGAATTCAAGAGATAAGTTCCATTAATGAATAGGCAAACTATAATCATTACCGAGGACGAAATCAGTGCCCAAGCTACCTATCTAGACCAACCATAATGGCAGTCATTATTTACTCGAGTATTACGATTTTGTTGGAAATACGAATGGAGTCACTCAATCCTTAAGCGGGGAAAACTGGCATCAATTATATTTATACTTAGTTTTAGTCTCAGCTCCATTCTGAATTAATCAAGGACGAAATATTAGAGTAAATGGGTGATGCCTGGGACTTTTATCCTTTAGTAATTTAATCATAGCCGTAAAAAGGAATTGGAAGCGTGGTTGCGGGATATCTTTCTAGATTGACAGCTCATAAGATAGTTAGAAAATTACTATTTTTTGTTTTGAAAGTGGGAATTGACGATACTAGATCACTTTTGTGCCAAAAGAGGCCATTGGTATGTCCCGTAGTTTTTGGGGGTATCACCTTCACACGAATTATTTTATTCTTCGGTATCACTTCAGTCATGGCGTGTTGATCGTTGTAAGGGCCCGAAGAATCCACCAAAAGAACGCAATCATCATCTATTTTTGGGGAGAGAACACGTCCGAAATATTCCTACTTGAGAATAATTTTCGTCAGCAGCACATAGGTTGATGCAACACAATGAATATTGGAGGATTGAAAAATGTTTGCATTTATGGCAAATTTTCCATCCTTTTCCTGCAATCAGATGGGGAAAGGGGAGAGGAGCTCACCTTTGATTGAAATTGTCGGGTGAATCGATAAGAATGGGTGGTTGCACGTTCACTCTGGACGACTAACTCAAGTATTTTCACGCCTCGAAATTCCAGTGTGCGACCGGAATGAATTTCTTTTTTGAAACCACTGTGATCAGTATTTAGCACTTGCTATGCACCTCCTTCAATCACATTTCTCACTTCCTGGACGAATTCCTTGGACTTTACCGTCATGGATCGTACTTCCGTGGAATATTTCTTGGAAACAACTTTTATCGCCTTTCACGATACTATATTGTGATGCTTTTTCCATTTCCATAACCAGGCCGGAGTTGCTCTAAAGTTAGGTATTTCCTGCTCCAGTTTTTTATTCTCTTCAAGAGCCCACCGTTGCAAATTCCTGTCATGAACCACTTCCACACAGGATTTCAACATCGCTGCAACACGTACAGTAAAACACACTTTAACGATAATTCCTTCATATGATGCAAAGAGAAAAATATACTACTATAAAAATAATTTTGTAATTTAAAGCTCACGAAGCACTTACATACGAGCTTTTCTGCCAGTTCAGTTTCTTCCACAGTGGTTTCCGATAAAGGAAGAGTATCTGTAAATTCGCTCCTCATCAGCTTCAACACGTTTAGAGAATTTATCACCTGGGCCATAATAGTCACCTAAACAATGTATGAAGCTACGAGACACTAATTATTTACAAAAATTGTGGCGTTATAGTTCAATCCAAAAGTCATAAGCAGTGGGCGTGTAGGAGGTAAGCGAATGCATCCGAACAATCCGAAAGGCAAAGCAGAAATGACCAAATTCCACGTTTTCTTCCTTGCTATTCTGTCTGCTCTGGTATCTTCCGTTCAGTAGGATATCATTCACGAAAGAGGCTCGGGTGATTTTATGACAGTACCTAAATATTTTTTGAGGATTTGGACTTATCGGAAGGCGTCAGATTGTGTACTACATTCTTTTTAAATGCTCGAGCTCTGCCGACCTCCCACCAAATAATAATTGATTATTTCCTTATTCACTCACACCGCTGTGGTTATTCCGGCAGTGGGAGGCCGAGGGCGGAGTATTTGTTCCTATCATCGGTCCACTCGGTTCCCCTTCGTAGAGCCATCGAGAGTACATCGCGGAATCTTTCCCTTGCTCTCTATGGGGCGATAAGATATGTTTTCATTGCTTGAGGGAAGGCAATGAACAGCGAGAGAATTCTGCCTAGAGACGAATGACGACCGCTGTCTTACCGCCGCGCCGCCGTCCACCGAGCGGCCGAGATCGCGACACCGGTCGGGAGAGGCTCGTTCTCTGCGGGCGGCTGGATCGCAGAGTCGGTAAATGTGACGTCACAGCGTGGGGCCCGGGTTGTCGTTTCGCGGATTTTGATTGTTAATATCTCGGCTCGTAGGTCACGAGAGCACGTAAAATTTCACAGAATTCATTTTTTCACTTAAATCTACAAACATGCCAAGTTTGAATGAAATCGGCGGGTTACACTTCGCAAGTGTTCCTTGTGAGAATTATAAACAAAAGGCTAGAGAAGAAGGCTAATACCTGGGTGACGACCAGTATGGGTTTAGGAGAGGGACGGGAACGCGAAACGCTATAGCGGTGATGAGGACGTTATTAGAGAGAAACCTAGAGTATTGGAAGGATGTTTTTGCATGCTTCGTAGATTTCGAGAAGGCGTTTGATCGGGTGGAATGGACGAAATTAATGGAAGTGTTGAAGAAATTAGGGGTCGATTGGAGGGACAGGCGTCTGATTCGCAATTTGTTTATGAACCAGACGGCGCAGGTTAGGGTAGCCGATGGAGAATCGGGATGGGCTACCATTGGACGGGGAGTGTGGCAGGGATGCCCAATATCGCTGTTGTTTTTTTTACGTGTATTCCGAAGAAATGGCAATAGAGTCATGGGGGAGGATGAGGTAGGAATAAATGTAGGAGGGAGCTGATAAAATCAGTGAGATTTGCAGATGATCAAGCATTGGCTGGTCAGTCTGCTAATGGTTTAAATACAATGGTGAATGCGTAAGAGGTGCAGTGCGAAAGGTATGGGATGAAGATCAACCACATGAATACAAAAGTGATGAGATTTTCTAGATGTAAAAAGGCGGAGCTGAATATAAGGGTGGGAGGGCAGAAGATAGAGCATGTCGAGCAGTTTACGTATCTGAGAAATATTCTGGAGAAGAATGGGTTTAGTGGTAAGGACATCAGATGCAGAAATGCGCTCGCTAAAGAAGAATTTTTGAAGAGAAGGGAATGGATTAGAGGGGGTCTTAGAAGAGACGTGAAGATAAGACTGGTGAAAACTTAAATATGGAGCGTGGCACTAATGGGTCGGAAACTTGGTCATTGTGAAGAGAGGATGTGAGTAGACTTGAGGCGTTTGAGATGCGGGTTCCGAGAAGGATGGAGACGAAGAAAACATAATTGTTAGTTACATGTCCATCAGAAAAATAAAAGAGACCTGAGTGTCAGCCTAAGTTCAATTCAACCCTCTGGTGTCATGCACCATGCAGCTGCGGTAAAGAACGTATCGGGTATACCAAGTGTTCCTTCAAGTGAAGAATATAAGATCATAAATGTACAAAACTGAAATACTAGTAGAATGAAGCAATGAAATTGTATGCTAAATCCATCGAATTACGTCCATAAACAATCTATCAACATAGAAATGGTATGGACATCCCATTGTTTAGTCATCATTTGTCAATATGTTTACTAAAACATAAACCTTTAAACTATAAACCAATGACGATAGCTTTCGTGAAAACTTTTAACGGGTATTCAACTGGATGCCTTGTGGAAAAAATTCACAAACCATTCCACGAAAAAAGCAATTTTATGCAATAATAACGTAGCGGGAGGAAATGAGGACAAATAAAGTCATCTGTGGACGAGATTATCGGAAACGTCTGTAGTCGAGAGTAAAAGTGCAGGAAGTGTTAAATCAAGTTCAACTGTCTTTTACTCGCTCCTTTTCCCACGGCATGTGAAATCCATTTTCAGCTAATCTCATTACCCTCGTTGAGGAGGTATATGCGTCATAAGTCCCCGGGAAACATTCATCCGGTTTTGAAAGGCAAACGAATAGGCGTTGCGACTAACATGGCTAGAATGATTGAGCAGAGTAGTCAATATTTACAGTTAATATAGGC
Source organism: Pyrrhosoma nymphula (assembly GCA_963573305.1). NCBI lineage: Eukaryota > Metazoa > Arthropoda > Insecta > Odonata > Coenagrionidae > Pyrrhosoma > Pyrrhosoma nymphula. Next base: position 100,367,283 of record OY754332.1, on the reverse strand, counting down.
AATAAAGCAGTCAATATTAACATCTAATAAGGATGAGTGCCCAACATAAAAATGGATTTTGTTAAAAAAAATGCATACTACACGACAGACTATGAAGCAATTGTAAGGATTATGCATACATTTAAATTATGTGCATTAATAATAACTAAGATTATGTAAAATACGTTACTTTAATGTTTTTTGGTTAAAAAAATATGGCTCTATGAACGTTTATTGAGATAGGAGCACATTACAAGGTAGTTAGTTTAAACGTGTGAAGCAGGCACAATTTCTGAATGCGGTAGTTTATGGTCGCTCACTTATTAGTTAAAAAGAATGTAGCACAATGTTATTCACTGTTTGCTCTCTGATTTGCAGTCATTTTGATGATGAGTTCTTTAAGAAACCGGAAATATCAAAATATCGTTCATACGTACATATGTACCCCGTTCCCTTTCCTTAGAGATTTAGCCACACAGCAAAATTCTGAGAAAACTCAGTGCATACGAACTACATCTGTTTTAATTTTATTCCATACGGCCCTTGCTCACTTATTTTCCTTCTTCATACGCATTGCATTATACATGCTCATCAGTTATAAACAAGTGTAATAATCCTTCTCTTTGGTGCTATATTCATCGAATTCAACATTCATTCATAAACTTCATAAACCATTCGTTCATCATCCCGAACTTACATCACAGACCTGTACCCTCAGCACTCAGCCAATACTGAAACTAAGATGCTTAGGTATAGAACACATATTACACTCCTGAGTCTAGCGAAACGTTCTTTAAAAGTCAATGCTTTTAATTTACACATCAATCCATTACTCGTATGCCGTGCGGCACGGAATCACCAGACCGTTCTTCATTACATCCCTTTTCCAAATCAGGCAAATAATCTGTACAACCATCCAGGAAGAGAGAGAATGAGGTGAGCGAGGGGAGGGGCGAAGTTGGTCAGGGGTGGAGGCGGGTCTGCTAGGCCATGGGGGGTCGTAGACTCAGCCACGCGAAAGAAAGCTGCTCGGTCTCCTTCCGCTTTGTTTTTGCACCTCCTCACTCACACGCAGTCCCTCTCGCACCCCAGCAGGGAATCAACCGAAGCCCCAAGGGCGACAAGACCATGCACACAGGCATGACCACCGAGATATTCCTCGGTTGTCATGACCACGGTCGTAGAGAAGTGAAGGTCTGGAAGCTGGCCGCCTACTATAGGCATGTTCAATTAAAAAAGTCGTTTCCCGCGGAGGCCAATAGAGGCGCCACCAATCAAGGAGGGCAAGTCCGCTATATATCGGTATACGTAACAACAATATTTGCGTATTCATGTACGGTGATAATGAAGTTTATTACCACGAGCCTGGCTATCATTTGCAACTCCAAGTGTATTAAACATTATAAAACTTACAGTTGGCTCTAAGTCGCTCAGTAACAAAAGTATTAATGAAAAGAAAGGTTACATTTCAGCGTCGCGCGTCGTCTGCATACTTAGTTTTAACCCATTACTACCATCGCATAAAATCTATTGCACTGTGAACAAGAGAAAATGGCAGTTATTTCTGAGTAATTTTTTCTGTTACTAATTGTAAGTGATGACTGAGTGAGTGATATATTCCCCTAGCTGGTCTGGTCTAGTGGCTAGCGGGACTGGTCATGACAAAGGTCGCCAAATGGTTATTGACGGCTCGGGGCAGCCAACAACGAGGCGCGGAGAAGTCGAATGGCTCGCATAATATCTGCATCTACGAAGTACCGTGCAAGGCACCACTAGGGTGTATGGCACGGGGCGATTACACACCAGGCATGTAGCACTCGTGCCAGCACAAATCAGAACCTCGCATGCTCCCAGTGCCGCTAGGCGCAGGCCAAAAGCAGTCAGGAGAAGTGCGCAGTCCAATCGGAAACTGGGAGAGTGATACGTAAATGAATATGCAAACAAGCAGAGCAATGCTATAGACATATCTAGTGGTTAATATTACTAATACTGTTAATTTATGAATGCTACGAGATACTACTACTAATATAGCTCCAAATGGAAGAACGACCGACAGCGGAGAATGGAACGAGAGGGAACTAAGTGGATGAAGGAGCCGAAGAGAACCATTAACTTTTTAAATGAAGCTTTGAAGGAAGTGTTATTATTTTGAGATGCATAAGATTTTAAGTGGAATTAGAATCACGGGATTGGACTTAAGGAACATTTATATCTGGCATTAAAGCTGTCTACATTCAATTGCCAGATATTCACGTTATTTTGCTGCTTCTTCTGTCATTTTTTTTTATCGAAAATTGTGATCGCGTCTGGTGCACTCCATCCAACCTACGCCAAACAAACATGAAGGGCTTTCTTTTGACACTGGGCGTCAACATGACCATGTTGAGTGTCGGCTCTCTCTCCCATTGGCCCATAGGAGTACGCTTGGCAAGGATGGACCGAATTGGATTGAAGCGATACTCCACTGTGAATCCATTTCCACGTGAGAGGTCACTATTGGAAATTGCCATACTTGTCTTGATCATATTTATCTCAGATGCCGTAGCAAAATTAGGTTTAAGTCTAATGATATTCCATCAGAAAGAAGCGATCACTATTTAACAATTTGCGCACTTGCAATCGATATCCCAGAGAGTACAAAGAAGTACTGGAGAAAATAATCGAGAAATTAAAAAAATTGATCACATTAACCTGAAATTGTTACTGAATAGCTTAGATTGGTCATGTGTATACAACCGACGAGATGTTACATTAGCTTTTGATACTTTCCTAGAAAAGCTAAAACAAAAAATAGAAAAATTTAACTTTGTGAAAGCAATTAGGGCCAAGTATAAGCCTATTCAAACTTGGATGACTTTCGCATTATCTAAACGGCAGATGCACAGAAACGTATTATACAAGAAATTAAAAAATAAACCACATGAAAAAAAACTTCAGAAATACTTTATTTCGTTTTCCACCAAACTTAGGAACGATATGGATGCACGAATGAAAATTTATTATCTAAATTTGTTTTGTAAACATAGGAATGATAAAAAAAACAGTGGCAATTGGACAAAAGTGTACTTTGTGGAAATGATGGTAGACGATGAAGACGATGCCTGAAAATATAAAACTACCAGATACCCCTGATGTGTTCTTGTCAAATCCTGTAGACATTTCAAATAAATTCAATACTTTTTTTGTTGACGTTATAAAGAAGCTGAGAACTACAATGGTCTCTACTGACAGTTTAATTAACTCGCCTTATGCGCGATATTTTCCCAAAAAACAAGTTCAGCTCTTGTTTTTTATGTCTCCAACCACTGCAAGTGAAGTAAATGATGCCACTTAATGTTTGAAAATAAATAAAACAGCTGGAATTCATGGAGTTTCAACCTTTACTGTAAGCGAAATAATTGCTCCTGTACTTTCTTTGGTAATTAACTTAAGTTTTGAGTCGGGAATCTTTCGTGAAAGTTTGAAAGGTACTGTGGTAATTCCAAGTTTGAAAAAAGGTTGTGAAACTGACATAAATAATTATCGACCGATTTCACTGCTGTCGATGTTCTCGAAGGTAATTGAAAAGATTGTGAAGAAACGTTTACTAGGTTTCTTTTCTAAAAATAGTTATTTGTCAAGTAACCAATTTGGTTTTGTGGAAGGGAAGTCCACTGAAGATTCTTTGTTAAAATTTTGTACTGAGCTTACTAAGGGGATGAATAATGGGTTGTGCGTCACTGGTATCTTTTTGGACATTACAAAAGCATTTGATTCCCTGGATCATACCATTCTGTTAAGGAGGCTGAGGGAAGCTGGAGTCAGAGGTGTAGCTCTAAACTGGTTTCATAGCTATTTGAGGGGTAGAACGCAGTGTGTCAGGTTCAAAGGGTGCTATAGTTTATCAGAATTTATCACTTATGTTGTTCCTCAGGGCTCAGTTCTTGGCCCGATTTTATTTTTGGTTTATGTCAATAATTTATGAAATGGTATATTCAATGGGGAATTGACCTTTTTTTCTGACGACGCTGTTTTGTCCTACTCTGGGAAAGACCTACCGACAATTCAGCAACAGATGTAAAATGACCTGGATAAACTGAAATATTGGTTTTCTGCTAATAAACTTGTCTTAAGTGGAAATACCATATTAATGCGTTTTATTTTAAAAGACAGGAAGGACTATATTGATTACTTGTGTTTTAAGTTCGTCAGCTGCCTTTCTTCCAAGGACAACCTGTGTAAAAATTGTCTCTTCATAGGGCAAGTCAGTAACATCAAGTATTTAGGTCTTGTTATTGATGAGAACTTGACTTGGAAGCCTCATTTGCACAAACTAAAAATACTATATGAAAGTGCACTAATGAAGTTCTATCATCAAAGACAAATATGTAATCTACCTGTCCTAAAAATTGTGTAATATTCTATTGTACATTCTAAGCTACAGTACGGGCTTAGTTGTTGGGGTGAAGCCTACATCTCAAATATGCACCCTGTTACAGTGGCACAAAAAAGATAATTAGATTTGTAATGAATGTTTTATTCTTTCCTTTATTTAAAACATGGGGTATACTACCCCTCAGGCACTTATTTATTTTCAGAGTATTACGATTGTTTTATGTCAGAGGAGGGAATGTCACAGGTTTTGTTAATGTACCGTTTTATGGATTGAGGCCACGGAATAGAGTTAATGCTCTCAAACCTAATAATGAAGCCTTTAGGAGATTCTTTTGTTATTGTGCTCCCAACATATTTAACCACCTATCAGCTCACATTGCCTCATCTAAGTTGGTTAGAATATTTCTAAAAGAATTAAATACATGGCTGTTCTCCTTTACAAATATTGAAGATTATTTTTAATTTTAAGAATAATTTCTGTAACTATGGGATATATTTGATCAATAAGTGATGTTGTATAACTTTATTTCCCAATGTTTCCTGGTGTATGATTGTGTAAACACACTTAAATATGCAATTAAATATGCAACATGCTGACTCTACTGCAAAACGAATTGTAATATTTTTATGTTGTGGTCTCGCACCAGCCAGTTATATTTGGTAAATTTAAATGATGACAACCCCAACACAGGTTTTCTTTTACCTCAGGGGTGTCTGTTGTTCCACAAATCAATTGTAATCATGTGTTTTTTGTATGCATACATGGTGGAATAAATACTACTACTACTAAGTATATGGTGTAATAATGTAGTTGGACTTACGCTAAAGCCCGTTTCACAAGATGCTTGATCCAGCACAAGTTCGAGGATACTCACTATTATATTAGCTTTCCAGTATCGTCTGATATAGAACCAGCATGCTGGCTAGCCAGTATAATCACTATCATACTGGCTGAGCCACTTGATTTCATAATTGATGCGGTACTAGTTTGCTACTAATTCCTAGTAGCCGTCGACACATCACCTTAGTTATTGCAGTCGCAATACGGTCTTCACTTTTTTTAATCAGCGCCTCACTTTATCGCGGGTGTTACGCACTCTTTAGCGGTGAAACCAATGTGCCGTGAATGTCCGGACAATCCCTGCTATTAATGCAGCAGCCGAAAGTGGCCTTCTTTCATGGAAATTTTCCATTTTGTCTTAACAGTTCACAACAGTAGACGACAGTACCGCTCCATCGCAAACAAAAGTTCAACGAACGTGTGAAACCTTCTATCACGGTTTCTATCATACTGGGTTCCGTCCTCAACTACAAGTACCAGCTAGCATAATAGGTCTTGTGCTGAATCGTGTGAAACGGGCTTTACTTCAAGGCTGTTTCGAAATAAAAATTGAATTTTTTCACTTCTTTCTGGAAAACATCATTATATTCTTTAGTGATTTTGGAGAAATACTGCAAGTGCTTGTCACCATTCTGGCCTGAATGTAAAGTACATTGAATTATGCTTGATGTCTGGCATTGAGAACATAATAGTTTGATCTTTTCAACTAGACTGAACCTGTAATGACAGAGTAAATAATTAGACCTTTTTGCACGATACTTTTACCCGCGCGGGTTTAGACGCGAGCGCTTACACGAACGCTTTTAATGAATTTGAACTGAGGGTCAACTCTGGTCAACTTTTGTTGCGTTTGCAGAAGTTATGTTTACACAATGAGTTGCTGGCGCTTGGTAGTATCGCAGTTAGCCATATAAAATTGTAATAATTACAAGGAATCAAATCGATTTTGTAAGGATCATGTATTTCTATTTTAAGGCTCTTTTATCGCACCATTAGGTAATGGTGGATTTGCAAAGAAAAAAGTTTTAATACCTTTAGATTATGTCTTTATAAATTTATTAATTTACTCGAGTGAAGAAACTTAAGTCAAAGGGCAGAAAATCAGTTTGAAGTATTACAGAGGATGAACTTGTTAGTTTAAATATTTTTTTAAATATACCACGTTTTTAAAACTGACTCATTCATTACAGTAATCTACCGGTTAGAGGTAGGTTGTGATGAAAGTCAGAGAATATCCAACGAACTCTTACACGTGCTGTGCCCTTTCTACCTCTTGCATTTCTTTCTTCATCTCAGCATAAGTCCTAACTTTCTTCATCCCGTCCATAAAACCGATTCTCTTCCTTCCCCTTCCCCGCTTACCCAACATCCTTCCCTCTATCACGACCTTCAGCAAACCATCGTCCCTCATTACCCCTTCCAGCCACCTACCCTGCCTTCCCCTAATCTCATCTATAAGTTTCCTCTCCTCGCCCACCATGTCAAGCACTTCCTCATTTGTCTTCCTTTCCGTCCAACGCACCTTCTCCATCCTCCTCCACACCCACATCTCAAAAGCCTTAAGCCTATTTTCGTCTTCCTTTCTCAAGGTCCACGTTTCTGCCCCATACAACGCCACACTCCATATCAAGCTCTTTACTAACCTCTTTTTTACATCCCTACTTAAGGTCCCCGTCATCAGCTCCCTTCTATTATTGAACGCTTCCTTCGCTAGCGCTATTCTCATCCTAATGTCTTTGCTACTATGTCCTCTTTCTTCTAGCGTACTACCCAAGTAATTAAATTGTTCTACTTGCGCCAGTTTGTGACTTCCTACTCTTATCACCAGCTTCGCTTTCTTTGTCCTACAGAATCTCATTACTTTTGTTTTCCTATTATTTATCTTCATTCCGTATTTCTCACACTGCTTTTCCAGTGCATCTACTAAAGTTTGCAGTCCTTTCGATGACCGACTCACCAACGCCTGGTCGTCTGCGAATCTAACCGACTTTATCCGCCTAAAAAGTGTAAAATAATTTTCCCTGGGCCCATCTCAATATTTGAGGGTGAATTTTTAGCGGCTTTGGAGATATTTGTAAGACTTGAAGAGAGAAACGTGGGGCGCAGGCGACCCATGATAATTATAGAGTAAAGGGACCAGGTGTCGTTGAGCAAACTCCCACAATTAATATCATTCGAAATACACTGAAATTGGTTGTGATTTCATTCGGAATATCTACTTCTATTACCTGCGACCCTCGTTTTTCTCTTCAAGTCTTTTAAATATCTCCATCGCCACTAAAATTTCACCCTAAAAATGAAGAAGAGCCCAGGGAAAATTTATTTATACTTTTTAGTCCGTTTCAAAAACATGGTATATTATTTTTTTATTTAATTAATTATTTTCTGCTTTTTAGTCTTATTCCCGGGTGAAAGTTTCCAATCGATTTTATACATCTTGATGAGACTTTGACAGGGACACAAAGAAAATTCCAGATGTATTTCAGATTCTGTTCAGCTGACAGTATGCGGAATTGAATTAATTATATAATCATTAAATAATAAATCAATTGTTATAACATGTAGCTAAAATTGCATTGTCATCCACTTCTGAGCTATGGTTAAAATTTCAAGTCTCTAGCTGATCGGGAAGTTAATTTAAACTCGGTTGAAATATTCCACCCGGACAGACAGACAGACATGACGGAAACCGAACTCATAAAAACGTGGCAATAACTCCTTTTTGTTAGGTTAGCTGGGCGTAAGCGCCCAGGATAAATGGATTAATTTAATGTCTTTATCTAAATAACTCATAGAAGCATGGTACTATCGTTATAAATTTCAATTTGTACGTGGATTTCAAATGCCTTCGAAAATACGCCACTTCATATCGTCCCAGGATACAGCTATGAGGTTGAAAGTGGCGACATCTGTTGAAGGTTTGCATTGGCAGTCAAGTATGCATAGGACGTACGGATGATATAACGTTCAACAGAAGGGATTGAAATCTGAAGCACTCGCCATCCTTGCCATGAAGGATCAAAACAAATGAAATAGACTTTTAACGAATCACTATCACTTAATATTGTAACGAGCATTGAGGCTTAAAGCTCTTGATTTTAAAGTACGGTAAACGTTTGATCTAGGCAAATGCCGACAGTCGAGGCTTCTGATTGGTTCCCTACATGTTCCTTGCGCATCTAGCAATGGCTGGCCTTTTTTACATTGGAGAGATAATGACTAAACATGTTTTCACGAGATAAAAATTAATTAACTATATTTCATCGAATTTGAGCCATGATAACTTGTGAATGATTACATTGCCTATAATACTACATCATTTTCATATCAAGTTTATCCTCCAAAATGCGGGAGTCTGCCTGTATAATACGAGCCCAGCACACGCCTCAAACGGCAGCAGACAACGTCGTCTGCAATATGAGTGGCACGTCGCGATATTTTCCCCGCTCGTAAAGTGACTTCTCGTTGATAACTGGCGGAATGGCATTTAAAATGTTATAATAATACATAAATATTAGTTTACTTTTCAATTAGTTATCCAAATCGACTACGTATAGAATATTTCTCTGCAATAGGAGTAAAACGTCAAGTCACCTCCTCGACCATGAAGTGAATCCTAAGAGAGAACATACGGTGACCAACCTTGTATTGTCACTGGAATCTTAATCATTCTCAATTAAGGTTATATTTATTTTATTATTGGGGTTTATTTATGTTGTCTGCGGTATTATTATTATTAAATTGTCTGTGGGTTTTTTTGTGAAATAATCTGTTCCCAAATTTTTAATTTATTATTAAGATTCCTTATCAGGTGGTAAGAGAGGTCAAATGATACCAAAGGTTAAGGACAAAACAGGGAAGATATTAATCGAACAGGAAGATGTCCAAGAAAGATGGAGAGAATACGTAGAGGAGCCATATGACAGCGAGACATATGACAGCGAGAATAGAACCCCTTAGCCTGGATCTAGAGGATGAAGGAACAATAGATAGGGATAGCCTCGGACCAGAGTTACTTGAGAGTGAAATAGAGAGGGCATTAAGAGAGATGAAGGGTAGAAAAGCCGTGGGAGCCGATTCCCTACCTTCGGAGGTACTGAAGAATCTAGGTAGTAAGGGGAGATCATCGTTTTTCGAACATATTCGCAGGATCTACGAGGAAGGAGTATGGCCAGATGATTTCGTGAAAACAGTATTAATACCTATCCCGAAGAAGAAGAAAGCGTCAGAATGCGAGGAGTATAGAACAATCAGTTTAATTTCGCACGCAGCAAAAGTGTTGCTTTGAGTACTAAATAGAAGATTGGAGAACAGAGCAAAGTGCTATTTAGGCCATGACCAATTTGGGTTTAGGAAGGGGAGGGGAACCAGAGATGCGATTGCGGTAATGAGGACGCTTATAGATAGAAACAGAGCATAATCAGGATGCTTTCGCTTGTTTTGTAGATTTCGAAAAGGCGTTTGACAGAGTAAACTGGGAGAAACTAATGCAGATACTGGGGAAAATAGGAATAGATTGGCGTGATAAGAGATTCATCCGAAACTTATTTATGGGGCAGAGGTAAGGGTAGCTGACGATGAATCAGGGTGGGCAGTTATAGGTCGCGGGGTACGGCAAGGGTGCCCGTTGTCGCCTTTACTTTTTAACATCTATGCTGAGTAAATAGTAAGAGAGGCATGGGATGAGCTAGATGTGGGAATGAAAGTAGGAGGCCAGTGGATAAAGTCGGTTAGATTCGCAGACGACCACGCGTTGGTCAGTTGGTCATCGAAAGGACAGCAAACTTTAGCAGATGTACTGGAAAAGCAGTGTGAGAAATACGGAATGGAGATTAATAATAGGAAAACAAAAGTAATGAGATTCTGTAGGACAAAGAAAGCAAAGCTGGTGATAAGAGAAGGAAGTCACAAACTGGAGCATGTAGAACAATTTAATTACTTGGGCAGTACGCTAGAAGAAAGAGGACATAGTAGCAAAGACATTAGGAGGAGAATAGCGCTAGCGAAGGAAGCGTTCAATAATAGATGGGAGCTGATGACGGGTACCTTAAATAAGGATGTAAAAAAGAGGCTAGTGAAGAGCTTTATATGGAGTGTGGCGTTGTATGGGGCAGAAACGTGGACCTTGAGAAAGGAAGACGAAAATAGGCTGAAGGCTTTTGAGATGTGGGTGTGGAGGAGGATGGAAAAGGTGCGTTGGACGGAAAGGAAGGCAAATGAGGAAGTACTTGACATGGTGGGCGAGGAGAGGAAACTTATAGATGAGATTAGGGGAAGACAGGGTAGGTGGCTGGGAGGGGTAATGAGGGACGGTGGTTTGCTTAAGGCCGTGATAGAGGGTAGGATGTTGGGTAAGCGGGGAAGGAGAAGGAAGAGAATCGGATTTATGGACGGGATGAAGAAAGGTAGGTCTTATGCTGAGATGAAGAAAGAAATACTAGAGGTAGAAAGGGCACGGCATGTGTAAGAGTTCGTTGGATATTCTCTGACTTTCATCACAACCTACCTCTAACCGGTAGATTACTGTAATGAATTAAGATTCCTATCTTTTTATAACGAATGCCATCATAGGAGAGGGGAGCAGAATAGTATGAAAAGTCGTGTGCAATATGTGGTTTCATTTAGAAAATTGGTTAACAAGAATTTGGGACAAGCACTTTCATTAGTATGTAGCCTATCCCATTTTGACTAAAAAATACTTCTTTATATTTCCATTATATTGGGATAATCCGAGGTTTTATCTGAAAGCCGCAGGTTGATTGGCAGGCAATGAAATAAAGATAAACTAGCCTTAGCTGCGTAGGCAGGCAATTCAAGGGCATAAAACGGCAAAAAACCAGTTTACCTGATAAAAACAAATCATATTTATATTGATAATTCAACTCTTGTAATAACTAATTTTCTTTGCATTAACTTGTGAGAGAATCTGGAAAGCTGGTGTTTCTGTTGGGTCATAGGGTATACAATCAGACTCTTAGGACAAGGACGAAGAAATAGGTGAATTTTTTGCCACCGGACTCAGTTCGTAGGCTTGGCAGAACTTAAAAATTTGGTCACTAATGGAACATGGTATTAACCGTTAGTCAGGAGAAACCCTTTTTTAAACCCCTCCACAAATGCCTCCTAACAGCTTCAAATAAGTTGCCAGATTAACGGTTAGCTGTGGCGATCGCCACACTCAGGCTGCGTTTTAATAAGGATCCAGGACAACTTGACGGTGTTGAAACCGGCTCTATTAAAAAACTCAGAAAAAAACCATGCTGAAGTTATTATTGACAGGAAGGGCAAACCGGAAATTGAAAAGTTGGAAATAAAATAGATCGTTTTAAGATACGTCATTCATCAAAGGGCTTACCGTCCACCAAGTATCGTTTTCGTTTCTTGCTGAGATTTTGAGTACGTAAAAGAGGCATTCTCGTTAATGCATGTTTAATAGGCATGACGAACGGGCTTAAACATTTTTCGATATAAAGCTATATGCTTTCACATAGGGATCAGATATATGAGTTACCGTTTACTTCTACCAACCGCCCTTAGAGCCCGGTCGGAGATGCGGGTAGTGACAGATATATGTATAGACAGACAGATACAGATACGTTTATACAGAATTAGCTTGTGAAATAGCACCCTACTTGCAGAATATATTTATTAAATCCATCAACGAACAAAAAGAACCCATGGAATGGAAAGTTGCAAATATCACTCACATTTTCAAAAGCGGTGATAAGGAACAGCCATCGAACTACAGACCGATATCTCTCACATCTATCTCTTGCAAATTCCTTGAACATATAATTTTAAGTTCATTTATGAGACACCTCGATATGCAGAACTTGTTAACAAAAACGCAACACGGATTCAGAAATGGAAGATCTTGCGAAACTCAATTAGCACTTTGTGCCCACAATATTTTAGTCTCGGGTGAACATAACGTTCCAGTTGATGAAATTTTTCTTGACTTTAAAAAGGGTATTTGAAAAAGTTTCTCACAGTAAGCTACTCATAAAATTAAAATCCTACGGGTTAGACGACGACGTTATTTCCTGGATGAGAGAATTTTTAAGCAATCACGTGCAAAGGGTTGTATTAGATGGCGCTATCTCTAATGAAGTAAAATTCACATCGGGTGTCCCACAGGGAAGTGTCAGGGGCCCACTTCTGTTCCTTTCGTAGATAAACGACATCGGTGAAACAGTTGAAAGTACGCTTAGATTATTTGAAGACGACACAGTGGTCTATAGAGAAATTCATAGCCTTAATGATAAGCAGGCGCTAACTAAGGACCTCTAGGCAATACAGGAGTGGTGCGATGCGTGGCAGCTAGAATTAAACCTGAAAAAATGCGTTGTCATGAATTTTTGGAAACGGAAAAACGCTCCTTGTAACAGCTATTGCATAAAACACAGCAAATTAGAGACTCCAGAATCGGTTAAATACCTCGGAGTTAAACTGAGTAATGATCTCTCGTGGAAAACATATTTGAGAAATTATCGGTAAGGCTAATCGTAAATTGAGATTTGTTAAAAGAGTACTTGGCAAGTGCGACGATAAAGTTAGGGATATCAGCTCTTTCTCCCTCGTTAGACCCCACTTGGAATATGCTGCCAGTATTTGGGATCCTTATGAGATGAGTTAGAACGCGTGCAGCGAAGATCGGCAAGATATGTTAAAGGCCGTTATGATAATTTCGTTAGTGTTACTGACCTTTTGCAGCAACTGGGATGGGAAACGCTTTCAGACCATCGATTAAAATTTAGACTCAATCCAAACTGGTCTATTTTCTTACGATGTTGATAATATTTTACGAAATCCGACATACTACGGTAAATCATTTCATGAGAATAAAATTAGGGAATTAGACTGCAGAACGGACAGATTTAAAATGTCATTTTTCCCACGAACGATAAGGGACCATAGTAGCGGCCATTGAGACTTTGATCTAGGTTTGTCGATAGGTAGTGTTGGTCTTAGTAGTAGTAGTACTCCCTAATACTTGAATCCTTATATGTTACTTAGTACTAGTAGCAAGCCGTGCATGTTTTCTACATACGTCTCGAGTCTCTGTCCATTTGTGTAGTTGTAAAATACATAAATATTAACGGTCCCTCTCCATTGTGATAATATTTGTAGTGTAGTGCATGCTTGTGAGGCTTGATCTCGTGACAAGAATTAGCGATTTATGCCAATGCATATTAAGTCGTAGTTACACTAACTTTATGGTATAGTTTAATGCATGTTGGTGAATACTCACCCCATGCCACACACCCCTGAGGTTGCGTGCAGGGTATTTTGTAGATATAGATATCCGTTTTTTTCTTCATCCTTCGAAGTTCTCTGTGAACATGGTGCCAAAGTCGGCTAATTCATGGAACTCTTTTATGTTTCTTTCCCTCACTCCCTTACTAGAGTAGGTATGACCTTGAAAGTTGGCAGGGATATGCGCCTTGACTTTAATTTTACGGTTATTAGCAAAAATACTGATTCTCTCGTAGTTCTAAGGCAACATGGCGCCAAAGTGATAATTTCGAATGTTTCTTTCCTTCACGTCCGTAGCTGCTTAACTAAGTGCCTGATCTCAAACCTCTTGGCCGGCTTTTTTTAGATATCATCAAGTCCTAACATTTATGTCAATAATTTCTCCCTTACACTTATAGTTCGCTGGAAACTCGGCGCCAAATCTGGCTTTTTTCGGTTTTTCCTCTGTAGCTTCTAAACTAGTAGTCGGATTTCAAATCTGTTGAGTGTTTTTTAAGATCTCATCGAGGCCTAAAATATATGTTTATCCTTACTCCTTATCATTCACAGTTTGCTGGCAACATGGTGCCAAATCATATTTTTTTAAACACACACAGGCGCCCCCAAGCGGAGACGGCAAGCAAAGCGAGTATATAATGTAATCATGACCGATGTGTACAGCTACCTCGTTTAGTGCCGGTTTACGTGGAGTCGTTGGTAATTTTTCCAAAACAATTTAAGGCACAATTGTGTAATGCGTTCAAAGGTTTGTTTAGATCTTACACAAAGTTCTTGGTTTGTGATTTTAAGCATAATTAAGAAGAATGTTAGAGATATCCCTTACGATTACAAAACTATTCAAGAGTGACATATTTTATGGACCACAAATTATTCAACACTCGTTATAGAAACCAATGATAAATAGTAGTATTGAAAGCTGCGGAAGTGTATTTTGGAATGTAAGTTGAACCGATCAACGTTTTCATTTGGCTGTAAGAATTTCAAGCAAAATTATCCGCCTGTAGCACTTAAATTCAATTTTCAATTACAGTCGGTATCACTAAGTTTCACTTGTGCAAGGGACGTAATATTTTTCGAGAATATTGAAACGACGGCTTTATAAGACGAAGTTTTATCGTGTGTTAGGGTGACAATGCAGTTATGGAAATTCAGTGATTACAAATTTCATATGTATTATATGTGTGTTATGATAGAAAATGAGTTTAAAGTTTTGCATAATTTTTGCAAGAGTCGGATAAGATTGGTGATCGCAATTAGTTCGTTGTTTCAACTATTATATAAAATTTGGAATCAATGCGAATTGAAATTAAGTTATTGACTATATGGATGCTCTTGAACTTTAAGTTTGGCAGTTTACATCCTCAGTGAAAGGATAATGATTGATTTGTGTACTTAAGCAATGTAAGTATTATAGATAAATATTAGCGTACATTTTTAATATACACTTCTTTCAATAAATTTTGCCACCTTAGAGTCATCTCTTTATTTTTTCTAATTATTGTTTGGCCGGTCTCACATCTCGTGATCGATACTTGATGTCATACAATCATTCCTATCGTGATCGGTAAAGATGAATTCCTCAATCATAGGAGAGATCAAGTTCATCGATTAATCTTTTAAGAGAACTTGATATCGGGATTCGATCAATACGACCGACCCATTACTACTTTGAACCCCATTTCTGCTGAGAAAAAATATTTAGTCCCCTGCTACTTCGATAGTGAGCTGTTCCTTCACATTTGTGCTATAAGTATTTCTTCAACCCTCCTGATCATTGGGCTGGTTTATTATTGACTGTTTCATTCATTTCGGTATGTATTACTTGCATTTCGTAGGTGGCATTTTTTCTTGAAATACCATTCTTCACCTGGATAAAATATTTTTGTGTAAGTATATATTTCTGTATTTATTCGCTGCCTTTTTATTCAGGGACAAACCACTCTCACATCACCATTAATCGCAAGAGAAAATTGCAAGAGAGTGAAATTACGGAGGATCTTTTTGCAGACATCGATTCCGATGCACATATTACTGACGACAATGACAGCTCTGAGGATGAGGACGGCGGCATCGACTAAGATATAGCTCCGACTCGCTCCAAGGAGCGGATAGAAAAGTCGAGCAGCTACGTATTCCAACGCCCATTTATTTTTTACGGTGGTGACAGGCGTTTGAACACACTTATTAGCAATACGTTTCGCTGTTTACAGTAACTGCATGCGTTAGATCACACTGCCACCTAGTAGGTAAACATCATAGCCAATATCTATTTCTTTGATTATTTTCTTTTAGATGAGTAAATGACCCATTAAATATAAAGTATCGCATCTTTGGAACAGTAGGGACAGAACGACCATATTTGCATCTTTTGAAGTTGCGTCTGGCTTTATATGCACGTCATAATCTGCTCGTTTAGACTTGAATAACGTATGATTTTTACATTCAGTCTAGGTGGTTCTGGAGGAACTAATTAGTGTTTAAACCAAACCTATTTCTCACCGAACTGCAAGATACAAGGCACAACATGAGTAAGCCAGAATTTACCAGAGTGCAAATGAAAAGCTTCAGAAATCGTGTGAGAAACACTATATGGAAGAACAGTTGATAAGTTTGGAGTTTATCAAGCTTTTTCTTCGCCAATAGTTTTCCCAGATAAATATTTTGACTCTATAACTGATTTTTTTAAGCATCACAAATATGAAAAAGTTACCAAAATAATTCATTCATGAAAAGGAACTGGAGTTTATATATGTTTATAAGGTCATGGCCGGTGATATTGAATAAATCCACCGACTGACGAAAAGATCCAACAAACTAATACCAAACTAATATTGACTGGATAATACCGCTTCAGTGAAATGAGCTTAGGTATGATGCATGCATAACAGAATAATATAAGTGCAATGGCTGGATAAACTGGATGAGACAATAAGACATAAGTATTACAAATTACATCGTACATCCTTTTCCAAATGCTTCCTATATAAACTGTCGTCTAAGAATGATAAGTCAGCCACATTAAGAGCCATTTCTGATATTTTGTTGGACTAAAACATACAAAAGTATTATAAACGTTCTTCCGATGAATTTAGTATGCGAATGAAGGCTCTTCATAATATTTCCCTCCTTTTTCTTCAAAGTCAAGCGGAAGAAGATCAATGTCTCAGCACTATTTAATGCCTATTTTGCATTTTAACTCAGTACTCTTAAATGCTTGGTCAAAATTGTTCATGCCAAATGATTACTGCTCCACATGCAGTGTATTAAAAGAAGAATTACACCCTTAAACAAATAAGTATTTAAATCCATATACACGCAATTTAATCTTATAAAAATGCTTTATTTTCAATTATACATTTCTTTTCCAATGTATTTAAAATACCATGCACGGTACCAGTGAGGACCACTCGCTCGTTAATGCCTCAATGAAGTTACCAGTAGAAGAGGCCGCCTGGGTAGCTTCATTGGTTAGAGATCTATTGTGAAATCGAATGGTCTGGGTTCTACTCTTAGTCCTGACGAATGATTTTTCTCTATGAAATTCACGCAATTGTAATTGGTAATGCCCGCACGTTGGCATTAACTGAATTTTTATGCATATGGATATGGATGTTGGTGAGTATTTGTGGATTGTTTTTGGATAATGAATTGATGTCAATCCATCGTTACTCACCATGGGTGCACAGGACATTTCATTGTAAATAATGTTCCCAAGCTCAATGAAAATACACCGAAGAAAATTGCAATGTGTTAAACGGATTTTAAATTCATATTTATTACACACAGAAACGCTTCGATTTCAGGTAAAAAATGCCATACGATAAAATAGAATTTAAATAATTTTAGCTTTGGTGTAGGAGAGACTGGTAGTAGACTACAGATCCCTGTATTCGGCACCATTGATTCACGTCAACGTGTCTTGTAAATAAGCACGCTTAAGATCTAAACAACATGTCACAGAAGGACATATGATCACGGAAATAAAATTAAAAATATCACAATTTCAAGAGTTAGTTCTGGTTACATTCAATTATCGGTATTCAGTAGGCTAGGTCGGGTGCAATTGATTTAAGTAATCTCACTGGGAGCGCAACCTTAATCGAGACATGCGAGATGAAAAAAACAGAATAAGGTCCAGGTTCCTCATTTATGAAGAGCATATAAGGTTTGGGGGACCTGCAAGGAAATAATAATCATGCCTACATTCTAGATTAATATTAAAGGGAATATTTGATTTAAGTGGAATTTTTGGTTTTTAATTAAAGCTTGAAAAACTACCCAAAGATTTTCAATATTTACAAATCTAGAGGAATTTTGCCATATTCCAAAAACTTTGAACCGAAATTTCGTAATTCCAATAGGCCTTACATTAACCGTTAATATTTATAAATTAAATGATTTTGAATTTATCGGCAAAGAAAAACATTTCCGTGCAAGAAATAAGCATGCGTATGCACAAAAACTAAAATATTAGTTTTAATGACTGCCTTCCATTAAATAACGAAAGGAAACAAATACGAATGTCTTTATAGACATTGAAATTAAAACATACCTTTAAAATTGGACAGGGGAACCCAGGAAAGAGAAGGCATACAAACGGTACTCACCTGAAAAGTAAAAGACAGGATTAGCATATTGTTCATTTTTATAATACAAGTACATGCATCTAAGAACAATATGAGGGATAATTATGTATGGCACTCGAGCTTGAAGGAATTGATTCAAAGAATTGCGGAACTGGCCGCGTAATAACTTTAACGGAGTCACCTTCTAGTGGTCACACAATTGTGTAAAATTTACAAACCTTAAACACCTTTGTGTTTAAAATTTGGCTTTACCTCGTGGACAGTAGCTCTTAGCGTTCGCATACGGGTACTTTGGAATTGTATGCACGGTACCTGTGAAGACATCTCGCTCCTTAAAGCCTCCATAAAATTCACAGTGAGAGATGACGCCCGGGTAGCAAGTGGAGGTCGGACGTGTTTGTTTATCGCTCCCGAGTGCGAGAGCTGACGTCGCTGCGAGGGAAGCCTCCCTTGCCGCCGAACGGGCGCGAGACCGGAAGGTCTCGCGCCCACCCCGGTTGACCGAGTGTGTTAACTCCCGAGAGTTTTTGTCATTTGTTATGTGAGCGGCTGCTATTTCTTGTTTTTTCATTGTGACAGATCTTCGACACAAGTGGTGCCTCTTTTTTTTAGTTATTGTGTTACACACGGAGTGGTTTTCAGTTTCTCTTTAGTTAGTTTTGACACCCCCTCCGCCTGTAACAGGTCGTGTCAGGAGAGGGGAGTGCCCTCAGTGGAGTGCTTTGTGCTCTCAGTGGAGTGATTTGTGCCCCCCTACTTTTTTCTTTTTTTTTCTCACTATCCCCTTGTTGGTTCATCATGGTGGTTCTCCGGGTGAACACGCTATTAGTCCACACGGACGATAAAGAGAGAATTCCGACACCGCTGGAAGTCCACGGTTTCGTCAGGGAGACTTTGGGCCTCGCGGATGCAGAAATGATTGCGATCCAATTCGGATACAACAGACGATACATCTTCGTGAAGATGGCCAGCCAAGATATATTAAATAGAATTTTTTCAACGAAAACCAAAGGCTCCCGTTTCCCACGGAGTCCAATAAGTTCCTCGAATGCACCATAGACCACACGACCGGCAGCCCAGTCAATGAGAGGGTGCTTTGCCTTCCCGTTGAAACAACAAGGGAAGACGTCGAAACGTAGCTCGGTCGATTCGGAAAAATTATTAGGAGTGGGGACGCTAGATGGGAGGGAAATGGCCTTGTAAACTCTTGCAACGGTACGCGGCATGTACGAATGGTGGTCGACCGCAACATTCCCTCTTATGTCACCATAGGGAGAAACCGCGGACTAATTATTTACGATGGCCAGAGGCGGACGTGTGCCCGGTGCAATGAGGGGGGCCAAGAGCGCAGAAATTGCCCCCGAAATGACGTGGGTAGGCGTTATGCGGACGTCATGGCGACACCCTCGGAGGGGGCGGCAGTTGACGACACGGTCGTATATACAGGTCTGGTCACTTCCTATCTTGCCCTAAGGGGTCGGCTGGCAACCGTGTGAGGCTTCGGCAGTAGTTCTCTCTTTTTGGCGCTGGTTGTTCTGTAGCCCACGTTTTCCTGATCGTTTGCATTGAGACAGGTGTAATTCCTGAAGGCGGAGCAAATTTTCAAGAATATCTTTCTCCATCGGTGTTTTTCAGTTTTCTGGCGACCAAAACTGAATCATTGGTGAGTGCAAATGTTATTTTTACAGTAATTTGTTAATGTATTCTGAATATACACGGTCTTAGTTGCTATTTTTCATGCAGGTTTTCAGAATGCCGAGGAGTTGTGTGGCTCCGGGTTGCACTGAGGGATACGGCTCGAAGAAGTCTACCTTTTCTTTCTTTTCCGTTCCTGAAAACCCGGCTGAGCGAGAAAATGGCAGGCTGCTATCCCAAGGGTGGATTTTGAGCTGAAACCCAAACAAGTTGTCTGTGAAAGGCACTTCGCTCCGCATGAGATAATTAGGGAGAGGCTGATTAAGGACGACGATGGAAACTTACTTGGCAGGGTATTTATATTCATCGCTTCATTTTCTCAGCATCTTCATAACTAATACAATCAATTAATTTCCCCACAATCCGGTACATTGTACATATATTAGTAAATTTAAATTAAAGGTAACGCATATCATTTTAAGAACCACGGTATTGCATATTGCCATATGCAGTGGTAGGGAAAGAATTACTGCTTTCAAGTGCCTTCCTCTGGCTCACATACATTGTTTATTACTTCATTTCACGCTTAATTTTCTACTCTCACCCATTTATTCCCAAAAGAATCATTCCAAGTGAGATTAATTAAGCACGTACCCTCACGAATAATCATTTTCTTGAAATTTCGCATGCATAATTCTTGTCGATTATTTGGCTCAGTATTGAATTACGAAACTAGTTTTTCCCAAAATGTACCTCTAGTTTCGACGGTATTAAAAAAAATAATCTCTTGCTTGCTGTTTTGGGTAGAGTTAGAGTTGGTTATAGTTAGTCGCGTATTTTATGTATTTTCACGATGTCGCCGATGAGTAGAATTTTGCTGAATACTGATATTATTGGTGTAATCATTCATGTAACTTTTAATGCCAAATTTGATTGTTTTCGTAGTTTTCCGGAAGTTCAAAATCAGGCTGTTGCGAGATTTTTGGTCAAGGAGAATGATTTTTCTCCTGTGAAATATCGCACTTATGTTGCGAGATATTGTGCCGTAGTTTTGCGGTTTTTTGGAAATAATTGTTTACAATTTTATTAACTGGGTATTACCATATTGTTGTACTATACCGAGTAACTGAAACGGTATAAAGCCCGTAAGCATAATGATAGATAATCTGCCAAGCTCCTTTGAGGTGGCTTGCAGGATATTATGTTGATATAGAATAGTCATTTAAGGGTACCTATGCTAGAAGAAAGATGGTCAGGCGAACACAGTCTGAAATATGCTGAGCCATTTCTCATTGTTGGAAGCTTGTCCTGTTTCAAATTACCTCATACGTTTAACCCTTTAAGGTCCAAGGGACATATATGTCCCATATTTTTGAAATTCTCTCAAATTCAATTGAAAAGGTCTATGATTGTAAGAAATGGGTGTATTGAAGAATAGGCTTTTGGCTTCTAGTTTAAATTTTTTTTTGCGATATCCTTTAGATATTGTAGTTCCCACATTGTTAAGAACTTTCACTTGAAATGCTGTTTACGAATCGGAAATTTGATATTTTATAACAAATCAATGAGGAGGTCAATTAAAACAGGACTTTCGGTTTATCCTTCATGTTTACCTAGCCTGTAGAGTTAGAGCCAAAAACTCCACAACTGTGCTTTAGTTTTGACAAAATTAGTGTTTCCATGCCATGGGACACATATGTCCCTATGGACCATAAGGGAGCGCGACTTGGTATTATTTCACGTAAACTGATTCGAAGTAACTGAATGGCTAACGATATTAGCACCACCTGAACGGTTACTGAGGTTGAACGCAAAGCTCCACATGGAGTTGGGTTTTATTTTTGCCTTATGACTGTCCTGGAAATGAAAGGTTGGAAATTGCTTGCTGTGTCCCAACTCATACGTATTGTTTTCAAGTACTCCAACTGTTGCTTGTATATAGTATTATAACCTGCTCTCCGCATCATGTTCGCTGGCTGAAGGAAAAAGGCCTATCATGTTGTATTTCCGTTTGTTATCTCGTGGTGTAGATAGAATATCCATGAATAAGAGCCTAGACGCTGCCCCTATGGAAAATGTATATATGCTATACTGACTTGGCGGTGCTGACCCCAACTACTACTCCGTGGTGCAGACCTACTCCACCACTCCAACGCGGGGAGAGAGACCCTCGAGGTTGTGGCTGTGGTCGCCATTTAGAAGGCACACAATACATCACATGCTTCTTCCTCACTTTTGAAGTGCTATGACGTAGTTCGGTAAGGATACATACGACCAAACGACGCAATAGGCCTGGTATACGGAGGGGGAAAGAGGGAGGGCAAAAAAGGTACAAAGTAAAGAAGGGGCTCGGGGTTCCTCTGAAGAAAAGGCACACCATACCACTTTGGCGGTGCCAACCATCCCTTCCTTATGTGGTAAGATCTCTCCTCCCACTCCGGTGGGGTGGTCAGGGTCCTCCACTTTTAGTCATGCCCCTGTTGTGTTTTGAAGCAGTTCTGTGCAGCGAATACCTCCATACGACGCAACTGTCTCTGCTGGTTGAGTGATTCTCTTCGTTTTGCTGTGGCCTGATACTGAGAGCAGCACGGTGAGTAAATCCCCTTTATTGCGAATGTAGTTTATACATTTTAGTATGGGTGTGGGTGCTAATACGCTTGTCAACTGCTTCATTGCAGTGGTTAGCTAACTGAAAAGAATGCCGATAAAAGAACGCTTATTCGCTGTATCTGACAATGCTATTGAGCAGATTCTACTAGCTGATGAGAGCGATGATGAAGACAATCTTCCGCTTGATGAAGAAGATTTAGGCTTCCTTGGTGAAGATACTGATAACGTGGGTGTTGAAATCATCATCGAACGCCCAGTTCCAGAATTATCATTTGCCGGCCCTTCTTCTTCGCCGCAACCATCGTCATCGGTGAAATCATCAAAATCCATGCCGACAAAATTTGGCAAACCAACTACTGTCCCTTCATCTTTAGAATCATCCAATGACCCACCTGAAGCAAAACGAAGCAAACTTCATCCAAAAATAACCCAGAGCAAAGATATTACATTCACTTGGAAGCCCCGGAAATCACATTTCCAAATAGAAACGATTGATTATGAGTACGGAGCGGTGAACCTAGATGTAGACTTGAGTTTAGAACTTAGTGCTTATGATGTATTTAGAAAAGCCTGCGGTTTTGATGAACTGGTCGCTCTTATCGCTCAACAAAGTGAACTCTATATGAAACAAATGGGGACATCTTTCCAAACTACTACCGAAGAGATTAGCGCGTTTTTGGGGATGAATTTAGTGATGGGTTATCATGTGGTTCCGAGTTTTAGGGAATATTGGTCCTCTGATCCTGACATGCAAGTGCCGTACATTGCCAATATAATGCCTCGAAGGCGTTTTGAAATCATTAGGAATGCTTTGCATTTTGCAAATAATGAAGAAATGCTTCCCAGGAGTCACCCTGATTATGATCGAGCTTTCAAAGTTCGGCCTCTGATTAAACATTTCAATCAATGCTTCCAGAATGCGCGGAAGCCATCTAAACAGCAGTCTATAGATGAGCATATGATACGCTTCAAAGGTCACAACATCATGAAGCAGTATATTAAAAGTAAACCTATAAGGTGGGGTTTCAAGATGTGGTGCAGATGTGATTCAAAATCTGGCTATTTGTATCAATTTGACTTGTATACAGGTAAAAAAACTGACCCAGAGTATGGTCTTGGAGAGGGAGTTGTTACGTTTTTGAGTAAATCATATGAGTACTTGTGCTGTGAAATATACATTGATAATTTTTTCAACTCGCCTTTGCTTCAGCTGAGATTACAAGAAAAAAATATATACCTATGTGGCACGGCTCGCAGTGACAGAAAACATATGCCAAATAATCTCAAGCAAGATAAAGACTTAAAACGTGGAGAAAGCCACATGCTATCAGCAAATGGTGTAACTTGCGTGAAATGGATGGACAACAGATCTGTAAAATGCTGTCAAATTTCATTCATTCCAATAAGTCGAACACTGTGTCCAGGAGGCAACAAAAAATGGCAGAAAAGATCCAAATTCCTTGTCCAGAGATAATAATAGCTTATAACAAGTTCATGGGTGGGGTCGATCTCATGGACCAAAAAAAAATCACATATGAAATTGACAGAAAGGCAAAGATTAAGTTCTACTTGCGAATATTTTTCGACCTGTTGGATATTGCTGTGAATAAAGCTCACTGTATATACACGCAGCTAAATGAAGGCATGAATCCTGAGTATAAGGCTATTTCGCCTCTTCAATACAGGCAAATGGTAGCAAGGTTCCTTATAGGAAACTATTCCAATAGAAAGAGAGGTGTTCCAGCTGCTCCTGTCCGTAGTAGTAGGAACAGCATGCCAGCACCACAGCCTGAGCACAAGTTGCTGAAAATGCCTAGACGGAAGAGGTGCGCTGAATGTGCAAAAAATAAAATTGAAAACCGAACAGCCAATATGTGTGGAATATGCCAGGTTTATTTGTGTTACACAACAGTACGAAATTGCTTTATGAGCTATCACTGTGTGTAGGACAGCCACAAGAAAATAATTGCATTTTGCAAGTTGCATTTTTTGACATGGTTATTTATTAATAACTTTATTTTTGCAGTAACATTATACAGTAAAATTTTATTATATGTTGGTGGATGCCCAGAAAAACTTGATTTTTTTTTCAATTTTATCTGTTAATTTATTATTTTTCCTAATTTATGCAAATGTAAACGTTGCCATAAGCATGGAATTTTAAGAATTTGCATATGAAACGTTTTAAATACCAGAAGACGATATTTATTGGCCTAATTTAAAGAAATAAATCATTCCATAATCAATATGTTTGATTCTTTTAATTTTGAACGAATTTTACCCTTACCGTCCATAGGGACATATTTGTCCCAGGCTGTATCTCATAAACTATTAAAGATATCACTTTAAAGTAAATATTTTTGGAATCTACGCATCAATATTAGCCTAAAAAAGTGTTTTGTATTTCAATTTTATGGCTGCAATCCTTATGGACCTTAAAGGGTTAAGCCAAAGGCCCTGGAATTGATGAGTGAGAATGTTGAGTGAAAATGGCTAGTGGCCGTTTTGTGTGTAGATGAAACTAAGCTAAAGGGGAGTGGGTTTGTTTTTTTTTGACAATGAAGAATCATAGGCGTGCGCATACATTTTTATTAGGTGGTGTCTGGTATTGTTCTAATTTTCAAAACTAGCAGTTAAAACTGGTACCAAAGAAATTTGGAACGAATGGAACGAAATTTGGAACACGACGAAATTACCATGTAAACATTTGAGCAACTCTGAGTTAACTCTTCTTGGGTTCTCCACAGGTTAAAACTATTCATAATTCCTGGCGTAATTAATTCTTACCTTCAGAATGAGTGACGAGTCGTCTCTCAAAACGTCGACAATAAGGTATAGATTAAACCGGTGGAGAGCCTGAGAAAAGTTTACTCATTAAAGATTATATGCACAGGATTATAGTTACTCATATTATTAGACGGGAAAATGTTAATCCTTTTTATAAACAACTTTATTTTCAATCATAACACAGGCACCACAGTTTTGGCCATATCTGCACCATCTGTTGAATAAAACCGAATCGAAATTGTATGATTGTCAAAATGGTATTGGAACAGGTTCTCTTTTCTGTTCAGTCATTCATACATTTGCACAAGCGTTCCCCCAATTTGCCATTTTACACGGTAATCTTGCCATTTTACACGGTAATCTTGCCATTTTACACGGTAATCTTACCTGATACATGCGTTCGCATGATAGATTGTACAAAAAAATGTACCGTGTGACACGGCCTTAATGGATATAAACTGAAATTAAAGTAATTCACTTTTATTCTTTGTTTCAGTCACCATATCGTGTTCCTAGGATTGCTGAAGATGCTGTACCCACATTGTTTCCGGGCTGCCCGAGCTACATAAGTAAGAGGTCACCCAATCCACGCAAATCCTCATACAAGTTTTTGAGAGCTGTTTCAGGGGAAAAGATGGAGAGAGGAAATGATTTTCCAGGTCTGGAGATCTCCAGCAATAATGAACCTGCTATGCCTGATGAGCCTCAACCTGAATCCTTAAAAGTTGATATCTTCTCGCTGGTGTACGATAAAATACAAACTCCTGTTCTTCCGTCGTGTTGGGCAATGAGCACACCTTTGTTTGGCCCGAAGATTGTAATATTCAGTCAGTTTATCTCTATTACTAGGGAAGAAGGGTATGTAATCCCAATTCTATTCAAACAAGTTTGCTTCCTTGAGGACAGTAGAGTGGCTTGCTCTGTTCTTGGACAGTTTATTGAGGTACAAGATCTGGGGATGAATAATGACCCTCTTCAGGAAATTGACGATTTGACTTGTGTGCTGATGAAGATGCATGATCTTGAAATATGTAAGGGAGATGTGAATGTTGGACTGCAGAATGTCGATACTCTAGTTGGGAGAGTGGACCCCTTGGGCCATATGAGGCACCAAAACTGCTCATTATTTGTTGCTGATGGAGAGACTTGTCTGCATTGCCGACGTTTAAGGAGAGCCCTGCTACAGAAAAATTTAAGGGCAAAAAAGGTAGCCTGTCTAGCAGTATTGGCAAAGGCAAAGAATGGCTCTATGTCCAATCATAAGAAGGATAGAGTTAATAGTGCCAGGGCTCTATCTCGAGCAAAGGTGCGCATCGAAAAGCTGCAGGAAGCTCACAAAGCGATGAAGGCAGTTGAAAACTCGCCTGTGTCTGCACAGCTGAGGGAACTAAATGTACCTAAGGAGCAATGTTTGCTGCTTGAGGAAATTATCAGAGCTGCCCAAAAAAGGGGCCCTAGAGGAAGAAGGTACTCTGAGAATTGGGTACTTTTACGTTTGTTGTTTAGCATTAGGTCTCCAGCAGGTTACAATTTTATATTAAGCCAAAACATTTTGCCATTGCCCAGTGTTCGGACCATACGGCGATACCTTGCTATTATTGACACTTCCTGTGGGTTTGACGCCCAATTTTTTGAGCTTTGAAAGAAGAGGTTGCACGCTAAACCAATCATGAAAAGGCATGGCGTTATTCTGTGGGATGAGATGTCTGTGAGAGAGAGTATTTCTGTGAGATCCACTATATTGACATATGGGGGTCTAACAGATTATGGTGAAGATGGTCCAAAGGGGGACAGTGTTGAAGAAAAGGCAGATCATGTTCTCGTGTTCATGTTTCAGCCTCTGGCAGACACATACACGCAGCCAATTGCAGTTTTTGCAGCCAGAGGTCCAGTAAAGGGGGACATGCTTGCGAAATTAGCGTTGAAGGCGATTGTTCTTCTGGAGAAAGCTGGTGCAAAAATCCATGGGTTTGTGTCTGATGGAGCAGCCACCAACCGGAGAATGGGGGCTTCCCTAGGAATTTATGGCCACTTGGGAAACACCAAAAATTCTTTTGAACATCCACTGGATTCAAAAAGGAGAATTTTTGCATTTGCAGATACTCCACACCCGATAAAAAATATCAGGAATAGACTTCATAGCAGCAGAGAGTTGCAAGTGAGTGATGATATCTTTAGTTCAATCTTTTGCAATCATGGCAATTATTTATGGTTTCTCAATTTATCTACCAATTTTGGTGGGATGAAAGTCTTATTCTTTCTATAAGTTTAGGATATAGATGAAAAGTGTTTACCTACAGTATATTTCACTTTATTTCAGGTTCACCCAGAAGACAGCCAAGTGAAGTGGGATCACTTCATCATTCTTTACAACAAAGATAAAGAACTTGCTGGTGAGCTCCGAGTGTGCCCTAAACTAACGGAAAACCACTTATTTCTGTCAAATGCAATGAAGATGAGAGTGAAGCTGGCTACCCAGATACAAATTATTATTACAAGTTATCATATAGTCTTTAAATGCTTCCTATTGTTTCAGTCTATGTTTAGGATTCATGAAAAGCATTTATGTATGAGTATGACTAATCATCTTCCTCACCTCCCCAGGTTTTCAGTAATTCTGTGGTCAGCGGGCTTAAATTTTACAATCATCATAATGTTCCTGGCCTGCAGGATGTCTGGAACTTTGAAGTTCTGCAAGCGCATCAACAATATGTTCGATGCACTTAATAGAAAAGTGGTGTATCAAGGGGTTGAGGAAGGATCAGCAGATTTTGTGGTATGTAATTTTTGACTATTTGGGTAAAACATTTTTGTAGATTGCAACTAAAATTAGAAAACCGTGGATCACGAAGGAGATGATCAGGGAGATGGAGGAGAGAAGGAAATGGAAGAGTGTAAACTCAGAGCTAGGTAAGAGAAAATACCGAGAATTTAATAACAGGCTTAGAAGAGAAACAAAGAAAGCAAGAGAGGCGTGGTGGAGAGAACAGATCGACGCGTTAGAGAAATACCAAAAACAGGGAAGAGCAGATGCATTATATAGGAAAGTAAAGGAACTGACGGGTGGTAATAAGGAAAGGGGAATTACAAATATAACAGACAATACGGGAAAGGTAATCGTAGAACCGAGAGAGATCCAGGAGAGGTGGAAGGAGTATGTTGAAGAGCTGTATGGTAAAGAAATAAGGCCCAATAGGTTAGATATAGAAAGGGAAGACGATATCGACAGAGATGGCATCGGACCAAGTATCCTAGATAGCGAAATTGAAAGAGCTCTACGAGACATGAAAAGGAATAAGGCGGTGGGAATAGATGACATACCTGCAGAGTTTTTAAAGAGCATGGGGAAGAACGGAAGAGGAAAACTTTTTGCGCTAATTCGTAGGATTTATGAGGATGGAGTGTGGCCGGAAGACTTCGCGAAGACTGTACTAATTCCTATACCGAAGAAGAGTAAGGCAAAAACTTGCGAAGACTATAGGACAATAAGCTTAATATCCCACGCGGCCAAAGTAGTTCTGAGGATTCTAAACAGAAGGCTAGAGAAGAAGGCGAATGAATACCTGGGTGACGACCAGTTCGGATTTAGGAGAGGGACGGGAACGCGAGACGCTATAGCGGTGATGAGGACTCTAGTAGAAAGAAACCTAGAGTATGGACAGGATGTTTTTGCATGCTTCGTAGATTTCGAGAAGGCGTTTGATCGGGTGGAATGGACAAAATTAATGGGAGTGTTGAATAAATTAGGGGTCGATTGGAGGGACAGGCGTCTGATTCGAAATTTGTATATGAATCAGACTGCGCAGGTTAGGGTAGCCAATGGAGAATCGGGATGGGCCACGATAGGACGGGGAGTGAGGCAAGGGTGCCCACTATCGCCGTTGCTTTTTAATGTGTATTCAGAAGAAATGGTAAGGGAGGCTTGGGGGGAGGAGGATGTAGGAATAAAGGTAGGAGGGGAGCTGATAAAATCAGTGAGATTTGCAGATGATCAAGCATTGGTTAGTCAGTCGGCCAAGGGGTTACAGTCAATGGTGAATGCATTAGAGGTGCAGTGCGAAAAGTATGGGATGAAGATCAATCACAAGAAAACGAAAGTAATGAGATTTTCTAGAAGTAAGAAGGCGGGGCTGAATATAAGGGTGGGAGGGCAGAAGATAGAGCAGGTCGAGCAGTTTACGTATCTGGGTAGTATTTTGGAGGCGAATGGGTTTAGTGGTAAGGACATCAGACGAAGAATTGCGCTAGCTAAAGAAGCATTTTCGAAGAGAAGGGAATTGATGAGGGGGTGTCTGAGAAGAGACGTAAAGAAGAGGCTGGTGAAAACTTTAATATGGAGCGTGGCGCTATATGGGTCGGAAACTTGGTCATTGCGGAGGGAGGATGTGCGTAGGCTTGAGGCGTTTGAGATGTGGGTTTGGAGAAGGATGGAGAAGGTTAGCTGGATGGCGAGAAAGACGAACGAGGAGGTATTGGATATGGTCGGAGAGGAGAGGAAGCTTGTGGCAGAGGTTCGGAGAAGGCAGAAGAGATGGATGGATGAGGTTTTGAGGGGAGAGGGCATGTTGAAGAGAGTGATAGAGGGGAGAACACTGGGGAAGCGTGGGAGAGGAAGGAAGAGGATAGGAATTCTGGACGAAATAAGAGGAGGTAGAAGATATGAAGAATTGAAGAGGGTTCTAATAACGGGCCATCCTTAGGAGGGAATGCGAGACAATTTCTATTAGGTTGGGATACAAAATGGGGACTGTCCAAGAACCTACCAATCAGCTGGTAGAATACTTGAATGAAATCTCTTGAAATTTTGGTATGTGATTTGAGTCTGTCGTTATTTGTGATTATATAACTTTGAATCTTCACTTCAGGTTCTACAAGAGTCCTTGGAATGGCTCGATGGTTGGGAGAGGAGGAAGAACGAGGGAGTAATTGCCAGCTCTCAGTTCCTTACCCTGTCCACTGCCGAAGGACTTAGGGTGACCTTGATGTCAAGCATAGAAACCATAAAATATTTAAGGCAATTTGGTTTTAAATATGTTCTGACTGGAAAAATCAACCAGGATTCTCTCGAGGTGATAAAAACTACTATATTGTGTCTCTCTCTTTTGCTAATACATTGTACACTTTCATAAATATTAAAATAATGTGGTTTGCATTTTTTCAGAGATTCTTTGGTACCATCCGCCAAGCTGCTGGAGCTAATGACCATTCAGCGGCTGTCACTGCTCTGCAGCTGTATAAAATGCTGTCAGTCTACAGCATATTGAAGCCACCTAAGTATGGTAATTGTACCATAGAAGATGATGGACCCAAGGATCCCTTGATAAAACTAAGTGATATCAGGAAAATTTTTTCAAAAGAAGGAAATATTTCTTTAGTGGAAAAATTAAAAATTAGACTAAATGGTCTTATTGAGACTAAGGATTGGGAGGCCCCTGAAGTGATTGAGCATGAATACTCTTTAGCTCCAGTGGTAGACTGTGTAATTTACTATGTGACTGGGTATGTGAGTAAACAAATAATGAAGCACAGCAAATGTTCTGTTTGCCGGGCTGCAATTGCTTCCTCGGATAGCTGGGGCTCCGCAGTGGTGTCCGAATTAGTTAATCTAAAAACAAAGGGGAAATTTATTCACCCCAATTTAAATTTTTATTTATTTATTCGTTTCGTGGAGAACTGTTTCATTAAGCATGTCACAAAGGCCAATGTTTTTAGTGCCACTGTGGAAGAGGTCCTGGATGCTGCTCCCTTGAGCTTTGCATGCAGTGAGCACAAGGATGAAGTGTTGGCCTGGGTTCTAAAATATTATGTAAACATGAGGATGCGCCAGTGGACCAGGCAGAAGAATCGATACTTAGTAAAAAGCTTTTCCAGCCTGAAAAAGCAGTCAAAATTCTGCAAATGATGAGATGTACATCCTGTTGTTCCTCTACCAACAGTTTGTTTTATTAATTTTTGAACCCATAAATATTCATCCTGCTATACATGTCATATGTTATATAAGTCCTGGATGTAAATCATGAGATTTTGTTTTTTTCATCACTTCTTAATCATTGGCTTAAGGAAAGCATGTAGATACTGTCATTCTTTTTTGTGAATAAGTATGTTGTTTGCTGCCCAACATTATAGCTGGTCACAAACAGGTAATTATGACGGTTCTATCATATGTCTATTGATTTTTGTAAATATTTACATGTATGTATTGTGAGGCTCGACATGACTACTGCCCCAACCAGTTGTCCCAAATCGAGGCTTCATTTCATTGGTAAGTAATAGGCAATGATCTGGTTGATTGCATGTAATTCATGAGATTTCTGTGTTTATCAGACTTTCTTCTCATTACAGGTGATCGCTATGGAAGGATGAAACTTCCATTTCATGGTGTTTTTTGTGAATATGTATGTTGTTGGCTGCCCAACATTATAGCTGGTCACAGACTGCTAATGTACGAATGGTGGTCGACCGCAACATTCCCTCTTATGTCACCATAGGAAACCAAGGACTAATTATTTACGATGGCCAGAGGCGGACGTGTGCCCGGTGCAATGAGGAGGGCCGAGAGCGCAGAAATTGCCCCCGAAATGACGTGGGCAGGCGTTACGCGGACGTCATGGCGACACCCTCGGAGGGGGCGTCAGTTGACGACGAGGAGACAATGGAGCAGCGGGCGAGGGATCAAACTACGATGGAGGTGGACCCGGGGTCGTCTGGGGCCGCTGCCATCGCCACGAGGGTGGAGGAGGGGGCCGTCAAACGGAGCCCTTCCCCCTCCAGCATTGGGGAAGCTATAGAGGAAGACACCATGAAGCGCCTGAGGACGAAGTCCCCGCCTCCGGCCACTTCCGTCCCCGACCGTGTGGAGGCGGAGACCCATGTCCCACTCCTACAGGGACAACGCCGCCAGCCCTCCCTCCCCGCCCACCAGGAGCCAGACATTCTACAGACGCCATGCATAGACAAGGACGACACCGCCGCTCTCACCACTTGCGCCGAGTCCGGCGTGACGAGCGAGGAGATGCCGGAGGAACCGATGAGGAGGGATAGAGGGGGAGATCGGGGGGGGGGGGGGGAGGCCCTATAACGCGTATGAGCGGCGGGTCAGGGGCCACGGGTGGCGATATGACGGGGACGAGGATCTTGGCGGGGGGTGGGGCGAGGGGTGGTGTGTGTGACGACTCATCCCAGGCAACTTATGCATCGGATAAAGGCGAAAACACGGTTGAAAGTCAAACCTCCCCTTTACACATATCCCCCAACCTGGAGATTGGTGATCCTCCCCCCTCCCACCCCAACCCACCCCCTGAGACCCCGCCCCTTTCCTTCCTCAACCCAACCCATTCCGATACCTGGTGGAAGACATCGCACGAGAGAATGAGTCGGACACCGACTCTTCCGGGAAAAAGCAACGCCCCGGGAAACGACGCAACACGCGACGGAGAAACAAAAACTCCGATCAAAATGGTAAAGTAAAATTAGACCCTTCCCAATGCCTATTAACATGAGAGTCCTAACGTTAAATATTGCGGGGGGACTAGCGCCCTCAAGTTAAACCTAATTTCGGCGTTTACAAAATCTCTTGATCCGGACATCATAATGCTCCAAGAGACGGTGGAGGGGGTCACTTGGCCTGACCCACAATACCGGCCTTATGTGAATTGTAGTAGCTCACGCTGCGGGACCACCACCCTAGTGAAAAACTGTCTTGCCGTCAATACGGTACGCTTCCATGCATCGGGGAGGATAACCTCCCTCCAAAGACAAGGCATCACTTTCGTTAACATCTATGCCCCGTCAGGGGAAACGAAGAGACATGAGAGAGAAAAGTTTCTTAACGAAACTTTAGTCCCTTACCTGACTCCCTTCATGGGGAAAGCCATCTTAACGGGTGATTTCAATTCCATTTATAGGAGGGAGGACTCAGAGTCCAATCTCGTCAAAATCTTAAACCGACCGAGCCGGGCCCTTAAAAATCTAATCGATTCCACCTTTTTAACTGACGTGGTCTTAGCCAGCTCCGCGGGCCCCGCACCTTTTTCGCGTGTTGGCCACAACTCCCGCACGCGAATCGACCTCCTACTTTCCCGCAACCTGAAGACCCTGCCGTACGCCACCAACACCATCCCCGTTTCTTTTTCGGATCATTGCGCCCTATTCCTCGACCTAATCGTTCCTTTGACCTCCCCCTCCCCCAGAGACCGAGTCCCGCCCGAATGTGGCGTTTGGACACGCGGCCGCTTGAGGATGAGGGTTTTCGCGAAGCCGTCCGGGCACAGGTTGGAGACCTCGTGTCTGCTCTCCGTCCGGACATAGACATTTTAAATTGGTGGAAGAATGTTTTTAAACGAAAAATTAAATCATTCTTGAAACGTCAAACAACGGAGTGGAGGAGGGAGCGAAATTGTACCATTCACTTTTACCGGTCCGTCTTAAGCGAGCTCTTAAACTCAGCCCCTCGTCCTCCGAACTTTTACGTGCAAGTGTCTTCTTTAAAATACATAATCCTCATGCACGAAATGAAGCGGCACGCTCCCAGCCGGTGGCAGAGAGAGGTGGTCCCAGATACCTGGGGCCCGCTCACCCTCTCTGAAATGCGGAGGGTTAGTCGACTCCGCGGGGATGCAACCATAGACTTTGAATACCTGTATTCAAGGTCTATGGATGCAACACCCGCTTCGCCATCGGCGGGGTGTCCGGGTGGTGGTCTCTTAGAGGACGCCACTCGGACTTTGCGAGCGTATTTGACCGGTACAAGCCCTGGCGGGAGGGTGAAACCCCTCCCCTTCCGTCCCCCCTGCCCACCCTATCCAAGGAGGAGAGCGACTCGCTTGCGGGCGAGATTACGGGGGAGGAAGTGCAAACTGTTATCCGCTACCTCCCCACAGGAAAGGCCCTCGGCTCAGACGGCCTCCCATATGAATTTTATGCTGCATGTTGGGATGTTCTAAAGGCCGTTTTACACGGGGCACGTCATTGCGCAGGTTAGCACTGCATTCATTTCTCAATCTTGCGTGCAATAATTATTGCGCAGACGAATGCGTTACTTTTAGCGGTAGCTTTACACGGTGTTCGTAAGCAAGCATTCATTCACGACAAGGAGAGTAGAGTCCTCTACTCTCCTTGATTCACGAAATTTCGTCGTCTGTTGAGTGCGCGAGTAGCGAGTCACTTGTTAGAACAAAGAAGAAACGAAATTCTGTGCGCATCGTTGTTGACATGTTGTCACACGTCCTTGTGTGACCAGCTCAAACTTATTCCGCAAAGGACAACAAGCAACAGCAACTGCACACAATGCAATCCACCAATACAACAAACACTTATCGTCACTCAGCTTCTTCCGGTCCCTACTACTGCGACATCTATCGGAAAAAAATTTCTTGTAATTGCGAGAATGCGAGCTCGGAATTAGAACAGGGGCTATTTTGCCATCTCGCGTTCATGCATTTGCGCATGCGTTCTAGCATTTCACCGCTTTACAGGACGCAATTTGAAATGCACGTTCGAACATACATCAGATTGTGCAATTACGTGCCCCGTGTAAAACGGCCTTAACACCAGTTTTAACCAAGGTTTTTAATGCCATTACTAGTCCCTCCGGCGCGCTTACTCTTAGTCAGCGCACTGCAATTATAACTTTGATACCAAAGCGACGTCTGCCGAAATCCTGTGGTGACTTTCGGTCGACTGCGCTTTTAAATTCTGATTATAAAATTTTTACTCGCGTTCTAAAGACGTGTCTCTCGGCCGTTGCCGAATCGGTTTTACACCCATCCCAACACGCTAGTGTCGAATAAAAGAAACATCTTAGACGCGACAGTTTTGATACGCGACCATTTTTTATCCGTGCCCCCCTCCTATGAAGATTTTTATGCAATTCTAGCCGTAGATCTGAGTAAAGCTTTCGATTTTATCCGGATTGAATATATTTTATTTATTTTAAGAAAGATGGCTTTCCCTGAATCCTTTATTTATTCCATTGAACTATTGTACACTGATGCCAGAGCACACCTGAAAATTAATAGGGACATCTCCCCTCCTTTTGCCATTAAAAATTCTGTTAGGCAGGGATGTCCTTTATCTATGATATTGTTTGCGTTCGCAATGGACCCCGTTATCCGCTCCCTGCAGATTGCCGGACTGGGGGTACAAAGATGCGGATCCAAATACACGGGTGTCGTTTATGCCGAGGACATAACCCTCTTTATTGGTAATTCCCGGCAATTAAAACACGCCGAGGATATTATTAAATTATACTCCCCCGCGGGAATCGAAATAAACACACAGAATTCGAAGGCACTAATAATTAAAGGGAAAAAATAGCCTTGGAGAATACTTGCTGGAGGGAAGCATCCCCCATTTAAAATTCTTGGGTTCTGGTGGGACAAATCGGTAGACGAAACAATAGAGAGAAATTGGAACGAGGTGAACCGGGCCGTGCGTTGGAGTTCGGGGCGGTACACTTTGCCTTCTCTCCCCCTCACCGCCCGCGTTCGACTCCTCACACAAATAGTACTTGCCAGAATATTTTATCGAGCTCATGTTTGGCCCATTACAGCGTAGGTCAACGCTCAAATAATAAACGCCACAAATTCCATGCTCTGGCACGGATATATAAGGAAGGTCGCGCGCAAACAACTGCATGGCCCGCCGGAGCAGGGAGGTTTAAACCTCACCAACATTGAATTAAAAACAAAAATTGTATTTGAAAAGTTAAATGCCAAAGTGTTGGGGGGGCGCGGACGTTGAGAGAAGAGCGCTACTTCGCTCGGCGTGGGACAAGGCGAGCGCGTCATCGACAACCTTCACGAGGGGGATTAAAGGCACCAGGGAGGTCGTAGAAAATCTTAGGCAAGGAGAATCATTTATAGTTAAAAAATATACGAAAGAATTAATGCGTAAAGCAGAACTCCCACTGCATCCATCAATAACAGTTGGAGGAATTGGGCTTCTTGTGGGAAGGGGGACGCTAGGACTGTAAGTGCCATTTTTGACGTTATTGCGGACCTCCCTCCCAAACGAGAAATTAGGCACAAGATGGGGCTAGAGGACTCTGCTCAGTGCCTAACATGTAAACGGCTGGGCGATAGCACACATCACGTACTGGGATGTGAGGACAAGATAATGGCATGGGAAGCGATCAAAAAAATTTATAAGACTTGGGATATCTTCGGTGGTGGTCTCGTAAGCAATGAAAAACTAATAAACCTGAATTTTCGACTGTTCCCAAATTTAAGAATAAAATCCTTTCGGCCACAATCGCAAAATTTGTAGAGCTTAAAATAAACCACAAGGCATTGGGCAGGGGTCTACTGCGCTTCGTCCAGGAGGCCCCATTCCATGGCGCACCTCCTACCATGCGCCCGTGGCTGTGTATGCTGTTTGGGCGGGTGGTGGACGCCGAGCAGCGACGCGAGGCGCCGTTGTCGCAGGAGGTGGAAGAGGAGTCCAACTGAGGAGCATCTTGCGGGCTCAGCTCGCGCCAGCAGTGAGAGGAGCCACGGCGCATGTGGCAAGACGACACCCTTGGTGTGGCATGTGAGGAGCAGGGCCGAATCGAGTGTCCATTGGGCTAATTAGAACTGTCGGTGGGCAGCGAGAATGGAGTGGTCAGATGGGGCCGCTTCGAGCCCGAGGTGGAGAGAAACTTTAAGGACTATTTGTTATTTCCTTTCATTCTCTTCTTCAATATATAAATTCACATGAAAAAATAAAAAACTGTATTTGAGAATACTTGGAAAATAAATATATTTCGACCGTAGCTTAACTGATAGAGCACTCGACGCGCGAAATCTGTCTGGTCTGTCACTTAAAGTCTGGGTTCAAATCCCAGTCCAGGCGAATGATGATTTTTTTACTGCGAATTATACACAATTGAAGGAATTGAGTTTAGGTGATTAAACATATTCTGCTGTTCACTACTATTGGAATACACTTGCTTTTAAATTATTCTAAAGATTTTCCTCCACAGCTACTGTTACCTTTGCGCCCGTGAATGTTTAAATATGAGATTCATTGCGCCGTTTAAGACCTAATCCTCAAATAAGGCTTAGGAATGAGCCAATTTAAAATGTGTGTATTTTAAAAGTATCGTAACCATTTATTACTTTAGCATATAACATTAGCCAGGATTATAGTCCGTCATCCATTTCTGTCATCATGGGTACGATTCTCCTAGCGCGGTGATAATGGTGATACGCCAAAATTATAGATAATTTCATGGTTTCCCATGATTCAGTATTCACAAACTGTTACACAAAGCAACACACATAACCCTATTCGTATGCGAATATTTTTTAATGGCAATTGTTCCATTACCATTTTCGTAGAATAATGGCGTGTGTATTATGCAATTATTCTACAAAACTATTTGATATTCACTCATTTAATATGCAATCATTATCTTCGCATGTTATGATTTAACCTCGGTTAATGTTACACAATATTATTGGAATTAGAATTGGTGACAATATAAGGCATCGCAAGTATTATACAATACCACCATATTGAATGATAAGCAGTAACTTTGTAATTCCGCAGGTATTTATTGGAAACGACCTAGCTTTCGACGTAGCACGTCATCATCAGGTACAAATTTCACAGAACACTCAGAATATACAGTCACAAACATTAGGGGGGAGGGCGAGAGAGAGGGTGACGTAGATTGGGGAGGATGAGTTAGGCCTGGGAGAGGTAATGTCCTTCCTGGGGGGGTGGGGTTCAGGTGGGAATGGAAAGTTTGGGTTACTCAGTGCACTCGTGACTCACTGAACTGGGGCTGGAAGTAACTGCTTCCCATTTAAAATGCTAAGCAAATTCCATAAAGTTACGCCTGAAAAACTGGACAGTACCACCGTACAAATATTTTTGCCAATAACGATAATTATACTCTTATTGTTAGAACGAAATAATAAATTATCAAATGAGCGATGACCAATTTGGGTTTAGGAAGGGGAGGGGAACCAGAGATGCGATTGCGGTAATGAGGACACTTTTAGATAGAAACATAGAGCATAATCAGGATGTTTTCGCTTGTTTTGTAGATTTCGAAAAGGCGTTTGACAGAGTAAACTGGGAGAAACTAATGCAGATACTGGGGAAAATAGGAATAGATTGGCGTGATAGGAGACTCATCCGAAACTTATATATGGGGCAGAGGGCTCAGGTAAGGGTAACGGACGGTGAATCAGGGTGGGCAGTTATAGGTCGCGGGGTGCGGCAAGGGTGCCCGTTGTCGCCTTTACTTTTTAACATCTATTCTGAGGAAATGGTAAGAGAGGCATGGGATGAGCTAGACGTGGGAATGAAAGTAGGAGGCCAGTGGATAAAGTCGGTTAGATTCGCAGACGACCAGGCGTTGGTGAGTCGTTCATCGAAAGGACTTCAAACTTTAGTAGTTGCACTGAAAAAGCAGTGTGAGAAATACGGAATGAAGATAAATAATAGGAAAACAAAAGTAATGAGATTTGGTAGGACAAAGAAAGCGAAGCTGGTGATAAGAGTAGGAAGTCACAAACTGGAGCAAGTAGAACAATTTAATTACTTGGGTAGTACGCTAGAAGAAAGAGGACATAGTAGCAAAGACATTAGGAGGAGAATAGCGCTAGCGAAGGAAGCGTTCAATAATAGAAGGGAGCTGATGACGGGGACCTTAAGTAAGGATGTAAAAAAGAGGCTAGTGAAGAGCTTGATATGGAGTGTGGCATTGTATGGGGCAGAAACGTGGACCTTGAGAAAGGAAGACGAAAATAGGCTGAAGGCTTTCGAGATGTGGGTGTGGAGGAGGATGGAGAAGGTGCGTTGGACGGAGAGGAAGACAAATGAGGAAGTGCTTGACATGGTGGGCGAGGAGAGGAAACTTATAGATGAGATTAGGGGAAGGCAGGGTAGGTGGCTGGAAGGGGTAATGAGGGACGATGGTTTGCTGAAGGTCGTGATAGAGGGAAGGATGTTGGGTAAGCGGGGAAGGGGAAGGAAGAGAATCGATTTTTTGGACGGGATGAAGAAAGGTAGGACTTATGCTGAGATGAAGAAAGAAATACAAGAGGTAGAAAGGGCACAGCACGTGTAAGAGTTCGTTGGATATTCTCTGACTTTCATCACAACCTACCTCTAACCGGTAGATTACTGTAATGAATGAATGAATAGAGATCGAGCAGAGTGTGTACGATTATCGAAGGTTATCTTTAACAATTTTGAGTCTTCACGATATGTTATATGCGTATGTTGGAGTCATGAAAAATAATATCAATAAATGAACCTTTCTTTAAAAGGAAATCTCAGCTTAGAAGTATAACAACCTCACACAAAGGCGGATGAGCAACCATCTAGAAATGCCATAGCACTTTTATCCGCGGCATTTGGCCCGCGGTGGAAAGGATTTGGGAAGACTATGGGTGGGGAACTCACGATATATATATTTTGGAGGATTGTGGTCTCCCATGATCCTCTAGAAATCCCTAAGGTGAGCCCACGAGAGAGGTTCCTCGAGCAGTTAGGAGCGGAACTGACTTTTCCCCATTTCCTCCAAAGTGACGAATCGCGACTACAATCGACGTGCCATTAAATGCGCCCAACGGCCCGCTGCCACTCACCCTCTCCCAGCCTAGTGATTACAAGAGGACTGAGAGAGTGAGTGTGCATGAATAGGAAGTTGTGAAAGCTATCCCAATGAGCAGTGTGTCGAGCTAACAAAAGATAGTCAACGATGGGCTTTATCCCTTACGCCACCGCCGCTGGAAATAACTAAGGGATGACAAGTGCGATGCATACGAGATTGATTCGATAATGTGACTCAATAAACTGTATTGTGCGCGGGTCAAAGCAGGGGAAATATTATTCTACGATCACGTTAAAGGTGCAACATCATGCCATGTATTTCCCCTTTCAGTTATTTTTTCTTGGTGCGTTGTGAAAATAGTAGGTTTCGATCTTTGGTTTGCGATTAAAGTAATTTTTAAGAGATTTTCCAATGCGTACTCTGTTGTTCATTCTTAATGAGAAAGTCCGTGGAAAACATTATGATTTATTTAATTTGATATAGCAGACTCAATGGAAGAAAAGAGAAGAGTGGGCTTGTTGATAAACATTCCAAAGGATATATATGCTGCCTACCATTAAGCTGCAGAATAAATTTGGATACATCAGTGGAAATTAAAAACTAATCGCTGATTTATTAGATAGTGCCCACAATAATTAATGATTCAATACATTCTTAACAGAGCCATTTATAACATGAAAGAGTGCTATATTTCCGAATGGGTTAGTGATTGATGAAATAAATTTATAGTTCAAACCATGCGACGCATAAAATGAAAGAAAAAGCAAATAATTCACACTCAGTC
Organism: Pyrrhosoma nymphula; assembly: GCA_963573305.1. Taxonomy (NCBI): domain Eukaryota; kingdom Metazoa; phylum Arthropoda; class Insecta; order Odonata; family Coenagrionidae; genus Pyrrhosoma; species Pyrrhosoma nymphula. Next base: position 100,326,880 of record OY754332.1, on the reverse strand, counting down.
TTTACTTGGACTGTAATAAATAAATAATGCAAAATAATTTCAAATCAGCATTGCTTAAGATTGGAATTTTTGGCCATCGTCTACAACAGCAGTAACAATTTTGATTTGAGGATATCGGTATCGGTAATTCAGTTAAATTATGTATTTATGATAAAGAATGAACATTTTATAATCAACCCTAAAGAATCGGGGGTGAACCTAATTCGATAAATTCTCAGGGTATTCGTGCAATAGTCGAGTCTTTCTAATCTACTCCACGCTGAAGGAGTTAGTGCCATTGCATTCGCAGATTTGGTGGAAAAATATTTCATCGTAAATTCTAGGTAGCAAACCCTGGGAGCGATCGCGGAAATTTTTTCTATCCCTTCTCCCCCGACTTTCATGTTTAAGAGAAGTTGGCAGTATCCTGCTGTCCATAAAATCATCAAAACTCACATCGCCTTCCCCCGCGGAATAGGGAAGGAAGAGAGTGAGAGATTCACCAAAAAAGTCCTCATCCTGTTATTCTGTCGCACTTTCCCGTGCGGAACGGACAGCTGGCCACAGAGGCGGGCATAACTGGATTAGAAGTAGCACGCCAGAACGACGGGCAGATCTCTTCTGTCTAATTCCCATCTATTTGTAGGCGCCTCGAGGGAGCATCCTCTCCCGACCACCATCGAGAGAAAAGAGGCGGGCCTCAGAGTGGGTGAACAGAAACCATTGCAAATAATAGAGAGAGAAAGGAGGAATGACTTTCAGGGTTTGAGTGCAACTAGAACACAGGCGGACGTTTAACTGGGAAGCGGCGTGGTCCACTCCGGAGTCTAGTAAGAGAAACAATGACGAGTTTATAAAATGGTTTGAAGGTACTTTTTTGTATAACTGCCTCGCTTAGTGAGTGGCCTCCGTTGGCCGTTTCCTGGGACATGTCCGTGAATTACGAGTGAAGAATGAGCACGTGGAAGTTAACTAGGAACCGCGTAACTTTGGCCTGCAATGTTTTCTTTGGAGATGATATGTTTTTCCTCTCCCAAACAGGAAATGATTCTTTGAGTACACTCAAATAAATTAAAATACTGACGCACGAACATTGCACCTTTTTCCCATTACTAATTAGTCCAGGTAATGAAGAAAGGTTTCCAAGGAAAGTTATAAAAATTCGGAAACTGGATAGACCATATATTTACACTATGATTGCAGAAAGGTTTAAAATTAACATTTATATGCATACTTAAAAAGTAAAATGTATTAGAACAGTACACGTATTATAAAAATTATATCAAACATTTTAAATATGCTATATGAAAATATGCATGGGAAGTCAGTGAGAAGTTGTACAACTATTTCTGAAAATTCATTTCTTAAAGCAGTTTCCAATCGTTCCCCTAATTGATTATAACTTAACCGTTTCAATCAGGCAAAGCACGATGTTCACTAATACATTTTTAATGCATTGTCAAGCAATAATGCGTATGTCACCGTGGATTTGAACGTTTTTATAGATAATTGAGAGAGAGATACTTGTAGGTACAACGTCGAGTGCTATTATACGCAGATGATGGTGTGTTGCTGTTTGAGAGTCCACAATATTTACAGAGGTTCCTGTAAATGGTGAAGTAATTGAAGAATCGAACAATTGTGTGTACCTTGTCAGAATTTTTCCAAAAGAAGGAAAGAAAGATGATGGGATTAAAAGGCGTGTTAATGCCGGAGTGAAAGTTGTAGGTAGTATACGGAGCATATTTAAGAATGAGTGTTAGCATGGGGAAGTAAAAAGCGCAGTGTATTGGCGGCATGGATTGTAGTGGTCTCCAAAGGTACGAGGAGAAAACTATATTGTAAACCTGTTCATCCTGAAATCCATTCTATTAATTTTATGTATCAATCATATGCACTAATTTTTCATGGCGTGCTCCATTTTGAACAATTTTCCATGACGCATACCACCTCATCGTGATCACATCAGCTGCTCTTAATCTATGATTCAGCTGAGGCAATGACGATGGTGTTCCCTGGGACGAAGTTAAAAAACACTGGTGTGCTTAAGACCACACGGGAGAAGGGTAAACTTCTATGGTGATATTCTGATAGATATAATATATAAAAAATATTTCATCAATTGTAATATTGTGGATTTTATATAAAGGTGTTTGCATTAAATAATTCAGCCACGCTCTAATCACTCTTTTGTTCACTACGCCATGCATAAAGCTAGACTTATGTATATTTTCTCTATTTATGTAAACGTAAATACAGTGATCATCATCGACATTTCGCGGTAATTTACTCACCATTGTATTAACCTCAACTGGAACATTCATTACTTGACCATAAATCCCAAGCTGACCGTGGATATGTCACAGTCACCTTATTTGCATGAAAGGAATTCGAGGTGATATTAATCTTTCAGTCACCAAATCTAATGGAAAATTTTTCTAGCTATCTGGAAATGGGGGATATTTGAAACCATTATAAACTGATAGCTGGGGGATATTATTTTTGTGAATGCTTGTGATACAGGTTGCATATATCTGAAATTCCTATTTCTGAACCGGAACAATTTTCCTGATTAATATTATGCTTTTTGTACTGTCAAATATTGGTAAATGATTTTAAATCATTTTGAAACCAATGTCAATCGCAGACATCGCAAGCATGTCCAAATTCATTATTAATAAATTGCTTTATAAACTCTTGATGTGCTGACAAATGTGTTGAGAATGAGCTGTACATTATTTGCTGCTGTGGTCGTGCTTGTATTAGAGGTTCGTTAGTATTATTTTCGTTTGACATGTCTTTTTCATTCCGCCGTTGAACGAAATCGTGCACAACATTATCAACATTTGAATTTGACTCGCCCCGATCCTCTCCTCCATCAATCAGCATAGCCGAAATATGAAGATCTGGAGATGGTCCACCACTTTCAGAATTAGGATAGGTAATGTCTTTCCGCGGTATAAATGGCACCTCTCTCGCAGAGGGACCTGCTATTTGCGAACAAAGAATTATGCGATCTCTCTTAGGAATGAATGATAGTTTTTTGGAGGGCCCCGCTATTTGGCAATCAGTCATTTCCATAGTTTGTAGTAAACCATCGGTCCCTTGTCTCTCCCTGTAATTTTTAGAACGAATTTTATCTTTGCTCTTTCTATGAGCAGCATCTTCATTTCCTACACAATCTTTATTCTCGACATCTGCTTTTTTCTTAGCACGGTAATTTCTGGCATATTCGGCTTTTTTCCTCTTGTTTTCCGCTTCCTGTGCACTCTGATGAATACATTCTTTCTTTCTTGCGCGGTAATTTTTGGCATATTATTAATATTTGGCATATTGCGCGGTAATTTTTGGCATAATTTTTCTCTTCCGATCCATGTTAGTTTTCTCCAAATCGGGATCTGCGTCAATTCTCCCCAATTCTTTCATTTTAGCGCGATAATTTCCGTCATCTCTGGCTTTCTTCCTCTTTCTTTCATCTCCCTGTCCTTCCGCTAAATTATTCAATTGTAAAATCTCACCCATTTCGTCTGTTGTTTCATTACCCTTATGATCTTCTTCCCGCTCTCTCCCACTTTCAGCATTTTCTAACATTGCGGATTCAACACAAGCTGCGTTGCCTTCAGGACGTTTGTCCATGTTTCCGTGTCTACAATTTTTACCCCACAAATTTGCCGGGAAAAACTTTTTGAAAGATCAGAACAAAATCTGAAAGAAATTGTCAAGAATTGTTCCCAAAAAAAATTCTAAAAAATACCAAAAAAACGTCTCCCAATAGGATAAGATCAGGGTACCTTCGATACGATGGACATTGACTCTAATCACTACGCCAACTTACTCTGTTGAAGCGAGAGCGTTCTAATTGGCATGCTAAGCGGGGCCACAGAAAGAAGAATCTGACGGTACGTAACGCGAGTTTGCTCTTTTTCCCCTGTGCCAAAAGTGCATAAGAAGTTTACACTTCAATAAAACATCTGCCTGGCCTCCGGGTACAAAATGTTTCAAGCCGTCTTTTTGACTAACTGTGGACCATTAGCAGCAACTGTAATGGACGATATCAACAAAAATATATTTAACAAATATTTGCAATAGACAAACGATGTAGTCTCAGATTTCGTTTTAATTTTCAAATGTTGTTTCACCCTCATTCCGCGATTAGCCGCAGGTGACCAGCACTGACAGTTCCCACCTAATGGCATCTAGCTACCACGTATCTTGCACTGTCATTTAAAACGAGGCATTTTTATCATGATTTTGGACGTTAAATACGTCTCAATCTTGCTCGGGGTTTCATAGAATAGTTCAAGGTGTCGCCAAAAATATTTGTTTTCAGCGGTAATAGACATACCAAACCAAACCTTGTGAAAATTGGTCAAGCTGAGATAGCCTAGTGTTTTTCATATTGAGCTCTGTCGTCGTGAGGGCCTGGATTTTGCTACGTTAATATTCCAATTATTTTTCCTCATTAAACTTTATCGTATTTCTTGAATATTTAGTGGACAATTTACCTACATCCAAAGGACGATGGTAAGTTATTGAATTTCATTCTCTTCGAGTCTACTTCTGTGAGGTAAACGTGGCCTTTTGTTTCTCATTTTATTTTTCATAGAAATTACTTATATTCTACCTTTCAAAGGTATTATATTTAACTCCGCGCATTTATGACCAAGAAAGCGAATATCTACGAAGAACCCAGAACAGAGAAAGTGTTTCCTCGGGAAATGCAGCCACTTCTCCTTTATTCATTATAAAAATAAAGAGAGGTGAGGATGATATGAATGGTTGATGGATCCACAGTTTTTTATTCATTCACAATTATTAATAATTCAATGAAAACATTTGTTCTTCAAAGGTAATTCCACGGTTTCAACTTTCTAATAAGCGCTACTTTCAACTGAAAAAACGGGCGAAATATATCTTATAGTATCAGCTTGGTCCGTAAAAAATCTACATTCATGTAATACAAAAGGAGTGACCTTATTACAAACAGAGCTGAAAAGCTTCGTTATACTAAGGGTTTGTTATCAGTGAATTACTACGTGCATATGGAAGCATTGTTAATGAAATCACCCTCTTGAATCTACTTAAAATTTAATAAAAGATATATTCTAAAACTAATTTCTTGGAATAAAAATAGCAAAACCCAAGATATTTTCTGAACTGTAGTAATAGCATATATTTCGCAAAAATATAAAACTACTTCTTATTCGTCTTGCAAAAATTGGGTCTATACTGCATTACATATATAAATTTAAGATATCCAGACTAACACTAGTTCGCCTTTATAGATTAACACAGCAAAAATTGAATTATTACATCTCTTAATTTTCGCCTTAGCTCTCTGTAAATATATTTTTATTAGACAAATCCATATATGCTATGCGCCAATAAAAATTTGCAATGAAGGGTACCGCAAATATACCTATATTCTTCAGTGAAAATGTTAGTATAAAAACTATTTTGCAAGAAAATTGATTATTCTCCTCTCTACAAATAATCTGGCAAAGTAGCTTAAAAGATATTGCCAGAAGCGTCGTGACTTCAAGGACAGTTGCACTCACATGGCTCAAAAAGTAAATGGACCGGTCGATCGTTCGAACGATACGTCTACCCCGCACTTCAAACCACTCTCGATTTGAAGACGAACCTAGACAGATATTATATTCTTGTTACATCGTATGTGTTTGCATAAAAAAAACTGATTGAATATCTGATAAAACAATCCGGATCATATTTTTTGTTATGTCCTTAAAAAAAATAATATAATCAGAGAGCAATTAAAAGTGAAGAAAAACCCTAAGAAATAGATATTTACTTAAATGGGGTAATTTGAGCCATTTTCATGTAAGGATCATTTAAAATCCCTTATAGGAGTAAATATTCTCCGTTCCATACAGTAAAGATAAACAACGCGTGCAATGAGGTCATACGCGTGCAATGAGGAGAGGGTAGCGGTCGAGGAATGAAGAGAAAGGTGAGACGGCGAACGAGTGAGCGGCATCAAAAACATGCGAATACGATGAGAGGAGAGACGGAGGGAAGGGCTTGTTATTCTCGGTGTCTTTATCTTACTCTAACCACTAAGTGGAACTCGTGGAAGATTTGGCCCGCGTGAAGGGCGAAGAAATCTTAGATTAATGAATGCGTCCACGCTGAGTTCTTGGGAATAGGACAAAAGTTAATTTCAAGGCTAATGTTCACAAAACTAATTTACCTTATACGTAAAGGATCCCATTAACTGCAAAAGTTATTAAATTTCAATTCAAACTCTGAAAAGTGACATCGCTTGAATGTGGGCAGTTGCATTTTCTACTAATTTAATTCAATTCTGAGAGAGGAAAAACTGGATTTCTCAGTTGCGGAATGTATTTCCTCCGAAATTATGACTTTTGAATCGACTTCAACGCAACCTGGCCATCGTGACAAAACATCATTACACCAGATTAAGCTTACCTGTATGTTAAAATGCGTAACTGGAAAAAAATAGGGGCAAACTTCTTCTATCACATCATTAGTGACTACAGAAAAAAACAGAGCGAGGACCTCCGTCAATTCGCTTTTCCTTTTCACATTTTCCCACCTACAATTCTCTTTTACTTCCCCTCCATTCTTAACTGTACCCCTTACGACGCTTCTCACACGCCCTTAAGACGTACCGCGGCCGCTCACACGTAAGTATAAAGACGTACATGCCAAACGGAACACTGAAAAACTTTAAGTCAACAAAAAAAAACATTCTTGAGGACTGCCTGTACCCACTCCGTCAGGTACATAAAAAAAAGACTGAACACATGTCAAGCACTTAAGAAATATGTACCATTATGTCACTTCAATAAGAATTATTATCCCTGTCCTTCTCTCTTCACAGATATTTATTTAGTGAACTTCCTAAACCTGAATTCATTCACTCATTACAGTAATCTACCGGTTAAACGTAGGTTGTGAAGAAAGTCAGAGAATATCCGACGAACTCTTACACGTGCCGTGCCCTTTCTACCTCTAGTACTTCTTTCTTCATCTCAGCATAAGTCCTACCTTTCTTCATCCCGTCCATAAAACCGATTCTCTTCCTTCCCCTTCCCCGCTTACCCAACATCCTACCCTCTATCACGGCCTTCAGCAAACAATCGTCCCTCATTACCCCTTCCAGCCAACTACCCTGTCTTCCCCTAATCTTATCTATAAGTTTCCTCTCCTCGCCCACCATGTCAAGCACTTCCTCTTGTCTTCCTTTCCGTCCAACGCACCTTCTCCATCCTCCTCCACACCCACATCTCGAAAGCCTTCAGCTTATTTTAGTCTGCCTTTCTCAAGGTCCACGTTCCCGCCCCATACAACGCCATACTCCATATCAAGCTCTTCACTAGCCTCTTTTTTACATCCTTACTTAAGGTCCCCGTCATCATCTCCCTTCTATTATTGAACGCTTCCTTCGCTAGCGCTATTCTCCTCCTAATGTCATTGCTACTATGTCCTGTTTCTTCCAGCGTACTACCCAAATAATTAAATTGTTCTACTTGCTCCAGTTTGTGACTTCCTACTCTTATCACCAGCTTAGCTTTCTTTGTCCTACAGAATCTCATTACTTTTGTTTTCCTATTATTTATCTTCATCCCGTATTTCTCACACTGTTTATCCAGAGCATCTACTAAAGTTTGCAATCCTTTCGATGACCGACTGACCAAAGCCTGGTCGTCTGCGAATCTAACCGACTTTATCCACTGGCCTCCTACTTTCATTCCCACATCTAGCTCATCCCATGCCTCTCTTACCATTTCCTCAGCATATATGTTAAAAAGTAAAGGCGACAACGGGCACCCTTGCCGTACCCCGCGACCTATAACTGCCCACCCTGATTCACCCTCAGATACCCTTACCTCAGCCATCTGCCCCATACATAAGTTTCGGATGAGTCTCCTGTCACGCCAATCTATTCCTATTTTCCCCAGTATCTGCATTCGTTTCTCCCAGTTTATTCTGTCGAACGCCTTTTCGAAATCTACAAAGCAAGCGAAAACATCCTGATTATGCTCATTGTTTCTATCTATAAGTGTCCTCATTACCGCAATCGCATCTCTGGTTCCCCTCCCCTTCCTAAACCCAAATTGGTCATCGCCTAAATAGCACTTTGCTCTGCTCTCCAACCTTCTATTTAGTACTCAAAGCAAAACTTTTGCTGCGTGCGAAATTAAACTGATTGTTCTATACTCCTCGCATTCTGACGCTTTCTTCTTCTTCGGGATAGGTATTAATACTGTTTTCACGAAATCCTCTGGCCATACTCCTTCCTCGTAGATCCTGCGAATAAGTTCGAAAAACGATTTTCTCCCCCTACTATCTACATTCCTCAGGAGCTCCGAAGGTAGGTTATCGGCTACCACGGCTTTTCTACCCTTCATCTCTCTTAGTGCCCTCTCTATTTCACTCTCAAGTAACTCTGGTCCGAGGTTATCCTTATCTATTGTTCCTTCGTCCTCTAGATCTAGGCTAAGGGGTCTATTCTCGCTGTCATATAGCTCATCTACGTATTCTCTCCATCTTTCTTTGATATTTTTCTTCTCGATTAATATCTTCCCTTTTTTGTCCTCAACCTTTGGTATCGCTTGACCTCTCTTACCACCCGATAACGTTTTCAACTTGGCGTACAAAGCGCCCACTTCCCCCTCCTCCTGAATCTTTTCCTTTTCCTCACATTGTCCCTTCCACCAGTTTTCTTTTGCCCGATTGGTCACTCGCCTAAATTTATTATTCAATTCTTTGTAATTCCTCTTGCCTACGTCGGTGTTCACGTTTTTCCATATCCTTCTCTCCTCCATTTTCTTTATCATTTCTTCTGTAACCCACTGCTTCTTAACCCTCTTCTTTTCCACCGTTCCTATTGTTTTCTCTGCCGCTGCTGCGATGCCTCTTTTTATAACTTCCCATCTTTTCTCTATGGTTCCCATTCGCTTCTCTTCACCTATGTTCTTTTCTACTAGCTCTTGGTATCCCCTCCTTTTCAACCTTTACAATGCTTCAAGGTTCCACCTCTTTATCTTCCTACCTTTACAAAGCCTTTTGAATCTAACTTCACACTTCATCATCACCAAGTTATGATCCGAGGCCGCATCCGCCCCTGGATAGCTACGAGAGTTTTTTACACTGTTCCTAAATCTCTGCCTTACCATTATATAATCAATTTGGTATCTCCCAGTGTCACCCGGCATTTTCCATGTGTACCTACCACTGGGGTGATGTTTAAACCAAGTGTTTGTCACTACTCATTTATTTCTTCTACAAAATTCAACTGCCTTTTCACCGCGATCATTTCTTCTTCCTAGCCCAAACCCTCCTACTTCTAATCCGTCCCTCCCTTCCCCCACCACTGCATTCCAGTCACCCATCACTATCAGGTTTTTCTTTTCTGGAACTTCTCTAATTATTTCTTCTACTTGCTCGTACACCTCTTCCTCCCTATATCTTCTTCCACCTCTTCCGCCCTATAGTTGCTCGTAGGCATGTATACCTGGACCAGTACGAAATTCGTGGGACGAGCTTTTATTTCTACCAATAGTATCCTGTCGCTCACCTGTTCAATGTTTACCACCCTCAGTCCCAACTTTGTGTTTAGTACCATGCCTACTCTCTCTGTTGACTCTCATCTCCCCCACTATAGATTACCCTGTAGCTATCACTCCATTAGTCCCCGCTATCCTTCCATCTAACCTCGCACAATCCCAAAGCATCTATTTTTCCTTTTTCCATTTCCTGCTTAATATTTTCAAGCTTCCCGGCCCTCATCATAGTCCTTACGTTCCAAGTTCCTATTTTTACCACTGTTTTCCTCCTCCTTTTCCTCTTTTTCTTCTTCTTCTCCCTCCTATCCCTTGTATCTGCCGATGATGATGCTGCTGTGCAAGGATTTCGTGTGTTGACGACTGCGGAGGCCTTGCCTCCCCCGCTGCCGGGCACGACACCCGCCCTAGTGGGCGGCGTCCCGTAGTTGCCAGGAATCAATTCTCTTTGAATGACTTTCATGTTCTGGGAGGAGATAGTTGAGAGGTATCCCACGCGACTCAACGGTATTTTTAACGTGAAACCATCACGAAACTACCTTTCGTCTGGCTCCTACCCTTCGACCTATCTGGCATGGGTGGCCCTACCAGGAGCAATGTACTTGCTCCTGCCAGTCCAGCTCTAGGGGTCATTGGAACTCACAAGCCATTCCAACACGTCAAGGTCGTAGTTCAAGGAAAGGTTGAATTCATAAGAGAGAATTTTTAAATGTGAAGATCATTTAGCGTGAACAATAAAATCTATGAATTACATGGAGTTCAATCATTTTGAACGGGTGGGAACTTGTATTTTCCTGGTATCAACTCATGACGATGCTGGTATATCATTGGTCTTTTGGTGATTTCGATATTTTTTTCGATACCGTACTGGTAACGATAGGTACTCGTGCTATGGTTATTTGGATAACTAATTATCGATACATGCATTATATCGCATATCCAATTGGCACAATAGGATTAGCGATAGAAGCAGTAGCTGACTTTATTGAAGATATTAACATGACCGTCCAAAATATTTATGATTTCCAAGTTCTTCTTACAGAAGACAGGGAAAGGTCAAACAAGACTATGAATTTACCGTGATCAGAAATTGGACCCTAAAATTCCCATTCCAAAGTTATTCCAATGCAAATAGAACTATTAAAGTAACAATATAAATAATATTATTGCGGATATTACACTACTTATATTGCAATAAGATGTTAGATTATTAATAACTGTCCTCATTATAGAATGGAGGGTTTGTTTTTACTCCATGTAGAATGCCTGTAGAAAATAAGCCGCTGCAGTCGTAGCTGAGCGTGTCTCCTGCCATCTAGCGGGCGTAGGATAAGGAGGAGTTCCTTGATTTTTGAACTGTACAGCATTTTGTCCTGCTTACACAATCCGTATACTTTTTACGGATACATGGCTAAGAAAATGTGTATTTATAATTTTAACGTTGAAACACGTTAATATGCACGAATTGGCGAACGTCTTTCCTTTTAATAGTCCCTTCTTTTTCAGCGAATATGCGGTCGTTGGTGTACACACATGCAATTGCGCGGGTTCATCCATGGCGTAAACTGGCTTTTAAAGAGATTGCTCGGGTAGTATTTAGGTTTACATGATTTTGTGCGATAATTGGTCGAATCGTTATCAAATCGAAATTTTAATCGAAGAATTGTATAGAATAAATGCTCACTTGCAATAAAATCATGTTTTCTTAAAATTCATCTTTTCACACGACCAAATCTCAAATCATTAGGCCAAATTTTTGTCAATGTTGACTACCGTAATATATCGCCTGAATTTTAATCGCGAAATAAAGAATGCAATAAGGCAGTAACGGAAAAATCTAAGCGTCCTTATGGAAGTGATGCGTCGTTTTCCTGGAATAAGCACCGACAAAGCTTCTACAAATGCCGAATTCAGTCATATAAATAAAGAAAATCATCCCGTGATTAATGAAAGAGACTACATAATAGATTTTTATTAACATGGAAAAGGAAAATTATCCAACTATTCTTCTCTTCAGGAGCTACAACCTGCCAAAACCACAAAGCTTATTATTTCGTTCTTTAAAAAAATTATCCATTAAATAAATGGAATTATTAATCACACCTTAGATAAGGTACACTTTGAACGTCGCTTCGCGATAGCTTTTATTTCTCACCCATCAAAAGTGCTTATAAATCATGTGGCTGAAAGATTTCATTCATAACCCTGTTTCTCTCCCATATCTGTCTCCCTTCCCCCTACTCGGCCCAATCCACTCCACCCACTCCTGCCCTCTTCTCCCCTCCCCTCCGACTCCCCCATCCATCGAGCCCACCTAAATGTGTTAAATATTGAAAACAATGGTTCTTTTTGGTGATCATTAAAAACAGACTTTTCCCTCTAAAGATGACCTAAAATGATGAGTTCCTGCATCTAGTTCCGAGATAGCACATCATTTTTCAATTATGTTTTTACCATCGTAACGACCAATTATCATACAAAATCATGAAAACCTAAATACTAACCGAGTAATCTCTTTAAAAGCCAGCTTACGCGATGGATGCAACCGCGCAAGTGCATTGGTGAACACGAACGATCGCATATTCCCTGAAATAGAAGGGAATATTAAAGGGAAAGACGTTCGCGAATTCGTGCATATTAATGTGTTTGGACAATAAAATTATAAATTAACATTTTCTTAGCCATGCACCCGTAAAAAGTATACGGATTGTGTAAGCAGGACAAAATGCTGTACAGTTCAAAAACCAACGAGCTCCTCCTTATCCTACGCCCGCTAGATGGCAGGAGACACGCTCAGCTACGACTGCAGCGGCATAGTTTCTACAGGCATTCTATATGATTTTATTGCAAGTGAGCATTTATTCTATACAATTCTTCGATTAAAATTTCGATTTGATAACGATTCGACCAATTATCGCACAAAATCATGTAAACCTAAATACTACCCGAGCAATCTCTTTAAAAGCCAGTTTACGCCATGGATGAACCCGCGCAATTGCATGTGTGTACACCAACGACCGCATATTCGCTGAAAAAGAAGGGACTATTAAAAGGAAAGACGTTCGCCAATTCGTGCATATTAACGTGTTTCAACGTTAAAATTATAAATACACATTTTCTTAGCCATGTATCCGTAAAAAGTATACGGATTGTGTAAGCAGGACAAAATGCTGTACAGTTCAAAAATCAAGGAACTCCTCCTTATCCTACGCCCGCTAGATGGCAGGAGACACGCTCAGCTACGACTGCAGCGGCTTATTTTCTACAGGCATTCTACATGGAGTAAAAACAAACCCTCCATTCTATAATGAGGACAGTTATTAATAATCTAACATCTTATTGCAATATAAGTAGTGTAATATCCGCAATAATATTATTTATATTGTTACTTTAATAGTTCTATTTGCATTGGAATAACTTTGGAATGGGAATTTTAGGGTCCAATTTCTGATCACGGTAAATTCATAGTCTTGTTTGACCTTTCCCTGTCTTCTGTAAGAAGAACTTGGAAATCATAAATATTTTGGACGGTCATGTTAATATCTTCAATAAAGTCGGCTACTGCTTCTATCTCTAATCTTTTTTGTGTCAATTGGATATGCGATATGATGCATGTATCGATAATCAGTTATCACAATAACTAAGGAAAAAATATTAAAATCACCGCAAATTCAATGGAATACCAGCATCGTCATGAGTTGAAACCAGGTAAATACAACTTCTCGCTCTTTCAAAATCATTGAACTCCATATATTTCATAGATTTTATTGTTCAAGCGTATTATGAATTCAAGATTATGAGATTCACTACGTAAATAACTGTTCTTTCTTTTTATGGATGGAAACGAAGGATAAATATGAAGTATTGAAAGGAAAAAGAAACATGAAAATTCACTTGCAAAAAATAACTACTCTTTTTTTGAGCTAATTCACATCTTTCTGGTACTGCGTTGCGACAACTCAAAATTAAATGATATAAACATGATAAGAGGCTAATGTAGATTTGATAAACTCATGAAGATTTTATTTAATCGTTTGTGGATACAACAAGGGCTGCAATGAATAATCAAACGAACAATGTCACTGTATTTACAAATAAAAAATACTTTTAAATTAATTAAGTTTATTAATTTGCTTATCCAAAGAATAATTTTTAAATTATATATCCCAATCATCTCCCTGCATCCTCTTATTGTAAGATATAATGCTTTACTTAGTCTAGAGCCTACGAACTCCCGAAGGTTCTTCTCAACTAATGGTGACGTCCGCCTTTGAGAATAACCTTTCTGAAGGTACTGATGCAGGAGTAATAACTGGATACTCAATGGCTACAATGTGCGAAGTGGGATATAAAGGTTTCGTGTCATCCCATATAAAAAAGGGTTAACAAACCTCTTGAGTTAAGCCAGTGGATTTTTTATTTTAATTAATTTAATTATAATCCATCATTCGCCATTTCCGTATGTTCCCCGTCCCGGGAGCGTCTTTGGTATGACAGCTTTAAAATATAAACGAACAAACATCACTCTTTCAAAAACAAACAAATAATAGTAAGACACTGAAGCACGTCGAAAAAAGATCGACATTTCGTTATAACGTTCCTAATACCTTCCTGTTCAAATATGCATAAGGTAAATGCATAAAAATGAGTTTCGTGAGTTGGAAGATTAGTTAAAACTCTTGACATAGGTACATTTTTTTTACACTTATTGTGATCAATATTCTGAATAATCTAGAACTGAATATATGAAGCAAGGAAAAAAGACGTGGAAACAGCTGTATCTTAAGAAAGTAACCATATACATTTCAGTGAAATTTCTCAGTAATAACAATTATTGAGAGACTTTGTTTTATATTTCACTGCGATGAAGAAATAGAGGTGACTGGATATTGGCAGCACATCGTCATATGTTTGCCTTTTGTGTAGTGTAGTTAATTTGACTCAATTCCATTAAAAACATTTCGTGATCAACTGGGTATTATTCATTAATAAGATTGGTATCTCTTACCACGAGTTTTATGTAAAACCATTTATTTTTCATGAATTTTAAATCAAAGAAAAATAAAGCTGTCATGATACATCTAGCACTTTTGTTGATTAAAATTGCATACTTCTTTCATTAAACCCAGTGGATTGGAATTAATTAGCGGTTGAATTTCACGTACCGCATTAACAAAAAATGAAGTAGTGAAAAATATTTCAATGTGCCATCCACTTCATTACCCGCCGTAATTCCCTCGTTCACAATCGTTTAACCCAGTATGCAACAATTCAATATTCATGCAATTATTTATTTACGCCATATTATTGCTACTGCCTAATATTCATTATTTAAGTAAATAAGAGCAGCAATGGTAATAATTTATACATGAAATTAGGGAAAACGTGGTAGAAACAAAATTAATTTGCACATAATGCCCTTGGCAATCATTAAAGCACTAATCGAAAAAGAGGAAACAAATGTAAATGTGATAATTATTCATCTCGTGTCAATAAGAAATGAACTAAATGAGAAATAATTATTTTAAAGAACGTAAGATATATTCCATCATTAAAATGTCAGTCCATCCCACTAGCTCCTCCATAAAAGTTTCATGAGCATCAAAGGATGTATCGAAATAGCTTTTATGATAAACCCTCCCATGTTGAGCGCGCAGATTAAGAAGCTCCTCTTAGGTAAACCAACCAGATGCAGCAAGTTATTGAGACCCTGAAAGAAAATCTCATCAAGTCGCAAAGTTCTCCCAGTTCGTCGATGTTTTCTAGTATTCAAATATTATAATAATTTGCGCACATTCATTTCTGAACTAAAATTTTTTGCCTATTGAAGTTACATGCCTCCTCCTTCCTATGGTTTTACCAGTGTCATATGTTTCGATACATAATGCAACAGAGTAACATTATGATGAGTGATGACCCTATGATAGTACTTAAGATCTTATTTCGAGCTTGTGTACCTAAATGTCCCACCAAGTGCAAAGGAGAAGTTCCAAAAGAGCAAATTCACGCCAGCAAATGTCACCATCGGTAAATTAACTACTGATGAAGGTTTTCAATGCATCGGTGCTGTTCCAATAAGGTCCTAACTGTAATAATGTAAATATAAGAATTTCAAACGTACTGCTTTAAACAGGCTAAATTGTTAAATTTCCGATGCCGATATGATCAAGGAGGTGATGCGACGTCAAAAACCAACAGAACGGAGGAAACTATGGGTAAAATCAAGCTATAGCGCTAAGTTGTGAATATTTACAGAAAATAAGTGCTGAATCGAGTTTTACCCTACATTTGGGGTTAACTATATTTGTGAACAAATAACGGAAAATGTGTCCAATGTTTTGCATGCGAAAATCAATAATTGTCTTAAAAACGTTTTGGAGGCTTGCAGCAGAAAATATCTGCTCAGAGTAAATTAATTTTCAATTTTCTCCTTACATAAAACGCCAGAGATAATAGATGTAAATAATTTTCTCCTTAATATAAGCCTTAAATCAAGTCCAGAATAATAATCAGCATCTGCCAAAACAATAATGCACTTAAAACTCTTATTTCAGTTCCAATGAAAGAATCCACATTTAGGTATACCATCGCTTTAGTACCACTAAAGAGTCAATCTTGATGTATTCCCTCATTTCAGTCCGATAGAAATGGGCTTGGATAGCTAGAATGATCACCAGTGGGCTACAGTACATAAACAGGTCGCATTGGCACTGAACGCGGATATACCAGAAAGGGTGACACTTTCCCCATTCTCAGAAACTCATAAAAGACGCGGCAGCGGCACTTGCAGGTGGATGAAGCGCTGTAAAGCGTTAAGGGTGCCGCACGGGAGAAGAAAAGGAAAAAAACTCCTCCATGGCCGCTTTCGGAACTTACCCTCCCTTAGGTAGGTGCCTGCCATTTGAGTTATCTTTATTGCCCTGCGGTTTGTGTGACACCCTCATTTCACCCTTTCAAATGCCTAGGTAACAGAATAATTAACTTTCATTATGACACCAAGTTTTTTCATGAAGAATGATATCGCTCGAGTTCAGTGAGAATATATTCCGCGGCTTCAATGGGGAAAATCATGATGCACCTATTAAATTAATAGTGCGTAAATGAAACATTAACTGTTACAGCATATACCTCTATATTACCGTATTGCTGTCTATATTACTAGTGTTGCCGCGAGACGAGACTTGAGCTAGTCTCGTCTCAGTCTCATTTTCTGAACTCGGGTATCGTCTCGAGTCTCGTCTCGTGAACCCCAGTCTCGGTCTCGAGTCTCGTCTCGTGAACCCCAGTCTCGGTCTCGAGTCTTGCACGTTACTCTCGTCTCGTTTCCCCCAAAATAAATTTAGCACCATAAAAAGCCGTTTCCTTTGCGTACTTAATCGCTGAATCGGTACACTCGTAATAGGAAATTCGTTAATATAAATTTTAAATATATATTGATCTGAACACCAATTACATCAAACTGCTAGTAAAATAATTGATTTTGTTGATACTCAATGAATAAACTAGTAACATAAAACAATTAATTTCTAAAAAGGGAATGTAGACATATATATATATATATATATATATATATATATATATATATAAGTGTCACTGAGAATGTAGACACTTATTGTGGCATTTTCCCCCCCTGTTTTTTTTGGGCAATTCTCCTCTTTGGACAGTTTCTCCTCTGCGGACTGTTTATCCTCCGGACTTAGCCGAAGGACTTGCCCGAACGAACGACATGCGCGCTAACGACATGTGCGCCAACGACGGCCAAAATGCCTACGACTACAAAATGCAGCGACTACTGCCAGCGACTTCTGCCACGACTTCTGCCACACCTTTCGCCGCACCTTTCGCCGCACCTTTCCCTCACCAGGTCCTGCCCCGCTTTTATAGCCAGTAAAGTGAGGAAGGATACCAAAAATGCGGTCATCCTGACCAAGGCAAAAAGGCTGTGATCCTGTATTCTGCGGCCGACGCCAGAAAACAGTTCCTGGCGCTCCAATTAAAAACTGCCACCCTATCTATCACCCATCCCATTATTTCCTCCCCTCCAAGGCTACCAATCGCCAACCTCCTGACCTTACCCATTCCACCTTCGTCCTTGTCGACAGACCCCCTCCTCAGCGGACTCGTGTCTAAGCTCGCCCTCTATTGCTTCCGAGACGCCGACCGGGTAACACCGTTGTGTGAGCCTGCTGACTAAGTCACTTTTGTACTTAAGAGAGAAGTTCAACCTCTCGTACTTGTTAAACTTAAACTATTTTCCGACTGGTAACTTTAACTACGGTCGCCTGGCACTCGACCTATGGGTAAATTATTGTAATTGGTTTGGTTCTATTTTGTGATTTGTAAAATATATTGATAAGTTAAGTTTATGATTGATAATACTTGTGTTTCGTTCATTTTCCTCATTTTTCTCACCCGAGCTTGGAAAGAGTTTGTGTTTTCAAGAGTGTTATCGGCGAGAAAATCTGCTCCTTCTCCCGATAGCGCTACAAACTGGTAGCAGAGCGTGGTTGTTCTTTTCCTGTCTTTCCAACGCAGTTGGTGAGTGCTTTATGAGGATCTTGATCGTCATTATTTCTGGTATTTCATTTTCTTCCTTCACGGAAGTTTTGTCTCTGCCGCTAACGGCAATCTAAATAGGCAAGGGTTTTATTTTTCGTAATTTATTTCGTGTTCCTGGTTTCCAGTTCGAGGCCCTAGAATAGGTCATTGTAAATTCCTGTCGGAGTTTAGTGTGTGAATTCTTGTGTGACGAAGTTTTTTCGTCTTATCTTCCGGCAATTTGAGTGGAGTTTCGTCAGTATGCCTGGTGATTCAGTCGATCAGTACGCAAGGGCTTACTTGACCACGGCCGAGGACAGGCGTGCTAGATCTAATGGGGGATCTGGGCTTACTCTTGAAAATTCTGGTGTTTCGGCGGAATCCACACCCAACGTGGTTCCCCGAGGCCAGGTGAACGAGCAGAATCCAACCCATGTCGCACCGCCAGTCCCAATGCAACCTGTTCTGCCGCTGTCTGAAGGTCTGGTCATAGTGAAGCAGCTGATCGCTGATTTCCCACCATTCGAGGTTTCCAATACAGAAAATTGGTATAATTTCATGTTGAAACTGAAAGAAATTGTCTCTCTTTCGCTAGTTCCTTTGTCTACGTTGTTGTATTTAGTCATTACCAAGCTGCCAGCTAGTTCTCATCAGTTTTGGCTCTCTATGTTAAATCAGAATCTTTCGTGGGCCGAAATTACCAAACGAGTTTGGGGAAGAATTGTAAGTGATCGAGAGTTTGACCGTCTTGTTACCACTAAAGTAAAGAGATTTCAGTTCCCCCGTGAAACTCCTAATGATTTCGTATGTTCTGTTCGTAACGCGATTCAAGTGTTGGCGTTAGCGTTCACCGAGTGCCAAACCGTTCGGTTAATTATTCAAGGGTTAAATCCTCTCACTAAATCCGCCATAATGTTTGCTCGCCGGCCCACGACCTTTGAGGAGCTAGACTCTGTCATAACCCAGGCGTCAAAGCATTTGATGGATTGTGCCGAGTACGCCAATACATTTCATAGTATTTCTCCTAATGTCTCCCCAGTTGCCGCAAGGCAAATAATTTGTTCGTATTGTCGTAAAATTGGGCATCATGCAAGGGAATGTCGGAAGAAAGCCCGTGAAACACGCCAACCAGCCGTGAGTTTCATGAGCTTACGTCAAAATTGTAACAGTAATTTGCCCCTTCTTCCGATAAAACTTCAGTCTGTTTCTTGCAATGCCCTCATTGATACTGGTTGTTCCGTTTCTATTTGCGACGAAAAGTTCTTCAAAACTCTTAAAATTCGCGGTGGCAAATCTCAAAAGTCTTCCGACTCTATCGAGCTATTGACAGTTTCTGGTCAACCGTTTCAATTAAGGATGTCGATCCAACTTAAGGTGCAAATCGACAAATTTTCCTGGCAGCATACATTTTATGTAGCCAATATTCCATTTCCAATTCTTCTAGGCCTTGATTTTATTCGGAAATCCAATATGATTGTTCATCCGAAAGCTGTCTCTTTTGAAACGTCTCCCGCTACTAAGTTAAATTTTATCGCTTATTCAGTTGACAATTGCGCATCGAGTGCGTATCCCGAAGTGCCAAGCAGCAGTCGGTAGACAGATTCTTGCAGCAATCCTTTTCTCATTGAAAATGGATCTAATTCTTCGGATAATTTGATAAGTGAGTTAAAATATTTGTTGTCGCAATATCCCGATGTCATGACCCACGATTTGGGGACCACATCGCTTATGACTTACGAAATAGAATTAACTGACTGTAACCCGATTCGGAGTCATCCGTTCTCTTTATCTCCCGTTAAGGCACAGATCATGAAAAAACATGTGCAGTCGCTGCTCGACAAGGGAATTATTGAGAATTCTAACTCAAATTGGTCTTCTCCAGCCTTTTTAATTCCCAAGAAGGATGGTACGGAGAGGTTAGTTGTGGATTATCGTAAGCTTAATAAGCAGGTTCAAATAGACGGTTATCCCACTCCGTCGGTCGAACATGCATTTCAATATTTAGCTGACGCGAAATACTTTACCATACTTGATCTTAATTCTGCTTTTCATCAAATTCCTTTGTCTGAAAATTCGAAGAAATATACTGCTTTTGTCACACCGTTCGGGATATATCAATATACTCGTTTGCCATTCGGGTTTGCCAATTCTCCCCAAGTATTCACTCGCTTAATTAACGAGGTACTGGGAGATCTAAAGTATTCTTGTGTGTATCCTTATATCGATGATTTGTGTATCTATTCAAAAAATTCCAGGGATCATATTAATCACGTCGATGCTGTCCTTAAGAGACTTCGTTTGGCTGGACTTACTGTATGTGAGGAGAAGGTTAAACTTGGCACTACGTCTCTCACCTTCCTGGGCCACTTGATATCCCATGGAAAACTTCAAGTTGATCCTGATAGAGTTAAGCCAATCGAAAAATTCCCTGCTCCAAAGAGTTTGAAGGAAGTAGCGAGATTTCTGGGGTTATGTGGTTTCTATTCCAAGTTCATTCCAAGGTATTCTGAAATTTCTATTCCTTTAAATCGCCTTAAACGTAAGAATGTTCCCTTTCACTGGTCAACGGCAGAGAATGAAGCTTTTATTCAGTTAAAGCAAGCTTTGATTAAGCCCCCGGTGCTGTCTTTCCCTCGTTTCGAGGATGAATTTCACTTATTTGTTGATGCTAGTAGCCTCGCATTAGCTGCAGTGTTAAACCATAAAGTAAACGGTGATTTCATACCTGTGGCATTCGCTAGTAAAGCATTATTGGACCATGAAAGAAAGTTTTCGACTTACGAGTTGGAATGTATGGCTATATGCTGGGGTGTCGAGAAATTCAATGTGTACCTTCAAGTAAAACCTTTTCATTTGTATACTGATAATGGTGCATTGTCTTGGTTATTTTCACATCCCAAACAGCTGGGAAAGTTGGGTAGAATGGTTCTTAAACTCTCTTCTTATAAGTTCACCATCCATCATGTACGGGGAACTGCCAATAATGTAGCTGATTGCCTTTCTCGTGTCGTTCCTGTGTCTAGTGATAATGTTGCTAGTGATATTGATTCATCTAAAGTTGGTGATGATCTATTTCCACCAATGGCTTGTGTATTGAATAATGTTCCTTTATCATTTGTTAATATTAGAGACCATCAAAGGTCAGATCTTACTTTGAGGGATGTTCTCCAGAAATTGCAGAAAGATCCCTTGTCTTGTGCAAATTATTTTGTTAAGAACCAGCTGCTATGTTTTGGCAATTCAAAAACTCTTAGAGGGAAGGTTGTTTTACCTGTCGTGCTTCGACCAATGTTTTCCAATATTTTCATTGCTCTAGTTTTGGCGCTCACCTGGGAATGTCCAAAACTTATGAGAAAATTAGCAGGGAATATTGGTGGAAGGATATGAAAAGGGAAATTTTTGACATGGTCAGAAATTGCCACTTATGTCAGACATGTAAACCTAGAAATTGTTCTTCGCCTGGCATGTTATCTTCTAACATCCCTTCTGATGTCTGGGAAAGAATTTATATCGATTTTGTCGGCCCATTTCCATCCACAAAGGGTAGTAATCAGTATATTTTAACACTGATTGATGGGTTCTCTAAATTTTGTATAATGGAGCCTGTACGAAAGGCTACAGCTGGTGCTGTTGTGTCTGTCCTCACTCAAAGAGTTTTCTCCAAGTTTGGTTTTCCCAAAATATCTGGTCTCTGATAATGCTTCAGTTTTTAAGTCACACCTGCTTAGGGAGATGTGTTTACAACTTGGTATAAAACAAGTTTTCACATCTCCATATTACCCTTGTGCTAACCAAGTCGAAAGACTTCATCGAAATTTAAAATCTGCCTTGACAATTTTATGTAACAATGTTCACTCTACATGGGACCTTTTCCTCTATGATCTAAACTTTGCTTTCAATACTGCTATACATGGTAGCACTGGCCAATCTCCTGCCAAAATAATGTTTGGTAGACAACTGCCACATCCTCTTACAAATCAGTGGTCAATTCCTATTGAGCTGTTCGAGGATAAAATTAAGGATGATCAGAGGAAAGCCTACTTGCAACAAGTGGTCACCAATCTCAAAAAGGCAAGGGCAAAACATGGGGAGGCTTTTAACAAACTCCACTCTCCAGTAAATTTTGCCCCTGGAGATTTAGTTCTTTGTAAAAATCATCCTATTAGCTCAAAGGCAGACAAGAGAACAGCCAAGCTAATGCCTCTTTGGGAAGGTCCTTTCATTATTAAAAAATTTGTCTCTCCTGTAACAGTTGTTCTTGAGCTATCACATGATAAAGAAAAAATATGCCATGTCTCTCAGTTAAAAATTTATCATCGTGACTCTGTGAATTCTCATTAGCTCAATATGGTGTGACTTTTGCATTTTTCAAATTAACTCAATGAAATACTATGATTCTATTTAAACACACTGTTATTTGTTGCCTTTTAGTTGATCAATATGTACTATTCTATTAATATATTATTATACAAATACTTAATAATGTGAACACAGTGATCACCATACTTAATGTTGTCTTCCTCTCAAAGTGTGCAAATTGTGAAATCTGTTGGAGGACGAATGGTCTGATTGGAATGGGATGTGGGGAGAACAGCCAGGAACATTCCCGAGGTGACTCGCTTCCAGATAAGTTGCGGAGGGTCAATGGCTGTTAAGATTCATGTGTGTGACCTCGACAGTGATTATATCATTGTCCTCCCAGGGTGATTAGTGCTTTCTTTATGGTGATTAACTGTGTAATTGCAAACATTATCATTTTCTGTCTCTACCTGGCTATCTAATTTCTGTAGTCAGGTTGTGTATGTTGAATATTGGGTTGTTAGGTCATGTATCTGGCGTAGGGGGTGCGATCCCATCGCCCGGCAATTATAATGATTCTCGCAAACAGCACCCAGCTCTTGTATCATGCTTAGCTGGTCTGGGGTTCCAACCCCCAACAAATTTTGAATTGAATAATCCATGACGGTGGCCACTAAATTGTTTTTTCTATTAATTAGCTTTTTTCTAACACGTTTGACTTAACCTGGCCCGAGAACTGATTGAATCTCTCATCTTACCCAAATTAATTTTCCATTTTTTGCTGTTTTTTCATGGAAAACAATTTCTTACATATGGGTAGTGACATTGGAGAGATATCAATCTAATTTGTCATTAAAATGACTCCAATCTTATCATGAGTCATTTCTATCAACCCAAATTCCTTCATTGAGTTATCAATGCTTAACAGTACAACCCAATTGGTTGTGCGAAAAAATTTAATTAGTTTTAAGGTCCATGAAATTGATTGACCTCTCATTCTGAGTCGTTCTATCAACCCAACTTTTTCAATCACTGTGTTTATGCTTAACAGTGCAACCCAAGTGGTTGCATAAAACCATGTAATTAGTTTTTAAGGTTCATGAATATGGGGGATCCACTCACAAATTTTGAATTAATCATTAATATTATTAATACTAGGGTGAACTTGGAATACAGAATTATTGTTATACTTGAATTATCATTAATATTGTTAATACTAGGGTGAACTTGAAATACACAATGATATTGTTATACTTTAATTATCTATAATATTATTATTACTAGGGTGAGCTTTGAATATAAAATAATATTGGTATATATGTATGATTATTATAATTCTCTAAAGTATATTTAACTGATGTCACACAATTGCATACCTTTACTTTCAATGAGTCTACAAGTCTTTCTACAAGTCTACTTTCATTGAACAATTGTATAATCCTGCCTTCAAGAATATTTGCTTTGTTTTATGCAATATTCTCTTTCTAGTTAATTTATTACACCTGACGAGTCAGATGTTTCGTCTACTGGGTGTTGGTTTTTTGTTACTTAGATTTATTTCTCATATGTCGGATGTTGCCAGCTGGGCATCCAAATTATTTATGATAATTGATATCAAAGATGCTATCATATCATTCTAGTGGTCCATGTTTGTGACAGTCAGAATATACTTTCATCATTTGTTTGAAGGCTGTTGAATACTTAAAATCTATTGTTTAATGTGTTTATCTGCAATCTTCACCTGTCGCCTGGAATCACAGCTGTGGTATACTGCTCTCATGTTTCCTGCACTTGGCAACTTTCGAGGAGTGTCTCTCCCTCTATGGTTGGCTATGGCTGTGTGAACCAGTGTCATACTGAAAGATTGTATGAATCTGAAATGTTACTAAACTGGGTTATTAACTTCAAGATGTTTATTAGTGATTATCCTTCTACACTGAATGATCAGCTGTTCCACCTTTGTGGTCCAGAAAGGAGAGGAGGTTCTTGTCTGTGGGTGTGTGTGCTCAGTTTCTGGGCAATATTGTTCACTAAATTGCCTCTTAAGCCATAAACTGGCATTGTGAATTCTGTGAAAGTGTCCCTCTAGCAAGAAAAAAGGTGTCATTGATTCAATCATCATTCCTCATCCGGGAGTCAATTCTGTGCCTGATTTCCCCCAGTGGATGTGGCATTTTCCCCCCCTGTTTTTTTTGGGCAATTCTCCTCTTTGGACAGTTTCTCCTCTGCGGACTGTTTATCCTCCGGACTTAGCCGAAGGACTTGCCCGAACGAACGACATGCGCGCTAACGACATGTGCGCCAACGACGGCCAAAATGCCTACGACTACAAAATGCAGCGACTACTGCCAGCGACTTCTGCCACGACTTCTGCCACACCTTTCGCCGCACCTTTCGCCGCACCTTTCGCCGCACCTTTCCCTCACCAGGTCCTGCCCCGCTTTTATAGCCAGTAAAGTGAGGAAGGATACCAAAAATGCGGTCATCCTGACCAAGGCAAAAAGGCTGTGATCCTGTATTCTGCGGCCGACGCCAGAAAACAGTTCCTGGCGCTCCAATTAAAAACTGCCACCCTATCTATCACCCATCCCATTATTTCCTCCCCTCCAAGGCTACCAATCGCCAACCTCCTGACCTTACCCATTCCACCTTCGTCCTTGTCGACAGACCCCCTCCTCAGCGGACTCGTGTCTAAGCTCGCCCTCTATTGCTTCCGAGACGCCGACCGGGTAACACCGTTGTGTGAGCCTGCTGACTAAGTCACTTTTGTACTTAAGAGAGAAGTTCAACCTCTCGTACTTGTTAAACTTAAACTATTTTCCGACTGGTAACTTTAACTACGGTCGCCTGGCACTCGACCTATGGGTAAATTATTGTAATTGGTTTGGTTCTATTTTGTGATTTGTAAAATATATTGATAAGTTAAGTTTATGATTGATAATACTTGTGTTTCGTTCATTTTCCTCATTTTTCTCACCCGAGCTTGGAAAGAGTTTGTGTTTTCAAGAGTGTTATCGGCGAGAAAATCTGCTCCTTCTCCCGATAGCGCTACATTATATATATATATATATACAATTATACCAAATATACTGCAGAGAAATCCACAGAAGGGTTATGAAAATAATCGCAAAAACAATGAGAGTGGTATAAGAGATAATTTTCGCTTTAATAAAGTAGTTTAAATAATTTTCAGATTTAAAAAAGTTTAATTAACATAAGGTTTTTATTTGACTGGCCAAATTGCACGTCACGTTAGCAAAATAAAGTCAAATGATAGAAATTAAAGTCAAAGGAAAGCCAATTGTAGTTATCCATTTTTATTGTAACATCCTTTCGAAACGGTCCTGGCAAATGAATATTTCTGCAAGCAGGGGAGAGATAGGCGATCCCATTGCTAAGCCATCCGTCATAGTATAAAAAGAATTGTTAAAAGTAAAGTAATTTTGGTTCAGGAAAATTGTGAGTAAGGTGGAAAATTCTTTGATCACGTTGGGTTGAACATTGCCTTTCTTTAATAATTCCAGCGCTATACTCATGGTTTCTACTACAGGCACATTCGTAAATAGATTTACGATGTCAAATGACATCAACTTAGCGTTATTGGGAACTGGAATGTCTGGAAAATAATTTGTTTAACTCCGGGAATAAGCTTTTAGGGTCCATTTTATACTGGCACAGATATGTGGACGATATTTTTGTACTCTGGACTGGCACAGATCGCCAATTAGACTCTTTTACCTTGTTCCTTAATCAGTTCCATCCGAATATTTCCTTTTCCTGTTAAAAGGAGTCAAATCGCACGCTAAATTATCTTGATCTCTCAATTTCCATTGAGAACGGTCACCAAAAATTCTCCATTTTTCGAAAACCAACATACACTCACCATGTCATTCCGGCCGATTCAAGACATTGGTATCCACAAAAGATAGCTGCATTCAATTCCCTAATTCACCGCCTGTTAAACGTACCCCTGTCAAAAGACGACTTCAATAAGGAAGTCAGAATCATTAAACATCGCTAGGAATAACGGGTACACGAACAGATTAATAGAGAAATTAACATCTAATAAACAAAATAAATTGGCACTCGAGTCTATTTATCCCACCAAAAGCTTGCTAAGTAACAAAAAACGGTGGTGCTCGTTAAGATACCTTGGTGACATCAAATATAGATTGGCTCAAATATTCCCTACAGAAATGTATAACATCTCCTATAGAACCTCTGTTACGTTAAAAACATTATTTGTTAAGTGCAAAGACCCAGTGGACTCCAAGGAGAGAAGTGGGGTATATGCTTTACAGTGTGGTGAATGCGATGGAGTGTATGTGGGCCAAACTCTCAAAAATGTAAACACCAGAGGTAAAGAACATTTTAGATCTTTTAAACATAACAATGACGACAAGAGACTCTTCGCTAAGCACCTTTTAGTTTGTGACCATAGTGGTGATTTTATTCTTAAAATTTTACATTTGTCTAACAACAGAAGGGAGTTGAACTCACTAGAGCAATTGGAGATTTTAAAAGCATATAATGACCCGAATGTTTCCGTAATAAACGAATATTTGTACCCTGCCTCCTCCCCTATCCTTGGCGCAGTCGCTGCTTCCGCTCCTCCCTCATTCCACTCAAGGTCCGCTAACAGCCCTGCACGTCACCGCTTATCTCCCCATCATCCACCACTACCCACAGTACAATCCGTGTCCACCCCCTAACTACTACATCCCCCACCCACTCAACCCACCCCCCTCCCTCCAGTGTGGTATATATACAGGTTGCTTGTATTGCTTCATCACCTGATGATGGTGCTCAGTGCCGAAACCCGGGTCGTGTTTGTACGAATGTTCATATATTTCTCTGTGGTTTGTAAAACTTTTTTAATAAATCGTTTTACATAATGGAATACCACAAAGTTACCAGTGAGCTTATGATATAAATGTGCCTTGTTATTTTACGTTTTTTACATTTTACTATTTTCCACGCCGTCACAGAGTTACCTTCGAATATTTAGTTGTAATTCGTTAAAACTTCGGAAGATTGTTATTGTTGAGTCAATTGATTGATTTTAATTGATCATATAGAGTGTACATTTAATCTATTCATTGATATCCTAATCATAAGTATTGCCCTAGAAGGTTGTGCAAGTTTATTTTTGGAGATAATTTCATACTAGTCTTGTGGAATTCATTCATAACGATTTAAAGCATCTTATCCAACTGTTGCATATAATTTCCATTTTTAATTAAAGTTGCCATCATTTAGTTTCACTTAAGCAAGAAATAATGATGTCACTTTCGCTGAGAATATTAAAATTAAGATATAGCGTGAGTTGTGACTGCACATCGTGGCAATCCAGTGATTAAATATGTTTTAAATTAACTGTGATGGGTTGCATGAGTGTTTGCGGTATCTTAACAAGTGTCATAAAATTGATTTCGGCAATTATTTCCTTGTTTAAACTATTATCTTCATTAATATTTGGATGTATGTAAATTGAAATTGTGCTGCTGACTATATGTATTGCTATTGAGTAGCAAGTGTGGTTGTTTACATCCCACAGACAGATTGATTTCTATACTCATGCAGTTCATTAAAGTGTTTTATTATGCTTCTTTCAGCAAATTTTCCTCTTAAGATTTCATTTAATAATTGTATACGGAAAGGGATTGTTTTGATGTAATTAATCGGTCCAGTTTTAAGGCAGGAAATGTTATTTAGCAGTAGTGCTTGTCCTTAGAAAGGATTATTCCTTGATTTGAGTGTCGCGCTCTGGAGAAATAGAGGAAATATTTTAAATGTCTTTCATCAGTCTCACGGTAGGTAATCATTGATGATGCAGGAAATAAAACGGAAGCCCTTAAAAAGTTGTATAGGCATTTGGAAGAAAGTAAAAGGAGTATTACGATTTAATGATTCCAAGAATAGATTTTATACCCATTGAGAGCCAATTAGTGACCACTAAGTAATTAATATGATATTTAGGGGAATAACTGGAAAATAATTAGCATTGATGATTATCCTTTTGGATATGGGTGTTGTAAGTTAAACGGCAACATATTTGCACATGCCATAGTTAACTTTAATACTCATTTCTGGGGGTAGGCATAATTTGTTTAATACGCCTTAGAGTGAAAAAATTAGTTGTTATCTTTATGAAGTGATGGATGCCTGGAGATTTCAACCTCCAAAGAAACTTTAACACGTAAATATGTCTTAAATACACGTGATAAATTCAAAGGTTAGGGGATGTTGTGAGTGAAATAACTATAATTTTAATTAAGATCAATTTATGATAGTTTTTAGATGTAGAAGTAATGACTGGCTGCAATAACGTTCGTAATATCATGTATTGAGTTGACAGTTTCTTTAAAAGCTATGATTTTTTGTTATATTACATAACTTTTAATATAATGAAATTGAGGGGAAATTAAGGAAGCGTTTCGGTTATTTATACAATAAAATACTAGAATGATAAGTAATTTTGAATATCGCACTTATGCACACTCGCGGGTGACTCCGTAAAGGTTAATACCGTGGCTAGTCCCGGTATCCTCAAAAATATACAGGAATGATTTTTTCATATGAAAACGAATAGTGGGTAGCGTATAATATTTTTGAGAAGGTTAACTTCATAAATTAATAGATGAAGGCGATACTTTGTGGGAATTCGGGACGTTACACATGGTAAATGAAACAAACTTTGTACATTCCACACAGTTTTATATATTCCCCGATCGATTTCGACGAAAATGCGTCATTTTCAAGGGGGGCCAACTGAACAAACACATTTCGCTACAAGGCGTTATATATGTTTCTGTGATGAGTGGGGGAAGGACTCAAACCCAGAGGGGGGGTGAGTTTAAGGTGGGAGTGAGGGGGGCGGTGTGGGAAGGAGGGGTAGAGGTGAGGGAGGGAGGGAGTTGAGTCCCAACAAGGACAGCGGTGGGGACACAATTAGTGGTGAGGGTTCAGCGGCGGGCATTAGGATAGAGATACAATTCGGATTTTAACACCGTTAAAAACATCTGAGAGGATTTAAGGTTTGTCACATCATTTAAAATACATATATTCAGTGAAATAGAGTATCTTCAAATTTCTACAATTTCTAAATAATTTAACTTACAACTTGTGTCATATGTATGTAAAATTTTGGTGTTAAATTCACTCTTATGACCAGTCTCTAGAAGATGTTTGGCAAAATATGATTTACAATCACTACAGTTCACGCTTAGTTTGTGCTCCTTGATTGGGGTTTTTAATTTCCTACCAGTTTACCCCACATACACTCCTTTGCACTCCCAACAATGAAGCACATACACTACACTTTTTTCCAACACATCCACTGGGTATTTTGAATTAAAAAGCACTTTCCCTACGGACGTGGGTGACAAAAACACACACGATACTTGTCCTTCGGAATATGAGAGCAAATTTTGTGGGAGATATGGCCGAGAAAAGGTAATTTACACCACCTTATGGTTTTCTCACATCGTGCATCTTGAAGAGAAGTTGAAGATTTCACTGTATTTTGGTAAAATTTTTTATTCAGCAATTTGTGGATCAGAATACAGCTGTAACATTTATAATTCCCTATAGTTACCATGGTATTTAATTCTGTTTTGAAGCAGGCAGTATCGAGAGGAATATATACTATTCTGTGATTCATAGACTTTAACGCTGCTAGTTAATGAGTAAAATGATCATGAGAGTCTGCGGGAATAATTACATCTGAGAAAGGATCTTTCCTATAAATCGAGAAGAGGTGCCTTCTATCCTACAGGGAGATTATTAAGTGAAGGAAATTAATGCATCTTCTTTCGAATTCCATAGTGAATTTGAGGGAGGGACGGAGTGAGTTTAAAATGTCTAATAATTGGTCTAGTAGTCTTTTGCTCCCCGTCCACAGGCATAGGATGTCGTCAACGTATCTAAAATAATAAAAGATGTTCTTTTGTAACGGGTTTTCAGAGTTAAAAAGAAGAGTAACGGGTTTTCAGAGTTATATTCCATGGAGTTCATTAAGATCTCCGCCAATATAGGTGTAAGGGGGGACCCCATGGATAGGCCGTGGTTCTGTCTGTAAAACCTTCCATTAAATTGGAAGTAATTTCGTTTCATATAAACAGTAATTTATAAAAATCGCTTATTGTACATCAGATTTTCAGGCTTGACTTGGTGATACCACAAAACGATAATTTAAAAATGATTTCTGTCGCTCGAAAACATGGGTCGGAAGAAATTAAAACTTTTTGTGGAATAGTACAATTGATATCATTTTTAACGTGGGAGGGCGTTTGGCGGTTGTGAAAACGAGGAGAGGGGTGGGCGGCGGGGGATGTTGGCCGAAATAAAACAGCTGGGAGAGGGAAGGGCGATAAAATTAAACGACGCCGAGTTCTGGTTTTCGTCTACTTCCGTATGGCGTTAGGATACCCATACGGAGCTTTGCGCGTTAACTCCTTTCAATGGTGAAATAAGGCGATACTCGTGAGATTTCACAACGAAACGCATGAATAAAAGTTAAACAGTTTGTACAATTTGACCCTATGTTTTTATTAACAGACCAATTTCGACGGCTAGAGCGTGTTATGGCAACTTATGTCAGTCATTATTCCCTGGCAAAAACTGTTTCGCACTGCAAAAATAGTCCCGGGCCATTTAGAAGCACATTTGAACGCCGCAGACGTTCATCCAGACACAAACTCACGCTCAGCAGCAACATGACGCAAATCACTCTCCGTAGCTCAGGTACACAGCATGACACGACTCCCACGGGAAGCGCTTCACATTAAATGTCGCAGATTGCGCTGGCGAGACGGTTGGCAGAGGTCAGTCTGCCTGCATCCTTACTTAGCCCTCTTCACCCTTGAT
Source organism: Pyrrhosoma nymphula (assembly GCA_963573305.1). NCBI lineage: Eukaryota > Metazoa > Arthropoda > Insecta > Odonata > Coenagrionidae > Pyrrhosoma > Pyrrhosoma nymphula. The sequence continues at coordinate 100,295,645 of OY754332.1, read as the reverse complement.
AGGGCTCGTGAGCATCATTCCTGATGCGACAGAATGCTCGGTTGATACACCGCCGGATTCGACAGTTGTGTTTTTCACCCGCCCGGCAAACTGTTCAGCAGATTTGCACACAGTCTAAAAGGAGACTGGACGCAACCCACGTCACTGACTGGTTCTGCTGTTTGCCCGCCCATTAGGATGCCTTATATGATCTAGTGATGGGTCGGTCGTGATTGATCAAATCCCGAGATCAGGTTCTCTTAAAAGATTGATCGATAAATTGGATCTTCCAATGACCGAAGAATTCATCTTTGCCGATCACTATTGGAATGATTGTATGACATCAAGTATCGATCACGAGATGTGAGACCGGCCAAACAATGAGATAAAATAAAGAGATGGCTCTAAGGTGCCAAAATTTATTGAAAGAAGTTTAATAGAAAACTATACACTTATATCTATCTATAATACCTACACTGCTTAAGTACACAAATCAATCATTATGCTTTCACTGAGGATGTAAACTGCCAAACTTAAAATACAAGAGCATCCATGTAGTCAATAAATTAATTTCAATTCCATTGATTCCAAATTTAAAAAAAAAGTTGAAACAACGAACTAATTGCAATCACCAATCTTATCCGACTCTTGCAAAGATTATGCAAAACTTTAAACTCGTCTTCTGTCATAACACATTCATTAGGAGCGTCTACCTAATACAAATTACCTTTAAATGTAAAAATATCATCCCAAGAACACACGCAATACATCACAGCACATATAGTACATATAACATTTGTAATCACTGTATGTCCATAATTGCATTGTCACTTAAACACACAATTAACCTTCGTTTTAATATTCTCGACTAATATTACGTCTCTTACACAAATGAAAAGTGATACCACTGTAATTAAAAATTGAATTTAGGTGCTACAGTCGGATAATTTTCTTTAAAATCTTACAGCCAAATGAAAACGTTGATCGGTTCAACTTACATTCCAAAATACACTTTCGCAGCGTTCTATGCTACTATTTCGCATTGGTTTTTATAATGTGTTTTGAATAATTTGTGTTCTATAAGATATGTCATTCTTCAATAATTTTGTAATCGTAACGGATAATTCTAATAGTCTTCTTGATTATGCTTAAAATCACAAACCAAAGACACTGTGTAAGAACAAAAGAAATATTCTATCGTATTGCACAATTGTGCCTTCAATTGTTTTCGAAGAACTACTAACGACTCCACGTAAACCGGCACAAAACGAGGTAGCTGTGTACATCGGTCATGATCCCCAACGTCTGTGTATGTTAAAAAAGTTTCACTTTGGTACCATGTTGCCAGCGAACTATAAGTAATAGAGAGTAAAGATAAACATAAAGTTGTAGGCCACAATTAGTTTTTAAAAAACACCAAACACACTTGAGACCCAACTGCTAGTTTAGAAGCTAAAGTGGAAAAACCGAGATATCCAAATTGTGCGCCATGTTTCCATTGAACTATAAGTGTTAGAGAGAAATGATTTGCATAAATGTTAGGACTTGATGAAATCTAAAAAAAAGCCGGACAACAGGTTCGAGATCAGACTCTTAGTTTAGCAGCTACGAGTTGTGAGGGAAAGATGGTAGTGGTGCATGCTTGTGAGGCTTCGCCTCGTGACAAGCATTAGCAATTTATGCTAATGCATAATTAGTCGTACTTACACTAACTCTAGGGTATAGTGTAATGAATGTTGGTTATTACTCACCAGCTGCCACACACCCCCGAGGTGGCTTGCAGGGTATTTTGTAGATGTAGAGGATGCATTCGAAAATATTACTTTGGCACCATGTTGCCATAGAACTACAAGGGAATCCGTGTTATCGCTAATTATCCGTAAAGTTCATGTCAAGGCGCATACCCCTGCCGACTTTTAAAGTCATACCTACACTGGTGAGGGCGTCAGTGAAAGAAACATTAGAGAATCTCATGAATTAGCCGGCTTTGGCACCATGTTCCCAGCGAACTTCAAGGAATGAAAATAACTGATAGCAGAGATCCGTAGGCCTGCATGCGATTTAAAAACAACCGACTAACAGATTCGAGATACGACTTCTAGTTTAGAAGCTACAGTTGAAAAACCACGAGTTTCACGAAAAGCCGACTTCGAAACCATGTTACCAGATAACTAAAAGAAATGGAAACGAACGAATAAAATAAAGTTGTAGGCCTGAAAGAGATCTAAAAAAACCACCTAACAGATTCGAGATCCGACTTCTAGTTTAGAGGGTTTAGTCGAAAAACAGCAGTTTCACAAACATCGGAATTTGGCGCCATATTACCAGCCAAATATTGGTGAAGATGGAGTTTTACTAATTACTTGCAATGGAATTAATTGCAATGGGCATGTCAAGGCGCATGTCCATGTCAAGCTGGAGAAACATTTGACAAACTGTCAAAACTTACCAAAACTCGACTTTGGCGCCATGCTACCCGGGTACTATAAGAGTTAGAAAAAGTTGTAGGTCACGATAAGATCTAAATCCCTGGGAAAAATAGATTTCAAGTCAGAACCCTAGTTTAGAAGCTATAGTAGATAAAACCGCAAAAAATTGAAACTCTTCACTAAAAGTTGTGCCTGGTTAGAAAACTACGAAGCGTAGAACACCAATGTATTTTGCATGGGTAAGAAAATTCAATTCCCCTTCATGAAAATATCGTCAGATTTCAAATCCGACCAACCGTTTGAAAGATGTGAAGCGAGAACTGAAAGTCTACTTTTCGAAAAGTCCAAAATATCCGCCATTTTAATATTTTTTGGGTCACTTACGGTTAAAACTTCCATGATATCGTGAATTTTCCTCCGATGAATTCTTTCAAAGAATGTACGTGAAAAATATCAGGCTCCTAGCTCGTCTGGAAGTGGTCGGGAATAGGCATACGTGAGTGAGTGAGTCACACATGCGGCTGTATAGTATTATGAATCACGAATGGCCAGCGAGAGCAGCGTTTGTTACGATTTTGTATCAATCACGACTTTCCTGAGAGATCGTAGGCAACTTGAATATATCACTCGCTGGAACATCAATCAATTATGACCTTACACTCACGATCGAATCACAAGTGGGAGTGATAGGGGTGACTGAGATCTCTCATAAGACCGACTTTAACCATCACTAATATGATCCAAAACATATGTTTTTGTCGAATTGCAACCTTCTATGCGGCAATAGGATGTTTTAATGACAAATAGAAATAATTTATTCAAAATAAAAAAACCGTTATTTAGCAAATCAAGGAAGAGTTGACTATATAGAGAATACTACAAGTCGAAAAAAAAATCTATTCATCGTAACTTTGAGATATTAAGGTCAAAATGCATTGCTAATTTTACGAGGGAAAAAAAATGCTCAAAATTTCCATACGATATCACAAGAGAAAATTTGAATTAATAATATAAAAAAAAATGAAAAAGACTTTAAAGCATATCCCATTCGCAAGTCAGAATACATTGCGTTATCACAATATTTATTGCTTCAAATTATACAATTACACTTAGCGTGTGGGGTCGGTGCAGAGCACGAATGACGGTGCCATTGTAGGTTTAAAGAGGTCGGTTCACAGCACGTATGACTCTGTTGACGGGTCAAAGTGCAAAATAGGTTACGTTATCTTCATTTGCACACACAAATTTTCAAATTCAATGTTAATCTAAGTACATTCTTGAAACGCATATGCAGCCTATATGTAACATTTTCCATTAGCTAAAGAAAAATCCTACAAGCTCTTAATTCTCATAAAATGAAATTCATTATTGTATTAAAACTGAATTAGAAATAAAAAATTACATGATGTAATTATGATGAGTTTATATTATGATGTAATTACTTACTTTCATGGCCATTCATATCAATGTTGGTATTTGTCGTCGCCAACGATCCGCCTCCACTCCTTCCGCGTCTTCCTCGTTGACCCTCATCTTATTCATGTCTATGATTACTTGGTCTTTCCATCTCTTCTTTGGGCAACCATGAGGTCTTCTTCCATTAGGGCTTTCTTTCCCAACTTGTTTTATTAAGGCGTCCTCTTCCCTTCTTATTATGTTCCCGGCATTTAGCAATTGTCGGCTCTGGGCTTCGGCTACAACGTTTGGTGCTTCGAATAGCTCCCTTCTTTCTTCGTTATGTTTCATATTTCACGTTCTGTCTTCTCTTGTAGGTCCAAAGACTTTTCTAAGTACTCTATTTCCAAAGGTAATCAGCTTTTTTCTGTCTTTTTGCCACGAATCCATTACTTAGATCCATATAGAAGGACTGGTCGTACTATAATTTTGTAGATTTTTAAATTTTCACTGATGGATAAAAGCTTTGACGACATACGTTCATTTAAGGAAAACATGTTTCTATTGGCTGCATTTATTCTGCTTTGGATTTCAGATTGTTTACTGTTGTTGGAGCTGATCATATTACCAAGGTATTTAAAATCAAACATTTTCAAAGTTGTGATCTTCAACTATATACCATTTGGTGTAGTCATGATTCCAACCAAAATACATACATCTTTTCTTATCGTCGCTGACTTTAAGCCCTGCCGCCTGGGTTTCTTCGATTAGAGATTTTGCCATGTCTTTGAGGTCTTCTTTGCTGTCTGCCAACAGAACTAGGTCAACTGCGAAGGCGAGCACCGATATTGTTTTTCATATCTTTATCCTTAAATCAGTTTTCCTTGTTTCCTTTGGAGCACTTTTTCTAAAGCAATATTGATACGTATGGGGGTACGCGTATGGGGATACGCGTACGTATAGACCGTCTCGTTGTCTCACCCCAGTCTTCACTTCAAAGGTTGCAGAGTAATCGTTTTCAATTTTTATTTTACATAAGCTATTTTTGACACTCAGCAATGCCATCTTCATTAGCTTCCTAGGAAAGCCATAGTTTTTCATCTTTTCCCAAATCTTTTCTCTGCATAAACTATCATAAGTTTTGCTGAAATCGATAAATAAGCCAAAGATGTGCGTGTTAAACTCCCAATATTTTGAAATAGCCTGTTTAAGAATGAAAATTTGGTCTGTAGAGAATCAGCATTTCATGAATCCTGCTTGGAGGTCTTCTACAATGTCATTGGTATAAATCTTTAATCTGCTGAGCAAAATTTTGGAAAAAAACTTTGTACGTGGTATTTAAAGGAGATATTCCGCGGTAGTTGGCTGGGTCTTAATTATAACTTTTTTGCGCAGCGGGGCAAGTACTGCTTCTTCTCAATCTTTTGGGATATCTTCCTCCTTCCAGACTTAAAACAACAGTTTATGTATCATTAATAATGACAGATGACAGAATGTATTATTATGACAGAATAAATGGATGCCTGAACATTAGTACATATTAATTTATCGTAATAAATTGAATTTATTCTAAAATTGCAGCATGAATTCAATCTTAAAAGATGAAAACGATAAAGAGTTTAGAAGGGAAATAAAGAAGAGAATAAATAAAGGAAATTCTCAATATTACATACAGTAAAATCTATTGTTTCAGGCTTCAATTCGAGGAAGTATTTAGTATCCATACTAATTAACAACCTTTTTATTTTCCACGGAATTTATTTAAGGGTACTACGAGTCTTTGTTTAAACCACAGTGTCTATATTCAAACAGAATTCAAATTGTTTACCTACCTCACTGAAAGCAGCCTTTTATCCAACCTAAACCCAGTCCAAGCTCCTAGGTAATGGTTATGACAAACAAGAAGGATTTTTGAAGTCATGAATTTATAAACTAATTTGCAATAGTTCTTAAATTTCATATGTCAGTCAGACAAATAGAAAATTCAACATATTCTGCAAGGAACACAAAAGGTGACACAAAAACAAGGATTCCCGCACCATCTTTGCTAAGCACCTCCTGGAATGCAACTATTTAAACGTTTTTGTTCCAAAATCCTACAATATTCTCTAAGGGATTAAAAAGTGACGCTCTCGAGCAAATCGAGATAAAAGGCACTTGGAAAACTCTTACACGACCCTTAGTAGTGAGAAAATGTTCCCGTAGCCCTCCTTTCTTCTTTTCGAGGCACTAGCCTTAAGAAATACCAGCCATTCACGCCACCGTACAGTGGACTGAAATCGAAAAAAGCTGGCCAAAACCTACAAACAGGTTTTTTTCAGCCCGGAAGTTAAAACTGCCCATTCACTATCCATGAATTGGTGCAAAAAAGGAGTTTTTTACACACCAGTTCAGCAGTTTATCACTTATTTTGCCACTTCTATCATTGTATAGACATAGCGCGTGGTCAAAATTATATCCTCTGTGTCGTCCTGAAACTCACTAGATCGGAATCCTTGAAGTAGCCAAAGCGTAGTCTATAGCCTCAGAGTCTCAAGTGGCAATTAACCGAGTACATAAGAGGCAAATGCTGTTTTGGAGAAAGTGAGAGACGGTTATGCCTCATTCGGGCGTGCCGGATATCCTTGCCCCGCCAACGGCCAAGTAAGATGTGAACGGAAATCTTATTTCTACTTCCGCAAGGCCTCCGAGTCCCATTTAGATGAGTGCCTAATTGAAATCCACTATGCAAAATAAAAACTGATCTCTTATTTTAATTTCAATGTTAAAAAAATATTACTCTCACTGACATAAGCTACTACAGAACTACATTAAAATGCAAAGCATGCAGATTATTTTAAAAAATATAGCGTTGGTTGACACTTTTTTCATTCAATGACATCAATGATCACATTCATGACTAGTACAGCAACAATAATAATTTAAGATGGGAAGGTGCCCTCATGTAATTACAACTAGATTTTCAGGAATACTTTCCTTATGATCTATCTGTCTCAAAAATGACAAAATTAGATAAAATATTAATCGTTTTTAGAAGATGTGTCTTGGCTGAATGATATACGATATTTACTCGATTTACGACGTTTCTCAAATTAATTTTTAAATAATGATTTTTAATTTCTCCATACCCTGATATACGATATAATTTGATTCAATATTTTGTTAGAAATATCAGAATAAATTTGGGATAAAAAATAACCCTATTTTCCCTCATTCTTGCATTTAACACCAAATTACTTCAAGTTCAAGTTGAGAAAAAAATATCGTAGGAAGGTAATATTTTCCTGTGCATTTGAAACAGAGGACATATTTTTCTACAAGTACCTTGAGTATGAATAGAATGACAGTTTAACAAGTTTACGTAGGAACTAACAAAAAATGGAGGCGACAGGGGGGGGGGACAAAAGAGGAGACGAAGATGAGGGAGGTGCGGAGGAGGAGCGGTCGTGGACGAAAGGGGGAGAGTATAGTATCCAGGTACACTTGTGTGCTCAACGTGGACGGAGCGAAGACCAAGAGCTCGTAAAAATAAGGATCGCAAAGCGGAAAACTCCCGAATTGCTCCCCGGCATTAGAGCAGCGATGGACAAAAACGTTACGGCTCCTCTCTCGAGAAACGAAGGGAGAAGCGGAGGCGATCTGTAGTGGCTCGGATTTGAAAGCCCTCTCTACCCTTGGAATGAATCTGGATAAACGTTACGGTTTGCGGAAAAGTTTCCTCGGCGCACAAAATTGCTTATCTGCAGCGCCAGTGAAGTTTGAGTATTGGTCATCTTCCTGTTTGAACGTTGCGGCAAGGTCTGCCGTTGGGCCAGTCAGAAAGAAAGGTTACGAAGCATGCAATCAGTGCGGAGATAACGGCTGTCGCCCTGCAGAGGGACGGCCTCTCCACATGAGTGTGATGTGGAACACATTTAATAACGAGAGGATATCCCAATTTTGATTATCACACTGTCGTGGTGACAGGATTAGCTTCCATAACAAGTTCTTGGATTCAAAATTACCATTTACTATCATTGCTGCATTTATTAATTATAGGTATTTATTAAACAAGATAGGAATTAAATATCGGAGCCTTACATAACCATTAAAGGACTACATATTACTTTTGTTGTCCTTTAAACATAATACTTCCAACTTTGGTTTCTCATAATGAAATCGGCTGCTGCAGCAAGTTTCAGCTTTAATCGACAAATGATGACAGAGTGAATATGCGGAAGGTATGACTTAGCCAAGCAACGTGAGACCATGGGTTCCTCATTTTCAAGATTTGGTCTATTACGTCCCTCATAGCCAAGAAATTCTAAAAAAAAATAAACTTTCTTGAAAATAATGACTTCATTTCATCAAAAGCTTCTATCCTAATTATTTCAGGCCTACTACTAGTCGTCAAATATGTTCTGATTTTGCTCGGCCATGGGAGAAAAAATCTATACCTCGCTTTTTCCCTTGCATTCCACTGATTTATCCTTACGCTCACATGCCATTTCGTTTTCATTAGAGACCTTTGATCTTTTGTTTGATAAGAGGAAAGTAGCCATAGCTTTTCTAGGGTAACTGCATTCTGGAACGCCAATAAAATATTAACTAAAATAACTTGTCGCAATACATAAAAAACGTTAAAACGATGATTTTAAAGTTAACGATGACTGAATGCGTTAGCAAATCCACCAAGTAAATATAATGTATCTATATTTTTGATTTTCCTTCTCTGATAACAAAATTACGAGAAGATACTTTAGGTATCAAGTATCGCGTAGTTTAGCAAGTGACAAATCGTCTAGAATTGCTTCATATAAGTTTTACGTATTGTACTCTAAATCCAACAAATTACTCTGTACCTGTGAAGTGAAAGAAAACTAGTACTAATTCCTGTGATGGTTTAAAAGACTAAGAGAGAGATTAATTAGTGTATAAAAATCATACAACATAACAAATTGTTTTACGGTAATGGCTAGTACAGAAAGAAGTTGGAGACGATAAAGGTTAGATAACTCCCACGTTGAGGAGAAGAGCGTACATTAGTAGCGTTGGCGAGTTGGAGAAAGTAGCGAAGTTGGAGAAAGTAGCGTTGGAATTATATAGATCGTAATGCATCTCCTTTTCACATGTGTACTACGTCATCATGGATATTAAATCTGCTAATTTATCATGCATGTGTTTACCTAATTTATTATGAAAACCTGATTTATCATGTATGTGTTTAAAAAACAGTATGATAAATACTTCGTAGCCATAAGCCGGTCGTTTTCTGCGTGTCACGCAATGCGTTAGATAAGTTTCGGTTATTTTACTTCTACAAAGTGCGAAAAGTTACAGGACTAATATAAGCAAGCACGTATGATCTTCCTTTCCTGCTCCAGGATGACTCTAAACACAATGCTAAGGGATATTTAATCAGGAAGAGTGCGATTGATGATAGGTAATCGCACTCGCAATAATACAGAAACTCACGTTAACGACCAACATGCGCGTAAATCAGCGCAATGTGTTAACCATATTTTCAAAACTGCTCTACGACATCGGTAATGGAAAAGTACCAGTTGATACCAACACAAAAATATTTCAATTCCATTGAACTTTTATAGCATTGTTCCATCGATCGAACAATCATTTCAGAAAGCTTTTCCACAAGTTGTCACCAAATTTCAAAAAACACCGATGGTTTTGCGAACGCACTATTTTGGTACCAAAAAACACCGACGTCAATGCAATCAACTACGCCATCCACGAATGAATTTCGGGCGAGTCTTTAACCTACAAACCGATTGATAGCGTCATGAATGCGGACGAGATTTTTAACTATCCAATTGAGTTTTTAAATTCATTGGATCTTTCTGGTGTACCACCACACAAATTGTCACTCAAACTCGGCGCACCTATAATTCTTTTGCGCAACATTAATGCACCATGAATGTGAACCAGACTCACTGTCAAACCACTGATAGCAAACGTCATTGAAGCGACAATTCTGAATGGCAATTCAAAAGGAGAAGATGTGCTTATTCCACATATTCCCATCATTCCCACCGACATGCCATTTGGTTTCAAACGACTACAGCTCCCCGTTCGCCTTGCATTCTCAATGACAATCAACAATGCACAAGGTAAATCACTTCAAGTGAGTGGATTAAATATGGAAAACCCATGCTTTTCACACGGTCAATTTTATGTTGCATGCTCATGAGTGGGAGAGCCGAAAAAGTTGTTTTTGCAGAGGGCGGTAGGACCAAACATATTGTATATATCCGAAAGCAGTCGAATAAAATTTTCAACTCTATTTTATTACAAAAAATTTAATTTTCTTTCGTTAATGTTGAACATGTAAATGTGCCAGCTTTGTATATTTGTGCCTACTTAAAAAGAAAAAGAGGCATTGCAACGCATGCCGGGCCCCGCCGGCGATCGCGCCTCAATTTCGCGCCACCTTATTTCTCTCTCAAGTTTGCATGGGATGGGAAATCTTAAAACAATGCAATTGCTGTTTTGGGGAAGAAAATATAATTCTGAATGTTTTTTTCATTTTTCGGAAACATATACACTCATTTAGCCACATTTTCCACTGCCTCCACTTGAGTACTGCAAAAAAAAAGAAAAACACCAAGTTCACTTCAAGAGCACACCAGACCTGCCTGCAAAGCAGACAGCAGGTCTGCTAGTCTGCATATATTAATCTTGTAGCCTGTCAGTCAGTCAGTCATTCTGTATCCATTTTGTTTGTATCTCTCTCGAGTTTTGAGCTAGAGAAATGAGATTTGGTGCATTAAATGTGGATTCTCTGTCTTTATGATTTGGTAGAAGTTTTGGATTTTTAGTACTTGGTGGTGCAAAGAAAAATGCAAAACACCGTGGCTGTTAAGCTCATACTCCGTAAAAACTGCTTAACAACGATGCATTTATTTAAGCTAGCAACGGTGAAGTAAGAAAACAGTACTCATTAAATTACAATTAGTTACAAACCGTATGGCCAAATAAACGTTGTTAATTTATCTTTTTCAGGTAAATGTTGATTGCACTACGATATGTGTATTACGTTTTTATTTCATTTCTTTTATTTCCATTAATATATAGCTACTTTTACGCGAATGAAGTTATTTAGTGAAGATATTTAGAAATCATCCGGGTGAACGTTTGAATGTATGCCACTCCAAAACAATAAGGTTCTAGACAAATTTCTGACAACTCAACGTTAATATAATCAATTAAGTGTTTTGATATTGCCGTTCCCTTGATTTTGTTTTATTGCATAAGATATACGATTAGCTAGCGTAAGTGAAATAAACCTCAAGATTTTTCCTTGCATTCAAGTGTCTGGATAAATATCAAAGGTCGTAAACGTTTCAATATATTTTCGTGTGCCGCTGACTCAATATTGGTACAAACTTCACGTCGAAAGTTTAGAAGTATTACTCATACCATTAAGAATGCTACATGAATATGCGAGAAACTGACCTCGGAGATAATTCATTACCAGTCTTTGTTAATACATGTCAAATATTGCTCCCAGGCTTGCTGTTTTGGGGAAGTAAAATATCCAGTGGGGCACCTCAAGAGCACACCAGACAGATACTGCCTTCAAAGCAGGTAGCAGGTCTGCTAGTAGTGTAATTAAAAATAATAATTGCTATCGCTAAAGAAAATTTCAGGTTTAAATTGACAACTAGCATCAATATTTCCTTATATTTACCATCTCCCTCAGTGACGGTATAGGTTAATTTTTGCTTTAATATTAAGAATCAGAGTTTAATACACGTCTTTACTTCAAGGTTTTCAGAAATCAGTTCGTACATTTGTCAATTAATAATTCAATTACTTAGATCTGCATTGTTACAAAAATATTCCGCTTATACCTAGAGATATTTTTGACTGCACCCCAATATATTGCACACAATAAGAAAGGTAATGGCCAATTGAAAACAATTATGGAAGGAGAATTGCATAATAAGAATTAACAAGGAATATACGAATGGAATACACCGGTTAAACAATGGTAAATATTTAATAAAATATTCTAGAGGTTAGCTACACCGATGTTATAATCTCTATGGAAATCTTTGCTTCGACTAAATTTCTACTAATTCCGCTGATATATCCAAGATGACATGTACACCTAAAGTATCCTCATTTCCACAAAATCTAGCACCTGATTTCATAATTCCAAACCGTCAATATAATGAATCAAGCCCAAGCCAATTATTCTGGTTGGGTTAATTTGGGCAAATAGGTGGATTTTAGACGATTTCTTTCGAAAACAGCAACAATGAAATTTTAATTTCTTAAGATGACAGAAAAACAATACCATACCTTACATGTTGCATTGGGGAACCGAGGGAAGAGATGGCACACCAAGTTGTATTCACCTGAAGAGTAAAAGAATTAATTAGAACGTTGTTTAATTTGACAACCGCAGTACATCTATGAGCAATAAAATTCTTCGTTTGATAAAGTTCACGAGCATCATGGAACTCAGGTATACTTAAAATACAGTCATAATTGATACTTTTGTATATGTTATCTAAACGATTTATACTTCTGTTTAACTTTCTATGGCTGAGAGAATGTTTAAAAGAGCACAACTTTTATCGCAAAGGAAGGCATGCTTTAATTTAGCAAAATTCAAATTTCAGATATTGACATTATGCACATCATGCTTTCTTCATGATTACAGAGAATGCAAAGAATAATTACAAAAGGTTTACCTGATTTTCAGTGTAATTAGAGCCTTCGGGAGGAAGCAAAAAAACTTTCGAACTCGTATCCTTTCCTGAAATGGAAAGTGATACACTCCACTTGGGAAAGAACTTCACCAAATGGCCGTTCACTTATTCACTCAGGAGACGAAAAAATGGCCGATAAAGCCGATGGAGATATTCATTCATTCAAGTATTCTACCAGCTGATTGGTATGTTCTTGGACAGTCCCCATTCTGTATCCGAACCTCATAGAAATTGCCTCGCTTTCTCTCCTAAGGCTGGCCCGTTATTAGATCCCTCTTCATTTCTTCATATCTTCTACCTCCTCTTATTTCATACACAATTCCTATCCTCCTCCTTCCTCTTCCACGCTTCCCCAGTGTTCTCCCCTCTATCACTCTTTTCAACATGCCCTCTCCTCTCAAAACATCATCCATCCATCTCTTCTGCCTTCTCCGAACCTAGGCCACAAGCTTCCTCTCCTCTCCGACCATATCCAATACCTCCACGTTCGTATTTCTCGCCATCCAGCTAACCTTCTACATCCTTCTCCAAACCCACATCTCAAACGCCTCAAGTCTACGCACATCCTTCCTTCGCAATGACCAAGTTTCCGACCCATATAGCGCCACGCTCCATATTAAAGTTTTCACCAGCCTCTTCTTTACGTCTCTTCTCAGACCCCCCCTCATCAATTCCCTTCTCTTCAAAAATGCTTCTTTAGCAAGCGCCATTCTGCATCTGATGTCCTAACCACTAAACCCATTCGCCTCCAAAATAGTACCCAGATACGTTAACTGCTCGACCTGCTCTATCTTCTGCCCTCCCACCATTATATTCAGCCCCGCCTTCTTACTTCTAGAAAATCTCATTACTTTCGTTTTCTTGTGATTAATCTTCATCCCATACTTTTTGCACTGCACTATTAATGCATTCACCATTGACTGTAACCCCTTGGCCGACTGACAAACCAATGCTTGAATATCTGCAAATCTCACTGATTTTATCAGCTCCCCTCCTAATTTATTCCTACCTCCTCCATGCCTCCCTTACCATTTCTTCTGAATACACATTAAAAAGCAACGGCGATAGTGGGCACCCTTGCCTCACTCCCCGTCCTATCGTGGCCCATCCCGATTATCCATTGGCTACCGTAACCTGCGCCGTCTGGTACATATACAAATTTCGAATCAGACGCCTGTCCCTCCAATCGACCCCTAATTTCTTCAACACTCCCATTAATTTCGTCCATTCCATCCGATCAAACGCCTTCTCGAAATCTACGAAGCATGCAAAAACATCCTGCCCATACTCTAGGTTTCTTTCTACTAGAGTCCTCATCACCGCTATAGCGTCTCGCGTTCCCGTCCCTCTCCTAAACCAGAACTGGTCGTCACCCAGGTATTCATTTGCCTTCTTCTCTAGCCTTCTGTTTAGCATCCTCAGAACTACTTTGGCCGCGTGGGATGTAAAGCTTATTGTCCTATAGTCTTCGCACGTTTTTGCCTTACTCTTCTTTGGTATAGGAATTAGTACAGACTTCGCGAAGTCTTTCGGCCACACTCCATCCTCATAAATCCTACGAATAAGCGCAAAACGTTTTCCCCTTCCGTTCTTCCCCATGCTCTTTAAAAACTGTGCAGGTATGTCATCTATTCCCACCGCCTTATCCTTTTCATGTCTCGTAGAGCTCTTTCGATTTCGCAATCTAGGATACTTGGTCCGTTGCCATCTCTGTCGATATCGTCTTCCCTTTCTATATCTAACCTATTGGGCCTTATTTCTTTACCATACTGCTCTTCAACATACTCCATCCACCTCTCCTGGATCTCTCTCGGTTCTACGATCACCTTTCCCGTCTTGTCTGTTATCGTTGTAATTCAACTTCCCTTATTACCACCCGTCAGTTCCTTTACTTTCCTATATAATGCATCTGCTCTTCCCTCTTTTTGGCAATTCTCTAACGCGTCGATCTGTTCTCTCCACCACGCCTCTCTTGCTTTCTTTGTTTGTCTTCTATGCCTGTTATTAAATTCTCGGTATTTTCTCTTACCTAGTTCTGAGTTTACGCTCTTCCATTTCCTTCCCTCCTCCATCTCCCTGATCATCTCCTTCGTGATCCACGGTTTTCTAATTTTAGTTGCACTCACTACGCCTACCGTTTCTTTTCGCCGCTTCTACAATTCCATTTTTCAAACTTTCCCATTCATCTTCCACTGATCTAACTCCATGATCCTCACCCATTATCTCATCCACCTTCTCTCGATACTTCTTCTTCATTGCCCCAGTTATGGTCTCCGTATTCCACTTACGTACCCTCCTTCCCATTCTTATCTTTTTCAGTTTTACCCGACATTTCATGACTAATAAGTTGTGGTCTGTGTCTGCATCAGCTCATGGGTAAGTATGCGAGTTTTTAATGCTATTTCTATACCTGTGACGTACCATTATATAATCTATCTGGAACCTATCTATGCCACCCGGCTTCTTCCAAGTGTACCTACGTCGAGGATGATGTCTGAACCATGTATTTGTAATTACTAGGTTATTTCTGCGGCAAAACTCCACTGCTTTCTCCCCTCGGTCGTTTCTCCTTCATAGCCCGTTATCGCCCACCTCCCGCCCATCTCTTCCTTCACCCACCACCGCGTTCCAATCCCCCAATACTACCAGGTGCTTACTTCCTGGTATCCTACCAATTATTTCCTTTAGCTGATCGTACACCCCATCTACCTCCTCCTCTGTATGATTAGAGGTAGGCATATAAACCTGGATTATAACTAAAATCGTTGGTTATGCTTTTAGTTCCACGACTATTATCCTATCACTCACATGTTCTGCATACACTACTTTCTACCTAGTTTCCTATTCATTACGAATCCAACCCCGCGCTGACTTTCATTCCCTCCACTATAAATTACTCTATAGTCGCCGCTCCAGTAATCCCTGTCATCCTTCCATCTTACTTCACCCAGACCCATGATGTCTACACCCACCCTCCCCATTCCTTTCTTTATTATCTCTAGTGCTCCCGTCCTCAGCATAGTCCTAACATTCCACGTGCCTATTCTGATAGTTTCGTTCCTCTTCTTTATCATCTTTTCCTCTGTTGCTGCTACGTCTAAACAAGGATTTAGTGTGATGACGACCGCAGGGGCCTTGCTCCCACCGCTGCCGGGCACGACACTCGGCCCTCTTGGCCGAGTCCCGTAGATATCAGGATTCATTATCATTTGAGAACTGTCCATAATTTCAAGGTTTTTGTTTTAATTGAGATAGTATTCCGTGGCCTATCCCAATAGTGTTTTTTACGTGACACCATCACTTCAGAGGCCGCCCCAATGGGGTCAGACGCCTTTTGCAGCCGCCTCACTGAGGTACAGACGCTGCGCCGACTACCATTCGTCTGCCTCCTAACCTTCGACCATTCTGCCATGGGTGACTATACCAGGAGCAATGCTCCCGCCAGTGCAGCTCTAGGGGTCATCGGAGCACGCAAGCCCTTCAATCACGACACGGTTGTAGTCCAAGAGAAGAGGATGGAGATATAGCACGAAGAATTTTCAATGCGCATTGAATAAATTTATGCTAGTGGATATTCGCAACTAGTTGAATCACGCAGTCATTCAATCATGAATATGTAGCCATACGCTCATGGTAATATTCCAGGGTCGGAGTCCAGACTCCTGCCTATACAAGCACCGAGGGCTCAAAGCGGCCGCTTAAAAGCCATCAAATAAGGACTCCAGTCCATCGCTGCAAATCATATTTGCAAACTTGGTCACCACCACGGAAAAAGCGTGTTCGAGGAACACCCGTTCATATCCCGCCACCGCCTCCCGGAAACATTGCATACTCGACCCACATCCCATGACACACTCCACGGCGATAATTCTACTGCAGGGTGCAACGGCCTATTGAGGCGGCTTGCGGGGTAGTATGTAGATGTAATTGAACGGCAAGTCATCAAAGGCACCGCCTTTTTATATCACTCCACCACCTCCCTTCCCTTGGGTGACAGCCAACTGTTGACCAATCGGATTCTTCCTCTCCTCCTTCCCCTTCACCCATTCCTCATCACCTGATTCGAAGAATTTGGGTCAAACGGATCACCCATTACATTCGGTTGAACTACTACTGCAGATTTCTATGGATGGTCAGCAACTAAGCCAGCCTTACCTCCTGGCGCGTACCAGCAACTCACTGATGGTCGTAAGGCTACTCATAGTAATGCAAAACAAGAGTTAGATTCCCAATAGTCGATAATGATACTAAATAACGGAATAAAAAGACTCATCATAGTATCACAATCCTAGGATATGTATAATGCAGCCCTCCATTTCGCCCTATCCCATGCCAGTTCCTTCACTTCCCTATTGTTATTCTTCCCCGTATCCCTCTTGACTTGCCGCAAGTATTTATCTCTTGGTCTTCCTCTGGGGACTTTCCCTTCAATTTTTCCCTACACTATGCTTCTTATGTAATCGTTGTGTCTCATAACATGGAAAACTCACCCTGCTCTTCTTTGGCGAATGGTGCTCCACAGTACAAAAAGGGGAAAGAAGTTTATCTGTGGAAAATTGTAATATCCTAGTTCTTATTATTCTGCTCCACAGTGTCCTTTCTTCTCCAATTCTTCTGTATATCTCCTAGTTTCTCACCCTATCCGTCCATTTGATCTTTAGCATCCTCCTCCAGCACCATGTCTCGAAGGCTTCTATTCTTTTCTGGTCAGTTTTTCCAGTGGTCCATGCTTCTGATCCGTAGAGTGCACTGACCACACGAATGTTTTTACGTACTGCTTGTTTCCTTGTCTCCAATCTTATGCTCTTCCAGCAGAATAGCGGCCTTTTGGCAATGAATGTCTTCTGAGTTTGGGCTATTCGACGCTTGATGTCTGTCGTGCTTCTTCCATCCCAGGTAATGGTGCTCCCGAGGTAGGTGAATGATTCCACTTGCTCCAATCTTTCTCCTTTGAGGCGGACGTTGGCCACTACATTCTCTCTTCCGCACACAAGTATCTTGGTTTTCTTCTTATTGACTTTCATTTTGTATTCCTGGGACACTTTTTCAATTGTGTTCTGTGAGTTCTGTAGGTCTTCCTCGTTTTCTGCTACGATCGCGATATCATCAGCGAAGCGTAGCATGTTTATTTCTTCTCCATTCACTTTGATTCCTTGTTCTTCTATTTATTTTATCGCTTCCTCCATGAACATATTGAAGAGTGCTAGTGACAGGTTACATCCTTGTCGGACCCCTTTGTTAATTTTTGCCTACATATTACTTACATCTTGCGTGCGTATTGTGGCCCCCTGGTCCTTGTAGAGGTGGTAGATGATTCTTCTGTCATTGTAGTCCAAGCCACGTTTTTCCATTGTATTGAACATGTTATTCCATTCGACATTATCGAATGCCTATTTTGGGTCCACGAAGGATATATACTATATAATATAAAGACTACACAATACTAAATTGGTGCAAGAACACAATTCCTTCATACGAAAGGTGTGTCATCTTTAATGAGAGAAAGTTGAACATTTCCCTTTAAAAAGTTCAACAACCTATAAGGTGACAACTAAATTCGGCTTAATATATATCTATTCACAAAAATTATTTGAAAACTACACGTAAATTATCCTGAAATTCAACGCAACAACATATTTCACGCGGAGGAAAAAGAAAGAAATAGGATGACTGCTTTCCAGATACCGTGCTAGGAAACCTTTTGAAATTCACCACCATCATAAGCTGATGCAAAAATACGATCGAAATAAATAATAGGGGATTAAATTCAATCCGAAAAATCGTTTTCCTTCATCTTCGGGAATTAACGACATGCAAACAGTTCATGTGTGGGCACCTTCTCTTTGAATTATTTGCTAATTACTCAGGATATTTTGACTGCTACATCTATGTGAACGACTGATTTTCTCTTTTGCTAAATTTCAGATTGTATTAGTTTTATAAGATCATATTTGTTAAATTAGAATTTAATAGAAACACATCTCATCCACGAGTAGGTAATTAAGAGGGATTTATTCATTGTAAAGTTCTGTTAAAAAAAATCGTACCGCCGAAAATTTCTAAGTCCCCAGTTTTCAATGATGTGGCATCGTGGCTGAACCACGCCCCCCTGAGACGGGGAGCAACAGCCTTTCCAAGCTGAACGAGAGCCCTCCCTCCCAGTAGCTGGAGGAGTTGAACCACCCACGAAAGGAAATTTTTGACCTGCGAAAAGGATTATTTCGGAGGGGAGGGGTAAGGTTTCCTTCCTTGTGATGTGTGAGTAAGAAGGAAAGCGAGATGTGCGGGGGAGCAATAAACTCTCCGAGCGGAACAACGGCCCTACTTCCGAACTCACTTGCCGAGAGGGTACCTCCACCCGAAGGACGATTTTGACCTGCTAAGGGATTTCTGAGATGTGTTGGATTTCGGACTCCCGTTTGGTTATGTGTGAGCGAAAATGAGTAGATGAACGATCGATCTGTCGGCCAAAGTCACCCGAGCTCTCTCGTAATAGAAAGCTACCATGTAGAAGCCAGGACTCAAATATCCATTGAAAGTCTCCATTAGAGTACGGGGAATAATCCCGCTGCAAATGACATATCTTCCATTATTTTTCTCTAGAAAAGGCTATTACCGCGAGTCGTCGCTCGAAGAGATCGAATCGTGTCAAAGAGAATTTATGAATTTTCTCCTTTAGATTTATTCAAATAATTCCATTACTTGAAAACATCTCGACTTTCTTGGTATTTCTGCTATTTGAACTTCAATTAAGAGCGAGTATCATCCGTGAACCAAATATATCATATAATATGAAGACCATTAAGCAGGCTGATATCTCGATTGTGCCCACCTTCCATTCTGGAATCCTATGAGTGCGGCCTTTTTTTACTCCTTTGCTTAGTTTACAATTCAGTATAGTAACAGGTTATTTTTATGGCAACAAAGAAATGTATTCTAAATTCCACCGCGAAACAATAATTGAGAAATTATTACTGTGTGGATCGAAAGTGTTTTCCTAATCGTTCCAATGCTGGAATGAAATAGCATCAAGCTAGTTCAATCCGAAGATATTTGAAGTAAATACCGTTCCTTGTTCATCGACAAACAACATTTAAATTCAAAGAAGCGCAGTCGTATAGTTAAAAGCTTTTCGAAAGAACTTGATATGATATTGGATCCTCTGGAATGCTCACTATTTAAAAAAGAAACCATTAATTAGTTACGGTTTGCGCATAAATACTTCGCCCCTGAAAACGTCTATTCCCGAATACTTTGGGATGATAGGTGTGCGCAAAAATTTGAGCCTGAAATTATGGGTTATTACAGAACGAAACAGAGTGATCCAGTTTTAAATCCCATCCAAAGTATTGATTTTTTAACGAGAATATCGCATTTTCTTGTAGCTAATTGTGTATAGTAATTCCAACTACACCAGATATATCTACACACCTAATTAGATCGAAGAAAAACTTGTAAGCGCGCTTCCTAAAATGCGTTTCCTGGTTTACTTTCATATATTACTTTCGAAAAGAGTAAGCAGTCATATGAAGAAGCTAAATGAAAGTCCAAAACAAACTAAATACTTATAGCTATTTAGTTTGTTTCTTATAAGAACAACTCGCGGTATTTCAAATATAATACCCTGTACGTAGGGGGCCCTATACGATCACTGTAGGGAAGAGGCCTTTGGGATTATTATGAGCTAGGAGACAAAACTCAGCCAATCATGGATATCGACTAAACTCAGTTTAAATGGCCAAGATTTAAGGTGCTTCCCTCGAAAATGTATGAATATTGTTGCCTTGAGACGTAGACTTGGACTTGGAGAGCATTTGTGAAAATGATAGCGTAATAATGAGATCTCGATGTTATTGAGTAAAGTGATCTTTATTTTGGATTCGTTAACTCTTTGGTTATTCTTCAGCTCCCTTACGTGAACAAATAAAACGTCTCCCTCCCCGGAGCTCTTTTAGTTTCTTATAAATATTTTTGATTTATACGCGTATTCATTGACGTAGAAACTTGTCAAAATTTTGACGCATTTTCGCAATCGCTGTCTGTAATTATATGGCTGCGCTTGTACGAGTAATAAAAACTGAAAAGCGATTTCATATGATACGCAGGCATAGGAATAGCATGCTTTTAGTGCCACATTTTTTTCGAAAAGGAGTAATCAACAGATTTTGATTATTATTCAATGCATCATAAAATTAATCAAGAATGTCAAGATCGCTATACTCAGGATTAAAATATAATGGCGCAAGAAGAAAAATATTAAGTGGCTCTCAAAACAACATCAAAAATTTCATTACTATTAAACTACACCAGTGTTTTTCAACCATCTAGAATAAGCGACCTCCTACGACCCCCCTATTTGCGTCTCTAAAATAGAACCCCGTTTCGATAAATTAGTAAAAAATAAACAGGCACAGCCTTTTCACACAAATTATTGTTGTATCTTTAATGTAGTGTAGGTGTAGATTGCAATCTGAAATTTTTGTATTTTGAATGTAGTGTAGGACCTATAACCCTTGCTTTTTATCTTACCCGGCTTGCGACCGCGACCGCCCCATCAAGACTTTCCGACCCCCTTGGGGTTGCGACCCACAGGTTGAAAAACACTGAACTGCAACATTCAAGGACAATAAAAATGCAGCAGTAGTTCAACATGGAAGTTCCATAAAGTGTAAAATCGAACATCCTATTGAGATCAGATGCTTTCATGTACAGGTGTAGCAAAACTTGGCGGCACTCGCCCGTACAGAAAATGACGTCGGAGAGAGGAGATCATACAAGAGAGGAGGGATAATGATCCTTAGGTTCTCTCTTGAAGTCCACAACAGAGCCCTTCGATAACTTTGGTCTCTCATCAACGCTTTATTCGTTCTCGGTGACCTTAAACGCTCGCGCTGGCGATTGCCACCAAGTTTCGCTAAACATATATACTAGCCCAATCACAGTAATCAAGCCCGGTTCATACTTCTCGCTCACTATTGGCTGAGTTAAAATCATGAAAGTTAATATCTGTCACGCCCTCCCCACCCTCCCCCGGGCCCCCACCTCCCTCCTCGCCGCACACATTGGTTCCACCCCTTGCCGCACCTAACCAACTCTCTTGGCTTCTCCAACTCAAGAGTCCTCTGGATGGCCATTCTCAACACTACTCCCTCATAGGGTTGTAGTGTACACTCAGTCCCTCAACACTACTCCCTCTACTATGTAGTGTATTATCGGCAATCCAGAGGACTCTGCTCCAACTCATCCTACGTCGTCCCATCGCTGACACTCGGACAGCGAGCGCTCCTCGGCCGTTCCCCCTCCCAATAACTAATCTCGCTCAACCCAAAGCCCGATCCATCGAGCACGATGAGCAATAAACACAATATTCCCACAGTCACTAAAATTACCCTAATGCTTTCTCTGTTGCCCTCTCTTTGCCCTCACCCTCGTGTCACTCCTCTTCCTTTACGCCCTTCCGCTCTGTTTCATCACTTTTTCTAATTTCAATGGCACAATCTAGTATTCCTCCACAGCAATTTCATTGCCAACAACATTCACGGCTTTCACGAAATCATTTCATGTTTCACACTACCCGCTGTTTCACCCAGCATGTTCCGCAATAAAATTATTTTTATTGTAATTCATGTTTATACTTGTTTCTTATTATGTCGTGCTACTCTTCTTTAAGTCATCCATGTCTGCACTCTTATCTCTCGACCATCTATTCTAATTATCGTTCTGAACTACCACGGACGGTCTCTCAAACCTATTCCTCCGACTTAATTGCATTCAGTTTTTGCACCACTCCTCGCCAATGCAATCAGCAATCTTCTCTTCTCTCGATAATTACAACTACGTGCTGGACCAATCTCTAATTACGCATTCGCGCTCAAGACTTTGAGGCAACTTTCTGCAGTCGACAGACACTCACCGCCAATTCGTGGAAAGTGCGATTGAGAGTAAATCTTGTACCTGTCGTGCAATTGTAACAGCGTAAGTTACCACGTCCTCACTTTTAATAATGAGTTTGGAAGAGCATTATGCTCTTTCACAATCAAAGCTGCCACTCGAAATAGTGTAGAATATCACAGCCATGGAATACACTCCCTTCAATAATCTGATCCTAAATCATCATTCTCGCCTGCTGCTGACAATTGACCGGTTACATGCTTGATCATTTAAGGCTTTTCTACACCATTTCTCTTGTCGCTTCTCAATATCTCACTTCCATCATTGAGTAACGTCCTCATTAAATTACACTCTATTTGCATTTTTCAAAGACTACTATAGTTTTCCTTCGGACAAAAACCTAGCTCTGATGGTCTACAGCTATAGGAAAATTTGATATTTTCTGACTCCATCAAGTTAAGGAATCTACAAAAGAGTAAGAGGAAACCATCTTCACCAAATAAGAAACCGACGACAAAAGCACAATATCAAACGAAAAGTTGTTCCTATATCTCCCCCAACTCTACCACCCTGCCTTTCTCTACGGAAGTAAAAAAATCATTTCATTGTTAAAAATCTTGAACAATAAGACCCAAGGAAAACTGTGAATTAGCAACTTAATTGATAACGTTAGGGTGACTTAAAAATTTAATGACTCATCATTAGTGTACCAAGCCAATAAAACAATATTTTAGGCATAATGTAATGTTTTCGTTCTAAGTTACCACAAAAGTGGAGCCAGAGGACCGAAAACCATGAGGAGCAAAAATCGAGAGAGGAGATAATCCCGGGTTATGATATCAAAAAATGTTTATGAGTTTAGTATCCCCCTAGAAGGGAATTGGTTTCATTGCGGCTCCGCGTCTCTTAGAACGAAAAGAGATTCTCAGACTAATTGTTGAAGGAGCACGCAGACAGACAATTCAGGTTACATTTGGCCGTGGACCAAAGCAGAATATCAGATTCTTAAGCTTGAAGGGAGTAACTTTTCCAGCCAACATTTCACTCGAACCAAGATGAAAAATAAGCATTTCTTTCAAATCACCACGTAATGTCTACGATAGGTATATCTCTTTGAACGTATGTACGTATACGTAAAATGTCTCTGTGAACCTGCTGCGAGCAAGCTTATTCATCACTTTTCGTCCTCCTCACTCCCCGTTTCATCATAGGATCGGAACGGCATCGTGAATTTAAAAACCTCTCTCGTTACTAATACATCCATAGCTCCGCCCACGTCTCGCAGGTTTCGCCTTATTGAGGGACTTTCTTCAGAAAAATGTGATCATTATGCAATGCAAGTACGATATTTACAACTTGAACAGGTTTCCGCTTAAGACATATTCCGCCTCTCACAGTTTTTACTGTAGTTTGATCGCAGTTTCGACCCATCTCTCATAATGTATACAAGTAATATATACAACAAAAACCCTCTCCAACTGAAAAAGTTCTTCCGTCTTATTTCTCAAATTGAGAAATTAGCACCTTCCATCTATTTAAAATAGTAATTAAAATGGCTAAATAACATTAAATGTAATAAATAAATCGCAATATTAATTCTACCTAAATACTTCAAGCTCAAACATCACCCAAAATATCGAAGTATATTTTAACAAGTGTAGCTAAACGTATTGGAAGTCACTTAAATAATTACTTTTAAAACCAAAATAGCAACATGCCATTTAAAATAATTCGGAGTAAACACAAAAAAGTAAGTTGAGTTGTCAATTTTTTTAAATCTTTCCTTGAATAACTTGTTACCACACCTTGACAAAGCTGCGTAAAATTGCCCACTCGTAAAAACACGAACAGGCTAGTCTTGTCGTATATCTGTCCTTGAGATTTAGTGATGGTAATGGAATAAGCCAAGCAGAGTGAAAAATTCTTTCTGCGCAATTCAAATGGTAACTCATTACCCTGCGTGTCAAGAAACATCCACGGAATGAATACAATCGAATTATCCGGCCATGAGACAAATTAATAAAATGAACAAAAACTGACTTTAAAACAAATTGAATAGTCTTAAGACGAATATCAGGTCATATTCATAAAATAATTTAAATACAAACGACAAATTGTCTTACCATATATCAGCGTATTAATCCCATTTGTCAACATTGGAGTCAAGCACCCTTCGGTTTGGCAAACTGGTAGCTTCATTTTGCAGGATATTATATTGGATATGTGATTGATGGCCCAAATATTTCTGGCAGTTCATCGAAAATACTTTTACTCACTCCACAGTATTGTAAAACTTAATAGGATGTACACATATATCTTCAACCGAATTGTAAAACTGTAATTTCAATATTCCGTGACGTGTTAATAGATGCACCCAATACGGATGTTTCCACCGTTTGGCCCTCACACGAAGCAAAAGTGGTATACCGCAGAGTTTCAACATCATTCGTTGTAAAACAACTGAAGAATCTTGTCTTAATTTATTATGGTACAAATAGTAAAACATAATTAACAAGGAGGGAGGGCGGCGAATGGAGCACGGAAAGCTGGGGGGTGGGTGTAGCATATGTTACCCCACCTTGGAAGGAGGAGGTGTGGAGAGCTGAACTGATAACTGGGCCAGGGCAGGGTGGTGGTCTGTTTAGTGGAGGTATGATCGGAGAAATGGAGGGGGCCGTGAGACGAACTCCAAGAGAGGGGGCGGAGAGCGGCAGGGAGGTGGTCACAAAGGCGGGAGACACCCCATGGAGACCGGAGCACGGAGTAGTGCTGTGTCTCCAGCTGTACGGAACGGTATTTATGACGCAAAACAGCGGCAATACCGATCGACTATCGCTCTACTATGCACAATTAGAACACAGCAGTGCTGTTTCCGGCTCTTTATCTCTCTTCGTTACCAGCAATTAAAGAGGAATTTCAACAATTGAATCTTAAGCCAAAAGTGGATATTTTTTCGAGCTATTGAAGCAATGTTTTGAATCATAAAATACCTTGTGTAATCGTTCTTTTGTTTTTAATTTCATGTGTTGCCCTCATCTCATTAATATCTTGAACATTCAGTTGGCGGTATGGTTAAAGCCGGATGGTTTCATATTTCACCCATATAGGCACTTAGTAATCCTATCGTCGGTGAAAGATAATCGAATACGTGTATCTTCATTACTATCGACAGCCGCTGGTAACTCGATTCACAGGCGCAGCAGTACTACGATCACCACAGAGGGTTTCTGGATAAGGACTTTTATACTTATTGTTAGTTATAAGTTAGCGGCTTACGTCGATCTTTCTCCACACCGCTTTCCCACGTCATACATTACTCTATTCGCATTTTCCTTTACACGATAAGTGTCAACAAACTGACGAGCTCAAATGCCCGCTTTTCTTCATTGATTCATGTTCGCGGCTGGGTGAATTTTATTCCCCACGCGGCCGTACTTTAAACAAAACCCACAATTAATATAAGATATTTATGTGAACGGAACGTCTCATTTGGCCAGTGAATGTTGCTCATTTCTTCAGAATGAACTCACTGTATCAGTCCTTCGTTTTATACTACCACATTTCACCAGGACAATCATTGTTCATCCAATCGTCCTTCAATCAATAGAAACAATTCCTTCAGGAGCTCCATTGCCAAACTATGCCTCGTTTCCACTATGTTCTAGAATGTTTTTGTCCTTAACTGCTCAGCAAAGAAACGAGAAACATCAATCCGTAATGAATGACAATGCTTGGATCAGATTTCCAAAGTTAGCATTACCGGATCAAAACATCCGCTTCTATAAAAAATTGCGAAACAAATTAATTTGGCCAGCTGCTATTTTCACCTCGTTGATTAAGTTTCAAGGTACATCTTCGAGAAAAAATTAAGCATAATGAGCCACTTGTGCTCCTAGTGAAAACAAGTAACAGAGCCATATTCTCTTTTTGTTCACACATGCTCAGCAATTATCCTCCAAAGCGACGTAAATCAAGATGATAAGGAAAAAATCAGCTTTTAAACATTAAAACGCAGGAAAAACAACAATAATCGTTAGGAACTCGCTCAGTGCTTGATAACAAAAATTGGAGAAAAGCATTCCTGAAAAAAATTTGATCGTCATTAACAGGTAATTTAAAGGGTACCAAGACATGGCCTTTGCGTTTTTTTTTTAGGTTAAAGCAACGCCACAAGATTTTCACCTGCAGGCCGGTTTCCTCAGCAGATTAAGTTTAGGGTGTTCCCATAAAAGTACAAATCCCAATATAAGTTTAAGTGATAGTTCTCAATTTCACTTCATTGAATTAAGACATCATAAAAGAAAAACCATAATAATTCATCCGCTTCACACTTTTTTGAATACTTCGACCGAAGTAAACGATATGCCCGCGTCACTACCAAGAGGTCCACCACAAATTTTTCTCGCAGTGTCTTTCATGCCCTACCCTACATTAGCTTTCCGTTAGGTTAAAGGATGGGGGTTATTTTTGAGGGATGAAAATGTAAACATTTACTTTTTTGAAAATGATTATGCACACTGAATAATATCATCCCCGAAGAGAAAGCGAAAATGTTCTATGAAAAACCTGTAATCATCGAAAAACTTTTTTTTAATCCCTAAGACATATTTCAAGATAAAGACAAAGATTGCGCGTTTTCTTACTACAGTGTAATTCACCCAAATATACTTATTTATGCTGGACGTACTTGGAGAAAAATAAGTGACGGAATAAGAGAACATTACGCATATTTTAATAAATAGTACAAAAAACCTTTTTTTGCCAAGCATTGAAATGAAATGACTGTCCCACTATTTTTTAAATCCTATAGGTATGATGTGGGGGTACCCAATTGGACTTAAAGGAAACCTTTGAAATTACCTTTTTTTAAATAGGGTGGATCAGATTTGTTGAACGATCAAATTCCTTTGAACACCTTACCCCAATAGCCGACCCTCCAACTTTCGCCAACTATCCCAGGCCTTGACCTTGATCTTGATCACCATTTTCAACTCTTACTCGTCCGCAATACTGTGTTTTGATATATTCCCTTCAAAAACTACCCTCCGTCTTCTAGCCTTAAGGAAATCAGGAGGATAAAAGGCATTGCCAGAAACGCCTATATAGTAAAGTTCTTATTAATAATAAGGGTTTAGCATCGATACCGGTTGAGATAATCCATCAAGTGTGAAAAATACTAAGTAACATTTTTTTCGGTTATACAATTCCCAATTAGGGTGATTATAAAGTTCATCTTCAACCACGGCATTCATCCAATTTATTCCAAAAATCAAATTTGTTTTCAGATAATAATAAATCAATATCATATCACAGATAGGTATTTGAAATTTTCAAGGAATTGTTAAGAGTATGCATATTTAATTTCTAGCAAACATTTTTCTCAATTTATACCCATTTACTTACAATATTGAACATTTAACAAGCATTCGTTCTCATTAGCGCTGAAAATCAACGCACTCCAATTGTTAACTTAGCGAAGGATCTGCGCTCTAATTATAAATTCACGAATTTTAGGTGTAGCGAAATATACAAAATGTGACACTCGCTAGTGGAGAAATGGAGGTGGGCGAGGGTGAATAAATCGTCCATTGGAGGAAGTATGTACCAAAATAACTCACACAGGAGAGAACTTCAAATTCTTTGTCCCACCTTTCGTGTAAACCTTACCCTACCAAACATCAACCCTTCACAGGCGTGTGCCACCAAGTTTAGCAAACCTATATGATTCACAAAGCGATCACGTCACTTTACATGTAGGAAGAGTGACAATCTTCCCGGCATGAAACGTCGTCACTGCTTGGAAATACGGCCTCCACAAGGACAACTTCGTTTATTTACACCAGCAAGAGAGCGTAGGGCTTATGAAAAACGTGGAGTACTTACTTATAATCCCAACAGCAAGCTGCAAATATTGCCGATGGATATCTCACTCCTCAAGCACAAAGGCCACAACATTTTTAACACACACACCAACACTTGGGGTCACAAGCCCCACGAATTTCTATTCACAAAACAAGATATAGAATGCACACCACCACAATCCACATTCACTTGTCACACAACACACGCGTAACCCAACGGAGTACACCGACGACAAAATTATACCCTAATGCCCCACTTATTTATATTCACCAGGAATAAAACATGTAAAACACTCCACCACAATCCACACGCACTTGTCGTCACACAACACAAACATAATCCAACTGCGCACATAGACAACTCACGACGAACCACCAACCGCTCAAACAGATTACCACCTGCCTTCACGGCGTGAAGTTCACGCCGCGCAGCCTTGTTCCCCTACTCCAAACGATTGTCTCGTCCTCCCTCTCTCCCAACCCGCCACTCCCCTCCGCGACATTCCCCTCCCGAGCAGCCAATGAGCGACCGCATCGCCGCTACGAGAGAGTCAGCCTCTCGACGCTGGCGGGACGCAAGTGAGCAGTGCCGGATTGCCGTGCTTTTTAGCCTCCGATGCCGCGCCAGCAATGCTGTCACGCCACAACTCGCCGGAACAAACATGAGGATCAGTGATGCAGCCGCGTTAAACCGCTCAAGACCAAAGTTTAAAAGCCACTGCATTGCACTTCGCACTCCAGAGTCACCCAGGCAATGGCGTAATACCTACATCTACATCTACATATTACCCTGCGAGCCACCTCTAGGGTGTTTGGCAGGGGGTGACAAGTCACCAAAATGCAGCATGGAAGCGGACCGCCACATGCACACCGCACGGTCATGAATATTAAGGATACTAACCAATTCCATCATTAACTAAAAACCATCATGCAGCATGCAAGAGAATCCCCACATGCACGCCACACATGTACGATGACACATAATATTCTACATGCTACTTAAGAGGGCAATCTGCCTATGAAGCTAGAACATACAAAACATGCTGTAAGAAACACCATAAAACTCCGTAAACATGCTTTAAGAAATACATAAGTTAGTAAGCTACACTACCAGTCAACTAATCTATTTCTAAGTCCTTACACAGCCGTTATAGTCTCTTATCGCTCGCGGAAAAAACGACATTTTAAATCTATCTGTTCTACAGTCTATCTCTCTTATTTTATTTTTATGATCTAGTCTAGCATAGTACGTTGGCGGTCGTAAAATATGATCAACTTCGTCGGAAAATAAACTACTCTTGAATTTACATAATAGATTTAGTCTTGTTTTCAATCTACGGTCTGACAGTGATTCCCATCCGAGTTGTTCTAAGAGGTCAGTAACACTAACAAGATTATCGTAACGGCTTTTCACGTACCTGGCTGCTCTTCTCTGTACACGTTCTAACTCTGTTTTTAAGCCTGTTTCATGAGGATCCCAAATTCATTCAAGTATTCTACCAGCTGATTGGTAGGTTCTTGGACAGTCCCCATTTTGTATCCCAACCTAATAGAAATTGTCTCGCATTCCCTCCTAAGGATGGCCCGTTATTAGATCCCTCTTCAATTCTTCATATCTTCTACCTCCTCTCATTTCGTCCAGAATTCCTATCCTCTTCCTTCCTCTCCCACGCTTCCCCAGTGTTCTCCCCTCTATCACTCTCTTCAACATGCCCTCTCCTCTCAAAACCTCCTCCATCCATCTCTTCTGCCTTCTCCGAACCTATGCCACAAGCTTCCTCTCCTCTCCGACCATATCCAATACCTCCTCGTTCGTCTTTCTCGCCATCCAGCTAACCTTCTCCATCCTTCTTCAAACCCACATCTCAAACGCCTCAAGTCTACGCACATCCTCCCTTCGCAATGACCAAGTTTCCGACCCATATAGCGCCACGCTCCATATTAAAGTTTTCACCAGCCTCTTCTTTACGTCTCTTCTCAGACCCCCCCTCATCAATTCCCTTCTCTTCGAAAATGCTTCCTTAGCGAGCGCAATTCTGCATCTGATGTCCTTACCACTAAACCCATTCGCCTCCAAAATACTACCCAGATACGTAAACTGCTCGACCTGCTCTATCTTCTGCCCTCCCACCCTTATATTCAGCCCCGCCTTCTTACTTCTACAAAATCTCATTACTTTCGTTTTCTTGTGATTGATCTTCATCCCATACTTTTCGCACTGCACCTCTAATGCATTCACCATTGACTGTAACCCCTTGGCCGACTGACTAACTAATGCTTGATCATCTGCAAATCTCACTGATTTTATCAGCTCCCCTCCTACCTTTATTCCTACCTCCTCCTCCCCCCAAGCCTCCCTTACCATTTCTTCTGAAT
Organism: Pyrrhosoma nymphula; assembly: GCA_963573305.1. NCBI lineage: Eukaryota > Metazoa > Arthropoda > Insecta > Odonata > Coenagrionidae > Pyrrhosoma > Pyrrhosoma nymphula. The sequence continues at coordinate 100,264,997 of OY754332.1, read as the reverse complement.
ACACATTAAAAAGCAACGGCGATAGTGGGCACCCTTGCCTCACTCCCCGTCCTATCGTGGCCCATCCCGATTCTCCATTGGCTACCCTAACCTGCGCAGTCTGATTCATATACAAATTTCGAATCAGACGCCTGTCCCTCCAATCGACCCCTAATTTCTTCAACACTCCCATTAATTTCGTCCATTCCACCCGATCAAATGCCTTCTCGAAATCTACGAAGCATGCAAAAACATCCTGTCCATACTCTAGGTTTCTTTCTACTAGTGTCCTCATCACCGCTATAGCGTCTCGCGTTCCCGTCCCTCTCCTAAACCCGAACTGGTCGTCACCTAGGTATTCATTTGCCTTCTTCTCTAGCCTTCTGTTTAGAATCCTCAGAACTACTTTGGCCGCGTGGGATATTAAGCTTATTGTACTATAGTCTTCGCAAATTTTTGCCTTACTCTTCTTCGGTATAGGAATTAGTACAGTCTTCGCGAAGTCTTCCGGCCACACCCCATCCTCATAAATCTTACGAATTAGCGCAAAAAGTTTTCCTCTTCCGTTCTTCCCCATGCTCTTTAAAAACTCTGCAGGTATGTCATCTATTCCCACCGCCTTATTCCTTTTCATGTCTCGTAGAGCTCTTTCGATTTCGCTATCTAGGATACTTGGTCCGATGCCATATCTGTCGATGTCGTCTTCCCTTTCTATATCTAACCTATTGGGCCTTATTTCTTTACCATACAGCTCTTCAACATACTCCTTCCACCTCTTCTGGATCTCTCTCGGTTCAACGATTACCTTTCCCGTCTTGTCTGTTATCGTTGTAATTCCCCTTCCCTTATTACCACCCGTCAGTTCCTTTACTTTCCGATATAATGCATCTGCTCTTCCCTCTTTTTGGTATTTCTCTAACGCGTCGATCTGTTCTCTCCACCACGCCTCTCTTGCTTTCTTTGTTTCTCTTCTAAGCCTGTTATTAAATTCTCGGTATTTTCTCTTACCTAGCTCTGAGTTTACACTCTTCCATTTCCTTCTCTCCTCCATCTCCCTCATCATCTCTTTCGTGATCCACGGTTTTCTAATTTTAGTTGCACTCACTACGCCTACCGTTGCTTTCGCCGCTTCTATAATTCCATTTTTCAAACTTCCCCATTCATCTTCCACTGATCTAACTCCATGATCCTCACCCATTATCTCATCCACCTTCTCCCGATACTTCTTCTTCATTGCCCCAGTTAATGCCTCCATATTCCACTTACGTACCCTCCTTCCCATTCTTATCTTTTTCAGTTTTACCCGACATTTCATGACTAATAAGTTGTGGTCTGTGTCTGCATCAGCTCCTGGATAAGTATGCGAGTTTTTAGCACTATTCCTGTATCTGTGACGTACCATTATATAATCTATCTGGAACCTGTCTGTGTCTCCCGGCTTCTTCCAAGTGTACCTACGTCGAGGATGATGTCTGAACCATGTATTCGTAATAACTAGGTTATTTCTGCGGCAAAACTCCACAGCTTTCTCGCCCCGGTCATTTCTTCTTCCTAGCCCGTAATCGCCCACCTCCCGCCCATCTCTTCCTTCACCCACCACCGCGTTCCAATCCCCCATTACTACCAGGTGCTTACTTCCTGGTATCCTACCAATTATTTCCTCTAGCTGATCGTACACCCCATCTACCTCCTCCTCTTTATGATTAGAGGTAGGCATATAAACCTGGATTATAACTAAATTCGTTGGTTCTGCTTTTAGTTCCACGACTATTATTCTATCACTCACCTGTTCTGCATACACTACTTTTCTACCAAGTTTCCTATTCATTACGAATGCAACCCCGCGCTGACTTTCATTCCCTCCACTATAAATTACTCTATAGTCGCCGCTCCAGTAATCCCCGTCATCCTTCCATCTTACTTCACCCAGACCCATGATGTCTACACCCACCCTCTCCATTTCTTGCTTTATATTTTCTAGTTTCCCTGCCCTCAGCATAGTCCTAACATTCCACGTGCCTATTCTAATAGTTTCGTTCCTCTTCTTTATCTTCTTTTCCTCTGCTGCTGCGTCGTCTGAGCAAGGATTTCGTGTGATGACGACCGCAGGGGCCTTGCTCCCACCGCTGCCGGGCACGACACCCGGCCCTCTTGGCCGAGTCCCGTAGTTGCCAGGATTCATTATCAATTGAGAACTGTCCATAATTTCAAGGTTTTAGTTTTAATTGAGGTAGTATTCCTTGGCCTTACTCAATAGTGTTTTTTACGTGACACCATCACTTCAGAGGCCGCCCCACTGGGGTCAGACGCCTTTTGCAGCCGCCTCACTGAGGTACAGACGCTGCGCGGACTACCATTCGTCTGTCTCCTAACCTTCGACCAATCTGGCATGGGTGACCCTACCAGGAGCAATGCTCCCGCCAGTGCAGCTCTAGGGGTCATCGGAGCACGCAAGCCCTTCAACCACGACAAGGTTGTAGTCCAACCAAATACTGGAAGCATATTCTAAATGGGGTCTAACGAGGGAGAAGTAGCTTATTTCTCTCACTTTGTCGTCGCACTTGCCTAGAATTCTTTTAACAAATCCCAATTTACGATTAGCTTGACCTGTTATTTCCCGAATATGTTTATTCCACGATAGATCATTATTGAGCCTAACTCCGAGATATTTTACGGATTCTACCGTCTCTAATTGGGTAACCTGAATGAAATAGCTCTGTTGTGGGGAGTTATTTTTCCCCCAGAATTTCATTACTACGCATTTTTTCAAATTTAACTCTAGCTGCCACGCATCGCACCATGCTTGGATTGCAGTAAGGTCGTTCGTTAGTTTATCCTTATCTTCACTGCTACGGATTTCTCTGTATACTACAGCGTCGTCTGCCAATAATCGAAGTTTACTGTCTATTATTTCACCAATATCGTTGATATAGAGTAGGAAGAGGAGTGGGCCTATGACACTACCCTGAGGGACGACAGAAGTGACTCTAACTTCGTTGGAGGCTATGCCGTCTAATACTACTCTTTGCACGCGATCGCTCAAAAGTTCTCTGATCCAGGAAATTACATCATCGTCTAGGCCGTATGATTTTAGTTTTACTAATAACTTTCCGTGGGGCACTTTATCAAATGCTTTTTTGAAATCAAGAAAAATCGCGTCCACTGGAATGTTGTCCTCTCCGGAGACTAATATATCGTGGGCAAACAGCGCTAACTGAGTTTCGCATGATCTACCTTTCCTGAATCCGTGTTGAGTTCTCATTAACAAGTTATGCGTGTCTAGGTGTATCAATACTGAGCTGACAACAATGTGTTCAAGGATTTTGCATGAAATGGACGTTAAAGATATCGGTCTGTAATTACATGGCTGTTCCTTGTCTCCACTTTTGAATATGGGCGTTACATTGGCAATTTTCCAGTCATTTGGTACTCCGTGTTGCTTTATGGATTTTGTGAATATTAGCTGCAAGTAGGGGGCAATTTCTGACGCTAGTTCTTTATACACGCGAGAAGGGATTTCGTCTGGACCAGGTGACTTATTTGGACTGAGCAATTTCAATAAAATTTTTATTCCGTGAGCACTAATATCAAGGGGAGGCATCTTTCGTATGCAGTGATTATCAACCGCCACGAATGAATTCTCAGATGACTCGGTGAACACGCTCTTAAAGTAGGAATTTAATAAATTGGCTTTATCGGAACTGTTTGTTAACACATCTCCATTATCGTTTCTTAGCGAACAAACGGTAGATCTTTTACCTTGAACTTCCCTAACATAAGACCAAAATGCTTTTGGGTCATCCCGTAACTGCTCTACAAGTGTTTTCCTTTTAAAATTCGTGAATGCTTTCCTGAACGCTTCCTTTGTAGCGGCTTAGACAACTTATATTTACCAAAATTTTCTTAGCACAGTCTCTCTTGACGACTGATACATGACACATAAAACATCGCCGTAATGCACTTGTTATTTTAAAACTCAATGGTCACAATGAAACCAGATAATTTTTTTTCTTTTAATGGCTTTAGTTGTGATTTTCACCTAATTATTCGATGCCAACGAAGTGGAAAAACTTTTGAATAAAATCCAAAAGTGGTCGTCCCATGCTTCAAATTCACTATGCGGTATTCATAAGTCTTGCCTTGTCACAACTCACTGTAAGAAGCAGAAGCGAAAAGTATTTGCCTTGGTGTAGCCGACGTTAAGACTGATGAGGATAATGATGTAGTCGCCGACAAGGTGTCTATCCAACTGAGAATTGGCAGCAACGAGATAGTAACAACAACCCTTGCAGCTTATAAGATCTCCTGCTGCTACTTCCATTACTGGCGGGCCACTCGAAGGCCACTGTTTTAACGGGATTTTACCCTCAAGAGACTTATTTGTATATTTTCCGAGAAGTTCATTTCATTGCGGTCCATCGATTTATTCTTAGACCTCTTTCAGGAAGGTACGTGCATGGCATACTCTTTACTACTCGGTTAATCTTTAGGGAAAATCCCCAATGTGCGCCTTTTATTATCCACCGAGACTAACTACCATTTCCCAGCGGGGAAATTCCAGTCGGTGGTGGGAGAGGGGCTTAAAAAGGAACAAACCAAACCTTAATCTTACCCATTGAGGTAGATGGAGGGGGCATGACGTCACTAAGTTGAAGCCTGACGGTCGAAATATCCGCCATGATGGATACCCCCGTTTTTTCTTGACTTGCCATTGAATTGCACGGGAGTTTGGACGCATTGGTGGAAATTACGCTGAAATATCTGCCTTCTACTAGAAAGATAAGGTGAGTAAGTCTTGAATCATATTCTAGTTGTTTTCAGCTGTTATTTGCACTGGATTTTTGGATGGATTTTCGTTGAGATTATGAATTATTATTAATTTGTTCTCAGATGGTGTGTTGTACTGCATTCGGGTGCAGTTGTCACAGCGATCGCCTTAAATCTGGAGTAACCTTTCACAGGTTTGACACATTTCTTATTTATATGGATTATATTATTCAGGTATTCAATTGATTTTACTAAGAGAGTATAATTGACCGCGTGAGCTCGTAAAAGCACATGTGCTTTCACGGCTCATACTCATTGCGTACTCGAATGTTTGTTCATTTGGTCACCTAATTCTTATATCCTACGCATGCATTTATTTAGAAAATTATATTTAGGATCTAATTGAATTACTTTCGAAACCATTACCTGTCATTATTAACGGCCAGTAGATATGTACTACATATGGAATGAGGAAAATGAGATTAATAAGCGACAAAGCTGGTAATGTCGGCCATATTTTACGCATTAAACTCAATACGAGTTTAACAATGTACGTAAATACTCATTTCAATGCTAGATGTGGGTTGTTTCGTTGTATTGGATCAAGGAAAGTGGAATATAATTTTGGGTAAATAAGCTCTCAGTTTAAGGGATAAGACGTACTGTTCGAGTCTATGCAGGACACATTTTTTGTGCTTGCTAAGGAAGAATGTGCACTAATTAATTGATACCTAACGAAGCTGTTCGCACTTCACCAAGTGCTGAAAAAATGTGTAGTAAAGTCCAAAAGAAAGTATATTGTAGATTTAGAGAATACTTTAAGAGAAATTATCCAGTGTGATTTGAATTGTTGTCCGTGTTAAACTCAGCCACAACATTTCTTTTTTCTCCTTACAGAAAGTTCATCTAAGTCCTAGATTGAAGAAAAGGAAGGTGATGGATGGAAGTTCATCAATTAATTTCTCTGTGACATCTGACAATCGTGTGTGTTTGGATTATCACATCATATTATTTTCTTTGATTTAATATGCTATTTTCACTACCCTAATGAAAGGTTTATTGTCACTATTGATATGTCTTCATTTTGTTTTAATAATGTACAAAGTGATAGTGAATAATTAGTTTCTTCTGATGGCTGTATACATCAATGCTAATTTTAATGAGGACTATACTGTAGTGTCGTCGGTACTTATCATGAAACAATGTGAAAACGCAATTGTGGAAGATTAGGAGTGTGAGTCGGTTGAATCCTATTTTTTTAAAAGCTACAATGGTTTTAAGTAGACGCTGCAAGTACTCATAAGTCGTGAAGTTGTTGGTGCTTATATGAATTAGTGAAATGTTATTGCAATACAACTATATGATTGCATGTGAGTCAGGAAGTTGTGGAGTTGGAGATAGCTGCATCCTGTTTTTTAAGTGGCTACAGTATTTTAAAGTTTTTTATGGAAATATACTTCCAAGTCTTGGTGTCCGTGGTGTTTCTCACCTGATATCAACTCAAGAAAGATGTGGAGTGAAGGTGTCTTACCCATGTAATATTTTTTAGAAATCATTGGTGTTCTAAATTTAGGGTGATTTGTGCAGTTAGACCCAAGGCAAAGTCATCAGTGCTTATCATTAATTGCTATGTAATGACTACCTTTTCTCAAGAAATGGGAGGATTGTGAAATGAGGATTATCTGGATGCTTCCCTTTCTTTACTGTTTAAGATATATTACTTGTAATATTGAATGCCTATTTCTCCACAATTTGTGTTGTGACTTCATCTTTTGGCCAATTAAGTAGATTATGAATTAATATGCTCTATGATGTTTTCCACCTACTAAAGTTTCAGGAAGTTCCGCCGGGTGAGCAAGAGGAAACCCTAGTCTGACAAATTCTCAACTTGTGTTGAAAGGTATGATTTGCTGGGAAAACTTCTCGTCTTCATTCAGCGTGAATTGAAAGGTGTCATTGTATCGTATATTCAAAGTTTCATATCAGCGTTTTATTGACATTGTCCTTTCGGATATTTACACTCATTTACAGCTTTACGAAAATCTGGTCATCTGTAGTAAACATTGTAAGTAAGATTGTGATTTTTGTGCTATATGCACGCCAAGGTATAGGCAGGCTACCTAATTTTGGACTGTTTTTATCAATATTAGTAGTTTGGTTTATATCTACGACATCTGCAAAAATGACTTTAGTGCTTAGAATATGCATAGCCAGCGCTTATTTTAGATTAGATTGTTGTTGGGGGGGCCTTCGTCAGGAGCCCGGGCACTTAGACCTTTCTTGGTCCATTGTGCCAACCCCATGCCTGTCTGCCACTTGCAGACAGGGGACAAGAGCACCTCGGTAGAGGTATGGAGGATTGGCCTCCCCCTGCCTCACCCCAGTACCAGGTATAGAGGATGTCCTCCCTCCAACCGGCCCGGTTTGGCCTGGCCTGGCCTCTCAGGCCTGCCGGTATAGGTATGGAGGGAGTATCATCTCTCCATCCACGCCTGGTTGAGGTATGGAGGAGGGTCACCCATCCAACCACCGTCCGGGCCCAACGTTGCTTAACTTCGGTGTTCTGATGGGAACCGGTGTTTCAACGTGGCTAGGCCCTTGCCCTAGCCAGCGCTTATAGTATTCCGCCGAGCATCTTTGGAGATTTTCCGATCCGCTTCTCTTCGCAAAAATGCGTGGTTTTTAGTGACCCAGTGAAATGAATTACTTAGTAAGTCATAATAATCGTTCTCAATTATTTAATCCTTTATGATCATTATTTCTTGTGTGAGGAAAGAGCGTACTCTCCTATTAATATCTGGGTATGTTAGTGAGTGCTTGTAGTCTTCAGCCGGGCTTTGGAGATTTTCTGATCTGCTATTCTTCGCAAATATTCGCTGTTTTTATCGGCCCAGTGAAATTAATTACTTAGTAAGTCATAGTTATCGTTCTCAATTATTTAATCCTTGGTGTCATTATTTCTTGTGTGAGGAAAGAGCGTACTCTCCTATTAATCTCTGGGTATGTTAGTGAGTGCTGTACATATTTCTTAATGAAATTGCGTGCGACTCGGACGATGTCACCCTATAAACTGTGGAAATATTTGGAGATTGTGTTTTTAAGAAGGTAATACTTGCTAACTTTAAGAGATTTACTGTTGAAAAACGTCGTAAATTTGCAAAATTAGAGCGTCAGCCCGTAAGTGCTCCTGTAAAACGGGGGTAACAAGTATGGCGGACAGGCCACGCCCACGTTACACTTTCAAGCATTGGCCACCATAGCTAGCGCCCCCTCCATCTACCTCAATGGTCTTACCCGCTGTCAACGCGACCTCTCACCACTCAAAGATAATTATCCATTGAACCTCACAAGGTGCCGCACCCGGGCGCGGACCCCAGGCACGGCACCCGGGCGCGGACTAAGAAGGGGACAATCAGGTGTGTTCCTGGATCCATAATCCAGTTGTGTAACCCCGAAGCATGATCAGGTTCGTTTTATCAGTGCGTGTAAGGCGGGTGCGGAACCCGGAAGCGGCACCCTTGTACATGGTCTAGAGAGATACCTGCGTCCGTAACTCTTGTGTGCACAAGTGGTATGGGAAATATTGAGTTTTTTTTTGTTTACGTCAATAATGAATACCCTAATTTGTGCTAGTGATTATTAATGTAGTATACTTGTGTTAGCCACGAAGAGTGATCCGAAATGGCACGAAAAACTACTTAACCAATGCCATCCGGCACTAAATCATTTCGAGTAATTTCGTACCTCTCCCGGACCGGCACTTTACCATAATGGGTATTTCGTGCCGACTCGGTCCGGCACGAAACGTATTGTCCCGTACCGGGTCACATCCTTGCTTTCAACATCATTAATCAGCGGATGAACCCATATCCCATCTTTTCCAAATATCGACCGATTTCCTATCCCAGTATTACAGAATCATCTACATCTACAAAATACTCTAAAAGCCACGTCAGAGGTGTGTGGCAGGGTATGATTAGTCACCAACATGCATTACACTATGTCATTTAGTTAGTTTAACTACGACTAACTATGAATTAGCATAAATCGCTAATGCATGTCATGAGGTAAAGCCTCATAAGCATGCACTGCACTACAGATATGCTCCCAATGGAGAGGGACCGTTAGTATATATGTATTTTGTCACTATACATATGGACAGAGACTTAAGAGTTATGTTGAAAACATGCACGGCGTGCTTTTAGTACTAGGGAACAGATAAAGATTCAAGTATTAGGGAGTACTAATACTACTAAGAGCTACACTACCTATCGAAAAAACCCAGTTTAAAGTATCATTGGCAGCTGTTATGGTCCCTTATCTTTCGCGGGAAAAATACATTTTAAATCAGTTCGTTCTGCGGTCTAGTTCCCTTATTTTATTCTCATGATCTGATCTACCCTAGTATGTCGGATTTGTAGAATATTATATGCTCCCAATGCAGAGGGACCGTTAGTATAGAAGTATTTTACAACTACACAATTGTACAGAGGCTCAAGAGTTATGTTGTAAAGATGCACGGCGTGCTATTATCAACGTCGTCAGAGAATAGATCGGTTTGGAACTTACATTACAGATTGAGTCTATACATTTTAATCGACTGTCTGAAAGCGTTTCCCATCCCATATGCTGCAAAAGGTCAGTAACACTAACGAGATTATCATAACGGCCTTCAACGCATCTTGCCGATCTTCGCTGCCTGCGTTCTAACTCAGTTTTCAAGCCTACTTCACAAGGATCTCAAATAGTGGCAGCATATTACAAGTGGAGACTAACAAGGGAGAAGCTGATTTCCCCTACTTTAACGTCGCACATGCAAAGCATTCTTTTAAAAAATCCCAATTAACGTTTATCAACGCTACGTATCATACGATGCCTCGCTTAGCTTACTTGTATCCAGCACGTATACTATGATACTAGATTTGCTGCGATAAAATATCCTGGTCCCTCCAACGTACTACCACAATCTTTGCCTGTGAAGCTGTTTGAGCGGTCACAACGTAAACGAATGAATAGCGGTCAAAACGGACGCTTACGGAGATATCTCCGGTTCATCCCAATTGTATCCACGGGCTAACTTTTCCTTGATAAATTAGTCATAAATAAGATAGTTTGTTCATATTCATCAAATGCACCTCAATTATCGATGGAGAAACCAAGTGGGGGATTTATTCACGCAATTTAGAGTGTTTTAACTCAGCAAACTGGCTTTGGTTTAGAGTTGAGCAAAATTGAAGTGTTATTTAACTTGTAGAGTTAGACTATGGAAGTCACACTATGCCTTGAGAGTTTCCATTTCCCTTGCTTTTAGTATAAATTATACTGCCTTTTTGCTATTCAGTGTTATTTAAATTAGCAATTGTCCTTTTTGGTAGATGTATTATGAGTTCATAAAGTTGAAAAAAATATTTTTATAGACAAAAGTTGAACTACTGGCTTAACTAAACTCGAACCTCATAAATTATTAAATATTAAATAAAGGCATTATTTAGACAAACTTCCTTTCATTTACCAACGCCTAGACGCAATCCCAACGCTGAAATTTGAGTTATCAGATACTAAATAGTTGGTATGATTGCGGAAGATAAAGGTTGTTACAGCGTTTATTCTCGTCGCAGTAGTTCCGTGAAAACGGCGATAAGACGTAGAAATGTAGTTGTGCGTCTCATACGAGGCGAAATCACCTAAAAAGAAATTTCTTAGGGACCTTAAGATTACTATCTCAACGTGACATTGATGTCTCCCATTAACACTTTTATCTCAAGCAGGATTTTCGTAAATATTTTCAATCTAAAATGCTGCAGAAGAGTCCGCGACACTTAGGAAATAGTAATGATATTACTCCTTGAGTTGGTCAAGAAAGGAGGATTCAGTTTCTCTTATTTTTCCACAGTATTTATTTATTTATTTAACCATTTACATTATTTTCGGCATTTGCCTGGTGGTATTGGTCCATGCATCACTCCAATACTCTATTAACAAACAATAATCAATATTTCACATATTTAATATGAGTTGGTTCGCTTAATGTTTGTGAGGCGAGGTCTCTTCTTGAACTTCTTATAACATTTTGGGAAAAGATTTAATGCTTCTACAGGTACGGCATTCCACTCCTCTATCGTCCTGTTAACGACGGAAAATTTTCCTGTGTTGTTTTTTTGCTGTCGTGCCCTTATTTTAAAACTATAGTCATTTCTTCCAATTCGGCTTGGCTCGAGCAATCTTTTACAGATTTCTTCCCATCCCTTATCCTTTTTGTAGAACCAAAATAGACCCAGGAAAGGTGGAAGGAGTATGTCGAAAAGCTGTATGGTAAATAAATAAGGCCCAGTACGTTAGATATAGAAAGCAAGGAGGTTAGAAAAGAAATGGAGGCGACTTACCACTTGATTCTTGAAGCCAATTCCGCCATTGCAGTCGGCACAGTTTAGACCTTCCTCTGGCTTACGTGTCCGGCGGTCGCTTTTGATTTTCGTCAAATCTAAGTTAAAAACCACAGGCCAGGCGATGTTTAGTGACTGGTTTGGCAACACCTACTCGGCACAAAACCCTTCCCAAGCACCCCTATTCTTGCTTCACTTTCGCTCATGAGCGTTCACGGTCATGCCTACTCCATTTCATTTTAACCTCCTTGATAGAAAGCGAAGACGACATCGACAGAGATGGCATCGGACAAGGTATCCAAGATAGCGAAATCGAAAGAGCTCTACGATGCATGAAAAGGAATAAGGCGGAGGGAATAGATGACATACCTTCAGAGTTTTCAAAGAGCATGGGGAAGAACGTAAGAGGAAAACGTTTTGCGCTTATTTGTAGGATTTATGAGGATGGAGCGTGGCCGGAAGACTTCGTGAAGACTGTACTAATTCCTATACTGAAACAGAGCAAGGTAAAAACGTGCGTAGACTATAGGACAATAAGCCTAATATCCCACGCGGCCAAAGTAGTTCTGAGAATTATAAACAGAAGTCTAGAGAAGAAGGCTAATGAATACCTGGGTGACGACCAGTTTGGGTTTAGGAGAGGGACGGGAACACGAAACGCTATAGCGGTGATGAGGACGTTATTAGAGAGAAACCTAGAGTATTGGCAGGATGTTTTTGCATGCTTCGTCGATTTCGAGAAGGCGTTTGATCGGGTGGAGTGGACAAAATTAATGGGAGTGTTGAAGAAATTAGGGGTCGGTTGGAGGGACAGGCGTCTGATTCGGAATTTGTATATGAACCAGACGGCGCAGGTTACGGTAGCCGATGGAGAATCGGATGGGCCACGATTGGACGGGGAGTGTGGCAGGGGTGCCCAGTATCGCCGTTGTTTTTTACTTGTATTCCGAAGAAATGGCAATAGAGGCAAGGGGGGAGGAGGTAGGAATAAATGTAGGAGGGGAGCTGATAAAATCAGTGAGATTTGCAGATGATCAAGCATTGGCTGGTCAGTCTGCTAAGGGTTTAAATACAATGGTGAATGCGTTAGAGGTGCAGTGCGAAAGGTAAGGGATGAAGATAAACCACAAGAAAAAAAAAGTGATGAGATTTTCTAGAAGTAAAGGCTGGGACACAATCAACGTTAACGTGTGACGCGAGCCGTTGACGGGAATACGTGTAGAGATGGCTAACGGGAAAGTACCGGGGACGGACACAGCCAACGTGGGAGTACGTGTACGTGAGAGATGGGAACTTTCATCTCTCCACGTTTCCCGTACACGGAGAACCAATCAGGACCACAGAAGTCAGAAGACACAAATTGAGAAAATGGCGGACGTCCAGTCCATATTTAGCTTTTATTTGAAGCTTTCAAAATATTTCGCAAGTTTCTCCAGCCATCTTCTTAACCAAGAGTCAGTGCCACGCTGCTTAGTGTCTATAAATGCGTGAATACAAGATAAACGGTATTTTTGGCTCACAGTTTACCTTAAAATATCCCGAATTCGCCGTTGCGCTTACGACAGTCAATTTTCACGGGAGGTGCACCGTGATGTCGATTGTGTCCGGTGGTTGAAATTTCCCGTCCCACGTAATACGGTTCACGGTTCCCGTCACACGCTAACGTTGATTGTGTCCCAGCCTTAAGAAGGCGGAGCTGAATATAAGGGTGGGAGGGCAGAAGATAGAGCAGGTCGAGCAGTTTACGTATCTGGAAAGTATTTTGGAGAAGAATGGGTTTAGTGGTAAGGACATCAGATGCAGAATTGCACTCGCTAAAGAAGCATTTTTGAAGAGAAGGGAATGGATGAGAGGGGGTCTTAGACGAGACGTGAAGATAAGACTGGTGAAAACTTAAATATGGAGCGCGGCACTAATTGGTCGGAAACTTGGTCATTGTGAAGAGAGGATGTGCGTAGACTTGAGGCGTTTGAGATGCGGGTTTGAAGAAGGATGGAAAAAAAGAGAACATAATTGCGATAGCACTCGTGAAAACTTTTAACGGGGATTCAACTGGATGCCTTGTAAAAAAAAAGTCACAAACCATTCCACGAGAAAAGCAATTTTATGCAATGATATGGTAGCGGGAGGAAATGAGGACAAATAAAGTCATCTGTGGACGAGATTATCGGAAACGTCTTTAGCCGAGAGTAAAAGTGCAGGAAGTGTAAAATGAAGTTCAACTGTCTTTTACTCGCTCCTTTTCCCACGGCATGTGAAATCCATTTTCACCAAATCTCATTACCCTCGTTGAGGAGGCATAAACGTCATAATTCCCCGGGAAACATTCATCCGATTTTGAAAGGCAAACGAATAGGCGTTGCTACTAATGTGGCTAGAATGATTGAGCAGAGTAGTCAATATTTACAGTTAATATAGTCAATAAAGCAGCATCTAATATGGATGAATGCCCAACATAAAAATGGATTTTGTTAATTAGAATGCATACTACACGACAGACTATGAAGCAATTGTAAGGATTATTCATTCATTCAAGTATTCTACCAGCTGATTGGTAAGTTCTTGGACAGCCCCCATTTTGTATCCCAACCAAATAGAAATTGTCTCGCATTCCCTCCTAAGGATGGCCCGTTATTAGATCCCTCATTAATTCTTCATATCTTCTACCTCCTCTTATTTCGTCCAGAATTCCTATCCTCTTCCTTCCTCTCCCACGCTTCCCCAGTGTTCTCCCCTCTATCACTCTCTTCAACATGCCCTCTCCTCTCAAAACCTCATCCATCCATCTCTTCTGCCTTCTCCGAACCTCTGCCACAAGCTTCCTCTCCTCTCCGACCATATCCAATACCTCCTCGTTCGTCTTTCTCGCCATCCAGCTAACCTTCTCCATCCTTCTCCAAACCCACATCTCAAACGCCTCAAGCCTACGCACATCCTCCCTTCGCAATGACCAAGTTTCCGACCCATATAGCGCCACGCTCCATATTAAAGTTTTCACCAGCCTCTTCTTTACGTCTCTTCTCAGACCCCCCCTCATCAATTCCATTCTCTTCGAAAATGCTTCTTTAGCTAGCGAAATTCTGCATCTGATGTCCTTACCACTAAACCCATTCGCCTCCAAAATACTACCCAGATACGTAAACTGCTCGACCTGCTCTATCTTCTGCCCTCCCACCCTTATATTCAGCCCCGCCTTCTTACTTCTAAAAAATCTCATTACTTTCGTTTTCTTGTGATTGATCTTCATCCCATACTTTTCACACTGCACCTCTAATACATTCACCATTGACTGTAACCCCTTGGCCGACTGACTAACCAATGCTTGATCATCTGCAAATGTCACTGATTTTATCAGTTCCCCTCCTACCTTAATTCCTACATCCTCCTCCCCCCAAGCCTCTCTTACCATTTCTTCTGAATACACATTAAAAAGCAACGGCGATAGTGGGCACCCTTGCCTCACTCCCCGTCCTATCGTGGCCCATCCCGATTCTCCATTGGCTACCCTAACCTGCGCAGTCTGATTCATATACAAATTTCGAATCAGACGCCTGTCCCTCCAATCGAACCCTAATTTATTCAACACTCCCATTAATTTCGTCCATCCCACCCGATCAAACGCCTTCTCGAAATCTACGAAGCATGCAAAAACATCCTGTCCATACTCTAGGTTTCTTTCTACTAGCGTCCTCATCACCGCTATAGCGTCTCGCGTTCCCGTCCCTCTCCTAAACCCGAACTGGTCGTCACCCAGGTATTCATTCGCCTTCTTCTCTAGCCTTCTGTTTAGAATCCTCAGAACTACTTTGGCCGCGTGGGATATTAAGCTTATTGTCCTATAGTCTTCGCAAGTTTTTGCCTTACTCTTCTTCGGTATAGGAATTAGTAAAGTCTTCGCGAAGTCTTTCGGCCAAACTCCATCCTCATAAATCCTACGAATTAGCGCAAAAAGTTTTCCCCTTCCGTTCTTCCCCATGCTCTTTAAAAACTCTGCAGGTATGTCATCTATTCCCACCGCCTTATTCCTTTTCATGTCTCGTAGAGCTCTTTCAATTTCGCTATCTAGGATACTTGGTCCGATGCCATCTCTGTCGATATTGTCTTCCCTTTCTATATCTAACCTATTGGGCCTTATTTCTTTACCATACAGCTCTTCAACATATTCCTTCCACCTCTCCTGGATCTCTCTCGGTTCTACGATTACCTTTCCCGTATTGTCAGTTATCTTTGTAATTCCCCTTCCCTTATTACCACCCGTCAGTTCCTTTACTTTCCTATATAATGCATCTGCTCTTCCCTCTTTTTGGTATTTCTCTAACGCGTCGATCTGTTCTCTCCACCACGCCTCTCTTGCTTTCTTTGTTTCTCTTCTAAGCCTGTTATTAAATTCTCGGTATTTTCTCTTACCTAGCTCTGAGTTTACACTCTTCCATTTCCTTCCCTCCTCCATCTCCCTGATCATCTCCTTCGTGATCCACGGTTTTCTAATTTTAGTTGCACTCACTTCGCCTACCGTTGCTTTCGCTGCTTCTATAATTCCATTTTTCAAATTTCCCCATTCATCTTCCACTGCTCTAACTCCATGATCCTCACCCATTATCTCATCCACCCTTCTCCCGATACTTCTTCTTCATTGCCCCAGTTAATGCCTCCGTATTCCACTTACGTACCCTCCTTCCCATTCTTATCTTTTTCAGTTTTACCCGACATTTCATGACTAATATGTTGTGGTCTGTGTCTGCATCAGCTCCTGGATAAGTATGCGAGTTTTAGCACTATTCCTGTATCTGTGACGTACCATTATATAATCTATCTGGAACCTGTCTGTGTCTCCCGGCTTCTTCCAAGTGTACCTACGTCGAGGATGATGTCTGAACCATGTATTTGTTATTACTAGGTTATTTCTGCTGCAAAACTCCACAGCTTTCTCGCCCCGGTCATTTCTTCTTCCTAGCCCGTAATCACTCACCTCCAGCACATCTCTTCCTTCACCCACCACCGCGTTCCAATCCATCATTACTACCAGGTGCTTACTTCCTGGTATCCTACCAATTATTTCCTCTAGCTGATCGTACACCCCATCTACCTCCTCCTCTTTATGATTAGAAGTAGGCATATAAACCTGGATTATAACTAAATTCGTTGGTTCTGCTTTTAGTTCCACGACTATTATCCTATCACTCACTTGTTCTGCATGCACTACTTTTCTACCAAGTTTCCTATTCATTACGAATGCAACCCCGCGCTGACTTTCATTCCCTCCACTATAAATTACTCTATAGTCGCCGCTCCAGTAATCCCCGTCATCCTTCCATCTTACTTCACCCAGACCCATGATGTCTACACCCACCCTCTCCATTTCTTGCTTTATATTCTCTAGCTTCCCCGCCCTCAGCATAGTGCTAACATTCCACGTGCCTATTCTAATAGTTTCGTTCCTCTTCTTTATCTTCTTTTCCTCTGCTGCTGCTGCTGCTTCGTCTGAGCAAGGATTTCGTGTGATGACGACCGCAGGGGCCTTGCTCCCACCGCTGCCGGGCACGACACCCGGCCCTCTTGGCCGAGTCCCGTAGTTGCCAGGATTCATTATCAATTGAGAACTGTCCATAATTTCATGGTTTTTGTTTTAATTGAGGTAGTATTCCTTGGCCTTACTCAATAGTGTTTTTTACGTGACACCATCACTTCAGAGGCCGCCCCACTGGGGTCAGTCGCCTTTTGCAGCCGCCTCACTGAGGTACAGACGCTGCGCGGACTACCATTCGTCTGTCTCCTAACCTTCGACCAATCTGGCATGGGTGACCCTACCATGAGCAATGCTCCCGCCAGTGCAGCTCTAGGGGTCATCGGAGCACGCAAGCCCTTCAACCACGACAAGGTTGTAGTCCAAGAGAAGGGTGTAAGGATTATGCATAAATTAAATTTATAACCATTACTAATAACTAAGATTATGTAAAATACTTTACTTTAATGTTTTTTGGTTAAAATAATATGGCTCTATGAATGTTTATTGAGATAGGAGCACATTACAATGTAGTTAGTTGAAACGTGTGAAACAGGCACAATTTCTGAATGTGGTGTTTTATGGTCGCTGACTTATTAGTTAAAAAGAAAGAATCAAAATGTTATTTACTGTTTGCTCTTTGATTTGCAGTCATTTTGATGATGAGTTATTTAAGAAGCCGGAAATATCAAAGTATCGTTCATACGTACATATGTACCCCGTTCCCTTTCCTTAGAGATTTAGCCACACAGCAAAATTCTCAGAAAACTCAGCGAATACGAACTAACTCTGTTTTAATTTTATTCCATACGGCCCTTGCACACTTATTTTCCTTCTTCATACGCATTGCATTATACAAGCTCATCAGTTATAAATAAGTGTAATAATCCTTCTCTTTGGTGCTATATTCATCGAATTCCACATTCATTCATAAACTTCATAAACCATTCTTTCATCATCCCGAACTTAAATCACAGACCTGTACCCTCAGCACTCAGCCAATACTGAAACTAAGATGCTTAGGTTTAGAACACAGATTACACTCCTCAGTCTGGTGAAACGTTCTTTAAAAGTCAATCCTTTTGATTCGATTCGGACACATCAATCCATTACTCGTATGCCGTGAAACACGGAATCACCAGACTGTTCTTCATTGCATCACTTTTCCAAATCAGGCAAATATATCTGCACAACCATCTGCTTTTGTAGGATCTTCGAGAGCATTGGCTAAAAAATTATTTTGCTTCGTCTCAGCAAAAGAAAGTTTTTAATTTTGTATCAATTAACCGGTGGTAATATGTAGTCTACGCTGAGTTTCTCCCCTAGGCAACCATGAAAATTAAGACACTAAAAAATTCTCAACTAAATTATTATCAGCACCCACATCTCTAAGGTAAGTAGTACCAGAACTGTCTCAATGTACGCGTCCGCACATTTAAATGACTGATGACGCTGTAAACTCGACGATATCTGGATGTAAATGAACGACGCTGTAAACTGGACGACGACGAAATACAATCACGCCGAGGTGGGTGGAGAATTTTTAATTCATTACTTTTCTCCTCCTGGAAAAAGAACAGCAAGAGGTAGGAAGAGAGAGAATGAGGTGACGCGGGGGAGGGACGAAGTTGGTCAGGGGCGGAGGCGGGTCCGCTTGGCCATGGGGGGTCGTAGACACAGCCACGCGGAAGAAAGCTGCTCGGTCTCCTTCCGCTTTGTTTTTGCACCTCCTCACTCACACGCAGTCCCTCTCGCACCCCAGCAGGGAATCGACCGAAGCCCCAAGGGCGACAAGACCATGCACACAGGCATGACCATCGAGATATTCCTCGGTTGTCATGACCACGGTCGTAGAGAAGTAAAGGTCTGGAAGCTGGGCGCCTAGGAATGTTCCCTTAAAAAAGTCGTTTCCCGCGGAGGCCAATAGAGGAGCCACCAATCCAGGAGGGCAAGTACGCTATATATCGGTATGCGTAACAACAGTATTTGCGTATTCATGTACGGTGATAATGATGTTTATCATCAAACTCTAAGGCGATCAGTAACAAAAGTATTAATGAAATTAAAAGTTACATTTCAGCATCGCGCGTCGTCTGCATACTTAGTTTTAACCCATTACTACCATCACACGAAATCTATTGCACTGCGAACAAGAGAAAATGGCAGTTATTTCTGATATATTTTTCTGTTACTAAGTGATGACTGAGTGAGTGATATATTCCCCTAGCTGGTCTGGTCTACCCTTCTCTTGGACTACAACCTTGTCGTGGTTGAAGGGCTTGCGTGCTCCGATGACCCCTAGAGCTGCACTGGCGGGAGCATTGCTCATGGTAGGGTCACCCATGCCAGATTGGTCGAAGTTTAGGAGACAGACGAATGGTAGTCCGCGCAGCGTCTGTACCTCAGTGAGGCGGCTGCAAAAGGCGTCTGACCCCAGTGGGGCGGCCTCTGAAGTGATGGTGTCACGTAAAAAACACTATTGAGTAAGGCCACGGAATACTATCTCAATTAAAACAAAAACCTTGAAACTATGGACAGTTCTCAATTGATAATGAATCCTGGCAACTACGGGACTCGGCCAAGAGGGCCGGGTGTCGTGCCCGGCAGCGGTGGGAGCAAGGCCCCTGCGGTCGTCATCACACGAAATCCTTGCTCAGACGAAGCAGCAGCAGCAGCAGAGGAAAAGAAGATAAAGAAGAGGAACGAAACTATCAGAATAGGCACGTGGAATGCTAGGACTACGCTTAGGGCGGGGAAGCTAGAGAATATAAAGCAAGAAATGGATAGGGTGGGTGTAGACATCATGGGTCTGGGTGAAGTAAGATGGAAGGATGACGGGGATTACTGGAGCGGCGACTATAGAGTAATTTATAGTGGAGGGCATGAAAGTCAGCGCGGGGTTGCATTCGTAATGAATAGGAAACTCGGTAGAAAAGTAGTGTATGCAGAACAGGTGAGTGATAGGATAATAGTCGTGGAACTAAAAGCAGAACCAACGAATTTAGTTATAATCCAGGTTTATATGCCTACCTCTAGTCATAAAGAGGAGGAGGTAGATGGGGTGTACGATCAGCTAGAGGAAATAATTGGTAGGATACCAGGAAGTAAGCACCTGGTAGTAATGGGGGATTGAAACGCGGTGGTGGGTGAAGGAAGAGATGGGCGGGAGGTGGGCGATTACGGGCTAGGAAGGATAAACGACCGGGGCGAGAAAGCTGTGGAGTTTTGCCGCAAATATAACCTAGTAATTACAAATACATGGTTCAGACATCATCCTCGACGTAGGTACACTTGGAAGAAGCCGGGAGACACAGATAGGTTCCAGATATATTATATAATGGTACGTCACAGATACAGGAATAGTGTTAAAAACTCGCATACTTTTCCAGGAGCTGATTCAAACACAGACCACAACTTATTAGTCATGAACTGTCGGGTAAAACTGAAAAAGATAAGTATAGGAATGAGGGTTAAAAAGTGGAATACGGAGGCATTAACTGGGGCAATGAAGAAGAAGTATCGAGAGAAGGTGGATGAGGTAATGGGTGAGGATCATGGAGTTGGATCAGTGGAAGATGAATGGGGAAATTTGAAAAATGGAATTGTAGAAGCAGCGAAAGCAACGGTAGGCGTAGTGAGTGCAACTAAAACTAGAAAACCGTGGATCACGAAGGAGATGATCAGGGAGATGGAGGAGAGAAGGAAATGGAAGAGTGTAAACTCAGAGCTAGGTAAGAGAAAATACCGAGAATTTAATAACAGGCTTAGAAGAGAAACAAAGAAAGCAAGAGACGCGTGGTGGAGAGAACAGATCGACGCGTTAGAGAAATACCAAAAAGAGGGAAGAGCAGATGCATTATATCGGAAAGTAAAGGAACTGACGGGTGGCAATAAGGGAAGGGGAATTACAACGATAACAGACAAGACGGGAAAGGTGATCGTAGAACCGAGAGAGATCCAGGAGAGGTGGAAGGAATATGTTGAAAAGCTGTATGGTAATGAAATAAGGCCCAATACGTTAGATATAGAAAGGGAAGACAATATCGACAGAGATGGCATCGGACCAAGTATCCTAGATAGCGAAATCAAAAGAGCTCTACGAGACATTGAAAGGAATAAGGCGGTGGGAATAGATGACATACCTGCAGAGTTTTTAAAGAGCATGGGGAAGAACGGAAGGGGAATACTTTTTGCACTTATTCGTAGGCTTTATGAGGATGGAGAGTGGCCGGAAGACTTCGCGAAGACTGTACTAATTTCTATACCGAAGATGAGTAAGGCAAAACCTTGCGAAGACTATAGGACAATAAGCTTAATATCCCACGCGGCCAAAGTAGTTCTGAGGATTCTAAACAGAAGGCTAGAGAAGAAGGCAAATGAATACCTGGGTGACGACCAGTTCGGGTTTAGGAGAGGGACGGGAACGCGAAACGCTATAGCGGTGATGAGGACGCTAGTAGAAAGAATCCCAGAGTATGGGAGGGATATTATTGCATACTTCTTAGATTTCGAGAAGGCGTTTGATCGGGTGGAAAGGACGAAATTAATGGGAGTGTTGAATAAATTAGGTGTCGATTGGTGGGGCAGGCGTCTGATTCGAAATTTGTATATGAATCAGACTGCGCAGGTTAGGGTAGCCAATGGAGAATCGGGATGGGCCACGATAGGACGGGGAGTGCGGCAATGGTGCCCACTATCGCCGTTGCTTTTTAACGTGTATTCAGAAGAAATGGTTAGGGAGCCATGGGGGGAGGAGGAGGTAGGAATAAATGTAGGAGGGGAGATGATAAAATCAGTGAGATTTGCAGATGATCAAGCATTGGTTAGTCAGTCTGCTAAGGATTTAAATACAATGGTGAATGCGTAAGAGGTGCAGTGCGAAAGGTATGGGATGAAGATCAACCACGAGAATAAAAGAGTGATAAGATTTTCTAGAAGTAAGAAGGCGGAGCTGAATATAAGGGTGGGAGGGCAGAAGATAGAGCAGGTCGAGCAGTTTACGTATCTGGGTAGTATTTTGGAGGCGAATGGGTTTAGTGGTAAGGACATCAGATGCAGAATTTCGCTAGCTAAATAAGCTTTTTCGAAGAGAAGGGAATTGATGAGGGGGGGTCTGAGAAGAGACGTAAAGAAGAGGCTGGTGAAAACTTTAATATGGAGCGTGGCGCTATATGGGTGGGAAACTTGGTCATTGCGAAGGGAGGATGTGCGTAGACTTGAAGCGTTTGAGATGTTGGTTTGGAGAAGGATGGAGAAGGTTAGCTGGATGGTGAGAAAGACGAACGAGGAGGTATTGGATATGGTCGGAGATGAGAGGAAGCTTGTGGCAGAGGTTCGGTGAAGGCAGAAGAGATGGATGGAGGAGTTTTTGAGAGGAGAGGGCATGTTGAAGAGAGTGATAGAGGGGAGAACACTGGGGAAGCGTGGGAGAGGAAGGAAGAGGATAGGAATTCTGGACGAAATAAGAGGAGGTAGAAATTATGAAGAATTGAAGAGGGATCTAATAACGGGCCATCTTTAGGAGGGAAAGCGATACAATTTCTATTAGGTTGGGATACAAAATGGGGACTGTCCAAGAACCTACCAATCAGCTGGTAGTATACATGAATCAATGAATGGTCTGGTCTAGTGGCTAGCGGGGCTGGTCATGACACAGGTCGTCGAATGGTTATTGACGGCTCGGGGCGGCCAACAGGAGGCGCGGAGGAGGAGTCGAATGGCTCGCGTAATATCTGCATCTACGAAGTACCGTGCAAACCACCACTAGGGTGTATGGCACGGTGAGATTCCACACCAGGCGTGCAGCACTCGTCCCAGCACAAAACAGAACCTCGCACGCTCCCCCTGCAGCTAGGCTCAGGCCAAAGTCAGTCAGGAGAACAGTACGCAGTCCAACCGGAAACTGGGAGAGTGATACGTTAATGAATATGCAAAAATGCAGAACAATGCTATAGACACATATAGTGATTAATATTACTAATACTGTTAATTTATTAATGCTACGAGATGCTACTACTAATATAGCTCCGAATGGAAGAATGACCGACAGCGGAGAATGGAACGAAAGGGAACTAAGTGGATAGAGGAGCCGAAGAGAATCATTAACTTTTTAAAGGAAGCTTTGAAGGAAATGTTATTTTTTTGAGATGCATAAGATTTTAAGTGGAATTAGAATCACGGGATTGGACTTGATTAGAACATTTATATCTGGCATAAGAGCTGGCTACATTCAATTGCCAGATATTCACGTTATTTTGCTGCTTCTACTGCCATTTTCTTTTATTAAAAATTGTGATCGCGTCTTGTGCACTCCATCCAACCTCCGCCAAACAAACATAAAAGCCTTTTTCTTGACACTGGGCGTGTTGAGTGTCGGCTCTCTCTCCCGTTGGCCCATAGGAGTGCGCTTGGCAAGGATGGACCGAATTGGATTGAAGCGTTAATCTACTGTGTATCCATTTTCCACGTCAGAGGTCACTATTGGAAATTGTCATACTGGTCTTTATCATATTTATCTCAGATACCGTAACAATATCAGGTTTAATTCTAATGATATTCCATTAGGAAGAAGCGATCACGATTTAACAACTTGCGCATTTGCAATCGATATCTCCGACAGAGTACAAAGAAGAACTCGAGAAAATAATAGGAACATTAAAAAAATTGATCACTTTAAGCTGAAATTGTTACTGAATAGTGTAGATTGGTCATTTGTATATAGCCAACGAGATGTTACCTTAGCTTTTGATACTTTCTTAGAAAAGCTAAAACAAAACAGAAAAATGTAACTTTGTGATAACAAATAGGGCCAAGTATACGCCTATTCAAACTTGGATGACTTTTGCATTATCTAAACGGCAGATGCACAGAAACGTATGATACAAGAAATTAAAAAATAAAACCACATGACAAAAAACTTAAGAATTACTTTAATTCGGTTTCCACCAAACTTAGGAATGATATGTTTGCGCGAAAGAAAAGTTATTATCTAAATTGGTTTAGTAAAAATAGGAATGATATAAAAAAGCAGTGGCAATTTGTCAACAGAGCACTTTGTGGAAATGATGGTAAGACGATGCCTGAAAAAATGAAATTACCAGATACCCTTGATGTGCTCTTGTCAAATCCTGTAGACATTTCAAGGTAATTCATTACTTTTTTGTTGACGTTATAAAGAAGCTGAGAACTACAATAGTCTCTACTGACAATTTAATTAACTCGCCTTATGCGCGATATTTTCCCAAAAAACAAGTTCAGCACTCGTTTTTTATTTCTCCAACCACTGCATATGAAGTAAATTATGTCATTAAAAGTTTGAAAATAAATGAAACACCTGGAATTCATGGAGTTTCAGCCTTTACTGTGGAATAAGTTGGCGAAATAATTTCCCCTGTATTTTCTTTTGTAATTAACTTAAGTTTTGTGTCGGGAATCTTTCGTGAAAGTT
Source organism: Pyrrhosoma nymphula (assembly GCA_963573305.1). NCBI lineage: Eukaryota > Metazoa > Arthropoda > Insecta > Odonata > Coenagrionidae > Pyrrhosoma > Pyrrhosoma nymphula. The sequence goes on along the minus strand of OY754332.1, from coordinate 100,240,918 downwards.
CTATCATCTAAAATTGACTGAGACAGGCGAGATGTAGTGGAAAGTATACATATTGATTTTAATAAACAAGATGGCACTTTTTCCACAAGTTTTACTTCGGTACGACGCGTTTCAACCGTTAGGTCATCATTAGGTACAATACACGCCTGTACATCGGGCGAACATCAGGTACAGCAGGTATTGTACCTGATGATGACCTAACGGTTGAAGTGCGTCGTACCGATGTAAAACTTGTGGAAAAAGTGCCATCTTGTTTTTTGTAAATTTATCATCTAAGACAAATATGTAATCTACCTGTCCTAAAAATTGTGTATTATTCTATTGTACATTCTAAGCTGCACTATGGGTTTAGTTGTTGGGGTGGAACTACATCTCAAATATGTACCCTGTTATATGTCAGCGATCTTTCGGGGTTTGCACCGGGTAGTTAGGTCCATGGCGGCCAACGTTTTGATGCTCGAGTCGAGCATCGTCCTCAGGGCAGAGGCGAGTGCCTTAACTAGAAGTGGTCATCAATCAATCAACCCCATGGGTGGGTCAGGTCCAAAATTTTGGTGGGAAAATTAGGTAACATACGGTGGTCTTGACTCTCCCATAAGCTTAAGGATAGGTTTCCAAGTGTGACTCAGGTTGTGTGTGTATGTGACGCGGGTTCTCCATTTGACCTATTCTATCCTCACCCGCATATCCTCCACCGTTTGCTTTCGTCACGGGCCAGGTCGCAAAGCTTCAGCAAGGAGCACCGAGTAGGGCCCCACCGTCATGAGCATATTCCACTAGGCGTGAGCTAATGCTCACACTTTTCTGAACATAAATTAGGGATCGTGGTCTTAAAATGCGTTAAACTTAATTTCCAGCAGTGAAAACAATGAAAATCAGACATTTTTAAAACAGAATTCAAATCTCAATCACACATTTTAAGGATAAAGTAATGACTCCGATTAAATTGAGAAAGATATCTACAGCATTTGCAAAGTAAGGCACATGTCGTGATCTACCATAATTCGAAGCAGTTTAACAGTTTCCCTAAACACTTGCTAGTCAAATATTTAAGCAGAACGTGAAACTTAAATGACAAAGTGCCAATATGCCATTAAAAGGATGTGAGGCAGGAGAATTATTTTCAACTAAAATTGAACACTTTCCATAATGTTAAAGTATTTGACATTTCATTTATATATTCTCATATATTAACGGATCAATCATGTACTACGTAAGTCTTCAAATTGTTATTGCAATATATCTATATATTAAATTAAATTTACGCGATTTCATACCTGAGATATATGCAGCCGAGGTTCGCGGAGGTTCCAAATAAGATTGTGCTGTTATAAGAACAAAGATCGACCTCGCACTCACTGACTAATAAAGGCAAAAATAATATAGGCAATGCCGATTTCAGTTTTATTTTCATTTAGAGAGAATATCTGTGGAAGTGTTTTTCTTTTATTAAATCTTTCTTGTACCCAAGTTGTTTCAATATAGTTTCTCAGTTTCCCATTTGGTTGACTTTCTCTGAATTTCCGATTGTGCGATCAAGGCAACGAACGTCATCGTACACCGGTACAATTCCATCTGCATACACAAACCCGATTCTGTTGTAAAAGATCATTGCATTAAATATTGCGGTATCCGATTATTCCAGCATTGGGATTTCCTATTTCAGAGAAAAAGATTTGTTCAAGTCATTTCCCGTTGATTCGCACATTTTATGTGTATACTTATTTTTTCCTGCCGTCCTTAATTTCATAAATTCTGTAGTTCGATGGCTGTTCCTAATCACGGCTTTATAATATGGGAGTGACATTTGCAATTTTCCAGTCCATGGGTACTTTGAGTTCGTTGATGGATTTAATAAATATATTCTGCAAGTAGGGTGCTATTTCACAAGCTAATTCTCTATACACGCGGACAAGAATTTCTTCAGGACCTGGGGATTTACTTGGACTTATAGATTTTAGCACATTTTCTATTCCGTGAGTGCAAATATCGATAGACGGCATCTATTGCTGGAAGTGATCATTTACCTTTACGTATGTAATCTGTGATGACTTGGTGAACACACTTTGAAAGTGGGAAATCAACAAGTTGGCTTTGGCAACAAGAGAATCACCCCGTCCTTTGCTTTCTAATTTGATCGATGAGGAAATACCATTATGTAAGCATTTGGTTATAATTATTTCACGATACCGGAATTGTTTTAATGGACTTGTATGTATGAAGGGATATGGTGACGGTACGGTCAAGACGCATAAGTATTTCACAGCCACTGGGAATCTTCTTGTATTCATCCATTGATAAAGGGTGAGGGAATAATGGAATTTTCAATTTTGACGTATGCAATTTAAAAAAGGCACGTACATATGGTTTACGAGGCCAGTAATCTATTTTAAAACCATTTATTGTATATACCTACGTACGGTGTGGCAATGAGAATAGAGATCCCTCGCATAAGATAGAGGTTAGTAGAGTGCATTATGTAAACTTCTGAGACTAATTGTTAACAAGCAATAAGTATCCATGTTTGCTTCATTTTCTTAATAAAGGAGATGAATAATGGTTTCCTTTGAAAACTTTCAGGTTGCCTCAATGTGAAAAAGTGAATTGTGTTGTTCCTGACATATGATTTGGATGCGTGAAATTATTTACATTGATTGTGAGGCTCGACGTGACAGCTGGCCCCACCGTTTCTTCTCATTACAGGTGACGGCCATGAAAGGTGGATGCTTCCATTTTACAGTGTTTTCTGTAAATATGTTTGTCGTGTGCTGCCCAACATTATAGCTTGCCCCATACAGTTAATCTACAACTACGAAGTACCGTGCAAGCCACCACTAGGGTGTGTGGCACGGGTCGATTCCACACCAGGCATGCAGCACTCGTCCCAGCACAAGTCAGAACCTCGCAAGCTACCCCTGGCGCTAGGCGCAGGCCAAAGCAGTCAGGAGAACAGCGCGCAGTCCAACCGGAAACTGGGAGAGTGATACGTAAATGAACATGCAAACATGCAGAACAATGCTATACACACATCTAATGGTTAATATTACTGATGTCGTTAATTTATGAATGCTACGAGATACTACTTCATGCAGAGAACAAAATAAAATAATGCTGGAGAAATCGACCGGTGTGAAGTGTTACAAATGAGGTTGTGTTATTAAGCACAAGTGAACATTCTACTGTACTTATTGAGGGTGGGAGTTTCATATGATTGATCTATCGCAACTATTATGATCCCTTATTGTGCGTGGGAAAAATGACATTTAAGATGTATTGGTTCGGCAGTCAATTTCCTTTATTTTATTCCTGTGATCGCTTCTACCGTAGTACGTTGGCTCTAGAAGTATATGTTGAACCTCCGGCAAAAAACTGTCTGCTCTGAACTAGCGCAAAAGATTTAACCTGTATTTCTCACTTCGATCAGTTGGAGATTCCGACCCCAATTCCTTCAACAATGCAGTAACACTGCTAAGTATATCGTAACAACTTTTCACAAATCTTGCTGCTCTCCGCTGTATTCAATCTATTTCAGAGATTAGTCCTACTTCGTAAGGGTCCCATATACTAGCGGCATACTCCAAGTGAGGTCTCACGAGTGAAAAATAACATTGCTCTTTAACCTTCTCGTCGCATTTTCCTAATATTCTTTTGATAAATCCCAATTTGCGACTAGCCTGTCCGCAGATTTCCCGCACGTGTTTCCCCCAAGACAGGTCCTGAGTAAGGGTCTCACCTAAGTATTCAATTGACTCTACATTTGATAAGTCTGCTTGATTAATTGTGTACGTTTCGTTGACCGAGTTGTTATTTTTTCCAAAAAATCATAACAACGCACTTTTTAAAATTCATTTGTAGCTGCCAAGTATTGCACCATTCATTTCTAGCATCTAGGTATTTTTGTAACGGTATCTACATCTACATCTACAAAATACCCTGCAAGCCACCTCAGGGGTGTGTGGCAGGGGGTGAGTAATCACCAACATGCATTACACTATACCCTAGAGTTAGTGTAACTACGACTAATTATGCATTAGCATAAATCGCTAATGCTTGTCACGAGGCGAAGCCTCACAAGCATGCACCACTACACTACAGATGTCATCAAAATGGAGAGTGACTGTCAATATACATGCATTCTACAACTACACAGATGGACAGGGACTCAAGACCCATGTAGAAAACATGCTAGGCGTGCTGTTAGTATGTACTAGGTAACAGATAAGGATTCAAGTATTAGGAGTACTACTACTACTAAGAGCTACACTACCTAACGACAAACCTAGATAAAAGTCTCATTTGCAGCTGTTATGGTCCCTTATCGTTCGTGGGAAAAATGACATCTTAAATCTGTCCGTTCTGCAGTCTAGTTCCCGAATTTTACTCTCATGATCTGATCTACCGTAGTATGTCGGATTTCGTAAAATATTATCAACGTCGTCAGAGAATAGACCGGTTTGGAACTTACATAATAGATTGAGTCAAAATTTTAATCGACGGTCTGAAAGCTTATCCCATCCCAGTTGCTGCAAAAGGTCAGTAACACTAACGAGATTATCATAACGGCCTTTAAAATATTATGCCGATCTTCGCTGCACGCGTTCCAACTCAATTTCCGAGCCTATCTCATAAGGATCCCAAATACTGGCGGCATATTCTAAGTGGGGTCTAACGAGGGAGAAGTAGCTGATTTCCCTAACTTTATCGTCGCACTTGCCAAGTACTCTTTTAACAAATCCCAATTTACGATTAGCTTGACCGGTAATTTCTCGAATATGTTTACTCCACGATAGATCATTAGTCAGTCTAACTCCGAGGTACTTAACGGATTCTACGGTCTCTATTTTATGTTTTTTATGCAAAAGCTGTTACAAGGAGCGTTTTTCCGTTTCCAAAAATTCACATCAACGCATTTTTTCAGGTTTAATTCTAGCTGCCACGCATCGAACCACTCTTGTATTGCCTCGAGGACCTTAGTTAGCGCTTCCCTATCATTAAAGCTACGAATTTTTCTATACACCATTGCGTCGTCAGCAAATAATCTAAGCTTACTGTCAACTTTATCACCGATGTCGTTTATGTACAAAAGGAACAGGAGCGGGCCTATGACACTTCCCTGTGGGACACCCGATGTGACTTTTACTTCATTAGAGATAGCGCCATCTAATACAACCCTTTGCACGCGATAACTTAAGAATTCTCTAATCCAGGAAATTACGTTGTCGTCTAAACCGTAGGATTTTAATTTCATGAGTAGCTTACTGTGGGAAAATTTATCAAATACCCTTTTTAAAGTCAAGAAAAATGGCATCAACTGGAGCGTTATGTTCACCCGAGACTAAAATATCGTGAGCAAAAAGTGCTAATTGAGTTTCGCAAGACCTTCCCTTTCTGAATCCGTGATGTGTTTTTGTTAACAAGTTCTCTATATCGAGGTGTCTCATAACTGAACTTACAATTATATGTCCAAGGACTTTACAAGAGATAGATGTGAGAGATATCGGTCTGTAGTTCGATGGCTGTTCCTTATCGCCGCTTTTGAATATTGGAGTGACATTTGCAATTTTCCAGTCCATGGGTACTTTGTGTTCGTTGATGGATTTACTAAATATATTCTGCAAGTAGGGTGCTATTTCACAAGCTAATTCTCTATACACGCGGGCAGGAATTTCTTCAGGACCTGGGGATTTATTTGGACTTAAAGATTTTAGCAAGTTTTCTATTCCGTGAGTGCAGATGTCGATAGGCGGCATCTTTTGCTGGAAGTGATCATTTAACTTTACGGATGTACTCTGCGATGACTTGGTGAACACACTTTGAAAATAAGAACTTAATAAGTTTGCTTTGTCCGAACTGCTTGTTAATAATTCGCCATTTTCGTTTCGTAGTGGAATAACTGTTGATCTATTGCCTTGAACTTCCCTTACGTATGACCAAAATGCCTTTGGATTGTTCTGTAATTGTTCTCCTAATGTTTTTCTTTTAAAATCCATGAATGCATTCCGAAAGGCTTCCTTTGTTGTGGCTTAAGACAATTTGTATTTTTCAAATATTAAATTTTGATCACTAGTGGACAAATCTCTACGGAGTTTTTTCATCTTGGCGTGGCATACTCTCTGACGTCTTAACGATTTTCTCACTTCTGCATTGTACCATCTTGGTTCGCTGCCCTCTTTTTTTACTTTACTTGGAATGTATTTTCTGATCCCTGAATGTACGATCGAAAGGAGAGCTTTCCAACTACCTTCCGTGTCTACCTTTACGGTTGATTCCTGGAATTCGGGAAGAGAATTTCTTAGATGGCTCTTGAACGCATTGAAATCGGCTTTTTTAAAAATGTAGAATTTTCTTCTTTCTTTAAAACTTTTAATGATATTCAAAGAGAACTTTGCTGTAACTACTCTATAGACTTAATAGATGTTTGCATCTCAATGGATTACGGAAATGGTTTATTCTGGTTGGTTTATATGAGCAACCATCTCTATGAAGCATATTGTATAACATAATGACCATGTTGTATGCTGTTTAGCTGACTTAATGCCTATAGGTATGTGTTTCCTTTAGGTCATTTAGGTCAGCCAGAATTCTGTCGTTCATGTATTTTCTGTGCTTATGGTAATACATTTCTTTTCAATTTCAGTCATTTGTAGACTCCACATATGGTGCGGATGCAGCCATGTGTCCACCACCTATTTCATAGCTGCCAAGAACATAAATAAGTAATAAAGGAAGGATAAGCCCTACAAGAATTACTATTGCGTGTCTATTTCTATGTTGGTGTACCTACTTCCTTTTCCTGTACTATCCACAGTTTCTTAAATTATGGTGTGTTCTAATGTGTATGATGATGTGTGGTATTTTACCAATGAGAAGTGTTGTTTCTGCTTGGAATCTTAAATATATCATAATCCCAAGCCTGTTTTGTCACCTTTATTACAACTAACTTATTGCAATTTCACCCTTTTGTTCTACTGTTGCTATGCCATATTTCCCAAAAATATGGTCTCATCAACTCAGCCGATTTAGCAGTTCGACTATCCCAATTAGTGTTTCCTCCCAAGTGCACCCTTGCCTCCTTTAATGTGACCAACCTGTTTCCCAGTGTTCCCACCAAAAAAGCCATCCAGTTAGCCGAAGACATCCTCTTACAGAAACGTGTCCCCGCCCCGATAGCGCTGTATCTGTACTCTGCTTTGAAAATATGTGTCTTGCAAAACTATTTTAAATTCAATGGACAAATATTTGAACAACCAGAAGGATTGGCAATGGGTTCACCCTTATCACCATTACTTGCGGACATCTACATGAACAATTTGGAAAATGAACTGTTTGCTTCTGTGAACCCATTGATAAAAAGTGTCAGTGCTTGGTATCGTTATGTGGATGATATTTTTTGTGTGTGGTCAGGGTCCGCGAGACAACAGGACCCCTTCTTAACTTTCTTAACTCTTTAAACAAAACCATAAAATTCACTATGGAAAGGGTATATAATGGGTCTCTAAAGTTTCTGGACGTAACAATTTCCAGGGAACACGATAAATTTGATTTCTCTATTTTTACAAAAGACACCTACTCCGACCAATTTATTCATGCCTCTTCCAGACATCATTTTGCACAAAAACAGTCTGCCTTCCATTCCATGCTTCACCGTTTGCTAACTATCCCCATGTCCAAAGCCAATATTAAAAAAAAAAATAAGTAAGTATCATAAAACAAATAGCCATACCCAAATGATTTATAGACTCTATAGGAAAAAAGTGGAGGAAATGGCGGTCCAACCATTTATGGAACCTCCCCTCATTGTGACCCTCCAGATAAATGGAGGAAATTTATTTATTTGGATAACTTGTTGCTCCGAGCCACCAAGGTTCTCCCGAGAAACCACTTTAGAACCATATTTTCCAACAACTACAATCTCAAACACATTTTCTCGAAAACCAAAGACATGACCACTAAATTGGAAAGGAGTGGAGTGTGCAGACTCAAGTAAGAATGTCCAGCTGTCTATGTCGGGCAGACTGGTAGGAAATTTCAAGATAGACTTAAGGAACATAAATCATGTTTTAAACACGGGCGTTGTAATTCAAACTTCGCCAAGCACCTATTGGACAACGGACATAAGAGTGATTTTCCCTGGAAATTTTACACGTTGAAGGTAAAGGACCCGGCAAAACGCTCTCGAGCAAGTTGAGATTTTGAAATGTATACACGCTCATTGTGATATTGTTGACGACTTGTTGTATGCTTCCCGCTTCCCCCTCATCAACCTCTCTCTCTTCTGTTAACCTCTCTGTTCTTCCCTATCTTCCAACCCTTCAACCGATTCACCCCCCTCACCCGAAGTCACCACAGGTAGTCAACATTGAAGGCTCGTCTAACCTACCTCCCCCCCCACCCGCGCCTCCTTCTCCCACATTCCAGACCCATGACTCAAAAACCACTAACTCTAAACACCCTACTTCCCATCCTCTCCCTCCCCACCTTCCTCCCCCGCCCCATCCCCCCTTTTTCCATCCCCTCCCTGCAATTAAATAGAGGGTCTCTATCCCTGACTCCGAACGGACCCATCCGACGAGTCTCCCGGACCTCCTGCCCGACATCGAACGGACCAATCCGACGGGTCTCCCGGACCTCCTACCCGACATCGAATGGTCCAATCCGACGGGTCTCCCGGACCTCCTGCCCGACATCGAACGGACCCATCCGACGAGTCTCCCGGACCTCCTGCCCGACATCGAACGGACCAATCCGACGGGTCTCCCGGACCTCCTGCCCGACATCGAACGGACCCATCCGACGAGTCTCCCGGACCTGCCCGACATCGAATGGACCAATCCGACGGGTCTCCCGGACCTCCTGCCCGACATCGAACGGACCCTTCCGACGAGTCTCCCGGACCTTCCCTGACTCCGAACAGTCCCATCCGACTAGTCTCACTGCTCCGGTACCTCTCCCAAATCCGACCGAGAATGCTGCCATCGCCAGCCCGGAGGAAGACCGATCGCTAGGATTCCTACGCCCACTGCCACACTTATCAGGTTAGAGGCTCTCCGCGCGCCCAGCCGCCACTCCTCAAAACACGGGACATCGCGACGCCTAAGGCCTCGTTTCCAATACTAACATTCTACCACGGTTATTTAAGCCGTCATAACCTACCTGTGTTCCGATTAGCTACTTCTAACCGTGGTAGAGCATCGTTTTGTGACGTAGCAATACCAGTTTAAAGGACAATTGACGAACGAAATTTAAAAGCGTACGACTTCTCGCCTAAACCAGAAACATATGTTATCATTATTATGTATCATTATTACCATCACAATTATGTTTTTCAACGCTTAATCTCGTTCTATACACGCACCTGTAAAGTATCAACCTTTTAGATTTATTGGTAAACTTATATAATTGTAGTACAATCTAAATAATATAAGGATTTATAAGAATATGAATTCATCTTTTGAACACTTGCTTTACTGGACGCCTTAATCTTCTGCTCTTCTTCATAAGATTTGCAGCCCATATTAAATTTTAGCGAATTGATAATTCGTCTACCATTATCGGGAACAAAAACATTAGCGAAATATACATTGTTTTCAGACTGCGGTACCCCATTGTCCATACGAAATGAAGGAACCTTTGATAATTCCACAAAAGTTTTCATTTCGCTTGCCCACTAAGGTTTCGACTTGTTAAGTCATTTTCAAGGGCTTGGTATTGAGTTAATAATTTGAAATCTCGGTCGACAAGCGAAATAACAGTTATAAATAATAATATGTAAATAAAAATAAAGGCCTTGATAATGGCTTCATAAATCGAAACCTAGTTCGGCATGTGAAAGCGTAAATTCTATTCTGGACTACACAACATTTCCCTAATTTCATATTATTATCGATCATGTATAGATACTTGATTAAAGGGTCCACATCCCAAATATAAAAAAATCCTCCCTTTGAAAAATGAAGGCGATGTCTAACCATAACGATAGGTCGTAGTTAAATATATAGGTTATAAATGTTGAATGCTGACATTGAAATATATATGGATACCTAATGGTGATCCCCCAACGATTATCATATTCAAGGCATCGACTTCATAAGTTGAAACATTGTTTGACAAGCGAAATTAGAAATAAAAATAAAATGTAAAATAAAGATTAAGGCCTTGATAATGTCTTCGTAGGCCGAAGTCTTGGACAGGCAGTGAAACAAAGTAATATTGTAGACAAGACAAAATTTCCTTCATTTCATATTATTAACGATATACTTGAATAGTGTAACCTACCCTTAATGAAATCTATCCTCTCTTTAACTACGCATGGCAACGTCTAATCACTTTTAACCGTATCGGTCGTATATAAATATTTATTCTTTTTAATATTTGTGTGCAGACGGTGAAACCGTGATCTCTCCACGCTTTCCGTGATTCAACTGTTTTCCCATGATTCTTACCAGGATTTTGACTAACTTGCGTCCCCACTACAGAAAGACACGACGGTAACCACTATTCCCTGATTTACGAGGGTAACTCAATGCTAGTAGGACCATCTACCATGGTAGGCGTTTTCGAGCGTTTCCATTAGTAGCATTGCGCGGGTAGAGAGATACCATCGTGGAAATGTCAGTAGTGGAAACGGGGCCTAAGAGGACCTATCATTCCTATCTTCCTTTACTCCTGACTGCCATCCTTTTTCCCTACTCCTCATGCTTGTGAAATGAACCAACTTTTTTAAAAAGAGAAATCTATTATTCCTTGATTCCTTGCCATTCCCTACCATTAAATCGGACCTGCGCTTTGAAGTCAGCCTCTCCCGCTCAAACTCCTCAAGAGGGACAGCGAGCATAGCACCTTTCTTTCACCCTCATTCCGCCACGTTGGAGAGAGCTCGGAGAGCGCGCAGGGCAGGAATTTTAAGGTTAAACTAATCAAATTATGCTCTCCGTGCGAAAGGTATTACAAATGCGTAGCTGTGATCTGAATTTCTACAAATGGAGGTGTATCGATATTGAAATAAAATCCATGTAATGACCACACGATTCTTGTGCTGTTTCCACATAGTCGTTAGACGTAGGAAAAAAAGCTCGATTAATACATCTTACGAGATGGTGTCCAATCGTAAGTACGATTTATTCACAAATAGCTTCAACATGAAATAAGCACGTTACGTCACTGCATATGCGATGCTAGTCGCACACGGCAGTGAATATACTACGTCTTACGCCACACGTAATGAAATTAAGGTAAATAGGTTCTGAAGATGGAGTCGTGTAACGTACCTCCGTGAATGTTATTTTTTTCCCGTCGAGTACGCACAAGATGCCAGGAAGGACAAGCATAAGCCGTGGAGTACCCACCGAACCAGAAGTTAACCGCTAACCCGTTTCCAGCAGAACTCGGCGGGGATATATACAATCCCTTACTTTTATCACAATCCCGAATCAACACACTCGATCACTCTTCACAGGGTACATACCAGTGGCGTGCGTTGATAATAATTAGCTTCGGGAAAGCTCTCGCTCAGCACGATGATATGCATCCCGCACATCACAGTGGATTAATATGCTTATGAAATCTGAATTGAAAACCGAAAAACTAATGCTAAGAATGGCATACTATTCAAACTGATGAAATATAAATTGAAATCTGATCATTGCATTGGTTAATAATATACGATGCACAAATAATTTTAAAGATGCTCCTAAAGTACCTACCTCAAAGGAGCATTCCCGAAATGTTCACTCATCAAACATTTTATAGCGTAAAAACTGTTGGCTATAGAAAATTGAACCGTTCCGAAAGAAAAACGTCAGCGTAAAATATATAATAGGACCTATTACGTATAAAACGTGTATATTTGATGGACGGTGTGTCAATTGATCGAGGATGGAAATTTGAGAAATCGCTGCTTTTTATGATACGCGCCACAGTACTAGATACGCTCGTAGGTAGGTGAGCTTTACGCTCATTTACCAGCGTGACATGAGTACAAATAATTAGAACGCCACCCTGGGTTTGAGACCATAATAATAATAATGATGATATAGCAATGAATATCTCGGAGTCCCCCAGCGCCAAATGTCATTGAAGGCAGACGTCCTCATGCTCGAAATAAAAAAAATCCGATCAGAAGACCTTGCTCAAGGTGCATACCTATAAGCCCATGGATGGATCTTTCTATCGAAACATCGAAAACCATGGGTTATCGAAGGAGCTGACGTTTACCTTCCTACGCTCTGCCGGTCTGAAGTCCGAGACCGAGGGTTTTGTCCTCGCGTGCCAGGATGGTGTCATAAACACACTCGTGTACCACCGCATTATATTCAAGGCGGAGGTCGCGGACACGAGATGTAGGGCGTGCCGAGCCCAGCCGGAGACTTCGAGTCACCTTCTCTCCGGCTGTAGTTATTACGCAAGGTCGGCGTATTTAGCTCGTCACAACGCGGCCCTGCGGGTGTTATACTTTCACCTTCGACACCATTATGGCATCGACGAAACACCTATGCTGCCCTATGCCCCTGGAGATATTGATTAGGTCGTGAAGAACGATAAATGCACAATCTGGTGGAATTACTCCACCACCAGGCAGTTGGAAGCGACCAAGCCTGATATCGTTCTCCTCGGCCACCTCACACGCTCCATGTTCGTGATAGAGCTTTCCGGCTCCGGCTGAAACGAAAATGGATGCGAACATGGTACTAATACATGTGTTAGTACCATGGATGCGAAGAAGGTGGAAAAACGAAAGAAATATCAAGACCTGCTTTTCGAACTTCGACAGATGTACCCCGGACACTCTGTGAAACTAGTGGTCCTCATCATAGGTGTGCTCGGTGGAGTTAAGGGCTCGCTGCTAAATAACATCAACTGCATTCCGTCCTGCGTGGCACAGGCGTAATCACTAGTTGCACGCATGCAGAAGGCCGTCATCCTGGGGTCAATCCGTCTACTGCGTACGCATCACCCGACAGCAGCGTAGCCACTCATCCGATGGGCGTCGGACGTAGCAACGATTACCGCCCATCCCCTTTTGAGTCTCCAGCCATTATGACGGCAATGAAACCTGAAGCTTGCCGGGGACTCGGAGGGAAGTGTTACAACTGTAACAATGAAATAAAATATATCACTTTATTCTGAGCTACAACTTAATTCGTAAATATAACACAGCACACACAACCATTACTTAACATTACAAACTTAACGAGTAGTTTGATGTGCCATTTCCACAGCTTCCCTTAAAAATGACAAATTCAATGAATTAAAGAAAAAATGGCTTTTCCGTTCAAATTCATCGTTATCAATATCCTAACACGGTAGTAAGTCTGTTGAACGAATATTTTTCACAAACTTATTAAGTATACGTACGTCATTTTAAGAATAAATGCTGTATGGCGATGTGATAAATAATACGCGTTGTAACATAATCGAGTACACTGGGGGGGATACCGTTAGGTTAATATTAGGAGTACGTGTTACTCGCTGGTGCAAAACAAATACGAGAAATTAAATGGGGATAAAATCATTCGCCCGGGTCAGTTTCAGTAGTTGAATTTTAGCTTATGGGTCAGAGTGATTTTTTCTCAAGACAATTCTCGTAACCTGTATAAAAGAGTGTAAAATTTTGTACTCACACGTTGCATATCCAGTATCAAACTCTATGTTGACGAAAATCATTTCAGCTGTTTGTTCTCCATACATGCAGAAAGGTGGTACTCATAGGCGTGCGCACAGCGGGAGCCATGGGTGCCGCGGCACCCCCAAGAAATATTGGAGGGGCGCAAAAATTTCGATGGAACAGAAAACTTGCGGGAAAGCGAGTCCTGCTGAAAAGCTAGAAAATAAATCAATCTACACATTTTTAAAGGTCTGATTTTGTTTATCCGTAATGAGACTACTCAAACTATCATTCCACGTGCTTCTTTGATATAAGGGACGGAGCCCAATTGTGGGCGCTAAAAAAATACGAAAGTAGAGGTACTAGTATTTTAAAACATTATTCTGTTAAAGCTGATTACAAAACGTTTTTGGAATTTAAATGGCATTTTCTTCCCCATAATTACTATGCTTTTATTAGATGAAAAGTAAATAACTGACTAGTTAAGGAATTGTATGCGCTTTATTTAATGGCCGTTTTTTAAAGTATTTTTTTAAGAAATATATGGTCCTAGCATAAAAATTAAAGAAAAAATATAATGTATAGATTTTTTGTTTTACACAAATATTGGGACCTTCTAATTTCGTATGGGAGTTACCTTATGGAACTGGCTTTCCTCCGAGCACCCCAAGGCTTATGGTTACGGTAATGGCAAGGGCAAAAGGCGGAATTTTTATCGTTGGCACCCCCAATAGCAAAATACTGCGCACGCCTATGGTGGTATTAATGTTCTTCCAATAGAATCCAACACATCCTAAAAATCGGTTGAAGCTTTGGACGATTTACTATAGTAGTTCATTGAGAAAGTTTTAAAATTTCACTTGTAACTTGCCTTTCATCACTGTTCTATTTCCTTTTCCGTTTTTATTTCTATTGGTAGTGTAACTCTAGACTCCTTTCCTTTTTACTGAACTCCTCAATCACTTCGTCGAAAAATGATGGTTTACTGCTAATTTCAGATAGATTCACCTTTTCAATGGACATTAAAGCCAAACCACATAACCTTTCCTGGCCCTGCTTTGCTCTCTGGAAATATTTTTTCCGTTTAAGAGCTGAAAAGGAGCGTTCGACGGACGTAGTTGTACTAGGTATGGTTAACACCAGTAATAACAGCTTATGCACTTCGTGAAATGGCATGCAGAGCTGGTTTATTTTCACGTGCGAGGCTAATTCACATGGGGATACTTCACGGAGAACTCATCCATTAAATAAAAAATAGTAAGTTCATTCTCCAAACGGATAAAATCGAATTCATTCGTATGGGATTTTTTCAAAGTTCCAAGGAAGAACTTGGGAAGGCTTTTCGGTAGGAATAAAACTTCGTATGATTAACAAATGAGGACTAAGTAAATGTCAATTGATGGATATTGTCGAACCTGTATGTAAGCTGAACTGTAATATTGTCGATTATTTCAACATACAACTTCCTATTTATAATTTCAACTGTATCCCTGTTGCGGATTTGTGATATGCCTTCTCCCGACTCATGTATTTGAGTCGGGAGTATTTCTTTGAGAACATAGGACCACACCACATCAAATTTACACCTTTCACTTAAAATGGGGTTTTTAGTTTCATTTACTTTTTCGGTGCAATATAGTATCTCCAAATATTTTATCTGAAGTATGTTATAAAACACGTCTGTGTAGCAGTATAACTTCGAGAAAACGCGAAGGAGGAAAATGGTCTTTATCTCAGGAAGAAATGAAATAAATCCTTTAGCCGATACCACTACATCGGACTCCCAGTCTGATGAATTTTCAATGATTCTCTGAAAAAAGCTTATTAAGTGGCTCCGATTGTCATTCACAGTATTGACAAGCCTCGAAGTAAAACACCATCGCGTTCGTGAATTCTGAGGCACTTTTTTCGTGGGGATTTCACTAAGAGCATGTGTGCGCTTAGTTGATTTGGAAAAGAATGAACCCAATCCAGACAGGGACTGCAAAAAAATTCGGCACTCTCGATTGTTCGAGGCTGACTTCGACAAAACAAGATTGAGTTCGTGAGCAAAGGAATTCACGTAAAATGCTTTCGGATATAGCCCTTGAACCTTAGATTTCAGGCCATTGAATTCCCCAGACATAACTGCTGCCCCTTCATATGTCTGTGCAACAAGTTTTCATTGAAATTATAAGAATTAATAATATGTGTTCCATGAAGAAATATACCATTGGCAGACCTATCGCCGCTCACGTCGGTGAACGACTTGAATCGCTCCTGCACTTCTGATACCGATGATTCGACACGTTTGTACCCCCGATTCGCCATTCGTCACCCTTTTAGACCTTTGACCCATGAGTAACCCTTGAAGGTCAAGGGATGACAGGAGGGATCTCAAGACCTTACTTTGTCACCTTCTTAAACCTATAATTCGATACGTTTGTAGCCCCGATTCACTATTCGTCACCCCTTGTTACCTTTCACCCATGAGCAACCCTTGAAGGTCAAGCGGTGAAAAGACTCAATGTCAAACTAAAATCAGTTTAAGTGAAAAATACATTTATAATCAGGGCAAGATTTTCAGATTAAACAGCATGCATGTTAAAATTAGTATGTAGGTTTGTCACAAACTTCCAAAGACAACAGTATCATGCATGTAGACATATACTGCAAGTCATCGGCTAAAGGGGAGTGATAAGAAAGCTTTAATAGCGATACATATTCAGCAAATACCAGGAAACACAGTGACATCCAGGACAAGATTTGCTTAACAAATACTGCCATCACACTGAAGTAACACAGGTAAATTATTTTTCTTTGTTCATCAGTGTACTGAAATAATACCAAGTTTGGAAAGGAATCTTAATACATATTTCTTAAGCAAATTCTATCAGATAAAAAAGTAACTACGGAGACAGTTAATGTTTCAAGATTAGGCCATGGTAATTGATGCTCAGTAAAATTAGTGATTCTCATTAACGTTAAAAAAATTTATAAAATATTAAATGTTTACCTTGAAACTTTGCTAAAAATACTTATTTTTAATGCCAGCGACAAAGTCAATAGTGCCTAAATTGAGGAATAATATTAGCATGTTAATGCATGTTTCACTGATTAGCTTTAACTATTTATAACAATTATGGTTAGGATATGCCTGTGGACTGATTTACAGGGTGATTCTTGGAACATTAGAATTTTAAAAAAAATCAAAATTTTTTACAAATTCACAGCGACAATTTTACGCAAATATCCAGTTTTCTGGTTTAACTATCCTCTTAAGTGCTACCAGGAGATTAATTTAACAAACTTTCTGAATTTTTTAGGATGGGATTTATGAGATATTGCTCATTCAAAATGCAACATTTTTGCATTTTACTTAATTTAAATGGTCAATTTCAGGAACTGCATGCATTACAAGTGAGAGATGAAATTTTTTGGTAGAGTAACCAGACAGGGCTACAGAATGGTGCAATTGTTTTGCTGATTAAATCCTTCTTTAGTTCTAAATAAAAGTTCCAAACTTCGAGAAAAATGTAAATTTTCTTTTCAACAACAAATTAATTGTTTAGTGTTTAGGCACTAATTGACTGTTGTTTAGGTATTTGGAGAAAGGAGCACTTCAAGAGCTTTAAAACAAAGAAAAGTAGAAGGTTGTAGTCCAAATAGTTTCAGAGCAATAGATATTCGAGAAAATGCATTCTGCACCTTTTTACGATTTTCAAAATGCTGTAAATCAGTCAAAAAAAATGCTTCCCAAAACTTTTTGTGAGATAATAATTCAGTCATGTAGGAGTAAACAATATATTTTTTCAAAAAATTTGAAGAGAGCCACCTGACAAATATTTGTGGTACCTGCCTGAGTTGAAAAAGAATTGGTCCCCTGCCGAGTCGTGTTTGAAATATATCCAATGATCTGTTTACATACCACTGAACAACGTCACCACAGACTTAAAAGACAGACTTTCAACGGATGTCATGAATTTATTTAATCATCGAGCCATCTTGCCCAAAATTGAAATAAAATCAGAAGATGAAGCCGATATGAGAGAACATGTAAATATTTATAAGGATCTTATTTACTTTTATAACTGTAAAGCAAGATTTCTTATTGTGGGTTCAAAAGTTGAAGCGGGTCGTGAAAAACAGAGAATAACTCCGAGATTCCGTTTAGGGAAAATTGGAAAACTGCGGCATTGACATGTATCCAACCATCCACATACTTGTGCGGATTCTGGCTACACTTCCAGTCAGTGCAGCGACCACGGAGCGCAGTTTGCCTACCCTGCGTCGGCTGAAGACTTGGCTTCGGGCTAATGTCGGCGAGGAAAGTCACACTGGGCTTGCTCCTATGTCGGTCCATCGAGAAATTCGACCGGACCAAAAATCCGTTACTCTAAGAATCGCTGATAAAAAGAGGCACCAGGACTTATTGTTAATATTGTAAATTATTATATAATATTTTATCCTTACTGAGTTTATACTGTCTTTTTGGTTCATAGTTGGGGTTTTCTTTCTTAAACACAGAGAAGTACACTGATATATTGTTTTTATTTAAAACCCCTACGTTATTGTTCGTAGATCACTTTTCAAGCATACTATGTTATTTTTTTGGAATATGTTTAACTAAGAAAATTGGAGTATTTTAAAAATTTTCTAGTAAATTTGTGTAAAACCCTTTAATTTTTTGTTATTTTTCTCCAATTGTTTATTTTCATATGTAATTTAATTAAATAATAAATCGAAATAAACCAATGGAAGTTATTATTATTACTCTTTTTGGGACTGAGGGTGGTAAACATTGAACAGGTGAGCGACAGGATACTAGCGGTAGAAATAAAAGCACGCCCGACGAATTTCGTAATGGTCCAGGTATACATGCCTACGAGCAACCATAGGGAGGAAGAGGTGTACGAGCAAGTAGAAGAAATAATTAGAGAAGTGGCGGGGAAGAAAAACCTGATAGTGATGGGTGACTGGAATGCAGTGGTGGGAGAAGGGAGAGACGGATTAGAAGTAGAAGAGTTTGGGCTAGGAAGAAGAAATGATCGCGGGGAAAAGGCAGTTGAATTTTGTAGAAGAAATAAATTAGTAGTGACAAACACTTGGTTAAAAAATCACCCCAGGCGTAGATACACATGGAAAATGCCGGGTGATACTGGGAGATACCAAATTGATTATATAATGGTGAGGCAGATATTTAGGAACAGTGTAAAAAACTCTCGTAGCTATCCAGGGGCGGATGCGGACTCGGATCACAACTTGGTGATGATGAAGTGTGAAGTTAGATTTAAAAGGCTTTGTAAAGGTAGGAAGATAAAGGGGTGGAACCTTGAAGCATTGAAAGGGTTGAAAAGGAGGGAATACCAAGAGCTGGTAGAAAAGAACATAGGCGAAGAGAAGCGGATGAGAACCATAGAGAAGAGATGGGAGGTTATAAAAACAGGCATTGCAAGAGCGGCAGAGAAAACAATAGGAACGGTGGAAAAGCAGAGGGTTAAGAATCAGTGGGTTACAGAAGAAATGATAAAGAAAATGGAGGAGAGAAGGATATGGAAAAACGTGAACACCGACGAAGGCAAGAGGAAGTACAAGGAATTGAATTATAAACTCAGGCGAGTGACCAATCGGGCAAAAGAAAACTGGTGGAAGGGACAATGTGAGGAAATGGAAAAGATGCAGGAGGAGGGGGAAGTGGGTGCTTTGTACGCCAAGGTGAAAATGTTATCGGGTGGTAAGAGAGGTCAAACGATACCAAAAGTTAAGGACAAAACAGGAAAGATATTAATCGAACATGAAGATATCCAAGAAAGAAAGAGAAAATACGTAGAGGAGCTATATGACAGCGAGAATAGACCCCTTAGCCTATATCCAGAGGATAAAGGAACAATAGATAAGGGTAGCCTCGGACCAGAGTTACTTGAGAGTGAAATAGAGAGGGCACTAAGAGAGATGAAGGGTAGAAAAGCCGTGGGAACCGATAACCTACCTTCGGAGCTACTGAAGAATCTAGGTAGTAAGGGGAGAAAATCGTTTTTCGAACTTATTCGCAGGATCTACGAGGAAGGAGTATGGCCAGAGGATTTCTTGAAAACAGTATTAATACCTATCCCGAAGAAGAAGAAAGCGTCAGAAAGCGAGGAGTATAGAACAGTCAGTTTAATTTCGCACGCAGCAAAAGTGTTGCTTAAAATACTAAATAGAAGGTTGGAGAGCAGAGTAAAGTGCTATTTAGGCGATGACTAATTTGGGTTTAGGAAGGGGAGGGGAACAAGAGATGCGATTGCGGTAATGAGGACACTTATAGATAGAAACATAGAGCATAATCAGGATGTTTTCGCTTGTTTTGTAGATTTCGAAAAGGCGTTTGACAGAGTAAACTAATGCAGATACTGGGGAAAATAGGAATAGATTGGCGTGATAGGAGACTCATCCGAAACTTATATATGGGGCAGAGGGCTCATGTAAGGGTAGCGGACGGTGAATCTGGGTGGGCAGTTATAGGTCGCGGGGTACGGCAAGGGTGCCCGTTGTCGCCTTTACTTTTTAACATCTATGCTGAGGAAATGGTAAGAGAGGCATGGGATGAGCTAGATGTGGAAATGAAAGTAGGAGGCCAGTGGATAAAGTCGGTTAGATTCGCAGACGACCAGGCGTTGGTCAGTCGGTCATCGAAAGGACTGCAAACTTTAGTAGATGCACTGGAAAAGCAGTGTGAGAAATACGGAATGAAGATAAATAATAGGAAAACAAAAGTAATGACATTCTCTAGGACAAAGAAAGCGAAGCTGGTGATAAGAGTAGGAAGTCACAAACTGGAGCAAGTAGAACAATTTAATTACTTGGGTAGTACGTTAGAAGAAAGAGGACATAGTAGCAAAGACATTAGGAGAAGAATAGCGCTAGCGAAGGGAGCGTTCAATAATAGAAGGGAGCTGATGACGGGGACCTTAAATAAGGATGTAAAAAAGAGGCTAGTGAAGAGACAGCTAGAGAAGATATGGAGTGTGGCGTTGTATGGGGCGGAAACGTGGACCTTGAGTAAGGAAGACGAAAATAGGCTGAAGGCTTTCGAGATGTGGGTGTGGAGGAGGATGGAGAAGGTGCGTTGGACGGAAAGGAAGACAAATGAGGAAGTGCTAGACATGGTGGGCGAGGAGAGGAAACTTATAGATGAGATTAGGGGAAGACAGGGTAGGTGGCTGGAAGGGGTAATGAGGGACGGTGGTTTGCTGAAGGCCGTGATATAGGGTAGGATGTTGGGTAAGCGGGGATGGGGAAGGAAGAAAATCGGTTTTATGGACGGGATGAAGAAAGGTAGGACTTATGCTGAGATGAAGAAAGAAATACTAGAGGTAGAAAGGGCACGGCACGTGTAAGAGTTTGTTGGATAGTCTCTGACGTTCATCACAACCTACCTCTAAACGATAGATTACTGTAATGATTGTATCTTATATGATATTAACATTCTGGAATGTGTAAAAATCTGCAACATAAGTTTGATAAGAGTTTTCAAAAACATTTCCCCCTCGGGGGGGGGGGGGGGGAAGCGGACAGTTATGACCCTCCATAAAATGTAAGTCTGTATTCACCCCTGATCCAGACAATGGCAAACATTTTTCAGTGGAACCCCTAATTCTACTTGGTTGCCTTGTAAAGAGCACCTTAATTGAAGTACTTAGTCCATCAGTCAGAGTGTCATAATCTTGGCCCTTTGTTGACTTCCACCAAGTGTAGGCTCGTTGACTCCTTACCTCTCTCCATCCTTCTTCCATTCCCAAATTCCCTTCCCTTGTGTACCCACCCATCTAACATAAATGGCACAATGAACCAAGGCCAGGAATCACCGTGGCACTTAACCCATTCAATCTCTTCATTCTCATACCACTTACACCTCGACGTCGTGCCAAACGCAAACTCTCACATGGCACAGCAAAATACTATGTAATGAGAAAAACAAAATGCATTTCCATGTTGAGGCTGTCCTGCCCGTTAGGGTCCACAACCATTACAATGTACTGTGTGATGGCTGTTGAGCATTATTACCGCATGGAAAACCGATTTTATAACACTCAGGTCCTCGAGGATAATACAAATATGTCCATTATAAAACCTGAACGACATTCCAGGGACTCCACTCTTCCTCATTCTATTCCTCATAACCGTCCATCCCTAAATTCAACTTCTTTGCCGCCAACCACCCCATAGCCACTGCTAAATGATCCTTAAATATTAAACCATCTGACAAATTTACTTCATTTTATGACCAAATACACCTGAATACGTATGGAGTATAGTTAATGATGGTTGATTAGGGGGTCCGGCCTGTAATTAAATATAGCTCATCTTTAATTATAGGTCCCTCCTCTACACGGTCATTGCCAAGGGGGAGGGGGTCAGATGGCCACATAGAAAGTCTGAGAGGGTGAGACGGCTATGGAGAAGGTGGTAAGATGGCCAGGTAGGAAGGCTGATAGGGTGAAAGGGCTGGGAAGATGGTGGTTGAATGGCCAGATTGGAAGGCAGAGAGGGAGAGTGGTCTAGGGAGAGAGAGTCAGATAACAAAATAAAATGCCCAAGAGGCTAGGGAAAAAGTAGTCAGATGGCGAGATAGGAAGGACTGGAGGAGGAGAGTTTTAGGGAGAGGGGGTTAAGATAACCAAATAGGAAGGTTAAGAGGGAGAGGTGGTTGGAAGGGAGGTTTAGATGGCCATATATGAAAGCTGAGAGAGAGAAGGGGCAATGGGAAAGAGGAGTCTGATGGCCAGATTAGAGGCTGAGATGGAGAGAGTGCTAAGGAGAGGTGGGTCAGATGGACAGAAGGCTAAGAGGGAGAGAAGGCTAGGGAGAGAGGGGACAGATGGATAGAAAGGAAGGCCAATAGAGAGAGATGGTTAGGAAGAGGTGGGCAATATGTCCAATTAGGAATGCTGAGAGGGAGAGAGGGCTAGGGTGAGGGGAGTCAGAAGGCCAGATAAGAAGGCTGTGAGAGGGCAAATAAGAGGGGGTCAGATAACCAGGTAGGAAGGCTGAGATAGAGGGATGGCTAATGAGATGAGGGTTAGATAACCAGATGGGAAAGCTGAGAGGGAGGGGGGGGAATTTTTTTTAAACGATTACTTGTTTCTTAAAATTTTTCTTGTACCTAACTATGATTTTAGATAATAAGATATTGTGTAGAATGAATTTTGGGAACTCACCAAGTTCATTGGCTTGTCCGAATCTGCTGTCCAGACAAGCCAATGAATGAGGTGAAATCTCAAATGCCATGCAGATGCCAACTGATCAACATAGCAGAAACCTACGCAGTAAAAATATTCTTTTTGTTCCCTTCAGTATATGCCATGATGAATTTCCCAGCCTAAGGAAAGGAATTTTCTCTCAGATTTGGTGTGATAGGAATTGGAATGTTTCAAATGATGCAAACTAAGAGAATAGTACATCTTTTAAATCAATGTATTTTCTTAAAATGAAGTGTGTTTAGAGAGAGATGTGTTTTAAATGGTCAAATCATACATCTACCATTTGTTTTTATATAATTAATTGCCAACATATCCGACTATTTTTAGGTATCTTCAGTATTTAGTAGCAGTTTATGTTACTGGCTACTACAATTTGAATTCTTCATGCACTTACATTTGTTAATCGCCAGCTTATATAGCTTGCATTGTGGCTAGTACTGATCTGATCCAGGTGGTAAACTTAACCTTATTTGGGCTGGATTAATTATAATTCTTATAATAGGTTTATATGTATGCTGTTAACTAGACCTACTGGAATGGCAGTTGCATAGATTTTAATTGGAAATTTTTCATGGATTCTATAGGACATTTTTTTAAAGAATTCTCCATGGATTCCATGTCAATGTTGCAAGCCAAATGGATCCATGAAATTCAGAGGACAATTGAGCCTGATTTTCATGGAATATCCATATGGATTTTCTATAGAATAAAGGTAGAATCTATGTTGATTCCATGGAATGTGCTGTCTGGGTTACTTTGAAGCCATAACAACATAAACACTTATTCTGTAAATATTTACTGTGCTTATCATTTGTTTTTATTTTTCATGAAATATATTCTTAATATATACATAGAAACATATTAAGCCCGAGCATTATCAGGGTTCCTACAGACCAGAAATCATAACATTTTAGTATTTTTCCAGGTTTTCCAGGCCAAAACTTTTTTTCCAGGTTAAAATATCCATTCTATCATAAGTTGATATTTTAAAGAAAATGCAAGGATAAGGGATAACACATTAACACATGCACACCATACAGTGATAGCAATGTGCATTATAAGGAAACACATGCAAAACAGGTTGGTTTTCAATATTCTATTAAACAAAATCCAAATCTAACCAATGGGTTATGACCACAAGCACTCACTACCTACACTTTGGCCCCCTGCATACCTACCAACAGCAGAAGTGGCGACAGTTCAAGGAGAGCATATTTTCGCATGTTCTCTCTAGCTGAGACCAAAACTTGAAGGCGAGATAAAAAAGATACCCTTCAATTTAAGCATCTCCTCTGTCTTTACGCCCGTGGTATAAACATCATGGCAGTTGTAGTCTTCTAGTAACTACATAAACTCACAAACAATGTTGTTAGCAAGTAAATCATAGAAGTTGATGTCTCTTAATGGAATTTCATATAATATTTAGGTACAAAATAAAAAGTTGACATGAAGATAATGCAGAAATTCTTCATTTATGATGTCCATCAACATTAAGTCGTATTCCAAAGTCTTCGCAGCTGGGGAACAAATTTCAATAAATGTCGGCTACTATACCACTAGCACATGCTTGGACTCAGGTGAAACAGGAGGATTTTCCCTCATGTTGGTTAATGTGTTTTACTTCACATTGATCCCTTTTCAAGAGCCGTTATTTGTACTATTGTTTACTTCCACATAGCGCCCAAAATTTTCTTAAATTATAGAGGCCGCAAATTTTCCATTCCATTTTAAACATTAACTATTCCAGCATTTCCGGTGCATCTCAACAAAAAATTTAATCACTATGTGAATTAAAGTTTTTGAAGGTTAAATCATATTTCCTCATACATTCAAGAACTAACACTCCCACAAAAATGGAAATAAGGGCCCTCAATGGACCGGAGTTGCTGTGGCTCATTCCTTTTGATTTTACCGATTCTTGCTGGAGGTTATTATGACTTGGTAAGGGGCTAACAATGAATTACATTTACATACACTATCTGAGGAGAAACAAATATTCCATCATCCTCAGAATGATTGCATAAAATAGGATCTGAAAATTAATTATATGTGTTTACAATTTATTGATAATAACCAATAAGAGCATCAATTGCCTTGGAGATTTTGACTTGGGGAAGGAGATTTCCAGATAAGTTCTCATTTTCCCTGATTTTTCCAAAGACATTTTCAATTTCCTTGACTTTTCAAGGTTATCCAGGACTGCAGCAACCCTGTTTATTTATGCCAAGAATTTATGCATCAATAGGAAACTCGCAAAGGTATGGCAGATATTTTGGGTCTGCCAGTTAACACTTCATTGATAGCTTTGAGTAATTAAATTCCATTGTACATTATTGTTATGAGTTTATTGGCACATTCATCATTTTACTCCTTTCCACACTTCTAACATTTCCGTAAATAAGTTTTCTTGATTGAAATGTAAAGAAACTTGTCGGAATTATATAAAGTCTCATTCATTTTCAGCAATATGGACAATATATGGCAAGCAAGGTAGGTATCAGAGGTAATGCCAGATGATTGTTGTAGTAATGGGAATTACCTAAAAAATGACAATATTCATATTTTAAAATTAGTTCTCACAGTCACATTGATGCTTTCTTGATGATGAAACGGCAGACAAGTGGTCACAGCACCCACTCCAGGATAGCAAGTTCACCAGTTCAAGACACCCATGAAATAGATTATTTAGAAGGACCGCCCAACTGTCTCCGAGGTCATGGATACCACAGCTCACGAGAATTTTGGGTGCTTCGTTCGCACAGTGTACTCATAGAATGCACAGTTTGCCACCGTTGGGCCTAGACACAACCTTCTATTGCTAAGTTTTCCATCTTTCGCCCCTCCCCTATTGCAACTTGACAGCTCTGGTATAATAATAGTATATCTGTGTCCACCAGTTCTTCTGGCTAAATTTGTAAAACTTCATGACGACCACCAAGCTGCAATCCTCCCTCTATTGACAAATACTAGTCTATGATTACTTTTTCCTTGTTGACTCAATAGATTTCTATTACTCTATAGCTTTGGAGTAATAGCCTAATCTAGTCTTATAATTTCCCTTTGACTTTAACAATAATTTCTTAAGAGCACATATTTTAATTGGCAACTATTTCCAAAGCGTATATAACTGTTAACTAAAAAGGACTTCCATACTATATGCACTTTATCTCCAAGGACACTACCGGTATAAAACCAGCAGAGCAGAGTACATCAGGAACACCAATTATCGTACTCCAGAACATGTGTAACCACCGGCTACAGGACACCACTCCGACCAACTCCTGGTGGACAGAACAAGAACCAAGAGAGACCACTACACCCGTTAATCACTTGGTGCCACACAACAGCAACCACCAATAAATACATGGACAATCTGAACTTAAAGAGGAAACAACATAGTACTTGGAAGTCTGCCTGGCATTTTGCCAGTTTCCCCCATGCCATGGGGGAATATGCCAGACCATAGCCACTCCAGATGAAACGAATGAAAAATTGAAACTACCTCATTTTCAATTTCGTGCATCTTTTGTTTCATGCCAGTCTGCAAAAGGAGCGAAAACTGCTTATAAGTAAAATAATAAACGGGCCCAGAAGATAAGAGGCAGATCTAAACTAGGATCTCATGACAATGTTTACTATACCTGTAGATACTAAAACTATAAACAGTCATGAGAAATAAACATATTTGACCTGCCGTGTTCAGATGCGAGTACATATAGGCATACCGTACGCAGGCATATGAAATAAGTTGTACTATTGTGTCAGAGATCTGTAGTTACTAGGATGATTCCATATGTCAGTGTCATTGCCATTCTGTAGCAGTTGCAGAAAATCAGAGATAAAATGAAAATTTTAAATTTGGAACCCAAAAAAGGAAATTGTTGCGATTTAGCCCCCGGAAATAAAAATTCCATGACCAAGGATACAAATATTTTCAGGATTGATGATCAACATTTTGGAGCAGGGCTGTTTCAGTTTGGATGGCAGTATTCAACTGTCTTGACTAGCCATCTTTCTACTGGTTTGGCTCAATAGCAGAGTGTCAATGTGGCTGGGCCTTTGCCCCTATCCATATATTTGATATAGAATTGGTCATTGATTTGGAAAGCTTGTTTTTTATTTGTTCCCACAAGCACTTAAGTAAAATGGTTCTAAGTCAAGAGAGGCGTATTTATTCATAATAAAATGCAGTTTTCATTTTTATTGAGGTTTTTAATTTTAAAATTATCAATTTAAATTGGGTAAGTAATATGAACATTTTCAAAAGCAGTGGGTAATATTTTCGAGGTTTTACATGAATGCCTAATCCCTTGGTTCAAAGTAGATGCCTGTATCTTTAACACAGTAGAATGTTTTCATTTCCTCGTAGAAATAGGAATAGGTAACCAAATAGGTATGTACCTAATAAAGTTTTACTCAGGATGATGAGGAGTAACTGTAAATGATTTGAGAAGGGTAATTAGAAAAGTTTGTAGTAAATCAAGACCAAGGGATGTGAATCATTCTTAAAAGCTTTTCTTCCACATTTTGATGGAGGTGTTTAAAGTTAACGTCATTGTACCAATTTCAACCTCTCTTAAGGAGGATTGTTTTCTTTGTTAAACATGAATGCCCAATCCCTTGGTTTACATTCAATGCCTGTATCTTCAACACTATAATTTTGTCATTTCCTCGTAGAATAAGGAACATCCAAATGCTTAATAAAACTTTGAACCATAACTAAACTAAAAAAGAAAAATTAACTTGTCAAAATTAAAAAGATTACTTAATTAATCAATGTAATCAATAGTATTTTTTCTTGTGTTATTAAATCATTCAGATTCATTTTCGTCATCTTCGGTATCTGTTAAATCAGTGAATAATCCCTTGCTTATGGAAACAATGTTTCTCAGAATGGTTTCTTCAAATATTTGTGTCATAAGCCCTTGAGGAATGCTATATGTAGTAATATCTCGTGGTTCATCTCTGGTGGGTTCTTCAAAAGCCTTTGTTTTGGTCAAAATTTGAACGTAGTAGGATTGTGTGCACTCTAAGCCAGATTCAATAGCTCCAGATACTGAGGAATGACCTTGTGTACATCCGTGGGTGCCTTCCATCAAGAGTTGTCCCAAAATATTACTAAACCAGGAGCTGTTGAGTAACCTCCTGAAAATATAAAAAAAGCATGTTACACTTTGGTTTTGAAGGTTTTTAACAGCTCAATTTACAAAAAAATTGCTCCGTGAAATGTGGTAGAGAGTAGATAAAACAAGCAGAGAATGATTGATCATTATACTCCATTACTTGTTAATAAGGCATGGTATATTTATGTCATCATCATCGTGTTCATTGCCTGCAACCCACATAAAAACTATCCTCATTCAAGACCATCTCTCATCTAGCCCAAGCTTTCCCTTTAAAATAACATCACCACCTCACTAATGTCCTCTTATCTCAGATCAATCTGCTATACATGATCAGGATACATGATCTATAATCAGATCAGGCTGCTATACATGCCACTTCCTTTTACCTTCATCCCATACTGTAAAGCACTCACTGCAATGAAACACTATCATTCCCTCTGCTCTCATTCACCTCCACCATTTTCAGCACCCACATCAACTCTCTTGATACTGAAATTTCCCTGTCTCATCACTAATTCCTCACTTTCCCACACATCAAACCCACCAACCACAAAATATACTCACTTTTCCCCATTTTGCACAACAGCCCACTCACCTCTACTTTTAACCTCCAATGCCGTGCCATCACTTGCAATACTCCGGCCAGTCTTAACAATATTCTACCTCCCCACCAGCCCCCTCCAACTTTCAATCCTCCTTAAGTCCCAGGTTCCTTTCCCCATGTTTAGTGTGTAGTTTTTGATGTGACTGGTGATTTCGTTATAATGCACGAGTTGCAAGTACATACTTCATTTTTTGTCCTTTTTAATGAAAATATGTATTGTATTTACCACATTCGAGATAAGGGATATTAGTCCTCAAAACATAGAAATGTTTCTGTTGCTATGTTCTCCTGATTGATGTGAAGCAGAAATTCTACTCAATCATATGTAATATGCTCTTTCAACAACTATCCTTATCATCCTGGTCCCCACACTGATACTACTTCTATGTCCCACTCCTTAAGTCCAAGATGCATTTCCTATATATTCTCGAAGCTTCACCTAGCCAGTAGTATTTTCAAAAGAGACCATGTGCAACAATTTCCAACAACCACGCCACAAATCATTTCCAACAGTTAAGAGCATTGATCAAACTCAATTTCATTTTTTAAATAATTTTACATTTATTCCATTTCTCTACTATTCAATGACATTTACTTCTTTGGTTATTTTTATGGCACGCTATAAAAGTATGCAATACTCATGGTGTTCATTAAACATGGTACATACCATGGTAATCCTTCTAAAATCTCTCTAATACTCCTCAGAGACCTGTCATCCATAGTCAGAATACGACCACATTGCAAAGTTCTATGCTGGATTTTTGGAACCAGGCATAGTCTGTTGACTGCTATTTCATCTCTTTCAGGAGAAGCACCATTTCCTTGCTGAGAAGAACTTTCAAGACATGTCCCAAAACTTATAAATAGTGATTTGTGGTATGTCTCGGTTGATCCCTAAAAAGATGATAAGATTAATTTTCACAACTGAATTTCATCATGGGGAATGATGATTACAATGATCAACTATATTGTTGAACAAACATAATATTCATAGCACTTCAAATGAGGGTATGTTTTGTTGCATGAACATTTATGACAGACAATGAACTTACTCCTAGACCTTGAATGTCGATTCTCTCCCCAGTGAGCACTTCACTTTGGATACTTGAACGTGGACATGTCACCGTGCAGTTTAAAGGATAACAGTCAACTTGGATGCTGGAATCAGCATTACAGTCATAGGGAACATCTGGAAAGAAGAATAAGTACACATTCTTATAGTGAGATAATTGAGACGGTCTTCACTGTGATACCCACTTTTCTGGAAGTGGTATGCCAGTGTATGTATTAATATTTCATCCAAGTGCTTGAAAATGGTCACAGGTGATACCTTACCTACTCTCTCACAGGTGATACCTTATCTACTGATAAAGACAGGTTAAATATGATTTCTAGACAGGGTGGAATGCACGATGCAAGCTCCTTAAGCTTGTGGGTAGGTATTTTGTATGAACCTTGGGACTTGTTGCATTTAATTGATGTAGTTCGACTATCCCTTCATGATGCATTGAGCCATGTAAACCATCAACTCACTAATGAAAGGGATATCTGCGTCAGGCTTGGTGTCATTGTTTGGGTGTATGCTTTCAATGTACATGGCTGTTTCATAGGAGTGATGGCATTGTCAATACCGTCATGAACTACTTTATATAATCAAGTATAAATCGAGAAAGGCTTATAGTTTTCCACAGATGAAAACCAATCTTCAACCTATAGTGCAGTCACTTATAATGTCTCAAGTAGCCATGAATGTTGGCCGAATATTAGCCCATTGTTGGCTCTATGACGGCATATTGACCCGGATTTTCCATCATGTTGCCAGTGTTAGCCAAATATTGGTGGCTTCTATTGGAACAATATCACCTTCTGATATAGGTCTAATGTCAATTGCTGATAATCTTCCATTCATTCATTCATTACAGTAATCTACCGGTTAGAGGTAGGTTGTGATGAAAGTCAGAGAATATCCAACGAACTCTTACACGTGCTGTGCCCTTTCTACCTCTTGTATTTCTTTCTTCATCTCAGCATAAGTCCTACCGTCCTTCATCCCGTCCATAAAACCGATTCTCTTCCTTCCCCTTCCCCGCTTACCCAACATCCTTCCCTCTATCACGATCTTCAGCAAACCATCGTCCCTCATTACCCCTTCCAGCCACCTACCCTGCCTTCCCCTAATCTCATCTATAAGTTTCCTCTTCTCGCCCACCATGTCAAGCACTTCCTCATTTGTCTTCCTTTCCGTCCAATGCACCTTCTCCATCCTCCTCCACACCCACATCTCAAAAGCCTTCAGCCTATTTTCGTCTTCCTTTCTCAAGGTCCACGTTTCCGCCCCATACAACGCCACACTCCATATCAAGCTCTTTACTAGCCTCTTTTTTACATCCTTACTTAAGGTCCCCGTCATCAGCTCCCTTCTATTATTGAACGCTTCCTTCGCTAGCGCTATTCTCCTCCTAATGTCTTTGCTACTATGTCCTCTTTCTTCTAGCGTACTACCCAAGTAATTAAATTGTTCTACTTGCTCCAGTTTGTGACTTCCTACTCTTATCACCAGCTTCGCTTTCTTTGTCCTACCAAATCTCATTACTTTTGTTTTCCCGCCCTCAAGAGGATTTCTTGAAAACAGTATTAATACCTATCCCGAAGAAGAAGAAAGCGTCAGAAAGCGAGGAGTATAGAACAATCAGTTTAATTTCGCACGCAGCAAAAGTGTTGCTTAGAATACTAAATAGAAGGTTGGAGAGCAGAGCAAAGTGCTATTTAGGCGATGACCAATTTGGGTTTAGGAAGGGGAGGGGAACCAGAGATGCGATTGCGGTAATGAAGACACTTATAGATAGAAACATAGAGCATAATCAGGATGTTTTCGCTTGTTTTGTAGATTTCGAAAAGGCGTTTGACAGAGTAAATTGGGAGAAACTAATGCAGATACTGGGGAAAATAGGAATAGATTGGCGTGATAGGAGACTCATCCGAAACTTATATATGGGGCAGAGGGCTCAGGTAAGGGTAGCGGACGGTGAATCAGTGTGGGCAGTTATAGGTCGCGGGGTGCGGCAAGGGTGCCCGTTGTCGCCTTTACTTTTTAACATCTATTCTGAGGAAATGGTAAGAGAGGCATGGGATGAGCTAGACGTGGGAATGAAAGTAGGAGGCCAGTGGATAAAGTCGGTTAGATTCGCAGACGACCAGGCGTTGGTGAGTCGGTCATCGAAAGGACTTCAAACTTTAGTAGATGCACTGGAAAAGCAGTGTGAGAAATACGGAATGAAGATAAATAATAGGAAAACAAAAGTAATGAGATTTGGTAGGACAAAGAAAGCGAAGCTGGTGATAAGAGTAGGAAGTCACAAACTGGAGCAAGTAGAACAATTTAATTACTTGGGTAGTACGCTAGAAGAAAGAGGACATAGTAGCAAAGACATTAGGAGGAGAATAGCGCTAGCGAAGGAAGCGTTCAATAATAGAAGGGAGCTGATGACGGGGACCTTAAGTAATGATGTAAAAAAGAGGCTAGTAAAGAGCTTGATATGGAGTGTGGCATTGTATGGGGCAGAAACGTGGACCTTGAGAAAGGAAGACGAAAATAGGCTGAAGGCTTTTGAGATGTGGGTGTGGAGGAGGATGGAAAAGGTGCGTTGGACGGAAAGGAAGACAAATGAGGAAGTGCTTGACATGGTGGGCGAGAAGAGGAAACTTATAGATGAGATTAGGGGAAGGCAGGGTAGGTGGCTGGAAGGGGTAATGAGGGACGATGGTTTGCTGAAGGTTGTGATAGAGGGAAGGATGTTGGGTAAGCGGGGAATGGGAAGGAAGAGAATCGATTTTTTGGACGGGATGAAGAAAGGTAGGACTTATGCTGAGATGAAGAAAGAAATACAAGAGGTAGAAAGGGCACAGCACGTGTAATAGTTCGTTGGATATTCTCTGACTTTCATCACAACCTACCTCTAACCGGTAGATTACTGTAATGAATGAATCGCGCATAAGGCGAGTTAATTAAACTGTCAGTAGAGACCATTGTAGATCTCAGCTTCTTTATAACAGAAACAAATAAAGTAATGAATTTATTTGAAATGTTTACAGGATTTGACAAGAACACATCAAGGGTATCTGGTAGTTTTATTTTTTCAGGCATCGTCTTACCATCATTTCCACCAAGTACACTGTTGACCAATTACCACTGTTTTTTTATTATCATTCCTATGTTTACAAAACAAATTTAGATAATAACTTTTCATTCGTGCATCCATATCATTCCTTAGTTTGGTGGAAACCGAAATAAAGTATTTCTGAAGTTTTATGTCATGTGGTTTATTTTTTAATTTCTTGTTTAATAGGCTTCTGTGCACCTGCCGTTTACATAATGCAACAGTCATCCAAGGTTGAATAGGCGTATACATGGCCCTATTTGTTATCACAAAGTTAAAATTTTCTATGTTTTGTTTTAGCTTTTCCCGGAAAGTATCAAAAGCTAATGTAACATCTCATCGGTTATATACACATGACCAATCTACGCTATTCTGTAACAATTTCAGGTTAATGTGATCAATTTTTTTAATTTCTCGATTATTTTCTCCGGCACTTCTTTGTACTCTCTGGGAGATATCGATTGCAAGTGCGCAAATTTTTAAATCGTTATCGCTTCTTCCTGATGGAATATCATTAGACCTATACCTAATATTGTTACGGCATCTGAGATAAAGATGATAAAGACAAGTATGACAATTTCCAATAGTGACCTCTCACGTGGAAATTGATTCGCAGTGGAGTATCGCTTCGATCCAATTCGGTCCATCCTTGCCAAGCGCACTCCTATGGGCCAATGGGAGAGAGAGCCGACACTCAACATGGCCTCGTATACGTCTAGTGCCGAAAAGAGGGCTTTCACGTTTTTTTGGCGGAGGTTTGATGGAGTGCACAAGACGCGATCACAATTTTCAATAAAAGAAAATGACAGAAGAAGCAGCAAAATAACGTGAATATCTGGCAATTGAATGTAGCCAGCTTTTATGCCAGATATAAATGTTCTTTAAGTCCAATCCCGTAATTCTAATTCCACTTAAAATCTTATGCATCTCAAAATAATAACACTACCTTAAAGCTTCCTTTAAAAAGTTAATGATTCTCTTCGGCTTCTTCATCCACTCAGTTCCCTCTCGTTCCATTCTCCGCTGTCGGACGTTCTTCCATTCGGAGTAGTCCAGTAAATGAAGGAGCCAACCTTGAGATTATTAGTTACCATTTTTATTTTCTGGCTGAAAGTGGTATTTGGTACCTCATTAAAAATGAGACCAAGTTTTCATGAAATGATTGTGCTAGGGTGGTGAAAATGGCCCCAAAAGACCCGAAAAATCGGTTTTCCGCGAATGTCTCCCAAAATATGGCAGTTGGAGATTTTTTATCCAGATAATAATTAAAGATCAGTTAATTTTCTACAAAAATGGTCCTTATAATTTTTCTCGAAAATTTGACCGTTCTCGCGATAAATGGGCCCAAGCGCACCCAGAATATTGACCTCCTGCGCTGCGTATCGGAGAGCACGCTCCGTGCATTTACACATGAGCGGGCGGACAAATTATTCAATAACTTTGTTAAAAATGCATATTTTCTCATGAATCAAAGTTCATGTGAAAGAAGAAATCTACCGCTATCATACCCTGCGACTTGGGTCACGTTTTGACTCTTTGGCCATATTGGAAAAACGGGTCAAACTTTCTGCTCCCGCGCAATTTTGACCTCGCCAGGAATTTGTTCCTATTTTTTTTGTATTGCACTAATTTGCTCCAAATGTTCTTGATTATGGGTCCTCAGAGGGTCCTTTGTCATCTGTGAAATTAGTATGATCTAATTTTCCTCCATTTTGATTAATTGTCAATTCAAATTGCATGGTCCAGTGGTCAAAAGGTGATCATTTAAATGCCCGGCGACGTCCTGGAGTGCATGCCTGGCCAGAAGGAGGCCTTGAGCGAGGGGTGCGAGAAATCTGCAAGCCGGGGTGCTCTTGGCCCACATTTTACTCCCATCAAGTAAGTAGCTGGTCGCTGGTTCTTTATCGGAACCTGTCGTATTTTAATTTTGTTGTTTTCTAGTAGGGTGCATGTGCGATTCCCTTTCAGGGGTTGGCCTGGCGGTCGTAGGGCAGTGATGCAGCACTGTACGGTGCACCCGTGTCCTCTAGTTATTTAGGTATTGGGGGGCTTAACGGTTACCCTTCTGAGCAAGGGTAATTGTTATAATATAATTGGAACATCCAGAAACAATTTCAAAATTATTCAAAACAATGGCAATTACAACTCTGTTACGTGGATCCGAAACATGAGCATTAACATCAAGCCAAATGGGAAGGATATAAGCAGCTGAAATAGAAAGTTTATATATGTAATTATTCCAAATTGTACTAGTTGAGATACATTTGAAGCGCCGTAATTGTTTTTCCTAGGAGTAAGAAAAGAGAGCACTCTGGAGCTGCAAAGTCACTGCCAATTATAAATGCATGCTAATAGGATTAACGGTGGAGATTTACACACCTAGTCTAGAATGAACAGCACAGCATTGTAGCTTCTCCTTCCCTCTTTCTCCCAGTTTTATGGGGCAGAGCCTGTTCTTGGTTTTAGATACGTGGAGTAGTAGTGGTAAAACCTGATACGGAGACAATATTTCGTTACTTGGTGTCACACTTACATCCACAAAACAGTCTAAGTTAGATGGTGAAGTCATAGACTTCCATTGGAAGGATACTAGCAGATTGGTTTTGTTAACAATGAACACCAGCCTCAGGGCCTGAAAAGTAAATATACATACGTCATATAGCTTCATAATATTTGCAGCATTTATGTACAAAGCACACCAATGATATCAAAGGGGGTCATGAGATAAGCACAGTAGCCAATGATTAGCTAACACACACACCTTAGAGGTCCTGGATATTAGTCGGGTAACTATAATTCTCTCATCTGACAGCCAGAAAGGCATCTCTGGCTCCATAATTAAGCTCATAATGGGAGCTCCTGTTTCAATGTTGTGAAAATGCTGTTGCCTTTCTGGAACTCCACGCCCTTCAACTGGCATGTTCATGCTGTTTGACCCACATATAATTTCAAAGCCACCCTGCAAGATATAATAAATGAGTAAAACCAAACTGCACAATACCAAAATAATCATTCCATTTTTTGTCAATGTTAGTTCCCAAAATGGGAGTGTTCTCAGAGATTGAAGTCGTTCAGGAGATGAGAGGGCTCTTCTTGGGTGGGGTGAGCATGGACCCTAACAAAAAGGTTCCCCATCTAAAATTGTCCACAATGTTCCTGATTAAGGACCTTAAAGCCCCATCCTAAAGGAGCCCCAAGCTTCACATTTGTCCTAAGCCTCACAAGTTATTATAAGCTTTGCATTAAAAGGGAGCACGCACACCCTTGTGTCTGCTGCAAGGACATTCAGTGTACAACCTTGCAAATACATACCCTATTGAAAAATAATTTCCCGGAAATTTCAAAAGAAATAGGAAATTTTAATTTAATTTTCCAATTTCTATTGAAATTTCTAACTGAATAAGAGGAATTCGACTGAATTTTGGAAATTCAATAGATTTTTCCAAATTCTATTGAATGGAAATCTAAGGAAAATATGTTGCAAATTGTGAAAAAAGCAATGCGTGCTCTTTGGATCGGTTTGGTCAATTTGGACCAATTGGCACTTGCCCATTCAACCTTGCGGGTTCACATTTAAGGAGGAAAACTTTGAAAAAAGTCTCACAAATTCTATCAATGAGTTAGAGAAACATTTTAGGCGTCTATTTCATGTCATTCGGACCCAACAAATTCAATGGTAGCCTTTAATTTTCCCTCCGATGGCTGAAAGTCAAAGTATTGCAGTCATATTGGAAAATGGCAGACAGGATGCCCAATAAGCCCCCAGTAGTCAGCTTAGCCATGCTGGGTGTCTTCTCCGGCATTTTCATGGTCGCTGAATGCCTCTGTGGTACCGAAATTAATTATTTTAAAACTTTTATCCCACCATATTTATAGTCCATAGTATATCAATAGTCACTTTTATCTACTTGAATGCTGTTTCCATTACTGGTGGCCCTGCACAATTCCTACACGGAGACTCCAGAAGAGAACGAAATTTGCACCTCTGAATTTTCATACCTACATGTCTTAACTTGGCTCCAACTTCTCCTCCACAACACCTCCTCCCCACTCCCTATTATCCCCACCTCCAACACTGCGCTTGGCTCGTGCTGTCCAAGGAGAGCCACTTCCCAGAAATCTGTCTTGCCCACTCACATCTCAGCTTGAAGACTTTGAGTCCCGTTTCTTGTTTGTGCTGCAAGTGAAGTGATTTGAATGTGTGATTTCTGAATGTGGATTTGCACTATCTGGATGGTTCAGCAATTACATCTTGTCACCCTGTGGTAAGCCCTGTGCACCTTTTTCTAGTTTCACTCTTAGCTTCCTGTGGTGTGTATTTAACACAAAGAGACGTAGTGAGGGCACATTTTCCTTTTTTACCTGTCAGGCGCTGGATAGAAATAACACATCTACGGATAAGGCCCATGTGCTGGTAGCACCTGTACCACCTAAACCTTTGAGAAATGTAACTGAATAACCACTACACAAGGGAAAATTAATTAATCATATGAATACTCAAGTTCAATCAGGGAAGAATTTTGCGTATCAAACAATAGCCTCAAACCTGGAGAAATTTAAGGTTCTTCAATTTAAGCTAGCATGGGACAAAGCCATCACACTTTTAGATGAGGCATATGGTATCGAAGCTATCTTTTTCAAGAACTATGCAAGGTGGAAAAAAGCCTGCATTGTAAATTTTTCGGTAAACATTTGAGATATCCTCTCCAAAGAAAAAGAAAATAAATCTCCCAAAGTGTAAGCTATGTGACAGGAGCAATAATTGCAGTGATCTCATGCTTTCTACTGCCTATGCTGTTCGTGAAGTCAGTTAGTGTTCTCCACTGGGTCAAATTCTGCATTTCTGCTAACGCTTTGATCTATGAGTCGTCCATTATCAAGAGGGCAATGACCATGCCCTGACAATGATGGGCGACTCATACAACGGAACATCTGCAGAAATGCTGAGTTTGACCCGGTGAAGAACCATAACATACTTCACTAATAACAACAGAATTCACCCTTCGACATGGTCCTCCACAACCTCTATTTGCATGAAGAATTTCACCTGCCTCATAAGTACTGGACCCTAAACTAGACAACATCTGCTTCTACTGTTCACAACCAAAGAAATCACTGAGAGAGTGAAAGTATATGCCACTGCCCTGGGCAAGGCAAGAATCATGGGAATGATAGAATCTGATGGAGATATAGTGGCATTAAAAATCAAACTACCACACAAAATGTTTAGCCCAACTGTACAATAGATACAGAAAACTGACCAAAGATAGCAACACCAAAGAGGTAAGGCAATTACTGTTCTCTCTGGAATCTGTGTGTTGTACCCTGGCCTGTAGGAAATTTAAGGGATCATGTAGCCATATGTAATGTAACTTACAACAAATTCTTTTGTAAATGCGTTAAAATTTAGCTACGATTTTTTATTGAAAAGAAATTACTAGCAAAGTATGTTTCCGTTTTCCTCGTAAATTCTCACCATTTCCTAAACATTTAAAAAATTAGTGTAAATGTTATGAACCAGTGTATCCCCAAGAACTGTGGGATTAATCCTTAAGTGCATTTCCAAGCCATAGACTCATTAAGCAGCCCAGAGGACCCCACAAAAGACACACAGCATGACCAGATTGACTACTGGGGGCTTATCGTGCATCCAGGCCGCCATTTTCAGTGGCAATACTTCAACTGCTGGCCGTAGAAGGGAAAATTTAAGGCTGTCGTTAAATTTCTTGGGTCGTTGTTAAGTGAAATCGACACCTAGAACACCTCTCTACCTCATTGATACGATTTGCAAATTTTCCCCCACCCCCCTAAGATTTCAACACACACAGTCAAATTGGTGGGTTCCTCAGGCCAAATCAACCAAACAGGTTTGTAGAACTCGTGTACCGAATAGCTTGGTTGTATCTCAATTTGTGACATGGTTTAGTGTACCGCTAGGACTATTGGTGTAATAGTTTGTGTTTAGGAAGTTTGTGCTATGAATTTCCTACCTTTGATGGATTAACACTGTATAATAATCAGAGAAGTGCAAATCAATGGTTGACTGCTGTTGATATATTTAACTGTAACATCTATGATCTAAGGCATAAATTTATGTAAAGGAGCGTTTCACAGTGATCCTAGACTAATACAGTTTTTACATTGTTTTTTAACTTTCTTTGTATGGTTATAGATTCTTACGTTTTATGTAATTATTGTGTTTTATGTATTCTAAATATTTTATGCATGTCTATCTTGTAAAAAGTGATTTAAAAAAAGTTTATTAACAAACAATAATACTAATAACAAGAGAAACATGTTTCACCTCTGCCACCTCTCTTATACTCACATATTTTATAGCTCCATTATAGAATCTGTGAAGTACAGATTCATGGATTTACCGAAGACCACAGTTTTTCCATCTTATCAATTGTTATTTGTGAATAAATTGTGCGTGAAATCAATCATATGATGAGTAGAACCACGCCATGATCATGATTTATTCAGAGCGGAGACTTGAAAGAAGGATGTCAAAGGCCAATTTGAGACATTAAGATCAGTCCTCCTCTACACTTTCACACTATTTGTAAGTCTGGTTTTCCTTGCTTATATTCGTAATGCATGCAAAAACTAAAATGTTGCTAATTCATTACTTTTTCAAAACACTATTGCCTTTTAGAGGTTTATTAAACTTGGTCTTTAAGTTGAACAGAAACTTCTATAATTGCGACTGATGTTTTCAATGATCCTACACTCAAAAAAAAATTATTATTAGATTGGTAATACAATAGTGTAATCATGCTGGAGCTAGTTTTTTGGGAACAGCTAAGTTGGTCCATTGGTCTGCGCTACTCTGCCTTGGTTGACCAGTGCAGGAGTTCTGGAAAAACTAACTCCAGCATGTTTACCAGCCACTGTGGAAGTCTTCGCTGCAAAAATAAAGTGATGTTAAAAAAAACCTCATTGTTATTTTCCTTAATGTAACAATTTTCTGTCATTAGTGGTCCTTACATTTAAACTACACAAATGATGTTATTTTTATTCAGCATACTCTTTAATCATTTATTCAAAGTTAATGTAAAAATGGCAAGGTGCCTTGTGTTGATTTTAATTCTACAATACCTATGTGCTTCCCTGTTGAGGTGTGAGATGAAGATTAAGTCAGACGTTGTAATGATGTGTAGCTACATTTGAATTGGCATCAAGGGTAAGAATGCTTGATCATTAATTTTGTCTATCCATTTAGTTCTAAAGAAAATACACTACATCTGCACATCGGATCCAAATTTGTGAAATGTTGAAAATATTTTCCTGAAATTCACTATTTGTAAACATCTAGAATAGTTAAGCTGACAAGTGCTAGATGAAGTGAAAGTAAACTCATTTATTTTCCTTGTAAGTGTCTTCAACATGAACTCAAGAAAGACCAAACCAATTTTATGGGTAGGGACATGCAAAGGTCACAAATGCGATAACGCGAATTCTGGAGTTTTCCCGTGAATACGCGAAGTTCGTGTTAATTGCAAATTTCACCAATTCAAACACAATTTTCATAATTTTATTCTTCTGCTCATGCTTCTCCCACGAAATTTTTTTTGAGGCGTATGTTTATGGCACATTGCTCCGATAAACTGAAGGTTTGGATAGCTTTCTTGGCTAATTTTCAATAATATGTGGTAGAATAACAGTACTACACCACGTCTATGGATGTCTAAACCACGCGTGGCTACTTTGTAGCTACTGTTTCGGCTAATTTGTGAACGCGTTCACGCGATGTCTACAAAGTAGCTGAAATGCTATTAGTTATTTCTTATCGCCACTACCGGCGCTCCCGTTTTAATCCCGGGAAGGCTCGAAAAGTAAAGTGGGTTAACAGTAGCTTACCGTCGGCATTGGCATCGTGAATTTATTTCGTTTCATTGCATTCAAGAAAAGTATAATGCCGAAGTGGGCAGTGACCGCAAAACAACGCGAAGCAGAATTTCGGGACAACAGATAATATTGTGCTGATGACAAAACAATATTTTGTCGTTTTTGCTAACAACTGTTTTGTGGGAAAGGAAGGACAGCTGCACGAAGCATATCGCGAGTGAAAAACACAAGTCTAGTGTAGAAAAAAATTCTGCAAGTGGAAGTACAACTATTCGGCACCCATCAATTACAAAATTGCTCCAAACGGCCAAGAAGAGAGATGCCTCCTATGAATTTGCAAAAGAC
Source organism: Pyrrhosoma nymphula (assembly GCA_963573305.1). NCBI lineage: Eukaryota > Metazoa > Arthropoda > Insecta > Odonata > Coenagrionidae > Pyrrhosoma > Pyrrhosoma nymphula. The sequence continues at coordinate 100,200,011 of OY754332.1, read as the reverse complement.
ACAACAGAGGCCTTCATAAAAGCCAACATTCCGCTTGAGAAGGTGGACGATCCAAATATTAGAAGATGGTTAAACAAATACGTAGAAGGTTAGTGTTAAAATTATGTACTTTAGTAGCTGCACTAAACCATTAATAAGTGAAAATTTTATGTTTTTCATACACCTAGTTATTCCATAATGCATGCGAACATAATAGGTTCCCTTACTATTATTTATCAAATTTTATGAATTCTGCAATTTCTTTGTTTTACGCATTAGGATTCACTCTCCTTTTATTTTATATCTACAATACCCAGGGGGTGGTGACCTACCCCATGCTCGAATGCTTCAAGAAAAATATGTAAATTATCTGGCCAAGGACCGAATCAAAGAAGTTAAAGTTGCAGTTCAAGGCAAGCCCATTGATGTTTTTTGTGATGAAACCACGGACAAAAAAGGCAGATGTGTATTTGTGGTACTGTTTAGGACATTTAAAGATTTTAATGAGCAGCCATTGCTTTACGTTGGTGGTGTCCACTTTCTAGAAAGTGCTGATGCAACCCAGTGTATTAGGGCAATACTTGAGTCCCTGAGGATTTATAATGTGCAACACTCAGATGTTAAAAGTGTTATAACAGACTCAGCCAAATATATGACAAAGTGTGTTGTAGGCTTGAAATTGATTATTGGTGAGGAGTTAATCCACATACAATGCTGGGCTCACAAATTAAATCTTGTGGGAAATATTTGGAGCCATCAGATGGTTGACCTTAATAGAGCAGTACTGATGACCAAAAGTTTATTCCTTAGATGAGGAGTTAATCCACATACAATGCTGGGCTCACAAATTAAATCTTGTGGGAAATATTTGGAGCCATCAGATGGCTGACCTTAATAGAGCAGTACTGATGACCAAAAGTTTATTCTTCCCCACAAAAAAAGAAAACATTTGTACTTAAAATTTCTTCAGGACAGTAATGTAAAGAGTTTAGTATTATTCCCTATTCCTGTTGTCACCAGATGGAACGCCTGGTTTCTTAGTGCCTTTTTTTAGCTGATTATTTTCAACACATTGTTGATTTTTGTAACACTGATGAAATGGAAGCGATTCACAATTCCAGTGTAGGATATTTTTGTACTTTAAATAATGATACCATATTTACTATTCAATTCCAGGCAATGTTTGTTATGGAGCATGGGAAACAGCTGGTTGACTTAATCAAATTATTGGAGGGTTCAAACTATCCTGATGCACACACATTACTTAGAGAGTTAAGGAAGTTAAAAATGAATCTTGAGAATATCCAAAAGGGTATTTTTTTTTGATAAAACCACTAATTACTTACAAACCATGACAATATCTAAAGCAGCTGCTGTAAAGTCAATACTAATGCAGATGCCTTCAAAGGCATCAACCAAACTTAGTTCTCTTATGGTATAAGACCCAAGCAGAAAAATATTTGAAAATCTCTCAGTTTTTGATCCCCAAGAAGTTCTGACTACAGAGGTGAACCCTGACTTAATTACAAAATTAAAAAAAGTTAATGGCCTTGAGTCAATGGAGACAGAGAAGTTGACGTTGGTGTTTGGAGAATTACAGCAATTACTACGAAAGCAAAATTCCCAGGGTTCAGTGGATATAATTAATGCCATGCAGGTGCTCAAATTGTCTGAGACATCGTTTGCATTTAAGTGCCTGGAAGCAATTTGGACCCCCTGTGCAAATGTGGACTCAGAGAGATTTCTTTCCTGCTATATCACTGTGTTAACAGCTAGGAGAACAAATGTAAAAGAAGACAATTTGGCCACGATCGCAATTTTTTCAATTGAAAATACAGAAGTTTAATAGTAATTTGTCTCTTTATATAAGTTGAATACATGAATATGTGAAGAATAAAATATATATAATGTGAATTCAGTCAATACTCCATGTTTATTATTGCTTAAATTATCCTTAGTCAATATCATCCAAAAGTCAGGGCAACGGGTGGGCCCACTAAAAGCGTGGCACTCAATCAACATCAATTATTTTGTCGTTAAAATAACACCGATTTCAGGGTAAAATAACACCACTCTTGTAAAAAAATATCACCACTTTTGGCTAGAAAATAACCCCACCTATTGCATGTCCCTATCTATGGGTGAATTTTGAAAGTTATGAGAATCATTCCTTCTTTGGGTTATTCAAGGTTTTGCAAATTACGCATGTTTTTGTTGCCAAGGAAACTTTGGATCTAAGGATCATTTCAGATTTGGAATGAAGTATAAGTGTTTTTGTTGTTTACCCTTAAACCGGCTGATCATTTTTCCTTAAAATATATACTCTTTGCTAATAAATTTTATGTTGGTGCAACGTTTGGTGGTTTATCTGATTGGATAAGGCCTCTTTATTTTGTGAATGGTGCTGTTATAGAAGAAAAAAATCCATATCAGATGATTGATGTGCTTGTATCAAAAGGAATTAACTGGTTCTACGTCAGAACCCAAATGGGAGTTTTGGTCCACATCGTTCATTATGGACTGTGTCAAACCCCTTGTGGCCATCCACATCAATTCCATATGGCCATGTTCCATAGTGGCCACATCCCATACCTACCATCACATTTAGATGTAAACAGGAGTATCTCACAAAATATTTACAAGTACATTTTATGCATTATCACAGTGATCACCTAAAACTGTCACATTGTAGCTAAAATTAGTTTTAAGAGATTCTTGTCATACCTTATGTAGGCCAACCTCCTTTGGTTGGAAATGGATTATAAGAGGAAACATTGATTTAGGAAAGATGAGTCCAGCTGGGTTAATGCATGTGAAGGTCTCTTTATCATCCCTCTTGCAATCATCCATGTTTTCCACATTAAATGGAATTTCATGTCCCTTATGTGGGTTGTAAAGCCATGTAACCTGTAAAATGTGATTATCACACTTACTAAAGATGGATAGGCATGCCATGAGTATGTACACACCAACAATGTCATGAACAAAAAAGACTACATTGAAACTTACCTGAACGCAAATTCTAATTTACGTGCTTCACAAATCGGCATTGGCAAAAAAGCCACATATTATTCGTGTTTTCAGTCTTTCTTGATAATGCCCACTTACAGTAAATCATTAATATTGCTAGGCAAATCAGAGGAGAGGAATTTCAAGAAATGAAAGAAAGTGCAGTACAAAAAATACTACAGCCTCATGCAAAGGAAATTCCCATTGATGAATTGAATATATGGGCACCTTCTTCAAGTGAAAATGAAAATGATGTTCAGAGCCTTAACCCTTCAACGACGAGCAATGTAGTCACTACGTCAGTCACGAACTTCACATGCCGTCGAGCGACGTAGTGACTACATCGCGGCGATTCCATTTAAATCAGTGGAAAACCAGCGGTTCCATTTAAATCTCCTCCGACCTACGAGATGGGATTAATTTAATACTCCTCCGGGCTTGAAGGGTTAAAAGCCCAAATTAACGGTTATGCTTCCTGAAAATGTTTTGAATCAGGCATAAAATTTGAAGCAAGAGCCATTGGAATTTGATTCACCAGTTGGAAGGAGTTTCCCTTTTAATGTCTCAATGCAGTTGTTTTGGCCAATGTATAACTCTTTAGGGAGTTCAAAAAGCTGAAGCAGCTTCTGGTCACGAAACTCTTCCCACAAGCTTACAACCTTTGTCAAATAAAAATCATAAAAAAAAAATTAAAGAGCGAGCCCTTTAAGTGATTGCTAACCTACTATTAGTATCTACCAATCTAACGGCATTCCTATGGGCGGAAATGGCTGATATTCCGACTGATGGATATAACATTGGTGAAAAACCAAACGTTTTTCAGAGAATTCTTTATTTATTTATTCTATTATTATTTTATCAGATCTATGAAGAGACTTTAATTAACTGAAGCGTAAACATTAATAATTATGAGTGGAAAAAATTTATTATTTACGTTGATAAAATTAAAGCGGCGTTTACACTATAATGTGAATTCACATAAACTCTCCTACTTTTGATTCAATTTTTATATCTAAATGATTTTTGTGTACAATAATTAGGTACTGTTGTCATAGTTTAAGCGTAGTGAACTGTCGTACCTTAAAGAAATAAAAGAAAACACGTCATATTTATGGAAAAAAGGTCCTTGAAGGAGTATTTTATTCCACCTTGGAATGTAACCCCCTAATTTCTAGAAGAAAATTGCTTCCTAACATGTGGTTTTGTGCACTCAGGAATCAAAAAATGTTATCTCCACGTTCGGAGAAGGTTCACCGTACTTTTTTTCAACCAAACTTAAATCAAAAGAAGGTAGTTCCCCAATGGGTACTCTTTTGAAATCAACATGATCATCATCATCGATAGTCCATTTCTAAGGATTTAATTCATTGATTCCCTGAGACTCTAAAATCAAGGTTATTCATCTGGAAATTAAGCCATAACATGAAATCAATTTGATGTACAATGAAATTTCAATAAAAAAAGGGTTACATTCCACTATCATACTATGCATCATGAGTCCTTATTGATGGAGGCGTTAATATACAGAACTTTTGATGGATGCAGCTGTCCTATCAAATGCAGGCCTCAACTGGTGGTGCCAGGAGCCCACTCATCTCCTCTCAGAACACAAAGATCACAGATGCAAATGCTTATAAATGTAGCTTAACCACATGCTTACACCACGATGATCACAGCAGTAATGATTGAATGCAAGATTGTGAGAACAAGTCTTCTGTTTCAATTATGGGTGCATGGAAAAGGATGGTTCCTACAGTGTATAATATGGGCTCCCTTTTAAAAAAAATGAAGGAAGCGAGTGGAAGTAGGACAGAGGCAGGAAAACAAGTGTATGTTGAGCAATACAATATGCTACTAGTCTCAGCCCAATGCAAGCCCTTGGCATTATTCTTCCCATCTAGAGATTGGATTGGAGAATTGAAGAATAGATGTACCAACAGGGAAAGAGAGTGCTTGCTTTGTATTTCTCAAATAGTTGCCGATCAAAACATGTAAATCTTGCTAGGGACCAATGCCCTCTAAAAAAATGTTGAAACAGATACTAAACATGCCTGCATGAAAATGTATCATATCCCCTGATCAGCGAAACTTGATATAGATTTGTGTGGCAAGTAAAAATGAATCTGCAGTGCAGGAAGGTGCATTCTCTTAACTTCCACTGTACATATTTGCCTTTTCATATAGGTATGCAAAGTGGAAGAGGAAAAAAGACATGCAGTATAATAACTTATAGATGTCAACAAACCTGGTAAGGTGAGCTTCCTTCAACTATGCTGACATCTGACAAGGCTATTTTATCAGCATAGAGGTAGGGGTGCATGGGTTTCTCTTCCTTGTTTTCATCATAGGAGCGAATAGTAAGTCTCAGCTTCACCTCACTGGTGATGGGAGACTGAGGCTTGCGCCATAGTTTGTGTTTCTCTAGTTTGCTCTGCGGAATTGATGTCCCAATATCATTAGCAAGGCTGGGCCCAGGAGGAAAGGCAGCAAAAGCTGTCTTATGACAGCATGGCAGGGTCAGTTGATGTTGTGATGTGCTTTTATCATCTGTCTCTACAACAAGATTGCTTAAAATCAGATTAAGTTCCTGACTTTCATTTAATGAGATTGCGGCATGATCCATGCATTGGTATTCAGTCTGCTCGCACAGGTCAAATCTACTGGCTATGGCTGCATCTGGTTGCATAGGTCTTCTTAACTTCATTCTATCACTAATCATTTGATCATTTTCCTCTCCACTTGAATCTTCCATGCTGGGTAACTTGTTTCCAGTCTGATCCACGTACCTGTGCTTTGAATTTGAATCAATGTCTTGCTGAAATGAATGGTTCATCTGCAAAGTTTCGAAGTTTAGTTCTTCTTGTTCACTGGTGCAGGACTCCTTCCCATTGAGTGCATACATATACCCATGTGATTCATTACAGTCTCCAAGTGGGACACATTGTATTGATTTGAAACCCTTCCGTTTGCATTGGTTTTTCCTTTTCATAATTGATTTCTTAGACTTGGAAGACAGCCCTTTCCTTTTGATAGGAGCTGTAGATTCCCTTTCTTTTTCAGGGATGGGGTACAATGCTAAATTTTTCAGTTTTTTACCTGATGACTTTTTCAGTTTTTTAGCAGAAGACTTTTTTATTTTTATTGATTTCTGTTTCCTAATTTTACCTGCCTTTTTGTGGCTACTCTTTAAAGGTAGGCTGTCATCACCTTTCTTATTCAGTAATCTTAACCCACGTTTCCCTTTTAACTTTTTCTCAGGTGATCTTAATTTACTGCATCCACTATCATACTCTGGATCCTCCTCTACACCTTCAATTCTTTTAAAATCCATCCTTCTGGGTGAGAGATCAAACATGTTCAGTTCATCCTGTGAGGCTGTGGAAGGAGTGGAGGCTGCCACGTCATATGATTCAGCATCATTGCAAGGAAAGTGCCTGGTCCATCTCTGAGTACAAGGCTGTACAGGATTCTCTCTCTTATTTTTCAGAGGATCAGTGCCATCTGAAGGACAACATACAGGACCTCTTTCAGTCATTTCTTTTTTGAATATCCATTTTCTCCATTTCTGACATTGGGAAAACTTGCTCTTACTTAGTGTGCGTTTTTGATTTTTCCTTCTAAAATTCACGTTCTCCGTTAAATGAATTCGGTCTGAGATCATCATATCCTTTGCCTTCCTTGTTAGGGGAATTGACATATGCTTCACCTGACATTGTGAATCAGAAGATGAGAAGCTTGACTCGTGCGTCTTCTTGGTTGAAACATTGACATGTCCAAGGGAGAGGCTGCGAATGTGGTGCATAGGTCTAATTTCCATCTGCTTTACACTTAGTACAGGCTCAGAATGCCGCCTCTTTCTGTAGTGGCTAGTGATACCTGAAGAATTACAGTACTTTTCCTCCGACTCAAAGCGAGGGGTAGAACTTTTATCAGATACCTCCTCATCTGATGATAGCAAGAAAGGGTTTGCTGAGTGATTTTTTGTGGGCTTTGGGCCCCTATCTTCCCTTACATAAGGCAATTCATGCATATGAGGACTGTCTTGTGTATTTACTGGACCATGTGTCCCATAAGAAGGACTATTCCTGATTCTGGACTCTGCTTCCAACAAGGCCACTCCACCTTCAACAAGGCTTTCATCATCACTATGATATGAATTCAGAGTTTTAGTGAGATAAAGATTTGCCAATACTGGACTGGCAATATTCCTTGGTGAGGGAATGCCTTGATAAGTGGGCACTGAGAGCAAGGCTTTGCATTGGCCTTGGCTCAGTTTCTGAGTTGACCCACTGTCAGTGGTGGAGTCAAGATCGAAGTCTGGAGACCAGAGGGAAAAGAGAGCCTTCTCGGAAGGAGTATTGATTGTAGTATTAGGCTCTTCAGGGTTCCTGTGAGAGGTACTAACTCCTTCACAGTAGGATGCAATGCTGTCCTCTCCATCATTACCTTCAAAACTCATATTTCCAAGGGGAAAAGAGATATTGTTATTTTGAGGAATCACACAAAATGGCATGTGTTGTTGGAGCAAAGTGCAGGGTTGCACAGATGAGCCAGCTGGCTGAAATGCCTCGGATTCCTCAGAAGTACTATCACAATTAACACTTGATATGATCAAGGCTGGTTGCACTGGTTCCAAATGAAACCTTTGCATTTCTTTGCTTAAATGCTCATCTAGGAGGTTGTGGTATTCAGCAGATCTCTCCAAATCCAGGGATTTGTTAGTACTGGCTTTTCTATGGCATGGATTCCTACTTTTTGGAATTGCTCCTGTGGCTTTGCCAAGATCCCTCAACGCCTGCTTCTTCATAGCTTCTTTTTCAGCTATGTATTCCTGGTCTGCGATTTCACATCTCATGTTGTAGTGGAATGTGAATTCTCCCTCCAACTCATGTCGTACTTCTATGGTGAGGATTTCTGCTCCACCAGGCTGAAAATACAACAAATGCTCCATTAATTCAATATGAGTTCATCTTGACGTTAAAAGGAAGAATCAGGCAAAGATTAACATATAATGAAGTCCTATGTAGCAGTAACACCAGTCGTGATTTTCTAATTGTGAAATTTTCTTCTCATGAGTAATATAAATTCATTTCAGCAGTACTTTCTCCACATTAAGCTACTTAGCTTTTGAATTTGTGGTAGTTTTTAACTTTTATTGCTTCCTTCCAAATGCATTTTTATGTAGGTATTTAATTTTATTACTACTTTTATTTCAAGAAAATAACCAAAGTTTCTACAGGCCAGATATTATGAAATTTCAACACATACTTTACCAGGTTATCCAGGCCATAATTTTCATTTTACCAAGTTAAAACATCCATTCTATCATTAGTGGGTATTTTAAAGAAAGTTCAAGAATAAGAGAAAAACACATTAACGCATGCATACCATATTGTGATAACAATATACTTTATAGTAAAATACAAGAAAAACAGGATAGTTTTGAATCATTTATGAAACATAACTCCGAATCTAACCGATGGGTTACAACTGCTAGTGCTACACCTCGGCCCCCTTCATATCTACCAATAACAGAAGTGGCAACAATTCAAGGAGAGCGTATTTCCACATGCTCTCTCTAGCTGAGACTGAAACTTGAAGGCGCAACAAAAAAAGATATCCTTCAATAAAAGCATCTCCTGTGTCTTTATGCCCATGATATAAAAATCAATATAGTTGTGGTTTTTTTAATGACTACATAAACACATGAACAACTTTGTTTACATATAAATTTTTAAAGTTGATGTTTCTTAAAGGAATATTATGTTATTTTTATGTGCAAAATGAAGGATGGATGCATGAAAATTATAAAGAAATGTTTTATTTATGATATCCATCATCAACATTAAGAACTCAATCGTATATCAAAGTATGCACGGCCGCGGGACAACTTCCAACCGTATTAGCCACTGTACCACTGGCAAATGCTTGGACTTAGGTGGAACAGGAGGATTTTTCCACACAGGTACCTAACCCCTTGGGGGTACACCAAGGCAGTTTATTGGGGCTGTTGATGTTTATATTATAAATAAATGATATAGGCACCCCATTGAGGAAGTGCAAATTTTTTTGCAAATGATACTGAGATATACTGTCATTATACCTACAAAAGTCAACTCTGTTATGGATAATTTGAATGAGGATTTAGTTCTACTTAGTGAATGGTTTTCTGAGAACAAACTACAATTAAATGATAACTAATCAAATGCAATGATACTTGGAATAAACTCTCAATATCAATTGGCCATGGACTTGAAAATGAACATTTTCATTGAAGGTGAAGTGGTGAATTACACTGATAGTACGAAAGATCTTGCAATCGTAATTGATATGAATTCCAGGTTTTATGAGTATGTTGATTGCATCCATAAGAAAATGCCCAAAACATTGGCTTTATCTCAAGATTAAACAATTTTTTGATGAAAGAGAGTATTAAGAAAGTTTATAATGCCATTGCATTGCATAGTGCTGCTGCACTATCAATATTTTCTGACCATTCTTTTCACAATGAAAAGTTATAGGACACAAAGATCACAGACTTTGCAAAACTGAATGATGGGAATCATCCTTAAATGCTTTCAGTCTGCTAGGATTGATTTCATTCTTAGGAAGCTAAATTGGCTCAGCATCCTATTAATTTGTGACTCTGAAGTGATAAAATTACATATTTCATTAAATCAAATTTGAGCTGATGCTAACTGATTCAACAAACTTGCTTATCACCAATTGCTATGACACCAAACTCAGTTTATCCTCTGAGCTTATTGATGACTATGGGCTGATGTATAAACCTTTCCATGAAATATCGTTTCTCATTTATCAGATAAATATAATGTAGGGTCCCATTTCTTCCACATCAATTCTTTATGTAACCTTATGTCTTTGAGTGTACTTATATCATTTTTAAAAATTATTTTCTAACTTGATGAGACACCGATATATGTGTAACTATATGTTGTAAAAAATTATGAAAATATTACGTGTTAATAAAAAGTTATTATTTTTTTTGACCTATTAAGATAGATTCCAGATACACTGCTTATAAAAGGAAAAGAACCAAGACTAGACTCGTATGAGCAGTGGGATTATGGAGTGCAACCTTATCAACACCACACTCCCTTGGACTTGCTTGAAGTTAAGGCACTTAACATGGGTATGTCCAAATCCCCCGAGATTATACCTACCGATATACATAGACATTTTGCTATAGGATGTCATCATAAAAATTATCAATTGTTAAATCACCAACTGTTCGGAAACCATTCCCCACTGCTTGCTATGCCTTTTCGACAGAATCTACTCTCACCACTTCCCTTACTCTCTTCCCATTAACCTTCCAAGGACAAACTCCTTAAGAGTACTCCTCACTTCTCCTCCCGTCACACCACTGCCACCTCAATGTGCTCCCCCCTCTCCTCCACCCTTCATCTAGCCACCCCTTCCTCCATTTCCACTTTCTCCTCTCCTCATCTCCTTCCCATTCCATATCTGTTCCATAACACAAGGTACTGCCTTTCCTAAAATTTTGTGCACCTGATGATGACATGGTCAGCTGAAAGAAGTGTTGTGTAATTTTTTTACTATTCCTTTAACCCTCATGGCACCACCGTGGCACTTTTAATTTTTGCATGAGCTCACAAGATTTAACATATGAGATAAGGTTTTGAAACCATCAGTAGTCTATTATTTTGTAAGAAACTGTAAACTGGCAAAATGAAACCCAGCTATTCAGTCATTCCATTTATGTTATTTAGTATTTCTCAAAAAAAATTACACAAATGGATACCTTGCACTGCCTTAGAATTCAAAAGGTGATTATTATACTTCTCTGTGTTTTAAACTGCTTAATGGACCATGTTCAAATGATGAGCAATCCCTGTTGAATAACTGTTGTGTCAAATATTTAATTTTGTTAACCTTTTATCATTTTTTTATTATATTGATAGGTTTATATTGATATGAATGAAATATAGTCGAAATATTATTTGGAGAGGTATCCCTCTCACTCAGGGAAAAGAGTCGAGACCCATTTCCAGGAACCAGCCTTCTCCACCCTTACCATTATCACCCATGGCAACACGGAACCCATTACCTAGCCTCCTCGGTACCACTCACCACCTCAAGTTTCTTCCCAACTATGCATGAATGAAACACCTCTGCGTAATGCCACTACCTAATTTGTTGCTGAAGCTTCGGTAGTCTCATATCAATATCGCCAACATTTGAGCTTATGGGTCCTTCAGAAAGGGACCTATTTGATGCAACCTAAGTCTTTTGCCATGCATAGCAATACCATATTTGATTATGCATTAGGTCCTCCTCCGGAGATATTTATTCCAGCACAATTTTATTGTTTCTAGGGAGTGTATCTGATCGGATCGATGTCAAGGAGGATTCTGAGCGTTGAAGAAATAAGGCTGGCTACAGAATGCAGCGATGATGGAGATCTGAATGGTTTACGTAAAGAGATAGGGAGTGGTAGTTGTAAGGGCTCTTTCCAATTGTGAGGATGTTACTGCTCAGAAGTATTTCGAGAAACAGAAAATAAAAAATGCAATGAAGAGATTTCGAGTGAATTCCATAAAATATTAAAATATAAAACAAATGGTACTATGATGCTCCATTATTTGGCAGAATGCCCGTTCATTATATTTTGAATGATGCAGAATAAGGTGGTCTTTCCTCCAGGAATAATGGTCGAGGAGCCGATAGATTCCTTTCTAGTAAACTTTTAGATCATATAGTTCATTTCACTAATAAAGAATCTGTAAGGTTGCACTAAGAAAAGGAGGTCAGTTGGATTCCTGTAGATTCCCTCAAAGTGGAAGCATTTTTTGGACTATAATTTTCAGGGCTACGATGACAGAAGTTAGCTTCAGGAATATTCTTAGATGTTTGCTGTTTGACGATAAATGGACAAGGTCGGAAAGAAGGAGGTCATATAAGCTCGCACCAATTTGGTCCATTTTGGATGCCATGAGTTTATATTTGGGTAGGTATGGTGAGTGCATCGCCGTCGATGTCCAGTTAGTTTGGTTATTAGACTGTTGTCCTTTTGGGAACTTCAATCCGTCAAGAAAAAATAACGGAATGAAGATTTTTTGGTCCAACGATTCTTCTACACGATATCCTCTTCAAGTCATTCCATATTTGGGTAAATGAAATGGGGCAAGAGCCCTCCCCCATAGTGGGGACTCTGCCGAAATATAAAAAATATATACTGGTGATTTTTTTCCAAATCCTTCTCGTGCCACATATTCATTGATATTTGGATTCACCAAAGGTGTAACATTTGTATCTTATGTTCCTAAAAAGAGAAAGTCAGTAATTTTGTTATCCTCTATGCTCCATGATAAAACAATTGATTTGGAAACTAATAAAAAAACGGAATTACGATTTTACCATAATGTCACAAAGAGTGGCACAGATTTTGTGGGTCAAATGGTTCGGTCTTAATGACGCAAGAGAAAAACAAACAGATGGCTGTGTGCATTTTTATGAATTTTTTAAAGTGTGTGGAGTTGCAGCCTATGTGATTTCTAATAAACTAAATCCCAAGAGGAAATTGAATTATGAAGCGTGACAGCTGGCATAGTTTTCTTAAAATATTGGCAGAAAAATATGGTGAAAAAACATGTACTGCAACAGAAAGACAAGGTGCGCTTGAAAAGGGTAAAAAGGTGCATTTATAGTATTCAGGGTACACCACTAGAAGAACAAGTTGACAGGGACCTTGAGCAAAAAAAACTCAAGCGATCGCAGGGTCACTAGTGCAGGATAAAACGACAAATATTAAAAATCCGTGACCATTGTTATCATAACACTTGCAAAGAACATTTCAATGTAATTTGTGATGCATGCTAAAACAAATGTTTAGTAGTTGCTGATGTTTTCTTGTCACTGATTAGTTTGGTGCGTGAAAGAAATTGCCAAACACAGTGGAAATGATTCCCTGTGCCAGTAAGTGTATAACAGACATTAACTGGTCTTCATGGTCTATATTGTCATTTTCCATTGTTTTTTTATTGTTACTACACTTATACTCCACATTTCATCACAAATTATCCAATTTATACTGACCATGATGAATCCTTTTTCTGGTGAAATGTGAATGACTGACTGCAATGGACACTCTTGGGTTAGAGGAGGAACTCTGTGACCAGCAGAGTCCCATTGCGCTGCTCCTTGTTTTTGACAACATTGGATAGTTCTTAAAAATGTCTCCTCACTTGTATCCACTATTCCTAATCTTGTACTTTGCAGCTGCTGAACAAGCGCCTTAAGGTGTTCAAGTCCATCATTAAGTGAGGAGATATTAGCTGAAAAGAGAGCATGTGGTGTTTCTCAGTAACGGGTCATTAAATAAGCAAAGAAATGGTGGGCAATTCAATATGCACAAATATTTCATGTACAGATGATAGATGTGAAAATAGACTGCATTTTTAGAACTAAGCATGCAGCTTAGTGTGGGAGGCACTGAGCAAAGACTCTAGAGTAACCTTTGTAAATATTTAGGTGCTTGCAACTTTAACGAACATAGTAAACTGGTCTTTCTAAAAAAAAACCTTCACCATGCCATTAAGATATCACCTTCACAGCAGAGGCAAGGGACTTTTTCCTCAGACCTTTACTTTCACAGTGGTCAGTACCATGTCCTTAGAAATGGTTTTATGACCTTGTGGGAAACCCTGGAGGGAGGAAGAGTAATTGGCCAATTGTCTTTGCAGTTTACATTGTCATTTGCTGTTCTCCCATCCAAGAGTGCGCGTGGGTGTTTGGAGGCAACTTGGACTCCAGTGTTTCTGTTTGTGGGTATATTTTCAAGATAGTGGAATTAAAGATTGTAGGGTGTTTTCTATTTAACACTTCGGAATCCCTTTTGTAATCCAGGAGGGAGAAGCAATTATCGCCATGTCGCCCTCGAGACCAAATATTCTATTCAAGAGCGTTCTTCAGTGCTCCTGCTTGGAGGCTACCAACTCATTTCTTTGTTCACGTTTCTTGTGTACGTATTTTCTTTTGGAATATATCAAAACAAAAAATTTGATAAGTGTCTGGTTTTTTCTTTGTTCAAGGCTTCCTTGTCTACAAATTGGGTACCGCATGCAAATATATTTATTAATATACTTTAATGTTTTTGTCCACCAGTTGATTCTTACTTGTACGTATTGCACTAAGAAGCGCACTCAGAATTTTTTTCGAAGAGGAACTGTAAAATTTGAAAGAAGTGCATTACTATTTTTGCTTATTCTTACATCGGATAAAAAGACTGTTTCACCTGGAGAACACAGAGTCACTGCAGGTTAAAACTTTTTCAATGGAGAGGGTCAATTTTGAATTATTTGCAAGTGCATGTATTGGGAATTCTGAAGAATAACAATTTTGTTATTCATCTGAAATATTAGGATTTGGGATTTGAGGAAATTCCCCACATTCCCTTCACCCTGACCCCAGGACTAAACATTCCAGACCCCGGAGAGGATCCTCGAAATTTTGTTGACTTATTATTTACACAGCATATTATAATAGAAATGATTGTTAAGGAGATGAATGACTATGTAGATAAGTTACGAGGTGCAAATGTAGTAGCAAAAGCAAGGATAACCAAGTGGAAATCCTTGACTAGAGAAGAGTTTTTAGTGTTTCTGGGGATCCTGTTTCACATGGGTAAAATCCAAATGAACAGAATCTCCAATTACTGGAGCACTGACCTTCTTTTTAGTTTTCCTTGTTTTCAGAACTGCATGCACCGCTACAAATTTGCGGGGATATCACTTTTCACGTAATCCCATAACTGGTGAGCCTAGACCTAATGATAGATAATACAAAATACGACCCCTGATGGACCTCTTTCATGAGATGATGGACACAATAGTAACGCCGACTCTGAGAATATGCATCGATGAGTCTACGGTTCTCTGGAGGAGCCACCTAGTATTTAAAATTTTCATGAAAGGCAAGAGACACCACTACCAAATTAAGTTGTACACGCTGACTGAACCTTCCAGTATGGCTCTGAGGTTCCTTGTGCATTCTAGTGCTTCCAACATTGATGTACGTGACCTGGGTTGCTTCGACAATGTTGTCCATAAATTAATGAATGGAAAACTTGGTGTCAGCCATTCATTGTTTATGAATTATTTTTATACAAGTTTCGACTTGGCCCACCAACCTGATCATCAGATGTACTGAACCGGGACCCTTAGAACCAACCAAAAAGTAACCTTCCCCATCTAATTTCAGCAAAATTGAAAAGAGGTGAAGTTGTGTAAGACGACACTAATGAAGGTGTCTCCATGATGAAGTGGAAGGACAAACGGGATGTAGTGATGATCAGCTCCGAATTAGGGAGTGATATGTTTGATGTTCCCGGCTGGAGAGGAGGTGGAAACATTTCCAAACGGGAAGCCATTGTGAGATACAATCATTTTGATCAAATTATGTCATATTACCCCATCTAAAGGAAGAACCTGAGGTGGTACAAAAAATTAGGCATCCTCATATTTCACCTCTTATTAGTCAATAGTTACTTCCTCTTCATAAAATCCAACTCCATGACTACCACTTCTCCATCATCAAATCCCTTATACAACCGGCCCATTCAGATTCCCCACCACCTTCCCCTTCTTCCCCTATTCCACCCTCCAGAAAACTAGGCTTGTCAAGGCATAATCCTGAACAATACAAAATAGACAACACAAGATGCAAAAAAAAGCAAAAAAGGGCCGAGAATTCTCAAAGCAAAGGATTAGGAAGGTCACTACGGTCACTTACACATATTGACTCACATGCGAGGGAAACCTGCCACTATACTTATCCATTTTTTAACCTTTCACAGCAACATGAAATGCTGAAAGTATGCAATTAGTGTAAATAGCTAAAAAAAAGATTTTTCAAAATATGTATTTCTAATAATTTTAATTTTTGTGAATGATAATATATTATACAAATATATATAAGTATTTTGTTCTTAATTTTGTTTTTAATTCTTAATTAAGACTCAATCAATCCCTTTTTATCTAATAGTACTATTCCAGTTCTTTACTAAAAAATACTACTCAGCAAGATGTTAGTTGCACTTCCATAGGAAGTATTTTATTATGAAAATTTCCAAATATTTCAAACTCTACTTCATTTTAATTATTATAAGCGTAATATTTTATCACAGAGTGACTAAAATGAGTGCAATGTGTCAGAAGAACTTAAAAAGAAGTTATCCTCTTAAAATTATGTGCTTAACAGCTACATGCGCTGGAAATTCAATTATATCATGTATAATCGACGAAGGGGAATTTCCTTGAATGCATGCAACCTGCACAATACTGTCTTGCCTATGGCCCAGGACGTTCAGGAACGTC
Organism: Pyrrhosoma nymphula; assembly: GCA_963573305.1. NCBI lineage: Eukaryota > Metazoa > Arthropoda > Insecta > Odonata > Coenagrionidae > Pyrrhosoma > Pyrrhosoma nymphula. The sequence goes on along the minus strand of OY754332.1, from coordinate 100,183,665 downwards.
AAAAGTTTTAACCGTTATAACAACAATAAATATGCTTCAAAAATTTAAATTTTTGGTCGCATACCTTCATCTTAATTCATCGTGCTAAATTAGAATATGCCAAAAACTGAACTTCGTCACCAGGGAAGTTCAACAATTTTTCCTTTAGTGTTGAAAGGCTTAAACCTTTCATAGCCAAGATTTAATCGGTTTTGTCTTAGATCAAGAGAAGATTAGAAAATCTTCAGTTAGTCCTTTCTTCGAAAAAAGGGTATCATTTGTTTTAAGTAAAGACATGCATGCCTGTCCTTGCTCATTTCCCATTTCACTGATGCAAAAATACTTATTTTGAATGCCCATATTTCTGATTTCTCTGGTGGTGTTGTAGGTATATTAGGAGTTTTACATTCATTTCTGATGACATAGCTGCTGATTTTGAATTTCAAAATTTGCATGAAAATGCTAAGAGTACCTTAATTACTAGAGCATGCACATAAGACTATCAGCCATAAAAACTATTTGAAGAAAAATATAATGGAATAAAGGAATATTATAATAGCCTGGCACTGAATGCGTTCTGATCATATTCTTATAAGGCGTAAAAATACAGCTACAGTCTTGGAAGTGATTAAATGACACTCTTGCTCCTACAGCAATCCAAAACCCTATGCATATGTCTTTTAAAATCACCATGGAATTTGTTGAGACTAACAAATGCCTCACCTTTGTTTACAGGACTTGTTATCTGCAATGGTGGCATCTCTAACACACCATGCTGGATATGTACTTCCCAAGTGACTGGCACCGCAGATAAATTCTGCACCTTCATTTTGTATACAATGGGCTTTGAATGCAATGGCTGCTCCGGAAAGACCATATTGACGATTTCTTTTTTGTGTTCACCTGAATGGAACTTGAGCGCTTCATTGAGTCTGGAAAGAAGATGGAGCAATGTATGAGTTATTACCAAATTGTTTCAGACTTGTGGAGATAGTTCAAGAAGTAATTGAACAAACTTACTTGTCTATACTTAAACATTTCCACAGAATGACTGGGTTAAAGAATTCATCATTTACTAAAGCTTTGACGTATGAGATTTTAACTTCCGGCCATGCTCCCTTGCAGGTGATGGTTCCTATTTTCTTTGGTGAGAGACAACTTGCTCCACCATCAGTGTCATAGTCCCATCGTTGTGTGATCTCCATTATTATACTATACCTACGATGGCTCATCTCCAGAGAAAAGAAAATGCACTGGAAATTTCTGGCCTGATGAGGTTCCAGAATTCCCTGACTTGGAGAGATTTCATACTCTGAGTTATTGACAAGAAAGCTGGGATCAATTTTTGGGTCAAGGGACATGCTGAAAAAGGGCTCATTCTGGAGACTGAGACTAAATGGGACTGGAGCATCCATGGCATTGATCAATGTGAATGTACCAGCAGCTGGTTGAGTCATTATGAAGTCTGCAATGAGCAGATCAGGTGGTTGCTTCTGAAAAAAAATCAGTTAGTTTTGGGAAGGGGAGTTCATCAAAGTTCTAATGCTCTCTACTGAAACACAAGGCAGAACATCAATTCCATGATACACAGATTGAGGATATATGCATTAAAAAAACAATTACATGCAGTGCATCTGATTTTGCTTATTTCTGCCAATAGGGTAGGTACCTACTTTAAACTCTGCTTAGGCTTGTAAATATCCACTACTTATTTGACATTCCTGGGAGCATAAGGGGAGTAAATGAAGGTCCAGTAAGCATTGGTATACATAGAGATTTAAAAATAAGCAAACCATTGCCTAGAGTAGCCTCAATGTGCATTAATCATTATTGGAAATGCACATGGGGAATTATAAGCAATAGAATCTACCACAAATCAAATTCCTAAGATAACAGATCATGCTCATGTTTTTACTTCTTTTAACATATACATGCACATTTCAATGCAAATGGAACACAATATTCCAACTATTATTCAGAAACTTCCCCTTTCCTCAAAAAATTATTGTAATTCAGCAACACATTGAAACAACACAATACACAGACAAACATGCTTTTCCATAGGGATGTGTGAATGATATTAAAAAACAAAAATGTATGAGCATAAAGTTGGTAGAATGGTATCTACTTTCACAGAAAAACTTTGAATGAAGCACAAATGAAGTGGGTAGCATGAAGTGTGCATAAAGAAGGCTTGGTGCCAATATACCAACTTGAATATCATTTAGTACAGCTTTTTTCAAAGCTCATGGCTCATGCCCAGAAACCCTTTTCTGAACTGGAAATTTCTTGTTTCTGCAAACAGATGCTGTATGGGGTATTGGTGAAGGTGACCATTCTCCCCATTACCTTTATTATTAATCATTATTTGTCCGGCCATGACTTACAAACATTACCTTGTCTATTGATGCAATGTCTCTTTCGCCAAAAGGTAAGATTAATAATTAGTCAAGATATGGTTTCTTCAGCAAATTGTTTGCTTGGTACTTAGTGTGATTTTACTTATTTTTGGTGAACATGGATGAAGAGTATGTTCTTTTAGAACGAACTGCCCTAGGTAAACAGAGAAAAGCAGACCAGTGTGGGTGCTCATGACATTCTTGTCACTTCCGCAACTCACCTGGTATTTCCTCACCTTTGCAATTGTGTAGGCCACTTTACCCACCTTCAATCCCTTTCCTTCCGTCACCTAGGAACCAACCGAAGGGAGAGGTATGCCTTCCCCTCCCCTAGCTCATCCTTTTCTCACTCACAACTATCCCTCATGTCTAAGGGCCAGGAGATTTCAAACAAGCTATCCATGTGTCAAATTCATTTATTCCATGGTGATACTTCATTATGGGGGTGAATAATTTATTGTCTAACTAAAATTTTGAATGCCACCAATACCTTGTGCTGAAAAGATTGAAGGAAATGTGAGGAGCCTGAATATGGGGAGTAAAGGGGAAACCTAGCGGTGGTGGATTGGCAAGTCTTTAAATTTGCATAACTAAACATATATGCCTTCTTATTCCCAGCTGAATGTCTACTCAGTTCATTAGGGTTCTGAGCATAAGTCACATATGATCAAGCATTTATATCATTCCTTTGTATTCAACATTAAATGCTCGATATCCATTTTCTAAAAAGAAATGCTCATGATGACAAGGAGTAAAGTAAACCCTCAGTGCAAATGTGAATGTCTTACCAGAGGATAAATGTTTCTGCAGAGAATTTCAACAGATATTTTGTACTCCTGCTTTTTACCCTCAAAATCATCTTTTGTCAAGGCTTTATTAGTAGCAGGCAGGTATTCTCTGCTTTTTTCCAATGTGCACTCTAGTACTTTGTCCAACAGTTCTTCTACATCTGGACTCCTTACTTCCTTGGCAGTATACGTTATGATCTCGGAGTTCAAACCCACAGCAGTGGGTTGGTATTCCCATCTTAGGCTAATTTTGTCATGTGGTCCTATGGATAATACTGCCTCTCCAATATTGAGAGTGGAAGGAATCTCATTCGTGTTGCACGATAACCTGAAATTGGATTTGGGCCTCTGATTAGTTCTAACTTAATGGGAGATGATTTGAGTTTCTCCTATTTTTTTATCATAGTCATTGTTACATTTTATTTAGACAGCATGTGAAATAATAGAATTTCCATAGAACCTGCATACACATTTTCTTAAGCAAATGACTAAGGGTTACAAAAGATCCAATAGTCCCAGAGCCCATGGAAAAAACATGATTCTGGAAACATTGGATAGGAGAATCTAGTTGCTTGTGCCAAAGTGATTAGGCTGGCTCTTTGGGAATGACTGATGAAAGACTGAAAGAAATAAATGCAAAAAATTGTGTGGATATAACCCATCATTCTTATACAAAAGTTCTGTTGACTGAATTGAAAATCTGCCACACACAAAATTACATCTAAAATGAGGCAAGGAAATGGTAATGGGCAGTATCAAGAGCGATTGAGGGGAAAATGTGAGTGAAGGAGAAAGAGAAGAGATATGTATAATCAAAAGTGTTTGTTTCAGGGCAATAAGCAGCAGTTCCCAGTCCAGCAATGGGTATCTCATTCTTGTTGTGACATATGTATCCCAACCTGATGACATTAAACTCTGACAAATTGGCAGGCAGGGTCTAAGAATGCCAAGTTGCTTAGCCATGTCACTCAACAAGGAATGTAACTAGGGTACGGATGGAGAAGTCCAAAACTGGTTCTGAGGAGAGACTGCAGATAAACACTGATGGTCTTTTTGGAATGAGTGACTCTTGCCGTTTAACCCTTTAACTGCTCCCATCATCTATTGGCGATTTGAAGTATTGTTTATGGTTTTAGTAAAAAAAAGTTCAACAATTCGTATTCAACACTAGGTCAGACGATAATTACTCATTGTAAATTTTAAAAGTAATTTTCCTTTAATAAAAAGTGACAAATTTTTAAATTACGCAAAAATTTAGAAAAAAAAAGTTTGCGTTTAGGGAGAGCTATATTTTTTATTATTTGCACAGTTTCTCTACAATAAGCCATTTAATGATTCTAAGGTGTGCCACAATGTGCCTAGGTACTTACTGGACCCAAAATGGACTGTTGTTGTGCACCATGAATGTTGTCTCTTGAGAGTTTCCCAACATGACTGGAGGAAAAGTGATGATATCACCAAGTTCGCCAAACTTGACGTTCAGGGTAACGTCAGTCACCAGAAGGTCCACATTGGCCTAGAAGTACATTAAAAAAGAGAAGGAGAATAAGCAGTCTCCGTGACTGATTTAAAAAAGAACATCACTTAAGTGTTACCATGTCAGCTTCCCGTCCATCTAAGGCAATAGTCCACCGCTCTAGGTGTATCAGATGTTTGAATCTTGGGATGCGACCAACTACAATTACTCGGAACTCGTTATTTACGACTCCCTCCATTGGCTTAGCCAAGAACTCCCTGAAATAAAAAGAGCCTTCAATGAAAACAATATAAGATTGCAGAACAAAAAATATTGTAATATATAAAAATATTATAACATAATATACAAAAACATAACAAAAGTTAATGGAAATAATAAATAATAAGAAATTACATGGAAAGGAGAGTGAATAATAAGTAGTGGCAGAGAGCAGTGGAAGAGAGAGCAGTGCAATACGAGGTACAGGCTTCTTAATAAATTTAAAGCAGCAGCACTTTATTTCAAGTCTATAAACCAAAGCATATGCACTCTATGGATGAAGGCCCGTTTCTTCAACATAACATTTGTATGTGTATGTGCAGCAAGAGTGGGTGCGGAGGATGAGGAGAACTATGTGAACAACTAGAAAAGGAAATGGATAGCATCTCAAGACAAGATGTGAAAATAGTTTAAGGGGACTTTATTGCAAAGGTTGGCATAAAGGAAACATATCGAGATTTTTTGTCAAACTTACATTATAAATTTAATAACGTCAAAGCAACACATCTTACCCTTTTAAAACCAAACCTCAAAAAGTAAAACCAAAATAAAATAACAAAAAAATATCAAATATCTTTAAATTAAAATTGCCTATAAAGTCTCCATTCACAGTTTATTTGTATTTAACTTTAATCTTATACCTGGCAAAAACTTAGTCATAATACCAGCCAAATTACACTCGGAGGAGAAATATTTAAGGCTCATCTTTCCACTCTCCTCTTCATCCCAAAGGAAATTGTAAACAACGTCGATACATTTTGTTCTGTCTGAAGTCTCTTTATTCTTAGCCAATGCAATGGCACATTGATAGTCCATATAAATTATACATCATAGGTGCCAAGATGGCCACTGTTAAAGTCATATGAGTGTTTCCAGGGCTAGTTTTTTTGTATTTTTTGTTTGGTGCAGCTTTGCTTTCCTACATGATTTCATGGTCCCTCTGCTACTGAGTGCTCCTGATCCCCTAATTTTTCTGTATTCTTCATTCAATTGTTTTATTGCGCTCCAGAAGCTGTTTTGTGTTCCCTTGTTCCCCACAATATTCGATGTCACCCATCCACTCCTTCTTGTGACCACTACATGTGCACTCTCTAGGGAGCACGATACCCGCTTCCACCCTTTACTTGCCCCGTTCCTACTGGTAAACCCTACAGTCTATTTCCCTTTCGCCTGGGCACCCTGTCCCATATTGAAAGTTCTTCACTTTAATCATACTACACTCTGGTGATGTGAAGTTAAGCCCTGGACCAGCATTCAATAACTACTATCTAAGTGTTAGGAGCATTCACATTAAGCTTTATGTAGTTGGTTCTCACTTTTCTGAACTTATGTTTTTTTTACAATAAATGCCCTGACAAAGAATTGGCTCAATGCTAACGTGTCTAACTTCGAAACGGATTTTTCATCAACGTATCAAATCTTCCACCGTGACTGTAGCTCTCGGGGAGGAGGCATTCTCGTAGCTATCGAAAAGAATATTCCCACACAACCCAATGGGCTAGCCTTGAATTCCACTGTGAGATTCCATGAACTGAGGTTAAAGTTCAGTTCCGAGACACCAGTACAAGATAAATTTTCATTGGTTGCATCTAATGCCCGCCTGATAGTAACTCTTCTGTGCTCAAAGCCTACTTCAATTCTGTTCTCCCCGTTTGTCCTTTGGGTTACTTGATAATCTTTGGGGACTTCAAACTGTCCATCCAGTGGACTTCTCTCACAGAGGGTCATGTGGCCACCCCTGGTGAGGAATACTTGGATAACTTCATCGTTCAGTCTTCAGCAGTGCAATGCATTTACAACAAGAACTTTGGTACTTTTGATTTAGTTTTGTCAACCCTTCAACGTACTTCAGTGGACGTAGGTAAGAATATTTTCTCCTCTGACCACGAGTCACTCCATAGCTCTCTTGCCCTTCAGCACCCCCTAATATCCCATTCTTTTCAACCGCCCAGGATTCTACAGGCCTGGAAGAGAGTGAAGTGGCCAGCAACAAACCGTGCCCTTTCCCTCCTTCTCTGGAGATTACTTGAGTGTGGTACTCCCCAAGAGGGCCTGGATCTCTTCTAATAAATTCTCCACAGAGTCATTGAAGACTTAATCCCTGCACATTGCATGTCGAAGAAAAGACCTACCTGCCACTTCCAGTAAACAACCCTTGCCCTAAAAAACGAAGGGCCTGGAAACAGTGGAGAAGCCATCCCAATGCTCACTATTGTGGCCATGAGACAACACTCTTGCTTTCTCCTATGGCAGGTCTACAAAAGCTATATCATGGAAATAACTGATGGCCTTTCAAACACTTCTAAAAGGTTTTGGTCATTAATTAATGCTAGGAGGAAGTCCACCCGAATCCCAGCTTCAGTAAAGTATATTGATGTTAACATCGAAGGCGATTCCCACCCCTCTGCATTTAATGACTAATTTTCCTGTAATTTTAACCATGCAGTGCCCTCCTTACCTTTACCTGACCTACAACCTGTATGCATTCATTCCCACTCCAGTATCTCAACCAATCTGCTGCAAATTTTAATATACCTAACTATATTGCCTTTATCTAAATCCACGTGTTCTGAGAACATCGGTTCCCTCTTCCTAAACTGCACGGCTAACTCCCTATACATTTCAATTTCAATCTGTTTTAACAGATTCTTTTCCACTGGCTCATTTCCAAGTGAATAGAAACACGTAAATGCTACTCCAATCCTGAAATTGGGCTTAAAAACCTAAGTCAAGAATTACCATCCTATTATCTATTTAACCAATCCATTCATTATTTTTGAACGCGTTATACATGGTAGACTCCTAATTTACTCTACCATATAACTCCCCTCACCAGCATGGTTCTCTCCATGGTGGCTTGTCTCTCTCCAATCTTGCAGGACAACACCATCACATAATAAAGTCTTTTGAATTGAATTCCCAACTTGTGATCTGCTTGATACATCGGTCACATTGGAAACTTGTCTCGTTAACGAGTTATTTGATCTGCATAGTCTTTGTGATGAAGAATTAGCTTTGCGGTAAGTATAATTCCCTATTCGACTGGAAATTCAAGATTTTGTTTGCTGTTTTATTTAAATCTAAGTAACAAGACTTCTTTCTGATCTCTTTCTACATATTGAGTCTCAGAACGTTTGAACATTTTCGTCTCAAGTTCCTGTTAAATATGGCATCTACTTAAATCCCTTCCACAGAAAAGATCGTGAAATTCCTAGAGGAAACATAAGGTGAGAGTGATAGTGAGAATAGTGGCAGTGAAACTGAAGACAATGTAGAGGAAGACGACATTGTGTTATCGGACAGCAATTTCAATGACCCAACTTTTCACATTTTCAACAATGAGACAATATCTCATCATTCCTCAGACTCAAGCTCCAAGGAAGTGGAATGCTCTGTAGAGGGACTAGATCAGCCCCATACCAGGGCTAGTAAAACAGATCCTTATAGAATAGTAAGCATTAAAAGTAGTCTAGTAGGAAAAAATTAGTACCGTTGAACCACAGTTCTTTCTAGACCACCAAAACTCGCTCAGCAGCTAGGAATATTATTCACTACAGGCAGGGGCCAAAAGATAGAGAGCAAAAAGTGCAATTTCACCAAGGGAAACATTTTCCTTGTATTTTACCCAGACAATGCGTGACAAAATAATCAAGCACACTAAATAATGAAAAAATTGCAGCAAAATCTGCAAATTATAGTGTCCAAAGTGCAACAGTGTCTGATTTTTGTGGAGAAGAATTTGATGCATTTATAAGTGTTTTGATTTCATCTGCTGTTCAAAAGAATAGCTACATAACTACAAAGGAGATTTTCGATGCGGAATATTCAAGGATGAGGTACAAAGCCACAATGAGTTGTGACAGATTTGACTTCCTTTGTGAATGTATACGTCTTGATGACCAGACAATAAGGCTTGAGAGGACATAAATAGACAAATTAGCTCCAATAAGAGAGATTTGGTAACAGTTTATATCTGCCGATAGGGAAACCTATAAACCTGGATCAAACCTTACGATTGATGAGCAACTTCTTGCTTTCAGGGGGCGGAGCCCTTTCAAAATTTACATTCATAACAAGCCATCAAAGTATGGCATCAAAATTGTTATGGTATGTGACAACACAACTAAGTTCATGATTGATGCAATGCCATATCTTGGTAAGAACACTGCACCTGCTACTCAACCATTAAGGGATTTCATTTTGAAAACCTTAACAAAGAGTGCCCACGAAAGCAATCACAACATAACAATGGACAATTGGTTCATATCTGTTCCCTTGGCAACTGAAGTATTGAAATCCCCATATAACTTGACAATACTAGGCAATATTTGTAAAAAATAATCGAGAAATTCCACCTGCCTTACTGAATCATGTGACAAGAAAAGTAGGCACATCTATGTTTTGTTTTCGCCATGAAAAAACACTTGTGTTGTCAAAACCAAGTCAAACAATGGTCTTAGTTCTTTCGACCACTCATGCAAGAGCAGAGATCAATCCTACCTCAAAGAAACTAATAACAATTGATGATTATAACAACATGAAGGGTGGCATAGACAAGCTAGACCAGATGAACAATAATATGAATTGTAGTAGAAACACTAGAAGATGGCCACTCTGTGCCTCCTTTGATATGTTGAATATTATTCTAGTAACCATTTATGTGATCTATGTTCACAATACGTTCAACAATAAATAAAAACCTATGACTAGGAGGCAATTTGCAAAAGAGCTGCAGTATGAACTTATGAAGCCATGGGAGACACATCACCTTGAAATGCGCAACTTGCCGCGCATGCTGCACTCGTTTATGGCAGAAATACTTCTGATGAATATGCCAACAGATGAAGCAGAAGTTTTTGAATCAATAAAACACACTATACTATGTGCCTATTGCCCAAGCAAGAAACGGAGGATGACGAAAGTGTATTGTTGCCATTCTTCCAGAGCTGTATGCGGGTACATCAAGCAAGATACTGTTTTGAATCCAATAATGGACGATAAATGAGGTCAGAGTGTGTGTACATTGACAAGACTATATCAAAGAAATGTACCATGTAAAATACAAAAATGTGAGGCAATAAATCATTTTCACATACCATCAAATATGTTCGTCAAAATGACTACGCATTACATTTAACGTTCCTTATATCCCATGTTAGCTCTCTAGGGTTAAAGTTGTTTATCTCCTTTCCTTATCCCCACAATCCAATATCATCCGTATATACTCTTATGGAAATTTCTGATCCATCTTCATCAGGTCTGATCTGAGTCAAACCAGGATGGATATTAACCAACTTCTGCCACCTGGGACAAATTCTGTGCTACTAGCCTCACTTTACATCTTGTCACCTTCCCATCTTCATCAGTTTTGATTCCAAACACCCATTTAGACCCAATCACCTTATTCTGTGGCCTCTCCTCTTTTTCCCAGCTATCATTTACAATTAAAATTTTCATTTATTCTTCCATTGCTTCTCTCCAATAGTTTCATTAGTTTCCTTTTAATGCCTCTTTAGCATTTGTAGGAACAATATTTTCTATAGATTCCACACATATATTGCAATGTACACATTGTCTGCACTTCCTTTGGTTTATAGCTCTTTGACTTCTCCAACTGGTGAAATCGACACTATTTTCCAATGAAACTTCATCTATGATAAGCATTTCCTCTTTAACTTCCTCAGTGACTGCGTGGTCACTCTCACCTTCCACTCAAAGAGTTTAATCTGACCTCCATTTATTCATCCAATCAGTGAGTTTATTCTTAAATGAAAGTGTTTTAATTAGAAAAATACATGTCTACTAATGAAAATTTTTCTTCTTTTCAAGCTCCAAAATTGGTAACCTTTACTTTGCTCAGCATATACCATGAATACCCACATTCTTCAGGTCTCGTATCCAGCTCTTCTCCCCTAACCCTGATCCAAGGCTGAAAACAAAAAAAAACCTTCAGATTTTCCAATTCTTCCAGTGAAAGATTCCTTTTTCTCCACACTTCAAAGGGTATTTTGAAACATATTGCACTGATAAACACCTATTTATAATGAAAGCCACAGAATTTAATGCCTTTCCCCAAAACCAGTGTGGTACACCAGAATCAATAAGCATGCAATGCAGAAGATCAAAAACCATTAAGTCCATTTGTTCTGCCTTTCCATTTTCCTGACGGCAGTGTGGCAATGCCAGCTTCTGGGCTATCCCACACTTATCCAAATGATTCTGGAAATAATTCCAAGTATACTCACCTCCATTATTGCTTTGGAGGAATATAATTTCTCTCTCCTACAAAACCTCGGACTGATTCTGATAATTAGTAAATACCATTAGCGCATCACTTTTTCTTTTTAGCTTTTTTACGATGACATAGTATGAAAATGAATCAGTAAAAGTAATTTTATCCCTTTCTGAAACAGGAGTTATTTTTTCAACAACACTAGAGTGTACAACATCTGAAATAACATTTGCTGCTGTGAACTACTTAAAATGGCAAGGCGAAGTAATACTTAGTGAACACACAAAAAAAGGTTACTAAAAGCTTCCAGTTTACACATGCAAAGAACTTAAAAAATGGCTACCTCGCAATTGCTACTCTACAGACAAAGCTGTGGACAAATGAAATTCTCTTACAATTGCACTAGCAAACAAAAATAATTGGAGTGAAATTACATGAAAAAAATACTTGCAAACTTAACACAATAATACAACTAACAAAGGAAAGTATTGACAAAGTTTTTTGGTGCAACAAACGAAGGCGGGCAGTGGAAAATACATAGGTAGGATCAAAGAACTGGAGGAACTCTACGATCTTCCAAATATAGTCTATCACAAGTAATAGAAAAAAGTGGTTAAGGCACATGACAATGCCTGAAGATAGGATGGTCACAAAGAGAGGACATTCAGGTGTTAGAAGATGAAGAGGAAGACAACGGAAAAGATGGTTGGGTGATGTAGAGGACGATCAAAGAGGGATGAGAATAAGAAGATTGAGAAGACGTGCAGAAGATTTTGAAGGCTAGGATAACATTATCGGAGAGGCCTAGGCCCTGCAAGGGCTGTAGTGCCATGGAGTAAGTAAGTAAGTATAACATAACATTTTACAATATACTGAATAATCCTGGACTGTAATGCCTCTAATCTACAACATCCCAACTTACCCTGTTTTAGGAGCAATGATGTTATACAGTAGTCTGTGGTGGGAATCAGTGCGGATCAGAAAACTTGCATACAAGTCTTCTGTGTGGCCTTGGACGGGGAATATCATTGTGACTGGAACAACTTCACAGCCAGGCAGAGGTACACATATTTCCTCCTTGTTGTACAGACCTGCTCAGTACAGATATCATACATGATTATACTTCAATTAGGTTTGACAGAAGGGAATAATTTGAAAATAAATATCAAGCATAGGAAAAAACACTCAGAGAACGATTCATATTATACCAGTTAAGAGCCCAATGGCTAAATTGCCATGGTATATGCAAGCATATTAAATATGTAGGATCTATTGCTTAAATGCTTAATCTATTCTCTCTTTATTTCACATTGCAAATGTGCTTCCAGTGTGTGGGAAATTTACAATTATCACCTTACCTAGAAAGCTGACTTCAAAATTAACTGGCATTAGGGAGCACTGCCATGTCTCATTTATATATCTCTGGCAATCCTGCCATGGCTGGCTTTTTGATGGCAGGGTGTGCCCTGATGAATTCCAAAAGAGCCACCCATCAACAACAGCTGATGCAGCAGAGTCCTCTGCACTGGGTGCATTCATTCCGACACCTTGATCAATTCCATATCCTGCGATCCTCCCTGGCTTCTGGAATGCTGTCAAGCCTTTAGTAACTCTAAAGTTGGCCTCAAGCCTGGGAAGGAGATGACACACCATCGGGTCAATGGAGAATCTTCTTTGAGAATCTGAAAAAAATATATAGTTATTCATCATTTTATCAAGTTGCAGTGCTATATTTTGAGAACTGGATTGATAGACTGTGATTGTTAACAGCTGCTCAGCTTATTATCTTCTATGTACGTTCTAATTGCATTTGTGAAATCATGTTCGACAAGCAAATGAAATATATCTTGACCCTAGTTTGCATGCATTAATATGCACTAACAGATGGTATTTGAGATAATGTGGATATGTATGTACCTGTACAATTGGGAATACCACTACAACTTGCATTTTTGACCACTAACTGATTGTCATTGAAGAAATGTACTACTTCACTACTCAGTATTTCTTTTACAATTCTTCCCAAAGATTTCTTTTAAAATTCTAGATAGTACAATATCCTTTAGTAACAGTTGCCAGACTGACATACTTCACCTCCGTGGTTGACAAAGCTTTCTAAATTCCCAGGCCACTGCTCCCCAACCTAAATTAAATGCATACCCAGTACCGGATACTCTATCAGCTTTGACACTGGCAAAATTGGCATCTGCATACCCCTCAACATATTTTCCAGATTTGAAATAATCAAGGGGATAATTCTGAGTTTTTTCAAATTGTATCTCAAAATTCTTTCTGCTTACATCCAGTACTCCACCATGAAATCATAATTATAATAATAACTTTTATTTCACCGTTGGCAAGTACCTGACTGCTTATGTCAATAAGGGACAGACAAAATATACACAGAATGACATAATGTATGAATAATATATAACATCCAAAATGTAACATATCTTATCATAAAATGTTTTGACAAATAAATGCACTGTTGATCAATAAAATTATTACAAGATACAGTATGATGTAAATTAAAAATTGTACATCAAAGTAGGTACATCATTTTAAATTTTTTTACATCATAGTAAAATTTTTAATAAGAAATTATTTGAATTTTCTTTTTAAGGCAGTAGGAGAGGTAATGCTTTTTATGTCATTTGGTAATTTATTAAACAAAATTGTGGCTGAGTGATAACGGTCCCTCGCACAGAGCGGGTATGAGTACTGACTTGGGAGTACATACATTGTTTTTGGAATGGGTGGAGTGATCTTGATATTGGGAGTTCATGGGGAATTTATCAGGATTCTCTTTTACAAAATATACACATGACTATGAATATAGACTGAGGACAGTGTTAAAACACTTGCTTTTTTTAAAAAGTGGTTTGCCATATGTATGGACAGGGACTTGATATAAGGCTTTAAAATCTTGTTTCTGAGCAGAAAAAGCTCTGCTGGGTAAAGTGGAGTTACCCCAAAACATAATTGCATATAAAATATTTGAATTCACTTCAGCATTTTTAGAATATCAATAGAAAGAGTGGGAGCTAAGTTTCTCCCTTAAGCTCTTTTAAGTCATTTACATCGCTATTTATAAGGTTTTTTTTCTTTTCCTGAATGGAATAAGTGAATTTTTATCTTTGTTAATTTAAGGATGTAACTTTTGCACCAGCAATGCATTTCCTAGACAGTATTGTTTGTGTACCTGATTCAATTACTCAGATTATCTGCTGTAACTATGGCAGAGGTATCGTCAGCATACAGTATAGTATTGCGGCAGGATAGATGAGTTGGGAGGTAATTGGAGGTCAATTTTGGTGAAAAGTGTATATCATTGTTGGGTAAAGTAACTGCTATGAAATTGGAAGTATTGATAATAGAAATGAAAGTATGTAATGAAGCTGCAGTGACGTGTGTGAATGGAAGTATTAGAAGAAATCATAAAGAACTGCGAGGAGAATGTTTTGGAATTTTTAACAGTGTTGGTAAATGTAAAAGTTTTTCAGTTGAAAATACCAGTTAAACTAAATGTAAGAGAAGTTTCACAACCCCTGAGATGGTTACCTTATGATTTCAGACTACTGAGGGACAGACTGTAAATGAGTTGTTGAAGAGGGATGTTATAAAAACTGTAAATTCGCATTCATGAAGGACATCGCGAATTGTGATCACACAAAGGAAGTGCGATTGAAAGAAAATGGTGTTTGTGTATAGATATGAGGGTTGTTACTTTGGCTATTGAAAGGGAGAGATTTCCTTTGCCAGCAGTTGATGACCTGTTATATGATTTGCATGGGATCAGTGTATTTAGTAAACTGTATATGAGATGGGCATATCATCAACTTGAATTGGATGAGGATTCAAGAAATATAACTACATTTAGCACACATATTGGGTTGAAGAGATTTAAAAGACCTGTGCTTGCTGTTAATTGTGAACCTGAAGTGAATCAGAAGGTAATGATTCAAATAGTTTAAGTTTGTGAAGGTGTGACTTGTTATATGGATTCTTATTTCTCTTTATTTTTTCCGTTGTCCATGGGCCACTGTTCTTTATTTTATTTTTTCACTCCTTTCTGTTCCTCGTATCCTCCACACTCGGTCTTTTCTCCCTCGTGTCTTCAGCTATGCAATACTTCCACCTTCTCCGTGGTCTTCCTCTGGGCTTCCTTCCCTCCACTTCCAGGTCGAGCAACCTTTTTGTACTATGGCTCTCCTCCCTTCTCATCAAATGCCCATACCAGCATAGCCAACATTCCTGAGCCTTCTTTAATGCCTCCGCCACTCCAGCCATCTCCTGAAGTATGTCATTTCTAATTCTATCCTTCTTTTTTTTACCCATAGCCTATCCTAGCATCCTCGTTTCTGCCACATCTTAGTTTCTTCTCTAATTCTTTCTTCACTGGCCAGTTCTCACTGCTATATATCAGGGCTCGTCTCACGGCAGTCTTAAAGGTCTATCCTTTTAACCATTTTTTTATCCTTCTGTCACAAACAACACCGGACACTCTTTGCAGTTCATCCATCCCACTTGAATTCTGTGGTTAACCTCCCTTTCCAAACCTCCACTTTCGGTGATGTAGGAGTCAAGATATTTGAACTTCCTCACCCTCCCCAACCCTTTACCTAATAATTCCATCCCCCTACTCTGCCATCTCCACCCACCCACAGATATTCCCTCTTCTGTCTACTAATGTTGAGGCCTCCATTCTCCACAGTCTCTCTCCATTTTTCCTAAGATTCTTCCGCCTTATACTTTCTTTCTCCCACTATTACGACATCGTCTGCATAAATGCTGGACCTCAAAACCAAATTCTTGACCTTTCTGATCAGTACGTCCATCGCCAAGTTGAACAGGTAGGGACTTAAGGACCACCCCTGGTGAAGTTTGGCTGTCACTGGGACACTTTCTGTCACACCAACACAGGTTCTTACCTTGGTATAAACACCATCATACATATTCTTTACCAATCTGACATATTTTATATGGATAATATGATCATAAACGGAAAAAGGAACCTGATGAGAGGCCAAGCAAAGATTTTTGCACTTTAAGGGAAAGGGGTTAACATTGAATGCACCAAAATGTGAGTATCGGTTGAATGAAATTGTTTGTGAGCCACCATAATAGTGGTTATGGCATTAAGACTACATATTCTGTTAAGTAATAAATTTATCCTTTTTCTAGAATACCTTAAAATCAAAGCAACAAGTTTTTCTTGGGACTTGTTAACTTTTCAGTTAAGTTTATTCCTATCCTAGCTATCATTGCACAACCTTTGAGAAGACTAACCTGTATAAATGAAACGTTTGTGTGGGATTTTAAAGAAGAGAAATCATTTGAGAGCTTGAAAAGTAGAATGGGTGACCCACCAAGTATTAGGATATTTCAGAAATAAAACAAAATGTAGAATTTATCGAGTAGGATTAGGAGTGGTACTAGCACAATTTCAAAAGAATGAGACAAGGATTGTCAGATATGCAAGTAGAGCATTAACCAAAACAGAACAGAGGTATGCACTTAATCACATACTGAGAAGGAAGCACTAAGTGTAGTTGTATGCTGGGCATGTGAAGTTTTCCATATCTATGTTTATGGTAAAGAATTTGATCTGTAACTGAACAGAAACTATAAGAGGTAATTTTTTGGGCCACACAAAAAAGATTGTGAGAATTGAACGGTGAGTAATGAGGCTTCTGAGTTCAAGGTTGTGTATAAACTGGGGAAAACAAATATTTATGATCCGATTTCTAGATGTAACAAGGAAATGTCTACAATATGAACGAGGGAAAAGAAGAGAGAAGATGCAGGTGTGAAGCATTGTAGAAATATCAGTTTTAGAACTGTCCATTTCCCTCCTCTCACCCTCATGTCCCAAAGCTTCTTATAAGTGTCCCTCAAACCTGCGAGACATTCTTAAATCAACAAGACCCTCCCTTCAATCCACCTCCACCACTTTCCTCAACTTGACAACATCCTAGGTGCAAATACTGCTGCCTCCTCCACCCTTCTATCGTCACCTTCCTTGATGTAGATATCACCCACTCCAACCACCACTTCAGCACCTCTGTCTACATTAAACCCACCAATAAACACCAATACCAACATTATAACAGGTGCCATCCCTCCCACACCAAAATATTCCACCCATACTCTCTTTTCATACGAGGCACCTCATATGCAATAACTCTGATTCCCCAGATAAGTTCCATTCCTCCTTACACCAATTCTTCTCTGATGAGGATATCACGAGACCCTTCTCAAAAAAGCACATTCTAAAAAAGCCTTTCTTCCTAAACTACCTAAACAAAAGAAATATTTCTCCCTTCCTCTCCCCTTCTGCCACACCTACTTCCCAGGCATCCATTCCTTCAAAATAATCTTTATAAATCTTTTCCCACTCCTCACTTACAATCTTACCACCACTCACACCTTCCCAAAATCTCCCTCTCTCACCTTTAGACACCTTCCTAACACCTCAAGCATCCTAAATTCTACCAAACCACTGTCTAAACTCACCCAAACCCAAAATTTATCCTCCCCTGTCCCCACTCATGCTTCCTCTCACAACCTCAGTTTCCATTAATGCTTCAGAGTAGGCGTCCTAACTTCCCTCCCTCCCTCTGCATTGCCCCTTCAACTAAAAACATTAGAGATGCCACGTATATGGTTTTTTCTGCAGCCTATAATGGATCGCTCCGCTTAAGTCACTGACCCCCTTACGCTCCTTCCCCTCTCTCCCCATCCTACCTTACCTCACCTCATGATATGTAAATCATTATAATACCTATTGCAGAGGTTTTTTATTTCTTCATTGAAGTTAACATTCTTCTTCATGGAAGTTTTAGCAGTACAAAACATCTTCAGTGCACCACACTTAGTCTACTGACTTGACTTCTTATCTTTACTGTGCACGCCATGCTACAAATCTTGAGAAACAAAGACAGTAATGGTAGAGTTGGATTGCAACCTTGCACAAATTTTTAACTTTCACAATCTTTGTTACCTTACTGGATGCGACAAACAACTATGAACTTTGGGCTTGTGGACACACACAGCCTAGCATAAACATATAGCCGGTTAGTGACATTGTACCGCTTTCGTAGACACTCCCTCTAGGAAGAACTTAAGTAGCAGTAGTCTTACTTGTCCTTATTTTTACAATAGTTGCCTCCTTTGAACAAGTTATTAACAAATCGTAAGGGGCATTGGGTCTAAACTATTTTTAATACAATATGATATCAGTCATTTGGATAATAAGATTATTTTACTTACCGAGACAAAACTTGGGGATGATGTCGAAAATACTGAACTTTGATTACCTGGTTACACTATTTACAGAAAAGATAGCGACTCTTACACCATTGCTAAGGGTGGAGTGCTAATTGCCGCACCAACACATTTTTTGCCAAAACCTATTCAGTGCAATAATTTGAAAGATCAATTGCTTGTCACAGTCTCCCAAGAACCCTCAAATTTCTATCTGAGGTTATATACTTACCTCCTCACTCCCCTAAAGAGATATATGAACTCTGCTTTGGAAACAGTTCTTCTGAATATCAAACTTCCTGACTCTTTGTTTGCGGTTGATTTCAACCTACCCGACCTTTTTTCATAAGCAGAGTTGCAAAATTCCTTTGCTGTTCAACTAACTGAGGAATAAAGAATTCTGACTTCCTCTCTTTAGTATCTGTATTTAAACCAGGTTAATTCCATTCACAAATTTAATGGCAATATACTTGACTTAGCCATCTCAGTCTGTCTCCTGTAACTCTGTGGACAACCCAATAATAATGTGTGATAATTATCATCCAGTCATTGTATCTGAAATTAACATTCATAAGGTGCCACGGAAGGAGTATAACATTTGTAAGTAAGACTTTAAAAGGAGTAACTTTGATTCCATCAATGCCTTATTGGAGAATATAAATTGGGTTGGTTTACCATGTTGTTTAACTTTGGATGCAGCTTTTGAAGGATTTTATGGTGGACTTCATAATGCCATGAAACTCTACACTTCAACTACAAGGATTGGTCTCTTTTCATTCATTTAATGGTTTAGTAGAAGTCTTATTGGCCTCATTAGATGGAAACATGAGTGGCACAGTAAATACAAGAACATGGGTCTTGCTTATGACCATCTGAAATTTTCGGCTTGTCGAGCAGAGTGTCCCTGTCCTTTGAATGCTATAATTTATTTAAGAGCACGAGCCTCATACACAACTAATAATGTTAAGTACTCCATGTTAATTTTCTTACAAAGTCTAATAGTATATCCAACAACATGTATCTAAATAACAATGCTGTGGCTTCAGATATTGCCAACCTTTTTGTTGACCATTTTCCAGTGTTGATGATACATGTATACCTGATTCCCTTACAGATTTTGAACCCTTTTTGTGATATCATTTTCGATATTTTCTATTCCTGTCGATAGAGATACATTCTAAACTCACTTGTCACTAAAGTCAATTGACTTGACCAAGGGCAGTGGCCCTGATGAAATAGCACCTGATTGTCTAAATGCTGTCACTCTTGGCTTATCCATTATACGTTTTATTTAACAAATCCTTCTCTTCGAGATTATTCCTCAAGTCCTAAAGCATAGTTATGTAATATCCACCTTCAAATCAACAGACCTCAATGATATAAAGATTTTAATGCTCCATGGTCTAACAGGCTTGCCCTGCTAAGATACTGGAAATCTTCCTAGCAGACAAATTATCTGATTAGGCGAAACATTCACTGGAACCAGAGCAACATGGTTTCAGGAGTAGAAAGTCTACAGCCACCACTCTCCTTGTTTTTGACAATTATGTTAGGTCACCTTGGAGAATAGATTTCAAGTTGATGCAATTTACACTGATCACACCAAAGCGTTCAAAAAAGTAAACCACTCTATCTTATTGTATAAATAGGAGGTCAATGGTATCCATGGTGTCTTGCTTCAATGGATTAAAAACTATTTATGTGATCGCACTCAGGTGGCCAACTTACCAACTACTGAGTCTAGAATATTTAATGCCAACTCTGGAGAGCCTTACATGTACCCTCTACTTTTCTTAATTTTTATGTATGACATTGGTAACTCTCTATCTCCATGTCACTTCCTTATGCATGCTGATGATGTGAAAATCTTTACAGTGAATAAATCTATAAATGACTGTATAGTTTTTAATGAAAGTGTGAAAAGATTTTCTACATGGTATTTGAATAGTAGTGTCAAATCACTAGTGTCATTTCCTTTTACCATCAGAAGTCTCATATTGTCTATGACTATTTAATTGATGGAATTGCACTTGCACATATGAAACATATCTCACATTTAGGAGTGAATTACACTCGGATATGTTACCCACATGGATAATGTAGTCAAGAAATTTCTTAAAACTCTGGGTTGTATAATTCCTTAAGTCAAGTGATCACATGATGTGTAGGCTTAGAAGTCTGGCATAGTATGGCTAGTAGGAAGTTAAGTCTTGCATGTACAGTATTAGAGCATAATAACTTATACCTTGGAGCCTTATTATAAAACCATATTAACCTTTTCGAAAAAGTACAGAATAGGTTTCTCAGATATATTTATTTAAGATTTATTGGTAATAAAACTGATTCTTATTATGTTCCATTTATTGATTGAATGTTGTTATTTGATAGTTTGCCTCTTTCCCTAAGGCATTTCATCTCTGATATAGTATTTATTTTTAAGTTATTGCAATGGCTATATTAAAATTTCACCCTTATTGGAATTACTCTTTTTTAATGTTCCCACATAAAATACCATTTATTCAAAATCCCCCATGAAAGTTTTGTAAGAGGAACTATACAAAGTAGTTCTCTCCTTAAAATAGAATTATGCATTTATTTTAACAAGTTACCTAATTGTGATATGGATGCCATATGACACATGTCTTTAAATGCATTAAAAACCTGTGGTATTATATATACAATTGACTCTGTGTGATTCTTCTTAGCTATAAGATTCTTTCTTACGTTTTAATGTAATCATGCCCATTGTAGATATCTTATCATTTGTACCCTACTTACATTTTTATGTTGATATAGGTGTATTTTCTCATGTTCAGTTTTGATGTTCCATTTCCAAAATTGTACTTATATCATAATTTGGCAGTTGCCCACAAACAAACAATCAATACTTACTATTTCTCATGGACTCCTACCAATGATATAAATAACGATTCAATAATTTGCAGATCTGTCAGCACAGACACTTAAGCGGAGAATGTGTTAGAAGAAAAACTTTGTACAAATCCACAATATGATGTGTTTTTATCGACATCAGTAAAAATACATCGTATTGTGGAATTGTACAAAGTTTTTCTTTTAACATGTTCAGTGCAACTAAATTCCACCAAGCATCGTCTGCCTCCATTGACGTTATTCACCACTTAAGCAGAGCTTTGTTTTCAGAATATGAAACAGATGTTTTCTCAGGGAGCATAAAAACAAGCATTCACTAGAATTTCCACTAAGTACTTCTCACAGATGAAGCAAGACATCTTTGAACACCCACATTCTCTTACAAAGTGAAAGGACAGAAATGGAAATGGCACGTACCTGGGGACCACACCAGTGTGAAGGAAGTATCCGTTTTATTTCGGACCTGGAAGCAGGAGCTCAAGTCTTCACCTGATATTTTAATAATTTTCTCGGGTAAGATTTCCAGTACTGCCTCCCACTCACGATGGACATATGCCTCCAAGGTGCTTCGTCTCTTCGAAATTGCAGGCAATCCCGGATGCCTGCAGGAAAGAAATAACACGTATATGCCATATATATGGCGTTTTGTGGGGTTTCGGGGTAGTAATGACAACCAAGCTGAGGATAGAATATTATATTATTGCATAACAAATATATTATCTCTAAAATCATACCTTCTGATCGTTGGCATGTTATGACCAATCCCGCAACGACCGCTTACGCCGATCATATGGAATGATAAGGGCTCCTGCGAAAGAAAAAGTGACGAAATAATGAGGTGATTACGGTCACATCTGAGGGTCCAATGACAACAGTATCTTACCTGGTTTTCTACGAAACAGAACACTTGTTTTTCTACGGTTCCCTCGAATGGCGGTTTAAATTCTATTCTGATTACGGAAGTTTCACCACCTCCTATTATGCTTCGAGCTGGGTCAAATCGGAATAATGAGTTTTGAATGTCCACGTCAAAATAAAACTCTGCAGGTGCCGATGAGTAATTGCAGAGCTCCAATTTGCTGTCTACCAAGGTGCCCATGTTTGTTCTGAGAGTGATCTCGGAGGCCGAGGGCACGATATATGGTCCTGCAAATAAAAGATAGTATCATCCATGCCAATTCTAGACAAAGGAAGAGTTGTTTTGGTCCACTGGGCATCAAAGAAATTTAGAGTTTCTTACCTATGCTTTTTCCTTTAAGGCAGATCTGAGTCACGGGAAAATCTTGGCAGTAAATATAAACGTACACTGAAAAAACACTTTGTATATGAGAATCGTAGGTTTGGATGTCACACCCAAACCTGAGGTGAAGGAAAGGACTTGCCCATACATTTGGATGTGTCATCCAAATGGAATTGGTGATGAGGTGTTGGATGTGCCACCTACTCCTTTGGTTGCTGCATCCAAAGAAGATGGACGAGTACTTTGGGTTTGAGAACCAAAGTGTTGGGTAGCTCATCAGAACAACATTTGGATACCGAATGAAAACTTAAGATGACCAGTCCAAAGGCATATGCCCCTACCCCTTCCTCCCTCCTTTTAAACCCCACTACCCTACAATATTTTTCTTTTTCAGCCCCTTTATAAATAGGGTAGTAGGACAGTGCAACTAGAAAAATGAGAAAACTGGGCTCTGTGGTTGTTATGATATCTATTTTCACATAATTCATCAACATATTACAAAAAATGTACAAATTTAACAATTTAACACAATTATCAAATTTTATTGACATTTAACACAATTATGTTTTTATGATATCTATTATCACATAATTCGTCAACATATTACAAAAAATGTACAAATTTAACAATTTAACACAATTATCAAATTTTATGTCAATAACATAAAAATATTATTAAAATACAATCATAACATAATACAAAATATGATCAGGAAATACAAGAAATATAAAAAAAAACTGAATTTTCCCTATAGTATATGGCTCAGAGATACATATGAACTTTCTTTCACAATTGAATGTATGGCAAGGGATGGAGTGACCAATTGTCTTATAGCAATACATTCATAATTGCTTGTGCATTGGACTTCATAAGCATGAAGGTCATGCTCAAACCCAACAGTATAAAACACTTTACAAACTAATATAACATAATTATTTGCATCTTGTAACACAGAATCAACCAAACCAAAGGTAGGATAAATTTCGGATATACCTTCTACTCGCATGGCAACACAGGATCCTTTCCTGTACGTGTGACCGTTTACTGTCACCCAAGTTAATTTGCAACTACTATCCAAAAATGATTTCGGGCAGCTAGACTGAAATGAGCAAAAACCTGGTAAGTTTGATATGTGATGTACCTTTACACACTTCCCAAACTTATTATTTGGGGCAAAACCTTTGCCCAATAGTAATCGATATGCAAGAGTGTGCAACTCCTTATGCACGAGCGTCTCAGCAATATCTATTCTACTAGTTGTTGCTACTGCTTCTGTTTTCTTATGCCTATGTTTGGATTCAAATCTAAATGTGGACAAGTGTGTGATTGGCCCACTTTCTTCTAAAACTCTGGGGTAGTGAACCCAAATATGAAGTTTATGAGGCACTGTTTCAGCATGAAAAACTTCCAAAAACATTTCATACATTCCACTGACATACTCTTTCAACAGAGGTACATGACCAGTATGGAGACGAGGAGCCAAAACAATATCGAGAACTTTGCGCATAGAGAGATAAAATTTCCACACATCATTATCCATTGGAACAATATCTCCCACCAACATGGCAAACATGAGGATAAAAGATTGCATTTCACTTGCTGACATCCTAAGCTGTTTATCTTTAGCCTCATCATGAGAAATAGGAGGCGGCCTATTGCTTATTGCATTGGCACGACAATCAAAACCTTCCAATCTATCATTCAAAATAGTAAGGAAGCTGCATTTTGTAGATGAAAAGTTACATGCAAAATAGTTTACAATCAGCCCCATAAACTTTTTAAATGCACCTTCAGGTCCATCATGAAGATAGTCTACAGCAAAGTTGGAGCATGTTTCAAAATAATTAACCCTATCCCACACTGACTGCTCTTTAACACCAGTATTTTTTGGATCAAATTTTTCAACATCCCTGTCATGACTTGACTGGGTTCTCAAATTCCTCTCACAGGTTTCCCACTGCCTTGCAAATTTACTTGTCTTGCAAAATCTACAACAGTAGTGAGCATTAAAACCTTCCTGAAAGCCCAAAATCTGATTTAAACCCAAGTTATCACCTAGAACGAGGCCAAGAGCAAAGAAAATTCTTTTTGGACCACATTCAGTGTTTATCTCAATGCCTTCAGATTGGAGGAAGTTTAACTCTTTCACTATTTCCGAAAATGTTGAGTGATTAGCAAATTCTACTCTGTCACCAGAGGAAAACAGAGCAGCCAAAAAAATGTTTTCAAGCAGGGACTGAACTTCAGGAGGAAAACATGGGATACAGTAATAAACTCCACCAAGTTTATTTATACATGCATGAGAACCCAGTGGGTTGTTCACCTCAAAATCATCAAAATAAAGAAACAGTGGAAAGACAATTTTACCCTGAAAGTGTTTAATCTTTAACCTCCATAAATTTCCTTGCACAAAGTTCTCACGCCAACCCACAGCAGCAGACAGTTTGGTGACATATGAAGTTACAGAGGAGAATACTCCTGGTAAACTAAATATTTTTTTAAGGACAACCCGCATTGGAATAAATTTGGCTGTAACATTTGACAATACTCTTTTGAGCATACCATGCTTCCGTTTCCTTCTAACTCTGGATCCTATTGAATACGTATGGCCAGAAATAAAAAGGTCTCGAGCTTTCAAAACCTTCAGATACTTATGTTCAGTGGAAAGGTTTGAAAAAGGTTGCACTATAAAGTCTAGCTGTTTCTCCACCTTGACACATGCTTCTTCCTTCTCACAAGAGGTGATAATATTTTGAACTTCTGGCTTTAGTAAATCTAACATAGACTCTATTACATCTGTAGTCGTTTTCATTATATCAACAACATGACTACGAGGTAACTTGTGATTTGCATACAACTTGGCTGCAAACTCTAAAACCATGTCTTCAAAAATATGTGGAATGTTAAGAGGGGCCTTACTGCTTGGAGGGTCCAGGTTTTCCTGAGGTCCATTATCTCTATTAAATGATTCAACTTCCTCATGAAATTTTTTTGATGTCGAAGTTGGTTCTGGTATATTGTCAGATATTTGAGAACAACTATGTTGTTTTAACAAATGGACTCTGTATGCTTTCCAACCAGAATAAGTAGCAACACAGCCATCACCCTCTGCACAAGTAAACCCAAAGTCTTCATTAGGTTGTAAATTATGAATAAATTTGAAATGAGAATGGAGAGCAACAATGGAAGGCAGAGTCAAACTACATGAGAAACAGGTAGGCATTGTGCTTCCTACCCACACAACCCAAAAAACACAAAAAAGAGAAAAACAAGTGAACACTTTACACTTTTAATGCTGCAATGAGACGTTTCACTTCAGGAATTTTAGAAACAGCTTGAGATTGAGGGTCCTTTACATCTTCCATCCCAAACAAGGCCTTCTCTATTATTACCCACAGACGGGCACTTTGGAGAGGGTATCTGCAGTAAAGAGCATGATATGCATAGAATGTTGTAGCAAACAAATCTCTCGTAGTGGGCAGCGTTACAGGAGTTTTGTCAATGACAAAATAATTGGTATGAATATTTGCCAAAGAATCTCCAATAACCATTGGAAAGGGTTGTACAGTTAGCCCTCGTGCTCTGTAACGTTCCTCAATCCCATCATAATGTTTCAGAAGGTCATCAGTCTGAAAAAGACAAAGTATTGTTTAATTTCTTGAGTGTAACTTAATTTTTGACATCCAATATAGGTCCAAAAATTACCTTAGAATAGCAAAGAAATCCATCCAACACATCCTTCCTTGATGGCTTCCATGCTTTTCCCTTAGGGACTTTTAAGGGAACTGTCGTTACTAAACGAGCAAATAAATGCAATAGTTCTGCATCCGAGCACCGAGCTGCAAGAAATAATTCATTTCAATCATAATCATTCATGCAAACATTGAATAAGGAAACTAGTGTAGGAAGCTCTTGATGTTGGCCTACCTGATACAGAAATATTTTCAATGGCAAGCTGTTCTTTCACCTTTTCAACAAATGGCTCCCAGTGGGTAGTAATTCTACCATAGGCATGAGGGAATAATTGCCTAAAATCACTCTGGAGCTGTAAAAATAAAAACTATGGTATTAGACAGGTTTTGCAATTTATTTTCATTGAGGCGGATGCTGGAGCTGGCATATTTTTGAAATATAATAAGTGAAAGCATTTTCAAGTTATTTTTCTATGGGGGAAAGGATGTGGATGGTACCAACCAATTTGTAGCCTTCAGGTTGTTTTAGCACAGGATATGTGTATATGTACATATAAGTTGACTCATCAGCAGTTTCAGACCTTAGTTTGGCCTGCCGGTATCTCACTGTCTCTTTCCAGTACTTTGTAAGTGTATCCCATTCATTCAGTTCTGTCTGCAGAAACTGCAATCTTTCTTCAACATCTACAACATGACAGAGCACATATTACCTGGAATTAATTAACTACCAAGAATTTGCTATCTCTTCATGTGGTACAAAAATGGCAATTCAAAATACCTTCTTTATTAAGGGTGCATGGAAGGAGTCGAGCCAAATCATCAGTACCGTCACAAATTGTTGAGTCTTCTCCAGGTCTCTTAATCCCTCGCCTTGACTCCCTTAAACCAAACTTTCGCAACTCCTTGCAAATATTTGTGTATTGGTCATACAGTTTCCCTGATGGAAGTGACGTTTTACCCTCACTTGTCCTAGATGGGTTATACCACAGCTCCTGGAAAACACAAGTAATGCCATGATACATGATAGATTCAATTCATGATGGTAGTTTGAATTTGAAGTAAATGAGAAGTGTGTAAACTTACAGGATCTTCATTAAATTCTTGTCCCACACAGTCTGCCAAAAACCGAAAGCGATGAGGGGTTATGCTACAAAACAAAAAAAATTGTGTTAAAAGTTTTTTAAAAATAACAAATAATGGGTCAAATAAAAAAAGCATTCATTTTAACTTACTCCTTGTTAGCATCTAGCCCTAGCTCGTGCAAAACAATGGCTTTTGCCAATTTGAACTTCAGGGCCTGCTCCAGCTGTTTCTTATGCTGATATGCAGCCAGAACAATTAGTCCATCAATTGACTTTTCAGCCAGACTTCTTATATACTGAAACAGAAGGAAAATGCTTACTCAAACCAAAAATACTTTGAGGTAACCTTAATTTACATCATATAGATTGGACTAGTAAAGGGATAAGCAATGGTGGGGTATTATGGCAATGGATACATTTCTTCAAAACCTCCTATCAGGCTCGAAGTATTTTTAAAAATATATCAGGAAATGGAAGAAAGATAGGAATGAAATTCAAACTATAATTAATAATGATAGTTAGACAATAACAGCAAACATGGATAAAGCCAACAGGTTTCAAAAGTACTTCGCTGGTGTCTATATCAAGTCTAATAAATCTGTATGTACTAACTCAGAACAAGAATAGGGTGTACCAGAAACAAGTAAGGCTTTTCCATTTGAAATAGATTTTAATGATATCTATAAAAAATCACAAAACTAAAGAGCAATAAATTGTGTAGGCCAGATGGAATAAGAGGGGAAATGCTCAAGATTGGTGACACAGAAAGGTGGTAGCTAAGTACTAGTATGAAACTACAGACACATCTTTTTAAATAGTGTTGTTTGTAAAGTTGTCGAAAGAATGGTAACAGACTATATTATGGCCTGTTGCAGTTTAAATGAATGGACTAGTCCATTAAAAATGTAAATAGTTAATTGGTTCAGAAAAAGGTTATCCTGGTTGTATAATGGAAAAGAAATTGATTATACTAAACATTATCATAAATTTTATTACCTGTTTCAATATTACTTTGCCACCTATCCGTTAGCTAAATTGCAATGGAGATATTGAATAAATAAGAGTGATTAACATTTGGGTATGGTCCCTTGACTCCTGCAATGTGCAACAGAGTTGGATTATGTTTTCATCCATAAGTTGACTTAAATTGCATGAAAATTACATAAATATTTTCCTAAAACTAAGGATTATTGAAGAATCCTAGAATTGTCTTTAGAAATTCCACATGTGGATTACTTCTCCAACAAGAAAATAATATTTTTTATAAAAACAATTTGCACCAATTTCAATTCACTACTTCCATTGAAAAAGGCAATGGGATCCCAGACTTTAAGTTTGGCTTGTAATAATCTGTATTTGCCCTTATCTAAAAGAAGAGTGGCTACCAAGTACATTGGCTTTGATATTAGGAACACCATTACATTTGACTTTAGCTCAAATTCAGTCCAGTTCCCCAAAAATTTCAAAATAAGTTCCAATGTAGCTCATATTGCCTAACAAGTACAAAAATAAAATATTGCAAATGTAGGCTAATGTTAAATACAGTTCACAAGTTTTTCAGTTCATAGGACTTGATTGATTACCTTGTATTTTGATTTTAACCATTCCACTTACTGTAATAACAATATAATTTCTGAACTTAAAATTAGCTTTACATGTGACCTAAGATAACAAGAACTTATTTGAAATGTACTCAATTTCATATAACTCTCTCTGGTTATAAATGAAAATCCTTAAGCTTGTACACCTTACTGATAAAATAACATTAATGGAATGAGAGTGTATGCTCAAAATTGCTTGTGGGTGCTTCTAAATAAGCCATTAATATCGATTCTTGTATGAAAATATGAATCCAGTTATTAAAATTATAACAAACAAAAATTCCCTAGGTTTCCTGAGTTAGAATAAGTTATTTTTCTGCCATAAGAAATGCAGGGCTCACATTTTTTCGCAGGATGTTAGCTCATATATCAAGAATTATTAAAAACCTAACTAAATTTCTAGAACTCGTTTGCCTTTTTCAGTGGAGGTAGTCAACTGAAATTGGATTATTTAAGATATTATTCTATTGCTGGAGAAGTAGTCCAATGGGGAATTTCCAGAAAATTCTAGGATCTTCCGATAATAATCAGCTTTAGGAAAACTTTCCAGCAATTTCCATGCCATAAAAGTCAAGTTATGGTTGAAAAAACTGTTGCACATTGCAGCATGCAAGGGGCCAAGTCCAGATTTCAATCACAAATATCTTAAATTATTAAAGGAGGCTAAAATTTTACTTCATCACTATTCTCACCTAACAGATTGTTCATCACAAATTTCATGGAAATCCAAGACGAGCGAGGCCTGGTCTATTTAACACAGAATGATCCTTACTTCTGTACTATAATGTGAAATAAGACTAAATGATATGACATGGAATCATAGAAATACACTTACCGTGCCTTTCGCCTGGTTAAGTAAATGTGTTTGCGCTATTGCGCGATCAAAATCAATTTGGTTCGCTAAAAATTCATGCGCTGACACAACCGTTGTTTCACCATACGAATTCACCGCCAGATCTACAACCAAGGACGTGTTCGCTGGATTCGAAGTCGATGATGCTGACCTGCTGGAAATCTCACTGTCTCCCTACAAAATAAAAAAATTATCTGAAAACTGCATTGTACCGAACTTTCATACACTTACCAACCTTGATTCTATAGGGAGATCATACATCATTAACATCGCTGCTTAATGCCTCCATATACTTAATACGGTGGCCTGCCTTTGGAATGAGCTCTGCCAGCACCAAGGGAGCCACAGTTGGCAGAGTGGAAAGCTGATCCGAACTAATCTCACTATCTGCACGAGACGGAAAAAGAAACGAGAATTGAGCGGTATGGAAACAAGACGAATCTATTCTTCTGCCTCACACCTTAGAGGTGGCTTGCAGGGTATTATGTAGATGTACATGAATTCTACAGTTTCGACATTAAGACTCCCGTCACGGGAAAGTGCTTCAGTTATTGCAGTTTCTATTCTAAGACAGCAGCATTTTTAATTCTGCATACAACACTAGTACCCGTAATAAAATAACTTGCCTGCGAATGGCAATAGGCTCCCAACGTGAGACAACTTAACCTCAATAACAGAATGAAAGTTCAATGTTAATATGCCCAACAGCACTGTCGACAAAATATGATCTGAGAGTTTTAATTTCGTTTATAATAAGCAAGTGGAGATAAGAATGGGAATCTGAAAAAGAACTCATAAGCAAAGGCTGGTAGTGTAGGCATGAGAATTAACACAAAATGGCCGTGCATTTTCAGTGCAACTTACCTGCGAACACCTGGATATAGGCTCCAAGTCCAGCCTTCAATAGGAAATTCTTCGTCCCTTCGTCCATAATCTCTTCGAGCAGCAGAAAAACAGTGAAGCAGACGCGGCAGAAGAGTCACAACAAAGTTCGCCTGTTTTACCCAGAACAAGTCCACACGTATCGACGGCTTGCCCGGATGAACACGAACAACACGGAAATACGGGTGCTATAGAGCTTCCTGAGAGCGCCACCAGAGCGCCCAACTATAGATTTAAATTTCGCAACTAAACCAGCAGAGTGCACCAACTACAACTTTGGGTCTCCCATCCAAAGGACGTTGACTAGACGTGTTTGGTGTGACACTTTTTGCCTTTGGTTCTCACATCCAAATAATTAGTTCTGACGTCGTATCATTCTTGATAGCGCATCCAAACCTTCCCGCCCAAAAGAGTTTAGGGTGTAGCATCCAAACCTGTTCTCTCAGTGTAATCTACATACGTTTGAAAGGGCTTTAGAGGTGTGAATTCTATATTTAATTCTATCTTTTCCTTTGGTCTCATGGTAAATGTCGTCCTGTCAAATCGGAACACGTGTCGAAGAGTGCGTGCCCTTTTACGCCTCTTAACTTTGAAACTCCGTACGTCCTAAGGAAAGAAAATGTTAAAACGATCGTGCTAACGCCAAACTATTGGAGATCTATTCAGCAATTAACTTACCAGATTGTCGTTTGTGGGAGCGTAAACCACGCTTCCACGGCAGCCCATCCTTATCGTTCCGAAGTCGATATTCGTGTTAGGGTTGATATTTGTAATACATAATGGACCTAAGTGCCCATCATATGTCTTACAAGTGTTTTCTGTGGCCATCATCACGTTTAAAAATACTACAGATTGCGCAGTAACGGCGACGCCAGTTGCTGTACTCGCAGAATTCGGCAAAATGGCGACGAGACGCGGAGAGAATTACTGAAATGCACACGCAACAATGTGACGAGGGAGCCACCGTTGCGTTCGTCACGAGTGAGCCTAGGTAAATATAGACTTATTAATGTTATAATTTACATTGCCTCTAAACGTTAATCAACCTTTGTGAAACCTTTTTGAAAAAATAATTCACAATATATTTTTTATGGATTTCTAACAAAAAATTTGAGGTCATCGGAACAAATGATGACGTCATATGTTCACGAAGACGCTGGTCCACCATAGTCGGCGGAGACAATACTTAATAATAATAACTATTATTATAATGGTGACTTTCTTTAGGGCGAAATTAGGGCTATGCGGCCCTGTCATACATTAACACTCATGTTATGAGTGGGAGAAAACGTTTTTTTATATCCGTGAGCGAAATCGGTAAATTATCGTGACATGGGTAAAATATCGTTGTTCTCTTGTTCGCTACCATACATTCGTTGGTGGTTATCCGGGATAGTCGACGTTCATCTTGTCGACATTCATTCATTGAGTCATTCAATGAACGGCAAAAAGACCCAATCGAACGAAATTTTCAACGAATCTATGAGCTGATGTCAGAGCCGTTGGCTCAGTTTTGTGTTCCGTTTCTTCTGCGTTTAGCGCACCGCTAAGAGTTTCGAATTTGTTTTTATTGCAATTTGGCGGCAAAGTAAATCTAAGGAAAATGGAACCCACAGAAGGCGGTGAGTTTTTAACCTAGGATTATGAATTAGGTGTAATTTAGCATGTGTTTTTGTGTGTTACATAGAAGAGTAAAACAATATTTTATGTCATGAATGCACGGATTTAATTAATTTACGGCGGTTGAGGCTGTTAATAACGTTATAATTATTATCCAGTTCCGTGGTATTATTTTTTTTGCACGTCCGTTTTACTAGTTTGAGGATGAGAAATTTAGTTCTAATTAATCATAGGCAACCGTTACGTAACACCATATCAACGGAAAGTCCTGTTGGCCTATATGAAAAGCCTTATGTCCCTTCCCGTCGGCCTTCCTCCTCATTCCTACGCCGCCTCACTATTGCCGCCTCGATAGCCCAGTCATCCATGTCTCTAAAATGTGAACGGATGGAAGGTTATCCATGAAAAATGATTCGTACAAATCTTTTTTAATTTATGCGTCCAACATGCGTGCAAGTCGGAAGTAACTTTGAATTACATGAGCGTCAACAGCATACTAAGATATCGTTGAAGCTCAACAGGGAAAGGAATTCCTTTTTAAGTAGGTAACTCAAACCCAAGGCATCCAAATAGTATTTACAAATGAAATAACTGCTGGATGAGTGATATTCTGATTGCATAGATCATACCTATTAGAATGGCGATAATAACCATTTACACGAAGAAGACTGATTTTCCACTATACCAAAAAACTATAAAGGCATTAAATACGAGAATTTCTATTAGAATACATTCCGGGAATGTCATTAATCAACCTCGATTTATGAAAATATGTTAGAAGTAAATTAGCATTACTCACCTGACTCGCATGTACCGCAAAAACACTAACGGAAAGCGCTTGAAATGCTTGGCTCCGGGTAGTGGCGGGGTTTTTTCCCCCATGATGCTCTTTTATTTCAGGTGCGACGCTAGCGCCGTTCGCCGAAGAATTACGGTCGACACGGAAGCTTCGGGTTTGAGTCGTTCCGTGAACGAAGAACTGCCAAATGAGCCGTGGGCGCTATCTTGTCGGAAATTTGATGACGTATTTAAGAAAATCTGAAATATGATGACGAAATTTCAGATTGTCGACACTCCCGTATAACCCACCAGGGAGTATAGAAAATAATTTTCTGATACATGTGATGTGTACACCCACAGAGTAATACCTTACTCTATGGTACAACGGAACGTTGCCAAACGAGACTACAATTTTACCCTGTTTTAACACAGTTAATTTATTCATAGTAGTAAAATAAAATACTGTACGTGTTATAATGACAAATGATACATGAAGCCAGGGATATCAATGCCATTGGGAATGCATGGCAATAGCGCCTGCAAAAAACGATACGATGGGAAACAAGAAATTATTATATCAACGGAAACGAGATATCAAAGTGAATTTCATTGATTTAATCATACCTAGGGTGGAAAACGTGGATAGCCATAGATAACCATGTCGGCGTCTAAGTCTTCCGGCAAACCAGTAGAAAGTAGAAGTTCCTACAAAAATTATTTATCTCCGGGTTCTAGCTCCATTATTCCACGGAGAACATTGTACCGGAGTAAAATTGTTGAAACAAGCAAAACCTCGTTCTTTGGACTAATGAAGAATGATGACAATACAAGCTCTAGTACGCATTTTGAATCAGAGTTAAAGTAATTAACCGTATACCAATGCGTGTTTCATTTTCAGATCGATCGCTGGTATATGCGTTTCTGTCGCTTTGAATTCCATTTTCACCACTTTCAGAATTTTTTTGTATATTTGTGGCAATTCAAAATTAATCTCCAGTCTTTTGAACTATCATGTCAGTAGAATTATTTTACATTATCTATAACTAAGTAAATAAAGTGTAATCTGTACCTGCCACTTTTGCTTGACTGAATAAGTTACAAATTATTTTTTAGGAAAGTGTCTATTAATAGACACTATCCTAAAAAATAATTTGAACCAATTGGTTCGGAGGGCATGACTTCAAGCTGCAGCTCTGATAGCATAGAAGATAGTGAGGTAGGCTTTCATGTAATAGTTGAGACACCAGATGACTGTGATGAACGTCTACCTCCCTAAAATGATGACAGGTTCAACAATAATGATTTGATCAGCCTCTGTGTTGAATTATCTGAAACCAAGGCAATGAGAAGTAACATTTCCTGTTAAATGGTTCCAGGGCGTTCCAGGCTATTTCCCCCCGGAAACATACATGGGAACAAGCGACCCCCCTGGAAATTTATGGGAACTTTCATGTTCCAGGGGGAACATACATGGGAAAAAGCGTCCCCCCTGGAAATTTATGGGAACCTTCACGTTCCAGGGGGAACATACATGGGAGCAAGCGTCCCCCCTGGAAATTTATGGGAACCTTTATGTTCCAGGGGGAAAATGGGGAACATACTTGGGACTAAATGTGTCCCCCTGGAAATTTATGAGAACGTTCATGTTATATGTACATTGCAATTTTAGGCAGCACTCAACGATCTAAACGATTATGTGTATAAATAAATGTTTAAATGTCACATAGTAATACAGTTTTTCTATTTTTTTTTAATTATGGCCCTCAATTAATGTTTGTACCATTAGTATGGCATGGATCAACCGAACCTTTATACCACGTAATCCGGCGAAAGCTATATGTCGACTCAAAAATGTTTAGGGATTCAAAACCTATGCTGGATACCCGGATAAGGACTTGGTTTTGAAAAATGCGGGTTTCAACTAGCAAATGGCGCAGCGTCCGCTACGTTGAACAAGTGAAGATCGATATTTTGGTTGCTTACAGCATATTAACACATCGTGCTAGGGGGAATAAAATACTGCCTAAATATTATGGTTATATATTCCCCGGTGCAACTGTCACAAATTCCATCGTCACGTTTGCCGTTTATGCGATTCGAGGTGGATGCCTTCGCAATTCAAGTTGGATGGGAGACGCCAATGAATGGACTCCGCCAAGTTACTGAAGCAAGGCAAGTTTTTCTATTGTTTTCATTATTTACTATTAGGGTAGCATATTCTGTGTAATTAGTTTAATTAAAGGTAGATGTTCGCGAAGAGGTCTCACTCTTTTTCGCTTTTAACTTTTCAACCGTACTCAGCACAGATATCGGCTTACTTTTACCTTAAAATGATGCTCTGACAATTGTGTCGGTAGTTACCGCATTCCCGTCACATTTGTTCTTCCAAAGATATTTTTATTCTAATTCACGCTTTTGCGCAATTTTTCCGATGTTTTCGACGCCATATTGCCGTGTTTTGTCACTCGCCACCACAGGGCATCGTCATAATTTCACCTCTTCTCATTGTCGACGTTCTGAGTCGCAGGCACGGGGTACACAGCCTTAATTTTCCCATTTTAGAGTAACGAGCACAGGGTTTCCCTACTCTTTGATCGATATTTTCTGCTTTTTTTCTCGGTTTCCCTATGAGAACATGGAAATGTTTGCCCTTCACAGCGAGCGCGCGCACGAGCAGTGAAGGGCAAATATTTCACTCGCGGTTCATTGTTACTGCACAAGATCTTAAGAAAATAAATTATTTAAGATAGGAAATCTATTAAAATTGTGGATTAAGGAGGGAAAATTGGTTCTCGCAGTGAAGGGCAAAATTTAGATGATACATCGATAGCAAAATGCTACAGGACGTGTTGCGGGGGCACAGGTGATCGTGAACATTAAATAAATCTCTCCGTCGGAATGATTCACTCCATTCCCATTTTACAAACCAATTACTATCACCATGCGTTTAACGTCACGTGCCCTAGGCTCTTTTCCTACTCGCACATCAGTCTTCGTTTCCCTGCTGGTTTGTTCGCTTCGCTCATCTACTCGTACCTGCGACATACCTTGCTCTGGATGTACTCTGACGATTTATGACGCTGGACGATCGCTTGCTACCGCGGAAGATGGCATCAGCTTCCTAGAGGAACATGGTTATCTTGCTCCTCGCGCAGGCCAACTATGTCCTCCTTGCGGAACTTTCATGTCATATCAGGAATCTAGACATCGCTGGCGATGTCAGCCTGAGGAAAACTGTACGGTGCAGTTTCACCTTATCCCGCTACAAAGATATACACATTATTTCGTCTTCAGAATAAAGCTAATCTGAACATGAAGCATATAGATTTCAGTGTTTACCTCATTAACCTTATTCTGGCGTTTATCAACGTATTACCAACAAAACTATGTGCATGTAACCTATCGTAAATACATTTTCGGTGACAATTTCAAATTGGAAAATGACATGATTTGTAAGTTAGGCAAATGACAAAACGTCTTTGTGTATCGGCTGATATCATCAACTTGTGGGAATGAGAACACTCCCATGTTATGTATCTCTACTATGAAAATCCGAGGGAGCGTGGATTTAATAAGGTACTATATACTCTCTAAAACGGATGTAAAAGAGATTGCTAAAACATTCGCGGTCCATTTTTCATTCCCCCTCCCGGAGACTTTAACGGGGGAGTAACATCTCTGCCGGAGACTTCATCAGGGGAGAATTCTCTCTGCCGGAGACTTCATCAAGGGAATCATTCCCTGGTCAAGTCTCCAGCGGAGGAATGTTGAGTTTTTGACAAACCAAGACGCAGGGACACCCACAAGTAAATAATTTATGGAGTAAACAGATTTCAATATGAAATATTGGGTAGTGTCGATTTCAGGGGGACTGCATGGCGGATGGACCCAGGTAGTCTCTAGAACACCCTCATTAGGAAGGCCCTCGCTCGCAGAATGCCGGATGGACTTACAAGAACCGTAACTCATACAAATATTTTTTTTACCAAATCAAAGGTTTTAAACTGAATTTTTGTTTGTTACTAATATCCAATCCACTGTGTATTATAACTACTACGCGTTATGAAAGAGGTTCAGTCTGAATCTCTGATTAAGAGTTCATGGGTAGTTGGAACTTATTTTTTCGAGATACTCGCTCAGGTGATATAATCAATTATTAGTTTAACCCTTCCGCTACCAAGGAGGGTGATAATATTGGCATGTGTTTTTCAAGTTTAAATATTTGAAATATTTTCTTGCCTCTTGGTATTTGTTCCTCAAAGCCAAATGATTTTATACTTCGTTTTTTTTCATCCATAGTATGTTTTTTGTCTAATTTAAATAAAACGGTTTCTTGGGTAACTATGGGTTACCACTCTTGGGTTTATTTTTCTCTGTTTTATCCAAGTAGGAATTTTTCCCTTCCCAACTTGAACTGAAATATATACATTTCCTAGATATTTCTATCAGAAATCCATTCGTCTTACGTTCGCGTATAACTGTGCTTCAATACCGGGATTGAAACTTAGTAAAAATAGGTATATGATTTAGGCCACCTGACCACATACATGGTTTTATCATGAATTACTTATACCAAGATTTGTATTTTGCACTCGCCACCTGGGATTTCTCGTGCAAGTAAAAATATTTATCTCATATGGTACTCACTTTTTCTCCTCCACATTATGACGTGTCTGATTGACGACAGTTTTATCAGCACCAGCGTGTTTAGGTCAAGCGTTAGTATTTACACTTCTAACCTGAAAACACCAGCAAGATAGATAGTAAAACTGTCGATGATTAGACAGTCCGACCTCCCAAAGCTAAGGAGAACCCGAGAGTTCAATGTAAGAAGACATATCATCCCCACGGAAATCAGAAAAAGAATATTTTTGCTATGCATTATGCTTTCAATCTCTTGCACATGCCTACCAGGTACACCCTGCTTTGGAAATACTCTAAACAGCAGTTTTGAAAATCTCAATCCAATCGCATTATTTCACATCCTGAATGAAAAAAGAATTACCCTAAAAGCTTCATTACGTTAGAAAATAATATATTCGTCATTAGCATTAGAGCCGAGCTTGCTACCTTACTTCCTTTAAAAAACACCCAAGTTTTCTACACCAAATACATACTTATCTTTAGTATTCTGTGAATTAATCCTTTGAATTGCCATTTCATACATTTCTCCAAGTAACCAACTTTTGGTCCTCCCTAAAGTTGTTTGCCATTTCTTTCAAAAGCATACAAACTCTTACATCCAAGCTCTAAGATCCTAAATGCATAGATTTGTCATCACTTGACCATTAAGGCCCTCGACCCAGAAAATGGCTCACTACGAATTTCAGTGTAAAAGGTTTAAAATATTGGTGTCTATATTACACTGCCACAATTTATTTGGAATCTTTTATTTTCTTACTTCTCTTTTCTCTGCTACCAGTACAACTCAACCTATTCTTAGTTCGGAGAACCGTCATTTCATTCTTCAAACTAGAAATCTCGTCTCTTGCTCTCTGAAGTGAGTTCATTTCTTCATGTTCTGCAACTGTAGACTTTCCATTAAATGTGACTCACTGATTGGACGGACCTGGTCTGACAAGACATCAGTGCAAATAGCACCATGGTTGACAGCAACTAAATGAAAAAGAAAAATGCTGGCAATACTAAGAAAAGCAACTCCGGGATACCTATATTTCATATATGTACAGTCACCGCATAAAGTCTGGTGACATCAGAAACTTCATCCCCTTAATACACTAGCCCCTATGACGAGGTTCCGATTCACGACTACTCGGGCCACTTTCTCACCTCCCTCCCACCCCCATCCCCTCTATCTCCCCACCCCTCAAGTTTGAATCGTATTTTCACTTATTCGCCGCTTTTGTCGATGCCACAGTTTATGTGGCCACTGTGGAGGGGAGGATAGGGAACTAGAGTTCTTTTCCTCGGCAAGACAGTTTTTCTGGGACAAGGTTGGTAGTATATAAAACTTTTATATTTTTAGGTATATTCTAAGATCCTTGTTTCTGGCAGGTCTCTTTCGTTTCACGTTAAACGGCGACGGCTCATTGGCCACGCCAAATATCGTTGGCGTAGCAATCCAGACGTATCTCTTTTATCTGAATTCATAAAGTGGCTCTCTTTTCAAAATGCCCCGAGCACAGCAAATAAATTTTGCTCAAGTAAGCGGAATCTTACACAACTAAATCTTATTTACGGCAATTGACGACTCAGAGCCTTTACCTGAACTTATTGCAATAAATTACATCAAAGTAATGGAATATTAAGTAGTCCAATCGCGCATATTACTTCGTTACGTTTACGATGATGCTCAAGCCTTTATGTATCTTGTGTGTTTCGGTAATTTTTAAGATATGTTCACTAACTGCCTACCAACATTTCATCAGCTAAATTCACTTTAATTTCTTCCTCTAAGTCCCTGAGTGACGTTTATGACCCTTAAGCCACATTGGTGGCCCTGCCGCGATGGAGGCCTTGTCTAATTCTAACGCAGAACCCTACACACTTCACCTGGGTGCGCAAAAAAGATGAATAGACGGGAAATAACGCGCAGGGATAGCTCTCTATCCACCTTCATGCGCACGGAGAGGAGAGGAATCTCTACCTGGAATATTAACAGCAAGGTCCACCGGTGTCAGCACTGCGTCGCTCTCCATCGCCGATCCCTCGTCGCACACGCAAATGAAACACTTTGCACTAATTCACACATCACTAGAATGACCATGCACTTAAAAGAAATTACGGTGACACTTTCTCCATTGCACTTCACACACCAATGCTGGAACCAAGGACCTTCCATCTTACAGGGAAGCGGCTGTCTCCTCCAGCAGTAATGTTGGTGATGAATTTGTGTATTTCACCGTGTATGTAGTTTGTG
Source organism: Pyrrhosoma nymphula (assembly GCA_963573305.1). Lineage (NCBI taxonomy): Eukaryota > Metazoa > Arthropoda > Insecta > Odonata > Coenagrionidae > Pyrrhosoma > Pyrrhosoma nymphula. The sequence continues at coordinate 100,143,744 of OY754332.1, read as the reverse complement.
TGATTTACTTAAAATTGTGGTTGCAAAAACTGCAATATGGCTAACTTGGCAATGCTTGAAGCATTGGGAAAATATAATTTGAATAATTTCAATCCAATTACAATAGAAATAACAATAATAACCATTTTAGGTATGGCCAGTTAATGTTTGAATAGAGCCTGTTCTGAAGCATCGCGTTGAATGTAGGTTATGCTTAAAGAAGTGGGCAAGATATGGAGTTAAGAGTTAGAGATGACGGATGATGAGGAAGCAGGAGAATATGTTGAGTACTAACTTTTAGAGATAATGTATCGAAAAATTGCAAATGTAAACATAATAAACATGGGGTCTATGCATCAGACTACGAATAATGTAAGGGCTACGTCATATAAAAGGAAAATAAGCACTATCGTTTTCACTGAAATGTAGACACCCACACGCCCCATTGTACTGATTTGATTGAATGGGGCCTGTTCGGAAAAAACATAAGAGGGTTGGCACACGAGGGTAGCTGCGACCTTTGCCTTTACGTCACCGAGAGCCGACGAGGACAGACGTGAATGCGACCGGACTAGCGGAAATAGAGTCAAATAAACTCCGAGAGCATAAGCCCTAGCGAAAGGAATGCATTGAGGAAACTCACGTCCACGCACACTTTGGGCCGATCGGAGTCTTTTCTTCCGGGCTCCGTCGCGAGGTTTTTCCTCTCCCTAGATTCAAATTTGGACTCATCGTGTTTCTCTCACTAATAAGCGGCTTTTTAGCCGAGATGGTTAATTCCATGCGCCGAAGTTGGAGTGCGGTTCTGGCAGTGTTCGAATCCATGGGCCAACTTTTTAATCTTTTAGATTGAAAAGGTTCATTCTTAATATCAACACAATTTATATAGTTGACAAAAGAAAGAGTTAATGCTGTTTTTATTTACGGCTTAATTTATAAAAATAATGACTATCTACGTTACCACATTTATTTCTTAACAGATTTAATTCACTGAGAGTAAAAAAGCATTGGAAGTGGCAGTGGATGCATCTTTGTGTCCTTGCAGTGAAATACCTGCTCATAGTATCTACAATCCTCTATAAATAACCAAATGCATTCGTAGTTTCGATCATTTTGATAAACCCTAGCGTTTGAAAAAGGTTTGTAATTCAATTGATATTTTTTATCTTCAAACTTCTAGTACTTGGTCACGTAAAAATGTGGGAAGAGAGGTGTTTTAAAGAACGAACGCTTTTCTTTCAGTGGGTGTGCGCAGAGCCAGTTTAACAAAAAGGCAAAAGTAGGCAGTTGCCTATGGGTCCCTTGTTGCCTATGGGCCCCCCAAGTGTGTTAATCTGTCACTTGGTGCGCGAAACATAGTAAGCGATAAGGACCAGGTGGAAATAAATACGCATATCAGCTCTTTTACTCCAAATTATCCTACGATTTTTAATAGTTATATATGTTTGACCGAAATCAACGTCACCGATATCTGGATCCTTTTTTATCAGGCTCAGGTGTAATTTTGGCATGATGTATTTCTCTCGGGGCAGAAAGGGTATTTAAAATGTAAAACTATTAACATTTCTTTCAGTTTTTTACACTTAGTGGCGTCACCACTTGACTCTACAACTTGCTCCAGACGGCGAGGCATTGATACGACAACATTCTCGCATATTTGAGGCCGTTGACGAAATGAGTTCCACAACTCATGGACATGCGCCTCTATTGCCTCCACTGTTGTAACGCCCCTCAGTTGCCATTCATTTGCCATAATTCCCCACAAGTTCTCAATGGGGTTTTGGTCGGGCGAATGAGCCGGCCATGGTGTAACCACTATCTCCTCGTTTTTCTGAAAAAAATCATCTTCAATAGCTGCTGTGTGCACGGGGCAGTTATCATGGATGAAGGTTATCTCTCCTTCTGGAACAATCTCTCTGGCGTAGGGCTTTTAATATACTTCTAACATGCCGACATACTCTCGTGCGCTCATCCTTGGAGAGGTTCTAACTAGAGGTCTTAGGCCGGCAGCAGTCATACACCCCCAAAACCTTAAGGATATGCGTCCAGAACCACGATTCCTCAGGATGTTTCGAGATTCATACCTAATAAGAGAGAACAAATTACAGATGTATAAAGAATTATGAAAAATAACTATTTAATTTCCCTGAGATAGAATAAATATTTAATATTAGCTCTTATTAACATTGTTAACTAAATTTGAGGGCCATTCCTTTTTAAATATCGTATTAGAAAAAAACATCCCTATATAATTTATTTCAAATAACATTAATCAAAACAGTGACGGTACTATGTCTTATTCCCTTCTTTTGGACTACAACCTTGTCGTGGTTGAAGGGCTTGCGTGCTCCGATGACCCCTAGAGCTGCACTGGCGGGAGCATTGCTCCTGGTAGGGTCACCCATGCCAGATTGGTCGAAGGTTAGGAGACAGACGAATGGTAGTCCGCGCAGCGTCTGTACCTCAGTGAGGCGGCTGTAAAAGGCGTCTGACCCCAGTGGGGCGGCCTCTGAAGTGATGGTGTCACGTAAAAAACACTATTGAGTAAGGCCAAGGAATACTACCTCAATTAAAACAAAAACCTTGAAATTATGGACAGTTCTCAATTGATAATGAATCCTGGCAACTACGGGACTCGGCCAAGAGGGCCGGGTGTCGTGCCCGGCAGCGGTGGGAGCAAGGCCCCTGCGGTCGTCATCACACGAAATCCTTGCTCAGACGAAGCAGCAGCAGAGGAAAAGAAGATAAAGAAGAGGAACGAAACTATTAGAATAGGCACGTGGAATGTTAGGACTATGCTGAGGGCGGGGAAGCTAGAGAATATAAAGCAAGAAATGGAGAGGGTGGGTGTAGACATCATGGGTCTGGGTGAAGTAAGATGGAAGGATGACGGGGATTACTGGAGCGGCGACTATAGAGTAATTTATAGTGGAGGGAATGAAAGTCAGCGCGGGGTTGCTTTCGTAATGAACAGGAAACTTGGTAGAAAAGTAGTGTATGCAGAACAGGTGAGTGATAGGATAATAGTCGTGGAACTAAAAGCAGAACCAACGAATTTAGTTATAATCCAGGTTTATATGCCTACCTCTAACCATAAAGAGGAGGAGGTAGATGGGGTGTACGATCAGCTAGAGGAAATAATTGGTAGGATACCAAGAAGTAAGCACCTGGTAGTAATGGGGGATTGGAACGCGGTGGTGGGTGAAGGAAGAGATGGGCGGGAGGTGGGCGATTACGGGCTAGGAAGAAGAAATGACCGGGGCGAGAAAGCTGTGGAGTTTTGCCGCAGAAATAACCTAGTAATTACAAATACATGGTTCAGACATCATCCTCGACGTAGGTACACTTGGAAGAAGCCGGGAGACACAGACAGGTTCCAGATAGATTATATAATGGTACGTCACAGATACAGGATTAGTGCTAAAAACTCGCATACTTATCCAGGAGCTGATGCAGACACAGACCACAACTTATTAGTCATGAAATGTCGGGTAAAACTGAAAAAGATAAGAATGGGAAGGAGGGTACGTAAGTGGAATACGGAGGCATTAACTGGGGCAATGAAGAAGAAGTTTCGGGAGAAGGTGGATGAGATAATGGGTGAGGATCATGGAGTTAGAGCAGTGGAAGATGAATGGGGAAGTTTGAAAAATGGAATTATAGAAGCAGCGAAAGCAACGGTAGGCGTAGTGAGTGCAACTAAAATTAGAAAACCGTGGATCACGAAGGAGATGATCAGGGAGATGGAGGAGAGAAGGAAATGGAAGAGTGTAAACTCAGAGCTAGGTAAGAGAAAATACCGAGAATTTAATAACAGGCTTAGAAGAGAAACAAAGAAAGCAAGAGAGGCGTGGTGGAGAGAACAGATCGACGCGTTAGAGAAATACCAAAAAGAGGGAAGAGCAGAAGCATTATATAGGAAAGTAAAGGAACTGACGGGTGGTAATAAGGGAAGGGGAATTACAAAGATAACAGACAATACGGGAAAGGTAATCGTAGAACCGAGAGAGATCCAGGAGAGGTGGAAGGAGTATGTTGAAGAGCTGTATGGTAAAGAAATAAGGCCCAATAGGTTAGATATAGAAAGGGAAGACGATATCGACAGAGATGGCATCGGACCAAGTATCCTAGATAGCGAAATTGAAAGAGCTCTACGAGACATGAAAAGGAATAAGGCGGTGGGAATAGATGACATACCTGCAGAGTTTTTAAAGAGCATGGGGAAGAACGGAAGAGGAAAACTTTTTGCGCTAATTCGTAGGATCTATGAGGATGGAGTGTGGCCGGAAGACTTCGCGAAGGAAGACTGTACTAATTCCTATACCGAAGAAGAGTAAGGCAAAAACTTGCGAAGACTATAGGACAATAAGCTTAATATCCCACGCGGCCAAAGTAGTTCTGAGGATTCTAAACAGAAGGCTAGAGAAGAAGGCGAATGAATACCTGGGTGACGACCAGTTCGGATTTAGGAGAGGGACGGGAACGCGAGACGCTATAGCGGTGATGAGGACTCTAGTAGAAAGAAACCTAGAGTATGGACAGGATGTTTTTGCATGCTTCGTAGATTTCGAGAAGGCGTTTGATCGGGTGGAATGGACAAAATTAATGGGAGTGTTGAATAAATTAGGGGTCGATTGGAGGGACAGGCGTCTGATTCGAAATTTGTATACGAATCAGACTGCGCAGGTTAGGGTAGCCAATGGAGAATCGGGATGGGCCACGATAGGACGGGGAGTGAGGCAAGGGTGCCCACTATCGCCGTTGCTTTTTAATGTGTATTCAGAAGAAATGGTAAGGGAGGCTTGGGGGGAGGAGGATGTAGGAATAAAGGTAGGATGGGAGCTGATAAAATCAGTGAGATTTGCAGATGATCAAGCATTGGTTAGTCAGTCGGCCAAGGGGTTACAGTCAATGGTGAATACATTAGAGGTTCAGTGCGAAAAGTATGGGATGAAGATCAATCACAAGAAAACGAAAGTAATGAGATTTTCTAAAAGTAAGAAGGCGGGGCTGAATATAAGGGTGGGAGGGCAGAAGATAGAGCAGGTCGAGCAGTTTACGTATATGGGTAGTATTTTGGAGGCGAATGGGTTTAGTGGTAAGGACATCAGATGCAGAATTTCGCTAGCTAAAGAAGCATTTTCGAAGAGAAGGGAATTGATGAGGGGGGGTCTGAGAAGAGACGTAAAGAAGAGGCTGGTGAAAACTTTAATATGGAGCGTGGCGCTATATGGGTCGGAAACTTCGTCATTGCGAAGGGAGGATGTGCGTAGGCTTGAGGCGTTTGAGATGTGGGTTTGGAGAAGGATGGAGAAGGTTAGCTGGATGGCGAGAAAGACGAACGAGGAGGTATTGGATATGGTCGGAGAGGAGAGGAAGCTTGTGGCAGAGGTTCGGAGAAGGCAGAAGAGATGGATGGAGGAGGTTTTGAGAGGAGAGGGCATGTTGAAGAGAGTGATAGAGGGGAGAACACTGGGGAAGCGTGGGAGAGGAAGGAAGAAGATAGGAATTCTGGACGAAATAAGAGGAGGTAGAAGATATGAAGAATTGAAGAGGGATCTAATAACGGGCCATCCTTAGGAGGGAATGCGAGACAATTTCTATTAGGTTGGGATACAAAATGGGGACTGTCCAAGAACCTACCAATCAGCTGGTAGAATACTTGAATGAATGACTATGTCTTATTATATTTGCAGTTACCGAACGTTATAAATTTGCTATGAAGCTTTAAATATTTTATACCGTAGAATTTACTAAAATTAATCGTTTCTGGCGTAACTTTTTGGAACTGATTCATATAAAATAATAGTGAATAACTATGTGATTCCATATCAAGTGATTTATTTACAATGTAGGTTTCGCTGTAGTACCGCATTATCAGGTGATTATTGAATCACCTTCAATCAATTCGATTATTACCTGATGGTGTTGTCCTGTAGCGAAACCTAAGTCTTAAATACATCATTTTATGTGGATTCACCAAGTTAATCACTATTATTTAACTTAGCATTAAAATGTATTTTACTAGTGATAATTTATTATTTCTCTCATTCGAGAGAAAAATCAATAGAGACAAAATTCTGGTAATTTGCAATTTTCCAGTCCATGGGTACTTTGTATTTGCTGATGGATTTACTTAATATATTCTGCAAGTAGAGTGCTATTTCAATGCTAATTCTCGATGCACGCGGGCAGGAATTTTTTCACCTTTCCGAAATCAAAACAAACACGACGGTGCTGCCACCAGTTGCCATTGGATTCGCCATATGGTTAAGCTTCCTGAATACTCAGCCAGGGTGCGGGCTCCCCATCTGTTCCTCCGTCAAAAACGTAGCTGAGACGGTGAACCATTACTTGCCGACCGATATAGCTGAGTACGGAGGCCGTTTTGCACGGCTCTAGTGTGGATGAGAGGGAAAATGGGAGGGGTTGGGACCTTGCCCTTCACAATTAGAGCACTCCCCTGGGATGAACTCTCCCGTAACTGATGCCGGTCACTCATTTCGGTCGGCATGGTGATAACATCAGAGCTGGTAATGGACTTATGAGTTGCACAGAAGCCATTAATAACAGCTTCTTCAGAATCCGGAAGACCACATAGTAGCAATGTGCCTATCTCATTGTTCTGAATCGTGACATTTAGCTCACTTAGCTCCTGAACTATGTCTAGGATCCCACTTACATACGCGTTTATGGAAGGAAAATCTTCGTAACGTGCGCGATATAATTTCCGTCTAAGGTACATTTGCCTAACGAGTCCCGAACTTTGGTAAGCCCTTTCCAAGTTTTGCCATGCTTCTTTTGAAGTTTTAGCGAGACGCAAATGTGCAAGACACACCGATTGAACTGCTAAACTAATTTTAGCAAGAGCACGCTGGTCACGGTCAGGATCTGTATCATCTCCCATCACGCACTTCCACAGTCCATAGTCAATTAATGCCATTTTCATTAGAAATTACCATACCTCAAAATTTCTTTGTCCTTCCAATTTATCTATGTTAGGTACACCGGCAGATCCAACCAATGTGATCGTACTGGGCGTACTAGCGGGCGTAACCATTGCAGCAATATGTCGTTGACTATCGTTGCACGCGTAATATTTCACACCTTATGTCAAACTATTCAAAAAGATCGTACTATTACTTTTTCACAGCTGGGCCCATAACCTAATGCGACCGCGAATTAATAAAATTAAGGTGAAGATAATTATAAATGCAACCTTTGAGAAAGTAATATATTTCAAAGGACCTTTGCAGTTCGACAGATCACGACGGAATGAATGAGAGTTAGAAGTGAACACATGTTGAAGGTTGAACAAACAAAAGAGAAACGAAAACACCAAACTCATATGAAACAAAAGTACATCTGCAAGTTTAAACCTCAACAGTTAAGCTTCCCGAATACTACGCCAGGGTGCGGGCTCCCCATCTGTTCCTCAGTCAAAAACGTAGCTGAGACGGTGAATCATTACTTGCCGACCGATATAGCTGAGTACGGAGGCCGTTTTGCACGACTCTAGTGTGGATGAGAGGGAAAAGGGGAGGGGTTGGGACCGAGGTTTTTGAATGGGACACGAGCCGACTACGGCGCTCCTCGAGAATTCATGAACAGAGGCACCCTCTGCCTTTCACTCGTGCACCTGTCTACCGAGTTCAACAGACGGAAGTTGCGTACGGGATCTCTTAATTTGTCGGCCAACGCATTGAAACCCAAGGGCAAATGCACAATCCGTCTCGTAGATTAAAACAATAATGAGCGGTTTTGGTCCCCGAAAACGCTTCGCCTCTTTTCGGTGGTAGTTCGTGAACCATTTCTCGACCGTAATACGCAGCAAAAAACTTTCATTTTCATAATCTTATCTGACATTTTTTTCGCGTACTTCACCTTTGAACAGGTTTTAATTCTTACCTTTAACTACATCATGGAAGAAAATCTGAGCACATGAAACGGAGTTATGTACGTTTTACGAAATATATCTCGGTAAAATTCCGTACCCTGGCGGAAACTTCTTTGCCCTTACTCACCACCAAAACGACTTATATTGTGACTTTTTCGAAAGGAAACGCGGTGCTCATGTGAGGACATAATTAAATTTTAAAAAATACTTGAAGCGAACTTACCGAAAAACGTGATATAAATATCGGAGGTGGTAATGCGTAGGAATATACCCATCCCCAAAATGCCTTATATTGTGACTTTTTCGGAGTGAAACGCGATGTTTATGTGAGAAGGACTCAAATTTTTAAAAATGCTAAAAGCGAACTTACCGAAAAAACGTGATATAAATGTCGGAGGTGGAAATGCGTAGGAATATATCCAGGGTGAAGTCTGGCGATAATTTATTATTTAAAAATAAAATTTCCATTACATGAAGAAGATAAATTTGTGACTGAGTCTGAAGAAAATTTCCGTGGAAAAATTCAAGAAAATCCCGTGCCGCCATAAAGTAGAATTGATGCCCTCGGCAGATAAAGAGGGCATTTTGAGTGGGAAGGGATGATTTCCGCAGGATGATGATGACATATTCGTAAATGGTAGATTGTAAGGAAGATATTTCCGTGAAAAAATCCATGAAAATCCCGTGCCACCAGGTGGTATCGATACTCTCGGGAGATTTTGAGGTAATTGTTATGGGGAAGGGGTGATTTCCCCAGCATAAGGGCGACATTTTTGAGAATAGGTAGATCCTGGGGAAGATATCCACGTGAGAAAATACCTGAAAATCCAATGCCGCCATAAAGTAAAATTGGTGGTAGAAAAAGTTGATTCAGAGGTGAATCGAAAGCGTGATTTTCGTGTTAAATTTGTGTGTGTAAAAGATAGGTTTCTAAGTCCGCCCAGTTGCAGTAAATCTTCGAGGGTGAAATGTGTTCCTGAAAAAATTACCGTAATAACGAAACTCATGTACACCGCACCTGGTTACCCTCCTTCACTCACTGTTTTCCGTAAAGGTAACTGATCACTTCCAGCAAAAGATGCCTCCTCTCGATATATAGACTCACGGAATCGAAAACTTGCTAAAATCTGTTTGTCTAAATAAATCCCCAGGTCCTGAAGAAATCCCTGCAAGAGTGTATAGAGAATTTGCTCGTAAAATAGCACCCTACCTGTAGAATATATCAAGTAAATCAATCAACGAACACAAAGTACCCATGGACTGAAAAATTGCAAATATCACTCCCATATTCAAAAGCGGTGATAAGGAACAGCCAGCGAACTACACACCGATACCTCTCACATCTATCTCTTGCAAAGTATTGCATCTATATCTTGTTGCTTCAAAGCAACAACGGGCTTCAAGACTGTCATAGGTATGTATGGCACATCTATGCATTCCCGCAATACAGTATTGATGTACGTAAGATAAGTTCTAACTTTCGCTCAATTATAGCGAACTTGAAGCGCATGAATGTTACCAAGGAGAAAGACATTGCTGACATCATAGATGAAACCAGTGATGGAAACATTTCGGATTATAGTGACTTAATGAGCGACGATGACATCGATTATGAGACTACGCTTCTTCCCACAGCGGTGGCAGCATATAATCATCAAAAGGTAGATATAATTTAATTTAAGAAATTTACTCCATGTATCACATTAGACATATTTTAAATAAAATTTACTCTCAAATAACATAAGAAATACATGTACATTGTTTTCCGTCGCTGGGAATGACGTTACAGTTACAAAGCATTCCATGACAGATTATGAATTGAAAAATTATTATTGAAATAATTTGCTCCAGGAAAATAACTTTAAAGGTGTTAGCTAATATTGCGTTGCAAATATCTGTGGAACAGTGATCGATGTGTGTGAAGAAAATAGGCCCAATATTCGTTTAATGGAATTTATCATGCTTCCTCTCTCTTAGTAAACTCGGAATTAAATGCTTTTAAAACTTGCAAATTTAATTTTCTGGGACTTATGAAATAATAATCTCCTTGTAATTTGTAGGAATCACCCGAACTAGACCCTCCGGATTCGGCACAGACAGATGAGACAGATGCAAGGTCATCCTCGGCACGTGAGGTGATTAAAAGGAAGGAGTACACATTCCGAAAAACTGATTTTGTCAATGAACACACCGTTTGGAAGTGTAGTTTACCACCACCTCCCACTATAATGCACACACCACATGAGTATTTTTTGTGCTATTGGTCCAAATATATTTTTGAAATAATGGATGAAGAATCATCATTCTACTGTCACCAAAAAGATGGTGTTGTCCTCAACTCTTCTCCAGCAGAAATGGAGCAGCTTATATGTATGTTACTGTTAATGGGAATCGTAAAAATGCCTTCACTTAGAATGTACTGGGCAAAAGAGACGAGATTTGCTACTATCGCAGATGTTATGATTCGCAACCGTTTTGAACTGTTACTGCGCCATTTATATTTTATAAATAACGACAATCAAATTTAAACTTAAACAAATTTAAATAAATTAGCCATCCTAAACATGACAAACTGTTTAAGGTTAGGCCTCTGTTGAACACTATCCGCTCTAACATGCACGACACGCTATTGACGAACAGATGATTCCCTTCAAAGAGAGAAGTCACCTGAAGCAGTATGTCACAGGCAATCCACCATCACCAACACATCATTACTAAAACTACACACCGATTGATTTGTCCGGCATTATTTTGTTCTCTGCACGAAGTTGCATCTCGTAGCACTCATGAATTACCAGTATTAGTACTATTATTAGCTATTAGCCATATTAACAGCTAATCACTTGATGCGTGTATAGCATTGTTCTTTATGTTTGTATGTTTATTTAAGTATCACTCTCCCAGTTTCCGGTTGGACTGCGCACTGTTCTCCTGACTGCTTTTTGGCCTGCGCCTAGCGGCCGGGGGAGCATGCGAGGCTCTGATTTGTGCTGGGACAACTGCTGCGTGCCTGGTGTGGAATCACCCCGTGCCACACACCCTAGTGGTGGCTTGCACGGTATTTCGCAGATGTAATGTCAATAACCTTATAGTATGATGCCCGATCTGTTAACTTCGTAACCTCCGTCCTTGCCATTGTTTGTATCTTCTCCCTCCAATCCTCAAGTCATTCACCTTTAAACACCAACCCCCAAAGCATGTCCTCCCTTCCCTCCTAAAGAACACTCTGCCGCCTATTTCCCTTCCCCTCTATTTCAATTTCCCCTTTTAAAGGAAACAAAAAGCGAGCATTTCAAATGTAGGAACAAGAAAATTCTTCCCCGCAGCGCTATCACAGCTGAGAAATATTGATGTGAAAACGAGAAAATAATTTATTCACACCCGTGACGGAGCAGAAGACTAATAAACAACGAGGAGTACTTACTTAAAATTCCGAGGGCAAGCTGCTAATCCGGCCGATGGTTATCTCCCACTCACGCACAAGACCACAGAACTATGAGCACACTCAACTGAGCCCAAAAGCCCCACGTTTTCACGAATGGAAAGATATCCATAACCCCCATAGATTTATATTCACCACGGAAAAGATACAGCATGCACTCCACCAATAACCACATACACATTCAACGGAGCACCTCGACAACTCTCAACGCACCACTAACTGAACAAACGGACCGTCCGATAACAGACCATAGACACGCCGCGCAGTCAAGTGCTCCTGAATGGACTGATCCCCGAGACGGCTGTCTCGTCTTCATTCTTTTCACTCCTCCCCGCCTCGACCCTCCAGAGCGTACGAAGAGCGACCGGAACGGCGCCACGAGGGAAGCGGTGTCTCGACGCTGCCGCTTGCCAGAGGCAACTAACATCAGTGTCGGATTGCAGCGCTTTTCGGCCGCCGAAGTCGCCCAGGGAGTACTGTCATGCCACACTTCCCCGGCACAACAAAGGACATCAGGAATGCAGCCGCGTTCAACGAAAGATCAAACTTCGGAAGCTACTGCATCATAGAGTCAAATCGTCCTGAAAGCGTCCTTAGCGTAGTAACAGTGAGCGGAATTAGTGATCACAGAGCAGTAAAAGCTAGATTCGATACTATTACTGACAAAAAGGCACCCATAAAATGAAGAGTAGGTATACTTATTTCACGAGGCGGATTTCGAAGGTTTAAAAATGGAACTATTGACCTCATATAAAGAACTTTGTGAAATTAGTGAAAACCGTTGTACTGACTATACATGTAATACTTTTCGTTGCATCACACGACTAACCATAACTAGAGCAATACCAAGTTAACTTAAATAGGTCAATACTGAACCTGGGTGGTATAATGCGGATGTCCGGAAATCTCTCAAGCGACAACGAATCTGACACGCAAAAATGAAGAACGCACGTCAGGGTCTCCCCGTAGAGGAGTTGAAGAATTTATGCGTAAAATACAAGAAAGCAAAAACAACAGCTAAGGCGGCCTTTCAAAAACCATTACCGGAATTCAAAAATAAAATATAGGGCGAATATTTAGAGAATAACCCAAAAGCATTTTGGTCGAACGCGAGAAAGATTCAAGGCTGCAAATCAACAGTAACGTCACTAAAGAACAATTTTGGAGAAAAAGCAAACGACTGATTAGAAAAAGCAAATATTCTCAACACCTTTTTTCAAAGCGTCTGTACATCATGCTCTCCAAATGACACCGCTAAAATGCCTAGGTTATATAAGCACCCAATGCAGTCTATTAATACCACTAGTCGTGGAATAGAAAGTCATCTGAATTCCATTAATTCCAAAAAATCACCCGGTCCCGATCACATTCCCGCCCAAGTAAATAAAGAATTAGCACCAGAAATAGCACCTTATCTGAAAATTGTATTTGAAAAATCTCTAACACAACATCGTGTTCCTTACGATTGGAAAATCGCGAAAGTTACACCAATATTGAAAAGCGGTGATAATGAAGAGCCCAGTAACTATTGACCGATTTCCATTACGTCTATATCGTGCAAGATATTGGAACATATAATTGTCAGTTCGATGATGGGGAACTTGGATAGTGAAAACTTGTCAAGGTGGTTCCACCGTAAAATGACTTAAATGTCATTTATTCATATTCTGTCTACTTGTAAAAAACGTTCTCCCCAATCTCATATGAACAATAAAATAATACCTTTCCACGCTATTTTATACTGTTATCGAACTTGAAATTACATGGATTTAATGGGGAATGAGAGAAACACGGGTAAAAATAGTATTTTTCTATAAAATAAAAATGCCATTTTCGTGGGTAACTGTCTCTAAGAAGGAAAAAATCCAGAGAAATTGAATAAAAGTAAAATACAGGCATCTTACCACCTTCATTTTCTAGTTATTGAAGAATGAATGCCGTAATTAAAGTCAAAATGCGGTAATTGGTAGGAAATGGCGCTGCAGTCGGCTCCTATGGCAGGAAAAAAGTGCTCATTTAAAATACATTCGTGGAATAATCTGCATATTTTTTACCTTACTTTTGGGTTTCTATAGGTAACGCATTGCATCAGTGAAAGCAGGATTTTTGTTGACGAAATATCACAAATGTGGAATTAAGTATTTGCTTTGACTCACACAGTCGCAGCGGAACCTCCTTAACGCAAAATCAGCACGGATTCCGGAAAGGCAGGTCTTGCGAAACCTAGTTGGCCCTCTTCCTTCATGACATTCTTTTCTCGGGAGAAAATATAGTCCAGGTAGACGCAATATTTCTAGATTTAAAAAAAGCTTTCGATAAGGTCCCTCATTCGAAGTTACTCGTTGAGTTGGAAGCTTACGAAATACACCGCGACGTAATATGTTGGATAAGAAATTTCTTAGCCGACCGCGAACAGAGGGTAGTTCTAGATGGCGTTAATTCAGATGTAGTGAAAGTTAAATCAGGTGTACCCCAGGAAAGTGTCATCGGTCCCTTATTGTTCCTTTTGTATATTAATGACATCAATACAGTTGTTACGAGCAAAATTCGCCTCTTTGAAGATGACGCAGTGTTGTACAGGGATTTAGGCAAAGAGTCGGACAAGATCTCGTTACAAAAAGATCTAGATGCTATAAATGAATGGTGCAATACTTGGCTGTTAGAATTGAATTTTAAGAAGTCCGTTGTTATGAATTTTTGGAAAAAAAAACTCGGTCAACGAAACGTACACAATTAATCAAACAGACGTATCAAATGTAGAGTCAGTTAAATACTTAGGTGTAACCCATACTCAGGACCTGTCTTGGGGAAACACGTCCGGGAAATCTGCGGACATGCTAGTCGCAAATTGGGATTTATCAAAAGAATATTAGGAAAATGCGACGAGAAGGTTAAAGAGCAATGTTATTTTTCACTCTTTAGACCTCACTTGGAGTTTGCCGCTAGCATATGGGATCCCTAAGAAGTAAGAGTAATCTCTGAAATAGATCGAATACAGCGGAGAGCAGCAAGATTTGTGAAAATTGTTACGGTAAACTTAGCAGTGTTACCGAATTGTTGAAGGAATTAGGGTGAGAATCTCTAACTGATCGTAGGGAGAAATACAGGTTAAATCTTTTGCACAAATTCGTAGGAGACACTTTCTTGCTGGACGTTCATCATATACTGCTAGAGCCAAAGTACTACGGTAGAAGCGATCACAGGAATTAGATAAAGGAAATTGATTTCAGAACCGATACATTAAAAATGTAATTTTTCCCACACACAATAAGAGATCTTATTAGTTGCGATAAATTAATCTTATGAAACTCCCACTCTCAACAAGTAGAGTTGAATTTTCACTTGTGCTTAATAACACAACATCATTACTAACACGTCACAACGGTTGATTTGTCCGGCATTATTTTGTTCTCTGCATGAAGTAGCATCTCGTTGCACTCATGAATTAACAGTATTAGTAATATAAACCACTAGATGCGTGTATAGCATTGTTCTGCATGTTTCCATGTTCATTTACGTATCACTCTCCCAGATTCTGGTCGGACTGCGCACTGTTCTCCTGACTGCTTTGACAGCGACCGGGGGAGCATGCGAGGTTTTGATTTGTGCTGGGACGGGTGCTGCATGCCTGGTGTTGAATCACCCCGTGCCACACACCCTAGTGGTGACTTGAACGGTACTTCGTAGATGTAGAATCGTACGTTGGCGTGCTTGCAACTGTTTCCCGAATAATTGTAGACGTCAACGCCAGGATGGTCGCAGAACGCAAGTGCAACACCAGAGAGTTCAAAATTTTTGTGAGTAGATGACGTTAGCATCACACGCTTCGAATCAAGGTAGCTATTGCCCCGTTTACACCATAGCGCGTTCCACATTTAGTTGAAAGTATGGGGCTTATGGAGAACCCTTTTACAAAGCTTCCGCTCCGTGGGTGGCATCCTGAAAGCACAGGCAACCACTTATAACTCCGCGCCAAAATTATTTAGTTTCAAAGAAGTGTTTCATCTGGCACATATTAAGACTAATGGAGATGAAACGTTGATATTTAAAGGTTACATGAAATACCGGAATATAAAGTTAACATTTTGCTTTCAAAATCCCGTATTTTTAAAATGTATGTTACATATTTATATAAGCTGAGTAATGAAATGGAATTTTTTAAATTCTTAACGCTTAATTATAAGTTTCATACAGCTCGCGTGTCGAAAATTTACAGCATTATTAATGCCATGGGTATTGAAAGTACAGATGTTCATGTAAATATGTTTATGCATGTTAGGAATCGATTTTTTCGAGAATGCTGAGGAAATTTGGAGCATTGCCATCCCTGAATAAGGAAAAACTTTCCGATAATGCCACGAGAGATTTGTGGGTGATAAAAACTTATGTCAAAGGTCGCCAGCGGTGTCGACTCTCCCCTTTTTGCTTAAGGTACTAAATGGTGGGAAGGGGTCACGTCGGGGGACTTCAAGGGTCGCTTCTGGGGCCCTTGAGAAAGGTAAATAAAAAATCAATTATCTCTTATTGCGGCTTGTTCATCATATTTTGTAGAGTTATTTCGAACTTCTCATTTGAGCTAATCTTTTTTCCTGTTTTCTTATTATCATAAATTTGAATGTGGTGATAAAATATACCACACCCTGTAAACTTCCCGTTCCCTTGCTATGAACGTTATGTCTGAGTCACCTTTCATGGTTTATCAGGACTGGATCACTGGACGACAATTCTCCCTCCTCCTTTCAAGGTTCCCCTTCTGCTTGCGCCCCCCATAAGCATCTTGAGCCCTAACTTCATCCCCGTTCATTGTCCCACGAGTACCCGGGCCTGATGCCAATTGCCAAAGGACTTTTACTTACCTCGTCTTAGGCTAAACACTCCCATCTTTCAGAGCCTGTATGTCATCATACCTGATGATAACGCCCTAAGCGTTGAAACACGTGTTGCAGTATAGTGGACAGTACTACTACTGCAGTTTAATTTAACTACGGGGGAATAGGCGCTGCGGGTGACCTGAAGCAGCAACTTAAATCCCCGTAGGCTACCCTAGACCCAACCTCCCTCCCAAACATTTGAGGGTGCCATTATTCTGGGAAGTAAGGTAAGATGCCAAGCGATACAAACGAACATGGAAATGCCAAAATATCCCACTGCGCACCTTCGAAATTCCATTCTTGAAAATGATTCTAGTATGAAACATTTTCGGGTTTGCTCAATTACCTGGTACCAATTTTAATTGTCTTTCGATTCAGTGATTTACCGACAAACTTATTTATTATTTTGATTCAGTGATTAAGCAACAAACGTATTTATTAGGGGTTTTAATTTCTTTATCACGCCATGTCAAGTGTATCGTCTGTCCAACATTGATCCACGTCTCGTCTGTGTACACAATCTCCCTTCACTCACGGTATACTCGCATATATTTTTTCAACAGTCTTAAATAATTATGAAGCCAACGAATAATATCGTCTCTTTCAATAAGCATGCTTCGTCTGCCTCTGCGTTTGTATACGAAGCCTATGTCAACAAGAAGGCGGTATTACGTGGTCCTCTTGAAATTAGGAAGATCTTTTAGTATATCTACGGAGTTTAAAATGGATTTTAGAGTTGGAGGAAAATTTTTCATGAATGATTCATGAGCTTTCCTGCAAAGTCCCGATCTAAAGAAATCATCATACATCACTGATTTCGCTTATACGGTTGTTTATTTCAATACGTTTTCGAAGGAGTAACCAATGCACTGCGGGATGCTTCCTTTCTTACCCTGTAGATAGTAGACTGTGAGCACCCAGTGTCTTTCAAAGTATCTATGCAGGCTTCAGCGACACTGAGCGATTTGCTGAAATATTTGAACACATTAAACACCATTTCTCTATCACGGCTTCTCAACTTCTCCCCTTTCCTCCTCCTCTTAGTCTCGGACTTGGCGATAGCACACTGTTTGAAATTAAATTGATCTGGAAGATACTCCACAGTGCTGTTGAACTATTCTGCACACCATACACCACTTGTTCACGCATAGAAATCTGATAAGAAACCAAACGCCTTCGCCCATTCTTTCCCCGGTCCCTCATACCGACGGGTCGCTTCTCATGCAGATGTTTTATGGCATCTTCTTAATGGAACTTCTAGAGATACCCAAAATACACTCAGTCAAAGGCCATCCACTGGATAAGAATATCCTTCGTACGAATTCATTCGCATTTTCTGTCGATAGGAACGTAAGACGTTTACCACTTCTTTCATGGCTGTCAAATATTTTTGCTGAATGCTTCAGTGTTAACGTATTTTCATCAGTCAAGTTCTTGAAACTAGTATATTGTAATTAAATAAATTACTACTGACTTAACTAAATGTGATACGAAAAACGATATCTTTGATAGCAAAGAAGCAAAAGTTATTTCTCCTGAGGTACCTTCTTTCTTTTCATTAGTTTTATATTTTCATTTTTATCTTGTACCTCGAATTACGATCCTAAAAATAATAAAAATGATACAGGGCTAATATGCCACCTATTCTCCTCATATGCTTTTTTTTAACTATACTACTTAACCTTACCCTCCATCTATTAAAGGGTAAACGATATGCTATATGTCAAATAAATTTAAAAAGTCTAATATAGCAATGTAAAGCTGACAACCCAAAACGATATGTATTTGGATCGACTCGTTTTTTTCCTAATCTCACTAAGATTATTCATTTCCGATATTTTTGCTCGGCAAATATGGCATACCATTGCTGATGATTTCGTTAATGCTGAACAGACCTGAAAGAACATTTAAGGTACCAAGCCGTAAAATTTCGTAAAAATTATTCCACAGCCCTTATGTTTAACTAACTTTTCTATCAATCATTGTCAACAGCATGATAAAGTCAATGTTGAAAAATCCCTGATGATATGGTTCTAAGGTGGAAATTTGTAAATTTACATAGTCCTCTTCTTTCCTTGATTTTTCTGAGGACTCGTGGACACATTGAAGCCTTATGGGCCTACAGAACCGAGCAGAAGAAGGATGCATGTTCTTCCAAGCTACGGTAATTTCTCCCTCCACAGTCTTTCTAGTCAGACGTAGGGGAACTAGTGGGGTTAAAAAAAGGTTATGATCATCCGTATCACTTTCTTCCCACTTTTGCTTGTGTGGCGAATGACAGGAACTGCCATCAAATTCCCAATTACAAATGAGAGAGTATTCACCTGATATAAATACGGGTAAAATTCATAAACAAATTTAAAAAATTAGATATATTAATAAAACACATTGAAATAACTACCTGAAAATAAGGGCAAAAATTGTTGTAGCCTGAGATTTCAATACCATCCGGATAAGTAGTCTTTTTGGTATTCAAAATAGAATGATATGATGGATACAAATCATGTCCATGAGATCATGCA
Organism: Pyrrhosoma nymphula; assembly: GCA_963573305.1. Taxonomy (NCBI): domain Eukaryota; kingdom Metazoa; phylum Arthropoda; class Insecta; order Odonata; family Coenagrionidae; genus Pyrrhosoma; species Pyrrhosoma nymphula. Next base: position 100,125,033 of record OY754332.1, on the reverse strand, counting down.
GTGTTTCTTATCTGCAAATACTTTTTTTTGGTCAGATTTGAATTGACAACTAATGCTAATCAGAGGAAATAGTGGAGAGGAGTTTCTCTTCCCTCTTCCACTTTTTCAACATTCGTTTTGCCCGTGTAAGGGGGTCATCGTAGCCTCTTTAACTAGAGACTCTTCTGCGCCATGTCCTTTCTCTCTTAGCTTCATGGCTGTGGCAAATGACAGTTTTGCAGGGGAAGTACTTTCTCTAAGGAATATAGTTTTCCTTCTTTTTGATCGGATTGTGACATCCAAAAATTTGTTTGTTTGGCCTACCCTTTCTTTTATGATAAAAAAGGCTTATTACTTAGAAAATAGCCCAAGGGATGTCACATCACAATTAAAACACAGGGAAAATACGAACCTGAGGTAATGGAATGTTACGACACACAACATCAAGAAAATCAACGATTTGATTGAACCACGTCGCATACCTATGTACAAAAAAGAGTCCGTTCAAGAGCTAGATCGCCATCTTTTCTCGTAACCAACAAAAAAATTTACTTTCAAAACATTTTGACCTCATTTTTTGCGCGCTCATCTATGTGTAAATGTAGGCAAACCTCAAGATATCCCGTGAAATTACTTTTCCGGTCGTTTATCTCCTGCATTTCATCGTGAAGTTCCTTCCACGTAAATGTTAACGACGTAGCTGTGAGTTAAAAATTAGAATCATTGCTTTGTTAAATGCTGAAAAATATTATTTATTTTAGAAAGTTAGGAGTTTAAACGGAAGGAAAAACAATGAAAAATTTAGTGTGGTACCTCGTATTAGATCAACTTCAAAAACGGAAATAAAAGAGAAATGGCATACCTGATTAATTATCGTTATCGCTGAGGTGGCCAGAGACCAAAAAATCATTGAATCTCAACACTATTCAGAATTATCGCAACACTAACACTTACTTCCGAGATCACTTCAAATAACGAAAACTATTGCCAACTGAGGACCCAACGACTAAGAACTGGCATGTGTACACATCGATGGGAAAGGAGCAACTGAAGAGCACCATAATGTTTCGACTGAAGCTTGGAAGAGGTTAAGAAGAGGAGTTACCACCCCTCCCCCCCCCAAGAACCTGGGTCTACCCCACAGGATAACCAGGAGGGTGGACCGCATAAAGAGAAATGTGCAATGCCTGAATTTTGTGCGAAAATGCATACCAGCGGCAGCCCTCCAATAATATCCATCTGGAGGGTAAATACCACATCTGTCAACACGTGCAACTTCACTGGAAGGTCAAAGAAACTGCCTTTAGATAATAAACACAAGTTGGGTAGTGCGCCAAGTAGGGATAATAAAATATCTTGACTAAGGACCTTACCCACTTCCCTTGGGTCCGGCACGTGTGCGGGTAACGGATCTCCTGTCACTTAGGCTTTGAGGAAAGGGACAGCCAGAGGTGGGTTTTCCCAGTAGCAGTGCATACAAACAGTCCAACGATTAACAAAATTCGATGGGAATCGTACTGAGAAGCGATCGAAGTAAATATTTTCCTCCTCTTCCAGCGTCACAATTTCGCTTAGTATCGCAGTCTGGAATTCATTCTCTCGCTCTTTCTAGAGTAAATTCGGCCAAGAACAGAATAGAATAGAGAAAAAATAGTATACTTCTTCATTTTTTAAATCCTAATCAATAAAACATTGGAAAATACGTATTTTACTATTTGTCTCCACTGTGCCGAAGCTCGCGTGTCTAGTGCCGACGCTCACGTCCGAGGCAGAGTCACATAGGTCATTGTAATTCACTTATTTGCAAATATTTGCAGCTAAATCCCTTACTAATATCTTCCGAATATAACCCACTCTTACCACCATAAGAACCTCCGTGTCACTCGGTGTTACTCGTTTTACAATCCCACGTTTATGCGAAATTTGTGGGAAAAAATTATTCCTCTTGAAGAAATCCTTAAGCGATCATCACAACCACTACAAGATTGAAACCTAGTTTTTCTCATGGTAAAGTGTCCATTTAATTATAGCCCACCGTCATTTTACCAATTTTTTATACGAAATAGATCAAAAAAGTTGTTAAAAATGTGTATTATTTCGAAAAAATTAAAAGAGCGCGGTTTAGCTAAAATTAGCTTTACTTTGAAGCAAACTGACTTTACTAAACTTAACAAAACATTTTATGCAAAACTAAGTGTGCGGAAAGATTCTCCGGACATTTTTCTACAAGATCTGCATATTTAAAGTGAGTTTCAAGAAAGTCGAAAAAATTACTTTTATCCGCCTTTTTTCGGATCCGGACCACTGTGCGTCGCACCTCAGGCCTTATGGAGATTTACATGGGAATTGAATCTCCATAAGATCCCATACTGTAAACTAAATGTGGAACGCTCTTTACTAGCTTTCTTCGCTGGTTAGGCTTACCATGGTTGGAAATTGTCCGTGTGAACGCAAGTTGGCGCTAACCCTGGTAAGCTTTAAGGTGGTTTGAGCGAGATAGTTCCATAGTCATAATGGATGCCATATTCAAATTTAATTTTTTTTATTTCAGCGTCAGTAAGAAGTATGAAATAAATATTGTAATATTAATTGCGCAAAGATATAGTTATATACGACCAAAATTCTCAGTAGCTAAATAAATAAAGCTACATAAGCCTCTAACTTGACTCATTTTTTCCCACCGTACGGCTGAAAACCCTTCAAAACAGCAGGTTTATTTGCATTTCTGTTAAAATTACTGTGGTGGGTAATAGATTATTTTTATAAATAGTTGAGAAAACATGCAATCTACACACCGTTAGTTGTTTGACGAAATCTAGGTGCTAGAAGTTGGAATTTGTTTAATATTCTCCCTCGGGAGCGCACAATCATTATCTATCCCGTGTAAAACAGCTTATATTATTAGGCAAATTGCTCGAAAAGTAGTTTGGTTAAGGGTTGGTATTTTGATATAATTGAAAATATGAGTTTTTTTCTTTAAAATGAGGCCAAATTCATCAAATTCTAGGTGAAGTGGTTTTTCGCTCAAACTACCTTTACCTCGGTCGGGAAACCACGATTGGCGTTGGTTACCGGCTTTTCAACTGCGTGTAAATGCAAGTTAGCGGAAAAAAAGTTATCTATGTAAATGGAAGTCATATGGGAAGGACGAAGAGTGTACACGGACGCATTCATACCAAAATTTATATACCTTTTATGCATATTTGGTGCGTATTAGACAAGCAGAAAAACTATCAGGCATTATACCTGCAGTAAAAAATTTAGAAAAATGGACTTGAAAACTTGCAGTATGAATCAATTTATAAGTTAAATTAAAGCATTACTCTACGTAGAAAAAACACATATTTTGTGCATCACAGAACATGGCTTGAATGAAATCCACCATTTACATTTTCGTAATTAAATTGCAATAACCCATAATAAATAGATTGAAAGACTTTTGACTTTCTAAAACAATTCATTAACTAGAAAAACAGAAATGTTACAGAATTGATAACAAAGATTTGTTAAACACAACTGAGAAACTGCATAAAAGGGCAAACGAAAATAAATATGTTGCATGTTTACCATTTGATTTGTATGGCAAAATCTGCCACTTCACATGCTTCCTTCAACAGATATATTCTATTGTGGGGAACTTAGGACATATAACTTTAATTTAGGTACCCTCTTCCCATAGATGGCAAGGTACATGTACATGGCCCCATATCCCATGTTTGTGAAAATGAAGTGAAATATAATTAAGTTAAGTGCTGTTCTTTGTTTTTTGAAGTGCAATATGCAATGTAAGTAGTGAGTAGCTTCTAAGGCTGTGATAGTGAATGACAGTGAATGGGCAAAATAGTTTCATTGAGTATTTTTAATTGTCCAACTTCACAGATATTACAAACAACACTGACACATTAGTCTTACAGCTAACAATCCTCTTCGGCTTAGACCATTTTCACGGCTGAATATCCATGCGATTACAACTATCTACCTCAAGGAAACACTCTCAATTTAAAATTTTCACATTTTTAGTAGTTTATCATTTTCCAAAAAAATACGTTTTTTCAACTCTCCCACCCACAGTGAATTTCAACCGTTACATGTATAGCCCACAAACGCGTGACACCGCATCACCCACTAGACTGAGAAATTTCATTGGCCTGCATGTAATATTCTTGTGATTATTTGCAATAATACCTCCTGAAAATCACAAAAATTCCACATTCTCGTTTTCTTGTATTACTTTCATACATAATTTTAAACCGGTGAACAAGGCTTAATTGATTTCTATTCCAATATTGCTATCTACTCTAGCGGAGCGGCCTCTGAACTTATGGTGTCACGTAAAAACACTATTGAAATAGGCCACGGAATACAACCTTATTTAAAACAAAAACCTTGAAATTATGGACAGTTCTCAAATGATAATGAATCCTGGAAACTACGGGACTCAGCCCAGAGGGCCGGGTGTCGTGTCCAGCAGCGGTGGGAGCAAGGCCCCTGCGGTCGTCATCACACGAAATCCTTGCTCAGACGTAGTAGCAGCAGAGGAAAAGAAGATAAAGAAGAGGAACGAAACTATCACAATAGGCACGTGGAATGTTAGGACTATGCTGAGGGTGGGGAAGCTAGAGAATATAAAGCAAGAAATGGAGAGGGTGGGTGTAGAAATCATGGGTCTGGGTGAAGGAAGGTGGAAGGATGACGTGGACTACTGGAGCGATGACTATAGAGTAATTTATAGTGGAGGGACTGAAAGTCAGCGCGGGGTTGCATTCGTAATGAATAGGAAACTAGGTAGAAAAGTATGCAGAACAGGTGAGCGTTAGGATGATAGTCGTGGAACTAAAAGCAGAACCAACGAATTTAGTTATAATCCAGGTTTATATGCCTATCTCTAATCATAAAGAGGAGGAGGTAGATGGGGTATACGATCAGCTAGAAGAAATAACTGGTAGGATACCAGGAAGTAAGCACCTGGTAGTAATGGGGGATTGGAACGCGGTGGTGGGTGAAGGAAGAGATGGGCGGGGGGTGGGCATTTACGGGCTAGGAAGAAGAAACGACCGCGGCGAGAAAGCAGTGGAATTTTGCCGTAGAAATAACCTAGTAATAACAAATACATGGTTCAGACATCATCCTCGACGTAGGTTCACTTGGAAGAACCCGGGAAACACAGATAGGTTCCAGATAGATTACATAATGGTTCGTCACAGATACAGAAATAGTGTTAAAAACTCGCATTCTCATCCAGGAGCTGATGCAGACACAGACCACAACCTATTTATCACGAATTGTCGGGTAAAACTGAAAAAGATAAGAATGGGAAGGAGGGTACGAAAGTGGAATACGGAGGCATTAACTGGGGAAATGAAGAAGAAGTATCGAGAGAAGGTGGATGAGATAATGGGTGAGGATCATGTAGTTATAACAGTGGAAGAAGAATGGGGAAGTTTGAAAAATGGAATTGTAGAAGCGGCGAAAGCAACGGTAGGCGTAGTGAGTGCAACTAAAATAAGAAAACCGTGGATCACGAAGGAAATAATAAGGGAGATGGAAGAGAGAAGGAAATGGAAGAGCGTAAACTCAGAGCTAGGTAAGAGAAAATACCGAGAATTTAATAGCAGGCTTAGAAGAGAAACAAAGAAAGCAAGAGAGGCGTGGTGGAGAGAACAGATTGACAATTAGAGAAATACCAAAAAGAGGGAAGAGCAGATGCATTATATAGGAAAGTAAAGGAACTGAAGGGTGGTAATAAGGGAAGGGGAATTACAACAATAACAGACATGACGGGAAAGGTGATCGTAGAGCCGAAAGAGATCCAGGAGAGGTGAAAGGAGTATGTTGAAGAGCTGTATGGTAAAGAAATAAGGCCCAATAGGTTAGATATAGAAAGGGAAGATGATAACGACAGAGATGACATCAGACCAAGAATCCTAGATAGCGAAATCGAAAGAGCTCTACGAGATATGAAAAGGAATAAGGCGGTGGGAATAGATGACATACCTACAGAGTTTTTAAAGAGCATGAGGAAGAACGGAAGAGGAAAACGTTTTGCACTTATTCGTAGGATTTACGAGGATGGAGAGTGGCCGGAAGACTTCGCGAAGACTGTAATAATTTCTATACCAAAGAAGAGTAAGGCAAAAACGTGCGAAGACTAAATGACAATAAGCTTAATATCCCACGCGGCCAAAGTAGTTCTGAGACTTATAAACAGAAGGCTAGAGAAGAGGGCAAATGAATACCTGGGTGACGACCAGTTCGGGTTTAGAAGAGGGACGGGAACGCGAGACGCTATAGCGGCGATGAGGACGGTAGTAGAGAGAAACCTAGAGTATGGGCAGAGGTTTTTGCATGCTTCGTAGATTTCGAGAAGGCGTTTGATCGGGTGGAATGGACGAAATTAATGGGAGTGTTGAAGAAGTTAGGAGTCGATTGGAGGGACAGGCGTCTGATTCGAAATTTGTATATGAACCAGACAGCGCAGCTTAGGGTAGCCAATGGAGAATCGGTATGGGCCACGATAGGACGGGGAGTGCGGCAGGGGTGCCCACTATCGCCGCTGCTTTTTAACGTGTATTCAGAAGAAATGGTAAGGGAGGCATGGGGGGAGGAGGAGGTAGGAATAATGGTAGAAGGTGAGCTGATAAAATCAGTGAGATTTGCAGATGATCAAGCATTGGTTCGTCCGTCTGCCAAGGGGTTACAGTCAATGGTGAATGCGTTAGAGGTGCAGTGCGAAAAGTATGGGATGAAGATCAACCACAAGAAAACAAAGGTAATTAGATTTTCTAGAAGTAAGAAGGCGGGGATGAATATAAGGGTGGGAGGGCAGAACATAGAGCAGGTCGAGCAGTTTACGTATCTGGGTAGTATTTTGGAGGGGAATGGGTTTAGTGGTAAGGACATCAGATGCAGAATTGCGCTCGCTAAAGAAGCATTTTCGAAGAGAAGGGAATTGATGAGGGGGGGGTCTGAGAAGAGACGTATAGAAGAGGCTGGCGAAAAATTAAATATGGAGCGTGGCGCTATATGGGTCGGAAACTTGGTCTTTGCGAAGGGAGGATGTGTGTAGACTTGAGGCGTTTGAGATATGGGTTTGGATAATGATGGAGAAGGTTAGCGGGATGGCGAGAAAGACGAACGAGGAGGTATTGGATATGGTCGGAGAGGAGAGGAAGCTTGTGGCAGAGGTTCGGAGAAGGCAGAAGAGATGGATGGAGGAGGTTTTGAGAGGAGAGGGCATGTTGTAGAGAGTGATAGAGATGTGAACACTGGGGAAGCGTGGAAGACGAAGGAAGAGGATAGGAATTCTGGACGAAATACGAGGAGGTGGAAGATACGAAGAATTGAAGAGGGATTTAATAACGGGCCATCCTTAGGAGGGATAGCGAGACAATGTCTATGAGGTTGGCATGCACAATGGGGACCTTACCAAGAACCTACCAATCAGCTGGTAGAATACTTGAATGAACATATTCACATTTTGCTCTAAAACTTGATTTTTTTCAAAATGGTGAACACTGCACCACAGGTAGCTGTGCTGTTACTTCTCTCTACCTCAGATTCACACCCTCAACGTGAAAGTTTTTACTTTTTTAGCAGTTTATTATTTACAAAAATTATTAATTAATTATTATTATGACTAATTTTTAACTCTACCACCCACACTTTTAAAGCTGTGGAATTTCAATCGTTTGACGTATGGCTTTTTAATTACACACAAACGCGTAACACTGCTTTTTCCAATTAACTGAGAAAGTTTATTGGCCTGCGTGTAACGTCCTCAAGAGTTATTAGCCATCACATCCCATGATACTCACAGATAACTATACATTCTAAGTTCCTTGTAAAGCATTCATTGTTTTGAAACCGGTGAACGCTGTACAGCTGATACCTATTTTACAGTATACAATTGTTTAGACTGTGCCTGTCCCAATACAACTTTCTACTTACCCTACATCTCTTTGTCTTAAAATTGATTATATTTCAAAACAACTTACTTTTACGCTTACCTTTGAATATATGTTCCTTTTACACTTGATTTGTTTCAATAAGGTGAACGCTACACCACAGATATATTTGCCTTTGGTAGTCTTGTAAAACTCGTTGAAAACGATTTCTGGAAATCATTCATCAGTGAATTTTATTACTCAAGGATGTGTTTGTGACTGGAATTTAAGTCTATTACTTACAGCAACTTTTAGTTAATCCATATTCAGAAGTTTAATTTACGCTTTTGATGGTCGTTTGCACTGTGAAATTTGAGAGTGATGTTATTTGATCTACGAAGTTGCTTCTTGTAAGTTTATTTACTCTAGATGGAATGATTACGTGAAATAATGTATTTATGCCATTTTACTTTGAAATAAATGTTGTAAAATTTTGAAACGTTGAATTGTTTCATTCCTGAAATAATCCTAGTCATAGCTGCAAGAAGATAACCGAAAACCTTAAAAATATTTTGTTAGCTTTCTCACTATCCGGGACGGATGTGCATTCAGGGAGGTGTTAACACGGTCCTGTCTTTTCACAGCCGTTTAATGAGATATCTTTGTGATGATTGCAATTTTTAAGTTAAGATTCCCCTTTGAAGTTAAAGCCTAATGCATATTTCAACAACAGCGTATCTTGGAGAAGCCCTGTCTGCTGTCGCGAATATATATTTCTACATTAATACTTCTGGACAGCCATTCAATTCCATAACTTTAGTTACTTAACTAACCTAAAATTCCTTCCTGGAATGCAAAACGTGTTTTTAATCGAAAATGCTGTGAGATTAAATCGCCCAAGTTCATCACTCATCTGAGTGCATCACACATCTGAGAATGGGCGTACAAAGCGAGGAAAAGAAGGCTGGGGGCAGATGCAGACTCAAAAATAAAACCTAGAAACCTAAATAGAATGATATAATTTTTAAAGAATTAAGGTAGTTTGAGAGAGATATTTATTTCCTTAGTCATAATGGAGACCATATTCGAATTTTATTCTTTTATTTAAGCATCTGTAAGAAGTAAAAATTGTAAATTAATGGGGCACAAATATAGGAAAACATGACAAAAATTCTCAGTAATGAAAGAAATATACCTATACAAGTCTCGAATTCGACCCATTTTTTCACGCCGTACCTTCGGCTAAAACGCCTTCACAGCAGAAGTGTTTTTGCTGATTCAGTAAAAATGTCAATGGTGATTAATTAATTATTTTTTATACACAGTTGAGAAGACATAACAACTACTCACCATTAGTTTTTTGACGAAATCTGGTTGTTGATTTATGTTCCTAATTTTTTTTTTCAATATTTTCCCTCTGGAGCGAAAAACTGTAATTTATCCCATGTAAAACAGCTTATTATTTTTAGACAAATCGCTCTAAAAGTAGTCCGGCTAGGGGTTAATATTTTGATATCATTGGAAAGATGACCATTTTCTTTCAAATTTGGTCAATATCATCAAATTCTAGTTGAAGTGATATCTTTTTCTCGTGCAAACTCCGCACCCGCCGCATATCAGACATGTTGACACTCTGGCGATTAAAAACTGCAAATAAAATTAACCTTCCTCCCTTTATAGAAGTGTTGTGAAGGTAATGAAGTAACCAACTCACAGGTGTTAGTACTTCACTATGTCCACCAACGGTTTTCACTGTTTCATTAATAGATCGTCCCGGATCGTGCCTTCAGCATGGAGTTGAAAAGTGGAAATGAATGATAAGGTGGGCCCTTTGTTGTTTTCCTATTGAAGGCGAAGATACCTACTCTAGCATATGACGACGACGGACGAATACATTCGAGGTTGAATCACATCATAGGAGGGGATCTTTACAGAAAAGTTCGGCGTTCTTACGAGAGTAAACTGAAACGGTCACCTTGAAAGATGCCCTGATTGTGCCTGAATGTCTTTTGATTGGAAGGATGGGATTCCCAATTCTGCGGAGCGCTTTTTGGAGGAAAGAATGAAAACGGAGGCACCAAGTATACGTTACTGAGGTAAGGTCTGGGCCGCATAGCAATATTCTCTCTAAATATTTTTAAGAAGTCTCTTAAGTGGTGCAAAGCGAGACTGGGTTTGCCTTTTTACAGACCTCTGACCAGAATTAATAATAGCAATGAAGATACTTTGTGACTTCCAATGTTTATTTGAAAGTGTTCTTTTTCAAATAAACAGTGGAAGTCACAAAGTTTCTTCATTGCTATTATGAAGTCTTTCCATCACGTCATAGCTTCCAATATCGATTGAATTCAGAAATAAATAATTACAGGAAGCATGTTTCATGAACTGGCTTCCATAGGGCTACGAGCCCAGAAAAGGTAAACTTACATTAAAGTACACCTTGAGCTCTTGGTTAAAGCATGCGTAAAGGCTATTTTATATAATTATCCTGAAACCTCATTAGTTTCTTCTAAATTATTCTGGTATTTGTTGCATAATTCATTAATCCTACAGCTAATAAACCTTTTCTTAAAGCAGCTGATAACACGAATTTCAAATCTATTTGTCGTTCATATCAATGTACAGTATCTCTCTGCTAAACGATCTTCTTCAATCACTGAACGTTTACATTTCAATCATTTCTACCAAATTTCCTTCAACATTTCAACTGATAGTGACATTTTTGGGTGGCTTCACACGAGATAACCCTATAAACATGTTTATCTACTGATAGTTGTTGATATTTTCCTTATATTTATCGCTCAAATACCCTCTGAGTGAATTCCTGAATGCTCTTTACCTATATGAGGGTCCAGGATCCAGGGTCAATTAAATGGTAAAAATTATCCCCTTCCGATCTTTAGAGGTGAATAAATCATTGGCAGCATAATAGTCGCCTTGGTTGGTACATATGATGTCTGGAGTGATTGGGCAAGTGGCGTTGGGCACGAATCAAGTAAAACGGTGAAGTTTAAATGGAAGTGTTACCTCGACAATCTGACTGTGAACTTTGTAGGGTGATGAGGGTAATAGGGATAAGAAAACTGACTCCTACATTTGGAAAGCAACTCCCAGGATCAATATAATGGTTGGTTGGTCAGTCGGCATACGTGATGTAAGGGGCTGAGTTAGTTCTGGGGATAAGACATGGGGTTTCAGTAATCCTGTTGAGTGAAATGCGGCTCCGGTTGGTCAACCGCTCCCGACGAACATTAACCAAAGTACATCTTTGCAAGCCCAACGAAATACAAAGCTCGGCACACTGCCCTCCTCATTCAAGAACTTCTAAAAGGTTCCATCCGGGGACCTCGCCCATCCCCTGTTACTCACCCTCCCGAACAACCCTCAACTACTTGGTTCTAAGCCACCCCCGAAATTCTCTCTACCACTGGCTCTCTTTTCTTCACTTCTCTTTCGCGAAACTTACCGATCCCAATTTTACTCACATTTACCATAAAACGAAATTTACGCCCACAAATTGGGATTTATCAAAAGAATATTTGGATAATGCGACGAGAAGGTCAAAGAGCGATGTTATTTTTCACTCGTGAGACCTCACTTGGAGTTTGCCGCCACATATGGGACCCTTACGAAGTAGGACTAATCTCTGAAATAGATGGAATACAGCGGAGAGCAGCATGATTTGTGAAAAGTTGTTCCGATCAACTTAGCAGTGTTACTGAATTGTTGAAGGAATTAGGGTGGGAATCTCTAACTGATCGAAGGTTAAAATACAGGTTAAATCTTTCGCGCAAGTCCCGAGCAGACAGTCATTTTCCGGACGTTCAACATGTACTGCTAAAGCCAACGTACTATGGTAGAAGCAATCACAGGCATAAAATAAAGGAAATTGACTGCAGAACCGATATATTAAAAATGTCATTTTTCCCACGTACAATAAGGGATCATAATAGTTGCGAGAAATCAATCATATGAAACTCCCACCCTCAATAGGTAGAGTAGAATTTTCACTTGTACTTAATAACACAACATCCTTAATAACACTTCACACCGGTCGATTTGTCCGGCATTATTTTATTTTGTTCTCTGCATGAAGTAGCATCTCATAGAATTCATAAAAATAATATTATCAGTAATATAACCCACTAGATGTGACTTTAGCATTGATCTACATGTTTGCATGTTCATTTACGTATCACTCTCCCAGTTTCCGGTTGGACTGCGCACTATTCTCCTGACTGCTTTTGGCCAGCGCCTAGCGGCAGGGGGAGCGTAAGAGGTTCTGATTTGTGCTGGCACGAGTGCTGCATGCCTGGTGTGGAATCACCTCGTGCCACACACTCTAGTGGTGGCTTGCATTGTGCTTCGTAGATGTAGATGTAAATGTACTCTCCGCGATGAACTTGCTTCTCCTTTCATGGCAACATCATTTCCCCGGCTATTTATACCTACCTACCCAATCCCTCATCCCAAGACCCAAACCCCCGGCCGTCCTTACCCTTACAAACCTCTTGCCACCACCCGAGTAAACCCTAACCTACACAACCCAAACCTTCTCCTCGCCTCCTCTAAACGCGCTCTAAAATTAAGCGCCAAGATTAGCAAACAAACTTCCCTCCGTGGCCCACCCGTTCCCCGTATAAAAAAAATAGCGCCAGCAAGCACCCACCCCCCATTACAACGGCGGCTGAGCATTCCTGACAACCCCGAGCCCCTTCGAGCTTTTCCTCGCAGCCCGCACCGCCCACCATCTGCACCGTGGCGAGAGGCGTGGGGCTGAAGGCGCGACACCTTCCCCTCCACCTACCACGACACACGGCATTTACGCCCGCGACTCCCGGCAGACAGGCGGCAGGATTGCCTTCACCCGTGATCTTGCACAGAAATCCCATTTTCAGCCCCCACCCTGCGCCCCCCGGCGCCGACATCACTAAGAGACCTTGGGCATAAGGAGGGAGGGCTCATCGGAATCACGTGACATGGCATCTTTGTCACTCTCTCCGCACTTTCTCTTATCCCCGTCCGTCTCTTCGAGCTCCCGAGCAATACTCGGACGAAATCAGAATTTCTTCTGCGCACGGAATAGTGTGAAAAGGTCACCTTGCATAGGAAGAGTGTTCTTGATTTGGTTTCCAACTAACTATCCTCCCTACCATATGATAATTAAAGAAACTCACTTGAAATGATAATGAACGGTAGAAAAAAATGCTTAATCACCTGGGTGCCTTCAAGGCCACTACAACTACAGTGAATACGTAGTGAACAAGGTAAGGTACAGGGGGCACAGTTTCTTGTAATTGAGTAGCAAATGTAAATCTAAGACCAAACACTTCAAAACTTAAATTCAGTATGGAATGATCACCATTAAAATTAAGAAACTTTAAAATTAACACTGAATTTTATACTTAACTGTTTCACATTTACGTTTATATTTTGCGATTGTAAAACACTTCTGCAGCCAATTATAATAAAATTTCCTGAGCTACGCTTAAATTTCCACGAAATTCTCAAGCATATTTATCTCTTGGAAAGAGAATTTCACTCTCTTGCTCATGCTCTTCTCAGCCTCAATGGAATCCGCACTTCAAAGGTAATTTAATTATTTTATTCACTTTTTAAATCAAAATTGACTCCCCAAAGCAATAGGCTTTACTCGCACTGGAAATGTGTTTTTCTCCAAAATATTTAAGATAACTTCGATGAGTTGTATAAGAACAAGAATGATATTTCAATTTTCCTAAATATCCAAGTTATCTTAATTTGAAAATTTTACGGAGTTTGGAAGTTTTAATTGATGATTCAAACCCTTGAAATCTTGTCTTGGCGCGCGGTCTTCGTTCCCGGCGGAGAACAGAATCACACAACGCGGCCGCCCGTCCATCCATTCCATTTGCGCACATTTCCCATTCTTACGCTCGTGGCCACTCACGGACGTCTTCATGTAAGTCCCCGTGCTTAAGTAGTGCTTTTATTAAAGAGATTCTGATGAGCTCCATTAATTCCGTATTTTTGAAAAGATTACCTGCATTCTACAGAAAATATTATTATTGTAGATACTCGTATCAAGCGCACAATTTCACATAAATAAGAGATAAAATATCGATTTAGCACCCATTGAATACACCCATTACCACTGGTCAGTTTTTCAGAAACGTTGATAACAATAGAATAGGCGATATCTCAGTGTGATGGTATTGCAGCACGAGCACTTTTAAGGAGTGTGCATAGTCTTCTATAGTGTCTAGTGCATAGTTCTTCTTGAGCGCTAATTTGGATGCGTGGAGTTAACTTTCTGGTCGAGAGGAATAATGATTTAGCTCTTTTGAACAATAAATTGATCCTCCATCGCTTGAAAGCAGCTTTGAGTTATGTACAATTCTCGTGAGTTATTTTTAATTATCTACGGAATTCAGTAGCTAAATATCTTTAAAGGGAAACCAGCCCAATTAAATATAGGGTATTGACTACTTTGGGTAATCTACGGTATCCATGATTATATTTCTTTTCACCTTGCGAGCTAGTTTCTCCAGGTTTTTTATTTCCATCTAATGCCAACTCAACTAAAATATTCTTCCAGTATTTTTTTCTACTCAATCTGATACGCCACCATGCGCACAAACCTGTTTGAAAATTTGAAAGGCCTAACCCTTATCGGCCGAAAGGGAACTTTTGTCCCCGGCAAAGAGTTCCCGACGCTGGCCGAATGGAAACCTAAGTTCCCACTTCATTTGTGTAATTTCGCGCTCCTTCTAAGATGATGGTTTGGGTGCGTAAAGATGTCAGGACTATGTATCTCTCAACACATGCCACTTATGACATGCTGGCCGGCTCATTCATATATATGGAGGTTCTAACAACGAGCCTTGCCCTGGGATTCCCATCGCGCTGAACACCATCTCTACTGGGGCTGGTTGATTATTCACATGCCACTTATGACTTACTGGACGGCCCTTCCTTATCTGGTGAGTATCTAACCACAAACTTTGGCCTTGGATTCCCTAGGCTAAGCTTTGAACTAGTGATGGGCAACGTCGGTCTTTTGAAAGATCTCGGTCACGCCTATCACTCCCACTTATGATCGTGCGTGTAAGGTCATGATTGATTGATGTTCCAGCTAGTGATCTGTTCAAGTTGCCTACGAGAAATGATCTCTCAGGAAAGTCGTGATTGATACAAAATCGTAACGAAAGCTGCTCTCGCTGGCCATTCGTGATTCCTAATACTATACAGCCGCATGTGTGACTCACTCACTTATACAAATTCCCGACCACTTCCAGACGAGCTAGGAGCCTGAAATTTTCACGGACCTTCCTTGAAAGAATTCATCGGAGGAAAAATACCGAAATCATGGAATTTATAACCGGAAGTGACCCAAAAAATATAAAAATGGCTGACTTAAGGACTTTTTGGAAAGTACACTTTCAGTTCTCGCTTCATATCTTCTCAATCATCCGCCTGTAGCACTTAAATTCAATTTTCAATTACAGTCGGTATCACCAAGTTTCACTTGTGCAAGGGACGTATTATTTGTCGAGAATATTAAAACGACGGCTTTATAAGACGAAGTTTTATCGTGTGATAGGGTGACAATGCAGTTATGGAAATTCAGTGATTACAAATTTCATATGTAATATATGTGCTGTGATGTATTGCGTGTGTTCTTTTGGTGATATTTTTACATTTAAAGGTAATTTGTATTAGGTAGACTTACGCTCCTAATGAATGTGTTATGATAGAAAATGAGTTTAAAGTTTTGCATAATCTTTGCAAGAGTCAGATAAGACTGATGATTGCAATTAGTTCGTTGTTTCAACTATTATAGAAAATTTGGAATCAATGCGAATTGAAATTAAGTTATGGAATACATGGATGCTCTTGAACTTTAAGGCAGTTTACATCCTCAGTGAAAGGATAATGATAGATTTGTGTACTTCAGCAATGTAGGTATTATAGATAGACATTAGCGTATAGTTTTATTTTACACTTATTTCATTAAATTTTGCCACCTTAGCGTCATCTCTTTATTTTATCTCATTACTGTTTGCCCGGTCTCACATCTCGTGATCGATACTTGATGTCATACAATCATTCCTATCGTGATCGGTAAAGATGAATTCCTCGATCATTGGAGAAATCAAGTTCATCGATTAATCTTTTAAGAGAACCTGATATCGGGATTCGATCAATCAGGACCGACCCATCACTACTTTGAACCCCATCTCTGCTGATATAAAATTTTTTAGTCCCCTGCTACTTCGATAGTGAGCTGTTCCTTCACATTTGTTCTATAAGCATTTCTTCAACCCTCCTGATCATTGGGCGGGTTTATTATTGACTGTTTCATTTATTTCGGTAGGTATTACTTACATTTCGTAGGTGGCATTTTTTTTTGAAATACCAATCTTCACCTGGATAAAATATTTTTGTGTAAGTATATATTTCTGTATTTACTCGCTGCGTTTTTATTCAGGGACAAACCACTCTTATATCACCATTAATCGCAAAATAAAATTGCAAGAAAGTGAAATTACGGAGGAACATTTTGCAGAAATCGATTCCGATGCACATATTACTGACGACAATGACAGCTCTGAGGATGAGGACGGCGGCATCGACTAAGATATAGCTCCGACTCGCTCCAAGGAGTGGATAAAAAAGTCGAGGAGCTACGTATTCCAACGCCCATTCATTTTTTACGGTGGTGACAGGCGTTTGAACACACTTATTAGCAATATGTTTAGCTGTTTATAGTAACTGCATGCGTTAGATCACACTGCCACCTAGTAGGTAAACAACATAGCCAATATCTATATCTTTGATTATTTCCTTTTAGATGAGTAAATGACCCATTAAATATAAAATATCGCAACTTTGGAACAGTAGGGGCAGAACGACCATATCTGCTACTTTTGAAGTTGCGTCTGGCTTAATATGCACGTTATAATCTGCTCGTTTAGACTTGAATAACGTATGATTTTTTTATTCAGTCTAGGAGGTTCTGGAGGAACTAATTAGTGTTTAAACCAAACCTATATCTCACCCCCTTCCTTGAATTACAACCTTGACGTGGTGGAAGGGGAGGAGCCAGACGAAAGGTAGTTCCGTGATGGTGTCACGTTAAAAATACCGTTGAGTCGCGTGGGAATACCTCTCAACTATCACTTCCCAGAACATGAAAGTCATCCAAAGAGATCTGATTCCTGGCAACTACGGGACGCCGCCCACTAGGGCGGGTGTCGTGCCCGGCAGCGGGGGAGGCAAGGCCTCCGCGGTCGTCATCACACGAAATCCTTGCACAGAATCAGAATCATCATCAGAAGATACAAGGGAAAAGAGGGAGAAGAAGAAGAAAAAGAGGAAGAGGAGGAGGAAAACAATGGTAAAAATAGGAACTTGGAACGTAAGGACCATGATGAGGGCCGGGAAGCTTGAAAATATTAAGCAGGAAATGGAAAAAGGAAAAATAGATGCTTTGGGATTGTGCGAGGTGAGATGGAAGGATAGCGGGGACTATTGGAGTGATAACTACAGGGTGATCTATAGTGGGGGAGATGAGAGTCAACGGGGGGGGGGGTAGGCATGGTACTGAACACAAAGTTGGGACTGAGGGTGGTAAACATTGAACAGGTGAGCGACAGGATACTAGTGGTAGAAATAAAAGCACGGCCGACGAATTTCGTACTGGTCCAGGTATACATGCCTACGAGCAACCATAGGGAAGAAGAGGT
Source organism: Pyrrhosoma nymphula (assembly GCA_963573305.1). Taxonomy (NCBI): domain Eukaryota; kingdom Metazoa; phylum Arthropoda; class Insecta; order Odonata; family Coenagrionidae; genus Pyrrhosoma; species Pyrrhosoma nymphula. The sequence goes on along the minus strand of OY754332.1, from coordinate 100,107,443 downwards.
GTACGAGCAAGTAGAAGAAATAATTAGAGAAGTGCCGGGGAAGAAAAACCTAATTGTGATGGGTGACTGGAATGCAGTGTTGGGAGAAGGGAGGGACGGATTAGAAGTAGGAGGGTTTAGGCTAGGAAGAAGAAATGATCGCGGTGAAAAGGCAGTTGAATTGTGTAGAAGAAATAAATTAGTAGTGACAAACACTTGGTTTAAACATCACCCCAGGCGTAGGTACACATGGAAAATGCCGGGTGATACTGGGAGATACCAAATTGATTATATAATGGTGAGGCAGAGATTTAGGAACAGTGTAAAAAACTCTCGTAGCTATCCAGGGGCGGATGCGGACTCGGATCACAACTTGGTGATGATGAAGTGTGAAGTCAGATTCAAAAGGCTTTGTAAAGGTAGGAAGATAAAGAGGTGGAACCTTGAAGCATTGAAAGGGTTGAAAAGGAGGGAATACCAAGAGCTGGCAGAAAAGAACATCGGTGAAGAGAAGCGGATGTGAACCATAGAGAAGAGATGGGAGGTTATAAAAACAGGCATCGTAGGAGACGCAGAGAAAACAATAGGAACGGTGGAAAAGAAGAGGGTTAAGAAGCAGTGGGTTACAGAAGAAATGATAAAGAAAATGGAGGAGAGAAGGATATGGAAAAACGTGAACACCGACGTAGGAAAGAGGAAGTACAAGGAATTGAATAATAAACTCAGGCGAGTGACCAATCGGGCAAAAGAAAACTGGTGGAAGGGACTATGTGAGGAAATGGAAAAGATGCAGGAGGAGGGGGAAGTGGGCGCTTTGTATGCCAAGGTGAAAATGTTATCGGGTGGTAAGAGAGGACAAACGATACCAAAGGTTAAGGACAAAACAGGGAAGATATTAATCATCGAACCAGAAGATATCCAAGAAAGATGGAGAGAATACGTAGAGGAGCTATATGACAGCGAGAATAGACCCCTTAGCCTAGATCTAGAGGATGAAGGAACAATAGATAATGAGGACACTTATAGATAAAAACATAGAGCATAATCAGGATGTTTTTGCTTGTTTTGTAGATTTCGAAAATGCGTTTGACAGAGTAAACTGGGGGAAACTAATGCAGATACTGGGGAAAATAGCAATAGATTGGCGTGATATGAGACTCATCCGAAACTTATGTATGGGGCAGAGGGCTCAGGTAAGGGTAGCGGACGGTGAATCAGGTTGAGCAGTTATAGGTCGCGGGGTACGGCAAGGGTGCCCGTTGTCGCCTTTACTTTTTAACATCTATGCTGAGGAAATGGTAAGAGAGACATGGGATGAGCTAGATGTGGGAATGAAAGTAGGAGGCCAGTGGATAAAGTCGGTTAGATTCGCAGACGACCAGGCGTTGGTCAGTCGGTCATCGAAAGGACTGCAAACTTAAGTAGATGCACTGGAAAAGCAGTGTGAGAAATACGGAATGAAGATATATAATAGGAAAACAAAGTAATGAGATTCTGTAGGACAAAGAAAGCGAAGCTGGTGATAAGAGTAGGAAGTCACAAACTGGAGCAAGCAGAACAATTTAATTACTTGGGTAGTACGCTAGAAGAAACAGGACATAGTAGCAAAGACATTAGGAGGAGAATAGCGCTAGCGAAGGAAGCGTTCAATAATAGAAGGGAGCTGATGACGGGGACCTTAGGTAAGAATGTAAAAAAGAGGCTAGTGAAAAGCCTGATATGGAGTGTGGCGTTGTATGGGGCAGAAACGTGGACCTTGAGAAAGGAAGACGAAAATAGGCTGAAGGCTTTTGAGATGTGGGTGTGGAGGAGAATGGAGAAGGTGCGGTGGACGGAAAGGAAGACAAATGAGGAAGTGCTTGACATGGTGGGCGAGGAGAGAAAACTTATAGATGAGATTAGGGGAAGACAGGGTAGGTGGCTGGAAGGGGTAATGAGGGACGGTGGTTTGCTTAAGGCCGTGATAGAGGGTAGGATGTTGGGTAAGCGGGGAAGGGGAAGGAAGAGAATCTGTTTTATGGACGGAATGAAGAAAGGTAGGACTTATGCTGAGATGAAGAAAGAAATGCTAGAGGTAGAAGGGTACGGCACGTGTAAGAGTTCGTTGGATATTCTCTGACTTTCATCACAACCTACCTCTAACCGGTAGATTACAGAAATGAATGAATATCTCACTGAACTGCAAGATACAAGGCAAACCATGAGTAAGCCAGATTTTACAAGAGTGCTAATGAAAAGCTTCAGCAATCGTGTGAGAAACTCTATGGAAGAACAGTTGATAAGTTTGGCGTTTATTAAGCTTTTTCTTCGCCAACAGTTTTCCCAGATAAATATTTTGACTATAAAACTGATTCTTTTAAGCATCACAAATATGAAAAAGTTACCAACATAATTCATTCTTGCAAAAGAACTGGAGTTTATTTATTTAAAAGGTCATGGCCGGTGATATTGAATAAATCCACCGACTGACGAAAAGACCCATTAAACTAATACCCAAATAATAATGACTGGATAATACCGCTTCAGTGAAATAAGCTTAGGTATGATGCATGCATAACAGAATAATATAAGTGCAATGGCTGGATAAGCTGGTTGAGGCAATAAGACATAAATATTACAAATTACATTGTACATCCTTTTCCAAATGCTTCCAATATAAACTGTCGTAAAAGAATGATAAGTTAGCCACTTTAAGAGCCATTCTGACATTTTGTTGGACTAAAAAATAAAAAAGTATTATAAACGTTCTTCCGATGAATTTAGTAATTCCGACGAAGGTCAAAATTGTTCATGTCAAATGATTAGTGCTCCACATGCAGTGTATTAAAAGAAAATAACACCCTTAAACAAATAAGTATTTAAATCCATATACACGCAATTTGATCCTATCAAAAATGCTTCATCTTCACTTAGACATTTCTTTTCCAATGTATTTAAAATACCATGCAGGGTACCAGTGAGTACCACTCGCTCGTTAATGCCTCCATGAAGTTACCAGTAGAAGAGGCCGCCTGGGTAACTTCATTGGTTAGAGATTTATCGTGAAATCGAATGGTCTGGGTTCGACACCCAGTCCTGACTAAAGATTTTTTCTCTATGAAATTCACGCAATTGTAATTGGTACTGGCCGCACGTTGGCATAAACTGAATATTTATGAATATGGAAATGGATGTTGGTGAGTATTTATGGACTGTTTTTGGATAGTGAATTGATGTCAATCCATCGTTACTCACCATAGGTGCACAGGACATTTCATTGTAAATAATATTCCCAAGCACAATTAAAATACACAGAAGAAAATTTTAATGTGTTAAACGGTTTTAAATTCATATTTATTACACACTGGAATGCTTCAATGTCAACTAAGCTTAGAGCCAGATGATAAAATGGAATTTCAATAATTTTAGCTTTGGTGTAGGAGAGACTACAGATCCCTGTATTCGTCACTATTGATTCACGTCAACGTATCTTGTAAATAAGGACGTTTAAGAGCTAAACAACATGTAACAGAAGAACATGTGATCACGGAAATAAAATTAGAAATATCACAATTTCAAGAGTTAGTGCTGGTTACATTCAATTATTGGTATTCACTTGGCTAGGTCGGGTGCAATTGATTTAAGTAATCTCACTGGGAGCGCAACCTTAATCGAGACATACCAAATGAAAAAAACAGAATAAGGTCCAGGTTCCTCATTTATGAAGAGCATATACGGTACCGTTAATATTTATAAACTAAAATTGTTTTGAATTGATCGGCGACGAAAAACATTTTCGTTCAAGACATACGCATGCGTATGCACAAAAAGTAAATTATTAGTTTTAATAACTGCCTTCCATGAAATAACGAAAGAAAACAAAGACGAATGTCTTTATAGACATTGAAATTAAAACATACCTTTAAAATTGGACAGGGGAACCCAGGAAAGAGAAGGCAAACAAACGGTACTCACCTGAAAAGTAAAAGACAGGATTAGCATATCGTTCATTTTTACAATACAATTACATGCATCTAAGAACAATATGAGGGATCATTATGTATGGCACTCGAGCTTGAAGGAATTGATTCAAGGAATTGCGGAACTGGCCGCATAGTAACTTTAACGGAGTCACCTTCTAGTGGTCACACAATTGTGTAAAATTTACAAACTTTAAACACCTTTATGTTTAAAATTTGGCTTTACCTCGTGGACAGTATCGCTTAGCGTTCGCACACGGGTACTTTGGCATTGTATGCACGGTACCTGTGAAGACATCTCGCTCCTTAAAGCCTCCATAAAATTCACAGTGAGAGATGACGCCTGGGTATCTTAACTGGTAGAGCACTCGACACGCGAAATCGAGGCGGCTGGGTTCGAATCCCAGTCCAGGCGAATGATTTTTTCACTGCGAATCATACACAATCGAAGGAATTGAGTTTAGGTGATTGAAAATATTCTGCTGTTCACTACTATTGGAATACACTTGCTTTTAAAATATTCTTAAGATTTTCCTCCACAGCTACCTTTGCGCCCGTGAATGTTTAAATATGAGATTCATTGCGCCGTTTAAGGGCTAATCCTCAAATTAAGTTTAGGAATGGGTCAATTTAAAATGTGTATTTTAAAAGTATCGTAACCATTTATTACTTTAGCATAAAACATTAGCCAGGATTATAGTCCGTCATCCATTTCTGTCATCATGGGTACGATTCTTCTAGCGCGGTGATAATGGTGATACGCCAAAAATATAGATAATTTCATGGGTTTCCATGATTCAGTATTCACAAACTGTTTCACAAAGCAACACACATAACCCTATTCGTATGCGAATATTTTTTAATGGCAATTGTTCCATTACCATTTTCGTAGAATAATAGCGTGTGTATTATGCAATTATTCTACAAAACTATTTGATAATCACTCATCTAATATGCAATCACTATCTTTGCATGTTATGATTTGAACCTCGGTTAACGTTACGCAATATTATTGGAATTAGAATTGGTGACAATATAAGGCATCGCAAGTATTATACAATACCACCATATTGAATGATAAGCAGTAACTTTGTAATTTCACAGGTATTTATTGGAAACGACCTAGCTTTCAACGTAGTACGTCACCATAAGGTACAAATATCTCAGAACACTCACAAACATTAGGGGGGAGGGCGAGAGGGTTGGTGACGTAGATTTGGGAGGATGAGTTGTGGAGAGTTAGGTCTGGGAGAGGTAATGTCCTTCCTGGGGATGGGGTTCAGGTGGGAATGGAAAGTTTGGGTTACTCAGTGCACTCGTGACTCACTGAACTGGGGCTGGAAGTAACTGCTTCTCATTCAATATGCTAAGCAAATTCCATAAAGTTACGCCTGAGAAAACGGACAATACCGCCGTACAAATATGTTTGCCAATAACGAGAATTATACTTTTATTGTTAGAACGAAATAATAAATTATCAAATGAATAGAGATCCAGCAGAGTGTGTACGATTTTAGAAGGTTATCTTTAACAATTTTGAGTCTTCACGATGTGTTATATGCGTATGTTGGAGTTATGAAAAATAATATCAATAAATGAACCTTTCTTTAAAAGGAAATCTCAGCTTAGAATTATAACAACCTCACACAAAGGCGGATGAGCAACCATCTAGAAATGCCGTCGCTCTTAAATCCGCGGCTTTTGGCCCGCGATGGAAAGGATTTGGGAAGACTATGGGTGGGGAACTCACGATATATATATTTGGGAGGATTGTGGTCTCCCATGATCCTCTAGGACTCCCTAAGGTGAGCCCGCGAGAGAGGTTCCCCGAGCAGTTGGGAGCGGAACTGACTTTTCCCCATTTCCTCCATAGTGACGAATCGCGACTACAATCGATTTGCCATTAAATGCGCCCAACGTGGCCCAACGGCCCCCCTGCCACTCACCCTCTCCCATCCTAGTGATTACAAGAGGACTGAGAGAGTGTGAGTGCATGAATAAGAAGTTGTGAAGCCTATCCCAATGAGCATTGCGTGGAGCTAACCAAAGATAGTCAACGATGGGCTTTATCCCTTACGCCACCGCCGCTGGAAATAACTAAGGGATGACAGGTGTGATGCATACGAGATTGATGCGATAATGGGACTCAATAAACTGTATTGTGCGCGGTTCACAGCAGAGGAAATATTCTTCTACGATCATGTTAAAGGTGCAACATCATGCCATGTATTTCCCCTTTCAGTTATAAAGCCGTTGTGAAAATAGTAGGTTTCGATCTTTGGTTTGCGATTCAAGTCACCTTTGAGTGATTTTCCAATACGTACTCTGCTGTTCATTCTTTATGAGAAAGTCCGTGGAAAACATTATGATTTATTTAATTTGATATAGCAGACTCATGGAAGAAATGAGATGAGTGGGCTTGTCGATAAACATTCCAAAGGATATATATGCTGCCTACCATTAAGCTGCAGAATAAATTGGGATACATCAGTGGACATTATAAACTAATTGCTGATTTATTAGATAATGCCCACAATAATTAATGATTCAATACATTCATAACAGAGCCATTTATAATATGAAAGAGTGCTATATTTCCAAATGGGTTAGTGATTGATGAAATTAATTTATAGTTCAAACCATGCGACGCATAAAATGAAAGAAAAAGCAAATAATTCAGACTCAGTCATTACTTGGACTTTAATAAATAAAAAATGCAAAATAATTTCAAATCAGCATCTTAACATTGCTTAAGATTGGAATTTTTGGCCATAGTCTACAACAGCAGCAACAATTTTGATTTGAGGATATCGGTATCGGTAATTCAGTTAAATTATGTATTTATGATAAAGAATGAACATTTTATAATCAACCCTAAAGAATCGGGGATGAACCTAATTCGATAACTTCTCAGGGTATTCGTGCAATAGTCGAGTCTTTCTAATCTACTCCACGCTGAAGGAGTTAGTGCCATTGCATTTGCAGATTTGGTGGATAAATATTTTATCGTAAATACTAGGTAGCAAACCCTGGGAGCAATCGCGGAAATTTTTTCTCTCCCTTCTCCCCCGACTTTAAACATGAAAGTCGGGGGAAGAGAAGTTGGAGTATCCTGCTGTCCATAAGATCATCAAAACTCACATCGCCTTCCCCCGCGGAATAGGGAAGGAAGAGAGTGAGAGATTCACCAAAAAAGTCCTCATCCTGTTATTCTGTCGCACTTTCCCGTGCGGAACGGACAGCTGGCCACAGGGGCGGGCATAACTGGATTAGAAGTAGCACGCCAGAACGACGGGCAGATCTCTTATGTCTAATTCCCATCGATTTGTAGGCACCTCGAGGGAGCATCCCCTTCCCACCACCATCGAGAGAAAAGAGGCGGGCCTCAGAGTGGGCGAACAGAAACCAATGCAAAGAATAGAGAGAGATAGGAGGAATGAATTTCAGGGTTTGAGTGCAACTAGAACAAAGGCGGACGTTTAACGTGGAAGCGGCGTGGTCCACTCCGGAGTCTAGTATGAGAAACAATGACGAGTTTATAGAATGGTATGAAGTTACTTTTTTTGTAAAACTGCCTCGCTTAGTGAGTGGCCTCCGTTGGCCGTTTCCTGGGACATGTCCGTGAATTACGAGTGAAGTATGAGTACGTGGAAGTTAACTAGGAACCGCGTAACATTGGCCTGCAATGTTTTTTTTGTTATGATATATTTTTTCCTCTCCCAAACAGGAAATGATTCTTTGTGTACACTCAAATAAATTAAAATACTGACACACGAAAATTGCACCATTTTCCTATTACTAATTAGTCCAGGTAATGAAGAAAACTTCACTTCCGTTCCGGCTGCTGAAGCCTCTAACTTGACCATAGACGTACTAAAAGACGCTAAATGTGATCCGGTGATACTTAAAGAGATTGAGAAGCTTCTAAATATGTGTCTCTCACAGAATTACTTAATTTATAATGGCTGTTTTTACTTACAAAATACTGGCCTTGCTATGGGATCGCCTCTCTCCCCGATTCTTGCTGAAATATTCATGGACAATCTGGAGTATAAACTTTTCACCTCTGGTAACCCCCTTTTGACCAATGTTGTCTATTGGTTTAGATATGTAGATGATATTTTATGCTTATGGACGGGCTCATCACGCCAACTAGATCATTTTAACAATGTTTCAAATTCCATCCACGACAAGATTAAATTTACGATTGAATATGGTGGGGACAATATCAATTTCTTAGATTTAAATGTTTCAATTAAAGGTGGAAAACATGACCTATCTATATACAGAAAAGAAACGTTTACTGATGTTATTATTCCGGTAGATTCTTCTCATCAATATACTCATAAGCTTGCTGCATCGAGGTGTATGATCCACCGGTTAATGAATATTCCTATGACTGTTCACAACTTCGATAAAGAACTCAAAATTATAAAAACCATAGCAGTAAGAAATGGCTTCAATACCTTGTGCTTAGATAAGATGCTTAAACGCTATCGCTCCAAAAGAACCACAAAGTTACTGACATCTCTATGTATGGTCCCGACAAAAATTAACCGCTGGGTCAAACTACCTTTTATTAAAAACATTTCGTATAAACTCCAGAATTTACTCCCTAAAAATAAAAGCAATGTTTCATTTTATAACCCATTGACGCTTGACAAGATTTTATTTAATTCTAAGGACAAATATGATCGAATGGACAAAAGTGGAGAGTATAAATTAAAGTGTGAGGACTGTGGTATGTGTTATGTTGGCCAGACTGGTAGAAAGTTTAAAGACTGAGTGAAGGAACACAGAAGAAGTTTTATATATAATGACAGAAAATCTTGTTTTGCTGACCATTTATGTCGGAATAACCATTTGAGCAATTTTGACATAGATATTTTACAGAGTATTGACAAAGGGCTTAAATTAGATTTTATGGAAAAATTCGAAATTGCCAATAGCCCGGATGGACTTTGTAATGATGTTTTATTTTGTAATGACTCACCTTTGTTAAAGTTAAGCATCCCCATAACGTCAAAATCCTGACCTTCACTCACGCTCCACTTGATGTATGCTTTCTGTTATCGGCCTTCATTCATTTGTTCACCCAAACTGTTTCCCCTCCCACTTCCCTCACACCAATTCCATATGCCCCCACCTCCTACCTGGTAGGAGGTGGGGACCTGATAGGAGGTGGGGACCTATGCCTGGGTATAAATACTGAGAGAGTGATGCTTGTTTTACCTTGAGAATGACACAATGTGTTGAAACCATGGTCGGTTGTTAAGAGTTGTTTTATTAAAAAGTGTGGAAATTACCATTTGTGTGTTCTTTCAACATAGATAATGAAGAAAAGTTTCCAAGGAAAGTTATAAAAATTCGGAAACTGGATAGAACATTAATTTACAATATGATTGCAGAAAGGTTGAAAATTAACATTCATTGGATACTTATAAAGTAAAATGTATTAGTACAGTACACATATTATATCAAACATTTTAAATATGCTATATGAACATATGCATGGGAAGTCAGTGAGAAGTTGTACAACTATTTCTGAAAATTCATTTCTTAAAGCAGTTTCCAATCGTTCGCCTAAAAAATTAAAACCGTTTCCATTAGCAAAGCACGATGTTTACTCATACATTTTTAATGCATTGTCAAGCAATAATACGTACGTCACCGTGGAGTTTGAACGTTTTTTTATAGATAATTGAGAGAGAGATACTTGTAGGTACAACTTCGAGTGCTATTATACGCAGATGATGGTGTGTTGCTGTTTGAGAGCCCACAATATTTACAGAGGTTCCTGTAAATGGTGAAGTAATTGAACAATCGAACAATTGTGTGTACCATGGCAGAATGTTTCCAAAAGAAGGAAAGAAAGATGATGAGATTAAAAGGCGTGTTAATGCCGGAGTAAAAGTTGTAGGTAGTATATGGAGCAAATTTAAGAATGAGTGTTAGTATGGGGAAGCAAAAAGCGCAGTGTATTGGCGGCATCGATTGTAGTGGTCTCCAAAGGTACGACGAGAAAACTATATTGTAAACCTGTTCGTCCTGAAATCTATTGTATTAATTTTATACATCAATCATATGCACTTATTCTTCATCGCGTGCAAACAAAGTCTTTGCGAGAGACTTTGATTTTTTGTTTTTGAGAGACCTATGTTCAAAACTGTTTTAACGTTGGCATTGGAAGTGATACTCAACGATCATGTCACAATCGAAATGAAGAAGGAAAACAGTAATGAAACGCCTGACGCGATTTCATGTTTGATAGTCTGCGAACAGTTGAATAATCATTTAATACACATTTATAAGATGCACAATCATGGGGGACAGAATAAAAAAATACTATCAAAAACCTCTCTAAAAGCATCAATACTTTTAAAGATATTTTGATAGAGATTTTTATAGGAATTCTGTTGAAAATTCTCATTAAAAAGCAGGTATCAATTTAGGACTAAATGTACGCATTTTTTGAGTGATTATAATTCCACAAACTTATTTAATATTGTAGATTTCATTTCGCACTTTTCCATGACACATACCACCTCATCGTGATCACATCAGCTGCTCTAAATCTATGATTCAGCTGAGGCAATGACGATGGTGTTCCCTGGGACAAAGTTAAATAAAACATCTGCCTGGCCTCCGGGTACAAAATGTTTCAAGCGGTCTTTTTGATTAACTGTGGACCATTAGCAACAACTGTAATGGAGGATATCAACAAAAATATATATAACAAATATTTGCAGTAGACAAACGATGTAGTCATGTTTTCTTAAAATTCATCTTTTCACACGACCCTCAACATCATTCGGCCAAATTTTTGTTAATATTGACTACCGTAATATATCGTTTTAATTTTAATCGCGAAGTAAAGAATGCAATAGGGCAGTAACGGAGAAATCTAAGCGCCCTTATGGAAGTGATGATCCTGGAATAAGGACCGACAAAGGTTCTACAAATGACCAATTCAGTCATATAAATAAAGTAAATCATCCCGTGATTAACGAAAGAGACTACATAATTGATTTTTATTAACATGGAAGAGGAAAATTATCCAACTGTTCTTTTCTTCAGGAGCTACAACCTGCCAAAACCACAAAGCTTATTATATCGTTCTATAAAAAAAATTATCCATATAATAAATGGAAATTATTAATCACACCTTAGAGAAGTTACACTTTGAACGTCGCTTCGCGATACCTTTTATTTCTCACCCATCGAAAGTGCTTATGAATCATACGGCGGAAATATTTCATTCATAACTCTGTCTCTCTCCCATATTTGTCTCCCTTCCCCCTACTCGACCCAATCCACTCCTCCCACTCCTGCCCTCTGCCCCCTCCCCTCCGACTCCCCCGTCCTTCGAGCACACCTAAATGTGTTAAATATTGAAAACAATGGTTCACTTTGGTGATCATTAAAAACAGACTTTTCCCTCTAAAGATGGCATAAAATGATGAGTTCCTGCATCTAGTTCCGCGATAGCACATCATTTTTCAATTATGTGTTTACCATCGTAACGATCAATTATCATACAAAATCATGTAAACCTAAATACTAACCGAGTAATCTCTTTAAAACCCAGCTTACGCGATGGATGCAACCGCGCAAGTGCATGTGTGAACACGAACGATCGCATATTCGCTGAAATAGAAGGGAATATTAAAGGGAAAGACGTTCGCGAATTCGTGCATATTAATGTGTTTCGACAATAAAATTAAAAATGAACATTTTCTTAGCTATGCATCCGCAAACATTATACGGATTGTGTAAGCAGGACAAAATGCTGTACAGTTCAAAAACCAAAATGCTCCTCCTTATCCTACGCCCGCTAGATGGCAGGAGACACGCTCAGCTATCAGAGTCCTCTGGATGGCCGTTCTCAACACTACTCCCTCATAGGGTTGAGTCGTCGCATACATTTCCACTATGGGAATTGAGAATTCCGCCATCTTTGTTCCTACGTTTCTATAGTCCTATGGGGGAAAGTGAGATTAACTTAGTTTTTGCACAATTACGCCATTCCCGTCGCATTTCGAGTGATCATTAATTGAAATCTATTCATCCTGGACCTATTAGGAACGTTTTACCAGTAATTTATGAATTGGAAATCGTGAAAAATTACAAGTTAAGCGCGCATCAGTCAATTTTTGATTCTTTTCACGGGACGTTTTTCCGGATATGAAACTTACTTGAAATGATATGAAACTTTTAGTGTTGAACAGGTTAAGTTATTTCCGAAAGTACTATTACTACTCTCATGGCTATTATAGCGATGCTTACTCTTTAAAGGAATAATAACAGCATTTAGGAGAGTTAAATGTCAGCTGAATGACAAGGGCGAAAGATATTTCGCAGATAATTTCCGAGTAAACTTCCATGAAAACAGTGCAATGGAAATAATCCGTGATACTCGAGGACGAGTTGGGTTAATTTTATGTGCTAACAAATTGGGAATATTATCCTCCCCCCCCCCCCCCTAAAGAAAAGTGTCAATCCATTTACTATGTAGTGTATTATCGGCAATCCAGAGGACTCTGTCAGCTATGACTGCAGCGGCTTAGTTTTCACACCCATTGTATACGGATTAAAAACAAACATCCTATTCAATAACAATAACAATTATTATTTATCTAACATCTTATTGCAATATAAGTAGTGTAATATCCGTAATAATATTATTTATTTTTCCACTGTAATAGTTCTGTTTGCATTAAAATAACATTGGAATGGGAATTTTAGAATCCACTTTCTGATCCAGGTAAATTCATCATCTTGACTTACCTTTACATATCTTCTGTCTGAAGAACTTGGAAATCATTAATATTTTGGACGGTCATGTTAATATCTTCAAATAAAGTCAGCTACTGCTTCTATGTCTAATCTTCTTGTGTCAATTGGATATGCGATATGATGCATGTATCGATAATCAGTAATCACAATAACTAACGAAAACAATATCGAAATCACCAAAAATCCAATGGAATACCAACATCGTCATGAGTTGAAACCAGGTAAATACAAATTCCCGCTCTTTCAAAATCATTGAACTCCATATATTTCATAGATTTTATTGTTCAAGCGTATTATGAATTCAAGTTTATGAGATTCACCACATGTGTAACTGTTCTTTCTTTTTATGGATGGAAACCAAGGAAAAATATGAAGTATGGAAAGGAAAAAGAAACATGAAAACTCACTTGTAAAAAATATTTACTCTATTTTTGAGCTAATTCCCATCATTCTGGTACTGCGTTGCGACAACTCAAAATTAAATGATATAAACATGATAAGAGGCTAATGTAGATTTGATAATCTCATGAAGATTTTATTTAATCGTTTGTGGATACAACAAGGGCAGCAATGATAAATCAAACGAACAATGTCTGAGTATTTACAAATAAAAAATACTTTTAAATTAATTAAGTTTATTAATTTGCTTATCCAAAGAATAATTTTTAAATTATAGATACCAATCATCTTCCCTGCATCCTCTAATTGTAAGATATAATGCTTTACTTAGTCTAGAGCCTACGAACTCCCGAAGGTTCTTCCCAACTAATGGTGACGTCCGCCTTTGAAAATAACCTTTCTGAAGGAACTGATGCAACAGTAATAATTGGATACTCAATGGCTACAATGTGCGAAGTGGGATATAAATGTGTCGTGTCATCCTATACCAACAAAGGGTTAACAAACCTCTTGAGTTAAGCCGGTGGATTTTTTATTTTAATTAATTTAATTGTAATCCATCATTCGCCATTTCCGTATGTTCTCCATCCCGAGAGCGTCTTTGGTATGACAGCTTTAAAATAAAATATAAATGAAAATAACATTACTCTCACAAAAACAAAAAAAAATAGTAAGACACTCAAGCACGACGAAAAAAGATCGACCTTCCGTGATAACGTTCCTAATACCTCCCTGTTCAAATATGCATAGGCTAAATGCATAAAAATTTCTTTCGTGAGTTAGAAGATTAGTTAAAATTCTTGACATAGGTACATTTTATTACACTTATTGCGATCAATTTCCTGAATAATCTATTACTGAATATTTGAAGCAAGGAATAAAGACGTGGAGACAACTGTATATTAAGAAAATAACTATGTACATTTCAGTGAAATTTCGAAATAATAACACTCATTGAGAGATTTTGTTTTATATTTCACTGCGATGTAGAAATAGAGGTGGCTGGATATTTGCTGCACATTGTCACATGTTTGCCGTCTGTATAGTGCATTTAATTTGACTGAATTCCAATTAAAACATTTATTTATGAACTAGGTGTTATTCATATACATATAAAATTGGTATCTCTTACCACGAGTTTTATGTAAAACCATTTATTTTTCATGAATTTTAAATCAAAGAAAATTAAAGCTGTCATGATACATCTATCACTTATGTTGATTAAAATTGCATACTTCTTTTATTAAACCCCGTGAATTAGAATTAATTAGCGGTTGAATTTCACGTACCGCATTAACAAAAAATAAAGTAGTGAAAAATACTTCAATTTACCATCCACTTCATTACCCGCCGTAATTCCCTCGTTCACAATCGTTTAACCCAGGATGCAACAATTCAATATTCATGCCATTAATTATTTACGCCATATTATTGCTACTGCCTAATTTCCACTATTTAAGTAAATAAGAGCAGCAATGGTAAAAATTTGCATGGAATTAGTGAAAACGTGATAGAGACAATATTAATTTGCACATAATGCCCTTGGCAATCTTTAGAGTCATTCATTACAGTAATCTACCGGTTAGAGGTAGGTTGTGATGAAAGTCAGAGAATATCCAACGAACTCTTACACGTGCTGTGTCCTTTCTACCTCTTGTATTTCTTTCTTCATCTCAGCATAAGTCCTACCTTTCTTCATCCCGTCCATAAAACCGATTCTCTTCCTTCCCCTTCCCCGCTTACCCAACATCCTTCCCTCTATCACGACCTTCAGCAAACCATCGTCCCTCATTACCCCTCGAAAAAGATATAGGAAACAAATGGAAATGTGATAATTATTCATATCATGTCAATAAGAAATGAACTAAATGAGAAAGAATTATGTTAAAGAACGCAAGAGATATTGCACCAGTAACATGTCAGTCCATCGCACTTTCTCCTCCATAAAAATCTTCAGGAGCATCGAAGGATGTATCGAAACAGCTTTAATGATATATCCTTCCATGTTGAGCACGCAGATTAAGAAGCTCCTATAGAATGCCACAGAGTAATATTGTGATGAATGATTACCCTATGATAGTACTTAAGATCTTATTTCGACCTTGTGTATCTAAATGTCCCACCAAGTTCAAAGGAGAAGTTCCAAAAGCGCAAATTCACGCCAGAAAATGTCATCATCGGTAAATTAACTACTGACGTAAGGTTTTCAAAGCATCGGCGCTGTGCCAATAAGGTCCTAACTGTAATAATGTAAATATAAAAATTTCAAACGTACTTCGTTAAACAGGCCAAATTGTTAAATTTCCGATGCCGATATGATGAAGGAGCTGATGCGACGTCAAAAAGCAACAGAACGGAAAAAACTATGGGTAAAATCAAGCTATAGCGCAAACTTGTGAATATTTACAGAACATAAGTGCTGAATCGAGTTGTACCCTACATTTGGGGTAAACTATATGTGTGAACAAATAACGGAAATGTGTTCAATTTTTTACATGCGAAAATCAATAATGGTCTTTAAAACCTTTTGGAGGCTTGCAGCAGAAAATATCCGCTCAGAGTAAATAAATTTCCAATTTTCTCCTTATATAAAACGCCAGAGATAATAGATGTAAATACTTTTCGCACGGGAGAAGAAAATGAAAAAGAAAACTCCTCCATGGCCGCTTTCGGAACTTACCCTCCCTTAGGTAGGTGTCTGCCATTTGAGTTATTTTATTACCCTGCGGTTTGTGTGACACCCTCATTTCACTCTTTCTAAGGCCTAGGTAACAGAATAATTAACTTTCATTATGACACCAAGTTTTTTCATGAAGAATGATATCGCTCGAGTTCAGTGAGAATATATTCCGAGGCTTCAATGGGGAACATCATGATGCACCTATTACATTAATAGTGCGTAAATGAAACATTAACTTTTACAGTATATACCTTTATATTACTGTATTCCTGTCTTTATTACTATCTATACTGTAAATAATGAAAATTAAAGGTCATCATATATTCTATGAAAATGACTATAAATCGAGGTAACATACACGGCATAAAACCGGAAATAATAAATAAATTCATATTTGATTATTTCTACATTTCTAATTTGCTTTTACGATTATCACATTCAAAGCTCCTAATTTTGCATGCATCGAGCCTATGAAGACTGATTTCTCATTCTCTCGTTCCCCTTCAATGGACGCACTTCCTACTTAAGTGATGACAACATATTTACATCATCTCCGCCCGATTCTCTCCACTTGTGAAGTAAAGATAACGGTTTTCATCACACTCCTTGCTTGAGGAGTACTTCCTCAAAAAACACCTCGGGCATGCACTTGAGGAACAATTGAAAGGCCTCCCGTTTGTCGAGTGGATGGAGGCGAAGGGCGGAGGAGAAGAGCGGAGGACACTTCGGGCGGACTAGGTCGCCGTGTACTTCCCGCTCCCAAACCGAGCCCTTTGGGGGAAGATTAACTGAAAAAAGAACACCTTAGAGAGCAACGAGGATTGGTGGATGAAGAACTGTAGCCGCCAGATCCGTCACAGCCGAGCTAGGGAAATGGCGCTGGCGGCGAAAGCATTTCAAGGAGATATTTTACTCCGTATACAAATGGATATTCTAATTTTTTCCAGGCGTATCATAAAAAAACAAAGTTTTTCGGGTGTTCCACCGGGTTTGGGTCTTCATCTCTGCAGATTTTCCGAAGAATGACTCGCTCTTTATCGTCAGGGGAAGACTGTGTAGTTTTACTTTCGAGCGTAAAGAGCCGCTCTTCGTGGTGTTGTGGAAAATTCTTCGAAAACAATAAGGCGCGATTATGTAAGCTTACGTTCAAAAGTTTTTCCGCTCACGGTCGAAAGTAAGGCGTCGACTACTGAGTACCTGACGTTACCGGCATTGTGAATCATTTGAAGGTTTATTTTTGTTTGCACTTTTATTAATAATTAAAAAATTTTCGCATGTGAGACCTTTGTTTGAACTATATGGGTATATGATTGTAATTTAAAGTACTAAATGGCATAAAAAGCTGTGTATGATATGACAGAGTAATTGAATTATAATAATTATAGCAATATAGAATGTGTCAATGTTTTCGTGTTATAGCAATGAATAGGGATGATATAAATGTGCCTTGTTATTTTACGTTTTTTACATTTTACTATTTTCCACGCCGTCACAGAGTTACCTTCGAATATTTAGTTGTTATTCGTTAAACCTTCGGACGATTGTTATTGTTCAGTCAATTGATTGATTTTAATTGATCATACAGAGTGTACATTTAATCTATTCATTGATATCCTAATCATTTGTATTGGCCTAGAAGGTTGTGCAAGTTTATTTTTGGAGATAATTTCATACTCGTCTTGTGGCATTCATTCATAACGATTTAAAGCATCTTATCCAACTGTTGCATATAATTTCCATTTTTAATTAAAGTTGCCATCATTTAGTTTCACTTAAGCAATAAATAACGACATTACTTTCGCTGAGAATATTAAAAAGAAGATATAGCGTGTGTTGTGACTGCACATCGCGGCAATCCAGTGATTAAATATGTTTTAAATTGACTGTGATGGGTTGCATGAGTGTTTGTGATATCTTAACAAGTGTCATAAAATTGATTTCGGCAATTATTTCCTTGTTTAAACTATTATCTTCATTAATATTTGGATGTATGTAAAATGAAATTGTGCTGCTGACTATATGTATTGCTCTTGAGTAGCAAGTGTGGTTGTTTACATCCCACAGACTTGATTGTATTATATTGATTAATGATTGATTTGTATACTCGTGCAGTTCATTAAAGTGTTTTGTTATGCTTCTTTCAGCAAATTTTCCTCTTAAGATTTCATTTAATAATTGTATACGGAAAGGGATTGCTTTGATGTAATTAATCGGTCCAGTTTTAAGGCAGGAAATGTTATTCAGCAGTAGAGCTTGTCCTTAGAAAGGATTATTCCTTGATTTGAGTGTCGCGCTCTGGAGAAATAGAGGAAATATTTTAAATGTCTTATATCAGTCTTACGGTAAGCATTGATGATGCAGGAAATAAAACGGAAGCCCTTAAAAAGTTGTATAAGCATTTGGAAGAAAGTAATTACGATTTAATGATTCCAAGAATAGTTTTTATACCCATTGAGAGCCAATTAGTGATCACTAATTTATTTATATGATAATTAGGGGAATAACTGGAAAATAATTAGCATCGATGATTATCCTTTTGGATTTGGGTGTTGTAAGTTTAATGTCAACATATTTGCACATGCCATAGTTAACTTTAATACTCATTTCTGGGCGTAGGCATAATTGGTTAATACGACTTATTGTTAGAGTGAAAAAATTAGTTGTTATCTTTATGAAGTGATGGATGCCTGGAGATTTCAACCTCCAATGAAACTAAAACACGTAAATATGTCTTGAATACACATGATAAATTCAAAGGTTAGGGAATGTTGTGTGTGAAATAAGTATAATTTTAAGTTAGATCAATTTAGGATAGTTTTTAGATATAGTAGTAATGAATGGCTGCAATAACGTTCGTAAGATCATGTATTGAGTTGACAGTTTCTTTAAAAGCTATGATTTTTTGTTATATTACCCAACTTTTACAATAATGTAATTGAGGGGAAATTAAGGAAGCCTTTCGGTTATTTATACAGTAAAATACTAGAATGATAAGTAATTTGGAATATCGCACTTATGTGCACTTGCGGGTGACTCCGTAAAGGTTAATACCGTGGCCAGTCCCGGTATCCTCAAAAAAATATATAGTAATTAATTTATTATATGAAAACGAATAGTGGGTAGTGTATAATACTTTTGAGGAGGTTAACTTCATAAATTAATGGATGAAGGCGATACTTTGTGGAAATTCCGGACGTTACACATGGTAAATTTAAAGTTTGTCACATCATTTAAAATACATACATTCGGTGAAATATATTGTCTTAAAATTTCTACAATTTATAAATAATTTAACTTACAACTTGTATCATATGTATGTAACATTTTGGTGTTAAATTCACACTTATGACCAGTCTCTAGAAGATGTTTGGCAAAATATGATTTACAATCACTATAGTTCAAGCTTAGTTTGTGCTCCTTGATTCGGGTTTTAAATTTCCAACCAGTTTGCCCCACATACACTCCTTTGCACTCCCAACAATGAACCGCATTCAGTACACTTTTTTCCAACACATCCACTGGGTATTTTGAATTAAAAAGCACTTTCCCTACGGAAGTGGTTGATAAAAACACACTCGATAGTTGTCCTTCGGAATATGAGAGCAATTTTGTGGGAGATATGGCCGAGGAAAGGTAATTTACACCATCTTATTGTTTTCTCACATCGTGCATCTTGAAGAGAAATTGAAGATTTCACTGTATTTTGGTAAACTGTTATATTCAGCAATTTGTTGATCAGGATAGAGCTGTAACCATTATTATTCCCTATAGTTACGATGGTATTTAATTCTTTTTTGAAGCAGGCAGTATCGAGAGGAATAGATACTTTTCTGCGAATCATAGATTTTAACGCTGCTAGTTTATGAGTAAAATGATCATGAGAGTCTAAAAGTAATAATTACATCTGAGAACGTATCTTTCCTATAAATCGAGAAGAGGTGCTTTCTATCCTACAGGGAGACTGTTAAGTCAAGGAAATTAATGCATCTCCCTCCGAATTCCATAGTGAATTTGAGGGAGGGATTGAGTGAGTTTAAAATGTCTAATAATTGGTCTAGTAGTCTTTTGCTCCTCGTCCAGAGGCATAGGATGTCGTCAACGTATCTAAAATCATAAAAGATGTTCTTTTGTAACGGGTTTCCAGAGTTAAAAAGATTTTATTCCATGGAGTTCATTAAGATCTCCGCCAATATAGGTGTAAGGCACCCCATGGATAGGCCGTGGTTCTGTCTGCAAAAACTTCCATTAAATTGGAAGTAAATTTGTTCCATACAAAGAGTAATTTATGAAAATCGCTTATTGTTTATCAGATTTTCAGGCTTGACTCGGTTAAACCATATAGCGATAATTTAAAAATGATTTCTGTCGGTCGAAACCATGGGTCGGAAGAAAATAAAACTTTTTGTAGAATATTACAAAGTGATATCATTTTTTAAATTACTATCGCTTATTATTTTTGCTTGGACCAATGAATGCCTGAGTGATTCTAACGTTCAAGTCACGGCTTGTTTGGCTAAGGCCGACGTGAAAAGGTTGCAAATATCAAATGACACCAATTTCCCGTTCACTGGTGGCGTAGTATTGCTTAACTGGTTGGCTAATGTAATAGAGTTCTTGATGCTGTGGGAGTGTTTGAAGTCGGTGAAGCTCCTGATGAGGATATTTAACTGAATGTGAGAAGAAAGGGAATGTGAGGGGGCAGTAACGTGAGAGACTAATGGACGTATAGGGGTGTTAAGTTTGTGGATTTTGGGGAGTCCATACATCTTCGGTGGTAAGGGTTTCGAATATTTCTACTAAATTGAGGAATTTAAAATCATTAAGATTACTCCGATGTATTGTGTCGAAAAATACTACAAAATCAGTCGCTTCTTTTTCAGTTCAACGGTGAAGAGGGTGGCTTGGTTGTTATAAAGGCCTCAGTGAAGATGAAATATGCATTTTAAAATCGAATGCCCTAATTCTTAATCCACCAACGATAAAATCTAGAAAAAATACAATAAGAAGTATGGAATAAATATGACCATTCAGAATTTAAAAACAATTTTTTTACCCTGTTGCAAACAGTATTAAACACTGTCTCATCACATCTGAGTTAAGGAAATTCCAAAGAAGTAAGACCTCGTGTTGGAATTCACATTCCACCAGGAGCGGTGAGAAAAAAGGGAACCTAAATGAGGAGCGTTTCGACACTTGAAAATTATAGTATATTTAATATTAACCAAAATAAGAAAGATAAAAGCCTTAAGAAAAGGCAAAGAGATTCATTATAGAAGGCAGAGTAAAAATAAAAAGGCATAGCGAGGTGGTTGAACGCGGGGAAGCGGGTGTTTGGGGGCCAGGCGGAGAAAGTGAACTGCCCTGGAGGACGGATCACTATCCCCGTTTCGCACAGGAGGAATTTTTAGGGGAAAAATATAAAGGAGGTCGACTAGGTTTTTGCTTTGAATACAACAAACGTGAAGCTTTGTAAGGACAATGACAGACTCCAAAAAGAATGGGGTCGGGGGCGATAGGAATCAAAGGGAGGGGATGAACTGGGGAGGGCGTTTGGCGGTTGTGAAAACGAGGAGAAGGGTGAGCGGCGGTAGATGTTGGCCCAAAAAAAAACAGGTGGGAGAGGGAAGAGCGATAAAATTAAGCGCCGTCAAGTTTTGGCTTTCGTCTTATTCTGTGGGGCGTTAGGATACCCATACGGAGCTTTGCGCGTTACCACCTTTCAATGGTGAAATAAGGCGATACTTGTGAGAATTCACAACAAAAAGCATCAATAAAGTTAAACAGTTTGTACAATTTGACCCTATGTTTTTATTGACAGACCGATTTCGACGGCTAGAGCGTGTTATGGCAACTTAGGTCAGTCATTATTCCTTGGCAAAAACTGTTTCGCACTGCAAAAAGAGTCCCGGGCCATTAAACAGCACATTTGAACGCCGCAGACGTTCATCCAGACACAAACTCACGCTCAGCAGCAACATGACGCAAATCACTCTCCGTAGCTCAGGTACACAGCATGGCACCACTCCCACGGGAAGCGCTTCGCATTAAATGTCGCAGATTGCGCTGGCGAGACGGTTGGCAGAGGTCAGTCTGCCTGCGTCCTTACTTAGCCCTATTCACCCTTGATAGGGCTCGTGAGCATCATTCCTGATGTGACAGAACGCTCGATTGATACACCGCCGTATTCGACATTTGTGTTTTTCATGCGCCCGGCGAACTGTTCAGCAGATTTGCACACAGTCTAAAAGGAGACTGGACGCAACCCACGTCACAGACTGGTTCTGCTGTTAGCCCGTCCATTAGGATGAACAAGACATATATTCTAGTGATGGGTCGGTCGTGATTGATCAAATCCCGAGATCAGGTTCTCTTAAAAGATTGTTCGATAAACTGGATCTTCCAATGACCGAATAATTCAACTTTGCTGATAAATATAGGAATGATTCTATGACATCAACTATCGATCACGAGATGTGAGACCGGGAAAACAATAATGAGATAAAATAAAGAGATGGCTCTTAGGTGGCAAAATTTATTAAAAGAAGTTTAATAAAAAACTATACACTAACATCTATCTATAATACCTATATTGCTTAAGTACACAAATCAATCATTACGCTTTCACTGAGGATGTAAACTGCCAAACTTAATAGTTATATAATATAATAGTTATGTAATATAATAGTTGAAACAACGAACTTATTGCAATCATCAATCTTATCCGACTCTTGCAAAGATTATACAAAACTTTAAACTCATCTCCTAACATAACACATTCATTAGGAGCGTCTACCTAATCCAAATTACCTTTAAATGTAAAAATATCACCCCAAGAACACACGCAATACATCACAGCACATATTCATTCATTACAGTAATCTACCGGTTAGAGGTAGGTTGTGATGAAAGTCAGAGAATATCCGACGAACTCTTACACGTGCCGTGCCCTTTCTACCTCTAGTATTTCTTTCTTCATCTCAGCATAAGTCCTACCTTTCTTCATCCCGTCCATAAAACCGATTCTCTTCCTTCCCCTTCCCCGCTTACCCAACATCCTACCCTCTATCACGGCCTTCAGCAAGCCATCGTCCTTCATTACCCCTTACAGCCACCTACCCTGTCTTCCCCTAATCTCATCTATAAGTTTCCTCTCCTCGCCCACCATGTCAAGCACTTCCTCATTTGTCTTCCTTTCCGTCCAACGCACCTTCTCCATCCTCCTCCACACCCACATCTCGAAAGCCTTCAGCCTATTTTCGTCTTCCTTTCTCAAGGTCCACGTTTCCGCCCCATACAACGCCACACTCCATATTAAGCTCTTCACTAGCCTCTTTTTTACATCCTTACTTAAGGTCCCCGTCATCAGCTCCCTTCTATTATTGAACGCTTCCTTCGCTAGCGCTATTCTCCTCCTAATGTCTTTGCTACTATGTCCTGTTTCTTCCAGCGTACTACCCAAGTAATTAAATTGTTCTACTTGCTCCAGTTTGTGACTTCCTACTCTTATCACCAGCTTAGCTTTCTTTGTCCTACAGAATCTCATTACTTTTGATTTCCTATTATTTATCTTCATCCCGTATTTCTCACACTGTTTATCCAGAGCATCTACTAAAGTTTGCAATCCTTTCGATGACCGACTGACCAACGCCTGGTCGTCTGCGAATCTAACCGACTTTATCCACTGGCCTCCTACTTTCATTCCCACCGCTAGCTCATCCCATGCCTCTCTTACCATTTCCTCAGCATAGATGTTAAAAAGTAAAGGCGACAACGGGCACCCTTGCCGTACCCCGCGACCTATAACTGCCCACCCTGATTCACCCTCAGCTACCCTTACCTGAGCCCTCTGCCCCATATATAAGTTTCGGATGAGTCTCCTGTCACGCCAATCTATTCCTATTTTCCCCAGTATCTGCATTAGTTTCTCCCAGTTTACTCTGTCAAACGCCTTTTCGAAATCTACAAAGCAAGCGAAAACATCCTGATTATGCTCTATGTTTCTATCTATAAGTGTCCTCATTACTGCAATCGCGTCTCTGGTAGCCCTCCCCTTCCTGAACCCAAATTGGTCATCGCCTAAATAGCACTTTGCTCTGCCCTCCAACCTTCTGTTTAGTACTCTAAGCAACACTTTTGCCGCGTGTGAAATTAAACTGATTGTTCTATACTCCTCGCATTCTGACGCTTTCTTCTTCTTCGGGATAGGTATTAATACTGTTTTCACGAAATCCTCTGGCCATACTCCCTCCTCGTAGATCCTGCGAATAAGTTCGAAAAACGATTTTCTCCCCTTACTACCTAGATTCTTCAGGAGCTCCGAAGGTAGGTTATCGGCTCCCACGGCTTTTCTGCCCTTCATCTCTCTTAGTGCCCTCTCTATTTCACTCTCAAGTAACTCTGGTCCGAGGTTATCCTTATCTATTGTTCCTTCCTCCTCTAGATCTAGGCTAAGGGGTCTATTCTCTCTGTCATATAGCTCCTCTACGTATTCTCTCCATCTTTCTTGAATATCTTCCTGTTCGATTAATATCTTCCCTGTTTTTTCCTTAACCTTTGGTATCGCTTGACCTCTCTTACCACCCGATAACGTTTTCACCTTGGCGTACAAAGCGCCCACTTCCCCCTCCTCCTGCGTCCTTTCCATTTGCTCACATTGTCCCTTCCACCAGTTTTCTTTTGCCCGATTGGTCACTCGCCTGAGTTTATTATTCAATTCCTTGTACTTCCTCTTGCCTACGTCGGTGTTCACGTTTTTCCATATCCTTCTCTCCTCCATTTTCTTTATCATTTCTTCTGTAACCCACTGCTTCTTAACCCTTTTCTTTTCCACCGTTCCTATTGTTTTCTCTGCCGCTGCTGCGATGCCTGTTTTTATAACTTCCCATCTTTTCTCTATGGTTCCCATCCGCTTCTCTTCACCTATGTTCTTTTCTACTAGCTCTTGGTATTCCCTCCTTTTCAACCCTTTCAATGCTTCAAGGTTCCACCTCTTTATCTTCCTACCTTTACAAAGTCTTTTGAATCTAACCTCACACTTCATCATCACCAAGTTATGATCCGAGTCCGCATCCGCCCCTGGATAGCTACGAGAGTTTTTTACACTGTTTCTAAATCTCTGCCTTACCATTATATAATCAATTTGGTATCTCCCAGTATCACCCGGCATTTTCCATGTGTACCTACGCCTGGGGTGATGTTTAAACCAAGTGTTTGTCACTACTAATTTATTTCTTCTACAAAATTCAACTGCCTTTTCACCGCGATCATTTCTTCTTCCTAGCCCAAACCCTCCTACTTCTAATCCGTCCCTCCCTTCTCCCACCACTGCATTCCAGTCACCCATCACTATTAGGTTTTTCTTCCTCGGCACTTCTCTAATTATTTCTTCTACTTGCTCGTACACCTCTTCCACCTCTTCCTCCCTATAGTTGCTCGTAGGCATGTATACCTGGACCAGTACGAAATTCGTCGGACGTGCTTTTATTTCTACCACTAGTATCCTGTCGCTCACCTGTTCAATGTTCACCACCCTCAGTCCCAACTTTGTGTTTAGTACCATGCCTACCCCCCGTTGACTCTCATCTCCCCCACTATAGATTACCCTGTAGCTATCACTCCAATAGTCCCCGCTATCCTTCCATCTCACCTCGCACAATCCCAAAACATCTATTTTTCCTTTTTCCATTTCCTGCTTAATATTTTCAAGCTTCCCGGCCCTCATCATGGTCCTTACGTTCCAAGTGCCTATTTTTATCACTGTTTTCCCCCTCCTCTTCCTCTTTTTCTTCTTCTTCTCCCTCCTATCCCTTGTATCCGCCGATGATGATGCTGCTGTGCAAGGATTTCGTATGTTGACGACCGCGGAGGCCTTGCCTCCCCCGCTGCCGGGCACGACACCCGCCCTAGTGGGCGGCGTCCCGTAGTTGCCAGGAATCAATTCTATTTGAATGACTTTCATGTTCTGGGAGGAGATAGTTGAGAGGTATCCCACGCGACTCAACGGTATTTTTAACGTGACACCATCACGGAACTACCTTTCGTCTGGCTCCTACCCTTCGACCTATCTGGCATGGGTGACCCTACCAGGAGCAATGTACTTGCTCCTGCCAGTCCAGCTCTAGGGGTCATTGGAACTCACAAGCCCTTCCACCACGTCAAGGTCGTAGTTCAAGGAAAGGACAGCACATATAGTACATATAAAATTTTTAATCACTGAATGTCCATAATTGCAATGCCACTTAAACACACGATAAACCTTCGTTTTAATATTCTCGACAAATATTGTCTCTTACACAAATGAAACGTAGTGATACAACAGTAATTAAAAATTGAATATAAGTGCTACAGTCGGATAATTTTCTTTAAAATCTTACAACTAATGAAAACGTTGATCGGTTCAACTTACATTCCAAAATACACTTTCGCAGCGTTCTATGCTAATATTTAGCATTGGTTTTTATAACGAGTTTTGAATAATTTCTGTTCTATAAAATATGCCACTGTTCAATAATTTTGTAATCGTAAGGGATAATTCTAATAGTCTTCTTGATTATGCTTAAAATCACAAACCAAGGTCACTGTGTAAGGACAAAAGAAACCTTCGAACGTATTGTACAATTGCGCCTTCAATTGTTTTTTCAAAGAACTACTAACGACTCCACGTAAACCGGCACTAAACGAGGTAGCTGTATACATCGGTGATGATTACAGTATATACTCGCTTTGCTCACTAGAACCCCGCGACTCGCCGTTTGGGGGCATCGCCCCCAACGTCTGTGTATGTTAAAAAAAGTTTTACTTTGGTACAATGTTGCCAGCGAACTATAAGTAATAGAGAGAAGGAATAAGCATAAAGTTGTAGGCCACGATGATATATAAAAAAATACCCAAATATTTGAGACCCAACTGCTAGTTTAGAAGCTACAGTGGAAAAACCGATAAATCCAAATTGTGCGCTATGTTTCCAGCGAGCTATAAGTGTTAGAGAGAAATGATTTGCATAAATGTTAGGACTTGATGAAATCTAAAAAAACCGGCCAACAGGTTCGAGATCAGACTTAATTTAACAGCTACGAGTTGTGAGGGAAAGATGCATTCGAAAATATCACTTTGGTACCATGTTGCCATAGAACTACGAGGGAATCCGTGTTATCGCTAATTATCCATAAAGGTCATGTCAAGGCGCATACCCCTGACAACTTTCAAAGTCATACCTACACTGGTGAGGGCGTGAAGGAAAGAAACATTAAGGAGTTTCATGAATTAGCCGGCTTTGGCACCATGTTCCCAGAGAACTTCGAGGGATGAAAAAAAACCGATAGCAGAGATTCGAGGCCTGCATGAGATCTAAAAAAAAGCGACTAACAGATTCGAGATACGACTTCTAGTTTAGAAGCTACAGTCGAAAAACCAGGAGTTTCACGAAAAGCCGACTTTGACACCATGTTACAAGATAACTAAAAGGAATGAAAAAGAACGAATAGAATAAAGTTGTAGGCCTGAATGAGATAAAAAGACGGCTAACAGATTCGAGATCCGAATTCTAGTTTAGAAGGTACAGTCGAAAAACAGCAAGTTTCACAAACATCCGAATTTGGCGCCATATTACCAGCCAAATATTGGTGAAGTTGAGGTTTTACTAATTCCTTGCAAAGGGCATGTCATGGTGCATGTCCATGTCAAGCTTCAGAAACATTTGACAGTTATACCAAAACTCGACTTGGGCACAATGCTACCAGAGTACTATAAGAGTTAGAAAAAAAGCATGAAGTTGAAGGTCACGATAAGATCTAAATCCCTGGGAAAAATAGATTTCAAATCAGAACCCTAGTTTAGGAGCTATAGTAAATAAATCGCAAAAAAAATAGACTCTCGAAACTCTTCACTAAAAGTTGTGCCTGGTTAGAAAACTACGAAGCGTAGAAGACCATTGTATTTTGCATGGTTAAGAAAATTCAATTCCCCTTTATAAAAATTTCGTCAGATTTCACATCCGACCCACCGTTTGAAAGATGTGAAGCGAGAACTGAAAGTCTAATTTTCTAAAAGTCCAAAAAATCCGCCATTTTATATTTTTTGGGTCACTTCCGGTTAAAACTTCGATGATGTCTGGAATTTTCCTCCGATGAATTCTTTCAAAGAAGGTCCGTAAAAAATATCAGGCTCCTAGCTCGTCTGGAAGTGGTCGGGAATAGGTATACGTGAGTCAGTGAGTCACACATGCGGCTGTATAGTATTATGAATGACGAATGGCCAGCGATAGATGCGTTCGCTACGATTTTGTATCAATCACGACTTTCCTGAGAGATCATTGATCGTTGGCAACTTGAATAGATCACTCGCTGAACCATCACTCAATCATGACCTTACACTCACGATCGAATCACAAGTGGGAGTGATAGGCGTGACTGAGATCACTCAAAAGACTGACTTTACCCATCAATAATATGATCCAAAACATATGTTTTTGTCGAATTGCACATTTCTATGCGTCAGTAGGATGTTTGAATGACAATTAGTTATAATTTATTCAAAATTTAAAAACCCGTTATTGAGCAAATCAAGGAAGAGAAACCCAAACTACAAGTCGAAACAAAAATCTATTCATCGTAACTTTGAGATATTAAGGTCAACATGCATTGCTAATTTTACGAGGGAAAAATATTGCTCAAAATTGAAATACAATATCATAAGAGAAAATTTTAATTAATAATATTATTAAAAAATAAAAAGTCTTAAAAGCATATCCCATTCGCAAGTGAGAATACATTGCGTTACCACAATATTTATTGCCTTCAATTATACATTTACACTTAGCGTGCGGGGTCGGTGAAGAGCACGAATGATGGTGCCATTGTAGGTTTAAAGAGGTCGGTTCACAGCACCTATGACTCTGTTGACGGGTCAAAGTGCAAAAAAGGTTACGCTATCTTCATTTGCACACACACATTTCGAAATTCAACGTTAATATCAGTACATTCATGAAACGCATATGCAGCCCATAGGTAACATTTTCCTTTAGCTAGAGAAAAATCCTACAAGCTCTTAATTCTCATAAAAAGAAATTCATTATTGTATTAAAACTGAAATAGAAATAAAAAATTACATCATGTAATTATGATGAGTTTATATTATGATGTAATTACTTACTTCCATGGCCATTCATATCAAAGGTGGTATTTGGCGTCGCCAACGATCCACCTCCACTTCTTCCGCGTCTTCCTCGTTGACCCCCATCTTATTCATGTCTATGATTACTTGGTCTTTCCATCTCTTCTTTGGGCATCCATGAGGTCTTCTTCCATTAGGGCTTTCTTTCCCAACTTGTTTTATTAAGACGTCCTCTTCCCTTCTTATTATGTTCCCTGCACTTCGCAATCTTCGACTCTTGGCTTTGGCTACAACGTTTGGTGCTTCGAATAGCTCCCTTATTTCTTCGTTATATTTCATCCTTCACGTTCCGTCTTCTCTGGTAGGTCCAAAGACTTTTATAAGTACTCTATTTTCAAAGGTAATCAGCTTTTTTTCAGTCTTTTTGTCAAGAATCCATGACTTAGCTCCATATAGAAGGACTGGTCGTACTATATTTATGTAGATTTTTAAATTTGTACTGATTGATAAAAGCTTTGACGACATACGCTCATTTAAGGAAAACATGTTTCTATTGGCTGAATTTATTCTGCTTTGGATATCAGATTGTTCACTGTTGTTGGCGCTTATCATATAACCAAGGTATTTAAAATCATAAACATTTTCAATGTTGTGATCTTCAACTGTAGACCATTTGGAGTCGTCATGATTCCAACCAAAATACATACATCTTTTCTTATCGTCGCTGACGTTAAGCCCTGCCGCCTGGGTTTCTTCGATTAGAGTTTTTGCCATGTCTTTGACGGCTTCCTTGCTGTCTGCTAACAGAACTAGGTCAACTGCGAAGGCGAGCACCGATATCTTTTTTCCTATCTTTATCCCCAAATCAGTTTTCCTTGTTTCCTTTGGAGCCCTTTCTAAAGCAATATAGAAACGCATGGGGGATAGACCGTCTCCTTGTCTCACCCCAGTCTTCACTTCCAAGGTTGCAGAGTAATCGTTATCAATTTTTATTTTACATTAGCTATTTTTGACACTCAGCAATGCCACCTTGATTAGTTTCCTAGGAATGCCAAAGTTTTTCATCTTTTCCCAAATCTTTTCTCTGCATAAACTATCATAAGCTTTGCTGAAATCGATAAATAAGCCAAAGAAATGCTTGTTAAACTCCCAATATTTTTAAATAGCCTGTTTAAGAATGAAGATTTGGTCTGTTGAGGATCTGCCTTTCATGAATCCTGCTTGGAGGTCTTCTACAATTTCATTGGTATAAATCTCTAATTTGCTGAGCACAATTTTGGAAAAAAAACTTTGTACGTGGTATTTAAAGGAGATATTCCGCGGTAGTTGGCTGGGTCTTGTTTATAACTTTTTTGAGCACTGGGGCAAGTATTGCTTCTTCCTAATCTTTTGGGATATCTTCCTCCTTACAGACTTACAACAACAGTTTATGTATTATTATGGCCAAATCCTTACCCCCCGCCTTAATTTATTTTTCTTAATCATGTAATTACATGGTTTAACTATGATGATATTATATTATTAAGAGTTCTAACGCTACAAATGCATGATGCAATTTTTTTTATTATACGAATGCTAATAAAAATCCTACTACAGAACAGAAAAATGTAAATACACAAATCATCACGAAGTAAAGAAAACTTTGCAATTTATTTCATCCATCACTTTCACAATTTGACGTGAAAAAATTTGAAACTATCGTATTGAAAACTCCTAATTGCCCTTACTATTGCTCCGGACCTTTACATTGCATTTAACTTCGATGCTGATTCTTTTGATAACATAAAATATATGATAAACAGCTACTATTTGGTGGCCATTTTGTTATAGAGGGATACATTGTTAAATTTAAAAATATGTGTTTATAATTCTCCATGGGAATGACCATAGTATCCAGTAATATTCGAGATAATTCTAAGATAGTTCCCTCTAATCCAGTTTTTCCCAAAAAAGTTTTCACTTACGATTAGTAGCTCTAACCTTGCAGCAGTTCTAACCTTGGATAGCCAGACTGAATGCGTTCATAGGCAATATTCTTTCAAGATTAGGTTATATCAGCAATAATTACGTTTAGCTTTTATAAAATTACGCTATGACGAGGCTATCAAAAACGATTACGTGTTTCACGATTTTGAAGAAAAATGGCATGGTGATTTTATGTGCTGAAGGACATTCAGACCCTCAGACCTATCGAGAGCGGAATATCATCGAAAGTTAAAATTTTGTGAGAATGTAAAAAAACAGTATGAATAATAAGGATTACTGACAAACACAATTCTATCAACAGTTATCATGGCGAAAGTGATGACAGAATAAATGGACGCAGGAACATTAGTACATATTAATTTATCGTAATAAATTGAATTTATTCTAAAATTGAAGCATGAATTCAATCTTAAAAGATGAAAACGATAAAGAGTTTAAAAAGGAAATAAGGAAGAGAATAAATAAAGGGAATTCTCAATGTTAAATACTGTAAAATCTATAGTTACAGGCTTCAATTCGAGGAAGTATTTAGTATCCATACTAATTAACAACCTTTATAATTTTCCACGGAATTTATTTAAGGGTACTACGAGTCTTTGTTTAAACCACAGTCTCTATATTCAAACAGAATTCAAATTGTTTACTTACCTCACTGAAAGCAGCCTTTTATCCAACCTAAACCCATTCCAAGCTCCTAGGTAATGGTTATGACAAACAAGAAGGATTTTTGAAGTCATGAATTTATAAACTAATTTGCAATAGTTCTTATATTTCATATGTCGGTCAGACAAATAGAAAATTCAACATATGCTGCAAGTAACACAAAAGTTGACACAAAAATAAGGATTCCCGCACCATCTTTGCTAAGCACCTCCTGGAATGCAACCATTAAAACGATTTTGTTCCAAAATCCTACAACACTCTCTAAGGGATTAAAAATTGACGCTCTCGAGCAAATCGAGATAAAAAGGCACTTGAAAAACCCTAACACGACCCTTTGTAGTGAGTAAATGTTTCCGCAGCCCTCCTTTCTTCTTTTCGAGGCACTAGCCTTATCTAGTGGGCTGAAATCAGTGGGCTGAAATCGAAAAAAGCAGGCCAAAACCTAAAAACAGGTTTCTTTCAGCCCGGAAGTTAAAACTGCCCATTCACTATCCATAAATTGGTGCATATGATGATGCACGGCGTTTTTCATAATTCGTAAGTGTTAATAATATACATTGGCTCAAAGTTGGACAAATTTTGCAAAAATCGACCGCGTTACTTTTTTCCGGAAATCACCGAATTCAAGCTAATACTGGACCTTTTGTACTGAAGATGTGGAGTAAGAACAGAATGTATTTAGTATTGGAATAAAAACAGAACTTATTTGGTATGACGGTTCTTTTTCATTAAATATTACTTATTTTTTGGACAAAGTTGTTATATTTGTCATCGTTACAGGACGAAATAGCGGACCCTGTTTTTCGTCAATTTGTCACCTTTATGTAGGACATCGACGAATAAAAATAAGGACATCGACGGACCCTTCGACACTTACATCACGATAATAACACAGCTTTTAGATTGTGAATCCGAAGAAATCATCAGCAACCGATCGCGACGCCGAAAATAAAATCGATTTTTCGATCGTGCCCGGATCTGCCCGCCGGCAACGGGGAATGCTGTGGCGCGGAGTGTGTTGGGAAGCGCTATTGTTCCAAAACCTTCGTTATGGCTATTTGCAAGCCATATTAATTGAAAAGGACCTCCATGTACGCTTCAATGATGTTAATCCGGGGAAATCGATCTCCCTTTACGGTTTCTACTGTTAGCCAAGTTAGCATTTAGTCCGCTTTTCTCGGATGAAATACAGGCTCTAACACTGGCATTTCACGCATATATTTTAGCCTTTGAAAGGATATAGCAGCTTCATTAGGCTAATTATAACCATCTAAGAAACGAAAACTTATTTTGAACGGTACCACCTAGTAGCTGGTGTCTAATTACTAAAACTAAGGCTATTATTATCGGCAGTAGGAAACTTACATCTAAGATAAATTTTCACCACATCCCAGCAATCACAGTCAAAAATAAGGCTGTCCCCTATGAAGAACACATACAAAATCTAGGGATAATAATGGACAGGAACTTAAATTGGAATGCACATTGCTTAAATATTAGGAGTAAAAGCTATAAAACTCTTCACCTACAAACCTACGAAAAACAATCGTAAATGCTGTTATTTTCCAATATTTTGATTACTGTTGCGGTGCACTAAGCAACATCAACGAAGAAACAAATAATAAGCTCCAGATTACTATGAATGCTACTGTGAGATTTTTATGTATTTTAAAACGGTGGGATCATGTTACTGATCTATACAAGAGACTAAAGTGGCTTAAAGTTAGAGAAAGACGGCTTTATTTATCCATTCTCTCCGCCTTCAAAATTTTCAAGTAAACCTGTCCTCCATACCTGTTTAACTCTTTTATTTAAAAAAAAACATCCAAAACCGGCTAACAAGATCCCATCATTTAGACCTACAGATCCCACAGAACAAAACTGAAATGTACCATAAATCTTACATCGCCACTGTGACAAGAAATTGGAATATCCTCCCAACAGATATAAAAACATGTAATTCTGTGCCCTGTTTTAAAAGAAAATTATTTCAATCCATAATCACGAAAAGATAATGAGGGAGAAAGTGAAAATGGAATTGATTGTTGTAACACTGTGATCATTTTTAAATTTGTTGTGGAAACACTTTCTTGTATTTTATGTGTAAATTTATTACTATTATGTATATGTTTATGTAAACACTGTCTTATAAGCATTATGATATATTTTAAATTATGTCATGTGTAAATGATAATTAATGTATTAAGGTGTCTGAAAGACGATAAGGTTCTACAACAATAAACGTTTAATTTATTTATTGTTATTATTAATTACCGCCCTCATTGCGGCAGGCTTCGCAAAAAGGGTATTTATTTTATAGACCGTTAGCGAGTTCTACCAGAAAATATATTCCTGCTTCTCTTTTTTTGAACGACTTAAATTGTATCTTTCTTTAAATTTAACAGGAAAACATGCACACAATGTCAGTGGTTGTCATTGATTTGAAATTTTAATGATAGAATTGAAAATGAAATGCACTTTCATTGAATAATACCTAACGTAATGTCAGAAAGAAAAAAATCGAATGATATCTAACATAATGCTAGAAAGCAGAAAAACCTTCGTGAATTAAATTTGAGGACTTTTTGATTTCCATTTTGGATTTCTACTGCAAAATATACTATTACTAAATTGTTGGAGAGCATAGAACAAATCCCTTGCAATATTAATGGTATTTTTCTGATCCGACTGAAGAATCTTTACTTCCTTAATCTATCAATTTCCGTTCAACATCGCTTAATGTTGTTATATCCCTTTAATTTAATTGAATACTCGAATATAATGAAGTATATAATAGTTTAATCTTATTAGATCCTTTGATATATGGATATTTTTTGGTATTTATGTTCAGGTGTTAAGGGTTCCGAGGTAAAGATAATATGTAAGGCTTCGTTGGTGGCCAATCTCTCATTTTTTCCAGTTAAACATTCTCTAAATTTTCTTACATCCTTATTTCGTACCTCTAAAGCAACTTCTGATAATTGCCCCAATGGAAGAATTACCTCCTTTGCAATTCCGGCATCGTGTATGAGAACTTTGTGAAGCGTGGAAGGCATGTAGAACCACGGGTTGAGTTTAGAGAGATATAGTAGGGAGAACCATTTTTAGTTTCGTCTCAGGAATCATTCGTTATTCCTAGAACTAACTTCCCACTTCTGTTGGTAACGCACCAAGAAATATAATATAAGGAAATCAGTAAGGGCCTTAGTAGCGTCACTATTACCTTCTAAGTGAAATTTTCCTGGTAGATAATTCAAATGCCTTTCAACGGTGGTTTTGTGTCCAAGATATATTTTTTATGCAACAGTAGACGAGATATTTCGTGGCGAGATTTTATTTTTACTGAACATGTACAAGACTCTACCTTCTCCCTATAAAAAACTATGCATTTATTTTCGCTCACACACAGGAGGGACAAGAAATAAAAAAATGTGAGACACTTAGTGATAGCATTAGGAAACTAATGTCGATATAACATTTAAGATATTACTACTCTGTAGCTTCTGTGAATATTACGAGGTGTATAAAATTAAAACATATACCTGAATGGGTGACCGAATTCTGGTAAAATAGATAAAAAAATATCACCACAAAGGCTGCCCGGAATTGATGACAAAGTGGTCACAGGTTTCCAGTAATCAAAACCAAACCAGGCAAGTGTTTCCAAAAAAAGCACCAAAGCACAACTGTCCTCTTCCACTGTCAATTCAAAACAAAATGTATATATGCATTTCTCACCAAAAATGCTAGTTTATCTTCGGAAAACAAACATAATGGACTGCACAAACGG
The DNA here is from genome assembly GCA_963573305.1 of Pyrrhosoma nymphula. Classification (NCBI taxonomy): domain Eukaryota; kingdom Metazoa; phylum Arthropoda; class Insecta; order Odonata; family Coenagrionidae; genus Pyrrhosoma; species Pyrrhosoma nymphula. The sequence goes on along the minus strand of OY754332.1, from coordinate 100,072,081 downwards.
TTCGCGGGGTCTTAAAAATACCTTTCTGCGAAGCCCCCCGCAGTGAGGGCGGAGCGGCAATTAGACACCAGCTGCTGGCTGGTACCGTTCAAAATTAGTTTCCGCTTCTTAGATGGTTATAATTAGCCCATCGAAGCTGCTATATCCTTTTAAAGGCTAAACTATATGCGTGAAATGCCAATGATAGAGCCTGTATTCCATCCGAGGAAAGCGGAATAAATGCTCACTTGGCTTACAGTAGAAACCGTAAAGAGAGATCGATTTCCCCGGATTAACATAATTGTAGCGTACATGGAGGTCCTTTTCAATTGATATGGCTTTAAAATAGCCATAAGGAAGGATTTGGAACAATAGCGCTTCCCGACACACGCCGCGACACAGCATTCCCCGTTGCCGGCGGGAAGATCCGGAGTGGGCCGCACGATCGAAAAATCGATTTTATTTTCGGCGTCGCGATCGGTTGCTGATGATGTCTTCGGATTCAAAATATAAAATCTTTGTTATTATCGTGATGCAAGTATCTCAGTGTCCGTCGATGTCCATTTTTTTATTTTGCAATATAAAGGAGAAAAATTGACGAAAAACAGGTTCCGCTATTTGGTCCTGTAACGATGACAAATATAACAAATTCGTCCAAAAAATAAGTAATATTTCACCAAAAAGAACCGTCATACCAAATAAGTTCTGTTTTTACTCCACATCTTCTCTACAAAAGGTTCAGAATTAGCTTGAATTCGGTGATTTTCGGAAAAAGGTAAGGCGGTCGATTTTTGCAAAATTTGTCCAACCTTGAGCCAATGTATATTATTAATTCGTACGAATTATTAAAAACGGTATGCAACATCATATGCACCAATCTATGGATAATGACTGTGCAAAGTTTTAACTTTCGGACTGAAAAAACCCTGTTTTTAGGTTTTGGCCAGCTTTTTTCGATTCCAGCCCACTGTGCACCGGTCCGTGCCCACACTTCCAAGCCAAGGTATAACCACCTCCTCCTATACCCAAACCAACCCCCTAACTACGACAACAAACAAAGGTCAATTAACAAAACCTACTATGAATTTGTACCTGGGGATGCCGTAGTTCGGCGAAACGTATTGTAACGTTAAATAAAGTATGTGGAAACGTATAAATTTTACTATTTAGAATTGATATTAAATAAAGTAAAAATACTGATCAACGGACGGTTTATTTTAATTTTTCATGGATCAACAATGAACAAGGTTTCTTCTGAATTGCAAATACTTTTGCTTTGAAGTCATTTTTTGTTATCAAGATGCTTAAAGTAAGATGGAATTAAAGAGTATTATTTAAATTTTTGGGAAGAGTACCCTAATTAATTACAGCATATGAAGGTCATACAGTTGAGGGGAAATAATTTCCCAAGGTTTATGTTTGGTCTAAGTATCACTCGTCTCAGATTCACATCAATCGAAGTTACAGCCTTCAAAGGTATCATAGCCTAAAGTGGTGTGGGCTCATTCTCGCACGAACCCGGGGACAATGTGGCAAAGCGAGGGAACTATACGAGGCGCCATAAAGACGAAGCGTCGGAATTAGATAAGACAATCTTATGAGGGCATGCTAATAGCTGCCGAGATCTCTCAGCAGGTCTTCTTGTACCTTTTTGGATTATCAAAAGAAAACATTTGTACATATCGTCAAAAGGATGTTTCCCCCCAAACTAAATTAGTTAGAATACGAAATTAGAAAGCGTTCATCCTGCTCTGCATTCTTGTTGCCAACTCCTAAGACAAAAGCTTCTCGTTTACCCATAGAACCATATTAATAAATTTAAGAATCTCTTTGCTGAGACTACAGCGCCGATTAGTTTATAAAAATTAACGATCAATTATTTAACGAAATCACATTCCACATTAACAATGTAATACGAGAGAAAAACTCAGATTGAAATTATTAAATCATAATATATAGACTGGCTATAAGAAAATAAAAGTTAATAATTGTTTCTGTGAGAGATGCTCAGGGATGGAACAAATGTTTGCCGTTTGCCAGTGTGAAACAATTCGGCAGCCGAAGGATGCGCAGGGTTGACTCGCCCCGCCGCGAGGGTTGCCTTGCTCAGTCACGGATTAGGCTTCCGAGCTCGACGAAGGGTCGGGTTTATGGGGGTAGACCCGCCCAATTCCTCCCACTCGGGATCTTACTACCTGTAGTCCTACGAAACTATCATGAACCTATAGACTTTTAGCCAGTTTGCCCTTGTAACCTGATATGAAGTACACTGACATATTATCGATTTTCTGTAATGGATCCAATTGAACTATTAACCCAAAATTATCATTACGCAATTTGGAATTCTAGAGAGCAATTACAACGAAAGAATTTCTACTAGTCTGCTTTCAATGACCGCCGAATACTTTTAGCCAATCATCGTAGCCTTGCTGGTCTGGTAAATCATGGATTTATTATTCATTTATTGCAATCTTTAATACGTATACGTCTTTGCCATTCATTTACTTCGGGCTGAAATGGTATAAGCTGCTTATTTTATTAAGTTATAGCTCTTATGATTCATATGTAATAAGTACCAGTTGAAACTATTCTACACCCACTCGCATCTTCTTATGTATCTTCCTTTTCCACAATAGATATTTCCTTGGCAACCGGGCTTGAATACACATTTAAAAGCGATTTAATGATAGACTATTCACTCCTGCAGCCTTTAAAGGCCAGGTTCAGTGACTAATTTGATAGTTGTAGTCAATCGACTATAGTTCCCCGTTCGCCTTGCCTTCTCAATGACATCAACAAGGGTCTATCGATTCAAGAGCGTGGATTAAATATGGAAAATCCATGCTTTTTGGGTGGTCCATTATATGCTGCATGCTCACGAGGGGGACGGATCAGTAATGCCAAATTCCAAACCAGCTGATGAACACAACGCTTGCCTCAAAGCGTCGCATCTTTTGAGACATGTACAGAAACTCACGTTAACGAACAATATGCGCGAAAATCAACGCAATGTGTTAACCATATGTTCAAAACAGCTCTAGGACATCGATAATGGAAAAGTACCAGTTGATGCCAACAAAATTATATTTTAATTCCAATGAACTCTAATATCATTGTTCCATCGATAGAACAATCATTTCAGAAAGCTTTTCCACAAGTTGTCACCAATTACAAAAATCACCGATGGCTTTGCAAACGCGCTATTTTGGTAGCGAAAAACACCGAAGTCAATGCAATTAACTACGCCATCCACGAACGAATTTCGGGCGAGTCTTTCAGCTACAAATCGATTGATAGCGTCATGAATGCGGACGAGATTTTTAACTATCCAATTGAGTTTTTAAATTCGTTGGATCTTTCTGGTGTACCACCGCACAAATTGTCACCTTAACTTGGCGCACCTATAATTCTTTTGCACAATATAAATGCACCGCGAATGTGCAATGGAACCAGACTCACTGTCAAACCACAGATAGCAAACGTCATTGTAGCAACAATTCTCAATGGCAATTCAAAAGGAGAAGATGTGCTTATTCCAGGTATTCCCTTCATTCCCACCGACATGCCACCGACATGACATTCTCAATGAGAATCAACAATGCACAAGGTAAATCGCAACAAGTGTGTGGATTTAATATGGAAAACCCATGCTTTTCACACGGTCAATTTTATGTTGCATTATGAGTGAGACAGCCGAAAAAGTTGTTTTTGCAGAGGGCGGTAGGACCAAACATATTGTATATCCGAAATCACACGAATAAAATTTTCAACTTGATTTCATTACACAAAATATCATTTTCTTTCATTAATGTTAAACATGTAAATGTGTTTTCTTTGTATATTTGTGCCTACTTAAAAAGAAAAAGTGGCATTGCAACGCATGCCGGGCCCCGCCGGTGATCGCGCCTCAAGTTGGCGCCACCTTATTTCTCTCTCAAGTTTGCATGGGATGGGAAAGCTTAAAACAATGCAATTGCTGTTTTGGGGAAGAAAATATAATGCTGAATATTTTTTCATTTTTGGGAAACATATACACTCACTCAGCCACATTTTCCACTGCCTCTACTTGAGTAGTGCAAAAATAAGAAAAACACCAAGTTCACTTCAAAAGCACACCAGACTGCCTGCAAAGCAGACAGCAGGTCTGCTAGTCTGTATTATTCTTGTAGCTTGATTAGTTTATTAATCTTGAGGCGTGTCAGTCAGTCAGTAATTCTGTATCCATTTTGTTTATATCTCTCTCGAGTTTTGAGCTAGAGAAATGAGATTTGGTGCATTAAATGTGGATTCTCTGTCTGTATGATTTGGTAGTAGTTTAGGATTTTTAGTAGTTGGTGGTGCAATGAAAAATGCAAAACTCCGTGGCTATTAAGCTCATAGTCCGTAAAAACTGCTTAACAGCGATGAATTTATTTAAGCTAGCAACGGTGATGTAAACAAAGAGTACTCATTAAATTACAATTAGTTACAAACCGTATGGGCATATAAACGTTGTTAATTTATCTTTTTCAGGTAAATGTTGATTGCACTACGATATCTGTACTACGTTTTTATTTAATTTATTTTATTTCCTTTGATACATAGCTACTTTTACGCGAATGAAGTTATTTAGTGAAGATATTTAGAAATCATCCGGGTGAATGTTTAAATGTATGCCACTCCAAAACAATGAGGTTTATGTCACATTTCTGTAAAGTCAACGTTAAGATAATCAATTCAGTGTTTTGATATTGCCGTTCCCTTGATTTGGTTTTATTGCATAAGATATACGATTAGCTAGCGTAAGTGAAATAAACCTCAAGATTTTTCCTTGCATTCAAGTGTCTGGATAAATATAAAAGGTCTTAAACGTTTCAATATATTTGCGTGCGGCGCTGACTCAATATTGGTACAAACTTCACGTCGAAAGTTTAGAAGTATTACTCATACCATTACGAATGCTACATGAATGTGCGAGAAACTGACCTCGGAGATAATTCATTACCAGTGTTTGTTAATATATGTCAAATATTGCTCACGTGCTTACTGTTTTCGGGAAGTAAAATTGCCAGTGGGGCATCTTTAAGAGCATACCAGACCGAGACTGCCTGAAAAGCAGGCAGCAGGTCTGCTCGTAATGTTATTAAAAATAATAACTGTTATCGCTAAAGAAAATTTCAGGTTTAAATTGACAACTAGCATCAATATGTCCTTATATTTACCATCTCCCACAGTGACAGTATAGGTTATTTTTTGCTTTAATATTAAGAATTAGAGTTTAATACACGTCTTTAATTTAACGTTTTCAGAAAGCAGTTCGCACATTTGTCAATTAATAATTCAATTACGTAGATCTGCAATGTTACAAATATATTCCGCTTATACCTTGAGATATTTTTGACTGCACCACAATATATTGCACACAATATGAAAGGTAACAGCCAATTGAAAACAATTATGGAAGGAGAACTGCATACTAAGAATTACCTAGGAATATAAGAATGGAATACACCGGTTAAACTATGGTAAATATTTAATAAAATTTTCTAGAGGATAGCTGGAAAGGGACTGAAGACTTGAAGGAAACCAATATTTGGATTGGTGACTGATCATGACGATTACGATTACACCGATGAGAAACCAAGAAATGGGTTTGAATGCATGAACACCAAATAGGCTTTGGAACCGGCAGGAGGCCACACTCCATACTTCATTTACACGCATGTTATAATCTCTATGGAAATCTTTGCTTCGACTAAATTTCTACTAATTCCACTGATATATCCAAGATGACATGTACACCTAAACTTTCCTCATTTCCACAAAATCTAGCACTTGATTTCAGAATTCCAAACCGTCAATATAATGAAAAAAGCTCAAGCCAATTATTCTGGTTGGGATAATTTGGGCAAATAGGTGGATTTTAGACGATTTCTTCCGAAAACAGCAACAAAGACATTTTAATTTCTTAAGATGACAGAAAAACAATACCATACCTTACATGTTGCATTGGGGAACCGAGGGAAGAGTTGCACACCAAGTTGTATTCACCTGAGGAGTAAAAGAATTAATTAGAACGTTAATCAATTTGACAACCGCAGTACAACTATGAGCAATAAAATGCTTCGGTTGATAAGGTTCACGAGCATTATGGAACTCGGGTATACTCAAAATACAGTCAAAATTGATACTTTTGTATAAGTTATCTAAACGATCTATACTTCTGATTAACTTAAGATAGCTAAATGAATGAAAAGAACACAAATTTCATCGCAAAGGAAGGCATGCTTTAATTTAGAAAAAATTCAAATTTCAGATATTGACATCATGCACAACATGCTTTCTTCATGTTGACAGAAACTACAAAGTATAATTCCAACAAGTTCACCTGATTTTCACCGTAATTAGAGCCTTCGGGAGGAAGAAAAGAAAAATTTCTATCCTTTCCTGAAATGGAATGTGATACACTCCACTTGGGAAAGAACTTCACCAAAAGGCCGTTTACTTATTCACTACGGAGACGAAAAATTGTCCGATAAAGCCGATGGATACATAGCCCGAAGCATTTCCAATGCGCATTGAATAGATTTATGCTCGTGGATATTCGCAACTAGTTGAATCACGCAGTAATTCAATCATGAATATGTAGCCATACGCTCATGGTAATATTCCAGGGTCCTGCATTGTAGGGTTAAATGGCAAAATATATTCCCTCGTTGATCATTGATGCCCAACAGTTTTTTTACAAAATTATCCCGAGAGAATCACTTAATAAGTCGCTACTCTTCTGTTACCTGCTCACATTTATGCTCATATATTACAAGGAGTAAACCTGGCACCTCACGGGAATTTATCCTGAAGTATAACGTATATGCAACAGCCGACCTTAAACAATGACATGATTAGAAAGAACGCCATGAAAGTAAAATTGAAAATGGAGCCAAGACCAATTTCAAAGATTCAAGGAAATAAGATGGAACCTGTTTGACTTAAAAACTTAATGTAGTCCTGATTAATAAGTACGTATTGTATTACTCCCCCATAGTACACAAGAAAAAGGTTCAAATGAATTACAGTTCTTCGTATTAGGCATTGATCCGGGTTTATCTACTTATAAAGTGAAACACAAGGTTGTTAACGAAAGAATGCTGCAGGTAGATTGCGGTAGATAGTAAACAGGCTGGTGGATAGCGATGAGTATGTGATAAGGAGCGATGAGATTGAAAGGTACCGATAGAGGACAATGAACAGGCAAGTAAAATAAATAAAGGCTATAACCTTCATGGATAGATCGAAGAAATGTATGACGCATGCCAAGCGGGAGTAAAAAATTGTGAGCATGCATATGTGCAACACTCTCTTTTTTCAAAATGCCTTTATTTTCTTAGCTATTCAGAAGCCCACGTCCCTCTCAAAAGAAGTTGTGAATGTTGCATATTGGACAACATTATTATTAGGTTTATTGTAAAGGAGTAAATATCCACTAGATTTGTCTCTTTTTACGCCTAAAATATTTCTTTCGTCAACTTTGCATACGCCATACCCTTTGATATTTTTCAACGTTTTTTGATTAATATTGATTCATTTTCCACCGCACATATCCATTATTTTTAATTGATTTCTTTTGCTTCTGTCTTTATTCATTGTCCTGCTTCTTTTTCATACGTCCACCACATAGTTAGATATTAAAATATTTTTAAGTAAGAATCAGGGAGCAAAAATTATAAAGGCGGTTTTGTTATTGAAAATTTCGACGCTAATAAGCGTTCATAAATATCTTCCGGAGGGGGCACATTTTTACTGTCGCCGGAGGAGTGCGGAACGAAGTTTAAGTCGCACAATATTCCGCCTTACTCGTCCACACTCAATCCTGTATGCCTCGGCGTGCCGCTAGCAGCAGAGAGAGGGAGCAAAAAAGAACAGCATCCTCAAATATCACCCTGGACGCATCAGTTCTAGTAATCGCATCCAACTCGCCTCAAGCGGAGTGGATTTAACGCTCGCGGAGAGAGCCTTTGAGCGCGGCGCGGAGTCCAGACTCCCGCGTATACAAGCACCGAGGGCTCGAAGCGGCCGCTTAAAAGCCGTCAAATAAAGACTACAGTACATCGCTGCTAATCAAATTTGCAAACTTGGTCACCACCACGGAAAAAGCGTGTTCGGGGAACACCCGTTTATATCCCGCCACCCGCTCCCGGAAACATTGCATACCCGACCCACATCCCATGCCACTCTCCGCGGCGATAATTCTACCGCAGGGTGCAACGGCAAGTAATCAAAGGCATCGCCTTTGTATATCGCTCCACCACCTCCCTTCCCTTGGGTGACAGCCAACTGTTGACCAATCGGATTCTTCCTCTCCTCCTTCCCCTTCACCCATTCCTCATCACCTGATTCGAAGAATTTGGGTCAAACGGATCACCCATTACATCGGTTGAACTACTACTGCAGTTTCCAATGGATGGTCATCAACTAAGCCAGACTTACCTCCTGGAGCACACTAGCAACTCACTGATGGTCGTAAGGCTACTCATAGTAAAGCAAAAGAAGAGTAAGATTCCTACTAGTCGATAATGTTACTAATTAACTGAATATAAAGACTCATCATAGTATCACAATCCTAGGATATGTATACTGCAGCCCTCCATTTCGCCTTATCCCATGCCAGTTCCTTCACTTCCCTATTGTTATTCTTCCCCGTATCCCTCTTGACTTGCCGCAAGTATTTGTCTCTTGGTCTTCCTCTGGGGACTTTCCCTTCAATTTTTCCCTACATTATGCTTCATATGTAATCGTTGTGTCTCATAACATGGCCAACCCACCGAGTTCTTCTTTGGCGTATGGTGCTCCACAGTGCCCTATCTTCTCCAATTCTTCTGTATACCTCCTCGTTTCTCACCCTATGCGTCCATTTCATCTTTAGCATCCTCCTCCAGCACCATGTCTCGAAGGCTTCTATTCTTTTCTGGTCAGTTTTTCCAATGGTCCATGCTTCATATCCGCAGAGTGCCACGGCCTACCCGAATGTTTTCACGTATTGTTCCTTGTCTCCAATCTTATGCTCTTCCAGCAGAATAGCGGCCTTTTGGTCATGAATGCCGTCTTAGCTTGGGCTATTCGACGCTTGATGTCTGTCGTGCTTCTACCATCCCAGGTAATGGTGCTCCCGAGGTAGGTGAATGATTCCACTTGCTCCAATCTTTCTCCTTTGAGGCGGACGTCGGCCACTACTTTCTCTATTTCGCACACAAGTATCTTTGTTTTTTTCTTATTGACTTTCATGTTGTATTCCTGGGACACTTTTTCAATTGTGTTCTGTGAGTTATGTAGGTCTTGTAGAGGTCGTAGATGATTCTTCTGTCATTGTAGTCCAAGTCACGTTTTTCCATAGTATTGAGCATCTTATTCCATTCGACATTATCGAATGCCTATTTTGGGTCCACGAAGGCCATATACTATATAATATAAAGACTACACAATACTAATTTGGTGCAAGAACTTAATTCCTTCATACGAATGGTGTGTCATCTTTAATGAGAGAAAGTTGAACATTTCCCTTTAAAATAGAGTACAGCAACCTATAAGATGACAACTAAATTCGGCTTAATATATATCTATTCATAAAAATTATTTCAAAACTACACGTAAATTATCCTGAAATTCAACGCAACAACAAATTTCACGCGGAGGAAAAAGAAAGAAATAGGATGATTGTTTTCCAGATACCGTGCTAGGAAACTTTTTGAAATTCACCACCATCATAAGCTGATGCAAAAATACGATCGAAAAAAATATATATGGGGATTAAATTCAATCCGAAAAATCGTTTTCCTTCATCTTCGGGAATTAACGACATGCAAACAGTTCATAAATTGGCACCTACTCTTTGAATTCTTTGCTAATTACTCAGGATATTTTGACTGCCACATCTTTATGAACGACTGATTTTCTCTTTTGCTAAATTTCAGATTGTATTAGTTTTATAAGATCATATTTGTTAAAATAGAATTTAATAGAAACACATCTCATCCACGAGTAGGTAATTAAGAGGGATTTATTCATTGTACGAGTGATAAAAAACTGAAAAGTGGTTTCATATGATACGCAGGCATAGGAATAGCATGCTTTTAGTGCCACATTTTCTTAGGAAAGAAGTAATCAACATATTTTGATTATTATTCAATGCATCATAAAAGTAATCAAGAATGTCAAGATCGCTATACTCAGGATTAAAATATAATGGCACAAGAAGAAAAATATGAAGTGGCTCTCAAAACACAATTAAAAATTTCATTACTATTAAACTACACTAGTGTTTTTCAACCTTCTTGAATAAGCGACCTCCTACGACCTCCCTATTTGCGTCTCTAAAATAGAACCGCGATTCTATAAATTAGTAAAAAATAAACAGGCATAGCCTCTTCACTTAAATTATTGTTGTATCTTTAATGTAGTGTAGGTGTAGATTGCAATCTGAAATTTTTGTATTTTGAATGTAGTGTAGGACCTATAACCCTTGCATTTTATCTTACCTGGCTTGCGACCACGGACCCCCCACATCAAGCCTTTCCGACCCCCTTGGGGTTGCGACCCACAGGTTGAAAAACACTGAACTGCACCATTAAAGGACAATAAAAATGCAGCATTAGTTCAACATGGAAGTTCCATAAAGTATAAAATCGAACATCCTATTGAGATCAGATACATTCATGCATAGGTGTAGCAAAACTTGGCGGCACTCGCCCGCACAGAAAATGACGTCGGAGAGAGGAGATCATACAAGAGAGGAGGGATAATGATCCTTAGGTTCTCTCTTGAAGTCCACAACAGAGCCCTTCGATAACTTTGGTCTCTCATCAACGCTTTATTCGTTCTCAGTGACCCTAAACGCTACGCTGGCGATTGCCACCAAGTTTCGCTATACATATCCTAGCCCAATCAGCATAATCAAACCCGGTTCATACTTCTCGCTCGCTATTGGCTGATTTAACATCATGAAAGTTAATATCTGTCACACCCTCCCCACTCGCTCCCTCCCCACCCTCCCTCGGGCCCCCACCTCCCTCTCTCCCTCCTCGCCGCACACATTGGTTCCACGCCCTTGCCGCGCCTAACCAGCTCTCTCGGCTTCTCCAACTCATCCTCCGTCGTCCCATCGCTGACACTCGAACAGCGAGCGCTCCTCGGCCGTTCCCCCTCCCACTAACTAATCTCGCTCAACCCTAAGCCCGATCCATGGAGCACGATGAGCAATAAACACGATATTCCCACAGCCACTAAAATTTTCCTAATTCTTTCTCTGCTGCCCTCTCTTTGCCCTCGCCCTCGTGTCACTCCTCTTCCTTTACGCCCTTCCGCTCTGTTTCATCACTTTTAATAATTTCAACGGCACAATCTAATATTCCTCCACAGCAATTTCATTGCCTAAAACATTCACGGCTTTCCCGAAATCATTTCATGTTTCACACTACCCGCTGTTCCACCCAGCATGTTCCGCAATAAAATTATTTAATTTGTAATTCATGTTTATATTTGTTTCTTATTATGTCGTGCTACTCTTCTATAAGTCATCCATATATGCACTCTTATCCCTCGACCATATATTCTAATTCTCGTTCTGAACTTTCACGGACGGTCTCTCAAACCTATTCCACCGACTTAATTGCATTTGTTTTTGCACCACTCCTCGCCAATGCAATCAGCAATCTTCTCTTCTCTCGATAATTACAACTACGTGCTGGACCAATCTCTAATTACGCATTCGCGCTCAAGACATTGAGGCAACTTTCTGCAGTCGACAGACACTCACCGAGAAATTCGTGGACAGTGCATTTGAGAGTAAATCTTGTACCTGTCGTGCAATTGCAACATCGCAAGTTACCAGGTCCTCACCTTTAATAATGAGTTTGGAAGAGCATTATGCTCTTTCACAATCAAAGCTGCCACTCGAAATAGTGTAGAATATCACAGCCAAGGAATACACTCCCTTCAATAATCTGATCGTAAATCATCATTCTCGCCTGCTGCTGACAATTGACCGGTTAAATGCTTGATCATTTAAGCCTTTCCTACACCATTTCTCTTGTCGCTTCTCAATAGCTCACTTCCATCATTGAGTAACGTCCTCATTAACTTACACTCTATTTGCATTTTTCAAAGACTACTATAGTTTTCCTTCGGACAACAACCTAACTCTGACGGTCTACAGCTATAGGAAAATTTGAGATTTTCTGACTCCATCAGGTTGAGGAATCTTCGACAGAAGAGTAAGAGGAAATCATCTTCACCAAATAAGAAACCGACGAATAAAACACAATATTAAACGAAAAGTTGTTCCTATATCTCCCCCAACTCTATCAACTTTCTTTACGGAAGTAAAAAAATCATTTCATTGTTAAAAATCATGATCAATAAGACCCAAGGAACACTGTGAATTAGCAACTTAATTGATAGCATTAGGGTCACTTTAAAATTTAATGACTCATCATTAGTGTACCAAGCCAATACAAGAATATTTTAGGCATAATGTAATGTTTTAGTCCTTAGCTACAACAAAAGTGGAGCCAGAGGACCGAAAACCATGAGGAGCAAAAATCGAGAGAGGAGATAATCCCGGGTTATGATATCAAAAAACGTTTATGAGTTTAGTATCCCCCAAGAAGGGAATTGGTTTCATTGCGGCCCCGCGTCTCTTTGAACGAAAAGAGATTTTCAGACTAATTGTTGAAGAAGCACGCAGACAGACATTTCAGGTAACATTAGGCCGTGGACCAAAGCAGAATATCAGATTCTTAAGCTTGAAGGGAGTAACTTTTCCAGCCAACATTTCACACGAACCAAGATGAAAAAAAGCATTTCTTTCAAATCACCACGTAATATCTACGATAGGTATATCTCTTTGAACGTACGTATACGTAAAATGTCTCTGTGAACCTCCTGCGAGCAAGCTTATTCATTACTTTTCGTCCTCCTCATTCCCCGTTTCATCATAGGATCCGAACGGCATCGTGAATTTAAAAACCTCTCTCGTTACTAATACATCCATAGCTCCGTCCACGTCTCGCAGGTTTTCCCTTATTGAGGGACTTCCTTCAGAAAAATGTGATCATTATGCAATGCAAGTACGATATTTACACCTTGAAAAGGTTTCCGCCTTAGACATATTCCGCCTCTCACAGTTTTTACTGTAGTTTGATCGCAGTTTCGACCCATCTCTCATAATGTCGTATATCTGTCCTTGAGATTTAGTGATGGTAAAGGAATAAACCAAGCAGAGTGAAAAATAGTTCCTGCGGAATTCAAATGGTAACTCATTACCCTGCGTGTAAATAAACATCCACGGAATAAATACAATCGAATTTTCCGGCGCGAACATGAGACAAATTAATAAAATAAACAAAAACTGACTTTAAAACAAATGGAATAGTCGTAAGACGACTACCAGGTCATATTCATTAAATAATTTAAAAAAAACGACAAATTGTCTTACCCAATATCAGCGTATCAATCCCATTTTTCAATATTGGAGTCAAGCATCCTTCGTTTTGTCAAACCGGTAGCTGTATTTTGCAGGATATTATATTGGATTTGTGATTGGTGGGCCAAATATTTGTAGCAGTTCATCGAAAATACTTCTACTCACTCCAAAGTATTGAAAAACGTAATAGGATGTACACAATATGTTCAAACGAATTGTAAAACTGTAATTTCAATATTCCGTTACTTGTTATTAGATGCACCCAATACGGATGTTTCCACCGTTTGGCCCTCACACGAAGCAAAAGTGGTATACCGCAGAGATTCAATATCATTCGTTGTAAAACAACTGTAGAATCTTGTCTTTATTTATTATGGTACAAATAGTGAAACATAATTAACAAGGAGGAAGGGCGGCGAATGGAGCAAGGAAAGCTGGAGGGTGGGCGTAGCATATATTACCCCACCTCGGAAGGAGGAGGTGTGGAGAGCTAAACTGATAACTGGGCCAGGGCAGTGGTCCGTTTAGTAGAGGTATGATCGGAGAAATGGAGGAGGCCGTGAGACGAACTCCAGGAGAGGGGGCGGAGAGGGGCAGGGAGGTGGTCACAGAGGCGGGAGACACCCCATGGAGACCGGAGCACGGACTAGTGCTGAGTCTCCAGCTGTACGGAACGGTACTTATGACGCAAAAAGGCGGCAATACCGATAGACTATCGCTCTACTATGCACAATTAGAATACAGCAGTGCTGTTCCGACTCTTTATCTCTCTTCGTTACCAGCAATTAAAGAGGAATTTAAACAATTAAATCTTAAGCCAAAAGTGGATATTTTTTCGAGCTATTGAAGCAATGCGTTAAATCTTAAAATACCTTGTGTAATCGTTCTTTTGTTTTTATGCCAGCAGAAATTCCCGTTATTGTGATTATTACGCGATGAACCACAAAAATGAGCATACGGTTTTGTTTTTAACTTAATGTGTTACCCTTATCCCATTAATATCTTGAACATTCAGTTGGCGGTATGGTTAAAGCCGGATGGTTTCATATTTTACCCCTATAGGCACTTAGTAATCCTATCGTCGGTGAAAGATAATCGAATACGTGTACGTATGTATTCGCGTATCGGCAGCCGCTGGTAACTCGTTTCACAGGAGCAGCAGTACTACGGTCCCCACCGAGGTAATCTTTTTAAGGACTTTAATACTTAGTTATAAGTCAGCGGCTTACGTCGATCTTTCTCCACACCGCTTTCCCACGTCATACATTACTCTATTCGCATTTTTCTTTACACGATAAGTGTCAACCAACTGACGAGCTCAAATGCCCGCTTTTCTACATTGATTCCTGTTCGCGGCTGGGTGAATTTTAATCTCCACACGGCCGTACTTTAAACAAAACCCACAATTAATATAAGATATTTATTTGAACGGAACGTCTCATTTGGCCAGTGAATGTTGCTCATTTCTTCAGACTGAACTCACTGTATCAGTCCTTCGTTTTATACTACCACATTTCACCAGGACAATCATTGTTCATCCACTCGTCCTTCAATCAATTGAAACAATTCCTTCAGGAGCTCCATTGCCAAACTATGCCTCGTTTCCATCATGTTCAGGAATCTTTGTCCTTAACTGCTCAGCAAAGAAACGAGAAACATCAATCCGTAATGAATGACAATGCTTGCATCAGATTTCCCAAGTTAGCATTACCGGATCAAAACATCCGCTACAATAAAAAATTGCGAAACAAATTAATTTGGCCAGCTGCTATTTTCACCTCGTTGATTAACTTTCAAGATACATCTTCGAGAAAAAATAGAAGCATAATGAGCCACTTGTGCTCCTTGTGAAAACAAGTAACAGAACCATATTCTCTTTTTGTTTACACTTTCTAGGCAATTATCATCCAAAGCGACGTAAATCAAGGAGATAAGGAAAAAAAGCAGCTTTTAAACATTTAAACGCAGGAAAAACAACAATAATCGTTAGGAACTCGCTCATCGCTTAATAACAAAAATTGGAGTAAAGCATTCCTGAAAAAAATTTGATCGTCATTAACAGGTAATTTAAAGGGTACCAAGACATGGCCTTTGCTTTTTTTAGGTTAAAGCAACCCCACAAGATTTTCACCTGCAGGCCGGTTTCGTCAGCAGATTAAGTTTAGGGTGTTCCCATAAAGGTAAAAATCATATCACAGATAGGTACTTGAAATTTTCAAGGAATTGTTAAGAGTATGTATTTTGAATTTCTAGCTAACATTTTTCTCAAACTATACCCATTTACTTTCAATATTGAACATTTAACAAGCATTCGTTCTCATTAGCGATGAACATGAACGCACTCCAATCGCTAACTTAGCGAAGGATCTGCGCTCTAATTATAAATTCACGAATTTTAGGCGTAGCGAAACATACAATTAGTGACACTCGATAGAGGAGAAATGGTGGTGGGTGAGGGTGAATAAATCGTCCATTGGAGGATATATATACCAAAATAACTCACACAGGAGGGAACTTCAAATTCTTTGTCCCGCCTTTCATGTAAATTTTACCCTACCAGACATCAACCCTTCACAGGCGTGTGCCACCAAGTTTAGCAGACCAATATAATTCACAAAGCGAGCACGTCAATTAACATGTAAGAAGGGTGACAATCTTCCCGGCATGAAACGTCGTCACTGCTTGGAAATACGGCCTCCACAAGGACAACTTTGTTTATTTACACCAGCAAGAGAGCGTAGGGCTAATGAAAAACGTGGAGTACTTACTTATAATCCCAACAGCAAGCTGCAAATCTAGCCGATGGTTATCTCACTCCTCAAGCACAAAGGCCACGACAATTTTAACACACACACCAACACTTGGAGTCACAAGCCCCACGAATTTCTATTCACAAAACAAGATATTGAATGCACTCCACCACAATCCACATTCACTTGTCACACAACACACGCGTAACCCAACGGAGTACACCGACGACAAAATAATACCCTAATGCACCACTTATTTATATTCACCAGGAATAAAACATGTATAACACTCCACCACAATCCACATGCACTTGTCGTCACACAAAACAAACATAATCCAACGGTGCACCTCGACAACTCACGACGCACCACCAACCGCACAAACAGATGGACCGATTACCGACCGCCTTCACGGCGTGAAGTTCACGCCGCGCAGCCATGTTCCCCTACTCCAAACGGTTGTCTCGTCCTCCCTCTCTCCCTCCCCGCCACTCCCCTCCCAAACACACCCCTCCCGAGCAGCCAATGAGCGACCGGATCGCCGCTACGAGAGAGTCAGCCTCTCGACGCTGGCGGAAAGCAAGTGAGCAGTGCCGGATTGCCGTGCTTTTTAGCCTCCGATGCCGCGCCAGCAATGCTGTCACGCCACAACTCGCCGGAACAAACATGAGGATCAGTGATGCAGCCGCGTTAAACCGCTCAAGACCAAAGTTTAAAAGCAACTGCATTGCACTTCGCACTCCAGAGTCTCCCAGGCTGAATTGTCTTAGCACAGTCTCTCTTGACGACTGATACATGACACCTAAAACATCGGCGTAATGCACTTGATACTTTTAAAACTCAATGGCCACAATGAAAACAGATAATTTTTTTTTCTTTTAATGGATTAAGTTGTGATTTTCACCTAATAATTCGAGAAACGTTGTTTAACCAAATAAACAAAATTAGGCATTTATATCTGACTGAAGATGCATAAATACGATTTGGGTAAATTTAAATAGGTAAATGCTTGAATGATCCATTTGTTGCTTGATTTTGAATTTGACAAAAAAAATTTAATAAATTATTGTGGTAAAGTTTAATTTTCGTAATTTTCGAGTCATTAATGGTAACTTCTGTACTTAAGTTTCATCCAGCTGCTTAAATTTTTAAATAAAATTAAAACATCATCCCTAATGTCAAAGAGAAAAATCTTGCTATAACTAACTCAACTACCAACCGTGATTGCAAGAATATCTTTCTGCATCGACACTGAAAACCTTTAGCACATAAGATTCTCATTGGCTATAATTATATCTAACTTCAAAATGTGTACGCCAAGTAAGAGAAAAAAAAATTATTCAATGAATTCAAGAGATAAGTTCCATTAATGGACAGGCAAACTATAATCATTACCGAGGACGAAATCAGTGCCCAAACTACCTACCTAGACCTACCATAATGGCAGTCATTATTTACTCGAGTATTACGATTTTGTTGAAAAGACGAATGGAGTCACTCAATCCTTAAGCGGGGAAAACTGGCATCAATTAAATTTATACGTAGTTTTAATCTCAGCTCCATTCTGGATTAATCAAGGACGATAAATGAAAAATATTAGAGTAAATGTGTGATGCCTGGGACTTTTATCCTTTAGTAATTTAATCATAGCCGAAAAAAGGAATTGGAAGCATGGTTGTGGGATATCTTTCTAGATTGACAGTTCATAAGATAGTTAGAAAATTACTATTTTTTGTTTTGCAAGTGGGAATTGACGATACTAGATCACTTTTATGCCAAAAGAGGCTATTGGTTACGTGAGAATGTCAGAGAGGAAAGAGATACCCGTGGGATTTTTGTACTTGAGTGCACTTGCGATCAACGCCGTAAATGTTCATACCACGGCTAGCTTGCGGGATCCTCAGTATTATACAGGACCTATGATGAACACTTGTGGATTTGAAACAAGGATTGTCATTAATGGATTTATATTGATCAATTAACATCATCATATCGTCGCAATTATTACCACACTATAATAGAACAGCATGTCAACTTATGAAGATGAGGTATCAATGGAAGCTGATTATAGTTCAATTTTCATATTCGACCACCAAGAGTTGAATATAATTTTTAAATAGTTTTAAGTTTATATTTAATATTAAACATGACAGCAAGCTTCGAAAAAAGCAAAATTCTTAAGAAAGATAATTTCGCCGGCTTACGGCTGAAGTTTGATTTGTCGCCATGTAATTAATTCCAGAAATAATATAAGAACATGAACGTAAGGCAAACGAATTTCTTCAAGATTCCCTTGAAATACGTGATTAACGCATTCAGTCGTTGTTTCATTCGATCGTTGAAAAGGTGTACGGTGAGATCACGATCTCTGACTTTTGTAAAGCACCCGCCAACAATACTCAATACAACAATACGTAAACTCAACACCAGATATATGATGTAATAAAATTGCTATTCATCATCCCATGATGATGAATGGTATTTTTGTGCACCCCATGTATAGACAAGGAAAGAAGAATTCATCTCAGTTATTGATAGTTTTCGCAAGAAGCCGATTGCAAAAGCAAATGGCTTCGGAGTGATAGATCCGCTACATGAATACCATTCATGATCTGATAATCTGCAAATAATGAAAACCCACATGATAAAGATAATAAAGGTCAGAGAAAAATTCTGGGATCACTGAAAACAGAAAAAGTCGTCTTTAGACTTGGGATGAACGAATACTGCTACGAGGATGAGGAAAAAATATGTCAGATGCAATCAGGAAACGGAGAAATAGGTCCTCGGCTTTCAGAATTGATATGGACATAGGTTTACTCACAAAAACGAGCTTTTATGATGAGTAAGAAAGTAAGAATATCAAACTGTGGGTTCAACGATTAAAGAAAGACATGGAAGAGATGGGGATAACGGAGAATTATACAGCAATAAATTGCATTTAGAATATTGATGCAAAATGTCAAGGTTTTCCTGAAAAGGAAAAAGAAGAAAATACAAAACACCTGGACAAAAGGGAAGAGGAGAAAACAAAGCAAAATGATGATGAACAATTGGAGAACAAGGAAAGAAGTGGAAAATAAGAAAGAAAAATAAATTAGTTGGGTTATTTTAAGCGGCGGACTTAAGGGATAAAAACAAGAAAAGATAAATGCAATTCCAGAGCACACGTACTTTAGTGGACAAGCACCCGTCTTTAGCGCGATTTTTGTCGAGCGAACTACACACGTGTATGACATTTCAATCAGATCCTCTCCATATCTTTTTATTATTGACGTGTAATTCAAATTCCTGGTGATTTCTCGAACGCCGCGTCTGCTTGTTTTCTTCGAAATTGTGGGGCTTAATTCAGGGATGCAGGTACGTGGTAAGGGTGTTAGACGCCGTTACGGGGTACGGGACCCATTATGGGGTGCGGGAACAGTTCGGTTGCAGGATGCGGATGTTTGGCGTAGTTGTGCTAATAGGGACGCGGGTGTGGGACACGGATTGGGGCGTGGATGTGGTGACTCTAATGCGCGACCTGGATGTAGAATTTGAGCGCAGAACTCAGGGGCGAAAGCGAAAATTATTATCAAACGGTACGGAAATCTTGGTCCGATCGTATTTTGCCTAGTTGAAGCCGATCCGAAAAGGAACGATACGTTCTGTGAGAAATGAAACTTAAATTTTTTTAAGTTTGGGACCGTACCCATTTAAGTTGATTCCGTACTTCATCCCATTCGTGGGAAATGTGTTGAAGGCTTTGTTCTTTGTCTTGAAAAAGATGGGGGAAACCGACTGGAAGGTGAACATTGCCACAGATGGCGGAGAGAAGGGGGGAGTCAGACAGGGACACAGCATGGGGTACGGTTGGGTCTGAGGACGCTTCGAGCATTCAAAGGGATTAACAGAATTCTGGTTAGGAGAGGGTAGAGAACCTTGGAATTATGGAACCACCAACAGGTATACAACTAAAAATGGGGGAAAAGAAAGTGTTGTTGGCAGTTTGGTGAATATCCTAGGGAGGCATCATTGTAGCCGCAATACAGGAGGCACGTGGGGAAAAACGAGGAAATACCAATCTTGAGGGAAGAGTCATGAGCACAATTTTAGAGGAGAGAAAGTATTGAGAACTAAGGTGAACTCTGGGGAAGAACTGGTTAAAGGGAAGAAGGAAGGAAGGAGTATTCTGATAGGAATGGAATGTTACGAGGGAGAAAGGGCATTGACAGGGGAGGGGCATCGAAGTTGAGGGGCATGGTAAAGACTTAAGAGAGTGGCGGGAGAGGAGATAGTGAAATGTTACTAATATTGGCTTATGAATCAGTACAATGGAATTTTTTCATCAAGGTGAGTCTACCTGATAAACAACATTGTTTTCCACCAGAGAAATAAATTTTAGAATTGTACCATGTGACAAAATGTTTTTTCTGCATTTTGTAAATACACTATTTCTCCGGAGAGGTACGACATAGAAAAGCATTCTTGGTTGTATTGCCATAAGCAAAGCATGAGTCATTAATTTTTAGTGCTGGTTAAAGGCAAAATAAATTGTTGATTATAAATTGATTGATATTTATATTCAGTTCAGTGGAGTTGCGCCTGGCTGGGATCCGCCCTGGATAACCATGCATAACATTGCCGTGACCGTGCGTCGATGAACCGAGACTGAACTGTAGAAAAACATTTTCAAACTCAGACGTTCAGAAATACGTGACAATTCACTTTCTTAACGGGATTTTACCCTTAAGAGACTTGTTTGTATATTTTCCGAGAAGTTCATTTTATTGTTTTCCATCCATTTATTCTTAGACCTCTTTCAGGAAGGTAAATGTACATATGTACATGGCATACTCTTTACCACTCGGTTAATCTTTAGGGATAATCCCCAATGTGCGCCTTTTATTATCCACCGAGGCTGACCACCATTTCCCAGCGGGGAAATTCCAGCCGGTGGTGGGAGAGGGGCTTAAAAAGGAACAAACCAAACCTGCTGTCAACACGACCTCTCACCACTCAAAGATACTTATCCATTGAACCTCACAAGGTGCCTCACACGGGCGCGGACCCCAGGCGCGGCGCCCAGGCGCGGACTAAGAAGGCGACAAGCAGGTGTGTTCCTGGATCCATAATCCAGTTGTGTAACCCCGAAGGATGATAAGGTTCGTTTTATCAGTGCGTGTAAGGCGGGTGCGGAACCCGGAAGCGGCACCCTTGTACATGGTCTAGAGGGATACCTGCGTCCGTAACTCTTGTGTGCACAAGTGGTATGGGAAATATTTGAGTTTTCTTTGTTAACCTCAATAATGAATACCCTAATTAGTGCTAGTGATTATTAATGTAGTATACTTGTGTTAGCCACGAAGAGTGATACGAAATGGCACGAAAAAGCACTTAACCAATGCCATCCGGCACTAAATCATTTTGGAAAATTTCGTGCCTCTTCCGGTCATAAACTAAACCATTTCGAGTAATTTCGTACCTCGCCCGGCCCGGCACTTTACCATAATGGGTATTTCGTGCCGACTCGGTCCGGCACGATGTATTGTTGTTTGTATGTATTGTTCCGTACCGGGTCACATCCCTGCTTTCAACATCATTAATCAGCGGATGACACAATATGCCATCCACCTCAGAGGTGTGTGGCAGGGTGTGAGTAGTCACCAATATGCATTACACTATACCATAAAGTTAGTGTAACTACGACTAACTATGAATTAGCATAAATCGCTAATGCATGTCATGAGGTGAAGCCTCATAAGCATGCACTACAATACAGATATGCTCCCAATGGAGAGGGACCGTTAGTATATATGTATTTTGCAACTACACATATGGACAGAGACTCAAGAGTTATGTTGAAAACATGCACGGCGTGCTTTTAGTACTAGGGAACAGATAAAGATTCAAGTATTAGGGAGTACTACTACTAATAAGAGCTACACTACCTATCGAAAAAACTAAGTTTAAAGTATCATTGGCAGCTGTTATGGTCCCTTATCGTTCGCGGGAAAAATACATTTTAAATCAGTTCGTCCTGCGGTCCAGTTCCCTAATTTTACTCTCATGATCTGATCTACACTAGTATGTCGGATTTGTAGAATATTATATGCTCCCAATGGAGAGGGACCGTTAGTATATATGTATTTTGTAACTACACAAATGGACATAGTCAAGAGTTATGTTGTAAAGATGCACGGAGTGCTATTATCAACGTCGTCAGAGAATAGATCGGTTTGGAACTTACATAATAGATTGAGTCTATACATTTTAATCGACGGTCTGAAAGCGTTTCCAATTCCATATGCTGCAAAAGGTCAGTAACACTAACGAGATTATCAAAACGGCCTTTAACGGATCTTGCCGATCTTCGCTGCCTGCGTTCTAACTCAGTTTTCAAGCCTACTTCACAAGGATCTCAAATAGTGGCAGCATATTCCAAGTGGGGCCTAACATGGGAGAACCTGATTTCCCCTACTTTAACGTCGCACATGCTAAGCATTCTTTAAAAAATCCCAATTAACGTTTATCAACGCTACGTATCATACGATGCCTCGCTTAGCTTACTTGTATCCAGCACGTATACTATGATACTAGATTTGCTGCGATAAAATATCCTGACCCCACCATCGTGCTACCACAATCTTTGCCTCTGAAGCTGTTTGAGCGGTCACTACGTGAACGACTGAATAGCGGTCAAAACGGACGCTTACGGGGATATCTCCGGTTCATCCCAATTGTATCCACGAGCTAAATTTTCCTGGATAAATTAGTCAAAATTAAAATAGTTTGTTCATATTCATCAAATGTAACTCAAGTACCGATTGAGAAAACAAATGATGTTTGAAAATTTAGAGTGTTTTAACTCAGCAAAGTTGCTTTGGTTTAGGGTTGAGCAAAATTGAAGTGTTATTTACCTGGTAGAATTAGACTATGGAAGTCACACTATGCCTTGAGAGTTTCCATTTCCCTTGCTTTTAGTATAACTTATACTGCCATTTAGCTATTCAGAGTTTTTTAAATTAATAATTGTCCTTCTTGGTAGATGTATTATGAGTTCATAAAGCTGAAAAAAATATTTTTATAGACACAAATTGAACTACTGGCTTCACTAAATTCGAAACTCATAAATTATTAAATATTAACTAAAGGCATTATTTAGACAAACTTCCGTAAATTTACCAACGCCTAGAACCAATCCCAACGCTGAAATTTAAGTAATCACATACTAAATAGTTGGTACGATTGCGGAATATAAATGTTGTTACAGCGTTTTTTCTCGTCGCAGTAGTTCCGTGAAAACGGCGATAAGACGTAGAAATGTAGTTGTGCGTCTCATACGAGGCGAAATCACCTACAAAGATATTTCTCAGGGCCCTTAAGATTACTATCTCAACGTGACATTGATGTCTCCCATAAACACTTTTATCTCAAGCAGGATTTTCGTAAATATTTTCAATCTAAAATGCTGCAGAAGAGTCCGCGAGACTTAGGAAATATTAATGATATTACTCCTTGAGTTGGTCAAGAAAGGAGGATTCAGTTTCTCTTATTTTTCCATCTACATTTTTCATATTTCCATTTCTCCATTTTTCCATTTTAATACTTCTACAGGTACGGAATTCCACTCCTCTATCGTCCTGTTAACGAAGGAAAATTTTCCTTTGTTCGTTTTTTGCTGTCGTGCCCTTATTTTAAAACTATAGTCATATCTTCCAATTCGGCCTCACTCGAGCAATCTTTTACTGATTTCGTCCCATCCCTTATCCTTTTTGTAGGCCTTGTTGAGGTTGGCTAGTCTGTATGCTACTCGCCTTTCCTTAGGACTTTCCCAGCTCAATCTATTCAGCATATCACTCACACTATCACATCTCCCATGCCTGCCTAAGACGTAGCGTCCCGCGTTTTGAACTTTTTCCAATTTTTTCACAATCTCCATATCATATGGGTCCCAAGCTCGCGTGTCGAATTCCAATATTGGTCGTACCGTTGTTTTGTAAGACATTTTTTTTAACTTCCTTCGACGCTTTCTTTAAGTTTCGCGTTGTGAAATGTGGAGTTTTGAAACCTTTCGCCGTAACATTTTTTAAATGCTGCGCCGAAGCCAAATCTTTATTTATGGTCACCCTTAGATACTTAAGCGTGTCATTTTTAGCCATTTTCATTGTCCCTGATTTTTTACACAAAGGCACAGGTATCTAATACAATTCTACGCGTCATAAATAAGTTGGCGCAGCATTTATTTGCCAACATTTATTTCCATGCTATTTTACGTTGCCCATTCCATTATTTTATTCAAGTCATATGAAGGTAAGCCATCTTTATTTCAACCGGCGCATTGCAATTTCTCTTGTTTTATAATTCCCTCCATCTTCTATAAGAGAAGCAAAATGCGGAGCTACTGTTGAATGAGTGTCTGTCAAGTGAATAAATTAATCAAGCTGGTTATTTTGACGATGTAATTATTTTTATCCAAATGTGAAAAAATCATGCGAAATGATGTGGTTAATAGGAGTAAAGTCGAGGAGGATACATAAATACATTTTGGGAAGCTTTTTTATATATGGTTCGTCACAGATAATGGAAGTGTTAAAAACGCGAATACTTAATCAGAACCTGATGCAGACATCAATCAAACTTATTAGTCATGAAATATCGGGCAAAAATGAAAAAAAAATAGAACGGGAAGGAGGTAAGGAAAGTGGAATACGGAGGCATTAACTGGGGCAATGAAGAAGAAGTATCGAGAGAAGGATGATGAGATAATGGGCGAGGATCATGGAGTTAGATTAGTGGAAGATGGATGGGGAAGTTTTAAAAATGGAATTGTAGAAGTGGCGAAAGCAACGGTAGGCGTAGTCAGTGCAACTAAAATGAGAAAACCGTGGATCACGAAGGAGATGATAATGGAGATGCAGGAGGGAAGGAAATGAAAGAGCGTAAACTCAGAGCTAGGTAAGAAAAAATACCGAGAATTCAATAACAGTCTTAGAAGAGAAACAATGAAAGCAAGAAAGGCGTGGTGGAGAGAACAGAACGACTCGTTAGAGAAATACCAAGAAGAGGAAAGAGCAGAGGAATGGTATAGGAAAGAAAGGAACTGACGGGCGGTAATAAGGGAAAAGGAGTAACAACGATAACAGACAAAATGGGAAAGATGATCGTAGAACCTAAAGAGATCCAGGAGAGGTGGAAGGAGTATGTTGAAAAGCTGTATGGTAAAGAAATAAGGCCTAGTAAGTTAGACATAGAAAGGGAAGACGACATCGACAGAGAGGGCATCGGACCAGGTTTGCAAGATCGAAAGTGTTCTACGATACATGAAAAGGAATAAGGCGGAGGGAATAGATGACATACCTTCAGAGTTTTTAAAGAGCATGGGGAAGAACGTAAGAGGAAAACGTTTTGCGCTTATTCGTAGGATTTATGAGGATGGAGCGTGGCCGGAGACTTCGCGAAGACTTTACTAATTCCTATACCGAAACAGAGCAAGGTAAAAACGTGTGAAGACTATAGGACAATAAGCCTAATATCCCACGCGGCCAAAGTAGTTCTGAGAATTATAAACATAAGGCTAGAGAAGAAGGCTAATGAATACCTGGGTGAGGACCAGTTCGGGTTTAGGAGAGGGACGGCAACGCGAAACGCTATAGCGTTGATGAGGACGTTATTAGAGAGAAACCTAGAGTATAGGTAGGATGTTTTTGCATGCTTCGTCGATTTCGAGAAGGCGTTTGATAGGGTGGAGTGGACGAAATTAATGGGAGTGTTGAAGAAATTAGGGGTCGATTGGTGGGACAGGCGTCTGATTCGAAATTTGTATATGAATCAGACTGCGCAGGTGAGGGTAGCCAATGGAGAATCGGGATGGGCCACGATATGACGGGGAGTGCGGCAAGGGTGCCCACTATCGCCGTTGCTTTTTAACGTGTATTCAGAAGAAATGGTATGGGAGGCATGGGGGGAGGAGGAGGTGGGAATAAAGGTAGGAGGGGATCTGATAAAATCAGTGAGATTTTCAGATGATCAAGCATTAGTTAGTCGGCAAAGGGGTTACAGTCAATGGTGAATGCATTAGAAGTGCAGTGCAAAAAGTATGGGATGAAGATAAACCACAAGAATAAAAAAATGATGAGATTTTCTAGAAGTAAGAAGGCGAAGCTGAATATAAGGGTGGGAGGGCAGAAGATAGAGCGTGTCGAGCAGTTTACGTATCTGAGAAATATTCTGGAGAAGAATGGGTTTAGTGCTAAGGACATCAGATGCAGAATTGCGCTCGCTAAAGAAGCATTTCCGAAAAGAAGGGAATGGATGAGAGGGGGTCTTAGACGAGACGTGAAGATAAGACTGGTGAAAACTTAAATATGGAGCGTGGCACTAATGGGTCGGAAACTTGGTCATTGTGAAGAGAGTGAATCTAAAAAATTCTCTTCCCGAATTCCAGGAATCAAGCTTAAAGTTAGACACGGAGGGTAGTTGGAAAGCTTTTCTTTCGATCGTACATTCAGGGATCAGAAAATACATTCCAAGTAAAGTAAAAAAAGAGGGCAGCGAACCAAGATGGTACAATGCAGAAGTGAGAAAATCGTTAAGTCGTCAGAGAGTTTGCCACGCCAAGATGAAAAAACTCCGTAGAGATTTGTCCACTAGTGATCAAAATTTAATATTTGAAAAATACAAATTGTCTAGAGCCACTACAAAGGAAGCCTTTCGGAATGCATTCATGGATTATAAAAGAAAAACATTAGGAGAACAATTACAGGACAATCCAAAGGCATTTTGGTCATACGTAAGGGAAGTTCAAGGCAATAGATCAACAGTTATTCCACTACGAAACGAAAATGGCGAATAATTAACAAGCAGCTCGGACAAGGCCAACTTATTAAATTCCTACTTTCAAAGTGTGTTCACCAAGTCATCGCAGATTACATCCGTAAAGTTAAATGACCACTTCCAGCAAAAGATGCCGCCTATCGATATTTGCACTCAAGGAATAGAAAACTTGCTAAAATCTTTAAGTCCAAATAAATCCCCAGGTCCTGAAGAAATTCCTGCCCGCGTGTATAGAGAATTAGCTTGTGAAATAGCACCCTACTTGCAGAATATATTTAGTAAATCCATCAACGAACACAAAGTACCCATGGACTGGAAAATTGCAAATGTCACTCCCATATTCAAAAGCGGTGATAAGGAACAGCCATCGAACTACAGACCGATATCTCTCACATCTATCTCTTGCAAAGTTCTTGAACATATAATTGTTAGTTCAGTTATGAGACACCTCGATATAGAAAACTTGTTAACAAAAACACAACACGGATTCAGAAAGGGAAGATCTTGCGAAACTCAAGTAGCACTTTTTGCTCACGATATTTTAGTCTCGGGTGAACATAACGCTCCAGTTGATGCAATTTTTCTTGACTTTAAAAAGACATTTGATAAAGTTTCCCACAGTAAGCTACTCATAAAATTAAAATCCTACGGTTTAGCCGACGACGTAGTTTCCTGGATTAGAGAATTCTTAAGTAATCGCGTGCAAAGGGTTGTATTAGATGGCGCTCTCTCTAATGAAGTAAAAGTCACATCGGGTGTCCCACAGGGAAGTGTCATAGGCCCGCTTCTGTTCCTTTTGTACATAAACGACATCGGTGATAAAGTTGACAGTAAGCTTAGATTATTTGCTGACGACGCAGTGATGTATAGAGAAATTCGTAGCTTTAATGACAAGGAAGCGCTAACTAAGGACCTCGAGTCAATACAAGAGTGGTGCGATGCGTGGCAGCTAGAATTAAACCTGAAAAAATGCGTTGTTGTGAATTTTTGGAAACGGAAAAACGCTACTTGTAACAGCTATTGCATAAACAACATAAAATTAGAGACCGTAGAATCCGTTAAGTACCTCGGAGTTAAACTGACTAATGATCTGTCGTGGAGTAAACATATTCGAGAAATTACCGGTCAAGCTAATCGTAAATTGGGATTTGTTAAAAGAGTACTTGGCAAGTGCGACGATAAAGTTAGGGAAATCAGCTACTTCTCCCTCGTTAGACCCCACTTAGAATATGCCGCCAGTATTTGGGATCCTTATGAGATAGGCTTGGAAACTGAGTTAGAACGCGTTCAGCGAAGATCGGCAAGATATGTTAAAGGCCGTTATGATAATCTCGTTAGTGTTACTGACCTTTTGCAGCAACTGGGATGGGAAAAGCTTTCAGACCGTCGATTGAAATTTAGACTAAATCTATTGTGTAAGTTCCAAACCGGTCTATTCTCTGACGACGTTGACAATATTTTACGAAATCCGACATACTACGGTAGATCAGATCATGAGAGTAAAATTAGGGAACTAGACTGCAGAACGGATAGATTTAAGATATCATTTTTCCCACGATCGATAAGGGACCATAATAGCTGCCATGAGACTTTTATCTACATTTGTCGTTAGGTAGTGTAGCTCTTAGTAGTAGTAGTACTCCTAATACTTGAATCCTTATCTGTTACCTAGCACATACTAACAGCACGCCTAGTATGTTTTCTACATGGGTCTTGTGTCCCTGTCCATCTGTGTAGTTGTAGAATGCATGTATATTGAGGTCACTCTCCATTTTGATGACATCTGTAGTGTAGTGGTGCATTGTGCATCTGTAGTGTAGTTGTGAGGCTTCGCCTCGTGACAAGCATTAGCGATTTATGCTAATGCATAATTAGTCGTAGTTACACTAACTTTAGTGTATAGTGTAATGCATGTTGGTGATTACTCACCCCCTGCCACACACCCCTGAGGTGGCTTGCAGGGTATTTTGTAGATGTAGATGTAGATGGTATAGTGGCTAGCGGGGCTGGCAATGACACAGGTCGTCGAATGGTTATTGAAGGCTCGGGGCGGCCAGCAGGAGGCGCGGAGTAGGAGTCGAATGGCTCGCGTAATATCTGGATCTAAGAAGTACCGTGCAAACCACTAGGGTGTATGGCACGGGGTGGTTCCACACCAGGCATGCAGCACTCGTGCCAGCACAAAACAGAACCTCGCGCGCTCCCCCTGCCGCTAGGCGCAGGCCAAAGTCAGTCAGGAGAACAGTGCGCAGACCAATCAGAAACAGGGAGAGTGATCGTAAATGAACATGCAAACATGCAGAGCAATGCTATAGACACATCTAGTGGTTAATATTACTAATACTGTTAATTTAAGAATGCTACGAGATGCTACTACTAATATAGCTCTAGTCCAGTAAATGAAGGAGGAAAAAGAGGCCAACCTGTAAATATTTAGTTACCATTTTTATTTTCTGGCTGAAAGTGGTATTTGGTAACTCATTAAAAATGAGACCAATTTTGCATGAAAAGATTGTGCTAGGGGGGTGAAAATGGCCCCAAAAGACCCGAAAAATCGGTTTTCCGCGAATGTCTCCCAAAATATGGCAGTTGGAGATTTTTTGTTCGGATAAAAATTAAAAATCAGTTAATTTTCTACAAAAATGGTCCTTGTGATTTTTTTCGCAACATTAATATTTTTTGCAAAAAATCGTGTTGAAAAATCCAAAATTTTGAGACTCATGAAATATGCAAGTTTTTTACAAAATTTGAGATGGGGGGGTGTTGGAAATCCATTATTTTCAATGTTTTGGACTGTGGAAACCAATTGTAGATGGCGCCACCACATTCTATCCACTGCCAAAATCCTCAGGGCCAAAAATGAGAAACCCCGTAAACCATATAATTTTGAAGGATATTTATGTTTCCAGAGTAAACTGGGAGAAACTAATGCAGATACTGGGGAAAATAGGAATAGATTGGCGTGATAGGAGACTCATCCGAAACTTATATATGGGGCAGAGGGCTCATGTAAGGGTAGCGGACGGTGAATCAGGGTGGGCAGTTATAGGTCGCGGGGTGCGGCAAGGGTGCCCGTTGTCGCCTTTACTTTTTAACATCTATGCTGAGGAAATGGTAAGAGAGGCATGGGATGAGCTAGCGGTGGGAATGAAAGTAGGAGGCCAGTGGATAAAGTCGGTTAGATTCGCAGATGACCAGGCGTTGGTGAGTCGGTCATCGAAAGGACTTCAAACTTCAGTAGATGCACTGGAAAAGCAGTGTGAGAAATACGGAATGAAGATAAATAATAGGAAAACAAAAGTAATGAGATTCTCTAGGACAAAGAAAGCGAAGCTGGTGATAAGAGTAGGAAGTCACAAACTGGAGCAAGTTGAACAATTTAATTACTTGGGTAGTACGCTAGAAGAAAGAGGACATAGTAGCAAAGACATTAGGAGGAGAATAGCGCTAGCGAAGGAAGCGTTCAATAATAGAAGGGAGCTGATGACGGGGACCTTAAATAGGGATGTAAAAAAGAGGCTAGTAAAGAGCTTGATATGGATGTGGCGTTGTATGGGGCAGAAACGTGGACCTTGAGAAAGGAAGACGAAAATAGGCTGAAGGCTTTTGAGATGTGGGTGTGGAGGAGGATGGAGAAGGTGCGTTGGACGGAAAGGAAGACAAATGAGGAAGTGCTTGACATGGTGGGCGAGGAGAGGAAACTTA
Source organism: Pyrrhosoma nymphula (assembly GCA_963573305.1). Lineage (NCBI taxonomy): Eukaryota > Metazoa > Arthropoda > Insecta > Odonata > Coenagrionidae > Pyrrhosoma > Pyrrhosoma nymphula. The sequence continues at coordinate 100,041,376 of OY754332.1, read as the reverse complement.
TAGATGAGATTAGGGGAAGGCAGGGTAGGTGGCTGGAAGGGGTAATGAGGGACAATGGTTTGCTGAAGGTCGTGATAGAGGGAAGGATGTTGGGTAAGCGGGGAAGGGGAAGGAAGAGAATCGGATTTATGGACGGGATGAAGAAAGGTAGGTCTTATGCTGAGATGAAGAAAGAAATACTAGAGTTAGAAAGGGCACAGCACGTGTAAGAGTTCGCTGGATATTCTCTGACTTTCATCACAACCTACCTCTAACCGGTAGATTACTGTAATGATGATTTATGTTTCCGAGCGTCTTGTTTTCTTCGCAGATGAGGCTTCAAGCTATACCTATTAGGAAAGCAGGCCATAAGATTAATCACAGCAGGATGGACCCCACCAATTGACCTGAAACTTGCGACAACCAGCTTTGCACATGTGGCAAAGTATTGAAGTTCATTAGGTTCTTCCTAACGAAAACTCAAAATCTCTCAAGAGTGAAGAAATTTACCCATAAAACTCAACAACAATTTCTTGCAGATTCTCGGCAAATTTTTTTGCAACCATCCTGATCGAGGTTTTCTGAAAAAAGAGTTATAAACTTTTCTTTAAGTTTTATTTATTATAGAAAAATACATAAAAATACATTGCAATTATGACATAAATCTGTTAATCACCAGTGCCCGTCACAAGCCTCCAATAATAATTCTTGGGCATCAACGTCCCCCTCCCCAACGACTCCTTCTGGTTCTAGAGTTTCCTCTAGTTCTACCTCTTCGGAAAACGTATCTTGGCTGTCTTTATAATTCTAACACTGGCGGGACACATGAACCACAAATAGATGAGCATGGTAGCCCCGCTTTCTTGCATGAACATGTTCCCTTACATTCTTTCTTACATTGACAAAATATCATTTTTAAGAGTTCCGGAACCGCTGAGTCTTTAGTGGTTTGGACCGGCATGAATATACCCCCTACGAGTTTCCATCCCCATTTTTCTGGTGACAATTCGTTTCCGAGCCACTGCTGGACTTTCAGATATACCCGATAAAGGTGTTGCCTTGCAGCTTCAGGTGTGGGGGGCAATAATGGTTTCAAATTTCCCCCATTTCCAGATATTTTTGAAAAATTTCCCATTAGATTTGGAGACTGAAAGATTAATATCACCCCGAATTCCTTTCATGCAAATAAAGCGAAAGCGACATATCCACGGTCAGTTTGGGATTTATGGTCAAGTAATTAATGTTCCAGTTGAGGTTAATACAATGGTGAGTAAATTACCGCAAACTTTCGTTGATGATCACTGCATATACGTTCACATAAAGAGAGAAAAAATACACAAGTCTAGCTTTCTGCACGGCGTAGTGAACAAAAGAGTGATTAAAGCGTAGCTGAATTATTTAATACAAACACCTTTGTATAAAATGCACAATATTACAATTGATGAAATATTTTTTATGTATTATATATATCAGAATATCGCCATAGACGTTTACACTTCTCCCGTGTGGTCTTAAGCACACCCAACTTTTTTTTCTATAATTGACCTTGAATATTTATCAAAATAATGAAAGAAAACCAACGCATTTACATCTCCAAGCGTGGCCGCATGGACTGTAGCAGACGACACGAGCGCCGCATAGAGCACACACGCGACGAACCACGTTGAAGTCTCGAAGCGAACGGACGTGTTTTGTGAGCGCTCGTCAAGGTCGGTTTCGGACGGTCTGGTGGTTTTTCCTGCCCGGCGATCGACTAGCTCGATCGCCGAGGGCGAGTTTGTCTTGCGTCCCCGGTTTCGGCGAAGCACTACTGTGCTTTGTGGTTTTTTTACTACGGTTTCTGCGTGCCTAGGGCTTTCTAGGCACGCGTGCTTTTCAGCACTCAGTCGAGTGCTGGTGTCTTTTTTTTGTGTTGTGTGCGTGTGGTGCTGTGGTGGAGATGTTGCAGTCGCCATACCAGAGGAAGGCCACTATTGTGGCAAATGTGGTTGATCTTCGAGAGCAGCCTACAATCCTGGAATTCCACGACTTCATCCGTGGAGACCTCGGGTTGAAGGTGGAGGAGATCGTGTGCATACAGTTTGGATTCAATAGAAAGCAGTTTTTCATCAAGGTATCTAACGAGAATATTGAGGACGAAGCTCTGAGGCGCGTTGGGAACAACGCCCCTTTCCCTAGTGCTGCCCACCCCAGGGCAAGAGTTCAATTAGAGAGCGCAACCAAGAGATCCACCATGGTTAGGGTGTTACTTCTCCCAATTGAAGTTCCCAACATTGAAGTTAAGAGTGCTCTGAGCAACTACGGTGAGGTGAAGGAAATTACAGAGAATAGGTGGGAAGACAAAAAGCTCATTCAATGCGCTACAGGAACAAGACAGGTGAAGATGTACTTAAAGAACGAAATACCTTCGTATATTAGCATTGCAGGCCATAACGCAATGATCCCACCCCACTTAGACCCCACTTAGAATATGCCGCCAGTATTTGGGATCCTTATGAGATAGGCTTGGAAACCGAGTTAGAACGCGTGCAGCGAAGATCGGCAAGATATGTTAAAGGCCGTTATGATAATCTCGTTAGTATTACTGATCTTTTGCAGCAACTGGGATGGGAAAAGCTTTCAGACCGTCGATTAAAATTTAGACTAAATCTATTATGTAAGTTCCAAACCGGTCTATTCTCTGACGACGTTGACAATATTTTACGAAATCCGACATACTACGGTAGATCAGATCATGAGAGTAAAATTAGGGAACTAGACTGCAGAACGGATAGATTTAAGATGTCATTTTTCCCACGAACGATAAGGGACCATAATAGCTGCCATGAGACTTATATCTAGGTTTGTCGTTAGGTAGTGTAGCTCTTAGTAGTGGTAGTACTCCTAACACTTGAATCCTTATCTGTTACCTAGTACATACTACCCTTCTCTTGGACTACAACCTTGTCGTGGTTGAAGGGCTTGCGTGCTCCGATGACCCCTAGAGCTGCACTGGCGGGAGCATTGCTCCTGGTAGGGTCACCCATGCCAGATTGGTCGAAGGTTAGGAGACAGACGAATGGTAGTCCGCGCAGCGTCTTTACCTCAGTGAGGCGGCTGCAAAAGGCGTCTGACCCCAGTGGGGCGGCCTCTGAAGTGATGGTGTCACGTAAAAAACACTATTGAGTAAGGCCAAGGAATACTACCTCAATTAAAACAAAAACCTTGAAATTATGGACAGTTCTCAATTGATAATGAATCCTGGCAACTACGGGACTCGGCCAAGAGGGCCGGGTGTCGTGCCCGGCAGCGGTGGGAGCAAGGCCCCTGCGGTCGTCATCACACGAAATCCTTGCTCAGACGATGCAGCAGCAGAGGAAAAGAAGATTAAGAAGAGGAACGAAACTATAAGAATAGGCACTTGGAATGTTAGGACTATGCTGAGGGCGGGGAAGCTAGAGAATATAAAGCAAGAAATGGAGAGGGTGGGTGTAGACATCATGGGTCTGGGTGAAGTAAGATGGAAGGATGACGGGGATTACTGGAGCGGCGACTATAGAGTAATTTATAGTGGAGGGAATGAAAGTCAGCGCGGGGTTGCTTTCGTAATGAACAGGAAACTTGGTAGAAAAGTAGTGTGTGCAGAACAGGTGAGTGATAGGATAATAGTCGTGGAACTAAAAGCAGAACCAACGAATTTAGTTATAATCCAGGTTTATATGCCTACCTCTAATCATAAAGAGGAGGAGGTAGATGGGGTGTACGATCAGCTAGAGGAAATAATTGGTAGGATACCAGGAAGTAAGCACCTGGTAGTAATGGGGGATTGGAACGCGGTGGTGGGTGAAGGAAGAGATGGGCGGGAGGTGGGCGATTACGGGCTAGGAAGAAGAAATGACCGGGGCGAGAAAGCTGTGGAGTTTTGCCGCAGAAATAACCTAGTAATTACAAATACATGGTTCAGACATCATCCTCGACGTAGGTACACTTGGAAGAAGCCGGGAGACACAGACAGGTTCCAGATAGATTATATAATGGTACGTCACAGATACAGGAATAGTGCTAAAAACTCGCATACTTATCCAGGAGCTGATGCAGACACAGACCACAACTTATTAGTCATGAAATGTCGGATAAAACTGAAAAAGATAAGAATGGGAAGGAGGGTACGTAAGTGGAATACGGAGGCATTAACTGGGGCAATGAAGAAGAAGTATCGGGAGAAGGTGGATGAGATAATGGGTGAGGATCATGGAGTTATATCAGTGGAAGATGAATGGGGAAGTTTGAAAAATGGAATTATAGAAGCAGCGAAAGCAACGGTAGGCGTAGTGAGTGCAACTAAAATTAGAGAACCGTGGATCACGAAGGAGATGATCAGGGAGATGGAGGAGAGAAGGAAATGGAAGAGTGTAAACTCAGAGCTAGGTAAGAGAAAATACCGAGAATTTAATAACAGGCTTAGAAGAGAAACAAAGAAAGCAAGAGAGGCGTGGTGGAGAGAACAGATCGACGCGTTAGAGAAATACCAAAAAGAGGGAAGAGCAGATGCATTATATAGGAAAGTAAAGGAACTGACGGGTGGTAATCAGGGAAGGGGAATTACAAAGATAACAGACAATACGGGAAAGGTAATCGTAGAACCGAGAGAGATCCAGGAGAGGTGGAAGGAGTATGTTGAAGAGCTGTATGGTAAAGAAATAAGGCCCAATAGGTTAGATATAGAAAGGGAAGACGATATCGACAGAGATGGCATCGGACCAAGTATCCTAGATAGCGAAATTGAAAGAGCTCTACGAGACATGAAAAGGAATAAGGCGGTGGGAATAGATGACATACCTGCAGAGTTTTTAAAGAGCATGGGGAAGAACGGAAGAGGAAAACGTTTTGCGCTAATTCGTAGGATTTATGAGGATGGAGTGTGGCCGGAAGACTTCGCGAAGACTGTACTAATTCCTATACCGAAGAAGAGTAAGGCAAAAACTTGCGAAGACTATAGGACAATAAGCTTAATATCCCACTCGGCCAAAGTAGTTCTTAGGATTCTAAACAGAAGGCTAGAGAAGAAGGCGAATGAATACCTGGGTGACGACCAGTTCGGATTTAGGAGAGGGACGGGAACGCGAGACGCTATAGCGGTGATGAGGACTCTAGTAGAAAGAAACCTAGAGTATGGACAGGATGTTTTTGCATGCTTCGTAGATTTCGAGAAGGCGTTTGATCGGGTGGAATGGACGAAATTAATGGGAGTGTTGAATAAATTAGGGGTCGATTGGAGGGACAGGCGTCTGATTCGAAATTTGTATATGAATCAGACTGCGCAGGTTAGGGCAGCCAATGGAGAATCGGGATGGGCCACGATAGGACGGGGAGTGAGGCAAGGGTGCCCACTATCGCCGTTGCTTTTTAATGTGTATTCAGAAGAAATGGTAAGGGAGGCTTGGGGGGAGGAGGATGTAGGAATAAAGGTAGGAGGGGAGATGATAAAATCAGTGAGATTTGCAGATGATCAAGCATTGGTTAGTCAGTCGGCCAAGGGGTTACAGTCAATGGTGAATGCATTAGAGGTGCAGTGCGACAAGTATGGGATGAAGATCAATCACAAGAAAACGAAAGTAATGAGATTTTCTAGAAGTAAGAAGGCGGGGCTGAATATAAGGGTGGGAGGGCAGAAGATAGAGCAGGTCGAGCAGTTTACGTATCTGGGTAGTATTTTGGAGGCGAATGGGTTTAGTGGTAAGGACATCAGATGCAGAATTTCGCTAGCTAAAGAAGCATTTTCGAAGAGAAGGGAATTAATGAGGGGGGGTCTGAGAAGAGACGTAAAGAAGAGGCTGGTGAAAACTTTAATATGGAGCGTGGCGCTATACGGGTCGGAAACTTGGTCATTGCGAAGGGAGGATGTGCGTAGGCTTGAGGCGTTTGAGATGTGGGTTTGGAGAAGGATGGAGAAGGTTAGCTGGATGGCGAGAAAGACGAACGAGGAGGTATTGGATATGGTCGGAGAGGAGAGGAAGCTTGTGGCAGAGGTTCGGAGAAGGCAGAAGAGATGGATGGAGGAGGTTTTGAGAGGAGAGGGCATGCTGAAGAGAGTGATAGAGGGGAGAACACTGGGGAAACGTGGGAGAGGAAGGAAGAGGATAGGAATTCTGGACGAAATAAGAGGAGGTAGAAGATATGAAGAATTGAAGAGGGATCTAATAACGGGCCATCCTTAGGAGGGAATGCGAGACAATTTCTATTAGGTTGGGATACAAAATTGGGACTGTCCAAGAACCTACCAATCAGCTGGTAGAATACTTGAATGAATGAGTACATACTAACAGCACGCCTAGCATGTTTTCTACATGGGTCTTGAGTCCCTGTCCATCTGTGTAGTTGTAGAATGCATGTATATTGACGATCACTCTCCATTTTGATGACATATGTAGTGTAGTGTTGCATGCTTGTGAGGCTTCGCCTCGTGACAAGCATTAGCGATTTATGCTAATGCATAATTAGTCGTAGTTACACTAACTTTAGGGTATAGTGTAATGCATGTTGGTGATTACTCACCCCCTGCCACACACCCCTGAGGTGGCTTGCAGGGTATTTTGTAGATGTAGATGTAGATGATAATATACCCAAATCAAAGGCAGACATGCTCCAAATGTGGTTCGAAGGATCACTTGAGGATCCAGTGCCCTGCATTTAAATCGAATAAGTCCTCTTATGCAGAAGCGACCGTTGGAGCCAAGGCTGTAGAAGAGGAAAGTGACGTAGTAGAGATAGCAGAGGAAGAGTCCCAAATGGAGGTGGAAGGAGGGGAGAAGAGAGAAGAAAAAGCTGAATCAAATGGGGCTGCTTCCAACGAGAATGCCAGGGTGGAAGAGGAAAAAGAGAAGCAAGGTGGGGGATAAGAATGGGAAGAGATAGGAACTAAAAGTAAAAAGAAACGGCACCGGACACACACAAAGAGGGCGGTGCTGCTATTAGAAAAGGAAGAGGAATCCAACATGCAAAGAAAGAAGAGAAACGAGATGGGGGAGGGCCGGATAGGGGATGACGTAAACAGCAGAGAAGATTCGGGAGAGAAGGTGCTGAGGGAGGGGGGGGGAGTTTGGAAATTCCGAAGAAAGAATGAGCCCCCTGTCACCAGAGGCAAAGGACAAAGGAGGGAACCAGGGGATGCAGAAGGATGACCTCAGCGTTAACATGGAAGAGCCACCCAGTGAAGAAGAGAGGGATGGGGGGGATGAGGAGGAGCATTTGGGGGAAAAGCTTGAAACCGCCTCTGAAGGACATAGGTTTAAAATTCCAAACTGGGACACGACCCTCAGGCAGAATACAGGAGGAATTCAAGAGGGTGGGAGGGTAGAAGTATATTTAAAACCTTCAATAGAAGTGGAACAGGTTGACCCCAGTTTTAAAACTTTTGTGCCTGACGCGATTTCGTCTGAAAAAAGAGAGATAGTCCATTTGGGTGGAGCGGAGGGAGGAGAACAGAAGAGGGAGGAAAACAGAAGAGGGAGGAGGGAAAAGAAGAGGTCAGAGGAGCCTTGTGGGCAGAAATGGTGACAGAAGGGAGCGGAGAAGAAGGGGAAGAGGGGGGAAATATTCCCCCTTTTATGTCAGGGCAGGAGAAACAATCTAATGATAAAATAGAGACATATCTAAAAAATAAACCACCCAATGCGACAATGATGGAAATGCTGCAGAAAGAAATAAGAGACAGAGCAAGATCAAAAATTCCAGAGACAAGAAGAAACGCAAGAAAGATAACCTACAGAAGAACTAGAGATTAAAAGAATCTCCCTTTTAGTTTCCTCATCTCTATACTTGTTTTAATAGTTTTTCAAGATATGGAGAGTCTACTAAATGGAAGACCAAATGTGCGTGAGAACGTGAGTGATAGAATGTTTATGCTGTCCGGAAAGGAAAAGGGAATGGAAGGGGGGAAATCGAGCGACGCGGAAGCGGGAAGCGCGAGAGGGGAAGTCAATGTCGGGGGGAGGAGGGGAAGGGTGGAGGGAGTGGGGGCCGAAGTGACTCCAACCAACTCCGTGGTGGAAAGTGAGAGCGAATGGGAGAGTGTGTGTGTGTGTTGATATTTTGGAAATCCGGCCGTGTGAAGGGAGCAAGGCCATGGGAGGGGTGGGGTGGTGTGAGTGTGTTTTGGAGGGATGTTTATGAGAGTGAAGCTCGGCTTGAAAACTCAGTCGGGTTTTCGAAAGCGAGAGTGGTGGGAGTGGAGTGGGGAGGGAGTGGGGGAGGAAGTGGGGGAGGAAGTGGGGGAGGGAGGAAGGAGGAGGGAGGGGAGGAGTGGGGGAGTGGGGAACGGCGGTTGCCGCGGGTTGTGGTCACGCAGCCTTTCTCGCTGGGAGGGAGGGGGGAGTGAAGGGGCCGGAGGGGAGGGGCAGAGAGGCGGCGGAGGAATCTAGGAAGACACGACACATCGGCCGCGGTTCGAAGGAAGAAGAAAAGAACAGCTGGCGGCGGAAGGAGACGAAAAGACAGGAAGGAGCCTAGACAGGAAAAGCTGCTGATGGTCCACCTATTACATTTTTCTAGTCATGTTTGTGCTTCCTTTATTGGTAATTGGTGTCTCTTACATGGTCTGCTACATCCGTTCAATGATTTTATTAACCTGGGAGACAGCCCTTTATATCCTTTTAACGTCCTATTAAGACCTCTGCATGGTGCTGTAAATCTCCTAAACAACTCTATTGGTTTTCTATTTGATATAGCAGACTTTCAATATGGGTGTTTCGATATTCTTTGTGGTGCCACAGATCATTTTAAATTTTCTTTGAAGTATCTTAGCGAGTTTTCAAATATGTTAAGTGTTTGTGAAGACTCCTTGTATGCTTCTTTAAAGGGCTTAAGTAATTTGTTCGTTCCCCTTTATGATAATTTTAATATTGTGAATGGATTGCTAGTTGTTCTATGCAGCATCCCTGGGTTCTTCAACGCCTTTTTATATCCTTTAAATGTGTTATATTATGGTTCTATACACATGAAGTCTCTTCCTTGAACTACGACCTTGACGTGGTGGAAGGGCTTGTGCGTTCCAATGACCCCTAGAGCTGGACTGGCAGGAGCAAGTACATTGCTCCTGGTAGGGCCACCCATGCCAGATAGGTCGAAGGGTAGGAGCCAGACGAAAGGTAGTTCCGTGATGGTGTCACGTTTAAAATACCGTTGAGTCGCGTGGGATACCTCTCAACTATCTCCTCCCAGAACATGAAAGTCATTCAAAGAGAATTGATTCCTGGCAACTACGGGACAGAGTGCGGAGGCATTGAAACAATCACTCACAAAGCCGTGGGCTGCGACCCCAAAAGAAGGGAGTGGGTAAAAATTAGGAGATTATATAAAGACTTTGACACTTTTGGGGAAGGTGCTATATGTGACAAGGACCTTAGCACCCTAAACTTCAATTTGTTCCCAAGTAAAAAGAACTGGATACTCTCAGGTTTAATTGCATCCTTTATATACAGTAATCAAAATGGTAAAAACATAAGAGAAGGCTTGATTGGGAAAATAGAATGGCTTAACAGGAACATTCCGCAGACAGAGAAGGAGAAGGACTGCCTGCGGAATATTTTCTGAAATATGTATTTGCGGTATCTGATGCATAGAACAGGTTACCTCATGGCTAAAACACAGATATCTCAATGGAGTTCAGGGTCACTATTTTAAATGATTGTTTGTGAACATAACTCCTTGGAAGTTTTGTAGGTTTATACTTTGTATATGCTAGTGTGATATAATTTGATATTTAAAATGCTTAAGAGCAGAATATTTGCCTTTTGATGATAAAGGTCAGTTTTTTTTTAGAATATTCTGTGCAATATTTTAATAATGTTTTTTTTTGTATGATGTAATACTAATCTGTATTTTATGAACTGACTTAATAAATCACATTATAAAAAAAAACGACGGAAGAAACGAAAGTAATGAAATTATAGCGTTAAGTTTAGAGACTCGGGTTTTTCCCCACGTATCAATGAGATGACTTTATACACATTGATGGAAAGGTGAGAATTCCACCTTTACAGTAGTCAAGGTGTCAAAACGTCAGAAATAAAGAGCCGGGAGAAAGAAGCCACGAAAAGAAAAAGTGCGCTTTTTCCTTAAGCACGCGTTATCCAAATTTATTGGAAAATGGCCGATTTTGTGAAAAAAAATAATTGCACAGCCGAAAAGTAGACGTTCTCAGCTTTCAAATGATATGTCATAGAGACCAATCCGATTATGTATGAATTTTTAATTGGTGGTTGTTTACAAAATTTCCCCGCGCTCCAAAAACAGCAAAAATTGGGGTTCAACAAACAAAGTTTTAATCAAAATGGAGGAAAATTAGATCATTCAAATTTCACAGATGACAAAGGACCTTCTGAGGACCCATAATCAAGAACATTTGGAGCAAATTAGTGCAATAAAAAAAAATAGGAACAAATTCCTGGCGAGGTCAAAATTGCGCGGGAGCAGAAAGTTTGACCCGTTTTTCCAATATGGCCAAAGAGTCAAAACGTGACTCAAGTCGCAGGGTATGATAGCGGTAGATTTCCTCTTTCACATGAACTTTGATTCATGAGAAAAAATGCATTTTTAACAAAGTTATTGAATAATTTGTCCGCCCGCTCATGTGTAAATGCACGGAGCGTGCTCTCCGATACGCAGCGCAGGAGGTCAATATTCTGGGTGCGCCCGTTTATCGCGAAAACGGTCAAATTTTCGAGAAAAATCATAAGGACCATTTTTGTAGAAAATTAACTGATCTTTAATTATTATCTGGATAAAAAATCTCCAACTGCCATATTTTGAAGACATTCGCGGAAAACCGATTTTTTGGGTCTTTTGGGGCCATTTTCACCCCCCTAGCACAATCTTTTCATGCAAACTTGGTCTCATTTTTAATGAGGCACCAAATACCACTTTCAGCCAGAAAATAAAAATGGTAACTAATAATCTCAAGGTTAGCTCCTTCATTTACTGGACAACTCCGAATGGAAGAACGACCGACAGCGGAGAATGGAACGAGAGGGAACTGAGTGGATGAAGGAGCCGAAGAGAATCATTAACTTTTTAAAGGAAGCTTTGAAGGTAGTGTTATTATTTTGAGATGCATAAGATTTTAAGTGGAATTAGAATTACGGGATTGGACTTAAAGAACATTTATATCTGGCATAAAAGCTGGCTACATTCAATTGCCAGATATTCACGTTATTTTGCTGCTTCTTCTGTCATTTTCTTTTATTGAAAATTGTGATCGCGTCTTGTGCACTCCATCCAACCTCCGCCAAAAAAAACGTGAAAGCCCTCTTTTCGGCACTAGACGTATACGAGGCCATGTTGAGTGTCGGCTCTCTCTCCCATTGGCCCATAGGAGTACGCTTGGCAAGGATGGACCGAATTGGATCGAAGCGATACTCCACTGCGAATCCATTTCCACGTGAGAGGTCACCATTGGAAATTGTCACACTTGTCTTGATCATATTTAACTCAGATGCCGTAACAATATTAGGTATAAGTCTAATGATATTCCATCAGGAAGAAGCGATAACGATTTAAAAATTTGCGCACTTGCAATCGATATCTCCCAGAGAGTACAAAGAAGTACCGGAGAAAATAATCGAGAAATTAAAAAAATTGATCACATTAACCTGAAATTGTTACTGAATAGCGTAGATTGGTCATGTGTATATAACCGACGAGATGTTACATTAGCTTTTGATACTTTCCGAGAAAAGCTAAAACAAAACATAGAAAATTTTAACTTTGTGATAACAAATAGGGCCATGTATACGCCTATTCAACCTTGGATGACTGTTGCATTATGTAAACGGCAGGTGCACAGAAGCCTATTAAACAAGAAATTAAAAAATAAACCACATGACATAAAACTTCAGAAATACTTTATTTCGGTTTCCACCAAACTTAGGAATGATATGGATGCACGAATGAAAAGTTATTATCTAAATTTGTTTTGTAAACATAGGAATGATAATAAAAAAACAGTGGCAATTGGTCATCAGTGTACTTGGTGGAAATGATGGTAAGACGATGCCTGAAAAAATAAAACTACCAGATACCCTTGATGTGTTCTTGTCAAATCCTGTAGACATTTCAAATAAATTCATTACTTTATTTGTTGCTGTTATAAAAGAAGCTGAGAACTACAAAGGTCTCTACTGACAGTTTAATTAACTCGCCTTATGCGCGATATTTTCCCAAAAAACAAGTTCAGCTCTCGTTTTTTATGTCTCCAACCACTGCATGTGAAGCAAATGATGTCACTTAATGTTTGAAAATAAATAAAACAGCTTGCATTCATGGAGTTTCAACCTTTACTGTGAAATGTGTAAGCGAAATAGTTGCTTCTGTATTTTCTTTGGTAATTAACTTAAGTTTTGAGTCGGGAATCTTTCGTGAAAGTTAGAAAGCTGCTGTGGTAATTCCAATTTTAAAAAAGGTTGTGAAACTGACATAAATAATTATCGACCGATTTCACTGCTGTCGGTGTTCTCGAAGATAATCTAAAAGATTGTGAAGAAACGTTTATTAGGTTTCTGTTCTAAAAATAGTTATTTGTCAAGTAACCAATTTGGTTTTGTGGAAGGGAAGACCACTGAAGATTCTTTGTTAAAATATTGTACTGAGCTTACCAAGGGGATGAATAATGGGTTGTGCGTCGCTGGTATCTTTTTGGACATTACAAAAGCATTTGATTCCCTGAATCAAACCATTCTGTTAAGGAGGCTGAGGGAAGCTGGAGTAAAGGGTGTAGCCCTAAACTGGTTTCATAGCTAAATGAGGGGTAGAACGCAGTGTGTCAGGTTTAAAGGGTGCTATAGTTTATCAGAACTTATCACTTATGGTGTTCCTCAGAGCTCAGTTCTTGGCCCGATTTTATTTTTGGTGTATGTCAATAATTTATGTAATGGTATATTCAATGGGGAATTGACCTTTTTTTCTGACGACGCTGCTTTGTCCTACTCTGGGAAAGACCTACCGACGATTCAGCAACAGATGTAAAATGACCTGGATAAACTGAAATATTGGTTTTCTGCTAATAAACTTGTCTTAAGTGGAAATACCATATAAATGCGTTTTATTTTAAGAGACAGGAAGGACTATGTTGATTACTTGTGTTTTAAGTGTGTCAGCTGCCTTTCTTCCAAGGATAACCTGTGTAAAAATTGTCTCTTCATAGAGCAAGTCAGTAACATCAAGTATTTAGGTCTTGTTATTGATGAGAACTTGAGTTGGAAGCCTCACTTGCAAAAACTAAAAAAAAATATATGAATATTGCACTAATGAAGTTCTATCATCGAAGACAAATATGTAATCTACCTGTCCTAAAAATTGTGTAATATTCTATTGTACATTCTAAGCTGCAGTATGGGCTTAGTTGTTGGGGTGGAACCTACATCTCAAATATGCACCCTGTTACAGTGGCACAAAAAAAGATAATTAGATTGGTAATGGGTGGAAAACGAAATGTTTCATCCTTTCCTTTATTTAAAACATGGGGTAAGGCTTTTGAGATGTGGGTGTGGAGGAGGATGGAGAAGGAGCGTTGGACGGAAAGGAAGACAAATGAGGAAGTGCTTGACATGGTGGGCGAGGAGAGGAAACTTATAGATGAGATTAGGGGAAGGCAGGGTAGGTGGCTGGAAGGGGTAATGAGGGACGATGGTTTGCTGAAGATCGTGATAGAGGGAAGGATGTTGGGTAAGCGGGGAAGGGGAAGGAAGAGAATCGGTTTTATGGACGGTAAGAAAGGTAGGACTTATGCTGAGATGAAGAAAGAAATACAAGAGGTAGAAAGGGCACAGCACGTGTAAGAGTTCGTTGGATATTCTCTGACTTTCATCACAACCTACCTATAACCGGTAGATTACTGTAATGAAATACTAACCCTCATGCACTTATTTATTTTCAGAGTATTACGATTGTTTTATGTCAGAGGAGGGAATGTCACAGGTTTTGTGAATGTACCGTTTTATGGATTGAGGCCACGGAATAGAGTTCATGTTCTCAAACCTAATAATGAAGCCTTTAGGAGATTCTTTTGTTATTGTGCTCCCAACATATTTAACCGCCTACCAGCTCACATTGCCTCATCTAAGTTGGTTAGAATATTTCTAAAAGAATTAAAAACATGGCTGTTCTCCTTTACAAATATTGAAGATTATTTTTTACTTTAAGAATAATTCCTGTAACTATGGGATATATTTGATCAATAAGTGATGTTGTATAACTTTATTTCCCAATGTTTCCTGGTGTATGATTGTGTAAACACACTTAAATATGCAATTAAATATGTAACACGCTGACTCTACTGCAAAACGAATTGTAATATTTTTATGTTGTGGTCTCGCACCAGACATATTTGGTAAATTTAAATGTTGACAACCCCAACACAGGTTTTCTGTCTGTGACACAGGTCTGTTGTTCCACAAATCAATTGTAATCTTGTGTTTTTTGTATGCATACATGGTGGAATAAATACTACTACTACGTATATGGTGTAATAATGTAGTTGGACTTACGCTAAAGCCCGTTTCACACTATGCTTGATCCAGCACAAGTTCGAGGATACTCACTAGTATATTAGCTTTCCAGTATCGTGTGATATAGAACCAGCATGGTGGCTAGCCAGTATAATCACTATCATACTGGCTGAGACACTTGATTTCATAATTGATGCGGTACTAGTTTGCTACTAGCTCCTAGTAGCCGTCGACCAATCGCCTTAGTTTTTGCAGTCGCAATACGGTCTTCATTTTTTTTAATCAGCACCTCAATTTATCGCGGGTGTTACGCACTCTTTAGCGGTGAAACCAATGTGCCGTGAATGTCTGGACAATCCCTGCTATTAATACAGCAGCCGAAAGTCGCCTTCCTTCATGGAAATTTTCCATTTTGTCTTAACAGTTCACAACAGTAGACGATAGTACCGCTCCATCGCAAGCACAAGTTCAACGAACGTGTGAAACCTTCTATCACGGTTTCTATCATACTGGGTTCCGTCCTCAACTACAAGTACCAGCTAGCATAATAGGTCTTGTGCTGAATCGTGTGAAACGGGCTTTACTTCAAGGCTGTTACGAAATTAAAATTGAATTTTTTCACTTCTTTCTGGAAAACATCATTAAATTCTTTAGTGATTTTGGAGAAATACTGCTACTGCTTGTCACCATTCTGGCCTGAATGTAATGTACATTGAATTATGCTTGATGTCTGGCATTGAGAACCTAATAGTTTGATCTTTTCAACTAGACTGAACCTGTAATGATAGAGTCAATAATTAGACCTTTTTGCACGATACTTTTACCCGCGCGGGTTTAGACGCGAGCGCTTACACGAACGCTTTTAATGAATTTGAACTGAGGGTCAACTCTGGTCAACATTTGATGCGTTTGCAGAAGTTATGTTTACACAATGAGTTTCTGGCACTTGGTAGTATCGCTGTTAGCCATATAAAATTGTAATAATTACAAGGAATCAAATCGATTGTGTAAGGATCATGTATTTCTATTTTAAGGCTCTTTTAACGCACCATTAGATAATGGTGGATTTGCAAAGAAAAAAGTATAAATACCTTTAGATTATGTCTTTATAAATTTATTAATCTACTCGAGTGAAGAAACTTAATTCTAAGGGCAGAAAATCAGTTTGAAGTATAACAGAGGATGAACTTGTTAGTTTAAATATTTTTTTAAATATACCACGTTTTTAAAACTGACTAAAAAGTGTGAAATAATTTTCCCTGGGCCCATCTGAATATTTGAGGGTGAATTTTTAGCGGCTTTGGAGATATTTGTAAGACTTGAAGAGAGAAACGTGGGGCGCAGGCAACCCATGATAATTAAGGAGTAAAGGGACCAGGTGTCGTTGAGCAAACTCCCACAATTAATATCATTCGAAATACACTGAAATTGGTTGTGAATTCATTCGGATTATCTACTTCTATTACCTGCGACCCTCGTTTTTCTCTTCAAGTCTTACAAATATCTCCATCGCCACTAAAATTTCACCCTAAAAATGAAGAAGAGCCCAGGGAAAATTAATTTATACTTTTTAGTCCGTTTTAAAAACGTGGTATATTATTTTTTTATTTAATTAATTATTTTCAGCTTTTTAGTCTTATTCCCGGGTGAAAGTTTCCAATCGATTTTATACACCTTGATGAGACTTTGACAGGGACACAAAGAAAATTCCCGATGTATTTCAGATTCTGTTCAGCTGACAGTATGCGGAATTGAAATAATTAATTAATCATTAAATAATACATCAATTGTTATAACATGTAGCTAAAATTGCATTGTCATCCACTTCTGAGCTATGGTTAAAATTTCAAGTCTCTAGCTGATCGGAAAGTTAATTTAAACTCGGTTGAAATATTCCACCCGGACAGACAGACAGACATGACGGAAACCGAACTCATAAAAACGTGGCAATAACTCCTGTTTGATAGGTTAGCTGGGCGAAAGCGCCCAGGATAAATGGATTATTTTAATGCCTTTATCTAAATAACTCATAGAAGCATGGTACTATCGTTATAAATTTCAATTTGTACGTGGATTTCAAATGCCTTCGAAAATACGCCACTTCATATCGTCCCAGGATACAGCTATGAGGTTGAAAGTGGCGACATCTGTTGAAGGTTTGCATTGGCAGTCAAGTATGCATAGGACGTACGGAAGATATAACGTTTAACAGAAGGGATTGAAATCTGAAGCACTCGCCGTCCTTGCCATGAAGGATCAAAACAAAAGAAATAGACTTTTAACGCATCACTAGCACTTAATATTGTAACGAGCATTGAGGCTTAAAGCTCTTGATTTTAAAGTACGGTCAACGTTTGATCTCGGCAAATGCCGACAGTCGAGGCTTCTGATTGGTTCCCTACATGTTCCTTGTGCATCTAGCAATTGCTGGCCTTTTTTACATTGGAGAGATATGGACTAAACATGTTTTCACGAGATAAAAATTAATTAACTATATTTCATCGAATTTGAGCCATGATAACTTGTGAATGATTAAATTGCCTATAATACTACATCATTTTCATATCAAGTTTATCCTCCAAAATGCGGGAGTCTGCCTGTATAATACGAGCCCAGCACACGCCTCAAACGGCAGCAGACAACGTCGTCTGCAATATGAGTGGCACGTCGCGATATTTTCCCCGCTCGTAAAGTGACTTCTCGTTGATAACTGGCGGAATGGCATTTAAAATGTTATAATACTACATAAATATTAGTTTACTTTTCATTTAGGTATCAAAATCGACTAGGTATAGAATATTTCTCTGCAATAGGAGTAAAACGTCAAGCCAACTCCTCGACCATGAAGTGAATCTTCAGAGAGAACATACGGTGACCAACCTTGTATTGTCACTGGAATCTTAATCATTCTCAATTAAGGTTATATTTATTTTATTATGGGGGTTTATTTATGTTGTCTGCGGTATTATTATTATTAAATTGTCTGTGGGTTTTTTTGTGAAATAATCTGTTCCCAAATTTTTAATTTATTATTAAGATTCCTTATCAGGTGGTAAGAGAGGTCAAACGATGCCAAAGGTTAAGGACAAAACAGGGAAGATATTAATCGAACAGGAAGATATCCAAGAAAGATGGAGAGAATACGTAGAGGAGCCATATGACAGCGAGACATATGACAGCGAGACATATGACAGCGAGAATAGAACCCCTTAGCCTGGATCTAGAGGATGAAGGAACATAAGATAGGGATAGCCTCGGACCAGAGTTACTTGAGAGTGAAATAGAGAGGGCATTAAAAGAGATGAAGGGTAGAAAAGCCGTGGGAGCCGATTCCCTACCTTCGGAGGTACTGAAGAATCTAGGTAGTAAGGGGAGATCATCGTTTTTCGAACTTATTCGCAGGATCTACGAGGAAGGAGTATGACCAGAGGATTTCGTGAAAACAGTATTAATACCTATCCCGAAGAAGAAGAAAGCGTCAGAATGCGAGGAGTATAGAACAATCAGTTTAATTTCGCACGCAGCAAAAGTGTTGCTTTGTGTACTAAATAGAAGGTTGGAGAGCAGAGCAAAGTGCTATTTAGGCATTGAACAATTTGGGTTTAGGAAGGGGAGGGGAACCAGAGATGCGATTGCGGTAATAAGGACACTTATAGATAGAAACAGAGCATAATCAAGATGCTTTCGCTTGTTTTGTAGATTTCGAAAAGGCGATTGACAGAGCAAACTGGGAGAAACTAATGCAGATACTGGGGAAAATAGGAATACATTGGCGTGATAAGAGACTCATCCGAAACTTATATATGGGGCAGAGGGCTCAGGTAAGGGTAGCTGACGGTGAATCAGGGTTGGCAGTTATAGGTCGCGGGGTACGGCTAGGGTGCCCGTTGTCGCCTTTACTTTTTAACATATATGCTGAGGAAATGGTAAGAGAGGCATGGGATGAGCTAGATGTGGGAATGAAAGTAGGAGGCCAGTGGATAAAGTCGGTTAGATTCGCAGACGACCACGCGTTGGTCAGTCGGTCATCGAAAGGACAGCAAACTTTAGTAGATGTACTGGAAAAGCAGTGTGAGAAATACGGAATGGAGATTAATAATAGGAAAACAAAAGTAATGAGATTCTGTAGGACAAAGAAAGCAAAGCTGGTGATAAGAGAAGGAAGTCACAAACTGGAGCATGTAGAACAATATTATTACTTGGGCAGTACGCTGGAAGAAAGAGGACATAGTAGCAAAGACATTAGGAGGAGAATAGCGCTAGCGAAGGAAGCGTTCAATAATAGATGGGAGCTGATGACGGGGACCTTAAATAAGGATGTAAAAAAGAGGCTAGTGAAGAGCTTGATATGGAGTTGTATGGGGCAGAAACGTGGACCTTGAGAAAGGAAGACGAAAAAAGGCTGAAGACTTTTGAGATGTGGGTGTGGAGGAGGATGGAGAAGGTGCGTTGGACGGAAAGGAAGACAAATGAGGAAGTGCTTGACATGGTGGGCGAGGAGAGGAAACTTATAGATGAGATTAGGGGAAGACAGGGTAGGTGGCTGGAAGGGGTAATGAGGGACGGTGGTTTGCTTAAGGCCGTGATAGAGGGTAGGATGTTGGGTAAGCGGGGAAGGAGAAGGAAGAGAATCGGATTTATGGACGGGATAAAGAAAGGTAGGTCTTATGCTGAGATGAAGAAAGAAATACTAGAGTTAGAAAGGGCACGGCATGTGTAAGAGTTCGTTGGATATTCTCTGACTTTCATCACAACCTACCTCTAACCGGTAGATTACTGTAATGACTTAAGATTCCTATCTTTTTATAACGAATGCCATCATAGGATAGGGGAGCAGTATAGTATGAAAAGTCGTGTGCAATATGTGGTTTCATTTAGAAAAATGGTTAACAAGAATTTGGGACAAGCACTTTCAATAGTATGTAGTCTATCCCATTTTGACTAAAAAATACTTCTTTATATTTCCATTATATTGGGATAATCCGAGGTTTTATCTGAAAGCCGCAGGTCGATTGGCAGGCAATGAAATAAAGAAAAACTAGCCTTTGCTGCGTAGGCAGGCAATTCAAGGGCATAAAACGGCAAAAAACCAGTTTACCTGATAAAAATAAATCATATTTATATTGATAATTCAACTCTTGTAATAACTAATTTTCTTTGCATTAACTTGTGAGAGAATCTGGAAAGCTGGTGTTACTGTTGGGTCATAGGGTATACAATCAGACTCTTAGGACAAGGACGAAGAAATAGGTGAATTTTTTGCCACCGGACTCAGTTCGTAGGCTTGGCAGAACTTAAAAATTTGGTCACTAATGGAACATGGTATTAACCGTTAGTCAGGAGAAACCCTTTTTTCGCTCCACAAATGCCTCCTAACAGCTTCAAATAAGTTGCCAGATTAACGGTTAGCTGTAGCGATCGCCACACTCAGGCTGCGTTTTAATAAGGATCCAGGACAACTTGACGGTGTTGAAACCGGCTCTATTAAAAAACTCAGAAAAAAATATACTGAAGTTATTATTGACAGGGAATGTAAACAGGAAATTGAAAATTTGGAAATAAAATAGATCGTTTTAAGATACGTCATTCATCAAAGGGCTTACCGTCCACCAAGTATCGTTTTCGTTTCTTGCTGAGATTTTGAGTACGTAAAAGAGGCATTCTCGTTAATGCATGTTTAATAGGCATGACGAACGGGCTTAAACATTTTTCGATATAAACCTATATGCTTTCACATAGGGATCAGATATATGAGTTACCGTTTACTTCTACCAACCGCCCTTAGAGCCCGGTCAGAGATGCGGGTAGTGACAGATATATGTATAGACAGACAAATACAGATACGTGTATAGAGAATTAGCTTGTGAAATAGCACCCTCCTTGCAGAATATATTTATTAAATCCATCAACGAACACAAAGCACCCATGGACTGGAAAATTGCAAATGTCACTCACATTTTCAAAAGCGGTGATAAGGAACAGCCATCGAACTACGGACCGATATCTCTCACATCTATCTCTTGCAAAGTCCATGAACATATAATTTTAAGTTCAGTTATGAGACACTTCGATACGCAGAACTTGTTAACAAAAACGCAACACGGATTCAGAAATGGAAGATCTTGCGAAACTCAATTAGCATTTTTTGCCCACGATATTTAAGTCCCGGGTGAACATAACGTTCTAGTTGATGCAATTTTTCTTGACTTTAAAAAGGGTATTTGATAAAGTTTCTCACAGTAAGCTACTCATGAAATTAAAATCCTACGGGTTAGACGACGACGTTATATCCTGGATTAGAGAATTTTTAAGCAATCACGTGCAAAGGGTTGTATTAGATGGCGCTATCTCTAATGAAGTAAAATTCACATCGGGTGTCCCACAGGGAAGTGTCAGGGGCCCACTTCTGTCCCTTTCGTACATAAACGACATCGGTGAAACAGTTGAAAGTACGCTTAGATTATTTGAAGACGACGCAGTGGTCTATAGAGAAATTCATAGCCTAAATGATAAGCAGGCGCTAACTAAGGTCCTCTAGGCAATACAGGAGTGGTGCGATGCGTGGCAGCTGGAATTAAACCTGAAAAAAATGCGTTGTCATGAATTTTTGGAAACGGAAAAACGCTCCTTGTAACAGCTATTGCATAAAACACAGCAAATTAGAGACTCCAGAATCGGTTAAATACCTCGGAGTTAAACTGAGTAATGATCTCTAGTGGAAAACATATTTGAGTAATTATCGGTCAAGCTAATCGTAAATTGAGATTTGTTAAAAGAGTACTTGGCAAGTGCGACGATAAAGTTAGGGAAATCAGCTCTTTCTCCCTCGTTAGACCCCACTTGGAATATGCTGCCAGCATTTGGGATCCTTATGAGATAGACATGGAAACTGAGTTACAACGCGTGCAGCGAAGAACAGGAAGATACCTTAAAGGCCGTTATGATAATTTCGTTAGTGTTACCGACCTTTTGCAGCAACTGGGATGGGAAACGCTCTCAGACCGTCGATTAAAATTTATAATCAATCTATTATGTAAGTTCCAAGCTGGTCTATTTTCTTACGACATTGATAATATTTTACGAAATCCGACATACTACGGTAGATCATATCATGAGAATAAAATTAGGGAATAAGACTGTAGAACGGACAGATTTAAAATGTCATTTTTCCCACGAACGATAAGGGACCATAGCAGCGGCCAATGAGACTTTTATCTAGGTTTGTCGATAGGTAGTATAGCTCTTAGTAGTAGTAGTACTACCTAATACTTGAATCCTTATATGTTACCTAGTACTAGTAGCAAGCCGTGCATGTTTTCTACATAAGTCTAGAGTCTCTGTCCATTTGTGTAGTTGTAAAATACATAAATATAAGCGGTCTCTCTCCATTGTGATCATTTCTGTAGTGTAGTGCATGTTTGTGAGGCTTGATCTCGTGACAAGAATTAGCGATTTATGCCAATGCATAATAAGTCGTAGTTACACTAACTTTAGGGTATAGTTTAATGTATGTTGGTGAATACTCACCTCATGCCACACACCCCTGAGGTTGCGTGCAGGGTATTTTGTAGATATAGACATCCATTTTTTCTTCATCCTTCGAAGTTCTCTGGGAACATGGTGCCAAAGTCGGCAAATTCATGGAATTCTCTTATGTTTCTTTCCCTCACTCCCTTACTAGAGTAGGTATGACCTTGAAAGTTGGCAGTGGTATGCGCCTTGACTCTTTCTTTACGGTTATTAGCAAAAACACTGATTCTCTCGAAGTTCTACGGCAACATGGCGCCAAAGTGATAATTTCGAATGTTTCTTTCCTTCACGTCCGTAGCTGCTTAACTAAGTGCCTGATCTCGAACCTCTTGGCCGGCTTTTTTAGATATCATCAAGTCCTAACATTTATGACAATAATTTCTCTCTAACACTTATAGTTCGCTGGAAACATGGCGCCAAATCTGGCTTTTTTCGGTTTTTCCACTGTAGCTTCTGAACTAGCAGTCGGATTTCAAATCTGTTGAGTGTTTTTTAAAGATCTCATCGAGGCCTAAAATATATGTTTATCCTTACTCTTTATCACTTACAGTTCGCTGGCAACATGGTGCCGAAATGATATTTTTTTAACACACACAGACGCCCCCAAGCGGCGACGGCGAGCAAAGCGAGTATATAATGTAATCATGGCCAATGTGTACCGCTACCTCCTTTACTGACGGTTTACGTGGAGTCGTTGGTAATTCTTCTAAAACAATTTAAGGCACAATTTTGAAATGCGTTCAAAGGTTTGTTTAGATCTTACAGTGTTCTTGGTTTGTGATTTACGCATAATTAAGAAGAATGTTAGAGATTATAAAACGATTCAAGAGTGACATATTTTATAGACCACAAATTATTCAACACTCGTTATAAAAACCAATGATAAATAGTAGCATTGAACGCTGCGGAAGTGTATTTTGGAATGTAAGTTGAACCAATCAACGTTTTCATTTGACTGTAAGAATTTAAAGCAAATTATCCGCCTGTAGCACTTAAATTCAATTTTCAATTACAGTCGGTATCACTAAGTTTCACTTGTGCAGAGACGTATTATTTGTCGAGAATATTGAAACGACAGCTTTATAAGACGAAGTTTTATCGTGTGTTTAAGGGACAATGCAGTTATGGAAATTCAGTGAATACAAATTTCATATGTAATATATGTGCTGTGATGTATTGCGTGTGTTCTTTTGGTGATATTTTTACATTTAAAGGTAATTTGTATTAGGTGGACTTACGCTCCTAATGAATGTGTTATGACAGGAAATGAGTTTAAAGTTTTTAATAATCTTTGCAAGAGTCAGATAAGACTGATGATTGCAATTAGTTCGTTGTTTCAACTATTATACAAAATTTGGAATCAATGCGAATTGAAATTAAGTTATTGACTACATGGATGGTCTTGAACTTTAAGTTTGGCAGTTTACATCCTCAGTGAAAGGATAATGATTGATTTGTGTACTTAAGCAATGTTGGTATTATAGATAGATATTAGCGTATAGTTTTATTTTACACTTCTTTCAATAAATTTTGCCACCTTAGAGACATCTTTTTATTTTATCTAATTGTTGTTTGGCCGGTCTCACATCTCGTGATGGATGCTTGATGTCATACAATCATTCCTATCGTGATCGGTAAAGATGAATTCCTCGATCATTGGAGAGATCAAGTTCATCGATTAATCTTTTAAGAGAACTTGATATCGGGATTCGATCAACACGACCGACCCATTACTACTTTGAACCCCATCTCTGATGAGAAAAAATGTTTAGTCCCCTGTTACTTCGATAGTGAGCTGTTCCTTCACATTTGTGCTATAAGCATTTCTTCAACCCTCCTGATCATTGGGCTGGTTTATTATTGACTGTTTCATTTATTTCGGTATGTACCTATTACTTGCATTTCGGAGGTGGCATTTTTTCTTGAAATACCATTCTTCACCTGGATAAAATATTTTTGTGTAAGTATATATTTCTGTATTTACTCGCTGCGTTTTTATTCAGGGACAAACCACTCTCACATCACCATTAATCGCAAGAGAACATTGAAGAGAGTGAAATTACGGAGGATCTTTTTGCAGACATCGATTCCGATGCACATATTACTGACGACAATGACAGCTCTGAGGATGAGGACGGCGGCATCGACTAAGATATAGCTCCGACTCACTCCAAGGAGTGGATAAAAAAGTCGAACAGCTACGTATTCCAACGCCCATTCATTTTTTACGGTGGTGACAGGCGTTTGAACACACTTATTAGCAATACGTTTCGCTGTTTACAGTAACTGCATGCGTTAGATCACACTGCCACCTAGTAGGTAAACATCATAGCCAATATCTATATCTTTGATTATTTTCTTTTAGATGAGTAAATGACCCATTAAATATCAAATATCGCATCTTTGGATTAGGAGGGGCAGAACGACCATATTAGCTTCTTTTGAAGTTGCGTCTGGCTTAATATGCACGTCATAATCTGCTCGTTTAGACTTGAATAACGTATGATTTTTATATTCAGTCTAGGTGGATCTGTCGGAACTAATTAGTGTTTAAACCAAACCTATTTCTCACCGAACTGCAAGATACAAGGCACAACATGAGTAAGCCACATTTTACATGAGTGCAAATGAAAAGCTTCAGAAATCGTGTGAGAAACACTCTATGGAAGAACAGTTGATAAGTTTGGAGTTTATCAAGCTTTTTCTTCGCCAATAGTTTTCCCAGATAAATATTTTGACTCTATAACTGATTTTTTTAGCATCACAAATATGAAAAAGTTACCAAAATAATTCATTCATGAAAAGGAACTGGAGTTTATATACTTATAAGGTCATGGCCGGTGATATTGAATAAATCCATCGACTGACGAAAAGATCCAACAAACTAATACCCAACTAATATTGACTGGATAATACCACTTCAGTGAAATGAGCTTATGTATGATGCATGCATAACAGAATAATATAAGTGCAATGGCTGGATAAACTGGATGAGACAATAAGACATAAGTATTACAAATTACATCGTACATCCTTTTCCAAATGCTTCCAATATAAACTGTCGTCAAAGAATGATAAGTCAGCCACTTAAACAGCCATTTCTGATATTTTGTTGGACTAAAACATACAAAAGTATTATAAACGTTCTTCCGATGAATTTAGTACGCGAATGAAGGCTCTTCATAATATTTCCCTCTTTTTTCTTCATAGTCAAGCGGAAGAAGATCAATGCATCAGCACTATTTAATGCCTCTTTTGCATTTTATCTCAGTACTCTTAAATGCTTGGTCAAAATTGTTCATGCCAAATGATTACTGCTCCACATGCAGTGTAATAAAAGAAGAATTACACCCTTTAACAAATAAGTATTTAAATCCATGTACACGCAATTTAATCCTATCAAAAATGCTTCATCTTCAATTATACATTTCTTTTCCAATGTATTTAAAATACCATGCACGGTACCAGTGAGGACCACTCGCTCGTTAATGCCTCCATGAAGTTACCAGAAGAAGAGGAGGCCGCCAGGGTAGCTTCATTGGTTAGAGATCTATTGTGAAATCGAATGGTCTGGGTTCGACTCCCAGTCCTGATCACAGAAGCAGATGATGAAATGGAATTTCAATCATTTTAGCTTTGGAGTAGGAGAGACTGGTAGTAGACTACAGATCCCTGTATTCGGCACCATTGATTCACGTCAACGTATCTTGTAAATAAGCACGCTTAAGATCTAAACAACATGTAACAGAAGTACATTTGATCACGGAAAGAAAATTAGAAATATCACAATTTCAAGAGTTAGTGCTGGTTACATTAAATTATCAGTATTCACTAGGCTAGGTCGGGTGCAATTGATTTAAGTAATCTCACTGGGAGGGCAACCTTAATCGAGACATACCAGATGAAAAGACAGAATAAGGTTCAGGTTCCTCATCTATGAAGAGCATTTACGGTTTGGGGGATCTGCAGGAAATAATAATCATGCCTACATTCTAGATAAATATTAAATGGATGATTTTATCTAAGTGGAATTTTTGGTTTTTAATTAAAGCTTGAAAAACCACCCAAAGATTTTAAATATTTATAAACCCAGAGGCATTTTGCCATATTCCAAAAAACCTTGAACCGAAATTTAGTAATTCCAATAGGCCTTGCATTAACCGTTAATATTTATAAACTAAAATTGTTTTGAATTGATCGGCAAAGAAAAACATTTCCGTACAAAAATAAGCATGCGTATGCACAAAAACTAAAATAATAGTTTTAATGACTGCCTTACATTAAATAACGAAAGGAAACAGAGACGAATGTCTTTATAGACATTGAAATTAAAACATACCTTTAATATTGGACAGGGGAAACCAGGAAAGAGAAGCCACACAAACGGTACTCACCTGAAAAGTAAAAGACAGGATTAGCATTTTATTCATTATTAATACAAGTACATGCATCTAAGAACAATATGAGGAACCGTTATGTATGGTACTCGAGCTTGAAGGAAAAGATTCAAAGAACTGCGGAACTGGCCGCGTAGTAACTTTAACGGAGTCACCTTCTAGTGGTCACACAATTGTGCCAAAGTTACAAACCTTAAACACCTTTGTGTTTAAAATTTGGCTTTACCTCGTGGACAGTAGCGCCTTGCGTTCGCACAGGGGTACTTTGGCATTGTATGCACGGTACCTGTGAAGACATCTCGCTCCTTAAAGCCTCCATAAAATTCACAGTGAGAGATTACGCCTGGGTAGCTTAACTGGTAGAGCACTCGACGCGCGAAATTTGGGGATCTGGGTTCGAATCCCAGTCCAGGCGAATGATTTTTTCACTGCGAATTATACACAATTGAAGGAATTGAGTTTAGGTGATTAAACATATTCTGCTGTTCATTACTATATGAATACACTTGATTTTAAATTATTCTAAAGATTTTCCTCCACAGCTAATGTAACCTTTGCGCCCGTGAATGTTTAAATATGAGATTGATTGCGCCGCTTAAGGGCTTATCCCCAAATTCAGCTTAGGAATGGGCCAATTTAAAATATATGTATTTTAAAAGTATCGTAACCATTTATTACTTTAGCATATAACATTAGCCAGGATTATAGTCCGTCATCCATTTCTGTCATCATTAGTACGATTCCCCTAGCGCGGTGATAATGGTGATACCCCAAAATTATAGATAATTTCATGGTTTTCCATGATTCAGTGTTCACAAACTGTTACTCAAAGCAACACACATAACCCTATTCGTATGCGAATATTTTTTATTGGCAATTGTTCCATTACCATCTTCGTAGAATAATGGTGTGTATATTATGCAATTATTCTATAAAACTATTTGATATTCACTCATTTAATATGCAATCATTATTTTCGCATGTTATGATTTGAACCTCGGTCAATGCTTCACAATATTATTGGAATTAGAATTGGTGACAATATAAGGCATCGCAAGTATTATACAATACCACCATATTGAATGATAAGCAGTAACTTTGTAATTCCACAGGTATTAATTGGAAACGACCTAGCTTTCGATGTAGCACGTCATCATCAGGTGCAAATATCACAGAACACTAAGAATATATAGTCACAAACATTAGGTGGGAGGGCGAGAGGGAGGGTGACGTAGATTGGGGAGGATGAGTTGTGGAGAGTTAGGCCTGGGAGAAGTAAGGTCCTTCCTGGGGGGGTGGGGTTCAGGTGGGAATGGAAAATTTGGGTTACTCAGTGCACTCGTGACTCACTGAACTAAGGTTGGAAGTAACTGCTTCTCATTCAATATGCTAAGCAAATTCCATAAAGTTACGCCTGAGAAAACGGACAATACCACCATACAAATATTTTTACCAATAACGAGAATTATACTCTTATTATTAGAACGAAATAATAAATTATCAAATGAATAGAGAGACAGCAGAGTGTGTACGATTATCGAAGATTATCTTTAAAAATTTTGAGTCTTCACGAGTCTTCAGTATATGCGTATGCTGGAGTCATGAAAAATAATATCAATAAATTAACCTTTCTTTAAAAGGAAATCTCAGCTTAGAAGTATAACAACCTCACACAAAGGCGGATGAGCAACCATCTAGAAATGACATCGCTCTTTTATCCACGGCTTTTGGCCCCCGGTGGAAAGGATTTGGGAAGACTTTGGGTGGGGAACTCACGATATATATATTTGGGAGGATTGAGGTCTCCCATGATCCTCTAGGACTCCCTAAGGTGAGCCCGCGAGAGAGGTTCCTCGAGCAGTTTGGAGCGGAACTGACTTTTCCCCATTTCCTCCAAAAGTGACGAATCGCGACTACAATCGATTTGCCATTAAATGCGCCCAACGTGGCCCAACGGCCCCCTGCCACTCACCCTCTCCCAGCCTAGTGATTACAAGAGGACTGAGAGAGTGTGAGTGCATGAATAGGAAGTTGTGAAAGCTATCCGTTGTGAAAATAGTAGGTTTCGATCTTTGGTTAGCGATTAAAATAACCTTTGAGTGATTTTCCAATAAGTACTCTGCTGATCATTCTTAATGAGAAAGTCCGTGGAAAACATTATGATTTATTTAATTTGATTTAGTAGACTCATGGACGAAAAGAGAAGAGTGGGCTTGTTGACTAACATTCCAAAGGATATATATGCTGCCTACCATTAAGCTGCAGAATAAATTGGGATACATCGGTGGAAATTAAAAACAAATCGCTGATTTATTAGATAATGCCCACAATAATTAATGATTCAATACATTCATAACAGAGCCATTTATAATATGAAAGAGTGCCATATTTCCAAATGGGTTAGTGATTGATGAAATAAATTAATAGTTCAAACCATGCGACGCATAAAATGAAAGAAAAAGCAAATAATTCAGACTCAGTCTTTACTTGGACTGTAATAAATAAATAATGCAAAATAATTTCAAATCAGCATCTTAACATTGCTTAAGATTGGAATTTTTGGACATAGTCTACAACAGCAGCAACAATTTTGATTTAAGGATATCGGTATCGGTAATTCAGTTAAATTATGTATTCATGATAAAGAATGAACATTTTATAATCAACCCTAAAGAATCGGGGGTGAACCTAATTCGATAACTTCTCAGGGTATTCGTGCAATAGTCGAGTCATTCTAATCTACTCCACGCTGAAGGAGTTGGTGTGATTACATTCGCAGATTTGGTGGAAAAATATTTTATCGTAAATACTAGGAAGCAAACCCTGCGAGCGATCGCGGAAATTTATTCTCTCCCTTCTCCCCCGACTTTCAGCATGAAAGTCGGGGGAAGAGAAGTTGGGAGTATCCTGCTGTCCATAAGGTCATCAAAACTCACATCGTCTTTATCCGCGGAATAGGGAAGGAATAGAGTGAGAGATTCACCAAAAAAGTCCTTATCCTGTTATTCTGTCGCACTTTCCCGTGCGGAACGGACAGCTGGCCACAGAGGCGGGCGTAACTGTATTGGAAGTAGCACGCCAGAACGACGGGCAGATCTCTTCTGTCTAATTCCCATCTATTTGTAGGCGCTTCGAGGGAGCATCCTCTCCCGACCAGCATCGAGAGAAAAGAGGCTGGCCTCAGAGTGGGCGAACGGAAACCATTGCAAAGAATATAGAGAGAAAGGACGAATGACTTTCAGGGTTTGAGTGCAACTGGAACATAGGAGGACGTTTTACTGGGAAACGGCGTGGTCCACTCCGGAGTCTAGAAAGAGAAACAATTACGAGATTATAAAATGGTTTGAAGGTACCTTTTTTGTAAAACTGCCTCGCTTAATGAGTGGCCTCCGTTGGCCGTTTCCTGGGTCATGTCCGTGAATTACAAGTGAAGTATGAGCACGTGGAAGTTAACTAGGAACTGCGTAACTTTGGCCTGCAATGTTTTCGTGGGGGTTGATATATTTTTTCCTCTCCCAAACAGGAAATGATTCTTTGTGTACACTCAAATAAATTAAAATGCTGACGCACGTAAAATTGCACCATTTTCCCATTACTAATTAGTCCAGGTAATGAAGAAAAGTTTCCAAGGAAAGTTATAAAAATTCGGAAACTGGATAGAACATATAGTTACAATATGATTGCAGAAAGGTTTAAAATTAACATTCATTGGATACTTATAAAGTAAAATGTATTAGTACAGTACACGTATTATATTATATCAAACATTTTAAATATGCTATATGAACATATGCATGGGAAGTCAGTGAGAAGTTGTACAACTATTTCTGAAAATTCATTTCTTAAAGCAGTTTCAAATCGTTCGTCTAATTGATTATAACTTAACCGTTTCAATTAGCAAAGCACGATGTTTACTCATACATTTTTAATGCATTGTCAAGCAATAATACGCATGTCACCGTGGAGTTTGAACGTTTTCATAGATAGTTGAGAGAGATATACGTGTAGGTACAACGTCGAGTGGTATTATACGCAGATAATGGTGTGTAGATGTTTGAGAGCCCACAATATTTACAGAGGCTCCTGTAAATGGTGAAGTGATTGAACAATCAAACAATTGTGTGTACCTTGGCAGAATGTTTCCAAAAGAAGGAAAGAAAGATGAGGCGTGTTAATGCCGGAGTGAAAGTTGTAGGTATCACATGGAGCATATTTAAGAATGAGTGTTAGTATGGGGAATTAAAAAGCGAAGTGTATTGGCGGCATCGATTGTAGTGGTCTCCAAAGGTACGAGGAGAAAACTATATTGTAAACCTGTTCATCCCTTAATCTATTCTATTAATTTTATACATCAATCATATGCACTAATTTTTCATCGTATGCAAACAAAGTCTTTGCGAGAGACTTTGATTTTTTGTTTTTGAGAGACCTATGTTCAAAACTGTTTTAACATTGGCATTGGAAGTGATACTCAACGATGATGTCACAATCGAAATGAAGAAGGTAAAAACCAATGATAAAACGCTTGACGCGAATTCATTTTTGATAGTCTGCGAACAGTTTAATAACCATTTAATAGACATTTATAAGATGCACAATCATGGGCGATAGAATAAAAAAATACTATCAAAAACTTCTAAAAGCATCAAGACTTCTAAAGATATTTTGATAGAGATGTTTATAGGAATTCTGTTGTAAATTTACATTAAAAAGCAGTAATCAATTTTGTACTAAATGTACTCATTTTTTGAGTGATTAAAATTCAACAAACTTATTTATTATTCTAGTTTTCATTTCGCTCTCGTCCATGACACATACCACCTCATCGTGATCATATCAGCTGCTGTAAATCTATGATTCAGCAGAGGCAATGACGATGGTGTTCCCTGGGACAAAGTTAATAAAACATCTGCCTGGCCTCGGGATACAAAATGTTTTAAGCCGTATTTTTTATTAACTGTGGACCATTAGCAACAACTGTAATGGACGATATCAACAAAAATATTTAACAAATATTTGCAGTAGACAAACGATGTAGTCTCCGATTTCGTTTTAATTTTCAAATGTTGTTTCACCCTCATTCCTCGATTAGCCGCAGGTGACCAGCACTGACAGCTCCCACCTAATGGCATCTAGCTACCACGTATCTTGCACTGTCATTTAACACGAGGCATTTTTATCATGATTTTGGACATTTATTACGTCTCAATCTTGCTCGGGGTTTCATAGAATAATTCAAGGTGTCGCCAAAAATATTTGTTTTCAGCGGTAATAGACATAACAAACCAAACCTTGTGACAATTGGTCAAGCTGAGATAGCCTAGTGTTTTTCATATTGAGCTCTGTCGTCGTGAGGGCGAGGATTTTGCTGCGTTAATATTCCAATTATTTTTCCTCATTAAACTTTATCGTATTTCTTGAATATTTAGTGGACAATTTACCTACATCCAAAGGACGATGGTAAGTTATTGAATTTCATTCTCTTCAAGTCTACTTCTGTGAGGTAAACGTGGCCTTTTATTTCTCATTTTATTTTCATAGACATTACTTATATTCTACCTTTCCTAAATATTATATTTAACTCCACGTATTTATTACCATGAAAGCGAATATCTACTAAGAACCCAGAACAGAGATAGTGTTTCCTCGGGAAATTCAGCCACTTCTCCTTTATTCATTATAAAAATAAAGAGAGGTGAGGATGATATGAATGGTTGATGGATCCACAGTTTTTTATTCATTCACAATTATTAATTGAATTAATGAAAACATTTGTTCTTCAAATGTAATTCCACGGTTTCAACTTTCTAATAAGGCATGCTTTCAACTGAAAAAACGGGCGAAGTATACCTTATAGTATCCTTGACTCTTTTTTAGTAGTAATAGCGGCTTGGTCCGTAAAAAATCTACATTCATGTAATAAAAAAGGAGTGACCTTATTACAAACAAAGCTGAAAAGGTTCGTTATACTTAGGGTTTGTTATCAGTGAATTACTAAGTGCAAATGGAAGCATTGTTAATGAAATCACCCTCTTGAATCTACTTAAAATTAAATAAAAGATATATTCTAAAATTAATTACTTGGAATAAAAATAGCAAAACCCAAGATATTTTCTGAACTGTAGTAATAGCATATATTTCGCAAAAATATAAAACTACTTATTATTCGCCTTGCAAAAATTGGGTTTATACCTTTCTCATTACATATATAATTTTAAGCTATCCAGACTAACACTAGATCGCCTATATATATTAACACAGCAAAAATTGAATTATTACATCTCTTAATTTTCGCCTTAGCTCTCTGTAAATATATTTTTATTAGACAAATTCATGTATGCTATGCGCCAATAAAAATTTGCAATGAATGGTACCGCAAATATACGTATATTCTTTAGTGAAAATGTTAGTATAAAAACTATTTTGCAAGAAAATTGATTATTCTCCTTTCTACAAATAATCTGGCAAAGTAGCTTCAAACATATTGCCAGAAGCGTCGTGAGTTCAAGGACAGTTGCAATCACATGGCTCAAAAAGTAAATGGACCGGTCGATCGTTCGAACGATACTTCTACCCCGCACTTCAAACCGCTCTCGAATAGAACACGAACCTAGACAGATATTATATTCTTGTTATATCGTATGTGTTAGCATAAATAAAAAAATTGATTGAATATCTGATAAAACAAGCCGGATCAATTTTTTTGTTATGCCTATAACAAAAAAATATAATAAGAGAGCAATTAAAAGTGAAGAAAAACCCTATGAAATAGATATTTACTTAAATGGGGTAATTGGAGCCATTTTCATGTAAGGATCATTTAAAATCCCCTTATAGGAGTAAATATTCTCCGTTCCATACAGTAAAGATAAACAACGCGTGCAATGAGGTCATACTAAGGTCATTCATGTGGATATCTCTAGCTCTACCTCGGGTAGCCGTCATTGAATTGAGTAGTATTTTTGTGAATAATAAAGCATATTGGATTAAGAGAAAAGCAGATAAGAAAAAAGCGGAAAGTGTTATTGATTGAAAGAATTTTACCAACGTGAATTAACGAAATAAGTGCGTTGGAGAGGGGGGAGAGAGGGAGAGGGGAGGGGAGGGAGAGGGTAGCGGTCGTGGAATGAAGAGAAAGGTGAGACGGCGAACGAGTGAGCGGCATCAAAAACATGTGCATACGATGAGAGGAGAGACGGAGGGAAGGGCTTGTTATTCTCGGTGTCTTTATCTCATCCCTTGGTGGAACTCGTGGAAAATTTGGCCAGCGTGAAGTACGAAGAAATCTTAGATTAATGAATGCGTCCACGCTGAGTTCTTGGGAATAGGACAGAAGTTAATTTCAAGACTAATGTTCACAAAACTAATTTGCCTTATACGTAAAGGATCCCATTTTCTGCAAAAGTTATTAAATTTCAAATCAAACTCTGAAAAGTGACATCGCTTGAATAGTGGCAGTTGCATTTTCTACTAATTTAATTCAATTCTGAGAGAGGAAAAACTGCATTTCTCAGTTGCGGAATGTATTTCCTCCTAAATTATGACTTTTGAATCGACTTCAACGCAACCTGGCCATCGTGGCTAAACATCACTACACCAGATTAAGCTTACCTGTATGTTGAAATAATATGCGAAACTGGAAAAAATAGGGGCAAACATCTTCTATCACATCATTAGTAACTAAAACAAAAACAGAGCGAGGACCTCCGTCAAATCTCTTTTCCTTTTCACATTTTCCCACCTCCAATTCTCTTTTACCCACTCCGTTAGGTACATAAAAATAAGACTCAACACATGTCAAGCACTTAAAAAAATATGAACCATCATGTTACTTTACTACGAATTCTTATCCCTGCCCTTCTCTCTTCACAGTTATTTATTTAGTTAACCTCATAAACTTGAATTCATACGAGAGAATTTTTAAATGTGAAGATCATTTAGCGTGAACAATAAAATCTATGAATTACATGGAGTTCAAGCATTTTGAAAGGGCGGGAACTTGTATTTTCCTGGTATCAACTAATGACGATGTTGGTACACCATTGGATTTTTGGTGATTTCGATATTTTTTTCGATACCGTACTGGTGACGATAGGTACTCGTGCTATGGTTATTTTGATAACTGATTATCGATACATGCATCAAATCGCATATCCAATTGACACAAGACGATTAGAGATAGATGCAGTAGCTGATTTTATTGAAGATATTATCATGACCGTCCAAAATATTAAAGGTTTCCAAGTTCTTCTTACAGAAGATAGGGAAAGGTCAACCAATATTTATGAATTTACCGTAATCAGAAATTGGATTCAAAAATTCCCATTCCAAAGTTATTCCAATGCAAATAGAACTATTAAAGTGGCAATATAAATAATATTATTTCAAAGGTTCTACAAATGCCCAATTCAGTCATATAAATAAAGTAAATCATCCCGTGATTAACGAAAGAGACTACATAATTGATTTTTATTAAAATGGAAAAGGAAAATTATCCAACTATTCTTCTCTTCAGGAGCTACAACCTGCCAAAACCACAAAGCTTACTATATCGTTCAATAAAAAAATTATCCATATAATAAATGGAAATTATTAATCACACTTTAGAGAAGTTACACTTTGAACGTCTATTCGCGATACCTTTTATTTCTCACCCATCGAAAGTGCATATGAATCATACGGCGGAAATATTTCATCCATTACCCTGCCTCTCACATATCTGTCTCCCCTCCCCCTAGTCGGTCCAATCCACTCCTCCCACTCCTGCCCTCTGCCCCCTCCCCTCCGACTCCCCCGTCCTTCGAGCACACCTAAATGTGTTAAATATTGAAAACAATGGTTCTTTTTGGTGATCATTAAAAACAGACTTTTCCCTCTAAAGATGGCATAAAATGATGAGTTCCTGCATCTAGTTCCGCGATAGCACATCATTTTTCAATTATGTGTTTACCATCGTAACGACCTATTATCATACAAAATCATGTAAACCTAAATACTAACCGAGTAATCTCTTTAAAAGCCAGTTTACGCGATGGATGCAACCGCGCAAGTGCATGTGTGAACACGAACGATCGCATATTCGCTGAAATAGAAGGGAATATTAAAGGGAAAGACGTTCGCGAATTCGTGCATATTAATGTTTTGACAATAAAATTATAAATGAACATTTTCTTAGCCATGCATCCGCAAAAGTAATACGGATTGTGTAAGCAGGACAAAATGCTGTACAGTTCAACAATCAAAATGCTCCTCCTTATCCTACGCCCGCTAGATGGCAGGAGACACGCTCAGCTACGACTGCAGCGGCATAGTTTCTACAGGCATTCTATATGGAGTAAAAACAAAGCCTCCATTCAATAACAGGAACAATTATTATTTATATAACATCTTATTGTAATATAAGTAGTGTAATTTCCGCAATCATAATATTTATTTTGCCACTCTAATAGTTCTGTTTGCATTAAAATAACTTTGGAATGGGAATTTTAGAATCCACTTTCTGATCCAGGTAAATTCATCATCTTCATTTATCTTTCATATCCTGTCTTCTGTCAGAAGAACTTGGAAATCATTAATATTTTGGACGGTCATGTTAATATCTTCAATAAGGTCAGCTACTGCTTCTATCTCTAATCTTCTTGTGTCAATTGGATATGCGATATGATGCATGTATCGGTAATCAGTTATCACAATAACTAACCTAAACAATATCGAAATCACCAATTATGCAATGGAATACCAACATCGTCATGAGTTGATACCAGGAAAATAAAAGTTCCCACCCTTTCAAAATCATTGAACTCCATATATTTCATAGATTTTATTGTTCAAGCGTATTATGAATTCAAGTTTATGAGATTCACTACGTAAATAACTGTTCTTTCTTTTAATGGATGGAAACGAAGGATAAACATGAAGTATGAAAAGGAAAAAGTAACATGAAAACTCACTTGCAAAAAATAACTACTCTTTTTTTGAGCTAATTCCCATCATTCTGATACTGCGTTGCGACAACTCAAAATTAAATGTTATAAACATGATAAGAGGCTAATGTAGATTTGATAATCTCATGAAGATTTTATTTAATCGTTTGTGGATACAACAAGGGCAGCAATGAATAATTAAACGAACAATGTCACTGTATTTACAAATAAAAATACTTTTAAATTAATTAAGTTTATTAATTTGCTTATCCAAAGAATAATTTTTAAATTATATGTATTATATTATAAAACAAAGAAATAATAGTTAGACACTAAAGCACGACGAAAAAAATCGACCTTCCGTTATAACGTTCCTAATACCTCCCTGTTCAAATATGCATAAGCTAAATGCATTAAAATTTGTTTCGTTAGTAGAAGATTAGTTAAAATTCTTGACATAGGTACATATTATTACACTTATTGCGATCAATGTTCTGAATAATCTATAACTGAATATTTGAAGCAAGGAAAAAAGACGAGGAAACAACTGTACCTCAAGAAAATAACTATTGTCATTTCAGTGAAATTTCGAAATAATAACACTCATTGAGAGACTTTGTTTTATATTTCACCGCGATGAAGAAATAAAGGTGACTGGATATTGGCAGCACATCGTCATATGTTTGTCTTTAGTATAGGGTAGTTAATTTGACTCAATTCCATTAAAAACATTTAGTGATCAACTGGGTATTATTCATGTATAAGACTGGAATCTCTTACCACGAGTCTAATGTAAATCAATTTATTTTTCATCAATTTTAAATAAAAAAATAAAGCTGTCATGATACCTCTGGAATTTATGTTGATTAAAATTGCATACTTATTTCTCTAAATACAGTGGATTGGAATTAATTAGCGGTTGAATTTCACATTAACAAATAATTAAGTAGTGAAAAATATTTCAATGTGTCATCCACTTCATTACCCGCCGTAATTCCCTCGTTCACAATCGTTTAACCCAGTATGCAATAATTCAATATTCATGCAAGTAATTATTTACGCCATATTATTACTACTGCCTAATATTCACTATTTAAGTAAATAAGAGCAGCAATGGTAATACTTTACACATGAAATTAGGGAAAACGTGGTAGAAACAATATTAATTTGCACATAATGCCCTTGGCAATCATTAAAGCACTAATCGAAAAAGAGGAAACAAATGGAAATGTGATAATTATTCATCTCGTGTCAATAAGAAATGAACTAAATGAGAAATAATTATGTTTAAGAACGCAAGATATATTCCACCATTACCATGTCAGTCCATCCCACTAGCTCCTCCATCAAAGTTTCAGGAGCATCAAAGGATGTATCGAAATAGCTTTTATGATAAACCCTCCCATGTTGAGCGCGCAGATAAAGTAGCTCCTCTTAGGCAAACCAACCAGATGCAGGAAGTCAATGAGACCCTGAAAGAAAATCTCATCAAGTCGCATCGTTCACCCAGTTCGTAGATGTTTTCTGGTATTTAAATATTTTAATAATTTGAGCACATTCATTTCTGAACTCAAATCCTTTGCGTATTGAAGTCACATGCCTCCTCATTTATATGGTTTTACCAGTGCCATAGGTTTAGATACATAATGCCACAGAGTAATATTATGATGAGTGATTACCCTATGATAGTATCTTATTTCGACCTTGTGTATCTAAATGTCCCACCAAGTGCAAAGGAAAAGTTCCAAATTCACGCCAGCAAATGTCATCATCGGTAAATTAACTAACGATGGATGGTTTTGAATGCATCGGTGCTGTGCCAATAAGGTCCTCACTGTAATAATGTAAATATAAAAATTTCAAACGTACTGCGTTAAACAGGCCAAATTGATAAATATCCGATGACGATATGATGAAGGAGCTGATGCGACGTAAAAAACCAACAGAAAGGAGGAAACTATGGGTAAAGCCAAGCTATAGCGCTAAGTTATGAATATTTACAGAACATAGGAGCTGAATCGAGTTGTACCCTACATTTTGGGTAAACTATATTTCTGAACATATAACGGAAATGTGTCCATTTTTTACATGCGAAAATCAATAAAGGACTTTAAAACTGTTTGTAGGCTTGCAGCAGAAAATTTCCGCTCACAATCAGAGTAAATAAATTTCCAATTTTCTCCTTACATAAAACACCAGAGATAATAGATGTAAACAATTTTCTCCTTAATATAAGCCTTAAATCAAGTCCAGAATAATAATCAGCATCTGCCGAAACAATAATGCACTTAAAACTCTTATTTCAGATCCAATTAAAGAGTCAAAATTTAAGTATACTATCGCTTTAGTACCACTAAAGAGCCAATCTTGATGTATACCCTCATTTCAGTTCGACAGAAATGCTCTTGGATAGCTAGAATGATCACCAGTGGGCTGCAGTACATATACAGGTCGCAGTGGCACTGAACGCGGATATGCCAGAAAGGGTGACACTTTCCCCATTCTCAAAAACTCCTAAAGGACGCGGCAGCGGCACTTGCAGTTCGATGAAGCGCTGGAAAGCGTTGAGGGTGCCGCACGGGAGAAGAAAAGGAAAAAGAAAACTCCTCCATGGCCGCTTTCGGAACTTACCCTCCCTTAGGTAGGTGTCTGCCATTTGAGTTATTTTATTACCCTGCGGTTTGTGTGACACCCTCATTTCACTCTTTCAAAGGCCTAGGTAACAAAATAATTAACGTTCATTATGACACCAAGTTTTTTCATGAAGAATGATATCGCTCGAGTTCAGTGAGAATATATTCCGCGGCTTCAATGGAGAAAATCATGATGCACCTATTACATTAATAGTGTGTAAATGAAACATTAACTGACACTGTATATACCTCTATATTACCGTATTGCTGACTATATTACTATCTATGCTGTAAATATTGAAAATTAAAGGTCATCATATATTCTATGAAAGTGACTATAAATCGAGGTAACATACACGGCATAAAACCGGAAAAAAATAAATAAATTCATATTTGATTATTTCTACATTTCTAATTTGCTTTATATGACACGATTATCACATTCAAAGCTCCTAATTTTGCATGCATCGAGCCTATGAAGACTGATTACTCATTCTCTCGTTCTCCTTCAATGGACGCACTTCCGACTTTAGTGTTGACAACATTTTTACATCATCTCCGCCCGATTCTCTCCACTTGTGAAGTAAAGATGAACTCGGTTTGACAAGTTCGAAAGCGGCCAAAGGTGGGATGAGGATGAGATGAACGGGCGAGCGCCCGAGATAAGTTGTGCTTGCGTGAGTGTTTGTCGAGTGAATGGAGGAGGGGTGCACTTGCCGAATGGAGGTGTGTCAAGAGAGGAGGAAAGCCGGCGGAAGGAAAGGAGTGATTTGTGGGTAAGGGATGAAAGCGAGTGGAGACAACGGTGTTCATATTACTCCTTGCTTGAGGAGTACTTCCTTAAAAAAACACCTCGGGCATGCACTTGAGGAACAATTGAAAGGTCTCCCGTTTGTCGAGTGGAGGGAGGCGGAGGGCGGAGGAGAAGAGCGGAGGACACTTCGGGCGGACTAGGTCGCCGTGTACTTCCCGCTCCCAAACCGAGCCCTTTGAGGGAAAACAACCTAAAAAAAAGAACACCTTAGAGGGCAACGAGGATTGGTGGATGAAGAACTGTAGCCGCCAGCCCTGTCACAGCCGAGCTAGGGAAATGGCGCTGGCGGCGAAAGCATTTCAAGGAGAAATTTTACTCCGTATACAAATGGATATTCTAATTTTTTCCAGGCGTATCATACAAAACAAGGTTTTTCGGGTGTTCCACCGGGTTTGGTACTTCATCTCTGCAGATGTTCCGAAGAATGACTCCCTCTTTATCGTCAGGGGAAAACTGTGTCGTTTTACTTTCGAGCGTAGAGAGCCGCTCTTCGTGGTGTTGTGGAAAATTCTTCGAAAACAATAAGGCGCGATTATGTAAGCTTACGTTCAAAAGTTTTTCCGCTCACGGTCGAAAGAAAGGCGTCGACTACTGAGTACTTGACGTTACGGGCATTATGAATCATTTGAAGGTTTATTTTTGTTTGTACTTTTATTAATAAATAGAAAATTTTCACATGGGAGATCTTTGTTTGAACTATATGGGTATATGATTGTAATTTAAAGTATTAAATGGCATTAAAAGCTGTGTATGATATAACAGAGTAATTGAATTACAATAATTATAGCAATATTGAATGTGTCAATGTTTTCCTTGTTATAGAAATGAACGGGGATGATATAAATGTGCCTTGTTATATCACGTTTTTTACATTTTACTATTTTCCACGCTGTCACAGAGTTACCTTCGAATATTTACTTGTAATTCGTTAAAACTTCGGACGATTGTTATTGTTGAGTCAATTGATTGATTTTAATTAATCATACAGAGTGTACATTTTTTGCTATTAATTGATATCCTAATCATAAGTATTGGCCTAGAAGATTGTGCAAGTTTATTTTTGGAGATAATTTCATACTCGTCCTGTGGCATTCATTCATAACGATTTAAAGCATCTTATCCAACTGTTCCATATAATTTCCATTTATAATTAAAGTTGGCATCATTTAGTCTCACTTAAGCAAGAAATAACGATATCACTTTCGCTGAGAATATTAAAATGAAGATATAGCGTGTGTTGTGACTGCACATCGTGGCAATCCAGTGATTAAATATGTTTTTAATTAACTGTGATGGGTTGCATAAGTGTATGTGATATCATAACAAGTGTCATAAAATTGATTTCGGCAATTATTTCCTTGTTTAAACTATTATCTTCATTAATATTTGGATGTATGTAAAATGAAATTGTGCTGCTGACTACATGTATTGCTCTAGAGTAGCAAGTGTGGTTGTTTACATCCCACATACAGGGCAATGATTGATTTGTATACTCATGCAGTTCATTAAAGTGTTTTATTATGCTTCTTTCAGCAAATTTTCCTCTTAAGATTTCATTTAATAATTGTATACGGAAAGAGATTGTTTTGATGTAATTAATCGGGTCAGTTTAAAGGCGGGTAATGTTATTTAGCAGTAGTACTTGTCCTTAGAAAGGATTATTCCTTGATTTGAGTGCCGCGCTCTGGAAAAATAGAGGAAATGTTTTAAAAGTCTTTAATCAGTCTCACGGTAATCATTGATGTTGCAGGAAATAAAACGGAAGCCCTTAAAAAGTTGTATAGTCATTTGGAAGAAAGTAAAAGGAGTATTACGATTTAATGATTCCAAGAATAGTTTTTATACCCATTGAGAGCCAATTAGTGACTAATAAGTTATTTATATGATATTTAGGGGAATAACTGGAAAATAATAAGCATCGATGATTATCCTTTTGGAATTGGGTGTTGTAAGTTAAACGGCAACATATTTGCACATGCCATAGTTAACTTGAATACTCATTTCTGGGCGTAGGCATAATTGGTTAATACGCCTTAGAGTGAAAATATTTGTTGTTATCTTTATGAAGTGATGGATGCCTGAGATTTCAACCTCCAACGAAACTAAAAAACGTAAATATGTCTTGAATTAACATGATAAATTCAAAGGCTAGGGGATGTTGTGAGTGAAATAAGTATAATTTTAATTAAGATCAATTTATGATAGTTTTTAGATATAGTAGTAATGACTGGCTGCAATAACGTTCGTAAGATCATGTTGACAGTTTCTTTAAAAGCTATGATTTTTTTTTATATTGCATAACTTTTACAATAATGTAATTGAGGGGAAATCAAGGAAGCGAATCGGTTATTTATCCAGTAAAATACTAGAATGATAAGTAATTTGGAATATCGCACTTATGCGCACTTGCGGGTGACTCCGTAAAGGTTAATACCGTGGCTAGTCCCGGTATCCTCAAAAAATATGTAGGAATTAATTTATCATATGAAAACGAATAGTGGGTAGTGTATAGTATTTTTTAGGAGGTTAACTTCATAAATTAATGGATGAAGGCGACAATTTGTGGAAATTCGGGACGTTACACATGGTAAATGTAACAAACTTTGTACATTCCACACAGTTTTATATGTTCCCTGATCGATTTCGACGAAAATGCGTCTTTTTCAAGGGGGGGCCAACTGAACAAACATTTCGCTACAAGGCATTATATATGTTTCTGTGAGGAGTGGGGGAAGGACTCAAACCAAGAGGGGGGGTGAGTTTAAGGTGGGAGTGAGGGTGGCGGTGTGGGGGGGGGGGGTAGAGGTGAGGGAGGGAGGGAGTTGGGTTCCATCAAGGACAGCGGTGGGGGCACAATTAGAGGTGAGGGTTTTGTGCCGCGCATTAGAATAGGGATAAGATTGGGATTTTAACACTGTTCAAAACATCTGAGAGGATTTTAAGTAGGTTACATCATTTAAAATACACACATTCGGTGAAATAGAGTGTCTTCAAATTTCTACAACTTCTAAATAATTAAACTTACAACTTGTATCATATGTATGTAAAATTTTGGTGTTTAATTCACTCCTTTGGCCAGTCTCTAGAAGATGTTTGGCGAAATATGATTTACAATCACTATAGTTCACGCTTAGTTTGCGCTCCTTGATTTAGGTTTTAAATTTCCTACCAGTTTACCCCACATACACTCCTTTGCACTCCCAACAATGAAGCGCATGC
Source organism: Pyrrhosoma nymphula (assembly GCA_963573305.1). NCBI lineage: Eukaryota > Metazoa > Arthropoda > Insecta > Odonata > Coenagrionidae > Pyrrhosoma > Pyrrhosoma nymphula. The sequence goes on along the minus strand of OY754332.1, from coordinate 99,998,401 downwards.
ACTACACTTTTTTCCAACACAACCACTGGGTATTTTGAATTAAGAAGCACTTTCCATACGGGAGTGGGTGATAAAAACACACTCGATACTTGTCCTTCGGAATATGAGAGCAAATTTTGTGGGAGATATGGCCGCGAAAAAGTAATTTACACCACCTTTCTCACATCGTGCATCTTGAAGAGAAGTTGAAGACTTCACTGTATTTTGGTAAACCTTTTTATTCAGCAATTTGTGGATCAAGATAGAGCTGTAACCGTTATTATTCCCTATAGTTACGATGGTATATAATTATTTTTTTGAAGCAGGCAGTATCGAGAGGAATAGATACTATTCTGTGAAGCATAGATTTTAACGCTGCTCGTTTATGAGTAAAATGATCATGAGAGTCTGCGGGAATAATTACATCTGAGAAAGTGTCTTTCCTATAAATCGAGAAGAGGTGCTTTCTATCCTACAGGGAGACTGTTAAGTCAAGGAAATAAATGCATCTCCCTCCGAATTCCAAAGTGAATTTGAGGGAGAGATTGAGTGAGTTTAAAATATCAAATAATTGGTCTAGTAATCTATTGCTCCCCGTCCACAGGCATATAATGTCGTTAACGTATCTAAAATAATAAAATATGTACTTTTGTAACGGTTTTCCAGAGTTAAAAAGATTTTATTCCATGGAGTTCATTAAGATCTCCGCCAATATAGGTGTAAGGGGGGACCCCGTGGATAGGCCGTGGATCTGTCTGCAAAAACTTCCATTAAATTGGAAGTAATTTTGTTCCATACAAACACTTGGTAATTTTTCAAAATCGCTTATTGTATATCAGATTTTCAGGCTTGACTCGGTGAAACCATATAGCGATATTTTAAAAATGATTTCTGTCAGTCGCAACCATGGGTCGAAAGAAAATAAAACTTTTTGTGGAATATTACAAAGTGATATAATTTTTAAATTATCGTTTATTATTTTGGCTTGGACCGATGAATGCCTGAGTGATTCTAACGTTCAAGTCACGGCTTGTTTGGCTAAGGCCGAGGTAAAAAGGTTGAAAATATCAAACGACACCAATTTCCCGTGCACTGATGGCGTAGTATTGCTTAACTGGGTGGCTAATAATTGAGTTCTTGATGCTGTGGGAGGTTATGAAGTCGGTGAAGCTCCTGATGAGGATATTTAACTTAGAAGAAAGGGAATGTGAGGGGGCAGTAACGTGAGAGACCAATGGACGTATTGGGGTGTTAAGTTTGTGGACTTTGAGGAGTCCATACATCCTTGGTGGTATAGGGTTTGTATATTTCTACTAAATTGAGGGATGTAGCAATCATTAAGATTACTCCGATGTATTGCGTCGAAAAAAACTACAAAATCAGTCGCTTCTTTTACAGTTCAACGGTGAAGAGGGTGACTTGGTATTTCTGAAGGCCTTTGTGAAGAAGAAATATACCTTTTAAAATCAAATGCCATAATTCTTATTCCACCAACGATAAAATCTAGAAAAAATACGAGGTATTGAATAAATATGACCATACAGATAAAAAACAACATTTTTTCACCCTGTTGCAAACGGTATTAAACACTTTGTCTCATCACCACTGAGTTAAGGAAATTCCAAAGAAGTTAGGACTCGTGTTGGAATTCACATTCCACCAGGAGCGGTGAGAAAAAAGGGAACCAGATGGAGGAGCGTTTCGACACTTGAAACTGATAGTATATTTAATATTGGCCAAAATATGAAAGATAAAAGCCTTAAGAAAAGGTAAAGAGATTCATTATAGAAGGAAGAGTAAAAATAAAAAGGAATAGCGAGGTGGTGGAACGCGGGGAAGCGGGTGTTTGGGGGCCAGGCGGAGAAAGTGAACTGCCCTGGAGGACGGATCACTTTCCCCGTTTCGCACAGGAGGCAGTTTTAGGGGAAAAAATATAAAGGAGGTAGACTAGGTTTTTGCTTTGAACACAACAAAAGTGGAGCTGTTTAAGGACAATAACAGACTCCAAAAATAATGGGGTCGGGGGCGATACGAATCAAAGGGAGGGGAGGAATGGGGGAGGGCGTTTGGCGGTCGTGAAAATGAGGAGAGGGGTGAGCGGCGGGAGACGTTGGCCCAAATAAAACAGGTGGGAGAGGGAAGAGCGATAAAATTAAGCGCCGTCAAGTTTTGGCTTTCGTCTTCCTCCGTATGGCGTTAGGATACCCATACGTAGCTTTTCGCGTTACCTCATTTCAATGGTGAAATAAGGCGATACTTGTTAGATTTCACAACAAAAAACATCAATAAAAGTTAAACAGTTGGTACAATTTGATCCTAAGTTTTTATTGACAGACCAATTTCGACGGCTAGAGCGTGTTTTGGAAATTTAAGTTAATCATTATTCCTTGGCAAAAACTGTTTCGCAATGCAAAAATAGTTCCGGTTAATTTAGCAGCACATTTGAACGCCGCAGACGTTCATCCAGACACAAACTCACATTCAGCAGCAACATGACTCAAATCACTCTCTGTAGCTCAGGTATACAGCATGACACGACTTCCACGGGAAGCGCTTCGCATTAAATGTCGCAGATTGCGCTGGCGAGACGGTTGACAGAGGTCAGTCTGCCTGCATCCTTACTTAGCCCTCTTCACCCTTGATAGGGCTCGTGAGCATCATTCCTGATGCGACAGAATGCTAGGTTGATACACCGCCGGATTCGACATTTGTGTTTTTCACCTGCCCGGCAAACTGTTCAGCAGATTTGCGCACAGTCTACAAGGAGACTGGACGCAACCCACGTCACTGACTGGTTCTGCTGCTTGCCCGCCCATTAGGATGAACAAGGCAAAAGATCTAGTGAGTGGTCGGTCGTGATTGATCAAATCCAGAGATCAGGTTCTCTTAAAAGATTGATCGATAAACTGGATTTTCCAATGACCGAAGAATTCATCTTTACCGATCACTGTAGGAAAGATTGTATGACATCAAGTATCGATCACGAGATGTGAGACCGGCCAAACAATAATGAGATAAAATAAAGAGATGGCTCTAAGGTGGCAAAATATTTTGAACTAAGTTTAATAAAAAACAATACACTAATAACTATCTATAATACCTACATTGCATAAGTACAAAAATCAATCATTATGCTTTCACTGAGGATGTAAACTGCCAAACTTAAAATACAAGGGCATCCATGTAGCCAATAACTTAATTTCAATTCGCATTGATTCCAAATTTTATATAATAGTTGAAACAACGAAATATTTGCAATCATCAGTCTTATCCAACTCTTGCAAAGATTATGCAAAACTTTAAACTCTTCTCCTGTCATAACACATTCATTAGGAGCGGCTACCTAATACAAATTACCTTTAAATGTAAAAATATCACCCAAAGAACAGATGCAATACATCACAGCACATAAAGTACATATAACATTTGTAATCACTGAATATCCATAATTGCATTGTCATTGAAACACACGATAAACCTTCGTTTTAATACTCTCGAAAAATAATACGTCTCGTACACAAATGAAACTTAGTGATACCACTGTAATTAAAAATTGAAAATATGTGCTACAGTCGGATAATTTTCTTTTAAATCTTACAGCCAAATGAAAACGTTGATCGGTTCAACTTACATTCCAAAATACACTTTCGCAGCGTTCGATGCTACTATTTATCATTGGTTTTTGTAATGAGATTTGAATAATTTGTGGTCCTTAAAATATGTCACTCTTGAATAGTTTTGTAATCGTAAGGGATATTTCTAACATTCTTCTTAATTATGCTTAAAATCTAAAACTAAGAACACTACGTAAGAACAAAAGAAACCTTCGAACGTATTGCACAATTATGCCTTCAATTGTTTTCGAAGAACTACTAACGACTCCACGTAAACCGGCACTAAACGAGGTAGCTGTATACAACGGTCATGATTACAGCATATACTCGCTTTGCTCACCAGAACCCCCACGACTCGCCGTTTGGGGGCTTCGCCCCCAACGTCTGTGTATTAAAAAAAAGTATTACTTTGGAACCATGTTGCCAGCGAACTATAAGTAATAGAGAGTAAGGATAAGCATAAAGTTATAGGCTACGATGAGATCTAAAAAAACACCTAACAAATTTGAGACCCAACTGCTAGTTTAAAAGCTACAGTGGGAAAACCGATAAATCCAAATTGTGCGCCATGTTTCCAGAGAACTATAAGTGTTAGAGAGAAATGATTTGCAAAAATGTTAGGACTTTATGAAATCTAAAAAGCCGGCCAACAGGTTCGAGATCAGACTCTTAGTTTAGCAGCTACGAGTTGTGATGGAAAGATACATTCGATAATATCACTTTGGCACCATGTTACTATAGAACTACGACGGAATCCGTGTTATTGCTAAATATCCGTAAAGGTCATGTCAAGGCGCATACCCCTGACGACTTTCAAAGTCATACCTATACCGGTGAGGGCGTGAGGGAAAGAAACATTAGAGAGTTTCATGAATTAGCCGGCTTTGGCACCATGTTCCCAGAGAACTTCGAAGGATGAAGAAAAACGGATAGCAGAGATCCGTAGGCATGCATGAGATCTAAAAACAACAGACTAACAGATTGGAGATACGACTTCTAGTTTAGAAGCTACAGTCGAAAAACCACGAGTTTCATGAAAAGCCGACTTTGAAACCATGTTACCAGATAACTAAAAGGAACGTGTCGCAACGTCGGCGTCCGGGTGCGGTAGAGCAACCCACCCCGGAACGCGCGATCGTGTTCTCGTGAGAACTCGGCGACAAGCGAAGGTGCCTGGGTCACGATGCGAGTGAAATCAAGAGACGGAAAATAGAGGTTTAAACCAGTGACTGTATTTATTCAGTATATTTACATGGGTGAGTTCAATGGGGGTCCCAAAAAGGGGGACCGGAAAGCAAGGAGTGCCTGAAGGGCGAGTGGCTCGCTGGCTGCGGCACGGCTACGGGGTGCTGGACTCCGCTGGGCTGCGGCCAGGCTCGTTGATGCTTCCCGGTGGTGGCGCTGGCGGGAGCGGCGCGTCCGGCGCTTGCGGGTTGTCCGGCTGTGGCGGGAGCGGTGCGTCCGGCGCTTGCGGGTGCGGCTTGTCCCACTGTGGCGGGAGCGGGCGACGGCGTGCTCCTCCTGGCGGGACGCGGGTTCCGGGTGCGGGCGACGGCCGGAACGGTCCACAAGTCCTCCGGGCCGCAAGGGTGCGGGTGGAGGAAGAGTGCCGAGGAGTGCGTTTGCTTCGACCGGACGCAGGAGGAGGGAGACGGCCGAGGAGTTGACTCGCGGCGACTATTCCCTAACACTCCCTCCTCCGTTGTGTCTTCTGAGGTCAATTCAATTCAAAAAGTGTTTATTTCCACATTTGCAAATACAGAGAAAATAGAAGAATAACAACAATAAGATCAACAAAAAGATACAGAGAATAGAAGAGTAACAACAAAATAACAAGACAGAAATAACAACGCAAATGTGGACCCTGCTGTAGGCTTTGCGCCTCTTCAGGGTAGGAATGCACCTTTCACTGGATTGTGTATCACTGGGTAGATGTGCGGGAAGAGCTTGACCTGGCATTTGCCCTAGGACGACGGGAAACCCGCAAAAACCGTCGTCAGGTCGTAACAAGTAACAATAAGTAACAATAACAATAAAATAACAATAAAATAACAGTTTTAGATTTTTGAAAGTTAACAGTTATAGTGTGTAAAAGATAAAATATATTTATATATATGGTTTGAGTTCTATAGTCTTTGGCTGTAAATCACTGGGATAAGAATACGTATATATAGTTTTTGATTGTTTTTGACGAAAATCACTGGGATATCACTAGGGTAAATCACTGGGATAAGAATACGTATATATAGTTTTTGATTGTTTTTGACGAAAATCACTGGGATATCACTAGGGAATCACTTTTTCGGCTTCTCTCTCTTCTTAGGGATAAGCAGTAAGCCCGGCGTGATGGTTAAATTTGGTGGTGCAGGAACGCTGGGCCGGATGTCAGCTGGTGGGAGGCTGATGTCTGGGTATTACAGGTGCAGATGGTCGTTGATGAATCGTGGTGTCGAGTAGAGTTTGTTCTTGTTGGCCTTCGGTAAAGGTCCTCTGCCTCTGGATAATATTTCTTGGAGTAGTCCCGGATTGTTGATGGCGATACGACGTGCTGCATTGCACCGTCCGGAGGTCCTCCTTATATGTGGATCCTGGGCAGGGCGGCGGCCAACCGGCGAGCTCCGCAGGAGTCACGTGGGGGAAGGGGTGAGCTCCTGTCTCCTCCTCCGCGCGTGGGGGAAAGGGGCAGAGGGGAGGAGAGGAGGGGAGGGTGTGACGTACGGGAAATTCCGTCACGTGGTCGCTCGGTCGGAGGAGAAGTAGTGGTTGCGGCGGCGTTGGAACTATCTGGTGGTCCCTCGCGTGGTTTCTTGGCGCGACGGGTGGATTCGAATTATCTGCCGCCGCGTGGGGCACATCAAACGGAAACTAACGAATAGAATAAAGTTGTAGGCCTGATTGAGATCTAAAAAAACCGCCTAACAGATTCGAGATCCGACTTCTAGTTTAGAAGGTAAAGTCGAAAAACAGCAAGTTTCACAAACATCCGAATTTGGCGCCATATTACCAGTCAAATATTGGTGAAGTTGAGGTTTTACTAATTACTTGCAAAGGGCATGTCTAGGCGCATGTCCATGTCAAGCTTCAGAAACATTTGACAGTTTTACCAAAACTCGAATTTGGCACCATGCTACAAGAGTACTATAAAGGCCGTTTTACACGGTACATTTGTTTGTACAAACTCTTCCGTGAACTCTTGCATGAGGCAAAATGTATCGTGTAAAGCGGCAAATTGTATGAACGCTTGTGCAAATGTCTCAATGCCTCAACGGAAAATAGAACCTGTTCTAATTTCGTTGAGACGAACGTACAATTTCGTCTAGATTTTACTTTACAGATGGCGCAGAAGTGGCGAAATAGTTCACTTCAACTGCCATCTGATGTTACCGAGTGAAAATAAAGTTGTTTATGTTTACGTCTGATTCTTGAGATTAACGTTTCGAGTTTAATTGACACGGGAAATGAGCTGGTCGCGTCATCAAGTCGAGTATTTGATATATCGAGTTAAAGAAAGGCCTCACCCTTTTAACCCGACCAATTCACTGCACAAAAATAAGGGCAAGCGGCTGACGACAATGAATGAAATTGCTTCGGAAATGGCCGATGAAAGGTAAGTTCCAACCTTTATTAATAATTTTACCCATTTGGATTGGGAGCATGTGGTGAAACTGCTAATGAAAGATGTAATAATGTCTACAAATTGATACGAGTGATATTGCCCAGCTCTCGGAAATTTCCACTCGGGTCTAATTCCAATGCAAACGTGTTGTCGATGCCATTGTCACAAATCACAACAAAAAATTCCAAATGAGGTATTCCGATTAATCGCTGTCGGAGGCTAAGCCCATAAGATTGAAGGCAATTGCGAGGGCAGGCCCTCATATGTGACTTTACATGACTCGTACGGCGAATCCGTGAAGTGGTATACATTAACTTAAATGGAATGAGAAAGTGAAAGCATTAAGTAAAATAAGCAATGAATGAACCTGTAGATCAATAACACTATGCTCAACAGCAACAGTTTCATCATTCGCTCTGTGATTCGGTTTGAAATTTTCGTGCCCGATATGATGTTATGATTAACTGACACGTTTCATCATTCCAGGCCCAATACCACACCCGAGGAATGTCGTAAAATGTGGTATTCCTTGAGGTCTTCTTGGCCGAGAGGAGGAAGGTCCTCTCTACCAAAAAGAGTGGTGCTGATACAAATTCAGTGAGTATCTTCACTTACCACAGTCATGTCAAACTAATTCATTGCCTACCATTTTCATTTATTTGCATGTGTTCCGATTACAGATTTATGTGCCAGCATTATTTTATTACAACGATATGAATTTCTTGGAGTCTTACGTAACGAACAGGGAAAGTGTCGTCTCTAGACGACGAGTTGGAGGTAGTTACTGTAAAATACCACTTGAATTTTTGTTATAGTACTTTCGAAATGTGATTGCTTTGCCGCTATCTTCTATGGTAGTTGAACATCAAAGAGACTTAAGTGTTAACAGCCATTGGGTACTGTGCAAAAATTTAGTTAGTACAGGTTAACATGGAAATTCATTTTTTCTGACTCCACCTAACGAGAGGGAGGACATCCCTGTTGTAGACGAGGGAGAAGTGTTGGATGACGAAGTAGGTCCATCATCCATGTTGGAAATTTTGTTCGTGGACGAAACACCACACTCAGCCAGTGCTCCTCCACTGCACTTTCGCAGTGGAGATTCCAGTTCTCCGCAGCCTAGTAAGAGGCGGAGGGTGGTCTCCCCTCAAGATTCGTCCACCCTGATCACCGCAGCAACCGAGGCCTTGGGGGGGCTGTGTAAGACGGTGGAATTACCTCCACCAGAAGACATGGAGGACAGCTTTGGAAAATATGTTGCCCGCAGGATTCGGGCGGTTGCTAACGTCCAAACTAAGTATAAAATTATGCTTGAAATTGAAAAAGTTTTGTTTGAAAATAGTATGCAGTTAGGTAATAATTTTTCCTCATGTTCAGTGTTTTATCTTTGCTATGTTTCAAGTTTGTAAATTCATGCAAGTGTCAATTTATTTTTCGTGAATGTAAGATATTACTGAATATTGCAATTATTTTGGTTGTGGGTTCTTTGGTTTACATGAAAAAAATAAAAAGAAATTACTAAACTTTTCTTTTATTTTGAGGCAGAATGCCAATAGTGCTTGAGCAATAAATAAAGTGCGAATGATAAGTTAACTGTATAAATACTTTTCCTCTTCACTTTGGTGTAATTAGATTTTATTATGCTAATTACATCTATATGTTTGGTCACATTGAGCTCTTTCATAACAAGTTAACATCAGCATGCTACAATTTGTCCACCTGGTATTTAATGAGGAACCCATACAAATACAATTAGTAACGAATAAATTTAAAATTAAAGCCTAGCAATATATAACTTCCAAATAAAGAAAAGCATCTCCCAATTATGTATGAAAAGAATTATGATCATGCTGATTTTTTATTTTCTGGTTCTTAGGTAAATAATATCTCCATAAATGCATTAATAACATAGAAAGAACTCGTTATAACCTATGAATAAAGAGAAAAGCATTGCACTCTAAGAATTTTCAGCAAGTAAATAGAAAAAGCTTATGTACAACCCACATAATCATCTTCCACAGTTGCCCATGATTTGTTACCAGGGATAAGTAACTAATTACTTTGACTGTTGAAAACAAAAATTCAATAGACCTAGATAAAATGGTAAAACAATATATTGAAGTTGCCATCATGGATAACAGACGGAAAAATACTATAAATGCAGCACGTTAAACAGCAAGCACTGAATGTTAAGTATCTTCGTATTAAATTGAAACTGCCGATGTAAAACATTTTTGTTGTGTTCTTTTCGGCTTAATTGCCCTGGTTACCACTGAAATAATTCCTAAACTCAACCCTAATCGTCAGGGCGGCGTTAGCTGGTCTATTACCTACTTGCTGTGGCTTTTCCAACAAATTATACTCTTCCTCTTGAGCTAAATACATGGGACTATTTCTCTCTGCCAAGTAATTGTACAGGGCAATTATTGCCAGAACAATGGTCTCCACTTTCTCAGGTTTCAAATTAATGGGAGAGAGAAGCACACGAAAGCGGTTGCTTATGATGCCAAAAGCATTTTCAACAACTCTCCTTGCCCTTGAAAGTCTATAATTGAAAAGGCTCTGGTCCGGTGTCAGACCTTTATTTGGGTAGGGCTTCAACATCCTTGTGGATAGAGTGAAAGCATCATCTGCAACAAACACGTTTGGCACCTGCAACTGCCTGTTAGGCAGCTGTCTGTTGGGGGAGAAGTCTAAGGCATTATTCGCTATTGCTCGAGCCAGGGAACTCGCGCGGAACACTCCTCCATCACTGATTCTACCGTTGACTCCGACATCAACGTAGATAAATATGTAATCTGCGTCGACGACGGCAAGCAGTACAATTGAATGGCCACCCTTGTAGTTGAAGAAATACGACCCTGCAGCGGAAGGTGGTCGAATAGCGATGTGTTTCCCGTCTAGAGCGCCGAGGCACATAGGAAAATTCCACTCTCACTCGAATTTCCTGGCTATTTCTTGCCATTCTTGGCGAGAACGTGGAACCTAGAAAGCGTACGGGGGCAGTTAAAACTACTGTTTACGACATGCTCTGATCATTAGTTTGTGAAAATAAACCACTATAATCAAGGTTAATGAGGAACAATTATCTTAAAGTAATCGACTTTCAAACGCCGATAAATACTTCGGCAAACCTCCGGCACTATAATACTTAGGGTACTCTCATGTATCCTGGTGAAGTACATTAGATACCGGTAGCTCTCCCCAGTTGCCAAAAACCGCAGTGTGACAGCTAATCTGAAAAAAACACTCATTACAGTAAGTGATGTTCGCCTTGATATTTAACAAAATGAATCTCGTGCGATAAATAATTATTTTATCACACATGAACTTCTCATTTTACGTCGTAATGAACAACCCACCGCTTCTCCGGAGATATTGCCTCCTTCATTAGTGTCTTCCCGAACTGTCCTCTCTCACAAGCTGCAGAAGTTCATTAAATTGAATCTCAGTCATCCGCATGATATTGCGAAAATCTTCGCCATCTTCAAGCCTCAGCTCTTGATGGACCATATTCAAAAGTCCCCTGCCTCCCTCACTTCTCCGAATCCACTCCCCCGTCCAAATTCTCCTCCTCCTCCGATCCCGTCTATCCAAAACAGCCCCAATAATCATTACAATAACTGCAGCAGCTTCGGCAATATTCAATTCAAAATTCTGGTAGTAGTAAGTCAAAATTACAGTAGCTGGTGTCTAATTACTAAAACTAAGGCTATTATTATCGGCAGTAGGAAACTTACATCTAAGATAAATTTTCACCACATCCCAGCAATCACAGTAAAAAATAAAGCTGTCTCCTAAATAGAACACGTAAAAAATCTAGGGGTAATAAAGGACAGGAATTTAGATTGGAATGCACACTGCTTAAATATTAGGAGTAAAAGCTATAAAACTCTTCAACAATTATACAAATCCAAAAACCAGTTGCCTACAAACTTACGAAAAACAATCGTAAATGCGATTATTTTCCCACATATTGATTACTGTTGCGGTGCACTAAGCAATATCAACGAAGAAACAAATAATAAGCTCCAGATTACTATGAATGCTACTGTGAGATTTTAATGTGATCTAAAACGGTGGGATCATGTTACTGATATATACAAGAGACTAAAGTGGGTTAAACTTAGAGAAAGACGGCTTTATTTATCTATTCTCTCCAACTTCAAAATTTTCAAGTAAACCTGTCCTCCATACCTGTTCAACTGTTTTATCATAAAAAAACATCCAAAACCGGCTAACAAGATCCCATCATTTAGACCTAAATATCCAACAGTACAAAACTGAAAAGTACCATAAATCTTACATCGCCACTGTGGCAAGAAATTGGAATACTCTCTTGGAATTATGTATATTTTTGTGAAAACACAGTCTTATAAGCATTATATTTTTTTAATTATGCCTTGTGTAAATGATAATTAATGTACTAAGGTGTCTGAAAGACCGATAAGGATCCACGACAATAAACGTTTTATTTATTTATTATTATTATTAATTACCGCCCTCATTGCGGCAGGCTTCGCAAAAAGGGTATTTCTTTTATGGACCGTTTGCGAGTTCTACCAGAAAATATATTCCTGCTTCTCTTTTTTTGAACGATTTAAATTGTGAGAATCTTTCAATAATTTATCAGGAAAACATACACACTATGTCAGTGGTTGTAGTTGATTTGAAATTTTAATGATAGAATTGAAAATGAAATGCACTTTCATTGAATAATACCTAACGTAATGCCAGAAAGAAAATCGAATGATATCTAACATAATGCAAGAAAGCAGAAAAACCTTCGTAAATTAAATTTGAGAGTTTTTTTATTTCGATTTTGGATTTCTACTGTAAAGTATATTATTACTAAATTGTTGGAGAACATAGAACAAATCCCTTGCAATATTAATGGTATTTTTCTGAGCCGACTGAAGAATCTTTACTACCTTAATCTATCATCTTCTGTTCAGCAACGCTTAATGTTGTTATATCCCTTTAATTTAATTGAATACTCTAATATAATGAAGTATATAATAGTTTAATCTTATTGTATCCTTTGGCATACTCCTGATATTTTTTGGTATATATATATTTAGGTGTAAGAAATTAAGGGATCCGAGGTAAAGATAAGATGTAAGGCTTCGTTGGTGGCCAATCTCTCATTTTTTCCAGTTAAATATTCTCTAAATTTTCTTACATCCTTATTTCGTACCTCTAAAGCAACTTATGATAATTGCCCCAATGGAAGAATTACCTCCTTTGCAATTCCGGCATCGTGTATGAGAACTTTGTGAACCGTGGAAGGCATGTAGAACCACGGGTTGAGTTTAGAGAGATATAGTAGGGAGAGCCATTTTTCGTTTCGTCTCAGGAATCATTCGTTATTCCTAGAACTAACTTCCCACTTCTGTTGGTAACGCACCAAGAAAAAGAACATCAGGAAATCAGTAAGGGCCTTAGTAGCGTCACTATTACCTTCTAAGTGAAATTTTCCTGGTAGATAATTCAAATGCCTTTCAACGGTGGTTTTGTTTCAAAGATATATTTTTTTTATGAAACAGTAGACGAGATATTTCGTGGCGAGATTTTATTTTTACTGAACATGTACAAGACTCTACCTTCTCCCTGTAAAAACTATGCATTTATTTTCGCTCACACACAGGAGGGACAAGAAATAAAAAAATGTGAGACACTTAGTGATAGCATTAGGAATCTAATGCCGATATAAAATTTAAGATATTACCACTCTGTAGCTTCTGTGAATATTACGAGACGTGCGAAATTAAAACACATACCTGAATGGGTGACCGAAATCTGGTAAAATAGATAAAAAAATATCATCACAAAGGCTGCCCGGATTTGTGGATAAAGTGGTCACAGGTTTCCAGTAATACAAATCCAGTAAACAACTGTCCTCTTCCACTGTCAATTCAGAACTAAATGCATATATGCATTTCTCACCAAATATGCTAGTATATCTTCGGAAAAGAAACATAATGGACTACACAAACGGTTCGCGGGGTCTTAAAAATACCCTTTTTGCGAAGCGCGCCGCAGAGGGCGGAGCGGCAATTAGACACCAGCTGCTGGCTGGTACCGTTCAAAATAAGTTTCCGTTTCTTAGATGGTTATAATTATCCCAACGAAGCTGCTATATCCTTTTAAAGGCTAAAATTTATGCGTGAAATGCCAGTGTTAGAGCCTGTATTTCATCCGAGGAAAGCGGACTAAATGCTAACTTGACTAACAGCAGAAACCGTAAAGGGAGATCGATTTCCCCGGATTAACATCATTGTAGCGTACATGAAGGTTCTTTTCAATTGATATGGCTTGAAAATAGAAAAAGCGAAGGCTTGGGAACAATAGCGCTTCCCAACACACGCCGCGCCACAGCATTCCCCGTTGCCTGCGGGCAGATCCGGAGTGGGCCGCACGATCGAAAAATCAATTTTGTTTTCGGCGTCGCGAACGGCCACGGATGATTTCTTCGGATTAACAATCTGAAAGCTTTGTTATTATCGTGATGTAAGTATGTAAGGGTCCCTCGATGTCCATTTTTCATTTTGCTACATAAAGGAGAAAAATTGACGAAAAACAGGTTCCGCTATTTGGTCCTGCAACGATGACAAATATAACAAATTTGTCCAAAGAATAAGTAATATTTAACCAAAAAGAACCGTCATACCAAATAAGATCTGTTTTTACTCCACATCTTCTCTACAAAAGGTTCAGAATGAGCTTGAATTATGTGATTTTCGGAAAAAGTGATTCGGTGATTTTCGGGCGGTCGATTTTTGCAAAATTTGTCCAGTCTTGAGCCAATGTATATTATTAACTCGTAGAAATTATGAAAAACGGTATACAACATCATATGCACCAATCTATGGATAATAACTGTGCAAAGTTTTAACTTTCGGATTGAAAAAACCTGTTTTTAGGTTTTGGCCAGCTTTTTTCGATTCCAGCCCACTGTGCACCGGTCCGCGCCCACACTTCCAAGCCACGGTATAACCACCTCCTCCTATACCCAAACCAACCCCCTAACTACGACAACAAACAAAGGTCAATATACCAAACCTACTATGAATTTGTACATGAGGATGCCGTAGTTTGGCGAAACGTATTGTAACGTTAAATAAAGTGTGTGGAAACGTATAAATTTTACTATTTAGAATTGATATTAAATAAAGTAAAAATACAAATCAACGGACGGTTTATTTTAATTTTTCACGGATCAACAATGAACTAGGCTCGTAAGCTTCTTCTGAATTGCAAATACTTTTGCTTTGAAGTCGTTTTTTGTTATCAAGATGCTTATAGTAAGATGAAATTAAATAGTATTGTTTAAATGTTTGGGAAGAGTACCCTAATTAATTAAAACATATGAAGGTCATACAGTTGAGGGGAAATAATTTGCCAAGGTTATGTTTGATCTAAGAATCCCTCGTCTCAAATTCACATCAATCGAAGCCTTCATAGGTATCATAGCCTAAAGTGGTGAAGGCTCATTCTCGCACGAACCCGGGGAAAATGTGGCAAAACGAGGGAACTATAAGAGGCGCAATAAAGACGAAGCGTCGGTATTAGATAAGACAATCTTACGAGGGCATGCTAATAGCTGCCGAGATCTCTCAGCAGGTCTTCTAGTACCTTTTTGGATTATCAAAAAAAAAATTTGTACATATCGTCAAAAGGATGTTCCCCCCTCACTAATTTAGTTTGAATACGAAATTAGAAAGCGTTCATCATCATTCTGCATTCTTGTTGCCAACTCCTAAGACAAAAGCTTCTCGTTCAACCATAGAACCATATTAATCAATTTAAGAATCTCTTTGCTGAGACTACAGCGTCGTTTAGTTTAAAAAAATTAACGCTCAATTATTTAACGAAATCACATTCCACATTAACAATGTAATACGAGAGAAAAACTCAGATTGAAATTATTAAATCATAATATATAGACTGGCTATAAGAAAATAAAAGGTAATAATTGTTTCTGTGAGAGATGCTCAGGGAGGGAACAAATGTTTGCCGTTTGCCAGTGTGAAACAATTCGGCAGCCGAAGGATGTGCAGGGTTGACTCGCCCCGCCGCGAGGGTTGCCTTGCTCAGTCTCGGATTAGGCTTCCGAGCTCGACGAAGGGTCGGGTTTATGGGGGTAGACCCTCCCAATTCCTCCCACTCGGGATCTTTCTACCTGTAGTCCTACGAAACTATCATGAACCTATAGACTTTTAGCCAGTTTGCCCTTGTAACCTGATATATTATCGATTTTCTGTTATGGATCCAATTGAACTATTAAACCAAAATTATCAATACGCCATTTGGTATTCTAGAGAGCCATTACAACGAAAGAATTTCTACTACTGTCTGCTTACGAAAGACCGACAAATACTTTTAGCAAATCATCGTAGCCTTGCTGGTCTGGTAAATCATAGATCTATTATTCATTTATTGCAATCTTTAATACGTATACGTCTTTGCCATTCATTTACTTCGGGCTGAAATGGTACAAGCTGCTTATTTTATTAAGTGATAGCTCTTATGATTCATATGTAATAAGTACCAGTTGAAAGTATTCTACACCCACTCGCTCTGCGAATGTTTGGATTTCACATTCAACTTACTTTGATACTCAAAGCAATTATCATAATTTAGAAGCAAAGCAAATATGCAAGTGAGAATCTATATCTTTAAACAAGAAAAAAATACTACAAACTTTCGAGAGTATAATTAAGTTTCCTTTTCAATAGGGTATAATCAGTAAGATAAGTCACCAAGGAAAGATACGTAAAAATACCGTTAGACGACTTCCTTTGCCTAAGAAATGGCTTTATTTTAAATAAATTCCATATCTGGATATTGGAAAAAATTTAACTGCCCCTTTAAGTCGAACAAATGATCTAGGAATTTGATTGCCGTCCTAATAATCAAAAGACTCTTTTAAATCCAAGGCAATGTATTTCGGCTAATCGAAGCTCGATACTAGAAGAGGGTAGTAACTACAGTTTAGCGGGTTGCTGATCAATTCAAAGGTCGAGCGTCAGAATGGGCCCATCAACATCCCACGCGAGAGACACGCGATGGAACATGACGTCCCGTCTTAGAATTCGGAGAGACTACTCGGACCGCAGATTCATTTACGATTGCAGTTCGTGACTTTTCTGCGAGGGATATGCATGAGAATCAGAAATGGTTGCTGGAGCTCATAAGTCAAAAAATATAATCTAAGGATAAAGGAAACAATGAAATAGATTTCCGACCTCTTTGTGATCCGACGTGGGGAATTGGTATGGATGTGTTTTGAAGGCAAGGGCACTGTGGAGTAGATAGAGGCTTTGGAGTGAGCATCCATCTAGATCTGCACACTAAACTGCAAAAAGCTGCAGAGGTGTGTTGTAGGGGGTGTTAAGACACCAGCCATGGAGAGCCAGGTAATAGGGAAAAGGAGAGAGGAGAGGGCAGAGGTGAGTTGTAAGTGAATGGTGCTTCTAATGCTAGTGTCCCGCAGTTATTGTTTCAATCATTTATGGTGCGTGAAAAGGAGTTTTTTTACATACCAGTTCAGCAGTTTATCACTTATTTTGCCACTTCTATCATTGTATAGACATAGCGCGTGGTCAAAATGATATCATCTGTGTCGTCCTGAAACTCACTAGATCGGAATCCTTGAAGTAGCCAAAGCGTAGTCTATAGCCTCAGAGTCTCAAGTGGCAATTAACTGAGTACATAAGAGGCAAATGCTGTTTTGGTGAAAGTGAGAGACGGTTATGCCTCATTCGGGCGTGCCGGATATCCTTGCCCCACCAACGGCCAAGTAAGATGTGAACGGAAATCTTATTTCTACTTCCGCAAGGCCTCCGAGTCCCATTTAGATGAGTGCCTAATTGAAATCCACTATGCAAAATAAAAACTGATCTCCACTACTTTAATCTTAATGTTTAAAAAATATTGCTCACACTAACCTAAGCTACTACAAAACTACATTAAGTTGCAAAGCATGCAGATTATTTTTTAAGAAAATAGCGTTGGTTAACACTTTTTTCATTCAAAGACTTCAATGATCACATTCATGACTAGTACAGCAACAATAATAATTTAAGATGGGAAGGCGCGACATGTAATTACAACTCGATTTTCAGGATACTTTCATTATGATCTATCTGTCTCAAAAATGACAAAATTAGATTAAATATTTATCGTTTTTAGGAGATGTGTCTTGGCTGAATGATATATGATATTTACTCATTTTACGACGTTTCTCAAATTAATTTTTAAATAATGATTTTTAATTTCTCCATACTCTGATATACGATTTCATTTGATTCAATATTTTGGAAGAAATATCAGAATAAATTTGGGATAAAAAATAACCCTATTTTCCCTCATTCCTGCATTTAAAACCAAATTACTTCAAGTTCAAGTTGAGAAAAAAATAACGTAGGAAGGTAATATTTTCCTGTGCATTTGAAACAGAGGTCATATTTTTCTAGAAGTACCTTGAGTATGAAGAGAATGACAGTTTAACAATTTTACGTAGGAACAAAGCATGCAATCAGTGCCGAGATAACGGCTGTCGCCCTGCAGAGGGACGGCCTTTCCACATGAGTGTGATGTGGAACACATTCAATAACGAGAGGATATCCCAATTTTGATTATCACACTGTCGTGGTGACTGGATTGGCTTCCATAACAAGTTCTTGGATTCAAAATTACCATTTACTATCCATGCTCCATTTATTAATTATAGGTATTTATTAAACAAGATAGGAATTAAATATCGGAGCCTTATATAACCATTAAAGGACTACATATTACTTTTTTTCGTCCTTTAAACATAACTCTTCCAACTTTGGTTTCTCATAATGAAATCGGCTGCTGCAGCAAGTTTCATTTTTAATCGACAAATGAAGACAGAGTGAATATGCGGAAGGTATGACTTCGACAAGCAACGTAAGACCATGGGTTCCTCAATTTCAAGATTTGGTCTATTACGTCCCTCATAGCCCAGAAATTCTTAAAAAAATAAACTTTCTTGAAAATAATGACTTCATTTCATCAAAAGCTTCCTTCCTAAGTCTTTTAGGACTACTACTAGTCGTCAAATATGTTCTGATTTTGCTCGGCCATGGGAGAAAAAATCTATACCTCGCTTTTTCCCTTGCATTCCACTGATTTATCCTTTCGCTCACATGCCATTTCGTTTTCATTAGAGACCTTTGATCTTTTGTTTGATAAGAGGAAAGTAGCCATCGCTTTTCTAGGGTAACTGCTGTCTGGAACGCCAATAAAATATTAACTAAAATAACTTGTCGCAATGCATAAAAAACGTTAAAACGATGATTTTAAAGTTAACGATGACTGAATGCGTTAGCAAATCCACCGAGTAAAAATAATGTATCTATTTTTTTGATTTTCCGTCTCTGATAACAAAATTACGAGAAGATACTTTAGGTATCAAGCATCACGTTGTTTAGCAAGTGACAAAACGTCTAGAACTGCTTCATATAAGTTTTACGTCTTGTACTATAAATGCAACAAATTACTCTGTACCTGTGAAGTGAAAGAAAGTACTATTTCCTGTGACTAGTCGACCCGTGCGAAGCATTCGCACGGTATCGTCCTCAAATCCTACTTCATTGAAGTGCACACCGTATAGTTCGTACCATGTAGTTAGTGCGTAGTTGATGTAGGTGTGGGTTGAAGTAAGGAATAGATGTGTGTTTAAATTTTAGATTATATATTTTTTGAAACATAAGGTTAAGGTATTTACATATTTACAGCATATTTGCATGTTTATAGGACCACTTTGAACACTATGTTTGAAGTGATGATATGGTCATCTGTGATTTTTTGTTGGTGGGTCAGTTTTACACAGACATAGATGTCACTGAAAGAGCGCACCCTAGAAAACGCCACATACAACTGACCGTGTGAAAAAACAGGGTCAGGCAAGTACAATCCTGCCTTTGTTAGCGTCTGTCCCATATGCCTCATTTATAGTCATGGCAAAGGCAAATCTTAGGGGAAATTGCTTCCTTATCAGTTTGAAAGGCACGGTAGGATCAGAAGGGGTGAAATTAATGCGTGGTATGACGACAGTTTGACCGGAGTCAATCAATTTCGCTGTGATAGTGTAGTTGCCCAAGTGAGTTACAACTAATCTGGCGCCACTAATTAAGCCCTGCTTAGCGTTTAGGTTTGTAATCAACATGATAATAGCGTTCTTTTTTAGTATAAGTTTATGAGGTGGCAAACCTGAAGGGCTTAATGAGTTCAGAAATTCTAATCAAGCGGTTTGGGGAAGTAAATATAAATTCAAGTTTTGATTAATTTAATTCATTTTATAAATAGATCAGCAGGTCGAATACCTTGAATCAAATTTTAAGTTGAAATTAAATGCGGAATGAGATAATATACGCATGAAATCGAAATCGGTTTCATTTCGATATATCTCGATATTCTCGATAGAGGATCGATAGGTCAAGCGTTTAGGTTTGTAATCAACATGATAATAGCGTTCTTTTTTAGTATAAGTTTATGAGGTGGCAAACCTGAAGGGCTTAATGAGTTCAGAAATTCTAATCAAGCGGTTTGGGGAAGTAAATATAAATTCAAGTTTTGATTAATTTAATTCATTTTATAAATAGATCAGCAGGTCGACTACCTTGAATTAAATTTTAAGTTGAAATTAAATGCGGAATGAGATAATATACGCATGAAATCGAAATCGGTTTCATTTCGATACATCTCGATATTCTCGATAGAGGATCGATAGGTCGAGGGCGGGATTTCAAAAAACCGTTTTTTCAATTGTAATTTTTCGAAAAACAACTGAAATGTGAGTAATTTGTACATTTTTCCGGTGTAGTGGTTAAGAAAAGCTTTAAAATGATGCCTTATTTATGGAAATTGATGAAGTATTAATGAAGTTATGGCGTACCGACAAATAAAAAGCCCTTGAAAAATAATATATAAGATGGTTTAAAAGACTAAGAGAGAGATTAATTAGTGTATCCAAATCATACAACATAACAAATTGTTTTACGGTAATGGCTAGTACAGAAAGAAGTCGGAGACGATAATGGCTAGATAACTCCCACGTTGAGCAGAAGAGCTCTAGGTAGCGTTGGAATTATATAGATAGTAATGCATCTCCTTTTCACACGTGTACTACATCATCATGAATATTAAATCTGCTAATGAATCATGCATGTGTTTACCTAATTTATTATGAAAACCTGATTTATCATGTATGTGTTTAAAAAACCGTATGATAAATATTTCGTAGCCATAAGCCAGTCGTTTTCTGCGTGTCACGTAATGCGTTAGGTAAGTTTTTGCTATTTTACTTCCACAAAGTGCGAAAAGTTACAGGACGCATACAAGCAAGCACGTATGATCTTCCTTTCCTGCTCCAGGATGAATCAAAAAACAATGCTAAGGGATATTTAATCAGGAAGAGTGCGATTAATGATAGGTAATCGCACTCGCAATAATACAGAAACTCACGTTAAAGACCAATATGCGCGTAAATCAGCGCAATGTGTTAACCATATTTTGAAAACTGCTCTACGACATCGGTAATGGAAAAGTACCAGTTGATGCCAACACAAAAATATTTCAATTCCATTGAACTTTTATATCATCGTTCCATCGAACAATCATTTCAGAAAGCTTTTCCACAAGTTGTCACCAAATTTCAAAAAACCGCGATGGCTTTGCGAACGTGCTATTTTGGTACAAAAAAACACCGAAGTCAATGCAATCCACTATGCCATCAACGAATGAATTTCGGGCGAGTCTTTAACCTACAAACCGATTGATAGCGTCATGAATGCGGACGATATTTTTAACTATCTAATTGAGTTTTTAAATTCGTTGGATCTTTCTGGTGTACCACCACACAAATTGTCACTCAAACTCGGCGCACCTATAATTCTTTTGCGAAACATGAATGTGAACCAGACTCACTGTCAAACCACTGATAGCAAACGTCATTGAAGCGACAATTCTGAATGGCAATTCAAAAGGAGAAGATGTGCTTATTCCACGTATTCCCATCATTCCCACCGACATGCCATTTGATTTCAAATGGCAATTCAAAAGGAGAATTCTGAATGGCAATTCAAAAGGAGAAGATGTGCTTATTCCACGTATTCCCATCATTCCCACCGACATGCCATTTGATTTCAAACGACTACAGCTCCCCGTTCACCTTGCATTCTCAATGACATTCAACAATGCACAATGTAAATCGCTTCAAGTGAGTGGATTAAATATGGAAAACCCATGCTTTTCACACGGTCAATTATATGTTGCATGCTCATGAGTGGGAGAGCCGAAAAAGTTGTTTTTGCAAGGGCGGTAGAACCAAACATATTGTATATCCGAAAGCAGTCGAATAACATTTTCAACTCTATTTTATTACACAAAATATAATTTTCTTTCATTAATGTTGAACATGTAAATGTGCCAGCTTTGTATATCTGTGCCTACTTAAAAAGAAAAAGAGGCATTGCAACGCATGCCGGGCCCCGCCGGCGATCGCGCCTCAAGTTCGCGCCACCTTATTTCTCTCTCAAGTTTGCATGGGATGGGAAAGCTTAAAAGAATGCAATTGCTGTTTTAGGGAAGAAAATATAATTCTGAATGTTTTTTCATTTTTGGGAAACATATACACTCATTTAGCCACATTTTCCACTGCCTCCACTTGAGTACTGCAAAAATAAGAAAAACACCAAGTTCACTTCAAGAGCACACCAGACTGCCTGCAAAGCAGACAGTCGGTCTGCTAGTCTCTATATATTAATCTTGTAGCGTGTCAGTCAGTCAGTCATTCTGTATCAATTTTGTTTATATCTCTCTCGAGTTTTGAGCTAGAGAAATGAGATTTGGTGCATTAAATGTGGATTCTCTGTCTTTATGATTTGGTAGTAGTTTTGGATTTTTATTAGTTGGTGGTGCAAAGAAAAATGCAAAAAACCGTGGCTGTTAAGCTCATAATCCGTAAAAACTGCTTAACAACGATGCATTTATTTAAGCTAGCAACGGTAAAGTAAAAAAACGTTGTTAATTTATCTTTTTCAGGTAAATGTTGATTGCACTACGATATGTTTATTACGTTTTTATTCCATTTCTTTTATTTCCCTTAATATATAGCTACTTTTACGCGAATGAAGTTATTTAGTGAATATATTTAGAAATCATCCGGGTGAACGTTTAAATGTATGCCACCCCAAAACAATAAGGTTCTAGACAAATTTCTGAAAACTCAACGTCAATATAATCAATTAAGTGTTTTGATATTGCCGTTCCCTTGATTTGGTTTTATTGCATAAGATATACGATTAGCTAGCGTAAGTGAAATAAACCTCAAGATTTTTCCTTTCATTCAAGTGTCTGGATAAATATCAAAGGCCGTAATCGTTTCAATATATTTGCGTGTGCCGCTGACTCAATATTGGTACAAACTTCACGTCAAAAGTTTAGAAGTATTACTCATACCATTACGAATGCTACATGAATATGCGAGAAACTGACCTCGGAGATAATTCATTACCAGTATTTGTTAATATATGTCAAATATTGCTCTCGTGCTTGCTTTGGGGAAGTAAAATTGCCAGTGGGGCACCTCAAGAGCACACCAGACAGATACTGCCTGCAAAGCAGGCAGCAGGTCTGCTAGTAATGAAACTAAAAATAATAATTGTTATCGCTAAAGAAAATTTCAGGTTTAAATTGACAACTAGCATCAAAATGTCGTTATATTTACAATCTCCCACCGTGACAGTATAGGTTAATTTTTGCTTTAATATTAAGAATCAGAGTTTAATACACGTCTTTACTTCAATGTTTTCAGAAATCTGTTCGTACATTTGTCAATTAATAATTCAATTACTTAGATCTGCATTGTTACAAAAATATTCCACTTAAACCTTAAGATATTTTTCACTGCACCCCAATATATTGAACACAATAAGAAAGGTAACCGCCAATTGAAAACAATTATGGAAGGAGAATTGCATAATAATAATTATAAAGTAATATAATAATGGAATACACTGGTTAAACAATGGTAAATATTTAATAAAATTTTCTAGAGGTTAGCTACACCGATGTTATAATCTCTATGGAAATCTTTGCTTCAGCTAAATTTCTACTAATTCCACTGATATATCCAACATGACTTGTACACCTAAAGTATCCTCATTTCCACAAAATCTATCACCTTGATTTCATAATTACAAACCGTCAATATAATGAATCAAGCCCAAGCCAATTATTCTGGTTGGGTTAATTTGGGCAAATAGGTGGATTTTAGACGATTTCTTTCAAAAACAGCAACAATGACATTATAATTTCTTAAGATGACAGGAAAACAATACCATACCTTACATGTTGCATTGGGGAACCGAGGGAAGAGATGGCACACCAAGTTGTATTCACCTGAGGAGTAAAAGAATTAATTAGAACGTTGTTCAATTTGACAACCGCAGTACATCTATGAGTAATAAAAAACTTTGTTTGATAAGGTTCACGAGCATTATGGAACTCAGGTATACTCAAAATACAGTCATAATTGATACTTATGTATAAGTTATCGAAACGATTTATACTTCTGATTAACTTTATATGGCTGAGAGAATGTTTAAAAGAGCACAACTTTTATCGCAAAGGAAGGCATGCTTTAATTTAGCAAAATTCAAATTTCAGATATTGACATCATGCTTTCTTCATGATAACAGAGAATGCAAAGTATAATTACAAAAGTTTCACCTGATTTTCAGTGTAATAAGAGCCTTCGGGAGGAAGCAAAGAAAACTTTCGAACTCGTATCATTCCCTGAAATGGAAAGTGATACACTCCACTTGGGTAAGACATTCACCAAAAGGCCGTTCACTTATTCACTCAGGGGACGAAAAATTGTCCGATAAAGCCGATGGAGATATTCATTCATTCAAGTATTCTACCAGCTGATTGGTAGGTTCTTGGACAGTCCCCATGCTGTATCCGAGCCACATAGAAATTGTCTCGCTTTCCCTCCTAAGGCTGGCACGTTATTAGATCCCTCTTCAATTCTTCATATCTTCTACCTCCTCGTATTTCATCCAGAATTCCTATCCTCCTCCTTCCTCTTCCACGCTTCCCCAGTGTTCTCCCCTCTATCACTCTTTTCAACATGCCCTCTCCAATCAAAACCTCATCCATACATATCTTCTGCCTTCTCCGAACCTCTGCCACAAGCTTCCTCTCCGACCATATCCAATACCTCCTCGTTCGTCTTTCTCGCCATCCAGCTAACCTTCTACATCCTTCTCCAAACCCACATCTCAAACGCCTCAAGTCTACGCACATCCTCCCATCGCAATTACCAAGTTTCCGACCCATATAGCGCCACGCTCCATAATAAAGTTTTCACCAGCCTCTTCTTTACGTCTCTTCTCAGACCCCCCCTCATCAATTCCCTTCTCTTCGAAAATGCTTCTTTAGCAAGCGCAATTCTGGATCTGACGTCCGTACCACTGAACCCATTCGCCTCCAAAATACTACCCAGATACGTAAACTGCTCGACCTGCTCTATCTTCTGCCCTCCCACCATTATCATCAGCCCCGCCTTCTTACATCTAGAAAATCTCACTACTTTCGTTTTCTTGTGATTAATCTTCATCCCATACCTTTCGCACTGCACCTCTAATACATTCACCATTGACTGTAACCCCTTGGCCGACTGACTAACCAATACTTGATCATCTGCAAATCTCACTGATTTTATCAGCTCCCCTCCTACATTTATTCCTACCTCCTCCTCTCCACATGCCTCCCTTACCATTTCTTCTGAATACACTTTAAAAAGCAGCGGCGATAGTGGGCACCCCTGCCGCACTCCCCGTCCTATCGTGGCCCATCCCGATTATCCATTGGCTACCGTAACCTGCGCCGTCTGGTTCATATACAAATTCCGAATCAGACGCTTGTCCCTCCAATCGATCCCTAATTTCTCCAACACTCCCATTAATTTCGTCCATTCCATCCGATCAAACGCCTTCTCGAAATCTACGAAGCATGCAAAAACATCCTGCCCATACTCTAGGTTTCTTTCTACTAACGTCCTCATCGTAACCGCGGAACGTAGTTTAAGTCGCACGATATTCCGCCTTGCTCGTCCACACTCAATCCTGTATGCCTCGCCGTGCCGCTAGCAGCAGAGAGAGCGAGCAGAAAAGAACGGCATCCTCAAATATCACCCTGGACGCATCAATACTAGTAATCCCATCCAACTCCCCTCAAGCCGAATGGATTTAACGGTTGCGGAGAGAGCCTTAGAGCGCGGCGCTGAGTCCAGACTCCCGCGTATACAAGCACCGAGGGCTCAAAGCGGCCGCATAAAAGACGTCAAATAAGGACTCCAGTCCATCGCTGCTAATCAAATTTGCAACCTTGGTCACCACCACGGAAAAAGCGTGTTCGGGGAACACCCGTTCATATCCCGCCACCCGCTCCCGGAAACATTGCATACCCGACCCACATCCCAAGCCACTCTCCGCGGCGATCATTCTACCGCAGGGTGCAACGGCAAGTCATCAAAGGCACCGCCTTTTTATATCGCTCCACCACCTCCCTTCCATTGGGTGACAGCCAACTGTTGACCAATCGGATTCTTCCTCTCCTTCTTCCCCTTCACCCGTTCCTCATCACCTGATTCGAAGAATTTGGGTCAAACGGATCACCCATTACATTCGGTTGAACTACTACTGCAGTTTCCTATGGATGGTCAGCAACTAAGCCAGCCTTACCTCCTGGCGCGCACCAGCAACTCACTGATGGTCGTAAGGCTACTCATAGTAATGCAAAAGAAGAGTTAGATTCCTACTAGTCGATAATGTTACTAAATAACGGAATATAAAGACTCATAATAGTATCACAATCCTAGGATATGTATACTGCAGCCCTCCATTTCGCCTTATCCCATGCCAGTTCCTTCACTTTCCTATTGTTATTCTTCCCCGTATCCCTCTTGACTTGCCGCAAGTATTTGTCTCTTGGTCTTCCTCTGGGGACTTTCCCTTCAATTTCTCCCTACATTACATCGTTGTGTCTCATAACATGAAAAACTCACCCTGCTCTTCTTTGGCGTATGGTGCTTCACAGTACAAAAAGGGGAAAGAAGTTTATCTGTGGGATTTGTAATATCCTAGTTCTTATTATTGTGCTCCTCAGTGTCCTTTCTTCTCCAATTCTTCTGTATATCTCCTCGTTTCTCACCCTATCCGTCCATTTGATCTTTAGCATCCTCCTCCAGCACCATGTCTCGAAGGCTTCTATTCTCTTCTGGTCAGTTTTTCCAATGGTCCATGCTTCTGATCCGTAGAGTGCCACTGACCACACGAATGTTTTCACGTACTGCTTGTTTCCTTGTCTCCAATCTTATGCTCTTCCAGCAGAATAGCGGCCTTTTGGCAATGAATGTCGTCTTAGCTTGGGCCATTCGACGCTTGATGTCTGTCGCGCTTCTTCCATCCCAGGTAATGGTGCTCCCGAGGTGTGATTCCACTTGCTCCAATCTTTCTCCTTTGAGGCGGACGTCGGCCACTACATTCTCTCTTCCGAACACAAGTATCTTAGATTTCTTTTTATTGACTTTCATTTTCTATTCCTGGGACACTTTTTCAATGGTGTTCTGTGAGTTCTGTAGGTCTTCCTCGTTTTCTGCTACGATCGCGATATCATCAGCGAATCGTAGCATGTTTATTTCTTCTCCATTCACTTTGATTCCTTGTTCATCTATTTCTTTTATCGCTTCCTCCATGAACATATTGAAGAGTGCTGGTGACAGGTTACATCCTGGTCGGACCCCTTTGTTAATTTTTGCCTCCATATTTCTTCCATCTTGCGTGCGTATTGTGGCCCCCTGGTCCTTGTAGAGGTGGTAGATGATTCTTCTGTCATTGTAGTCCAAACCACTTTTTTCCATAGTATTGAACATCTTATTCCATTCGACGTTATCGAATGCCAATTTTGGGTACACGAAGGCTATATACTTTATAATATAAAGACTACACAATACTAGTTTGGTGCAAGAACATAATTCTGTCGTACGAATGGTGTGTCATCTTTAATGAGAGAAAGTTGAACATTTCCCTTTAAAATAGAGTACAACAACCTATAAGATGACAACTAAATTCGGCTTAATATATATCTATCCACAAAAATTATTTCAAAACTACACGTAAATTATCCTGAAATTCAACGCAACAACATATTTCACGCGGAGGAAAAAGAAAGAAATAGGATGACTGCTTTCCAGATACCGTGCTAGGAAATTTTTTGAAATTCACCACCATCATAAGCGGATGCAAAAATACGATCGAAATAAATAATAGGGGATTAAATTCAATCCGAAAAATCGTTTTCCTTCATCTTCGGGAATTTACGACATGCAAACAGTTCATAAATGGTTACCTTCTCTTTGAATTCTTTGCTAATTACTCAGGATATTTTGACTTCTACATCTTTGTGAACGACTGATTTTCTCTTTTGCTAAATTTCAGATTGTATTAGTTTTATAAGATCATAGTTGTTAAATTAGAATTTAATAGACACACATCTCATCCACGAGTAGGTAATTAAGAGGGATTTATTCATTGTACAGTTCTGTTCAAAAAAATCGTACCGCCGAAAATTTCTAAGTCCCCAGTTTTCAATGATGTGGCATCGTGGCTGAACCACGCCCCCCTGAGACGGGGAGCAACAGCCTTTCCAAGCTGAACGAGAGCCCTCCCTCCCAGTAGCTGGAGGAGTTGAACAACCCACGAAAGGAAATTTTTGACCTGCGAAAAGGATAATTTCGGAGGGGAGGGGTAAGTTTTCTTTTCTTGTGATGTGTGAGTAAGATGGAAAGCGAGATGAGCGGGGGAGCAATAAACTCTCCGAGCGGAACAACTTCCGAACTCGCTTGCCCAGAGGGAACCTCCACCCGAAGGACGATTTTGACCTGCTAAGGGATTTCTGAGATGTGTTGGATTTCGGACTCCCGTTTGGTTATGTGTGAGCGAAAATGAGTAGATGAACGATCGGTCTGTCGGCCAAAGTCACCCGAGCTCTCTCGTAATAGAAAGCTACCATGTAGAAGCCAGGATTCAAATATCCATTAAAAGTCTCAATTAGAGTACAGGGAATAATCCCGCTGCAAATGACTTATCTTCCATTATTTTTTCTCTAGAAAAGGCTATTACCGCGAGTCGTCGCTCGAAGAGATCGAATCGTGTCAAAGAGAATTTATGAATTTTCTCCTTAAGATTTATTCAAATAATTCCATTACTTGAAAACATCTTGACTTTCTTGGTATTTCTGCTATTTGAACTTCAATTAAGAGCGAGTATCATCCGTGAACCAAAGATATCATATAATATGAAGATCATTAAGCAGGCTGATATCTCGATTGTGCCCACCTTCCATTCTGGAATCCTATGAGTGCAGCCTTTTTTTACTCCTTTGCTTAGTTTACAATTCAGTATAGTAACAGGTTATTTTTATGGCAACAAAGAAATGTATTCTAAATTCCACCGCGAAACAATAATTGAGAAATTATTATTGTGTGGATCGAAAGTGTTTTCCTAATCATTCCAATACTGGAATGAAATAGCATCGAGCTAGTTCAATCCGAAGATATTTGAAGTAAATACCGTTCCTTGTTCATCGAAAAACAACATTTAAAATCAAAGAAGCGCAGTCGTATAGTTAAAAGCTTTTCAAAAGAAATTGATATGATATTGGATCCTCTGGAATGCTCACTATTTAAAAAAGAAACCATTAATTAGTTACGGTTTGCGCATAAATACATCGCCCCTGAAAAAGTCTATTCCCGAATACTTTGGGATGATAGGTGTGCGCTAAAATTTGAGCCTGAAATTATGGGTTATTACAGAACGAAACAGAGTGATCCAGTTTTAAATCCCATCCAAAGTATTGATTTTTTATCGAGAATTTCGCATTTTCTTGTAGCTTATTGTGTATAGTAATTCCAAATACACCAGATATATATACACACCTAATTATATCGAAGATAAACTTGTAAGCGCGGTTCCTAAAATGCGTTTCCTGGTTTACTTCATAAATTACTTTCGAAAAGAGTAAGCAGTCATATGAAGAAGCTAAATGAAAGTCCAAAACAAACTAAATACTTATAGCTATTTAGTTTGTTTCTTATAAGAACAACTCGTGGTATTTCAAATATAATACCCTGTACGTAGGGGGCCCTATACGATCACTGTAGGGAAGAGGCCTTTGGGATTATTATGAGCTAGGAGACAAAACTCAGCCAATCATGGATATCGACTAAACTCAGTTTAAATGGCCAAGATCTCTTTAAGGTGCTTCCCTCGAAAATGTATGAATATTGTTGCCTTGAGACTTAGACTTGGAGAGCAGTTGTGAAAATGATAGCGTAATAATGGGATCTCGATGTTATTGAGTAAAGTGATCTTTATTTTGGATTCGTTAACTCTTTGGTTATTCTTCAGCTCCCTTACGTGAACAAATAAAACGTCTCCCTCCCCGGAGCTCTTTTAGTTTCTTATAAATATTTTTGATTTATACGCGTATTCATTGACGTAGAAACTTGTCAAAATTTTGACGCATTTTCGCAATCACTGTCTGGAATTATATGGCTGCGCTTGTACGAGTAATAAAAACTGAAAAGCGATTTCATATGATACGCAGGCATAGGAATAGCATGCTTTTAGTGCCACATTTTTTTCGAAAAGAAGTAATCAACAGATTTTGATTATTATTCAATGCATCATAAAAGTAATCAAGAATGTCAAGATCGCTATACTCAGGATTAAAATATAATGGCGCAAGAAGAAAAATATTAAGTGGCTCTCAAAACAACATAAAAAATTTCATTACTATTAAACTACACCAGTGTTTTTCAACCATCTAGAATAAGCGACCTCCTACGACCCCCCTATTTGCGTCTCTAAAATAGAACCGCGTTTCGATAAATTAGTAAAAAATAAACAGGCACAGCCTTTTCACTGAAATTATTGTTGTATCTTTAATGTAGTGTAGGTGTAGATTGCAATCTGAAATTTTTGTATTTTGAATGTAGTGTAGGACCTATAACCCTTGCTTTTTATCTTACCCGGCTTGCGACCGCGACCGCCCCATCAAGCCTTTCAGACCCCCTTGGGGTTGCGACCCACAGGTTGAAAAACACTGAACTGCAACATTAAAGGACAATAAAAATGCAGCAGTAGTTCAACATGGAAGTTCCATAAAGTGTAAAATCGAACATCCTATTGAGATCAGATGCTTTCATGTACAGGTGTAGCAAAACTTGGCGGCACTCGCCCGTACAGAAAATGACGTCGGAGAGAGGAGATCATACAAGAGAGGAGGGATAATGATCCTTAGGTTCTCTCTTGAAGTCCACAACAGAGCCCTTCGATAACTTTGGTCTCTCATCAACGCTTTATTCGTTCTCGGTGACCTTAAACGCTCGCGCTGGCGATTGCCACCAAGTTTAGCTAAACATATATACTAGCCCAATCACAGTAATCAAGCCCGGTTCATACTTCTCGCTCACTATTGGCTGAGTTAAAATCATGAAAGTTAATATCTGTCACGCCCTCCCCACCCTCCCCCGGGCCCCCACCTCCCTCCTCACCGCACACATTGGTTCCACCCCTAGCCGCACCTAACCAACTCTCTTGGCTTCTCCAACTCAGAGTCCTCTGGATGGCCATTCTCAACACTACTCCCTCATAGGGTTGTAGTGTACACTCAGTCCCTCAACACTACTCCCTCTACTATGTAGTGTATTATCGGCAATCCAGAGGACTCTGCTCCAACTCATCCTACGTCGTCCCATCGCTGACACTCGGACAGCGAGCGCTCCTCGGCCGTTCCCCCTCCCACTAACTAATCTCGCTCAACCCTAAGCCCGATCCATCGAGCACGATGAGCAATAAACACAATATTCCCACAGTCACTAATATATTCCTAATGCTTTCTCTGCTGCCCTCTCTTTGCCCTCGCCCTCGTGTCACTCCTCTTCCTTTACGCCCTTCCGCTCTCTTTCATCACTTTTTCTAATTTCAATGGCACAATCTAGTATTCCTCCACAGCAATTTCATTGCCAACAACATTCACGGCTTTCACGAAATCATTTCATGTTTCACACTACCCGCGGTTTCACCCAGCATGTTCCGCAATAAAAATTTTTTTATTGTAATTCATGTTTATACTTGTTTCTTATTATGTCGTGCTACTCTTCTTTAAGTCATCCATGTCTGCACTCTTATCTCTCGACCATCTATTCTAATTCTCGTTCTGAACTTCCACGGACGGTCTCTCAAACCTATTCCTCCGACTTAATTGCATTCAGTTTTTGCACCACTCCTCGCCAATGCAATCAGCAATCTTCTCTTCTCTCGATAATTACAACTACGTGCTGGACCAATCTCTAATTACGCATTCGCGCTCAAGACTTTGAGGCAACTTTCTGCAGTCGACAGACACTCACCGCCAATTCGTGGACAGTGCGATTGAGAGTAAATCTTGTACCTGTCGTGCAATTGCAACAGCGTAAGTTACCAGGTCCTCAACTTTAATAATGAGTTTGGAAGAGCATTATCACCTTTCACAATCAAAGCTGCCACTCGAAATAGTGTGGAACATCACAGCCAAGGAATACACTCCCTTCAGTAATCTGATCGTAAATCATCATTCTCGCCTGCTGCTGACAATTGACCGGTTAAATGCTTGATCATTTAAGCATTTCCTACACCATTTCTCTTGTCGCTTCTCAATATCTCACTTCCATCATTGAGTAATATCCTCATTAAATTACACTCTATTTGCATTTTTCAAAGACTACTATAGTTTTCCTTCGGACAAAAACCTAGCTCTGATGGTCTACAGCTATAGGAAAATTTGATATTTTCTGACTCCATCAAGTTAAGGAATCTACAAAAGAGTAAGAGGAAACCATCTTCACCAAATAAGAAACCGACGACAAAAGCACAATATCAAACGAAAAGTTGTTCCTATATCTCCCCCCACTCTACCACCCTGCCTTTCTCTACGGTAGTAAAAAAATCATTTCATTGTTAAAAATCTTGAACAATAAGATCCAAAGAACACTGTGAATTAGCAACTTAATTGATAACGTTAGGGTCACTTAAAATTTTAATGACTCATCATTAGTGTACCAAGCCAATAAAACAATATTTTAGGCTTAATGTAATGTTTTCGTTCTAAGTTACCACAAAAGTGGAGCCAGAGGACCGAAAACCATGAGGAGCAAAAATCGAGAGAGGAGATAATCCCGGGTTATGATATCAAAAAATGTTTATGAGTTTAGTATCCCCCGAGAAGGGAATTGGTTTCATTGCGGCTCGGCGTCTCTTTGAACGAAAAGAGAATCTCAGACTAATTTTTGAAGGAGCACGCAGACAGACAATTCAGGTTACATTTGGCCGTGAACCAAAGCAGAATATCAGATTCTTAAGCTTGAAGGGAGTAACTTTTCCAGCCAACATTTCACTCGAACCAAGATGAAAAATAAGCATTTCTTTCAAATCACCACGTATTGTCTACGATAGGTATATCTCTTTGAACGTACGTATACGTAAAATGTCTCTGTGAACCTGCTGCGAGCAAGCTTATTCATTACTTTTCGTCCTCCTCACTCCCCGTTTCATCATAGGATCGGAACGGCATCGTGAATTTAAAAACCTCTCTCGTTACTAATACATCCATAGCTCCGTCCACGTCTCGAAGGTTTTCCCTTATTGAGGGACTTTCTTCAGAAAAATGTGATCATTATGCAATGCAAGTACGATATTTACACCTTGAACAGGTTTCCGCCTAAGACATATTCCGTCTCTCACAGTTTTTACAGTAGTTTGATCGCAGTTTCACCCATCTCTCATAATGTATACAAGTAATATATATGGCAAAAACCCTCTCCAATAGTAGAAGTTCTTCCGTCTCATTTCTCAAATTGAGAAATTATCTCATTCCATCTATTTGAAACAGTAATTAAAATGGCTAAATAACATTAAATATAATTATATAAATCGCAATATTAATTCTACCTAAATACTTCAAGCTCAAAACATCAGCCAAAATATCGAAGTATATTTTAACAAGTGTAGCTAAACGTGTTGGATGTCACTTTAATCAATACTTTTAAAACCAAAATAGCAACATGCCATTTAAAATAATTCGGAGTAAACACAACAAAGTAAGTAGAGTTGTCAATTTTTTTAAATCTTTCCTTGAATAACTTGTTACCACACCTTGACAAAGCTGCGTAAAATTGCCCACACGTAAAAACACGAACAGGCTAGTCTTGTCGTATATCTGTCCTTGAGATTTAGTGATGGTAATGGAATAAGCCAAGCAGAGTGAAAAATGCTTTCTGCGCAATTCAAATGGTATCTCATTACCCTGCGTTAGGGTGCGGCTTATTTTTCGAAAATCGGAAAATCTAAAAGTTCCACCCGTCAAAACATTCATTTTGGTGAAAAAACACATGCGTGAAATTTTTGTTGAGTTGCGATATTGTTAACACGTGCCGCATGGGGTCTGAAATACCCCACTCAAAAAATGGAAATGTCGCATCATAATAACTGGTTTTGGAGTAAATCTATGATTTTACGATACCTCAGGGCTAAAATTTCATTATTTTTTACCTAGCTTTAGCCGTTTAGGAGATGCAGAAGGGCGAAGCGAGCTCGAAATGCTTATTAGGGGGCGCCGCGATGCGCCGCGCCGCGCGCCGGCGCGGACGAGTTCACCTGTCCGTAGACCCCCCCTCTAAGCGGCCCACGACGACACCGCAACTTCTACGGTGTCTCGTGGTAATTGCATAGTTCTGGAGCACTCATTCACTGGTTATGGCGAAGAACATCGTGTTTTAGTAATTATTTCAATTTATTATTAACTCTGTCATAAAAATTCCAAATCAGTCATCTTCATTTAAAAGAAATCTGTATAGCTAGCAAAATCAAACAGTAATCTGAAGGACAGTGCACTAATGAAAAGGAAAAATACAAGGAGTTTCAGATACCAATACTTATCTATACGTTTTTATTAAAGTTGTCTTCCTTACATCTGGCACCCTTCTTCTATGTTCTTGAACAACAAGTAACAATTCCAAGTCTTTGGTCAAAGTTCTGGAAAATCCTTTCAACAATTAACCCTTCACCTTTAATTTAAGTTCACTTGTCCGTAGACCCCCCTGTAAGCGGCCCTCGACGACACCTTTGCAGGAGTATTTTTGCGACGCATTTGGAGGAGATATATCCCAAACAAACATAAATGAAAGTACTATTCGGAGACAGCGGGATAAGCACAGGGCTAGTTCAGCGGAGAAAGTGAGAGAGTCATTTTCCCCGGATCCAATACTGACTTTGCATTGGGATGGTAAAATGGTAAATGGCATTTCTCGGTAGTAATGACACCAAAGAGAGATTGACAATAGTTGTTACAGGTGTCATAACCAATAA
Organism: Pyrrhosoma nymphula; assembly: GCA_963573305.1. Classification (NCBI taxonomy): domain Eukaryota; kingdom Metazoa; phylum Arthropoda; class Insecta; order Odonata; family Coenagrionidae; genus Pyrrhosoma; species Pyrrhosoma nymphula. The sequence continues at coordinate 99,963,686 of OY754332.1, read as the reverse complement.
AATACTTGCAGCCCCAGAGCTTCAGAATGGAAGCGGAATAGCCATTGCAATAGCAGCTTTTAATATAGTGATACAATGGAACATTTCCAAAAATGTTAAAGCAATTGCATTTGATGCAACCAGCGCTAACAAGGGTTGGTTTATTTTCCTTTTCCTGATGTTTTCAGTTATAATGATGCAACTGATAAGTAATACCAATGTTGTATTCTTTTCAAGGGATTAAGAATGGCGCCGCAGTACAGGTTGAGCACTTATTTAAAAAAAGTAATTGCTATGGTTGCCTTGCCGACACTATATCTTTGAAATTTTTTTGGAGGGAGTTTATCACCAAATAAGGGGACGTTCAGCTGGGCTATAAACTTTGCTATTAAAAAAAATTCCAGCGTCAGTGGGCATCTATTGATGCAATTACTTATGAGGCCATTGATAGTTACCCAGATCCCGGAGAAAGTTTTAAAATGGAGACGAAACTCTCAATAATTAACTTCACACAGGAGCAAATCAATGCACGCGGCTACTATTTTTGGTTCATAGGAATTAGTTATTAAAATATTACAAAGCTAATATCCCAATTTGCCTTTATCAGATCGGCCAGCCTAGAGATGATTACTTGGAACTTTTAGAGCTCTCAATTATATTTATCGGGGGTGAACCTGCCAAAGGCGTAAAGTTTTTACAACCAGGGCCAATGCATTGTGCGAGGTGGATGTGCAAAGCAATTTACGCACTTAAAATTTGGGTTTTTCGTGAGCAAGTGCTGATTACCGATGCTGATTCCAAGGGGCTATTTAATGTTTGCATATTTATTGTAAAAGTTTATATCCATACCTGGTTTGTTTCCCCGTTAGCCACATCAGCACCTAGAAATGACTTACTTTTTTTAAAGAAGCTCATTGAATATGAAAGCACTAATATTACTGTCGCCAAAGCTGCTTGAAAAAAATTACGGGACACCTATGGTAACTGCGTGAGGAGCTGGTGGGTCTCTCAGCATTCGATTCCTGTCTTAGCGATGAAGAAAGAGCGAGGCTAGTGGAAGGTATCAAATCTCGTGGAGCACAAGAAGAATGGTCCAGGAGGACACATTCATTTAGATGATGTACCACAAATGAGTATTTCCAATTTAGAAAACAATTGCTAATTTCTTTTCAAATTTTGGAATTAGCTGCGATATTTTTGATCTACCAGTCAGCAGTTGGGCGAGGAATTCAAGTTACCTCCATGGTGAGAGAGTAGTCAAGTCATTGCAAGTAGTTAATGACCATGCAGAGAGAGGAATTAAATTGTTGAAAGATTTTTGCAGAACTTTGACCAAAGACTTGGAATTGTTACTTGTTGTTCAAGAACATAGAAGAAGGGTGCCAGATGTAAGGAAGACAACTTTAATAAAAACGTATAGATAAGTATTGGTATCTGAAACTCCTTGTATTTTTCCTTTTCATTAGTGCACTGTCCTTCAGATTACTGTTTGATTTTGCTAGCTATACAGATTTCTTTTAAATGAAGATGACTGATTTGGAATTTTTATGACAGAGTTAATAATAAATTGAAATAATTACTAAAACACGATGTTCTTCGCCATAACCAGTGAATGAGTGCTCCAGAACTATGCAATTACCACGAGACACCGTAGAAGTTGCGGTGTCGTCGTGGGCCGCTTAGAGGGGGGGTCTACGGCAGGTGAACTCGTCCGCGCCGGCGCGCGGCGCGGCGCCCCCTAATAAGCATTTCGAGCTCGCTTCGCCCTTCTGTATCTCCTAAACGGCTAAAGCTAGGTAAAAAATAATGAAATTTTAGCCCTGAGGAATCGTAAAATCATAGATTTACTCTAAAACCAGTTATTATGATGCGACATTTCCATTTTTTGAGTGGGGTATTTCAGACCCCATGCGGCACGTGTTAACAATATCGCAACTCAACAAAAATTTCACGCATGTGTTTTTTCACCAAAATGAATGTTTTGACGGGTGGAACTATTAGATTTTCCGATTTTCGAAAAATAAGCCGCACCCTACCCTGCGTGTCAAGAAACATCCACGGAATGAATGCAATCGAATTTTCCGGCCATGAGACAAATTAATAAAATGAACAAAAACTGACTTTAAAACAAATTGAATAGTCTTAAGACGAATATCAGGTCATATTCATAAAATAATTTAAATACAAACGACAAAGTGTCTTACCATATATCAGCGTATTAATCCCATTTGTCAATATTGGAGTCAAGCACCCTTCGGTTTGGCAAACTGGTAGCTTCATTTTGCAGGATATTATATTGGATATGTGATTGATGGCCCAAATATTTGTAGCAGATCATCGAATATACTTCTACTCACTCCACAGTATTGTAAAACTTAATAGGATGTACACATATATCTTCAAACGAATTGTAAACTGTAATTTCAATATTCCGTGACGTGTTAATAGATGCACCCAATACGGATGTTTCCACCGTTTGGCCCTCACACGAAGCAAAAGTGGTATACCGCAGAGATTCAATATCATTCGTTGTAAAACAACTGTAGAATCTTGTCTTTACTTATTATGGTAAAAATAGTGAAACATAATTAACAAGGAGGGAGGGCGGCGAAAGGAGCAAGGAAAGCTGGGGGGTGGGTGTAGCATATATTACCCCACCTCGGAAGGAGGAGGTGTGGAGAGCTAAACTGATAACTGGGCCAGGGCAGGGTGGTGGTCTGTTTAGTAGAGGTATGATCAGAGAAATGGAGGGGGCCGTGAGACGAACTCCAGGAGAGGGGGCGGAGAGGAGCAGGGAGGTGGTCACAGAGGCGGGAGACACCCCATGGAGACCGGAGCACGGAGTAGTGCTGAGTCTCCAGCTGTACGGAACGGTATTTATGACGCAAAACAGCGGCAATACCGATCGACTATCGCTATACTATGCACAATTAGAACACAGCAGTGCTGTTTCCGGCTCTTTATCTCTCTTCGTTACCAGCAATTAAAGAGGAATTTCAACAATTTAATCTTAAGCCAAAAGTGGATATTTTTTCGAGCTATTGAAGCAATGTTTTAAATCATAAAATACCTTGTGTAATCGTTCTTTTGTTTTTAATTTCATGTGTTGCCCTCATCTCATTAATATCTTGAACATTCAGTTGGCGGTATGGTTAAAGCCTGATGGTTTCATATTTCACCCATATAGGCACTTAGTAATCCTATCGTCGGTGAAAGATAATCGAATACGTGTATCTTCATTACTATCGACAGCCGCTGGTAACTCGATTCACAGGCGCAGCAGTACTACGATCACCACCGAGGGTTTCTGGATAAGGACTTTTATACTTATTGTTAGTTATAAGTTAGCGGCTTACGTCGATCTTTCTCCACACCGCTTTCCCACGTCTTACATTACTCTATTCGCATTTTCCTTTACTCGATAAGTGTCAAGCAACTGACGAGCTCAAATGCCCGCTTTTCTTCATTGATTCCTGTTCGCGGCTGGGTGAATTTTATTCCCCACGCGGCCGTACTTTAAACAAAACCCACAATTAATATAAGATATTTATGGGAACGGAACGTCTCATTTGGCCAGTGAATGTTGCTCATTTCTTCAGACTGAACTCACTGTATCAGTCCTTCGTTTTATACTACCACATTTCACCAGGACAATCATTGTTCATCCACTCGCCCTTCAATCAATAGCAACAATTCCTTCAGGAGCTCCATTGCCAAACTATGCCTCGTTTCCATCACGTTCTAGAATATTTGTCCTTAACAGCTCAGCACAGAAACGACAAACATCAATCCGTAATGGATGACAATGCTTGCATCAGATTTCCCAAGTTAGCATTACCGGATCAAAACATCCGCTATAGTAAAAAATTGCGAAACAAAGTAATTTGGCCAGCTGCTATTTTTACCTCGTTGATTAAGTTTCAAGGTACATCTTCGAGAAAAAATATAAGCATAATGAGTCACTTGTGCTCCTAGTGAAAACAAGTAACAGAGCCATATTCTCTTTTTGTTCACACTTGCTCAGCAATTATCCTCCAAAGCGACGTAAATCAAGGTGATAAGGAAAAAATCAGCTTTTAAACATTAAAACGCAGGAAAAAAAACAATAATCGTTAGGAACTCGCTCAGAGCTTAATAAAAAAAATTGGAGAAAAGCATTCCTGAAAAAAATTTGATCGTCATTAACAGGTAATTTAAAGGGTACCAAGACATGGCCTTTGCGTTTTTTTTAGGTTAATGCAACCCCGCAATATTTTCACCTGCAGGCCGGTTTCGTCAGCAGATTAAGTTTGGGGTGTTCCCATAAAGGTACACACCCCAATATAAGTTTAAGTGATAGTTCTCAATTTCACTTCATGGAATTAAGACATCATAAAAGAAAAACCATAATACTTCATACGCTCCACACTTTTTTGAATACTTCGACCGAAGTCAACGATATGCCCGCGTCGCTACCAAGAGGTTCACCACAAATTTTTCTCGCAGTGTCTTTCATGCCCTACCCTACATTAGCTTTCCGTTAGGTTAAAGGATGGGGGTTATTTTTGAGGGATGAAAATGTAAACATTTACTTTTTTGAAAATGATTATGCACACTGAATAGTATCATCACCGAAGAGAAAGCGAAAATGTTCTATGAAAAACCTGTAATCATCGAAAAACTTTTTTTTAATCCCTAAGACATATTTCAAGATAAAGACAAAGGTTGCGTGTGTTCTTACTACAGTGTAATTCACCCAAATATACTTATTTATGCTGGACGTACTTGGAGAAAAATAAGTGACGGAATAAGAGAACATTACGCATATTTTAATAAATAGTACAAAAAACCTTTTTTTGCCAAGCATTGAAATGAAATGACTGTCCCACTATTTTTTAAATCCTATAGGTATGATGTGGGGGTACACAATTGGACTTAAAGGAAACCTTTGAAATTACCTTTTTTTAAAGAAGGTGGATCAGATTTGTTGAACGATCAAATTCCTTTGAACACATTACCCCAATAGCCGACCCTCCACCTTTCGCCATCTATCCCAGGCCGTGACCTATATCTTGTTCACCATTTTCAACTCTTACTCGTCCGCAATACTGTGTTTTGATATATTCCCTTCAAAAACTACCCTCCGACTTCCAGCCTTAAGGAAATCAGGAGGATAAAAGGCATTGCCAGAAACGCCTATATAGTAAAGTTCTTTTTAATAATAAGGGTTTAGCATCGATACCGGTTGAGATAATCCATCAAGTGTGAAAAATACGAAGTAACATTTTTTCCGGTTATACAATTCCCAATTAGGGTGATTATAAAGTTCATCTTCAACCACGGCATTCATCCAATTTATTCCAAAAATCAAATTTGTTTTCAGATAATAATAAATCCATATCAAATCACAGATAGGTATTTGAAATTTTCAAGGAATTGTTAAGAGTATGCATATTTAATTTCTAGCAAACATTTTTCTCAATTTATACCCATTTACTTACAATACTGAACATTTAACAAGCATTCGTTTTCATTAGCGCTGAAAATCAACGCACTCCAATCGTTAACTTAGCGAAGGATCCGCGCTCTAATTATAAATTCACGAATTTTAGGTGTAGCGAAATATACAAAATGTGACACTCGCTAGTGGAGAAATGGAGGTGGGCGAGGGTGAATAAATCGTCCATTGGAGGAAGTATGTACCAAAATAACTCACACAGGAGAGAACTTCAAATTCTTTGTCCCACCTTTCGTGTAAACCTTACCCTACCAAACATCAACCCTTCACAGGCGTGTGCCACCAAGTTTAGCAAACCTATATGATTCACAAAGCGATCACGTCACTTTACATGTAGGAAGAGTGACAATCTTCCCGGCATGAAACGTCGTCACTGCTTGGAAATACGGCCTCCACAAGGACAACTTCGTTTATTTACACCAGCAAGAGAGCGTAGAGCTAATGAAAAACGTGGAGTACTTACTTATAATCCCAACAGCAAGCTGTAAATAAAGCCGATGGATATCTCACTCCTCAAGCACAATGGCCACAACATTTTTAACACATACACCAACACTTGGGGTCACAAGCCCCACGAATTTCTATTCACAAAACAAGATATAGAATGCACTCCACCACAATCCACATTCACTTGTCACACAACACACGCGTAACCCAACGGAGTACACCGACGACAAAATTATACCCTAATGCCCCACTTATTTATATTCACCAGGAATAAAACATGTAAAACACTCCTCCACAATCCACATGCACTTGTCGTCACACAACACAAACATAATCCAACGGCGCACCTAGACAACTCACGACGCACCACCAACCGCACAAAAACAGATTACCACCTGCCTTCACGGCGTGAAGTTCACGCCGCGCAGCCATGTTCCCCTACTCCAAACGATTGTCTCGTCCTCCCTCTCTCCCTCCCCGCCACTCCCCTCCGCTACACACCCCTCCCGAGTAGCCAATGAGCGACCGCATCGCCGCTACGAGAGAGTCAGCCTCTCGACGCTGGCGGGACGCAAGTGAGCAGTGCCGGATTGCCGTGCTTTTTAGCCTCCGATGCCGCGCCAGCAATGCTGTCACGCCACAACTCGCCGGAACAAACATGAGGATCAGTGATGCAGCCGCGTTAAACCGCTCAAGACCAAAGTTTAAAAGCCACTGCATTGCACTTCGCACTCCAGAGTCACCCAGGCAATGGCGTAATACCTACGTCTACATATTACCCTGCGAGCCACCTCTAGGGTGTTTGGCAGGGGGTGACAAGTCACCAAAAGTCAGCATGCAAGCGGACCGCCACATGCACACCGCACGGTCATGAATATTAAGGATACTAACCAATTCCATCATTAACTAAAAACCATCATGCAGCATGCAAGAGAATCCCCACATGCACGCCACACATGTACGATGACACATAATATTCTACATGCTACTTAAGAGGGCAATCTGCCTATGAGCTAGAACATGCAAAACATGCTGTAAGAAACACCATAAAACTCCGTAAACATTCTTTAAGAAATACATAAGTTAGTAAGCTACACTACCAGTCAACTAATCTATTTCTAAGTCCTTACACAGCCGTTATAGTCTCTTATCGCTCGCGGAAAAAACGACATTTTAAATCTATCTGTTCTACAGTCTATCTCTCTTATTTTATTTTTATGATCTAATCTACCATAGTACGTTGGCGGTCGTAAAATATGATCAACTTCGTCGGAAAATAAACTACTCTTGAATTTACATAATAGATTTAGTCTTGTTTTCAATCTACGGTCTGACAGTGATTCCCATCCGAGTTGTTCTAAGAGGTCAGTAACACTAACAAGATTATCGTAACGGCTTTTCACGTACCTGGCTGCTCTTCTCTGTACACGTCTAACTCTGTTTTTAAGCCTGTTTCATGAGGATCCCAAACACTGGAAGCATATTCTAAATGGGGTCTAACGAGGGAGAAGTAGCTTATTTCTCTCACTTTGTCGTCGCACTTGCCTAGAATTCTTTTAACAAATCCCAATTTACGATTAGCTTGACCTGTTATTTCCCGAATATGTTTATTCCACGATAGATCATTATTGAGCCTAACTCCGAGATATTTTACGGATTCTACCGTCTCTAATTGGGTATCCTGAATGAAATAGCTCTGTTGTGGGCAGTTATTTTTCCCCCAGAATTTCATTACTACGCATTTTTTCAAATTTAACTCTAGCTGCCACGCATCGCACCATACTTGGATTGCAGTAAGGTCGTTCGTTAGTTTATCCTTATCTTCACTGCTACGGATTTCTCTGTATACTACAGCGTCGTCCGCAAATAATCGAAGTTTACTGTTTATTATTTCACCAATATCGTTGATATAGAGTAGGAAGAGGAGTGGGCCTATGACACTACCCTGAGGGACGCCAGAAGTGACTCTAACTTCGTTGGAGGCTATGCCGTCTAATACTACTCTTAGCACGCGATCGCTCAAAAGTTCTCTGATCCAGGAAATTACATCATCGTCTAGGCCGTATGATTTTAGTTTTACTAATAACTTTCCGTGGGGCACTTTATCAAATGCTTTTTTGAAATCAAGAAAAATCGCGTCCACTGGAATGTTGTCCTCTCCGGAGACTAATATATCGTGGGCAAACAGCGCTCCTGAGTTTCGCATGATCTACCTTTCCTGAATCCGTGTTGAGTTCTCATTAACAAGTTATGCGTGTCTAGGTGTTTCAATACTGAGCTGACAACAATGTGTTCAAGGATTTTGCATGAAATGGACGTTAAAGATATCGGTCTGTAATTACATGGCTGTTCCTTGTCTCCACTTCTGAATATGGGCGTTACATTGGCAATTTTCCAGTCATTTGGTACTCCGTGTTGCTTTATGGATTTTGTGAATATTAGCTGCAAGTAGGGGGCAATTTCTGACGCTAGTTCTTTATACACGCGAGAAGGGATTTCGTCTGGACCAGGAGACTTATTTGGACTGAGCAATTTCAATAAAATTTCTATTCCGTGAGCACTAATATCAAGGGGAGGCTTCTTTCGTATGCAGTGATTATCAACCGCCACGGATGAATTCTCAGATGACTCGGTGAACACGCTCTTAAGGTAGGAATTTAATAAATTGGCTTTATCGGAACTGTTTGTTAACACATCTCCATTATCGTTTCTTAGCGAACAAACGGTAGATCTTTTACCTTGAACTTCCCTAACATAAGACCAAAATGCTTTTGGGTCATCCCGTAACTGCTCTACAAGTGTTTTCCTTTTAAAATTCGTGAATGCTTTCCTGAACGCTTCCTTTGCAGCGGCTTTAGACAACTTATATTTACCTAAATTGTCTTAGCACAGTCTCTCTTGACGACTGATACATGACACCTAAAACATCGCCGTAATGCACTTGTTATTTAAAAACTCAATGGTCACAATGAAACCAGATAATTTTTTTTCTTTTAATGGCTTTAGTTGTGATTTCACCTAATTATTCGAGAAACGTTCATTCATTACAGTAATCTACCGGTTAGAGGTAGGTTGTGATGAAAGTCAGAGAATATCCAACGAACCCATACACGTGCCGTGCCCTTTCTACCTCTAGTATTTCTTTCTTCATCTCAGCATAAGTCCTACCTTTCTTCATCCCGTCCATAAAACCGATTCTCTTCCTTCCCCTTCCCCGCTTACCCAACATCCTACCCTCTATCACGGCCTTCAGCAAACCATCGTCCCTCATTACCCCTTCCAGCCACCTACCCTGTCTTCCCCTAATCTCATCTATAAATTTCCTCTCCTCGCCCACCATGTCAAGCACTTCCTCATTTGTCTTCCTTTCCGTCCAACGCACCTTCTCCATCCTCCTCCACACCCACATCTCAAAAGCCTTCAGCCTATTTTCGTCTTCCTTTCTCAAGGTCCACGTTTCTACCCCATGCAACGCCACACTCCATATCAAGCTCTTCACTAGCCGCTTTTTTACATCCTTATTTAAGGTCCCCGTCATCAGCTCCCTTCTATTATTGAACTCTTCCTTCGCTAGCGCTGTTCTTCTCCTAATGTCTTTGCTACTATGTCCTCTTTCTTCTAGCATACTACCCAAGTAATTAAATTGTTCTACTTGCTCCAGTTTGTGACTTCCTACTCTTATCACCAGCTTCGCTTTCTTTGTCCTAGAGAATCTCATTACTTTTGTTTTCCTATTATTTATCTTCATTCCGTATTTCTCACACTGCTCTTCCAGTGCATGTACTAAAGTTTGCAGTCCTTTCTATGACCGACTGACCAACGCCATGTCGTCTGCGAATCTAACCGACTTTATCCACTGGCCTCCTACTTTCATTCCCACATCTAGCTCATCCCATGCCTCTCTTACCATTTCCTCAGCATAGATGTTAAAAAGTAAAGACGACAACGGGCACCCTTGCCGTACCCCGCGACCTATAACTGCCCACCCTGATTCACCGTCAGCTACCCTTACCTGAGCCCTCTGCCCCATATATAAGTTTCGGATGAGTCTCCTATCACGCCAATCTATTCCTAATTTCCCCAGTATCTGCATTAGTTTCTCCCAGTTTAATCTGTCAAACGCCTTTTCGAAATCTACAAAACAAGCGAAAACATCCTGATTATGCTCTATGTTTCTATCTATAAGTGTCCTCATTACCGCAATCTCATCTCTGGTTCCCCTCCCCTTCCTAAACCCAAATTGGTCATCGCCTAAATAGCACTTTGCTCTGCTCTCCAACCTTCTATTTAGTATTCTAAGCAACACTTTTGCTGCGTGCGAAATTAAACTGATTGTTCTATACTCCTCGCATTCTGACGCTTTCTTCTTCTTCGGGATAGGTATTAATACTGTTTTCACGAAATCCTCTGGCCATACTCCTTCCTCGTAGATCCTGCGAATAAGTTCGAAAAACGATTTTCTCCCCTTACTACCTAGATTCTTCAGTAGCTCCGAAGGTAGGTTATCGGTCCCACGGCTTTTCTACTCTTCATCTCTCTTAATGCCCTCTCTATTTCACTCTCAAGTAATTATGGTCCGAGGCTAACCTTATCTATTGTTCCTTCATCCTCTAGATCTAGGCTAAGGGGTCTATTCTCGCTGTCATATAGCTCGAGAAACGTTGTTTATCCAAATAAACAAAATTAGACATTAAAATCTGACTGAAGATGCATAAATACGAATTGGGTTAATTAACACAGTTAAGTGCTTGAATGATCCATTTGTTGCTTGATTTTGAATTTGACAATAAAATTTAATAAATTATAGTGGTAAAGTTTAATTTTCGAGTTTTTCGTAATTTTCGAGTCATTAAAGGTAACTTCTGTACTTATGTTTCATCCAGCTGCTTAAATTTTTAAATAAAATTAAAACATCATCCCTAATGTCAAATAGAAAAAACTTGCTATAACTAACCTAATTACCCACCGTGATTGCAAGAATAAATTTCTGCATCGACACTGAAAACCTTTAGCACATAAGATTCTCATTGGCTATAATTATATCTAATTTAAAAATGTGTACGCCAAGTAAGAGAAAATAAGCAAATTATTCAATGAATTCAAGAGATAAGTTCCATTAATGGACAGGCAAACTATAATCATTACCGAGGACGAAATCATTGCCCAAACTACCTACCTAGACCTACCATAATGGCAGTCATTATCTACTCGAGTATTACGATTTTGTTGAAAAGACGAATGGAGTCACTCAATCCTTAAGCGGGGAAAACTGGCATCAATTAAATTTAAACGTAAGTTTTAATCTCAGCTCCATTCTGAATTAATCAAGGACGATAAATGAAAAATATTAGAGTAAATGTGTGATGCCTAGGACTTTTATCCTTTAGTAATTTAATCATAGTCGAAAAAATGAATTGGAAGCATGGTTGTGGGATATCTCTTTCTATTGACATATTTAAGATAGTTAGAAAATTACTATTTTTTGTTATGCAAGTGGGAATTGACTATACTAGATCACTTTTATGCCAAAAGAAGCCATTGGTTTCGTGAGAATGTCAGAGAGGAAAGAGATACCCGTGGGATTTTTGTACTTGAGTGCACTTGCGATCAACGCCGTAAATGTTCATACCACGGCTAGCTTGCGGGATCCTCAGTATCATACAGGACCTATGATGAACACTTGTGGATTTGAAACAAGGATTGTCATTAATGGATTTATATTGATCAATTAACATCATCATATCGTCGCAATTATTACCGCACTATAATAGAACATCATGTCAACTTATGAAGATGAGGTATCAATGGAAGCTGATTATAGTTCAATTTTCATATTCGACCACCAAGAGTTGTATTTCATTCAAGTATTCTACCAGCTGATTGGTAGGTTCTTGGACAGTCCCCATTTTGTATCCCAACCTAATAGAAATTGTCTCGCTTTCCCTCCTAAGTTATTAGATCCCTCTTCAATTCTTCATATCTTCTACCTCCTCTTATTTCGTCCAGAATTCCTATCCTTTTCCTTCCTCTCCCACGTTTCCCCAGTGTTCTCCCCTCAATCACTCTCTTCAGCATGCCCTCTCCTCTCAAAACCTCCTCCATCCATCTCTTCTGCCTTCTCCGAACCTCTGCCACAAGCTTCCTCTCCTCTCCGTCCATATCCAATACCTTCTCGTTCGTCTTTCTCGCCATCCAGCTAACCTTATCCATCCTTATCCAAACCCACATCTCAAACGCCTCAAGTCTACGCACATCCTCCTTTCGCAATGACCACGTTTCCGACCCATATAGCGCCACGCTCTATATTAAAGTTTTCACCAGCCTCTTCTTTACGTCTCTTCTCAGACCCCCCCTCATCAATTCCCTTCTCTTCGAAAATGCATCTTTAGCGAGCGCAATTCTGCATCTGATGTCCTTACCACTAAACCCATTCGCTTCCAAAATACTACCCAGATACGTAAACTGCTCGACCTGCTCTATCTTCTGCCCTCCCACCCTTATATTCAGCCCCGCCTTCTTACTTCTACAAAATCTCATTACTTTCGTTTTCTTGTGATTGATCTTCATCCCATACTTTTCGCACTGCACCTCTAATGCATTCACCATTGACTGTAACCCCTTGGCCGACTGACTAACTAATGCTTGATCATCTGCAAATCTCACTGATTTTATCAGCTCCCCTCCTACCTTTATTCCTACCTCCTCCTCCCCCCATGCCTCCCTTACAATTTCCTCTGAATACACGTTAAAAAGCAACGGCGATAGTGGGCACCCTTGCCGCACTCCCCGGCCTATCGTGGCCCATCCCGATTCACCATTGGCTACCCTAACCTGCGCCGTCTGGTTCATATACAAATTCCGAATCAGACGCCTGTCCCTCCAATCGACTCCTAATTTCTTCAACACTCCCATTAATTTCGTCCATTCCACCCGATCAAACGCCTTCTCGAAATCTACGAAGCATGCAAAAACATCCTGCCCATACTCTAGATTTCTTTCTACTAGAGTCCTCATCACCGCTATAGCGTCTCGCGTTCCCGTCCCTCTCCTAAACCGGAACTGATCGTCACCCAGGTATTCATTTGCCTTCTTCTCTAGCCTTCTGTTTAGAATCCTCAGAACTACTTTGGCCGCGTGGGATATCAAGCTTATTGTCCTATAGTCTTCGCAAGTTTTTACCTTACTCTTTTTCGGTATAGGAATTAGTACAGTCTTCGCGAAGTCTTCCGGCCACACTCCATCCTCATAAATCCTACGAATAAGCGCAAAAAGTTTTCCTCTTCCGTTCTTCCCCATGCTCTTTAAAAACTCTGCAGGTATGTCATCTATTCCTACCGCCTTATTCCTTTTCATTTCTCTTAGAGCTCTTTCGATTTCGCTATCTAGGATACTTGGTCCGATGCCATCGCTGTCGATATCGTCTTCCCTTTCTATATCTAACCTATTGGGCCTTGTTTCTTTACTATAGAGCTCTTCAACATACTCCTTCCACCTCTCCTGGATCTCTCTCGGTTCTACGATCATCTTTCTCGTCTTGTCTGTTATCGTTGTAATTCCCCTTCCCTTGTTACCACCCGTCAGTTCCTTTACTTTCCGATATAATGCATCTGCTCATCCCTCTTTTTGGCATTTCTCTAACGCGTCGATCTGTTCTCTCCACCACGCCTCTCTTGCTTTCTTTGTTTCTCTTCTAAGCCTGTTATTAAATTCTCGGTACTTTCTCTTACCTAGCTCTGAGTTTACGCTCTTCCATTTCCTTCTCTCCTTCATCTCCCTGATCATCTCCTTCGTGATCCACGGTTTTCTAATTTTAGTTGCACTCACTACGCCTACCGTTGCTTTCGCCGCTTCTATAATTCCGTTTCTCAAACTTCCCCATTCATCTTCGACTGATCTAACTCCATGGTCCTCACCCATTCTCTCATCCACCTTCTCCCGATACTTCTTCATTTCCCCAGTTAATGCCTCCGTATTCCACTTTCGTACCCTCCTTCCCATTCTTATCTTTTTCAGTTTTACCCGACATTTCATGACTAATAAGTTGTGGTCTGTGTCTGCATCAGCTCCTGGATAAGTATGCGAGTTTTTAACACTATTCCTGTATCTGTGACGTACCATTATATAATCTATCTGTAACCTATCTGTATCTCCCGGCTTCTTCCAAGTGTACCTACGTCGAGGATGATGTCTGAACCATGTATTCGTAATTACTAGGTTATTTCTGCGGCAAAACTCCACAGCTTTCTCGCCCCGGTCGTTTCTCCTTCCTAGCCCGTAATCGCCCACCTCCCGCCCATCTCTTCCTTCACCCACCACCGCGTTCCAATCCCCCATTACTACCAGGTGCTTACTTCCTGGTATCCTACCAATTATTTCCTCTAGCTGATCGTACACCCCATCTACCTCCTCCTCTTTATGATTAGAGGTAGGCATATAAACCTGGATTATAACTAAATTCGTTGGTTCTGCTTTTAGTTCCACGACTATTATCCTATCACTCACCTGTTCTGCATACACTACTTTTCTACCGAGTTTCCTATTCATTACGAATTCAACCCCGCGCTGACTTTCATTCCCTCCACTATAAATTACTCTATAGTCGCCGCTCCAGTAATCCCCGTCATCCTTCCATCTTACTTCACCCAGACCCATGATGTCTACACCCACCCTATCCATTTCTTGCTTTATATTCTCTAGCTTCCCCGCCCTCAGCACAGTCCTAACATTCCACGTGCCTATTCTGATAGTTTCGTTCCTCTTCTTTATCTTCTTTTCCTCTGCTGCTGCTACGTCTTCCGTGGCCTTACTCAATAGTGTTTTTTACGTGACACCATCACTTCAGAGGCCGCCCCACTGGGGTCAGACGCCTTTTGCAGCCGCCTCACTGAGGTACAGACGCTGCGCGGACTACCATTCGTCTGTCTCCTAACCTTCGACCAATCTGGCATGGGTGACCCTACCAGGAGCAATGCTCCCGCCAGTGCAGCACTAGGGGTCATCGGAGCACGCAAGCCCTTCAACCACGACAAGGTTGTAGTCCAAGAGAAGAGCAAGAGTTGTATATAATTTTTAAATTGTTTTAAGTTTATATTTAATATTAAACATGACAGCAAGCTTCGAAAAAAAGCAGAATTCTTAAGAAAGATAATTTCGCCGGCTTACGGCTGAAGTTTGATTTGTCGCCATGTAATTCATTCCAGAAATAATATAAGAACATGAACGTAAGGCAAACGAATTTCTTCAAGATTCCCTTGAAATACGTGATTAACGCCTTCAGTCGTTGTTACATTCGATCGTTGAAAAGGTGTACGGTGAGATCACGATCTCTGACTTTTGTAAAACACCCGCCAACAATACGTAAACTCAACACCCGATATATGATGTAATAAAATTTCTATTAGCCATCCCATGATGATGAATGGTATTTTTGTGCACCCCATGTATAGACAAGGAAAGAAGAACTCATCTCAGTTATTGATAGTTTTCGCAAGAAGCCAATTGCGAAAGCAAATGGCTTCGGAGTGATTGATCCGCTGCATGAATACCATTCATGATATGTTAATCTGCAAATAATGAAAACCCACATGATAAAGGAAATAAAGGTCAGAGAAAAATTCTGGGATCACTGAAAACAGAAAAAGTCGTCTTTAGACTTGGGATGAATGAATACTGCTACAAGGATGAGAAAAAAATCTGTCAGATGCAATCAGGAAACGGAGAAATAGGTCCTTCGGCTTTCGGTATTGATATGGACATACGTTTACTCACAAAACGAGCTGTTATGATGTGTAAGAAAGTAAGAATATCAGCCTGTGGGTCCAAGGATTACAGAAAGACATGGAAGAGATGGGGATAACGGAGAATTATGCAGCAATAAATTGCATTTAGAATATTGATGCAAAATGTCAAGATTTTCCTGAAAAGGGAAAAGAAGAAAATACATAACACCTGGACCAAAGGGAAGAGGAGAAAACAAAGCAACATGATAATGAACAATTGGAGAACAAGGAAAGAAGTGAAAAATAAGAATCAAAAATAAATTAGTTGGGTTATTTTAAGCGGCGGACTTAAGGGATAAAAACAAGAAAATATAAATACAAATCCAGAGCACACGTACTTTTGTGGACACGCACCCGCCTTTTAGCGCGATTTTTGTCGAGCGAACTACACACGTGTATGACATTTCAATCAGATTCTCTCCATATTTTTTTATTATTGACGTGTAATTCAAATTCCTGGTGATTTCTGCTTGTTTTCTTCGAACTTGTGGGGCTTAATTCAGGTATGCAGATGCGTGGTAAGGGTGTTAGACGCCGTTGCGGGGTACGGGACCCCTTGTGGGGTGCGGGAACAGTTCGGTTGCAGAATGCGTATGTTCGGCATAGTTGTGCTAATAAGGACGCGGGTGCGGGACACGGATTGGGGCGTGGATGTGGTGACTCAAATGCGCGACCTGGATGTAGAACTAGAGCGCAGAACTCAGGGGCGAAAGCGAAAAATACTATCAAACGGTACGGAAATCTTGGTCCGATCGTATTTCGCCAAATTGGAGCTGATCCGAAAAGGAACGATACGTTCTGTGAGAAATGAAACTTAATTTTTTTTTACTTTGGGACTGTACCCATTTAAGTTGATTCCGTACTTCATTCAATTAGTGGGAAGCGCGGGAAGTTTGATGAAGTCTTTGTTCTTTGTCTTGAAAAAGATGGGGGAAACCGACTGGAAGGTGAACATTGCCACAGATGGTGGAGAGAAGGGGGAGTCAGACAGGGACACAGCATGGGGTACGGTTGGGTCTGAGGACGCTTCGAGCATTCAAAGGGATTAACAGAATTCTGGTTAGGAGAGGGCAGAGAACCTTGGATTTATGAAACCACCAGCAGGTATACAACTACAAATGGGGGAAAAGAATGTTGTGTTGGCAGTTTGGTGAATATCCTAGGGAGGCAACATTGTAGCCGCAATATAGGAGGCACGTGGGGAAAAACGAGGAAATACCAATTTTGAGGGAAGAGTCATGAACACAATCTTTGAGGAGAGAAAGTATTGAGAACTAAGGTGAACTCTGGGGAAGAACTGGTTAAAGGAAAGAAGGAAGGAAGGAGTATTCTGTGGCGCGAGATAGGAATGGAATGTTACGAGGGAGAAAGGGCATTGACAGGGGAGGGGCATCGGAGTTTAGGGGTATGGTAAAGACTTAAGAGAGTGGCGGGAGAGGAGATAGTGAAGTGTTACTAATATTGGCTTATGAATCAGGACAATGGAACTGTTTCTTCAAGGTGAGTCTACCTGATAAACAACATTGTTATCCACCAGAGAAATAAATTTTAGAATTTTATCATGTGACAAAAATGTTTTTTGTGCATTTTGTAAATCCACTATTTCTCCGGAGAGGTACGTCTTAGAAAAGCATTCTTGGTTGTATTGTCATAAGCAAAGCATGAGTCATTAATTTTTAGTGCCAGTTAAAAGAAAAATAAATTGTTGATTATAAATTGATTGGTATTTATATTAAGTTCAGTGGAGTTGCGCCTGGCGGCGATCCGCCCTGAATTACCATGCATAACATTGCCGTGACCGTACGTCGATGAACCGAGACTGAACTGGAGAAAAACATTTTCAAACTCAGACGTTGTTTTAGAGAATTCACATAGATACTTACACGACACATAGACCTTCATACGATAAAATTCTGAAATTTGCAACACAAATAGAGAACAATCTCGTTTATCAGGTACCATAATTTGGTACCGATACTACAAAGGAATTATAAGAAAAAAAGTAAACTTGCCTGCTTGAAATATGCCTATAAAGGTCAATTTTTACGTTATCGCCTTATTAAAAAAATGTCTTAAATGAAATAAAATATTATTAATAATATTTGAACGTAGTGTTGTTTTATTTAATATGAAGTAAATGGTTTCTGTGCAGACCTCAAGTTTTTTTTATTAATTGAGGCTTCCGGGATCGGCTGCGTTGAGCGCGTTGATAACTTCCGAGCTTTCGCGGACATTGCAGGACGCATCTTCCGGAATGGGTTGATGAATCCCATTCCTGAAGATGCCTCCTGGAATGGCGCATTGCGAAGTTATCAACACGCACAACGCAACCGATCACGGAAGCCTCTTAGCAACTCTACTCGCTGCGAAAACTTAAAATTTTAACCCCATGGTTTTTTTTATTGTTTAGCTACATAGTCGAGTGCTAATACTCTTGTGCCCGACAGTAGTCATGCTTTAAAATTCAACTCACAGAAAGAATGCGATTTGATTAGTGCCCATATCTAAAAAAGGAAAGGACGATAAAAGCGGCTCTCATTGACGCATTATTGGAAACGGAAGAATCGTGTTTAAAATTGTTATTTACTTTAATTACGGTCAAGCAGTCTTCGATTTCACATATGGACACTGGGGTGTTTTCATCAAAGTGGAAAAACGTTTGAATAAAATCCAAAAGTGGTCGTCCCATGCTTCAAATTCACTATGCGGTATTCATAAGTCTTGCCTTGTCACAACTCACTGTAAGAAGCAGAAGCGAAAACAATTTGCCTTGGTGTAGCCGACGTTAAGACTGATGAGGATAATGATGTAGTCGCCGACAAGGTGTCTGTCCAACTGAGAATTGGCAGCAACGAGATAGTAACAATAACCCTTGCAGCTTATAAGATCTCCTGCTGCTACTTCCATTACTGGCGGGCCACTCGAAGGCCACTGTTTTAACGGGATTTTACCCTCAAGAGACTTCTTTGTATATTTTCCGAGATGTTCATTTCATTGCGGTCCATCGATTTATTCTTAGACCTCTTTCAGGAAGGTACGTGCATGGCATACTCTTTACTACTCGGTTAATCTTTAGGGAAAATCCCCAATGTGCGCTTTTATTATCCACCGAGACTAACCACCATTTCCCAGCGGGGAAATTCCAGTCGGTGGTGGGAGAGGGGCTTAAAAAGGAACAAACCAAACCTTCAGTCTTACCCATTGAGGTAGATGGAGGGGGCATGACGTCACTAAGTTGAAGCCTGACGGTCGAAATATCCGCCATGATGGATACCCCCGTTTTTTCTTGACTTGCCATTGAATTGCACGGGAGTTTGGACGCATTGGTGGAAATTACGCTGAAATATCTGGCTTCTACTAGAAAGATAAGGTGAGTAAGTCTTGAATCATATTCTAGTTGTTTTGAGCTGTTATTTGCACTGGATTTTTGGATGGATTTTCGTTGAGATTATGAATTATTATTAATTTGTTCTCAGATGGTGTGTTGTACTGCATTCGGGTGCAGTTGTCACAGCGATCGCCTTAAACCTGGAGTAACCTTTCACAGGTTTGACACATTTCTTATTTATATGGATTATATTATTCAGGTATTCAATTGATTTTACTAAGAGAGTATAATTGACCGCGTGAGCTCGTAAAAGCACATGTGCTTTCACGGCTCATACTCATTGCGTACTCGAATGTTTGGTCATTTGGTCACCTAATTCTTATATCCTACGCATGCATTTATTTAGAAAATTATATTTAGGATCTAATTGAATTACTTTCGAAACCATTACCTGTCATTATTAACGGCCAGTAGATATGTATTACATATGGAATGAGGAAAATGAGATTAATAAGCGACAAAGCTGGTAATGTCGGCCATATTTTACGCATTAAACTCAATACGAGTTTAACAATGTACGTAAATACTCATTTCAATGCTAGATGTGGGTTGTTTCGTTGTATTGGATCAAGGAAAGTGGAATACAATTTTAGGTAAATAAGCTCTTAGTTTAAGGGATAAGACGTACTATTCGAGTCTATGCAAGACACATTTTTTGTGCTTGCTAAGGAAGAATGTGCACTAATTAATTGATACCTAACGAAGCTGTTCGCACTTCACCAAGTGCTGAAAAAATGTATAGTAAAGTCCAAAAGAAAGTATATTGTAGATTTAGAGAATACTTTAAGAGAAATTATTTAGTGTGATTTGAATTGTTGTCCGTGTTAAACTCAGCCACAACATTTCTTTTTTCTCCTTACAGAAAGTTCATCTAAGTCCTAGATTGAAGAAAAGGAAGGTGATGGATGGAAGTTCATCAATTAATTTCTCTGTGACATCTGACAATCGTGTGTGTTTGGATTATCACATCATATTATTTTCATTGATTTAATATGCTATTTTCACTACCCTAATGAAAGGTTTATTGTCACTATTGATATGTCTTCATTTTGTTTTAATAATGTACAAAGTGATAGTGAATAATTAGTTTCTTCTGATGGCTGTATACATCAATGCTAATTTTAATGAGGACTATACTGTAGTGTCGTCGGTACTTATCATGAAACAATGTGAAAACGCAATTGTGGAAGATTAGGAGTGTGAGTCGGTTGAATCCTATTTTTTTAAAAGCTACAATGGTTTTAAGTAGACGCTGCAAATACTCACAAGTCGTGAAGTTGTTGGTGCTTATATGAATTAGTGAAATGTTATTGCAATACAACTATATGATTGCATGTGAGTCAGGAAGTTGTGGAGTTGGAGATGGCTGCATCCTGTTTTTTAAGTGGCTACAGTATTTTAAAGTTTTTTATGGAAATATACTTCCAAGTCTTGGTGTCCGTGGTGTTTCTCACCTGATATCAACTCAAGAAAGATGTGGAGTGAAGGTGTCTTACCCATGTAATATTTTTTAGAAATCATTGGTGTTCTAAATTTAGGGTGATTTGTGCAGTTAGATCCAAGGCAAAGTCATCAGTGCTTATCATTAATTGCTATGTAATGACTACCTTTTCTCAAGAAATGGGAGGATTGTGAAATGAGGATTATCTGGATGCTTCCCTTTCTTTACTGTTTAAGATATATTACTTGTAATATTGAATGCCTATTTCTCCACAATTTGTGTTGTGACTTCATTTTTTGGCCAATAAAGTAGATTATGAATTAATATGCTCTATGATGTTTTCCACCTACTAAAGTTTCAGGAAGTTCCGCCGGGTGAGCAAGAGGAAACCCTAGTCTGACAAATTCTCAACTTGTGTTGAAAGGTATGATTTGCTGGGAAAACTTCTCGTCTTCATTCAGCGTGAATTGAAAGGTGTCATTGTATCGTATATTCAAAGTTTCATATCAGCGTTTTATTGACATTGTCCTTTCGGATATTTACACTCATTTACAGCTTTACGAAAATCTGGTCATCTGTAGTAAACATTGTAAGTAAGATTGTGATTTTTGTGCTATATGCACGCCAAGGTATAGGCAGGCTACCTAATTTTGGACTGTTTTTATCAATATTAGTAGTTTGGTTTATATCTACGACATCTGCAAAAATGACTTTAGTGCTTAGAATATGCATAGCCAGCGCTTATTTTAGATTAGATTGTTGTTGGGGGGGCCTTCGTCAGGAGCCCGGGCACTTAGACCTTTCTTGGTCCATTGTGCCAACCCCATGCCTGTCTGCCACTTGCAGACAGGGGACAAGAGCACCTCGGTAGAGGTATGGAGGATTGGCCTCCCCCTGCCTCACCCCAGTACCAGGTATAGAGGATGTCCTCCCTCCAACCAGCCCGGTTTGGCCTGGCCTGGCCTCTCAGGCCTGCCGGTATAGGTATGGAGGGAGTATCATCTCTCCATCCACGCCTGGTTGAGGTATGGAGGAGGGTCACCCATCCAACCACCGTCCGGGCCCAACGTTGCTTAACTTCGGTGTTCTGATGGGAACCGGTGTTTCAACGTGGCTAGGCCCTTGCCCTAGCCAGCGCTTATAGTATTCCGCCGAGCATCTTTGGAGATTTTCCGATCCGCTTCTCTTCGCAAAAATGCGTGGTTTTTAGTGACCCAGTGAAATGAATTACTTAGTAAGTCATAATAATCGTTCTCAATTATTTAATCCTTTATGATCATTATTTCTTGTGTGAGGAAAGAGCGTACTCTCCTATTAATATCTGGGTATGTTAGTGAGTGCTTGTAGTCTTCAGCCGGGCTTTGGAGATTTTCTGATCTGCTATTCTTCGCAAATATTCGCTGTTTTTATCGGCCCAGTGAAATTAATTACTTAGTAAGTCATAGTTATCGTTCTCAATTATTTAATCCTTGGTGTCATTATTTCTTGTGTGAGGAAAGAGCGTACTCTCCTATTAATCTCTGGGTATGTTAGTGAGTGCTGTACATATTTCTTAATGAAATTGCGTGCGACTCGGACGATGTCACCCTATAAACTGTGGAAATATTTGGAGATTGTGTTTTTAAGAAGGTAATACTTGCTAACTTTAAGAGATTTACTGTTGAAAAACGTCGTAAATTTGCAAAATTAGAGCGTCAGCCCGTAAGTGCTCCTGTAAAACGGGGGTAACAAGTATGGCGGACAGGCCACGCCCACGTTACACTTTCAAGCATTGGCCACCATAGCTAGCGCCCCCTCCATCTACCTCAATGGTCTTACCCGCTGTCAACGCGACCTCTCACCACTCAAAGATAATTATCCATTGAACCTCACAAGGTGCCGCACCCGGGCGCGGACTAAGAAGGGGACAATCAGGTGTGTTCCTGGATCCATAATCCAGTTGTGTAACCCCGAAGCATGATCAGGTTCGTTTTATCAGTGCGTGTAAGGCGGGTGCGGAACCCGGAAGCGGCACCCTTGTACATGGTCTAGAGGGATACCTGCGTCCGTAACTCTTGTGTGCACAAGTGGTATGGGAAATATTGAGTTTTTTTTTGTTTACGTCAATAATGAATACCTTAATTTGTGCTAGTGATTATTAATGTAGTATACTTGTGTTAGCCACGAAGAGTGATCCGAAATGGCACGAAAAACTACTTAACCAATGCCATCCGGCACTAAATCATTTCGAGTAATTTCGTACCTCTCCCGGACCGGCACTTTACCATAATGGGTATTTCGTGCCGACTCGGTCCGGCACGAAACGTATTGTCCCGTACCGGGTCACATCCCTGCTTTCAACATCATTAATCAGCGGATGAACCCATATCCCATCTTTTCCAAATATCGACCGATTTCCTATCCCAGTATTACAGAATCATCTACATCTACAAAATACTCTAAAAGCCACGTCAGAGGTGTGTGGCAGGGTATGATTAGTCACCAACATGCATTACACTATGTCATTTAGTTAGTTTAACTACGACTAACTATGAATTAGCATAAATCGCTAATGCATGTCATGAGGTAAAGCCTCATAAGCATGCACTGCACTACAGATATGTTCCCAATGGAGAGGGACCGTTAGTATATATGTATTTTGTCACTATACATATGGACAGAGACTTAAGAGTTATGTTGAAAACATGCACGGCGTGCTTTTAGTACTAGGGAACAGATAAAGATTCAAGTATTAGGGAGTACTAATACTACTAAGAGCTACACTACCTATCGAAAAAACCCAGTTTAAAGTATCATTGGCAGCTGTTATGGTCCCTTATCTTTCGCGGGAAAAATACATTTTAAATCAGTTCGTTCTGCGGTCTAGTTCCCTTATTTTATTCTCATGATCTGATCTACCCTAGTATGTCGGATTTGTAGAATATTATATGCTCCCAATGCAGAGGGACCGTTAGTATAGAAGTATTTTACAACTACACAATTGTACAGAGGCTCAAGAGTTATGTTGTAAAGATGCACGGCGTGCTATTATCAACGTCGTCAGAGAATAGATCGGTTTGGAACTTACATTACAGATTGAGTCTATACATTTTAATCGACTGTCTGAAAGCGTTTCCCATCCCATATGCTGCAAAAGGTCAGTAACACTAACGAGATTATCATAACGGCCTTCAACGCATCTTGCCGATCTTCGCTGCCTGCGTTCTAACTCAGTTTTCAAGCCTACTTCACAAGGATCTCAAATAGTGGCAGCATATTACAAGTGGAGACAAACAAGGGAGAAGCTGATTTCCCCTACTTTAACGTCGCACATGCAAAGCATTCTTTTAAAAAATCCCAATTAACGTTTATCAACGCTACGTATCATACGATGCCTCGCTTAGCTTACTTGTATCCAGCACGTATACTATGATACTAGATTTGCTGCGATAAAATATCCTGGTCCCTCCAACGTACTACCACAATCTTTGCCTGTGAAGCTGTTTGAGCGGTCACAACGTAAACGAATGAATAGCGGTCAAAACGGACGCTTACGGAGATATCTCCGGTTCATCCCAATTGTATCCACGGGCTAACTTTTCCTTGATAAATTAGTCATAAATAAGATAGTTTGTTCATATTCATCAAATGCACCTCAATTATCGATGGAGAAACCAAGTGGGGGATTTATTCACGCAATTTAGAGTGTTTTAACTCAGCAAACTGGCTTTGGTTTAGAGTTGAGCAAAATTGAAGTGTTATTTAACTTGTAGAGTTAGACTATGGAAGTCACACTATGCCTTGAGAGTTTCCATTTCCCTTGCTTTTAGTATAAATTATACTGCCTTTTTGCTATTCAGAGTTATTTAAATTAGCAATTGTCCTTTTTGGTAGATGTATTATGAGTTCATAAAGTTGAAAAAAATATTTTTATAGACAAAAGTTGAACTACTGGCTTAACTAAATTCGAACCTCATAAATTATTAAATATTAAATAAAGGCATTATTTAGACAAACTTCCTTTCATTTACCAACGCCTAGACGCAATCCCAACGCTGAAATTTGAGTAATCAGATACTAAATAGTTGGTATGATTGCGGAAGATAAAGGTTGTTACAGCGTTTATTCTCGTCGCAGTAGTTCCGTGAAAACGGCGATAAGACGTAGAAATGTAGTTGTGCGTCTCATACGAGGCGAAATCACCTAAAAAGAAATTTCTTAGGGACCTTAAGATTACTATCTCAACGTGACATTGATGTCTCCCATTAACACTTTTATCTCAAGCAGGATTTTCGTAAATATTTTCAATCTAAAATGCTGCAGAAGAGTCCGCGACACTTAGGAAATAGTAATGATATTACTCCTTGAGTTGGTCAAGAAAGGAGGATTCAGTTTCTCTTATTTTTCCACAGTATTTATTTATTTATTTAACCATTTACATTATTTTCGGCATTTGCCTGGTGGTATTGGTCCATGCATCACTCCAATACTCTATTAACAAACAATAATCAATATTTCACATATTTAATATGAGTTGGTTCGCTTAATGTTTGTGAGGCGAAGTCTCTTCTTGAACTTCTTATAACATTTTGGGAAAAGATTTAATGCTTCTACAGGTACGGCATTCCACTCCTCTATCGTCCTGTTAACGACGGAAAATTTTCCTGTGTTGTTTTTTTGCTGTCGTGCCCTTATTTTAAAACTATAGTCATTTCTTCCAATTCGGCTTGGCTCGAGCAATCTTTTACAGATTTCTTCCCATCCCTTATCCTTTTTGTAGAACCAAAATAGACCCAGGAAAGGTGGAAGGAGTATGTCGAAAAGCTGTATGGTAAATAAATAAGGCCCAGTACGTTAGATATAGAAAGCAAGGAGGTTAGAAAAGAAATGGAGGCGACTTACCACTTGATTCTTGAAGCCAATTCCGCCATTGCAGTCGGCACAGTTTAGACCTTCCTCTGGCTTACGTGTCCGGCGGTCGCTTTTGATTTTCGTCAAATCTAAGTTAAAAACCACAGGCCAGGCGATGTTTAGTGACTGGTTTGGCAACACCTACTCGGCACAAAACCCTTCCCAAGCACCCCTATTCTTGCTTCACTTTCGCTCATGAGCGTTCACGGTCATGCCTACTCCATTTCATTTTAACCTCCTTGATAGAAAGCGAAGACGACGTCGACAGAGATGGCATCGGACAAGGTATCCAAGATAGCGAAATCGAAAGAGCTCTACGATGCATGAAAAGGAATAAGGCGGAGGGAATAGATGACATACCTTCACAGTTTTTAAAGAGCATGGGGAAGAACGTAAGAGGAAAACGTTTTGCGCTTATTTGTAGGATTTATGAGGATGGAGCGTGGCCGGAAGACTTCGCGAAGACTGTACTAATTCCTATACTGAAACAGAGCAAGGTAAAAACGTGCGTAGACTATAGGACAATAAGCCTAATATCCCACGCGGCCAAAGTAGTTCTGAGAATTATAAACAGAAGTCTAGAGAAGAAGGCTAATGAATACCTGGGTGACGACCAGTTTGGGTTTAGGAGAGGGACGGGAACGCGAAACGCTATAGCGGTGATGAGGACGTTATTAGAGAGAAACCTAGAGTATTGGCAGGATGTTTTTGCATGCTTCGTCGATTTCGAGAAGGCGTTTGATCGGGTGGAGTGGACAAAATTAATGGGAGTGTTGAAGAAATTAGGGTTCGGTTGGAGGGACAGGCGTCTGATTCGGAATTTGTATATGAACCAGACGGCGCAGGTTACGGTAGCCGATGGAGAATCGGATGGGCCACGATTGGACGGGGAGTGTGGCAGGGGTGCCCAGTATCGCCGTTGTTTTTTACTTGTATTCCGAAGAAATGGCAATAGAGGCAAGGGGGGAGGAGGTAGGAATAAATGTAGGAGGGGAGCTGATAAAATCAGTGAGATTTGCAGATGATCAAGCATTGGCTGGTCAGTCTGCTAAGGGTTTAAATACAATGGTGAATGCGTTAGAGGTGCAGTGCGAAAGGTAAGGGATGAAGATAAACCACAAGAAAAAAAAAGTGATGAGATTTTCTAGAAGTAAAGGCTGGGACACAATCAACGTTAACGTGTGACGCGAGCCGTTGACGGGAATACGTGTAGAGATGGCTAACGGGAAAGTACCGGGGACGGACACAGCCAACGTGGGAGTACGTGTACGTGAGAGATGGGAACTTTCATCTCTCCACGTTTCCCGTACACGGAGAACCAATCAGGACCACATAAGTCAGAAGACACAAATTGAGAAAATGGCGGACGTCCAGTCCATATTTAGCTTTTATTTGAAGCTTTCAAAATATTTCGCAAGTTTCTCCAGCCATCTTCTTAACCAAGAGTCAGTGCCACGCTGCTTAGTGTCTATAAATGCGTGAATACAAGATAAACGGTATTTTTGGCTCACAGTTTACCTTAAAATATCCCGAATTCGCCGTTGCGCTTACGACAGTCAATTTTCACGGGAGGTGCACCGTGATGTCGATTGTGTCCGGTGGTTGAAATTTCCCGTCCCACGTAATACGGTTCACGGTTCCCGTCACACGCTAACGTTGATTGTGTCCCAGCCTTAAGAAGGCGGAGCTGAATATAAGGGTGGGAGGGCAGAAGATAGAGCAGGTCGAGCAGTTTACGTATCTGGAAAGTATTTTGGAGAAGAATGGGTTTAGTGGTAAGGACATCAGATGCAGAATTGCACTCGCTAAAGAAGCATTTTTGAAGAGAAGGGAATGGATGAGAGGGGGTCTTAGATGAGACGTGAAGATAAGACTGGTGAAAACTTAAATATGGAGCGCGGCACTAATTGGTCGGAAACTTGGTCATTGTGAAGAGAGGATGTGCGTAGACTTGAGGCGTTTGAGATGCGGGTTTGAAGAAGGATGGAAAAAAAGAGAACATAATTGCGATAGCACTCGTGAAAACTTTTAACGGGGATTCAACTGGATGCCTTGTAAAAAAAAAGTCACAAACCATTCCACGAGAAAAGCAATTTTATGCAATGATATGGTAGCGGGAGGAAATGAGGACAAATAAAGTCATCTGTGGACGAGATTATCGGAAACGTCTTTAGCCGAGAGTAAAAGTGCAGGAAGTGTAAAATGAAGTTCAACTGTCTTTTACTCGCTCCTTTTCCCACGGCATGTGAAATCCAATTTCACCAAATCTCATTACCCTCGTTGAGGAGGCATAAACGTCATAATTCCCCGGGAAACATTCATCCGATTTTGAAAGGCAAACGAATAGGCGATGCTACTAATGTGGCTAGAATGATTGAGCAGAGTAGTCAATATTTACAGTTAATATAGTCAATAAAGCAGCATCTAATATGGATGAATGCCCAACATAAAAATGGATTTTGTTAATTAGAATGCATACTACACGACAGACTATGAAGCAATTGTAAGGATTATTCATTCATTCAAGTATTCTACCAGCTGATTGGTAAGTTCTTGGACAGCCCCCATTTTGTATCCCAACCAAAAAGAAATTGTCTCGCATTCCCTCCTAAGGATGGCCCGTTATTAGATCCCTCTTTAATTCTTCATATCTTCTACCTCCTCTTATTTCGTCCAGAATTCCTATCCTCTTCCTTCCTCTCCCACGCTTCCCCAGTGTTCTCCCCTCTATCACTCTCTTCAACATGCCCTCTCCTCTCAAAACCTCATCCATCCATCTCTTCTGCCTTCTCCGAACCTCTGCCACAAGCTTCCTCTCCTCTCCGACCATATCCAATACCTCCTCGTTCGTCTTTCTCGCCATCCAGCTAACCTTCTCCATCCTTCTCCAAACCCACATCTCAAACGTCTCAAGCCTACGCACATCCTCCCTTCGCAATGACCAAGTTTCCGACCCATATAGCGCCACGCTCCATATTAAAGTTTTCACCAGCCTTTTCTTTACGTCTCTTCTCAGACCCCCCCTCATCAATTCCATTCTCTTCGAAAATGCTTCTTTTCTTTAGCTAGCGAAATTCTGCATCTGATGTCCTTACCACTAAACCCATTCGCCTCCAAAATACTACCCAGATACGTAAACTGCTCGACCTGCTCTATCTTCTGCCCTCCCACCCTTATATTCAGCCCCGCCTTCTTACTTCTAGAAAATCTCATTACTTTCGTTTTCTTGTGATTGATCTTCATCCCATACTTTTCGCACTGCACCTCTAATACATTCACCATTGACTGTAACCCCTTGGCCGACTGACTAACCAATGCTTGATCATCTGCAAATGTCACTGATTTTATCAGTTCCCCTCCTACCTTAATTCCTACATCCTCCTCCCCCCAAGCCTCCCTTACCATTTCTTCTGAATACACATTAAAAAGCAACGGCGATAGTGGGCACCCTTGCCTCACTCCCCGTCCTATCGTGGCCCATCCCGATTCTCCATTGGCTACCCTAACCTGCGCAGTCTGATTCATATACAAATTTCGAATCAGACGCCTGTCCCTCCAATCGAACCCTAATTTATTCAACACTCCCATTAATTTCGTCCATCCCACCCGATCAAACGCCTTCTCGAAATCTACGAAGCATGCAAAAACATCCTGTCCATACTCTAGGTTTCTTTCTACTAGCGTCCTCATCACCGCTATAGCGTCTCGCGTTCCCGTCCCTCTCCTAAACCCGAACTGGTCGTCACCCAGGTATTCATTCGCCTTCTTCTCTAGCCTTCTGTTTAGAATCCTCAGAACTACTTTGGCCGCGTGGGATATTAAGCTTATTGTCCTATAGTCTTCGCAAGTTTTTGCCTTACTCTTCTTCGGTATAGGAATTAGTAAAGTCTTCGCGAAGTCTTTCGGCCAAACTCCATCCTCATAAATCCTACGAATTAGCGCAAAAAGTTTTCCCCTTCCGTTCTTCCCCATGCTCTTTAAAAACTCTGCAGGTATGTCATCTATTCCCACCGCCTTATTCCTTTTCATGTCTCGTAGAGCTCTTTCAATTTCGCTATCTAGGATACTTGGTCCGATGCCATCTCTGTCGATATTGTCTTCCCTTTCTATATCTAACCTATTGGGCCTTATTTCTTTACCATACAGCTCTTCAACATATTCCTTCCACCTCTCCTGGATCTCTCTCGGTTCTACGATTACCTTTCCCGTATTGTCTGTTATCGTTGTAATTCCCCTTCCCTTATTACCACCCGTCAGTTCCTTTACTTTCCTATATAATGCATCTGCTCTTCCCTCTTTTTGGTATTTCTCTAACGCGTCGATCTGTTCTCTCCACCACGCCTCTCTTGCTTTCTTTGTTTCTCTTCTAAGCCTGTTATTAAATTCTCGGTATTTTCTCTTACCTAGCTCTGAGTTTACACTCTTCCATTTCCTTCCCTCCTCCATCTCCCTGATCATCTCCTTCGTGATCCACGGTTTTCTAATTTTAGTTGCACTCACTTCGCCTACCGTTGCTTTCGCTGCTTCTATAATTCCATTTTTCAAACTTCCCCATTCATCTTCCACTGCTCTAACTCCATGACCCTCACCCATTATCTCATCCACCCTTCTCCCGATACTTCTTCTTCATTGCCCCAGTTAATGCCTCCGTATTCCACTTACGTACCCTCCTTCCCATTCTTATCTTTTTCAGTTTTACCCGACATTTCATGACTAATATGTTGTGGTCTGTGTCTGCATCAGCTCCTGGATAAGTATGCGAGTTTTAGCACTATTCCTGTATCTTTGACGTACCATTATATAATCTATCTGTAACCTGTCTGTGTCTCCCGGCTTCTTCCAAGTGTACCTACGTCGAGGATGATGTCTGAACCATGTATTTGTTATTACTAGGTTATTTCTGCTGCAAAACTCCACAGCTTTCTCGCCCCGTTTATTTCTTCTTCCTAGCCCGTAATCACTCACCTCCCGCACATCTCTTCCTTCACCCACCACCGCGTTCCAATCCATCATTACTACCAGGTGCTTACTTCCTGGTATCCTACCAATTATTTCCTCTAGCTGATCGTACACCCCATCTACCTCCTCCTCTTTATGATTAGAAGTAGGCATATAAACCTGGATTATAACTAAATTCGTTGGTTCTGCTTTTAGTTCCACGACTATTATCCTATCACTCACCTGTTCTGCATACACTACTTTTCTACCAAGTTTCCTGTTCATTACGAAAGCAACCCCGCGCTGACTTTCATTCCCTCCAATATAAATTACTCTATAGTCGCCGCTCCAGTAATCCCCGTCATCCTTCATCTTACTTCACGCAGACCCATGATGTCTACACCCACCCTCTCCATTTCTTGCTTTATATTCTCTAGCTTCCCCGCCCTCAGCATAGTCCTAACATTCCACGTGCCTATTCTAATAGTTTCGTTCCTCTTCTTTATCTTCTTTTCCTCTGCTGCTGCTGCTGCTTCGTCTGAGCAAGGATTTCGTGTGATGACGACCGCAGGGGCCTTGCTCCCACCGCTGCCGGGCACGACACCCGGCCCTCTTGGCCGAGTCCCGTAGTTGCCAGGATTTATTATCAATTGAGAACTGTCCATAATTTCATGGTTTTTGTTTTAATTGAGGTAGTATTCCTTGGCCTTACTCAATAGTGTTTTTTACGTGACACCATCACTTCAGAGGCCGCCCCACTGGGGTCAGACGCCTTTTGCAGCCGCCTCACTGAGGTACAGACGCTGCGCGGACTACCATTCGTCTGTCTCCTAACCTTCGACCAATCTGGCATGGGTGACCCTACCATGAGCAATGCTCCCGCCAGTGCAGCTCTAGGGGTCATCGGAGCACGCAAGCCCTTCAACCACGACAAGGTTGTAGTCCAAGAGAAGGGTGTAAGGATTATGCATAAATTAAATTTATAACCATTACTAATAACTAAGATTATGTAAAATACTTTACTTTAATGTTTTTTGGTTAAAATAATATGGCTCTATGAATGTTTATTGAGATAGGAGCACATTACAATGTAGTTAGTTGAAACGTGTGAAACAGGCACAATTTCTGAATGTGGTGTTTTATGGTCGCTGACTTATTAGTTAAAAAGAAAGAATCAAAATGTTATTTACTGTTTGCTCTTTGATTTGCAGTCATTTTGATGATGAGTTATTTAAGAAGCCGGAAATATCAAAATATCGTTCATACGTACATATGTACCCCGTTCCCTTTCCTTAGAGATTTAGCCACACAGCAAAATTCTCAGAAAACTCAGCGAATACGAACTAACTCGGTTTTAATTTTATTCCATACGGCCCTTGCACACTTATTTTCCTTCTTCATACGCATTGCATTATACAAGCTCATCAGTTATAAATAAGTGTAATAATCCTTCTCTTTGGTGCTATATTAATCGAATTCCACATTCATTCATAAACTTCATAAACCATTCTTTCATCATCCCGAACTTAAATCACAGACCTGTACCCTCAGCACTCAGCCAATACTGAAACTAAGATGCTTAGGTTTAGAACACAGATTACACTCCTCAGTCTGGTGAAACGTTCTTTAAAAGTCAATCCTTTTGATTCGATTCGGACACATCAATCCATTACTCGTATGCCGTGAAACACGGGATCACCAGACTGTTCTTCATTGCATCACTTTTCCAAATCAGGCAAATATATCTGCACAACCATCTGCTTTTGTAGGATCTTCGAGAGCATTGGCTAAAAAATTATTTTGCTTCGTCTCAGCAAAAGAAAGTTTTTAATTTTGTATCAATTAACCGGTGGTAATATGTAGTCTACGCTGAGTTTCTCCCCTAGGCAACCATGAAAATTAAGACACTAAAAAATTCTCAACTAAATTATTATCAGCACCCACATCTCTAAGGTAAGTAGTACCAGAACTGTCTCAATGTACGCGTCCGCACATTTAAATGACTGATGACGCTGTAAACTCGACGATATCTGGATGTAAATGAACGACGCTGTAAACTGGACGACGACGAAATACAATCACGCCGAGGTGGGTGGAGAATTTTTAATTCATTACTTTTCTCCTCCTGGAAAAATAACAGCAAGGGGTAGGAAGAGAGAGAATGAGGTGACGCGGGGGAGGGACGAAGTTGGTCAGGGGCGGAGGCGGGTCCGCTTGGCCATGGGGGGTCGTAGACACAGCCACGCGGAAGAAAGCTGCTCGGTCTCCTTCCGCTTTGTTTTTGCACCTCCTCACTCACACGCAGTCCCTCTCGCACCCCAGCAGGGAATCGACCGAAGCCCCAAGGGCGACAAGACCATGCACACAGGCATGACCATCGAGATATTCCTCGGTTGTCATGACCACGGTCGTAGAGAAGTAAAGGTCTGGAAGCTGGGCGCCTAGGCATGTTCCCTTAAAAAAGTCGTTTCCCGCGGAGGCCAATAGAGGAGCCACCAATCCAGGAGGGCAAGTACGCTATATATCGGTATGCGTAACAACAGTATTTGCGTATTCATGTACGGTGATAATGATGTTTATCATCAAACTCTAAGGCGATCAGTAACAAAAGTATTAATGAAATTAAAAGTTACATTTCAGCATCGCGCGTCGTCTGCATACTTAGTTTTAACCCATTACTACCATCACACGAAATCTATTGCACTGCGAACAAGAGAAAATGGCAGTTATTTCTGATATATTTTTCTGTTACTAAGTGATGACTGAGTGAGTGATATATTCCCCTAGCTGGTCTGGTCTACCCTTCTCTTGGACTACAACCTTGTCGTGGTTGAAGGGCTTGCGTGCTCCGATGACCCCTAGAGCTGCACTGGCGGGAGCATTGCTCATAGTAGGGTCACCCATGCCAGATTGGTCGAAGTTTAGGAGACAGACGAATGGTAGTCCGCGCAGCGTCTGTACCTCAGTGAGGCGGCTGCAAAAGGCGTCTGACCCCAGTGGGGCGGCCTCTGAAGTGATGGTGTCACGTAAAAAACACTATTGAGTAAGGCCACGGAATACTATCTCAATTAAAACAAAAACCTTGAAACTATGGACAGTTCTCAAATGATAATGAATCCTGGCAACTACGGGACTCGGCCAAGAGGGCCGGGTGTCGTGCCCGGCAGCGGTGGGAGCAAGGCCCCTGCGGTCGTCATCACACGAAATCCTTGCTCAGACGAAGCAGCAGCAGCAGCAGAGGAAAAGAAGATAAAGAAGAGGAACGAAACTATCAGAATAGGCACGTGGAATGCTAGGACTACGCTTAGGGCGGGGAAGCTAGAGAATATAAAGCAAGAAATGGAGAGGGTGGGTGTAGACATCATGGGTCTGGGTGAAGTAAGATGGAAGGATGACGGGGATTACTGGAGCGGCGACTATAGAGTAATTTATAGTGGAGGGAATGAAAGTCAGCGCGGGGTTGCATTCGTAATGAATAGGAAACTCGGTAGAAAAGTAGTGTATGCAGAACAGGTGAGTGATAGGATAATAGTCGTGGAACTAAAAGCAGAACCAACGAATTTAGTTATAATCCAGGTTTATATGCCTACCTCTAGTCATAAAGAGGAGGAGGTAGATGGGGTGTACGATCAGCTAGAGGAAATAATTGGTAGGATACCAGGAAGTAAGCACCTGGTAGTAATGGGGGATTGGAACGCGGTGGTGGGTGAAGGAAGAGATGGGCGGGAGGTGGGCGATTACGGGCTAGGAAGGATAAACGACCGGGGCGAGAAAGCTGTGGAGTTTTGCCGCAAATATAACCTAGTAATTACAAATACATGGTTCAGACATCATCCTCGACGTAGGTACACTTGGAAGAAGCCGGGAGACACAGATAGGTTCCAGATATATTATATAATGGTACGTCACAGATACAGGAATAGTGTTAAAAACTCGCATACTTTTCCAGGAGGTGATTCAAACACAGACCACAACTTATTAGTCATGAACTGTCGGGTAAAACTGAAAAAGATAAGTATAGGAATGAGGGTTAAAAAGTGGAATACGGAGGCATTAACTGGGGCAATGAAGAAGAAGTATCGAGAGAAGGTGGATGAGGTAATGGGTGAGGATCATGGAGTTGGATCAGTGGAAGATGAATGGGGAAATTTGAAAAATGGAATTATAGAAGCAGCGAAAGCAACGGTAGGCGTAGTGAGTGTAACTAAAACTAGAAAACCGTGGATCACGAAGGAGATGATCAGGGAGATGGAGGAGAGAAGGAAATGGAAGAGTGTAAACTCAGAGCTAGGTAAGAGAAAATACCGAGAATTTAATAACTGGCTTAGAAGAGAAACAAAGAAAGCAAGAGACGCGTGGTGGAGAGAACAGATCGACGCGTTAGAGAAATACCAAAAAGAGGGAAGAGCAGATGCATTATATCGGAAAGTAAAGGAACTGACGGGTGGCAATAAGGGAAGGGGAATTACAACGATAACAGACAAGACGGGAAAGGTGATCGTAGAACCGAGAGAGATCCAGGAGAGGTGGAAGGAATATGTTGAAAAGCTGTATGGTAATGAAATAAGGCCCAATACGTTAGATATAGAAAGGGAAGACAATATCGACATAGATGGCATCGGACCAAGTATCCTAGATAGCGAAATCAAAAGAGCTCTACGAGACATGGAAAGGAATAAGGCGGTGGGAATAGATGACATACCTGCAGAGTTTTTAAAGAGCATGGGGAAGAACGGAAGGGGAATACTTTTTGCACTTATTCGTAGGCTTTATGAGGATGGAGAGTGGCCGGAAGACTTCGCGAAGACTGTACTAATTTCTATACCGAAGATGAGTAAGGCAAAACCTTGCGAAGACTATAGGACAATAAGCTTAATATCCCACGCGGCCAAAGTAGTTCTGAGGATTCTAAACAGAAGGCTAGAGAAGAAGGCAAATGAATACCTGGGTGACGACCAGTTCGGGTTTAGGAGAGGGACGGGAACGCGAAACGCTATAGCGGTGATGAGGACGCTAGTAGAAAGAATCCTAGAGTATGGGAGGGATATTATTGCATACTTCTTAGATTTCGAGAAGGCGTTTGATCGGGTGGAAAGGACGGAATTAATGGGAGTGTTGAATAAAGTAGGTGTCGATTGGTGGGACAGGCGTCTGATTCGAAATTTGTATATGAATCAGACTGCGCAGGTTAGGGTAGCCAATGGAGAATCGGGATGGGCCACGATAGGACGGGGAGTGCGGCAATGGTGCCCACTATCGCCGTTGCTTTTTAACGTGTATTCAGAAGAAATGGTTAGGGAGCCATGGGGGGAGGAGGAGGTAGGAATAAATGTAGGAGGGGAGATGATAAAATCAGTGAGATTTGCAGATGATCAAGCATTGGTTAGTCAGTCTGCTAAGGATTTAAATACAATGGTGAATGCGTAAGAGGTGCAGTGCGAAAGGTATGGGATGAAGATCAACCACGAGAATAAAAGAGTGATAAGATTTTCTAGAAGTAAGAAGGCGGAGCTGAATATAAGGGTGGGAGGGCAGAAGATAGAGCAGGTCGAGCAGTTTACGTATCTGGGTAGTATTTTGGAGGCGAATGGGTTTAGTGGTAAGGACATCAGATGCAGAATTTCGCTAGCTAAATAAGCTTTTTCGAAGAGAAGGGAATTGATGAGGGGGGGTCTGAGAAGAGACGTAAAGAAGAGGCTGGTGAAAACTTTAATATGGAGCGTGGCGCTATATGGGTGGGAAACTTGGTCATTGCGAAGGGAGGATGTGCGTAGACTTGAAGCGTTTGAGATGTTGGTTTGGAGAAGGATGGAGAAGGTTAGTTGGATGGTGAGAAAGACGAACGAGGAGGTATTGGATATGGTCGGAGATGAGAGGAAGCTTGTGGCAGAGGTTCGGTGAAGGCAGAAGAGATGGATGGAGGAGGTTTTGAGAGGAGAGGGCATGTTGAAGAGAGTGATAGAGGGGAGAACACTGGGGAAGCGTGGGAGAGGAAGGAAGAGGATAGGAATTCTGGACGAAATAAGAGGAGGTAGAAATTATGAAGAATTGAAGAGGGATCTAATAACGGGCCATCTTTAGGAGGGAAAGCGATACAATTTCTATTAGGTTGGGATACAAAATGGGGACTGTCCAAGAACCTACCAATCAGCTGGTAGTATACATGAATCAATGAATGGTCTGGTCTAGTGGCTAGCGGGGCTGGTCATGACACAGGTCGTCGAATGGTTATTGACGGCTCGGGGCGGCCAACAGGAGGCGCGGAGGAGGAGTCGAATGGCTCGCGTAATATCTGCATCTACGAAGTACCGTGCAAACCACCACTAGGGTGTATGGCACGGTGAGATTCCACACCAGGCGTGCAGCACTCGTCCCAGCACAAAACAGAACCTCGCACGCTCCCCCTGCCGCTAGGCTCAGGCCAAAGTCAGTCAGGAGAACAGTACGCAGTCCAACCGGAAACTGGGAGAGTGATACGTTAATGAATATGCAAAAATGCAGAACAATGCTATAGATACATATAGTGATTAATATTACTAATACTGTTAATTTATTAATGCTACGAGATGCTACTACTAATATAGCTCCGAATGGAAGAATGACCGACAGCGGTGAATGGAACGAAAGGGAACTAAGTGGATAGAGGAGCCGAAGAGAATCATTAACTTTTTAAAGGAAGCTTTGAAGGAAATGTT
Organism: Pyrrhosoma nymphula; assembly: GCA_963573305.1. Taxonomy (NCBI): domain Eukaryota; kingdom Metazoa; phylum Arthropoda; class Insecta; order Odonata; family Coenagrionidae; genus Pyrrhosoma; species Pyrrhosoma nymphula. The sequence goes on along the minus strand of OY754332.1, from coordinate 99,926,632 downwards.
ATTTTTTTGAGATGCATAAGATTTTAAGTGGAATTAGAATCACGGGATTGGACTTGATTAGAACATTTATATCTGGCATAAGAGCTGGCTACATTCAATTGCCAGATATTCACGTTATTTTGCTGCTTCTACTGCCATTTTCTTTTATTAAAAATTGTGATCGCGTCTTGTGCACTCCATCCAACCTCCGCCAAACAAACATAAAAGCCTTTTTCTTGACACTGGGCGTGTTGAGTGTCGGCTCTCTCTCCCGTTGGCCCATAGGAGTGCGCTTGGCAAGGATGGACCGAATTGGATTGAAGCGTTAATCTACTGTGTATCCATTTTCCACGTCAGAGGTCACTATTGGAAATTGTCATACTGGTCTTTATCATATTTATCTCAGATACCGTAACAATATCAGGTTTAATTCTAATGATATTCCATTAGGAAGAAGCGATCACGATTTAACAACTTGCGCATTTGCAATCGATATCTCCCACAGAGTACAAAGAAGTACTCGAGAAAATAATAGGAACATTAAAAAAATTGATCACTTTAAGCTGAAATTGTTACTGAATAGTGTAGATTGGTCATTTGTATATAGCCAACGAGATGTTACATTAGCTTTTGATACTTTCTTAGAAAAGCTAAAACAAAACAGAAAAATGTAACTTTGTGATAACAAATAGGGCCAAGTATACGCCTATTCAAACTTGGATGACTTTTGCATTATCTAAACGGCAGATGCACAGAAACGTATGATACAAGAAATTAAAAAATAAAACCACATGACAAAAAACTTAAGAATTACTTTAATTCGGTTTCCACCAAACTTAGGAATGATATGTTTGCGCGAAAGAAAAGTTATTATCTAAATTGGTTTAGTAAAAATAGGAATGATATAAAAAAGCAGTGGCAATTTGTCAACAGAGCACTTTGTGGAAATGATGGTAAGACGATGCCTGAAAAAATGAAATTACCAGATACCCTTGATGTGCTCTTGTCAAATCCTGTAGACATTCCAAGGTAATTCATTACTTTTTTGTTGACGTTATAAAGAAGCTGAGAACTACAATAGTCTCTACTGACAATTTAATTAACTCGCCTTATGCGCGATATTTTCCCAAAAAACAAGTTCAGCACTCGTTTTTTATTTCTCTAACCACTGCATATGAAGTAAATTATGTCATTAAAAGTTTGAAAATAAATGAAACACCTGGAATTCATGGAGTTTCAGCCTTTACTGTGGAATAAGTTGGCGAAATAATTTCCCCTGTATTTTCTTTTGTAATTAACTTAAGTTTTGTGTCGGGAATCTTTCGTGAAAGTTCTATCATCTAAAATTGACTGAGACAGGCGAGATGTAGTGGAAAGTATACATATTGATTTTAATAAACAAGATGGCACTTTTTCCACAAGTTTTACTTCGGTACGACGCGTTTCAACCGTTAGGTCATCATTAGGTACAATACACGCCTGTACATCGGGCGAACATCAGGTACAGCAGGTATTGTACCTGATGATGACCTAACGGTTGAAGTGCGTCGTACCGATGTAAAACTTGTGGAAAAAGTGCCATCTTGTTTTTTGTAAATTTATCATCTAAGACAAATATGTAATCTACCTGTCCTAAAAATTGTGTATTATTCTATTGTACATTCTAAGCTGCACTATGGGTTTAGTTGTTGGGGTGGAACTACATCTCAAATATGTACCCTGTTATATGTCAGCGATCTTTCGGGGTTTGCACCGGGTAGTTAGGTCCATGGCGGCCAACGTTTTGATGCTCGAGTCGAGCATCGTCCTCAGGGCAGAGGCGAGTGCCTTAACTAGAAGTGGTCATCAATCAATCAACCCCATGGGTGGGTCAGGTCCAAAATTTTGGTGGGAAAATTAGGTAACATACGGTGGTCTTGACTCTCCCATAAGCTTAAGGATAGGTTTCCAAGTGTGACTCAGGTTGTGTGTGTATGTGACGCGGGTTCTCCATTTGACCTATTCTATCCTCACCCGCATATCCTCCACCGTTTGCTTTCGTCACGGGCCAGGTCGCAAAGCTTCAGCAAGGAGCACCGAGTAGGGCCCCACCGTCATGAGCATATTCCAATAGGCGTGAGCTAATGCTCACACTTTTCTGAACATAAATTAGGGATCGTGGTCTTAAAATGCGTTAAACTTAATTTCCAGCAGTGAAAACAATGAAAATCAGACATTTTTATAACAGAATTCAAATCTCAATCACACATTTTAAGGATAAAGTAATGACTCCGATTAAATTGAGAAAGATATCTACAGCATTTGCAAAGTAAGGCACATGTCGTGATCTACCATAATTCGAAGCAGTTTAACAGTTTCCCTAAACACTTGCTAGTCAAATATTTAAGCAGAACGTGAAACTTAAATGACAAAGTGCCAATATGCCATTAAAAGGATGTGAGGCAGGAGAATTATTTTCAACTAAAATTGAACACTTTCCATAATGTTAAAGTATTTGACATTTCATTTATATATTCTCATATATTAACGGATCAATCATGTACATATATACTACGTAAGTCTTCAAATTGTTATTGCAATATATCTATATATTAAATTAAATTTACGCGATTTCATACCTGAGATATATGCAGCCGAGGTTCGCGGAGGTTCCAAATAAGATTGTGCTGTTATAAGAACAAAGATCGACCTCGCACTCACTGACTAATAAAGGCAAAAATAATATAGGCAATGCCGATTTCAGTTTTATTTTCATTTAGAGAGAATATCTGTGGAAGTGTTTTTCTTTTATTAAATCTTTCTTGTACCCAAGTTGTTTCAATATAGTTTCTCAGTTTCCCATTTGGTTGACTTTCTCTGAATTTCCGATTGTGCGATCAAGGCAACGAACGTCATCGTACACCGGTACAATTCCATCTGCATACACAAACCCGTTTCTGTTGTAAAAGATCATTGCATTAAATATTGCGGAATCCGTTTATTCCAGCATTGGGATTTCAGAGAAAAAGATTTGTTCAAGTCATTTCCCGTTGATTCGCACATTTTATGTGTACTTATTTTTTCCTGCCGTCCCTTAATTCATAAATTCAGTAGTTCGATGGCTGTTCCTCATCACGGCTTTTGAATATGGGAGTGACATTTGCAATTTTCCAGTCCATGGGTACTTTGAGTTCGTTGATGGATTTAATAAATATATTCTGCAAGTAGGGTGCTATTTCACAAGCTAATTCTCTATACACGCGGACAAGAATTTCTTCAGGACCTGGGGATTTACTTGGACTTATAGATTTTAGCACATTTTCTATTCCGTGAGTGCAAATATCGATAGACGGCATCTATTGCTGGAAGTGATCATTTACCTTTACGTATGTAATCTGTGATGACTTGGTGAACACACTTTGAAAGTGGGAAATCAACAAGTTGGCTTTGGCAACAAGAGAATCACCCCGTCCTTTGCTTTCTAATTTGATCGATGAGGAAATACCATTATGTAAGCATTTGGTTATAATTATTTCACGATACCGGAATTGTTTTAATGGACTTGTATGTATGAAGGGATATGGTGACGGTACGGTCAAGACGCATAAGTATTTCACAGCCACTGGGAATCTTCTTGTATTCATCCATTGATAAAGGGTGAGGGAATAATGGAATTTTCAATCTTGACGTATGCAATTTAAAAAAGGCACGTACATATGGTTTACGAGGCCAGTAATCTATTTTAAAACCATTTATTGTATATACCTACGTACGGTGTGTCAATGAGAATAGAGATCCCTCGCATAAGATAGAGGTTAGTAGAGTGCATTATGTAAACTTCTGAGACTAATTGTTAACAAGCAATAAGTATCCATGTTTGCTTCATTTTCTTAATAAAGGAGATGAATAATGGTTTCCTTTGAAAACTTTCAGGTTGCCTCAATGTGAAAAAGTGAATTGTGTTGTTCCTGACATATGATATTGTATGCGTGAAATTATTTACATTGATTGTGAGGCTCGATGTGACAGCTGGCCTCACCGTTTCTTCTCATTACAGGTGATGGCCATGAAAGGTGGATGCTTCCATTTTACAGTGTTTTCTTAAATATGTTTGTCGTGTGCTGCCCAACATTATAGCTTGCCCCATACAGTTAATCTACAACTACGAAGTACCGTGCAAGCCACCACTAGGGTGTGTGGCACGGGTCGATTCCACACCAGGCATGCAGCACTCGTCCCAGCACAAGTCAGAACCTCGCAAGCTACCCCTGGCGCTAGGCGCAGGCCAAAGCAGTCAGGAGAACAGCGCGCAGTCCAACCGGAAACTGGGAGAGTGATACGTAAATGAACATGCAAACATGCAGAAGAATGCTATACACACATCTAATGGTTAATATTACTGATGTCGTTAATTTATGAATGCTACGAGATACTACTTCATGCAGAGAACAAAATAAAATAATGCTGGAGAAATCGACCGGTGTGAAGTGTTACAAATGAGGTTGTGTTATTAAGCACAAGTGAACATTCTACTGTACTTATTGAGGGTGGGAGTTTCATATGATTGATCTATCGCAACTATTATGATCCCTTATTGTGCGTGGGAAAAATGACATTTTAAATGTATTGGTTCGGCAGTCAATTTCCTTTATTTTATTCCTGTGATCGCTTCTACCGTAGTACGTTGGCTCTAGAAGTATATGTTGAACCTCCGGCAAAAAACTGTCTGCTCTGAACTAGCGCAAAAGATTTAACCTGTATTTCTCACTTCGATCAGTTGGAGATTCCCACCCCAATTCCTTCAACAATTCAGTAACACTGCTAAGTTTATCGTAACAACTTTTCACAAATCTTGCTGCTCTCCGCTGTATTCAATCTATTTCAGAGATTAGTCCTACTTCGTAAGGGTCCCATATGCTAGCGGCATACTCCAAGTGAGGTCTCACGAGTGAAAAATAACATTGCTCTTTAGCCTTCTCGTCGCATTTTCCTAATATTCTTTTGATAAATCCCAATTTGCGACTAGCCTGTCCGCAGATTTCCCGCACGTGTTTCCCCCAAGACAGGTCCTGAGTAAGGGTCTCACCTAAGTATTCAATTGACTCTACATTTGATAAGTCTGCTTGATTAATTGTGTACGTTTCGTTGACCGAGTTGTTATTTTTTCCAAAAAATCATAACAACGCACTTTTTAAAATTCATTTGTAGCTGCCAAGTATTGCACCATTCATTTCTAGCATCTAGGTATTTTTGTAACGGTATCTACATCTACATCTACAAAATACCCTGCAAGCCACCTCAGGGGTGTGTGGCAGGGGGTGAGTAATCACCAACATGCATTACACTATACCCTAGAGTTAGTGTAACTACGACTAATTATGCATTAGCATAAATCGCTAATGCTTGTCACGAGGCGAAGCCTCACAAGCATGCACCACTACACTACAGATGTCATCAAAATGGAGAGTGACTGTCAATATACATGCATTCTACAACTACACAGATGGACAGGGACTCAAGACCCATGTAGAAAATATGCTAGGCGTGCTGTTAGTATGTACTAGGTAACAGATAAGGATTCAAGTATTAGGAGTACTACTACTACTAAGAGCTACACTACCTAACGACAAACCTAGATAAAAGTCTCATTTGCAGCTGTTATTCGTGGGAAAAATGACATCTTAAATCTGTCCGTGCTGCAGTCTAGTTCCCGAATTTTACTCTCATGATCTGATCTACCGTAGTATGTCGGATTTCGTAAAATATTATCAACGTCGTCAGAGAATAGACCGGTTTGGAACTTACATAATAGATTGAGTCAAAATTTTAATCGACGGTCTGAAAGCTTTTCCCATCCCAGTTGCTGCAAAAGGTCAGTAACACTAACGAGATTATCATAACGGCCTTTAAAATATTATGCCGATCTTCGCTGCACGCGTTCCAACTCAATTTCCGAGCCTATCTCATAAGGATCCCAAATACTGGCGGCATATTCTAAGTGGGGTCTAACGAGGGAGAAGTAGCTGATTTCCCTAACTTTATCGTCGCACTTGCCAAGTACTCTTTTAACAAATCCCAATTTACGATTAGCTTGACCGGTAATTTCTCGAATATGTTTACTCCACGATAGATCATTAGTCAGTCTAACTCCGAGGTACTTAACGGATTCTACGGTCTCTAATTTTATGTTTTTTATGCAAAAGCTGTTACAAGGAGCGTTTTTCCGTTTCCAAAAATTCACATCAACGCATTTTTTCAGGTTTAATTCTAGCTGCCACGCATCGAACCACTCTTGTATTGCCTCGAGGTCCTTAGTTAGCGCTTCCCTATCATTAAAGCTACGAATTTTTCTATACACCATTGCGTCGTCAGCAAATAATCTAAGCTTACTGTCAACTTTATCACCGATGTCGTTTATGTACAAAAGGAACAGGAGCGGGCCTATGACACTTCCCTGTGGGACACCCGATGTGACTTTTACTTCATTAGAGATAGCGCCATCTAATACAACCCTTTGCACGCGATAACTTAAGAATTCTCTAATCCAGGAAATTACGTTGTCGTCTAAACCGTAGGATTTTAATTTCATGAGTAGCTTACTGTGGGAAAATTTATCAAATACCCTTTTTAAAGTCAAGAAAAATGGCATCAACTGGAGCGTTATGTTCACCCGAGACTAAAATATCGTGAGCAAAAAGTGCTAATTGAGTTTCGCAAGACCTTCCATTTCTGAATCCGTGATGTGTTTTTGTTAACAAGTTCTCTATATCGAGGTGTCTCATAACTGAACTTACAATTATATGTCCAAGGACTTTACAAGAGATAGATGTGAGAGATATCGGTCTGTAGTTCGATGGCTGTTCCTTATCGCCGCTTTTGAATATTGGAGTGACATTTGCAATTTTCCAGTCCATGGGTACTTTGTGTTCGTTGATGGATTTACTAAATATATTCTGCAAGTAGGGTGCTATTTCACAAGCTAATTCTCTATACACGCGGGCAGGAATTTCTTCAGGACCTGGGGATTTATTTGGACTTTAGATTTTAGCAAGTTTTCTATTCCGTGAGTGCAGATGTCGATAGGCGGCATCTTTTGCTGGAAGTGATCATTTAACTTTACGGATGTACTCTGCGATGACTTGGTGAACACACTTTGAAAATAAGAACTTAATAAGTTTGCTTTGTCCGAACTGCTTGTTAATAATTCGCCATTTTCGTTTCGTAGTGGAATAACTGTTGATCTATTGCCTTGAACTTCCCTTACGTATGACCAAAATGCCTTTGGATTGTTCTGTAATTGTTCTCCTAATGTTTTTCTTTTAAAATCCATGAATGCATTCCGAAAGGCTTCCTTTGTTGTGGCTTAAGACAATTTGTATTTTTCAAATATTAAATTTTGATCACTAGTGGACAAATCTCTACGGAGTTTTTTCATCTTGGCGTGGCATACTCTCTGACGTCTTAACGATTTTCTCACTTCTGCATTGTACCATCTTGGTTCGCTGCCCTCTTTTTTTACTTTACTTGGAATGTATTTTCTGATCCCTGAATGTACGATCGAAAGGAGAGCTTTCCAACTACCTTCCGTGTCTACCTTTACGCTTGATTCCTGGAATTCGGGAAGAGAATTTTTTAGATGGCTCTTGAACGCATTGAAATCGGCTTTTTTAAAAATGTAGAATTTTCTTCTTTGTTTAAAACTTTTAATGATATTCAAAGAGAACTTTGCTGTAACTACTCTATAGACTTAATAGATGTTTGCATCTCAATGGATTACGGAAATGGTTTATTCTGGTTGGTTTATATGAGCAACCATCTCTATGAAGCATATTGTATAACATAATGACCATGTTGTATGCTGTTTAGCTGACTTAATGCCTATAGGTATGTGTTTCCTTTAGGTCATTTAGGTCAGCCAGAATTCTGTCGTTCATGTATTTTCTGTGCTTATGGTAATACATTTCTTTTCAATTTCAGTCATTTGTAGACTCCACATATGGTGCGGATGCAGCCATATGCCCACCACCTATTTCATAGCTGCCAAGAACATAAATAAGTAATAAAGGAAGGATAAGCCCCACAAGAATTACTATTGCGTGTCTATTTCTATGTTGGTGTACCTACTTCCTTTTCCTGTACTATCCACAGTTTCTTAAATTATGGTGTTCTCTAATGTGTATGATGATTTGTGGTATTTTACCAATGAGAAGTGTTGTTTCTGCTTGGAATCTTAAATATATCATAATCCCAAGCCTGTTTTGTCACCTTTATTACAACTAACTTATTGCAATTTCACCCTTTTGTTCTACTGTTGCTATGCCATATTTCCCAAAAATATGGTCTCATCAACTCAGCCGATTTAGCAGTTCGACTATCCCAATTAGTGTTTCCTCCCAAGTGCACCCTTGCCTCCTTTAATGTGACCAACCTGTTTCCCAGTGTTCCCACCAAAAAAGCCATCCAGTTAGCCGAAGACATCCTCTTACAGAAACGTGTCCCCGCCCCGATAGCGCTGTATCTGTACTCTGCTTTGAAAATATGTGTCTTGCAAAACTATTTTAAATTCAATGGACAAATATTTGAACAACCAGAAGGATTGGCAATGGGTTCACCCTTATCACCATTACTTGCGGACATCTACATGAACAATTTGGAAAATGAACTGTTTGCTTCTGTGAACCCATTGATAAAAAGTGTCAGTGCTTGGTATCGTTATGTGGATGATATTTTTTGTGTGTGGTCAGGGTCCGCGAGACAACAGGACCCCTTCTTAACTTTCTTAACTCTTTAAACAAAACCATAAAATTCACTATGGAAAGGGTATATAATGGGTCTCTAAAGTTTCTGGACGTAACAATTTCCAGGGAACACGATAAATTTGATTTCTCTATTTTTACAAAAGACACCTACTCCGACCAATTTATTCATGCCTCTTCCAGACATCATTTTGCACAAAAACAGTCTGCCTTCCATTCCATGCTTCACCGTTTGCTAACTATCCCCATGTCCAAAGCCAATATTAAAAAAAAAATAAGTAAATATCATAAAACAAATAGCCATACCCAAATGATTTATAGACTCTATAGGAAAAAAGTGGAGGAAATGGCGGTCCAACCATTTATGGAACCTCCCCTCATTGTGACCCTCCAGATAAATGGAGGAAATTTATTTATTTGGATAACTTGTTGCTCCGAGCCACCAAGGTTCTCCCGAGAAACCACTTTAGAACCATATTTTCCAACAACTACAATCTCAAACACATTTTCTCGAAAACCAAAGACATGACCACTAAATTGGAAAGGAGTGGAGTGTGCAGACTCAAGTAAGAATGTCCAGCTGTCTATGTCGGGCAGACTGGTAGGAAATTTCAAGATAGACTTAAGGAACATAAATCATGTTTTAAACACGGGCGTTGTAATTCAAACTTCGCCAAGCACCTATTGGACAACGGACATAAGAGTGATTTTCCCTGGAAATTTTACACGTTGAAGGTAAAGGACCCGGCAAAACGCTCTCGAGCAAGTTGAGATTTTGAAATGTATACACGCTCATTGTGATATTGTTGACGACTTGTTGTATGCTTCCCGCTTCCCCCTCATCAACCTCTCTCTCTTCTGTTAACCTCTCTGTTCTTCCCTATCTTCCAACCCTTCAACCGATTCACCCCCCTCACCCGAAGTCACCACAGGTAGTCAACATTGAAGGCTCGTCTAACCTACCTCCCCCCCCACCCGCGCCTCCTTCTCCCACATTCCAGACCCATGACTCAAAAACCACTAACTCTAAACACCCTACTTCCCATCCTCTCCCTCCCCACCTTCCTCCCCCGCCCCTTCCCCCCTTTTTCCATCCCCTCCCTGCAATTTAATAGAGGGTCTCTATCCCTGACTCCGAACGGACCCATCCGACGAGTCTCCCGGACCTCCTGCCCGACATCGAACGGACCAATCCGACGGGTCTCCCGGACCTCCTACCCGACATCGAATGGTCCAATCCGACGGGTCTCCCGGACCTCCTGCCCGACATCGAACGGACCCATCCGACGAGTCTCCCGGACCTCCTGCCCGACATCGAACGGACCAATCCGACGGGTCTCCCGGACCTCCTGCCCGACATCGAACGGACCCATCCGACGAGTCTCCCGGACCTGCCCGACATCGAATGGACCAATCCGACGGGTCTCCCGGACCTCCTGCCCGACATCGAACGGACCCTTCCGACGAGTCTCCCGGACCTTCCCTGACTCCGAACAGTCCCATCCGACTAGTCTCACTGCTCCGGTACCTCTCCCAAATCCGACCGAGAATGCTGCCATCGCCAGCCCGGAGGAAGACCGATCGCTAGGATTCCTACGCCCACTGCCACACTTATCAGGTTAGAGGCTCTCCGCGCGCCCAGCCGCCACTCCTCAAAACACGGGACATCGCGACGCCTAAGGCCTCGTTTCCAATACTAACATTCTACCACGGTTATTTAAGCCGTCATAACCTACCTGTGTTCCGATTAGCTACTTCTAACCGTGGTAGAGCATCGTTTTGTGACGTAGCAATACCAGTTTAAAGGACAATTGACGAACGAAATTTAAAAGCGTACGACTTCTCGCCTAAACCAGAAACATATGTTATCATTATTATGTATCATTATTACCATCACAATTATGTTTTTCAACGCTTAATCTCGTTCTATACACGCACCTGTAAAGTATCAACCTTTTAGATTTATTGGTAAACTTATATAATTGTAGTACAATCTAAATAATATAAGGATTTATAAGAATATGAATTCATCTTTTGAACACTTGCTTTACTGGACGCCTTAATCTTCTGCTCTTCTTCATAAGATTTGCAGCCCATATTAAATTTTAGCGAATTGATAATTCGTCTACCATTATCGGGAACAAAAACATTAGCGAAATATACATTGTTTTCAGACTGCGGTACCCCATTGTCCATACGAAATGAAGGAACCTTTGATAATTCCACAAAAGTTTTCATTTCGCTTGCCCACTAAGGTTTCGACTTGTTAAGTCATTTTCAAGGGCTTGGTATTGAGTTAATAATTTGAAATCTCGGTCGACAAGCGAAATAACAGTTATAAATAATAATATGTAAATAAAAATAAAGGCCTTGATAATGGCTTCATAAATCGAAACCTAGTTCGGCATGTGAAAGCGTAAATTCTATTCTGGACTACACAACATTTCCCTAATTTCATATTATTATCGATCATGTATAGATACTTGATTAAAGGGTCCACATCCCAAATATAAAAAAATCCTCCCTTTGAAAAATGAAGGCGATGTCTAACCATAACGATAGGTCGTAGTTAAATATATAGGTTATAAATGTTGAATGCTGACATTGAAATATATATGGATACCTAATGGTGATCCCCCAACGATTATCATATTCAAGGCATCGACTTCATAAGTTGAAACATTGTTTGACAAGCGAAATTAGAAATAAAAATACAATGTAAAATAAAGATTAAGGCCTTGATAATGTCTTCGTAGGCCGAAGTCTTGGACAGGCAGTGAAACAAAGTAATATTGTAGACAAGACAAAATTTCCTTCATTTCATATTATTAACGATATACTTGAATAGTGTAACCTACCCTTAATGAAATCTATCCTCTCTTTAACTACGCATGGCAACGTCTAATCACTTTTAACCGTATCGGTCGTATATAAATATTTATTCTTTTTAATATTTGTGTGCAGACGGTGAAACCGTGATCTCTCCACGCTTTCCGTGATTCAACTGTTTTCCCATGATTCTTACCAGGATTTTGACTAACTTGCGTCCCCACTACAGAAAGACACGACGGTAACCACTATTCCCTGATTTACGAGGGCAACTCAATGCTAGTAGGACCATCTACCATGGTAGGCGTTTTCGAGCGTTTCCATTAGTAGCATTGCGCGGGTAGAGAGATACCATCGTAGAAATGTCAGTAGTGGAAACGGGGCCTAAGAGGACCTATCATTCCTATCTTCCTTTACTCCTGACTGCCATCCTTTTTCCCTACTCCTCATGCTTGTGAAATGAACCAACTTTTTTAAAAAGAGAAATCTATTATTCCTTGATTCCTTGCCATTCCCTACCATTAAATCGGACCTGCGCTTTGAAGTCAGCCTCTCCCGCTCAAACTCCTCAAGAGGGACAGCGAGCATAGCACCTTTCTTTCACCCTCATTCCGCCACGTTGGAGAGAGCTCGGAGAGCGCGCAGGGCAGGAATTTTAAGGTTAAACTAATCAAATTATGCTCTCCGTGCGAAAGGTATTACAAATGCGTAGCTGTGATCTGAATTTCTACAAATGGAGGTGTATCGATATTGAAATAAAATCCATGTAATGACCACACGATTCTTGTGCTGTTTCCACATAGTCGTTAGACGTAGGAAAAAAAGCTCGATTAATACATCTTACGAGATGGTGTCCAATCGTAAGTACGATTTATTCACAAATAGCTTCAACATGAAATAAGCACGTTACGTCACTGCATATGCGATGCTAGTCGCACACGAAAGTGAATATACTACGTCTTACGCCACACGTAATGAAATTAAGGTAAATAGGTTCTGAAGATGGAGTCGTGTAACGTACCTCCGTGAATGTTATTTTTTTCCCGTCGAGTACGCACAAGATGCCAGGAAGGACAAGCATAAGCCGTGGAGTACCCACCGAACCAGAAGTTAACCGCTAACCCGTTTCCAGCAGAACTCGGCGGGGATATATACAATCCCTTACTTTTATCACAATCCCGAATCAACACACTCGATCACTCTTCACAGGGTACATACCAGTGGCGTGCGTTGATAATAATTAGCTTCGGGAAAGCTCTCGCTCAGCACGATGATATGCATCCCGCACATCACAGTGGATTAATATGCTTATGAAATCTGAATTGAAAACCGAAAAACTAATGCTAAGAATGGCATACTATTCAAACTGATGAAATATAAATTGAAATCTGATCATTGCATTGGTTAATAATATACGATGCACAAATAATTTTAAAGATGCTCCTAAAGTACCTACCTCAAAGGAGCATTCCCGAAATGTTCACTCATCAAACATTTTATAGCGTAAAAACTGTTGGCTATAGAAAATTGAACCGTTCCGAAAGAAAAACGTCAGCGTAAAATATATAATAGGACCTATTACGTATAAAACGTGTATATTTGATGGACGGTGTGTCAATTGATCGAGGATGGAAATTTGAGAAATCGCTGCTTTTTATGATACGCGCCACAGTACTAGATACGCTCGTAGGTAGGTGAGCTTTACGCTCATTTACCAGCGTGACATGAGTACAAATAATTAGAACGCCACCCTGGGTTTGAGACCATAATAATAATAATGATGATATAGCAATGAATATCTCGGAGTCCCCCAGCGCCAAATGTCATTGAAGGCAGACGTCCTCATGCTCGAAATAAAAATAATCCGATCAGAAGACCTTGCTCAAGGTGCATACCTATAAGCCCATGGATGGATCTTTCTATCGAAACATCGAAAACCATGGGTTATCGAAGGAGCTGACGTTTGCCTTCCTACGCTCCGCCGGTCTGAAGTCCGAGACCGAGGGTTTTGTCCTCGCGTGCCAGGATGGTGTCATAAACACACTCGTGTACCACCGCATTATATTCAAGGCGGAGGTCGCGGACACGAGATGTAGGGCGTGCCGAGCCCAGCCGGAGACTTCGAGTCACCTTCTCTCCGGCTGTAGTTATTACGCAAGGTCGGCGTATTTAGCTCGTCACAACGCGGCCCTGCGGGTGTTATACTTTCACCTTCGACACCATTATGGCATCGACGAAACACCTATGCTGCCCTATGCCCCTGGAGATATTGATTAGGTCATGAAGAACGATAAATGCACAATCTGGTGGAATTACTCCACCACCAGGCAGTTGGAAGCGACCAAGCCTGATATCGTTCTCCTCGGCCACCTCACACGCTCCATGTTCGTGATAGAGCTTTCCGGCTCCGGCTGAAACGAAAATGGATGCGAACATGGTACTAATACATGTGTTAGTACCATGGATGCGAAGAAGGTGGAAAAACGAAAGAAATATCAAGACCTGCTTTTCGAACTTCGACAGATGTACCCCGGACACTCTGTGAAACTAGTGGTCCTCATCATAGGTGTGCTCGGTGGAGTTAAGGGCTCGCTGCTAAATAACATCAACTGCATTCCGTCCTGCGTGGCACAGGCGTAATCACTAGTTGCACGCATGCAGAAGGCCGTCATCCTGGGGTCAATCCGTCTACTGCGTACGCATCACCCGACAGCAGCGTAGCCACTCATCCGATGGGCGTCGGACGTAGCAACGATTACCGCCCATCCCCTTTTGAGTCTCCAGCCATTATGACGGCAATGAAACCTGAAGCTTGCCGGGGACTCGGAGGGAAGTGTTACAACTGTAACAATGAAATAAAATATATCACTTTATTCTGAGCTACAACTTAACTCGTAAATATAACACAGCACACACAACCATTACTTAACATTACAAACTTAACGAGTAGTTTGATGTGCCATTTCCACAGCTTCCCTTAAAAATGACAAATTCAATGAATTAAAGAAAAAATGGCTTTTCCGTTCAAATTCATCGTTATCAATATCCTAACACGGTAGTAAGTCTGTTGAACGAATATTTTTCACAAACTTATTAAGTATACGTACGTCATTTTAAGAATAAATGCTGTATGGCGATGTGATAAATAATACGCGTTGTAACATAATCGAGTACACTGGGGGGGATACCGTTAGGTTAATATTAGGAGTACGTGTTACTCGCTGGTGCAAAACAAATACGAGAAATTAAATGGGGATAAAATCATTCGCCCGGGCCAGTTTCAGTAGTTGAATTTTAGCTTATGGGTCAGAGTGATTTTTTCTCAAGACAATTCTCGTAACCTGTATAAAAGAGTGTAAAATTTTGTACTCACACGTTGCATATCCAGTATCAAACTCTATGTTGACGAAAATTATTTCAGCTGTTTGTTCTCCATACATGCAGAAAGGTGGTACTCATAGGCGTGCGCACAGCGGGAGCCATGGGTGCCGCGGCACCCCCAAGAAATATTGGAGGGGCGCAAAAATTTCGATGGAACAGAAAACTTGCGGGAAAGCGAGTCCTGCTGAAAAGCTAGAAAATAAATCAATCTACACATTTTTAAAGGTCTGATTTTGTTTATCCGTAATGAGACTACTCAAACTATCATTCCATGTGCTTCTTTGATATAAGGGACGGAGCCCAATTGTGGGCGCTAAAAAAATACGAAAGTAGAGGTACTAGTATTTTAAAACATTATTCTGTTAAAGCTGATTACAAAACGTTTTTGGAATTTAAATGGCATTTTCTTCCCCATAATTACTATGCTTTTATTAGATGAAAAGTAAATAACTGACTAGTTAAGGAATTGTATGCGCTTTATTTAATGGCCGTTTTTTAAAGTATTTTTTTAAGAAATATATGGTCCTAGCATAAAAATTAAAGAAAAAATATAATATATAGATTTTTTGTTTTACACAAATATTGGGACCTTCTAATTTCGTATGGGAGTTACCTTATGGAACTGGCTTTCCTCCGAGCACCCCAAGGCTTATGGTTACGGTAATGGCAAGGGCAAAAGGCGGAATTTTTATCGTTGGCACCCCCAATAGCAAAATACTGCGCACGCCTATGGTGGTATTAATGTTCTTCCAATAGAATCCAACACATCCTAAAAATCGGTTGAAGCTTTGGACGATTTACTATAGTAGTTCATTGAGAAAGTTTTAAAATTTCACTTGTAACTTGCCTTTCATGACTGTTCTATTTCCTTTTCCGTTTTTATTTCTATTGGTAGTGTAACTCTAGACTCCTTTCCTTTTTACTGAACTCCTCAATCACTTCGTCGAAAAATGATGGTTTACTGCTAATTTCAGATAGATTCACCTTTTCAATGGACATTAAAGCCAAACCACATAACCTTTCCTGGCCCTGCTTTGCTCTCTGGAAATATTTTTTCCGTTTAAGAGCTGAAAAGGAGCGTTCGACGGACGTAGTTGTACTAGGTATGGTTAACACCAGTAATAACAGCTTATGCACTTCGTGAAATGGCATGCAGAGCTGGTTTATTTTCACGTGCGAGGCTAATTCACATGGGGATACTTCACGGAGAACTCATCCATTAAATAAAAAATAGTAAGTTCATTCTCCAAACGGATAAAATCGAATTCATTCGTATGGGATTTTTTCAAAGTTCCAAGGAAGAACTTGGGAAGGCTTTTCGGTAGGAATAAAACTTCGTATGATTAACAAATGAGGACTAAGTAAATGTCAATTGATGGATATTGTCGAACCTGTATGTAAGCTGAACTGTAATATTGTCGATTATTTCAACATACAACTTCCTATTTATAATTTCAACTGTATCCCTGTTGCGGATTTGTGATATGCCTTCTCCCGACTCATGTATTTCTTTGAGAACATAGGACCACACCACATCAAATTTACACCTTTCACTTAAAATGGGGTTTTTAGTTTCATTTACTTTTTCGGTGCAATATAGTATCTCCAAATATTTTATCTGAAGTATGTTATAAAACACGTCTGTGTAGCAGTATAACTTCGAGAAAACGCGAAGGAGGAAAATGGTCTTTATCTCAGGAAGAAATGAAATAAATCCTTTAGCCGATACCACTACATCGGACTCCCAGTCTGATGAATTTTCAATGATTCTCTGAAAAAAGCTTATTAAGTGGCTCCGATTGTCATTCACAGTATTGACAAGCCTCGAAGTAAAACACCATCGCGTTCGTGAATTCTGAGGCACTTTTTTCGTGGGGATTTCACTAAGAGCATGTATGCGCTTACTTGATTTGGAAAAGAATGAACCCAATCCAGACAGGGACTGCAAAAAAATTCGGCACTCTCGATTGTTCGAGGCTGACTTCGACAAAACAAGATTGAGTTCGTGAGCAAAGGAATTCACGTAAAATGCTTTCGGATATAGCCCTTGAACCTTAGATTTCAGGCCATTGAATTCCCCAGACATAACTGCTGCCCCTTCATATGTCTGTGCAACAAGTTTTCATTGAAATTATAAGAATTAATAATATGTGTTCCATGAAGAAATATACCATTGGCAGACCTATCGCCGCTCACGTCGGTGAACGACTTGAATCGCTCCTGCACTTCTGATACCGATGATTCGACACGTTTGTACCCCCGATTCGCCATTCGTCACCCTTTTAGACCTTTGACCCATGAGTAACCCTT
This sequence comes from Pyrrhosoma nymphula, assembly GCA_963573305.1. Lineage (NCBI taxonomy): Eukaryota > Metazoa > Arthropoda > Insecta > Odonata > Coenagrionidae > Pyrrhosoma > Pyrrhosoma nymphula. The sequence goes on along the minus strand of OY754332.1, from coordinate 99,909,398 downwards.
GAAGGTCAAGGGATGACAGGAGGGATCTGAAGACCTTACTTTGTCACCTTCTTAAACCTATAATTCGATACGTTTGTAGCCCCGATTCACTATTCGTCACCCCTTGTTACCTTTCACCCATGAGCAACCCTTGAAGGTCAAGCGGTGAAAAGACTCAATGTCAAACTAAAATCAGTTTAAGTGAAAAATACATTTATAATCAGGGCAAGATTTTCAGAATAAACAGCATGCATGTTAAAATTAGTATGTAGGTTTGTCACAAACTTCCAAAGACAACAGTATCATGCATGTAGACATATACTGCAAGTCATCGGCTAAAGGGGAGTGATAAGAAAGCTTTAATAGCGATACATATTCAGCAAATACCAGGAAACACAGTGACATCCAGGACAAGATTTGCTTAACAAATACTGCCATCACACTGAAGTAACACAGGTAAATTATTTTTCTTTGTTCATCAGTGTACTGAAATAATACCAAGTTTGGAAAGGAATCTTAATACATATTTCTTAAGCAAATTCTATCAGATAAAAAAGTAACTACGGAGACAGTTAATGTTTCAAGATTAGGCCATGGTAATTGATGCTCAGTAAAATTAGTGATTCTCATTAACGTTAAAAAAATTTATAAAATATTAAATGTTTACCTTGAAACTTTGCTAAAAATACTTATTTTTAATGCCAGCGACAAAGTCAATAGTGCCTAAATTGAGGAATAATATTAGCATGTTAATGCATGTTTCACTGATTAGCTTTAACTATTTATAACAATTATGGTTAGGATATGCCTGTGGACTGATTTACAGGGTGATTCTTGGAACATTAGAATTTTAAAAAAAATCAAAATTTTTTACAAATTCACAGCGACAATTTTACGCAAATATCCAGTTTTCTGGTTTAACTATCCTCTTAAGTGCTACCAGGAGATTAATTTAACAAACTTTCAGAATTTTTTAGGATGGGATTTATGCGATATTGCTCATTCAAAATGCAACATTTTTGCATTTTACTTAATTTAAATGGTCAATTTCAGGAACTGCATGCATTACAAGTGAGAGATGACATTTTTTGGTAGAGTAACCAGACAGGGCTACAGAATGGTGCAATTGTTTTGCTGATTAAATCCTTCTTTAGTTATAAATAAAAGTTCCAAACTTGGAGAAAAATGTAAATTTTCTTTTCAACAACAAATTAATTGTTTAGTGTTTAGGGACTAATTGACTGTTGTTTAGGTATTTGGAGAAAGGAGCACTTCAAGAGCTTTAAAACAAAGAAAAGTAGAAGGTTGTAGTCCAAATAGTTTCAGAGCAATAGATATTCGAGAAAATGCATTCTGCACCTTTTTACGATTTTCAAAATGCTGTAAATCAGTCAAAAAAAATGCTTCCCAAAACTTTTTGTGAGATAATAATTCAGTCATGTAGGAGTAAACAATATATTTTTTCAAAAAATTTGAAGAGAGCCACCTGACAAATATTTGTGGTACCTGCCTGAGTTGAAAAAGAATTGGTCCCCTGCCGAGTCGTGTTTGAAATATATCCAATGATCTGTTTACATACCACTTTTGAACAACGTCACCACAGACTTAAAAGACAGACTTTCAACGGATGTCATGAATTTATTTAATCATCGAGCCATCTTGCACAATATTGAAATAAAATCAGAAGATGAAGCCGATATGAGAGAACATGTAAATATTTATAAGGATCTCATTTACTTTTATAACTGTAAAGCAAGATTTCTTATTGTGGGTTCAAAAGTTGAAGCGGATCGTGAAGAACAGAGAATAACTCCGAGATTCCGTTTAGGGAAAATTGGAAAACTGCGGCATTGACATGTATCCAACCATCCACATACTTCTGCGGATTCTGGCTACACTTCCAGTCAGTGCAGCGACCACGGAGCGCAGTTTTTCTACCCTGCGTCGGCTGAAGACTTGGCTTCGGGCTAATGTCGGCGAGGAAAGTCACACTGGGCTTGCTCCTATGTCGGTCCATCGAGAAATTCGACCGGACCAAAAAGCCGTTACTCTAAGATTCGCTGATAAAAAGAGGCACCAGGACTTATTGTTAAAATTGCATATTATTATATAATATTTTATCCTTACTGAGTTTATACTGTCTTTTTGGTTCATAGTTGCGGTTTTCTTTCTTAAACACAGAGAAGTACACTGATATATTGTTTGTATTTAAAACCCCTACGTTATTGTTCGTAGATCACTTTTCAAGCATACTATGTTATTTTTTTGGAATATTTTTAACTAAGAAAATTGGAGTATTTTAAAAATTTTCTAGTAAATTTGTGTAAAACCCTTTAATTTTTTGTTATTTTTCTCCAATTGTTTATTTTCATATGTAATTTAATTAAATAATAAATCGAAATAAACCAATGGCAGTTATTATTATTACTCTTTTTGGGACTGAGGGTGGTAAGCATTGAACAGGTGAGCGACAGGATACTAGCGGTAGAAATAAAAGCACGCCCGACGAATTTCGTAATGGTCCAGGTATACATGCCTACGAGCAACCACAGGGAGGAAGAGGTGGAAGAGGTGTACGAGCAAGTAGAAGAAATAATTAGAGAAGTGGCGGGGAAGAAAAACCTGACAGTGATGGGTGACTGGAATGCAGTGGTGGGAGAAGGGAGGGACGGATTAGAAGTAGAAGAGTTTGGGCTAGGAAGAAGAAATGATCGCGGGGAAAAGGCAGTTGAATTTTGTAGAAGAAATAAATTAGTAGTGACAAACACTTGGTTAAAACATCACCCCAGGCGTAGATACACATGGAAAATGCCGGGTGATACTGGGAGATACCAAATTGATTATATAATGGTGAGGCAGATATTTAGGAACAGTGTAAAAAACTCTCGTAGCTATCCAGGGGCGGATGCGGACTCGGATCACAACTTGGTGATGATGAAGTGTGAAGTTAGATTTAAAAGGCTTTGTAAAGGTAGGAAGATAAAGGGGTGGAACCTTGAAGCATTGAAAGGGTTGAAAAGGAGGGAATACCAAGAGCTGGTAGAAAAGAACATAGGCGAAGAGAAGCGGATGAGAACCATAGAGAAGAGATGGGAGGTTATAAAAACAGGCATTGCAAGAGCGGCAGAGAAAACAATAGGAACGGTGGAAAAGCAGAGGGTTAAGAATCAGTGGGTTACAGAAGAAATGATAAAGAAAATGGAGGAGAGAAGGATATGGAAAAACGTGAACACCGACGCAGGCAAGAGGAAGTACAAGGAATTGAATTATAAACTCAGGCGAGTGACCAATCGGGCAAAAGAAAACTGGTGGAAGGGACAATGTGAGGAAATGGAAAAGATGCAGGAGGAGGGGGAAGTGGGTGCTTTGTACGCCAAGGTGAAAATGTTATCGGGTGGTAAGAGAGGTCAAACGATACCAAAAGTTAAGAACAAAACAGGGAAGATATTAATCGAACATGAAGATATCCAAGAAAGAAGGAGAAAATACGTAGAGGAGCTAAATGACAGCGAGAATAGACCCCTTAGCCTATATCCAGAGGATAAAGGAACAATAGATAAGGGTAGCCTCGGACCAGAGTTACTTGAGAGTGAAATAGAGAGGGCACTAAGAGAGATGAAGGGTAGAAAAGCCGTGGGAACCGATAACCTACCTTCGGAGCTACTGAAGAATCTAGGTAGTAGGGGGAGAAAATCGTTTTACGAACTTATTCGCAGGATCTACGAGGACGGAGTATGGCCAGAGGATTTCGTGAAAACAGTATTAATACCTATCCCGAAGAAGAAGAAAGCGTCAGAATGCGAGGAGTATAGAACAATCAGTTTAATTTCGCACGCAGCAAAAGTGTTGCTTAGAATACTAAATAGAAGGTTGGAGAGCAGAGCAAAGTGCTATTTAGGCGATGACCAATTTGGGTTTAGGAAGGGGAGGGGAACCAGAGATGCGATTGCGGTAATGAGGACACTTATAGATAGAAACATAGAGCATAATCAGGATGTTTTCGCTTGTTTTGTAGATTTCGAAAAGGCGTTTGACAGAGTAAACTAATGCAGATACTGGGGAAAATAGGAATAGATTGGCGTGATAGGAGACTCATCCGAAACTTATATATGGGGCAGAGGGCTCATGTAAGGGTAGCGGACGGTGAATCAGGGTGGGCAGTTATAGGTCGCGGGGTACGGCAAGGGTGCCCGTTGTCGCCTTTACTTTTTAACATCTATGCTGAGGAAATGGTAAGAGAGGCATGGGATGAGCTAGATGTGGAAATGAAAGTAGGAGGCCAGTGGATAAAGTCGGTTAGATTCGCAGACGACCAGGCGTTGGTCAGTCGGTCATCGAAAGGACTGCAAACTTTAGTAGATGCACTGGAAAAGCAGTGTGAGAAATACGGAATGAAGATAAATAATAGGAAAACAAAAGTAATGACATTCTCTAGGACAAAGAAAGCGAAGCTGGTGATAAGAGTAGGAAGTCACAAACTGGAGCAAGTAGAACAATTTAATTACTTGGGTAGTACGTTAGAAGAAAGAGGACATAGTAGCAAAGACATTAGGAGAAGAATAGCGCTAGCGAAGGGAGCGTTCAATAATAGAAGGGAGCTGATGACGGGGACCTTAAATAAGGATGTAAAAAAGAGGCTAGTGAAGAGACAGCTAGAGAAGATATGGAGTGTGGCGTTGTATGGGGCGGAAACGTGGACCTTGAGTAAGGAAGACGAAAATAGGCTGAAGGCTTTCGAGATGTGGGTGTGGAGGAGGATGGAGAAGGTGCGTTGGACGGAAAGGAAGACAAATGAGGAAGTGCTAGACATGGTGGGCGAGGAGAGGAAACTTATAGATGAGATTAGGGGAAGACAGGGTAGGTGGCTGGAAGGGGTAATGAGGGACGGTGGTTTGCTGAAGGCCGTGATATAGGGTAGGATGTTGGGTAAGCGGGGATGGGGAAGGAAGAGAATCGGTTTTATGGACGGGATGAAGAAAGGTAGGACTTATGCTGAGATGAAGAAAGAAATACTAGAGGTAGAAAGGGCACGGCACGTGTAAGAGTTTGTTGGATAGTCTCTGACGTTCATCACAACCTACCTCTAAACGATAGATTACTGTAATGATTGTATCTTATATGATATTAACATTCTGGAATGTGTAAAAATCTGCAACATAAGTTTGATAAGAGTTTTCAAAAACATTTCCCCCTCGAGGGGGGGGGGGGAAGCGGACAGTTATGACCCTCCATAAAATGTAAGTCTGTATTCACCCCTGATCCAGACAATGGCAAACATTTTTCAGTGGAACCCCTAATTCTACTTGGTTGCCTTGTAAAGAGCACCTTAATTGAAGTACTTAGTCCATCAGTCAGAGTGTCATAATCTTGGCCCTTTGTTGACTTCCACCAAGTGTAGGCTCGTTGACTCCTTACCTCTCTCCATCCTTCTTCCATTCCCAAATTCCCTTCCCTTGTGTACCCATCCATCTAACATAAATGGCACAATGAACCAAGGCCAGGAATCACCGTGGCATTTAACCCATTCAATCTCTTCATTCTCATACCACTTACACCTCGACGTCGTGCCAAACGCAAACTCTCACATGGCACAGCAAAATACTATGTAATGAGAAAAACAAAATGCATTTCCATGTTGAGGCTGTCCTGCCCGTTAGGGTCCACAACCATTACAATGTACTGTGTGATGGCTGTTGAGCATTATTACCGCATGGAAAACCGATTTTATAACACTCAGGTCCTCGAGGATAATACAAATATGTCCATTATAAAACCTGAACGACATTCCAGGGACTCCACTCTTCCTCATTCTATTCCTCATAACCGTCCATCCCTAAATTCAACTTCTTTGCCGCCAACCACCCCATAGCCACTGCTAAATGATCCTTAAATATTAAACCATCTGACAAATTCACTTCATTTTATGACCAAATACACCTGAATACGTATGGAGTATAGTTAATGATGGTTGATTAGGGGGTCCGGCCTGTAATTAAATATAGCCCATCTTTAATTATAGGTCCCTCCTCTACACGGTCATTGCCAAGGGGGAGGGGGTCAGATGGCCACATAGAAAGTCTGAGAGGGTGAGACGGCTATGGAGAAGGTGGTAAGATGGCCAGGTAGGAAGGCTGATAGGGTGAAAGGGCTGGGAAGATGGTGGTTGAATGGCCAGATTGGAAGGCAGAGAGGGAGAGTGGTCTAGGGAGAGAGAGTCAGATAACAAAATAAAATGCCCAAGAGGCTAGGGAAAAAGTAGTCAGATGGCGAGATAGGAAGGACTGGAGGAGGAGAGTTTTAGGGAGAGGGGGTTAAGATAACCAAATAGGAAGGTTAAGAGGGAGAGGTGGTTGGAAGGGAGGTTTAGATGGCCATATATGAAAGCTGAGAGAGAGAAGGGGCAATGGGAAAGAGGAGTCTGATGGCCAGATTAGAGGCTGAGATGGAGAGAGTGCTAAGGAGAGGTGGGTCAGATGGACAGAAGGCTAAGAGGGAGAGAAGGCTAGGGAGAGAGGGGACAGATGGATAGAAAGGAAGGCCAATATAGAGAGATAGTTAGGAAGAGGTGGGTAATATGTCCAATTAGGAATGCTGAAAGGGAGAGAGGGCTAGGGAGAGGGGAGTCAGAAGGGCAGATAAGAAGGCTGTGAGAGGGAAAATAAGAGGGGGTCAGATAACCAGGTAGGAAGGCTGAGATAGAGGGATGGCTAATGAGATGAGGGTTAGATAACCAGATGGGAAAGCTGAGAGGGAGGGGGGGGAATTTTTTTTAAACGATTACTTGTTTCTTAAAATTTTTCTTGTACCTAACTATGATTTTAGATAATAAGATATTGTGTAGAATGAATTTTGGGAACTCACCAAGTTCATTGGCTTGTCCGAATCTGCTGTCCAGACAAGCCAATGAATGAGGTGAAATCTCAAATGCCATGCAGATGCCAACTGATCAACATAGCAGAAACCTACGCAGTAAAAATATTCTTTTTGTTCCCTTCAGTATATGCCATGATGAATTTCCCAGCCTAAGGAAAGGAATTTTCTCTCAGATTTGGTGTGATAGGAATTGGAATGTTTCAAATGATGCAAACTAAGAGAATAGTACATCTTTTAAATCAATGTATTTTCTTAAAATGAAGTGTGTTTAGAGAGAGATGTGTTTTAAATGGTCAAATCATACATCTACCATTTGTTTTTATATAATTAATTGCCAACATATCCGACTATTTTTAGGTATCTTCAGTATTTAGTAGCAGTTTATGTTACTGGCTACTACAATTTGAATTCTTCATGCACTTACATTTGTTAATCGCCAGCTTATATAGCTTGCATTGTGGCTAGTACTGATCTGATCCAGGTGGTAAACTTAACCTTATTTGGGCTGGATTAATTATAATTCTTATAATAGGTTTATATGTATGCTGTTAACTAGACCTACTGGAATGGCAGTTGCATAGATTTTAATTGGAAATTTTTCATGGATTCTATAGGACATTTTTTTAAAGAATTCTCCATGGATTCCATGTCAATGTTGCAAGCCAAATGGATCCATGAAATTCAGAGGACAATTGAGCCTGATTTTCATGGAATATCCATATGGATTTTCTATAGAATAAAGGTAGAATCTATGTTGATTCCATGGAATGTGCTGTCTGGGTTACTTTGAAGCCATAACAACATAAACACTTATTCTGTAAATATTTACTGTGCTTATCATTTGTTTTTATTTTTCATGAAATATATTCTTAATATATACATAGAAACATATTAAGCCCGAGCATTATCAGGGTTCCTACAGACCAGAAATCATAACATTTTAGTATTTTTCCAGGTTTTCCAGGCCAAAACTTTTTTTCCAGGTTAAAATATCCATTCTATCATAAGTTGATATTTTAAAGAAAATGCAAGGATAAGGGATAACACATTAACACATGCACACCATACAGTGATAGCAATGTGCATTATAAGGAAACACATGCAAAACAGGTTGGTTTTCAATATTCTATTAAACAAAATCCAAATCTAACCAATGGGTTATGACCACAAGCACTCACTACCTACACTTTGGCCCCCTGCATACCTACCAACAGCAGAAGTGGCGACAGTTCAAGGAGAGCATATTTTCGCATGTTCTCTCTAGCTGAGACCAAAACTTGAAGGCGAGATAAAAAAGATACCCTTCAATTTAAGCATCTCCTCTGTCTTTACGCCCGTGGTATAAACATCATGGCAGTTGTAGTCTTCTAGTAACTACATAAACTCACAAACAATGTTGTTAGCAAGTAAATCATAGAAGTTGATGTCTCTTAATGGAATTTCATATAATATTTAGGTACAAAATAAAAAGTTGACATGAAGATAATGCAGAAATTCTTCATTTATGATGTCCATCAACATTAAGTCGTATTCCAAAGTCTTCGCAGCTGGGGAACAAATTTCAATAAATGTCGGCTACTATACCACTAGCACATGCTTGGACTCAGGTGAAACAGGAGGATTTTCCCTCATGTTGGTTAATGTGTTTTACTTCACATTGATCCCTTTTCAAGAGCCGTTATTTGTACTATTGTTTACTTCCACATAGCGCCCAAAATTTTCTTAAATTATAGAGGCCGCAAATTTTCCATTCCATTTTAAACATTAACTATTCCAGCATTTCCGGTGCATCTCAACAAAAAATTTAATCACTATGTGAATTAAAGTTTTTGAAGGTTAAATCATATTTCCTCATACATTCAAGAACTAACACTCCCACAAAAATGGAAATAAGGGCCCTCAATGGACCGGAGTTGCTGTGGCTCATTCCTTTTGATTTTACCGATTCTTGCTGGAGGTTATTATGACTTGGTAAGGGGCTAACAATGAATTAAATTTACATACACTATCTGAGGAGAAACAAATATTCCATCATCCTCAGAATGATTGCATAAAATAGGATCTGAAAATTAATTATATGTGTTTACAATTTATTGATAATAACCAATAAGAGCATCAATTGCCTGATTTTGACTTGGGGAAGGAGATTTCCAGATAAGTTCTCATTTTCCCTGATTTTTCCAAAGACATTTTCAATTTCCTTGACTTTTCAAGGTTATCCAGGACTGCAGCAACCCTGTTTATTTATGCCAAGAATTTATGCATCAATAGGAAACTCGCAAAGGTATGGCAGATATTTTGGGTCTGCCAGTTAACACTTCATTGATAGCTTTGAGTAATTAAATTCCATTGTACATTATTGTTATGAGTTTATTGGCACATTCATCATTTTACTCCTTTCCACACTTCTTACATTTCCGTAAATAAGTTTTCTTGATTGAAATGTAAAGAAACTTGTCGGAATTATATAAAGTCTCATTCATTTTCAGCAATATGGACAATATATGGCAAGCAAGGTAGGTATCAGAGGTAATGCCAGATGATTGTTGTAGTAATGGGAATTACCTAAAAAATGACAATATTCATATTTTAAAATTAGTTCTCACAGTCACATTGATGCTTTCTTGATGATGAAACGGCAGACAAGTGGTCACAGCACCCACTCCAGGATAGCAAGTTCACCAGTTCAAGACACCCATGAAATAGATTATTTAGAAGGACCGCCCAACTGTCTCCGAGGTCATGGATACCACAGCTCACGAGAATTTTGGGTGCTTCGTTCGCACAGTGTACTCATAGAATGCACAGTTTGCCACCGTTGGGCCTAGACACAACCTTCTATTGCTAAGTTTTCCATCTTTCGCCCCTCCCCTATTACAACTTGACAGCTCTGGTATAATAATAGTATATCTGTGTCCACCAGTTCTTCTGGCTAAATTTGTAAAACTTCATGACGACCACCAAGCTGCAATCCTCCCTCTATTGACAAATACTAGTCTATGATTACTTTTTCCTTGTTGACTCAATAGATTTCTATTACTCTATAGCTTTGGAGTAATAGCCTAATCTAGTCTTATAATTTCCCTTTGACTTTAACAATAATTTCTTAAGAGCACATATTTTAATTGGCAACTATTTCCAAAGCGTATATAACTGTTAACTAAAAAGGACTTCCATACTATATGCACTTTATCTCCAAGGACACTACCGGTATAAAACCAGCAGAGCAGAGTACATCAGGAACACCAATTATCGTACTCCAGAACATGTGTAACCACCGGCTACAGGACACCACTCCGACCAACTCCTGGTGGACAGAACAAGAACCAAGAGAGACCACTACACCCGTTAATCACTTGGTGCCACACAACAGCAACCACCAATAAATACATGGACAATCTGAACTTAAAGAGGAAACAACATAGTACTTGGAAGTCTGCCTGGCATTTTGCCAGTTTCCCCCATGCCATGGGGGAATATGCCAGACCATAGCCACTCCAGATGAAACGAATGAAAAATTGAAACTACCTCATTTTCAATTTCGTGCATCTGTTGTTTCATGCCAGTCTGCAAAAGGAGCGAAAACTGCTTATAAGTAAAATAATAAACGGGCCCAGAAGAGAAGAGGCAGATCTAAACGAGGATCTCATGACAATGTTTACTATACCTGTAGATACTAAAACTATAAACAGTCATGAGAAATAAACATATTTGACCTGCCGTGTTCAGATGCGAGTACATATAGGCATACCGTACGCAGGCATATGAAATAAGTTGTACTATTGTGTCAGAGATCTGTAGTTACTAGGATGATTCCATATGTCAGTGTCATTGCCATTCTGTAGCAGTTGCAGAAAATCAGAGATAAAATGAAAATTTTAAATTTGGAACCCAAAAAAGGAAATTGTTGCGATTTAGCCCCCGGAAATAAAAATTCCATGACCAAGGATACAAATATTTTCAGGATTGATGATCAACATTTTGGAGCAGGGCTGTTTCAGTTTGGATGGCAGTATTCAACTGTCTTGACTAGCCATCTTTCTACTGGTTTGGCTCAATAGCAGAGTGTCAATGTGGCTGGGCCTTTGCCCCTATCCATATATTTGATATAGAATTGGTCATTGATTTGGAAAGCTTGTTTTTTATTTGTTCCCACAAGCACTTAAGTAAAATGGTTCTAAGTCAAGAGAGGCGTATTTATTCATAATAAAATGCAGTTTTCATTTTTATTGAGGTTTTTAATTTTAAAATTATCAATTTAAATTGGGTAAGTAATATGAACATTTTCAAAAGCAGTGGGTAATATTTTCGAGGTTTTACATGAATGCCTAATCCCTTGGTTCAAAGTAGATGCCTGTATCTTTAACACAGTAGAATGTTTTCATTTCCTCGTAGAATTAGGAATAGGTAACCAAATAGGTATGTACCTAATAAAGTTTTACTCAGGATGATGAGGAGTAACTGTAAATGATTTGAGAAGGGTAATTAGAAAAGTTTGTAGTAAATCAAGACCAAGGGATGTGAATCATTCTTAAAAGCTTTTCTTCCACTTTTTGATGGAGGTGTTTAAAGTTAACGTCATTGTACCAATTTCAACCTCTCTTAAGGAGGATTGTTTTCTTTGTTAAACATGAATGCCCAATCCCTTGGTTTACATTCAATGCCTGTATCTTCAACACTATAATTTTGTCATTTCCTCGTAGAATAAGGAACATCCAAATGCTTAATAAAACTTTGAACCATAACTAAACTAAAAAAGAAAAATTAACTTGTCAAAATTAAAAAGATTACTTAATTAATCAATGTAATCAATAGTATTTTTTCTTGTGTTATTAAATCATTCAGATTCATTTTCGTCATCTTCGGTATCTGTTAAATCAGTGAATAATCCCCTGCTTATGGAAACAATGTTTCTCAGAATGGTTTCTTCAAATATTTGTGTCATAAGCCCTTGAGGAATGCTATATGTAGTAATATCTCGTGGTTCATCTCTGGTGGGTTCTTCAAAAGCCTTTGTTTTGGTCAAAATTTGAACGTAGTAGGATTGTGTGCACTCTAAGCCAGATTCAATAGCTCCAGATACTGAGGAATGACCTTGTGTACATCCGTGGGTGCCTTCCATCAAGAGTTGTCCCAAAATATTACTAAACCAGGAGCTGTTGAGTAACCTCCTGAAAATATAAAAAAAGCATGTTACACTTTGGTTTTGAAGGTTTTTAACAGCTCAATTTACAAAAAAATTGCTCCGTGAAATGTGGTAGAGAGTAGATAAAACAAGCAGAGAATGATTGATCATTATACTCCATTACTTGTTAATAAGGCATGGTATATTTATGTCATCATCATCGTGTTCATTGCCTGCAACCCACATAAAAACTATCCTCATTCAAGACCATCTCTCATCTAGCCCAAGCTTTCCCTTTAAAATAACATCACCACCTCACTAATGTCCTCTTATCTCAGATCAATCTGCTATACATGATCAGGATACATGATCTATAATCAGATCAGGCTGCTATACATGCCACTTCCTTTTACCTTCATCCCATACTGTAAAGCACTCACTGCAATGAAACACTATCATTCCCTCTGCTCTCATTCACCTCCACCATTTTCAGCACCCACATCAACTCTCTTGATACTGAAATTTCCCTGTCTCATCACTAATTCCTCACTTTCCCACACATCAAACCCACCAACCACAAAATATACTCACTTTTCCCCATTTTGCACAACAGCCCACTCACCTCTACTTTTAACCTCCAATGCCGTGCCATCACTTGCAATACTCCGGCCAGTCTTAACAATATTCTACCTCCCCACCAGCCCCCTCCAACTTTCATTCCTCCTTAAGTCCCAGGTTCCTTTCCCCATGTTTAGTGTGTAGTTTTTGATGTGACTGGTGATTTCGTTATAATGCACGAGTTGCAAGTACATACTTCATTTTTTGTCCTTTTTAATGAAAAGTATCGTATTGTATTTATCACATTCGAGATAAGGGATATTAGTCCTCAAAACATAGAAATGTTTCTGTTGCTATGTTCTCCTGATTGATGTGAAGCAGAAATTCTACTCAATCATATGTAATATGCTCTTTCAACAACTATCCTTATCATCCTGGTCCCCACACTGATACTACTTTTATGTCCCACTCCTTAAGTCCAAGATGCATTTCCTATATATTCTCGAAGCTTCACCTAGCCAGTAGTATTTTCAAAAGAGACCATGTGCAACAATTTCCAACAACCACGCCACAAATCATTTCCAACAGTCAAGAGCATTGATCAAACTCAATTTCATTTTTTAAATAATTTTACATTTATTCCATTTCTCTACTATTCAATGACATTTACTTCTTTGGTTATTTTTATGGCACGCTATAAAAGTATGCAATACTCATGGTGTTCATTAAACATGGTACATACCATGGTAATCCTTCTAAAATCTCTCTAATGCTCCTCAGAGACCTGTCATCCATAGTCAGAATACGACCACATTGCAAAGTTCTGTGCTGGATTTTTGGAACCAGGCATAGTCTGTTGACTGCTATTTCATCTCTTTCAGGAGAAGCACCATTTCCTTGCTGAGAAGAACTTTCAAGACATGTCCCAAAACTTATAAATAGTGATTTGTGGTATGTCTCGGTTGATCCCTAAAAAGATGATAAGATTAATTTTCACAACTGAATTTCATCATGGGGAATGATGATTACAATGATCAACTATATTGTTGAACAAACATAATATTCATAGCACTTCAAATGAGGGTATGTTTTGTTGCATGAACATTTATGACAGACAATGAACTTACTCCTAGACCTTGAATGTCGATTCTCTCCCCAGTGAGCACTTCACTTTGGATACTTGAACGTGGACATGTCACCGTGCAGTTTAAAGGATAACAGTCAACTTGGATGCTGGAATCAGCATTACTGTCATAGGGAACATCTGGAAAGAAGAATAAGTACACATTCTTATAGTGAGATAATTGAGACGGTCTTCACTGTGATACCCACTTTTCTGGAAGTGTATGTCAGTGTATGTATTAATATTTCATCCAAGTGCTTGAAAATGGTCACAGGTGATACCTTACCTACTCTCTCACAGGTGATACCTTACCTACTGATAAAGACAGGTTAAATATGATTTCTAGACAGGGTGGAATGCACGATGCAAGCTCCTTAAGCTTGTGGGTAGGTATTTTGTATGAACCTTGGGACTTGTTGCATTTAATTGATGTTGTTCGACTATCCCTTCATGATGCATTGAGCCATGTAAACCATCAACTCACTAATGAAAGGGATATCTGCGTCAGGCTTGGTGTCATTGTTTGGGTGTATGCTTTCAATGTACATGGCTGTTTAATAAGAGTGATGGCATTGTCAATACCGTCATGAACTACTTTATATAATCAAGTATAAATCGAGAAAGGCTTATAGTTTTCCACAGATGAAAACCAATCTTCAACCTATAGTGCAGTCACTTATAATGTCTCAAGTAGCCATGAATGTTGGCCGAATATTAGCCCATTGTTGGCTCTATGACGGCATATTGACCCGGATTTTCCATCATGTTGCCAGTGTTAGCCAAATATTGGTGGCTTCTATTGGAACAATATCACCTGCTGATATAGGTCTAATGTCAATTGCTGATAATCTTCCATTCATTCATTCATTACAGTAATCTACCGGTAAGAGGTAGGTTGTGATGAAAGTCAGAGAATATCCAACGAACTCTTACACGTGCTGTGCCCTTTCTACCTCTTGTATTTCTTTCTTCATCTCAGCATAAGTCCTACCGTTCTTCATCCCGTCCATAAAACCGATTCTCTTCCTTCCCCTTCCCCGCTTACCCAACATCCTTCCCTCTATCACGATCTTCAGCAAACCATCGTCCCTCATTACCCCTTCCAGCCACCTACCCTGCCTTCCCCTAATCTCATCTATAAGTTTCCTCTCCTCGCCCACCATGTCAAGCACTTCCTCATTTGTCTTCCTTTCCGTCCAATGCACCTTCTCCATCCTCCTCCACACCCACATCTCAAAAGCCTTCAGCCTATTTTCGTCTTCCTTTCTCAAGGTCCACGTTTCCGCCCCATACAACGCCACACTCCATATCAAGCTCTTTACTAGCCTCTTTTTTACATCCTTACTTAAGGTCCCCGTCATCAGCTCCCTTCTATTATTGAACGCTTCCTTCGCTAGCGCTATTCTCCTCCTAATGTCTTTGCTACTATGTCCTCTTTCTTCTAGCGTACTACCCAAGTAATTAAATTGTTCTACTTGCTCCAGTTTGTGACTTCATACTCTTATCACCAGCTTCGCTTTCTTTGTCCTACCAAATCTCATTACTTTTGTTTTCCTATTATTTATCTTCATTCCGTATTTCTCACACTGCTTTTCCAGTGCATCTACTAAAGTTTGAAGTCCTTTCGATGACCGACTCACCAACGCCTGGTCGTCTGCGAATCTAACCGACTTTATCCACTGGCCTCCTACTTTCATTCCCACGTCTAGCTCATCCCATGCCTCTCTTACCATTTCCTCAGCATAGATGTTAAAAAGTAAAGACGACAACGGGCACCCTTGCCGCACCCCGCGACCTATAACTGCCCACCCTGATTCACCGTCCGCTACCCTTACCTGAGCCCTCTGCCCCATATATAAGTTTCGGATGAGTCTCCTATCACGCCAATCTATTCCTATTTTCCCCAGTATCTGCATTAGTTTCTCCCAGTTTACTCTGTCAAACGCCTTTTCGAAATCTACAAAACAAGCGAAAACATCCTGATTATGCTCTATGTTTCTATCTATAAGTGTCCTCATTACCGCAATCGCATCTCTGGTTCCCCTCCCCTTCCTAAACCCAAATTGGTCATCGCCTAAATAGCACTTTGCTCTGCTCTCCAACCTTCTATTTAGTATTCTAAGCAACACTTTTGCTGCGTGAGAAATTAAACTGATTGTTCTATACTCCTCGCATTCTGACGCTTTCTTCTTCTTCGGGATAGGTATTAATACTGTTTTCACGAAATCCTCCGGCCATACTCCTTCCTCGTAGATCCTGCGAATAAGTTTTATTCGACTAAAATTCATGATTGTTACGATAGTCTACAAACTTCAGAAAAGATTTTATCATTGGTTGATAGGCATTATTAAACATAACTGTGCAAGGCTAAAACTTTTTTCAGACAGAGTAGTAAATAAAACTATGATACAGGGTCTTGTCTCCGGAACATCATTTCCCACATCAAAATATGCAAATCCCTGCCCGCAAACATGCAATTTGAAGACTAACATAGATTTTCTGGGCATACTTTCATTATATTCATTGCTGAATTTATTATGATAGGGGAGCGTGGTGGCCTAGTGGATAGAGCACTTGAGGGCGGGTGTCATGCCCGGCAGCGGGGGAGGCAAGGCCTCCGCGGTCGTCATCACACATTATCCTTGCACAGAATCATCATCAGAAGATACAAGGGAAAGGAGGGAGAAGAAGAAGAAAAAGAGGAAGAGGAGGAGGAAAACAATGGTAAAAATAGGAACTTGGAACGTAAGGACCATGATGAGGGCTGGGAAGCTTGAAAATATTAAGCAGGAAATGGAAAAAGGAAAAATAGATGCTTTGGGATTGTGCGAGGTTAGATGGAAGGATAGCGGGGACTATTGGAGTGATAACTACAGGGTGATCTATAGTGGGGGAGATGAGAGTCAACGGGGGGTAGGCATGGTACTGAACACAAAGTTGGGACTGAGGGTGGTAAACATTGAACAGGTGAACGACAGGATACTAGTGGTAGAAATAAAAAAACGGCCGACGAATTTCGTACTGGTCCAGGTATACATGCCTACGAGCAACCATAGGGAGGAAGAGGTGGAAGAGGTGTACGAGCAAGTAGAAGAAATTATTAGAGAAGTGCCGGGGAAGAAAAACCTGATAGTGATGGGTGACTGGAATGCAGTGGTGGGAGAAGGGAGGGACGGATTAGAAGTAGGAGGGTTTGGGCTAGGAAGAAGAAATGATCGCGGGGAAAAGGCAGTTGAATTTTGTAGAAGAAATAAATTAGTAGTAACAAACACTTGGTTTAAACATCACCCCAGGCGTAGGTACACATGGAAAATGCCGGGTGACACTGGGAGATACCAAATTGATTATATAATGGTGAAGCAGAGATTTAGGAACAGTGTAAAAAACTCTCGTAGCTATCCAGGGGCGGATGCGGACTCGGATCATAACTTGGTGATGATGAAGTGTGAAGTTAGATTCAAAAGGCTTTGTAAAGGTAGGAAGATAAAGAGGTGGAACCTTGAAGCATTGAAAGGGTTGAAAAAGAGGGAATACCAAGAGCTAGTAGAAAAGAACATAGGTGAAGAGAGGCGGAGGGGAACCATAGAGAAGAGATGGGAGGTTATAAAAACAGCCATCGCAAGAGCGGCAGAGAAAACAATAGGAACGGTGGAAAAGAAGAGAGTTAAGAAGCAGTGGGTTACAGAAGAAATGATAAAGAAAATGGAGGAGAGAAGGATATGGAAAAACGTGAACACCGACGTAGGGAAGAGGAAGTACAAGGAATTGAATAATAAACTCAGGCGAGTGACCAATCGGGCAAAAGAAAACTGGTGGAAGGGACAATGTGAGCAAATGGAAAAGATGCAGGAGGAGGGGGAAGTGGGCGCTTTGTACGCCAAGGTGAAAATGTTATCGGGTGGTAAGAGAGGTCAAGCGATACCAAAGGTTAAGGACAAAACAGGAAAGATATTAATCGAACAGGAAGATATCCAAGAAAGGTGGAGAGGATACGTAGAGGAGCTATATGACAGCGAGAATAGACCCCTTAGCCTAGATCTAGAGGACGAAGGAACAATAGATAAAGATAACCTCGGACCAGAGTTACTTGAGAGTGAAATAGAGAGGGCACTAAGAGAGATGAAGGGTAGAAAAGCCGTGGGAACCGATAACCTACCTTCGGAGCTACTGAAGAATCTAGGTAGTAGGGGGAGAAAATCGTTTTTCGAACTTATTCGCAGGATCTACGAGGAAGGAGTATGGCCAGAGGATTTCGTGAAAACAGTATTAATACCTATCCCGAAGAAGAAGAAAGCGTCAGAATGCGAGGAGTATAGAACAATCAGTTTAATTTCGCACGCAGCAAAAGTGTTGCTTAGAATACTAAATAGAAGGTTGGAGAGCAGAGCAAAGTGCTATTTAGGCGATGACCAATTTGGGTTTAGGAAGGGGAGGGGAACCAGAGATGCGATTGCGGTAATGAGGACACTTATAGATAGAAACATAGAGCATAATCAGGATGTTTTCGCTTGTTTTGTAGATTTCGAAAAGGCGTTTGACAGAGTAAATTGGGAGAAACTAATGCAGATACTGGGGAAAATAGGAATAGATTGGCGTGATAGGAGACTCATCCGAAACTTATATATGGGGCAGAGGGCTCAGGTAAGGGTAGCGGACGGTGAATCAGTGTGGGCAGTTATAGGTCGCGGGGTGCGGCAAGGGTGCCGGTTGTCGCCTTTACTTTTTAACATCTATTCTGAGGAAATGGTAAGAGAGGCATGGGATGAGCTAGACGTGGGAATGAAAGTAGGAGGCCAGTGGATAAAGTCGGTTAGATTCGCAGACGACCAGGCGTTGGTGAGTCGGTCATCGAAAGGACTTCAAACTTTAGTAGATGCACTGGAAAAGCAGTGTGAGAAATACGGAATGAAGATAAATAATAGGAAAACAAAAGTAATGACATTCTCTAGGACAAAGAAAGCGAAGCTGGTGATAAGAGTAGGAAGTCACAAACTGGAGCAAGTAGAACAATTTAATTACTTGGGTAGTACGCTAGAAGAAAGAGGACATAGTAGCAAAGACATTAGGAGGAGAATAGCGCTACCGAAGGAAGCGTTCAATAATAGAAGGGAGCTGATGACGGGGACCTTAAGTAAGGATGTAAAAAAGAGGCTAGTAAAGAGCTTGATATGGAGTGTGGCATTGTATGGGGCAGAAACGTGGACCTTGAGAAGGGAAGACGAAAATAGGCTGAAGGCTTTTGAGATGTGGGTGTGGAGGAGGATGGAGAAGGTGCGTTGGACGGAAAGGAAGACAAATGAGGAAGTGCTTGACATGGTGGGCGAGGAGAGGAAACTTATAGATGAGATTAGGGGAAGGCAGGGTAGGTGGCTGGAAGGGGTAATGAGGGACGATGGTTTGCTGAAGGTCGTGATAGAGGGAAGGATGTTGGGTAAGCGGGGAATGGGAAGGAAGAGAATCGATTTTTTGGACGGGATGAAGAAAGGTAGGACTTATGCTGAGATGAAGAAAGAAATACAAGAGGTAGAAAGGGCACAGCACGTGTAATAGTTCGTTGGATATTCTCTGACTTTCATCACAACCTACCTCTAACCGGTAGATTACTGTAATGAATGAATCGCGCATAAGGCGAGTTAATTAAACTGTCAGTAGAGACCATTGTAGTTCTCAGCTTCTTTATAACAGAAACAAATAAAGTAATGAATTTATTTGAAATGTCTACAGGATTTGACAAGAACACATCAAGGGTATCTGGTAGTTTTATTTTTTCAGGCATCGTCTTACCATCATTTCCACCAAGTACACTGTTGACCAATTACCACTGTTTTTTTATTATCATTCCTATGTTTACAAAACAAATTTAGATAATAACTTTTCATTCGTGCATCCATATCATTCCTTAGTTTGGTGGAAACCGAAATAAAGTATTTCTGAAGTTTTATGTCATGTGGTTTATTTTTTAATTTCTTGTTTAATAGGCTTCTGTGCACCTGCCGTTTACATAATGCAACAGTCATCCAAGGTTGAATAGGCGTATACATGGCCCTATTTGTTATCACAAAGTTAAAATTTTCTGTTTTGTTTTAGCTTTTCTCGGAAAGTATCAAAAGCTAATGTAACATCTCGTCGGTTATATACACATGACCAATCTACGCTATTCTGTAACAATTTCAGGTTAATGTGATCAATTTTTTTAATTTCTCGATTATTTTCTCCGGTACTTCTTTGTACTCTCTGGGAGATATCGATTGCAAGTGCGCAAATTTTTAAATCGTTATCGCTTCTTCCTGATGGAATATCATTAGACCTATACCTAATATTGTTACGGCATCTGAGATAAAGATGATAAAGACAAGTATGACAATTTCCAATAGTGACCTCTCACGTGGAAATTGATTCGCAGTGGAGTATCGCTTCGATCCAATTCGGTCCATCCTTGCCAAGCGCACTCCTATGGGCCAATGGGAGAGAGAGCCGACACTCAACATGGCCTCGTATACGTCTAGTGCCGAAAAGAGGGCTTTCACGTTTTTTTGGCGGAGGTTTGATGGAGTGCACAAGACGCGATCACAATTTTCAATAAAAGAAAATGACAGAAGAAGCAGCAAAATAACGTGAATATCTGGCAATTGAATGTAGCCAGCTTTTATGCCAGATATAAATGTTCTTTAAGTCCAATCCCGTAATTCTAATTCCACTTAAAATCTTATGCATCTCAAAATAATAACACTACCTTCAAAGCTTCCTTTAAAAAGTTAATGATTCTCTTCGGCTCCTTCATCCACTCAGTTCCCTCTCGTTCCATTCTCCGCTGTCGGACGTTCTTCCATTCGGAGTAGTCCAGTAAATGAAGGAGCCAACCTTGAGATTATTAGTTACCATTTTTATTTTCTGGCTGAAAGTGGTATTTGGTACCTCATTAAAAATGAGACCAAGTTTGCATGAAATGATTGTGCTAGGGTGGTGAAAATGGCCCCAAAAGACCCGAAAAATCGGTTTTCCGCGAATGTCTCCCAAAATATGGCAGTTGGAGATTTTTTATCCAGATAATAATTAAAGATCAGTTAATTTTCTACAAAAATGGTCCTTATAATTTTTCTCGAAAATTTGACCGTTCTCGCGATAAATGGGCCCAAGCGCGCCCAGAATATTGACCTCCTGCGCTGCGTATCGGAGAGCACGCTCCGTGCATTTACACATGAGCGGGCGGACAAATTATTCAATAACTTTGTTAAAAATGCATATTTTCTCATGAATCAAAGTTCATGTGAAAGAAGAAATCTACCGCTATCATACCCTGCGACTTGGGTCACGTTTTGACTCTTTGGCCATATTGGAAAAACGGGTCAAACTTTCTGCTCCCGCGCAATTTTGACCTCGCCAGGAATTTGTTCCTATTTTTTTTGTATTGCACTAATTTGCTCCAAATGTTCTTGATTATGGGTCCTCAGAGGGTCCTTTGTCATCTGTGAAATTAGTATGATCTAATTTTCCTCCATTTTGATTAATTGTCAATTCAAATTGCATGGTCCAGTGGTCAAAAGGTGATCATTTAAATGCCCGGCGACGTCCTGGAGTGCATGCCTGGCCAGAAGGAGGCCTTGAGCGAGGGGTGCGAGAAATCTGCAAGCCGGGGTGCTCTTGGCCCACATTTTACTCCCATCAAGTAAGTAGCTGGTCGCTGGTTCTTTATCGGAACCTGTCGTATTTTAATTTTGTTGTTTTCTAGTAGGGTGCATGTGCGATTCCCTTTCAGGGGTTGGCCTGGCGGTCGTAGGGCAGTGATGCAGCACTGTACGGTGCACCCGTGTCCTCTAGTTATTTAGGTATTGGGGGGGTTAACGGTTACCCTTCTGAGCAAGGGTAATTGTTATAATATAATTGGAACATCCAGAAACAATTTCAAAATTATTCAAAACAATGGCAATTACAACTCTGTTACGTGGATCCGAAACATGAGCATTAACATCAAGCCAAATGGGAAGGATATAAGCAGCTGAAATAGAAAGTTTATATATGTAATTATTCCAAATTGTACTAGTTGAGATACATTTGAAGCGCCGTAATTGTTTTTGCTAGGAGTAAGAAAAGAGAGCACTCTGGAGCTGCAAAGTCACTGCCAATTATAAATGCATGCTAATAGGATTAACGGTGGAGATTTACACACCTAGTCTAGAATGAACAGCACAGCATTGTAGCTTCTCCTTCCCTCTTTCTCCCACTTTTATGGGGCAGAGCCTGTTCTTGGTTTTAGATACGTGGAGTAGTAGTGGTAAAACCTGATACGGAGACAATATTTCGTTACTTGGTGTCACACTTACATCCACAAAACAGTCTAAGTTAGATGGTGAAGTCATAGACTTCCATTGGAAGGATACTAGCAGATTGGTTTTGTTAACAATGAACACCAGCCTCAGGGCCTGAAAAGTAAATATACATACGTCATATAGCTTCATAATATTTGCAGCATTTATGTACAAAGCACACCAATGATATCAAAGGGGGTCATGAGATAAGCACAGTAGCCAATGATTAGCTAACACACACACCTTAGAGGTCCTGGATATTAGTCGGGTAACTATAATTCTCTCATCTGACAGCCAGAAAGGCATCTCTGGCTCCATAATTAAGCTCATAATGGGAGCTCCTGTTTCAATGTTGTGAAAATGCTGTTGCCTTTCTGGAACTCCACGCCCTTCAACTGGCATGTTCATGCTGTTTGACCCACATATAATTTCAAAGCCACCCTGCAAGATATAATAAATGAGTAAAACCAAACTGCACAATACCAAAATAACCATTCCATTTTTTGTCAATGTTAGTTCCCAAAACGGGAGTGTTCGGAGAGATTGAAGTCGTTCAGGAGATGAGAGGGCTCTTCTTGGGTGGGGTGAGCATGGACCCTAACAAAAAGGTTCCACATCTAAAATTGTCCACAATGTTCCTGATTAAGGACCTTAAAGCCCCATCCTAAAGGAGCCCCAAGCTTCACATTTGTCCTAAGCCTCACAAGTTATTATAAGCTTTGCATTAAAAGTGAGCACGCACACCCTTGTGTCTGCTACAAGGACATTCAGTGTACAACCTTGCAAATACATACCCTATTGAAAAATAATTTCCCGGAAATTTCAAAAGAAATAGGAAATTTTAATTTAATTTTCCAATTTCTATTGAAATTTCTAACTGAATAAGAGGAATTCGACTGAATTTTGGAAATTCAATAGATTTTTCCAAATTCTATTGAATGGAAATCTAAGGAAAATATGTTGCAAATTGTGAAAAAAGCAATGCGTGCTCTTTGGATCGGTTTGGTCAATTTGGACCAATTGGCACTTGCCCATTCAACCTTGCGGGTTCACATTTAAGGAGGAAAACTTTGAAAAAAGTCTCACAAATTCTATCAATGAGTTAGAGAAACATTTTAGGCGTCTATTTCATGTGATTCGGACCCAACAAATTCAATGGTAGCCTTTAATTTTCCCTCCGATGGCTGAAAGTCAAAGTATTGCAGTCATATTGGAAAATGGCAGACAGGATGCCCAATAAGCCCCCAGTAGTCAGCTTAGCCATGCTGGGTGTCTTCTCCGGCATTTTCATGGTCGCTGAATGCCTCTGTGGTACCGAAATTAATTATTTTAAAACTTTTATCCCACCATATTTATAGTCCATAGTATATCAATAGTCACTTTTATCTACTTGAATGCTGTATCCATTACTGGTGGCCCTGCACAATTCCTACACGGAGACTCCAGAAGAGAACGAAATTTGCACCTCTGAATTTTCATACCTACATGTCTTAACTTGGCTCCAACTTCTCCTCCACAACACCTCCTCCCCACTCCCTATTATCCCCACCTCCAACACTGCGCTTGGCTCGTGCTGTCCAAGGAGAGCCACTTCCCAGAAATCTGTCTTGCCCACTCACATCTCAGCTTGAAGACTTTGAGTCCCGTTTCTTGTTTGTGCTGCAAGTGAAGTGATTTGAATGTGTGATTTCTGAATGTGGATTTGCACTATCTGGATGGTTCAGCAATTACATCTTGTCACCCTGTGGTAAGCCCTGTGCACCTTTTTCTAGTTTCACTCTTAGCTTCCTGTGGTGTGTATTTAACACAAAGAGACGTAGTGAGGGCACATTTTCCTTTTTTACCTGTCAGGCGCTGGATAGAAATAACACACCTACGGATAAGGCCCATGTGCTGGTAGCACCTGTACCACCTAAACCTTTGAGAAATGTAACTGAATAACCACTACACAAGGGAAAATTAATTAATCATATGAATACTCAAGTTCAATCAGGGAAGAATTTTGCGTATCAAACAATAGCCTCAAACCTGGAGAAATTTAAGGTTCTTCAATTTAAGCTAGCATGGGACAAAGCCATCACACTTTTAGATGAGGCATATGGTATCGAAGCTGTCTTTTTCAAGAACTATGCAAGGTGGAAAAAAGCCTGCATTGTAAATTTTTCGGTAAACATTTGAGATATCCTCTCCAAAGAAAAAGAAAATAAATCTCCCAAAGTGTAAGCTATGTGACAGGAGCAATAATTGCAGTGATCTCATGCTTTCTACTGCCTATGCTGTTCGTGAAGTCAGTTAGTGTTCTCCACTGGGTCAAATTCTGCATTTCTGCTAACGCTTTGATCTATGAGTCGTCCATTATCAAGAGGGCAATGACCATGCCCTGACAATGATGGGCGACTCATACAACGGAACATCTGCAGAAATGCTGAGTTTGACCCGGTGAAGAACCATAACATACTTCACTAATAACAACAGAATTCACCCTTCGACATGGTCCTCCACAACCTCTATTTGCATGAAGAATTTCACCTGCCTCATAAGTACTGGACCCTAAACTAGACAACATCTGCTTCTACTGTTCACAACCAAAGAAATCACTGAGAGAGTGAAAGTATATGCCACTGCCCTGGGCAAGGCAAGAATCATGGGAATGATAGAATCTGATGGAGATATAGTGGCATTAAAAATCAAACTACCACACAAAATGTTTAGCCCAACTGTACAATAGATACAGAAAACTGACCAAAGATAGCAACACCAAAGAGGTAAGGCAATTACTGTTCTCTCTGGAATCTGTGTGTTGTACCCTGGCCTGTAGGAAATGTAAGGGATCATGTAGCCATATGTAATGTAACTTACAACAAATTCTTTTGTAAATGCGTTAAAATTTAGCTACGATTTTTTATTGAAAAGAAATTACTAGCAAAGTATGTTTCCGTTTTCCTCGTAAATTCTCACCATTTCCTAAACATTTAAAAAATTAGTGTAAATGTTATGAACCAGTGTATCCCCAAGAACTGTGGGATTAATCCTTAAGTGCATTTCCAAGCCATAGACTCATTAAGCAGCCCAGAGGACCCCACAAAAGACACACAGCATGACCAGATTGACTACTGGGGGCTTATCGTGCATCCAGGCCGCCATTTTCAGTGGCAATACTTCAACTGCTGGCCGTAGAAGGGAAAATTTAAGGCTGTCGTTAAATTTCTTGGGTCGTTGTTAAGTGAAATCGACACCTAGAACACCTCTCTACCTCATTGATACGATTTGCAAATTTTCCCCCACCCCCCTAAGATTTCAACACACACAGTCAAATTGGTGGGTTCCTCAGGCCAAATCAACCAAACAGGTTTGTAGAACTCGTGTACCGAATAGCTTGGTTGTATCTCAATTTGTGACATGGTTTAGTGTACCGCTAGGACTATTGGTGTAATAGTTTGTGTTTAGGAAGTTTGTGCTATGAATTTCCTACCTTTGATGGATTAACACTGTATAATAATCAGAGAAGTGCAAATCAATGGTTGACTGCTGTTGATATATTTAACTGTAACATCTATGATCTAAGGCATAAATTTATGTAAAGGAGCGTTTCACAGTGATCCTAGACTAATACAGTTTTTACATTGTTTTTTAACTTTCTTTGTATGGTTATAGATTCTTACGTTTTATGTAATTATTGTGTTTTTTGTATTCTAAATATTTTATGCATGTCTATCTTGTAAAAAGTGATTTAAAAAAAGTTTATTAACAAACAATAATACTAATAACAAGAGAAACATGTTTCACCTCTGCCACCTCTCTTATACTCACATATTTTATAGCTCCATTATAGAATCTGTGAAGTACAGATTCATGGATTTACCGAAGACCACAGTTTTTCCATCTTATCAATTGTTATTTGTGAATAAATTGTGCGTGAAATCAATCATATGATGAGTAGAACCACGCCATGATCATGATTTATTCAGAGCGGAGACTTGAAAGAAGGATGTCAAAGGCCAATTTGAGACATTAAGATCAGTCCTCCTCTACGCTTTCACACTATTTGTAAGTCTGGTTTTCCTTGCTTATATTCGTAATGCATGCAAAAACTAAAATGTTGCTAATTCATTACTTTTTCAAAACACTATTGCCTTTTAGAGGTTTATTAAACTTGGTCTTTAAGTTGAACAGAAACTTCTATAATTGCGACTGATGTTTTCAATGATCCTACACTCAAAAAAAAATTATTATTAGATTGGTAATACAATAGTGTAATCATGCTGGAGCTAGTTTTTTGGGAACAGCTAAGTTGGTCCATTGGTCTGCGCTACTCTGCCTTGGTTGACCAGTGCAGGAGTTCTGGAAAAACTAACTCCAGCATGTTTACCAGCCACTGTGGAAGTCTTCGCTGCAAAAATAAAGTGATGTTAAAAAAAACCTCATTGTTATTTTCCTTAATGTAACAATTTTCTGTCATTAGTGGTCCTTACATTTAAACTACACAAATGATGTTATTTTTATTCAGCATACTCTTTGATCATTTATTCAAAGTTAATGTAAAAATGGCAAGGTGCCTTGTGTTGATTTTAATTCTACAATACCTATGTGCTTCCCTGTTGAGGTGTGAGATGAAGATTAAGTCAGACGTTGTAATGATGTGTAGCTACATTTGAATTGGCATCAAGGGTAAGAATGCTTGATCATTAATTTTGTCTATCCATTTAGTTCTAAAGAAAATACACTACATCTGCACATCGGATCCAAATTTGTGAAATGTTGAAAATATTTTCCTGAAATTCACTATTTGTAAACATTTAGAATAGTTAAGCTGACAAGTGCTAGATGAAGTGAAAGTAAACTCATTTATTTTCCTTGTAAGTGTCTTCAACATGAACTCAAGAAGGACCAAACCAATTTTATGGGTAGGGACATGCAAAGGTCGCAAATGCGATAACGCGAATTCTGGAGTTTTCCCGTGAATACGCGAAGTTCGTGTTAATTGCGAATTTCACCAATTCAAACACGATTTTCATAATTTTATTCTTCTGCTCATGCTTCTCCCACGAAATTTTTTTTGAGGCGTATGTTTATGGCACATTGCTCCGATAAACTGAAGGTTTGGATAGCTTTCTTGGCTAATTTTCAATAATATGTGGTAGAATAACAGTACTACACCACGTCTATGGATGTCTAAACCACGCGTGGCTACTTTGTAGCTACTGTTTCGGCTAATTTGTGAACGCGTTCACGCGATGTCTACAAAGTAGCTGAAATGCTATTAAGTATTTCTTATCGCCACTACCGGCGCTCCCGTTTTAATCCCGGGAAGGCTCGAAAAGTAAAGTGGGTTAACAGTAGCTTACCGTCGGCATTGGCATCGTGAATTTATTTCGTTTCGTTGCATTCAAGAAAAGTATAATGCCGAAGTGGGCAGTGACCGCAAAATAACGCGAAGCAGAATTTCGGGACAACAGATAATATTGTGCTGATGACAAAACAATATTTTGTCGTTTTTGCAATACAACTGTTTTGTGGGAAAGGAAGGACAGCTGCACGAAGCATATCGCGAGTGAAAAACACAAGTCTAGTGTAGAAAAAAATTCTGCAAGTGGAAGTACAACTATTCGGCACCCATCAATTACAAAATTGCTCCAAACGGCCAAGAAGAGAGATGCCTCCTATGAATTTGCAAAAGACACAACAGAGGCCTTCATAAAAGCCAACATTCCGCTTGAGAAGGTGGACGATCCAAATATTAGAAGATGGTTAAACAAATACGTAGAAGGTTAGTGTTAAAATTATGTACTTTAGTAGCTGCACTAAACCATTAATAAGTGAAAATTTTATGTTTTTCATACACCTAGTTATTCCATAATGCATGCGAACATAATAGGTTCCCTTACTATTATTTATCAAATTTTATGAATTCTGCAATTTCTTTGTTTTACGCATTAGGATTCACTCTCCTTTTATTTTATATCTACAATACCCAGGGGATGGTGACCTACCCCATGCTCGAATGCTTCGAGAAAAATATGTAAATTATCTGGCCAAGGACCGAATCAAAGAAGTTAAAGTTGCAGTTCAAGGCAAGCCCATTGATGTTTTTTGTGATGAAACCACGGACAAAAAAGGCAGATGTGTATTTGTGGTACTGTTTAGGACATTTAAAGGTTTTAATGAGCAGCCATTGCTTTACGTTGGTGGTGTCCACTTTCTAGAAAGTGCTGATGCAACCCAGTGTATTAGGGCAATACTTGAGTCCCTGAGGATTTATAATGTGCAACACTCAGATGTTAAAAGTGTTATAACAGACTCAGCCAAATATATGACAAAGTGTGTTGTAGGCTTCAAATTGATTATTGGTGAGGAGTTAATCCACATACAATGCTGGGCTCACAAATTAAATCTTGTGGGAAATATTTGGAGCCATCAGATGGCTGATCTTAATAGAGCAGTACTGATGACCAAAAGTTTATTCTTCCCCACAAAAAAAGAAAACATTTGTACTTAAAATTTCTTCAGGACAGTAATGTAAAGAGTTTAGTATTATTCCCTATTCCTGTTGTCACCAGATGGAACGCCTGGTTTCTTAGTGCCTTTTTTTTAGCTGATTATTTTCAACACATTGTTGATTTTTGTAACACTGATGAAATGGAAGCGATTCACAATTCCAGTGTAGGATATTTTTGTACTTTAAATAATGATACCATATTTACTATTCAATTCCAGGCAATGTTTGTTATGGAGCATGGGAAACAGCTGGTTGACTTAATCAAATTATTGGAGGGTTCAAACTATCCTGATGCACACACATTACTTAGAGAGTTAAGGAAGTTAAAAATGAATCTTGAGAATATCCAAAAGGGTATTTTTTTTTGATAAAACCACTAATTACTTACAAACCATGACAATATCTAAAGCAGCTGCTGTAAAGTCAATACTAATGCAGATGCCTTCAAAGGCATCAACCAAACTTAGTTCTCTTATGGTATAAGACCCAAGCAGAAAAATATTTGAAAATCTCTCAGTTTTTGATCCCCAAGAAGTTCTGACTACAGAGGTGAACCCTGACTTAATTACAAAATTAAAAAAAGTTAATGGCCTTGAGTCAATGGAGACAGAGAAGTTGACGTTGGTGTTTGGAGAATTACAGCAATTACTACGAAAGCAAAATTCCCAGGGTTCAGTGGATATAATTAATGCCATGCAGGTGCTCAAATTGTCTGAGACATCGTTTGCATTTAAGTGCCTGGAAGCAATTTGGACCCCCTGTGCAAATGTGGACTCAGAGAGATTTCTTTCCTGCTATATCACTGTGTTAACAGCTAGGAGAACAAATGTAAAAGAAGACAATTTGGCCACGATCGCAATTTTTTCAATTGAAAATACAGAAGTTTAATAGTAATTTGTCTCTTTATGTAAGTTGAATACATGAATATGTGAAGAATAAAATATATATAATGTGAATTCAGTCAATACTCCATGTTTATTATTGCTTAAATTATCCTTAGTCAATATCATCCAAAAGTCAGGGCAACGGGTGGGCCCACTAAAAGCGTGGCACTCAATCAACATCAATTATTTTGTCGTTAAAATAACACCGATTTCAGGGTAAAATAACACCACTCTTGTAAAAAAATATCACCACTTTTGGCTAGAAAATAACCCCACCTATTGCATGTCCCTATCTATGGGTGAATTTTGAAAGTTATGAGAATCATTCCTTCTTTGGGTTATTCAAGGTTTTGCAAATTACGCATATTTTTGTTGCCAAGGAAACTTTGGATCTAAGGATCATTTCAGATTTGGAATGAAGTATAAGTGTTTTTGTTGTTTACCCTTAAACCGGCTGATCATTTTTCCTTAAAATATATACTCTTTGCTAATAAATTTTATGTTGGTGCAACGTTTGGTGGTTTATCTGATTGGATAAGGCCTCTTTATTTTGTGAATGGTGCTGTTATAGAAGAAAAAAATCCATATCAGATGATTGATGTGCTTGTATCAAAAGGAATTAACTGGTTCTACGTCAGAACCCAAATGGGAGTTTTGGTCCACATCGTTCATTATGGACTGTGTCAAACCCCTTGTGGCCATCCACATCAATTCCATATGGCCATGTTCCATAGTGGCCACATCTTATACCTACCATCACATTTAGATGTAAACAGGAGTATCTCACAAAATATTTACAAGTACATTTTATGCATTATCACAGTGATCACCTAAAACTGTCACATTGTAGCTAAAATTAGTTTTAAGAGATTCTTGTCATACCTTATGTAGGCCAACCTCCTTTGGTTGGAAATGGATTATAAGAGGAAACATTGATTTAGGAAAGATGAGTCCAGCTGGGTTAATGCATGTGAAGGTCTCTTTATCATCCCTCTTGCAATCATCCATGTTTTCCACATTAAATGGAATTTCATGTCCCTTATGTGGGTTGTAAAGCCATGTAACCTGTAAAATGTGATTATCACACTTACTAAAGATGGATAGGCATGCCATGAGTATGTACACAACAACAATGTCATGAACAAAAAAAGACTACATTGAAACTTACCTGAACGCAAATTCTAATTTACGTGCTTCACAAATCGGCATTGGCAAAAAAGCCACATATTATTCGTGTTTTCAGTCTTTCTTGATAATGCCCACTTACAGTAAATCATTAATATTGCTAGGCAAATCAGAGGAGAGGAATTTCAAGAAATGAAAGAAAGTGCAGTACAAAAAATACTACAGCCTCATGCAAAGGAAATTCCCATTGATGAATTGAATATATGGGCACCTTCTTCAAGTGAAAATGAAAATGATGTTCAGAGCCTTAACCCTTCAACGACGAGCAATGTAGTCACTACGTCGGTCACGAACTTCACATGCCGTCGAGCGACGTAGTGACTACATCGCGGCGATTCCATTTAAATCAGTGGAAAACCAGCGGTTCCATTTAAATCTCCTCCGACCTACGAGATGGGATTAATTTAATACTCCTCCGGGCTTGAAGGGTTAAAAGCCCAAATTAAGGGTTATGCTTCCTGAAAATGTTTTGAATCAGGCATAAAATTTGAAGCAAGAGCCATTGGAATTTGATTCACCAGTTGGAAGGAGTTTCCCTTTTAATGTCTCAATGCAGTTGTTTTGGCCAATGTATAACTCTTTAGGGAGTTCAAAAAGCTGAAGCAGCTTCTGGTCACGAAACTCTTCCCACAAGCTTACAACCTTTGTCAAATAAAAATCATAAAAAAAAAAAATTAAAGAGCGAGCCCTTTAAGTGATTGCTAACCTACTATTAGTATCTAC
Source organism: Pyrrhosoma nymphula (assembly GCA_963573305.1). Taxonomy (NCBI): domain Eukaryota; kingdom Metazoa; phylum Arthropoda; class Insecta; order Odonata; family Coenagrionidae; genus Pyrrhosoma; species Pyrrhosoma nymphula. The sequence goes on along the minus strand of OY754332.1, from coordinate 99,878,146 downwards.
CAATCTAACGGCATTCCTATGGGCGGAAATGGCTGATATTCCGACTGATGGATAAAACATTGGTGAAAAACCAAACGTTTTTCAGAGAATTCTTTATTTATTTATTCTATTATTATTTTCTCTTCCTTGAACTACGACCTTGACGTGGTGGAAGGGCTTGCGCGTTCCAATGACCCCTAGAGCTGGACTGGCAGGAGCAAGTACATTGCTCCTGGTAGGCCCACCCATGCCAGATAGGTCGAAGGGTAGGAGCCAGACGAAAGGTAGTTCCGTGATGGTGTCACGTTAAAAATACCGTTGAGTCGCGTGGGATATCTCTCAACTATCTCCTCCCAGAACATGAAAGTCATTCAAAGAGAATTGATTCCTGGCAACTACGGGACGCCGCCCACTACGGCGGGTGTCGTGCCCGGTAGCGGGGGAGGCAAGGCCTCCGCGGTCGTCATCACACGAAATCCTTGCACAGAATCAGAATCATCATCATCAGAAGATACAAGGGAAAGGAGGGAGAAGAAGAAGAAAAAGAGGAAGAGGAGGAGGAAAACATTGGTAAAAATAGGAACTTGGAACGTAAGGACCATGATGAGGGCCGGGAAGCTTGAAAATATTAAGCAGGAAATGAAAAAAGGAAAAATAGATGCTTTGGGATTGTGCGAGGTTAGATGGAAGGATAGCGGGGACTATTGGAGTGATAACTACAGGGTGATCTATAGTGGGGGAGATGAGAGTCAACGGGGGGTAGGCATGGTACTGAACACAAAGTTGGGACTGAGGGTGGTAAACATTGAACAGGTGAACGACAGGATACTAGTGGTAGAAATAAAAGCACGCCCGACGAATTTCGTACTGGTCCAGGTATACATGCCTACGAGCAACCATAGGGAGGAAGAGGTGGAAGAGGTGTACGAGCAAGTAGAAGAAATAATTAGAGAAGTGCCGGGGAAGAAAAACCTGATAGTGATGGGTGACTGGAATGCAGTGGTGGGAGAAGGGAGGGACGGATTAGAAGTGGGAGGGTTTGGGCTAGGAAGAAGAAATGATCGCGGGGAAAAGGCAGTTGAATTTTGTAGAAGAAATAAATTAGTAGTGACAAACACTTGGTTTAAACATCACCCCAGGCGTAGGTACACATGGAAAATGCCGGGTGACACTGGGAGATACCAAATTGATTATATAATGGTGAGGCAGAGATTTAGGAACAGTGTAAAAAACTCTCGTAGCTATCCAGGGGCGGATGCGGACTCGGGTCATAACTTGGTGATGATGAAGTGTGAAGTTAGATTCAAAAGGCTTTGTAAAGGTAGGAAGATAAAGAGGTGGAACCTTGAAGCATTGAAAGGGTTGAAAAAGAGGGAATACCAAGAGCTAGTAGAAAAGAACATAGGTGAAGAGAAGCGGAGGGGAACCATAGAGAAGAGATGGGAGGTTATAAAAACAGGCATCGCAAGAGCGGCAGAGAAAACAATAGGAACGGTGGAAAAGAAGAGGGTTAAGAAGCAGTGGGTTACAGAAGAAATGATAAAGAAAATGGAGGGGAGAAGGATATGGAAAAACGTGAACACCGACGTAGGGAAGAGGAAGTACAAGGAATTGAATAATAAACTCAGGCGAGTGACCAATCGGGCAAAAGAAAACTGGTGGAAGGGACAATGTGAGGAAATGGAAAAGATGCAGGAGGAGGGGGAAGTGGGCGCTTTGTACGCCAAGGTGAAAATGTTATCGGGTGGTAAGAGAGGTCAAGCGATACCAAAGGTTAAGGACAAAACAGGAAAGATATTAATCGAACAGGAAGATATCCAAGAAAGGTGGAGAGAATACGTAGAGGAGCTATATGACAGCGAGAATAGACCCCTTAGCCTAGATCTAGAGGACGAAGGAACAATAGATAAAGATAACCTCGGACCAGAGTTACTTGAGAGTGAAATAGAGAGGGCACTAAGAGAGATGAAGGGTAGAAAAGCCGTGGGAACCGATAACCTACCTTCGGAGCTACTGAAGAATCTAGGTAGTAGGGGGAGAAAATCGTTTTTCGAACTTATTCGCAGGATCTACGAGGAAGGAGTATGGCCAGAGGATTTCGTGAAAACAGTATTAATACCTATCCCGAAGAAGAAGAAAGCGTCAGAATGCGAGGAGTATAGAACAATCAGTTTAATTTCGCACGCAGCAAAAGTGTTGCTTAGAATACTAAATAGAAGGTTGGAGAACAGAGCAAAGTGCTATTTAGGCGATGACCAATTTGGGTTGAGGAAGGGGAGGGGAACCAGAGATGCGATTGCGGTAATGAGGACACTTATAGATAGAAACATAGAGCATAATCAGGATGTTTTCGCTTGTTTTGTAGATTTCGAAAAGGCGTTTGACAGAGTAAACTGGGAGAAACTAATGCAGATACTGGGGAAAATAGGAATAGATTGGCGTGATAGGAGACTCATCCGAAACTTATATATGGGGCAGAGGGCTCAGGTAAGGGTAGCGGACGGTGAATCAGGGTGGGCAGTTATAGGTCGCGGGGTGCGGCAAGGGTGCCCGTTGTCGCCTTTACTTTTTAACATCTATGCTGAGGAAATGGTAAGAGAGGCATGGGATGAGCTAGACGTGGGAATGAAAGTAGGAGGCCAGTGGATAAAGTCGGTTAGATTCGCAGACGACCAGGCGTTGGTGAGTCGGTCATCGAAAGGACTTCAAACTTTAGTAGATGCACTGGAAAAGCAGTGTGAGAAATACGGAATGACGATAAATAATAGGAAAACAAAAGTAATGAGATTTGGTAGGACAAAGAAAGCGAAGCTGGTGATAAGAGTAGGAAGTCACAAACTGGAGCAAGTAGAACAATTTAATTACTTGGGTAGTACGCTAGAAGAAAGAGGACATAGTAGCAAAGACATTAGGAGGAGAATAGCGCTAGCGAAGGAAGCGTTCAATAATAGAAGGGAGCTGATGACGGGGACCTTAAGTAAGGATGTAAAAAAGAGGCTAGTAAAGAGCTTGATATGGAGTGTGGCGTTGTATGGGGCGGAAACGTGGACCTTGAGAAAGGAAGACGAAAATAGGCTGAAGGCTTTTGAGATGTGGGTGTGGAGGAGGATGGAGAAGGTGCGTTGGACGGAAAGGAAGACAAATGAGGAAGTGCTTGACATGGTGGGCGAGGAGAGGAAACTTATAGATGAGATTAGGGGAAGGCAGGGTAGGTGGCTGGAAGGGGTAATGAGGGACGATGGTTTGCTGAAGATCGTGATAGAGGGAAGGATGTTGGTAAGGGGGGAAGGGGAAGGAAGAGAATCGGTTTTATGGACGGGATGAAGAACGGTAGGACTTATGCTGAGATGAAGAAAGAAATACAAGAGGTAGAAAGGGCACAGCACGTGTAAGAGTTCGTTGGATATTCTCTGACTTTCATCACAACCTACCTCTAACCGGTAGATTACTGTAATGAATGAATTATTATTTTATCAGATCTATGAAGAGACTTTAATTAACTGAAGCGTAAACATAAATAATTATGAGTGGAAAAAATTTATTATTTACGTTGATAAAATTAAAGCGGCGTTTACACTATAATGTGAATTCACATAAACTCTCCTACTTTTGATTCAATTTTTATATCTAAATGATTTTTGTGTACAATAATATACTGTTGTCATAGTTTAAGCGTAGTGAACTGTCGTACCTTAAAGAAATAAAAGAAAACACGTCATATTTATGGAAAAAAGGTCCTTGAAGGAGTATTTTATTCCACCTTGGAATGTAACCCCCTAATTTCTAGAGGAAAATTGCTTCCTAACATGTGGTTTTGTGCACTCAGGAATCAAAAAATGTTATCTCCACGTTCGGAGAAGGTTCACCGTACTTTTTTTCAACCAAACTTAAATCAAAAGAAGGTAGTTCCCCAATGGGTACTCTTTTGAAATCAACATGATCATCATCATCGATAGTCCATTTCTAAGGATTTAATTCATTGATTCCCTGAGACTCTAAAATCAAGGTTATTCATCTGGAAATTAAGCCATAACATGAAATCAATTTGATGTACAATGAAATTTCAATAAAAAAAGGGTTACATTCCACTATCATACTATGCATCATGAGTCCTTATTGATGGAGGCGTTAATATACAGAACTTTTGATGGATGCAGCTGTCCTATCAAATGCTGGCCTCAACTGGTGGTGCCAGGAGCCCACTCATCTCCTCTCAGAACACAAAGATCACAGATGCAAATGCTTATAAATGTAGCTTAACCACATGCTTACACCACGATGATCACAGCAGTAATGATTGAATGCAAGATTGTGAGAACAAGTCTTCTGTTTCAATTATGGGTGCATGGAAAAGGATGGTTCCTACAGTGTATAATATGGGCTCCCTTTTAAAAAAAATGAAGGAAGCGAGTGGAAGTAGGACAGAGGCAGGAAAACAAGTGTATGTTGAGCAATACAATATGCTACTAGTCTCAGCCCAATGCAAGCCCTTGGCATTATTCTTCCCATCTAGAGATTGGATTGGAGAATTGAAGAATAGATGTACCAACAGGGAAAGAGAGTGCTTGCTTTGTATTTCTCAATTAGTTGCCGATCAAAACATATAAATCTTGCTAGGGACCAATGCCCTCTAAAAAAATGTTGAAACAGATACTAAACATGCCTGCATGAAAATGTATCATATCCCCTGATCAGCGAAACTTGATATAGATTTGTGTGGCAAGTAAAAATGAATCTGCAGTGCAGGAAGGTGCATTCTCTTAACTTCCACTGTACATATTTGCCTTTTCATATAGGTATGCAAAGTGGAAGAGGAAAAAAGACATGCAGTATAATAACTTATAGATGTCAACAAACCTGGTAAGGTGAGCTTCCTTCAACTATGCTGACATCTGACAAGGCTATTTTATCAGCATAGAGGTAGGGGTGCATGGGTTTCTCTTCCTTGTTTTCATCATAGGAGCGAATAGTAAGTTTCAGCTTCACCTCACTGGTGATGGGAGGCTGAGGCTTGCGCCATAGTTTGTGTTTCTCTAGTTTGCTCTGCGGAATTGATGTCCCATTATCATTAGCAAGGCTGGGCCCAGGAGGAAAGGCAGCAAAAGCTGTCTTATGACAGCATGGCAGGGTCAGTTGATGTTGTGATGTGCTTTTATCATCTGTCTCTACAACAAGATTGCTTAAAATCAGATTAAGTTCCTGACTTTCATTTAATGAGATTGCGGCATGATCCATGCATTGGTATTCAGTCTGCTCGCACAGGTCAAATCTACTGGCTATGGCTGCATCTGGTTGCATAGGTCTTCTTAACTTCATTCTATCACTAATCATTTGATCATTTTCCTCTCCACTTGAATCTTCCATGCTGGGTAACTTGTTTCCAGTCTGATCCACGTACCTGTGCTTTGAATTTGAATCAATGTCTTGCTGAAATGAATGGTTCATCTGCAAAGTTTCGAAGTTTAGTTCTTCTTGTTCACTGGTGCAGGACTCCTTCCCATTGAGTGCATACATATACCCATGTGATTCATTACAGTCTCCAAGTGGGACACATTGTATTGATTTGAAACCCTTCCGTTTGCATTGGTTTTTCCTTTTCATAATTGATTTCTTAGACTTGGAAGACAGCCCTTTCCTTTTGATAGGAGCTGTAGATTCCCTTTCTTTTTCAGGGATGGGGTACAATGCTAAATTTTTCAGTTTTTTACCTGATGACTTTTTCAGTTTTTTAGCAGAAGACTTTTTTATTTTTATTGATTTCTGTTTCCTAATTTTACCTGCCTTTTTGTGGCTCCTCTTTAAAGGTAGGCTGTCATCACCTTTCTTATTCAGTAATCTTAACCCACGTTTCCCTTTTAACTTTTTCTCAGGTGATCTTAATTTACTGCATCCACTATCGTACTCTGGATCCTCCTCTACACCTTGAATTCTTTTAAAATCCATCCTTCTGGGTGAGAGATCAAACATGTTCAGTTCATCCTGTGAGGCTGTGGAAGGAGTGGAGGCTGCCACATCATATGATTCAGCATCATTGCAAGGAAAGTGCCTGGTCCATCTCTGAGTACAAGGCTGTACAGGATTCTCTCTCTTATTTTTCAGAGGATCAGTGCCATCTGAAGGACAACATACAGGACCTCTGTCAGTCATTTCTTTTTTGAATATCCATTTTCTCCATTTCTGACATTGGGAAAACTTGCTCTTACTTAGTGTGCGTTTTTGATTTTTCCTTCTAAAATTCACGTTCTCCGTTAAATGAATTCGGTCTGAGATCATCATATCCTTTGCCTTCCTTGTTAGGGGAATTGACATATGCTTCACCTGACATTGTGAATCAGAAGATGAGAAGCTTGACTCGTGCGTCTTCTTGGTTGAAACATTGACATGTCCAAGGGAGAGGCTGCGAATGTGGTGCATAGGTCTAATTTCCATCTGCTTTACACTTAGTACAGGCTCAGAATGCCGCCTCTTTCTGTAGTGGCTAGTGATACCTGAAGAATTACAGTACTTTTCCTCCGACTCAAAGCGAGGGGTAGAACTTTTATCAGATACCTCCTCATCTGATGATAGCAAGAAAGGGTTTGCTGAGTGATTTTTTGTGGGCTTTGGGCCCCTATCTTCCCTTACATAAGGCAATTCATGCATATGAGGACTGTCTTGTGTATTTACTGGACCATGTGTCCCATAAGAAGGACTATTCCTGATTCTGGACTCTGCTTCCAACAAGGCCACTCCACCTTCAACAAGGCTTTCATCATCACTATGATATGAATTCAGAGTTTTAGTGAGATAAAGATTTGCCAATACTGGACTGGCAATATTCCTTGGTGAGGGAATGCCTTGATAAGTGGGCACTGAGAGCAAGGCTTTGCATTGGCCTTGGCTCAGTTTCTGAGTTGACCCACTGTCAGTGGTGGAGTCAAGATCGAAGTCTGGAGACCAGAGGGAAAAGAGAGCCTTCTCGGAAGGAGTATTGATTGTAGTATTAGGCTCTTCAGGGTTCCTGTGAGAGGTACTAACTCCTTCACAGTAGGATGCAATGCTGTCCTCTCCATCATTACCTTCAAAACTCATATTTCCAAGGGGAAAAGAGATATTGTTATTTTGAGGAATCACACAAAATGGCATGTGTTGTTGGAGCAAAGTGCAGGGTTGCACAGATGAGCCAGCTGGCTGAAATGCCTCGGATTCCTCAGAAGTACTATCACAATTAACACTTGATATGATCAAGGCTGGTTGCACTGGTTCCAAATGAAACCTTTGCATTTCTTTGCTTAAATGCTCATCTAGGAGGTTGTGGTATTCAGCAGATCTCTCCAAATCCAGGGATTTGTTAGTACTGGCTTTTCTATGGCATGGATTCCTACTTTTTGGAATTGCTCCTGTGGCTTTGCCAAGATCCCTCAACGCCTGCTTCTTCATAGCTTCTTTTTCAGCTATGTATTCCTGGTCTGCGATTTCAAATCTCATGTTGTAGTGGAATGTGAATTCTCCCTCCAACTCATGTCGTACTTCTATGGTGAGGATTTCTGCTCCACCAGGCTGAAAATACAACAAATGCTCAATTAATTCAATACGAGTTCATCTTGACGTTAAAAGGAAGAATCAGGCAAAGATTAACATATAATGAAGTCCTATGTAGCAGTAACACCAGTCGTGATTTTCTAATTGTGAAATTTTCTTCTCATGAGTAATATAAATTCATTTCAGCAGTACTTTCTCCACATTAAGCTACTTAGCTTTTGAATTTGTGGTAGTTTTTAACTTTTATTGCTTCCTTCCAAATGCATTTTTATGTAGGTATTTAATTTTATTACTACTTTTATTTCAAGAAAATAACCAAAGTTTCTACAGGCCAGATATTATGAAATTTCAACACATACTTTACCAGGTTATCCAGGCCATAATTTTCATTTTACCAAGTTAAAACATCCATTCTATCATTAGTGGGTATTTTAAAGAAAGTTCAAGAATAAGAGAAAAACACATTAACGCATGCATACCATATTGTGATAACAATATACTTTATAGTAAAATACAAGAAAAACAGGATAGTTTTGAATCATTTATGAAACATAACTCCGAATCTAACCGATGGGTTACAACTGCTAGTGCTACACCTCGGCCCCCTTCATATCTACCAATAACAGAAGTGGCAACAATTCAAGGAGAGCGTATTTCCACATGCTCTCTCTAGCTGAGACTGAAACTTGAAGGCGCAACAAAAAAAGATATCCTTCAATAAAAGCATCTCCTGTGTCTTTATGCCCATGATATAAAAATCAATATAGTTGTGGTTTTTTTAATGACTACATAAACACATGAACAACTTTGTTTACATATAAATTTTTAAAGTTGATGTTTCTTTAAGGAATATTATGTTATTTTTTTGTGCAAAATGAAGGATGGATGCATGAAAATTATAAAGTAATGTTTTATTTATGATATCCATCATCAACATTTAGAACTCAATCGTATATCAAAGTATGCACGGCCGCGGGACAACTTCCAACCGTATTAGCCACTGTACCACTGGCAAATGCTTGGACTTAGGTGGAACAGGAGGATTTTTCCACACAGGTACCTAACCCCTTGGGGGTACACCAAGGCAGTTTATTGGGGCTGTTGATGTTTATATTATAAATAAATGATATAGGCACCCCATTGAGGAAGTGCAAATTTTTTTGCAAATGATACTGAGATATACTGTCATTATACCTACAAAAGTCAACTCTGTTATGGATAATTTTAATGAGGATTTAGTTCTACTTAGTGAATGGTTTTCTGAGAACAAACTACAATTAAATGATAACTAATCAAATGCAATGATACTTGGAATAAACTCTCAATATCAATTGGCCATGGACTTGAAAATGAACATTTTCATTGAAGGTGAAGTGGTGAATTACACTGATAGTACGAAAGATCTTGCAATCGTAATTGATATGAATTCCAGGTTTAATGAGTATGTTGATTGCATCCATAAGAAAATGCCCAAAACATTGGCTTTATCTCAAGATTAAACAATTTTTTGATGCAAGAGAGTATTAAGAAAGTTTATAATGCCATTGCATTGCATAGTGCTGCTGCACTATCAATATTTTCTGACCATTCTTTTCACAATGAAAAGTTATAGGACACAAAGATCACAGACTTTGCAAAACTGAATGATGGGAATCATCCTTAAATGCTTTCAGTCTGCTAGGATTGATTTCATTCTTAGGAAGCTAAATTGGCTCAGCATCCTATTAATTTGTGACTCTGAAGTGATAAAATTACATATTTCATAAAATCAAATTTGAGCTGATGCTAACTGATTCAACAAACTTGCTTATCACCAATTGCTATGACACCAAACTCAGTATCATTCTAAGGAATACATTTACATTACATGTAAGGGTGTATTGTACATATAAATTGATTCAATGCAATATTAGTAAAGTAATAATTTTGTATCATTAGTGATTTCCTGTTTTCAGAGTATTTAAAATATTTGTACTTACTGAGAATAGCCATTTTGCTAATAAAGACTGATAATATTATCTCCATCATTCCGATGCAAACATTAGTGATACTGCAAAGAGATGAGTTGAGTATTTTCCTCTGAGCTTATTGATGACTATGGGCTGATATATAAACCTTTCCATGAAATATCGTTTCTCATTTATCAGATAAATATAATGTAGGGTCCCATTTCTTCCACATCAATTCTTTATGTAACCTTATGTCTTTAAGTGTACTTATATCATTTTTAAAAATTATTTTCTAACTTGATGAGACACCGATATATGTGTAACTATATGTTGTAAAAAATTATGAAAATATTACGTGTTAGTAAAAAGTTATTATTTTTTTTGACCTATTAAGATAGATTCCAGATACACTGCTTATAAAAGGAAAAGAACCAAGACTAGACTCGTATGAGCAGTGGGATTATGGAGTGCAACCTTATCAACACCACACTCCCTTGGACTTGCTTGAAGTTAAGGCACTTAACATGGGTATGTCCAAATCCCCCGAGATTATACCTACCGATATACATAGACATTTTGCTATAGGATGTCATCATAAAAATTATCAATTGTTAAATCACCAACTGTTCGGAAACCATTCCCCACTGCTTGCTATGCCTTTTCGACAGAATCTACTCTCACCACTTCCCTTACTCTCTTCCCATTAACCTTCCAAGGACAAACTCCTTAAGAGTACTCCTCACTTCTCCTCCCGTCACACCACTGCCACCTCAATGTGCTCCCCCCTCTCCTCCACCCTTCATCTAGCCACCCCTTCCTCCATTTCCACTTTCTCCTCTCCTCATCTCCTTCCCATTCCATATCTGTTCCATAACACAAGGTACTGCCTTTCCTAAAATTTTGTGCACCTGATGATGACATGGTCAGCTGAAAGAAGTGTTGTGTAATTTTTTTACTATTCCTTTAACCCTCATGCGAATTCATGGCACCACCGTGGCACTTTTAATTTTTGCATGAGCTCACAAGATTTAACATATGAGATAAGGTTTTGAAACCATCAGTAGTCTATTATTTTGTAAGAAACTGTAAACTGGCAAAATGAAACCCAGCTATTCAGCCATTCCATTTATGTTATTTAGTATTTCTCAAAAAAAATTACACAAATGGATACCTTGCACTGCCTTAGAATTCAAAAGGTGATTATTATACTTCTCTGTGTTTTAAACTGCTTAATGGACCATGTTCAAATGATGAGCAATCCCTGTTGAATAACTGTTGTGTCAAATATTTAATTTTGTTAACCTTTTATCATTTTTTTATTATATTGATAGGTTTATATTGATATGAATGAAATATAGTCGAAATATTATTTGGAGAGGTATCCCTCTCACTCAGGGAAAAGAGTCGAGACCCATTTCCAGGAACCAGCCTTCTCCACCCTTACCATTATCACCCATGGCAACACGGAACCCATTACCTAGCCTCCTCGGTACCACTCACCACCTCAAGTTTCTTCCCAACTATGCATGAATGAAACACCTCTGCGTAATGCCACTACCTAATTTGTTGCTGAAGCTTCGGTAGTCTCATATCAATATCGCCAACATTTGAGCTTATGGGTCCTTCAGAAAGGGACCTATTTGATGCAACCTAAGTCTTTTGCCATGCATAGCAATACCATATTTGATTATGCATTAGGTCCTCCTCCGGAGATATTTATGCCAGCACAATTTTATTGTTTCTAGGGAGTGTATCTGATCGGATCGATGTCAAGGAGGATTCTGAGCGTTGAAGAAATAAGGCTGGCTACAGAATGCAGCGATGATGAAGATCTGAATGGTTTACGTAAAGAGATAGGGAGTGGTAGTTGTAAGGGCTCTTTCCAATTGTGAGGATGTTACTGCTCAGAAGTATTTCGAGAAACAGAAAATAAAAAATGCAATGAAGAGATTTCGAGTGAATTCCATAAAATATTAAAATATAAAACAAATGGTACTATGATGCTCCATTATTTGGCAGAATGCCCGTTCATTATATTTTGAATGATGCAGAATAAGGTGGTCTTTCCTCCAGGAATAATGGTCGAGGAGCCGATAGATTCCTTTCTAGTAAACTTTTAGATCATATAGTTCATTTCACTAATAAAGAATCTGTAAGGTTGCACTAAGAAAAGGAGGTCAGTTGGATTTCTGTAGATTCCGTCAAAGTGGAAGCATTTTTTGGACTATAATTTTCAGGGCTACGATGACAGAAGTTAGCTTCAGGAATATTCTTAGATGTTTGCTGTTTGACGATAAATGGACAAGGTCGGAAAGAAGGAGGTCATATAAGCTCGCACCAATTTGGTCCATTTTGGATGCCATGAGTTTGAATTTGGGTAGGTATGGTGAGTGCATCGCCGTCGATGTCCAGTTAGTTTGGTTATTAGACTGTTGTCCTTTGGGAACTTCAATCCGTCAAGAAAAAATAACGGAATGAAGATTTTTTGGTCCAACGATTCTTCTACACGATATCCTCTTCAAGTCATTCCATATTTGGGTAAATGAAATGGGGAAAGAGCCCTCCCCCATAGTGGGGACTCTGCCAAAATATAAAAAATATATACTGGTGATTTTTTTCCAAATCCTTCTCGTGCCACATATTCATTGATATTTGGATTCACCAAAGGTGTAACATTTGTATCTTATGTTCCTAAAAAGAGAAAGTCAGTAATTTTGTTATCCTCTATGCTCCATGATAAAACAATTGATTTGGAAACTAATAAAACCGGAATTACGATTTTACCATAATGTCACAAAGAGTGGCACAGATTTTGTGGGTCAAATGGTTCGGTCTTAATGACGCAAGAGAAAAACAAACAGATGGCTGTGTGCATTTTTATGAATTTTTTAAAGTGTGTGGAGTTGCAGCCTATGTGATTTCTAATAAACTAAATCCCAAGAGGAAATTGAATTATGAAGCGGGACAGCTGGCATAGTTTTCTTAAAATATTGGCAGAAAAATATGGTGAAAAAACACGTACTGCAACAGAAAGACAAGGTGCGCTTGAAAAGGGTAAAAAGGTGCATTTATAGTATTCAGGGTACACCACTAGAAGAACAAGTTGACAGGGACCTTGAGCAAAAAAAACTCAAGCGATCGCAGGGTCACTAGTGCAGGATAAAACGACAAATATTAAAAATCCGTGACCATTGTTACCATAACACTTGCAAAGAACATTTCAATGTAATTTGTGATGCATGCTAAAACAAATGTTTAGTAGTTGCTGATGTTTTCTTGTCACTGGTTAGTTTGGTGCGTGAAAGAAATTGCCAAACACAGTGGAAATGATTCCCTGTGCCAGTAAGTGTATAACAGACATTAACTGGTCTTCATGGTCTATATTGTCATTTTCCATTGTTTTTTTATTGTTACTACACTTATACTCCACATTTAATCACAAATTTTCCAATTTATACTGACCATGATGAATCCTTTTTCTGGTGAAATGTGAATGACTGACTGCAATGGACACTCTTGGGTTAGAGGAGGAACTCTGTGACCAGCAGAGTCCCATTGCGCTGCTCCTTGTTTTGGACAACATTGGATAGTTCTTAAAAATGTCTCCTCACTTGTATCCACTATTCCTAATCTTGTACTTTGCAGCTGCTGAACAAGCGCCTTAAGGTGTTCAAGTCCATCATTAAGTGAGGAGATATTATCTGAAAAGAGAGCATGTGGTGTTTCTCAGTAACGGGTCATTAAATAAGCAAAGAAATGGTGGGCAATTCAATATGCACAAATATTTCATGTACAGATGATAGATGTGAAAATAGACTGCATTTTTAGAACTAAGCATGCAGCTTAGTGTGGGAGGCACTGAGCAAAGACTCTAGAGTAACCTTTGTAAATATTTAGGTGCTTGCAACTTTAACGAACATAGTAAACTGGTCTTTCTAAAAAAAACCTTCACCATGCCATTAAGATATCACCTTCACAGGAGAGGCCAAGGACTTTTTCCTCAGACCTTTACTTTCACAGTGGTCAGTACCATGTCCTTAGAAATGGTTTTATGACCTTGTGGGAAACCCTGGAGGGAGGAAGAGTAATTGGCCAATTGTCTTTGCAGTTTACATTGTCATTTGCTGTTCTCCCATCCAAGAGTGTGCATGGGTGTTTGGAGGCAACTTGGACTCCAGTGTTTCTGTTTGTGTGTATATTTTCAAGGTAGTGGAATTAAAGATTGTAGGGTGTTTTCTATTCAACAGTTCGGAATCCCTTTTGTAATCCAGGAGGGAGAAGCAATTATCGCCACGTCGCCCTCGAGACCAAATATTCTATTCAAGAGCGTTCTTCAGTGCTCCTGCTTGGAGGCTACCTACTCATTTCTTTGTTCACTCTTGGATTCTTGTGTACGTATTTTCTTTTGGAATCTATCAAAACAAAAAATTTGATAAGTGTCAGGTTTTTTCTTTGTTCAACGCTTCCTTGTCTACAAATTGGGTACCGCACGCAAATATATTTATTAATATACTTTAATGTTTTTGTCCACCAGTTGATTCTTACTTGTACGTATTGCACTAAGAAGCGCACTCAGAATTTTTTTCGAAGAGGAACTGTAAAATTTGAAAGAAGTGCATTACTATTTTTGCTTATTCTTACATCGGAAAAAAATACTGTTTCACCTGGAGAACACAGAGTCACTGCAGGTTAAAACTTTTTCAATGGAGAGGGTCAATTTTGAATTATTTGCAAGTGCATGTATTGGGAATTCTGAAGAATAACAATTTTGTTATTCATCTGAAACATTAGGATTTGGGATTTGAGGAAATTCCCCACATTCCCTTCACCCTGACCCCAGGACTAAACATTCCAGACCCCGGAGAGGATCCTTGAAATTTTGTTGACTTATTATTTACACAGCATATTATAATAGAAATGATTGTTAGGGAGATGAATGACTATGTAGATAAGTTACGAGGTGCAAATGTAGTAGCAAAAGCAAGGATAACCAAGTGGAAATCCTTGACTAGAGAAGAGTTTTTAGTGTTTCTGGGGATCCTGTTTCACATGGGTACAATCCAAATGAACAGAATCTCCAATTACTGGAGCACTGACATTCTTTTTAGTTTTCCTTGTTTTCAGAACTGCATGCACCACTACAAATTTGCGGGGATATCACTTTTCACGTAATCCCATACCCGGTGAGCCTAGACCTAATGATAGATAATACAAAATACGACCCCTGATGGACCTCTTTCATGAGATGATGGACACAATAGTAACGCCGACTCTGAGAATATGCATCGATGAGTCTACGGTTCTCTGGAGGAGCCACCTAGTATTTAAAATTTTCATGAAAGGCAAGAGACACCACTACCAAATTAAGTTGTACACGCTGACTGAACCTTCCAGTATGGCTCTGAGGTTCCTTGTGCATTCTAGTGCTTCCAACATTGATGTACGTGACCTGGGTTGCTTCGACAATGTTGTCCATAAATTAATGAATGGAAAACTTGGTGTCAGCCATTCATTGTTTATGAATTATTTTTATACAAGTTTCGACTTGGCCCACCAACCTGATCATCAGATGTACTGAACCGGGACCCTTAGAACCAACCAAAAAGTAACCTTACCCATCTAATTTCAGCAAAATTGAAAAGAGGTGAAATTGTGTAAGACGACACTAATGAAGGTGTCTCCATGATGAAGTGGAAGGACAAACGGGATGTAGTGATGATCAGCTCCAAATTAGGGAGTGATATGTTTGATGTTCCCGGCTGGAGAGGAGGTGGAAACATTTCCAAACGGGAAGCCATTGTGAGATACAATCATTTTGATCAAATTATGTCATATTACCCCATCTAAAGGAAGAACCTGAGGTGGTACAAAAAATTAGGCATCCTCATATTTCACCTCTTATTAGTCAATAGTTACTTCCTCTTCATAAAATCCAACTCCATGACTACCACTTCTCCATCATCAAATCCCTTACACAACCAGCCCATTCAGATTCCCCACCACCTTCCGCTTCTATTCCACCCTCCAGAAAACTAGGCTTGTCAAGGCATAATCCTGAACAATACAAAATAGACAACACAAGATGCAAAAAAAAGCAAAAAAGGGCAGAGAATTCTCAAAGCAAAGGATTAGGAAGGTCACTACGGTCACTTACACATATTGACTCACATGCGAGGGAAACCCGCCACTATACTTATCCATTTTTTAACCTTTCACAGCAACATGAAATGCTGAAAGTATGCAAATAGTGTAAATAGCTAAAAAAAAGATTTTTCAAAATATGTATTTCTGATAATATTAATTTTTGTGAATCTCTTCCTTGAACTACGACCTTGACGTGGTGGAAGGGCTTGTGCGTTCCAATGACCCCTAGAGCTGGACTGGCAGGAGCAAGTACATTGCTCCTGGTAGGGCCACCCATGCCAGATAGGTCGAAGGGTAGGAGCCAGACGAAAGGTAGTTCCGTGATGGTGTCACGTTAAAAATACCGTTGAGTCGCGTGGGATACCTCTCAACTATCACTTCCCAGAACATGAAAGTCATTCAAAGAGATCTGATTCCTGGCAACTACGGGGCGCCGCCCACTAGGGCGGGTGTCGTGCCCGGCAGCGGGGGAGGCAAGGCCTCCGCGGTTGTCATCACACGAAATCCTTGCACAGAATCATCATCAGAAGATACAAGGGAAAGGAGGGAGAAGAAGAAGAAAAAGAGGAAGAGGAGGAGGAAAACAATGGTAAAAATAGGAACTTGGAACGTAAGGACCATGATGAGGGCTGGGAAGCTTGAAAATATTAAGCAGGAAATGGAAAAAGGAAAAATAGATGCTTTAGGATTGTGCGAGGTTAGATGGAAGGATAGCGGGGACTATTGGAGTGATAACTACAGGGTGATCTATAGTGGGGGAGATGAGAGTCAACGGGGGGTAGGCATGGTACTGAACACAAAGTTGGGACTGAGGGTGGTAAACATTGAACAGGTAAACGACAGGATACTAGTGGTAGAAATAAAAGCACGCCCGACGAATTTCGTACTGGTCCAGGTATACATGCCTACGAGAAACCATAGGGAGGAAGAGGTGGAAGAGGTGTACGAGCAAGTAGAAGAAATAATTAGAGAAGTGCCGGGGAAGAAAAACCTGATAGTGATGGGTGACTGGAATGCAGTGGTGGGAGAAGGGAGGGACGGATTAGGAGTAGGAGGGTTTGGGCTAGGAAGAAGAAATGATCGCGGGGAAAAGGCAGTTGAATTTTGTAGAAGAAATAAATTAGTAGTGACAAACACTTGGTTTAAACATCACCCCAGGCGTAGGTACACATGGAAAATGCCGGGTGACACTGGGAGATACCAAATTGATTATATAATGGTGAGGCAGAGATTTAGGAACAGTGTAAAAAACTCTCGTAGCTATCCAGGGGCGGATGCGGACTCGGATCATAACTTGGTGATGATGAAGTGTGGAGTTAGATTCAAAAGGCTTTGT
Source organism: Pyrrhosoma nymphula (assembly GCA_963573305.1). Lineage (NCBI taxonomy): Eukaryota > Metazoa > Arthropoda > Insecta > Odonata > Coenagrionidae > Pyrrhosoma > Pyrrhosoma nymphula. Next base: position 99,861,217 of record OY754332.1, on the reverse strand, counting down.
AAAGGTAGGAAGATAAAGAGGTGGAACCTTGAAGCATTGAAAGGGTTGAAAAAGAGGGAATACCAAGAGCTAGTAGAAAAGAACATAGGTGAAGAGAAGCGGATGGGAACCATAGAGAAGAGATGGGAGGTTATAAAAACAGGCATCGCAAGAGCGGCAAGAAAACAATAGGAACGGTGGAAAAGAAGAGGGTTAAGAAGCAGTGGGTTACAGAAGAAATGATAAAGAAAATGGAAGAGAGAAGGATATGGAAAAACGTGAACACCGACGTAGGGAAGAGGAAGTACAAGGAATTGAATAATAAACTCAGGTGAGTGACCAATCGGGCAAAAGAAAACTGGTGGAAGGGACAATGTGAGCAAATGGAAAAGATGCAGGAGGAGGGGGAAGTGGGCGCTTAGTACGCCAAGGTGAAAATGTTATCGGGTGGTAAGAGAGGTCAAGCGATACCAAAGGTTAAGGACAAAACAGGAAAGATATTAATCGAACAGGAAGATATCCAAGAAAGGTGGAGAGAATACGTAGAGGAGCTATATGACAGCGAGAATAGACCCCTTAGCCTAGATCTAGAGGACGAAGGAACAATAGATAAAGATAACCTTGGACCAGAGTTACTTGAGAGTGAAATAGAGAGGGCACTAAGAGAGATGAAGGGTAGAAAAGCCGTGGGAACCGATAACCTACCTTCAGAGCTACTGAAGAATCTAGGTAGTAGGGGGAGAAAATCGTTTTTCGAACTTATTCGCAGGATCTACGAGGAAGGAGTATGGCCAGAGGATTTCGTGAAAACAGTATTAATACCTATCCCGAAGAAGAAGAAAGTGTCAGAATGCGAGGAGTATAGAACAATCAGTTTAATTTCGCACGCAGCAAAAGTGTTGCTTAGAATACTAAATAGAAGGTTGGAGAGCAGAGCAAAGTGCTATTTAGGCGATGACCAATTTGGGTTTAGGAAGGGGAGGGGAACCAGAGATGCGATTGCGGTAATGAGGACACTTATAGATAGAAACATAGAGCATAATCAGGATGTTTTCGCTTGTTTTGTAGATTTCGAAAAGGCGTTTGACAGAGTAAACTGGGAGAAACTAATGCAGATACTGGGGAAAATAGGAATAGATTGGCGTGATAGGAGACTCATCCGAAACTTATATATGGGGCAGAGGGCTCAGGTAAGGGTAGCGGACGGTGAATCAGGGTGGGCAGTTATAGGTCGCGCGGTGCGGCAAGGGTGCCCGTTGTCGCCTTTACTTTTTAACATCTATTCTGAGGAAATGGTAAGAGAGGCATGGGATGAGCTAGACGTGGGAATGAAAGTAGGAGGCCAGTGGATAAAGTCGGTTAGATTCGCAGACGACCAGGCGTTGGTGAGTCGGTCATCGAAAGGACTTCAAACTTTAGTAGATGCACTGGAAAAGCAGTGTGAGAAATACGGAATGAAGATAAATAATAGGAAAACAAAAGTAATGACATTCTCTAGGACAAAGAAAGCGAAGCTGGTGATAAGAGTATGAAGTCACAAACTGGAGCAAGTAGAACAATTTAATTACTTGGGTAGTACGCTAGAAGAAAGAGGACATAGTAGCAAAGACATTAGGAGGAGAATAGCGCTAGCCAAGGGAGCGTTCAATAATAGAAGGGAGCTGATGACGGGGACCTTAAGTAAGGATGTAAAAAAGAGGCTAGTAAAGAGCTTGATATGGAGTGTGGCGTTGTATGGGGCAGAAACGTGGACCTTGAGAAAGGAAGACGAAAATAGGCTGAAGGCTTTTGAGATGTGGGTGTGGAGGAGGATGGAGAAGGTGCGTTGGACGGAAAGGAAGACAAATGAGGAAGTGCTTGACATGGTGGGCGAGGAGAGGAAACTTATAGATGAGATTAGGGGAAGGCAGGGTAGGTGGCTGGAAGGGGTAATGAGGGACGATGGTTTGCTGAAGGTCGTGATAGAGGGAAGGATGTTGGGTAAGCGGGGAAGGGGAAGGAAGAGAATCGATTTTTTGGACGGGATGAAGAAAGGTAAGACTTATGCTGAGATGAAGAAAGAAATACAAGAGGTAGAAAGGGCACAGCACGTGTAAGAGTTCGTTGGATATTCTCTGACTTTCATCACAACCTACCTCTAACCGGTAGATTACTGTAATGAATGAATGATAATATATTATACAAATATATATAAGTATTTTGTTCTTAATTTTGTTTTTAATTCTTAATTAAGACTCAATCAATCCCTTTTTATCTAATAGTACTATTCCAGTTCTTTACTAAAAAATACTACTCATCAAGATGTTAGTTGCACTTCCATAGGAAGTATTTTATTATGAAAATTTCCAAATATTTCAAACTCTACTTCATTTTAATTATCATAAGCATAATATTTTATCACAGAGTGACTAAAATGAGTGCAATGTGTCAGAAGAACTTAAAAAGAAGTTATCCTCTTAAAATTATGTGCTTAACAGCCACATGCGCTGGAAATTCAATTATATCATGTATAATCGACGAAGGGGAATTTCCTTGAATGCATGCAACCCACACAATACTGTCTTGCCTGGCCCAGGATGTTCAGGAACGTCAAAAGTTTTAACCGTTATAACAACAATAAATATGCTTCAAAAATTTAAATTTTTGGTCACATACCTTCATCTTAATTCATCGTGCTAAATTAGAATATGCCAAAAACTGAACTTCGTCACTAGGGAAGTTCAACAATTTTTCCTTTAGTGTTGCTTAAAGGCTTAAACCTTTCATAGCCAAGATTTAATCGGTTTTGTCTTAGATCAAGAGAGGATTAGAAAATCTTCAGTTAGTCCTTTCTTCGAAAAAAGGGTATCATTTGTTTAAAGTAAAGACATGCATGCCTGTCCTTGCTCATTTACCATTTCACTGATGCAAAAATACTTATTTTGAATGCCCATATTTCTGATTTCTCTGGTGGTGTTGTAGGTATATTAGGAGTTTTACATTCATTTCTGATGACATAGCTGCTGATATTGAATTTGAAAATTTGCATCAAAATGCTAATAGTACCTTAATTACTAGAGCATGCACATAAGACTATCAGCCATAAAAACTATTTGAAGAAAAATATAATGGAATAAAGAAATATTATAATAGCCTGGCACTGAATGCGTTCTGATCATATTCTTATAAGGCGTAAAAATACAGCTACAGTCTTGGAAGTGATTATATGACACTCTTGCTCTAACAGCAATCCAAGAACCCTATGCATATGTCTTTTAAAATCACCATGGAATTTGTTGAGACTAACAAATGCCTCACCTTTGTTTACAGGACTTGTTATCTGCAATGGTGGCATCTCCAACACACCATGCTGGATATGTACTTCCCAAGTGACTGGCACTGCAGATAAATTCTGCACCTTCATTTTGTATACAATGGGCTTTGAATGCAATGGCTGCTCCGGAAAGACCATATTGATGATTTCTTTTTTGTGTTCACCTGAATGGAACTTGAATGCTTCATTGAGTCTGGAAAGAAGATGGAGCAATGTATGAGTTATTACCAAATTGTTTCAGACTTGTGGAGATAGTTCAAGAAGTAATTGAACAAACTTACTTGTCTATACTTAAACATTTCCACAGAATGACTGGGTTAAAGAATTCATCATTTACTAAAGCCTTGACATATGAGATTTTAACTTCCGGCCATGCTCCCTTGCAGGTGATGGTTCCTATTTTTTTTGGTGAGAGACAGCTCGCTCCACCATCAGTGTCATAGTCCCATCGTTGTGTGATCTCCATTATTATACTATACCTACGATGGCTCATCTCCCGAGAAAAGAAAATGCACTGGAAATTTCTGGCCTGATGAGGTTCCAGAATTCCCTGACTTGGAGAGATTTCATACTCTGAGTTATTGACAAGAAAGCTGGGATCAATTTTTGGGTCGAGGGACATGCTGAAAAAGGGCTCATTCTGGAGACTGAGACTAAATGGGACTGGAGCATCCATGGCATTGATCAATGTGAATGTACCAGCAGCTGGTTGAGTCATTATGAAGTCTGCAATGAGCAGATCAGGTGGTTGCATCTGAAAAAAAATCAGTTAGTTTTGGGAAGGGGAGTTCATCAAAAGTTCTAATGCTCTCTACTGAAACACAAGGCAGAACATCAATTCCATGATACACAGATTGAGGATATATGCATTAAAAAAACAATTACATGCAGTGCATCTGATTTTGCTTATTTCTGCCAATCGGGTAGGTACCTACTTTAAACTCTGCTTAGGCTTGTAAATATCCACTACTTATTTGACATTCCTGGGAGCATAAGGGGAGTAAATGAAGGTCAAGTAAGCATTGGTATACATAGAGATTTAAAAATAAGCAAACCATTGCCTCGAGTAGCCTCAATGTGCATTAATCATTATTGGAAATGCACATGGGGAATTATAAGCAATAGAATCTACCACAAATCGAATTCCTAAGATAACAGATCATGCTCATGTTTTTACTTCTTTTAACATATACATGCACATTTCAATGCAAATGGAACACAATATTCCAACTATTATTCAGAAACTTCCCCTTTCCTCAAAAAATTATTGTAATTCAGCAACACATTGAAACAACACAATACACAGACAAACATGCTTTTCCATAGGGATGTGTGAATGATATTAAAAAACAAAAATATATGAGCATAAAGTTGGTAGAATGGTATCTACTTTCACAGAAAAACTTTGAATGAAGCACAAATGAAGTGGGTAGCATGAAGTGTGCATAAAGAAGACTTGGTGCCAATATACCAACTTGAATATCATTTAGTACAGCATTTTTCAAAGCTCATCGCTCATGCCCAGAAACCCTTTTCTGAACTGGAAATTTCTTGTTTCTGCAAACAGATGCTGTATGGGGTATTGGTGAAGGTGACCATTCTCCCCATTACCTTTATTATTAATCATTATTTGTCCGGCCATGACTTACAAACATTACCTTGGCTATTGATGCAATGTCTCTTTCGCCAAAAGGTAAGATTAATAATTAGTCAAGATATGGTTTCTTCAGCAAATTGTTTGCTTGGTACTTAGTGTGATTTTACTTATTTTTGGTGAACATGGATGAAGAGTATGTTCTTTTAGAACGAACTGCCCTAGGTAAACAGAGAAAAGCAGACCAGTGTGGGTGCTCATGACATTCTTGTCACTTCCGCAACTCACCTGGTATTTCCTCACCTTTGCAATTGTGTAGGCAACTTTACCCACCTTCAATCCCTTTCCTTCCGTCCCCTAGGAACCAACCGAAGGGAGAGGTATGCCTTCCCCTCCCCTAGCTCATCCTTTTCTCACTCACAACTATCCCTCATGTCTAAGGGCCAGGAGATTTCAAACAAGCTATCCATGTGTCAAATTCATTTATTCCATGGTGATACTTCATTATGGGGGTGAATAATTTATTGTCTAACTAAAATTTTGAATGCCACCAATACCTTGTGCTAAAAAGATTGAAGGAAATGTGAGGAGCCTGAATATGGGGAGTAAAGGGGAAACCTAGCGGTGGTGGATTGGCAAGTCTTTAAATTTACATAACTAAACATATATGCCTTCTTATTCCCAGCTGAAAGTCTACTCAGTTCATTAGGGTTCTGAGCATAAGTCACATATGATCAAGCATTTATATCTTTCCTTTGTATTCAACATTAAATGCTTGATATCCATTTTCCAAAAAGAAATGCTCATGATGACAAGGAGTAAAGTAAACCCTCAGTGCAAATGTGAATGTCTTACCAGAGGATAAATGTTTCTGCAGAGAATTTCAACAGATATTTTGTACTCCTGCTTTTTACCCTCAAAATCATCTTTTGTCAAGGCTTTATTAGTAGCAGGCAGGTATTCTCTGCTTTTTTCCAATGTGCACTCTAGTACTTTGTCCAACAGTTCTTCTACATCTGGACTCCTTACTTCCTTGGCAGTATATGTCATGATCTCGGAGTTCAAACCCACAGCAGTGGGTTGGTATTCCCATCTTAGGCTAATTTTGTCATGTGGTCCTATGGATAATACTGCCTCTCCAATATTGAGAGTGGAAGGAATCTCATTCGTGTTGCACGATAACCTGAAATTGGATTTGGGCCTCTGATTAGTTCTAACTTAATGGGAGATGATTTAAGTTTCTCCTATTCCTATTTTTTTATCATAGTCATTGTTACATTTTATTTAGACAGCATGTGAAATAATAGAATTTCCATAGAACCTGCGTACACATTTTTGTAAGCAAATGACTAAGGGTTACAAAAGATCCAATAGTCCCAGAGCCCATGCAAAAACATGATTCTGGAAACATTGGATTGGAGAATCTAGTTGCTTGTGCCAAAGTGATTAGGCTGGCTCTTTGGGAATGACTGATGAAAGACTGAAAGAAATAAATGCAAAAAATTGTGTGGATATAACCCATCATTCTTATACAAAAGTTCTGTTGACTGAATTGAAAATCTGCCATACACAAAATTACATCTAAAAGGAGGCAAGGAAATGGTAATGGGCAGTATCAAGAGCGATTGAGGGGAAAATGTGAGTGAAGGAGAAAGAGAAGAGATATGTATAATCAAAAGTGTTTGTTTCAGGGCAATAAGCAGCAGTTCCCAGTCCAGCAATGGGTATCTCATTCTTGTCGTGACATATGTATCCCAACCTGAAGACATTAAACTCTGACAAATTGGCAGGCAGGGTCTAAGAATGCCAAGTTGCTTAGCCATGTCACTCAACAAGGAATGTAACTAAGGTACGGATGGAGAAGTCCAAAACTGGTTCTGAGGAGAGACTGCAGATAAACACTGATGGTCTTTTTGGAATGAGTGACTCTTGCCGTTTAACCCTTTAACTGCTCCCATCATCTATTGGCGATTTGAAGTATTGTTTATGGTTTTAGTAAAAAAAGTTCAACAATTCGTATTCAACACTAGGTCAGACGATAATTACTCATTGTAAATTTTAAAACAAATTTTCCTTTAATAAAAAGTGACAAATTTTTAAACTACGCAAAAATTTAGAAAAAAAAGTTTGCGTTTAGGGAGAGCTATATTTTTGATTATTTGCACAGTTTCTCTACAATAAGCCATTTAATGATTCTAAGGTGTGCCACAATGTGCCTAGGTACTTACTGGACCCAAAATGGACTGTTGTTGTGCACCATGAATGTTGTCTCTTGAGAGTTTCCCAACATGACTGGAGGAAAAGTGATGATATCACCAAGTTCGCCAAACTTGACGTTCAGGGTAACGTCAGTCACCAGAAGGTCCACATTGGCCTAGAAGTACATTAAAAAAGAGAAGGAGAATAAGCAGTCTCCGTGACTGATTTAAAAAAGAACATCACTTAAGTGTTACCATGTCAGCTTCCCGTCCATCTAAGGCAATAGTCCACCGCTCTAGGTGTATCAGATGTTTGAATCTTGGGATGCGACCAACTACAATTACTCGGAACTCGTTATTTACGACTCCCTCCATTGGCTTAGCCAAGAACTCCCTGAAATAAAAAGAGCCTTCAATGAAAACAATATAAGATTGCAGAACAAAAAATATTGTAATATATAAAAATATTATAACATAATATACAAAAACATAACAAAAGTTAATGGAAATAATAAATAATAAGAAATTACATGGAAAGGAGAGTGAATAATAAGTAGTGGCAGAGAGCAGTGGAAGAGAGAGCAGTGCAATACGAGGTACAGGCTTCTTAATAAATTTAAAGCAGCAGCACTTTATTTCAAGTCTATAAACCAAAGCATATGCACTCTATGGATGAAGGCCCGTTTCTTCAACATAACATTTGTATGTGTATGTGCAGCAAGAGTGGGTGCGGAGGATGAGGAAAACTATGTGAACAACTAGAAAAGGAAATGGATAGCATCTCAAGACAAGATGTGAAAATAGTTTAAGGGGACTTTATTGCAAAGGTTGGCATAAAGGAAACATATCGAGATTTTTTGTCAAACTTACATTATAAATTTAATAACGTCTAAGCAACACATCTTACCCTTTTAAAACCAACCTCAAAAAGTAAAACCAAAATAAAATAACAAAAAAATATCAAATATCTTTAAATTAAAATTGCCTATAAAGTCTCCATTCACAGTTTATTTGCATTTAACTTTAATCTTATACCTGGCAAAAACTTAGTCATAATACCAGCCAAATTACACTCGGAGGAGAAATATTTAAGGCTCATCTTTCCACTCTCCTCTTCATCCCAAAGGAAATTGTAAACAACGTCGATACATTTTGTTCTGTCTGAAGTCTCTTTATTCTTAGCCAATGCAATGGCACATTGATAGTCCATATAAATTATACATCATGGGTGCCAAGATGGCCACTGTTAAAGTCATATGAGTGTTTCCAGGGCTAGTTTTTTTGAATTTTTTGTTTGGTGCAGCTTTGCTTTCCTACATGATTTCATGGTCCCTCTGCTACTGAGTGCTCCTGATCCCCTAATTTTTCTGTATTCTTCATTCAATTGTTTTATTGCGCTCCAGAAGCTGTTTTGTGTTCCCTTGTTCCCCACAATATTCGATGTCACCCATCCACTCCTTCTTGTGACCACTACATGTGCACTCTCTAGGGAGCACGATACCCGCTTCCACCCTTTACTTGCCCCGTTCCTACTGGTAAACCCTACAGTCTATTTCCCTTTCGCCTGGGCACCCTGTCCCAGATTGAAAGTTCTTCACTTTAATCATACTACACTCTGGTGATGTGAAGTTAAGCCCTGGACCAGCATTCAATAACTACTATCTAAGTGTTAGGAGCATTCACATCAAGCTTTATGTAGTTGGTTCTCACTTTTCTGAACTTATGTTTTTTTTACAATAAATGCCCTGACAAAGAATTGGCTCAATGCTAACGTGTCTAACTTCGAAACGGATTTTTCATCAACGTATATCAAATCTTCCACCGTGACTGTAGCTCTCGGGGAGGAGGCATTCTCGTAGCTATCGAAAAGAATATTCCCACACAACCCAATGGGCTAGCCTTGAATTCCACTGTGAGATTCCGTGAACTGAGGTTAAAGTTCAGTTCCGAGACACCAGTACAAGATAAATTTTCATTGGTTGCATCTAATGCCCGCCTGATAGTAACTCTTCTGTGCTCAAAGCGTACTTCAATTCTGTTCTCCCCGTTTGTCCTTTGGGTTACTTGATAATCTTTGGGGACTTCAAACTGTCCATCCAGTGGACTTCTCTCACAGAGGGTCATGTGGCCACCCCTGGTGAGGAATACTTGGATAACTTCATCGTTCAGTCTTCAGCAGTGCAATGCATTTACAACAAGAACTTTGGTACTTTTGATTTAGTTTTGTCAACCCTTCGACGTACTTCAGTGGACGTAGGTAAGAATATTTTCTCCTCTGACCACGAGTCACTCCATAGCTCTCTTGCCCTTCAGTACCCCCTAATATCCCATTCTTTTCAACCGCCCAGGATTCTACAGGCCTGGAAGAGAGTGAAGTGGCCAGCAACAAACCGTGCCCTTTCCCTCCTTCTCTGGAGATTACTTGAGTGTGGTACTCCCCAAGAGGGCCTGGATCTCTTCTAATACATTCTCCACAGAGTCATTGAAGACTTAATCCCTGCACATTGCATGTCGAAGAAAAGACCTACCTGCCACTTCCAGTAAACAACCCTTGCCCTAAAAAACGAAGGGCCTGGAAACAGTGGAGAAGCCATCCCAATGCTCACTATTGTGGCCATGAGACAACACTCTTGCTTTCTCCTATGGCAGGTCTACAAAAGCTATATCATGGAAATAACTGATGGCCTTTCAAACACTTCTAAAAGGTTTTGGTCATTAATTAATGCTAGGAGGAAGTCCACCCGAATCCCAGCTTCAGTAAAGTATATTGATGTTAACATCGAAGGCGATTCCCACCCCTCTGCATTTAATGACTAATTTTCCTGTAATTTTAACCATGCAGTGCCCTCCTTACCTTTACCTGACCTACAACCTGTATGCATTCATTCCCACTCCAGTATCTCAACCAATCTGCTGCAAATTTTAATATACCTAACTATATTGCCTTTATCTAAATCCACGTGTTCTGAGAACATCGGTTCCCTCTTCCTAAACTGCACGGCTAACTCCCTATACATTTCAATTTCAATCCGTTTTAACAGATTCTTTTCCACTGGTTCATATCCAAGTGAATAGAAACACGTAAATGCTACTCCAATCCTGAAATTGGGCTTAAAAACCTAAGTCAAGAATTACCATCCTATTATCTATTTAACCAATCCATTCATTATTTTTGAACGCGTTATACATGGTAGACTCCTAATTTACTCTACCATATAACTCCCCTCACCAGCATGGTTCTCTCCATGGTGGCTTGTCTCTCTCCAATCTTGCAGGACAACACCATCACATAATAAAGTCTTTTGAATTGAATTCTCAACTTGTGATCTGCTTGATACATCGGTCACATTGGAAACTTGTCTCGTTAACGAGTTATTTGATCTGCATAGTCTTTGTAATGAAGAATTAGCTTTGCGGTAAGTATAATTCCCTATTCGACTGGAAATTCAAGATTTTGTTTGCTGTTTTATTTAAATCTAAGTAACAAGACTTCTTTCTGATCTCTTTCTACATATTGAGTCTCAGAACGTTTGAACATTTTCGTCTCAAGTTCCTGTTAAATATGGCATCTACTTAAATCCCTTCCACAGAAAAGATTGTGAAATTCCTAGAGGAAACATAAGGTGAGAGTGATAGTGAGAATAGTGGCAGTGAAACTGAAGACAATGTAGAGGAAGACGACATTGTGTTATCGGACAGCAATTTCAATGACCCAACTTTTCACCTTTTCAACAATGAGACAATATCTCATCATTCCTCAGACTCAAGCTCCAAGGAAGTGGAATGCTCTGTAGAGGGACTAGATCAGCCCCATACCAGGACTAGTAAAACAGATCCTTATAGAATAGTAAGCATTAAAAGTAGTCTAGTAGGAAAAAATTAGTACCGTTGAACCACAGTTCTTTCTAGACCACCAAAACTCGCTCAGCAGCTAGGAATATTATTCACTACAGGCAGGGGCCAAAAGATAGAGAGCAAAAAGTGCAATTTCACCAAGGGAAACATTTTCCTTGTATTTTACCCAGACAATGCGTGACAAAATAATCAAGCACACTAAATAATGAAAAAATTGCAGCAAAATCTGCAAATTATAGTGTCCAAAGTGCAACAGTGTCTGATTTGTGTGGAGAAGAATTTGATGCATTTATAAGTGTTTTGGTTTCATCTGCTGTTCAAAAGAATAGCTACATAACTACAAAGGAGATTTTCGATGCGGAATATTCAAGGATGAGGTACAAAGCCACAATGAGTTGTGACATATTTGACTTCCTTTGTGAATGTATACGTCTTGATGACCAGACAATAAGGCTTGAGAGGACATAAATAGACAAATTAGCTCCAATAAGAGAGATTTGGTAACAGTTTATATCTGCCGATAGGGAAACCTATAAACCTGGATCAAACCTTACGATTGATGAGCAACTTCTTGCTTTCAGGGGGCGGAGCCCTTTCAAAATTTACATTCATAACAAGCCATCAAAGTATGGCATCAAAATTGTTATGGTATGTGACAACACAACTAAGTTCATGATTGATGCAATGCCATATCTTGGTAAGAACACTGCACCTGCTACTCAACCATTAAGGGATTTCATTTTGAAAACCTTAACAAAGAGTGCCCACGAAAGCAATCACAACATAACAATGGACAATTGGTTCATATCTGTTCCCTTGGCAACTGAAGTATTGAAATCCCCATATAACTTGACAATACTAGGCAATATTTGTAAAAAATAATCGAGAAATTCCACCTGCCTTACTGAATCATGTGACAAGAAAAGTAGGCACATCTATGTTTTGTTTTCGCCATGAAAAAACACTTGTGTTGTCAAAACCAAGTCAAACAATGGTCTTAGTTCTTTCGACCACTCATGCAAGAGCAGAGATCAATCCTACCTCAAAGAAACTAATAACAATTGATGATTATAACAACATGAAGGGTGGCATAGACAAGCTAGACCAGATGAACAATAATATGAATTGTAGTAGAAACACTAGAAGATGGCCACTCTGTGCCTCCTTTGATATGTTGAATATTATTCTAGTAACCATTTATGTGATCTATGTTCACAATACGTTCAACAATAAATAAAAACCTATGACTAGGAGGCAATTTGCAAAAGAGCTGCAGTATGAACTTATGAAGCCATGGGAGACACATCACCTTGAAATGCGCAACTTGCCGCGCATGCTGCACTCGTTTATGGCAGAAATACTTCTGATGAATATGCCAACAGATGAAGCAGAAGTTTTTGAATCAATAAAACACACAATACTATGTGCCTATTGCCCAAGCAAGAAACAATGGATGACGAAAGTGTATTGTTGCCATTCTTCCAGAGCTGTATGCGGGTACATCAAGCAACATACTGTTTTGAATCCAATAATGGACGATAAATGAGGTCAGAGTGTGTGTACATTGACAAGACTCTATCAAAGAAATGTACCATGTAAAATACAAAAATGTGAGGCAATAAATCATTTTCACATACCATCAAATATGTTCGTCAAAATGACTACGTATTACATTTAACGTTCCTTATATCCCATGTTAGCTCTCTAGGGTTAAAGTTGTTTATCTCCTTTCCTTATCCCCACAATCCAATATCATCCGTATATACTCTTATGGAAATTTCTGATCCATCTTCATCAGGTCTGATCTGAGTCAAACCAGGATGGATATTAACCAACTTCTGCAACCTGGGACAAATTCTGTGCTACTAGCCTCACTTTACATCTTGTCACCTTCCCATCTTCATCAGTTTTGATTCCAAACACCCATTTAGACCCAATCACCTTATTCTGTGGCCTCTCCTCTTTTTCCCAGCTATCATTTACAAATAAAATTTTCATTTATTCTTCCATTGCTTCTCTCCAATAGTTTCATTAGTTTCCTTTTAATGCCTCTTTAGCATTTGTAGGAACAATATTTTCTATAGATTCCACACATATATTGCAATGTACACATTGTCTGCACTTCCTTTGGTTTATAGCTCTTTGACTTCTCCAACTGGTGAAATCGACACTATTTTCCAATGAAACTTCATCTATGATAAGCATTTCCTCTTTAACTTCCTCAGTGACTGCGTGGTCACTCTCACCTTCCACTCAAAGAGTTTAATCTGACCTCCATTTATTCATCCAATCAGTGAGTTTATTCTTAAATGAAAATGTGTTTTAATTAGAAAAATACATGTCTACTAATGAAAATTTTTCTTCATTTCAAGCTCCATAATTGGTAACCTTTACTTTGCTCAGCATATACCATGAATACCCACATTCTTCAGCTCTCGTATCCAGCTCTTCTCCCCTAACCCTGATCCAAGGCTGAAAACAAAAAAAAACCTTCAGATTTTCCAATTCTTCCAGTGAAAGATTCCTTTTTCTCCACACTTCAAAGGGTATTTTGAAACATATTGCACTGATAAACACCTATTTATAATGAAAGCCACAGAATTTAATGCCTTTCCCCAAAACCAGTGTGGTACACCAGAATCAATAAGCATGCAATGCAGAAGATCAAAAACCATTAAGTCCATTTGTTCTGCCTTTCCATTTTCCTGACGGCAGTGTGGCAATGCCAGCTTCTGGGCTATCCCACACTTATCCAAATGATTCTGGAAATAATTCCAAGTATACTCACCTCCATTATTGCTTTGGAGGAATATAATTTCTCTCTCCTACAAAACCTCGGACTGATTCTGATAATTAGTAAATACCATTAGCGCATCACTTTTTCTTTTTAGCTTTTTTACGATGACATAGTATGAAAATGAATCAGTAAAAGTAATTTTATCCCTTTCTGAAACAGGAGTTATTTTTTCAACAACACTAGAGTGTACAACATCTGAAATAACATTTGCTGCTGTGAACTACTTAAAATGGCAAGGCAAAGTAATACTTAGTGAACACACAAAAAAAGGTTACTAAAAGCTTCCAGTTTACACATGCAAAGAACTTAAAAAATGGCTACCTCGCAATTGCTACTCTACAGACAAAGCTGTGGACAAATGAAATTCTCTTACAATTGCACTAGCAAACAAAAATAATTGGAGTGAAATTACATGAAAAAAATACTTACAAACTTAACACAATAATACAACTAACAAAGGAAAGTATTGACAAAGTTTTTTGGTGCAACAAACGAAGGCGGGCAGTGGAAAATACATAGGTAGGATCAAAGAACTGGAGGAACTCTACGATCTTCCAAATATAGTCTATCACAAGTAATAGAAAAAAGTGGTTAAGGCACATGACAATGCCTGAAGATAGGATGGTCACAAAGAGAGGACATTCAGGTGTTAGAAGATGAAGAGGAAGACAACGGAAAAGATGGTTGGGTGATGTAGAGGACGATCAAAGAGGGATGAGAATAAGAAGATTGAGAAGACGTGCAGAAGATTTTGAAGGCTAGGATAACATTATCGGAGAGGCCTAGGCCCTGCAAGGGCTGTAGTGCCATGGAGTAAGTAAGTAAGTATAACATAACATTTTACAATATACTGAATAATCCTGGACTGTAATGCCTCTAATCTACAACATCCCAACTTACCCTGTTTTAGGAGCAATGATGTTATACAGTAGTCTGTGGTGGGAATCAGTGCGGATCAGAAAACTTGCATACAAGTCTTCTGTGTGGCCTTGGACGGGGAATATCATTGTGACTGGAACAACTTCACAGCCAGGCAGAGGTACACATATTTCCTCCTTGTTGTACAGACCTGCTCAGTACAGATATCATACATGATTATACTTCAATTAGGTTTGACAGAAGGGAATAATTTGAAAATAAATATCAAGCATAGGAAAAAACACTCAGAGAACGATTCATAATATACCAGTTAAGAGCCCAATGGCTAAATTGCCATGGTATATGCAAGCATATTAAATATGTAGGATCTATTGCTTAAATGCTTAATCTATTCTCTCTTTATTTCACATTGCAAATGTGCTTCCAGTGTGTGGGAAATTTACAATTATCACCTTACCTAGAAAGCTGACTTCAAAATTAACTGGCATTAGGGAGTACTGCCATGTCTCATTTATATATCTCTGGCAATCCTGCCATGGCTGGCTTTTTGATGGCAGGGTGTGCCCTGATGAATTCCAAAAGAGCCACCCATCAACAACAGCTGATGCAGCAGAGTCCTCTGCACTGGGTGTATTCATTCCGACACCTTGATCAATTCCATATCCTGCGATCCTCCCTGGCTTCTGGAATGCTGTCAAGCCTTTAGTAACTCTAAAGTTGGCCTCAAGCCTGGGAAGGAGATGACACACCATCGGGTCAATGGAGAATCTTCTTTGAGAATCTGAAAAAAATATATAGTTATTCATTATTTTATCAAGTTGCAATGCCATATTTTGAGAACTGGATTGATAGACTGTGATTGTTAACAGCTGCTCAGCTTATTATCTACTATGTACGTTCTAATTGCATTTGTGAAATCATGTTCGACAAGCAATTGAAATATATCTTGACCCTAGTTTGCATGCATTAATATGCACTAACAGATGGTATTTGAGACAATGTGGATATGTATGTACCTGTACAATTGGGAATACCACTACAACTTGCATTTTTGACCACTAACTGATTGTCATTGAAGAAATGTACTACTTCACTACTCAGTATTTCTTTTACAATTCTTCCCAAAGATTTCTTTTAAAATTCTAGATAGTACAATATCCTTTAGTACCGGTTGCCAGACTGACATACTTCACCTCCGTGGTTGACAAAGCTTTCTAATTTCCCAGGCCACTGCTCCCCAACCTAAATTAAATGCATACCAAGTACCGGATACTCTATCAGCTTTGACACTGGCAAAATTGGCATCTGCATACCCCTCAACATATTTTCCAGATTTGAAATAATCAAGGGGATAATTCTGAGTTTTTTCAAATTGTATCTCAAAATTCTTTCTGCTTACATCCAGTACTCCACCATGAAATCATAATTATAATAATAACTTTTATTTCACTGTTGGCAAGTACCTGACTGCTTATGTCAATAAGGGACAGACAAAATATACACAGAATGACATAATGTATGAATAATATATAACATCCAAAATGTAACATATCTTATCATAAAATGTTTTGACAAATAAATGCACTGTTGATCAATAAAATTATTACAAGATACAGTATGATGTAAATTAAAAATTGTACATCAAAGTAGGTACCTACATCATTTTAAATTTTTTTACATCATAGTAAAATTTTTAATAAGAAATTATCTGAATTTCCTTTTTAAGGCAGTAGGAGAGGTAATGCTTTTTATGTCCTTTGGTAATTTATTAAACAAAATTGTGGCTGAGTGATAACGGTCCCTCGCACAGAGCGGGTATGAGTACTGACTTGGGAGTACATACATTGTTTTTGGAATGGGTGGAGTGATCTTGATATTGGGAGTTCATGGGGAATTTATCAGGATTCTCTTTTACAAAATATACACATGACTATGAATATAGACTGAGGACAGTGTTAAAACACTTGCTTTTTTTAAAAAGTGGTTTGCCATATGCATGGACAGGGACTTGATATAAGGCTTTAAAATCTTGTTTCTGAGCAGAGAAAGCTCTGCTGGGTAAAGTGGAGTTACCCCAAAACATAATTGCATATAAAATATTTGAATTCACTTCAGCATTTTTAGAATATCAATAGAAAGAGTGGGAGCTAAGTTTCTCCCTAAAGCTCTTTTAAGTCATTTACATCGCTATTTATAAGGTTTTTTTTCTTTTCCTGAATGGAATAAGTGAATTTTTATCTTTGTTAATTTAAGGATGTAACTTTTGCACCAGCAATGCATTTCCTAGACAGTATTGTTTGTGTACCTGATTCAATTACTCAGATTATCTGCTGTAACTATGGCAGAGGTATCATCAGCATACAGTATAGTATTGCAGCAGGATAGATGAGTTGGGAGGTAATTGGAGGTCAATTTTGGTGAAAAGTGTATATCATTGTTGGGTAAAGTAACTGCTATGAAATTGGAAGTATTGATAATAGAAATGAAAGTATGTAATGAAGCTGCAGTGACGTGTGTGAATGGAAGTATTAGAAGAAATCATAAAGAACTGCGAGGAGAATGTTTTGGAATTTTTAACAGTGTTGGTAAATGTAAAAGTTTTTCAGTTGAAAATACCAGTTAAACTAAATGTAAGAGAAGTTTCACAACCCCTGAGATGGTTACCTTATGATTTCAGGCTACTGAGGGACAGACTGTAAATGAGTTGTTGAAGAGGGATGTTATAAAAACTGTAAATTCGCATTCATGAAGGACATCGCGAATTGTGATCACACCAAGGAAGTGCGATTGAAAGAAAATGGTGTTTGTGTATAGATATGAGGGTTGTTACTTTGGCTATTGAAAGGGAGAGATTTCCTTTGCCAGCAGTTGATGACCTGTTATATGATTTGCATGGGATCAGTGTATTTAGTAAACTGTATATGAGATGGGCATATCATCAACTTGAATTGGATGAGGATTCAAGAAATATAACTACATTTAGCACACATATTGGGTTGAAGAGATTTAAAAGACCTGTGCTTGCTGTTAATTGTGAACCTGAAGTGAATCAGAAGGTAATGATTCAAATAGTTTAAGTTTGTGAAGGTGTGACTTGTTATATGGATTCTTATTTCTCTTTATTTTTTCCGTTGTCCATGGGCCACTGTTCTTTATTTTATTTTTTCACTCCTTTCTGTTCCTCGTATCCTCCACACTCGGTCTTTTCTCCCTCGTGTCTTCAGCTATGCAATACTTCCACCTTCACCTTGGTCTTCCTCTGGGCCTCCTACCCTCCACTTCCTGGTTGAGCAACTTTTTTGTACTATGGCTCTCCTCCCTCCTCATCAAATGCCCACACCAGCATAGCCAACATTCCTGAGCCTTCTTTAATGCCTCCGCCACTCCAGCCATCTCCTGAAGTATGTCATTTCTAATTCTATCCTTCTTTTTCTTACCCATAGCCTATCCTAGCATCCTCATTTCTGCCACATCTTAGTTTCTTCTCTAATTCTTTCTTCACTGGCCAGTTCTCACTGATATATATCAGGGCTCGTCTCACGGCAGTCTTAAAGGTCTATCCTTTTAACCATTTCTTTATCCTTCTGTCACAAACAACACCGGACACTCTTTGCAGTTCATCCATCCCACTTGAATTCTGTGGTTAACCTCCCTTTCCAAACCTCCACTTTCGGTGATGTAGGAGTCAAGATATTTGAACTTCCTCACCCTCCCCAACCCTTTACCTAATAATTCCATCCCCCTACTCTGCCATCTCCACCCACCCACAGATATTCCGTCTTCTGTCTACTAATGTTGAGGCCTCCATTCTCCACAGTCTCTCTCCATTTTTCCTAAGATTCTTCCGCCTTATACTTTCTTTCTCCCACTATTACGACATTGTCTGCATAAATGCTGGACCTCAAAACCAAATTCTTGACCTTTCTGATCAGTACGTCCATCGCCAAGTTGAACAGGTAGGGACTTAAGGACCACCCCTGGTGAAGTTTGGCTGTCACTGGGACACTTTCTGTCACACCAACACAGGTTCTTACCTTGGTATAAACACCATCATACATATTCTTTACCAATCTGACATATTTTATATGGATAATATGATCATAAACGGAAAAAGGAACCTGATGAGAGGCCAAGCAAAGATTTTTGCACTTTAAGGGAAAGGGGTTAACATTGAATGCACCAAAATGTGAGTATCGGTTGAATGAAATTGTTTGTGAGCCACCATAATAGTGGTTATGGCATTAAGACTACATATTCTGTTAAGTAATAAATTTATCCTTTTTCTAGAATACCTTAAAATCAAAGCAACAAGTTTTTCTTGGGACTTGTTAACTTTTCAGTTAAGTTTATTCCTATCCTAGCTATCATTGCACAACCTTTGAGAAGACTAACCTGTATAAATGAAACGTTTGTGTGGGATTTTAAAGAAGAGAAATCATTTGAGAGCTTGAAAAGTAGAATGGGTGACCCACCAAGTATTAGGATATTTCAGAAATAAAACAAAATGTAGAATTTATCGAGTAGGATTAGGAGTGGTACTAGCACAATTTCAAAAGAATGAGACAAGAATTGTCAGATATGCAAGTAGAGCATTAACCAAAAAAGAACAGAGGTATGCACTTAATCACATACTGAGAAGGAAGCACTTAGTGTAGTTGTATGCTGGGCATGTGAAGTTTTCCATATCTATGTTTATGGTAAAGAATTTGATCTGTAACTGAACAGAAACTATAAGAGGTAATTTATTGGGCCACACAAAAAAGATTGTGAGAATTGAACGGTGAGTAATGAGGCTTCTGAGTTCAAGGTTGTGTATAAACTGGGGAAAACAAATATTTATGATCCGATTTCTAGATTGCTAGATGTAACAAGGAAATGTCTACAATATGAACGAGGGAAAAGAAGAGAGAAGATGCAGGTGTGAAGCATTGTAGAAATAGCAGTTTAAGAACTTTCAATTTCCCTCATCTCACCCTCATGACCCAAAGCTTCTTATAAGTGTCCCTCAAACCTGCAAGACATTCTTAAATCCACAAGATCCTCCCTTCAATCCACCTCCACCACTTTCCTCAACTTGACAACATCCTAGGTGCAAATACTGCTGCCTCCTCCACCCTTCTATCTTCACCTTCCTTGATGTAGATATCACCCTCTCCAACCACCACTTCAGCACCTCTGTCTACATTAAACCCACCAATAAACACCAATACCAACATTATAACAGGTGCCATCCCTCCCACACCAAAATATTCCACCCATACTCTCTTTTCATACGAGGCACCTCATATGCAATAACTCTGATTCCCCAGATAAGTTCCATTCCTCCTTACACCAATTCTTCTCTGATGAGGATATCATGAGACCCTACTCAAAAAAGCACATTCTAAAAAAGCCTTTCTTCCTAAACTACCTAAACAAAAGAAATATTTCTCCCTTCCTCTCCCCTTCTGCACCACCTACTTCCCAGGCATCCATTCCTTCAAAATAATCTTTATAAATCTTTTCCCACTCCTCACTGACAATCTTACCACCACTCACACCTTCCCAAAATCTCCCTCTCTCACCTTTAGACACCTTCCTAACACCTCAAGCATCCTAAATTCTACCAAACCACTGTCTAAACTCACCCAAACCCAAAATTCATCCTCCCCTGTCCCCACTCATGCTTCCTCCCACAACCTCAGTTTCCATTAATGCTTCAGAGTAGGCGTCCTAACTTCCCTCCCTCCCTCTGCATTGCCCCTTCAACTAAAAACAATAGAGATGCCACGTATATGGTTTTTTCTGCAGCCTATAATGGATCGCTCCGCTTAAGTCACTGACCCCCTTACGCTCCTTCCCCTCTCTCCCCATCCTACCTTACCTCACCTCATGATATGTAAATCATTATAATACCTATTGCAGAGGTTTTTTATTTCTTCATTGAAGTTAACATTCTTCTTCATGGAAGTTTTAGCAGTACAAAACATCTTCAGTGCACCACACTTAGTCTACTGACTTGACTTCTTATCTTTACTGTGCACGCCATGCTACAAATCTTGAGAAACAAAGACAGTAATGGTAGAGTTGGATTGCAACCTTGCACAAATTTTTAACTTTCACAGTCTTTGTTACCTTACTGGATGCGACAAACAACTATGAACTTTGGGCTTGTGGACACACACAGCCTAGCATAAACATATAGCCGGTTAGTGACATTGTACCGCTTTCGTAGACACTCCCTCTAGGAAGTACTTAAGTAGCAGTAGTCTTACTTGTCCTTATTTTTACAATAGTTGCCTCCTTTGAACAAGTTATTAACAAATCGTAAGGGGCATTGGGTCTAAACTATTTTTAATACAATATGATATCAGTCATTTGGATAATGAGATTATTTTACTTACCGAGACAAAACTTGGGGATGATGTCGAAAATACTGAACTTTGATTACCTGGTTACACTATTTACAGAAAAGATAGCGACTCTTACACCATTGCTAAGGGTGGAGTGCGAATTGCCGCACCAACAAATTTTTTGCCAAAACCTATTCAGTGCAATAATTTGAAAGATCAATTGCTTGTCACAGTCTCCCAAGAACCCTCAAATTTCTATCTGGGGTTATATACTTACCTCCTCACTCCCCTAAAGAGATATATGAACAATACGCTCTGCTTTGGAAACAGTTCTTCTGAATATCAAACTTCCTGACTCTTTGTTTGCGGTTGATTTCAACCTACCCGACCTTTTTTTATGTGCGGAGTTCCAAAATTCCTTTGCTGTTCAACTAACTGAGGAATAAAGAATTCTGACTTCCTCTCTTTAGTATCTGTATTTAAACCAGGTTAATTCCATTCACAAATTTAATGGCAATATACTTGACTTAGCCATCTCAGTCTGTCTCCTGTAACTCTGTCAACAACCCAATACTAATGTATGATAATTATCATCCAGTCATTGTATCTGAAATTAACATTCATAAGGTGCCAGGGTAGGAGTATAACATTTGTAGGTAAGACTTTAAAAGGCGTAACTTTGATTCCATCAATGCCTTATTTGAGAATATAAATTGGGTTGGCTTACCATGTTGTTTAACTTTGGATGCAGCTTTTGAAGGATTTTATGGTGGACTTCATAATGCCATGAAACTCTACACTTCAACTACAAGGATTGGTCTCTTTTTAGTCATTTAATGGTTTAGTAGAAGTCTTATTGGCCTCATTAGATGGAAACATGAGTGGCACAGTAAATACAAGAACAGGGGTCTTGCTTATGACCATCTGAAATTTTCGGCTTGTCGAGCCGAGTGTCCCTGTCCTTTGAATGCTATAATTTATTTAAGAGCACGAGCCTCATACACAACTAATAATGTTAAGTACTCCATGTTAATTTTCTTACAAAGTCTAATAGTATATCCAACAACATGTATCTAAATAACAATGCTGTGGCTTCAGATATTGCCAACCTTTTTGTTGACCATTTTCCAGTGTTGATGATACATGTAATCCTGGTTCCCTTACAGATTTTGAACCCTTTTTGTGATATTATTTTGGATATTTTCTATTTCTGTCGATAGAGATACATTCTAAACTCACTTGTCACTAAAGTCAATTGACTTGACCAAGGGCAGTGGCCCTGATGAAAAAGCACCTGATTGTCTGAATGCTGCCTCTCTTGGCTTATTCATTATGTGTTTTATTTAACAAATACTTCTCTTCGAGATTATTCCTCAAGTCCTAAAGCATAGTTATGTACATAATATCCATCTTCAAATCAACAGACCTCAATGATATAAAGATTTTAATGTTCCATGGTCTAACAGGCTTGCCCTGCTAAGATACTGGAAATCTTCCTAGCAGACAAATTATCTGATTAGGCGAAACATTCACTGGCACCAGAGCAACATGGTTTCAGGAGTAGAAAGTCTACAGCCACCACTCTCCTTGTTTTTGACAATTATGTTAGGTCACCTTGGAGAATAGATTTCAAGTTGATGCAATTTACACTGAACACACCAAAGCGTTGAAAAAAGGAAACCACTCTATCTTATTGTATAAATAGGAGGTCAATGGTATCCATGGTGATGAATGATTTCAGCCTTTCCCGGCGAAGATGTATATGAGGACGATGCTCGACTCGAGCATCGAAACGTCGGCCGCCATGGACCTAACTACCCGGTGCAAACCCCGAAAGATCGCTGATATGTATCCATGGTGTCTTGCTTCACTGGATTAAAAACTATTTATTTGATCGCACTCAGGTGGCCAAATTACCAACTACTGAGTCTAGAATATTCAATGCCAACTCTGGAGAGCCTTACATGTACCTTTTACTTTTCTTAATTTTTATAAATGACATTAGTAATTCTCTATCTCCATGTCCCTTCCTTATGCATGCTGATGATGTGAAAATCTTTACAGTGAATAAATCTATAAATTACTGTATAGTTTTTAATGAAAGTGTGAAAAGATTTTCTACATGGTATTTGAATAGTAGTGTCGAATCACTAGTGTCATTTCCTTTCACCATAAGAAGTCTCATATTGTCTATGACTATTTAATTGATGGAATTGCACTTGCACATATGAAACATATCTCACATTTAGGAGTGAATTACACTCGGATATGTTACCCACATGGATAATGTAGTCAAGAAATTTCTTAAAACTCTGGGTTGTATAATTCCTTAAGTCAAGTGATCACAAGTCATGATGATGTGTAAGTTTAGAAGTCTGGCATAGTCTGGCTAGTAGGAAGTTAAGTCTTGCATGTCCAGTATTAGAACATAATAACTTATACCTTGGAGCCTTATTATGAAACCATATTAACCTTTTCGAAAAAGTACAGAATAGGTTTCTCAGATATATTTATTTAAGATTTATTGGTAATAAAACTGATTCTTATTATGTTCCATTTATTGATTGGATGTTGTTATTTGATATTTTGCCTCTTTCCCTAAGGCATTTCATCTCTGATATAGTATTTATTTTTAAGTTATTGCAATGGCTATATTAAAATTTCACCCTTATTGGAATTACTCTTTTTTAATGTTCCCACTTAAAATACCATTTATTCAAAATCCCCCGTGAAAGTTTTGTAAGAGGAACTATACAAAGTAGTTCTCTCCTTTTAATAGAATTATGCATTTATTTTAACAAGTTACCTAATTGTGATATGGATGCCATATGACACATGTCTTTAAATGCATTAAAAACCTGTGGTATTATATGTACAATTGACTCTGTGTGATGCTTCTTAACTATAAGATTCTTTCTTACGTTTTTATGTAATCATGCCCATTGTAGATATCTTATCATTTGTACCCTACTTACATTTTTATGCTGATATAGGTGTATTTTCTCATGTTCGGTTTTGATGTTCCATTTCCAAAATTGTACTTATATTATAATTTGGCAGTTGCCCACAAACAAACAATCAATACTTACTATTTCTCATGGACTCCTACCAATGATATAAATAACGATTCAATAATTTGCAGATCTGTCAGCACAGACACTTAAGCAGAGAACATGTTAAAAGAAAAACTTTGTACAATTCCACAATATTATGTATTTTTATCGAAATCAGTAAAAATACATGGTATTGTGGAATTGTACAGTTTTTCTTTTAACATGTTCAGTGCAACTAAATTCCACCAAGCATCGCCTGCCTCCATTGACATTATTCACAACTTAAGCAGAGCTTAGTTTTCAGAATATGAAACAGATTTTTTCTCAGGGAGCATAATTACAAGCATTCACTAGAATTTCCACAAAGTACTTCTCACCGGTGAAGCAAGACATCTTTGAACACCCACATTCTCTTACAAAGTGAAAGGACAGAAATGGAAATGGCACGTACCTGGGGACCACACCAGTGTGAAGGAAGTATCCGTTTTATTTCGGACCTGGAAGCAGGAGCTCAAGTCTTCACCTGATATTTTAATAATTTTCTGGGGCAAGATTTCCAGTACTGCCTCCCACTCACGATGGACATATGCCTCCAAGGTGCTTCGTCTCTTCGAAATTGCAGGCAATCCCGGATGCCTGCAGGAAAGAAATAACACGTATATGCCATATATATGGCGTTTTGTGGGGTTTCGGGGTAGTAATGACAACCAAGCTGAGGATAGAATATTATATTATTGCATAACAAATATATTATCTCTAAAATCATACCTTCTGATCGTTGGCATGTTATGACCAATCCCGCAACGACCGCTTACGCCGATCATATGGAATGATAAGGGCTCCTGCGAAAGAAAAAGTGACGAAATAATGAGGTGATTACGGTCACATCTGAGGGTCCAATGACAACAGTATCTTACCTGGTTTTCTACGAAACAGAACACTTGTTTTTCTACGGTTCCCTCGAATGGCGGTTTAAATTCTATTCTGATTACGGAAGTTTCACCACCTCCTATTATGCTTCGAGCTGGGTCAAATCGGAATAATGAGTTTTGAATGTCCACGTCAAAATAAAACTCTGCAGGTGCCGATGAGTAATTGCAGAGCTCCAATTTGCTGTCTACCACGGTGCCCATGTTTGTTCTGAGAGTGATCTCGGAGGCCGAGGGCACGATATATGGTCCTGCAAATAAAATATAGTATCACGCATGCCATTTCTAGACAAAGGAAGAGTTGTTTTGGTCCACTGGGCATCAAAGAAATTTAGAGTTTCTTACCTATGCTTTTTCCTTTAAGGCAGATCTGAGTCACGGGAAAATCTTGGCAGTAAATATAAACGTAATCTACATAAGTTTGAAAGGGCTTTAGAGGTGTGAATTCTATATTTAATTCTATCTTTTCCTTTGGTCTCATGGTAAATGTAGTCCTCTCAAATCGGAACACGTGTCGAAGAGTGCGTGCCCTTTTACGCCTCTTAACTTTGAAACTCCGTACGTCCTAAGGAAAGAAAATGTTAAAACGATCGTGCTAACGCCAAACTATTGGAGATCTATTCAGCAATTAACTTACCAGATTGTCGTTTGTGGGAGCGTAAACCACGCTTCCACGGCAGCCCATCCTTATCGTTCCGAAGTCGATATTCGTGTTAGGGTTGATATTTGTAATACATAATGGACCTAAGTGCCCATCATATGTCTTACAAGTGTTTTCTGTGGCCATCATCACGTTTAAAAATACTACAGATTGCGCAGTAACGGCGACGCCAGTTGCTGTACTCACAGAATTCGGCAAAATGGCGACGAGACGCGGAGAGAATTACTGAAATGCACACGCAACAATGTGACGAGGGAGCCACCGTTGCGTTCGTCACGAGTGAGCCTAGGTAAATATAGACTTATTAATGTTATAATTTACATTGCCTCTAAACGTTAATCAACCTTTGTGAAACCTTTTTGAAAAAATAATTCACTATATATTTTTTCTGGATTTCTAACAAAAAATTTGAGGTCATCGGAACACATGATGACGTCATATGTTCACGAAGACGCTGGTCCACCATAGTCGGCGGAGACAATACTTAATAATAATAACTATTATTATAATGGTGACTTTCTTTAGGGCGAAATTAGGGCTATGCGGCCCTGTCATACATTAACACTCATGTTATGAGTGGGAGAAAACGTTTTTTTATATCCGTGAGCGAAATCGGTAAATTATCGTGACATGGGTAAAATATCGTTGTTCTCTTGTTCGCTACGATACATTCGTTGGTGGTTATCCGGGAATTTCGACGTTCATCTTGTCGACATTCATTCATTGAGTCATTCAATGAACGGCAAAAAGACCCAATCGAACGAAATTTTCAACGAATCTATGACCTGATGTCAGAGCCGTTGGCTCAGTTTTGTGTTCCGTTTCTTCTGCGTTTAGCGCACCGCTAAGAGTTTCGAATTTGTTTTTATTGCAATTTGGCGGCAAAGTAAATCTAAGGAAAATGGAACCCACAGAAGGCGGTGAGTTTTTAACCTAGGATTATAAATTAGGTGTAATTTAGCATGTGTTTTTGTGTGTTACATAGAAGAGTAAAACAATATTTTATGTCATGAATGCATGGATTTAATTAATTTACGGCGGTTGAGGCTGTTAATAACGTTATAATTATTATCCAGTTCCGTGGTATTATTTTTTTGCACGTCCGTTTTACTAGTTTGAGGATGAGAAATTTAGTTCTAATTAATCATAGGCAACCGTTACGTAACACCATATCAACGGAAAGTCCTGTTGGCCTATATGAAAAGCCTTATGTCCCTTCCCGTCGGCCTTCCTCCTCATTCCTACGCCGCCTCACTATTGCCGCCTCGATAGCCCAGTCATCCATGTCTCTAAAATGTGAACGGATGGAACGTTATCCATGAAAAATGATTCGTACAAATCTTTTTTAATTTATGCGTCCAACATGCGTGCAAGTCGGAAGTAACTTTGAATTACATGAGCGTCAACAGCATACTAAGATATCGTTGAAGCTCAACAGGGAAAGGAATTCCTTTTTAAGTAGGTAACTCAAACCCAAGGCATCCAAATAGTATTTACAAATGAAATAACTGCTGGATGAGTGATATTCTGATTGCATAGATCATACCTATTAGAATGGCGATAATAACCATTTACACGAAGAAGACTGATTTTCCACTATACCAAAAAACTATAAAGGCATTAAATACGAGAATTTCTATTAGAATACATTCCGGGAATGTCATTAATCAACCTCGATTTATGAAAATATGTTAGAAGTAAATTAGCATTACTCACCTGACTCGCATGTACCGCAAAAACACTAACGGAAAGCGCTTGAAATGCTTGGCTCCGGGTAGTGGCGGGGTTTTTTCCCCCATGATGCTCTTTGATTTCAGGTGCGACGCTAGCGCCGTTCCCCGAAGAATTACGGTCGACACGGAAGCTTCGGGTTTGAGTCGTTCCGTGAACGAAGAACTGCCAAATGAGCCGTGGGCGCTATCTTGTCGGAAATTTGATGACGTATTTAAGAAAATCTGAAATATGATGACGAAATTTCAGATTGTCGACACTCCCGTATAACCCACCAGGGAGTATAGAAAATAATTTTCTGATACATGTGATGTGTACACCCACAGAGTAATACCTTACTCTATGGTACAACGGAACGTTGCCAAACGAGACTACAATTTTATCCTGTTTTAACACAGTTAATTTATTCATAGTAGTAAAATAAAATACTGTACGTGTTATAATGACAAATGATACATGAAGCCAGGGATATCAATGCCATTGGGAATGCATGGCAATAGCGCCTGCAAAAAACGATTCGATGGGAAACAAGAAATTATTATATCAACGGAAACGAGATATCAAAGTGAATTTCATTGATTTATTCATACCTAGGGTGGAAAACGTGGATAGCCATAGATAACCATGTCGGCGTCTAAGTCTTCCGGCAAACCAGTAGAAAGTATAAGTTCCTACAAAAATTATTTATCTCCGGGTTCTAGCTCCATTATTCCACGGAGAACATTGTACCGGAGTAAAATTGTTGAAACAAGCAAAACCTCGTTCTTTGGACTAATGAAGAATGATGACAATACAAGCTCTAGTACGCATTTTGAATCAGAGTTAAAGTAATTAACCGTATACCAATGCGTGTTTCATTTTCAGATCGATCGCTGGTATATGCGTTTCTGTCGCTTTGAATTCCATTTTCACCACTTTCAGAATTTTTTTGTATATTTGTGGCAATTCAAAATTAATCTCCAGTCTTTTGAACTATCATGTCAGTAGAATTATTTTACATTATCTATAACTAAGTAAATAAAGTGTAATCTGTACCTGCCACTTTTGCTTGACTGAATAAGTTACAAATTATTTTTTAGGAAAGTGTCTATTAATAGACACTATCCTAAAAAATAATTTGAACCAATTGGTTCGGAGGGCATGACTTCAAGCTGCAGCTCTGATAGCATAGAAGATAGTGAGGTAGGCTTTCATGTAATAGTTGAGACACCAGATGACTGTGATGAACGTCTACCTCCCTAAAATGATGAGAGGTTCAACAATAATGATTTGATCAGCCTCTGTGTTGAATTATCTGAAACCAAGGCAATGAGAAGTAACATTTCCTGTTAAATGGTTCCAGGGCGTTCCAGGCTATTTCCCCCCGGAAACATACATGGGAACAAGCGACCCCCCTGGAAATTTATGGGAACTTTCATGTTCCAGGGGGAACATACATGGGAAAAAGCGTCCCCCCTGGAAATTTATGGGAACCTTCACGTTCCAGGGGGAACATACATGGGAAAAAGCGTCCCCCTGGAAATTTATGGGAACCTTTATGTTCCAGGGGGAAAATGGGGAACATACTTGGGACTAAATGTGTCCCCCTGGAAATTTATGAGAACGTTCATGTTATATGTACATTGCAATTTTAGGCAGCACTCAACGATCTAAACGATTATGTGTATAAATAAATGTTTAAATGTCACATAGTAATACAGTTTTTCTATTTTTTTTAATTATGACCCTCAATTAATGTTTGTACCATTAGTATGGCATGGATCAACCGAACCTTTATACCACGTAATCCGGCGAAAGCTATATGTCGACTCAAAAATGTTTAGGGATTCAAAACCTATGCTGGATACCCGGATAAGGACTTGGTTTTGAAAAATGCGGGTTTCAACTAGCAAATGGCGCAGCGTCCGCTACGTTGAACAAGTGAAGATCGATATTTTGGTTGCTTACAGCATATATTAACACATCGTGCTAGGGGGAATAAAATACTGCCTAAATATTATGGTTATATATTCCCCGGTGCAACTGTCTCAAAT
Organism: Pyrrhosoma nymphula; assembly: GCA_963573305.1. NCBI lineage: Eukaryota > Metazoa > Arthropoda > Insecta > Odonata > Coenagrionidae > Pyrrhosoma > Pyrrhosoma nymphula. The sequence continues at coordinate 99,831,863 of OY754332.1, read as the reverse complement.
TCCATCGTCACGTTTGCCGTTTATGCGATTCGAGGTGGATGCCTTCGCAATTCAAGTTGGATGGGAGACGCCAATGAATGGACACCGCCAAGTTACTGAAGCAAGGCAAGTTTTTCTATTGTTTTCATTATTTACTATTAGGGTAGCATATTCTGTGTAATTAGTTTAATTAAAGGTAGATGTTCGCGAAGAGGTCTCACTCTTTTTCGCTTTTAACTTTTCAACCGTACTCAGCACAGATATCGGCTTACTTTTACCTTAAAATGATGCTCTGACAATTGTGTCGGTAGTTACCGCATTCCCGTGACATTTGTTCTTCCAAAGATATTTTTATTCTAATTCACGCTTTTGCGCAATTTTTCCGATGTTTTCGACGCCATATTGCCGTGTTTTGTCACTCGCCACCAGAGGGCATCGTCATAATTTCACCTCTTCTCATTGTCGACGTTCTGAGTCGCAGGCACGGAGTACACAGCCTTAATTTTCCCATTTTAGAGTAACGAGCACAGGGTTTCCCTACTCTTTGATCGATATTTTCTGCTTTTTTTCTCGGTTTCCCTATGAGAACATGGAAATGTTTGCCCTTCACAGCGAGCGCGCGCACGAGCAGTGAAGGGCAAACATTTCACTCGCGGTTCATTGTTACTGCACAAGATCTTAAGAAAATAAATTATTTAAGATAGGAAATCTATTAAAATTGTGGATTAAGGAGGGAAAATTGGTTCTCGCAGTGAAGGGCAAAATTTAGATGATACAGGATAGCAAAATGCTACAGGACGTGTTGCGGGGGCACAGGTGATCGTGAACATTAAATAAATCTCTCCGTCGGAATGATTCACTCCATTCCCATTTTACAAACCAATTACTATCACCATGCGTTTAACGTCACGTGCCCTAGGCTCTTTTCCTACTCGCACATCAGTCTTCGTTTCCCTGCTGGTTTGTTCGCTTCGCTCATCTACTCGTACCTGCGACATACCTTGCTCTGGATGTACTCTTACGATTTATGACGCTGGACGATCGCTTGCTACCGCGGAAGATGGCATCAGCTTCCTAGAGGAACATGGTTATCTTGCTCCTCGCGCAGGCCAACTATGTCCTCCTTGCGGAACTTTCATGTCATATCAGGAATCTAGACATCGCTGGCGATGTCAGCCTGAGGAAAACTGTACGGTGCAGTTTCACCTTATCCCGCTACAAAGATATACACATTATTTCGTCTTCAGAATAAAGCTAATCTGAACATGAAGCATATAGATTTCAGTGTTTACCTCATTAACCTTATTCTGGCGTTTATCAACGTATTACCAACAAAACTATGTGCATGTAACCTACTCGTAAATACATTTTCGGTGACAATTTCAAATTGGAAAATGACATGATTTGTAAGTTAGGCAAATGACAAAACGTCTTTGTGTATCGGCTGATATCATCAACTTGTGGGAATGAGAACACTCCCATGTTATGTATCTCTACTATGAAAATCCGAGGGAGCGTGGATTTAATAAGGTACTATATACTCTCTAAAACGGATGTAAAAGAGATTGCTAAAACATTCGCGGTCCATTTTTCATTCCCCCTCCCGGAGACTTTAACGGGGGAGTAACATCTCTGCCGGAGACTTCATCAGGGGAGAATTCTCTCTGCCGGAGACTTCATTAAGGGAATCATTCCCTGGTCAAGTCTCCAGTGGAGGAATGTTGAGTTTTTGACAAACCAAGACGCAGGGACACCCACAAGTAAATAATTTATGGAGTAAACAGATTTCAATATGAAATATTGGGTAGTGTCGATTTCAGGGGGACTGCATGGCGGATGGACCCAGGTAGTCTCTAGAACACCCTCATTAGGAAGGCCCTCGCTCGCAGAATGCCGGATGGACTTACAAGAACCGTAACTCATACAAATATTTTTTTTACCAAATCAAAGGTTTTAAACTGAATTTTTGTTTGTTACTAATATCCAATCCACTGTGTTTTATAACTACTACGCGTTATGAAAGAGGTTCAGTCTGAATCACTGATTAAGAGTTCATGGGTAGTTGGAACTTATTTTTTCGAGATACTCGCTCGGGTGATATGATCAATTATTAGTTTAACCCTTCCGCTACCAAGGAGGGTGATAATATTGGCATGTGTTTTTCAAGTTTAAATATTTGAAATATTTTCTTGCCTCTTGGTATTTGTTCCTCAAAGCCAAATGATTTTATACTTCGTTTTTTTTCATTCATAGTATGTTTTTTGTCTAATTTAAATAAAACGGTTTCTTGGGTAACTATGGGTTACCACTCTTGGGTTTATTTTTCTCTGTTTTATCCAAGTAGGAATTTTTCCCTTCCCAACTTGAACTGAAATATATACATTTACTAGGTATTTCTATCAGAAATCCATTCGTCTTACGTTCGCGTATAACTGTGCTTCAATACCGGGATTGAAACTTAGTAAAAATAGGTATATGATTTAGGCCACCTGACCACATACATGGTTTTATCATGAATTACTTATACCAAGATTTGTATTTTGCACTCGCCACCTGGGATTTCTCGTGCAAGTAAAAATATTTATCTCATATGGTACTCACATTTTCTCCTCCACATTATGACGTGTCTGATTGACGACAGTTTTATCAGCACCAGCGTCTTTAGGTCAAGCGTTAGTATTTACACTTCTAACCTGAAAACACCAGCAAGATAGATAGTAAAACTGTCGATGATTAGACAGTCCGACCTCCCAAAGCTAAGGAGAACCCGAGAGTTCAATGTAAGAAGACATATCATCCCCACGGAAATCAGAAAAAGAATATTTTTGCTATGCATTATGCTTTCAATCTCTTGCACATGCCTACCAGGTACACCCTGCTTTGGAAATACTCTAAACAGCAGTTTTGAAAATCTCAATCCAATCGCATTATTTCACATCCTGAATGAAAAAAGAATTACCCTAAAGGCTTCATTACGTTAGAAAATAATATATTCGTCATTAGCATTAGAGCCGAGCTTGCTACCTTACTTCCTTTAAAAAACACCTAAGTTTTCTACACCAAATACATACTTATCTTTAGTATTCTGTGAATTAATCCTTTGAATTGCCATTTCATACATTTCTCCAAGTAACCAACTTTTGGTCCTCCCTAAAGTTGTTTGCCTTTTCTTTCAAAAGCATACAAACTCTTACATCCAAGCTCTAAGATCCTAAGTGCATAGATTTGTCATCACTTGACCATTAAGGCCCTCGACCCAGAAAATGGCTCACTAAGAATTTCAGTGTAAAATGTTTAAAATATTGGTGTCTATATTACACTGCCACAATTTATTTGGAATCTTTTATTTTCTTACTTCTCTTTTCTCTGCTGCCAGTAAAACTCAACCTATTCTTAGTTCGGAGAACCGTCATTTTATTCTTCAAACTGGAAATCTCGTATCTTGCTCTCTGAAGTGAGTTCATTTCTTCATGTTCTGCAACTGTAGACTTTCCATTAAATGTGACTCACTGATTGGACGGAGGTCTGACAAGACATCAGTGCAAATAGCACCATGGTTGACAGCAACTAAATGAAAAAGAAAAATGCTGGCAATACTAAGAAAAGCAACTCCGGGATACCTATATTTCATATATGTACAGTCACCGCACAAAGTCTGGCTACATCAGAAACTTCATCCCCTTAATACACTAGCCCCTATGACGAGGTTCCGATTCACGACTACTCTGGCCACTTTCTCACCTCCCTCCCACCCCCATCCCCTCTATCTCCCCACCCCTCAAGTTTGAATCGTATTTTCACTTATTCGCCGCTTTTGTCGATGCCGTCACAGTTTATGTGGCCACTGTGGAGGGGAAGATAGGGAACTAGAGTTCTTTTCCTCGGCAAGACAGTTTTTCTGGGACAAGGTTGGTAGTATATAAAACTTTTATATTTTTAGGTATATTCTAAGATCCTTGTTTCTGGCAGGTCTCTTTCGTTTCACGTTAAACGGCGACGGCTCATTGGCCACGCCAAATATCGTTGGCGTAGCAATCCAGACGTATTTCTTTTTTCTGAATTCATAGTGGCTCTCTTTTCAAAATGCCCCGAGCACAGCAAATAAATTTTGCTCAAGTAAGCGGAATCTTACACAACTAAATCTTATTTACGGCAATTGACGACTCAGAGCCTTTACCTGAACTTATTATAATAAATTACATCAAAGTAATGGAATATTAAGTAGTCCAATCGCGCATAATACTTCGTTACGTTTACGATGATGCTCAAGCCTTTATGTATCTTGTGTGCTTCGGTAATTTTTAAGATATGTTCACTAACTGCCTACCAACATTTCATCGGCTAAATTCACTTTAATTTCTTCCTCCAAGTCCCTGAGTGACGTTTATGACCCTTAAGCCACATTGGTGGCCCTGCCGCGATGGAGGCCTTGTCTAATTCTAACGCAGAACCCTACACACTTCACCTGGGTGCGCAAAAAAGATGAATAGACGGGAAATAACGCGCAGGGATAGCTCTCTATCCACCTTTATGCGCACGGAGAGGAGAGGAATCTCTACCTGGAATTTTAACAGCAAGGTCCACCGGTGTCAGCACTGCGTCGCTCTCCATCGCCGATCCCTCGTCGCACACGCAAATGAAACACTTTGCACTAATTCACACATCACTAGAATGACCATGCACTTAAAAGAAATTACGGTGACACTTTCTCCATTGCACTTCACACACCAATGCTGGAACCAAGGACCTTCCATCTTATAGGGAAGCGGCTGTCTCCTCCAGCAGTAATGTTGGTGATGAATTTGTGTATTTCACCGTGTATGTAGTTTGTGTGATTTACTTATAATTGTGGTTGCAAAAACTGCAATATGGCTAACTTGGCAATGCTTGAAGCATTGGGAAAATATAATTTGAATAATATCAATCCAATTACAATAGAAATAACAATAATAACCATTTTAGGTATGGCCAGTTAATGTTTGAATAGAGCCTGTTCTGAAGCATCACGTTGAATGTAGGTTATGTTTAAAGAAGTGGGCAAGATATGGAGTTAAGAGTTAGAGATGACGGATGATGAGGAAGCAGGAGAATATGTTGAGTACTAACTTTTAGAGATAATGTATCGAAAAATTGCAAATGTAAACATAATAAACATGGGGTCTATGCATCAGACTACGAATAATGTAAGGGCTACGTCATATAAAAGGAAAATAAGCACTATCGTTTTCACTGAAATGTAGACACCCACACGCCCCATTGTACTGATTTGATTGAATGGGGCCTGTTCGGAAAAAACATAAGAGGGTTGGCACACGAGGGTAGCTGCGACCTTTGCCTTTACGTCACCGAGAGCCGACGAGGACAGACGTGAATGCGACCGGACTAGCGGAAATAGAGTCAAATAAACTCCGAGAGCATAAGCCCTAGCGAAAGGAATGCATTGAGGAAACTCACGTCCACGCACACTTTGGGCCGATCGGAGTCTTTTCTTCCGGGCTCCGTCGCGAGGTTTTTCCTCTCCCTAGATTCAAATTTGGACTCATCGTGTTTCTCTCACTAATAAGCGGCTTTTTAGCCGAGATGGTTAATTCCATGCGCCGAAGTTGGAGTGCGGTTCTGGCAGCGTTCGAATCCATGGGCCAACTTTTTAATCTTTTAGATTGAAAAGGTTCATTCTTAATATCAACACAATTTATATAGTTGACAAAAGAAAGAGTTAATGCTGTTTTTATTTACGGCTTAATTTATAAAAATAATGACTATCTACGTTACCACATTTATTTCTTAACAGATTTAATTCACTGAGAGTAAAAAAGCATTGGAAGTGGCAGTGGTTGCATCTTTGTGTCCTTGCAGTGAAATACCTGCTCATCGTATCTACAATCCTCTATAAATAACCAAATGCATTCGTAGTTTCGATCATTTTGATAAACCCTAGCGTTTGAAAAAGGTTTGTAATTCAATTGATATTTTTTATCTTCAAACTTCTAGTACTTGGTCACGTAAAAATGTGGGGAGTGAGGTGTTTTAAAGAACGAACGCTTTTCTTTCAGTGGGTGTGCGCAGAGCCAGTTTAACAAAAAGGCAAAAGTAGGCAGTTGCCTATGGGCCCCTTGTTATGAGAATTGTTTTCCCCTTTCTTCACTTGCGACTTGTTTATTAACGTGGGCCCCATTGCTTGTACTGCCTACAGGCCCCCAAGTGTGTTAATCTGTCACTTGGTGCGCGAAACATAGTAAGCGATAAGGACCAGGTGGAAATAAATACGCATATCAGCTCTTTTACTCCAAATTATCCTACGATTTTTAATAGTTATATATGTTTGACCGAAATCAACGTCACCGATATCTGGATCCTTTTTTATCAGGCTCAGGTGTAATTTTGGCATGATGTATTTCTCTCGGGGCAGAAAGGGTATTTAAAATGTAAAACTATTAACATTTATTTCAGTTTTTTACACTTAGTGGCGTCACCACTTGACTCTACAACTTGCTGCAGACGGCGAGGCATTGATACGACAACATTCTCGCATATTTGAGGCCGTTGACGAAATGAGTTCCACAACTCATGGACAACACAGTGGGCGGAAATCAAAAAAACCTTGCCAAAACCCTATATTTTGACTATTTTTTTGGAAAGTAAAAATCGTACAGTCTGATAGTGTAATGTCTAAGGATAAAGGAACCATGGCTATTTAAATTTTTGGTTTATCCATAAAACCATTAGAAGCCGTTAAAAATGAGAAAAAATAATAAAAAAATTCAAATCCGAATTTCCACAAAAATCGAGTTTTTACTTACGCTCGTGAGTCGTTAAGCTGGTATTTCATAGATTTCAAAGCATATTTTCTAAAATTATAAACGTTTCCTAAGAATTATACAGAAAAATTTATTTGTTTTTATTAATTTTTCATATAATAATTAAACATTCAAAAGTTCACTATTTTTTGGCTATTTTTTTCAAAAAGTGGAAAAAATATTTATGAGGGCGACGAGACTCGATCGAAAAATATATATGGCAAGAAAGACCTGAATCTTGACTACATGTTTCAAAAGAAAAATCTTGCTCCAACTTGCACTTTTTCATTTAAGGATGGGATATGTATAAGAAGACAAGGCAGCCGCCCGGCCTGATAATAAGCCGCGGAATTTCCTGATTTGGTTGTTGCTCCAATTTAAATCAAATAAAGTTACCACCACTATGATTTTACTCCAATTGTTAGGAAAGATGCCAAATTTAAAAATAAAGGCAAATTTTTGTAAATAATAAAGGCAAAATATTTGTCCTTAAGTACATTCACACTTTCTTTGTGGCATATTGAAAGTGGAAAATTCGCCGCCGCCGCCGGTCACCCATGAGTCCCATGAGGGCATGTGACCAAATGTCTGCAGTGGATATTTTTCCCTTATTCCAACTCATTCTCTCATGGATACAGGGAATTTCCCGCACTTAAGCTCCTTTCAACCCAGAAATCCCTCCGACCTTGAGAAGAGGGAAAAGAATCGAAGCAGGCGCGGTCATTGCACACGACCAACAGACCGCAATTATCCCTTGGGGCCGTAATCCGCTTCCACTACTCGTTGTTTAATAAGTAACACCTCTTGTGCTCTCTTATTCTTTGTTCCTTGAAAATATAGGGGTCGTGAATATGGTGTTTGGGACTTGGTTGTTTCTTTGAAAAGTCGCCGCTAATTGTTTTACGACCGTAGCGTATGTGCATCGGTTAATGCCCTCCAAAAGATCGCTTCTCTGGAACACGCTAGTGAACGAGTTAGCCAGCAATTTAGAAGGCGGTTTTCCCAAAAATACGCACGTCCTATTGGCTTAGAAAATGTCTTGCCTCCTCAGTTTTACTCATAGGGTCAGACTGAGTTAAAACTGATAACTTAGCTGGTGAGTGCAGAAACATCGACGTCTTTTAGTCAGATTGACTACTGAGAGAGGAGTTCCCCTCGGTTCACCCATAGTTTGGCTGCCAGTTGTCGGAGTTATTCTACTACAGAGAGGTCATACACGACGGAGAGAATACATTAACATCGGATACAGGTATGATTTACACCGATAGTTGTAGAAAGAGTTACTACCGATAACGCAACGTTAGAACATGTAGCTATTTTTTGTTGGTGGTTTTGTGATTTAGAAGTTGTTACCTCCGACAGCGAAGAAAATGAAGAGGAGGGAAGTGACCCGAAAAGAACTGCACGATGCTATTCTTCAAGGAATGGGGAAGACGGTCGAGTCAAAAAAACTATCGGCATTCCAATTTTTGCATAAAAAATTTAGCCTTGAAGGAGATACAGAGATAAAGGATTTTTTGGCAAAGTTCATCAGGGACAATTTTTTAAACTCGTATTTCCGTCAATGGAAATCATGTCAAAGAATTAATGAAAGGTTCGAAAAGAAATTTAAAGATTGGCTGAAGACGGAAATCGTATTTCCCGCTATTGTTTACAAAACTTTTCCTGGATCTTCTAGCTCAGGTTAGTTCCTTTGCTGTGGTTTAAAATTTAAGTCCTCATTATGTGAATTTTGCGCATAAAGGATTGTTGCTATTCAGTTTCAGGATGCTCTGAATATTCTAGTGGGGGGAGGCTTAGCAAAAATGTTGAGGCTTCCAGCGAAAGAACAAAACGGAGAAAAATCACGGACTTACGAGAGAGATCGACTACGGAGCTATCATTTGCAACGTCTTATCTGATCACGACTGTTGGCTCAAACTGCGCGTCTCTCAAAGACCCGAGGAAAACGAATTTTTCCTTTTGTTTGAACCGTGGAAATATTTTATTTCTTCTTGGGAAATCGTAAAAAGTATTGTTACGATTGAATCCCTGTTGCAGAAACTTCTCACGCAGATTTTGAAGGATGTGTTGGAATGTCGACCCGAGGGTAATATCTTTCTAATTTTATATCATTGACCATTGCGGGTAAATCATATTTGCTACGTCGATAAAGTTTATAGCAGAAGGAGATGATGCAGCAGCAAAAGTTGTTAAGGAAATGACGACAACAATACCTAGTAGAGGAAAACGAATACTCTCTAAGTGGAGACCACCTGTCAAAGGGAGTTGACACCTATGGAAGCTCTTTCCTTGATTGTGAATTGCCATATTTCTAAGGCGCATTATAGAACATTGCCAGATACAGCCAATAAATGTGGGCATAGATTGTACCCCAGCTATGACAAGGCTAGGTCTGAGAAAGAAGCTGCGTATCCAGAAGAGATGACATTTTTGGAAACAAAATGCGAAGTGAGCCTTTAAGCGCTTCTCAATCATACTGCCTCTCACCTGATTTCTTCTATTGGAATTATTCGAGAAGACCATCACAATCTTCATCACCAAAATATTCTTTTGGATTGTCCCCTCTTCGCTGCTATATTCAATTTTTTGAGTGCCTATCGCGTATTGCTTACAGGCTAAACATCAAGAAATGGAAGGTACGTTTTTTGAATTTATATTGCATCATCCATAACCCAGAAAAACAGTACCAAAAACTGTTTACCATACGACAATATCGTTTTTCATGTTTAGACTAAGACAGCTGATGGCAGTAAAGATGAAGTTGAAAGGAGGGAGAAAGAATTGCAAGTCTTTCAGGACAAGATTGGGACTTTTAGTAGACATTCCAGAACCGGGTAGCAGAACGAAAAATGATGGAAATACCGCGAGACGCCTCTCCAATCCAAAGCTGCCAGCGGAAATTTCTGGTGCGTAAAAAACCAATTACTTGTGTTGATTTGTGTTTCATAATCTTTGATTTAAATCAGCGTGCTCAGTGAAAATTACATAGAAATAATATGTACCTGGTCGTCATATTTTTCCATGTAGGTATTAATGAGAAGCTGATTGAGAGGTTTTAGACCATCCTGAAAGCCTTATCTAGTGGACTTCCAATTGACGTAAAGCATTTCCGCGATTATTGCTCTTCCACTGCAGCCCTTTATGTGGAGCACTATTCGTGGTATTTTATGCCCCCAACTGTACATACGATTCTTATACATGGAGCGGCTATTGTAAAAGTAGCAGTGCTACCTATTGGACAGTTGTCGGAGGAGGTCCTTGAATCGAGGCAAAAGGATATTCGGAGGTTCCAGGAGCAGCAGTCCCGAAAAATTTCAAGAATGGTGTCATTCGAGGATATTTTTCGAAGAATTCTTCTATCTTCGGACCCGATAATATCATCGTCAACAGAGTCAAATCAAGGAAATGTGAAAGTACCCAAAGAAGCTAGGAATCTCCTTCTGATTGATGAGAACACAGAGTCGGACGGAGACAGCGACGAGGTTGATTCAGTTGACGATGACCTTTAACTGTATTTACTCAGCTATGTATTATTTCCATGTAATTAGTCATTCATTTCAGATACAGAAATATGTTTTAATTTCTAATGAAAATAATAAAAAAATACTAACATTAAGTTCCATGGAATACATTGATAAAATTCCTATCCTTACTATATGGGATATTGTATCGATACCGCGTATCGATACATCACGGAAAAGTTGTTCAGGGTTATGTATTGATGTTGCTAACTCATTGATAGTACTTGTAGGAAAATAATAAGTATATTATGTACAGACATCAATGCTAGTTGAACACCCTTTAAATATTTAAAGAAGGGCATTTTACTGTTTCCGCCATATTGTTTCAGAGAGGCCCCTGATTGGTCTACGGCAAAACAAACATTAGATTCGGATTTAGGAGATAAAAATCACTAATTATGGAAAAAATCGTGGATCTACGTTAAATAATAACTGAGATATTAGTTTTGACAAGCTTTTTTCGATTTCCGCCCACTGTGATGCGCCTCTATTGCCTCCACTGTTGTAACGCCCCTCGGTTGCCATTCATTTGCCATAATTCCCCACAAGTTCTCAATGGGGTTTTGGTCGGGCGAATGAGCCGGCCATGGTGTAACCACTATCTCCTCGTTTTTCTGAAAAAAATCATCTTCAATAGCTGCTGTGTGCACGGGGCAGTTATCATGGATGAAGGTTATCTCTCTTTCAGGAACAATCTCTCTGGCGTCGGGCTGTTAATATACTTCTAACATGCCGACATACTCTCGTGCGCTCATCCTTGGAGAGGTTCTAACTAGAGGTCTTAGGCCGGCAGCAGTCATACACCCCCAAAAGCTTAAGGATATGCGTCCAGAACCACGATTCCTCAGGATGTTTCGAGATTCATACCTAATAAGAGAGAACAAATTACAGATGTATAAAGAATTATGAAAAATAACTATTTAATTTCCCTGAGATAGAATAAATATTTAATATTAGCTCTTATTAACATTGTTAACTAAATTTGAGGGACATTCCTTTTTAAATATCGTATTAGAAAAAAACATCCCTATATAATTTATTTCAAATAACATTAATGAAAACAGTGACGGTACTATGTCTTATTCCCTTCTCTTGGACTACAACCTTGTCGTGGTTGAAGGGCTTGCGTGCTCCGATGACCCCTAGAGCTGCACTGGCGGGAGCATTGCTCCTGGTAGGGTCACCCATGCCAGATTGGTCGAAGGTTAGGAGACAGACGAATGGTAGTCCGCGCAGCGTCTGTACCTCAGTGAGGCGGCTGCAAAAGGCGTCTGACCCCAGTGGGGCGGCCTCTGAAGTGATGGTGTCACGTAAAAAACACTATTGAGTAAGGCCAAGGAATACTACCTCAATTAAAACAAAAACCTTGAAATTATGGACAGTTCTCAATTGATAATGAATCCTGGCAACTACGGGACTCGGCCAAGAGGGCCGGGTGTCGTGCCCGGCAGCGGTGGGAGCAAGGCCCCTGCGGTCGTCATCACACGAAATCCTTGCTCAGACGAAGCAGCAGCAGAGGAAAAGAAGATAAAGAAGAGGAACGAAACTATTAGAATAGGCACGTGGAATGTTAGGACTATGCTGAGGGCGATGAAGCTAGAGAATATAAAGCAAGAAATGGAGAGGGTGGGTGTAGACATCATGGGTCTGGGTGATGTAAGACGGAAGGATGACGGGGATTACTGGAGCGGCGACTATAGAGTAATTTATAGTGGAGGGAATGAAAGTCAGCGCGGGGTTGCTTTCGTAATGAACAGGAAACTTGGTAGAAAAGTAGTGTATGCAGAACAGGTGAGTGATAGGATAATAGTCGTGGAACTAAAAGCAGAACCAACGAATTTAGTTATAATCCAGGTTTATATGCCTACCTCTAATCATAAAGAGGAGGAGGTAGATGGGGTGTACGATCAGCTAGAGGAAATAATTGGTAGGATACCAGGAAGTAAGCACCTGGTAGTAATGGGGGATTGGAACGCGGTGGTGGGTGAAGGAAGAGATGGGCGGGAGGTGGGCGATTACGGGCTAGGAAGAAGAAATGACCGGGGCGAGAAAGCTGTGGAGTTTTGCCGCAGAAATAACCTAGTAATTACAAATACATGGTTCAGACATCATCCTCGACGTAGGTACACTTGGAAGAAGCCGGGAGACACAGACAGGTTCCAGATAGATTATATAATGGTACGTCACAGATACAGGAATAGTGTTAAAAACTCGCATACTTATCCAGGAGCTGATGCAGACACAGACCACAACTTATTAGTCATGAAATGTCGGGTAAAACTGAAAAAGATAAGAATGGGAAGGAGGGTACGGTAGTGGAATACGGAGGCATTAACTGGGGCAATGAAGAAGAAGTTTCGGGAGAAGGTGGATGAGATAATGGGTGAGGATCATGGAGTTAGAGCAGTGGAAGATGAATGGGGAAGTTTGAAAAATGGAATTATAGAAGCAGCGAAAGCAACGGTAGGCATAGTGAGTGCAACTAAAATTAGAAAACCGTGGATCACGAAGGAGATAATCAGGGAGATGGAGGAGAGAAGGAAATGGAAGAGTGTAAACTCAGAGCTAGGTAAGAGAAAATACCGATAATTTAATAACAGGCTTAGAAGAGAAACAAAGAAAGCAAGAGAGGCGTGGCGGAGAGAACAGATCGACGCGTTAGAGAAATACCAAAAAGAGGGAAGAGCAGATGCATTATATAGGAAAGTAAAGGAACTGACGGGTGGTAATAAGGGAAGGGGAATTACAAAGATAACAGACAATACGGGAAAGGTAATCGTAGAACCGAGAGAGATCCAGGAGAGGTGGAAGGAGTATGTTGAAGAGCTGTGTGGTAAAGAAATAAGGCCCAATAGGTTAGATATAGAAAGGGAAGACGATATCGACAGAGATGGCATCGGACCAAGTATCCTAGATAGCGAAATTGAAAGAGCTCTACGAGACATGAAAAGGAATAAGGCGGTGGGAATAGATGACATACCTGCAGAGTTTTTAAAGAGCATGGGGAAGAACGGAAGAGGAAAACTTTTTGCGCTAATTCGTAGGATTTATGAGGATGGAGTGTGGCCGGAAGACTTCGCGAAGACTGTACTAATTCCTACACCGAAGAAGAGTAAGGCAAAAACTTGCGAAGACTATAGGACAATAAGCTTAATATCCCACGCGGCCAAAGTAGTTCTGAGGATTCTAAACAGAAGGCTAGAGAAGAAGGCGAATGAATACCTGGGTGACGACCAGTTCGGATTTAGGAGAGGGACGGGAACGCGAGACGCTATAGCGGTGATGAGGACTCTAGTAGAAAGAAACCTAGAGTATGGACAGGATGTTTTTGCATGCTTCGTAGATTTCGAGAAGGCGTTTGATCGAGTGGAATGGACAAAATTAATGGGAGTGTTGAATAAATTAGGGGTCGATTGGAGGGACAGGCGTCTGATTCGAAATTTGTATACGAATCAGACTGCGCAGGTTAGGGTAGCCAATGGAGAATCGGGATGGGCCACGATAGGACGGGGAGTGAGGCAAGGGTGCCCACTATCGCCGTTGCTTTTTAATGTGTATTCAGAAGAAATGGTAAGGGAGGCTTGGGGAGAGGAGGATGTAGGAATAAAGGTAGGAGGGGAGCTGATAAAATCAGTGAGATTTGCAGATGATCAAGCATTGGTTAGTCAGTCGGCCAAGAGGTTACAGTCAATGGTGAATACATTAGAGGTTCAGTGCGAAAAGTATGGGATGAAGATCAATCACAAGAAAACGAAAGTAATGAGATTTTGTAGAAGTAAGAAGGCGGGGCTGAATATAAGGGTGGGAGGGCAGAAGATAGAGCAGGTCGAGCAGTTTACGTATCTGGGTAGTATTTTGGAGGCGAATGGGTTTAGTGGTAAGGACATCAGATGCAGAATTTCGCTAGCTAAAGAAGCATTTTCGAAGAGAAGGGAATTGATGAGGGGGGTCTGAGAAGAGACGTAAAGAAGAGGCTGGTGAAAACTTTAATATGGAGCGTGGCGCTATATGGGTCGGAAACTTGGTCATTGCGAAGGGAGGATGTGCGTAGGCTTGAGGCGTTTGAGATGTGGGTTTGGAGAAGGATGGAGAAGGTTAGCTGGATGGCGAGAAAGACGAACGAGGAGGTATTGGATATGGTCGGAGAGGAGAGGAAGCTTGTGGCAGAGGTTCGGAGAAGGCAGAAGAGATGGATGGAGGAGGTTTTGAGAGGAGAGGGCATGTTGAAGAGAGTGATAGAGGGGAGAACACTGGGGAAGCAATGGAGAGGAAGGAAGAAGATAGGAATTCTGGACGAAATAAGAGGAGGTAGAAGATATGAAGAATTGAAGAGGGATCTAATAACGGGCCATCCTTAGGAGGGAATGCGAGACAATTTCTATTAGGTTGGGATACAAAATGGGGACTGTCCAAGAACCTACCAATCAGCTGGTAGAATACTTGAATGAATGACTATGTCTTATTATATTTGCAGTTACCGAACGTTATAAATTTGCTATGAAGCTTTAAATATTTTATACCGTAGAATTTACTAAAATTAATCGTTTCTGGCGTAACTTTTTCGAACTGATTCATATAAAATAATAGTGAATAACTATGTGATTCCATATCAAGTGATTTATTTACAATGTAGGTTTCGCTGTAGTACCGCATTATCAGGTGATTATTGAATCACCTTCAATCAATTCGATTATTACCTGATGGTGTTCTCCTGTAGCGAAACCTAAGTCTTAAATACATCATTTTATGTGGATTCACCAAGTTAATCACTATTATTTAACTTAGCATTAAAATGTATTTTACTAGTGATAATTTATTATTTCTCTCATTCGAGAGAAAAATCAATAGAGACAAAATTCTGGTAATTTGCAATTTTCCAGTCCATGGGTACTTTGTATTTGCTGATGGATTTACTTAATATATTCTGCAAGTAGAGTGCTATTTCAATGCTAATTCTCGATGCACGCGGGCAGGAATTTTTTCACCTTTCCGAAATCAAAACAAACACGACGGTGCTGCCACCAGTTGCCATTGGATTCGCCATATGGTTAAGCTTCCTGAATACTCAGCCAGGGTGCGGGCTCCCCATCTGTTCCTCCGTCAAAAACGTAGCTGAGACGGTGAACCATTACTTGCCGACCGATATAGCTGAGTACGGAGGCCGTTTTGCACGGCTCTAGTGTGGATGAGAGGGAAAATGGGAGGGGTTGGGACCTTGCCCTTCACAATTAGAGCACTCCCCTGGGATGAACTCTCCCGTAACTGATGCCGGTCACTCATCTCGGTCGGCATGGTGATAACATCAGAGCTGGTAATGGACTTATGAGTTGCACAGAAGCCATTAATAACAGCTTCTTCAGAATCCGGAAGACCACATAGTAGCAATGTGCCTATCTCATTGTTCTGAATCGTGACATTTAGCTCACTTAGCTCCTGAACTATGTCTAGGATCCCACTTACATACGCGTTTATGGAAGGAAAATCTTCGTAACGTGCGCGATATAATTTCCGTCTAAGGTACATTTGCCTAACGAGTCCCGAACTTTGGTAAGCCCTTTCCAAGTTTTGCCATGCTTCTTTTGAAGTTTTAGCGAGACGCAAATGTGCAAGACACACCGATTTAACTGCTAAACTAATTTTAGCAAGAGCACGCTGGTCACGGTCAGGATCTGTATCATCTCCCATCACGCACTTCCACAGTCCATAGTCAATTAATGCCATTTTCATTAGAAAT
Organism: Pyrrhosoma nymphula; assembly: GCA_963573305.1. NCBI lineage: Eukaryota > Metazoa > Arthropoda > Insecta > Odonata > Coenagrionidae > Pyrrhosoma > Pyrrhosoma nymphula. The sequence continues at coordinate 99,815,829 of OY754332.1, read as the reverse complement.
TTCCATACCTCAAAATTTCTTTGTCCTTCCAATTTATCTATGTTAGGTACACCGGCAGATCCAACCAATGTGATCGTACTGGGCGTACTAGCGGGCGTAACCATTGCAGCAATATGTCGTTGACTATCGTTGCACGCGTAATATTTCACACCTTATGTCAAACTATTCAAAAAGATCGTACTATTACTTTTTCACAGCTGGGCCCATAACCTAATGCGACCGCGAATTAATAAAATTAAGGTGAAGATAATTATAAATGCAACCTTTGAGAAAGTAATATATTTCACAGGACCTTTGCAGTTCGACAGATCACGACGGAATGAATGAGAGTTAGAAGTGAACACATGTTGAAGGTTGAAAAAACAAAAGAGAAACGAAAACACCAAACTCATATGAAACAAAAGCACATCTGCAAGTTTAAACCTCAACAGTTAAGCTTCCCGAATACTCCGCCAGGGTGCGGGCTCCCCATCTGTTCCTCAGTCAAAAACGTAGCTGAGACGGTGAATCATTACTTGCCGACCGATATAGCTGAGTACGGAGGCCGTTTTGCACGGCTCTAGTGTGGATGAGAGGGAAAAGGGGAGGGGTTGGGACCGAGGTTTTTGAATGGGACACGAGCCGACTACGGCACTCCTCGAGAATTCATGAACAGATGCACCCTCTGCCTTTCACTCGTGCACCTATCTACCGAGTTCAACAGACGGAAGTTGCGTACGTGATCTCTTAATTTGTCGGCCAACGCATTGAAACCCAAGGGCAAATGCACAATCCGTCTCGTAGATTAAAACAATACTGTGCGGTTTTTGTCCCCGAAAACGCTTCGCCTCTTTTCGGTGGTAGTTCGTGAACCATTTCTCGACCGTAATACGCAGCAAAAAACTTTCATTTTCATAATCTTATCTGACATTTTTTTCGCGTACTTCACCTTTGAACAGGTTTTAATTCTTACCTTTAACTACATCATGAAAGAAAATCTGAGCACATGAAACGGAGTTATGTACGTTTTACGAAATATATCTCGGTAAAATTCCGTACCCTGGCGGAAACTTCTTTGCCCTCACTCACCACCAAAACGACTTATATTGTGACTTTTTCGAAAGGAAACGCGGTGCTCATGTGAGGACATAATTAAATTTTTTTAAATACTTGAAGCGAACTTACCGAAAAACGTGATATAAATATCGGAGGTGGTAATGCGTAGGAATATACCCATCCCCAAAATGCCTTATATTGTGACTTTTTCGGAGTGAAACGCGATGTTTATGTGAGAAGGACTCAATTAAATTTTTAAAAATGCTAAAAGCGAACTTACCGAAAAAACGTGATATAAATGTCGGAGGTGGAAATGCGTAGGAAAATATCCAGGGTGAAGTCTGGCGATAATTTATTATTTAAAAATAAAATTTCCATTACATGAAGAAGATAAATTTGTGACTGAGTCTGAAGAAAATTTCCGTGGAAAAATTCAAGAAAATCCCGTGCCGCCATAAAGTAGAATTGATGCCCTCGGGAGATAAAGAGGGCATTTTGAGTGGGAAGGGATGATTTCCGCAGGATGATGATGACATATTCGTAAATGGTAGATTGTAAGGAAGATATTTCCGTGAAAAATTCCATGAAAATCCCGTGCCACCAGGTGGTATCGATACTCTCGGGAGATTTTGAGGTAATTGTTATGGGGAAGGGGTGATTTCCCCAGCATAAGGGCGATATTTTTGAGAATAGGTAGATCCTGGGGAAGATATCCACGTGAGAAAATACCTGAAAATCCAATGCCGCCATAAAGTAAAATTGGTGGTAGAAAAAGTTGATTCAGAGGTGAATCGAAAGCGTGATTTTCGTGTTAAATTTGTGTGTGTAAAAGATAGGTTTCTAAGTCCGCCCAGTTGCAGTAAATCTTCGAGGGTGAAATGTGTTCCTGAAAAAATTACCGTAATAACGAAACTCATGTACACCGCACCTGGTTACCCTCCTTCACTCACTGTTTTCCGTAAAGGTAAATGATCACTTCCAGCAAAAGATGCCTCCTCTCGATATATAGACTCACGGAATCGAAAACTTGCTAAAATCTGTTTGTCTAAATAAATCCCCAGGTCCTGAAGAAATCCCTGCAAGAGTGTATAGAGAATTTGCTTGTAAAATAGCACCCTACCTGTAGAGTATATCAAGTAAATCAATCAACGAACACAAAGTACCCATGGACTGAAAAATTGCAAATATCACTCCCATATTCAAAAGCGGTGATAAGGAACAGCCAGCGAACTACACACCGATACCTCTCACATCTATCTCTTGCAAAGTATTGCATCTATATCTTGTTGCTTCAAAGCAACAACGGGCTTCAAGACTGTCATAGGTATGTATGGCACATCTATGCATTCCCGCAATACAGTATTGATGTACGTAAGATAAGTTCTAACTTTCGCTCAATTATAGCGAACTTGAAGCGCATGAATGTTACCAAGGAGAAAGACATTGCTGACATCTTAGATGAAACCAGTGATGGAAACATTTCGGATTATAGTGACTTAATGAGCGACGATGACATCGATGATGAGACTACGCTTCTTCCCACAGCGGTGGCAGCATATAATCATCAAAAGGTAGATATAATTTAATTTAAGACATTTACTCCATGTATCACATTAGACATATTTTAAATAAAATTTACTCTCAAATAACATAAGAAATACATGTACATTGTTTTCCGTCGCTAGGAATGACATTACAGTTACAAAGCATTCCATGACAGATTATGAATATAAAAATTATTATTGAAATAATTTGCTCCAGGAAAATAACTTTAAAGGTGTTAGCTAATATTGCGTTGCAAATATCTGTGAAACAGTGATCGATGTGTGTGAAGAAAATAGGCCCAATATTCGTTTAATGGAATTTATCATGCTTCCTCTCTCTTAGTAAACTCGGAATTAAATGCTTTTAAAACTTGCAAATTTAATTTTCTGGGACTTATGAAATAATAATCTCCTTGTAATTTGTAGGAATCACCCGAACTAGACCCTCCGGATTCGGCACAGACAGATGAGACAGATGCAAGGTCATCCTCGGCACGTGAGGTGATTAAAAGGAAGGAGTACACATTCCGAAAAACTGATTTTGTCTATGAACACACCGTTTGGAAGCGTAGTTTACCACCACCTCCCACTATAATGCACACACCATATGAGTATTTTTTGTGCTATTGGTCCAAATATATTTTTGAAATAATGGATGAAGAATCATCATTCTACTGTCACCAAAAAGATGGTGTTGTCCTCAACTCTTCTCCAGCAGAAATGGAGCAGCTTATATGTATGTTACTGTTAATGGGAATCGTAAAAATGCCTTCACTTGGAATGTACTGGGCAAAAGAGACGAGATTTGCTACTATCGCAGATGTTATGAGTCGCAACCATTTTCAACTGTTACTGCGCCATTTATATTTTATAAATAACGACAATAAAATTTAAACTTAAACAAATTTAAATAAATTAGCCATCATGAACATGACAAACTGTTTAAGGTTAGGCCTCTGTTGAACACTATCCGCTCTAACATGCAACAAACACCCCCAGGAGAACGACACGCTATTGACGAACAGATGATTCCCTTCAAAGGGAGAAGTCACCTGAAGCAGTATGTCAAAGGCAATCCTCCATCACCAACACATCATTACTAAAACTACACACCGATTGATTTGTCCGGCATTATTTTGTTCTCTGCATGAATTTGCATCTCGTAGCACTCATGAATTAACAGTATTAGTAGTATTATTAGCCATATTAACAGCTAATCACTTGATGCGTGTATAGCATTGTTCTTCATGTTTGTATGTTTATTTACGTATCACTCTCCCAGTTTCCGGTTGGACTACGCACTGTTCTCCTGACTGCTTTTTGGCCTGCGCCTAGCGGCAGGGCCTGGTGTGGAATCACCCCATGCCACATACCCTAGTGGTGGCTTGCACGGTATTTCGCAGATGTAATGTCAATAACCTTATAGTATGATGCCCGATCTTTTAACTTCGTAACCTCCGTCCTTGCCATTGTATGTTTCTTCTCCCTCCCCTCCTCAAGTCATTCACCTTTAAACACCAACCCCCAAAGCATGTCCTCCCTTCCCTCCTAAAGAACACTCCCCCGCCTATTTCCCTTCCCCTCTATTTCAATTTCCCCTTTTAAAGAAAAAAAAGCGAGCATTTCAAATGTAGGAACAAGAAAATTCTTCCCCGCAGCGCTATCACAGCTAAGATATATTGATGTGAAAACGAGAAAATAATTTATTCAAACACGTGACGGAGCAGAAGACTAATAAACAACGAAGGAGTACTTACTTAAAATTCCGAGGGCAAGCTGCTAATCCGGCCGATGGTTATCTCCCACTCACGCACAAGACCACAGGACTATGAGCACACTCAACTGAGCCCAAAAGCCCCACGTTTTCACGAATGGAAATATATCGATAACGCCCATAGATTTATATTCACCACGGAAAAGATACTGCATGCACTCCACCAATAACCACACACACATTCAACGGAGCACCTCGACAACTCTCAAAGCACCACAACTGAACAAACGGACCGTCCGATTACAGACCATACGCACGCCGCGCAGTCAAGTGCTCCTGTATGTACTGATCCCCGAGACGGCTGTCTCGTCTTCATTCTTTTCACTCCTCCCCGCCTCGACCCTCCGGAGCGTACGAAGAGCGACCGGAACGCCGCCACGAGGGAAGCGGTGTCTCGACGCTGCCGCTCGCCAGAGGCAACAAATATCAGTGTCGGATTGCAGCGCTTTTCGGTCGCCGAAGTCGCCCAGGGACTACTGTCATGCCATACTTCCCCGGCACAACTAAGGGCATCAGGAATGCAGCCGCGTTCAACGAAAGATCAAACTTAGGAAGCTACTGAATCATAGAGTCAAATCGTCCTGAAAGCGTCCTAAGCGTAGTAACAGTGAGCGGAATTAGTGATCACAGAGCAGTAAAAGCTAAATTCGATACTATTACTGACTAAAAGGCACCCATAAAATGAAGAGTAGGTATACTTATTTCACAAGGCGGATTTCGAAGGTTTAAAACGAGAACTATTGACCTCGTATAAAGAATTTTGTGAAATTAGTGAAAACCGTTGTACTGACTATACATGGAATACTTTTCGTTGCATCACACGACTAGCCATAACTTGAGCAATATCAAGTTTACTTAAATAGGTCAATACTGAACCAGGGTGGTATAATGCGGATGTCCGGAAATCTCTCAAGCGACAACTCAATAATGAAGAACGCACGTCAGGGTCTCCCCGTATAGGAGTATAAGAATTTATGCAGAAAATACAAGAAAGCGAAAACAGCAGCTATGGAGCTCTTTCAAAAAGCATTACCGGAATTCAAAAATAAAATATTGGGCCAAAAACGAGAGGATAACCCAAAAGCATTTTGGTCGAACGCGAGAAAGAGTCAAGGCTGCAAATCAACAGTAACGTCACTAAAGAACAATTTAGGAGAAAAAGCAAACCACTAATTAGATAAAGCAAATATTCTCAACACTTTTTTTCAAAGCGTCTGTACATCATGCTCTCCAAATGACACCGCTAAAATGCCTAGGTTATATAAGCACCCAATGCAGTATATTAATACCACTGGTCGTGGAATAGAAAGTCATCTGAAATCCATTAATTCCAAAAAATCACACGGTCCCGATCAAATTCCCGCCCGGGTAAATAAAGAATTAGCACCAGAAATACCACCGTACCTGATAATTGTATTTGAAAAATCTGTAACACAACATCATGTTCCTTACGATTGGAAAATCGCGAATGTTATACCAATATTGAAAAGCGGTGATAAAGAGGAGCCCAGTAACTATTGACCGATTTCAATTACGTCTATATCGTGCAAGATTTTGGAACATATAATTGTCAGTTCGATGATGGGGAACTTGGATAGTGAAAACTTGTTAAGGTGGTTCCACAGTAAAATGACTTAAATGTCATTTTATTCATATTCTGTCTACTTGTAGAAAACGTTGTCCTCAATATCATATGAACAATAAAATAATACCTTTCCACGATATTTTATTCTATTATTGAACTTGAAATTACATGGATTTAATGGGGAATGAGAGAAACACGGGTAAAAATAGTATTTTTCTATAAAATAAAAATGCCATTTTCGTGGGTAACTGTCTCTAAGAAGGAAAAAATCCAGAGAAATTAAATAAAAGTAAAATACAGGCATCTTACCACCTTAATTTTCTAGTTATTGAAGAATTAATGCCGTAATTAAAGTCAAAATGCGGTAATTGGTAGGAAATGGCGCTGCAGTCGGCTCCTATGGCAGGAAAAAAGTGCTCATTTAAAATACATTCGTGGAATAATCTGCATATTTTGTACGTTATTTTTGGGTTTCTATAGGTAACGCATTGCATCAGTGAAAGCAGGATTTTTTTTGACGAAATATCACAAATGTGGAATTAAGTATTTGCTTTGACTCACACAGTCGCAGCGGAACCTCCTTAACGCAAAATCAGCACGGATTCCGGAAAGGCAGGTCTTGCGAAACCTAGTTGGCCCTCTTCCTTCATGACATTCTTTTCTCGGGAGAAAATATAGTCCAGGTAGACGCAATATTTCTAGATTTCAAAAAAGCTTTCAATAAGGTCCCTCATTCGAAGTTACTCGTTAAGTTGGAAGCTTACGAAATACACCGCGACGTAATATGTTGGATGAGAGAGTTATTAGCCGACCGCGAACAGAGGGTAGTTCTAGATGGCGTTAATTCAGATGTAGTGAAAGTTAAATCAGGTGTACCCCAGGAAAGTGTCATCGGTCCCTTATTGTTCCTTTTGTATATTAATGACATCAATACAGTTGTTACGAGCAAAATTCGCCTCTTTGAAGATGACGCAGTGTTTTACAGGGATTTAGGCAAAGAGTCGGACAAGATTTCGTTACAAAAAGATCTAGATGCTATAAATGAATGGTGCAATACTTGGCTGTTAGAATTGAATTTTAAAAAGTCCGTTGTTATGAATTTTTGTAAAAAGAAAAACTCGGTCAACGAAACGTACACAATTAATCAAACAGACTTATCAAATGTAGAGTCAGTTAAATACTTAGGTGTGACCCTTACACAGGACCTGTCTTGGGGAAACACGTACGGGAAATCTGCGGACATGCTAGTCACAAATTGGGATTTATCTAAAGAATATTAGGAAAATACGACGAGAAGGTTAAAGAGCAATGTTATTTTTCACTCTTTAGACCTCACTTGGAGTTTGCCGCTCGCATATGGGATCCCTAAGAAGTAAAAGTAATCTCTGAAATAGATCGAATACAGCGGAGAGCAGCAGGATTTGTGAAAATTGTTACGGTAAATTTAGCAGTGTTACCGAATTGTTGAAGGAATTGGGGTGAGAATATCTAACTGATCGTAGGGAGAAATACAGGTTAAATCATTTGCACAAATTCGTAGGAGACACTTTCTTGCTGGACGTTCAACATATACTGCTAGAGCCAACGTACTACGGTATAAGCGATCACAGGAATTAGATAAAGGAAATTGATTTCAGAACCGATACATTAAAAATGTAATTTTTCCCACACACAATAAGGGATCTTATTAGTTGCGATAAATCAATCTTATGAAACTACCACCCTCAACAAGTAGAGTTGAATTTTCACTTGTGCTTAATAACACAACATCATTACTAACACTTCACAACGGTTGATTTGTCCGGCATTATTTTGTTCTCTGCATGAAGTAGCATCTCGTTGCACTCTTGAATTAACAGTATTAGTAATATAAATCACTAGATGCGTGTATAGCATTGTTCTGCATGTTTCCATGTTCATTTACGTATCACTCTCCCAGATCTGGTCGGACTGCGCACTGTTCTCCTGACTGCTTTGACAGCGACCGGGGGAGCATGCGAGGTTCTAATTTGTGCTGGGACGGGTGCTGCATGCCTGGTGTTGAATCACCCCGTGCCACACACCCTAGTGGTGACTTGAACGGTACTTCGTAGATGTAGAATCGTACGTTGGCGTGCTTGCAACTGTTTCCCGAATAATTGTAGACGTCAACGCCAGAATGGTCGCAGAACGCAAGTGCAACACCAGAGAGTTCAAAATTTTTGTGAGTAGATGACGTTAGCATCACACGCTTCGAATCAAGGTAGCTATTGCCCCGTTTACACCATAGCGCGTTCCACATTTAGTTGAAAGTATGGGGCTTATGGAGAACCCTTTTGCAAAGCTTCCGCTCCGTGAGTGGCATCCTGAAAGCACAGGCAACCACTTATAACTCCGCGCCAAAATTATTTAGTTTAAAAGAAGTGTTTCATCTGGCACATATTAAGACAAATGGAGATGAAACGTTGGTATTTAAAGGTTACATGAAATACCGGAATATAAAGTTTTACATTTTGCTTTCAAAATCCCGTATTTTTAAAATGTATGTTACATATTTATATAAGCTGAGTAATGAAATGGAATTTTTTTAATTCTTAACACTTCATTATAAGTTTCATTCACCTCGCGTGTCGAAAATTTACAGCATTATTAATGCCATGGGTATTGAAAGTACAGATGTTCATGTAAATATGTTTATGCATGTTAGGAATCGATTTTTTCGAGAATGCTGAGGAAATTTGGAGCATTGCCATCCCTGAATAAGGAAAAACTTTCCGATATTGCCACGAGAGATTTGTGGGTGATAAAAACTTATGTCAAAGGTCGCCAGCGGTATCTACTCTCCCTTTTTTGCTTTAGGTACTAAATGGTGGGAAGGGGTCACGTCGGGGGACTTCAAGGTTCGCTTCTGGGGCCCTTGAGAAAGGTAAATAAAAAATAATTATCTCTTATTGCGGCTTGTTCATCATATTTTGTAGAGTTATTTCGAACTTCTCATTTGAGCTAATCTTTTTTCCTGTTTTCTTATTATCATAAATTTGAATGTGGTGATAAAATATACCACACCCTGTAAACTTCCCGTTCCCTTGCTATGAACGTTATGCCTGAGTCACCTTTCATGGTTTATCAGGACTGGATCACTGGACGACAATTCTCCCTCCTCCTTTCAAGGTTCCCCTTCTACTTGCGCCCCCCATAAGCATCTTGAGCCCTAACTTCATCCCCGTTCATTGTCCCACGAGTACCCGGGCCTGACGCCAATTGCCAAAGGCCTTTTACTTACCTCGTCTTAGGCTAAACACTCCCATCTTTCAGAGCCTGAGATGGGAATCGGAGGAATGGATTCGACCGTAATTGGCGTTACGTGGTGGAACAGCATTTCAGTAACTAATTTAAGCTGCAGAAGTTGTACTGGCCACTAATATTTAATGTACAATAATACACGACGCGTGTTTCAACGCTTAGGGCGTCATCATCAGGTATGTCATCACACCTGATGATAACGCCCTTAGCGTTGAAACACGTGTTGCAGTACAGTGGACGGTACTACTACTGCAGTTTAATTTAACTATGGGGGAATAGGACTTGCAGGTGACTTGAAGCAGCAACTTAAATCCCCGTAGTCTACCCTAGACCCAACCTCCCTCCCAAACATTTGAGGGTGCCATAATTCTGGGAAGTAGGATAAGATGCCAAGCGATACAAACGAACAAGGAAATGCCAAAATATCCCACTACGCACCTCCGAAATTCCATTCTTGAAAATGATCCTAGTATGAAACACTTTCGGGTTTGCTCAATTACCTGGTACCAATTTTAATTGTCTTTCGATTTAGTGATTTACCCACAAACGTATTTATTATTTTTATTCAGTGATTAAGGTACAAACGTATTTATTAGGGGTTTTAATTTCTTTATCACGCCATGTCAAGTTTATCGTCTGTCCTACATTGATCCACGTCTCGTCTGTGTTCAAAATCTCCCTTCACTCACGGTATACTCACATATATTTTTTCAACAGTTTTAAATAATTATGATGCCAACGAATAATATCGTCTCTTTCAATAAACATGCTTCGTCTGCCCCTGCGTTTGTATACGAAGCCTATGTCAACAAGAAGACGGTATTACGTGGTCCTCTTGAAATTAAGAACATCTTTTAGTATACCTACGGAGTTTAAAATGGGTTTTAGAGTTGGAGGAAAACTTTTCATGAATGATTTATGAGCTTTCCTGCGAAGTCCCGATCTAAAGAAATCATCATACATCACTGATCTTGCTTATACGGTTGTTTATTTCAATAAGTTTTCGAAGGAGTAACCAATGCACTGCGGGATGCTTCCTTTCTTACCCTGTAGATAGTAGACTGTGAGCACCTAGTGTCTTTCGAAGTATCTATGCAGGCTTCAGCGACATTGAGCGATTTGCTGAAATATTTGAACACATTAAACACCATTTCTCTGTCACGGCTTCTCAACTTCTCCCCTTTCCTCCTCCTCTTAGTTTCGGACATGGCGATAGCACACTGTTTGAAATTAAATTGATCTGGAAGATACTCCACAGTGCTGTTGAACTATTCTGAACACCATACACCACTTGTTCACGCATAGAAATCTAATAAGAAACCAAACATCTTCGCCCATTCTTTCCCCGGTCCCTTATACCGACGGGTCGCTTCTCATGCAGATACTTTATGGCATATTCTTAATGGAACTCCTAGAGATACCCAAAATACACTCAGTCAAAGGCCATGCACTGGATAAGAATATCCTTCGTACGAATTCATTCGCATTTTCTGCCGATAGGAACGTAAGACGTTTACCACTTCTTTCATGGCTGTCAAATATTGTTCCGGAATTCTTCAGTGTTAACGTATTTTCATCAGTCAAGTTATTGAAACTAGTATACTGTAATTAAATAAATTACTACTGACTTAACTAAATGTCATACTAAAAACGATATTTTGGATAGCAAAGAAGCAAAAGTAATTTCTCCTGAAGTACCTTCTTTCTTTTCATTAGCTTTATATTTTCATTTTTATCTTGTACCTGGAATCACGATCCGAAAAATAATAAAAATTATACAGGAATAATCTGCCACTTATTCTCCTCATATGTTTTTTTTTTAAATTATACTACTTAAACTTACCCTCCATCTATTAAGGGTAAACGATATGTATTTGGATCAACTCGTTTTTTCCCAATATCACTAAGATTATTCATTTCCGATATTTTTCTCGGCAAATATGGCATACCATTGCTGATGATTTCGTTAATGCTGAACAGATCTGAAAAAAAAAACATATAATGTAACAAGCCGTAAAATTTCGTAAAAATTATTCCACAGCCCTTATGTTTAACTAACTTTTCTATCAATCATTGTCAACAGCATGATAAAGTCAAAGTTGAAGATTCCCTGATGATATGGTTGTAAGGTGGGAATTTGTAAATTTACATAATCCTCTTCTTCCCTTGATTTTCTGTGGACTCGTGGACCCATTGAAGCCTTATGGGCTTGCAGAACCGAGCAGAAGAAGGATGCATGTTCTTCCAAGCTACGGTAATTTCTCCCTCCACAGTCTTTCTAGTCAGACGTAGGGGAACTAGTGATGTTACAAAAAGGCTATGATCATTCGTATCACTTTCTTCCCACTTTTGCTTGTGTGGCGAATGACAGGAACTGCCATCAAATTCCCAATTACAAATGAGAGAGTATTCACTTGATATAAATAAGGGTAAATTCATAAACAAATTTAAAAAATTATATATATTAATTAAAACACATTGAAATAACTACCTGAACATATGGGCAAAAATTGTAGTAGCCTCGAGCAAGTGTAGTGCAACAAGGATTGCAGTTTAACTTCACATTTCTTCTCTGAGATTTCAATACCAACCGGATAAGTAGTCTTTTTGGCATTCAAAATAGAATGATATGATGGATACAAATCATGTCCATGATATCTTGTAGCGTTTCTATTTGCAAATACTGTTTTTTTGGTCAGATTTGAATTGACAACTAATGCTAAACTGTCATCAGAAGAAATAGTGGAGAGGGGCTTCTCTTCCCTCTTCCACTTTTTCAACATTCGTTTTGCCCGTGTAAGGGGGTCATCGTAGCCTCTTTAACTAGAGACTCTTCTGCGCCATGTCCTTTTTCTCTTAGCTTCATGGCTGTGGCAAATGACAGTTCTGCAGGGGAAGTACTTTCTCTAAGGAATTTAGTTTTCCTTTTTTTTTGATCGGATTGTGACATCCAAAAATTTGTTTGTTTGGCCTACCCTTTCTTTTATGAGATGTACCTGATAAAAAAGGCTTATTACTTAGACAATAGCCCAAGGGATGTCACATCACAATTAAAACACAGGGAAAATACGATCCTGAGGTACTTGGAATGTTACGACACACAACATCAAGGAAATCAACGATTTGATCGAACCACGTCGCATACCTATGTACAAAAACAGAGTTCGTTCAAGAGCTAGCTCGCCATCTTTTCTCGTAACCAACAAAAAAATTTACCTTCAAAAACTTTTTGAGCTCATTTTTTGCGCGCTCATCTCCGTGTAAATGTAGGCAATCCTCAAGAAATCCCGTTAATTACTATCCCCATATTCAAAATGTAAGCAATAAATGCTTTCATTTCTTGTCACAGTCGCCGGCTTCCAAAGTCTTGCTCTTGAATTTGGGGAGAGGATCTTGTGTGAGTGGAAATACTGCTCTGCATATCTATTTATTTCAGTGACCATTATCCTCAGGAGAGTATTGGTGAAAAAAAGACGAAATTACACTATTGGCGCATAATCATGGAGTGGAGCGTGCTTCGGACCTAGAACTTCGCCATACTGCTGACGCGGTGCAGTCTTCCCCATCTCTTTCACTCCAGTCGTCTTCACTCTCGTCGGTTTCCGATGATGAAGTTTCAGAATCACTAATTTCTTCTTCCTCCACTGATTCACTTCAATCAGATGAACGTATTAGGAAATCACTGTCACTTGATATTTTACTGATCAAATCGTAGATATTTTTCTTTATTTTCCGCACTTTATTCATCATAGTGAAAAAAAACTTTCGTTGTAAATAAAAAAAACTTTCGTTCATACCACAGGGAAATAAAAAACAGTAAAGATGAGTTTTCGTCTACCCAGAGATTTTTTTATGAAAAAGCTAGAGTATATGGAGAAATTGACTATGATACCTTATGGTAGAGGAAAGAATATGCATTTGTAAAATGTAAGAGGTTTGCAAAATATGTTAGGTGCTTTTGATGTCGATACATCTGTTGAAAGTGGGTGAAAATTGCGTTTTCACTGGTGAGACGAAAGCTCACCTTTACCAATATTTGTCGACTTTTTCTTTCTTTACCGCACTTCACTCATCATAGAGAAAATAAACTATCGTCGTAAATAAAAAACTTTCGTTTGTATCACACGCAAATTTCGGTAGGAAATAAGAAACCTAGTTAGCTTGGGTCTCTTGCTCTTTCCGAAATGCAACTGCTTTCTACGGCATCCTCCACTTTTCCCGTCACCGAAAGAGCTTTCATTGTAATTGTTAACCCAAACGCATGACTTAGACCAGATGGCCGTGCTCAGGCACTCCCCCAGTCATAAATAAATCTCCCAAAGGGAACCCTCCACTTTGCCCGTCACCGAAATCACTACCTATGTGATTGTCAACCAAAAGGCATGACTAAGACCCTCCGAGTCATAAAAAATGTAGCCGCTGGCCTAATCTCTCTGGGTCAGGCTGGTGGCAACTTTGTTTACGTCTGCAGTGACTCTCATTGTCAGAATCTTTTGTGCTGCAAAAGATTCAAGAGTGGCATCATCTAAGTCACACGAAGGCGGGGAATGCACGCCCGGGAAGAAAGCATTCGTCTCAAAAACACAACGTATCCAGGACTGATTACCTATCTATTTTTTCCCAGTACCCGTTAAATAATGTTGTGGAGATACATGTAGAAGAAAATACAAAAAGAAAAAGATATTAACACGCACCCTTCTCTTGGACTACAACCTTGTCGTGGTTGAAGGCCTTGCGTGCTCCGATGACCCCTAGAGCTGCACTGGCGGGAGCATTGCTCCTGGTAGGGTCACCCATGCCAGATTGGTCGAAGGTTAGGAGACAGACGAATGGTAGTCCGCGCAGCGTCTGTACCTCAGTGAGGCGGCTGCAAAAGGCGTCTGACCCCAGTGGGGCGGCCTCTGAAGTGACGGTGTCACGTAAAAAACACTATTGAGTAAGGCCAAGGAATACTACCTCAATTAAAACAAAAACCTTGAAATTATGGACAGTTCTCGATTGATAATGAATCCTGGCAACTACGGGACTCGGCCAAGAGGGCCAGGTGTCGTGCCCGGCAGCGGTGGGAGCAAGGCCCCTGCGGTCGTCATCACACGAAATCCTTGCTCAGACGAAGCAGCAGCAGAGGAAAAGAAGATTAAGAAGAGGAACGAAACTATAAGAATAGGCACTTGGAATGTTAGGACTATGCTGAGGGCGGGGAAGCTAGAGAATATAAAGCAAGAAATGGAGAGGGTGGGTGTAGACATCATGGGTCTGGGTGAAGTAAGATGGAAGGATGACGGGGATTACTGGAGCGGCGACTATAGAGTAATTTATAGTGGAGGGAATGAAAGTCAGCGCGGGGTTGCATTCGTAATGAATAGGAAACTTGGTAGAAAAGTAGTGCATGCAGAACAAGTGAGTGATAAGATAATAGTCGTGGAACTAAAAGCAGAACCAACGAATTTAGTTATAATCCAGGTTTATATGCCTACCTCTAATCATAAAGAGGAGGAGGTAGATGGGGTGTACGATCAGCTAGAGGAAATAATTGGTAGGATACCAGGAAGTAAGCACCTGGTAGTAATGGGGGATTGGAACGCGGTGGTGGGTGAAGGAAGAGATGGGCGGGAGGTGGGCGATTACGGGCTAGGAAGAAGAAATGACCGGGGCGAGAAAGCTGTGGAGTTTTGCCGCAGAAATAACCTAGTAATTACAAATACATGGTTCAGACATCATCCTCGACGTAGGTACACTTGGAAGAAGCCGGGAGACACAGACAGGTTCCAGATAGATTATATAATGGTACGTCACAGATACAGGAATAGTGTTAAAAACTCGCATACTTATCCAGGAGCTGATGCAGACACAGACCACAACTTATTAGTCATGAAATGTCGGGTAAAACTGAAAAAGATAAGAATGGGAAGGAGGGTACGTAAGTGGAATACGGAGGCATTAACTGGGGCAATGAAGAAGAAGTATCGGGAGAAGGTGGATGAGATAATGGGTGAGGATCATGGAGTTAGATCAGTGGAAGATGAATGGGGAATTTTGAAAAATGGAATTATAGAAGCGGCGAAAGCAACGGTAGGCGTAGTGAGTGCAACTAAAATTAGAAAACCGTGGATCACGAAGGAGATGATCAGGGAGATGGAGGAGAGAAGGAAATGGAAGAGTGTAAACTCAGAGCTAGGTAAGAGAAAATACCGAGAATTTAATAACAGGCTTAGAAGAGAAACAAAGAAAGCAAGAGAGGCGTGGTGGAGAGAACAGATCGACGCGTTAGAGAAATACCAAAAAGAGGGAAGAGCAGACGCATTATATAGGAAAGTAAAGGAACTGACGGGTGGTAATAAGGGAAGGGGAATTACAACGATAACAGACAAGACGGGAAAGGTAATCGTAGAACCGAGAGAGATCCAGGAGTGGTGGAAGGAGTATGTTGAAGAGCTGTATGGTAAAGAAATAAGGCCCAATAGGTTAGATATAGAAAGGGAAGACGATATCGACAGAGATGGCATCGGACCAAGTATCCTAGATAGCGAAATTGAAAGAGCTCTACGAGACATGAAAAGGAATAAGGCGGTGGGAATAGATGACATACCTGCAGAGTTTTTAAAGAGCATGGGGAAGAACGGAAGAGGAAAACTTTTTGCGCTAATTCGTAAGATTTATGAGGATGGAGTGTGGCCGGAAGACTTCGCGAAGACTGTACTAATTCCTATACCGAAGAAGAGTAAGGCAAAAACTTGCGAAGACTATAGGACAATAAGTTTAATATCCCACGCGGCCAAAGTAGTTCTGAGGATTCTAAACAGAAGGCTAGAGAAGAAGGCAAATGAATACCTGGGTGACGACCAGTTCGGGTTTAGGAGAGGGACGGGAACGCGAGACGCTATAGCGGTGATGAGGACGCTAGTAGAAAGAAACCTAGAGTATGGGCAGGATGTTTTTGCATGCTTCGTAGATTTCGAGAAGGCGTTCGATCGGGTGGAATGGACGAAATTAATTAGAGTGTTGAAGAAATTAGGGGTCGATTGGAGGGACAGGCGTCTGATTCGAAATTTGTATATGAATCAGACTGCGCAGGTTAGGGTAGCCAATGGAGAAACGGGATGGGCCACGATAGGACGGGGAGTGAGGCAAGGGTGCCCACTATCGCCGTTGCTTTTTAATGTGTATTCAGAAGAAATGGTAAGGGAGGCTTGGGGGGAGGAGGCTGTAGGAATAAAGGTAGGAGGGGAGCTGATAAAATCTGTGAGATTTGCAGATGATCAAGCATTGGTTAGTCAGTCGGCCAAGGGGTTACAGTCAATGGTGAATGCATTAGAGGTGCAGTGCGAAAAGTATGGGATGAAGATCAATCACAAGAAAACGAAAGTAATGAGATTTTGTAGAAGTAAGAAGGCGGGGCTGAATATAAGGGTGGGAGGGCAGAAGATAGAGCAGGTCGAGCAGTTTACGTATCTGGGTAGTATTTTGGAGGCGAATGGGTTTAGTGGTAAGGACATCAGATGCAGAATTGCGCTCGCTAAAGAAGCATTTTCGAAGAGAAGGGAATTGATGAGGGGGGGTCTGAGAAGAGACGTAAAGAAGAGGCTGTTGAAAACTTTAATATGGAGCGTGGCGCTATATGGGTCGGAAACTTGGTCATTGCGGAGGGAGGATGTGCGTAGGCTTGAGGCGTTTGAGATGTGGGTTTGGAGAAGGATGGAGAAGGTTAGCTGGATGGCGAGAAAGACGAACGAGGAGGTATTGGATATGGTCGGAGAGGAGAGGAAGCTTGTGGCAGAGGTTCGGAGAAGGCAGAAGAGATGGATGGAGGAGGTTTTGAGAGGAGAGGGCATGTTGAAGAGAGTGATAGAGGGGAGAACACTGGGGAAGCGTGGGAGAGGAAGGAAGAGGATAGGAATTCTGGACGAAATAAGAGGAGGTAGAAGATATGAAGAATTGAAGAGGGATCTAATAACGGGCCATTCTTAGGAGGGAAAGCGAGACAATGTCTCTGAGGTGGGATGCAGAATGGGGACTGTCCAAGAACCTACCAATCAGCTGGTAGAATACTTGAATGAATGAATGAATATGAAAATATGCATGGGAAGTCAGTGAGAAGTTGTACAACTATTTCTGAAAATTCATTTCCTAAAGCAGTTTCCAATCGTTCGCCTAATTCGTTATAACTTAACCGTTTCAATTAGCAAAGCACGATGTTCATTCATACATTTTTAATGCATTGTCAAGCAATAATGCGTATGTCACCGTGGAGTTTGAACGTTTTTATAGATAACTGAGAGAGAGATACGTGTAGGTACAACGTCGAGTGCTATTATACGCAGATGATGGTGTGTTGCTGTTTGAGAGCCCACAATATTTACTGAGGTTCCTGTAAATGGTGAAGTAATTGAAGAATCGAACAATTGTGTGTACCATGGCAGAATGTTTCCAAAAGAAGGAAAGAAAGATGATGAGATTAAAAGGCGTGTTAATGCCGGAGTGAAAGTTGTAGGTAGTATATGGAGCATATTTAAGAATGAGTGTTAGTATGGGGAAGAAAAAGCGCAGTGTATTGGCGGCATCGATTGTAGTGGTCTCAAAAGGTATGAGGAGAAAACTATATTGTAAACCTGTTCATCCTGAAATCAATTCTATTAATTTTATACATCAATCATGTGCACTAATTTTTCATCGCGTGCAAACAAAGTCTTTGCGAGAGACTTTGATTTTTTGTTTTTGAGAGACCTATGTTCAAAACTGTTTTAACGTTAGCTTTGGAAGTGATACTCAACGACCATGTCACAATCGACATGAAGAAGGTAAAACCTAATAAAACGCCTGACGCGCATTAATGTTTGATAGTCTGCGTACAGTTGAATAACCATTTAATTCACATTTATAAGATGCACAATCATGGGTGACAGAATAAAAAATACTATCAAAAACCTCTCTAAAAGCATCAAGACTTTTAAAGATATTTTGATAGACATGTTTATAGGAATTCTGTTGAAAATTCTCATTAAAAGCACTAATCAATTTTGGACTAAATGTACGCATTTTTTGAGTGATTATAATTCCACAAATTTATTTAATATAGTAGATTTCATTTCGCACTATTCCATGACACATACCACCTCATCGTGATTACATCAGCTGCTCTAAATCTCTGATTCAGCTGAGGCAATGACGATGGTGTTCCCTGGGACAAAGTTAAATAAAAAATCTGCCTGGTCTCCGGGTACAAAATGTTTCAAGCGGTCTTTCTGATTAACTGTGGATCATTAGCAACAACTGTAATGGACGATATCAACAAAAATATATTTAACAAATATATGCAGTAGACAAACGATGTAGTCTCAGATTTCGTTTTAATTTTCAAATGTTGTTTCACCGAGACACCCTCATTCCGCGATTATCCGCAGGTGACCATCACTGACAGTTCCCACATAATGGCATCTAGGTACCACGTATCTTGCACTGCCATTTGGAACGAGGCATTTTTATCATGATTTTGGACATATATTACGTCTCAATCTTGCTCGGGGTTTCATAGAATAGTTCAAGGTGTCGCCAAAATATTTGTTTTCAGCGGTAATAGACATAACAAACCAAACCTTGCGACAATTGGTCAAGCTGAGTTAGCCTAGTGTTTTTCATATTGAGCTCTGTCGTCGTGAGGGCCTGGATTTTGCTACGTTAATATTCCAATTATATTTCCTCATTAAATTTTATCGTATTTCTTGAATATTTATTGGACAATTTACATGAAAAGGACGATTGTAGGTTATTGAATTTCATTCTCTTCGAGCCAAATTCTGTGCGGTAAACGTGGCCTTCTTTTTTTTCATTTTATTTTTCAGAGACATTACTTATATTCTACCTTTCCAAGGTATTATATTTAACTCCGCGTATTTATGACCAAGAATGGTTGATGGATCCACAGTTTTTTATTCATTCACAATTATTAGTAATTCAATGCAAACATTTGTTCTTCAAATCAAATTCCACGGTTTCAACTTTCTAATAAGGCATGCTTTCAACTGAAAAAACGGGCGAAATATATCTTATAGTACCCTTGACTAGTAATAGCGGCTTGGTCAGTAAAAAATCTACATTCATGAAATAAAAAAGGAGTGACCTTATTACAAACAAAGCAGAAAAGGTTCGTTATACTAAGGGTTTGTTATCAGTGAATTACTAAGTGCAAATGGAAGCATTGTTAATGAAATCACCCTCTGGAATCTACTTAAAATTTAATAAAAGATATATTCTAAAATTAATTACTTGGAATAAAAATAGCAAAACCCAAGATATTTTCTGAACTGTAGTAATAGCATATCTTTCGCAAAACTATAAAACTACTTCTTATTCGCCTTGCAAAAATTGGGTCTATACCTACTTCATTACATATATAATTTTAAGATATCCAGACTAACACTAGATCGCCTTTATAGATTAACACAGCAAAAATTGAATTATTACATCTCTTAATTTTCGCCTTAGCTCTCTGTAAATATATTTTTATTAGACAAATCCATATATGCTATGCGCCAATAAAAATTTGCAATGAATGGTACCGCAAATATACCTATATTCTTTAGTGAAAATGTTAGTATAAAAACTATTTTGCAAGAAAATTGATTATTCTCCTCTCTACAAATAATCTGGCAAAGTAGCTGAAAACATATTTTGCCAGAAGCGTCGTGAGTTCAAGGACAGTTGCACTCACATGGCTCAAAAAGTAAATGGACCGGTCGATCGTTCGAACGATACGTCTACCCCGCACTTCTAACCGCTCTCGAATTGAACACGAATCTAGACAGATATTATATTCTTGTTACATCGTATGTGTTTGCATAAATAAAACTGATTGAATGTCTGAGAAAACAATCCGGATCATATTTTTTGTTGTCTATTACAAAAATAATATAATAAGAGAGCAATTAAAAGTGAAGAAAAACCCTACGTAATAGATATTTACTTAAATGGGGTAATTTGAGCCATTTTCATATAAGGATCATTTAAAATCCCTTTATAGGAGTAAAAATTCTCCGTTCCATACAGTAAAGATAAACAACGCGTGCAATGAGGTCATACTAAGGTCATTCATGTGGATATATCTAGCTCTACCTCGGGTAGCCGTCATTGAATGGAGTAATATTTTTTGTGAATAATAAAACTATTTGGATTAAGAGAAAACCAGATTTAAAAAAAGCGGAAAGTGTGATTGATTGAAAGATTTTGAGCAACGTGAATTAACGAAATAAGTGCGTTGGGGAGGGGGGAGAGAGGGAGAGGGGACGGGAGGGAGAGGGTAGCGGTCGAGGAATGAAGAGAAAGGTGAGACGGCGAACGAGTGAGCGGCATCAAAAACATGTGCATACGACGAGAGGAGAGACGGAGGGAAGGGCTTGTTATACTCGGTGTCTTTATCTCACCCCTAGGTGGAACTCGTGGAAGATTTGGCCCGCGTGAAGGGCGAATCTTATCTTAGATTAATGAATGCGTCCACGCTGAGTTCTTGGGAATAGGACAGAAGTTAATTTCAAGCATAATGTTCACAAAACTAATTTACCTTATACACAAAGGATCCCATTCACTGCAAAAGTTATTATATTTCAAATCAAACTCTGAAAAGTGACATCGCTTGAATGGTGGCATTTGCATTTTCTACTAATTTAATTCGATTCTGAGAGAGGAAAAACTGCATTTCTCAGTTGCGGAATGTATTTCCTCCTACATTATGACTTTTGAATCGACTTCAACGCAACCTGGCCATCGTGGAAAAACATCATTACACCAGATGAAGCTTACCTGTATGTTGAAATAATATGTGTAACTGGAAAAAATAGGTGCAAACTTCTTCTATCACATCATTAGTGACTACAGCAAAAACAGAGCGAGGACCTCTATCAAATCGCTTTTCCTTTTCACATTTTCCCACATCCAATTCTCTTTTACTTGCCCTCCATTCTTACCTGTACTCCTTACACCGCTTCCCACACGACCTCAAGGCGCACCGCGGCCACTCGCACGTAATTATAAAGACGTACATTCCAAACGGAAAACTGAAAAACCTTAAGTCAACAAAAAAGACATTCTTGAGCAGTGCGTGTACCCACTCCGGAAGGTACATAAAAATAAGACTCCACACATGTCAAGCACGTAAGAAATATGAAACATTATGTTACTTCACCACGAATTCTTATCCCTGCCCACCTCTCTTCACAGTTATTTTTTTGTGAATCTCATAAACTTGCATTCATAAGAGAGAATTTTTAAATGTGAAGATCATTTAGCATCATCATTAGAGATAGAAGTAGTAGCTGACTTTATTGAAGTTATTAACATGGCCGTCCAAAGTATTAATGATTTCCAAGTTCTTCTTACAGAAGATACGAAATGGTCAACAAAGATTATGAATTTACCGTGATCAGAAATTGGATCCTAAAATTCCCATTCCAAAGTTATTTCAATACAAACAGAACTATTACAGTGAACAATATAAATAATATTATTACGGATGTTAGATAAATAATAACTGTCCTCATTATAGAATGGAGGGTTTGTTTTTACACCATATATAATGCCTGTAGAAACTATGCCGTTGCAGTCGCAGCTTAGCGTGTCTCCTGCCATTTAGCGGGCGTAGGATAAGGAGGAGTTCTTTGATTTTTGAACTGTACAGCATTTTGTCCTGCTTATACAATCCGTATACTTTTTGCGGATACATGGCTAAGAAAATGTGCATTTATAATTTTAACGTCGAAACACGTTAATATGCTCGAATTCGCGAACGTCATTCCTTTTAATAGTCCCTTCTTTTTCAGCGAATACGCGGTCGTTTTTGTTCACACATGCACTTGCGCGGGTGCATCCATCGCGTAAACTGGCTTTTAAAGAGATTGCTCATGTAGTATTTAGGTTTACATGATTTTGTGTGATAATTGTTCGAATCGTAATAAAATCGAAAATTTAATCAAAGAAATGGATAGAATAAATGCTGACTTGCAATCAAGTCATGTTTTCTTAAAATTCATCTTTTCACACGACCCTCAAAATCATTCGTCCAAATTTTTGTCATTATTGACTACCGTAATATATCGCCTGAATTTTAATCGCGAAGTAAAGAATGCAATAGGGCTAGTAACGGAAAAATCTAAGCGCCCTTATGGAAATGATGCATCGTTTTCCTGGAATGAGCATCGACAAAGATTCTACAAATGCCGAATTCAGTCATATAAATAAAGTAAATCATCCCGTGATTAATGAAAGAGATTACCTAACAGATTTTTATTAACATGGAAAAGGAAAATTATCTAACTATTCTTCTCTTCAGGAGGTACCAAAGAGTACCTGCCAAAACCACAAAGATTATTTAATCGTTCTTTAAAATAATATCCATATAATAAATGGAAATTATTAATCACACCTTAGAGAGGTTACACTTTGAACGTCGCTTCGCGATAGCTTTTATTTCTAAGCCATCGAAAGTGCTTATAAATTATATGGCGGAAATATTCCATTCATAACTCTGTCTCTCTCCCATATTTGTCTCCCTTCCAGGGGGAAGGGAGACAAATCTCGGCCCAATCCACTCCTTCCTCTCCTGCCCTCTGCCCCCTCCCCTCCGACTCCCCCGTCCTTCGAGCACACCTAAATGTGTTAAATATTGAAAACAATGGTTCTTTTTGGTGATCATTAAAAACAGACTTTTCCCTCTAATGATGGCATAAAATGATGAGTTCCTGCATCTAGTTCCGCGATAGCACATCATTTTTCAATAATGTTTTTACCATCGTAACGACCAATTATCATACAAAATCATGTAAACATAAATACTAACCGAGTAATCTCTTTAAAAGCCAGCTTACGCGATGGATGCAACCGCGCAAGTGCATGTGTGAACACGAACGATCGCATATTCGCTGAAATAGAAGGGAACATTAAAGGGAAAGACGTTCGCGAATTCGTGCATATTAACGTGTTTCGACAATAAAATTGTAAATGAACATTTTCTTAGCCATGCATCCACAAAACGTATACGTATTGTGTTAGCAGGACAAAATGCTGTACAGTTCAAAAACCAACGAGCTCCTCCTTATCCTACGCCCGCTAGATGGCAGGAGACAGGCTCAGCTACGACTGCAGCGGCATAGTTTCTACAGGAATTCTATATGGAGTAAAAACAAACCCTCCATTCAATAACAAGAACAATTATTATTTATCTAACATCTTATTGTGATATAAGTAGTGTAATATCCGCAATCATAATCTTTATTTTGCCACTCTAATAGTTCTGTTTGGATTAAAATAATTTTGGAATGGGAATTTTAGAATCCACTTTCTGATCCAGGTAAATTCATCATCTTCATTCATCTTTCATATCCTGTCTTCTGTCAGAAGAACTTGGAAATAATTCATATTTTGGACGGTCATGTTAATATCTTCAATAAGGTCAGCTACTGCTTCTATCTCTAATCTTCTTGTGTCAATGGGATATGCGATATGATGCATGTATCGATAATTAGTTATCAAAATAACTAACGAAAAAAATATCGAAATCACCAATTATGCAATGGAATACCAACATCGTCATGAGTTGATACCAGGATAATACCAGTTCCCGCCCTTTCAAAATCATGGAACTCCATATATTTCATAGATTTTATTGTTCAAGAGTATTATGAATTCAAGTTTATGAGATTCACTACGTAAATAACTGTTCTTTCTTTTAATGGATGGAAATGAAGGATAAATATGAAGTATGGAAAGGAAAAAGAAACATGAAAACTTACTTGTAAACGATAACTACTCTATGTTTTAAGCTAATTCACATCTTTCTGGTACTGCGCTGCGACAACTCAAAGTTAAATGATATAAACATGATAAGAGGCTAATGTAGATTTGATAATCTCATGATGATTTTATTTAATCGTTTGTGGATACCACAAGGGCAGCAATGAATAATTAAACGAACAATATGATTTTATTTACATATAAAAGTACTTTTACATTCATTAAGTTTATTAATTTGATTATCCAAAGAATAATTTTTAAACTATATTTCCCATTCATCTTCTCCGCATCCTCTATTTTTACGATATAATGCTTTACTTATGTCTGTTGCTCACGGTAAAATTTTCGGTTAAACGTTTTATAAAATCTACTAATTTTATAAAAATGAGCTTGCTAACGATAAAACCGTTTTATAAAACTTAGTTTAATAAAATGTTTTACGGAATAGGACAGGTTCTATTTCCATTAAACCGTTTTATGCAACAACCAATGAGACGTTCCACTCATCGCGTTGATAATAATCTCGTATCCATGGGACGCCAAACAAGGAAAACGTAAACAAAAGTTCATGGAACGTTGAGGCAGTATCCTTCTTGTTAGAAGAATCCGTTAGAGCATGAAAACTTACCGTTACTAAAAAACCGTTACGTGTGATCAGAAAGTAAGTAAATAAACAATACATATAGTTTTTAACCTAACAGTCATTCAAAAGAGAGTGAATTTATCACTTCAAGTGTTCGCAAAGCGTCTCATAGATGGCAGGACATTGCTGTTTTATGAACAGTTTTACCGTGAGCAAGCAAGTACGTTTTACATACGATTCATAAAACTTTCGATCAAAATTTTTATAAAACTCTTTTATGGAAAGTTTTACCGTGAGCAACAGGCATAAGTCTAGAGCCTACGAACTCCCGAAGGTTCTCCCCTACTAATGGTTACGTCTGACTTTGAGAATAACCTTTCTGAAGAAACTGCTGCAGCAGTAATAATTGGATACTCAATGGCTACATTGTGCGAAGTGGGATATAAAATGTGTCGTGTCATCCTATACCAACAAAGGGTTAACAAAGCTCTTGAGTTAAGCCGGTGGATTTTTTTCATCATAATAAATTTTATCATAATCTATCACTCGCGATTTCCGTATGCTCCCCATCCCGGTAGCGTGTTAGGTACGACAGTTTTAAAATATAAATGAAAAAACATTACTTACCAAAAAACAAAAAAAAATGTTAAGACACTAAAGCACGACGAAAAAAGATCGACCTTCCGTTATAACGTTCCTAATACCTCCCTGTTCAAATATGCTTAGGCTAATGCATTAAAATTTGTTTCGTGAGTTAGAAGATTAGTTAAAACTCTTGACATAGGTACATTTTATTTCACTTATTGCGATCAATGTTCTGAATACTCTATAACTGAATACTTGAAGAAGGGAATAAAGACGTGGAAACAACTGTACCTTAAGAAAATAATTATGTACATATCAGTGAAATTTCGAAATAATAACACTCATTGAGAGACTTTGTTTTATATTTCAATGCGATGAAGACATAGAGGTGACTGGATATTTGCTGCACATCGTCACATGTTTGTCTTCTGTATAGTGTATTTAATTTGACTGAATTCCAATTAAAACATTTATTTATCAACTAGGTGTTATTCATATATATAAGATTGGTATCTCTTACCACGAGTCTTATGTAAAACCATTTATTTTTCATGAATTTTAAATCAAAGAAAATTAAAGCAGTCATGATACATCTAGCACTTATGTTGATTAAAATTGCATACTTCTTTTATTAAACCCCGTGGGTTAGAATTAATTAGCGGTTGAATTTCACGTACCGCATTAACAAAAAATAAAGTAGTGAAAAATATTTAAATGTGCCATCCACTTCAATACCCGCCGTAATTCCCTAGTTCCCAATCGTTTAACCCAGAATGCAACAATTCAATATTCTTGCCATTAATTATTTACGCCATATTTTTGCTACTGCCTAATTTCCACTATTTAAGTAAATAAGAGTAGCATTCGTAATAATTTGCATGGAATTAGGGAAAACGTGATATAAACAATATTAATTTGCACAGAATTCCCTTGGCAATCGTTAAAGTACTAATCGAAAAAGATAAAGGAAGCAAATGGAAATGTGATAATTATTCATCTCATGTCAATAAGAAATGAACTAAATGAGAAAGAATTATGTTAAAGAACGCAAGAGATATTCCACCAGTAACATGTCAGTCCATCGCACTAGCTCCTCCATAAAAATTTTCAGGAGCATCAAAGGATGTATCGAAACAGCTTTAATGATATATCCTTCCATGTTGAGCGCGCAGATTAAGAAGCTCCTACATAATGCCACAGAGTAATATTATGATGAATGATTACCCTATGATAGTACTTAAGATCTTATTTCGAAATTTTGTACCTAAATGTCACACCAAGTGCAAAGGAGAAGTTCCAAAAGCGCAAATAAACGCCAGCAAATGTCATCATCGGTAAATTAACTACTGATGGATGGTTTTGAATGCATCGGTACTGTGCCAATAAGGTCCTAACTGTAATAATGTAAACATAAGAATATCAAACGTACTGCGTTAAACAGGCCAAATTGTTAAATTTCCGATGCCAAAATGATGAAGGAGCTAATGCGACGTCAAAAACCAACAGAACGGAGGAAACTATGGGTAAAATCAAGCTATAGCGCAAAGTTGTGAATATTTATAGAACATAAGTGCTGAATCGAGTGTTACCCTACTTTTGGGGTAAACTATATTTCTGAATAAATAACGGAAATGTGTCCAACTTTTTGCATGCGAAAATCAATAATGGTCTTTAAAACCTTTTGGAGGCTTGCAGCAGAAAATATCCGCTTAGAGTAAATAAATTTCCAATTTTCTCATATAAAACGCCAGAGATAATATATGTAAACAATTTTGTCCCTAATATAAGCCTTAAATCAAGCCCAGAATAATAATCAACATCTGCCAAAACAATAATGCACTTAAAACTCTTATTTCAGATCCAATGAAAGAGTCCTCATTTAGGTATCACATCGCTTTAGTACCACTAAAGAGTCAATCTTGATGTATTCCCTCATTTCAGTCCGACAGAAATGAGCTTGGATAGCTAGAATGATCACCAGTGGGCTACAGTACATATACAAGTCGCAGTGGCACTGAACGCGGATATACCAGAAAGGGTGACACTTTCCCCATTCTCAAAAACTCCTAAAGGACGCGGCAGCGGCACTTGCAGGTGGATGAAGCGTTGAGGGTGCCGCACGGGAGAAGAAAAGGAAAACAACTCCCCATGGCCGCTTTCGAAACCTACACTCACTTCGGTAACTGCCATGTGAGTTATCTTTATCACCCTGCGGTTTGTGTGACACCCTCATTTCACTCTTTCAAAGGCCTAGGTAACAGAATAATTAACGTTCATTACGACACCAAGTTTTTTCATGAAGAATGATATCGCTCGAGTTCAGTGAGAGTATATTCCGCGGCTTAAATGGGGAACATCATGATGCACCTATTAAATTAATAGTGCGTAAATGAAACATTAACTTTTATAGTATATACCTCTATATTACTGTATAACTGTCTTTATTACTATCTATACTGTAAATAATGAAAATTAAAGGTCATCATATATTCTATGAAAATGACTATAAATCGAGGTAACATACACGGCATAAAACCGGAAATAATAAATAAATTCATATTTGATTATTTCTACATTTCTAATTTGCTTTATATGCCACGATTATCACATTAAAATCTCCTAATTTTGCATGCATCGAGCCTATGAAGACTGATTTCTCATTCTCTCGTTCTCCTTCAATGGACGCACTTCCGTCTTAAGTGATGACAACATTTTTACATCAGCTCCGCCCGATTCTCTCCACTTGTGAAGTAAAGATGAACTCGGTTTGACAAGTTCGAAAGCGGCCTAAGGTGGGATGAGGATGAGATGAACGGGCGAGCGCCCGAGATAAGTTGTGCTTGCGTGGGTGTTTGTTGAGGGAATGGTGGAGGGGTGCACTTGCCGAATGGAGGTGTGTCAAGAGAGGAGGAAAGCCGGCGGAAGGAAAGGAGTGATTTGGGGGTCAGGGGTCAAGGCGAGCGGAGACAACGGTGTTCATATTACTCCTTGCTTGAGGAGTACTTCCTTAAAAAACACCTCGGACGCGCACTTGAGGAACAATTGATAGGCCTCCCGTTTGTCGAGTGGAGGGAGGCGGAGGGCGGAGGAGAAGATAGGAGGAGACTTTGGGCAGACTAGGTCGCCGTTTACTTCCCGCTCCCAAGCCGAGCCCTTTGAGGGAAGATAAACTGAAAAAAGAACACCTTAGAGGGCAACGAGGATTGGTGGATGAAGAACTGTAGCTGCCAGCCCCGTCACAGCCGAGATAGGGAAATGGCGCTGACGGCGAAAGCATTTCAAGGAGATATTTTACTCCGTATACAAATGGATATTCTAATTTTTTCCAGGAGTATCATAAAAAACAAAGTTTTTCGGGTGTTCCACCGGGTTTGGGTCTTCATCTCTGCAGATGTTCCAAAGAATGACTCGCTCTTTATCGTCAGGGGAAGACTGTGTAGTTTTACTTTCGAGCGTAAAGAGCCGCTCTTCGTGGTGTAGTGGAAAATTCTTCGAAAACAATAAGGCGCGATTATGTAAGATTACGTTCAAAAGTTTTTCCGCTCACGGTCGAAAGAAAGGCGTCGACTACTGAGTACTTGACGTTACGGGCATTGTGAATCATTTGAAGGTTTATTTTTGTTTGCACTTTTATTAATAATTAGAAAAGTTTCGCATGGGAGATCTTTGTTTGAACTATATGGGTATATGATTGTAATTTAAAGTATTAAATGGCATAAAAAGCTATGTATGATATGACAGAGTAATTGAATTTTAATAATTATAGCAATATTGAATGTGTCAATGTTTTCCATGTTATAGCAATGAATAGGGATGATATAAAAGTGCCTTGTTATTTTACGTTTTTTACATTTTACTATATTCCACGCCGTCTCAGAGTTACCTTCGAATATTTAGTTGTAATTCGTTAAAACTTCGGACGATTGTTATTGTTGAGTCAATTAATTGATTTTAATTGATAATACAAAGTGTACATTTAATCTATTCATTGATATTCTAATCATAAGTATTGGCCTAGAAGGTTGTGCAAGTTTATTTTTGGAGATAATTTCATACTCGTCCTGTGGCATTCATTCATAACGATTTAAAGCATCTTATCCAACTGTTGCATTTAAATTTCCATTTTAATTCAAGTTGCCATCATTTAGTTTCACTTAAGCAATAAATAACGATATCACTTTCGCTGAGAATATTAAAATGAAGATATAGCGTATGTTGTGACTGCACATCGTGGTAATCCAGTGATTAAATATGTTTTAAATTAACTGTAATGGGTTGCATGAGTGTGTGTGGTATCTTAAAAAGTGTCATTAAATTAATTTCGGCAATTATTTCCTTGTTTAAACTATTATCTTAATTAATATTTGGATGGATGTAACTTGAAATTGTGCTGGTGACTATATTTATTGCTCTTGAATAGCAAGTGTGGTTGTTTACATTCCACAGACAGGGCAATGATTGATTTGTATACTCATGCAGTTTATTAAAGTGTTTTATTAGGCTTCTTTCAGCATATATTTACCTCTTAAGATTTCATTTAATAATTGTATACGGAAAGGGATTGTTTTGATGTAATTAATCGGTCCAGTTTTAAGGCAGGAAATTTTATTTAGCAGTAGTGCTTGTCCTTAGAAAGGATTATTCCTCGATTTGAGTGTCGCGCTCTGGAGAAATAGAGGAAATATTTTAAATGTCTTTCATCAGTCTCACGGTAATCATTGATGATGCAGGAAATAAAACGGAAGCCCTTAAAAAGTTGTATAAGCATTTGGAAGAATGTAAAAGTAGTATTACGATTTAATGATTCCAAGAGTAGTTTTAATACCTATTGAGAGCCAATTAGTGATCACTAAGTAATTTATATGATATTTAGGGGAATAACTGGAAAATAATTAGCATCGATGATTATCCTTTTGGATTTGGGTGTTATAAGTTAAACGACAAAATACTCATTAGTTGTTATCTATATGAAGTGATAGATGCCTGGAGATTTCAACCTCCAAAGAAACTAAAACACGTAAATATGTCTTGAATAAACATGATAAACTCAAAGGTTAGGGGATGTTGTGAGTGAAATAAGTATAATTTTAATTAAGATCAACTTAGGATAGTTTTTAGATATAGCAGTAATGACTGGCTGCAATATCGTTCGTAAGATCATGTATCATATGAAAACGAATAGTGGGTAGTGTATAATATTTTCGAGGAGGTTAACTTCATAAATTAATGGATGAAGGCGATAATATGTGGAAATTCCGGACGTTACACATGGTAAATGAAACAAACTTTGTACATTCCACACAGTTTTATATATTCCCCGATCGATTTCGACGAAAAAGCGTAATTTTCAAAAGGGGGCCTACTGAACAAACATTTCGCTACAAGGCGATATATATGTTTCTGTGAGGAGTGGGGGAAGGACTCAAACCAAGAGGGGGGTGAGTTTAAGTTGGGAGTGAGGGGGGCGGTGTGGGGGGCTGGAGGTAGAGGTGAGGGAGGGAGTTGGGTTCCATCAAGGACAGCGGTGGGGGCACAATTAGTGGTGAGGGTTCTGTGGCGGGCATTAGGATAGGGATACAATTCGGATTTTAACACCGTTAAAAACATCTGAGAGGATTTAAAGTTTGTCACATCATTTAAAATACATAAATTCGGTGAAATAGAGTGTCTTAAAGTTTCCACAATTTCTAAATAATTTAACTTACAACTTGTATCATATGTATGTAAATTTTGGTGTTAAATTCACTCTTATGACCAGTATCTAGAAGATGTTTGGCAAAATATGATTTACAATCACTATAGTTCACGCTTAGTTTGTGATCCTTGATTCGGGTTTTAAATTTCCTACCAGTTTACCCCACATACACTCCTTTGCACTCCCAACAATGAAGCGCATTATTTACACTTTTTCCAATACATCCACTGGGTATTTTGAATTAAATAGCACTGTCCCTTCGGAAGTGGGTGATAAAAACACACTCGATACTTGTCCTTTGGAATATGAGGGAAAAAATTGTGGAAGATATGGCCGAGAAAAGGTAATTTACACCAAATTATGGTTTTCTCACATCGTGCATCTTGAAGAGAAGTTGAAGATTTCACTGTATTTTGGTAAACTTTTTTATTCAGCAATTTGTGGATCAGGATAGAGCTGCAACCGTTATTATTACCTATAGTTACGATGGTATTTAATTCTGTTTTGAAGCAGGCAGTATCGAGAGGAATAGATACTATTCTGTGAATCATAGATTTTAACGCTGCTAGTTTATGAGTAAAATGAGCATGAGAGTCTGCGGGAATAATTACATCTGAGAAAGTATATTTCCTATAAATCGAGAAGAGGTGCTTACTATCTTATAGGGAGATTGTTAAGTCAAGGAAATTAATGCTTCTCCATCCTAATTCCTTAGTGAATTTGAGGGAGGGATTGAGTGAGTTTTAAATGTCTAATAATTGGTCTAGTAGTCTTTTGCTCCTCGTCCACAGGCATAGTATGTCGTCAACGTATCTAAAATAATAAAAGATGCTCTTTTGTAACGGGTTTCCAGAGTTAAAAAGATTTTATTCCATGGAGTTCATTAAGATCTCCGCCAATATAGGTGTAAGGGGGGACCCCATGGATAGGCCGTGGTTCTGTCTGCAAAAACTTCCATTGAATTGGATATAATTTTGTTCCATACAAACACTTAGTAATTTTTCAAAATCGCTTATTGTGTATCAGATTTTCAGGCTTGACTCGGTGAAACCATATAGCGATAATTTAAAAATGATTGCTGTCGGTCTAAACCATGGGTCGGAAGAAAATAAAACTTTTTGTGAAATATTACAAAGTGATATCATTTTTAAATTATCGTTTATTATTTTGTCTTGGACCGATGAATGCCTGAGTGATTCTAACGTTCAAGTCACGGCTTGTTTGGCTAAGGCCGAGGTGAAAAGGTTGCAAAAATCAAATGACACCAATTTCCCGTGCACTGATGGCGTAGTATTGCTTAACTGGATGGCTAATCACACCATATTATAATGAATTAAAAATGTTAAAAATTGAAAAAAGAAGAAAATTTCAAATGGGACTCTTCAAGTACAAACTTTTAAAAACTGAAACTCCTTCCTACATTTTCCAACCTTACACAGATAATTCAATGAAAAAAACAAGGAATACCAGAAATAAAAATAAATTAATTGTACCCTGTCACAAAACTACTATGTATCATAATTCATTTTACATCAGTTCATGCTATGTATGGAATTCGATTCCCCAAGAGTTGAAGGATATCACATCAGTAAATAATTTTAAAAAATGTTTGTTGTCATTTTATTTCCATGAAACTTGAATTGTATCAGCATGAGAAACTTGCTGTTTATGGGTTTCTGTGTTCATCAAATTTATTTCGATTGTTGTATAGCTATTGTATAATTTTGTATTGTTGAAAATCACTAAAAATTATATTTGTTGAAAATTACTATTGTGAAGTTGAGAGTTGAAAAAAGAGATTACTGCGTAATTTTGGAAATTTTTATAATAAATGTTTGTTTTCATTTGTCTTTGATGAAATTTGATATATGAATTTACATAAGAATTTGTAATATTTGTTTTTCAGTTCATTATTATTATACCGAGTGTTTTATGATTTTGTTATCTTTGTTCATCATACAGAATGTTCTATGATTTATTTTAATGTAGTACTTTCTCTGTCCGAGTGTTTATGTACTTACATAGGCTCCAAAGGATATGCTCCTAGAGCCAATAAAACTTATTTACTTATTTACTTTACTTTAATTAAATAGAGTTCTTGATGCTGTGGGAGGGATTGAAGTCGGTGAAGCTCCTGATGAGGACATTTAACTTGGAAGAAAGGGAATGTGAGGGGGCAGTAACGTGAGAGACCACTGGACGTATTGGGGTGTTAAGTTTGTGGATTTTGGGGAGTCCATACATCATCGGAGGTAAGGGGTTCGTATATTTCTACTAAATTGAAGAATTTAGCAATCATTAAGATTACTCTGATGTATTGCGTCGAAAAAAAAACTACAAAATCAGTCGCTTCTTTATCAGTTCAACGCTGAAGAGGGTGGCTTGATTGTTCTGAAGGCCTTTGTGAAGATGAAATATACCTTTTAAAATCGAATGCCATAATTCTTAATCCACCAACGATAAAATCTAGAAAAAATGCAATAAGAAGTATGGAATAAATATGACCATACAGATTAAAAATAACATTTTTTCATCCTGTTGCAATCTGTATTAAACACTTTGTCTCATCACCACTGAGTTAAGGAAATTCCAAAGAAGTAAGTACTCGTGTTGGAATTCACATTCCACCAGGAGCGGTGAGAAAAAAGGGAACCAGAATGAGGAGCGTTTCGACACTTGAAAATGATTGTATATTTAATATTAACCAAAATAAGAAAGATAAAAGCCTTAAGAAAAGGCAAAGAGATTCATTATACAAGAAAGAGTAAAAATTAAAAAGGCATAGCGAGGTGGTGGAACGCGGGGAAGCGGGTGTTTGGGGGCCAGGTGGAGAAAGTGAACTGCCCTGGAGGACTGATCACTTTCCCAGTTTCTCACGGGAGGAAGTTTTAGGGGAAAAATATAAAGAAGGTTGACTAGGTTTTTGCTTTGAACACAACAAACGTGAAGCTTTTTTAGGACAATAACAGACTTAAAAAAGAATAGGTTTCGGGGGCGATAGGAATTAAAGGGAGGGGAGGAACGGGGGAGGGCGTTTGGCGGTTGTGAAAATGAGGAGATAAGTGAGCGGCGGGAGATGATGGCCCAAATAAAACAGGTGGGGGAGGGAAGAGCGATAAAATTAAGCGCCGTCAAGTTTTGGCTTTCGTCTTCTTCCGTATGGCTTTAGGATACCCATATGGAGCTTTGCGCGTTACCTCATTTCAATGGTGAAATAAGGCGATACTTGTGAGATTTCACAACAAAAAACATCAATAAAGGTTAAACTGTTTGTACAATTTGAACATATGTTTTTATTGACAGACCAATTTCGACGGCTAGAGCGTGTTTTGGAAATTTAGGTTAATCATTATTCCTTGGCAAAAACTGTTTCGCACTGCAAAAATAGTCCCGGCCCATTTAGCAGCACATTTGAACGCCGCAGACGTTCATCCAGACACAAACTCACATTCAGCAGCAACATGACGCAAATCACTCTCTGTAGCTCAGGTATACAGCATGACACGACTCCCACGGGAAGCGCTTCGCATTAAATGTCACAGATTGCGCTGGCGAGACGGTTGGCAGAGGTCAGTCTGCCTGCATCCTTACTTAGCCCTCTTCACCCTTGATAGGGCTCCTGAGCATCATTCCTGATGCGACAGAACGCTCGGTTGATGCACCGCCGGATTCGACATTTGTGTTTTTCACCCACCCGGCAAAATGTTCAGCAGATTTGCGAACAGTCTAAAAGGAGAATGGACGCAACCCACGTCACAGATTGGTTCTGCTGTTTACCCGCCCATTAGGATGAACAAGGCATATTATCTAGTGGTGGGTCTTTCGTGATTGATCAAATCCCGAGATCAGGTTCTCTTCAAAGATTGATCGATAAACTGGATCTTCCAATGACCGAAGAATTCATCTTTACCGATCAATTTAGGAATGTTTCTATGACATCAAGTATCGATCACGAGATGTGAGACCGGCCAAACAATAATGAGATAAAATAAAGAGATGGCACTTAGGTGGCAAAATTTATTAAAAGAGGTTTGATAAAAAACTATACACTAATATCTATCTATTATACCTACATTGCTTAAGTACACAAATCAATCATTACGCTTTGACTGAGGATGTAAACTGCCAAACTTAAAATCCAAGAGCATCCATGTAGTCAATAACTTAATTTCAATTCCATTGATTCCAAATTTTATATAATAGTTGAAACAACGAACTAATTGCAATCACCAATCTTATCCGACTATTGCAAAGATTATGCAAAACATTTAACTCATCTCCTGTCATAACACATTCATTAGGAGCGTCTACCTAATACAAATTACCTTTAATGGTAAAAATATCACCCCAAGAACACATGCAATACATCACAGCACATATAGTACATATAACATTCGTAATCACTGAATGTCCATAATTGCATTGTCACTTAAACACACGATAAACCTTCGTTTTAATATTTTCGACAAATATTAAGTCTCTTACACAAATGAAACTTAGTGATACCATTGTAATTAAAAATTGAATTGAAGTGCTACATTAGGATAATTTTCTTCAAAATCTTACAACTAATGAAAACGTTGATCGGTTCAATTTACATTCCAAAATACACTTTTGCAGCGTTCTATGCTAATATTGATTATTGGTTTTTATAACGAGTTTAGAATAATTTCAGTTCTATAAAATATGTCAGTTTTCATTAATTTTGTAATCGTAAGGGATAATTCTAATAGTCTTCTTGATTATGCTTAAAATCACAAACCAAGGACACTGTGTAACAACAAAAGAAACCTTCGAACGTATGGTACAATTGTGCCTTCAATTGTTTTCGTATAACTACTATGGACTCCACGTAAACCGGCACTAAACGAGGTAGCTGTATACATCGGTCATGCTTACAGTATATACTCGCTTTGCTCACTAGAACCTCCGCGACTAGCCGTTTGGCGGCTTCGCCCCCAACGTCTGTGTATGTTAAAAAAAGTTTTACTTTGGTACCATGTTGCCACCGAACTATAAGTAATAGAGAGTAAGAATAAGCATAAAGTTGTAGGCAACGATGAGATCTAAAAAAACACCCAACAATTTGAGACCCAACTGCTAGTTTAGAAGCTACAGTGGAAAACCGATAAATCCAAATTGTGCGCAATGTTTCCAGCGAACTATAAGTGTTAGAGAGAAATGATTTGCATAAATGTTAGGACTTGACGAAATCTAAAAAAGCCGGCCAACAGGTTCGAGATCAGACTTAGTTTAGCAGCTACGAGTTGAGAGGGAAAGATGCGTTCGAAAATATGACTTTGGCACCATGTTGCCATAGAACTACGAGGGAATCCGTGTTATCGCTAATTATCCGTAAAGGTCATGTCAAGGCGCATACCCCTGACAACGTTCAAAGTCATACCTACACTGGCGAGGGCGTGAGGGAAAGAAACATTAGAGAGTTTCATGAATTAGAGATATAATATAATATAACATAATATATAATAATTCCTTTGGCACCATGTTTCCAGAAAACTTCGAGGGATGAAAAAAACCGATAGCAGAGATTCGTAGGCCTGCATGAGATCTAAAAA
This sequence comes from Pyrrhosoma nymphula, assembly GCA_963573305.1. Lineage (NCBI taxonomy): Eukaryota > Metazoa > Arthropoda > Insecta > Odonata > Coenagrionidae > Pyrrhosoma > Pyrrhosoma nymphula. The sequence goes on along the minus strand of OY754332.1, from coordinate 99,779,392 downwards.
AAAACGACTAACAGATTCGAGATACGACTTCTAGTTTAGAAGCTACAGTCGAAAAACCAGGAGTTTCGCGAAAAGCCGACTTTGACACCATGTTACCAGATAACTAAAAAGAATGGAAAAGAACGAATGGAATAAAGTTGTAAGCTGACTTCTAGTTTCACAAGCATCCGAATTTGGCGCCATATTACCAGCCAAATATTGGTGAAGTTGAGGTTTTACTAATCCCTTGCAAACGGCATGTCATGGCGCGTGTCCATGTCAAGCTTCAGAAACATTTGACAGTTTTTCCAAAACTCGACTTGGGCACCATGCTACCAGACTACTATAAGAGTTAGAAAAAAAGCATGAAGTTTTAGGACACGATAAGATCTAAATCCCTGGGAAAAATACATTTCAAATCAGATCCCTAGTTTAGGAGCTATAGTAAATAAACCGCCAAAAATAGAAATCTTCACTAAAAGTTGTGCCTGGTTAGAAAACTACGAAGCGTAGAACACCAATGTATTTTGCATGGTTAAGAAAATTTAATTCCCCTATATAAAAATTTCGCCAGATTTCACATACGACCCACCGTTTGAAAGATGTGAAGCGAGAACTGAAAGTCTAATTTTCTAAAAGTCCAAAACATCCGCTATTTTTATATTTTTTGGGTCACTTCCGGTTAAAACTTCCATGATGTCGGGAATTTTCCTCTGAGGAATTCTTTCAAAGAAGGTCCGTGAAAAATATCAGGCTCATAGCTCGTCTGGAAATGGTCGGGAATAGGTATACGTGAGTGAGTGAGTCACACATGCGGCTGTATAGTATTATGAATCACGAATGGCCAGCGAGAGCAGCGTTCGCTACGATTTTGTATCAATCACGACTTTCCTGAGAGATCATTGATCGTAGGCAACTAGAATAGATCACTCGCTGAAACATCACTCACGATCGAATCACAAGTGGGAGTGATAGGCGTGACTGAGATCAGTCAAAAGACCGACTTTACCCATAAATAATATAATCCAAAATATATGATTTTGTCGAATTGCACCTTTCTATGCGTCAATAGGATGTTTGTATGGCAATTAGATATAATTTATTCAAAATTTAAAAACCCGTTATTGAGCAAATCAAGGAAGAGAAACCCAAACTACAAGTCGAAACAAAAATCTATTCATCGTAACTTTGAGATATTAAGGTCAACATGCATTGCTAATTTTACGAGGGAAAAATATTGCTCAAAATTTCAATACGATATCATAAGAGAAAATTTTAATTAATAATATTATTAAAAATATAAAAGACTTAAAAGCATATCCCATTTGCAAGTGAGAATATATTGCGTTATCACAATATTTATTGCCTCAAATTATACATTTACACTTAGCGTGCGGGGTCGGTGAAGGGAACGAATGACTGTTTAAAGAGGTCGGTTCACAGCACGTATGACTCTGTGTACGGGTCAATGTGCAACATAGGTTACGTTATCGTCATTTGCACACACAAATTTCGAAACTCAATGTTAATCTAAGAACATTCATGAAACGCATATGTAGCCTATAGGTAACATTTTCCTTTAGCAGGAGAAAAATTCTACAAGCTCTTAATTCTCATAAAAAGAAATTCATTATTGTATTACAACTGAATTAGAAATTAAAAATTACATGATGTAATAATGATGAGTTTATATTATGATGTAATTACTTACTTCCATGGCCATTCATATCAAAGGTGGTATTTGGCGTCGCCAACGATCCACCTCCACTTCTTCCGCGTCTTCCTCGTTGACCCTCATCTTATTCATGTCTATGATTACTTGGTCTTTCCATCTCTTCTTTGAACATCCATGAGGTCTTCTTCCATTAGGGCTTTCTTTCCCAACTTGTTTTATTAAGGCGTCCTCTTCCCTTCTTATTATGTGCCCGACACTTCGCAATCTTCGGCTCTTGGCTTCGGCTACAACGTTTGGTGCTTCGAATAGCTACCTTATTTCTTCGTTATGTTTCATCCTTCACGTTCCGTCTTCTCTGGTAGGTCCAAAGACTTTTATAAGTACTCTATTTTCAAAGGTAATCAGCTTTTTTTCAGTCTTTTTGTCAAGAATCCATGACTTACATCCATATAGAAGGACTGGTCGTACTATAATTTTTTAGATTTTTAAATTTGTACTGATGGATAAAAGCTTTGACGACATATGTTCATTTGAGGAAAACATGTTTCTATTGGCTGAATTAATTCTGCGTTGGATATCAGATTGTTCACTGTTGTTGGAGCTGATCATATTACCAAGGTATTTAAAATCATAAACATTTTCAATGTTGTGATCTTCAACTGGAGACCATTTGGAGTAGTCATGATTCCAACCAAAATACGTACCTCTTTTCTTATCGTCGCTGACTTTAAGCCCTGCCGCCTGGGTTTATTCGATTAGAGTTTTTGCCATGTCTTTGACGTCTTCTTTGCTGTCTGCCGACAGAACCTGGTCAACTGCGAAGGCGAGCACCGATATATTTTTTCCTATATTTAACCCCAAATCAGTTTTCCTTGTTTCCTTTGGAGCCCTTTCTAAAGCAATAATGAAACGTATGGGGGATAGACCGTCTCCTTGTCTCACCCCAGTCTTCACTTCAAAGGTTGCAGAGTAATCGTTATTAATTTTTATTTTACATTAGCTATTTTTGACACTCAGCAATGCCATCTTGATTAGTTTCCTAGGAATGCCAAAGTTTTTCATCTTTTCCCAAATCTTTTCTCTGCATAAACTATCATTAGCTTCGCTGAAATCGATAAATACGCCAAAGAAATGCTTGTTAAACTCCCAATATTTTGAAATAGCCTGTTTAAGAATAAAGATTTGGTCTGTAGAATATCTGCCTTTCACGAATCCTGCTTGGAGGTCTTCTACAATTTCATCGGTATAAATCTCTAATTTGCTGAGCACAATTTTGGAAAAAAACTTTGTACGTGGTATTTAAAGGAGATATTCCGCGGTAGTTGTCTGGGTCTTGTTTGTAACTTTTTTGCGCAGTGGGGCAAGTATTGCCTCTTCCCAATCCTTTGGGATATCTTCCTCCTTCCAGACTTACAACAACAGTTTATGTATTATTATGGCCAAAACCTTAATTTATTTTTCTTAAGGATGTAATTATATGGTTTAACTATGATGATATTACATTATTAAGAGTTCCAACGCTACTTATGCATGATTCAATTTTTTTAAATTATACGAATGTTAATAAAAATTCTACTACAGAACAGAAAAAAATGTAAAGACACAAATCACCACGAAGTAAAGAAAACTTTGCAATTTATTCCAACCATCACTTTCACAATTTTACGTGAAAAAATTTGAAACTATCGTATTGAAAACGCCTATTTGCCCTTACTATTGCTCCGGACCTTTACATTGCATTTACCTTCGATGCTGATTCTTTTGATAACATAAAATATATGATAAACAGCTATTATTTGGTGGCCATTTTGTTACAGAGGGATACATTGATAAATTTAAAAAGATGTGTTCATAATTCTCCATGGGAATGGTCATAGTATCCAGTAATATTCGAGCTAATTGTAAGATAGTTTCCTCTAATCCAGTTTTTCCCGAAAACGTTTTCACTTGCGTTGAGAAGCTCTAACCTTGCAGCAGTTCTAACCTTGGATAGTCAGACTGAATGCGTTCATAGGCACTATTCTTTCAAGATTATGTTATATCAGCAATAATTTCGTTTAGCTTTTACGCTATGACGAGGCTATCAAAAACGATTACGTGTTTCACGATTTTGTAGAAAAATGGCATGGTGATTTTATGTGCTGGAGGACATTCACACCCTCAGACCTATCGAGAGCGGAATATCATAGTAAGTTAAAACTTTGTGAGAATGTAAATAAACAGTATGAATAATAAGGATTACTGACAAATACAATTCTATCAACAGTTATCATGGCGAAAATGATGACAGAATAAATGGACGCCGGAACATTAGTACATATTAATTTATCATAATAAATTGAATTTATTCTAAAATTGCAGCATGAATTCAATCTTAAAAGATGAAAACGATAAAGAGTTTAAAAATGAAATAAAGAAGAGAATAAATAAAGGAAATTCTCAATATTGAATACTGTAAAATCTACAGTTTCAGGCTTCAATTCGAGGAAGTATTTAGAAACCATACTAATTAACAACCTTTATAATTTTCCACGGAATTTATTTAAGGGTACTACGAGTATTTTTTTAAACCACAGTCTCTATATTCAAACAGAATTCAAATTGTTTACCTACCTCACTGAAAGCAGCCTTTTATCCAACCTAAACCCTTTCCAAGCTCCTAGGTAATGGTAAAGACAAACAAGAAAGATTTTTCAAGTAATGAATTTATAAACTAAATTGCTAGTGTTCTTATATTTCATATGTCGGTCAGACAAATAGAAAATTCAACATATGCTGTAAGTAACACAAAAGGTGACACAAAAATAAGGAATCCCGCACCATCTTTGCTAAGCACCTCCTGGAATGCAACTATTAAAACGATTTTGCTCCAAAATCCTACAATACTCTCTAAGGGATAAAAAATGGACGCTCTCGAGCAAATCGAGATAAAAAGGAACTTGGAAAACCCTTACACGACCCTTTGTAGTGAGCAAATGTTCCCGCGGCCCTCCTTTCTTCTTTTCGAGGCACTAGCCTTAGGAAATACCAGCCATTCACGCCACCGTACAGTGGGCTTAAATCGAAAAAAGCAGGCCAAAACCTAAAAACAGGTTTTTTTCAGCCCGGAAGATAAAACTGCCCATTCACAATCCATAAATTGGTCCATATGATGATGCACGCCGTTTTTCATATTTCGTAAGTGTTAATAATATACATTGGCTCAAAGTTGGACAAATTTTGCAAAAATCGACCGCGTTACTTTTTTCCGAAAATCACCGAATTCAAGCTAATTCTGAACCTTTTGTAGTGAAGATGTGGAAGAAAAACAGAAAGTATTTAGTATTGCGGTTCTTTTTCATTAAATAATACTTATTTTTTGGACAAAGTTGTTATATTTGTCATCGTTACAGGACAAAATAGCGGGCCCTATTTTCCATCAATTTGTTGCCTTTATGAAGCAAAATAAAAAATGGACATCGACGGACACTTAGATACTTATATCAACGATAATAACAAAGCTTTTAGATTGTGAATCCGAAGAAATCATCAGCAACCGATCGCGACGCCGAAAATAAAATCGATTTTTCGATCGTGCGGCCCACTCCGGATCAGCCCGCCGGCAACGGGGAATGCTTTGGCGCGGAGTGTGTTGGGAAGCGCTATTGTTCCAAAACCTTCGTTATGGCTATTTTCAAGCCATATCAATTGAAAAGGACCTCCATGTACGCTACAATGATGTTAATCCGGGGAAATCGATCTCCATTTACGGTTTCTACTGTTAGCCAAGTTAGCATTTAGTCCGCTTTCCTCGGATGAAATACAGGCTCTAACACTGGCATTTCACGCATATATTTTAGCCTTTGAAAGGATATAGCAGCTTCCTTAGGCTAATTATAACCATCTAAGAAACTAAAACTTATTTTGAACGGTACTACCTAGTAGCTGTTGTCTAATTACTATAACTAAGGCTATTATTATCGGCAGTAGGAAAAGTAAATCTAAGATAAATTTTCACCACATCCCAGCAATCACAGTTAAAAATAAAGCAGTCCACTATGAAGAACACGTAAAAAATCTAGAGGTAATAATGGACAGGAAGTTAAATTGGAATGCACACTGCTTAGATATTAGGAGTAAAAGCTATAAAACTCTCCACCAATCAAATCCAAAAACCAGTTGCCTACAAACTTACGAAAAACAATCGTAAATGCGATTATTTTATTAAGCAATATCAACGAAGAAACAAATAATAAGCTTCAGATTACTATGAATGCTACTGTGAGATTTTTATGTGATCTAAAACGGTGGGATCATATTACTGATTTATATAAGAGACTAAAGTGGCATAAAGTTAGAGAAAGACGGCTTTATTTATCTATTCTCTCCGCCTTCATAATTTTCAAGTAAACCTGTCCTCCATACCTGTTCAACTCTTTTATTAAAAAAACATCCAAAACCGGCTAACAAGGTCCCATCATTTAGACCTACAGATCCCACAGCACAAAACTGAAATGTACCATAAATCTTACATCGCCACTGTGGCAAGAAATTGGAATACTCTCCCAATAGATATAAAAACATGTAATTCTGTACCCTGTTTTAAAAGGAAATTATTTCAATCCATAACCACGAAAATATAATGAGGGAGAAAGTGAAAATGGAAATGATTGTTGTAACACTGAGATCATTTTTAATTTTGTTGTGAAAACGCTTTCTTGTATTTTATGTGTAAATTTATTATTATTATGTATATTTTTGTGAAAACACTGTCTTATAAGCATTATGATATTTTTTAAATTATGTCATGTGTAAATGATAATTAATGTACTAAGGTGTCTGAAAGACGATAAGGTTCTACGACAATAAACGTTTTATTTATTTATTATTATTATTAATTACCGCCGTATTGCGGCAGGCTTCGCAAAAAGGGTATTTCTTTTATGGACCGTTTACGAGTTCTACCAGAAAGTATATTTTCCTGCTACTCTTTTTTTGAACGATTTAAATTGTGAGAATCTTTCAATAATTTATCAGGAAAACATACACACTGTGTCAGTGGTTGTAGTTGATTTGAAATTTTAATGATAGAATTGAAAATGAAATTCACTTTTATTGAGTAATACCTAACGCTATCTAACTAAATCGCTATCTAACGCTATCTATCTAAATCTTATGATATCTAACATAATGCTAGAAAGAAGAAAACACTTCGTAAATTAAATTTGAGAACTTTTTTATTTCGATTTTGGATTTCTACTGTAAAATATATTATTACTAAATTGTTGGAGAACATAGAACAAATCCCTTGCAATGGTATTTTTCTGAGCCGACTGAAGACTCTTTACTTCCTTAATCTATCAATTTCTGTTCATCATCGCTTAATGTTGTTGTATCCCTTTAATTTAATTGGATACTATAATATAATGAAGTATATAATAGTTTAATCTTATTAGATCCTTTGGCATACTCCTGATTTTTTTTGGTATTTATGTTCAGGTGTTAGAAATTAAGGGTTCCGAGGTAAAAATAAGATGTAAGCAAATGTTGGTAGCCAATCTCTCATTTTTTCCAGTTAAACATTCTCTAAATTTTCTTGCATCCTTATTTCGTGCCTCTAAAGCAACTTCTGATAATTTCCCCAATGGAAGAATTACCTCCTTTGCAATTCCGGCATCGCGTATGAGAACTTTGTGAACCGTGGAAGGCATGTAGAACCACGGGTTGAGTTTAGAGAGATATAGTAGGGAGAGCCATTTTTCGTTTCGTCTCAGGAATCATTCGTTATTCCTAGAACTAACTTCCCACTTCTGTTGGTAACGCACCAAGAAAAGGAACATCAGGAAATCAGTAAGGGCCTTAGTAGCGTCACTAATACCTTCTAAGTGAAATTTTCCTGGTAGATAATTCAAATGCCTTTCAACGGTGGTTTTGTGTCAAAGATATATTTTTTTATGCAACAGTAGACGAGATATTTCGTGACGAGATTTTATTTTTACTGAACATGTACAAGACTCTACCTTCTCCCTATAAAAAACTATGCATTTATTTTCGCTCACACACAGGAGGGACAAGAAATAAAAAAATGTGAGACACTTAGTGATAACATTAGGAAACTAATGCCGATATAACATTTAAGATATAACTACTCTGTACATTCTGTGAATATTACTAGGTGTGCGAAATTAAAACACATACCTGAATTGGTGACCGAATTTTGGAAAATAGATAAAAAAAATATCACCACAATGCTGCCCGGAATTGATGATAAAGTGGTCACAGGTTTCCAGTAATCAAAACCAAACCAGGCAAGATTTTCTAAAAAAAGCACCAAAGTACAACTGTCCTCTTCCACTTTCAATTTAGAACTAAATGCATGTATGCATTTCTCACAAAAAATGCTAGTTTATCTTCGGAAAAGAAACATAATGTCCTGCACTAACTGTTCGCGGGGTCTTAAATATACCCTTTTTGCGAAGCCCGCCGCAGTGAGGACGGAGCGGCAATTAGACACCAGGTGCTGGCTGGTACAAGAGAGTCACCAAGGAAAGATACTTAATAAATACCGTTAGACGACTTCCTTTGCGCAAGAAATGGCTTTATTTTAAATAAACTCCATATCTGGATATTGGAAAAAATTTAACATCCCCTTGAAGTCGGACAAATGATCTAGGAATTTAATTGCCGTCCTAATAATCGAAAGACTCTCTTAAATCCAAGGCAATGTATTTCGGCTAATCGAAGTACAATACTAGAAGAGGGTAATACCTACAGTGTAGCGGGTCGCTGATCAACTCAAAGGTCGAGCGTCAGAATGGACCCATCAACATCCCACGCGAGAGACACGCGATGGAACATGACGTCCCGTCTTAGAATTCGGAGAGAGTACTCGGACCGCAGATTCATTTACGATTGCAGTTCGTAACTTTTCTGCGAGGGATATGCATGAGAATCAGAAATGGTTTTTGGAGCTCATCAGTCAAAAAATATCATCTAAGGATAAAGGAAACAATGAAATAGATTTCCGACCTCTTTGTGATCCGACGTTGGGAATTGGTATGGATGTGTTTTGAAGGCAAGGGCACTGTGGAGTAGAAAGAGGCTTTGGAGTGAGCATCCATCTAGATCTGCACAATAAACTGCAAAAAGCTGCAGAGGTGTGTTGTAGGGGGTGTTAAGACACCAGCCATGGAGAGCCAGGTAATAGGGAAAAGGAGAGAGGAGAGGGCAGAGGTGAGTTGCAAGTGAATGGTGCTTCTAATGCTAGTGTCCCGCAGTTATTGTTTCAATCATTTATGGTGCGTGAAAAGGAGTTATTTACATACCAGTTCAGCAGTTTATCACTTATTTTGCCACTTCTATCATTGTATAGACATAGCGCGTGGTCAAAATTATATCCTCTGTGTCGTCCTGAAACTCACTAGATCGGAATCCTTGAAGTAGCCAAAGCGTAGTCTATAGCCTCAGAGTCTCAAGTGGCAATTAACCGAGTACATAAGAGGCAAATGCTGTTTTGGTGAAAGTGAGAGACGGTTATGCCTCATTCGGGCGTGCCGGATATCCTTGCCCCGCCAACGGCCAAGTAAGATGTGAACGGAAATCTTATTTCTACTTCCGCAAGGCCTCCGAGTCCCATTTAGATGAGTGCCTAATTGAAATACACTATGCAAAATAAAAACTGATCTCTACTACTTTAATTCCAATGTTTAAAAAATATTACTCTCACTGACCTAAGCTACTACAAAACTACATTAAGATGCAAAGAATGCAGATTATTTTAAAAAATATAGTTTTGGTTGACACTTTGTTCACTCAAAGACTTCAATGATCGCATTCATGAATAGTACAGCAACAATAATAAATTAAGATGGGAAGGTGCCCTCATGTATTTAAAACTCGATTTTCAGGAATACTTTTCTTATGAACTTGCCTGTCGCAAAAATGACAAAATTAGATAAAATTTCTATCGTTTTTAGGAGAAGATGTGTCTTGGCTAAATGATATATGATATTTACTCATTTTACGACGTTTCTCAAATTAATTTTTAATTAATGACGGCTCCATACTCATATACGATATCATTTTATTCAATATTTTGGAAGAAATATCAGAATAAATTTAGGATAAAAAATAACCCTATTTTTCCTCATTCTTGCATTTATTACCACATTAGTTCAAGTTCAAGTTGAGAACAAAATAACGTAGGAAGGTAATTGTTTCCTGTGCATTTGAAACGGGGGATATATTTTTCTAAAAGTACCTTGAGTATGAATAGAATGACAGTTTAACAATTTTACGTAGGAACTAACCAAAAAGGGAGGCGAGAGGGGGGGCAATAGAGGAGACGAAGAAGACGGAGGTGCGGAGGAGGAGCGGTCGTGGACGAAAGGGGGAGAGTATAGTACCCAGGTACACTCGTGTGCTCAACGTGGACGGAGCGAAGACCAAGGGCTTGTAAAAATAAGGATCGCAAAGCGGAAAACTCCCGAATTGCTCCCCGGCGTTAGAGCAGCGATGGACATAAACGTTACGGCTCCTATCTCGAGAAACAAAGGGAGAAGCGGAGGGGTTCTGTAGTGGCTCGGATTTGAAAGCCCTCACTACCCTTGGAATGAAGCTGGATAAACGTTACGGTATACGGAAAAGTTTCCTCGGCGCACAAAATTGCTTGTCTGCAGCGCCAGTGAAGTTTGAGTATTGGTCATCTTCCTGTTTGAGTGTTGCGGCATGGTCTGCCGTTGGGCCAGTCAGAAAGAAAGGTCATGAAGCATGCAATCAGTGCCGAGATAACGGCTGTCGCCCTGCAGAGGGACGGCCTCTCAACATGAGTGTGATATGGAACACATTTAATAACGAGAGGATATCCCAATTTTGATTATCACACTGTCGTGGTGACAGGATTGGCTTCCATAACAAGTTCTTGGATTCAAAATTACCATTTACTATCCATGCTCCATTTATTAATTATAGGTATTTATTAAACAAGATAGGAATTAAATATCGGAGCCTTATATAACCATTAAAGGACTACATATTACTTTTTTCGTCCTTTAAACATAACACTTCCAACTTTGGTTTCTCATATTGAAATCGGCTGCTGCAGCAACTTTCAGTTTTAATCGACAAATGAAGACAGAGTAAATATGCGGAAGGTATGACTTAGCCAAGCAACGTGAGACCATGGGTTCCTCATTTTCAAGATTTGGTCTATTACGTCCCTCATAGCCAGGAAATTCTTAAAAAAATAAACTTTCTTGAAAATAATGACTTCATTTCATCAAAGGTTTCTATCCTAAGTCTTTCAGGACTACTACTAGTCGTCAAATATGTTCTGATTTTGCTCGGCCATGGGAGAAAACATCTATACCTCGCATTTTCCCATGAATTCCACTGATTTATCATTTCGCTCACATGCCATTTCGTTTTCATTAGAGACCTTTGATCTTTTGTTTGATAAGAGGAAAGTAGCCATGGCTTTTCTAGGGTAACTGCTGTCTGGAACGCCAATAAAATATTAACTAACATAACTTTTCGCAATACATAAAAAACGTTAAAACGATGATTTTAAAGTTAACGATGACTGAATGCGTTAGCAAATCCACTAAGTAAAAATAATGTATCTATATTTTTGATTTTCCGTCTCTGATAACAAAATTACGAGAAGATACTTTAGGTATCAAGCATCGCGTTGTTTAGCAAGTGACAAAACGTCTGGAATTGTTTCATATAAGTTTTACGTCTTGTACTCTAAATGCAATTACTCTCTACCTGTGAAGTGAAAGAAAACTAGTACTAATTCCTGTGATGGTTTAAAAGACTAAGAGAGAGATTAATTAGTGTATCCAAATCATACAACATAACAAATTGTTTTACGGTAATGGCTAGTACAGAAGGAAGTCGGAGACGATAATGGATAGATAACTCCCACGTTGAGGAGAAGAGCTATAGATAGCGTGGGAATTATATAGATAGTAATGCATCTCCTTTTCACATGTGTACTACATCACAATGGATATTAAATCTGCTAATGAATCATGCATGTGTTTACCTAATTTATTATGAAAACCTGATTTATCATGTATGTGTTTAAAAACCGTATGATAAATATTTCGTAGCCATAAGCCAGTCGTTTCCTGCGTGTCACTCAATGCGTTAGATAAGTGTTTGCTTTTTTACTTCTACAAAGTGCGAAAAGTTACAGGACGCATACAAGCAAGCCCGTATGATCTTCCTTTTCTGCTCCAGGATGACTCTAAACACAATGCTAAGGGATATTTAATCAGGAAGAGTGCGATTAATGATAGGTAATCGCACTGGCAATAATACAGAAAAACACGTTAACGACCAATATGCGCGTAAATCAGCGCAATGTGTTAACCATATTTTCAAAACTGCTCTAGGACATCGGTAATGGAAAAGTACCAGTTGATGCCAACAGAAAAATATTTCAATTCCATTGAACTTTTATATCATTGTTACATCGATCGAACAATCATTTCAGAAAGCTTTTCTACAAGTTGTCACCAAATGTCAAAAAACACCGATGGCTTTGCGAACCAAAAAACACCGACGTCAATTCAATCAACTACGCCATCCACGAACGAATTTCGGGCGAGTCGTTCACCTACAAACAGATTGATAGCGTCATGAATGCGGACGAGATTTTTAACTATCCAATTGAGTTTTTAAATTCGTTGGATCTTTCTGGTGTACCACCACATAAATTGTCACTCAAATTCGGCGCACCTATAATTCTTTTGCGCAACATTAATGCACAATGAATGTGAACCAGACTCACTGTCAAACCACTGATAGCAAATGTCATTGAAGCGACAATTCTGAATGGAAATTCAAAAGGAGAAGATGTGCTTATTCCACGTATTCCCATCATTCCCACCGACATGCCATTTGATTTCAAACGTCTACAGCTCCCCGTTCAACTTGCATTCTCAATGACAATCAACAATGCACAAGGTAAACCGCTTCAAGTGAGTGGATTAAATATGGAAAACCCATGCTTTTCACAAGGTCAATTATATGTTGCATGCTCATGAGTGGGAGAGCCGAAAAAGTTGTTTTTGCAGAGGGCGGTAGGACCAAACATTAGGGTGTCCCAAAAAAACCGAAAGTTTGAAAGTTGAGGGGGCATTTCCATTTTCCTATGCGAATGCATGAAAAAACATCCCATAAAAATTTTCAGCTCAATCAGATAATATTTGACCCTGCCGAAACGCATTCAAAGTTTGAATTTTTGAGTTTTCCAAATTTCATGCAATGTTGCCTACCCTGCAGGAGGCTCGGGTGTTAAAAAACAACCAATTTTAAGTTCAAACCATCTCCTCTAGCTCTATAGTCGTTGACAGCAACACTTGAGTCAAAATGAGCTTCATAGCCACAACTCGGTGTGTTTACAAGTCCCGCTCGCCGTTGCGGCCGCCAGGCGCCAGTCGAGTGCATATTGCTGATATGGCCCCGCCGTGTCGCGTTGAGATTCGAGTTATGCGTTTTCGGAACATCGCTCTGCTTATGTTAAAAGTATCCCGGCTTAGTCTATCAGTCACTCGTGGAGTTTAGTGTTGTGCACTAACTGAGAACGTGAGGTATTGTCGTGTGTTGTATTGTCGTGTGTTATGTTTGGTCCAAACATATTGTATATATCCGAAATTACTCGAATAATATATTCAACTATATTTTATTACACAAAATATAATTTTCTTTCATTAATGTTGAACATGTAAATGTCCCACCTTTGTATATCTGTGCCTACTTAAAAAGAAAAAGAGGCATTGCAACGCATGCCGGGCCCCGCCGGCGATCGCGCCTCAAGTTCGCGCCACCTTATTTCTCTCTCAAGTTTGCATGGGATGGGAAAGCTTAAAAGAATGTAATTGTTGTTTTTCATTTTTCATTCATTCAAGTATTCTACCAGCTGATTGGTAGGTTCTTGGACAGTCCCCATTTTGTATCCCAACCTAATAGAAATTGTCTCGCATTCCATCCTAAGGATGGCCCGTTATTAGAACCCTCTTCAATTCTTCATATCTTCTACCCCCTCTTATTTCGTCCAGAATTCCTATCCTATTCCTTCCTCTCCCACGCTTCCCCAGTGTTCTCCCCTCTATCACTCTCTTCAAGCTAACCTTCTCCATCCTTCTCCAAACCCACATCTCAAACGCTTCAAGTCTACGCACATCCTCCATTCGCAAAGACCAAGTTTCCGACCCATATAGCGCCACGCTCCATATTAATGTTTTCACCAGCCTCTTCTTTACGTCTCTTCTCAGACACCCCCTCATCAATTCCCTTCTCCTAAAAAAATGCTTCTTTAGCAAGCGCAATTCTACATTGATGTCCTTACCACTAAACCCATTCCCCTCCAAAATACTACCCAGATACGTAAACTGATCGACCTGCTCTATCTTCTGCCCTCCCACCATTATATTCAGCCCCGCCTTCTTACATTTAGAAAATCTCATTACTTTCGTTTTCTTGTGATTATGCTTCATCCCATACTTTTCGCACTGCACCTCTAATACATTCACCATTGACTGTAACCCCTTGGCCGACTGAATAACCAATGCTTGATCATCTGCAAATCTCACTGATTTTATCAGCTCCCCTCCTACATTAATTCCTAACTCCTCCTCCCCCCCCATGCCTCACTTACCATTTCTTCTGAATACACGATAAAAAGCAGCGGCGATAGTGGGCACCCCTGCCGCACTCCCCGTCCTATCGTGGCCCATCCCGATTAGCCATTGGATTCCATAAACTGCGCCGTCTGGTTCATATACAAATTTCGAATCAGACACCTGTCCCACCAATCGACCCCTAATTTCTTCAACACTCCCATTAATTTCGTCCATTCCATCCGATCAAACGCCTTCTCGAAATCTACGAAGCACGCAAAAACATCCTGCCCATGCTCTAGGTTTCTCTCTAATAACGTCCTCATCACCGCTATAGCGTCTCGCGTTCCCGTCCCTCTCCTAAACCCGAACTGGTCGTCACCCAGGTATTCATTTGCCTTCTTCTCAAGACTTCTGTTTAGAATCCTCAGAACTACTTCGGCCGCGTGGGATATTAAGCTTATTGTCCTATAGTCTTTGCACGTTTTTGCCTTACTCTTCTTTGGCATAGGAATTAGTACAGTCTTCGCGAAGTCTTCCGGCCACACTCCACCCTCATAAATCCTACGAATAAGCGCAAAAAGATTTCCACTTCCGATCTTCCCCATGCTCTTTAAAAACTCTGCAGGTTGATCATCTATTCCCACCGCCTCATTCCTTTTCATGTCTCGTAGAGCTCTTTCGATTTCGCATTCTAGGATACTTGGTCCGATGCCATCTCTGTCGATATCGTCTTCCCTTTCTATATCTAACCTAATGGGCCTTATTTCTTTACCATACAGCTCTTCAACATACTCCTTCCACCTCTCCTGGATCTCTCTCGATTCTACGATCACCTTTCCCGTCTTGTCTGTTATCGTTGTAATTCCCCTTCCCTTATTACCACCTGTCAGTTCCTTTACTTTCCTATACAATGAATCTGCTCTTCCCTTTATTTGGTAATTCTCTAACGCGTCGATCTGTTCTCTCCACCACGCCTCTCTTGCTTTCTTTGTTTCTCTTCAAGCCTGTTATTAAATTCTCGGTATTTTCTCTTACCTAGTTCTGAGTTTACGCTCTTCCATTTCCTTCTCTCCTCCATATCCGTGATCATCTCCTTCGTGATCCACGGTTTTCTAATTTTAGTAGCACTCACTACGCCTACCGTTGCTTTCGCCGCTTCTACAATTCCATTTTTCAAACTTCCCCATTCATCTTCCACTGATCTAACTCCATGATCCCATTATCTCATCCACCTTCTCTCGATACTTATTCTTCATTGCCCCAGTTAATGTCTCCGTATTCCACTTTCATTCCCTCCTTCCCATTCTTATCTTTTTCAGTTTTACCCGACATTTCATGACTAATAAGTTGTGGTCTGTGTCTGCATCAGCTCCTGGGTAAGTATGCGAGTTTATAGTTTCCTATTCATTAGGAATCCAACCCCGCGCTGACTTTCATTCCCTCCACTATAAATTACTCTATAGTCGCCGCTCCAGTAATCCCCGTCATCCTTCCATCTTACTTCACCCAAACCCATGATTTCTACACCCACCCTCTCCATTTCTTGCTTTATATTCTCTAGTGCTCCCGCCCTCAGCATAGTCCTTACATTCCACGTGCCTATTCTGATAGTTTCGTTCCTCTTCTATATCTTCTTTTCCTCTCTAGCTGCTACGTCTGAGCAAGGATTTCGTGTGGTGACGACCGCAGGGGCCTTGCTCCCACCGCTGCCGGGCACGACACTCGGCCCTCTTGGCCGAGTCCCGTAGTTGCCAGGATTCATTATCATTTGAGAACTGTCCATAATTTCAAGGTTTTTATTTTAATTGAGATAGTATTCCGTGGCCTATCCCAGTAGTGTTTTTTACGTGACACCATCACTTCAGAGGCCGCCCCACTGGGATCAGACGCCTTTTGCAGCCGCCTCACTAAGGTACAGACGCTGCGCCGACTACCATTCGTCTGTCTCCTAACCTTCGACCATTCTAGCATGGGTGACCCTGCCAGGAGCAATGCTCCCGCCGGTACAGCTCTAGGGGTCATCGGAGCACGCAAACCCTTCAACCACGACAAGGTTGTAGTCCAAGAAAAGTGGATGGGGATATAGCCCGAAGAATTTTCAATGCGCATTGAATAAATGTATGCCAGTGGATATTCGCAACTAGTTGAATCACGCAGTCATTCAATCATGAATATGTAGCCATACGCTCATGGTAATATTCCAGGGTCCTGCATTGTAGGGTTAAATGGCAAAATATATTCCCTCGTTGATCATTGATGCCCAACAGTTTTTTCACAAAATTATCCCGAGAAAATCACTTAATAAGTCGCTACTCTTCTGTTACCTGCTCACATTTAAGCTCATTTATTACAAGGAGTAAACCTGGCACCTCACGGGAATTTATCCTGAAGTATAACGTACATGCAACAGCCAACCTTAAACAATGACATGATTAGAAAAAGCGCCATGAAAGTAAAATTGAAAATGGAGTCAAGACCAATTTCAAAGATTCAAGGAAATAAGATGGAACCTGTTTGACTTAAAAACTTGATGTAGTCCTGAATAATAAGTAAGTATTGCATTACTCCCCCGTAGTACAAAAGAAAAGGTTAAAATGAATTACAGTTCTTCGTATTAGGCTTTGATCCGGGTTTATCTACTTATAAAGTGATACACAAGATTGTTAACGAAAGAATGCTGCAGGTAGATTGCGGTAGATAGTAAACAGGCTGGTGGATAGCGATGAGTAGGTGATAAGGAGCGATGAGATTGAAAGGTACCGATAGAGGACAATGAACAAGCAAGTTAAATAAATAAAGGCTATAAGCTTCATGGATAGATCGAAGAAATGTATGACGCATGCCAAGCAGGAGTAAAAAATTGAGCTTGCATATGTGCAACACAAGATTTGTACCTTTTTAAGCCTAAAATATTCCTTTCTTCAACTTTACATACGCCCTACCCTTTGATATTTTTAAACGTTTTTTCATTGATATTGATTCATTGTCCACCGCACATATCCATTATTTTATATGGTTTCTTTTGCTTCTGGAGAAGTAAGAATCAGGGAGCAAAAATTTTAAGGCGGTTTTGTTATAGAATATTTCCACGCTAAAAAGCGTTCATAAATATCTTCCGGAGGGCGCACATTTTTATTGGCGCCGGAGGAGTGCGGAACGAAGTTTAAGTCGCAAGATATTCCGCCTTGCTCGTCCACAGTCAATCCAGTATGCCTCGCCGTGCCGCTAGCAGCAGAGAGAGGGAGCAAAAAAGAACGGCATCCTCCAATATCACCCTGGACGCATCAATTCTAGTAATCCCATCCAACTCGCCTCAAACGGAGTGGATTTAACGGTTGCGGAGAGAGCCTATGTCCTGCGGCGCTGAGTCAAGACTCCCGCCTATACAAGCACCGAAGGCTCGAAGCGGCCGCTTAAAAGCCGTCAAATAAGGACTCCAGTCCATCGCTGCTAATCAAATTTGCAACCTTGGTCACCACCACGGAAAAAGCGTGTTCGGGGAACACCCGTTCATATCCCGCCACCCGCTCCCGGAAACATTGCATACCCGACCCACATCCCATGTCACACTCCGCGGTGATAATTCTACCGCAGGGTGCAACGGCAAGTCATCAAAGGCACCGCCTTTTTATATCGCTCCACCACCTCCCTTCCCTTGGGTGACAGCCAATTGACAGTTGACCAATCGGATTCTTCCTCTCCTTCTTCCCCTTCACCCATTCCTCATCACCTGATTCGAAGAATTTGGGTCAAACGGATCACCCATTACATTCGGTTGAACTACTACTGCAGTTTTCTATGGATGGTCAGCAGCTAAGCCAGCCTTACCTCCTGGCGCACACCAGCAACTCACTGATGGTCGTAAGGCTACTTATAGTAATGCAAAAGAAGAGTTAGATTTCTACTAGTCGATAATGTTACTAAATAACGGAATATAAAGACTCATCATAGTATCACAATCCTAAAATATCTATACTGCAGCCCTCCATTTCGCCTTATCCCATGCCAGTTCCTTCACTTCCCTATTGTTATTCTTCCCCGTATCCCTCTTGACTTGCCGCAAGTATTTGTCCCTTGGTCTTCCTCTGGGGACGTTCCCTTCAATTTTATCTACATCATGCTTCTTATGTAATCGTTGTGTCTCATAACATGGAAAACTCACCCTGCTCTTCTTTGGCGTATGGTGCTCCACAGTACAAAAAGGGGAAAGAAGTTTATCTGTGGAAAATTGTAATATCCTAGTTCTTATTATTCTGCTCCACAGTGTCCTTTCTTCTCCAATTCTTCTGTATATCTCCTCGTTTCTCACCCTATCCGTCCATTTGATCTTTAGCATCCTCCTCCAGCACCATGTCTCGAAGGCTTCTATTCTTTTCTGGTCAGTTTTTCCAGTGATCCATGCTTCTGATCCGTAGAGTGCCACTGACCACACGAATGTTTTTACATACTGCTTGTTTCCTAGTCTCCAATCGTCTGCTCTTCCAGCAGAATAGAGGCCTTTTGAGGCTATTCGACGCTTGATGTCTGTCGTGCTTCTTCCATCCCAGGTAATGGTGCTTCCGAGGTAGGTGAATGATTCCACTTGCTCCAATCTTTCTCCTTTGAGGCGGACGTCGGCCACTACATTCTCTCTTCCGCACACAAGTATCTTGGTTTTCTTCTTATTTACTTTCATTTTGTATTCCTGGGACACTTTTTCAATTGTGTTCTGTGAGTTCTGTAGGTCTTCCTCGTTTTCTGCTACGATCGCGATATCATCAGCGAAGCGTAGCATGTTTATTTCTTCTCCATTCACTTTGATTCCTTGTTCTTCTATTTCTTTTATCGCTTCCTCCATGAACATATTGAAGAGTGCTGGTGACAGGTTACATCCTTGTCCGACCCCTTTGATAATTTTTGCCTACATATTTCTTCCATCTTGCGTGCGTACTGTGACCCTCTGGTCCTTGTAGAGGTGGTAGATGATTCGTCTGTCATTTTAGTCCAAGCCACGTTTTTCCATAGTATTGAACATCTTATTCCATTCGACATTATCGAATGCCTATTTTGGGTCCACTAAGGCTATATACTATATAATATAAAGACTACAAAATACTAAATTGGTGCAAGAACACAATTCCTTCATACGAATGGTGTGTCATCTTTAATGAGAGAAAGTTGAACATTTTCCTTTAAAATAGAGTACAACAACCTATAAGATGACAACTAAATTTGGCTTAATATATATCTATCCACAAAAATTATTTCAAAACTACACGTAAATTATCCTAAAATTCAACGCAGCAGCATATTCCACGCGGAGGAAAAGAAAGAAATAGGATGACTGCTTTCCAGATACCGTGCTAGGAAACTTTTTGAAATTCACCACCATCATAAGCTGATGCAAAAATACGATCGAAATAAATAATAGGGAATTAAATTCAATCCGTAAAATCGTTTTCCTTCATCTCCTGGAATTAACGACATGCAAACAGATCATAAATGGGCACCTTCTCTTTAAATTCTTTGTTAATTACTCAGGATATTTTGACTGCTACATCTTTGTGAACGACTGATTTTCTCTTTCGCTAAATTTCAGATTGTATTAGTTTTATAAGATCATATTTGTTAAATTAAAATTTAATAGAAACACATCTCATCCACGAGTAGGTAATTACGAGGGATTCATTCATTGCACAATTCTGTTTAAAAAATCGTACCAGTTTTCAATGATGTGGCATCGTGGCTGAACCACGCCCCCCTGAGACGGGGAGCAACAGCCTTTCCAAGCTGAACGAGAGCCCTCCCTCCCAGTAGCTGGAGGAGTTGAACCACCCACGAAAGGAAATTTTTGACCTGCGAAAAGGATTATTTCGGAGGGGAGGGGTAAGGTTTCTTTTCTTGTGATGTGTGGGTAAGAAGGAAAGCGAGATGTGCGGGGGAGCAATAAACTCTCCGAGCGGAACAACTTCCGAACTCGCTTGCCGAGAGGGAACCTACACCCGAAGGACGATTTTGACCTGCTAAGGGATTTCTGAGATGTGTTGGATTTCGGACTCCCGTTTGGTTATGTGTGAGCGAAAATGAGTAGATGAACGATCGGTCTGTCGGCCAAAGTCACCCGAGCTCTCTAGTAATAGAAAGCTACCATGTAGAAGCCAGGACTCAAATATCCATTGAAAGTCTCCATTAGAGTACAGGGAATAATCCCGCTGCAAATGACATATCTTCCATTATTTTTTCTCTAGAAAAGGCTATTACCGCGAGTCGTCGCTCGAAGAGATCGAATCGTGTCAAAGAGAATTTATGAATTTTCTCCTTTAGATTTATTCAAATAATTCCATTACTTGAAAACATCTCGAATTTCTTGGTATTTCTGCTAATTGAACTTCAATTAAGAGCGAGTATCATCCGTGAACCAAGGATATCATATAATATGAAGACCATGGAGAAGGCTGATATCTCGATTGTGCCCACCTTCCATTCTGGAATCCTATGAGTGCGGCCTTTTTTTACTCCTTTGCTTAGTTTACAATTCAGTATAGTAACAGGTTATTTTTATGGCAACAAAGATATGTATTCTAAATTCCACCGCGAAACAATAATTGATAAATTATTATTGTGTGGATCGAAAGTGTTTTCCTAATCATTCCAATACTGGAATGAAATAGCATCGAGCTGGTTCAATCCGAAGATATTTGAAGTAAATACCGTTCCTTGTTCATCGACAAACAACATTTAAAATCAAAGACGCGCAGTCGTATAGTTAAAAGCTTTTCGAAAGAACTTGATATGATATTGGATCCTCTGGAATGCTCACTATTTAAAAAAGAAACCATTAATTAGTTACGGTTTGCGCATAAATACATCGCCCCTGTAAAAGTCTATTCCCGAATACTTTGGGATGATAGGTGAGCGCTAAAATTTGAGCCTGAAATTATGGGTTATTACAGAACGAAACAGAGTGATCCAGTTTTAAATCCCATCCAAAGTATTGATTTTTTAGCGAGGTGTAGGTGTAGATTGCAATCTGAAATTTTTGTATTTTGAATGTAGTGTAGGACCTATAACCATTGCTTTTTATCCTACCTGGATTGCGACCGCAACCCCCCCATCAAGCCTTTACGACCCCCTTGGGGTAGCGACCCACAGGTTGAAAAATACTGAACTGCACCATTAAAGGACAATAAAAATGCAACAGTAGTTCAACATGTATGTTCCATAAAGTGTAAAATCGAACATCCTATTGAGATCAGATACTTTCACGTATAGGTGTAGCACAAATTGGCGGCACTCGCCCGTACAGAAAATGACGTCGGAGAGAGGAGATCATACAAGAGAGGAGGGATAATGATCCTTAGGTTCTCTCTTGAAGTCCACAACAGAGCCCTCCGATAGCTTTGGTCTCTCATCAACGCTTTATTCGTTCTCAGTGACCTTAAACGCTCCGCTGGCGATTGCCACCAAGTTTCGCTATATAGTTACTAGCCCAATCAGCATAATCGAGCCCGGTTCATACTTCTCGCTCGCTATTGGCTGATTTAAAATCATGAAAGTTAATATCTGTCACACCCTCCCCACCCTCCCACGGGCCCCCACCTCCCTCTTCTCGCCGCACACATTGGTTCCACGCCCTTGCCGCACCTAACCAGCTCTCTCGGCTTCTCCAACTCATCCTCCGCCGTCCCATCGCTGACACTCGAACAGCGAGCGCTCCTCGGCCGTTCCCCCTCCCACTAACTAATCTCGCTCAACCCCCGATCCATCTAGCACGAAGAGCAATAAACACAATATTCCCACGGTCACTAAAATTTTCCTAATGCTTTCTCTGCTGCCCTCTCTTTTCCCTCGCCCTCGTGTCACTCCTCTTTCTTTACGCCCTTCCGCTCTGTTTCATCACTTTTTGTAATTTCAACGGCACAATCTAGTATTCCTCCAAAGCAATTTCATTGCCAACAACATTCACGGCTTTCCCGAAAGCATTTCATGTTTCACACTACCCGCTGTTTCACCCAGCATGTTCCGCAATAAAATAATTTTAATTGTAATTCATGTTTATACTTGTTTCTTATTATGTCGTGCTACTCTTCTATAAGTCATCCATATATGCACTCTTATCCCTCGGCCATCTATTCTAATTCTCGTTCTGAACATCCACGGACGGTCTCTCAAACCTATTCCTCCGACTTAATTGCATTCAGTTTTGCACCACTCCTCGCCAATGCAATCAGCAACCATCTCTTCTCTCGATAATTACAACTACGTGCTGGACCAATCTCTAATTACGCATTCGCGCTCAAGACTTTGAGGCAACTTTCTGCAGTTGACATACACTCATCGCCAATTCGAGGACAGTGCGATTGAGAGTAAATATTGTACCTGTCGTGCAATTGCAACAGCACAAGTTACCAGGTCCTCACCTTTAATAATGAGTTTGGAAGAGCATTATGCTCTTTCACAATCAAAGCTGCCACTCGAAATAGTGTAGAACATCACAGCCAAGGAATACACTCCCTTCAATAATCTGATCGTAAATCATCATTCTCGCCTGCTGCTGACAATTGACCGGTTAAATTCTTGATCATTTAAGCCTTTCCTACACCAATTCTCTTGTCGCTTCTCAATATCTCACTTCCATCATTGAGTAACGTCCTCATTAAATTACACTCTATTTGCATTTTTCAAAGACTACTATAGTTTTCCTTCGGACAACAACCTAGCTCTGATGGTCTACAGCTATAGGAAAATTTGAGATTTTCTGACTCCCTTAGATTGAGGTAACCTCGAGAAAAGAGTAAGAGGAAATCATCTTCACCTAATAAGAAATCGACGAAAAAAGCACAATATCAAACGAAAAGTTGTTCCTATATTTCCCACAACTCTATCACCCTGCCTTTCTGTACGGAAGTATAAAAATCATATCATTGTTAAAAATCATGATCAATAAGACCCAAGGAACACTGTGAATTAGCAACTTAATTGATAACATTAGGGTCACTTTAAAATTTAATGACTCATCATTAGTGTACCAAGCCAATACAACAATACTTTAGGCATAATATATTGTTTTCGTCCTTAGTTACCACAAAAGTGGAGCCAGAGGACCGAAAACCATGAGGAGCAAAAATCGAGAGAGGAGATAATCCCGGGTTATGATATCAAAAAACGTTTATGAGTTTAGTATCCCCCGAGAAGGGAATTGGTTTCATTGCGGCTCCGCGTCTCTTTGAACGAAAAGAGATTCTCAGACTAATTGTTGAAGGAGCACGCAGACAGATTGTTCAGGTAACATTTGGCCGTGGACCAAAGCAGAATATCAGATTCTTAAGCTTTGAAGGCAGTAACTTTTCCAGCCAACATTTCACTCGAACCAAGATGAAAAATAAGAATTTCTTTCAAATCACCACGTAATGTCTACGATAGGTATATCTCTTTGAACGTACGTATACGTAAAATGTCTCTGTGAACCTGCTGCGAGCAAGCTTATTCATTACTTTTCGTCCTCCTCATTCCCTGTTTCATCATAGGAGCGGAACGGCATCGTGAATTTAAAAACCTCTCTCGTTACTAATACATCCATAGCTCCGTCCACGTCTCGCTGGTTTTACCTTATTGAGGGACTTTCTTCAGAAAAATGTGATCATTATGGAATGCAAGTACGATATTTACAACTTGAACAGGTTTCCGCCTAAGACATATTCCGCCTCTCACAGTTTTTACTGTAGTTTGATCGCAGTTTCGACCCATCTCTCATAATGTATACAAGTAATATATACAACAAAAACCCTCTCCAATAGAAAAAGTTCTTCTATCTTATTTCTCAAATTGAGAAATTAGCTCATTCAATCTATTTAAAACAGTAACTAAAATGACTAAATACCATTTAATGTAATAAATAAATCGCAATATTAATTCTACCTAAATACTTCAAGCTCAAACATCACCCAAAATATCGAAGTATATTTTAAAAAGTGTAGCTAAACGTATTGGAAGTCACTTTCATAATTACATTTAAAGCCAAAAAAGCAACATGCCATTTAAAAAAATTCGGAGTAAACACAATAAAGTAAGTATAGTTGTCAATTTTTTTAATCTTTCCTAGATTTAACTTGTAAACACACCTTGACAATGCTGCGTAAAAGTGCCCACTCGTAAAAACACGAACAGGCTAGTCTTGTCGTATATCTGTCCTTGAGATTTAGTGATGGTAATGGAATGAGCCAAGCAGAGTGAAAAATGCTTTCTGCGCAATTCAAATGGTAACTCATTACCCTGCGTGTCAAGAAACATCCACGGAATGAATACAATCGCATTTTCCCGCCATGAGACAAATTAATAAAATGAACAAAAACTGGCTTTAAAACAAATGGAATAGTCCTAAGACGAATAATCAGGTCACATTCATAAAATAATTTAAATACAAACGACAAATTGTCTTACCATATATAAGCGTACCAATCCCATTTGTCAATATTGGAGTCAAGCATCCTTCGTTTTGGCAAACCGGTAGCTTCATTTTGCAGGATATTATATTGGATATGTGATTGATGGCCCAAAAATTTGTAGCAGTTCATCGAAAATACTTCTACTCACCCCACAGTATTGAAAAACTTAATAGGATGTACACATATCTTCAACCGAATTGTAAAACTGTAATTTCAATATTCCGTGACTTGTTATTAGATGCACCCAATACGGATGTTTCCACCGTTTGGCCCTCACACGAAGCAAAAGTGGTACACCGCAGAGATTCAATATCATTCGTTGTCAAACAACTGTAGAATCTTGTCTTTATTTATTATGGAACAAATAGTGAAACATAATTAACAAGGAGGGAGGGCGGCGAATAGAGCAAGGAAAGCTGGGGGGTGGGTGTAGCATATGTTACCCCACCTTGGAAGGAGGAGTTGTGGAGAGCTAAACTGATAACAGGGCCAGGGCAGGGTAGTGGTCTGTTTAGTGGAGGCATGATCGGAGAAATGGAGGGGGCCGTGAGACGAACTCCAGGAGAGGGGGCGGTGGGGGGCAGGGAGGTGGTCACAGAGGCGGGAGACACCCCATGGAGACCGGAGCACGGAGTAGTGCTGAGTCTCCAGCTGTACGGAACGGTATTTATGACGCAGAACAGCGGCAATACCGATCGATTATCGTTCTACTATGCACAATTAGAACACAGCAGTGATGTTTCCGGCTCTTTATCTCTCTTCGTTACCAGCAATTAAAGAGGAATTTCAACAATTAAATCTTAAGCCAAAAGTAGATATTTTTTCGAGCTATTGAAGCAATGTTTTAAATCATAAAATACCTTGTGTAATCATTCATTTGTTTTTATGCCAGCAGAAAGTCCCGTTATTGTGATTATTACGCGATGAACCACAAAAATGAGCATACTGTTTTGTTTTTAACTTCATGTGTTGCCCTCATCCCATTAATATCTTGAACATTCAGTTGGCGGTATGGTTAAAGCCGAATGGTTTCATATTTCACCCCTATAGGCACTTAGTAGTCCTATCGTCGGTGAAAGATAATCGAATACGTGTATATTCATTACTATCGGCAGCCGCTGGTAACTCGTTTCACAGGCGCAGCAGTACTACGGTCACCACCGAGGGTTTCTTGATAAGGACTTTTATACTTAGTTATAAGTTAGCGGCTTACGTCGATCTTTCTCCACACCGCTTTCCCACGTCATACATTACTCTATTCGCATTTTTCTTTGCACGATAAGTGTCAACCAACTGACGAGCTCAAATGCCCGCTTTTCTTCATTGATTCCTGTTCGCAGCTGGGTGAATTTTAATCTCCACACGACCGTACTTTAAACAAAACCCACAATTAATATAAGATTAAGCTATTATTATAAGATAAGATTAATATAAGATTAAGAACAACATTCACTGGCCAAATGAGACGTTCCGTCTCATTTGGCCAGTGAATGTTGCTCATTTCTTCAGACTGAACTCACTGTATCAGTCCTTCGTTTTATACTACCACATTTCACCAGGACAGTCATTGTTCATCCACTCGTCCTTCAATCAATTGAAACAATTCCTTCAGGAGCTCCATTGCCAAACTATGCCTCGTTTCCATCATGTTCTAGAATCTTTGTCCTTAACTGCTCAGCAAATAAACGAGAAACATCAATCCGTAATGAATGAC
The DNA here is from genome assembly GCA_963573305.1 of Pyrrhosoma nymphula. Lineage (NCBI taxonomy): Eukaryota > Metazoa > Arthropoda > Insecta > Odonata > Coenagrionidae > Pyrrhosoma > Pyrrhosoma nymphula. The sequence goes on along the minus strand of OY754332.1, from coordinate 99,752,989 downwards.
AATGCTTGCATCAGATTTCCCAAGTTAGCATTACCGGATCAAAACATCCGCTACAATAAAAAATTGCGAAACAAAGTAATTTGGCCAGCTGCTATTTTCACCTCGTTGATTAACTTTCAAGGTACATCTTCGTGAAAAATATAAGCATAATGATCATAACAAAAATTGGAGAAAAGCATTCCTGAAAAAATTTGATCGTCATTAACAGGTAAGTTAAAGGGTACCAAGACATGGCCTTTGCGTTTTTTTTAGGTTAAAGCAACCCCACAACATTTTCACCTGCAGGCCGGTTTCGTCAGCAGATTAAGTTTAGGGTGTTCCCATAAAGGTACAAATCCCAATATAAGTTTAAGTGATAGTTCTCAATTTCACTTCATGGAATTAAGATATCATAAAAGAAAAACCATAATACTTCATCCGCTCCACACTTTTTTGAATACTTCGACCGAAGTCAACGATATGCCCGCGTCGCTACCAAGAGGTTCACCACAAATTTTTCTCGCAGTGTCTTTCATGCCCTACCATACATTAGCTTCGCGTTAGGTTAAAGGATGGTGGTTATTTTTGAGGGATGAAAATGTAAAAATTTAATTTTTTGAAAATTATTATGCACACTGAATAATATCATTCCCGAAGAAAAAGCGAAAATGTGCTATGAAAAACCTGTAATCATCGAAAAACTTTTTTTTTATCCCTAAGACATATTTCAAGAAAAGGACAAAGGTTGCGTGTGTTCTTACTACAGTGTAAGTAGTATGTATGTCCAAGTCACCAAGTATGTCCAATATAAATATACGTATTTATATTGGACATACTTGGAGAAATATAAGTGACAGAAAAAGAGAACATTACGCATAGTTTAATGAATAGTACAAAAAAGCTTATTTTACCAAGCATTGAAATGAAATGACTATCCCACTATTGTTTAAATCCTATAGGTATGATGTGGGGGTACCGAATTGAACTTTAAGGAAACCTTTGAAATTAACTTTTTTAAATAAGGTGGATCAGATTTTTTAACGATCAAATTCCTTTTAACACCTTACCCTAATAGCCGACCCTCCAACTTTCGCCATCTATCCCAGGCCGTGACTTTGATCTTGTTCACCATCTTCAACTCTTACTCGTCCGCAATACTGAGTTTTGATATATTCCCTTCAAAAACTACCCTCCGTCTTCCAGCCTTAAGGAAATCAGGAGGATAAAATGCATTGCCAGAAAAGCCTATATAGTAAAGTTCTTATTAATAATAAGGGTTTAGCATCGATACCGGTTGAGATAAGCCATTAAGAGTGAAAAATACGAAGTAACATTTTTTCCGGTTGCACAAATCCCAATTAGGGTGATTATAAAGTTCATCTTCAACCACGGCATTCATCCAATTTATTCCACAAATAAAATTTGTTTTCAGATATTAATAAATCCACATCATATCACAGATAGGTATTTGAAATTTTCAAGGAATTGTTAAGAGTATGTATTTTGAATTTCTAGCTAACATTTTTCTCAAATTATACCCATTTACTTACAATATTGAACATTTAACAAGCATTCGTTCTCATTAGCGCTGAGCATCAACGCTATCCAATCGTTAACTTAGCGAAGGATCTGCGCTCTAATTATAAATTCACGAACTTTAGACGTAGCGAAACATACAATTAGTGAACTTCGCTAGTGGAGAAGTGGAGGTGGGCGTGGGTGAATAAATCGTCCATTGGAGGAAATATGTACCAAAATAACTCACACAGGAGGGAACTTCAAATTCTTTGTCCCACCTTTCATGTAAACTTTACCCTACCACACATCAACCGTTCACAGGCGTGTACCACCAAGTTTAGCAGACCAATATGATTCACAAAGCGAGCACGTCACTTAACATGTAGGAAGAGTGACAATCTTCCCGGCATGAAACGTCGTCACTGCTTGGAAATACGGCCTCCACAAGGACAACTTTGTTTATTTACACCAGCAAGAGGGCGTAGGGCTAATTAAAATCGTGGAGTACTTACTTATAATCCCAACAGCAAGCTACACATCTAGCCGATGGTTATCTCACTCCTCAAGCACAAAGGCCACAACATTTTTAACACGCACACCAACACGGGGTCACAAGCCCCACGAATTTCTATTCACAAAACAAGATACTGAATGCACTCCACCACAATCCACATTCACTTGTCACACAACACACGCGTTATCCAACGGAGTACACCGACAACAAAATAATACCCTGATGCACCACTTATTTATATTCACCAGGAATAAAACATGGAAAACACTTAACCACATGCACTTGTCGTCAAACAACACAAACATAATCCAACGGCGCATCTCGACAACTCACGACGCACAACCAACCACACAAACAGATGGACCGATTACTGACCGCCTTCACGGGCTTCACGGCTTGAAGTTCACACTGCGCATCCATGTTCCCCTACTCCAAACGGTTGTCTCGTCCTCCCTCTCTCCCTCCCCTCCCAAACACACCCCTCCCGAGCAGCCAATGAGCGACCGGATCGCCGCTACGAGAGAGGTAGCCTCTCGACGCTGGCGAGACGCAAGTGAGCAGTGCCGGATTGCCGAGCTTTTTAGCCTCCGATGCAGCGCCAGCAATGCTGTCGCGCCCCACCTCGCCGGAACAAACGTGGGGATCAGGGATGCAGCCGCGTTCAACCGCTCAAGACCAAAGTTTAAAAGCTACTGCATTGCACTTCGCACTCCAGAGTCACCCAGGCAATGGCGTAATACCTACATCTACAAAATACCCTGCAAGCCACCTCAGGGGTGTGTGGCATGGGGTGAGTAATCACCAACATGCACCAACACCTAAATTGTCTTAGCAATGTCTCTCCTGACGACTGATACATGACACCTAAAACATCGGCGTAATGCACTTGATACTTTAAAACTTAATGGTCACAATGAAAACAGATAATTTTTTTTCTTTTAATGGATTTAGTTGTGATTTTCACCTAATTATTCGAGAAACATTGTTTATCCAAATAAACAAAATTAGGCATTTATATCTGACTGAATATGCATAAATACGATTTGGGTTAATTTAAACAGGTAAGTGCTTGAATGATCCATTTGTTGCTTGATTTTGAATTTTACAATAAAATTTAATAAATTATAGCGGTAAAGTTTAATTTTTGAGTTGTTCGTAATTTTCGAGTGATTAATGGTAACTTCTGTACTTATGTTTCATCCAGCTGCTTACATTTTTAAATAAAACTAAAACATCATCCCTAATGTCGAGAGAAAAAACTTGCTATAACTAACTTAATTACCCACCGTGATTGCAAGAATATCTTTCGGCATCGACACTGAAAACCTTTTAGCAAATAAGATTCTCATTGGCTATAAATATATCTAATTTCAAAATGTGTACGCCAAGTAAGAGAAAAAAACCAATTATTCAATTAATTCAAGAGATAAGTTCCATTAATGGACAGGCAAACTATAATCATTACCGAGGACGAAATCAGTGCCCAAACTACCTACCTAGTCCTACCATAATGGCAGTCATTATTTACTCGAGTATTACGATTTTGTTGAAAAGACAAATGGAGTCACTCAATCCTTAAGCGGGGAAAACTGGCATCAATTATATTTATACTTAGTTTTAATCTCAGCTGCATTCTGAATTAATCAAGGACGATAATAGAAAAATATTAAAGTAAATGTGTGATGCCTGGGACTTTTATCCTTTAGTAATTTAATCATAGCCGAAAAAAGGAATTGGAAGCATGGTTGTGGGATATCTTTCTAGATTGACAGCTCATGAGATAGTTAGAAAATTACTATTTTTTGTTTTTCAAGTGGGAATTGACGATACTAGATCAATTTAATGCCAAAAGAGGCCATTGGATACGTGAGAATGTCAGAGAGGAAAGAGATACCCGTGGGATTTTTATACTTGTGTGCACTTGCGAAAAACGCCGTAAATATTCATACCACGGCTCGCTTGCGGGATCCTCAGAATTATACAGGACTTATGATGAACACTTGTGGATTTGAAACAAGGATTGTCATTAAAGGTTTTATATTGATCAATTATCACCATCATATCGTCGCAATTATTACCACACTATAATAGAACATCATGTCATCTTATGAGAATGAGGTATCAAGGGAAGCTGATTATAGTTGAATTTTCATATTCGCACACCAAGAGTTGTATATAATTTTTATATTGTTTTAAGTTTATATGAAATATTAAACATGACAGCAGGCCTCGAAAAAAGTGGAATTCTTAAGAAAGATAATTTCGCCGGCTTACGGCTGAAGTTTGATTTGTCGCCATGTAATTAATTCCAGAAATAATATAAGAACATAAACGTAAAGCAAACGAATTTCATCAAGATTCCCTTGAAATACGTGATTACCGCCTTCAGCCGTTGTTTCATTCGATCGTTGAAAAGGTGTACGGTGAGATCACGATCTCTGAGTTTTGTAAAGCACCCGCCAACAATACTCTCATCTTTTCAATTTCATTCAAACGAGAATGTTCACCGCAGAATACGTGAACTCAACACTAGATATAAGATGTTATAAAATTGCTCTTAATCATCCCATGAAGATGAATAATATTTTTGTGCACCCTTTGTATAGAAAAGGAAAGAAGAATTCATCTCAGTTATTGATAGTTTTCGCTAGAAGCCAATTGCGAAAGCAAATGGCCTTGGAGTGATATATCCGCTGCATGAATACCATTCATGATCAGTTAATCTGCAAATAATGAAAACCTACTTGATAAAGGAAATAAAGGTCAGAGAAAAATTCTGGGATCACTGAAAACAAAAAAAGTCGTCTTTAGACTTGGGATGAATGAAAACTGCTACAAGGATGAGGAAAAAATATGTCAGATGCAATCAGGAAACGGAGAAATAGGTCCTTCGGCTTTCAGAATTGATATGGACATAAGTTTACTCACAAAACGAGCTTATATGATGTGTTAGAAAGTAAGAATATCAACCTGTGGGTCCAAGGATTAAAGAAAGACATGGAAGAGATGGGGATAACGAGGAATTATACAGCAATAAATTGCATTTAGAATATTGATGCAAAATGTCAAGATTTTCCTGAAAAGGGAAAAGAAGAAAATTCAGTTCACCTGGACCAAAGGGAAGAGGAGAAAACAAAGCAAAATGATGATGAAAAATTGGAGAACAAGGAAAGAAGTGGAAAATAAGAAACAAAAATAAATTAGTTGGGTTATTTTTAGCGGCGGACTTGAGGGATAAAAACAAGAAAAGATAAATACAAATCCAGAGCACACGTACTTTAAATGGACACGCACCCGCCTTTTAGCGCGATTTTTGTCGATCGAACTTCACAAGTATGACATTTCAATCAGATTATCTCCATATTTTTTATTATTGACGTGTAATTCAAATTCCTGGTGATTTCTCGAACGCCGCGTCTGCTTGTTTTCTTCGAACTTGTGGGGCTTAATTCAGGGATGCAGATGCGTGGTAAGGGTGTTAGACGCCGTTACGGGGTACGGGACCCCTTGTGGGGTGCGGGAAGTTCGGTTTCAGGATGCGGATGTTTGGCGTAGTTGTGCTAATAGGCACGCGGGTGCGGGACACGGATTGGGGCGTGGATGTCGAGACTCGAATGCGCGACTTGGATGTAGATCTTGAGCGCAGAACTCAGGTGCGAAAGCGAAAAATGTTATTAAACGGTACGGAAATCTTGGTCCGATTGTATAATGCCAAGTTAAAGCCGATCCAAAAAGGAATACGTTCTGTGAGAAATGAAACTTAAATTTGTTTTAGTTTGGGACCGTACCCATTTAAGTTAATTCCGTTCCGATATTCCCATTAGTAGGAAGTTTAATGAAGGCTTTGTTCTTTGTCTTGAAAAAGATGGGGGAAACCGACTGGAAGGTGAACATTACCACAGATGGCGGAGAGAAGGGGGGGAGTCAGACAGGGACACAGCATGGGGTACGGTTGGGTCTGAGGACGCTTCGAGCATTCAAAGGGATAAACAGAATTCTGGTTAGGAGAGGGAAGAGAAACTTGGATTTATGAAACCACCAGCAGGTATACAACTACAAATGGGGGAAAAGAAAGTGCTGTTGGCAGTTTGGTGAATATCCTAGGGGAGGCAACATTGTAGCCGCAATACAGGAGGCACGTGGGGAAAAACGAGGAAATACCAATCTTGAGGGAAGAGCCATGAGACCAATCATAGAGGAGAGAAAGTATTGAGAACTAAGGTGAACTCTGGGGAAGAACTGGTTAAAGGGAAGAAGGAAGGAAGGAGTATTCTGGGGGACGAGATAGGAATGGAATGTTTCGAGGGATAAAGGGCACTGACAGGGGAAGGGCATCGGAGTTGAGGGGCATGGTAAGAACTAAAGAGAGTGGCGGGAGAGGAGATAGTGAAATGTTACTAATATTGGCTTATGAATCAGGAAAATGGAACTGATTTATCAAGTTGAGTCTACCTGATAAACAACATTGTTTTCCTCAAGAGAAATAAATTTTAGAATTTTATCATGTGACAAAAATGTTTTTTGTGCATTTTGTAAATCCACTATTTCTCCGGAGAGGTACGTCTTAGAAAAGCATTTTTGGTTGTATTGTCATAAGCAAAGCATGAGTCATTAATTTTTAGTGCCAGTTAAAGGCAAAATAAATTGTTGATTATAAAGTGATAGATATTTATATTCAGTTCAGTGGAGTTGCGCATGGAGGCGATCCGCCCTGAATTACCATGCATAACATCGCCGTGACCGTGCGTCGATGAACCGAGACTGAACTGGAGAAAAACATTTTCAAACTCAGACGTTGTTTTAGAGAATTCACATAGATACCTACACGACACAAAGACCTTCATACGATAAAATTCTGAAATTTACAAAACAAATAGAGAACAATCTCGTTTATCAGGTACCATAATTTGGTACCGATACTACAAAGGAATTATAAGAAAAAAAGTAAACATGCCTGCTTGAAATATACCTATATAGGTTAATTTTTACGTCATCGCCTTATTAAGAAATATCTTAAATTAAATAAAATATTATTAATAATATTAGAATGTAGAGTATATTTTCTTTAATATGAAGTAAATGGTTTCCATGCAGACCTCTAGGTTTCTTTGTTAATTGAGGCTTCCGGGATCGGCTGCGTTGTGCGCATTGATAACTTCCGAGCTTTCGCGGACATTGCAGGACGCATCTTCTGGAATGGGTTGATGAATCCCATTCCTGAAGATGCCTCCTGGAATGGCGCATGGCGAAGTTATCTACACGCACAACGCAGCCGATCACGGAAGCCTCTTAGCAACTCTACTCGCTGCGAAAACTTAAAATCTTAACCCCTTGGTTTCTTTTATTGTTTAGCTACATAGTCGAGTGCTAATACTGTTGTGCCCGACAGTAGTGATGCTTTAAAATTCAACTCACACAAATAATGAGATTTGATATGTGCCCATCTCAAAAAAGGAAAGGATGATAAAAGCGGCTCTCATTGACGCATTATTGGAAACGGAAGAATCGTGATTAAAATTGTTATTTACTTTAATTACGGTCGAGGGGTCTTCGATTTCACATATGGACACTTGGGTGTTTTCACCAAAGTGGAAAAACTTTTGAATAAAATCCAAAAGTGGTCGTCCCATGCTTCAAATTCACTATCCGGCATTGATAAGTCTTGCATTGTCACAACTCACTGTAAGAATCATTAGCGAACACAATTTTCCTTGGTGTCTCCGACGATTAAGACGGATGAGGATAATGCAGGAGTCGCTCACAAGGTGTATATCCAACTGAGAATTGGCATCATCGAGATAGTAACAATAACCCTTGCAGCTTATAAGATTTCCTGCTGCTACTTCCATTAATGGCGGGCCACTCGAAGGGAAATACGTGACAATTCACTTTCTTAACGGGATTTTACCCTCAAGAGACTTCTTTGTATATTTTCCGAGAAGTTCATTTTATGGCTTTCCATCCATTTATTCTTAGACCTCTTTCAGGAAGGTACGTACATGGCATACTCTTTACCACTCGTTTAATCTTTAGGGAAAATCCCCAATGTGCGCCTTTTATTATCCACCGAGACTGACCACCATTTCCCAGGGGGAAATTCCAGCCGGTGGTGGGAGAGGGGCTTAAAAAGGAACAAACCAAGCCTACAGTCTTACCCGCTGTCAACGCAACCTCTCACCACTCAAGGATAATTATCCATTGAACCTCACAAGGTGCCGCACCCGGGCGCGGACCTCAGGCACAGCACCCAGGCGCGGACTAAGAAGGCGACAATAAGGTGTGTTCCTGGATCCATAATCCAGTTGTGTAACCCCGAAGCATGATCAGGTTAGTTTTATCAGTGCGTGTAAGGCGTGTGCGGAACCCGGAAGCGGCACCCTTGTACATGGTCTAGATGGATACCTGCGTCCGTAACTCTAGTGTGAACAAGTGGTATGGGAAATATTTAAGTTTTATTTTGTTAACGTCAATAATGAATACCCTAATTAGTGATAGTGATTATTAATGTAATATACTTGTGTTAGCCACGAAGAGTGATCCGAAATGGCACGAAAAAGCACTTAACCAGTGCCATCAGGCACTAAATCATTTTGGGAAATTTCGTTCCTTTTCCAGTCCGAACCTAAATCATTTCAAGTAATTTCGAACCTCGCCCGGTCCGGCACTTTACCATTATGGGTAATTTCGTGCCGACTCGGTCCGGCACAAAACGTTTTGTTCCGTACCGGGTCACATCCCTGCTTCCAACATCATTAATCAGCGGATGACCCCACATCCCATCTTCTCCAAATATCGACCGATTTCCTATCCAAGCATTGCAGAATCATCTACATCTACAAAATACTCTACAAGCCACCTCAGAAGTGTGTGGCAGAGTGTGAGTAGTCACCAACATGAATTACACTATACCATAAAGTTAGTGTAACTACGACTAACTATGAATTAGCATAAATCGCTAATGCATGTCATAAGGTGAAGCCTCATAAGCATGCACTACACTACAGATATGCTCCCAATGGAGAGGAACCATTAGTATATATGTATTTTGCAACCACACATATGGACAGAGACTCAAGAGTTATGTTGAAAACATGCACGGCTTGCTTTTAGTACTAGGGAACAGATAAAGATTCAAGTATTAGGGAGTACTACTACTCCTAAGAGCTACACTACCTATCGAAAAACCCCAGTTTAAAGTATCATTGGCAGCTGTTATGGTCCCTTATCTTTCGCGGGAAATCACATTTTAAATCAGTTCGTTCTGCGGTCCAGTTCCCTAATTATATTCTCATGATCTGATCTACCCAAGTATGTCAGATATGTGGAATATGATAGATATGCTCCCAATGGAGAGGGACCGTTAGTATATATGTATTTTGCAACTACACAAATGGACAGAGAGTCAAGAGTTATGTTGTAAAGATGCACGGCGTGCTATTATCAACGTCGTCAGAGAATAGATCGGTTTGGAACTTACATAATAGATGGAGTCTATACATTTTAATCGACGGTCTGAAAGCGTTTCCAATTCCATAAGCTGCAAAAGGTCAGTAACACTAACGAGATTATCAAAACGGCCTTCAACGGATCTTGCCGATCTTCGCTGCCTGCGTTTTAACTCAGTTTTCAAGCCTACTTCACAAGGATCTCAAATAGTGGCAGCATATTCCAAGTGGGGCCTAACAAGGGAGAAGCTGATTTCCCCTACTTAAACGTCGCACATGCAAAGCATTCTTTAAACAAATCCCAATTAACGTTTATCAACGCTGCGTATCATACGATGCCTCGCTTTACTTTACTTGTATTCAACACGTATACTATATTACTAGACTTGCTGCGATAAAATAACCTGGCCCCTCCATCGCGCTACCACAATCTTTGCATGTGAAGCTGTTTGAGCGGTCACAACGTGATCGAATGAATAGCGGTCAAAACGGACGCTTACGGGGATATCTCCGGTTCATCCCAATTGCATTCACGGGCTAACTTTTCCTTGATAAAGTAGTCAAAAATAAGATTCTTTGTTCATATTCATTAAATGCACCTCAAGTACCGATGGAGAAACCAAGTGGTGGATGTACTCACGCAATTTAGAGTGTTTTTACTCAGCAAAGTGGCTTTGGTTTAGGGTTGAGCAAAATTGAAGTGTTATTTACCTGGTAGAATTAGACTATGGAAGTCACACTATGCCTTGAGAGTTTCCATTTCCCTTGCTTTTAGTATAACTTATACTGCCATTTAGCTATTCAGAGTAATTTAAATTAATAATTGTCCTTCTTGGTAGATGTATTATGAGTTCATAAAGCTGAAAAAAATATTTTTATAGACACAAATTGAACTACTGGCTTCACTAAATTCGAACCTCATAAATTATTAAATATTAACTAAAGGCATTATTTAGACAAACTTCCGAAAATTTACCAAGGCCTAGAACCAATCCCAACGCTGAAATTTGAGTAATCACATACTAAATAGTTGGTACGATTGCGGAATATAAAGGTTGTTACAGCGTTTTTTCTCGTCGCAGTAGTTCCGTGAAAACGGCGATAAGACGTAGAAATGTAGTTGTGCGTCTCATACGAGACGAAATCACCTACAAAGATATTTCTCAGGGCCCTTAAGGTTACTATCTCAACGTGACATTGATGTCTCCCATAAACACTTTTATCTCAAGCAGGATTTTCGTAAATATTTTCAATCTAAAATGCTGGAGAAGAAACCGCGAGACTTAGGAAATAGTAATGATATTACTATTTGAGTTGGTCAAGAGGGGAGGATTCAGTTTCTCTTATTTTTCCACAATATATATTTATTTACCCAATTACATTATTTTCGGCATTTTTCTGGTGGTAATGGTCCATGCATCACTCCAATACTCAATTAACAAATAATAATCAATATTTCACATAAATAATATGAGTCGGTTCGCTTAATGTTTGTGAGGCGAAGTCTCTTCTTGAACTTCTTATAACATTTTGGGAAAAGATTTAATACTTCTACAGGTACGACATTCAACTCCTCTATCGTCCTGTTAACGAAGGAAAATTTTCCTTGGTTCGTTTTTTTCTGTCGTGCCCTTATTTTAAAACTATATTCATTTCTTCCAATTCGGCTTGGCTCGAGCAATCTTTTACTGATTTCGTCCCATCCCTTATCCTTTTTGTAGGCCTTGTAGAGGTTGGCTAGCCTGTATGCTGCTCGCCTTTCCTTAAGAATATAGTATCCGTGCCTTAAGACTTTCCCAGCTCAATCTAGTCAGCATATCACTCACCCTATCACATCTCCCATGCCTGCCTAAGACGTAGCGTGCCGCGTTTTGAACTTTTTCCAATTTTTTCACTATCTCAATATCATATGGGTCCCAAGCTCGCGTGTCGAATTCCAATATTGGTCGTACCGTTGTTTTGTAAGCCATTTTTTTTAACTTCCTTCGACGCTTTCTTTAAGTTTCGCGTTGTGAAATGTAGAGTTTTGAAACCTTTCGCCGGAACATTTTTTAAATGCTGCGCCCAAGCCAAATCTTTATTTATGGTCACCCCTAGATACTTCAGCGTGTCATTTTTAGCCATTTTCATTGTCCCTGATTTTATACACAAAGACACAGGTATCTAATACAATTCTACGCGTCATAAATAAGTTGGCGCAGCATTTATTTGCCAACATTTATTTCCAAGCTATTTTACGTTGCCCATTCCATTATTTTATTCAAGACATATGAAGGTAAGCCATCTTTATTTCAAACGGCGCATTGCAATTTCTCTTATTTTATAATTCCCTCCATCTTCTATAAGAGAAGCAAAATGCGGAGCTACTGTTGAATGAGTGTCTGTCAAGTGGATTAATTAATAAAGCTGGTTATTTTGACGACGTAATTATTTTAATCCAAATGTGAAAACATCATGCGAAATGATGTGGTTAATGGGAGTAAAGTCGAGGAGGATATATAAATACATATTGGGAAGCTTTTTTATATAGTGGTTCGTCACAGATAATGGAAGTGTTAAAAACGCGCATACTTAATCAGAACCTGATGCAGACACCAATCACAACTTATTAGTCATGAAATATCGGGCAAAAATGAAAAAAAAAAAAAGAACGGGAAGTAGGTAAGGAAAGTGGAATACGGAGGCATTAACTGGGGCAATGAAGAAGAAGTATCGAGAGAAGGATGATGAGATAATGGGCGAGGATCATGGAGTTAGATTAGTGGAAGATGGATGGGGAAGTTTTAAAAATGGAATTGTAGAAGCGGCGAAAGCAACGGTAGGCGTAGTCAGTGCAACTAAAATAAGAAAACCGTGGATCACGAAGGAGATGATAATGGAGATGCAGGAGAGAAGGAAATGAAAGAGCGTAAACTCAGAGCTAGGTAAGAAAAAATACCGAGAATTCAATAACAGGCTTAGAAGAGAAACAATGAAAGCAAGAGAGGCGTGGTGGAGAGAACAGACCGACTCGTTAGAGAAATACCAAGAAGAGGAAAGAGCAGAGGAATGGTATAAAAAAGAAAGGAACTGACGGGCGGTAATAAGGAAAAGGGAGTTACAACGATAACAGACAAAATGGGAAAGATGATCGTAGAACCAAAAGAGATCCAGGAGAGGTGGAAGGAGTATGTTGAAAAGCTGTATGGTAAAGAAATAAGGCCCAGTACGTTAGATATAGAAAGGGAAGACGACATCGACAGAGATGGAATCGGACCAGGTTTGCAAGATAGCGAAATCGAAAGAGTTCTACGATACATGAAAAGGAATAAGGCGGAAGGAATAGATGACATACCTTCAGAGTTTTTAAAGAGCATGGGGAAGAACGTAAGAGGAACAAGGACGTTTTGCGCTTATTCGTAGGATTTATGAGGATGGAGCGTGGCCGGAAGACTTCGCGAAGACTGTACTAATTCCTATTCCGAAACAGAGCAAGGTAAAAACGTGTGAAGACTATAGGACAATAAGCCTAATATCCCACACGGCCAAAGTAGTTCTGAGAATTATAAACAGAAGGCTAGAGAAGAAGGCTAATGAATACCTGGGTGAGGACCAGTTCGGGTTTAGGAGAGGGACGGCAACGCGAAACGCTATAGCGGTGATGAGGACGTTATTAGAGAAAAACCTAGAGTATGGGTAGGATGTTTTTGCATGCTTCGTCGATTTCGAGAAGGCGTTTGATCGGGTGGAGTGGACGAAATTAATGGGAGTTTTGAAGAAATTAGGGGTCGATTGGAGGGACAGGCGTCTGATTCGAAATTTGTATATGAATCAGACTGCGCAGCTTAGGGTAGCCAATGGAGAATCGGGATGGGCCACGATAGGACGGGGAGTGCGGCAAGGGTGCCCACTATCGCCGTTGCTTTTTAACGTGTATTCAGAAGAAATGGTATGGGAGGCATGGGGGGAGGAGGAGGTGGGAATAAAGGTAGGAGGGGAGCTGATAAAATCAGTGAGATTTGCAGATGATTAAGCATTAGTTAGTCAGTCGGCCAAGGGGTTACAGTCAATGGTGAATGCATTAGAAGTGCAGTGCGAAGAGTATGGGATGAAGATAAACCACAAGAATAAAAAAGTGATGAGATTTTCTAGAAGTAAGAAGGCGAAGCTGAATATAAGGGTGGGAGGGCAGAAGATAGAGCGTGTCGAGCAGTTTACGTATCTGAGAAATATTCTGGAGAAGAATGGGTTTAGTGGTAAGGACATCAGATGCAGAATTGCGCTCGCTAAAGAAGCATTTTCGAAGAGAAGGGAATGGATGAGAGGGGATCTTAGACGAGACGTGAAGATAAGACTGGTGAAAACTTAAATATGGAGCGTGGCACTAATGGGTCGGAAACTTGGTCATTGTGAAGAGAGGATGTGCGTAGACTTAGACGTAGCGAGGGGAGGGGTGAAGGGGCAGTTGGTCAGGGGCGGAGGTAAGTCCGCTTGGCCATGGGGGGTCGTAGACACAGCCACGCGGAAGAAAGCTGCTCGGTCTCCCTCCGCTTTGTTGTTTTGCACCTCCTCACTCACACGCAGTCCCTCTCGCACCCCAGCAGGGAATCGACCGAAGCCCCAAGGGCGACAAGACCATGCATACAGGCATGACCACCGAGCTACTCCTCGGTTGTCATGACCACGGTCTTAGAGAAGTGAAGGTCTGGAAACTGGCCGCCTAGGCATGTTCCCTTAAAGAAGTCGTTTCCCGCGGAGGCCAATAGAGGCGCCACCAATCCAGGAGGGCAAGTCCGCTATATATCGGTATACGTAACAACAGTATTTGCGTATTCATGTACGGTGATAATGAAGTTTATCACCACGAGCCTGGCTATTATTTGCAACTCCAACTATATTAAACATTTTAAAACTTACAGTTGGCTCTAAGGCGCTCAGTAACAAAAGTACTAATGAAAAGAAAGGTTACATTTCAGCGTCGCGCGTCGTCTGCATACTTAGTTTTAACCCATTACTACCATCAAATAAAATATATTGCACTGTGAACAAGATAAAATGGCAGTTATTTCTGAGTAATTTTTTCTGTTACTAAGTGATGACTGAGTGAGTGATATATTCCCGTAGGTCTGGTATAGTGGCTAGCGGGGCTGGTCACGACACAGGTCTTCGAATGGTTATTGAAGGCTCGGGGCGGCCAGCAGGAGGCGCGGAGGAGGAGTCGAATGGCTCGCGTAATATCTGCATCTAAGAAGTACCGTGCAAACCACTAGGGTGTATGGCACGGGGCGGTTCCACACCAGGCATGCAGCACTCGTGCCAGCACAAAACAGAACCTCGCGCGCTCCCCCTGCCGCTAGGCGCAGGCCAAAGTCAGTCAGGAGAACAGTGCGCAGACCAATCGGAAACAGGGAGTGTGATCGTAAATGTACATGCAAACATGCAGAGCAATGCTATAGACACATCTAGTGGTTAATATTACTAATACTGTTAATTTAAGAATGCTACGAGATGCTACTACTAATATAGCTGTAGTCCAGGAGGGTGTTTCTGACTCATCGGATTGACGGCATCGGAAACGGATTCAATCCGAGTCGATCCTTTCCTACGGTCGTCTTCCGTGCGCTTCAGACTTACTATCGGAAAGCGTTCCGCTGTTGGTTTGATGTCACTCCTCATCCCCATCGAGCAGCGATGAAACGTCACAGTTTTGAAGAGAAAAGTGAGCAGCGAAAAGCAACCTCCCGCCAGGTTTAACACTTCATAATGGAGGGAAAAGGTATGTACGGGGATGTATTTGTGCTAATTGATACATTGTCTTATAATTGACGTTATTGTGGGTTAAAATTATTTTAGAATTGTCCTTTTGTAATTTTTTCAATGTAATCTCCTGTCTATTTGTGTAAATAACGGGAATTAAGGCAAATTTTAAACGATTTTGTTCGTTCATTCTCGTGAGTACACAGTTGATTATTAAGGTCACATGCATATGACTTGTAATAGATACAGTCACGAAACGTACCCTTTCTTGCAACAACAGATACTTAGCATCATTTACTCAATGTTTTATCCAAAATCCGACGTGTTATTTTCATTTTTTATCTCATTTGAATGTGTTCCTTCTTCATTGATGTATTGACCTTCATGATATGCCGTTTGCTCTTACATTTTGCCCGTAAAAATGGAGGTTCATTGGAAGGAAATACAGTGACTACATTGAAAGGTTTTATGGTGTCGATGATTGTCAATGGCTTGACACGTTTGTTAAAATAACGAAAAACAATGGGGTTTTATTGTTATCTGTGGTACACGTACCCGATTATTTTTTTAACACCATTTTATTGCGAAAATGGCACACTTGCTAATATTGCACCTTTTTTTATATCAAATATACTTGCGTCAACAGAATCTATACATCATATTTGGGCTTTGGAACACCACCGTACATAATGCAGTAACATCGAACCTCATTCGAATAACTCCAACCTATGTGCCTGTTTTGATTCATATCATATAATATAATATTGTTATTTGAAATCAAACGCTTTCTTGCGCAGTGATATAGCTATGAAACAGGCTGAAATATTCCAATAAGATTTTCCTTGGTAATAACTTACATAGTTTTTGCATTTATATTGCAACAGTTACATCAACAACCAATATACAGGTCATAGTAATGCAAGGGTATCTTCTGGGAAATTACTATATTTACAAAAATTATCAATAAATTTACCCAAGTGTTTATTAATATCATTATTGAAATATAATATGTGTATTAGTCTTGCTGCAGGAGATAATTGCCAGTTTGTTTTATAGGACCGAAATCTGTGACCAGGGTGTCCTGCCAGCAGAGGGAGGTGATGCTTGAATATATGGAAGAGCATCTGGAGCTTGCTCACAATAAGTGGGTGGGCCCCCTTGGTGCCCAAAGGAAGGAGAAGCTGTGGCAGGAATTGAGCCAGAAGCTCAATTCCTGTCCGAGTGGGGCCACCAAGGATGTAGGGAAGTGGGCAAAGGTAATAAAATACTTCTTTAACATTTTGTTTAGTGATCACTATACTTGTACATACGTTAATGCTACTGTGATTGTGATAATAGTGCTGGCAGGACTGGAAATGCGACGTGAAGCAGAAGGCTGCAAAACTGCGTCGCCATTCCCTGGGAACTGGTGGTGGACCCCCACTGCCTGTGACACCCCTCTCCATTTTGGAGGAGAGGTTGCTATATCTCATGGGAGAGGTGGCAGTTACTGGGGTGGAAGGAGCAGTGGACCCTATTGACGTAAGTGCCAAAATTTCTAATAGCTATACATGATTATTTTGGGCATATCTTGCACCCTATTGTTAGAAAGTGGTTGCACAACATATTTCACCCTGAATTCTTTCATTTCAGTTGCAACAGGAAAATGTGGAGGAGGCAAGTTTGGTTACCTCCGGAAGTGAGGCAGAGGCAACTCCAGCCCCTACTCCACCACCTCGCAAAAGGAGGTGCCTTGAAAAAGGTAAAATATTGCATAACAACAATTTCTCTCAATCCTTAAATTCCTTCAAAGAACTAGCATAGATAACAACTATGATTTTAAGATTTAAGGTTTTTCACTGGAATTTATTAAGTTACCCATGTTCAGTTCAGACATTCCTTTACCTTCATGTTAATTTAAGTATTGGGGGAAAATTGCGAATGGCCTTAATTTTCTATTTCATGGGGTGCGGCAAGGGTGCCCGTTGTCGCCTTTACTTTTTAACATCTATGCTGAGGAAATGGTAAGAGAGGCATGGGATGAGCTAGACGTGGGAATGAAAGTAGGAGGCCAGTGGATAAAGTCGGTTAGATTCGCAGACGACCAGGCGTTGGTGAGTCGGTCATCGAAAGGACTGCAAACTTTAGTAGATGCACTGGAAAAGCAGTGTGAGAAATACGGAATGAAGATAAATAATAGGAAAACAAAAGTAATGAGATTTGGTAGGACAAAGAAAGCTAAGCTGGTGATAAGAGTAGGAAGTCACAAACTGGAGCAAGTAGAACAATTTAATTACTTGGGTAGTACGCTAGAAGAAAGAGGACATAGTAGCAAAGACATTAGGAGGAGAATAGTGCTAGCGAAGGAAGCGTTCAATAATAGAAGGGAGCTGATGTCGGGGACCTTAAGTAAGGATGTAAAAAAGAGGCTAGTAAAGAGCTTGATATGGAGTGTGGCGTTGTATGGGGCGGAAACGTGGACCTTGAGAAAGGAAGACGAAAATAGGCTGAAGGCTTTTGAGATGTGGGTGTGGAGGAGGATGGAGAAGGTGCGTTGGACGGAAAGGAAGACAAATGAGGAAGTGCTTGACATGGTGGGCGAGGAGAGGAAACTTATAGATGAGATTAGGGGAAGGCAGGGTAGGTGGCTGGAAGGGGTAATGAGGGACGATGGTTTGCTGAAGATCGTGATAGAAGGAAGGATGTTGGGTAAGCGGGGAAGGGGAAGGAAGAGAATCGGTTTTATGGACGGGATGAAGAACGGTAGGACTTATGCTGAGATGAAGAAAGAAATACAAGAGGTAGAAAGGGCACAGCACGTGTAAGAGTTCGTTGGATATTCTCTGACTTTCATCACAACCTACCTCTAACCGGTAGATTACTGTAATGAATGAATAATATTAAAGAACAAAAATACATCAAGGTTCAGAAGGAAAGGTATATTACAAATATAATTATGTCAATTATATTCAGTTTATACTTATCATTAGAGCCATTTCTACTAGTATTGTAACATGGAAATGCACACAGGGAGAAGTATACATGCTCAATGTATAATATACTATACAATAAAACAGAATACATTACAATTACAAAAGAATTATGCAATGAATACTAAACAGAAAACACAGCCCAATCAAAATAACTGTCTCATATCAGATTGGTATGAACACAAATAATATGTTTTAAGAAAAGCTGGAAAATTAGTATACGAGTAAAGTATCCACAGTGACATGTTAATGTTCAAGCCCTTATCATACATAGCACATAATGAATAACATAATTATTGAAGAGAAATATGCACTTTGTGTGGTAGTTGGATATAATTCTAACAAGCAAGAGCATGCAATGGAATTATTTAATAGTCAATTATACCTGCATTATGCATAGCAAGCTGCTCCACAGGAGTGCTTGTTGTGGGGAATCATTCCATACCAGGGATGTACTATGCACAAGTTTCAATAATGGCAAAAACACACTTTAAACCCAATTCCTTATCCTCTCTTTGGCATGTATGACTAAATTTGAAGTACTTATGTAAAAACAATATTTTCAGGTCTCGCTTCTCAAATATTTTAGGAGGTAATGTTTTCAATTGCTGAAATTACTTTCCATTGTCTGTAGTTTTTTGGTTGTTAAGCAATAAACAGCACTTTTAACATTGATGTTTCTATGTTTCTTAGATGATGCCTCTTCACTGGAAGAGAGAAGTGTAGCAGCCTCAGAAAAGATGGCTGATGCAGCTGCCAGTATGGCCACGTCAGTATCTGATATGAATCAGATACTGAGAGATATTTTAATAGAGTAAGTTTAGCTTATTTTAGTGGAAAACTTAGTGGCGAATAATAGAGGGTTGAATTAGAGGAGTCGCCTGACCAGGCGCCTCCTTACTGCCCTGGCGACATCTCCCACTTGCCCCTGTTCCTCAACTGGGTCTTGCCCAATTTCCCCATCTTCTTCTCCCATGAGAACTGGTTCATTCATATGTCCTTGGAGGCACTGGTTGTGCAGCACACAACAAGCATTTGTAATGCCACACACTTTTCTAGGGGCATATTCAAGCAACCTTGCCTTATTCAGGCACCTGAATCGCCCTTTCAACACCCCTATACACCTTTCCACGGCACATCTTGCCCGTACATGTAGGTGGGTGTACCTTGCCTCAGGACTGCCTTCTTCTGCATGGAGGATGGGAGTCATCAACCATGGCTCAATTGGGTAACCAGAATCACCTGTTTAGATATATATTCCCTGGTTATTTTACAGCAGTGGTAATTTCTTAGCATCTAAAAGAAATTTAACTATGTATACCTAGGAGCCAGCATTCTTCACCTTCTCTCCATACTCCTTGGAGAACTCCCCGAACACTGGAATTATCCCAAACAAAAGAGTCGTGGGAGCTCCCTGGATATTTGGCCAGTATATTCAATATTTTTAATTGAGAGTCACACACCTAAAAATGCACAAAATAAGCATCTTAGCTTGGGAAGAGTTATTTTATTGATGGTGTACTTCACATTAAAACTTACAATTTGAGCATTAATCGAGTGAAATGATTTCCTGTTTACATACAGGTGCTCATGCTCGGACGGTGCTCTAATGGCAACATGAGTGCCATCTACAAATCCAATGACTCCTGGGATTTGTGAAGACTGGTAATGCCTATAATAAATAGAATTTTGATTTTTTCATTTCTTTATTTACAGGTCAAGGAACCTAAGGAAGTAGTTATTTTTTATTATTTATTTAGTTTTTTTCCTTTTGTATATATTTCTTTTGTTGGTATTTTTCTTTACCTTGAAACAGAGGCTTTTAGATTTTTTTTAAATGTATGATTAGGCCTATGATGTGGAGGCCATTACCTTATTTTTTTATTTTAAGTATTACTTTTTTTGAAACAGTTTTATTTTATTTTAATATATGATTATGATGTAGAGGCATTTACCTTATTTCTTTATTTTAAGTATTACTTTTTTTGAAACAGTTTTATTTTATTTTAATATATGATTATGATGTAGAGGCCATTACCTTATTTTTTCAAGTTTTACTTTTTTTGAAACAGAGTTTTATTTTATTTTAATACATGATTATGATATGGAGGACATTACCTTATTTATTTATTTTCAGTGTTACTTTTTTTGAAACAGAGTTTTTTTTATTTTAATATATGATTATGATGTAGAGGCCATTACCTTATTTTTTCAAGTTTTACTTTTTTTGAAACAGAGTTTTATTTTATTTTAATACATGATTATGATATGGAGGACATCACCTTATTTATTTATTTTCAGTGTTACTTTTTTTGAAACAGAGTTTTTTTTTAATTTTAATATATGAATATGACGTAGAGGCCATTACCTTATTTAAGTTTTATTTTGAAAGAGGCTTTTTGGTTATTATTTCAATTTATGATTATGATGTAGAAGCCATTTTCTTATTTTCACTTTATTTATAACAATTTTTCCATTCCATTTATCATTTTATGTTATTGGTTACTTTGTTTATGATTTTATGCTGAGGGATATCAACTATAATTTTTAAGAAGAAGGAGTGACTTTACCTGACAGAACTTCATGCACAATGGTCTTTTGAAGAATAATGAAGGTGGAATTGTCTTGGAAGAACTACAGAAAAAGACGTCTTGTATGAAATACAAGAACAAATAATGATACATGTCAATACAAAGGATTTATTTCACATTAAGAGATTAGTCAACAGATGAATGGAGCGCAGAGTTCTGCCATATCAATCTTAGGATTTAAGAAAGCTGTGACTAACAGGCTGTATGACATACACATTGGCAAACTCTTTTAGCTGATGTGACTGTTATTATTTTAAATCCATATTCTGTGCGGTGCATGTCATTTGCTCTACTCAACTGTTTTACCAGATGTGACTGCTGGTATTTTTTCATGAATTATTTTTTTTGGGGTGGTAAACTATTTTTGTGCAAATGTAAGTGCAAATCTGATGGAAAAACCTTCCTGGGATGTGACGATTATTATACTTTTTAAGTGAATTTGTACCAAAAGAGTATGAATATTGGTTTTGATATGTACCTGTCCAAGGAGTGTGAAAATAAATGAACTACTTGTAAAAAGTTAAATATGTACCTCTCAATGTATTGCCTCCTTTCCAAGTGAGTACGGGGGAATGAAACCCATTTTGTTAAAACTCCAGGCATGTTCAGGCTATTAGTAACTTCTTCTATAGCCCTACTAACACTGGCATGGCTGAGGCTTACATGGGCACTGCTCCCCACAGACTTCTGATACGACCCTTGAGCGTAGAAATGCAAGGCACAAAGGACCTAAGCTCCCAAGAAATTTTTTCAATCGTTAATATCATGCACAGGAGGTAACATCTAGGTACTTCAATAGAGTATGAATTTGAATTCTAACACAGAAAGGATTTATCATCCTAAAAAGATATGAAAAATTTCCTTAATAATTGGCAATTTCAAAATCATTGCATTATGTTAATAAGCTATAGAGCCTTAATGTATCAAATTTATGTATGTTATTTGAATAACCTCCAGCTGCTTAAGTAACAAATAGGAAAATTAGATGTTTTCATTTTTAACAAAGTTATTGCCAATGCAACTTCTTCCAGAAATATACAAGTAAGTACGTACGTTATTTTGTCTGATGTGATTGATACTTTTTATAATTCATACAGGTATTTTTAGGTATATTCAGTACTAGAAGCAACCTAGAAATGTTTTTTCAACAGCTTTCTAATACTGGAAATGGAAAATTTTCCTTGACTAAATTCTGAAAACCACCACACACCTTTATTTCAACGCTTAATGCTGTAGAAAGCTGTCCACTGTTGAGGAATGGTCTAATTTCCTCAATCAAATCCCTTGCCAGGAATTTATTTAGGCGATATAAGCCTTGAAAAACCTCTTCTGTGACACTAAAGGGGTCAGAGTGATCCCTCAACTGCCTCAGATATTGTCTTCTCAACAATATCTGCTGCCTTCTCCGTCTCCTCTGCAGGTATCTTAGGTTCCTCAACGCGTCCATGTGCTATTAACAATGTAATTTCGTATTATTACCAAATTTAGTAACATTTGGGATTAGTCAAGAGTTTAGAGTGCAACAAACTCAAAATAATCTGCGAACATAGATGAAATCGAGAATCAGCTGTGCGATGGTAAGTAAACATAACTACGGAAATCGCAGCATATACATCACTTCAAACGAATATTTCATGTAGAAATATACTATTTAGGTTGTACAAAATGGATTCGATCTAACTAAGTTCATAACCATGTCTAATTTTAATGTACATACGATTCTAGGTCACGTACACGTATCGTATGAAAACTAAACAAATTGATATATTTCCAAACTGAAAGATCAGTTTCCACTACATTAAGCTACCTGAAATATTTATACGTTATTATGCTATGCATTCCAACTCGTCTCATCTTCCTTTTGCTAAATTACTTGCCCAAATAATATGTAAACAAACTTGCGCCAACAGTGATACAACATGCGCATATATTGTCCCATTTACACGCTAATTAAATTCTCCTACACCTATATTATTCTGGCAGGACATCCACATAAATGTGCACACATGAAATAAACCGGTATAATCTTATTATAGCCAAATAATTAACGCCAACAACATCATAAGGGTATTCACCTGAGACCAACCAACGCAATCGGAATGACTTTCCGACACCTCCATCCCGACCGACCCGGTTCCGATCGGAAAGCCTTCCTTGAGTCGATCGGAAGCAGTCTGAAACGCACGGATTGTCCTTTCGATAGTAAGTGACGTAGAATCCGATCCAAGCCTTCCGATCCGATCAGAACGGATGACTCTGAAACACCCTCCAGTAAATGAAGGAGGAGAAAGAGGCCAGCCTGTAAATATTTAGTTACAATTTTTATTTTCTGGCTGAAAGTGGTATTTGGTACCTCATTAAAAATGAGACCAAGTTTGCATGAAAAGATTGTGCTAGGGGGGTGAAAATGGCCCCAAAAGACCCGAAAAATCGGTTTTCCGCCAATGTCTCCCAAAATATGGCAGTTGGAGATTTTTTGTTCGGATAAAAATTAAAAATCAGTTAATTTTCTACAAAAATGGTCCTCGTGATTTTTTTCGCAACATTAATATTTTTTGCAAAAAATCGTGTTGAAAAATCCAAAATTTTGAGACTCATGAAATATGCAAGTTTTTTACAAAATTTGAGATGGGGGGGTGTTGGAAATCCATTATTTTCAATTTTTTGGACTGTGGAAACCAATTGTAGATGGCGCCACCACATTCTATCCACTGCCAAAACCCTCAGGGCCAAAAATGAGAAAACCCGTAAACCATATAATTTTGAAGGATATTTATGTTTCCGAGCGTCTTGTTTTCCTCGCAGATGAGGCTTCAAGCTATACCTATTAGGAAAGCAGGCCATAAGATTAATCACAGCAGGATGGACCCTACCAATTGACCTGAAACTAGCGACAACCAGCTTTGCACATGTGGCAAAGTATTGAAGTTCATTAGGTTCTTCCTAACGAAAACTCAAAATCTCTCAAGAGTGAAGAAATTTACCCATAAAACTCAACAACAATTTCTTGCAGATTCTCGGCAAATTTTTTTGCAACCATCCTGATCGAGGTTTTTTGGAAAAAAGAGTTATAAACTTTTCTTTAAGTTTTATTTATTATAGAAAAATACATAAAAATACATTGCAATTATGACATAAATCTGTTAATCACCAGTTCCCGTCACAAGCCTCCAATAATAATTCTTGGGCATCAACGTCCCCCTCCCCAACGACTCCTTCTGGTTCTAGAGTTTCCTCTAGTTCTACCTCTTCGGAAAACGTATCTTGGCTGTCTTTATAATTCGAACACTGGCGGGACACATGAACCACAAATAGATGAGCATGGTAGCCCCGCTTTCTTGCATGAACATGTTCCCTTACATTCTTTCTTACATTGACAAAATATCATTTTTAAGAGTTCCGGAACCGCTGGGTCTTTAGTGGTTTGGACCGGCATGAATATACCCCCTACACGTTTCCATCCCCATTTTTCTGGTGACAATTCGTTTCCGAGCCACTGCTGGACTTGCAGATATACCCGATAAAGGTGTTGCCTTGCAGCTTCAGGTGTGGGGGGCAATAATGGTTTCAAATTTCCCCCATTTCCAGATATTTTTGAAAAATTTCCCATTAGATTTGGAGACTGAAAGATTAATATCACCCCGAATTCCTTTCATGCAAATAAAGCGAAAGCGACCCCTTAATATCACCCCGAATTCCTTTCATGCAAATAAAGATCGACTAGCTCGATCGCCGGGGGCGAGTTTGTCTTGCGTTCCCGGTTTCGGCGAAGCACTACTGTGCTTTGTGGTTTTTTTACTACGGTTTCTGCGTCCTTAGGGCTTCCTAGGCACGCGTGCTTTTCAGCACTCAGTCGAGTGCTGGTGTCTTTTTTTTGTGTTGTGTGCGTGTGGTGCTGTGGTGGAGATGTTGCAGTCGCCATACCAGAGGAAGGCCACTATTGTGGCAAATGTGGTTGATCTTCGAGAGCAGCCTACAATCCTGGAGGTCCAAGACTTCATCCGTGGAGACCTCGGGTTGAAGGTGGAGGAGATCGTGTGCATACAGTTTGGATTCAATAGAAAGCAGTTTTTCATCAAGGTATCTAACGAGAATATTGTGGACGAAGCTCTGAGGCGCGTTGGGAACAACGCCCCTTTCCCTAGTGCTGCCCACCCCAGGGCAAGAGTTCAATTAGAGAGCGCAACCAAGAGATCCACCATGGTTAGGGTGTTACTTCTCCCAATTGAAGTTCCCAACATTGAAGTTAAGAGTGCTCTGAGCAACTACGGTGAGGTGAAGGAAATTACAGAGAATAGGTGGGAAGACAAAAAGCTCATTCAATGCGCTACAGGAACAAGACAGGTGAAGATGTACTTAACCACTTCCCTGACGGGTTTTTTTTTTCAAAAAAAAAAAAAAAAAAATGTTCATAAATTTTTATTTCAGATTCAGAAGCATTAAACTGAGGCAAATGCGAGTATTTTTTACTTAATTTTTCATTCTAAATAACTAATGAATTATTCAATAATTTCTGAATGTTGCCCCTTAATTTAAGATAATTAGGCCACCTGCATGTCAGTATAACTTTGCCCGAGTATACTCGGGCGCGTCAGGGAAGCGGAGAACGAAATACCTTCGTGTATTAGCATTGCAGGCCATAAGGCAATGATAATATACCCAAATCAAAGGCAGACATGCTCCAAATGTGGTTCGAAGGGTCACTTGAGGATCCAGTGCCCTGCATTTAAATCGAATAAGACCTCTTATGCAGAAGCGACCGTTGGAGCCAAGGCTGTAGAAGAGGAAAGTGACGTAGTAGAGATAGCAGAGGAAGAGTCTCAAATGAAGGTGGAAGGAGGGGAGAAGAGAGAAGAAAAAGCTGAATCAAATGGGGCTGCTTCCAACGAGAATGCCAGGGTGGAAGAGGAAAAAGAGAAGCAAGGTGGGGGAGAAGAATGGGAAAAGATAGGAACTAAAAGTAAAAAGAAACGGCACCGGACACACACAAAGAGGGCGGTGCTGCTATTAGAAAAGGAAGAGGAATCCAACATGCAAAGAAAGAAGAGAAACGAGATGGGGGAGGGCCGGATAGGGGATGACGTAAACAGCAGAGAAGATTCGGGAGAGAAGGTGCTGAGGGAGGGGGGGGAGTTTGGAAATTCCGAAGAAAGAATGAGCCCCCTGTCACCAGAGGCAAAGGACAAAGGAGGGAACCAGGGGATGCAGAAGGATGACCTCAGCGTTAACATGGAAGAGCCACCCAGTGAAGAAGAGAGGGATGGGGGGGATGAGGAGGAGCATTTGTGGGAAAAGCTTGAAACCGCCTCTGAAGGACATAGGTTTAAAATTCCAAACTGGGACACGACCCTCAGGCAGTATACAGGAGGAATTAAAGAGGGTGGGAGGGTAGCAGTATATTTAAAACCTTCAATAGAAGTAGAAGAAAGGAAAGAATCGCGTCAGGCACTTTTGTGCCTGACGCGATTTCGTCTGAAAAAAGAGAGATAGTCAATTTGGGTGGAGCGGAGGGAGGAGAACAGAAGAGGGAGGAGGGAAAAGAAGAGGTCAGAGGAGCCTTGTGGGCAGAAATGGTGACAGAAGGGAGCGGAGAAGAAGGGGAAGAGGGGGAAATTTTCCCCCTTTTATGTCAGGGCAGGAGAAACAATCTAATGATAAAATAGAGAAATATCTAAAAAATAAACCACCCAATGCGACAATGATGGAAAGGCTGCAGAAAGAAATAAGAGACAGAGCAAGATCAAAAATTCCAGAGACAAGAAGAAACGCAAGAAAGATAACCTACAGAAGAACTAGAGGTTAAAAGAACATCCCTTTTAGTTTCCTCATCTCTATACTTGTTTTAATCGTTTTTCAAGATATGGAGAGTCTACTAAATGGAAGACCAAATGTGCGTGAGAACGTGAGTGATAGAATGTTTATGCTGTCCGGAAAGGAAAAGGGAATGGAAGGGGGGAAATCGAACGACGCGGAAGCGGGAAGCGCGAGAGGGGAAGTCAATGTCGGGGGGAGGAGGGGAAGGGTGGAGGGAGTGGGGGCCGAAGTGACTCCAACCAACTCCGTGGTGGAAAGTGAGAGAGAATGGGAGATTGTGTGTGTGTGTGTTGTTATTTTGGAAATCCGGCCGTGTGAAGGGAGCAAGGCCATGGGAGGGGTGGGGTGGTGTGAGTGTGTTTTGGAGGGAGTGAAAGTGAGAGTGAATGTTTATGACAGGGAAGCTCGGCTTGAAAACTCAGTCGGGTTTTCGAAAGCGAGAGTGGTGGGAGTGGAGTGGGGAGAGCGTGGGGGAGGAAGTGGGGGAGGGAGGAGGGAGGAGTGTCGGGGGGGAGAGGGAGGGGGGTAGTGGGGGAGTGGGGAACGGCGGTTGCCGCGGGTTGTGGTCACGCAGCCTTTGTCGCTGGGAGGGAGGGGGGAGTGAAGGGGCCGGAGGGGAGGGGCAGAGAGGCGGCGGAGGAATCTAGGAAGACACGACATATCGGCCGCGGTTCGAAGGAAGAAGAAAAGAACAGCTGGCGGCGGAAGGAGACGAAAAGACAGGAAGGAGCCTAGACAGGAAAAGCTGCTGATGGTCTACCTATTACATTTTTCTAGTCATGTTTGTGCTTCCTTTATTGGTAATTGGTGTCTCTTACATGGTCTGCTACATCCGTTCAATGATTTTATTAACCTGGGAGACAGCCCTTTATATCCTTTTAACGTCCTTTTAAGACCTCTGTATGGTGCTGTAAATCTCCTAAACAACTCTATTGGTTTTCTATTTGATATAGCAGACTTTCAATATGGGTGTTTGGATATTCTTTGTGGTGCCACAGATCATTTTAAATTTTCTTTGAAGTATCTTAGCGAGTTTTCAAATATGTTAAGTGTTTGTGAAGACTCCTTGTATGCTTCTTTAAAGGGCTTAAGTAATTTGTTCGTTCCCCTTTATGGTAATTTTAATATTGTGAATGGTTTGCTAGTTGTTCTATGCGGCATCCCTGGGTTCTTCAACGCCTTTTTATATCCTTTAAATGTGTTATCTTATGGTTCTATACACATGAAGGTATCTAGGAACCTCCTTTTTAGCTTTTTTTGGGTCCTTTTAATTCACTGTACGGTCCTTCAGACGTTTTAAACTGTTTTATGGACCTTTTATTTAGCCTCTTGGATGTTATAAACGCAACCCTTTATCTCCCTGGTAGCCCGGATAGGTGGAGATTAATACTGTCTGGGCGCAGGAGATATGGTATAACTGTATTTCCTGTTTTTACTTTTGCATTTTCTAAGGTCCTACGATCTGTATTATTATGACTTTTAAAGTCCTATCGCTAAATGTGGCCGGAATTGTTCATCCGGCGAAAATACAGGTAATGAAGGATAGGTGTCTAAAGGAGGAGAAAGCTGACATTGTTTTTGTACAGGAGTTTAGAGACTCCCCTGCCTGGCAGGACCCACATTTTAAATTAATCATGAACCATGGTGAATCCTCCGTAGGGACTGCGTTTTTCGTTAAAAACGACCTACAGGTGAGGAATGTTAGATATCACCCCTCAGGCCGCGTAACCGAAATTATGGTGGGTGATACCCATTTTATAAATGTATATGCGCCGTCGGGCGGGGAAAAGAGGAAAGAAAGAGACACCTTTCTAAACGTGACAATTCTCCCATATGTCTCCTCCTTTCAGGGAAACGCCCTGCTAGGGGGTGACCTAAATTGCATATATAGGAAGGAGGACAGCGAAGCAAACGTGCAAACGATTAAATACCCTATTAGTAAGGCGCTTAGGACACTGATCGGTAGCACGAGGGCAATAGATATAGGGAAAGATCGCAAAGATGGGAAAGTGCAATTTACAAGAATAGGAAGGAACAACAGGAACAGGATAGACTACTTCCTAGCATCTAACGCACTTAAAAATCACATCCTAACCTTTGAATCCACACCGGTGGCCCTCTCTGATCACACACTGCTGAAAGTCGAGCTTAACTTAGAAAATATATCACGTCATGGGGGAAGGATAAACGGGGAGGAAGCAGTATATAGTCAATGGAGACTGGATACAAATATATTAAATAACGCAGATGCCGTCGAGCAAAAAAAATACGAAATAAATAGATATTTGAATAGCGGAACCTTAGACACTGACCCCCTGTATAGGTGGGAAAATATTCTCAAGAAAAACGTGATTAAAAAATTCAAAAAATTACCAAAGTAATATATGCAGAAACAAACAATATGTTATCCTTATACAGAAATAAGTTACAGGAAGTCATAGAATGTGACCAAAAACCGGCAAATTTTAAAAACGTTGTTAAACATTTAAAGTCAGTCATTTTAAAATATGAAATTCGTAAATCTATACCAAAGACATGGCAGCGAGAGGGCGATATAAACACGCATGATGAGATAACACTGGAGACGGTGAGGGCAGCGACGCATAAAACGGGGGGGGCGGAGGTGGAGAGAAGGCGAGGAGGATTGCAGCTGTTAGAAGAAGCGAAAGAACACTTCGAGCAACGCTACGGGCGATATGGCGAATGGCGAGAGGAGGACGCCCCTTCCCTCCCCTCCACCCTCCCCCACGTGAGCGAGGAGGCAAGGTCGGGGTTTACGTCGGAAATCACGGAGACGGATATTGAGGGCATAAGAGGCAAACTTCAGAAAGGGAAAGCGCCGGGGTCGGACGGCCTCCCGTACGAATTCTACCTTGCCTTTTGGGAGGACCTGCTGCCGGCGCTAAAACTAAATTTTAACGCAGTAAATGAAAATCGTACACTCACGGGGAACATGAAGGTCGCTCACATTACCCTGATTCCCAAATCTAGCAATGCGAAAAAAATTGAAAACTTTCGACCAATTTCACTGCTTAACGCAGACTATAAGATCTACGCACATGTGCTTAAAAATAAATTGAATCCCCTCATTGAACCTATCGCACACGGAAGCCAATTTGGTGGCGAACACAGGCAGTCGGCAAATGATGCCAATGTCCTGATTAGAGACATTGTGTTAAGCGAAAGCAGTGACAAACAGGAGAACACACTCGCCCTCTTGGCATTGGACTTTGAAAAGGCTTTTGACTATATCAGAATTCAATGGATTCTGCTAGTTCTTAAAGGTATGAATTTTCCGCAAAAATCCATAGATGCAATCGAGATTTTATATACCGATATCAGCTCCCGAGTAAAAATAGGGCGGAGGACCTCAGAAAAGTTTCCCGTCACCAACTCAGTAAGGCAGGGATGTCCTCTGTCCATGCTGCTATATAATATAGCAATCCAACCGATCATAATTGAACTGATAAATAAAAGGGTAGGTGTAACAAGATGCGGGAAAATGTATACGGCCGTTGCATATGCCGACGACGTGACGGTCTTCATTAAGAACGCCGCAGAACTTAAAATAACCAAGGACATTCTGCAAAGCTTCGAAGGAGCAGGGGTGCGTGTTAACCTTAGCAAATCCAAGTTAATGCATGTAAAGGGGGACCCTTTAGAGGACACATGCGGGTGGGAAAAGAATACAGAACTCCAGATATTAGGGATGTGGTGGGAGAGAGATCCATTAAAAACGGTGAACAAAAACTGGGAAAGGGCAATTAATCAGCTAAGAACCCGACTGGCTAATCACGCCGATTACCACTGGCCTCTAGTAATTAAAGTAAAATACGTCAACCAGGTTTTGTTTCCCCTTTTATGGTATGTGGCACATGTGTGGCCAATCCCAGAAAAATACCATGCGATCATTATTAAAATAACTAATGGGTTTATATGGAATGGGTTTCTAAAAAAAAAGGGAGGAAATATTTATATCTTCCCCCAACCCTAGGTGGATTAAGTCTGATCGACTGCAAATCAAAAATATTTATCCTTAATAGGAGAAAGATGGCCGAGATTCTTCTCCTGGGAGCACACACACGGAAAAGATTGCTAATCCACGCCATGGAAAAATCAAAGAAAATAAGGCATTTAAAAAACGCGTTAAACGAAGCAATAAAAATAAAAAGCGAACACGCGACGCAAGGGGTGCTGAGTGCTACAAAAAAAAGAAAAAGAAACGGAAGCGCAGTCCCACGGGCCACATATGAATAAAAAAATGTGCAATAATTTCGCTAAATTAGGAGACGATCTAAAAGAAATGAGTGTAATGTTCGAAGTATGTAGCGGGTGCCTCGTCACGAATAAAATGAGAAACGAGCTGGGTCTTAGAGAAGACGCCTCTTGCCCAGAGTGCGGAGGCATTGAAACAATCACTCACAAAGCCGTGGGCTGCGACCCCAAAAGAAGGGAGTGGGTAAAAATTAAGAGATTATATAAAGACTTTGACACTTTTGGGGAAGGTGCTATATGAGACAAGAACCTTAGCACCCTAAACTTCAATTTGTTCCCAAGTAAAAAGAACTGGATACTCTCAGGTTTAATTGCATCCTTTATATACAGTAATCAAAATGGTAAAAACATAAGAGAAGGCTTGATTGGGAAAATAGAATGGCTTAACAGGAAAATTCCGCAGACAGAGAAGGAGAAGGACTGCCTGCGGAATATTTTCTGAAATATGTATTTGCGGTATCTGATGCATAGAACAGGTTATCTCATGGCTAAAACACAGATATCTCAATGGAGTTCAGGGTAACTATTTTAAATGATTGTTTGTGAACATAACTCCTTGGAAGTTTTGTAGGTTTATACTTTGTATGTGCTAGTGTGATATAATTTGATATTTAAAATGCTTAAGAGCAGAATATTTGCCTTTTGATGATAAAGGTCAGTTTTTTTTTAAAGAATATTCTGTGCAATATTTTAATAATGTTTTTTTTTGTATGATGTAATACTAATCTGTATTTTATGAACTGACCAAATAAATCACATTATAAAAAAAAACGACGGAAGAAACGAAAGTAATGAAATTATAGCGTTACATTTAGAGACTCGGGTTTTTCCTCACGTATCAATGAGATGACTTTATACACATTGATGGAAAGGTGAGAATTCCACCTTTACAGTAGTCAAGGTGTCAAAACGTCAGAAATAAAGAGCCGGGAGAAAGAAGCCACGAAAAGAAAAAGTGCGCTTTTTCCTTAAGCACGCGTTATCCAAATTTATTGGAAAATGGCCGATTTTGTGAAAAAAAATAATTGCACAGCCGAAAAGTAGACGTTCTCAGCTTTCAAATGATATGTCATAGAGACCAATCCGATCATGTATGAAATTTTAATTGGTGGTTGTTTACAAAATTTCCCCGCGCTCCAAAAACAGCAAAAATTGCGGTTCAACAAACAAAGTTT
The DNA here is from genome assembly GCA_963573305.1 of Pyrrhosoma nymphula. Taxonomy (NCBI): domain Eukaryota; kingdom Metazoa; phylum Arthropoda; class Insecta; order Odonata; family Coenagrionidae; genus Pyrrhosoma; species Pyrrhosoma nymphula. The sequence goes on along the minus strand of OY754332.1, from coordinate 99,720,973 downwards.
TAATCAAAATGGAGGAAAATTAGATCATTCAAATTTCACAGATGACAAAGGACCTTCTGAGGACCCATAATCAAGAAAATTAGGAGCAAATTAGTGCAATACAAAAAAAATAGGAACAAATTCCTGGCGAGGTCAAAATTGCGCGGGAGCAGAAAGTTTGACCCGTTTTTCCAATATGGCCAAAGAGTCAAAACGTGACTCAAGTCGCAGGGTATGATAGCGGTAGATTTCCTCTTTCATATGAACTTTGATTCATGAGAAAATATGCATTTTTAACAAAGTTATTGAATAATTTGTCCGCCCGCTCATGTGTAAATGCACGGAGCGTGCTCTCCGATACGCAGCGCAGGAGGTCAATATTCTGGGTGCGCTTGGGCCCGTTTATCGCGAAAACGGTCAAATTTTCGAGAAAAATCATAAGGACCATTTTTGTAGAAAATTAACTGATCTTTAATTATTATCAGGATAAAAAATCTCCAACTGCCATATTTTGGGAGACATTCGCGGAAAACCGATTTTTCGGGTCTTTTGGGGCCATTTTCACCCCCCTAGCACAATCTTTTCATGCAAACTTGGTCTCATTTTTAATGAGGTACCAAATACCACTTTCAGCCAGAAAATAAAAATGGTAACTAATAATCTCAAGGTTGGCTCCTTCATTTACTGGACTACTCCGAATGGAAGAACGACCGACAGCGGAGAATGGAACGAGAGGGAACTGAGTGGATGACGGAGCCGAAGAGAATCAATAACTTTTTAAAGGAAGCTTTGAAGGTAGTGTTATTATTTTGAGATGCATAAGATTTTAAGTGGAATTAGAATTACGGGATTGGACTTAAAGAACATTTATATCTGGCATAAAAGCTGGCTACATTCAATTGCCAGATATTCACGTTATTTTGCTGCTTCTTCCGTCATTTTCTTTTATTGAAAATTGTGATCGCGTCTGGTGCACTCCATCCAACCTCCGCCAAACAAACATGAAAGCCTTTTTTTTGACAGTGGGCGTCAACATGACCGTGTTGGGTATCGGCTCTCTCTCCCATTGGCCCATAGGAGTAAGCTTGGCAAGGATGGAACGAATTGGATCGAAGCGATACTCCACTGTGAATCCATTTCCACGTGAGAGGTCACCATTGGAAATTGTCATACTTGTCTTGATCATATTTAACTCAGATGCCGTAACAATATTAGGTATAAGTCTAATGATATTCCATCAGGAAGAAGCGATAACGATTTAAAAATTTGCGCACTTGCAATCGATATCTCCCAGAGAGTACAAAGAAGTGCCGGAGAAAATAATCGAGAAATTAAAAAAATTGATCACATTAACCTGAAATTGTTACTGAATAGCGTAGATTGGTCATGTGTATACAACCGACGAGATGTTACATTAGCTTTTGATACTTTCCGAGAAAAGCTAAAACAAAACATAGAAAATTTTAACTTTGTGATAACAAATAGGGCCATGTATACGCCTATTCAACCTTGGATGACTGTTGCATTATGTAAACGGCAGGTGCACAGAAGCGTATTAAACAAGAAATTAAAAAATAAACCACATGACATAAAACTTCAGAAATACTTTATTTCGGTTTCCACCAAACTTAGGAATGATATGGATGCACGAATGAAAAGTTATTATCTAAATTTGTTTTGTAAACATAGGAATGATAATAAAAAACAGTGGCAATTGGTCATCAGTGTACTTGGTGGAAATGATGGTAAGACGATGCCTGAAAAAATAAAACTACCAGATACCCTTGATGTGTTCTTGTCAAATCCTGTAAACATTTCAAATAAATTCATAACTTTATTTGTTGCTGTTATAAAAGAAGCTGAGAACTACAATGGTCTCTACTGACAGTTTAATTAACTCACCTTATGCGCGATATTTTCCCAAAAAACAAGTTCAGCTCTCGTTTTTTATGTCTCCAACCACTGCATGTGAAGTAAATGATGTCACTTAATGTTTGAAAATAAATAAAACAGCTTGCATTCATGGAGTTTCAACCTTTACTGTGAAATGTGTAAGCGAAATAGTTGCTTCTGTATTTTCTTTGGTAATTAACTTAAGTTTTGAGTCGGGAATCTTTCGTGAAAGTTTGAAAGCTGCTGTGGTAATTCCAATTTTAAAAAAGGTTGTGAAACTGACATAAATAATTATCGACCGATTTCACTGCTGTCGGTGTTCTCGAAGATAATCTAAAAGATTGTGAAGAAACGTTTACTAGGTTTCTGTTCTAAAAATAGTTATTTGTCAAGTAACCAATTTGGTTTTGTGGAAGGGAAGACCACTGAAGATTCTTTGTTAAAATATTGTACTGAGCTTACCAAGGGGATGAATAATGGGTTGTGCGTCGCTGGTATCTTTTTGGACATTACAAAAGCATTTGATTCCCTGAATCAAACCATTCTGTTAAGGAGACTGAGGGAAGCTGGAGTAAAGGGTGTAGCCCTAAACTGGTTTCATAGCTAAATGACGGGTAGAACGCAGTGTGTCAGGTTTAAAGGGTGCTATAGTTTATCAGAACTTATCTCTTATGGTGTTCCTCAGAGCTCATTTCTTGGCCCGATTTTATTTTTGGTGTATGTCAATAATTTATGTAATGGTATATTCAATGGGGAATTGACCTTTTTTTCTGACGACGCTGCTTTGTCCTACTCTGGGAAAGACCTACCGACGATTCAGCAACAGATGTAAAATGACCTGGATAAACTGAAATATTGGTTTTCTGCTAATAAACTTGTCCTAAGTGGAAATACCATATAAATGCGTTTTATTTTAAGAGACAGGAAGGACTATGTTGATTACTTGTGTTTTAAGTGTGTCAGCTGCCTTTCTTCCAAGGACAACCTGTGTAAAAATTGTCTCTTCATAGAGCAAGTCAGTAACATCAAGTATTTAGGTCTTGTTATTGATGAGAACTTGAGTTGGAAGCCTCACTTGCAAAAACTAAAAAAAACTATATGAATATTGCACTAATGAAGTTCTATCATCGAAGACAAATATGTAATCTACCTGTCCTAAAAATTGTGTAATATTCTATTGTACATTCTAAGCTGCAGTATGGGCTTAGTTGTTGGGGTGGAACCTACATCTCAAATATGCACCCTGTTACAGTGGCACAAAAAAAGATAATTAGATTGGTAATGGGTGGAAAACGAAATGTTTCATCCTTTCCTTTATTTAAAACATGGGGTAAGGCTTTTGAGATGTGGGTGTGGAGGAGGATGGAGAAGGTGCGTTGGACGGAAAGGAAGACAAATGAGGAAGTGCTTGACATGGTGGGCGAGGAGAGGAAACTTATAGATGAGATTAGGGGAAGGCAGGGTAGGTGGCTGGAAGGGGTAATGAGGGACGATGGTTTGCTGAAGATCGTGATAGAGGGAAGGATGTTGGGTAAGCGGGGAAGGGGAAGGAAGAGAATCGGTTTTATGGACGGGATGAAGAAAGGTAGGACTTATGCTGAGATGAAGAAAGAAATACAAGAGGTAGAAAGGGCACAGCACGTGTAAGAGTTCGTTGGATATTCTCTGACTTTCATCACAACCTACCTATAACCGGTAGATTACTGTAATGAAATACTAACCCTCAGGCACTTATTTATTTTCAGAGTATTACGATTGTTTTATGTCAGAGGAGGGAATGTCACAGGTTTTGTGAATGTACCGTTTTATGGATTGAGGCCACGGAATAGAGTTAATTTTCTCAAACCTAATAATGAAGCCTTTAGGAGATTCTTTTGTTATTTTGCTCCCAACATATTTAACCACCTACCAGCTCACATTGCCTCATCTAAGTTGGTTAGAATATTTCTAAAAGAATTAAAAACATGGCTGTTCTCCTTTACAAATATTGAAGATTTTTTTTACTTTAAGAATAATTCCTGTAACTATGGGATATATTTGATCAATAAGTGATGTTGTATAACTTTATTTCCCAATGTTTCCTGGTGTATGATTGTGTAAACACACTTAAATATGCAATTAAATATGTAACACGCTGACTCTACTGCAAAACGAATTGTAATATTTTTATGTTGTGGTCTCGCACCAGACATATTTGGTAAATTTAAATGTTGACAACCCCAACACAGGTTTTCTGTCTGTGACACAGGTCTGTTGTTCCACAAATCAATTGTAATCTTGTGTTTTTTGTATGCATACATGGTGGAATAAATACTACTACTACTACGTATATGGTGTAATAATGTAGTTGGACTTACGCTAAAGCCCGTTTCACACTATGCTTGATCCAGCACAAGTTCGAGGATACTCACTAGTATATTAGCTTTCCAGTATCGTGTGATATAGAACCAGCATGGTGGCTAGCCAGTATAATCACTATCATACTGGCTGAGACACTTGATTTCATAATTGATGCGGTACTAGTTTGCTACTAGCTCCTAGTAGCCGTCGACCAATCGCCTTAGTTTTTGCAGTCGCAATACGGTCTTCATTTTTTTTAATCAGCGCCTCAATTTATCGCGGGTGTTACGCACTCTTTAGCGGTGAAACCAATGTGCCGTGAATGTCTGGACAATCCCTGCTATTAATACAGCAGCCTAAAGTCGCCTTCCTTCATGGAAATTTTCCATTTTGTCTTAACAGTTCACAACAGTAGACGACAGTACCTCTCCATCGCAAGCACAAGTTCAACGAACGTGTGAAACCTTCTATCACGGTTTCTATCATACTGGGTTCCGTCCTCAACTACAAGTACCAGCTAGCATAATAGGTCTTGTGCTGAATCGTGTGAAACGGGCTTTACTTCAAGGCTGTTACGAAATTAAAATTGAATTTTTTCACTTCTTTCTGGAAAACATCATTAAATTCTTTAGTGATTTGGAGAAATACTGCTACTGCTTGTCACCATTCTGGCCTGAATGTAATGTACATTGAATTATGCTTGATGTCTGGCATTGAAAACCTAATAGTTTGATCTTTTCAACTAGACTGAACCTGTAATGATAGAGTCAATAATTAGACCTTTTTGCACGATACTTTTACCCGCGCGGGTTTAGACGCGAGCACTTACACGAACGCTTTTAATGAATTTGAACTGAGGGTCAACTCTGGTCAACATTTGATGCGTTTGCAGAAGTTATGTTTACACAATGAGTTTCTGGCGCTTGGTAGTATCGCTGTTAGCCATATAAAATTGTAATAATTACAAGGAATCAAATCGATTGTGTAAGGATCATGTATTTCTATTTTAAGGCTCTTTTATCGCACCATTAGATAATGGTGGATTTGCAAAGAAAAAAGTTTAAATACCTTTAGATTATGTCTTTATAAATTTATTAATCTACTCGAGTGAAGAAACTTAATTCTAAGGGCAGAAAATCAGTTTGAAGTATAACAGAGGATGAACTTGTTAGTTTAAATATTTTTTTAAATATACCACGTTTTTAAAACTGACTAAAAAGTGTAAAATAATTTTCCCTGGGCCCATCTGAATATTTGAGGGTGAATTTTCAGCGGTTTTGGAGATATTTGTAAGACTTGAAGAGAGAAACGTGGGGTGCAGGCAACCCATGATAATTAAGGAGGAGTAAAGGGACCCAGGTGTCGTTGAGCAAATTCCCACAATTAATATCATTCGAAGTACACTGAAATTGGTTGTGAATTCATTCGATTTATCTACTTCTATTACCTGCGCCCCTCGTTTTTCTCTTCAAGTCTTACAAATATCTCCATCGCCACTAAAATTTCACCCTAAAAATGAAGAAGAGCCCAGGGAAAATTAATTTATACTTTTTAGTCCGTTTTAAAAACGTGGTATATTATTTTTTTATTTAATTAATTATTTTCAGCTTTTTAGTCTTATTCCCGGGTGAAAGTTTCCAATCGATTTTATACACCTTGATGAGACTTTGACAGGGACACAAAGAAAATTCCCGATGTATTTCAGATTCTGTTCAGCTGACAGTATGCGGAATTGAAATAATTAATTAATCATTAAATAATACATCAATTGTTATAACATGTAGCTAAAATTGCATTGTCATCCACTTCTGAGCTATGGTTAAAATTTCAAGTCTCTAGCTGATCGGAAAGTTAATTTAAACTCGGTTGAAATATTCCACCCGGACAGACAGACAGACATGACGGAAACCGAACTCATAAAAACGTGGCAATAACTCCTGTTTGATAGGTTAGCTGGGCGAAAGCGCCCAGGATAAATGGATTAATTTAATGCCTTTATCTAAATAACTCATAGAAGCATGGTACTATCGTTATAAATTTCAATTTGTACGTGGATTTCAAATGCCTTCGAAAATAGGCCACTTCATATCGTCCCAGGATACAGCTATGAGGTTGAAAGTGGCGACATCTGTTGAAGGTTTGCATTGGCAGTCAAGTATGCATAGGACGTACGGAAGATATAACGTTCAACAGAAGGGATTGAAATCTGAAGCACTCGCCATCCTTGCCATGAAGGATCAAAACAAAAGAAATAGACTTTTAACGCATCACTAGCACTTAATGTTGTAACGAGCATTGAGGCTTAAAGCTCTTGATTTTAAAGTACGGTCAACGTTTGATCTCGGCAAATGCCGACAGTCGAGGCTTCTGATTGGTTCCCTACATGTTCCTTGTGCATCTAGCAATTGCTGGCCTTTTTTACATTGGAGAGATATGGACTAAACATGTTTTCACGAGATAAAAATTAATTAACTATATTTCATCGAATTTGAGCCATGATAACTTGTGAATGATTAAATTGCCTATAATACTACGTCATTTTCATATCAAGTTTATCCTCCAAAATGCGGGAGTCTGCCTGTATAATACGAGCCCAGCACACGCCTCAAACGGCAGCAGACAACGTCGTCTGCAATATGAGTGGCACGTCGCGATATTTTCCCCGCTCGTAAAGTGACTTCTCGTTGATAACTGGCGGAATGGCATTTAAAATGTTATAATACTACATAAATATTAGTTTACTTTTCATTTAGGTATCAAAATCGACTAGGTATAGAATATTTCTCTGCAATAGGAGTAAAACGTCAAGTCAACTCCTCGACCATGAAGTGAATCTTCAGAGAGAACATACGGTGACCAACCTTGTATTGTCACTGGAATCTTAATCATTCTCAATCAAGGTTATATTTATTTTATTATGGGGGTTTATTTATGTTGTCTGCGGTATTATTATTATTAAATTGTCTGTGGGTTTTTTTGTGAAATAATCTGTTCCCAAATTTTTAATTTATTATTAAGATTCCTTATCAGGTGGTAAGAGAGGTCAAACGATGCCAAAGGTTAAGGACAAAACAGGGAAGATATTAATCGAACAGGAAGATATCCAAGAAAGATGGAGAGAATACGTAGAGGAGCCATATGACATCGAGACATATGACAGCGAGAATAGAACCCCTTAGCCTGGATCTAGAGGATGAAGGAACAATAGATAGGGATAGCCTCGGACCAGAGTTACTTGAGAGTGAAATAGAGAGGGCATTAAGAGAGATGAAGGGTAGAAAAGCCGTGGGAGCCGATTCCCTACCTTCGGAGGTATTGAAGAATCTAGGTAGTAAGGGGAGATCATCGTTTTTCGAACTTATTCGCAGGATCTACGAGGAAGGAGTATGGCCAGAGGATTTCGTGAAAACAGTATTAATACCTATCCCGAAGAAGAAGAAAGCGTCAGAATGCGAGGAGTATAGAACAATCAGTTTAATTTCGCACGCAGCAAAAGTGTTGCTTTGTGTACTAAATAGAAGGTTGGAGAGCAGAGCAAAGTGCTATTTAGGCATTGAACAATTTGGGTTTAGGAAGGGGAGGGGAACCAGAGATGCGATTGCGGTAATGAGGACACTTATAGATAGAAACAGAGCATAATCAAGATGCTTTCGCTTGTTTTGTAGATTTCGAAAAGGCGTTTGACAGAGCAAACTGGGAGAAACTAATGCAGATACTGGGGAAAATAGGAATAGATTGGCGTGATAAGAGACTCATCCGAAACTTATATATGGGGCAGAGGGCTCAGGTAAGGGTAGCTGACGGTGAATCATGGTTGGCAGTTATAGGTCGCGGGGTACGGCTAGGGTGCCCGTTGTCGCCTTTACTTTTTAACATCTATGCTGAGGAAATGGTAAGAGAGGCATGGGATGAGCTAGATGTGGGAATGAAAGTAGGAGGCCAGTGGATAAAGTCGGTTAGATTCGCAGACGACCACGCGTTGGTCAGTCGGTCATCGAAAGGACAGCAAACTTTAGTAGATGTACTGGAAAAGCAGTGTGAGAAATACGGAATGAAGATTAATAATAGGAAAACAAAAGTAATGAGATTCTGTAGGACAAAGAAAGCAAAGCTGGTGATAAGAGAAGGAAGTCACAAACTGGAGCATGTAGAACAATATTATTACTTGGGCAGTACGCTAGAAGAAAGAGGACATAGTAGCAAAGACATTAGGAGGAGAATAGCGCTAGCGAAGGAAGCGTTCAATAATAGATGGGAGCTGATGACGGGGACCTTAAATAAGGATGTAAAAAAGAGGCTAGTGAAGAGCTTGATATGGAGTTGTATGGGGCAGAAACGTGGACCTTGAGAAAGGAAGACGAAAAAAGGCTGAAGACTTTTGAGATGTGGGTGTGGAGGAGGATGGAGAAGGTGCGTTGGACGGAAAGGAAGACAAATGAGGAAGTGCTTGACATGGTGGGCGAGGAGAGGAAACTTATAGATGAGATTAGGGGAAGACAGGGTAGGTGGCTGGAAGGGGTAATGAGGGACGGTGGTTTGCTTAAGGCCGTGATAGAGGGTAGGATGTTGGGTAAGCGGGGAAGGAGAAGGAAGAGAATCGGATTTATGGACGGGATAAAGAAAGGTAGGTCTTATGCTGAGATGAAGAAAGAAATACTAGAGTTAGAAAGGGCACGGCATGTGTAAGAGTTCGTTGGATATTCTCTGACTTTCATCACAACCTACCTCTAACCGGTAGATTACTGTAATGACTTAAGATTCCTATCTTTTTATAACGAATGCCATCATAGGATAGGGGAGCAGAATAGCATGAAAAGTCGTGTGCAATATGTGGTTTCATTTAGAAAAATGGTTAACAAGAATTTGGGACAAGCACTTTCAATAGTATGTAGTCTATCCCATTTTGACTAAAAAATACTTCTTTATATTTCCATTATATTGGGATAATCCGAGGTTTTATCTGAAAGCCGCAGGTCGATTGGCAGGCAATGAAATAAAGAAAAACTAGCCTTTGCTGCGTAGGCAGGCAATTCAAGGGCATAAAACGGCAAAAAACCAGTTTACCTGATAAAAACAAATCATATTTATATTGATAATTCAACTCTTGTAATAACTAATTTTCTTTGCATTAACTTGTGAGAGAATCTGGAAAGCTGGTGTTACTGTTGGGTCATAGGGTATACAATCAGACTCTTAGGACAAGGACGAAGAAATAGGTGAATTTTTTGCCACCGGACTCAGTTCGTAGGCTTGGCAGAACTTAAAAATTTGGTCACTAATGGAACATGGTATTAACCGTTAGTCAGGAGAAACCCTTTTTTCGCTCCACAAATGCCTCCTAACAGCTTCAAATAAGTTGCCAGATTAAAGGTTAGCTGTAGCGATCGCCACACTCAGGCTGCGTTTTAATAAGGATCCAGGACAACTTGACGGTGTTGAAAACGGCTCTATTAAAAAACTCAGAAAAAAAATATAATGAAATTATTATTGACAGGGAGGGACACACAGGAAATTGAAAATTTGGAAATAAAATAGATCGTTTTAAGATACGTCATTCATCAAAGGGCTTACCGTCCACCAAGTATCGTTTTCGTTTCTTGCTGAGATTTTGAGTACGTAAAAGAGGCATTCTCGTTAATGCATGTTTAATAGGCATGACGAACGGGCTTAAACATTTTTCGATATAAACCTATATGCTTTCACATAGGGATCAGATATATGAGTTACCGTTTACTTCTACCAACCGCCCTTAGAGCCCGGTCAGAGATGCGGGTAGTGACAGATATATGTATAGACAGACAAATACAGATACGTGTATAGAGAATTAGCTTGTGAAATAGCACCCTCCTTGCAGAATATATTTATTAAATCCATCAACGAACACAAAGCACCCATGGACTGGAAAATTGCAAATGTCACTCACATTTTCAAAAGCGGTGATAAGGAACAGCCATCGAACTACGGACCGATATCTCTCACATCTATCTCTTGCAAAGTCCATGAACATATAATTTTAAGTTCAGTTATGAGACACTTCGATACGCAGAACTTGTTAACAAAAACGCAACACGGATTCAGAAATGGAAGATCTTGCGAAACTCAATTAGCACTTTTTGCCCACGATATTTTAGTCTCGGGTGAACATAACGTTCCAGTTGATGCAATTTTTCTTGACTTTAAAAAGGGTATTTGATAAAGTTTCTCACAGTAAGCTACTCATGAAATTAAAATCCTACGGGTTAGACGACGACGTTATTTCCTGGATTAGAGAATTTTTAAGCAATCACGTTCAAAGGGTTCCATTAGATGGCGCTATCTCTAATGAAGTAAAATTCACATCGGGTGTCCCACAGGGAAGTGTCAGGGGCCCACTTCTGTTCCTTTCGTACATAAACGACTTCGGTGAAACAGTTGAAAGTACGCTTAGATTATTTGAAGACGACGCAGTGGTCTATAGAGAAATTCATATCCTTAATGATAAGCAGGCGCTAACTAAGGTCCTCTAGGCAATACAGGAGTGGTGCGATGCGTGGTGCCTGGAATTAAACCTGAAAAAATGCGTTGTCATGAATTTTTGGAAACGGAAAAACGCTCCTTGTAACAGCTATTGCATAAAACACAGCAAATTAGAGACTCCAGAATCGGTTAAATACCTCGGAGTTAAACTGAGTAATGATCTCTCATGGAAAACATATTTGAGAAATTATCGGTCAAGCTAATCGTAAATTGAGATTTGTAAAAAGAGTACTTGGCAAGTGCGACGATAAAGTTAGGGAAATCAGCTCTTTCTCCCTCGTTAGACCCCACCTGGAATATGCTGCCAGCATTTGGGATGCTTATGAGATAGGCATGGAAACTGAGTTAGAACGCGTGCAGCGAAGAACAGGAAGATACCTTAAAGGCCGTTATGATAATTTCGTTAGTGTTACCGACCTTTTGCAGCAACTGGGTTGGGAAACGCTTTCAGACCGTCGATTAAAATTTAGACTCAATCTATTATGTAAGTTCCAAGCTGGTCTATTTTCTTACGACATTGATAATATTTTACGAAATCCGACATACTACGGTAGATCATATCATGAGAAAAAAATTAGGGAATTAGACTGCAGAACGGACAGATTTAAAATGTCATTTTTCCCACGAACGATAAGGGACCATAGCAGCGGCCAATGATACTTTTATCTAGGTTTGTCGATAGGTAGTGTAGCTCTTAGTAGTAGTAGTACTACCTAATACTTGAATCCTTATATGTTACCTAGTACTAGTAGCAAGCCGTGCATGTTTTCTACATAAGTCTCGAGTCTCTGTCCAATTGTGTAGTTGTAAAATACATATATATAAGCGGTCCCTCTCCATTGTGATAATATCTGTAGTGTAGTGCATGCATGTGAGGCTTGATCTCGTGACAAGAATTAGCGATTTATGCCAATGCATAATAAGTCGTAGTTACACTAACTTTAGGGTACAATTTAATGTATGTTGGTGAATACTCACTTCATGCCACACACCCCTGAGGTTGCGTGCAGGGTATTTTGTAGATATAGACATCCTTTTTTTCTTCATCCTTCGAAGTTCTCTGGGAACATGGTGCCAAAGTCGGCTAATTCATGGAACTCTCTTATGTTTCTCTCCCTCACTCCCTTACTAGAGTAGGTATGACCTTGAAAGTTGGCAGTGGTATGCGCCTTGACTCTATCTATACGGTTATTAGCAAAAACACTGATTCTCTCGTAGTTCTACGGCAACATGGCGCCAAAGTGATAATTTCGAATGTTTCTTTCCTTCACGTCCGTAGCTGCTAAACTGTGCCTGATCTTGAACCTCTTGGCCGGCTTTTTTAGATCTCATCAAGTCCTAACATTTATGTCAATAATTTCTCACTATCACTTGTAGTTCGCTGGAAACTCGGCGCTAAATCTGGCTTTTTTCGGTTTTTCCACTGTAGCTTCTGAAGTAGCAGTCGGATTTCAAATCTGTTGAGTGTTTTTTAAGATCTCATCGAGGCCAAAAATATATGTTTATCCTTACTCTTTATCACTTACAGTTCGCTGGAAACATGGTGCCGAAGTCATATTTTTTTAACACACACAGACGCCCCTGTTTACAGTAACTGCATGCGTTAGATCACACTGCCACCTAGTAGGTAAACATCATAGCCAATATCTATATCTTTGATTATTTTCTTTTAGATGAGTAAATGACCCATTAAATATAAAATATCGCATCTTTGGATTAGTAGGGGCAGAACGACCATATTTGCTTCTTTTGAAGTTGCGTCTGGATTAATATGCACGTCATAATCTGCTCGTTTAGACTTGAATAACGTATGATTTTTATATTCAGTCTAGGTGGATCTGGAGGAACTAATTAGTGTTTAAACCAAACCTATTTCTCACCGAACTGCAAGATACAAGGCACAACATGAGTGAGCCAGATTTTACAAGAGTGCAAATGAAAAGCTTCAGCAATCGTGTGAGAAACACTCTATGGAAGAACAGTTGATAAGTTTGGAGTTTATCAAGCTTTTTCTTCGCCAATAATTTTCCCAGATAAATATTTTGACTCTATAACTGATTTTTTTAAGCATCACAAATATGAAAAAGTTACCAAAATAATTCATTCATGAAAAGGAACTGGAGTTTATATATTTACAAGGTCATGGCCGGTGATATTGAATAAATCCACCGACTGACGCAAAGATCCAACAAACTAATACCCAACTAATAATGACTGGATAATAGCGCTTCAGTGAAATGAGCTTAGGTATGATGCATGCATAACAGAATAATATAAGTGCAATGGCTGGATAAACTGGATGAGACAATAAGACATAAGCATTACAAATTACATCGTTACATCCTTTTCTAAATGCTTCCAATATAAACTGTCGTCAAAGAATGATAAGTCAGCCACATTAAGAGCCATTTCTAATATTTTGTTGGACTAAAACATACAAAAGTATTATAAACGTTCTTCCGATGAATTTAGTGCGCGAATGAAGGCTCTTCATAATATTTCCCTCTTTTTTCTTCAGAGTCAAGCGGAAGAAGATCAATGCATCAGCACTATTTAATGCCTCTTTTGCATTTTATCTCAGTACTCTTAAATGCTTGGTCAAAATTGTTCATGCCAAATGATTACTGCTCCACATGCAGTGTAATAAAAGAAGAATTACACCCTTTAACAAATAAGTATTTAAATCCATATACACGCAATTTAATCCTATCAAAAATGCTTCATCTTCAATTAGACATTTCTTTTCCAATGTATTGAAAATACCATGCATGGTACCAGTGAGGACCACTCGCTCGTTAATGCCTCCATGAAGTTACCAGTAGAAGAGGCCGCCTGGGTAGCTTCATTGGTTAGAGATCTATTGTGAAATCGAATGGTCTGGGTTCGACTCCAGGCCCTGACGAATGATTTTTCTCTATGAAATTCACGCAATTGTAATTGGTACTGCCCGCACGTTGGCATTAACTGAATATTTATGAATATGGAGATGGATGTTGGTGAGTCTTTATGGATTGTTTTTGGATAGTGAATTGATGTCAATCCATCGTCACTCACCATGGGTGCACAGGACATTTCATTGTAAATAATGTTCCCAAGCTCAATTAAAAAACACCGAAGAAAATTGCAATGTGTTAAACGGATTTTAAATTCATATTTATTACACACTGGAATGCTTCGATTTCAACTAAGCACAGAACCAGATGATAAAATGGAATTTCAATCATTTTAGCTTTGGTGTAGGAGAGACTGGTAGTAGACTACAGATCCCTGTATTCGGCACCATTGATTCACATCAACGTGTCTTGTAAATAAGCACGTTTAAGATCTAACCAACATGTAACAGAAGAACATTTGATCACGGAAAGAAAATTAGAAATATCACAATTTCAAGAGTTAGTGCTGGTTACATTCAATTATCGGTATTCACTAGGCTAGGTCGGGTGCAATTGATTTAAGTAATCTCACTGGGAGCTTAACCTTAATCGAGACATATGAGACGAAAAGACAGAATAAGGTTCAGGTTACTCATCTATGAAGAGCATATACGGTTTGGGGGATCTGCAGGAAATAATAATCATGCCTACATTCTAGATAAATATTAAAGTGATGATTTGATCTAAGTGGAATTTTTTGTTTTTAATTAAAGCTTGAAAAACTATCCAAAGATTTTCAATATTTATAAACCCAGAGACATTTTGCCATATTCCAAAAAACCTTGAACCGAAATTTAGTAATTCTAATAGGCCTTGCATTAACCGTTAATATTTAGAATCTAAAATTTGTTTTGAATTGATCGGCAAAGAAAAACATTTCCGTGCAAGAAATAAGCATGCGTATGCACAAAAACTAAAATATTAGTTTTAATGACTGCCTTCCATTAAATAACGAAAGGAAACAAAGACGAATGTCTTTACAGACATTTAAATTAAAACATGCCTTTAAAATTGGACAGGGGAAACCAGGAAAGAGAAGGCACACAAACGGTACTCACCTGAAAATTAAAAGACAGGATTAGCATTTTATTCATTAATACAAGTACATGCATCTAAGAACAATATGAGGGATCATTATGTATGGCACTCGAGCTTGAAGGAATTGATTCAAAGAACTGCGGAACTGGCCGCGTAGTAACTTTAACGGAGTCACCTTCTAGTGGTCACACAATTGTGCAAAATTTACAAACCTTAAACACTTTGTGTTTAAAATTTGGCTTTACCTCGTGGACAGTAGCGCTTAGCGTTCGCATACGGGTACTTTGGAATTGTATGCACGGTACCTGTGAAGACATCTCGCTCCTTAAAGCCTCCATAAAATTCACAGTGAGAGATGACGCCTGGGTAGCTTAACTGGTAGAGCACTCGACGCGCTAAATTTGGGGATCTGGGTTCGAATCCCAGTCCAGGCGGATGATTTTTTCACTGCGAATTATACACAATTGAAGGAATTGAGTTTGGGTGATTAAACATATTCTGCTGTTCGTTACTATATGAATACACTTGATTTTAAATTATTCTAAAGATTTTCCTCCACAGCTAATGTTACCTTTGCGCCCGTGAATGTTTAGAAATGAGATTGATTGCGCCGCTTAAGGGCTTATCCTCAAATTCAGCTTAGGAATGGGCCAATTTAAAATATATGTATTTTAAAAGTATCGTAACCATTTATTACTTTAGCATATAACATTAGCCAGGATTATAGTCCGTCATCCATTTCTGTCATCATTAGTACGATGCCCCTAGCGCGGTGATAATGGTGATACGCCAAAATTATAGATAATTTCATGGTTTTCCATGATTCAGTGTTCACAAACTGTTACTCAAAGAAACACACATAACCCTATTCGTATGCGAATATTTTTTATTGGCAATTGTTCCATTACCATCTTCGTAGAATAATGGCGTGTGTATTATGCAATTATTCTATAAAACTATTTCATATTCACTCATTTAATATGCAATCATTATTTTAGCATGTTATGATTTGAACCTCGGTCAATGCTTCACAATATTATTGGAATTAGAATTGGTGACAATATAAGGCATCGAAAGTATTATACAATACCACCTTATTGAATGATAAGCAGTAAGTTTGTAATTCCACAGGTATTAATTGGAAACGAGCTAGCTTTCGATGTAGCACGTCATCATCAGGTGCAAATATCACAGAACACTAAGAATATATAGTCACAAACATTAGGGGGGAGGGCGAGAGGGAGGGTGACGAAGATTGGGGAGGATGAGTTGTGGAGAGTTAGGCCTGGGAGAAGTAATGTCCTTCCTGGGGGGGTGGGGTTCAGGTGGGAATGGAAAATTTGGGTTACTCAGTGCACTCGTGACTCACTGAACTAGGGTTGGAAGTAACTGCTTCTCATTCAATATGCTATTCAATATATTATATGAAAAATAATATCAATAAATTAACCTTTCTTAAAAAGGAAATCTCAGCTTAGAAGTATAACAACCTCACACAAAGGCGGATGAGCAACCATCTAGAAATGCCATCGCTCATTTATCCACGGCTTTTGGCCCCCGGTGGAAAGGACTTGGGAAGACTGGGTGGGGAACTCACGATATATATATTTGGGAAGATTGTGGTCTCCCATGATCCTCTAGGACTCCCTAAGGTGACCCCGCGAGAGAGGTTCCCCGAGCAGTTTGGAGCGGAACTGACTTTTCCCCATTTCCTCCAAAGTGACGAATCGCGACTACAATCCATTTGCCATTAAATGCGCCCAACGTGGCCCAACGACCCACTGCCACTCACCCTCTCCCAGCCTAGTGATTACAAGAGGACTGAGAGAGTGTGAGTGCATGAATAGGAAGTTGTGAAAGCTATCCGTTGTGAAAATATTAGGTTTCGATCTTTGGTTAGCGATTAAAGTAACCTTTAAGTGACTTTCCAATACGTACTCTGCTGTTCATTCTTTATGAGAAAGTCCGTGGAAAACAATATGATTTATTTAATTTGATATAGCAGACTCAATGGAAGAAAAGAGAAGAGTGGGCTTGTTGATAAACATTCCAAAGGATATATATGCTGCCTACCATTAAGCTGCAGAATAAATTGGGATACATCAGTGGAAATTAAAAACTAATCGCTGATTTATTAGATAGTGCCCACAATAATTAATTATTCAATACATTCTTAACAGAGCCATTTATAATATGAAAGAGAGCTATATTTCCATATGGGTTAGTTATTAATTACAGTAATCTACCGGTTAGAGGTAGGTTGTGATGAAAGTCAGAGAATATCCAGCGAACTCTTACACGTGCTGTGCCCTTTCTACCTCTTGTATTTCTTCCTTCATCTCAGCATAAGTCCTACCTTTCTTCATCCCGTCCATAAAACCGATTCTCTTCCTTCCCCTTCCCCGCTTACCCAACATCCTTCCCTCTATCACGACCTTCAGCAAACCATTGTCCCTCATTACCCCTTCCAGCCACCTACCCTGCCTTCCCCTAATCTCATCTATAAGTTTCCTCTCCTCGCCCACCATGTCAAGCACTTCCTCATTTGTCTTCCTTTCCGTCCAACGCACCTTCTCCATCCTCCTCCACACCAACATCTCAAAAGCCTTCAGCCTATTTTCGTCTTCCTTCCTCAAGGTCCACGTTTCTGCCCCATACAACGCCACACTCCATATCAAGCTCTTCACTAGCCTCTTTTTTACATCCTTACTTAAGGTCCCCGTCATCAGCTCCCTTCTATTATTGAACGCTTCCTTCGCTAGCGCTATTCTCCTCCTAATGTCTTTGCTACTATGTCCTCTTTCTTCTAGCGTACTACCCAAGTAATTAAATTGTTCTACTTGCTCCAGTTTGTGACTTCCTACTCTTATCACCAGCTTCGCTTTCTTTGTCCATGAGAATCTCATTACTTTTGTTTTCCTATTATTTATCTTCATTCCGTATTTCTCACACTGCTTTTCCAGTGCATCTACTAAAGTTTGAAGTCCTTTCGATGACCGACTCACCAACGCCTGGTCATCTGCGAATCTAACCGACTTTATCCACTGGCCTCCTACTTTCATTCCCACGTCTAGCTCATCCCATGCCTCTCTTACCATTTCCTCAGCATAGATGTTAAAAAGTAAAGGCGACAACGGGCACCCTTGCCGCACCCCGCGACCTATAACTGCCCACCCTGATTCACCGTCCGCTACCCTTACATGAGCCCTCTGCCCCATATATAAGTTTCGGATGAGTCTCCTATCACGCCAATCTATTCCTATTTTCCCCAGTATCTGCATTAGTTTCTCCCAGTTTACTCTGTCAAACGCCTTTTCGAAATCTACAAAACAAGCGAAAACATCCTGATTATGCTCTATGTTTCTATCTATAAGTGTCCTCATTACCGCAATCGCATCTCTGGTTCCCCTCCCCTTCCTAAACCCAAATTGGTCATCGCCTAAATAGCACTTTGCTCTGCTCTCCAACCTTCTATTTAGTATTCTAAGCAACACTTTTGCTGCGTGCTAAATTAAACTGATTGTTCTATACTCCTCGCATTCTGACGCTTTCTTCTTCTTCGGGATAGGTATTAATACTGTTTTCACGAAATCCTCTGGCCATACTCCTTCCTCGTAGATCCTGCGAATAAGTTCGAAAAACGATTTTCTCCCCCTACTACCTAGATTCTTCAGTAGCTCCGAAGGTAGGTTATCGGTTCCCACTGCTTTTCTACCCTTCATCTCTCTTAGTGCCCTCTCTATTTCACTCTCAAGTAACTCTGGTCCGAGGTTATCTTTATCTATTGTTCCTTCGTCCTCTAGATCTAGGCTAAGGGGTCTATTCTCGCTGTCATATAGCTCCTCTACGTATTCTCTCCACCTTTCTTGGATATCTTCCTGTTCGATTAATATCTTTCCCGTTTTGTACTTAACCTTTGGTATCGCTTGACCTCTCTTACCACCCGATAACATTTTCACCTTGGCGTACAAAGCGCCCACTTCCCCCTCCTCCTGCATCTTTTCCATTTGCTCACATTGTCCCTTCCACCAGTTTTCTTTTGCCCGATTGGTCACTCGCCTGAGTTTATTATTCAATTCCTTGTACTTCCTCTTCCCTACGTCGGTGTTCACGTTTTTCCATATCCTTCTCTCCTCCATTTTCTTTATCATTTCTTCTGTAACCCACTGCTTCTTAACTCTCTTCTTTTCCACCGTTCCTAATGTTTTCTCTGCCGCTCTTGCGATGCCTGTTTTTATAACCTCCCATCTCTTCTCTATGGTTCCCATCCGCTTCTCTTCACCTATGTTCTTTTCTACTAGCTCTTGGTATTCCCTCCTTTTCAACCCTTTCAATGCTTCAAGGTTCCACCACTTTATCTTCCTACCTTTACAAAGCCTTTTGAATCTAACTTCACACTTCATCATCACCAAGTTATGATCCGAGTCCGCATCCGCCCCTGGATAGCTACGAGAGTTTTTTACACTGTTCCTAAATCTCTGCCTCACCATTATATAATCAATTTGGTATCTCCCAGTGTCACCCGGCATTTTCCATGTGTACCTACGCCTGGGGTGATGTTTAAACCAAGTGTTTGTCACTACTAATTTATTTCTTCTACAAAATTCAACTGCCTTTTCACCGCGATCATTTCTTCTTCCTAGCCCAAACCCTCCTACTTCTAATCCGTCCCTCCCTTCTCCCACCACTGCATTCCAGTCACCCATCACTATCAGGTTTTTCTTCCCCGGCACTTCTCTAATTATTTCTTCTACTTGCTCGTACACCTCTTCCACCTCTTCCTCCCTATGGTTGCTCGTAGGCATGTATACCTGGACCAGTACGAAATTCGTCGGGCGTGCTTTTATTTCTAATGGGTTAGTGATTGATGAAATAAATTTATAGTTTAAACCATGCGACGCATAAAATGAAAAAAAAGTAAATAATTTAGACTCAGTCTTTACTTGGACTGTAATAAATAAATAATGCAAAATAATTTCAAATCAGCATCTTAACATTGCTTAAGATTGGAATTTTTGGCCATCGTCTACAACAGCAGCAACAATTTTGATTTGAGGATATCGGTATCGGTAATTCAGTTAAATTATGTACTTATGATAAAGAATGAACATTTTATAATCAACCCTGAAGAATCGGGGGTGAATCTAATTCGATAACTTATCAGGGTATTCGTGCAATAGTCGAGTCTTTCTTATCTACTCCACGCTGAAGGAGTAGGTGTGATTACATTCGCAGATTTGGTGGAAAAATTTTTTATCGTAAATACTAGGTAGCAAACCCTGGGAGCGATCAGGGAAATTTATTCTCTCCCTTCTCCCCCGAATTTAAACATGAAAGTCCGGGGAAGAAAAGTTGGAGTATCCTGCTGTCCATAAGATCATCAAAACTCACATCGTCTTCCCCCGCGGAATAGGGAAGGAATAGAGTGAGAGATTCACCAAAAAAGTCCTTATCCTGTTATTCTGTCGCACTTTCCCGTGCGGAACGGACAGCTGGCCACAGAGGCGGGCATAACTGGATTGGAAGTAGCACGCCAGAACGACGGGCAGATCTCTTCTGTCTAATTCCCATCTATTTGTAGGCGCTTCGAGGGAGCATCCTCTCCCGACCAGCATCGAGAGAAAAGACTCTGGCCTCAGAGTGGGCGAACAGAAACCATTGCAAAGAATATAGAGAGAAAGGACGAATGGCTTTCAGGGTTTGAGTGCAACTGGAACCTAGGAGGACGTTTGGCTGGGAAACGGCGTGGTCCACTCCGTAGTCTAGAAAGAGAAACAATGACGAGTTTATAAAATGGTTTGAAGGTACTTTTTTTGTAAAACTGCATCGCTTAATGAGTGGCCTCCGTTGGCCGTTTCCTGGGACATGTCCGTGAATTACGAGTGAAGTATGAGTACGTGGAAGTTAACTAGGAACCGCGTAACATTGGCCATCAATGTTTTCTTTGGTTATGATATATTTTTTCCTCTCCCAAACAGGAAATGATTCTTTGTGTACACTCAAATAAATTAAAATACTGACGCACGTAAAATTGCACCATTTTCCCGTTACTAATTAGTCCAGGTAATGAAGAAAAGTTTCCAAGGAAAGTTATAAAAATTCGGAAACTGGATAGAACATATAGTTACAATATGATTGCAGAAAGGTTTAAAATTAACATTCATTGGATACTTATAAAGTAAAATGTATTAGTACAGTACGCATATTATATTATATCAAACATTTTAAATATGCTATATGAAAATATGCATGGGAAGTCAGTGAGAAGTTGTACAACTATTTCTGAAAATTCATTTCTTAAAGCAGTTTCAAATCGTTCGCCTAATTGATTATAACTTAACCGTTTCAATTAGCAAAGCACGATTTTCACTCATACATTTTTAATGCATTGTCAAGCAATAATACGTATGTCACCGTGGAGTTTGAACGTTTTCATAGATAATTGAGAGAGATATACGTGTAGGTACAACGTCGAGTGCTATTATACGCAGATAATGGTGTGTAGATGTTTGAGAGCCCACAAAGTAAACGGTGAAGTGATTGAACAATCAAACAATTGTGTGTACCTTGGCAGAATGTTTCCAAAAGAAGGAAAGAATGATGAGGCGTGTTAATGCCGGAGTGAAAGTTGTAGGTAGCATATGGAGCATATTTAAGAATGAGTGTTAGTATGGGGAATTAAAAAGCTAAGTGTATTGGCGGCATCGATTGTAGTGGTCTCCAAAGGTACGAGGAGAAAACTATATTGTAAACCATAATTGTAAACTATATTGTAAATTTACCATCCCTTAATCTATTCTATTATTTTTATACATCAATCATATGCACTAATTTTTCATCGCATGCAAACAAAGTCTTTGCGAGAGACTTTGATTTTTTGTTTTTGAGAGACCTATGTTCAAAACTGTTTTAACTTCGGCATTGGAAGTGATACTCAACGATCATGTCACAATCGAAATGAAGAAGGTAAAAACCAATGATAAAACGCTTGACGCGAATTCATGTTTGATAGTCTGCGAACAGTTGAATAACCATTTAATACATATTTATAAGATGCACAATCATGGGCGACAGAATAAAAAAATACTATCAAAAACTTCTAAAAGCATCAAGACTTATAAAGATATTTTGATAGAGATGTTTATAGGAATTCTGTTGAAAATTCTCATTAAAAAGCAGTAATCAATTTTGTACTAAATGTACGCATTTTTTGAGTGATTAAAATTCAAAAAACTTATTTATTATTCTAGTTTTCATTTCGCTCTCGTCCATGACACATACCACCTCATCGTGAACACATCAGCTGCTGTAAATCTATGATTCAGCAGAGGCAATGACGATGGTGTTCCCTGGGACAAAGTTAAATAAAACATCTGCCTGGCCTCGGGATACAAAATGTTTCAAGCCGTATTTTTGATTACCTGTGGACCATTAGCAACAACTGTAATCGACGATATCAACAAAAATATATTTAACAAATATTTGCAGTAGACAAACGATGTAGTCTCAGATTTCGTTTTAATTTTCAAATGTTGTTTCACCCTCATTCCTCGATTAGCCGCGGGTGACCAGCACTGACAGTTCCCACCTAATGGCATCTAGCTACCACGTATCTTGCACTGTCATTTAAAACGAGGCATTTTTATCATGATATTGGACATTTATTACGTCTCAATCTTGCTCGGGGTTTCATAGAATAGTTCAAGGTGTCGCCAAAAAATTATTGTTTTCAGCGGTAGTAGACATAACGAACCAAACCTTGTGACAATTGGTCAAGCTGAGTAAGCCTAGTGTTTTTCATATTGAGCTCTGTCGTCGTGAGGGCCTGGATTTTGCTGCGTTAATATTCCAATTATTTTTCCTCATTAAAATTTATCGTATTTCTTGAATATTTAGCGGACAATGTACATGAAAAGGACGATGGTAGGTTATTGAATTTCATTCTCTTCAAGTCTGATTCTGTGTGGTAAACGTGGCCTTTTGTTTCTCATTTTATTTTTCATAGACATTACTTATATTCTACCTTTCCAAGGTATTATATTTAACTCCGCGTATTTATGACCATGAAAGCGAATACCTACTAAGAACCCAGAACAGAGAAAGTGTTTCCTCTGGAAATTCGGCCACTTCTCCTTTATTCATTATAAAAATAAAGAGAGGTGAGGATAATATGAATGGTTGATGGATCCACAGTTTTTTATTCATTCACAATTATTAATAATTCAATGCAAACATTTGTTCTTCAAATGTAATTCCACGGTTTCAACTTTCTAATAAGCGATACCTTCAACTGAAAAAACGGGCGAAATATATCTTATAGTATCAGCTTGGTCCGTAAAAAATCTACATTCATGTAATACAAAAGGAGTGACCTTATTACAAACAGAGCTGAAAAGCTTCGTTATACTAAGGGTTTGTTATCAGTGAATTACTACGTGCATATGGAAGCATTGTTAATGAAATCACCCTCTTGAATCTACTTAAAATTTAATAAAAGATATATTCTAAAACTAATTTCTTGGAATAAACATAGCAAAACCCAAGATATTTTCTGAACTGTAGTAATAGCATATATTTCGCAAAAATATAAAACTACTTCTTATTCGCCTTGCAAAAATTGGGTCTATACTGCAGTACATGTATAAATTTAAGATATACAGACTAACACTAGTTCGCCTTTATAGATTAACACAGCAAAAATTGAATTATTACATCTCTTTATTTTCGCCTTAGCTCTCTGTAAATATATTTTTATTAGACAAATCCATATATGCTATGCGCCAATAAAAATTTGCAATGAAGGGTACCGCAAATATACCTATATTCTTCAGTGAAAATGTTTGTATAAAAACTATTTTGCAAGAAAATTGATTATTCTCCTCTCTACAAATAATCTGGCAAAGTAGCTTCAAACATATTTTGCCAGAAGCGTCGAGAGTTCAAGGACAGTTGCACTCACATGGCTCAAAAAGTAAATGGACCGGTCGATCGTTCGAACGATACTTCTACCCCGCACTTCAAAACGCTCTCGAATAGAACACTAACCTAGACAGATATTATATTCTTGTTATATCGTATGTGTTTGCATAAATAAAACTGATTGAATATCTGATAAAACAAGCTGGATCAAATTTTTTGTTATGCCTATAACAAAAACATATAATAAGAGAGTAATTAAAAGTGAAGAAAAAACCTTGAAATAGATATTTACTTAAATGGGGTAATTTGAGCGATTTTCATATAAGGATCATTTAAAATCCCCTTATAGGAGTAAATATTCTCCGTTCCATACAGTAAAGATAAACAACGCGTGCAATGAGGTCATACTAAGGACATTCATGTGGATATATCTAGCTCTACCTCGGGTAGCCGTCATTGAAAATAGTAATATGTTTTGTGAATAATAAAGCTGTTTGGAATAAGAGAAAAGCAGATAAGAAAAAAGCGGAAAGTGTGATTGATTGAAAGAATTTGAGCAACGTGAATTAACGAAATAAGTGCGTTGGGGAGGGGGGAGAGAGGGAGAGGGGACGGGAGGGAGAGGGTAGCGGTCGAGGAATGAAGAGAAAGGTGAGACGGCGAACGAGTGAGCGGCATCAAAAACATGTGCATACGACGAGAGGAGAGACGGAGGGAAGGGCTTGTTATACTCGGTGTCTTTATCTCACCCCTAGGTGGAACTCGTGGAAGATTTGGCCCGCGTGAAGGACGAAGAAATCTTAGATTAATGAATGCGTCCACGCTGAGTTCTTGGGAATAGGACAGAGGTTAATTTCAAGACTAATGTTCACAAAACTAATTTACCTTATACGTAAAGGATCCCATTTTCTGCAAAAGTTATTAAATTTCAAATCAAACTCTGAAAAGTGACATCGCTTGAATAGTGGCAGTTGCATTTTCTACTAATTTAATTCAATTCTGAGAGAGGAAAAACTGCATTTCTCAGTTGCGGAATGTATTTCCTCCTAAATTATGACTTTTGAATCGACTTCAACGCAACCTGGCCATCGTGGCTGAACATCACTACACCAGATTAAGCTTACCTGTATGTTGAAATAATATGCGAAACTGGAAAAAATAGGGGCAGACTTCTCCTATCACATCATTAGTAACTACAACAAAAACAGAGCGAGGACCTCCGTCAATTCGCTTTTCCTTTTCATATTTTCCCACCTCCAATTCTCTTTTACTTCCGCTTCGTTCTTACCTGTACCCCTTACGACGCTTCTCACACGCCCTTAAGACGCACCGCGGCCGCTCACACGTAATTATAAAGACGTACATGCCAAACGGAAAACTGAAAAACCTTAAGTCAACAAAAAAAGACATTCTTGAGCACTGCCTGTACCCATTACGGCAGGTACATAAAAATAAGACTCAACACATGTCAATCACTTAAGAAATATGAACCATCATGTTACATTACTACGAATTCTTATCCCTGCCCTTCTCTCTTCACAGTTATTTATTTAGTTAACCTCATAAACTTGAATTCAAACGAGAGAATTTTTAAATGTGAAGATCATTTAGCGTGAACAATAAAATCTATGAATTACATGGAGTTCAATGATTTTGAAAGGGCGGGAACTTGTATTTTCCGGGTATCAACTAATGACGATGTTGGTACACCATTGGATTTTTGGTGATTTCGATATTTTTTTCGATACCGTACTGGTAACGATAGGTACTCGTGCTATGGTTATTTTGATAACTGATTATCGATACATGCATCAAATCGCATATCCAATTGACACAAGACGATTAGAGATAGAAGCAGTAGCTGATTTTATTGAAGATATTATCATGACCGTCCAAAATATTAAAGGTTTCCAAGTTCTTCTTACAGAAGATAGGGAAAGGTCAACCAATATTTATGAATTTACCGTAATCAGAAATTGGATTCAAAAATTCCCATTCCAAAGTTATTCCAATGCAAATAGAACTATTGAAGTCGCAATATAAATAATATTATTTCAAAGGTTCTACAAATGCCCAATTCAGTCATATAAATAAAGTAAAGCATCCCGTGATTAACGAAAGAGACTACATAATTGATTTTTATTAACATGGAAAAGGAAAATTATCCAACTATTCTTCTCTTCAGGAGCTACAACCTGCCAAAACCACAAAGCTTACTATATCGTTCAATAAAAAAAATATCCATATAATAAAAGGAAATTATTAATCACACTTTAGAGAAGTTACACTTTGAACGTCGCTTCGCGATACCTTTTATTTCTCACCCATCGAAAGTGCTTATAAATCATACGGCGGAAATATTTCATCCATTACCCTGCCTCTCACATATCTGTCTCCCCTCCCCCTAGTCGGCCCAATCCACTCCTCCCACTCCTGCCCTCTTCCCCCTCCCCTCCGACTCCCCCGTCCTTCGAGCACACCTAAATGTGTTAAATATTGAAAACAATGGTTCTTTTTGGTGATCATTAAAAACAGACTTTTCCTTCTAAAGATGGCATAAAATGATGAGTTCCTGCATCTAGTTCCGCGATAGCACATCATTTTTCAATTATGTGTTTACCATCGTAACGACCAATTATCATACAAAATCATGTAAACCTAAATACTAACCGAGTAATCTCTTTAAAAGCCAGTTTACGCGATGGATGCACCCGCGCAAGTGCATGTGTGAACACGAACGATCGCATATTCGCTGAAATAGAAGGAAATATTAAAGGGAAAGACGTTCGCGAATTCGTGCATATTAATGTTTCGACAATAAAATTATAAATGAACATTTTCTTAGCCATGCATCCGCAAAAGTAATACGGATTGTGTAAGCAGGACAAAATGCTGTACAGTTCAACAACCAAAATGCTCCTCCTTATCCTACGCCCGCTAGATGGCAGGAGACACGCTCAGCTATGACTGCAGCGGCTTAGTTTTCACACCCATTGTATATGGATTAAAAACAAACACTCTATTCAATGACAATAACAATTATTATTTATCTAACATCTTATTGCAATATAAGTAGTGTAATATCCGTAATAATATTATTTATTTTGCCACTGTAATAGTTCTGTTTGCATTAAAATAACTTTGGGATGGGAATTTTAGAATCCACTTTCTGATCCAGGTAAATTCATCATCTTGATTTACCTTTACATATCTTTTGCCAGAAGAACTTGGAAATCATTAATATTTTGGACGGTCATGTTAATATTTTCAAATAAAGTCAGCTACTGCTTCTATCTCTAATCTTCTTGTGTCAATTGGATATGCGATATGATGCATGTATCGGTAATCAGTTATCACAATAACTAACGAAAACAATATCGAAATCACCAAAAATCCAATGGAATACCAACATCGTCATGAGTTGATACCAGGAAAATAAAAGTTCCCACCCTTTCAAAATCATTGAACTCCATATATTTCATAGATTTTATTGTTCAAGCGTATTATGAATTCAAGTTTATGAGATACACTACGTAAATAACTGTTCTTTATTTTTATGTATGGAAACGAAGGATAAATATGAAGTATGGAAAGGAAAAAGTAACATGAAAACTCACTTGCAAAAAATAACTACTCTTTTTTTGAGCTAATTCCCATCATTCTGGTACTGCGTTGCGACAACTCAAAATTAAATGATATAAACATGATACGAGGCTAATTTAGATTTGATAATCTCATGATGATTTTATTTAATCGTTTGTGGATAGAACTAGCGCAGCAATGAATAATTAAACGAACAATGTCACTGTATTTACAAATAAAAATACTTTTAAATTAATTAAGTTTATTAATTTGCTTATCCAAAGAATAATTTTTAAATTATATATATTATATTATAAAACAAAGAAATAATAGTTAGACACTAAAGCACGACGAAAAAAGATCGTCCTTCCGTTATAACGTTCCTAATACCTCCCTGTTCAAATATGCATAGGCTAAATGCATTAAAATTTGTTTCGTTAGTAGAAGATTAGTTAAAATTCTTGACATAGGTACATTTTATTACACTTCATCTACATCCTACCCCGCAAGCCGCCTCAATAGGCGTGTGGCGGGGGGTGTTAGGACACCAGCCGTTTACATATAAAAAGGAAACGCTCTATGAAATTACGCCTTGCATTTATTAAAGTCCCTTATTGTTCGGGGGAAAAACGAATTCCCATACCTATCCGTTCGGCAAAATATCTCTCTTAATTTATCGTTTCTGTCGGACCTGGAAATATAGTGGGGTTCTAATATGATGTTCTCCGTGTCGCTCTGAAAGATATCTATTCTCAATTGCTCAAGTAATCTAAGCCTAGCGCGCAGCCTCCGAGTCTCTAGCGGCTCCCAGCCTAATTCGTTTAACATCTGCGTAACGCTGTCTGTACGCCCGTAGCAGTTTTTGACGAATCGCGCAGCTTTCCTTTGTATTTTATTAAGTTCCCGGATTAAGTCTTTCTGCACCGGATCCCATATGCTTGCTGCATATTCAAGGTGTGGCCGGACGAGTGCGAAATAGCACCTCTCTTTTACTTTTTCATCTGAGAATCTTCCCACAATACGCTTGACGAATCCTAGCTTCTTCAGAGCTCTGCCACAAATATTTCTTATATGTGTTCCCCACGATAGGTTTGAGGTTATCGTAACTCCCAGATACTTAACTTCATCTGTGGCCTTTATCTTAACGCCATCCACAGCATATACACGGGGATAGTTGGACGACCTCCGCAAGAAATGTACCGCCGCACATTTGCTCAGATTAAGTTCGAGTCCCCACTCTTGGCTCCACACATGAACGTTGTTTAAATCCGATGATAGAATTTCAAAGTCAGAGTGATCATTAATTTCGCGATAGATGACAGCGTCGTCAGCAAATAAACGTATTTTACTGCGAATTCGAGAGCATAGATCATTTATGTATATAATGAACAAAAGGGGGCCGACCACGCTTCCTTGTGGGACACCTGATGTCACTTTAACTGCATCAGAGCTAATTCCGTCAAGAACTACTTTTTGCTTACGATCACTCAGAAAGTCGCGTATCCAGTTTACTACTGTTTCGTTTAGGCCGCATGACTGTAATTTTTATAAAAGTTTGTTGTGAGGTACCGTGTCGAAAGCTTTCTTAAAATCTAGGAATAATGCGTCCACTTGTGTTTTCGATTCACCAGATTTGAGAACGTCATGAAGAAAGAGCGCGAGCTGTGTTTCACATGATCTACCTTTCCGAAAGCCGTGCTGACAGCCATGAAGGAAGTTACGACTGTCCAGGAACGTCATGATATTGCTAACGACGATATGTTCGAGTATCTTGCCTATAATAGACGTTAATGAAATTGGTCGATAGTTCCCTGGGTCATGTCTGTTTCCCTTTTTGAATATCGGTGTAACGTTTGCAATTTTCCAGTCTATTGGTATCTTTCCTTCAGACAATGACTTCTTGAATATTATGTCTAAGAACGGTGCGATCTGTGGCGCTAATTCCTTGAGGACACGCGCGGGTATTTTCATCCGGACCCGGAGATTTACTATTTTTCATCGACTGTAGCTGTTTAGTTATCCCATCACATTGAATAGTGATTTCTTTCATCGGTTCCTCAGTGAATGAAATGTCGAAATAACATGGAGTATCGTCTGTAGTGTATACACTTTCGAAGTGGGAATTTAACGTGTTAGCTTTGTCAATATTATCGGTGACAAGTTTGCCATCTTTATCAAATAACGAATCTACGGTTGAAGATATTCCCTGAAGCTCTCTCGTATATGACCAAAAAGATTTCGGATTTTCTTCGAGTAATTCACCAAGTACTTTTTTCTTGAAATTTCGCAATGCAGTACGCATTGATTTCTTGGTTTTTGAGCGTTGTGCAGCGTAACTTTCTTTTGCTTCAAGTTCCTTCGATTTGTCACCTAACGTAATGGGCTTTTTGAATAAGTTGTACAGTTTTTTCTGTCTCTTAAGGTCCCTCCTAACATCATTGTTATACCAGCGAGGTTCTTTACTATCACATTTCAATTTTCGCGGAATATATTCGTTGATTCCCTGGCGTAGAATTTCTAAGAAATATTTCCATGATGCATCAGTGCTTTTGTCCTCTGTTTTAGCTACGAAGTCAGTGTACGAATCATTAAGCATCTCGCCAAATTTTATGAAGTTGCATTTATCAAATAAATAAATATTGCGTTTCGGTTTTACAGCTGACTCTACTTCAAGTTTTAAGGCTGCAAAAATTACTCTGTGATCACTTATGCCATCAATAATATCGAGTTGTTTTATCAACCTAGGATGGCTTACTGCAAAAAGGTCTAATATTTTATTTCCTCTCGTAGGCTTGTCAACTACTTGGGCGAGTGAGTGCTTAGTAAGTGTGTTGAGTAAGATCTCGCTGATTTTCCTATTCCTTGAATTTGGCTTTACAGAGTAAGAATCACAGTTTATAGATGGCAGATTAAAATCTCCCCCAATAATGATTACACTATTACTGTCTCTCAAAGTAAATGCGGATATTTGATTTTCTTATTGGTAAATAATATCAGCTTCGGAGTTTGGAGGTCTATAAAAAGAGCAAGCATGTATACTCCTTTTGTTTCGTTGTTTGCTGAAATCAACTTATTGCGATCAATGTTCTGAATAATCTATAACTGAATATTTGAAGCAAGGAAAAAAGACGTGGAAACAACTGTACCTTAAGAAAATAACTATTGTCATTTCAGTGAAATTTCGAAATAATAACACTCATTGAGAGACTTTGTTTTATATTTCACTGCGATGAAGAAATAAAGGTGACTGGATATTGGCAGCACATCGTCATATGTTTGTCTTTTGTATAGTGTAGTTAATTTGACTCAATTCCATTAAAAACATTTAGTGATCAACTGGGTATTATTCATGTATAAGACTGGAATCTCTTACCACGAGTCTAATGTAAATCAATTTATTTTTCATGAATTTTAAATAAAAAAAATAAAGCTGTCATGATACCTCTGGAACTTATGTTGATTAAAATTGCAACTTCTTTCATTAAATACAGTGGATTGGAATTAATTAGCGGTTGAATTTCACATTAACAAAAAATTAAGTAGTGAAAAATATTTCAATGTGCCATCCACTTCATTACCCGCCGTAATTCCCTCGGTCACAATCGTTTAACCCAGTATGCAATAATTCAATGTTCATGCAAGTAATTATTTACGCCATATTATTACTACTGCCTAATATTCACTATTTAAGCAAATAAGAGCAGCAATGGTAATAATTTATACATGAAATTAGGGAAAACGTGGTAGAAACAATATTAATTTGCACATAATGCCCTTGGCAATCATTAAAGCACTAATCGAAAAAGAGGAAACAAATGGAAATGTGATAATTATTCATCTCGTGTCAATAAGAAATGAACTAAATGAGAAATAATTGTGTTTAAGAACGCAAGATATATTCCACCATTAACATGTCAGTCCATCGCACTAGCTCCTCCATGAAAGTTTCAGGAGCATCAAAGGATGTATCGAAATAGCTTTAATGATAAACCCTCCCATGTTGAGCGCGCAGATAAAGTAGCTCCTCTTAGGTAAACCAACCAGATGCAGGAAGTCAATGAGACCCTGAAAGAAAATCTCATCAAGTCGCATCGTTCACCCAGTTCGTAGATGTTTTCTGGTATTTAAAAATTTTAATAATTTGAGCACATTCATTTCTGAACTCAAATCCTTTGCGTATTGAAGTCACATGCCTCCTCATTTCTATGGTTTTACCAGTGTCATAGGTTTAGATACATAATGCCACAGAGTAATATTATGATGAGTGAATACCCTATGATAGTATCTTATTTCAACCTTGTGTATCTAAATGTCCCACCAACTGCAAAGGAAAAGTTCCAAAAGAGCAAATTCACGCCAGCAAATGTCATCATCGGTAACTTAACTACTGATGGATGGTTTTGAATGCATCGGTGCTGTGCCAATAAGGTCCTAACTGTAATAATGTAAACATAAAAATTTCAAACGTACTGCGTTAAACAGGCCAAATTGTTAAATTTCCGATGACGATATGATGAAAGAGCTGATGCGACGTAAAAAACCAACAGAACGGAGGAAACTATGGGTAAAGCCAAGCTATAGCGCAAAGTTATGAATATTTACAGAACATAGGTGCTGAATCGAGTTGTACCCTACATTTTGGGTAAACTATATTTGTGAACATATAACGGAAATGTGTCCATTTTTTATATGCAAAAATCAATAAAGGTCTTTAAAACTGTTTGTAGGCTTGCAGCAGAAAATTTCCGCTCACAATCAGAGTAAATAAATTTCCAATTTTCTCCTTATATAAAACACCAGAGATAATAGATGTAAACAATTTTCTACTTAATATAAGCCTTAAATCAAGTCCAGAATAATAATCAGCATCTGCCGAAACAATAATGTTTTTAAAACTCTTATTTCTCATTAATTGAAAGAGTCAACATTTAGGTATACCATTGCTTTAGTACCACTAAAGAGTCAATCTTGATGTATTCCCTCATTTTAGTCCGACAGAAATGGGCTTGGATAGCTAAAATGATCACCAGTGGGCTGCAGTACATATACAGGTCGCAGTGGCACTGAACGCGGATATGCCCGAAAGGGTGACACTTTCCCCATTCTCAAAAACTCATAAAAGACACACAGTGGCACACAGCGGTGGATGAAGCGCTGGAAAACGTTAAGGGTGCCGCACGGGAGAAGAAAAGGAAAACAACTCCTCCATGGCCGCTTTCGGAACTTACCCTCCCTTAGGTAGGTGACTGCCATTTGAGTTATCTTTATCACCCTGCGGTTTGTGTGACACCCTCATTTCACTCTTTCAAAGGCCTAGGTAACAGAATAATTAACGTTCATTATGACACCAAGTTTTTTCATAAAGAATGATATCGCTCGAGTTCAGTGAGAATATATTCCGCGGCTTCAATGGAGAAAATCATGATGCACCTATTACATTAATAGTGCGTAAATGAAACATTAACTTTTACAGTATATACCTCTATATTACTGTATAACTGTCTTTATTATTATCTATACTGTAAATAATGAAAATTAAAGGTCAGCATATATTCTAAGACAATGACTATAAATCAAGGTAACATACACGGCATAAAACAGGAAATAATAAATAAATTCATATTTGATTATTTCTACATTTCTAATTTGCTTTATATGCCGCGATTATCACAATCAAAGCTCCTAATTTTGCATGGAACGAGCCTATGAAGACTGATTTCTCATTCTCTCGTTCTCCTTCAATGGACGCACTTCCGACTTAAGTGATGACAACATTTTCACATCATCTCCGCCCGATTCTCTCCACTTGTGAAGTAAAGATGAACTCGGTTTGACAAGTTCGAAAGCGGCCTAAGGTGGGATGAGGACGAGATGAGAAGGGATCTGGCCCCCCTACCCTGAATGTGTGAAGTCCTTAGTGAAGGCTTAGTCCGGGTTGAGCTTTACTCTCAACTATCCAAACCAACCTTCGGGTTGAATCACTGAGTGAGTGAGAGGGACGATATAAATGTGCCTTGTTATTTACGTTTTTTACATTTACTATTTTCTACGCCGTCTCAGAGGTACCTTCGAATATTTCGTTGTGATTCGTTAAAACTTCGGACGATTGTTATTGTTGAGTCAATTGATTGATTTTAATTGATCATACAGTGTACATTTAATCTATTCATTGATATCCTAATCATAAGTATTGGCCTGGAAGATTGTGTAAGTTTATTTTGGGAGATAATTTCATACTCGTCTTGTGGCATTCATTCATGACGATTTAAAGCATCTTTTCCGACTGTTGCATATAATTTCTATTTTTAATTAAAGTTGGCATCATTTAGTTTCACTTTAGCAGGAAATAACGATATCACTTTCGCTGAGAATATTAAAATGAAAATATAGCGTGTGCTGTGACTGCACATCGTGGAATCCAGTGATTAAATATGCTTTAAATTAACTGAGATGGGTTGCATGAGTGTTTGTGGTACCTTATCAAGAGTCATATAATTGATTTCGGCAATTATTTCCGTTTAAACTATTATCTTCATTAATATTGGGATGTATGTAAATTGAAATTGAGCTGCTGACTATATGTATTTCTCTTGAATAGCAAACGTGGTTGTTTACATCCCACAGACAGGGCAATGATTGATTTGTATAATCATGCAATGCATTTAAGTGTTTTATTATGCTTCTTTCAGCAAATTTTCCTCTTAAGATTTCATTTAATAATTGTATACTGAAAGGGAGTGTTCTGATGTAATTAATCGGTCCAGTTTTAAGGCGGGTAATGTTATTTAGCAGTAGTGCTTGTCCTTAGAAAGGATTATTCCTTGATTTGAGTGTCGCGCTCTGAAGAAATAGAGGAAATATTTCAAATGTCTTTCACTAGTCTCACGGTAATCATTGATGATGCAGGAAATAAAACGTAAGCCCTTAAAAAGTTGTATAGGCATTTGGAAGAAAGTAAAAGAAGTATTACGATTTAATGATTCCATGAATAGTTTTTATACCCATTGAGAGCCAATTAGTGACCACTAAGTAATTAATATGATATTTAGGGGAATAACTGGAAAATAATAAGCATCGATGATTATCCTTTTGGAATTGGGTGTTGTAAGTTAAACGGCAACGTATTTGCACATGCAATAGTTTTTACTTTAATACTCATTTCTGGGCGTAGGCATAATTGGTTAATACGACTTAGAGTGAAATAATTAGTTGTTATCTTTATGAAGTGTTGGATGCCTGTAGATTTCAACCTCCGAAGAAACTAAAAAACGTAAATATGTCTTAAATACACATGTAAAACTCAAAGGTTAGGGGATGTTGTGAGTGAAATAAGAATAATTTTAATTAAGATCAATTTATGATCGTTTTTAGTTATAGTAGTAAAGCCTGGCTGCAATAACGTTCGTAACATCATCTTTGAGTTAACAGTTTCTTTAAAAGCTAGGATTTTTGTTATATTACATAACTTTTACAATAATGTAATTGAGGGGAAGTTAACCCTCGAGTACTCGCGTATGGGTCGATTAGACCCGAGCGCATTTCAATTACTAATAACTTTTCAAGTCAATTTTAACCGTTGACTCTATTACTTTCGTGTAGCTGGCTTTATGACTTTTATTTCTGTACTGAGAAATTTTCCGAGCTTTTCGGCAATAACTTATTGCAAAATTTTATACCAATATACCAGTATGTGTCTTTTTGACCCATCGCGAGTACTCGTGTTACACTTTTTCAAACTTCTTTTTTCCATTTGTTCCCATTTTTGCAGTAATTATTCGTATTAAATATTTTCATGCACAGCAATGCTCATTTTTTTATAAAAATAAAGTAATTTGTTTATAACATTTATTTTATAATATAATTATTACCTAAGCCCATATTTGATGCATTATTTCTCTAGGTTATTCCATTTAGCAATCACGTTTGTGGCAGTGATATGTTCAAACGATATATTATGTAGATCTAATCCATTTCGTAGATACATACTCTATGTGGTCAGGTTAGGAAGATCTCGTATCATGCTCACTTGCTGAACCAAATGTCGCGGAATGTAATCCGGACTCAGTCATGGGCTCTGTATTGTGGAAATGTGCGTCCTCATTTAGTAAATTGCGGCAGAAAGACTCGTATTTCAAATTGACCAAAATATAAGTAACACTACTTGAATGCACTACGTGCATTTTTTATTATAAGGAGCGCAATGGGTAAACCCTTGAAATTTCTGGAACACTGCGAACAGTTGTGCCCAATACTGCGCAATATTATTGCCACTGATTAACTCCAACATTTTTTTTCCTTTCTTGTATAATCTTGAACCATGAAAAATACATAGAAACATGTTATAGCTCGTTGGTGAATGTCACAACGTATTAACACTGAGCCTAAAAAAAGAAGCATTTGTTAGTTTTGAGAATGCCACTCTCAGGGAAGGGAAAAGTGACCTCCGCACTGAACTACATAGTCGCCTCAGAGGCCCTCAACCTCACACTTCTTTCACTCGCATACAATTATAAGCACATGTGCAAATTATTGTAAAGCTTCAAAGTAACTGCCGACTTCGCATTCCTAAAGGTTTAATGGTTTGGAGTGCATATGCCCCATGGGTTTGGTGACCCATACCTTTACTCCAAGGTTTACAGCGGTACTTCGTCCGAAAAAGCTCCTTTTCTCCAGTCTTCAACCAAACTACGACAGAGTTGGATGCACAGAGAGAAAATACATTTTCAATCGTTGTACAGCTACACAGTTTTTATTTACCTATCAACGTGTTTACCATTCATCTGTTTTTATTATTTGTGCGTTATTTCAACGACAAAAATACTACCCTGGGGGGCCGGATGACACTTGCAGACAATTGTGATTGCCGATATCGCAGCTTCGCAGGAATTAAAAGGTGAAGTACGTTTCTGAAACCTAATCAAATTTTCACACGGAATGATTTGCATATCTACAGTTTCAAATGCATTTTTAAGTAGCACAAATTATATGAAGTATATTATCCAAATAGGTAGAATTAAGTAAATTTTATGATTCATTTCGCATTGATCCTTAGCGTCATCATGAATAAAGCGACTTTGGAGGAAAAACGGATGGAATCATGGCTGAGTTAGATTGACTGTCAGGAGGAAAAAGACACCGACATCATTGGTGGTTTGTCTGAAGACGAGGAAGGGGATCATTTAGAAGAAAGTGTTCATGACACAGATAGTGAGCATGAGGTAGATGTAAAGAGTGCCGATGAAGAGGAATCACCCGAGCATCTGCTGCTTGGGAGAGACTACTTGGCAGAAAGTGCCTTTTCGGAAAAATGTAAAAGCAAGTTTTGAAAATATTTTTCAAGATGTAAAAAAGCTGACTCAATATTCCATAAATGTTCCAACCACATTGGAAAGCTGAAAATTGCTATTCACTTTTGTCAGTGAAATTGTTACTTGTACTAATATTTACATACGTATAATTGAGAATAGATTCACAAAGCCACGTGATGCGCCAACAACTGATACAGTTGAAATTCATGGATTGTTGGGTTTGTTGTACCTCGCAGGTGTTCACAAAGCTTCACACCTGAATGTGAAAGACCTTTGGGCAACGGATGGAACAGGTTTGGAGATTTTACATGCAACTATGTCGTACAATAGATTCCGATTTTGAAGCGTTTCCTACGCTTTGATGATGCCAGTGATCGTCAAAACCGTTGCCACACAGACAAATTAGCTCCCATCCGTAAAATCTATGAAACATTCAACGAAAATATTCAGAAATCATAAAACGTGGGCACGTACGTTACTGTTGATGAAAAACTTAAAGCATTTAGGGGGAAATGTAGCTTTAGACAGTATAACCCCACAAAAACCGCTAAGTACGGGATAAAAATATTTTCAGCTGTAGATTCATGCACCTATTACACATCTAAGCGAGACATCTACTGTGGGAAACAACCTGAAGGGCCTTATTGTACCGATTTCAGACCAGCTACAGTTGTAAAAAGAGTCGCTAGTCACCTGCTAAATTCTGGGAGAAACAATACTACAGATAATTAGTTTACAAGCTTCTCCATATGTGCAGAGTTAATAGCACGTAAAACAACTATCATAGAAACTATAAGAAAATCAAAAAAGAAATTCCACCATCATTTATTGGCACTAGACCTCGAGAGATAAAATCAACCATATATGGGTTTCAAAAGAAGACAACAATTTTATCTTACGTTCCAAAAGCAAATAAATGCGTTTTATTGTTATCAACGATGCACCACACAGATGAGATAAATGTGGGGGAGAAAAAACTTCCAGAAGTAATTTCATTCAATAACTACACATAGGCTGTCGTAGACACAACAGAGTCCAGTTATGCGGGATTTACAATGTGGCAAGAAACTGTTTGGGATGGCCTTTGGTGATATTTTCATGAATGTTGCCTCAATTAATGCTCTCATTATTTTACTGTCAACAAACAACCCACCACTACAATATAGAGTTCAAAAGCTTTTCCTTAAGGACTTGTCTTGTTATCTAATACAGCCACTAATTGATAGGTGCACTACGTTTTCCACGTTGCCATGTTAACTCCAACATACTGTACATAAGTTTTACAAAACAAGGGAGAATCAACCTGAAGTGCAACAAAAAAAATCGGATAGCCGGTCACGTTGTGAACTGTGCAAATCGGAAAATGATAGTAAAACAAAAATAGTTTGTAACGTAATCACAATATTTGCCAAGAACATGCCAAGTCTATATGTGTAGATGAATGATTGTGATCCTTCACGTGACGCTGAAGTGACTATAGAGAATGATGAGAACTAAGATATAACAAAATTATGTATTAAATAAAATTAAAGGCTTATTTTTATAATAAAATGAATGTAATAACTCACTTTTTTCAATGTTTTTCGTTGACAAATCAAAAAACCTATCCCAAAGTCATCGTAAAATGAGAAAAACATTTGCGTGTAAAGCTAAACAGCGCGAAAATAAATAAAGGCAAAATATCAACAATTTTTTTGAACAAATATTTACAACAACATACTCTTTTAACAAGAACTATTAATCAAAAAATATTAAAACAGTTTTAAACCATTGTAAATGACTAAAACATCCATCATCGTTTGGACGGGTCTAATAGACCCAGCGCGAGTACTCACGTTACAAAAAAGGCGCGAGTACTTGGAATATCGCACTTATGTGCACTTGCGGGTGACTCCGTAAAGTTTAATACCGTGGCAAGTCCCGGTATCCTCAAAAAAATATATAGGAATTAATTTAACATATGAAAACGAATAGTGGGTAGTGTACAATATTTTTGAGGAGGTTAACTTCATAAGTTAATGGATGAAGGCGATACTTTGTGGAAATTCCGGACGTTACACATGGGAAATGAAACAAACTTTGTACATTCCACAGATTTTTATATATTCCCCGATCAATTTCGACGAAAATGCATCATTTTCAAGGGGGGGGGGCAATTTAACAAACATTAAACAAGACGTTATATATGTTTCTGTGAGGAGTGGGGGAAGGACTCAAACAGAGAGAGGGGGGGGGAGTTTAAGGTGGGAGTGAGGGGGGCGGTGTGGGGGGGGGGTAGAGGTGAGGGAGGGAGGGAGTTGGGTTCCATCAAGGACAGTGGTGGGGGCACAATAAGAGTGAGGGAAACCAACAGAACGGAGGAAACTATGGGTAAAGTCAAGCTATAGCCCAAAGTTATGAATATTTCCAGAACATAAGAGCTGAATCGAGTTTTACCCTACATTTGGGGTAAACTATATTTGTGAACAAATAACGGAAATGTGTGCAACTTTTTACATGCGAAAATCAATAATGGTCTTTAAAACCTTTTGGAGGCTTCCAGCAGAAAATATCCGCTCAGAGTAAATAAATTTCCAATTTTCTCCTTATATAAAACGCCAGAGATAATAGATGTAAATAATTTTCTCCTTAATATAAGCCTTACATCAAGGACAGAATAATAATCAGCATCTGCCGAAACAATAATGCACTTAAAACTCTTATTTCAGATCCAATTAAAGAGTCAACATTTAGGTATCACATCGCTCTAGTAACACTAAAGAGTCAATCTTGATGTATTCCCTCATTTCAGTCCGACAGAAATGGGCTTGGATAGCTAGAATGATCACCAGTGGGCTACAGTACATAAACAGGTCGCAGTGGCACTGAATGCGGATATACCAGAAAGGGTGACACTTTCCCCATTCTCAAAAACTCCTAAAGGACGCGGCAGCGGCACTTGCAGTTCGATGAAGCTCTGGAAAGCGTTAAGGGTGCCGCACGGGAGAAGAAAGGGCAAAAAACTCCTCCATGGCCGCTTTCGGAACTTACCCTCCCTTAGGTAGGTGACTGCCATTTGAGTTATCTTTATTACCCTGCGGTTTGTGTGACACCCTCATTTCACTCTTTCAAAAGCCTAGGTAACAAAATAATTAACGTTCATTATGACACCAAGTTTTTTCATGAAGAATGATATCGCTCGAGTTCAGTGAGAATATATTCCGCGGCTTCAATGGAGAAAATCATGATGCACCTATTACATTAATAGTGCGTAAATGAAACATTAACTGACACTGTATATACCTCTATATTACCGTATTGCTGACTATATTACTATCTATTCTGTAAATATTGAAAATTAAAGGTCATCATATATTCTATGAAAGTGACTATAAATCGAGGTAACATACACGGCATAAAACCGGAAATAATAAATAAATTCATATTTGATTATTTCTACATTTCTAATTTGCTTTATATGCCACGATTATCACATTCAACTCTCCTAATTTTGCATGCACCGAGCCTATGAAGACTGATTTCTCATTCTCTCGTTCTCCTTCAATGGACGCACTTCCAACTTAAGTGATGACAACATTTTCACATCATCTCCGCCCGATTCACTCCACTTGTGAAGTAAAGATGAACTCGGTTTGACAAGTTCGAAAGGGCCTAAGGTGGGATGAGGATGAGATGAACGGGCGAGCGCCCGAGATAAGTTGTGCTTGCGTGGGTGTTTGTCGAGGGAATGGAGGAGGGGTGCACTTGCCGAATGGAGGTGTGTCAAGAGACGAGGAAAGCCGGCGGAAGGAAAGGAGTGATTTGTGGGTAAGGGATGAAAGCGAGTGGAGACAACGGTGTTATATTACTCCTTGCTTGAGGAGTACTTCCTTAAAAAAACACCTCGGGCATGCACTTGAGGAACAATTGAAAGGTCTCCCGTTTGTCGAGTGGAGGGAGGCGGAGGGCGGAGGAGAAGAGCGGAGGACACTTCGGGCGGACTAGGTCGCCGTGTACTTCCCGCTCCCAAACCGAGCCCTTTGAGGGAAAACAACCTAAAAAAAAGAACACCTTAGAGGGCAACGAGGATTGGTGGATGAAGAACTGTAGCCGCCAGCCCTGTCACAGCCGAGCTAGGGAAATGGCGCTGGCGGCGAAAGCATTTCAAGGAGAAATTTTACTCCGTAAACAAATGGATATTCTAATTTTTTCCAGGCGTATCATACAAAACAAGGTTTTTCGGGTGTTCCACCGGGTTTGGTACTTCATCTCTGCAGATGTTCCGAAGAATGACTCCCTCTTTATCGTCAGGGGAAAACTGTGTAGTTTTACTTTCGAGCGTAGAGAGCCGCTCTTCGTGGTGTTGTGGAAAATTCTTCGAAAACAATAAGGCGCGATTATGTAAGCTTACGTTCAAAAGTTTTTCCGCTCACGGTCGAAAGAAAGGCGTCGACTACTGAGTACTTGACGTTACGGGCATTATGAATCATTTGAAGGTTTATTTTTGTTTGTACTTTTATTAATAAATAGAAAATTTTCACATGGGAGATCTTTGTTTGAACTATATGGGTATATGATTGTAATTTAAAGTATTAAATGACATTAAAAGCTGTGTATGATATAACAGAGTAATTGAATTACAATAATTATAGCAATATTGAATGTGTCAATGTTTTCCTTGTTATAGAAATGAATGGGGATGATATAAATGTGCCTTGTTATATCACGTTTTTTACATTTTACTATTTTCCACGCCGTCACAGAGTTACCTTCGAATATTTACTTGTAATTCGTTAAAACTTCGGACGATTGTTATTGTTGAGTCAATTGATTGATTTTAATTAATCATACAGAGTGTACATTTTTTGCTATTAATTGATATCCTAATCATAAGTATTGGCCTAGAAGGTTGTGCAAGTTTATTTTTGGAGATAATTTCATACTCGTCCTGTGGCATTCATTCATAACGATTTAAAGCATCTTATCCAACTGTTCCATATAATTTCCATTTATAATTAAAGTTGGCATCATTTAGTCTCACTTAAGCAAGAAATAACGATATCACTTTCGCTGAGAATATTAAAATGAAGATATAGCGTGTGTTGTGACTGCACATCGTGGCAATCCAGTGATTAAATATGTTTTTAATTAACTGTGATGGGTTGCATAAGTGTATGTGATATCTTAACAAGTGTCATAAAATTGATTTCGGCAATTATTTCCTTGTTTAAACTATTATCTTCATTAATATTTGGATGTATGTAAAATGAAATTGTGCTGCTGACTACATGTATTGCTCTAGAGTAGCAAGTGTGGTTGTTTACATCCCACATACAGGGCAATGATTGATTTGTATACTCATGCAGTTCATTAAAGTGTTTTATTATGCTTCTTTCAGCAAATTTTCCTCTTAAGATTTCATTTAATAATTGTATACGGAAAGAGATTGTTTTGATGTAATTAATCGGGTCAGTTTAAAGCCGGGTAATGTTATTTAGCAGTAGTACTTGTCCTTAGAAAGGATTATTCCTTGATTTGAGTGCCGCGCTCTGGAAAAATAGAGGAAATGTTTTAAAAGTCTTTAATCAGTCTCACGGTAATCATTGATGTTGCAGGAAATAAAACGGAAGCCCTTAAAAAGTTGTATAGTCATTTGGAAGAAAGTAAAAGGAGTATTACGATTTAATGATTCCAAGAATAGTTTTTATACCCATTGAGAGCCAATTAGTGACTAATAAGTTATTTATATGATATTTAGGGGAATAACTGAAAAATAATTATCATCGATGATTATCCTTTTGGATTTGGGTGTTGTAAGTTAAACGGCAACATATTTGCACATGCCATAGTTAACTTGAATACTCATTTCTGGGCGTAGGCATAATTGGTTAATACGCCTTAGAGTGAAAATATTTGTTGTTATCTTTATGAAGTGATGGATGCCTGAGATTTCAACCTCCAACGAAACTAAAAAACGTAAATATGTCTTGAATTAACATGATAAATTCAAAGGCTAGGGGATTTTGTGAGTGAAATAAGTATAAT
This sequence comes from Pyrrhosoma nymphula, assembly GCA_963573305.1. NCBI lineage: Eukaryota > Metazoa > Arthropoda > Insecta > Odonata > Coenagrionidae > Pyrrhosoma > Pyrrhosoma nymphula. Next base: position 99,678,441 of record OY754332.1, on the reverse strand, counting down.
TTTAATTAAGATCAATTTATGATAGTTTTTAGATATAGTAGTAATGACTGGCTGCAATAACGTTCGTAAGATCATGTTGACAGTTTCTTTAAAAGCTATGATTTTTTTTTATATTGCATAACTTTTACAATAATGTAATTGAGGGGAAATTAAGGAAGCGAATCGGTTATTTATCCAGTAAAATACTAGAATGATAAGTAATTTGGAATATCGCACTTATGCGCAATTGCGGGTGACTCCGTAAAGGTTAATACCGTGGCTAGTCCCGGTATCCTCAAAAAATATGTAGGAATTAATTTATCATATGAAAACGAATAGTGGGTAGTGTATAGTATTTTTTAGGAGGTTAACTTCATAAATTAATGGATGAAGGCGACAATTTGTGGGAATTCGGGACGTTACACATGGTAAATGTAACAAACTTTGTACATTCCACACAGTTTTATATGTTCCCTGATCGATTTCGACAAAAATGCGTCTTTTTCAAGGGGGGGCCAACTGAACAAACATTTCGCTACAAGGCATTATATATGTTTCTGTGAGGAGTGGGGGAAGGACTCAAACCAAGAGGGGGGGTGAGTTTAAGGTGGGAGTGAGGGTGGCGGTGTGGGGGGGGGTAGAGGTGAAGGAGGGAGGGAGTTGGGTTCCATCAAGGACAGCGGTGGGGGCACAATTAGAGGTGAGGGTTTTGTGCCGCGCATTAGAATAGGGATAAGATTGGGATTTTAACACTGTTCAAAACATCTGAGAGGATTTAAAGTAGGTTACATCATTTAAAATACACACATTCGGTGAAATAGAGTGTCTTCAAATTTCTACAACTTCTAAATAATTAAACTTACAACTTGTATCATATGTATGTAAAATTTTGGTGTTTAATTCACTCCTTTGGCCAGTCTCTAGAAGATGTTTGGCGAAATATGATTTACAATCACTATAGTTCACGCTTAGTTTGCGCTCCTTGATTCAGGTTTTAAATTTCCTACCACATTACCCCACATACACTCCTTTGCACTCCCAACAATGAAGCGCATGCACTACACTTTTTTCCAACACAACCACTGGGTATTTTGAATTAAGAAGCACTTTCCCTACGGGAGTGGGTGATAAAAACACACTCGATACTTGTCCTTCGGAATATGAGAGCAAATTTTGTGGGAGATATGGCCGCGAAAAGGTAATTTACACCACCTTTCTCACATCGTGCATCTTGAAGAGAAGTTGAAGACTTCACTGTATTTTGGTAAACCTTTTTATTCAGCAATTTGTGGATCAAGATAGAGCTGTAACCGTTATTATTCCCTATAGTTACGATGGTATATAATTATTTTTTTGAAGCAGGCAGTATCGAGAGGAATAGATACTATTCTGTGAAGCATAGATTTTAACGCTGCTCGTTTATGAGTAAAATGATCATGAGAGTCTGCGGGAATAATTACATCTGAGAAAGTGTCTTTCCTATAAATCGAGAAGAGGTGCTTTCTATCCTACAGGGAGACTGTTAAGTCAAGGAAATAAATGCATCTCCCTCCGAATTCCAAAGTGAATTTGAGGGAGAGATTGAGTGAGTTTAAAATATCTAATAATTGGTCTAGTAATCTATTGCTCCCCGTCCACAGGCATATAATGTCGTTAACGTATCTAAAATAATAAAATATGTACTTTTGTAACGGTTTTCCAGAGTTAAAAAGATTTTATTCCATGGAGTTCATTAAGATCTCCGCCAATATAGGTGTAAGGGGGGACCCCGTGGATAGGCCGTGGATCTGTCTGCAAAAACTTCCATTAAATTGGAAGTAATTTTGTTCCATACAAACACTTAGTAATTTTTCAAAATCGCTTATTGTATATCAGATTTTCAGGCTTGACTCGGTGAAACCATATAGCGATAATTTAAAAATGATTTCTGGCAGTCGCAACCATGGGTCGAAAGAAAATAAAACTTTTTGTGGAATATTACAAAGTGATATAATTTTTAAATTATCGTTTATTATTTTGGCTTGGACCGATGAATGCCTGAGTGATTCTAACGTTGAAGTCACGGCTTGTTTGGCTAAGGCCGAGGTGAAAAGGTTGCAAATATCATATGACACCAATTTCCCGTGCACTATGGCGTAGTATTGCTTAACTGGTTGGCTAATTAAATTGAGTTCTTGATGCTGTGGGAGGGTGTGAAGTCGGTGAAGCTCCTGATGAGGATATTTAACTTAGAAGAAAGGGAATGTGAGGGGGCAGTAACGTGAGAGACCACTGGACGCATTGAAGTGTTAAGTTTGTGGACTTTGGGGAGTCCATACATCCTTGGTGGTATGGGGTTTGTATATTTCTACTAAATTGAGGAATTTAGCAATCATTAAGATTACTCCGATGTATTGCGTCGAAAAAAACTACAAAATCAGTCGCTTCTTTATCAGTTCAACGGTGAAGAGGGTGGCTTGGTTGTTCTGAAGGCCTTTGTGAAGAAGAAATATACCTTTCAAAATCAATTGCCATAATTCTTAATCCACCAACGATAAAATCTAGAAAAAATGCAATAAGAAGTATTGAATAAATATGACTATACCGATTTTTAAAAACATGTTTTCGCCCTATGCAAACGGTATGAAACACTATGTCTCATCACCACTGAGTTAAGGAAATTCCAATGAAGTTAGGACTCGTGTTGGAATTCACATTCCACCAGGAGCGGTGAGAAAAAAGGAAACCAGATGGAGGAGCGTTTCGACACTTGAAAAATATAGTATATTTAATATTGGCCAAAATAAGAAAGATAAAAGCCTTAAGAAAAGGCAAAGAGATTCATTATAGAAGGAAAAGTAAAAATAAAAAGGCATAGCGAGGTGGTGGAACGCGGGGAAGCGGGTGTTTGGGGGCCAGGCGGAGAAAGTGAACTGCCCTGGAGGACGGATCACTTTCCCCGTTTCGCACAGGAGGAAGTTTTAGGGGAAAAAATATAAAGGAGGTAGACTAGGTTTTTGCTTTGAACACAACAAACGTGAAGCTTTGTAAGGACAAAAACAGACTCCAAAAATAATGGGGTCGGGGGCGATACGAATCAAAGGGAGGGGAGGAATGGGGAAGGGCGTTTGGCGGTTGTGAAAATGAGGAGAGGGGTGAGCGGCGGGAGATGTTGGCCCAAATAAAAAAGGTGGGGGAGGGAAGAGCGATAAAATTAAGCGCCGTCAAGTTTTGGCTATAGTCTTCTTCCGTATGGCGTTAGGATACCCATACGGAGCTTTGCGCGTTACCTCATTTCAATGGTGAAATAAGGCGATACTTGTTAGATTTCACAACAAAAAACATCAATAAAAGTTAAAAAGTTGGTACAATTTGACCCAATGTTTTTATTGACAGACCAATTTCGACGGCTAGAGCGTGTTTTGGATCATGATAAAATCATGTTTATCAGCCAAAAATGCAATAGAAATACACTTCATGTTGCATATGGACTGGTAATTATTAGAGTTATTAATTTTGGCCAGCTTTTTTTCAGTTTGGCCCACTGTGTGATGCAGCAGTAATAATTGGATACTCAATGGCTACAATGTGCGAAGTGGGATATAAAGGTTTCGTGTCATCCCATATCAAAAAAGGGTTAACAAACCTCTTGAGTTAAGCCGGTGGATTTTTTTAAAACTAATTTAATTATAATCCATCATTCGCCATTTCCATATGTTCCCAATCCCGGGAGCGTCTTTGGAATGGCAGCTTTAAAATATAAATGAACAAACATCACTCTACCAAAACCAAACAAAAAATAGAAAGACACTGATGCACGTCGAAACACGTTCGACGGATAGAGCGTGTTTTGGAAATTTAAGTTAATCATTATTCCTTGGCAAAAACTGTTTCGCACTGCAAAAATAGTCCCGGGCAATTTAGCAGCACATATGAACGCCGCAGACGTTCATCCAGACACAAACTCACATTCAGCAGCAACATGACGCAAATCACTCTCTGTAGCTCAGGTATACAGCATGACACGACTCCCACGGGAAGCGCCTCGCATTAAATGTCGCAGATTGCGCTGGCGAGACGGTTGGCAGAGGTCAGTCTGCCTGCATCCTTACTTAGCTCTCTTCACCCTTGATAGGGCTCGTGAGCATCGTTCCTGATGCGACAGAATGCTCGGTTAATACACCGCCGGATTCGACATTTGTTTTTTTCACCCGCCCGGCAAACTGTTCAGCAGATTTGCGCACAGTCTAAAAGAAGACTGGACGCAACCCACGTCACTCATTGGTTCTGCTGTTTGCCCGGCCATTAGGATGAACAAGGCATATGATCTAGTGATGGGTCGGTCGTGATTGATCAAATCCCGAGATCAGGTTCTCTTAAAAGATTGATCGATAAACTGGATCTTCCAATGACCGAAGAATTCATCTTTACCGATCACTGTAGGAAAGATTGTATGACATCAAGTAACGATCACGAGATGTGAGACCGGCCAAACAATAATGAGATAAAGTAAAGAGATGGCTCTAAGTTGGCAAAATATTTTGAACGAAGTTTAATAAAAAACTATACACTCATATCTATCTATAATACCTACATTGCATAAGTACAAAAATCAATCATTATGCTTTCACTGAGGATGTCAACTGCCAAACTTAAAATACAAGGGCATCCATGTAGCCAATAACTTAATTTCAATTCGCATTGATTCCAAATTTTATATAATAGTTGAAACAACAAAATATTTGCAATCATCAGTCTTACCCAACTCTTGCAAAGATTATGCAAAACTTTAAACTCATCTCCTGTCATAACACATTCATTAGGAGCGGCTACCTAATACAAATTACCTTTAAATGTAAAAATATCACCCAAAGAACACATTCAATACATCACAGCACATATAGTACATATAACATTTGTAATCACTGAATATCCATAATTGCATTGTCATTTAAACACACGATTCATTACAGTAATCTACCGGTTAGAGGTAGGTTGTGATGAAAGTCAGAGAATATCCAACGAACTCTTACACGTGCTGTGCCCTTTCTACCTCTTGTATTTCTTTCTTCATCTCAGCATAAGTCCTACCTTTCTTCATCCCGTCCAAAAAATCGATTCTCTTCCTTCACCTTCCCCGCTTACCCAACATCCTTCCCTCTATCACGACCTTCAGCAAACCACCGTCCCTCATTACCCCTTCCAGCCACCTACCCTGCCTTCCCCTAATCTCATCTATAAGTTCCCTCTCCTCGCCCACCATGTCAAGCACTTCCTCATTTGTCTTCCTTTCCGTCCAACGCACCTTCTCCATCCTCCTCCACACCCACATCTCAAAAGCCTTCAGCCTATTTTCGTCTTCCTTTCTCAAGGTCCACGTTTCTGCCCCATACAATGCCACACTCCATATCAAGCTCTTTACTAGCCTCTTTTTTACATCCTTACTTAAGGTCCCCGTCATCAGCTCCCTTCTATTATTGAACGCTTCCTTCGCTAGCGCTATTCTCCTCCTAATGTCTTTGCTACTATGTCCTCTTTCTTCTAGCGTACTACCCAAGTAATTAAATTGTTCTACTTGCTCCAGTTTGTGACTTCCTACTCTTATCACCAGCTTCGCTTTCTTTGTCCTTCCAAATCTCATTACTTTTGTTTTCCTATTATTTATCTTCATTCCGTATTTCTCACACTGCTTTTCCAGTGCATCTACTAAAGTTTGAAGTCCTTTCGATTACCGACTCACCAACGCCTGGTCGTCTGCGAATCTAACCGACTTTATCCACTGGCCTCCTACTTTCATTCCCACGTCTAGCTCATCCCATGCCTATCTTACCATTTCCTCAGAATAGATGTTAAAAAGTAAAGGCGACAACGGGCACCCTTGCCGCACCCCGCGACCTATAACTGCCCACCATGATTCACCGTCCGCTACCCTTACCTGAGCCCTCTGCCCCATATATAGGTTTCGGATGAGTCTCCTATCACGCCAATCTATTCCTATTTTCCCCAGTATCTGCATTAGTTTCTCCCAGTTTACTCTGTCAAACGCCTTTTCGAAATCTACAAAACAAGCGAAAACATCCTGATTATGCTCTATGTTTCTATCTATAAGTGTCCTCATTACCGCAATCGCATCTCTGGTTCCCCTCCCCTTCCTAAACCCAAATTGGTCATCGCCTAAATAGCAGTTTGCTCTGCTCTCCAACCTTCTATTTAGTATTCTAAGCAACACTTTTGCTGCGTGCGAAATTAAACTGATTGTTCTATACTCCTCGCATTCTGACGCTTTCTTCTTCTTCGGGATAGGTATTAATACTGTTTTCACGAAATCCTCTGGCCATACTCCTTCCTCGTAGATCCTGCGAATAAGTTCGAAAAACGATTTTCTCCCCCTACTACCTAGATTCTTCAGTAGCTCCGAAGGTAGGTTATCGGTTCCCACGGCTTTTCTACCCTTCATCTCTCTTAGTGCCCTCTCTATTTCACTCTCAAGTAACTCTGGTCCGAGGTTATCTTTATCTATTGTTCCTTCGTCCTCTAGATCTAGGCTAAGGGGTCTATTCTCGCTGTCATATAGCTCCTCTACGTATTCTCTCCACCTTTCTTGGATATCTTCCTGTTCGATTAATATCTTTCCTGTTTTGTCCTTAACCTTTGGTATCGCTTGACCTCTCTTACCACCCGATAACATTTTCACCTTGGCGTACAAAGCGCCCACTTCCCCCTCCTCCTGCATCTTTTCCATTTGCTCACATTGTCCCTTCCACCAGTTTTCTTTTGCCCGATTGGTCACTCGCCTGAGTTTATTATTCAATTCCTTGTACTTCCTCTTCCCTACGTCGGTGTTCACGTTTTTCCATATCCTTCTCTCCTCCATTTTCTTTATCATTTCTTCTTTAACCCACTGCTTCTTAACCCTCTTCTTTTCCACCGTTCCTATTGTTTTCTCTGCCGCTCTTGCGATGCCTGTTTTTATAACCTCCCATCTCTTCTCTATGGTTCCCATCCGCTTCTCTTCACCTATGTTCTTTTCCACTAGCTCTTGGTATTCCCTCTTTTTCAACCCTTTCAATGCTTCAAGGTTCCACCTCTTTATCTTCCTACCTTTACAAAGCCTTTTAAATCTAACTTCACACTTCATCATCACCAAGTTATGATCCGAGTCCGCATCCGCCCCTGGATAGCTTCGACAGTTTTTTACACTGTTCCTAAATCTCTGCCTCACCATTATATAATCAATTTGGTATCTCCCAGTGTCACCCGGCATTTTCCATGTGTACCTACGCCTGGGGTGATGTTTAAACCAAGTGTTTGTCACTACTAATTTATTTCTTCTACAAAATTCAACTGCCTTTTCCCCGCGATCATTTCTTCTTCCTAGCCCAAACCCTCCTACTTCTAATCCGTCCCTCCCTTCTCCCACCACTGCATTCCAGTCACCCATCACTATCAGGTTTTTCTTCCCCGGCACTTCTCTAATTATTTCTTCTACTTGCTCGTACACCTCTTCCACCTCTTCCTCCCTATGGTTGCTCGTAGGCATGTATACCTGGACCAGTACGAAATTCGTCGGGCGTGCTTTTATTTCTACCACTAGTATCCTGTCGTTCACCTGTTCAATGTTTACCACCCTCAGTCCCAACTTTCTGTTCAGTACCATGCCTACCCCCCGTTGACTCTCATCTCCCCCACTATAGATCACCCTGTAGTTATCACTCCAATAGTCCCCGCTATCCTTCCATCTAACCTCGCACAATCCCAAAGCATCTATTTTTCCTTTTTCCATTTCCTGCTTAATATTTTCAAGCTTCCCGGCCCTCATCATGGTCCTTACGTTCCAAGTTCCTATTTTTTCCATTGTTTTCCTCCTCCTCTTCCTCTTTTTCTTCTTCTTCTCCCTCCTTTCCCTTGTATCTTCTGATGATGATTCTGTGCAAGGATTTCGTGTGATGACGACCGCGGAGGCCTTGCCTCCCCCGCTGCCGGGCACGACACCCGCCCTAGTGGGCGGCGTCCCGTAGTTGCCAGGAATCAGATCTCTTTGGATGACTTTCATGTTCTGGGAAGTGATAGTTGAGAGGTATCCCACGCGACTCAACGGTATTTTTAACGTGACACCATCACGGAACTACCTTTCGTCTGGCTCCTACCCTTCGACCTATCTGGCATGGGTGGCCCTACCAGGAGCAATGTACTTGCTCCTGCCAGTCCAGCTCTAGGGGTCATTGGAACGCACAAGCCCTTCCACCACGTCAAGGTCGTAGTTCAAGGAAGAGAAACACACGATAAGCCTTCGTATTAATACTCTCGAAAAATAATACGTCTCTTACACAAATGAAACTTAGTGATATTACTGTAATTAAAAATTGAATTTATGTGCTACAGTCGGATAATTTTCTTTTAAATCTTACAGCCAAATGAAAACGTTGATCGGTTCAACTTACATTCCAAAATACACTTTCGCAGGGTTCAATGCTACTATTTATCATTGGTTTTTATAATGAGATTTGAATAATTTGTGGTCCTTAAAATATATCACTCTTGAATAGTTTTGTAATCGTAAGGGATATTTCTAACATTCTTCTTAACACGTTGCGTACCGGGGTATTTAAATGGGTTTTAACCCTCCGTTCCCGGCGGATTTTTAAAGTCTAGTTTTTGAACATGCATTGCTTCAGTAAAATTGTCATAACTTTCTTAAAAATTAAAATTTTTTAATGGAACTTTGAACGTAATACTCACAAATAATTTTAGTATTTCTTCTTTGTGTGATACTCCATGAAACATTTTCCTTTGTGGAGTGGAACACCGCAAGATGAGCACACATATCTCGTCTCCTTCCTAATTTTCCTTGAAGCACACACTTTGCATCTTCTTGTGTGGTATTTTTTCTTCCCCTTACCCACGATAGGAACGAGATGATGTTTACTAAGGTCTCTCGAGAGACGATGTGGGTGATCCCTTGACGAAACACGCTGCGTCGGCTTATCACCGCCGTCGGCCTCCGAAGATGACTCGTCTGGCTCCTCTCTACTCACTGCCCACTCTTTGGCGGTCTGGAGCAGAAAGCCTTTGAATCGAATGGTGTTTGATTCATTTAGGGTTTTAAAAACTCTAAAAGCATTAAATAGAGCACAATTTATAAGCCACAGAACTACTTTCTTTGACCATTTCATTGTTTTTCTCATGATCGTATAATATGATAAATACATATCCGCCCTGTCTACGCCTTTCATGAACTTATTGTATTGCAAAATGCAGATAGGTTTTTTGATTGGCAGTCCTGTAATCCTATCTGTTAGTTGTGTATTACCCATCCTAGCGCTGTGAATAGTACTAATCATCCTCACTTCCCTTTTGTCTTTCCAAATCACCAGAAGCACTTCACCTTTACGAGCAAACGTGTACTGTCCCTTTTTCAATTTTTTCGCCTCACTCTTCAATGTGGAAGGGAGCCCTCTATTTGGCCTGATGGTTCCACAAACTCTTACTTTATTTTCAAAGAGCAGTTCTGCTATTTTTACGCTGTTATAATAATTATCTTGATAGACATGATGCCAAAGATTGAGATGAGGCTGCAGAAGCGAAAGGATGGTTTGTTCTATTTTTTTTCCCTCGGCCGAATATATTTCTAAATTACTAATGTAGCCAGAATCACTTTCACAAACCATACGAACTAGTAACCCATACTTTATGATTTTGGCTGGATTATAGGTCTTGATTTTTAATCTTCCTCTCCATGGAATCATCGCTTCATCAAGTGATAGCTCCTGCTTTGGTTTGTATATTTTTTGAAATTTTTCTATGAAGTATTTCAGTACGGGTCTTATTTTATATAGCCTGTCCGTCGAAACCAACATTTCCTCGTTATCACTGAAATGCCATGCTTTCCAAATCTGTTCAAATCTATTTCTCGTCAGTAATTCTCCAAATATATTCGTTGCAATAAAAGGATCAGTGCTCCAATACTCCTTCAGTGAATCTTTTCTCACTTGCCCCATGATAATCAAAATCGCGAAGAATTTTTTCATTTCAGCAATGGTTACGTCTGACCACTTCCCTGTTTTTGGTGATTGTTTGTATTTATGTTGGTTTTGATGGTAATACAGATTGGATTGAATGCACATCATTTCGAAAAAGTCATCGGCAACAAACAGTGAGACTACATCAAGGATACTGGAAGAATTGTCTGGTACACGTTTTACTCCAGGTTGACCCAAAAATTGTTCTAAATCCCTCTCAGAATCTATTTTTTTCCATGTAGTAGAGATTCCTGGTGAAGTATTGTCTTCATTGGCACTCATATCGGAGTCACTTTCACTTATGAAGAGAGGAGCGGATTTTCTATTTCTGACCCTCACTACAATATCGGAATCACTTCCACTCTCGTCGCTCTCTTCGTCATGCTCTAATGGCACATCTGACAAATCATCGGCGCACAGATCTAATAAAATTTCTTCCTCGCGCAAAGCACTCTCTTTCCTATGTGATGCCATTACATGGAATATTCCTTTAAATATTTCGAAAAACACGGATTGAGAAAACTCTCTCGCAAGACAAACACAACACCAAAATCACAATTCACTGGGACTCAAGAAAACGAACTGTTCAAGACACATTGAGAGAAGGAACTAACCAGAGCCGTAAAAGAACTACGGACGATTCGTTATTGCCCCCCCTCATTCTTTTCATAATGAATGTTTACATTGGAGCAGTGCTGAGAGTGCATTCCATTTGCCGGGAGTGGAATTGAAGGCGAGGCAGATATGGCCCTCAAGGCGATAGAGATAAGGTTCCTTGCCGACGCGACGGCTCAGCTAGGGCCATGTGGATAAACACTAGAGAAATAATGAGGAAAGGAGTTGGGGTACCCGCGAGGAAGACATGAAAGAAGTATTACCTCCGGAATGAAGAAGGGCGACGAATAAGTTTCAAGCTGTTGAAATTGAGATTGCCTGCCATTACAGAAAACCGATGTGGGATTTAAATACTGTTAAATGGCTAATATCGTCAAAATTAATTAACGAAAACAAATATTATGTTGCGACTATTCTTATGTATTAACAAAAGGCAAATGAAAAAGTTACCACAAAAAACGTAAATAATGTAATTTAATAGTTTAAAATGGTGCTCCCAAATGACGAGAATTCTCGTCATCCGTCCGCAACGGTTGGGATTTAAATGACGAGAATTCTCGCCATCGGTACGCAACGTGTTAATTATGCTTAAAATCTAAAACTAAGGACACTACGTAAGAACAAAAGAAACCTTCGAACGTATTGCACAATTATGCCTTCAATTGTTTTCGAAGAACTACTAACGACTCCACGTAAACCGGCACTAAACGAGGTAGCTATATACATCGGTCATGATTACAGTATATACTCGCTGTTCTCACTAGAACCCCTACGACTCGCCGTTTGGGGGCTTCGCCCCCAACGTCTGTGTATTTAAAAAATGTATTACTTTGGAACCATGTTGCTAGCGAACTATAAGTAATAGAGAGTAAGGATAAGCATAAAGTTACAGGCCACGATGAGATCTAAAAAAACACCCAACAAATTTGAGACCCAACTGCTAGTTTAAAAGCTACAGTGGAAAAACCAAATGATTCAAATCGTGTGCCATGTTTCCAGAGAACTATAAGTGTTAGAGAGAAATGATTTGCATAAATGTTTGGACTTGATGAAATCTAAAAAAGCCGGCCAACAGGTTCGAGGTCAGACTCTTAGTTTAGCAGCTACGAGTTGTAAGGGAACGACACATTCGAAAATATCACTTTGGCAACATATTGTTATGGAACTACGACGGAATCCGTTTTATTGCAAAATATCCGTAAAGGTCATGTCAAGGCACATACCCCTGACGACTTTCAAAGTCATACCTACAGCGGTGAGGGCGTGAGGGAAAGAAACATAAGAGAGTTTCATGAATTAGCCGGCTTTGGCACCATGTTCCCAGAGAACTTCGAGGGATGAAGAAAAACGGATAGCAGAGATCCGTAGGCCTGCATGAGATCTAAAAACAACAGACAAACAGATTCGAGATACGACTTCTAGTTTAGAAGCTACAGTCGAAAAACCACGAGTTTCATGAAAAGCCGACTTTGAAACCATGTTACCAGATAACTAAAAGGAATGGAAACGAACGAATAAAATAAAGTTGTAGGCCTGAATGAGATCTAAAAAAACCGCCTAACAGATTCGAGATCCGACTTCTAGTTTAGAAGGTGAAGTCGAAAAACAGCAAGTTTCACAAACATCCGAATTTGGCGCCATATTACCCGTCAAATATTGGTGAAGTTGAGGTTTTACTAATTACTTGCAAAGGGCATGTCAAGGCGCATGTCCATGTCAAGCTTCAGAAACATTTGACAGTTTTACCAAAACTCGAATTTGGCACCATGCTACAAGAGTACTATAAAGGCCGTTTTACACGGTACATTTGTTTGTACAAACTCTTCCGTGAACTCTTGCATGATGCAAAATGTATCGTGTAAAGCGGCAAATTGTATGAACGCTTGTGCGAATGTCTCAATGCCTTAACGGAAAATAGAACCTGTTCTAATTTCGTTGAGACGAACGTACAATTTCGTCTAGATTTTACTTTACAGATGGCGCAGAAGTGGCGAAATAGTTCACTTCAACTGCCATCTGATGTTACCGAGTGAAAATAAAGTTGTTTATGTTTACGTCTGATTCTTGAGATTAACGTTTCGAGTTAAATTGACACGGGAAATGAGCTGGTCGCGTCATCAAGTCGAGTATTTGATATCTCGAGTTAAAGAAAGGCCTCACCCTTTTAACCCGACCAATTCACTGCACAAAAATAAGGGCAAGCGGCTGACGACAATGAATGAAATTGCTTCGGAAATGGCCGATGAAAGGTAAGTTCCAACCTTTATTAATAATTTTACCCATTTTGATTGGGAGCATGTGGTGAAACTGCTAATGAAAGATGTAATAATGTCTACACATTGATACGAGTGATATTGCCCAGCTCTCGGAAATTTCCACTCGGGTCTAATTCCAATGCAAACGTGTTGTCGATGCCATTGTCACAAATCACAACAAAAAATTCCAAATGAGGTATTCCGATTAATCGCTGTCGGAGGCTAAGCCCATAAGATTGAAGGCAATTGCGAGGGCAGGCCCTCATATGTGACTTTACATGACTCGTACGGCAAATCCGTGAAGTGGTATACATTAACTTAAATGGAATGAGAAAGTGAAAGCATGAAGTAAAATAAGCAATGAATGAACCTGTAGATCAATAGCATTATGCTCAACAGCCACAGTTTCATCATTCGCTCCGTGATTCGGTTTGAAATTTTCGTGTCCGATATGATGTTATGATTAACTGACACGTTTCATCATTCCAGGCCCAATACCACACCCGAGGAATGTCGTAAAATGTGGTATTCCTTGAGGTCTTCTTGGCCGAGAGGAGGAAGGTCCTCTCTACCAAAAAGAGTGGTGCTGATACAAATTCAGTGAGTATCTTCACTTACCACAGTCATGTCAAACTAATTCATTGCCTACCATTTTCATTTATTTGCATGTGTTCCGATTACAGATTTGTGTGCCAGCATTATTTTATTACAACGAGATGAATTTCTTGGAGCCTTACGTAACGAACAGGGAGAGTGTCGTCTCTAGACGACGAGTTGGAGGTAGTTACTGTAAAATACCACTTGAATTTATGTTATAGTACTTTCGAAATGTGATTGCTTTGCCGCTATCTTCTATGGTAGTTGAACATCAAAGAGACTTAAGTGTTAACAGCCATTGGGTACTGTGCAAAATTTATTTAGTATAGGTTAACATGGAAATTCATTTTTTCTGACTCCACCTAACGAGAGGGAGGACATCCCTGTTGTAGACGAGGGAGAAGTGTTGGATGACGAAGTAGGTCCATCATCCATGTTGGACATTGTGTTCGTGGACGAAACAACACACTCAGCCAGTGCTCCTCCACTGCACTTGCGCAGTGGAGATTCCAGTTCTCCGCAGCCTAGTAAGAGGCGGAGGGTGGTCTCCCCTCAAGATTCGTCCACCCTGATCACCGCAGCAACCGAGGCCTTGGGGGGGCTGTGCAAGACGGTGGAATTACCTCCACCAGAAGACATGGAGGACAGCTTTGGAAAATATGTTGCCCGCAGGATTCGGGCGGTTGCTAACGTCCAAACTAAGTATAAAATTATGCTTGAAATTGAAAAAGTTTTGTTTGAAAATAGTATGTAGTTAGGTAATAATTTTTCCTCATGTTCAGTGTTTTATCTTTGCTATGTTTCAAGTTTGTAAATTCATGCAAGTGTCAATTTATTTTTCGTGAATGTAAGATATTACTGAATATTGCAATTATTTTGGTTGTGGGTTCTTTGGTTTACATGAAAAAAATAAAAAGAAATTACTAAACTTTTCTTTTATTTTGAGGCAGAATGCCAATAGTGCTTGAGCAATAAATAAAGTGCGAATGATAAGTTAACTGAATAAATACTTTTCCTCTTTTCCTTTGGTGTAATTAGATTTTATTATGCTAATTACATCTATATGTTTGGTCACATTGAGCTCTTTCATAACAAGTTAACATCAGCATGCTACAATTTGTCCACCTGGTATTTAATGAGGAACCCATACAAATACAATTAGTAACGAATAAATTAAAAATTAAAGCCTAGCAATATATAACTTCCAAATAAAGAAAAGCATCTCCCAATTATGTATGAAAAGAATTATGATCATGCTGATTTTTGATTTTCTGGTTCTTAGGTAAATATCTCCATAAATGCATTAATAACATAGAAAGAACTCGTTATAACCTATGAATAAGGAGAAAAGCATTGCATTCTAAGAATTTTCAGCAAGTAAATATAAAAGGCTTATGTACAACCCACACAATCATCTTCCACAGTTACCCATGATTTGTTACCAGGGATAAGTAACTAATTACTTTGACTGTTGAAAACAAAAATTCACTAAACCTAGATCAAATGGTAAAACAATATAATGAAGTTGCCATCATGGATAACAGACAGAAAAATACTATAAATGCAGCACGTTAAACAGCAAGCACTGAATGTTAAGTATCTTCGTATTAAATTGAAACTGCCGATGTAAAACATTTTTGTTGTGTTCTTTTCGGCTTAATTGCCCTGGTTACCACTGAAATAATTCCTAAACTCATCCCTAATCCTCAGGGCGGCGTTAGCTGGTCTATTACCTACTTGCTGTGGCTTTTCCTACAAATTATACTCTTCCTCTTGAGCTAAATACATGAGACTATTTCTCTCTGCCAAGTAATTGTGCAGAGCAATTATTGCCAGAACAATGGTCTCCACTTTCTCAGGTTTCAAATTAATGGGAGAGAGAAGCACACGAAAGCGGTTGCTTATGATGCCAAAAGCATTTTCAACAACTCTCCTTGCCCTTGAAAGTCTATAATTGAAAAGGCTCTGGTCCGGTGTCAGACCTTTATTTGGGTAGGGCTTCAATATCCTTGTGGATAGAGTGAAAGCATCATCTGCAACAAACACGTTTGGCACCTGAAGCTGCCTGTTAGGCAGCTGTCTGTTGGGGGGGAAGTCTAAGGCATTATTCGCTATTGCTCGAGCCAGGGAACTCGCGCGGAACACTCCTCCATCACTGAATCTACCGTTGACTCCGACATCAACGTAGATAAATATGTAATCTGCGTCGACGACAGCAAGCAGTACAATTGAATGGCCACCCTTGTAGTTGAAGAAATACGACCCTGCAGCGGAAGGTGGTCGAATAGCGATGTGTTTCCCGTCTAGAGCGCCGAGGCACATAGGAAAATTCCACTCTCACTCGAATTTCCTGGCTATTTCTTGCCATTCTTGGCGAGAACGTGGAACCTAGAAAGCGTACGGGGGCAGTTTAAACTACTGTTTACGACATGCTCTGATCATTAGTTTGTGAAAATAAACCACTGTAATCAAGGATAATGAGGAACAATTACCTTAAAGTAATCGACTTTCAAACGCCGATAAATACTTCGGCAAACCTCCGGCACTATAATACTTAGGGTACTCTCATGTATCCTGGTGAAGTACATTAGATACCGGTAGCTCTCCCCAGTTGCCAAAAACCGCAGTGTGACAGCTAATCTGAAAAAACACTCATTACAGTAAGTAAGTGATGCTCGCCTTGATATTTAACAAAATGAATCTCTTGCGATAAATAATTATTTTAACACACATGAACTTCTCTTTTTACGTCGTAATGAAAACCCCACCACTTCTCCGGAGATATTGCCTCCTTCATTAGTGTCTTCCCGAACTATGTCCTCTGTCACAAGCTGCAGAAGTTCATAAAATTGAATCTCAGTCATCCGCATGAAATTGCGAAAAGCTTCGCCATCTTCAAGCCTCAGCTCTTGATGGACCATATTCAAAAGTCCCCTGCCTCCTTCACTTCTCCGAATCCACTCCCCCGTCCAAATTCTCCTCCTCCTCCGATCCCGTCTATCCAAAACAGCCCCAATAATCATTACAATAACTGCAGCAGCTTCGGCAATATTCAATGCAAAATTCTGGTAGTAGTAAGTCAAAATTACAGTAGCTGGTGTCTAATTACTAAAACTAAGGCTATTATTATCGGCAGTAGGAAACTTACATCTAAGATAAATTTTCACCACATCCCAGCAATCACAGTAAAAAATAAAGCTGTCTCCTAAATAGAACACGTAAAAATCCAGGGGTAATAATGGACAGGAATTTAAATTGGAATGCACACTGCTTAAATATTAGGAGTAAAAGCTATAAAACTCTTCACCAATTATACAAATCCAAAAACCAGTTGCCTACAAACTTACGAAAAACAATCGTAAATGCGATTATTTTCCAACATTTTGATTACTGTTGCGGTGCACTAAGCAATATCAACGAAGAAAAAAATAATAAGCTCCAGATTACTATGAATGCTACTGTGAGATTTTAATGTGATCTAAAACGGTGGGATCATGTTACTGATTTATACAAGAGACTAAAGTGGCTTAAAGTTAGAGAAAGACGGCTTTATTTATCTATTCTCTCCGACTTCAAAATTTTCAAGTAAACCTGTCCTCCATACCTGTTCAACTGTTTTATTATAAAAAAACATCCAAAACCGGCTAACAAGATCCCATCATTTAGACCTAAAGATCCAAAAGTACAAAACTGAAAAGTACCATAAATCTTACATCGCCACTGTGGCAAGAAATTGGAATACTCTCTTGGAATTATGTATATTTTTGTGACAACACAGTCTTATAAGCATTATAATTTTTAAATTATGCCTTGTGTAAATGATAATTAATGTACTAAGGTGTCTGAAAGACCGATAAGGATCCACGACAATAAACGTTTTATTTATTTATTATTATTATTAATTACCGCCCTCATTGCGGCAGGCTTCGCAAAAAGGGAATTTCTTTTATGGACCGTTTGCGAGTTCTACCAGAAAATATATTCCTGCTTCTCTTTTTTTGAACGACTTAAATTGTATCTTTCATTAATTTATCCGGAAAACATCCACACAATGTCAGTGGTTGTAGTTGATTTGAAATTTTAATGATAGAATTGAAAATGGAATGCACTTTCATTGAATGATACCTAACGTAATGTCAGAAAGAAAAATATCGAATGATATCTAACATAATGCAAGAAAGCAGAAAAACCTTCGTAAAATTAATTTGAGAACTTTTTGATTTCTATTTTGGATTTATACTGTAAAATATATTATTACTAAATTGTTGGAGAACATAGAACAAATCCCTTGCAATATTAATGGTATTTTTCTGAGCCGACTGACGGATCTTTACTACCTTAATCTATCAACTTCTGTTCAGCAACGCTTAATGTTGTTATATCCCTTTAATTTAATTGAATACTCTGATATATAATGAAGTATATAATAGTTTAATCTTATTAGATCCTTTGGCATACTCCTGATATTTTTTGGTATTTATATTTAGGTGTTAGAAATTAAGGGTTCCGAGGTAAAAATAAGATGTAAGGCTTCGTTGGTGGCCAATCTCTCATTTTTTCCAGTTAAACATTCTCTAAATTTTCTTGCAGCCTTATTTCGTACCTCTAAAGCAACTTCTGATAATTGCCCCAATGGAAGAATTACCTCCTTTGCAATTCCGGCATCGTGTATGAGAACTTTGTGAACCGTGGAAGGCATGTAGAACCACGGGTTGAGTTTAGAGAGATATAGTAGGGAGAGCCATTTGTCGTTTCGTCTCAGGAATCATTCGTTATTCCTAGAACTAACTTCCCACTTCTGTTGGTAACGCACCAAGAAAAGGAACATCAGGAAATCAGTAAGGGCCTTAGTAGCGTCACTATTACCTTCTAAGTGAAATTTTCCTGGTAGATAATTCAAATGCCTTTCAACGGTGGTTTTGTGCCAAAGATGTATTTTTTTATGCAACAGTAGACGAGATATTTCGTGGCGAGATTTTATTTTTACTGAACATGTACAAGACTCTACCTTCTCCCTGTAAAAACTATGCATTTATTTTCGCTCACACACCGGAGGGACAAGAAATAAAAAAAAGTGAGGCACTTAGTGATAGCATTAGGAAACTAATGCCGATATAACATTTAAGATATTACTACTCTGTAGCTTCTGTGAATATTACGAGGTGTGCAAAATTAAAACACATACCTGAATGGATGACCGAATTCTGGTAAAATAGATAAAAAAATATCACCACAAAGGCTGCCCGGATTTGTGGATAAAGTGGTCACAGGTTTCCAGTAATACAAATCCAGTAAACAACTGTCCTCTTCCACTGTCAATTCAGAACTAAATGCATATATGCATTTCTCACCAAATATACTAGTATATCTTCGGAAAAGAAACATCGCGGGGTCTTAAAAATACCCTTTTTGCGAAGCGCGCCGCAGAGGGTGGAGCGGCAATTAGACACCAGCTGCTGGCTGGTACCGTTCAAAATAAGTTTCCGTTTCTTAGATGGTTATAATTATCCCAACGAAGCTGCTATACCCTTTTAAAGGCTAAAATATATGCGTGAAATGCCAGTGTTAGAGCCTGTATTTCATCCGAGGAAAGCGGACTAAATGCTAACTTGACTAACAGCAGAAACCGTAAGGGGAGATCGATTTCCCCGGATTAATATCCTTGTAGCGTACATGAAGGTTCTTTTCAATTGATATGGCTTGAAAATAGCCATAACGAAGGTTTGGGAACAATAGCGCTTCCCAACACACGCCGCGCCACAGCATTACCCGTTGCCTGCGGGCAGATCCGGAGTGGGCCGCACGATCGAAAAATTGATTTTGTTTTCGGCGTCGCGAACGGCCACGGATGATTTCTTCGGATTAACAATCTGAAAGCTTTGTTATTATCGTGATGTAAGTATGTAAGGGTCCGTCGATGTCCATTTTTCATTTTGCTACATAAAGGAGAAAAATTGACGAAAAACAGGTTCCGCTATTTGGTCCTGCAACGATGACAAATATAACAAATTTGTCCAAAGAATAAGTAATATTTAACCAAAAAGAACCGTCATACCAAATAAGATCTGTTTTTACTCCAAATCTTCTCTACAAAAGGTTCAGAATTAGCTTGAATTAGGTGATTTTCGGAAAAAGTGATTCGGTGATTTTCGGGCGGTCGATTTTTGCAAAATTTGTCCAGTCTTGAGCCAATGTATATTACTAACTCGTAGGAATTATGAAAAACGGTATACAACATCATATGCACCAATCTATGGATAATGACTGTGCAAAGTTTGAACTTTCGGATTGAAAAAACCTGTTTTTAGGTTTTGGCCAGCTTTTTTCGATTCCAGCCCACTGTGCACCGGTCCGCGCCCACACTTCCAAGCCACGGTATAACCACCTCCTCCTACACCCAAACCAACCCCCTAACTACGACAACAAACAAAGGTCAATTAACAAAACCTACTATGAATTTGTACATGAGGATGCCGTAGTTTGGCGAAACGTATTGTAACGTTAAATAAAGTGTGTGGAAACGTATAAATTTTACTATTTAGAATTTATATTAAATAAAGTAAAAATACAAATCAACGGACGGTTTATTTTAATTTTTCACGGATCAACAATGAACTAGGCTCGTAAGCTTCTTCTGAATTGCAAATACTTTTGCTTTGAAGTCGTTTTTTGTTATCAAGATGCTTATAGTCAGATGAAATTAAAGAGTATTGTTTAAATTTTTGGGAAGAGTACCCTAATTAATTAAAACATATGAAGGTCATACAGTTGAGGGGAAATAATTTGCCAAGGTTATGTTTGATCTAAGAATCACTCGTCTCAAATTCACATCAATCGAAGCCTTCATAGGTATCATAGCCTAAAGTGGTGAAGGCTCATTCTCGCACGAACCCGGGGAAAATGTGGCAAAACGAGGGAACTATAAGAGGCGCAATAAAGACGAAGCGTCGGAATTAGATAAGACAATCTTACGAGGGCATGCTAACAGCTGCCGAGATCTCTCAGCAGGTCTTCTAGTACCTTTTTGGATTATCAAAAGAAAACATTTGTACATATCGGCAAAAGGATGTTCCCCCCTCACTAATTTAGTTTGAATACGAAATTAGAAAGCGTTCATCCTGCTCTGCATTCTTGTTGCCAAATCCTAAGACAAAAGCTTCTCGTTCAACCATAGAACCATATTAATCAATTTAAGAATCTCTTTGCTGAGACTACAGCGTCGTTTAGTTTATAAAAATGAACGCTCCATTATTTAACGAAATCACATTCGACATTAACAATGTAATACGAGAGAAAAACTCAGATTGAAATTATTAAATCATAATATATAGACTGGCTATAAGAAAATAAAAGGTAATAATTGTTTCTGTGAGAGATGCTCAGGGATGGAACAAATGTTTGCCGTTTGCCAGTGTGAAACAATTCGGCAGCCGAAGGATGTGCAGGGTTGACTCGCCCCGCCGCGAGGGTTGCCTTGCTCAGTCTCGGATTAGGCTTCCGAGTTCGACGAAGGGTTGGATTAATGGAGGTAGACCCTCCCAATTCCTCCCACTCGGGATCTTTCTACCTGTAGCCCTACGAAACTATCATGAACCTATAGACTTTAAGCCAGTTTGCGCTTATAACCTGATATGAAGTACACCGACATATTATCGATTTTCTGTTATGGATCCAATTGAACTATTAAACCAAAATTATCAATACGCCATTTGGTATTCTAGAGAGCCATTACAACGAAAGAATTTCTACTACCGTCTGCTTACGAAAGACCGCCAAATAATTTTAGCCAATCATCGTAGCCTTGCTGGTCTGTTAAATCATAGATCTATTATTCATTTATTGCAATCTTTAATACGTATACGTCCTTGCCATTCATTTACTTCGGGCTCAAATGGTATAAGCTGCTTATTTTATTAAGTGATAGCTCTTATGATTCATATGTAATAAGTACCAGTTGAAAGTATTCTACACCCACTCGCTCTGCGAATGTTTGGATTTCACATTCAACTTACTTTGATACTCAAAGCAATTATCATAATTTAGAAGCAAAGCAAATATGCAAGTGAGAATCTATATCTTTAAACAAAAAAAATACTACAAACTTTCGAGAGTATAATAAAGTTTCCTTTTCAATAGGGTATAATCAGTAAGATAAGTCACCAAGGAAAGATACGTAAAAAATATCGTTAGACGACTTCCTTTGCCCAAGAAATGGCTTTATTTTAAATAAATTCCATATCTGGATATTGGAAAAAATTTAACTGCCCCTTTAAGTCGAACAAATGATCTAGGAATTTGATTGCCGTCCTAATAATCAAAAGACCCATTTAAATCCAAGGCAATGTATTTCGGCTAATCGAAGCTCGATCCTAGAAGAGGGTAGTAACTACAGTGTAGCGGGTTGCTGATCAATTCAAAGGTCGAGCGTCAGAATGGGCCCATCAACATCCCACGCGAGAGACACGCGATGGAACATGATGTCCCGTCTTAGAATTCGGAGAGAGTACTCGGACCGCAGATTCATTTACGATTGCAGTTCGTGACTTTTCTGCGAGGGATATGCATGAGAATCAGAAATAGTTGCTGGAGCTCATAAGTCAAAAAATCTAATCTAAGGATAAAGGAAACAATGAAATAGATTTCCGACCTCTTTGTGATCCGACGTGGGGAATTGGTATGGATGTGTTTTGAAGGCAAGGGCACTGTGGAGTAGAAAGAGGCTTTGGAGTGAGCATCCATCTAGATCTGCACAATAAACTGCAAAAAGCTGCAGAGGTGTGTTGTAGGGGGTGTTAAGACACCAGCCATGGAGGGCCAGGGAATAGGGAAAAGGAGAGAGGAGAGGGCAGAGGTGAGTTGTAAGTGAATGGTGCTTCTACTGCTAGTGTCCCGCAGTTATTGTTTCAATCATTTATGGTGCGTGAAAAGTAGTTTTTTTACATACCAGTTCAGCAGTTTATCACTTATTTTGCCACTTCTATCATTGTATAGACATAGCGCGTGGTCAAAATGATATCCTCTGTGTCGTCCTGAAACTCAGTAGATCGGAATCCTTGAAGTAGCCAAAGCGTAGTCTATAGCCTCAGAGTCTCAAGTGGCAATTAACCGAGTACATAAGAAGCAAATGCTGTTTTGGAGAAAGTGAAATACGGTTATGCCTCATTCGGGCGTGCCGGATATCCTTGCCCCGCCAACGGCCAATTAAAATGTGAACGGAAATCTTATTTCTACTTCCGCAAGGCCTCCGAGTCCCATTTAGATGAGTGCCTAATTGAAATCCACTATGCAAAATAAAAACTAGTCTCCACTACTTTAATCTCAATGTTTAAAAAATATTGCTCTCACTAACCTAAGCTACTACAAAACTACATTAAGATGCAAAGCATGCAGATTATTTTTTAAGAAAATAGCGTTGGTTGACACTTTTTTCATTCAAAGACTTCAATGATCACATTCATGACTAGTACAGCAACAATAATAATTTAAGATGGGAAGGCGCCACATGTAATTACAACTCGATTTTCAGGATACTTTCCTTATGATCAATCTGTCTCAAAAATGACAAAATTAGATTAAATATTTATCGTTTTTAGGAGATGTCTTGGCTGAATGATATATGATATTTACTCATTTTACGACGTTTCTCAAATTAATTTTTAAATAATGATTTTTAATTTCTCCATACTCTGATATACGATATCATTTGATTCAATATTTTGGAAGAAATATCAGAATAAATTTGGGATAAAAAATAACCCTATTTTCCCTCATTCTTGCATTTAAAACCAAATTACTTCAAGCTCAAGTTGAGAAAAAAATAACGTAGGAAGGTAATATTTTCCTGTGCATTTGAAACAGAGGACATATTTTTCTAAAAGTACCTTTAGTATGAATAGAATGACAGTTTAACAATTTTACGTAGGAACAAAGCATGCAATCAGTGCCGAGATAACGGCTGTCGCCCTGCAGAGGGACGGCCTCTCCACGTGAGTGTGATGTGGAACACATTCAATAACGAGAGGATATCCCAATTTTGATTATCACACTGTCGTGGTGACAGGATTTGCTTCCATAACAAGTTCTTGGATTCAAAATTACCATTTACTAGCCATGCTCCATTTATTAATTATAGGTATTTATTAAACAAGATAGGAATTAAATATCGGAGCCTTATATAACCATTAAAGGACTACATATTACTTTTTTTCGTCCTTTAAACATAACACTTCCAACTTTGGTTTCTCATAATGAAATCGGCTGCTGCAGCAAGTTTTAGTTTTAATCGACAAATGAAGACAGAGTGAATATGCGGAAGGTATGACTTCGCCAAGCAACGTGAGACCATGGGTTCCTCATTTTCAAGATTTGGTCTATTACGTCCCTCATAGCCCAGAAATTCTTAAAAAAATAAACTTTCTTGAAAATAATGACTTCATTTCATCAAAGGTTTCTATCCTAAGTCTTTCAGGACTACTACTAGTCGTCAAATATGTTCTGATTTTGCTCGGCCATGGGAGAAAAAATCTATACCTCGCTTTTTCCCTTGCATTACACTGATTTATCCTTTCGATCACAAGCCATTTCGTTTTCATTAGAGATCTTTGATCTTTTGTTTGATAAGAGGAAAATAGCCATCGCTTTTCTAGGGTAACTACTGTCTGGAACGCCAATAAAATATTAACTAAAATAACTTGTCGCAATACATAAAAAACGTTAAAACGAAGATTTTAAAGTTAACGATGACTGAATGCGTTAGCAAATCCTTTTTCTTTCAAGTATTCTACCAGCTGATTGGTAGGTTCTTGGACAGTCCCCATTTTGTATCCCAACCTAATAGAAATTGTCTCGCATTCCCTCCTACGGATGGCCCGTTATTAGATCCCTCTTCAATTCTTCATATCTTCTACCTCCTCTTATTTCGTCCAGAATTCCTATCCTCTTCCTTCCTCTCCCACGCTTCCCCAGTGTTCTCCCCTCTATCACTCTCTTCAACATGCCCTCTCCTCTCAAAACCTCCTCCATCCATCTCTTCTGCCTTCTCCGAACCTCTGCCACAAGCTTCCTCTCCTCTCCGACCATATCCAATACCTCCTCGTTCGTCTTTCTCGCCATCCAGCTAACTTTCTCCATCCTTCTCCAAACCCACATCTCAAACGCCTCAAGTCTACGCACATCCTCCTTTCGCAATGACCAAGTTTCCGACCCATATAGCGCCACGCTCCATATTAAAGTTTTCACCAGCCTCTTCTTTACGTCTCTTCTCAGACCCCCCCTCATCAATTCCCATCTCTTCGAAAATGCTTCTTTAGCTAGCGAAATTCTGCATCTGATGTCCTTACCACTAAACCCATTCGCCTCCAAAATACTACCCAGATACGTAAACTGCTCGACCTGCTCTATCTTCTGCCCTCCCACCCTTATATTCAGCCCCGCCTTCTGACTTCTAGAAAATCTCATTACTTTCGTTTTCTTGTGATTGATCTTCATCCCATACTTTTCGCACTGCACCTCTAATGCATTCACCATTGACTGTAACCCCTTGGCCGACTGACTAACCAATGCTTGATCATCTGCAAATCTCACTGATTTTATCAGCTCCCCTCCTACCTTTATTCCTACATCCTCCTCCCCCCAAGCCTCCCTTACCATTTCTTCTGAATACACATTAAAAAGCAACGGCAATAGTGGGCACCCTTGCCTCACTCCCCGTCCTATCGTGGCCCATCCCGATTCTCCATTGGCTACCCTAACCTGCGCAGTCTGATTCATATACAAATTTCGAATCAGACGCCTGTCCCTCCAATCGACCCCTAATTTATTCAACACTCCCATTAATTTTGTCCATTCCACCCGATCAAACGCCTTCTCGAAATCTACGAAGCATGCAAAAACATCCTGTCCATACTCTAGGTTTCTTTCTACTAGAGTCCTCATCACCGCTATAGCGTCTCGCGTTCCCGTCCCTCTCCTAAATCCGAACTGGTCGTCACCCAGGTATTCATTCGCCTTCTTCTCTAGCCTTGTTTAGAATCCTCAGAACTACTTTGGCCGCGTGGGATATTAAGCTTATTGTCCTATGGTCTTCGCAAGTTTTTGCCTTACTCTTCTTCGGTATAGGAATTAGTACAGTCTTCGCGAAGTCTTCCGGCCACACTCCATCCTCATAAATCCTACGAATTAGCGCAAAAAGTTTTCCTCTTCCGTTCTTCCCCATGCTCTTTAAAAACTCTGCAGGTATGTCATCTATTCCCACCGCCTTATTCCTTTTCATGTCTCGTAGAGCTCTTTCAATTTCGCTATCTAGAATACTTGGTCCGATGCCATCTCTGTCGATATCGTCTTCCCTTTCTATATCTAACCTATTAGGCCTTATTTCTTTACCATACAGCTCTTCAACATACTCCTTCCACCTCTCCTGGATCTCTCTCGGTTCTACGATTACCTTTCCCGTATTGTCTGTTATCTTTGTAGTTCCCCTTCCCTTATTACCACCCGTCAGTTCCTTTACTTTCCTATATAATGCATCTGCTCTTCCCTCTTTTTGGTATTTCTCTAACGCGTCGATCTGTTCTCTCCACCACGCCTCTCTTGCTTTCTTTGTTTCTCTTCTAAGCCTGTTATTAAATTCTCGGTATTTCCTCCTACCTAGCTCTGAGTTTACACTCTTCCATTTCCTTCTCTCCTCCATCTCCCTGATCATCTCCTTCGTGATCCACGGTTTTCTAATTTTAGTTGCACTCACTACGCCTACCGTTGCTTTCGCCGCTTCTATAATTCCATTTTTCAAAATTCCCCATTCATCTTCCACTGATCTAACTCCATGATCCTCACCCATTATCTCATCCACCTTCTCCCGAAACTTCTTCTTCATTGCCCCAGTTAATGCCTCCGTATTCCACTTACGTACCCTCCTTCCCATTCTTATCTTTTTCAGTTTTACCCGACATTTCATGACTAATAAGTTGTGGTCTGTGTCTGCATCAGCTCCTGGATAAGTATGCGAGTTTTTAGCACTATTCCTGTATCTGTGACGTACCATTATATAATCTATCTGGAAGCTGTCTGTGTCTCCCGGCTTCTTCCAAGTGTACCTACGTCGAGGATGATGTCTGAACCATGTATTTGTAATTACTAGGTTATTTCTGCAGCAAAACTCCACAGCTTTCTCGCCCGGGTCATTTCTTCTTCCTAGCCCGTAATCGCCCACCTCCCGCCCATCTCTTCCTTCACCCACCACCGCGTTCCAATCCCCCATTACTACCAGGTGCTTACTTCCTGGTATCCTACCAATTATTTCCTCTAGCTGATCGTACATCCCATCTACCTCCTCCTCTTTATGATTAGAGGTAGGCATATAAACCTGGATTATAACTAAATTCGTTGGTTCTGCTTTTAGTTCCACGACTATTATCCTATCACTCACCTGTTCTGCATACACTACTTTTCTACCAAGTTTCCTGTTCATTACGAAAGCAACCCCGCGCTGACTTTCATTCCCTCCACTATAAATTACTCTATAGTCGCCGCTCCAGTAATCCCCGTCACCCTTCCATCTTACTTCACCCAAACCCATGATGTCTATACCCACCTTCTCCATTTCTTGCTTTATATTCTCTAGCTTCCCCGCCCTCAGCATAGTCCTGACATTCCACGTGCCTATTCTAATAGTTTCGTTCCCCTTCTTTATCTTCTTTTCCTCTGCTGCTGCTTCGTCTGAGCAAGGATTTCGTGTGATGACGACCGCAGGGGCCTTGCTCCCACCGCTGCCGGGCACGACACCCGGCCCTCTTGGCCGAGTCCCGTAGTTGCCAGGATTCATTATCAATTGAGAACTGTCCATAATTTCAAGGTTTTTGTTTTAATTGAGGTAGTATTCCTTGGCCTTACTCAATAGTGTTTTTTACGTGACACCATCACTTCAGAGGCCGCCCCACTGGGGTCAGACGCCTTTTGCAGCCGCCTCACTGAGGTACAGACGCTGCGCGGACTACCATTCGTCTGTCTCCTAACCTTCGAGCAATCTGGCATGGGTGACCCTACCAGGAGCAATGCTCCCGCCAGTGCAGCTCTAGGGATCATCGGAGCACGCAAGCCCTTCAACCACGACAAGGTTGTAGTCCAAGAGACGAGACCAAGTAAAAATAATGTATCTATATTTTTTTATTTTCCGTCTTTGATAACAAAATTACAAGAAGATACTTTAGGTATCAAGCATCACGTTGTTTAGCAAGTGACAAAACGTCTAGAATTGCTTCATATAAGTTTTACGTCTTGTACTATAAATGCAACAAATTACTCTGTTCCTGTGATGTGAAAGAAAGAACTAATTCCTGTGACTAGTCGACCCGTGCGAAGCATTCGCACGGTATCGTCCTCAAATCCTACTTAATTGAAGTGCACACCGTATAGTTAGTACCATGGAGTTAGTGCGTAGTTGATGCAGGTGTCGGCTGAAGTAAGGAATAGATGTGTGTTTAAATTTTAGATTATATATCTTTTGAAACATAAGGTTAAGGTATTTACATATTTACAGCATATTTGCATGTTTATAGGACCACTTTGAACACTATGTTTGAAGTGATGATATGGTCATCTGTGATTGTTTGTTGGTGGGTCTGTTTTACACAGACATAGATGTCACTGAAAGAGCGCACCCTAGAAAACGCCACATACAACTGACCGTGTGAAAAAACAGGGTCAGGCAAGTACAATCCTGCCTTTGTTAGCGTCTGTCCCATATGCCTCATTTATAGTCATGGCAAAGGCGAATCTTAGGGGAAATTGCTTCCTTATCAGTTTGAAAGGCACGGTAGGATCAGAAGGGGTGAGGTTAATGCGTGGTATGACGACAGTTTGACCGGAGTCAATCAATTTCGCTGTGATAGTGTAGTTGCCCAAGTGAGTTACAACTAATCTGGCGCCACTAATTAAGCCCTGCTTAGCGTTTAGGTTTGTAATCAACATGACAATAGCGTTCTTTTTTAGTATAAGTTTATGAGGTGGCAAACCTGAAGGGCTTAATGAGTTCAGAAATTCTAATCAAGCGGTTTGGGGAAGTAAATATAAATTCAAGTTTTGATTAATTTAATTCATTTTATAAATAGATCAGCAGGTCGAATACCTTGAATCAACTTTTAAGTTGAAATTAAATGCGGAATGAGATAATATACGCATGAAATCGAAATCGGTTTCATTTCGATACATCTCGATATTCTCGATAGAGGATCGATAGGTCGAGGGCGGGATTTCAAAAAACCGTTTTTTCAATTGTAATTTTTCGAAAAACAACTGAAATGTGAGTAATTTGTACATTTTTCCGGTGTAGTGGTTAAGAAAAGCTTAAAAATGATGCCTTATTTATGGAAATTGATGAAGTATTAATGAAGTTATGGCGTACCGACAAAAAAAGCCCTTGAAAAATAATATATAAGATGGTTTAAAAGACTAAGAGAGAGATTAATTAGCGTATCCAAATCATACAACATAACAAATTGTTTTACGGTAATGGCTAGTACAGAAAGAAGTTGAAGACGATAATGGCTAGATAACTCCCACGTTGAGCAGAAGAGCTCTAGGTAGCGTTGGAATTATATAGATAGTAATGCATCTCCTTTTCACACGTGTACTACATCATCATGAATATTAAATCTGCTAATGTATCATGCATGTGTATACCTAATTTATTATGAAAACCTGATTTATCATGTATGTGTTTAAAAAACCATATGATAAATATTTCGTAGCCATAAGCCAGTCGTTTTCTGCGTGTCACGTAATGCGTTAGATAAGTTTTTGCTATTTTACTTCCACAAAGTGCGAAAAGTTACAGGACGCATACAAGCAAGCACGTATGATCTTCCTTTCCTGCTCCAGGATGAATCAAAAAACAATGCTAAGGGATATTTAATCAGGAAGAGTGCGATTAATGATAGGTAATCGCACTCGCAATAATACAGAAACTCACGTTAAAGACCAATATGCGCGTAAATCAGCGCAATGTGTTAACCATATTTTGAAAACTGCTCTACGACATCGGTAATGGAAAAGTACCAGTTGATGCCAACACAAAAATATTTCAATTCCATTGAACTTTTATATCATCGTTCCATCGAACAATCATTTCAGAAAGCTTTTCCACAAGTTGTCACCAAATTTCAAAAAACACCGATGGCTTTGCGAACGCGCTAATTTGGTACCAAAAACACCGAAGTCAATGCAATCAACTATGCCATCAACGAATGAATTTCGGGCGAGTCTTTAACCTACAAACCGATTGATAGCGTCATGAATGCGGACGACATTTTTAAATATCTAATTGAGTTTTTAAATTCGTTGGATCTTTCTGGTGTACCACCACACAAATTGACACTCAAACTCGGCGCACCTATAATTCTTTTGCGAAACATGAATGTGAACCAGACTCACTGTCAAACCACTGATAGCAAACGTCATTGAAGCGACAATTCTGAATGGCAATTCAAAAGGAGAAGATGTGCTTATTCCACGTATTCCCATCATTCCCACCGACATGCCATTTGATTTCAAACGACTACAGCTCCCCGTTCACCTTGCATTCTCAATGACAATCAACAATGCACAAGGTAAATCACTTCAAGTGAGTGGATTAAATATGGAAAACCCATGCTTTTCACACGGTCAATTATATGTTGCATGCTCATGAGTGGGAGAGCCGAAAAAGTTGTTTTTGCAAGGGCGGTAGAACCAAACATATTGTATATCCGAAAGCACTCAAATAAAATTTTCAACTCTATTTTATTACACAAAATATAATTTTCTTTCATTAATGTAGAACATGTAAATGTGCCAGCTTTGTATATTTGTGCTTACCTGAAAAGAAAAAGAGGCATTGCAACGCATTCCGGGCCCCGCCGGCGATCGCGCCTCAAGTTCGCGCCCCCTTATTTCTCTCTCATGTTTACATGGGATGGGAAAGCTTACAAGAATGCAATAGCTGTTTTGGGGAAGAAAATATAATTCTGAATGTTTTTTCATTTTTTGGGAAATATATACACTCATTTAGCCACATTTTCCACTGCCTCCACTTGAGTACTGCAAAAATAAGAAAAACACCAAATGCACTTCAAGATCACACCAGACCTGCCTGCAAAGCAGACAGCAGGTCTGCTAGTCTCTATATATTAATCTTGTAGCAAGTCAGTCAGTCAGTCATTCTGTATCCATTTTGTTTATATCTCTCTCGAGTTTGGAGCTAGAGAAATGAGATTTGGTGCATTAAATGTGGATTCTCTGTCTTTGTGATTTGGTAGTAGTTTTGGATTTTTAGTAGTTGGTGGTGCAAAGAAAAATGCAAAACACCGTGGCTGTTAAGCTCATAGTCCGTAAAAACTGCTTAACAACGATGCATTTATTTAAGCTAGCAACGGTAAAGTAAAAAAACAGTACTCATTTAATTACAATTAGTTACAAACCTTATGGCCATATAAACGTTGTTAATTTATCTTTTTCAGGTAAATGTTGATTGCACTACGATATGTTTATTACGTTTTTATTCCATTTCTTTTATTTCCCTTAATATATAGCTACTTTTACGCGAATGAAGTTATTTAGTGAATATATTTAGAAATCATCCGGGTGAACGTTTAAATGTATGCCACCCCAAAACAATAAGGTTCTAGACAAATTTCTGAAACCTCAACGTCAATATAATCAATTAAGTGTTTTGATATTGCCGTTCCCTTGATTTGGTTTTATTGCATAAGATATACGATTAGCTAGCGTAAGTGAAATAAACCTCAAGATTTTTCCTTTCATTCAAGTGTCTGGATAAATATCAAAGGTCGTAATCGTTTCAATATATTTGCGTGTGCCGCTGACTCAATATTGGTACAAACTTCACGTCAAAAGTTTAGAAGTATTACTCATACCATTAAGAATGCTACATGAATATGCGAGAAACTGACCTCGGAGATAATTCATTACCAGTATTTGTTAATATATGTCAAATATTGCTCTCGTGCTTGCTTTGGGGAAGTAAAATTACCAGTGGGGCACCTCAAGAGCACACCAGACAGATACTGCCTGCAAAGCAGGCAGCAGGTCTGCTAGTACTGTAACTAAAAATAATAATTGTTATCGCTAAAGAAAATTTCAGGTTTAAATTGACAACTAGCATCAATATTTCCTTATATTCACCATCTCCAACAATGACAGTATAGGTTAATTTTTGCTTTAATATTAAAAATCAGAGTTTAATGCACGTCTTTACTTCAACGTTTTCAGAAAGCAGTTCGTATATTTGTCAATTTATAATTCAATTACTTAGATCTGCATTGTTACAAAAATATTCCACTTATACCTTAAGATATTTTTCACTGCACCCCAATATATTGAACACGATAAGAAAGGTATCAGCCAATTGAAAACAATTATGGAAGGAGAATTGCATAATAAGAATTAACAAGGAATATAAGAATGGAAAACACCGGTTAAACTATGGTAAATATTTAATAAAATTTTCTAGAGGTTAGCTACACCGATGTTATAATCTCTATGGAAATCTTTGATTCGGCTAAATTTCTACTAATTCCACAGATATATCCAAGATGACTTGTACACCTAAAGTATCCTCATTTCCACAAAATCTAGCACCTTGATTTCATAATTACAAACCGTCAATATAATAAATCAAGCCCAAGCCAATTATTCTGGTTGGGTTAATTTGGGCAAATAGGTGGATTTTAGACGATTTCTTTCAAAAACAGCAACAATGACATTATAATTTCTTAAGATGACAGGAAAACAATACCATACCTTACATGTTGCATTGGGGAACCGAGGGAAGAGATGGCACACCAAGTTGTATTCACCTGAGGAGTAAAATAATTAATTAGAACGTTGTTCAATTTGACAACCGCAGTACATCTATGAGTAATAAAAAACTTTGTTTGATAAGGTTCACGAGCATTATGGAACACAGGTATACTCAAAATACAGTCATAATTGATACTTTTGTATAAGTTATCTGAACGATTTATACTTCTGTTTAACTTTATATGGCTGAGAGAATGTTTAAAAGAGCACAACTTTTATCGCATAGGAAGGCATGCTTTAATTTAGCAAAATTCAAATTTCAGATATTGACATCATGCTTTCTTCATGATAACAGAGAATGCAAAGTATAATTACAAAAGTTTCACCTGATTTTCAGTGTAATAAGAGCCTTCGGGAGGAAGCAAAGAAAACTTTCGAACTCGTATCATTCCCTGAAATGGAAAGTGATACACTCCACTTGGGTAAGACATTCACCAAAAGGCCGTTCACTTATTCACTCAGGGGACGAAAAATTGTCCGATAAAGCCGATGGAGATATTCATTCATTCAAGTATTCTACCAGCTGATTGGTACGTTCTTGGACAGTCCCCATGCTGTATCCGAGCCTCATAGAAATTGTCTCGCTTTCCCTCCTAAGGCTGGCCCGTTATTAGATCCCTCTTCAATTCTTCATATCTTCTACCTCCTCTTATTTCATCCAGAATTCCTATCCTCCTCCTTCCTCTTCCACGCTTCCCCAGTGTTCACCCCTCTATCACTCTTTTCAACATGCCCTCTCCTCTCAAAACCTCATCCATACATATCTTCTGCCTTCTCCGAACCTCTGCCACAAGCTTCCTCTCCTCTCCGACCATATCCAATACCTCCTCGTTCGTCTTTCTCGCCATCCAGCTAACCTTCTACATCCTTCTCCAAACCCACATCTCAAACGCCTCAAGTCTACGCACATCCTCCCATCGCAATGACCAAGTTTCCGACCCATATAGCGCCACGCTCCATAATAAAGTTTTCACCAGCCTCTTCTTTACGTCTCTTCTCAGACCCCCCCTCATCAATTCCCTTCTCTTCAAAAATGCTTCTTTAGCAAGCGCAATTCTGCATCTGATGTCCTTACCACTAAACCCATTCGCTTCCAAAATACTACCCAGATACGTAAACTGCTCGACCTGCTCTATCTTCTGCCCTCCCACCCTTATATTCAGCCCCGCCTTCTTACTTCTACAAAATCTCATTACTTTCGTTTTCTTGTGATTAATCTTCATCCCATACCTTTCGCACTGCACCTCTAATACATTCACCATTGACTGTAACCCCTTGGCCAACTGACTAACCAATACTTGATCATCTGCAAATCTCACTGATTTTATCAGCTCCCCTCCTACATTTATTCCTACCTCCTCCTCTCCACATGCCTCCCTTACCATTTCTTCTGAATACACTTTAAAAAGCAGCGGCGATAGTGGGTACCCCTGCCGCACTCCCCGTCCTATCGTGGCCCATCCCGATTATCCATTGGCTACCGTAACCTCCGCCGTCTGGTTCATGTACAAATTTCGAATCAGACGCCTGTCCCTCCAATCGATCCCTAATTTCTTCAACACTCCCATTAATTTCGTCCATTCCATCCGATCAAACGCCTTCTCGAAATCTGCGAAGCATGCAAAAACATCCTGCCCATACTCTAGGTTTCTTTCTACTAACGTCCTCATCGTAACCGCGGAACGTAGTTTAAGTCGCTCGATATTCCGCCTTGCTCGTCCACACTCAATCCTGTATGCCTCGCCGTTCCGCTAGCAGCAGAGAGAGGGAGCAGAAAAGAACGGCATCCTCAAATATCACCCTGGACGCATCAATACTAGTAATCCCATCCAACTCCCCTCAAGCCGAATGGATTTAACGGTTGCGGATAGAGCCATAGAGCGCGGCGCTGAGTCCAGACTCCCGCGTATACAAGCACCGAGGGCTCAAAGCGGCCGCTTAAAAGCCGTCAAATAAGGACTCCAGTCCATCGCTGCTAATCAAATTTGCAACCTTGGTCACCACCACGGAAAAAGCGTGTTCGGGGAACACCCGTTCATATCCCGCCACCCGCTCCCGGAAACATTGCATACCCGACCCACATCCCATGCCACTCTCCGCGGCGATCATTCTACCGCAGGGTGCAACGGCAAGTCATCAAAGGCACCGCCTTTTTATATCGCTCCACCACCTCCCTTCCATTGGGTGACAGCCAACTGTTGACCAATCGGATTCTTCCTCTCCTCCTTCCCCTTCACCCGTTCCTCATCACCTGATTGGAAGAATTTGGGTCAAACGGATCACCCATTACATTCGGTTGAACTACTACTGCAGTTTCCTATGGATGGTCAGCAACTAAGCCAGCCTTACCTCCTGGCGCGCACCAGCAACTCACTGATGGTCGTAAGGCTACTCATAGTAATGCAAAAGAAGAGTTAGATTCCTACTAGTCGATAATGTTACTAAATAACGGAATATAAAGACTCATAATAGTATCACAATCCTAGGATATGTATACTGCAGCCCTCCATTTTGCCCTATCCCATGCCAGTTCCTTCACTTCCCTATTCTTATTCTTCCCCGTATCCCTCTTGACTTGCCGCAAGTATTTGTCTCTTGGTCTTTCTCTGGGGACTTACCCTTCAATTTCTCCCTACATTATGCTTCTTATGTAATCGTTGTGTCTCATAACATGAAAAACTCACCCTGCTCTTCTTTGGCGTATGGTGCTTCACAGTACAAAAAGGGGAAAGAAGTTTATCTGTGGGATTTGTAATATCCTAGTTCTTATTATTGTGCTCCTCAGTGTCCTTTCTTCTCCAATTCTTCTGTATATCTCCTCGTTTTTCACCCTATCCGTCCGTTTTTTTTTAGCATCCTCCTCCAGCACTATGTCTCGAAGGCTTCTATTCTCTTCTGGTCAGTTTTTCCAATGGTCCATGCTTCTGATCCGTAGAGTGCCACTGACCACACGAACGTTTTCACGTACTGCTTGTTTCCTTGTCTCCAATCTTATGCTCTTCCAGCAGAATAGCGGCCTTTTGGCAATGAATGTCGTCTTAGCTTGGGCCATTCGACGCTTGATGTCTGTCGCGCTTCTTCCATCCCAGGTAATGGTGCTCCCGAGGTGTGATTCCACTTGCTCCAATCTTTCTCCTTTGAGGCGGACGTCGGCCACTACATTCTCTCTTCCGAACACAAGTATCTTAGTTTTCTTTTTATTGACTTTCATTTTCTATTCCTGGGACACTTTTTCAATGGTGTTCTGTGAGTTCTGTAGGTCTTCCTCGTTTTCTGCTACGATCGCGATATCATACGCGAATCGTAGCATGTTTATTTCTTCTCCATTCACTTTGATTCCTTGTTCTTCTATTTCTTTTATCGCTTCCTCCATGAACATATTGAAGAGTGCTGGTGACAGGTTACATCCTGGTCTGACCCCTTTGTTAATTTTTGCCTCCATATTTCTTCCATCTTGCGTGCGTATTGTGGCCCCCTGGTCCTTGTAGAGGTGGTAGATGATTCTTCTGTCATTGTAGTTCAAACCACTTTTTTCCATAGTATTGAACATCTTATTCCATTCGACGTTATCGAATGCCTATTTTGGGTACACGAAGGCTATATACTTTAAAATATATAGACTACACAATACTAATTTGGTGCAAGAACATAATTCTGTCGTACGAATGGTGTGTCATCTTTAATGAGAGAAAGTTGAACATTTCCTTTTAAAATAGAGTACAACAACCTATAAGATGACAACTAAATTCGGCTTAATATATATGTATCCACAAAAATTATTTCAAAACTACACGTAAATTATCCTGAAATTCAACGCAACAACATATTTCACGCGGAGGAAAAAGAAAGAAATAGGATGACTGCTTTCCAGATACCGTGCTAGGAAACTTTTTGAAATTCACCACCATCATAAGCGGATGCAAAAATACGATCGAAATAAAAAATAGGGG
The DNA here is from genome assembly GCA_963573305.1 of Pyrrhosoma nymphula. NCBI lineage: Eukaryota > Metazoa > Arthropoda > Insecta > Odonata > Coenagrionidae > Pyrrhosoma > Pyrrhosoma nymphula. Next base: position 99,642,195 of record OY754332.1, on the reverse strand, counting down.
ATTAAATTCAATCCGAAAAATCGTTTTCCTTCATCTTCGGGAATTAACGACATGCAAACAGTTCATAAATGGGCACCTTCTCTTTGAATTCTTTGCTAATTACTCAGGATATTTTGACTGCTACATCTTTGTGAACGACTGATTTTCTCTTTTGCTAAATTTCAGATTGTATTAGTTTTATAAGATCATAGTTGTTAAATTAGAATTTAATAGACACACATCTCATCCACGAGTAGGTAATTAAGAGGGATTTATTCATTGTACAGTTCTGTTCAAAAAAATCGTACCGCCGAAAATTTCTAAGTCCCCAGTTTTCAATGATGTGGCATCGTGGCTGAACCACGCCCCCCTGAGACGGGGAGCAACAGCCTTTCCAAGCTGAACGAGAGCCCTCCCTCCCAGTAGCTGGAGGAGTTGAACAACCCACGAAAGGAAATTTTTGACCTGCGAAAAGGATTATTTCGGAGGGGAGGGGTAAGGTTTCTTTTCTTGTGATGTGTGAGTAAGAAGGAAAGCGAGATTTGCGGGGGAGCAATAAACTCTCCGAGCGGAACAACGGCCCTGATTCCGAACTCGCTTGCCGAGAGGGAACCTCCACCCGAAGGACGCTTTTGACCTGCTAAGGGATTTCTGAGATGTGTTGGATTTCGGACTCCCGTTTGGTTATGTGTGAGCGAAAATGAGTAGATGAACGATCGGTCTGTCGGCCAAAGTCACCCGAGCTCTCTCGTAATAGAAAGCTACCATGTAGAAGCCAGGATTCAAATATCCATTGAAAGTCTCAATTAGAGTACAGGGAATAATCCCGCTGCAAATGACTTATCTTCCATTATTTTTTCTCTAGAAAAGGCTATTACCGCGAGTCGTCGCTCGAAGAGATCGAATCGTGTCAAAGAGAATTTATGAATTTTCTCCTTTAGATTTATTCAAATAATTCCATTACTTGAAAACATCTCGACTTTCTTGGTATTTCTGCTATTTGAACTTCAATTAAGAGCGAGTATCATCCGTGAACCAAAGATATCATATAATTTGAAGATCATTAAGCAGGCTGATATCTCGATTGTGCCCACCTTCCATTCTGGAATCCTATGAGTGCAGCCTTTTTTTACTCCTTTGCTTAGTTTACAATTCAATATAGTAACAGGTTATTTTTATGGCAACAAAGAAATGTATTCTAAATTCCACCGCGAAACAATAATTGAGAAATTATTATTGTGTGGATCGAAAGTGTTTTCCTAATCATTCCAATGCTGGAATGAAATAGCATCGAGCTAGTTCAATCAGAAGATATTTGAAGTAAATACCGTTCCTTGTTCATCGACAAACAACATTTAAAAACAAAGAAGCGCAGTCGTATAGTTAAAAGCTTTTCGAAAGAACTTGATATGATATTGGATCCTCTGGAATGCTCACTATTTAAAAAAGAAACCATTAATTAGTTACGGTTTGCGAATAAATACATCGCCCCTCAAAAAGACTATTCCCGAATACTTTGGGATGATAGGTGTGCGCTAAAATTTGAGCCTGAAATTATGGGTTATTACAGAACGAAACAGAGTGATCCAGTTTTAAATCCCATCCAAAGTATTGATTTTTTATCGAGAATTTCACATTTTCTTGTAGCTTATTGTGTATAGTAATTCCAACTACACCAGATATATCTACACACCTAATTAGATCGAAGAAAAACTTGTAAGCGCGCTTCCTAAAATGCGTTTCCTGGTTTACTTTCATAAATTACTTTCGAAAAGAGTAAGCAGTCATATGAAGAAGCTAAATGGAAGTCCGAAACAAACTAAATACTCATAGCTATTTAGTTTGTTTCTTATAAGAACAACTCGTGGCATTTCAAATATAATACCCTGTACGAAGGGGGCCCTATACGATCACTGTAGGGAAGAGACCTTTGGAATTATTATGAGCTAGGAGACAAAACTCAGCCAATCATGAATATCGACTAAACTCAGTTTAAATGGCCAAGATTTAAGGTGCTTCCCTCGAAAATGTATGAATATTTTTGCCTTGAGACGTAGACTTGGACTTGGAGAGCATTTGTGAAAATGATAGCGTAATAATGAGATCTCGATGTTATTGAGTAAAGTGATCATTATTTTGGATTCGTTAACTCTTTGGCTATTCTTCAGCTCCCTTACGTGAACAAATAAAACGTCTCCCTCCCCGGAGCTCTTTTAGTTTCTTATATATATTTTTTATTTATACGCGTATTCATTGACGTAGAAACTTGTCAAAATTTTGACGCATTTTCGCAATCGCTGTCTGGAATTACATGGCTGCGCTGGAACGAGTGATAAAAACTGAAAAGCGGTTTCATATGATACGCATGCATAGGAATAGCATGCTTTTAGTGCCACATTTTTTTCGAATAGAAGTAATCAACAGATTTGGATTATTATTCAATGCATCATAAAAGTAATCAAGAATGTCAAGATCGCTATTCATGTGTTGCCCTCATCCTATTAATATCTTGAACATTCAGTTGGCGGTATGGTTAAAGCCGGATGGTTTCATATTTCACCCATATAGGCACTTAGTAATCCTATCGTCGGTGAAAGATAATCGAATACGTGTATATTCATAACTATCGCCAGCCGCTGGTAACTCGTTTCACAGGCGCAGCAGTACTACGGTCCCCACCAAGGGTTTCATGTTAAGGACTTTAATACTTAGTTATAAGTCAGCGGCTTACGTCGATTTTTCTCCACACCGCTTTCCCACGTCATACATTACTCTATTCGCATTTTTCTTTGCACGATAAGTGTCAACCAACTGACGAGCTCAAATGCCCGCTTTTCTTCATTGATTCCTGTTCGCGGCTGGGTGAATTTTAATCTCCACACGGCCGTACATTAAACAAAACTTACAATTAATATAAGATGTTTATCCTTCTCTTGGACTACAACCTTGTCGTGGTTGAAGGGCTTGCGTGCTCCGATGACCCCTAGAGCTGCACTGGCGGGAGCATTGCTCCTGGTAGGGTCACCCATGGCAGATTGGTCGAAGGTTAGGAGACAGACGAATGGTAGTCCGCGCAGCGTCTGTACCTCAGTGAGGCGGCTGCAAAAGGCGTCTGACCCCAGTGGGGCGGCCTCTGAAGTGATGGTGTCACGTAAAAAACACTATTGAGTAAGGCCAAGGAATACTACCTCAATTAAAACAAAAACCTTGAAATTATGGACAGTTCTCAATTGATAATGTATCCTGGCAACTACGGGACTCGGCCAAGAGGGCCGGGTGTCGTTCCCGGCAGCGGTGGGAGCAAGGCCCCTGCGGTCGTCATCACACAAAATCCTTGCTCAGTCGAAGCAGCAGCAGCAGCAGAGGAAAAGAAGATAAAGAAGAGGAACGAAACTATCAGAATAGGCACGTGGAATGTTAGGACTATGCTGAGGGCGGGGAAGCTAGAGAATATAAAGCAAGAAATGGAGAGGGTGGGTGTGGACATCATGGGTCTGGGTGAAGTAAGATGGAAGGATGACGGGAATTACTGGAGCGGCGACTATAGAGTAATTTATAGTGGAGGGAATGAAAGTCAGCGCGGGGTTGCTTTCGTAATGAACAGAAAACTTGGTAGAAAAGTAGTGTATGCAGAACAGGTGAGTGATAGGATAATAGTCGTGGAACTAAAAGCAGAACCAACGAATTTAGTTATAATCCAGGTTTATATGCCTACCTCTAATCATAAAGAGGAGGAGGTAGATGTGGTATACGATCAGCTAGAGGAAATAATTGTTAGGATATCTGGGAGTAGGCACTTTGTAGTAATGGGGGATTGGAATGCGGTGGTGGGTGAAGAAAGAGATGGGCGGGAGGTGGGCGATTACGGGCTAGGAAGAAGAAATGACCGGGGCGAGAATGCTGTGGAGTTTTGCCGCAGAAATAACCTAGTAATTACAAATACATGGTTCAGACATCATCCTCGACGTAGGTACACTTGGAAGAAGCCGGGAGACACAGACAGGTTCCAGATAGATTATATAATGGTACGTCACAGATACAGGAATAGTGTTAAAAACTCGCATACTTATCCAGGAGCTGATGCAGACACAGACCACAACTTATTAGTCATGAAATGTCGGGTAAAACTGAAAAAGATAAGAATGGGAAGGAGGGTACGTAAGTGGAATACGGAGGCATTAACTGGGGCAATGAAGAAGAAGTTTCGGGAGAAGGTGGATGAGATAATGGGTGAGGATCATGGAGTTAGAGCAGTGGAAGATGAATGGGGAAGTTTGAAAAATGGAATTATAGAAGCAGCGAAAGCAACGGTAGGCGTAGTGAGTGCAACTAAAATTAGAAAACCGTGGATCACGAAGGAGATGATCAGGGAGATGGAGGAGAGAAGGAAATGGAAGAGTGTAAACTCAGAGCTAGGTAAGAGAAAATACCGAGAATTTAATAACAGGCTTAGAAGAGAAACAAAGAAAGCAAGAGAGGCGTGGTGGAGAGAACAGATCGACGCGTTAGAGAAATACCAAAAAGAGGGAAGAGCAGATGCATTATATAGGAAAGTAAAGGAACTGACGGGTGGTAATAAGGGAAGGGGAATTACAAAGATAACAGACAATACGGGAAAGGTAATCGTAGAACCGAGAGAGATCCAGGAGAGGTGGAAGGAGTATGTTGAAGAGCTGTATGGTAAAGAAATAAGGCCCAATAGGTTAGATATAGAAAGGGAAGACGATATCGACAGAGATGGCATCGGACCAAGTATCCTAGATAGCGAAATTGAAAGAGCTCTACGAGACATGAAAAGGAATAAGGCGGTGGGAATAGATGACATACCTGCAGAGTTTTTAAAGAGCATGGGGAAGAACGGAAGAGGAAAACTTTTTGCGCTAATTCGTAGGATTTATGAGGATGGAGTGTGGCCGGAAGACTTCGCGAAGACTGTACTAATTCCTATACCGAAGAAGAGTAAGGCAAAAACTTGCGAAGACTATTGGACAATAAGCTTAATATCCCACGCGGCCAAAGTAGTTCTGAGGATTCTAAACAGAAGGCTAGAGAAGAAGGCGAATGAATACCTGGGTGACGACCAGTTCGGATTTAGGAGAGGGACGGGAACGCGAGACGCTATAGCGGTGATGAGGACTCTAGTAGAAAGAAACCTAGAGTATGGACAGGATGTTTTTGCATGCTTCGTAGATTTCGAGAAGGCGTTTGATCGGGTGGAATGGACAAAATTAATGGGAGTGTTGAATAAATTAGGGGTCGATTGGAGGGACAGGCGTCTGATTCGAAATTTGTATATGAATCAGACTGCGCAGGTTAGGGTAGCCAATGGAGAATCGGGATGGGCCACGATAGGACGGGGAGTGAGGCAAGGGTGCCCACTATCGCCGTTGCTTTTTAATGTGTATTCAGAAGAAATGGTAAGGGAGGCTTGGGGGGAAAAGGATGTAGGAATAAAGGTAGGAGGGGAGCTGATAAAATCAGTGAGATTTGAGGATGATCAAGCATTGGTTAGTCAGTCGGCCAAGGGGTTACAGTCAATGGTGAATGCATTAGAGGTGCAGTGCGAAAAGTATGGGATGAAGATCAATCACAAGAAAACGAAAGTAATGAGATTTTCTAGATGTAAGAAGGCGGGGCTGAATATAAGGGTGGGAGGGTAGAAGATAGAGCAGGTCGAGCAGTTTACGTATCTGGGTAGTATTTTGGAGGCGAATGGGTTTAGTGGTAAGGACATCAGATGCAGAATTTCGCTAGCTAAAGAAGCATTTTCGAAGAGAAGGGAATTGATGAGGGGGGGTCTGAGAAGAGACGTAAAGAAGAGGCTGGTGAAAACTTTAATATGGAGCGTGGCGCTATATGGGTCGGAAAATTGGTCATTGCGGAGGGAGAATGTGCGTAGGCTTGAGGCGTTTGAGATGTGGGTTTGGAGAAGGATGGAGAAGGTTAGCTGGATGGCAAGAAAGACGAACGAGGAGGTATTGGATATGGTCGGAGAGGAGAGGAAGCTTGTGCCAGAGGTTCGGAGAAGGCAGAAGAGATGGATGGAGGAGGTTTTGAGAGGAGAGGGCATGTTGAAGAGAGTGATAGAGGGGAGAACACTGGGGAAGCGTGGGAGAGGAAGGAAGAGGATAGGAATTCTGGACGAAATAAGAGGAGGTAGAAGATATGAAGAATTGAAGAGGGATCTAATAACGGGCCATCCTTAGGAGGGAATGCGAGACAATTTCTACTAGGTTGGGATACAAAATGGGGACTGTCCAAGAACCTACCAATCAGCTGGTAGAATACTTGAATGAAATGTGAACGGAACGTCTCATTTGGCCAGTGAATGTTGCTCATTTCTTCAGACTGAACTCACTGTATCAGTCCTTCGTTTTATACTACCACATTTCACCAGGACAATCATTGTTCCTCCACTCGCCCTTCAATCAATAGAAACAATTCCTTCGCGAGTTCCATTGCCAAACTATGCCTCGTTCCCACCATGTTCTAGAATGTTTTTGTCCTTAACTGCTCAGCAACGAAACGAGAAACATCAATCCGTAATGAATGACAATGCTTGCATCAGATTTCCCAAGTTAGCATTACCGGATCAAAACATCCGCTTCAATAAAAAATTGCGAAACAAATTAATTTGGCAAGCTGCTATTTTGCACATCGTTGATTAACTTTCAAGGTACATCTTCGAGAAAAAATAGAAGCATAATGAGCCACTTGTGCTCCTTGTGAAAACAAGTAACAGAACCATATTCACTTTTTGTTCACACTTCCTCAGCAATTATCCTCCAAAGCGACGTGAATCAATGTGAAAAGGACAAAATCAGCTTTTAAACATTAAAATGCAGGAAAAACAACAATAATTGTAAGGAACTCGCTCAGCGCTAATAACAAAAATTGGAGAAAAGCAACTGAAAAAAATTTGATCGTCATTAACAGGTAATTTAAAGGGTACCAAGACATGGCCTTTGCCTTATTTTTAAGAAAAAGCCACCCCACAAGATTTTCACCTGCAGGCCGGTTTCGACAGCAGATTAAGTTTAGGGTTTTCCCATAAAGGTACAAATCCCAATATAAGTTAAAGTGATAGTTCTCAATTTCACTTCATGGAATTAAGACATCATAAAAGAAAAACCATAATAATTTTTCCGCTCCACACTTTTTTGAATACTTCGACCGAAGTAAACGATATGCCCGCGTCACTACCAAGAGGTTCACCACAAATTTTTCTCGCAGTGTCTTTCATGCCCTACCCTACATTAGCTTTCCGTTAGGTTAAAGGATGGGGTTTTTTTTGAGGGATGAAAATATAAACATTTACTTTTTTGAAAATGATTATGCACACTGAATAATATCATTCCCGAAGAGAAAGTGAAAATGTGCTATGAAAAACCTGTAATCATCGAAAAACTTTTTTTTAATCCCTAAGACATATTTCAAGATGAAGACAAAGGTTGCGTGTGTTCTTACTACAGTGTAATTCACCCAAATATACTTATTTATGCTGGACATACTTGGAGAAAAATAAGTGACGGAATAAGAGAACATTACGCATATTTTAATAAATAGTACAAAAAACCTTTTTTTGCCAAGCATTGAAATGAAATGACTGTCCCACTATTTTTTAAATCCTATAGGTATGATGTGGGGGTACCGAATTGGACTTTTAGGAAACCTTTGAAATTACCTATTTTTAAACAAGGTGGATCAGATTTGTTGAACGATCAAATTCCTTTGAACACCTCCCAATAGCCGACCCTCCAACTTTCGCCATCTATCCCAGGCCGTGACCTTGATCTTGTTCGCCATTTTCAACTCTTACTCGTCCGCTATACTGTGTTTTGATATATTCCCTTCAAAAACTACCCACCGTCTTCCAGCCTTAAGGAAATCAGGACGATAAAAGGCATTGCCAGAAACGCCTATATAGTAAAGTTCTTATCAATAATAAGAATTTAGCATCGATACCGGTTGAGATAATCCATTAAGAGTGAAATATACGAAGTAACATTTTTTTCGGTTGTACAATTCCCAATTAGGGTGATTATAAAGTTCATTTCCAACCACGTCATTCATCCAATTAATTCCACAAATCAAATTTGTTTTCAGATAATAATAAATCCATATCATATCACAGATAGGTATTTTAAAAATTTTCAAGGAATTGTTAAGAGTATGTGTTTTGAATATCTAGCAAACATTTTTCTCAATTTATACCCATTTACTCACAATATTGAACATTTAACAAGCATTCATTCTCATTAGCGCTGAAAATCAACGCACTCTAATCGTTAACTAGCCAAGGATCAGCGCCCTAAATATAAATTCACGAATTTTAGGTGTAGCGAAACATACAATTAGTGACACTCGCTAGTGGAGAAATGGAGGTGGGCGAGGGGGAATAAATCGTCCATTAGAGGAAATATGAACCAAAATAACTCACACAGGAGGGAACTTCAAATTCTTTGTCCCACCTTTCATGTAAACTTTACCCTACCAGACATCAACCCTTCACAGGCGTGTGCCACCAAGTTTAGGAGACCAATATGATTCACAGAGCGAGCACGTCACTTGACATGTAGGAAGAGTGACAATCTTCCCGGCAAGAAACGTAGTCTCTGCTTGGAAATACGGCCTCCACAAGGACAACTTTGTTTATTTACACCAGCAAGAGAGCGTAGGGCTAATGAAAAACGTGGAGTACTTACTTATAATCCCAACAGCAAGCTGCAAATCTAGCCGATGGTTATCTCACTCCTCAAGCACAAAGGCCACAACAATTTTAAAACACACACCAACACTTGGGGTCACAAGCCTCACGAATTTCTATTCACAAAACAGAATGCACTCCACCACAATCCACATTCACTTGTCACACAACACACGCGTAATCCAACGGAGTACACCGACAACAAAATAATACCCTAATGCCCCACTTATTTACATTCACCAGGAATAAAACATGTAAAATTCTCCACCACAATCCACATGCACTTGTCGTCACACAACACAAACATAATCCAACGGCGCACCTAGACAACTCACGACGCACCACCAACCGCACAAACAGATTACCGACTGCCTTCACGGTGTGAAGTTCACGCCGCGCAGCCATGTTCCCCTACTCCAAACGATTGTCTCGTCCTCCCTCTCACCCTCCCCGCCACTCCCCCCCCCGACACTACCCCTCCCGAGCAGCCAATGAGCGACCGCATCGCCGCTACGAGAGAGTCAGCCTCTCGACGCTGGCGGGACGCGAGTGAGCAGTGCCGGATTGCCGTGCTTTTTAGCCTCCGATGCCGCGCCAGCAATGATGTCACGTCCCCACGGTCGTAGAGAAGTAACGTAAGAAGCACGTCCCACCTCGCCGGAACAAACATGGGGATCAGGGATGCAGCCGCGTTCAACTGCTCAAGACCAAAGTTTAAAAGCCACTGCATTGCACTTCGCTCTCCAGAGTCACCCAGGCAATGGCGTAATACCTAAATTGTCTTAGCACAGTCTCTCTTGACGACTGAAACATGACACCTAAAACATCGGCGTAATGCACTTGATACTTTAAAACTCAATGGCCACAATGAAACCAGATAATTTTTTTTCTTTTAATGGATTTAGTTGTGATTTTCACCTAATTATTCGAGAAACATTGTTTATCCAAATAAACAAAATTAGGCATTTAAATCTGACTGAATATGCATAAATACGATTTGGGTTAATTTAAACAGGTAAGTGCTTGAATGATCCATTTGTTGCTTGATTTTGAATTTGACAATAAAATTTAATAAATTATAGTGGTAAAGTTTAATATTCGAGTTTTTCGTAATTTTGGAGTCATTAATGGTAACTTCTGTACATATGTTTCATCCAGCTGATTACATTTTTAAATAAAATTAAAACATCATCCCTAATGTCAAAGAGAAAAAAACTTGCTATAATTAACTTAATTACCCACCGTGATTGCAAGACTATCCTTCTGCATCGACACTGAAAACCTTTAGCACCAAAGATTCTCATTGGCTATAATAATTATATCTAATTTAAAAATGTGTACGCCAAGTAAGAGAAAAAAAAATTATTCAAGAATTCAAGAGATAAGTTCCATTAATGGACAGGCAAACTATAATCATTACCGAGGACGAAATCAGTGCCCAAACTACCTATCTAGACCTACCATAATGGCAGTCATTATTTACTCGAGTATTACGATTTTGTTGAAAAGACGAATGGAGTCACTCAATCCTTAAGCGGGGAAAACTGGCATCAATTAAATTTATACGTAGTTTTAATCTCAGCTCCGTTCTGAATTAATCAAGGACGATAAATGAAAAATATTAAAGTAAATGTGTGATGCCTGGGACTTTTATCCTTTAGTAATTTAATCATAGCCGAAAAAAGGAATTGGAAGCATGGTTGTGGGATATCTTTCTAGATTGACAGCTCATAAGATAGTTAGAAAATTACTATTTTTTGTTTTGCAAGTGAGAATTGACGATAGTAGATCACTTTTATGCCAAAAGAGGCCATTGGTTTCGTGAGAATGTCAGAGAAAAAACAGTTACCCGTGGGATTTTTATACTTGTGTGCACTTGCGAAAAACGCCGTAAATGTTCATACCACGGCTAGCTTGTGGGATCCTCAGAATTATACAGGACTTACGATGAACACTTGTGGATTTGAAACAAGGATTGTCATTAATGGATTTATATTGATCAATTAACATCATCATATCGTCGCAATTATTACCACACTAACATAACGTCAACTAATAATATCATGTCAACATATAAAGATGAGGTAACAATGGAAGCTGATTATAGTTCAATTTTCATATTCGCACACCAAGAGTTGTACATAATTTTTAAATTGTTTTAAGTTTATAATTAATATTAAACATGACAGCAGGCCTCGAAAAAAGCGGAATTCTTAAGAAAGATAATTTCGCCGGCTTACGGCTGAAGTTTGATTTGTCGCCATGTAATTAATTCCAGAAATAATATGAAAACATAAACGTAAGGCAAACGAATTTCTTCAATATTCCCTTGAAATACGTGATTTCCGCCTTCAGCTGTTGTTTCATTCGATCGTTGAAAAGGTGTACGGTGAGATCACGATCTCTGACTTTTGTAAAGCACCCGCCAACAATACACTCATCTTCTCAATTTCAGTCAAACGCGAATGTTCACCGCAGAATACGTAAACTCAACACCAGATATATGATGTTATAAAATTGCTATTAATTATCCCATGATGATGAATAATATTTTTGTGCACCCCATGTATAGACAAAGAAAGAGGAATTCATCTCAGTTATTGATAGTTTTCGCAAGATGATAGATCCGCTGCATGAATACCATTCATGATCTGTTAATCTGCAAATAATGAAAACCCACATGATAAAGGAAATAAAGGTCAGAGAAAAATTCTGGGATCACTGAAAACAGAAAAATTTGTCTTTAGACTTGGGATGAATGAATACTACAAGGATGAGGAAAAAATATGTCAGATCCAATCAGGAAACGGAGAAATAGGTCCTTCGGCTTTCAGAATTGATATGGACATAAGTTTACTCACAAAAGGAGCTTTTATGATGTGTAAGAAAGTAAGAATATCAACCTGTGGGTCCAAGGATTAAAGAAAGACATGGAAGAGATGGGGATAACGGAGAATTATGCAGCAATAAATTGCATTTAGAATATTGATGCAAAATGTCAAGATTTTCCTGAAAAGGGAAAAGAAGAAAATATGTACATAACACCTGGAAAAAAGTGAAGAGGAGAAAACAAAGCAAAATGATGATGAACAATTGGAGAACAAGGAAAGAAGAAACATAAACAAATTAGTTGGGTTATTTTAAGCGGCGGACTTAAGGGATAAAAACAAGAAAAGATAAGTACAAATCCAGAGCACACGTAGTTTTTTGGACACGCACCCGCCTTTAGCGCGATTTTTTTCGAGAGAACTACACACGAATGACATTTCAATCAGATTCTCTCCATATTTTTTTATTATTGACGTGTAATTCAAATTCCTGGTGATTTCTCGAACTGTCTGCTTGTGTTCTTCGAATTTGTGGGGCTTAATTCAGGGATGCAGATGCGTGGTAAGGGTGTTAGACGCCGTTACGGGGTACGGGACCCCTTGTGGGGTGCGGGAACAGTTCGGTTGCAGGATGCGGATGTTTGGCATAGTTGTGCTAATAGGGACGCGGGTGCGGGACACGGATTGGGGCGTGGATGTGGTGACTCGAATGCGTGACCTGGATGTAGAACTTGAGTGCAGAACTCAGGGGCGAAAGCGAAAAATATTATCAAACGGTACGGAAATCTTGGTCCGATCGTATTTTGCCAAGTTGCAGCCGATCCGAAAAGGAACGATACGTTCTGTGAGAAATGAAACTTAAAAATATTTTGGTTTAGACCGTACCCATTTAAGTTAATTCCGTACTTCATTCAATTAGTGGGATGCATGGGAATTCTGATGAAGACTTTGTTCTTTGTCTTGAAAAAGATGGAGGAAACCGACTGGAAGGTCAACATTGCCACAGATGGCGGAGAGAAGGGGGAAGGTCTGACAGGGACACAGCATAGGGTACGGTTGGGTCTGAGGACGCTTCGAGCATTCAAAGGGATTAACAGAATTCTGGTTAAGAGAGGGCAGAGAAGCTTGGATTTATGAAAACACCAGCAGGTATACAACTACAAAATGGGAAAAAAGAAAGTGTTGTTGGCAGTTTGGTGAATATCCTAGGGAGGCATCATTGTAGCCGCAATACAGGAGGCACGTGGGGAAAAACGAGGAAATACCAATCTTGAGGGAAGAATCATGAGCACAATCTTAGAGGAGGGAAAGTATTGAGAACGAAGATGAACTCTGGGGAAGAACTGATTAAAGGGAAGAAGGAAGGAAGGAGTATTCTGGGGCGCGAGATAGGAATGGAATGTTACGAGGGAGAAAGGGCACTGGCAGGGGAGGGGCATCGGAGTTGAGGGGCATGGTAAAGACTAAAGAGAGTGGCGGGAGAGGAGATAGTGAAATGTTACTAATATTGGCTTATGAGTCAGGACAATGGAACTGATTCATCAAGGTGAGCCTACCTGATAAACAACATTGTTTTCCACCAGAGGTATAAATTTTAGAATTTTATCATATGACAGACATTTTTTTGTGAATTTTGTAAATCCACTGTTTCTCCAGAGAGGCACGTCTTAGAAAAGCATTATTGGTTGTATTGTCATAGGAAAAGCATGAGTCATTAATTTTTAGTGCCAGTTAAAGGCAAAATAAATTGCTGATTATAAATTGATTGATATTTATATTCAGTTCAGTGGAGTTGCGCCTGGCGGCGATCCGCCCTGAATTAGCATGCATATCATTGCCTTGACCGTGCGTCGATGAACCGAGACTGATCTGGAGAAAAACATTTTCAAACTCAGACGTTGTTTTAGAGAAATCACATAGATACCTACACGACACAAAGACCTACATACGATAAAATTCTGAAATTTACAACACAAATAGAGAACAATCTCGTTTATCAGGTACCATAATTTGGTACCGATACTACAGAGGAATAATAAGAAAAAAAGTAAACTTGCCTGCTTGAAATATGCCTATAAAGGTCAATTTTTACGTTATCGCCAAATTAAAAAATGTCTTAAATGAAATAAAATATTATTAATAATATTTGAACGTAGAGTATATTTTCTTTAATATGAAGTAAATGGTTTCTATGCAGTCCTCTAGGTATCTTTGTTAATTGAGGTTTACGGGATCGGCTGCGTTGTGCGCGTTGATAACTTCCGAGCTTTCGCGGACATTGCAGGACGCATCTTCAGGAATGGGTTGATGAATCCCATTCCTGAAGATGCCTCCTGGAATGGCGCATGGCGAAGTTATCAACACGCAAAACGCAGCCGATCACGGAAGCCTCTTAGCAATTATACTCGCTGCTAAAACTTAAAATCTTAACCCCTTGGTTTTTTTATTGTTTAGCTACATAGTCGAGTGCTAATACTGTTGTGCCCGACAATAGTGATGCTTTACAATTCAACTCACAGAAAGAATGCGATTTGATAAGTGCCCATCTCTAAAAGAGTAAGGATGATAAAAGAGGCTCTCATTGAAGCATTATTGGGAACGGAAGGATTGTGTATAAAATTGTTATTTACTTTAAATACGGTCGAGCAGTCTTCGATGTCACATATGGACACTGGGGTGTTTTCATCAAAGTGGAAAAACTTTTGAATAAAATCCAAAAGTGGTCGTCCCATGCTTCAAGTTCACTGTCCGGTATTCATAAGTCTTGCCTTGTCACAACTCACTGTAAGAAGCAGTAGCGAAAACAATTTGCCTTGGTGTCGCCGATGATTAACACTGATGAGGATAATGCAGGAGTCGCCCACAAGGTGTCTATCCAACTGAGAATTGGCAGCATCGAGATAGTAACAATAACCCTTGCTGCTTATAAGATCTCCTGCTGCTACTTCCATTACTGGCGGGTCGATCGAAGGGAAATACGTGACAATTCACTTTCTTAACGGGATTTTACCCTCAAGAGACTTGTTTGTATATTTTCCGAGAAGTTCATTTTATTGCTTTCCATCCATTTATTCTTAGACCTCTTTCAGGAAGGTACATACGTACATGGCATACTCTTTACCACTCGGTTAATCTTTAGGGAAAATCCCCAATGTGCGCCTTTTATTATCCACCGAGACTGACCATCATATCCCAGCGGGGGAACTCCAGCCGGTGGTGGGAGAGGGGCTTAAAAAGGAACAAACCAAACCTACAGTCTTACCCGCTGTCAACGCGACCTCTCACCACTCAAAGATAATTATCCATTAAACCTCACAAGGTGCCGCACACGGGCGCGGACCCCAGGCACGGCACCCAGGCGCTGACTAAGAAGGCGACAAGCAGGTGTGTTCCTGGATCCATAATCCAGTTGTGTAACCTCGAAGCATGATCAGGTTCGTTTTATCAGTGCGTGTAACGCGGGTGCGGAACCCGGAATCGGCACCCTTGTACATGGTCTAGAGGAATACCTGCGTCCGTAACTCTTGTGTGCACAAGTGGTATGGGAAATATTTGAGTTTTCTTTGTTAACGTCAATAATGAATACCCTAATTAGTGCTAGTGATTATTAATGTAGTATACTTGTGTTAGCCACGAAGAGTGATACGAAATGGCACGAAAAAGCACTTAACCAATGCCATCCGGCACTAAATCACTTTGGAAAATTTCGGGCCTCTTCCGGTCCGAAACTAAACCATTTCGAGTAATTTCGTACCTCGCCCGGTCCGGCACTTTACCATTATGGGTAATTTCGTGCCGACTCGGTCCGGCACGAAACGTATTGTTCCGTACCGGGTCACATTCCTGCTTTCAACATCATTAATCAGCGGATGACCCTATATGCCATCTTTTCCAAATATCGACCGATTACCTATCCAAGCATTGCAGAATCATCTACATCTACATAACACTCTACAAGCCACCTCAGAGGTGTGTGGCAGGGTGTGAGTAGTCACCAACATGCATTACACTATACCATAAAGTTAGTGTAACTACGACTAACTATGAATTAGCAAAAATTGCTAATGCATGTCATGAGGTGAAGCCTCATAAGCATGCACTACACTACACTCCCAATGGAGAGGGACCGTTAGTATATATGTATTTTGCAACTACACAAATGGACAGAGACTTAAGGGTTATGTTGTAAAGATGCACAGCGTGCTTATATCACCGTCGTCAGAGAATAGATCGTTTTGGAACTTAAATAAATAGATCGAGTCTATACATTTTAATCGACGGTCTGAAAGCGTTTCCCATCCCATATGCTGCAAAAGGTCAGTAACACAAACGAGATTATCATAACGACCTTCAACGGATCTTGCCGATCTTCGCTGCCTGCGTTCTAACTCAGTTTTCAAGCCTACTTCACAAGGATCTCAAATAGTGGCAGCATATTCCAAGGGGGGCCTAACAAGGGAGAAGCTGATTTCCCCTACTTTAACGTCGCACATGCCAAGCATTCTTTTAAAAAATCCCAATTAACGTTTATCAACGCTGCGTATCATACGATGCCTCGCTTTACTTTACTTGTATTCAACACGTATACTATGATACTAGATTTTCTGCGATAAAATATCCTGACTCCACCATCGTGCTACCACAATGTTTGCCTGTGAAGCTGTTTGAGCGGTCACAACGTGAACGAATGAATAGCGGTCAAAACGGACGCTTACGGGGATATCTCCGGTTCATCCCAATTGTATCCACGGGCTAACCTTTCCTGGATAAATTAGTCAAAAATAAGATAGTTTGTTCATATTCATCAAATGCACCTCAAGTACCGATGGAGAAATCAAGTGGTGGATGTATTCACGCAATTTAGAGTGTTTAAACTCAGCAAACTGGCTGTGGTTTAGAGTTGAGCAAAATGGAAATGTTATTTACCTGGTATAGTTATACTATGTAAGTCACACTATGCCTTGAGAGTTTCCATTTCCCTTGCTTTTAGTATAACTTATACTGCCATTTTGCTATTCAAAGTTATTTAAATTAGTAATTGTTCTTCTTGGTAGATGTATTATGAGTTCATAAAGCTGAAAAAATATTTTTATAGACACAAATTGAACTACTGGCTTAACTAAATTCGAACCTCATAAATTATTAAGTATTAACTAAAGGCATTATTTAGACAAACTTCCGTAAATTTACCAACGCCTAGAACCAATCCCAAAGCTGCAATATGAGTAAATACATACTAAATAGTTGGTACGATTGCGGAAGATAAAGGTTGTTACAGCGTTTTTTCTCGTCGGAGTAGTTCCGTGAAAACGGCGATAAGACGTAGAAATGTAGTTGTGCGTCTCATACGAGGCGAAATCACCTACAAAGATATTTCCCAGGGCCCTTAAGATTACTATCTCAACGTGACATTGATGTCCCCCATATAGACTTTTATCCTAAGCAGGAATTTCGTAAATATTTTCAATCTAAAATGCAGCAGAAGAGTCCGCGAGACTTACGAAATAGCAATGATATTACTCCTTGAGTTTTTCAAGAAAGGAGGATTCAGTTTCTCCTATTTTTCCACAATATTTATTTATTTATTTAACCAATTACATTATTTTCGGAATTTGCCGGGTGGTAATGGTCCATGCACCACTCCAATAATCAATTAACAAACAATAATCAATATTTCACATGAATAATATGAGTTGGTTAGCTTAATGTTTGTGAGGCGAAGTCTCTTCTTGAACTCCTTATAACATTTCGGGAAAAGATTTAATATTTCTACAGGTACGGCATTCCACTCCTCTATCGTCCTGTTAACGAAGGAAAATTTCCCTGTGCTGGTTTTTTGCTGTCGTGCCCTTATTTTAAAACTATAGTCATTTCTTCCAATTCGGCTTGGCTCGAGCAATCTTTTACTGATTTCGTCCCATACCTTATTCTTTTTGTAGGCTCTGTAGAGGTTGCCTAGCCTTTATGCTGCCCGCCTTTCCTTAAGACTTTCCCAGCTCAATCTAGTCAGCATATCACTCACACTATCACATCTCCCATGCCTGCCTAAGACGTAGCGTGCCGCTTTTTGAACTTTTTCCATTTTTTTCACTATCTCAATATCATATGGGTCCCAAACACGCGTGGCGAATTCCAATATTGGTCGTACCATTGTTTTGTAAGCCATTTATTTAACTTCCTTCGACGCTTTCATTAAGTTTCGAGTTGTAAAATGTAGTTTTGAAACTTTTTAAAAATGCTGCGCCCAAGCTAAATCTTTATTTATGGTCACCCCTAGATACTTCAGCGTATCATTTTTAGCCATTTTCATTGTCCGTGATTTTATACACAAAGGCACAGGTATCTAATACTCTTCTACGCGTCACAAATAAGTTGGCGCAGCAATTGCCAACATTTATTTCCAAGCTATTTTACGTTGCCCATTCCATTATTTTATTCAAGTCGTATGAAGGTAAACCATCTTTATTTCAACCGGCGCATTGCAATTTCTCTTGTTTTATAATTCCCTCCATCTTCTATAAGAGAAGCAAAATGCGGAGCTACTGTTGAATGAGTGTCTGTCAAGTGGATTAATTAATAAAGCTGGTTATTTTGACGACGTAATTATTTTAATCCAAATTTGAAAAAATCATGCGAAATGATGTGGTTAATGGGAATAAAGTCGAGGAGGATATATAAATACATATTGGGAAGCTTTTTTATATAATGGTTCGTCACAGATAATGGAAGTGTTAAAAACGCGCATACTTAATCAGAACCTGATGCAGACACCAATCACAACTTATTAGTCATGAAATATCGGGCAAAAATGAAAAAAAAAAAAAAAACGGGAAGTAGGTAAGGAAAGTGGAATACGGAGGCATTAACTGGGGCAATGAAGAAGAAGTATCGAGATAAGGTTGATGAGATAATGGGCGAGGATCATGGAGTTAGATTAGAGGAAGATGGATGGGGAAGTTTTAAAAATGGAATTGTAGAAGTGGCGAAAGCAACGGTAGGCGTAGTCAGTGCAACTAAAATAAGAAAACCGTGGATCACGAAGGAGATGATAATGGAGATGCAGGAGAGAAGGAAATGGAAGAGCGTAAACTCAAAGCTAGGTAAGAAAAAATACGGAGAATTCAATAACAGGCTTAGAAGAGAAACAATGAAAGCAAGAGAGGCGTCGTGGAGAGAACAGACTGACTCGTTAGAGAAATACCAAGAAGAGGAAAGAGCAGAGGAATGATATAGGAAAGAAAGGAACTGACGGGCGGTAATAAGGGAAAGGGAGTTACAACGATAACACACAAAATGGGAAAGATGATCGTAGAACCTAAAGAGATCCAGGAGAGCTGGAAGGAGTATGTTGAAAAGCTGTATGGTAAAGAAATAAGGCCCAGTACGTTAGATATAGAAAGGGAAGAGGACATCGACAGAGATGGCATCGGACCAGGTATGCAAGATAGCGAAATCGAAAGAGTTTTACGATACATGAAAAGGAATAAGGCGGAAGGAATAGATGACATACCTTCAGAGTTTTTAAAGAGCATGGGGAAGAACGTAAGAGGAAAACGTTTTGCGCTTATTCGTGGGATTTATGAGGATGGAGCGTGGCCGGAAGACTTCGCGAAAACTGTACTAATTCCTATACCGAAGAAGAGTAAGGTAAAAACGTGTGAAGACTATAGGACAATAAGCTTAATATCCCACGCGGCCAAAGTAGTTCTGAGAATTATAAACAGAAGACTAGAGAAGATGGCTAATGAATACCTGGGTGACGACCAGTTTGCGTTTAGGAGAGGGACGGGAACGCGAGACGCTATAGCGGTGATGAGGACGTTATTAGTGAGAAACCTAGAGTATGGGTTAGGATGTTTTTGCATGCTTCGTTGATTTCGAGAAGGCGTTTGATAGGGTGGAGTGGACGAAATTAATGGGAGTGTTGAAGAAATTATGGGTCGATTGGAGGGACAGGCGTCTGATTCGAAATTTGTATATGAATCATACTGCGCAGGTTAGGGTAGCCAATGGAGAATCGGGATGGGCCACGATAGGACGGGGAGTGCGGCAAGAGTGCCCACTTTCGGCGTTGCTTTTTAACGTGTATTCAGAAGAAATGGTATGGGAGGCATCGGGGGAGGAGGAGGTGGGAATAAAGGTAGGAGGGGAGCTGATAAAATCAGTGAGATTTGCAGATGATTAAGCATTAGTTAGTCAGTCGGCCAAGGGGTTACAGTCAATGGTGAATGCATTAGAAGTGCAGTGCGAAGAGTATGGGATGAAGATAAACCACAAGAATAAAAAAGTGATGAGATTTTCTAGAAGTAAGAAGGCGAAGCTGAATATAAGGGTGGGAGGGCAGAAGATAGAGCGTGTCGAGCAGTTTACGTATCTGAGAAATATTTTGGAGAAGAATGGGTTTAGTGGTAAGGACATCAGATGCAGAATTGCGCTCGCTAAAGAAGCATTTTCGAAGAGAAGGGAATGGATGAGAGGGGGTCTTAGACGAGACGTGAAGATAAGACTGGTGAAAACTTAAATATGGAGCGTGGCACTAATGGGTCGGAAACTTGGTCGTTGTGAAGAGAGGATGTGCGTAGACTTGAGGCGTTTGAGATGCGGGTTTGGAGAAGGATGGAGAAAAAGAGAACATAATTGTTGATTAATAATAATAACATGTCCATCAGAAAAATAAAACAGACCCGTCTGTCAGCTTAAGTTCAACTCAACCCTCTGGTGCCATGCACTATGCAGCTGCGTAAAGAACATGTCGGGTATACCAAGTGTTCCTTCAAGTGCAGAATATAAGATCATAAATGTACAAAACTGAAATACTAGTAGAATGAAGCAATCAAATGGTATGCTAGATACATCGAATTACGTCCATAAACAATCTATCAACAATGAAATGGTATGGACATCCCATTGTGTAGTCATCATTAGTCAATATGTTTACTAAAACATAAACCTTTAAACCATAAAACAATGACGATAGCACTCGTGAAAACTTTTATTGGGGATTCAACTGGATGCCTTGTGAAAAAAAAATGTCATAAACCATTCCACGAGAAAAGCAATTTTATGCAATGATAAGGTAGCGGGAGGAAATGAGGACAAATAAAGTCATCTGTGGATGAGGTTATCGGAAACGTCTTTAGTCGAGAGTAAAAGTGCAGGAAGTGTTAAATCAAGTTCAACTGTCCTTTACTCGCTCCTCTTCCCACGGCATGTGAAATCCATTTTCACCTAATCTCATTACCCTCGTTGAGGAGGCATCTGCGTCATAATTCCCCGGGAAACATTCATCCGGCTTTGAAATGCAAACGAATAGGCGTTGCGACTAATATGACTAGAATGATTGAGCAGAGTAGTCAATATTTACAGTTAATATAGGCAATAAAGCAGTCAATATTAACATCTAATAAGGATGAATGCCCAACATAAAAATGGATATTGTAAGTAAAAATGTTTACTACACGACAGACTATGAAGCAATTGTAAGGATTATGCATACATTTAATTAATGTGCATTACTAATAACTAATATTATGTAAAATACTTTACTTTAATGTTTTTTGGTTAAAATAATATGGCTCTATGAATGTTTATTGAGATAGGAGCACATTACAAGGTAGTTAGTTTAAACGTGTAAAAGAGGTACCATTTCTGAATGTGGTGGTTTATGGTCGCTGACTTATTAGTTAAAAAGAAAGTAGCAAAATTTTATTCACTGTTTTCTCTCTGATTTGCAGTCATTTTGATGATGAGTTCTTTAAGAAGCCGGAAATATCAAAATATCGTTCATACGTACATATGTACCCCGTTCCCTTTCCTTAGAGATTTAGCGACAAGGCAAAATTCTGAGAAAACTCAGTGAGTACGAACTACCTCTGTTTTAATTTAAATCCATACGTCCCTTGCACACTTATTTTCCTTCTTCATACGTATTGCATTATACAAGCTCATCAGTTATAAATAAGTTTAATGATCCTTCTCTTTGGTGCTATATTCATCGAATTCCACATTCATTCATAAACTACATAAACCATTCGTTCATCATCCCGAACTTACATCACAGACCTGTACCCTCAGCACCCAGCCAATACTGAAACTAAGATGATTAAGTTTAGAACACAGATTACACTCCTCAGTCTAGTGAAACGTTCTTTAAAAGTCAATGTTTTTGATTTACACATCAATCCATTACTCGTATGTCGTGCAACACGGAATCACTGTTCTTCATTGCATCACTTTTCCAGGCAAATATATCTGTACAACCATCTAGGAAGAGAGAGAATGAGGTGAGCGAGGGGAGTGGCGAAGGGGCAGTTGGCCAGGGGCGGAGGCGGGTCCGCTTGTCCATGGGGGGTCGTAGACACAGTCACGCGAAAGAAAGCTTCCTTTAACACCTTGAACACCATGCACACAGGCATGACCACCGAGATATTCCTGGGTTGTCATGACCACGGTCGTAGAAAAGTGAAGGTCTGGAAACTGGCCGCCTAGGCATGTTCCCTTAAATAAGTCGTTTCCCGCGGAGGCCAATAGAGGCGCCACCAATCCAGGAGGGCAAATCCGCTATATATCGATATACGTAACAACAGTATTTGCGTATTCATGTACGGTGATAATGAAGTTTATCACCACGAGCCTGGCTATTATTTGCAACTCCAAGTATATTAAACATTTTAAAACTTACAGTTGGCTCTAAGGCGCTCAGTAACAAAAGTACTAATGAAAAGAAAGGTTACATTTCAGCGTCGCGCGTCGTCTGCATACTTAGTTTTAACCCATTACTACCATCAAATAAAATATATTGCACTGTGAACAAGATAAAATAGCAGTTATTTCTGAGTAATTTTTTCTGTTACTAACTAAGGAATGAAGATAAATAATAGGAAAACAAAAGTAATGAGATTCTCTAGGACAAAGAAAGCGAAGCTGGTGATAAGAGTAGGAAGTGACAAACTGGAGCAAGTAGAACAATTTAATTACTTGGGTAGTACGCTAGAAGAAAGAGGACATAGTAGCAAAGACATTAGGAGGAGAATAGCGCTAGCGAAGGAAGCGTTCAATAATAGAAGGGAGCTGATGACGGGGACCTTAAGTAGGGATGTAAAAAAGAGGCTAGTAAAGAGCTTGATATGGAGTGTGGCGTTGTATGGGGCAGAAACGTGGACCTTGAGAAAGGAAGACGAAAATAGGCTTAAGGCTTTTGAGATGTGGGTGTGGAGGAGGATGGAGAAGGTGCGTTGGACGGAAAGGAAGACAAATGAGGAAGTGCTTGACATGGTGGGCGAGGAGAGGAAACTTATAGATGAGATTAGGGGAAGGCAGGGTAGGTGGCTGGAAGGGGTAATGAGGGACGATGGTTTGCTGAAGGTCGTGATAGAGGGAAGGATGTTGGGTAAGCGGGGAAGGGGAAGGAAGAGAATTGGTTTTATGGACGGGATGAAGAAAGGTAGGACTTATGCTGAGATGAAGAAAGAAATACAAGAGGTAGAAAGGGCACAGCACGTGTAAGAGTTCGTTGGATATTCTCTGACTTTCATCACAACCTACCTCTAACCGGTAGATTACTGTAATGAATGAAGTGATGACTGAGTGAGTGATATATTCCCGTAGCTGGTCTGGTATAGTGGCTAGCGGGGCTGGTCATGACACAGGTCGTCGAATGGTTATTGACGGCTCGGGGCGGCCAGCAGGAGGCGCGAAGGAGGAGTCGAATGGCTCGCATAATATCTGCATCTACGAAGTACCGTGCAAACCACTAGGGTGTATGGCACGGGGCGGTTCCACACCAGGCATGCAGAACTCGTCCCAGCACAAAACAGAACCTCGCGCGCTCCCCCTGCCGCTAGGCGCAGGCCAAAGTCAGTCAGGAGAACAGTGCGCAGACCAATCGGAAACAGGGAGAGTGATACGTAAATGAATATGCAAACATGCAGAGCAATGCTATAGACACATATAGTGGTTAATATTACTAATACTGTTGATTTATGAATGCTACGAGATGCTACTACTAATATAGCTCCGAATGGAAGAACGACCGACAGCGGAGAATGGAACGAGAGGGAACTAAGTGGATGAAGGAGCCGAAGAGAATCATTAACTTTTTAAAGGAAGCTTTGAAGGAAGTGTTATTATTTTGAGATGCATAAGATTTGAAGTGGAATTAGAATTACGGGATTGGACTTAAATAACATTTATATCTGGCATAAAAGCTGTCTACATTCAATTGCCAGATATTCACGTTATTTTGCTGCTTCTTCTGTCATTTTTTTTAATGAAAATTGTGATCGCGTCTTGTGCACTCCATCCAACCTCCACCAAACAAACGTGAAAGCCCTCTTTTTGGCACTAGGCGTCAACGGGGCCGTGTTGAGTGTCGGCTCTCCCATTGGCCCGTAGGAGTGCGCTTGGCAAGGATGGACCGAATTGGATTGAAGCGATACTCCACTGCGAATCAATTTCCACGTGAGAGGTCACTATTGGAAATTTTCATACTTGTCTTTATCATCTTTATCTCAGATGCCGTAACAATATTAGGTATAAATCTAATGATATTCCATCTGGAAGAAGCGATAACGATTTAACAATTTGCGCACTTGCAATCGATATCTCCCAGAGAGTACAAAGGAGTACCGGAGAAAATAATAGAGAAATTAAAAAAATTGATCACATTAACCTGAAATTGTTACTGAATAGCGTAGATTGGTCATGTGTATATAACCGACGAGATGTTACATTAGCTTTTGATACTTTCCGAGAAAAGCTAAAACAAAACATAGAAAATTTTAACTTTGTGATAACAAATAGGGCCATGTATACGCCTATTCAACCTTGGATGACTGTTGCATTATGTAAACGGCAGGTGCACAGAAGCGTATTAAACAAGAAATTAAAAAATAAACCACATGACATAAAACTTCAGAAATACTTTATTTCGGTTTCCACCAAACTTAGGAATGATATGGATGCACGAATGAAAAGTTATTATCTAAATTTGTTTTGTAAACATAGGAATGATAATAAAAAAACTGTGGCAATTGGTCAACAGTGTACTTGGTGGAAATGATGGTAAGACGATGCCTGAAAAAATAAAACTACCAGATACCATTGATGTGTTCTTGTCAAATACTGTAGACACTTCAAATAAATTCAATACTTTATTTGTTGACGTTATAAAGAAGCTGAGAACAACAATGGTCTCTACTGACAGTTTAATTAACTCGCCTTATGCGCGATATTTTCCCACAAAACAATTTCAGCTCTCGTTTTTTATGTCTCCAACCACTGCATGTGAAGTAAAAGATGCCACTTAATGTTTGAAAATAAATAAAACAGCTT
This sequence comes from Pyrrhosoma nymphula, assembly GCA_963573305.1. Taxonomy (NCBI): domain Eukaryota; kingdom Metazoa; phylum Arthropoda; class Insecta; order Odonata; family Coenagrionidae; genus Pyrrhosoma; species Pyrrhosoma nymphula. Next base: position 99,617,349 of record OY754332.1, on the reverse strand, counting down.
GCATTCATTGAGTTTCAACCTTTACTGTGAAATGTGTAAGCGAAATAATTTCTCCTGTTTTTTCTTTGGTAATTAACTTAAGTTTTGAGTCGGGAATCTTTCATGAAAGTTTAAAAGCTGCTGTGGTAATTCCAATTTTGAAAAAAGGTTGAGAAACTGACATAAATAATTATCGACCGATTTCACTGCTGTCGATGTTCTCGAAGATAATTGAAAAGATTGTGAAGAAACGTTTGCTAGGTTTCTTTTCTAAAAATAGTTATTTGTCAAGTAACCAATTTGGTTTTGTGGAAGGGAAGTCCACTGAAGATTTTTTGTTAAAATTTTGTACTGAGCTTACCAAGGGGATGAATAATGGGTTGTGCGTCACTGGTATCTTTTTGGACATTACAAAAGCATTTGATTCCCTGGATCATACCATTCTGTTAAGGAGGCTGAGGAAAGCTGGAGTCAGAGGTGTAGCCCTAAACTGGTTCCATAGCTAATTGAGGGGTAGAACGCAGTGTGTCAGGTTCAAAGGGTGCTATAGTTTATCTGAACTTATCACTTATGGTGTTCCTCAGGGCTCAGTTCTCTCAGTTAAGATTCTATTTTTAGTGTATGCCAATAATTTATGTAATGGTATATTCAGTGGGGAATTGACCTGTTTTGCTGACGACGCTACTTTGTCCTACTCTGAGAAAGACCTACCGACAAATCAGCGACATATGTAAAATGACCTGGATAAACTGAAATATTGGTTTTCTGCTAATAAACTTGTCTTAAGTAGAAAAACCATATTAATGCGTTTTAGTTTAAGAGAAAGGAAGGACTATATTGATTACTTGTATTTTAAGTGCGTCAGCTGCCTTTAATCCAAGGACAACCTGTGTAAAAATTGTCTCTTCATAGAGCAAGTCAGTAAAATCAAGTACTTAGGTATTGTTATTGATGAGAACTTGAGTTGGAAGCTTCATTTGCAAAAACTAAAAAAAACTATATGAATATTGCACTAATGAAGTTCTATCATCGAAGACAAATATGTAATCTACCTGTCCTAAAAATTGTGTAATATTCTATTGTACATTCTAAGCTGCAGTATGGGCTTAGTTGTTGGGGTGGAACCTACATCTCAAATATGCACCCTGTTACAGAGGCACAAAAAAAGTTAATTAGATTGGTAATGGGTGAAAAACGAAATGTTTTATCCTTTCCTTTATTTAAAACATGGGGTATGCAACCCCTCAGGTACTTATTTATTTTCAGAGTATTACGATTGTTTTATGTCAGAGGAGGGAATGTCACAGGTATGTGAATGTACCGTTTTATGGATTGAGGCCACGGAATAGAGTTAATGTTCTCAAACCTAATAATGAAGCCTTTATGAGATTCTTTTGTTATTGTGCTCCCAACATATTTAACCGCCTACCAGCTCACATTGCCTCATCTAAGTTGGTTAGAATATTTCTAAAAGAATTAAAAACATGGCTGTTCTCCTTTACAAATATTGAAGATTATTTTTTACTTTAAGAATAATTTCTGTAACTATGGGATATATTTGATCAATAAGTGATGTATAATTTTATTTCCCAATGTTTCTTGGTGTATGATTGTGTAAACACACTTAAATATGCAATTAAATATGTAACATGCTGTCTCTACTGCAAAACTAAGTGTAATATGTTTATGTTGTGGTCTCGCACCAGCCAGTTCATTCATTCATTCAAGTATTCTACCAGCTGATTGGTAGGTTCTTGGACAGTCCCCATTCTGCATCCCACCTCAGAGACATTGTCTCGCTTTCCCTCCTAAGAATGGCCCGTTATTAGATCCCTCTTCAATTCTTCATATCTTCTACCTCCTCTTATTTCGTCCAGAATTCCTATCCTCTTCCTTCCTCTCCCACGCTTTCCCAGTGTTCTCCCCTCTATCACTCTCTTCAACATTCCCTCTCCTCTCAAAACCTCCTCCATCCATCTCTTCTGCCTTCTCCGAACCTCTGCCACAAGCTTCCTCTCCTCTCCGACCATATCCAATACCTCCTCGTTCGTCTTTCTCGCCATCCAGCTAACCTTCTCCATCCTTCTCCAAACCCACATCTCAAACGCCTCAAGCCTACGCACATCCTCCCTTCGCAATGACCAAGTTTCCGACCCATATAGCGCCACGCTCCATATTAAAGTTTTCACCAGCCTCTTCTTTACGTCTCTTCTCAGACCCCCCCTCATCAATTCCCTTCTCTTCGAAAATGCTTCTTTAGCGAGCGCAATTCTGCATCTGATGTCCTTACCACTAAACCCATTCGCCTCCAAAATACTACCCAGATACGTAAACTGCTCGACCTGCTCTATCTTCTGCCCTCCCACCCTTATATTCAGCCCCGCCTTCTTACTTCTAGAAAATCTCATTACTTTCGTTTTCTTGTGATTGATCTTCATCCCATACTTTTCGCACTGCACCTCTAATGCATTCACCATTGACTGTAACCCCTTGGCCGACTGACTAACCAATGCTTGATCATCTGCAAATCTCACTGATTTTATCAGCTCCCCTCCTACCTTTATTCCTACAGCCTCCTCCCCCCAAGCCTCCCTTACCATTTCTTCTGAATACACATTAAAAAGCAACGGCGATAGTGGGCACCCTTGCCTCACTCCCCGTCCTATCGTGGCCCATCCCGATTCTCCATTGGCTACCCTAACCTGCGCAGTCTGATTCATATACAAATTTCGAATCAGACGCCTGTCCCTCCAATCGACCCCTAATTTCTTCAACACTCTCATTAATTTCGTCCATTCCACCCGATCGAACGCCTTCTCGAAATCTACGAAGCATGCAAAAACATCCTGCCCATACTCTAGGTTTCTTTCTACTAGCGTCCTCATCACCGCTATAGCGTCTCGCGTTCCCGTCCCTCTCCTAAACCCGAACTGGTCGTCACCCAGGTATTCATTTGCCTTCTTCTCTAGCCTTCTGTTTAGAATCCTCAGAACTACTTTGGCCGCGTGGGATATTAAGCTTATTGTCCTATAGTCTTCGCAAGTTTTTGCCTTACTCTTCTTCGGTATAGGAATTAGTACAGTCTTCGCGAAGTCTTCCGGCCACACTCCATCCTCATAAATCTTACGAATTAGCGCAAAAAGTTTTCCTCTTCCGTTCTTCCCCATGCTCTTTAAAAACTCTGCAGGTATGTCATCTATTCCCACCGCCTTATTCCTTTTCATGTCTCGTAGAGCTCTTTCGATTTCGCTATCTAGGATACTTGGTCCGATGCCATCTCTGTCGATATCGTCTTCCCTTTCTATATCTAACCTATTGGGCCTTATTTCTTTACCATACAGCTCTTCAACATACTCCTTCCACCTCTCCTGGATCTCTCTCGGTTCTACGATTAGCTTTCCCGTCTTGTCTGTTATCGTTGTAATTCCCCTTCCCTTATTACCACCCGTCAGTTCCTTTACTTTCCTATATAATGCGTCTGCTCTTCCCTCTTTTTGGTATTTCTCTAACGCGTCGATCTGTTCTCTCCACCACGCCTCTCTTGCTTTCTTTGTTTCTCTTCTAAGCCTGTTATTAAATTCTCGGTATTTTCTCTTACCTAGCTCTGAGTTTACACTCTTCCATTTCCTTCTCTCCTCCATCTCCCTGATCATCTCCTTCGTGATCCACGGTTTTCTAATTTTAGTTGCACTCACTACGCCTACCGTTGCTTTCGCCGCTTCTATAATTCCATTTTTCAAAATTCCCCATTCATCTTCCACTGATCTAACTCCATGATCCTCACCCATTATCTCATCCACCTTCTCCCGATACTTCTTCTTCATTGCCCCAGTTAATGCCTCCGTATTCCACTTACGTACCCTCCTTCCCATTCTTATCTTTTTCAGTTTTACCCGACATTTCATGACTAATAAGTTGTGGTCTGTGTCTGCATCAGCTCCTGGATAAGTATGCGAGTTTTTAACACTATTCCTGTATCTGTGACGTACCATTATATAATCTATCTGGAACCTGTCTGTGTCTCCCGGCTTCTTCCAAGTGTACCTACGTCGAGGATGATGTCTGAACCATGTATTTGTAATTACTAGGTTATTTCTGCGGCAAAACTCCACAGCTTTCTCGCCCCGGTCATTTCTTCTTCCTAGCCCGTAATCGCCCACCTCCCGCCCATCTCTTCCTTCACCCACCACCGCGTTCCAATCCCCCATTACTACCAGTTGCTTACTTCCTGGTATCCTACCAATTATTTCCTCTAGCTGATCGTACACCCCATCTACCTCCTCCTCTTTATGATTAGAGGTAGGCATATAAACCTGGATTATAACTAAATTCGTTGGTTCTGCTTTTAGTTCCACGACTATTATCCTATCACTCACTTGTTCTGCATGCACTACTTTTCTACCAAGTTTCCTATTCATTACGAATGCAACCCCGCGCTGACTTTCATTCCCTCCACTATAAATTACTCTATAGTCGCCGCTCCAGTAATCCCCGTCATCCTTCCATCTTACTTCACCCAGACCCATGATGTCTACACCCACCCTCTCCATTTCTTGCTTTATATTCTCTAGCTTCCCCGCCCTCAGCATAGTCCTAACATTCCAAGTGCCTATTCTTATAGTTTCGTTCCTCTTCTTAATCTTCTTTTCCTCTGCTGCTGCTTCGTCTGAGCAAGGATTTCGTGTGATGACGACCGCAGGGGCCTTGCTCCCACCGCTGCCGGGCACGACACCCGGCCCTCTTGGCCGAGTCCCGTAGTTGCCAGGATTCATTATCAATTGAGAACTGTCCATAATTTCAAGGTTTTTGTTTTAATTGAGGTAGTATTCCTTGGCCTTACTCAATAGTGTTTTTTACGTGACACCATCACTTCAGAGGCCGCCCCACTGGGGTCAGACGCCTTTTGCAGCCGCCTCACTGAGGTACAGACGCTGCGCGGACTACCATTCGTCTGTCTCCTAACCTTCGACCAATCTGGCATGGGTGACCCTACCAGGAGCAATGCTCCCGCCAGTGCAGCTCTAGGGGTCATCGGAGCACGCAAGCCCTTCAACCACGACAAGGTTGTAGTCCAAGAGAAGGGACCAGCCAGTTATATTTGGTAAATTTAAATGATGACAACCCCAACACAGGTTTTCTTTTACCTCAGGGGTGTCTGTTGTTCCACGAATCAATTGTAATCTTGTGTTTTTTGTATGCATACATGGTGGAATAAATACTACTACTAAGTATATGGTGTAATAATGTAGTTGGACTTACGCTAAAGCCCGTTTCACACTATGCTTGATCCAGCACAATTTCGAGGATACTCACTAGTATATTAGCTTTCCAGTATCGTGTGATATAGAACCAGCATTCTGGCTAGCCAATATAATCACTATCATGGAAGTTTGTTACTAGCTCCTAGTAGCCGTCGACCAATCACCTTAGTTTTTGCAGTCGCAATACGGTCTTCACTTTTTTTAATCAGAGCCTCAATTTATCGCGGGTGTTACGCACTCTTTAGCGGTGAAATCAATGTGCCGTGAATGTCTCGACAATCCCTGCTATTAATACAGCAGCCGAAAGTCGCCTTCCTTCATGGAAATTTTCCATTTTGTCTTAACAGTTCGCAACAGTAGACGACAGTACCGCTCCATCGCAAGCACAAGTTCAACGATCGCGTGAAACCTTCTATCACGGTTTCTATCATACTGGGTTCCGTCCTCAACTACCAAGTACCAGCTAGCATAATAGGTCTTGTGCTGAATCAAGCATCGTGTGAAACGGGCCTTACTTCAAGGCAGTTTCGAAATTAAAATTGAATTTTTTCACTTCTTTCTGGAAAACATCATTTTATTCTTCAGTGATTTTAGAGAAATACTGCTAGTACTTGTCACCATTCTGGCCTGAATGTAAAGTACATTGAATTATGCTTGATTTCTGGCATTGAGAACCTAATAGTTTGATATTTTCAACTAGACCGAACCTGTAATTATAGAGTAAATAATTAGAACTTTTGGCACGATCCTTTTACCCCCGCGGGTTTAGACGCGAGCGCTTACACGAACGCTTTTAAGGAATTTGAACTGAGGGTCAACTCTGGTCAACTTTTGATGCGTTTGCAGAAGTTATTTTTACACAATGAGTTGCTGGCGCTTGGTATTATCGCTGTTAGCCATATAAAATTGTAATAATTACAAGGAATCAAATCGATTTTGTAAGGATCGTGTATTTCTATTTTAAGGCTCTTTTATCGCACCACTAGATAATGGTGGATTTGCAAAGAAAAAAGTTTTAAATACCTTTAGATTATGCCTTTATAAATTTATTATTCTACTCGAGTGAAGACAATTAATTCAAAGGGCAGAAAATCAGTTTGAAGTATAACAGAGGATGAACTTGTTAGTTTAAATATTTTTTTAAATATACCACGTTTTTAAAACTTACTAAAAACTGTAAAATAATTTTGCCTGGGCCCATCTGAATATTTGAGGGTGAATTTTTAGCGGCTTTGGAGATATTTGTAAGACTTGAAGAGAGAAACGTGGGGCGCAGGCAACCCATGATAATTAAGGAGGAGTAAAGGAACCAGGAGGCTTATTAGCTAACTTTCGTGTTTCCGCCTCCGATTTCCGATACCGATTTCCGATTCCGGTTTCCGTTTCCGATTGTCGTGAACGGAAACTGTCGGAGCGCTGTCCATTTGGCATTTCGGTACTTGGTCAACGGAATCCACCGTCGTTCCTTGTTCACGATGGGAGCTACGAAAATCAACAGGGTTGCCACGTAGTCATCACAATCTTCCTGCCGGGCTACGTCATAGATTCAATGACGCATCACTTCTGAGCCAATGAGAGAAATTCATGAAGCATTTGTTTCATCGTCTGCATCATTTGAAAATTATGGAGCGCGAAGGAGGTAAGTCAATAAGTTTATTCAGTATCTATTAACTTTCTATGTGTATTTCATGATGTCGTTAGAAGGCGACGCGCGTTAAATCATGTAATTATTTCGTGGAATAATACGATTGTCCGTTTCAGTAACATCACGGTCACTTTCTCCTTTTATCATTAAAATCTTCGAAGAGCTGAAGTAGTAGTTTACCTATATTATGTTATGAACCTATAGAATTTCACAAAGAATTTTCCTTAACTCATCATTAGAAAGATTTCTTTAACTTTTCAATTACATTACGGTGTTTTTTCTTTTAAAAATTTCCACGAGGTTCCCCAAAATGGTAGCGTTTTTACTAAATTATTTTATGCACATAATAATAATATTTATTTAGTTTTCCCATGTAACCATAAGAAATATCTCAATGTCAAAGGGAAACGTAGTGTGAAATAAAAAACTAAAAGGTCATAAACTGAATCATAAGAATAAACAAATACACGAGATCTTTTATATTATTTCCTCGAGGAAATAATATAAAAGTTAAAATCAATAATACTTAACAATGACTATTATTTAATAATTATTGATGAAGCCGAAAGTTACTCAAAATATTTGAAACGAAGTAATTCAAATTATACTGCTCAAACGAAATACATATTGAATTAATATCATATGAATATTCAGGGATGATGATGGAACTTTGATATTAATTAAAGATAACAGATCTGAACATTGGCCTAGATTATTTAACAAGGCATACAAGATCAATAAACCCAATTGCTTTCTCCTGTTAGATAATGAATTAAGATTAAGCAAACGTAACAATTCTGCATATGATCCTTTCAATACCAAATCTAAATGCAATCAGTCTTAAAAATTTATTCTGAACCCCTTCAATAGCTGCCTCATATTTGAAGTACTATGGATTCCATACTAATGAGCAGTATTCTAATACAGATCTGACTAAGGTAATATAATAACATAATATAATTCTGTCACAGTAACTTCATGTTACTGTTGTGTAGTACAGCTCACTAAGAAATGCACAACGTTTAAACAAACGATTCATTTGCAAAGCAAAAGGCAATGGAACCACATAAGGATAATAGTTCGGTTAAGTAACCTTTTCATTACTTTGTCTTTGTTTTAGAAATGACTCAACCAAGCTGCAGCAAAGTTGGTGGTAACCCCAGGGTGTCAACCGAGCAGAGGCAGCTGCTCATTCAGTTTATGTTGGAACACCCTGGGCTTGCCACCAACAAGTTGGTAGGCCCACAAGGTTACGCAGCAAAACATAAGCTGTGGGCCGAGCTGACAAAATCCTTAAATTCATGCTCCACTGGCGCAACCAAGAGCCAAGAAAAGTGGTCCAAGGTAATTCACTGTAGTCCACTCTATTGCTCAGACATGTAGTAGATTGTGCTATGATGCCTGATATGGAACATTTCCTTTTTAGTGTTGGCAGGACTGGAGGTGTGACACCATGGCCAAGGCCTCCAGGCTAAGGAGTTACGCCGCTGGTACAGGGGGAGGGCCAGCACTAAAAGTCATTTCCCTCTCAGCTCAGGAGGAGTTGCTCCTGTCCGTGATCGGAGAGGTAGCCGTTCATGGAAACACTGCGGTCACGGATTCCCTGGAGGTGATTGTTGGCTAAGCATGAGTTGTTCTAATTTCTTGCGAAACATAACAGTAAACCCTACTTCTCTTCATAATGATAACATATTCCCAATTTCTAGTTATATCATCCATTTATTATTTCAGTTGAAATTATTGCCAAAGAATTACATCAATTTTCTCGTGTATCATTACAGAAATCTCTCGCAGTATATCTTACATTATCATTTGTCTCCACAGCAACTCCGCGAGCTGAGAACCCTCCCCATTCCTTCTTCCCTACCCATTCCTTCTTCCCTACCCATTCCTTCTTCCCTACCCATTCCTTCTTCCCTACCCATTCCTTCTTCCCTCCCCTCCCAAACCCCTCTTCAACCTGACCCCTCAATCCCCTCAGATACCCTTTCTTTCCCATTGTCACCCTCTATTTCCCATTTGCTCCCCACCCTCTCTCGGGAAGCCACTGCCAGTGCTGACCCTCCCCCACCACCCCAGTCCGCCAACAGGAATTCCATTTTGATAGAATCCTGAAGATGTCGCCTATGCGTCGAAACCGGTCGTAGTGAATAAAATTGATTGTAAAATTTACAAAGTTTGTTTTGATTCTATTATTCCCGGGTGAAAGTTTCCAATCGATTTTATACATCTTGATGAGACTTTGACAGGGACACAAAGAAAATTCCCGATGTATTTCAGATTCTGTTCAGCTGACAGTGTGCGGAATTGAAATAATTAATTAATCATTAAATAATTAATCAATTGTTATAACATGTAGCTAAAATTGCATTGTCATCCACATCTGAGCTATGGTTAAAATTTCAAGTCTCTAGCTTATCGGGAAGTTAATTTAAACTCGGTTGAAATATTCCACCCGGACAGACAGACAGACATGACGGAAACCGAACTCATAAAAACGTGGCAATAACTCCTTTTTGTTAGGTTAGCTGGGCGAAAGCGCCCAGGATAAATGGATTATTTTAATGTCTTTATCTAAATAACTCATAGAAGCATGGTACTATCGTTATAAATTTCAATTTGTAGGTGGATTTCAAATGCCTTCGAAAATACGCCACTTCATATCGTCCCAGGATACAGCTATGAGGTTGATAGTGGCGAATTCTGTTGAAGGTTTGCATTGGCAGCCAAGTATGCACAGGACGTACGGAAGATATAACGTTCAACAAAAGGTATTGAAATCTGAAGCACTCGCCATCCTTGCCATGAAGGATCAAAACAAAAGAAATAGACTTTTAACGCATCACTAGCACTTAATATTGTAACGAGGATTGAGGCTTAAAGCTCTTGATTTTAAAATACGGTCAGCGGGGAATCGCAAATCCGCAAGCAAAATAAACTACATGGCGCTAAGTTTTAAGTGCCATATGTGTGCATTACAAGTGTGTTCATTATTTTTATCATGAAATATAGTGAACTTAACTCCTGGTACCCACCCACGAAGTAGAGTCAGTGATGAAAAAAATTGATATTCTCATATTTGTTACATGCTAAGTTATATTAGGTAGAGAGCCAAAAATTAACTCTAACGGGGTATCGAAGAGTAAATTAACCAATTTATTTGTTCACGTGCAAAATGTTCATGAGTAAGAGTAAACAGTATTACGCTGATATGGAAGACTTGAGAGCCTTTAATGGCTCATCACCATGGAAGGAATGAAGAAAGGAATCACTCTGAGAATCAATCTTATTATTTGAGTTGAAGCCGACATTTTTCTTTTAACTATAACATATTCAGAGAATCCTAGGATATTAGGGTTTTACGGATAATGCAACGAGCGTTCAGCGGGACCTGTGTTTTTAATTAGCGATTTGCTACGCAGTCTCGCGAGCATCGCTCGCCCCTTTGCGTGCATCGTCGCGAATTTTGAAGGATGTTTTTGATTCCGCTTTCTTCTTATGTTAATTATATAATAATGCTTTATTTTATTTTCTCATTCAACTAAATCCGTTTCAAATCAATCAGTTATTGCCGCCCTAAAGATAATTTACATACATTATGCTCCCGAAATTATTGATTTATGTCCTAAAATCGGTATTTTACTTACAAGTAAATCACATTGAGAAAAACATGGGGTTTTCAGTCGTATCGCTTTCTACCTTCCAATTCTATACTCCGCAATGTGAATAACTGATTTTTCAGAATAACCCCTTACCAACCCTGACGTCCCTCGTTCACGAACTAAACAGTCATAATATGCTGGAATCGTCCTTTTATGTTTGACAGAAATAGTATTCTTGGGATATTTTTCTATGTAATTTCATTTGAAGCTATAATAAACCCAATTTCAAATACTTCTGGACCGTGTTTTCCTGTATTGAAGTCTTCTTCAGTTCTTTCCCTCTAAATCTTTTCCACAGTATCGGTCAAGATTTTGACTGATTCTTACCGTTCACCCCTTTGAATTTGAAAAATTTGACTGAGAGTGACGTTGAGCGACAGTTGGGAAATACTAGTGATACTGAAGGAAAGAGTAGTGAAGAAGTGAGTGAAACTGAAGACAATGTCAGTGAAATCAGCTCAAATGATGAAAGTGATTTTGGTAGGGGAAAGAACAATACTGAAAATATTGAGTACATTGAGAAAACAGGAAGAGAATACACAAGTAAACCTCCTCGTGTAGCTAGGCAAACCATTCAGAATATTCTGCTGGAAAAGTAAGGATTACTAAATGCTGGAAAAGTAATGGATAAGCGTGAGTCTTTCGAAAAATGTTAAACTCCTGAAGTTCTTGTCATTATTTTACGGCATGCAAATGAAGAAGAAGCACGAGCTCAAAAGTCCAAAAATGATTTTGAAGAACTAAAAGCCTTCATTGGAGTTTAATTTTGATCGGTGCTTATGAAGATAGCAAGTTAGATTATCATGATTAGTTGTCACATAAACTCGGAAGGCCCTCATACATATTGCACCGATGAGTCGAAACAGATGTAGAGAATTGATTACTATTATTTAATTCGATGACAATTCTACTGGGAAAAGTCAGAGAAAAGATAAGTTTACAACTATTCGTTTAGTATTCCAACTGGTCAATGAGATATTCCCCATATATTACACTTGTAGACCAAACGTTGTGGTTGATGAAATGTTATCTTTGTTTAGGGGCAGGTGCCCACTCAAAGTGTTCATGAAAGAAAAACCAGGAAAGTATGGCATTCTTAAAAGGATGAATACAGACTGCACTGAGGTGTATGTGCTCAGAATGGAAGTCTACATCGGGAAAAAAATGAACCATCTCAGAGCAGACGCACCAAAGGAATTGTGAAACGCCTGGTGGCATTAATCAAGAATTCTGGGTGAAACGTGACAATGGACAGGTACTAGACGTCTGTGGAACTAGCAGAAGAACTTTATCATGATTGTGGATTGACTGTGGTAGGAACTATGCAGAAAAAAAGAAAAGACATTCCTGAAGAACTCAAAACGGTAGCTGGTCGGGAGACTTTTTCAATTAGCAATTCAAAAAGGCAGGCATGTATTAAAATTACCACACTATTATCGCCATTCGATACACTCACCTTTTCAACGGCGGATGAAAGCTGCTGTTCCTCGCTCGCGGCTTCCGATTACACTTTAAATCGCGGAATTCACCTGCCCTAATTCAAACCATACGTTACGTCCTCGTCAACATGAGTCCACTAGCATAGATGAAATGACGACGACGAGCATTCGATGAAACGGGGAGAGTGAGGAGGGGGGGGGGCGCTTTGTGGAGGTTCGGAGTTTTCAGGCAAAGTCTGCTTCGCACGTATTCAGAGGATGTATGGTGAGGAGGTCAAAATGGTAGTTTATCCGAAAAGAAGAGAGGTAGGTGGGGGAAAGTGCACCTTTTAGACAGTGAATACGTGCGATGGAGGGCGAGATAAGAGGAAATAAGGGGAGGGATTGGCCCCCGGAGTTGGAACACCGGATCGAGATTCAAATGGGATACTTTAAGACCCACCGCTCAGCCGTCTAGGCGTAACTCAACGCCCGTCTTAACTTATACTCTTTCGTTATTGCCGTACTTGACTGCGGAAGTACTACCTTTCAGGCACTGTGTTTGCGTGGTGAAGCCTAACTATCACGCGGTTTAAATTCGTCAAAGTGGCGCGACCACGTAAAAGGCATAAAGAGTGTGGGTGCGATATAAGTTGCTGGTCCGTATTACTGAAAATGAATGTGTAATGAAACTATATTGGTCAGCAGATCTCTATTTATTAATCTGTCAACAAAGTTAGCTAACGTGAGCCCAGCTAAAATATCAATCTTAAATATCACTCATGAATGTAAGTGATGCTCGAAGATATTTTATTTAATCGGACAATATTTCATTTGAGCATTATTTTTCTATGTCCAAAGCACATTGCAAATTTTTTCATTGTTAGGCATCCACTCCCCTTTTTTGCGATCTGCTCTAGATTACGTTTTAATAAGAACTCTACTTGTATCAAAAGACAGTAATTTAAAGAATGTTCTTAGAATCATGTGCCAACGTGAGCTTGAAAAAAAGTCTACGTAAACCTAAAAGTTGTATAAATTTCCCGCATTACTGATAATTATTCTTTTAAGAATTTTAATAATTTCCACAATATTTTTCATTTCCCAACGAATTATTTTTTATTTATTTCAGCAGTAGTACATGCAGTAACTTTTGTACAATATCGTTTTTTATGAGGAATATTGTCAAATGCTGTCTAGAAATCCAATTTTGACGCTTTGAGTCGCTTATTCATTTCCCTTAAGTTTAGAATATTGTCGAAATAGAACCCGATATGGTTTTCATATTTTCTCATTTTCCCATTTGTCATGAAGTCCCATGAAGTCACGCCCGAGACAGCAAATTATTTCTGAATTAATTGTTCGATCGACGGAACAATGACTTATAAGTTCAATGGAATTTAAATATATTTTGTGTCGGCATCAACTGGTAATTTTCTATTACCAATGCCCAATAGCTGTTTTGAAAATATGGTTGACACATTGCGCAGCAGATTTACGCGCATGTTGGTCGTTAACGTGAGTTTCTACTCATGTCTTCAAAGATGCGACGCTTTGAGGCAAATGTTGAGTTCATCTGCTGATGTTGAATTTGGTATTACTGGTCTATCACATGGTCCTTTACTGCTTCTCTCCACCTATCTTCAATACCTTCTTGTTTGATTAATATCTTAGCTGTTCTGCCCTTATCCGTTGCTCTTACGGCCCGAAAACACCTTCACTTTAACTTATAGCGCACCCGTTTCCCCTTTTATCTGTTACTTTTCCATTTCTTTGCATTGTCCTTCATACGGTTAGTAGTTATACTAACTTTATTATTCCTTATACCTTTTCCTTCCAATTTAAATATTGAATTTTTACCAATACGTTCTCTTTCCTAATCATTTTCTTTGTTACTCATTGCTCCCTCATACTAATTGGTTCCATCAATCCTATTTGTTTCCTTGCCGCTTCTTACTCTGCCTGATATTTTACACTCCAATGTGTTTTGCTGTGTTTCTTTCCAATTGCTCGTGGTAATCCCTCCTTTTCGTCCCTATCAATTCTCCTACGTGCCACCTCTTTATCCTCCACATCTACAAAGTCTTGTGAATATAACATCACATTTCATCAAAACTAAATTATCACATGAGTTCACATCCGCCTCCGAAAATTTTCGTGAGTTTTTGGCACTGTTCCTAAATCTCTGCCTTACCATAATAAGTCACGAAAGATGATGATTTGATATCTCTCTGTATCACCCGGTATTTTCATTGAGTACTATTTTCCATGTCCTTAGGTGATTTTAAAACCAAATGTTTGCAATTACTAATTAATTTCTACTAAAAAATTCAACTGCCATCTCACCCTGGTCATTTCTAGCCCCTAACCTAGAGTAACTCCGACTTCATATCTATCCCTCCCCTCCCCCAACCCTGCATTCCAGTCGCCAATTATTAACAGGTTTTTCTTTCTCGTGACCTCTCTAATAATATCCTCAGCTCAATCGTAAACCCCACCTCTTACCTTTTCCTCCCTATGGCTACTTGTAGGATGTACACCAGGACAAATAAAATTTCGTCTGGTGTTCTTTAATTTTAACAACTAGTATCCTGTCAAGATGAAATTCCCTTATTATGCACAACTAACGAGTGTACCCCCGTCATTTCATTAAATGGTAATTTTTTTTATTTTTCCTGTTTTCATGTTTTACAGAGGGGTGGCCGCTCCATTTAACCAAGTTCGAAGCTAATATTTTTTCTGACAAAGTCTGAAACGTTTTTCGATTCCCAATAAACTGCGATCTATTAGACCACAAACTTACGACTTCGGCACCATTGTTATGGAAACATATCCATGGCTGCCAAGTCACAGTGCACCAAACATTACCTGAACAATTGATGCTGATGTAGGTTTGACCCAATCATACTATGAGTGGAAGAAAACTATGCAAGATTTGATATACTTACGACAATGGAATTTATACTCAATCTAAAGAATTTAAAACCGCTAAAAACATATGTTTTCCCATTATTTCACTTTCTTCGACTACTTTTTGAGTACGCTTTAGGCATCTTAGAGCAAGGATAGAAATACGAAATCGTCACGAAACGTGTAAAAGTCAGATGATTATAGGCTGTTCAGCAAGCGGAAGGTATGGAGTAAGAGACGCGAAAAAATACTGCGGCTGGCGCAAGGCTAAGTATAAAATAACAATCAGGATGCTTCAACTTTCTACTTTACTCAGAAGATATTATTTTACCATAAGAATAAATCTGTGGAGAGGACCAGAGGATGAAAATATGGACTCTACAATATCGAAATATAGGCTAACGAATTTCACCCTTCGACAAGAAAATGACGCCGATATCATTAATCGAGGGAGAGACTGTTAATGCCAGTCACTTTGTACTTCCGACCTTGCAAAAGGCCATTTTGTTCTTATTTTTTAATGTTGCTAGGATCTATGCCGATAGTATAGAATTCCATTAAGAATTCCTTTTTTTATTTCTTTTCCATTGCTTTAGTATGGTTTCCATCCTTTTCTGCTTTGTCTAGAGTAATTTCATACGCCAAAATGTTTTTAGTTTTCTCCAGTCTCTCCATCAGCCAGTGATATTTGTTCATCATTTTAGTCTTTCAAACTAAATCTGACGTCTCATCAAGGCCAAGTTGTGATCACTGTAAATATCCATATCATGGAAATTCTTACTGTCTCCTAAAAGCTTTTTAAATGACTGTTTCACTATTATAAAAACCATTTTGAAGCCTTCTTTGAAGAAATTGACTTCAGAACCCATAGATTTCAAATGTCATTTTTCCCGCATAAGGGATTATAAATGCGGGATCGATCAATTCTATGAAACTTCCACCCTCATCTAGAGTATACTTTTTACTAGCATATAACAACATCATTTTTATACACTAGTAAAGCCTACCCCCCGTTGACTCTCATCTCCCCCACTATAGATCACCCTGTAGTTATCACTCCAATAGTCCCCGCTATCCTTCCATCTAACCTCGCACAATCCCAAAGCATCTATTTTTCCTTTTTCCATTTCCTGCTTGATATTTTCATTGGCAATCAAACACCCATCCACCGGTCCAACTCCGTGTTGTAACTATAACTTATATCCAATCCTTTACTTTCGTCCTCTATGCATTTAATGTCGAAGAAAATGAGAATGTCAAAAGAGTTGGAAGACTTGTTAAAAGTGGACGAAAAAGAACTATTCGCTTCAAAGATTAGTAGTGATGAACATTCGTCGGCTCCGTCATGTCACAAAACGACCATTTTGGCACTAGAATCCTGGGGTTTAAGGATGGGGGAGGAGGGAAGGTATAAGTATCCCAGCTGGCGTCTTTCTGAAAGGTTTATCTGTATGGCTCTCAGGAACACTACTCACTTTTTCAAGGTTCGAACGCTTTGAATATAAGGCATGGTTCCCGAACGTATCCAAAGAAAACTAACTTAACTTCGATTACGCGTGCACTTACCTCAACTTAAAATCTTCCCTTTTCTTCATCATAGACTTCTTGGGGATCGGTTCCCACAAGTACAGCTTAAAAAACGGTGAATGCTGAGCGTTAAAATCCATACCACTTCTATAACCTTTCCGCGTCGCGGCAAATCCAGCTCCCGGCGCGCGGAGCCGAGCCCCGACGCGCGATTGAAAAATTAAATTTATTTCCGGCGTCGCAAACGTATTTAAAAGTTAACTGCATATAAACCTTAAGAAGTTTTCAAATAATGCTCTGATGTAAGTCACTTTGCGTGACTTTGCCAAAAACACATTTGAATCTCCTACATAATGTAAAATGTGGTCTAAAAACACCGTCCGCCATTTTTTAACGGCACAGCAAGATTGTATCGAAGCTATTCTTTAAAACTAAGGAATTGTAAAGCAAAAGTACCGTGGTAACGGATAATATCTTTTTTTATTCCATAAAAATCCTCCTTATACTTCACCATCAACTTAAATCGGAAGATTTTCCGAGAAAACTGAAGACGGGTATTTTTCCGGAAATTTGCCTGTGTTTGAGCCTCTGTATCTCAGAAACGGATACGAACTTAGCCAAATAAAGTGCTATTCCAGATACATTAATCAATTTTGAGTTTTCATGCGAAATTTCAAGTTCATATCTCAAAGAACGCCATTTTGGAATTTTGGCCAGCTTTTTCCGATTTCCGACCACTGTGCGTCGGTCTGAAAGTGATTCCCATCCCTGTTGTTGCAACACTAACGAAATTATCATAACGGCCTTTGACGTTTCTTGCCGATCTTCTCTGCAGGTGTTATAACCCAGTTTTTAAGCCTGCCTCACAAGGATCCCAAATACTAGCAGCGTATTCCAAGTGGGGTCTAACAAGGGAGAAGTAGCTCATTTCACTAACTTTATCGTCGCACTTACCAAGTATGTACTCGTTTAACGGAGTGTACCAAGAAAGGATAACATAGGTTACATTGTGTACAGTTACATAGGAAATGTAAAAACAGATATACAGTTCTAATGCCTAATACTGTAGGCAGTAAGGGTGCACTAAAAAGGGTGCGGCTTAAATTCGCATATGAAATTTTTTCCCTATTTGAGTCCCCAAAAACGGTATGCGGCTTATATTCGAGTGCGGGTTAAATTCGGAGAAATATGTAAGATTGGATTCGGAGAGATACTTGCAAGAAACACGTGGATAGTGAAACGTACAGGCCCCAAAAAGATATTTTCCAGGAGAAACAGAATGGGCCTGCTACGAGTAACATTTCTAATGTCGAATCCATCGCCAAAGGAAGTAAAACACGCATCGGAAAGGAACAGGTTGCTCGTGATTTTAGAAATACACTATTGCCAGCAAACATTCCCTTAGAGAAAGCTGATGACCCAAACCACAAGCAATTCCTGAACAAAGACATGGAAGGTAGGTGTAAACATGGTGTAACCATTTACATACTATAATACTCATCAATATATGTCAGTAACTTTCTCACAAGCTATACACGTGAATCCCTTCTCTTGGACTACAACCTTGTCGTGGTTGAAGGGCTTGCGTGCTCCGATGACCCCTAGAGCTGCACTGGCGGGAGCATTGCTCCTGGTAGGGTCACCCATGCCAGATTGGTCGAAGGTTAGGAGACAGACGAATGGTAGTCCGCGCAGCGTCTTTACCTCAGTGAGGCGGCTGCAAAAGGCGTCTGACCCCAGTGGGGCGGCCTCTGAAGTGATGGTGTCACGTAAAAAACACTATTGAGTAAGGCCAAGGAATACTACCTCAATTAAAACAAAAACCTTGAAATTATGGACAGTTCTCAATTGATAATGAATCCTGGCAACTACGGGACTCGGCCAAGAGGGCCGGGTGTCGTGCCCGGCAGCGGTGGGAGCAAGGCCCCTACGGTCGTCATCACACGAAATCCTTGCTCAGACGAAGCAGCAGCAGAGGAAAAGAAGATTAAGAAGAGGAACGAAACTATAAGAATAGGCACTTGGAATGTTAGGACTATGCTGAGGGCGGGGAAGCTAGAGAATATAAAGCAAGAAATGGAGAGGGTGGGTGTAGACATCATGGGTCTGGGTGAAGTAAGATGGAAGGATGACGGGGATTACTGGAGCGGCGACTATAGAGCAATTTATAGTGGAGGGAATGAAAGTCAGCGCGGGGTTGCTTTCGTAATGAACAGGAAACTTGGTAGAAAAGTAGTGTATGCAGAACAGGTGAGTGATAGGATAATAGTCGTGGAACTAAAAGCAGAACCAACGAATTTAGTTATAATCCAGGTTTATATGCCTACCTCTAATCATAAAGAGGAGGAGGTAGATGGGGTGTACGATCAGCTAGAGGAAATAATTGGTAGGATACCAGGAAGTAAGCACCTGGTAGTAATGGGGGATTGGAACGCGGTGGTGGGTGAAGGAAGAGATGGGCGGGAGGTGGGCGATTACGGGCTAGGAAGAAGAAATGACCGGGGCGAGAAAGCTGTGGAGTTTTGCCGCAGAAATAACCTAGTAATTACAAATACATGGTTCAGACATCATCCTCGACGTAGGTACAATTGGAAGAAGCCGGGAGACACAGACAGGTTCCAGATAGATTATATAATGGTACGTCACAGATACAGGAATAGTGCTAAAAACTCGCATACGTATCCAGGAGCTGATGCAGACACAGACCACAACTTATTAGTCATGAAATGTCGGGTAAAACTGAAAAAGATAAGAATGGGAAGGAGGGTACGTAAGTGGAATACGGAGGCATTAACTGGGGCAATGAAGAAGAAGTATCGGGAGAAGGTGGATGAGATAATGGGTGAGGATCATGGAGTTATATCAGTGGAAGATGAATGGGGAAGTTTGAAAAATGGAATTATAGAAGCAGCGAAAGCAACGGTAGGCGTAGTGAGTGCAACTAAAATTAGAAAACCGTGGATCACGAAGGAGATGATCAGGGAGATGGAGGAGAGAAGGAAATGGAAGAGTGTAAACTCAGAGCTAGGTAAGAGAAAATACCGAGAATTTAATAACAGGCTTAGAAGAGAAACAAAGAAAGCAAGAGAGGCGTGGTGGAGAGAACAGATCGACGCGTTAGAGAAATACCAAAAAGAGGGAAGAGCAGATGCATTATATAGGAAAGTAAAGGAACTGACGGGTGGTAATAAGGGAAGGGGAATTACAAAGATAACAGACAATACGGGAAAGGTAATCGTAGAACCGAGAGAGATCCAGGAGAGGTGGAAGGAGTATGTTGAAGAGCTGTATGGTAAAGAAATAAGGCCCAATAGGTTAGATATAGAAAGGGAAGACGATATCGACAGAGATGGCATCGGACCAAGTATCCTAGATAGCGAAATTGAAAGAGCTCTACGAGACATGAAAAGGAATAAGGCGGTGGGAATAGATGACATACCTGCAGAGTTTTTAAAGAGCATGGGGAAGAACGGAAGAGGAAAACTTTTTGCGCTAATTCGTAGGATTTATGAGGATGGAGTGTGGCCGGAAGACTTCGCGAAGACTGTACTAATTCCTATACCGAAGTAGAGTAAGGCAAAAACTTGCGAAGACTATAGGACAATAAGCTTAATATCCCACTCGGCCAAAGTAGTTCTTAGGATTCTAAACAGAAGGCTAGAGAAGAAGGCGAATAAATACCTGGGTGACGACCAGTTCGGATTTAGGAGAGGAACGGGAACGCGAGACGCTATAGCGGTGATGAGGACTCTAGTAGAAAGAAACCTAGAGTATGGACAGGATGTTTTTGCATGCTTCGTAGATTTCGAGAAGGCGTTTGATCGGGTGGAATGGACGAAATTAATGGGAGTGTTGAATAAATTAGGGGTCGATTGGAGGGACAGGCGTCTGATTCGAAATTTGTATATGAATCAGACTGCGCAGGTTAGGGTAGCCAATGGAGAATCGGGATGGGCCACGATAGGACGGGGAGTGAGGCAAGGGTGCCCACTATCGCCGTTGCTTTTTAATGTGTATTCAGAAGAAATGGTAAGGGAGGCTTGGGGGGAGGAGGTTGTAGGAATAAAGGTAGGAGGGGAGCTGATAAAATCAGTGAGATTTGCAGATGATCAAGCATTGGTTAGTCAGTCGGCCAAGGGGTTACAGTCAATGGTGAATGCATTAGAGGTGCAGTGCGAAAAGTATGGGATGAAGATCAATCACAAGAAAACGAAAGTAATGAGATTTTCTAGAAGTAAGAAGGCGGGGCTGAATATAAGGGTGGGAGGGCAGAAGATAGAGCAGGTCGAGCAGTTTACGTATCTGGGTAGTATTTTGGAGGCGAATGGGTTTAGTGGTAAGGACATCAGATGCAGAATTGCGCTCGCTAAATAAGCATTTTCGAAGAGAAGGGAATTGATGAGGGGGGGTCTGAGAAGAGACGTAAAGAAGAGGCTGGTGAAAACTTTAATATGGAGCGTGGAGCTATATGGGTCGGAAACTTGGTCATTGCGAAGGGAGGATGTGCGTAGGCTTGAGGCGTTTGAGATGTGGGTTTGGAGAAGGATGGAGAAGGTTAGCTGGATGGCGAGAATGACGAACGAGGAGGTATTGGATATGGTCGGAGAGGAGAGGAAGCTTGTTGCAGAGGTTCGGAGAAGGCAGAAGAGATGGATGGAGGAGGTTTTGAGAGGAGAGGGCATGTTGAAGAGAGTGATAGAGGGGAGAACACTGGGGAAACGTGGGAGAGGAAGGAAGAGGATAGGAATTCTGGACGAAATAAGAGGAGGTAGAAGATATGAAGAATTGAAGAGGGATCTAATAACGGGCCATCCTTAGGAGAGAATGCGAGACAATTTCTATTAGGTTGGGATACAAAATGGGGACTGTCCAAGAACCTACCAATCAGCTGGTAGAATACTTGAATGAATACACGTGAATGTCAATCTTTATTTGGCTGCAAACCTTTTTTTAATTTTGAAATTAAATTAGAAATAGTGTTTTCTGTTATTCGGAAATATAACAATAGAAAGAAAATAAAATAAATATTCTTATTTTTTCAATCTGATTTTGTATTCCGGTCGAAATACCAAAATGTTTGCTAAAACAAGGATTTTTTGCTATATTTTAGTGTTTTGGCATCGTCCCCATAAGAAGCAGTCGAGATTCCGTGTTTGACGTTGTGTAGGGTAGCCCTAACTTCTTTTTTGGATCTCAAATGTACCATTATACTGTTTGTTCACATTGGTATGAAGTCTTTATTGAAAATATATTTTTAAAAACCTTCCTTTTAGACTCTTTTTTCCCGACATTAAACACAGCTTTTACCTTTTTACAATGATTTTATTTACCGTATTTGTAATTTTTAACACAGCTTTTGATGATTTTTATTTACCATTATTCGGTGTCCCTACCTATACGTAAACGATAGGGTGATTTGAATACATATCTGAAATTAGCAATAAATGGCACAATAAAGTTTAAAACTGTGACTCCAATTTGAACATAAGGACGGATTTCTAATGTAATGATGAGATAAGGAAACGAAATTTTCACTTTTATTTTAATGTTTGTTCACATAAGCATCCATTCCAGTCTTTTAGCAGTTTAATTTGCCCATTTTTTTCTATTTAATCCATGTTCAGGGCCCAACAATTCCTTTATTATTGCTTAAAAATTACCTGGCTCAATTTTACTACAGTCATGACGTAGGAGTCTGCTTAAAATGCATGGCATTTTATTTGCAAAAGCATGGCATTATACCAATGGTGCAACAAAATTGATTAGATAAAAATTATGCAACTTCTACGGCGTGAAAGACGTGATGGTTGACAAGGCGTTCTAGGATAGTTGTATATTTTTCTTCAGCTAAAAACTTAGTTTTTCAAAGACATTCGCATAGCTGTGCAAAATTCCGCATGACGCAAAACATTTTCTTTTCTTTTGGCAATAGCTTCTAGTTTTTTACACCGATTTTTTATGAAAAACCATTTTTCCCCAACAAATTTGTCGGAAAAAAAACTTTTTGAGAAGATCAGAACAAAATCTGAAAGAAATTGTCAAGAAACGATTCAAATTGTCAAAATAATTCTAAAAAAAAGAATCCAGCACTAAGAATAGATCCTGTGACCTTCGGTACGTGGGACGACGACATTAACCTCTACTCCGTCCTACCCTGAAAATAACGAGCGTTCTCATGAGTTTACATTCGGCATGCTAAGCGGGGTCCCGGAAAGAAGAATCTGACTGTACGTGACGCGAGTTTGTTCTTTTTCCCCCATGCCAAAAGAGCCCAACGGGCCAAAAGAAGTTTACACTTCAATAAAAATATTCATAACGCCGGCACACGAGTGACTCTTAGGAAAGGTACGCACATCAAGGTGAGCAACATCCGTCCTTTCCACTCGCTGTCAGTCATTATAGGCCAAAAAAAGGCTCCACTAAAAATATGGTCACTTGAGCCATGACTCCCGCCTCCGTCGTAGGTTCCTGTGCCCTCGAAACATGTCGATGGTTGAATGCTCCATTCCAATCACCTGGCTTTCCCTTCTCCTGCTGGGCTCCGTGCTCCGAAGAACTGCTCAGCGAAGGTGTGGATCACCTCATACGCTCTCCTGCATGCGAACCCTCTCCACCGTCCCTCCCCTCTTATCGCCCCCTCCTATCCCCCATGCCCATGAGAACAACGCCCACCCTCCAGGGCAACGATCGCCTTCCTTAAACCCCCAACCCCTACATTGCGAGTTGTCATCGGCGAAAATATTAAAGATTATTATTGAGGTAATTATCGGTAAATGTAAGTTTTGAATGAGATTTAATGAGAAATAGATGGCGCTTGTCTCTAAATAACTGAAGCAAATTTATGTCTGTTGTCAAATACCCTCTTCCTGTTAGACCTCACTGGTGCCATCGTCCTCATCATTGACTTGGAGGGAGACTGCCTCCGCTGGGAGGAAGGCTGACAGCCCTAAGACCTATCACTTCATTTCTTCTGGGTGGATTACTAGCAGCATGGGTTTTTGAAAGGCTTGCAAGCGCATTGAATTTTACTTGACTAGGGCATCGATTTATTGATTTAAAAAAACGTGGTCTGCGTCGGACCAGACGGTGGAAGTTATACTTCTTTGGCCGGTCGCACACACCCGCTCACACACACAGGCAGACAGGATATATAAATGAAATAAAAGACATTTTTTCTCTATTATTCAATATATTTCTCTTCGATATATTGTTATGAGTGATTTAATTTTTATAATATACACCTATATATTATCTGTTATATACACCTATATACTATATGTACGTTTTTGTATGGTTTTTTGTACGTTCGAACTTTGAAAAGAAGTTTTGTTTAAAAAGAAATCGCCCCAACCGGGAATCGAACATGGGACTCTTAGGTGAAAGTCGAGTGCGCTACCGACTCACCCATCGATGCTCTTGTTCAAAGTTCGAACGTACAAAAAACCATACAAAAACGTACAATTGTGGATTTTTCTCACCCAAAAAAGAGCGTGACGCGGTTTCTCGACCAACATCGCATACCAAAAGTCTCCAACGGGCGCAAAGAAGTATAACTTCAAAAAACCTAGGGGCCCCAGTTAAAAGAACGAAGATTGAAATCGTATCCGATTTCACTGTGCACTTTGTGTCTTCTTACATGAATGTCGAAATTTGAGTTTCAAGTTGGAGTGTACTTTCCTTGTCACATTCGGGCGGTCTTTAAAGTGAAAACATTTGCTCCTTCGAACACCTTTAGTTGCTTTATTCCATGGCACTTCCGACAAAGTCTAACTAATTATCATTGGATGTATTGGCAGTGCTTTTTTAAAGTCATTTCATTATTGCAAACACTCCATCCGACCTGTTTAATCTCTTGTTTTCGTGCACTGGAGAAGAAATTCACTGTTCACTTGATACTCAGTAAAGTAGCTCCCTGTTTCTATAACTATACCTGCGTTTTAAAATGTTAAACATCAAGAATATAAACAGTCAAAGAAAACATAGAACGCAGGATATAACTGACTACAACTGAATACCATTCTCGGTTGTCGGCTTGACAAGCCCATGGTCGCGGGATTTAATCCCGTCTCGCGCACGCATTTTGTGTTGTGGAACGTAAATCGAAAGGTGACAAGTAGAGTGAGCATTGAAAAATGATCCTTATCACTAGTGTGACGTACTTGGGGGAAATAAATATTTTGCCAACAAACGAAGAACCGCTAAATCTCTCCGTAGAAAAATGGGCTTCTTTCCTGATGGCATATTATTCCTAGGTGTCGGCAACGACGAGGGAAATTCGAACACAGTAAGGTCTAGTCGAGAAGAGAACTCATCGTCGAAATCATTGACGGACGGACAGATGTCATTTTTCCCACGAACGATAAGGGACCATAATAGCTGCCATGAGACTTTTATCTAGGTTTGTCGTTAGGTAGTGTAGCTCTTAGTAGTGGTAGTACTCCTATTACTTGAATCCTTATCTGTTACCTAGTACATACTAACAGCACGCCCAGGATGTTTTCTACATGGGTCTTGAGTCCCTGTCCATCTGTGTAGTTGTAGAATGCATGTATATTGAGGTCACTCTCCATTTTGATGACATCTGTAGTGTAGTGTTGCATGCTTGTGAGGCTTCGCCTCATGACAAGCATTAGCGATTTATGCTAATGCATAATTAGTCGTAGTTACACTAACTTTAGGGTATAGTGTAATGCATGTTGGTGAATACTCACCCCCTGCCACACACCCCTGAGGTGGCTTGCAGGGTATTTTGTAGATGTAGATGTAGATTACTGGCCGCTTGAATGCTTTTGAGTGTTTTTCGCACAGGCCTCCAAACTGAGGCAAATTAGATATGCCTTGCATGCATTTGAAACGTTTCATTGAACTCTCTCGCTGTCGCAAATGCTTCCTCTGCATTCTTTCCATTCCCTTCCTTACTCCTCTAAGCCTCGCTCTTCCTCTCGCACTCTGTCAAGGTCCTGGTATTCAACCGTTGACCATTGTTCCCACCGTAACCTGCGATGCTTGACAAGACACCACCAATAAAGAGGGTTACCTTTTTTGATCGTGAAAACAACGTAGGTTCAATGCATTTTTCAAGGATGGAGGTAGAATTTCAATGATTACGCAACTTAATAAGCCGTAAATGCGCAGATACTAATGAGTTAATAACTACGCAAAAATAGCCAAAAACAAAGTAAGAAGAATATTTTAGCTTTCTTATGACCGATTGCTTTTTTTTAATTGTTGACTTATTATGCTCCTAAGTAGAGAACGTAACCGCTTTGAATAATTTTATTTGGGGTATCATCCATTCAAGCAGCCATAAAAAATTTTTGTTGAAGATATTTTCTGAAGATGGAAGTTAATTTTTTTTTACAAAACTATAAATTTTAACTAGAGGCAAGAAGAGTAAATATTTATATTCACCATTTCTTGACCAATAACTCGCAAAAGTTTTGTATTAGATTCGGGTCCGGTGAGTTCAACGCTTTTTAAGTTTTATCATCGATAAAAGCTACGATATTGCAATATTAGTGGTTTATATCCTGATTCGAATGAGTAAAATCTAACGCCACCGTTTAATTAGGTAGTTTCGTTTATAGTTTTTCTTGCCGGTCTGATATTTCTCAAACTGGCTTCATGGAGGCGGTTTTTCACTGTGCGGGTGCTGTAATTTAAGTTTTATGTCCTCTTCATCACAGCCGCCCCGAGAACAGTAAGAGAATTCCCATTAGGGTGTTAACGAGTGCTGCTGTCATCATCTCAAGTCGTGCATCTTGGTCTCCGCTTCTTTGTCGTGTTGTCATCGTCTCATCTCCCTCCCTGGACCATTTAAGCCAGCAATGTACTGTGCTTCAGTTCAAATTCATTGCCCTAGATATCTGAGTGTCAGTAGAGCATGTCTTAAATATCCCATCGATGTATTCCCTCCCTCCTGGACTTCATGGAATATTGAGAATATGCATGGAAATTCTCACAGATAAATAATTGAAGTTCCTGTAAATGCAATTGCATTCAAATTCGCATTCTATCTAACCTGCTGGTAAACTCCCATGAGTGTCTTTGCGAGAAGATGCCTTTTGCCTTACCTGCGGAGTTATGCATAAGGAAAACTATTGATTATTTCTTGGTTTCGGTTGATGCGTACGGGAGAGTTAAATAGAACGTTTCAAATGCATACAAGGTTATCTAATGTGCTTCCGTTCTCGTGGCCGGTACGAAACGCGCTCGGAGCTGACTTGTGAACGGGAGTTCATCACCGATCCCGATGATTAGTCCATCACTTTAGTGCGTTTGAATTTCCATCGTCGTGACAGACTTAAAATTATTACGTCATCAGAAAGGAAAGATTTTCCCTGAGAGTAATTGTAGCGGTGCTCAGTTTCTCAGCAGAACAACCGTGAAAGCGCTGCGTACTGACTCTCAGCGTAGTATGTAGATGTATATACTTTAACTTGGTATATTATTTTGGAATTTGCGGTATTGGAAGAAAAGGTAATACAAAGCAGAAAACTGTTATTGTGAATTTATCGGAGCACTTGCCATGACCCACCACAATAAGTCTCTTGTAGTCGAAGAAGGTGAAGCAAAGACAATGAAAGTGTTATATGTTAATATTCCCTGGGTAATTTATCTTTAATGCTCAGACATGATGGTAGGAATCAGTTAATCATCATCAACAGTTGCTCTGCCGACTAGTAGATTCCATCCACCTTCGTTGTCTCCATTCACTTCTGTCCCCCGCCTGTTCCGTGGTCTCCTTGGATCCTCCTTTCTCAACCTCATCTATCAGTTTCCGCCTTCTCATTCCTTTCCACTTCTCCCTCTCCACCCATCCTTTAGCTGCAATTAGTATCCCCTTTCCTCTCAATACATAACCGATCTATTGTTTGTGTCTCTTCCGAATAGTTTTTAGGAGTTTTCTATCCTCTCCAATCCAAATCAGCCACTCTTCATTCCTTATGTTGTCTGTCCATCGTATCTTCTCTAATCTCTTCCACGTCCACATTTCAAGGGCCAAAACCTTATGCTTCTCTCTTTTTCCAAGGCCTATGTTTCACAGCCATACATCATGAGACTCCATACATAACACTTGACTAGTCTATTCCTCAACTCCAGTCCCAAGTTGCTGCATAATATACTTTTCTTCTACTGAAGGGCTTTTATGTCATGGCTCTCTTGGTATTAATATCTTATTCACTTTCTTAGTTCTCAGTTAGCATCCTCCCTATAGAATTGCACTTTAAACTTGTTCAATTCGTTGCCATTTTTCGGCCTATGATGACTGACAGCGAGTGGAAAGGACGGATGTTTCTCACCTTGATGTGCGTACCTTTCCCAAGAGTCACTCGTATGCCGGCGGTATGAATATGTTTATTTTTGTTACAGGAGGAAGCTATTGCCTTTGAGAGTTTTTCCGTCTTTGGAAATGGTTATGTCCAACGTTCCAAATTAAGGACAATTACACAGCTATCATGTCCCAGAAGAGATCCATTTTTCAAGCGGAAAGTGATCAAAGTTTTATTTGCGCGGATGAGTGTAAATTCCATCCACAGAAGTTAATACAGTTGAAGTAGTTAGTACTATGCAAATACCTTATACATGAGTCAATAGAGTTCATCACAATAATCTCATTCCTAGGTTATTTTGCATGTCTTTGAAAAGCATAACTGAGTGACTGAAGATCCCTAGGTCCTAAAAATATGTGATCCTGACCATTCATTTCGTCACAAGTATTGGGATGTGATAACATTTTCCGAAATCTCCGATTATTAGCTCAAAGAGCATCCAAGACATTTCCTCAGGCATCAAATCGAAAAACCAACAGGTCTTCACCATTTGCATCAACGCTTTCCGAAGACGTTTCACGACAGCTTAACACCAAAATAAAAGATTCTGCAATTGTTGCTCATCTGCAAATTCCAAGCTGCGATGAGTGGTGATTCAGACCGAAGGTGGCCGAAGTCAGCCGAAGAGGTACAAGGACGGGAACTGGGTACTCTCCGCGACTAGACGGAGGTTCGCAACGAACGTTATTTTTGCGTTTTTATCGAACTACTAGACGCGGCCTCGAAAGGTACCGTTGGAATGGTTAAGGAAATCAAGCTTTAATGGTGCACGCTAACCAAATAATGTTACACTAACGTAAAACTAACGTTAATGTGCTGGTTGGGTATTATATTTGGCGGACCATGTATGACATTGCATGACCTAGTTACTCGGGTGTTGAAAATTGGAGGTAGTAAACTAAAATATGTAAATTAATATAGTGAAAGAAAAAATTTATTTATATTTGCGACCTTGGTTAACTGTAAATTTAGGTCAGAAATCGTGTGACTACTCTGGAGCATCCCCTGGATTTTCATTCCCAGACGCCTACGTAAGGAACCAGATGATGAGTTGGCCCATGGATGCCGCGAGTAAAGAGTTACATTCACGTATTTCAACGGCGTTATTTTAACGTTATCTCCAAATGATATCGTCCAAACGAGAAGAAATGGTTCTGATGGTTTGGCACTATAATGCATTCCAAACCTTGTTGGTTCAAACGTTATAACAGCGTTAGTGTGCTGAGGGGTTTTTGTGGAAGAGACGTGAATGGAGGAAAAATAAATTCTTGCCGGGGTGGTTGGAAACAAGCCGAATAGTATCCACTTAACATACGACGTTGCATTAAGGATGTTGACATTCTTAAATGCACTACCTCATTTGTTCTACCACAACTGAATTTAACCCTCCGTATTGTTTCACTGGTCAGTGTCAGGTCGACTTTGAGAGAAAGCAAGCTTGTTCCTTTTTTACATGGCTTTATTCCACAGATAAAATTCACCCGTTTGTATGACTTTTCTGCTTCAACGTTACTTTGATTTTGAAAATACTATTGCACTCTAAAGTTAGCATGTTAATAGTAAACTACTTCTGCATATTCAGTTATGTTCGTTAAAAAATAATAGAAATCATTCCTATTTTAAAAAGGCAAAAGAAATGCTTAAATATTTACATTTGAAAGTGAACAAATGCAAAAACTTTCGAGAAGATGATTTATAATTTATCGCAAAGATACAATATTCCCTTAATTGTCGCAAGAGCTAAAGCGCACAACGCCGGGTTAAACAAATTCACTGCTGCTGTGATTACTATTGCCCTTCTCTCAGCCATGAATTTTTAAACATGAACAATTCAAAGTTCGTACTTCAAAACCTCTTCAAGGATGGTCATCGGATCATCTTTTGGAGGACCGAAATATCCATTCCGTTGAATATGAGTGTCCATTAAATACAATATGTTCTTGCCCCAAATGTGCAAAGAAAAATATAAAAATGAAGAAATCCTCAGCTCCATGTAGAGTGAGATACAATGGTGACATAAACCGGCTTCACCAAGTATTTCGACAGTATTGTTAACCTTTCAGAGGGATTCTGGTGATATGCACACACGAAGAATGGAATCAGCAGCAGGAAACCATCTAGAATTCGAAATTTCAGCACTCACTCAAGCCAATTTTGCTGGACTTTTACCTCATTTATTTTCTTGGCATATTTTGAGTAAGTATATTTGGTCAGATATTATGATACTTTCGATACACGGACGACTTTTTTATACTCATGAAATTGAAAAACTATTATAATCATGAGAATCCGACGTTTTCGCAATGCTTCCTGTGAAAAACCGCAGGCAGAATGTATGTTCATTAGTTTGGACCAGTTTCTTCGCCATGAACGAGTGACTCCTATTTTTAAATGTAAATTAGCCGTGGTCCCATCAAAACACAATGATTCCAGACTTTTCATATTAATTTCAAAATTTAAATAATCCACATTCACACATGATATAGCCACAGCGTTTCCACTTTCCGGAGCGTTATAGCCATCATACTCAGAATCTGGTTCAATGATAAGAACAATGTGCTCTTTAGTAGGAATCCCCTGAAAATTAACTTTGTTCCTACGCTGAAGACTTTTCTTTCATCGAAACAGAGGGTTTTCACATTCATTCTGTTTAAATCCCTATCTTGGAAAATAGAACAGTTGGTTCCACAATTCTTGAAATCGAAAACATATTGGTCAAAGAACTCACATTTCTTACTGATCAAAACCCTTTGAATATACTTTTTATTGATTTTGCGGCAGTTGGTCATACCAAATTAATCTAACAAAGTAGGAAGGGAAGGATGAAAAAAATGATGTCTTCTTCTAGAGAGATATTTTGACTATTTTGTGATATAGAAATATTTTGACTATTTTGTATCAAACCTGGAGAGGAACACAAATTATTCTGAATCAGCCTTCATCCTATTTTAAAAGGTTCCGCAGAACAAATCATATCACTTTTGGAAGTATATGCTATCGCCACGTAGCTATCACCGCAGTTCTCGCGAATTTTGCGTGGGAAACTTTTTCAGCACATATTCATGAGTATTCTCTTTGGGACTTGAAATAGGAAAGGACTTATAACCACAGTTATTTTTCTATTTCTTCTTTACTACAGTGATTCTCAGCTGCCATTCAACTCAAAATAGATCAAGTTTCCTCATAAATTCAAAATTGAAAATCAAATAAGATGCATTGAGCTCGAAGGCCCTGAAAGAAAAGAGAATAGGCATATCATTGGACGAAAACAAATATCATGACTACCCTACGCTAGGGAACTTCAGAGTAAATAGTCAACAGTAGTCATTTAAAGAGGAATATAGTTAAGTCTTCATTAATAGTAGCAACAAAGCTGACAATTAAAGCTATTTCTTTGAAAGCGTATAAACGTAGGACGCTATCAAGCATGACTCATATATCCTTATCCTTAAGTAGTGAAACAAAATGTAAGTAGTAGGTATCCTGAGTAATAAAAACATCTCCGTAAGCAGGCCTACGGAGAATGGCAAAATGCGAAAACTATATTGAGTTGTTTTTCTGCAATATTCTGAACTAAAACGAAACGAAAAAGTGGGGGAAACGCGTCAATTTTAGGTTTCAAGCCAGCATTTCACAACTTTCCTCTCATAAAATAAACATATTTTTATTGCAATCATGCGATGTGAACGAAAAATCAGATAATTATATACATGATTTTCTTACAGGTGGAAAAATAATATTGGTTAAAATCGCAAAAAAAAATTATGCAATTAAAATTGGAAAACATGGTAAAATTATTGAAATTTCTTACGTGAAATGTTATCAATCAAGCGTAAAATATTTACTTACATACAGTTAAGTCAACGTAAAACAAAGTTTTACGTTTTAAAATTGTATAAAAGTCAACGTAAACCTTATAGTTTGACATTGACGTTTTTCAAGCCCCCGTTGGCGCACGTTTTTAAGATAATTCTTTTAGTGTCCGTCTTGCGATGAGGAGAGTAAAAATTACTCTTTATATTTTCCATTATAAATAAAAAACAGTGATTTAGATACGAAAACGGAATAATTGGAAAGATAATATGGAAACGTGATTTTCTAAGAGATCGCAAAAAAGGTGGGATCGGATACATAACAATGAAAAAAATGTGCATTGTATATTGAAAAATAATGCGATAATATAATATTGTCCGATGTTAAAAAAGTTTCTAAATTTACATTCATTCACAAGTGAAATATTTTTATTCAGATCCTAATACATATTTTTGTTGGGCTCACGTTGGGTACTTTAGCTAACTAATTATTTAATAGATGTCTGCTGGCCAGTTGACTTATCATACCTATACGTTCGCTTACACGAATACGGTCCAACGACTTTCTTCGCATTCACACTTTCTCAGCCATTGACGTAGTTGCGTCACCTTGACGATTTAAACCGCACGAGAGTTGGGCTTCGCCACGCCGAAACAGTACCTGACAGTTTGTATTTCCGCAGTCATCCACGGCCTTATGAAAAGTGGATGAGTTCAGACGGGCGGAGAGTTTCGTCGGGACGACTGGGCGGTGGGCCTTAAAGTACCCCATTCGAACCTCGATGCGGGTCTCCACCTCTGGAGGCCATTCCCTCCCCGTATCTCCTCTTATCTCACCCTCCATCACCCTCACTCATTCATAGTCTACAAAGTGCACTGTTCCCCTCCTACCTCTCTTCTTTTCCGATAAACAACCTTTTTGACCTCCTCACCTTACGCCCTCTGCATACGTGCAAAGCAGACCTTGCCTGAAAATGCCAAACCCCTACTACGACCCCCTCCCCCCCTCCTCTTTCTCGCCGCTTCATCGTATATAAGGTGAATCGTCGTCGTAAATAATTCTTTCTGTTCCGGGGCTCACTATGAAGAGGACGTGTTATATATTTAGGGCTGTGGTGTGTGAAATTCGTAAAATAGTCTGCGATCGGATGTCAAGAGCGAGGAACAGCAGCGGCCATCCGCCGTTGAAGAGGTGAGTGTAACAAATGTAAAATATAGTGTGATAATGTTAAATTAAATTTGTGCCTTTTGAATAGTTAATTGATAGTCGCAGTATTCACGCGTGGAACATAATGATTCTATGTATGGTGACTTCAACGTGCGAAATTCTCATAAAGACTCTTCATTAAGCATCACCATATTTTAACTTGTAACTTGCGAGTCATACTTGAATACACTTGAATGATTTCATTTCTCTCTTTCAGAGGTAAACTGTTTCCACTGGCTGATTTCCAAGAAACCAATTACACTCATAACGAATGCAGGTTGTTACTACTTTCATTTGATTCTCGATTATTTGTTCCTGGGATTTCATTTCTGAACTCTCTCTACTTACCACGTGGGTCACCCAGTGCTTGCTCCTAATACAGGACTGGCTCTCAGCGAAGATCACCGTCAATAACTAATCACATCAGCATCACTAACCGCACATTTAGTCCTATAGCTTTTCTTCTTTGGTGCTATTTTTTGCTCAACATTCCCTTTTAAAGTTTCCTAGTGTTTTTTTCTTGGCGTATGCATTTAGAGGAGTTCCTTCTGTTGCTGATCTTTCTTCCCTACTGTAAATAGGGAAGTTAATCATCAGTGAGTTTCACTTCATCAAATTCCTATAATCCCATAAGATTTCAGCCTAGGGTTTAAAAATAGAGCTGAAATATTCATGCTTTCCTCGACTGTACCAGTCCTCTGGATGTTTCCTCTCGGATGGTACTCGCAATCTCATCCCATGGTGTACAGGCTCTTAATGTGGTCTTCGAGGTACCTGTTTAATGTAACTCTAATAGGAAGTCATTAAATGATTCGTATTATTATGCCTATAAGCCATCTTCCTAATATCTTCATTTGCTTATTTCCCCTAAATTTCCTTAACTAAAATATTCTGCTCCTAACATTCATCATCTCTTATTCGTGACCCGGTATCTTGTCCTCTCCTTTAAACATCTCCATTCCTTCGCGACTCTTCACATGTCTCTTTTCAAAGGATTGTTGCCATGCCTAAAATAGGCCGTAATGTTAATGTTCATCCGTTAACGGATACTTATTTTAAAAATATAGTTCTCCTTGCTGAGTTTCATTGCTGAGTTGCCACCATATTGCTATAAGAATAACCACAAAAATTCTCAAATGTTAAATACATTACGTGAACTAAACACTCATCGCCACCATTTCTGCTGAAGGAGACGGCCTTTTCCTTACAAGAAAGAAGATCCTTCGCTCCAGCATTGGTGTGTGAAGTGTAACGAAGAAAGTGTTACTGTGATTTCTTTTAAGTGCATGGCCATTCTAGTGATGGTGAATTGGTGCAAAGTGTTTGATATTCGCGTGCACCGGGGGATCGGCGATGGAAACTACGCAGTGCTGCCACCGGTGGACCTTGCTGTAAATACCCAGGTAGGGATTCGACTCCTCTCCGTGCGCATGAAGTTGGATAGAGGGCTCTTTCGCACAATCTCCCATCTATCCATCTATTTTGCGCACACAGGTGAAGTGTGTAGGGTTCTGCGTTAGCTTCAGACAAGGCATCCTTCGCGGTAGGGCCACCGTCGTGGCTTAAGGGGCACAAACTTCACTTAGAGAATTGGAGGGAGAAATTAAAGTGATTTTAGCCGATGAAATATAGGTAGGCAATTAGTGACTGGTTCCAATAAATTACCGAAACACACAATATACATAGGTACAGGTCACCGTTAACGTAACGAGGTATTAAGTGCAAGTGGACAGCTTAATATTCCGTTACGTTTATATAATCAAGTATCAAGCACTGAATAGCATTGCTTGATATTTTGTCACATTCGCGATGGGGTATGAAGAACGTTGAGTACTTCATATTCCGTCGTGCTGGAAATGTTCAAATTCTCTTTTCGTATATTTCAAAATTTTATCGAAATTCCATAAAAATGTAAACTCCGCAATCACTTTTCTTTACTTTTTTCCGAAGGCAGTGTTTCCCTTGCTTGAAGGGCACTGCAACATGGCACAGTATGACGTCTCTCTCTGCAGAGATCTGTTGGAGACCTGCATGAGTGGGGTGATGGACCGGCCATCGGCCTTCGTCTCCTCTTTGACGAATGCCGGAAGTGGGTTCCAGTGAGCTGGCTCGGTACCTCATAGGGTAGCGCCAGGAAACCCGAGCAAACTTCCTTTCTTACTTTTACAATATCTTCATACAATAATCGTACTTATAAGTAATCGCCGTCCTTTCACTTTCCTTTCCCATTCATCGAATACCCCTTACTTTTCTAAGATTCTCACACAAAAATTCTCCTAGACTGGACCCTATGATACCTTTACCATCGTGCTAATAAGTAATTTCAATTTTTCATATCCTCTTTCCTCTTTGTAGAAATCCTTCGTGATTAACACTCCTTATCTAACAAGACGCGTATTTTAACGGATATCTCATTTATGCAACGACTCATACGTAAACATGCTTAGACTGCAGTGAAAGTGTAAAACAATTAGCTCTTTCTCAATGCTACAGATTTTATTGATTGCACAAAGCTAATCAAAGCACATTTATCTTATATTCCGGTATATACAAGCTATTTAAACCATTAATGTACTCAAATACTTGTCATGTTGATGTCAAAATGCGTCAGTGTTATACGGAATGTCCTTAATCAATCAATGACTGATGCTCGTGTTGTGTCACCGACAGAATTAATGTTTCCCCATATAATTTAACACAAATTGCTGGTACAAAGCTGCAGCAGCATTGGAGCTGAATATGCAGTTCATTTCTGTGTAGGACTTCTTAAAAAATAAAAACTTAATCCTAGCGAACTCGTAACTCCCAGCCTACTCCTATCGAGGTGAACTATCACATGCCTATCATACGTAAGGAATACGGGATAGTGCTTCCCTGGACGAAACCTCTCGAATTAATACTTGTTTGGGCCCTCGAGCCGGAAAAGTGTTGCAGGATATAAATTCATCAGGTGTACATCCCATTTATATTTAAATTCAACATCGTATTCCTGCGAAACACACAAAAATTCACGGAACGTTCCTATATCTCGGTAAATTTCTCGCCATTGCATATGACCGTAGAGGACAGGATCCGGAGGATCAGAAAGTTGAAATATTAAACGGTGACGCTCTCAGTAATATTCCTTCATATTACGAGATCAACGTGGTCATCATAATGATCTTATATTATTCCCTGTGCCATTTCAGAAGACAGTTCTTTTATACACTAGCTTCACGATCACTTTCCGACTCTAACCTTTCTGGCTTTTCTTTTTCTCGTTAATCAAAGAGAAATCAGTTAAGATGGAGTTATAAGCCAAAGTGGCAATCATTTCGGACCAAATTTAATAGTATTATTTAAAATTTCCTCCGGCACCTCCAACGGTATGCTAAGTCGGGTGCTGTAACACAAGCCCAATACCAGTTCTCAAAATTTATAAACAATCAGAATGCTTAGGGTGCGGTCCAGAGAACGCTACGGAGTGCTACAAACGCTCACGCTCCAAACGCTTCCAAACAGCGGTCCACGGTGGAAACAGACGCTCCCAACTTCCTGCCAGTGGACCGGTTTCCGGAGCATTTGTAGCGTGTGTGTCATGGCGGAGTCTCGTGTTTCGTTTGATGATATGATTGAAGAAGAACGTGCTGCATTAGTCGCCATTATTCAAGGTTTTATGGTACCGTCACCGCTTTACGAAGAGAGTGAAGAAGAGCGGATAATACAGGAGGTACTACGAGATTTCAAGGAGGAGAGAAATTGTATTCCTAGAATCGAGGGATACGTGGAGAGGATTGTGCCCTCATTTTCCGCCACGGAGTTTCAGGCGCACTTCAGGTAATTATACCATTTATTTGTTTACGTGTGTGGTTTTACACGCGCTCTTTATCGCATCAACATTACCCTTACAAAGCAGCAAATTTTAAACATTACCTTATTCTCCTCACTGTCATTTCCATCGTAGTAATTCAGTTTATAATGTGTCATCGAGGATTGTTAAATGTTTCATTGACTCTGGATCCAGTCTTTCAGTTAAGTGAAAGATTTCCTCCATGCCATTGAACTACTTACTGATATTGTTCATTTATCAAGATATTGTTGTAAGAATTTTCTAAAGCGTCATTTGTAAAGTTCAAAGTTGTTATTAGTTTTAATCAGATGGTGTTAATGTTCCCTTCTGTGCTATTCATAATTCTTAATATATTTTTGTAGGATTATCTAAACTTTTTGTGCATTTCTTTAAATGTTTTCTTAATGTTTAAAAACATTTATATTATAAATTCATCACTCGTATTTTATGATCTATGGTGAATACTGTGCATATCTTTTTGAAATTTATTCTTGTCGGAGGCTATCAGTCCGAAAATAAATATTAATATTATTTCATGACAACTGTGCTTATGGTACTTTACCCTCTAAATTCTTATTAGGATGATACCAGAAACTTTTGCGTTCCTAATAACTGAGTTGGGGCCATCTTTGCGCAGCAAGGGTGCATTGGGCGGTGAGATGATCTCCGAAGAGAAGCAGCTCCTTTTAGCCTTGTGGCGTCTAGCAACTCCAGATTCGTACAGGTGTTCATTCAATATGATAAATCCCTTTATATTACCATGATGATCACTAATGACATTTCAATTTTTTTACCATATTCAATGCTTAAGTTGAAGACGGCATTTTAAACAACCAGTAATGACACGTTCCAGGTCTATCAGCCAACGGTTTGGTGTTGGGAAAGCCACAGCAATTAGGGCTGTCAGACGAGTAACACACTCCTTAACTCGACTTGCTTCTAAGTACATAGTGTGGCCAACTGGCGAAGGAGTAGGTGTTACAGTCGCAGGTTTTTCCGGAGTTAGTGGCTTCCCTAGGGTCATAGGGGCCATAGATGGCACCCACATTAATATTCCTGCGCCTAAAGAAAGTCCTGAGGCATATGTAAACCGAAAGGGCCATCACTCCATGCACCTCCAGGTTGGTAATAAACTGGTTCCCATATTTGGTATAGACATTTTAAATTTTCTGGGTGGTTCATCTCATTACCTACATGTTTTTCCTTCTTTTTTAGGCTGTATGTGATCACAACGGGCTCTTCACCCACTGTTATGTGGGCAATGTGGGGTCCGTCCATGACGCAAGGGTGTTTAGAATTTCAGCTGTACATGGTTTTCTGTCGGACCCGGGAAAGTTCCCCGATGACAGTCACCTTGTAGGTGATGCCGCATATATGTTGCACCCCCAGCTCATGACTCCCTATGCAGACAATGGCCATTTGACAGAGAGACAAAAAAATTACAATTTCTGCCAGTCCTCTGCCCGAATGGCCATTGAGCGGGCATTCGGCCTTCTGAAAGGCCGGTGGAGGTGCCTGATTGATAAGCTGGCAGTACACCTGACGGAAGAGATACCATTTGTCATCATGGCATGCTGTGTGCTGCACAATGTCTGTGCAATGCAGAGAGATGGATTGCCTGCTGTGGTTGTTGGTCAACCACAGGAAGACCAACAGGAAGTGGGGAGAGCTGCAGAGGGCAGAGGATTAGGGCACATCAAGCGGAACGCCATATGTGCTCAGCTCCGTGTTCGGGAGATTTAAAATTATGCTTTGAAATTTATCCCATACTTTTTTTGCAGATTTTCTCAGCTCATTGTTAATACCATATCCCATACTTGTTTAATTCTGTTGTGCTCTGAAATAAGATTATCAAAATGGCCAGATGAAATATATCCCATACTTTTCTTGTAGATTTAACTTTGAAATACATTCCATACTTTTTAATTCTGTTGTGCTCTGAAATAAGATTATCAAAATGGCCAGATAAAATATATCCCATACTTTTTTGTAGATTTAACTTTGAAATACATTCCATACTTGTTTAATTCTGTTGTGCTCTGCTATAAGATTATCAAAATGGCCAATGTTTACAATTTTTCATTATTTCGTTAAAAATAGTAAATATTTACTGGTGTATTTCATGTTGCCATTTTAATGAAGGGTGCTCATGCATTTGAAAGTGGAGATTTTGTGAATGTTAACTTTGAAATACATTGCATACTTGTTTAATACTGTTGTGCTCCGCTATAAGATTATCAAAATGGCCAGATGTTTACAATTTTCATTATTTCGTTAAAAATAGTAAATATTTACTGGTGTATTTAATGTTGCCAACATTGTTCTAAGGTTCATTTTTTAATGAAGGGTGCTCATGCATTTTAAAGTTGAAAATAAATATCATACTTGTCTCATAGCAGTGTGTGTTATTATCAACGGACAGCGGATTGTATTTCCTCATTATTTTACTAAAAGCTGTAGATAATTTAGCATTACTTCATAACTGTCACTTAACATCTCTGCTACTTCAGGAAAATTCTCCCCAACTCTTGAGATACAATGAAAAGAAATTATCCCATTGACATTACGTTTATCTCCAATGATTTCCATTTAATTTTTTTCTGTATGGGGTGCCAGTTTGCTCCTCATTTCCTTGCAATCATTCTTTTAGCTTTCTCGTGATTCTCTTCATCGGTACCCAGTGTGTGCTAGGAGCAGAATGAAAAATTAATTTTTGCAAAAAAAAAACAAAAACAGCCGCAGAAGTAAAAACTAGGACTTAATTTCCATTCCATAATTCATACCTGGTATGGTAATACAATGAACGATGAGCACCTGTACCTGAATGTCAGGGATTATGTAAGGCTGATTTTTAAATTGATGATTTAAGCATGATTTAATTCCACCTGAAGACTCACCGAGTGCTTTGGTATAAGCATAAGAGGTGGGAATATTAAAGGTAACTTAATACGTATGGTAAATTTGTTCTGTAAGCATAGCCAAAGCAGTCCGTTTGCGATAAAGCAACCCCATAACTAGCATGACATTTTTCCAATCTGAGATTCTGAAATCAATGTGAAAATAAAGAAAGTCTATGAATATTGTACCCATACTCAATTCAAGAGGTAACTCAAAGATACATTTGATAGTTTTCATATTGAGCTATAAACAGCACAAGTTATTGGAAAGGAACCTATCTCCTGGGATTATACTTCAGCAAACCTATTCCAAGTAATCGATTAACATGGAGATAAAGGGCATAATGAAAGAAAGCAACGTAGATACTTAGGATGGTGAGGTGATCGGATTCAAGAGGATAGGGCAGCGGTTGGCAAATGATGTACACACACTATATTTGACTCAATGTAATCAGAAGCAGGGCATGTGCCACCGTGAAGTACATACTTCTTGAATTGCAGTTCGAACAAAATAGAAGTCACCTAATGTCAGAAATGCCAATTAACCTATTCCATTAGTCTCTCAAAGCGTTGTTTAGCAAAGCACGGGACCGCTGGGCTGCACCATGTAAGACTAGCGATGATACAGCATGCAACTTAGAATTATGTTACCATGGACCATTATTATACCATTAACTAACTACCATTAACATGGAATTATGTTACCATTAACTAACAGAGGTAGAAGAAGCACACAGGAATAAGGGAACAAACTGAGACGACAAATGCTTTCATTGAAATTATTTTTTTATTATCTTTTCTAATATATTTATGAGGCTGTCCTGGCGCTCCATGGCCTCCTTGTGTAGCCTCTCCCTCTGCTCTCTGCTGGCTCTGAGCTCTTCGACCACACTGTCCACACTGGCTCTCCCTTAAAATACAGAACCAACATCAGCAAAAGTGACTTGTTTACAAAATACAAGGATGAATATGAGAATAGGAATAATGGTTTAAGAAAAGACAATATTATTAATAGTAATTTTTTTCGCCAATTGACAAATACAGTTGTTTGGGTTTCATCATGGTACAGGAAGCAAAGTCCGTTACCATATCAACAATAAACTGTGACTGAATAATTTATAAAATAAAGAAACCTGTTTTAAATAGTCTTCTTTCCAACTTGTATTTATTAATGGGAGTCCATGCCCTAATGGAAATGAATTTTGCTAAAAATTAAGGTTCTAGTAGCCATCTGGCCTTTGACTGATAACCTTGTCTTTTGATGAGTTACATTGATAATTGAGGAATAGGTATGGACACTATTATTTAAGGTACAGACATACATTTGATAGTTATGCTTCATACAAATGGACAAGTGAGATATATAAAAAGAAGGCATAGATAACACATTCATTGGAAGGAACATTCATAAAGGAAAAACTACAACCTGTTATAAGTTATGGGAAGGCATTTTTAAGTGATTCCAAAGTTTTTCATGGGTCTTTAATCAGCCATGCAAAGGTAACTTACTTTTTCTCCCCTTTGGTGGAGTATCAGTACACTTATTCATCTCCAGTGTGGGGGATTGTTCGCCACTGCTGGCACTCGAACACGCTGCCGAGTCTAAGGTGACCGCAGGAGCCACCCATAGCTTCTGCGAGAACATATTCTCTAGTATCTGAAAGGTAGAAGTTAGGGAATCCACATTAGAAGATAAGCTGATCGTTAATGCAGTAACATGGCTAAGTTAAAACAAGGAAATGAAGATAAAATATGGACATATGAGTAAGCACAGAATACACTTTCATGAAGCATCTTCCACAGCCAAATTTATTTGCAGCAATAGAATTCAATATGTAATAACTGATTTCCAAAATGATCACTCGAGTGAAGATCTTGATTCTGAATAATCCCACGCAAAGCATCAAACCGAAGGGTCACAATAGAGTAACAAGCAGATAAAAAACAAATTTTTAAGACTAGACTAGACTATTTTAAGACTATGCCATTACAAATATATATTGTCTCCATTAACTACATGTAATTACCTCAAAATATGGCCAATTCCTCCTCCCATTCCCACTCTTCCCATTGTGGTCCTTGATGCTTTTGTACATTTTTTTTAGTCCATTGATCTTGCTTTTGCATTGTGGTCCACTGACCACAATACTCCTCTCTGCCATTCTTGCCGCCACCCTTTCCCAAAGTTTTTTGGCACTCATCCTCCCGGACGGCATTCTAGGTTCCTCCTCCTTGTAGGTGTCCACAAGGAGGAGTATGGCGTCATTTGCCCACCGGAAGTTATCTACAAGGTAAATATTTAGGTTAACTAAATCACTTACATCTTAACAAGGATATAGCCACCAAAGTATTTCAATCAATAATATAAATGTATAAGTAGAATGCTTAAAGATGTTGAAATTCGTACTGATTTACAAATATGAAATGAAGTGCATTTATTCATATAGAGAAATGTAGAATATAATGAACAGGCATAAATGGAATATAAAAAAGCGGATAAGAAGAACATTCATTAACATAAAGGATAAGCTCAGAACTGTTCAGAAAGTGAGTCATGAAGAGGACTATACAACCTACTTATCCTAAGAGTGAAAATAAACGCCAATACCTCTTGAAATATACTCGCATTGGGAATGTTAATGCAAATGCTATACACTAAACAAAACGAACACCAGT
The DNA here is from genome assembly GCA_963573305.1 of Pyrrhosoma nymphula. NCBI lineage: Eukaryota > Metazoa > Arthropoda > Insecta > Odonata > Coenagrionidae > Pyrrhosoma > Pyrrhosoma nymphula. The sequence continues at coordinate 99,575,193 of OY754332.1, read as the reverse complement.
CAAGAATTTACAGTTTCATAAAATTGACTGTTAGCAGGCACTATATTAAATTATCCTCAAAAATTTGTAATTAAACATGCGCAAATGCCGAGTTTTTCTTCCGAGAGAAAATTCTTCGTCGCCGAGTGCTAAGCAACAGATGGAACACATTGAAACTACATATACTTGAGTCTTCAAAGCACGACCACGTCCATGAACCTTACACCACATCATTAGCCATAGTGCGCTCTTCGAAAATTTCCACATAATACCATCATGAGATGCCTTACCTTCATCTTCGGGTGCCCCATTGCGTGGCCCATCGGGTGCACTGTTTCCATCTGTAGGTAGAAGAAAATATATCCCATTTTTAGTAATAATTACCGTAGGGTATAACTGTTTGTAATCGACTTCAATATTATATCCAATTTATTGACGTTATCTACAAGAACTAGGTAGTATGAACTGCATTAAATGTATAGAGACTTACAATATTACAAGATGATATGCACCCGGAAAACTAAAATATGTTCTTGCAATGAAATCTCCATATCTTGAAATACAAATGATCCAACTCGAGTGCCATTGCAAGAGACTCCAGTTGGTCATAGTTCTATTAAAAACAACTACTTTGAGATCCACACTTAAACAAATATATGCTGAGATAGTATCTAAGAAGGTTTGAACAAAAGCTCTTACCATCAACTTCCTCGGAGCCACGTGGCTCCGCTTGTCGCCCGCAAGCACCTTCATTACTTTCTGAAAATATATTTATCAACGTATAGTAATTCACAACAACATTATGCATGACAAAAGGAAACTATTGACAAGATACTAAATATCACGGTCTATACAGCTTCTACCAAGTGTCAGAAAAATGGAAACAAACTTATGTAAAACAATTCAGTATTATGAGCACAAATGTAGTAATGTGCGCCAACGTGACTTTGTACATAACTTAAAAATCTCACACACCGTGGTACATACATTAATGAGAGTACACATTGTGGGTAACCACGTGCAGCTTATTCAGCCATCAGCATAGGACAAATACACTTTCAATATAAATTATCTACGATATTCGAATATAATAATTTAATTCAAATCAAAACTAAGAACAGTGGAGCAAGTATAAGCGAAAGGAATGGCCTATCTTAAAACCTACCTCGAGCCTTCGCTTCTTCTAAAAGCCTCGTGGCGAATATCATGTCTGAAAGATACGAAGGCCGTATTAAGAAAATATCAAATTAACGATAAATATCACGGTAAATACTTTTCTAAGCTTCAAATGAAATCATTGAAGTAGTGCTTACCTCTCTGTGCCCTTCCTGCTACATCGTCTTCCACCTCGAGGGAATATAACCTCCCCGAAGACTGGTCAATTAACTGTATAAACATGTCCTTTCCGTTTGAATGTCCGCCAGAAAATGAATCGCTCCGATCGCCCCTGGTTTCTACCGTGAGCGTCTGGAGCGAAGCGGGAGCGAATATGATGACGTTTTCCGTGACGTCATGGGATAAACCGTAGCGCTCCGGAGCGACTGGAGCGACCCACGGACCGCTTGGAACCTCGCTACGAATGCTCCGGAGCGTTTGGAGCGTTCTCTGGACCGCACCCTTAGTGTGCTCTGCCGATTGAAGAACAGTGCGAGAAATTAAGAATCTCTTTAAAAGTGAATGATACTCCGTGAATGATTGATGTGTTTATTTTTGACCCTTTGTAAAATGTAACATGAAGTTTGATATCTTACGGGCATAACCGGAATTTTCCATTAAACATAAAAATTATTATAACTGAATTGTGAGAACTGAATGTGTTCCTTGGGATCTAAACGAATCCATGACCGTATGCTGATGCCTAGACGACAGACTGCTTGCAATGTCATGCCCGTTTTTTTCTTTAATTTATATCTGAACACGTTTCCAAAGGCAAAAAAATCACTATCAGCATTATTGCTGTTAACTTGCTCCGTCTTTGCATCTTCGTAAAAACAAGCCGCGTAGGCTTTTCCTGCTCGTATAACTAAACTATAAGATGGCCTAGATTCTACAAGGTCATCGAATAATTTGGTGTTAACATTTTTTCAATTTGTCACAAATAATTTTGTCTTGTTTTTACTTCAACCTGTTGCTTGGTTGTGCGTCTGCGTCTGTTACAACATTTTTATGAAACCATGAGTTTGAAAGATAAATATTTGTACTTGATTCGTCAGAAAAAAAACTTAAGTAATTTCAAGTTTATCACTCGCCTCTTCATATTACCCAAATAATGTATCATGTGCCATTCGGAAGCATTGCCAACAGCCAAACACTTGCTTTATTTTTTGAAGGACAAGTGCCGTCTTTTTTCTTAATTACCCAAATTAACTTGCATTTACCGTTGGTTACCATTAGTAAAAACCTATGGTTTCCCTAGGTTTCGTCTCGCAACGTAGGAGTGGGTGCTTTCACGAAGGTAACCGCTGCGCTGGCGGGTGGGCGATGTTTTTAAGGACGGGAGTAGGGAGGGGAGGCACATACGGCACGAAGTATGAATACATCACACCACACCTTCGCTGAAGCAGTTCTTCGGAAATCGGGACTAAAGCGCAAAAAGGGAAAACTAGTATGTTGGAATGGAACATTCAACCGTCGGTCCAGTCGCGAGGGAACGGGAACCACGGGTAGCGGGAATCGTGGATCAAGTGTTCATATTTTTGGTGGAGCAATTTCTCGAGCTACGACGGCTGACAGTTAACGGATGTTATTTAACTTAAAGAGCATATCATGCATACGAATCGTTCGTATCCTTTCGGTATGTAGGTTTTTATATTTGATTAAGTTGAAGTTAAGCCTTAAGTCTTTTTCCGTCGTTGGACACCGTCAATATAGTGTACAAAATGAAGTATTATTAGACATAAGGTAAACACTTCTCAGGGAAGGATTGTAATTTTAGAACTACGAGGTGATCAAAGTTTTATGGAAAATAGTCCTGAACAACATCGGCATTACATTTTGTCGGGTAACAATAGTGATCTACATAAACAGGTAATATAAACAGGCCTTGATGCATAAAATTGCACGATTTATGTCACATTCAGGGAAACTTACTGGTGCGGTTTCCTAATTCATAGGTCTATATTGTTCATGAATAATCTCATCCCGGTTATTTATAAAGTCAATGAAAAGTGTTAAACAAACTTCACATCCAAATATCTACGTTAGCAATATTTTACCCTAAAATAAATCTGAAAGTGATGCAAGGTCCGTGAAATCTGATATAATTCATGAAATTTTCATTATTTTTTAATTTTTACGGTTTTGGACATGAATAACAAAGCAAGTTTTTTTGCAGTGTAAATTTCACGGAGCAAATGACCTTTCGTACAAAGGTTTCATGTAAATTCACTCTGATTTATGCAAAAGCCGCGGATAGTGCAATCTTATGAATTAGAAAGAGGATTGCTCGAAGTAAACATACTTTGAACTTAATCTCTTTCATGATATTATCACTTAACTCATTATTAATTTTGGAAACGAGGCACATGTTAAAATATTAAACTGTCAGGATTTACAAAAGCACTCATCAGAGATTATCTCTTGAAAATGAATTTACGGATCGCTCTATTAAAATTTAAAATCAGCTTGTGTTAGATTCTTTGACGTGTTCATTGGCGCACTCGATGTCGTACACCGAAGTTATACACCCCGCTGAAGTTCGCCGAGAAATGAGATGGCTTGGTGCTGCGACTGGCTAACACACTTGAACAGCAATTGGGAGATCCGGGTTCGAATCCCGGTCAAGTCGAATGATTTCTTCATGGCCAATTTCACCGTATTCGGTGATTAACCCGTGCACCCGTGAGCGTGACTGCGCACCACATAATTTATGTAAATGCAATGATTGGAAATATATCAGTTATTCGTCCTAACGCAGGGGCCCTCAAACATTTTAATCCGTTGACCCCTTAATAGAATATTTGCAATCTTATCGACCCCAAGATGAAGTATTTAACAAAAATATTATATACTTTTTACATTTCTGGTGTAAAAAAATGTTAACTCTCATAACAGCCTAACGAAAGAATTAATAGTTCCTATACCTTATAAAATCCATCCATTAACATTACCCCGACCCGACATTATTTGACCCCCCTTCGACCCTCTTGTATCAATCGACCCCTGGAGAACTTCTCATCGACCCCTTGAGTTCGATATCGACCACTTTGATGACCCCGTGTACTAAAGCGACAATGTTGGGTTTATTCTCCGCGACTGTGGCATATCATGCACGACCACGCCTCCTGTGCTGCAATGTAGACTGGGGACGAGAACCTCTTGTTCGCATAAACTACCGCTGAAGTTCACCTTGAATGAAGATGGCTTGATGTGACTGGCTAACACACCTGACCGGCGATTGAGAGATCAGTTCGAATCCTGGTCAAATCAAATAATTTATTCATGAAGAATTAGTCTTCGGTGTAGGACTCCACACCCGTGCGCGTGACTGCGTACCACATCATTTGTAAACGCAATGAATGGAAACAATGTTTATTGGATGCTGAGATGTGCTGATATATGCTAACATGGATCGTCTTAACACGGCACCTTATAAGTGAGAAAATCATATTATATCTCAGCTCCACAAGGGATGGTTCAACCATAGCGAAACTCCAGTCTATATGAGGACACTCACCCCCTGTATGTAGCGAGTGATCTTGGTATGTATTTCATGGTTACAGAATGAATAGAGATATGCAAAGTACTTGCTGCGCCCGAATAGTACTCACAAGGCCTCATTTTAAATAAAAATTGGATATCTGTTGCCTATTTACAATTAGCCCGTTGCTGTAACTTGGGTGAAAGAAATTCCAAAATCACATTATTTACAGCCCCATGTGTACAGTTAGTATTATGATCTTTATTTAAAACTTGCTAGGTAAAGCATCAAATACCTAAAATACTTAGCTCTAGTTCCTCATCTCGTATAAGTTATAGCCTATTGTGACTTTAGAGCTACTAGATATATTTTTTGGCAAAACGAAAGTGTTGACACACGGAACTATAACTGCGCTGTGTAAAAACGTGACGAGAATAAAACTAGCTAAGATGACTCCTAATACTAACTTGATCATTTCTCATTCTCCACGGTTGCCGAATGTAACTTACGAATGTATCAATTACGTTCAATGTGAATTTACACTGCTTCATATTTTTTTTCAGTGCGATCATCGGAGATATAGAGGGGGAAGTGACTGGAGCAGTACTGCTGCACAAGGCAAGAGACTGGGGGCAGGCGCAAAAGAACAAGATTATTTGGTCGTGCGATGGAAGGTAATTATTCTCTTGTCCATTTCTATTTTAGATATGCGCCTCGATCGAGGTATTAACGAGTCCTTTTTCCCTGTCATTATGTAAACGTATTGCCCCTCCTCAAAGACTTCGTGTGCGTTTTTCAATAATGCTACGGCATCGTCTAACTCGCACAATCAACTAGAATCCTTGATAATTTCCAAATATTTTTCCTTTTAATAATACTCACTACTCATAAGAAGCAGAATTTAAGATTACGGAGTTTTCATTCAAAGCAATAAGGTTTCCCCGAAACTTCGCTACTGTAGCCTTAGTGAAATAAAATGTTAATTTAACGCCGGCCCTGGTGGCGGCGGGGTAATATCCTCTCCTAATAATAAGAGGGTCGCGGGTTTGAGCCCCGCCTGGATCGGTTTTTCGCCTGCCCAGGGCATGGGTGCTGCAAGCTCTGGTGGTTCGGCTCCTGTGAAACCTGACAACACAAAGGCTTATCGGGATCGCAGGGGCATGTGGACCACCAGAATCGTCAGAATGCAAAAAAAAATATTACTATGCACTATAAATTAAATGTGAGTTAAGTGCTTCGTATGCTATGGGAAAATTTGCGAATTACATTTATTTGAGGTTTCATATTTCGAGGTCTTATCTCCTCTAGCGGACCTTCCCTTTAATTTCCATTTTTGTATGTCCCTCACAAGTATATGGAGTCTCGAGGCCTGGCCTACTCATCTCAGATTTGTCTGCCTAAAAGTGCTTCAATAGATGATCGGTATTTGCATGACTTTTTTCTTCTTTCCTGCTTTCCAAGTGTCCATATCTCCAAGCCATAATGCAATACACTTGACACAGTTTTGCAAGTATATCTACCATCCTAATTATTAATTTTATTTAACAGTAAGACTGCTGTTATTTCTTTTCTACTATTCGTTATTGGTCCTTTATTACAAAATACACAATTTCTCATTGCTTTCCTCACGATTTAGTCCTAATGGCCCAAAAAAGAGAAAACAATAGAGATTTCAGGGATGTAATTAAGGAATGGATGGGACCTGATTTACGTAGTAGTAGTAGTAGTAGTAGTAGTAGGAGGGGGAGAGGGATGAAAGGAGATCCCCCAGTATATTTGAAAATCTAAATTCGGTGTCATTTCGGAGCTACGTGCGTCCAAAGTTGGCCAAAACCAATTTCCTAAATCTAAAAGTCAATATGAGATTTTTAGAGAATTGATGGCATAGGATACTTGTAGGTAATTTATAGACCACTAATATTAGCCTTGGTAAGTATAAAAATTTCGTTAATTTGCTATTGCAAAATTAACGAAAAACCGTCCAAAACTGATATTTTTTAGATAAAATTATTTATCACGAAAGCAATTTAAGAAAACGTTTCGAACATTTTAAAGGAAAAGTATCCAAATTTTAAAAGGCAACTTTTTTGTACATAATTTCCCCGGACAATTGAAAATGGATTCTTTTCCAGAAGTTGTTTTGACTTGTTTATAAAACTCAATGAAATAAATATTCAATTATTTCTTGCTTCAAATGTCTTTTTTTAAATGTACATTTAGAGACCGTGCATTGATTTATAGATCGTACATGGTTAGTTTGTAACTGAAATAAAAATCAAATACTGGCTTTTAAACAAATATCAAAAACAAAGAAGTGCCCTACGACCCATAGAGCGCGTTAGATTTTTTTTTTTCAATTCAAATCCGCTTAGTATAAAACAATTAAGAAAGATACCAACGGTATTAAGTAGTCAAAGACGTATTTTCAAAAGACAATTCTCGTCAAGAAATGAGCTTTTTTTGGTTATTTAAAAGGGGATATAAACTGTAGCGTCCTCAAAGCGACCGCAGCGGGAGTGGTAGTGGAGACAGCCGGACGAGATACTCTCGTGAGACTATAATTTCATGAAATGTCTATATTCGATGCCTTAAATACTGCACTTAACATCCATTCCTATTTTCGTTCTCGTCTCTATCCATTGCAATGCATCACAATGTACCCATATCCTTGTAAAACTTAAACATTTTTAGTTTAGTGAAGCAATTCATGGAATGAACAAGGAGCAAGAAGCATGCCAACTTGTTAATATTTAAGAAAAAGTCTCCAGCATTTTTACTCGGTTAATATTAGCTCACACTGTCTGATGGTCTGTGTACGTAAAAACCCATTCAAGTCAAAGGTGTGGTGTTCGATTCCGTGCTGGGGGAATTATTTTCTTCTTTTTTTCATAGCAGTTAACACATCCGTATTCATAAATGTTGTTTTCATCATCGCATTACCCTATAAACATTGTTTTGCAATATTTTACTCGCTAAGTATTCATTTACGACGGCGATCAAGGCTAGCACTTGGACGTTGGACTAGCTTGGACGTTGTGGGAGATGGAACGTGGTGAGCCAACAGATGTGATTTTCGCTATTGAATGTTTAACAATAAATAGAAATGTCATATCGAATAAATAATGTTCCTAATGGTTGTCGATTGTCGGAATAATTTGACATATCAGTGAAGATATAATGATTTCCTTTCACTAATTAAATTTATTAGCAATGTGATAATACAATATTTAATGGTAAAGATAACATAAAACTGAAAAAATATAATAAAATGCACTGAGAACCCAAAACCAGACTTAACTCATCAGAAGTGCTTCAAACCTTAAACCACCAAGATATTATGTTTCATTGAAGTTGATTGAGCAGTTTTTGAGTTGTCTCATTGTATGTAATTATTTATTCAATAGATCGTTTTTTTTCAGAGGTACAACTGACTAAATCATCCAACAAAAATTTGCGTTATGAATAACTTTTTCTTAGATTTATAAATCCAGCCACTTTGAACATATTCTTCATTAATCTCATAATTTCCTCACACTACCAAAAATTTGAACAGCTGTTGACATAAACTTATGGCATCTCAAGCCATCTACTGCACCAGTGCCAATAGGGCGTGCCTACGACATGTGGTTAGATGCTCCACTCTGGGGAGCAAGGAAGGGTCCTTCAGTCCTTGCACGATGTCAAAGAGGTCCTCTGCTTCGGTCAGCCTCCAGTCTCCGGTGTGAATCTTTTCATGCAATTTAATAATCTGGTTTATACACCTTCAGTAATGCGAAATTGATGACCCTGTGAAGCAATTCATTATTTAATTAAGATTCAAGATAATTAGTTTCGGATCTAACAAATCCAAACGTGGAAGGTCGTTGTTGGAACGTTATTACCAATTCTTTAAGGGGAAATTCAACAAGATCCTCCCCTTGATTTCAAAGTTATTTATAATAGCTTAAAATCATATTTGCAGTTAATTTCATTATTGCCGTGGGAATATTTTTTTGGGTTCAAACTTGATCACTTAACGAATATATCCGAAGGTTGATTTATCCTTAAATGAATGTTTCGTATCAAGAACTATAAATATATGTTGGTTCATCATAGATGTAAAGGATGTTTTAGAGAATCGTTTGAAAAACTTGGAAGATGTAATTGATCACATATTACATTTTAATGACAATTTTTTAAGTAAAGATAATATTGAATCAAACGCTACTTCACTATTCTTGCTTCTTCATGAAATTAGCAAAATATCAATTATGTTTTAATAACTCAAAAAGTGTAATGATTGAGATAATTTTGGGTACCATTATTTCTAAGCTTACACATTATACACTTCCTTTCAATTTTTAACCCCAACCCTGACCAGTTCAAATCTTAATTTATCACTAAATTTCATTCATGCAAGTTCAGCTATTTCTTACTCTCTTTTTCTAGGTAAATGTTATAAATGGAAATAAATAAGCATTAGGAGGCACTTATCTGCAGAAAAAAGCTCTAGAATAGCATTTAATGTTAAACAGCACATAACTGCATTGTTCTTGAGCATTCACATTGAACCTACCATAAATAGGGAAAGACTCAAGGAAACATTTAACTACTGCCTGCATTAACTTCCTTTTCTTCTCCTGTCTTGCAGCCATCATATTTGTGTAGGACCACCGATATCATACCAGAGGGAGTGGACTGGAAGGCGGTGAGTTCGTGTGGACACGTGGCAGTTTGTCTCGGTGGTACAACCTTTTTCAGCTCCGGTGCACCAGTGCCATCTGAGGTTACCTTAGTCATGCGGTTGGACACTCCAGTGGAGAAGAGCGAGGCAGAGTTGTTCGGTCCTTAGAGATCCTCTGCTTCGGGCAGTGCTGGAAGTGATGGGAGGATGGAGGAGGCAGTCGGCTAGGCAGTCCTTGGAACGAGTGGCTGCATTAGTTTTGCAAGCTTATTTATAACTAAGGTTGAATGAATTTCTAAACTGTAAAGAGAACATTTAAGTAATAAAGAACTAATAGCATCAATTTTTCTTAATTTTCTCCCGTACAAAAAATTGAGGAAATGAGAAAAAATCGGTGTACTGCGTCACATTTCTGTGGAATGGTTATTGGCTGAAGCTAACCACTTTTTTCTGGGACTAAGCCGTGTGCATGGTAAATTTAGTACCTAGACGAAGGTAGAAATAGTTTCCTATTTAGTGTTTCTAAATTAAAGCTACCCAATAGTACATAAATCTCTGCTAAGAGAATATTATTAATTCTTCCGACTAAGTTCATTGTCTGCCACTTGGAAGTATTAATTACAGGTAGTTGTTAAAAGTAGTCAAACGCAATTTGTTTAGGCCTTCTTGCAATGCTGTATTAATGGCACCAATTAAAGTAATTAGGTCGATTCAGTTGCAAGGTGGTGTGTATGTTAATGGGTTTTATCCTTTCACTGTAAAACTTGTATGTAGGTACATGAAATTCTGCCTTGCGTTTTGAAATTACGGAGCCCATGAAAAATGTGTACTATTAATTATTATTCCAGTCAAGATAATTAAATGTCCATGGTTGATAAAAATCATGATACTGTTACTTGGATTTTGATGTTACTCTGTTCGTTCTGCATTACTGGAGGTGTGGACCACTAGAAAGTTCAAAAGGGATATCTATAACGTGTAAAGAGCTCTGCAGCTTTTCACTTTAATATGTTAAATATGACCAGATGGCTTTGGCGCAGTCAGGTTGTAAGCGAAGGTTTATGTACTGGCCCAGTATCAGGCTCACAATACGTTGTAAGGCTAGTTGCTAGTTTCGTAAGGCAAGGGTCTACTAAAATAGCATACACGTGATGAGAGTAGGAAGGATTTGTTAATGAGGACATGATCATAGGAGCTCGAGTCATGGACCTACCCTAAGATTCAAACGAGCAGGTGCCAAAATATTGCCGTGATTGCACACGGGATGAAATTATTTTGTACATACATTGCCGTTTGACAGCTGTTCCACCTGCTGTGACTTTTACCATCCAAACGCCTCCAATAGTGAAATTACATTGCCTTAATTTTATAATTACCAATTTTTACCTCACATCCTTCATACTGTACATAGAAAAATTATACGCCTTGATTAAAGTTACTCGGCTGAAAGTCTACTACTTGTATGGTTATTCGTAAATCTATTAGAATTTAGCTGTTACTCGCCTACTTTCCTACTCAATTCTAACTCATTCCATGACTCTCCAAGTGATAATTATTACACTTAGAATTGCAAGATTCTATTATGTTTAACTCTTAAATAAATAAAGGAAAAAATGCTTCACTACTGCCACAAAGAATATATAAGCCAGTTACTGTTATCAAAGTATAGGAAATATCTCGAAATCAAACTTCACAAGAAGGGTAGTGTAGTCATGGGTTGAATGAATTTATTTTCTGCATACTTAATAGGTTTGGCACATAATAGAACACTATGGCATAATTACGGGAAAGGGTCCTTCATTAAGGTTTTTTTTCTCTGAATACATGAAAAGTGACATAATTGTTATATAGAAAACATGAGAGACGTAATTTTAGTAGTACCTAGCACATGAAGAAAAAAGCATTGGGTAGAAAATAAACTGATTCTCTACACTACATATCGATGAACTTTATTATACCGTCTCAGTGACACCTATTAAGTAATCTTATCGTTCGCGGGAGAAATTAAAATTTAAACCTGTTTGTTTTGCTGTCATTTTCCATAATTTTTTCTCATCTAATTTACTGTAGAATGCTGCGATTTGTTAAATGCTTTGTTATCAATCTTTCGTCGCAGTTTTGTCCATGCAGTTCATCCTTCTCGTCAGATCTTCCTTCTCCTCATCAATAATTGCTATGTAATCAGTAAAGTGTTCTTTCCCTTCGTTTCATCTATGACTTTTGAATGTACCTATATATGCTGGTAATGGAATGGTATATATGGTGATGTTGACGTGCCACGCCGAAAACCTTTCCATCATCTGGTGCCACACCACCAGATTATGACGTTCCACGTCGAAAACTAGGTCATACATTAAATATTTAAGTGGACTTGCAAAGTTTTCTTTACTTTTCATTATATAAGAATACCCATGGCAAAAAAGGCCTTCAGTAGAAGAAAAGCTTATTATGCAGCAACTTGGGACTGGAGTTGAGGAATAGACTAGTCAAGTGCTTTGTTTGGAGTGTCATGATGTATGGCTATGAAATATAGGCCTTGGGAAAAGAGAGAAGCATAAGGTTGTGGCCCTTGAAATGTAGACGTGGAAGAGATTAAAGAAGATACGATGGACAGACAGAATAAGGAATGAAGGGTAGCTGAAATGGATTGCAGAGGATGGAGAACTCCTCAAAACAATTCGGAAGAGACACAAACAATAGATCGGGCATGTATTGAGAGGAAAGGGGATACTAATTGCAGCTAAATGATGGGTGGAGAGGGAGAAGTGGAAAGGAATGAGAAGCCGGAAACTGATAGATGAGGTTGGGAGAGGAGGATACAAGGAGACCAAGGAACAGGCGGGGGACAGAAGTGAATGGAGACAACGAAGGTGGATGGAATCTACTAGTCGGCAGAACAACTGTTGATGATGATTAACTGATTCCTACCATCATGGCTGAGCATTAAAGATAAATTACCCAGGGAATATTAACATATAACACTTCCATTGTCTTTGCTTCACCTTCTTCGACTACCAGAGACTTATTGTGGTGGGTCATGGCAAATGCTCCGATAAATTCACAATAACGGTTTTCTGATTTGTATTACCTTTTCTTACAATACCGCAAATTGAAAAATTGTCTACCAAAAATTAATTTATATACATCTACATACTACGCTGAGAGTCAGTACGCAGCGCTTGCACGGCTGTTCGTTTACAAAGATGACTTCTAAACTTTCAAGTGACCTAAAAATATACCTCTAGGTATTATGGAGGAATAAACTTTACCAACAAACGGAGCGCCGCTACAATCGCTCTTAGGGAAAATCTTTCCTTTCTGATGACGTAATAATTTTAGGTTTGTCACGACGATGGAAATTCAAACGTGCTAAAGTGATGGGACTAATCGTTCGGATCGGTGATGAACTCCCGTTCGCAAGTCTGCTCCGAGCGCGTTTCGCGCCGGCCACGAGAAAGAAGGCACATTAGATAACCTTGTATGCATTTGAAACGTTCTATTTAACTCTCCCGTACGCATCAACCGAAACCAGGAAATAATGAATAGTTTTCCTTATGCATAAGTCCGCAGGTAAGGCAAAATGCAGCTTATCGCAAAGACACTCATGGCAGATAACCGGTAGGTTAGATAGAATGCGAATTTGAATGCAATTGCATTTGCATGAACTTCAATTATTTCTCTGTGAGAATTTCCATGGATATTCTCAATAATCCATGAAGTCTAGAAGGGAGGGAATACATCGATGGGATATTTAAGACATGCTCAACTGTCACTCAGATATCTAGGGCAATGAATTTGAACTGAAGCACAGTACATTGCTGGCTTAAATGCTCCAGGGAGAAAGATTAGACGATGGCAACACGTCAAAGAAGCGGAGACCAGATGTATCCAGATGGTGACAGCAGCACTCGTTAACATCCTAATGGCAATTCTCTTACTGTTGGCGGGGCGGCTGTGATGAAGAGGACATAAAACTTAAATTACAGTACCCGCTCAATGAAAAACCGCCTCCATGAAGTCAGTTTGAGAAATTCCAGAAAAACTATAAACGAAACTACCTAATTAAACGGTGGCGTTAGATTTTACTCATTCGAATCTGGATATAAACCAATAATATTGCAGTATCGTAGCTTTTATCGCTGATAAAACTTAAGAAGCGTTGAACTTACCGGACCCGAATCTATTACAAAACTATTGCGAATTATTGGTCGCGAAATGGTGATCATAAATATTTACTCTCTTTGCTTCTAGTTAAAATTAATAATTTTGTAAAAAAATTAACTTCCATCTTCAGTAAACATATTCTCAACAAACCTTTTTATGGCTGCTGGAATGCAGGACACCCCAAGTAAAATTATTTAAAGCGGTTACCTTCTCTACTTCCGAGCATAATAAATCAACAATTAAAAAAAAGCAATCGGTCATAAGAAAGCTAAAACATTCTTCTTACTTTGTTTTTGGCTATTTTTGCGTAGTTATTAACTCATTAGTATCTGCGCATTTACGGCTTATTAAGTTGCGTAATCATTGAAATTCTACCTCCATCCTTGAAAAATGCATTGAACCTACGTTGTTTTCACGATCAAAAAAGGAAACCCTCTTTATTGGTGGTGTCTTGTCAAGCATCGCAGGTTACAGTGAGAGCAATGGTCAACGGGCAAATACCAGGACATTGACAGAGTGCGAGAGGAAGAGCGAGGCTTAGAGGAGTAAGGAAGGGAATGGAAAGAATGCAGAGGAAACATTTGCGAGAGCGAGAGAGTTCAATGAAACGTTTCAAATGCATGCAAGGCATATCTAATGTGCTTCAGTTTGGAGGCCAGTGCGAATAACACTCAAAAGCATTCAAGCGGCCAGCAATCCGTCAATGATTTCATAGATGAGTTCATCACCTTACTGTGTTCGAATTTCCCTCGTCGTTGCCGACACCTAGGAATAATATGCCATCAGGGGTGTCATTCTGTAATTCGTCGGTTCCGTACCGATCGGTTGGGCTTCCTAACCAACCGACCGGTTGAGATTCCGTATCGACTTGGACTCAGCCACCGACGGAGCCTATTTCAGCGATTCTGTATGCAAGTCGGTGCCATTCCAGTCGGTTAGGTAACTCCTCCCAAAAATGTTCCCCCCTCCTCACAATTTTCCGAGTGTTTCCGAAGCTGACGGTCACATGCTGTATTCCCACCAATGGAAGACGATAGAATAAACAAATGACTATCGGAAGCCGCCTATTGCTCTCGGGGTTGAAAACAACAACAGAAATCAACGATGTTTAAAAGAGAATGATCGTATATTAATTTATGTGAATTTTGAGCAATGTGTATTTGACAATTAAAATAAGTGCATTATACTTAAAGTACATATCTAGTAGCGTCCGTGAGAATATGAAGTATCAGTAAAAGACGTTGAGTGCTACGAGATTAAATGAAGTGTGCGAAGTGAGAATGAATCAGCTGTGATCGTTTGAATCCATAAATAACTTTCAAAATTTCAATTTAACCTGTATATTGATTGATTATATTTATTAAATCGTGTGATTGAGATCCGACATTTAACAGCGTTTTGCATTTGGAATTTCTAGTTGAAGAAAAGGCATTACGTGTAGTACCGATATAGTATTTAATCTTCCAAAGATTCATGATAGAATTGTTCGTTGAAATAAATTGAACAGTGGCGTGATATCGAAAATAGAAAATCCGTGAAAGTATTATATATTGTAGGTATGGTATTGAAATATTCTTGTAGGTATATTATTCTATATTCGTGGTTTTAGGACAGTGAAATTGCTGCGCGCTCGTGCCATGAAACATTTTATTATGTAATTTCGTGGAATGTAAAATGAATTTAATGAGTGATAAATAAATATATATTGTGAAAGAAATTTAAGTTGAGTGTAGAAATAAGTAAAATGCTATTAGCACTCTTGGTTATTGTACGTGTAGGTACCTATTTGCAAGTAGTGTTGTCACCACACCATGGTGTTGTCCAACACATTGTTTCAACATTATTTGATGAATAATACGAAATTTATCATGATAGAGTGATGATTTACAGTTCAATGCAAAAGATTCATAAAATATATCTCCTCAACTACGAAAATAGAGGCCGGAAGCAAACAAACATCAGTATTAATACGAACTTTCGTTACCCTGGCCCAAAATCGGGGGATAACATAGGTATCGAAAATGTGCGAAATCGCCTATTTTCTGAAATCAGAAGCTACTTTAGTATGCAATCTAGTTAAGTAAGTGACTGAATACACGATGTATGATTATAGTTGAAAACTTTCAACGGGAATCATCCATTTAAGAATAGCTAAACTGCAATAATAGGCATTCACCGCGGACAATTTTTGGCAATTATTATGAAAAATATTCCGGTGACAGTACGCTGAATAGCCTAAATATGGTGCTATTTACGTACAATTGTTAGTGCCAAATAGTAAAACATTTTTAACGGCCAAGAGAATACAATGCAATACTACGGAATTCTAGTTGTATAGAAGTTTCTCTTATAGATCATCACCTTTATGACCTTAAATTCATCGACTTTTGCATTTGCCCTCTTAATAACAAATTACGTCGCTATTACATCCATGAATATATGTTTAATCATTATTACAAGTATCAAATATCCCATTTCGGGCTAAAAATCCAAATTAGTTATAGATTTGCTTCGGTGTTTCTCAAGCAAACCGACTGATTCTCCGCCGCCGATGAAAAATTAATCGACGGAATTAGTTCTTACATTGATATGGAGACATCCGGCGTCACATGAGGAAGCATGATAGGCAACAATTGTAGTCTTCCTTACATCGGTGGCTTTAACCCCAAAATGGATATAAAAATTAAATTGTTTGATGGAAATGATGTAATTTGCCGTAAATTGACACATTAGAGGGCTATGAAGCCCTTTCACTGGAAATGACTAATGTGAATTCTTGTTGTCTTCATCTACATCTACATATTACCCTGCGAGCCACCTCTAGGGTGTTTGGCAGGGGGTGACAAGTCACCAAAATGCAGCATGCAAGCGGACCGCCACATGCACACCGCACGGTCATGAATATTAAGGATAACTAAAAACCATCATACAGCATGCAAGAGAATCCCCACATGCACGCCACACATGTACGATGACACATAATATTCTACATGCTACTTACGAGGGCAATCTGCCTATGAAGCTAGAACATGCAAAACATGCTGTTAGAATCACCATAAAACTCCGCAAACATGCTTTAAGAAATACATAAGTTAGTAAGCTACACTACCAGTCAACTAATCTATTTCTAAGTCCTTACACAGCCGTTATAGTCTCTTATCGCTCGCGGAAAAAACGACACTTTAAATCTATCTGTTCTACAGTCTATCTCTTTTATTTTATTTTTATGATCTAATCTACCATAGTACGTTGGCGGTCGTAAAATATGATCAACTTCGTATCGTAACGGCTTTTCACGTACCTGGCTGCTCTTCTCTGTACACGTTCTAACTCTGTTTTTAAGCCTGTTTCATGAGGATCCCAAACACTGGAAGCATATTCTAAATGGGGTCTAACGAGGGAAAAGTAGCTTATTTCTCTCACTTTGTCGTCGCACTTGCCTAGAATTCTTTTAACAAATCCCAATTTACGATTAGCTTGACCTGTTATTTCCCGAATATGTTTATTCCACGATAGATCATTATTGAGCCTAACTCCGAGATATTTTACGGATTCTACCGTCTCTAATTGGGTATCCTGAATGAAATAGCTCTGTTGTGGGGAGTTATTTTTCCCCCAGAATTTCATTACTACGCATTTTTTCAAATTTAACTCTAGCTGCCACGCATCGCACCATGCTTGGATTGCAATAAGGTCGTTCGTTAGTTTATCCTTATCTTCACTGCTACGGATTTCCCTGTATACTACAGCGTCGTCTGCAAATAATCGAAGTTTACTGTCTATTATGTCACCAATATCGTTGATATAGAGTAGGAAGAGGAGTGGGCCTATGACACTACCCTGAGGGACGCCAGATGTGACTCTAACTTCGTTGGAGGCTACGCCGTCTAATACTACTCTTTGCACGCGATCGCTCAAAAGTTCTCTGATCCAGGAAATTACATCATCGTCTAGGCCGTATGATTTTAGTTTTACTAATAACTTATCGTGGGGCACTTTATCAAATGCTTTTTTGAAATCAAGAAAAATCGCGTCCACTGGAATGTTGTCCTCTCCGGAGACTAAAATATCGTGGGCAAACAGCGCTAACTGAGTTTCGCATGATCTACCTTTCCTGAATCCGTGTTGAGTTCTCATTAACAAGTTATGCGTGTCTAGGTGTTTCATTACTGAGCTGACAACAATGTGTTCAAGGATTTTGCATGAAATGGACGTTAAAGATATCGGTCTGTAATTACATGGCTGTTCCTTGTCTCCACTTTTGAATATGGGCGTTACATTGGCAATTTTCCAGTCATTTGGTACTCCGTGTTGCTTTATGGATTTTGTGAATATTAGCTGCAAGTAGGGGGCAATTTCTGACGCTAGTTCTTTATACACGCGAGAAGGGATTTCGTCTGGACCAGGTGACTTATTTGGACTGAGCAATTTCAATAAAATTTCTATTCCGTGAGCACTAATATCAAGGGGAGGCATCTTTCGTATGCAGTGATTATCAACCGCCACGGATGAATTCTCAGATGACTCGGTGAACACGCTCTTGAAGTAGGAATTTAATAAATTGGCTTTATCGGAACTGTTTGTTAACACATCTCCATTATCGTTTCTTAGCGAACAAACGGTAGATCTTTTACCTTGAACTTCCCTAACATAGGACCAAAATGCTTTTGGGTCATCCCGTAACTGCTCTACAAGTGTTTTCCTTTTAAAATTCGTGAATGCATTTCTGAACGCTTCCTTTGTAGCGGCTTTAGACAACTTATATTTATTAATTATTAACTCTCGATCACTAGGAGACACATCATGAATGATTTTTTTCATCTTAGCATGGCACGCTCTCTGTCGCCTTAATGATTTTCTGACTTCCGCGTCATACCATCTCGGTTCGCTACCTTCTTTTTTTATTTTACTAGGGATATATCTTTTGATTCCTGAATTTATGAGCGAAAGAAAAACTTTCCAAGTCCCTTCTACATTTAATTCCATTACTGATTTTTGAAACACGGGAAAAGCATTTTTCAGATTACTCTTGAACCCATCAAAATCAGCCCTTTTAAATATGAAAACTTTTCGTTCTCGTTTAAAACTTTTTGCGATATTTAAAGAAAACTTAGCTGTTACTGCCCTATGATCACTGATTCCCTCGACGGTGCTCACATTTATTACCTGATGTGGTATATTTGTCGCTAACAAATCAAGAATATTTTCTCCTCTGTTAGGAGCGGAAGCTATTTGAAGCAATGCGTTTGATGAAAAAGCGTGCAGTAACGCCTCGCAGATGACTCTATCTCTCCCACCGGGTATGAAGCTATAGGTCTTCCAATCTATAGAGGGTAAGTTGAAATCTCCGCCTAATATCAGATTTCTATCAGGATATTTGGATACTATGCTGTTTATTTGGGTTTCAAAATCTAAAATTGATATTATATCTGTGTTTGGTGGTCTATAGTACGAGCATACAAATATAGTTTTCGATTTAGGACATTTAATTGAACACCACACAGATTCAACGCTGGTCTCCGGTAAGGTTTCCGCTTGGCTGACAATTGAATTCTTTACAGCTACAAATACTCCGCCTCCAGCTCGGTTAACTCTATCTTTCCTATAAACGGTGAAAGATTTTGGGAAGACTTCACTGTCTGAATCCTCATCTGTAAGCCAACTTTCTGTTCCTATAATGACGTTACACTTCGTACTATTAATTAAATGGTGGAATTCAGGAATCTTATTTCTTAAACTACGGCAATTAATTACTGCCACGACTATTACTTCATCACTAATATTATTGCAATTTGGGAGTATTTTCGATTCGCTCTTTCCGATTAATTTATTTTTAGGCCCTGTATTCCTACTTCCGGGCACTGCAGAATTTTTTATCTCACTTTTTAAATGACTTGAATCTACTGACCTCTGATTTCCCGTTTTTGTCTCACCAACTGACCTACTACCTTTCCTTCCATTGACATTATGACGCAGCTGACGTTTCCCATGCTTAAAGGTACTAAATTTTTTATTGGAAATTAGTAATGCTGAGCCTGACACGCTGCTTTTCCTTTCTATTAATCTATTCTGATTTCTGGAGGAACTTCTGTTACTAAAAACTTTAGAATTTACCCCTTAATTTATCGACCCATTATAAGCACTACACTCTGGCCTTCTCTCTACTCTAAAAAAGACCTACAGTGCTCAAATATACTACTCGCTACACATCTAGCTGACTCGGCCGTGTAGTGGACTCCCGAACGGTTCAGAGGGGTCCGACACGATCGGATTGCCGGCCTAAGGTCCACGAAGGAGGCTCCGATGTCCGTGCAGAAACGACGCAGCCTCTGGTTTATGCCTTCCACTCGGCTCCAAACCAGAGAACCACGATCGATCCTCGGGACAAGACTACAAATCGCAAGCGACTAGCTAACCCCCTCGACACCATTTATCCGTTTCACTTCGGAGTCCAATTCCCTGAAGGAACGTAGGATCTCCTCGGATCCGCGGTCCATGGCGTCGTTGACGCCAACATGTGCCACGACCTGCAATCTAGAGCACTTCGTGCCCCGTACCGCCGCACCAACCGCCTGCGTCACCTGCGGAACACCGCCACTAGGGATACCATGATGTCACACGGTTGCTTACACCCTCGCGGTCTGCCCTTTTTGAAACACGGGAAAAGCATTTTTCAGATTACTCTTGAACCCATCAAAATCAGCCCTTTTAAATATGAAAACTTTTCGTTCTCGTTTAAAACTTTTTGCGATATTTAAAGAAAACTTAGCTGTTACTGCCCTATGATCACTGATTCCCTCGACGGTGCTCACATTTATTACCTGGTGTGGTATATTTGTCGCTAACAAATCAAGAATATTTTCTCCTCTGTTAGGAGCGGAAGCTATTTGAAGCAATGCGTTTGATGAAAAAGCGTGCAGTAACGCCTCGCGGATGACTCTATCTCTCCCACCGGGTATGAAGCTATAGGTCTTCCAATCTATAGAGGGTAAGTTGAAATGCCTTGCAATCGGCGCACTCTAGCCTGTAAATGCCACTTTGGTCCATTGTGTTTATGGAGTCTTTCACTTTCGGGAGTAAGTATTTAAGGTTTGTTGCGTTGTGGAAGGCTGGTTTGATGCCAAGGTGTTTCAGATATTTGCCTAATCTTAGTGAAATATTCCCAATGTAATTTATTTTACGCCAGCGTTGGGCTTTCTCTGGTTCAACTGAATAAATTTGTCTGATGGCTGTTACTTTTTGCTTTTTAGCTTCTATTTTATTAATTATTGCCTCCGGGAAACCGTTTGCTACGGCTATTGATTTTATAATGCGTATCTCTTTGCCGTATTCTTCCTCGGTGAGGGGGATGTTAACGGCCCTGTGGATCATGCTGTGGAAGGCCGCTAGCTTCTGACATGGGGGATGTTTGGAGGTGGCGTGGATAACATGATCAGTACATGTTGGTTTCCGATAGATACCGAACATGTGTTTGCCATCCTGAATGGATATGGTTAAATCAAGAATATTTAATGTGTCATTGACTTTGAGCTCAACTGTAAATTTTATGTTTCCGTGTCGAGAATTTAATATTTTCAAAAAATTATTCACTTGGCGTTTCGTTCCTGTCCATAGGCACAAAATGTCATCCACGTAACGGAACCAATAGTGAACTTTCTTCAAGAGTGAGTGGTTGACTTTAAATAATTCTTTTTCGAAATTGTCCAAGAAGATTTCTGCTAATAGAGGTGATAGGGGGGAACCCATAGCCAAACCCTCATTCTGCTGGTAGTGATTGCCGTTGAACACGAAATAATTTTGGTTTACACAGAGTTTAATGAGATATATTAACTCCTTAATTATATCTGGGGGGGCCTGGGATTGTATCAACACTTCCTCTGCAAGCTCCACTGCTTTTTCTTTGGGAACACTGGTGAAGAGGCTCACTATGTCGAACGACACTAACCAACCTTTCTTCGGGGGTGTCACATTGTCTAGGTAGGTGGCTAGTTCAAGGGAATTTTTGACACTGTGGGTGCTACGGAAATTAGTATATTCCATAAATTTACTCTTTAGCACTCGGGCGAGAGTATGTGCTGGTGATGAGATACCAGAAATCACAGGGCGAATAGGGATGTCAGGTTTGTGCACTTTCGGCATGCCGTAGAAACTAGGGGATAGGGGATTCATCACTATCACTCTCCGTATTTCCGTCGGCGATAAAAGGGCTTGGATATTAGAAAGAGCGTTTTTACACTCTCTTTGGAATTTAGCCGTGGGGTCTTCTTTAAGTAATACGATGTTATTGGCTTTGATGAAGTCCATACACTTATTGATGTAGCTATGGCGATCCAAGATCACTACCGAATTCCCTTTATCCGCTTTCATAGCTAAGAGTCCATTATCGATTAAAGATATTTTCAAGGATTTAATGGTGGAAACTTCACTTGTGTGTTGGGCAAACGAATTCACCATGTATCCCCCGCCCCCTCCTCTCCTCAGACCCACGCTCAGCCCAAAACCTCCACCCCTTCCCTCACCCCCTCCTCCAGCCCTCTCCTTCCCACCTGCACACCCAAGGGTCATACAACGCCTTTTCCTCCACCCCCACCCTCCTTACCATTCCCCTCTCCCTCCCCCATGTGACTATATATTGAGGGTTATCTATCTTGTAAGCAGTCCTGATGATGCTGCAGTGCAGTGAAACATGTTGGCTCAATAAATAATACTCTTCAGTGGAATAAGTGCAAAGTAATTTATCCTTTTCCTAGATTGAAAGAGATTGAGTTAATGGAATATTCTAATGAAAATATTGCTGCAATAAGAAGTTTAACAGTAGGTATTTAAAGACCTTGAATGATTTTCTTGGAACTACTGCAAATTTTAGCAAAAGATATACCTGAATTTTCATAAACATATTCTAGTGAATTACATGATTCATTTACTTTTTGCAATCATTTTTTAAATATTTCTACGAGTTATTTACAAATGAAATTTCCGGAAAGTTTAATCCGTAGGTAAACTATATATCAGTCTTGCAAAAATTCATGGTTGGTATTGAACATTGGAGTCTTAGTCATGCAGGGAAAATATAAAATGTGAATAGCTCTTACATCGACATATGATGTGAGAAATTGTTGCAGAAACTTTTTTATTTTTTTCAAAACCATTACAAAGCCTCATAAATCATATATACATTCATTTTCATTTAAATACATCCATTGTCAACCAATTGCAGCCGAGTGGGGTCCAAATTACTATGAAATATGTACACTCGTATATTTAAGTTTTGACTGAAATTGTAAACAGGATAACAGCAGCAGATAGAACATACTGGAGTCTATTTTTGCTTTTTTAAAGTAAACTTCTGACAAGGGGCACTAAAATACGAATAAATAAATAAATATTACATCCAGTATTATTATATGGCTCGGAGGTTTGTACCCTTACAAAGGATTCTCAAAAGAAACTAATTGCATTTGGAAATGAAGTATAAAGAAGAATATTTCGCCCTACCATGGAAGGAGACAAATGGCGAATAAAACGAAACGAGAAATGAGAGAGCAGTATAACAGGCCAGACATTGTCGCAGTAGTCAGAAACAAGAGATTAAGATGGCTGGGCCATGTGCTGCAGGGGGGATGAAAATTCTATGATAAAGAGAGCATGGGAAGGAAGACTTCAAGGAAGCAGACCACCAGGGAGACCAAGGTTGAGGTGGAAAGGACAAGTAGAGAAAGATTTGAGAAAGATGGGAGCAGAATTGGGGTTGGCAGAGGACAGGAGACGGATTGTTGGCGAGGCCTACTTTGTTTTAATGGCCCCACGATTATGAGTATGAGTAAGTATTTAAATTCTGAAGATCGACCGTGTTCTCCAGAAGGTCAAGATCATTTTGAGGTCATCCTTCTCTGTATTTTTTAAATCCTAATTAACTTTACTTGGGCATTGTATATCACTAAATAAAGCTCAACTATCGATTATAAGAAATTTTGTTGGAAGGTAGTTCCTCCGCGCTTTTTACTACTACTGCCTATGAGCATGCCACAGCGTGGTCCTGGTATTCAGGAAATTATGGTGCTTGGGCTTTTATTGTGGCTAAATGATTTAGATGCCTCCTAATAATATCTTTTGACGGTGTTTCTTTTTGCACTATTCCTCGTACTTAATCGTCACCCTGGCAAGAGCTAGTAGTAAAAGCTAAAAAACATTGGTCCTGAAATAAGTGGCAATCAATGTTTCCATTTTTAGTGTACATTGAATCCGTCACTCTTCTTCATTCTGTGACTGGTTTCACCTTATAAACTCTTTTGAGAGTTGATTGCATAAATGTGATTAAAATGTCACAAATAGATAGCTAGGCATTAGATATTGGTATTTGAGCGTTTTAATCTGTTTCTATATTTTCTAAATTGCGTGTGATTGTTTTTTTTTGTGAGGTCGCAGAATTTCTTTCAGAGCCCACATGGCGATACGATTGGTTAACACTATTTAAACTGCTTTCCTGCTCTTCCTAGTTTTTTTTCCGACCACAGCAAAAGAAGTGGAGTAATGCCAGTCAATCTTGGACCTGTGTAGAATAAACAAAAGATGTTGCAGAATAAGTTCGAAAAAGAAGTAGATTTTTGCCAAGAATTACTGGTGTAAGCTTGGCGAACATATAATTTAGATCAAATCAACTTATTAATTTAATTGTAATAATGCTGTTTTAGACATGAAAGGTTTATTTGAGGAAAGCAGATTTACAGTGATACGCAGAATACACCCAGAAGAACATAGAAGGACGGGCACACAAGGAAATTAAACAATTGTTTAATGGTTGATCTGCAAGATATTTACCGCTCTCACAAAAGCTGGTAACGCACGAATGTTGAGCAGCGCAATGAATGGGGTTAGTCAACAAGAAGGGGCGAAAGGGAAGGTGAGGCCTTTGATGATATATATGAATAAGCCTTTACTTTTTAAGAGCTTGATTTGCCGTCTAGTTGGAATGGTGTGCGAATTTCCCGCCGAATAGTTTTAAAAACAAAGGAAGAGTTACATCCAATTCCCCCTCATTGAGTGGCTTTTGGCCAATAGGAATATGTGGTACGAATATCGTCCACGGCAAATCGGGCACGTGCTTTTGTGAGGAATGTATAAAACTAATAAATATTTAAATAAAAAATAATTTAAAAAAACCACGTTTTTAAAACGGACCAAAAAGTATAAAATAATTACTCCTAGTCCCACGCACATTTATATCCCCATATAGATTCATAACCTCATCGAGATTGTCCTGAATATTTGTCATTGTGATTTTTAATATACATGAAGATTGAAAGATTGAAAACGGAAAACGTGGGGCACATTAGATATAATTGATGCATAAATAGTTCACCTAAGTCACTCACAATTTTCTTGCACTGCAAATTATATGAACTGTTAATGTGAGATTTCTCAAAGACAGCTACTCTGTACAATCCTTGTAATTATCTACAGCATGCGCCCCACGTTTTTCTTGTTCCTTCTTAAAACCATTTTCATAGCTATTAAAATTCGCAATCACAAATTTTTAGGACAATCTCGATGAGGTTATGAATCTATACGGGGATATATGTAATTGTATGTGGGGTGAGGAGAAATTATTTTATACTTTTTGGTCCGTTTTAAAAACGTAGTTTTTCAAAAATTATTATTTATTTGAAAAATTATTTTCTGCTTTTTAGTCTTGCGCTATTATATTTTAAATAGGAAAATTGTTATACATATCTACCAATTTTTTATCAATCGGTTTAATTGTTATTTTCCTGAACATTAAATTAAAGAGGCAAGCAAAATTGATTTTATCAGATTTTTATATCAATATAACAACTTATTAAGTTGATAAAACTAGCTATGATTATATTTTAAATTTATTATTATATTATACATTAGACCCCGCTTTACGACGGTAATCGGTTCCATAGGACCGATCATAATGTGAATTCCATCATAAAGTGAAAAAGTGGCGGATACATATGGGAGGCGCGGGGGGCGCGCGCCCCTCCTTTGCGGGGCCGCCCGCGCCGCCCCCGCCAGTCAGCCCGCACGATATTCGTTCCTGTCTTTCGTCAGTCGACTCTGAGTCGAGTTATCGAGTAGTTGTACTTTCTTATGTTGCACGCGTCCGCGTCATCGTATTTTATACGTTTCTGTCTGGCACATAGATAGCTAACCTACGAGAAAATTCGCGGCCATTCTAGTGATCTCGATACGTTATTCCGTCTGGCATTTGTTCGAGAAAAGTCGCTAATATTCTACTGTTTGTATTTGTTCACACTCCTTAAAAGTCTGGAAGCGAACATTCTGGCTACGAATGTTCTCGAAACAACCGAGCTACATATATAAGGGAAGCAGAGTCGCTGCCCCTTTACCAGATGGCTGACGAGGAACCGCTCACCACGTACCTGCAACGACGAACCAAGGAATTTCTCCAAAATTGCAGCACCTCCATCTTCGGAGAGCTCCGAAAGATCGCGACTCAGACAACATCATCCTGGGACAAATATCTTCGACCGCGAGCTGGCATGGGAGACCCCGAGGACCTGCCGCCGAACAAGCGCCGACGGCTCCAATGAGGGAAACTGGCAGCTTACATTCGTTCAAGGGGTCCTAAAAAAAGGGACCTTTTGTCTCCCTTACCGCAACGCGACAAGGAAGACTGGGGCATGAAGACCCCAGAGAGGCAAGTCCAAGGAGCCTTAAAGAGCTGGAGGGACAACAAAACCGACCCAGGTCGGGCGACACAGCTGACAGGCAGTCAGTTTGAAAGCTACAATCGTCGCGATAACTTGCGCCCCCCCTTGAGTTTTTTCTGTATCCGCCACTGCGATGATAACATATAAATATCTTAAGTAATGAACCAAATTACTCCTATTCAGTGCCCTAATGACGGCTAACACGGGGTCTCCCGGACGTGTTAAGTTTTGACGGAAAAAAAAGCACTTATGACGGCTATGACATTTACAGAATCGCTCCTCTTACGGATTCGTCACATCTAAGGAGAATCCGTCATAATTCCCGTTTTATGACGCCTATGACATTTACAGAATCGAGCTGCTGGTCACAATCAATAGACGCCTTTGAAGGCACCAACTTTTAGACATTCTTCGATCGTTTTCACCCACGATTCTCACAGCTCAATGCTCATTAATTTATCAGTCTCATACACACTTTGTACCGTTTTAAAAACAAACCATATATTTCCGAGTTTTTTTAAAGCTATTGAATTGCTGAGACCGGAAGCATTTCTGACGGGGCAGCATACGGCTGAGCTTTGGCATACTAGTTAGTGTAGATTTGATTGATACTACTCGTATTTCATTCAACTCAAAAGTAAACTCTCCGGTGAGATAATTTTAAAAGAAGAAATATAAAAAACTGTTGGTGCTTACTTCGAAAACGCTTGATATGCTCTTTCCACTATTTTCTGTACGGTGCCAATCAAAAGACACTTTTGCAGGCAGCACCTAATAAACTTTTGGACACTCTTCGATCGTTTTCGCGCACGATTATCACAGAAATGCACATTAATTCAACAATCTCATACATACTTTGCACCGTTTAAAAAACAAACACTCTGCACATTGTGTACACTCATCTTTTCTGCACACTCTTTATTTTTCGACTGCACGAAGCATACTCCCGGAACAGTTTTTTCACTCTATTTCCACTAGCGTAACTTACGAAAGTAGCAATTACGTAATAATAAATATAATTCAAAACTTCTTCCAGGAAATAATGACTGAAAAACATACTCAACCTGTATCATTTAAATTAAGAATATTGATTTACATTCCTGGCGACGACCGTCGCTAAACGTTACTCATTTTTTTCATGTATGCTTTTCGTTGATATGACGTCCCATGCATTTGGTCCACTGTTCCACACAGAAACGTCAAGCATTTCATTGGTCGATACAAATTCCGAGAGATTTGCACGGACTTGAATGAAGAATTTGTCATAAAACTGTCTTTATTGGGACAACGACCCTGTTCAACACTTCTACCTTGAGTTCCGTAATCACTAGGATAGATATATATTCAGGCCAGGACAGTCGGTATTTTACAGTCTTTACTTAACGTCAAGAGTTCCATAATAACCCCCTTCATGCTAAAACGTTTTGCCCTGAAGAGGCGAAAGCCTATAACAGGGTCCACATTTGCGTTGTTATTTCTGTCTTGTTATTTTTGTTACTCTTCTATTCTCTGTACTATTTTGTTGTCATTCTTCTATTCTCTGTACTATTTTGTTGTCATTCTTCTATTCTCTGTACCTTGCAAATGTGGAAATAAACACCTTTTGAATTGAATTTAAAACGTTTTGCGTGTATTCGGCTAGAGCTCTTAACTTAACCTTTCTTCTAATCTTTTCAAAAGCGATTGAGACTATGCAAAATTTATTTTTTGTTATTTACACAAGTCCATATAAATGTGACAAATAAAATTATTCATAGCCGGGTGTTGTACGCTTTAATACAACAGTACCCACGACCAAAATGAATGGTTCTTTGAGAAAAGCTAGAGTTGGAAACATGCAGAATCTTGCGAAGAATGCTATGTGGGATTTAACTGTTAATGAAGAGCAGCTTTTAGTCATAAGCACCCGAATGAATAGGAGGTAGAACCTTCGGAGAGGTGGAAAGATGTATGGAGAAATCTTGAAAAACTATTTCGTTAGACTCTTTTGGGGCAGATCCTCTAAAACAATAAAGAAGGAATAATGAATGGCAAACATTACCGAGGAAGACAACGGATTACGTAAATCGGGGAGAGACTGGGAGTGGCAAGGTGCTCCTGCTTGATATTTATTCAAAGCACACAAGGCGAGGATACGATTTAGTCTTCCGCTGGGCAGCTAGCATTAATACCTGTATTAACACGAAACACGATTTGAAAAAACTATTTAAAAACCACATAATCCAATTCACGCGTCTAGGTTATATATTTGATCTTCTTGGTGGCTGGGGGGGGCTTGAAACACTGAGAGCCGGCGTTGAAATATTTTCACAGACGGAGAATGATTTCAGATCAATGAATTAATGACTTACTTGTTCCTGTGCTTATCCGTCGAAAACCTTTTCCATTTGTCCTCCGCTCCAATGGAAATTATTAAAATTTCTTCACACTCCGTTTACTACCCAGAGCAGTTCAGTATTTCCCCGAATTTCCGTGAGTCGTGTCACTGCAAAAATAATTTTCGTCAAATTCTATACTTATCTCTTGAAGATAGAGGAGTAATAGGAAGATTTAAGTTTCAGTCCTAATGATTTGTTGAATGGCTTGATGTCAAATTATTTTCTAATGTAAGTTTATTGTATTGGCGAAACTTACCAAACAAAAGGCATCAACTACAGCAGTCGTGGCGTTCTATTTCAGTTGCGCTGGCTTAATGTGAGTTGGTGCTTCGGAGTTGGGAGGGGTAAAGATTAGTGCCTTCGGTTACCGCGCGAGTACGCTACTGTATTGACCTTCTTTCGCGAATTTGTCTGATACCTGAATCCTTCCAATCATCGTAAACCCAATTTCACGCCAATAAACTTTACCTAACAGGTTCTTATTCTGAATTGTTGGGCACCCAATGGTGAATCACTATTGACTTTGATAAACTGAAGCTATCAATACAATCAAAACTAAGGAAAGGGAAGACGGTTTTCGGCAGAGAATTGATAACTGGAAACAATAACCGCTGTGTCTATTATACGTCTATTTTTCAATGTTTTTCAATTAATTTTTTATCATCCGTCATGATAAATTTCAAAATGTATTTTAAATAGATTTTAAACATTTTAAATGTATCTTAAAATAGGAGGTAGGTACTTAGAATCAGTTATATGATGTACCTATAAAAAACTTTAACACTATATCTATCCACTTCCCCAAAATTCCTTTTCCAGCTGTTAATATTCCCCAACGTTGACTCATTGAACTGTAGCGCCTTTGTATCTTGCTGTATTCAATCGATTATTTAAAATGCAAAAGGATTGTAAATCCCCGGAAGTGATCGCATCATATTTAACTAAATATGGTTAATTAATCAGTGTCCACATTCGTCTTGTGGCATTAAGCGCTTTGCTGGCAAATTTAACGCTAGAAAACTCTCGAAGGTTTCTTGCCATTCCTCAATGTTTTTTTTTTGTCATGGTGAAAGGAATTTATAATGATGTGCATCTATTGTTAGTTCTGCAAAGAAATATAACGAACTTCCACAGGGTTATTCTTTCAGCAAAAAAAATATAAAAGGGCAATTTTCACCTCAAAATTACAAGGAAAATAGGAAAAGTAGGTTTGTAAAGTATATTGAGGTGTAATTCGACCTCATTTTCACGATTTTCTCATTTTTAGTGTTTTTAAATATATGACTCAATATTTTCACCATCTAAAGACAATGTATAAATAAATAAATGTGAAAGAAATTAGTTATGATAGATATTGTTATTGTAGAAGAACTAACGCAGAGGTTATTAAGCTCCTGGGGCATAAAAAAATGTTTGAAAAGTCGATGAAGAATTTTCCTTCTGGCATGGAATGGGATGGAATAAGTACCGTTCGTGGTTGCTCACTCAGTCTTCGGATATTCAAGTCAGTCTGTGTTGCTAAGCCACAATAAAAAAATAATTTTCGCTTCATTTCAAAGGGCATGTAAACTATATAAGAAAATATTAGAAACGGGAAAAAACAACATTTATGACTATTATAATTTGTGAAGATAAATTGATAAATGTTCAATATCTTAGTGAGGCAGATAACAGTTCCGCCGGATTGCCGGCATTGGCAGACGTTCAAATCACTCGCTGACTCAGCGCCAGCCCCAGTCAATAGTTCTTGAAGTCCTCGCTCGAGTGGCGCTGGTGCGTTGACCTCAGGAGTCAAATGATCCACAAGCCCTGAACTTTGCGCTGCCGTGTCATTTTCAAGAATTATTTCTTCGTTCTCCGCGCGCGGCCAGGTCCTTGAGCCGCGCTAAAAATAGGATTCGCCGCCATGACCCCTCTCCCGTCTCGTGCGCTCGATTTTCACGCGTTCATCTGCTAACGCCACTCTCATCCACCACTCTGTTTCACCATCCTATTGGGGAAAAATGGAGAGGAAGGTCCTGCGTCTTTCAATGTCGGAATGAGAAAAATAATTACGACAGATTAGATTTTAATTCGCATCCGCAACGGAAAAAAGGAAAAAAATGAAGTGGTGGGAAAATCTCGCGGGGAAGCAAAATCCGTCACCAATGTGTAACAGCAGAGGTGATGTAATGGTCAGGTTGTCGGCGGCTGATGGTGGGCAGGGGCTGCGATTGCAAGAAAAATCCCCATCACGAGGGTTTCAAGTGGACTCTGGGGATGTTATTTACCTTTTCACCACACCCTGAGAACAACAAAAAGTGACAACGTGACTTACATGTACCGTTGGATGCAAAAATTACTTTTTCCCATGAATAATAACAGTGATGAATGAATTAAAAAAATAATTACTGCAACAAAAAAGGGTGATAAACTAATCCATCAAAACGTTCCTATTCTATATTCGCTCCCTTTATAATGCTTGATGACCTCAGTTCACTTGCTGCGCGTCATTGCAACGCGGTATGTAGATGTACCCTCATCTCGCACTTCACCTTGAGACATGGTGAGCGTCTTTGGCTCGTCCGTCTTGGCTGCCGCAACAGCAGCGCTTACGCCTTGAGATGGACCCAACAAGAAAATCTAGTTGTAATTTTTATTCATAGTTTATGATTATCATTTCCGTCCCATAGTGACTTTCATAGTTCACGGTAAAATGGTTAATATTTCAAACCAAACTTGCTAATAATTTTTTTTTAATTTTCAGCAATTGGGGGATACAAATATACCGTTCATATAGTGGCTTTTACCATTATTATTTTTGTAATGACTGATAAGAATTCATGTGAAGGTGTTGATAAGAACTTGTTTCTTAATCATTGCTCATGTGGAATATAATTTTGCCTTTTCCTTAAGCAAAGTTGCCATAAAATAATTATTACGAGCATTTCTGTAAACGTTCCTTAAATAAATTCTCTGAGTTTGCTTATTTAATTGGATAAACGTTTTCTGTAGACAAATATGGGAGAATACTGAGAAAAACCTCACTATTTCAAAGCGGTTATTGTGACAGCCATTAAAATTCATAAGCCCCGCCTTCCGGCAGCCACCGCGTCTCATTCGAAGTGGCGCCACTCCGTCCCGGCCAGCTGCGGGCCAATGGGGTGGCAGCAATGGCGACCCCGGGCTACCTCTTTGGGAGGGGGCTGGAACGATGGGAATGATGGGAAGGGGTCGAGTGCGCTTGCCTCGGCGCGACGCATGTAATCGTTGCTTCGGGGGTGGGTAGCGGAGGGGAGGGGAAAGAAGTGGTGGGGAGAGAAGTGGTTGGGGTCGGGGAGGGGAAGTGGAGGGGAATGGGGCGTGTGGCGATGGCCTTGAGAGCGACGCGTCGCTCCCGGTTGGAGGGGAAGTATTATTCGCGAATTTGCGAGCGGTGAGCTGGGCTGATGAAATACAATTTTTTATAGAAAGGCAATATGGGGCAATTCAAGTATTACGTAAGGCAACTTTAACCACTTTTTAACCATTCCCATGTAAGACAACGTAAGGTTTCACAAACCCTCCCCTCCCTAACTTTCGTATGCTATCTGACATTTTTGAAACCATGGACATAGATAACTATGGGGGATTCTATGTGAAAATGCGCAAACATTGACCTCATCACGGATAGCGATCAAGTTTTTCGATATTTCGCGATTCGCTGCACGCACGACTCGCAAAACATGCGATCTTTGAAAATGCGACATCTCCAAACAAATGATCGCAACGAATTGGTTGTACATTTTTCAATTTTCTAGCATACCGCATACAGGTGATCCTAAAAAGTAGCATTTTTCCTACGAAAATAATTTTAAAAAGTGATAAAAATACGAATTCAGAAGTGACTTATATCTTACGTAGACTGTCTCAGACCCCCTCATCCCCCTGCGTAAGACAACGTAAGAAAAGCTCAACCCTCCTCCCTACCCTAAGCGTATTACGTAATACATATTTGAATGGCCCCTATCAGGCTATTTTTATTATAAAAACCACGGCTCTTGCTAACATTAACATCAGAATCAAAATCCTGTCGCTCGGGGTTTCAAGTTATTCAGATACAGAGGC
This sequence comes from Pyrrhosoma nymphula, assembly GCA_963573305.1. Classification (NCBI taxonomy): domain Eukaryota; kingdom Metazoa; phylum Arthropoda; class Insecta; order Odonata; family Coenagrionidae; genus Pyrrhosoma; species Pyrrhosoma nymphula. Next base: position 99,542,586 of record OY754332.1, on the reverse strand, counting down.
TGAATGGAGTTTTAAACATAAAAATGTCCATTCCTGGCAGAACCACCAATTTATTAAAGGTATAGGTAAAAGGTATAGGTAAAAGGTATAGGTAAAGCGAGGAGAGTTGGAGAGTTTGCGCGTGTGTAAATTCAAGTAGAAGGGGTAATATGCACGTGCCGCGGCGTTGGCAACAGTAAGCACACTACTTTTGGAGGTATCAGTTGAATTCACGTGTCGATGCAAGTGGTTGGCTGTGTTTTATTGCCTAGTGTCTGCTTGATCTGTAGACGGCAAGTGCCTGAATTTTCAAGTACATTTTTTATATTTTCGTGATAAATGTTTTTCCTCCTAAATATTGCCAACTAAGTCATTTTTTAAGATAATTCTTTGTTAATGATAGTATTTCAGGCGATAAAGAGTCACTTTGGACATTTCCAAGCCAGCCCAGAGGGTGCGCAATCTCTCCTCCCCAATAAGGAGAGTTCGCGCAGGCGCTAGTTAGGACACTTTGGGCAGGGTATTCAACTGATTCAATGGAAGGAAGGATTTTTAAAATCTGTTCAATATGTCCTTTTGCCGTGTCCTTAACCCTTAAGGCTGCTTATCCAGTCAACTTTCTGGCTCCATTGGAGCAAGAAATTAATTCCCTCAGGGCAATTTCATAAAAAAGGGAACTTTTTCGTATTAATGACGATTTCTCAAATGTTTTGCGCTGAAAAAATTTATAGGATTATCAGACGGATGTTTAAGAAATGACAATGTACAAAGTCCATACAGGCTTTCTACGAGAAATCTCACCGTTTAGGCTGCACTATAAAATGCATGCACTTGATGTGCTCATTATTAGTCATTAGGAAGGCAACCTCATATCAATAGGCAGAAACCGCTTTCTTCACCTCTTCACCCTGCGATGTGAATATCTGAGTGGCTGGTACCCATGTACAAACCCATTGAACAGAGAATATGTATTTCATTCTATTCATTTCGTTATCATTGTCCTTACTTCCACTCACCACCCTTCATATTGTATTTCTGATAAATGTGTCAAGAAATTCGACAGTGTATTCTTGAAAAAGACGCCACTACGTCGTGAGTCGACGTGAGTGAAAATCCCCGATTCCACCGAGTAGACCCTGAAGCTTTAGATTACGTCCAATCCTATCCTCTTCCTCTCTTTAATTGTATGTCTAAAACACGAGGGAAATTTCAGTCGAAATGCCCTGCCAACTCGTTGAATTACTCGTGTCATGTTCCTACATTGTAGCAACGTGACATGAACTGAGCGAGAGGAAGTACCATAAGGCTCCGAGTGCAACCATATTAGACCATCGAACGACCTTGATCCCTTTTCGGCAACGAGTTGGCTAATTTTCGGGACCCGGCTTCTCAAAAGAGTTTCACTGTTGCAATATCCCCTTCGCTTTTCCTTCGAAATCTACTTCATTTACTTGTATCATACCTAATAATAGAACAACACGTGCAACTCTTAGTTTGTTTTCGGAGCTGTTTTCTAGAGCGTAGTTTTGCTAATTATTTTGGGTATTTCTCCTGGTAGGTTAGAATGCCAAACATTTATGTTTGGCATTCTAACCTACAAGCGGCCAACCTGCTCGGCAGGGAACGGGAGGAATCACAAGAGAGGATTTTGGGTAACTTTTGAATGCCGCATGGTCTCGCGCCGCTAACGTTCAAGCCGCAACCTCTGCATTTCGTGCCACGGGCATTTATCCTCTCAATATGAATGCAATTCCCGAGCACGCCTATTTACTATCTTATGACGTAAGTGCCCAACAAGAAAAACCTGAACAACCTCTCACCCCGAGCACACCCTCCGTCACAACACCGTCATCTCCATCCGTTCCAACGGCTACACCCACTCAAATTCGTCCCTCGCCTGAAAGAACACCGACCACATCTGCAGCGCTCACTGTGATGCATTTAAATCCCTCCCCAGACATTTTTCCCAATTGCCAGCCATCAACATCAACGCTAACTAAGGGGTCACCGACAAAAGTTCTACAGCAAATTTCTCCAATTTCCCATAGTTTAGAGCCCTCACGAGCAAAAAGGAAGCAGAGTGCGACAAATATTACCGACCCTGAATACATTAACACTATGAAGGCAAAGAAAGAAGTCCAAGACCGTAAAAGAAAGAAGAACGATGTGGATTAAAAAAATAAGAGAGTGAAAGAGAAACAGTGACGACGAATGAGCGGAGTGTTTAGAACATTACTCCGTCACCACTTCCAAATCTGACTGGATCAAATGCATCTCATGTGGCAGATGGCTACATGAAACTTGTTCTCTCTACGAACAAAAGTGCATAGATTGTGGTCGGAAAGAAATCCGGCAGAAGAAAAAAAAAGTAGCAAGATTTGTGGAATGTTTTCCGAAGCATAATATTGCTCTTATTATTTAATTTGCCTTTTTTATCATCCAGTATTTGTAGAACCTAGTGTATTTTTTATCTTGGTATGCAATGATTCTTCTTGATTTTTTAAAAAATTATATAAAAAAGGTTTGTATTTCGAAAATATTTCGGTGTAAAATAATTTTTTTTTACTTTTGAAAAAAAATCTTTTTATTAACATTACTACACATTTTCTGCAGTGACAAAGTTCCAAAACTATTTTATGATAATTTATAATAAAGTTTCATCAAAATAAGTTATTTAAATTGGCTTTCAAACTATACACCATCTCTCCTACCCCTGTGCGCAATCTCACCTACCCGGTTAGGAGAGATTGCGCAAAGTTGAATGTCACAAAAAACTGTAATTGCGTCTCGGAAACAGAATAAACAATCGGAATATTGTTCATTTAATATGCCTAAAATACCAAGGAACACATCTGCACAATTATTAACAAAAATAGATAGATATTCTATTTTCAGTGATTTTTTCCCGAATTGTGCGCAATCTCTCCTCGCTTTACCGTATAGTCCACACCCTAGCGATTTGATGGCACCCGAAGAAGTAAGTGGCTTTAAATTAGTAAGAGTGTTACCTCGCTAAGCATTAAGTTCATTAAATTTGAAGAAAAAAAATGTCTCATCGTTCTAATGATTCCAGAATCCATTTTCCGTGAGATATGATTCGCCACTTTTTAGAGACAGCATTAAGAAAAGGAGTAAATTCTCACGCTCGGGTCACCTCAGAAATGTTACGGTGTCGTTAGTATGTGGCCTAAATTATAAAATATGTAGATATTTCTGAAGTAATACGTTTATAAATTGCCATTACCAACCTTCGTTTTGAAGGCTTTTTCAGTGTGCGGCTTGAAACAAATATGTGAAATCCTCAAAAATGTATGAATAGGTAATTACTTCGAATTCTGGCACGAAAAAAGTTTCTTGTTATTTAATGTTACACTCTTTATTTAATGCTTCTTACAACTGTCAAATTCTACAATAGAATTCGAATATGCTCTACATTACAAATCCTGAAAGCTCTCGGTCTATTTAAGCAAACCCTTCTCTCGCACTTAAAATAAGTAAGTAAGTAAGTTGTTTATTCTTCCATCAAATAATGTACTACACTACTACATTTACATCGAATATGAAAGATTTAGGTAGTCTTTAAGGTTATTCCTGAGGTAAGACTACCTTCAAAAACAAATACATGCGTTACCCAGACAAAAAAATTGAACAAAACACTGTGCGTACATGACATTAATCGATTTGGTGCGTGCGACGATGGTTTACTCACTTCGACTGTCATCCATCCATCCACTACGAGAGGCAACTCAAGGACGTGTGGCATGGAGTGAATTTCACCAAACATACAATGAAAGTTTTAAAAATTATCGTATCGATGTAACTGAACAACACCATCTTTTGAACTACGCTTAATTTGTTGGTAATATCCCCATTAGGCTTAAGACCAAATCGACTGAAATTGATCGGTTTATTGGCTTTGAATATGCTGGAAATGTGTAGTTTGGTTTTGAATAAATTACAAAATTGTATTAATAAATACCTGAGTTATATTCCTGAGTTATCTTCCAATGTCCAATATTTTGGTCAATTTGTTTATACCGCCTATTTTTCATGATCGAAATTTTTATTTCAATAGAGTTTTTCTGTTGTTGTGCGAGCTATTCCCTCTGAATTTTTAATTTTGTATCAGTTTAGGTTAAATCGTACTGTCTAACCCAATAATTCAATAATATCCACTTCCGACGCCAGATTCAAACCCACGATCTTGTCGTTACCATTCGGCGCTTTATTAACCTGGATACAGCCCAGTCAGCTCGATTGCTTTTCGATTCCACATTCATTGCTAAATACAGCTGCGTAAATAAATGCTCCGGATTTACTTCCCGGGTTTTAGGTATCGATGCAATAGCGGTGTTGTCCTGTTTATGGTCAATCGTCCCCGTGTTAAATGCAGCGTATCAGTGCAGTGTGTTATTCTTCTGACTCGGCGTCGCCTTCTTGGATGTCGTGATTCCTGTGCGTGAGCGTTATTCGCGCTGGAGGCTCGAGTTCAATCGGGCTCTCGTCGGCCAACGTGAACGCCCTTTCTCTTGGAACACCTTGGGTCAAGTCGTTTTCGCAGCATTTCCTCTCCATGGCCGATTGAGTCAGTTGCTTTAGTGCTGGACGCGGAAATAGTTGCATAGACACTTCATTGCCTACTCTCACCGGAATCGAAGTAATTTCCGACCTGGATCAACACTCCTGGGCTTAAGATTCCTGTCCTGGAGAACATTTTGTCGACTTTTACTCGCATCTTGGGTAAGTTTGCATTATATAATCTGGCCTATTATCCCATAACTGCTAAAATATTTTAAAATATTGGTTCGCTGAATCATACCTCGCAAAAATTACACACAAGTCGCAATACCAGTTTAGAGATGGGGAAGAAAATATCAGCCTCTGCTCATGCCATGGAATGATTGACGACCGTCATAGCGGAGCGCACCCGAAAAAAGTATCCATTAGAGGGAGGAGGGAGGGAGGGGGGAGAGGGAGGAGCTCCGCGGTGAAGGCGAAGAAGTCGTGGCTGAATCGGAGAGGAGAGAGGTTGGCGCTGCGACATGGTTCACGATTGCTTCAACTGTTTCGAAAATATTCTCATGGAAAAGGTTTGAATTCAAAGTTGAAGGAGCATTTCAGGTTTTCGACTTTTTTTAGCCCACGTAGCCCATCGCAGCCTCCATCCTAAGCCATATACGCATTCATCTCTTTGATATGGTTGGCATCCGTAGCTTTTTATTTGTCAGCAATCCGTCGTATCAGTTAAAATGCAGACAGTCTGCGAGCACATTTATACAGCGAGGCATCCTGCCACCTTCATGTCTTGCACACTCGCATCATCTAGTGGTGTTGTGGCTCGCAGTCGCCGCGGCAGCATTCGCGGTGGCATTCTTGATTTCGTCATTGGCTGGGTCCTAATATCCCTCTGCCTCTTTTGATTCGACACGTTGTCTTCAGGTGGGGGGGGGCAGGAGTGGGGAAAGTTGTTTAGCGAATGATTTCCTCGTCTAGCGGGCTCAGCTGTTTCTAAGGTAGACGAGACAATGGCGCTTGGTAGACTTTGTCTGATGTCTAATTGTACTCTAACTTAGTAAATTTATCATTAATGCTATCAACTCATCCCACTTGAAATGTCTCGCGTGATTGCATTTTTTGCACGGAATAATATCTCGTTGTATCCACGAATTAATCGTATGAGACATGCCAATCAAAAGTTAAACCGTGTACTGAACCGTGCACTTATGCCAACTTATCGCTCTCTCGGTTTCTGGTTTGACCTTGAATATGTTCTCCTCGAGTAACTGTGAGAGGGAAGGGACGATAAGTGGGATGTGTTATGGTGGATAATTTTCCCAGGCCGGTGTTGATGGTCACTCATTATAACCACAGATTCGTGTCAATCTACGATTATATCCCTCATTGATTATGGTTTATAATTCATTACCGCTAAAGAGAAATCATCAAACAGGGATTCTCAAATCAGAGATTTGATCATCGCCAATTGATATCAATATCCATAATCGTCAATGAATCACTGTTCATTTTGCGAGCATTAAGTCTCAAGAAAACTATTATAATTTGGCTAAATAATCCTCAGTTCTAGAATTAAGGCTTATACCGTAATTATTTAGCGTTTTGAATTGCTCAATAACGGTTTTTCAGTAGTTTATTTACAAAACTCTACGTAGGCATTGACTGTTTCAAGAGCACACACCCGTTCTTGCACACAGCGGCGAATTTTGTTTTATTTCCCCAATTACCATTGTCCACTGCTGCTTTGAATTTTGCGAAAAATGGGATTTCCCCCGTATTTGGTAGTTGTTATAATGGACGGTAAATAATATGTTGCTCTCGTGTGTCGAGAACCTCATAAGGTGGACAAGGCTTTTCCACTAAATCATTACACTGAGGCAACAGGCAATGGTGTTGTACCAAATACATTGAAAAAGAGAACATTCCTCCAAGAAAATTTGAATCTATATTCCAAAGCGAAAAAAGCAGTAATGTCGAATTGAGGACGGCCGTTTATTTTGGTTCTTTCAGGTATTGCAGGAGAGGTTCGTGAAATGGCTCTGGAAGTCGTTGATTAATGCTTTTCTATTTCAGCTGTTACTTGGACAATCCTTTCTGTCATTTCCCAATGCGTCCAGTGATTTATTTAATAGGAATTTTTATGTTTTCTGGTTCCTATGGCTGTTAATTGCGGTTGTATTTTTCCTGTAACAATTATCAAAATAAGTGGTAAAACTGCTAATTGCATGAGCTGTGCTTAAAACGATTATAACCTGCTGTTAAATATGGTTTCTTAAAATGTTCTAAGGAATGCAGACAGTTCAAGTTTCATGAAATCGTTTGATAAGTTACGGTTAAAAATGTCGTGAAAACGATTCTATGGAATATTTTACCTTGAGCATCAGTCTTCAGAAGTGATGTTTACATTCACTTTTCCTCTTCCGGTTGATTTGTTATTACTCCGGCCCATATAAATGTTGAATCAACACACAATGTGACCATTTCTTGTCGAAATATGATATGTCTGTCTGTATATTTTCTGACACTTATAGATTGATTGTTTTTTTTTAATACTGCTAGAACCTAAGTGGTACCTTTAATAGCGAATAAAATAATGTTTATTAGACGACTATTAGAAGGGAGCTGATGACGTGGACTTTAAGTAAGGATGTAAAAAAGAGGCTAGTAAAGAGCTTGATATGGAGTGTGGCGTTGTATGGGGCGGAAACGTGGACCTTGAGAAAGGAAGACGAAAATAGGCTGAAGGCTTTTGAGATGTGGGTGTGGAGGAGGATGGAGAAGGTGCGTTGGACGGAAAGGAAGACAAATGAGGAAGTGCTTGACATGGTGGGCGAGGAGAGGAAACTTATAGATGAGATTAGGGGAAGGCAGGGTAGGTGGCTGGAAGGGGTAATGAGGGACGATGGTTTGCTGAAGGCCGTGATAGAGGGAAGGATTTTGGGTAAGCGGGGAAGGGGACGGAAGAGAATCGGTTTTATGGACGGGATGAAGAAAGGTAGGACTTATGCTGAGATGAAGAAAGAAGTACAAGAGGTAGAAAGGGCACAGCACGTGTAAGAGTTCGTTGGATATTCTCTGACTTTCATCACAACCTACCTCTAACCGGTAGATTACTGTAATGAATGAATGAGACGACTATTATCATAACGACATCTTCACTACATTGGTTTTGAGTTATTAAAATCCTGGGTTGCACGTTAACTCCCAGAAGCTATACTCACGGCTAAAACAATCGTTCACCGCCTTAATGTGTATTGCCACTTAAATTTGTCATTCCGCATGCTAGAGCCATTAACAGTAAAATAATCTCTCTATATTCCATCAATCACGGAGCATGTCAACAAGAGTTAAAGATACATAAATCGGCTATTCATCAAATAGAGATTGTCTACTGTTTATTGAGTACCTACTTGGGAAAAAATATCAATGATTGACAAATTTTGATGAATGACGAATTCACCAACCGCTGATTATTAAACTAATAATTATCGGCTGTGAGTACCAGCATCAGTGTGCTTTCGTTACAGTCGTACATGTTGCAGGGGACGTAAATATGGATTACTCTTATCGGTGAGGCAGTTTATCTCTTTCTCTTTGTCACTTACATGTTCTCTGCAGAAAAGTGTGGAGGTTCCGTGATACCCGCCATCGAATGAATGAGCTGACCAATTGATTTCCATCATTTAAGGAATATTCAACCGTAGAGTGAACTCCCTTTGTGCCTTTGTTTTCAAATTCGTGTCACTTCTAAAAATTTGTCAAAAGTGACGGCGTAAACCTTATCGATCTTTTTTTCCCGCGTGTCAAACCTGAATTTACAAGGGCTAATTAAAGTTTGATTATCATCGTTTATAGATAACGCTCCATTCCCATAGCTTCTAATTAGACCTGTGCGCCGCCGATGGTTCTGGGTAGCCATATACAAGCCATTGCTTTTAGTGCATGAATACAGTATTAGTTTACACTTATCATTGCACACTCCTCATCATTGTATTTTATAATATTGTCTAACACCGCTCACCACAGTAGCATCCTTGCATCAATAGAAATTTTTATAGACAATACAATAGACAATATCTCTCTATAGTGGCGGTTAACAGTACATTAACGGACTTAAGGGATCTTCAAAGACTTCGAAACAGACTTTCAAACTCGTCGACGAGTTACATGTTTATGCCCTATACACAGTATTTTAATAAAAAAGTCGCATTTTATGCTTTTTTACAAAAATCGTTTTTCATTCTCTGTAATTGGAATTGTATTAACGGCGGAAAATTGGAAAGGTTTTCCCCCATCCCCTTCCCATGCCTTTTAACCCTGTAATGGATGAATTTTAATTATGAGGGGAAAACATTTTGATTTTGATTTCCTACAAATGAGCAGCCATAACAATACATAGTCAATTGTTAAATAGTCAAAATTCTAAACTTATGCCAATAGGCGATTTTGGCACTACGTGCCGAAGACATACTGAAGTCGAAATAAGGGCTCAATGTATGGACAGCGATATCATTGTAAGCGATTTGGAAGCTGAGATAGAAAATGAGCAGAGAAAAATTGCTTTCTCACTAGAGGAGGTAGACCAGGGTGTAGAAGCCAATGCAAACCACTCATGCATACAAGGACAGTCAAAAGCGAGTCGTCAACAAGATGGCATAGCACTTTGGAATTGTTGGAGTCCCTTGGAGGCATTGACACAAATACGATACATTCTATTTTAAGCCGCATTGAAAAAGATGAACTACGACTGAAATCTGTTGAATGGTCTTTAATGCAAGAATTGGTGAAATTCCTTCAAAATTTAAGGAGTGTGATTAAGCACTTTTCCGCGCAAAGGTATTGCACTATCAATCTCTGCGTCTCTATTAGATCCGCGATTCCAAAATCTAAGTAAAGTAGAAGCGTATTTCACCACCCGAAGAGAAACAAAAGAAGATTTTTTGTGCCGCAAGGTAATTACCGAAGTAGGTCTCGTAGAAGAAGTAGGTAGATATATATCTAGTATTTCACCGCTAATTCAGCCATTAGAACCATTATCAACGTCTCGCCTGATTCACTTACCACGGAAACACTCCGTGGACGAACTATATAGTGCAGAACGAAAGTTTAGGAGTGCCGGATATGTTTTTGCTATGTCTACCCCAGCAATGGTCGTAGAGGGAGATATTTTGGAATTTTGGGGGGGGTGTCAAAACCCAATTTCCATGTATTACTCATCTACCTCGAAAAATTCTATCCATTCCGGCCACAAGCACGCCTAGTTAACTTGTTTTTTCATCGATGGGTTGACGATACACGCCAAACGATCATCGCTTAGTCCGTCAACCGTGGCTAAAATAGTTTTTATTCTCAATGACTACAGATATTGTAGGGGAAATATTAAAAATATGAGTGAAATTTGATAAATTTTTATCGTTTCGAGGATTATATATGAATATTTTTTTTTTCAATTTTCAATAAAAATCTTTTAAAAGGAAAGCCTTCACTATGAAATCCTCTCTAATCAAAACTATTTAAATACTCTAATAAATTATACCCGTGTAAACTGATGAATGCAGCAGTTGATAAATTTACAAACGAGATCATTTCAGACGAATTTTCTGTACTACGTTGGTAAAAATTTGATAAAATATGTTTTTTACTTGTTTATGTAAAATAAATTGTTATATTTATTAAGCATTATAATGAATCATTTGTATTATAATATCCTAATGTGCTACAGTACTTGTGAATATATTATGGTCGATTAAGTACGTCGCCACCGGCAAAATCATCGGCGCGCCGACCCATTTCCAGCCGGCTTTCCCCGCCGACTTGTTTTTCCATCGGCGCACAGCTCTGCTTCTAATGTTGAGTAATTTACATAATAATCCTCAGTTCCCTGCATGATCCTCCTCCACTGGCCTAAAGTTCATCTGTATCATATATTCGAACTCTTTTTCCAACTTTACATTCCTCCATTCCCTATATACCCCTCATCAATTCCACAATTAATCATCCCTTTATCAAAATAAACATTCTTCATTTCCAAAATAATTTTACTTCATTCCCCGCATAATCCCCTCCATTCCCCAAGTAATACCTATTGTGGGGCCTTTCATAGCTCAGGAGGCATCACGTGGCGTCCGTCTCCGGCTTGTATGAGAAAGGTTGAGAAAGCGATGTGTATACCGCGAGGGGCAGACACGTAGCCAGAAATTTGCTTCAGGGGGGGCTAAGTCTAGCCCAGAACATAAGTGCCCCTTGTCTAGTGGTCCCCTTGTCAAAAGGCAGGCAATGGCAAAGATTTTCGGGGGGGCTGAAGCCCCTCAATCCCCCTGGCTACGTGCCTATAAGCGTTTGAAAGTTTATCACCCGTGGTAGATCTCTCGTGATAGGTCGCTGTATTTAGTAGCACCTAGTAAACAAGTGTTTAAGATCCAACTACTGAAATGGAAGCACTCTTGGCGCTGATAAGCTTATTGTTAGTAGCGGTCTATGAATACCATTTTGTCGGTTGATAACTAGTTAGTGCGCTACTATGCCGACAGTAGCTTACTAAGGAATCTATTAATACGGCCGTAAGTGTTTAGTTTCTATAATTATTAAACGGTTTCACCACATCACATCTGAATCTGCATAGTATATTTTCTCTTATCCTCAGTTTCGTGCTCGATTTCAAACTTACTCTTTAGAAAGCCTCCTCCTCAATTGTCTTATCCAACTCCAATTTCCCTAGCTCAGAAACCTCTAGCCTGTACTAATTAGCATGGCTTTTCATGCCCGGCATTAAAGAGAAGTACTTCAATTCCCATTTGGATGAAAGGGAAAAACACTTTTATCTTATAAATGTTTACTTTGTCACCATAATGCATCTTAAGGCATTGGGATGGCTGTCATGGTTTTAGACGGCTCGCAAAGCGATGATGTTGATGTATCGTAGACTCAAAAAGAAGAATCAATGTTAGATTTTGAATTTTTGTTTCTTGTTCACCATCGTAACCCCATCACAATTCATCTGTTCCCTTCATATTGCAATTAAGCTTTTTGAAAATCCCATTCCTCACTTATCTCATCTATTCTGTCTTTTGCACATACATAAGATGATATCTCTCTTCCAAAGACATTTGGTTTTCGGGGTTTAATGCCCCAAAGAGAAGTCTGAAATTGCAGGATCCGATGCGACTATTGAGTCTTCAAAAACTGGAGATTCGAGTTGTGAAATGACCACGCAGTCCCATCGTTTCCCTGTGTCTGGTCTCTTTGGATAGTTTCCCTAAATGCAGCACTGCCATCTTGGCCCTGAGAATGAGGATCTCTGGACTGTGGGTGTGGGAGGGCACGTGTTGCGCCGAGGATAATAATAATATGTTTATTGTTCTGTGACAAGCCACCTAAGAACAAATAAAGAGTATATAAGTTATCACAGTCGAACAGTAGGACAAAACAAAAATGAAATACAATACAAAACTTGCAAATATTATTTTGGATTAATAAAGATTGGCAATCTTTTAACACAATCTTCATTTTTTTATAATAAATAATGAACGAAAGAGTATATTTCAGGTTTTACATGGTTACAGGTTTTTGCAGGTTTGGTTTCCAGGAGGACAGTGGTGAGCGATTAGCTCAGCAGACGTCCAACAGTGGTGGACGTATGTCACTCCCTTAAGGTGGCTGGAGCGATTTTTGTTTGTATACAGATTTGCGTGAAACTTTGCATACGTGTCCTTGTTAGTAATACCTATCGATAAAATAAAAAAAACTGCATATTACCGATTTGGTTTCCTGGCAATTCAATGGTATTTTAACAAGTAATCTTATGGAACACGGCATATATTTTGAAAAAATTCTATTACTAAAGTACAGATTTTCTCCTAAATGCGAAATAGTAAGTTTCATATTATTATAATAGCTGCCAACAAATATCAAGGTATCATACCGAGTAAGAAAAGCGTATTTAGATATGATTTTCGCGTAAATTTCGAATTTCGCGCCGAAAATCCAAGTCAAAACAATGCTTAAATTAAGGCGAAAATTTGAAATATTACTCTTGCATCATATACATTACTGCACTGTGGTGATTTCCAACGTATAAACAGGTGTACGTGGGTGAAATGTGGTCCAAGAATATTTTTTTCGACTTACTTGAAAAGTTATTAGAATGTGCCTTCAACGACTCACGATTACCGCTCCAGCCACCTTAAATGGTAGACCACTTTATCCGTTCACATGACACATTAATTTTAAAAGGGGTCTTCATTGATATCTAAGTTACCAATAGTCGCACTGTACTAACAGAACATAATATACGCGAAATGCCAACAAATAAAATAGTCAAGGTATTTTTAAGTGGTTCTTACTAATGTTAGGTATGTCTGTAGATGTTATGTATGCGTCCCAAATGCCAGATTTACAGAAATTTAGGTCCCTGCCGCTTTTTCAAAAAATAAAAATAACTGCCACTTATCTGGAAACTAAATTGCAAATTATGTGTGACTGATTGGAAATTTAGATGAGACCCTCTTCAGCATAATTTCCTATGCGCTGTCGACATTGTGGTTAGAAATTGCGACCGACACTGATAGCTACGGTTAAAATAATTATGTCCAGTTATCAAAATAATAATACTGTAAGAAATATTTACTCAAATTCGGAAACGCTGGAAATATACTTTCAGTACTGTATTAGCTCACACATCTGTGGGAAACGGTTCTGAGACGAGAGAGAAGGTCCCCGAAACAGAATCCGAGAAAAGGAAAAGGCGAACAAAAAAGCGCCCGAGAAGTGACCTCTAACGAGCCGAGCGGAACTAATCGCCTCTCTCGCCACATTCGGGAAAAGACACGTCCGAAAATGACGATCGTAAACCACACCATGACCGCCTGCGGACTCGTAAAAACGACGTCTCAGTGGCAGGGGCGGCGGCAGGAAGGCGTCCCCGACTGACCTTTCGTGACCCCATTTCGTGACGCCTGCAGTATTCGTCCATCCGAAGATGGAATACTTGAGGTGGTTTAGACGAGGTTTCACTGCACAAAACGTACATGACTGAGGCTTCATTATTATCAATAATACTTCATCCTCTTAATAAATTCATGTCATCCACCTATTCGAAAAAATTTGCTGGCATTTGTAAAAATAGAAGCCCTAACGGATTAGTTGCGACTGCGCTCTCCAGAGAGATATTATTATTTTTTGAATTGAAGCTACGACGTACTATCACTTTCAAAAGTCGGTCCACACGGTGAGCGCGACCATCTCCGTTTTCTGTTGAAATCGAGCTTCACGTATCGCATACGCGTTCCATGACTTCCGGGGGCCAATTTTACTGCTACGACAGGCACACCTTGGGATTGTTTTTTACTCGCTAAGAGACCTCGCGTGCCCTTCTCCCTCCGACAACGGATAGCCAAAACAATCCCAACCCCCACTCCCATAAGAATTCGCCAGCCGAAGAACCCGTGAAGTGTTTTCGGCTGGGATTTTCTTGTGGGAGGACTTCGACCGGTATTTCTTGTGGGAGAAAGAAGGCGATAATTTCCCGTACTCTCCTCATGACATGGGTCGTCATGGCAAGAATCAATAGTCCTGCGCAAAGGGGATAGATAGTAGCCTCGTTTGCATGCAGGAAAACTAATAATTTATAAAGTTATAGTAAATACGTTGCCAAAATCCACTGTTGCAAAATCAGCTCGGAAACCTTTCCCGACAATGAGAAAAGAAAGATAATGTTAAGAGATCAGAATTTTTATTTCGCACGTAATAAAAATAGCTGAGATAGCTGTTAAAATTAAATCGGGGAAAGGGCGGAAGACTTCCTCGGTGAAGACCAGTATGGGTTAAGGAAAGAGATCGGGACGCGAAACGCATTTCTGGTGATGAGTATTCTAACATTTATTTATAGATAATAGCTACTATGTCTCTATTTGCTTCTTAGACTGCTGGAAGACTTTTGACAGAGTACATTGGACGAGAATAATAAATATTACTGCAGAAATAGGGAGTACACTGGAAGTTTAGGCGCATAATTATAATACCTCATGGGTATGAAGCGGTATACGGGTAATGATTGACGAATCGGAATGGGTAATGTTGGAAGAGGATTCAGGCCGGGCCATTTCTTATTACCATTGATTTTCGATTGCTCGCTGGCAATTTGGTAATAAATGTATGAAAAGGGATAAAATTGTGAATGAAAGTAGCAAGTAACTGTTAATTTTGGTAGATTTGCAGATGGCCAAGATTTATTTAGCCAGTCAGCCACGGGACTCGATGTCTATTTCGCAGGTGCGTGATATGTGGAATGCGAATTAATCATATAAAGCGCAGGTTATGAAGTTTATGAAGTAATAACAGTCCAAAATGAAGGAAAATTCTGAGCTGGGGAAACGGATTACCTTTCCGGGAAGTATAACTACGTCAGTCAGTAAAGGATAAATTAATGTTTGGAGATTGGTGTTACAGAGGATTTAAAGAATTGTGTTTGAATAGGAATTTCGCTGTTTTAAAGTAGGATGGAGAGAAAAATAAACGAAAAGTCGATAGGAGATATACGAGAGACAGCACAAATAAAACTTGGTGTAGCCTAAGGTGCTAAAAATGGGATATGACTCAACGACGGGAAAGGGGGTATTACGGTAAAGATCTATATTAGTGAAACACTCGTAGTGATGATAAATGTGCAACTCTATTTCCATAATTGCAAAGTAAAATTAAAACAATATTGCACAGTAAATTAAAACGACGAAAAACGAATATATTGCCACCATAGGGAACATAGCTTCTAGAAATTAGAGGTTCGTTCAGGAACGGAGAGCTGAGTGATGGATATACTTGCAGTGAATGAATCTTTTTGTTTTGTATTAACTTCCTAAACACAGTCGCAGTGCAATTAACAGATCAATTAAAACAATGTTAGACGAATTACAGACTATAGAGCAAAATTAACATTGAAACATGCCTTCGGTGTAACGCCGCTCGAAACTGATTTCTAAATACGCAAAGCGAAGTCATACCTTTTTCATCCAACACAAATCATTACTGAAAATTATACTTTGCGATATTACCTAAAAAAGGATAAAACCATTAGTAGGATAAAATAAATGCAAAACTATGCCGAATAAAGCTACAAAAAGTGGATTGTAATTTATCATAAATTAAAGCGGTAATTTTTGAATGAGTTTTCCTTCAGTGGAGATATAACTTAATTGATTTCTCGCTCTCAGAGAAGACATGCACTCCATTTAAAAATGCCTACGATGAAAAACTGCTCATATATAATAGATAAGATTTTCAAATAAGCAACATGAAAAATGTTCTCGTTATTTAGAATAGATTCGAACGAAATAGAAGTTGTGGTTTAAACTTAAAGTTGGCGTTCATTTTGCAGGGAAAATTAGTGGGAATGAGTCAAGATTTGATTAAGTTAGGAAGAAAAGTGTACTAGGTAATTTGGGATAGTCATTTTCAGTATATTACCTATGGTAACAGAAATCTAAAACAAAATGTTCATTCATCAGAGAACAACTTTAATATTTTGTAATATCGCCTTTATTTTCAGTTGCAGATCGTAATCGTGACTACATAGACCCAACCAGATGTTCTATTACACTTGGACGTTGGCTTAAAGAATTCCAAGCATCCCGTATGTAGACTTATAAAGTTTTACTCGTTTTTTTTTGCGTCGTAATGTCACTCATTCACAATGTTACCCTACGCATTCTCAATAGGAGAAAGGTCCAGGTAGTTAGCTGATCAGGGTAAAACGCAAAGTCGAGAATTATCCTCAAAAAATTGCTTTGTGGTGGTCGGTTCGTCGATCTATTCCCTCGATTTATCAAGAATACAATTAAGCCCGCTACTCGTAAGAGTGAAAAACACCTAACGCCTTTCCCTTTTGCATTCTCCGCCTACCGTTGCCTACCACTTGTAGTCGGGGGAGTTGGCTGGTCAGCGATAGCGGGAGAAGGTCATACGAGGGTCTCCATAGTTGAGCGGAAATGAGTCAAGTTGGCCGTTAGTAGTCGCTGAATGCATAGGCAATACCCGAAGTTCGAATTCAGCGAAATGCGAAGTTGGCCGCGCTCACCGCGTGGACCGACTTTTGAAAGTGATAGTACATATGGCTTCCGAAAGGTAATGGTGTGCAATTAGTACGTGTTTACAGTTTTTTATAAATTTATTGCTCGCCCCAATACTGTTAAGGAAGTCTTAAAAAATCATTCAGCCGTGTCCCCGTTTTCAGCCCACGGCATGAAACATTTAAGCCAACTTGAGGCCTCATATATTTATAATTAGTTAATTACTATTTTTTCTCCGTTCTTCATGTAACTTTGTGTTTTCACCAATAAATCTCTTGGACTCCCCAAAATAATCCTCTTCCGTTCCACATAAGATGTCCTTAATTCCCAATTCAGTTCTCTGCTAATCTCCAAATAATCCTTTTCCATTCCTCAATCTCCATTCCCGAAGAAACCCCCTCCCTCTCCCTCCCCACCATCTCTCTTTCTCCCCCCCACACCCTCCCCCCACCCTCCCCACCACCTTCCTCCCACCCTCCCCTCACCCTCCCCCCACCCTCCCCCCAACCTGCCCCGCCCGTCCGATTATTTGCAATGGATATCGTCGAAGACGAGTAGACGCTACAACAGTGAGTCATGATGTGTACGTTGCCAAAAATGTGGTGAGATCAGCGGTCTGTAATTCGGTCTCTTTTACAACTGCCAATCGGAGGGTCTGCTATCTTTGAATGCATTCGGAATTGTCTAAAAAATTATCGAAACACGAAATCTCTATTGTTAGTTTCGATCTTTCTCGAATTGTCATCTCAACACTTCGATGAAATCATGAGTTGGTCGAGTGTGGTCTCTCAAGTAATTTTAAAGCTATCGTGAATAGTGGGTGGGAAGAAGGAATTCTCACGCTCATAACCTCCAGGACGTTTTTTCTTCTGTTTTTGCTTACGATTGTTCTAAAATTGTTCCGTTGCAAATTAATGCATGATAAGTAGATAATCCTCTTGTTTTCCCTACATAACTTCCTTCATTCCACACATAATCTGCCTCCCCAGGGCAGCCTATAATTGCATTCCTTGTAACTCTTCTCCAATGCCAACCTAATGTTCGTCAATTCCACGCATACCCACTCTTCTTCTCCCACATAACTATATCTACTTCCGTGCAAGGATTTCATGTGATGACGACCGCAATGGCCTTGCTCCCACCGCTGCCAGGCTCGACACCTGGGCTGGGCCGAGTCCCATAGTTGCCAGGATTCATTTTCATATAAGACCTGTCCGTTCCTTCAAGGTTTTTAAAATTGAGATGGTATTCCGTTGCATTAATGGATAGTGTTTTTTACGTGACACCATCACTTCAGAGGCCGCCCCACTGGGATCAGACGCCTTTTGCAGCCACCTCACTGAGGTACAGACGCTGCGCGGACTACCATTCGTCTGTCTCCAAACCTTGGACCTATCTAGCATGGGTGACCCTACCAGGAGCATTGCTCCCCCCAGTTCTGCTCTAGGGGTCATTGGAACACACCAGCACTTCCACCACAAGGTTGTAGTCCGAGGGAAGAGGCTGCGCATATAACTGGCATTAAAAGTCGCCTCTGTTATTTAAATAAGAAGCCGTACATGATAAAGAGACGTCGGGGTAAAGGTGAACTAATTCGCAGTTCAGCCGTAATATTTAGTTTTCGCGGGAAACAATTATAAAATACATATATAAAAAATCATCGATTAATGACTCAAGTAATATGAAACTAGTTGAGACAATGAACCAATGTGACTAAAAAAGCGATCTGAGATTGTGTGAAACCCAAAGTAGAGGATTAATATTTGACGATTAATCGTGTAAACTAAGTTGAATCATATTTATCACACTATGAATGAATTTTGGCTTTTGCATATCGGACGCGAGTAAAGTGTTGAAACAGAAGTTTATCGTGACAGCGATTAATCTTCAATCGATTACCGGTCAAGTAGCCTGGAAGTAATCAAAACCAATGAAACACTTCTAATCACCGACACCAAACTGGTGTCGTTTGCAAACTAACTCGGTTTAATTGAGACATAATTAAATGCATACTCTTTGTGAATTCTGCATCCTTCTATTGAACTCCTACTGCATAATGGAGTTTTTTTTTTTTAACTATTAAGCTTTTCAAAATGATGCAATGATGTTGAAACTAGTGGAGATGTCGCAAAATTTAGTATGTAGAGTGAATTTTACAAATGTTTTTCATTTAAGTAGGATTGGAAACCTTAGGCACCCCATGAAGTGTAAATGTTGCGGAAGTATTTTAGTTTTCAAATTAAAGGACCCTCTTACAGCATAAGACATTTCTAATTACCATAGACTGTTTATTTGTGTTCAGGTGCCACAGAGGGCATAACTTTGACGGTTATTCAAAGGATTTGTAGGGGAGGATGGCCACTCGGGTCAAGATTCGTTTCAAGATGGGGATGTTAGCAGTGGGACAGTACAGCTGGTGAGGGTGAAGGGTTTTCCAATCGGGACGTCAGCGGATGTCAATTCATGGCGCCGATGGCGGGACGTGGGAGTTAAGTTACTCGTAACTCAAAGTCGAAAAAAACTGCGCAGTATGTCATGCTAAATGTACATGGAAAAATCCAGAAATTCCTCTTACTCCCATCAATATTAGGAAAAGCTTTTTTCACCCGTGTTAAATACACACGAAAACACTTAAGGCTAAATAAGTCACGAAATATTCTTTTCCTTATTTTCATCTGTAGGTTTAATTTGAATGAAGGCTATGCATTTTTGCATATATATATATATATATATATATATATATACTCATCTTTGCTTTCTTCTTGTGTCCATGTCTAATTCTCCTCTCTTGGTGATGGAATAGCTGCCCTTGTGTGCCATCCAGAGGCCACGGCTACGGGCTCAAGCTTGAAGGGGTATTCTTTGCTATAAGCCCCAGCCGAAATCATGGTAAACCTAAGTGTCCTGGTAGCTCAACTGGTAGAGCACTCGGCGCGACATCGGGAGGTTCCGGGTTCGAGTCCCGGCCACGGCACGTTTTTACCCTCTGATTTCTCGGCTTTACCATCTTCCACATCACCAGTGTCTTCGTCCAATTTTAATTATATGTTTCCTATCTCTTTCTTTCACCTTCTGTTCAAATATATATAAATATATATATATATATATATATATATTTGAACACATATATATATACATATTGGTAATATATATATTTTATATATATATAATATAATATATATATAATTATATATATATATATAATTTAGAAGGACTTAAATATATATATAATATATATTAAATATATAGAGAGACTTAAATATATATATATATATATTTAAGTCTCTCTAAAAATAGCCATTTAGAAAGACTTTAAGCCAGTGGTTCCCAAAAAGGGCGCAACCACCCCTTGGTGTTTTAATCTAGGTGAGCGATAAGAAACGAGGAGGCGGCAAGGGGGGGCTGAAGGCCCTGACTGAACGGTACCTTGACAAATTGTACTGGGATGATTAAATTATCTTGGTATATATTGGATTTAGAATAAGCCTTAATTTTATCATTAATTTTTTTACTCAATTTCTGTCAAATTCCTGACATGGCCCCGCAGTTTATGATTTTAATACTTACGGTTGGGGCAGTTGGTATGCAAGGGCGTATCCAGGGGTGGGGGCAGGGAGGGGCTGCTCCTCGTCTTCCAACATAGATTAAAAATAATAAAATAGCCAAATATATAAACAACAAATTTCTGATAAATTGATTGTCAGGCTGGCTATTGGTATTTC
Source organism: Pyrrhosoma nymphula (assembly GCA_963573305.1). Lineage (NCBI taxonomy): Eukaryota > Metazoa > Arthropoda > Insecta > Odonata > Coenagrionidae > Pyrrhosoma > Pyrrhosoma nymphula. Next base: position 99,522,308 of record OY754332.1, on the reverse strand, counting down.
CACATTTTGAAAGAAACTAACTACGAATTTGAATGTTGATATAACTGCCACTCGCATTGCTGGCCAACAAAGGCATAGAAGCCCCCCAGCCGGATATCCATCTGAATTTTGGCGAAGGTCACTAATAATTCCTTACTTGGATTCCATCATATCATCTTTAGAAGTTAGATTTTCTTCAGATAAATCGCCTGCATTTTCATTGACACATTTTCATCCAAGCAACATGAGATATGTTTCTTTTGGGAATTGGAATGAAGTTATTTCATCTGGTACAAATGCTTAAAATTCGGAAGGCATCGAAGAAGAAAGGGTATTGTGGTTTAAAATGTGGAATGAGGTACAGGAAGGACCAGACATAATTGAAGTTTTAAAAAAGAGCGAATTGTTTTTCTCGACCAATAGAAAGGCGGTACTGATATTGCTTTCACTGCCCTGCACAACAAGCACTATTGAGCGCTCATTCAACTCCCTTCGCTGAATTAAAACATGGCTAAGATCAACTATTGGTAAAAATAGATTAAATGGGTTAGCAATGCTAACAATTAGCATTCACCGTAAATGGTTTTTCAAAAACAAGGAGTAGTTAATGGAAGCTGTAGTTAAAAAATTCGCAGCTAATCCCCGAAAACTATTGTTCAAGAAATGATTTTTAAAATATATATTGTGTTCTTCCTTATGTTACTGTGAATTATTACATTGGGGGCCCTCCACAGATGTTCAGAACTATTGTTCATGAATTAATATATTTAAAAAAATAAATATGGTTCACTGTTTTCCCTTTTGCTATTGTATCTTATTGTATGTCACCCTGTCCACAATTAGGTTGAATTCAGAAAGCTGACCCCTCCCCCTTCAGTGTTGAGCTGGATACGCCCTTGTTGGTGTAGGTTTATGGAACCTATATGGAACCTACGCGGTGGCTCGTAAAGGTTTGGGAAACACTGCTTTAATCCATCTTAAGTGAAGGAAATCCGCATCGAGGAAATTCGCATTGCGAAAATTTTCACATCCAAGTAAACTTAGGAGAGCTAAAGCCGGTAAATAGTGACAATTTTCCCAAAACGCGTACTCAAGTGAAAGAAATTATATCAAATGTAATAAGCACTTCCAGTGAAATTCGCCCACCTTATACCCATAAGCGTGGAAAAGAACCAACCGACACTCAATCTACAAAATATGACATTAACTTTATAGTAGTTAATTGCAGTAGCGTTAAAAACAAGCACGCTGAAATCGAGCATAAATTTCAGGACACAGACGTGGTCATAGGAACGGAGAGCTGGCTTACAGAGGATGTAAGCGACAGCGAAGTTTTTCCTCCAGGATATAAAATCTACAGATGCGATCGAAGCGATAGGACAGGTGGCGGGGTTTTTCTAGCAGTTAAATCACATTTACACAGCACCGCCCACGAAATAACTGACAATGAAATAGAAAGCGTGTGGTGTACAATTAAACAACGAAACAAAAGGACTATACATGTTTGCTCTTTTTATAGACCTCCAAACTCCAAGGTTGATGTTATTTACCAATTAGAAAATCAAATATCCGCATTTACTGTGAGAGACAGTAAAAGTGTAGTAATTATTGGGGGAGATTTTAATCTGCCATCTATAAATTGGGATTCTTACACTGTAAAACCGAATTCTAGGAATAGGGAAATCAGCGAGATCTTACTCAACACACTTGCTAATCACTCACTTTCCCAAGTAGTTGACAAGCCTACGAGAGGAAATAAAATATTAGACCTTTTTGCAGTAAGCCATCCTAAGTTGCTAAAACAACTCGATATTAATGAGGGCATAAGTGATCACAAATTAATTTTTGAAATCTTAAAAATTGAAGTGGAGTCAGCTGTAAAACCGAAACGCAATATTTATTTATTTGATAAATGCAACTTCATAAAATTTGGCGAGATGCTTAATGATTCGTACACGGACTTCGTAGCTAAAACAGAGGATAAAAGCACTGATGAATAATGGAAATATTTCTTAGAAATTCCATGACAGGGAATCAACGAATATATTCCGCAAAAATTGAAATGTGATAGTAAAGAACCTCGCTGGTACAACATCGATGTTACGATCGATGAAAGAAATCACTATTCAACGCGATGGGATTACTAAACAGCTACAGTCGATAAAAAATAGTAAATCTCCGGGTCCGGAGGGAATACCCGCGCGTGTCCTCAAGGAGTTAGCGCCACAGATCGCACCGTTCTTAGACATAATATTCAATAAGTCATTGTCTGAAGGAAAGATACCATTAGTCTGGAAAATTGCAAACTTTACACCGATATTCAAAAAGGGAAACAGACACGACCCAGGGAACTATCGACCAATTTCATTAACGTCGATTATAGACAAGATACTCGAACATATCGTCGTTAGCAATATCACGACGTTCCTGGACAGTCGTAACGGCCTCCATGGCTCTCAGCACGGCTTCCGGAATGGTAGATCATGTGAAACACAACTCGCGCTCTTTCTTCATAACGTTCTCAAATCTGGTGAATCGAAAAGACATGTGGACGCATTATTTCTAGATTTTAAGAAAGCTTTCGACACGGTACCTCACAACAAACTTTTATACAAATTACAGTCATGCGGGCTAAACGAAACAGTAGTAAACTGGATATGCGACTGTCTGAGTGATCGTAAGCAAAAAGTAGTTGTTGACGGAATTAGCTCTGATGTAGTTAAAGTGACATCAGGTGTCCCACAAGGAAGCGTAATCGGCCCCTTTTGTTCATTATATACATAAATGATCTATGATCTCGAATTAGCATTAAAATACGTTTGTTTATTTGCCGACGACGCTGTCATCTATTGTGAAATTAGTGATCACTCTGACTTTGAAACACTATCATCGGATTTAAACAACGTTCATGTATGGAGCCAAGAGTGGGGACTCGAACTTAATCTGAGCAAATGTACGGCGGTACATTTCTTGCGGAGGTCGTCCAACTATTCACATGCATATGCTGTGGATGGTGTTAACATAAAGGCGACAGATGAAGTGAAGTATCTAGGAATTACGATAACTTCGGACCTATCGTGGGGAACACATATAAGAAATATTTGTGGCAGAGCTCTGAAGAAGCTAGGATTCGTCAAGCGTATTGTGGGAAGATTTTCGGATGAAAAAGTAAAAGAGAGGTGCTATTTCGCACTCGTCCGGCAACACCTTGAATATGCAGCGAGCATATGGGATCCGGTGCAGAAAGACTTAATCCGCGAACTTAATTAAATACAAAGGAAAGCTGCGCGATTCGTCAAAAACAGCTACGGGCGTTCAGACAGCGTTACACAGATGTTAAACGAATTAGGCTGGGAGCCGCTAGAGACTCGGAGGCTGCGCGCTAGGCTTAGATTACTTGAACAATTGAGAATAGATATCTTTCAGAGCGACACGGAGAACATCATATTAGAACCCCACTATTTTTCCAGGTCCGTCAGAAACGATAAATTAAGAGAGATATTTTGCCGAACGGATAGGTGTGGGAATTCGTTTTTCCCCCGAACAATAAGGGACTTAAATAAATGAAAGGCGTAATTTCAATAGAGCGTTTCCTTTTTATATGTAAACGGCTGGTGTCCTAACACCCCCCCCCCCACACGCCTATTGAGGTGGCTTGCGGGGTAGTATGTAGATGTTGATGAAGTGACGAGGAGCATGTAAGTTTAGCTCCCCTTACGTGGTCTTGCGGGTTGTGTATCTGAGATCAGGTTACGTAAGTGTTCCGCAGCTTGCACGATCATACTATGTCACTGTTGGAATTATCAACAGACAATATCGGTTTGCTTCCCTGCTAGCTATCGCAATAGTTTCATACTGGCAATCTGCATTCATTTCTACCGTTTTGGTACATACAATCATTACGAAAATCGTCATTACCATTCTCAAATTTCCGTAATATCTCCCATAGATGCCCGAAGCATCGGAGAAAATGTGTGTACAAAAAATAAAGCCTATTTGTCATCCTTACTCATTGGAAATTTATGTCAGATTGAGAGAGGAAGGTTTTTGTATACTCCGTGGTCTTGCGTTAGGAAACTGTGCAGTCAACCTAGGTCCAAAATGGGTGTGTCCAAATACACCTCTGACGATATGAAATCGGTCCATAAAATGCAATTACTCTTCATTTTCCTTCACCTATTCCCAGTTTCACTCCTCCATTCTTCTCTGCACTCGCATCTTATAAACCTCCTGTCACGCCACTCCCCTTTCCTCGTCGCCAGAGTTTCCGAATCGTGTAATAATTGGTGTTTTGTTGATAGCCTTACGCAGGGATACTGTAAATTGTAATTTACACACTCCCTGGCTATACGCCTCCCTCTCGTGACGCCTCTTCCCTCCACGAGGCAGTGTTTCCTCGAACGTTCGACTGCCAGGGCGGCCGCCAACCCAGCGTCGTCCACGGCCGAAGAGTCGGTCAAGGTCAACCCATCAGCTGTTGACGCGAAGAGCAGTCGAGTCGCTCCAGCCTTCGCCGTTGGATTCTGTTTCCTCCAGAAAATATTCCGACTATGCTGCTTGAATGTGAAGCTGTGGAAGAAATGTCGCGTCATAAAAGTAGCACGATCTCATGACAATATTTTATTTTACTACCTGGCTTTAATTTTGGTGTGCTATGAATTTACTTGACCCCTGAGAAACTTCAACTTTTAAAAAATCGTACCCACCTTCAATGTTACCAAGCGGCCTATTAATTATGAGGGAAGAACAGTCAAGACTCTCAGTGAAAAACGTAGCTGTAGAAGTTATTATTTTAACGCTTAATACACACCACTTCATTCATACGCTGAAATTCTCTCTCAAATTGAACTTTCATGTGAAAGTATCGGTCACATGTTGCATGTAACCAGTAGGTATATATGATTTAAAGTGCAGTTTGCTTCATTAATATAATTTTAAAATGCCAATTAAGGCATATGATTGCATATCAAAGTTATCTCCTTCAATTTAATGCCGGTGTAACCGCTTCATAAGCGTAATCGTGATATCGTAGTGAACAATTAGTTATAGGAGGTGAAACATAAATCCTTCCGGTGTGTACAGTTCAGTTTCTGAATACTCTATCGTGCAATGAAGAACGTTTTACTAGGAATTTCATCGAATGAAGCGGTAAGCAAATCGCATGGTCTGATACCCATCCGCGTTGGCGTCATGCTCGCCTTTGGTCCAAATGTATTAATCGTATGTTTGTACAGCGGACAAACAATTGAAAAGGAAACACATAAACTCTGATCTCATTGCATGCTCACCGGAGGCGCACATTGGCCAATCTCATTTGTAATTAGCGTTCACAATGGCCGATGATATTCGGTGTGCTGTAGTTGGCGAGGAGGGGGTACAAGAGGGAGAGGGGTACATTTATTAAGTACTCATGGTTGAGTTTATAGAGCGAGGCTTTAAGTCCTCTAAAACACACAATCCCTTCTCTCTCTAATCCTAATCCACCTTTCCTTTCTTTCTTAGTTTTCATTGTCGGTGCCCGAGCATCCCCTGCCACAAGCTTTTGGGGCGGCTCAAAAGGTGCTGCGCATATATTTTAGAGTCCCCTGCGTCTAAGGAGAAGGCTCATTTCAGTCAATTTCGTTTTACTAAAATACAGTGTATGTCGTCTTTGTTAGAATAGACAAATGCTATTTGAGGAGAGGCAGTTCATTTTGCTTTAATCAGAATATATTCCACTTTAAAGAACTAATTTTATGAATAAAATATTGAAAACATTTACCGCCAAATAACGTTCAATTTCATCCAAGCATGTACGCATGGCGAAACGCGGGAGGAAATGACGCAGTGAGGATGACCAGTCGCAGAGTGCGGGTCAATTTTCCAATCATTTCGAATGCACAAATGATGTGGTATGGAGTCACTCGCACGGGTGCGAAGATGCACACCAAAGACGGTGAAATTCGCCTTGAAAACATCATTTGACTCGATCGGGATTCAAACCCGGATCTCACAATTGCCGATCAGGTGTTAGCTAGTTACACACCTAACACACCTGACTGGTAATTTGGAGATCCGGGTTCGAATTCAGGTCAAGTCAAATGATTTTTTTCCTTTCGAATTTCACCCAGTCTTTAGTGTATACGGGTCCTCGTGTTGTGCATCGTTTCGACTTGCACCTAATTCCCTCCAACCAGTGATCGCGGCTCACACGAAGTGGCGGACGGGTGACGTAACTGGGCATTCATCGCCCTAGGGTACAGAACCCCCGCTCCCACCCTCCCCTTCCCCAGTCGACCCCCACCGCTGTAGCACATCCCCGTGCCTCATGCCGCCCCTCTCCATCCAGCTTCTTCGTTGAGCCATCCCGTGCTCTTCCTCCTAGACCCCCCCCCTCCGGCCCCATCCTCCCCCAGAAAACAACCGACCCCCCCCTCTCCCCCCTTCCATTCCATTCTAGTGAATCCACCCCTCTTTGTCATGCAGCACTCCCCCCCCCCCCTCCCCCCTCTCGCCGTCCCAAACAAACCCCCGATTGTTCCTACGCCGCGGCCCCCGTGTGCTCTGTGCCTTCATCCGGACGTTCTCTGGACCAAGCCCGAATCTTCGCCCATCTCCCCCACGTGCCAGCCCACACGCTCCCACTCCACTAACCTGTCTGATACACCATGCCGCGGCGTGGCTTGTGCGCGCCATGCCAGAATAATTGAGGTTTGTGGAATATATAGTTGGTCCTTTCAATACGGATTATGAATGATGAGAGTCAGTCCTTCCCTCTCCTAATTGTAAGTTTTTTTCACGATCTTAGGTGTTTTACACCATTAACTTCTATTGCATGAAAAAGGGGTAAGTTTGCCATTTCGTTTGGTAACACCTTCATACGTTATTGGTTAACCACATAAAAATGTGTACACTCAGTGGCACATGAACGTTGACATTTTTGTAATTTTATGACGAATTAAGCCTAATTAGACTCAATTTTCTGGTGAAATTGTTCTTTTGAAAAGGATGTTGGTCGCACGGATGGACGCACGTACTACTTCCAATAAAAATAAACGCGTCTTCTCTCCGACTCCCAATTAACTCACGAACTAGTTTTGGACTTGAAGGATGACGTGGGGAATATGGAGGTTGGGGATATGCGGCATCGGAATCATTCAATGAAAGCCCTGCTCTGTCGCAGTTTAAATTTCCCTCCGACAGTCGAAGTATTTCACTAAAAGTACTCTCCACATGGAACCAAAGTAGGAGTCGGGATTCCACAGTAAAATCGTCGCCACTGCCAGGAATCGGACCAAGGACCCTGGCATTGGAAGCCAGTGTTCTAGCTACCACAAAATTTAATTCCATTTAATAACCCGATCCTCAATGGAATACAGTGATTCCACCATGAATATACTGAACCATGAACAGCGCACCATCTGTCAGATTAAGAGTTAAGCCATGGTATCCTGGCCACCTCTCGTCGAAAGCAGACTTAATCAGGCCAAGCAGGTGGGCTCTTTTCCTATCCGTATTTATGAATCTATCCGGATAGATTGTTACTCGGGTCTCTCACCTCGATTTGTGTGCGATCGATTTGAAGTACAAGATGAATGAACATCAGTTCCGAGAAATAGGTGCAAAAGAGTTTGATTGAAAGAGAACGAATGTAAACAACTTAATACGGTATTTGAGAAGAAACAATTTTTATAATTACCGTATATTTGACGGAATGAACCAGACATGTCATTCATGATAGTTATTAATGTCAATGTCTTATTCCAACTTTTCCAACGATTTTATTGAAAATTTGGTACACTTCAGAATATGGTAATCCTCAGTACGAAAGGTAAGTGATATGTTTTCACAGAGTTTTTAGTTAGCATTAGTGAAGCATGTTTGTCTCTGACTTAACACGATTCAATATGATAGAATGACATGTTGTAAAAATTCTTACTGCAGCTGTAGTATTATTGAACATCGGAGAATTTCACAAAAACCACGATGGAAAAACAAACACGGCCTTGAATTAATGCACCCGAATCATCTTATCCCACCTCCTCGTCTGTTCTTGAGGCAGCACTCTGTCTCCAAATACAGCTCATGTTCTGTACATATCTGCATGCGTCTACTAGTAGCCTGCCGCCGCCAGGGCGTGTGGCAAGGGGTATTTTAGTGCTCTATTCATGGAGATGAGCGGAAAACGGAATTGGAGCAAGGAAAGGCCGAAAAGTAAAACAATCATTGATGGAGGAGTGTCTCGATTTGTTTATGCCGTAGTTATATCTGGTGGGATGAAGAAATTTTAATACCTACATATTTTTTTCGTGTATCTTTCTTATATACTCGTTTCTGTCAGATATAGATATAAGATCGTCAATTGCGCAGTAATGGCCACGATACAAAAATACCACCGGGCTCGGGAATTGAACCGCGGACCTATGGCTTCCCCGACCAATGCACCAAGCTACTCAGACACTCTAACGCTCGTGGAATATTCGGATGACTCGAGGAACCTAGATATTATGCCCTTGCAGTCCGTCAAGGATGGCAATATGCACTTGTAGTACATACATATTGCCATCCTTGCCGGGAAACAGAACCTCCAAGAAGCAAAAGCCCTTGAGACTGAATACTAAAACAGCATTTTAGCAGTGCCGTTTGAATAAAATTGAGCGTTGACGTTTGAATAAAATTTGGTATTGAAATTAGAAGTTGCCACGAGAATTATTAAGTCTGGATTACATGGTGGTCTCCGCATTTGCCCGGCGGGCCCTAGTCCCATGGTTCGATTCCCGCTCCAGATGGATATTTTTCTTTTGGCAATTTCTAGACGTGATCTATAGGTATGTATGCACGAGGATGAAGTAATATCCTCCATATCACCCTGAAACTCACGCAATATGAATTTGTCAAGTAATATCAGCTTGCGTGTAACCTAATGCACTTACAACCTCCCAACCTGGTACTTAACATCAGCTGTGTCACAATCACTGTTTCCAAGTATCAAATAATAAAAAAAGAGCTCGGATTTTCAACGTATTTCGTTTAGTCCGCGATTCGAATCCTTCTGTGGAGGGTTCAAATTGTCGGGGCGTACTAGAGTTTTATCCTGATAGAGCGAAATCGTATTGCAAATGCTTGAAGAATCCTTATTTTTAAAAACATGAAAAATAAAAGCTCATAATAAACCAAATCTACGTAGTTTTCTGATACCCTCGTTTTTGTGCGAAACGACTTTCGTTGACCACCACTTGCTACGGGGAAGAAACTATAACGCAAGAAATATTTTCTCCTCTAATCAGTGGACAGCCGTAAATAATTTCAAACGCCAAATGCGCTATAAGATATGTCAGGCAGACGAGGCCTTGACTTGATCCTCGTTCACAAAATTCAACAGAAATTCCAGTTAAGATAGGGAAAGAGACGTTCTTTTGGGTTAAAAAACATTTCACGAAATACATAAAAATTTCATTTGGAAAGAACGATTTTTTTTTCTTCCCCCTCCCCCAGTGAGGAGATGGACCTCCAAGTCGTTAAAAGCGTGGTCAGTTTTGGAAGTGCCGATGACACGAGACGTGACTCAAGCAGTCTCCAGTTTCCCCCCAAGCGGTCCACACCCATTCGAGCACCGTGCATTTACTTCAAGCCGTTAAGTGAGCCAGTGAACATAATCCTCACTCGTAGTCAGTACAATGCGGACCGGATAACCCGTTGAAACAACGTTGTTCAACTCTGTGATTGTTCGTGTCCCGGGCTCAGCTTTACGAGCGATCTTCAAATATTTGGTTGAATTCCCGGGGCGGCTTGTGCTCCTGCAGCAGGGCGAGCGGAAGACTGGCGAGAATAAACGCAGCATGGACAAAGGTATGCAAATGATTATCCACGCAAGACAAGACACGCATGACAAGTTCTTGTCTAATCATATTTTAGAACTTTTTTACCCAATGCTGCAAAATATTTATCTAGCACGGTTTTATTGCTTGAGTCATGCGACTTTGCAACTGTCACTGAAATGTCAAAGGCATGGAAATATACACTTGCGCAGCTAATATCACGATAATGCATGCATGAGACATAATGTATAAATAAATATATAAATGTGTTAATTGACTGAGGGGGTTTAAAATGGTAACGTTTTACATCCCTCGATGAAGAGTCATGTTTTTCATCATTAAAATCAGTATTGACTTCTGTACTAATATTGATATCAGGTAAAATTATTTATTATTTTTAAGTTTATAAATCAATTGAGTGCGAAGGTTTTAATTTATTGGAGCTATTGGAAGCTCGAACTGAAAGCCCAGGCAATCAAACTCCAAGATGTGATAAAAAAAACAATGTGATCAAACTCCAAGACTGTTTAGGATCAGAGTAGGGATTGGAAAAAAGTCGACTTTCGACTTCGACTTATCGTTTTGTAATGGAAGTAGACACGAACAAGACGGAAGTCTTGAAGACTTCAAGACGGAAGTCTTGAAGTTCTACGAAGTCCATGAACTACAATGCTGTTGATCTTGACGAGTCTTCTTTGAAATTATTCCACCCTAAAACTGGGATCATCGTGTAACTCCTGTGAAATAGCCCTTCTAAAAGTTTGAAAATGGCAACACTTTCCCTCGTCCTGACTTTTATGCTAATAGAAAATAATATATTTGTTTGAATAATAGAGAAAATAATATGTTTTTAGGTGTTTTATGTCCTACAACAAATGCGCTTTGTGAAAAGTGGTCAATGAAATATTCGGAATTATTTGAATTCATATTATACATAATATACTTTATTCGACTTTTAATCGACTTTGAAAATTATAAGTCGACCTCAAAATAATTCTCTTTCGGAGTAAAAAGTCGACGTTCCACTATAGTCGACTTCTACTTTCCAATCTCTGGACCAGAAAACCCACCAGTATCATTCTCAGAAGCAATGTGTTAGCATTTCCCTTTCGAGTAAATACTTGTAAACCCTGGTATTGATGCTTTTTAAAACAGGAGAACCTCCGACTGGAAGTCGTGACAATTGGCGCAGTTGGCAGTTAGAAATGCAGCAGGCCCGTTGAAACATTCAGTACCGGATATGGAAGCAAATGACGTGAACGAAAAAGCCAAGACACAGAGCTTTGGTTTCCATAATTTATTCTAAAACATTGTTTTAATTTTAATTTCGCCTGTTCCCTAATCAGCAGATCAATCGCATCGTGGCACTAAAAGTATTTTTAAGTGTCGTCAAGTTAATACGCGTATTTTGGCCGCCACGATAACGCTGCTCCCGCATTTGCTACGCATTGCACAGAAGGGTGGAAATGGGATTTTAATTCACAATCGTGATAATTTACAAATAAATACATTTGACCAAGCTCGTTCTCCTCTGTGATTATTTGGTGAACCTTTAACTAAAATTAGTGTAATTTTCGTTGGCTGTGTTGTTATTAGTTTCTAAAGCCGTGACAGAAATTTATCCTGCCTCATTGAGTTTATAACATAGTTTAAAGAGTTGTGAATCGTGTTTGCTGTTGAACTTGTAAAAACATGAACCCATTGATTTATAATGACAATGTCATAGACACATTGACGATGTCATATTTCTTCTGGTACGCTGCTTTCACTGCGTTGCCGTAGAAACTGGAATTTTAGGAAAATTGAGCCTCTTAGATGGTATTCTTTTGAGTCACTGTTCTGGTTAAAGTTTTACATTGGGAAAGGAAAATTTGTCACTATTCATAATAGTCATTTTGAGAAGGTTGGTGCATTGGTTTTCGATAAAATTGGTAGTGACATTAACATTTTAATTAGCTTTCATGGCATGAAAAAGTTTCAAATTTTAGACCGTCCCATCGCTGTTAAATGTTAGTAGTCTCTTCGGTCCCCACAATGAGGAAGAACTGAATATTAGTCCCGGTTCTGGTTACTTCCTTGAATATTACCACGATTAGGAATACGAGATGTTTTAGATTATCTGTCTTAAGAGTTGCGCGGTGCAATAAAGTTCTTTTTGCGATACTCAAGGCAAAAATGGACGATTTTCCCTTTTTTGAAGAACTCCGATTTTTTTGTCTCCATACACGAGGCAGTAAATTTTTATCCAAAATATCAACTTACAACTTTTAAGGGAAATTTAAGCAAAAAATTGGGCAGGGAAATGATATGATCAGTTTGATGTCAGGTATTTTTTGTAATTCAAAGCTCAGCCAATTTATTCAAAGTAGACAATCTTCACCCGTTTTCAATTGAATTCTCATCGAATGTATAGGCGAGTCTGAAATGAAGCGTATCCTGTAAAGAAAAGTCAATGAAGATTATCGTTAAACGATTATTTGTTAGATATTTTAGATAGATATTAGCATATATATTCCCTGTCTTATTAATGCCATGAAATATTCAAACTATAAATAATGCTGAGTACTTCTCTTAGACTAAAACACTTTTCTGTCAACGCGCATTTTACTTATCATCATTCCGTATCCCTCTTCCATGACTCATCTACTAAATCCCCCCTGCCGCACGCCCTAGCGATGGCTCGCAGTGCAGTACGTAGACGTATGTGTGTATGGAATACTGGCTGTATGGGGAGGATTGGAGGAAAGGGGCTGCCTCGAGGACACACGAGGGCGCGGGATAAGACATGGACCCTTGCATTGATTCCTGGGTCGATTTCGTTTCTTCATCGTGGTTTTTGCAGTTCTTCAATGTTCAATACTACTACAGCTGCAGAAAGAGCTTTAACCACATTCAATGCTATAAAATTGAATCGTGTTATTCGGTGAAAAACTTGCCTCATTTATAACCCTCTAACCAACCAACCAACTCAGATTTTGTTGGAAAAATTTCCGTCAGCTCAGGGAATTGAACTCGTGGCTCCAACACTTTGACATCCAGTCTCTGAGGCACGCTATGGCTTAAGACATTGCATCATCGGTGTTGCCATATGTGGTGACGCTGGTCTGAATTGCAACGTCGTTGCTCGGAACGGACGCGGAAATCACGTAGAGATTGAGACTCCGCCCTGATGTTTTACACGTCCCCTCTCCAGCGAACACGTTGCCCCGTATCGGGTTACTCAATTAGCTTCGTTTCTTTGTCGCGGAGAACAAGCAATCCTTTGGGCCTCTCGGCAACGCTATTGTTGTCGCCTTCCCTGTGAGGTGAACTTGGGGTATGGATGCGGTATACATAGTATGTGCCGCGAGAAGGAATGGGATTACAGTTTATCGTATTTATATGTTCATATTTCATATTTTACTCTGTATATGGCCGGAATTTGTGTCTAAAAATTTTACCCACGTTGTTTGTTTAATACACAATTCGCTTTATTAACACCCTGAGAGGAATTGAGTTAATTTTTACCCATTACTCTAAAGGGTATGTACCCAGAATGATAAATTTTGTAGTTTTTCTTCTTCCACTCCCGTTATGATATCCTTCCTCCCATTCTTTGGGCATCTCATTCATTCAAGTATTCTACCAGCTGATTGGTAGGTTCTTGGACAGTCCCCATTTTGTATCCCAACCTAATAGAAATTGTCTCGCATTCCCTCCTAAGGATGGCCCGTTATTAGATCCCTCTTCAATTCTTCATATCTTCTACCTCCTCTTACTTCGTCCAGAATTCCTATCCTCTTCGTTCCTCTCCCACGCTTCCCCAGTGTTCTCCCCTCTATCACTCTCTTCAACATGCCCTCTCCTCTCAAAACCTCCTCCATCCATCTCTTCTGCCTTCTCCGAACCTCTGCCACAAGCTTCCTCTCCTCTCCGACCATATCCAATACCTCCTCGTTCGTCTTTCTCGCCATCCAGCTAACCTTCTCCATCCTTCTCCAAACCCACATCTCAAACGCCTCAAGCCTACGCACATCCTCCCTTCGCAATGACCAAGTTTCCGACCCATATAGCGCCACGCTCCATATTAAAGTTTTCACCAGCCTCTTCTTTACGTCTCTTCTCAGACCCCCCCCTCATCAATTCCCTTCTCTTCGAAAATGCTTCTTTAGCTAGCGAAATTCTGCATCTGATGTCCTTACCACTAAACCCATTCGCCTCCAAAATACTACCCAGATACGTAAACTGCTCGACCTGCTCTATCTTCTGCCCTCCCACCCTTATATTCAGCCCCGCCTTCTTACTTCTAGAAAATCTCATTACTTTCGTTTTCTTGTGATTGATCTTCATCCCATACTTTTCGCACTGCACCTCTAATGCATTCACCATTGTATTTAAATCCTTAGCAGACTGACTAACCAATGCTTGATCATCTGCAAATCTCACTGATTTTATCAGCTCCCCTCCTACCTTTATTCCTACATCCTCCTCCCCCCAAACCTCCCTTACCATTTCTTCTGAATACACATTAAAAAGCAACGGCGATAGTGGGCACCCTTGCCTCACTCCCCGTCCTATCGTGGCCCATCCCGATTCTCCATTGGCTACCCTAACCTGCGCAGTCTGATTCATATACAAATTTCGAATCAGACGCCTGTCCCTCCAATCGACCCCTAATTTATTCAACACTCCCATTAATTTTGTCCATTCCACCCGATCAAACGCCTTCTCGAAATCTACGAAGCATGCAAAAACATCCTGTCCATACTCTAGGTTTCTTTGGGCATCTATTCTCATGAAAAAAAACAAATTACAGTGTCTACTACTATTCCTATTTTTCTCTAATGTACTACCCTAGTATGTATGCTGAAAATTATTCAATCATTTTGTTATGTTTCCTCAACAATATACCTCACACATTTTTCTAGTCTTTAAAATTCTATTGAGAAATATTGCCGGATACAAGTTATCAGGCAGGAGTACTAGAAAGAACAACCACTCAGTTTCAAAGGACTACACACAATGTAAACCGTACAAGAATTTTTTGCAATGGCAAGGAACGCAAACACCTTCCTTTTGTATTCTCAAAATATCCAGCGTAGACACCAACTTTGATTTATAGAAATGATGGTTTTCTTATCTGCCAGGTATAATCCATCGATACATCTACGTCTAGGTTCTACCCTGTGAGTTGCAGCTAAGGCGTGTGGCAGACGGTGTTCGGTTACCTACCAGCCATGAAATGAAATTATTAGTAATGGGAGATGACAGGGATGATTGGTGAGGTTTGTATTCGTAGAATATGTACTTTGATCGCTTTCTGTGGTCGTGAATGAAGTGCGGAAAGAGAGGATCCAATGTAATGAATAGTCTAGTAATGATCAGAATTTGCAGGAGTAAGTAAACGAGCTAATACAACTTTTAAAAAAATAACGATTTATTGCTGCTATCTCTTTTAAAAATCAGAGGTCAATTTTCGAAGCCATGTGGTCCAATTTAAGCTGTATCCCATATTGGACCAATTTCAAGGAAATTATAATACTTTTGATAATTATTTGTGCAATCTTGGTCGTGTTTAATTGATACGGTTGCTTCAGAATGCCTGCAGTATTTGTTGGTAAAACGTCATGAATGATCATAGGGTTCAATTTTGCGCTTTTCCCTGTATACAACAGAAAATACAGAGATGATTTCTGACTAGGAAAAGTTATCATGTACATTTTATTGTCTCTTGTCTCTCGACGTCCTGGGCTTGGGTATCATACTCGGCAGGTTCTATGGCACTGTAATTAACAGAGACAGGAAAAAGTCATAAACATCATAGTCATAGATTTTTATTATGAAAGAGCCGGCTGCCAAAAAGTCATGAAATGTGACTTTGCGTGTTAAACGTCATAAAATGGTAGTAATCACTTCAGGCTTAAGTATGTGGAACCTCTCCAGGTACATGTTTCGAAGGGTCCAGTGAGGAAGAAAATTTTCTGACAGAAACGTAGGGAACTCGGGGAAAAGAAAGACATGGCATAGGCTAGTGAAAGGGATGAGCACTTAGGAATTGTAAGAAATAAAGGCGTGGGATACTTAGTTTTGGAGTAATGAAAGATTGAAAATGACAAAAATGTAGATATTTTCGTGACATTTTGATTCTATATTGCGATGTTTTTAGAAATGCCGGTAGAGAGATACGGACTAATTGAACATCTAATATATGGGCATACCCCCACAAGGTTGTGGGCGTATGGAGTGAAACAGGGGTGCTGGGGTTTGACGGTGCGCGGCCTAGAAATGGCCATTTTCAAATGCACTAAAGGCATTTCTGGGTGTTGAGGAAAGGAAAAGTACAGTTTTGAGAAAACGTGAAGACGGAAATTGACATTCTTCAGTGGTGAAGATTGGGGAAAAGTGAGGAAATGGGCAGAAGGAAGTTAATGGAAATAGCCATATACTAAAAAATTTCCCCGGGTGGGTTGGTGATTGGAGTATGGTGTAGTTGTAGTGGCGTAAATGCTGTAGCTTATTGTTTTAAAGAAAAAAATTCCCCGAAGTGGGTTGGTGGTTGGAGGGGGGTGTAGTTGTAGTGTGGTCAACGTTGTATCGTATTTTTCCAAAGAAAATACTCCCCCTAGTGGATTGGTGATTGGAGAGGGGTGTGGTCGTAGTGTGGTGAAAGTTGTAGCTTTTTTTAAAAGAAAAAATCCCCCGAGTGGTTTGGTGATTGGAGGGGGAGTAGTTGTAGTATGGTAAAAGTTGTAGTTGTAATATGGTCAATGTTGTAGCTGAAATGGTAGGGGAAGAGGTTGTGTAAAAGTGGCGTAAAGCGGGGGTATAGTTTAAGTTGAAGGCGGGAAATGTCATGGGTGAGGTGTTTAAAGCGAATAGGATTAACTGCTCGACCGCTGCGCCATCTCGGGTAAATAGGAAAAGTTTAGATTTTCGAAGATAGCGTCGAGAAAGAAATGCACTTCACAGTCAGGTTTAAGTGAATAGTATTGGAAAGGAAAAGGGTTAATGAAGAAAAAGAAAGGTTAATATAAATGCGCATATTTAGCATAGCAAAATATGTGAAGTATGTGGTTAAAGGTGAGCGGAAAGCAGGTGAAATGGAGGAATTCGCAGACTGGACGCTGCCATACAAATACCCCTCTCCATATCGAGAAATAAAAATTACACTTTGGTGTATGGTGTACACAATGGTCTACTAAATTGATTTTTTCCTAACGACCCGGGTTTCATGACCTAGTGACATCTTCAGGTTCGTTGATTATTTTTACATCCGTATATATATATACAGATTATCCTGGTGCTTAGGGGTATGAGGGGAAGCGAGGGGGATACTTTCCTTTGAACCACTTACCCTATAGTAACTATACGGATCATTACATTAGTTTTAATTTTACAGTAAAATAAATGTCACACTTTTAGCCAAAGCTTCACGAAATGACCGAATTTAAAAAAATAGGCGTCATGAAACAGGAAAATAAAAGTCATGAAAGTCATAGAATAAAGGTCATGAAATAGACAAATAGAAGTCATAAACGTCCTGTCTCTGGTAATGAATGATTCATTGTCATATTTTTAGTTTTTTTTGTCAGTTTTGCGTCGTGGCCACATCACCTTCTTCCCTGGTCTTCTGCTTTTTTGTACGAAACGTTGTTTTTTAACGTTTCACGTTTTAGCTATGCATTGGTGACTTTATTTAGCATTTCCCCACTATTCTTCCACATCCAGTTGTCCATCAAGCTGCATTCTTTCCTGATGTC
Source organism: Pyrrhosoma nymphula (assembly GCA_963573305.1). Lineage (NCBI taxonomy): Eukaryota > Metazoa > Arthropoda > Insecta > Odonata > Coenagrionidae > Pyrrhosoma > Pyrrhosoma nymphula. The sequence continues at coordinate 99,504,793 of OY754332.1, read as the reverse complement.
GGGAGATAGTCTTCGTGGAAGCAGTGGAATACATCTCCGTTTTGCAATCTCTTTCAAAATCCTTCTCTCTCCCATCGGAGAGCGACGCACTTCATCACGTCTTACGACGTTTTCACTTCACGCTGCGGAAATGCTTTCTTGGCTCCGAACAATAGCGAGCGAAACTGCGCGTGGAGTCGGCTCCCCATTTGGGAGATCTTCCGGACTTATTTACACGCTTTCCTCCCGTTTGCTGTGGCTTCCCTAAAAACATCCGAGAAGCGAGCCTCGGGGTAATCAAGAGAATCTCCGCTCTCACAATCCTTCGGTCTCGTCTCGAGCCGCCCATCCCCTCATTTGTCTCCCAACTAATGGAAAACACTCGGGACAAATTGCAGTTGCTCAAATTTTTTACTTCAACGCAATTTCAAAAGCATGTATTTTTTGTTCTTACTTATCGTCATTATGTGTCTCATGATTTTCGAGTTGATGATTTTGGAACCATTGAACCACGATTCCATGCGAAAGATATTCATTTCATCGTATTCCGGGGGATTTATTTCGTTTTTTATCCCAGTTTTGCCTCCCTTACTTTCGTCAATCTCAAAAGTTTTGCTATAATATGCCGTTTAGATATTCTTACCAGCGAAGCAATTTTTGACGGCTGAACTAGGGATACCTCTTACAATGTGAAGGAAGAAGGATGGAATGCTAGAAAATTATTTCACCTTTTCCACGGTATATTTGCATGCCCCTTGAAGTTACGCACACGTTCTTTGTTCCTTTCCGTAGAATGTCATATGGAATTAAGCTCCTTCAGGCATTTTTTCATGATAGAACTAAGATAAAAGAAGAACAGAAGTTCTCTGATTTCTGAGTGTGCAACTGTTTAATTATCAAGCATCAATTATAATTTAATCAACTCATAGTTGCATGGAAACGAACCTTCGAGAGGGAAGGTTAAAAGGAATTTTGAGCACTTTAAGTGACGCGTAATGCACGAAAAACTGTGAAGGCAACTGGTCACTTCTTAGGAAATTTTTTTGTGCAACAACGTGCATAGCATAACTTAAAAGCGAGTCACATTAACGGAATCCAGCCGTCTTAACTACAAAACCGGGAGTGATAACGTTGAAAGTTTGCGATAGATTGTGTATTTTTATGGTTTCGAAATCCGAAGCGTGGAGTAGTCAAATTTAAGACTTTTGGAACGCCGTGATGTAAAAGATGCTAAACGTAACTAATGGTTGCTCACATTTTTTGGTGAAATTGGGTTCTAAAGGCAGTGATTGGAAGAGAAGTTTTCGTAAATGGAGAATAGGACATTCGGATGGAATGAAAGGAAGTAAGAAGCTTTTTCAATACAATGAATGAGAAAAAAGTTAAGCGATTGGCACTTTCCGATGGTTATAAATGTTTTTGTACTGTATATTCCAGCGAACGTGTAATCGGTAAAGCACTGATTAAAAAGCACGCCTGAGTTTTAATGGTAGGGTACATATATTATTAAATATATTCAACATTTATTGCTCTTGAGATGTTTGACATGAAGTTCAAAACCAGGAATTTCGCGCTTGCCGCGCTTATTTCGCGCTCATTGAATTTAAAAAAAAGTTTATACTTGCTTGATTCTCTAGAAAGCTTAATTTTTTTCGGTGGTGTTCAGTGTGTTTGAGTCGTTTTATCCACCATAAATTTGCGGCACATATAGATTTAATGAAGTTTCAAATTAATTTACGATAAGCATAATCAGATTTGTGCTTCCCTTTTTACCGAATTGAATAATGATCACCATACGCCGGCCCAAGAAGAAGATCAACCAGAAGATAATCCGGCCACCGAGTCATTGCTCAAGGAGTGCATTCATGATGGAGACGTCCGCCATGTTGGTCGTATATCACGAGTGTTCCCGACGGAATGGGTTCCCTAATTAACCCTTTTATAGATCTTTCCCCGAGAGCCCAGATGCTCTCGGGTTATTTACTCGCCCGCGATAGTCAAGGGGGCAGATCTTGAGGGACACGCAGGGAGGAGGGGGTGTGAGGCGGGCGTTGCTCGCCGGGACCACCATCACTGCCTCCACTCTCAGCTGAGATAAATATTTACGAGGAAAATTAAAAGCGCTCGTGTTATTCCCGCCCTTTGGATATCATCACTCTTCCCCATCCACTCGAGTGAGTGCTGGCGTGAATGAGGCATGAAGTTCGCCCAAACTGCACTTCCAACGGCTGTACCCCATGCGGTAGCGTGGCGGCGGATAGATTACTGGCCTCCCATGCTACGCTCAACTCGATGCGTTTGAGGAGATTTTTCAGACTCATCTCGATCCCTTTTTGGGCTCCGTGTGGAAAACATTTGAAGTGAAGTATTCCGTCCGTCCGACCGACCGACCAACTCCATTGCGCATTTCGCTAATAGGAAGCAAAAGCCTACACCGAGTCTCCCTCCACCTTCTCCCCGTTCCCAAACAATCCGAGGTTCACCAAAATTACCATCGGAGGAAAATAGCAAAAATTAATGGAAGATAACTACTGCTATTTCCCCTTTGTTTTCTCTAAGTGAAGAGTGACACCTTTCAAATTTCCGTTGATTTGATTAAGCTAGTGGAAGTTTAATATTATTTTCATATGATTTAATTGCGAGAATGCGGTGTTACAGAGAATATTTTCAACGCAGAAAATAACTAATATGGTCATTGGTCGGCAATTAGGTATTCCAATAGTTCTATTGTTATTACAGTTGTAGAGCAATTTTTTGCCATTCAGAAATTTGAAAATATCCTTTTCCCTTTTACTTTTATTGTAATCGCAATCAAGAAAGAGATCGAAGACCTGTCGGCTAATCTTGTCTCTCTGCGGACTTCTTCTCCAAATGTGATAACGGAACTGACACAGTTTCATTCTTTGGCTCATTGATGGTTCAAGAGCTTTTGTAAGGGAGTGGAATATTTTAAAATAAAAATTTAGTACCTTTTTCCTAAGTTGTAGTTCTAGACGTTTGATTTTTATGCATATTTTAAAATAAAAGTGAGGCTTTCTTGCCCTTCTCATACTGAATGATGTGCCTATCGAGAAGCGACGGTTTTCCAGGTTTTCTGTTGGTCCATTTGTGTGGAAATTTCGGAATAATTCCCATGAGCATTATAACTGTGCACGGCGTATTTTCCTTCCTTCCAGAAATAAATGGGAAGTTTGAATCCCTCAATTAACCCCTTTAATGGAGTCTGTAGACTTAGAAAAACATTTTTTAACTTAAATTCCTAACGTTTGTATGTCCCCTTCCTGCTAAATTATTTATACATTTTTTTAAGTATTTGTTTAAATAATTTAGCAGGACGGGAAATTAAAGCGTAACGAATTTACGTTCAAAATTTTTTTCTTTCAATATTCTTACTTGCAAGTCAATAAGACTACTATGAGTCCCCATTAAAGGGGTTAATAGGAGAATTGTAAGGGTTCTCATTTTTATTCCCTATCGTGTATTCTACACATTCAATTTATCTTTTTCATCCTACCTATCACATTAGTACCAAGGTGAGGTTCTCCTGAAGAACTCAGGCTGGTCTCAAAATATGGGTGGGGCGAAGCGTAATGAAATAGAACGGGTAGAATCAATTTGGATGAGAATCGGTTCACTAGTCATCGGGCATACGGCGTTATATTGCTATGGCTGAGGAAGAATTTACGAAGCGAATGAAATAGAGAGAAAATCTAAGGCAGAGATGTGTTGTTGTGGGAGGAGGCGTGAGGGGAGGGTGGTTGGCGGAGAGGGCAGCAGCGGTGGGTGGTGGGAGGACGGGTGATGCGGGGGAGCGCTTGGTGCGCGAGGGAGAGGAAGAAAGAGGGCGACGACAAGCGACACAGGAAGATGCACGGGGGATCTTAATAGTTTCGAGAGTTTTAATGGCCAACAGCGTTTGCTTGGGTAAGTATAATGATGTCCTCGGAAAACGAGAAATTAAGGCAGGGGTTCTCCAAAAACCTTTGAATCAATTGAGTACATGACAAATGAAAAAATCAAGTGTGCCATTTTTCGAAAGGTGTTTCTTGGTAGGAGGTAATTGATTAGGGATATAGAGGAGGATACGCATATGTGGTAGACATGAACGTTGTTATTCACTTCTTTGAGTGAATTTACTTTTCTACTCTCCCCTGATTCCTCAACATTTCCTTAGGATTCTATCCCTAGGCTTCCTCCTTTGGTATGGAGAAAACGTTTTCGTTCCGTCAATATGGTCACGGTTGGCTTTTTTAAACATAGCCGGATGGTTTTCAAGTCATTGTTTTTTTTTATTTCATTGTTGGCTTATTAAAGGAAAGCGATAAAAAAATAACTTTTATAAATTTTAATATCCAATGTCGAGAATTGGATGTTGTTCCACTTTTTTAATACTTAAATAATAAATAATGTCTTTAAAAATTCTAATACATCAATATTAAAAATTTAAAATAGATATTACAATATCTCACTTTTTAAAAGTTGAAATCTGATTGCCCAATATGTCAATATCAAAAATAGTTGCGTCCACTTAACAACTGAAGTTTCTGAGGGAATACGCAAAGAGCGGCCAATGAGAGATTAATTCCCGTCCCTTTGTGATTCACCACTGTTTTAGGCTTTCAATATCAAAATAAATTGGTATTAGCAGCAGCCGTACGTGTCTCGTATCATCTTTCTGTAAGACTATAGAACATTACTGAGGATATCATGAATAATTACAGTCCTGGTATACTAAAAACCAGTATTTCAATCCGACAATATTAAAAACTGGAATATTTAAACACGGAAAACCAATATTTCATCACTGCAATATTTAAATATCGAATTAAGCTATCTGTATTGAAACTTGAACCTCTATCATATGTACAGCTCTGGCGAAAGCTTATGGCGTTCGGATGCGCGGCGTTAGTGTTGTCCGCGTCATACAAATGCCATTTGTTGAAATGCACTCATCTGAATGATCGCGTTCACCGATCAGTCTCCGAGATGACCCGGGTAACGTGATTCGATCGTTCATGACCTCTCTGAATTACCAAGCACGTCCTCAATCGTCTTCCATTCCGTCCATTGCACCTTCTCCATCGCCCTCCCCACTCCCACGTCTCAAACGCCTGCAGCCTAATATCGTCTTCATTTCAACCCACGTCCCTGCTCCATGCAACGCTACACACCATATCAGCCTCTTCACCACACTCTTCTTTATTTCCTTGCTCAAGGTCTCAGTCATCAGCCCCCTTCCTACTAAGCGATTCCTTCAATAACGCTATTCTCCTCGCTTTTGCTACGATGCCCATTTTCTTCTAGCGCACAACCCTAGTAGGTAATTAAATTCCTCTACTAGCTCTATTTGCCGCCCTCCTACTTTTATTACATGCCTTGCTTTCTTTGACCTTGAGAACCGTATGACCTTCGTTTTCTTATGATTTATCTTTTTAGTTATGAGCCAATTTTTTATACGTCCTTCATTTCAATTTACTGGTTTCTCAATTATTCTTCATTGTCTCTTCCGAAGAAATCTGGTTTCCGTGTGAGTGATTCGAAGTCCATTTGACTCTCTCTCTTTTCAGGCAGAAGCCAGACCGAACTGCTGTGCACCTTCAGGGAAGAGAGGCTCGTCCGTCACTTTGGCGGTGATGCGATGAGGAGGAACGTGGTGCAGGCCGTGGTGCGCAGCGAGGTACACGGCGGGACGTTCGTGCTCAGCCACGAGTGCTCGCTCTTCTACGAGGTGGGCAGCGGCCAGGAGATGCGCATCGCGGCTGAGGAGGACGCGGTGGCGGAGGGCGTGGTGGAGGGCGAAGGCGTGGTGGAGGGCGAAGGCGTGGCGGAGGGCGTGGCGGAGGACGGAGGGCAGGCCCTCGAGGACCGCGTCGCGCAGGAGTGCCGTGGGTCGTCGTGCCCCCGGCGACCCCGACCCAGCAGCGAGGACAGGATCTGCGCCGACTGCAAGTGCCCCATCCTGTGATGGGCTGAAGAAGAAACCCTTCTGCGGCCGCCTCTCACGCCTTAAGAGTGAGTAGTACCAACTGCCCATAAGGGCCTTTTCTCACCAATGGACTTGAAGTGACACTTCACCATGTTTTACCTCTGTAGCGGAAGGCGCATTACTCACGAAGGATGAACCAGCGTCATAGACTCACTCGAAGATGGCAAGTGAGATAATGGCCTCTATACAGGTGCAGGCATTCTAGAACTGGCGAGATGATTAGACTCTTTCATTACATCATGCTTGGGAAGATACGGCCACTTAGGCTTGATAAAGGAGATGAACACTAGGATGCATAGGTTTGAATATGTACTCCATTTTCCACCGCAAAATTCGAGACCGCCACGAATCCAAGACATAGCCCCAACAAATTGATATTCAACATTTTTTTCACACCAATTTCATGATAATGGCGAAATATATTTTGGCACAAAAGAGTTGAACTCTTCTTACTTATCTCTGACCTATGAGTATGGGGGTCGAAAATCATCTCACATTAGATTTTATCTACTCATGCTTAGCATCTTACCTAGCATTTCTTTTTGCATTATCGTCGGACGAACAGTCTTTGTTTGTAACTTTTATAACAGAGCGGCAGTCGTTTCAGTGTACTGCTGGCAGATGGCAAACGTTTTTTCCGTTGGAGCAATAATTTCTGCCATTGGAGGTAAATGTTTCACAAAATATGCGTTTATCAAAATGTAAATCTGAAATCTACTATCTCGTGAAAGATTGAGACTATTGAGTTTTTTCATAATGCTTATACCGTTCTCATACCGCAACGGACTCAAAATTGTGTTATTTTAGCCTAACTTACTACGTGAATGGTCCACAATAAATATTATTTCCTAATAATCTAACAACAACTGGTCTAACAACAATCTATAAAGGTCTTCTTAGCCTCAAAAGGAGGTAGGTATAAAAAATAAAAACCGATAATTCAATAGCGATGCTATTCCATAACTCATTTTCGGAACGCAGTATTAAATAGGAAACTTTTTGCACAATTAGAAACTCCGGGAACAAAGGAAAGTGATGTACAAACAACGGCGCGTGCTTGTCTGAAGAATGACGGCGTTTGACGAATCCAGGAGCGAAGACCAATTTGCGGTGAAAACATCTTCCAGCCGCGTTCCCAATGGGTCGTAAAACATTTCCAAACACCTCGGCTAAGGGTCAAGGGCCTAAGGGATAAGGGTTGGAGGCCTACAAGGCGGCTTCCCATTCCACACGTCTGGGACCGCAGGCATTTGTCACAAAAAATAAACGGTTAAAAAAATAGCCCGCCCGTGCGTTCGTGAACCGCAGTGAAGGGGGAACTGGAGGCTGAGGGTTGTGGAGGGGAACATTTTTCTGAGTACATGGTGTCAGGAGTGTATGAGGATAAGATTTTTTGTGAGCATTATACATTATTATTGGCCATTCGCGCTATTTATTTTAGTCCTGAAACAAAGGCTGAAATCAGTATAGTCGAAGTCAAATTGTGTACGTAGTGGATTCGCATTTGATAACTTGACTGATTTCGATATTCATTAATAAGCAAGTGCTTATTAATGAATATCGAAATTCATTAATAGGCTTAATTCGTGTAATAATAGGCAATAATAGGCTATTCTCCTCATAGGCTTAATTGATAGGCTTATTGTACACCCGTTGGTTTTATTTGATTATAAGGAGGGAGGAACGTTGACCACCGATGGTAGCCCAAAAATTTAAAATATTTTTAAGGCAAGAAATAGTCGCCATCATCCGAGGTGTATAATCTTTTAAAGGTTAGTAATTTCATTTTAATTGTTTCTTTAGGAGTTGGTTTAGTTAATTTATTGATAAATAATGCTCAGAATTGATGCACAAAATTATGTAGACGAGAGAGTTAGGACATTAATGATGAATACGACGCTGAGTAATCTTCCGCAAATTTATTTACATGGCACGACGTGTTTCACCACACTGTGGCATACTCATGAGCGAGGTTTCTCGATCTACGTCGTAGACACATAGCCCGAGACCGGAGCGGGGGGAAGGGTGGGGAGGTAAGCAAGGGGGAAGGGAAAGGGAAGCGGGGGAGTTAGGGTTTTGAATGGACATCTAAATAAATTTGTAGATGATTATTTAGTGAGTATCGACAACGTCCACTGGGTCCCGCCGGAAGCAGTTAAATTTATATATATTTTAAAGAGGTAGGACGTATGCCGAGCTGAAGAATGGATCTAAGTGATATTCGTGATTGAGTTGAAGATTGAATCGTGAAAGGAGATACGGGCCTGCGCCAGTAAAAGGCTCTCACGTTTTCTTAGGATTTTTTCTATCTTCCATCTTAACCTATATTGACCGGCAGATCACCTAAAATTATTTAAGTGTATTGGAAGATTGACTTCAAATTAAAGTTTCATTATGAATCCGTTAATGGTGGTTCTTCGGGTTTCCGACCGGGTCAAACTCTGCTCCATTTTGGTGATCTGCCGGTCAATACATTAGCCTATTTTGAGTAGAAAATGTTCATTATTAGAAATAAATTAGTTTTCAATGCCTTGTGATATATTTTCGTGGGCTGGTCTCCATTATGCTTCAAAACTATGAGAGGTGCTATTTCGCACTCGTCCGGCCACACCTTGAATATGCAGCGAGCATATGGGATCCGGTGCAGAAAGACTTAATCCGGGAACTAAAATACAAAGGAAAGCTGCGCGATTCTTCAAAAACTGCTACGGGCGTACAGACAGTGATACACAGATGTTAAACGAATTGGGCACCTCGGATGATGGCGACTATTTCTTGCCTTAAAAATATTTTAAATTTTTGGGCTACCATCGGTGGTCAACGTTCCTCCCTCCTTATAATCAAATAAAACCAACGGGTGTACAATAAGCCTATCAATTAAGCCTATGAGGAGAATAGCCTATTATTGCCTATTATTACACGAATTAAGCCTATTAATGAATTTCGATATTCATTAATAAGCACTTGCTTATTAATGAATATCGAAATCAGTCAAGTTATCAAATGCGAATCCACTACGTACACAATTTGACTTCGACTATACTGATTTCAGCCTTTGTTTCAGGACTAAAATAAATAGCGCGAATGGCCAATAATAATGTATAATGCTCACAAAAAATCTTATCCTCATACACTCCTGACACCATGTACTCAGAAAAATGTTCCCCTCCACAACCCTCAGCCTCCAGTTCCCCCTTCACTGCGGTTCACGAACGCACGGGCGGGCTATTTTTTTAACCGTTTATTTTTTGTGACAAATGCCTGCGGTCCCAGACGTGTGGAATGGGAAGCCGCCTTGTAGGCCTCCAACCCTTATCCCTTAGGCCCTTGACCCGGATTCACATTCAAGCATTTCACGCGTCTCGCGCGTACAGTTTACGTGCGAAACGCACGAAAGGTCCACATTCAAGCGGAGGCAACGTCGTCGTACGCGTGAAATGCACATGGTGACACCTATTGGAGGATGAATGAAGTTGTAAAAATAAGTCGAGCCTCTGCGTGCGTGGACGCGCCGGGAGCGTGCGAGCAGCGAGGTGGTACGAGGAGAGCGACTAAACAAGTCTTTATTTCATTATGAGGACATGTAAATGCACGGTGGGCTTCGATCGACTTAAAATTAAAAGTGCTTACACCGATGAAATATTTTCAAATTTCATTTCTACGATGTCTCACGAATATTTTTATCCCCGAAAGAAAATAATTTGTAGAGCGATTTGTGAGAAAATTGATTTTTATTGTTTACATGGCATTTTTCCGTCAGAATTTTTCGTTGATGAAAATTCCACGTTCGGACTTTGTTCACGTATATTCAATTATGGTAATTTTATAATGCATTTCTAATGAAATTGAATTGGAAATATATATTAAATTGATTTTATCATCTCGAACCAATGGCACGAGTAATGATTTGGAGTCACTTAATGCATGAAAATTGTATCTTACTACCATTCTATGTTATAACATACATATTGTTATTATATAATCTATACTATCATTATTCTGCAAGATAAAACAGCTTACTGTATAATAAATTATTGCTTTAGATCAAAGTCAAATAATGAATTTAGAAAAATAAAAATCCACTTCAGTAATAATTAACTTAAAATTTTTTCAAACATCAATAGCACTAATATACATTAAAATGAGTGATAAAAAGTATATTTACTAATAACATGAAGCAGTCTTTCTGTTAATTCCGGATGGTTCTTAGAGATTTGATACTTAGATGATTTTCCCAAAAAGTTTGAAATCAGCGTGGACAGATTCCATTGACTATTCACAGTAGAAACCAAGGCCTACTTGCATTTTGTCGCATAAATCGGGTATGTGAAAAATACTGCGTGGACTTTAGGTGTGGCCGTTGTATTGAGCATAATAGAGCTCTCTTTGTATGCAGGAATCTTATTTTTGAAGTTGGGATTGAAGTTTTTACCAAAGCAGACCATAACATCATTTATAAAAATTTCAAATACAGTTATGTATATCAAGCTTCTCAAATTTTGACTTCTTGATCGCAGTAAATCAGGCTTTACTCACAGTGTTTTGTAAGGAATGCCATTGAAAGTTGAACTCCCTTGAGGTATATCGCGAGTCACACTGCATGTTTCTGCCGACTGAAAAGAATCTAGCTCAAATTCATTCAGTACATGTTTATGTAAATTGTTCACGACACCTATCATTAAATGCAACTCTGGCGGAGGAACAATTTCGAGGAGAAGAAAAAAAAGGACTGTAGACGCTGTTTTTGTAAAATTTTGCGCCTGTTTTCTGCTCATGCCGAATACCATTGAATTTAATTTACTAACGTATAAGCTATAGTTCTGTAGGTATCGCAAGTACCTATTCAAATTATCATTGGTTTCGTGACACTAGGAACATGGACAGTAACTGCTATGCGACATTATACCAACCAGAATGTAGGCCAATTTAAGATCGGTTGCGATAGTTGATAATAAATAATGCCCGAAAAGTTGATAATATTTACTGCAGACCAGAAGGATACATTCCCATAATTTTCCTAAGAATTAGGTGCGAGATATTTTATCATTATTTTATATAATAACTATTATTAATTTATAACCCGCCCGACCCTTAACCAATTATAATATATAAAACCACCCGAATCCTTAAAGCGTTTAGCGGAAATACCATATTAAAACATCTTCTTATAATAGTTTTAGTCAAGATCTCCAAAACACGTAGTTAAGCTGCATTTATGAGATAGTCCTTTTCCAACCAATGAAATACATTAACCGCAACAACTTTCAATAGAGCGTAATTGCATTTTATCTAAAAAAAATACGTTTCATTAGGAGAAGGAATGAACGTAATCGCACAGGGAATCACGAGGAAAAGAATGTTTCAAACGTTACTCATCCAACATTAACTAAGAATTAGTTCGAAAACTAAGGCAGAAAAATTTCCTTCATAAGATTATTCACTAATTTTAAAATATATCGCAATAGTAGTGGCTAAATTAAGTGTTTACTTTAAATATTGAGGGTAAAAAAATTTACGCCACTTGGGATTGAACTTCCTACCTTCACTCTCGCAGCCAAGCGCCCTACCGACCGGTCTACCGTTGCTTTTCAGAGGTTGGCCTATACATACCGTTTTCTAGGAACTTCGGGTTATGGCCTGAGAAAGTCGGTCCCCACCTTGAGGAGTTTTTTGTTGTTATTTTGCTCATTGTTCACGTATTGAGGTTCTTGTTAACACTAAAACAATTATTAATAGATTGTATCTGATCCAACTTCACAGTTTTGGCGTGCATTAACGGGAAAATCGTTAATTATAATGAATACTGCGGCCCTACCGACCGGTCTACCGTTGCTTTTCAGAGGTTGGCCTATACATACCGTTTTCTAGGAACTTCGGGTTATGGCCTGAGAAAGTCGGTCCCCACCTTGAGGAGTTTTTTGTTGTTATTTTGCTCATTGTTCACGTATTGAGGTTCTTGTTAACACTAAAACAATTATTAATAGATTGTATCTGATCCAACTTCACAGTTTTGGCGTGCATTAACGGGAAAATCGTTAATTATAATGAATACTGCGACGGTGTCCCGTTGTCGCCTGGGATGTTTATGCACGAAACTTGGCCCATAAAATTCTCAATGTGCCAATAATACAACTATTAAATATCAAGCACTGTAGCAATGATTAACAGAAATGGACAATTCATGTATGCATGCTAATATATCCCAGTGAATCTTATAAGTAAATACGAAATGACTCCATGTGTCCGCCATTTGTTTCACGCGTCCAGGCGCGTCTCGCGCGTAGAAAGTTGAGCAAAATTCAACTTCGCTCGCACGTACCCAGGCGAACGAAGCGAAGCACCTGATTGGCTGCGCGCGAAACGCTTCGCTTAGTACGCGTGAAATGCTTGAATGTGAATCCCCCTTTAGCCGAGGTGTTTGGAAATGTTTTACGACCCATTGGGAACGCGGCTGGAAGATGTTTTCACCGCAAATTGGTCTTCGCTCCTGGATTCGTCAAACGCCGTCATTCTTCAGACAAGCACGCGCCGTTGTTTGTACTACATCACTTTCCTTTGTTCCCGGAGTTTCGGATTTTTTCCTCTTGTTTTCCGATTCTTGTGCACTGTGCACATTCTTTCTTTCCTGCGCGGTAATTTCTGGTATATTCAGCTTTTTTTCTCTTCCGATCCATGTTAGTTTTTTTCCAATTCGGGATCAGTGTTAATTCTTCCCAATTCTTTCTTTTTAGCGCGATAATTTCGGTCATATTCGGCTTTCTTCCTCTTTCTTTCATCTCCCTGTCCTTCCGCTAAATTATTCAATTGTGAAATATCACCCATTTCGTCTATTGCTTCATTACCCTTTTGATCTTCTTGCCGCTCTCTTCCACTTTCTGCATTTTCTAACATTGCGGATTCAACACAAGTTGCGTTGCCTTCATGACGTTTTTCCATGTTTCCGTGTCTACAAAAGAATTCCAAATTAATAAAATTTCTCGATATATCAGATCAAGCGCGTAGGTCAAATTTGCAAAAGAATTTCTCATAAACACCCAATTTTTATGAAAAACCATTTTGTCCCCACAAACTAGTCGGAAAAAAACTTTTTGACGAGATCAGAACAAAATCTGAAAGAAATTGTCAAGAATTGTTCCCAAAAAAAATTCTCAAAAAGGAATAGACTCCACCACTAAGATTAGATCCTGGGACTTACGGTACGTGGGACGACGATTCTAACCACTACGCCATCTTACTTTGTTAAAGAGCGAGCGTTCTCATGAGTTTAAATTCGGCATGCTAAGCGGGGCCCCGGAAAAAGTATCTGACGGTACGTGACGCGAGTTTGCTCTTTTTCCCCCCTGCCAAAAGTGCCCAACTGGCCAAAAGAAGTTTACACTTCAAAAACCAACTTATAGCTCGTTAGAAATATTTTTTGATATATCATTATTAGGCTGAGGACATTTAGGCACTAAAAATGAAGAAATAGGCAGCCTAAATAGGCACTAAAAATTTCAAAATAGGCTCTTAAAATAGGCGCTTAAAATATTTTTTAATCGAAGATATGTAAACAAAAATTAAAGAAACCGATAAATCGACGAAAGTTCAATTATTAACTTTGGCCCCAAAGAGTTGGTCGATACCAGTAACAGCTGTCACTATTTTAGAAGCACCTCTAGTGGAATAACGGATTCATTAAGATGAAATTTGAAGGATCCAAGAAATGAATACATGGCATCACTCACAAGTTAAAAAACTCGAAGCCACTCAATACAGAACGGTCAAATGGCCACGACTTAACCCAAATGTCTAGTATAGTCTCCTTACCTGAGTATAAAAAAAACATACGAGCTTCGGCTTGGGAACCTAGGATAATCTGCCTAACCTTTGGCTTTGGAACCAGACAGATACCGAAACAAGGATTTGGAACCTTGTCAAAGAAACCAAATTACAGGCTTGGGATCCTCAACCAAGAAACCCACCCGTGGCTGGTATTGCACGGCAATTGAGCGTGACCCCTACGGCGATGGGGTTACTGAGGGGTTATTTTGTAATCTCAATTAAGTGAGAAAACGTCATAAAATAGGGAAAATTACGTCATTTTTCGTAGTTCAAGTCTGCCAACCAGGCGGCGTGACCATCTTCGGCTCTCAAGTGGTGAACTGCCGGTCTATTTATTTGATTCATCCACTCTTTCGACTCTTGATCCGTTTCTTTCAACTCTTTATACGTTTCATTTGGCTCCACATTTCATTAGTTCCATCTCACCTGCCGTAAGGAACATGAAAGCGATGACAAACCAAGTCTACTTTTTTAAGAGGTTTGAATCATGTTCTTTCAAATGAAAATGATTCATAAGAGTATCCAGAAGGTCTTTATTTTGTAAGAGTGGGCAGAAAATAACCTATTTTTGTCGTTTTTACAAATGTCATCCTCAACGTTGTCCCTATTTTTAGGGTCTTATATGCGATGAAAAAGCAGTTATACTTTTTAGAGGGTTGAAATTATTCTCTTTATAATGAAAATGATCCAAAAGAAATTCCAGGGAGTCTTTTTTTGTAAAAAGCGGGGAGAAAATACCCTATTTTTGGCGTTTTTATAAAAAGTGTCAAATTTTAACTCGATTTTTAAATTAATGGAAAGCACTTGGAAGATGAAATTTTTATATTCATAAACCATGCATTGACATGTTATCATGCTCAAAGTTTCACGTTGAATATACCTTTACTTCCTGAAATATAAAAAGCCAAAATTTTAATTACTTTTCGATCCGCAATTTTTCGGGCCAGTTTCGCCCTGCGTTTTCTACAAGGAGGTCGCTTTTACAGTTATCTTTATTATACTGCTTAATAGAACTTAAAATGTTGTACAAGATAGCCAATTTTTGTTTCTCTTATCAAAATATCTCCTGAGATACTATGCCTCAAAGTTACCGAAATCTCATAGTCATACTGAAGAAGGCTGCGGCACGGGGTCAAAACATTACTATATATTAACAAGCAAATGTTTATTGGGAATATGTGTGAATGTCCATACAAAATTTCATTGAAATCCGTGATGGTCGAGCGGGGACCACGAGACCACTTGGCATGGAATGGCCCAATAGTGTACCTCTAAGTGTGTGAAAAAGACGTTCGAACTGATGTATCGGAGGCACACATTATTCCTGTCACATACCTCACATATTTCAATAATTTTATCTGCAGAGTATAATGCAGTATTTAGCCATGTTCCCCATAATATCAATACTGGCTGTGAAGACAGATCTACTTCAGGCATACTGCCTGAAGTTGATCTGCCTTTAAACTCAGCAATACTGAGTGCTACCTTCAAAAACAAGTTTTTGGCAATTGAAACCATCGCATGTACGCATCACGTAAAATTACCATAGTGGTTTTTCTACTCCTTATATAATAATACTTGGGATGATTTTTTTATACATGTTTAATGACATTATTTCAGCCTTGATAGGTAAAAAACGAAACTGAAATACCTGACAAGGTCTACACTAAAGAGAAGTTTGGTGATGTTGAGAAGAATATAGCTTTTTTAGGCCCTTAAATAGGCGATATCAGCAGAAAAAGGCATAAACAGTCAAAATAGGCATTTATAGGCAGTAACAAATCGCCTTAATTTCGCCATAAATGATCCTTAATGAACTTATAACTTCATAAAATTGGTTTCCTGAGTAAAAGAAAAAATAGGCATTTTAGGCAATGCTCTCAGCTTAATCATTATATATATGGATGCTTATTACCGTGGTATCATCATGAAATTGTGTAAAATTCGATACCTTCCGCTTGTTCCTTACCCTCAGGATAAACTCATGAGTTAATGCACAATCCCCAAGGCAAATATATAAAACTGAAAAAGGATTTGACCCCTGTACATTGCATCTTTCTGCACGGAATCGGTGTCCCAGTGGTATGGTGGTGGATTGAGGAGCAGAAGGTACAGCGTTCGGTATTCACCCGTTACAAATATTTTCTTTTCCAGTAAAATATTTTTTTATGTCTCCTTCTTTACCCGCATCCTAACTTCCTCCATTCCTTCTCCGCGCCGTCTAAAATCCACCTACTCCCCTTTCTCTCACCCTTTATTTACCCCCTCCCCCCCTCTGCCCCTCTCCTTTCCCCTTCATATGTTATATCCTCTGGCCACTCCTCCTCCATATTCCCCACCTCCTCGTACGCCTTCCTCTCCACCCACAGCTCATCCTCCGCCTTCTCCCCCATCTCAAAAACCTCCAATCGTCGCTCACCCTCTTACAGAGAAAGTTTCCAACCCATATTAAGTGCTACATTCATAATCTGCTCGATGTACTTTTCTTCACGCTTCGACTATCTTAGTGCTTCTCATTAAAGATCCAATCTCACAATACGCTTCTTTGGCTGGAGCTCTTCTTCCTCATTTGATTTAGTTATTGGAATTCATTAAGTAAATAGTCTGACGTTCCTCCGAATTACTTTTAAAACAGTGTGGAATCACTTTAAACAACATAGAAAGTACATCTCATTTAACCCAAGTTCTCATTCGTTAGCCTTTGCGGTCCAAGCGCGTGTACCGCCCTCCGGTACTTCATCTCCTCTTGCCTCTCTTCGCACGCCCTGCCCTCATACGCGGGCGCCACCCGTCGCGACGGACGGAAATCTACGCGACGGCTCTCTAATCACATAATTCCGTGATGCTTCTTCAGTTAGCTACCTTTGCAGCAAAATAAATTGGGTAATTCACCATAAGAAAGGGCTCCAGTCATCGAAGTAAACTAATATGCTAATGTGTTTATTCTTGACTGTATCAGAATAGGCTGTATTGTTGCGCTTCTCTTCTGTGCCTTCTTTTCCACTGCTGCTGCATTCGAAGGGATGAGGGACGTTGAGAAAACATTAATTTAACATTAACATTTAACAGCAGCGCAGAGGGCGAATGCCTTGCGTGTCGACGGCCAGTGATTAGATTTCCTCGCGGCGTCATCGCTGGAGGGAGGAAAATTTCGATCACCTCCACTTCATTTTTTTCGTGCCATCAGAAGCTGGCTCGACTCCGTGATCTTACGAGCGATCGGGATATCGAAAGATCTGAAGAGCGAAGAGTCATTATCTCCGTTAATTTTTATTTTATTATTTTAATTTTTTTTCCCCAGGGTACTCATCCAAGTTTTTGCGACAGAGAGAGAGAGAGCTTTTGATGTCCATTTCTGAACCTTAATTGTGAGCGTATTGCGTAATACCTTTTATAATTATTTAATTTGGATCTATTTTTGAACAATTTCCATTCTCGTATTTTTCACGCTTCATCCACCTACGTTTGATTTAGAAGATAGTGGGAATGGGGGAGATTTTGTAAAATATGAGGGTTTAGGTACTATGTGACAGAGAATAATATAAAATAAACATAGGTAGTACCCCACGATAAGTGCTCCAAATGTATTTCGGTGCAAGGATTTCGTGTGATGACGACCACTGAGGCCTTGATCTCATCGTGTCCCAGTACGACACACATGGTCCAGGGGGCCGAGTCCCGTGGTTACCAGGGTTGATCTTCGTATAAGTTCTGTCATGATTTCAAAGTTATTTAATGGGTATAATATTGCGTGGCCAACCTCCATAGGTTTTTTTCGTTATAACGTCCCGTGCGATGCCGCCCAACAGGGGTCAGCCGCCTAACTGACGCTGAGCGGACTACCGTTCGTCTGTCGCCTTACTTTCGGCCGTTTTGACAGGCGTGGCCCTACCATAAGTAATTACTATTGCTTGCGTCACCTCAGCGGCAGGGGCCATCGGAGCGCGAAAACCCTTTCACTACGACGTGGCTGTAGTCCTTGGAAAGAGGATGGGGTGGCAACCACTGAAAATTCTAACATTGCTCACTTATAAAAGCCAATTATGTAACGAATATTCTTGCAAATCTAGCGCTCTAGGTGTCATTCCAAATAAGAATGAGAGAAAGCATTTCGAGTTTGGATAAAAGTGAAACAGCCATGGCTCTAGTTTTTGAAGGGATTTCCGAGAAGTGTCAAAGAATTTGTATGAATACTTTTAGGAAAGCCATAACATAAATCATAAAAATTCTTTAGTGTTATTATTTTATTACCCAATATAAGCTTTTAAGGTAAGACTTTCGGTCAGTTCAGAGCCAAAGCATACTCGAAATAAAAGGTTGAGAAAATATCAGATTGTTGCGAGAGACTAAATAGTATGTTCTCCATTGGACATGATTTCTTTCGTTTTCACTGCTTTTTTTATTCCATTCCACGAAACTAATCCGAAGTCACATTGGTCACTTGACGAGTCTCTTTACTACAAACATCTTCTAGCGCATTAGTCAGTCTGAAAATATGAATAACATTCTGGTGGATTCCGCATTAATTTTTATAATACACACCAATTACACTATTTGCCCATCATAAAAAGAAGCCTTGTAGCAGAAAACTCAATTGATCATGATCAGATTTATATGCATGCGTACATTATTAGTAAGCTGAGGACATTTAGGCACGAAAAATGAAGAAATAGGCACTAAAAATTTCAAAATAGGCACTTAAAATAGGCGATTAAAATATTTGTTAATAGAAGATATGAAAACAAAAATTAAAGAAACCGATAAATCGACGAAAGTTCAATTATTAACTTTGGCCCCAAAGAGTTGGTCGATACCAGTAACAGCTGTCACTATTCTAGAAGCACCTCTAGTGGAATAACGGATTCATTAAGATGAAATTTGAAGGATCCAAGAAATGAATACATGGCATCACTCACAAGTTAAAAAACTCGAAGCCACTCAATACAGAACGGTCACATGGCCACGACTTAACCCAAGGCTCTAGCATAGTCTCCTTACCCAAGTCTAAAAAAAAACCATACGAGCTTCGGCTTGGAAACTTTAGGCTTGGGAACCTAGGATAAATGAAAAACTTAAACTTTGTGGTTCCACAATGATAATTTTATTTGAACGACCCAGGTTTCGACGTAATATAACGTCATATTCAGGTGGCTTTACCTTTGGCTTAACCTTTGACTTAACCTTTGGCTTTGGAACCAAACAGATACCCACACAAGGATTTGGAACCTTGTCGAAGAAACCAAATTGCAGGCTTGGGACCCTCAGCCAAGAAACCCACCCGTGGCTGGTATTGCACGGCAATTGGGCGCGACCCTTACGGCGATGGGGTTACGGGTTCAAATGCCTGAATTGGTAGTGACAATGTCACCATGGACCAACGCAATATACTAAACATTTCTACATAAAACCAACAGGACGACAAACAACAGACTGCATTTGGCGCCACCATAGCAACGTTATCAACCTTGTTCATATTTTTAGGGCCGTATGTGCTCGCGATGACAAACCAAGTCTACTTTTTTAAGAAGTTTGAAACATGCTCTTTCAAATGAAAATGATTCATAAGAGTATCCAGAAGGTCTTTCTTTTGTAAGAGCTTGCAGAAAATAACCTTTTTTTGTCGTTTTTACAAATGTCATCCTCAACGTTGTCCCTATTTTTAGGGCCTTATATGCCCGCGATGAGAAACCAGATATACATTTTAGAGTGTTGAAATCATTCCCTTGAAAATGAAAATAATCCAAAAGAAATTCCAGAGGGTCTTTTTTTCTTGTAAAAGCGGAGAGAAAATACCCTATTTTTGGCGTTTTTACAAACAGTGTCACATTTTGACTTTATTTTTAAAATAATGGAAATCACTAGGAAGATGAAGTATTATATTCATAAACCATGTATTGATATGTTCTCATGCTCAAAGTTTCACGTCGATTATACCTTTACTTCCTGAAATATAAAAAGCCAAAACTTTAATTTTTTTTCGATCCGCAATTTTTCGGGCCAGTTTCGCCCTGTATTTCCTAGAAAGAGGTCCCTTTTACAGTTATTTTTATTATGTTGTTTAATAGAGCTTAAAACTTTGTACAAGATAGCTAATGTTTGTTTCTCTTATCAAAATATCTCCTGAGATACTATGCCTCAAATTTACCGAAATCTCATAATCATACTGAAGAAGGCTGCGGCACGGGGCCAAACAAATTACTCTATATCAGCAAGTATACCATCGGCGAACGTAAAAACTTACAAATGTTTATAGGGGATATGAGTGAATGTCCATAAAGAATTTCATTGAAATCTGTGATGGTATAGCGGAGACCACTAGACCACTTGGCATGCATGGAATAGTGTACCTTTAAGTGGGTGAAAAAGACGTTATGTGTCGGAGGCGCACATTATACCTCTCACATACCTCTCGTATTTCAATAATTTTATCTGCAGAGTATAATGCAGTATTTAGCCATGTTCCCTATAATATCAATACTGGCTGTGAAGGCAGATCAACTTCAGGCATACTGCCTGAATTGATCTGCCTTTACACTCAGCAATACTGAGTTGTACCTTCAAAAAATGTTTTTGGCAATGGAAACCATCGCATGTAGGCATCACATAAAATTACCATAGATGTTTTTCTACTCTTTATATAATAATACTTTGGATGATTTTTCTTTATGCATGTTTAATGACATTATTTCAACCTTGATAGATTAAAAAAGGAACTGAAATAACAGGCAAGCTCTGCACTAAAGAGAAGTTTGGCGACGTTGAAAAGAATATTGCTTTTTTAGGCCCTTGAATATGCGATACCAGCAGAAAAGTCATAAACAGGTAAAATAGGCATTTTAGGCAGTATCAAATCACTTTAATTTCGCCACAAATGATCGTAAATTAATTTATAACTTCATAAAATTGGTTTCCTGAATAAAAGAAAAATAGGCATTTTAGGCAATGTCCTCAGCTTAATTATTAGGCAACACAGTTTATTTTCCTTGAATACCAATTTTATGAGAATTTAAAATTCCAGTCTGGATCGGACCTAAAAATAGAGGCCCGAATATAACTCGTCTATTCCTATGTCTTTTAGTCAATATAAGTCATCGCCTTCCTCACAGGATCCTCCTCTCAACATAGGGAATTTTAGTTGCTTTTCTTGATTTTTAATTAAATCCTTAAATTTAAATGGTCGACCATTCTATTTCATTTTTCAAAGTCAATTATGTTTTATTATTTTGCATTTTATTACTGATCGAAGTTCACACTCTTTTGTTTAATCATCCATTATATGTTAGCCAGTAATCATTTAAAACACTTTTATCATTCTTCTTCCTAGATTTCGTTCTTTTTCACCGCCCTTCCTGTGCTTCGCCTCAGTGTCTTTCCCTCTATAGGAGCGCACCTCCTGTAACAAAAAGAAAAGGGGGTTGTTAAGATACGCTAAAATATAGAAAAAATCTATGTATTCACAAAATACCTAGGCCATGGAAACAGTTTAATGTTACATTATATGAAAAAAGAAAATGATGAAAAATGTAAAATAGAGAAAAAACGGGAATAAATAAATGTATATTATAAATTATAACCAACAACAAATTATAAGCTTCATTAAAGTGCCTTTTTAAGTAAACATAAACTTCATCTAGCTCTAGTTTATTTTTTTGATTTTGTCTATTCTTAGGGTCGTATTGTCAGTCGCTCCTTCTATCGGCTCCTTCACCTAGGTGACCTTCGCCATAAAGGACGTCAGTCAGTTCGAGAGACCGTCCTTCTCTATAGGTCTCCTTCACCTTCTCTTAGAAGGAGCTTTTGTTTACATTCACGGACTGATCCGTTCACTCGCACGGACAAAAGCGAAGCGTAACGAAGAAAAATAAAAAACGAAGGACTAATCGCTGAGTCGTATGACGTCAGTTCACGATGGAACGCATGGCTAATAGTGAGAAAGATTTGCTGGTAACTTTAGTAATTAAATATAGACATATCATTGAAAGTAAAAGGACAGATTATGTGAAGCAGTCAGAGAAGGTACAATGCTGGAGGACAATAGAAAGCGAATTTAATGGAAACTCGCGAGTCATTAACCCTTAAGAGGTCGCGCACGGTCTAAAAGACCGGGTGGCTCTAAAAGTTGCAATTTAAAAAATAATTATCTCATTGTAATCTCTGGCCTTTTGTGTACCTTAATAATAGTCAATATTGCGTCAAAAGACAATGTATGAGTTTTTCCTGTGCGACAGCTAATTTTTTATAATTACTTTTTCCCCATTATGCACCATTTATTTCGATATGTGAACGGGAGAAGTCGCGCACGGTCTAAAAGACCGGGTGCCTGAAACAATTTTCGTAAATATATTTCAGAAGTATTTCACCCCGAAACTTTAAAAAACATCATCTATAAACTCTATAGTTTCAGATGATAAGGTGCAAGAACTATTTTTACCATCTATTTTTTATTATGCTGTTTTCTTTCGACCCATGTTTGACTGGGATAGCCCACCGACGGCCTGAAATGTGAATCCGATGATTTGCCCGCCTATCCATCTCGTTGCCTAACCCTTATTCATTATCTTACATATAATTACATATATACATACTAGCTCTTATGATGTCACATCACAAGCGTTACATGTATTTACATTGTGGTGTCTGCATTTCTACGAGCGCGTGGCGCAGGTCCGACCCACCTCGCTGTCTTTGCTTTGACGAATAATGAAACACTGGTGAAATGCCTGTCCATTCAGTCTCTACTCGTCGTTGAGAGCAGTTGACCTCGTAGTCTTATGAAGTGAACATTTTGTATTTACTGTTTTTACGTTTTATAAGTACTGGGCAAACGTTTACTTTCGCATATTCTTATTATCCTTGAATAAATTGATGGTAGTAGCCTGTAAGTATTCAGCGCGTCTCAATATTGTACATATTTTCGTAATTTACAGTCATACTAATTTCAAATATTTGTATATCCATTCTAGGTGGCAATTCAATCGCGTGTGTAAGTTGGATTTTTATGAATCACAAAAATATTTTGTCTTTTTTTACTCTTGTGATTTATGGAAATCTAGCGTCAAAATACGTTCATCTTTCCAGCAGAAACGGAAGGTGCGAATATTTTAAATCGCTAATTATCTTACTTATTGACGCCACATTTGCGTTGTTTGTGTGTTGTACAAAAAGCTTTGTGTATACTATTTTCTCCGAGCCCCAAACATTCGCCATGACTAATTTAGAGGACAAGGAAGTGTAAAGGATCAGGTTTCTTCTGCAAAGTGAGACAGGTGAAGAGGAAATAATTGCAAGTGATACAGATGAGGAGGACATACTAGAGGAAAGAGACCATGATACGCTTTGCGAAGAATCTGCTGAAGAGTGTGATAATGACAAAGTGGAACAATTTGATTCAGTGCATTACACCGGAAAAGACGGAACAAGTGAGTGGAGTGCTCTTCCCACTAGTCGATCAGTGCGCAACAGTATAGTAAATATAGTGACAGGTTCCACAGAAGTAAAAGGGATTGGGTGAAAAGCCAAATCCTCAATTGAGTCGTGGGCGTTATTTTTCCCTGGCATGGCCATTGACAAAATTGTCAAATACACTAATACATGCATTGCTAAGAATTAGCCTAATTATTCTCGCGAGAGAGATGCTAATTACACTAATATTATTGAAATTAAAGCCTTGTTTGGCCTTGTATATTTGGCAGGTGTTTTGAGGGCATCACATCAAAATCTTGAGGACCTCTGGGCAGTATATGAAACAGGAATAGAGCAGTTTTGCGTTGCAATGTCTATGAAAATACTTAAGTTTTTGATGCGTGTATTGCGGTTTGATAATATAAATGATGGGAAGGACAGGAAAAAATATGACAAACTAGCTCCAATACGAAGTGTTTTCACTCATTTTGTCAACCGGTGCATGGCGCATTACACAATTGGGAAATACGCGAACATAGATGAGATGTCAGAAGCTTTTCACGGCATATGTGGTTTTAGACAATACTTGAAAAATAAACCAGCAAGGTACGGAATAAAGATTTATTCTTTAGCAAATTACCTCATATTTTCCACTCTAAATATGGAAACCTATGCTGGCGAGCAACCTAACGGAGATTTTGCGGTAGACAACAGCCCGCTGAAAATTGTGCAAAGATAGATACGTCCAATTTCAGGATCCCGTCGCAATGTAACTTTTGACAATTGGTTTTGCTCAGTTCCACTAGCAAAACAAGTTGTAATTGGCAAGATGAAACTTGTTGGAAATTTGAGAAAAAACAAACGAGAAATACGGCACCTGTTTGTAAACACCAAACACCGTGAACCGCATAGCAGCCTATTTGAATTTGAAAACAACTTGTACACTTACGTCTTACGTTACGAAAAAGAACAAGGTAGTTATGTTGTTGTCTTCAATGCATCACGATGATAAATGATAGAGATACTAATAATTCAGCAACGTCGTAAATACTTACATTTTGTATTGCAACCAAAAATGGCTTTGATACCGTTGATCAGCTGAATGGAACGTATTCAGTAGCAAGGAAAAGTTGTCGTTGGCCATTGACTTTATCTTTTTCGCTTGTAAACATATATGCAATAAATGGATACACATATTATATTTCAAAGTAACACTGGAATAAGATGAACAGGAGAAAGTTTCAGAAAACATGAAGTAAATAACTTTAGATAGATTACTTAAAAATTAGAGCTGCCTCGGAATAGGAATCTCTTTGGTATTCCCAATGAGAAAATAACGCCGCAGAGGGATGTAGGCTCAGGAAGATGTGCGTTTTGCTCATAGAAATAGAATATAAAAAGCAGCAAACACTGTGCAATATGCTCAAAATGTATTTGTAAAGATGACACTTCTTGCGTCGGTTGCGCGGAAGTTGAAAATAGAAAGGAGGAAGATGTGATGTACCAACATAGCTCTGACGATGATAAATATATCCTAATGTGATTCAAATCATAAAAAGTTTTGCATATTTACCTCTAATAATCTATTTCTTAATTTAACACAGGTTACAATATAATTCAAAGTGAATTTACGGTGGAGTTAAAATGTATTTATCATGTCAGATATATATAAAATACGTAAATAATTATGTATCAAATTTATTACTGTTAATTAATATAGTGTTGGTATGTGTTAACTTTTAAATACATTAATTTTCAATAAACATATAAATATTTCAAATTTTTGTTAACACGGTCATTTAGACCGTGCGCGACCCCTTACGTCCCAGTACACCGCGCGACCTCTTAAGGGTTAAGGTAATACTCCACTTATTATTGTCGGTGTTGCGCATTAGTAATCTATTTTATAAATCGTTCATAGCAATGTTGTTATTGTTATCGACAAAGTGCATGGTATTGCAAAATGATGGTTTTAATTTCCATAATATAGTTACTTCTCAATAATACAGTTTCATCGATGTAGTTTTATTAATAGCGGGTAAAAATGAAATGCCGAGGATGTACGAAAAAATCTTTGCGGCGATGTAGAAAGCACATTGTTTTTATCGGAAGTGAATTTCATTGTAATAGCGCAATTGGAAGCAACTGAGGAAGGCATGGGACAACGTAAAAACAAAAAGGAGGAAAACTCAGGCGCAGGAAACACAAAGGAGGTTGGCCACAGGCGGTGGGCCATATGTACCGCTTGTGTGCGATCCCAACCCTGATTTGGAGATAGCCATCCCTTCGCTGCTCCACTGTGAGCAGAATGTTGGAGATATGGATGAAGATAGAGTCTATAAGTTTCTCAGTTCACACAAGCAACTCATTACTCGACGACATGTTTTTCGCCCATCATATCTGTTCCCCTGTTATCACGACTGGTAGAGGTGAGTTGAGGAGCACGTCCACAAGATGCGATGCCCTCCTCTTTGGACAACGCTTCTCCTAACCATTCCTGAAGGTAATTCAGTGGAGCGAATATGGTGTTGAAAATAAAAATATTTTAGTCGTGGACAGCAAGTGTTGTAATTTTCATCCCTAGAGAAACATCAGCTACAAATAAAATGAGACTAATGCGTTGAAATACTGGTCATATTACTTACGAAGACTGTAATTGGTATAATACAAGTAATAACATGATTATAGTGAATTATACAGTTGATCCTTCAAGAGCATTGAATGGTGAAGTTTCAGCTCAGTTCGTATTCGATAGTCAACATCGTTCACGATTATTTTATTAGCCTCTTACTCATCCAGCGTATGATGTGCTGGGCTTCGAATGCTCTCCACGTAGCACTTAAATGGGGATCAGGATTCGCCATAGAATCCTTGGATTCCTAGCTGGGACCTTAGAATCGAAAGCCAATATTCTTGACTCCATACCTGGCATACCTCGACTGATATTCTGACAGAAATTTAGATAAAAAACAGGTTAAATTCCGCACGCAAAGTAAAACCTAAGACTAGAAGTGTCCACCGTCCTCACTTTCCCGGATATTGCTTAATTTCCACACACCATGGCACAATGACCGGAATACATTAAAACATAGTCAGAATTTTCGCCTTTAAAAATTGAAACCTCTTTGTCATTATCATCGGGTAATTTTGTAAGTCATGTAGCCGTAGGTAGAAAGATGATGGGAAAGTAACGGATGTACCGCTAAGACCTAAAATATTTTTTAACGCTCTTTGGGCTAGGATGAGTTTGAAACGCTCTTTGGGCTAGGATGTTGTCTTGGGCTATCATTATTGTCTTAGGATAGACTGTGAGATACAGTCATATAACTTTAATCTATTAAATAACCGAAATTTACTTCTACCTAGAAATCTGTTCAACAACTACACAACAAGATTACTAAATATATTAATGCATGGTGCCATGACATCCGTGGTAACATAACTTTTGAGTCAGAGGCGGGATTTGAATCCACGGACGTTAGTTTCACCGATTTCAGAGTAACTACCTGAGTTGAAATAAAAGTGAAATAACACAATTTTAGGCCGAGTAGTATTTTAAAGGATTACGCTTATTAACTTATGGGGTGTCCTCCCTCGTCCCTACCGGTCCGTGATTTTGACCATTTTTAATAGATTTTCTCGTCAAACTCTGAAGATAATCATATCCTTTAACTTTTAAAATATTGCTATTTTTTCTCTGCATTCATTTTCGCAAAACATGGACATTTTTCCTACAGGCGTTATAAAGCCTCTGCAAATTGCAGCCAGCGCATATCCTTTTTACTCCGGTTCAATCGGAAAGAAGTATCAAGCAACAAGCCTAGATTGATCCTTTGCCAATTGATTCTCACTATTAATACCCTTTTTAGCTTTTGCTCGCAGTCATTATCTATGTATGCATAACTAGATTTTCCCCGAGTTCTGACTCATGCGAAAGCATGTAGATCGCCCTTTGCCCTTGCCCTACAGCCTTCGTAAGGCGCTTCAAGGAATTGTCGGAGTCCACTTTGGCAATGCTGTGGTGGTTTTCCAATAAACGGAGGAGGTAAGTGGTAAGTTTTATGACTCTTAGCCATGGGAATAGAGGGATAGTGGAAAGCGACTGGCGAGTCTTTTTTCATAAAATTGGCGTGGGACATATTTTCATGCTGCATATATTTTTTGCTCCTTTGTTAATTTTCTGCACCTTATATCTGTTTTGGCTCCTCCTCTACTTGCGGAAAACTTCTTCTTGCTACTTCATGGAAAATACATTTCATTTCGAAAGCTAAGGTGAAATATTTCCGAACCTTTATCATTACCATCGCAGCTTTGCGGGCACCTGCGAGTCAAATCCTAAGAGATGTGGTGTCTTGCAGTTGAACCAGGAAATTGCGTCATTTAACTTCGTATTAATTTTTGCCAGCAACTATTCATGGTAAATAAGTAAAATCAAGAAACATACGTCTTCTAAGCTCTTACTTCTGAGTAAATATATGCTGGAACATGAACTGAATGACCACCGAAATATGTTTATCTCGGTGGTCTCGGTATGGGTGGAAGAAGGGCTTGCATTTTATTTGGGATTAACAGCACAAACCCAGTTCGAAGGATTGCACCCGCTCAAAGGTAGGTATTTAGGGAGCCCAGCCCATTAACCAATTTGCAATATATGAAAAATATTTTTAAAATAAATTGAAAATGGATCTATTTGTTTCATTTTGTTTGAAAGAACTCGTGAATGTGATTGCTGACCATTTCCAAGCGAAGTTCTAGCGTTAGCATTAACGGATATATAAAGCATTTTCTTGGCCAATTCCTAGCGCCAGGCACCTAATATTTGAATTTGGGCTCTGTAAGGAGCTTTGTCGTCCGTTTTGCCACCCTTGTGGATGGTCGTGTTTGATGTATGTACGCGGTAAATATCAACCAAAATGGGCCATAGACCAGGGAAGAAGTTGCAGGGTAGATATTTGAATATTCAGCAGTAGATTCCCAATCAAAGTTCCCTGCCAAGTGCTCTGTTAACTTTAACAGTTTCAGCCAGAGATTTTACTCAAAATCTACAACAACGATAACCGGCAGATTTGTAGGGGCACTAAACATTCGAGTGCCAGGGAAACAGGACCTTAACGTTAAAATTATTAACAAAAAGAATGGGAATCTGAGGGCTCCAGACTTGGTATAATTGTTTTGTCGCAAAATTCATAGAGGGTTGAAATCATCGTCTGACACTTCATGGCAGCTCATCCAGAGTGAGTGACAAAGAGCTAAGTGCCTCCAGCGGCCAGCGTTGAAACTTTTTTTATGACCTCCAAAATAGTGAAAGAGAAGAGATTGGAAGTTTATTATAGTTTTCAGGAAAAAACCTTCATTTCTTGCCATTCTTCTTTTATTTAAATTTCTAGTCTACTTCTTTTTCAGATAACTGTCCGATTTTAGAGACATCAATAGCTTATTAATGGCATGTAAAACTATGCATGAAGCCGGGTATGCAGGTTTGCTGTGTCATGGAAGTAGGTGGTAAATGCTTCGTCATTAAGCTCATAACCACTATAAAATCCTTTAAAAACTACCGCAAACAGTTATATGAAATTATTCTTAGCATGCAACAATTTCGCTGTGCACCTCTGCGCTGTCCGCGACGTTTCGGACATCTGTTTATCACTTCACGAAGGCATATAAGGCTGAATCTCGATGTTTCAATTAAATTTAAATAATCTGGCTGGTATTGTCACCTTTGATCGCAACATTTACGAACAATGATAAATTAAAATTGGAATCCGATAACACTTATATGGAAAATGGCTTAAGCGCACAATAGGGTAAGATCCAAAAAACGTGACAAAAAAAAAGTTTTTATTTAATGTATGTCTTATGGATGGTTGAATAGACAAATATTTGAGCTTCAGAAAAATACATTCGACAGATAGGTAAGTGTGATACCTGTGTGAATAATTCAGTATTGAAAAGACTGGTCGGCAGGTTGCAAGAGCCGCGAACGTAAACGCTGGAGCAGAAGGTCCACTTCATCTCAAAGTTATAACCTGGTGATTGTACTCAAAACAATTTTTCAAATAGTTTTGCAAAAATTCATTTTAAACTAGTGACTTTGTAATTTTCAAATGTTCGAAGGAAAAGTTTATTTTGTAATTCGCTTGAAACGCATTTAAATTAATGAAAAAAGTTTATACTTGTTCGTGGTTGCATCGAGATATTTGTACACGTTGTCAATGAAGTTGTTAAATAATGAATGACGAAAACATCTACTGTATCAACTAATTATAAAGATAAAAATAAATATCCATGTAGTTACCTATCCACAGTATGCCATATTTGCCCATTATTCGAACATTTTGTTCCTTATTTCGGCAAGGGCGTAATTACATCGTTGGCTGCCAAAGGCATACGATTGAAAAATAGATGACAATCAAAATAAAATGCATATCTCCGAGGCTACGTAAGGGAATTCTTTCCCCCTGAATTGCCGAAACCAAAGCAATGGTCATAACAAACAAGATGACTGAAAGAAAAATCTATAGGTGGTGAGGGATCTATTTATATTAATTATTATAAATAATTAATTTCTTTGAATATTAATTTTACGCCCATCTTAAGCAAAGAAGAAAGGTTTGTGCTATTAGCAGTTAATGAGTAAGGAGTTCCATGATATTTATTATTCAATTTTTTTCTAAAAATATCATGTGTATATTATGCTATACATTGTGTCTGGAGCGTTGCAGATCAGAAATCATTTCATTAAAAATTGTAAAAAAAAACCATTATTTCATAAAGCCAGCAAATAAGTTAATCGGATGGTTCGTAAAGTCCTCTTTACCTATTTAGAGGACTTAACAAAATTTTAATTTACATATTCATCCTGAAAACCACCAACACTTGACACTAAATGTACAGTATACTAGTATAAAGATTTTCATATGTAGGCCAGCTTTCGGGAATTTGCCCCACATTGTGCCGTATGATGCGAGGAGTTTCCTGCTTTCTGAAGAACAGGTAAAAGAAGTGCCTTTCTCTGAGCGTAATGCAACTCTGAAACTTAAAACCTTAAAAGACTCACGTGTCGTTGGGAGGTGGACCCAAACCCTCGTATCCATTTTTCTAAGAAATTTGACTCACGCATGCATGGTTCGTCCCCGTTGGACTGAGTACAATTTGATCTATGCAATTGAGAGGCACGAGCTTGTGTCTCTTCTCGTTGCAGGGCAATAAAAGTGCGGCCCAAGTGCCACACTTGTCCGCCGCCATTTCCCTGACGGGCGGCGCGGCAGCGACAACGGTTTTGGGAAGTATTGCCCAGAAAGGGAAGCCTTCGGTTAGTCTCATTGACAGTAGCATGTGAGGGAATAGACGGACTGTGTATGTTATGTTTCTAATAATTTTGGAAAGCTGAGTTATTATATGCATGGCCAAGTATACTCTACTATCATGGCCATTGGCTCCCAACCCCGGCCTCATATGTTGTGCGGCCAGCTATTAATAAGCTATTAAAATCACGAGGAAAGACTGTGAGTCATACAGTTAGCGAAGAGAGTAAGGAAAACGAAGCAAAAATTACAATATCGCAGCCAAAAATGAATTCCTACGGGAGAGTATAGTGGGCTGACCCGGCGGCCGCCCGTGCCGGCGCACTGCACCGCTCGACTTTAATTGATATGGAAGTTCTCTCTGAAAGATTTCGTAGGAGAGTTGCCTCATATTTGAGTAATAAATATGATAATCCTGAGTCTAACAAAATAGAAATGCAAAGACGGCTGCAATACTATTGACACACTCATTCCTGAGACCTTATAAGTAATTTAATTTCGCTGTGTAGACCACGATGTCATCTACAATACCCTAATATTCGTGTATTGTGAAATAATCCCTGAATAGCATGACGTTTTTTAGGGTTTTGGCTTTCGTATTATCTTTTAAAATTATTTAATTTGGATCTATTTTTGAACCTAATTTCCATTCTCGTATTTTTCACGCTTCATCCACCTACGTTTGATTTAGAAGATAATGGGAATGGGGGAGATATTGTAAAATATGAGGGTTTAGGTACTATGCGACAGAGAATAATATAAAATAAACATAGGTAATATCCCACGATAAGTGCTCCAAATAGTCTATGATGTTGAGTAATATGAGCGTATTAATTTATTGCCACTTAATTACCGTGTCAAAAACTAAAAACTAACAGCAATTTGGTCATTGAAATCTTTCATCACAGTAAATGATACATGATATCAGCAGGTCCCAAGGTCCCAGCAGGTCCCAAGATATGGTCCCAAGTATGTCATGAATTTATTGATAAATTACATTAGTTGATCCTCAGCGAAATTGAAGCTAATAGAAGCCACGGAAATTAATGATACTTTTCTCGAACTTTTCTGCGTCCCCAGCAAACCGGCGTAAGCCAATCTTACTATGGTACTCCCTCTCAACAAGTTGCCTAATCTTTTACTATGCATTCTGATCACCTCAATAAACCTCGATTTTCAAGTTGGTTTCTCATTGCCGGCATCTCATCGCCGATGTTTATTAAAAAAACAGGGCAAATTTGACAGTACCTCGGTATGTATTTATCATCTATTAGGCCCCCCCCCCCCCCTACGAGTTAAAACCTTCAGATATTTGTATAAAATTTTACAAGTTTTTTCTAGACTGGGCTAAACCTTGGGCACCTTGCCACTCGCTGTCGAGGTAACCTGCAGAGTAGCATGCTGGTGTAGAGGAGCTCGTAAACTAGCTCCCAAAGCTTTCTGGCTCAAAATGGGTGGTCTTCTTGAATAATTATGTGAGCGCTTGCACATCATGCCATAAAATAAGGGACCACTGCCAATTTTCTTGAGATATGTAATTTGGCTTTGTCATTGAATCCATGTTAAGAAAACCACCTTTGTTATTTCTACAAATGTGCCACATGAGTATGCCACAGTGTGGTGAAACGCGCGTCGTGCCAGCGGAATAAAGTTTTGTGGAAATAACAAAGGTGGTTTTCTCAACATGGATATCCATAATTTCCACGAGGTCAGGCCTGATGTCATCAGATTTATTTGTCATTGAAGTTGTAGAAGCACAACTTTGAGCGCCAATGGTTCATGACGCTGAGACAAGTGGCGTCACGCGCCGCTGATGTCGTGTATTTCTCATCCATTGACCCGAATACGATGCTAGTTGATGTTGAGGGTGGAATATCTGTGTTCCGTGGGATTGTTGTAGTATATTTTCGGTGTTTTTGTAGGATATTTTCCATGATTCATTAGAACCTTTTCACAATCAAGTAAAATGGGATCACCTCATTCACCTACACAGATCTAGATAGCATTCTTTCAACTAATTTCATTAGGGTATAGACCAATTTATAGCGAGAAATAGCAAACATAAACGAATTTTAGCTCATTGCTCATTCGTTCACGGGTGGCCAACTTTGCATCGCCAGCTATTGGCAACGGCTTCTCGCCAGTGACTTCTAATGGAATGCATATTAAAATGATCACACACATCCATTCCCTGGTTGACAAACGATACAGGGCAGGCGTCCACCAAAGCCGGCATTTTAATTGGACAAGTTTCGTTCGAATGCAAATACGTTAGAAAATGTGCTCTGAATTGTTTTAAATTGCAAGTCGATTCCTTTTTCCGATTCCGATTTTTACTTGATTCTCAAACAGTATTTTTTCTCTGGCGTTTCATTGGAATTAATGAAGACTTTCATTTATATTCATAATATTTATGAGCAAATAAATTATTACCAGAGATTGCTTCTAGCGAATGGATGCTGCTTCTTTATACTCTCTTCTTTCTTGATTTACCATCCCTGAATGTGACACTAGGGAGGCCCTTATTGGTCTAAATACGAATTTATTTTGGTACACCCCCTGAATATGTGCCATTTAGTTATAAAATTAGGTTTGTAAAATATTATTGCAAGCGGATAAGGGAAACACGTGCCGTATCGCACCTAAAGTGTTGAAATATCGCCATTTTTTGCTGTTTTCCGGTTATTCCTGGCGATTACGGAGCACTCGGCGTTTACATTAGCTTTTCTGTTAAGACGAACGAATACATTCGTTATGTCTATACTCGACTGTGTACATTTTCTGCGCCTCGCCGAGGCACGCTTTCTCGCGTCTAATCTACTCCGTCCGCCGCAGCGTGTCGCATTTTATCTTCCCAGTGAATTATTTCACCCTTCTTCACACTAGAATAAGATGGTGAAAAACTACTGATGACGTTTAACTTTTATTTGTCGTAACAATTTAATTGATTTTCTCAAAATTTCTCAGAAATTGCGGCATGTCAGACTGGATATTAACATTGGTAGTCGGACACGGCTTTCAAGGCAGTTTTTAACATGATTTTTTTTTAATATATAATTTATTTATTTATTTAAAAAGTCCCCAAAAATGGCACAAAGGCTTATTAAATTGGTCGACAAGCAAACAAATAAAGAGAATTTTTTACATAATATGCCCTAAAAATTATTAAGCATGACAGGAAAATAGAAAAACACGTTGGAAAGAAAGCTTGGGATTGGGATTTATGGACAAGGAGATGTGATAGAGGGGTTAGTCAACTCGGCAATATGTTTTCTGAGGACTGATTTGAGCTCTTCCATCAATTCTCCTCTTCTTTCAGCAGAAGTATTGACAACTTTCTGAAGCTTAAGAACCTTAGTCTCTATCTGTTACCTGCCACTTCACTCAACTGGGTCCGACGAAAGAAATGGCATTCTAATATTAGTTTTTTTAAATTTTAAACTTGCTAAAAAGAAATCAGTTGATTTCTTTATGAAGCTGTCCCTGTAATTTAGAAACACTTTCAATATTTTGAGTTTCTTGTCAGAATAATTTGCGGTACTTGATTCCAAAGCTAATACCACAAGCTTTTTTTGTTTTTGTCTTTATCGATATATAGCCATCGAAAAAAACCATAGAGGTGCAGTTTGGGGGCATGATACCGCAAATTGATTCAAGATTTGTTTAGTTAAAAACATCTTGTCAAACCATATCGATCTTGCTGTATTAAAATGGATTTTTCTAATTAGCAAGTCTCATTCAGGAGCCCAAACGTTTTTTGGCGCCGTTATCTAAGCCTTCCCGTAAGAACACAAAATATTTTAAGAGGTCACGAATTAACATTTCTTCTTCTGTAGATAAGGTAAACAACTAACGAAAAGAAACATTTTCAGGCAGAATGTAACAGAATATAACACCCAGTTTGCGTAGATGTATGCATCGCAAATGCGTGATATATTTCCCCGAAGAGGAACCAACAATATTACAGCTAGCTCAAGGAATTCTCGACGATCTTCTAAAGGGTGATTTTCCTAATTTTCAAGTGCTGCAACTCATATTTTAAAATATCCCCGTAGCGTCCATTAGCCCTTCTCCAGAAACCCAGGGTGAAATAAACAGGGTTGAACGTTTCCCGGTTTATTTGAGGGCGTAAGCCCCGAAACCAATTTTAAAAGAGCAAAATTTTAGACTGAAGGTTCTCTGATTTTTTCGTCGAAAACTTCATAAATGATTTCATAGATGGGGCGCAAGGTAAAAGAAGGACATTCATTTTATGCCGCTGTTTTAGTAGAACACAGGCAATCAGTGTTATGTTCAGCGTTCCCGTGTTTTTTGGCTGTCACATCGCAGCAGTGTGTTTGAATTATCTCGATGAGGTCCCATTCCTCCAGCAATCGATGAAAGAAAACAACCTCGTTTTCCCAACGGCCAATAGGTATAATTGAAGCCATAAGAAAATGGTCAATTCACTTACAGGCCTATAGCAGTCAATCTATCAACTAGTGTTTTGCTAATGAATAAAGGAAGCGTTTTCCGTCCCGTTAAATATTCCTGTTGCCTCATTCAGCTTCATCTCAGTAGTTGCTAGACGCTGGTGAGCAGTTGCGTACAAGCCAGCGGACACTTCTAAAGCCGTCGCGATGCGTCGAGCCCTTATATCTAGAGATGGGAAAATTACCGGAATTTTCACCTGAGGTACATTACCGCGTGGTAAATTACGGTCATTTTCCAGTATTTTTTTGTTTTAAGCATTTAACAGCAAATGAATGGTTAAATAAGAAACCCAATAGCAATAGGAAGGGGATAACGATGCTTAAACCAAACCTAATGCAGCATTAATCTATTATAAATTTTAAAAATTGTAAAAAGAACTATGGCAGCAACACGCAATCTGGCTTTCTTTTGTCCAGGTATGAGAAAAATTTTCAAGAAAAATATTCTACAATGAACACTCTACAATGTTATAAATGAAGTAAAATATGCCAAAAATGAGTTGTACATGCCTCAATTTATAATTAAACACGTAGGAAATGTGGACTTGGCTTAAAAGAACATGTTGAGAATTTATCTGTACGAAACATTATCTCAAACATAGGTGAGTTACCTAGAATATTACCAAAAATTACGGTAATTTTCAAGGGTCGCGGTAAATTACGAAAAAATACCACGGTAATTTACAATTACCGTGGTAATTTTCAGAGTGGTCCATCTCTACTTATATCGACCACGCTCCGACCGGAATGCACAGCTTCCAGAGCGTGTGCGCGCCGGGGAGGGAGCACTTACTGAATCAGGGCCGTCGTTAGCTTGGTCTCCCTCCCACCATCTTGTGCGCCGGCGCTGCCATTGGCGCTCACCTCCCGAGGGACGTCCGAGTCCACGGGCGTTGTAACCACGAAAGGGCCGCTTTGTGCGTCAGAAATCTGCCGCACGAGGAGAACAGCCCTCTTACCTCCCATGAGAGCCTATATTGCATGAACCCGTTGAATATAGAATTACGAGGGTTGTGTAAAAAATAAGGTTCTCAAATTTTTTTCAGGTGTAAAGCATTTTTTATTTGAACTAAAAAATACATCATTGGCAAGCTTAATTTCTTAGCTATTTTTCAACATAATCACCAGATTTTTCAACGCATTTTTGTTGACGACTTATCCACTTTTGGAATCCAGCTTCAAAGTAGTCCGCCGCCAGTCCGTGGAGGAATTTGGTGACCGCTCCCTGCACTCCTTCATCAGTCTCGAAACGTTGTCCACCCAAGTGTTGCTTTAATTTTGGAAACAAGAAGTCATTCAGTGCAATATCAGGGCTGTAGGGAGCATGTTCAACGAGATCCCAGCCAAAATTGTCGATTAAATCCTTGGTTTGGCGAGAGACGTGCGGGCGTGCATTGTCGTGGTGCAGTCTAACGCCTTCCGTCAGTCTTCCTCTCCGGCGATTTTGGATGGCTCTTCTGAGTATTTGGGACCGTAAAAGCGTCCTGCTTGTTGAGTTTATGCCTCGAGGGACCACAATAAATTCGTAAAATTATTGCGAGACCTTGAAAAAACTCAGAAGAGCCATCCAAAATCGCCGAAGAGGAAGACTGACGGAAGGCGTTAGACTGCACCACGACAATGCAAGCCTGCACGTCTCTCGCCAAACCAAGGATTTAATCGACAATTTTGGCTGGGATCTCGTTGAGCATGCCCCCTACAGCCCTGATCTTGTACTGAATGACTTCTTGTTTCCAAAATTAAAGCAAAACTTGGGTGGACAACGTTTTGAGACTGATGAAGGAGTGCAGGAAGTGGTCATCAAATTCCTCCACGGACTGGCGGCGGACTTCTTTGAAGCTGGATTCCAAAAGTGGATAAGTCGTCAACAAAAATGCGTTGAAAAATCTGGTGATTATGTTGAAAAATAGCTAAGAAATTAAGCTTGCCAATGATGTATTTTTCAGTTCAAATAAAAAATGCCTTACATCTGAAAAAAATTTGAGAACCTTATTTTTGACACAACCCTCGTATTACCACGCTCCAATCCAATCGCTAGAAATCCTTTAGTTAGTAAGCATATGGCATATGAAATTCCATCGCTGCTATCGTTCTTGAGAGAAGATTTCGAGACACCGTTTAATATGGACGTCATAATTGGAAATATATGGCGACGATGAATCTTTGCGTAACCAAGCGCCAAGATTTTTTTGTCGCAAAGTTTTTGCAGGTAAAATACTGAAATGCATAAATATTTTTATTAAAGTTATTGACACGTAGATAATTGAAACGCAAAATTATTTTCGTATTATTTCAAAGGCAAAATATATTTTTCAATCGATATGCCATTATTATTGTCTTTAACTAATTTTATACATTTATTTTTACTACATTTCATATACAAATTGAGGGCCTGAGAGTCAAAGTAATACAAATAACATGTACACGAAAAACGATTTCAGTGCATATTTTCTAAGTTGGTACCGTCGGGTACCGTCAGGTAGCTACAGGAAAAAGAATACAAGTGCTCGAAAGTATAGTGTTGCGATCTAGCCGCCGAACACTTAAGCTACTCTTCTTGTTGTCATTTCTTACCAGGGTAAAGAGAGACAGGTGGCACTGGACGATATTTGTCACTTGTATTACTTTGACTCTCAGGCCCTCAATTGATATCTGCTGGTGCGGAAATCATAGTGTACTCAAATCTTTAAAAGGAAACTGACCAAGTGATTTTTATATAATTGAGAGTGACAACTACAAGTGCTCCTGGTCTTGTGTTCGAAATCATCGGTAATCCGCACTATATTGTGCGAGATGTTGTCCGGATTACCTCTCCTGGTGCCTTTGTCTCATGACGAACGTTAATGGAATCTTGTGAACTCTCAGTCACTGACGAGTTTACATCATTTTCTATGAGGCAGGAGGCCTTAATAAATATTAAAATAAATGTTGGGTTACATTTGATCATTTTTAAAGGAGATAGAAAACATGAAATTTCCGATAACTAATTGCAGGTGTTAACTTTTTTAATATTTTAAACAAAATAATGGTATTGATGTTGTTGTTATCTTTCTCGTAAACCTTTTGCCTTTTCTTTCTCGTAAACCTTTGGCTTGCCGGGCCAATTCGAAATCCATGACCTGACGACGCTTGACGTGGCTTTGGCCACGTCTAGCGTCTTAATTGCTGTGGAATTTATTTTACTGCATAATGCAGAGAAATGACTAGGCACATTAAGCGTTCGCTATTTTGTTACATAAAGAACGAAATTACTAATGAAAATAATCATAATTTCGTTTAATGTATAGTAAATAAATGATTTTATAATACGAATACCTACGATTTAATTTTTTATCAGGTTTTTATTTCATAAATGAATTCCAAGAGGTGCTGCAAGAGTTGAAATTCACCAGTTCTCTGAAAAAAAACCAATAAATTTTGATTTTCCCATATATTTGTTCAACTCTGAGACGCAGCCATAGTCAATGGATGGTAAATATTGAAAATGACACCTACATGCTACCTTGAAGCAGATAAAGCAATCACTTTCGAGTGACCTTACGAAGTTTCTACTTCGCACTTTTCATTTTTGTCAGCTTTTTTTTAAGCTTACTCTGCGCGAAGACGACATGCGGATGGGACGAAAGGGATAAAAGTGATGCGATACCGGAGCGTAGAAGACTAAATCCCGCAAAGACGTGCGCAGAGCCGAATTTCGGTTCGCTTCAAGTAGCTTACCTCGTCACGCGATATTAGTCTAGTGAACAGTGCCCCAGCTAAGAATTATTGATGTGTGTTTAACACTTTTTAACGGTGACGAACGTCATCCATTGTATTGAGATAAAGAGCAAATTGTAATGAAAATGTACGCAATCGAAATTAGCACTCCCGATGCATTACCCGCGCGAATTTCGCTCTCGCTCGACGCGGTCGACATTTTCCCTAAAAAGACCTAAATATAAATTTCAGCGGCCATTCCTATTCCTATATTTAACCAACTGAGCTACACGCCGCAGTTCAGGAGTACAAACAGAGAGATAGGCGACAATATCTGTAATTATTTTGGCGCTTTGCAAGTTACTCCTCGACTTTTAAGAAGTGTTTAGCGATGAGAGAAAATGGCTTATTTTGAAGGGAAGATGTCTCGGGTTTTCTGCTTGAAGTGAATATTTCCCTGTTTGATGTTTTGGAGTTGAACTCAAAACTTTATGGACGACAGCACGGGTTCAGAGAAGAAAAAAGGGATAAGCTTCATGAAGGAATAGATGTTTAGCAATGAACGGTTGACAACGTTTTACTATACTGCCTTCATATTTCCCTCGCGTCAAGAAGATATGATTCTGCTATTAACAACAAACTTTATTTAGATTTGAAATATATTATTTCCAATTAATTTCAAATCATTGATAATATTACGATAAACATTTACTGAGTAACAGCGTTACATTTGCTGAATTGACGAAATGGAGGCAAGGATAGTAGGTCAGATAAAGGGACTCTTGTATTCGGGTGAATTTTGGCCTATTTGTTCTTTTTGAAATTTCCAATTCTTCTCGCGAGTCCAATTCTCGTCTGCCATTAAAAAGTTGCATGATCTCCAGTTTAAAATGACTCTTATGGTCACTACCAAGTAAATATTTTGCAAATTTACTTTTGTTCATTGTTATTTTTAAAATTACTAAAGTGTTCGTTTAATCTAACCCCACGGGTCTTTGCACAAAATCAGGAGATATTTGAAGGTGGCGTGCGGTTCAAAAGCAACGTGGGATTCGTCTTTAAGTAATCTTTTCACGATTTTGTAAAAGACTATGTGCAGATTGTGTGCCATTGTTTCTTTTCACTTTTTGATAATTTAGTTCAATTAAGTAGATTAATAGCCTGTCTTCTCTGTTTCTTTAAATTAATCTGTAAATTAAATGAGCGCATTATCCATTGACAAAGGAAATACGTTTGAGTATGCCTTCCTTCTTGAAACTTTCATGCGAAAGATGGAAATTGATCATACGATCGATCGCAGAACATAAGGCCATAAGTTTTCAGAGAAGCAGTGTGTTGAACCTAAAGGAATCAAATAATCGGTATGACAGGATTTCATATAAATCGAGAATTTTCCATCTTTCGCGAGCGATAAAGAATGGTCCAGGTGATTTAGTAGGCAATTTGAATCTCTTTCATGGGTAAAAGAAATTGTGGGGTGGTTATTATTAAAACATGTGTTTCACTTATATAGTAACGCCGGTTGAAATTACTCTAGGGGAAAGGAGATAACTGCATAAATACCGATAGCTCCACCGTGATATAAAATAATGATATATCCGTTTACCCTCGAAGCGCTTAATGGGCACGCTTGAATGGAAATGGAAACTTTCTGTCGTTTGATTGGTAATTTGGCTTGGCAACCAGGAGCTGAAGATATTTTCTCCCTTAAGGATAGGTGGGTACGACGGGAAGGGCTGAATCATTTAGTAAATGGAGGAAGGGAAGAGTGATACCCGGCATCCGAATTGACCCAGTCTTAAATGATTGGCACCAAGGCGTCCAAATGCAACGTCGACGTAGCAGCCGACGGATGGACTCTTGCAATTGAAATGCGCACTTCTATGCAGCACCCAATTAAGAATCGAAACGAAAGAACAGTGCCACCTACGGGATTCGAACCAAGATTCTAGGAGTCGGAATGCCGTGTCATAGTGACCATAACAACCCGGCTCCCTCATTTATTAGGCAATTAAATATTGGCTAGATGTAAAATCAATGACAATACATATTTACCGGAGTGGATGGTAAAGAATGCTTTGGAAAATCTCAAGAATCTGCTAGTTGAGAGTCATGCATAAGGGACCGCAATGGTACACGGCAGATAATCCATATTAATCCTTTAAAAACTACATTTATGTTTATTTTTGATTAGTAACCACACATAAAATCTGAGAATTATTTCAGACCAAATTTATCACACGTAAAAAGTTTGTCATATCATGGTCGGAATCATCACATGACGTACAACATATCCTTTTTTAATGTTCAAATTAGCAATACCTATATAAATTTTGTCAGGGACAACAAAGTAACCATTGTCATTATGTTGACGTAATTTGAGGTATCGTGATGCTTACTGCAATGCTTACTACAAGGCTTTAGCTGTTGACCGCGTCGGATCGATGTTAGTTGATTTCTTTTTTGTGACATTCTTTGCTGTTAGTTCCCCTCAGTAATGTCGTCCGTTCTCCTCGCAAATGCTTCTTCAGCATATCCATGTCAACGTTGGTGTACTTGATAAAAAGACATTATTATTCAGGATGCTACGGAAGCCTCTTTTCCTCATATTTAACTATCTCATTGACTTTATGTTCTACTTGTTAACTTCATTTCATCGTTTATACCGCCTCCTGACGATGACGTTCGTAACAATCGGAAGTGGAATGAACCGGGACTCTCAAGAAACCCTCTCCAATTCCTCTGTATGAGCCTATTTCGTTCCTCGTAAACGAATGCATATTAGACCAGAGCAGGTGATTTATTACGTTATTAATACAAATAATTTGCTAGCCTCTAATCCTAGTGTCATCCTATTTCTTATGTGCTAAACACACGCTGAAGGTTTTTTGACGAAAAGTTAAATACGTCGATCCCAACCGGTGCCAAAAACCGTCGTCGCATTAAACGATTTGGAAAAAAAATTGGTTGTGCTTAAGACCACACGGGAGAAGTGTAAACTTCTATGGCGATATTCTGATTTTTATAATTCATAAAAAATATTTCATCCATTGCAATATTGTGCATTTTATACAAAGGTGTTTGTATTAAATAATTCAGCCACGCTTTAATCACTCTTTTGTTTACTACGCCATGCAGAAAGCTAGACTGATGTATTTTTTCTTTCTTTATGTGAACGAATATACAGTGATCATCATCGATATTTTGCGGTAATTCACTCACCATTATATTAACATCAACTGGGACATTAATTACTTGACCATAAATCCCAAACTGACCGTGGATATGCCGCAGTCGCCTTACTTGCATGAAAGGAATTCGGGGTGATATTAATCTTTCAGTCACCAAATCTAATGGGAAATTTTTCAAACTATCTGGAAATGGGGGATATTTAAAACCATTATATACTGATAGTTGTGGGATATTATTTTGTGAATGCTTGTGATACAGGTTGCACATATCTAAAATTCCGATTTCTGAACCGAAACAATTTTCCTGATTAATATTATGCTTTTTGTACTGTCAATATTGGTAAATAATTTTAAATCATGTTGAAACCAAAGTCTATCACAAGAATCGCAAGCATGTCCAAATTCATTATTACTTAATAAATTGCTTTATAAACTCTTTATGTGCCGACAAATGTGTTGAGAATGAGCTGTACATTATTTGCTTGTATTAGAGGTTCGTTAATATTATTTTCGTTTGACATGTCTTTTTATTTTGCCGTTGAACGAAATCGTGCACAACATTATCAACATTTGAATTTGACTCGCCCCGATCCTCTCCTCCATCAATCAGCATAGCCGGAATATGAAGATCTGGATATGATCCACCACTTTCAGAATTAGGATAGGTGACGTCTTTCCGCGGTATAAATGGCACCTCTCTCGTAGAGGGACCTGCTATTTGCGTACAATTAATTATACGATCTCTCTTGGGAATGAATGATAGTTTTTTGGAGGACCCCGCAATTTGGCAATCATTCGTTTCCATAGTTTGTAGTAAATCATCGGTCCCTTGTCTCTCCCTGTAATTTTTAGAACGAATTTTATCTTTGCTCTTTCTATGAGCAGCATCTTCATTTCCTACACAATCTTTATTCTCGACATCTGCTTTTTTCTTAGCACGATAATTTCTGGCATATTCGGATTTTTTCCTCTTGTTTTCCGATTCCTGTGCACTGTGCACATTCTTTCTTTCCTGCGCGGTAATTTCTGGCATATTCAGCTTTTTTTCTCTTCCGATCCATGTTAGTTTTTTTCCAATTCGGGATCAGTGTCAATTCTCCCCAATCCTTTCTTTTTAGCGCGATAATTTCGGTCATCTTCGGCTTACTTCCTCCTTCTTTCATCTCCCTGTCCTTCCACTAAATTATTCAATTGTAAAATCTCACCCATTTCGTCTATTGCTTCATTACCCTTCTGATCTTCTTGCCGCTCTCTTCCACTTTCTGCATTTTCTAACATTGCGGATTCAACACAAGTTGCATTACCTTCTTGACGTTTGTCCATGTTTCCGTGCCTAAAAAAGAATTCGAAATTTATAACATTTCTAGATATAGCAGATCAGATCGCGTAGGTCAAAGTTTCGAAAGAATTTCTCATAAACACCCATTTTTTATGAAAAACAAATTTCTTGACAAGATGAGAACAAAATCTGGAAGAATTTGTCAAGAATTGTTCCCAAAAAAAAATCTCAATAAAGAAAATACCACCACTAAGAATAAATCCTGGGACTTACGGTACGTGGGGCAACGACTTTAACCACTACGCCAGCTTACTCTGTTTGAAAGTATTCTTTCTCATGAGTTTAGATTCGGCATGCTAAGCGGGGCCCCGGTAAGAAGAATCTGACGGTACGTGACGCGAGTTTGCTCTTATTCCTGCATGCCAAAAGTGCCCAACGGGCCAAAATAAGTTTACACTTCAAAAATCAACAACACAAAGACAAACTGCGATTGTCAAATTTCAGTTGTCCGTTTGACTACAACCCTACGTGCACTTTTCAAGGCCACTTCCTATATTTCTTTAACGAGTGATTTTTTTAGGGCGTCACATATTGCAATTGAATCTGGTCGGTGAACACATTTTTATGAGGAAAACTTCAGGATGTGTTTCTTAAATAATGCAGTGAAAACCCTTTTTTTAGAGATATTTTAAATGACTAAAATGAATCAATTTAAAAATGAATTAAAAGCAATCAACATATACCTACCTATTAATGAGCACAGCGCGTGAGATCTAACGTATTACATGCTGCACAGAATTTTTTTCCAGCTATTTGGAAGGATCTTATTACTTTTTGCATACGTTCATTATTATTCAAGGTATCTACCGTTTAAAGATAGATTTTATTGGAAGTGACAGAAAATCCTCCCGAGTTTTACTCGTACTAGGGCCTATTACCTCTGGTATTTTTTTTCTTCATCTGCGCGTTCGTCTTCATCCCTCCCATAAAACCTTTTCTCTTTCTTCCCCTTCCCAGCTTGCCCAGCATCCTTTCCTCTTTCTCGGCCTTAACAAGACTATAATCACTGATAATGGTAAAAAAAACACTTACACCAATAATTCTAGATAAATCATCGCCCATCATTACCTATTTTGTCCACCTACCCTGCCTCCCACTGATCCCACACAAAAGTTTCCTTTTCTCATCCACCATGCCAAGCACTTCTTTGTTTGCATTTCTTTACGTCCATCTTCTCCACACCCTCATCTCAAACGCCTGCAGCCTATTTTTATCCTTTATTGTCAGAGTCCAGGATTCTGTCCCATAAAATGCTACTCTCCATATCAAGCTCTTTGCCAGCCTCTTCCTTATATCCCTACCCAGGGTCCCCGTAATCAGCTACAATCTATTAGTACACGCTATTCTCCTCCTTATATCTTTGCTACTATGCCCATTTTCTTCTAGCGTACTACCTAAGTAATGGAACTGCTCCACTAATTCAAGTTTGTGCCCTCC
This sequence comes from Pyrrhosoma nymphula, assembly GCA_963573305.1. Lineage (NCBI taxonomy): Eukaryota > Metazoa > Arthropoda > Insecta > Odonata > Coenagrionidae > Pyrrhosoma > Pyrrhosoma nymphula. The sequence continues at coordinate 99,460,166 of OY754332.1, read as the reverse complement.
TACTCTTTATGATCAGCCTCGCTTTCTTTGTCCTATGCAATATAATTACTTCTCTTTTCTTATGATTTATCATCATTCCACATTTCCCGCACTACTTTTCTAATGCATCTACTAAAGCTTGATATCCCTTCGATTATTGGCTAACCAACGCCTGATCGTCCGAGAATCTAGCCCAATTTATCAGCAATCCTCCTACTTTGATTCCCAAATCTACCTCTTCCCCCGCCTCTCTTACCATTTCCTCAGCATAGATGTTAAAAAGCAAAGGCGACAACGGGCACCCTTGCCTTACCCCGGGACTGCTCACCCTGATTCACCGTCAGCTACCCTCACCTGAGCCCACTGCCCCATGTATAAGTTTTGGATGAATCTCCTTTCACGCCAGTCAATTCCTATTTTTCCCACTATCTGCATTAGTTTCTCCCAGTTTACTCTGTCAAACGCCTTTACTAAATTTTCAAAGCAGGCAAAAACACATTTGACTCTTCGCTTCTTTTTAGGAGTGTTCTCATCACTGCAATCGCATCCCGAGCCGCTCTCTCCTTCCTGAACCCAAACAGGTCACTGCCATAGTGGTAACTTGCTCTACTCTCTTGCCTTTTATTAACTATTCGTAGCATATTTATGCTGCGTGAGACATTAAAATAAATGACTATACTCCTCGCATTCTGATGCTTACTTCTTCGGTACAGGTATTGAGACCGTATTCACGAAATCCTCTGACCATACTTTTTTCTCGTAGATCCAGGAATAAGAAAAAAGAAAAGCATTACCTTATTACCGAAATTCTTCAAGAACTCCGAAGGTACGTTATCAATCCCCTCAGCTTTTCTTGCCGTCGTCTCTCGTAATGCTCTCTATTTCGATGTCAAATAACTTCGGTCCGAAGTGTTCTTAACGAGGTAACTTATCTATTGCTCTCTCATCCAACATATCTAGGTCCACATCCTACATATCCCCCCCGCCCAGTAGCATTTTCACTTCAGCGCACCCACTTCCCCCTCTTCCTGCCACCCCTCTTCAAACTGCCCCCACCTACCATCATTCAACCATCTCACTCGATACAGACCCCGGTACCTCCTCCCTCCCAAGTATGCACAAGTACATGCACAAGTACGCCCCTCCACGTCCTTCTCTCGGTTCTCCTGCCTTTCGCTTTCCACCCACCCACCCTCTCCGCCCCCAACCGATCCCATTGCTTTCCCTGCCGCACCTACTATTCCTGTTTCTGCAATCTTCCATTTCCTCTCGATTGCTCCCACCTGCCTTGCTGCACCCATACTCCACCAGCTCCCGGCATTCCCTCCAATCCCCTCAACGCCTCCACGCTCCACCTTCCCCCCACTCCATCAAAGCACCCTGGATCCAGCATCACAACCAAGCCAGGGTCCGAGTTCGCATCCCCCCCGGAAAGCTTCTGTTTCACTTGTAACTTGGACTACACGTATCATTTAATTGTGCTAATGGTTAATAAATATTATTATTAGTGTTCCCCTCCCACCCCAGGCCACACCCCTCCCTTCCCCCACCACCGCACTCCAGTCGCCCATCACTACCACGCTCCTCCCGCCCACCCTCGTCATCTCCAGCAGTCCCCGCCACCCCACCTCTTCATCTCCTGCCCCATACTCTTCTCCAGCTTCCCAGCCCTCATCATTGCCCCCACATCCCAAACCAATACCCCTACTTCTGATTTCCTCCTTCTCCCCCTCTTCCTCCTCTCTATCCCTCTCCTTGCAACCTCCGATGGCACTTTTGCGCAAGGATTTCGTGTGATGACGACCGCGGAGGCCTTGCCTCCCACGCTGCCGGGCACGACACCCCCCTAGTGGGCGGCGTCCCGTAGTTGCCAGGAATCAATTCTCTGTAAATGACTCTCACATTGAGGATAATTGATCGAGAGGGCTCCCTACGCCCGCTTCCCAACGGTAATTTCAACGTGATACAATCACGTGAACTACACTTGGTCTGGCTCCACTCCTTCGAACTCTCTGGCATGGGTGCCAGGAGCAATAATAATTGCTCCTGCCTGCCCAGCTGCGAAGGATCATTGGAACGTGCAAGCCTTTCCACCACGTCAAGGTTGTAGTCCACTCATTCACTAAGTCCACAAGCGAAGGTACTTTCTTCAGTCAGTGCCGCCCTTCCTTCACTCCACATGCTCACTCACCAATCGACCCCAAGTCACGTGTCAAAGGGTTGAGTCGAGGGTCACCCACCCGGTCAGCATGCCAAGGTTACTTTTACAGAATGGATCACAACTCACCGTATTTTAAACTCACATTGGTGTGAAGTTCAGTCATTCATTGGGGAAAAGAGGAATGAAGGGGAATGGGACACTGCGGTCCGTCGCTGAGAAGGAGGAACGGTGGGAGGGAGAGTGGGAACGGGCATTTTGAACGTGATCTATAGGGAGGAAAAGGGAGTATTCGGAGAAAAAGGAACCAAGGGATTTTGGGAAGTGTGAAACAGGAAGTGCATTTGAAAATACTCCGTCATAACTTAGGTTTCTTAATATTGATTTTGCTCATCATTCATGTTATGGGAAGAAATTGATGAAATATAACTACAGGTCAGCTATGCTCTCCTGGGTTAATTTCTTGGCAATCGGAAAGGAAAAGTTTGTGAATTAATACGCATCTATCCATTTTGAGTGTAATTATTCCTCCAAAAACATTTTAAAACGTTAACATCAATTCACCAAAACACACACACACAAAATTCACCAAAAAATAATCACCAAATATAATGATATGCTTTTGATTTAGGTGATTCAACGAAAAATTGAGATGTAACGTTCAAGAATCCATCGACGTGTCCGGCTTCTCAAGAATCCATTCGGGAATCGGTCGATCTCGGATTAGCACCCTCCACAGAGCCATTGGTGTTCTGAAAAGAAAATAAAAGTTTTATTGAAATAAGTGCTTGATATTTGGAATACATTACTATTCGATAATATATTTGTGTGAATACAAAAGCTTTGATTCTATATTTTAAGCAAGCAGAGAATTTCACTCGAATTTCGCGGAAAACTTAAAACTGAGATCCATCTGTACATCCTTTTGGAGGGACTTGCGAAGTCTTGTTGAATATAAATCGAATTGTTTTTTTTTTCCAACGCTCATAATGTTGTGAACTTACACGTTAAACACTCAAGATTTTTCCAGATCACTGTCATCATGCATAAATATTTCCTCTTTAAATGACTATGCACCGTTTTATTATTCAAAATCGAAATTATTATATTTGCACCCGAAATATGAAGATATTATGTGGTAAATTTAATGCGATTAAATTTTAGGAATTAATTTAACTCGCAATCTCAAGGTGTGATATGGATAGAAGAGGATTTTTTCTAGGACAATATATGGATAATTGAATGATATTGAATGAATCACAGACTTGGCAATTTTCCACTAGTTAAGTTTTATTACGACCATGGTTTCGATGCACTTCACCATCATCAGGTACATATACAAAAACAGATCGGGTATGTATACAAAAATTTTGCAGAGGAGGAGGAGGTGGGGAAGGGAGGAGAAGGGGGGGGGAGAGGGTAGGTGTGAGGTTGGAGGTGGTTAGGGAGGAGGAGAAGGTTAGCCAAAGTGAAGCTCTACGCCCAACCTGTGCCAAACGTCTTGTCTTATTTTGGTCTTTGCTTGTACGCTTAATGGTGACTCGCTTTTTTGATGCTTCCTTTTTACCTGTTGGTGTGTTTTCCTTACTACTCCTCCCCCTCCCCCGCCCCCTTCCTTGTACCCTTCCTTTGCTAGCCTTCCCCATTTCCCTCCCCCTCCCTTACTTCACTTTGGCTAACCTTCTCCTCCTCCCCAACCACCTCCAACCTACCCTCTTTCCCCCCCCCCTTCTCCTCCCTACCCCACCTCCTCCTCCTCTGCAAAATTCTGTATTCATACCCGATCTGTTTTTGTATATGTACCTGATGATTATGCAGTGCATCGACACCATGGAAAAACTTAACTAGTAGAAAATTGCCATGTCTGTGATTCATCATGCTGAACTTCCACCATATCACGCCTGATACTTCTCTTTTTGATTGAATAACATATATTTTCTGAATACGCGGTAAAATAGTTATTGAGATGAAAGAGGGGGGGAATGGGGGAGCGGGGGGGTCGGATTCATGTTCAAATGCTTATGATTTGACGCAGTCTGTGCAAGCCATTCGAAGTACTGACTTTGAAATGTGATAATTATCCTCTGGCAGAACTCTCACTTAGTGTATTTTTAACTAAAAAGCACTTTTAACTATTTAATAATTGCCTTACGAAACACTATTTCTACAATTTTTACCAAACATTTGGTCTTTTATTACTCCTCCAAGTTTATCTCCCTGTGAGACCTTGTCTTTACCGTTCTGTTTAAAGACAAAAAAGTTCTCGATGCGTCACACAAGATCTCTCCGAGTAAAAATAAAAACGGATAAAGAACGGATCTCGTTGTGATATCGTATGATAAGTTTGGCTAAACTCAGGAATATACCCTGTATCAGTGATGTCTATTGAAAACAAACAGCCCGTCCCTACGCGGCTTATAGCTGGAATATCACTATGGTCGTCATTTGCTTACGTTCGACGTACGTACATACTATGGTACGATTTCACCTGAGATGTCCTAGGTCCTCTCTCACTGTCGTGGTTCATTCTATTACGGTTCCTCAAACCATCCGGCAACGCTGAGATACCGCACGATTTGCAGTCGTCGGACTGAATCTCGTTACACCTTGGTATCGATAGTCAATAAACTAGGTAAGTGTACACTTACGGTATGTATATACCTCTAGCGGCGTTAGTTTTCACAAGAGGTTCGCGAAACTTTTCCTGCACAGTCTGTCTCACAGTGGAAACATTTACACAATGAGAAAAATTAAAAGGATTTAATGCTTCCTGCACAGATCAATTGTTTATCTCTGGTGTCTGCTCAGTCGGCACTTGCCTCATTCTAGCGGATTGCCCCCAACGAGTTAAAAACAGCTGGAGTATTGAACCTGTAATGCTACGTCAAAATCAGGATCGGGATTCAACCGAAAGGTCTCCGCTTCTTCACGGACACGAACTCGGGCCTTTTGAATGGGAAGGCGAGGTTTTAGTCCCACCAACTTGTAATCTGTGTTTTCATTTTATTTTCGTTTTTCAGTGTAACCCGGACAGAACAAGTTCCTTCTTAGCAGTGTAACTTAAGCGGAACTCGACCAATGAGGATCGTCACGAATGTGAACATTTCGTATTTACATGACACCTGGGTAGCTTTATTGACGAAAGCACTTGACGCGAGTTCAAGTTACCTTGATTCGAATCCAAGTCAGTCCAGGAGAATGACTTCAAACCTGCATTTCGCAAACCCATGTGACGAATTCTTTTTTCCATTTCTAGAGTTTGTATCTGTAACTTTGGCGATGTCTCCAGTCCGACGCTTGTATGTCATTTGAATGTAAATAGAGTCAAATCACCTATTAAATATTCAAAACTCATAGTGTCAAACTTTTTCCTCCTGACCTCATTTTATTTATTTCTCCGGACCTCTCCCTTGTCATCTCCGAACTCATAAGAAACCCTGCTACACGCTCTTGGCACCACTATCATTTCAGCATGCAGTTCGAGATTAAAACCCAACACAGTCTTATAAGCTTTACAGAGCATTATGCATGGTCTCGTTTGAGTCTAAAACCGACACGTGCGCATCATGCGAGGAAACAAAAGAACATTTATACCAACTGCGGTATTGAGACTCTGTTATTGCTGTTCTTAGATCATATCACTGTGTCTCTGAGCGTTACTAATTCAGGACGATGAGATGACAATTAGCGTGACGCGTGGCTGATATCCTAAAAGTTTTCGCTCGTTGATATGGATACGATTCCAGCGATATTTTAGAGTGAAAATGGTATTTTTAATGTTAAAACTTAACTGTCTCGCCCTCGGATAATTTGAGATCGCTTCATTCACCCGGTAGCGCTCAAGGAACATAACTTTAGAGGGGTGTGGACCGTTTTCTCGCGAGAAATAGCTATCGCACGTCGATTTTACTTACTGTTTACTCGCTGACAAGTAAGTACTTTTTATTGATGCCCTACCGGAAGCTTCAGAGTGTTATTTAGTTCTGACTTCCAGTAACACAGCCTCAAAATAAGTTATAAAATTGCAGTCGGTGGGTGCGTGCTTTCCTATCCGTTTATTGTTTAATTCATCGGTATTAGAAAAAATAAGAGTTTTTGAATATTTTCATTAGCAGTATAATACTAAATCATAATCCAAACATTTTACATTTTAAAATGTACCATTTTCAATGGCAAACACAATTATGATTGATTTATGTTGTTTCCTTTAATTTTAACGTTATTATTTTCCGAAAACAATGTGCCATTGGAATATATAAAGGCAATTATATCATTTATGATGATACCTACGTGTGAAATAACGTTTTTCAGCAATTGAAAAGTTTACAACATAATACATTTTCGATGTGCTGCTCGCATATCCAAACGCTTTTTCAATCACTCTCAGGGGGGAATAAGCGAAAGTGACGAAGATGTAAAAGTAGTCAAGTGGATTGCTCTCGAAGTCCCCGATCTCGTGCTAAGTGCGTTGCGCTCTCTGTGAGCGGAGAGGGGATGCTCGGGCGCTCCCCCCCCTCTTGAGTCACATGACCACTTCACGCGAGACACTCTCCCCTCTCCTTCCCCAAGCTGCTACATTTGCCTCCGCCGCTCACTAGGCTACCGCCTCGGCACACTCCGCTGCCACACCACCGACTTCCGTTTCGAGAAGGTAACGGAATAGTGCACTACTTGCGCAAAACGCCCATGTTTCTCTGTGCACTGGGCCTGAGGAGATATTATTCCAGCTGTGTTCCTTCGCGTTTAGAATGCACAGCCCTTTGGTGCCAGTAAAATTGCCTAAATCCGTCGGGCTGGCTGCTAAATCGACCACGACACGATCGTGGTGTAAAGCCTGCGCGGCGTCGATGCGACCCGTGGATCTCGCTATCGTCTAAATCGAAATCGTGGAAATATTCCCTCTCCGAGGCGGCGCTGCGATTGGCGCTCGCGGCCCGGAAAGGTGTGCCCTTGTCTTTCCGAGTTCCTTCGCGCGACAAGAGTGGCGCGCTCTCCCCTGAGCGCCTCCAACGAGCGTTGCATCGCATCGAATGCTCTAAAGCCGAAAACAAATTATTTTTACCCCCCTGCACATAAATCCATTCGCTGAAATCGGATTACCTAGTAGGATTATTACGAAATGAATTGAAGTTGTGTCGCTTCGATCGTTTTTGTCGAGTATGTTTCCCACTAGAACTTTGTATGATCAGGTATTTTGACTATTTGCCTACTGATATTTTATAAGCATCGATATGGAAATGTATGAACTCATATTTCGTCTCAAGAACTATCAAACGAATGTTTAGTGTTAGTTTCTTGAAGCAATAGGGTGGTTTCCTATTTTTTTTAATTGCCTAGATCTGAAGTTTATAACCCCTGGAGTACGTATTTGAAGCCGTTCGATTTAAAATGGCGTTAAGTATTTTTCCTTATTACTTAAAAAGTGAAAAAATTCAACGGCGCGAAAACGCGACGGCAAACTATTGCATGCTGGTTAATCCTACGTGTGACGTTAGAGGTACGTACGCAACTACTCTGCCGCTAGGTGGTTCGCCGTAAGCTGCTTATCTGCAGACGACGTCCGCCGAGAAAGCTTTAATAATAATAATAAATTAACTGACGGAAAAAAACCATTTACAAAAGTAAACTTGTTGTAAAATGGAAATGAGCTTTATTTATTAATTAAGCTTTTGCTTTAGTCGCATAGAGAAACCTCATCAAAATAATAAAATACATTTATGGTTACGGTATGGGGAATGAAAATCGTATAATAATATATTCTCAAATTAATGGTGCTATCTCCTATTTTTAGGTAAAGTTAGTATGAAAAGCATGAAATAAACCATTTTGTTTGTATTCATTTCGAAATATTTCCCGCAAGCAAGCACGAAATCGTCACTTTTTAACTATACGGAGAGCAGGTGCTACGCCACAGCTATGATACGAATACACATTAATTTAATTCATCCACTTTGTCGAGGTGTCATTGCTAGAACATGAAATTAGCAAAAAAGGCTTACCGTCAATAGCATGATGGATGGCAAAATCTCGAAGCAAACTATGTATGAACAAATACTAAAACAACTAAAATGCGTTGATCACCCCTCACCGTGATCACAGACCATTGATGGGAACTCGTGATTCACTGCATCTGCTGATCAGCATCATATTCTCCAAGGAGTACCAGTAACATGCCTCCGAGAACATTGCTTTATAAAAATTGTTTTGTGCCGCAGTGTCACACAACAACAATTAGCGATAGCAAGAAAGCTTACGTCGCGGTTCCACTAAACGAGAAGAGGATAATTTTGTGGTTCAAAGCTGCCAGAAGAGAGTACCTTGCTTTACTCCTCTGATTTCACCTGCACTAAACCGAACATCTTCTCTAAAGAACTCCACCACCATGGTCACATCCACTTTCGGTAGATTGTCCGTACAAAACCAGTTTGTAAAGCCATTGAACTTGTTCTCATGAAAACTTGTGGCTTTGTATATCAGCAAAAGGAACTGATGATGAAAGGTAACTAATGGAATATGCAATGTATGAATGATAGGAATGGTAAATGAAAGGAATAGAAGATGAGATAAAGGAAATGTCTGTCAAAACGAAAGTGATCAAAACGTAAACATCTAAGCCGGAACATCAAAGAACGCGAAGTCACAGGTACGCAGTTTCGTTATTCATTTCACTGCGCATGCGACGCTTGCCGCGAAGAACGCCTTCGCGGTAGCTCTGTACTAGCAGGGAGCGTAGGAGCTTAGAAAACGTCTTTTAATGGCATGCTCAATGGAGGAGACTTTCCGAACTTTAAGAATTTTAATCGAGGTATATTAATACATGTTCACTAGATTTTAGGGACTCTGAAATACAATAGTAAGTACAGTCAAAGATAATTCCATATACCTCGCAATGTTGACTATCTACCTGGAACGTCGTCATAAAAGCTGCCGCTGTCCCGCCATTTCCGAACCTTTCCAAATGAACTTAAAATTAACATTCAATTTTCTTGGAAACTAAGACTTTTTAATCCAAATAATTTGCGTGTAATGAATACGTTTATGCTGGGGCACCTGTCGCAATTAATGAATTCTGTTTTCTTTGACGAAGGAAACTACCCTATTGTAATGAGGTTAAGCAAACTTTTCGGCAAATTTTAGCCAATGACGTATCCTATATACTTGATTTTTTCTTTTTGAGAAATGGTAAACAGTAAAAAATTTTAATGTTGCGTTTGTATTCAATTTTTGGTAATTTAACTTAAAAAAGCGTTACTATTTCGGAGATGGAGGAGCTAATCTATAATGATAAAGTGTTCATCAATATGAACTAATTGGTGGCCGCAATCAAAACCTACTTGACTTTTCTTAAGTGGCCTTCCAAAACAGTGACCTACTCTCGTCACATTTATCCCGTATTCCTCCCAGATAGGAAGACAGGTAGCTTTCGAAAAATTTTTCACAGCCGTCTGTGCTCACAAAAAGAATGATCGTTGATGACAACATTTCAAGCAGGCAAAAAAAATTTCTGATAAATACATTGCGAACTGCGTTTACCCTACCGAAAAAACCGCATCGATTAAAGGGTTTGTTCTTTCAATTCCCGCTCACCGATTGAACTACCTCCTCGCGTCGTCGTTCTGTGTTGGAGATCAAATTTGCAGCTCTGCTTTAACATTTCTTCTCGCACAGCGTGTAGGCCATCTAGTACTTCACTCATTTCACCACAAAAAGCTCTGCCACTATTAAACCACTCGTTCTTAGTTTGCATCGAGGCGCGAAATCCACCACTGACTACGTACATGTCATTGGACTTCCACTGTGGATTTTTTTTTCGTACCAGTTTTTAGGAGGGTAGAGACAATGGGATCGTCTCAAAGGACATAGGACGTGTACTTCACTTACATCTGTCCACTCGTTGACTTCCCGCTTGCTCTCCTCGGGCCTCTCGATTGGCGGCCATAGGCTCTCCACGGCAAGGACTCTCCGCCCCACGCGGCCAACAACCCGCCCACCCGCGAAGACGAAGCACGGTGTGCCATAGGAGTCGTTGTCCGCTCCCCTTGGCATCTCAAGAGCCGCTCCTCCTCGTGGCCGCTGCTCCCTCCTCGCAGGTGCGGCTCGTTGCGAACCCTCAAGTCCGCCGGGCGAACTCTCGGCGGGTGGATTGTTATTATCATTATTTCCCCCTGCCTTCTCCCCTCGAATCGCTTGCAAGAGTAGCTCTCTCACACTCACTTCTCGATCGGTTACATTCACGTAGACATCTCCTCCTCTGAGGTGCAAAATTACCCAGTCGATGTAGCCACTTTGGTCTTCCGCCATTCTGCACAGTGTTCTCCGTCACGAACACTCACTTTCCCGTAGCGAAGCATGCACACCGATGCCCCTCCCCTCGACCCCCTTCTTATCTCCCCCCCTTATCTCCTCCCCTTATCTCCTCCCCTTATCTCCTCCCCTTGTCACCCCCCCCCACCTCAAGTTTATGCTCGGCCAGTGGAACTTCTCGCGCACCTCCAAGCAATGCACAACATTTTAATGCTTGTCAAAATAACATTCTCTATTTGCAATGAGCTTGGGGCGAAAATTGGGTAGCTTTGTTCTTTCGTTGCTGCAAGAGCTCATTTTCCGACGGGAAAAGTTTTCGCTTGCGCAGAAAATGGTATTATATCATTTTGTGGATATCATTAATTTATTGAATGCAATAATTAGCCATTACAACGTTTTCAGTGACCGTGAAATAGTGACGGCTATTGTTTGTCCCTAAAAAAGCTCTTCATTTTGAAGGTATAATGGAGCGTTGTGATTGGTGAGTGTTGGTATTGAAGCGAGAGACCAGGCCATGTAATTGGAACAAGAAAAATCCGTGTTGTGATTGTTTGAGACCTTGCTTGAGTGTAAGTGTAGATTTTGCTCCTTAATGTACGGGTAAAAATGGAGAAACCGAAATTATAACTCCTTCCACTCGCTGTTTTTTTTTCAATTTGAAATAATGGTAATATTGCCTAAACATAAATATTTATGCAGAATTTATTAGCTTCAAGTCGGTTTTTATATAGAATGGAATCCTTGGTATTTAACTGACTCTGTATATAGTATCTTGTTTCATTTATGCATGCCTTCGTAGACTAGAGATGGAATAAATTGTTCAAGGATAACCAGATGTTTGCAGTACGGCATTGATTCTCTTGGTCTGAAGGTATATGAGTAACCATGTGCTTTTTCAGGGTGAATTAAATGCTAAAATGGACTTGATTAAACTGTTACGATACCGCGATGACATTTGTGCACACTATGCACTAGGAAGGAGACAGGGAACTCTCTTTTCTCCATATTTGACGCATGCATCACCTTATAAATGTTCATCTTCACAACTTTCAAGCATTTTCCAATACATGTTATGATCAACGGTCAACTAACCATATAAAACACGGTATGCGCGCATCAACTGTTAATAGTTGTCATATCTACCACTGAAAGACTTCGAAAGACTTCAGAAATACTACATTCTACTAAGTAGAATTCATGAATATGGTATGCCTTGGGCATACTTTTCCACGCCTCAGGATGGAGATACATAGTTATCTCGTCGGCCGGTTGATTCAGTGTCTATCGAGTCGGCGCTGTTGTCTCAAGTGTGCCATCTACTTTGGTGTTGCTTAGCGTGGAGGGAAGGAGACAACAATTTGGGAAGTTTTCGTACAATGTGGTAGACGGTCAGACCCACAGTTGCCATTTCAACGCTACGGGACGCTCCGCAAGATGTCGTATGGCAACAGCGCCTTGTGTCTCAGGCCTTCTCCGAACTTGCAAACGCAATACTCACGTAATCCTGCTCAGTGATTTTGAAAGAACCTCTTGTTCTCGCGATGTCTCACTACGCGAAATCTCACGTTGAAAGTCACCCCAGTACACGTCTTTTTCAAATTGCATTGTGTTTATTGTATCTCTACCTCTTGTCCCTTATCAAAGGCATTTTACCCCACCTCCTGTCAATTCTCCTCACCAGTATGTTTCCTTCCTTCCCGTGGAGAAGGTTGCAATCGGCAAACGAAATATCGAAACTGTTTATTTGGAAGTCGCACCATTATAACGACTACTATAGGTAGTCTTTCTTCGAAATTTAGTAGTGTTTAGGTAGTCTTTTGCCGGCTTCGGTGGCGGCGGGGTAAAGTCCTCGCCTGCCAAGCCGAAGGTCGCGGGTTCGAGTCCCGCCTGGGTATGTTTTTCCCATCTAGGGCATGGGTGGTTGTGATTGTCCGTTTTTAATTGTTAATACACCCGACGTAAAGGCCCAATGAGTGGCTGTTATCGGGGGTGTTGTCAAAAAATAAATAAATAAATAAAAATGTAATCTTCCAAAAAAAACATAAAAATGCCAGTATTTTCCTCTAGCATAACAAAATTGACATATATTTAAATTGAATTCGTTACACACATTTTTTTACCCTTTTAAGCACATTTCCCTGCTTTACCTCTGCAATGCAAATGTTAATCACTAAATATCGCTAAATACACGAAAGTGTTTTTGGTTAATGGCAAAAAGAATCGAGGCAAAAATGGAGACTTCGCAGTCTTTACCAGAAGTAAGTTACTTATGGCACGCTTGAGCACGTATGGTGCGTTTTTTATCTTTTCATAAAAGATTTTACAATTTTTTCTTACTTTTTGCCATGATCCATTATTTTATAGGGAGTGTACTTTTTCTTCCTTTCTTTTCCCGTTCCGTGAAGTCACTGACTCATCGTTCTCAGCCTCAGCTGATGTCATGCAATCAGGGAATTGTAAAACTTCTTCTTCATCCCTGCCGGAATTACGGCGGTAAAATACGCAGCAATCACCGCGGGAAAACATTGATTACATCTAGCTCCATGTAGTACCTATCCTCCAAAATTGCCACGAGAGTTAGGAAGCCTGGGTCTGAGCGTTGGCCCGTCGTCCCATTCCAGGCCGTTTTGTTTCTCGTGGCAATTTCTACGTAATCCTTAAATACAGTTATCGGTATTGAGTAGTTATTTATTATTTACAAAAAAAAACGTATTTACTACGCTCGTTCCCATAGCTAGTTCAATAGCTGTTACTACCATAAAGACGTATTCTTCAAATCAGATTAATAGCTTGAAAACAGGTTTCAGAAATTCATTGACCTTTTGCTCTTTTCTGATCCCCAATTTGGTTATACTCGCATTAGCATTCACGTGCACGCACAAGAATGAAAAGATATTTTATATAAAATGTCTTCATCGCTGAAATCATCTCAAAAGCAGTAGTCGAGACGAGAAAAGTGCGTCTAAGGTATCTCTGACGGGCACCGTTTGGAAGAAGAAGCTATTGGAGTCGTGAAAATGTTGCAGCAGATAAGTTCCGCAAACCCAAAAACTGTTAGCAATGAGAGAATTCCGACGATCATATTTCGATTGCTTACTAAGTAATTATTAAGTAAGGCTGTTTTGAGTGCGTGACAGAAGGCAAAGGGAACAAAGTATAGGGAGGGGGGAGGGAGGGAGGGCTATGGGAAGGGGTGGGGGAGGGAGGGGTATGTGGCAGGGGAGGGTAAGCGAGGGGTTTGTGAAGGGGGAGGGGGAGGGAGAGCTATGTGAAAGGGGCCGGGGTGGGAGGGGTATGTGAAGGGGTAGGGTGACGGCAATGTGGCGTGAATGACATTGGAGACATTTATGGATAAAGGAAAAGGCTAAAGAAATGTTACAAAGTACACAGAACATGAGAGTGAATATAATTAAGTATGCTACAATAAACGCAAGAATTTACTAGAAATGTACGAGATAAATACGTCGTAGATAAATACGAGAAAACCCAAATGGTCGTGAGTCGCGGAAATTTCCATATGGACGATGGAGGAAAAAGAAATTGGGATGAGTGACACGCACTCCTCAGAGAGAAATACACTCCTTAACCTCAGTGTGGGTTTGGAGTGTATTTCCCGAGGCATAATTCACAAAAGTAGAAGTGCTCAAATTTAGAGAGAATTCAAGTGCAAAGGAAGTGTTACATTAAAGAGAAATGGAATAGAGAAGGAGAAATGAAAATACCGCGAAGATGGTGTAGCTTTCAGAAAGAATGAACGCAAAATGTTTTCATGAAAGCAGAATTGTAGGACAAACATCCAATCTGGCAAATTGAGTTTCGTTCAAGGTGGAGAGAGAACGTGTCGGTATCGCAACATAAAGATAACCCTGAGAACGTTTAGAATAAGTACTGCTACTAAAATGAGAATAGCTTGAGCACATAAATAACATGTCGCTGGACAGGAAAGGCACCAATCGTATTCCACCGTGGTGACCAAAATGTCCTTCGGACGGATAGGGCGCTCACTCACCTCGTGGGAACACACTCGCTGCCCCTGCTGCGGTCTGCGGCGGCGTCTCTGGTTCCTTCTGTTTCGGCGTCTGCGGGATCGCCCAACTGCGCCCGCCTGCGGAACTTCGGGCTGCAGAGCTGCTCCCGTCGCGGCGGTTCCCACTGCAGCACCCGCGACGTCGTTGTTTTGACCGCGATTAAGCCCACCCGCTTCTCCTTGGGCCACGTTCGCTTCCGGAGGCTCGCGTCGATTGATGTACACCGTGGTATATTGGTCTAAGTCGAACACAACCCAATCGGGTTCAACCTCAGCGGGCTGCACTTCACCACACCATTCTGCCCCGACGTCCATCTTTTGGCAGTGCTCGGCTATAAATGAGCTGACCCCGGAGGCTTCAACTTCTGGTTGCCCTTTCCACCATCCACCCCTCGAGTCTATCGCACCGCCCCCACACGTCCACCGGGCGCGACATGAGCAAGGGCTGTTTCTTACACGCCGCCACAGTGTAACTAAACCGTTGCCTCTACAATGTTGCCAGTCTTCGTGCCATCAAATTGCTTACATTTTAACATTATCGCGAAGTAAACAGCGGCCTTACTCATTTCCGTCCAGGCGTGAATTGGCTCTGTCTTGGTGTGAGTTTTCAACTCCTTTCCGTCTTGGCGTGAATTGACAACACAAAAAAAATATTTTCATATTAGTAGTATATACGTTAAAGGTAGTAGAGGTAGTAGATGGATGTATTGGTGAGCTGCAGCAAAATATAATTACTTTTAATGGATTTTACTAAAAAAAGTTTTATTTGAAGTATAACAATGTATAGATAAAATTTGCATTTAATAAACATCATTTTTCCTGCAGCATTCGTAATTTTCATGCATAAATATAATTTATCCGCCGTGGGTGGATTTAGCGATGAGCGCTTTGCGCAAATTGTTAACCCTACAACTGAGCACACACGTTCGCTGGGTGTGCCCATGTCAGGAATGCATATGTACATTCCCTATCTTGGAGAGCAATTGATGGAAACTATGCTTCCTTCTCCCTTCATAACTTTAAAATGTCGCCATCAACTATCATTTCTGCTGCCGATAATGGAAAAAAACCTTAACATTCTTCATCTACCTTATTTTTACAGTGAATTTCTATCCACTGAGTGTTTCCTTGACAAGTTCATCAAAAACGACGATGTCGATTGTTCTTGCGCCGCTTCTTGCGGAGGAACAACACATTTTTCCTCGTCTCTAAGTATCAACGTGTAAATCTGTTTTCCGACACAAAAATCAACCTTTGTTTCATTTGTTTTGGTGAAGTATGCTTTTACTTCGCTAAGGTTCTGGAAGCGTACATCTAATAAAGAAGCGATGATGCAGTACTCATTTACTGGAAACCTTTTATCAAGCTTTTCCTGCATGGATTTTTTTCAATTCTGAAATAAAAATGTAATCACCCACAGACATTTTCAAAACCTCCCAAATTTCTGCGCGGAATACGAGAGAGAGAGATTTATTTTATAATAGCACTGGTCCGACAAAAGCTTTACAATATCCTTCATATTTTGCAAATATTTGGCTAGTTCTTGCAGAAAGCACGTTTTTTGTTAGTTGTAGCTCATCTTTGTGAACATAAGTAAATAAATAAGTTAATAAGTCAAAAGTAAATTCATTGAGTTTCTTATTTACGCCTCCGAGAGACTCCAACATTCCCAGTGCCATCTCGTCGGCGACTCAGACTTCACAGTTTTGCTAGAGATGGAGAGGAATGAGCGTGTTCGAGTGTCTTTCTCGTGGTGAACCGAGTGGTGCATCAGCCTCTCCTCTACCTCATCGAGTGAGGAGGCGATTTGTCTTTGTTCTTTCTCCTCCTCTGCTTCCGGTTCAGTTGCGCGATAAAGTACGTTTATAACAATATTTCTCGCTTTCCAAACGATATCCAGTATCTCAGGCACTTGATTTATCCCGTCGATCATAGCTAATTGTGCATGTCCTATGAAAAGATGACTCGAAAGCCAATCTTGTCGCATTTCTTACATTCGCTCCAGCATCAGTCACCGCCCACACTTGTTTGTCTTTCAAGACAAATATTTCTCTCACATTAGCAATTTCACCTAGAAGAGTTTCTCCCGTGTGACGCCAACTGACTACTTGAGTGGACAATGTGAATTCCTCCAGAAAGAACGACCCTGTAAGCACACAATCTTCCATGTAAAACATTTCCAACGCTTTACATTTGATAAAGATGAAAGTGCACTGCATGGACATTTTATTAAAATAGCCATCATCACCAGTAATTTGATGATATGTGAAAGTGATGTACTTTACCCTCGACGGCGAAAGGTTCAAGTATTACGTAAGACGTTTTAGGGGGGGGAGGGGGGTTGGACTTTTTTTTTACGTTGTCTTACGTAGGGAGGTGAGGGGGTCTGAGACAGTCTTTCGTAAGATATAAGTCACTTCTGAGTTCGTATTTCTATCACTTTTTAAAATTTATTCCGTAGGAAAAATTTAACATTTGCGGCGGTGATTATCTACCAGTGGAGAACCCGGATACACTTCATTAGTGTGGAATGTTACACTGTATGCATCATAGGCATGGCCCATTGAAAAGCTTGAACAGGTGGGGAGTACGGGTATGACGAGAAATGAGGAAGTGTACATAAGAATAGAAGAAGAGAAAATCCTATGGAACACATTCAGAAAGACAGGGTCCAGATGAATAGGGCTACGTTTTATGACACAAATATTTTGCAATAAACATACTGGAAGAGAAAATCCCCACGTGGGAGACTGAGGGAGAAGTACGTTGGCCAACTAAAACGGTACATGCAACAGAAGAGCTATAAAGGGGTCCTACATAAACTACGTTACCGTTTTTGCTGATTTTATTACCACTCCACCCAGTTTCGTTGAAAGCTGTAGTATTTTCCCTAAACACACCCCCCCCCCCCCGGCATGTCTCAACAAATTTGTCTCAACAAATGACACTTTCGAATCAAAAATATTTTCTCAATTATTGAGTGAATTTATTTTTAGGGATAGATTGAAATTTGGGAAATAAAATAGCCGAACTAGATATGTTAGAACTATTTTATCTAAATTGGAACACGTAATATTAATTTTGAAATTCTAAAATCAACCATGAATCACGGCGCAAGGTGCTGTGCTCATCTTCTTGGTTCTCTCCCCTCCCCACATTAATTCTGACTGCTGCCTTGAAAATTGATGTTGCGAGGTCGCTATTTAACCCGCGAGAAGGTTAAAATGTAAGCAATTTGATGGTATGGAGACTTGCAACATTGTAAAGGCAATGTTTCAGTTACATTGAGTTAAAGTAGATGCTTGGGGGCCATGCAAGTATTACGTAGGACGTTTTCTGGGAAGGGATTGGAATCATCTTACATTGTCTTTTGAAGGGGGAGGGGGGCAGAGGGTCTGGAACCAATTTACGTAAGGTTTTTGTCCGTCTTGAAACATCTTATCTATAGTCTCCAAATGAAATTTAGTAGTGACCTGGAGCGTCCGCTCATTAATGTCGAATTTTCCGTAATCTCACCACTACACCATTGCTCCTATTCTTTCGCCTGACTTACTAGCTACATTACATCCATGCTCAATGAATGTGGTAGGTACTAAAACACTGCATAATTATACGATATCCATTTCTCAAAGCTGTACGGTGGCTACTACGGAAAGATGAAAATTCGGAAAGCGAGCATTTAACGTAGAGTATGTACAAATATCTCACGACTTACGTAGGACTGAGAGGGTGGGGGGGGGGGGGGTTTGGGACAATCTTACATTGTCTTGCATAGGGGGAGGGGTGGGGATCAAAATGGTACAGATCGTCCTGCGTAACACTAGAATGGCCCCAAAATTGTCAGTCCTCTTGTCGAAAGCATAGGTGCACTAAAGGAGCCACCAATTTGAATCCCCCTTTTCCCGCCAAGTGCCATGCTGTCACATACACCGGTGACAGCCTCTCGAGATACGGAGGTTCGCGATAGAAATACTTCGTCTAGCTTGAAGAGAGAATTAATAGTTGTTTAGTTTTATCTAAGAGAACTCAACTTTTACTAATCTTATTTATATTGGGACTCCATTGTCATCAGCCTTTCAATAATCTCCCCTCTGAACAATCAACAGAATTCTATAATTCTATAGCAACAATAATTGTGCAAAAGAAGTGAAAATATCGATTATCCGTATACGGATTATACTGTTTGCGGATTATCATTGCTAATCTCTCCAACCTACACCTCAAAATTTCGATAGTATTCCAATCGTAAAGATATAAATAAATGCATGGAAACTGCGATTCATAAAATGTAAGTTTGTAAATAACCTCTGATTTCGTAATTTTACATTTCTTTTACAAAACCAAGGAAATTGCTTGCATTTCTGAACAGCGTCTTTGAGTTAGCCATACTGAAACCTTGGTGGATTTTATTACTTCTGAAATTTATTATAGCTTTTATACTTTAGTTTTATTTATTGCGCAATACGCAACTATTCACAATAAATGCCACTATTATTAGTTTCTTTGTAAATTCTCATTTATTTAAATACAAACATTTTATATTTACCTTGCTATCCTATTATTGTATCCCCACACCAACTTGCGCGAACAATTCCAAAATCAAACTTTTCCACGACGAGCAAACATACACATAGGCAATGAATATAAGTAGAGCATTATTATGCCCAAAACTATTTATTTATCAGGCATATAGAATTAGTTTCATTGCTTTCGAATTATGAAACTTCATCATGAAGTCCTTGACTAATTTAAACGTTTTCTAAATGAGATCTTATAACGTTTCATTCAAGCAATCCGTGTGAACATCTATCTCTTCCCAAAGTAATAAATATATAGTTTAAATATATTTGTACATGTAGATAATAATTGAAATTTGAGGCTCTTAATATTTCTGGTAATTATTATTACTTAATTAAAAACACCATACTTTTTTTGCTGCATATAATGTAAAAACCCAGAACACCGTAATTAAATAGCTAAAAATCATAAAAAGTTTTTTTTTATTTAATATTTTTATTTCAAAAATTTACAGTGAATTATACTCAAATAGGACCTAGTCCATGTTAATTTTAATTTATTTTTACCCTATGTATGCAAAAAAAATTAGAAGCCCTTACTCCTTTCCGTTTCGGCGTGATGTGGCAATACAAAAAACAATTATTTTCATATTACCAGTATATAGGTTAAAGTTAGTAAATGGATATATTGGTAGACTTCTGTAAAATATAATTATTTATAATAGGATTTTATTGAAAAATTTTTTATTAGAAGAATAACTATGTATAGATAAACATACTATTTATAAGTATCATTTTTCTTTCAGTATTCGTAATTTCCATGCACAAATATGATTTTATCCATCGTGGGAGAATTTAGCGATGAACCCTTGGCGCAAATGTTTAACCCTGCCAATGACCACACACGTTCGTTGAGTTTGCTCGCGGCAGGAAGGAAGCATTTCCTAGCTAGGAAAGCAATTGATGGAAACTATGCTTCCTTCTCCATCTAGAACTGTAAAATGTCGCAATCAACTATCATTTCTGCTGCCGATAAAGCAAAAAAAGATCTATTAGAGGTATGGCAGAAACTACGTTACCCTTTTTTGTGATTTTTTTACCACTTAGTATTTTAACCACCCCGACATGTAACGTTGTCTCTAAAAATGACACTTTCGATTCAAAAATATTTTCTCAATTATTGAGTGAGTTTATTTTTAGGGATAGATTGAAATTTGGGAAATAAAATAGCCGAACTAGATAAGATAGAACTATTTAATCTAAATTGGAACACGTAATATTAATTTTGAAACTCTAAAAATCAGTCATGAATAAGCTGAGGACATTTAGGCACTAAAAATGAAGAAATAGGCAGCCTAAATAGGCACTAAAAATTTCAAAATCGGAACTTAAAATAGGCGCTTAAAATATTTTTTAATCGAAGATATGTAAACAAAAATTAAAAAAACCGATAAATCGACGAAAGTTCAATTATTAACTACGCCCCCAAAGAGTTGATCTATACAAGTAACAGCTGTCACTATTCTAGAAGCACCTCTAGTGGAATAACGGATTCATTAAGATGAAATTTGAAGGATCCAAGAAATGATACACTTAATGGTTGAGGCCTTTACCTTGTAGAAATCCATTCTAAAGAAGGAAATTGAAATACAATCCAAGAAATTAATACATAGCATCACTCACAATTATAAAAATTCGAAGTCACACAATACAGAACGTCCACACGGCCACGACTTAACCCAAATGTCTAGTATAGTCTCCTTACCTGAGTATAAAAAAAACATACGAGCTTCGGCTTGGGAACCTAGGATAAGCTGCCTAACCTTTGGCTCTGGAACCAGACAGATACCGAAACAAGGATTTGGAACCTTGTCAAAGAAACCAAATTACAGGCTTGGGATCCTCAACCAAGAATCTCAATTTTATATAGAATCTCAAGTGATATAGAATGTAAACAATATGTTAATGCTCTAGTTAGTGGTATTAAGCTTCCTTTGGTCAAAGATGGTGTTACGATGCTTCTTACTGAAAAGACAACCAAGGCGTGGTTTACTAAATTTATTTCGAGAGATTATACGGCTGTTGAATACGCCGATGGGAAGATTCCTCCTACAATTCCTGTGGGTGATTATAAGGCTATTGATAATTCACGTTATGTTAGGAAGTTAAATACGAAATTAGTGTTATATCCCGGTTGTAAGAAATATTTAAAATGTTCTGATTATTGGTTAAAAGATGGAATGTATACAAAATTATTTAACATGATGAAAGATTCTGGTAGTGTAAGAAGTATACCAGTTTGTTATATTGGATGTTTTCCACCTGATGGTATTGACGCATTAAATCCGAGTAATTTTATTAAAGTGTCTGTACGTTATAAAGTAACGTTTGTAATGGATGTATCATTTTGTGGTCGTTCATTGGAAATACATATGTAATTTCAGACTCTGTTGTCTCTGTTATTCACTGCCTCCGCGCCCGCGGAAATCGGCCTCCCCTATACCTGGAGAAATAAGAAGATCAAGAGAGTGTTGCAATGGCGCAAAGAGCAGGAAATCAAGAAAGGCAAGGTAATAGACGTTTGGAATTTGTTATCTCAATTAAGTGAGAAACGTCATAAAATAGGGAAAATTACGTCATTTTTCGTAGTTCAAGTCTGCCACCCAGGCGGCGTGACCATCTTCGGCTCTCAAGTGGTGAACTGCCGGTCTATTTATTTGATTCATCCACTCTTTCGACTCTTGATCCGTTTCTTCCAACTCTTTATACGTTTCATTTGGCTCCACATTTCATTAGTTCCATCTCACCTGCCGTAAGGAACATGAAATGGAGCCACCATCGGACCTTGGCCGATCGTGAGTCGATCATTTAGAGAGCGAAACGGAACTCCCGCCTTCCCGCATAGAGTCATTAAAAAGGTGAGATTATAAAATAACCACCCTGGTTCAAATGCCTGAACTGGTAGTGACAATGCCACCATGGACCAACGCAATATACTAAAAATTTCTACATAAAACCAACAGGACGACAAACAACAGAATGCATTTGGCGCCACCATAGCAACGTTATCAACCTTGTTCATATTTTTAGGGCCGTATGTGCTCGCGATGACAAACCAAGTCTACTTTTTTAAGAGGTTTGAAACATGCTCTTTCAAATGAAAATGATTCATAAGAGTATCCAGAAGGTCTTTATTTTGTAAGAGCGGGCAGAAAATAACCTATTTTTGTCGTTTTTACAAATGTCATCCTCAACGTTGTCCCTATTTTTAGGGTCTTATATGCGATGAAAAACCAAATATACTTTTTAGAGGGTTGAAATTATTCTCTTTATAATGAAAATGATCCAAAAGAAATTCCAGGGAGTCTTTTTTTATAAAAAGCGGGGAGAAAATACCCTATTTTTGGCGTTTTTATAAAAAGTGTCAAATTTTTACTCGATTTTTAAATTAATGGAAAGCACTTGGAAGATGAAATTTGTATATTCATAAACCATGCATTGACATGTTATCATGCTCAAAGTTTCACGTTGAATATACCTTTACTTCCTGAAATATAAAAAGCCAAAATTTTAATTTCTTTTCGATCCGCAATTTTTCGGGCCAGTTTCGCCCTGCGTTTTCTACAAGGAGGTCGCTTTTACAGTTATCTTTATTATACTGCTTAATAGAACTTAAAATGTTGTACAAGATAGCCACTTTTTGTTTCTCTTATCAAAATATCTCCTGAGATACTATGCCTAAAGTTACCGAAATCTCATAGTCATACTGAAGAAGGCTGCGGCACGGGGTCAAAAAATTACTATATATTAACAAGCAAATGTTTATTGGGAATATGTGTGAATGTCCATACAAAATTTCATTGAAATCCGTGATGGTCGAGCGGGGACCACGAGACCACTTGGCATGGAATGGCCCAATAGTGTACCTCTAAGTGTGTGAAAAAGACGTTCGAACTGATGTATCGGAGGCACACATTATTCCTGTCACATACCTCACATATTTCAATAATTTTATCTGCAGAGTATAATGCAGTATTTAGCCATGTTCCCCATAATATCAATACTGGCTGTGAAGACAGATCAACTTCAGGCATACTGCCTGAAGTTGATCTGCCTTTAAACTCGGCAATACTGAGTGCTACCTTCAAAAACAAGTTTTTGGCAATTGAAACCATCGCATGTACGCATCACGTAAAATTACCATAGTGGTTTTTCTACTTCTTATATAATAATACTTGGGATGATTTTTTTATACATGTTTAATGACATTATTTCAACCTTGATAGGTAAAAAACGAAACTGAAATACCTGACAAGGTCTACACTAAAGAGAAGTTTGGTGATGTTGAGAAGAATATAGCTTTTTTAGGCCCTTAAAAAGGCGATATCAGCAGAAAAAGACATAAACAGTCAAAATAGGCATTTATAGGCAGTAACAAATCGCCTTAATTTCGCCATAAATGATCCTTAATGAACTTATAACTTCATAAAATTGGTTACCTGAGTAAAAGAAAAAATAGGCATTTTAGGCAATGTCCACAGCTTAGTAATCATCTACTTGGTTCTCTCCCCTCCCCACATTAATTCTGACTGCTGCCTTTAAAAGTGTTGTCGCGAGGTCGCTATTTAACCCGCGAGAAGGTTAAAATGCAAGCAATTTAATGGCATGGAGACTTGCAACATTGTAAAGGCAGTGGTTCGGTTACATTGAGTTAAAGTAGAAGCTTGGGGGCCATGCAAGTATTACGTAAGGCGTTTTCTGGGGGGGGGGATTGGGATCATCTTACATTGTCTTTTGTAGGGGGAGGGGGCAAGGGGTCTTTAACCAATGTACGAAAGATTTTTGTCCGTCTTGAAATATTTTATCTATCGTCTCCGAATGAAATTTATCAGTGACATTAGCTTGTTAATGGCGAATTTTCCGTAATCTTAGCGCTACACCAATGCTCCTATTCTCTTCTCCAACCTCTCCTGTTCTCTCACTAGGGGTTTGTGGTAGCATGGTTTCCTTCCGCGCGAAGGCTTATTGTCAATTGGTTGGCAGAAAGTGTTCGCCACGAATGCGTGTTGCGTCTCATGCTGTTTTGGAACAAGCGGTAAAAGATGCCGCGGGACATCCGAGCCAGGGGGTCCAAACGCTCAGCTGTTGACGCAGTCTGTGCGTGCCATTCGGAGGACTGACTTTAAAATCCGAAAACTATTCTTTGCCAGAACTCCCACCCACACAGTGTACAGTTTTCTGTCAAACCATTCTGAACACACTCTTATTTTGGTCTGTAAAAGAGAGAATTTCGATTATCATTGTAAGTTACTTTATAATTCCAACGAAGTGCGTTTAAATTATCATAAAAGCAGTGAATTAAACTAATTGAATGACAGTGAATTAAATTCAGTGTCTAAAGCCAAGTGAACATTGATATTCTTAACGTGTCAGCGTTTGTTCATGTGACATCAATAATATAATAGAGAAATAAAGTAATTTGCGAATCCAATTCGTATTCCGGAGAGAGTTACTGTGAATATATTTAATGTAACTTATAAACAATTCAAAGCAGCCAAATACTACAGCTGGGGTGCGGTGCAGCAGCTGCACTAAATGTTAGCCTTTCAATTCTTCCATTGCTACCCTGGAAAAATCTGAGAACGAAACTTCACCAATTAAGTGGATGTAGGTAACAGGGACAACCATCTCGATGGGATTAATATTGAATGAGTAGTGTTATCCATAAATATAGTGTGGTCATTTCATAAAGAATCACATAAGTATGCCTAAGAAGTCCTTCGCAATTAAATGATTTTCTTGCTTCTTCAGCCTTAGACATTCACAATTAAGTGCAAAGTTTAATTTCATGAAATGTATGTACGCATTTATCGCTAATCAAAAAATAGAATCGTCAGAGATCGTATATATATTTGGAATTAAATCACTGAGAACTAGATTTTTTTAAGTCTTCCGTCGCCAGATTTTATCTCCCTCGCAACGTAGGTGGTAGAGGACTATTGAGTCTGGAATGCCTCCACAACAGAACTGACCTGAGTACAGCATGCCGTGTGTTAAAGAGCAGAGACCTACTGCTCAATCTCGAGAGAGAGCACGAGAGTGCGGGGTGTGGGGGCGTTTCTCATCAAGGCGAAAAAGAGGGAAGCGGGCGAAACCGGTATGGACTTAGACATGTCACCCGACGGAACGCGACGACCATCTTTTCATTGAAGGCCAACGTCCTCAAGCTCGAAATTTAATAAGCCGTGTAAAGGGCCTTGCCCAAGGCGCATACCGATAAGCTCAGGCATAGATGTTTCTTTTGTAACATGGAAATGCATGGTCTATCTGAGGAGGAGACGTTTGCCTTCCTAAGGTCTGTCGGTCATAAGTCCGAGAGATTTTTATCAGCATTCAGTCACATAAGGAAATTGATGAAATGTAGGTAATTGCCAACTTTGCTCCCCTAGGTGAATTTCTTGATAAGTGGAAAGTAAAAGTTTTTGAATTAATACACATCTATCAATTTAGAGTTTATTCATTCCCCCAAAAAACTTATACAAAATTTTAAAAACATCATGTTGTCACAAAGCATTAAAATTTAATAAAATGCCCTACCTCGCCAAAATATAACCAAAACATAATCGCTTTACATCACAAAAATCAAATCCAACGTAGCAATGAATAAATGCTCTTCCCCAGTTTACGTCCATTTTTACTATATGCAAGTAAATGAGTAAATAGTTAAAACAATTCCGCTCACTATAACAAAACATTCCTCCAACTCTAAATCATTGAAATCCTCTCATTTTACTCTAGACATTATCTACTGAATGCAGTTGAGCACAAATAAAAACTGGAGAAAAAGCTCATTAAAATCTGACATATCTGCTATTTTGTTATCATATGATTGTTGTATAGTATTGATAAAAATGGAGGAACCATAGGTTACATATTACCTTAAGTAATTCATTGTTTCTTGCTCTAATTCTACTCTACGTAATCTATAATGGATGCAAATGAGCGGAGAGTTAACTAGAAAATCGACCACATTCAAGGTCGAAGAGGCACTTGCTTTTGATTTTCTGGATTACATGTTTGGCTTCTTTTTCATTGAGCCTGATTTTGGTTATATATTGTATTTTTAACTCTAAATCTTCGAGATGTCCATTTCCGATGTCACGAGAATCCATCCGGGAGTCGGTCGAACACGGATTAGCCCCCTCCACAGAGCTATTGGTGTTCTGAAAAAAATATAAAATATTTATAAAAATTAGTGCTCAATATTTGAAATGCATTATCCTTCGATAATATTCGTGTGAATATAAATGCTCGGATTCTGTAATTCAAGCAAGCAGAGGGCGGAGGAGTCCTCACGGATGTTCCGAAAAACTTGAAACTCAAGTTCTTCTGTAAATCCTATTTGGAAGGATATACAAAGGATATATTTAATATAAATCAATTTGATTTTTCTCCAACGTTCTTGGCGTTTTTAATTTACACGTTAAATACTCCTTAGATTTTCTTAGAGATTACTGTTATTTTAGAAAATATTGCCTCATTAAATTGTAATTAGCGTTTTTTTATTGGAAACCTAAAACGTTGGATTTTCACCTCGAATATCGAGGCTGTGTGATATTTTTAATTCAGTTACATTTTAGGGATGAATTAAACTCATAGCCTTAAGGTGTAATATGGGTATATGAGGATTTGTTACAAGGAAAATACATGAGTAAATGTAAATTAGTGTTTTTTTATTCTAATTAATTTCCAGTAGCAATCGAATATCTGAAATCCCATTCTACTGCTGCAACAATGTGGTTGGTTTCGTGAATTACCCTAATTCAAAGTAATTTATTAGATCCACGTGTAATGTTGGTCAAAATAATTTTTTCCAGTATTTATACACCATTTGATATTAAATTACACGTTCCACAGTCAGCAAAAGATCTTGGGATTTCTCCTTACAGGCGCATAGTTATCAATTTATGAAGCAGTGCGTGTCAAAGAGGAAGACAAATGTAAATGGCGTTCATACTTAGTCCTTAACATTATAAGGATTTAAACACAGTTAGGACATATTATTTATGTAGTAGTGTCAGAAAGTGCATTCAGTGGAATTGATTTCGTCAATTTCAGTCATCTAGGGGGATGGGTGTCTATTATCTTGGCAACATTTGCCTTAGCTTTGGCGAGGGAGGGGAGGACCAAGAGAAGGATTAAACAGACTTCCTGACGCTCACGGCTTACCAAAACGATTCTGCTTCCTGCAACCGCCTCCTATTGCTGCGGGTGGTTCTCTTCAAGCTGCCTTCCATCATCACACCATTCACAAATTCGCTCGTTTAGAGTTGGATGCACGGGGGCAGCTTGTTGTTCAATCGCTGCCACTTGCAAGCCGAGACCTCCTGGGTTGATATGAAGCTGTGATCGTTCGCCAAAAAGTTGATATTGGTTAATCACCGTAGTGGATTGCTGGTATGTCTGATACTGATTGAACGCAGGGATATTGACAACTGGTCCACCGTAGTTGCCCTGGCGTGGATTGGTCAAAGAGTTATACCATGGGCTATAACTTTCAAATGACTGGTAATGAACGGTCTGCTGTATATAAGAGGCAGTGTTTTGTCCCCAAAATTGACCTTGGTACGTCAATGGTCTCAGCGGCACCGGTCTGACCATCGGTGGTTGCTGGTAAGCTGCTTCTTGCAGGGGATCAGGGGCTTGGACTTGCTGCGGGGCATGGGCTTGCTGTGGGGCTTGGTATAGATGGCGAGGTGCTGGTGTTGCTTCGTGGATCTCCTCCCTCTCCTGGGACTCAGGGACAGAGCTGCAACTGCTTCCTTCGGCTGGGTCCAGGAGGCCTCGATGAGCGCCTCGTGGCATACTCCCCTCATCCTCGGAGTCCGAAGGCTGTGGAGTGTTGGTCTCTCCTTCTGTATACTGTTCCGTTGAGTAATTAGCTGCTTCAGGCACTTCCTCCAGATTTTCAGAATCTAGAGACGAAGGAGATTTTCCTGATATGTCCACCGACTGAGCTGAAGACGTCGGCGGTAATCCATCGGATGGCTCACCTTCTGAGTCGAGACTGGTGCCATTCTGGCGCAGATCAACTTCTGCCGAATCTTTTAGGTTTGCATCTGAGTTCAAGGCCGATTCAATTACTTTGGAAACTTCGTTGTAGATTCTTTCCTTGGTGGATTCTTCCAGGGGCGTATCGCCTTTTATATCAATGCAAGCTGTGAAATCTTTCTTTGTGATAACCACAACGCCACTTTCACTCATCTTGATGAATGGATTTTCGTCGGTCTCGGATGAGATGAGAATGTCCTCGCCTCAAGTCACTGGTGACTCGATGTTCACTAGCACTGCCTTCGCCGACGGCTCAGGTGGCTTTGAGCTTTCAAACGAACGCATTCCTCTTCTCCCCGCGCCAACCCTACCACTCTGCTCTCACCTACCCCCCTCCCCCTGACCTTCATCCATTCCCGGGATTTGTCGCTACGCCTCACGCGTGACACGAGGCCACGCCCACTGTGCAGAGAGGCGGGGCAGGGGTCGCCTCAACCAGAGTGCGTGCGACGCCGGATGCGATAGGAAGATTTTTTGACTCGAGTATGACATGGGAATATGAGAATCAACAATCACAAATTGCGCTTATCTGAACTGAAACAAACTTCTTTCCTACACCTCACCTTTTTCTAAACAACGAATGGAAAGTTATTGAAAGATTACGGAGTATTTTTGAATGAATTATAACCATGAAGAATAAGAACAATATTACGTCAAAAAATACTCAGAATTCGAGGCGCTTATGCAGCAATGTCGTAATATTTAGGATTGTTTCACACGTGATGATAGGTGAAGGGTAGTGGTGGAAAACCTTGTGAATATCTGTGCTTAGAAAAAGGAATGTTTGTCTCGAATACATGGTTTGAACTTGAGTAAATTCTTGCGTGGATACAATTTATGCATGTCAGTTTAGGATAGGAAGTGCATGAACGAGTGTATTGTGTATAATAAGAGATTGAAAGAGTTAGTGAAAGATACAAGAGAGATGAGGAGTGCCGAATGTGGGTCAGACCACTATTTGGTGGTCTCTGGAGTGGATCTGGGTAAATAGTGGGTACCAAGGTAGAGGAGGCGAACAAACGAATAATAATATTAAAAGGGAGAGATGTTGGACAATGAGGTTTAGATGTATGCGTGGGGATATGATATCCTCGAAGCAGAGAAATTAGAAAAAAATACACACATATATATATATTATGTATATGTTTGTGAAGCTTCGCCTCGTGACAAGCGTTAGCGATTTATGTAAATGCATATTTATTCGTAGTCACACTAACTTTAGAGTATAGTGTAATGCATGTTGGTGACTATTCACCCCCTGCCACTCACCCGTGAGGTGGCTTATAGGGTATTTTGTAGATGTAGACACAGTGGCGGATGCATATGGGGGGCGCGGGGGGCGCCCCCCCCCCTTTCGGGGCGCCCGCATTGCCGCCCGCGCCAGTCAGCCCGCACGTTATTCGTTCGTCTCTTTCGTCAGTCGACTCTGAGTCAGGGGGAGGAATGAGCGTGTTAAAATCGTTGTAGGCTGTTCTCCACGTTTTAAGAAGCACCGTTCAGCACCGTCGGATGGCGCCACTAGTACTCAACTAGTTCGTATTTTTGCCGTAGAGGTGACTCTGCATGTGGGAGAGCGGTTATTTTGAATCGATATCTCGCATATATGGATATATCTTATTTTTTCTTTCCTGTCAGACATATTTAACCTTGCGGCAACATGTGTAATGGGAGATCGTTGTGGCCTCTTCCCCACGGTCGAAGAAGTACCATTCAGCAGCGTTGGATAGCGCCAGCAGTTATTTAACCCTTTAATGCCGAGGAAATTTTTTTGTCCGATCTTCTTGATTTTTACATGAGTATTAAGAGCACCTAAATACTATTATCACACAGTTTTAGCTACATAGGATTCAAAACGACAGAGTTATGGGGCGTGACCATATGGTCACGCTAGGCGGTTTTGGGGTCAATTTTTTTCCAAATGAAAAAGTTTTGTTTTATTGTCTTCAGGTTGATTCATCTTACGTAAAACATCTATAGTAATATAATTATTGTTTAAAAATGAAAAATTAATTTTTAATTATTTGTTTTCAAACAAATTCAAAAAAATATTTTAATTTTTAATTCGATTAGAACTTATCGAAATGGAAGAGAATACTCGATAAAACTTGGTGCGCGTTACGAAGCAACAGAATTTGGAAAACACTTCGGGACATAGTGAAATTATAAAAGCAATTAAGCACAATACAAGTTTTAAAATAGCATAGGAAACAAATTGAAAAAGTTTCTAAATTACTAACCATCTCTTATCGTGGTGTTATTTTTTAACACATTCTGTGCACATGGAGGAACCACATAACGCAGACCTTCGTCATATTCCACTCCCTCATCGATGGACTAAATGGTTTAGACCATCCAATCGCAGTCTGACTACAACATGGCTTTGGATTTAACTGTTAGTAACTGGCTTTCTTTCACTTCTCTGAGGAGCGTTTTGGTACCTTGTAAGGTATTTCTAAAAAAATTTTCTTCTTAATTCTAGCTGAGACATTTTACTTCCAGCTTTTTTGGTTAGGATCCATGCATTGGTCGTGACAGCGTCGATCTTTCACGTAAAGAGGTCGCCACATTACTCCTAATGCTCATCCTGTTTGTAGTTTCTTCTGATCCATTCAATCAGTACCTCCCATAAATGTATTTTACTCTCCAAATGCGCTGGGACGGGGAATGAGAATTTTTTCTGTTCCCTTGAATATCGTTTCACAATAACCGCAGGATTTGCACCATACAATGTCCATGCGTTTATCACAACTGAGAATTCAACGGCACGAGAAAGATCTCGCGATGCTTAACAGTAGCAAACGTTATGATTGTGGTCTGAAAACTGCCTGCCGTGCTTCCAAAAACCCTTCGCGACTATGTAAAACCATGTAGACAGGGTTTTAAAATAGCTTATTATTGTTTTAAATATATCCTAAATCGTGTCTACGGTGGAAACTGAAACAACATTTGTTATGTCAAGGTAAAATATGTCTGACAGGAAAATAAAAAGAAGATATATCCATATATGCGAGATAATGATTCAAAATTACTGCTCCCCCGCATGCAGAGTCACCTCTGCGGCAAAAATACGAACTAGTTGAGTACTAGTGGCGCCATCCGACGGTGCTGAATGGTACTTCTTCACCGAGGGAAAGAGGCTACCACGATCTCCCATTAAACATTCCCACGCCTGCTCTGAGTCGAGTTATCGAGTAGTTGTACTTTCTTATGTAGCACGCCATTCAAAACTATCTTTGCCTGCAAAATTGTAATCAGGAAACACGCTCCTGTGTTTCGGGGACCTTCGTTCAGGTGAACAAAGGTCGGCCTCGGTGGCGGCGGGGAAACGTCCTCGCCTGCCAACCCAAAGGTCGCGGGTTCGAATCCCGCCAGGGGAGGATTTTTCTCCTCCCAGGACATGGATGTTTGTGATTGTTCAAGTTTATTGTAAGAGAGGACCCAATGGTCCTAAATACACTTGATTAAATAAAGACGCAATTATTATTATTATTATTATTATTAACAATATCCCGCTGCAGCAGTGGCGGATTTATATAGGGGGCGCGCACCCCCCCCCCTTGCAGGGCCGCCCGTGCCGCCCCCGCCAGTCAGCCCGCACGCTATTCGTTCGTTTCTTTCTTCAGTTGCCTCTGAATATATATATGTGTGTGTGTGTATATGTATATATATATATATATATATATATATATATATATATATTTGTGAGTCGAGTTATCGAGTAGTTGTACTTTCTTATGTTGCACGCGCGCGCGTCCGCGTCATCGAATTTTATACGTTTCTGTCCGGCACATAGATAGCTAACCGACGAGAAAAGTTGCGGCCGTTCTAGTGATCTCGATACGTTATTCTGTCTGGCATTTGTTCGAGAAAAGTCGCGAATATTCTACTGTTTGCATTTGTTCACACTCCTTAAAAGTCTGGAAGCGAACATTCTGGCACCGAATGTTCTCGAAATAACCGAGCTACATATATAAGGGAAGCAGAGTCGCTGCCAGGCAGTCAGTTTGAAAGCTACAATCGTCGCGATAACTTGCGCCCCCCCCCCCCTTGAGCTTTTTCTGTATCTGCCTCTGTGTAGACATCAAGGTTGTTAGTTGCTGACTGCGAACGTTTGGGCTATAGCGCAGTCTCATTTGCTCTTTACCGCGCGTAGATGCAGTCGTGTTCCTTGAATGTGTCACTCTATTACGTCCCGTTGGCGTCCGGTTCTCGCCTCGGGTGTTTCATGTACATGCCGTGAATATGACGAGTGAACTGCAGTGGAAATATTCAACTGTAGAGTCTTGATTGGATAAAAATGGCGGAGTGGTCACCAACAGTATCGACAAAGCCAACATATTAAACTACTATGTACTTCGAAAGTGTATACACTTTGGATGACATTTTTCATGATTCAGACATTCCTTTCATAAATGATCCGATGGCTGACATCATTATTCAACGTCATGGGATAATTAAACAACAATGTTGATTTCAAGTAAGAAGTCCCCAGGTCCAGGGGTAATACCGGCACGTACGCTCCAGGAGTTGGCGCCACAGATAGCACCATTCCTAGAAATCAAATTTAGCATGTCATTATCCGAAGGCAAGGTACCCCCGACTGGAAAATAACCAACGTCACGCCAATATTTAAAAGAGGAAACAGACATTACCCAGAAAATATTCGACCTATATCTTTAGCATCGCTTTTATGCAAGATTCTCGAACACATTATTGTTAGCAATATTATGACCTTCTTGGACAATCAAAACTTCTTACACGGTTGTCAGCACGGCTTCAGGAATGGTAGATCTGGGGAAACATAGCTTGCGCTCCCTTCGAAAAATAAATAAAATACAAAGGCAAGCTGTGCGCTTCGTTTAAAACTGCTACGAGCGAGTAAAGAGTGTTTCGTACTGCTTTTAGAGGGATTAGGTTGGGAACCGCTAGAGAGACTCGGAGGCTACACGCTACGCTAATATTGCTTGAGAAATTCCGAACGTGTGTGTTTCAGTGTGACACGGAGGAAATCATTTTGACGCCGCACTTCATCTCTAGGTCCAACAGGAAAGATAAAATAAGAGAGATACATTGCCGAACAGTTAGGTACAAAAATTCGTTCTTTCCACGCTAAATTAGTGACCATAATGAGCATTGAGACCCACTCAAAACCTTTTCACACCCCTATAACATTCTTCGTTACACCACCTTTGTTGGTATCCCTGCCACACGCCCATGCGGCGGCTCGCGGGGTACTATGTAGATGCAGAAAGTTCAACAATATGTTGAAAACATGAATGAAAATCTATTCAATTCTTGATATTTTCTCGGTTAAGTCAACTGGTGAATAATAATAAAAATTGGGATTATGAGAGTATAAACAAGCAAAATGACATGAGGATGAAATTCTATTTGTCATTTCTACGAATAAATCATTTTATTGACTCTGATATTCCGACAGCGTGAGTATTCCAAGAGAGGTTACAAGCAAGCCGAGGTTCAGAAGTGAACTTTTTCAGGGGATAACTTGGCTGTCACTATTTTTAGGGAGCATATTATAATCAACATTATTTGGTATCATTTTATTACCAAAATAATGGATTGCGTCTCATTGGGATTTATTAAGCGTGAGTTAAGACAACGAGCGATACATTTTCTAGAAACCTTACATACTTTATGTATTATTTTCACGGGAGCCTCTATGGTGATAACTAAGTATAAAAAGAGTTGTTTCAGGCGTGATATGGTGGAATGTCATAATTAAAGAAAATTGCCAATTTTCTTTAATAATTAAAACTAATAATGAAAAAGATACACATTGTCCGAACACAAATACTTTTTTAAAGAAAAAACAACTGCTTATTACATTATGATGTCATTAATTTAAAAGTTTTAAATGTAGAGCATTAATTTTTATTTTGAAAACTTCAAACAGGATTTAAAAGTGCCAAATGAATACCATGCTATTGTAGCGATGTCTTCATCTCGACGAATACCAAATTTTTTCTCGCGCTTTGGATGTTGGACGCCTAGAAACCTCGTCATTTTTAAATTTCTTTTTTACGTTTAATCTATTTACGAACAAATGAACCTCACCATCTTTGGTAAATTTACGTCCATCTTTTTTGGTTCCTCATTAAAACGAGCCCTTCCTTGAACTACGACCTTGAAGTGGTGGAAGGGCTTGTGCCCCTAGAGCTGGACTGTCAGGAGCAAGTACTGGTAGGTAGCTCCTGGTAGGGCCACCCATGCCAGATAGGTCGAAGGGTATGAGTCAGCCGAAAGGTAGTTCCGTGATGGTGTCACGTTAAAAATACCGTTGAGTGGCGTGGGAATACCTTTCAACTATCACTTCCTAGAATATGAAAGTCATTCACAGAGAATTGATTCCTGGCAACTTCGGGACGCCGCCCACTAGGGCGGGTGTCGGGCCCGGCAGCGGGGGAGGCAAGGCCTGCGCGGTCGTCACCACACGAAATCCTTGCACAGCAACATCATCGGCGGATACAAGGGATAGGAGGGAGAGGAATAAGAAAAAGAGAAAGAGGAGGAGGTAAACAGCGGCAAAGATAGGAACTTTGAACGTAAGGACCATGATGAGGGCCGGGAAGCTTTAAAATATTAAGCAGGAAATGGAAAAAGGAAAAATAGATGCTTTGGGATTGTGCGAGGTGAGATGGAAGGATAGCGGGGACTATTGGAGTGATATCTACAGGGTAATCTATAGTGGGGGAGATGAGAGTCAACGTGGGGTAGGTATGGTACTGAACACAAAATTGGGGCCGAGGGTGGTAAACATTGAACAGGTGAGCGACAGGATACTAGTGGTAGAAATAAAAGCACACCCGACGAATTTCGTACTTATAGATGAGATTAGGGGAAGGCAGGTTAGGTGGCTGGAAGCGGTAATGAGGGGCAATAGTTTGCTGAAGGTCGTGATAGAGGGAAGGATGTTGGGTAGGCGGGGAAGGGGAAGAAAGAGATTAGGTTTTATGGGCGGGATGAAGAAAGGTAGGACTTATGCTGAGATGAAGAAAGATATACTAGAGGTAGAAAGGGCACGGCACGTGTAAGAGTTCGTTGGATATTCTCTGACTTTCATCATAAACTACCTCTCACCGGTAGAATACTCAAATGAATGAATGAATCAATGAATTAAACGAGGTACCGATGAAGTTTAATTTAAGTCTTTTTGAGGAGCTGAATAATACTTTCATATATGAATGCGGCACTATAGTATCAATAGACCTAATTGATGTACCCTCCATCTTTTGTAAGTTTACCTGGTAGAAGTAATATTTTTTTAGATTTGGAAAATGGTATTAAAATCACACAAGATTTCTTCGGAACAAGGCTGTACTCGGAGGAAGAGACTATCAGAAATAACACGAGAAATCGGCAATTCAACGGCATTATCCCACTTCATGATGTATCTTGCTCATGTGCATGGATATATAGTGGCTCGGCTGCCATGTCAATGACACCCTTGGTTCATATCTTGGAGCATAAAAGAGTCATTGACCACAGTGACATTTGATTTTTATCTACGCATATCCGCTTTTTTTTGTTGACGATGAAATCACACGCACAACCTCCAATTGTAAGATACCCAGAACCGTTTCGTAAGATGAGTTATATCCATGACAACATTGTCTAGGCTGCACTAGTCTACCAGATTCCACTGTATCTATGCCATTACATTCAAATGAACAGTATTTACGAATTCCGGGGATCTAAACTTCTCTTTAGGGTAGCATAGAGGTATGAGCATTAGCCCGGTATGTTAAAAGTCCGTGGTTCCATTCCTGGCACAGGGCGATTTTTCCTGTCGCAATGTCATCGCCGTGTTTGCGGTAGGCATGCATATCTTCAAGATTTTTAAATAATATCCAATTTATAAACTTTTAAACTACATCATGAAATGGAATCTAACTTTTCCATAATGTGGTGTAACATTCTTTTATTTCTTCTTGAAAGGAACCGTAAATTTTTATTCGGATATTTTATATATAGGCAAAAAGTTCTAGCAAGTGGTATTTCGTAGTCTACTTTCATTGAGTAAGTAAATTTAAAGTTAAATACATTTTTCCTCGCAAATCAACATTGATAAGGATTATGAACCGTGATACCTTGCTCAGCTGAAGTCGGAGTCACAGGAAATGATATTTCTCACGGATGTACGATTTCGAATTCTGTAATGATTCATTGCCACCATTTTCTGGCAGGTGAAAAACCTATATATTAATACATTTGGCCTTCCCGGATCCTGGAATTGTGGTATGTTGATACTATTAATGTTGGCACTAAAAGAACACAACAGTTTCGCAACCGAAATAGTCTCAAAAAGAAACAGTTCCGCGAAACACCCTGTTGCGATCAACAGCTAGAGGCAAACCAAACAACACGCGATCGATCGGCGCTGTAACAACGTGGGTGCTTGTTCTTTATTCTATACAATAAGAAATTTTGTTTCAGAGTTACATCTTCAGGTCAATCATCTTCTATTACTCAATAAGGAAACCGTGGTATTGATAAATAAAACA
The DNA here is from genome assembly GCA_963573305.1 of Pyrrhosoma nymphula. Lineage (NCBI taxonomy): Eukaryota > Metazoa > Arthropoda > Insecta > Odonata > Coenagrionidae > Pyrrhosoma > Pyrrhosoma nymphula. Next base: position 99,423,548 of record OY754332.1, on the reverse strand, counting down.
ACAGGTGGAAAAAGCTGTGCTGAAAATTCACTTAACTACTATATGAAAGACTCCACCCGTTACGTCAAGTTACGCAGGAAACCATTTCTTTCATTGAGTGATAATTAACCGTCATTAACTAAAGAGTTTTTCTACAAAAATGCTTTATGTAAATTTCCTTAAGTTAACTTTTCCACCTTCTCTTTTTTTATGACCGCTCTTCTTCATTTGACTCCGACTCCTTATTACTATGCACCTCATCACGTTCTTCATCCTTTATCTTCATACCTTTCTCTTTTTGCCTCATAACTAATTGCAACCCCTTGGCTCACCGGCAGGCTATCGCTCGCTCATCTGCGAATCCCACTGAATTTTTCATCTCCCCTCCCGCCTTCATCCCCGCATCCATCTCCTCTAATGCTTCACTTATCATTTCTCTCGAATACTATGAACATTGGACTGACGATTGCGGGCACCCCTTACTCAATTCTCACCATTCTGTCGCCAGTTCAGATTCATCATGGTCTACCCTTAACATTTGCCGTTTGGTTTATTCATAGATGGTTTTATTAGATCGTTTTAATGAGAAATGTTTTTCATTGTAACCCAACTTTATTTGATAGTTGAATAAATTGGTCCCAATTCACTCTATCACGCTCTCTCTTGGAATCCACAAAGCAGGCAGGCACATATTGGCCGTATTTTGTTTCTTTCTATTCCTCATCACTCTTATTCCGTCATGTTTTTCTGTCCCAAATTCCTAGGCTGTCATCACCCCGATATAATATAGCCTTACATTCTAGCCACCGATTTATAACACAAAATACTAATTTTACATATGCAATTATTTCACTTGCGGTCATAAACCCTTCGCAATGTTTATGCCTTACTCTTCCTCGGTATCGCACATAACATCATCTTCACCAAGTCTTGCGGTCGCACTCCATCCTCATATATTTTATGAATTAGTCTGACGAGATAATGTCTTCCTTTCTTCCCCGTATTACTCTTTAGAGTCATGTTATCTTGGCCACTTACGATCCCTAGCGCGTCATTCAATCCCATTTCCCGTGTTCCTCTTTCAATGTCACCACACCTGCTCGAATGCAATCCATGTCACAATCCCTTAGTTTTTGTAACGCACCGCCTCATGCCTTTACCATTAATCTCTTCGGATCCCGCAGAAATGCTTACCACAATAGCCGCACTTAAATGATTAATAATTGCGTGCATTATTTTGCGGGCATTCTTAAGGCTAGACATATTTAAAGTATGCTCAACTGGGCGAAAAATTTGAAGGTAAAAACTCGAAAAAATTCATGGTTAAACATTGATTAGCGTTTGAGACGTACGCAGATGTATTTGTGAACAATACGCAAAAATCAACCTTCATTCAAATTATTTTGAACGTTATTAGCAATTGCTTCATTGACATTACTCTGGAAGTTTATTATTTTTCATCTTTGTTCTCATCCTGAAATTTCATTAGTCGTGTGTGCATTTCTATCTAAAACTTAACTTGTACTATGTGTTACTCATGACACTCCATCACCATTTTTACTTCGGCTTCTAAAGACATGATGTGCAATGTCTCCATTAGCACTATCATGAACAGAGCCCACTACCCCTTAAAAAATAAACGGAAACACTTGTATATATAAAAAAATTTTATTTAAAAATATACTTTCATTGACATTGAAAGTTACAAGCAATCGAGGGCATCTGGCCGGATGCGATGTCATTTTCACCTTCCCTTTCTATTTCTCCTTCCGGCCGTAGCTCTCCAATTTATGCCCGTCCATCTGAAAAGATACATCAATTGCTTCACAATTTCTCATACATTTCTTTAAAAATTAATTATTTTAAAAATTTGAACATCATAATACAGTACCAAAGTCGTAAATATAATGTTCATGGTGATATTTCTCGGAGTTTCATTTTATACATTTAATTCTTAATATTGATTTATTTTTATGACTCTGATGACAGCATACAAACCTCAATTGTTTTACAGTCATGTGTTGCAATTTTTGGAGATACCTCCAGTGCATTAGAAACAAAAATTTTATCTGTTTTAATTGAAAATGATTCTATGGGCTGCTTGACCTCTTCAATCATATTATGTCATTAATCTATATTATTATTACATAAATTATCATGTCCTGATTATCGAATGTAAGCGGTATAGTTAAATGTGCTAAAAAAATAAGGATAAGTACTCACGGGCATTCATTTGTCATTTTTATACAACAGAGCTTCTGAAGACGAGCTGAATGGGGGAGTATTTAAGAGTTTACACATTTACACTGCCGGCTAATAATTTAGGATTGAATGTTTAGATTCAATGCAGAGTGTGACCTGTGTATGATCTTATATGACGAAGCAACGAGATTTTATTGTTCACAATGTTGATATTAAATACCACGCTGAATATCTCACTGCTTACAGTGTAATACTGATTTTAAAAACACAAAAATAAGCAGTAGACCGCTTGCATTAGCAAGTAGAGGGTGTCACTGGGAGTAGGTCACCGGAGGACGGAAGTTGGGTAAAATTGTGGCAGCTGGAGTGGACCAACCCTGAGGGCATAAATATGTTTGTCTAAGGGGCGGAGATTGTTTAGTGATATGTTGCTCTTAATTTGTTTGCTAGGTTTGAGAAAATATTGAATGTATCGCAATGTCATTAAAGTACAGTGCCAACAAAATGCTTGCAAGCTCATTTCAAGAAGAACAAGTTACGTAAAAGATCAGAATGGTACAGGCCCATTCCGATGAGAGCGTTTTCGTTTAATTTTTCTCTCTGTCAACCCTTGGTTCTTAGAGTGGGTTAACGCAGTCTTTCCTGATCTTATAGTCGTTTAAATGAAAGGTTGCACATCAGGGGCCGATGCGATGACCGCGTGGACCCGCACGGAAGTAGCAAACACTATGATTGAATCACAAATGTCGCCCGAAACGTTTAGTAACTTTGCCCACAGATCCAAACGAATTTGTAAAGTTGTACAAATTCGTTTGGATTTTTACATCTGTACATTAATTACATTACATTACAAAGTGAGTGATATTTTACAAACCACCCATCGTTTTCCATCTTAAAGGAAAATTTTAGCTGACGAAGATTTTTTTCTCTAATGATTAGAGTAAAGTTATGTTCTACTTTGTTGTCTCTTAATTTCTGGATATTTTTTATGTGAAATATTCTCAGCGCATTCAAAATAGGAAGGTTATGTCACTCGCTGATCAATTTGCACATGTGTCACTTTCGTGCGTGGGTGAAATAATGTGGTTGGGTTGAGGGAGCGAATGTCTACTTTCAGGGGTTCTGGAAATGAAACAAAATTTATGGAATTCCTTATTATACTATTTTTCCTATTTTACGAGGAATTTCCGGGGGCGGTCTACCCCCCCCCCTTAATCCGCCTCTGGTGGTAAACTTCAACGGAAAGATAAAACTCCTCCATCATTACACCTATTTATTACTTTCATTATGGTAACGCAGTATATTCCTCACAAAAACTTTCCCAAAATATAAGCTAAAAAAACCTGATTGTAATAAGCAATATGAAAAACTTACGAACTTTCATTGCCTGTGAGACAATACGGCTGCATGGGCCCGCTAAGAATTTTATACAGACGTCTTATGCGGTGATTATTCAGAAGTATAAACGGAGAATGAGTGACATATGTTGCGTTAAAATGTTATTTCTACGATTACAACGCTGCCATCATAGTATTCTTCATTCCATACTACCTTAGCATTTGAATTATATTCTTTCGTCTACCCGATGACCGCACACGTAATTTCACGCACTTCACTATAAACGACGATATTCCACGGTTACAATTCACGTCGTCTTTGCCTCGTTATATTACGGCATGGTCATGACCACTGAACTCAGAATAAATAATTCCACTGCCGCATCGAATTTTAATATTAATTTCCATCGTTGCAGCGTACGGGAGGGCAGAGACAATGGAAACACGTTTAAAACGAAGTATATCCCACTCACCAAAGTTCTGATCGTCGGCGGCGGCAGCCTTTCCGCCAGTAGGGCTTGCACAGCGCTCCGGTTCGTGTTCGCCTTCCGATGAAGTCGCCCGACCCGCGATGTTCTACCGGTCCCGAAGTCTTGGGCAGCTCCTCTTCCGCCCTCCGCACCCTCCTTATCTTGCCTCCTGATCTCTCCCTCCGACTATTTGCTCCAGGCGGAGTCAGCGGACCCGCAGCCTACGAAATAGATGCTGCATCAGCAAATACCATTCCCCTTGGAACTGCTGATGCTCCCGCCTCGTCCTTGCTCTCGGGACCGTATTGTGTCGGCGTTTCACTGGGATTCTCCTGTGGACCCGCAGCAACAGACATGGGCGGTTTCTCGGTGGTTAGAGGATCGTCACTTAGAACTAGACTTTCATCTATCATCGCAGCCAAGTCACAAGCCACGCCTTCTGAGGAATCCGCCACCGATTCCTCTGCCCTGTCTGTCTCTTGCTTCTCCATTGCTGCTTCGGGAATGTCTCCTTCCTTACAAACTGCTGTCACCGCTCAACTCTCCGACTTCGCCCGAGGCTTTTCATTTGCACGCGCGCCTAAAAACACTGGCGACCACGTACCCTCCCCTAGGGCTGGGCGATATTGATAATTCAATATCGGGATACGATAATTTTAGCATATCGAAAGGTGGCGATATCGATAACTCATATCGTGACGATAAATATCGTCTAATCGTGCCCCGATATTTTATCGGGGCACGATAAGATATCGGGGCACAGTAAATATCGCGATAAATATCACGATAAACATCGCGATCACGATAAATATCGCGATAAATATCACGATAAAATCGCGCGATAAAATATCATGATATCGCGTCCCGATAAAATATCACGACATCGCGCCCCGATAAAATATCACGATAAATATCACAATAAAAGATGGTGATATTGCGCTCGTTCAAATATCGCGTAGACGCGCCCGATGAATTATCGTGATATTGTGCCGGTTAATCGTGTCGGAAAAAGACAGCCGTTGGGTTGGGCTTCGGAGCAAGCACATTTGAAAACTTACTATTCTGCTATCTGCTAATTCGAATTCTCAGCAGTTCTCTCACTCTCTCTTTCAATTTCAGTGGTCTGATAGTTTATAGGTGACGTCTTGTTCAAATTTTGGAAGGAACTGAAAACAACTGTTAGTACATTAATGTATATATTGTCCACTGATCTAAATATACCGAAACAAACTCAGCAAGGAGAGCAATATCACGATCTTTTATCGTGATATTTATCGTGATATTTTATCGGGGCGCGATATCGTGATATTTTATCGGGAGGCGATATCATGATATTTTATCGCGATATTTATCGTGATCACGATATTTATCGTGCCCCAATATCTTATCTTGCCCCGATATTTTATCGGGGCACGATTAGACGATATTTATCGAGCAACGATATATCGTCAATTTTAAAAACTCAAAATCGGATTGGCGATATATTAAAATATTGCGATATTTTACGATATATCGATATATCGCCCAGGCCTACCCTCCCCGCCGTCAATTCCACGCCGTTTACAATGTATTACAAATTATCGTGCGGCGTCACCTATCCGTCTCATTCTCCGAGCGACGCGCAACAATGTGTCCCGCGTGATTCTCTCCCTTCGTCAAACACGTCCGTGGAATGAGAAGGGACGTATTCAGTGTCAATCGAACGCGAGGGACTGAATTTCTTAACCCTGCCCTTACATCGTTGCATTCTGAAAAAGCACATGTGCAAAAGGCAATACTTTTCCCTTCAAAACTATTTTTGGTATTTTGCACTCCGTACGTGGAATCATATTGCCATTATCTGCCAATCTACCTGGATCCGGCCAATGTGATGCAAATGTCGCACTATGTATTCCTCCACATTAATCGCGATATCTTCCACATTAGGTCACTAAACTGCTACTTCTGACTGCTCGCGCGGATAGAGAAGCTCGCGATTGCACTTAGTTTCGTTAATTACCGGTAAGTAGTCACATGTATTCTTCTGAAGGCTATGGAACTTCAGCTTCTTGCGTTGAATGAAATCTTGGACATTCAATTTGTGTAAGTGGTCATATTTTTCATTAGATATTGCTACTACTGTTTTTGTTTGTGGTTTTTATGGGCTTAGTGATCAAGGAAATTGATATACCTAATGTAAATTGCATGGATATTTCTTTCATTTTTTTTAGTGATAAAGTGCTGCATGTCGATGTGACATAAATGTAACATTAGGCGAATCACTATGCGAATGCTTCACTATGCAGAAATGATAATTAATCCGTTTTCTACTATCGTCTACTGAAACTACTACGTCTGTTAGAAATGTTGATTTCCAACCTTTTGCTAAAGATTCCACGTAATTGCCTTATAAAATGTATTGCCATCAATAGTTAATGAGAAATATCGTCTAATAGTGAAATAATCCCACTGCGGGATATCATATAATTGCACATTATCAACAATCCAGATATATTACATTTCTCATAGTAATCGAGCTTCAAAATGGATACATCGATGATGTTGATTCTGTTCATCTTGAACCGCTAGAACCTACTGTTTATTCTGATAATGACTGTGCTGATGTAGATTCCAGTGCTCTCGCCGATAACCTGACGTGCAGGTGTGGCACTTGAAGGGAGAAGCCGATCACACGAGTCCGCTTCTGTTGAATCTGGCGACATTTCGAGCGTGGATTATCCTATGAAGGATTTCATCTTGACAATGCCACATTCAAGAAAACCACATGAGGTGCGGCTTCAACGTGAACAAAGGCCCAGGTGAAGGCAATGGCCTTTTTTCCTCTAACAGGTTTTTCAAAATGAGTTTTTTTTAAATTGGTTTATTACTAATGATGTTTTTGACTATCGAGTGTAGGAGTCTTAAAAATATGCTGATTGGCTGTTGATCTCCTAATGTGACATGAGTGGGGATACATATTTCATTGCTACTCTAATTTTATCAGACTGATCGTGTCCCTTCAAAGCGATGCTATTGGGAAGATGCCGGTGATGTGCAAAGCACAATGGGTGCTGGAGCAAGGAGAAGAAATAAATTTCCTAAAGTTTCAAAACTTCTTCACTTTGCATACAACTCAAACAAATGGTGTTGTGCCAGAAATTGATAAATTTAGAAAATAATTCAGGGAACAGCTCCAACTTGAGCAGGGCCTAGCATTTAATTATGGGAGGATACCTAGCATGTTTTGGTAGGCACCCCTACAGGCAGTTTTTTCAGGACATTAGAATTAGAATTAGAAAATTATTAGAATAGTACCGGCGGCTATCTACTGAATTTATACGGACATAAAACCCACACTCCAACCTGAAATACAAAAGATACTAGGGAAATGAGCTTATCTCTATATTTCAATTTTAAATAATTTTCAACATGACATGAAGTCCCTGCATTTTATGATATATCTTTATAACTTATTTACAGGCATACGTTCTCCCAGTCACCCCCATTCTCCTGGATATGGTTCAACTAGTACTCTTAGGGATAGCAGGATTCTGAAATACTGCCCTTTGAAAGGATGTAACTTGAGCAAAAAACGTGGGAGAGGGTCGGTATAAAACCACAAAATTGATGCCAATAGGGTCTTCCTTTCGGGATGCGTTGACAATTCCAAAATCAGCATAGCGTCAACGTGCCATGGTGCCCACCTCCTGCAGAGAATTGATATGTACTTCATAATAGATAAAAAGAGAAAAAATATTGCGCCACTGTCTTTCTTTTTTATCAATAATGAAGTAATGAACAAAATGTTTTGGGAGAATAATAAAATTTTAGGAGGCACTTCTCTTATGGACCGAAATTTTGTAAGCATTAGAGTTTTATTGCTTGTAAAAAACGGTGATGGAGTATTTTCAGGCACCTGGCGGTGGCCTCTGTCCATCATTAACTAAATAGTAAACTCAATAAAAGTGTGTCATAGTTGGACTTCAGACGAGTAATCACCCAAACTTATTTGAATTGGTATGGATCGATATCCAAATACTAGCATTTGTTTAAGTTAAGTAGCTTCTTTTGTAAATGAATTATTTGGTATTCCCCAGACGTATTCATTTGTCTGATCATTATTTTGAAAAACATTGCATTATATTTTATTCCATGTGCTTTACAAAGGTGCCTTTGACACACACTAAATGAACCTTTTGCATGATAATTCTGACTCTAATAAAAATTGCAAAACAACCTGGGGAAAAAAAGAAAATATTTTTTAATAAACGGTACGCACTATGCTTAGAGCGCAGAGGGAATATGGAAAAAAATGATTATTCATAATAAATGAACGTATTTTACTAATTAAACTAGAAAGTTTTTCATTTTCAAGGTAAATAAATATAAAACTTTGTAGAAAGTAGCATCAAAATAACAAAAATTGTTAGCTAACAATTGGTATATCATTGGCATTTTTTTTTAAATATGCGTGCTTAATGCATATTTAATTCTGATGCTGATTTCATTCTAGTATAAATGTCAGTGTATACTTTAAAACCGAATTAAAACCAATACAACTTTATCCTCCCTAAATGACAACACATCCGCCCAATGTGACATTTACGCCAACCCAATATCTAAAGCATCTAATGATTGTATTAAGATAAAAGAAATACAACATACTAGCAAGATACTAAGAACATTCTGTTTGTAGGAACAATTTATCTTTCAAAAAAAATTTCTGCGGATGCAAGTTAAAGCCACACAAGCATATACGGGTAATGCCCTTTGGTAAGTAAGCTCTTATTTTGCGATGCAGCGAGTATGTTACAGGAACAAGTAATCAATGCGAGGACAGGTATTGAGTCTTTTTCTGTGCAGGTTTCGCTCATCCCCCTAATCGCAAAATTCAAATTATAAATCCGCCCACCCCCTAGTATTTTCCATGATTAGTGGATGGATTCCGTTAAAATGTTTGATTACGTAATTATTATTATTCTTAGCATAGCAGCTCACACACCCGAGTAATATTTTTTTCTGGGCCTCACTGCTAGATTTTGAACTTTACATTGCACTTCTTACACCTCAATTTCCGTTTTTTCTTTATCATTTTGCATTTTTGGCTCTAGCAACCTGTGTTGCCTGCTTGTGTTGACCCTTGCACAGACCTTGGCTCCTATTGTGCATGTCAATAAATTTTGGCATGCACACGGTGCCGCATTGCATTGGTATTCAGAAGCAAGGAATAGCGGCCGTATCGATGTACAGGGAGGAGACTATTTTTAATACAACTCGCTATACAGTAACTTTATTTTTTCCATGCGCAGTATTAGTAATGTAATGTGCATTAAACTGGCTTAGTTTACTAAAGCACGTCAAATGGTTAATATCTATCTTATAACTTTAATGAAAAACATTTTCATCAGCGTGACTAGTGCAACACGAAGACGAGCATAATTTTTAGAACAAACCTTTTAGAAGTTATAAACTATTGTGTGACTGGTCAATTGGTGTCATAAACCCACTTTCTTTACGTTAAGGCAAAAGGCACTTAACGTTACTAAGCGTAAAGAGCCTCTTCGGATCACATCCCTGGGATAAATCTATCTAATCGTTTATTAATAATTGCAAAAAATGGCTCATTAAATCATTTTTAATGAATTTTAACTGATATTTTCAATAAAATTAACTTTTCTTATACTGCTGAACATTTCACTGAATATTTTTAACAATACATCAATTCACAAATACTAGAGATTATCTTTTTGAAAATTCGCTTTTCTGGCAGCTACGCCAATTCAGATGCTTGAAATGAGAGAATTTTTACGGATCGCCACAGAACTTGCCGGCCTTCCGATTTTTTTTACTTATCCAGTATAGACATTTACTACAAGATTTTTCACGTAGTATTCAATCTAAATACTTGTAGCTTTCGATATGTTCAAAAATTTTAGTTGCAGGTTTATTCATTGGGAATTACCAGGATTAACATTTCTGTGGTACCACACGGTACCGATAGGCGCTTCCCATGCTGTGTTTATGCGAGGAGGTAATATCTTGAGCATAGGTGCTTCTACCGCATTTATTTTGCTTTATCGTGTTTATAACTAATTAATGTTTGAGTATAGTGCAACCAGTGATGCGCACCAAGGAAAGCCTGAGTATATCCAAGTATGTGGCGAGCCTGGTCCGAGTCGCAATTCACGTAGGAGACATCAAACACGTGAGCAAGAAATCATTTGTGATGATGAAGACATTACAGCACATGAAGCGATTTTCCCTAATCCTGATTACTCCTCCTTTCGTGACGTGTTCCCTACCACAGTTTGTTAACTATTTTTTGACGAAGAAGTAATCTCTCATTTAGTGGTGGAATCGAATAAGTATTCCCAGTTCTGCAATTGTTTACATCCAAACATGACACCAGGGGAAGTTAAAGTTTATGGTGCAATTCTATTCCTAAGTGGGTACAATACGATTCCTAGTAAAAGATACTATTGGGAGGCTGGATACGATACGAGAAATGACCTCGTGCATAATTTAATGAGGCGAGACAGATTCTTGCAAATAAATAAATTCGTTCACTTATGTGACAACACTGCCGTTGATGCCAGGGTTAAAATGTGGAAAATGCGCCCTCTGACGGATATGGCAAAGAAATAATGTGGCGAGAACGTGAGGGGAACAGTGTTTGAGTTTTGATGAGTCAATGGTGTCATATTTCGGGAAGTAAACAATTCATTCGGTGGAACTCCATAAGATTTGGCTATTAAGTTACTCTATAGCCCTGATGGCTACCTTGTAAATTTTGACGTTTATCAAGGAAATAATCCAAGGAAAGCGGAAAACTACGAAAAAGAATTAGGAAAAACCGCAGCAACTCAAATAGGAATTATAGTCGAGCTGCAAAAGAAAGAATAGCCTATTCGGTCCTATGTTAATAATCAATTTGCCAGTTACAGCTTCGTGAAATATCTCTAGGAACTACGGTGCAACCGGTAGAGTAAGGGAAAATAGAATGCCTAAAAACTGTCCTCTGAAGCCCTCCAAGGAAATGGCCAAGTTGAAGTGAGGATCATTTGAAGCCATCCGATCAAGAAAGACAAAATGCTCGAGGTGATGTGGGTGGACAATGCAGTCGTTTCGGTAATTTCATCATGGCACGGAATTTATCCCATATCTGGTGTACGTAGTAGGAATGGGACATGTACACGAGTGCACGTCTGAAGGCGTGCACACGTTTTCTTTTTCTTGCAAAATAATACACATTAGCATCGTCCACCTTTGGCATTAGCATCGTCCACCGTATTGCCGTCACATCCCCCCCCCTTTCCCTCGGTCACTTAATATGACTTGATTCGAGAGGTGAATCGCTATGAGTCAGCGTGTGTACGGTACTTCCTGGAATCAGGATCGCAGTCGGTGACTACTATCACGTCTTACTCCCTGTGACAAAGGTTGACCTTAGCAGGCTGCCGTTTTTGCAACCATCGGTTCGGGACTCCAATACTCTAGGCATGTAGGCCAACCGCAGCACGGAATGTGGGGCCAGAGACTGTAGCTATTGTATGCGTCGGGACATGTAAGCCGTGTACGCGCCTGAATGAATAGCGTGTACACGTTGACTGCAATACACGCTCTTTCCCATCCCTAGGAGGTAGGCTCTCTAAAAGTGAGAAAAAGATAATTCTTGTGCCACGACCCGATGTTTTTGGGAAATACAATGCATTTATGGGGTGGGGGGTACAGATCGAATTGACTGGAATATATCCATTTATCGTATTGGTGTTAGAGGAAAGAAATAGTAGCGTTTTATTTTCACGTGAAAGCTTGATGACATGAGGTACAATGCATGGTTACTGATGAGGAAGTCAGGAAAAGGTATAACCCACCTGGAGTTCCGGCGGGCAGTTCTGCAGACTTACCTACTTGGAGAGATTCAAGGATACCCTGAAATCTGTATGACGTGCACCTGCATCCAAAGGCAGTGGTACTGGAGTGACGTCAATTGCATCAGTTGGGCACGACGGAGTGTGTGGAATGCCATGTAGGGTTGTGCATTGACTGTTTTACACAATTTCATGTACGGCAGTGGTAAAAGAATGACACGAAAGGAAACTCATTTATCATTATTGACGTTGACCATTTTTTGAAATTCTTTTATTAATTGGAAAATAATTATTTAAATGATTTTTTGGCATTTTAATGCTATTATGCTCAAATGTGTAATAAAGTGGCAAAATATCAAATATAACACATTTTGAACAGCTGCACGTAAATTACAGAAAATTCCTGAAACCTTAAATTGTTTACCCCTTACCGCATAGTGGTACCATTTGGTACCAGGATCTCCATAACTACCAATGCTTACCCGGTAACGCCTGGAAAAAACATTTTTTTAGAATCCTGTGATAAACTAATATTTTATTTTAATATGCTGTTTTTCTGAGGCATTAGGTCCAACCGTTTTACCTTTAACTACAACCCCTAGGCTCACTGGCAAATAAACGCTCGCTCACTTGCCACTGAATTTTTCATCACCCCTCCGACCTTTATTCCCGCCTCCATCTCCTCGAATCACTTCTCTCGAACACTAATAAAATTGGACTGGCGATTGTGGGCGCCCCTGACTCCATCATTCTGTCGCCAGTTCTGACTCATCATCGGCTACCCTTAACATTTGCCGTCTGGTTTATGCATGGAGACGTATGAACTCGATACTCTCAGGCGTTACTTTGTAAAATTTCATTTTGATAGAATCAAAAACAAACTTTGTAAATTTTACAATCAATTTTATTAACTACGACCGGTTTCGACGCATAGGCGACATATTCAGGTTTAAGATGTCGCCTATGCGTCGAAACCGGTCGTAGCGAATAAAATTGATTGTAAAATTTACAAAGTTTGTTTTTGATTCTATCAAAATGGAGACGTATGTTTTTCGATGTGCCCCAAGCGTCTTCAGTACTACAATAAATTGTTTCTAATGCAGTCTATTAGCATCTTTCTTGAAATGTACAAAGCAGGCTAGCACATACTGGCCGTATTTTGTTTCTTTCTATTAGCTTCCTCATCACTCTCTTATCGCCACACCTTTCTTTTCCAAATTCCTAGACTGTAGTCACCCCAGTATAATATAGCCTTACATTCTAGCCACCGATTTATAACAAAAAATACTAATTTTTCACCTGCAATTATTTCACTTACGGTCCTAAACCCTTTGCATGTTTATGCCTTACTGTTAGATTTATATGAAGATGCAAAAATCAATTAGCTGTTTTATGTAACTTTTGATTATGCTTCGTTTATGTTGGCAACTACTAGGCGATTGCTCTGCCATGGTGCGTTGTTTGAGTAATTAAATCAGTCTTTTTTGTGCCGCAATGATGCTGTGACTACTTCTTTGTACTGTTCCCTTCATAATCCAAGGTAAATTAATTCTTTGTATTGATCCCTTCATAATCCATAGTAAATTAATTCTTTTTATTGATCCCTTCATAATCCATAGTAAATCAACTAGGGAGTTAACGGTTGATTCAAACTATAACACACTCTTCTTCGGTATCGCACTTAACATAACCTTCACAAAGTCTTGTGGTCAGTCGCACTCCATCCTCATAAATCTTATAAATTATTCCGAAGAGATAATGCCTTTCTTCCCCATATTACTCTTACGAAACTCTGCGGTCATGTTATCTCTCCCTACAACCTCATCCAATCCCATTTCCCACGCCCCTCTTACCATTTCACCACACATGTTCGAATGCAATCCATGTCGCAATCCCTTCTTTTTTGTAACGCTCCGTGTTATTTCTTTACCATCAATCTCTTCAGCACCCGCTGCAATGTTTACCAAAATTCTCGCACTAAAATTATGAATAATTGCCTGTATTATTTTACTGACATTGCTGAGGTGAGATAATTTTAAGTACGCTCAACTGTACATGAATTTTAAGTAAAAACTCGCCAAATTCATGGTTAAACATTGACTGGCGTATGAGACTTACGCAGATGTATTTGTGACAATTACTCTAATGTCCCACTTTATAATACTGCCTCTGAAAGTTATAAGTTATCTTTCATCTCCTTTCTCATTCTGAAACATCATTTGTATACAAATTTCTATCTAAAACGTAACTTGTACTTTGTGTTACTAATGACACTCCATCACCATTTTTACTTCGGCTTCTGAAGACATGATGTGCAATGTCTTCATTAGCACTATCATGAACAGGGCCAACTACGCCTTAGAAAATAAATAGAAACACTTGTATTTATAATAATGGTTTATTTTCAAAAGTGGCAATCATTGACTTTGGAAGTTACAAGCATTCGAGGGCATCTGGCCGGATGCGATGTCATTTTCACCTTCCCTTTCCACTTCTCCTTCCGGCCGTAGCTCTCCAATTTATGCCCGTCCATCTGAAAAGATACATCAATTGCTTCATAATTTCTCATAAATTTCTTTAAAAATTAATTATTTTAAAAATTTGAACATGATAATACAGTACCAAAGTCGTAAATATAATGTACATGGTGATTCCCAGAAGAGTTTTATTTTACACACTTTATTTTTTATATTCCTTTAATTTGAAGGCTCTGATGACAGCGAACATTTCTATTTTTTTCAAATTATATGTGGCCATTTAAGGAGATCTCTCCGATGCTTGACCATTTCACCCGTGATTGTCTGATTACTCCTGAGTAATCTGAAAAAGTCACTAAAAAAGAAAATTTAAATTTAGCTACTTTTTTTTACTCATCTGGGAGAGAATATTCGATTTACGCGACAAAGGAGAAAATCTTTTCTCTAACTTGGAGTAGAGTCGCTCTCCGCGGCCACAAATGTGGCCGGCGACTTCAATCGCTTTGCGCGAGAGTTAGTGACGCAACTGTTATCTTTCGCCTAATTCAAAAAAGTGCAACAGTTTCAATACCGCCAAGCAACTCTGATGAGAGAGCTGGGTGCCCAGCAACTTTCAATGGTTTATCAGTACTTGAGGCATCATCTACTTCAACCTTACAAGTAGGCCTACTAGGAGCATCGAGTGGATTGCCTGCAACACCTGATAGGCCGACATGTGAACCTCTAGCAGGATGTTCTACCGGTTCTACATTTAACTTTGAGCTCCACAAAGCTTCTGAAACTCCTGATGGTTACAAATCAAAAGCCAACACTTTAAAGTGTGTAACACCAGAGGAGGTGCAACCGTACCCCAAAGCAGGTCCTAGAAAGACCGTAAAATCAGGAAGGAAACCTGGTAGGACCAGAATTGTAACAGATACACCTGAAAACGAACAAATAAGACAAGGCAAACTAAAGAAACAGTCAAAAAAGCAATGCCAGATGTTGACAGAACAACCCAAGAAACATTAGTTTGACGGAAATTTAATGATTAAAAAAGAACAAACAGATCAGTTCAAAAAAGGTCTTTAAAAAAACAAACATTGACCAAGCGTGGGAATAAAAGGCGTAATTCATCGTCATCCTCTGAAAATAATGTCGTTCCTTTGGTCTCAACTGACGACGAGGATAGTTAAGATGAACAGTGCCTGTACTGCCATGCACCGTACAGCACTGATGGAGGGGGAGAAATTTGGATAAGGTGTGATGTTTGTCTTCGTTGGACCCATGAACTTTGCACTGAGATGTGACAAAAAAGACTGGAAAACTTTTTTTTTGTGATTCTTGCTCTAAAAAGTTGAATTTTTACATTTTCAGCTTGGCTAAATATTTTTAGATTCATGTTTTCCTGATTTGATTAGTCTTGTTTCTTATTCGAATTACGCTAAGATACATAACTTACCATTTTCAATGTTTTACAAAATTATGTTGTCATTAAAATACTAGTTTTTCCAATTGTAATAAAGTTTTTTTACTATGTCCTACGTGCATAACTTGTGTTTCTAGGTACAACAGGTGGTGTTCCCTGGTACATAAACATGATGTGCCAAGGAACATTTGTAAGTATTAAGAATTTATTTATTTTTTCAGTTCCAGTACATATATACCTAAGTATGAATCGTGGTTCGGGGTCCAAGTAATAGTGATAGATGATGGTAAATGAGTAACACTTTTTTTTCAATATAACTAAAACGTTATAAAGGGAAGTTTAAAAAGTGTTCCCTGGTACAATACTCTCACCTACATTTGTTTGTACACAATCTTTCATCGTGTAAAACGGCCTCAATAGAGTCCGTCGGGATTCCCAAGGTATTCAATACCAAGTGGCAGTAGAAAAGTTGGTGAATTCGTATAGGGGGCGATTCGATATTTAACAAAATATCCTTTTGTAAGCGACTCTGAAAAATGATATATAGAGCTATAATTGTAACTTGGTCATCTATTTTCCGAAAAAATGTGCCGGATCAAGTTCCGAGAGTCACAACTGCGGCCATGTTGAGTTATGCGCTTCCAAGCCAGCCACCCGGACACAATCGCAAGAAACATGGGAGGGGGGGGGAGTTACGGTCCATGCTCCGTCTTAGTGTGCCTTAGTAGTCTTCATGTATGCTTAAGGGCTGCAATCAACTAATCTTAGGATCGAACGACTAAAGATCAATGTTGACGTATAAAAGAAAACAATTTTCTGTAACCATTGCTTCCTTTATAATAACGAAAACACTGTGGCAATTGGATTTCAGTATATTACATACTTGACAGTGTTAATTTTAAACATTTCAATCACGATGGAAAAAATACGTAATATATATTTGTTACAAGACTTGATAATAATTTTATTGTAATGTCCTTAATTAAAATAGGGCAAGCTTTAATTCACCATGGCTACTTTTCCATTATTGGTGACGTTATCTGTAAGCAAATTTATCAATTTACAGCCCTCTGAAAACCCTGCATAGTAAGATATAAATACGACTCGAGTATGCTGCACGGGCAGCGCCCCCCCCTCCCCCTCCCCTCCGGCCCATGTTCACTTCCCGCGGGACGATCTCCCCTCTCCGCCTCCACCGCTCACTCGGCTACCGCCTCGTCACACTCCACCGCCACACCACCGACGAAGGTCACTGAATCATATGCTGCACGAGCACATATGAGCCCATGCTTCTTGATATATTTCTCTCTTCACTAAGTCTGAGGCTACATTATTCAATTCATAATCCTCGTCTAATAAAATGCGCAGTACATAAGAGCTAGCGAAATCTTCTAAAGCCGTCGGGCTGGCCGTGACATCGACCACGCCCCGACCGCGATGCAGAGCTTCCACTAAAGCCCTGGGTACCGATTCCTGGATCTGTATCCAGGGTGTGCAGTTTCCCCTGCTTGTACGCGACAAGGAGACGTGTAGACCACGCAAGCGGCGCCGTAATTATCTTGGCGTCCCTCCCGCCATCTTGTGTCGTGGCGCTGCCATTGGCTGTTACCTCCGGCGTCCATGGAGGGGAGGTCGGAGTCAACAGGTGTGTCCAAGGTAGCCACTCCTCTTGTACTTCATAAATCCGTCGCGCGTGGAAAGCGGCGCTCTTAGCAGAGTCCTCTGGATTGCCGGTAATACACTACATAGTCCTCTGGATTGCCGATAATACACTACATAGTTATATTGAATTTTACCACTCTGCTTGCCGAATTGTAATTGAACCGGTTCAGGTGGACTTTAGCCCACCAGGACGCGCGCGCGTCCTGGTTTTGCGCGCGCCTTTGTATTGTGCGCGCCTTTGGCGCCGTGAATCGGGACCTCAAAAAAAGAAATCCAGTCGCTAAAAACCGTGTAGTTAGTAAGAATATGGCTGAGTGAAATCAACTTCAATCGCTGCGACCGTATTTTTCGAATGACTGAGATACAAGCATTCAATATACCCTTAGTATGCGGGCATTTTTATTACAATTATTAAAATGCGCTTGGTAGCTAAATTATTATTCCATCATTTAAAAAGCATAATATTACCTCTTCATAAATTTGCTTATTCTATTTGAATCTTAAACATTTTCATGTTTTTATTTTTGCTGTGTTTCATTGCATGAACTAGGAAACGCTGGTGAGACACGTGATGTATCCTTAAGTCGAAAAAAAAAATTGGCTATTAAATTTTTTTTACTGGGTCAAAATGGAAACTTCCATCCGATAAATTGAGCGCAAATTATTTTTTTTAAACACACAAGAAACATTCAAATCCAACATTTTGTATAAATTATCATCAGTATTTAAAAAAAATGTTTTCGTAAAATTATGCTGTCATTTAACGCAATTGCTGATGCATAAAGGTAAAATATTGCAGATGATAGAGTAAAATATTACCAGAGTAAAAGATTGCAGATGACAGAGCAATGCAGGTGGAGAGGAATATGTAAGGGGATTGGTGCGGTGGCGAGAGTACTTTCTTCCCATCCCGAAGACCTTGGTTAGAATCCCGGAAGAGGCTGAGATTATTCAGGGAATCTCTTTATGGGTGCCTACTAGTCCGTGGGACCTCTTGGCGCCTTCCATTAGGAGTAATCCATAGCCGACGCCGATTTTCTCTCCACCGTACGCCTCAAATAATCCTTACCATTCCTCGCCCTCCTATTCTCCGTAAATGGAGAAAATTCCTTCGGTTTTCGGTCACCTAGCCAAATAAAGCTTCCACGTTGGAAGAAGGTTGGTTATTTTGGATGGCGTCCGAAAACTCATTTGTACCACAGGCAGGTGGATGAGTCGATTGGGCATTGAGGGATTATTTAGGTCATGGAGGAAGGGTGGAGAGAAACCTGGCATTTGACTAATTTCAACGGAAGGTTCTTGGGAACTTGGGAACCGCAGTAATAACACATCTTTTTTCTAGAAATGCGCGAGTCCTATTGGTTGGGGAAAATTTCAATTCTTCTCCAGAGCAAAAGAGTAATCCTTCCCACCATGATCTTGAGAAGACCACAGCAGCTTTAGCCTTAGCCTCCTATGCAGTTGGGGTTTAAGTGAGGCTCTAGCTATTCATATTAAAGAAAGGGTTGTGAAGGTACGAATATGTGGAACGCATGGCTACTTGCTATCTCCATTTCCACCAAACCGACTCGAGTCCTGTACGTGCTTATCGTGCGAATGCACTGTTTTCTTGGCGTTTTTGTGGTCGAGGCTTTCTTCCACGCGATACGTGCTCCCGGCTTGGCTCGCCTATCTCCCGCTCGGAGGGAACTCATTGGCGGCTCCGCCTCGGGAAGCGGCAATGAGAGTGAGGAGACGAAGGGTGACGTGAGTGAGATGAGCACGCGTGGAGGAGAGCGGATGAATCCGAGTCATGAGGTGGTTAAATCCTTCTTTCTTCCGGGCGCGAGCCCTCTTGAAATGTGGTGCATTTTTCATTCCTCGATATGTCTCAAGGTTGAAGTTTTATCGATGGTGGAATATAAGGGTGAGAATTTTTTAAATATTCATTAAATAGTGTGGTTTCTTTGGTATAAAGGTTATAGCTGCGTCCAAACTCGCCAGTTAGGTACCTAAATCCGGATTTTTCGGGAGGACACCATCTTCAAGTGTGTCCAAACTCGTTAGGCATCATAAGGGAGTGGATTTAGGTAGCCAAATCGATCACCAGATTTAGGGAACATTAATTCCTACCTTAATCTGCCACCATTTTGAAATTCCCATAATTCCAAGTGCTGCAAGCGTCAAGGGGTGAGACAGAGTAGATACGATTGTCATAGCTGGGAAGTATTTAAGAGTGTACCAATTAGATTTTTTTAAATTGTCTTACGCATGACATTTGTTAGATATGTTTCAAGTGAAACTTTCGTTTTTGGGAGTGACGAATTAATCGAAGAGTTAAAGGAGAGGGCTGATCTAAACTAAAAATATAAACTAACAATAAACTACCCTACACCTAAATAAAGTCAACAATGACACAAGTTTTAAACGAAACTAAAAAGAATAACTACAATACAAAAGAAACACTCAAAAAAACGGCAAGCTAATAGTTAATAGTCTTCCAATTACAATTAAAACCTAAAAATTCAAATGTAAGTAACAGATAACTTTATGATTTTCGACAAAGCTCCTGTATCTTTGGGAAACTGCACATAAATGAAATTAATATTATTTAACATTTATTTTGCATAATTTTCATTGGACATCATTTCTTCGCCTTCATATGGATGTCACCGCATGGACCTTCTTAGGATATCATTTACATGGCATCCTATGAACATCCACAGGATGTCCTTAAGGGACTTCTGGATGCTAAATGGACATCCATTGGACATCATGTGGTGGCTGAGACAGACCTTAAACAGACGCATTAATGATACACGCACAAGGAAAGAACTGTACAGGGAGAATATAAAATTCGAATTGAAGTTATCAACTACACGATCACTAATGCAATACACTGCTCAGTCTAATGCGAATCGTTATCTACCAAAAATCAATACAAGCACAATGAACAAAAGCTAAAAGTACGTGCTATAGTATGCTCCTGTAAGTGACGGGATGTAACTATAAAAATCTTAATGCTACGAATTAAATACCGAATATTCTTAAACTACGAAAATAATGAGGAACTGTATTATTTTCGCATTCCAATTTTCAAACAGCACTAGTCACGAGGGTCATTTGTTCAAAATATTTACGTATTTCCCTTGTACTTCGTTTGCTTCAAGCTCAGCAATCAAACTCAAGCTCCCTTTCTGTTAGCAGCCCAAAATTTAGGAAGCCAAATCCATGCTCCCTAATGCCTAACGAGTTTGGACATGGCTTTAATGTTCAGGGAGATTGATTTGTAAAAAGGGGCGGAGTCATGATTGCACTTGTTCCTGCTTTCGACATCGCAGCGTTGCCACTTTGCTACCAGACTCCATACCCGGCAACACTGAATATGGAGCTGGACGGAGCGCTGCAGCGCGCTGCAGGCAAGGCGGCCGGCCTACGCTTTCTGCTTTACTTTCGACAAGCACACGTTTCATTCCTGGAGGTGGCGCTAATTTATTTTCAGCTTCCCTTTACGATAGTTAACCCTTTTAGTGCCAGCCTCCGTTGCCTGGTTTACGTGAAAAACGCCAGGTTATTTCGACGAATTTTATTTTCTTTTTATAGCCACATATTAGATTGTCTTCAGAATTGATAAAGAAGCATGATAGAAACTGAAAGCTATGGGACGAGAAGAGAGGGTCCGAGCGTAAAAATATGCGGCTGATAGATCGGCCCGTGGCATTTTTGCCACAAACCCCACGGACCGATAGGTCTAAAGGCTGGCAATAAAAAGGTTAACATATAGCATTTCACAGAGCTTGCGGGCAAAGAGTAGTAATGCCGTAAATACATATCTGGCATTCTTACATATTCTTCAACCCGTTCCAACGCTCATCGAAAAGACGAAGGTCGATTATGGTACACTAACTTGCAATGATAAATGCAATAACTAGTCACCGAATTGATTTCTGGAGAGTGCTTTTCGGTGGCGGGGGGGTTAAATCCTCGCCTAGTACTAACTTGAGAGTCGAGGGTTCGAGTCCCGCCTGGGTGAATTTTTCAGCACTAACGACAAGGATAACTTCGTTCGTCCCATGTTACCTCTTCGTTTCACGCCGAAATACCTTGGGTGGTGCTATTAGGATAATGAAAAATAAACACACGTTTCAATGTTGTGTGACGCAAACCCTGCTCTGATTCCGAGCACACGTTCTGAAGGCCGTTTTAAATTTGTTTACACAAAATCTTCCGTGAACTCTTGCATGATGCAAAATTTATCACGTAAAGTGGCAAATTGTACGAACGCTTGTGCGAATTTCTCAATGCCTGCACGGGAAATAGAACCTGTTCTAATTTCGTAGAGACAAACGTACAGTCTCATGTACATTCCTTGGTATAAAAAACATCATCGTGTAAAACGGCCTTCACAAATGTTCCAGGAACTATGCGATACACGAGTAAGGTCCGCTGGGGAAAACAAAAGGCTGCGCTGATTCTCCGCGAGGAGGTGGGGGTGGGTGGAAGGGCGGGGAGCAGTTGGGAGGGGGGGAAGGAAGGGGAAAAGAACTCCGGGGGCGGGGGGAGGAAGGGGTGACTTGGGGAGGAAAGGGGAAGGCGGTGGGTGGAAGGGGAGACGTGGGGGGAGGGAGGGGAGACGTGGGGGGAGGGAGGTGATAAAAAAGGGGGACTCGGAGGGTGGGGGGCTGTGAGGCTGTCTTCCTCTCCCCCACCCACCCCCTCTAACTCCCTCTACCGGCTGTTCGGACGCCTACGTGAGGGCAACGGGAGTCATCGTGAAATACCACGGCAGCTACTCTCAGGGAGCGTGAGGCTCGGGATGGTTCTGCAGCCGTCGTGCAATATCTACATCTACGAAGTACCGTGCAAGCCACCACTAGGGTGTGTGGCACGGGGTGATTCCGCACCAGGCATGCAGCACTTGTCCCAGCACAAGTCAGAACCTCGCACGCTCCCCCGGCCGCAAGGCGCAGGCCAAAAAGCAGTCAGGAGAACATTGCTCAGTCCAACCGGAAAATGGGAGAGGGATACGTAAATGAACATGCAAACATGCAGAACAATGCTATGGACACATCTAGTGGTTAACATTACCGATACCGTTAATTTATGAATGCTACGAGATGCTACTTCATGCAGAGAACAAAATACAATAATGCCGGACAAATCGATCGGTGTGAAGTGTTAGTAATGAGTGCGAGAAAAATATGTACTCGTTCCAGTAGAAGGTCGAACCCTACACGCTCCTCGAGCCGCGGACCAAAAGGGGGACTGGAGAATTATGCATGGATTAACTAGGGGAGTAAAAAGTTAACAAGTACGCAAACATGCAAATCACGGGTTAAGAAACTAATATTGTTGAGTAATACAAACACCTGTGATTCATGGAAACTGTGTGAAGCAAATGCATGCAGAAAACCAAATCATCCGGGGCTAGGTGTTAGTAATAATGACAATAAAAATTGTGTTGTACAAAGCAGTGAGCTACTAGAACTATTGCGCCAAGTTCATGAACAGGAGCCTGTAAAAGAGTCCCTTCTCCAATTCCTTGCTCCCTTCCTGGGACTTTTTTACAATTTGTATCCTCTGCATCTACACACAGATCAGGACTGATTAGCCTGCATCCACACCGTCATCTTCGTGCGACAGTGCGTATGTGACAACATATTTCAGTAGGTCCGTCGTACCGTCTGAGACACGAGGATTGACGACTATGTACTAACCCAGCGGGCTTAAAGCGTTCCACATTTAGTTGACATTATTGCCTCCTCTGGACATTCAATTCACATGTAAATCTCCATAAGGCCGGAGGTGCGACTTTACCAATGACAGCAGGAAATTAATGTGATGCTATGCAATTTAAAATGACATTTTCTGAAGTAAAGAAGATGCTACATTTAGTGATGGCAATAATTAATCGATTTAGTTTAAAATAAATATCATAAAAATATGTCCTTGAATTTCCGTTAGTATCGGAGCGCTTTGGATTTCATCTCCCTCACTCAGTTGCAGACTAACGGTTCACAGTATTACAATAAAACTTATGCAAAACGTTTTTATACGTTTACCTCCATTAAAGTTAGCTTTAATTTGTTTTTAACTTAGTTTCATCGTTATTGTATTCCTTTAAATATCTTTTGGACAAAATATTTTGAATTTTGCAAGGTAAAAAGCGGTCGCCTACTAACTTTTGTATCTCACAATATAGATCCATATATGCTGCGGATGAAATTTAGATAAAACTTTATATTTTTTTGGTGAAAAAATCGTAACTCTATCTCAATTACAAAGGGAGTTATGAATTTTTGATGTCGCCAAATATTTTCGACGCGCCATAATTCCGCCGCTTGCTCTGTCCTGCCAGCTAACCTATCGCGTGGAAGGGAGATTCGGGAACGGGAAGTTTACGGGGTGCGGAATATTTTATCATAACATTAACATTTGTGATATTAATAAAACAGGAAACAAGATTTGCTCAAATGAGAAGTTAGAAATAACTACAAAATATGATGAACAAGCCGCAAAAAGAGATAATTATTTTTTTATTTCTCTTACTCAAGGGCTCCAGAAGCGCTGACCCTCGAAGTCCCCCACCGTGACCCCTTGCCACCATTTAGTGCCTCAAGCAAAAAGGGGAGATTCGACACCACTGGCGACCTTTGACATAAGTTTTTCTCAACCACAAATCTCTCGTGACATTATCGAAAAACTTTCCTTATTCAGGCATGGCAATGCCCCACATTTCCTCGGCATTCTCCAATAAATCGATCCATAAACGTCAGTACTTTCGAAACCCATGGCATTAATAATGCTGTCAATGATCGACACGCGAGGTGAATGAAACTTAAAATGAAGCGTTAAGAATAAAAAAAATTCCATTTCATTATGCAGCTAATAAACGTAACTTAGATTTTAAAAATACCAGACTATGAAAACCTAATGTTTACTTTATATTCCGGTGATTCATATAACCTTTACATAGCAAAATTTCATCACCATGTCTCTTATTATGTGCAAAATTAAACACTTCTTTGAAACTAAGTAATTTTGGCGCGGAGTTATAAGTGGTTACCTATGTTGTCAGGATAACTCCCGCGGAGCGGAATATTTGTGGAACGCGCTATAGCTCGCTTCGGAAGAGCGTGTGGCAGGGGGTGGAGGGTGAAGAGGAAAGAAAACAGGGAGAAGGGAGAGGGCGGGAGAGGGACGGCAAGGTGTGTTCTCGTGTGGGTTGTGATTGGATTGGTCCCTTGAGTAGTAATTGTTTAGGGGCTATTACAATGGAACGGAAGGCGTGTTCACTAATATTATTACCCCTCCCACCTACACGTAAAGCAACGTAGGATTTCACAGAACACCCACTTTCTCTCGTGATCCTTCGTAAGACTAGACTTTGGAAAGCATGCGTGAACTCGTGGATATACGCATATTTCTCGCAATTTCGTGCACCTACTGGCGACATTCAGGAACGCTAGAGTATTTAATAATGGAGGTTGCAATTCTGGAGCTGAGCGCAGATGGAAAAAACTTTTGCCGTTGGCTGACATGAGTTTACTGCAGTGAAACTACCGCGCTGTTTGCAATGATACGAACTCACAATCAGACTCCTCGTCCGACGATGATTGGAAAAGTTGTGCAAGATGATCTCACGAGTAACTTAACATCTTACATTGATTGGTGGATCCCTCACCCTCAAGCACAGCACTTGAAAAATGCTGTAGTTGGATCAACTTCCAGCACCAAAATATTCTTACACCAGTGAATTGTTTTATTTCCTGTATGACTTTAGACTTCAGCAAAACATTTTGATATCATTTTTCTGTATACAATGGAATTACGCAGCATTATTTAAATGGAATCTTTTTTCGAAGCCAGAGCATCTGAGGCTGACATATATTATCAGGAGATAGCTGTCTGTACCGAAACACAAGTGTCAACGTGATTTTTTTATATTGGATATCAATACTGGGTATATATTGGATATATATTGGGTTCACTTAAAGTAACGTAGCTGTTACAATGCGCCTGCATACGTTTCTTCCTCGTCAACATCGCGTCGACAATACTACAGAGTTAAACATGAGGAAGGGCGCGCGGGGTGTTTCTTACACCTCAAACGTTTACTCAATGTAACTGAAGCATTGCCTCTACAATTTTGCAAGTATTCAAGCCATCAAATTTCTTGCATTTTAACCTTCTCGCGGGTTAAATAGCGACCTCGCAACAACAATTTTCAAGGCAGCAGTCAGAATTTATGTGGGGAGGGGAGAGAACCAAGTAGATGAGCACAGCACCTTGCGCCGTGATTCATGGTTGAATTTGAGAATTTAAAAATTAATATTACTTGTTCCAATTTAGATTAAATAGTCCTATAATATCTAGTTCGGCAACTTTATTTGTCTTATTTTAACCTATCCCAAAAAATAAACGCACTCGTTAATTAAAATAATATTTTTGAATTGAAAGTTTCACATGTAGAGACAACGATACATGTCGGGGGGGGGGGGGGGGGGGGGGGGGGGGGGGGAATACTACTACGGAAAAATACTACGGTTGGGAAAAATAGGGGGAAAAATCACTGAAAACGATAACGTAGTTTATGCACGACCCCTTACTTGCCTAACCTCCCTCGTATTATGCCACATTAAACAACGGTGAATAGTCCACGTAATCCAAGTAGTTTGGACGACGTGATCGTACGTTTTCGTGTTTTTTCTTTTGCTCGCCATGATTCGAACTGTTCGCGGCGTTCAGCCCTCCTCCGACCCGTGGCTGTAGCCCCAAAATCTTCTCCCCCACCCACCCCTCCTCCTCGTGGGAGGGCAGCAAAGATCACTTGCCGTTTTCCTATGTTCACAGCAGCGACTCGCATATTTTACCGCAATGTCTTGCCACAAATACTCTGTTCTCAGGAGATGTCGTGATCCAAATAGTAAGTAATTAGAGATAATATTACCGCAGGTTACCTATCATTTGTGCCTGTCCTACGTGAAAATGAAAATTCTTACATTCCTTGTAAGCATGAAATTCGAGCTGCTTTTTATATTAGTTGATATTCATGAAAATATGTATTTAAATATCTTTCTGAAATACAGTATGAAAATTACGACGCCATGCTCAAAACATAGAGACCCGAATCTCTAAAGCCGTGTTTACACGATGCATTTACCCGCGCAAGTACGTGGCTGGACAGATGCGTGAACACATTCAACAAATTAGAACATGGGCTATTTTCTGTCCACGCATTCACGCATTTGCGCAATTTTGAGTGTTTACACGGTGAAATTTTGATGATGATTGTGTTCACGCATCTACCCGCGCGGGTAAATGCATCGTGTAAACACGGCTTAAAACGCCGTACCCGTGGTAGTAGGAACAACTTACATCAATTGCAATTGGCTAAAATACCTCAAAGGCTATTGAAAAGTTCGGGTTCGAATCGTAGTCGAGCAAAAAACTCTTCCGACGCGAATTTCCTCAATTGGTCTCATAGCTTGAACTCTAATGAGTGACAACACACAATGATAATTTTTACCATTTTCACAATATTTCTGTCGGTTCATTGATCGCGAGGAGGTTCATGTAAGCAATTAGGTTTAGTATAATTTTGCACGGAGGGAATCATGGAGTTGAACAATAATAATTAAATTCATCGGCCACATATAGATTTCAGGAGAAGCCTCCAGTGGTAGTATGAGCATTGATTTCTGTCGTGAATCAGATGTCACAGGGAGGGAAATAGAAATGGGTTTACAAATATAGTCAAAATACCTCGGGCGGGTAGGGTGGAATTCGGGAAAACATTTCCGCAATCAAAAACATACCGGGGGAATTAGTCTCCATCGTCGTTGGTGTTCTCGAGAGTCACATCCGTATCCACAGGTCCCGCTCGTCGCCCATGGTGGGCCGGTGGTCCTGGAGCAGCGTTCTCGTCCCCTGGACGTTCATTTGGAGGTCCAGAAGGTTCTTCGCCACCATTTCCAAGTCCCGGGGGCTCAACAGCGCGGTGAGTTGGGGATGGTTGACCACCTCGTCGGGTTTCTGCATTGTTTAGTCGGGCAGGCCCATCGTCTGCGGATGACTCGTTCATCCATTGTTGCTGAAGGCCCGCGGCCCACATGGAAAAGCAACGCATCTCATCCCAGTTGAAATTCTCCCCAGCGTAGGCGAGAGCCGGTCTTCCGCCATGGTATGCACGGGGAGTCGGACCAGAGTAAGCCATCCTGCCACGGTATCCACGGGGAACCCGATAACGGAAAGTCACCAGGAGCCGTATACGGCTAACGCGCATTGCGCGGTTATCGCCGCCCCGACCACCCCTGTATCGTTGAGCCGAGCCCATAATATGCCGACTAACGCGTCCTCTAAACACCCCGCGTTGGAAGCGGTAAACTCTCTTGCCTCTATCCATTCCTCACTGTTCAATTAGATACACACAATGAACGATACAATTCCACCGCAGCTGCGGTCTCGGACTTCTTCTAACGTGATGGCGGTCACTAATCATTCACCGATAGTCTCCGACGCAGTGTCGTTGACGAATCACCGTCACCTTGGAGGAGTCACTCCACCTCCCCTCATCCGCCGCCTCGCCGCTTGCAGCGCCATGGCGACAAAAAGCCGAGAGTTGCGGTACACGGTGAGCCAAATGAGGGCGAAGGACATGGCGGCGCGGGGGTGCAGTAACTTCTATCGGCACCACGTCATCGTCACAATCGCGTGACGTCATCCAATCACCGGGTTCCGGCAGTGCATTTGAAGTTTCCCTAAGCTTCCAAACCACCCCAAATTGTTTTCCGTCTGTAGATTGTCTCTGATTTGCGTTCAAAACGACGAAATTGCGGTTAAGTTGTGTTGATTCCGAGGTAAATAAAGTTCTCTGAGCTCATTGGTATCATGTTCTTTTTACGTGTGTTCTAATTACACGAGTGCAGTTCATAATACCTAATGTTTTCTGTTGTCTACATATCGCCACTATCCATGGGTGTGCTTAATCAGTTATTCGTGCAACCAGTGAGACTTAGTGATATTTACCTGCAATGAATATTGTGAACATGTAGATTCATTGTTTGACTTAAAATCATTGTAATGTTGCGATATATTTCGGTTGTGATTTTGATTAATGATAATATTTTCTCACGAAGTTGGAATAGCTACCGGGAGCTTTATTGTGCCTGTGATGAAAATGGCTCGAATAATGTATGTATTGTTTTAATTAGCTATCTTTAGCATTAGCGTGCTTCATTTTGGTTACTAGAATTAAACAATGGTTTTGTTGCTTATTTTATTGTGTTTTTTGCTTTCGAATCAACTCTTTATTCTGTTGATAAGTTCGTTGGCTCTTGAATTTATGGCGCTTGCCTTAGTGATACATAAGTTGTGAGTCATAATCAGTAAAGTGGTATTGCGTAAACTGGTTGGTAAAATTGTGTTGATTTGGATGAAGTTCTGTACAGAAATATAATTCATATTATTATTAATTAATTATTGATGTGCTCCTCCTTGCCATCGATGCAAGTAATTGGGATTGGTACTTGATACTTTTTGGCATATTTGTATCTGAAAAATGGTTAACATAAACGTTTCAAGTATTTTTGTTTTTCGCAACGCAGAAATTGATGCCATTGGTACCTCAATTAGTTTCATGTATTAAATAAATTATGTAAGCGGCGTATGCAGCAATAATAGTCGAACAAAGCAAATCTTAAATTGGATTATAAAAGAAGCTTTCTGCTATACCGGTATTCGAAGTCGATTTTGATTGGCCCGATTAACGTGATTCATATTTCATTACGTCATGTGTTTGTGGTGGCGAGGTGGTGCCGATAAAAGTTACTTTCCCCCCGGGCAGCTGTGTCCTACCTAGAGATGAGCCTCTTTGAAAATTACCGCGGTAATTTTCGTAAATTACCATGGTATTTTTCGTATTTTACCGCGCCCCTTGAAAATAACCGTAATTTTTGGTAATTTTCTAGATAATTCACCTAAGCTAGAGATAATTTTTCATACAGATAAATTTCCAACATGTTCTTTTAAGCCAAGTCCACATTACCGACGTGTTTAATTATAAATTGAGGCATGTACAACTCATTTTTGGCATATTTTACTTAAATTATAACATTATTAAGTAATTATTAGTAAAATATTCTTCTTGAAAATTTCTCATACTTTGACAAAAGAAAGCCAGTTTGCGTGTTGCTGCCGTAGTTCTTTTTACAATTTTAAAAATCCTAATAGATTAATGTTGTATTAGGTATGGTTTAAACATGGTTATTCCCTTCCTATTGCTACTGGCTTTCTTATTTAACCATACATTTTCTGTTTAATGCTTAAAACTGAAAAAATACTGGAAAATTACGGTAATTTTCCCATCATCCCTAGTCCTACCCCCCTCGCCCTGAATCGCTGTTTCGCACAGGTTGCGGTGTACAAAGGCGCGAGGGGGGGGGTGGAGAAGGAGGGGGTAGACGAGCAGGAGGGGGCCGCTGCGAGATTGCCATTGGCCCTTACGTAACCCTTTCCCCTCCGATGCGATACTTGTCCTTGAGTCACGGAGTTCCGACCGGGGAAAATCTTCATATTTCCACGAACAAAATGCTCTCCTCATGACACGAAACTCTTTTAAGGCCGTTTTACACGGTGCATTTATTTGTACTATCTATCGTACGAACGCATGTACAGTCATGTGTGCAACCAGCTAACCAGCAGAAATAAAATGATTATTATTATATCACGCGGGATATCAAGAACTCTACTTGAGGACGCGACCAGTCATAAATTTGGTGGAATAAAATAATTTTAAACCCAAAGATCGCGATTACACTGAAAAACCAGAACACCAAATAACACGACGAAATGACGATGTAAACATTTCAGCAACTTTGAGTTAACTCTTCTCGGGTTCTCTACAGGTTCAAACTTTTCATAATTGCCGACGAGTAATTAATTCTCACCTTGAGAATGAGTGAGGAGTCGTCTCTCGAAACGTCGACAATTAAGCATAGTTTAAACCGGTGAAGAGCCCGAGAAGAGTTTACTCATTAAAGATTATATACACAGGATAATAGTTACTCATATTATTCGACGGTAGAGTGTTAATCCTTTTTATAAACAACTTTATTTTCAATCGTAACACAGGCACCACAGTTTTCACCATAACTGCACCATCTGTTGAATAAAACAGGATCAAAAATTGTATGATTGTGCGAATGGAATTTGAACAGGTTCTATTTTCCGTTCAGTCATTCATAAATTCGCACAAGCGTTCGCACAATTTGCAGCTTTACACGGTACAATTTCCTGATACATGCGTTCGCACGATAGATTGTACAAAAAATGTGCCGTGTAAAACGGCCTTTACACCTCTGCAGGTAGAGATGTAAGTCGAAAATATTCTCCAGAGAATATTCTCCGAACATGAGAATATTCTCTGTAAGATTATGCTCAGAGCATTTTTGAGCATTTTCTTCCAAGTTGTCTACGTAGACAGTGCCAATAAATGTTTGAAAATTTTAATCTGAATAATTATTTGCCTATTTAGGTATGCTTTAAAAGCTGTGACAAAAGAGGAACAGGAAATGGGCCTACTTAAGTTGAGAGTCGACCTAACCTCACATTTTGTAGTGTGCTGCTTTAACATAGGGTGCTTTCCATTCACTCTCGTGTGCTAATCACTACGTAACACAACAGCGCTCTTGCCTTCCATTCATGCCGGAACCTGCGCAATAGGTAGAGCACTTAGAAACAACTCAACAGCATCATTTTTGTGCGCTAATCGTCGAGTGCGGTTGCGCGAAGCCATGGTAACGAAATATTTTATTTTCTTATTGCTCGCATATATGCGGCCATATAGTTAATTGCGTATCTCCGGTTTTAAAAATTTTGAGGGGTCGTTCACACTGATTGAATACAATTTGACGAATTTCTAATGCATGGAATAGAGAAAGTCAGTGTTCAATACTCGATAACAATTAATAATTGCTTTAATTACATGTTCTGCAATCTAGCTTCCCTGAATTACTTTCGAAGAAAGTGACCGCTTTTCGTCTATTTTAAGAAAATGTGAAATGTGTTAGTAAATACGGATGATACCGATTACTAAATAAAGACTGTCTTCGAAGTATTAATAAATAGTACTTGTTTTGGTATGCTTACATAAACATTAGTGCATACATATTAACGTTGATTAGTGACCTTTGAACAGCAGATGGAGGGTGTTAAGTATAATGACAACTTAACTTCCATAAACTCAATGAACTCTGTGGTCATTTTGGTCGACCACTTTAGGGAAAAAGAAGGTGCTTGGTTCAAGCAATTCCTGTGGAAGATCGCAGAGAAACTCACAGCAATCAATTGATGGAAAGCGGTCTGCACTGGTTCGAAGTTGTGTGATCACTTGCAATATTAGGTATGCCTCCTACGAGCGCTACAACTGAGAGGAGCTTAAATAGTTCGTACTCTGTAGTTCACACGAACAAACGGAATCGGCTTACTGTATAAAGAGCTGGAAAGCTTGTATATGTTTCCCACAATTTATAGCTACTGCCACCAGTAGGACAGGGCAAGGTTACGTGATTACATTCGTTCTCCAGAACTAGAAGAGCTCAGAAGTTGCCTCAGAGGAGGATGAACTAGATAGCGATTTGGAAGACGGAGAAATGAAAGCTAGCTCAGATGAGGAGTATAGTGAAGGTGAAGGACAAAGGTCGCAAGTTCATGTTTTGAAGAAAATGTGTCGCATGTAATTTGAAAAATTTCATTCACAATGGTTGTAACCTTTTTATTAAGTACCAATTCCCCCCGGGAAATAAAAATATTTTGACTTTATAAAAACGTTTTGACTAGGCCTAGTCAAAACCAAACATGCTACAAATATTTCAATTAGACAAAAACTTTTTACTGTACACATTACTAATGCATGGATACAATATACACAACTTTACTACAAAATTGAAGATGAAATAACATTATGTTGAAATTGTGACTTTGGCAATAGTGTAAAATGGATTGTGACTGTACAGAGGTCCCGAAAACACAATTTTATTATTGTCTTTAGAATATGCTCAGAAAATGCTCGTGATTGAGAATATTCTTGAGAATATTCTCCAAAAGAAAATGCTCGAGCATTTTACATCACTATCTGCAGGTGTCCGTGCAGCGCATAATGGTTATGACTAGTCTCAGTCCAAAATAGGGTATTTGGGTATTCAAACCTAAGACCTAATCGCCTTGCAGGGGTCTTTACGCGAGAAAGACTTGTGGTCGCGACGCGACGCCGTCTGGGATGTGTAGCAGCCGTTGCTATTTTCAACTTAAACATAATTTCAATTGGTTTATTTTTATTTTTCGATGAAAGATTTTCAGATTATCTTTGGAACAAAAACTAAACATAACACGATCTTAAATAAAACTATCCCCAGCGGGCAACTTTTGCCATCCGAGGAGACACTGATTGGTAAATGCTTGCCTGGCTATCTTAAAGTTACATCCTCCAATTTATGACGAACATTAACCATCGCTAACTTTGAACGAAACTTCACACATGCGCTATGCCTAGCCAGGCAGAAAATGTAAGACCGACTGCTTCCCCAGGCTTATGAAGCGCCTCGTTCTTGGCGTTCTTTAACTATAGTAGTAACGTGATCGCTTAAGCCTCAGGGGGGGCACTTTGCAGACCCACAGCCTGCGGGCCATAGATCGAGGTAATATTACCTCGATTTATGTGGTATCAGCCAGTAACTGTCGTTTCTGGGCAGCTTCATTCTTCTTGAATCTCCTTGTCTTACCTAGAGATGAATAAGTTGTTTCATCTCTTATTGCATGATTTCAGCAAGTAACACGCTACCTCGTTTCACATTAACTCGTTTCAAATGTGCAATAATCAACTCGTATTATGGCGTAATATAGACGAACGAAGGCAGTAAGTGGAGTAATATCGCGGGGTACATCGTGCACGCTACTTCAACAGACAAAGAACCGTACACGAAGCGGCAGGAAGCGGAAGCGGAGAGCACCGCTTCCGCTGTCGCTTTGCCGCGTGGAATCATGGTGATTGCCATTGCGGCATCTTTTAATCTGAATTTAGGTTTGCGATAATATTCTGTCCAAGGGGACGAGTCATGAATGAGGCGGTGACCCCCACCGGCCTTTGGAATTAAATATGTACGGAAAGCACATGTTGGCTTGCGCCGAATTAAAATCCCTCTTTGACACAATGCATCAAGGTAACGAAGTAAATCACAGTTATCTCCTGAATCTAAAAAGGTAAAAGGGGCATTTTCTGGCCGGGGCAAATTTGCTCCGACCAGGGCTAACTCCACCACACTGGGGTCGTCATAAGGATAAACCCGAATTTCGGGTAGTGGTTCGTGGTTTGGACTCACCGCTGTAGGCGGGGCTAGGTCTGGCTGCCTGAGGAGTTGGTCAAGGGGCAGCATGTCCGGCGGGTCGTCGTCCGGGATGCGCATGGTTCCGAACCCCGGTCCATTTGAGGGCAATTCTCCCACGTCGGATGCTGATGAATCCACCTCCGCTGTGTCTGCGTCACTCGGGACGGGGCTGCTTCCGCGGGAGGAGCCGGAGTCGGAGGTCTGGTCCTCATCCGACTCGGGCTCACCGGAGTCGTGCCACCGCAGCAATTCCCCGATGACCGGGTCGTCCTGGGCGGCCTCCTCCAGGTATTCCGGTGGGCCCGGAGACGGAGGTTCCGACAGGTCCAGCAATGGGACAGCACCTTCCTCTTTGTCCTCGGCGAGAGCTGGTTTAGCGGCGTCGGACGGGAGGCGGGGGTCGAGGGCCGCCGGTTCGTCGACCCCGGACTCTGGTGGGCTGGCTCCGGTACACTGGGGCGTTGGACTGCGGCGCTGGCCTTTCGCGAACAATTTCTCGGATGACCTGCGGCTGTAAGGTGTTGGGCAACCGCAGCAGCTCGTTTGGGCCCGTGATGAGTGCCGCGGTTTCCCAACCATGACTCGATGCTATGGCCAGCAGCCGGGCTCTATTGTAGAGTAGCGTTTTCGCTGGACCATTCAGGATCTCCCACTGTCCTGCCAATCCCAAGATCAGCGCAACTTCATGTAGGTCGCGCCTCGTCAATTTCCCGGTGTGCTGGGTAAATTCTTAAGTAAAAGAAAGAGTTCCAGGGACTCTTGGTCAGATGGCAATTCCAGGGAGCCCGCGGGTTTCTCTGGCGTCAACTCCGGGAAGCGCTGCAGAGCCGGGACGAACTGTGAGGCTACGGTGGACCCTTGGCTGCAGTCAGGTTGCGAGGGCGGCAGCGAGACGATGGGCTGTGAGCCGAAACCAATCTGTCAGCGGAAGGGCACCCGAAGAGGGTCCCGCACCGGCTTCAGGTGGCAACAATCGGGCGATGGCCGAGAGGATTCTGTTGGCATATATATATAGGCTAGAAAAAAGACCTTGAGGTTGGGGAAGGATAGGAAAGTTAATCAGTGGACACTCACTGACAGATGCTCCATCACAAAACCGTTGTCCACTGCTTAGGGTAGCTTTCGGGCTAAAGACCCTTCTTCAGCTGGAGGAGATCACTACTAAGGAGTGTCACACTGGAGTTGAGAGTTTACGGTATGTCTTGGTATGGGGTTGGTTGTTGGGGAAAGAGGATTGGTTAGAAGGAAGTGCAAGGGGGTGGAGTGGGAGGGGAAGGGGAGGGAGCTAGCGAAGATTGAGTCCGGGCGGGCAGGTTGACTTTAAAGTGTAAATATAAGACAGCTTCCAGTGGCGGAGCTTTTTATTGGTGTGTCAGGTGGGAGGGCGAGAATTATTTTATATGAAAGCAGTTGTTGAAGGAGAGGTAATGCGAGTTGGTGTGCTCGGCTACTGGCAACTGCAACTGTTGCATTACGCTGCTCCTGTGATTATTTACCCGCATGTTTAAAGGTGTGCTGGTGAGGCCAAGGTAGAAGGCCTGGCAGTGCTTGCAGTTATAAGATATATTACATTACTCGAGGAGCAGGTTCCCAGAGTAAGTATTTGATATGTGACATTCGTCACCGGAGTAGTGAAGAAACGGGAAGTGGTTTTGATTGGGCAAGTGAGGCAGTGGGGCTTGTTTCAAGGGTGAGAACCAATAGGAAAGAGGGAAAAGGAACACTACTTGCAAGTGAAGTTTGACGGATCTAATGGATCCAGAGACTATTTTGTAGATTGGGAGGGTGACGGAAGGAGAGCACGGGAGGTCTTTTTATAAGGGAGGAAGTTGAGGGGGATGAGGAGAGAATGGAGTGTGCTGATTTCATAAGGCTTTTCAGTGAGGCATCAAGACCTGGATGAAAGGTAGTCGCAAAGATAATCGAATCGTCAATGGATATATTACCCTCCGGTTGAGGTACCAAGCGCGGTCTTGGAGAGGGTTCGGTCGCCTTAACGAGTTGTTCTCTCACCAAGAAGGGGGGGATAACCCTGACTCACGAAAGCTTTTTCCAGGTCTTCCAAGTATCGAAATAAGTGAGAATTTTCAGAACAGATTCGGCGACATCGACGTGCCAAAGAGAATGGGAGGGAGCATTTACAGTGTTCGGGATGTCCCAATGCAAGTACTGCTGAAGGTTGGTGGGTTTTTTGTGGACGGATGTGCTGATTTTTCGGTTTTTTAAATGAATATCTGCATCGAGGAAAGTGATTGAAGAAGTGGAGGAGCGGTGAGACAAAGAAAGAGTTGGATGGGAGTGAATCATTTGAATAAAATCTTCAAAAACTGAGCTTCCATGGGTCCAAGTGATGAATATATCATCAATATATCTCAGCCAAATGAGAGGCTTGAGGGGTGAAGAAGATAAAAGATTTTTCTCCCATCGCCCGAGGAAGCTAGAGGCATAAGAAGGGGCCATTCTCGTGCCCATAGCCATGCCCCTTACTTGGAAGAAATTACGCCCTCCGAAAACAAAGCTGTTTTTGGTGAGAACCATCCTCATGAGTTTCAGGACGAATCCGGTGGAGGGGCACGAGCTATTGGGTCTACTGTTGAGAAGTTCCTTTGTAGCTGCCAGACCTTCATTATGGGGTATATTAGTGTAAAGGAGACCTCGACGTCAACAATTTGTCAAAAACTATTCATCAGCAGTGAGGAGAATAGTATCAGGTGGGAGTGGAGAGGGGAGAGATTTTAGACGACTCTGGAAATGCTGTATGTCTTGAACGAAAGACGTGAGGCGCCGGACAAATGGTTGGAGGAGGAAATCTACGAGGGCAGAAATTCTCTCAGAGGGTGAATCATAACTGGAAACTATGGGGCGGCCGGGAGCACCAGTTTTATGTATTTTAGGGAGTAAGTAGAAGGTTAAGGTGCGGGGATTACAGGGAATTAAGAGGGCGGGCTCTCTTTTAGAGAGACCCTCCTTGGGGCCCTCAAACCGTGGCAGCTTAGAAATGGAGGTGGTAGGCTTAGCGGTACGTTCAGAAGTAAGGGGTTTATAAAAGGAGGTGTCACTGAGTTGCTGATTGGCTTCCTCCTTGTATCTCTGGT
Source organism: Pyrrhosoma nymphula (assembly GCA_963573305.1). Lineage (NCBI taxonomy): Eukaryota > Metazoa > Arthropoda > Insecta > Odonata > Coenagrionidae > Pyrrhosoma > Pyrrhosoma nymphula. The sequence continues at coordinate 99,386,707 of OY754332.1, read as the reverse complement.
GGTCCATGAATACCGTAGTGGAACCTTTGTCAGCGGGAAAAATTATAGTTTTCTCATTACGCCTTAATGAGACAAATGCATGTAACTCGTCCCGTGAAATGTTCTTAGAGGACGGCTGGGAATCCACAAAATCTTGGGAGGAAATATGATTGAAGTAGAGTTTAAGTGGATGGCTGGCAGAGAGGGCGGGTGGACAGTAACTGGAGGGTTCTTAAAATTTCGAAAAGGATTCTGTGGTGGTAGGATATCATCCTTCGTAGAATTGAGGGGAGAGTCTGTACCATGAGAGAAGTTGAATTTTATTCAAATATTCCGTGCAAAGGCGTGAAAATCAGAGAGAATGCGAAAGTTGTCGAGTTTAGGAGTGACACAGAAGGATAGTCCCTTGGCAAGGAATGACGACTCTGAGGGGGAAAGAGTGTGGGAGGACAAATTGACCACAGGTTCCTTTGAGGGCTTCTCCCTGGGCTTGGACATCTGGTGACCAGATGGGCCGGCAGAGCGAGGTTTTAGAGGCCGTTGATGACCCTCAAGCTGTTGAGGGGGAGGGGTGGGGAAACCCATTAGGTCTGCCAGGCAGGGCCTTTCTGCGAAGAGCGGTGAATCCAAGCTAAAGACTGCACCCAAGGAGAAAGGGAGTGGGAGACCTAACCTTAAATGATGGACGCACAGATTGGAAAGCTTCTTTTTAAGAGCTTGTTGATGCTTGCATTTTTGGGAAGAAGCACAGGAAAATAAATCTATCTATATAATTTTAATTCTTACTCATTTACTTTTTAAACATTGACAGTTTGAAAATTTAAAATAGATTTAAAAGATTTGAATTGACACATTTGCATGCATGTGATGTGAGGCCACATAGTGCACTATGTGGCCTCACATCACTATGTGGCCATACTTGTGTTCCACTCAGGTGTCAACAGCTAGCTGCCGGCTCTGGCCCCCTGGTCCTCCTTTGTAAGGAAAAGAGTAATATATAATAATAATTAATAGTTTTTAACAGTTATAAAAGAATCATCTAGAGTAATATGTAATACTAATAATTTGTAACAGTTATAAATGAATCCTATATATTTGAGTATCCATACAAATATTGTTTGAGTCAACTGATTTCCATAAAATTGTACTCTATCAAGTTCATAGAGAATCAAACTATAAATATGTTCATCAGGCTGATCACAAATGTAAGTCTAGTGTGGCTGATATCAGTTAACTGTGAGTTGAAGTGGATCATATTATAATGTCACATGTAGGGGCAATTTAACCCTTTTGCTGCCAGCGGGCCGATATATCGGCCCACGTTGGATGTGCGAAAACTGCCACGGGCCGATTTATCGGCCCAACTTTAAATACCTAAATATAATGGCCTTCCTTTAAAAACCTGAAGAGAGCCTTGGCATTCTTCGTGCATCCTACCCGAAATGGGCTGACAGTAAAAGGGTTAAGTTTGCCTACAGTATAATGCGTCAAAATCATATTAACCATTCTCGAATTGCAACATTTCCACCCAGTTATTCTGGCTGGTTATTTTTAATGTTAGAAATATTTTTTAGAATCGAATAAATTTTTGAAATTAATTAAATATTGAATGGGTTAATGCATGTACATCACATTTTTCTTTATGTCAAAGGAAACTATGAACTAAACCTCAATATATGTTAGCAGATGTCTCTCAGTGGATGCGGATAAGTCAGTTTAGATGTGGGACTATATTGAATGCACTTCAATTAATATTTTCTTTGACTCAAAAAATATCTTGGAGGAAATAATGCTTAGAATCAAGTTTATTATGAAAGTATGATATATGGCTAGAGCATGGATTAATTTGTCTGATAGCTACAGCCAGAGGAGGATTAGTGCACTTGGGGGCCTGTAGGCAGTACAAGCAACAGGGCACGTCAATAAACAATTGTCTCAAGAGAAGAATGGGGAAAACAATTCTCAGGGCCTCTCCAGGGCCCCCAGAGCCTCAGGGTCCATAGATAATCTGCCTTATTCCATGTTATTGGTAATCCGGATCTGGCTACAGCTTCTACATAGGAGTGGATTCGGGCTTAACAAGGAATAACCACATAGTGTCTCCTATGGATTTCGTTCAAAACTAGCAGTGTTAGTGTGCCGCAATCAACCCTTAGACTGCGGGAAACGTACATGTACATGTGTACCGGCAGCTGCGGGAAAAACATTCTTGTATGTTGACCCTCTCTGTCTACCTGCTTCCTCAGCCCTTTCATATTTTTATGACCCAAACTCTTTCTTTCCTGCGGTGGACATTTGGGGACCCACCCTTTTTACCCAAACCACTCCCTTCCCACGCTCTTTAGGGATCCCATACCACCGCAATGAGGTACGACCCTTTCTTCCGATTGCTCGCTCAATAGCTTCTGGTTAGTAGTCTTATGTTCGTGCCCGGCTCAATTATCAATAGATTTCTTTGGTAATTGGTATCAAACTAATCAGAAAATTGCTAGAAAAAAATATTGTCATATTAGTTTTTGACAATTACGCCTATAAACAAAATTTCAAAATTTGTTCAAAGTCCCACTAATCCCTCAACAAGTTCCGGTGCCCACCCCCTGGGATCTCGAGAAATGTGTCGGGAGGGGATTACATGGGTCATATACCTGCCCGGACTTGGCCCGTGGGAAAGAAGGACAGGTTCCGTCCGAATAGATATTTCCCTCACAGGGTGGACGACATGCGCTCTAGCTTCAGCAGATTAAGGGTTAAAGCACATGTGCAATATTTTCCATGGCCGCAACGACCCGTGAGCAAAGATATTTTCTTCCAGACTTCCACGCCATCCACCCATTTTCACCAAGGGGCACCTCGCTTGCGGGCCTGCAGCAAGACATCCCTCCTGGTGAGTGTAAGCCCCAGTGGGCTTCGTGTGCTCAGCAGATACTTAATTGGGTGAGAGAAGGAGCCTTGGAAACATCCATTTTTCCAAAACAGCGTCAACAAAGGATCCCATCCGTAAGGTGCCGTCTTCCCTCAAGGAAGAGCTGGCCATATTACATATCGACACTTTGTATCAGTATCCATCTTCATATTGCATCGATTGCCATCTCCATATCGCATGTTGCAGCCAACATATGCCAATTTCGGTCCTTAAAATCATTCAAGCATAAAGATGCCTTATTTTTAACATTTTTGATGTTGATAAAATATTTAATAAATATCGGAAGAAAAATATTTTTATTCAATTTTATCTATGTCTAATAAATATCTTAAAAACAGAACTGAAGAGGTACATTTTTCAGACATTTAAAACATTTATTAGACATTTAGGAGATGTTTGTGTCTGTGTGGGAACTTGTGTTTAGCTATATATTAAAAGCATGTAGACATTTTTTGTCAAAGTTGTATTTTACATCCTTTCTCAGCAACTTATACATGGGGTGTAAAATAATAGCTAGGTTGGCTATGAATTTTCCATAACAGCTAATTAATCCCAGGAAAGCCTTCAACTGTGACACATTTCCTGGCACTGGTGCATCTGTGATAGCTTTAACTTTAGAATCGGATGTATGTAACCTGTCCTTATCTATAACAAAACCCAGGTATTCAAAATTATCAGCAGAAAATGTACATTTCTCTTTAATAATAGTTAACCATTTTTCTCTTAGTCTTTTTCACACTTCTCTTAATCTAGCAACGTGTTGCGCATGATTGCTTCCTGAAATTAATATGTCATCCAGGAAAACAATGACACCAGCTAATCCTTGTAAAGTTTGCTCCATAATCCTTTGAAAAATTCCTGATGCTGATGTTATGCCATAAGGAATTTTTTGTACTTAAACAATCACTTATGAGTGCTAACAGTGCACAATTTTTTTGACTCACTATCTAAAGAGCACTGCAAGTAAGCCTGCGATAAATCTATTTTGTGAATGTCTCTCCTTTTTGCAGTGTAGCAAATAAATCTTCAATCCTCAGGATAGGATATTTATCAATTTCTGAATTAGGATTAACTGTAACTTTAAAATCTCCTCAGATCCTAATTTTTCCATTTAATTTTGAAACTGAAACGATAGGTGTACCCCACTCACTACTTGATTAATCACTTTGTTTGATTATTGTTGAATAATCAGTGGTTGATTCCGATATATGTTATGCATGCATGTATTCTTTTATGTTAATAAAAGTGATTGGTGGAGCCCGCTCATGCCTACCTCCCCTCTCTTCCTTACCACTATTACCCCTCAACTGCTCCCAGCTAAACTCAGTCTTATTCCATACCTTGCAATTCAATATTTCCAATCTTTTCAGGTACATACATAAATTTGGACCTTCAACACTTGCATCCAACCATGCTCCATTGTCCGATGTGCCCCATTATTAACAACATATAGTTCCAAATTCCTGGTTGTACCATTCAAGTCAACTTTTACTTTCACTAACCTCATTGGTTTAATGTGCTGTCATGTATACAAGCTCAATATAACATCGGTGGGTATCAAAGTGACAAGGTTGAACTTTTCCAGATAATACCTTTATGGAATTACACTGACAGCCGCCCCACTATCAATTTCAAATATTATAATTTGACCATTTACAGTTACTTCTTTCTCAATGGGTCTACTTTTGATTCTACCAGGGTCATGGACCTCCTTTCCCAATGCAAATAAACATGAAACATCATATACCTCAACTTCATCATTCACAATGCTTGAACAATCATTTCCATCCTCATCAGCATTAATATAAAAATTTGATTTTATCTTAACACCATCATTAGGTCTCAGTACCTGTCTTTTCTTTTTATATGCACCACTGTTAGTGACAGGCTTGCAATCACTAGCATTTTTCCTACGACACATTCTTTGGAGATGCCCCTTCTTAAGACAATAATGGCACTCATAATTTTTGAAACGACATTCAACACTAAAATGACCATATTTTCCGCAATACTGACACTGAAAAGAAGCCTTCTTCTGCTACTTGCTGCTCTCTCTTCCCTCATCACATGTCTGTTGTGGACCACACCTGCAATGCTCACGCATTGACATCAGCTGGAACTTCTGCTGCACTCCACCAACCGCCAAGGTTGTGGCAGGCTTTTCGGTAGTCTCTAGTGCCGTCAATTACTTCACCGCTGTTTCACATGGTCAAATTGGCTTCTGCTAGGAGCTTCTTGCTTTGCTGAATCGCTCCTGATGCCACTCACCAACCGGACACAAAGGAAGCTATTTAATTGTGTGCAAATATTGCAGTGAGTAGGAAATCTTTTTAACGTGGCTATGTACCGAGCAATATTTTCATGCTCCAATTGGTTCCTCTGAGAAAATTTCTATCTTTCTGCTATAAAGGATGGTTCTGGATACAAATGGTCTTCTACCAACTTGACCAATTCATTGTATTTGCACGTACCCGATTTATTTGGTGTACATAAGTCACGTAATAAATTGAAGTTTTAACTACTACGACCGTTAAGAGAATGCTAACTTTTTCTCGGCTGGGATACTATTTTGTTGCACAAATAAGTCAAACCTCTCTATATAAGATGACCATGTTTCCTCTGCCAGGGCCAATTCACCTAATTGCCCAATAATTGACATTTTGATCAGCACTTACGTATTTCTAATAAAGGAATTCCTTTTACCGCATTGCCACTGTTAAGTTCTTTGACTGGGAGAATACCATTAAGGAAATCAAGGTAATCGAGTTAAAAGTCAGACTGGGCATACCTGTCAAGCCGAGGTACGTAATAAGACTGGGTGCAGCTGGGAGCAGTTGAGAGGTAATAGTGGTAAGGAAGAGATAGGGGGAGGTAGGCATGAGCGGGCTCCACCAATCACGTTTATTCACATAACAGAATGTGTGCATATAAAATAACTACCAGGGATATAAATATTTATAAGAGAATATATATTTATAAGAAGGGGCATTGATGAGAGAGAGACCAAGATGAAAGTTTAGAATAAATGTTATTAAGAAAACTACATTAAAATAATTGACTTAACAAAACATGGTGGCCATGGTAAAGACAGAGTAATAACTTGTCAAAGGTAACAACCTTGAAGCAATGGAATTACAAGGAAATTTAAGGCCTATGAAATATGATGGAGATGCCGTAACTAACTGGCGCAATTTCCCAAAGAAATATGAAATATTCATTGAAGCATTTTTGCCAAGTAAAGTTGCATCTCAGAAGAAAGTGGCACTATTGCTTAATTATGCAGTGCCTTATCTTCCATTACAGGAGGTGGGCAGTGATAATTTTGAATACAAAAACAATTACTTCATACTTGTGGTTGAATATTTTTCAAATTTCATATAAGAGACTGAATTTAACCCGTCAGCGCCCAAAGTTTTTTTTAAATCAAACATCATTCATTTTTCCAAAATATGATACGTATGAGCAATAAAGAAGGCTCCTAAAATATTTCCCCAAAATATTCCATAGATCCAGAGTTACATGCCGGTGCCATATGGCACCGCTGGGCGTTAGTGGGGTCTTTTCGCTCATAAAGGTATTTTGGGAAGAATCAAACGTCGTCAACTATAAGAAAACCTCTATTTAATTTATTTATTACACATTAGATTTGGAATGGTAATGAGCGAAACATTGAACACAAAGACCAACATTACATTTCTTGCACTCGGTTCTTGTTTGAGACATGCAATAATCACCAGCACATTTTCTCCTACTCCCCTTTTTGGTGGGAATAACGAGATGGTTTATCCCATCGTATGGTAGCATATTTGCTGCAAGGCGTCCGGCATTTTTCCCTATCTGTTTTCCCTGATGTGAGCCAGTTCCGTACTTAACCAGGTATACTTGGACAATAAACCTCCTTACCTCCAGCAGCGATATATCCACTTCTGATTTACGCATCAAAATCCAAGTGTTGTGTACACAAACATCTAACAGCCACGTAAAAATTGGCCACCACCATTTCTTACGGCGCACACCCACTCTGTAGCGATTTATTCCTCGGTCCATCAGGTCGGTACCACCCATGTTCTCATTGTACGCCTCAAATAGTTTTGGTCACGTCACAGAAATTTTCTTTTTCGCTCCACTCAAGTACCTTGCTACGCTTGTCACAGGATGCACACCATACCGTGTTGATGCACCCATTACAACCCCATTGTCTACCCATTGAACAAGGATTATAGATCTCTCTTTATAACTTCACTCGTAACTTCCCCGTGGCTCCTTTTGAAAAATGGATTTCGGGGTGAGGTTACTTCCTTTCGGCAATCGATTGCTCCGGAGTGTACCAGTGCCACTATAGCCCCTACTTTTCAGCCCCATCAAGAGGTTCATTCCTACATTTAAAAAAACCAAAGCGTATTTCCTTCCCCTCGTGGTAAACAGATAGTGACATCATTTTATAAGAATTACAAATATACTGCCTACCTGTAAAAAGGTTTTCGAAGAAAATATAATACGGCAGGTGCCGTGCGTCTTCTCTGAGATTGTCCAACATTGATAACATCGGGGCTGTTGATTTTCCGCACCTCTTTTCGTATACTTCATTTCCATTATGCCTTTTTCCCTGGTATGCCTCGAAGTCGATTAGGTAACCAGCTGCACTATTCAAGCACCATACCTTGTAGCCGAACCTAATAGGCTTGCCTCTTATGAATTGCTTACATCCATGGGATCCGTAGTAAGCCACCATACTCTCGTCATAGGCAATATTTTGCTCAGGTCTAAATAGTTTCCTAATTCGTTCCTGCAATAGGTTCATTAGAGGTCTCAACTTCCAATATTTGTCAGTGTGATGAGGAGCATTGTTGTCCGCACAATGTAGAAAGCGTTCAATTTCCAGGAAACGGTTCCTTCGCATGGCATTGCACACAAAATCGTTCCGGACGTCTCCCCCTTCCTCCCAGTAATTGCGCTTGTCATGGACCTCATTATATCCGGAGAGAATTAAAATTCCCAAGAACACTTTCATCTATTCGAAAGAAATATTAGGTGAAGGGCAGTTACAGAATAGCGCATAATTGTTGCTCTCAGAGACTAATAAGTTAACCGTTCATCAAAATATAGTTAAAAAATATCCACAGCATTTAAATTCCGGAGGTCTGAATAGTCAGCGCTAGGGAAGAAAGACTCTGTACCATTGATATCTTGGTTTTTCTGCCATATAAATTTATAAATTTCATTATTTTTCTTCGAGCTGAAGTTAGATACATCTCCATCCATTTTCTCTCTCCGTTTTTTAAGATCCGGAGCTCTTTTTACTTTCATATCTTCTTTCTTGTATGTGTTTTTCTTTTCTTACCTGTAATTACTTATATTTTACTTGACTTGCCTTATGTCTTTATGTAGACCTACAGGGCCAATAAAGTTATTATTATTATTATTAATATTGCGCGACATTCCAGTGACGGGCTTACTAGAATCAACCTGAATTGTTGAGATATTATGGCCACTTTGCTCATCAAATTCTTCATCATCATTTTCTCCACCTTTTAAAAACAGTCTGTCTCTGCTTTTGCTTGGAGCTGACGACCAGATAAGTTGTCAACTAAGCCACCGTCATCATCACCTGAATCTTCGTCAGTCAAAACGGTGCTCTCTGGTGGCTCTACAAATATTTGGTGGACATTATCAACTTCTTCTTCCTCTAGGAGGTCTAATACCTCTTGAAGAGTTAAATTCCTAAGTGAACAAAATATAATTAAGAGCTTGGAGAAAGTAACGTGGCATCAGCAATTGAAGAATTTTAGAATAATAGAATTTTATAAATGTAAATAATTGTAGAATTATACTTTTAACACTTCATTCGCATATTTCCTCATGCAAACATAATGTATCGCTCTACGCATGAATGAAACAATTCTCAGTACAGTGATAAAAAAGGGTTTATTTGTAAGAAAGATATGAGACTAATTTGGTGTTTGAATTTTTTCGAAAAGTAAAAATTCACGAATCATAACCTTGAAATTAACCCACAGCATTATAAATCTGCCAACAAATCCCACGCGGTGAAACCCAGAAGTCATGAAAACGTTTGGAAATCAACGCCGTGGAAATCTACGAGTCAATATTTGTATTTCTTAAATCTTATTTAATAATATTTTATATGAAAATAAGCCTTAAACATAGCTTATATACCTTTTGAAAACGTTCAGCACCCATTTCTGTTAAGAAAACTGCTTTACGATGAAATATAGAGCTGTAAATCGCAACCGTAAGCAAAATAGGACCACAAGGTGAATTGATACGGGTAACGCCCAGCGTGGCAAACGGCACCGCTAGTGTTTAACTTCACATATCTCAACTTTTAATCACTAGATCCTGCTAATTCGTTTACCAATATTAGTTTGTGCTTTACATTTCAAGAAAACATTAAGGTATAGCTTTTAAACTAATAATTATAGACACAGTGAGCACTTACCTCGATCGAGTACCTCTGGAAACCTCTCGAGTACCTCTTATAACTCATGGGTCTGGAAAAAAAGCCTTTTGCTGTGAAACAGACCGGACGATCCGATGTGGTTCGAAACACAATTCACACTGGCTGAATGATAGAAGTAACCTTCTACTAAGTATGCGCACCGAAATGTACGCTAAGAGTCACATATTAGTTACATTGTAGGAGTTTCAGCTCGGCGCTGCACTGCGGTGCCGTATGGCACCCGTGGGCGCTGACGGGTTAATAGCTTAGGTAGCCAAAGTGAAGTTAAGAAACTAAGAAACTACGACTACACATGGTGTGTCCGAGTCGTTGGTGCATACGCACTGCTACATTGCAAAGATAACTGGAGAACTATTTACAAGTGAGGCAAACCTTAGAGATTATGTTCAATGACAGCTCCATCAACAAGAGTGATGAGTGTAAGGCCTCTCTTCAGGGTTATCTGGGGAAAATTGGCAAATTTTCAACGGTCATGGCTTTGAAAATTTCACTTCTGATTTGTGAACCCGCCGAGCAGCTTGCAAAGGCTAGGCGGAAAGAAAATTACACCGCAACTGGAGAAAAACAGTCCGCTTAGAGTCTCAGTCCATTGGTTTCAGTGAAACAGCTGTCAAAAAAATGAAAAACCTGCTAAAGAAATGTGAATCATCTGGTAATGATTTTTACTTAGCTTGATTGGAACTGAGGAATACACCGAGGGAGAAAATAAAATCACCAGCAGAATTACTGATGTCTAGGTTGTTGAGGTCTACCTTGCCATGCAAGCCAAAAGTAAACTTTTATGTACCTAATAGATTTGGTGTCCAATAGATAGAATAGAGTCTGTGTGATTTCAAAGGGACCCGAGAGAAAAATAAGAGACAAGCAACGAATTCCTGTATAAGAGAAATACATCTACACATAATGCAAAACAAATGTGAAACCTAAGATGTATTTCTATTTGGTTTGAAGTACTTGTGTTGGATTGTTTCATTCATGGTTTTGTCAAAATGTATAGGGTTGTATTTGTGTTTGGCTTATTGTATTTGTGTTGTATTCTTTAATTCACTTTCTGTAAAAAAAATGTAAAAGGGAAGATGCTGTACATTTAATTTAATGTCATAAACAGTCCGTGGCGACTACCAGGGTTGTAAATATTTTTAAGAGAAGAAGGGCCATTGTTGAGAAAGAAACTGAGATGAATGAAAGGAATAAATATAATTAAGAAAACTGCATTAAATTAATGACTCAACATAACAACAGCATTCTTCGTTTGTTCATATCAACAGAGTTTCCCTCTGCCAACCTCAGGACAATGATAAAAGACATGTTAAAGTCTAACGTCCTGGTATGGTTCACCATTGTATCTCACTTCATGGATCTGAGAATTCACTATTTCCATTAATTAATCGATGGATTACCAAAATTTCCTCAAGGAATTTTGGACCAGAACTTTGAGATTTATTGGACACCCTAATTAAAATGAATGGATATTTCGGCCATCCTGCTGATGATCAGATGGCCATGTTTATAGTTAGTAGTCAGCAAAGTACATTGATTATCCTTAAAAAAAAAGGCTAAGAGAAGGGCGGGCAGAAAACACATTCAGCAATTTGTGGCACCAAAATCACTTTTTGCAGCACAGGATTATCCTTAAATATTCTATTGCAAAACATGTAAAAAAAACAGTAGCACCTGTTCCTACTTAACCTTATTAAATGCACTGTAGTACTTTTCTTATGAAAGAAATGATAATGACGCTACATTTATAAAGGTGGAAGTTTATTAAAAATCATAAGATAAAGTCAGATACCTGGTAATCACCATTATTAACTTCACACGTAACGTGAGGAAATCACAATTAAAATATTCACAGCGCTATAGTGCTAATGTATACATTAAATAGAATGGGACTTACCAAGCAGAAATTTCAGGATATTGGGAATGTCTGTGGACTAAAAAGTGAAAGGCAGATGTTGCTTGGCTCTCATCATCATAGTATGTATTATAATCCTAGGATTGGTATATTGCAGCCCTCCATTTCACCGTATCCCATGCCAGTTCCTTCACTTCCTAGGCCATAGCTTGGCTCTAGTTAAGCCATATATCAAATATGACGCAAGCATTTGGGAGCCTGCTGTGAAAGACTTAATGCAATAACAATAATAGGTAATAAGAATGTTTTATTTGTCCTGAGATCAAGTCGTTACAAAGGTTACACTCATATAGGACAAGTCAGGTTAAAGAAACTAAATACATACCGTGATACAGGACACATGTCATACATTGTTAAAAATTCATCAATGGAATAAAACATTTTTGATTTTAGAAACATTAGTAGATTAGTCTTAAATGCAGCTGCACTTTTTTGAGCCTTAAGCTGAGCTGGCAGTTTATTGTAGAGTTGAAGGCCCATACGATTTGGACCAGCACCTGCATTCCGAGTGTGTACATATAAGACGTGCAGCTGATCAATCTGTCTCGTAGAATAACGGTGAATATCACAGTTCTTAACATACTGAGATAGATTTCTTTTTGTATTTACAGGTACATGAAAAATATATACACATGGCAATGGTAATATATAATTTTTTGAACAGGGCACGGCATGGGGCGTTGTGTTTAGAAAAAGTCATGAGCCGAATGGCTCTTGTCTGAATCCTGAAAATGACCAAGGCCTTAGAGGATGAACCCCAGAAAATGATGCCATAGGCTATGTGAGAATAAAATTCTCCATAGTAGAGTCCTCGAAGAACATCGACAGAAACAGTGGATCTAATTAAGTAGCAGGCTGAGCTTAACACATTCAATGCGGAGCACGTCAATAGACGTGCTCCTGGCTACAATGACTGACAGAGCATGTCAATTAACGTGGTCCTTCCATTCCGAAGCCCTTTAAATTTTTTAAAGCCGATTTTGACGACTTCCATGAAAATTGGGTCCGCATTGAATGTGTTAACGTACATGCTAAAGTATTTATGTGTTCATCCCAACAGATTTGAAAATTGATATTTAAGCCCAGAAATTTGGTATTTTGTACCTGTAGGATCACCTTCCCATCAACTTCAATTGAAAGTACTTTGTTTGCTTTATTTTTATTTACAAAGTAATATAGGGGAGACTTTCCTATATTTAAATCTAGAGAATTATGATGACAACAGCTAAATAAAGTATGACTCACCTGTTTACATTTTTCTGTCAATCCTCCAAAGGTAGATAGCAATCTTACCCGGGGAAACAAAAGTTGCTCCATTTACTGAGATAACAACGTGTTGAATTCTGTCTGACAGGTAGGATTCAATCCAAGCATTAGGTATGCCAGGAATACCCATCCTGTTAAGTTTCTTGAGAAGCAATTGATGGTCCACTGTCTAAAGCTTTTGAGAAATCAAAAACCATTGCAGAAACTTCCATTTTGTTATCTAGTGCATTCAAAGTCTGGTTTATTAATTGATAGGTTGCAGAAGATGTAGATTTCTTGTTCCTAAAGCCATGCTGAGATGGTGAAAGGACATTGGTAGCCTCCAGGTATGAAATTAGACTAACATAGAATGCCTTCTCAAATATTTTGCTGAATTGGTTCAGCAGAGAAATTGGGCGGTAGGAGTTAATGTCATGTCTATCACCCTTGTTTTTATAGAGTGGGATGACTTTGGAAACCTTTAGAGGGGATGGAAACACTCCTAATCTGAAAGATTCATTTATGAGAAAATGAAGAGGCTGGATAATGAAGTCAATAGATTGGTTAATAATGTAACTGGGAATTCCATCAAAACCAGAGTTTAGTTTTGTGCCTAGATTCTGCACAGTATTTTTCAGTTCAGATTTTGTGAGGGGGTAGAGATAGAAGGATTTAGAGTGGGTAACAGTGATGACTTCTAAATTAGAAGAACTGTCAGGCTTAGCAATAGACAAAGGTTGAAAATGATCTGCAAAGTTACAGGCAAGTTGGGAATATTCTGATATGATAATTCCTTGTGAGTCATTTATCTAGACTTGAGACTGTTTCCTGGGTATGTTTCTAGAGAAATTTATAATTTTCCAGATTTCTCTAGATTAATTGTTAGCATTAATGATCTTATGTTCATTGTAACAACGTTTAGCTGACTGCAACAATTTATGGGATTACCTTTTACTTTCTAAATATTCAGTGTTAGCTGCAAGCTTAGCTTAAGTAGATGAGAAAGCAAATACATAATGTGAAATACTAATGATTATACACTCAGAACACCGAAGTTACGCACGTTGGGCCCGGACGGTGGTTGGATGGGTGACCCTCCTCCATACCTCGACCAGGCATGGATGGAGAAATGATACTCCCTCCATACCTATACCGGGAGGCCGGAGGGAGACGCAGACTGGGTTGGTTGGAGGGAGGACATCGTCTATACCTGGTACAGGAGGGTGAGGCAGGGGGAGGCCAATCCTCAATACCTCTACCGAGGTGCTCTTGTCCCCAGTCTGCAAGTGGCGGACAGGCATGGGGTTGGCACAATGTACCAAATTATGTCTAAGTGCCTGGGCTCCTGTCGAAGGCCCCCCCAACAACAATCTAATGATTACACATGAGAGTACATACTTTAGAAAAAGTTAGAGAGAATATGGAATGTATTCAGTATGCCATATACTATTTGAGTAATGGTATTGAATAAGGAAATATATTAGGGTTTTAATTGATTCTGAGAAAAAAATGCTGCATACATTCATTTAAAGATGTGTGGCCGAGGATGTAACGGCACACCCAGAAAATTAAGTAACCAATATTTTCCATTCATCATTACTATTCAGGTTTTTACCTTTTCAGTGCAGAATTAATATTCAAAGCGCATCTCTGTGGGCGGTGGAATAATAAAAAGGGCATTAATCAATCAATCAATCAATCAATCAATTAATTTGCCATTAAATGATATAAACCGCAATAGACATTGTCAAATAATAGCAATTGGAAAGAAAAAATATACACATACATTTCCGTGCAAAACTAAAAAGGAAAGAACATTCTAAAACAAATTGATACATAAAACTATCTACAAGTCAGGTATTACAATATATTGCAATTATAATTGACCATTTAGTCACAAAGACCTTCAAAGTCCCCAGACATGCATTCTTCTATTGAGTACAGGGGTTTCCTGCATATCCATTTCTGGGCCATGTTTTTAAAATTATCTGAATTTTTTAATTTCGCATCCCTTGGCAGTATGTTGTATGCCTTAATAGCCATGTTTTTAAAATTATTTTTGGTCTTTGACAGTCTATAGTATGGTGTATCCGTGTCTTCTTTATGCCTGGTGTGGTGTGTGTGTACATCAGACCTACACATCAAAGTTGTTAGGTTATCTTTGGCAAATTTTAGTAGCTCATATATATAATAATTTATAATAATAATTTAATAATAATTTATTGCTTCCAGTCCAGCCATATAGAGAGAATACACAGTCATAATTTCTGATTGATGGAAGAAAGGCTTGCAGTGATCCTTATGCTTTAAATTGAATATTGTCCGTATGGCTTTCTTTTGTAATAAGGGCACCTTACTTGCCTATGGAGCATTACCCCACAATATAATAAAGTAACAGAGGTGACTTTAAAAAAATGCATATTACACATTCATCAATACTGTCATTGATACAATAGGCTTTAGTTTTCTGAGAAGATACAAAACTCTACTGATTTTATTACATAGTTTATCAATGTGGGTATCCCAAGAAAGCCTCTGGTCTAGGTGAAAACCCAGAATATTGACTGAATCTATTTCGTTATATGTTTCTTTTAGTGCAAAGGTGAATTTTAAGGTCTTACTCTCATTTAAGAATAGTTCATTGCCTTTGAACCATTCACTAGCCCTTCTTAACATATTATTGGCCGTTTTCCATGCAATATTGTAATCTTTGTTGGATGTAATTAATGTAGTGTCGTCAGCATATAAAATGGGAGCTGTTCTTAGGTAATTTGGGAGATCGTTTACATAAACTTTAAATAAAAATGGTCCGAGAACAGACCCCTGGGGTACCCCGCACTTAACTGTTGCTTTTTTAGATAACTTTCCATTATACAGTGTTTGATGTTGTCTGTTTAATAAAAAGCAAAATAGAGTATTCAGTGTCGTGCCAGTAATTCCATTGAGCTCTAGCTTCCTCAGCAAGATGTCATGTTGTACCATGTCGAAAACTTTCCTGAGGTCGCACTGTACCATTGCCATATATTCATTTGCTTCGAAACCTTGTGTAATTTTATCACAGATGCGTTCCACAGCATGTGTGGTAGACTTACCATATCTGAAATCATATTGACTTGGTGTTAGTATATTATTAAATTTGAAATAGGCCGTCAGTTGATTTTTCAATATTGTTTCTATTATTTTGGACATTACAGGTACTATGGACACTGGTCTATAGTTGCTTAGATCTGTTTTAGTGCCTTTCTTATAGATGGGTGTTATTTTTGATAGTTTTAGTATGATTGGAAATTTGCCTTGGGAGAGACAGCTGTTTAGAAATGTCAAGGGCATTGCAATTACATCAATTATTTGCTTGATTAGGTTATTAGAAAATCCGAAGCTGTCCCTACTGGTTGATGATTTGAGTCTTTTGACTAAATTGATAATTTCTTGTGGTTCAACAAGATTCCAGTGTGAGAGTTGGGAGATGTTACTATTATCTGCTGTTTGCCAAGATATTAAAGGTGATGGTGGTAAATTCTTTCTATTCCTCTTAACCACTTCAATGAAGAAGTCATTAAACTCATTAGGGTCAATGTCCAGCTCTGTGTACTTTTGCAGTTGATTGCCTTCTTTCTTTATCACTTGCCAAGCCACTTTACATTTATTGTTCACATTCTCGATGAAATTATCATTATTTTCTCTTTTTTCTTGTATTATTCGTGATCTATACGTTTTTTTGTGTTGGTAACAATTGGATTTTGAGTCCACTGTCTTTTTGTCCGTATATTCCTTGTGCAGTATCAATAGTTGTTTCCTGATATCCAGTAAATCCTTAGAAAAGCTTTTTTTCTCTTTATGAGGTTTGACTATTCTGCATTTTTCAGGAAAGCAGTGATTATAAATAACAAGTATTTAATTTAAAAACATTTGAAAATCAATATCAATATCAATAAATTTAATTACATCCTCCCAATGGACATCGGCCAATATTATCCTGAAATCTATAACGCCTTCCTCAGTTATTGGTCTAGATTTTATTAATTTGTTTGGTACGGCGTTAACAAAATCCGTATATTTGATTTTAACCCAAAGTAGCTTGTGATCCGAGATTAATGGATCATCAATTCGTACTACATAGTCACTTACTTTTATGTTTGTTATGATGTTATCCAGACATGAGCTTCCTCTAGTTGGGGAATGATTAATGCAGAATAAATTGTATAACCTTAGCAATTATTTACCATTGCAAGCTTGATTCATGCTGTGAGTCATACCCCCCTGGAAAGCATACATCCATGACTCATAAATGTGAGTCTTCCACACTGAAAGGGTTAAATCATGAGAGCACTAATAATTTGTCTCAAAAATACGACTCGTGACATGAAAATGAGTTTTAGTTGGGGAAAATACTTACTAGGATGCAGCAGCATTAGTACAATTATGTATAATGTAACTGTCCTTTTGTTACTTCCCTAGGCATTGAAACCTTGTTTGGCTGTGCAATGGAGCCAATGAGTTCACCTTTATGTCTCCAAGGCATTTAAGCTAATGAAGACCATTTAATTGCCTTTTTTTGCAATTCGTATTACCTATTTTCCCTAGTCTGGCATTCAAATATTCCTGGGTGTATCTGGATTTCTCCATGTTGTCAGGCTGTTGGATTAAAAGCTGTTTCTCATCATTGCCTTGGATACCACATAGTTGGAAGGTTTTGAAGCTGGGTAACTTCAGAGAAACTTTGTTCATAACAACTGCTGTACAAAAATGGCATGGAGGTTTTTCCTCAATCACACGTTAGGTGGCACATACAGGTTGCCTCTCAAAGGTGAAAGCTTACTTGATGTGGTCCATTCATGAAAGACACATGCATATAAAGGAATGGTATAGAACCATAGTTTAAAATAAAGCATGCACGGCTAAACACATTGGCACATGGATGTATTTATGTAAAGCAATACTGAAAAAGCAACATAATAAGGTTGGACCCTCACTAATCTGAGCTATATGTGGCAAGGGATCTCTACTTTTATTTAATTATTTATTTAAAAAGTCCCCAAAAACGGCACAAAGGCTTATTACATTGGTCGACAAGCAAACAAATAAATAGAAATTTTAACGAAATATACCCTTAAAATGTTAAAGATAACAGAAAAATACATTGGAAAGAAAGTTTGGTATTTGGATTTATGGACAAGGAGATGGGATAGAAGGAGTCAACTCGGCAATATGTTTTCTGAGGACTGATTTGAAAACGGAGGGTGTGGAGAAGAGGTCAAGGGAGGGTAACTGCGAGGCTAGGGAGTTGAACGTTTTTGGGATACGGTAGAATAGGAAGATACTGACGGTCTGAATTTGGGAATGTCAAGAAGGGAGTTATTGTGTAGGGAACAAGAATGAACATGAAGAGGAAAGAGAGGAAGAAGGCAGTTGGTGCAGAGAGAGCCACTCCAAATGCTATGGAGGAACTTCATGTCACATAGTACATGACGAAGAGAGAGGTGTGGGATTGAAAGGGAAGAAAGGATGTATTCTTTTGATAAGTTTTTGAGGGAAGGGATTCTATGGTGGGCAATGGCGAGAAAGAAGTTAACAGGGCGATTGAGCATATTCAAGACTGTGGGGCTAGCGGTTGATCAAATTGTAGCACAGTATTCTAAAATAGGAAGGACACAACCAAAAAATACTGTCCGGAGAGCAAAAGGATCCTGAATATCCGTGTGGTAGTACAAAAGGCCGACAACTGACATCGCCTTCCTGGTAGTCTTAATTATGTGATACCGAAAGGTAAGTTGAGAGTCCATTTACCAAAGTCCAGCTTATCTGGGTATTCCCAAAAGGAATACTTGCAGGTTTTTTGGTGCTCGTGGTCGCCGATGAATTATAATTGCTTTCCATGAGATATCTATCTAGAAATGGAACCCTCATAATTCCATAAGGTCAATGATTCCTCCGAGGCAGCTTAATTACGGAATGTTACCCACCCATTCACAGTTTCACTATACTTCACTCTAAAATAATTACTGGTGGTAGCCTATGATAAATTTTTCCAGAGTGAATTTCTTGCGCAGCCCTTTTATTAGCATTAGGATGATAACAATATGCTAGAAAAATTTAGATCATCGCTCATGGTTATCCATACCTAGTCATTTTTATTGCAGACATACAACTAACATTTTGTGTAAAAGAGGTTTGGTAGGCGATCTTCAAATGTATTTATGTATTTGCTCTGTGCATGACCTCAGCCTTATTAGTTGAGTTAGGAAAGTTTGTGCATTTGCTTCCACATTGAAAATTAGATTAATAGAAAATATAGCCAACACTGTTCTTGCCACAGGTGCCAACTGAAGAAATTACACATTTTTTTCAAAACAATTTATTGTCACACAGTAAAGACCATAAAAAATACATTCATAAATTTATCAAGAAAAAAACCAATCATTATTTTAACACATTCTAAAATTCTTGTGGAATAATACTTAAATGTCTTTAATCAGATGCGAGTCCAGTCAAATTTTGTTAATTCGTACCTTGAGCGAATGAGATTTAAGCATTGGTAAAATATTTACCATCTCCTGTTAAAGGAATGAATTCCAAGCAAAATTGTTGGGAAAAAAACATTTGCAATTAAAAACAAATGTAGAGCATCTGCTGTACTGGACCACCCTGGAATCAATCTAGAAATGAGATCAAGATGCTGGCAATCTTTTCGTTAGATCCTCAAGGTATCACTTGCCGGTTTCATTCCAATGAGCCTACATTTATATAGGAATTGGTGAAAATCTTGTTGGTAAAAGTTTAGGAAACTAAAATTATCACAACCAGAGTAAATTCGGCTATTTTTTTTCAAATTCACATTAACCACTTAGAATCATTTCCGAAATGAAAACAAATAGCTTGAAAGCAAAATGGTCGTAAGCAGCTATGACCAATAGTTCAAAAGTGAGGCACACCGCACACTGCACTCAGTGTTATTATGATTTTAGGCTAGTATGATATTACACTTGAATGATAAATCAGAGGGGTGCTTTAGAAAAGGAAAACACACTTGTAAAAAATGTACATTTTTCTCAAATGTTTGGAAGAAAGGCATTGTCTGCCATTCATCAAACTAGTATAGTATGTAAACAAAACAATGTATAGTTTGGGCTTGTAAATAGGTACTTATGCACATAAAATACAATCAGAACGTAAGAGGTGTAAGAAAGATGTTGAGTGTAACATATTTTCTGAAATTTGAAAGACAAAAAACTTCCTTACTTTTCCCTTAGGAGGAACTCTTGCACGGAGGGTTCTCAAAAGAGCTCTATTTATTTACTTATAAGTCTTTACTTATATATATCAGTTGATATAAGATATTCTAAGAGAATCTGAAGATTCCTTTTGATTTTCAATTAAAGGGTACAAAAAGAGTTGAATATGAATGATTATGCATTTCTGGCTTTTCAACTAGACCTTACTTCAGGAGCAACTGATACTTTTCACATTTACAGTTTTACATTATTGGTAATTATATCAGTGGGAGTTGTTGACACAAAAGATAGGGTTGTGGTCGCTATTGTGAGAAGGTTGAAACACGTTGCTTAACTCGTTTTACATCACATGAACATCATCACATCACATCACATTTTTATTAATAACTGTGAACAAGTCTTCACATTACCCTACAACTTAAAAGCACTCCCTGTAAATCATTATATTTTAAGGTAATTATAAAATCAATGTCCAATTTCCATTACTGAAAATATTTAGTACCTTTATTAGCAGTTAACGGCCAAATGTTATTCTGTAACTGGAAAATTCTGGAGCAGAAAAATATCAATCTTTCCCATTACTCACCATTACCAAAAGTATAGCAGAAAATGATATGCAACAACGTTTAGCCGAGGTATGATAGACAAACAGATAGATAGGTAGTGGCAAATATTGGAAATTGAGTTAAAATGGAATTTGACTAAAGTCATTTGTTATATGCTTGTCCAGGGGTATACAAAAATACAAATGAATATTTGAAGGAGAAGAGTTACCAATCTGCAAATAAAAATAAAATGATAGGCACTAATATGCTGTAGAAAGCTACCACACTCCATTTCACGGAGAAAAAATTTCTACTGTGCATGAATACTCCTTTTTCTGTTGATTATAAATGATGAAGAGTGTGTTGGATGCAATATTTTGACAGTTATTTTGATTTTCCAATAAATAATTCAGTTTTTCAACTCCGAATTAACGAGATTTGACTGGATGTGTAGTGCAATGTGAACATCAGACAAAATACTGGGGGGTTCTTAGAAAAATTCCAAAAGTAACAAATTGAGCATACAATTAGATTGAGTACAGGATTTTCCAGTAATCAATCATGTGAAATTAGGAATTAAGACAGGTAGCATCATGACGTTATATTCATTATCACAACACAGTAGATGCAGAACTTTGAGCTGGATCTTGTGGTATGTTCTTCAGGGGAAAACCTAAAAAATAAAGAAGTATTTTATTCAAATTATATGATTTCTGATTCAGAGTTCCACATGGTGAGAAACAATAATCAATGGAAAAAAGAGAAAAATATCTTGGTTTACCATGAAAACATATATGTGAATGAAATAACACTTGTCATTATTTAATACCTCTAAGCCTGGGGATACCTAGGGTTTAATGACTGCACTCCATACTATAAGCCCGAGGGTAGTAATGTTTAAACCAATGTCATTTGTAACTGTGAGCTTATTTCTCTTAAGCTTGAGCTCTCAAGTCTCCGTCTAGACTATGGTAATATTTTTGGATTGTCAACGAATATTTATTTAGAAAATCCACTGCACATAAAATTAGTGACGGCAAACAAATGCAGAGAGAATGGCTGCTAAAGGGGTCAAGAGTCGAGCAAAGTTGCCCAGGGAAGGGTCTTGTCACCCACTGAGTAGGGACTCGAAGGGTCGAAGGAACAGCCTTCCCAAATGCTTCAGTAGCAGTCACTTTCCCACCCTCCACAATGTCTATGGGTGACGTCCGTTCTTTTGCGTTCAGAAATCCCCAACGTCTATGGCAGTCGTTTGGTCTTTTGCGAAAAGAAAGCCCGGACGGCTATAGCTGATGTTCGGCGCAAAAGGGTTAATCATCAAAAAGTTCAACTATGGTACTACTACCTTGGCAGCATCATTCCAAAAAAGAAAATTGATGGGGGTCATTGGCCCAGGCCCAGAAAATTATTGACTTTTGAGTTTTACCATAGAATAAGTATATATAGAGGACTCACAGCACGCGCAAAAACCGTAAATATATTTTCAAAATTCAAAAACCCAGGGCATGAAGCCATATGGCTTGATGTTATTGAACAGTATCATCTCCATCTTCCTTTCCATTTATGAAATCCACTGAACCAGAGCAGCCAATGTGGCCTGCATTTGGTCCATAATTCATCGGTCACCCCTAAAACAGAGAAAAATATTTTTGTTAAAAAAAAATCCATTTTAATGACTAAAATGAATGCCAGGAATGCCTCTGATTATAATAATGTTAATTGCAGACAAAAGAACGGGCTACGGGCTTCAAAACTACGGGCAAAAAACGACCTATATTTTTTAAATGACAAGCAATTAATATACCTGAATGGGAAATATGAGTTATTGAAATAGACTACATATATCTAAGGGTCCAAATGTTGACACACAATTTGGTAGATTTGATAGGTAGGCATTTAAAATGACAAGTGATATGCTCTTGAACATAAATGCTTTTGAATGGTTGAGGAAAACATTTTCAGGCAGTAAATATTTGACATGAGACTTATAATCTTACAGATACTACATTATGAATGATTTACCTGATGAAGGCCAATTAATTCAAATGAATATATGGCATCAAAATCACCATATAGTTACGGATATTTGTTGTACAAATCTTGCACGTACCTATAGGTAATAGATAAAGTTCCCCCTAAATACTCATTTTGAATCTGGCATGCAATGACGCTAAAATATGCAATTATATTTACTAGGTGGCACACATTTTTTGAAAGTTCGTGCAAGACTGTCGACCGTCTCTATTTTAATGTTTCTTATAAATTCTTACTTTTATATTGCTTAATTTATGGGATCCTAACGGTTCGGCCAAAGGGCCTCCCGTTGTGGTTGAGCCGCACTAATCCGCAGTGGCGTACGGACGGGGGGGATTTATGGGTTTAAACCCCCCCCCCCCCCCCAAACATGTTTACCTGTATTCGTTTTCGCTCGTTTACATGAACTATGCGTTTAGAATTTTGCTAATTGGGCTGAAATATTTCGTTGAAATTTCTTCACGAAACGAGAATGTTAATTTCATTAATGAAATTAACATTCTGGTTTCGTACAATAATTATTGTTTAAATGAATGATAATCGACATACCTATCATTTTATGATGATGCACATAAATATTAATGAAACCCTCAGAAGTCAATCCTTCGTACGCCACTACTAATCCGATCACCTCAAATTTCTAAAATCGATTATGAAGAGTGACAAAGCAAGTAAAGAACAACTATAATCTGAATAATAGGTTCGGAAAAATTAGCTGTATAAAACGCGACCATATCTCGTATGTTCCGCCAAGATGCATGGCGGAGTGGAACTACGAAAACATGGAGTCTTTTTCCTTGTGTACGCTCCGCGTGGTCATAGTTGACGCTATCTACAATCTCCTTCACTCTCCAATTTGTTGTTTCGGAAAAGAGAACTTAAAGATGCTAATATACTCGATTAAAATAGAGAAGCTTCTTAAAATACCTAAGACGTGGGTTAATGAACACGACTACTAGCCGCGTTCACTTAAGTACTTTGACCTCTACCGTACTCAGTTAAAATAACCATTACTACGCCTTAAGGTAACACAGATTCATGTATGTTAACACTTAACTCTAGAAAATGCAGATGGAAACTGAAGATCACCGTTCACAATTTCACTATTCGCTTCAGAAGAACCACCTTCGATCTCTATAACAAGTCCACACTTCGGATGATTATGATGAAATGCTCAAATCTTTCGCGAATCTGGATTGAGCAAAAGAGCTCTTGTTGTCATGGCAAATGAAAATCAAGCCGATGCCAAAGCTTTCGGCAAGCTTCCATGCTATTTGGGTGATAATAGAATGAATGTTGGCAATTGCTAGAGCCCACGCTGTTAATTATGGCTTTTGAAAAGCTTTGTCTAAGGTTTTTTTGCATGTCGAATTGTCGTTTATTACACAGAATTTGTCGTTATTTTACTTGAAGTCGAATAACTACAAACATATACATGAGAAAAGAGTGAATGGTGGATTTTGTTAGTGTCCATTGCTAATAGGTACTACTTAATTGCTTTTAACATGGTTTGTTCACATGAGGAATTTGTCATTTGTTTACTCGAAGTCGATTAACCAAACAGTCAGTAAGTACCTAGTAACCATAAGCGGTTATGCTATACTTCATTGGTGCTATCACTGTGCGAAGTAGAACCATTGAAATCTAATCTATCTTGGGTCGGTGGACACCTTAACTTAACAGTTAATGGCATAGGTGAAACTAGACAGATACATGCCGCAACGTATATGACTCATTATCAATGAGTCCGTTTGGTGTATCCAATGCACATTCGAAACATAAGTGTGCTGTGTGGAAAAGGGAATTCACCATGAAAAAAACATTCCGTTGCGGGCGGGCGGTTCCGGGGTTTAACATACCGTGGTAATCATTAGCTCTTTTTCTCCTTCTTCGGAGGCAAAGGGCCGTCCTCTTCCACATCATCGTAACCTAGTGTATCTCGCCCTCTTCGTCGAGATTGTTGAGGGTTTTGACTGGGTTGATAGTCCTCGGACCCTCCCGGTCGCTGAAAGGGTTGTTGGGGCCAGGGGATCTCGCGAATTTCCCTCGCACGCTCCGCATCAGTTCTGGCCGCGGGCAGTCCCCTGCGACTAGGCGGACCGGCTTCCGAACCCTGGTTTCCTGCCCACTCCATTGCCTCCTCTCCACTTCCTTCTCGGTCACTGGCTCTTACATTGGCCAGCATGTCTGGCATTATTGCATTGAAATGTTTTAATGCATCGAGTGCTTCCTGGTTTGGCTGCTGCTTATTGCCATCCATATTAATACCGTCTATTATCTCAGTTTTCAACACGACTGCCCTGGGCCTGCGACCGAGTACCAGGGAATAGATGCGAGTGCGTTTGGCCCGGTGGCGGTCTACGATTAAGTCTGGGTGGCGTATGTCACGGAGGGGGTGGGGGTAATGCCCCTCCCCTCCTCGACGGCCCCGCTCGCAACAGGGCCGTGCGATGCGATGGCGGCGTGGACGAAGGGGGCGGGAGGGATATATCCCCCCCCCACCCCCCCTCCGCCGCGACAGTTGCCGAACTGAGGATAAAACCAAAAGTTTCTTTCCCCCGCTAATTAATTACAAGCTCACCGCATGGCACCAAATTGGGAGTCGAGTTTCCTATAAATAAGCTATAACATTGTATTCGGACTCAGACATATGGCATCGAAATAAATAATTCTAGCCTCCAAGCCGACCCAGGAGACCGAGAAAGGAATTGAATTGTTCCTACGAACCGAATGACGGTGTTGAGTTTTACCTTGTTGGGAATTAATACTGGCCACCAGTCATGAAGTCCTCGGGTCATCTTACCTGCTTCTATCACGAATGTTTTGTAAAGGTGTAGTGATGTCAGGGAGAAAAACTTGTTCGTTGCTGAGAATCTTACAGAAATACAGTTGGCTCTTAGATCTTTGTAGGCGTCCCCTCAGCACACAATGGCTATAGTATATATATGCTCTCTAGGAATCATCTTGTGCATTCGCTTTGGGCAGCACTCATTGATACGACAGTAATAAACCGCCTCGTAATGTGGGGGCACAGGATTCTCAATGAAACCTAGGCTAAATACAAGTGAAGGGAAGGGAGACAAGACAGACACAAGGCAAGGGAGCAGACATGTCATTTCTGTCCTGTTACATCTTTTCATCAGTAGGCATGTATTTTTCATTAGTTTCCATGGACTCTCGAGCATTGTAAAACATTTTTGTAAATGATCGCTGATTGATGATCGACAAAGTTGGTTCGAAATTTTAGGTCTTAAACAAGAGTTTCCACGGCAATTGTGAAAGCAAGTTGTGCAGTCACATGCAGTCAACTCCAGACCTCCCATCACCAATTAATATACTGAGGCAGTGTCTTTTAAGTCAATGGTGTATTTGCAAATGCATTTGAAAGACTGGAATCTACTTAAAAATTGAAATAAGTGAACAAAATGTGGAACTTCAACCCAATAAACTGCTTGCTGTCTCATTGTACTATGCATCAAGTATTACATTTTTTATAATATATACATGTTCCGTTATTATTGGTACTGCCTCTCAGTGCACTTCGTTCCTATCACAAAATGCTAAAATTCGTTAATTTCGGAATAGAATTCCGCCGTCTTCTAATTATGGATCTCCCACTCATAATGAAATTGTAATGGTCTTAATTTCAATGCACAGTGGTGCATAACCGTTATTGTCGCACCTCCAATGCGAACGACTTAAAAAATTCGTGTCCCGAGTGTTAGATACAGTTCACAGCAAAGGTTTCATTTTCTTTTAATTTAAAAATTTAGTGGAGTCAATAGAAACTTATCAATTGCAATATAAAATATTACATGTAACAGTCCCCAAGTTACATCGATGCAATTGTTATCCTAAAAAGGACATTTTTACCCGGACAAGCATATGTTCCATGTTATTTTTGACGTTTTCCATTCAGATAAATATTCTCCAAAATTCTCATGCCATAGCAACTGTAAAAAATTATCACATATTTCTTGAATCTAACAGCATAATTGTTTGTTTACTAGGCCATGTTTTCGACAAAATGCGGCTTAGTTTTAGGTTTATACGTCAACGTGCGATTTAGAACCTATTTTTGCAGTCGAATTAGTTTTATCCGCTAAACATAGGCCTATTGTATCCCTATCTCTATTACAACTCAAGTAAATTTTCCCAAAAACTAAAGATATAACGTGCGGGATAAACAAAATGCATTTGAAATTCGTGCATGTACTTAAAAATTTCAATAAGTTTACCCATTGCAATAGCTACGATGCGAGGCACTATTCTGCAAAAACGGAATTTCACCCCTTAAAATTCTCATTTATATTATTCTACTACCTCCCTGTTACATGTGCGGTGAAATTTAAGCTCCATACCTGGTCTTATGAAAATGGATATTCTTCAAGAAAATGTTTCAACTTTCAACTGGCCACAGTTGGGCGGCGATCGTAGGTGTCGAGATTTCTTTTCCCTCCCCGACTTGAGCTGTGTTCTCCTTCCGTCGCTTTCGGCCATTCCCATCGTCTAACCTCTCTCCGTCGCTCCCCCTGCCTGCTTAAATTAATTAAAAGCTATCTTCTCTCAAAAATGAGCCAATCCCGCCCGACAAGCCTAGCCTTAATATCAATAGAGAACGCTGTTGCTAAGAGAGTAAATTTTGATGATGTAATCAAACAGTTTGCTAAGGTAAAAGCTCGCAAGAAAGAATGTTAATTCTTACTACTGTACCCTTTAAATCCTCAACTCTTGGTTTTCATTTCTATTATAAATAAAATAATGCTGTGAAATGAAAACTCTTCATATGTCATATCTTTTAAATACCATTGACGAAGGAATTCATTCAAGTATTCTACCAGCTGATTGGTAGGTTCTTGGACAGTCCCCATTCTGCATCCCACCTCAGAGACATTGTCTCGCTTTCCCTCCTAAGAATGGCCCGTTATTAGATCCCTCTTCAATTCTTCATATCTTCTACCTCCTCTTATTTCGTCCAGAATTCCTATCCTCTTCCTTCCTCTCCCACGCTTCCCCAGTGTTCTCCCCTCTATCACTCTCTTCAACATGCCCTCTCCTCTCAAAACCTCCTCCATCCATCTCTTCTGCCTTCTCCGAACCTCTGCCACAAGCTTCCTCTCCTCTCCGACCATATCCAATACCTCCTCGTTCGTCTTTCTCGCCATCCAGCTAACCTTCTCCATCCTTCTCCAAACCCACATCTCAAACGCCTCAAGCCTACGCACATCCTCCCTTCGCAATGACCAAGTTTCCGACCCATATAGCGCCACGCTCCATATTAAAGTTTTCACCAGCCTCTTCTTTACGTCTCTTCTCAGACCCCCCCTCATCAATTCCCTTCTCTTCGAAAATGCTTCTTTAGCTAGCGAAATTCTGCATCTGATGTCCTTACCACTAAACCCATTCGCCTCCAAAATACTACCCAGATACGTAAACTGCTCGACCTGCTCTATCTTCTGCCCTCCCACCCTTATATTCAGCCCCGCCTTCTTACTTCTAGAAAATCTCATTTCTTTCGTTTTCTTGTGATTGATCTTCATCCCATACTTTTCGCACTGCACCTCTAATGCATTCACCATTGAGTGTAACCCCTTGGCCGACTGACTAACCAATCCTTGATCATCTGCAAATCTCACTGATTTTATCAGCTCCCCTCCTACCTTTATTCCTACAGCCTCCTCCCCCCAAGCCTCCCTTACCATTTCTTCTGAATACACATTAAAAAGCAACGGCGATAGTGGGCACCCTTGCCTCACTCCCCGTCCTATCGTGGCCCATCCCGATTCTCCATTGGCTACCCTAACCTGCGCAGTCTGATTCATATACAAATTTCGAATCAGACGCCTGTCCCTCCAATCGACCCCTAATTTCTTCAACACTCTCATTAATTTCGTCCATTCCACCCGATCGAACGCCTTCTCGAAATCTACGAAGCATGCAAAAACATCCTGCCCATACTCTAGGTTTCTTTCTACTAGCGTCCTCATCACCGCTATAGCGTCTCGCGTTCCCGTCCCTCTCCTAAACCCGAACTGGTCGTCACCCAGGTATTCATTTGCCTTCTTCTCTAGCCTTCTGTTTAGAATCCTCAGAACTACTTTGGCCGCGTGGGATATTAAGCTTATTGTCCTATAGTCTTCGCAAGTTTTTGCCTTACTCTTCTTCGGTATAGGAATTAGTACAGTCTTCGCGAAGTCTTCCGGCCACACTCCATCCTCATAAATCTTACGAATTAGCGCAAAAAGTTTTCCTCTTCCGTTCTTCCCCATGCTCTTTAAAAACTCTGCAGGTATGTCATCTATTCCCACCGCCTTATTCCTTTTCATGTCTCGTAGAGCTCTTTCGATTTCGCTATCTAGGATACTTGGTCCGATGCCATCTCTGTCGATCTCGTCTTCCCTTTCTATATCTAACCTATTGGGCCTTATTTCTTTACCATACAGCTCTTCAACATACTCCTTCCACCTCTCCTGGATCTCTCTCGGTTCTACGATTACCTTTCCCGTCTTGTCTGTTATCGTTGTAATTCCCCTTCCCTTATTACCACCCGTCAGTTCCTTTACTTTCCTATATAATGCGTCTGCTCTTCCCTCTTTTTGGTATTTCTCTAACGCGTCGATCTGTTCTCTCCACCACGCCTCTCTTGCTTTCTTTGTTTCTCTTCTAAGCATGTTATTAAATTCTCGGTATTTTCTCTTACCTAGCTCTGAGTTTACACTCTTCCATTTCCTTCTCTCCTCCATCTCCCTGATCATCTCCTTCGTGATCCACGGTTTTCTAATTTTAGTTGCACTCACTACGCCTACCGTTGCTTTCGCCGCTTCTATAATTCCATTTTTCAAAATTCCCCATTCATCTTCCACTGATCTAACTCCATGATCCTCACCCATTATCTCATCCACCTTCTCCCGATACTTCTTCTTCATTGCCCCAGTTAATGCCTCCGTATTCCACTTACGTACCCTCCTTCCCATTCTTATCTTTTTCAGTTTTACCCGACATTTCATGACTAATAAGTTGTGGTCTGTGTCTGCATCAGCTCCTGGATAAGTATGCGAGTTTTTAACACTATTCCTGTATCTGTGACGTACCATTATATAATCTATCTGGAACCTGTCTGTGTCTCCCGGCTTCTTCCAAGTGTACCTACGTCGAGGATGATGTCTGAACCATGTATTTGTAATTACTAGGTTATTTCTGCGGCAAAACTCCACAGCTTTCTCGCCCCGGTCATTTCTTCTTCCTAGCCCGTAATCGCCCACCTCCCGCCCATCTCTTCCTTCACCCACCACCGCGTTCCAATCCCCCATTACTACCAGGTGCTTACTTCCTGGTATCCTACCAATTATTTCCTCTAGCTGATCGTACACCCCATCTACCTCCTCCTCTTCATGATTAGAGGTAGGCATATAAACCTGGATTATAACTAAATTCGTTGGTTCTGCTTTTAGTTCCACGACTATTATCCTATCACTCACTTGTTCTGCATGCACTACTTTTCTACCAAGTTTCCTATTCATTACGAATGCAACCCCGCGCTGACTTTCATTCCCTCCACTATAAATTACTCTATAGTCGCCGCTCCAGTAATCCCCGTCATCCTTCCATCTTACTTCACCCAGACCCATGATGTCTACACCCACCCTCTCCATTTCTTGCTTTATATTCTCTAGCTTCCCCGCCCTCAGCATAGTCCTAACATTCCAAGTGCCTATTCTTATAGTTTCGTTCCTCTTCTTAATCTTCTTTTCCTCTGCTGCTGCTTCGTCTGAGCAAGGATTTCGTGTGATGACGACCGCAGGGGCCTTGCTCCCACCGCTGCCGGGCACGACACCCGGCCCTCTTGGCCGAGTCCCGTAGTTGCCAGGATTCATTATCAATTGAGAACTGTCCATAATTTCAAGGTTTTTGTTTTAATTGAGGTAGTATTCCTTGGCCTTACTCAATAGTGTTTTTTACGTGACACCATCACTTCAGAGGCCGCCCCACTGGGGTCAGACGCCTTTTGCAGCCGCCTCACTGAGGTACAGACGCTGCGCGGACTACCATTCGTCTGTCTCCTAACCTTCGACCAATCTGGCATGGGTGACCCTACCTGGAGCAATGCTCCCGCCAGTGCAGCTCTAGGGGTCATCGGAGCACGCAAGCCCTTCAACCACGACAAGGTTGTAGTCCAAGAGAAGGGGACGAAGGAATAGTTTGCTAAAATAAATTTCCCCTGGCCATAAGCCATTGCTACGTACATCGAAGTTATTAAAAGACTGCAAGGATACATTTAGCCT
Organism: Pyrrhosoma nymphula; assembly: GCA_963573305.1. Lineage (NCBI taxonomy): Eukaryota > Metazoa > Arthropoda > Insecta > Odonata > Coenagrionidae > Pyrrhosoma > Pyrrhosoma nymphula. Next base: position 99,356,071 of record OY754332.1, on the reverse strand, counting down.
ACCATTCTGTGAAATGCTGAGATAAATGACGTTTTCAATCGATAAATAGTTGATAAGGTCTGCAAGAATACAAGAAAAAGGCATCGTCCTATTATAGTTGTTTAGACTAAGTCAATGTTATAAATTAGAAATTCCAAATAGGCCCCATATCGAATAGCGCCCTAGGCCCCCGACCATGTAGATACGCCCCTGGCAGGCAGTAGTACAATGTCAAAGAGAAAAATATTGTATCGTTGGATTGAATTTGTGCTACATACGTAGGTGATTTTATCATTACAAGGCATTCTCATCATTAGGTTTTCAAGGATTGATTTAGTATCATCCCTTTCACTTTAGACCACATCGGAATAATTTCCCCCAACATCTTCAATCGTAGCATATTTTACGTAAGGAAAAGAATTTGCGCACGATAAATTATTATAATGCGGCCACAAGGCTTCAGCCTAGCAAACCCCTGAGGCAGTGACGGATACATATGGGGGCGCGTGGGGCGCGCGCCCCCCCCTTGCAGGGCCGCCCGCATTGCCGCCCGCGCCGCCCCCGCCAGTCAGCCCGCACGATATTCGTTCGTGTCTTTCGTCAGTCGACTCTGAGTCGAGTTATCGAGTAGTTGCACTTTCAGATGTAGCACGCGCGCGCGTCCGCGTCATTGTATTTCATACGTTTCTGTCTGGCACATAGATAGCTAACCTACGAGAAAAGTCGCGGCCATTCTAGTGATCTCGATACGTTATTCTGTCTGGCATTTGTTCGAGAAAAGTCGCGAATATTCTACTGTTTGTATTTGTTCACGCTCCTTAAAAGTCTGGAAGCGAACATTCTGGCACCAAATGTTCTCGAAACAACCGAGCTACATATATGAGGGAAGCAGAGTCGCTGCCAGGCGGTCAGTTTGAAAGCTGCAATCGTCGCGATAACTTGCGCCCCCCCCTTGAGTTTTTTCTGTATCCGCCACTGCCCTGAGGGATGCGCCTCTGGCAGCCACCCGCCTGGCCAGCCCCTAGCTACGACGCTGAAGCTTACGTGCGGGAATTGGAAAAATCTTCTTTATTCGCAGTATTATCGCATTTATATTCATACTATGTGGCAACATAGGATAACAGTTATCTGGCATTAATTACTGGTAAATGAATGTTATGAAGATTTCATGGTATTTCCTCCAACTATCACAGAATTATCATTTAATGATTTTTTGATCTCGAAGTCACATTTATCCACGGAAGTGACTACATATATACGTCTGGGTGCGAGAATAGTTGCGTTCGCGTGTCGTAGGTTTCATAACGATGCGATTAATAGTAGCTAAATCCTAATGTAGATACGATGTAGAGCAATAGTACATAATATATCATACCATATAGCATAGCATATTCAAAAATATTATTTACAAATTATCGTATTTTTATTTTACATACATCTTTTTGGTTTTGTTTGCTTTTTGGCATGGCTATTTATCTTTTTTTTATTTTGAGAGAACGGCGAATCCAATGGAGGGAAAAAACGATATTCCGGCTCGTGAACGTTTTCGTTCGCTAGGTTTCCGGCTCTGGAACGCTTCCATACGCTAGGATTCCGGCTCGTGAACGTTTACGTCTGCTAGGAACCCGGCTCGGGATGTTTCCATACACTAAGATTCCGGCTCGTGAACGTTTTCGTCCGCTAGGTTTCCGGCTCAGGAACGCTTCCATACGTTAGGATTCCGGATCGTGAACGCTTCGTTTGTACGCTTCCTTGTCTCATTTTACGTTTAATTTTGCTTTGGAGAATGTGAAGTTACGGTTCGTTCACATTCCGATTCTCTTCGTGTACGCTTAAAACTCCGCTTCGTAGACGGTTCGTATCCGCCTCCCTCTACAATATTTTCGCCAGGTCCCTGGCGAAAATGTTCCGCTTCCTCGACCGGTCACGAAGGGTACACGAAGCGGTGATTCGCTTAAGGAAGCGAATCAACGTTCGGTGTAGGTACGGTTCTTTGACTGTTGAAGTAGCGTACACGAAACGTACGGAAGTGGTGCTCTACGCGCCCGCTTCCTGCCGCTTCGTGTACGATTCTTTGATTGTTGAAGTAGCGTGCACGATGTACCCCGCGATATTACTCCACTTACTGCCTTCGTTCCCTTAATATTACGCCATAATACGTGTTGATTCTTGCACATTTGAAACGAGTTTATACAATGTGAAACGTGGTAGTGTGTTACTAGCTGAAACCATACAATACGAGATGAAACAACCTATTCATATCTAGGTAACACAAGGAGATTCAAGAAGAATCAAGCGGGCCCGAAACGACACCGCCTGGCCAGCCACTAGCTACGACGCTGAAGCTAACGTGCGCGAATTGGAAAAATCTTGTTTATTCGCAAAAACCTTGTTTATTCACCGTAATATTGCATTTATATTCATACTATGTGGCAATACAGAATAACAGTCATCTGGCATTAATTAATGGCAAATAAATTTTATCAAGATTTTATGGTATTTCCTCAAACTATCACGAATTTTCATTTAATGATTATAGTTCTCGAAGTCACATTTATCCACGGAAGTGACTAGATATATGCGTCTTTCTCAACGCCGGTAGGACAGTAATGGATTTCGAGCATAGGTTCGTTGAGTCATAAAGTAATATTATTTGCAGGGAATGAAATGATAGGTAGATGTGACAAACTAAATCATGCCATTACGCAATTGCATTAAATTAATTAGTGGCAAATTAATTTTTTTAGTAGTAAAAACAGTAGAAAACAGTAGCAGTACAGTAGAGCTACTGTTAACAGTAGCAGTGCAGTAGACCTACTGTACACAGTGGAAAACAGTAGGATTACAGTACTCTTACTGAAAACAGTAGTAATCCAAAAAACCTAAAGGTTACTGTAAACAGTAGGTGAAATTTCCAGCAGGGTAACACGGAAGTAGACCCAAAGAAATCACTCTGACTGTACTGTGGCAACTGCACTCTGAATGCGCTGTGGCAACTGCACTCTGACTGTGCTGTGGTTACTGCACTCTGACTGTGCTGTGGTAACTGTACTTGACTGTGCTCTGGCCCCTGTGCTGTATTGTTTCAATTAAGTGCAGTCTTTAGTGCAGCCCCAGTCCAGATATTAAGTACAGTTAGAGTGTAGCTCTAGCTTATTTAGAGTACCTATCTACAGATTTTTTTTACCTGAGTGGGACCGCCCTTGTCTGTAGCTGGACTGGACTGTAATTTCAAGAAGTGAAAGGAACTGGTCTGGAAATGCACTGCTGTTGTTCTCGATGCTCTGTAACTGGCCTGGATTCTGATGGTAACTTTTTTAGTGAAGCTTTTGCTAATGAAAGATCAGGTGGTGATTACATCAAAAGGCACTTTGCAAATAGCCAAAGGGAGGAAAATCAAGGGAATCCGGGTGCTTATCCAGATGTTCTTCTTGATTGACCAAAATGGCCTGGAACCTTGTTTCAATTTCTTCCCAGTTACAGACCAGTTTCAGACCTAGATCCACACCAGTAACAGACCAGTCACAGTGGACTTAGAGACCAAATATTTTTACCTGGGTGGTTATGATGCAGCATTTGAAAAGTATATAAATATGCAATCGGATGGTATATACTGATGGTATCATAAAATGTGCAGGATGAGCATTTTACCATCCTGGGTATCTTACATTTTTGCGTAGTAATTATTTATTCCCCAAACATCACAAGTAACATCAATAGTTTCACAATTGAATATCTCCAGTTGTCGAGGAAGCACCTATAGGCGAAAAATAGATATTTTTTGGAATACAATACCAGGAAACATTATTAAAGCTGTTTCAAGGATAGGCGTTTTCAAGTTCAACAAGAGTCATCGTGTATTTCGAGGATAAAACTGAATTATCTGAGAATCAGAATAACTGAGTATAGGCAGCGGCGACTTCCCAATGGCACGCATTGGTCGGATTTGGTTCATTGCCTTCGTATGGATCGTCGCAGTTATTTGATTCATCACAGTGAAACCACTCATCGTAGTCAAATCATTCATCGTAGTTAAATCATTCATCGCAGTTATTTGGTTCTTCGTGATTCATTTCGTTCGCAATGAATTATTTGAAAGAGCTAGTAATTGACGTTAACGAAATCGCGTGAATCGAATCTTCAAAATGAACCGATATTCCCACCTCTGCTGACATGGGTGGGGTGGCTTCCGCTTCCCCTCCCGCCCCTCATTGCGTGCGACGGAGGACTTTGGCTCAGTGGAGGGGGGAGGGGCGGCGGAAGGGGGGAGGGTGGGGGGGAAGGGAGCCGCGTCCCGAACAAAGAGTTACAATATGTACTTGGCTGTACACGCGGAAAACCAATATTACATTGATGATGTTGCAGCTGGGAAAAGATTTCTCTTGACGTGCCACAATCCTGTATTAGAAATAGCAAGTCAAATTCATTCGCAAGGCATGGCACAAACAGAGGAAAATAAGCAGCGCTTGATTCCTGTTTTATTCATCGAGATGAAAAATACATTATGGTAAACAATAATGCAATTTTCAGAGAGTTGCATCGGTTTAAGATGCTGGTGAGAGCAATCTGCGCAAACACTTGGAGAGTGCTTCGTTGAATGCTACGTACATTAATTAGCAAGCACACTCAAAATGAACTTATTGATTGTAGTAAGGAAGAGAAGTCTAGGTTGCTCTTCCTTAAAAAAATCAAGTATACTTTCATATAGCCCTTGACCTGTACTTTCTGTAAAATGTTTATAGCTTGTAAAATATTCCTTTATTTCAATGTCTTCTACATCTAAAAATCGTATTATAGATGAAAGCGGTTCCACGTGACTTATGTCTGGCGTACAGTCTCTAAAATAATTGGCTGATTTAGCTCGATTAAGTATATTTTCCTGAACAGAATTTCCCAAAAAATTGTTCGTTTCGTATTGAAAATTTTTCCAAAATAGTGAACGTGAGTTTCTTTAGACACAACCAGACGTATATTTTCACTCATTTTTAAATCAAATTTTCCAAGTATCTCAACAATGCTTAAAACATTCCCATTGTGTGGTTTAAATAACGTGTCTGAAGTTCCTCTGAAAGCCAATTGCGTTGAGCCAAATACTGAGTGATGCACATTAAATGTTCTAAAACTCTACATCCATGCTCTCGTTCTTTTTCCACTTGTGACTAAAGCTCCTTATCAATAGTTTTATTAGTCTGTAATCGTAGTGTTGTTTCAAACCATTCCTTTAGACATTCCAGGTGATGTACTGAATTTTCATGTGACAAAATATTCAAAAACATACTTCTAGTCATTAATTCCATATTTTCCTAACGTAGACTTGCTGGAGAAGACGAAAATTTTTACAACAAAAGCAATGAGATTTATTGGTGGTCTCTGAAAAAATAAGCCACCTTCTTAGAAAATTCTCACCATTAATTGCTTTCCTATGTTTCTTTGTCTCAGAGAAACTAAGTACGTTTATTTGAATCTTTTGGAAAACTATACTGTTTTTAAAAGGATGTGGATGTGATAACATTCATAATGAATATTAATCTGACCAGTGTTCTAGATCATTGTAGAAACTGGCAGAAAAAACTGATGATATAAGAAAGAAATATTGGATTTAATGCGTCAAAAGTAAAGACAACCATGGTTCCTAAAATGGCTACGGAGTGGAAAGACCTTGTTCCTGATAAATAATACGTATCATTTATTAAAAATAACGTGAAAAGAAATTGAAAAACACTTACCCTATTCCAAAAGAAAAGCTGATTCATGGGTTCACTTTGGATGAGGGGAGATTATTATTCATCGGAACTTCATTAGGGGACTACTACACTCGTTATTAAGTCCTCTACAGTAAAACTTTCGTCATAGGATATTCGGACAAACGCTTTACATAATTTTTCTGTTATAGAACGTATATTAATAGAATATTCTTTTGGACTGTTAGTAAAATTGTCAAGAGAATCACTAAGGAGTTTCTCAAATGATCTTTCTGATGACGTTGAAAATATTTTGCACGCAAACACAAGAACATTAAAGTCGATTAGATGATGAACCTGGAATCTGGAAATAACGCAGCGGAATGCAGGGGCATGAAATATTTATTATTTCAGCGTGCCTTCAAATATCGCGAAAGCAGTCCTAAAGACGAATTGCATTAGTTTTTTTTAAAAGTGTCCTAATCAGTTGAGTCGCTATAAAAGAATTGATTGGTGCTTTTCTCGTCGTGAAACCCTTCTTCTCCTCCCACTCCCCCTTCCGCCCACTTGGGTATGCAGACGCTGAGGAGAGCGGGAATACCGTCGTCACCTACAAACCACCCGCTAAGCATTCCTCGTCCGTTATCTCCATTGGCGGAAGCGCCTGAGAGATAATTAACGTATAGAGAAGCAAGGTTTTATATTTTTAAGCGTAAATGAATTCATTCGAATGATTGAAATGAGCTGTTGGTTTCTACCGATTAAAAATGGTGACCGTGGCTGAAAATTGTATACAAGAATAGGACTAAAAAACCGTAGTTTTCTTGGTATCAGTGAAGGCTACAGTAATTCGTAACAGTCTACCGTATCATATTGGCCCAACAATGGCGCCAAGTTACGTGAAGCAATTATCTTATATGGTGAAAAGAACGCTATTCGTGGATTTGTGTTCTTGCCGGAAGTATTGTCCGCTGTTCGTGACTACATGTTGCTTCTCCGCACTCATTGTCAATATCTAGCACCATGATTCTAAGTACGTATTTACTTATTCTAAGTTTTCTTAGTATGTACGTATGTACACTATCCTACGATGCCGGCGAGGATATTTTTTGTTCTTCTCTTTAACAGTGCATCTCTCCTATTGTCCCTCTGCTACTATCACTTATATTTTTCTTCCTTATTTATTTATATATTTTATAATTTGGGAGGAAATGGAACGAAAATATAAATGTGTAGTAATGGATTGATATGTCGCCCCATTTATCCCGAAACAGTGGCGGATTTCGTTGTTTGGGGGTCCAGGGCAGTCGAACTAAAACAATATAATTTATTTGATAAATATACCAAAAAAATTTTTTATTAATTTTAACAATGCACATAAGTACCTAATGACTGTATTTTAATTTTTTTAAAGGCATCCAATAATATAAAATATTTATAATGATGAAGGCATTATTCTTTTAAATTTAACATCCTTACATTTTTGTCCATAGATCACTTTTCAAGCATATTATGTTATTGTTTGGGAATATTTTGTATTAAGGAAATAGTAGTATTTTAAAAAGGTATAACCTTTTATGGTAAATTTGTGTAAAACTCTTTACTCTTTAGTTATTTTTTCTCCAATCATTAATTTGCATACTTAATTTAAACAACCTTCGTCACTTTTTATTATTACTCTTTTGTATCTTCTACGAAATTCTCATTCTCAAATGAGTAAAAAACTTCTGCATCAATGATTTGTTAGGAATTCAATAAAAAGGAGGTCATGCATGGATGTTTCTATCGAAACATCGAAAAGCATGGGTTGTCGAAGGAGCTGACGTTTGCCTTCTTACATTCCGCCGGTCTGAAGTCCGAGACCGAGGGTTTTGTACTCGCGTGCCAGGATGGTGTCATAAACACACTCGTGTACCGCCGCGTTATATTCAAGGCGGAGGTCGCGGACACGAGATGCAGGGCGTGCCGAATCCAGCCGGAGACTTTGGGTCACCTTCTCTCCGGCTGTAGTTATTACGCCAGGTCAGCGTATTTAGCTCGGCACAACGCGGCCCCGCGGCCCTACTATCACCTATGACCATAGGCGTGTCCAGGACTACAGAAGTGGTGGTGCCAGGAATAGTGGTGGAGTTGACTGAATGTGACTGCACGACTTGCCTTCAGGATAGCCGTGAGAATTCTTGTTTATGAGCGCAAATTTCGAACTACTTTTGTCGGTCATTATAATCTGCGATCATTTACAAAAAAATGCTTTGCAATCCTCGAGAGTCCATGGAAACTAAATAAAAGCACATACCTACCTACTGATTAAAAGATATTACAGAAAAGAACGTCTCTTCACTTGTATTTAGCTTAGGTTTCATTGAGAATCCTGTGCCCCCACATTACGAGGCGGTTTATGCTGTCGTATCAATGAGTGCGGCCCAATGCGAATGCACAAGATGATTCCTGGAGATCATAGCCATTGTGTTCTGAGCGGATGCCTACAGAGACCTAAGATCCAACTGTATATCTGTAAGATCCTCATCAATAAACTGCATTAGCCTAGCTGAATGAATTCGAGATAGAAGTAGGTAAGCTGACCAAATGACTTCATGATTGGTGGCCAGACTATATTTCCAACAAGGCAAAACTCAACACCGCCATTCGGTTCGTAGCAACAATTCAATTTCTTTCTCGGAATCCTGATCCCGGCTTGGAGGCTAGGATCATTAATTTCAATGCCATCTGCTTGGATCCGAATACAATGTTACCGTTTACTGTGCCCTGCGGTGAGCGTTTAAGTAATTAGCGGGGGGAAACTTAAGGTTTTATCCTGAGTTCGGCAACTGTCGCGGGGGGGAGGAGAGCGGAGGGGTGTACCCAGCCCTCCCGCCCCTTTATCCGCCGCCGCCATCGCATGGCATGGGGCTGGTGGGACCGGGGGCGTTAAGGGGAAATGGGGAGGGGCATTACCCCCCCCCCTCCACGACATACGTCACCCAAAATTAATCGGAGACCGCCGCCAGGAAAAACATATTAGATCGCAAGCCCAGGGCAGTCGCACTGCATTTGAAGAAAAACAGACGGTAAAGCTATGAAAGGAAATAGTAAGCGTCCGTGGTTTGATCCCATTCCTTCATCCAATCAGGACATGATCGGCGCAATTCGCCATTTACGACAATTTATGGTGGACATGCTCACCATTATTCGGGCCGGTGCTGAAGCCAGGAGTGGCGAGGAGGCCTTGGAGTTGGCTGGAGACCAGGGTTCAGAAGCCGGTCCCTCTCGTGTCAGGAGACTGTCTGGGGCCGAGGCTGAGGAGGAGCGTGTGGTGACAAGATTTCGCGACCTCGCCTGGCCATGCCCACAAGAACTCCTTCAGCGTCCGGGAGGGGCCGATGAACATCGAATTGCGATCCCTCAACAATCTCGACGAAGACGCCGAGAGGCGGATAACCAGGACACGGAAGAGGACGGCCCCTCGCTTCCCAAGATGGAGAGAAAGGAAAAGTAATTACCACGGTATGTTAAACCCCGGAATCTTCTTTCGCGCGAAACCCGCCCTGCCGGTCTACAGTCAATTGGTTGTCATTATGCTTTTGCCAAGGCGAATTTCCACACAGCACACTTAGGTTTCGAATGTGCATTGGATACACCAAACCGACACATTGATGATGAGTCATACACGTTGCGGCATGTATCTATATAGTTTCACCTATACAATTGTTAAGTTATGATGTCCACCAACCCAAGGTAGATCAGATTTCAGTAGATGTACTTCGCACAGTAATAGAACCAATGATGCATCGCATTAACGCTAAACACTATGGGTAAATCTTGACATGCGCAAGAATGATTCAAGCTTGAAAAAAACTCCAATGCTCCAGCGACCGTTGTGCACCTTCTTAGCGTAGGGCGGCTCCTCTTTTGCTCAATCCAGATTCCCGAAAGATATGAGCATTTCATCGTAATCATCTGAAGTGTGGACTTGTTTTCGGAGTCGAAGGTGGTTCTGCTTAAACGAATAGTGAAATTGTGAACGGCGATCTTCAGTTTCCATCTGCATTTTCAAGTGTTAAGTGTTAACATACATGACTCTGTATTGCGTTAAGACGTAGTAATGGTTATTTTAACTGTGTATATTACAGGTCAAAGCACTTAAGTGAACGCGGCGAGTAGTCGCGTTCATTTACCTACATCTTACTTTAAGAAGTTTCTACATTTTAATCGAGTATTTTAGTATCTTTAAGTTGCCTTTTCGGAAACAACAAATTGGAGCTTTAAGTAGACTGTAGATTACGTCAACTATAACCAAGTGGAGCGTACCAAGGAGGTTAAAATGAAATGGAGGAAAACACGGAGAAAGACGACATGTTTTCGAATTTCCACACCGCCATGTATCGTGGCGGAGCATACGAGCGATGGTCGCGTTTTATACAATATATTTTTCCGAAACTATTAGTCAGATTAGTTGTTCTTAATTTTTTTGGTTACTCTTGTTAATCGAATTGAGAAATTTGAGGTGATTGTATTGGTACCTACGGTTCAAGCCACAAGGTGAGGCCCTTTGGCCGAACTGTTGTGATCCTATTCATTTCAACTATAAATTACGAATAAATGAGAAACATTAAAGACTGTCAAAGGCTTGTACGAACTTTTAAAAAAGTGTATATAACCTAATAAATAATTGCATATTCTAGCGCCAATGCATGCTGAATTCGAAATGAGGATTTGGGAGCAAAATCGGCCATTACGTGCATGATTCTTACAACAAGTATGCATAATTATGGTATTGATGAGTTTATACACTCTTTGAGTTAATTGACATTCATCTGGTGAATTATGCATATTTTAAGATTATAATTCTCAATTAATACAAATAGAATTTAGCCTTCAGGATAGCCGTGTGAAATCTTGTTTATTACCGACAATTTCGAATCACTTTTGTCGGTCATTATAATCTGCGATCATTTACAAAAAATGTTTTACGATCCTCGAGAGTCCATGGAAACTTAATAAAAGTACATACCTACCTACTGATTAAAAGATATTACAGAAAAGAAAGTTCCCTTCACTTGTATTTAGCCTAGGTTTCATTGAGAATCCTGCGCCCCCACATTACGAGGCGGTTTATGCTGTCGTATCAATGGCCGTGGCCATTGTATGTCGTGGCCCAATGCGAATGCATAAGTATTTCCTGGAGATCATAGCCATTGTGTGCTGAGCGGACGCCTACAGAGACCTAAGATCCAACTGTATATCTGTAAGATACTCATTAATGAACTGCATTAGCCTAGCTGAATGAATTCGTGATAGAAGTAGCTGACCAAATGACTTCATGATTGGTGGCCAGACTTTATTTCCAACAAGGGAAAACTCAACACCGCCATTCGGTTCGTAGCAACAATTCAATTTCTTTCTCGGAATCCTGATCCCGGCTTGGAGGCTAGGATCATTAATTTCAATGCCATCTGCTTGGATCCGAATACAATGTTACCGTTTACTGTGCCCTGCGGTGAGCGTTTAAGTAATTAGCGGGGGGAAACTTTAGGTTTTATCCTGAGTTCGGCAACTGTCGCGGGAGGGAGGAGAGCGGAGGGGTGTACCCAGCCCTCCCGCCCCTTTATCCCCCGCCGCCATCGCATGGCATGGGGCTGGTGGGACCGGGGGCGTTAAGGGGAAATGGGGAGGGGCATTACCCCCCCCCCCTCCACGACATACGTCACCCAAAATTAATCGGAGACCGCCGCCAGGAAAAACATATTAGATCGCAAGCCCAGGGCAGTCGTACTGCATTTGAAGAAAAACAGACGGTAAAGCTATGAAAGGAAATAGTAAGCGTCCGTGGTTTGATCCCATTCCTTCATCCAATCAGGACATGATCGGCGCAATTCGCCATTTACGACAATTTATGGCGGACATGCTCACCATTATTCGGGCCGGTGCTGAAGCCAGGAGTGGCGAGGAGGCCTTGGAGTTGGCTGGAGACCAGGGTTCAGAAGCCGGTCCCTCTCGTGTCAGGAGACTGTCTGGGGCCGAGGCTGAGGAGGAGCGTGTGGTGACAAGATTTCGCGACCTCGCCTGGCCATGCCCACAAGAACTCCTTCAGCGTCCGGGAGGGGCCGATGAACATCGAATTGCGATCCCTCAACAATCTCGACGAAGACGCCGAGAGGCGGATAACCAGGACACGGAAGAGGACGGCCCCTCGCTTCCCAAGATGGAGAGAAAGGAAAAGTAATTACCACGGTATGTTAAACCCCGGAATCTTCTTTCGCGCGAAACCCGCCCTGCCGGTCTACAGTGAATTGGTTGTCATTATGTTTTTGCCAAGGCGAATTTCCACACAGCACACTTAGGTTTCGAATGTGCATTGGATACACCAAACCGACACATTGATGATGAGTCATACACGTTGCGGCATGTATCTATCTAGTTTCACCTATATAATTGTTAAGTTATGATGTCCACCAACCCAAGGTAGATCAGATTTCAGTAGATGTACTTCGCACAGTAATAGAACCAATGATGCATCGCATTAACGCTAAACACTATGGGTAAATCTTGACATGCGCAAGAATGATTCAAGCTTGAAAAAAACTCCAATGCTCCAGCGACCGTTGTGCACCTTCTTAGCGTAGGGCGGCTCCTCTTTTGCTCAATCCAGATTCCCGAAAGATATGAGCATTTCATCGTAATCATCTGAAGTGTGGACTTGTTTTCGGGGTCGAAGGTGGTTCTGCTTAAACGAATAGTGAAATTGTGAACGGCGATCTTCAGTTTCCATCTGCATTTTCAAGTGTTAAGTGTTAACATACATGACTCTGTATTGCGTTAAGACGTAGTAATGGTTATTTTAACTGTGTATATTACAGGTCAAAGCACTTAAGTGAACGCGGCGAGTAGTCGCGTTCATTTACCTACATCTTACTTTAAGAAGTTTCTACATTTTAATCGAGTATTTTAGTATCTTTAAGTTGCCTTTTCGGAAACAACAAATTGGAGCTTTAAGTAGACTGTAGATTACGTCAACTATAACCAAGTGGAGCGTACCAAGGAGGTTAAAATGAAATGGAGGAAAACACGGAGAAAGACGACATGTTTTCGAATTTCCACACCGCCATGTATCGTGGCGGAGCATACGAGCGATGGTCGCGTTTTATACAATATATTTTTCCGAAACTATTAGTCAGATTAGTTGTTCTTAATTTTTTTGGTTACCTTTGTTAATCGAATTGAGAAATTTGAGGTGATTGTATTGGTACCTACGGCTCAAGCCACAAGGTGAGGCCCTTTGGCCGAACTGTTGTGATCCTATTCATTTCAACTATAAATTACGAATAAATGAGAAACATTAAAGACTGTCAAAGGCTTGTACGAACTTTTAAAAACGTGTATATAACCTAATAAATAATTGCATATTCTAGCGCCAATGCATGCTGAATTCGAAATGAGGATTTGGGAGCAAAATCGGCCATTACGTGCATGATTCTTACAACAAGTATGCATAATTATGGTATTGATGAGTTTATACACTCTTTGAGTTAATTGACATTCATCTGGTGAATTATGCATATTTTAAGATTATAATTCTCAATTAATACAAATAGAATTTAGCCTTCAGGATAGCCGTGTGAAATCTTGTTTATTACCGACAATTTCGAATCACTTTTGTCGGTCATTATAATCTGCGATCATTTACAAAAAATGTTTTACGATCCTCGAGAGTCCATGGAAACTTAATAAAAGTACATACCTACCTACTGATTAAAAGATATTACAGAAAAGAAAGTTCCCTTCACTTGTATTTAGCCTAGGTTTCATTGAGAATCCTGTGCCCCCACATTACGAGGCGGTTTATGCTGTCGTATCAATGGCCGTGGCCATTGTATGTCGTGGCCCAATGCGAATGCATAAGTATTTCCTGGAGATCATAGCCATTGTGTGCTGAGCGGACGCCTACAGAGACCTAAGATCCAACTGTATATCTGTAAGATACTCATTAATGAACTGCATTAGCCTAGCTGAATGAATTCGTGATAGAAGTAGCTGACCAAATGACTTCATGATTGGTGGCCAGACTTTATTTCCAACAAGGGAAAACTCAACACCGCCATTCGGTTCGTAGCAACAATTCAATTTCTTTCTCGGAATCCTGATCCCGGCTTGGAGGCTAGGATCATTAATTTCAATGCCATCTGCTTGGATCCGAATACAATGTTACCGTTTACTGTGCCCTGCGGTGAGCGTTTAAGTAATTAGCGGGGGGAAACTTTAGGTTTTATCCTGAGTTCGGCAACTGTCGCGGGAGGGAGGAGAGCGGAGGGGTGTACCCAGCCCTCCCGCCCCTTTATCCCCCGCCGCCATCGCATGGCATGGGGCTGGTGGGACCGGGGGCGTTAAGGGGAAATGGGGAGGGGCATTACCCCCCCCCCCTCCACGACATACGTCACCCAAAATTAATCGGAGACCGCCGCCAGGAAAAACATATTAGATCGCAAGCCCAGGGCAGTCGTACTGCATTTGAAGAAAAACAGACGGTAAAGCTATGAAAGGAAATAGTAAGCGTCCGTGGATTCCTTCATCCCCTCGGGACTTGATCGGTACAATTCGCCATTTACGACATATTATGGCGGACATGGTCGCCATTATTCAGGCCGGTGCTGAAGCCAGGAGTGGCGAGGAGGCCTTGGAGTTGGCTGGAGACCAGGGTTCAGAAGCCGGTCCCTCTCGTGTCAGGAGACTGTCTGGGGCCGAGGCTGAGGAGGAGCGTGTGGTGACAAGATTTCGCGACCTCGCCTGGCCATGCCCACAAGAACTCCTTCAGCGTCCGGGAGGGGCCGATGAACATCGAATTGCGATCCCTCAACAATCTCGACGAAGACGCCGAGAGGCGGATAACCAGGACACGGAAGAGGACGGCCCCTCGCTTCCCAAGATGGAGAGAAAGGAAAAGTAATTACCACGGTATGTTAAACCCCGGAACCTTCTTTCGCGCGAATTCCGCCCTGCCGGTCTACAGTCAATTGATTGTCATTATGTTTTTCCAATGCCATATGTCTGATCCGAATACAATGTTACCGTTTATTAATAGGAAAATCGACTTTCATTTTGGTGTCCTACGGTGAGCGTTTAAGTAATTAGCGGTGGAGACTAGGTTTTTCTTCAGTTCGGTATCTTCCGCGCGGGGGGGTGGGGGGTCCCGGTCCTCCTCCCGCCCCCTTTATTCCCCGTCGCCATAGCATCGAGCGAGCGGGCTGGTGCGAGCGGTGGTGTCGAGGGGGGGAGGGGCCCCCTCCGAGGCACACCTAACTTAATCGGAGAACGCCACCGGGCATAACGTTCTCGTTCCTAGGCCCAGATCAGTCGTGCTGAATCTGTAGAAGTGACAGCGAAATGAGGATTAGGGGACAAAGTCGGCCGGTAATTGCATGATTCGTACAAAAAATATTCTCACTTATGGTGCCTTTGTGTCCATATATTCTATGAATTAATTCGCCTTCATCTGGAATTCTTAGTTCAGGTTAATAGTTCTCAATTATTACAATTCGAATTTATCATGAATTGACGCTAAAATAATGCATTTGTTTGAAAGTTCGAAAAAGACTGTTGACAGTCTTTAATTTAATATTTCTCATTTTTTTAAATTCTATTGTCTACATTAATGGGATCCCAACGCTTCGGCCAAAGGGCTTGTGGCTTGAGCCGTAGGTAACAATCCGATCGCCTCAAATTTCTCATATCGATTAAGAAGAGTGACAAAGCAAATAATGAACAACTAATATGAATAAGAGTTTCGAAAAAATGGACGGTATGAAACGTGACCGTCGCTCGTATGTTCCGCAATATAGTTGACGTAATCTACAGTCTCCCTTATGGAAATTTCTGATCAGGTCTGATCTGAACCAGATCAGGTATGCCTGAGCCAGATCAGGTATGTCTGAGCCAGATCAGATCTGATCTGAGCCAGATCAGGTCTGATCTGAACCACTTTAGGTCTGATATGAGGATCGGTCAGGTCCATCCCTTGCAGAAATTTCTGATCCATCTTAATCAGGTCTGATCAGAATCAAATTGAATCTGATATAAGGAGATCAGGTCTGAACTAAACCAGATCAAGTCTGAGATGCTGCTGCATATATCAGATCTGATTTGAATCAGAATATGTTTAATATATCTCTCAAGTTAAGTTTGATCAAAATCAGCATATCAAGTAAAGGAATTCCTGGTCTTGGATTTAAATGAGGTCTGGATCACCAATGACACTTGATCCGATAAGACGGTAAATCCCTTCAAGAGATGGCAATGACCACCATGGTTGTTGCTGATGGGCTTTTGAGTGTTACCATGCCAACTGCAGACACAAGTGGATGCGGTTTTACCTGGTATAGTTGATTGCCTTATACAATATTATCATGAGGTTCAATCCCGTTAACATAATATTTTGGATGAGCGACTATTGCGCATGCTTCAAAAGCTCTCACAATTTTATGACACATGACTTATGTAACTTTTCACTTTCATTCATCATTTTCACTCTCATTCATCATGGAAAAAGCAGTTTTGATACCAGGAGGATATTATCTTTACCTCTGAAAAAACTATAGATATGGAAAACAATGTTTTAAAATTCAGGAGAAACATTTCTAGCACCATATAATTACGTTTTTGTGACCAAATGAAACAGTTTCGGGCGGACCTATTTACTGCTTAGGTCTTTTTATGAAACATCTTTCAAAAGCAGAATAAATCGTTACTATATAATTTTTGTGCTGTTGGGGTTTTCCAGATCAGACCTGATCTGGATAGCCAGATCAGACCTGATAATGTTTGCCAGATCAGGATTTAAATCAGCTCATTTCCTAAACTGGAATTTTCAAATCAGACCTAATCTGAAATTTTCATAAGGGCTATAACTTCACTCTTCAATTTATTTTTTTGGAAAAGAGAACTTAAAGATGCTAAAACACTCAATTAAAATAGAGCAGCTTCTTAAAGTAAGATAATAATAATAATACCGCATGTGGGGTGGCTAATCACCCCATACGCAGTTAAACTGGTTCCAAAAAAGATAACCAGGAAAGCCACCCACAACCGGCCCCTCTCGGATGGGGGCACTAGTACAGTTGGGTGTGGCAATGAAAATTCACATACATATTCAGAAGGGAGCTCGTATGCAGTGGACGGAAGCCCTAAGGGGCGACCTCCTCGCATGCCATGCTACCAGCGAGCCCGATCGCAGGGGGTATATGGCAAGGATGCACTCTTTGTGGTGTGAGATGCATCCAGAACACGACCATCTATCGCAGGAGAATCTGCGCAATTATGACAACCACCTGCGAAAAAAGGAAATTCCCCACCAACTGCCAGTTCAGAGGGATGCACCACCGGACAAACCACTCTCCGTGACACAGGCAGCTTCTCCACCACCTGAGGCGAGAACGACATTTGTGTCAGTCTCTCGGCCAAATGGGGAAGAAGCTGGTCAGGCCAACTCTGAACTAGGAACGTGGTTGTTAACCACCATTAACTATGATGGACAACCTAGGCAGAGAGGCATCCACCGAAAGATCTTTCTGCGGCGTTGTCCATCGTTCTCCTTGACCACCTCACACGCTCCATGTTTGTGATCGAGTTTTTGGCTCCGGCTGAAACTAGCATGGATGCGAAGGAGGTGGAAAAACGGACGAAATGTAAAGACCTGCTTTTAAAATTTCGACAAATGTACCCCGGACACTCTGTGAAACTAGTGGTCCTCATCATAGGTGTGCTTGGTGGTGTTAAGGGCTCGCTGCTAAATAACATCAAGTGCATTCCATCCTACATGGCACTGCCGGAATCACTAGTTGTATGCATGCAGAAAGCCATCATCCTAGGGTCACTCTGTCTAGTGCATACGCATGACCCAACAGCAGCGTAGCCACTCATCGGATAGGCGTCGGATGTGGCAACGATTACTGCCCAACCCCTCTCGAGTCTCCGGCCATTATGATGGCAATGAAACCTGAAGCTTGCCAGGGACTCGGAGGGAAGTGTTACAACTGTAACAAATAATAATAATTATATATTTTATTTGCCAGACGACAAGTATTATACATACATTATACATGGAAGGTCAAGAAGAAAAAAAAATTACAAAGATTAATTACAAGATACATAATATCACAGCACACTGTTAAGGTGAATGAATATAAAACATGTCAGAAAAAATACAAGTAGATACATAAGAAATTATGTGGATAAGTATTCATCAATCAAGTAAAAGCATTGAGACAATAAAAAGTCTTTAACCTTGTTCGTGAATACCATAATACTGATAGAAGCGTTATTTAGCCTTAAGCTCGTAGATTTAAAGCCACAGGTGGATTTCTTGGTGCGTACAAATGAGACATGCAAGTCACCATGCTGCCTAGTATCCTGGTTATGAATTGCAGAGTTCAGAACAAAGTCATGAATGTTTGAATAGACATAGAGTAAAACAGTAAATATGGCATGGAAAATAACAAGGAACAGGTAGCACACGAAGACATTTAAACAATGGGCCACAGGGGTTTCTCCGTGGTTTATTTGCAATTAATCATATGCTCTCTTTTGAATTCTAAAAATGTTCAATGCTTGGGATGAGGACCCCCAGTGGAGAATGCTGTACAGTAAATGGGTGTAGAACTCACCATGGTAAATAATAAGAAGAACATTAATGGACACAGTTCATGGATATAATTAGGAAGCACTTAGAGCTGAGTTTAGCAGCTAAATTGATCGCATGCTTTCCCAGGAAAGATGAGCATCAATATTCATGCCCAGAAACATAGTGCTGTCAACCTGTGAAATAAAGGCCCCGTTAAGGTCAACATTACCCAATCTCACAGATTTATTAACATTAGAGAAGTAAACAAGTTGAGATTTCGTTACATTGAGATCAAAACAATTAAATTTACACCATTTATACCTATACCTGCTGTGAGACAAAGTTGGCTGCTGTATGTAAACCTTTCACAGTAGAGGAGGTTATAATAGAATTGGCATCAAAGACGTGGTAAGTGAACGTGACTACTAGCCACGTTCACTTAAGTACTTTGACTATTACCAGTTACCAGATTACTATACCCAGTTAAAATAACCATTACTACTTGGTAAGTTGCTAATGCATATGCATTTGTGATATTTTGTGTAATATTGTAAGATAGTTGTGATATTTAAAGGATTTTACTCACTGTAGAGCTTGTTTCTTTCTTTGTTAACTATCAACCAGTGATTTGGATTTTTTCTCACACAACCAGTGGTATGTGGTCTGGGAGACCGCAATATATTTAATTTTAATAAAATTTTGTTGCAACAGTTTTACTGTACAATATAATTTTTATGCATCTCAGCTCTTAGTCTCCAACTCATATTTAATTTTCAAAATCACCAATACCAACCAATTTTTCAGTGTAAATTAATATTTGAAACAAGGTAAAAAAATTTAAAGAAAAATCACTAATTTATTATTAAGTAGCCTCTTTAGTTATCAATATTTAGCTAGATTTGAAAATAGGGCCAAATATAGGTATTTATTAAGTAGGAATTCTGAGTTATTTTACACGATTAAAATTATTTCATTTATTGCTTTCTTTGATGAAATCTACTACTGATTAAAATTACATTTTTTCATAAAATCTCATGATGATATACGATTAAAATTATGTTTTCATATCTTTTTATTTTATTTGAAAATGTCTACATACAGGCTTTTTCCATGGTAAACATAAGAAAGAGATTTTTTTGGTTTTTGTATGGACGTCACTACATCTAAGTCTACATTTATTCCACTTCTCTAGCCTTTTAACCTCTTCTGCCTCTTTCAACAGCAAGTAGAGAATCTGCCCTTAAACCTAATTGAACCTGTCTTGGGAGTCTCGGATTGGACATTCTCCGTCTCATTTGTGGCTAGTTACCTGCTCTGCAGCTATCCATTTAATAAAATGTCATATATTTTTTGTCTTCCACAGACCGCTGAAGCATAACATAGTTAACAAAGGAAATATTTTATATCCTGAAAAACACTTCCATTGATGGTTTTCGGGAATGTTACTTCCTCGCCAGTGATAACCACAGACACACACACTCACCCCAAATAGGGATCCTTCGCTAGGGCTAATGCAGGACCCCGCTAATAGGATGCCTGAGTTATGAACACACTCACTCAACCCAAATAGGGATCCTTCGTTGGGCTAATGAGACCCCGCTAAGGATGCCTAGGTTATGAACACATACACACTCACAAGCACTCACTTTTTTCTTATAGTTTGCTAAGATTCATTCCTTTATCATATATGGTACATATATGATAAAGGAATATGGGCCAAATCTTCCCAATGTAAGCAAGTTTTCTCTCTGCAGAAACAAGCTGTGAAAGCAATTGCTGGTGTTTCAATTAGAGAACACGGCAAACCTGTTTGCCTGCCTATGTTTATCTCATCATCAAAGTATAATATAAGGCATATGTTTTCTCAGAGAACCTACACTAGTAACTAGAGTATTTAATTTGGCATAATTCACTCTAAAGAATAACTGAAATGGTAGAGAGGGTAACTTTTTTAAAAGTAAAATCCTTGTTGGACAATATGTAGGTACAGATGGCAACTGGAAACTAATATTGGTATTGTTGGACGACACATGGGTATTATGTGGAAAATGTAATTGGAATTGTAACACTCTATAGATATTGTAGGGATGACAACTAGTGACAACTTTGGATATTGTACTAGTTGTGCACACAATGTTATCGGATGAAATGTGGTGATTGTGTGGATATAAACAGTGGAGATAGTCGATATTTTCCCCATTCCAACATAAGTTGGTCATTTTAATGAGAATGAACTCTGATTTTTCAATAAATTTCAATTATAACAAGCTACCTAGTTGTTTAAATAGGTAGGTAATTGAAAATTAAGTTTTGTTCACCTTTTTCTTCAAGCCTAATTAAGTACCTAGTATGTATTTTCTTTTTCTAAATGTAGTAAAGTGGCATTTCCTCTATTCTTGCAGATGCCGTAAGGAGTTCAAAAGTGACGTGTTTCTTGCAGTGACTTTTTGTGGCATTGCATCCTAGATTGGCTGCATCATGCTTAAGTTGAGGACTCAAACAATGTATTTGAATGTTTATTTTAAGGATTTTTATCTTTTGTTTAGTTATGAATAAAATATTAACTTTCTTCCAAAATACTTTGTATTTTACTCTTTCATTTATCTTATAAGTCCACATTTTCAGACCATTATTAACTGAGCTGATCTATAAAATGATTTTCTTGTGTGGAAGAACTCATCATGATCACTGCTCCTTAAGCTGTTACAAATTTGTTTTATCGTGTCAATAATTCCATACATTAGGGTGTAGCACACTTAATGCATGACATGTTCATCTCATAATTAAAGTGTAATGGCATCTGTTTTCTCTGTTGAGAACTTATACTAGTAAATTCGACACAATTCATTCTAAAGAATAACAGAAATGGCTCAGAGAAGATCCTTTTTTAGTGAAATATTAGTTGGATAATGTAGGTACAGATATGACAACTGGTAGCATATTTTGTTATTGTTAGATAAAAAGGGGATATCATGTGGATATTATCATTGGAGAGTTTCAAAACAATTATCATTGGAGATAGTAATGCTCTGTGGACATTGTACAGATGTCAACTGGTGACAAATTTGGATATTGTATAGATTTGCCCACAATTTTATTGGATGAAATTTAGAGATTTTGTGGATATTACCATTGGAGACTGTGGATCTTATATGGTTATTGCACAGATATTAGATGCTGCTAGGGATATTGTTTCAAGATGAGGTTTGAAAATATACATTAAGTGTGATGTGTGAAGAAAGTTTCCTCAATGGGGCTGAGTGAAGAATTGGAAGCTCATTAACAAGGAATCCTTGTCAAGGATTATCTTTTCCAAGAGAAATATTTGCGGCAAAAATTTAGAATAGGATAATTATTTGTCAGTGAATGATACAACCACAACAGACATTTCCAAGTGAAGTACAATAAAGGAAAAGAACCCAATTTACCCAGTTTACCCAATACATGGCTTCTAAACCAGATAAATATGGTCAAAAGTTCTGGTTGGCTGTTGATGTTGAGTCCAAATATATATTTTGTATGGTTACCTACACATACATAGGGAGGGATGAATTTCGGCCATGAGATTGAGCGGGTATCTGATTTTGTTCTAATGCGATTGATGGAACCATACTTCTACATTGGGGTCAATGTCACAACTGATAACTTTTTCACCTATTTCCGTCTTCATCAACCAAATACCCTGCAAGCCATCTCAGGGGTGGGATCCAGCAAATCAACTGATTTGCTGGATCAACAAACATACAACCATCATTGGAACCATAAACAGAAATGGTGGAGAAATTCCGAATGTAATGAAGATCTTCATAGTGTTCGGTACACCGAACGTTGATTCAGTTCCTTGAGCGAATCACCGGAGCGGTCCTCCTGAGATTTGAGGCCCGAGGTGCTTAGACCTGCCGGTCCATTTTGGCATCCACAAAATTAATCATCACCCATAGAGTCCTATGGCCTAGCTAAAGGCCATAATATCTCTTATGGGGATGTCCCTGATTTCCTTGGGGTCGATCAATGGAGCCCCAAGGTCATAGGGGTCCTAGAAATTGCAAGGCAATCGCAGAGAATATGTCAAGTTGTTTCATCATCTTCTTCGCACCATCGACATCTGGGTGAGTCGATTAGTCCGAGGAGGTTGAGGTACTTATTGACGCGATAGTGGCCTATCAATAGTCCAACTATATTTCTAAGTTGTCTTCTATAGAAGGATAGAAGTTTACTCGTGATGGTAAGCTTTGGTCCCGTGATGTGGAGTTTGGCTTGTCTTAGTCCCTGCATGGAGCTCCAGATCTCAGAGTGCCGGTTGGATTTCCATTATCTGTTCTCTCTGCTCCCAATAGCAGCGGTAATTGGTGAAACCTGTTCGGGGCCAGTTGGGTTGTGACTTGCGCCAGTTATGGCGAGTTTGTCTGCCTTCAAATTTCTAGGTAAATGTCCAGGTAGGTTAAACAGGATTTAAGCACCTTTATCGCAGCATGACTGTCGGTACATATGTGGATTGGTCCTTTAATGAGTTCTGAATCCTTAATAACGTAGGCGCAGGTCATGATCGCAAAGATTTCAGCCTGGAACACTGTAGCGTACTTCCCTAAGGAAAAATGGTACGATCTTGAAGGGCAGCCTCCGTAAATACCAGCCCTCACTCTGTAGTCTTTTCTGGAGCCATCTGTGTACCATATAGAGGCTCCATTGTAAGGTGTAATCCCCCTCCCTCCTACTGTTCATTAGAGGGAATAGCTGCCTTGAAAGGAGGGTCCTTTAAATTGAACCTTGCCGCCATGCAGTCACTTCCCATCTAAAAGATTGGGCTGGACCTGCACATCTCGGTCCATATCTGTCTATGGCCAGAGAAATTTCCATTGCCATTCCATATGCCTGAGTAATTTAGACGATAAGATGTGGCCCTGGCTTGTCCCTCCACTATTACATTAAGTGGTGGGAGGTCGAGAAGAGTTTCCAGAGCAAGAGTTGGAGCAGTTCGCATGGCCCCAGTGATGCCTAGACAGGCCATTCTCTGAATGTGGTTGAGATCGTTTGTGGCCCCAGATTGTTGGGCTCTCTTCCACCACACAATCGAGCAGTATGTAAGACTATTTCTTACCACTGCTGTGTAGAGGCAGTGAATCACCTTGGGTTTGACTCCACAGGTTTTTCCAAAGGCTCGACGACATGTCCAAAGAGTTGCATATACTTTTTAGTACTGGAATCTAAGTACTCCTTCCAGTTCAACTTAGAATCCAAGATTGTTCCCAGATGTTTCACTGATGTTGACAGCCAAAGGGTCTTTCCTTGCAGAGAGGGAAGTGTAAAACCCTCTCTTTTCCTCTTCTTTGTGAAAAGTGCAAGAACAGTCTTATCTGGATTCACCGTTAGCCCTGTGCTCAGGCACCATGAGTGTCATGTCCAGGGCCATCTGCATGAGTACGGAAATGCTTTCCAGATACTTCCCAGTAATGAATATTGCTAGATCATCTGTATACCCTTGCGTATAGAGGCCAACATTATTCAACTGTGTGATGAGGCTGTTGACCACCAAATTCCATATGAAAGGGGATAGAACCTCTCCTTGAGGGCAACCCCTAGACACTGCCATCTTCGTAGGGCATCCTCTGACGCTTGCATTGATAGTGCGCAGACTCAGTATGCACCTAATCCATTTAACGATGAGAACAAGGATGCCGTGCCCCAACTCTGGCTACAGGGTCTTTTGAGAGGATCTTATGGATTCTTGCGGTCTCGGAAACCTCTTCAATGTTGCCGCAAAGCATCTTCCATGCCTCTCTTTTGGAACGTTTGACTCTCGCTTTCTACCTGCACTGGGCCTCCTTATAGAGAGACTGGTCAGTCTTCAGGCTTTGATGTGCGTTGTGCTTAATTGAAAAGTCTTCTGGAGAGTTTCCGGGGGCTTTCAAGTTTTGCTCCCCACAAAGGAAGATTCTGTTTTCTTTCCCTGGTTTTAAAGGTGCAGCATTTTTCATAGGCTGAGATGACAGCGTCCTGGAGATATATACCACGGATGCCTCAATCTCCTCCTAGCAGCTTTGCCTTTGAAATTGCCCCTTCGAGTTCTTTTCAATAGGACTCCCAATAAGTTGCTTTGGAATTCCTATATACTACTGTTGGGTTTGCACTCTCCCTAATAATAACTTGGATGTACCATTTGGATGAGATCTTAAAAACCTAGTATTAAACAAAGGTGAAGTATCGATTAAGGTTTTAAAACTAAGTCTATTCCAAAGATAGAAAAACATAATATAAGAACAAGATTTACTTCCAAAAGAAATTTTTCATTCAATAAATATGCTCGTGTGCATAGAAATTAGTAACACAGTGACTTGAAGAGAGTAGCTTTGCATAACACTATAAAGTGACGTCAGCTGTTGGATCGTGCACGTGAGGTATGTATCGTGCTGACCTGAGGAGACCCTGGACCCTGGAGGAGAAGGGACGCCTGTACAAAGGCTGTCTCCAGTCAGTCCTCCGGGTGCAAGACTGTTACAAACATACACCCCAGAGAGATTTTTTTAGAATTTACAGATTTGCATAAAATTTTGCATACTATATACTTGACTGTTGTAGGATTCACTTCGTAGAAGGAATTAATATCAGTACTCATGATTAAGACAGCGTAGTACTTTTCTACAATATTTTACAATAGGTACTGTATAAAAGGACTTAGCTGTCTTAATTATGAGTACTGATACTTTGCATAATGTTTTTATGTGTGATATCTATAGATAAAAGTGAAGAAAAAAATTACATCATTGCAATGTGGCTTTTTGGCCTTTATATGCCTTTTTAACCCATAGCTTTATAGCACATGACATATATTTCATAAAAATTCGATTGCATGTGAACAATTTTCTTCGAAGAACTGTATAAAAGGACTTAGCTGTCTTAATTATGAGTACTGATACTTTGCATAATGTTTTTTTGTGTGATATCTATAGATAAAAGTGAAGAAAAAAATTACATCATTGCAATGTGGCTTTTTGGCCTTTATATGCCTTTTCAACCCGTAGCTTTATAGCACATGACATATATTTCATAAAAATTCGATTGCATGTGAACAATTTTCTTCAAAGAACGAAATAATAGATTTTTTATCATAATAATATATGTAGCTAACAAATATCACGGTGTCACACAGAATCCAATATTTGAAAACATCATATTTTGACATAATTTCGAATACCATGCAGAAAATTCATACTTTAATGTGCATGAAGTCATGCTGTACAAAAAGTCATGCATAAAATCCTTAAATGTTCATATAGCCACAACATGCTATAATTAAGGAAAAAATCAAAATATAATTCTTGCATCATTTTCATTACTGCCTATATGGTGAGTTCCAACGCATTAACAGATGTAGATGCGGGTGGTCAGTAACAGATGGTGAAATGTGGTCCAAGAATTTTTAAAAATTAAATTATTTAAAATTATTAAAATGAGTGCTCAATAACCCACGATTACGGCTCCAGCCACATTGAGGTCGTGTCTTATACTGTATGAGATCGCCAGCTGCTGAACGGAACACCGACCTCATGCTCCGTCTTGCTCATGAGAATATTTTTAAATGTTGTACTTTTGTCGGACTTATTCAGCGATTGTGTGGTGGTGTTGTAAGGAAAGGATGTTCTGAGTGTAATAGCTTAACTGGTATTATATGCTAATAAATGCAATTAGGTTTCATTTTCAGTTTTTACTCTTTAAGAGAACTCTCAGAGTCCTATGAGAATATTTCTCGCAAGATCTGTCTCCATGCAAATGATGGGATTTTTCCAATAGTCTGCGACAATATTTCTTATGAGATCTTATGAGAACATTTCTCTTTAGATCGAATAAGAAAATGTCTCATAAGATCTCATTGCCCAAATTCTTATGAGAAAATTTCCAATACAGTTGGGCCGTGATTTATGGTTGATTTTAGCATTTATAAATTAATATTACTTGTTCCAAATGAGAATAAATAATTCTATTATATATGTATCTAGTTCGGCTACTCTATTTGTCTTATTTCAACCTATCCCTAAAAATAAACTCACTCAATAACTAAAAAAATATTTTTGATTTGAAAGTTTCATTTGTAGAGATAAGGTTACATATTACTCACGACCCCTTTCCTAAAAACAGGTCATGCTCATTGGAGACACGCATCTGTTTTTTCTTCCAGCTTATTAATGCTATTCACTAGTTGGTATAATGAAGTTTACTATTAAATTCTATGCTTTTTCTTTTGCTCTTCTCGCCTCTTGGGGGGGTGGGGAACTTTCCCCTCCCCCCCCTCTCCTCGGGATGAGTGAATTCACACACTTTTGGGCTTGGTTTAGGACAAAAAAATTCAAAACTATCTTTGCCTGCAAAATTGTAATCCGGAAACACGCTCCTGTGTTTCGGGGACCTTCGTTCAGGTGCTTCCAATATCCCGCTGCAGAGTAGTGTCCAAGGTGTAATCATGTTAACTTCTCTTCATGTCTCTAGGGTACGAAATGGGCAGTTGCCAATCGGTTGTGCTCGAGGCAAGACCCCTCTCTCACTCCGCTGTGCCTGTTCTCCAAGAGACTTAGTCAAAGGGTTCAGAACATGCGAGCAGTTTCTAATTCAAATGTGACTCATGACTAAGAACATATCCCGCACAGTGGCAAATGCACGGGGGGGTGAGGAAAGTTTACCCTATTTATTTGACTGCAGATAATGTCTCACTGTTCAACTTACATTCAACAATCACTCTTGTTTATGTATAAGGAAAAATATAGTATAAGGTATACTATCCTGACCCTTATATGATTCATTATCATAATACTACAGGCAATAAAATGAATACCATAACTGAGCACTACAAATATTGCCAATGATTAATACTTTTGAGAAGTTTCAAATTAAATACTTCAATTTATTACCTCTGTATACCAGGGATTTGCCTAATTGTTAGTTAAAATATTTTCTAAAATAGGTATGGGGTATTGAAACAAAATTATAAACATTTGGCTGATGATATTTTGATCTTATACAGACTTGGTAATTGTAATTTATGTACATTATTTTTATAATTACTTTTTGACCAGGCCATACATTTATCAATGTTTTAAGCTAACATATATTTTCATAAATAAAATTAATAACAGCCATCATGATAGGGGAATTTATATTCATACACTAAAATGTGTATCCCCAGTTAAAATTTGCCACCGATTGTCGGGGAAGAAGGGGTGTATTAAAGAATTGGCAGCAGCTAGGGGTTAAATGTGCACTGTAATGATGGGAGAAGGGATTTTAATTTGTGGTAGAGAGGGAAGGAGCATTGAATTTATGCTTTATTCTTGGATACAGAGATAGGGTAAATACATCAACCAAAGGTGGCATGCGGCAGGTGGGGAAAATAAGGAGAAAAGGAACTAGTAGGATGTCTAGACTGGGACAATCAAAGCCATCTGTAGCCAAATATATCCTAAGTAGCAGGAACGTAGGCCCAATATTGGCACCATGACAGCTACATTGGCCCATTGTTGCCATTATTTTGCCAATTTTGGGTTGATATTGGCAGCCTCCCTGTCGATTTCAGTGACAACTGTATAAGTTCGCTGTCAGTTTGAAGCCTGTTGAGTGCCTGTTGGAGATTTAGTGAACACAATGAGGAGCCTATGAACAATCTCGCACCACACAATAATGGAAACAACTTGGGGACAGCCTTCCAACAGTTTATACTCTGTTTGCAGCTTGTTCCTTAACTGGCTGACAACAAGCATTTCAGTAACGATAGTGAACAGACTCTTATCATGCACGGGTTGGGCACATCTGTTTCACCAGACAGGGTAAAAACAGACAACAGTGAACAGGCACTCAACAGGCTAGGGCCGGTTGATCGTCTGTTTCACACCATAAGGAATTAACAGACAACAATGAACAGATTTGAAACAGGCAGGAGCCGGTTGGTTGTGCGCTTCGCCAAACAAGGAATGAACAGACTCTTAACAGGTAGGGGCTGGTTGGTTGTTCACTTCTTCCAACCACGAACGAACAGACAACAGTGAGAAGACTCTCAACAGGCAGGGACTGGTTGGTTGGCAGACCTGTACATGGCATGTTAATTAATTTCCATTTTACATTATATTATTTCTGTGTTTATTGGTGTCTCCTTACAATCAGCAATTTTCTCTTTTCAACATTTCCACAAGTTAGTTATGTCTTGATTGAAACGTAAACAAACATGAGGGAATTGGAAAAAATCTTGTTTATTCTCAGTATTATTGTATTTATATTCATACTACATATGTGACAATATAGGTTTCAATTAATTTATGCCTGATAACTATGTTATCGTATTTCCTCAAACTATCGCGGAATTGCCATTTAAAAATTAGTTTTCAAAATAACATTAACCCTCGGAAGTGGCCACATAGGTATATAAGACTTTCTAGATGGGGCTTTTTGATTTCTGGTGCCAGAATATGGGAGTTGAGCCATAGGGTTGATGATCATGCAAGATAGGTACAATGTCATTGGGTAGGATATAATAGCATTCCAGCACGTTATAGTATTTTCATAACATAATATTTAAGTGTAGATTATCATTTGCTATTTTGAGAGGACAGGGAACTGTTATCTAACACCTCAAGAACACGCTGTAGATAGAATATACACAAACAGTTAAAGAGACAACAGAATCTAACCAGGAAAGAACCGTCTGATGACAAATTAGCAACAGCGAACAGGCAGCACTCAGGCTCCTACCTGTTTATTGACTGTGTTTGAACAGGTAGTGAGAGCAAACTGGCCGTCCACAGTTTCCTAACTGTTCACTGGCTGTGGTCCAACAAGCAAGGTCCAGAGTATGCCGCTGCCCCAGGCTTAAGGGCCTAGCCACGTTGAAACACTGGTTCCCATCAGAACACCGAAGATAGAAAACGTTGGGCCCGGATGGTGGTTGGATGGGTGACCCTCCTCCATACCTCGACCAGGTATGGATGTAGAGATGATACTCCCCCCATACCTATACCGAGAGGCCGGAGGGAGACATGGACCGGGCTGGTTGGAGGAAGGACATCCACTATACCTGGTACTGGGGTGAGGCCAATCCTCCATACCTCTACCGAGGTGCTCTTGTCCCTTGCAGACAGGCATTAGGATGGCACAATGGACCAAGAAAGGTCTAAGTGCCCAGGCTCCTTACAAAGGCCCCCCCAACAACAAACTAATCTAAATGCCGCTGTCCACAACAGGGGGAGAACAGGCATGACACCCTTTTCTCACAGACAGGAAAGAGACAAGGTGTTCGAATGTACATTCTACCAACCAACGCCTGCCTGTTGTCTCTTGGACAAGGAAAAGGGAGCCAACAGCCTACTGAACAGACAACGAAGAGGCATTATTGTTACCGAAGTCAACAGGGCAATATTGGCCCAATATCACTAGCTAATATTGGACCTATGTAAATGGGATTTGTCAGTGAATTCTCGGTTAAACCTATGGGAAAACTATGTGAAGTTTACATAAACTGTGAATTCTATGTGAGCTGTGTGTGGGACATGCACATATTCCATGAGCTGTGAGTTATCTTACAGAAATCCACCAGATCAAGGGAACCCAAACCTTGGTGAAAAGCATGTGAAATATATGACAGAAGCCCTATGAAATCCATGTGAATTATTTTGCTTTTTCACGCTCCCCAACCTCACTCTTTCATTTCTCTAACCTCCTTTCCACTGGCGTACGACTACTCCCCCACCCTTGCCTTTTCAGATCCTCACTCGCTATATCGAAAAGGAAGTAATAAAGGAAAAAACAAGCTCTATAGACAGTTAAAGCCTTTAAATATCACAACTATCTTACAATAGTAGAAATAATAGTACACAGTACACAGCCAATGTTCAGTTGCCAATGGTGAATGGTGGTTAGAATTTCTCCTTTGAATTTACACCTAGAGAATTAGAAACCTCCGAAAACAAATTTTGTGTTGCAGTGAGTGTATTTTTTTAAACGAAAGAGGGAATATTTTTGCAAATTTTTTGAAATAATAGAAAAATAAAAAATGGTAAGTAATACAAGGGTGCATTACAATTAGTATCACCACAAATTATAACCAATTTTCTGTCCGTATGTATGGCAAAGTGAGACTCCATCTCACCCGTCACAATGTCTAGGGCCTCAATGTGTATAGCTTTAGGTTGGTATTTAGGTGATTCCAAATGCTCTTGACTCTTGAGGGGAAAACTCTCTTCATGTTAGGAACTTTCTTCTCCGAGGAAGATTTAGTTTCTAAAAATAGTACGTCACAAGTTTTTCTTCCATTTTAGCCCAGGGTTTCCAAAATGTTTCTCTGATCTTAGCCTCTGAAGTTCTACAACACTAGCTAGTAGCTTTAAATGCTGCCATCAAAGACCTCAGCATTTTGAAACTGGTCTATGAACCCCCTTGCTTTTGAAGCAACCGTGTTATCATTAGACTCAGCCATTTCTTCCCACACTTCGAGAACTACCGATTACATGTCAAAGATTAGCTTAGATGCTGCAGAGAAAATGTCATATCTTCCTAGACACTGAGTTCTCGGCACCAAAGATGAGATACAGGAGTTTTGATGAAGACTTTTGTGACAGCACCAACAGGTTTTTTTCTCATTGCCTCAATACGAGTAATACAAGCAAAGCACATTGACGGCTTAATGCAGTGCAGTCATGGGAAATCTTTAAACCATTTGATCTGAAGATAAATTTTTACCAGTGTTCGCACAAGTATGAGGAATATTGTTAATTTCTAATGACTTGATAACTTGACAATTGCTGAGTTCTTCACCATCGGGTGGATGCGGCAAACTCATGCTATGCACAGAATGATCATTCATAAGATTTTTGTATGAGCCACAGCTGCTCTTTCTCTAAAGTGATAAGAAAAAAGTAGTCAGGAAAAAACATATTACAGGATCTTCCAGATATCTTAAAAAGCTACACAGACAAGTACCAACAAAGATCTACACTCTTGTGGGTATTTTTAAATTCTTTGCATTCACACGCAAAAATTGACCTCCAAAGTTTTAAGGAAATGAAGTTGTAAATAGGCAAACATACTATCGATGCTTTTTCCATAACTGCAAGCATCAGGATATAGATCCATTCATTTAAATCAACCCAGAAATCTATAAGCCCTCCTCTTTGGAATATGCAACTCGTAGCAATTTCTGATGGTATTTTAGAGGAGCGCAATATGTTTAGAATAAAAATACTAATATTGTGGAATGCAAATGTTGTTATTTTCATGCTTAAAGAATCATCGCATATCATCAGCTACAATTGAAATTAAATTAATGTGTTGAACCACTACTCATATCAGGCACAAAGACTATAATTGGAAGAATACCAGTAATAAAGCATTTTAGTAAACGGTAAGGACATTCTTTTGGGAGTTTTAAATGAATGGTTGTGGCACAGCTTGTCTTGAAGTTCTTAACTCACTCAGAATATACCTTTTTTTATATTACCCCGTACAAGGTATGAGAGAGTTCTTTCAGCCATTAAATATGAATTCAGAAAACATACGGTTGTTTGGTGAAAATAGCAGTGCTGCTTTCGGCTAGTTTTTCCTTGTCAATTATCATCATATAAGGGAGTATTTCCATAATGCCCATCTTTCTCTTTCAGCTATGTAAGATTGCTATGTAATCATAGGCATCAGCTAGGGCAATGGTTCTATTTTACAAAAAATGAATTCAAACTCACTCAGAAATACCTTTTTTTATATTACCCCGTACAAGGTATGAGAGAGTTCTTTCAGCCATTAAATATGAATTCAGAAAACATACGGTTTTTTGGTGAAAATAGCAGTGCTGCTTTCGGCTAGTTTTTCCTTGTCAATTATCATCATATAAGGGAGTATTTCCATAATGCCCATCTTTCTCTTTCAGCTATGTAAGATTGCTATTTGCTATTGCTATTACTTTGTTTAACCACCACAGTGAACTCTTAAAATATATAAATTGCTGGTACAGGTTTGTTGACGATATTTTCTGCATTTGGTCTGGCACTAGGAGACAACTGGATATGTTCACTACCCTCTTAAATAGCATTGACAAATGTTTGCAATTCACTAAGGAAACTGAAGCCAACAGAGCTCTCAACTTCCTCGACATCACAATTTCTAAAGCCGATCAAAAACTGGATTTTTCTATCTTTAGAAAGCATTCATACATGGACCATGTCATTCCCTCTTCATCCAGACATCATTTTTCTCATAAGATGGCTGCATTTCATTCTCTCATACACAGATTGCTCAACATCCCAATGTCACAGGCCAACATAGCTAAAGAACTCAGCACTATTAAACTAATAGCCGCCAACAACGGATACTCCACCAACCTAGTTGAAAACCTATATAACAAAAAACGCCGCAAATTAGCCATGAGAAATATCTTCCCATCTCTCCTCCCAGAAGAAAATATCAAAAAATGGCGTAGTATTCAATTTTTGGGAAACATTTCCCATAAAATAACTTCATTTCTTCCCACAGACAGAATAAATCCGGCTTTTTATAACAAACATTCATTAAGGAACTTAATAAGCCATGCGAAAGACAAGATAGATCCACTACACAAGAGCGGTGTTTACAAACTCACGTGTAACTCTTGCCCGAAAATTTACATTGGGCAGACAGGGAGGAAATTCAAGACACGTATCAAAGAACACGAAGCATGTTTTAAAAATAACAACCCCACCTCCCTCTTCGCCAAGCATTTGCTAGAAGCTAATCATGTCAGCAATTTTGAGCCTGAGATCCTTCATGTGGAGAGGAAGGGCCCCAAGCTGGACGCCCTAGTGTCCTCGGAAATTTTAAAAGTGGTATGTCGTGATGGAGGGATACTTCTTAACGATGTGATTTTCCTTTCTCATTCCCCATTACTCAACCTCTCGCCCACACCCGTCATTACTGACCACACTCCTAACCCTCACCCCACCCTCCCACCTAACGTCTTAGTGTGACACACCGCACCCTTTTCCTAGCCTTTCTCTTACCGAGTTTCCCCCTCCCCCCCACCTCTTACTTCTTTACGATGTTTCCCATTCCTCATTACTCAACCTCTCGCCCACACCCGTCATTACTGACCACACTCCAAACCCTCACCCCACCCTCCCACCTAACGTCTTAGTGTGACACACCGCACCCTTCTCCTAGCCTTTCTCTTCCCGGGTTTCCCCTCCCCCCCCCCACCTCCCTTCGTTCCCACTAAACTACCCACTTCCCCCTCTACCTCACTCATCCCCCTTGTCCAGCCTTCCGCCCCCAATTGTTCCTAGTGTATTTAAAGATGTGATTTCCTTGTATTTGTACCTGAAGATGTCGCTCAAGCGATGAAACTGGTCGTATTAAACTTACTCATGTGAAATTTACAAAGTTTTTTCATTCCAATATGAAGCAATTTCACAAAGTTACGCCTCAAACCATTCAATTCGAATTCAAACTCCTTTTAACCGGAGGAACTTACAAGTCTTTTTTTTATTCGAAGAAGAGATTTCACTCTTCAAATTAGGGGCATATCAAATTTCCAAAGGCTACATACTTACAAAAAGAACACATTCTGAGTAAATGAAATACGTACTTGGAAAATATCTTGCAAGCCTAACTGATGTTCAATGAGTTAAAATTGAAATTAATCTTCCATGAATTGAAAGCATCAAACAGGTCAATTATACCTATTAAAATTTTTCCCTGGCCTCACCATTTTGAACATTTTCAATTTATGAAGGTCTTATTAAGTGTAATCTTGTTCGTTACGGTTAAACATAAGTTTATCAGGCATCTTGCTTGTGTTACTATGGACAGAATTTCTATAGGCTAATAAAAATTTACTTAATGCTTATTCCGGATTTCCTTGCCCAGAACTGTACATCTCAAAACTATTTTAACAATTTTTAATGAAATTTCCGCTTGGTCTTTCCTAGCCGGGTTATATGGCGGTGTAAATGTATGTTTCACTCCATTCACTTTCAAAAATTCGTTAAATTCACTAGAAGAGAATGGTGGACCATTGTCTGTTACACAATGTATTGGCAGACCAAACCTGGAGAATATGGGTCTCAATTTAGAAATTATTTCCCTTGTTGAGGTGGAAGCAACCTCTTCCACTTCCAACCATTTACTGTGGGAATCAGTTATAACCAGATACATTTTCGATTTGAATGGCCCCAAAAATCCAAATGTATTCTTTGCCATGGTTTGTGCAGGTATTCCCACACATTTAACATCCATTTACCAGGATTCGGTCGCTGTATAAGGCAAAGTGAGCAACTATTCGCAAGATATTCAATATCCCGGTCTGGCCACGCCATATATGACCGAGCCAATACCTTCATTTTCACAATGCCCAGATGACCAATGCCCCAGTAGCAGTTGACGGTCCCACAACGTTGCAGGAACGTTGCATTGCAACCAATGTGATGGTCCCGCAACGTCGCAGGAGTGGCTGTTACATCCCTCTGACGCTCCAGCAACGTGCGAAGTTCCTGAGAATCAACATTGCGGGACCGTTGCATTGTGACCTTCCGAAAAAACGTTGCTTGGGTACCAGTTTTCATTACGATAAACTAATCAAACGTTTAGGCCACCTTACATGGTTCTTTCTTCTGTTCAAACGCTTGCATAACCCCCCCCCCCCCCCCCCCCCCCCAATAGGAAAATTGTGAACATTGACCCTTGGTGACCCCAAATGCCCAAAGACATCCCAGGTAAAAATATTTGGTTTGTAACTAATCTGGAACAGGTCTGGAACCGGGCTGGAGCTAGAGGTCTGGAACTGGGAAGAAATTGAAACAGTGCTACAGACCAGTATTCCTCCCTGCTCTCTCAAAGTAAAAAAATATCATTTTTATTTATATATTATGAATGTACGATCCATGCGATCCCACGAATTATGCGATCCATGTTTTAAAGTTATAAATATCCTACTTAGTATCTACCTAACGACATTGTACCTATCTCGAATTTTCAGCTACCCTACGTTTCTATGCACATTATCTCGCACCCAAAATCGTAGTGCCCACATCTGGAAATTGGTATATATCTGGCCAATTCCTTGCATTCAAGTGACTTCAAGAACTAATTATTAAATGTTAATTCCGTGATAGTTTGAGGAAATACCATCACATCACATCGATAACAGTTTTCAGGCATTAATTATTAAAAAACCTACATGGCCCCATAGTACGAATATAAGTGCAATATTACCAAGAATAAAGAAGATTTTTTCCAATAAATAAAATATTGGACCAACCAAAGTTGATAATTGGTTGCGGTCACAAGTTGACGGTCAAAATTTGACGTGTATGTAACGTTCCTGCGACAGACCATTGTGACCGCAACCTAAAGAGGATGTTTGTTACATCGCTGCAATGTTCTGGCAACCAACTCTGCTACTGGGGTATGGAGCTCATTTAAAAGTGCCCTTCTTAATTATATAGGTATTATGACCCTATGGCCCCACATTAATATGTATTGCTCAATGGTTAGATCATTTTACCATTGACAATATGCACTTAAATTTTTATCAACATCTTTCGGGAAACCATACAAAACGTAACCAAAAATTTTACTAAACTCAGGGTCCCCTTTGGTTTTTGTCCTTACATCCTTAAAATTATTTGGACCTTCACTTTCCCTGATGTTATGCAAATAAGTACCAATAATTTGTTTTTCCTCATCACATACTGTTACCTGCAAAGGTAGACAATACAATGCCTCAGCATTACCCTGATTGTCTGCCTTTACATACATGGTATCAAATGAATAACCAGAGAGAATAAGTGCATATCTTTTCAGTCTACTGGCTGCAAATGCTGGCCCTTTTTGGCCCAAAGATACTGATCAATGGTTTATGATCCGTGACTAATGTCAAATGTTTCCCCCAAAGGTACTGTTTAAACCTTTTTTACACCAAAGACCAAACTTAAGGCTTATTTGTCAATTTGTGATTAATTTTGTTCTGCTTTTGAAAGTGTAAGCAATGCAAAAGCAATAGGGCACTCATTTCCAACTGGTTTTACAACAGAACACACTTCCATAAGATCATATAGAGAAGAGTCACAAGACAATCTCATAGGCAATTCCGGGTCATAATTTTTATTATTATTATTATTATTATTTATTTTTTTACGGGTTAACCCATTTACCATAATTTTACATAAAATTCCACAGATAATATAAAATAACAAACACACATATAGAATCCATTAAAATTATTCTATACAAGATTGCACGATTGACTATAATACATGTAGGTAGGTACATACATCTAAAATATGAACATATTCAGGTAGTCAGTTGAGTACAATTTTGCCACAAGTTACTTTTAAACTTAGATAAAGACATAGGTAGAGAAATCAATACTTGGACATATTTTATTAAAATTTCTCATCATTCTAGATAGGGGGTAGTTGAAGGCATAATTTGTTCCATGGTAATTAACAACGAATGTGTGAAGATTTCTAGAACTATGATGGGGTACATTAAAATTTACTAATGAAAGGAGATAGGAACAATCTGTATAGGAATTAATAATCTTGTAGAGGAATAGGGCATCATTGGAAGATCGCCTGTCACATAAGGGTTTTAGATTTACAAGGGATAGAAGATATTAAGTGTTATAATCAGACTGTGAGACTCCTAATTTGTAATTAATAAATTTGAGAAATTTATTTTGGACACGTTCAAGCCGGATTGAGTCAGTATGAAATAAGGTGACCAGTTAACAACAGAGTATCCTAATTGGGAGCGTACCAGAGCTATATATATAGTCCTTAAAGCATTAATATTGTTGATTTTTTGACAGACTCTCTTCATGAATCCTAGATTCTGTAAGGCATCACAGACAGTTCGGTCTAGGTGCACCTTAAATGAGAGCTGGCTATCAAACCAAACCCCTAAATCACGAACTGCAGTTGGTCTAGCTAGTACAGTGGATTTAATGGTGTACTCATGAAAGTAGGGAGTGCATGAGTGATGAAAGGTCATTACACTACATTTTGGTACATTGAATGATAAATCATTTGCATCAGCCCATTGTACTAGCTGGTTAATTTTTTTCTGTAACACAAGAGAATCCTGCTGAGAAACAATATGCTTATAAATCTTTAAGTCATCAGCGAAGAGCAAGAAGTTGACATCATCGAATATACCGGTTATAAACATCATTTATAAAAAGACAAAATAATAAAGGACCAAGATGACTACCCTGAGGTACACCAGATACACAGGGAAACGATTCAGAGAATTCATGATTAGCACGGACAATCAGAGATCTTGACTTTAGGTAGCTCTCAAACCAACTTAAGAGCTAGCCATGAATACCCAAGGAATTTAATTTGGATATAAAAACTTGTGGTTGTCTCGATCAAAGGCCTTACTGAAGTCAGTGTATATTACATCAGTTTGATAATTAGACTCCAAACCATTAATTATAAAATCTTGCAGCACCAATAGATTAGTTGAGGTAGATCGACCATACATAAATCCATGCTTCTGTGGGACTACAATATGTTTAAAATGAGGAGTAATTCGAGAAACCAGAATTTTCTCCATGATTTTAGGAACACAGGAGAGGATTACTACAGGCCCGTAATTACTAATTTCAGCTTTATCATCAGTCTTGAAAATTGGTGTAATATAGCTTAATTTCCAATGAGAGGGGAAAAGCCCATTTTCTAATGAATGGTTGAAGAGCAAGGTGAGTGGAAATGTAAGTGATTGTGAACAATTCTTACAAAATATTGGTGGAATGCCATCTGGCCCTGATGATTTGTTAATATCCAATTTTTTTAGCACATTCAACACTTCTGAGGAAGTGATTTTAAGAGATCCCAAATTAATTGATTGAGTGTGGCTGGGTACAGAGCTGACGTTATTGAGGGTAGTGTAGACTTGGGAAAAGTAGTCAGCAAAGAGGTTAGCAGATGACTTTGGGTCAGATGAGTAAATATCACCATGGTGCATTTGTTTAGGTAGCTGGTCTGAACCAGACAAGGTTTTGACATATATCCAATAATGTTTCATATTACAATTTATAGAGTCCTCAAACGTAATAATATGATCCTGATGGCACTTCTTAATAAGATATTTACACTGAGATTGTAAACTAGAGTAATATAAATAGTCAATCCTTGAATGTGATAATTTGTAGATTTTATGGGCTTTCTTCTTAGCAAGAATCTTTTCCTTCAGTTCTTTAGTAAACCAGGGTGGAAATCTATTTTTACTTTTCTTAGCCCATTCAATGCTGACCTGTTGACATGACATTTATTCCCACCCTGAAGGGTTTTTTTCGTTTATTTATATAAAACGAAAACACATCCAGCAAAGAACGAAACTCATCCACGTGTGCCTAGAGCAAGACTAAGACGCTGAAGGAAGTTGCAAGTGTCAGCGCCAACGCTTGGGAACTAGGGAAAAGCGAGAGAAGTAACGGGACCAAAGCCTTGAATTCAAGGCATCCGCATTGAATGGGTTAACGCTGATTAGTAGCACAAATAATTTGCTAACACTGGAGAAAATATTAACCCACACAGACACAAACATCTTATAAATGTAAAATAAACATTGTGATTAAGTTCTTGAAAATGTTGAATAAATGTATTTCCAAAATTTGAATGAACATCTAATAAATGTTATTTATGTCCTAATTGAATACCTATATGTTGATTAGGCATTTTTAAAAATATCTTATATAGGTATTTAAAAGACATTGAAAAATGTGGATTATACATATTCTCAACATCTTTTCAACAACCTTACTTTTTTGAAAATATCTAATATGTATCTTAAAGACATGGAAAAATGTTGATTGGACATATTCTCAATATCTATTCAGCATCCTTACATCCTAAAAATATCTAATAGGTGTATATACGTACATATATATAGGCTAGCAACAAGGCCTTGAGGTTGTGGAGGGATAGGAAAGTTAAACAGTGGACATTCAGTGACAGATGATCCATGACAACACCGGTGTCCACTGTTTAGGGTAGCTTTCGGGCTAAAGACCCTTCTTCAGCTTGAGGAGACCACTACTAAGGAGTGTCACACTGGAGTTGAGAGTTTACGGTATGTCTTGGTACGGGGTTGGTTGTTGGGGAAAGAGGATTGGTTAGAAGGAAGTGCAAGGGGGTGGAGTGGGAGGGGAAGGGGAGGGAGCTAGCGAAGATTGAGTCCGGGCGGGCAGGTTGACTTTAAAGTGTAAATATAAGACAGCTTCCAGTGGCGGAGCTCTATTATTGGTGTGTCAGGTGGGAGGGCGAGAATTATTTTTATATGAAAGCAGTTGTTGAAGGAGAGGTAATGCGAGTTGGTGTGCTCGGCTACTGACAACTGCAACTGTTGCATTACGCTGCTCCTGTGATTATTTACCCGCATGTTTAAAGGTGTGCTGGTGAGGCCAAGGTAGAAGGCCTGGCAGTGCTTGCAGTTATAAGACATATTACATTACTCAAGGAGCAGGTTCCCCGAGTAAGTATTTGATATGTTACATTCGTCACCAGAGCAGTGAAGATACGGGAAGTGGTGTTGATTGGGCAAGTGAGGCAATGGGGCTTGTTGCAAGGGTGAGAACCAATAGGAAAGAGATTGGTAACACTACTTGCAAGTGAAGTTTGACGGATCTCATGGATCCAGAGACTATTTTTTAGATTGGGAGGGCAGCGGAAGGAGAGCACGGGAGGTCTCTGAATAAGGGAGGAAGTTGAGGGGGAAGAGGAGAGAATGGAGTGTGCTGATTTCAGAAGGCTTTTCAGTGAAGCATTTCAGAAGACCTGGATGAAAAGTAGTCGCAAAGATAATCGAATCGTCAATGGATATATTATCCTCCAGTTGAGGTACGAAGCGTGGTCTTGGAGAGGGTTCGGTCGCCTTAACAAGTTGTTCTCTCACCAAGTAGGGGGGGATACCCCGACAGGAAAGCTTTTTCCTGGTCTTCCAATATCGAAATAAGTGAGAATTTTCAGAAAAGATTCGGCAACCTCGACGTGGCAAAGAGAATGGGAGAGAGCATTTGCAGTGTTCAAGATGACAGCTGTCCCAATGCAAGTACTACTGAAGGTTGGTGGGTTTTTTGTGGACGGATGTGCTGATTTTTCTTTTTTTTAAATGAATATCTGCATCGAGGAAAGTGATTGAAGAAGTGGAGGAGCGGTGAGTGAAAGAAAGAGTTGGATGTGAGTGAAACCTTTGAATAAAACCTTCAAGAGCTGAGCTTCCATGGGTCCAAATGATGAATATATCATCAATATATCGGAGCCAAATGAGAGGCTTGAGGGGGAAGAAGATAAAAGATTTTTCTCCCATCGACCGAGGAAGCTAGAGGCGTAAGAAGGTCGTGCCCATAGCCCCTTACTTGGAGGAAATTATGCCCTCTGAAATCAAAGCTGTTTTTGGTGAGAACCATCCTCATGAGTTTCAGAAGAAATACGGTGGAGGGGCGCGAGCCATAGGGTCTACTGTAGAGAAGTTCCTTTGCAGCTGCCAGACCTTCATTATGGGGTACATTAGTGTAAAGGCGACCTCGACGTCAATATTTGTCAACACATATTCATCAACAGTGAGGAGAATAGTATCAGGTGGGAGTGGAGAGTGGAGGGATTTTAGATGACTCAGGAAATGCTTATTGTCTTGAACGAAATACGTAAGGCGCCGGACAAATGGTTGGAGGAGGAAATCTACGAGGGCAGAAATTCTCTCAGAGGGCAAATCATAACTGGAGACTATGGGGCGGCTGGGAGCACCAGTTTTATGTATTTTAGGGAGTAAGTAGAAGGTGAGGGTGTGGGGATTACGGCGAATTAAGAGGGCGAGCTCTCTTTTAGAGAGGCCCTCCTTGGGGCCCTCAGACCATAGCAGCTTAGAAATGGAGGTGTATGCTTAGCGATACGGTCGGAAGTAAGGGGTTTATAAAAGGAGGTGTCACTGAGTTTCTGATTGGCTTCCTCCTCGTATCTCTGGCGGTCCATGACTACCGTAGTGGAATCTTTGTCAGCGGGAAAAATTATAGTTTTCTCATTACGCCTTAATGAAACAAAGGCATGTAACTTGTCCCGCTAAATGTTCTTAGAGGACGGCTGGGAATCCACAAAATCTTGGGAAGATAGTTGGGAGGAAATATGATTGAGGTAGAGTTCAAGTGGATGGCTGGCAGGGAGGGCGGGCGGGTGGACAGTAACTGAAGGGTTCTTAAAATTTCGAAATAGGATATCATCCTTCATAGAGTTGAGGGGAGATTCTGTACCATGAGAGAAGTTGAATTTTAGTCGAATATTCTGTGCAAAGGCGTGAAAATCAGAGAGAATGCGAAAGTGGTTGAGTTTAGGAGTGACACAGAAGGATAGTCCCTTGGCAAGAAATGACGACTCTGAGGGGGAAAGAGTGTGGCAGGACAAATTGACCACAGGTTCCTTTGAGGGCTTCTCCCTGGGCTTGGACATCTGGTGACCAGATGGGCGGGCAGCGCGAGGTTTTTGAGGCCGTTTATGACTCTCAAACCGTTGAGGGGGAGGGGTGGGGAAACCCATTAGGTCTGCCAGGCAGGGCTTTTCTGCTAAAGCGGTGAATCCAAGCTAATGACTGCACCCAAGGAGAAAGGGAGTGGGAGACCTAACCTTAAATGCTGGATGCACAGATTGGAAAGCTTCTTTTTAAGAGCTTGTTGATGCCTGCATTTTGGGAAGAAGCACAGGAAAAATAAATCTATCTATATAATTTTATTTCTTACCCATTTACATTTTAAACATTGACAGTTTAAAAATTTTAAATAGATTTAAAAGATTTGAATTGACATATTTGCACTATGTGGCCTCACATCACTATGTGGCCATACTTGTGTTCCACTCAGGTGTCAACAGCTAGCTGTCTGCTCTGGCCCCCTGGTCCTCCTTTGTAAGGAAAAGAGTAATATATAATAATAATTAATAGTTTTTAACAGTTATAAAAGAATCATCTAGAGTAATATGTGATACTAATAATTTGTAACAGTTATAAAAGAATCCTATATATTTGAGTATCCATACAAATATTGTTTGAGTCAAGTTATTTCCATAAAATTGTACTTTATCAAGTTCATAGAGAATCAAACTTTTAATATGTTCATCAGGCTGATCACAAATTTAATTCTAGTGTGGCTGATATCAGTAAACTGTGAGTTGAAGTGGATCATATTATAATGTCACATGCAGGGGCAATTTAAGTTTGGCTACAGTATAATGCCTCAAAATCATATTAACCATTCTTGAATTGCAACATTTCCTCCCAGTTATTCTGGCTGGTTATTTTTAATGTTAGAAATATTTTTTAGAATCGAATAAATTTTTGAAAATAATTAAATATTGAATGGGTTAATGCATGTACATCACATATGTCTTTATGTCAAAGGAAACTATGAACTAAACCTCAACATATGTTACAAGATTTATCTGAGTGGATGCGGATAAGTCAGTTTAAATGTGAGACTATATCAAATGCACTTCAATTAATATTTTCTTTGACTCAAAAAATATCTTGGAGGAAATAATGCTTAGAATCAAGTTTATTATGAAAGTATGATATATGGCTAGGGCAT
This sequence comes from Pyrrhosoma nymphula, assembly GCA_963573305.1. Classification (NCBI taxonomy): domain Eukaryota; kingdom Metazoa; phylum Arthropoda; class Insecta; order Odonata; family Coenagrionidae; genus Pyrrhosoma; species Pyrrhosoma nymphula. Next base: position 99,313,227 of record OY754332.1, on the reverse strand, counting down.
GGATTAATTTGACTGATAGCTACAGCCAGTGCCGGATTGACGCACTTGGGGGCCTGTAGGCCATACAAGCAACAGGGCACGTTAATAAACAATTGTTTCAAGAGAAGAATGGGGAAAAAAATTCTCAGGGCCTCTCCAGGGCCCCCAGAGCCTCGGGGCCCATAGGTTATCTGCCTTACACTATGTTATTGGTAATCCGGCACTGGCTACAGCTTCTACATAGGGGTGGATTCTGACTTACAAGGAACACCCACATAGTGTTATGTGTTGGTTAGGCTAGCAGAGTGTTATTGTGCCGCAATCAACCCTTAGACCGCGGGAAATATGCATGTACATGTGTACCAATAACTGTGCGAAAAACGTTCTTGTACGTTGCCCATCTCTGTCTACCTGCTCCCTCAGCCCTTTCATATTTTTATGACCCAAACTCTTTCTTTCCTGCGGTGGACATTTGGGGACCCACCCTTTTTACCCAAACCACTCCCTTCCCACGCTCTTTAGGGATCCCATACCACCGAAATGAGGTACGACCCTTTCTTCCGATTGCTCGCTCAATAGCTTCTGGTTAGTAGTCTTATGTTCGTGCCCGGCTCAATTATCAATAGATTTCTTTGGTAATTGGTATCAAACTAATCAGAAAATTGCTAGAAAAAAATATTGTCATATTAGTTTTTGACAATTACGCCTATAAACAAAATTTCAAAATTTGTTCAAAGTCCCACTAATCCCTCAACAAGTTCCTTTGCCCACCACCTGGGATCTCAAGAAAAGTGTCGGGAGGGGATTACATGGGTCATATAACTGCCCGGACTTGGCCCGTGGGAAAGAAGGATAGGCTCCGTCCGAATAGATATTTCCCTCACAGGGTGGACGACATGCGCTCTAGCTTCAGCAGATAAGGGTTAATGCACATGTGCAATATTTTCCATGGCCGCAACGACCCGTGAGCAAAGATATTTGCTTCCAGACTTCAACGCCATCCACCCATTTTCACCAAGGGGCTCCTCGCTTTCAGGCCTGCAGCATGACATCCCTCCTGGTGAGTGTAAGCCCCTGTGGGCTTCGTGTGCTCAGCAGATACTTAATTGGGTGAGAGAAGGAGCCTTGGAAACATCCATTTTTCCAAAACAGTGTCAACGAAGGATCCCATCCGTAAGGTGCCGTCTTCCCTCAGCAAAGAGCTGGCCATATTACATATCGACACTTTGCATCAGTATCCATCTTCATATTGCATCGATTGCCATCTCCATATCGCATGTTGCAGCCAACATATGCCAATTTTGCTCCTTCAAATCATTCAAGCATAAAGATGCCTTATTTTCGACATTTTTAATGTTGATAAAATATTTAATAAATATCGGAAGAAAAATATTTTTATTCAATTTTATCTGTCTAATAAATATCTTAAAAACATAGAACTGAAGAGGTACATTTTTCAGACATTTAAAACATTTATTAGACATTTAGGAGATGTTTGTGTCTGTGTGGGAACTTGTGTTTAGCTATATATTAAAAGCATGTAGACATTTTTTGTCAAAGTTGTATTTTACATCCTTTCTCAGCAACTTATACATGGGGTGTAAAATAATAGCTAGGTTGGCTATGAATTTTCCATAACAGCTAATTAATCCCAGGAAAGCCTTCAACTGTGACACATTTCCTGGCACTGGTGCATCTGTGATAGCTTTAACTTTAGAATCGGATGTATGTAACCTGTCCTTATCTATAACAATACCCAGGTATTCAAAATTATCAGCAGAAAATGTACATTTCTCTTTACTAATAGTTAACCATTTTTCTCTTAGTCTTTTTCACACTTCTCTTAATCTAGCAACGTGTTGCGCTTGATTGCTTCCTGAAATTAATATGTCATCCAGGAAAACAATGACACCAGCTAATCCTTGTAAAGTTTGCTCCATAATCCTTTGTAAAATTCCTGATGCTGATGTTATGCCATAAGGAATTTTTTGTACTTAAACAATCACTTATGAGTGCTAACAGTGCACAATTTTTTTGACTCACTATCTAAAGAGCATTGCAAGTAAGCCTGCGATAAATCTATTTTGTGAATGTCTCTCCTTTTTGCAGTGTAGCAAATAAATCTTCAATCCTCAGGATAGGATATTTATCAATTTCTGAATTAGGATTAACTGTAACTTTAAAATCTCCTCAGATCCTAATTTTTCCATTTAATTTTGAAACTGAAACAATAGGTGTACCCCACTCACTACTTGATTAATCACTTTGTTTGATTATTGTTGAATAATCAGTGGTTGATTCCGATATATGTTATGCATGCATTTATTCTTTTATGTTAATAAAAGTGATTGGTGGAGCCCGCTCATGCCTACCTCCCCTCTCTTCCTTACCACAATTACCCCTCAACTGCTCCCAGCTAAACTCAGTCTTATTCCATACCTTGCAATTCAATATTTCAAATCTTTTCAGGTACATACATAAATTTCATGGTGTCCGGCGACCTGAAAACCTTGAAAACCTGGAAAACTCAGGGAAATATTTTGTCCTGGAAAACTCAGGGAATACTCAGGGAATTTTTGTATATTTCCAAAAAACCCTGGAAAGCACACGGTAGCCGATTTCCATTAAGGCAGAGAGAGCGGTTTTACCTGTACCTTTGCTTGCATTATGTTCTTGGCTCAGCGTAGCCTTGCGCTCCCTGTTCATTTCACACTCTTCATAGCTGTGCGCCCGCTCGCAGCTTTTGCCCCGTCACCCCACCCACTTTCCCTTCGCGTAGTCCAGGGGGCTGATTTTATAACAAGGCAAATTCCACGCGGAATAATTCCCATTTAAAATGGCTGCTATGAATGAAATCGGAATTGATGCCGAAATTCAATTGTATATCTCCGTCAGTGGAAACAGAATTCCACACGGAAATCTTGATTCCATTCGAAGAGCCGTTCAAATGGAATTCTTAGTGTAGCCAAATTTACGAGAAATCTAAACGTCTGAGCATGTCTGAGTGACATTTCCCACATTTATATGAAAACCATTCGGCCGGCAACCTAAATGGGTAATTGGTGCATTGTTATATAATTGATTATCCTCTCCCAATAATCTCCACCCTCCTTGTTATAATGTTTGCAGAAATGTTTTTGACGGAGCGGAAATACATCTTACGGTCACTGCATATGGAAATCACGGCCTTCAGGTTCGCAGTTGATAGGGCCACGGTACAGGAAAATCCAAAATAATTAAGATTTGTGTATTGTCTAACAAATACAATTTTGTTCTACATAATTTAATGTTTTCGGGTGTCAGATCCGTACTTATCACAAAACAATTTATTCACAGTTTCCGAAATGCTCTTATAAAGTACAGTGAAGCCTTAGCAGAGAAGAGGAATGGTATGCACCAAGGCCTCAAAAGAAAATGAATAAGAAAGAGGTACTTTCTGCAAAAGGTTCAAGAGCTGCAACCCAAAATAAAGTAATAAAATCCAAAAAATTTGTTGCTGAAGTTGAATCGGAAATGCACTCATTGAAAAATGTCACACCAGTTTCTTTTATTTGAATGTTCTTTATCAAAATAGTCTGAATCTAGTTTATTGTGTTCAAATTTCACCCGACTCAAATTTTTGTTGTCAGTTAACCATTTTTGTTTATTTGTTGGTTGGAATAAAAACTGTAATACTCCATATTCCTTGTATACTCTTACATATTTAACTCAAAGTAGGGACCGAAATTTCTTTTATTTTTCATGTTGGCAGAATTGTGCTGATTTTGTTAGAAATTCATTAAAAATATGTTAGAAACAAAGTGCAGCAAGACCCTGGAAAATGCAAAAATTTGCGTGGAAAACCTGGAAAACTCAGGGAAAAAAGAAATTGAGATTCACCGGACACCCTGAAATTTGGACCTTCAACGCTTGCATCCAACCGTGCCCCATTATCCGATGTGCCCCATTATTAACAACATATAGTTCCAAATTCCTGGTTGTACCATTCAAGTCAACTTTTACTTTCACTAACCTCATTGGTTTAATGTGCTGTCATGTATACAAGCTCAATATAACATCGGTGGGTATCAAAGTGACAAGGTTGAACTTTTCCAGATAATACCTTTACGGAATTACACTGACAGCCGCCCCACTATCAAATTCATATATGTATTATAATTTGACCATTTACAGTTACTTCTTTCATAATGGGTCTACTTTTGATTCTACCAGGGTCATGGACCTCCTTTTCCAAATGCAAATAAACATGAAGCATCATATACCTCAACTTCATCATTCACAATTCTTGAACAATCATTTCCATCCTCATCAGCATTAACATAAAAATTTGATTTTATCTTAACCCCATCTCATTAGGTCTCAGTACCTGTCTTTTCTTTTTATATGCACCACTTTTAGTGACAGGCTTGCAATCACTAGCATTTTTCCTATGACACATTCTTTGGAGAAGCCCCTTCTTAAGACAATAATGGCACTCATAATTTTTGAAACGACATTCAACACTAAAATGACCATATTTTCCACAACACTGACACTGCAAAGAAGCAGCAGTGTATTGCAGCCCTCCATTTCACCCTATTCCATGCCAGTTCCTTCACTTTCTAGGCCATAGCTTGGCTCTAGTTAAGCCATATATCAAATATGACACAAGCATTTGGGAGCCTGCTGTGAAAGACTTAATGCAATAAAAATAATAGGTAATAATAATGTTTTATTTGTCCTGAGATCAAGTCGTTACAAAGGTTACACTCATGAGGACAAGTCAGGTTAAAGAAACTAAATACATACCGTGATACAGGACACATGTCATACATTGTTAAAAATTCATCAATGGAATAAAACATTTTTGATTTTAGAAACATTAGTAGATTAGTCTTAAATGCAGCTGCACTTTTTTGAGCCTTAAGCTGAGCTGGCAGTTTATTGTAGAGTTGAAGGCCCATACGATTTGGACCAGCACCTGCATTCCGAGTGTGTACATATAAGACGTGCAGCTGATCAATCTGTCTCGTAGAATAACGGTGAATATCATAGTTCTTAACATACTGAGATAGATTTCTTTTTGTATTTACAGGTACATGAAAAATATATACACATGGCAATGGTAATATATAATTTTTTGAACAGGGCACGGCATGGGGCGTTGTGTTTAGAAAAAGTCATGAGCCGAATGGCTCTTGTCTGAATCCAGAAAATGACCAAGGCCTTAGAGGATGAACCCCAGAAAATGATGCCATAGGCTATGTGAGAATAAAATTCTCCATAGTAGAGTCCTCGAAGAACATCGACAGAAACAGTGGATCTAATTAAGTAGCAGGCTGAGCTTAACACATTCAATGCAGAGCACGTCAATAGACGTGCTCCTGGCTACACCGACTGACAAAGAATGTCAATTAACGTGGTCTTTACATTCCGAAACCCTTTAAATTTTTTAAAGCCGATTTGGACGACTTCCATGAAAATTGGGTCCGCATTGAATGTGTTAACGTACATGCTAAAGTATTTATGTGTTCATCCCAACAGATTTGAAAATTGATATTTAAGCCCAGAAATTTGGTATTTTGTACCTGTAGGATCACCTTCCCATCAACTTCAATTGAAAGTACTTTGCTTGCTTTATTTTTATTTACAAAGTCATATAGGTGAGACTTTCCTATATTTAAATCTAGAGAATTATGATGACAACAGCTAAATAAAGTATGACTCACCTGTTTACATTTTTCTGTCAATCCTCCAAAGGTAATTAATGATTTCAGGCTTTCCCGGCGAAGATTTATATCAGGGATCTTTCGGGGTTTGCACCGGGTAGTTAGGTCCATGGCGGCCGACGTTTCGATGCTCGACTCGAGCATCGAAACGTCGGCCGCCATGGACCTAACTAACCGGTGCAAACCCCGAAAGATCCCTCCAAAGGTAGATAGCAATCTTACCCGGGGAAACAAAAGTTGCTCCATTTACTGAGATAACAACGTGTTGAATTCTGTCTGACAGGTAGGATTCAATCCAAGCATTAGGTATGCCAGGAATACCCATCCTGTTAAGTTTCTTGAGAAGCATTTGATGGTCCACTGTCAAAAGCTTTTGAGAAATCAAAAACCATTGCAGCAACTTCCATTTTGTTATCTAGTGCATTCAAAGTCTGGTTTATTTATTGATAGGTTGCAGAAGATGTACATTTCTGTTTCCTAAAGCCATGCTGAGATGGTGAAAGGACATTGGTAGCCTCCAGGTAAGAAATTGGCCTAACATAGAATGCCTTCTCAAATATTTTGCTGAATTGGTTCAGCAGAGAAATTGGGCGGTAGGAGTTGATGTCATGTCCATCACCCTTGTTTTTATAGAGTGGGATGACTTTGGAAACCTTTAGAGGGGATGGAAACACTCCTAATCTGAAAGATTCATTTATGAGAAAATGAAGAGGCTGTATAATGAAGTCAATAGATTGGTTAATAATGTAACTGGGAATTCCATCAAAACCAGAGCTTTGTTTTGTACCTAGATTCTGCACAATATTTTTCAGTTCAGATTTTGTGAGGGGGTAGAGAAAGAAGGATTTAGAGTGGGTAACAGTGATGACTTCTAAATTAGAAGAACTGTCAGGCTTAGCAATAGACAAAGGTTGAAAATGATCTGCAAAGTTACAGGCAAGTTGGGAATATTCTGATATGATAATTCCTTGTGAGTCATTTATCTGGACTTGAGACTGCTTCCTGGGTTTGTTTCTAGATAAATTTATAATTTTCCAGATTTCCCTAGATTAATTGTCAGCATTAATGATCCTATGATCGTTGTAACAACGTTTAGCGGACTGCAACATTTTACGGTAATACCTTTTACTTTCTAAATATTCAGTGTTAGCTGCAAGCTTAGCTTAAGTAGATGAGAAAGCAAATACATAATGTGAAATACTAATGATTACACACTCAGAACACCGAAGTTACGCAACGTTGGGCCCGGACAGTGGTCGGATGGGTGACCCTCCTCCATACCTCGACCAGGCATGGATGGAGAGATGATACTCCCTGCATACCTATACCGGGAGGCCGGAGGGAGACGCAGACTGGGTCGGTTGGAGGGAGGACATCGTCTATACCTGGTACTGGGGTGAGGCAGGGGGAGGCCAATCCTCCATACCTCTACCGAGGTGCTCTTGTCCCCAGTCTGCAAGTGGCAGACAGGCATGGGGTTGGCACAATGGACCAAGAAAGGTCTAAGTGCCCGGGCTCCTGTCGAAGGCCCCCCCAACAACAATCTAATGATTACACATGAAAGTACATACTTTTGAAAAAGTTAGACATAATATGGAATGTATTCAGTATGCCATATATTATTTGAGTAATGGTATTGAATAAGGAAATATATTAGGGTTTTAATTGATTTTGCGAAAAAATGCTGCATACATTCATTTAAAGATGTGTGGCAGTGGAAGTGATGGCACACCCAGAAAATAAAGTTACCATTATTTTCCATTCATCATTTCTCTTCAGGTTTTTACCTTTTCAGTGCAGAATTAATATTCAAAGCGCATCTCTGTGGGCGGGTGAATAATAAAAAAGGAATTAATCAATCAATCAATCAATCAATTTCTTTGTCATTAAATGATATAAACCACAATAGACATTGTCAAATAATAGCAATTGGAAAGAAAAAAATATACACATACATTTCCGTGCAAAACTAAAAAGGAAAGAACATTCTAAAACAAATTGATACATAAAACTATCTACAAGTCAGGTATTACAATATATTGCAATTATAATTGACCATTTAGTCACAAAGACCTTAAAAGTCCCCAGACATGCATTCTTCTATTGAGTACAGGGGTTTCCTGCATAACCATTTCTGGGCCATGTTTCCAAAATTATTTGGATTTTTTAATTTCGTATCCCTTGGCAGTATGTTGTATGCCTTAATAGCCATGTTTTTAAAATTATTTATGTTCTTTGACAGTCTATAGTATGGTGTATCCATGTCTTCTTTATGCCTGGTGTGGTGTGTGTGTACATCAGACCTACACGTCAAAGTTGTTAGGTTATCTTTGGCAAATTTTAGTAGCTCATATATACAGAAAGAATACACAATCATAATTTCTGATTGATGGAAGAAAGGCTTGCAGTGATTCTTATGCTTTAAATTGAATATTGTCCGTATGGCTTTCTTTTGTAACAAGAGCACCTTACTTGCCTAAGGAGCATTACCCCACAATATAATAAAGTAACAGAGGTGACTTTAAAAAAATGCATATTACACATTCATCAATACTGTCATTGATACAATAGGCTTTAGTTTTCTGAGAAGATACAAAACTCTACTGATTTTATTACATAGTTTATCAATGTGGGTATCCCAAGACAGCCTCTGGTCGTGGTGAAAACTCAGAACATTGACTGAATCTATTTTGTTATATGTTTCTTTTAGTGCAAAGGTGAATTTTAAGGTCTTACTCTCATTTAAGAATAGTTCATTGCCTTTGAACCATTCACTAGCCCTTCTTAACATATTATTGGCCGTTTTCTATGCAATATTGTAATCTTTGTTGGATGTAATTAATCTAGTGTCGTCAGCGTATAAAATGGAAGCTGTTCTTAGGTAATTGGGGAGATTGTTTACATAAACTTTAAATAAAAATGGTCCGAGAACAGACCCCTGGGGTACCCCGCACTTAACTGTTGCTTTTTTAGATAACTTTCCATTGTACAGTGTTTGTTGTTGTCTGTTTAATAAAAAGCAAAATAGAGTATTCAGTGTCGTGCCAGTAATTCCATAGAGCTCTAGCTTCCTCAGCAAGATGTCATGTTGTACCATGTCGAAAACTTTCCTGAGGTCGCACTGTACCATTGCCGTATATTCATTTGCTTCGAAACCTTTTGTAATTTTATCACAGATGCGTTCCACAGCATGTGTGGTAGACTTAACATATCTGAAATCATCTTGACTAGGTGTTAGTATATTATTAAATTCGAAATAGGCCGTCAGTTGATTTTTCAATATTGTTTCTATTATTTTGGACATTACAGGTACTATGGATAGTTGCTTAGATCTTTTTTAGTGCCTTTCTTATAGATGGGTGTTATTTTTGATAGTTTTAGTGTGTGTGGAAATTTGCCTTGGGAGAGACAGCTGTTTATAAGAAATGTCAAGGGCATTGCAATTACATCAATTATTTGCTTGATTAGGTTATTAGAAAATCTGAAGCTGTCCCTACTGGTTGATGATTTGAGTCTTTTGACTAAATTGATAATTTCTTGTGGTTCAACAAGATTCCAGTGTGAGAGTTGGGAGATATTACTATTATCTGCTGTTTGCCAAGATATTAAAGGTGATGGTGGTAAATTCTTTCTATTCCTCTTAACCACTTCAATGAAGAAGTCATTAAACTCATTAGGGTCAATGTCCAGCTCTGTGTACTTTTGCAGTTGATTGCCTTCTTTCTTTATCACTTGCCAAGCCACTTTACATTTATTGTTCACATTCTCGATGAAATTATCATTATTTTCTCTCTTTTCTTGTATTATTCGTGATCTATACGTTTTTTTGTGTTGGTAACAATTGGATTTTGAGTCCACTGTCTTTTTGTCCGTATATTCCTTGTGCAGTATCAATAGTTGTTTCCTCATATCCAGTAAATCCTTAGAAAAGCTTTTTTTCTCTTTATGAGGTTTGATTATTCTGCATTTTTCAGGAAAGCAGTGATTATAAATAACAAGTATTTCATTTAAAAACATTTGAAAATCAATATCAATATCAATAAATTTAATTACATCCTCCCAATCGACATCGGCCAATATTATCCTGAAATCTATAACGCCTTACTCAGTTATTGGTCTAGATTTTATTAATTTGTTTGGTACTGCGTTAACAAAATCCGTACATTTGATTTTAACCCAAAGTAGCTTGTGATCCGAGATTAATGGATCATCAATTCCTACTGCATAATCACTTACTTTTATGTTTGTTATGATGTTATCCAGACATGAGCTTCCTCTAGTTGGGGAACGATTAATGCAGAATAAATTGTATGACCTTAGCAATTATTTACCATTGCAAGCTTGATTCATGCTGTGAGTCATCCGCCCCTGGAAAGCATACATCCATGACTCATAAATGTGAGTCTTCCGCACTGAAAGGGTTAAATCATGAGAGCATTAATAATTTGTCTCAAAAATACGAGTCGTGACATGAAAATGAGTTTTAGTTGGGGAAAATATTTACTAGGATGCAACAGCATTAGTACAATTATGTATATTGTAACTGTCCTTTTGTTACTTCCCTAGGCATTGAAACCTTGTTTGGCTGTGCAATGGAGGCAGATGAGTTCACCTTTATGTCTCCAAGGCATTTAAGCTAATGAAGACCATTTAATTGCCTTTTTTTGCAATTCGTATTACCTATTTTCCCTAGTCTGGCATTCAAATATTCCTGGGTGTATCTGGATTTCTCCATGTTGTCAGGCTGTTGGATTAAAAGCTGTTTCTCATCATTGCCTTGGATACCACATAGTTGGAAGGTTTTGAAGCAGAGTAATTTCAGAGAAACTTTGTTCATTACAACTGCTGTACAAAAATGGCATGTAGGTTTTTCCTCAATCACACGTTAGGCGGCACATACAGGTTGCCTCTCAAAGGTGAAAGCTTACTTAATGTGTCCATTCATGAAAGACACATGCATATAAAGGAATGGTATAGAACCATAGTTTAAAATAAAGCATTCAAGGCTAAACACATTGGCACATGGATGTATTTATGTAAAGCAAGACTGAAAAAGCAACATAATAAGGTTGGACCCTCACTAATCTGAGCTATATGTGGCAAGGGATCTCTACTTTTATTTAATTATTTATTTAAAAAGTCCCCAAAAACAGCACAAAAGCTTATTACATTGGTCAACAAGCAAACAAATAAATAGAAATTTTAACAAAATGCACCCTTAAAATGTAAAAGATAACAGAGAAATACATTGGAAAGAAAGTTTGGTATTTGGATTTATGTACAAGGAGATGGGATAGAAGGAGTCTGATGGGATAGGAGGATGTTTTTGCATGCTTCGTAGATTTCAAGAAGGCGTTTGATCGGTTGGAATGGACGAAATTAATGGGAGTGTTGAAGAAATTAGGGGTCGATTGGAGGGACAGGCGTCTGATTTGGAATTTGTATATGAACCAGACGGCGCAGGTTAGGGTAGCCAATGGAGAATTGGGATGGGCTGAGAATAGGATGGGGAGTGCGGCAAGGGTGCCCATTATTGCCGTTGCTTTTTAACGTGCATTCAGAAGAAATAGTAAGGGAGGCATGGGGGGAGGAGGAGGTAGGAATAAAGGTAGGAGGGGAGCTGATAAAATCCGTGAGATTTGCAGATGATCAAGCATTAGTTAGTCAGTCGGCCAAGGGGTTACAGTCAATGGTGAATTCATTAGAGGTGCAGTGCGAAAAATATGGGATGAAGATCAATCACAAGAAAACGAAAGTAATGAGATTTTCTAGAAGTAAGAAGGCGGGGCTGAATATAAGGGTGGGAGGGCAGAAGATAGAGCAGGTCGAGCAGTTTACGTATCTGGGTAGTATTTTGGAGGCGAATGGGTTTAGTGGTAAGGACATCAGATGCAGAATTGCGCTAGCTAAAGAAGCATTTTCGAAGAGAAGGGAATTGATGAGAGGGGGTCTGAGAAGAGATGTAAAGAAGAGGTTGGTGAAAACTTTAATATGGAGCGTGGCGCAATATGGGTCGGAAACTTGGTCATTGCGAAGGGAGGATGTGCGTAGACTTGAGGCGTTTGAGATGTGGGTTTGGAGAAGGATGGAGAAGGTTAGCTGGATGGCGAGAAAGACGAACGAGGAGGTTTTGGATATGGTCGGAGAGGAGAGGAAGCTTGTGGCAGAGGTTTGGAGAAGGCAGAAGAGATGGATGGAGGAGGTTTTGAGAGGAGAGGGTATGTTGAAAAGAGTGATAGAGGGGCGAACACTGGGGAAGCGTGGAAGAGGAAGGAGGAGGATAGGAATTCTGGACCAAATAAGAGGAGGTAAAAAATATGAAGAATTGAAGAGGGATCTAATAACGGGCCATCCTTAGGAGGGAAAGCGAGACAATTTCTATGAGGTTGGGATACAGAATGGGGACTGTCCAAGAACCTACCAATCAGCTGGTCGAATACTTGAATGAATTAAGGCCCACCCTTTTTATATATTCTCCTCCTTCCTCTGCAATGCTACACCTAAGTAGTTCCACGTAGGAACATTAAATAAAAGCACCGGCGTATTTGAGTAAAGTTCAATAGCAGAGATTATTTTATTTACATATGATTCGTAGATATTCATGCTGAGAATACTTTATCTGCTTGAATCATCACATATTTTAACCTGTATATTGATAGCCAATCATTTTACAGTTTTATTATCAGGTGTTTCCTCGTATCGGAATGCCATGGGCACACTGACAGCACTATATTGCATAGTTCCACGCAATCTTCAGCAGTTTATAACCTCAAATGGGTAATTATCATATGGGTAACATGGGTAATTATCAGTAGAAATTGAAGAAGAATTGGTTGAACCAGATATATAATTCATTTCATTCTATAAAATAAATGTGTGCATCAAGTATCATTATTGCATATAAAACAAAAATCTTCCCAATAACACTTCTCAAGGGACACATCATCAAAGATGGGTATGGTGAATCTTGACCTTACACATAAAAGCGCATGGTTATAAATGTCTTTTGAAGAAAAATAAATGAGCAGACTAAGAGTTCTATTTACTCCAAGGTGTTAAAGAGCGCGCTGTTTATCTTTCGATATCATGATTTTTTTTACCTTTTTCCCGGACCTAACCCGGGGTAAACTGTACAAATATGAGGCACTGCGCTTCAGAAGCCTCCGTTAATAATACACACTGCTGGAAAATATAGAAATGAAATATAGGTGAAGAGTTGCTATTTCTCTTGAATCGTACCTTACCCACATAAAATATGATTCCTGCTGCTCCAGAAAACTTTCAGTGGGAGAACTTAAGCTCAGAAAAGAGCTACCAGGGCTGTGAAAAATAGCATTAAAATAACGCTCAGCGTCACATAGCCACCACATAATCTGAATTCACGTCCTTGAGAAGCAGCGGCTAAATTAAAATTCTCACGAAGTTATCATGACTGTGATATTACTTGTAACGTAAAACCCGGTGTCATGATACGGAAACAGTTTCGATTATGTTGACTGCGTAAAAATTTAATTTAACTCAGGACCAAACCACAAGAAAGAGGAATAACCAGCATAGTAAAACATGATCGCCTTTTTTTTAGATTTCTTTCACTGTACTAATTAATGGCTGCTAGCCTAACATCATCTAACAACCATCAAATAGATGGCTCGTCTCCACTCTCATATAACAAAATATACCCTTAAAATGTAAAAGATAACAGAGAAATACATTGGAAAGAAAGTTTGGTATTTGGATTTATGGACAAGGAGATGGGATAGAAGGAGTCAACTCGGCAATATGTTTTCTGAGGACTGATTTGAAAACAGAGGGTGTGGAGAAGAGGTCAAGGGAGGGTAACTGCGAGGCTAGGGAGCTGAAAGTTTTTGGAATACAGTAGAATAGGGAGCGTTGGGATATTGAGAGTCTGAATTTTGGAATGTCAAGAAGGGTGTTATTGTGTAGGGAACGAGAATGAACATGAAGAGGAAAGAGAGGAAGAAGGCAGTTGGTGCAGAGAGAGCCACTCCAAATGCTATGGAGGAACTTCATGTCACATAGTACATGACGAAGAGAGAGGTGTGGGATTGAAAGGGAAGAAAGGATGTATTCTTTTGATAAGTTTTTGAGGGAAGGGATTCTATGGTGGGCAATGGCGAGAAAGAAGTTAACAGGGCGATTGAGCATATTCAAGATTGTGGGGCTAGCGGTTGATCAAATTGTAGCACAGTATTCTAAAATAGGAAGGACACAACCAAAAAATACTGTCCGGAGAGCAAAAGGATCCTGAATATCCGTGTGGTAGTACAAAAGGCCGACAACTGACATCGCCTTCCTGGTAGTCTTAATTATGTGATACTGAAAGGTAAGTTGAGAGTCTATTTACCAAAGTCCAGCTTATCTGGGTATTCCCAAAAGGAATACTTGCAGGGTTTTTGGTGCTCGTGGTCGCCGATGAATTATAATTGCTTTCCATGAGATATCTATCTAGAAATGGAACCCTCATAATTCCATAAGGTCAATGATTCCTCCAAGGCAGCTTAATTACGGAATGTTACCCACCCATTCACAGTTTCACTATACTTCACTCTAAAATAATTACTGGTGGTAGCCTATGATAAATTTTTCCAGAGTGAATTTCTTGCGCAGCCCTTTTATTAGCATTAGGATGAAAACAATATGCTAGAAAAATTTAGATCATCGCTCATGGTTATCCATACCTAGTCATTTTTATTGCAGACATACAACTAACATTTTGTGTAAAAGAGGTTGGGTAGGCGATCTTCAAATGTATTTATGTATTTTCTCTGTGCATGACCTCAGCCTTATTAGTTGAGTTAGGAAAGTTTGTGCATTTGCTTCCACTTTGAAAATTAGATTAATAGAAAATATAGCCAACACTGTTCTTGCCACAGGTGCCAACTGAGGAAATTACACATTTTTTTCAAAACAATTTATTGTCAGTAAACAGTAAAGACCATAAAAAATACATTCATAAATTTATCAAGAAAAAATCCAATCATTATTTTAACACATTCTAAAATTCTTGTGGAATAATACTTAAATGTCTTTAATCAGATGCAAGTCCAGTCAAATTTTGTTAATTCGTACTTTGAGCGAATGAGATTTATGCATTGGTAAAATATTTACCATCTCCTGTTAAAGGAACGAATTCCAAGCAAAATTGTTGGGAAAAAAACATTTGCAATTAAAAACAAATGTAGAGCATCTGCTGTACTGGACCACCCTGGAATCAATCTAGAAATGAGATCAAGATGCTGGCAATCTTTTCGTTAGATCCTCAAGGTATCACTTGCCGGTTTCATTCCAATGAGCCTACATTTATATAGGAATTGGTGAAAATCTTGTTGGTAAAAGTTTAGGAAACTAAAATTATCACAACCAGAGTAAATTCGGCTATTTTTTTTCAAATTCACATTAACCACTTAGAATCATTTCCGAAATGAAAACAAATAGCTTGAAAGCAAAATGGTCGTAAGCAGCTATGACCAATAGTTCAAAAGTGAGGCACACCGCACACTGTACTCAGTGTTATTATGATTGAGGCTAGTATGATATTACACTTGAATGATAAATCAGAGGGGTGCTTTAGAAAAGGAAAACACACTTGTAAAAAATGTACATTTTTCTCAAATGTTTGGAAGAAAGACATTGTCTGCCATTCATCAAACTAGTATAGTATGTAAACAAAACAATGTATAGTTTGGGCTTGTAAATAGGTACTTATGCACATAAAATACAATCAGAACGTAAGAGGTGTAAGAAAGATGTTGAGTGTAACATATTTTCTGAAATTTGAAAGACATAAAAAACTTCCTTACTTTTCCCTTAGGAGGAACTCTTGCACGGAGGGTTCTCAAAAGAGCTCTATTTATTTACTTATATATCAGTTGATATATATTGATATACTGATATGCTGTAGAAAGCTACCACACTCCATTTCACGGAGAAAAGATTTCTACTGTGCATGAATACTCCTTTTTCTGTTGATTATAAATGATGAAGAGTGTGTTGGATGCAATATTTTGACAGTTATTTTGATTTTCCAATAAATAATTCAGTTTTTCAACTCCGAATTAACGAGATTTGACTGGATGTGTAGTGCTATGTGAACATCAGACAAAATACTGGGGGGTTCTTAGAAAAATTCCAAAAGTAACAAATTGAGCATACAATTGGATTGAGTACAGGATTTTCCAGTAATCAATCATGTGAAATTAGGAATTAAGACAGGTAGCATCATGACGTTATATTCATTATCACAACACAGTAGATGCAGAACTTTGAGCTGGATCTTGTGGTATGCTCTTCAGGGGAAAACCTAAAAAATAAAGAAGTATTTTATTCAAATTATATGATTTCTGATTCAGTGTTCCACATGGTGAGAAACAATAATAATTGGAAAAAAGAGAAAAATATCTTGGTTTACCATGAAAACATATATGTGAATGAAATAACACTTGTCATTATTTAATACCTCTAAGCCCATGCCTGGGGATACCTAGGGTTTAATGACTGCACTCCATACTATAAGCCGGAGGGTAGTAATGTTTAAACCAATGTCATTTGTAACTGTGAGCTTATTTCTCTTAAGCTTGAGCTCTCAAGTCTCCGTCTAGACTATGGTAATATTTTTGGATTGTCAACGAATATTTATTTAGAAAATCCACTGCACATAAAATTAGTGACGGCAAACAAATGCAGAGAGAATGGCTGCTAAAGGGGTCAAGAGTCGAGCAAAGTTGCCCAGGGAAGGGTCTTGTCACCCACTGAGTAGGGACTCGAAGGGTCGAAGGAACAGCCTTCCCAAATGCTTCAATAGCAGTCACTTTCCCACCCTCCACAATGTCTATGGGTGACTTCCGTTCTTTTGCGTACAGAAATCCCCAACGTCTATGGCAGTCGTTTGGTCTTTTGCGAAAAGAAAGCCCGGACGGCTATAGCTGATGTTCGGCGCAAAAGGGTTAATCATCAAAAAGTTCAACTATGGTACTACTACCTTGGCAGCATCATTCCAAAAAAGAAAATTGATTGGGGTCATTGGCCCAGGCCCAGAAAATTATTGACTTTTGAGTTTTACCATAGAATAAGTATATATAGAGGACTCACAGCACGCGCAAAAACCGTAAATATTTTTTCAAAATTCAAAAACCCAGGGCATGAAGCCATATGGCTTCATGTTATTGAACAGTATCATCTCCATCTTCCTTTCCATTTATGAAATCCACTGAACCAGAGCAGCCAATGTGGCCTGCATTTGGTCCATAATTCATCGGTCATCCCTAAAACAGAGAAAAATATTTTTGTTAAAAAAAAATCCATTTTAATGACTAAAATGAATGCCAGGAATGCCTCTGATTATAATAATGTTAATTGCAGACAAAAAAACGGGCTACGGGCTTCAAAACTATGGGCAAAAAACGACCTATATTTTTTAAATGACAAGCAATTAATATACCTGAATGGGAAATATGAGTTATTGAAATAGACTACATATATCTAAGGGTCCAAATGTTGACACACAATTTGGTAGATTTGATAGGTAGGCATTTAAAATGACAAGTGATATGCTCTTGAACATAAATGCTTTTGAATGGTTGAGAAAAACACTTTCAGGCAGTAAATATTTGACATGAGACTTATAATCTTACAGATATTACATTATGAATGATTTACCTGATGAAGGCCAAATAATTCAAATGAATATATGGCATCAAAATCACCATATAGTTAAGGATATTTGTTGTACAAATCTTGCACGTACCTATTATAGATAAAGTTGCCCCCTAAATACTCATTTTGAATGTGGCATGCAATGGCGCTAAAATATGCAATTATACCCAGTAAACACAAAATGCTGCAGATACGCATCTGATGCGCTGCGCGGTAGCGCTGCAGCTATCACGAAGGCGCTTCTGCAGCGCGCCTAGCACTCCTAAACTTCCCTTTTTTGAACGTCGAATGCGCTGCTAACGGGTGTCAGGAGCGCTGCACAAGCGCGTCAGGAGCGCTGCATAAGCGCTGCACAAGCGTGTCACGAGCGCCAACCTGCAAAAAACAGTTTGCTCAAAACCCCGCCCCCCCCTTTAATCCGCCCCTGCTTAAGAGGGTACTAAATGGTGCCGTGTTGAAGTCGACTTCGTCGATATTTTGGTACTTTTCAATGTTTAATATCTTTATAAATAGTTGAATCCACTATACAAAATTTTTACTGGTTATTCCTCATCTAAAGGACTGTAAATGGGCCAAATTTCAAATTTTTATTTTTATGCCCAACAAAGATAATGGGCATTAAACTTTGGAAAAATTGAAAAATCAAGAAATTAAAAAAAATTTAATAAAAAACCACTGAAGTCCACAGCTTAAAATTCTGCAAACTTAAAGCATGGCTTTATACCTTTCAAATAAAAAAATTACAAACATTAAGTATCCTGCCTTCCTATGTAAAAAAATGTAAAAATTGATTTTTTAG
Source organism: Pyrrhosoma nymphula (assembly GCA_963573305.1). NCBI lineage: Eukaryota > Metazoa > Arthropoda > Insecta > Odonata > Coenagrionidae > Pyrrhosoma > Pyrrhosoma nymphula. Next base: position 99,295,068 of record OY754332.1, on the reverse strand, counting down.
TTAAGTGATGAAAACTTGGAAGCAATATTTGGACCCTAGACTTAATTTTAGGTCGTTACATCACCCGACCTTTATTTAAGTTCATTATTTACTGAATCGATTGGTTTTTGTTTGATTGTTCTAGGATACACAGAATTGGAGATATTTGCTTTAACTGCAGAACACTGAAATCGCCTAAAATCGGTGTTTCGTTAGCATAAAAATTGCCACTATCAGGAAAAAAAATAAAAAAATAAGATAATGACATATTTGTATTCACAATAAATGGTAATTTGTATGGTAAAAATATAAAAAAATATTAAAAATCATCAAGCAACCACCTCTGGACCACTATATATGTATTGACCCGTATACATGCATATTCACGTTCGTAACATTTGCGCGAGTAAGTTACGTCTTCATTGAAATGTAAACAAACGTGTGCATTTGGAAAACATCTTGTTTATTATTATTAATATGGGCTTTATTTTTATTTGTTGTGGCAACATAGGTTTCAGTTAATTAATGCCTGAATACTGATATCGTGATTGGATGGTACGTTTCCATAAACTATCACGGCATTGATATTTAAAAGTTAGTTCTCGGAAACACGTTTACGCACGGAAATGGCCGTATATATAAAACTTTCAAGAAACAGATCTATCAGTTGATACTTGGATATGGCGTAGGTAGTTGCGTGATAGGCTTAACGTAGATAGATGTGAGGTTGACCGTAGGTAGGTGCGAAAATGAAGTTGAGTCTACGCAGTCCGGAGATACCATCTACTTTCGGTCCTGGAGCAAACTGTTTTTTGCAGGTTGAAGCGATCGTGACACTCTTGTGCAGCGCTTATGCAGCGCTCCTGACGCGCTTGTGCAGCGCTCCTGACACCCGTTAGCAGCGCATTCGACGTTCAAAAAAGGGAAGTTTAGGAGTGCTAGGCGCGCTGCAGAAGCGCCTTCGTGATAGCTGCAGCGCTACCGCGCAGCGCATCAGATGCGTATCTGCAGCATTTTGTGTTTACTGGGTATAATTGCATATTTTAGCGCCATTGCATGCCACATTCAAAATGAGTATTTAGGGGGCAACTTTATCTATTATAGGTACGTGCAAGATTTGTACAACAAATATCCTTAACTATATGGTGATTTTGATGCCATATATTCATTTGAATTATTTGGCCTTCATCAGGTAAATCATTCATAATGTAATATCTGTAAGATTATAAGTCTCATGTCAAATATTTACTGCCTGAAAGTGTTTTCCTCAACCATTCAAAATTGCGCTAATGAGAGCGAATGCTTGTTAAATGTTCAATACTGTAAGTAAATGGGTATAAATTGAGAATAATGTTTGCTAGAAATTCAAAATACATACTCATAACAATTCCTTGAAAATTTCAAGTACCTATCTGTGATATGATTTGGATTTATTATTATCTGAAAACAAATTTGATTCGTGGAATAAATTGGATGAATGCCGTGGTTGAAGATGAACTTTATAATCACCCTAATTGGGAATCGTGCTACCGGAAAAAATGTTACTTCGTATTTTTCACACTTAATGGATTATCTCAACCGGTATCGATGCTAAACCTTTATTATTAATAAGAACTTTACTATATATGCTTTTCTGGCAATGCCTTTTATCCTCCTGATTTCCTTAAGGCTGGAAGACAGAGGGTAGTTTTTGAATGGAATATATCAAAACACAGTATTGCGGACGAGTAAGAGTTGAAAATGGTGAACAAGATCAAGGTCACGGCCTGGGATAATGGTGAAAGTTGGAGGGTCGGCTATTGGGGTAAGGTGTTCAAAGGAATTTGATCGTTCAACAAATCTGATCCACCCTATTTAGAAAAAGGTAATTTCAATGGTTTCCTTTAAGTCCAATTCGGTACCCCCACATCATACCTATAGAATTTAAAAAATAGTGGGACAGTCATTTAATTTCAATGCTAGGCAAAAAAAGGTTTTTTGTACTATTCATTAAACTATGCGTAATGTTCTCTCATTCCGTCACTTATTTTTCTCCAAGTATGTCCAGCATAAATAAGTATATTTGGGTGAATTACACTGTAGTAAGAACACACGCAACCTTTGTCTTTATCTTGAAATGTGTCTTAGGGATTAAAAAAAAGTTTTTAGATGATTACAGGTTTTTCATATCACATTTTCACTTTCTCTTCGGGGATGATATTATTCAGTGTGCATAATCATTTTCAAAAAAGTAAATTTTTACATTTTCATCCCTCAAAAATAACCCCCATCCTTTAACCTAACGGAAAGCTAATGTAGGGTAGGGCATGAAAGACACTGCGAGAAAAATTTGTGGTGAACCTCTTGGTAGTGACGCGGGCATATCGTTGACTTCGGTCGAAGTATTCAAAAAAAGGTGTGGAGCGCATGAATATTTATGGTTTTTCTTTTATGATGTCTTAATTCCATGAAGTGAAATTGAGAACAATCACTTAAACTTATATTGGGATTTGTACCTTTATGGGACCACACTAAACTTAATCTGCTGACGAAACCGGCCTGCAGGTGAAAATGTTGTGGGGTTGCTTTAACCTAAAAAAAAACGCAAAGGCCATGTCTTGGTACCCTTTAAATTACCTGTTAATGACGATCAAATTTTTTTCAGGAATGCTTTTCTCCAATTTTTGTTATTAAGCGCTGAGCGAGTACCTAACAATTATTGTTGTTTTTCCTTCGTTTAAATGTTTTAAAAGCTGATTTTCCTTATCACATTGATTCACGTCGCTTTGGAGGATAATTGCCTAGAAAGTGTAAACAAAAAGAGAATATGGCTCTGTTACTTGTTTTCACTAGGAGCACAAGTGGCTCATTATGCTTATATTTTTTTCTCGAAGATGTACCTTCAAAATTAAACAACGAGGTGAAAATAGCAGCTGGCCAAATTAATTTGTTTCGCAATTTTTTATTGAAGCGGATGTTTTGATCCGGTAATGCTTACTTGGGAAATCTGATGCAAGTATTGTCATTCATTACGGATTGATGTTTCTCGTTTCTTTGCTGAGCAGTTAAGGACAAAGATTCCTGAACATGATGGAAACGAGGCATAGTTTGGCAATGGAGCTCCTGAAGGAATTGTTTCAATTGATTGAAGGACGAGTGGGTGTATGTACAATGATTGTCCTGGTGAAATGTGGTAGTATAAAACGAAGGACTGATACAGTGAGTTCAGTCTGAAGAAATGAGCAACATTCACTGGCCAAATGAGACGTTCCGTTCAAATAAATATCTTATATTAATTGTGGGTTTTGTTTAAAGTACGGCCGCGTGGGGAATAAAATTCACCCAGCCGCGAACAGGAATCAATGAAGAAAAGCGTGCATTTGAGCTCCTCAGTTGGGTTACACTTATCGTGTAAAGGAAAATGCGAATAGAGTAATGTGTGACGTGGGAAAGCGGTGTGGAGAAAGATCGACGTAAGCCGCTAACTTATAACTAAGTATAAAAATCCTTAACATGAAACCCTCGGTGGGGACAGTAGTACTGCTGCGCCTGTGAAACGAGTTACCAGCGGCTGCCGATAGTAATGAATATACACGTATTCGATTATCTTTCACCGACGATAGGATTACTAAGTGCCTATAGGGGTAAAATATGAAACCATCCGGCTTTAACCATACCGCCAACTGAATGTTCAAGATATTAATGGGATGAGGGTAACACAAGAAGTTAAAAACAAAACCGTATGCTCATTTTTGTGGTTCATCGCGTAATAATCACAATAACGGGACTTTCTGCTGGCATGAAAACAAATCAACGATTACACAAGGTATTTTATGATTTAAAACATTGCTTCAATAGCTCGAAAAAATATCCACTTATGGCTTAAGATTTAATTGTTTAATTTCCTCTTTAATTGCTGGTAACGAAGAGAGATAAAGAGCCGGAAACAGCACTGCTGTATTCTAATTGTGCTTAGTAGAGCGATTGTCGATTGGTATTGCCGCTTTTTTGCGTCATAAATACCGTTCCGTACAGCTGGAGACTCAGTACTGCTCCGGTCTCCATGGGGTGTCTCCCGCCTCTGTGACCACCTCCCTGCCCCATCCGCCCCCTCTCCTGGAGTTCGTCTCACGCCCTCCTCCATTTCTCCGATCATACCTCCACTAAACAGACCACCACCCTGCCCTGGCCCTGTTATCAGTTCAGCTCTCCACACCTCCTCCTTCCAAGGTGGGGTAACATATGCTACACCCACCCCCCAGCTTTCCTTGCTCCATTCGCCGCCCTCCCTCCTTGTTAATTATGTTTCACTATTTGTACCATAATAAGTAAAGACAAGATTCTACAGTTGTTTTACAACGAATGATATTGAATCTCTGCCGTATACCACTTATGCTTCGTGTGAGGGCCAAACGGTGGAAACATCCGTATTGGGTGCATCTAATAACAAGTCACGGAATATTGAAATTACAGTTTTACAATTCGTTTGAAGATATATGAGTACATCGTATTAAGTTTTTTCAATACTGTGGAGTGAGTAGAAGTATTTTCGATGAACTGCTACAAATATTTAGCCCATCAATCACATATCCAATATAATATCCTGCAAAATGAAGCTACCGGTTTGCCAAAACTAAGGATGCTTGACTCCAATATTGACAAATGGGATTGATACGCTGATATATGGTAAGACAATTTGTCGTTTGTATTTAAATTATTTTATGAATATGACCTGATATTCGTCTTAGGACTATTCCATTTGTTTTAAAGTCAGTTTATTTTATTAATTTGTCTCATGTTCGCGCCGGAAAGTTCGATTGTATTCATTCCGTGGATGTTTCTTGACACGCAGGGTAATGAGTTACCATTTGGAATGCGCAGAAAGCATTTTTCACTCTGCTTGGCTCATTCTATTACCATCACTAAATCTCAAGGACAGATATACGACAAGACTAGCCTGTTCGTGTTTTTACGAGTGGGCACTTTTACGCAGCATTGTCAAGGTGTGGTTACAAGTTAAATCTAGGAAAGATTATAGAAGAGAAGCACGACATAATAAGAAACAAGTATAAACATGCATTACAAATATAATAATTTTATTGCGGAACATGCTGGGTGAAACAGCGGGTAGTGTGAAACATGAAATGATTTCGGGAAAGCCGTGAATGTTGTTGGCAATGGAATTGCTGTGGAGGAATACTAGATTGTGCCGTTGAAATTACAAAAAGTGATGAAACAGAGCAGAAGGGCGTAAAGGAAGAGGAGTGACACGAGGGCGAGGGCAAAGAGAGGGCAGCAGAGAAAGCATTAGGAAAATTTTAGTGACTGTGGGAATATCGTGTTTATTGCTCATAGTGCTCGATGGATCGGGCTTAGGGTTGAGCGAGATTAGTTAGTGGGAGGGGGAACGGCCGAGGAGCGCTCGCTGTTCGAGTGTCAGCGATGGGACGACGGAGGATAAGTTGGAGAAGCCGAGAGAGCTGGTTAGGTGCGGCAAGGGCGTGGAACCAATGTGTGCGGCGAGGAGGGAGAGAGGGAGGTGGGGGCCCGGGGGAGGGTGGGGAGGGAGCGAGTGGGGAGGACGTGACAGATATGAACTTTCATGATTTTAAATCAGCCAATAGCGAGCGAGAAGTATGAACCGGGCTCGATTGTGCTGATTGGGCTAGTAACTGTATAGCGAAACTTTGTGGCAATCGCCAGCGGAGCGTTTAAGGTCACTGAGAACGAATAAAGCGTTAATGAGAGACCAAAGTTATCGAAGGGCTCTGTTGTGGACTTCAAGAGAGAACCTAAGGATCATTATCCCTCCTCTCTTGTATGATCTCCTCTCTCCGAAGTCATTTTCTGTACGGGCGAGTGCCGCCAATTTTTGCTACACCTATACATGAAAGCATCTGATCTCATTAGGATGTTCGATTTTACACTTTATGGAACTTCCATGTTGAAATACTGCTGCATTTTTATTGTCCTTTAATGGTGCAGTTCAGTGTTTTTCAACCTGTGGGTCGCAACCCCAAGGGGGTCGGAAAGGCTTGATGGGGGGGGGGGGGGGGGTCGCGGTCGCAAGCCAGGTAAGATAAAAAGCAAGGGTTATAGGTCCTACACTACATTCAAAATACAAAAATTTCAGATTGCAATCCACACCTACACTACATTAAAGATTCAACAATAATTTCAGTGAAAAGGCTGTGCCTGTTTATTTTTTACTAATTTATCGAATCGCGGTTCTATTTTGGGACGCAAATAGGGGGGTAGTAGGAGGTCGGTTATTCAAGAAGGTTGAAAAACACTGGTGTAGTTTAATTGTAATGAAATTTTTAATTGTGTTTTGAGAGCCACTTAATATTTTTCTTCTTGCGCCATTATATTTGAATCCTGAGTATAGCGATCTTGACATTCTTGATTACTTTTATGATGCATTGAATAATAATCAAAATATGTTGATTACTTCTTTTCTAAAAAAATGTGGCACTAAAAGCATGCTATTCCTATGCCTGCGTATCATATGAAACCACTTTTCAGTTTTTTATCACTCGTACAATAAATAAATCCCTCTTAATTACCTACTCGTGGATGAGATGTGTTTCTATTAAATTCTATTTTAACAAATATGATCTTATAAAACTAATACTATCTGAAATTTAGCAAAAGAGAAAATCAGTCGTTCACATAGATGTGGCAGTCAGCATATCCTGAGTAATTAGCAAAGAATTCAAAGAGGAGGTGCCCATTTATGAACTGTTTGCATGTCGTTAATTCCCGAAGATGAAGGAAAACGATTTTTCGGATTGAATTTAATCCCCTATTATTTATTTCCATCGTATTTTTGCATCAGCTTATGATGGTGGTGAATTTCAAAAAGTTTCCTAGCACGGTATCTAGAAAGCAGTCATCCTATTTCTTTCTTTTTCCTCCGCGTGAAATATGTTGTTGCGTTGAATTTCAGGATAATTTACGTGTAGTTTTGAAATAATTTTTGTGAAAACATATATTTTAAGCCGAATTTAGTTGTCATCTTATAGGTTGTTGTACTCTATTTTAAAGGGAAATGTTCAACTTTCTCTCATTAAAGATGACACTCCATTCGTACGAAGGAATTCTGTTCTTGCACCAAATTAGTATTGTGTAGTCTTTATATTGTATAGTATATAGCCTTCGTGGACCCAAAATAGGCATTCGATAATGTCGAATGGAATAAGATGTTCAATACTATGGAAAAACGTGGCTTGGGCTACAATGACAGAAGAATCATCTACCACCTCTTCAAGGACCAGGGGGCCACAATACGCACGCAAGATGGAAGAAATATGGAGGCAAAAATTAATAAAGGGGTCCGACAAGGATGTAACCTGTCACCAGCACTCTTCAATATGTTCATGGAGGAAGCAATACAAGAAATAGAAGAACAAGGAATCAAATTGAATGGAGAAGAAATAAACATGCTACGCTTGGCTGATGATATCGCGATCGTAGCAGAAAACGAGGAAGACCTACAGAACTTACTGAACACAATTGAAAAAGTGTCCTAGGAATACAAATGAAAGTCAATTAGAAGAAAACCAAGATACTTGTGTGCGGAAGAGAGAAAGTAGTGGCCGACGTCCGCCTCAAAGGAGAAAGATTGGAGCAAGTGGAATCATTCACCTACTTTGGGAACACCATTACCTGGGATGGAAGAAGCACGACAGGCATCTAGCGTCGAATAGCCCAAGCTAAGACGACATTCATGGCCAAAAGGACGCTATTCTGCTGAAAGATCATAACATTGGAGACAAGGAAACAGTACGGGAAAACATTCGTGCGGGCAGTGGCATTCTACGGATCAGAAGCATGGACCATTGGAAAAACTGATCAGAAAAGAATAGAAACCTTCGAGACATGGTGCTGGAGGAGGATGCTAAAGATCAACTGGACGGATAGGGTGAGAAACGAGGAGGTATACAGAAGAATTGGAGAAGTAAGGGCACTGTGGAGCACTATACTACAAAGAAGAACTCGGTGGGTTGGCCATGTTATGAGACACAACGATTACATAGGAAGCATAATTTAGGGAAAAATTGAAGGGAAAGTCCCCAGAGGAAGACCAAGAGACAAATACTTGCGGCAAGTCAAGAGCGAAATGGAGGGCTGCAGTATACATATCCTAGGATTGTGATACTATGATGAGTCTTTATATTCCGTTATTTAGTAACATTATCGACTAGTAGGAATCTTACTCTTCTTTTGCATTACTATGAGTAGCCTTACGACCATCAGTGAGTTGCTGGTGTGCGCCAGGAGGTAAGGCTGGCTTAGTTGCTGACCATCCATAGGAAACTGCAGTAGTAGTTCAACCGAATGTAATGGGTGATCCGTTTGACCCAAATTCTTCGAATCAGGTGATGAGGAATGGGTGAAGGGGAAGGAGGAGAGGAAGAATCCGATTGGTCAACAGTTGGCTGTCACCCAAGGGAAGGGAGGTGGTGGAGCGATACAAAAAGGCGGTGCCTTTGATGACTTGGCTTTGCGTCCTGCGGTAGAATTATCACCGCGGAGTGTGACATGGGATGTGGGTCGGGTATGCAATGTTTCCGGGAGCGGGTGGCGGGATATGAACGGGTGTTCCCCGAACACGCTTGTTCCGTGGTGGTGACCAAGGTTGCAAATTTTATTAACAGCGATGGACTGGAGTCTTTATTTTACGGCTTTTAAGCGGCCGCTTCTAGCCCTCGGTGCTTGTATACGCGGGAGTCTGGACTCCGCGCCGCGCTCAAAGGCTCTCTCCGCAACCGTTAAATCCACTCCGCTTGAGGCGAGTTGGATGGGATTACTAGAATTGATGCGTCCAGGGTGATATTTGAGGATGCCGTTCTTTTTTGCTCCCTCTCTCTGCTGCTAGCGGCACGGCGAGGCATACAGGATTGAGTGTGGACGAGCAAGGCGGAATATCGTGCGACTTAAACTTCGTTCCGCACTCCTCCGGCGCCAGTAAAAATATGCCCCCTCCGGAAGATATTTATGAATGCTTTTTAGCGTCGAAATATTCCATAACAAAACCGCCTTTATAATTTTTTCTCCCTGATTCTTACTTAAAAATATTTTAATTTCTAACTATGTGGTGGACGTATAAAAAAGGAGCAGGAAAATGATGAAAGACAGAAGCAAAAGAAATCATATAAAATAATGGATATGTGTGGTGGAAAATGAATCAATATCAATGAAAAAACGTAGAAAAGTATCAAAAAGTAGGGCGTATGCAAAGTTGAAGAAAGGAATATTTTAGGCGTACAAATATAGTGGATATTTACTCCCTTACAAGTAAACCTAACTCTACCGGTAAATTACCCTAGTTATAATAATAATTTTGTCCAATATGCAACATTCACTACTTCTTTTGAGAATGACGTGGGCTTCTGAATAGCCAAGAAAATGAAAGCATTTTGAAAAAGAGTGTTGCTCATATGCATGCTCACAATTTTTTACTCCCGCTTGGCATGCGTCATATATTTCTTCGAACTATCCATGAAGCTTAGAGCCTTTATTTATTTAACTTGCTTGTTCAGTGTCCTCTATCGGTATCTTTCAATCTCATCGCTCCTTATCACCTACTCATCGCTATCCACCAGCCTGTTTACTATCTACCTGCAGCATTCTTTCGTTAACAACCTTGTGTATCACTTTATAAGTAGATACACTGAAGTTCGTCTAATGGTATTTATTACGTATATTTCCTTGGTGACTTAAGTAACTGATTATACCCTATTGAAAAGGAAACTTTATTATACTCTCGAAAGTTAGTAGTATTTTTTTCTTGTTTAAAGATATAGATTCTCACTTGCATATTTGCTTTGTTTTTAAATTATGATCATTGCTATGAGAATCAAAGTTACTTGAATGTGAAATCCAAACATTCCCAGAGCGGGTGGGTGTAGAATACTTTACACTGGTACTTATTACATATGAATCATAAGAGCTATCACTTAATAAAACAAGCAGCTTATACCACTTCAGCCCCAAGTAAATGAATGGCAAAGACGTATACGTATTAAAGGTTGCAATAAATGAATAATAGATCCATGATTTACCAGACCAGCAAGGCTACGATGATTGGCTAAAAGTATTCGGCGGTCCTTAAAAGCAGACTAGTAGAAATTCTTTGGTTGTAATTGCTCTCTAGAATACCAAATGGCGTAATGATAATTTTGGTTTAATAGTTCAATTGGATCCATAACAGAAAATCGATAATATATCAGTGTACTTCATATCAGGTTATAAGGGCAAACTGGCTAAAAATCTATAGGTTCATGGTAGTTTCGTGGGACTACAGGTAGAAAGATCCCGAGTTGGAGGAATTGGGAGGGTCTACCCCCATAAACCCGACCATTCGTCGAGCTCGGAAGCCTAATCCAAGACTGAGCAAGGCAACCCTCGCGGCGGGGCGAGTCAACCCTGCACATCCTTCGGCTGCCGAATTGTTTCACACTGGCAAACGGCAAACATTTGTTCCATCCCTGAGATTCTCTCACAGAAACAATTATTAACTTTTATTTTCAAATAGCCAGTCAAAATATTATGATTTAATGATCTGAGTTTTTCTCTCGTATTACATTGTTAATTAATCCGTTAAATAATTGATCGTTAATTTGTATAAACTAAACGGCGCTGTAGTCTCAGCAAAGAGATTCTTAAATTTATTAATATGGTTATATGGGTAAACGAGAAGCTTTTGTCTTAGGAGTTGGTTACAAGAATGCAGAGCAGGATGAACGCTTTCTAATTTCGTATTCTAACTAAATTAGTTAGGGGGGAAACATCCTTTTGACGATATGTACAAATATTTTCTTTTGATAATCCAAAAAGGTACAAGAAGAGCTGCTGAGAGATCTCGGCAGCTATTAGCCTCGTAAGATTGTCTTATCTAATTCCGACGCTTCGTCTTTATGGCGCCTCGTATAGTTCCCTCGTTTTGCCACATTTTCCCCGGGTTCGTGCGAGAATGAGCCCTCACCACTTTAGGCTATGATACTTATGAAGGCAGTAACTTCGATTGATGTGAATTTGAGACGAGTGATTCTTAGATCAAACATAACCTTGGCAAATTATTTCCCCTCAACTGTATGACCTTCATATGTTGTAATTAATTAGGGCACTCTTCCCAAAAATTTAAACAATACTCTTTAATTCCATCTTACTATTAGCATCTTGATAAAAAAAACGACTTCAAAGCAAAAGTATTTGCAATTCAGAAGAAGCTCTTTACGGTTTGTACTGTTATTGAAGTTAGCATTTATTCCGTTTTCCTCGGATGATACACAGGCTCTAAAACTTGCATTTCACGCATATATTTTAGCCTTTGAAAGGATATAGCAGCTTCGTTAGGCTAATTATAACCATCTAAGAAGCCGAAACATATTTTGAACGGTACCAACCAACAGCTGGTGTCTAATTGCCGCTCTGCCCTCACTGCGGCGGACTTCGCAAAAAGGGTATTTTTAAGACCCCGCGAACCGTTTGTGCAGTCCATTATGTTTCTTTTCCGAAGATAAACTAGCACTTTTGGTGAGAAATGCATATATGCATTTAATTCTGAATTGACAGTGAAAGTGGACAGTTGTGCTTTGGTGCTTTTTTTAGAAAAACTTGCCTGGTTTGGTTTTGATTACTGGAAACCTGTGACCACTTTATCATCAATTCCGGGCAGCCATTGTGGTGATATTTTTTTATCTATTTTACCAGAATTCGTTCAACCATTCAGGTATGTGTTTTAATTTCGCACATCTCGTAATATACACAGGAGCTACCGAGTAGTAATATCTTAAATGTTATATCGGCATTAGTTTCCTAATGCTATCACTAAGTGCATCACATTTTTTTATTTCTTGTCCCTCCTGTGTGTGAGCGAAAATAAATGCATAGTTTTTATAGGGAGAAGGTAGAGTCTTGTACATGTTCAGTAAAAATAAAATCTCGTCACGAAATATCTCGTCTACTGTTGCATAAAAAATATATCTTTGACACAAAACCACCGTTGAAAGGCATTTGAATTATCTACCAGGAAAATTTCACTTAGAAGGTAATAGTGATGCTACTAAGGCCCTTACTGATTTCCTGATGTTCTTTTTCTTGGTGCGTTACCAACAGAAGTGGGAAGTTAGTTCTAGGAATAACGAATGATTCCTGAGACGAAACGTAAAATGGCTCTCCATACTGTATCTGAAAACGTTGAAGTAAAGGCGTGTATTAAACTCTGATTCTTAATATTAAAGCAAAAATTAACCTATACTGTCACTGTGGGAGATGGTAAATATAAGGAAATATTGATGCTAGTTGTCAATTTAAACCTGAAATTTTCTTTAGCGATAACAATTATTATTTTTAATTACATTACTAGCAGACCTGCTAATTTTACTTCCCCAAAACAGCAAGCACGGGAGCAATATTTGACATATATTAACAAAGACTGGTAATGAATTATCTCCGAGGTCAGTTTCTCTCATATTCATGTAGCATTCGTAATGGTGTGAGTAATACTTCTAAACTTTCGATGTGAAGTTTGTACCAATATTGAGTCAGCGGCACACGCAAATATATTGAAACGTTTACGACCTTTGATATTTATCCAGACACTTGAATACAAGGAAAAATCTTGACGTTTATTTCACTTACGCTAGCTAATCGTATATCTTATGCAATAAAACCAAATCAAGGGAACGGCAATATCAAAACACTTAATTGATTATATTAACGATGAGTTTTCAGAAATTTGTCTAGAACCGTATTGTTTTGGAGTGGCATACATTTAAACGTTTACCCGGATGATTTCAAAATATCTTCACTAAATAACTTCATTCGCGTAAAAGTAGCTATGTACTAAGGGAAATAAAATAAATGAAATAAAAACGTAATACAGATATCGTAGTGCAATCAACATTTACCTGAAAAAGATAAATTAACAACGTTTATATGGCCATACGGTTTGTAACTGATTGTAATTTAATGAGTACTGTTTGTTTACTTCACCGTTGCTAGCTTAAATAAATGCATCGTTGTTAAGCAGTTTTTACGGACTATGAGCTTAACAGCCGCGGTTTTTTGCATTTTTCTTTCCACCACCAACTACTAAAAATCCAAAACTACTACCAAATCATAAAGACAGAGAATCCATATTTAATGCACCAAATCTCATTTATCTAGCTCAAAACTCGAGAGAGATATAAACAAAATGGATACAGAATGACTGACTGACTGACACGCTACAAGATTAATATATACAGACTAGCAGACCTGCTGTCTACTTTGCAGGCAGGTCTGGTGTGATCTTGAAGTGAACTTGGCGTTTTTCTTATTTTTGCAGTACTCAAGTGGAGGCAGTGGAAAATGTGGCAAAATGAGTGTATATGTTTCCCAAAAATGAAAAACATTCAGAATTATATTTTCTTCCCCAAAACAGCAATTGCATTCTTTTAAGCTTTCCCATCCCATGCAAACTTGAGAGAGAAATATGGCGGCTCGAACTTGAGGCGCATTCGCCGGCGGGGCCCGGCATGCTTTGAAATGCCTCTTTTTCTTTTTAAGTAGGCACAAATATACAAAGCTGGCACATTTACATGTTCAACATTAATGAAAGAAAATTATATTTTGTGTAATAAAATAGAGTTGAAAATTTTATTCGAGTGCTTTCGGATATACAATATGTTTGGTCCTACCGCCCTCCCCAAAAACAACTTTTTCGGCTCTCCCACTCATGAGCATGCAACATATAATTGACCATGTGAAAAGCATGGGTTTTCAATTTATAAACCACTCACTTGAAGCGATTTACCTTGTGCATTGTTGATTGTCATTGAGAATGCAAGGCAAACGGGGAGCTGTATTCGTTTGAAATCTAATGGCATGTCGGTGGGAATGATGGGAATACGTGGAATAAGCACATCTTCTCCTTTTGAATTGCCATTCAGAATTGTCGCTTCAATGACATTTGCTATCAGTGGTTTGACAGTGAGTCTGGCTCACATTCATAGTGCATTAATGTTAGCAAAATAATTATAGGTGCGCCGAGTTTGAGTGACAATTTGTGTGGTGGTACCTACACCAGAAAGATCCAACGAATTTAAAAACTCAATTGAATAGTTAAAAATCTCGTCCGCATTCATGACGCTTTCAATCGGTTTGTATGTGAAAGACTCGCCCGAAATTCGTTCGTGGATGGCGTAGTTGATAGCATTGACGTCGGTGTTTTTTGGTACCAAAATAGCGCGTTCGCAAAGCCGTCGGTGGCTACTTTCCTCTTATCAAACAAAATATCAAAGGTCTCTGATGAAAACGAAATGGCATTTGAGCGAAAAGATAAATCAGTGGATTGCAAAGGAAAAAGCGAGGTATAGATTTTTTCTCCCATGGCCGAGCAAAATCAGAACATATTTGACGACTAGTAGTAGTCCTGAAAGACTTAGGATAGAAGCTTTTGATGAAATGAAGTCATTATTTTCAAGAAAGTTTATTTTTTAAGAATTTTTTGGCTATGAGGGACGTCATAGACCAAATCTTGAAAATGAGGAACCCATTACTCTCACGTTGCTTGGCGAAGTCATACCTTCTGCATATTCACTGTCTTCATTTGTCGATTAAAACTGAAACTTGCTGCAGCAGCCGATTTCATTTTGAGAAACCAAAATTAGAAGTGTTGTGTTTAAAGGACGAAAAAAATTAATATGTAGTCTTTTAATGGTTATATACGGCTCCGATATTATATTCCTATCCTGTTTAATAAATGCCTATAATTAATAAAGGGAGCATGGATAGTAAATGGTAATTTTTAATCCAAGAACTTATTATGGAAGCCAATCCAGTCACCACGACAGTGTGATAATCAAAATAGGGATATCCTCTCGTTATTAAATGTGTTCCACATCACATTCATGTTGAGAGGCCGTCCCTCTGCAGGGCGACAGCCGTTATATCGGCACTGATTGCATGCTTCGTAACCTTTCTTTCTGACTGGCCCAACGGCAGACCATGCCGCAACACTCCAACAGGAAGATGACCAATACCCAACGTTCACTGGCGCTGCAGGCAAACAATTTTGTGCGCCGAGGAAACTTTTCCGCATCCCGTAAAGTTTATCCAGCTTCATTCCAAGGGTAGTGAGGGCTTTCAAATCCGAGCCACTTCAGAACCCCTCCGCTTCTCCCTTCGTTTCTCGAGAGAGGAGCCGTAACGTTTTTGTCTATCGCTGCTCTAACGCCGGGGAGCAATTCGGGAGTTTTCCGCTTTGCGATCCTTATTTTTACGAACCCTTGGTCTTCGCTCCGTCCACGTTGAGCACACAAGTGTACCTGGGTACTATACTCTCCCCCTTTCGTCCACGGCCGCTCCTCCTCCGCACCTCCCTCGTCTTCGTCTCCCCTTTTGCCCCCCCCCCCTCCTGTCGCCTCCCTTTTTAGTTTGTTCCTAGGTAAAATTGTTAAACTGTCATTCTATTCATACTCAAGGTACTTTTAGAAAAATATGTCCTCTGTTTCAAATGCACAGGAAAATAAAACCTTCCTACGTTATTTTTTTCTTAACTTGAACTTGAAGTAAGTTGGTTTTAAATGCAAGAATGAGGGAAAATAGGGCTATTTATCCCAAATTTATTCTGATATTTCTTCCAAAATATTGAATCAAATGCTATCGTATATCAGAGTATGGAGAAATTAAAAATCATTATTTTAATATTAATTTGAGAAACGTCGTAAAATGAGTAAATATCATAAGTATATCATTCAGCCAAGACACATCTCCTAAAAACGATAAATATTTTTATAAAATTTTGTCATTTTTGAGACAGATAGATCACAAGGAAAGTATCCTGAAAATCGAGTTGTAATTACATGAGGGCACCTTCCCATCTTAAATTAATATTGTTGCTGTACTAGTCATGAATGTGATCGTTGAAGTCTTTGAATGAAAAAAGCGTCAACCAACGCTATATTTTTAAAAATAATCTGCATGCTTTGATCTTAATGTAGTTTTGTAGTAACTTAGAGAGTGAGAGTAATATTTTTTAAACATTGAAATTAAAGTAGTGGAGATCAGTTTTTATTTTGCATAGTGGATTTCAATGAGGCACTCATCTAAATGGGACTCGGAGGCCTTGCGGAAGTAGAAATAAGATTTCCGTTCACATCTTACTTGGCCGTTGGCGGGGCAAGGATATCCGGCACGCCCGAATGAGGCATAACCGTCTCTCACTTTCTCCAAAACAGCATTTGCCTCTTATGTACTCGGTTAATTGCCACTTGAGACTCTGAGGCTATAGACTACGCTTTGGCTACTTCAAGGATTCCGATCTAGTGAGTTTCAGGACGACACAGAGGATATAATTTTCACCACGCACTATGTCTATACAATGATAGAAGTGGCAAATAAAGTGATAAACTGCTGAACTGGTATGTAAAAAACTCCTTTTCACGCACCATAAATGCTTGAAACAATAACTGCGGGACACTAGCATTAGAAGCACCATTCACTTACATTTCACCTCTGCCCTCTCTCCTTTTCCCTATTCCCTGGCCCTCCATGGCTGGTGTCTTAACACCCCCTACAACACACATCTGCAGCTTTTTGCAGTTTATTGTGCAGATCTAGATGGATGCTCACTCCAAAGCCTCTTTCAACTCCACAGTGCTCTTGCCTTCAAAACACATCTATACCAATTCCCCACGTCGGATCAGAAAGAGGTCGGAAATATATTTCATTGTTTCCTTTATCCTTAGATGAGATTTTTTTGACTCATGAGCTCCAGCAACCATTTCTGATTCTCATGCATATCCCTCGCAGAAAAGTTACGAACTGCACTCGTAAATGAATCTGCGGTCCGAGTACTCTCTCCGAATTCTAAGACGGGACGTCATGTTCCATCGCGTGTCTCTCGCGTGGGATGTTGATGGGCCCATTCTGACGCTCGTCCTTTGAATTGATCAGCGAACCGCTACACTGTACTGCCCTCTTCTAGAATTGTGCTTCGATTAGCCGAAATACATTGCCTTGGATTAAAAAGTCTTTTGATTATTAGGACGGCTAACAAATTCCTAGATCATTTATCCGACTTAAACAGGCAGTTAAATTTTTTCCAATATCCAGATATGGAATTTATTTAAAATAAAGCCATTTATTGCGCAAAGGAGTTCGTCTAATGGTATTTATTACGTATATTTCCTTGGTGACTTAAGTAACTGATTATACCCTATTGAAAAGGAAACTTTATACTCTCGAAAGTTAGTAGTATTTTTTTCTTGTTTAAAGATATAGATTCTCACTTGCATATTTGCTTTGTTTTTAAATTATGATCATTGCTATGAGAATCAAAGTTACTTGAATGTGAAATCCAAACATTCCCAGAGCGGGTGGGTGTAGAATACTTTACACTGGTACTTATTACATATGAATCATAAGAGCTATCACTTAATAAAACAAGCAGCTTATACCATTTGAGCCCGAAGTAAATGAATGGCAAGGACGTATACGTATTAAAGATTGCAATAAATGAATAATAGATCTATGATTTACCAGACCAGCAAGGCTGCTACGATGATTTGCTAAAAGTATTTGGCGGTCTTTCGTAAGCAGACAGTAGTAGAAATTCTTTCGTTGTAATGGCTCTCTAGAATTCCAAATTGCGTAATGATAATTTTGGTTTAATAGTTCAATTGGATCATTAACTGAAAATCGATAATATATCAGTGTACTTCATATCAGGTTATAAGGGCAAACTGGCTAAAAATCTATAGGTTCATGGTAGTTTCGTGGGACTACAGGTAGAAAGATCCCGAGTTGGAGGAATTGGGAGGGTCTACCCCCATAAACCCGACCATTCGTCGAGCTCGGAAGCCTAATCCGAGACTGAGCAAGGCAACCCTCGCGGCGGGGCGAGTCAACCCTGCACATCCTTCGGCTGCCGAATTGTTTCACACTGGCAAACGGCAAACATTTGTTCCATCCCTGAGATTCTCTCACAGAAACAATTATTAACTTTTATTTTCAAATAGCCAGTAAATTATAGCCATTATAGCCAGTAAATATTATGATTTAATGATCTGAGTTTTTCTCTCGTATTACATTGTTAATTAATCCGTTAAATAATTGATCGTTAATTTTTATAAACTAAACGGCGCTGTAGTCTCAGCAAAGATATTCTTAAATTTATAAATATGGTTATATGGGTAAACGAGAAGCTTTTGTCTTAGGAGTTGGTTACAAGAATGCAGAGCAGGATTCACGCTTTCTAATTTCGTATTCTAACTAAATTAGTTAGGGGGGAAACATCCTTTTGACGATATGTACAAATATTTTCTTTTGATAATCCAAAAAGGTACAAGAAGACCTGCTGAGAGATCTCGGCAGCTATTAGCATGCCCTCGTAATATTGTCTTATCTAATTCCGACGCTTCGTCTTTATGGTGCCTCGTATAGTTCCCTCGTTTTGCCACATTTTCCCCGGGTTCGTGCGAGAATGAGCCCTCACCACTTTAGGCTATGATACTTATGAAGGCAGTAACTTCGATTGATGTGAATTTGAGACGAGTGATTCTTAGATCAAACATAACCTTGGCAAATTATTTCCCCTCAACTGTATGACCTTCATATGTTGTAATTAATTAGGGCACTCTTCCCAAAAATTTAAACAATACTCTTTAATTCCATCTTACTATTAGCATCTTGATAAAAAAAGGACTTCAAAGCAAAAGTATTTGCAATTCAGAAGAAGCTCTTTACGGTTTGTACTGATATTCAAGTTAGCATTTATTCCGTTTTCCTCGGATGATACACAGGCTCTAAAACTTGCATTTCACGCATATATTTTAGCCTTTGAAAGGATATAGCAGCTTCGTTAGGCTAATTATAACCATCTAAGAAGCCGAAACATATTTTGAACGGTACCAACCAACAGCTGGTGTCTAATTGCCGCTCTGCCCTCACTGCGGCGGACTTCGCAAAAAGGGTATTTTTAAGACCCCGCGAACCGTTTGTGCAGTCCATTATGTTTCTTTTCCGAAGATAAACTAGCACTTTTGGTGAGAAATGCATATATGCATTTAGTTCTGAATTGACAGTGGAAGAGGACAGTTGTGCTTTGGTGCTTTTTTTAGAAAAACTTGCCTGGTTTGGTTTTGATTACTGGAAACCTGTGACCACTTTATCATCAATTCCGGGCAGCCATTGTGGTGATATTTTTTTATCTATTTTACCAGAATTCGTTCAACCATTCAGGTATGTGTTTTAATTTTGCACATCTCGTAATATTCACAGAAGCTACCGAGTAGTAATATCTTAAATGTTATATCGGCATTAGTTTCCTAATGTTATCACTAAGTGTCTCACTTTTTTATTTATTGTCCCTCCTGTGTGTGAGCGAAAATAAATGCATAGTTTTTATAGGGAGAAGGTAGAGTCTTGTACATGTTCAGTAAAAATAAAATCTCGTCACGAAATATCTCGTCTACTGTTGCATAAAAAATATGTCTTTGACACAAAACCACCGTTGAAAGGCATTTGAATTATCTACCAGGAAAATTTCACTTAGAAGGTAATAGTGATGCTACTAAGGCCCTTACTTATTTCCTGATGTTCTTTTTCTTGGTGCGTTACCAACAGAAGTGGGAAGTTAGTTCTAGGAATAACGAATGATTCCTAAGACGAAACGAAAAATGGCTCTCCCTACTGTATCTCTCTAAACTCAACCCGTGGTTCTACATGCCTTCCACGGTTCACAAAGTTCTCATACATGATGCCGGAATTTCAAAGGAGGTAATTCTTCTATTGGGGCAATTATCAGAAGTTGCTATAGAGGCACGAATTAAGGATGCAAGAAAATTTAGATAATATTTAACTGGAAAAAATTATAGATTGGCCCATAACGAAGCCTAACATCTTATCTTTACCTCGGAACCCTTAATTTCTAACACCTAAACATAAATACCAAAACATATCAGGAGTATTCCAAAGGATCTAATAAGATTAAACTATTATATACCTCATTTTATTAGAGTATTCAATTAAATTAAAGAGATAGAGGTGCTTAGCAAAGATGGTGCGGGATTCCTTTTTTTGTGTCACCTTTTGTGTAACTTACAGCATATGTTGAATTTTCTGTTTGTCTGACCGACATATGAAATATAAGAACTATTGCAATTTAGTTTATAAATTCATGACTTGAAAAATCTTTCTTGTTTGTCATTACCTCTACCTAGGAGCTACCTAGGGTTTAGGTTGGATTAAGGACTGCTTTCAGTGAGGTATGTAAACAATTTGAATTCTGTTTGAATATAGAGACTGTGGTTTAAACAAAGACTCGTAGTACCCTTAAATAAATTCCGTGGAAAATTATAAAGGTTGTTAGTTAGTATGGATACTAAATACTTCCTCGAATTGAAGCCTGAAACTATAGATTTTACAGTATTTAATATTGAGAATTTCCTTTATTTATTCTCTTCTTTATTTCCTTTTTAAACTCTTTATTGTTTTCATCTTTTAAGATTAAATTCACGCTGCAATTTTAGAATAAATTCAATATATTACGATAAATTAATATGTACTAATGTTCCGGCGTCGATTTCTTCTGTCATCATTTTCGCCATGATAACTGTTGATAGAATTGTATTTGTCAGTAATCCTTATTATTCATACTGTTTATTTACATTCTCACAAAATTTTAACTTACGATGATATTCCGCTCTCGATAGGTCTGAGGGTCTGAATGTCCTTCAGCACATAAAATCACCATGCCATTTTTCTACAAAATCGTGAAACACGCAGTCGTTTTCGATAGCCTCGTCATAGCGTAATTTTATAAAAGCTAAACGTAATTATTGCTGATATAACATAATCTTGAAAGAATATTGTATATAAACGCATTCAGTCTTACTATCCAATGTTAGAAGTGCTTCAAGGTTAACGCTATTCAACGCAAGTAAAAACGTTTTCGGGAAAAACTGGATTAGAGGAAACTGTCTTAGCTCGAATATTACTTGATACTATGATCATTCCCATGGAGAATTTTAAACACATCTTTATAAATTTATCAATGTATCCCTCTATAACAAAATGGCCACCAAATAATAGCTTTTTATCATAAATTTTATGTTATCAAAAGAATCAGTATCGAAGGTAAATGCAATGTAAAGGTTCGGAGCAATAGTAAGGGCAAATATGAGTTTTCAATACGATAGTTTCAAACTTTTTCACGTAAAATTGTGAAAGTGATGGATGGAATATATTGCAAAGTTTTCTTTACTTCGTGATGATTTGTGTCTTTACATTTTTCTGTTTGGTAGTAGGATTTTTATTAACATTCGTATAGTTAAAAAAAATTACATCATGCATTTGTTGCGTTAGAACTCTTAATAATATAATATCATCATAGATAAACCATGTAATTACATCATTAAGAAAAATAAATTAAGGCGGGGTAAGGACTTGGCAATAATAATACATCAAACTGTTGTTGTAAGTCTGGAAGAAGGAAAATATCCCAAAATATTGGGAAGAAACAATACTTGCCCCACTGCGCTAAAAAGTTAGAAACAAGACCCAGCCAACTACCGCGGAATATCTCCTTTAAATACCACGCACAAAGTTTTTTTCCAAAATTGTGCTCAGCAAATTAGAGATTTATACCAATGAAATTGTAGAAAACCTCCAAGCAGGATTCATGAAAGGCAGATCCTCTACAGACCAAATCTTCATTCTTAAACAGGCTATTTCAAAATATTGGGAATTTAACAAGCATTTCTTTGGCTTATTTATCGATTTCAGCAAAGCTTATGATAGTTTATGCAGAGAAAAGATTTGGGAAAAGATGAAAAACTTTGGCATTCCTAGGAAACTAATAATGATGGCATTGCTGAGTGTCAAAAACAGCTAATGTAAAATAAAAATTGAAAACGATTACTCTGCAACCTTTGAAGTGAAGACTGGGGTGAGACAAGGAGACGGTCTATCGCCCATACGTTTCAATATTGCTTTAGAAAGGGCTCCAAAGGAAACAAGGAAAACTGATTTGGGGATAAAGATAGGAAAAAAAGATATCGGTGATCGCCTTCGCAGTTGACCTAGTTCTGTTGGCAGACAGCAAAGAAGACGTCAAAGACATGGCAAAAACTCTAATCAAAGAAACCTAGGCGGCAGGGGTTAAAGTCAGCGACGATAAGAAAAGAGGTATGTATTTTGGTTGGAATCATGACTACTCCATATGGTCTGCAGTTGAAGATCACAACATTGAATATGTTTATGATTTTAAATACCTTGGTATTTATCATCATCTTGATCAGCTCCAACAACAGTGAACAATCTGAAATACAAATCAGAATAAATTCAGCCAATAGAAACATGTTTTCCTTAAATGAACGTATGTCGTCAAAGCTTTTATCCATCAGTAAAAATTTAAAAATCTACAAAATTATAGTACGACCAGTCCTTCTATATGGAGCTAAGTCATGGATTCTTGACAAAAAGACTTAAAAAAAGCTGATTACCTTTGAAAATAGAGTACCTAGAAAGGTCTTTGGACCTACAAGAGAAGACGGAACGTGAAGGATGAAACATAACGAAGAAATAAGGGAGCTATTGGAAGCACCAGACGTTGTAGCCGAAGCCAAGAGTCGACGATTGCGAAGTGCCGGGCACATAATAATAAGGGGAGAGGACGCCTTAATAAAACAAGTTGGGAAAGAAATCCCTAATGGAAAAAGACCTCATGGATGCCCAATGAAGAGATGGAAAGACCAAGTAATCATAGACATGAATAAGATGAGGGTCAACGAGGAAGACGCGGATGAAGTGGAGGTGGATCGTTGGCGACGCCAAATACCTCCTTTGATATGAATGGCCATGGAAGTAAGTAATTACACCATAATATAAACTCATCATAATTACATGATGCAATTTTTTATTTCTAATTCAGTTGTAATACAATAATGAATTTCTTTCTATGAGAAATAAAAGCTCGTAGAATTTTTTTCTTGCTAAAGGAAAATGTTACCTATAGGCTACTTATGCGTTTCAAGAATGTACTTAGATAACATTGAATTTTGAAATTTGTGTGTGCAAATGAAGATAACGTAACCTATTTTGTACTTTGACCCGTCAACCGAGTCTTTCGTCCTCTGTACCGACCCCACACGCTAAGTGTAAACGTTTAATTTGAGGCAATAAATATTGCGATAACGCAATGTATTCTGACTTGCGAATGGGATATGCTTTAACGTCTTTTTCATTTTTAAAAATATTATTAATTAAAATTTTCCCTTATGATATCGTATTGCTATTTTAAGCATTATTTTTCCCTCAAAAAATTAGCAATGCATTTTGACCTTAATATCTCAAAGTTGCGATGAATAGATTTTTGTTTCGACTTGTAGTATGGGTTTCTCTTCCTTGATTTGCTCAATAATATTTTTTTTAATTTTGCATAAATTATATCTAATCGTCATTCAAACATCCTATTGCCGCGTAGAAAGGTGCAATTTGACAAAAACCTATGTTTTGGATTATATAAGTGATGGGTAAAGTCGGTCTTTTGAGAGTCCTCAGTCATGCCTATCACTCTCACTTGTGATTCGATCGTGACTCATGATTTATTGATGTTCCAGCTAGTGATCTATTCAAGTTGCCTACGATCAATGATCTCTCAGAAAAGTCGTGATTGATACATAATCGTAACGAAAGCTGCTCTCGCTGGCCACTCGTGATTCATAATACTTTACACCCGCATGTGTGAGTCACTCACGTATACAAATTCCCGACTACTTCCAGATGAGCTAGGGGCCTGAAGTTTACCACGGACCTTCTTTGAAAGAATTCATCGGAGGAAAATTCCGTATATCATGGAATTTTTAACCGGAAGTGATAAAAAAAAATAATGGTGGATTTTCCGTTTTTTTCATCCCTCAAAGTTCTCTGGGAACATGGTGCCCAAGTCGGCTAATTCATGAAACTCTCTGAGGTTTCTTTCCCTCACGCCCTCACCAGTGTAGGTATGACTTTGAAAGTCGGCAGGGGTATGCGCCTTGTCATGACTTTTACGGATATTTAGCAATAACACGGATTCTGTCGTAGTTCTATGGCAACATGGTGTCATAGTGATATTTTCGAATGTATCTTTCCCTCACAACTCGTAGCTGCTTAACTAAGAGTCTAATCTCAAACCTGTTGGCCGGCATTTTTAGATCTCATCAAGTCCTAACATTTATGCAAATCATTTATCTCTAACACTTATAGTTCGCTGGAAACATGGCGAACAATTTGAATTTATCGGTTTTTCCACTGTAGCTTTTAAACTAGCAGTTGGGTCTCAAATTTTTGGGTGTTTTTTTAGATCTCATCGTGGCCTACAACTTTATGCTCATCCTTACTCTCCATTACTTGTAGTTCGCTGGCAACATGGTGCCAAAGTAAAACTTTTTTTTAACACACAGACGTCGGGGGCGAAGCCCCCAAACGGCGAGTCGCGGGGGTTCTAGTGAGCAAAGCGAGTGTACACTGTAATCATGACCGTTGTATACAGCTACCTCGTTTAGTGCCGGTTTACGTGGAGTCGTTAGTAGTTCTTCGAAAACAATTGAAGGCACAATTGTGCAATACGTTCGAAGGTTTCTTTTATTCTTACACGGTGTCCTTGGTTTGTGATTTTAAGCATAATCAAGAAGACTATTAGAATTATCCCTTACGATTACAAAATTATTGAAGAGTGACATATTTTATAGAACACAAATTATTCAAAACTCACTATAAAAACCAATGCTAAATAGTAGCATAGAACGCTGCGAAAGTGTATTTTGGAATGTAAGTTGAACCGATCAACCTTTTCATTTGGCTGTAAGAATTTAAAGAAAATTATCCGGCTGTGGCACTTAAATTT
The DNA here is from genome assembly GCA_963573305.1 of Pyrrhosoma nymphula. Lineage (NCBI taxonomy): Eukaryota > Metazoa > Arthropoda > Insecta > Odonata > Coenagrionidae > Pyrrhosoma > Pyrrhosoma nymphula. The sequence goes on along the minus strand of OY754332.1, from coordinate 99,270,230 downwards.
AATTTTTAATTACAGTAGTATCACTATGTTTCATTTGTGTAAGAGACGTAATATTTGTCGAGAACATTAGAACGAAGGTTTATCGTGTATTTAAGTGACAATGCAATTATGGACATTCAGTGGTTACAAATGTTATATGTACTATATGTGCTGTGATGTATTGCGTGTGTTCTTGGGGTGATATTTTTACATTTAAAGGTAATTTGTGTTAGGTAGACGCTCTTAATGAATGTGTTATGACAGGAGATGAGTTTAAAGTTTTGCATAATCTTAGCAAAAGTCGGATAAAACTCATGATTGCAATTAGTTTGTTGTTTCAACTATTACATAAAATTTGGAATCAATGCGAATTGAAATTATTTTATTGACTACATGGATGCTCTTGTATTTTAAGTTTGGCAGTATACATCCTCAGGGAAAGGATAGTGATTGATTTGTGTAATTAAGCAATATAGGTGATATAGGTAGGTATTAGTGTATAGTTTTTTTATTAAACTTCTTTCAATACATTTTGCCACCTCAGAGTCATCTGTTTATTTTATCTCATTATTATATGGCCGGTCTCACTTCTCTTGATCGATTCTTGAGGTCATACAATCATTCCTATAGTGATCGGTAAAGATGAATCCTTCGGTATTTGGATGATCCAGTTTGTCGATCAATGTTTTAAGAGAACCTGATCTCGGGATTTGATCAATCACGAAAGACCCACCACTATATCATATGCCTTGTTCATCCTAATGGGCGGGCAAGCAGCAGAACCAGTCAGTGACGTGGGTTGCGTCCAGTCTCCTTTTAGACTGTGCGCAAATCTGCTGAACAGTTTTCCGGGCGGGTGAAAAACACAAATGTCGAATCCGGCGGTGTATCAACCGAGCGTTCTGTCGCATCAGGAATGATGCTCACGAGCCCTATCAAGGGTGAAGAGGGCTAAGTAAGGATGCAGGCAGACTGACCTCTGCCAACCGTCTCGCCAGCGCATTCTGCGACATTTAATGCGAAGCGCTTCCCTTGGGAGTCGTGTCATGCTGTGTACCTGAGCTACGGAGAGTGATTTGCGTCATGTTGCTGCTGAGCGTGAGTTTGTGTCTGGATGAACTTCTGCGACATTCAAATGTGCTGCTAAATGGCCCGGGATTATTTTTGCAATGCGAAACTGTTTTTGCCAAGGAATAATGACTGACCTAAGTTGCCAAAACACGCTCTAGCCGTCGAAATTGGTCTGTCTATGAAAACATAGGGTCAAATTGTACAAACTGTTTAACTTTTATTGACATTTTTTGTTGTGAAATCTCACAAGTATCGCCTTATTTCACCACTGAAATGAGGTAACGCGCAAAGCTCCGTATGGGTATCCTAACGCCATACGGAAGAAGACTATAGCCAAAACTTGACGGCGCTTAATTTTATCGCTCTTTCCTCTCCCACCTGTTTTATTTGGGCCAACATCTCCCGCCGCTCACCCCTCTCCTCATTTTCACAACCGCCAAACGCCCTCACCCATTCCTCCCCTCCCTTTGATTCCTATCGCCCCCGAACCCATTCTTTTTTAGGTCTTTTATTGTCCTTACAAAGCTTCACGTTTGTTGTGTTCAAAGCAAAAACCTAGTCGACCTCCTTTATATTTTTCCCCTAACACCTCCTCCTGTGCGAAACTGGGAAAGTGATCCGTCCTCCAGGGCAGTTCACTTTCTCCGCCTGGCCCCCAAACACCCGCTTCCCCGCGTTCCACCACCTCGCTGTGCCTTTTTATTTTTACTCTTCCTTCTATAATGAATCTCTTTGCCTTTTCTAAAGGCTTTTATCTTTCTTATTTTGGTCAATATTAAATATACTATCATTTTCAAGTGTCGAAACGCTCCTTATTCTGGTTCCCTTTTTTCTCACCGCTCCTGGTGGAATGTGAATTCCAACACGAGTCCTAAGTTCTTTGGAATTTCCTTAACTCAGTGGTGTTGAGACAAAGTGTTTCATACCGTTTGCAAAATGGTGAAAAAATGTTTTTTTAAATCTGTATGGTCATATTTATTCCATACTTTTCATTGTATTTTTTCTATATTTTATCGTTGGTGGATTAATAATTAAGGCATTCGATTTTAAAAGGTATATTTCATCTTCACAAAGGCCTTCAGAACAATCAAGCCACCCTCTTCAGCGTTGAACTGATAAAGAAGCGACTGATTTTGTAGTATTTTCGACGCAATACATAGGAGTAATCTTAATGATTGCTAAATTCCTCAATTTAGTAGAAATTATTAGAACCCCTTACCACCGAAGATGTATGAACTCCCCAAAATCCACAAACTTAACACCCCAATACGTCCAGTGGTCTCTCACATTACTGCTCCCTCACATTCTCTTTCTACTTAGTTAAATATCCTCATCAGGAGCTTCACCGGCTTCAAACCCTCCCACAGCATCAAGAACTCCATTGAATTAGCCAACCAGTTAAGCAATACTACGCCACCAGTGAACGGGAAATTGGTGTCATTTGATATTTGCAACCTTTTCACCTCGGCCTTAGCCAAACAAGCCGTGACTGTACCGTTAGAATCACTCAGGCATTCATCGGTCCAAGCCAAAATGATAAGCGATTATTTAAAAATATCATTTGTACTATTCCACAAAAGGTTTATTTTCTTCCGACCCATGGTTTCGACCGACAGAAATCATTTTTAAATTATCGCTATATGGTTTCACCGAGTCAAGCCTGAAAATCTGATACACAATAAGCGATTTTGAAAAATTACTGTTTCTTTGAAACAAAATTACTTCCAATTTAATGGAAGTTTTTTATAGACAGAACCACGGACTATCTATGGGGTCCCCCCCTTACACCTATATTGGCGGAGATCTTAATGAACTCCATGGAATAAAATCTTTTTAACTCTGGAAACCCGTTACAAAAGAACATCTTTTATTATTTTAGATACGTTGACGACATCCTATGGCTGTAGAATGGGAGCAAAATAGTACTAGACCAATTATTAGACATTTTAAACTCACTCCATCCCTCCCTCAAATTCACTATGGAATTCGGAGGGAGATGCATTAATTTCCTTGACTTAACAAACTCCCTGTAGGATAGAAGGCACCTCTTCTCGATTTATAGGAAAGATACTTTCTCAGATGTAATTATTCCCGCAGACTCTCATGACCATTTTACTCATAAACGAGCAGCGTTAAAATCTACAGAAGTTCACAGAATAGTATATATTCCTATCGATACTGCCTGCTTCAAAAAAAAGAATTAAATACCATCGTAACTGCAGGAAATGATAACGGTTACAGCTCTATCCTGATCCACAAGTTGCTGAATAAAAAAGTTTACCAAAATACAGTGGAATCTTCTACTTATCTTCAGGATGCACGATGTGAGAAAAACAGAAATACCTTTGTTATAAATGGTGGTGGTGTAAATTACCTTTTCTCGGCCATATCTCCCACAAAATTTGCTCTCATATTCCAAAGGACAAGTATCGAGTGTATTTTTACTCACCCACTTCCGCAGGGAAAGTGCTTTTTAATTCACAATACCCAGTGAATGTGTTGTTAAAAAATGTAGTGCATGAGCTTCATTGTTTGGGGTGTATGTGGGGCAAACTGGTAGGAAATTTAAAACCCGAATCAAGGAGCACAAACTAAGCGTGAACTTTTGAGGTGAAGGGGTGAAGAGTACGGTGGCAAAAAATTCATCTAATTCTTCGTCCTTATCCTAAGAGTCTGATTAAATACCCTATGACCCAACAGAAACACCAGCTTTCCAGATTCTCTCACAAGTTAATGCAAAGAAAATTAGATATTACAAGAGTTGAATTATCAATATAAATATGATTTGTTTTTATCAGGTAAACTGGTTTTTTGCCGATTTATGCCCTTGAATTACCTGCCTACGCAGCTAAGGCTAGTTTTTTTATTTCTTTGCCTGCTAATCAACCTGCGGCTTTCAGATAAAACCTCGGATTATCCCAATATAATGGAAATATAAAGAAGTATTTTTTAGTCAAAATGGGATAGTCTACATACTATTGAAAGTGTTTGTCCCAAATTCTTGTTAACCATTTTTCTAAATGAAACCACATATTGCACACGACTTTTCATGCTATTCTGCTTCCCTCTCCTATGATGGCATTCTTTATAAAAAGATAGGAATATTAATTCATTACAGTAATCTACCGGTTAGAGGTAGGTTGTGATGAAAGTCAGAGAATATCCAACGAACTCTTCTACATCTACAAAATACCCTGCAAGCCACCTCAGGGGTGTGTGGCAGGGGGTGATTAATCACCAACATGCATTACACTATACCCTAAAGTTAGTGTAACTACGACTAATTATGCATTAGCATAAATCGCTAATGCTCGTCATGAGGCGAAGCCTCACAAGCATGCAACACTACACTACAGATGTCATCAAAATGGAGAGTGACCTCAATATACATGCATTCTACAACTACACAGATGGACAGGGACTCAAGACCCATGTAGAAAACATGCTAGGCGTGCTGTTAGTATATACTAGGTAACAGATAAGGATTCAAGTATTAGGAGTACTACCACTATTAAGTGCTACACTACCTAACGACAAACCTAGATAAAAGTCTCATGGCAGCTATTATGGTCCCTTATCGTTCGTGGAAAAAAAGACATCTTAAATCTATCCGTTCTGCAGTCTAGTTCCCTAATTTTACTCTCATGATCTAATCTACCGTAGTATGTCGGATTTCGTAAAATATTATCAACGTCGTCAGAGAATAGACCGGTTTGGGACTTACATAATAGATTGAGTCAAAATTTTAATCGACGGTCTGAAAGCTTTTCCCATCCCAGTTGCTGCAAAAGGTCAGTAACACTAACGAGATTATCATAACGGCCTTTAACATATCTTGCCGATCTTCGCTGCACGCGTTCTAACTCAGTTTCCAAGCCTATCTCATAAGGATCCCAAATACTGGCGGCATATTCTAAGTGGGGTCTAACGAGGGAGAAGTAGCTGATTTCCCTAACTTTATCGTCGCACTTGCCAAATACTCTTTTAACAAATCCCAATTTACGATTAGCTTGACCGGTAATATCTCGAATATGTTTACTCCACGATAGATCATTAGTCAGTTTAACTCCGAGGTTCTTACACGTGCCGTGCCCTTTCTACCTCTAGTATTTCTTTCTTCATCTCAGCATAAGTCCTACCTTTCTTCATCCCGTCCATAAATCCGATTCTCTTCCTTCTCCTTCCCCGCTTACCCAACATCCTAACCTCTATCACGACCTTCAGAAAACCACCCTCATTACCCCTTCCAGCCACCTACCCTGTCTCCCCCTAATCTCATCTTTAAGTTTCCTCTCCTCGTCCACCATGTCTAGCACTTCCTCATTTGTCTTCTTTTCCGTCCAACGCACCTTCTCCATCTTCCTTCACACCCACATCTCAAAAGCCTTCAGCCTATTTTCGTCTTCCTTTCTCAAGGTCCACGTTTCTGCCCCATACAACGCCACACTCCATATCAAGCTCTTCACTAGCCTCTTCTTTACATCTTTATTTAAGGTCCCCGTCATCAGCTCCCATCTATTATTGAACGCTTCCTTCGCTAGCGCTATTCTCCTCCTAATGTCTTTGCTACTATGTCCTCTTTCTTCTAGCGTACTACCCAAGTAATTAAATTGTTCTACTTGCTCCAGTTTGTGACTTCCTTCTCTTATCACCAGCTTTGCTTTATTTGTCCTACAGAATCTCATTACTTTTGTTTTCCTATTATTTATCTTCATTCCGTATTTCTCACACTGCTTTTCCAGTACATCTACTAAATTTGCTGTCCTTTCGATGACCGACTGACCAACGCCTGGTCGTCTGCGATTCTAACCGACTTTATCCACTGGCCTCCTACTTTCATTCCCACGTCTAGCTCATCCCATGCCTCTCTTATCATTTCCTCAGCATATATGTTAAAAAGTAAAGGCGACAACGGGCACCCTTGCCGTACCCCGCGACCTATAACTGCCCACCCTGATTCACCCTCAGCTACCGTGGCCTGAGCCCGCTGCCCCATACATAAGTTTCGGATGAGTCTCCTGTCACGCCAATCTATTCCTATTTTCCCCAGTATCTGCATTAGTTTCTCCCAGTTTACTCTGTCAAACGCCTTTTCGAAATCTACAAAACAAGCGAAAACATCCTGATTATGCTCTGTTTCTATCTATAAGTGTCCTCATTACTGCAATCGCATCTCTGGTTCCCCTCCCCTTCCTAAACCCATATTGGTCATCGCCTAAATAGCATTTTGCTCTGCTCTCCAACCTTGTATTTAGTACTCTAAGCAACACTTTTGATGCGTGCGAAATTAAACTGATTGTTCTATACTCCTCGCATTCTGACGCTTTCTTCTTCTTCGGGATAGGTCTTAATACTGTGTTCACGAAATCCACTGGCCATACTCCTTCCTCGTAGATCCTGCGAATATGTTCGAAAAATGATTTTCTCCCCTTACTACCTAGATTCTTTAGTAGCTCCAAAGGTCGGTTATCGGCTCCCACGGCTTTTCTACCCTTCATCTCTCTTAATGCCTTCTCTATTTCACTCTCAAGTAACTCTGGTCCGAGGCTATCCTTATCTATTGTTCCTTCATCCTCTAGATCTAGGCTAAGGGGTCTATTCTCGCTGTCATATAGCTCCTCTACGTATTCTCTCCATCTTTCTTGGATATCTTCCTGTTCGATTAATATCTTCCCTATTTTGTCCCTTGGTATCGTTTGACCTCTCTTACCACCTGATAAGGAATATTAATATTAAATTAAAAATTTGGGAACCGATTATTTCACAAAAAAACCCATAGACAATTTAATAATAATAATACCGCAGACAACATAAATAAACCCCCATAGCAAAATAATTAGAGCCTTAATTGAGAATGATTAAGATTCCAGTGACAATTCAAGGTTGGTCTCCATCTGTTCTCTCTGAGGATTCACTTCATGGTCGAGGAGATGACTTGACGTTTTACTCCTATTGCAGAGAAATATTCTATACCTAGTCGATTTTGATACCTAATTGAAAAGTAAGCTAATATTTATGTAGTATTATAACATTTTTAAATACCATTCCGCCAGTTATCAACGAGAAGTCACTTTACGAGCGGGGAAAATATCGCGACGTGCCACTCATATTACAGACGACGTTGTCTGCTGCCGTTTGAGGCGTCTGCTGGGCTCGTATTATACAGGCAGACTCGCATTTTGGAGGATAAACTTGATATGAAAATGATGTAGTATTATAGGCAATTTAATCATTCAAAAATTATCATGGCTCAAATTCGATGAAATATAGTTAATTAATTTTTATCTCGCGAAAACATGTTTAGTCCATATCTCTCCAATGTAAAAAAAGGCCAGCCATGGCTAGATGCGCAAGGAACATGTAGGGAACCAATCAGAAGCCTCGACTGTCGGCATTTGCCGAGATCAAACGTTGACCGTACTTTAAAATCGAGCTTTTAGCTACATGGTGTAACAATTGATTAATTATTTAATGATTAATTGATTATTTCAATTCCGCACACTGTCAGCTGAACAGAATCTGAAATACATCGGGAATTTTCTTTGTGTCCCTGTCAAAGTCTCATCAAGATGTATAAAATCGATTGGAAACTTTCACCCGGGAATAAGACTAAAAAGCAGAAAATAATTAATTAACCCTAGGAAGACTGAAAAAAAATTATCGCGTTGTAGCCTGACTGGGTCCAATGGACCCTGAAATGTTTTGTTTCACTATTATAATTTTATGATGAATTTTGGCTGAGTTAAGTAACAGTTTTTATCTTTATTTCTTCCTCAACACATGCCCTCACGTCATTATTGCTATTAAATTATTTTGTTGGACGCTATTTCTGAAACAAAGCATAATATTATTCACACTGCCAGAAATCACTCCAACTTTCCCATTTTGCTGAATGTTTATTAACACAATTACATTTACAAACATTACATAATGGATCTTTTGGCACTGTTAAAGATGATATATTACAACTTTAACGAAACAAAAGAATGATGCTTTTACAAATGTTAGTAGAAACTGTTATGCTACTGCAAGCACTGATTGCATATAATTTCTGGATGCTCTTGGCATATATTTCTCGCACATCGTGAACAGGTAGTTCGTGTTTTTCTGTACATTTTGTAATTACGCATATGAATCATACTCTTCTTTGTAATTGTGCTAAGGTTTTCAAGGGGTGTGCCACATTTTCTTTTTCTCGATGTCAATTCTTCCGATTGTTGATTTTTCTCTTGGAGATACTCAACACTTTGCGGGCACCCAGCTGACTCTTTTCCGAGGCAGATAAGAAAATTACGTTGTTTAATTAGTTTATTTGAATGCTTTGAAACATTTCACCGTCTTCATCTCCACCGGAGTCACTACTACCCTCCTCCAGCCAGCGCGAAGTGTTTAGATTCTGAGCACGTCCTTGTGCCATATTTAGATGAATACACTCCAAATGTGTGTCACTCTAATCAATCCTGTGAATAGATTGACAAACAAATTTATCAATTCTGTATTCGAATGTTTACTAAGATATAAATGAAAGATAACATTGTTCGTGCTATTCCTTAGTTGTGAAAAAATTTGCAAAGCACTGTCTACTAATACTATGTTTCTGTTATGATCAAGCAATTCAAGGAGCTCAATAAATTTTACTAGAACAACTAATTTTAGATAAACAATACTATTTTTCATTATTACCTCAAAAATATCTTGATAATTATTTTGACTGTGTTATCCAAAGGGCGACGCCGATTACTTAGCTCCGCAACTCCACAGTGTACAGATAGTCAGTCTATGAATTCAATCTCATGAATACCACACTCCACAAAAGTTGGTACCACCAAGCATTCTGTAAAGATAGAAACAAGAAAATCGGTATATATCATAGTAGCTGAAAAGCAATACACTACTTCATCTAACTTATTCATCTAAAGAGTAAATGTTTTGGTAAATGAGGAAAATATTGAAGTAGTACATTAGAATGAGAGAGTTTACTCTTTTATATAACCCATAAAAGTTTGTACTCACCATATACAGCAACAAAATGTAATGATGGAATTCAAATTCTTCAATGTCTTCAGTTCAGTTGGCGGAATAACAGCATATGTCGGCAGGCAGCAAGACCACTCCATTTTACGAGCGCAACTTCCGACTGACCACCACGAAAGCACCACAGAGGCTAAATGAACGGTCTTACATATAAAACAGAGAATACGGCACTGAAAGAAGAGAATTCACTCAATTTATGAGTCAAACATGAAATTGTTGCAAAACCTACCCATTTCAAAATGACGTGGATACGTGTTTCTGACAGTGTTATCACGTTTCTGACCTAAACATTGCCCACTAAATGATACAAAGTATCGCTTACGATTTTTTCATTACTCCACGTACATTGAATTTCCCAAAAATACAATGTATATAAGAAAATTGTTGGTGAGTTGAAATATAATACCCATCGAATTTAAAATGGTCGACTGGGTCCAATGGACCCAGTCCGTCCACTATGTAACTTTGTACTATATTAAAAAATATATTTAGCCCATTCTCGTTATTTCTTCATATGTTATTAAGGACACACATATAGGAAAAGTCACGGCGTTAAAATCAATTTCGTACATTTTTGACAGAATTATAAACTCTCAAAACTACCAACCGGGTCCACTGGACCCAGTCCGTCGTTCTAGGGTTAAATAAAAAAAATAATATACCACGTTTTTAAAACGGACTAAAAAGTATAAATTAATTTTCCCTGGGCTCTTCTTCATTTTTAGGGTGAAATTTTAGTGGCGATGGAGATATTTGTAAGACTTGAAGAGAAAAACGAGGGGCGCAGGTAATAGAGGTGGATAAATCGAATGAATTCACAACCAATTTCAGTGTACTTCGAATGATATTAATTGTGGGAGTTTGCTCAACGACACCTGGGTCCCTTTACTCCTCCTTAATTATCATGGGTTGCCTGCACCCCACGTTTCTCTCTTCAAGTCTTACAAATATCTCCAAAACCGCTGAAAATTCACCCTCAAATATTCAGATGGGCCCAGGGAAAATTATTTTACACTTTTTAGTCAGTTTTAAAAACGTGGTATATTAAAAAAAATATTTAAACTAACAAGTTCATCCTCTGTTATACTTCAAACTGATTTTCTGCCCTTAGAATTAAGTTTCTTCACTCGAGTAGATTAATAAATGTATAAAGACATAATCTAAAGGTATTAAAACTTTTTTCTTTGCAAATCCACCATTATCTAATGGTACGATAAAAGAGCTTTAAAATAGAAATACATGATCCTTACAAAATCGATTTGATTCCTTGTAATTATTACAATTTTATATGGCTAACAGCGATACTACCAAGCGCCAGCAACTCATTGTGTAAACATAACTTCTGCAAACGCATCAAAGGTTGACCAGAGTTGACCCTCAGTTAAATTTCATTGAAAGCGTTCGTGTAAGCGCTCGCGTCTAAACCCGCGGGGGTAAAAGTATCGTGCAAAAAGGTCTAATTATTTACTCTATCATTACAGGTTCAGTCTAGTTGAAAAGATCAAACTATTAGGTTCTCAATGCCAGACATCAAGCATAATTCAATGTACTTTACATTCAGGCCAGAATGGTGACAAGCACTAGCAGTATTTCTCCAAAATCACTGAAGAATATAATGATGTTTTCCAGAAAGAAGTGAAAAAATTCAATTTTAATTTCGAAACAGCCTTTAAGTAAAGCCATTTTCACACGATGCTTGATTCAGCACAAGACCTATTATGCTAGCTGGTACTTGTAGTTGAGGACGGAACCCAGTATGATAGAAACCGTGAGAGAAGGTTTCACGCGATCGTTGAACTTGTGCTTGCGATGGAGCGGTACTGTCGTCTAATGTTGCGAACTGTTAAGACAAAATGGAAAATTTCCATGAAGGAAGGTGACTTTCGGCTGCTGCATTAATAGCAGGGATTGTCGAGACATTCACGGCACATTGGTTTCACCGCTAAAGAGTGCGTAATACCCGCGATAAAGTGAGGCGCTGATTAAAAAAAGTGAAGACCGTATTGCGACTGCAAAAGCTAAGGTGATTGGTCGACGGCTACTAGGAGCTAGTAGCAAACTAGTACCGCATCAATTATGAAATCAAGTGGCTCAGCCAGTATGATAGTGATTATACTGGCTAGCCAGCATGCTGGTTCTATATCACACGATACTGGAAAGCTAATATACTAGTGAGTATCCTCGAACTTGTGCTGGATCAAGCATAGTGTGAAACGGGCTTTAGCGTAAGTCCAACTACATTATTACACCATATACTTAGTAGTAGTATTTATTCCACCATGTATGCATACAAAAAACACAAGATTACAATTGATTTGTGGAACAAAAGACACCCCTGAGGTAAAAGAAAACCTATGTTGGGGTTGTCATCATTTAAATTTACCAAATATAACTGGCTGGTGCGAGACCACAACATAAAAATATTACATTTCGTTTTGCTGTAGAGTCAGCATGTTACATATTTAATTGCATATTTAAGTGTGTTTACACAATCATACACCAGCAAACATTGGGAAATAAAATTATACATCATTTATTGATCAAATATATCCATAGTTACAGAAATTATTCTTAAAGTAAAAAATAATCTTCAATATTTGTAAAGGAGAACAGCCATGTTTTTAATTCTTTTAGAAATATTCTAACCAACTTAGATGAGGCAATGTGAGCTGGTAGGCGGTTAAATATGTTGGGAGCACAATAACAAAAGAATCTCCTAAAGGCTTCATTATTAGGTTTGAGAACATTAACTCTATTCCGTGGCCTCAATCCATAAAACGGAACAGTCACAAAACCTGTGACATTCCCTCCTCTGACATAAAACAATCGTAATACTCTGAAAATAAATAAGTGCCTGAGGGGTAGTATACCCCATGTTTTAAATAAAGGAAAGGATGAAACATTTCGTTTTTCACCCACTACCAATCTAATTATCTTTTTTGTGCCACTGTAACAGGGTGCATATTTGAGATGTAGGTTCCACCCCAACAACTAAGCCCATACTGCAGCTTAGAATGTACAATAGAATATTACACAATTTTTAGGACAGGTAGATTACATATTTGTCTTCGATGATAGAACTTCATTAGTGCAATATTCATATGGTTTTTTTTAGTTTTTGCAAATGAGGCTTCCAACTCAAGTTCTCATCAATAACAATACCTAAATACTTGATGTTATTGACTTGATCTATGAAGAGACAATTTTTACACAGGTTGTCCTTGGAAGAAAGGCAGCTGACGCACTTAAAATACAAGTAATCAATATAGTCCTTCCTGTCTCTTAAACTAAAACGCATTAATATGGTTTTTCTACTTAAGACTAGTTTATTAGCAGAAAACCAATATTTCAGTTTATCCAGGTCATTTTACATATGTCGCTGAATTGTCGGTATGTCTTTCTCAGAGTAGGACAAAGCAGCGTCGTCAGCAAAACAGGTCAATTCCCCATTGAATACACCATTACATAAATTCTTGACATACACTAAAAATAGAATCTTAACTGAGAGAACTGAGCCCTGAGGAACACCATAAGTGATAAGTTCAGATAAACTATAGCACTCTTTGAACCTGACACACTGCGTTCTACCCCTCAAATAGCTATGAAACCAGTTTAGGGCTACACCTCTGACTCCAGCTTCCCTCAGCCTCCTTAACAGAATGGTTTGATTCAGGGAATCAAAAGCTTTTGTAATGTCCAAAACGATACCAGTGACGCACAACCCATTATTCATCCCCTTGGTAAGCTCAGTATAAAATTTTAACAAAGAACCTTCAGTGGACTTCCCTTCCACAAAACCAAATTGGTTACTTGACAAATAACTATTTTTAAAAAAGAAACCTAGTAAACGTTTCTTCACAATCTTTTCGATTATCTTCGAGAACACCGACAGCAGTGAAATCGGTCGATAATTATTTATGTCAGTTTCACAACCTTTTTTCAAAATTGGAATTACCACAGCAGCTTTCAAACTTTCACGAAAGATTCCCGACTCAAAACTTAAGTTAATTACTAAAGAAAGTGCAGGAGCAATTATTTCGCTTACACATTTCACAGTAAAGGTTGAAACTCCATGAATGCAACCTGTTTTATTTATTTTCAAACATTAAGTGACATCATTTACTTCACATGCAGTGGTTGGAGACATAAAAAACGAGAGCTGAACATGTTTTTTGGGAAAATTTCGCGCATAAGGCGAGTTAATTAAACTGTCAGTAGAGGCCATTGTAGTTCTCAGCTTCTTTATAACGTCAACAAATAAAGTATTGAATTTATTTGAAATGTCTACAGGATTTGACAAGAACACATCAAGGGTATCTGGTAGTTTTATTTTTTCAGGCATCGTCTTACCATCATTTCGACCAAGTACACTGTTGACCAATTGCCACTGTTTTTTTATTATCATTCCTATGTTTAAAAAACAAGTTTAGATAATAACTTTTCATTCGTGCATCCATATCATTCCTAAGTTTGTTGGAAACCGAAATAAAGTATTTCTGAAGTTTTATGTCATGTGGTTTATTTTTTAATTTCTTGTTTAATAGGCTTCTGTGCACCTGCCGTTTACATAATGCAACAATCATCCAAGGTTGAATAGGCGTATACATGGCCCTATTTGTTATCACAAAGTTAAAATTTTCTATGTTTTGTTTTAGCTTTTCTCGGAAAGTATCAAAAGCTAATGTAACATCTCGTCGGTTATATACACATTACCAATCTACGCTATTCAATAACTATTTCAGGTTAATGTGATCAATTTTTTTAATTTCTCGATTATTTTCTCCGGTACTTCTTTGTACTCTCTGGGAGATATCGATTGCAAGTGCGCAAATTTTTAAATCGTTATCGCTTCTTCCTGATGGAATATCATTAGACTTATACCTAATATTGTTACGGCATCTGAGATAAAGATGATAAAGACAAGTATGACAATTTCCAATAGTGACCTCTCATGTGGAAATTGATTCGCAGTGGAGTATCGCTTCGATCCAATTCGGTCCATCCTTGCCAAGCACACTCCTATGGGCCAATGGGAGAGAGAGCCGACACTCAACATGGCCTCGTTAACGTCTAGTGCCGAAAAGAGGGCTTTCACGTTTTTTTGGCGGAGGTTTGATGGAGTGCACAAGACGCGATCACAATTTTCAATAAAATAAAATGACAGAAGAAGCAGCAAAATAACGTGAATATCTGGCAATTGAATGTAGCCAGCTTTTATGCCAGATATAAATGTTCTTTAAGTCCAATCCCGTAATTCTAATTCCACTTAAAATCTTATGCATCTCAAAATAATAACACTACCTTCAAAGCTTCCTTTAAAAAGTTAATGATTCTCTTCGGCTCCTTCATCCACTCAGTTCCCTCTCGTTCCATTCTCCGCTGTCGGTCGTTCTTCCATTCGGAGTAGTCCAGTAAATGAAGGAGCCAACCTTGAGATTATTAGTTACCATTTTTATTTTCTGGCTGAAAGTGGTATTTGGTACCTCATTATAAATGAGACCAAGTTTGCATGAAAAGATTGTGCTAGGGGGGTGAAAATGGCCCCAAAAGACCCGAAAAATCGGTTTTCCGCGAATGTCTCCCAAAATATGGCAGTTGGAGATTTTTTATCCAGATAATAATTAAAGATCAGTTAATTTTCTACAAAAATGGTCCTTATGATTTTTCTCGAAAATTTGACCGTTCTCGCGATAAACGGGCCCAAGCGCACCCAGAATATTGACCTCCTGCGCTGCGTATCGGAGAGCACGCTCCGTGCATTTACACATGAGCGGGCGGACAAATTATTCAATAACTTTGTTAAAAATGCATATTTTCTCATAAATCAAAGTTCATGTGAAAGAGGAAATCTACCGCTATCATACCCTGCGACCTGAGTCACGTTATGGCTCTTTGGCCATATTGGAAAAACGGGTCAAACTTTCTGCTCCCGCGCAATTTTGACCTCCTCAGGAATTTGTTCCTATTTTTTTGTATTGCACTAATTTGCTCCAAATGTTCTTGATTATGGGTCCTCAGAAGGTCCTCTGTCATCTGTGAAATTTTTATGATCTAATTTTCCTCCATTTTGATTAAAACTTTGTTTGTTGAACCCCAATTTTTGCTGTTTTTGGAGCGCGGGGAAATTTTGTAAACAACCACCAATTAAAAATTCATACATGATCGGATTGGTCTCTATAACATATCATTTGAAAGCTGAGAACGTCTACTTTTCGGCTGTGCAATTATTTTTTTTCACAAAATCGGCCATTTTCCAATAAATTTGGATAACGCGTGCTTAAGGAAAAAGCGCGTTTTTTCTTTTCGTGAATTCTTTCTCCCGGCTCTTTATTTCTGACGTTTTGACACCTTGACTACTGTAAAGGTGGAATTCTCACCTTTCCATCAATGTGTATAAAGTCATCTCATTGATACGTGGGGAAAAACCCGAGTCTCTAAATGTAACGCTATAATTTCATTACTTTCGTTTCTTCCGTCGTTTTTTTTTATAATGTGATTTATTAAGTCAGTTCATAAAATACAGATTAGTATTACATCATACAAAAAAAACACGTGGTCTGCGTCGGACCAGACGGTGGAAGTTATACTTCTTTAGCCGGTCGCACACACCCGCTCACACACACAGGCAGACAGGATATATAAATGAAATAAAAGACATTTTTTTCTCTATTATTCAATATATTTCTCTTCGATATATTGTTATTTTAAACAAAACTTCTTTTCAAAGTTCGAACGTACAAAACGAGTAAATGGATGCTTGCAGTTTGCAAGCAAAAGGGGAAAAGTGTATGATAGTACATTGTAAATCATTAAAAACGAATGCAATAAGGTCTTACTTCTTTTGGAAATTATTTTAGCTGGGTCAATTTTTGACCTAAGAATATAATAATGAGATAATAGCATAAAACGAATGGTTCCATGACATATGTACTTTGTTCTTCTTAGTAATTGCTATATTTTTCCTTTTATTTTCATGCCATTGAGCAATTTTGAAGTAAATATTTGTAATTAAACATGATTACAGTTATTTGGCAGTATGAAATTCAATCAATATGAGCTAAGTAAATGCTATGGATTTTCACATTTCATTTTATTTTTGCTGATCTCAATTATTATAATTTACATATTAAACACATGGCGTAGTACTTGAATTCATAATTTCAAAATCCAAGAGATAATGCATCATAGAACATTATCATTTTACATGGTTTTGACTTGTAGAATGGAGTTTCGAGGTACATTTCAGAAAGTAGGTGCAAGGATTAATGTTTCCTGGAAAAACAGAGAGGGAAACCCGGAATAAGGTGTAAAGAGTGTTTCAGAAGCAAAATGGAGGAATCTGGAGCGATCCCAACGGATTCCGTAGACATGAGCAAATGGAGGAGTGTCAAAGCTACGAAACAGTTTATATATATCATAATAAAACATTGTAAATCGTAGCGGTTGAAGGCATAATATTGTTAAAAGCTATTGAAACACGCTCCGAGAAGGTAAAATTCTCTTAAATGCAGCATAGCCTGTGTATAAGGTACTGGAAGTCTCGGGAACAATGGAAAAATTGCTTAGCAACGAAAAGGAAAAAATATCGAAATTTGCATTAATTTTGCGTTTAAACTTCAAATATTTCAATTTATCGATCGATAGAGAAACATCGGTTGCAAGAAGTAAATGCATTGATCTTTTGGCCTCATTTCAGTTAATGAATGAAACTTCTATCTAAATTATTTCATATTTTAATGAATGAATGAAAATTACTCTACACGTAAATTATTCGTTTTTCCCATTTAAACCCATTAAAAAACAAAATCCTATCTGGACTCGAAACCAATGAAAAATATTGGGATTTTCGATTTTTTCCTGACTTGACACCAAATTTGAACCCTTCCCTGAAAATTTCATCCTTTTAGCTCGATTAGAAATACCCAGGAATTCGTATCAATGAGTACAATTGTGGATTTTTCTCACCCAAAAGAGCGTGACGCGGTTTCTCGACCAACATCCCATCCCAAAAGTCTCCAACGGGCGCAAAGAAGTATAACTTCAAAAAAACATTATTAAAATATTGCACAGAATATTAAAAAAAAAAAAACTGACCTTTATCATCAAAAGGCAAATTTTCTGCTCTTAAGCATTTTAAATATCAAATTATATCACGCTAGCATATACAAAGTATAAACCTACAAAACTTCCAAGGAGTTATGTTCACAAACAATCATTTAAAATAGTGACCCTGAACTCCATTGAGATATCTGTGTCTTAGCCATGAGGTAACCTGTTCTATGCAACAGATACCGCAAATACATATTTCAGAAAATATTCCGCAGGCAGTCCTTCTCCTTCTCTGTCTGCGGAATGTTCCTGTTAAGCCATTCTATTTTCCCAATCAAGCCTTCTCTTATGTTTTTACCATTTTGATTACTGTATATAAAGGATGCAATTAAACCTGAGAGTATCCAGTTCTTTTTACTTGGGAACAAATTGAAGTTTAGGGTGCTAAGGTCCTTGTCACATACAGCACCTTCCCCAAAAGTGTCAAAGTCTTTATATAATCTCCTAATTTTTACCCACTCCCTTCTTTTGGGGTCGCAGCCCACGGCTTTGTGAGTGATTGTTTCAATGCCTCCGCAATCTGGGCAAGAGGCGTCTTCTCTAAGACCCAGCTCGTTTCTCATTTTATTCGTGACGAGGCACCCGCTACATACTTCGAACATTACACTCATTTCTTTTAGATCGTCTCCTAATTTAGCGAAATTATTGCACATTTTTTTATTCATATGTGGCCCGTGGGACTGCGCTTCCGTTTCTTTTTCTTATATTTTTTTTGTAGCACTCAGCACCCCTTGCGTCGCGTGTTCGCTTTTTATTTTTATTGCTTCGTTTAACGCGTTTTTTAAATACCTTATTTTCTTTGATTTTTCCATGGCGTGGATTAGCAATCTTTTCCGTGTGTGTGCTCCCAGGAGAAGAATCTCGGCCATCTTTCTCCTATTAAGGATAAATATTTTTGATTTGCAGTCGATCAGACTTAATCCACCTAGGGTTGGGGGAAGATATAAATATTTCCTCCCAATTTTTTTTAGAAACCCATTCCATATAAACCCATTAGTTATTTTAATAATTATCGCATGGTATTTTTCTGGGATTGGCCACACATGTGCCACATACCATAAAAGGGGAAACAAAACTTGGTTG
Source organism: Pyrrhosoma nymphula (assembly GCA_963573305.1). Classification (NCBI taxonomy): domain Eukaryota; kingdom Metazoa; phylum Arthropoda; class Insecta; order Odonata; family Coenagrionidae; genus Pyrrhosoma; species Pyrrhosoma nymphula. Next base: position 99,251,954 of record OY754332.1, on the reverse strand, counting down.
ACGTATTTTACTTTAATTACTAGAGGCCAGTGGTAATCGGCGTGATTAGCCAGTCGGGTTCTTAGCTGATTAATTGCCCTTTCCCAGTTTTTGTTCACCGTTTTTAATGGATCTCTCTCCCACCACATCCCTAATATCTGGAGTTCTGTATTCTTTTCCCACCCGCATGTGTCCTCTAAAAGGTCCCCCTTTACATGCATTAACTTGGATTTGCTAAGGTTAACACGCACCCCTGCTCCTTCGAAGCTTTGCAGAATGTCCTTGGTTATTCTAAGTTCTGCGGCGTTCTTAATGAAGACCGTCACGTCGTCGGCATATGCAACGGCCGTATACATTTTCCCGCATCTTGTTACACCTACCCTTTTATTTATCAGTTCAATTATGATCGGTTGGATTGCTATATTATATAGCAGCATGGACAGAGGACATCCCTGCCTTACTGAGTTGGTGACGGGAAACTTTTCTGAGGTCCTCCGCCCTATTTTTACTCGGGAGCTGATATCGGTACCTATATAAAATCTCGATTGCATCTATGGATTTTTGCGGAAAATTCATACCTTTAAGAACTAGCAGAATCCATTGAATTCTGATATAGTCAAAAGCCTTTTCAAAGTCCAATGCCAAGAGGGCGAGTGTGTTCTCCTGTTTGTCACTGCTTTCGCTTAACACAATGTCTCTAATCAGGACATTGGCATCATTTGCCGACTGCCTGTGTTCGCCACCAAATTGGCTTCCGTGTGCGATAGATTCAATGAGGGGATTCAATTTATTTTTAAGCACATGTGCGTAGATCTTATAGTCTGCGTTAAGCAGTGAAATTGGTCGAAAGTTTTCAATTTTTTTCGCATTGCTAGATTTGGGAATCAGGGTAATGTGAGCGACCTTCATGTTCCCCGTGAGTGTACGATTTTCATTTATCGCGTTAAAAATTAGTTTTAGCGCCGGCAGCAGGTCCTCCCAAAAGGCATAAAAGGATTTCCGACGTAAACCCCGACTTTGCCTCCTCGCTCACTTGGGGGAGGGTGGAGGGGAGGGAAGGGGCGTCCTCCTCTCGCCATTCGCCATATCGCCCGTAGCGTTGCTCGAAGTGTTCTTTCGCTTCTTCTAACAGCTGCAATCCTCCTCGCCTTCTCTCCACCTCCGCCCCCCCCCCTGTTTTATGCGTCGCTGCCCTCACCGTCTCCAGTGTTATCTCATCATGCGTGTTTATATCGCCCTCTGGCTGCCATGTCTTTGGTCTAGATTTACGAATTTCATATTTTAAAATGACTGACTTGAAATCTTTAACAACGTTTTTAAAATTTGCCGGTTTTGGGTCACATTCTATGACTTCCTGTAACGTATTTCTGTAAAAGGATAACATATTGTTTGTTTCTGCATATATTACTTTGGTGATTTTTTTAATTTTTTTAATCACGTTTTTCTTGAGAATATTTTCCCACCAATACAGGGGGTCAGTGTCTAAGGTTCCGCTATTCAAATATCTATTTATTTCGTATTTTTTTTGCTCGACGGCATCTGCGTTATTTAATATATTTGTATCCAGTCTCCATTGACTATATACTGCCTCCTCCCCGTTTATCCTTCCCCCATGACGTGATATATTTTCTAAGTTAAGCTCGACTTTCAGCAGTGTGTGATCAGAGAAGGCCACCGGTGTGGATTCAAAGGTTAGGATGTGATTTTTAAGTGCGTTAGATGCTAGGAAGTAGTCTATCCTGTTCCTGTTGTTCCTTCCTATTCTTGTAAATTGCACTTTCCCATCTTTGCGATCTTTCCCTATATCTATTGCCCTCGTGCTACTGATCAGTGTCCTAAGCGCCTTACTAATAGGGTATTTAATCGTTTGCACGTTTGCTTCGCTGTCCTCCTTCCTATATATGCAATTTAGGTCACCCCCTAGCAGGGCGTTTCCCTGAAAGGAGGAGAAATATGGGAGAATTGTCACGTTTAGAAAGGTGTCTCTTTCTTTCCTCTTTTCCCCGCCCGACGGCGCATATACATTTATAAAATGGGTATCACCCACCATAATTTCGGTTACGCGGCCTGAGGGGTGATATCTAACATTCCTCACCTGTAGGTCGTTTTTAACGAAAAACGCAGTCCCTACGGAGGATTCACCATGGTTCATGATTAATTTATAATGTGGGTCCTGCCAGGCAGGGGAGTCTCTAAACTCCTGTACAAAAACAATGTCAGCTTTCTCCTCCTTTAGACACCTATCCTTCATTACCTGTATTTTCGCCGGATGCACAATTCCGGCCACATTTAGCGATAGGACTTTAAAAGTCATAATAATACAGATCGTAGGACCTTAGAAAATGCAAAAGTAAAAACAGGAAATACAGTTATACCATATCTCCTGCGCCCAGACAGTATTAATCTCCACCTATCCGGGCTACCAGGGAGATAAAGGGTTGCGTTTATAACATCCAAGAGGCTAATTAAAAGGTCCATAAAACAGTTTAAAACGTCTGAAGGACCGTACAGTGAATTAAAAGGACCCAAAAAAAGCTAAAAAGGAGGTTCCTACTTCATGTGTATAGAACCATAAGATAACACATTTAAAGGATATAAAAAGGCGTTGAAGAACCCAGGGATGCCGCATAGAACAACTAGCAAACCATTCACAATATTAAAATTACCATAAAGGGGAACGAACAAATTACTTAAGCCCTTTAAAGAAGCATACAAGGAGTCTTCACAAACACTTAACATATTTGAAAACTCGCTAAGATACTTCAAAGAAAATTTAAAATGATCTGTGGCACCACAAAGAATATCCAAACACCCATATTGAAAGTCTGCTATATCAAATAGAAAACCAATAAGAGTTGTTTAGGAGATTTACAGCACCATACAGAGGTCTTAAAAGGACGTTAAAAGGATATAAAGGGCTGTCTCCCAGGTTAATAAAATCATTGAACGGATGTAGCAGACCATGTAAGAGACACCAATTACCAATAAAGGAAGCACAAACATGACTAGAAAAATGTAATAGGTAGACCATCAGCAGCTTTTCCTGTCTAGGCTCCTTCCTGTCTTTTCGTCTCCTTCCGCCGCCAGCTGTTCTTTTCTTCTTCCTTCGAACCGCGGCCGATGTGTCGTGTCTTCCTAGATTCCTCCGCCGCCTCTCTGCCCCTCCCCTCCGGCCCCTTCACTCCCCCCTCCCTCCCAGCGACAAAGGCTGCGTGACCACAACCCGCGGCAACCGCCGTTCCCCACTCCCCCACTCCTCCCATCCCTCTCCCCCCTCCTCCTTCCTCCCACCCCCACTTCCTCCCCCACTCCCTCCCCCACTCCCTCCCCCACTCCCTCCCCACTCCACTCCCACCACTCTCGCTTTCGAAAACCCGACTGAGTTTTCAAGCCGAGCTTCCCTCTCATAAACATTCACTCTCACTTTCACTCCCTCCAAAACACACACCACCCCACCCCTCCCATGGCCTTGCTCCCTTCACACGGCCGGATTTCCAAAATAACAACACACACACACACACACTCTCCCATTCCCTCTCACTTTCCACCACGGAGTTGGTTGGAGTCACTTCGGCCCCCACTCCCTCCACCCTTCCCCTCCTCCCCCCGACATTGACTACCCCTCTCGCGCTTCCCGCTTCCGCGTCGCTCGATTTCCCCCCTTCCATTCCCTTTTCCTTTCCGGACAGCATAAACATTCTATCACTCACGTTCTCACGCACATTTGGTCTTCCATTTAGTAGACTCTCCATATCTTGAAAAACTATTAAAACAAGTATAGAGATGAGGAAACTAAAAGGGATGTTCTTTTAATCTCTAGTTCTTCTGTAGGTTATCTTTCTTGCGTTTCTTCTTGTCTCTGGAATTTTTGATCTTGCTCTGTCTCTTATTTCTTTCTGCAGCCTTTCCATCATTGTCGCATTGGGTGGTTTATTTTTTAGATATTTCTCTATTTTATCATTAGATTGTTTCTCCTGCCCTGACATAAACCCTCTTCCCCTTCTTCTCCGCTCCCTTCTGTCACCATTTCTGCCCACAAGGCTCCTCTGACCTCTTCTTTTCCCTCCTCCCTCTTCTGTTCTCCTCCACCCAAATGGACTATCTCTCTTTTTTCAGACGAAATCGCGTCAGGCACAAAAGTTTTAAAACTGGGGTCAACCTGTTCCACTTCTATTGAAGGTTTTAAATATACTTCTACCCTCCCACCCTCTTGAATTCCTCCTGTATACTGCCTGAGGGTCGTGTCCCAGTTTGGAATTTTAAACCTATGTCCTTCAGAGGCGGTTTCAAGCTTTTCCCCCGAATGCTCCTCCTCATCCCCCCATCCCTCTCTTCTTCACTGGGTGGCTCTTCCATGTTAACGCTGAGGTCATCCTTCTGCATCCCCTGGTTCCCTCCTTTGTCCTTTGCCTCTGGTGACAGGGGGCTCATTCTTTCTTCGGAATTTCCAAACTCCCCCCCCCCTCCCTCAGCACCTTCTCTCCCGAATCTTCTCTGCTGTTTACGTCATCCCCTATCAGGCCCTCCCCCATCTCGTTTCTCTTCTTTCTTTGCATGTTGGATTCCTCTTCCTTTTCTAATAGCAGCACCGCTCCAAATCTAATGGGAAATTTTTCAAAAATATCTGGAAATGGGGGAAATTTGAAACCATTATTGCCCCCCACACCTGAAGCTGCAAGGCAACACCTTTATCGGGTATATCTGCAAGTCCAGCAGTGGCTCGGAAACGAATTGTCACCAGAAAAATGGGGATGGAAACGTGTAGGGGGTATATTCATGCCGGTCCAAACCACTAAAGACCCAGCGGTTCCGGAACTCTTAAAAATGATATTTTGTCAATGTAAGAAAGAATGTAAGGGAACATGTTCATGCAAGAAAGCGGGGCTACCATGCTCATCTATTTGTGGTTCATGTGTCCCGCCAGTGTTCGAATTATAAAGACAGCCAAGATACGTTTTCCGAAGAGGTAGAACTAGAGGAAACTCTAGAACCAGAAGGAGTCGTTGGGGAGGGGGACGTTGATGCCCAAGAATTATTATTGGAGGCTTGTGACGGGCACTGGTGATTAACAGATTTATGTCATAATTGCAATGTATTTTTATGTATTTTTCTATAATAAATAAAACTTAAAGAAAAGTTTATAACTCTTTTTTCCAAAAACCTCGATCAGGATGGTTGCAAAAAAATTTGCCGAGAATCTGCAAGAAATTGTTGTTGAGTTTTATGGGTAAATTTCTTCACTCTTGAGAGATTTTGAGTTTTCGTTAGGAAGAACCTAATGAACTTCAATACATTGCCACATGTGCAAATCTGGTTGTCGCTAGTTTCAGGTCAATTGGTGGGGTCCATCCTGCTGTGATTAATCTTATGGCCTGCTTTCCTAATAGGTATAGCTTGAAGCCTCATCTGCGAGGAAAACAAGACGCTCGGAAACATAAATATCCTTCAAAATTATATGGTTTACGGTGTTTCTCATTTTTGGCCCTGAGGATTTTGGCAGTGGATAGAATGTGGTGGCGCCATCTACAATTGGTTTCCACAGTCCAAAACATTGAAAATAATGGATTTCCAACACCCCCCCATCTCAAATTTTGTAAAAAACTTGCATATTTCATGAGTCTCAAAATTTTGGATTTTTCAACACGATTTTTTGCAAAAAATATTAATGTTGCGAAAAAAATCACGAGGACCATTTTTGTAGAAAATTAACTGATTTTTAATTTTTATCCGAACAAAAAATCTCCAACTGCCATATTTTGGGAGACATTCGCGGAAAACCGATTTTTCGGGTCTTTTGGGGCCATTTTCACCCCCCTAGCACAATCTTTTCATGCAAACTTGGTCTCATTTTTAATGAGGTACCAAATACCACTTTCAGCCAGAAAATAAAAATTGTAACTAAATATTTACAGGTTGGCCTCTTTTTCCTCCTTCATTTACTGGAGGGTGTTTCAGAGTCATCCGTTCCGATCGGATCGGAAGGCTTGGATCGGATTCTACGTCACTTACTATTGAAAGGACAATCCGTGCGTTTCAGACTGCTTCCGATCGACTCAAGGAAGGCTTTCCGATCGGAACCGGGTCGATCGGGATGGAGGTGTCGGAAAGTCATTCCGATTGCGTTGGTTGGTCTCAGGTGAATACCCTTATGATGTTGTTGACGTTAATTATTTGGCTATAATAAGATTATACCGGTTTATTTCATGTGTGCACATTTATGTGGATGTCCTGCCAGAATAATATAGGTGTAGGAGAATTTAATTAGCGTGTAAATGGGACAATATATGCGCATGTTGTATCACTGTTGGCGCAAGTTTGTTTACATATTATTTGGGCAAGTAATTTAGCAAAAGGAAGATGAGACGAGTTGGAATGCATAGCATAATAACGTATAAATATTGCAGGTAGCTTAATGTATTGGAAACTCATCTTTCAGTTTGGAAATATATCAATTTGTTTAGTTTTCATACGATACGTGTACGTGACCTAGAATCGTATGTACATTAAAATTAGACATGGTTATGAACTTAGTTAGATTGAATCCATTTTGTACAACCTAAATAGTATATTTCTACATGAAATATTCGTTTGAAGTGATGTATATGCTGCGATTTCCGTAGTTATGTTTACTTACCATCGCACAGCTGATTCTCGATTTCATCTATGTTCGCAGATTATTTTGAGTTTGTTGCACTCTAAACTCTTGACTAATCCCAAATGTTACTAAATTTGGTAATAATACGAAATTACATTGTTAATAGCACATGGACGCGTTGAGGAACCTAAGATACCTGCAGAGGAGACGGAGAAGGCAGCAGATATTGTTGAGAAGACAATATCTGAGGCAGTTGAGGGATCACTCTGACCCCTTTAGTGTCACAGAAGAGGTTTTTCAAGGCTTATATCGCCTAAATAAATTCCTGGCAAGGGATTTGATTGAGGAAATTAGACCATTCCTCAACAGTGGACAGCTTTCTACAGCATTAAGCGTTGAAATAAAGGTGTGTGGTGGTTTTCAGAATTTAGTCAAGGAAAATTTTCCATTTCCAGTATTAGAAAGCTGTTGAAAAAACATTTCTAGGTTGCTTCTAGTACTGAATATACCTAAAAATACCTGTATGAATTATAAAGAGTATCAATCACATCAGACAAAATAACGTACATACTTACTTGTATATTTCTGGAAGAAGTTGCATTGGCAATAACTTTGTTAAAAATGAAAACATCTAATTTTCCTATTTGTTACTTAAGCAGCTGGAGGTTATTCAAATAACATACATAAATTTGATACATTAAGGCTCTATAGCTTATTAACATAATGCAATGATTTTGAAATTGCCAATTATTAAGGAAATTTTTCATATCTTTTTAGGATGATAAATCATTTCTGTGTAAGAATTCAAATTCATACTCCTCTATTGAAGTACCTAGATGTTACCTCCTGTGCATGATATTAACGATTGAAAAAATTTCTTGGGAGCTTAGGTCCTTTGTGCCTTGCATTTCTACGCTCAAGGGTCGTATCAGAAGTCTGTGGGGAGCAGTGCCCATGTAAGCCTCAGCCATACCAGTGTTAGTAGGGCTATAGAAGAAGTTACTAATAGCCTGAACATGCCTGGAGTTTTAACAAAGTGGGTTTCATTCCCCCGTACTCACTTGGAAAGGAGGCAATACATTGAGAGGTACATATTTTACTTTTTACAAGTAGTTCATTTATTTTCACACTCCTTGGACAGGTACATATCAAAACCAATATTCATACTCTTTTGGTACAAATTCACTTAAAAAGTATAATAATCGTCACATCCCAGGAAGGTTTTACCATCAGATTTGCACTTACATTTGCACAAAAATAGTTTACCACCCCACAAAAAATAATTCATGAAAAAATACCAGCAGTCACATCTGGTAAAACAGTTGAGTAGAGCAAATGACATGCACCGCACAGACAATGGATTTAAAATAATAACAGTCACATCAGCTAAAAGAGTTTGCCAATGTGTATGTCATACAGCCTGTTAGTCACAGCTTTCTTAAATCCTAAGATTGATATGGCAGAACTCTGCGCTCCATTCATCTGTTGACTAATCTCTTAATGTGAAATAAATCCTTTGTATTGACATGTATCATTATTTGTTCTTGTATTTCATACAAGACGTCTTTTTCTGTAGTTCTCCCAAGACAATTTCACCTTCATTATTCTTCAAAAGACCATTGTGCATGAAGTTCTGTCAGGTAAAGTCACTCCTTCTTCTTAAAAATTATAGTTGATATCCCTCAGCATAAAATCATAAACAAAGTAACCAATAACATAAAATGACAAATGGAATGGAAAAATTGTTATAAATAAAGTGAAAATAAGAAAATGGCTTCTACATCATAATCATAAATTGAAATATTAACCAAAAAGCCTCTTTCAAAATAAAACTTAAATAAGGTAATGGCCTCTACGTCATATTCATATATTAAAATAAAAAAAAACTCTGTTTCAAAAAAAGTAACACTGAAAATAAATAAATAAGGTAATGTCCTCCATATCATAATCATGTATTAAAATAAAATAAAACTCTGTTTCAAAATAAGTAAAACTTGAAAAAATAAGGTAATGGCCTCTACATCATAATCATATATTAAAATAAAATAAAACTGTTTCAAAAAAAGTAATACTTAAAATAAAGAAATAAGGTAATGGCCTCTACATCATAATCATATATTAAAATAAAATAAAACTGTTTCAAAAAAAGTAATACTTAAAATAAAAAAATAAGGTAATGGCCTCTACATCATAGGCCTAATCATACATTTTTAAAAAATCTAAAAGCCTCTGTTTCAAGGTAAAGAAAAATACCAACAAAAGAAATAATTACAAAAGGAAAAAAAACTAAATAAATAATAAAAAATAACTACTTCCTTAGGTTCCTTAACCTGTAAATAAAGAAATGAAAAAATCAAAATTCTATTTATTATAGGCATTACCAGTCTTCACAAATCCCAGGAGTCATTGGATTTGTAGATGGCACTCATGTTGCCATTAGAGCACCGTCCGAGCATGAGCACCTGTATGTAAACAGGAAATCATTTCACTCGATTAATGCTCAAATTGTAAGTTTTAATGTGAAGTACACCATCAATAAAATAACTCTTCCCAAGCTAAGATTCTTATTTTGTGCATTTTTAGGTGTGTGACTCTCAATTAAAAATATTGAATATACTGGCCAAATATCCAGGGAGCTCCCATGACTCTTTTGTTTGGGCTAATTCCAGTGTTCGGGGAGTTCTCCAAGGAGTATGGAGAGAAGGTGAAGAATGCTGGCTCCTAGGTATACATAGTTAAATTTCTTTTAGATGCTAAGAAATTAACACTGCTGTAAAATAACCAGGGAATATATATCTAAACAGGTGATTCTGGTTACCCAATTGAGCCATGGTTGATGACTCCCATCCTCCATGCAGAAGAAGGCAGTCCTGAGGCAAGGTACACCCACCTACATGTACGGGCAAGATGTGCCGTGGAAAGGTGTATAGGGGTGTTGAAAGGGCGATTCAGGTGCCTGAATAAGGCAAGGTTGCTTGAATATGCCCCTAGAAAAGTGTGTGGCATTATAAATGCTTGTTGTGTGCTGCACAACCAGTGCCTCCAAGGACATATGAATGAACCAGTTCTCATGGGAGAAGAAGATGGGGAAATTGGGCAAGACCCAGTTGAGGAACAGGGGCAAGTGGGAGATGTCGCCAGGGCAGTAAGGAGGCGCCTGGTCAGGCGACTCCTCTAATTCAACCCTCTATTATTCGCCACTAAGTTTTCCACTAAAATAAGCTAAACTTACTCTATTAAAATATCTCTCAGTATCTGATTCATATCAGATACTGACGTGGCCATACTGGCAGCTGCATCAGCCATCTTTTCTGAGGCTGCTACACTTCTCTCTTCCAGTGAAGAGGCATCATCTAAGAAACATAAGAAACATCAATGTTAAAAGTGCTGTTTATTGCTTAACAACCAAAAAACTACAGACAATGGAAAGTAATTTCAGCAATTGAAAACATTACCTCCTAAAATATTTGAGAAGCGAGACCTGAAAATATTGTTTTTACTTAAGTACTTCAAATTTAGTCATACATGCCAAAGAGAGGATAAGGAATTGGATTTAAAGTGTGTTTTTGCCATTATTGAAACTTGTGCATAGTACATCCCTGGTATGGAATGATTCCCAACAACAAGCACTCCTGTGGGGCAGCTTGCTATGCATAATGCAGGTATAATTGACTATTAAATAATTCCATTGCATGCTCTTGCTTGTTAGAATTATATCCAACTACCACACAAAGTGCATAGTTCTCTTCAATAATTATGTTATTCATTATGTGCTATGTATGATGGGGCTTGAACATTAACATGTCACTGTGGATACTTTACTCTTATACTAATTTTCCAGCTTTTCTAAAAACATATTATTTGTGTTCATACCAATCTGATGTGAGACAGTTATTTTGATTGGGCTGTGTTTTCTGTTTAGTATTCATTGCATAATTCTTTTGTAATTGTAATGTATTCTGTTTTATTGTATAGTATATTATACATTGAGCATGTATACTTCTCCCTGTGTGCATTTCCATGTTACAATACTAGTAGAAATGGCTCTAATGATAAGTATAAACTGAATATAATTGACATAATTATATTTGTAATATACCTTTCCTTCTGAACCTTGATGTATTTTTGTTCTTTAATATAATTATGAAATAGAAAATTAAGGTCATTTGCAATTTTCCCCCAATACTTAAATTAACATGAAGGTAAAGGAATGTCTGAACTGAACATGGGTAACTTAATAAATTCCAGTGAAAAACCTTAAATCTTAAAATCATAGTTGTTATCTATGCTAGTTCTTTGTAGGAATTTAAGGATTGAGAGAAATTGTTGTTATGCAATATTTTACCTTTTTCAAGGCACCTCCTTTTGCGAGGTGGTGGAGTAGGGGCTGGAGTTGCCTCTGCCTCACTTCCGGAGGTAACCAAACTTGCCTCCTCCACATTTTCCTGTTGCAACTGAAATGAAAGAATTCAGGGTGAAATATGATGTGCAACCACTTTCTAACAATAGGGTGCAAGATATGCCCAAAATAATCATGTATAGCTATTAGAAATTTTGGCACTTACGTCAATAGGGTCCACTGCTCCTTCCACCCCAGTAACTGCCACCTCTCCCATGAGATATAGCAACCTCTCCTCCAAAATGGAGAGGGGTGTCACAGGCAGTGGGGGTCCACCACCAGTTCCCAGGGAATGGCGACGCAGTTTTGCAGCCTTCTGCTTCACGTCGCATTTCCAGTCATGCCAGCACTATTATCACAATCACAGTAGCATTAACGTATGTACAAGTATAGTGATCACAAAACAAAATGTTAAAGAAGTATTTTATTACCTTTGCCCACTTCCCTACATCCTTGGTGGCCCCACTCGGACAGGAATTGAGCTTCTGGCTCAATTCCTGCCACAGCTTCTCCTTCCTTTGGGCACCAAGGGGGCCCACCCACTTATTGTGAGCAAGCTCCAGATGCTCTTCCATATATTCAAGCATCACCTCCCTCTGCTGGCAGGACACCCTGGTCACAGATTTCGGTCCTATAAAACAAACTGGCAATTATCTCCTGCAGCAAGACTAATACACATATTATATTTCAATAATGATATTAATAAACACTTGGGTAAATTTATTGATAATTTTTGTAAATATAGTAATTTCCCAGAAGATGCACTTGCATTACTATGACCTGTATATTGGTTGTTGATGTAACTGTTGCAATATAAATGCAAAAACTATGTAAGTTATTACCAAGGAAAATCTTATTGGAATATTTCAGCCTGTTTCATAGCTATATCACTGCGCAAGAAAGCGTTTGATTTCAAATAACAATATTTTATTATATGATATGAATCAAAACAGGCACATAGGTTGGAGTTATTTGAATGAGGTTCGATGTTACTGCATTATGTACGGTGGTGTTCCAAAGCCCAAATATGATGTATAAATTCTGTTGACGCAAGTATATTTGATATAAAAAAGGTGCAATATTAGCAAGTGTGCCATTTTCGCAATAAAATGGTGTTAAAAAAATAATCGGGTACGTGTACCACAGATAACAATAAAACCCCATTGTTTTTCGTTATTTTAACAAACGTGTCAAGCCATTGACAATCATCGACACCATAAAACCTTTCAATGTAGTCACTGTATTTCCTTCCAATGAACCTCCATTTTTACGGGCAAAATGTAAGAGCAAACGGCATATCATGAGGGCCAATACATCAAAGAAGAAGGACCACATTCAAATGAGATAAACAATGAAAATAACACGTCGGATTTTGGATAAAACATTGAGTAAATGATGCTAAGTATCTGTTGTTGCAAGAAAGGGTACGTTTCGTGACTGTATCTATTACAAGTAATATGCATGTGACCTTAATAATCAACTGTGTACACACGAGAATGAACGAACAAAATCGTTTAAAATTTGCCTTAATTCCCGTTATTTACAAAAATAGACAGGAGATTACATTGAAAAAATTACAAAAGGACAATTCTAAAATAATTTTAACCCACATAAACGTCAATTATAAGACAATGTATCAATTAGCACAAATACATCCCCGTACATACCTTTTCCCTCCATTATGAAGTGTTAAACCTGGCGGGAGGTTGCTCTTCGCTGCTCACTTTCCTCTTCAAAACTGTGACGTTTCATCGCTGCTCGATGGGGATGAGGAGTGACGTCAAACCAACAGCGGAACGCTTTCCGATAGTAAGTCTGAAGCGCACGGAAGACGACCGTAGGAAAGGTATCCGATCGACTCGGATTGAATCCGTTTCCGATGCCGTCAATCCGATGAGTCAGAAACACCCTCCTGGACTAGAGCTATATTAGTAGTAGCATCTCGTAGCATTCTTAAATTAACAGTATTAGTAATATTAACCACTAGATGTGTCTATAGCATTGCTCTGCATGTTTGCATGTTCATTTACGATCACTCTCCCTGTTTCCGATTGGTCTGCGCACTGTTCTCCTGACTGACTTTGGCCTGCGCCTAGCGGCAGGGGGAGCGCGCGAGGTTCTGTTTTGTGCTGGCACGAGTGCTGCATGCCTGGTGTGGAACCGCCCCGTGCCATACACCCTAGTGGTTTGCACGGTACTTCTTAGATGCAGATATTACGCGAGCCATTCGACTCCTCCTCCGCGCCTCCTGCTGGCCGCCCCGAGCCTTCAATGACCATTCGACGACCTGTGTCATGACAAGCCCCGCTAGCCACTATACCAGACCTACGGGAATATATCACTCACTCAGTCATCACTTAGTAACAGAAAAAATTTCTCAGAAATAACTGCCATTTTATCTTGTTCACAGTGCAATATATTTTATTTGATGGTAGTAATGGGTTAAAACTAAGTATGCAGACGACGCGCGACGCTGAAATGTAACCTTTCTTTTCATTAGTACTTTTGTTACTGAGCGCCTTAGAGCCAACTGTAAGTTTTAAAATGTTTAATATACTTGGAGTTGCAAATAATAGCCAGGCTCGTGGTGATAAACTTCATTATCACCGTACATGAATACGCAAATACTGTTGTTACGTATACCGATATATAGCGGACTTGCCCTCCTGGATTGGTGGCGCCTCTATTGGCCTCCGCGGGAAACGACTTCTTTAAGGGAACATGCCTAGGCAGCCAGTTTCCAGACCTTCACTTCTCTAAGACCGTGGTCATGACAACCGAGGAGTAGCTCGGTGGTCATGCCTGTATGCATGGTCTTGTCGCCCTTGGGGCTTCGGTCGACTCCCTGCTGGGGTGCGAGAGGGACTGAAGGTGAGTGAGGAGGTGCAAAACAACAAAGCGGAGGGAGACCGAGCAGCTTTCTTCCGCGTGGCTGTGTCTACGACCCCCCATGGCCAAGCGGACTCACCTCCGCCCCTGACCAACTGCCCCTTCACCCCTCCCCTCGCTACGTCTAAGTCTACGCACATCCTCTCTTCACAATGACCAAGTTTCCGACCCATTAGTGCCACGCTCCATATTTAAGTTTTCACCAGCCTCTTCTTTACGTCTCGTCTAAGATCCCCTCTCATCCATTCCCTTCTCTTCGAAAATGCTTCTTTAGCGAGCGCAATTCTGCATCTGATGTCCTTACCACTAAACCCATTTTTCTCCAGAATATTTCTCAGATACGTAAACTGCTCGACATGCTCTATCTTCTGCCCTCCCACCCTTATATTCAGCTTCGCCTTCTTACTTCTAGAAAATCTCATCACTTTTGTATTCTTGTGGTTTATCTTCATCCCATACTCTTCGCACTGCACTTCTAATGCATTCACCATTGACTGTAACCCCTTGGCCGACTGACTAACTAATGCTTGATCATCTGCAAATCTCACTGATTTTATCAGCTCCCCTCCTACCTTTATTCCCACCTCCTCCTCCCCCCATGCCTCCCATACCATTTCTTCTGAATACACGTTAAAAAGCAACGGCGATAGTGGGCACCCTTGCCACACTCCCCGTCCTATCGTGGCCCATCCCGATTCTCCATTGGCTACCCTAACCTGCGCAGTCTGATTCATATACAAATTTCGAATCAGACGCCTGTCCCTCCAATCGACCCGCGATTGGAATTCGACACGCGAGCTTGGGACCCATATGATATGGAGATAGTGAAATAATTGGAAATAGTTCAAAACGCGGCACGCTACGTCTTAGGCAGGCATGGGAGATGTGATAGTGTGAGTGATATGCTGACTAGATTGAGCTGGGAAAGTCTTAAGGAAAGGGGGCAGCATACAGGCTAGGCAACCTCTACAAGGCCTACAAAAAGGATAAGGGTTGAAAAGAAATCAGTAAAAGATTGCTCGAGCCAAGCCGAATTGGAAGAAATGACTATAGTTTTAAAATAAGGGCACGACAGCAAAAAACGAACAAAGGAAAATTTTCCTTCGTTAACAGGACGATCGAGGAGTGGAATGCCGTACCTGTAGAAGTATTAAATCTTTTCCCAAAATTTTATAAGGAGTTCAAGAAAGGACTTTGCCTCACAAACATTAAGCGAACCGACTCATATTATTTATGTGAAATATTGATTATTATTTGTTAATTGAGTATTGGAGTGATGCATGGACCATTACCACCAGGCAAATTCCGAAAATAATGTAATTGGGTAAATAAATAAATATTGTGGAAAAATAAGAGAAACTGAATCCTCCCCTCTTGACCAACTCAAATAGTAATATCATAACTATTTCCTATGTCTCGCGGACTCTTCTGCAGCATTTTAGATTGAAAATATTTACGAAAATCCTGCTTGAGATAGAAGTGTTTATGGGAGACTTCAATGTCACGTTGAGATAGTAATCTTAAGGGCCCTGAGAAATTTTTAGGTGATTTCGCCTCGTATGAGACGCACAACTACATTTCTACGTCTTATCGCCGTTTTCACGGAACAACTGCGACGAGAAAAAACGCTGTAACAACCTTTATCTTCCGCAATCGTACCAACTATTTAGTATGTGATTACTCAAATTTCAGCGTTGGGATTGGTTGTAGGCGTTGGTAAATGTTCGGAATTTTGTCTAAATAATGCCTTTAGTTAATATTTAATAATTTATGAGGTTCGAATTTAGTTAAGCCAGTAGTTCAATTTGTGTCTATAAAAATATTTTTTTCAGCTTTATGAACTCATAATACATGTACCAAGAAGGACAATTACTAATTTAAATACATCTGAATAGCTAAATGGCATTATAAGTTATACTAAAAGAAAGGGAAATGGAAACTCTCAAGGCATAGTGTGACTTCCATAAAATCAATGGTCTGCGAGTTCACTTCGTGGAATGAATGCATCTTAGGCAAAATGAAAACTTGGTTATATTCCACACAAATTTATTAAGAACACGACCGGTTTCGACCTTTTCAGGTCATTCTCAATTGTTACAATATTTGTTATTTCAAATATTGTAACACTTGAGAATTACCTGAAAAGGTCGAAACCGGTCGTGTTCTTAATAAATTTGTGTGGAATATAACCAAGTTTTCATTTTGCCTAAAGTGACTTCCATAGTCTAATTCTACCAGGTAAATAACACTTCAATTTTGCTCAACCCTAAACCAAAGCCACTTTGCTGAGTTAAAACACTCTAAATTGCGTGAATACATCCACCACTTGGTTTCTCCATCGGTACTTGAAGTACATTTGATGAATATGAACAAACTATCTTAATTTTTGACTAATTTATCCAGGAATAGCTAGCCCGTGGATACAATTGGGATGAACCGGAGATATCCCCGTAAGCGTCCGTTTTGACCGCTATTCATTCGTTCACGTTGTGACCGCTCAAACAGCTTCACAGGCAAAGATTGTGGTAGCACGATGGAGGGGCCAGGATATTTTATCGCAGCAAATCTAGTATCATAGTATACGTGCTGGATACAAGTAAACTAAGCGAGGCATCGTATGATACGTAGCGTTGATAAACGTTAATTGGGATGCTTGGCAAGTGCGACGTTAAAGTAGGGGAAATCAGCTTCTCCCTTGTTAGGCCCCACTTGGAATATGCTGCCACTATTTGAGATCCTTGTGAAGTAGGCTAGAAAACTGAGTTAGAACGCAGGCAGCGAAGATCGGCAAGATCCGTTGAAGGCCGTTTTGATAATCTCGTTAGTGTTACTGACCTTTTGCAGCATATGGAATGGGAAACGATATCAGACCGTCGATTAAAATGTATAGACTCAATCTATTATGTAAGTTCCAAACCGATCTATTCTCTGACGACGTTGATAATAGCACGCCGTGCATGTTTACAACATAACTCCTGACTATGTCAATTTGTGTTGTTACAAAATACATATATACTAACGGTCCCTCTCCATTGGGAACATATAATATTCTATAAATCCGATATACTAGGGTAGATCAGATCATGAGAATAAAACTAGGGAACTAGGGAACGATAAGGGACCATAAGAGCTGCCAATGATACTTTAAACTGGGTTTTTTTCGATAGGTAGTGTAGCTCTTATTAGTAGTAGTACTCCCTAATACTTGAATCTTTATCTGTTCCCTAGTACTAAAAGCACGCCGTGCGTGTTTTCTACATAACTCTTGAGTCTTTGTCCAAATGTGTAGTTGCAAAAGACATATATACTAACGGTCCCTCTACATTAGCAGCATATCTGTAGTGTAGTGCATGCTTATGAAGCTTCACCTCATGACATGCATTAGCGATTTATGCTAATTCATAGTTAGTCGTAGTTACACTAACTTTATGGTATAGTGTAATGCATGTTGGTGACTACTCACACCCTGCCACACACCTCTGAGGTGGCTTGTAGAGTATTTTGTAGATGTAGATTATTCTGCAATGCTTGGATAGGAAATCGGTCGATATTTGGAAAAGATGGGATATGGGGTCATCCGCTGATTAATGATGTTGAAAGCAGGGATATGACCCGGTACGGAACAATACGTTTCGTGCCGGACCTAGTCGGCACGAAATTACCCATTATGGTAAAGTGCCGGACCGGGCGAGGTTCGAAATTACTCGAAATGATTTAGTTTCGGACCGGAAGAGGCACGAAATTTTCCAAAATGATTTAGTGCCGGATGGCAATGGTCAAGTGCTTTTTCTTGTCATTTCGTATCACTCTTTGTGGCTAACACATGTATACTACATTAATAATCACTAGCACTAATTAGGGTATTCATTATTGACGTTAACAAAGAAAACTCAAATATTTCCCATACCACTTGTGCACACAAGAGTTACGGACGCAAGTATCCCTCTAGACCATGTACAAGGGTGCCGCTTCCGAGTTCCGCACCCGCCTTACACGCACTGATAAAACGAACCTGATCATACTTCGGGGTTACACAACTGGATTATGGATCCAGGAACACACCTGCTTGTCGCCTTCTTAGTCCGCGCCTGGGTGCCGCGCCTGGGGTCCGCGCCCGTGTTCGGCACCTTGTGAGGTTCAATGGATAAGTATCATTGAGTGGTGAGAGGTCGCGTTGACAGCGGGTAAGACTGAAGGTTTGGTTTGTTCCTTTTTAAGCCCCTCTCCCACCACCGGCTGGAATTTCCCCGCCAAAAATGGTGGTCAGTCTCGGTGGATAATAAAAGGCGCACATTGGGGATTTTCCCTAAAGATTAACCGAGTGGTAAAGAGTATGCCATGTACGTACCTTCCTGAAAGAGGTCTAAGAATAAATGGATGGAAATCAATAAAATTAACTTCTCGGAAAATATACAAACAAGTCTCTTGAGGGTAAAATCCCGTTAAGAAAGTGAATTGTCACGTATTTCCCTTCGAGTGGCCCGCCAGTAATGGAAGTAGCAGCAGGCGATCTTATAAGCTGCAAGGGTTATTGTTACTATCTCGTTGCTGCCAATTCTCAGTTGGGTAGACACCTTGTGGGCGACTCCTGCATTATCCTCATCAGTCTTAATCGTCGGCGACACCAAGACAAATTGCTACTGCTTCTTACAGTGAGTTGTGACAAGGTAAGACTTATGAATACCGGACAGTGAACTTAAAGCATGGGACGACCACTTTTGGATTTTATTCAAAAGTTTTCCACTTGGATGAAAACACCCAAGTGTCCATATGTGAAATCGAAGACTGCTCGACCGTAATTAAAGTAAATAAAAATTTTAAACAGAATTCTTCCGTTTCCAATAATGCGTCAATGAGAGCCGCTTTTATCATCCTTTCCTTTTTAGAGATGGGCACTTATCAAATCGCATTCTTTCTGTAAGTTGAATTTTAAAGCATCACTACTTTCGGGGACAACAGTTTTAGCACTCGACTATGTAGCTAAACAATAAAAAAAACCAAGGGGTTAAGATTTTAAGTTTTCGCAGCGAGTAGAGTTGCTAAGAGGCTTCCGTGATCGGCTGCGTTGTGCGTGTTGATAACTTCGCCATGCGCCATTCCAGGAGGCATCTTCAGGAATGGGATTCATCAACCCATTCCTGAAGATGCGTCATGCAATATCCGCAAAAGCTCGGAAGTTATCAACGCGCACAACGCAGCCGATCCCGGAAGCCTCAATTAACAAAGAAACCTAGAGGTCTGCATATAAACCATTTACTTCATATTAAAGAATATATACTCTACGTTCAAATATTATTAATACTATTTTATTTCATTTAAGACATTTTTAAATTAGGCGATAACGTAAAAAATGACCTTTATAGGCATATTTCAAGCAGGCAAGTTTACTTTTTTTCTTATAATTCCTTTGCAGTATCGGTACCAAATTGTGGTACCTGATAAACGAGATTGTTCTCTATTTGTGTTGCAAATTTCAGAATTTTATCGTATGTAGGTCTATGTGTCATGTAGGTATCTATGTGAATTCTCTAAAACAACGTCTGAGTTTTAAAATGTTTTCTCCAGTTCAGTCTCGGTTCATCGATGCATGGTCACGGCAATGTTACGCATGGTTATCCAGGGCGGATTGCAGCCAGGCGCAACTCCACTGAACTGAATATAAATATCAATCACTTTATAATCAACAATTTATTTTGCCTTTAACCAGCACTAAAAATTAATGACTCATGCTTTGCTTATGGCAATACAACCAAGAATGCTTTTCTAAGACGTACCTCTCCGGAGAAATAGTGTATTTCCAACATGCAGAAAAAACATTTTGTCACATGGTAAAATTCTAAAATTTATTTCTCTGGTGGAAAACAATGTTGTTTATCAGGTAGACTCACCTTGATGAAGAAATTCCATTGTACTGATTCATAAGCCAATATTAGTAACATTTCACTATCTCTTCTCCCGCCACTCTCTTAAGTCTTTACCATGCCCCTCAACTTCGATACCCCTCCCCTGTCACTGCCCTCTATCCCTCAAAACATTCCATTCCTATCTCGCGCCCCAGAATACTCCTTCCTTCCTTCTTCCCTTTAACCAGTTCTTCCCCAGTACACTTCTTCAATACTTTCTCTCCTCTAAAATTGTGCTCATGACTCTTCCCTGAAAATTGGTATTTCTTTGTTTTTCCCCACGTGCCTCCTGTATTCAAGGTCGCTCTAACCTTGAGCGACCTTGAGCGACGGGTTTGAGCGACCTTGCCTGTATTGCGGCTACAATGTTGCCTCCCTAGGATATTCACCAAACTGCCAACAACACTTTCTTTTCCCCCATTTTTAGTTGTATACCTGTTGGTGGTTCCATAAATCCAAGGTTCTCTTCCCTCTCCTAACCAGAATTCTGTTAATCCCTTTGAAGGCTCGAAGGGTCCTCAGACCAAACCGTACCCCATGCGGTGTCCCTGCCTGACTCCCCCCTTCTCTCCGCCATCTGTAGCAATGTTGACCTTCCAGTCGGTTTCCTCCATCTTTTTCAAGACAAAGAACAAAGCCTTCAACACACTTCCCACTAATGGGATGAAGTACGGAATCAACTTAAATGGGTACGGTCCCAAACTAAAAAAAAAAGATATTTCATTTCTCACAGAACGTATCGTTCCTTTTCGGATCGGCTTCATCTTGGCAAAATACGATCGGACCAATATTTCCGTACCGTTTGATAATATTTTTGCTTTCGTCCCTGAGTTCTGCGCTCAAGTTCTACATCCAGGTCGCGCATTCGAGTCACCACATCCACGCCCCAATCCGTGTCCCGCACCCGCGCCCCTATTAGTACAACTACGCCAAACATCCGCATCCTGCAACCGAACTGTTCCCGCACCCCACAAGGGGTCCCGTACCCCGTAACGGCGTCTAACACCCTTACCACGCGTCTGCATCCCTGAATCAAGCCCCACAAGTTCGAAGAAAACCAGCAGACGCGTTCGAGAAATCACCAGGAATTTGAATTACACGTCAATAAAAAAATAATATGGAGAGAATCTGATTGAAATGTCATACGTATGTAGTTCGCTCGACAAAAATCGCGCTAAAAGGCGGGTGCGTGTCCACAAAAGTACGTGTGCTCTAAATTTGTATTTATCTTTTCTTGTTTTTATGCCTTAAGTCCGCCGCTTAAAATAACCCAACTAATTTATTTTTGTTTCTTATTTTCCACTTTTTTCTTTGTTCTCCAATTGTTCATCATCAGTTTGCTTTGTTTTCTCCTCTTCCCTTTGGTCCAGGTGTTATGTATTTTCTTCTCTTCCCTTTTCAGGAAAATCTTCACATTTTACATCAATATTCTAAATGCAATTTAATGCTGTATAATTCTCCGTTATCCCCATCTCTTCCATGTACTTCTTTAATCCTTGGACCCACAGGTTGATATTCTTACTTTCTTACACATCATAAAAGCTCGTTTTGTGAGTAAACGTATGCCCATATCAATTCTGAATTCCGAAGGACCTATTTCTCCGTTTCCTGATTGCATCTGACCTATTTTTTTCTCATCCTTGTAGCAGTATTCATTCATCTCAAGTCTAAAGACGACTTTTTTCTGTTTTTAGTGATCCCAGAGTTTTTCTCTGACCTTTATTTCCTTTATCATGTGGGTTTTCATTATTTGCAGATTAACAGATCATGAATGGTATTCATGCAGCGGATCTATCACTCCGAATCCATTTGCTTTCGCAATTGGCTTCTTGCGAAAACTATCAATAACTGAGATGAATTCTTCTTTCCTTGTCTATACATGGGATGCACAAAAATACCATTCATCATCATGGGATGATTAATAGCAATTTTATTACATCATATATCTGGTGTTGAGTTCACGTATTCTGCGGTGAACATTCTCGTTTGAATGAAATTGAAAAGATGAGAGTATTGTTGGCGGGTGCTTTACAAAACTCAGAGATCGTGATCTCACCGTACACCTTTTCAACGATCGAATGAAACAACGGCTGAAGGCGGTAATCACGTATTTCAAGGGAATCTTGAAGAAATTCGTTTGCCTTACGTTTATGTTCTTATATTATTTCTGGAATTAATTATATGGCGACAAATCAAACTTCAGCCGTAAGCCGGCGAAATTATCTTTCTTAAGAATTCCGCTTTTTTCGAGGCCTACTGTCGTGTTTAATATTAATTATAATCTTAAAACAATTTAAAAATTATGTACAACTCTTGGTGTGCGAATATGAAAATTGATCTACAATCAGCTTCCATTGATACTTCATCTTCATAAGTTGACATGATGTTATATTATAGTGTTGTAATAATTGCGACGATATGATGATGTTAATTGATCAATATAAATCCATTAATGAAAATCCTTGTTTCAAATCCACAAGTGTTCATCATAAGTCCTGTATAATTCTGAGGATCCCACAAGCTAGCCGTAGTATGAACATTTACGGCGTTGTTCGCAAGTGCACACAAGTATAAAAATCCCACGGGTAACTGTTTCCTCTCTGACATTCTCACGAAACCAATGGCCTCTTTTGGCATAAAAGTGATCTAGTATCGTCAATTCCCACTTGCAAAACAAACAATATTAATTTTTTAACTATCTTATGAGCTGTCAATGTAGGAAGATATCCCACAACCATGCTTCCAATTTCTTTTTTCGGCTATGATTAAATTCCTAAAGGATAAAAGTCCCAGGCATCACACATTTATTTTAATATTTTTCATTTATCGTCCTTGATTAATTCAGAATGGAGCTGTGATTAAAACTAAGTACAAATTTAATTGATGCCAGTTTTCCCCGCTTAAGGATTGAGTGACTCCATTCGTCTTTTCAACAAAATCGTAATACTCGAGTAAATAATGACTGCCATTATGGTAGGTCTAGATAGGTAGCTTGGGCACTGATTTCGTCATCGGTAATGATTATAGTTTGCCTGTCCATTAATGGAACTTATCTCTTGAATTCATTGAATAATTTGTTTTTTCTCTTACTTGGCGTACACATTTTTAAATTAGATATAATTATAGCCAATGAGAATCTTATTTGCTAAAGGTTTTCATTGTCGATGCAGAAAGATGTTCTTGCAATCACGGGGGGTAATTTAGTTAGTTGTAGCAAGTTTTTTCTCTTTGACATTAGGGATGATGTTTTAATTTTATTTAAAAATTTAAGCAGCTGGATGAAACATAAGTACAGAAGTTACCATTAATGACTCGAAAATTACGAAAAACTCGAAAATGTTTACCACTATAATTTATTAAATTTTATTGTCAAATTCAAAATCAAGCAACAAATGGATCATTCAAGCACTTTTTAAATTAACCCAAATCGTATTTATGCATATTCAGTCAGATTTAAATGCCTAATTTTGTTTATTTGGATAAACAACGTTTCTCGAATAATTAGGTGAAAATCACAACAAAATCCATTAAAAGAAAAATAAATATATGGTCTCATTGTGACCATTGAGTTTTAAAGTAACAAGTGCATTACGCCGATGTTTTAGGTGTCATGTATCAGTCGTCAAGAGAAACTGTGGCAAGACAATTTAGGTATTACGCCATTGCCTGGGTGACTGGAGTACGAAGTGCAATACAGTGGCTTTTAAAATTTGGTCTTGAGCGGTTGAACGCGGCTGCATCCCTGATCCCCATGTTTGTTCCGGCGAGGTGTGGCGTGACAGCATTGCTGGCGCGGCATCGGAGGCTAAAAAGCACGGCAATCCGGCACTTGCTTCCCGCCAGCGTCGAGAGGCTGACTCTCTCGTAGCGGCGATGCGGTCGCTCATTGGTTGCTCGGGAGGGGATGTCGCGGAGGGGAGTGGCGGGGAGGGAGAGAGGGAGGACGAGACAATCGTTTGGAGTAGGGAAACAAGGCTGCGCGGCGTGAACTTCACGCCGTGAAGGCAGTCGGTAATCTGTTTGAGCGGTTGGTGGTGCGTCGTGAGTTGTCTAGGTGCGCCGTTGGATTATGTTTGTGTTGTGTGACGACAAGTGCATGTGGATTGTGGTGGAGTGTTATACATGTTTTATTCCTGGTGAATATAAATAAGCGGGGCATTAGGGTATTATTTTGTTGTCGGTGTACTCCGTTGGATTACGCGTGTGTTGTGTGACAAGTGAATGAGGATTGTGGTGGAGTGCATTCAATATCTTGTTTTGTGAATAGATATTCGTGGGGCTTGTGGCCCCAAGTGTTGGTGTGTGTGTTAAAAATGTTGTGGCCTTTGTGTTTGAGGAGTGAGATAACCATCGGCTAGATTTGCAGCTTGCTGTTGGGATTATAAGTAAGTACTCCACGTTTTTAATTAGCCCTACGCTCTCTTGCTGGTGTAAATAAACAAAGTTGTCCTTGTGGAGGCCGTATTTCCAAGCAGTGACGACGTTTCATGCCGGGAAGATTGTCTCTCTTCCTACATGTTAAGTGACGTGCTCGCTTTGTGAATCATATTGGTCTGCTAAACTTGGTGGCACACGCCTGTGAAGGGTTAATGTTTGGTAGGGTAAAGTTTACATGAAAGGTGGGAAAAAGAATTTGAAGTTCCCTCCTGTGTGAGTTATTTTGGTACATATTTCCTCCAATGGACGATTTATTCACCCTCGCCCACCTCCATTTCTCCACTAGCGAGTGTCACTAATTGTATTTTTCGCTACACCTAAAATTCGTGAATTTATAATTAGAGCACAGATCATTCGCTAAGTTAACGATTGGAGTGCGTTGATTTTCAGCGCTAATGAGAACGAATGCTTGTTAAATGTTCAATATTGTAAGTAAATGGGTATAAATTGAGAAAAATGTTTGCTAGAAATTCAAAACACATACTCTTAACAATTCCTTGAAAATTTCAAATACCTATCTGTGATATGATATGGATTTATTATTATCTGAAAACAAATTTGATTTGTGGAATAAATTGGATGAATGCCGTGGTTGGAAATGAAATTTATAATCACCCTAATTAGTAATTGTACATCATCATTCAAGTATTCTACCAGCTGATTGGTAGGTTCTTGGACAGTCCCCATTTTGTATCCCAACCTAATAGAAATTGTCTCGCATTCCCTCCTAAGGATGGCCCGTTATTAGATCCCTCTTCAATTCTTCATATCTTCTACCTCCTCTTATTTCGTCCAGAATTCCTATCCTCTTCCTTCCTCTCCCACGCTTCCCCAGTGTTCTCCCCTCTATCACTCTCTTCAACATGCCCTCTCCTCTCAAAACCTCCTCCATCCATCTCTTCTGCCTTCTCCGAACCTCTGCCACAAGCTTCCTCTCCTCGCCGACCATATCCAATACCTCCTCGTTCGTCTTTCTCGCCATCCAGTTAACCTTCTCCATCCTTCTCCAAACCCACATCTCAAACGCCTCAAGCCTACGCACATCCTCCATTCGCAATGACCAAGTTTCCGACCCATATAGCGCCACGCTCCATATTAAAGTTTTCACCAGCCTCTTCTTTACGTCTCTTCTCAGACCCCCCCTCATCAATTCCCTTCTCTTCGAAAATGCTTCTTTAGCTAGCGAAATTCTGCATCTGATGTCCTTACCACTAAACCCATTCGCCTCCAAATTACTACCCAGATACGTAAACTGCTCGACCTGCTCTATCTTCTGCCCTCCCACCCTTATATTCAGCCCCGCCTTCTTACTTCTAGAAAATCTCATTACTTTCGTTTTCTTGTGATTGATCTTCATCCCATACTTTTCGCACTGCACCTCTAATGCATTCACCATTGACTGTAACCCCTTGGCCGACTGACTAACCAATGCTTGATCATCTGCAAATCTCACTGATTTTATCAGCTCCCCTCCTACCTTTATTCCTACAGCCTCCTCCCCCCAAGCCTCCCTTACCATTTCTTCTGAATACACATTAAAAAGCAATGGCGATAGTGGGCACCCTTGCCTCACTCCCCGTCCTATCGTGGCCCATCCCGATTCTCCATTGGCTACCCTAACCTGCGCAGTCTGATTCATATACAAATTCCGAATCAGACGCCTGTCCCTCCAATCGACCCCTAATTTCTTCAACACTCCCATTAATTTCGTCCATTCCACCCGATCAAATGCCTTCTCGAAATCTACGAAGCAAGCAAAAACATCCTGTCCATACTCTAGGTTTCTTTCTACTAGCGTCCTCATCACCGCTATAGCGTCTCGCGTTCCCGTCCCTCTCCTAAACCCGAACTGGTCGTCACCTAGGTATTCATTTGCCTTCTTCTCTAGCCTTCTGTTTAGAATCCTCAGAACTTCTTTGGCCGCGTGGGATATTAAGCTTATTGTCCTATAGTCTTCGCAAAAAAATGTTACTTCGTATATTTCACTCTTAATGGATTATCTCAACCGGTATCGATGCTAAATTCTTATTATTGATAAGAACTTTACTATATAGGCGTTTCTGGCAATGCCTTTTATCCTCCTGATTTCCTTAAGGCTGGAAGACGGTGGGTAGTTTTTGAAGGGAATATATCAAAACACAGTATAGCGGACGAGTAAGAGTTGAAAATGGTGAACAAGATCAAGGTCACGGCCTGGGATAGATGGCGAAAGTTGGAGGGTCGGCTATTGGGGTAAGGTGTTCAAAGGAATTTGATCGTTCAACAAATCTGATCCCCCTTGTTTAAAAAAAGGTAATTTCAAAGGTTTCCTAAAATTCCAATTCGGTACCCCCACATCATACCTATAGAATTTAAAAAAATAGTGGGACAGTCATTTCATTTCAATGCTTGGCAAAAAAAGGTTTTTTGTACTATTTATTAAAATATGCGTAATGTTCTCTTATTCCGTCACTTATTTTTCTCCAAGTATGTCCAGCATAAATAAGTATATTTGGGTGAATTACACTGTAGTAAGAACACACGCAACCTTTGTCTTCATCTTGAAATATGTCTTAGGGATTAAAAAAAAGTTTTTAGATGATTACAGGTTTTTCATATCACATTTTCACTTTCTCTTCGGGAATGATATTATTCAGTGTGCATAATCATTTTCAAAAAAGTAAATGTTTACATTTTCATCCCTCAAAAATAACCCGCATCATTTAACCTAACGGAAAGCTAATGTAGGGTTGGGCATGAAAGACTGCGAGAA
The DNA here is from genome assembly GCA_963573305.1 of Pyrrhosoma nymphula. NCBI lineage: Eukaryota > Metazoa > Arthropoda > Insecta > Odonata > Coenagrionidae > Pyrrhosoma > Pyrrhosoma nymphula. The sequence continues at coordinate 99,225,000 of OY754332.1, read as the reverse complement.
AGATTTGTGGTGAACCTCTTGGTAGCGACGCGGGCATATCGTTGACTTCGGTCGAAGTATTCAAAAAAGTGTGGAGCGGAAAAATTATTATGGTTTTTCTTTTATGATGTCTTAATTCCATGAAGTGAAATTGAGAACTATCACTTTAACTTATATTGGGATTTGTACCTTTATGGGAAAACCCTAGACTTAATCTGCTGACGAAACCGGCCTGCAGATGAAAATCTTGTGGGGTGGTTTTTTCCTAAAAATAAGGCAAAGGCCATGTCTTGGTACCCTTTAAATTACCTGTTAATGACGATCAAATTTTTTTCAGGAATGCTTTTCTCAATTTTTTGTTATTAGCGCTGAGCGAGTTCCTAACAATTATTGTTGTTTTTCCTGCGTTTTAATGTTTAAAAGCTGATTTTGTCCTTATCACATTATTTCACGTCGCTTTGGAGGATAATTGCTGAGGAAGTGTGAACAAAAAGTGAATATGGCCCTGTTACTTGTTTTCACTAGGAGCACAAGTGGCTGGCTCATTATGCTTATATTTTTTCTCGAATATGTACCTTGAAACTTAATCAACGAGGTGAAAATAGCAGCTGGCCAAATTAATTTGTTTCGCAATTTTTTATAGAAGCGGATGTTTTGATCCGGTAATGCTAACTTGGGAAATCTGATGAAAGCATTGTCATTCATTACGGATTGATGTTTCTCGTTTCTTTGCTGAGCAGTTAAGGACAAAGATTCCTGAACATGATGGAAACGAGGCATAGTTTGGCAATGGAGCTCCTGAAGGAATTGTTTATATTGATTGAAGGACGAGTGGATGAACAATAATTGTCCTGGTGAAATGTGGTAGTATAAAACGAAGGACTGATACGGTGAGTTCAGTCTGAAGAAATGAGCAACATTCACTGGCCAAATGAGACGGAACGTCTCATTTGGCCAGTGAATGTTGTTCTTAATCTTATATAAATCTTATCTAATAATAATATCTTAATCTTATATTAATTGTGGGTTTTGTTTAAAGTACGGCCGTGTGGAGATTAAAATTCACCCAGCCGCGAACAGGAATGAATGAAGAAAAGTGGGTATTTGAGCTCGTCAGTTGGTTGACACTTATCGAGTAAAGGAAAATGCGAATAGAGTAATGTATGACGTGGGAAAGCGGTGTGGAGAAAGATCGACGTAAGCCGCTAACTTATAACTAAGTATAAAAGTCCTTGACAAGAAACCCTCGGTGGGGACCGTAGTACTGCTGCGCCTGTGAAACGAGTTACCAGCGGCTGCCGATAGTAATGAATATACACGTATTCGATTATCTTTCACCGAATATAGGATTACTAAGTGCCTATAGGGGTAAAATATGAAACTATCCGGCTTTAACCATACCGGCAACTGAATTTTCAAGATATTAATGGGATGAGGGCAACACATGAAGTTAAAAACAATACCGTATGCTCATTTTTGTGGTTCATCGCGTAATAATCACCATAACGGGAATTTCTGCTGGCATAAAAACAAAAGAACGATTACACAAGGTATTTTATGATTTGCATCAATAGCTCGAAAAAATATCCACTTTTGGCTTAAGATTTAATTGTTGAAATTCCTCTTTAATTGCTGGTAACGAAGAGAGATAAAGAGCCGGAAACAACACTGCTGTGTTCTAATTGTGCATAGTAGAGCGATAGTCGATCGGTATTGCCGCTGTTTTTCTTCATAAATACCGTTCCGTACAGCTGGAGACTCAGCACTAGTCCGTGCTCCGGTCTCCATGGGGTGTCTCCCTCCTCATTGGCCACCTCCCTGCCCCCCTCCACTAAACAGACCAACACTCTACCCTGGCGGAGTTATCAGTTCAGCTCTCCACACTTCCTCCTTCCAAGGTGGGGTAATATATGCTACACCCACCACCCAGCTTTCCTTGCTCCATTCGCCGCCCTCCCTCCTTGTTAATTATGTTTCACTATTTGTACCATAATAAATTAAGACAAGATCCTTCAGTTGTTTTACAACGAATGATGTTGATACTCTGCGATATACCACTTTTGCTTCGTGTGAGGGCCAAGCGGTGGAAACATCCGTATTGGGTGCATCTAATAACACGTCACGGAATATTGAAATTACAGTTTTACAATTCGTTTGAAGATATATGTGTACATCCTATTAAGTTTTTCAATACTGTGGAGTGAGTAGAAGTATTTTCGATGAACTGCTACAAATATTTAGCCCATCAATCACATATCCAATATAATATCCTGCAAAATGAAGCTACCGGTTTGCCAAAACTAAGGATGCTTGACTCCAATATTGTCAAATGGGATTAATACGCTGATATATGGTAAGAAAATTTGTCGTTTGTATTTAAATTATTTTATGAATTTGACCTGATATTCGTCTTAGGACTATTCCATTTGTTTTAAAGTCAGTTTTTGTTCATTATATTAATTTGTTTCATGGCCGGAAAATTCGATTGTATTCATTCTGTGGATGTTTCTTGAGACGCAGGGTAATGTGATACCATTTGAATTGCGCGGAAAGCATTTTTCACTCTGCTTGGCTCATTCCATTACCATCACTAAATCTCAAGGACAGATATACGACAAGACTAGCCTGTTCGTGTTTTTACGAGTGGGCAATTTTACGCAGCTTTGTCAAGGTGTGGTAACAAGTTATTCAAGGAAAGATTTAAAAAATTGACAACTCTACTTACTTTTTTGTGTTTACTCCGAATTATTTTAAATGGCATGTTGCTATTTTGGTTTTAAAAGTAATTATTAAAGTGACTTCCAATACGTTTAGCCACACTTGTTAAAATATACTTCGATATTTTGGGTGATGTTTGAGCTTGAAGTATTTGGGTAGAAATAATATTGCGATTTATTTATTACATTTAATGGTATTTAAACATTTTAATTACAATTTTAAATAGATGGAATGAGCTAATTTCTCAATTTGAGAAATAAGATGGAAGAACTTTTTTCTATTGAAGAGGGTTTTTGTTGTATATATTACTTGTATACATTATGAGAGATGGGTCGAAACTGCGATCAAACTACAGTAAAAACTTTGAGAGGCGGAATATTTCTTAGGCAGAAACCTGTTCAAGGTGTAAATATCGTACTTGCATTGCATAATGTTCAAATTTTTCTGAAGAAAGTCCCTCAATAAGGCGAAACCTGCGAGACGTGGGCGGAGCTATGGATGTATTAGTAACGAGAGAGGTTTTTAAATTCACGATGCCGTTCCGATCCTTTGATGAAACGGGGAATGAGGAGGACGAAAAGTAATGAATAAGCTTGCTCGCAGCAGGTTCACAGAGACATTTTACGTATACGTACATTCAAAGAGATATACATATTGTAGACATTACTTGGTGATTTGAAAGAAATGCTTATTTTTCATCCTGGTTCGAGTGAAATGTTGGCTGGAAAAGTTACTCCCTTCAAAGCTTAAGAATCTGATATTCTGCTTTGGTCCACGGCCAAATGTTACCTGAACTGTCTGTCTGCGTGCTCCTTCAACAATTAGTCTGAGAATCTCTTTTCGTTCAAAGAGACGCGGAGCCGCAATGAAACCAATTCCCTTCTCGGGGGATACTAAACTCATAAACGTTTTTTGATATCATAACCCGGGATTATCTCCTCTCTCGATTTTTGCTCCTCATGGTTTTCGGTCCTCTGGTTCCACTTTTGTGGTAACTAAGGACGAAAACAATACATTATGCCTAAAATATTGTTTTATTGGCTTGGTACACTAATGATGAGTCATTAAATTTTAAAGTGACCCTAATGTTATCAATTAAGTTGCTAATTCACAGTGTTCCTTGGGTCTTATTGATCATGATTTTTAACAATGAAATGATTTTTTTACTTCCGTACAGAAAGGCAGGGTGATAGAGTTGGGGGAGATATAGGACCAACTTTTCGTTTGATATTGTGCTTTTGTCGTCGGTTTCTTATTTGGTGAAGATGGTTTCCTCTTACTCTTTTGTCGAAGATTCCTTAACCTGATGGAGTCAGAAAATCTCAAATTTTCCTATAGCTGTAGACCATCAGAGCTAGGTTTTTGTCCGAAGGAAAACTATAGTAGTCTTTGAAAAATGCAAATAGAGTGAAATTTAATGAGGACGTTACTCAATGATGGAAGTGAGATATTGAGAAGCGAAAAGAGAAATGGTGTAGGAAAGGCTTAAATGATCAAGCATGTAACCGGTCAATTGTCAGCAGCAGGCGAGAATGATGATTTACGATCAGATTATTGAGTGGAGTGTATTCCTTGGCTGTGATATTCTACACTATTTCGAGTGGCAGCTTTGATTGTGAAAGAGCATGATGCTCTTCCAAACTCATTATTAAAGGTGAAGACCTGGTAACTTACGCTGTTGCAAATGCACGACAGGTACATGATTTACTCTCAATCACACTGTCCACGAATTGGCGGTGAGTGTCTGTCGACTGCAGAAAGTTGCCTCAAAGTCTTGAGCGCGAATGCGTAATTAGAGATTGGTCCAGCACGTAGTTGTAATTATCGAGAGAAGAGAAGATTGTTGATTGCATTGGCGAGGAGTGGTGCAAAAACTGAAAGCAATAAAGTCGGAGGATTAGGTTTGAGAGACCGTCCGTGGAAGTTCAGAACGAGAATTAGAATATATGGCCGAGGGATAAGAGTGCATATATGGATGACTTATAGAAGAATAGCACGGCATAATAAGAAACAAGTATAAACATGAATTACAATTAAAATAATTTTATTGCGGAACATGCTGGGTGAAACAGCGGGTAGTTTGAAACATGAAATGATTTCGGGAAAGCCGTGAATGTTGTTGGCAATGAAATTGCTGTGGAGGAATTCTAGATTGTGCCGTGGAAATTACCAAAAGTGATGAAAGAGAGCGGAAGGGCGTAAAGGAAGAGGAGTGACACGAGGGCGAGGGCAAAGAGAGGGCAGCAAAGAAAGCATTAGGAAAATTTTAGTGACTGTGGGAATATTGTGTTTATTGCTCATCGTGCTCGATGGATCGGGCTTAGGGTTGAGCGAGATTAGTTAGTGTGAGGGGGACCGGCCGAGGAGCGCTCGCTGTTCGAGTGTCAGCGATGGGACGACGGAGGGTGAGTTGGAGAAGCCGAGAGAGCTGGTTAGGCGCGGCAAGGGGTCGAACCAATGTGTGCGGCGAGGAGGGGGTGAGGGAGGTGGGTGCCCGGGGGAGGGTGGGGAGGGCGTGACGGATATTAACTTTCATGATTTTAAATCAGCCATTAGCGAGCGAGAAGTATGAACCGGGCTTGATTACGCTGATTGGGCTAGTATATGTATAGCGAAAGTTGGTGGCAATCGCCAGCGGAGCGTTTAAGGTCACTGAGAACGAATAAAGCGTTGATGAGAGACCAAAGTTCTACATCTACATACTACCCCGCAAGCCGCCTCAATAGGCGTGTGTCGGGGGTGTTTGGACACCAGCCGTTTACATATAAAAAGGAAACGCTTTAATGAAGTTACGCCTTGCATTTATTGAAGTCCCTTATTGTTCGGGGGAAAAACGAATTCCCATACCTATCCATTCGGCAAAATATCTCTCTCAATTTATCGTTTCTGTGGGACCTGGAAATATAATGGGGTTCTTATATGATGTTCTCCGTGTCGCTCTGAAAGATATCTATTCTCAATTTCTCAAGCAATTTATGCCTAGCGCGCAGCCTCCGAGTCTCTAGCTGCTCCCAGTCTAATTCGTTTAACATCTGCGTAACGCTGTCTGTACGCCCGTAGCGAACGCCCGACGAGTGCGAAATAGCACCTCTCTTTTACTTTTTCATCTGAGAATCTTCCCACAATACGCTTGACGAATCATAGCTTCTTCAGAGCTCTGCCACAAATATCACTTCTGCCACAAAGTTATCGAAGGGCTCTGTTGTGGACTTCAAGAGAGAACCTAAGGATCATTATCCCTCCACTCTTGTTTGATCTCCTCTCTCCGACGTCATTTTCTGTACGGGCGAGTGCCGCCAAGTTTTGCTACACCTACTATACATGAAAGTATCTGATCTCAATAGGATGTTCCACTTTACACTTTATGAAACTTCCATGTTGAACTACTGCTGCATTTTTATTGTCCTTTAATGGTGCAGTTCAGTGTTTTTCAACCTGTGGGTCGCTACCCCAAGGGGGTCGTAAAGGCTTGATGGGGGGGTCGCGGTCGCAAGCCAGGTAGGATAAAAAGCAATGGTTATAGGTCCTACACTACATTCAAAATACAAAAATTTCAGATTGCAATCTACACCTACAGTACATTAATGATACAATAATAATTTCAGTGAAAAGGCTGTGCCTGTTTATATTTTTACTAATTTATAGAATCGCGGTTCTATTTTAGAGACGCAAATAGGGGGGTCGTAGGAGGTCGCTTATTCAAGAAGGCTGAAAAACACTGGTGTAGTTTAATAGTAATGAAATTTTTGATGGTGTTTTGAGAGCCACTTAATATTTTTCTTCTTGCGCCATTATATTTTAATCCTGAGTATAGCGATCTTCACATTCTTGATTACTTTTATGATGCATTGAATAATAATCCAAATCTGTTGATTACTTCTTTTCGAAAAAAATGTGGCACTAAAAGCATGCTATTCCTATGCCTGTGTATCATATGAAACCGCATTTCAGTTTTTATCACTCGTACAAGCGCAGCCATATAATTCCAGACAGCGATTGCGAAAATGCGTCAAAGTTTTGACAAGTTTCTACGTCAATGAATACGCGTTCATTCAAGTATTCTACCAGCTGATTGGTAGGTTCTTGGACATTCCCAATTCTGTATCCCAACCTCATAAAAATTGCCTCGCTTTCCCTCCTAAGGATGGCCCGTTATTAGATCCCTCTTCAATTCTTCATATCTTCTACCTCCTCTTATTTCGTCCAGAATTCCTATCCTCCTCCTTCCTCTTCCACGCTTCCCCAGTGTTCTCCCCTCTATCACTCTTTTCAACATTCCCCCTCCTCTCAAAACCTCCTCCATCCATCTCTTCTGCCTTCTCCGAACCTCTGCCACAAGCTTTCTCTCCTCTCCGACCATATCCAATACCTTTTCGTTCATTTTTCTCGCCACCCAGCTAACCTTCTCCATCCTTCTCCAAACCCACATCTCAAACGCCTCAAGCCTACGCACATCCTCCCTTCGCAATGACCAAGTTTCCGACCCATATAGCGCCACGCTCCATATTAAAGTTTTCACCAGCCTCTTCTTTACGTCTCTTCTCAGACCCCCCCTCATCAATTCCCTTCTCTTCGAAAATGCTTCTTTAGCTAGCGAAATTCTGCATCTGATGTCCTTACCACTAAACCCATTCGCCTCCAAAATACTACCCAGATACGTAAACTGCTCGACCTTCTCTATCTTCTGCCCTCCCACCCTTATATTCAGCCCCACTTCTACAAAATCTCATTACTTTCGTTTTCTTGTGATTGATCTTCATTCCATACTTTTCGCACTGCACCTCTAATGCATTCAACATTTACTGTTACCCCTTGGCCGACTGACTAACTAATGCTTGATCATCTGCAAATCTCACTGATTTTATCAGCTCTCCTCCTACCTTTACTACTACCTCCTCCTCTCCCCATGCCTCCCTTACCATTTCTTCTGAATACACGTTAAAAAGCAGCGGCGATAGTGGGCACCCCTGCCGCACTCCCCGTCCTATCGTGGCCCATCCCGATTCTCCATTGGCTACCCTAAGCTGCGCTGTCTGGTTCATATACAAATTCCGAATCAGACGCATGTCCCTCCAATCGACCCCTAATTTCTTCAACACTCCCATTAATTTCGTCCATTCCACCCGATCAAACGCCTTATCGAAATCTACGAAGCATGCAAAAACATCCTGCCCATACTCTAGGTTTCTTTCTACCAGCGTCCTCATCACCGCTATAGCGTCTCGCGTTCCCGTCCCTCTCCTAAACCCGAACTGGTCGTCACCCAGGTATTCATTTGCCTTCTTCTCTAGCCTTCTGTTTAGAATCCTCAGAACTACTTTGGCCGCGTGGGATATTAAACTTATTGTCCTATAGTCTTCGCACGTTGTTGCCTTACTCTTCTTTGGTATATGAATTAGTACAGTCTTCGCGAAGTCTTCCGGCCACGCTCCATCCTCATAAATCCTACGAATAAGCAAAAAAAGTTTTGATCTGCCCGCCGGCAACGGGGAATGCTGTGGCGCGGCGTGTGTTGGGAAGCGCTATTGTTCCCAAACCTTCGTTATGGCGATTTTGAAGCCATATCAATTGAAATGGACCTTCATGTACGCTACAATTATGTTAATCCAGGGAAATCGATCTCCCTTTACGGTTTCTACTGTTACCCAAGTTAGCATTTATTCCGATTTCCTCGGATGAAATACAGGCTCTAACAATGGCATTTCACGCGTATATTTTAGCCTTTAAAAGGATATAGCAAATTCGTTGGGCTAATTATAACCATCTAAGAAACGGAAACTTATTTTGAACGGTACCAGCCAGCAGCTGGTGTCTAATTGCCGCTCCGCCCTCACTGCGGCGGGCTTCGCAAAAAGGGTATTTTTAAGACCCCGCGAACCGTTTGTGCAGTCAATAATGTTTATTTTCGGAAGATAAACTAGCATTTTTGGTGAGAGATGCATATATGCATTTAGTTCTGAATTGACAGTGGAAGAGGACAGTTGTGCTTTGGTGCTTTTTTTTGAGAAACACTTGCCTGGTTTGGTTTTGATTACTGAAAACCTGTGACCACTTTGTCATCAATTCCGGGCAGCCTTTGTGGTGATATTTTTTTATCTATTTTACCAGAATTCGGTCACCCATTCAGGTATGTGTTTTAATTTCGCACACCTCGTAATATTCACAGAAGCTACAGAGTAGTAATATCTTAAATGTTATATCGGCATTAGTTTCCTAATGGTATCACTAAGTGTCTCACATTTTTTTATTTTTTGTCCCTCCTGTGTGTGAGCGAAAGTAAATGCATAGTTTTTTATAGGGAGAAGGTAGAGTTTTGTACATGTTCAGTAAAAATAAAATTTCGCCACGAAATATCTCGTCTACTGTTGCATAAAAAATATATCTTTGACACAAACCACCGTTCAAAGGTATTTGAGTTATCTACCAGGAAAATTTCACTTAGAAGGTAATAGTGATGCTACCAAGGCCCTTACTGATTTCCTGATGTTTTATATCTTGGTGCGTTACCAACAGAAGTGGGAAGTTAGTTCTAGGAATAACGAATGATTCCTGAGACGATACGAAAATGGCTCTGCCTACTATATCTCTCTAAACTCAACCCGTGGTTCTACATGCCTTCCACGGTTCACAAAGTTCTCATACACGATGCCGGAATTGCAAAGGAGGCATTTCCATTGGGGCAATTATCAGAAGTTGCTTTAGAGGCACGAAATGAGGATGCAAGAAAATTTAGAGAATGTTCAACTGAAAAAAATGAGAGATTGGCCACCAACGAAGCCTTACATCTTATCTTTACCTCGGAACCCTTAATTTCTAACACCTAAACATAAATACCAAAAATATCAGGAGTATGCCAAAGGATCTAATAAGATTAAACTATTATATACTTCATTATATTAGAGTATTCAATTAAATGAAAGGGATATAACAACATTAAGCGATGCTGAACAGAAATTGATAGATTATGGAAGTAAAGATTCTTCAGTCGGCTCAGAAAAATACCATTAATATTGCAAGGGATTTGTTCTATGTTCTCCAACAATTTAGTAATAATATATTATACAGTAAAAATCCAAAATCGAAATAAAAAAATTCTCAAATTTAATTTACGAAGGTTTTTCTCCTTTCTAGCAGTATGTTAGATATCATTCGATTTTTTTCTTTCTGACATTACGTTAGGTATTATTCAATGTCAGTACATTTCATATTCAATTCTATCATTAAAATTTCAAATCAACTACAACCACTGACATTGTGTGCACGTTTTCCTGATAAATTTATTAAAGATACAATTTAAGTCGTTCACAAAAAGAGAAGCAGGAATATATTTTCTGGTAGAACTCACAAACGGTCCATAAGAGAAATACCCTTTTTGCGAAGGCTGCCGCAATGAGGGCGGTAATTAATAATAATAATAAATAAAACGTTTATTGTCGTAGACCCTTATCGGTCTTCCAGACACCTTAGTACATTAATTACCATTTACACAAGACATTATTTAAAAAAATATCATAATGCTTATAAGACAGTGTTTACACAAAAATATACATAATAATAATAAATTTACACATAAAATACAAGAAAGTGTTTCCACAACAAATTTAAAAATGGTCACAGTGTTACAACAATCAATTCCATTTTCACTTTCTCCCTCATTATCTTTCGTGATTACGGATTGAATTAATTTCCTTTTAAAACAGGGTACAGAACTACATGTTTTTATAACTATTGGGAGAGTATTCCAATTTCTTGCCACAGTGGCGATGTAAGATTTATGGTACATTTCAGGTTTGTTCTGTGGGATCTGTAGGTCTAAATGATGGGATCTTGTTAGCCGGTTTTGTATGTTTTTTTTAAATAAAAGAGTTAAACAGGTATGGAGGACAGGTTTACTTGAAAATTTTGAAGGCGGAGAGAATAGATAAATAAAGCCCTCTTTCTCTAAGTTTAAGCCACTTTAGTCTCTTGTATAAATCAGTAACATGATCCCACCGTTTTAGATCACATATAAATCTCACAGTATCATTCATAGTAATCTGGAGCCTATTATTTGTTTCTTCGTTGATATTGCTTAGTGCACCGTAGCAGTAATCAAAATGTTCGAAAATAATTGCATTTACGAGAGTTTTTCGTATGTTTGTTGGCAACTGGTTTTTGGATTTGTATAATTGGTGAAGAGTTTTATAGCTTTTACTCCTAATGTTATAGCAATGTGCATTCCAATTTAAGTTCCTGTCCATTATTACCCCTAGATTATTTACGTGTTCTGATAGGAATTCTGGACGAAATAAGAGGAGGTAGAAGATATGAAGAATTGAAGAGGGATCTAATAACGGGCCATCCTTAGGAGGGAAAGCGAGACAATTTCTATTAGGTTGGTATACAGAAAGGGGACTGTCCAAGAACCTACCAATCAGCTGGTAGAATACATTGATGAAAAAAAATATAGGGGACAGCTTTATTTTTGACTGTGATTGCTGAAATGTGGTGAAAATTTATCTTAGATGTAAGTTTCCTACTGCCGATAATAATAGCCTTAGTTTTAGTAATTAGACACCAGCTACTAGGTGGTACCGTTCAAAATAAGTTTTCGTTTGTTAGGTGGTTATAATTAGCCCAACGAAGCTGCTATATCCTTTCAAAGGCTAAAATATATGCGTTAAATGCCAGTGTTAGAGCCTGTATTTCATCTGAGGAAAGCGGAATAAATGCTAACTTGGCTAACAGTAGAAACCGTAAAGGGAGATCGATTTCCCCAGATTAACATAATTGTAGCGTACATGGAGGTCCTTTTTAATGGATATAGCTTAAAATAGCCATAACGAAGGGTTTGGAACAAATGAGCTTCCCAACACACGCCGCGCCACAGCATTCCCCGTTGCCGGCGGGCAGATCCGGAGTGGGCCGCACGATCGAAAAATCGATTTCATTTTAGGCGTCGCGAATGGTCACAGATGGTTTCTTCGGATTCACAATCTGAAAGCTTTGTTATTATCGTGATGCAAGTATATCAGTGTCCGTCGATGTCCATTTTTTAATTTTGCAACATCAAGGAGAAAAATTGACGAAAAACAGGTTCCGCTATTTGGTCATGTAACTATGACAAATATAACAACTTTGTCCAAAAAATAAGTAATATTTAACCAAAAAGAACCGTCATACCAAATAAGTTCTGTTTTTATTCCACGTTACTACAAAAGGTTCAGAATTAGCTTGAATTCGATGATTTTCGGAAAAAGGTAAGGCGGTCGATCTTTGCAAAATTTGTCCAACTTTGAGCCAATGTATATTATTAACACTTACGAACTATGAAAAACGGCGTGCATCATCATATGCACCAATTTATGGATAGTGAATGGGCAGTTTTATCTTCCGGGCTGAAAAAAACCTGTTTTTAGGTTTTGGCCAGCTTTTTTCGATTTCAGCCCACTGTACGGTGGCGTGAATGGCTTATATTTCCTTAGGCTAGTGCCTCCAAAGGAAGAAAGGAGGGCTGCGGGAATATTTGCTCACTACAAACGGTCGTGTTAGGGTTTTCCAAGTGCCTTTTTATCTCGATTTGCTCGAGAGCGTCAATTTTTAATCCCTTAGAGAGCATTGTAGGATTTTGGAACAAAATCGTTTTAATAGTTGCATTCTAGGAGGTGCTTAGCAAAGATGGTGCGGGAATCCTTATTTTTGTGTCTCATTTTGTGTTACTTGCAGCATATGTTGAATTTTCTATTTGTCTGACCGACATATGAAATATAATAACTATTGCAATTTAGTTTATAAATTCATGACTTGAAAAATCTTTCTTGTTTGTCATTACCTCTACCTAGGAGCTTGGAATGGGTTTAGGTTGGATTAAAGGCTGCTTTCAGTGAGGTAGGTAAACAATTTGAATTCTGTTTGAACATAGAGACTGTGGTTTAAACAAAGACTCGTAGTACCCTAAAATAAGTTCTGTGGAAAATTATAAAGGTTGTTAATTAGTATGGATACTAAATACTTCCTCGAATTGAAGCCTGAAACTGTAGATTTTACAGTATTTAATATTGAGAATTTACTTTATTTATTCTCTTCTTTATTTCCTTTTTAAACACGTTATCGTTTTCATCTTTGAAGATTGAATTCATGCTGCAATTTTAGAATAAATTCAATTTATTACGATAAGTTAATATATACTAATGTTTTGGAATCCATTTATTCTGTCATCATTTTCGCCATGATAACTGTTGATAGAATTGTATTTGTCAGTAATCCTTATTATTCATACTGTTTATTTACATTCTCACAAAATTTTAACTTACGATGATATTCCGCTCTCGATAGATCTGAGGGTCTCAATGTCCTTCAGCACATAAATCACCATGCCATTTTTCTACAAAATTGTGAAACACGTAATCGTTTTTGATAGCCTCGTCATAGCGTAATTTTATAAAAGCTAAACGTAATTATTGCTGATATAACATAATCTTGAATGAATATGCCTATTAACGCATTCAGTCTTACTATCCAAGGTTAGAACTGCTGCAAGGTTAGAGCTACTCAACGCAAGTGAAAACGTTTTTGGGAAAACCTGGATTAGAGGAAACTATCTTAGCTCGTATATGACTGGATACTATGACCATTCCCATGGATAATTAGAAACACATCTTTTTAAAGTTTATCAATGTATCCCTCTATAACAAAATGGCCACCAAATAATAGCTGTTTATCATATATTTTATGCTATCAAAAGAATCAGCATCGAAGGTAAACGCAATGTAAAGGTCCGGAGCAGAGGAGGGGAGTAAGGGCAGATAGGAGTTTTCAATACGATAGTTTCAAACGTTTTCACGTTAACTTGTGAAAGTGATAGATGGATTAAATTGGAAAGTTTTCTTTACTTCGTGATGATTTGTCTTTACATTTTTCTGTTTGGTAGTAGGATTTTTATTAACATTCGTATAATTAAAAGAAAATTGCATCATGCATTTGTAGCGTTAGAACTCTTAATAATGTTATATCATCATAGTTAAACTATGTGATTACATCATTAAGAAAAATAAATTAAGGCGGGGGGTAAGGATTTGGCCATAATAATACATAAACTGTTGTTGTAAGTCTGGAAGGAGGAAAATATCCCAAAAGATTGGGAAGAAACAATACTTGCCCCACTGCGCAAAACAGTTATAAACCAGAACCAGCCAACTTCCGCGGATTATCTCCTTTAAATACCACGTAAAAAGGTTTTTCCCAAAATTGTGCTCAGCAGATTAGAGATGTATACCAATGAAATTGTAGAAGACCTACATGCAGGGTACATGAAAGGCAGATCCTCTGCAGACCAAATCTTCATTCTTAAACAGGCTATTTCAAAATATTGGGAGTTTAACAATCAATTCTTTGGCTTATTTATCGATTTCAGCAAAGCTTATGATAGTTTATGTAGAGAAAAGATTTGGGAAAAGATGAAAAACTTTGGCAATCCTAGGAAACCATTCAAGATGGTTGGTATTGCTGAGTGTCAAAAATAGCTAATGTAAAATAAAAAATGATAACGATTACTCTGCAAGCTTTGAAGTGAAGACTGTGGTGAGACAAGGAGACGGTCTAACCCCAATACGTTTAAAAATTGCTTTAGAAAGGGCTCCAAAGGAAACAAGGAAAACTGATTTGGGGATAAAGATAGGAAAAAGATATCGGTGCTCGACTTCGCAGTTGACCTAGTTCTGTTGGCAGACAACAAAGAAGACGTCAAAGACATGGCAAAAACTCTAATCGAAGAAACCCAGGCGGCAGGACTTAAAGTCAGCGACGATAAGAAAAGATGTATGTATTTTGGTTGGAATCATGACTACTCCAAATGGTCTACAGTTGAAGATCACAACATTGAAAATGTTTATGATTTTAAATACCTTTGTAATATTATCAGCTCCAACAACAGTGAACAATCTGATATCCAAAGCAGAATAAATTCAGCCAATATAAACATGTTTTCCTTAAATGAACGTATGTTGTCAAAGCTTTTATCCATCAGTATCCTTCTATATGGATCTAAGTCATGGATTCTTGACAAAAAGACTGAAAAAAAGCTGATTACCTTTGAAAATAGAGTACATAGAAAAGTCTTTGGACCTACAAGAGAAGACAGAACGTGAAGGATGAAACATAACGAAGAAATAAGGGAGCTATTCGAAGCACCAAACGTTGTAGCCGAAGTCAAGAGCCGAAGATTGCGAAGTGCCGGGACCATAATAAGAAGGGAAGAAGACGCCTTAATAAAACAAGTTGGGAAAGAAAGCCCTTATGGAAGAAGACCTCATGGATGCCCAAAGAAGAGATGGAAAGACCAAGTAATCATAGACATGAATAAGATGAGGGCCAACGAGGAAGACGCGGAGGAAGTGGAGGTGGATCGTTGGCGACGCCAAATACCACCGTTGATATGAATGACCATGGAAGTAAGTAATTACATCATAATATAAACTCATCATAATTACATGATGTAATTTTTTATTTCTAATTCAGTTGTAATACAATAATGAATTTCTTTTTATGAGAATTAAGAGCTTGTAGTATTTTTCTCTAGCTAAAGGAAAATTTAACCTATAGGATGCATATGCGTTTCATGAATGTACTTAGATTAACATTGAATTTCGAAATTTGTGTTTGCAAATGAAGATAACGTAACCTATTTTGCACTTTGACCCGTCAACAGAGTCGTACGTGCTGTGAACCGACCTCTTTAAACCTACAATGGCACCGTCATTCGTGCTCTGCACCGACCCCACACGCTAAGTGTAAATGTATAATTTGAGGCATTAACTATTGTGATAACGCAATTAATTCTCACTTACGAATGGGATATGCTTTTAAGTCTTTTTAATTTTTAATAGAATTATTAATTAAAATTTTCTCTTATGATATCGTATTGCAATTTTGAGCAATATTTTTCCCTCGTAAAATTAGCAATGCATTTTGACCTTAATTTTGACTAATGACATTTTGACCTGACAAAGTTACGATGAATAAATTATTGTTTCGACTTGTAGTATGGGTTTCTCTTCCTTGATTTGCTCAATAACGGTTTTTAAAATTTTGAATAAATTATATCTAATTGTCATTCAAACATCCTATTGCCGCATAGAAAGGTGCAATTCGACAAAAACCTATGTTATTTATTTTATTTATTTAAAAATAGACCACATACAGCATGATGCCATTTTATAGTGATATAAGTAACAACATACGCAAACACATTAACACGAAGAAGATAAAGACAAATAATATAACAACATGGCAAGCCAGAAAATATTATTTTATTTGGGAATGAGATATAGCTTGGTTAGCAAAGGCGCTGGAAGATAAGGAGAAAGGGTCAATGTTGTCAGGAAGGGAGTTCAGGAGAGAAGAAAGTCGAACAATAAGGGAGCGCTTGGTGAGTGATAACCTGGGAGTAGGGATATGGAGCAATGAGTGAGTCCTTGTTAGTCGGGTAGGAATTCTGAAATTAATGAAGGAAATAAGGTCAGGGCAGTCAATGGTCGAGTTCAGAGTGCTGTGTATGAGTTTTAAATCAGTTTTAAGGAAGATATTATTAAGATTGGAAACAGAAAGTGAACGCAAGACAGCTTCGGAGGATAAGTTGTGGAGATGAGGGACTCTGTTTTTAACAATATTAGTGAAAAAGTGAGTAATGTGTTCCAGAGATTTAAGATTTGTTGGGGCAGACATCGACCATATAGGGGAGCAATAGGAGATAATGGGTAGGACAATGGATGAAAAGTAAGATTGTAATGCTCTTGGATCTTTAATTTCAGTGAACCGGTAAAGTAGGCCTAACAGGGACATAGATTTTCTTTTAATAGCTGAATGTGTTCTGAATAAATAAGTTTCTGGTCAGTTATTATGCCAAGATCTTTTATTGATGCAACTCTGTTCAATGGGGTAGAGTTGATAGAGTAGTTGAAATGAATTGGGGATTTTTTAAGGGAAATACTCATAGTATTTGACTTACTTGGATTTAAATTTAGGCACCAGGAATTGCACCAAGCTGTGGTCTTATTCAATGCATCTTGAAGATCATGGCAGTCAGAGGAGTTATTTATTTGCTTAAAAATCTTGCAGTCATCGGCGTAAAGGAGGGCATGAGTTTTGGAAGAAAGAAGTTGAGATGGAAGGTCATTAATGAATAAATTAAAAAGATATGGTCCAAGGACACTGCCTTGGGGTACTCCAGATGTTACCGTAGACCAAGATGAAGAGGAACCGGAGAGTAATACGCGTTGAGTTCTGTTTGAAAGGAAGCTGGATATCAGATTGAGACAGTTGCCGTGGATGCCAAAATGGTGATTAAGTTTGTGAAGAAGTAGGGAATGGTTGATGGAGTCGAAAGCTTTAGAAAAGTCTAGGAAAACAGCATCAAGCTGAGACGAATTTTCGATGGCGTGGTGCTGAAAGACGGCGAGGTTGGTCATGCAAGATCGACCCGGAAGGAAACCATGTTGATGTGGAGATAGGAAAGGAGATGTGAAGTAGTATATTCGGTTGAGAATAATTCTCTCACAAACGGAAGCAAGGACAGGAAGTAAAGAGATAGGACGGTAATTAGAGACATCACTTTTAGTACCAGCTTTGTGTATTGGGATAACGTTAGCTGCTTTCCATTGGGGGGGAAAAGTTCCCATGGAAAAACAGCGATTTAGCAAGATGGTCAGAGGTAATGAGAGAGAGGAGGAACAGTTACGAATGAATTTGGAGATGGAGAGGGATTCTAGTTAGGTATTCATAAACCTCGCGTATATCTGTCTGCACAGAGGTTAGAGAAAGGTTTGTGTTAGCTGAGGGGGAAAGGTCAGGTGGAATGGGAGGGTTTGATGAAGGCAGCAGGCAATCGGAAAAAAAATTATGAAAGAGTTTAGGCCTTTCTGATCCTTGAGCATTACTATTACCATATGAAACTGTATCTGGGATATTGGGACGATTTCGGCGTTGGTTCACAAAGGACCAAAATTTTTTAGGACTGGAGGAAATAGAGTTGGAAAGGCTCAGCGTATACTCCTCATAATCACGACGAATGAGAATTTTAGAGTAACGGCGCAGGTCAGAGAAGGATCGAAGGGTGTTTACATTTGGAAAGGTCTTGTGAAGGAGCCAAGCACGTTTCTTGTTAGCAAGAATGCGTATAGTGTCAGCCTTAAACCAGACGGGGAATTTTTTTCCTTTGGGTTTCACGAAGGGAACAAAGTCTGCAATGACACTCTCCAGAACGGAGTAAAGAAAATCCACTCCCTCCTCCGGAGACAATGAGTTTATGACTCCCCATGGGATAAGGTCGAGGCAGCGGTTGACGTCCTCCCAGGGAACCTTCGACCAAACAGGGTAAGGCTTAGTTGGAGGGGGCGGAAACCCGCAGTGTTTCCGTGAGCCACGAAAGTGGAAGAGGGCATCAAGGGACTGGTGGTCGGAGTCGAAAATGTTTCGTCCAGCGATGATCTCTTTAGGGGTGACGGTCGAGAGGAGAAGGTCCAACCTTGCCACGTCTCGGGTGGGTTGAAGATTATGCTGAGACATGTGGAGTCCATTTATGAAATGTTCAAGGAAAAAGTGATCTTGAACGTTGAGTGGATGGCCAATCGTAGGAGAATCCCAGCGGATGGACAAATTAAAGTCACCCACCAGAATCACCGAACTAAGATTTACAGCCCGCAGCACAGAATCTAAGCAGCTTTCCAGAACCGAGACATCACTGGAGGGGGGACGATAAAAACAGCCAACTAGAATTTTTTTTGATTTGGAGTTGAGAGAATTGGATACTGAAATCTCACACCACACTATTTCACAATTTGATTCCAAAATGGATCATATTATTGATAGGTAAAGTCGGTCTTTTAGAGATCTCAGTCATGCCTATCACTCCGACTTGTGATTCGATCGTTAGTGTAAGGTCATGGTTGATTGATGTTCCAGCTAGTGATCTATTCAAGTTGCCTACGATCAATGATCTCTCAGGAAAGTCGTGATTGATACAAAATCGTAACGAACGCTGCTCTCGCTGGTCATTCGTGATTCATAATACTATACAGCCGCATGTGTGACTCACTGACTCACGTATACCTATTCCGGACCACTTTCAGACGAGCTAGAAGCCTGATATATTTCACGGTCCTTCTTTGAAAGACTTTATCGGAGAAAAATTCCCGATATCATGGAAGTTTTAACCGGAAGTGACCCAAAAAATATTGAAATGGCGGCTTTTTGGACCTTTAGAAAATTAGACTTTCAATTCTCGCTTCACATCTTTCAACCGGTGGATCGGATCTGAAATCTCACGAAATTTTCATAAAGGGGAATTGAATTTTCTTAACCATGCAAAATACATTGGTGTTCTACGGTTTGTAGTTTTCTAACCCGGCACAACTTTTAGTGAAGAGTTTCTATTTTTTGGCGGTTCATTTACCATAGCTCCTAACCTAGGTTTCTGATTTGAAATCTATTTTTCACAGGGATTTAGATCTTATCCTGACCTACAACTTCATGCTTTTTTTCTAAGTCTTATAGTACTCTTGTAGCATGTGGCCAAAGTCGAGTTGTCGAGTGGTACAACTGTCCAATGTTTCTGAAGCTTGACATGGACATGCGCCTTGACATGCTCTTTGCAAGTAATTAGTAAACCCTCAACTTCACCAATATTTGGCTGTTAATATGGCGCCAAATTCGGATGTTTGGGAAACTTGCTGTTTTTCGACTTTACCTTTTAAACTAGAAGTCGGATCTCGAATCTGTTAGGCGGTTTTTTTAGATCTCATTCAGGCCTACAACTTAATTCTATTCGTTCTTTTCCATTCCTTTTAGCTATCTGGTAACATGGTTTCAAAGTCGGCTTTTCGTGAAACTCGTGGTTTTTCGACTGTAGCTTCTAAACTAGAAGTCGTATCTTGAAAGTCGTCAGGGGTATGCGCCTTGACGTGACCTTTACGGATATTTTGCAATAAAACGGATTCCGTCGTAGTTCTATAGAAACATGGTGCCAAAGTGATATTTTCGAATGTATCTTTCCCTCACAACTCGTAGCTGCTAAACTAAGAGTCTGATATCGAACCTATTGGCCGGCTTTTAATATTTCATCAAGTCCTAACATTTATGCAAATAATTTCTCTCTAACATTCATAGTTCTCTGGAAACATGGCGCACAATTTGAATTTATCGGTTTTTCCACTGTAGCTTTTAAACTAGCAGTTGGGTCTCAAATTTGTTGGGTGTTTTTTTAGATCTCATCGTTGCCTATAACTTTATGCTTATCCTTACTCTCTATTACTTATAGTACGCTGGCAACATAATTCCAAAGTAATACTGTTTTTAAATACACAGACGTTGGGGGCGAAGCCCCCAAACGGCAAGCCATGGGGGTTCTAGTGAGCAAAGCGAGTATATAATGTAATCATGACCGATGTATTCAGCTACCTCGTTTAGTGCCGGTTTACGTGGAGTCTTTAGTAGTTCTTCGAAAACAATTGAAGGCACAATTGTGCAATACGTTCGAAGGTTTCTTTTGTTCTTACACAGTATCCTTAGTTTTTGATTTTAAGCATAATTAAGAAGAATGTTAGAAATATCCCTTACGATTACAAAACTATTCAAGAGTGACATATTTTAAGGACCACAAATTATTCAAATCTCATTACAAAAACCAATGTTAAATAGTAGCATTGAACGCTGCGAAAGTGTATTTTGGATTGTAAGTTGAACAGATCAACGTTTTCATTTGGCTGTAAGATTTCAAAGATAATTATCCGCCTGTAGCACATAAATTCAATTTTTAATTACAGTGGTATCACTAAGTTTCATTTGTGTAAGAGACGTATTATTTTTCGAGAATATTAAAACGAAGGTTTATCGTGTGTTTAAGTGACAATGCAATTATGGATATTCAGTGATTACAAATGTTATATGTACTATATGTGCTGTGATGTATTTCGTGTGTTCTTGGGGTGATATTTTTACATTTTAAGGTAATTTGTATTAGGTAGACGCTCCTAATGAATGTGCTATGACAGGAGATGAGTTTAAAATTTTGCATAATCTTTGCAAGGGTCGGATAAGACTGATGGTTGCAAATAGTTCGTTGTTTCAACTTTTATGTAAATTTTGAATCAATGCGCATTGAAATTAAGTTATTGGCTACATGGATGCTCTTGTATTTTATGTTTGGCAGTTTACATCCTCAGTGAAAGAATAATGACTGTTTTTTTTACTTTATCAATGTAGGTTTTATTAGATATATTAGTGTTTAGTTTTTTATTAAACTTCTTTCAAAAAATGTTGCCACCTTAGAGCCATCTCTTTATTTTATCTCATTATTGTTTGTCCGGTCTCACATCTCGTGATCGATACTTGATGTCATACAATCATTCCTACATCGATCGGTAACGATGAATTCTTCGGTCATTGGAAGATCCAGTTTATCGAATAATCTTTTAAGAGAACCTGATCTCGGGATTTGATCAATCACGACCGAACCATCATCAGATCATATGCCTTGTTCATCCTAATGGGCGGGCAAACAGCAGAACCAGTCAGTGATGTGGGTTGCGTCCAGTTTCCTTTTAGACTGTGTGCAAATCTGCTGATCAGTTTGCCGGGCGGGTGAAATATACAAATGTCGAATCCGGCGGTGTATCAACCGAGCGTTCTGTCGCATCAGGAACGATGCTCACGAGCCCTATCAAGGGTGAAGAGGGCTAAGTAAGGATGCAGGCAGACTGACCTCTGCCAACCGTCTCGCCAGCGCAATCTGCGACATTTAATGCGAAGCGCTTCCCGTGGGAGTGGTGCCATGCTGTGTACCTGAGCTACGGAGAGTGATTTGCGTCATGTTCCTGCTGAGCGTGAGTTTGTGTCTGGATGAACGGCTGCGGCGTTCAAATGTGCTTCTAAATGGCCCGGGACTATTTTTGCAGTGCGAAACAGTTTTTGCCAAGGAATAATGATTGACCTAAGTTGCCAAAACACGCTCTAGCCGTCGAAATTGGTCTGTCAATAAAAACATAGGGTCAAATTGTACAAACTGTTAACCTTTTATTGATGTTTTTTGTTGTGAATTCTAACAAGTATCGCCTTATTTCACCATTGAAAGGAGGTAACGCGCAAAGCTCCGTACGGGTATCCTAACGCCATACGGAAGAAGACGAAAGCCAAAACTTGACGGCGCTTAATTTTATCGTTCTTCCCTCTCCAGACTGTGTTATTTAGGCCAACATCTCCCGCCGCCTACCTCTCTCCTCATTTTCACAACCGCTATACGCCCTCCTCTTTTCCTCCCCTCCCTTTGATTCGTATCGCCCCCGACCCCATTCTTTTTGGAGTCTCTTATTGTCCTTACACAGCTTCACGTTTGTTGTTTTCAAAGCAAAAACCTAGTCGACCTCCTTTATATTTTTTCCCCTAACACCTCCTCCTGTGCGAAACTGGGAAAGTGATCCGTCCTCCAGGGCAGTTCACTTTCTCCGCCTGGCCCTCAAACACCCGCTTCTCCGCGTTCCACCACCTCGCTATGCCTTTTTATTTTTACTCTTCCTTCTATAATGAATCTCTTTGCCTTTTCTTAAGGCTTTTATCTTTCTTATTTTGGTCAATATTTAATATACTATCATTTTCAAGTGTCGAAACGCTCGTCATTCTGGTTCCCTTTTTTCTCACCGCTACTGGTGGAATGTGAATTCCAACACGAGTCCTAACTTCTTTGGAATTTCCTTAACTCAGTGGTGATGAGACAAAGTGTTTCATACCGTTTGCAACAGGGCGAATAAATGTTTTTTTTAAAAACCGTATGGTCATATTTATTCAATATTTCATATTGCATTTTTTCTTTATTTTATCGTAATCGAGTCCTTCCCCCACTCCTCACAAAAACATGTATAACGCCTTGTATTGAAATGTTTGTTCAGTTGGCCCCCCCTTGAAAATGACGCATTTTCGTCGAAATCGATCGGGGAATATATAAAACTGTTTGGAATGTACAAAGTTTGTTTCATTTACCATGTCCAACGTCCACAAAGTATCGCCTTCATCCATTAATTTATGAAGTTAACCTCCTCAAAAATATTATACACTACCCACTATTTGTTTTCATATGATAAATTAATTCCCATATATTTTTTTGAGGATACCGGGACTAGCCACGGTATAAACCTTTACGGAGTCACCCGCAAGTGCACATAAGTGCGATATTCCAAATTACTTATCATTTTAGTATTTTACGGGATAAATAAGCGAAACGCTTCCTTAATTTCCCCTCAATTACATTACTAAAAGTTATGTAATATAACAAAAAAGCATAGCTTTTAAAGAAACTGTAAACTCAATACATGATCTTACGAACGTCATTGCAGCCAGTCATTACTGCTATATCTAAAAACTATCATAAATTGATCTTAATTTAAATTATACTTATTTCATTCACAACATCTCCTAACTTTTGAATTTATCATGTGTATTTAAGACATATTTACGTGTTTTAGTTTCTTTTGAGGTTAAATTCTCCAGGTATCCATCACTTCATAAAGATAACAACTAATTTTTTCACTCTAAGGTGTATTAACCAATGATGCCTACGCCCAGAAATGAGTATTAAAGTTAACTATGGCATGAGCAAATATGTTACCGTTTAACTTACAACACCCAAATCCAAAAGGATAATCATCGATGCTAATTATTTTCCAGTTATTCCCCTAAATATCATATTAATTACTTAGTGGTCACTAATTGGCTCTCAATGGGTATAAAAACTATTCTTGGAATCATTAAATCGTAATACTTCTTTTACTTTCTTCCAAATGCCTATACAGCTTTTTAAGGGATTCCGTTGTATTTCCTGCATCATCAATGATTATCGTGAGGCTGATGAAATACATTTAAAATATTTCCTCTATTTCTCCAGAGCGCGACACTCAAATCGAGGAATAATCCTTTCTAGGGACAAGCACTACTGCTAAATAACATTTCCTGCCTTAAAACTGGACCGATTTACTATATCAAAACAATCCCTTTCCGTATACAATTATTAAATGAAATCTTAAGAGGAAAATTTGCTGAAAGAAGCATAATAAAACACTTTTATGAACTGCATGAGTATACAAATCAATCATTGCCCTGTCTGTGGGATGTAAACAACCACACTTGCTACTCAGGAGCAATACATATAGTCAGCAGCACAATTTCAAGTTACATACATCCAAATATTAATGAAGATAATAGTTTAAACAAGGAAATAATTGCCGAAATCAATTGTATAACACTTGTTAAGATACCACAAACACTCATGCAACTCATCACAGTTAATTTAAAACATATTTAATCACTGGATTGCCACGATGTGCAGTCACAACACAAGCTATATCTTCATTTTAATATTCTCAGCGAAAGTGACATCGTTATTTCTTGCTTAAGTGAAACTAAATGATGGCAACTTTAATTAAAAATGGAAATTATATGCAACAGTTGGATAAGATGCTTTAAATCGTTATGAATGAATGCCACAGGACGAGTATGAAATTATCTCCAAAAATAAACTTGCACAACCTTCTAGGCCAATACTAATGATTAGGATATCAATGAATAGATTAAATGTACACTCTGTATGATCAATTAAAATCAATCAAATGACTCAACAAAAAACAATCGTTCGAAGTTTTAACGAATTACAAGTAAATATTCGAAGGTAACTCTGTGACGGCGTGGAAAATAGTAAAATGTAAAAAACGTAAAATTACAAGGCACTTTTATACCATCCCTATTCATTGCTATAACACGGAAAACATTGACACATTCAATATTGCTATAATTATTATAATTCAATTACTCTGTTATATCATACACAGCTTTATATGCCATTTAATGCTTTAAATTACAATCATATACTCGTATAGTTCAAACAAAGATCTCCCATGCGAAAAATTTCTATTTATTAATAAAAGTGCAAACAAAAATAAACCTTCAAATGATTCACGATGTGGAAAATAGTAAAATGTGAAAAACGTAAAACAACAAGGCACATTTATATCATAAGCTCACTGGTAACTTTGTGGTATTCCATTATGTAAAACGATTTATTAAAAAACTTTTACAAACCACAGAGAAATATATGAACATTCGTACAGACACGACCCGGGTTTCGGCGCTGAGCACCATCATCAGGTGATGAAGCAATACAAGCAACCTGTATATATACCACACTGGAGGGAGGGGGGTGGGTTGAATGGGTGGGGGATGTAGTAGTTAAGGGGTGGACACGGATTGTACTGTTGGTAGTGGTGGATGATGGGGAGATAAGCGGTGACGTGCAGGGCTGGTAGGGGACCTTGAGTGGAATGAGGGAGGAGCGGAAGCAGCGACTGCGTCAAGGATAGGGGAGGAGGCAGGGTACAAATATTCGTTTATTACGGAAACATTCGTGTCATTATATGCTTTTAAAATCTCCAATTGCTCTAGTGAGTTCAACTCCCTTCTGTTGTTAGACAAATGTAAAATTTTAACAATACATCTACATCTACATACTACCCCGCAAGCCGCCTCAATAGGCGTGTGGCGGGGGGTGTTAGGACACCAGCCGTTTACATATAAAAAGGAAACGCTCTATGAAATTACGCCTTGCATTTATTAAAGTCCCTTATTGTTCGGGGGAAAAACGAATTCCCATACCTATCCGTTCGGCAAAATATATCTCTTAATTTATCGTTTCTGTCGGACCTGGAAATATAGTGGGGTTCTAATATGATGTTCTCCGTGTCGCTCTGAAAGATATCTATTCTCAATTGCTCAAGTAATCTAAGCCTAGCGCGCAGCCTCCGAGTCTCTAGCGGCTCCCAGCCTAATTCGTTTAACATCTGCGTAACGCTGTCTGTACGCCCGTAACAGTTTTTGACGAATCGCGCAGCTTTCCTTTGTATTTTATTAAGTTCCCGAATTAATTCTTTCTGCACCGGATCCCATATGCTTGCTGCATATTCAAGGTGTGGCCGGACGAGTGCGAAATAGCACCTCTCTTTTACTTTTTCATCTGAGAATCTTCCCACAATACACTTGACGGATCCTAGCTTCTTCAGAGCTCTGCCACAAATATTTCTTACTTTCAATAAAATCACTACTATGGTCACAAACTAAAAGGTGCTTAGCGAAGTTGCTCTTGTCGTCATTGTTATGTTTAAAAGATCTAAAATGTTCTTTACCTCTAGTGTTAAAATTTTTTAGAGTTTGCCCCACATACACTCCATCGCATTCAACACACTGTAAAGCATATACCCCACTTCTCTCCTTGGAGTCCACTGGGTCTTTGCACTTAACAAATAATGTTTTTAACGTTACAGTGGTTCTATAGGAGATGTTATACATTTCTGTAGGGAATATTTTAGCCAATCTATATGTGATGTCACCAAGGTATCTTAACGAGCACCACCGTTTTTTTTTGTTACTTAGCAAGCTTTTGGTGGGATAAATAGACTCGAGTGCCAATTTCTTTTGTTTATTAGAAGTTAATTTCTCTATTAATCTGTTCGTGTACCCGTTATTCCTGGCGATCTGTTTAATGATACCTACTGACTTCCTTATTGAAGTCGTCTTTTGACAGGGGTACGTTTAACAGGCGGTGAATTAGGGAATTGAATGCAGCTATCTTTTGTGGCGACCAATGTCTTGAATCGACCGGAATGACATGGTAAGTGTATGTTGGTTTTCGAAAAATGGAGAATTTTTGGTGACCGTTCTCAATGGAAATGGAGAGATCAAGATAATTGAGCGTGCGATTTGACTCCTTTTCACAGGAAAAGGAAATATTCTGATGGAACTGATTAAGGAACAAGGTAAAAGAGTCTAATTGACGATCTGTGCCAGTCCAGGGTACTAAAATATCGTCCACATATCTGTGCCAGTATAAAATGGACCCTAAAAGCTTATTCCCGGAGTTAAACAAATTATTTTCCAGACATTCCAGTTCCCAATAACGCCAAGTTGATGTCATTTGACATCGTAAATCTGTTTACGAATGTGCCTGTAATAGAAACCATGAGTATAGCGCTGGAATTATTAAAGAAAGCCAATGTTCAACCCAACGTGATCAAAGAATTTTCCACCTTACTCACAATTTGCCTGAACCAAAATTACTTTACTTTTAACAATTCTTTTTATACTATGACGGATGGCTTAGCAATGGGATCGCCTATCTCTCCCCTGCTCTGAGCAATATTCATGGACCGTTTCGAAAGGATGTTACAATAAAAAAGGATAACTACAATTGGCTTTCCTTTGGCTTTAATTTCTTTCATTTGCCTTTATTTTGCTAACGTGACGTGCAATTTGGCCAGTCAAATAAAAAACTTATGTTAATTTAACTTTTTTTAAATCTGGAAATTATTTAAACTACTTTATTAAAGCGAAAATTATCTCTTATACCACTCACATTATTTTTTCGATTATTTTCTTAAACCTTCTGTGGATTTCTCTGCTGTAAATTTGTGTCTACATTCCCTTTTTAGAAATTATTATTGTTTTATGTTACTAGTTTATTCATTGAGTATTAATAAAATCAATTATTTTACTAGCAGTTTGATGTAATTGGTGTCCAGATCAATATATATTTAAAATTTATATTAACGAATTTCCTATTTCGAGTGTACCGATTCAGCGATTAAGTACGCAAAGGAAACGGCTTTTTATGGTGCTAAATTTATTTTGGGGGAAACGAGACGAGAGTCACGTCCGAGACTCGAGACCGAGACTGGGGTTCACGAGACGAGACTCGAGACAGAGACTGAGGTTCACGAGACGAGACTCGAGACGATACCCGAGTTCAGAAAACGAGACTGAGACGAGACCAGCTCAAGTCTCGTCTCGTCTCGCGGCAACACTAGTAATATATACAGCAATACGGTAATATAGAGGTATATTCTGTAACAGTTAATGTTTCATTTACGCACTATTAATGTAATAGGTGCATCATGATTTTCCCCATTGAAGCCGCGGAATATATTCTCACTGAACTCGAGCGATATCATTCTTCATGAAAAAACTTGGTGTCATAATGAAAGTTAATTATTCTGTTACCTAGGCCTTTGAAAGGGTGAAATGAGGGTGTCACACAAACCGCAGGGCAATAAAGATAATTCAAATGGCAGTCACCTACCTAAGGGAGGGTAAGTTCCGAAAGCGGCCATGGAGAAGTTTTTTTCCTTTTCTTCTCCCGTGCGGCACCCTCAACGCTTTCCAGCGCTTCATCCACCTGCAAGTGCCGCTGCCGCGTCCTTTAGGAGTTTTTGAGAATGGGGAAAGTGTCTCCCTTTCTGGCATATCCGCGTTCAGTGCCCATGCGACCTGTTTATGTACTGTAGCCCACTGGTGATCATTCTAGCTATCCAAGCCAATTTCTGTCGGACTGAAATGAGGGAATACATCAAGATTGACTCTTTAGTGGTACTAAAGCGATGGTATACCTAAATGTGGACTCTTTCATTGGATCTGAAATAAGAATTTTAAAAACATTATTATTTCGGCAGATGCTGATTATTATTCTGGACTTGATTTAAGGCTTATATTAAGGAGAAAATTATTTACATCTATTATCTCTGGCGTTTTATGTAAGGAGAAAATTGAAAATTAATTTACTCTGAGCGGATATTTTCTGCTGCAAGCCTCCAAAACGTTTTAAAGACAATTATTGATTTTCGCATGCAAAACATTGGACACATTTTCCGTTATTTGTTCACAAATATAGTTAACCCCAAATGCAGGGTAAAACTCGATTCAGCACTTATGTTCTGTAAATATTCACAACTTAGCGCTATAGCTTGATTTTACCCATAGTTTCCTCCGTTCTGTTGGTTTTTGACGTCGCATCAGCTCCTTCATCATATCGGCATCGGAAATTTAACAATTTGGCCTGTTTCACGCAGTACGTTTGAAATTCTTATATTTACATTATTACAGTTAGGACCTTATTGGAACAGCACCGATGCACAGTGGGCAGAATGCCCAATCTAGGCGGAAAAAAATAATATTTTCTAATTTTGTGCGCAATATACACCATTTCATCATTCATGTCAAATTATAAGTAAAAGGCATTAACTAACACTAAAATGTGAAGTATAAAGTCGCTAAAAACTCTATTTTAGCTAATTATTCATATTTTAAGGCCAAAACTCACTGTTTGGCGATAGCAACGTTCTTTGCTGGAAAACGGAACTTCCTTTTGCTTACCCAGGCATTGTGCATATCTCCACAAATATGTCTTCCAAAATCCGAAAAGTGAAGGGTCTTTTGTTTGCGGGAGGGAGGCGTTTATGGCGGTACGTGCGACCGCGTGCGTGCGACTAACAAAGGAACTTACCGCGCTTACCGCTAACACCAGCCTCCACGAATTCTAGCCGCTCAAAGTTAGTTCGTTGATTTTGACTGAGGTGGAGAAGAAATAACAGAATTCAGATTTGAAAATATTTTAATTTATGCCATCCGGTCTTGACATCATCCGCCAGAGAAAAAACCAAAAAAGTAAAAAAAATAGAGGTACAGCATGGTATTAAAAAAATTTAAATAGAATAAGATGGGTATACAAATATACATCAATTCGTCTAAGCGCTAAAAAATAGCAAAATACCCATTTGAAATACATTTAAAAGGTTGCAAAAAGTTCAATCTAAATTAAATCATGAATGAAAATGTTGTCATGCTCTCAATTTGCTCTGCAGCAGAATGATGACCATAACAACTTTATGACCATGTTATGACTATTCATAGTCAGACATTTCGCCATCACTGCAATCATCTTCCTCACTTTCTCCAGAGCTAAACACAGCTGGTTCTTTCAATAGTTGCAAAACTTCAGCAGGTATTCTGTTTTTCTTCTTTTTCGTTTTTTGACGTATGGATGAAATCACAGGATCCGAAGATAATAGCAACATATTGAAAACATCCTCAATATTTGCGGAGCGAGAAATCTTCCTAGCATGCCTGCTCCTGATTTTTTTAAAATCCTTGTTTCTTGCCTCCTGTGCCTCTTCTGACAAATGTCCAATGGGAAGAATGGCTGATTCTATTATTGAAGCGCCATGAATGAGTACTTTGTGGACACTTGCAGGCATGAAGTACCAGGGGTACAAACTTACGTAAAGTATTGCAGTATCAAAAGCATACATATTGAATCTATCCGAATCAATAGCAAATCCAGTAGATATGGTTTTTAAAATTACTCCAAATCGTTTGACTAAATTTAGATTAAAACCAGTTGTTTCAGACGAAATTTGAGGATTTTGGAAGAAACGTCTCGCCGTATTCCCATCATTTGTCGTTCCACTGCCTCCAGGATTAGGGTTATCCACAAGGAGACCCATTTCTAGGCGAAAACGTTCTTTTATTCGAATTTTATTCCTTTCGAAAGAGGCCTTCTCCTCTGCCGTCCTCACTTGCTACTTCTTTACTTCAAGTCTATATGAAATATGTAATAAGCACTCAAAAAATCGAATCCATGCGTGAAGTATCGAAAGTCCGAAGCGATAGGTGGCTGGGTCCGATTTTTTGGTCCTATGAGACTCCATTTGGTTCATTTGGGTGGGCTTCGCCCCACACACGTAGCACGTTTGGGACGAACTTCCAGTCACAGCACTGCATACTTTTCCATCCACCATCGTCATCACTAGATGTGATATCGCTGAATTTTCTGCTCCATTGATGGTAATAATCGTTTGCCTAAATAATTCTTTTTCACTTTCCACGCGGTCAATTTCATTATTTATCATTGTTTTGGTTTCTTTTTGGAAGTTTATTTTAATTGGCCGGCAGAGTTTTGTGGACGACGGCTGTGGATTTTGCCATAGTACCGTTTTGTTCACCCCTCCTCGCTGCGTTTGGTATAGTTGTAGGGACACAAGGGAGATGACAAACACGGATGAATCACTATGAGCACTCCCAGAAGTTTCATAACGCTGTTTGTATTCACTCTGACCACTACTACCATCACACCCCCATTTAAATATCGTATGCAGTTTTTCTCTCTCAATAGTGCATTGCTAGAGAACATCCTTCTGAATTAGCGCAATACGTTTGATTGTGTGGTCCACAAGAGCTTGTAATTTCAATTCAGCATGCCTTTCTGTCACTTTGATGTCTTCTTTAGGGGGATAGCATTCCAATTTCAACACTTTTAGCACATCACATGATGGATAAATGTTGCTTAATCTGTCCTTAGCTCATATCCTGATCCTCATGTACTGCGACTTTGTCAACCCGATCTCGATAAGAAGCGCTAACGCTTCCTCCCCAGTGTATGGTATTGGAGGTAATGGGGGTGATTTGGAGGCTCTTTTTACTTTGGTAGCCCGACGGGGAGTAGTTTGGGTAACTTCTTTTACCACAGCTGCAGCGTCCCGTTTCCCAGAAGAATGAAGGATATGCTGGGCCGCGAACACGATTTCTTCTTCTGTATGCGATTTTATCAAAGGCTGCACTTTGGCCCGTTTAGCTCTGTCAGTACATTGCTTGAAGACTTTTTTGGGTCTTCCCTTTGAAGTTGATGGCTCTGAATCTACGCTAAAGCTAATGTTTGAACATTTTTCTGTCACTTTTGTAGGCAGGAGCAATGGGTTTTGAAGCCACGTACGGTATTTAGTCAGAAAAAAATCATACCTTCTTCCACTTTTTTTCAAATGTCTGGAATAATTGTGAAAAAAAATCTTAATAGATACACTAATACATTTCTTAGCATCGTTTTCAGTCTCATTTAACTCGAATTTCTTGATCAAGTAACCCGTTACTGAATCTTTCGTCTCGCTGTTGTCGTGAAGATGGCTACATAACTCTCCGTGCGTCACGACAGGCCTCTGCATGACGCCTGAAAAAACACGATAACTTTAGTTCCGCACGTTTCCGCACTAAATCCTTTCACGGCCTTATTCTACAATACATTTTGAAGACATTCTCACTTAAATGAGCTAGACACCGCAAGAACAAGTCAAACCAAACATGAGATATCTAAAAAAAATCACGTGTTTTTGCAATGGTTATTTCAAAAAACCATAAAAATAGAAAATGGGGACAATAATAATATTTATCGTGATAAATGGTAGAACATACCTTGAAAATTATAATTTAAGTTGCTGAAATATGCCTTATGCACTGATCGCCTAACTGCATGCTCTTCACTTCACTGCCAAAATGCAACTGAGCCCGGTCTGAAATTCGTCTCCGCAGAAAGGGTGTCTTTGAATGGCCCTAACGGTGCTATTATGCCGATGATAGTGACCTCAAGGGCGAAAAAGGGTGCTCCCACTATCCAAGGATAAGACCGACAGACAAAATTGTCCCAACTGTATAGTCGGTTTTTCGACTTTTTTCCGCCTAGATCCTGAATTCCGCCCACTGTGCGATGCATTGAAAACCTTCATCAGTAGTTAATTTACCGATGATGACATTTTCTGGCGTGAATTTGCTCTTTTGGAACTTCTCCTTTGCACTTGGTGGGACATTTAGGTACACAAGCTCGAAATAAGTTCTTAAGTACTATCATAGGGTCATCACTCATCATAATGTTACTCCGTTGCATTATGTATCGAAACATATGACACTGGTAAAACCATAGGAAGGAGGAGGCATGTAACTTCAATAGGCAAAGGATTTTAGTTCAGAAATGAATGTGCTCAAATTATTATAATATTTAAATACTAGAAAACATCGACGAACTGGGAGAACTTTGCGACTTAATGAGATTTTTTTTCAGGGTCTCATTGACTTCCTGCCCATGGTTGGTTTACCTAAGAGGAGCTTCTTAATCTGCGCGCTCAACATGGGAGGGTTTATCATAAAAGCTATTTCGATACATCCTTTGATGCTCCTGAAACTTTTATGGAGGAGCTAGTGGGATGGACTGACATGTTAATGGTGGAATATATCTTGCGTTCTTTAACATAATTATTTCTCATTTAGTTCATTTCTTATTGACACGAGATGAATAATTATCACATTTCAATTTGTTTCCTCTATCTTTTTCGATTAGTGCTTTAATGATTGCCAAGGGCATTATGCGCAAATTAATATGGTTTCCATCACGTTTTTCCTAATTCCATGTATAAATTATTACCATTGCTGCTCTTATTTGCTTAAATAGTGAATATTAGGCAGTAGCAATAATATGGCGTAAATAATTAATTGCATGAATATTGAATTATTGCATACTGGGTTAAACGATTGTGAACGAGGGAATTACGGCGGGTAATGAAGTGGATGGCACATTGAAATATTTTTCACTACTTAATTTTTTGTTAATGCGGTACGTGAAATTCAACCGCTAATTAATTCCAATCCACTGGGTTTAATGAAAGAAGTATGCAATTTTAATCAACAAAAGTGCTAGATGTATCATGACAGCTTTATTTTTCTTTGATTTAAAATTCATGAAAAATAAATGGTTTTACATAAGACTCGTGGTAAGAGATACCAATCTTATACATGAATAATACCCAGTTGATCACGAAATGTTTTTAATGGAATTGAGTCAAATTAACTACACTACACAAAAGGCAAACATATGACGATGTGCTGGCAATATCCAGTCACCTCTATTTCTTCATCGCAGTGAAATATAAAACAAAGTCTCTCAATAATTGTTATTACTGAGAAATTTCACTGAAATGTATATGGTTACTTTCTTAAGATACAGCTGTTTCCACGTCTTTTTTCCTTGCTTCATATATTCAGTTCTAGATTATTCAGAATATTGATCACAATAAGTGTAAAAAATTTACCTATGTCAAGAGTATTAACTAATCTTCCAACTCACGAAACTAATTTTTATGCATTTACCTTATGCATATTTGAACAGGGAGGTATTGGGAACGTTATAACGAAAGGTCGATCTTTTTTCGACGTGCTTCAGTGTCTTACTATTATTTGTTTGTTTTTGGTAGAGTGATGTTTGTTCGTTTATATTTTAAAGCTGTCATACCAAAGACGCTCCGGGGACGGGGAACATACGGAAATGGCGAATGATGGATTATAATTAAATTAATTAAAATAAAAAATCCACCGGCTTAACTCAAGAGGTTTGTTAACCCTTTTTTATATGGGATGACACGAAACCTTTATATCCCACTTCGCACATTGTAGCCATTGAGTATCCAATTATTACTCCTGCATCAGTACCTTCAGAAAGGTTATTCTCAAAGGCGGACGTCACCATTAGTTGAGAAGAACCTTCGGGAGTTCGTAGGCTCTAGACTAAGTAAAGCATTATATCTTACAATTAGAGGATGCAGGGAGATGATTGGGATATATAATTTAAAAATTATTCTTTGGATAAGCAAATTAATAAACTTAATTAATTTAAAAGTATTTTTTATTTGTAAATACAGTGACATTGTTCGTTTGATTATTCATTGCAGCCCTTGTTGTATCCACAAACGATTAAATAAAATCTTCATGAGTTTATCAAATCTACATTAGCCTCTTATCATGTTTATATCATTTAATTTTGAGTTGTCGCAACGCAGTACCAGAAAGATGTGAATTAGCTCAAAAAAAGAGAAGTTATTTTTTGCAAGTGAATTTTCATGTTTCTTTTTCCTTTCAATACTTCATATTTATCCTTCGTTTCCATCCATAAAAAGAAAGAACAGTTATTTACGTAGTGAATCTCATAATCTTGAATTCATAATACGCTTGAACAATAAAATATATGAAATATATGGAGTTCAATGATTTTAAAAGAGCGAGAAGTTGTATTTACCTGGTATCAACTCATGACGATGCTGGTATTCCATTGAATTTGCGGTGATTTTAATATTTTTTCCTTAGTTATTGTGATAACTGATTATCGATACATGCATCATATCGCATATCCAATTGACACAAAAAGGTTAGAGATAGAAGCAGTAGCTGACTTTATTTGAAGATATTAACATGACCGTCCAAAATATTTATGATTTCCAAGTTCTTCTTACAGAAGACAGGGAAAGGTCAAACAAGACTATGAATTTACCGTGATCAGAAATTGGATCCTAAAATTCCCATTCCAAAGTTATTCCAATGCAAATAGAACTATTACAGTAACAATATAAATAATATTATTGCGGATATTACAATACTTATATTGCAATAAGATGTTAGATTATTAATAACTGTCCTCATTATAGAATGGAGGGTTTTTTTTTTACACCATATATAATGCCTGTAGAAAATAAGCCGCTGCAGTCGTAGCTGAGCGTGTCTCCTGCCATCTAGCGGGCGTAGGATAAGGAGGAGTTCCTTGATTTTTGAACTGTACAGCATTTTGTCCTGCTTATAAAATCCATGCCGAAAGGATTTTATTCTTAAAATTTGGAAACAGTCGAAAATTCAGGTTTATTAGTTTTTCATTGCTTACGAGACCACCACCGAAGATGTCCCAAGTCTTAAAAATTTTTTTGATCGCTTCCCATGCCATTATCTTGTCCTCGCATCCCAGTACGTTATGTGTGCTATCGCCCAGCCGTTTAATCTCATCGTCTTTCTTTCCTTCTTTTGGAAACATTCTGCCTAGGTACACACAATTGTTCGATTCTCCAATTACTTCACCATTAACTGGAACCTCTGTAAATATTGTGGGCTCTCAAACAGTACCCTCCCGCCAGGGCTTGTACCGGTCAAATACGCTCGCAAAGTGCCGAGTGGCGTCCTCTAGGAGACCACCGCCCGGACACCCCGCCGATGGCGACGCGGGTGTTGCATCCCCGCGGAGTCGAATAACCCTCCGCATTTCAGAGAGGGTGAGCGGGCCCCAGGTATCTGGGTCCACCTCTGTCTGCCACCGGCTGGGAGCGTGCCGCTTCATTTCGTGCATGAGGATTGTGTCTTTTAAAGAAGACACTTGCACGTAAAAGTTCGGAGGACGAGGGTCTGAGTTTAAGAGCTCGCTTAAGACGGGCCGGTAAAAGTGAATGGTACAATTTCGCTCCCTCCTCCACTCCGTTGTTTGACGTTTCAAGAATGATTTAATTTTTCGTTTAAAAAAACTCTTCCGCCAATTTAAAATGTCTACGTCCGGACGGAGAGCAGACATGAGGTCTCCAACCTGTGCCCGGACGGCTTCGCGAAAACCCTTATCCTCAAGCGGCCACGTGTCCAAACGCCACATTCGGGCGGGACTCGGTCTCTGGGGGGAGGGGGAGGTCAAAGGAACGTTAAGGTCGAGGAATAGGGCGTAATGATCCGAAAAAGAAACGGGGATGGTGTTGGTGTCGTATGGCAGGGTCTTCAGGTTGGGGGAAAGTAGGAGGAGGTCGATTCGCGTGCGGGAGTTGTGGCCAACACGCGAAAAAGGTGCGGGGCCCGCGGAGCTGGCTAAGACCGCGTCAGTTAAACAGGTGGAATCGATTAGATTTTTAAGGGCCCGGCTCGGTCGGTTTAAGATTTTGATGCGATTGGACTCTGAGTCCTCCCGCCTATAAATGGAATTGAAATCACCCGTTAAGATGGCTTTCCCCATAAAGGGAGTCAGGTAAGGGACTAAAGTTTCGTTAAGAAACTTTTCTCTCTCAATTCTCTTCGTTTCCCCTGACGGGGCATAGATGTTAACGAAAGTAATGCCTTGTCTTTGGAGGGAGGTTATCCTCCCCGATGCATGGAAGCGTACCGTATTGACGGCAAGGCAGTTTTTCACTAAGGTGGTGGTCCCGCAGCGTGAGCCACTACAATTCACAAAAGGCCGTTATTGTGGGTCAGGCCAAGTGACCCTCTCCACCGTCTCTTGGAGCATTATGATGTCCGGATCAAGAGATTTTGTAAACGCCGAAATTAGGTTTAACTTGAGGGTGCTAGTCGCCCCCGCAATGTTTAACGTTAGGACTCTCATGTTAATAGGCATTGGGATGGGTCTAATTTTTTACTTTACCATTTTGATCGGAGTTTTTGTTTCTCCGTCGCGTGTTGCGTCGCTTCCCAGGGCGTTTCTTTTTCCCGGAAGAGTCTGTGTCCGACTCATTCTCACGTGCGATGTCTTCCACCAGGTATCGGAATGGGTTGGGGTGAAAAGGAAAGGGGCGGGGTCTCAGGGGGTGGGTTGGGGGGAGGGGGGAGGATATGTGTAAAGGGGAGAAGGGGGAGGTTGGACTTTCAACCGTGTTTTCTTCTTCATCCGATGCATAAGTTGCCTGGGATGAGTCGTCACACACACCACCCCTCGCCCCACCCCCCCGCCACGCTCCTCGTCCCCGTCATATCGCCACCCGTGGCCCCTGACCTGCCGCTCATACGCGTTGTGGGGCCTCCCCCCCCGAGCTCCCCCCCTCTATCCCTCCTCATCGGTCCCTCCGGCATCTCCTCGCTCGCCACGCCGGACTCGGCGCAAGTGGTGAGAGCGGCGGTGTTGTCGTTGTCTAGGCATGGCGTCTGTAGAATGTCTGGCTCACGGTGGGCGGGGAGGGAGGGCTGGCGGCGTTGTCCCTGTAGGAGTGGGAAATGGGTCTCCGCCTCCACAAGGTCGGGGACGGAAGTGGCCGGAGGCGGGGACTTCGTCCTCAGGCGCTTCATGGTGTCTTCCTCTCTAGCTTCGCCAATGCTGGTGGGGGAAGGGCTCCGTTTGACGGCCCCCTCCTCCACCCTCGTGGCGATGGCAGCGGCCCCAGACGACCCCGGGTCCACCTCCATCGTAGTTTGATCCCTCACCCGCTGCTCCATTGTCTCCTCGTCGCCAACTGCCGCCCCCTCCGAGGGTGTCGCCATGACGTCCGCATAACGCCTGCCCACGTCATTTCGGGGGCAATTTCTGCGCTCTTGGCCCTCCTCATTGCACCGGGCACACGTCCGCCTCTGGCCATCGTAAATAATTAGTCCGCGGTTTCCCCCTTTTGGTGACATAAGAGGGAATGTTGCGGTCGACCACCATTCGTACATGCCGCGTACCGGTGCAAGAGTTTACAAGGCCATTTCCCTCCCATCTAGCGTCCCAACTCCTAATAATTTTTCCGAATCGACCGAACTCCGTTTCGATGTCTTCCGTTGTTTCAACGGGAAGGCAAAGCACCCTCACATTGAATGGGCTGCCTGTCGTGTGGTCTATGGTGCACTCCAAGAACTTCTTGGCCTCCGTGGGAAACGGGAGCCTTTGGGTTTTCGTTGAAAAAATTGTATTTAATATATCTTGGCTGGCCATCTTCACGAAGATGTATCGTCTGTTGTATCCGAATTGGATCGCAATCATTTCTGCATCCGCGAGGCCCAAAGTCTCCCTGACGAAGAGGTGGACCTCCAGCGGTGTCGGAATTCTCTCTTTATCGTCCGTGTGGACTAATAGCGTGTTCACCCGGAGAACCACCATGGTGAACAAACAAGGGGATAATGAGAAAAAAAAGAAAAAAGTTGGGGGGCATAAATCACTCCACTAAGAGCACAAAGCACTCCACTGAGGGCACTCTCCTCTCCTGACACGACCTGTTACAGGCGGAGGGGGTGTCAAAACTAAATAAAGAGAAACTGAAAACCACTCCGTGTGTGACACAATAACTAAAAAAAAGAGGCACCACTTGTGTCGAAGATCTGTCACGATGAAAAGACAAGAAATAGCAGCCGCTCACATAACAAATGACAAAAACTCACGGGAGTTAACACACTCGGTCAACCGGGGTGGGCGAGAGACCTTCCGGTCTCGCGCCCGTTCGGCGTCAAGGGAGGATTCCCTTGCCGCGAAGATTTACGTCAGCACTCGCACTCGGGAGCGATAAACAAACACGTCCGACCTCCACGAGCTACCCAGGCGTCATCTCTCCTGGTGAATTTTATGGAGGCTTTAAGGAGTGTGATGTCTTCACAGGTACCGTGCATACAATGCCAAAGTACCCGTGTGCGAGCGCTAAGCGCTACTGTCCACGAGGTAAAGCCAAATTTTAAACACAAAGGTGTTTAAGGTTTGTAAATTTTACACAATTGTGTGACCAATAGAAGGTGACTCCGTTAAAGTTACTGCGCGGCCAGTTCCGCAGTTCTTTGAAACAATTCCTTCAAGCTCGAGTACCATACATAATGGTCCCTCGTATTGTTCTTAGATGCATGTACTTGTATTATAAAAATGAACAATATGCTAATCCTGTCTTTTACTTTTCAGGTGAGTACCGTTTGTGTTCCTTCTCTTTCCTGGTTTCCCCTGTCCGATTTTAAAGGTAGGTATGTTTTAATTTAAATGTCTATAAAGACATTCGTCTTTGTTTCCTTTCGTTTATTAATGGAAGGCAGTCATTAAAACTAATATTTTATTTTTTGTGCATACACATTCGTATTTCTTGAACGGAAATGTTTTTCTTTGCCCATCAATTCAAAATAATTTTAGTTTATAAATATTAACGGTTAATGCAAGGCCTATTGGAATTACAAAAAATTTCGGTTCAAGGTTTTATGGAATATGGCAAAATTCCTCTGGGTTTTTAAATATTGAAAATCTTTGGGTAGTTTTTCAAGCTTTAATTAAAAACCAAAAATTCCACTTAGATAAAATCTTCCCTTTAATATTAATCTAGAATGTAGGTATGATTATTAATTCCTGCAGATCCCCCAAACCGTATATGCTCTTCATAGATGAGGAACCTGAACCTTATTCTGTCTTTTCATCTGGTACGTCTCGATTAAGGTTGCCCTCCCAGTGAGATTACTTAAATCAATTGCACCCGACCTAGCCTAGTGAATACCGATAATTGAATGTAACCAGCACTAACTCTTGAAATTGTGATATTTCTAATTTTCTTTCCGTGATCATATGTCTTTCATGTTGTTTAGATATTATGCGTGCTTATTTACAAGACACGTTGACGTGAATCAATGGTGCCGAATACAGGGATCTGTAGTCTACTACCAGTCTCTCCTACTCCAAAGCTAAAATGATTGAAATTCCATTTCATCATCTGGTTCTGTGCTTAGTTGAAATCGAAGCATTCCAGTGTGTAATAAATATGAATTTAAAAGCCGTTTAACTCACAGAAATTTTCTTCGGTGTATTTTAATTGAGCTTGGGAACATTATTTACAATGAAATATCCTGTGCACCTGTGGTGATTAACGATTGATTGACATCAATTCACTATCCAAAAACAATCCATAAATACTAACCAACATCCATATCCATATTCATAAATATTCAGTTTATGCCAACGTGCGGGCAGTACCTATTACAATTTCGTGAAT
Source organism: Pyrrhosoma nymphula (assembly GCA_963573305.1). Taxonomy (NCBI): domain Eukaryota; kingdom Metazoa; phylum Arthropoda; class Insecta; order Odonata; family Coenagrionidae; genus Pyrrhosoma; species Pyrrhosoma nymphula. The sequence goes on along the minus strand of OY754332.1, from coordinate 99,185,158 downwards.
TTCATAGAGAAAAATCTTTAGTCTGGACTGGGAGTCGAACCCAGACCATTCGATTTCACTATAGATCTCTAACCAATGAAGCCTCCCAGGCGGCCTCTTCTACTGGTAACTTCATGGAGGCATTAACGAGCGAGTGGTCCTCACTGGTACCGTGCATGGTATTTTAAATACATTGGAAAAGAAATGTCTAATTGAAGATGAAGCATTTTTGATAGGATTAAATTGCGTGTATATGGATTTAGATACTATTTATTAAAGGGTGTAATTCTTCTTTTATTACACTGCATGTGGAGCAGTAATCATTTGGCATGAACAATTTTGACCAAGCATTTAAGAGTACTGAGATAAAATGCAAACAGGCATTAAATAGTGCTGATGCATTGATCTTCTTCCGCTTGACTATGAAGAAAAAAGAGGGAAATATTAAAGACGGAAAAAAATATTGAAGTTCGGTGAGAAATAGGTTTGGTGTAAACACTAATTAGTTCCTCCAGAACCTCCTAGAATGAATAAAAAAATCATAAATTATTCAAGTCTAAACGAGCAGATTATGACGTGCATATTAAGCCAGACGCAACTTCAAAAGATGCAAATATGGTCTTTCTCCCTTACTGTTCCAAAGATGCGATATTTTATATTTAATGGGTCATTTACTCATCTAAAAGAAAACAATCAAAGATATAGATATTGGCTATGATGTTTACCTACTAGGTGGCAGTGTGATCTATCGCATGCAGTTACTATAAACAGCGAAACGTATTGCTAATAAGTGTGTTCAAACGCCTGTCACCACCGTAAAAAATGAATGGGCGTTGGAATACGTAGCTGCTCGTCTTTTTTATCCACTCCTTGGAGCGAGTCGGAGCTATATATTAGTCGATGCCGCCGTCCTCATCCTCAGAGCTGTCATTGTCGTCAGTAATATGTGCATCGGAATCGATGTCTGCAAAATGTTCCTCCGTAATTTCACTCTCTTGCAATTTTCTCTTGCGATTAATGGTGATGTGAGAGTGGTTTGTCCCTGAATAAAAACGCAGCGAGTAAATACAGAAATGTATACTTACACAAAAATATTTTATCCAGGTGAAGAATGGTATTTCAAGAAAAAATGCCACAAACGAAATGTAAGTAATACATACCGAAATAAATGAAACAGTCAATAATAAACCAGCCCAATGATCAGGAGGATTGAAGAAATGCTTATAGCACAAATGTGAAGGAACAGCTCACTATCGAAGTAGCAGGGGACTAAATATTTTTCCTCAGCAGGAATGGGGTTCAAAGTAGTAATGGGTTGGTCGTGATTGATCGAATCCCGATATCAAGTTCTCTTCAAAGATTAATCGATGAACTTGATCTCTCCAATGATCGAGGAATTCATCTTTACCGATCACGATAGGAATGATTGTATGACATCAAGTATCGATCACGAGATGTGAGACCGGCCAAACAATAATGAGATAAAATAAAGAGATGACTCTAAGGTGGCATAATTTATTGAAAGAAGTGTAAAATAAAACTATACGTTAATATCTATCTATAATACCTACATTGCCCAAGTACACAAATCAATCATCATCCTTTCACTGAGGATGTAAACTGCCAAACTTAAAGTTCAAGAGCATCCATGTAGTCAATAACTTAATTTCAATTCGCATTGATTCAAAATTTTATATAAAAGTTGAAACAACGAACTAATTGCAATCATCAGTCTTATCCGAGTCTTGCAAAGATTATTCAAAACTTTAAACTCATTTCCTGTCATAACACATTCATTAGGAGTGTAAGTCCACCTAATACAAATTACCTTTAAATGTAAAAATATCACCAAAAGAACACACGCAATACATCATAGCACATATCTTACATATGAAATTTGTAATCACTGAATTTCCATAACTGCATTGTCACTTAAACACACGATAAAACTTCGTCTTATAAAGCCGTCGTTTCAATATTCTCGACAAACATTTTCGTCCCTTGCACAAGTGAAACTTAGTGATACCGACTGTAATTGAAAATTGAATTTTAGTGCTACAGGCGGATAATTTGCTTTAAATTCTTACAGCCAAATGAAAACGTTGATTGGTTCAACTTACATTCCAAATTCCGCAGCGTTCAATGCTACTATTTATCATTGGTTTTTATAATGAGTGTTGAATAATTTGTGGTCCATAAAATTAGTCACTCTTGAATAGATTTTAATCGTAAGGGATATTTCTAACATTCTTCTTAATTATGCTTAAAATCACAAACCAAGAACACTGTGTAAGAACAAAACAAACCTTTGAACACATTACACAATTGTGCCTTAAATTGTTTTCGAACAATACGAACGACTCCACGTAAACCGGCACTAAAAGAGGTAGCTGTACACATCGGTCATGATTACAGTATATACTCGCATTGCTTGCCGTCGCCGCTTGGGGGCGTCTGTGTGTGTTAAAAAAATATGACTTTGGCACCATGTTGCCAGCGAACCGGGAGTGATAAGGAGTAAGAATAAGCATAAAGTTGTAGGCATCGAAATCTAAAAAAACACCCAACAGATTTTAAATCCGTCTGCTAGTTTAGAAGCTACAGTGGAAAAACCGAAAAAAGCCAGATTTGGCGCCATGTTTCCAGCGAACTATAAGTGTCAGAGAGAAATTATTGACAAAAATGTTAGGACTTGATGAGATCTAAAAAAGCCGGCCAAGAGGTTCAAGATCAGGCACTTAGTTTAGCAGATACGGACGTGAAGGAAAGAAACATTCGAAAATATCACTTTGGCGCCATGTTGCCGTCGAACTACGAGAGAATCCGTGTTTTTGCTAATAACCGTAAAGATAAAGTCAAGGCGCATACCCCCTGCCAATTTTCAAGGTCATACCTACGCTAGTAAGGGAGTGAGGGGAAGAAACATAAGAGAATTCCATGAATTAGCCGACTTTGGCACCATGTTCCCAGAGAACTTCGAAGGATGAAGAAAAAACGGATGTCTATATCTACAAAATACCCTGCACGCAACCTCAGGGGTGTGTGGCATGGGGTGAGTATTCTCCAACATGCATTAAACTATACCCTAAAGTAAGTGTAACTACGACTTATTATGCATTGGCATAAATCGCTAATTCTTGTCACGAGATCAAGCCTCACAAGCATGCACTACACTACAGATATTATCACAATGGAGAGGGACCGTTAATATTTATGTATGTTACAACTACACAAATGGACAGACTCGAGACTTATGTAGAAAACATGCACGGCTTGCTACTAGTACTAGGTGACAGATAAGGATTCAAGTATTAGGGAGTACTACTACTACTTAAAGCTACACTACCTATCGACAAACCTAGATAAAATTCTCATTGGCCGCTGCTATGGTCCCTTATCGTTCGTGGGAAAAATGACATTTTAAATCTGTCCGTTCTGCAGTCTTATTCCCTAAATTTATTCTCATGATATGATCTACCGTAGTATGTCGGATTTCGTAAAATATTATCAACGTCGTAAGAAAATAGACCAGCTTGGAACTTACATAATAGATTGAGTCTAAATTTTAATCGACGGTCTGAAAGCTGAAATGTTAACTTAGTTCCAATAATTAAGTATCGTAAGATCATTATGCATCTACATCTGCAAAGTACAGTGCAAGCCACCACTAGAGTGTGTGGCACGAGGTGATTCCACACCAGGCATGCAGCACTCGTGCCAGCACAAATCAGAACCTCGTACGCTCCCCCTGCCGCTAGGCGCAGGCCAAAAGCAGTCAGGAGAATAGTGCGCAGTCCAACCGGAAACTGGGAGAGTGATACGTAAATGAACATGCAAACATGTAGATCAATGCTATAGACACATCTAGTGGGTTATATTACTGATACTGTTGATTTATGAATGCTATGAGATGCTACTTCATGCAGAGATCAAAATAAAATAATGCCGGACAAATCGACCAGTGTGAACGATCGATAGTACGTTGGCTTTAGCAGCATGAGTTGAACGTCCTGCAAATGACTGTCTGCTCCGGACTTGCGCAAAAGATTTGACCTGTATTTTTCCCTTCGATCAGTTAGAGATCCCCACCCTAATTCATTCAACAATTCGGTAACACTGCTAAGTTAGTCGGAACAACTTTTCACAAATCTTGCTGCTCTCCGCTGTATTCCATCAATTTCAGAGATTGGTCCTACTTCTTAAGGGTCCCATATGCTGGCGGCAAACTCCAAGTGAGGTCTCACGAGTGAAAAATATCATCGCTCTTTAACCTTCTCGTCGCATTATCCAAATATTCTTTTGATAAATCCCAATTTGTGGGCGTAAATTTCGTTTAATGGTAAATGTGAGTAAAATTGGGATCGGCAAGTTTCCCGAAAGAGAAGTGAAGAAAAGAGATGCAGTGGTAGAGAGAATTTCGGGGGTGGATTAGAACCAAGTAGTTGAGGGTTGTTCGGGAGGGTGAGTAACAGGGGATGGGCGAGGTCCCCGGATGGAACCTTTTAAAAGTTCTTGAATGAGGAGGGCAGTGTGCCGAGCTTTGTATTTCGTTGGGCTTGCAAAGACGTACTTTGGTTAATGTTCGTCGGGAGCGTTTGACCAAACGGAGCCGCATTTCACTCAACAGGATTACTGAAACCCCATGTCTTATCCCCAGAACTCACTCAGCCCCTTACATCACGTATGCCGACTGGCCAACCAACCATTATCTTGATCCTGGGAATTGCTTTCCAAATGAAGGAGTCAGTTTTCTTATCCCTATTACCCTCATCACCCTACAAAGTTCACTGTCAGATTGTCGAGGTAACACTTCCATTTAAACTTCACCTTTTTACTTGATTCGTGCCCAACGCCACTTGCCCAATCACTCCAGACATCATATGTGGCAACCAAGGCGACTATTATGCTGCCAATGATTTATTCACCTCTAAAGATCGGAAGGGGATAATTTTTTCCATTTTATTGACCCTGGATCCTGGACCCTCATATAGTTTAAGATCATTTAGGAATTCACTCAGAGGGTATTTGAGCGATAAATATAAGGAAAATATCAACAACTATCAGTAGATAAACATGTTTATAGGGTTCTCTCGTTTGAAGCCACCCAAAAATGTCACTATCAGTTGAAATGTTGAAGGAAATTTGGTAGAAATGGTTGAAATGTAAACGTTCAGTGATTGAAGAAGATCGTTTGGCAGAAAGATACTGTACATTGATATGAACGACAAATAGATTTGGAATCCGTGTTATCAGCTGCTTTAAGAAAAGGTTTATTAGCTGTAGGATTAATGAATTATGCAACAAATACCAGAATAATTTTTTTGAAGAAAGTAATGAGGTTTCAGGATAATTATATAAAATAGCCTTTACGCATGCTTTAACCAAGAGCTCAAGGTGTACTTTAATGTAAGTTTACCTTTTCTGGGCTCGTAGCCCTATGGAAGCCAGTTCATGAAACATGATTCCTGTAATTATTTATTTATGAATTCAATCGATATTGGAAGCTATGACGTGATGGAAAGACTTCATAATAGCAATGAAGAAACTTTGTGACTTCCACTGTTTATTTGAAAAAGAACACTTTCAAATATACATTGGAAGTCACAAAGTATCTTCATTGCTATTATTAATTCTGGCCAGAGGTCTGTAAAAAGGCAAACCCGGTCTCGCTTTGCACCACTTAAGAGACTTCTTAAAAATATTTTGAGAGAATATTGCTATGCGGCCCAGACCTTACCTTAGTAACGTATACTTGGTGCCTCCGTTTTCATTTTGACTTTCACGTTGCGTACGGATGGCGAGAATTCTCGTCATTTAAATCCCAACCGTTGCGGACGGATGACGAGAATTCTCGTCATTTGGGAGCACCATTTTAAACTTTTAATTTACATTATTTACGTTTTTTGTGGTAATTTTTCATTTTCCTTTTGTTAATAAATAAGAATAGTCGCAACATAATGTTTTATTGTGTTAAGTAATTTTTTTGACCCCTAGAGCTGGACTGGCAGGAGTAAGTTGATTGCTCCTGGTAGGGCCACCCATGCCAGATAGGTCGAAGGGTAGGAGCCAGACGAAAGGTAGTTCCGTGATGGTGTCACGTTAAAAATACCGTTGAGTCGCGTGGGAATACCTCTCAACTATCACTTCCCAGAACATGAAAGTCATTCAAAGAGAACTGATTCCTGGCAACTACGGGACGCCGCCCACTAGGGCGGGTGCCGTGCCCGGCAGCGGTGGAGGCAAGGCCTCCGCGGTCCTCATCACACGAAATTCTTGCACAGCATCATCAACGGCGGATACAAGGGAAAGGAGGGAGAAGAAGAAGAAAAAGAGGAAGAGGAGGAGGAAAACAGTGGTAAAAATAGGAACTTGGAACGTAAGGACCATGATGAGGGCCGGGAAGCTTGAAAATATTAAGCAGGAAATGGAAAAAGGAAAAATAGATGCTTTGGGATCATAGAGCTTACTGGAGGGGGCATAAGCTCTCAGGGGTGAAGCCAGGCGTAACGGTATTCTTGCGCATTTAGCCATAGTGTCCAGCCCAGCTTCGTGGATTTGCCATAAGCCTACGTGCGAAGAAAATATTAAGTTTTTCTGAAACCAGTGGCTACAGAGGTCATATAAAGGTACGTAAATACTTAATAGTGTGTGTATTTTTCTGAAAATTATTATCTATATCCGAAAACATGCCGTCAGGCAGATATGCTATGTTAACTTTGCATTCGTAGATGGTTTGCTGCTCTGCTTACGGGTGCAGTAATCGCACAGATAGAAGAATAACTGGTCTTACCTTCCACCGGTAAGTTAAAAAACTTCATAAAATAGTCATACCAATGCAATATTGTATGAAATGGACGCTACAACAGATAAATATTGAATTTGTTGCCTACGATGTTGCATGTGTTTCGGGTGCATTATTAAGTGAGTAGTTGATAATATTTTGCCAGTAAACCGCAGTAATTATGTTATTTTATCATAGTTAGTAGCATGTTCAGCTAATTTGTAATGTGAGTATAATATTACCGGTAGGAAATAATGCGACTGAAATGTTTGCCCTACCACAAACCTTTATGATGGTTTGCAGGGTATTACGCAGATGTTATGCGGAACCAAGCATGATGTTACACTATTTCACAGTAATAATCCTAAAGAAAATATAGACGTTATGATGAGTTAGAAGTGTGGAATAGTATTTATTTCAATAAGAGGGAAAGAACTTAGGAAAGTGTGGCCTTCACGTGCCTTTGGTATCATCGGTACTCTATGCTTAAAACGGAGATAAAGAAAGTTTGACAACGAGGGATTTGTTATTCTAAGTTTGTGAATCACGTTCTTGGTATAGAAATATTTGCAGGGAAGTGTGTTCATTTTTAATATATAATATCAACTTTAGCTGGTCAATTAACCGTTACCGACCCTTGTATTTTGTTATGAATTAGGCGAGAATAGCGAGAGTGAATGCTCATCACTTCTCGCTTTACGTTTATTAATATCCCGTGTAGTAAGTTATCAGTGAAGTGAATTAGTCATTTTTAATTCGAAACGATCTTCTTCCATAAGATGCTGACATTAGATTTTCTTTAGATTTTAGAAGTTTTATGTATTAAATCAAAGAAGTAAAGGAAAGTATACAATGCATAGACAATCAGGGGTGGAAATGCTGAAATGATGTTAAGTGCACATTGTATTTCTAGCAGGTGTAAGCTTTAGTTTTGAGTGCTAGGTTATCAGTAAGCTGTTGTGTTGTGAGTGACAGTGTATTTCAAAAGACGTAAGGTTACTTTCGATCACAGATGGATGCACACTAACATCGAGAAAATTAATCCGGCCGGTTTAACTTTTCCATGCACAAATGTGTTAGTGTGTATGTTATATTGTGGAGGGTGTATTGACTGGAAGTATTTGTGACTTCCTCTCGATGATAATAGTGCATGGTCGTGAAGGCTGTCTTAAAGCAACTCTTTCAGTGTCAGAGGTGAGAGGGAAAATGACCTATTACTTTCCTACCACAGAAAACTATGTCAGAAGATCCATTATGGCAAGTTTTTATGAATTGCCTATGTATGAATGCCTTAAATGCTTATTCGTGAATCCTTTTTGAACTTGATGGGTGTGTTTTCTTATTTATTGTTAGAGCATATAACGAGGATCTGATGAATTAAATATAAATCAAGCCAGTCTCGTTCTAAGCAATATTTCTATGGTCTACATATAGTGCATTGGTATTGGAACTGATATTTAATTGCTGAGTTAATTTTTATTTACCCTTCGCACATTACTTCCACTATGTAATTGCTGACACTGTCAACAGTCTTAAATTATCAACCTTAGAGTGTTGAATGTAATTTTCCATGTTTCATCATGAACTTGACAGAGAGACTGTTGATGCTGGGTATTGATGTTGAAAAATGAGATGTGTATGCTGCTTACTTGAGTGCAATCAATTGTATTTGGTTCCATCATCTTGTTGGAGCTGAATTCTTTTGTGATATCTTTGATATTTCTCTATGTGGTTTACGTTTGGGTTAAATTATCATGTCCTCAGGCTCTTTGGTCATTCTTTTGTGTTCACAAGTATACCCTAGGTATTTTTTATATCATGGCATGTATGGATATCATATATTACTTCTTTCCTCGAATTTCGGATTCTAGTAATTTTTAAAATTGGAGAAGTAGAATTATGTGAAGTTCTTCTATTTTCTTCTACTTGGTAATGCATGTTATTTTTTCAGGTTATAGATGACCTTTAATCCGGTGGTATTGGAATCAAATTTGGAGTTTATGATATGTTTATGATAGACACCTCGGGTCATTATTTCATTGATGTTCCTAGAATATCTACTTGAAGGGAAAGAAAGTGGTTCATTGTGGTAAGAAATTGTCACATGTTTTGTGTTTCCCTAAGCAATTGCAACATTTATTTTGTATTGGTATATTTCCAAAAATAATATTTATCTGTTAGGAAATATGTTGTTTTTTCTGTACAAGTACCTGTTATTTGTCACGCAACCTTTCTTTTTTCCTTTTTCAGGATATCCTTACAAGTTTGCTGGGCCTTTAATTAAGCAATTTCCGGAAACCATTAGACATTTACTTTCCTGACATAAAGCATAATGTGTTGCAGTTACTGACTGGAACAGTTGTGAATTGCAATCGCATTGCTTCGGTTTTGCATTTTTGACCTCACTCATGCGTTGTAAATGTTCACATTTGATGTTGGCCGGCCAAAGGAGAATCTTGTACTTGAACAATCTTAAAATTGAATTGTATCGTAAATTAATGTTTTTGTAACTTTCCACTTTAATTAAATGTTTATGCTTGAAATTTTTTTTCAATGACCAACAAAATGTTTCGCCCTTCTTGTGAAGTTAAATTTAGAATCACGCATTTACTCGAGTTCACTCGAGTACAAACGTGCATTACGTGAGGTAGCACGGCTCTTTTCCAGGGGCTTTGATAGTGAAAATGTAATAATATAAATAGGAAATATAGTTTAAAGGTAATTCGGTAATATGTCATACGCATTTTGTCGAGTTGAGTACAAACTTGCATTACGAGAGGTAGCACGGCTCTTTTCCAAGGTTTGACAGTGAAAATGGAATAATATAAGTAGAAAATATAGTCTTAGGGTGATTCGGTATTGTGCCACTGATAAAATTATTTTATCTTGGGATTTGGTCAATATTTATATCGTACAGTAGCAGTTCTTGGCGAGTTTAATGGTGATAAATTACGTTCGCAGAAGAAACGATGGTTGCATATCCAATCTCCAATACATCTTTAATTTCAGGAATAGGATTCAGAAAGTTGAAATTAATGCAATTTTCGAATTGACAGCTGTTATTTTACAAGTAATATTGAATCAATTATGTTTGACAAAACATCGCTTTCTCCGTTAATAATCCCGTTCCTGCGGGACACAACGTCTCTAATCCACTAGCAATTAATTAATTTGGGCATGTTTTACTAGTTACTTTCAGCGCACCTGCCGCAAAAAATCCCCAAAGGCGTTACTTTAAGAGTAAAGAGCAAAAATTGATCGTTGCCCCGTAAGAATCTGTGTTATAGCTGGGCTGTACAATATGGCTAAATGCGCAATTATGCCACGCCCCCTTGGCTTCACTCCCCGCCAGTACGGAGCATAGGGGGCGCCCCCTCCAGTAAGCTCTATGTTTGGGATTGTGCGAGGTTAGATGGAAGGATAGCGGGGACTATTGGAGTGATAACTACAGGGTAATCTATAGTGGGGGAGATGAGAGTCAACGGGGGGTAGGCATGGTACTGAACACAAAGTTGGGACTGAGGGTGGTAAACATTGAACAGGTGAGCGACAGGATACTAGTGGTAGAAATAAAAGCACGGCCGACGAATTTCGTACTGGTCCAGGTATACATGCCTACGAGCAACCATAGGGAGGAAGAGGTGGAAGAGGTGTACGAGCAAGTAGAAGAAATAATTAGAGAAGTGCCGGGGAAGAAAAACCTAATAGTGATGGGTGACTGGAATGCAGTGGTGGGAGAAGGGAGGGACGGATTAGAAGTAGGAGGGTTTGGGCTAGGAAGAAGAAATGATCGCGGTGAAAAGGCAGTTGAATTTTGTAGAAGAAATAATTTAGTAGTGACAAACACTTGGTTTAAACATCACCCCAGGCGTAGGTACACATGGAAAATGCCGGGTGATACTGGGAGATACCAAATTGATTATATAATGGTGAGGCAGAGATTTAGGAACAGTGTAAAAAATTCTCGTAGCTATCCAGGGGCGGATGCGGACTCAGATCACAACTTGGTGATGATGAAGTGTGAAGTCAGATTCAAAAGGCTTTGTAAAGGTAGGAAGATAAAGAGGTGGAATCTTGAAGCATTGAAAGGGTTGAAAAGGAGAGAATACCAAGAGCTGGTAGAAACGAACATAAGTGAAGAGAAGCGGATGGGAACCATAGATAAGAGATGGGAGGTTATAAAAAAAGGCATCGTAGAAGCGGCAGAGAAAACAATAGGAACGGTGGAAAAGAAGAGGGTTAGAAGCAGTGGGTTACAGAAGAAATGATAAAGAAAATGGAGGAGAGAAGGATATGGAAAAACGTGAACACCGACGTAGGGAAGAGGAAGTACAAGGAATTGAATAATAAACTCAGGCGAGTGACCAATCGGGCAAAAGAAAACTGGTGGAAGGGACAATGTGAGGAAATGGAAAAGATGCAGGAGGAGGGGGAAGTGGGCGCTTTGTTCGCCAAGGTGAAAATGTTATCGGGTGGTAAGAGAGGTCAAACGATACCAAAGGTTAAGGACAAAACAGGGAAGATATTAATCGAACAGGAAGATATCCAAGAAAGATGGAAAGAATACGTAGAGGAGCTATATGACAGGGAGAATAGACCCCTTAGCCTAGATCTAGAGGATGAAGGAACAATAGATAAGGATAGCCTCGGACCAGAGTTACTTGAGAGTGAAATAGAGAGGGCATTAAGAGAGATGAAGAGTAGAAAAGCCGTGGGAACCGATAAACTACCTTCGGAGCTACTGAAGAATCTAGGTTGTAAGGGGAGAAAATCGTTTTTCGAACTTATTCGCATGATCTACGAGGAAGGAGTATGGCCAGAGGATTTCGTGAAAACAGTATTAATACCTATCCCGAAGAAGAAGAAAGCTTCAGAATGCGAGGAGTATAGAACAATCAGTTTAATTTCGCACGCAGCAAAAGTGTTGCTTAGTATACTAAATAGAAGGCTGGAGAGCAGAGCAAAGTGCTATTTAGGCGATGACAAATTTGGGTTTAGGAAGGGGAGGGGAACCAGAGATGCGATTGCGGTAATGAGGACACTTATAGATAGAAACATAGAGCATAATCAGGATGTTTTCGCTTGTTTTGTAGATTTCGAAAAGGCGTTTGACAGAGTAAACTGGGAGAAACTAATGCAGATACTGTGGAAAATAGGAATAGATTGGCGTAATAGGAGACTCATCCGTAACTTATATATGGGGCAGAAGGCTTAGGTAAGGGTAGCGAACGGTGAATCAGGATGGGCAGTTATAGGTCGCGGGGTACGGCAAGGGTGTGTCCGTTGTCGCCTTTAATTTTTAACATCTATGCTGAGGAATTGGTAAGAGAGGCATGGGATGAGCTAGAAGTGGGAATAAAAGTAGGAGGCCAGTGGATAAAGTCGGTTAGATTTGCAGTCGACCAGGCGTTGGTCAGTCGGTCATCGAAAGGACTGCAAAGTTTAGTAGATGCCCTGGAAAAGCAGTGTGAGAAATACGGAATGAATATAAATAATAGGAAAACAAAAGTAATGAGATTCTCTAGGACAAAGAAAGCGATGCTGGTGATAAGAGTAGGAAGTCACAAACTTTAGCAAGTAGAACAATTATATTACTTGGGTAGTATACTAGAAAAAACAGGACATAGTAGCAAAGACATTAGGAGGAGAATAGCGCTAGCGAAGGAAGCGTTCAATAATAGAAGGGAGCTGATGACGGGGACCTTAAGTAAGGATGTAAAAAAGAGGCTAGTGAAGAGCTTGATATGGAGTGTGGCGTTGTATGGGGCAGAAACGTGGACCTTGAGAAAGGAAGACGAAAATAGGTTGAAGGCTTTTGAGATGTGGGTGTGGAGGAGGATGGAGAAGGTGCGTTGGACGGAAAGGAAGACAAATGAGGAAGTGCGCGAGGTGCGCGAGACATGGTGCGCGAGGAGAGGAAACTTATAGATGAGATTCGGGGAAGACAGGGTATGTGGCTGGAAGGGGTAATGAGGGACGGTGGTTTGCTTATGGCCGTGATAGAGGGTAGGATGTTGGGTAAGCGGGGAAGGGGAAGGAAGAGAATCGGTTTTATGGACGGGATGAAGAAAGGTAGGACTTATGCTGAGCTGAAGAAAGAAATACTAGAGGTAGAAAGGGTACGGCACGTGTAAGAGTTCGTTGGATATTCTCTGACATTCATCACAACCTACCTCTAACCGGTAGATTATTGTAATGAATGAAAGTAATTTTTTACGATATTAACCATTTAACAGTATTTAAATCCCTCATCGGTTTTCTTTAATGGCAGGGAATCTCAATTTCAACAGCCTGAAACTTATTCGTCGCCCCTCTTCATTTCGGAGGTAATATTTCTTTCATCTCTTCCTCGCGGGTGCCCCAACTCCTTTCCTCATTATTTCTCTGGTGTTTTTCCACATGCCCCTAGCCGAGCCGTCGCGTCGGCAAGTAACCTTATCTGTATCGCTTTGAGGGTCATATCTGCCTCGCCTTCAAGTTCCACTCTCGGCAAATGGAATGCACTCTCAGCTCTGCTCCAACGTAAACATTCATTGTGAAAAGAATGAGGGGGGCAATAATGAATCGTCCGTAGTTCTTTTACGGCTCTGGTCAGTTCCTTCTCTCGATGTGTCTTGAACAGTTCTTTTTCTTGAGTCCCAGTGAATTGTGATTTTGGTGTTGTGTTTGCTTTGCGAGAGAGTTTTCTCAATCCGTGTTTTTCGAACTATTTAAAGGAATATTCCTTATAATGGCATCACATAGGAAAGAGTGCTTTCCGCGAGGAAGAAATTTTATTAGATCTGTGCGCCGATGATTTGTCAGATGTGCCATTAGAGTATGACGAAGAGAGCGACGAGAGCGGAAGTGATTCCGGTATTGTAGTGAGGGTCAGAAATAGAAAATCCACTCCTCTCTAAGTGAAAGTGACTCCGATATGAATGCCAATGAAGACAATACTTCACCAGGAATCTCTATTACATGGAAAAAATAGATTCTGAGAGGGATTTAGAAAAATTTTTGGGCCAACCTGGAGTAAAACGTGTACCAGACAATTCTTCCAGTATCCTTGATGTAGTCTCACTGTTTGTTGCCGATGACTTTTTCGAAATGATGTGCATTCAATCGAATCTGTATTCCCATAAAAATCAACATAAATACAAACAATCACCAAAAACAGGGAAGTGGTCAGATGTAACCATTCATTCATTACAGTAATCACTGATTCTTTTGTTGCAACGAATATATTTGGAGAATTACTTACGAGAAATAGATTTGAACAGATTTGGAAAGCATGGTATTTCAGTGATAACGAGTAAATTTTGGGTGCGACGGACAGGCTATATAAAATAAGACCCGTACTGGAATACTTCAAAGAAAATTTAAAAAAATATACAAACCAAAGCAGGAGTTATCACTTGATGAAGCGATGATTCCGTGGAGAGGAAGATTAAAAATCAAGACCTAAAATCCAGCCAAAATCATAAAGTATGGGTTACTATTTCGTATGGTTTGTGAAAGAGATTCTGGCTACATTAGTAATTCAGAAATATATTCGGCCGAGGGAAAAAAATTAGAACAAACCATCCTTTCGCTTCTGCAGCCTCATCTCAATCTTTGGCATCATATCTACCAAGATAATTATTATAACAGCGTAAAAATAGCAGAACTGCTCTTTGAAAATAAAATAAGAGTTTGTGCTACCATCAGGTTAAATAGAGGGCTCCCTGCCACATTGAAGAGTGAGGCGAAAAAATTGAAAAAGGGACAGTACACGTTTGCTCGTAAAGGTGAAGAGTTTCTGGTGATTTGGAAAGACAAAAGGGAGGTGAGGTTGATTATTACTATTTACAGCGCTAGAATAGGTAATACACAACTGACAGGTAGGATTAAAGGACTGCCAATCAAAAAACCTATCTGCATTTTGAAATACAATAAGTTCATGAAAGGCGTAGACAGGGCGGATATGTATTTATCGTATTATACGATCATGAGAAAAACAATGAAATAGTCAAAGAAAGTAGTTCTGTGGCTTATAAATGATGCTGTATTTAATGCTTTTAGAATTTTCAAAACCATAAATGAATCAAATAGCATTCGATTGAAAGGCTTTCTGCTCCAGACCGCCAAAGAGTGGGCAGCGAGTAGAGAGGAGCGAGATGAGTCATCTTCGGAGGCCGACGGCGGTGATACGCCGACGCAGCGTGTTTCGTCAAGGGATCACCCACATTGTCTCTCGAGAGACCTTAGTAAACATCATCTCGTTCCTATCGTGGGTAAGGGGAAAAAAAATACCACACAAGGAGATGCAAAGTGTGTGCTTCAAGGAAAAGTAGGAAGGAGACGAGGTATGTGTGCTCATCTTGCGGTGTTCCACTCCACAAAGGAAAATGTTTCATGGAATATCACACAAAGAAGAAATACTCAAATTATTTGTGAGTATTACGTTCAAAGTTCCATTAAAAAATTTTAATTTTTAAGAAAGTTATGACAATTTTACTGAAGCAATGCATGTTCAAAAACTAGACTTTAAAAACCCGCCGGGAACGGAGGGTTAAAACCCATTTAAATACCCCGGTACGCAACGTGTTAAAAGTAAATTGTTTTGAAATAATAAATTTCAAGACTAAGATATAAAGGGGAAGTAGAAAGTAGTATTGGAACAGGCACAGTCTAAACAATTGTATACTGTGAAAAAGGTATCAGCTGTACAGCGTTCACCGGTTTCAAAACAATGAATGTTTTACAAGGAATTTAGAATGTATAGTTATCTTTGAGTATCAGGGGGTGGCAAATAACTCTTGAGGACATAACACGCAGGCCAATAAACTTTCTCAGTTAAGTGGAAAATGCAGTGTTATACGTTTGTGTGTAATTTAAAAGCCATACGTCAAAAGATTGAAATTCCACAGCTTTAAAAGTGTGGGGGGTAGAGTTAAAAATTAGTCATAATAATAATTAATTAATAATTTATGTAAATAATAAACTACTGAAAAAGTAAAATATTTCACGTTTAGGGTGTGAATCTGAGGTAGAGAAAAGTATCAGCACAGATACCTATGGTGTAGTGTTCACCATTTTGAAAAAAATCAAGTTTTAGAGGAAAATGTGAACATGTAAGCTCAAAAAAATTTGTTTTTCACATTAAAAACTAACAGAATTTGTAGGCGAAGTAGAAAGCAATATTGGAATTCATTCAAGTATTCTACCAGCTGATTGGTAGGTTCTTGGACAGTCCCCATTTTGTATCCCAACCTAATAGAAATTGTCTCGCATTCCCTCCTAAGGATGGCCCGTTGTTAGAACCCTCTTCAATTCTTCATATCTTCTACCTCCTCTTATTTCGTCCAGAATTCCTATCCTCTTCCTTCCTCTCCCACGCTTCCCCAGTGTTCTCCCCTCTATCACTCTCTTCAACATGCCCTCTCCCCTCAAAACCTCCTCCATCCATCTCTTCTGCCTTCTCCGAACCTCTGCCACAAGCTTCCTCTCCTCTCCGACCATATCCAATACCTCCTCGTTCGTCTTTCTCGCCATCCAGCTAACCTTCCCCATCCTTCTCCAAACCCACATCTCAAACGCCTCAAGCCTACGCACATCCTCCCTCCGCAATGACCAAGTTTCCGACCCATATAGCGCCACGCTCCATATTAAAGTTTTCACCAGCCTCTTCTTTACGTCTCTTCTCAGACACCCCCTCATCAATTCCCTTCTCTTCGAAAATGCTTCTTTAGCTAGCGCAATTCTTCGTCTGATGTCCTTACCACTAAACCCATTCGCCTCCAAAATACTACCCATATACGTAAACTGCTCGACCTGCTCTATCTTCTGCCCTCCCACCCTTATATTCAGCCCCGCCTTCTTACTTCTAGAAAATCTCATTACTTTCGTTTTCTTGTGATTGATCTTCATCCCATACTTTTCGCACTGCACCTCTAATGCATTCATCATTGACTGTAACCCCTTGGCCGACTGACTAACCAATGCTTGATCATCTGCAAATCTCACTGATTTTATCAGCTCCCCTCCTACCTTTATTCCTACATCCTCCTCCCCCCAAGCCTCCCTTACCATTTCTTCTGAATACACATTAAAAAGCAACGGCGATAGTGGGCACCCTTGCCTCACTCCCCGTCCTATCGTGGCCCATCCCGATTCTCCATTGGCTACCCTAACCTGCGCAGTCTGATTCATATACAAATTTCGAATCAGACGCCTGTCCCTCCAATCGACCCCTAATTTATTCAACACTCCCATTAATTTTGTCCATTCCACCCGATCCAACGCCTTCTCGAAATCTACGAAGCATGCAAAAACATCCTGTCCATACTCTAGGTTTCTTTCTACTAGAGTCCTCATCACCGCTATAGCGTCTCGCGTTCCCGTCCCTCTCCTAAATCCGAACTGGTCGTCACCCAGGTATTCATTCGCCTTCTTCTCTAGCCTTCTGTTTAGAATCCTCAGAACTACTTTGGCCGCGTGGGATATTAAGCTTATTGTCCTATAGTCTTCGCAAGTTTTTGCCTTACTCTTCTTCGGTATAGGAATTAGTACAGTCTTCGCGAAGTCTTCCGGCCACACTCCATCCTCATAAATCCTACGAATTAGCGCAAAAAGTTTTCCTCTTCCGTTCTTCCCCATGCTCTTTAAAAACTCTGCAGGTATGTCATCTATTCCCACCGCCTTATTCCTTTTCATGTCTCGTAGAGCTCTTTCAATTTCGCTATCAAGGATACTTGGTCCGATGCCATCTCTGTCGATATCGTCTTCCCTTTCTATATCTAACCTATTGGGCCTTATTTCTTTACCATACAGCTCTTCAAAATACTCCTTCCACCTCTCCTGGATCTCTCTCGGTTCTACGATTACCTTTCCCGTATTGTCTGTTATATTTGTAATTCCCCTTTCCTTATTACCACCCGTCAGTTCCTTTACTTTCCTATATAATGCATCTGCTCTTCCCTCTTTTTGGTATTTCTCTAACGCGTCGATCTGTTCTCTCCACCACGCCTCTCTTGCGTTATTTTTTTCTCTTCTAAGCCTGTTATTAAATTCTCGGTATTTTCTCTTACCTAGCTCTGAGTTTACACTCTTCCATTTCCTTCTCTCCTCCATCTCCCTGATCATCTCCTTCGTGATCCACGGTTTTCTAATTTTAGTTGCACTCACTACGCCTACCGTTGCTTTCGCTGCTTCCATAATTCCATTTTTCAAAATTCCCCATTCATCTTCCACTGCTCTAACTCCATGACCCTCACCCATTATCTCATCCACCTTCTCCCGAAACTTCTTCTTCATTGCCCCAGTTAATGCCTCTGTATTCCACTTACGTACCCTCCTTCACATTCTTATCTTTTTCAGTTTTACCCGACATTTCATGACTAATAAGTTGTGGTCTGTGTGTTCATCAGCTCCTGGATAAGTATGCGAGTTTTTAACACTATTCCTGTATCTGTGACGTACCATTATATAATCTATCTGGAACCTGTCTGTGTCTCCCGGCTTCTTCCAAGTGTACCTACGTCGAGGATGATGTCTGAACCATGTATTTGTAATTACTAGGTTATTTCTGCGGCAAAACTCCACAGCTTTCTCGCCCCGGTCATTTCTTCTTCCTAGCCCGTAATCGCCCACCTCCCGCCCATCTCTTCCTTCACCCACCACCGCGTTCCAATCCCCCATTACTACCAGGTGCTTACTTCCTGGTATCCTACCAATTATTTCCTCTAGCTGATCGTACACCCCATCTACCTCCTCCTCTTTATGATTAGAGGTAGGCATATAAACCTGGATTATAACTAAATTCGTTGGTTCTGCTTTTAGTTCCACGACTATTATCCTATCACTCACCTGTTCTGCATACACTACTTTTCTACCAAGTTTCCTGTTCATTACGAAAGCAACCCCGCGCTGACTTTCATTCCCTCCACTATAAATTACTCTATAGTTGCCGCTCCAGTAATCCCCGTCACCCTTCCATCTTACTTCACCCAGACCCATGATGTCTACACCCACCTTCTCCATTTCTTGCTTTATATTCTCTAGCTTCCCCGCCCTCAGCATAGTCCTAACATTCCACGTGCCTATTCTAATAGTTTCGTTCCTCTTCTTTATCTTCTTTTCCTCTGCTGCTGCTGCTGCTGCTTCGTCTGAGCAAGGATTTCGTGTGATGACGACCGCAGGGGCCTTGCTCCCACCGCTGCCGGGCACAAGACCCGGCCCTCTTGGCCGAGTCCCGTAGTTGCCAGGATTCATTATCAATTGAGAACTGTCCATAATTTCAAGGTTTTTGTTTTAATTGAGGTAGTATTCCTTGGCCTTACTCAATAGTGTTTTTTACGTGACACCATCACTTCAGAGGCCGCCCCACTGGGGTCAGACGCCCTTTGCAGCCGCCTCACTGAGGTACAGACGCTGCGCGGACTACCATTCGTCTGTCTCCTAACCTTCGACCAATCTGGCATGGGTGACCCTACCAGGAGCAATGCTCCCGCCAGTGCAGCTCTAGGGGTCATCGGAGCACGCAAGCCCTTCAACCACGACAAGGTTGTAGTCCAAAATATTGGAATAGAAATCAATAAAGAAGTGTTCACCGGTTTGAAAATTATGTATGCAAGTAATACAAGAAAACGAGAATGTGGAATTTTTGTGATTTTCAGGAGGTATTATTGCAAATAACCACAAGAATGTTACATACAGGCCAATGAAATTTCTCAGTCTAGTGGGTGATGCGGTGTCACGCGTTTGTGGGCTATACATGTAACGGTTCATATTCGCTGTGGTTGGGAGAGTTGAAAAAACGGTATTTTTTTGGAAAATGATAAACTACTAAAAATGAGAAACTTTTACGTTAAGTGATTACTTGAGGTAGATAGTTGTAATCGCATGGATATTCAGCCGTGAAAATGGTGTAAGCTGAAGAGGATTGTTAGCTGTAAGACTAATATATCAGTTTTTTTTGTAATATCTATGAGGTTGGACAATTAAAAATACACAATGAAACTATTTTACCCATTCACTGTCATTCACTATCACAGCCTTAGAAGCTACTCACTCCTTACATTGCATATTGCACTTCACAAAACAAAGAACAGCACTTCACTTAATTATATTTCACTTCATTTTCACAAACATGGGATATAGGGCCATGTACATGTACCTTGCCATCTATGAGAAGAGGGTACATATATTAAAGTTATATATCCATAGTTCCCCACAATAGAATATATCTTTTTAAGGAAGCATGTGAAATGGCAGATTTTGCCATACAAATCAAATGCTAAACATGCAACATATTTACTTTCGTTTGCCCTTTTATGCAGTTTCTTTTCTCAGTTGTGTTTAATAAATCTAAGTTATCAATTCTGTTAAATTTCTGTTTGTCTAGTTAATGAATTGTTTTAGAAAGTCAAAAGTCTTTCAACCTTTTTATTATTGGTTTTTTCAATTTAACTTCGAAAATGTGGTGGATTTCATTCAAGCCATGTTCTGTGATGCACAAAATATGTGTTTTTTTCTACGTAGAGAAATGCTTAAATCTTAACTTCTAAATTGATGCATACTGCAAGTTTTCAAGTCCATTTTTATAAGTTTTTCACTGCGGGTATAATGCCTGACAGTTTTGCTGCTTGTCTAATACGCACCAAATATGCATAAAAGGTATATAAACTTTGGTATAAATGCGTCTGTGTACACTCTTCGTCCTTCCCATATTACTTCCATTTACATAGATAACCTCTTTTCCGCTGACTTGCATTTACACGCAGTTCAAAAGCCGGTAACCAACGCCAACCGTGGTTTCCCGACCGATGTAAAGGTAGTTTGAGCAAAAAACCACTTCACCTAGAATTTGATGAATTTGGCCTCATTTTGAAGAAAAAAACTCATATTTCCAATAATAAAAAATATCAACCCTTTGCTAAACTACTTTTCGAGCAAGTTGCCTAATAATATAAGCTGTTTTACACGGGATAGATAATGATTGTGCGCTCCCGAGGGAGAATATTAAACAAATTCCAACTTCTAGCACCTAGATTTCGTCAAACAACCAACGGTGTGTAGATTGCATGTTTTCTCAACTATTTATAAAAATAATCTATTACCCACCACAGTAATTTTAACAGAAATGCAAATAAACCTGCTGTTTTGAAGGGTTTTCAGCCGTACGGTGGGAAAAATGAGTCAAGTAAGAGACTTATGTAGCTTTATTTATTTAGCTACTGAGAATTTTGGTCGTATATAACTATATCTTTGTGCCATTAATATTACAATATTTATTTCATACTTCTTACGGACGCTGAAATAAAAAAAATTAAATTTGAATATGGTATCCATTATGACTATGGGACTATCTCGCTCAAACCACACTAAAGCTTACCAGGGTTAGCGCCAACTTGCGTTCACACGGACAATTTCCAACCATGGTAAGCCTAACCAGCGAAGAAAGCTAGTAAAGAGCGTTCCACATTTAGTTGACAGTATGGGCTCTTATGGAGATTCAATTCCCATGTAAATCTCCTTAAGGCCTGAGGTGCGACGCACAGTGGTCCGGATCCGAAAAAAGGCGGATAAAAGTCATTTTTTCGACTTTCTTGAAACTCACTTTAAATATGCAGATCTTGTAACAAAATGTCCGAAGAATCCTTCCGCACACTTAGTTTTGCATAAAATGTTTTGTTAAGTTTAGTAAAGACAGTTTGCTTCAAAGTAAAGCAAATTTTAGCTAAACCGCGCTCTTTTAATGTTTTCGAAAAAATACACATTTTTAACAATTTTTTTTATCTATTTCTCATTAACAATTGGTAAAATGACTGTGGACTATAATTATATGGACACTTTACCATGAGAAAAACTAGGTTTCTTGTATCTTGTAGTGGTTGTGATGATCGCTTAAGGATTTCTTCAAGAGGAATAATTTTTTCTCACAAATTTCGCATAAACGTTGGATTATAAAACGAGTGACACCGAGTGACACGGAGGTTCTTATGGTGGTAAGATTGGGTTATATTTGAAAGATATTAGTAAATGATTTAGCTGCAAATATTTGCAAATAAGTGAATTACAATGACTTATGTGACTCTTTGCCGCGGACGTGAGCGTCGGCACTAGACACGCGAGCTTCGGCACAGTGGAGACATATAGTAAAATATGTCTTTTCCAATGTTTTATTGATTAGGATTTAAAAAATGAAGAGGTTAACTATTTTTTCTCTATTCTATTCTGTTCTTTGCCGAAGTTACTCTAGAAAGAGCGAGAAAAAGAATTCCAGACTGCGATACTAAGCGAAATTGTGACGCTGGAAGAGGAGGAAAATATTTTCTTCGATCGTTTCTCAGTACGATTCCCATGGAGTTTGGTTAATCGTTGGAAGTATATGAGACTGGTTGTATGCACTGCTGCTGGGAAAACCCACCTCTGGCTGTCCCTTTCCTCAAAGCCTATGTGACAGGAGACCCGCTATCCGCACACGTGCCGGACCCAAGGGTAGTGGGTAAGGTCCTTAGTCGGGATATTTTACTATCCCTACTTAGCGCACTACCCAACTTGTGTTTATTGCTTAAAGGCGGTTTCTTTGACCTTCAAGTGAAGTTTCACGTGTTAACAGATGTGGTCTTTACCCTCCAGACGCATCTTTCCAGATGGATATTATTGGAGGGCTGCCGCTGGTATGCATTTTCGCACAAAATTCAGGCATTGCACACTTCTCTTTATGCGGTCCACCCTCCTGGTTATCCTGTGGGGTAGACCCTGGTTCTTGGGGGTGGCGGTAGCTCCTCTTTGTAACCCTTAAAGTGCCAGCGTCGCCTATAGCGACGCTAAGTTTAGAGTTTTTTAATTCATCGTGAACACAATTATTCGCCGTAATTTTTTTTCATATTTAAGCTTTATAATGTTCTACAAACATAATACTACTCAAATTCACTTTATTGAACAATTGGCTATTTAAATCTCTTTTGAATACTGTGGTCTCAAGTTCAGTGGCACTTCCACCGCCCTCTTATTTGCTTAGTGTTTTTCTTTGAATTTTTTCATGGACAAATGCTCATAATTCACGCATATTGCGTGTCAATATCTTTTTCTTTTTGTATTTTCTTCTACAAGTATCTCCACAACATTATTTAACGGGTACTGGGAAAAAATAGATAGGTTATCAGTCCTGGATACGTTGTGTTTTTGAGACGAATGCTTTCTTCCCGGGCGTGCATTCCCCGCCTTCGTGTGACTTAGATGATGCCACTCTTGAATCTTTTGCAGCACAAAAGATTCTGACAATGAGAGTCACTGCAGACGTAAACAAAGTTGCCACCAGCCTGACCCAGAGAGATTAGGCCAGCGGCTACATTTTTTATGACTCGGAGGGTCTTATAAGTCATGCCTTTTGGTTGACAATCACATAGGTAGTGATTTCGGTGACGGGCAAAGTGGAGGGTTCCCTTTGGGAGATTTATTTATGACTGGGGGAGTGCCTGAGCACGGCCATCTGGTCTAAGTCATGCGTTTGGGTTAACAATTACAATGAAAGCTCTTTCGGTGACGGGAAAAGTGGAGGATGCCGTAGAAAGCAGTTGCATTTCGGAAAGAGCAAGAGACCCAAGCTAACTAGGTTTCTTATTTCCTACCGAAATTTGCGTGTGATACAAACGAACGTTTTTTATTTACGACGATAGTTTATTTTCTCTATGATGAGTGAAGTGCGGTAAAGAAAGAAAAAGTCGACAAATATTGGTAAAGGTGAGCTTTCGTCTCACCAGTGAAAACGCAATTTTCACCCACTTTCAACAGATGTATCGACATCAAAAGCACCTAACATATTTTGCAAACCTCTTACATTTTACAAATGCATATTCTTTCCTCTACCATAAGGTATCATAGTCAATTTCTCCATATACTCTAGCTTTTTCATAAAAAAATCTCTGGGTAGACGAAAACTCATCTTTACTGTTTTTTATTTCCTTGTGGTATGAACGAAAGTTTTTTTTATTTACAACGAAAGTTTTTTTTCACTATGATGAATAAAGTGCGGAAAATAAAGAAAAATATCTACGATTTGATCAGTAAAATATCAAGTGACAGTGATTTCCTAATACGTTCATCTGATTGAAGTGAATCAGTGGAGGAAGAAGAAATTAGTGATTCTGAAACATCATCATCGGAAACCGACGAGAGTGAAGACGACTGGAGTGAAAGAGATGGAGAAGACTGCACCGTGTCAGCAGTATGGCGAAGTTCTAGGTCCGAAGCACGCTCCACTCCATGATTATGCGCCAATAGTGTAATTTCGTCTTTTTTTCACCAATACTCTCCTGAGGATAATGGTCACTGAAATAAATAGATATGCAGAGCAGTATTTCCACTCACACAAGATCCTCTCCCCAAATTCAAGAGCAAGACTTTGGAAGCCGGCGACTGTGACAAGAAATGAAAGCATTTATTGCTTACATTTTGAATATGGGGATAGTAATTAACGGGATTTCTTGAGGATTGCCTACATTTACACGGAGATGAGCGCGCAAAAAATGAGCTCAAAAAGTTTTTGAAGGTAAATTTTTTTGTTGGTTACGAGAAAAGATGGCGAGCTAGCTCTTGAACGAACTCTGTTTTTGTACATAGGTATGCGACGTGGTTCGATCAAATCGTTGATTTCCTTGATGTTGTGTGTCGTAACATTCCAAGTACCTCAGGATCGTATTTTCCCTGTGTTTTAATTGTGATGTGACATCCCTTGGGCTATTGTCTAAGTAATAAGCCTTTTTTATCAGGTACATCTCATAAAAGAAAGGGTAGGCCAAACAAACAAATTTTTGGATGTCACAATCCGATCAAAAAAAAAGGAAAACTAAATTCCTTAGAGAAAGTACTTCCCCTGCAGAACTGTCATTTGCCACAGCCATGAAGCTAAGAGAAAAAGGACATGGCGCAGAAGAGTCTCTAGTTAAAGAGGCTACGATGACCCCCTTACACGGGCAAAACGAATGTTGAAAAAGTGGAAGAGGGAAGAGAAGCCCCTCTCCACTAGTTCTTCTGATGACAGTTTAGCATTAGTTGTCAATTTAAATCTGACCAAAAATACAGTATTTGCAAATAGAAACGCTACAAGATATCATGGACATGATTTGTATCCATCATATCATTCTATTTTGAATGCCAAAAAGACTACTTATCCGGTTGGTATTGAAATCTCAGAGAAGAAATGTGAAGTTAAACTGCAATCCTTGTTGCACTACACTTGCTCGAGGCTACTACAATTTTTGCCCATATGTTCAGGTAGTTATTTCAATGTGTTTTAATTAATATATATATTTTTTTAAATTTGTTTATGAATTTACCCTTATTTATATCAAGTGAATACTCTCTCATTTGTAATTGGGAATTTGATGGCAGTTCCTGTCATTCGCCACACAAGCAAAAGTGGGAAGAAAGTGATACGAATGATCATAGCCTTTTTGTAACATCACTATTTCCCCTACGTCTGACTAGAAAGACTGTGGAGGGAGAAATTACCGTAGCTTGGAAGAACATGCATCCTTCTTCTGCTCGGTTCTGCAAGCCCATAAGGCTTCAATGGGTCCACGAGTCCACAGAAAATCAAGGGAAGAAGAGGATTATGTAAATTTACAAATTCCCACCTTACAACCATATCATCAGGGAATCTTCAACTTTGACTTTATCATGCTGTTGACAATGATTGATAGAAAAGTTAGTTAAACATAAGGGCTGTGGAATAATTTTTACGAAATTTTACGGCTTGTTACATTATATGTTTTTTTTTCAGATCTGTTCAGCATTAACGAAATCATCAGCAATGGTATGCCATATTTGCCGAGAAAAATATCGGAAATGAATAATCTTAGTGAGATTGGGAAAAAACGAGTTGATCCAAATACATATCGTTTACCCTTAATAGATGGAGGGTAAGTTTAAGTAGTATAATTAAAAAAAAAACATATGAGGAGAATAAGTGGCAGATTATTCCTGTATAATTTTTATTATTTTTCGGATCGTGATTCCAGGTACAAGATAAAAATGAAAATATAAAGCTAATGAAAAGAAAGAAGGTACTTCAGGAGAAATTACTTTTGCTTCTTTGCTATCCAAAATATCGTTTTTAGTATGACATTTAGTTAAGTCAGTAGTAATTTATTTAATTACAGTATACTAGTTTCAATAACTTGACTGATGAAAATACGTTAACACTGAAGAATTCCGGAACAATATTTGACAGCCATGAAAGAAGTGGTAAACGTCTTACGTTCCTATCGGCAGGAAATGCGAATGAATTCGTACGAAGGATATTCTTATCCAGTGCATGGCCTTTGACTGAGTGTATTTTGGGTATCTCTAGGAGTTCCATTAAGAATATGCCATAAAGTATCTGCATGAGAAGCGACCCGTCGGTATAAGGGACCGGGGAAAGAGTGGGCGAAGATGTTTGGTTTCTTATTAGATTTCTATGCGTGAACAAGTGGTGTATGGTGTTCAGAATAGTTCAACAGCACTGTGGAGTATCTTCCAGATCAATTTAATTTCAAACAGTGTGCTATCGCCATGTCCGAAACTAAGAGGGGGAGGAAAGGGGAGAAGTTGAGAAGCCGTGAATGAGAAATGGTGTTTAATGTGTTCAAATATTTCAGCAAATCACTCAATGTCGCTGAAGCCTGCATAGATACTTCGAAAGAAACTAGGTGCTCACAGTCTACTATCTACAGGGTAAGAAAGGAAGCATCCCGCAGTGCATTGGTTACTCCTTCGAAAACGTATTGAAATAAACAACCGTATAAGCAGGATCAGTGATGTATGATGATTTCTTTAGATCGGGACTTCGCAGGAAAGCTCATAAATCATTCATGAAAAATTTTCCTCCAACTCTAAAACCCATTTTAAACTCCGTAGGTATACTAAAAGATGTTCTTAATTTCAAGAGGACCACGTAATACCGTCTTCTTGTTGACATAGGCTTCGTATACAAACGCAGGGGCAGACGAAGCATGCTTATTGAAAGAGACGATATTATTCGTTGGCATCATAATTATTTAAAACTGTTGAAAAAATATATGTGAGTATACCGTGAGTGAAGGGAGATTTTGTACACAGACGAGACGTGGATCAATGTAGGACAGACGATAAACTTGACATGGCGTGATAAAGAAATTAAAACCCCTAATAAATACGTTTGTACCTTAATCACTGAATAAAAATAATAAATACGTTTGTCGGTAAATCACTTAATCGAAAGACAATTAAAATTGGTACCAGGTAATTGAGCAAACCCGAAACTGTTTCATACTAGGATCATTTTCAAGAATGGAATTTCGGAGGTGCGTAGTGGGATATTTTGGCATTTCCTTGTTCGTTTGTATCGCTTGGCATCTTATCCTACTTCCCAGAATTATGGCACCCTCAAATGTTTGGGAGGGAGGTTGGGTCTAGGGTAGCCTACGGGGATTTAAGTTGCTGCTTCAAGTCACCTGCAAGTCCTATTCCCCCGTAGTTAAATTAAACTGCAGTAGTAGTACCGTCCACTGTACTGCAACACGTGTTTCAACGCTAAGGGCGTTATCATCAGGTGTGATGACATACCTGATGATGACGCCCTAAGCGTTGAAACACGCGTCGTGTATTATTGTACATTAAATATTAGTGGCCAGTACAACTTCTGCAGCTTAAATTAGTTACTGAAATGCTGTTCCACCACGTAACGCCAATTACGGTCGAATCCATTCCTCCGATTCCCGTCTCAGGCTCTGAAAGATGGGAGTGTTTAGCCTAAGACGAGGTAAGTAAAAGGCCTTTGGCAATTGGCGTCAGGCCCGGGTACTCGTGGGACAATGAACGGGGATGAAGTTAGGGCTCAAGATGCTTATGGGGGGCGCAAGTAGAAGGGGAACCTTGAAAGGAGGAGGGAGAATTGTCGTCCAGTGATCCAGTCCTGATAAACCATGAAAGGTGACTCAGGCATATGGTTCATAGCAAGGGAACGGGAAGTTTACAGGGTGTGGTATATTTTATCACCACATTCAAATTTATGATAATAAGAAAACAGGAAAAAAGATTAGTTCAAATGAGAAGTTCGAAATAACTCTACAAAATATGATGAACAAGCCGCAATAAGAGATAATTATTTTTTATTTACCTTTCTCAAGGGCCCCAGAAGCGAACCTTGAAGTCCCCCGACGTGACCCCTTCCCACCATTTAGTACCTCAAGCAAAAAGGGGAGAGTAGATACCACTGGCGACCTTTGACATAAGTTTTTATCACCCACAAATCTCTCGTGGCAATATCGGAAAGTTTTTCCTTATTCAGGGATGGCAATGCTCCAAATTTCCTCAGCATTCTCGAAAAAATCGATTCCTAACATGCATAAACATATTTACATGAACATCTGTACTTTCAATACCCATGGCATTAATAATGCTGTAAATTTTCGACACGCGAGGTGAATGAAACATATAATGAAGTGTTAAGAATTAAAAAAATTCCATTTCATTACTCAGCTTATATAAATATGTAACATACATTTTAAAAATACGGGATTTTGAAAGCAAAATGTAAAACTTTATATTCCGGTATTTCATGTAACCTTTAAATACCAACGTTTCATCTCCATTAGTCTTAATATGTGCCAGATGAAACACTTCTTTTAAACTAAATAATTTTGGCGCGGAGTTATAAGTGGTTGCCTGTGCTTTCAGGATGCCACCCACGGAGCGGAAGCTTTGCAAAAGGGTTCTCCATAAGCCCCATACTTGCAACTAAATGTGGAACGCGCTATGGTGTAAACGGGGCAATAGCTACCTTGATTCGAAGCGTGTGATGCTAACGTCGTCTACTCACAAAAATTTTGAACTCTCTGGTGTTGCACTTGCGTTCTGCGACCATTCTGGCGTTGACGTCTACAATTATTCGGGAAACAGTTGCAAGCACGCCAACGTACGATTCTACATCTACGAAGTACCGTTCAAGTCACCACTAGGGTGTGTGGCACGGGGTGATTCAACACCAGGCATGCAGCACCCGTCCCAGCACAAATTAGAACCTCGCATGCTCCCCCGGTCGCTGTCAAAGCAGTCAGGAGAACAGTGCGCAGTCCGACCAGATCTGGGAGAGTGATACGTAAATGAACATGGAAACATGCAGAACAATGCTATACACGCATCTAGTGATTTATATTACTAATACTGTTAATTCAAGAGTGCAACGAGATGCTACTTCATGCAGAGAACAAAATAATGCCGGACAAATCAACCGTTGTGAAGTGTTAGTAATGATGTTGTGTTATTAAGCACAAGTGAAAATTCAACTCTACTTGTTGAGGGTGGGAGTTTCATAAGATTGATTTATCGCAACTAATAAGATCCCTTATTGTGTGTGGGAAAAATTATATTTTTAATGCATCGGTTCTGAAATCAATTTCCTTTATCTAATTCCTGTGATCGCTTCTACCGTAGTACGTTGGCTCTAGCAGTATATGTTGAACGTCCAGCAAGAAAGTGTCTCCTACGAATTTGTGCAAATGATTTAACCTGTATTTCTCCCTACGATCAGTTAGATATTCTCACCCCAATTCCTTCAACAATTCGGTAACACTGCTAAATTTACCGTAACAATTTTCACAAATCCTGCTGCTCTCCGCTGTATTCGATCTATTTCAGAGATTACTTTTACTTCTTAGGGATCCCATATGCGAGCGGCAAACTCCAAGTGAGGTCTAAAGAGTGAAAAATAACATTGCTCTTTAACCTTCTCGTCGTATTTTCCTAATATTCTTTAGATAAATCCCAATTTGTGACTAGCATGTCCGCAGATTTCCCGTACGTGTTTCCCCAAGACAGGTCCTGTGTAAGGGTCACACCTAAGTATTTAACTGACTCTACATTTGATAAGTCTGTTTGATTAATTGTGTACGTTTCGTTGACCGAGTTTTTCTTTTTACAAAAATTCATAACAACGGACTTTTTAAAATTCAATTCTAACAGCCAAGTATTGCACCATTCATTTATAGTATCTAGATCTTTTTGTAACGAAATCTTGCCCGACTCTTTGCCTAAATCCCTGTACAACATTGCGTCATCTTCAAAGAGGCGAATTTTGCTCGTAACAACTGTATTGATGTCATTAATATACAAAAGGAACAATAAGGGACCGATGACACTTTCCTGGGGTACACCTGATTTAACTTTCACTACATCTGAATTAACGCCATCTAGAACTACCCTCTGTTCGCGGTCGGCTAATAACTCTCTCATCCAACATATTACGTCGCGGTGTATTTCGTAAGCTTCCAACTTAACGAGTAACTTCGAATGAGGGACCTTATTGAAAGCTTTTTTGAAATCTAGAAATATTGCGTCTACCTGGACTATATTTTCTCCCGAGAAAAGATAGTCATGAAGGAAGAGGGCCAACTAGGTTTCGCAAGACCTGCCTTTCCGGAATCCGTGCTGATTTTGCGTTGAGGTTCCGCTGCGACTGTGTGAGTCAAAGCAAATACTTAATTCCACATTTGTGATATTTCGTCAAAAAAAATCCTGCTTTCACTGATGCAATGCGTTACCTATAGAAACCCAAAAGTAAGGTACAAAATATGCAGATTATTCCACGAATGTATTTTAAATGAGCACTTTTTTCCTGCCATAGGAGCCGACTGCAGCGCCATTTCCTACCAATTACCGCATTTTGACTTTAATTACGGCATTCATTCTTCAATAACTAGAAAATGAAGGTGGTAAGATGCCTGTATTTTACTTTTATTCAATTTCTCTGGATTTTTTCCTTCTTAGAGACAGTTACCCACGAAAATGGCATTTTTATTTTATAGAAAAATACATTTTTTACCCGTGTTTCTCTCATTCCCCATTAAATCCATGTAATTTCAAGTTCAATAATAGAATAAAATATAGTGGAAAGGTATTATTTTATTGTTCATATGATATTGAGGACAACGTTTTCTACAAGTAGACAGAATATGAATAAAATGACATTTAAGTCATTTTACGGTGGAACCACCTTAACAAGTTTTCACTATCCAAGTTCCCCATCATCGAACTGACAATTATATGTTCCAAAATCTTGCACGATATAGACGTAATGGAAATCGGTCAATAGTTACTGGGCTCCTCTTTATCACCGCTTTTCAATATTGGTATAACATTCGCGATTTTCCAATCGTAAGGAACATGATGTTGTGTTACAGATTTTTCAAATACAATTTTCAGGTACGGTGGTATTTCTGGTGCTAATTCTTTATTTACCCGGGCGGGAATTTGATCGGGACCGTGTGATTTTTTGGAATTAATGGATTTCAGATGACTTTCTATTCCACGACCAGTGGTATTAATATACTGCATTGGGTGCTTATATAACCTAGGCATTTAAGCGGTGTCATTTGGAGAGCATGATGTACAGACGCTTTGAAAAAAGGTGTTGAGAATATTTGCTTTATCTAATTAGTGGTTTGCTTTTTCTCCTAAATTGTTCTTTAGTGACGTTACTGTTGATTTGCAGCCTTGACTCTTTCTCGCGTTCGACCAAAATGCTTTTGGGTTATCCTCTCGTTTTTGGCCCAATATTTTATTTTTGAATTCCGGTAATGCTTTTTGAAAGAGCTCCATAGCTGCTGTTTTCGCTTTCTTGTATTTTCTGCATAAATTCTTATACTCCTATACGGGGAGACCCTGACGTGCGTTCTTCATTATTGAGTTGTCGCTTGAGAGATTTCCGGACATCCGCATTATACCACCCTGGTTCAGTATTGACCTATTTAAGTAAACTTGATATTGCTCAAGTTATGGCTAGTCGTGTGATGCAACGAAAAGTATTCCATGTATAGTCAGTACAACGGTTTTCACTAATTTCACAAAATTCTTTATACGAGGTCAATAGTTCTCGTTTTAAACCTTCGAAATCCGCTTCCGCCTTCGAAATGTTTCCATCACTGGTTTCATCTAAGATGTCAGCAATGTCTTTCTCCTTGGTAACATTCATGCGCTTCAAGTTCGCTATAATTGAGCGAAAGTTAGAACTTATCTTACGTACATCAATACTGTATTGCGGGAATGCATAGATGTGCCATACATACCTATGACAGTCTTGAAGCCCGTTGTTGCTTTGAAGCAACAAGATATAGATGCAATACTTTGCAAGAGATAGATGTGAGAGGTATCGGTGTGTAGTTCGCTGGCTGTTCCTTATCACCGCTTTTGAATATGGGAGTGATATTTGCAATTTTTCAGTCCATGGGTACTTTGTGTTCGTTGATTGATTTACTTGATATACTCTACAGGTAGGGTGCTATTTTACAAGCAAATTCTCTATACACTCTTGCAGGGATTTCTTCAGGACCTGGGGATTTATTTAGACAAACAGATTTTAGCAAGTTTTCGATTCCGTGAGTCTATATATCGAGAGGAGGCATCTTTTGCTGGAAGTGATCATTTACCTTTACGGAAAACAGTGAGTGAAGGAGGGTAACCAGGTGCGGTGTACATGAGTTTCGTTATTACGGTAATTTTTTCAGGAACACATTTCACCCTCGAAGATTTACTGCAACTGGGCGGACTTAGAAACCTATCTTTTACACACACAAATTTAACACGAAAATCACGCTTTCGATTCACCTCTGAATCAACTTTTTCTACCACCAATTTTACTTTATGGTGGCATTGGATTTTCAGGTATTTTCTCACGTGGATATCTTCCCCAGGATCTACCTATTCTCAAAAATATCGCCCTTATGCTGGGGAAATCACCCCTTCCCCATAACAATTACCTCAAAATCTCCCGAGAGTATCGATAATACCTGGTGGCACGGGATTTTCATGGATTTTTTCACGGAAATATCTTCCTTACAATCTACCATTTACGAATATGTCATCATCATCCTGCGGAAATCATCCCTTCCCACACAAAATGCCCTCTTTATCTCCCGAGGGCATCAATTCTACTTTATGGCGGCACGGGATTTTCTTGAATTTTTCCACGGAAATTTTCTTCAGACTCAGTCACAAATTTATCTTCTTCATGTAATGGAAATTTTATTTTTAAATAATAAATTATCGCCAGACTTCACCCTGGATATATTCCTACGCATTTCCACCTCCGACATTTATATCACGTTTTTTCGGTAAGTTCGCTTTTAGCATTTTTAAAAATTTAATTGAGTCCTTCTCACATAAACATCGCGTTTCACTCCGAAAAAGTCACAATATAAGGCATTTTGGGGATGGGTATATTCCTACGCATTACCACCTCCGATATTTATATCACGTTTTTCGGTAAGTTCGCTTCAAGTATTTTTAAAAATTTAATTATGTCCTCACATGAGCACCGCGTTTCCTTTCGAAAAAGTCACAATATAAGTCGTTTTGGTGGTGAGTGAGGGCAAAGAAGTTTCCGCCAGGGTACGGAATTTTACCGAGATATATTTCGTAAAACGTACATAACTCCTTTTCATGTGCTCAGATTTTCTTTCATGATGTAGTTAAAGGTAAGAATTAAAACCTGTTCAAAGGTGAAGTACGCGAAAAAAATGTCAGATAAGATTATGAAAATGAAAGTTTTTTGCTGCGTATTACGGTCGAGAAATGGTTCACGAACTACCACCGAAAAGAGGCGAAGCGTTTTCGGGGACCAAAACCGCTCAGTATTGTTTTAATCTACGAGACGGATTGTGCATTTGCCCTTGGGTTTCAATGCGTTGGCCGACAAATTAAGAGATCCCGAACGCAACTTCCGTCTGTTGAACTCGGTAGACAGGTGCACGAGTGAAAGGCAGAGGGTGCCTCTGTTCATGAATTCTCGATGAGCGCCGTAGTCGGCTCGTGTCCCATTCAAAAACCTCGGTCCCAACCCCTCCCCTTTTCCCTCTCATCCACACTAGAGTCGTGCAAAACGGCCTCCGTACTCAGCTATATCGGTCGGCAAGTAATGATTCACCGTCTCAGCTACGTTTTTGACTGAGGAACAGATGGGGAGCCCGCACCCTGGCGGAGTATTCGGGAAGCTTAACTGTTGAGGTTTAAACTTGCAGATGTACTTTTGTTTCATATGAGTTTGGTGTTTTCGTTTCTCTTTTGTTTTTTCAACCTTCAACATGTGTTCACTTCTAACTCTCATTCATTCCGTCGTGATCTGTCGAACTGCAAAGGTCCTGTGAAATATATTACTTTCTCAAAGGTTGCATTTATAATTATCTTCACCTTAATTTTATTAATTCGCGGTCGCATTAGGTTATGGGCCCAGCTGTGAAAAAGTAATAGTACGATCTTTTTGAATAGTTTGACATAAGGTGTGAAATATTACGCGTGCAACGATAGTCAACGACATATTGCTGCAATGGTTACGCCCGCTAGTACGCCCAGTACGATCACATTGGTTGGATCTGCCGGTGTACCTAACATAGATAAATTGGAAGGACAAAGAAATTTTGAGGTATGGAAATTTCTAATGAAAATGGCATTAATTGACTATGGACTGTGGAAGTGCGTGATGGGAGATGATACAGATCCTGACCGTGACCAGCGTGCTCTTGCTAAAATTAGTTTAGCAGTTCAATCGGTGTGTCTTGCACATTTGCGTCTCGCTAAAACTTCAAAAGAAGCATGGCAAAACTTGGAAAGGGCTTACCAAAGTTCGGGACTCGTTAGGCAAATGTACCTTAGACGGAAATTATATCGCGCACGTTACGAAGATTTTCCTTCCATAAACGCGTATGTAAGTGGGATCCTAGACATAGTTCAGGAGCTAAGTGAGCTAAATGTCACGATTCAGAACAATGAGATAGGCACATTGCTACTATGTGGTCTTCCGGATTCTGAAGAAGCTGTTATTAATGGCTTCTGTGCAACTCATAAGTCCATTACCAGCTCTGATGTTATCACCATGCCGACCGAGATGAGTGACCGGCATCAGTTACGGGAGAGTTCATCCCAGGGGAGTGCTCTAATTGTGAAGGGCAAGGTCCCAACCCCTCCCATTTTCCCTCTCATCCACACTAGAGCCGTGCAAAACGGCCTCCGTACTCAGCTATATCGGTCGGCAAGTAATGGTTCACCGTCTCAGCTACGTTTTTGACGGAGGAACAGATGGGGAGCCCGCACCCTGGCTGAGTATTCAGGAAGCTTAACCATATGGCGAATCCAATGGCAACTGGTGGCAGCACCGTCGTGTTTGTTTTGATTTCGGAAAGGTGAAAAAATTCCTGCCCGCGTGCATCGAGAATTAGCATTGAAATAGCACTCTACTTGCAGAATATATTAAGTAAATCCATCAGCAAATACAAAGTACCCATGGACTGGAAAATTGCAAATTACCAGAATTTTGTCTCTATTGATTTTTCTCTCGAATGAGAGAAATAATAAATTATCACTAGTAAAATACATTTTAATGCTAAGTTAAATAATAGTGATTAACTTGGTGAATCCACATAAAATGATGTATTTAAGACTTAGGTTTCGCTACAGGACAACACCATCAGGTAATAATCGAATTGATTGAAGGTGATTCAATAATCACCTGATAATGCGGTACTACAGCGAAACCTACATTGTAAATAAATCACTTAATATGGAATCACATAGTTATTCACTATTATTTTATATGAATCAGTTCCAAAAAGTTACGCCAGAAACGATTAATTTTAGTAAATTCTACGGTATAAAATATTTAAAGCTTCATAGCAAATTTATAACGTTCGGTAACTGCAAATATAATAAGACATAGTCATTCATTCAAGTATTCTACCAGCTGATTGGTAGGTTCTTGGACAGTCCCCATTTTGTATCCCAACCTAATAGAAATTGTCTCGCATTCCCTCCTAAGGATGGCCCGTTATTAGATCCCTCTTCAATTCTTCATATCTTCTACCTCCTCTTATTTCGTCCAGAATTCCTATCTTCTTCCTTCCTCTCCCACGCTTCCCCAGTGTTCTCCCCTCTATCACTCTCTTCAACATGCCCTCTCCTCTCAAAACCTCCTCCATCCATCTCTTCTGCCTTCTCCGAACCTCTGCCACAAGCTTCCTCTCCTCTCCGACCATATCCAATACCTCCTCGTTCGTCTTTCTCGCCATCCAGGTAACCTTCTCCATCCTTCTCCAAACCCACATCTCAAACGCCTCAAGCCTACGCACATCCTCCCTTCGCAATGACCAAGTTTCCGACCCATATAGCGCCACTCTCCATATTAAAGTTTTCACCAGCCTCTTCTTTACGTCTCTTCTCAGACCCCCCCTCATCAATTCCCTTCTCTTCGAAAATGCTTCTTTAGCTAGCGAAATTCTGCATCTGATGTCCTTACCACTAAACCCATTCGCCTCCAAAATACTACCCATATACGTAAACTGCTCGACCTGCTCTATCTTCTGCCCTCCCACCCTTATATTCAGCCCCACCTTCTTACTTTTAGAAAATCTCATTACTTTCGTTTTCTTGTGATTGATCTTCATCCCATACTTTTCGCACTGAACCTCTAATGCATTCACCATTGACTGTAACCCCTTGGCCGACTGACTAACCAATGCTTGATCATCTGCAAATCTCACTGATTTTATCAGCTCCCCTCCTACCTTTATTCCTACATCCTCCTCCCCCCAAGCCTCCCTTACCATTTCTTCTGAATACACATTAAAAAGCAACGGCGATAGTGGGCACCCTTGCCTCACTCCCCGTCCTATCGTGGCCCATCCCGATTCTCCATTGGCTACCCTAACCTGCGCAGTCTGATTCGTATACAAATTTCGAATCAGACGCCTGTCCCTCCAATCGACCCCTAATTTATTCAACACTCCCATTAATTTTGTCCATTCCACCCGATCAAACGCCTTCTCGAAATCTACGAAGCATGCAAAAACATCCTGTCCATATTCTAGGTTTCTTTCTACTAGAGTCCTCATCACCGCTATAGCGTCTCGCGTTCCCGTCCCTCTCCTAAATCCGAACTGGTCGTCACCCAGGTATTCATTCGCCTTCTTCTCTAGCCTTCTGTTTAGAATCCTCAGAACTACTTTGGCCGCGTGGGATATTAAGATTATTGTCCTATAGTTTTCGCAAGTTTTTGCCTTACTCTTCTTTGGTATAGGAATTAGTACAGTCTTCGCGAAGTCTTCCGGCCACACTCCATCCTCATAAATCCTACGAATTAGCGCAAAAAGTTTTCCTCTTCCGTTCTTCCCCATGCTCTTTAAAAACTCTGCTGGTATGTCATCTATTCCCACCGCCTTATTCCTATTCATGTCTCGTAGAGCTCTTTCAATTTCGCTATCTAGGATACTTGGTCCGATGCCATCTCTGTCGATATCGTCTTCCCTTTCTATATCTAACCTATTGGGCCTTATTTCTTTACCATACAGCTCTTCAACATACTCCTTCCACCTCTCCTGGATCTCTCTCGGTTCTACGTTTACCTTTCCCGTATTGTCTGTTATCTTTGTAATTCCCCTTCCCTTATTACCACCCGTCAGTTCCTTTACTTTCCTATATAATGCATCTGCTCTTCCCTCTTTTTGGTATTTCTCTAACGCGTCGATCTGTTCTCTCCGCCACGGCTCTCTTGCTTTCTTTGTTTCTCTTCTAAGCCTGTTATTAAATTCTCGGTATTTTCTCTTACCTAGCTCTGAGTTTACACTCTTCCATTTCCTTCTCTCCTCCATCTCCCTGATTATCTCCTTCGTGATCCACGGTTTTCTAATTTTAGTTGCACTCACTACGCCTACCGTTGCTTTCGCTGCTTCTATAATTCCATTTTTCAAACTTCCCCATTCATCTTCCACTGCTCTAACTCCATGATCCTCACCCATTATCTCATCCACCTTCTCCCGAAACTTCTTCTTCATTGCCCCAGTTAATGCCTCCGTATTCCACTTACGTACCCTCCTTCCCATTCTTATCTTTTTCAGTTTTACCCGACATTTCATGACTAATAAGTTGTGGTCTGTGTCTGCATCAGCTCCTGGATAAGTATGCGAGTTTTTAGCACTAATCCTGTATCTGTGACGTACCATTATATAATCTATCTGGAACCTGTCTGTGTCTCCCGGCTTCTTCCAAGTGTACCTACGTCGAGGATGATGTCTGAACCATGTATTTGTAATTACTAGGTTATTTCTGCGGCAAAACTCCACAGCTTTCTCGCCCCGGTCATTTCTTCTTCCTAGCCCGTAATCGCCCACCTCCCGCCCATCTCTTCCTTCACCCACCACCGCGTTCCAATCCCCCATTACTACCAGGTGCTTACTTCCTGGTATCCTACCAATTATTTCCTCTAGCTGATCGTACACCCCATCTACCTCCTCCTCTTTATGGTAAGAGGTAGGCATATAAACCTGGATTATAACTAAATTCGTTGGTTCTGCTTTTAGTTCCACGACTATTATCCTATCACTCACCTGTTCTGCATACATTACTTTTCTACCAAGTTTCCTGTTCATTACGAAAGCAACCCCGCGCTGACTTTCATTCCCTCCACTATAAATTACTCTATAGTCGCCGCTCCAGTAATCCCCGTCATCCTTCCATCTTACTTCACCCAGACCCATGATGTCTACACCCACCCTCTCCATTTCTTGCTTTATATTCTCTAGCTTCCCCGCCCTCAGCATAGTCCTAACATTCCACGTGCCTATTCTAATAGTTTCGTTCCTCTTCTTTATCTTCTTTTCCTCTGCTGCTGCTGCTTCGTCTGAGCAAGGATTTCGTGTGATGACGACCGCAGGGGCCTTGCTCCCACCGCTGCCGGGCACGACACCCGGCCCTCTTGGCCGAGTCCCGTAGTTGCCAGGATTCATTATCAATTGAGAACTGTCCATAATTTCAAGGTTTTTGTTTTAATTGAGGTAGTATTCCTTGGCCTTACTCAATAGTGTTTTTTACGTGACACCATCACTTCAGAGGCCGCCCCACTGGGGTCAGACGCCTTTTGCAGCCGCCTCACTGAGGTACAGACGCTGCGCGGACTACCATTCGTCTGTCTCCTAACCTTCGACCAATCTGGCATGGGTGACCCTACCAGGAGCAATGCTCCCGCCAGTGCAGCTCTAGGGGTCATCGGAGCACGCAAGCCCTTCAACCACGACAAGGTTGTAGTCCAAAAGAAGGGAATAAGACATAGTACCGTCACTGTTTTCATTAATGTTATTTGAAATAAATTATATAGGGATGTTTTTTTCTAATACGATATTTAAAAAGGAATGGCCCTCAAAGTTAGTTAACAATGTTAATAAGAGCTAATATTAAATATTTATTCTATCTCAGGGAAATTAAATAGTTATTTTTCATAATTCTTTATACATCTGTAATTTGTTCTCTCTTATTAGGTATGAATCTCGAAACATCCTGAGGAATCGTGGTTCTGGACGCATATCCTTAAGCTTTTGGGGGTGTATGACTGCTGCCGGCCTAAGACCTCTAGTTAGAACCTCTCCAAGGATGAGCGCACGAGAGTATGTCGGCATGTTAGAAGTATATTAAAAGCCCTACGCCAGAGAGATTGTTCCAGAAGGAGAGATAACCTTCATCCATGATAACTGCCCCGTGCACACAGCAGCTATTGAAGATGATTTTTTTCAGAAAAACGAGGAGATAGTGGTTACACCATGGCCGGCTCATTCGCCCGACCAAAACCCCATTGAGAACTTGTGGGGAATTATGGCAAATGAATGGCAACCGAGGGGCGTTACAACAGTGGAGGCAATAGAGGCGCATGTCCATGAGTTGTGGAACTCATTTCGTCAACGGCCTCAAATATGCGAGAATGTTGTCGTATCAATGCCTCGCCGTCTGCAGCAAGTTGTAGAGTCAAGTGGTGACGCCACTAAGTGTAAAAAACTGAAAGAAATTTTAATAGTTTTACATTTTAAATACCCTTTCTGCCCCGAGAGAAATACATCATGCCAAAATTACACCTGAGCCTGATAAAAAAGGATCCAGATATCGGTGACGTTGATTTCGGTCAAACATATATAACTATTAAAAATCGTAGGATAATTTGCAGTAAAAGAGCTGATATGCGTATTTATTTCCACCTGGTCCTTATCGCTTACTATGTTTCGCGCACCAAGTGACAGATTAACACACTTGGGGGCCTGTAGGCAGTACAAGCAATGGGGCCCACGTTAATAAACAAGTCGCAAGTGAAGAAAGGGGAAAACAATTCTCATAACAAGGGGCCCATAGGCAACTGCCTACTTTTGCCTTTTTGTTAAACTGGCTCTGCGCACACCCACTGAAAGAAAAGCGTTCGTTCTTTAAAACACCTCTCTTCCCACATTTTTACGTGACCAAGTACTAGAAGTTTGAAGATAAAAAATATCAATTGAATTACAAACCTTTTTCAAACGCTAGGGTTTATCAAAATGATCGAAACTACGAATGCATTTGGTTATTTATAGAGGATTGTAGATACTATGAGCAGGTATTTCACTGCAAGGACACAAAGATGCATCCACTGCCACTTCCAATGCTTTTTTACTCTCAGTGAATTAAATCTGTTAAGAAATAAATGTGGTAACGTAGATAGTCATTATTTTTATAAATTAAGCCGTAAATAAAAACAGCATTAACTCTTTCTTTTGTCAACTACATAAATTGTGTTGATATTAAGAATGAACCTTTTCAATCTAAAAGATTAAAAAGTTGGCCCATGGATTCGAACACTGCCAGAACCGCACTCCAACTTCGGCGCATGGAATTAACCATCTCGGCTAAAAAGCCGCTTATTAGTGAGAGAAACACGATGAGTCCAAATTTGAATCTAGGGAGAGGAAAAACCTCGCGACGGAGCCCGGAAGAAAAGACTCCGATCGGCCCAAAGTGTGCGTGGACGTGAGTTTCCTCAATGCATTCCTTTCGCTAGGGCTTATGCTCTCGGAGTTTATTTGACTCTATTTCCGCTAGTCCGGTCGCATTCACGTCTGTCCTCGTCGGCTCTCGGTGACGTAAAGGCAAAGGTCGCAGCTACCCTCGTGTGCCAACCCTCTTATGTTTTTTCCGAACAGGCCCCATTCAATCAAATCAGTACAATGGGGCGTGTGGGTGTCTACATTTCAGTGAAAACGATAGTGTTTATTTTCCTTTTATATGACGTAGCCCTTACATTATTCGTAGTCTGATGCATAGACCCCATGTTTATTATGTTTACATTTGCAATTTTTCGATACATTATCTCTAAAAGTTAGTACTCAACATATTCTCCTGCTTCCTCATCATCCGTCATCTCTAACTCTTAACTCCATATCTTGCCCACTTCTTTAAGCATAACCTACATTCAACGCGATGCTTCAGAACAGGCTCTATTCAAACATTAACTGGCCATACCTAAAATGGTTATTATTGTTATTTCTATTGTAATTGGATTGAAATTATTCAAATTATATTTTCCCAATGCTTCAAGCATTGCCAAGTTAGCCATATTGCAGTTTTTGCAACCACAATTTTAAGTAAATCACACAAACTACATACACGGTGAAATACACAAATTCATCACCAACATTACTGCTGGAGGAGACAGCCGCTTCCCTATAAGATGGAAGGTCCTTGGTTCCAGCATTGGTGTGTGAAGTGCAATGGAGAAAGTGTCACCGTAATTTCTTTTAAGTGCATGGTCATTCTAGTGATGTGTGAATTAGTGCAAAGTGTTTCATTTGCGTGTGCGACGAGGGATCGGCGATGGAGAGCGACGCAGTGCTGACACCGGTGGACCTTGCTGTTAATATTCCAGGTAGAGATTCCTCTCCTCTCCGTGCGCATGAAGGTGGATAGAGAGCTATCCCTGCGCGTAATTTCCCGTCTATTCATCTTTTTTGCGCACCCAGGTGAAGTGTGTAGGGTTCTGCGTTAGCTTTAGACAAGGCCTCCATCGCGGCAGGGCCACCAATGTGGCTTAAGGGTCATAAACGTCACTCAGGGACTTGAAGGAAGAAATTAAAGTGAATTTAGCCGATGAAATGTTGGTAGGCAGTTAGTGAACATATCTTAAAAATTACCGAAACACACAAGATACATAAAGGCTTGAGCATCATCGTAAACGTAACGAAGTAATATGCGCGACTGGACTACTTAATATTCCATTACTTTGATGTAATTTATTGTAATAAGTTCAGGTAAAGGCTCTGAGTCGTCAATTGCCGTAAATAAGATTTAGTTGTGTAAGATTCCGCTTACTTGAGCAAAATTTATTTGCTGTGCTCGGGGCATTTTGAAAAGAGAGCCACTTTATGAATTCAGAAAAAAGAGATACGTCTGGATTGCTACGCCAACGATATTTGTCGTGGCCAATGAGCCGTCGCCGTTTAACGTGAAACGAAAGAGACCTGCCAGAAACAAGGATCTTAGAATATACCTAAAAATATAAAAGTTTTATATACTACCAACCTTGTCCCAGAAAAACTGTCTTGCCGAGGAAAAGAACTCTAGTTCCCTATCCTCCCCTCCACAGTGGCCACATAAACTGTGGCATCGACAAAAGCGGCGAATAAGTGAAAATACGATTCAAACTTGAGGGGTGGGGAGATAGAGGGGATGGGGGTGGGAGGGAGGTGAGAAAGTGGCCCGAGTAGTCGTGAATCGGAACCTCGTCATAGGGGCTAGTGTATTAAGGGGATGAAGTTTCTGATGTCACCAGACTTTATGCGGTGACTGTACATATATGAAATATAGGTATCCCGGAGTTGCTTTTCTTAGTATTGCCAGCATTTTTCTTTTTCATTTAGTTGCTGTCAACCATGGTGCTATTTGCACTGATGTCTTGTCAGACCTCCGTCCAATCAGTGAGTCACATTTAATGGAAAGTCTACAGTTGCAGAACATGAAGAAATGAACTCACTTCA
Organism: Pyrrhosoma nymphula; assembly: GCA_963573305.1. Classification (NCBI taxonomy): domain Eukaryota; kingdom Metazoa; phylum Arthropoda; class Insecta; order Odonata; family Coenagrionidae; genus Pyrrhosoma; species Pyrrhosoma nymphula. The sequence continues at coordinate 99,142,603 of OY754332.1, read as the reverse complement.
GAGAGCAAGATACGAGATTTCCAGTTTGAAGAATAAAGTGACGGTTCTCCGAACTAAGAATAGGTTGAGTTTTACTGGCAGCAGAGAAAAGAGAAGTAAGAAAATAAAAGATTCCAAATAAATTGTGGCAGTGTAATATAGACACCAATATTTTAAACCTTTTACACTGAAATTCGTAGTGAGCCATTTTCTGGGTCGAGGGCCTTAATGGTCAAGTGATGACAAATCTATGCATTTAGGATCTTAGAGCTTGGATGTAAGAGTTTGTATGCTTTTGAAAGAAAAGACAAACAACTTTAGGGAGGACCAAAAGTTGGTTACTTGGAGAAATGTATGAAATGGCAATTCAAAGGATTAATTCACAGAATACTAAAGATAAGTATGTATTTGGTGTAGAAAACTTGGGTGTTTTTTAAAGGAAGTAAGGTAGCAAGCTCGGCTCTAATGCTAATGACGAATATATTATTTTCTAACGTAATGAAGCCTTTAGGGTAATTCTTTTTTCATTCAGGATGTGAAATAATGCGATTGGATTGAGATTTTCAAAACTGCTGTTTAGAGTATTTCCAAAGCAGGGTGTACCTGGTAGGCATGTGCAAGAGATTGAAAGCATAATGCATAGCAAAAATATTCTTTTTCTGATTTCCGTGGGGATGATATGTCTTCTTACATTGAACTCTCGGGTTCTCCTTAGCTTTGGGAGGTCGGACTGTCTAATCATCGACAGTTTTACTATCTATCTTGCTGGTGTTTTCAGGTTAGAAGTGTAAATACTAACGCTTGACCTAAACACGCTGGTGCTGATAAAACTGTCGTCAATCAGACACGTCATAATGTGGAGGAGAAAATGTGAGTACCATATGAGATAAATATTTTTACTTGCACGAGAAATCCCAGGTGGCGAGTGCAAAATACAAATCTTGGTATAAGTAATTCATGATAAAACCATGTATGTGGTCAGGTGGCCTAAATCATATACCTATTTTTACTAAGTTTCAATCCCGGTATTGAAGCACAGTTATACGCGAACGTAAGACGAATGGATTTCTGATAGAAATACCTAGGAAATGTATATATTTCAGTTCAAGTTGGGAAGGGAAAAATTCCTACTTGGATAAAACAGAGAAAAATAAACCCAAGAGTGGTAACCCATAGTTACCCAAGAAACCGTTTTATTTAAATTAGACAAAAAACATACTATGGATGAAAAAAAACGAAGTATAAAATCATTTGGCTTTGAGGAACAAATACCAAGAGGCAAGAAAATATTTCAAATATTTAAACTTGAAAAACACATGCCAATATTATCACCCTCCTTGGTAGCGGAAGGGTTAAACTAATAATTGATCATATCACCTGAGCGAGTATCTCGAAAAAATAAGTTCCAACTACCCATGAACTCTTAATCAGAGATTCAGACTGAACCTCTTTCATAACGCGTAGTAGTTATAAAACACAGTGGATTGGATATTAGTAACAAACAAAAATTCAGTTTAAAACCTTTGATTTGGTAAAAAAAATATTTGTATGAGTTACGGTTCTTGTAAGTCCATCCGGCATTCTGCGAGCGAGGGCCTTCCTAATGAGGGTGTTCTAGAGACTACCTGGGTCCATCCGCCATGCAGTCCCCCTGAAATCGACACTACCCAATATTTCATATTGAAATCTGTTTACTCCATAAATTATTTACTTGTGGGTGTCCCTGCGTCTTGGTTTGTCAAAAACTCAACATTCCTCCGCTGGAGACTTGACCAGGGAATGATTCCCTTGATGAAGTCTCCGGCAGAGAGAATTCTCCCCTGATGAAGTCTCCGGCAGAGATGTTACTCCCCCGTTAAAGTCTCCGGGAGGGGGAATGAAAAATGGACCGCGAATGTTTTAGCAATCTCTTTTACATCCGTTTTAGAGAGTATATAGTACCTTATTAAATCCACGCTCCCTCGGATTTTCATAGTAGAGATACATAACATGGGAGTGTTCTCATTCCCACAAGTTGATGATATCAGCCGATACACAAAGACGTTTTGTCATTTGCCTAACTTACAAATCATGTCATTTTCCAATTTGAAATTGTCACCGAAAATGTATTTACGAGTAGGTTACATGCACATAGTTTTGTTGGTAATACGTTGATAAACGCCAGAATAAGGTTAATGAGGTAAACACTGAAATCTATATGCTTCATGTTCAGATTAGCTTTATTCTGAAGACGAAATAATGTGTATATCTTTGTAGCGGGATAAGGTGAAACTGCACCGTACAGTTTTCCTCAGGCTGACATCGCCAGCGATGTCTAGATTCCTGATATGACATGAAAGTTCCGCAAGGAGGACATAGTTGGCCTGCGCGAGGAGCAAGATAACCATGTTCCTCTAGGAAGCTGATGCCATCTTCCGCGGTAGCAAGCGATCGTCCAGCGTCATAAATCGTCAGAGTACATCCAGAGCAAGGTATGTCGCAGGTACGAGTAGATGAGCGAAGCGAACAAACCAGCAGGGAAACGAAGACTGATGTGCGAGTAGGAAAAGAGCATAGGGCACGTGACGTTAAACGCATGGTGATAGTAATTGGTTTGTAAAATGGGAATGGAGTGAATCATTCCGACGGAGAGATTTATTTAATGTTCACGATCACCTGTGCCCCCACAACACGTCCTGTAGCATTTTGCTATCGATGTATCATCTAAATTTTGCCCTTCACTGCGAGAACCAATTTTCCCTCCTTAATCCACAATTTTAATAGATTTCCTATCTTAAATAATTTATTTTCTTAAGATCTTGTGCAGTAACAATGAACCGCGAGTGAAATATTTGCCCTTCACTGCTCGTGCGCGCGCTCGCTGTGAAGGGCAAACATTTCCATGTTCTCATAGGGAAACCGAGAAAAAAAGCAGAAAATATCGATCAAAGAGTAGGGAAACCCTGTGCTCGTTACTCTAAAATGGGAAAATTAAGGCTGTGTACCCCGTGCCTGCGACTCAGAACGTCGACAATGAGAAGAGGTGAAATTATGACGATGCCCTCTGGTGGCGAGTGACAAAACACGGCAATATGGCGTCGAAAACATCGGAAAAATTGCGCAAAAGCGTGAATTAGAATAAAAATATCTTTGGAAGAACAAATGTCACGGGAATGCGGTAACTACCGACACAATTGTCAGAGCATCATTTTAAGGTAAAAGTAAGCCGATATCTGTGCTGAGTACGGTTGAAAAGTTAAAAGCGAAAAAGAGTGAGACCTCTTCGCGAACATCTACCTTTAATTAAACTAATTACACAGAATATGCTACCCTAATAGTAAATAATGAAAACAATAGAAAAACTTGCCTTGCTTCAGTAACTTGGCGGAGTCCATTCATTGGCGTCTCCCATCCAACTTGAATTGCGAAGGCATCCACCTCGAATCGCATAAACGGCAAACGTGACGATGGAATTTGAGACAGTTGCACCGGGGAATATATAACCATTATATTTAGGCAGTATTTTATTCCCCCTAGCACGATGTGTTAATATATGCTGTAAGCAACCAAAATATCGATCTTCACTTGTTCAACGTAGCGGACGCTGCGCCATTTGCTAGTTGAAACCCGCATTTTTCAAAACCAAGTCCTTATCCGGGTATCCAGCATAGGTTTTGAATCCCTAAACATTTTTGAGTCGACATATAGCTTTCGCCGGATTACGTGGTATAAAGGTTCGGTTGATCCATGCCATACTAATGGTACAAACATTAATTGAGGGCCATAATTTAAAAAAAAATAGAAAAACTGTATTACTATGTGACATTTAAACATTTATTTATACACATAATCGTTTAGATCGTTGAGTGCTGCCTAAAATTGCAATGTACATATAACATGAACGTTCTCATAAATTTCCAGGGGGACACATTTAGTCCCAAGTATGTTCCCCATTTTCCCCCTGGAACATAAAGGTTCCCATAAATTTCCAGGGGGGACGCTTGCTCCCATGTATGTTCCCCCTGGAACGTGAAGGTTCCCATAAATTTCCAGGGGGGACGCTTTTTCCCATGTATGTTCCCCCTGGAACATGAAAGTTCCCATAAATTTCCAGGGGGGTCGCTTGTTCCCATGTATGTTTCCGGGGGGAAATAGCCTGGAACGCCCTGGAACCATTTAACAGGAAATGTTACTTCTCATTGCCTTGGTTTCAGATAATTCAACACAGAGGCTGATCAAATCATTATTGTTGAACCTCTCATCATTTTAGGGACGTAGACTCTCATCACAGTCATCTGGTGTCTCAACTATTACATGAAAGCCTACCTCACTATCTTCTATGCTATCAGAGCTGCAGCTTGAAGTCATGCCCTCCGAACCAATTGGTTCAAATTATTTTTTAGGATAGTGTCTATTAATAGACACTTTCCTAAAAAATAATTTGTAACTTATTCAGTCAAGCAAAAGTGGCAGGTACAGATTACACTTTATTTACTTAGTTATAGATAATGTAAAATAATTCTACTGACATGATAGTTCAAAAGACTGGAGATTAATTTTGAATTGCCACAAATATACAAAAAAATTCTGAAAGTGGTGAAAATGGAATTCAAAGCGACAGAAACGCATATACCAGCGATCGATCTGAAAATGAAACACGCATTGGTATACGGTTAATTACTTTAACTCTGATTCAAAATGCGTACTAGAGCTTGTATTGTCATCATTCTTCATTAGTCCAAAGAACGAGGTTTTGCTTGTTTCAACAATTTTACTCCGGTACAATGTTCTCCGTGGAATAATGGAGCTAGAACCCGGAGATAAATAATTTTTGTAGGAACTTATACTTTCTACTGGTTTGCCGGAAGACTTAGACGCCGACATGGTTATCTATGGCTATCCACGTTTTCCACCCTAGGTATGAATAAATCAATGAAATTCACTTTGATATCTCGTTTCCGCTGATATAATAATTTCTTGTTTCCCATCGTATCGTTTTTTGCAGGCGCTATTGCCGTGCATTCCCAATGGCATTGATATCCCTGGCTTCATGTATCATTTGTCATTATATCACGTACAGTACATTTTACTACTATGAATAAATTAACTGTGTTAAAACAGGGTAAAATTGTAGTCTCGTTTGGCAACGTTCCGTTGTACCATAGAGTAAGGTATTACTCTGTGGGTGTACACATCACATGTATCAGAAAATTATTTTCTATACTCCCTGGTGGGTTATACGGGAGTGTCGACAATCTGAAATTTCGTCATCATATTTCAGATTTTCTTAAATACGTCATCAAATTTCCGACAAGATAGCGCCCACGGCTCATTTGGCAGTTCTTCGTTCACGGAACGACTCAAACCCGAAGCTTCCGTGTCGACCGTAATTCTTCGGCGAACGGCGCTAGCGTCGCACATGAAATCAAAGAGCATCATGGGGGAAAAAACCCCGCCACTACCCGGAGCCAAGCATTTCAAGCGCTTTCCGTTAGTGTTTTTGCGGTACATGCGAGTCAGGTGAGTAATGCTAATTTACTTCTAACATATTTTCATAAATCGAGGTTGATTAATGACATTCCCGGAATGTATTCTAATAGAAATTCTCGTATTTAATGCCTTTATAGTTTTTTGGTATAGTGGAAAATCAGTCTTCTTCGTGTAAATGGTTATTATCGCCATTCTAATAGGTATGATCTATGCAATCAGAATATCACTCATCCAGCAGTTATTTCATTTGTAAATACTATTTGGATGCCTTGGGTTTGAGTTACCTACTTAAAAAGGAATTCCTTTCCCTGTTGAGCTTCAACGATATCTTAGTATGCTGTTGACGCTCATGTAATTCAAAGTTACTTCCGACTTGCACGCATGTTGGACGCATAAATTAAAAAAGATTTGTACGAATCATTTTTCATGGATAACCTTCCATCCGTTCACATTTTAGAGACATGGATGACTGGGCTATCGAGGCGGCAATAGTGAGGCGGCGTATGAATGAGGAGGAAGGCCGACGGGAAGGGACATAAGGCTTTTCATATAGGCCAACAGGACTTTCCGTTGATATGGTGTTACGTAACGGTTGCCTATGATTAATTAGAACTAAATTTCTCATCCTCAAACTAGTAAAACGGACGTGCAAAAAAAATAATACCACGGAACTGGATAATAATTATAACGTTATTAACAGCCTCAACCGCCGTAAATTAATTAAATCCATGCATTCATGACAAAATATTGTTTTACTCTTCTATGTAACACACAAAAACACATGCTAAATTACACCTAATTCATAATCCTAGGTTAAAAACTCACCGCCTTCTGTGGGTTCCATTTTCCTTAGATTTACTTTGCCGCCAAATTGCAATAAAAACAAATTCGAAACTCTTAGCGGTGCGCTAAACGCAGAAGAAACGGAACACAAAACTGAGCCAACGGCTCTGACATCAGGTCATAGATTCGTTGAAAATTTCGTTCGATTGGGTCTTTTTGCCGTTCATTGAATGACTCAATGAACGAATGTCGACAAGATGAACGTCGAAATTCCCGGATAACCACCAACGAATGTATCGTAGCGAACAAGAGAACAACGATATTTTACCCATGTCACGATAATTTACCGATTTCGCTCACGGATATAAAAAAACATTTTCTCCCACTCATAACATGAGTTTTAATGTATGACAGGGCCACATAGCCCTAATTTCGCCCTAAAGAAAGTCACCATTATAATAATAGTTATTATTATTAAGTATTGTCTCCGCCGACTATGGTGGACCAGCGTCTTCGTGAACATATGACGTCATCATGTGTTCCGATGACCTCAAATTTTTTGTTAGAAATCCATAAAAAATATATTGTGAATTATTTTTTCAAAAAGGTTTCACAAAGGTTGATTAACGTTTAGAGGCAATGTAAATTATAACATTAATAAGTCTATATTTACCTAGGCTCACTCGTGACGAACGCAACGGTGGCTCCCTCGTCACATTGTTGTGTGTGCATTTCAGTAATTCTCTCCGCGTCTCGTCGCCATTTTGCCGAATTCTGTGAGTACAGCAACTGGCGTCGCCGTTACTGCGCAATCTGTAGTATTTTTAAACGTGATGATGGCCACAGAAAACACTTGTAAGACATATGATGGGCACTTAGGTCCATTATGTATTACAAATATCAACCCTAACACGAATATCGACTTCGGAACGATAAGGATGGGCTGCCGTGGAAGCGTGGTTTACGCTCCCACAAACGACAATCTGGTAAGTTAATTGCTGAATAGATCTCCAATAGTTTGGCGTTAGTACGATCGTTTTAACATTTTCTTTCCTTAGGACGTACGGAGTTTCAAAGTTAAGAGGCGTAAAAGGGCACGCACTCTTCGACACGTGTTCCGATTTGACAGGACTACATTTACCATGAGACCAAAGGAAAAGATAGAATTAAATATAGAATTCACACCTCTAAAGCCCTTTCAAACGTATGTAGATTACGTTTATATTTACTGCCAAGATTTTCCCGTGACTCAGATCTGCCTTAAAGGAAAAAGCATAGGTAAGAAACTCTAAATTTCTTTGATGCCCAGTGGACCAAAACAACTCTTCCTTTGTCTAGAATTGGCATGGATGATACTATCTTTTATTTGCAGGACCATACATCGTGCCCTCGGCCTCCGAGATCACTCTCAGAACAAACATGGGTACCGTGGTAGACAGCAAATTGGAGCTCTGCAATTACTCATCGGCACCTGCAGAGTTTTATTTTGACGTGGACATTCAAAACTCATTATTCCGATTTGACCCAGCTCGAAGCATAATAGGAGGTGGTGAAACTTCCGTAATCAGAATAGAATTTAAACCGCCATTCGAGGGAACCGTAGAAAAACAAGTGTTCTGTTTCGTAGAAAACCAGGTAAGATACTGTTGTCATTGGACCCTCAGATGTGACCGTAATCACCTCATTATTTCGTCACTTTTTCTTTCGCAGGAGCCCTTATCATTCCATATGATCGGCGTAAGCGGTCGTTGCGGGATTGGTCATAACATGCCAACGATCAGAAGGTATGATTTTAGAGATAATATATTTGTTATGCAATAATATAATATTCTATCCTCAGCTTGGTTGTCATTACTACCCCGAAACCCCACAAAACGCCATATATATGGCATATACGTGTTATTTCTTTCCTGCAGGCATCCGGGATTGCCTGCAATTTCGAAGAGACGAAGCACCTTGGAGGCATATGTCCATCGTGAGTGGGAGGCAGTACTGGAAATCTTACCCGAGAAAATTATTAAAATATCAGGTGAAGACTTGAGCTCCTGCTTCCAGGTCCGAAATAAAACGGATACTTCCTTCACACTGGTGTGGTCCCCAGGTACGTGCCATTTCCATTTCTGTCCTTTCACTTTGTAAGAGAATGTGGGTGTTCAAAGATGTCTTGCTTCATCTGTGAGAAGTACTTAGTGGAAATTCTAGTGAATGCTTGTTTTTATGCTCCCTGAGAAAACATCTGTTTCATATTCTGAAAACAAAGCTCTGCTTAAGTGGTGAATAACGTCAATGGAGGCAGACGATGCTTGGTGGAATTTAGTTGCACTGAACATGTTAAAAGAAAAACTTTGTACAATTCCAAAATACGATGTATTTTTACTGATGTCGATAAAAACACATCATATTGTGGAATTGTACAAAGTTTTTCTTCTAACACGTTCTCCGCTTAAGTGTCTGTGCTGACAGATCTGCAAATTATTGAATCGTTATTTATATCATTGGTAGGAGTCCATGAGAAATAGTAAGTATTGATTGTTTGTTTGTGGGCAACTGCCAAATTATGATATAAGTACAATTTTGGAAATGGAACATCAAAACTGAACATGAGAAAATACACCTATATCAACATAAAAATGTAAGTAGGGTACAAATGATAAGATATCTACAATGGGCATGATTACATTAAAACGTAAGAAAGAATCTTATAGCTAAGAAGAATCACACAGAGTCAATTGTATATATAATACCACAGGTTTTTAATGCATTTAAAGACATATTTGTCATATGGCATCCATATCACAATTAGGTAACTTGTTAAAATAAATGCATAATTCTATTTTAAGGAGAGAACTACTTTGTATAGTTCCTCTTACAAAACTTTCATGGAGGATTTTGAATAAATGGTATTTTATGTGGGAACATTAAAAAAGAGTAATTCCAATAAGGGTGAAATTTTAATATAGCCATTGCAATAACTTAAAAATAAATACTATATCAGAGATGAAATGCCTTAAGGAAAGAGGCAAACTATCAAATAACAACATTCAATCAATAAATGGAACATAATAAGAATCAGTTTTATTACCAATAAATCTTAAATAAATATATCTGAGAAACCTATTCTGTACTTTTTCGAAAAGGTTAATATGGTTTTATAATAAGGCTCCAAGGTATAAGTTATTATGCTCTAATACTGGACATGCAAGACTTAACTTCCTACTAGCCATACTATGCCAGACTTCTAAGCTTACACATCATGTGATCACTTGACTTAAGGAATTATACAACCCAGAGTTTTAAGAAATTTCTTGACTACATTATCCATGTGGGTAACATATCCGAGTGTAATTCACTCCTAAATGTGAGATATGTTTCATATGTGCAAGTGCAATTCCATCAATTAAATAGTCATAGACAATATGAGACTTCTGATGGTAAAAGGAAATGACACTAGTGATTTGACACTACTATTCAAATACCATGTAGAAAATCTTTTCACACTTTCATTAAAAACTATACAGTCATTTATAGATTTATTCACTGTAAAGATTTTCACGTCATCAGCATGCATAAGGAAGTGACATGGAGATAGAGAGTTACCAATGTCATACATAAAAATTAAGAAAAGTAGAGGGTACATGTAAGGCTCTCCAGAGTTGGCATTAAATATTCTAGACTCAGTAGTTGGTAAGTTGGCCACCTGAGTGCGATCACATAAATAGTTTTTAATCCATTGAAGCAAGACACCATGGATACCATTGACCTCCTATTTATACAATAAGATAGAGTGGTTTACTTTTTTGAACGCTTTGGTGTGATCAGTGTAAATTGCATCAACTTGAAATCTATTCTCCAAGGTGACCTAACATAATTGTCAAAAACAAGGAGAGTGGTGGCTGTAGACTTTCTACTCCTGAAACCATGTTGCTCTGGTTCCAGTGAATGTTTCGCCTAATCAGATAATTTGTCTGCTAGGAAGATTTCCAGTATCTTAGCAGGGCAAGCCTGTTAGACTAGAGAGTATTAAAATCTTTATATCATTGAGGTCTGTTGATTTGAAGGTGGATATTACATAACTATGCTTTAGGACTTGAGGAATAATCTCGAAGAGAAGGATTTGTTAAATAAAACGTATAATGGATAAGCCAAGAGTGGCAGCATTTAGACAATCAGGTGCTATTTCATCAGGGCCACTGCCCTTGGTCAAGTCAATTGACTTTAGTGACAAGTGAGTTTAGAATGTATCTCTATCGACAGGAATAGAAAATATCGAAAATGATATCACAAAAAGGGTTCAAAATCTGTAAGGGAATCAGGTATACATGTATCATCAACACTGGAAAATGGTCAACAAAAAGGTTGGCAATATCTGAAGCCACAGCATTGTTATTTAGATACATGTTGTTGGATATACTATTAGACTTTGTAAGAAAATTAACATGGAGTACTTAACATTATTAGTTGTGTATGAGGCTCGTGCTCTTAAATAAATTATAGCATTCAAAGGACAGGGACACTCTGCTCGACAAGCCGAAAATTTCAGATGGTCATAAGCAAGACCCATGTTCTTGTATTTACTGTGCCACTCATGTTTCCATCTAATGAGGCCAATAAGACTTCTACTAAACCATTAAATGAATGAAAAGAGACCAATCCTTGTAGTTGAAGTGTAGAGTTTCATGGCATTATGAAGTCCACCATAAAATCCTTCAAAAGCTGCATCCAAAGTTAAACAACATGGTAAGCCAACCCAATTTATATTCTCCAATAAGGCATTGATGGAATCAAAGTTACTCCTTTTAAAGTCTTACCTACAAATGTTATACTCCTTCCGTGGCACCTTATGAATGTTAATTTCAGATACAATGACTGGATGATAATTATCACACATTATTATTGGGTTGTCCACAGAGTTACAGGAGACAGACTGAGATGGCTAAGTCAAGTATATTGCCATTAAATTTGTGAATGGAATTAACCTGGTTTAAATACAGATACTAAAGAGAGGAAGTCAGAATTCTTTATTCCTCAGTTAGTTGAACAGCAAAGGAATTTTGCAACTCTGCTTATGAAAAAAGGTCGGGTAGGTTGAAATCAACCGCAAACAAAGAGTCAGGAAGTTTGATATTCAGAAGAACTGTTTCCAAAGCAGAGTTCATATATCTCTTTAGGGGAGTGAGGAGGTAAGTATATAACCTCAGATAGAAATTTGAGGGTTCTTGGGAGACTGTGACAAGCAATTGATCTTTCAAATTATTGCACTGAATAGGTTTTGGCAAAAAATGTGTTGGTGCGGCAATTAGCACTCCACCCTTAGCAATGGTGTAAGAGTCGCTATCTTTTCTGTAAATAGTGTAACCAGGTAATCAAAGTTCAGTATTTTCGACATCATCCCCAAGTTTTGTCTCGGTAAGTAAAATAATCTCATTATCCAAATGACTGATATCATATTGTATTAAAAATAGTTTAGACCCAATGCCCCTTACGATTTGTTAATAACTTGTTCAAAGGAGGCAACTATTGTAAAAATAAGGACAAGTAAGACTACTGCTACTTAAGTACTTCCTAGAGGGAGTGTCTACGAAACCGGTACAATGTCACTAACCGGCTATATGTTTATGCTAGGCTGTGTGTGTCCACAAGCCCAAAGTTCATAGTTGTTTGTCACATCCAGTAAGGTAACAAAGATTGTGAAAGTTAAAAATTTGTTCAAGGTTGCAATCCAACTCTACCATTACTGTCTTTGTTTCTCAAGATTTGTAGCATGGCGTGCACAGTAAAGATAAGAAGTCAAGTCAGTCGACTAAGTGTGGTGCACTGAAGATGTTTTGTACTGCTAAAACTTCCATGAAGAAGAATGTTAACTTCAATGAAGAAATAAAAAACCTCTGCAATAGGTATTATAATGATTTACATATCATGAGGTGAGGTAAGGTAGGATGGGGAGAGAGGGGAAGGAGCGTAAGGGGGTCAGTGACTTAAGCGGAGCGATCCATTATAGGCTGCAGAAAAAACCATATACGTGGCATCTCTAATGTTTTTAGTTGAAGGGGCAATGCAGAGGGAGGGAGGGAAGTTAGGACGCCTACTCTGAAGCATTAATGGAAACTGAGGTTGTGAGAGGAAGCATGAGTGGGGACAGGGGAGGATAAATTTTGGGTTTGGGTGAGTTTAGACAGTGGTTTGGTAGAATTTAGGATGCTTGAGGTGTTAGGAAGGTGTCTAAAGGTGAGAGAGGGAGATTTTGGGAAGGTGTGAGTGGTGGTAAGATTGTCAGTGAGGAGTGGGAAAAGATTTATAAAGATTATTTTGAAGGAATGGATGCCTGGGAAGTAGGTGGTGCAGAAGGGGAGAGGAAGGGAGAAATATTTCTTTTGTTTAGGTAGTTTAGGAAGAAAGGCTTTTTTAGAATGTGCTTTTTTGAGAAGGGTCTCATGATATCCTCATCAGAGAAGAATTGGTGTAAGGAGGAATGGAACTTATCTGGGGAATCAGAGTTATTGCATATGAGGTGCCTCGTATGAAAAGAGAGTATGGGTGGAATATTTTGGTGTGGGAGGGATGGCACCTGTTATAATGTTGGTATTGGTGTTTATTAGTGGGTTTAATGTAGACAGAGGTGCTGAAGTGGTGGTTGGAGAGGGTGATATCTACATCAAGGAAGGTGACGATAGAAGGGTGGAGGAGGCAGCAGTATTTGCACCTAGGATGTTGTCAAGTTGAGGAAAGTGGTGGAGGTGGATTGAAGGGAGGGTCTTGTGGATTTAAGAATGTCTCACAGGTTTGAGGGACATTTAAAAGAAGCTTTGGGACATGAGGGTGAGAGGAGGGAAATGGACAGTTCTAAAACTGCTATTTCTACAATGCTTCACACCTGCATCTTCTCTCTTCTTTTCCCTCGTTCATATTGTAGACATTTCCTTGTTACATCTAGCAATCTAGAAATCGGATCATAAATATTTGTTTTCCCCAGTTTATACACAACCTTGAACTCAGAAGCCTCATTACTCACCGTTCAATTCTCACAATCTTTTTTGTGTGGCCCAAAAAATTACCTCTTATAGTTTCTGTTCAGTTACAGATCAAATTCTTTACCATAAACATAGATATGGAAAACTTCACATGCCCAGCATACAACTACACTTAGTGCTTCCTTTTCAGTATGTGATTAAGTGCATACCTCTGTTCTGTTTTGGTTAATGCTCTACTTGCATATCTGACAATCCTTGTCTCATTCTTTTGAAATTGTGCTAGTACCACTCCTAATCCTACTCGATAAATTCTACATTTTGTTTTATTTCTGAAATATCCTAATACTTGGTGGGTCACCCATTCTACTTTTCAAGCTCTCAAATGATTTCTCTTCTTTAAAATCCCACACAAACGTTTCATTTATACAGGTTAGTCTTCTCAAAGGTTGTGCAATGATAGCTAGGATAGGAATAAACTTAACTGAAAAGTTAACAAGTCCCAAGAAAAACTTGTTGCTTTGATTTTAAGGTATTCTAGAAAAAGGATAAATTTATTACTTAACAGAATATGTAGTCTTAATGCCATAACCACTATTATGGTGGCTCACAAACAATTTCATTCAACCGATACTCACATTTTGGTGCATTCAATGTTAACCCCTTTCCCTTAAAGTGCAAAAATCTTTGCTTGGCCTCTCATCAGGTTCCTTTTTCCGTTTATGATCATATTATCCATATAAAATATGTCAGATTGTTAAAGAATATGTATGATGGTGTTTATACCAAGGTAAGAACCTGTGTTGGTGTGACAGAAAGTGTCCCAGTGACAGCCAAACTTCACCAGGGGTGGTCCTTAAGTCCCTACCTGTTCAACTTGGCGATGGACGTACTGATCAGAAAGGTCAAGAATTTGGTTTTGAGGTCCAGCATTTATGCAGACGATGTCGTAATAGTGGGAGAAAGAAAGTATAAGGCGGAAGAATCTTAGGAAAAATGGAGAGAGACTGTGGAGAATGGAGGCCTCAACATTAGTAGACAGAAGAGGGAATATCTGTGGGTGGGTGGAGATGGCAGAGTAGGGGGATGGAATTATTAGGTAAAGGGTTGGGGAGGGTGAGGAAGTTCAAATATCTTGACTCCTACATCACCGAAAGTGGAGGTTTGGAAAGGGAGGTTAACCACAGAATTCAAGTGGGATGGATGAACTGCAAACAGTGTCCGGTGTTGTTTGTGACAGAAGGATAAAAAAATGGTTAAAAGGATAGACCTTTAAGACTGCCGTGAGACGAGCCCTGATATATAGCAGTGAGAACTGGCCAGTGAAGAAAGAATTAGAGAAGAAACTAAGATGTGGCAGAAATGAGGATGCTAGGATAGGCTATGGGTAAAAAAAAGAAGGATAGAATTAGAAATGACATACTTCAGGAGATGGCTGGAGTGGCGGAGGCATTAAAGAAGGCTCAGGAATGTTGGCTATGCTGGTATGGGCATTTAATGAGGAGGGAGGAGAGCCATAGTACAAAAAAGTTGCTCAACCAGGAAGTGGAGGGTAGGAGGCCCAGAGGAAGACCAAGGAGAAGGTGGAAGTATTGCATAGCTGAAGACACGAGGGAGAAAAGACCGAGTGTGGAGGATACGAGGAACAGAAAGGAGTGAAAAAATAAAATAAAGAACAGTGGCCCATGGACAACGGAAAAAATAAAGAGAAATAAGAATCCATATAACAAGTCACACCTTCACAAACTTAAACTATTTGAATCATTACCTTCTGATTCACTTCAGGTTCACAATTAACAGCAAGCACAGGTCTTTTAAATCTCTTCAACCCAATATGTGTGCTAAATGTAGTTATATTTCTTGAATCCTCATCCAATTCAAGTTGATGATATGCCCATCTCATATACAGTTTACTAAATACACTGATCCCATGCAAATCATATAACAGGTCATCAACTGCTGGCAAAGGAAATCTCTCCCTTTCAATAGCCAAAGTAACAACCCTCATATCTATACACAAACACCATTTTCTTTCAATCGCACTTCCTTGGTGTGATCACAATTCGCGATGTCCTTCATGAATGCGAATTTACAGTTTTTATAACATCCCTCTTCAACAACTCATTTACAGTCTGTCCCTCAGTAGTCTGAAATCATAAGGTAACCATCTCAGGGGTTGTGAAACTTCTCTTACATTTAGTTTAACTGGTATTTTCAACTGAAAAACTTTTACATTTACCAACACTGTTAAAAATTCCAAAACATTCTCCTCGCAGTTCTTTATGATTTCTTCTAATACTTCCATTCACACACGTCACTGCAGCTTCATTACATACTTTCATTTCTATTATCAATACTTCCAATTTCATAGCAGTTACTTTACCCAACAATGATATACACTTTTCACCAAAATTGACCTCCAATTACCTCCCAACTCATCTATCCTGCTGCAATACTATACTGTATGCTGACGATACCTCTGCCATAGTTACAGCAGATAATCTGAGTAATTGAATCAGGTACACAAACAATACTGTCTAGGAAATGCATTGCTGGTGCAAAAGTTACATCCTTAAATTAACAAAGATAAAAATTCACTTATTCCATTCAGGAAAAGAAAAAAAACCTTATAAATAGCGATGTAAATGACTTAAAAGAGCTTAAGGGAGAAACTTAGCTCCCACTCTTTCTATTGATATTCTAAAAATGCTGAAGTGAATTCAAGTATTTTATATGCAATTATGTTTTGGGGTAACTACACTTTACCCAGCAGAGCTTTCTCTGCTCAGAAACAAGATTTTAAAGCCTTATATCAAGTCCCTGTCCATACATATGGCAAACCACTTTTTAAAAAAAGCAAGTGTTTTAACACTGTCTTCAGTCTATATTCATAGTCATGTGTATATTTTGTAAAAGAGAATCCTGATAAATTCCCCATGAACTCCCAATATCAAGATCACTCCACCCATTCCAAAAACAATGTATGTACTCCCAAGTCAGTACTCATACCCGCTCTGTGCGAGGGACCGTTATCACTCAGCCACAATTTTGTTTAATAAATTACCAAATGACATAAAAAGCATTACCTCTCCTACTGCCTTAAAAAGGAAATTCAAATAATTTCTTATTAAAAATTTTACTATGATGTAAAAAAAATTTAAAATGATGTACCTACTTTGATGTACAATTTTTAATTTACATCATACTGTATCTTGTAATAATTTTATTGATCAACAGTGCATTTATTTGTCAAAACATTTTATGATAAGATATGTTACATTTTGGATGTTATATATTATTCATACATTATGTCATTCTGTGCATATTTTGTCTGTCCCTTATTGACATAAGCAGTCAGGTACTTGCCAACAGTGAAATAAAAGTTATTATTATAATTATGATTTCATGGTGGAGTACTGGATGTAAGCAGAAAGAATTTTGAGATACAATTTGAAAAAACTCAGAATTATCCCCTTGATTATTTCAAATCTGGAAAATATGTTGAGGGGTATGCAGATGCCAATTTTGCCAGTGTCAAAGCTGATAGAGTATCCGGTACTGGGTATGCATTTAATTTAGGTTGGGGAGCAGTGGCCTGGGAAATTAGAAAGCTTTGTCAACCACGGAGGTGAAGTATGTCAGTCTGGCAACTGGTACTAAAGGATATTGTACTATCTAGAATTTTAAAAGAAATCTTTGGGAAGAATTGTAAAAGAAATACTGAGTAGTGAAGTAGTACATTTCTTCAATGACAATCAGTTAGTGGTCAAAAATGCAAGTTGTAGTGGTATTCCCAATTGTACAGGTACATACATATCCACATTGTCTCAAATACCATCTGTTAGTGCATATTAATGCATGCAAACTAGGGTCAAGATATATTTCAATTGCTTGTCGAACATGATTTCACAAATGCAATTAGAACGTACATAGAAGATAATAAGCTGAGCAGCTGTTAACAATCACAGTCTATCAATCCAGTTCTCAAAATATGGCACTGCAACTTGATAAAATGATGAATAACTATATATTTTTTTCAGATTCTCAAAGAAGATTCTCCATTGACCCGATGGTGTGTCATCTCCTTCCCAGGCTTGAGGCCAACTTTAGAGTTACTAAAGGCTTGACAGCATTCCAGAAGCCAGGGAGGATCGCAGGATATGGAATTGATCAAGGTGTCGGAATGAATGCACCCAGTGCAGAGGACTCTGCTGCATCAGCTGTTGTTGATGGGTGGCTCTTTTGGAATTCATCAGGGCACACCCTGCCATCAAAAAGCCAGCCATGGCAGGATTGCCAGAGATATATAAATGAGACATGGCAGTACTCCCTAATGCCAGTTAATTTTGAAGTCAGCTTTCTAGGTAAGGTGATAATTGTAAATTTCCCACACACTGGAAGCACATTTGCAATGTGAAATAAAGAGAGAATAGATTAAGCATTTAAGCAATAGATCCTACATATTTAATATGCTTGCATATACCATGGCAATTTAGCCATTGGGCTCTTAACTGGTATAATATGAATCGTTCTCTGAGTGTTTTTTCCTATGCTTGATATTTATTTTCAAATTATTCCCTTCTGTCAAACCTAATTGAAGTATAATCATGTATGATATCTGTACTGAGCAGGTCTGTACAACAAGGAGGAAATATGTGTACCTCTGCCTGGCTGTGAAGTTGTTCCAGTCACAATGATATTCCCCGTCCAAGGCCACACAGAAGACTTGTATGCAAGTTTTCTGATCCGCACTGATTCCCACCACAGACTACTGTATAACATCATTGCTCCTAAAACAGGGTAAGTTGGGATGTTGTAGATTAGAGGCATTACAGTCCAGGATTATTCAGTATATTGTAAAATGTTATGTTATACTTACTTACTTACTCCATGGCACTACAGCCCTTGCAGGGCCTAGGCCTCTCCGATAATGTTATCCTAGCCTTCAAAATCTTCTGCACGTCTTCTCAATCTTCTTATTCTCATCCCTCTTTGATCGTCCTCTACATCACCCAACCATCTTTTCCGTTGTCTTCCTCTTCATCTTCTAACACCTGAATGTCCTCTCTTTGTGACCATCCTATCTTCAGGCATTGTCATGTGCCTTAACCACTTTTTTCTATTACTTGTGATAGACTATATTTGGAAGATCGTAGAGTTCCTCCAGTTCTTTGATCCTACCTATGTATTTTCCACTGCCCGCCTTCGTTTGTTGCACCGAAAAACTTTGTCAATACTTTCCTTTGTTAGTTGTATTATTGTGTTAAGTTTGTAAGTATTTTTTCATGTAATTTCACTCCAATTATTTTTGTCTGTAGAGTAGCAATTGCGAGGTAGCCATTTTTTAAGTTCTTTGCATGTGTAAACTGGAAGCTTTTAGTAACCTTTTTTTGTGTGTTCACTAAGTATTACTTCGCCTTGCCATTTTAAGTAGTTCACAGCAGCAAATGTTATTTCAGATGTTGTACACTCTAGTGTTGTTGAAAAAATAACTCCTGTTTCAGAAAGGGATAAAATTACTTTTACTGATTCATTTTCATACTATGTCATCGTAAAAAAGCTAAAAAGAAAAAGTGATGCGCTAATGGTATTTACTAATTATCAGAATCAGTCCGAGGTTTTGTAGGAGAGAGAAATTATACTCCTCCAAAGCAATAATGGAGGTGAGTATACTTGGAATTATTTCCAGAATCATTTGGATAAGTGTGGGATAGCCCAGAAGCTGGCATTGCCACACTGCCGTCAGGAAAATGGAAAGGCAGAACAAATGGACTTAATGGTTTTTGATCTTCTGCATATCATGCTTATTGATTCTGGTGTACCACACTGGTTTTGGGGAAAGGCATTAAATTCTGTGGCTTTCATTATAAATAGGTGTTTATCAGTGCAATATGTTTCAAAATACCCTTTGAAGTGTGGAGAAAAAGGAATCTTTCACTGGAAGAATTGGAAAATCTGAAGGTTTTTTTTTGTTTTCAGCCTTGGATCAGGGTTAGGGGAGAAGAGCTGGATACAAGAGCTGAAGAATGTGGGTATTCATGGTATATGCTGAGCAAAGTAAAGGTTACCAATTATGGAGCTTGAAAAGAAGAAAAATTTTCATTAGTAGACATGTATTTTTCTAATTAAAACACTTTTTCAGAATAAACTCACTGATTGGATGAATAAATGGAGGTCAGATTAAACTCTTTGAGTGGAAGGTGAGAGTGACCACGCAGTCACTGAGGAAGTTAAAGAGGAAATGCTTATCATAGATGAAGTTTCATTGGAAAATAGTGTCGATTTCACCAGTTGGAGAAGTCAAAGAGCTATAAACCAAAGGAAGTGCAGACAATGTGTACATTGCAATATATGTGTGGAATCTATAGAAAATATTGTTCCTACAAATGCTAAAGAGGCATTAAAAGGAAACTAATGAAACTATTGGAGAGAAGCAATGGAAGAATAAATGAAAATTTTAATTGTAAATGATAGCTGGGAAAAAGAGGAGAGGCCACAGAATAAGGTGATTGGGTCTAAATGGGTGTTTCGAATCAAAACTGATGAAGATGGGAAGGTGACAAGATGTAAAGTGAGGCTAGTAGCACAGAATTTGTCCCAGGTTGCAGAAGTTGGTTAATATCCATCCTGGTTTGACTCAGATCAGACCTGATGAAGATGGATCAGAAATTTCCATAAGAGTATATACGGATGATATTGGATTGTGGGGATAAGGAAAGGAGGTAAACAACTTTAACCCTAGAGAGCTAACATGGGATATAAGGAACGTTAAATGTAATGCGTAGTCATTTTGACGAACATATTTGATGGTATGTGAAAATGATTTATTGCCTCACATTTTTGTATTTTACATGGTACATTTCTTTGATAGAGTCTTGTCAATGTACACACACTCTGACCTCATTTATCGTCCATTATTGGATTCAAAACAGCTCTGGAAGAATGGCAACAATACACTTTCGTCATCCTCTGTTTCTTGCTTGGGCAATAGGCACATAGTATAGTGTGTTTTATTGATTCAAAAACTTCTGCTTCATCTGTTGGCATATTCATCAGAAGTATTTCTGCCATAAACGAGTGCAGCATGCGCGGCAAGTTGCGCATTTCAAGGTGATGTGTCTCCCATGGCTTCATAAGTTCATACTGCAGCTCTTTTGCAAATTGCCTCCTAGTCATAGGTTTTTATTTATTGTTGAACGTATTGTGAACATAGATCACATAAATGGTTACTAGAATAATATTCAACATATCAAAGGAGGCACAGAGTGGCCATCTTCTAGTGTTTCTACTACAATTCATATTATTGTTCATCTGGTCTAGCTTGTCTATGCCACCCTTCATGTTGTTATAATCATCAATTGTTATTAGTTTCTTTGAGGTAGGATTGATCTCTGCTCTTGCATGAATGGTCGAAAGAACTAAGACCATTGTTTGACTTGGTTTTGACAACACAAGTGTTTTTTCATGGCGAAAACAAAACATTAGATGTGCCTACTTTTCTTGTCACATGATTCAGTAAGGCAGGTGGAATTTCTCGATTATTTTTTACAAATATTGCCTAGTATTGTCAAGTTATATGGGGATTTCAATACTTCAGTTGCCAAGGGAACAGATATGAACCAATTGTCCATTGTTATGTTGTGATTGCTTTCGTGGGCACTCTTTGTTAAGGTTTTCAAAATGAAATCCCTTAATGGTTGAGTAGCAGGTGCAGTGTTCTTACCAAGATATGGCATTGCATCAATCATGAACTTAGTTGTGTTGTCACATACCATAACAATTTTGATGCCATACTTTGATGGCTTGTTATGAATGTAAATTTTGAAAGGGCTCCGCCCCCTGAAAGCAAGAAGTTGCTCATCAATCGTAAGGTTTTATCCAGGTTTATAGGTTTCCCTATCGGCAGATATAAACTGTTACCAAATCTCTCTTATTGGAGCTAATTTGTCTATTTATGTCCTCTCAAGCCTTATTGTCTGGTCATCAAGACGTATACATTCACAAAGGAAGTCAAATCTGTCACAACTCATTGTGGCTTTGTACCTCATCCTTGAATATTCCGCATCGAAAATCTCCTTTGTAGTTATGTAGCTATTCTTTTGAACAGCAGATGAAACCAAAACACTTATAAATGCATCAAATTCTTCTCCACACAAATCAGACACTGTTGCACTTTGGACACTATAATTTGCAGATTTTGCTGCAATTTTTTCATTATTTAGTGTGCTTGATTATTTTGTCACGCATTGTCTGGGTAAAATACAAGGAAAATGTTTCCCTTGGTGAAATTGCACTTTTTGCTCTCTATCTTTTGGCCCCTGCCTGTAGTGAATAATATTCCTAGCTGCTGAGCGAGTTTTGGTGGTCTAGAAAGAACTGTGGTTCAACGGTACTAATTTTTTCCTACTAGACTACTTTTAATGCTTACTATTCTATAAGGATCTGTTTTACTAGACTTGGTATGGGGCTGATCTAGTCCCTCTACAGAGCATTCCACTTCCTTGGAGCTTGAGTCTGAGGAATGATGAGATATTATCTCATTGTTGAAAAGGTGAAAAGTTGGGTCATTGAAATTGCTGTCCGATAACACAATGTCGTCTTCCTCTACATTGTCTTCAGTTTCACTGCCACTATTCTCACTATCACTCTCACCTTATGTTTCCTCTAGGAATTTCACGATCTTTTCTGTGGAAGGGATTTAAGTAGATGCCATATTTAACAGGAACTTGAGACGAAAATGTTCAAACGTTCTGAGACTCAGTATGTAGAAAGAGATCAGAAAGAAGTCTTGTTACTTAGATTTAAATAAAACAGCAAACAAAATCTTGAATTTCCAGTCGAATAGGGAATTATACTTACCGCAAAGCTAATTCTTCATCACAAAGACTATGCAGATCAAATAACTCGTTAACGAGACAAGTTTCCAATGTGACCGATGTATCAAGCAGATCACAAGTTGAGAATTCAATTCAAAAGACTTTATTATGTGATGGTGTTGTCCTGCAAGATTGGAGAGAGACAAGCCACCATGGAGAGAACCATGCTGGTGAGGGGAGTTATATGGTAGAGTAAATTAGGAGTCTACCATGTATAACGCGTTCAAAATTAATGAATGGATTGGTTAAATAGATAATAGGATGGTAATTCTTGACTTAGGTTTTTAAGACCAATTTCAGGATTGGAGTAGCATTTACGTGTTTCTATTCACTTGGAAATGAGCCAGTGGAAAAGAATCTGTTAAAACGGATTGAAATTGAAATGTATAGGGAGTTAGCCGTGTAGTTTAGGAAGAGGGAACCGATGTTCTCAGAACACGTGGATTTAGATAAAGGCAATATAGTTAGGTATATTAAAATTTGCAGCAGATTGGTTGAGATACTGGAGTGGGAATGAATGCATACAGGTTGTAGGTCAGGTAAAGGTAAGGAGGGCACTGCATGGTTAAAATTACAGGAAAATTAGTCATTAAATGCAGAGGGGTGGGAATCGCCTTCGATGTTAACATCAATATACTTTACTGAAGCTGGGATTCGGGTGGACTTCCTCCTAGCATTAATTAATGACCAAAACCTTTTAGAAGTGTTTGAAAGGCCATCAGTTATTTCCATGATATAGCTTTTGTAGACCTGCCATAGGAGAAAGCAAGAGTGTTGTCTCATGGCCACAATAGTGAGCATTGGGATGGCTTCTCCACTGTTTCCAGGCCCTTCGTTTTTTAGGGCAAGGGTTGTTTACTGGAATTGGCAGGTAGGTCTTTTCTTCGACATGCAATGTGCAGGGATTAAGTCTTCAATGACTCTGTGGAGAATGTATTAGAAGAGATCCAGGCCCTCTTGGGGAGTACCACACTCAAGTAATCTCCAGAGAAGGAGGGAAAGGGCACGGTTTGTTGCTGGCCACTTCACTCTCTTCCAGGCCCGTAGAATCCTGGGCGGTTGAGAAGAATGGGATATTAGGGGGTGTTGAAGGGCAAGAGAGCTATGGAGTGACTCGTGGTCAGAGGAGAAAATATTCTTACCTACGTCCACTGAAGTACGTCGAAGGGTTGACAAAACTAAATCAAAAGTACCAAAGTTCTTGTTGTAAATGCATTGCACTGCTGAAGACTGAACGATGAAGTTATCCAAGTATTCCTCACCAGGGGTGGCCACATGACCCTCTGTGAGAGAAGTCCACTGGATGGACAGTTTGAAGTCCCCAAAGATTATCAAGTAACCCAAAGGACAAACGGGGAGAACAGAATTGAAGTACGCTTTGAGCACAGAAGAGTTACTATCAGGCGGGCATTAGATGCAACCAATGAAAATTTATCTTGTACTGGTGTCTCGGAACTGAACTTTAACCTCAGTTCACGGAATCTCACAGTGGAATTCAAGGCTAGCCCATTGGGTTGTGTGGGAATATTCTTTTCGATAGCTACGAGAATGCCTCCTCCCCGAGAGCTACATTCACGGTGGAAGATTTGATACGTTGATGAAAAATCCGTTTCGAAGTTAGACACGTTAGCATTGAGCCAATTCTTTGTCAGGGCATTTATTGTAAAAAAAACATAAGTTCAGAAAAGTGAGAACCAACTACATAAAGCTTGATGTGAATGCTCCTAACACTTAGATAGTAGTTATTGAATGCTGGTCCAGGGCTTAACTTCACATCACCAGAGTGTAGTATGATTAAAGTGAAGAACTTTCAATCTGGGACAGGGTGCCCAGGCGAAAGGGAAATAGACTGTAGGGTTTACCAGTAGGAACGGGGCAAGTAAAGGGTGGAAGCGGGCATCGTGCTCCCTAGAGAGTGCACATGTAGTGGTCACAAGAAGGAGTGGATGGGTGACATCGAATATTGTGGGGAACAAGGGAACACAAAACAGCTTCTGGAGCGCAATAAAACAATTGAATGAAGAATACAGAAAAATTAGGGGATCAGGAGCACTCAGTAGCAGAGGGACCATGAAATCATGTAGGAAAGCAAAGCTGCACCAAACAAAAAATACAAAAAAACTAGCCCTGGAAACACTCATATGACTTTAACAGTGGCCATCTTGGCACCTATGATGTATAATTTATATGGACTATCAATGTGCCATTGCATTGGCTAAGAATAAAGAGACTTCAGACAGAACAAAATGTATCGACGTTGTTTACAATTTCCTTTGGGATGAAGAGGAGAGTGGAAAGATGAGCCTTAAATATTTCTCCTCCGAGTGTAATTTGGCTGGTATTATGACTAAGTTTTTGCCAGGTATAAGATTAAAGTTAAATGCAAATAAACTGTGAATGGAGACTTTATAGGCAATTTTAATTTAAAGATATTTGATATTTTTTTGTTATTTTATTTTGGTTTTACTTTTTGAGGTTTGGTTTTAAAAGGGTAAGATGTGTTGCTTTGACGTTATGAAATTTATAATGTAAGTTTGACAAAAAATCTCGATATGTTTCCTTTATGCCAACCTTTGCAATAAAGTCCCCTTAAACTATTTTCACATCTTGTCTTGAGATGCTATCCATTTCCTTTTCTAGTTGTTCACATAGTTCTCCTCATCCTCCGCACCCACTCTTGCTGCACATACACATACAAATGTTATGTTGAAGAAACGGGCCTTCATCCATAGAGTGCATATGCTTTGGTTTATAGACTTGAAATAAAGTGCTGCTGCTTTAAATTTATTAAGAAGCCTGTACCTCGTATTGCACTGCTCTCTCTTCCACTGCTCTCTGCCACTACTTATTATTCACTCTCCTTTCCATGTAATTTCTTATTATTTATTATTTCCATTAACTTTTGTTATGTTTTTGTATATTATGTTATAATATTTTTATATATTACAATATTTTTTGTTCTGCAATCTTATATTGTTTTCATTGAAGGATCTTTTTATTTCAGGGAGTTCTTGGCTAAGCCAATGGAGGGAGTCGTAAATAACGAGTTCCGAGTAATTGTAGTTGGTCGCATCCCAAGATTCAAACATCTGATACACCTAGAGCGGTGGACTATTGCCTTAGATGGACGGGAAGCTGACATGGTAACACTTAAGTGATGTTCTTTTTTAAATCAGTCACGGAGACTGCTTATTCTCCTTCTCTTTTTTAATGTACTTCTAGGCCAATGTGGACCTTCTGGTGACTGACGTTACCCTGAACGTCAAGTTTGGCGAACTTGGTGATATCATCACTTTTCCTCCAGTCATGTTGGGAAACTCTCAAGAGACAACATTCATGGTGCACAACAACAGTCCATTTTGGGTCCAGTAAGTACCTAGGCACATTGTGGCACACCTTAGAATCATTAAATGGCTTATTGTAGAGAAACTGTGCAAATAATCAAAAATATAGCTCTCCCTAAACGCAAACTTTTTTTTCTAAATTTTTGCGTAGTTTAAAAATTTGTCACTTTTTATTAAAGGAAAATTTGTTTTAAAATTTAAAATGAGTAATTATCGTCTGACCTAGTGTTGAATACGAATTATTGAACTTTTTTTACTAAAACCATAAACAATACTTCAAATCGCCAATAGATGATGGGAGCAGTTAAAGGGTTAAACGGCAAGAGTCACTCATTCCAAAAAGACCATCAGTGTTTATCTGCAGTCTCTCCTCAGAACCAGTTTTGGACTTCTCCATCCGTACCCTAGTTACATTCCTTGTTGAGTGACATGGCTAAGCAACTTGGCATTCTTAGACCCTGCCTGCCAATTTGTCAGAGTTTAATGTCATCAGGTTGGGATACATATGTCACGACAAGAATGAGATACCCATTGCTGGACTGGGAACTGCTGCTTATTGCCCTGAAACAAACACTTTTGATTATACATATCTCTTCTCTTTCTCCTTCACTCACATTTTCCCCTCAATCGCTCTTGATACTGCCCATTACCATTTCCTTGCCTCATTTTAGATGTAATTTTGTGTGTGGCAGATTTTCAATTCAGTCAACAGAACTTTTGTATAAGAATGATGGGTTATATCCACACAATTTTTTGCATTTATTTCTTTCAGTCTTTTATCAGTCATTCCCAAAGAGCCAGCCTAATCACTTTGGCACAAGCAACTAGATTCTCCTATCCAATGTTTCCAGAATCATGTTTTTTGCATGGGCTCTGGGACTATTGGATCTTTTGTAACCCTTAGTCATTTGCTTACAAAAATGTGTACGCAGGTTCTATGGAAATTCTATTATTTCACATGCTGTCTAAATAAAATGTAACAATGACTATGATAAAAAAATAGGAATAGGAGAAACTCAAATCATCTCCCATTAAGTTAGAACTAATCAGAGGCCCAAATCCAATTTCAGGTTATCGTGCAACACCAATGAGATTCCTTCCACTCTCAATATTGGAGAGGCAGTATTATCCATAGGACCACATGACAAAATTAGCCTAAGATGGGAATACCAACCCACTGCTGTGGGTTTGAACTCCGAGATCATAACGTATACTGCCAAGGAAGTAAGGAGTCCAGATGTAGAAGAACTGTTGGACAAAGTACTAGAGTGCACATTGGAAAAAAGCAGAGAATACCTGCCTGCTACTAATAAAGCCTTGACAAAAGATGATTTTGAGGGTAAAAAGCAGGAGTACAAAATATCTGTTGAAATTCTCTGCAGAAACATTTATCCTCTGGTAAGACATTCACATTTGCACTGAGGGTTTACTTTACTCCTTGTCATCATTAGCATTTCTTTTTGGAAAATGGATATCAAGCATTTAATGTTGAATACAAAGGAAAGATATAAATGCTTGATCATATGTGACTTATGCTCAGAACCCTAATGAACTGAGTAGACTTTCAGCTGGGAATAAGAAGGCATATATGTTTAGTTATGTAAATTTAAAGACTTGCCAATCCACCACCGCTAGGTTTCCCCTTTACTCCCCATATTCAGGCTCCTCACATTTCCTTCAATCTTTTTAGCACAAGGTATTGGTGGCATTCAAAATTTTAGTTAGACAATAAATTATTCACCCCCATAATGAAGTATCACCATGGAATAAATGAATTTGACACATGGATAGCTTGTTTGAAATCTCCTGGCCCTTAGACATGAGGGATAGTTGTGAGTGAGAAAAGGATGAGCTAGGGGAGGGGAAGGCATACCTCTCCCTTCGGTTGGTTCCTAGGGGACGGAAGGAAAGGGATTGAAGGTGGGTAAAGTGGCCTACACAATTGCAAAGGTGAGGAAATACCAGGTGAGTTGCGGAAGTGACAAGAATGTCATGAGCACCCACACTGGTCTGCTTTTCTCTGTTTACCTAGGGCAGTTCGTTCTAAAAGAACATACTCTTCATCCATGTTCACCAAAAATAAGTAAAATCACACTAAGTACCAAGCAAACAATTTGCTGAAGAAACCATATCTTGACTAATTATTAATCTTACCTTTTGGCGAAAGAGACATTGCATCAATAGCCAAGGTAATGTTTGTAAGTCATGGCCGGACAAATAATGATTAATAATAAAGGTAATGGGGAGAATGGTCACCTTCACCAATACCCCATACAGCATCTGTTTGCAGAAACAAGAAATTTCCAGTTCAGAAAAGGGTTTCTGGGCATGAGCCATGAGCTTTGAAAAATGCTGTACTAAATGATATTCAAGTTGGTATATTGGCACCAAGCCTTCTTTATGCACACTTCATGCTACCCACTTCATTTGTGCTTCATTCAAAGTTTTTCTGTGAAAGTAGATACCATTCTACCAACTTTATGCTCATACATTTTTGTTTTTTAATATCATTCACACATCCCTATGGAAAAGCATGTTTGTCTGTGTATTGTGTTGTTTCAAGGTGTTGCTGAATTACAATAATTTTTTGAGGAAAGGGGAAGTTTCTGAATAATAGTTGGAATATTGTGTTCCATTTGCATTGAAATGTGCATGTATATGTTAAAAGAAGTAAAAACATGAGCATGATCTGTTATCTTAGGAATTCGATTTGTGGTAGATTCTATTGCTTATAATTCCCCATGAGCATTTCCAATAATGATTCATGCACATTGAGGCTACTCTAGGCAATGGTTTGCTTATTTTTAAATCTCTATGTATACCAATGCTTACTTGACCTTCATTTACTCCCCTTATGCTCCCAGGAATGTCAAATAAGTAGTGGATATTTACAAGCCTAAGCAGAGTTTAAAGTAGGTACCTACCATATTGGCAGAAATAAGCAAAATCAGATGCACTGCATGTAATTGTTTATTTAATGCATATATCCTCAATCTGTGTATCATGGAATTGATGTTCTGCCTTGTGTTTCAGTAGAGAGCATTAGAACTTTTGATGAACTCCCCTTCCCAAAACTAACTGATTTTTTTTCAGATGCAACCACCTGATCTGCTCATTGCAGACTTCATAATGACTCAACCAGCTGCTGGTACATTCACATTGATCAATGCCATGGATGCTCCAGTCCCATTTAGTCTCAGTCTCCAGAATGAGCCCTTTCTCAGCATGTCCCTCGACCCAAAAATTGATCCCAGCTTTCTTGTCAATAACTCAGAGTATGAAATCTCTCCAAGTCAGGGAATTCTGGAACCTCATCAGGCCAGAAATTTCCAGTGCATTTTCTTTTCTCGGGAGATGAGCCATCGTAGGTATAGTATAATAATGGAGATCACACAACGATGGGACTATGACACTGATGGTGGAGCGAACTGTCTCTCACCAAAAAAAATAGGAACCATCACCTGCAAGGGAGCATGGCCGGAAGTTAAAATCTCATATGTCAAGGCTTTAGTAAATGATGAATTCTTTAACCCAGTCATTCTGTGGAAATGTTTAAGTATAGACAAGTAAGTTTGTTCAATTACTTCTTGAACTATCTCCACAAGTCTGAAACAATTTGGTAATAACTCATACATTGCTCCATCTTCTTTCCAGACTCAATGAAGCGCTCAAGTTCCATTCAGGTGAACACAAAAAAGAAATCATCAAAATGGTCTTTCCGGAGCAGCCATTGCATTCAAAGCCCATTGTATACAAAATGAAGGTGCAGAATTTATCTGCGGTGCCAGTCACTTGGGAAGTACATATCCAGCATGGTGTGTTGGAGATGCCACCATTGCAGATAACAAGTCCTGTAAACAAAGGTGAGGCATTTGTTAGTCTCAACAAATTCCATGGTGATTTTAAAAGACATATGCATAGGGTTCTTGGATTGCTGTTAGAGCAAGAGTGTCATATAATCACTTCCAAGACTGTAGCTGTATTTTTACGCCTTATAAAAATATGATCAGAACGCATTCAGTGCCAGGCTATTATAATATTTCTTTATTCCATTATATTTTTCTTCAAATAGTTTTTATGGCTGATAGTCTTATGTGCATGCTCTAGTAATTAAGGTACTATAAGCATTTTGATGCAAATTTTCAAATTCAATATCAGCAGCTATGTCATCAGAAATGAATGTAAAACTCCTAATATACCTACAACACCACCAGAGAAATCAGAAATATGGGCATTCAAAATAAGTATTTTTGCATCAGTGAAATGGTAAATGAGCAAGGACAGGCATGCATGTCTTTACTTTAAACAAATGATACCCTTTTTTCGAAGAAAGGACTAACTGAAGATTTTCTAATCCTCTCTTGATCTAAGACAAAACCGATTAAATCTTGGCTATGAAAGGTTTAAGCCTTTAAGCAACACTAAAGGAAAAATTGTTGAACTTCCCTAGTGACGAAGTTCAGTTTTAGGCATATTCTAATTTAGCACGATGAATTAAGATGAAGGTATGTGACCAAAAATTTAAATTTTTGAAGCATATTTATTGTTAAGAATTCAAAAAAGATATGGTACTTTTTTCACAGATTTTTATTTAAAGTCGACCGGTTTCGTCGCATAGGCGACATCATCAGGTACATGAATATGGCAAGTGGCAGAATATATACAATTTTTAAGAGGGTGGGGGGAGAGGAGGGATAGGGTGGGGGGAGGGGTTTGGAAGAGGCAGTGGTAAGGGGTGGGGGTTGGTGTGTGAGGGAACGTGGATGACTCGATGGGAGGGGGGTGGTGGTGGTGGTGGATGTAGGCTAAGTGGACGCTTGGTCAGGTACGCTGTTCACAGCGGGGGTTGGGGCGTCAGGTATTGAGAGTCAGGGGAATATCCAAGAGGGGGGAATGGCTCACAAAAATGTTCTCGTTAGCAATTTTTCCTGCCTTTAATTGCTTTCTTATCTCCAGCTCCTCCAAACAGTCCATTCTTCTTCCCTTTTTCTCCAGGTGGAGGACCTCCGGGACAAAGTCACTATTGTGGTCACTTTCCCATAGATGTTTGGCAAAATGGGATCTGTTTAACTCACCGTTTCGTAGATGTCTTCTGTGTTCGTCTGCTCTTACTTTGAACGACCGCCCAGTCTGGCCAACGTAACATATTTCACAGTCACCACATTTGAGCTTATAAATACCGCTTCTATCATTAATGTCAATATTGTCCTTGGTTTTGTTTAACACAGCCCTCAAGTTACACTTGTTGTAATATGCAATTTTAAATTCTGTCTTTGGAAAAAAGTTGGCAATTGACTGTGTAATCTGTCCGTAGTAACTTAGTTTGCACCATCGTTTTTTCTTTTCACCAAGGACGGATGATTTAAAAATGAGTTTCTGTGCTCTGAGGGAGCGTTTTTTCTCGATCATTTTACTTATGACACTTTCTTCGTAACCATTTTTCACTGCAATGTTTTTGATTATTTTGATTTCCTTGGCGAAGTTCTCGGATGACAGGGGGATGTTGAGTGATCTGTTTAGCATGGAATGAAAAGCGGCCATCTTTTGGGAGGGATGGTGGCGGGAGTCGGAGGGGATGACATGGTCTGTGGTAGTTTCCTTCCTGTAGATTGCGAAGTCGTAGCCTTTTTCCGTGGTTTTAATTGTTATGTCCAAAAAGTTTATTCTATGATTGGTTTCTTTTTCACAAGAGAACTTTATATTTTTAGATTGGGAATTTAACTTATTCAAAAATATGTCCAGTTGTCTCATTGTGCCAGTCCATACTGCAAACACGTCGTCAACATACCTGTACCAACAGTGGATAAAACTGGTGTTCACTGAATCATCACTGAATAACCTTTCTTCAAAGTCGTTCATGTATAAGTCCGCCAAAAGTGGTGATAGAGGTGATCCCATTGCTAAGCCGACCTTTTGTTGGAAGAATTTGCCATTGAATTTGAAGTAATTCTCTTCAACACACACTCTCAGCAGTGCCAAAAACTCGTCGAGGAAGGGTGGTTCAGCTCCGGCTTTCTTCAGTATTTCTTCGGCTACTTTAACTGCTTCGGAAATCGGAATGTTGGTAAAAAGGTCTTTCACGTCAAAGGACACTAGGGTATGCTTGGAAGACGGGAGCTCCCGCTGGGTAAGATGTTGGCACAATTCCTATGAGTTCTTTACCCCGTATCTTGGCTTGAAACCTGTGTATTCTCTGAAGAGTGAATTTAGGTGGGAGGCTATTTTTCTTGATGGTGCAGCGACACTGGAGACTACTGGTCTGATTGGCACATTTGGTTTGTGTATCTTTGGGAGACCAAAGAATCGTGGAGCTTGCGGGTTCATCACTGTCACCGTGTATGTCTCCCTTGGTTTAATAATATTCGGGGCAGAAGTGAGGGCCTTTTTCACTAATTTCTGAAATTTGTTTGTGGGGTCACTGGGTAGCTCCACTACTGGGTTCTTTTCAATGAATTCGTTGCACTTTTTAACATACTCGGTCTTGTCCATCACAACCACTGCATTGCCTTTGTCAGCTTTTTCTAGAATTAAATTTTCTTCCTTCAACAGTTTTTTAACGAAAAATGTTTCGCTTTGAGGCTACTTCGCTTAATTACATTGGAGATATTATGGGAGAACACCGTTTTTAATTTTCTATCACTGTTAAATAGGGCTGCGTCACAGTCCACGATTAAATTTTCCAGTTCTTTTGTGCCAAGGGGAAGTTTGGGGACGTATTTTAACCCTTTCTCCTGTTGAAGGAAGAAAATTTTATTCTAGAAAAAGCTGACAAAGGCAATGCAGTGGTTGTGATGGACAAGACCGAGTATGTTAAAAAGTGCAACGAATTCATTGAAAAGAACCCAGTAGTGGAGCTACCCAGTGACCCCACAAACAAATTTCAGAAATTAGTGAAAAAGGCCCTCACTTCTGCCCCGAATATTATTAAACCAAGGGAGACATACACGGTGACAGTGATGAACCCGCAAGCTCCACGATTCTTTGGTCTCCCAAAGATACACAAACCAAATGTGCCAATCAGACCAGTAGTCTCCAGTGTCGCTGCACCATCAAGAAAAATAGCCTCCCACCTAAATTCACTCTTCAGAGAATACACAGGTTTCAAGCCAAGATACGGGGTAAAGAACTCAACGGAATTGTGCCAACATCTTACCCAGAGGGAGCTCCCGTATTCCAAGCATACCCTAGTGTCCTATGACGTGAAAGACCTTTTTACCAACATTCCGATTTCCGAAGCCGTTAAAGTAGCCGAAGAAATACTGAAGAAAGCCGGAGCTGAACCACCCTTCCTCGACGAGTTTTTGGCACTGCTGAGAGTGTGTGTTGAAGAGAATTACTTCAAATTCAATGGCAAATTCTTCCAACAAAAGGACGGCTTAGCAATGGGATCACCTCTATCACCACTTTTGGCGGACTTATACATGAACGACTTTGAAGAAAGGTTATTCAGTGATGATTCAGTGAACACCAGTTTTATCCACTGTTGGTACAGGTATGTTGACGACGTGTTTGCAGTATGGACTGGCACAATGAGACAACTGGACATATTTTTGAATAAGTTAAATTCCCAATCTAAAAATATAAAGTTCTCTTGTGAAAAAGAAACCAATCATAGAATAAACTTTTTGGACATAACAATTAAAACCACGGAAAAAGGCTACGACTTCGCAATCTACAGGAAGGAAACTACCACAGACCATGTCATCCCCTCCGACTCCCGCCACCATCCCTCCCAAAAGATGGCCGCTTTTCATTCCATGCTAAACAGATCACTCAACATCCCCCTGTCATCCGAGAACTTCGCCAAGGAAATCAAAATAATCAAAAACATTGCAGTGAAAAATGGTTACGAAGAAAGTGTCATAAGTAAAATGATCGAGAAAAAACGCTCCCTCAGAGCACAGAAACTCATTTTTAAATCATCCGTCCTTGGTGAAAAGAAAAAACGATGGTGCAAACTAAGTTACTACGGACAGATTACACAGTCAATTGCCAACTTTTTTCCAAAGACAGAATTTAAAATTGCATATTACAACAAGTGTAACTTGAGGGCTGTGTTAAACAAAACCAAGGACAATATTGACATTAATGATAGAAGCGGTATTTATAAGCTCAAATGTGGTGACTGTGAAATATGTTACGTTGGCCAGACTGGGCGGTCGTTCAAAGTAAGAGCAGACGAACACAGAAGACATCTACGAAACGGTGAGTTAAACAGATCCCATTTTGCCAAACATCTATGGGAAAGTGACCACAATAGTGACTTTGTCCCGGAGGTCCTCCACCTGGAGAAAAAGGGAAGAAGAATGGACTGTTTGGAGGAGCTGGAGATAAGAAAGCAATTAAAGGCAGGAAAAATTGCTAACGAGAACATTTTTGTGAGCCATTCCCCCCTCTTGGATATTCCCCTGACTCTCAATACCTGACGCCCCAACCCCCGCTGTGAACAGCGTACCTGACCAAGCGTCCACTTAGCCTACATCCACCACCACCACCACCCCCCTCCCATCGAGTCATCCACGTTCCCTCACACACCAACCCCCACCCCTTACCACTGCCTCTTCCAAACCCCTCCCCCCCACCCTATCCCTCCTCTCCCCCCACCCTCTTAAAAATTGTATATATTCTGCCACTTGCCATATTCATGTACCTGATGATGTCGCCTATGCGACGAAACCGGTCGACTTTAAATAAAAATCTGTGAAAAAAGTACCATATCTTTTTTGAATTCTTTAGAATGGATTTTCACAAAGTGAAGCCTGAAACCATCGAGTTTATATTTATTTTTGTTATAACGGTTAAATCTTTTGACGTTCCTGAACATCCTGGGCCAGGCAAGACAGTATTGTGTGGGTTGCATGCATTCAAGGAAATTCCCCTTCGTCGATTATACATGATATAATTGAATTTCCAGCGCATGTGGCTGTTAAGCACATAATTTTAAGAGGATAACTTCTTTTTAAGTTCTTCTGACACATTGCACTCATTTTAGTCACTCTGTGATAAAATACTATGCTTATGATAATTAAAATGAAGTAGAGTTTGAAATATTTGGAAATTTTCATAATAAAATACTTCCTATGGAAGTGCAACTAACATCTTGCTGAGTAGTATTTTTTAGTAAAGAACTGGAATAGTACTATTAGATAAAAAGGGATTGATTGAGTCTTAATTAAGAATTAAAAACAAAATTAAGAACAAAATACTTATATATATTTGTATAATATATTATCATTCACAAAAATTAATATTATCAGAAATACATATTTTGAAAAATCTTTTTTTTAGCTATTTACACTATTTGCATACTTTCAGCATTTCATGTTGCTGTGAAAGGTTAAAAAATGGATAAGTATAGTGGCGGGTTTCCTTCGCATGTGAGTCAATATGTGTAAGTGACCGTAGTGACCTTCCTAATCCTTTGCTTTGAGAATTCTCTGCCCTTTTTTGCTTTTTTTTGCATCTTGTGTTGTCTATTTTGTATTGTTCAGGATTATGCCTTGACAAGCCTAGTTTTCTGGAGGGTGGAATAGAAGCGGAAGGTGGTGGGGAATCTGAATGGGCTGGTTGTGTAAGGGATTTGATGATGGAGAAGTGGTAGTCATGGAGTTGGATTTTATGAAGAGGAAGTAACTATTGACTAATAAGAGGTGAAATATGAGGATGCCTAATTTTTTGTACCACCTCAGGTTCTTCCTTTAGATGGGGTAATATGACATCATTTGATCAAAATGATTGTATCTCACAATGGCTTCCCGTTTGGAAATGTTTCCACCTCCTCTCCAGCGGGGAACATCAAACATATCACTCCCTAATTTGAAGCTGATCATCACAACATCCCGTTTGTCCTTCCACTTCATCATGGAGACACCTTCATTAGTGTCGTCTTACACAATTTCACCTCTTTTCAATTTTGCTGAAATTAGATGGGTAAGGTTACTTTTTGGTTGGTTCTAAGGGTCCCGGTTCAGTACATCTGATGATTAGGTTGGTGGGCCAAGTCGAAACTTGTATAAAAATAATTCATAAACAATGAATGGCTGACACCAAGTTTTCCATTCATTAATTTATGGACAACATTGTCGAAGCAACCCAGGTCACGTACATCAATGTTGGAAGCACTAGAATGCACAAGGAACCTCAGAGCCATACTGGAAGGTTCAATCAGCGTGTACAACTTAATTTGGTAGTGGTGTCTCTTGCCTTTCATGAAAATTTTAAATACTAGGTGGCTCCTCCAGAGAACCGTAGACTCATCGATGCATATTCTCAGAGTCGGCGTTACTATTGTGTCCATCATCTCATGAAAGAGGTCCATCAGGGGTTGTATTTTGTATTATCTATCATTAGGTCTAGGCTCACCGGGTATGGGATTACGTGAAAAGTGATATCCCCGCAAATTTGTAGCGGTGCATGCAGTTCTGAAAACAAGGAAAACTAAAAAGAAGGTCAGTGCTCCAGTAATTGGAGATTCTGTTCATTTGGATTGTACCCATGTGAAACAGGATCCCCAGAAACACTAAAAACTCTTCTCTAGTCAAGGATTTCCACTTGGTTATCCTTGCTTTTGCTACTACATTTGCACCTCGTAACTTATCTACATAGTCATTCATCTCCCTAACAATCATTTCTATTATAATATGCTGTGTAAATAATAAGTCAACAAAATTTCGAGGATCCTCTCCGGGGTCTGGAATGTTTAGTCCTGGGGTCAGGGTGAAGGGAATGTGGGGAATTTTCTCAAATCCTAATATTTCAGATGAATAACAAAATTGTTATTCTTCAGAATTCCCAATACATGCACTTGCAAATAATTCAAAATTGACCCTCTCCATTGAAAAAGTTTTAACCTGCAGTGACTCTGTGTTCTCCAGGTGAAACAGTATTTTTTTCCGATGTAAGAATAAGCAAAAATAGTAACGCACTTCTTTCAAATTTTACAGTTCCTCTTCGAAAAAAATTCTGAGTGCGCTTCTTAGTGCAATACGTACAAGTAAGAATCAACTGGTGGACAAAAACATTAAAGTATATTAATAAATATATTTGCGTGCGGTACCCAATTTGTAGACAAGGAAGCGTTGAACAAAGAAAAAACCTGACACTTATCAAATTTTTTGTTTTGATAGATTCCAAAAGAAAATACATACACAAGAATCCAAGAGTGAACAAAGAAATGAGTAGGTAGCCTCCAAGCAGGAGCACTGAAGAACGCTCTTGAATAGAATATTTTGTCTCGAGGGCGACGTGGCGATAATTGCTTCTCCCTCCTGGATTACAAAAGGGATTCCGAACTGTTGAATAGAAAACACCCTACAATCTTTAATTCCACTATCTTGAAAATATACACACAAACAGAAACACTGGAGTCCAAGTTGCCTCCAAACACCCATGCACACTCTTGGATGGGAGAACAGCAAATGACAATGTAAACTGCAAAGACAATTGGCCAATTACTCTTCCTCCCTCCAGGGTTTCCCACAAGGTCATAAAACCATTTCTAAGGACATGGTACTGACCACTGTGAAAGTAAAGGTCTGAGGAAAAAGTCCTTGGCCTCTCCTGTGAAGGTGATATCTTAATGGCATGGTGAAGGTTTTTTTTAGAAAGACCAGTTTACTATGTTGGTTAAAGTTGCAAGCACCTAAATATTTACAAAGGTTACTCTAGAGTCTTTGCTCAGTGCCTCCCACACTAAGCTGCATGCTTAGTTCTAAAAATGCAGTCTATTTTCACATCTATCATCTGTACATGAAATATTTGTGCATAATGAATTGCCCACCATTTCTTTGCTTATTTAATGACCCGTTACTGAGAAACACCACATGCTCTCTTTTCAGATAATATCTCCTCACTTAATGATGGACTTGAACACCTTAAGGCGCTTGTTCAGCAGCTGCAAAGTACAAGATTAGGAATAGTGGATACAAGTGAGGAGACATTTTTAAGAACTATCCAATGTTGTCAAAAACAAGGAGCAGCGCAATGGGACTCTGCTGGTCACAGAGTTCCTCCTCTAACCCAAGAGTGTCCATTGCAGTCAGTCATTCACATTTCACCAGAAAAAGGATTCATCATGGTCAGTATAAATTGGATAATTTGTGATGAAATGTGGAGTATAAGTGTAGTAACAATAAAAAAACAATGGAAAATGACAATATAGACCATGAAGACCAGTTAATGTCTGTTATACACTTACTGGCACAGGGAATCATTTCCACTGTGTTTGGCAATTTCTTTCACGCACCAAACTAATCAGTGACAAGAAAACATCAGCAACTACTAAACATTTTTTTTAGCATGCATCACAAATTACATTGAAATGTTCTTTGCAAGTGTTATGGTAACAATGGTCACGGATTTTTAATATTTGTCGTTTTATCCTGCACTAGTGACCCTGCGATCGCTTGAGTTTTTTTGCTCAAGGTCCCTGTCGACTTGTTCTTCTAGTGGTGTACCCTGAATACTATAAATGCACCTTTTTACCCTTTTCAAGCGCACCTTGTCTTTCTGTTGCAGTACGTGTTTTTTCACCATATTTTTCTGCCAATATTTTAAGAAAACTATGCCAGCTGTCCCGCTTCATAATTCAATTTCCTCTAGGGATTTAGTTTTTTAGAAATCACATAGGCTGCAAATCCACACACTTTAAAAAATTCATAAAAATGCACACAGCCATCTGTTTGTTTTTCTCTTGCGTCATTAAGACCGAACCATTTGACCCACAAAATCTGTGCCACTCTGTGACATTATGGTAAAATCGTAATTCCGGTTTTATTAGTTTCCAAATCAATTGTTTTATCATGGAGCATAGAGGATAACAAAATTACTGACTTTCTCTTTTTAGGAACATAAGATACAAATGTTACACCTTTGGTGAATCCAAATATCAATGAATATGTGGCACGAGAAGGATTTGGAAAAAAATCACCAGTATATATTTTTTATATTTCGGCAGAGTCCCCACTATGGGGGAGGGCTCTTGCCCCATTTCATTTACCCAAATATGGAATGACTTGAAGAGGATATCGTGTAGAAGAATCGTTGGACCAAAAAATATTCATTCCGTTATTTTTTCTTGACGGATTGAAGTTCCCAAAAGGACAACAGTCTAATAACCAAACTAACTGGACATCGACGACGATGCACTCACCATACCTACCCAAATTCAAACTCATGGCATCCAAAATGGACCAAATTGGTGCGAGCTTATATGACCTCCTTCTTTCCGACCTTGTCCATTTATCGTCAAACAGCAAACATCCAAGAATATTCCTGAAGCTAACTTGT
This sequence comes from Pyrrhosoma nymphula, assembly GCA_963573305.1. Taxonomy (NCBI): domain Eukaryota; kingdom Metazoa; phylum Arthropoda; class Insecta; order Odonata; family Coenagrionidae; genus Pyrrhosoma; species Pyrrhosoma nymphula. The sequence goes on along the minus strand of OY754332.1, from coordinate 99,103,900 downwards.
GTCATCGTAGCCCTGAAAATTATAGTCCAAAAAATGCTTCCACTTCGACAGAATCTACAGGAATCCAACTGACCTCCTTTTCTTAGTGCAACCTTACAGATTCTTTATTAGTGAAATGAACTATATGATCTAAAAGTATACTAGAAAGGAATCTATCGGCTCCTCGACCATTATTCCTGGAGGAAAGACCACCTTATTCTGCATCATTCAAAATATAATGAACGGGCATTCTGCCAAATAATGGAGCATCATAGTACCATTTGTTTTATATTTTAATATTTTATGGAATTCACTCGAAATCTCTTCATTGCATTTTTTATTTTCTGTTTCTCGAAATACTTCTGAGCAGTAACATCCTCACAATTGGAAAGAGCCCTTACAACTACCACTCCCTATCTCTTTACGTAAACCATTCAGATCTTCATCATCGCTGCATTCTGTAGCCAGCCTTATTTCTTCAACGCTCAGAATCCTCCTTGACATCGATCCGATCAGATACACTCCCTAGAAACAATAAAATTGTGCTGGCATAAATATATCCGGAGGAGGACCTAATGCAGAATCAAATATGGTATTGCTATGCATGGCAAAAGACTTACGTTGCATCAAATAGGTCCCTTTCTGAAGGACCCATAAGCTCAAATGTTGGCGATATTGATATGAGACTACCGAAGCTTCAGCAACAAATTAGGTAGTGGCATTACGCAGAGGTGTTTCATTCATGCATAGTTGGGAAGAAACTTGAGGTGGTGAGTGGTACCGAGGAGGCTAGGTAATGGGTTCCGTGTTGCCATGGGTGATAATGGTAAGGGTGGAGAAGGCTGGTTCCTGGAAATGGGTCTCGACTCTTTTCCCTGAGTGAGAGGGATACCTCTCCAAATAATATTTCGACTATATTTCATTCATATCAATATAAACCTATCAATATAATAAAAAAATGATAAAAGGTTAACAAAATTAAATATTTGACACAACAGTTATTCAACAGGGGTTGCTCATCATTTGAACATGGTCCATTAAGCAGTTTAAAACACCGAGAAGTATAATAATCACCTTTTGAATTCTCAGGCATCGCAAGGTATCCATTTGTGTAATTTTTTTTGAGAAATACTAAATAACATAAATGGAATGGCTGAATAGCTGGGTTTCATTTTGCCAGTTTACAGTTTCTTAAAAAATAATAGACTACTGATGGTTTCAAATGGATGGTTGAGGTGGCAGTGGTGTGACGGGAGGAGAAGTGAGGAGTACTCTTAAGGAGTTTGTCCATGGAAGGTTAATGGGAAGAGAGTAAGGGAAGTGGTGAGAGTAGATTCTGTCGAAAAGGCATAGCAAGCAGTGGGGAATGGTTTCCGAACAGTTGGTCATTTAACAATTGATTATTTTTATGATGACATCCTATAGCAAAATGTCTATGTATATCGGTAGGTATAATCTCGGGGGATTTGGACATACCCATGTTAAGTGCCTTAACTTCAAGCAAGTCCAAGGGAGTGTGGTGTTGATAAGGTTGCACTCCATAATCCCACTGCTCATACGAGTCTAGTCTTGGTTCTTTTCCTTTTATAAGCAGTGTATCTGGAATCTATCTTAATAGGTAAAAAATAATAATAACTTTTTATTAACACGTAATATTTTCATAATTTTTTACAACATATAGTTACACATATATGGGTGTCTCATCAAGTTCGAAAATAATTTTTAAAAATGATATAAGTACACTTAAAGACATAAGGTTACATAAAGAATTGATGTGGAAGAAATGGGACCCTACATTATATTTATCTGATAAATGAGAAACGATATTTCACGGAAAGGTTTATATATCAGCCCATAGTCATCAATAAGCTCAGAGGAAAATACTCAACTCATCTCTTTGCAGTATCACTAATGTTTGCAGCGGAATGAGGGAGATAATATTATCAGTCTTTATTAGCAAAATGGCTATTCTCAGTAAGTACAAATATTTTAAATATTCTGAAAACAGGAAATCACTAATGATACAAAATTATTACTTTACTAATATTGCATTGAATCAATTTATATGTACAATACACCCTTACATGTAATGTAAATGTATTCCTTAGAATGATACTGAGTTTGGTGTCATAGCAATTGGTGATAAGCAAGTTTGTTGAATCAGTTAGCATCAGCTCCAATTTGATTTTATGAAATATGTAATTTTATCACTTCAGAGTCACAAATTAATAGGATGCTGAGCCAATTTAGCTTCCTAAGAATGAAATCAATCCTAGCAGACTGAAAGCATTTAAGGATGATTCCCATCATTCAGTTTTGCAAAGTCTGTGATCTTTGTGTCCTATAACTTTTCATTGTGAAGAGAATGGTCAGAAAATATTGATAGTGCAGCAGCACTATGCAATGCAATGGCATTATAAACTTTCTTAATACTCTCTTGCATCAAAAAATTGTTTAATCTTGAGATAAAGCCAATGTTTTGGCCATTTTCTTATGGATGCAATCAACATACTCATTAAACCCGGAATTCATATCAATTACGATTGCAAGATCTTTCGTACTATCAGTGTAATTCACCACTTCACCTTCAATGAAAATGTTCATTTTCAAGTCCATGGCCAATTGATATTGAGAGTTTATTCCAAGTATCATTGCATTTGATTAGTTATCATTTAATTGTAGTTTGTTCTCAGAAAACCATTCACTAAGTAGAACTAAATCCTCATTCAAATTATCCATAACAGAGTTGACTTTTGTAGGTATAATGACAGTATATCTCAGTATCATTTGCAAAAAAATGTGCACTTCCTCAATGGGGTGCCTATATCATTTATTTATAATATAAACATCAACAGCCCCAATAAACTGCCTTGGTGTACCCCCAAGGGGTTAGGTACCTGTGTGGAAAAATCCTCCTGTTCCACCTAAGTCAGTGGTACAGTGGCTAATACGGTTGGAAGTTGTCCCGCGGCCGTGCATACTTTGATATACGATTGAGTTCTTAATGTTGATGATGGATATCATAAATAAAACATTTCTTTATAATTTTCATGCATCCATCCTTCATTTTGCACATAAAAATAACATAATATTCCTTTAAGAAACATCAACTTTAAAAATTTATATGTAAACATAGTTGTTCATGTGTTTATGTAGTCATTAAAAAAACCACAACTATCAAAATCTGAGGTTTCAGGCGTGATGGAGTGGAACCGGAACATCACTGCAGTTAATGAAACAAGAGCAATTTCCTCAAGTATGCATACTTGTGGAAATTGCTCTTGTTTCATTAACTGCAACCACAACTATGGTGATTTTTATATCATGGGCATAAAGACAGAGGAGATACTTTTATTGAAGGATATCTTTTTTTGTTGCGCCTTCAAGTTTGTCTCAGTTAGAGAGAGCATGTGGAAATACGCTCTCCTTGAATTGTTGCCACTTCTGTTATTGGTAGATATGAAGGGGGCCGAGGTGTAGCACTAGCAGTTGTAACCCATCGGTTAGATTCTGAGTTACGTTCCATAAATGATTCAAAACTATCCTGTTTTTCTTGTATTTTACTATAAAGTATATTGTTATCACAATATGGTATGCATGCGTTAATGTGTTTTTATCTTATTCTTGAACTTTCTTTAAAATACCCACTAATGATAGAATGGATATTTTAACTTGGTAAAATGAAAATTATGGCCTGGATAACCTGGTAAAGTATGTGTTGAAATTTCATAATATCTGGCCTTTAGAAACTTTGGTTATTTTCTTGAAATAAAAGTAGTAATAAAATTAAATACCTACATAAAAATGCATTTGGAAGGAAGCAATGAAAGTTAAAAACTACCACAAATTCAAAAGCTAAGTAGCTTAATGTGGAGAAAGTACTGCTGAAATGAATTTATATTACTCATGAGAAGAAAATTTCACAATTAGAAAATCACGACTGGTGTTACCGCTGCATAGGTACATATACTGGACTTCATTATATGTTAATCTTTGCCTGATTCTTCCTTTTAACGTCAAGATGAACTCATATTGAATTAATTGAGCATTTGTTGTATTTTCAGCCTGGTGGAGCAGAAATCCTCACCATAGAAGTACGACATGAGTTGGAGGGAGAATTCACATTCCACTACAACGTGAGATTTGAAATCGCAGACCAGGAATACATAGCTGAAAAAGAAGCTATGAAGAAGCAGGCGTTGAGGGATCTTGGCAAAGCCACAGGAGCAATTCCAAAAAGTAGGAATCCATGCCATAGAAAAGCCAGTACTAACAAATCCCTGGATTTGGAGAGATCTGCTGAATACCACAACCTCCTAGATGAGCATTTAAGCAAAGAAATGCAAAGGTTTCATTTGGAACCAGTGCAACCAGCCTTGATCGTATCAAGTGTTAATTGTGATAGTACTTCTGAGGAATCCGAGGCATTTCAGCCAGCTGGCTCATCTGTGCAACCCTGCACTTTGCTCCAACAACACATGCCATTTTGTGTGATTCCTCAAAATAACAATATCTCTTTTCCCCTTGGAAATATGAGTTTTGAAGGTAATGATGGAGAGGACAGCATTGCATCCTACTGTGAAGGAGTTAGTACCTCTCACAGGAACCCTGAAGAGCCTAATACTACAATCAATACTCCATCCGAGAAGGCTCTCTTTTCCCTCTGGTCTCCAGACTTCGATCTTGACTCCACCACTGACAGTGGGTCAACTCAGAAACTGAGCCAAGGCCAATGCAAAGCCTTGCTCGCAGTGCCCACTTATCAAGGCATTCCCTCACCAAGGAATATTGCCAGTCCAGTATTGGCAAATCTTTATCTCACTAAAACTCTGAATTCATATCATAGTGATGATGAAAGCCTTGTTGAAGGTGGAGTGGCCTTGTTGGAAGCACAGTCCAGAATCAGGAATAGTCCTTCTTATGGGGCACATGGTCCAGTAAATACACAAGACAGTCCTCATATGCATGAATTGCCTTATGTAAGGGAAGATAGGGGCCAAAAGCCCACAAAAAATCACTCAGCAAACCCTTTCTTGCTATCATCAGATGAGGAGGTATCTGATAAAAGTTCTACCCCTCGCTTTGAGTCAGAGGAAAAGTACTGTAATTCTTCAGGTATCACTAGCCACTACAGAAAGAGGCGGCATTCTGAGCCTGTACTAAGTGTAAAGCAGATGGAAATTAGACCTATGCACCACATTCGCAGCCTCTCCCTTGGACATGTCAATGTTTCAACCAAGAAGACGCACGAGTCAAGCTTCTCATCTTCTGATTCACAATGTCAGGTGAAGCATATGTCAATTCCCCTAACAAGGAAGGCAAAGGATATGATGATCTCAGACCGAATTCATTTAACGGAGAACGTGAATTTTAGAAGGAAAAATCAAAAACGCGCACTAAGTAAGAGCAAGTTTTCCCAATGTCAGAAATGGAGAAAATGGATATTCAAAAAAGAAATGACTGACAGAGGTCCTGTATGTTGTCCTTCAGATGGCACTGATCCTCTGAAAAATAAGAGAGAGAATCCTGTACAGCCTTGTACTCAGAGATGGACCAGGCACTTTCCTTGCAATGATGCTGAATCATATGACTTGGCAGCCTCCACTCCTTCCACAGCCTCACAGGATGAACTGAACATGTTTGATCTCTCACCCAGAAGGATGGATTTTAAAAGAATTCAAGGTGTAGAGGAGGATCCAGAGTATGATAGTGGATGCAGTAAATTAAGATCACCTGAGAAAAAGTTAAAAGGGAAACGTGGGTTAAGATTACTGAATAAGAAAGGTGATGACAGCCTACCTTTAAAGAGTAGCCACAAAAAGGCAGGTAAAATTAGGAAACAGAAATCAATAAAAATAAAAAAGTCTTCTGCTAAAAAACTGAAAAAGTCATCAGGTAAAAAACTGAAAAATTTAGCATTGTACCCCATCCCTGAAAAAGAAAGGGAATCTACAGCTCCTATCAAAAGGAAAGGGCTGTCTTCCAAGTCTAAGAAATCAATTATGAAAAGGAAAAACCAATGCAAACGGAAGGGTTTCAAATCAATACAATGTGTCCCACTTGGAGACTGTAATGAATCACATGGGTATATGTATGCACTCAATGGGAAGGAGTCCTGCACCAGTGAACAAGAAGAACTAAACTTCGAAACTTTGCAGATGAACCATTCATTTCAGCAAGACATTGATTCAAATTCAAAGCACAGGTACGTGGATCAGACTGGAAACAAGTTACCCAGCATGGAAGATTCAAGTGGAGAGGAAAATGATCAAATGATTAGTGATAGAATGAAGTTAAGAAGACCTATGCAACCAGATGCAGCCATAGCCAGTAGATTTGACCTGTGCGAGCAGACTGAATACCAATGCATGGATCATGCCGCAATCTCATTAAATGAAAGTCAGGAACTTAATCTGATTTTAAGCAATCTTGTTGTAGAGACAGATGATAAAAGCACATCACAACATCAACTGACCCTGCCATGCTGTCATAAGACAGCTTTTGCTGCCTTTCCTCCTGGGCCCAGCCTTGCTAATGATATTGGGACATCAATTCCGCAGAGCAAACTAGAGAAACACAAACTATGGCGCAAGCCTCAGCCTCCCATCACCAGTGAGGTGAAGCTGAGACTTACTATTCGCTCCTATGATGAAAACAAGGAAGAGAAACCCATGCACCCCTACCTCTATGCTGATAAAATAGCCTTGTCAGATGTCAGCATAGTTGAAGGAAGCCCACCTTACCAGGTTTGTTGACATCTATAAGTTATTATACTGCATGTCTTTTTTCCTCTTCCACTTTGCATACCTATATGAAAAGGCAAATATGTACAGTGGAAGTTAAGAGAATGCACCTTCCTGCACTGCAGATTCACTTTTACTTGCCACACAAATCTATATCAAGTTTTGCTGATCAGGGGGTGTGATACATTTTCATGCAGGCATGTTTAGTATCTGTTTCAACATTTTTTTAGAGGGCATTGGTCCCTAGCGAGATTTACATGTTTTGATCGGCAACTATTTGAGAAATACAAAGCAAGCACTCTCTTTCCCTGTTGGTACATCTATTCTTCAATTCTCCAATCCAATCTCTAGATGGGAAGAATAATGCCAAGGGCTTGCATTGGGCTGAGACTAGTAGCATATTGTATTGCTCAACATACACTTGTTTTCCTGCCTCTGTCCTACTTCCACTCGCTTCCTTCATTTTTTTTAAAAGGGAGCCCATATTATACACTGTAGGAACCATCCTTTTCCATGCACCCATAATTGAAACAGAAGACTTGTTCTCACAATCTTGCATTCAATCATTACTGCTGTGATCATCGTGGTGTAAGCATGTGGTTAAGCTACATTTATAAGCATTTGCATCTGTGATCTTTGTGTTCTGAGAGGAGATGAGTGGGCTCCTGGCACCACCAGTTGAGGCCTGCATTTGATAGGACAGCTGCATCCATCAAAAGTTCTGTATATTAACGCCTCCATCAATAAGGACTCATGATGCATAGTATGATAGTGGAATGTAACCCTTTTTTTATTGAAATTTCATTGTACATCAAATTGATTTCTTGTTATGGCTTAATTTCCAGATGAATAACCTTGAGTTTAGAGTCTCAGGGAATCAATGAATTAAATCCTTAGAAATGGACTATCGATGATGATGATCATGTTGATTTCAAAAGAGTACCCATTGGGGAACTACCTTCTTTTGATTTAAGTTTGGTTGAAAAAAAGTACGGTGAACCTTCTCCGAACGTGGAGATAACATTTTTTGATTCCTGAGTGCACAAAACCACATGTTAGGAAGCAATTTTCTTCTAGAAATTAGGGGGTTACATTCCAAGGTGGAATAAAATACTCCTTCAAGGACCTTTTTTCCATAAATATGACGTGTTTTCTTTTATTTCTTTAAGGTACGACAGTTCACTACGCTTAAACTATGACAACAGTATATTATTGTACACAAAAATCATTTAGATATAAAAATTGAATCAAAAGTAGGAGAGTTTATGTGAATTCACATTATAGTGTAAACGCCGCTTTAATTTTATCAACGTAAATAATAAATTTTTTCCACTCATTATTATTAATGTTTACGCTTCAGTTAATTAAAGTCTCTTCATAGATCTGATAAAATAATAATAGAATAAATAAATAAAGAATTCTCTGAAAAACGTTTGGTTTTTCACCAATGTTATATCCATCAGTCGGAATATCAGCCATTTCCACCCATAGGAATGCCGTTAGATTGGTAGATACTAATAGTAGGTTAGCAATCACTTAAAGGGCTCGCTCTTTAATTTTTTTTTAATGATTTTTATTTGACAAAGGTTGTAAGCTTGTGGGAAGAGTTTCGTGACCAGAAGCTGCTTCAGCTTTTTGAACTCCCTAAAGAGTTATACATTGGCCAAAACAACTGCATTGAGACATTAAAAGGGAAACTCCTTCCAACTGGTGAATCAAATTCCAATGGCTCTTGCTTCAAATTTTATGCCTGATTCAAAACATTTTCAGGAAGCATAACCGTTAATTTGGGCTTTTAACCCTTCAAGCCCGGAGGAGTATTAAATTAATCCCATCTCGTAGGTCGGAGGAGATTTAAATGGAACCGCTGGTTTTCCACTGATTTAAATGGAATCGCCGAGATGTAGTCACTACGTCGCTCGACGGCATGTGATGTTCGTGACCGACGTAGTGACTACATTGCTCGTCGTTGAAGGGTTAAGGCTCTGAACATCATTTTCATTTTCACTTGAAGAAGGTGCCCATATATTCAATTCATCAATGGGAACTTCCTTTGCATGAGGCTGTAGTATTTTTTGTACTGCACTTTCTTTCATTTCTTGAAATTCCTCTCCTCCGATTTGCCTAGCAATATTAATGATTTACTGTAACTGGGCATTATCAAGAAAGACTGAAAACACGAATAATATGTGGCTTTTTTGCCAATGCCGATTTGTGAAGCACGTAAATTAGAATTTGCGTTCAGGTAAGTTTCAATGTAGTCTTTTTTGTTCATGACATTGTTGTTGTGTACATACTCATGGCATGCCTATCCATCTTTAGTAAGTGTGATAATCACATTTTACAGGTTACATGGCTTTACAACCCACATAAGGGACATGAAATTCCATTTAATGTGGAAAACATGGATGATTGCAAGAGGGATGATAAAGAGACCTTCACATGCATTAACCCAGCTGGACTCATCTTTCCTAAATCAATGTTTCCTCTTATAATCCATTTCCAACCAAAGGAGGTTGGCCTACATAAGGTATGACAAGAATCTCTTAAAACTAATTTTAGCTACAATGTGACAGTTTTAGGTGAACACTGTGATAATGCATAAAATGTACTTGTAAATATTTTGTGAGATACTCCTGTTTACATCTAAATGTGATGGTAGGTATAAGATGTGGCCACTATGGAACATGGCCATATGGATTTGATGTGGATGGCCACAAGGGGTTTGACACAGTCCATAATGAACGATGTGGACCAAAACTCACATTTGGGTTATGACGTAGAACCAGTTAATTCCTTTTGATACAAGCACATCAATCATCTGATATGGATTTTTTTCTTCTATAACAGCACCATTCACAAAATAAAGAGGCCTTATCCAATCAGATAAACCACCAAACGTTGCACCAACATAAAATTTATTAGCAAAGAGTATATATTTTAAGGAAAAATGATCAGCCGGTTTAAGGGTAAACAACAAAAACACATATACTTCATTCCAAATCTGAAATGATCCTTAGATCCAAAGTTTCCTTGGCAACAAAAACATGCGTAATTTGCAAAACCTTGAATAACCCAAAGAAGGAATGATTCTCATAACTTTCAAAATTCACCCATAGATAGGGACATGCAATAGGTGGGGTTATTTTCTAGCCAAAAGTGGTGATATTTTTTTACAAGAGTGGTGTTATTTTACCCTGAAATCGGTGTTATTTTAACGACAAAATAATTGATGTTGATTGGGTGCCACGCTTTTAGTGGGCCCACCCGTTGCCCTGACTTTTGGATGATATTGACTAAGGATAATTTAAGCAATAATAAACATGGAGTATTGACTGAATTCACATTATATATATTTTATTCTTCACATATTCATGTATTCAACTTACATGAAGAGACAAATTACTATTAAACTTCTGTATTTTCAATTGAAAAAATTGCGATCGTGGCCAAATTGTCTTCTTTTACATTTGTTCTCCTAGCTGTTAACACAGTGATATAGCAGGAAAGAAATCTCTCTGAGTCCACATTTGCACAGGGGGTCCAAATTGCTTCCAGGCACTTAAATGCAAACGATGTCTCAGACAATTTGAGCACCTGCATGGCATTAATTATATCCACTGAACCCTGGGAATTTTGCTTTCGTAGTAATTGCTGTAATTCTCCAAACACCAACGTCAACTTCTCTGTCTCCATTGACTCAAGGCCATTAACTTTTTTTAATTTTGTAATTAAGTCAGGGTTCACCTCTGTAGTCAGAACTTCTTGGGGATCAAAAACTGAGAGATTTTCAAATATTTTTCTGCTTGGGTCTTATACCATAAGAGAACTAAGTTTGGTTGATGCCTTTGAAGGCATCTGCATTAGTATTGACTTTACAGCAGCTGCTTTAGATATTGTCATGGTTTGTAAGTAATTAGTGGTTTTATCAAAAAAAAATACCCTTTTGGATATTCTCAAGATTCATTTTTAACTTCCTTAACTCTCTAAGTAATGTGTGTGCATCAGGATAGTTTGAACCCTCCAATAATTTGATTAAGTCAACCAGCTGTTTCCCATGCTCCATAACAAACATTGCCTGGAATTGAATAGTAAATATGGTATCATTATTTAAAGTACAAAAATATCCTACACTGGAATTGTGAATCGCTTCCATTTCATCAGTGTTACAAAAATCAACAATGTGTTGAAAATAATCAGCTAAAAAAAAGGCACTAAGAAACCAGGCGTTCCATCTGGTGACAACAGGAATAGGGAATAATACTAAACTCTTTACATTACTGTCCTGAAGAAATTTTAAGTACAAATGTTTTCTTTTTTTGTGGGGAAGAATAAACTTTTGGTCATCAGTACTGCTCTATTAAGGTCAGCCATCTGATGGCTCCAAATATTTCCCACAAGATTTAATTTGTGAGCCCAGCATTGTATGTGGATTAACTCCTCATCTAAGGAATAAACTTTTAATCATCAGTACTGCTCTATTAAGGTCAACCATCTGATGGCTCCAAATATTTCCCACAAGATTTAATTTGTGAGCCCAGCATTGTATGTGGATTAACTCCTCACCAATAATCAATTTCAAGCCTACAACACACTTTGTCATATATTTGGCTGAGTCTGTTATAACACTTTTAACATCTGAGTGTTGCACATTATAAATCCTCAGGGACTCAAGTATTGCCCTAATACACTGGGTTGCATCAGCACTTTCTAGAAAGTGGGCACCACCAACGTAAAGCAATGGCTGCTCATTAAAATCTTTAAATGTCCTAAACAGTACCACAAATACACATCTGCCTTTTTTGTCCGTGGTTTCATCACAAAAAACATCAATGGGCTTGCCTTGAACTGCAACTTTAACTTCTTTGATTCGGTCCTTGGCCAGATAATTTACATATTTTTCTTGAAGCATTCGAGCATGGGGTAGGTCACCACCCCCTGGGTATTGTAGATATAAAATAAAAGGAGAGTGAATCCTAATGCGTAAAACAAAGAAATTGCAGAATTCATAAAATTTGATAAATTATAGTAAGGGAACCTATTATGTTCGCATGCCTTATGGAATAACTAGGTGTATGAAAAACATAAAATTTTCACTTATTAATGGTTTAGTGCAGCTACTAAAGTACATAATTTTAACACTAACCTTCTACGTATTTGTTTAACCATCTTCTAATATTTGGATCGTCCACCTTCTCAAGCGGAATGTTGGCTTTTATGAAGGCCTCTGTTGTGTCTTTTGCAAATTCATAGGAGGCATCTCTCTTCTTGGCCGTTTGGAGCAATTTTGTAATTGATGGGTGCCGAATAGTTGTACTTCCACTTGCAGAATTTTTTTCTACACTAGACTTGTGTTTTTCACTCGCGATATGCTTCGTGCAGCTGTCCTTCCTTTCCCACGAAACAGTTGTATTGCAAAAACGACAAAATATTGTTTTGTCATCAGCACAATATTATCTGTTGTCCCGAAATTCTGCTTCGCGTTATTTTGCGGTCACTGCCCACTTCGGCATTATACTTTTCTTGAATGCAACGAAACGAAATAAATTCACTATGCCAATGCCAACGGTAAGCTACTGTTAACCCACTTTACTTTTCGAGCCTTCCCGGGATTAAAACGGGAGCGCCGGTAGTGGCGATAAGAAATACTTAATAGCATTTCAGCTACTTTGTAGACATCGCGTGAACGCGTTCACAAATTAGCCGAAACAGTAGCTACAAAGTAGCCACGCGTGGTTTAGACATCCATAGACGTGGTGTAGTACTGTTATTCTACCACATATTATTAGAAAGTGGCGATAAGAAATACTTAATAGCATTTCAGCTACTTTGTAGACATCGCGTGAACGCGTTCACAAATTAGCCGAAACAGTAGCTACAAAGTAGCCACGCGTGGTTTAGACATCCATAGACGTGGTGTAGTACTGTTATTCTACCACATATTATTGAAAATTAGCCAAGAAAGCTATCCATACCTTCAGTTTATCGGAGCAATGTGCCATAAACAAACGCCTCAAAAAAAATTTCGTGGGAGAAGCATGAGCAGAAGAATAAAATGATGAAAATTGTGTTTGAATTGGTGAAATTCGCAATTAACACGAACTTCGCGTATTCACGGGAAAACTCCAGAATTCGCGTTATCGCATTTGCGACCTTTGCATGTCCCTACCCATAAAATTGGTTTGGTCCTTCTTGAGTTCATGTTGAAGACACTTACAAGGAAAATAAATGAGTTTACTTTCACTTCATCTAGCACTTGTCAGCTTAACTATTCTAAATGTTTACAAATAGTGAATTTCAGGAAAATATTTTCAACATTTCACAAATTTGGATCCGATGTGCAGATGTAGTGTATTTTCTTTAGAACTAAATGGATAGACAAAATTAATGATCAAGCATTCTTACCCTTGATGCCAATTCAAATGTAGCTACACATCATTACAACGTCTGACTTAATCTTCATCTCACACCTCAACAGGGAAGCACATAGGTATTGTAGAATTAAAATCAACACAAGGCACCTTGCCATTTTTACATTAACTTTGAATAAATGATCAAAGAGTATGCTGAATAAAAATAACATCATTTGTGTAGTTTAAATGTAAGGACCACAAATGACAGAAAATTGTTACATTAAGGAAAATAACAATGAGGTTTTTTTTAACATCACTTTATTTTTGGAGCGAAGACTTCCACAGTGGCTGGTAAACATGCTGGAGTTAGTTTTTCCAGAACTCCTGCACTGGTCAACCAAGGCAGAGTAGCGCAGACCAATGGACCAACTTAGCTGTTCCCAAAAAACTAGCTCCAGCATGATTACACTATTGTATTACCAATCTAATAATAATTTTTTTTTGAGTGTAGGATCATTGAAAACATCAGTCGCAATTATAGAAGTTTCTGTTCAACTTAAAGACCAAGTTTAATAAACCTCTAAAAGGCAATAGTGTTTTGAAAAAGTAATGAATTAGCAACATTTTAGTTTTTGCATACATTACGAATATAAGCAAGGAAAACCAGACTTACAAATAGTGTGAAAGCGTAGAGGAGGACTGATCTTAATGTCTCAAATTGGCCTTTGACATCCTTCTTTCAAGTCTCCGCTCTGAATAAATCATGATCATGGCGTGGTTCTACTCATCATATGATTGATTTCACGCACAATTTATTCACAAATAACAATTGATAAGATGGAAAAACTGTGGTCTTCGGTAAATCCATGAATCTGTACTTCACAGATTCTATAATGGAGCTATAAAATATGTGAGTATAAGAGAGGTGGCAGAGGTGAAACATGTTTCTCTTGTTATTAGTATTATTGTTTGTTAATAAACTTTTTTTAAATCACTTTTTACAAGATAGACATGCATAAAATATTTAGAATACATAAAACACAATAATTACATAAAACGTAAGAATCTATAACCATACAAAGAAAGTTAAAAAACAATGTAAAAACTGTATTAGTCTAGGATCACTGTGAAACGCTCCTTTACATAAATTTATGCCTTAGATCATAGATGTTACAGTTAAATATATCAACAGCAGTCAACCATTGATTTGCACTTCTCTGATTATTATACAGTGTTAATCCATCAAAGGTAGGAAATTCATAGCACAAACTTCCTAAACACAAACTATTACACCAATAGTCCTAGCGGTACACTAAACCATGTCACAAATTGAGATACAACCAAGCTATTCGGTACACGAGTTCTACAAACCTGTTTGGTTGATTTGGCCTGAGGAACCCACCAATTTGACTGTGTGTGTTGAAATCTTAGGGGGGTGGGGGAAAATTTGCAAATCGTATCAATGAGGTAGAGAGGTGTTCTAGGTGTCGATTTCACTTAACAACGACCCAAGAAATTTAACGACAGCCTTAAATATTCCCTTCTACGGCCAGCAGTTGAAGTATTGCCACTGAAAATGGCGGCCTGGATGCACGATAAGCCCCCAGTAGTCAATCTGGTCATGCTGTGTGTCTTTTGCGGGGTCCTCTGGGCTGCTTAATGAGTCTATGGCTTGGAAATGCACTTAAGGATTAATCCCACAGTTCTTGGGGATACACTGGTTCATAACATTTACACTAATTTTTTAAATGTTTAGGAAATGGTGAGAATTTACGAGGAAAACGGAAACATACTTTGCTAGTAATTTCTTTTCAATAAAAAATCGTAGCTAAATTTTAACGCATTTACAAAAGAATTTGTTGTAAGTTACATTACATATGGCTACATGATCCCTTACATTTCCTACAGGCCAGGGTACAACACACAGATTCCAGAGAGAACAGTAATTGCCTTACCTCTTTGGTGTTGCTATCTTTGGTCAGTTTTCTGTATCTATTGTACAGTTGGGCTAAACATTTTGTGTGGTAGTTTGATTTTTAATGCCACTATATCTCCATCAGATTCTATCATTCCCATGATTCTTGCCTTGCCCAGGGCAGTGGCATATACTTTCACTCTCTCAGTGATTTCTTTGGTTGTGAACAGTAGAAGCAGATGTTGTCTAGTTTAGGGTCCAGTACTTATGAGGCAGGTGAAATTCTTCATGCAAATAGAGGTTGTGGAGGACCATGTCGAAGGGTGAATTCTGTTGTTATTAGTGAAGTATGTTATGGATCTTCACCGGGTCAAACTCAGCATTTCTGCAGATGTTCCGTTGTATGAGTCGCCCATCATTGTCAGGGCATGGTCATTGCCCTCTTGATAATGGACGACTCATAGATCAAAGCGTTAGCAGAAATGCAGAATTTGACCCAGTGGAGAACACTAACTGACTTCACGAACAGCATAGGCAGTAGAAAGCATGAGATCACTGCAATTATTGCTCCTGTCACATAGCTTACACTTTGGGAGATTTATTTTCTTTTTCTTTGGAGAGGATATCTCAAATGTTTACCGAAAAATTTACAATGCAGGCTTTTTTCCACCTTGCATAGTTCTTGAAAAAGATAGCTTCGATACCATATGCCTCATCTAAAAGTGTGATGGCTTTGTCCCATGCTAGCTTAAATTGAAGAACCTTAAATTTCTCCAGGTTTGAGGATAATGTTTGATACGCAAAATTCTTCCCTGATTGAACTTGAGTATTCATATGATTAATTAATTTTCCCTTGTGTAGTGGTTATTCAGTTACATTTCTCAAAGGTTTAGGTGGTACAGGTGCTACCAGCACATGGGCCTTATCCGTAGGTGTGTTATTTCTATCCAGCGCCTGACAGGTAAAAAAGGAAAATGTGCCCTCACCACGTCTCTTTGTGTTAAATACACACCACAGGAAGCTAAGAGTGAAACTAGAAAAAGGTGCACAGGGCTTACCACAGGGTGACAAGATGTAATTGCTGAACCATCCAGATAGTGCAAATCCACATTCAGAAATCACACATTCAAATCACTTCACTTGCAGCACAAACAAGAAACGGGACTCAAAGTCTTCAAGCTGAGATGTGAGTGGGCAAGACAGATTTCTGGGAAGTGGCTCTCCTTGGACAGCACGAGCCAAGCGCAGTGTTGGAGGTGGGGATAATAGGGAGTGGGGAGGAGGTGTTGTGGAGGAGAAGTTGGAGCCAAGTTAAGACATGTAGGTATGAAAATTCAGAGGTGCAAATTTCGTTCTCTTCTGGAGTCTCCGTGTAGGAATTGTGCAGGGCCACCAGTAATGGATACAGCATTCAAGTAGATGAAAGTGACTATTGATATACTATGGACTATAAATATGGTGGGATAAAAGTTTTAAAATAATTAATTTCGGTACCACAGAGGCATTCAGCGACCATGAAAATGCCGGAGAAGACACCCAGCATGGCTAAGCTGACTACTGGGGGCTTATTGGGCATCCTGTCTGCCATTTTCCAATATGACTGCAATACTTTGACTTTCAGCCATCGGAGGGAAAATTAAAGGCTACCATTGAATTTGTTGGGTCCGAATGACATGAAATAGACGCCTAAAATGTTTCTCTAACTCATTGATAGAATTTGTGAGACTTTTTTCAAAGTTTTCCTCCTTAAATGTGAACCCGCAAGGTTGAATGGGCAAGTGCCAATTGGTCCAAATTGACCAAACCGATCCAAAGAGCACACATTGCTTTTTTCACAATTTGCAACATATTTTCCTTAGATTTCCATTCAATAGAATTTGGAAAAATCTATTGAATTTCCAAAATTCAGTCGAATTCCTCTTATTCAGTTAGAAATTTCAATAGAAATTGGAAAATTAAATTAAAATTTCCTATTTCTTTTGAAATTTCCGGGAAATTATTTTTCAATAGGGTATGTATTTGCAAGGTTGTACACTGAATGTCCTTGCAGCAGACACAAGGGTGTGCGTGCTCACTTTTAATGCAAAGCTTATAATAACTTGTGAGGCTTAGGACAAATGTGAAGCTTGGGGCTCCTTTAGGATGGGGCTTTAAGGTCCTTAATCAGGAACATTGTGGACAATTTTAGATGGGGAACCTTTTTGTTAGGGTCCATGCTCACCCCACCCAAGAAGAGCCCTCTCATCTCCTGAACGACTTCAATCTCTCCGAACACTCCCGTTTTGGGAACTAACATTGACAAAAAATGGAATGATTATTTTGGTATTGTGCAGTTTGGTTTTACTCATTTATTATATCTTGCAGGGTGGCTTTGAAATTATATGTGGGTCAAACAGCATGAACATGCCAGTTGAAGGGCGTGGAGTTCCAGAAAGGCAACAGCATTTTCACAACATTGAAACAGGAGCTCCCATTATGAGCTTAATTATGGAGCCAGAGATGCCTTTCTGGCTGTCAGATGAGAGAATTATAGTTACCCGACTAATATCCAGGACCTCTAAGGTGTGTGTGTTAGCTAATAATTGGCTACTGTGCTTATCTCATGACCCCCTTTGATATCATTGGTGTGCTTTGTACATAAATGCTGCAAATATTATGAAGCTATATGACGTATGTATATTTACTTTTCAGGCCCTGAGGCTGGTGTTCATTGTTAACAAAACCAATCTGCTAGTGTCCTTCCAATGGAAGTCTATGTCTTCACCATCTAACTTAGACTGTTTTGTGGATGTAAGTGTGACACCAAGTAACGAAATATTGTCTCCGTATCAGGTTTTACCACTACTACTCCACGTATCTAAAACCAAGAACAGGCTCTGCCCCATAAAACTGGGAGAAAGAGGGAAGGAGAAGCTACAATGCTGTGCTGTTCATTCTAGACTAGGTGTGTAAATCTCCACCGTTAATCCTATTAGAATGCATTTATAATTGGCAGTGACTTTGCAGCTCCAGAGTGCTCTCTTTTCTTACTCCTAGGAAAAACAATTACGGCGCTTCAAATGTATCTCAACTAGTACAATTTGGAATAATTACATATATAAACTTTCTATTTCAGCTGCTTATATCCTTCCCATTTGGCTTGATGTTAATGCTCATGTGTCGGATCCACGTAACAGAGTTGTAATTGCCATTGTTTTGAATAATTTTGAAATTGTTTCTGGATGTTCCAATTATATTATAACAATTACCCTTGCTCAGAAGGGTAACCGTTAACCCCCCCAATACCTTAATAACTAGAGGACACGGGTGCACCGTACAGTGCTGCATCACTGCCCTACGACCGCCAGGCCAACCCCTGAAAGGGAATCGCACATGCACCCTACTAGAAAACAACAAAATTAAAATACGACAGGTTCCGATAAAGAACCAGCGACCAGCTACTTCCTTGATGGGAGTAAAATGTGGGCCAAGAGCACCCCGGCTTGCAGATTTCTCGCACCCCTCGCTCAAGGCCTCCTTCTGGCCAGGCATGCACTCCAGGACGTCGCCGGGCATTTAAATGATCACCTTTTGACCACTGGACCATGCAATTTGAATTGACAATTAATCAAAATGGAGGAAAATTAGATCATACTAATTTCACAGATGACAAAGGACCCTCTGAGGACCCATAATCAAGAACATTTGGAGCAAATTAGTGCAATACAAAAAAAATAGGAACAAATTCCTGGCGAGGTCAAAATTGCGCGGGAGCAGAAAGTTTGACCCGTTTTTCCAATATGGCCAAAGAGTCAAAACGTGACCCAAGTCGCAGGGTATGATAGCGGTAGATTTCTTCTTTCACATGAACTTTGATTCATGAGAAAATATGCATTTTTAACAAAGTTATTGAATAATTTGTCCGCCCGCTCATGTGTAAATGCACGGAGCGTGCTCTCCGATACGCAGCGCAGGAGGTCAATATTCTGGGTGCGCTTGGGCCCGTTTATCGCGAGAACGGTCAAATTTTCGAGAAAAATTATAAGGACCATTTTTGTAGAAAATTAACTGATCTTTAATTATTATCTGGATAAAAAATCTCCAACTGCCATATTTTGGGAGACATTCGCGGAAAACCGATTTTTCGGGTCTTTTGGGGCCATTTTCACCACCCTAGCACAATCATTTCATGCAAACTTGGTCTCATTTTTAATGAGGTACCAAATACCACTTTCAGCCAGAAAATAAAAATGGTAACTAATAATCTCAAGGTTGGCTCCTTCATTTACTGGACTACTCCGAATGGAAGAACGTCCGACAGCGGAGAATGGAACGAGAGGGAACTGAGTGGATGAAGGAGCCGAAGAGAATCATTAACTTTTTAAAGGAAGCTTTGAAGGTAGTGTTATTATTTTGAGATGCATAAGATTTTAAGTGGAATTAGAATTACGGGATTGGACTTAAAGAACATTTATATCTGGCATAAAAGCTGGCTACATTCAATTGCCAGATATTCACGTTATTTTGCTGCTTCTTCTGTCATTTTCTTTTATTGAAAATTGTGATCGCGTCTTGTGCACTCCATCAAACCTCCGCCAAAAAAACGTGAAAGCCCTCTTTTCGGCACTAGACGTATACGAGGCCATGTTGAGTGTCGGCTCTCTCTCCCATTGGCCCATAGGAGTGCGCTTGGCAAGGATGGACCGAATTGGATCGAAGCGATACTCCACTGCGAATCAATTTCCACGTGAGAGGTCACTATTGGAAATTGTCATACTTGTCTTTATCATCTTTATCTCAAATGCCGTATCAATATTAGGTATAGGTCTAATGATATTCCATCAGGAAGAAGCGATAACGATTTAAAAATTTGCGCACTTGCAATCGATATCTCCCAGAGAGTACAAAGAAGTGCCGGAGAAAATAATCGAGAAATTAAAAAAATTGATCACATTAACCTGAAATTGTTACAGAATAGCGTAGATTGGTCATGTGTATATAACCGACGAGATGTTACATTAGCTTTTGATACTTTCCGAGAAAAGCTAAAACAAAACATAGAAAATTTTAACTTTGTGATAACAAATAGGGCCATGTATACGCCTATTCAACCTTGGATGACTGTTGCATTATGTAAACGGCAGGTGCACAGAAGCCTATTAAACAAGAAATTAAAAAATAAACCACATGACATAAAACTTCAGAAATACTTTATTTCGGTTTCCACCAAACTAAGGAATGATATGGATGCACGAATGAAAAATTATTATCTAAATTTGTTTTGTAAACATAGGAATGATAATAAAAAAACAGTGGTAATTGGTCAACAGTGTACTTGGTGGAAATGATGGTAAGACGATGCCTGAAAAAATAAAACTACCAGATACCCTTGATGTGTTCTTGTCAAATCCTGTAGACATTTCAAATAAATTCATTACTTTATTTTTTTCTGTTATAAAGAAGCTGAGAACTACAATGGTCTCTACTGACAGTTTAATTAACTCGCCTTATGCGCGATTCATTCATTACAGTAATCTACCGGTTAGAGGTAGGTTGTGATGAAAGTCACAGAATATCCAACGAACTCTTACAGGTGCTGTGCCCTTTCTACCTCTTGTATTTCTTTCTTCATCTCAGCATAAGTCCTACCTTTCTTCATCCCGTCCAAAAAATCGATTCTCTTCCTTCCCCTTCCCCGCTTACCCAACATCCTTCCCTCTATCACGACCTTCAGCAAACCATCGTCCCTCATTACCCCTTCCAGCCACCTACCCTGCCTTCCCCTAATCTCATCTATAAGTTTCCTCTCCTCGCCCACCATGTCAAGCACTTCCTCATTTGTCTTCCTTTCCGTCCAAAGCACCTTCTCCATCCTCCTCCACACCCACATCTCAAAAGCCTTCAGCCTATTTTCGTCTTCCTTTCTCAAGGTCCACGTTTCTGCCCCATACAATGCCACACTCCATATCAAGCTCTTTACTAGCCTCTTTTTTTACATCCTTACTTAAGGTCCCCGTCATCAGCTCCCTTCTATTATTGAACGCTTCCTTCGCTAGCGCTATTCTCCTCCTAATGTCTTTGCTACTATGTCCTCTTTCTTCTAGCGTACTACCCAAGTAATTAAATTGTTCAACTTGCTCCAGTTTGTGACTTCCTACTCTTATCACCAGCTTCGCTTTCTTTGTCCTAGAGAATCTCATTACTTTTGTTTTCCTATTATTTATCTTCATTCCGTATTTCTCACACTGCTTTTCCAGTGCATCTACTAAAGTTTGAAGTCCTTTCGATGACCGACTCACCAACGCCTGGTCGTCTGCGAATCTAACCGACTTTATCCACTGGCCTCCTACCTTCATTCCCACGTCTAGCTCATCCCATGCCTCTCTTACCATTTCCTCAGAATAGATGTTAAAAAGTAAAGGCGACAACGGGCACCCTTGCCGCACCCCGCGACCTATAACTGCCCACCCTGATTCACCGTCCGCTACCCTTACCTGAGCCCTCTGCCCCATATATAAGTTTCGGATGAGTCTCCTATCACGCCAATCTATTCCTATTTTCCCCAGTATCTGCATTAGTTTCTCCCAATTTACTCTGTCAAACGCCTTTTCGAAATCTACAAAACAAGAGAAAACATCCTGATTATGCTCTATGTTTCTATCTATAAGTGTCCTCATTACCGCAATCGCATCTCTGGTTCCCCTCCCCTTCCTAAACCCAAATTGGTCATCACCTAAATAGCACTTTGCTCTGCTCTCCAACCTTCTATTTAGTATTCTAAGCAACACTTTTGCTGCGTGCAAAATTAAACTGATTGTTCTATACTCCTCGCATTCTGACGCTTTCTTCTTCTTCGGGATAGGTATTAATACTGTTTTCACGAAATCCTCTGGCCATACTCCTTCCTCGTAGATCCTGCGAATAAGTTCGAAAAACGATTTTCTCCCCCTACTACCTAGATTCTTCAGTAGCTCCGAAGGTAGGTTATCGGTTCCCACGGCTTTTCTACCCTTCATCTCTCTTAGTGCCCTCTCTATTTCACTCTCAAGTAACTCTGGTCCGAGGTTATCTTTATCTATTGTTCCTTCGTCCTCTAGATCTAGGCTAAGGGGTCTATTCTCGCTGTCATGTAGCTCCTCTACGTATTCTCTCCACCTTTCTTGGATATCTTCCTGTTCGATTAATATCTTTCCTGTTTTGTCCTTAACCTTTGGTATCGCTTGACCTCTCTTACCACCCGATAACATTTTCACCTTGGCGTACAAAGCGCCCACTTCCCCCTCCTCCTGCATCTTTTCCATTTGCTCACATTGTCCCTTCCACCAGTTTTCTTTTGCCCGATTGGTCACTCGCCTGAGTTTATTATTCAATTCCTTGTACTTCCTCTTCCCTACGTCGGTGTTCACGTTTTTCCATATCCTTCTCTCCTCCATTTTCTTTATCATTTCTTCTGTAACCCACTGCTTCTTAACCCTCTTCTTTTCCACCGTTCCTATTGTTTTCTCTGCCGCTCTTGCGATGCCTGTTTTTATAACCTCCCATCTCTTCTCTATGGTTCCCCTCCGCTTCTTTTCACCTATGTTCTTTTCTACTAGCTCTTGGTATTCCCTCTTTTTCAACCCTTTCAATGCTTCAAGGTTCCACCTCTTTATCTTCCTACCTTTACAAAGCCTTTTGAATCTAACTTCACACTTCATCATCACCAAGTTATGATCCGAGTCCGCATCCGCCCCTGGATAGCTACGAGAGTTTTTTACACTGTTCCTAAATCTCTGCCTCACCATTATATAATCAATTTGGTATCTCCCAGTATCACCCGGCATTTTCCATGTGTACCTACGCCTGGGGTGATGTTTTAACCAAGTGTTTGTCACTACTAATTTATTTCTTCTACAAAATTCAACTGCCTTTTCCCCGCGATCATTTCTTCTTCCTAGCCCAAACCCTCCCACTTCTAATCCGTCCCTCCCTTCTCCCACCACTGCATTCCAGTCACCCATCACTATCAGGTTTTTCTTCCCCGGCACTTCTCTAATTATTTCTTCTACTTGCTCGTACACCTCTTCCACCTCTTCCTCCCTATGGTTGCTCGTAGGCATGTATACCTGGACCAGTACGAAATTCGTTGGGCGTGCTTTTATTTCTACCACTAGTATCCTGTCGTTCACCTGTTCAATGTTTACCACCCTCAGTCCCAACTTTGTGTTCAGTACCATGCCTACACCCCGTTGACTCTCATCTCCCCCACTATAGATCACCCTGTAGTTATCACTCCAATAGTCCCCGCTATCCTTCCATCTAACCTCGCACAATCCCAAAGCATCTATTTTTCCTTTTTCCATTTCCTGCTTAATATTTTCAAGCTTCCCAGCCCTCATCATGGTCCTTACGTTCCAAGTTCCTATTTTTACCATTGTTTTCCTCCTCCTCTTCCTCTTTTTCTTCTTCTTCTCCCTCCTTTCCCTTGTATCTTCTGATGATGATTCTGTGCAAGGATTTCGTGTGATGACGACCGCGGAGGCCTTGCCTCCCCCGCTGCCGGGCACGACACCCGCCCTCAAGTGCTCTATCCACTAGGCCACCACGCTCCCCTATCATAATAAATTCAGCAATGAATATAATGAAAGTATGCCCAGAAAATCTATGTTAGTCTTCAAATTGCATGTTTGCGGGCAGGGATTTGCATATTTTGATGTGGGAAATGATGTTCCGGAGACAAGACCCTGTATCATAGTTTTATTTACTACTCTGTCTGAAAAAAGTTTTAGCCTTGCACAGTTATGTTTAATAATGCCTATCAACCAATGATAAAATCTTTTCTGAAGTTTGTAGACTATCGTAACAATCATGAATTTTAGTCGAATAATGGAAGATTATCAGCAATTGTCATTAGACCTATATCAGCAGGTGATATTGTTCCAATAGAAGCCACCAATATTTGGCTAACACTGGCAACATGATGGAAAATCCGGGTCAATATGCCGTCATAGAGCCAACAATGGGCTAATATTCGGCCAACATTCATGGCTACTTGAGACCTTATAAGTGACTGCACTATAGGTTGAAGATTGGTTTTCATCTGTGGAAAACTATAAGCCTTTCTCGATTTATACTTGATTATATAAAGTAGTTCATGACGGTATTGACAATGCCATCACTCCTATGAAACAGCCATGTACATTGAAAGCATACACCCAAACAATGACACCAAGCCTGACGCAGATATCCCTTTCATTAGTGAGTTGATGGTTTACATGGCTCAATGCATCATGAAGGGATAGTCGAACAACATCAATTAAATGCAACAAGTCCCAAGGTTCATACAAAATACCTACCCACAAGCTTAAGGAGCTTGCATCGTGCATTCCACCCTGTCTAGAAATCATATTTAACCTGTCTTTATCAGTAGGTAAGGTATCACCTGTGAGAGAGTAGGTAAGGTATCACCTGTGACCATTTTCAAGCACTTGGATGAAATATTAATACATACACTGGCATACCACTTCCAGAAAAGTGGGTATCACAGTGAAGACCGTCTCAATTATCTCACTATAAGAATGTGTACTTATTCTTCTTTCCAGATGTTCCCTATGACTGTAATGCTGATTCCAGCATCCAAGTTGACTGTTATCCTTTTAACTGCACGGTGACATGTCCACGTTCAAGTATCCAAAGTGAAGTGCTCACTGGGGAGAGAATCGACATTCAAGGTCTAGGAGTAAGTTCATTGTCTGTCATAAATGTTTATGCAACAAAACATACCCTCATTTGAAGTGCTATGAATATTATGTTTGTTCAACAATATAGTTGATCATTGTAATCATCATTCCCCATGATGAAATTCAGTTGTGAAAATTAATCTTATCATCTTTTTAGGGATCAACCGAGACATACCACAAATCACTATTTATAAGTTTTGGGACATGTCTTGAAAGTTCTTCTCGGCAAGGAAATGGTGCTTCTCCTGAAAGAGATGAAATAGCAGTCAACAGACTATGCCTGGTTCCAAAAATCCAGCATAGAACTTTGCAATGTGGCCGTATTCTGACTATGGATGACAGGTCTCTGAGGAGTATTAGAGAGATTTTAGAAGGATTACCATGGTATGTACCATGTTTAATGAACACCATGAGTATTGCATACTTTTATAGCGTGCCATAAAAATAACCAAAGAAGTAAATCTCATTGAATAGTAGAGAAATGGAATAAAAGTAAAATTATTTAAAAAATGAAATTGAGTTTGATCAATGCTCTTAACTGTTGGAAATGATTTGTGGCGTGGTTGTTGGAAATTGTTGCACATGGTCTCTTTTGAAAATACTACTGGCTAGGTGAAGCTTCGAGAATATATAGGAAATGCATCTTGGACTTAAGGAGTGGGACATAGAAGTAGTATCAGTGTGGGGACCAGGATGATAAGGATAGTTGTTGAAAGAGCATATTACATATGATTGAGTAGAATTTCTGCTTCACATCAATCAGGAGAACATAGCAACAGAAACATTTCTATGTTTTGAGGACTAATATCCCTTATCTCGAATGTGGTAAATACAATACATATTTTCATTAAAAAGGACAAAAAATGAAGTATGTACTTGCAACTCGTGCACTATAACGAAATCACCAGTCACATCAAAAACTACACACTAAACATGGGGAAAGGAACCTGGGACTTAAGGAGGAATGAAAGTTGGAGGGGGCTGGTGGGGAGGTAGAATATTGTTAAGATTGGCCGGAGTATTGCAAGTGATGGCACGGCATTGGAGGTTAAAAGTAGAGGTGAGTGGGTTGTGCAAAATGGGGAAAAGTGAGTATATTTTGTGGTTGGTGGGTTTGATGTGTGGGAAAGTGAGGAATTAGTGATGAGACAGGGAAATTTCAGTATCAAGAGAGTTGATGTGGGTGCTGAAAATGGTGGAGGTGAATGAGAGCAGAGGGAATGATAGTGTTTCATTGCAGTGAGTGCTTTACAGTATGGGATGAAGGTAAAAGGAAGTGGCATGTATAGCAGCCTGATCTGATTATAGATCATGTATTCTGATCATGTATAGCAGATTGATCTGAGATAAGAGGACATTAGTGAGGTGGTGATGTTATTTGAAAGGGAAAGCTTGGGCTAGATGAGAGATGGTCTTGAATGAGGATAGTTTTTATGTGGGTTGCAGGCAATGAACACGATGATGATGACATAAATATACCATGCCTTATTAACAAGTAATGGAGTATAATGATCAATCATTCTCTGCTTGTTTTATCTACTCTCTACCACATTTCACGGAGCAATTTTTTTGTAAATTGAGCTGTTAAAAACCTTCAAAACCAAAGTGTAACATGCTTTTTTTATATTTTCAGGAGGTTACTCAACAGCTCCTGGTTTAGTAATATTTTGGGACAACTCTTGATGGAAGGCACCCACGGATGTACACAAGGTCATTCCTCAGTATCTGGAGCTATTGAATCTGGCTTAGAGTGCACACAATCCTACTACGTTCAAATTTTGACCAAAACAAAGGCTTTTGAGGAACCCACCAGAGATGAACCACGAGATATTACTACATATAGCATTCCTCAAGGGCTTATGACACAAATATTTGAAGAAACCATTCTGAGAAACATTGTTTCCATAAGCAGGGGATTATTCACTGATTTAACAGATACCGAAGATGACGAAAATGAATCTGAATGATTTAATAACACAAGAAAAAATACTATTGATTACATTGATTAATTAAGTAATCTTTTTAATTTTGACAAGTTAATTTTTCTTTTTTAGTTTAGTTATGGTTCAAAGTTTTATTAAGCATTTGGATGTTCCTTATTCTACGAGGAAATGACAAAATTATAGTGTTGAAGATACAGGCATTGAATGTAAACCAAGGGATTGGGCATTCATGTTTAACAAAGAAAACAATCCTCCTTAAGAGAGGTTGAAATTGGTACAATGACGTTAACTTTAAACACCTCCATCAAAATGTGGAAGAAAAGCTTTTAAGAATGATTCACATCCCTTGGTCTTGATTTACTACAAACTTTTCTAATTACCCTTCTCAAATCATTTACAGTTACTCCTCATCATCCTGAGTAAAACTTTATTAGGTACATACCTATTTGGTTACCTATTCCTATTTCTACGAGGAAATGAAAACATTCTACTGTGTTAAAGATACAGGCATCTACTTTGAACCAAGGGATTAGGCATTCATGTAAAACCTCGAAAATATTACCCACTGCTTTTGAAAATGTTCATATTACTTACCCAATTTAAATTGATAATTTTAAAATTAAAAACCTCAATAAAAATGAAAACTGCATTTTATTATGAATAAATACGCCTCTCTTGACTTAGAACCATTTTACTTAAGTGCTTGTGGGAACAAATAAAAAACAAGCTCTCCAAATCAATGACCAATTCTATATCAAATATATGGATAGGGGCAAAGGCCCAGCCACATTGACACTCTGCTATTGAGCCAAACCAGTAGAAAGATGGCTAGTCAAGACAGTTGAATACTGCCATCCAAACTGAAACAGCCCTGCTCCAAAATGTTGATCATCAATCCTGAAAATGTTTGTATCCTTGGTCATGGAATTTTTATTTCCGGGGGCTAAATCGCAACAATTTCCTTTTTTGGGTTCCAAATTTAAAATTTTCATTTTATCTCTGATTTTCTGCAACTGCTACAGAATGGCAATGACACTGACATATGGAATCATCCTAGTAACTACAGATCTCTGACACAATAGTACAACTTATTTCATATGCCTGCGTACGGTATGCCTATATGTACTCGCATCTGAACACGGCAGGTCAAATATGTTTATTTCTCATGACTGTTTATAGTTTTAGTATCTACAGGTATAGTAAACATTGTCATGAGATCCTCGTTTAGATCTGCCTCTTCTCTTCTGGGCCCGTTTATTATTTTACTTATAAGCAGTTTTCGCTCCTTTTGCAGACTGGCATGAAACAACAGATGCACGAAATTGAAAATGAGGTAGTTTCAATTTTTCATTCGTTTCATCTGGAGTGGCTATGGTCTGGCATATTCCCCCATGGCATGGGGGAAACTGGCAAAATGCCAGGCAGACTTCCAAGTACTATGTTGTTTCCTCTTTAAGTTCAGATTGTCCATGTATTTATTGGTGGTTGCTGTTGTGTGGCACCAAGTGATTAACGGGTGTAGTGGTCTCTCTTGGTTCTTGTTCTGTCCACCAGGAGTTGGTCGGAGTGGTGTCCTGTAGCCGGTGGTTACACATGTTCTGGAGTACGATAATTGGTGTTCCTGATGTACTCTGCTCTGCTGGTTTTATACCGGTAGTGTCCTTGGAGATAAAGTGCATATAGTATGGAAGTCCTTTTTAGTTAACAGTTATATACGCTTTGGAAATAGTTGCCAATTAAAATATGTGCTCTTAAGAAATTATTGTTAAAGTCAAAGGGAAATTATAAGACTAGATTAGGCTATTACTCCAAAGCTATAGAGTAATAGAAATCTATTGAGTCAACAAGGAAAAAGTAATCATAGACTAGTATTTGTCAATAGAGGGAGGATTGCAGCTTGGTGGTCGTCATGAAGTTTTACAAATTTAGCCAGAAGAACTGGTGGACACAGATATACTATTATTATACCAGAGCTGTCAAGTTGTAATAGGGGAGGGGCGAAAGATGGAAAACTTAGCAATAGAAGGTTGTGTCTAGGCCCAACGGTGGCAAACTGTGCATTCTATGAGTACACTGTGCGAA
The DNA here is from genome assembly GCA_963573305.1 of Pyrrhosoma nymphula. Classification (NCBI taxonomy): domain Eukaryota; kingdom Metazoa; phylum Arthropoda; class Insecta; order Odonata; family Coenagrionidae; genus Pyrrhosoma; species Pyrrhosoma nymphula. Next base: position 99,075,187 of record OY754332.1, on the reverse strand, counting down.
CGAAGCACCCAAAATTCTCGTGAGCTGTGGTATCCATGACCTCGGAGACAGTTGGGCGGTCCTTCTAAATAATCTATTTCATGGGTGTCTTGAACTGGTTAACTTGCTATCCTGGAGTGGGTGCTGTGACCACTTGTCCGCCGTTTCATCATCAAGAAAGCATCAATGTGACTGTGAGAACTAATTTTAAAATATCAATATTGTCATTTTTTAGGTAATTCCCATTACTACAACAATCATCTGGCATTACCTCTGACACCTACCTTGCTTGCCATATATTGTCCATATTGCTGAAAATGAATGAGACTTTATATAATTCCGACAAGTTTCTTTACATTTCAATCAAGAAAACTTATTTACGGAAATGTTATAAGTGTGGAAAGGAGTAAAATGATGAATGTGCCAATAAACTCATAACAATAATGTACAATGGAATTTAATTACTCAAAGCTATCAATGAAGTGTTAACTGGCAGACCCAAAATATCTGCCATACCTTTGCGAGTTTCCTATTGATGCATAAATTCTTGGCATAAATAAACAGGGTTGCTGCAGTCCTGGAGAACCTTGAAAAGTCAAGGAAATTGAAAATGTCTTTGGAAAAATCAGGGAAAATGAGAACTTATCTGGAAATCTCCTTCCCCAAGTCAAAATCAGGCAATTGATGCTCTTATTGGTTATTATCAATAAATTGTAAACACATATAATTAATTTTCAGATCCTATTTTATGCAATCATTCTGAGGATGATGGAATATTTGTTTCTCCTCAGATAGTGTATGTAAATGTAATTCATTGTTAGCCCCTTACCAAGTCATAATAACCTCCAGCAAGAATCGGTAAAATCAAAAGGAATGAGCCACAGCAACTCCGGTCCATTGAGGGCCCTTATTTCCATTTTTGTGGGAGTGTTAGTTCTTGAATGTTTGATGAAATATGATTTAACCTTCAAAAACTTTAATTCACATAGTGATTAAATTTTTTGTTGAGATGCACCGGAAATGCTGGAATAGTTAATGTTTAAAATGGAATGGAAAATTTGCGGCCTCTATAATTTAAGAAAATTTTGGGCGCTATGTGGAAGTAAACAATAGTACAAATAACGGCTCTTGAAAAGGGATCAATGTGAAGTAAAACACATTAACCAACATGAGGGAAAATCCTCCTGTTTCACCTGAGTCCAAGCATGTGCTAGTGGTATAGTAGCCGACATTTATTGAAATTTGTTCCCCAGCTGCGAAGACTTTGGAATACGACTTAATGTTGATGGACATCATAAATGAAGAATTTCTGCATTATCTTCATGTCAACTTTTTATTTTGTACCTAAATATTATATGAAATTCCATTAAGAGACATCAACTTCTATGATTTACTTGCTAACAACATTGTTTGTGAGTTTATGTAGTTACTAGAAGACTACAACTGCCATGATGTTTATACCATGGGCGTAAAGACAGAGGAGATGCTTAAATTGAAGGGTATCTTTTTTATCTCGCCTTCAAGTTTTGGTCTCAGCTAGAGAGAACATGTGAAAATATGCTCTCCTTGAACTGTCGCCACTTCTGCTGTTGGTAGGTATGCAGGGGGCCAAAGTGTAGGTAGTGAGTGCTTGTGGTCATAACCCATTGGTTAGATTTGGATTTTGTTTAATAGAATATTGAAAACCAACCTGTTTTGCATGTGTTTCCTTATAATGCACATTGCTATCACTGTATGGTGTGCATGTGTTAATGTGTTATCCCTTATCCTTGCATTTTCTTTAAAATATCAACTTATGGTAGAATGGATATTTTAACCTGGAAAAAAAGTTTTGGCCTGGAAAACCTGGAAAAATACTAAAATGTTATGATTTCTGGTATGTAGGAACCCTGATAATGCTCGGGCTTAATATGTTTCTATGTATATATTAAGAATATATTTCATGAAAAATAAAAACAAATGATAAGCACAGTAAATATATACAGAATAAGTGTTTATGTTGTTATGGCTTCAAAGAAACCCAGGCAGCACATTCCATGGAATCAACATGGATTCTACCTTTATTCTATAGAAAATCCATATGGATATTCCATGAAAATCAGGCTCAATTGTCCTCTGAATTTCATGGATCCATTTGGCTTGCAACATTGACATGGAATCCATGGAGAATTCTTTAAAAAAATGTCCTATAGAATCCATGAAAAATTTCCAATTAAAATCTATGCAACTGCCATTCCAGTAGGTCTAGTTAACAGCATACATATAAACCTATTATAAGAATTATAATTAATCCAGCCCAAATAAGGTTAAGTTTACCACCTGGATCAGATCAGTACTAGCCACAATGCAAGCTATATAAGCTGGTGATTAACAAATGTAAGTGCATGAAGAATTCAAATTGTAGTAGCCAGTAACATAAACTGCCACTAAATACTGAAGATACCTAAAAATAGTCGGATATGTTGGCAATTAATTATATAAAAACAAATGGTAGATGTATGATTTGACCATTTAAAACACATCTCTCTCTAAACACACTTCATTTTAAGAAAATACATTGATTTTAAAAGATGTACTTTTCTCTTTGTTTGCATCATTTGAAACATTCCAATTCCTATCACACCAAATCTGAGAGAAAATTCCTTTCCTTAGGCTGGGAAATTCATCATGGCATATACTGAAGGGAACAAAAAGAATATTTTTACTGCGTAGGTTTCTGCTATGTTGATCAGTTGGCATCTGCATGGCATTTGAGATTTCACCTCATTCATTGGCTTGTCTGGACAGCAGATTCGGACAAGCCAATGAACTTGGTGAGTTCCCAAAATTCATTCTACACAATATCTTATTATCTAAAATCATAGTTAGGTACAAGAAAAATTTTAAGAAACAAGTAATCGTTTCAAAAAAATTCCCCTCCCTCCCTCTCAGCTTTCCCATCTGGTTATCTAACCCTCATCTCATTAGCCATCCCTCTATCTCAGCCTTCCTACCTGGTTATCTGGCCCCCTCTTATTTGCCCTCTCACAGCCTTCTTATCTGGCCTTCTGACTCCCCTCACCCTAGCCCTCTCTCCCTCTCAGCATTCCTAATTGGACATATTACCCACCTCTTCCTAACCATCTCTCTCTATTGGCCTTCCTTTCTATCCATCTGTCCCCTCTCTCCCTAGCCTTCTCTCCCTCTTAGCATTCTGTCCATCTGACCCACCTCTCCTTAGCACTCTCTCCATCTCAGCCTCTAATCTGGCCATCAGACTCCTCTCTCCCATTGCCCCTTCTCTCTCTCAGCTTTCATATATGGCCATCTAAACCTCCCTTTCAACCACCTCTCCCTCTTAACCTTCCTATTTGGTTATCTTAACCCCCTCTCCCTAAAACTCTCCTCCTCCAGTCCTTCCTATCTCGCCATCTGACTACTTTTTCCCTAGCCTCTTGGGCATTTTATTTTGTTATCTGACTCTCTCTCCCTAGACCACTCTCCCTCTCTGCCTTCCAATCTGGCCATTCAACCACCATCTTCCCAGCCCTTTCACCCTATCAGCCTTCCTACCTGGCCATCTTACCACCTTCTCCATAGCCGTCTCACCCTCTCAGACTTTCTATGTGGCCATGTGACCCCCTCCCCCTTGGCAATGACCGTGTAGAGGAGGGACCTATAATTAAAGATGGGCTATATTTAATTACAGGCCGGACCCCCTAATCAACCATCATTAACTATACTCCATACGTATTCAGGTGTATTTGGTCATAAAATGAAGTGAATTTGTCAGATGGTTTAATATTTAGGGATCATTTAGCAGTGGCTATGGGGTGGTTGGCGGCAAAGAAGTTGAATTTAGGGATGGACGGTTATGAGGAATAGAATGAGGAAGAGTGGAGTCCCTGGAATGTCGTTCAGGTTATATAATGGACATATTTGTATTATCCTCGAGGACCTGAGTGTTATAAAATCGGTTTTCCATGCGGTAATAATGCTCAACATCCATCACACAGTACATTGTAATGGTTGTGGACCCTAACGGGCAGGACAGCCTCAACATGGAAATGCATTTTGTTTTTCTCATTACATAGTATTTTGCTGTGCCATGTGAGAGTTTGCGTTTGGCACGACGTCGAGGTGTAAGTGGTATGAGAATGAAGAGATTGAATGGGTTAAATGCCACGGTGATTCCTGGCCTTGGTTCATTGTGCCATTTATGTTAGATGGATGGGTACACAAGGGAAGGGAATTTGGGAATGGAAGAAGGATGGAGAGAGGTAAGGAGTCAACGAGCCTACACTTGGTGGAAGTCAACAAAGGGCCAAGATTATGACACTCTGACTGATGGACTAAGTACTTCAATTAAGGTGCTCTTTACAAGGCAACCAAGTAGAATTAGGGGTTCCACTGAAAAATGTTTGCCATTGTCTGGATCAGGGGTGAATACAGACTTACATTTTATGGAGGGTCATAACTGTCCGCTTCCCCCCCCCCCTCGAGGGGGAAATGTTTTTGAAAACTCTTATCAAACTTATGTTGCAGATTTTTACACATTCCAGAATGTTAATATCATATAAGATACAATCATTACAGTAATCTATCGTTTAAAGGTAGGTTGTGATGAACGTCAGAGACTATCCAACAAACTCTTACACGTGCCGTGCCCTTTCTACCTCTAGTATTTCTTTCTTCATCTCAGCATAAGTCCTACCTTTCTTCATCCCGTCCATAAATCCGATTCTCTTCCTTCTCCTTCCCCGCTTACCCAACATCCTACCCTATATCACGGCCTTCAGCAAACCACCGTCCCTCATTACCCCTTCCAGCCACCTACCCTGTCTTCCCCTAATCTCATCTATAAGTTTCCTCTCCTCGCCCACCATGTCTAGCACTTCCTCATTTGTCTTCCTTTCCGTCCAACGCACCTTCTCCATCCTCCTCCACACCCACATCTCGAAAGCCTTCAGCCTATTTTCGTCTTCCTTACTCAAGGTCCACGTTTCCGCCCCATACAACGCCACACTCCATATCAAGCTCTTCACTAGCCTCTTTTTTACATCCTTATTTAAGGTCCCCGTCATCAGCTCCCTTCTATTATTGAACGCTCCCTTCGCTAGCGCTATTCTTCTCCTAATGTCTTTGCTACTATGTCCTCTTTCTTCTAGCGTACTACCCAAGTAATTAAATTGTTCAACTTGCTCCAGTTTGTGACTTCCTACACTTATCACCAGCTTCGCTTTCTTTGTCCTACCAAATCTCATTACTTTTGTTTTCCTATTATTTATCTTCATTCCGTATTTCTCACACTGCTTTTCCAGTGCATCTACTAAAGTTTGCAGTCCTTTCGATGACCGACTGACCAACGCCTGGTCGTCTGCGAATCTAACCGACTTTATCCACTGGCCTCCTACTTTCATTTCCACATCTAGCTCATCCCATGCCTCTCTTACCATTTCCTCAGCATAGATGTTAAAAAGTAAAGGCGACAACGGGCACCCTTGCCGTACCCCGCGACCTATAACTGCCCACCCTGATTCACCGTCAGCTACCCTTACCTGAGCCCTCTGCCCCATATATAAGTTTCGGATGAGTCTCTTATCACGCCAATCTATTCCTATTTTCCCCAGTATCTGCATTAGTTTACTCTGTCAAACGCCTTTTCGAAATCTACAAAACAAGCGAAAACATCCTGATTATGCTCTATGTTTCTATCTATAAGTCTCCTCATTACCGCAATCGCATCTCTGGTTCCCCTCCCCTTCCTAAACCCAAATTAGTCATCGCCTAAATAGCACTTTGCTCTGCTCTCCAACCTTCTATTTAGTATTTTAAGCAACACTTTTGCTGCGTGCGAAATTAAACTGACTGTTCTATACTCCTCGCATTCTGACGCTTTCTTCTTCTTCGGGATAGGTATTAATACTGTTTTCAAGAAATCCTCTGGCCATACTCCTTCCTCGTAGATCCTGCGAATAAGTTCGAAAAACGATTTTCTCCCCTTACTATCTAGATTCTTCAGTAGCTCCGAAGGTAGGTTACCGGTTCCCACGGCTTTTCTACCCTTCATCTCTCTTAGTGCCCTCTCTATTTCACTCTCAAGTAACTCTGGTCCGAGGCTACCCTTATCTATTGTTCCTTTATCCTCTGGATATAGGCTAAGGGGTCTATTCTCGCTGTCATTTAGCTCCTCTACGTATTCTCTCCTTCTTTCTTGGATATCTTCATGTTCGATTAATATCTTCCCTGTTTTGTTCTTAACTTTTGGTATCGTTTGACCTCTTTTACCACCCGATAACATTTTCACCTTGGCGTACAAAGCACCCACTTCCCCCTCCTCCTGCATCTTTTCCATTTCCTCACATTGTCCCTTCCACCAGTTTTCTTTTGCCCGATTGGTCACTCGCCTGAGTTTATAATTCAATTCCTTGTACTTCCTCTTCCCTACGTCGGTGTTCACGTTTTTCCATATCCTTCTCTCCTCCATTTTCTTTATCATTTCTTCTGTAACCCACTGCTTCTTAACCCTCTGCTTTTCCACCGTTCCTATTGTTTTCTCTGCCGCTCTTGCGATGCCTGTTTTTATAACCTCCCATCTCTTCTCTATGGTTCTCATCCGCTTCTCTTCGCCTATGTTCTTTTCTACCAGCTCTTGGTATTCCCTCCTTTTCAACCCTTTCAATGCTTCAAGGTTCCACCCCTTTATCTTCCTACCTTTACAAAGCCTTTTAAATCTAACTTCACACTTCATCATCACCAAGTTGTGATCCGAGTCCGCATCCGCCCCTGGATAGCTACGAGAGTTTTTTACACTGTTCCTAAATCTCTGCCTCACCATTATATAATCAATTTGGTATCTCCCAGTATCACCCGGCATTTTCCATGTGTATCTACGCCTGGGGTGATGTTTTAACCAAGTGTTTGTCACTACTAATTTATTTCTTCTACAAAATTCAACTGCCTTTTCCCCGCGATCATTTCTTCTTCCTAGCCCAAACTCTTCTACTTATAATCCGTCCCTCCCTTCTCCCACCACTGCATTCCAGTCACCCATCACTGTCAGGTTTTTCTTCCCCGCCACTTCTCTAATTATTTCTTCTACTTGCTCGTACACCTCTTCCACCTCTTCCTCCCTATGGTTGCTCGTAGGCATGTATACCTGGACCATTACGAAATTCGTCGGGCGTGCTTTTATTTCTACCACTAGTATCCTGTCGTTCACCTGTTCAATGCTTACCACCCTCAGTCCCAAAAAGAGTAATAATAATAACTGCCATTGGTTTATTTCGATTTATTATTTAATTAAATTACATATGAAAATAAACAATTGGAGAAAAATAACAAAAAATTAAAGGGTTTTACACAAATTTACTAGAAAATTTTTAAAATACTCCAATTTTCTTAGTTAAAAATATTCCAAAAAAATAACATAGTATGCTTGAAAAGTGATCTACGAACAATAACGTAGGGGTTTTAAAATCAAACAATATATCAGTGTACTTCTCTGTGTTTAAGAAAGAAAACCGCAACTATGAACCAAAAAGACAGTATAAACTCAGTAAGGATAAAATATTATATAATAATATGCAATTTTAACAATAAGTCCTGGTGCCTCTTTTTATCAGCGAATCTTAGAGTAACGGCTTTTTGGTCCGGTCGAATTTCTCGATGGACCGACATAGGAGCAAGCCCAGTGTGACTTTCCTCGCCGACATTAGCCCGAAGCCAAGTCTTCAGCCGACGCAGGGTAGAAAAACTGCGCTCCGTGGTCGCTGCACTGACTGGAAGTGTAGCCAGAATCCGCAGAAGTATGTGGATGGTTGGATGCATGTCAATGCCGCAGTTTTCCAATTTTCCCTAAACGGAATCTCGGAGTTATTCTCTGTTCTTCACGATCCGCTTCAACTTTTGAACCCACAATAAGAAATCTTGCTTTACAGTTATAAAAGTAAATAAGATCCTTATAAATATTTACATGTTCTCTCATATCGGCTTCATCTTCTGATTTTATTTCAATTTTGGGCAAGATGGCTCGATGATTAAATAAATTCATGACATCCGTTGAAAGTCTGTCTTTTAAGTCTGTGGTGACGTTGTTCAAAAGTGGTATGTAAACAGATCGTTGGATATATTTCAAACACGACTCGGCAGGGGACCAATTCTTTTTCAACTCAGGCAGGTACCACAAATATTTGTCAGGTGGCTCTCTTCAAATTTTTTGAAAAAATATATTGTTTACTCCTACATGACTGAATTATTATCTCACAAAAAGTTTTGGGAGGCATTTTTTTGACTGATTTACAGCATTTTGAAAATCGTAAAAAGGTGCAGAATGCATTTTCTCGAATATCTATTGCTCTGAAACTATTTGGACTACAACCTTCTACTTTTCTTTGTTTTAAAGCTCTTGAAGTGCTCCTTTCTCCAAATACCTAAACAACAGTCAATTAGTCCCTAAACACTAAACAATTAATTTGTTGTTGAAAAGAAAATTTACATTTTTCTCCAAGTTTGGAACTTTTATTTATAACTAAAGAAGGATTTAATCAGCAAAACAATTGCACCATTCTGTAGCCCTGTCTGGTTACTCTACCAAAAAATGTCATCTCTCACTTGTAATGCATGCAGTTCCTGAAATTGACCATTTAAATTAAGTAAAATGCAAAAATGTTGCATTTTGAATGAGCAATATCGCATAAATCCCATCCTAAAAAATTCTGAAAGTTTGTTAAATTAATCTCCTGGTAGCACTTAAGAGGATAGTTAAACCAGAAAACTGGATATTTGCGTAAAATTGTCGCTGTGAATTTGTAAAAAATTTTGATTTTTTTTTATATTCTAATGTTCCAAGAATCACCCTGTAAATCAGTCCACAGGCATATCCTAACCATAATTTTTATAAATAGTTAAAGCTAATCAGTGAAACATGCATTAACATGCTAATATTATTCCTCAATTTAGGCACTATTGACTTTGTCGCTGGCATTAAAAATAAGTATTTTTAGCAAAGTTTTAAGGTAAACATTTAATATTTTATAAATTTTTTTAACGTTAATGAGAATCACTAATTTTACTGAGCATCAATTACCATGGCCTAATCTTGAAACATTAACTGTCTCCGTAGTTACTTTTTTATCTGATAGAATTTGCTTAAGAAATATGTATTAAGATTCCTTTCCAAACTTGGTATTATTTCAGTACACCGATGAACGTAGAAAAATAATTTACCTGTGTTTCTTCAGTGTGATGGCAGTATTTGTTAAGCAAATCTTGTCCTGGATGTCACTGTGTTTCCTGGTATTTGCTGAATATGTATCGCTATTAAAGCTTTCTTATCACTCCCCTTTAGCCGATGACTTGTAGTATATGTCTACATGCATGATACTGTTGTCTTTGGAAGTTTGTGACAAACCTACATACTAATTTTAACATGCATGCTGTTTAATCTGAAAATCTTGCCCTGATTATAAATGTATTTTTCACTTAAACTGATTTTAGTTTGACATTGAGTCTTTTCACCGCTTGACCTTCAAGGGTTGCTCATGGGTGAAAGGTAACAAGGGGTGACGAATAGTGAATCGGGGCTACAAACGTATCGAATTATAGGTTTAAGAAGGTGACAAAGTAAGGTCTTCAGATCCCTCCTGTCATCCCTTGTCCTTCAAGGGTTACTCATGGGTCAAAGGTCTAAAAGGGTGACGAATGGCGAATCGGGGGTACAAACGTGTCGAATCATCGGTATCAGAAGTGCAGGAGCGATTCAAGTCGTTCACCGACGTGAGCGGCGATAGGTCTGCCAATGGTATATTTCTTCATGGAACACATATTATTAATTCTTATAATTTCAATGAAAACTTGTTGCACAGACATATGAAGGGGCAGCAGTTATGTCTGGGGAATTCAATGGCCTGAAATCTAAGGTTCAAGGGCTATATCCGAAAGCATTTTACGTGCATTCCTTTGCTCACGAACTCAATCTTGTTTTGTCGAAGTCAGCCTCGAACAATCGAGAGTGCCGAATTTTTTTGCAGTCCCTGTCTGGATTGGGTTCATTCTTTTCCAAATCAAGTAAGCGCACACATGCTCTTAGTGAAATCCCCACGAAAAAAGTGCCTCAGAATTCACGAACGCGATGGTGTTTTACTTCGAGGCTTGTCAATACTGTGAATGACAATCGGAGCCACTTAATAAGCTTTTTTCAGAGAATCATTGAAAATTCATCAGACTGGGAGTCCGATGTAGTGGTATCGGCTAAAGGATTTATTTCATTTCTTCCTGAGATAAAGACCATTTTCCTCCTTCGCGTTTTCTCGAAGTTATACTGCTACACAGACGTGTTTTATAACATACTTCAGATAAAATATTTGGAGATACTATATTGCACCGAAAAAGTAAATGAAACTAAAAACCCCATTTTAAGTGAAAGGTGTAAATTTGATGTGGTGTGGTCCTATGTTCTCAAAGAAATACATGAGTCGGGAGAAGGCATATCACAAATCCGCAACAGGGATACAGTTGAAATTATAAATAGGAAGTTGTATGTTGAAATAATCGACAATATTACAGTTCAGCTTACATACAGGTTCGACAATATCCATCAATTGACATTTACTTAGTCCTCATTTGTTAATCATACGAAGTTTTATTCCTACCGAAAAGCCTTCCCAAGTTCTTCCTTGGAACTTTGAAAAAATCCCATACGAATGAATTCGATTTTATCCGTTTGGAGAATGAACTTACTATTTTTTATTTAATGGATGAGTTCTCCGTGAAGTATCCCCATGTGAATTAGCCTCGCACGTGAAAATAAACCAGCTCTGCATGCCATTTCACGAAGTGCATAAGCTGTTATTACTGGTGTTAACCATGCCTAGTACAACTACGTCCGTCGAACGCTCCTTTTCAGCTCTTAAACGAAAAAAATATTTCCAGAGAGCAAAGCAGGGCCAGGAAAGGTTATGTGGTTTGGCTTTAATGTCCATTGAAAAGGTGAATCTATCTGAAATTAGCAGTAAACCATCATTTTTCGACGAAGTGATTGAGGAGTTCAGTAAAAAGGAAAGGAGTCTAGAGTTACACTACCAATAGAAATAAAAACGGAAAAGGAAATAGAACAGTCATGAAAGGCAAGTTACAAGTGAAATTTTAAAACTTTCTCAATGAACTACTATAGTAAATCGTCCAAAGCTTCAACCGATTTTTAGGATGTGTTGGATTCTATTGGAAGAACATTAATACCACCATAGGCGTGCGCAGTATTCTGCTATTGGGGGTGCCAACGATAAAAATTCCGCCTTTTGCCCTTGCCATTACCGTAACCATAAGCCTTGGGGTGCTCGGAGGAAAGCCAGTTCCATAAGGTAACTCCCATACGAAATTAGAAGGTCCCAATATTTGTGTAAAACAAAAAATCTATATATTATATTTTTTCTTTAATTTTTATGCTAGGACCATATATTTCTTAAAAAAATACTTTAAAAAACGGCCATTAAATAAAGCGCATACAATTTCTTAACTAGTCAGTTATTTACTTTTCATCTAATAAAAGAATAGTAATTATGGGGAATAAAATGCCATTTAAATTCCAAAAACGTTTTGTAATCAGCTTTAACAGAATAATGTTTTAAAATACTAGTACCTCTACTTTCGTATTTTTTTAGCGCCCACAATTGGGCTCCGTCCCTTATATCAAAGAAGCACATGGAATGATAGTTTGAGTAGTCTCATTACGGATAAACAAAATCAGACCTTTAAAAATGTGTAGATTGATTTATTTTCTAGCTTTTCAGCAGGACTCGCTTTCCCGCAAGTTTTCTGTTCCATCGAAATTTTTGCGCCCCTCCAATATTTCTTGGGGGTGCCGCGGCACCCATGGCTCCCGCTGTGCGCACGCCTATGAGTACCACCTTTCTGCATGTATGGAGAACAAACAGCTGAAATAATTTTCGTCAACATAGAGTTTGATACTGGATATGCAACGTGTGAGTACAAAATTTTACACTCTTTTATACAGGTTACGAGAATTGTCTTGAGAAAAAATCACTCTGACCCATAAGCTAAAATTCAACTACTGAAACTGGCCCGGGCGAATGATTTTATCCCCATTTAATTTCTCGTATTTGTTTTGCACCAGCGAGTAACACGTACTCCTAATATTAACCTAACGGTATCCCCCCCAGTGTACTCGATTATGTTACAACGCGTATTATTTATCACATCGCCATACAGCATTTATTCTTAAAATGACGTACGTATACTTAATAAGTTTGTGAAAAGTATTCGTTCAACAGACTTACTACCGTGTTAGGATATTGATAACGATGAATTTGAACGGAAAAGCCATTTTTTCTTTAATTCATTGAATTTGTCATTTTTAAGGCAAGCTGTGGAAATGGCACATCAAACTACTCGTTAAGTTTGTAATGTTAAGTAATGGTTGTGTGTGCTGTGTTATATTTACGAGTTAAGTTGTAGCTCAGAATAAAGTGATATATTTTATTTCATTGTTACAGTTGTAACACTTCCCTCCGAGTCCCCGGCAAGCATCAGGTTTCATTGCCGTCATAATGGCTGGAGACTCAAAAGGGGATGGGCGGTAATCGTTGCTACGTCCGACGCCCATCGGATGAGTGGCTACGCTGCTGTCGGGTGATGCGTACGCAGTAGACGGATTGACCCCAGGATGACGGCCTTCTGCATGCGTGCAACTAGTGATTACGCCTGTGCCACGCAGGACGGAATGCAGTTGATGTTATTTAGCAGCGAGCCCTTAACTCCACCGAGCACACCTATGATGAGGACCACTAGTTTCACAGAGTGTCCGGGGTACATCTGTCGAAGTTCGAAAAGCAGGTCTTGATATTTCTTTCGTTTTTCCACCTTCTTCGCATCCATGGTACTAACACATGTATTAGTACCATGTTTGCATCCATTTTCGTTTCAGCCGGAGCCGGAAAGCTCTATCACGAACATGGAGCGTGTGAGGTGGCCGAGGAGAACGATATCAGGCTTGGTCGCTTCCAACTGCCTGGTGGTGGAGTAATTCCACCAGATTGTGCATTTATCGTTCTTCACGACCTAATCAATATCTCCAGGGGCATAGGGCAGCATAGGTGTTTCGTCGATGCCATAATGGTGTCGAAGGTGAAAGTATAACACCCGCAGGGCCGCGTTGTGACGAGCTAAATACGCCGACCTTGCGTAATAACTACAGCCGGAGAGAAGGTGACTCGAAGTCTCCGGCTGGGCTCGGCACGCCCTACATCTCGTGTCCGCGACCTCCGCCTTGAATATAATGCGGTGGTACACGAGTGTGTTTATGACACCATCCTGGCACGCGAGGACAAAACCCTCGGTCTCGGACTTCAGACCGGCGGAGCGTAGGAAGGCAAACGTCAGCTCCTTCGATAACCCATGGTTTTCGATGTTTCGATAGAAAGATCCATCCATGGGCTTATAGGTATGCACCTTGAGCAAGGTCTTCTGATCGGATTATTTTTATTTCGAGCATGAGGACGTCTGCCTTCAACGACATTTGGCGCTGGGGGACTCCGAGATATTCATTGCTATATCATCATTATTATTATTATGGTCTCAAACCCAGGGTGGCGTTCTAATTATTTGTACTCATGTCACGCTGGTAAATGAGCGTAAAGCTCACCTACCTACGAGCGTATCTAGTACTGTGGCGCGTATCATAAAAAGCAGCGATTTCTCAAATTTCCATCCTCGATCAATTGACACACCGTCCATCAAATATACACGTTTTATACGTAATAGGTCCTATTATATATTTTACGCTGACGTTTTTCTTTCGGAACGGTTCAATTTTCTATAGCCAACAGTTTTTACGCTATAAAATGTTTGATGAGTGAACATTTCGGGAATGCTCCTTTGAGGTAGGTACTTTAGGAGCATCTTTAAAATTATTTGTGCATCGTATATTATTAACCAATACAATGATCAGATTTCAATTTATATTTCATCAGTTTGAATAGTATGCCATTCTTAGCATTAGTTTTTCGGTTTTCAATTCAGATTTCATAAGCATATTAATCCACTGTGATGTGCGGGATGCATATCATCGTGCTGAGCGAGAGCTTTCCCGAAGCTAATTATTATCAACGCACGCCACTGGTATGTACCCTGTGAAGAGTGATCGAGTGTGTTGATTCGGGATTGTGTTAAAAGTAAGGGATTGTATATATCCCCGCCGAGTTCTGCTGGAAACGGGTTAGCGGTTAACTTCTGGTTTGGTGGGTACTCCACGGCTTATGCTTGTCCTTCCTGGCATCTTGTGCGTACTCGACGGGAAAAAAATAACATTCACGGAGGTACGTTACACGACTCCATCTTCAGAACCTATTTACCTTAATTTCATTACGTGTGGCGTAAGACGTAGTATATTCACTGCCGTGTGCGACTAGCATCGCATATGCAGTGACGTAACGTGCTTATTTCATGTTGAAGCTATTTGTGAATAAATCGTACTTACGATTGGACACCATCTCGTAAGATGTATTAATCGAGCTTTTTTTCCTACGTCTAACGACTATGTGGAAACAGCACAAGAATCGTGTGGTCATTACATGGATTTTATTTCAATATCGATACACCTCCATTTGTAGAAATTCAGATCACAGCTACGCATTTGTAATACCTTTCGCACGGAGAACATAATTTGATTAGTTTAACCTTAAAATTCCTGCCCTGCGCGCTCTCCGAGCTCTCTCCAACGTGGCGGAATGAGGGTGAAAGAAAGGTGCTATGCTCGCTGTCCCTCTTGAGGAGTTTGAGCGGGAGAGGCTGACTTCAAAGCGCAGGTCCGATTTAATGGTAGGGAATGGCAAGGAATAATAGATTTCTCTTTTTAAAAAAGTTGGTTCATTTCACAAGCATGAGGAGTAGGGAAAAAGGATGGCAGTCAGGAGTAAAGGAAGATAGGAATGATAGGTCCTCTTAGGCCCCGTTTCCACTACTGACATTTCTACGATGGTATCTCTCTACCCGCGCAATGCTACTAATGGAAACGCTCGAAAACGCCTACCATGGTAGATGGTCCTACTAGCATTGAGTTACCCTCGTAAATCAGGGAATAGTGGTTACCGTCGTGTCTTTCTGTAGTGGGGACGCAAGTTAGTCAAAATCCTGGTAAGAATCATGGGAAAACAGTTGAATCACGGAAAGCGTGGAGAGATCACGGTTTCACCGTCTGCACACAAATATTAAAAAGAATAAATATTTATATACGACCGATATGGTTAAAAGTGATTAGACGTTGCCATGCGTAGTTAAAGAGAGGATAGATTTCATTAAGGGTAGGTTACACTATTCAAGTATATCGTTAATAATATGAAATGAAGGAAATTTTGTCTTGTCTACAATACTACTTTGTTTCACTGCCTGTCCAAGACTTCGGCCTACGAAGACATTATCAAGGCCTTAATCTTTATTTTACTTATTATTTTTATTTCTAATTTCGCTTGTCAAACAATGTTTCAATTTATGAAGTCGATGCCTTGAATATGATAATCGTTGGGGGATCACCATTAGGTATCCATATATATTTCAATGTCAGCATTCAACATTTATAACCTATATATTTAACTACGACCTATCGTTATGGTTAGACATCGCCTTCATTTTTCAAAGGGAGGATTTTTTTATATTTGGGATGTGGACCCTTTAATCAAGTATCTATACATGATCGATAATAATATGAAATTAGGGAAATGTTGTGTAGTCCAGAATAGAATTTACGCTTTCACATGCCGAACTAGGTTTCGATTTATGAAGCCATTATCAAGGCCTTTATTTTTATTTACATATTATTATTTATAACTGTTATTTCGCTTGACGACCGAGATTTCAAATTATTAACTCAATACCAAGCCCTTGAAAATGACTTAACAAGTCGAAACCTTAGTGGGCAAGCGAAATGAAAACTTTTGTGGAATTATCAAAGGTTCCTTCATTTCGTATGGACAATGGGGTACCGCAGTCTGAAAACAATGTATATTTCGCTAATGTTTTTGTTCCCGATAATGGTAGACGAATTATCAATTCGCTAAAATTTAATATGGGCTGCAAATCTTAAGAAGAAGAGCAGAAGATTAAGGCGTCCAGTAAAGCAAGTGTTCAAAAGATGAATTCATATTCTTATAAATCCTTATATTATTTAGATTGTACTACAATTATATAAGTTTACCAATAAATCTAAAAGGTTGATACTTTACAGGTGCGTGTATAGAACGAGATTAAGCGTTGAAAAACATAATTGTGATGGTAATAATGATACATAATAATGATAACATATGTTTCTGGTTTAGGCGAGAAGTCGTACGCTTTTAAATTTCGTTCGTCAATTGTCCTTTAAACTGGTATTGCTACGTCACAAAACGATGCTCTACCACGGTTAGAAGTAGCTAATCGGAACACAGGTAGGTTATGACGGCTTAAATAACCGTGGTAGAATGTTAGTATTGGAAACGAGGCCTTAGGCGTCGCGATGTCCCGTGTTTTGAGGAGTGGCGGCTGGGCGCGCGGAGAGCCTCTAACCTGATAAGTGAGGCAGTGGGCGTAGGAATCCTAGCGATCGGTCTTCCTCCGGGCTGGCGATGGCAGCATTCTCGGTCGGATTTGGGAGAGGTACCGGAGCAGTGAGACTAGTCGGATAGGTCCGTTCGGAGTCAGGGAAGGTCCGGGAGACTCGTCGGAAGGGTCCGTTCGATGTCGGGCAGGAGGTCCGGGAGACCCGTCGGATTGGTCCATTCGATGTCGGGCAGGTCCGGGAGACTCGTCGGATGGGTCCGTTCGATGTCGGGCAGGAGGTCCGGGAGACCCGTCGGATTGGTCCGTTCGATGTCGGGCAGGAGGTCCGGGAGACTCGTCGGATGGGTCCGTTCGATGTCGGGCAGGAGGTCCGGGAGACCCGTCGGATTGGACCATTCGATGTCGGGTAGGAGGTCCGGGAGACCCGTCGGATTGGTCCGTTCGATGTCGGGCAGGAGGTCCGGGAGACTCGTCGGATGGGTCCGTTCGGAGTCAGGGATAGAGACCCTCTATTACATTGCAGGGAGGGGATGGAAAAAGGGGGGATGGGGCGGGGGAGGAAGGTGGGGAGGGAGAGGATGGGAAGTAGGGTGTTTAGAGTTAGTGGTTTTTGAGTCATGGGTCTGGAATGTGGGAGAATGAGGCGCGGGTGGGGGGGGGAGGTAGGTTAGACGAGCCTTCAATGTTGACTACCTGTGGTGACTTCGGGTGAGGGGGGTGAATCGGTTGAAGGGTTGGAAGATAGGGAAGAACAGAGAGGTTAACAGAAGAGAGAGAGGTTGATGAGGGGGAAGCGGGAAGCATACAACAAGTCGTCAACAATATCACAATGAGCGTGTATACATTTCAAAATCTCAACTTGCTCGAGAGCGTTTTGCCGGGTCCTTTACCTTCAACGTGTAAAATTTCCAGGGAAAATCACTCTCATGTCCGTTGTCCAATAGGTGCTTGGCGAAGTTTGAATTACAACGCCCGTGTTTAAAACATGATTTATGTTCCTTAAGTCTATCTTGAAATTTCCTACCAGTCTGCCCGACATAGACAGCTGAACATTCTTACTTGAGTCTGCACACTCCACTCCTTTCCAATTTAGTGGTCATGTCTTTGGTTTTCGAGAAAATGTGTTTGAGATTGTAGTTGTTGGAAAATATGGTTCTAAAGTGGTTTCTCGGGAGAACCTTGGTGGCTCGGAGCGACAAGTTATCCAAATAAATAAATTTCCTCCATTTATCTGGAGGGTCACAATGAGGGGAGGTTCCATAAATGGTTGGACCGCCATTTCTTCCACTTTTTTCCTATAGAGTCTATAAATCATTTGGGGTTGGTAGCCGTTGCTAATGGCTATTTGTTTTATGATACTTACTTTTTTTTTTTAATATTGGCTTTGGACATGGGGATAGTTAGCAAACGGTGAAGCATGGAATGGAAGGCAGACTGTTTTTGTGCAAAATGATGTCTGGAAGAGGCATGAATAAATTGGTCGGAGTAGGTGTCTTTTGTAAAAATAGAGAAATCAAATGTATCGTGTTCCCTGGAAATTGTTAAGTCCAGAAACTTTAGAGACCCATTATATTCCCTTTCCATAGTGAATTTTATGGTTTTGTTCAAAGAATTAAGAAAGTTAAGAAGGTGTCCTGTTGTCTCGCGGACCCTGACCACACACAAAAAATATCATCCACATAACGATACCAAGCACTGACCCTTTTTATCAATGGGTTCACAGAAGCAAACAGTTCATTTTCCAAATTGTTCATGTAGATGTCCGCAAGTAATGGTGATAAGGGTGAACCCATTGCCAATCCTTCTGGTTGTTCAAATATTTGTCCATTGAATTTAAAATAGTTTTTCAAGAAACATATTTTCAAAGCAGAGTACAGATACAGCGCTATCGGGGCGGGGACACGTTTCTGTAAGAGGATGTCTTCGGCTAACAGGATGGCTTTTTTGGTGGGAACACTGGGAAACAGGTTGGTCACATTAAAGGAGGCAAGGGTGCACTTGGGAGGAAACACTAATTGGGATAGTCGAACTGCTAAATCGGCTGAGTTGATGAGACTATATTTTTGGGAAATATGGCATAGCAACAGTAGAACAAAAGGGTGAAATTGCAATAAGTTAGTGGTAATGAAGGTGACAAAACAGGCTTGGGATAATGATATATTTAAGATTCCAAGCAGAAACAACACTTCTCATTGGTAAAATACCACACATCATCATACACATTAGAGAACACCATAATTTAAGAAACTGTGGATAGTACAGGAAAAGGAAGTAGGTACACCAACATAGAAATAGACACGCAATAGTAATTCTTGTAGGGCTTATCCTTCCTTTATTACTTATTCATGTTCTTGGCAGCTATGAAATAGGTGGTGGACACATGGCTGCATCCGCACCATATGTGGAGTCTACAAATGACTGAAATTGAAAAGAAATGTATTACCATAAGCACAGAAAATACATGAACGACAGAATTCTGGCTGACCTAAATGACCTAAAGGAAACACATACCTATAGGCATTAAGTCAGCTAAACAGCATACAATATGGTCATTATGTTATACAATATGCTTCATAGAGATGGTTGCTCATATAAACCAACCAGAATAAACCATTTCCGTAATCCATTGAGATGCAAACATCTATTAAGTCTATAGAGTAGTTACAGCAAAGTTCTCTTTGAATATCATTAAAAGTTTTAAACAAAGAAGAAAATTCTACATTTTTAAAAAAGCCGATTTCAATGCGTTCAAGAGCCATCTAAAAAATTCTCTTCCCGAATTCCAGGAATCAAGCGTAAAGGTAGACACGGAAGGTAGTTGGAAGCTCTCCTTTCGATCGTACATTCAGGGATCAGAAAATACATTCCAAGTAAAGTAAAAAAAGAGGGCAGCGAACCGAGATGGTACAATGCAGATATGAGAAAATCGTTAAGACGTCAGAGAGTATACCACGCAAAGATGAAAAAACTCCGTAGAGATTTGTCCACTTCATTCATTCATTACAGTAATCTACCGGTTAAAGGTAGGTTGTGATGAAAGTCAGAGAATATCCAACGAACTCTTACACGTGCTGTGCCCTTTCTACCTCTTGTATTTCTTTCTTCATCTCAGCATAAGTCCTACCGTTCTTCATCCCGTCCATAAAACCGATTCTCTTCCTTCCCCTTCCCCGCTTACCCAACATCCTTCCCTCTATCACGATCTTCAGCAAACCATCGTCCCTCATTACCCCTTCCAGCCACCTACCCTGCCTTCCCCTAATCTCATCTATAAGTTTCCTCTCCTCGCCCACCATGTCAAGCACTTCCTCATTTGTCTTCCTTTCCGTCCAACGCACCTTCTCCATCCTCCTCCACACCCACATCTCAAAAGCCTTCAGCCTATTTTCGTCTTCCTTTCTCAAGGTCCACGTTTCCGCCCCATACAACGCCACACTCCATATCAAGCTCTTTACTAGCCTCTTTTTTACATCCTTACTTAAGGTCCCCGTCATCAGCTCCCTTCTATTATTGAACGCTTCCTTCGCTAGCGCTATTCTCCTCCTAATGTCTTTGCTACTATGTCCTCTTTCTTCTAGCGTACTACCCAAGTAATTAAATTGTTCTACTTGCTCCAGTTTGTGACTTCCTACTCTTATCACCAGCTTCGCTTTCTTTGTCCTACCAAATCTCATTACTTTTGTTTTCCTATTATTTATCTTCATTCCGTATTTCTCACACTGCTTTTCCAGTGCATCTACTAAAGTTTGAAGTCCTTTCGATGACCGACTCACCAACGCCTGGTCGTCTGCGAATCTAACCGACTTTATCCACTGGCCTCCTACTTTCATTCCCACGTCTAGCTCATCCCATGCCTCTCTTACCATTTCCTCAGCATAGATGTTAAAAAGTAAAGGCGACAACGGGCACCCTTGCCGCACCCCGCGACCTATAACTGCCCACCCTGATTCACCGTTCGCTACCCTTACCTGAGCCCTCTGCCCCATATATAAGTTTCGGATGAGTCTCCTATCACGCCAATCTATTCCTATTTTCCCCAGTATCTGCATTACTTTCTCCCAGTTTACTCTGTCAAACGCCTTTTCGAAATCTACAAAACAAGCGAAAACATCCTGATTATGCTCTATGTTTCTATCTATAAGTGTCCTCATTACCGCAATCGCATCTCTGGTTCCCCTCCCCTTCCTAAACCCAAATTGGTCATCGCCTAAATAGCACTTTGCTCTGCTCTCCAACCTTCTATTTAGTATTCTAAGCAACACTTTTGCTGCGTGCGAAATTAAACTGATTGTTCTATACTCCTCGCATTCCTACGCTTTCTTCTTCTTCGGGATAGGTATTAATACTGTTTTCACGAAATCCTCTGGCCATACTCCTTCCTCGTAGATCCTGCGAATAAGTTCGAAAAACGATTTTCTCCCCCTACTACCTAGATTCTTCAGTAGCTCCGAAGGTAGGTTATCGGTTCCCACGGCTTTTCTACCCTTCATCTCTCTTAGTGCCCTCTCTATTTCACTCTCAAGTAACTCTGGTCCGAGGTTATCTTTATCTATTGTTCCTTCGTCCTCTAGATCTAGGCTAAGGGGTCTATTCTCGCTGTCATATAGCTCCTCTACGTATTCTCTCCACCTTTCTTGGATATCTTCCTGTTCGATTAATATCTTTCCTGTTTTGTCCTTAACCTTTGGTATCGCTTGACCTCTCTTACCACCCGATAACATTTTCACCTTGGCGTACAAAGCGCTCACTTCTCCCTCCTCCTGCATCTTTTCCATTTGCTCACATTGTCCCTTCCACCAGTTTTCTTTTGCCCGATTGGTCACTCGCCTGAGTTTATTATTCAATTCCTTGTACTTCCTCTTCCCTACGTCGGTGTTCACGTTTTTCCATATCCTTCTCTCCTCCATTTTCTTTATCATTTCTTCTGTAACCCACTGCTTCTTAACCCTCTTCTTTTCCACCGTTCCTATTGCTTTCTCTGTCGCTCTTGCGATGCCTGTTTTTATAACCTCCCATCTCTTCTCTATGGTTCCCCTCCGCTTCTCTTCACCTATGTTCTTTTCTACTAGCTCTTGGTATTCCCTCTTTTTCCACCCTTTCAATGCTTCAAGGTTCCACCTCTTTATCTTCCTACCTTTACAAAGCCTTTTGAATCTAACTTCACACTTCATCATCACCAAGTTATGATCCGAGTCCGCATCCGCCTTTGGATAGCTACGACAGTTTTTTACACTGTTCCTAAATCTCTGCCTCACCATTATATAATCAATTTGGTATCTCCCAGTGTCACCCGGCATTTTCCATGTGTACCTACGCCTGGGATGATGTTTAAACCAAGTGTTTGTCACTACTAATTTATTTCTTCTACAAAATTCAACTGCCTTTTCCCCGCGATCATTTCTTCTTCCTAGCCCAAACCCTCCCACTTCTAATCCGTCCCTCCCTTCTCCCACCACTGCATTCCAGTCACCCATCACTATCAGGTTTTTCTTCCCCGGCACTTCTCTAATTATTTCTTCTACTTGCTCGTACACCTCTTCCACCTCTTCCTCCCTATGGTTGCTCGTAGGCATGTATACCTGGACCAGTACGAAATTCGTCGGGCGTGCTTTTATTTCTACCACTAGTATCCTGTCGTTCACCTGTTCAATGTTTACCACCCTCAGTCCCAACTTTGTGTTCAGTACCATGCCTACCCCCCGTTGACTCTCATCTCCCCCACTATAGATCACCCTGTAGTTATCACTCCAATAGTCCCCGCTATCCTTCCATCTAACCTCGCACAATCCCAAAGCATCTATTTTTCTTTTTTCCATTTCCTGCTTAAAATTTCTAAGCTTCCCGGCCCTCATCATGGTCCTTACGTTCCAAGTTCCTATTTTTACCATTGTTTTCCTCCTCCTCTTCCTCTTTTTCTTCTTCTTCTCCCTCCTTTCCCTTGTATCTTCTGATGATGATTCTGATTCTGTGCAAGGATTTCGTGTGATGACGACCGCGGAGGCCTTGCCTTCCCCGCTGCCGGGCACGACACCCGCCCTAGTGGGCGGCGTCCCGTAGTTGCCAGGAATCAATTCTCTTTGAATGACTTTCATGTTCTGGGATGAGATAGTTGAGAGGTAGTGATCAAAATTTAATATTTGAAAAATACAAATTGTCTAAAGCCACTACAAAGGAAGCCTTTCGGAATGCATTCATGGATTTTAATAGAAAAACATTAGGAGAACAATTACAGGACAACCCAAAGGCATTTTGGTCATACGTAAGGGAAGTTCAAGGCAATAGATCAACAGTTATTCCACTACGAAACGAAAATGGCGAATTATTAACAAGCAGTTCGGACAAAGCAAACTTATTAAGTTCTTATTTTCAAAGTGTGTTCACCAAGTCATCGCAGAGTACATCCGTAAAGTTAAATGATCACTTCCAGCAAAAGATGCCGCCTATCGACATCTGCACTCACGGAATAGAAAACTTGCTAAAATCTAAAGTCCAAATAAATCCCCAGGTCCTGAAGAAATTCCTGCCCGCGTGTATAGAGAATTAGCTTGTGAAATAGCACCCTACTTGCAGAATATATTTAGTAAATCCATCAACGAACACAAAGTACCCATGGACTGGAAAATTGCAAATGTCACTCCAATATTCAAAAGCGGCGATAAGGAACAGCCATCGAACTACAGACCGATATCTCTCACATCTATCTCTTGTAAAGTCCTTGGACATATAATTGTAAGTTCAGTTATGAGACACCTCGATATAGAAAACTTGTTAACAAAAACACAACACGGATTCAGAAAGGGAAGGTCTTGCGAAACTCAATTAGCACTTTTTGCTCACGATATTTTAGTCTCGGGTGAACATAACGCTCCAGTTGATGCCATTTTTCTTGACTTTAAAAAGGGTATTTGATAAATTTTCCCACAGTAAGCTGCTCATGAAATTAAAATCCTACGGTTTAGACGACAACGTAATTTCCTGGATTAGAGAATTCTTAAGTAATCGCGTGCTAAGGGTTGTATTAGATGGCGCTATCTCTAGTGAAGTAAAAGTCACATCGGGTGTCCCACAGGGAAGTGTCATAGGCCCGCTTCTGTTCCTTTTGTACATAAACGACATCGGTGATAAAGTTGACAGTAAGCTTAGATTATTTGCTGACGACGCAATGGTGTATAGAGAAATTCGTAGCTTTAATGATAGGGAAGCACTAACTAAGGACCTCGAGGCAATACAAGAGTGGTGCGATGCGTGGCAGCTAGAATTAAACCTGAAAAAATGCGTTGTTGTGAATTTTTGGAAACGGATAAACGCACCTTATAACAGCTATTGCATAAAAAACATAAAACTAGAGACCGTAGAATCCGTTAAGTACCTCGGAATTAGACTGACTAATGATCTATCGTGGAGTAAACGTATTCGAGAAATTACCGGTCAAGCTAATCGTAAATTGGGATTTGTTGAAAGAGTACTTGGCAAGTGCGGCGATAAAGTTAGGGAAATCAGCTACTTCTCCCTCGTTAGACCCCACTTAGAATATGCCGCCAGTATTTGGGATCCTTATGAGATAGGCTCGGAAATTGAGTTGGAACGCGTGCAGCGAAGATCGGCAAGATATTTTAAAGGCCGTTATGATAATCTCGTTAGTGTTACTGACCTTTTGCAGCAACTGGGATGGGAAAAGCTTTCAGACCGTCGATTAAAATTTAGACTAAATCTATTATGTAAGTTCCAAACCGGTCTATTCTCTGACGACGTTGATAATATTTTACGAAATCCGACATACTACGGTAGATCAGATCATGAGAGTAAAATTCGGGAACTAGACTGCAGAACGGACAGATTTAAGATGTCATTTTTCCCACGAACGATAAGGGACCATAACAGCAGCAAATGAGACTTTTATCTAGGTTTGTCGTTAGGTAGTGTAGCTCTTAGTAGTAGTTGTACTCCTAATACTTGAATCCTTATCTGTTACCTAGTAAATACTAACAGCACGCCTAGCATGTTTTCTACATGGGTCTTGAGTCCCTGTCCATCTGTGTAGTTGTAGAATGCATGTATATTGACAGTCCCTCTCCATTTTGATGACATCTGTAGTGTAGTGGTGCATGCTTGTGAGGCTTCGCCTCGTGACAAGCATTAGCGATTTATGCTAATGCATAATTAGTCGTAGTTACACTAACTCTAGGGTATAGTGTAATGCATGTTGGTGATTACTCACCCCCTGCCACACACCCCTGAGGTGGCTTGCAGGGTATTTTGTAGATGTAGATGTAGATACCGTTACAAAAATACCTAGATGCTAGAAATGAATGGTGCAATACTTGGCAGCTACAAATGAATTTTAAAAAGTGCGTTGTTATGATTTTTTGGAAAAAATAACAACTCGGTCAACGAAACGTACACAATTAATCAAGCAGACTTATCAAATGTAGAGTCAATTGAATACTTAGGTGAGACCCTTACTCAGGACCTGTCTTGGGGGAAACACGTGCGGGAAATCTGCGGACAGGCTAGTCGCAACTTGGGATTTATCAAAAGAATATTAGGAAAATGCGACGAGAAGGTTAAAGAGCAATGTTATTTTTCACTCGTGAGACCTCACTTGGAGTATGCCGCTAGCATATGGGACCCTTACGAAGTAGGACTAATCTCTGAAATAGATTGAATACAGCGGAGAGCAGCAAGTTTTGTGAAAAGTTGTTACGATAAACTTAGCAGTGTTACTGAATTGTTGAAGGAATTGGGGTGGGAATCTCCAACTGATCGAAGTGAGAAATACAGGTTAAATCTTTTGCGCTAGTTCAGAGCAGACAGTTTTTTGCCGGAGGTTCAACATATACTTCTAGAGCCAACGTACTACGGTAGAAGCGATCACAGGAATAAAATAAAGGAAATTGACTGCCGAACCAATACATTTAAAATGTCATTTTTCCCACGCACAATAAGGGATCATAATAGTTGCGATAGATCAATCATATGAAACTCCCACCCTCAATAAGTACAGTAGAATGTTCACTTGTGCTTAATAACACAACCTCATTTGTAACACTTCACACCGGTCGATTTCTCCAGCATTATTTTATTTTGTTCTCTGCATGAAGTAGTATCTCGTAGCATTCATAAATTAACGACATCAGTAATATTAACCATTAGATGTGTGTATAGCATTGTTCTGCATGTTTGCATGTTCATTTACTCTCCCAGTTTCCGGTTGGACTGCGCGCTGTTCTCCTGACTGCTTTGGCCTGCGCCTAGCGCCAGGGGTAGCTTGCGAGGTTCTGACTTGTGCTGGGACGAGTGCTGCATGCCTGGTGTGGAATCGACCCGTGCCACACACCCTAGTGGTGGCTTGCACGGTACTTCGTAGTTGTAGATTAACTGTATGGGGCAAGCTATAATGTTGGGCAGCACACGACAAACATATTTACAGAAAACACTGTAAAATGGAAGCATCCACCTTTCATGGCCATCACCTGTAATGAGAAAAAACGGTGGGGCCAGCTGTCACGTCGAGCCTCACAATCAATGTAAATAATTTCACGCATCCAATATCATATGTCAGGAACAACACAATTCACTTTTTCACATTGAGGCAACCTGAAAGTTTTCAAAGGAAACCATTATTCATCTCCTTTATTAAGAAAATGAAGCAAACATGGATACTTATTGCTTGTTAACAATTAGTCTCAGAAGTTTACATAATGCACTCTACTAACCTCTATCTTATGCGAGGGATCTCTATTCTCATTGCCACACCGTACGTAGGTATATACAATAAATGGTTTTAAAATAGATTACTGGCCTCGTAAACCATATGTACGTGCCTTTTTTAAATTGCATACGTCAAAATTGAAAAGTCCATTATTCCCTCACCCTTTATCAATGGATGAATACAAGAAGATTCCCAGTGGCTGTGAAATACTTATGCGTCTTGACCGTACCGTCACCATATCCCTTCATACATACAAGTCCATTAAAACAATTCCGGTATCGTGAAATAATTATAACCAAATGCTTACATAATGGTATTTCCTCATCGATCAAATTAGAAAGCAAAGGACGGGGTGATTCTCTTGTTGCCAAAGCCAACTTGTTGATTTCCCACTTTCAAAGTGTGTTGACCAAGTCATCACAGATTACATACGTAAAGGTAAATGATCACTTCCAGCAATAGATGCCGTCTATCGATATTTGCACTCACGGAGTAGAAAATGTGCTAAAATCTATTAGTCCAAGTAAATCCCCAGGTCCTGAAGAAATTCTTGTCCGCGTGTATAGAGAATTAGCTTGTGAAATAGCACCCTACTTGCAGAATATATTTATTAAATCCATCAACGAACTCAAAGTACCCATGGACTGGAAAATTTCAAATGTCACTCCCATATTCAAAAGCCGTAATGAGGAACAGCCATCGAACTACAGAATTTATGAATTTAAGGACGGCAGGAAAAAATAAGTACATATAAAATGTGCGAATCAACGGGAAATGACTTGAACAAATCTTTTTCTCTGAAATAGGAAATCCCAATGCTGGAATAAACGGATTCCGCAATATTTAATGCAATGATCTTTTACAACAGAAACGGGTTTGTGTATGCAGATGGAATTGTACCGGTGTACGATGATGTTCGTTGCCTTGATCGCACAATTAGAAATTCAGAGAAAGTCAACCAAATGGGAAACTGAGAAACTATATTGAAACAACTTGGATACAAGAAAGATTTAATAAAAGAAAAACACTTCCACAGATATTCTCTCTAAATGAAAATAAAACTGAAATCGGCATTGCCTATATTATTTTTGTCTTTATTAGTCAGTGAGTGCGAGGTCGATCTTTGTTCTTATAACAGCACAATCTTATTTGGAACCTCCGCGAACCTCGGCTGCATATATCTCAGGTATGAAATCGCGTAAATTTAACGTAATATATAGATATATATTTCAATAACAATTTGAAGACTTACGTAGCATATATGTACATGATTGATCCGTTAATATATGAGAATATATAAATGAAATGTCAAATACTTTAACATTATGGAAAGTGTTCAATTTTAGTTGAAAATAATTCTCCTGCCTCACATCCTTTTAATGGCATATTGGCACTTTGTCATTTTAAGTCTCACGTTCTGCTTAAATATTTGACTAGCAAGTGTTTAGGGAAACTGTTAAAATGCTTCGAATTATGGTAGATCACGACATGTGCCTTACTTTGCAAATGCTGTAGATATCTTTCTCAATTTAATCGGAGTCATTACTTTATCCTAAAAATGTGTGATTGAGATTTGAATTCTGTTATAAAAATGTCTGATTTTCATTGTTTTCACTGCTGGAAATTAAGTTTAACGCATTTTAAGACCACGATCCCTAATTTATGTTCAGAAAAGTGTGAGCATTAGCTCACGCCCAGTGGAATATGCTCATGACGGTGGGGCCCTACTCGGTGCTCCTTGCTGAAGCTTTGCGACCTGGCCCGTGACGAAAGCAAACGGTGGAGGATATGCGGGTGAGGAAAGAATAGGTCAAATGGAGAACCCGCGTCACATACACACACAACCTGAGTCACACTTGGAAACCTATCCTTAAGCTTATGGGAGAGTCAAGACCACCGTATGTTACCTAATTTTCCCACCAAAATTTCGGACCTGACCCACCCATGGGGTTGATTGATTGATGACCACTTCTAGTTAAGGCACTCGCCTCTGCCCTGAGGACGATGCTCGACTCGAGCATCAAAACGTTGGCCGCCATGGACCTAACTACCCGGTGCAAACCCCGAAAGATCGCTGACATATAACAGGGTACATATTTGAGATGTAGTTCCACCCCAACAACTAAACCCATAGTGCAGCTTAGAATGTACAATAGAATAATACACAATTTTTAGGACAGGTAGATTACATATTTGTCTTAGATGATAGATTTACAAAAAACAAGATGGCACTTTTTCCACAAGTTTTACATCGGTACGACGCACTTCAACCGTTAGGTCATCATCAGGTACAATACCTGCTGTACATGATGTTCGCCCGATGTACAGGCGTGTATTGTACCTAATGATGACCTAACGGTTGAAACGCGTCGTACCGAAGTAAAACTTGTGGAAAAAGTGCCATCTTGTTTATTAAAATCAATATGTATACTTTCCACTACATCTCGCCTGTCTCAGTCAATTTTAGATGATAGAACTTTCACGAAAGATTCCCGACTCAAAACTTAAGTTAATTACAAAAGAAAATACAGGGGAAATTATTTCGCCAACTTATTCCACAGTAAAGGCTGAAACTCCAAGAATTCCAGGTGTTTCATTTATTTTCAAACTTTTAATGACATAATTTACTTCATATGCAGTGGTTGGAGACATAAAAAACGAGTGCTGAACTTGTTTTTTGGGAAAATATCGCGCATAAGGCGAGTTAATTAAATTGTCAGTAGAGACCATTGTAGTTCTCAGCTTCTTTATAACGTCAACAAAAAAGTAATGAATTACCTTGAAATGTCTGCAGGATTTGACAAGAACACATCAAGGGTATCTCGTAATTTCATTTTTTCAGGCATCGTCTTACCATCATTTCCACAAAGTGCTCTGTTGACAAATTGCCACTGCTTTTTTATATCATTCCTATTTTTACTAAACAAATTTAGATAATAACTTTTCTTTCGCGCAAACATATCATTCCTAAGTTTGGTGGAAACCGAATTAAAGTAATTCTTAAGTTTTTTGTCATGTGGTTTTATTTTTTAATTTCTTGTATCATACGTTTCTGTGCATCTGCCGTTTAGATAATGCAAAAGTCATCTAAGTTTGAATAGGCGTATACTTGGCCCTATTTGTTATCACAAAGTTAGATTTTTCTGTTTTGTTTTAGCTTTTCTAAGAAAGTATCAAAAGGTAAGGTAACATCTCGTTGGCTATATACAAATGACCAATCTACACTATTCAGTAACAATTTCAGCTTAAGGTGATCAATTTTTTAAATGTTCCTATTATTTTCTCGAGTACTTCTTTGTACTCTGTGGGAGATATCGATTGCAAATGCGCAAGTTGTTAAATCGTGATCGCTTCTTCCTAATGGAATATCATTAGAATTAAACCTGATATTGTTACGGTATCTGAGATAAATATGATAAAGACCAGTATGACAATTTCCAATAGTGACCGCTCACGTGGAAAATGGATACACAGTAGATGAACGCTTCAATCCAATTCGGTCCATCCTTGCCAAGCGTATTCCTATGGGCCAATGGGAGAGAGAGCCGACACTCAACACGGTCATGTTGACGCCCAGTGTCAAAAAAATGGTTTTCATGTTTGTTTGGCGGAGGTTGGATGGAGTGCACAAGACGCGATCACAATTTTTAATAAAAGAAAATGACAGTAGAAGCAGCAAAATAACGTTAATATCTGGCAATTGAATGTAGCCAGCTCTTATGCCAGATATAAATGTTCTAATCAAGTCCAATCCCGCGATTCTAATTCCACTTAAAATCTTATGCATCTCAAAAAAATAACATTTCCTTCAAAGCTTCCTTTAAAAAGTTAATGATTCTCTTCGGCTCCTCTATCCACTTAGTTCCCTTTCGTTCCATTCTCCGCTGTCGTTCATTCTTCCATTCGGAGCTATATTAGTAGTAGCATCAATTAGCATTAACAAATTAACAGTATTAGTAATATTAACCACTATATGTGTCTATAGCATTGTTCTGCATTTTTGCATATTCATTAACGTATCACTCTCCCAGTTTCCAGTTGGACTGCGTACTGTTCTCCTGACTGACTTTGGCCTGAGCCTAGCGGCAGGGGGAGCGTGCGAGGTTCTGTTCTGTGCTGGGACGAGTGCTGCACGCCTGGTGTGGAATCTCCCCGTGCCATACACCCTAGTGGTGGCTTGCACGGTACTTCGTAGATGCAGATATTACGCGAGCCATTCGAATCCTCCTCCGCGCCTCCTGTTGGCCGCCCCGAGCCGTCAATAACCATTCGACGACCTGTGTCATGACCAGCCCCGCTAGCCACTAGACCAGACCATTCATTGATTCATGTATTCTACCAGCTGATTGGTAGGTTCTTGGAAAGTCCCCATTTTGTATCCCAACCTAATAGAAATTGTATCGCTTTCCCTCCTAAAGATGGCCCGTTATTAGATCCCTCTTCAATTCTTCATAATTTCTACCTCCTCTTATTTCGTCCAGAATTCCTATCCTCTTCCTTCCTCTCCCACGCTTCCCCAGTGTTCTCCCCTCTATCACTCTCTTCAACATGCCCTCTCCTCTCAAAACCTCCTCCATCCATCTCTTCTGCCTTCTCCGAACCTCTGCCACAAGCTTCCTCTCCTCTCCGACCATATCCAATACCTCCTCGTTCGTCGTTCTCACCATCCAGCAAACCTTCTCCATCCTTCTCCAAACCCACATCTCAAACGCTTCAAGTCTACACACATCCTCCCTTCGCAATGACCAAGTTTCCGACCCATATAGCGCCACGCTCCATATTTAAGTTTTTACCAGCCTCTTCTTTACGTCTCTTCTCAGACCCCCCCTCATCAATTCCCTTCTCTTCGAAAAAACTTCTTTAGCTAGCGCAATTCTGTATCTGATGTCCTTACCATTAAACACATTCGCCTCCAAAATACTACCCAGATACGTAAACTGCTCGACCTGCTCTATCTTCTGCCCTCCCACCCTTATATTCAGCTCCGCCTTCTTACTTCTAGAAAATCTCATCACTCTTTTATTCCTGTGGTTGATCTTCATCCCATACCTTTCGCACTGCACCTCTTACGCATTCACCATTGTATTTAAATCCTTAGCAGACTTACTAACCAATGCTTGATCATCTGCAAATCTCACTGATTTTATCAGCTCCCCTCCTACATTTATTCCTACCTCCTCCTCTCCCCATGCCTCCCTAACCATTTCTTCTGAATACACGTTAAAAAGCAACGGCGATAGTGGGCACCCTTGCCGCACTCCCCGTCCTATCGTGGCCCATCCCGATTCTCCATTGGCTACCCTAACCTGCGCAGTCTGATTCATATACAAATTTCGAATCAGACGCCTGTCCCACCAATCGCCACCTAATTTCTTCAACACTCCCATTAATTTCGTCCTTTCCACCCGATCAAACGCCTTCTCGAAATCTACGAAGCATGCAAAAACATCCCTCCCATACTCTAGGATTCTTTCTACTAGCGTCCTCATCACCGCTATAGCGTCTCGCGTTCCCGTCCCTCTCCTAAACCCGAACTGGTCGTCACCCAGGTATTCATTTGCCTTCTTCTCTAGCCTTCTGTTTAGAATCCTCAGAACTACTTTGGCCGCGTGGGATATTAGGCTTATTGTCCTATAGTCTTCGCAAGGTTTTGCCTTACTCTTCTTCGGCATAGAAATTAGTACAGTCTTCGCGAAGTCTTCCGGCCACACTCCATCCTCATAAATCCTACGAATAAGTGCAAAAAGCTTTCCCCTTCCGTTCTTCCCCATGCTCTTTAATAACTCTGCAGGTATGTCATCTATTCCCCCCGCCTTATTCCTTTCCATGTCTCGTAGAGCTCTTTTGATTTCGCTATCTAGGATACTTGGTCCGATGCCATCTCTGTCGATATTGTCTTCCCTTTCTATATCTAACGTATTGGGCCTTATTTCATTACCATACAGCTTTTCAACATATTCCTTCCACCTCTCCTGGATCTCTCTCGGTTCTACGATCACCTTTCCCGTCTTGTCTGTTATCGTTGTAATTCCCCTTCCCTTATTGCCACCCGTAAGTTCCTTTACTTTCCGATATAATGCATCTGCTCTTCCCTCTTTTTGGTATTTCTCTAACGCGTCGATCTGTTCTCTCCACCACGCCTCTCTTGCTTTCTTTGTTTCTCTTCTAAGCCTGTTATTAAATTCTCGGTATTTTCTCTTACCTAGCTCTGAGTTCCTTTACTTCCGATAAAATGCATCTGCTCTTCCCTCTTTTTGGTATTTCTCTAACGCGTCGATCTGTTCTCTCCACCACGCCTCTCTTGCTTTCTTTGTTTCTCTTCTAAGCCTGTTATTAAATTCTCGGTATTTTCTCTTACCTAGCTCTGAGTTTACGCTCTTCCATTTCCTTCTCTCCTCCATCTCCCTGATCATCTCCTTCATGATCCACGGTTTTCTAGTTTTGGTTGCACTCACTACGCCTACCGTTGCTTTCGCCTCTTCTACAATTCCATTTTTCAAATTTCCCCATTCATCTTCCACTGATCCAACTCCATGATCCTCACCCATTACCTCATCCACCTTCTCTCGATACTTTTTCTTCATTGCCCCAGTTAATGCCTCCGTATTCCACTTTTTAACCCTCATTCCCATACTTATATTTTTCAGTTTTACCCGACATTTCATGACTAATAAGTTGTGGTCTGTGTTTGAATCAGCTCCTGGAAAAGTATGCGAGTTTTTAACACTATTCCTGTATCTGTGACGTACCATTATATAATCTATCTGGAACCTATCTGTGTCTCTCGGCTTCTTCCAAGTGTACCTACGTCGAGGATTATGTCTGAACCATGTATTCGTAACTACTAGGTTATTTCTGCGGCAAAAATCCACAGCTTTCTCGCCCCGGTCGTTTCTCTTTCCTAGCCCGTAATCGCCCACCTCCCGCCCATCTCTTCCTTCACCCACCACCGCGTTCCAATCCCCCATTACTACCAGGTGCTTACTTCCTGGTATCCTACCAATTATTTCCTCTAGCTGATCGTACACCCCATTTACCTCCTCCTCTTTATGATTAGAGGTAGGCATATAAACCTGGATTATAACTAAATTCGTTGGTTCTGCTTTTAGTTCCACGACTATTATCCTATCACTCACCTGTTCTGCATACACTACTTTTCTACCGAGTTTCCTATTCATTACGAATTCAACCCCGCGCTGACTTTCATTTCCTCCACTATATATTACTCTATAGTCGCCGCTCCAGGAATCCCCGTCCTCCTTCCATCTTACTTCACCCAGACCCATGATGTCTACACCCACCTTCTCCATTTCTTATTCTCTAGCTTCTCCGCCCTAAGCATAGTCCTAGCATTCCTCGTGCCTATTCTGATAGTTTTGTTCCTCTTCTTTATCTTCTTTTCCTCTGCTGCTGCTACGTCTGAGCAAGGATTTCGTGTGATGACGACCGCAGGGGCCTTGCTCCCACCGCTGCCGGGCACGACACCCGGCCCTCTTGGCCGAGTCCCGTAGTTTCCAGGATTCATTATCAATTGAGAACTGTCCATAATTTCAAGGTTTTTGTTTCAATTGAGATAGTATTCCGTGGCCTTACTCAATAGTGTTTTTTACGTGACACCATCACTTCAGAGGCCGCCCCACTGGGGTCAGATGCTTTTTGTAGCCGCCTCACTGAGGTACAGACGCTGCGCGGACTACCATTCGTCTGTCTCCTAAACTTCGACCAATCTGGCATGGGTGACCCTACCATGAGCAATGCTCCCGCCAGTGCAGCTATAGGGGTCATCGGAGCACGCAAGCCCTTCAACCACGACAAGGTTGTAGTCCAAGAGAAGGGTAGACCAGACCAGCTAAGGGAATATATCACTCACTCAGTCATCACTTAGTAACAGAAAAATATATCAGAAATAACTGCCATTTTCTCTTGTTCGCAGTGCAATAGATTTCGTGTGATGGTAGTAATGGGTTAAAACTAAGTATGCAGACGACGCGCGACGCTGAAATGTAACTTTTAATTTCATTAATACTTTTGTTACTGAGCGCCTTAGAGCTTGATGATAAACATCATTATCACCGTACATGAATACGCAAATACTGTTGTTACGTATACCGATATAATGCGGACTTGCCCTCCTGGATTGGTGGCTCATCTTTGGCCTCCGCGGGAAACGACTTTTTTAAGGGAACATGCCTAGGCGCCCAGCTTCCAGACCTTCACTTCTCTACGACCGTGGTCATGACAACCGAGGAATATCTCGGTGGTCATGCCTGTGTGCATGGTCTTGTCGCCCTTGGGGCTTCGGTCGATTCCCTGCTGGGGTGCGAGAGGGACTGCGTGTGAGTGAGGAGGTGCAAAAACAAAGCGGAGGGAGACCGAGCAGCTTTCTTTCGCGTGGCTGTGTCTACGACCCCCCATGGCCAAGCGGACCCGCCTCCGCCCCTGACCAACTTCGCCCCTCCCCTCGCTCACCTCATTTTCTCTCTTCCTACCCCTTGCTGTTATTTTTCCAGGAGGAGAAAAGCAATGAATTAAAAATTCTCCACCCACCTCGGCGTGATTGTATTTCGTCGTCGTCCAGTTTACAGCGTCGTTATGTTACATCCAGATATCGTCGAGTTTACAGCGTCATCAGTCATTTAAATGTTGTGCGGACGCGTACATTGAGATATTTCTGGTACTACTTACCTTAGAGATGTGGGTGCTGATAATAATTTAGTTGAGAATATTTTAGTGTCTTAATTTTCATGGTTGCCTAGGGGAGAAACTCAGCGTAGACTACGTATTACCACCGGTTAAATGATACAAAATTATAAACTTTGTTTTGCTGAGACGAAGCAAAATAATTTTTTAGCCAATGCTCTCGAAGATCCTACAAAAGCAGATGGTTGTGCAGATATATTTGCCTGATTTGGAAAAGTGATGCAATGAAGAACAGTCTGGTGATTCCGTGTTTCACGGCATACGAGTAATGGATTGATGTGTCCGAATTTAATCAAAAGGATTGACTTTTAAAGAACGTTTCACCAGACTGAGGAGTGTACTCTGTGTTCTAAACCTAAGCATCTTAGTTTCAGTATTGGCTGAGTGCTGAGGGTACAGGTCTGTGATTTAAGTTCGGGATGATGAACGAATGGTGTATGAAGTTTATGAATGAATGTGGAATTCGATGAATATAGCACCAAAGAGAAGGATTATTACACTTATTTATAACTGATGAGCTTGTATAATGCAATGCGTATGAAGAAGGAATATAAGTGTGCAAGGGCCGTATGGAATAAAATTAAAACAGAGTTAGTTCGTATTCGCTGAGTTTTCTCAGAATTTTGCTGTGTGGCTAAATCTCTAAGGAAAGGGATCGGGGTACATATGTACGTATGAACGATATTTTGATATTTCCGGCTTCTTAAAGAACTCATCATCAAAATGACTGCAAATCAAAGAGTAAACAGTAAATAACATTTTGATTCTTTCTTTTTAACTAATAAGTCAGCGACCATAAACCACCACATTCAGAAATTGTGCCTGTTTCACACGTTTCAACTAACTACGTTGTAATGTGCTCCGATCTCAATAAACATTCATAGAGCCATATTATTTTAACCAAAAAAACATTAAAGTAAAGTATTTTACATAATCTTAGTTATTAGTAATGCTTATAA
Source organism: Pyrrhosoma nymphula (assembly GCA_963573305.1). Lineage (NCBI taxonomy): Eukaryota > Metazoa > Arthropoda > Insecta > Odonata > Coenagrionidae > Pyrrhosoma > Pyrrhosoma nymphula. The sequence goes on along the minus strand of OY754332.1, from coordinate 99,039,307 downwards.
ATTAAATTTATGCATAATCCTTACAACTGCTTCATAGTCTGTCGTGTAGTATGCATTCTAATTAACAAAATCCATTTTTATGTTGGGCATTCATCCATATTAGAAGCTGCTTTATTGACTATATTAACTGTAAATATTGACTACTCTGCTCAATCATTCTAGCCACATTAGTCGCAACGCCTATTCGTTTGCCTTTGAAAACCGGATGAATGTTTCCCGGGGAATTATGACGCATATGCCTCCTCAACGAGGGTAATGAGATTTGGTGAAAATGGATTTCACATGCCGTGGGAAAAGGAGCGAGTAAAAGACAGTTGGACTTGATTTAACACTTCCTGCACTTTTACTCCTCTCGACTAAAGACGTTTCCGATAATCTCGTCCATAGATGACTTTATTTGTCCTCATTTCCTCCCGCTACCATATCATTGCATAAAATTGCTTTTCTCGTGGAATAGTTTGTGACTTTTTTTTTACAAGGCATCCAGTTGAATCCCCGTTAAAAGTTTTCACGAGTGCTATCGCAATTATGTTCTCTTTTTTTCCATCCTTCTTCAAACCCGCATCTCAAACGCCTCAAGTCTACGCACATCCTCTCTTCACAATGACCAAGTTTCCGACCCATTAGTGCCGCGCTCCATATTTAAGTTTTCACCAGTCTTATCTTCACGTCTCGTCTAAGACCCCCTCTCATCCATTCCCTTCTCTTCAAAAATGCTTCTTTAGCGAGTGCAATTCTGCATCTGATGTCCTTACCACTAAACCCATTCTTCTCCAAAATACTTTCCAGATACGTAAACTGCTCGACCTGCTCTATCTTCTGCCCTCCCACCCTTATATTCAGCTCCGCCTTCTTAAGGCTGGGACACAATCAACGTTAGCGTGTGACGGGAACCGTGAATCGTATTACGTGGGACGGGAAATTTCAACCACCGGACACAATCGACGTCACGGTGTACCTCCCGTGAAAATTGACTGTCGTAAGCGCAACGGCGAATTCGGGTTATTTTAAGGTAAACTGTGAGCCAAAAATACCGTTTATCTTGTATTCACGCATTTATAGACACTAAGCAGCGTGGCACTGACTCTTGGTTAAGAAGATGGCTGGAGAAACTTGCGAAATATTTTGAAAGCTTCAAATAAAAGCTAAATATGGACTGGACGTCCGCCATTTTCTCAATTTGTGTCTTCTGACTTCTGTGGTCCCGATTGGTTCTTCGTGTACGGGAAACGTGGAGAGATGAAAGTTGCCCATCTCTCACGTACACGTACTCCTGGGACACGTTGGCTGTGTCCGTCCCCGGTACTTTCCCGTTAGCCATCTCCACACGTATTCCCGTCAACGGCTCGCGTCACACGTTAACGTTGATTGTGTCCCAGCCTTTACTTATAGAAAATCTCATCACTTTTTTATTCTTGTGGTTTATCTTCATCCCTTACCTTTCGCACTGCACCTCTAACGCATTCACCATTGTATTTAAACCCTTAGCAGACTGACCAGCCAATGCTTGATCATCTGCAAATCTCACTGATTTTATCAGCTCCCCTCCTACATTTATTCCTACCTCCTCCCCCCTTGCCTCTATTGCCATTTCTTCGGAATACAAGTAAAAAACAACGGCGATACTGGGCACCCCTGCCACACTCCCCGTCCAATCGTGGCCCATCCGATTCTCCATCGGCTACCGTAACCTGCGCCGTCTGGTTCATATACAAATTCCGAATCAGACGCCTGTCCCTCCAACCGACCCCTAATTTCTTCAACACTCCCATTAATTTTGTCCACTCCACCCGATCAAACGCCTTCTCGAAATCGACGAAGCATGCAAAAACATCCTACCCATACTTTAGGTTTCTCTCTAATAACGTCCTCATCACCGCTATAGCGTTTCGCGTTCCCGTCCCTCTCCTAAACCCAAACTGGTCGTCACCCAGGTATTCATTAGCCTTCTTCTTTAGACTTCTGTTTATAATTCTCAGAACTACTTTGGCCGCGTGGGATATTAGGCTTATTGTCCTATAGTCTACGCACGTTTTTACCTTGCTCTGTTTCAGTATAGGAATTAGTACAGTCTTCGCGAAGTCTTCCGGCCACGCTCCATCCTCATAAATCCTACAAATAAGAGTAAAACGTTTTCCTCTTAGATTTCTTCCCCATGCTCTTTAAAAACTCTGAAGGTATGTCATCTATTCCCTCCGCCTTATTCCTTTTCATGTCTCGTAGAGCTCTTTCGATTTCGCTATCTTGGATACCTGGTCCGATGCCATCTCTGTCGATGTCGTCTTCCCTTTCTATCAAGGATGTTAAAATGAAATGGAGTAGGCATGACCGTGAACGCTCATGAGCGAAAGTGAAGCAAGAATAGGGGTGCTTGGGAAGGGTTTTGTGCCGAGTAGGTGTTGCCAAACCAGTCACTAAACATCGCCTGGCCTGTGGTTTTTAACTTAGATTTGACGAAAATCAAAAGCGACCGCCGGACACGTAAGACAGAGGAAGGTCTAAACTGTGCCGACTGCAATGGCGGAATTGGCTTCAAGAATCAAGTGGTAAGTCGCCTCCATTTCTTTTCTAACCTCCCCTCTTTCTTTATCTAACGTACTGGGCCTTATTTCTTTACCATACAGCTTTTCGACATACTCCTTCCACCTTTCCTGGGTCTATTTTGGTTCTACAAAAAGGATAAGGGATGGGAAGAAATCTGTAAAAGATTGCTCGAGCCAAGCCGAATTGGAAGAAATGACTATAGTTTTAAAATAAGGGCACGACAGCAAAAAAACAACACAGGAAAATTTTCCGTCGTTAACAGGACGATAGAGGAGTGGAATGCCGTACCTGTAGAAGCATTAAATCTTTTCCCAAAATGTTATAAGAAGTTCAAGAAGAGACTTCGCCTCACAAACATTAAGCGAACCAACTCATATTAATTATGTGAAATATTGATTATTGTTTGTTAATTGAGTATTGGAGTGATGCATGGACCAATACCACCAGGCAAATTCCGAAAATAATGTAATTGGTTAAATAAATAAATAAATACTGTGGAAAAATAAGAGAAACTGAATCCTCCTTTCTTGACCAACTCAAGGAGTAATATCATTACTATTTCCTAAGTCTCGCGGACTCTTCTGCAGCATTTTAGATTGAAAATATTTACGAAAATCCTGCTTGAGATAAAAGTGTTAATGGGAGACATCAATGTCACGTTGAGATAGTAATCTTAAGGTCCCTGAGAAATATCTTTGTAGGTGATTTCGCCTCGAATGAGACGCATAACTACATTTCTACGTCTTATCGCCGTTTTCACGGAACTACTGCGACGAGAATAAACGCTGTAACAACCTTTATCTTCCGCAATCATACCAACTATTTAGTATCTGATTACTCAAATTTCAGCGTTGGGATTGGGTCTAGGCGTTGGTAAATGAAAGGAAGTTTGTCTAAATAATGCCTTTATTTAATATTTAATAATTTATGAGGTTCGAATTTAGTTAAGCCAGTAGTTAAACTTTTGTCTATAAAAATATTTTTTTCAACTTTATGAACTCATAATACATCTACCAAAAAGGACAATTGCTAATTTAAATAACTCTGAATAGCAAAATGGCAGTATAATTTATACTAAAAGCAAGGGAAATGGAAACTCTCAAGGCATAGTGTGACTTCCATAGTCTAACTCTACAAGTTAAGTAACACTTCAATTTTGCTCAACTCTAAACCAAAGCCAGTTTTCTGAGTTAAAACACTCTAAATTGCGTGAATAAATCCACCACTTGGTTTCTCCATCGATACTTGAGGTGCATTTGATGAATATGAACAAACTATCTTATTTATGACTAATTTATCAAGGAAAAGTTAGCCCGTGGATACAATTGGGATGAACCGGAGATATCTCCGTAAGCGTCCGTTTTGACCGCTATTCATTCGTTCACGTTGTGGCCGCTCAAACAGCTTCACAGGCAAAGATTGTGGTAGTACGTTGGAGGGACCAGGATATTTTATCGCAGCAAATCTAGTATCATAGTATACGTGCTGGATACAAGTAAGCTAAGCGAGGCATCGTATGATACGTAGCGTTGAATAACGTTAATTGGGATTTTTTAAAGAATGCTTTGCATGTGCGACGTTAAATAAGGGGAAATCAGCTTCTCCCTTGTTAGTCTCCACTTGTAATATGCTGCCACTATTTGAGATCCTTGTGAAGTAGGCTTGAAAACTGAGTTAGAACGCAGGCAGCGAAGATCGGCAAGATGCGTTGAAGGCCGTTATGATAATCTCGTTAGTGTTACTGACCTTTTGCAGCATATGGGATGGGAAACACTTTCAGACAGTCGATTAAAATGTATAGACTCAATCTGTAATGTAAGTTCGAAACCGATCTATTCTCTGACGACGTTGATAATAGCACGCCGTGCATCTTTACAACATAACTCTTGAGTCTCTGTACAATTGTGTAGTTGTAAAATACTTATATACTAACGGTCCCTCTGCATTGGGAGCATATAATATTCTACGAATCCGACATACTAGGGTAGATCAGATGATGAGAATAAAACTAGGGAACTGGACCGCAGAACGAACAGATTTAAAATGTATTTTTCCCGCGAAAGATAAGGGACCATAACAGCTGCCAATGATACTTTAAACTGGGTTTTTTCGATAGGTAGTGTAGCTCTTAGTAGTAGTAGTACTCCCTAATACTTGAATATTTATCTGTTCCCTAGTACTAAAAGCACGCCGTGCATGTTTTCAACATAACTCTTGAGTCTCTGTCCATATGTATAGTGACAAAATACATATATACTAACGGTCCCTCTCCATTGGGAGCATATCTGTAGTGCAGTGCATGCTTATGAGGCTTCACCTCATGACATGCATTAGCGATTTATGCTAATTCATAGTTAGTCGTAGTTAAACTAACTAAATGACATAGTGTAATGCATGTTGGTGACTAATCACACCCTGCCACACACCTCTGAGGTGGCTTGTAGAGTATTTTGTAGATATAGATGATTCTGCAATACTGGGATAGGAAATCGGTCGATATTTGGAAAAGATGGGATATGGGTTCATCCGCTGATTAATGATGTTGAAAGCAGGGATGTGACCCGGTACGGAACAATACGTTTCGTGCCGGACCGAGTCGGCAAGAAATACCCATTATGCTAAAGTGCCGGTCCGGGAGAGGTACGAAATTACTCGAAATGATTTTGTTTCGGACCAGAAGAGGCACGAAATTTCCCAAAATGATTTAGTGCCGGATGGCATTGGTTAAGTGCTTTTTCGTGCCATTTCGGATCACTCTTCGTGGCTAACACAAGTATACTACATTAATAATCACTAGCACAAATTAGGGTATTCATTATTGACGTAAACAAAAAAAACTCAATATTTCCCATACCACTTGTGCACACAAGAGTTACGGACGCAGGTATCCCTCTAGACCATGTACAAGGGTGCCGCTTCCGGGTTCCTTACCCGCCTTACACGCACTGATAAAACGAACCTGATCATGCTTCGGGGTTACACAACTGGATTATGGATCCAGGAACACACCTGCTTGTCCCCTTCTTAGTCCGCGCCCGGGTGCCGTGCCTGGGGTCCGCGCCCGGGTGCGGCACCTTGTGAGGTTCAATGGATAATTATCTTTGAGTGGTGAGAGGTCGCGTTGACAGCGGGTAAGACCATTGAGGTAGATGGAGGGGGCGCTAGCTATGGTGGCCAATGCTTGAAAGTGTAACGTGGGCGTGGCCTGTCCGCCATACTTGTTACCCCCGATTTACAGGAGCACTTACGGGCTGACGCTCTAATTTTGCAAATTTACGACGTTTTTCAACAGTAAATCTCTTAAAGTTAGCAAGTATTCCCTTCTTAAAAACACAATCTCCAAATATTTCCACAGTTTATAGGGTGACATCGTCCGAGTCGCACGCAATTTCATTAAGAAATATGTACAGCACTCACTAACATACCCAAAGATTAATAGGAGAGTACGCTCTTTCCTCACACAAGAAATAATGATCACCAAGGATTAAATAATTGAGAACGATTACTATGACTTACTAAGTAATTAATTTCACTGGGCCGATAAAAACAGCGAATATTTGCGAAGATTGGCAGATCAGAAAATCTCCAAAGCCCGGCTGAAGACTACAAGCACTCACTAACATACCCAGAGATTAATAGGAGAGTACGCTCTTTCCTCACACAAGAAATAATGATCATAAAGGATTAAATAATTGAGAACGATTATTATGACTTACCAAGTAATTCATTTCACTGGGTCACTAAAAACCACGCATTTTTGCGAAGAGAAGCGGATCGGAAAATCTCCAAAGATGCTCGGCGGAATACTATAAGCTCTGGCTATGCATATTCTAAGCACTAAAGTCATTTTTGCAGATGTCGTAGATATAAACCAAACTACTAATATTGATAAAAACAGTCCAAAATTAGGTAGCCTGCCTATACCTTGGCGTGCATATAGCACAAAAATCACAATCTTACTTACAATGTTTACTACAGATGACCAGATTTTCGTAAAGCTGTAAATGAGTGTAAATTCCCGAAAGGACAATGTCAATAAAACGCTGATATATAACTTTGAATATACGATACAATGACACCTTTCAGTTCACGCTGAATGAAGACGAGAAGTTTTCCCAGCAAATCATACCTTTCAACACAAGTTGAGAATTTGTCAGACTAGGGTTTCCTCTTGCTCACCCGGCGGAACTTCCTGAAAATTAAGTAGGTGGAAAACATCTTAGAGCATATTAATTCATAATCTACTTTATTGGCCAAAAAATGAAGTCACAACACAAATTGTGGAGAAATAGGCATTCAATATTACAAGTAATATATCTTAAACAGTAAAGAAAGGGAAGCATCCAGATAATCCTCATTTCACAATCCTCCCATTTCTTGAGAAAAGGTAGTCATTACATAGCAATTAATGATAAGCACTGATGACTTTGCCTTGGGTCTAACTGCACAAATCACCCTGAATTTAGAACACCAATGATTTCTAAAAAATATTACATGGGTAAGACACCTTCACTCCACATCTTTCTTGAGTTGATATCAGGTGAGAAACACCACGGACACCAAGACTTGGAAGTATATTTCCATAAAAAACTTTAAAATACTGTAGCCACTTAAAAAACAGGATGCAGCCATCTCCAACTCCACAACTTCCTGACTCACATGCAATCATATAGTTGTATTGCAATAACATTTCACTAATTCATATAAGCACCAACAACTTCACGACTTATGAGTACTTGCAGCGTCTACTTAAAACCATTGTAGCTTTTAAAAAAATAGGATTCAACCGACTCACACTCCTAATCTTCCACAATTGCGTTTTCACATTGTTTCATGATAAGTACCGACGACACTACAGTATAGTCCTCATTAAAATTAGCATTGATGTATACAGCCATCAGAAGAAACTAATTATTCACTATCACTTTGTACATTATTAAAACAAAATGAAGACATATCAATAGTGACATAGACCTTTCATTAGGGTAGTGAAAATAGCATATTAAATCAATGAAAATAATATGATGTGATAATCCAAACACACACGATTGTCAGATGTCACAGAGAAATTAATTGATGAACTTCCATCCATCACCTTCCTTTTCTTCAATCTAGGACTTAGATGAACTTTCTGTAAGGAGAAAAAAGAAATGTTGTGGCTGAGTTTAACACGGACAACAATTCAAATCACACTGGATAATTTCTCTTAAAGTATTCTCTAAATCTACAATATACTTTCTTTTGGACTTTACTATACATTTTTTCAGTACTTGGTGAAGTGCGAACAGCTTCGTTAGGTATCAATTAATAAGTGCACATTCTTCCTTAGCAAGCACAAAAAATGTGTCCTGCATAGACTCGAATAGTACGTCTTATCCCTTAAACTAAGAGCTTATTTACCCAAAATTATATTCCACTTTCCTTGATCCAATACAACGAAACAACCCACATCTAGCATTGAAATGAGTATTTACGTACATTGTTAAACTCGTATTGAGTTTAATGCGTAAAATATGGCCGAAATTACCAGCTTTGTCGCTTATTAATCTCATTTTCCTCATTCCATATGTAGTACATATCTACTGGCCGTTAATAATGACAGGTAATGGTTTCGAAAGTAATTCAATTAGATCCTAAATATAATTTTCTAAATAAATGCATGCGTAGGATATAAGAATTAGGTGACCAAATGAACAAACATTCGAGTACGCAATGAGTATGAGCCGTGAAAGCACATGTGCTTTTACGAGCTCACGCGGTCAATTATACTCTCTTAGTAAAATCAATCGAATATCTGAATAATATAATCCATATAAATAAGAAATGTGTCAAACCTGTGAAAGGTTACTCCAGATTTAAGGCGATCGCTGTGACAACTGCACCCGAATGCAGTACAACACACCATCTGAGAACAAATTAATAATAATTCATAATCTCAACGAAAATCCATCCAAAAATCCAGTGCAAATAACAGCTCAAAACAACTAGAATATGATTCAAGACTTACTCACCTTATCTTTCTAGTAGAAGGCAGATATTTCAGCGTAATTTCCACCAATGCGTCCAAACTCCCGTGCAATTCAATGGCAAGTCAAGAAAAAACGGGGGTATCCATCATGGCGGATATTTCGACCGTCAGCCTTCAACTTAGTGACGTCATGCCCCCTCCATCTACCTCAATGGGTAAGACTGAAGGTTTGGTTTGTTCCTTTTTAAGCCCCTCTCCCACCACCGACTGGAATTTCCCCGCTGGGAAATGGTGGTTAGTCTCGGTGGATAATAAAAGGCGCACATTGGGGATTTTCCCTAAAGATTAACCGAGTAGTAAAGACTATGCCATGCACGTACCTTCCTGAAAGAGGTCTAAGAATAAATCGATGGACCGCAATGAAATGAACTTCTCGGAAAATATACAAAGAAGTCTCTTGAGGGTGAAATCCCGTTAAAACAGTGGCCTTCGAGTGGCCCGCCAGTAATGGAAGTAGCAGCAGGAGATCTTATAAGCTGCAAGGGTTATTGTTACTATCTCGTTGCTGCCAATTCTCAGTTGGATAGACACCTTGTCGGCGACTACATCATTATCCTCATCAGTCTTAACGTCGGCTACACCAAGGAAAATTGTGTTCGCTTCTGCTTCTTACAGTGAGTTGTGACAAGGCAAGACTTATGAATACCGCATAGTGAATTTGAAGCATGGGACGACCACTTTTGGATTTTATTCAAAAGTTTTTCCACTTTGATGAAAACACCCAAGTGTCCATATGTGAAATCGAAGACTGCTCGACCGTAATTAAAGTAAATAGCAATTTTAAACACGATTCTTCCGTTTCCAATAATGCGTCAATGAGAGCCGCTTTTATCATCCTTTCCTTTATTAGAGATGGGCACTAATCAAATCGCATTCTTTCTGTGAGTTGAATTTTAAAGCATGACTACTGTCGGGCACAACAGTATTAGCACTCGACTATGTAGCTAAACAATAAAAAAAACCAAGGGGTTAAAATTTTAAGTTTTCGCAGCGAGTAGAGTTGCTAAGAGGCTTCCGTGATCGGTTGCGTTGTGCGTGTTGATAACTTCGCAATGCGCCATTCCAGGAGGCATCTTAAGGAATGGGATTCATCAACCCATTCCTGAAGATGCGTCCTGCAATGTCCTCGAAAGCTCGGAAGTTATCAACGCGCTCAACGCAGCCGATCCCGGAATCCTCAATTAATAAAAAACTTGAGGTCTGCATAGAAACCATTTACTTCATATTAAATAAAACAACACTACGTTCAAATATAATTAATAATATTTTATTTCATTTAAGACATTTTTTAATAAGGCGATAACGTAAAAATTGACCTTTATAGGCATATTTCAAGCAGGCAAGTTTACTTTTTTTCTTATAATTCCTTTGTAGTATCGGTACCAAATTATGGTACCTGATAAACGAGATTGTTCTCTATTTGTGTTGCAAATTTCAGAATTTTATCGTATGAAGGTCTATGTGTCGTGTAAGTATCTATGTGAATTCTCTAAAACAACGTCTGAGTTTGAAAATGTTTTTCTCCAGTTCAGTCTCGGTTCATCGACGCACGGTCACGGCAATTTTATGCATGATAATTCAGGGCGGATCGCCGCCAGGCGCAACTCCACTGAACTGAATATAAATATCAATCAATTTATAATCAACAATTTATTTTTCCTTTAACTGGCACTAAAAATTAATGACTCATGCTTTGCTTATGACAATACAACCAAGAAAGCTTTTCTAAGACGTACCTCTCCGGAGAAATAGTGGATTTACAAAATGCACAAAAAACATTTTTGTCACAATATAAAATTCTAAAATTTATTTCTCTTGAGGAAAACAATGTTGTTTATCAGGTAGACTCACCTTGATGAAACAGTTCCATTGTCCTGATTCATAAGCCAATATTAGTTACACTTCACTATCTCCTCTCCCGCCACTCTCTTAAGTCTTTACCATGCCCCAAAACTCCGATGCCCCTCCCCTGTCAATGCCCTTTCTCCCTCGTAACATTCCATTCCTATCTCGCGCCACAGAATACTCCTTCCTTCCTTCTTTCATTTAACCAGTTCTTCCCCAGAGTTCACCTTAGTTCTCAATACTTTCTCTCCTCTAAGATTGTGTTCATGACTCTTCCCTCAAAATTGGTATTTCCTCGTTTTTCCCCACGTGCCTCCTGCATTGCGGCTACAATGATGCCTCCCTAGGATATTCACCAAACTGCCAACAGCACTTTCTTTTCCCCCATTTGTAGTTGTATACCTGCTGGTGGTTTCATAAATCCAAGGTTCTCTGCCCTCTCCTAACCAGAATTCTGTTAATCCCTTTGAATGCTCGAAGCGTCCTCAGACCCAACCGTACCCCATGCTGTGTCCCTGTCTGACTCCCCCCTTCTCTCCGCCATCTGTGGCAATGTTCACCTTCCAGTCGGTTTCCCCCATCTTTTTCAAGACAAAGAACAAAGTCTTCATCAAACTTCCCACGCTTCCCACTAATTGAATGAAGTACGGAATCAACTTAAATGGGTACAGTCCCAAAGTAAAAAAAATTAAGTTTCATTTCTCACAGAACGTATCGTTCCTTTTCGGATCAGCTCCAACTTGGCAAAATACGATCGGACCAAGATTTCCGTGCTTTTGATAATATTTTTCGCTTTCGCCCCTGAGTTCTGCGCTCTAGTTCTCCATCAGTACATCCAGGTCGCGCATTTGAGTCACCACATCCACGCCCCAATCCGTGTCCCGCACCCGCGTCCTTATTAGCACAACTATGCCATACATCCGCTTCCTGCAACCGAACTGTTTCCGCACCCCACAAGGGGTCCCGTACCCCGTAACGGCGTCTAACACCCTTACCACGCATCTGCATACCTGAATTAAGCCCCACAAGTTCGAAGAAAACAAGCAGAAATCACCAGGAATTTGAATTACACGTCAATAATAAAAAAATATGGAGAGAATCTGATTGAAATGTCATACACGTGTGTAATTCGCTCGATAAAAATCGCGCTAAAAGGCGGGTGCGTGTCCACTAAATACGTGTGCTCTGGATTTGTATTTATATTTTCTTGTTTTTATCCCATAAGTCCGCCGCTTAAAATAACCCAACTAATTTATTTTTGTTTCTTATTTTCCACTTCTTTCCTTGTTCTCCAATTGTTCATCATCATTTTGCTTTGTTTTCTCCTCTTCCCTTTGGTCCAGGTGTTATGTATTTTCTTCTATTCCCTTTTCAGGAAAATCTTGACATTTTGCATCAATATTCTAAATGCAATTTATTGCTGCATAATTCTCCGTTATCCCCATCTCTTCCATGTCTTTCTGTAATCCTTGGACCCACAGGTTGATATTCTTACTTTCTTACACATCATAACAGCTCGTTTTGTGAGTAAACGTATGCCCATATCAATTCTGAAAGCCGAAGGACCTATTTCTCCGTTTCCTGATTGCATCTGACATATTTTTTTCTCATCCTTGTAGCAGTATTCATTAATCCCAAGTCTAAAGACGACTTTTTCTGTTTTCAGTGATCCCAGAATTTTTCTCTGACCTTTATTTCCTTTATCATGTGGGTTTTCATTATTTGCAGATTAACATATCATGAATGGTATTCATGCAGCGGATCAGTCACTCCGAAGCCATTTGCTTTCGCAATTGGCTTCTAGCGAAAACTATCAATAACTGAGATGAATTCTTCTTTCCTTTTCTATACATGGGGTGCACAAAAATACCATTCATCATCATGGGATGATTAATAGCTATTTTATTACATCATATATCTGGTGTTGAGTATACGTATTCTGCGGTGAACATTCTCGTTTGAATGAAATTGGAAAGATGAGAGTATTGTTGGCGGCTGATTTGCAAAAGTCAGAGATCGTTATCTCACTGTACACTTTTTCAACGATCGAATGAAACAACGGCTTAATGCGGTAATCACGTATTTCAAGGGAATCTTGAAGAAATTCGTTTGCCTTTCGTTTATGTTCTTATATTATTTCTGGAATTAATTACATGGCGACCAGTCAAACTTCAGCCGTAAGCGGGCGAAATTATCTTCCTTAAGAATTCCGCTTTTTTCGAGGCCTGCTGTCACGTTTAATATTAAATATAAACTTAAAATAATTAATAAATTATGTACAACTCTTGGTGTGCGAATACGAAAAGTGAACTATAATCAGCTTCCATTGATACCTCATCTTCATAAGTTGACATGATGTTCTATTATAGTGTGGTAATAATTGCGACGATATGATGATATTAATTGATCAATATACATCCATTAATGACAGTCCTTGTTTCAAATCCACAAGTGTTCATCATAAGTCCTGTATAATACTGAGGATCCCGCAAGCTAGCCGTGGTATGAACATTTACGGCGTTGTTCGCAAGTGCACACAAGTATAAAAATCCCACGGGTAACTGTTTCCTCTCTGACATTCTCACGAAACCAATGGCTTCTTTTGGCATAAATGTGATCTAGTATAGTCAATTCCCACTTGCAAAACAAAAAATGGTAATTTTCTAACTATCTTATGAGCTGTCAATCTAGAAAGATATCCCGCAACCATGCTTCCAATTTCTTTTTTCGGCTATGATTAAATTACTAAAGGATAAAAGTCCCAGGCATCACACAATTACTCTAATATTTCGTCCTTGATTAATTCAGTATGGAGCTGAGACTAAAACTAAGTATAAATATAATTGATGCCAGTTTTCCCCGCTTAAGGATTGAGTGACTCCATTCGTCTTTTCAACAAAATCGTAATACTCGAGTAAATAATGACTGCCATTATGGTAGGTCTAGGTAGGTAGCTTGGGCACTGATTTCGTCCTCGGTAATGATTATAGTTTGCCTGTCCATTAATGGAACTTATCTCTTGAATTCATTGAATAATTTGCTTTTTTTCTCTTACTTGGCGTATACATTTTTAAATTAGATATAATTATAGCCAATGAGAATCTTATGTGCTAAAGGTTTTCAGTGTCGATGCAGAAAGATATTCTTGCAATCACGGTGGGTAATTAGGTTAGTTATAGCAAGTTTTTTCTCTTTGACATTAGGGATGATGTTTTAATTTTATTTAAAAATTTAAGCAGCTGGATGAAACATAGGTACAGTAACAATTAATGACTCGAAAATTACGAAAAACTCGAAAATTTAACTTTACCACTATAATTTATTAAATTTTATTGTCAAATTCAAAATCAAGCAACACATGGATCATTCAAGCACTTACCTGTTTAAATTAACCCAAATCGTATTTATGCATCTTCAGTCAGATTTAAATGCCTAATTTTGTTTATTTGGATAAACAACGTTTCTCGAGCTATATGACAGCGAGAATAGACCCCTTAGCCTAGATCTAGAGGATGAAGGAACAATAGATAAGGATAGCCTCGGACCATAATTACTTGAGAGTGAAATAGAGAGGGCATTAAGAGAGATGAAGGGTAGAAAAGCCGTGGGACCGATAACCTACCTTCGGAGCTACTGAAGAATCTAGGTAGTAAGGGGAGAAAATCGTTTTTCGAACTTATTCGCAGGATCTACGAGGAAGGAGTATGGCCAGAGGATTTCGTGAAAACAGTATTAATACCTATCCCGAAGAAGAAGAAATTGTCAGAATGCGAAGAGTATAGAACAGTCAGTTTAATTTCGCACGCAGCAAAAGTGTTGCTTAGAATACTAAATAGAAGGTTGGAGAGCAGAGCAAAGTGCTATTTAGGCGATGACCAATTTGGGTTTAGGAAGGGAAGGGGAACCAGAGATGCGATTGCGGTATTGAGGACACTTATAGATAGAAACATAGAGCATAATCAGGATGTTTTCGCTTGTTTTGTAGATTTCGAAAAGTCGTTTGACAGAGTAAACTGGGAGAAACTAATGCAGATACTGGGGAAAATAGGAATAGATTGGCGTGATAGGACTCCTATCACGCCAATCTATTCCTAATTTCCTATCATATCCTATCATAGGAGACTCATCCGAAACTAATATATGGGGCAGAGGGCTCAGGTAAGGGTAGCTGACGGTGAATCAGGGTGGGCAGTTATAGGTCGCGGGGTACGGCAAGGGTGCCCGTTGTCGCCTTTACTTTTTATCATCCTTGCTGAGGAAATGGTCAGAGAGGCATGGGATGAGCTAGATGTGGGAATGAAAGTTGGAGGCCAGTGGATAAAGTCGGTTAGATTCGCAGACGACCAGGCGTTGGTCAGTCGGTCATCGAAAAGACTGCAAACTTTAGTAGATGTACTGGAAAAGCAGTGTGAGAAATACGGAATGAAGATAAATAATAGGAAAACAAAAGTAATGAGATTCTGTAGGACAAAGAAAGCGAAGCTGGTGATAAGAGGAGGAAGTCACAAACTGGAGCAAGTAGAACAATTTAATTCCTTGGGTAGTACGCTGGAAGAAACAGGACATAGTAGCAAAGACATTAGGAGGAGAATAGCGCTAGCGAAGGAAGCGTTCAATAATAGAAGGGAGCTGATGACGGGGACCTTAGGTAAGGATGTAAAAAAGAGGCTAGAGAAGAGCTTGATATGGAGTGTGGCAGAAACGTGGGCCTTGAGAAAGGAAGACGAAAATAGGCTGAAGGCTTTCGAGATGTGGGTGTGGAGGAGGATGGAGAAGGTGCGTTGGACGGAAAGGAAGACAAATGAGGAAGTGCTAGACATGGTGGGCACTGGGCGAGGAGAGGAAATTTATAGATGAGATTAGTGGAAGACAGGGTAGGTGGCTGGAAGGGGTAATGAGGGACGATGGTTTGCTGAAGGCCGTGATAAAGGGTAGGATGTTGGGTAAGCGGGGAAGGGGAAGGAAGAGAATTGGTTTTATGGACGGGATGAAGAAAGGTAGGACTTATGCTGAGATGAAGAAAGAAATACTAGAGGTAGAAAGGACACGGCACGTGTATGAGTTCGTTGGATATTCTCTGTTTTTCATCACAACCTACCTCTAACCGGTAGATTACTGTAATGAATGAACGTTTCTCGAATAATTAGGTGAAAATCACAACTAAAGCCATTAAAAGAAAAAAAATTATCTGGTTTCATTGTGACCATTGAGTTTTAAAATAACAAGTGCATTACGGCGATATTTTAGGTGTCATGTATCAGTCATCAAGAGAGACTGTGCTAAGACAATTTAGATAAATATAAGTTGTCTAAAGCCGCTACAAAGGAAGCGTTCAGGAAAGCATTCACAAATTTTAAAAGGAAAACACTTGTAGAGCAGTTACGGGATGACCCAAAAGCATTTTGGTCTTATGTTAGGGAAGTTCAAGGTGAAAGATCTACCGTTTGTTCGCTAAGAAACGATAATGGAGATGTGTTAACAAACAGTTCCGATAAAGCCAATTTATTAAATTCCTACTTTAAGAGCGTGTTCACCGAGTCATCTGAGAATTCATCCGTGGCGGTTGATAATCACTGCATACGAAAGATGCCTCCCCTTGATATTAGTGCTCACGGAATAGAAATTTTATTGAAATTGCTCAGTCCAAATGAGTCACCTGGTCCAGACGAAATCCCTTCTCGCGTGTATAAAGAACTAGCGTCAGAAATTGCCCCCTACTTGCAGCTAATATTCACAAAATCCATAAAGCAACACGGAGTACCAAATGACTGGAAAATTGCCAATGTAACGCCCATATTCAAAAGTGGAGACAAGGAACAGCCATGTAATTACAGACCGATATCTTTAACGTCCATTTCATGCAAAATCCTTGAACACATTGTTGTCAGCTCAGTATTGAAACACCTAGACACGCATAACTTGTTAATGAGAACTCAACACGGATTCAGGAAAGGTAGATCATGCGAAACTCAGTTAGCGCTGTTTGCCCACGATATATTAGTCTCCGGAGAGGACAACATTCCAGTGGACGCGATTTTTCTTGATTTCAAAAAAGCATTTGATAAAGTGCCCCACGGAAAGTTATTAGTAAAACTAAAATCATACGGCCTAGACGATGATGTAATTTCCTGGATCAGAGAACTTTTGAGCGATCGCGTGCAAAGAGTAGTATTAGACGGCATAGCCTCCAACGAAGTTAGAGTCACTTCTGGCGTCCCTCAGGGTAGTGTCATAGGCCCACTCCTCTTCCTACTCTATATCAACGATATTGGTGAAATAATAGACAGTAAACTTCGATTATTTGCAGACGACGCTGTAGTATACAGAGAAATCCGTAGCAGTGAAGATAAGGATAAACTAACGAACGACCTTACTGCAATCCAAGCATGGTGCGATGCGTGGCAGCTAGAGTTAAATTTGAAAAAATGCTCGTAATGAAATTCTGGGGGAAAAATAACTCCCCACAACAGAGCTATTTCATTCAGGATACCCAATTAGAGACGGTAGAATCCGTAAAATATCTCGGAGTTAGGCTCAATAATGATCTATCGTGGAATAAACATACTCGGGAAATAACAGGTCAAGCTAATCGTAAATTGGGATTTGTTAAAAGAATTCTAGGCAAGTGCGACGACAAAGTGAGAGAAAAAGCCCTCGTTAGACCCCATTTAGAATATGCTTCCAGTGTTTGGGATCCTCATGAAACGGGCTTAAAAACAGAGTTAGAACGTGTACAGAGAAGAGCAGCCAGAAAACAAGACTAAATCTATTATGTAAATTCAAGAGTAGTTTATTTTCCGACGAAGTTGATCATATTTTACGACCGCCAACGTACTATGGTAGACTAGATCATAAAAATAAAATAAGAGAGATAGACTGTAGAACAGATAGATTTAAAATGTCGTTTTTTCCGCGAGCGATAAGAGACTATAACGGCTGTGTAAGGACTTAGAAATAGATTAGTTGACTGGTAGTGTAGCTTACTAACTTATGTATTTCTTAAAGCATGTTTACGGAGTTTTATGGTGTTTCTTACAGCATGTTTTGCATGTTCTAGCTTCGTAGGCAGTATGCCCTCTTAAGTAGCATGTAGAATATTATGTGTCATCGTATATGTGTGGCGTGCATGTGGGGATTCTCTTGCATGCTGCATGATGGTTTTTAGTTAATGATGGAATTGGTTAGTATCCTTAATATTCATGACCGTGCGGTGTGCATGTGGCGGTCCGCTTGCATGCTGCATTTTGGTGACTTGTCACCCCCTGCCAAACACCCTAGAGGTGGCTCGCAGGGTAATATGTAGATGTAGGTATTACGCCATTGCCTGGGTGACTCTGGAGTGCGAAGTGCAATGCAGTGGCTTTTAAACTTTGGTCTTGAGCGGTTTAACGCGGCTGCATCACTGATCCTCATGTTTGTTCCGGCGAGTTGTGGCGTGACAGCATTGCTGGCGCGGCATCGGAGGCTAAAAAGCACGGCAATCCGGCACTGCTCACTTGCGTCCCGCCAGCGTCGAGAGGCTGACTCTCTCGTAGCGGCGATGCGGTCGCTCATTGGCTGCTCGGGAGGGGTGTGTCGCGGAGGGGAGTGGCGGGGAGGGATAGAGGGAGGACGAGACAATCGTTTGGAGTAGGGGAACAAGGCTGCGCTGCGTGAACTTCACGCCGTGAAGGCAGGTGGTAATCTGTTTGAGCGGTTGGTGGTGCGTCGTGAGTTGTCTAGGTGCGCCGTTGGATTATGTTTGTGTTGTGTGACGACAAGTGCATGTGGATTGCGGTGGAGTGTTTTACATGTTTTATTCCTGGTGAATAAAAATAAGTGGGGCATTAGGGTATAATTTTGTCGTCGGTGTACTCCGTTGGGTTACGCGTGTGTTGTGTGACAAGTGAATCGTGTGTGTAGTGTGCATAGTGTGATAGTTAGATAGTTAGATAGATAGATGTGTGTAGTGTGCATAGTGATATTATTCAGTGTGCATAATCATTTTCAAAAAAGTAAATGTTTGTGAAAGTGAAAGTGATTGTGGTGGTGTGCATTCTATATCTTGTTTTGTGAATAGAAGTTCGTGGGGCTTGTGACCCCAAGTGTTTGTGTGTGTGTTAAAAATGTTGTGACCTTTGTGCTTGAGGAGTGAGATATCCATCGGCTATATTTGCAGCTTGCTTTTGGGATTATAAGTAAGTACTCCACGTTTTTCATTAGCCCTACGCTCTCTTGCTGGTGTAAATAAACGAAGTTGTCCTTGTGGATGCCGTATTTCCAAGCAGTGACGACGTTTCATGCCGGGAAGATTGTCACTCTTCCTACATGTAAAGTGACGTGATCGCTTTGTGAATCCTATAGGTTTGCTAAACTTGGTGGCACACGCCTGTGAAGGGTTGATGTTTGGTAGGGTAAGGTTTACACGAAAGGTGGGACAAAGAATTTGAAGTTCTCTCCTGTGTGAGTTATTTTGGTACATACTTCCTCCAATGGACGATTTATTCACCCTCGCCCACCTCCATTTCTCCACTAGCGAGTGTCACATTTTGTATATTTCGCTACACCTAAAATTCGTGAATTTATAATTAGAGCGCAGATCCTTCGCTAAGTTAACGATTGGAGTGCGTTGATTTTCAGCGCTAATGAGAACGAATGCTTGTTAAATGTTCAACATTGTAAGTAAATGGGAATAAATTGAGAAAAATGTTTGCTAGAAATTAAATATGCATACTCTTAACAATTCCTTGAAAATTTCAAATACCTATCTGTGATATGATATGGATTTATTATTATCTGAAAACAAATTTGATTTTTGGAATAAATTGGATGAATGCCGTGGTTGAAGATGTACTTTATAATCACCCTAATTGGGAATTGTATAACCGAAAAAAATGTTACTTCGTATTTTTCACACTTAATGGATTATCTCAACCGGTATCGATGCTAAACCCTTATTATTAATAAGAACTTTACTATATAGGCTTTTCTGGCAATGCCTTTTATCCTCCTGATTTCCTTAAGGCTGGAAGACGGAGGGTAGTTTTTGAAGGGAATATATCACAGTATTGCGGACGAGTAAGAGTTGAAAATGGTGAACAAGATCAAGGTCACGGCCTGGGATAGATGGCGAAAGGTGGAGGGTCGGCTATTGGGGTAATGTGTTCAAAGGAATTTGATCGTTCAACAAATCTGATCCACCTTCTTTAAAAAAAGGTAATTTCAAAGGTTTCCTTGAAGTCCAATTGGGTACCCCCACATCATACCTATAGGATTTAAAAAATAGTGGGACAGTCATTTCATTTCAATGCTTGGCAAAAAAAGGTTTTTTGTACTATTTATTAAAATATGCGTAATGTTCTCTTATTCCGTCACTTATTTTTCTCCAAGTACGTCCAGCATAAATAAGTATATTTGGGTGAATTACACTGTAGTAAGAAAACACGCAATCTTTGTCTTTATCTTGAAATATGTCTTAGGGATTAAAAAAAAGTTTTTCGATGATTACAGGTTTTTCATAGAACATTTTCGCTTTCTCTTCGGGGATGATATTATTCAGTGTGCATAATCATTTTCAAAAAAGTAAATTTTTACATTTTCATCCCTCAAAAAAAACCCCCATGCTTTAACCTAACGGAAAGCTAATGTAGGGTAGGGCATGAAAGACACTGCGAGAAAAATTTGTGGTGAACCTCTTGGTAGCGACGCGGGCATATCGTTGACTTCAGTCGAAGTATTCAAAAAAGTGTGGAGCGGATGAATTATTATGGTTTTTCTTTTATGATGTCTTAATTCCATGAAGTGAAATTGAGAACTATCACTTAAACTTATATTGGGATTTGTACCTTTATGGGAACACCCTAAACTTAATCTGCTGACGAAACCGGCCTGCAGGTGAACATCTTGTGGGGTTGCTTTAACAAAAAAAGAAACGCAAAGGCCATGTCTTGGTACCCTTTAACTTACCTGTTATTGACGATCAAATTTTTTTCAGGAATGCTTTTCTCCAATTTTTGTTATTAAGCGCTGAGCGAGTTCCTAACAATTATTGTTGTTTTTCCTGCGTTTAAATGTTTTAAAAGCTGAATTTTTTCCTTATCACCTTGATTCACGTCGCTTTGGAGGATAATTGCTGAGCATGTGTGAACAAAAGAGAATATGGCTCTGTTACTTGTTTTCACTAGGAGCACAAGTGGCTCATTATGCTTATATTTTTTCTCGAAGATGTACCTTGAAACTTAATCAACGAGGTGAAAATAGCAGCTGGCCAAATTACTTTGTTTCGCAATTTTTTATAGAAGCGGATGTTATGATCCGGTAATGCTAACTTTGGAAATCTGATGCAAGCATTGTCATTCATTACGGATTGATGTTTCTCGTTTCTGTGCTGAGAAGTTAAGGACAAATATTCTAGAACGTGATGGAAACGAGGCATAGTTTGGCAATGGAGCTCCTGAAAGAATTGTTTCTATTTGTTGAAGGACGAGTGGATGAACAATGATTGTCCTGGTGAAATGTGGGTGTATAAAACGAAGGACTGATACAGTGAGTTCAGTCTGAAGAAATGAGCAACATTCACTGGCCAAATGAGACGTTCCGTTCACATAAATATCTTATATTAATTGTGGGTTTTGTTTAAAGTACGGCCGCGTGGGGAATAAAATTCACCCAGCCGCGAACATGAATCAATGAAGAAAAGCGGGCATTTGAGCTTGTCAGTTGGTTGACACTTATCGTGTAAAGGAAAATGCGAATAGAGTAATGTATGACGTGGGAAAGCGGTGTGGAGAAAGATCGACGTAAGCCGCTAACTTATAACTAACAATAAGTATAAAAGTCCTTATCCAGAAACCCTCGGTGGTGATCGTAGTACTGCTGCGCCTGTGAAGCGAGTTACCAGCGGCTGTCGATAGTAATGAAGATACACGTATTCGATTATCTTTCACCGACGATAGGATTACTAAGTGCCTATATGGGTGAAATATGAAACCATCCGGCTTTAACCATACCGCCAACTGAATGTTCAAGATATTAATGAGATGAGGGCAACACATGAAATTAAAAACAAAAGAACGATTACACAAGGTATTTTATGATTCAAAACATTGCTTCAATAGCTCGAAAAAATATCCACTTTTGGCTTAAGATTTAATTGTTGAAATTCCTCTTTAATTGCTGGTAACGAAGAGAGATAAAGAGCCGGAAACAGCACTGCTGTGTTCTAATTTTGCATAGTAGAGCGATAGTCTATCGGTATTGCCGCTGTTTTGCGTCATAAATACCGTTCCGTACACCTGGAGACTCAGCACTAGTCCGTGCTCCGGTCTCCATGGGGTGTCTCCCGCCTCTGTGACCACCTCCCTGCCCCTCTCCGCCCCCTCTCTTGGAGTTCGTCTCACGGCCCCCTCCATTTCTCCGATCATACCACCACTAAACAGACCACCACCCTGCCCTGGCCCAGTTATCAGTTTAGCTCTCCACACCTCCTCCTTTCAAGGTGGGGTAATATATGCTACACCCACCCCCCAGCTTTCCTTGCTCCATTCGCCGCCCTCCCTCCTTGTTAATTATGTTTCACTATTTGTACCATAATAAATTAAGACAAGATTCTTCAGTTGTTTTACAACTAATGATATTGAATCTCTGCGGTGTACCACTTTTGCTTCGTGTGAGGGCCAAACGGTGGAAACATCCGTATTGGGTGCATCTATTAACACGTCACGGAATATTGAAATTACAGTTTTACAATTCGTTTGAAGATATATGTTTACATCCTATTAAGTTTTACAAATCTGTTGAGTGAGTAGAAGTATTTTCGATGAACTGCCAGAAATATTTGGGCCATCAATCACATATCCAATATAATATCCTGCAAAATGAAGCTACCAGTTTGCCAAACCGATGGGTGCTTGACTCCAATATTGACAAATGGGATTAATACGCTGATATATGGTAAGACAATTTGTCGTTTGTATTTAAATTATTTTATGAATATGACCTGATATTCGTCTTAAGACTATTCAATTTGTTTTAAAGTCAGTTTTTGTTCATTTTATTAATTTTCTCATGGCCGGATAATTCGATTGTATTCATTCCGTGGATGTTTCTTGTCACGCATGGTAATGAGATACCATTTGAATTGCGCCGAAAGCATTTTTCACTCTGCTTGGCTTATTCCATTACCATCACTAAATCTCAAGGACAGATATACGACAAGACTAGCCTGTTCGTGTTTTTACGTGTGGGCAATTTTACGCAGCTTTGTCAAGGTGTGGTAACAAGTTATTCAAGGAAAGATTTAAAAAAATTGACAACTCAACTTACTTTTTTGTGTTTACTCCGAATTATTTTAAATGGCATGTTGCTGTTTAGCTATTAAAAGTCATTATTTAAGTGACTTCCAATACGTTTAGCTACACTTGTTAAAATATACTTCGATATTTTGGGTGATGTTTGAGCTTGAAGTATTTAGGTAGAATTAATATTGCGATTTATTTATTACATTTAATGTTATTTAGCCATTTTAATTACTATTTTAAATAGATGGAATGAGCTAATTTCTCAATTTGAGAAATAAGACGGAAGAACTTTTTCAGTTGGAGAGGGTTTTTGTTGTATATACTACTTGTATACATTATGAGAGATGGGTCGAAACTGCGATCAAATTACAGTAAAAACTGTGAGAGGCGGAATATGTCTTAAGCGGAAATCTGTTCAAGTTGTAAATATCGTACTTGCATTGCATAATGATCACATTTTTCTGAAGAAAGTCCATCAATAAGGCAAAACCTGCGAGACGTATACGGAGCTATGGATGTATTAGTAACGAGAGAGGTTTTTAAATTCACGATGCCGTTCCGATCCTATGATGAAACGGGGAGTGAGGAGGACGAAAAGTAATGAATAAGCTTGCTCGCAGCAGGTTTCAGAGACATTTTACGTATACGTACATACGTTCAAAGAGATATACCTATCGTAGACATTACGTGGTGATTTGAAAGAAATGCTTATTTTTCATCTTGGTTCGAGTGAAATGTTGACTGGAAAAGTTACTCCCTTCAAGCTTAAGAATCTGATATTCTGCTTTGGTCCACGGCCAAATGTAACCTGAATTGTCTGTCTGCGTGCTCCTTCAACAATTAGTCTGAGAATCTCTTTTCGTTCAAAGAGACGCGGAGCCGCAATGAAACCAATTCCCTTCTCGGGGGATACTAAACTCATAAACATTTTTTGATATCATAACCCGGGATTCCCTTCTCTTGGACTACAACCTTGTCGTGGTTGAAGGGCTTGCGTGCTCCGATGACCCCTAGAGCTGCACTGGCGGGAGCATTGCTCCTGGTAGGGTCACCCATGCCAGATTGGTCGAAGGTTAGGAGACAGACGAATGGTAGTCCGCGCAGCGTCTGTACCTCAGTGAGGCGGCTGCAAAGGGCGTCTGACCCCAGTGGGGCGGCCTCTGAAGTGATGGTGTCACGTAAAAAACACTATTGAGTAAGGCCAAGGAATACTACCTCAATTAAAACAAAAACCTTGAAATTATGGACAGTTCTCAATTGATAATGAATCCTGGCAACTACGGGACTCGGCCAAGAGGGCCGGGTGTCGTGCCCGGCAGCGGTGGGAGCAAGGCCCCTGCGGTCGTCATCACACGAAATCCTTGCTCAGACGAAGCAGCAGCAGAGGAAAAGAAGATAAAGAAGAGGAACGAAACCATTAGAATAGGCACGTGGAATGTTAGGACTATGCTGAGGGCGGGGAAGCTAGAGAATATAAAGCAAGAAATGGAGAGGGTGGGTGTAGACATCATGGGTCTGGGTGAAGTAAGATGGAAAGATGACGGGGATTACTGGAGCGGCGACTATAGAGTAATTTTTAGTGGAGGGAATGAAAGTCAGTGTGAAAAAAGTAGTGTATGCAGAACAGGTGAGTGATAGGATAATAGTCGTGGAACTAACAGGAGAACCAACGAATTTAGTTATAATCCAGGTTTATATGCCTACCTCTAATCATAAAGAGGAGGAGGTAGATGGGGTGTACGATCAGCTAGAGGAAATAATTGGTAGGATACCAGGAAGTAAGCACCTGGTAGTAATGGGGGATTGGAACGCGGTGTTGGGTGAAGGAAGAGATGGGCGGGAGGTGGGCGATTACGGGCTAGGAAGAAGAAATGACCGGGGCGAGAAAGCTGTGGAGTTTTGCCGCAGAAATAACCTAGTAATTACAAATACATGGTTCAGACATCATCCTCGACGTAGGTACACTTGGAAGAAGCCGGGAGACACAGAAAGGTTCCAGATAGATTATATAATGGTACGTCACAGATACAGGAATAGTGCTAAAAACTCGCATACTTATCCAGGAGCTGATGCAGACACAGACCACAACTTATTAGTCATGAAATGTCGGGTAAAACTGAAAAAGATAAGAATGGGAAGGAGGGTACGTAAGTGGAATACGGAGGCATTAACTGGGGCAATGAAGAAGAAGTATCGGGAGAAGGTGGATGAGATAATGGGTTAGGATCATGGAGTTATATCAGTGGAAGATGAATGGGGAAGTTTGAAAAATGGAATTATAGAAACAGCGAAAGCAACGGTAGGCGTAGTGAGTGCAACTAAAATTAGAAAACCGTGGATCACGAAGGAGATGATCAGGGAGATGGAGGAGAGAAGGAAATGGAAGAGTGTAAACTCAGAGCTAGGTAAGAGAAAATACCGAGAATTTAATAACAGGCTTAGAAGAGAAACAAAGAAAGCAAGAGAGGCGTGGTGGAGAGAACAGATCGACGCGTTAGAGAAATACCAAAAAGAGGGAAGAGCAGATGCATTATATAGGAAAGTAAAGGAACTGACGGGTGGTAATAAGGGAAGGGGAATTACAAAGATAACAGGCAATACGGGAAAGGTCATCGTAGAACCGAGAGAGATCCAGGAGAGGTGGAAGGAGTATGTTGAAGAGCTGTATGGTAAAGAAATAAGGCCCAATAAGTAAGATATAGAAAGGGAAGACGATATCGACAGAGATGGCATCGGACCAAGTATCCTAGATAGCGAAATTGAAAGAGCTCTACGAGACATGAAAAGGAATAAGGCGGTGGGAATAGATGGCATACCTGCAGAGTTTTTAAAGAGCATGGGGAAGAACGGAAGAGGAAAACTTTTTGCGCTAATTCGTAGGATTTATGAGGATGGAGTGTGGCCGGAAGACTTCGCGAAGACTGTACTAATTCCTATACCGAAGAAGAGTAAGGCAAAAACTTGCGAAGACTATAGGACAATAAGCTTAATATCCCACGCGGCCAAAGTAGTTCTGAGGATTCTAAACAGAAGGCTAGAGAAGAAGGCGAATGAATACCTGGGTGACGACCAGTTCGGATTTAGGAGAGGGACGGGAACGCGAGACGCTATAGCGGTGATGAGGACTCTAGTAGAAAGAAACCTAGAGTATGGGTAGGATGTTTTTGCATGCTTCGTAGATTTCGAGAAGGCGTTTGATCGGGTGGAATGGACAAAATTAATGGGAGTGTTGAATAAATTAGGGCTCGATTGGAGGGACAGGCGTCTGATTCGAAATTTGTATATGAATCAGACTGCGCAGGTTAGGGTAGCCAATGGAGAATCGGGATGGGCCACGATAGGACGGGGAGTGAGGCAAGGGTGCCCACTATCGCCGTTGCTTTTTAATGTGTATTCAGAAGAAATGGTAAGGGAGGCTTGGGGGGAGGAGGATGTAGGAATAAAGGTAGGAGGGGAGCTGATAAAATCAGTGAGATTTGCAGATGATCAAGCATTGGTTAGTCAGTCGGCCAAGGGGTTACAGTCAATGGTGAATGCATTAGAGGTGCAGTGCGAAAAGTATGGGATGAAGATCAATCACAAGAAAACGAAAGTAATGAGATTTTCTAGAAGTAAGAAGGCGGGGCTGAATATAAGGGTGGGAGGGCAGAAGATAGAGCAGGTCGAGCAGTTTACGTATCTGGGTAGTATATTGGAGGGGAATGGGTTTAGTGGTAAGGACATCAGATGCAGAATTTCGCTCGCTAAAGAAGCATTTTCGAAGAGAAGGGAATTGATGAGGGGGGGTTTGAGAAGAGACGTAAAGAAGAGGCTGGTGAAAACTTTAATATGGAGCGTGGCGCTATATGGGTCGGAAACTTGGTCATTGCGGAGGGAGGATGTGCGTAGGCTTGAGGCGTTTGAGATGTGGGTTTGGAGAAGGATGGAGAAGGTTAGCTGGATGGCGAGAAAGACGAACGAGGAGGTATTGGATATGGTCGGAGAGGAGAGGAAGCTTGTGGCAGAGGTTCGGAGAAGGCAGAAGAGATGGATGGAGGAGGTTTTGATAGGAGAGGGCATATTGAAGAGAGTGATTGAGGGGAGAACACTGGGGAAGCGTGGGAGAGGAAGGAAGAGGATAGGAATTCTGGACGAAATAAGAGGAGGTAGAAGATATGAAGAATTGAAGAGGGATCTAATAACGGGCCATCCTTAGGAGGGAATGCGAGACAATTTCTACTAGGTTGGGATACAAAATGGGGACTGTCCAAGAAACTACCAATCAGCTGGTAGAATACTTGAATGAACCCGGGATTATCTCCTCTCTCGATTTTTGCTCCTCATGGTTTTCGGTCCTCTGGCTCCACTTTTGTGGTAAGTTAGAACGAAAACATTACATTATGCCTAAAATATTGTTTTATTGGCTTGGTACACTAATGATGAGTCATTAAATTTTTAAGTCACCCTAACGTTATCAATTAAGTTGCTAATTCACAGTGTTCCTTGGGTCTTATTGTTCAAGATTTTTAACAATGAAATGATTTTTTTACTTCCGTAGAGAATGGCAGGGTGGTAGAGTTGGGGGAGATATAGGAACAACTTTTCGTTTGATATTGTGCTTTTGTCGTCGGTTTCTTATTTGGTGAAGATGGTTTCCTCTTACTCTTTTGTAGATTCCTTAACTTAATGGAGTCAGAAAATATCAAATTTTCCTATAGGTGTAGACCATCAGAGCTAGGTTTTTCTCCGAAGGAAAACTATAGTAGTCTTTGAAAAATGCAAATAGAGTGTAATTTAATGAGGACGTTACTCAATGATGGAAGTGAGATATTGAGAAGCGACAAGAGAAATGATGTAGGAAAGGCTTTAATGATCAAGCATTTAACCGGTCAATTGTCAGCAGCAGGCGAGAATGATGATTTACGATCAGATTATTGAAGGGAGTGTATTCCTTGGCTGTGATGTTCCACACTATTTCGAGTGGCAGCTTTGATTGTGAAAGGTGATAATGCTCTTCCAAACTCATTATTAAAGTTGAGGACCTGGTAACTTACGCTGTTGCAATAGCACGACAGGTACAATATTTACTCTCAATCGCACTGAAGAGTGCAGACATGGATGACTTAAAGAAGAGTAGCACGACATAATAAGAAACAAGTATAAACATGAATTACAATAAAAATAATTTTATTGCGGAACATGCTGGGTGAAACAGCGGGTAGTGTGAAACATGAAATGATTTCGTGAAAGCCGTGAATGTTGTTGGCAATGAAATTGCTGTGGAGGAATACTAGATTGTGCCGTTGAAATTACAAAAAGTGATAAAACAGAGCGGAAGGGCGTAAAGGAAGAGGAGTGACACGAGGGTGAGGGCAAAGAGAGGGCAGCAGAGAAAGCATTAGGAATATATTAGTGACTGTGGGAATATTGTGTTTATTGCTCATCGTGCTCGATGGATCGGGCTTAGGGTTGAGCGAGATTAGTTAGTGTGAGGGGGAACGGCCGAGGAGCGCTCGCTGTTCGTGTGTCAGCGATGGGACGACGGAGGGTGAGTTGGAGAAGCCGAGAGAGCTGGTTAGGTGCGGCAAGGTGTGGAACCAATGTGTGCGGCGAGGGCGGGGAGAGGGAGGTGGGGGCCCGGGGGAGAGTGGGGAGGGCGTGACAGATATTAACTTTCATGATTTTAAATCAGCCAATAGCGAGCGAGAAGTATGAACCGGGCTTGATTATGCTGATTGGGCTTGTATATGCATGGCGAAACTTTGTGGCAATCGCCAGCGCGAGCGTTTAAGGTCACTGAGAACGAATAAAGCGTTGATGAGAGACCAAAGTTATCGAAGGGCTCTGTTGTGGACTTCAAGAGAGAACCTTAGGATCATTATCCCTCCTCTCTTGTATGATCTCCTCTCTCCGACGTCATTTTCTGTACGGGCGAGTGCCGCCAAGTTTTGTTACACCTGTACATGAAAGCATCTGATCTCAATAGGATGTTCGATTTTACACTTTATGGAACTTCCATGTTGAACTAATGCTGCATTTTTATTGTCCTTTAATGGTGCAGTTCAGTGTTTTTCAACCTGTGGGTCGCAACCCCAAGGGGGTCGTAAAGGCTTGATGGGGGGGTCGCGGTCGCAAGCCAGGTTAGATAAAAAGCAAGGGTTATAGGTCCTACACTACATTCAAAATACAAAAATTTCAGATTGCAATCTACACCTACACTACATTAAAGATACAACATTAATTTCAGTGAAAAGGCTGTGCCTGTTTATTTTTTATTAATTTATCGAATCGCGGTTCTATTTTAGAGACGCAAATAGGGGGTCGTCGGAGGTCGCTTATTCAAGATGGATGAAAAACACTGGTGTAGTTTAATAGTAATGAAATTTTTGATGTTGTTTTGAGAGCCACTTAATATTTTTCTTCTTGCGCCATTATATTTTAATCCTGAGTATAGCGATCTTGACATTCTTGATTACTTTTATGATGCATTGAATAATAATCAAAATCTGTTTATTACTTCTTTTCTAAAAAAATGTGGCACTAAAAGCATGCTATTCCTATGCCTGCGTATCATATGAAATCGCTTTTCAGTTTTTATTACTCGTACAAGCGCAGCCATATAATTCCAGACAGCGTTTGCGATAATGCGTCAAAATTTTGACAAGTTTCTACGTCAATGAATACGCGTATAAATGAAAAATATTTATAAGAAACTAAAAGAGCTCCGGGGAGGGAGACGTTTTATTTGTTCACGTAAGGGAGCTGAAGAATAACCAAAGAGTTCATTCATTCATTACAGTAATCTACCGGTTAGAGGTAGGTTGTGATGAAAGTCAGAGAATATCCAACGAACTCTTACACGTGCTGTGCCCTTTCTACCTCTTGTATTTCTTTCTTCATCTCAGCATAAGTCCTACCGTTCTTCATCCCGTCCATAAAACCGATTCTCTTCCTTCCCCTTCCACGCTTACCCAACATCCTTCCCTCTATCACGATCTTCAGCAAACCATCGTCCCTCATTACCCCTTCCAGCCACCTACCCTGCCTTCCCCTAATCTCATCTATAAGTTTCCTCTCCTCGCCCACCATGTCAAGCACTTCCTCATTTGTCTTCCTTTCCGTCCAACGCACCTTCTCCATCCTCCTCCACACCCACATCTCAAAAGCCTTCAGCCTATTTTCGTCTTCCTTTCTCAAGGTCCACGTTTCCGCCCCATACAACGCCACACTCCATATCAAGCTCTTTACTAGCCTCTTTTTTACATCCTTACTTAAGGTCCCCGTCATCAGCGTTAACTAATCCAAAATAAAGATCACTTTACTCAGTAACATCGAGATCTGATTATTACGCTATCATTTTCACAAATGCTCTCCAAGTCCAAGTCTACGTCTCAAGGCAACAATATTCATACATTTTCGAGGGAAGCACCTTAAATCTTGACCATTTAATCTGAGTTTAGTCGATATCCATGATTGGCTGAGTTTTGTCTCCTAGCTCATAATATTCCCAAAGGCCTCTTCCCTACAGTGATCGTATAGGGCCCCCTACGTACAGGGTATTATATTTGAAATACCACGAGTTGTTCTTATAAGAAACAAACTAAATAGCTATAAGTATTTAGTTTGTTTTGGACTTTCATTTAGCTTCTTCATATGACTGCTTACTCTTTTCGAAAGTAATTTATGAAAGTAAACCAGGAAACGCATTTTATGAACCGCGCTTACAAGTTTTTCTTCGATCTAATTAGGTGTGTAGATATATCTGGTGTAGTTGGAATTACTATACACAATAAGCTACAAGAAAATGTGAAATTCTCGATAAAAAATCAATACTTTGGATGGGATTTAAAACTGGATCACTCTGTTTCGTTCTGTAATAACCCATAATTTCAGGCTCAAATTTTAGCGCACACCTATCATCCCAAAGTATTCGGGAATAGTCTTTTTGAGGGGCGATGTATTTATTCGCAAACCGTAACTAATTAATGGTTTCTTTTTTAAATAGTGAGCATTCCCGAGGATCCAATATCATATCAATTTCTTTCGAAAAGCTTTTAACTATACGACTGCGCGTCTTTGATTTTAAATATTGTTTTTCGATGAACAAGGAACGGTATTTACTTCAAATATCTTCGGATTGAACTAGCTCGATGCTATTTCATTCCAGTATTGGAATGATTAGGAAAACACTTTCGATCCACACAATATTAATTTCTCAATTTTTGTTTCGCGGTGGAATTTAGAATACATTTCTTTGTTGCCATAAAAATAACCTGTTACTATACTGAATTGTAAACTAAGCGAAGGAGTAAAAAAAGGATGCACTCATAGGATTCCAGAATGGAAGGTGGGCACAATCGAGATATCAGCCTGCTTAATGATCTTCATATTATATGATATCTTTGGTTCACGGATGATACTCGCTCTTAATTGAAGTTCAAATAGCAGAAATACCAAGAAAGTCGAGATGTTTTCAAGTAATGGAATTATTTGAATAAATCTAAAGGAGAAAATTCATAAATTCTCTTTGACACGATTCGATCTCTTCGAGCGACGACTCGCGGTAATAGCCTTTTCTAGAGAAAAAATAATGGAAGATATGTCATTTACAGCGGGATTATTCCCCGTACAATGAATAAATCTCTCTTAATTACCTACTCGTAGATGAGATGTGTGTCTATTAAATTCTAATTTAACAACTATGATCTTATAAAACTAATACTATCTGAAATTTAGCAAAAGAGAAAATCAGTCGTTCACAAAGATGTAGCAGTCAAAATATCCTGAGTAATTAGCAAAGAATTCAAAGGGAAGTTGCCCATTTATGAACTGTTTGCATGTCGTTAATTCCCGAAGATGAAGGAAAACGATTTTTCGGATTGAATTTAATCCCCTATTATTTATTTCGATCGTATTTTTGCATCAGCTTATGATGGTGGTGAATTTCAAAAAGTTTCCTAGCACGGTATCTGGAAAGCAGTCATCCTATTTCTTTCTTTTTCCTCCGCGTGAAATATGTTGTTGCGTTGAATTTCAGGATAATTTACGTGTAGTTTTGAAATAATTTTTGTGGATAGATATATATTAAGCCGAATTTAGTTGTCATCTTATAGGTTGTTGTACTCTATTTTAAAGGGAAATGTTCAACTTTCTCTCATTAAGGATGACACACCATTCGTACGACAGAATTATGTTCTTGCACCAAATTAGTATTGTGTAGTCTTTTTATTATAAAGTATATAGCCTTCGTGTATCCAAAATAGGCATTCGATAATGTCGAATGGAATAAGATGTTCAATACTATGGAAAAAAGTGGTTTGGACTACAATGACAGAAGAATCATCTACCACCTCTACAAGGACCAGGGGGCCACAATACGCACGCAAGATGGAATAAATTCATTCATTACAGTAATCTACCGGTTAGAGGTAGGTTGTGATGAAAGTCAGAGAATATCCAACGAACTCTTACACGTGCTGTGCCCTTTCTACCTCTTGTATTTCTTTCTTCATCTCAGCATAAGTCCTACCGTTCTTCATCCCGTCCATAAAACCGATTCTCTTCCTTCCCCTTCCACGCTTACCCAACATCCTTCCCTCTATCACGATCTTCAGCAAACCATCGTCCCTCATTACCCCTTCCAGCCACCTACCCTGCCTTCCCCTAATCTCATCTATAAGTTTCCTCTCCTCGCCCACCATGTCAAGCACTTCCTCATTTGTCTTCCTTTCCGTCCAACGCACCTTCTCCATCCTCCTCCACACCCACATCTCAAAAGCCTTCAGCCTATTTTCGTCTTCCTTTCTCAAGGTCCACGTTTCCGCCCCATACAACGCCACACTCCATATCAAGCTCTTTACTAGCCTCTTTTTTACATCCTTACTTAAGGTCCCCGTCATCAGCTCCCTTCTATTATTGAACGCTTCCTTCGCTAGCGCTATTCTCCTCCTAATGTCTTTGCTACTATGTCCTCTTTCTTCTAGCGTACTACCGAAGTAATTAAATTGTTCAACTTGCTCCAGTTTGTGACTTCCTACACTTATCACCAGCTTCGCTTTCTTTGTCCTACAGAATCTCATTACTTTTTTTTTCCTATTATTTATCTTCATTCCGTATTTCTCACACTGCTTTTCCAGTGCATCTACTAAAGTTTGCAGTCCTTTCGATGACCGACTCACCAACGCCTGGTCGTCTGCGAATCTAACCGACTTTATCCACTGGCCTCCTACTTTCATTCCCACGTCTAGCTCATCCCATGCCTCTCTTACCATTTCCTCAGCATAGATGTTAAAAAGTAAAGGCGACAACGGGCACCCTTGCCGCACCCCGCGACCTATAACTGCCCACCCTGATTCACCGTCCGCTACCCTTACCTGAGCCCTCTGCCCAATATATAAGTTTCGGATGAGTCTCCTATCACGCCAATCTATTCCTATTTTCCCCAGTATCTGCATTAGTTTCTCCCAGTTTACTCTGTCAAACGCCTTTTCGAAATCTACAAAACAAGCGAAAACATCCTGATTATGCTCTATGTTTCTATCTATAAGTGTCCTCATTACCGCAATCGCATCTCTGGTTCCCCTCCCCTTCCTAAACCCAAATTGGTCATCGCCTAAATAGCACTTTGCTCTGCTCTCCAACCTTCTATTTAGTATTCTAAGCAACACTTTTGCTGCGTGCGAAATTAAACTGATTGTTCTATACTCCTCGCATTCTGACGCTTTCTTCTTCTTCGGGATAGGTATTAATACTGTTTTCACGAAATCCTCTGGCCATACTCCTTCCTCGTAGATCCTGCGATTAAGTTCGAAAAACGATTTTCTCCCCCTACTACCTAGATTCTTCAGTAGCTCCGAAGGTAGGTTATCGGTTCCCACGGCTTTTCTACCCTTCATCTCTCTTAGTGCCCTCTCTATTTCACTCTCAAGTAACTCTGGTCCGAGGTTATCTTTATCTATTGTTCCTTCGTCCTCTAGATCTAGGCTAAGGGGTCTATTCTCGCTGTCATATAGCTCCTCTACGTATTCTCTCCACCTTTCTTGGATATCTTCCTGTTCGATTAATATCTTTCCTGTTTTGTCCTTAACCTTTGGTATCGTTTGACCTCTCTTACCACCCGATAACATTTTCACCTTGGCGTACAAAGCGCCCACTTCCCCCTCCTCCTGCATCTTTTCCATTTGCTCACATTGTCCCTTCCACCAGTTTTCTTTTGCCCGATTGGTCACTCGCCTGAGTTTATTATTCAATTCCTTGTACTTCCTCTTCCCTACGTCGGTGTTCACGTTTTTCCATATCCTTCTCTCCTCCATTTTCTTTATCATTTCTTCTGTAACCCACTGCTTCTTAACCCTCTTCTTTTCCACCGTTCCTATTGTTTTCTCTGCCGCTCTTGCGATGCCTGTTTTTATAACCTCCCATCTCTTCTCTATGGTTCCCCTCCGCTTCTCTTCACCTATGTTCTTTTCTACTAGCTCTTGGTATTCCCTCTTTTTCAACCCTTTCAATGCTTCAAGGTTCCACCTCTTTATCTTCCTACCTTTACAAAGCCTTTTGAATCTAACTTCACACTTCATCATCACCAAGTTGTGATCCGAGTCTGCATCCGCCCCTGGATAGCTACGGGAGTTTTTTACACTGTTCCTAAATCTCTGCCTCACCATTATATAATCAATTTGGTATCTCCCAGTGTCACCCGGCATTTTCCATGTGTACCTACGCCTGGGGTGATGTTTAAACCAAGTGTTTGTCACTACTAATTTATTTCTTCTACAAAATTCAACTGCCTTTTCACCGCGATCATTTCTTCTTCCTAGCCCAAACCCTCCCACTTCTAATCCGTCCCTCCCTTCTCCCACCACTGCATTCCAGTCACCCATCACTATCAGGTTTTTCTTCCCCGGCACTTCTCTAATTATTTCTTCTACTTGCTCGTACACCTCTTCCACCTCTTCCTCCCTATGGTTGCTCGTAGGCATGTATACCTGGACCATTACGAAATTCGTCGGGCGTGCTTTTATTTCTACCACTAGTATCCTGTCGTTCACCTGTTCAATGTTTACCACCCTCAGTCCCAACTTTGTGTTCAGTACCATGCCTACCCCCCGTTGACTCTCATCTCCCCCACTATAGATCACCCTGTAGTCATCACTCCAATAGTCCCCGCTATCCTTCCATCTAACCTCGCACAATCCCAAAGCATCTATTTTTCCTTTTTCCATTTCCTGCTTAATATTTTCAAGCTTCCCGGCCCTCATCATGGTCCTTACGTTCCAAGTTCCTATTTTTACCAATGTTTTCCTCCTCCTCTTCCTCTTTTTCTTCTTCTTCTCCCTGCTTTCCCTTGCATCTTCTGATGATGATTCTGATTCTGTGCAAGGATTTCGTGTGATGACGACCGCGGAGGCCTTGCCTCCCCCGCTGCCGGGCACGACACCCGCCCTAGTGGGCGGCGTCCCGTAGTTGCCAGGAATCAATTCTCTTTGAATGACTTTCATGTTCTGGGAGGAGATAGTTGAGAGGTATCCCACGCGACTCAACGGTATTTTTAACGTGACACCATCACGGAACTACCTTTCGTCTGGCTCCTACCCTTCGACCTATCTGGCATGGGTGGCCCTACCAGGAGCAATGTACTTGCTCCTGCCAGTCCAGCTCTAGGGGTCATTGGAACGCACAAGCCCTTCCACCACGTCAATGTCGTAGTTCAAGGAAGAGATGGAATAAATATGGAGGCAAAAATTAACAAAGGGGTCCGACCAGGATGTAACCTGTCACGAGCACTCTTCAATATTTTCATGGAGGAAGCGATAAAAGAAGAAATAGAAGAACAAGGAATCAAAGTGAATGGAGAAGAAATAAACATGCTACGATTCGCTGATGATATCGCGATCGTATCAGAACACGAGGAAGACCTACAGAACTCACAGAACACCATTGAAAAAGTGTCCCAGGAATACAAAATGAAAGTCAATAAGAAGAAAACTAAGATACTTGTGTGCGGAAGAGAGAAGGTAGTGGCCGACGTCCGCCTCAAAGGAGAAAGATTGGAGCAAGTGGAATCACACCTCGGGAGCACCATTACCTGGGATGGAAGAAGCGCGACAGACATCAAGCGTCGAATGGCCCAAGCTAAGACGACATTCATTGCCAAAAGCCGGCTATTCTGCTGGAAGAGCATAAGATTGGAGACAAGGAAACAAGCAGTACGTGAAAACATTCGTGTGGTCAGTGGCGCTCTACGGATCAGAAGCATGGACCATTGGAAAAACTGACCAGAAGAGAATAGGAGCCTTCGAGACATGGTGCTGGAGGAGGATGCTAAAGATCAAATGGACGGATAGGGTGAGAAACGAGGAGATATACAGAAGAATTGGAGAAGAAAGGACACTGTGGAGCACAATAATAAGAACTAGGATATTACAAATCCCACAGATAAACTTCTTTCCCCTTTCTGTACTGTGAAGCACCATACGCCAAAGAAGAGCAGGGTGAGTTTTTCATGTTATGAAACACAACGATTACATAAGAAGCATAATGTAGGGAGAAATTGAAGGGAGAGTCCCCAGAGGAAGACCAAGAGACAAATACTTGAAGCAAGTCAAGAGGGATACGGGGAAGAATAGGGAAGTGAAGGAGCTGGCATAGGATAGGGCGAAATGGAGTGCTTCAGTATACATATCCTAGGATTGTGATACTATTATGAGTCTTCATATTCCGTTATTTAGTAACATTATCGACTAGTAGGAATCTAACTCTTCTTTTGCATTACTATGAGTAGCCTTACGACCATCAGTGAGTTGCTGGTGCGCGCCAGGAGGTAAGGCTGGCTTAGTTGCTGACCATCCATAGGAAACTGCAGTAGTAGTTCAACCGAATGTAATGGGTGATCCGTTTGACCCAAATTCTTCGAATCAGGTGATGAGGAACGGGTGAAGGGGAAGGAGGAGAGAAAGAATCCGATTGGTCAACAGTTGGCTGTCACCCAATGGAAGGGAGGTGGTGGAGCGATATAAAAAGGCGGTGCCTTTGATGACTTGCCGTTGCACCCTGCGGTAGAATGATCGCCGCGGAGAGTGGCATGGGATGTGGGTCGGGTATGCAATGTTTCCGGGAGCGGGTGGCGGGATATGAACGGGTGTTCCCCGAACACGCTTTTTCCGTGGTGGTGACCAAGGTTGCAAATTTGATTAGCAGCGATGGACTGGAGTCCTTATTTGACGGCTTTTAAGCGGCCGCTTTGAGCCCTCGGTGCTTGTATACGCGGGAGTCTGGAATCAGCGCCGCGCTCTAAGGCTCTCTCCGCAACCGTTAAATCCATTCGGCTTGAGGGGAGTTGGATGGGATTACTAGTATTGATGCGTCCAGGGTGATATTTGAGGATGCCGTTCTTTTCTGCTCCCTCTCTCTGCTGCTAGCGGCACGGCGAGGCATACGGGATTGAGTGTGGACGAGCAAGGCGGAATATCGTGCGACTTAAACTGCGTTCCGCACTCCTCCGGCGCCAATAAAAATGTGCGCCCTCCGGAAGATATTTATGAACGCTTTTTAGCGTCGAAATATTCTATAACAAAACCGCTTTTGCGCTTATTCGTAGGATTTATGAGGATGGAGTGTGGCCGGAAAACTTCGCGAAGAATGTACTAATTCCTATACCAAGGAAGAGTAAGGCAAAAACGTGCGAAGGCTATAGGACAATAAGCTTTATTTCCCAAGCGAACAAAGTAGTTCTGAGGATGCTAAACAGAAGGCTAGAGAAGAAGGCAAATGAATACCTGGGTGACGACCAGTTCGGGTTTAGGAGAGGGACGGGAACGCGAGACGCTATAGCGAAGATGAGGACGTTAGTAGAAAGAAACCTAGAGTATGGACAGGATGTTTTTGCATGCTTCGTAGATTTCGAGAAGGCGTTTGATTGGATGGAATGGACGAAATTAATGGGAGTGTTGAAGAAATTAGGGATCGATTGGAGGGACAGGCGTCTGATTCGAAATTTGTACATGAACCAGACGGCGCAGGTTACGGTAGCCAATGGAT
This sequence comes from Pyrrhosoma nymphula, assembly GCA_963573305.1. Classification (NCBI taxonomy): domain Eukaryota; kingdom Metazoa; phylum Arthropoda; class Insecta; order Odonata; family Coenagrionidae; genus Pyrrhosoma; species Pyrrhosoma nymphula. Next base: position 99,001,597 of record OY754332.1, on the reverse strand, counting down.
AATCGGGATGGGCCACGATAGGACGGGGAGTGCGGCAGGGGTGCCCACTATCGCCGCTGCTTTTTAACGTGTATTCAGAAGAAATGGTAAGGGAGGCATGGGGAGAGGAGGAGGTAGGAATAAATGTAGGAGGGGAGCTGATAAAATCAGTGAGATTTGCAGATGATCAAGCATTGGTTAGTCAGTCGGCCAAGGGGTTACAGTCAATGGTGAATGTATTAGAGGTGCAGTGCGAAAGGTATGGGATGAAGATTAATCACAAGAAAACGAAAGTAGTGAGATTTTCTAGATGTAAGAAGGCGGGGCTGATGATAATGGTGGGAGGGCAGAAGATAGAGCAGGTCGAGCAGTTTACGTATCTGGGTAGTATTTTGGAGGCGAATGGGTTCAGTGGTACGGACATCAGTTGCAGAATTGCGCTTGCTAAAGAAGCATTTTTGAAGAGAAGGGAATTGATGGGGGGGGGGGGGGGTCTGAGAAGAGACGTAAAGAAGAGGCTTGTGAAAACTTTATTATGGAGCGTGGCGCTATATGGGTCGGCAACTTGGTCATTGCGATGGGAGGATGTGCGTAGACTTGAGGCGTTTGAGATGTGGGTTTGGAGAAGGATGTAGAAGGTTAGCTGGATGGCGAGAAAGACGAACGAGGAGGTATTGGATATGGTCGGAGAGGAAGCTTGTGGCAGAGGTTCGGAGAAGGCAGAAGATATGTATGGATGAGGTTTTGAGAGGAGAGGGCATGTTGAAAAGAGTGATAGAGGGGAGAACACTGGGGAAGCGTGGAAGAGGAACGAGGAGGATAGGAATTCTGGATGAAATAAGAGGAGGTAGAAGATATGAAGAATTGAAGAGGGATCTAATAACGGGCCAGCCTTAGGAGGGAAAGCGAGACAATTTCTATGAGGCTCCGATACAGCATGGGGACTGTCCAAGAACCTACCAATCAGCTGGTAGAATAGTTGAATGAATGAATATCTCCATCGGCTTTATCGGACAATGTTTCGTCCCCTGAGTGAATAAGTGAACGGCCTTTTGGTGAAGTTCTTACCCAAGTGGAGTGTATCACTTTCCATTTCAGGGAATGATACGAGTTCGAAAGTTTTCTTTGCTTCCTCCCGAAGGCTCTTATTACACTGAAAATCAGGTGAAACTTTTGTAATTATACTTTGCATTCTCTGTTATCATGAAGAAAGCATGATGTCAATATCTGAAATTTGAATTTTGCTAAATTAAAGCATGCCTTCCTTTGCGATAAAAGTTGTGCTTTTTTAAATATTCTCTCAGCCATATAAAGTTAAACAGAAGTATAAATCGTTCAGATAACTTATACAAAAGTATCTATTATGACTGTATTTTGAGTATACCTGAGTTCCATAATGCTCGTGAACCTTATCAACCGAAGCATATTATTGCTCATAGATGTACTGCGGTTGTCAAATTGAACAACGTTCTAATTAATTCTTTTACTCTTCAGGTGAATACAACTTGGTGTGCCATCTCTTCCCTCGGTTCCCCAATGCAACATGTAAGGTATGGTATTGTTTTTCTGTCATCTTAAGAAATTAAAATTTCATTGTTGCTGTTTTCGAAAGAAATCGTCTAAAATCCATCTATTTGCCCAAATTAACCCAACCAGAATAATTGGCTTGGGCTTGATTCATTATACTGACGGTTTGGAATCATGAAATCAAGGTGCTAGATTTTGTGGAAATGAGGATACTTTAGGTGTACAAGTCATGTTGGATATATCAGTGGAATTAGTAGAAATTTAGCTGAAGCAAAGATTTCCATAGAGATTATAACATGCGTGTAGCTAACCTCTAGAAAATTTTATTAAATATTTACCATTGTTTAACCAGTGTATTCCATTATTATATTACTTATTAATTATTATTATGCAATTCTACTTCCATAATTGTTTTCAATTGGCTGTTACCTTTCTTATTGTGTTCAATATATTGGGGTGCAGTGAAAAATATCTTAAGGTATAAGTGGAAAATTTTTGTAACAATGCAGATCTAAGTAATTGAATTATAAATTGACAAATGTACGAACTGCTTTCTGAAAACGTTGAAGTAAAGTCGTGCATTAAACTCTGATTTTTAATATTAAAGCAAAAATTAACTGTCATTGTGGGAGATAGTGAATATAAGGAAATATTGATGCTAGTTGTCAATTTAAACCATAAATTTTCTTTAGCGATAACAATTATTATTTTTAGTTACATTACTAGCAGACCTGCCTCCTGCTTTGCAGGCAGTCTCTATCTGGTGTGCTCTTGAGGTGCCCCACTGGCAATTTTACTTCCCAAAAACAGCAACCACGGGAGCAATATTTGACATATATTAACATATACTGGTAATGAATTATCTCCGAGGTCAGTTTCTCGCATATTCATGTAGCATTCTTAATGGTATGAGTAATACTTCTAAACTTTCGACGTGAAGTTTGTACCAATATTGAGTCAGCGGCACACGCAAATATATTGAATCGATTACGACCTTTGATATTTATCCAGACACTTGAATGCAAGGAAAAAACTTGAGTTTTATTTCACTTACGCTAGCTAATCGTATATCTTATGCACAAAAACCAAATCAAGGGAACGGCAATATCAAAACACTTAATTGATTATATTAACGTTGAGTTTTCAGAAATTTGTCTAGAACCTTATTGTTTTGGAGTGCCATACATTTAAACGTTCACCCGGATTATTTCTAAATATATTCACTAAATAACTTCATTGGCGTAAAAGTAGCTATATATTAAGGGAAATAAAAGAAATGAAATAAAAACGTAATAAACATATCGTAGTGCAATCAACATTTACCTGAAAAAGATAAATTAACAGCGTTTATATGGCCATACGGTTTGTAACTAATTGTAATTAAATGAGTACTGTTTTTTTACTTTACCGTTGCTAGCTTAAATAAATGCATCGTTGTTAAGCAGTTTTTACGGACTATAAGCTTAACAGCCTAGGTTTTTTGCATTTTTCTTTGCACCACCAACTACTAAAAATCCATAACTACTACCAAATCATAAAGACAGAGAATCCAAATTTAATGCACCAAATCTCATTTCTCTAGCTCAAAACTCGAGAGAGATATAAACAAAATGGATACAGAATGACTGACTGACTGACACGCTACAAGATTAATATATACAGACTAGCAGACCTGCTGTCTGCTTTGCTGGTAGTCTGGTGTGCTCTTGAAGTGAACTTGGTGTTTTTCTTATTTTTGCAGTATTCAAGTGGAGGCAGTGGAAAATGTGGCTAAATGAGTGTATATGTTTCCCAAAAATGAAAAAAACATTCAGAATTATATTTTCTTCCCCAAAACAGCAATTGCATTCTTGTAAGCTTTCCCATCCCATGTAAACATGAGAGAGAAATAAGGGGGCGCGAACTTGAGGCGCGATCGCTGACGGGGCCCGGCATGCGTTGCAATGCTTCTTTTTCTTTTCAAGTAGGCACAAATATACAAAGCTGGCACATTTACATGTTCTACATTAATGAAAGAAAATTATATTTTGTGTAATAAAATAGAGTTGAAAATTTTATTCGAGTGCTTTCGGATATACACAATATGTTTGGTCCTACCGCCCTCTGCAAAAACAACTTTTTCGGCTCTCCCACTCATGAGCATGCAACATGTAATTGACCGTGTGAAAAGCATGGGTCTTCCATATTTAATCCACTCACTTGAAGTGATTTACCTTGTGCATTGTTGATTGTCATTGAGAATGCAAGGTGAACGGGGAGCTGTAGTCGTTTGAAATCAAATGGCATGTCGGTGGGAATGATGGGAATACGTGGAATAAGCACATCTTCTCCTTTTGAATTGCCATTCAGAATTGTCGCTTCAATGACGTTTGCTATCAGTGGTTTGACAGTGAGTCTAGTTCACATTCATGTTTCGCAAAAGAATTATAGGTGCGCCGAGTTTGAGTGACAATTTGTGTGGTGGTACACCAGAAAGATCCAACGATTTTAAAAACTCAATTAGATAGTTAAAAATCTCGTCCGCATTCATGACGCTATCAATCGGTTTGTAGGTTAAAGACTCGCCCGAAATTCATTCGTGGATGGCGTAGTTGATTGCATTGACGTCGGTGTTTTTTGGTACCTAAATAGCGCGTTCGCAAAGCCATCGGTGTTTTTGAAATTTGGTGACAACTTGTGGAAAAGCTTTCTGAAATGATTGTTCGATGGAACAATGATATAAAAGTTCAATGGAATTGAAATATTTTTGTGTTGGCATCAACTGGTACTTTTCCATTACCGATGTCGTAGAGCAGTTTTGAAAATATCGTTAACACATTGCGCTGATTTACGCGCATATTGGTCTTTAACGTGAGTTTCTGTATTATTGCGAGTGCGATTACCTATCATTAATCGCACTCTTCCTAATTAAATATCCCTTAGCATTGTGTTTTGATTCATCCTGGAGCAGGAAAGGAAGATCATACGTGCTTGCTTGTATGCGTCCTGTAACTTTTCGCACTTTGTGGAAGTAAAATAGCAAAAACTTATCTAACGCATTACGTGACTCGCAGAAAACGACTGGCTTATGGCTACGAAGTATTTATCATACGGTTTTTTAAACACATACATGATAAATCAGGTTTTCATAATAAATTAGGTAAACACATGCATGATACATTAGCAGATTTAATATTCATGATGATGTAGTACACGTGTGAAAAGGAGATGCATTACTATCTATATAATTCCAACGCTACCTAGAGCTCTTCTGCTCAACGTGGGAGTTGTCTAGCCATTATCGTCTCCGACTTCTTTCTGTACTAACATTACCGTACAACAATTTGTTATGTTGTATGATTTGGATACACTAATTAATCTCTCTCTTAGTCTTTTAAACCACCTTATATATTATTTTTCAAGGGCTTTTTTTTGGTCGGTACGCCATAACTTCATTAATACTTCATCAATTTCCATAAATAAGGCATCATTTTAAAGCTTTTCTTAACCACTACACCGGAAAAATGTACAAATTACTCACATTTCAGTTGTTTTTCGAAAAATTACAATTGAAAAAACGGTTTTTTGAAATCCCGCCCTCGACCTATCGATCCTCTATCGAAAATGTCGAGATATATCGAAATGAATCCGATTTCGATTTCATGCGTCTATTATCTCATTCCGCATTTAATTTCAACTTAAAATTTGATTCAAGGTATTCGACCTGCTGATCTATTTATAAAATGAATTAAATTAATCAAAACTTGAATTGATATTTACTTCCCCAAACCGCTTGATTAGAATTTCTGAACTCATTAAGCCCTTCAGGTTTGCCACCTCATAAACTTATACTAAAAAAGAACGCTATTATCATGTTGATTACAAACCTAAACGCTAAGCAGGGCTTAATTAGTGGCGCCAGATTAGTTGTAACTCACTTGGGCAACTACACTATCACAGCGAAATTGATTGACTCCGGTCAAACTGTCGTCATACCACGCAATAACCTCACCCCTTCTGATCCTACCGTGCCTTTCAAACTGATAAGGAAGCAATTTCCCCTAAGATTTGCCTTTGCCATGACTATAAATGATGCATATGGGACAGACGCTAACAAAGGCAGGATTGTACTTGCCTGACCCTGTTTTTTCACACGGTCAGTTGTATGTGGCGTTTTCTAGGGTGCGCTCTTTCAGTGACATCTATGTCTGTGTAAAACAGACCCACCAACAAACAATCACAGATGACCATATCATCACTTCAAACATAGTGTTCAAAGTGGTTCTATAAACATGCAAATATGCTGTAAATATGTAAATACCTCAACCTTATGTTTCAAAAAATATATAATCTAAAATTTATACACACATCTATTCCTTACTTCAACCCACACCTACATCAACTACGCACTAACTACATGGTACTAACTGTACGGTGTGCACTTCAATTAAGTAGGATTTGAGGACGATACCGTGCGAATGCTTCACACGGGTCGACTAGTCACAGGAAATAGTACTTTCTTTCACTTCACAGGTACAGAGTAATTTGTTGCATTTATAGTACAAGACGTAAAACTTATATGAAGCAATTCTAGACGTTTTGTCACTTGCTAAACAACGTGATGCTTGATACCTAAAGTATCTTCTCGTAATTTTGTTATCAGAGACGGAAAATCAAAAATATAGATACATTATTTTTACTTGGTGGATTTGCTAACGCATTCAGTCATCGTTAACTTTAAAATCATCGTTTTAACGTTTTTTATGTATTGCGACAAGTTATTTTAGTTAATATTTTATTGGCGTTCCAGACAGCAGTTACCCTAGAAAAGCGATGGCTACTTTCCTCTTATCAAACAAAAGATCAAAGGTCTCTAATGAAAACGAAATGGCATGTGAGCGAAAGGATAAATCAGTGGAATGCAAGGGAAAAAGCGAGGTATAGATTTTTCTCCCATGGCCGAGCAAAATCAGAACATATTTGACGACTAGTAGTAGTCCTGAAAGACTTAGGATAGAAGCTTTTGAAGAAATGAAGTCATTATTTTCAAGAAAGTTTATTTTTTTAAGAATTTCTGGGCTATGAGGGACGTAATAGACCAAATCTTGAAATTGAGGAACCCATGGTCTCACGTTGCTTGGCGAAGTCATACCTTCCGCATATTCACTCTGTCTTCATTTGTCGATTAAAAATGAAACTTGCTGCAGCAGCCGATTTCATTATGAGAAACCAAAGTTGGAAGTGTTATGTTTAAAGGACGAAAAAAAGTAATATGTAGTCCTTTAATGGTTATATAAGGCTCCGATATTTAATTCCTATCTTGTTTAATAAATACCTATAATTAATAAATGGAGCATGGATAGTAAATGGTAATTTTGAATCCAAGAACTTGTTATGCTAAGCCAATCCAGTCACCACGACAGTGTGATAATCAAAATTGGGATATCCTCTCGTTATTGAATGTGTTCCACATCACACTCATGTGGAAAGGCCGTCCCTCTGCAGGGCGACAGCCGTTATCTCGGCACTGATTGCATGCTTTGTTCCTACGTAAAATTGTTAAACTGTCATTCTATTCATACTCAAGGTACTTTTAGATAAATATGACCTCTGTTTCAAATGCACAGGAAAATATTACCTTCCTACGTTATTTTTTTCTCAACTTGAGCTTGAAGTAATTTGGTTTTAAATGCAAGAATGAGGGAAAATAGGGTTATTTTTTATCCCAAATTTATTCTGATATTTCTTCCAAAATATTGAATCAAATGATATCGTATATCAGAGTATGGAGAAATTAAAAATCATTATTTAAAAATTAATTTGAGAAACGTCGTAAAATGAGTAAATATCATATATCATTCAGCCAAGACACATCTCCTAAAAACGATAAATATTTAACCTAATTTTGTCATTTTTGAGACAGATAGATCATAATGAAAGTATCCTGAAAATCGAGTTGTAATTACATGTCGCGCCTTCCCATCTTAAATTATTATTGTTGCTGTACTAGTCATGAATGTGATCATTGAAATCTTTGAATGAAAAAAGTGTCAACCAACGCTATTTTCTTAAAAAATAATCTGCATGCTTTGCATCTTAATGTAGTTTTGTAGTAGCTTAGGTTAGTGAGAGCAATATTTTTTAAACATTAAGATTAAAGTAGTGGAGATCAGTTTTTATTTTGCATAGTGGATTTCAATTAGGCACACATCTAAATGGGACTCGGAGGCCTTGCGGAAGTAGAAATAAGATTTCCGTTCACATTTTAATTGGCCGTTGGCGGAGCAAGGATATCCGGCACGCCCGAATGAGGCATAACCGTCTCTCACTTTCTCCAAAACAGCATTTGCCTCTTATGTACTCGGTTAATTGCCACTTGAGACTCTGAGGCTATAGACTACGCTTTGGCTACTTCAAGGATTCCGATCTAGTGAGTTTCAGGACGACACAGAGGATATAATTTTGACCACGCGCTATGTCTATACAATGATAGAAGTGGCAAAATAAGTGATAAACTGCTGAACTGGTATGTAAAAAACTCCTTTTCACGCACCATAAATGATTGAAACAATAACTGCGGGACACTAGCATTAGAAGCACCATTCACTTACAACTCACCTCTGTCCTCTCCTCTCTCCTTTTCCCTATTCCCTGGCCCACCATGGCTGGTGTCTTAACACCCCCTACAACACAACTCTGCAGCTTTTTGCAGTTTAGTGTGCAGATCTAGATGGATGCTCACTCCAAAGCCTCTTTCTACTCCACAGTGCCCTTGCCTTCAAAACACATCCATACCAATTCCCCACGTCGGATCACAAAGAGGTCGGAAATCTATTTCATTGTTTCCTTTATCCATAGATTAGATTTTTTGACTTATGAGCTCCAGCAACTATTTCTGATTCTCATGCATATCCCTCGCAGAAAAGTCATGAACTGCAATCGTAAATGAATCTGCGGTCCGAGTAGTCTCTCCGAATTCTAAGACAGGACTTCATGTTCCATCGCGTGTCTCTCGCGTGGGATGTTGATGGGTCCATTCTGACGCTCGACCTTTGAATTGATCAGCAACCCGCTACACTGTAGTTACTACCCTCTTCTAGTATCGAGCTTCGATTAGCCGAAATACATTGCCTTGGATTTAAAAGAGTCTTTTGATTATTAGGACGGCAATAAAATTCCTAGATCATTTGTTCGACTTAAAGGGGCAGTTAAATTTTTTCCAATATCCAGATATGGAATTTATTTAAAATAAAGCCATTTCTTGGGCAAAGGAAGTCGTCTAACGGTATTTTTACGTATCTTTCCTTGGTGACTTATCTTACTGATTATACCCTATTGAAAAGGAAACTTTATTATACTCTCGAAAGTTTGTAGTATTTTTTTCTTGTTTAAAGATATAGATTCTCACTTGCATATTTGCTTTGCTTCTAAATTATGATAATTGCTTTGAGTATCAAAGTAAGTTGAATGTGAAATCCAAACATTCGCAGAGCGAGTGGGTGTAGAATACTTTCAACTGGTACTTATTACAAATGAATCATAAGAGCTATCACATAATGAAATAAGCAGCTTATACCATTTGAGCCCGAAGTAAATGAATGGCAAGGACGTATACGTATTAAAGATTGCAATAAATGAATAATAGATCTATGATTTACCAGACCAGCAAGGCTGCTACGATGATTTGCTAAAAGTATTTGGCGGTCTTTCGTAAGCAGACAGTAGTAGAAATTCTTTCGTTGTAATGGCTCTCTAGAATACCAAATGGCGTAATGATAATTTTGGTTTAATAGTTCAATTGGATCCATAACAGAAAATCGATAATATATCAGTGTACTTCATATCAGGTTACAAGGGCAAACTGGCTAAAAGTCTATAGGTTCATGATAGTTTCGTAGGACTACAGGTAGAAAGATTCCGAGTGGGAGGAATTGGGAGGGTCTACCCCCATAAACCCGACCCTTCGTCGAGCTCGGAAGCCTAATCCGAGACTGAGCAAGGCAACCCTCGCGGCGGGGCGAGTCAACCCTGCACATCCTTCGGCTGCCGAATTGTTTCGCACTGGCAAACGGCAAACATTTGTTCCCTCCCTGAGCATCTCTCACAGAAACAATTATTAACTTTTATTTTCTTATAGCCAGTCTATATATTATGATTTAATAATTTCAATCTGAGTTTTTCTCTCGTATTACATTGTTAATGTGGAATGTGATTTCGTTAAATAATTGAGCGTTAATTTTTTTAAACTAAACGACGCTGTAGTCTCAGCAAAGAGATTCTTAAATTGATTAATATGGTTCTATGGTTGAACGAGAAGCTTTTGTCTTAGGAGTTGGCAACAAGAATGCAGAATGATGATGAACGCTTTCTAATTTCGTATTCAAACTAAATTAGTGAGGGGGGAACATCCTTTTGACGATATGTACAAATGTTTTTTTTTGATAATCCAAAAAGGTACTAGAAGACCTGCTGAGAGATCTCGGCAGCTATTAGCATGCCCTCGTAAGATTGTCTTATCTAATTCCGACGCTTCGTCTTTATTGCGCCTCTTATAGTTCCCTCGTTTTGCCACATATTCCCCGGGTTCGTGCGAGAATGAGCCTTCACCACTTTAGGCTATGATACCTATGAAGGCTTCGATTGATGTGAATTTGAGACGAGTGATTCTTAGATCAAACATAACCTTGGCAAATTATTTCCCCTCAACTGTATGACCTTCATATGTTTTAATTAATTAGGGTACTCTTCCCAAAAATTTAAACAATACTCTTTAATTTCATCTTACTATAAGCATCTTGATAGCAAAAAACGACTTCAAAGTAAAAGTATTTGCAATTCAGAAGAAGCTTACGAGCCTAGTTCATTGTTGATCCATGAAAAATTAAAATAAACCGTCCGTTGATTAGTATTTTTACTTTATTTAATATCAATTCTAAATAGTAAAATTTATACGTTTCCACACACTTTATTTAACGTTACAATACGTTTCGCCAAACTACGGCATCCTCATGTACAAATTCATAGTAGGTTTGGTATATTGACCTTTGTTTGTTTTCGTAGTTTGGGGGTTGGTTTGGGTATAAGAGGATGTGGTTATACCGTGGCTTGGAAGTGTGGGCGCGGACCGGTGCACAGTGGGCTGGAATCGAAAAAAGCGTTGTATACCGTTTTTCATAATTCCTACGAGTTAATAATATACATTGGCTCAAGACTGGACAAATTTTGCAAAAATCGACCGCCCGAAAATCACCGAATCACTTTTTCCGAAAATCACATAATTCAAGCTAATTCTGAACCTTTTGTAGAGAAGATGTGGAGTAAAAACAGATCTTATTTGGTATGACGGTTCTTTTTGGTTAAATATTACTTATTCTTTGGACAAATTTGTTATATTTGTCATCGTTGCAGGACCAAATAGCGGAACCTGTTTTTCGTCAATTTTTCTCCTTTATGTAGCAAAATGAAAAATGGACATCGACGGTCCCTTAGATACTTACATCACGATAATAACAAAGCTTTCAGATTTTTAATCCGAAGAAATCATCCGTGGCCGTTCGCGACGCCGATTTTTCGATCGTGCGGCCCACTCCGGATCTGCCCGCAGGCAACGGGGAATGCTGTGGCGCGGCGTGTGTTGGGAAGCGCTATTGTTCCCAAACCTTCGTTATTTCTATTTTCAAGCCATATAAATTGAAAAGAACCTTCATGTACGCTACAATGATGTTAATCCGGGGAAATCGATCTCCCTTTACGGTTTCTGCTGTTAGTCAAGTTAGCATTTAGTCCGCTTTCCTCGGATGAAATACAGGCTCTAACACTGGCATTTCACGCATATATTTTAGCCTTTAAAAGGATATAGCAGCTTCGTTGGGATAATTATAACCATCTAAGAAAGGGAAACTTATTTTGAACGGTACCAGCCAGCAGCTGGTGTCTAATTGCCGCTCCGCCCTCTGCGGCGCGCTTCGCAAAAAGGGTATTTTTAAGACCCCGCGAACCGTTTGTGCAGTCCATTATGTTTCTTTTCCGAAGATATACTAGCATATTTGGTGAGAAATGCATATATGCATTTAGTTCTGAATTGACAGTGGAAGAGGACAGTTGTTTACTGGATTTGTATTACTGGAAACCTGTGACCACTTTATCCACAAATCCGGGCAGCCTTTGTGATGATATTTTTTTATCTATTTTACCAGATTTCGGTCACCCATTCAGGTATGTGTTTTAATTTTCCACGTCTCGTAATATTCACAGAAGCTACAGAGTGGTAATATCTTAAATTTTATATCGGCATTAGATTCCTAATGCTATCACTAAGTGTCTCACATTTTTTTATTTCTTGTCCCTCCTGTGTGTGAGCGAAAATAAATGCATAGTTTTTACAGGGAGAAGGCAGAGTCTTGTACATGTTCAGTAAAAATAAAATCTCGTCTACTGTTGCATAAAAAATATATCTTTGACACAAAACCACCGTTGAAAGGCATTTGAATTTTCTACCAGGAAAATTTCACTTAGAAGGTAATAGTGACGCTACTAAGGCCCTTACTGATTTACTGATGTTCTTTTTCTTGGTGCGTTACCAACAGAAGTGGGAAGTTAGTTCTAGGAATAACGAATGATTCCTGAGACGAAACGAGAAATGGCTCTCCCTACTATATCTCTCTAAACTCAACCCGTGGTTCTACATGCCTTCCACGGTTCACAAAGTTCTCATACACGATGCCGGAATTGCAAAGGAGGTAATTCTTCCATTGGGGCAATTATCATAAGTTACTTTAGAGGTACGAAATAAGGATGTAAGAAAATTTAGAGAATGTTTAACTGGAAAAAATGAAGGATTGGCCACCAACGAAGCCTTACATCTTATTTTTACCTCGGAACCCTTAATTTCTAACACCTAAACATAAATACCAAAACATATCAGGAGTATGCCAAAGGATCTAATAAGATTAAACTATTATATACTTCATTATATTAGAGTATTCAATTAAATTAAAGGGATATAACAACATTATGCGTTGCTGAACAGAAGTTGATAGATTAAGGTAGTAAAGATTCTTCAGTCGGCTCAGAAAAATACCATTAATATTGCAAGGGATTTGTTCTATGTTCTCCAACAATTTAGTAATAATATATTTTACAGTAGAAATCCAAAATGGAAATCAAAAAGTTCTCAAATTTAATTTACGATGGTTTTTCTGCTTTCTAGCATTATGTTAGATATCATTCGATTTTTTTCTTTCTGACATTACGTTAGGTATTATTCAATGAAAGTGCATTTCATTTTCAATTCTATCATTTAAATTTCAAATCAACTACAACCACTGACATTGTGTGCATGTTTTCCGGATAAATTAATGAAAGATACAATTTAAGTCGTTCACAAAAAGAGAAGCAGGGATATATTTTCTGGTAGAACTCGCAAACGGTCCATAAAAGAAATACCCTTTTTGCGAAGCCTGCCGCAATGAGGGCGGTAATTAATAATAATAATAAATAAATAAAACGTTTATTGTCGTGGATCCTTATCGGTCTTTCAGACACCTTAGTACATTAATTATCATTTACACAAGGCATAATTAAAAAAATATAATGCTTATAAGACTGTGTTTTCACAAAAATATACAATTCCAAGAGAGTATTCCAATTTCTTGCCACAGTGGCGATGTAAGATTTATGGTACTTTTCAGTTCTGTACTGTTGGATATTTAGGTCTAAATGATGGGATCTTGTTAGCCGGTTTTGGATGTTTTTTTATAATAAAACAGTTGAACAGGTATGGAGGACAGGTTTACTTGAAAATTTTGAAGGCGGAGAGAATAGATGTATAAAGCCGTCTTTCTCTAACTTTAAGCCACTTTAGTCTCTTGTATAAATCAGTAACATGATCCCACCGTTTTAGATCACATTTAAATCTCACAGTAGCATTCATAGTAATCTGGAGCTTATTATTTGTTTCTTCGTTGATATTGCTTAGTGCACCGCAACAGTAATCAAAATGTTGGAAAATAATCGCATTTACGATTGTTTTTCGTAAGTTTGTAGGCAACTGGTTTTTGGATTTGTGTAATTGGTGAAGAGTTTTATAGCTTTTACTCCTAATATTTAAGCAGTGTGCATTCCAATTTACATTCCTGTCCATTATTACCCCTAGATTTTTTACGTGTTCTATTTTGGAGACAGCTTTATTTTTGACTGTGATTGCTGGGATGTGGTGAAAATTTATCTTAGATGTAAGTTTCCTACTGCCGATAATAATAGCCTTAGTTTTAGTAATTAGACACCAGCTACTGTAATTTTGACTTACTACTACCAGAATTTTGCATTGAATATTGCCGAAGCTGCTGCAGTTATTGTAATGATTACTGGGGATGTTTTGGATGGACGGGATCGGAGGAGGAGGAGAATTTGGACGGGGGAGTGGATTCGGAGAAGTGAGGGAGGCAGGGGACTTTTAAATATGGTCCATCAAGAGCTGAGGCTTGAAGATGGCGAAGTTTTTCGCAATTTCATGCGGATGACTGAGATTCAATTTAATGAACTTCTGCAGCTTGTGAGAGAGGACATAGTTCGGGAAGACACTAATGAAGGAGGCAATATCTCCGGAGAAGAGGTGGGTTGTTCATTAAGACGAAAAAAGAGAAGTTCATGTGTGATAAAATAATTATTTATCGCACGAGATTCATTTTGTTAAATATCAAGGCGAACATCACTTACTTACTGTAATGAGTGTTTTTTCAGATTAGCTGTCACACTGCGGTTTTTGGCAACTGGAGAGAGCTACCGGTATCTAATGTACTTCACCAGGATACATGAGAGTACCCTAAGTATTATAGTGCCGGAGGTTTGCCGAAGTATTTATCGGCGTTTGAAAGTCGATTACTTTAAGGTAATTGTTCCCCATTATCCTTGATTACAGTGGTATATTTTCACAAACTAATGATCAGAGCATGTCGTAAACAGTAGTTTAAACTGCCCCCGTACGCTTTCTAGGTTCCACGTTCTCGCCAAGAATGGCAAGAAATAGCCAGGAAATTCGAGTGAGAGTGGAATTTTCCTATGTGCCTCGGCTCTCTAGACGGGAAACACATCGCTATTCGACCACCTTCCGCTGCAGGGTCGTATTTCTTCAACTACAAGGGTGGCCATTCAATTGTACTGCTTGCCGTCGTCGACGCAGATTACATATTTATCTACGTTGATGTCGGAGTCAACGGTAGAATCAGTGATGGAGGAGTGTTCCGCGCGAGTTCCCTGGCTCGAGCAATATCGAATAATGCCTTAGACTTCCCCCCTAACAGACAGCTGCCTAACAGGCAGTTGCAGGTGCCAAACGTGTTTGTTGCAGATGATGCTTTCACTCTATCCACAAGGATGTTGAAGCCCTACCCAAATAAAGGTCTGACACCGGACCAGAGCCTTTTCAATTATAGACTTTAAAGGGCAAGGAGAGTTGTTGAAAATGCTTTTGGCATCATAAGCAACCGCTTTCGTGTGCTTCTCTCTCCCATTAATTTGAAACCTGAGAAAGTGGAGACCATTGTTCTGGCAATAATTGCCCTGCACAATTACTTGGCAGAGAGAAATAGTCCCATGTATTTAGCTCAAGAGGAAGAGTATAATTTGTTGGAAAAGCTACAGCAAGTAGGTAATAGACCAGCTAACGCCGCCCTGAGGATTAGGGATGAGTTTAGGAATTATTTCAGTGGTAACCAGGGCAATTAAGCCGAAAAGAACACAACAAAAATGTTTTACATCGGCAGTTTCAATTTAATACGAAGATACTTAACATTCAGTGCTTGCTGTTTAACGTGTTGCATTTATAGTATTTTTCTGTCTGTTATCCATGATGGCAACTTCATTATATTGTTTTACCATTTGATCTAGGTTTAGTGAATTTTTGTTTTCAACAGTCAAAGTAATTAGTTACTTATCCCTGGTAACAAATCATGGGTAACTGTGGAAGATGATTGTGTGGGTTGTACATAAGCCTTTTATATTTACTTGCTGAAAATTCTTAGAGTGCAATGCTTTTCTCCTTATTCATAGGTTATAACGAGTTCTTTCTATGTTATTAATGCATTTATGGAGATATTTACCTAAGAACCAGAAAATAAAAAATCAGCATGATCATAATTCTTTTCATACATATTTGGGAGATGCTTTTCTTTATTTGGAAGTTATATATTGCTAGGCTTTAATTTTTAATTTATTCGTTACTAATTGTATTTGTATGGGTTCCTCATTAAATACCAGGTGGACAAATTGTAGCATGCTGATGTTAACTTGTTATGAAAGAGCTCAATGTGACCAAACATATAGATGTAATTAGCATAATAAAATCTAATTACACCAAAGTGAAGAGGAAAAGTATTTATTCAGTTAACTTATCATTCACACTTTATTTCTTGCTCAAGCACTATTGGCATTCTGCCTCAAAATAAAAGAAAAGTTTAGTAATTTCTTTTTATTTTTTTCATGTAAACCAAAGAACCCACAACCAAAATAATTGCAATATTCAGTAATATCTTACATTCACGAAAAAGAAATTGACACTTGCATGAATTTACAAACTTGAAACATAGCAAAGATAAAACACTGAACATGAGGAAAAATTATTACCTAACTACATACTATTTTCAAACAAAACTTTTTCAATTTCAAGTATAATTTTATACTTAGTTTGGACGTTAGCAACCGCCCTAATCCTGCGGGCAACATATTTGCCAAAGCTGTCCTCCATGTCTTCTGGTGGAGGTAATTCCACCGTCTTGCACAGCCCCCCCAAGGCCTCGGTTGCTGCGGTGATCAGGGTGGACGAATCTTGAGGGGAGACCACCCTCCGCCTCTTACTAGGCTGCAGAGAACTGGAATCTCCACTGCGCAAGTGCAGTGGAGGAGCACTGGCTGAGTGTGGTGTTTCGTCCACGAACACAATGTCCAACATGGATGATGGACCTACTTCGTCATCCAACACTTCTCCCTCGTCTACAACAGGGATGTCCTCCCTCTCGTTAGGTGGAGTCAGAAAAAATGAATTTCCATGTTAACCTATACTAACTAAATTTTGCACAGTACCCAATGGCTGTTAACACTTAAGTCCCTTTGATGTTCAACTACCATAGAAGATAGCGGCAAAGCAATCACATTTCTAAAGTACTATAACATAAATTCAAGTGGTATTTTACAGTAACTACCTCCAACTCGTCGTCTAGAGACGACACTCTCCCTGTTCGTTACGTAAGGCTCCAAGAAATTCATCTCGTTGTAATAAAATAATGCTGGCACATAAATCTGTAATCGGAACACATGCAAATAAATGAAAATGGTAGGCAATGAATTAGTTTGACATGACTGTGGTAAGTGAAGATACTCACTGAATTTGTATCAGCACCACTCTTTTTGGTAGAGAGGACCTTCCTCCTCTCGGCCAAGAAGACCTCAAGGAATACCATATTTTACGACATTCCTCGGGTGTGGTATTGGGCCTGGAATGATGAAACGTGTCAGTTAATCATATAACATCATATCGGACACGAAAATTTCAAACCGAATCACGGAGCGAATGATGAAACTGTGGCTGTTGAGCATAATGTTATTGATCTACAGGTTCATTCATTGCTTATTTTACTTAATGCTTTCACTTTCTCATTCCATTTAAGTTAATGTATACCACTTCACGGATTCGTCGTACGAGTCATGTAAAGTCACATATGATGGCCTGCCCTCGCAATTGCCTTCAATCTTATGGGCTTAGCCACCGACAGCGATTAATCGGAATACCTCATTTGGAATTTTTTGTTGTGATTTGTGACAATGGCATCGACAACACGTTTGCATTGGAATTAGACCCGAGTGGAAATTTCCGAGAGCTGGGCAGTATCACTAGTATCAATGTGTAGACATTATTACATCTTTCATTAGCAGTTTCACCACATGCTCCCAATCCAAATGGGTAAAATTATTAATAAAGGTTGGAACTTACCTTTCATCGGCCATTTCCGAAGCAATTTCATTCATTGTCGTCAGCCGCTTGCCCTTATATTTGTACAGTGAATTGGTCGGGTTAAAAGGGTGAGGCCTTTCTTTAACTCGAGATATCAAATACTCGACTTGATGAAGCGACCAGCTCATTTCCCGTGTCAATTAAACTCGAAACGTTAATCTCAAGAATCAGACGTAAACATAAACAACTTTATTTTCACTCGGTAACATCAGATGGCAGTTGAAGTGAACTATTTCGCCACTTCTGCGCCATCTGTAAAGTAAAATCTAGACGAAATTGTACGTTCGTCTCAACGAAATTAGAACAGGTTCTATTTTCCGTTGAGGCATTGAGACATTCGCACAAGCGTTCATACAATTTGCCGCTTTACACGATACATTTTGCCTCATGCAAGAGTTCACGGAAGAGTTTGTACAAACAAATGTACCGTGTAAAACGGCCTTTATAGTACTCTTGTAGCATGGTGCCAAATTCGAGTTTTGGTAAAACTGTCAAATGTTTCTGAAGCTTGACATGGACATGCGCCTTGGCATGCCCTTTGCAAGTAATTAGTAAAACCTCAACTTCACCAATATTTGACTGGTAATATGGCGCCAAATTCGGATGTTTGTGAAACTTGCTGTTTTTCGACTTTACCTTCTAAACTAGAAGTCGGATCTCGAATCTGTTAGGCGGTTTTTTTAGATCTCATTCAGGCCTACAACTTTATTCTATTCGTTCGTTTCCATTCCTTTTAGTTATCTGGTAACATGGTTTCAAAGTCGGCTTTTCATGAAACTCATGGTTTTTCGACTGCAGCTTCTAAACTAGAAGTCGTATCTCCAATCTGTTAGTCTGTTGTTTTTAGATCTCATGCAGGCCTACGGATCTCTGCTATCCGTTTTTCTTCATCCTTCGAAGTTCTCTGGGAACATGGTGCCAAAGCCGGCTAATTCATGAAACTCTATAATGTTTCTTTCCCTCACGCCCTCACCGGTATAGGTATGACTTTGAAAGTCGTCAGGGGTATGCGCCTTGACATGACCTTTACGGATATTTAGCAATAACACGGATTCCGTCGTAGTTCTATAGTAACATGGTGCCAAAGTGATATTATCGAATATAGCTTTCCATCACAACTCGTAGCTGCTAAACTAAGAGTCTGATCTCGAACCTGTTGGCCGGCTTTTTAGATTTCATAAAGTCCTAACATTTATGCAAATCATTTCTCTCTAACACTTATAGTTCTCTGGAAACATGGCGCACAATTTGGATTTATCGGTTTTCCCACTGTAGCTTTTAAACTAGCAGTTGGGTCTCAAATTTGTTGGGTGTTTTTTTAGATCTCATCGTGGCCTATAACTTTATGCTTATCCTTACTCTCTATTACTTATAGTTCGCTGGCAACATGGTTCCAAAGTAATACTTTTTTTTAATACACAGACGTTGGGGGCGAAGCCCCCAAACGGCGAGTCGTGGGGGTTCTGGTGAGCAAAGCGAGTATATACTGTAATCATGACCGATGTATACAGCTACCTCGTTTAGTGCCGGTTTACGTGGAGTCGTTAGTAGTTCTTCGAAAACATATGAAGGCATAATTGTGCAATACGTTCGAAGGTTTCTTTTGTTCTTACGTAGTGTCCTTAGTTTTAGATTTTAAGCATAATTAAGAAGAATGTTAGAAATATCCCTTACGATTACAAAACTATTCAAGAGTGACATATTTTAAGGACCACAAATTATTCAAATCTCATTACAAAAACCAATGATAAATAGTAGCATCGAACGCTGCGAAAGTGTATTTTGGAATGTAAGTTGAACCGATCAACGTTTTCATTTGGCTGTAAGATTTAAAAGAAAATTATACGACTGTAGCACATATTTTCAATTTTTAATTACAGTGGTATCACCAAGTTTCATTTGTGTACGAGACGTATTATTTTTCGAGAGTATTAAAACGAAGGTTTATCGTGTGTTTAAATGACAATGCAATTATGGATATTCAGTGATTACAAATGTTATATGTACTATATGTGCTGTGATGTATTGCATCTGTTCTTTGGGTGATATTTTTACATTTAAAGGTAATTTGTATTAGGTAGCCGCTCCTAATGAATGTGTTATGACAGGAGAAGAGTTTAAAGTTTTGCATAATCTTTGCAAGAGTTGGATAAGACTGATTATTGCAAATATTTCGTTGTTTCAACTATTATATAAAATTTGGAATCAATGCGAATTGAAATTAAGTTATTGGCTACATGGATGCCCTTGTATTTTAAGTTAGGCAGTTTACATCCTCAGTGAAAGCATAATGATTGATTTTTGTACTTATGCAATGTAGGTATTATAGATAGATATTAGTGTATAGTTTTTTATTAAACTTCGTTCAAAATATTTTGCCACCTTAGAGCCATCACTTTATTTTATCTCATTATTGTTTGGCCGGTCTCACATCTCGTGATCGATACTTGATGTCATACAATCTTTCCTACAGTGATCGGTAAAGATGAATTCTTCGGTCATTGGAAGATCCAGTTTATCGATCAATCTTTTAAGAGAACCTGATCTCGGGATTTGATCAAACACGACCGACCCATCACTAGATCTTATGCCTTGTTCATCCTAATGGGTGGGCAAACAGCAGAACCAGTCTGTAACGTGGTTTGCGTCCAGTCTCCTTTTAGACTGTGCGCAAATCTGCTGAACAGTTTGCCGGGCAGGTGAAAAACACAAATATCGAATCCGGCGGTGTATCAACCTAGCATTCTGTCGCATCAGGAATGATGCTCACGAGCCCTATCAAGGGTGAAGAGGGCTAAGTAAGGATGCAGGCAGACTGACCTCTGCCAACCGTCTCGCCAGCGCAATCTGCGACATTTAATGCGAAGCGCTTCCCGTGGGAGTCGTGTCATGCTGTATACCTGAGCTACAGAGAGTGATTTGCGTCATGTTGCTGCTGAATGTGAGTTTGTGTCTGGATGAACGTCTGCGGCGTTGAAATGTGCTGCTAAATTGCCCGAAACTATTTTTGCAGTGCGAAACAGTTTTTGCCAAGGAATAATGATTAACTTAAATTTCCAAAACACGCTCTAGCCGTCGAAATTGGTCTGTCAATAAAAACTTAGGATCAAATTGTACAATCTGTTTAACATTAATTTATCTTTTTTGTTGTGAAATCTAACCAGTATCGCCTTATTTCACCATTGAAATGAGGTAACGCGAAAAGCTCCGTATGGGTATCCTAACGCCATACGGAGGAAGACGAAAGCCAAAACTTGACGGCGCTTAATTTTATCGCTCTTCCCTCCCCCACCTGTTTTATTTGGGCCAACATCTTTCGCCGCTCACCCCTCTCCTCATTTTCACAACCGCCAAACGCCCTCCCCCATTCCCCCCTCCCTTTGATTCGTATCGCCCCCGACCCCATTATTTTTGGAGTCTGTTATTGTCCTTACAAAGCTTCACGTTTGTTGTGTTCAAAGCAAAAACCTAGTCTACCTCCTTTATATTTTTCCCCTAAAACTTCCTCCTGTGCGAAACGGGGAAAGTGATCCGTCCTCCAGGGCAGTTCACTTTCTCCGCCTGGCCCCCAAACACCCGCTTCCCCGCGTTCCACCACCTCGCTATGCCTTTTTATTTTTACTCTTCCTTCTATAATGAATCTCTTTGCCTTTTCTTAAGGCTTTTATCTTTCTTATTTTGGCCAATATTAAATATACTATCAGTTTCAAGTGTCGAAACGCTCCTCCATCTGGTTCCCTTTTTTCTCACCGCTCCTGGTGGTATGTGAATTCTAACACGAGTCATAACTTCTTTGGAATTTCCTTAACTCAGTGGTGATGAGACAAAGTGTTTCATACCGTTTGCATAGGGCGAAAAAATGTTTTTAAAAATCTGTATGGTCATATTTATTCAATACTTCTTATTGCATTTTTTCTAGATTTTATCGTTGGTGGATTAAGAATTATGGCATTCAATTTTAAAAGGTATATTTCATCTTCACAAAGGCCTTCAGAACAATCAAGCCACCCTCTTCAGCGTTGAACTGATAAAGAAGCGACTGATTTTGTAGTTTTTTTTCGACGCAATACATCAGAGTAATCTTAATGATTGCTAAATTCTTCAATTTAGTAGAAATATACGAACCCCTTACCACCGAAGATGTATGGACTCCTCAAAGTCCACAAACTTAACACCCCAATACGTCCATTGGTCTCTCACGTTACTGCCCCCTCACATTCCCTTTCTTCTAAGTAAAATATCCTCATCAGGAGCTTCACCGACTTCAAACCCTCCCACAGCATCAAGAACTCAATTTAATTAGCCAACCAGTTAAGCAATACTACGCCATAGTGCACGGGAAATTGGTGTCATATGATATTTGCAACCTTTTCACCTCGGCCTTAGCCAAACAAGCCGTGACTTAAACGTTAGAATCACTCAGGCATTCATCGGTCCAAGCCAAAATAATGGACGGTAATTTAAAAATTATATCACTTTGTAATATTCCACAAAAAGTTTTATTTTATTTCGACCCATGGTTGCGACTGACAGAAATCATTTTTAAATTATCGCTATATGGTTTCACCGAGTCAAGCCTGAAAATCTGATATACAATAAGCGATTTTGAAAAATTCCTAAGTGTTTGTATGGAACAAAATTATTTCCAATTTAATGGAAGTTTTTGCAGACAGATCCACGGCCTATCCATGGGTTCCCCCCTTACACCTATATTGGCGGAGATCTTAAAGAACTCCATGGAATAAAATCTTTTTAACTCTGGAAAACCGTTACAAAAGTACATATTTTATTATTTTAGATACGTTAACGACATTATATGCCTGTGGACGGGGAGCAATAGATTACTAGTCCAATTATTAGATATTTTAAACTCACTCAATCTCTCCCTCAAATTCACTTTGGAATTCGGAGGGAGATGCATTTATTTCCTTGCATTAACAGTCTCCCTGTAGGATAGAAAGCACCTCTTCTCGATTTATAGGAAAGACACTTTCTCAGATGTAATTATTCCCGCAGACTCTCATGATCATTTTACTCATAAACTAGCAGCGTTAAAATATATGATTCACAGAATAGTATCTATTCCTCTCGATACTGCCTGCTTCAAAAACTAATTAAATACCATCGTAACTATAGGGAATGATAACGGTTACAGCTCTATCTTGATCCACAAATTGCTGAATAAAAAGGTTTACCAAAATACAGTGAAGTCTTCAACTTCTCTTCAAGATGCACGATGTGAGAAAGGTGGTGTAAATTACCTTTTCGCGGCCATATCTCCCACAAACTTTGCTCTCATATTCCGAAGGACAAGTATCGAGAGTGTTTTTATCACCCACTTCCGTAGGGAAAGTGCTTCTTAATTCAAAATACCCAGTGGATGTGTTGGAAAATAGTGTAGTGCATGCGCTTCATTGTTGGGAGTGCAAAGGAGTGTATTTGGGGTAAGGTGGTAGGAAATTTAAAACTCGAATCAAGGAGCACAAACTAAGCGTGAACTATAGTGATTGTAAATCATATTTTGCCAAACATCTTCTAGAGACTGGTCATAAGAGTGAATTAAACACCAAAATTTTACATACATATGATACAAGTTGTAAGTTAAATTATTTAGAAGTTGTAGAAATTTGAAGACACTATTTCACCGAATGTGTGTATTTTAAATGATGTAACCAACTTTAAATCCTCTCAGATGTTTTGAACGGTGTTAAAATCCCAATCTTATCCCTATTCTAATGCGCGCCACAGAACCCTCACCTCTAATTGTGCCCCCACTGCACCGCTGTCCTTGATGGAACCCAACTCCCTCCCTCCTTCACCTCTACCCCCCCCCCACACCGCCTCCCTCACTCCCACCTTAAACTCACCCCCCCTCTTGGTTTGAGCCCTTCCCCCACTCCTTACAGAAACATATATAACGTCTTGTATGACGCATGACGCATTTTCGTCGAAATCGATCGGGGAATGTATAAAACTGTGTGGAATGTACAAAGTTTGTTTCATTTACCATGTGTAACGTCCCGAATTTCCACAAAGTATCGCCTTCATCCATTAATTTATGAAGTTAACCTCCTCAAAAATACTATACACTACCCACTATTCGTTTTCATATGATAAATTAATTCCTACATATTTTTTGAGGATACCGGGACTAGCCACGGTATTAACCTTTACGGAGTCACCCGCAAGTGCACATAAGTGCGATATTCCAAATTACTTATCATTCTAGTATTTTACTGGATAAATAACCGATTCGCTTCCTTAATTTCCCCTCAATTACATTATTGTAAAAGTTATGTAATATAAATAAAATCATAGCTTTTAAAGAAACTGTCAACATGATCTTACGAACGTTATTGTAGCCAGTCATTACTACTATATCTAAAAACTATCATAAATTGATCTTAATTAAAATTATACTTATTTCACTCACAACATCCCCTAGCCTTTGAATTTATCATGTTAATTCAAGACATATTTACGTTTTTTAGTTTCTTTGGAGGTTGAAATCTCAGGCATCTATCACTTCATAAAGATAACAACAAATATTTTCACTCTAAGGCGTATTAACCAATTATGCCTACGCCCAGAAATGAGTATTAAAGTTAACTATGGCATGTGCAAATATGTTGCCGTTTAACTTACAACACCCAAATCCAAAAGGATAATCATCGATGATAATTATTTTTCAGTTATTCCCCTAAATATCATATAAATAACCTATTAGTCACTAATTGGCTCTCAATGGGTATAAAAACTATTCTTGGGATCATTAAATCGTAATACTCCTTTTACTTTCTTCCAAATGCTTATACAACTTTTTAAGGGCTTCCGTTTTATTTCCTGCATCATCAATGATTACCGTGAGACTGATTAAAGACATTTAAAACATTTCCTCTATTTTTCCAGAGCGCGGCACTCAAATCAAGGAATAATCCTTTCTAAGGACAAGTACTACTGCTAAATAACATTACCCGCCTTTAAACTGACCCGATTAATTACATCAAAACAATCTCTTTCCGTATACAATTATTAAATGAAATCTTAAGAGGAAAATTTGCTGAAAGAAGCATAATAAAACACTTTAATGAACTGCATGAGTATACAAATCAATCATTGCCCTGTATGTGGGATGTAAACAACCACACTTGCTACTCTAGAGCAATACATGTAGTCAGCAGCACAATTTCATTTTACATACATCCAAATATTAATGAAGATAATAGTTTAAACAAGGAAATAATTGCCGAAATCAATTTAATGACACTTGTTAAGATACCACATACACTTATGCAACCCATCACAGTTAATTTAAAACATATTTAATCACTGGATTGCCACGATGTGCAGTCACAACACACGCTATATCTTCATTTTAATATTCTCAGCGAAAGTGAGATCGTTATTTCTTGCTTAAGTGAAACTAAATGATGACAACTTTAATTATAAATGGAAATTATATGGAAAAGTTGGATAAGATGCTTTAAATCGTTATGAATGAATACCACAGGACGAGTATGAAATTATCTCCAAAAATAAACTTGCACAACCTTCTAGGCCAATATTTATGATTAGGATATCAATTAATAGAAAAAATGTACACTCTGTATGATCAATTAAAATCAATCAATTGACTCAACAATAACAATCATCCGAAGTTTAAACGAATTACAAGTAAATATTCGAAGGTAACTCTGTGACGGCGTGGAAAATAGTAAAATGTAAAAAACGTTAAATAACAAGGCACATTTATATCATCCCTTTTCATTTCTTTAACAAGGAAAACATTGACACATTCAATATTGCTATTCATTCATTCATTACAGTAATCTACCGGTTAGAGGTAGGTTGAAATGAAAGTCAGAGAATGTCCAGCGAACTCTTACACGTGCTGTGCCCTTTCTACCTCTTGTATTTCTTCCTTCATCTCAGCATAAGTCCTACCTTTCTTCATCCCGTCCATAAAACCGATTCTCTTCCTTCCCCTTCCCCGCTTACCCAACATCCTTCCCTCTATCACGACCTTCAGCAAACCATTGACCCTCATTACCCCTTCCAGCCACATACCCTGCCTTCCCCTAATATCATCTATAAGTTTCCTCTCCTCGCCCACCATGTCAAGCACTTCCTCATTTGTCTTCCTTTCCGTCCAACGCACCTTCTCCATCCTCCTCCACACCCACATCTCAAAAGCCTTCAGCCTATTTTCGTCTTCCTTTCTCAAGGTCCACGTTTCCGCCCCATACAACGCCACACTCCATATCAAGCTCTTTACTAGCCTCTTTTTTACATCCTTACTTAAGGTCCCCGTCATCAGCTCCCTTCTATTATTGAACGCTTCCTTCGCTAGCGCTATTCTCCTCCTAATGTCTTTGCTACTATGTCCTCTTTCTTCTAGCGTACTACCCAAGTAATTAAATTGTTCAACTTGCTCCAGTTTGTGACTTCCTACTCTTATCACCAGCTTCGCTTTCTTTGTCCTAGAAAATCTCATTACTTTTGTTTTCCTATTATTTATCTTCATTCCGTATTTCAATATTGCTATAATTATTATAATTCAATTACGCTGTTATATCACACACAGCTTTATATGCCATTTAATACTTTAAATTACCATCATATACCCATATAGTTCAAACAAAGATCTCCCATGTGAAATTTTTTATTTATTAATAAAAGTACAAACAAAAATAAACCTTCAAATGATTCACAATGCCAGTAACGTCAAGTACTCAGTAGTCGACGCCTTTCTTTCGACCGTGAGTGGAAAAACTTTTGAACGTAAGCTTACATAATCGCGCCTTATTGTTTTCGAAGAATTTCCCACAACACCACGAAGAGCGGCTCTTTACGCTCGAAAGTAAACTACACAATTTTCCCCTGACGATAAAGAGGGAGTCATTCTTCGGAACATCTGCAGAGATGAAGTCCCAAACCCGGTGGAACACCCGAAAAACCTTGTTTTATATGATGCGCCTGGAAAAAATAGAATATCCATTTGTATACGGAGTAAAATTTCTCCTTGAAATGCTTTCGCCGCCAGCGCCATTTCCCTAGCTCGGCTGTGACGGGGCTGGCGGCTACAGTTCTTCATCCACCAATCCTCGTTGCCCTCTAAGGTGTTCTTTTTTCAGTTTGTTTTCCCTCAAAGGGCTCGGTTTGGGAGCGGGAAGTACACGTCGACCTAGTCCGCCCGAAGTGTCCTCCGCTCTTCTCCTCCGCCCTCCGCCTCCCTTCACTCGAAAAACGGGAGGCCTTTCAATTGTTCCTCAAGTGCATGCCCGAGGTGTTTTTTTAAGGAAGTACTCCTCAAGCAAGGAGTAATATGAACACCGTTGTCTCCACTCGCTTTCATCCCTTACCCACAAATCACTCCTTTCCTTCCGCCGGCTTTCCTCCTCTCTTGACACACCTCCATTCGGCAAGTACACCCCTCCACCATTCCCTCAACAAACACCCACGCAAGCACAACTTATCTCGGGCGCTCGCCCGTTCATCTCATCCTCATCCCACCTTAGGCCGCTTTCGAACTTGTCAAACCGAGTTCCTCTTTACTTCACAAGTGGAGAGAATCGGGCGGAGATGATGTGAAAATGTTGTCATCACTTAAGTCGGAAGTGCGTCCATTGAAGGAGAACGAGAGAATGAGAAATCAGTCTTCATAGGCTCGATGCATGCAAAATTAGGAGCTTTGAATGTGATAATCGTGGCATATAAAGCAAATTAGAAATGTAGAAATAATCAAATATGAATTTATTTATTTTTTCCGGTTTAATGCCGTGTATGTTACCTCGATTTATAGTCACTTTCATAGAATATATGATGACCTTTAATTTTCATTATTTACAGAATAGATAGTAATATAGTCAGCAATACGGTAATGTAGAGGTATATACAGTATCAGTTAATGTTTCATTTACGCACTATTAATGTAATAGGTGCATCATGATTTTCTCCATTGAAGCCGCGGAATATATTCTCACTGAACTCGAGCGATATCATTCTTCATGAAAAAACTTGGTGTCATAATGAACGTTAATTATTCTGTTACCTAGGCCTTTGAAAGAGTGAAATGAGGGTGTCACACAAACCGCAGGGTAATAAAATAACTCAAATGGCAGACACCTACCTAAGGGAGTGTAAGTTCCGAAATCGGCCATGGAGGAGTTTTCTTTTTCATTTTCTTCTCCCGTGGGACACCCTCAACGCTTTCCAGCGCTCCATCGACCTGCAAGTGCCGCTGCCGCGTCCTTTTTGAGTTTTTGAGAATGGGGAAAGTGTCACCCTTTCTGGTATATCCGCATTCAGTGCCACTGCGACCTGTTTATGTACTGTAGCCCACTGGTGATCATTCTAGCTATCCAAGGCCATTTCTGTCGGACTGAAATGAGGGAATACATCAAGATTGACTCTTTGGTGTTACTAGAGCGATGTGATACCTAAATGTTGACTCTTTAATTGGATCTGAAATAAGAGTTTTAAAAACATTATTGTTTTGGCAGATGCTGATTATTATTCTGGACTTGATTTAAGGCTTATATTAAGGAGAAAATTATTTACATCTATTATCTCTGGCGTTTTATGTAAGGAGAAAATTGGAAATTTATTTACTCTGAGCGGATATTTTCTGCTGCAAACCTCCAAAAGGTTTTAAAGACCATTATTGATTTTCGCATGTAAAAAGTTGGTCACATTTCCGTTATTTGTTCACAAATATAGGTTACCCCAAATGTAGGGTAAAACTCGATTCAGCTCCTATGTTCTGGAAATACTCATAACTTTGGGCTATAGCTTGACTTTACCCATAGTTTCCTCCGTTCTGTTGGTTTTTGACGTCGCATCAGCTCCTTCATCATATCGGCATCGGATATTTATCAATTTGGCCTGTTTAACGCAGTACGTTTGAAATTCTTATAGTTACATTATTACAGTTAGGACCTTATTGGCACAGCACCGATGCTTTCAAAACCTTCCATCAGTAGGTAATTTACCGATGATGACATTTGTTGGCGTGAATTTGCTCTTGTACTATCACAGGGTAATCACTCATCATAATATTACTCTGTGGCATTATGTATCGAAACCTATGACACTAGTAAAACCATAGAAAGGAGGAGGCATGTAACTTCAATACGCAAAGGATTTGAGTTCAAAAATGAATGTGCTCAAATTATTAAAATATTTAAATACCAGAAAACATCGACGAACTGGGAGAACGTTGCGACTTAATGAGATTTTCTTTCAGGGTCTCATTGACTTCCTGCCCCTGGTTGGTTTGCCCCAAGGAGGTGAAAATGAAATGGAGGAGGCATGACCGTGAACACTAATGGGCGAAAGTGAAGCAAGAATAGAGGTGCTTGGGAAGGATTTTGTGCCGAGTAGGTGTTGCCAAACCAAACACAAAACATCGCTTTGGCTGTGGTTTTTAACTTACATTTGATAAAAATCGAACGCGACCGCCGGAAGCGTAAGCAAGAGGAAGGTTGAAACTGTGCCGACTGCAATGGCGGAATTGGCTTCAAGAATCAAGTGGTATGTCGCCTCCATTTCTTTTCTAACCTCCTTGGTTTACCTAAGAGAAGCTACTTTATCTGCGCGCTCAACATGGATGGGTTTATCATAAAAGCTATTTCGATACATCCTTTGATGCTCCTGAAACTTTCATGGAGGATCTAGTGCGATGGACTTATGGTGGAATATATCTTGCGTTCTTTAATATAATTCTTTCTCATTTAATTCGTTTCTTATTGCCATGAGATGAATAATTATCACATTTCCATTTGTTTCGTCTATCTTTTTCTATTAGTGCTTTAATGATTGCCAAGGGCATTCTGTGCAAATTAATATTGTTTCTATCAAGTTTTCCCTAATTTCTTGTATAAATTATTACCATTGCTGATTTTATTTTCTTAAATAGTGAATATTAGGCAGTTGTATTAATATGGCGTAAATAATTAATTGCATGAATATTGAATTGTTGCATACTGGGTTAAACGATTGTGAACTAGGGAATTACGGCGGGTAATGAAGTGGATGGCACATTGAAATATTTTTCAGTACTTAATTTTTTGAAAATGCGGTACGTGAAATTCAACCGCTAATTAATTCCAATCCACTGGGTTTAATGAAAGAAGTATGCAATTTTAATCAACATAAGTGCCAGAGGTATCATGACAGCTTTATTTTTTTACTTAAAATTCATGAAAAATAAATTGATTTAAATAAGACTCGTGGTAAGAGATATCAATCTTATACATGAATAATACCCAGTTGATCACTAAATGTTTTTAATGGAATTGAGTCAAATTAGCTACACTACACAAAAGACAAACAAATGACGATGTGCTGCCAATATTATTTCGAATGTTATTATTTCGAAATTTCACTGAAATGTATATATTTATTTTCTTTAGATACAGCTGTTTCCACGTCTTGTTTCCTTGCTTCAAATATTCAGTTCTAGATTATTCAGAACATTGATCACAATAAATGTAGAAAAATATACCTGTCAAGAGTTTTAACTAATCTTCCAACTCACGAAACTAACTTTTATGCATTTACCTTATGCATATTTGAACAGGGAGGTATTAGGAACGTTATAACGGAAGGCTATTTTCGACGTGCTTCAGTGTCTCTCTATTTTTTGTTTGTTTTTGGTAGAGTGATGTTTGTTCATTTATATTTTAAAGCTGCCATACCAAAGACGCTCCCGGGATTGGGAACATATGGAAATGGTGAATGATGGATTATAATTAAATTAGTTTAAAAAAAATCCACCGGCTTAACTCAAGAGGTTTGTTAACCTTTGATATGGGATGACACAAAACCTTTATATCCCACTTCGCACATTGTAGCCATTGAGTATCCAATTATTACTGCTACATCACACAGTGGGCCAAACTGAAAAAAAGCTGGCCAAAATTAATAACTCTAATAATTACCAGTCCATATGCAACATGAAGTGTATTTCTATTGCATTTTGGGCAGATAAACATGATTTTATCATGATCCAAAACACGCTCTAGCCGTCGAAATTGGTCTGTCAATAAAAACATAGGGTCAAATTGTACCAACTGTTTAACTTTTATTGATGTTTTTTGTTGTGAAATCTAACAAGTATCGCCTTATTCCACCATTGAAATGAGGTAACGCGCAAAGCTCCGTATGGGTATCCTAACGCCATACGGAGGAAGACGAAAGCCAAATCTTGACGGCGCTTAATTTTATCGCTCTTCCCTCTCCCACCTGTTTTATTTGGGCCAACATCTCCCGCCGCTCACCCCTCTCCTCATTTTCACAACCGCCAAACGCCCTCCCCCATTCCTCCCCTCCCTTTGATTCGTATCGCCCCCGACCCCATTATTTTTGGAGTGTGTCATTTTCCTTATAAAGCTTCACGTTTGTTGTATTCAAAGCAAAAATCTAGTCGACCTCCTTTATATTTTTCCCCTAAAACCTCCTCCTGTGCGAAACGGGGAAAGTGATCCGTCCTCCAGGGCAGTTCACTTTCTCCGCCTGGCCCCCAAACACCCGCTTCCCCGCGTTCCACCACCTCGCTGTGCCTTTTTATTTTTACTCTTCCTTCTATAATGAATCTCTTTGCCTTTTCTTAAGGCTTTTATCTTTCTTATTTTGGCCAATATTAAATATACTATCAGTTTCAAGTGTCGAAACGCTCCTCCATCTGGTTCCCTTTTTTCTCACCGCTCCTGGTGGTATGTGAATTCTAACACGAGTCATAACTTCTTTGGAATTTCCTTAACTCAGTGGTGATGAGACAAAGTGTTTCATACCGTTTGCATAGGGCGAAAAAATGTTTTTAAAAATCTGTATGGTCATATTTATTCAATACTTCTTATTGCATTTTTTCTGTATTTTATCGTTGGTGGATTAAGAATTATGGCATTTGATTTTAAAAGGTATATTTCTTCTTCACAAAGGCCTTCAGAAATACCAAGTCACCCTCTTCACCGTTGAACTGATAAAGAAGCGACTGATTTTGTAGTTTTTTTTCGACGCAATACATCAGAGTAATCTCAATGATTGCTACATTCCTCAATTTAGTAGAAATATACGAACCCCTTACCACCGAAGATGTATGGACTCCCCAAAATCCACAAACTTAACACCCCAATACGTCCATTGGTCTCTCACGTTACTGCCCCCTCAAATTCCCTTTCTTCTTAGTTAAATATCCTCATCAGGAGCTTCACCGACTTCAAACCCTCCCACAGCATCAAGAACTCTATTGAATTAGCCAACCAGTTAAGCAATACTTCGCCACCAGTGAACGGGAAATTGGTGTCATTTGATATTTGCAACCTTTTCACCTCGGCCTTAGCCAAACAAGACTTGAATTTAACGTTAGAATCACTCAGGCATTCATCGGTCCAAGCCAAAATGATAAGCGATTATTTAAAAATGATATCATTTGCACTATTCCACAAAAGGTTTTATTTTCTTCCGACCCATGGTTGCGACTGACAGAAATCATTTTTAAATTATCGCTATATGGTTTCATCGAGTCAAGCCTGAAAATCTGATATACAATAAGCGAGTTTCATAAATTACTGTTTGTATGAAACAAAATTACTTCCAATTTAATGGAAGTTTTTACAGACAGAACCACGGACTATCTATGGGGTCCCCCCTTACACCTATATTGGCGGGGACCTTAATGAACTCCATGGAATAAAATCTTTTTAACTCTGGAAACCCGTTACAAAAGAACATCGTTTATTATTTTAGATACGTTGACGACATCCTATGGCTGTGGACGGGGAGCAAAATAGTACTAGACCAATTATTAGACATTTTAAAATCACTCCATCCCTCCCTCAAATTCACTTTGGAATTCGGAGGGAGATGCATTAATTTCCTTCACTTAACAATCTCCCTGTAGGCACCTCTTCTCGATTCATAGGAAAGATACTTTCTCAGATGTAATTATTCCCGCAGACTCTCATGACCATTTTACT
This sequence comes from Pyrrhosoma nymphula, assembly GCA_963573305.1. Classification (NCBI taxonomy): domain Eukaryota; kingdom Metazoa; phylum Arthropoda; class Insecta; order Odonata; family Coenagrionidae; genus Pyrrhosoma; species Pyrrhosoma nymphula. Next base: position 98,969,128 of record OY754332.1, on the reverse strand, counting down.
CATAAACTAGCAGCGTTAAAATCTATGGTTCACAGACTATTATCTATTCCTCTCGATACTGCCTGCTTCAAAAAATAATTAAATACCATCGTAACTATAGGGAATGATAACGGTTACAGCTCTATACTGATCCACAAATTGCTGAATAAAAAGGTTTACCAAAATACAGTCAAATCTTCAACTTCTCTTCAGGATGCACGATGTGAGAAAAACATAAATACCTTTGTTATAAATGGTGGTGGTGTAAATTACCTTTTCTCGGCCATATCTCCCACAAAATTTGCTCTCATATTCCGAAGGACAAGTATCGAGTGTATTTTTACTCACCCACTTCCGTAGGGAAAGTGCTTTTTAATTCACAATACCCAGTGGATGTGTTGTTAAAAAATGTAGTGCATGAGCTTCATTGTTTGGGGTGTATGTGGGGCAAACTGGTAGGAAATTTAAAACCCGAATCAAGGAGCACAAACTAAGCGTGAACTATAGTGATTGTAAATCATATTTTGCCAAACGTCTTCTCGAGACTTGTCATAAGAGTGAATTTAACACTAAAATTTTGCATGCATGTGATAAAAGTTGTAGGTTGATTTATTTAGAAATTTTAAGACACTCTATTTCACCGAATATATGTTTTTTAAATGATGTGACTAACTTTAAATCCTTTCAGATGTTTTGAACGGTGTTAAAATCCGAATTGTATCCCTATCCTAATGCCCGCCACAGAACCCTCACTGCTAATTGTGCCCCCACCGCTGTCCTTGATGGAACCCAACTCCCTCCCTCCCTCACCTCTACCCCCCCCACACCGCCCCCCTCACTCCCACCTTAAACTCACCCCCCCCTTTCCCTGTTTTAGTCCTTCCCCCACTCCTCACAGAAACATATATAACGCCTTGTTGTGAAATGTTTGTTAAATTGCCCCCCCCCCCCCTTGAAAATGACGCATTTTTGTTGAAATTGATCGGGGAATATATAAAAATCTGTGGAATGTACAAAGTTTGTTTCGTTTACCATGTGCAACGTCCCGAATTTCCACAAAGTATCGCCTTCATCCATTAATTTATGAAGTTAACCTCCTCAAAAATATTATACACTACCCACTATTCGTTTTCATATGTTAAATTAATTCCTATATATTTTTTTGAGGATACCGGGACTTGCCACGGTATTAACCTTTACGGAGTCACCCGCAAGTGCACATAAGTGCGATATTCCAAGTACTCGCGCCTTTTTTGTAACGTGAGTACTCGCGCTGGGTCTATTAGACCCGTCCAAACGATGATGGATGTTTTAGTCATTTACGATGGTTTAAAACTGTTTTAATATTTTTTGATTAATAGTTCTTGTTAAAAGAGTATGTTGTTGTAAATATTTGTTCAAAAAAATTGTTGATATTTTGCCTTTATTTTTTTTCCGCGCTCTTTAGCTTTACACGCAAATGTTTTTCTCATTTTACGATGACTTTGGGATAGGTTTTTTGATTTGTCAACGAAAAACATTGAAAAAAGTGAGTTATTACATTCATTTTATTATAAAAATAAGCCTTTAATTTTATTTAATACATAATTTTGTTATATCTTAGTTCTCATCATTCTCTATAGTCACTTCAGCGTCACGTGAAGGATCACAATCATTCATCTACACAGATAGACTTGGCATGTTCTAGGCAAATATAGTGATTACGTTATAAAATATTTTTGTTTTACTATATTTTTCCTATTTGCTCAGTTCACAACGTGACCGGCTATCCGATTTTTTTTGTTGCACTTCAGGTTGATTCTCCCTTGTTTTGTAAAACTTATGTACAGTATGTTGGAGTTAACATGACAACGTGGAAAACGTAGTGCACCTATCAATTAGTGGCTGTATTAGATAACAAGACAAGTCCTTAAGGAAAAGCTTTTGAACTCTATATTGTAGTGGTGGGTTGTTTGTTGACAGTAAAATAATGAGAGCATTAATTGAGGCAACATTCATGAAAATATCACCAAAGGCCATCCCAGACAGTTTCTTGCCACATTGTAAATCCCGCATAACTGGACTCTGTTGTGTCTACGACAGCCTATGTGTAGTTATTGAATGAAATTACTTCTGGAAGTTTTTTCTCCCCCACATTTATCTCATCTGTGTGGTGCATCGTTGATAACAATAAAACGCATTTATTTGCTTTTGGAACGTACGATAAAATTGTTGTCTTCTTTTGAAATCCAAATATGGTTTATTTTATCTCTCGAGGTCTAGTGCCAATAAATGATGGTGGAATTTCTTTTTTGATTTTCTTATAGTTTCTATGATATTTGTTTTACGTGCTATTAACTCTGCACATATGGGGAAGCTTGTAAACTAATTATCTGTAGTATTACTTCTCCCAGAATTCAGCAGGTGACTAGCGACTCTTTTTACAACTTTAGCTGATCTGAAATCGGTACAATAAGGAATCGGTACAATAAATCATTCTCAAGCCCTTCAGGTTGTTTCCCACAGTAGATGTCTCGCTTAGATGTGTAATAGGTGCATGAATCTACAGCTGAAAATATTTTTATCCCGTACTTAGCGGTTTTTGTGGGGTTATACTGTCTAAAGCTACATTTCCCCCTAAATGCATCAAGTTTTTCATCAACAGTAACGTACGCGCCCACGTTTTATGATTTCCGAATATTTTCGTTGAATGTTTCATAGATTTTACGGATGGGAGCTAATTTGTCTGTGTGGCAACGGTTTTGACGATCATTGGCATTATCAAAGCGTAGGAAACGCTTCAAAATCGGAATCTATTGTACGACATAGTTGCATGTAAAATCTCCAAACTTGTTCCATCCGTTGCCCAAAGGTCTTTCTTATTCAGGTGTGAAGCTTTGTGAACACCTGCGAGGTACAACAAACCCAACAATCTATGAATTTCAACTGTATCAGTTGTTGGCGCATCACGTGGCTTTGTGAATCTATTCTCAATTTTACGTATGTAAATATTTGTACAAGTAACAATTTCACTGACAAAATTGAATAGCAATTTTCAGCTTTCCAATGTGGTTGGAACATTTATGGAATATTGAGTCAGCTTTTTTACATCTTGAAAAATATTTTCAAAACTTGCTTTTACATTTTTCCGAAAAGGCACTTTCTGCCAAGTAGTCTCTCCCAAGCAGCAGATGCTCGGGTGACTCCTCTTCATCATCTTCATCGGCACTCTTTACATCTACCTCATGCTCACTATCTGTGTCATGAACACTTTCTTCTAAATGATCCCCTTCCTCGTCTTCAGACAAACCACCAATGATGTCGGTGTCTTTTTCCTCCTGACGGTCAATCTAACTCAGCCATGATTCCATCCGTTCTTCCTCCAAAGTCGCTTTATTCATGATGACGCTAAGGATCAATGCGAAATGAATCATAAAATTTACTTAATTCTACCTATTTGGATAATATACTTCATATAATTTGTGCTACTTAAAAATGCATTTGAAACTGTAGATATGCAAATCATTTCGTGTGAAAATTTGATTAGGTTTCAGAAACGTACTTCACCTTTTAATTCCTGCGAAGCTGCGATATCGGCAATCACAATTGTCTGCAAGTGTCATCCGGCCCCCCAGGGTAGTATTTTTGTCGTTGAAATAACGCACAAATAATAAAAACAGATGAATGGTAAACACGTTGATACGTAAATAAAAACTGTGTAGCTGTACAACGATTGAAAATGTATTTTCTCTCTGTGCATCCAACTCTGTCGTAGTTTGGTTGAAGACTGGAGAACAGGAGCTTTTTCGGACGAAGTAACGCTGTAAACCTTGGAGTAAAGGTATGGGTCACCAAACCCATGGCGCATATGCACTCCAAACCATTAAACCTTTAGGAATGCGAAGTCGGCAGTTACTTTGAAGCTTTACAATAATTTGCACATGTGCTTATAATTGTATGCGAGTGAAAGAAGTGTGAGGTTGAGGGCCTCTGAGACGACTATGTAGTTCAGTGCGGAGGTCACTTTTCCCTTCCCTGAGAGTGGCATTCTCAAAACTAACAAATGCTTCTTTTTTTAGGCTCGGTGTTAATACGTTGTGACATTCACCAACGAGCTATAACATGTTTCTATGTATTTTTCATGGTTCAAGATTATACAAGAAAGGAAAAAAAATGTTGGAGTTAATCAGTGGCAATAATATTGCGCAGTATTGTGCACAACTGTACGCAGTGTTCCAGAAATTTCAAGGGGTTACCCATTGCGCTCCTTATAATAAACTGCACTTAGTGCATTCAAGTAGTGTTACTTATATTTTGGTCAATTTGAAATACGAGTCTTTCTGCCGCATTTACTAAATGAGGACGCACATTTCCACAATACAGAGCCCATGACTGAGTCCGGATTACATTCCGCGACATTTGGTTCAGCAATTGAGCATGATACGAGATCTTCCTAACCTGACCACATAGAGTATGTATCTACGAAATGGATTAGATATACATAATATATCGTTTAAACATATCAGTGCCACAAACGTGATTGCTAAATGGAATAACCTAGAGAAATAATGCATCAAATATGGGCTTAGGTAATAATTATATTATAAAATAATTGTTATAAACAAATTACTTTATTTTTATAAAAAAATGAGCATTGCTGTGCATGAAAATATTTAATAGGAATAATTACTGTAAAAATGAGAACAAATGGAAAAAAGAAGTTTGAAAAAGTGTAACACGAGTACTCGCGATGGGTCAAAAAGACACAGACTGGTATATTGGCATAAAATTTTGCAATAAGTTATTGCCGAAAAGCTCGGAAAATTTCTCAGTACAGAAATAAAAGTCATAAAGCCAGCTACACGAAAGTAATAGAGTCAACGGTTAAAATTGACTTGAAAAGTTATTAGTAATTGAAATGCGCTCGGGTCTAATCGACCCATACGCGAGTACTCGAGGGTTAATTTCCCCTCAATTACATTATTGTAAAAGTTATGTAATATAACAAAAATCCTAGCTTTTAAAGAAACTGTTAACTCAAAGATGATGTTACGAACGTAATTGCAGCCAGGCATTACTACTATAACTAAAAACGATCATAAATTGATCTTAATTAAAATTATTCTTATTTCACTCACAACATCCCCTAACCTTTGAATTTTACATGTGTATTTAAGACATATTTACGTTTTTTAGTTTCTTCGGAGGTTGAAATCTCCAGGCATCCAACACTTCATAAAGATAACAACTAATTATTTCACTCTAAGTCGTATTAACCAATTATGCCTACGCCCAGAAATGAGTATTAAAGTAAAAACTATTGCATGTGCAAATATGTTGCCGTTTAACTTACAACACCCAATTCCAAAAGGATAATCATCGATGCTTATTATTTTCCAGTTATTCCCCTAAATATCATATTAATTACTTAGTGGTCACTAATTAGCTCTCAATGGGTATAAAAACTATTCTTGGAATCATTAAATCGTAATACTTCTTTTACTTTCTTCCAAATGCCTATACAACTTTTTAAGGGCTTACGTTTTATTTCCTGCATCATCAATGATTACCGTGAGACTAGTGAAAGACATTTAAAATATTTCCTCTATTTCTCCAGAGCGCTGCACTCAAATCAAGGAATAATCCTTTCTAAGGACATGCACTACTGCTAAATAACATTACCCGCCTTAAAACTGGACCGATTAATTACATCAAAACACTCCCTTTCCGTATACAATTATTAAATGAAATCTTAAGAGGAAAATTTGCTGAAAGAAGCATAATAAAACACTTAAATGCATTGCATGAGTATACAAATCAATCATTGCCCTGTCTGTGGGATGTAAACAACCACGTTTGCTATTCAAGAGAAATACATATAGTCAGCAGCTCAATTTCAATTTACATACATCCCAATATTAATGAAGATAATAGTTTAAACAAGGAAATAATTGCCGAAATCAATTATATGACTCTTGTTAAGGTACCACAAACACTCATGCAACCCATCTCAGTTAATTTAAAACATATTTAATCACTGGATTCCACGATGTACAGTCACAACACACGCTATATCTTCATCTTAATATTCTCAGCGAAAGTGATATCGTTATTTCTTGCTAAAGTGAAACTAAATGATGCCAACTTTAATTAAAAATAGAAATTATATGCAACAGTCGGAAAAGATGCTTTAAATCGTTTTGAATGAATGCCACAAGACGAGTATGAAATTATCTCCCAAAATAAACTTGCACAATCTTCCAGGCCAATACTTATGATTAGGATATCAATGAATAGATTAAATGTACACTGTTTGATCAATTAAAATCAATCAATTGACTCAACAATAACAATCGTCCGAAGTTTTAACGAATCACAACGAAATATTCAAAGGTACCTCTGAGACGGCGTAGAAAATAGTAATGTGTAAAAAACGTAAATAACAAGGCACATTTATATCGTCCCTCTCACTCACTCAGTGATTCAACCCGAAGGTTGGTTTGGATAGTTGAGAGTAAAGCTCAACCCGGACTAAGCCTTCACTAAGAACTTCACACATTCAGGGTAGGGGGGCCAGATCCCTTCCCTGGGTCACCTCGCACTCCGAGGATTGCGAACTTCGAGGGCGACCAAAGGCTTCACCCGGATCTAAACCCGGGACCCTTCAGTAGCTAAGCGCTCTACCCACTAGGCCACCACGCCATATCTTCCCTATTCATTGCTAAACAAAAATAAACCTTCAAATGATTCACAATGCCCGTAACGTCAATTACTTAGTATTAGACGCCTTTCCTTCGACCGTGATCTGAAAAACTTTTGATCGTAAGCTTACATAATCGCGCCTTATTGTTTTCGAAGAATTTTCCACACCACGAAGAGCGGCTCTTTACGTTCGAACGTAAAACTACACAGTCTTCCCCTGACGATAAAGAGCGAGTCATTCTTCGGAACATCTCCAGAGATGAAGTCCCAAACCCGGTAGAACACCCGAAAAAACTTGTTTTAGATGATACGCCTGGAAAAAATCAGAATATCCATTTGTATACGAAGTAAAATCTCTCCTTGAAATGCTTTCGCCACCAGCGCCATTTCCCAAGCTCGACTGTGACGGAGCTGGCGGCTACAGTTCTTCATCCACCAATCCTCGTTGCCCTCTAAGGTGTTCTTTATTCAGTTAATCTTCCCCCAAAGGGCTCGGTTTGGGAGCGGGAAGTACACGGCGACCTAGTCCGCCCGCAGCAACTGGGATGGGAAAAGCTTTCAGACCGTCGATTAAAATTTAGACTAAATCTATTATGTAAGTTCCAAACCGGTCTATTCTCTGACGACGTTGACAATATTTTACGAAATCTGACATACTACGGTAGATCAGATCATGAGAGTAAAATTAGGGAACTAGACTGCAGAACGGATAGATTTAAGATGTCATTTTTCCCACGAACGATAAGGGACCATAATAGCTGCCATGAGACTTTTATCTAGGTTTGTCGTTAGGTAGTGTAGCTCTTAGTAGTTGTAGTACTCCTAATACTTGAATCCTTATCTGTTACCTAGTACATACTAACAGCAAGCCTAGCATGTTTTCTACATGGGTCTTGAGTCCCTGTCCATCTGTGTAGTTGTAGAATGCATGTATATTGAGGTCACTCCATTTTGATGACATCTGTAGTGTAGTGTTGCATGCTTGTGAGGCTTCGCCTCATGACAAGCATTAGCGATTTATGCTAATGCATAATTAGTCGTAGTTACACTAACTTTAGTGTATAGTGTAATGCATGTTGGTGAATACTCACCCCCTGCCACACACCCCTGAGGTGGCTTGCAGGGTATTTTGTAGATGTAGATGTAGAAGTGTCCTCCGCTCTTCTCCTTCGCCCTCCGCCTCCCTCCACTCGGCAAACGGGAGGCCTTTCAATTGTTCCTCAAGTGCGCGTCCGAGGTGTTTTTTAAGGAAGTACTCCTCAAGCAAGGAGTAATATGAACACCGTTGTCTCCGCTCGCCTTCACCCCTGACCCCCAAATCACTCCTTTCCTTCCGCCGGCTTTCCTCCTCTCTTGACACACCTCCATTCGGCAAGTGCACCCCTCCACCATTCCCTCAACAAACACCCACGCAAGCACAACTTATCTCGGGCGCTCGCCCGTTCATCTCATCCTCATCTCACCTTAAGCCGCTTTCGAACTTGTCAAACCGAGTTCATCTCTACTTCACAAGTGGAGAGAATCGGGCGGAGATGATGTAAAAATGTTGTCATCACTTAAGTCGGAAGTGCGTCCATTGAAGGAGAACGAGAGAATGAGAAATCAGTCTTCATAGGCTCGTTCCATGCAAAATTAGGAGCTTTGAATGTGATAATCGCGGCATATAAAGCAAATTAGAAATGTAGAAATAATCAAATATGAATTTATTTATTATTTCCTGTTTTATGCCGTGTATGTTACCTTGATTTATAGTCATTGTCATAGAATATACGCTGACCTTTAATTTTCATTATTTACAGTATAGATAGTAATAAAGACAGGAATACAGTACTATAGGGGTATATACTGTAAAAGTTAATGTTTCATTTACTCACTATTAATTTAATAGGTGCATCATGATTTTCCCCATTGAAGCCGCGGAATATACTCTCACTGAACTCGAGCGATATCATTCTTCATGAAAAAACTTGGTGTCATAACGAACGTTAATTATTCTGTTACCTAGGTCTTTGAAAGAGTGAAATGAGGGTGTCACACAAACCGCAGGGTAATAAAGATAACTCAAATGGCAGTCACCTACCTAAGGGAGGGTAAGTTCCGAAAGCGGCCATGGAGGAGTTGTTTTCCTTTTCTTCTCCCGTGGGGCACCCTCAACGCTTTCCAGCGCTTCATCGACCTGCAAGTGCCGCTGCCGCGTCCTTTAGGAGTTTTTGAGAATGGGGAAAGTGTCACCCTTTCTGGCATATCCGCGTTCAGTGCCACTGCGACCTGTATATGTACTGCAGCCCACTGGTGATCATTCTTGCTATCCAAGCCCATTTCTGTCGGACTAAAATGAGGGAATACATCAAGATTGACTCTTTAGTGGTACTAAAGCAATGGTATACCTAAATGTTGACTCTTTCAATTAATCAGAAATAAGAGTTTTAAGAGCATTATTGTTTCGGCAGATGCTGATTATTATTCTGGACTTGATTTAAGGCTTATATTAAGTAGAAAATTGTTTACATCTATTATTTCTGGTGTTTTATATAAGGAGAAAATTGTAAATTTATTTACTCTGATTGTGAGCGGAAATTTTCTGCTGCAAGCCTACAAAATGTTTTAAAGACCTTTATTGATTTTTGCATATAAAAAATGGACACATTTCCGTTATTTGTTCACAAATATAGTTTACCCATAATGCAGGGTACAACTCGATTCAGCTCCTATGTTCTGTAAATATTCATAACTTTGCGCTATAGCTTGACTTTACCCATAGTTTCCTCCGTTCTGTTGGTTATTGACGTCGCATCAGCTCCTTCATCATATCGTCATCGGAAATTTAACAATTTCGCCTGTTTAACGCAGTACGTTTGAAATTTTTATATTTACATTATTACAGTTAGGACCTTATTGGCACAGCACCGATGCATTCAAAACCTTCCATCAGTAGTTAATTTACCGATGATGACATTTGCTGGCGTGAATTTGCTCTATTGGAACTTTTCCTTTGCACTTGGTGGGACATTTAGATACACAAGGTCGAAATAAGATACTATCATAGGGTAATCACTCATCATAATATTACTCTGTGGCATTATGTATCTAAACCTATGACACTGGTAAAACCATAGAAATGAGGAGGCATGTGACTTCAATACGCAAAGGATTTGAGTTCAGAAATGAATGTGCTCAAATTATTAAAATATTTAAATACCAGAAAACATCTACGAACTGGGTGAACGATGCGACTTGATGAGATTTTCTTTCAGGGTCTCATTGACTTCCTGCATCTGGTTGGTTTACCTAAGAGGAGCTACTTTATCTGCGCGCTCAACATGGGAGGGTTTATCATTAAAGCTATTTCGATACATCCTTTGATGCTCCTGAAACTTTCATGGAGGAGCTAGTGCGATGGACTGACATGTTAATGGTGGAATATATCTTGCGTTCTTAAACACAATTATTTCTCATTTAGTTCATTTCTTATTGACACGAGATGAATAATTATCACATTTCCATTTGTTTCCTCTTTTTCGATTAGTGCTTTAATGATTGCCAAGGGCATTATGTGCAAATTAATATTGTTTCTACCACGTTTTCCCTAATTTCATTTATAAATTATTACCATTGCTGCTCTTATTTACTTAAATAGTGAATATTAGGCAGTAGTAATAATATGGCGTAAATAATTACTTGCATGAACATTGAATTATTGCATACTGGGTTAAACGATTGTGAACGAGGGAATTACGGCGGGTAATGAAGTGGATGGCACATTGAAATATTTTTCACTACTTAATTTTTTGTTAATGTGAAATTTAACCGCTAATTAATTCCAATCCACTGTATTTAATGAAAGAAGTATGCAATTTTAATCAACATAAGTTCCAGAGGTATCATGACAGCTTTATTTTTTTTATTTAAAATTCATGAAAAATAAATTGATTTACATTAGACTCGTGGTAAGAGATTCCAGTCTTATACATGAATAATACCCAGTTGATCACAAAATGTTTTTAATGGAATTGAGTCAAATTAACTACACTATACAAAAGACAAACATATGACGATGTGCTGCCAATATCCAGTCACCTTTATTTCTTCATCGCAGTGAAATATAAAACAAAGTCTCTCAATGAGTGTTATTATTTCGAAATTTCACTGAAATGACAATAGTTATTTTCTTAAGGTACAGTTGTTTCCACGTCTTTTTTCCTTGCTTCAAATATTCAGTTATAGATTATTCAGAACATTGATCGCAATAAGTTGATTTCAGCAAACAACGAAACAAAAGGAGTATACATGTTTGCTCTTTTTATAGACCTCCAAACTCCGAAGCTGATATTATTTACCAATTAGAAAATCAAATATCCGCATTTACTTTGAGAGACAGTAATAGTGTAATCATTATTGGGGGAGATTTTAATCTGCCATCTATAAATTGGGATTCTTACACTGTAAAGCCAAATTCAAGGAATAGGAAAATCAGCGAGATCTTACTCAACACACTTACTAAGCACTCACTCGCCCAAGTAGTTGACAAGCCTACGAGAGGAAAAAAAATATATGACCTTTTTGCAGTAAGCCATCCTAGGTTGATAAAACAACTCGATATTATTGATGGCATAAGTGATCACCGAGTAATTTTTGCAGCCTTAAAACTTGAAGTAGAGTCAGCTGTAAAACCGAAACGCAATATTTATTTATTTAATGAATGCAACTTCATAAAATTTGGCGAGATGCTTAATGATTCGTACACTGACTTCGTAGCTAAAACAGAGGACAAAAGCACTGATGCATCATGGAAATATTTCTTAGAAATTCTACGCCAGGGAATCAACGAATATATTCCGCGAAAATTGAAATGTGATAGTAAAGAACCTCGCTGGTATAACAATGATGTTAGGAGGGACCTTAAGAGACAGAGAAAACTGTACAACTTATTCAAAAAGTCCATTACGTTAGGTGACAAATCGAAGGAACTTGAAGCAAAAGAAAGTTACGCTGCACAACGCTCAAAAACCAAGAAATCAATGCGTACTGCATTGCGAAATTTCAAGAAAAAAGTACTTGGTGAATTACTCGAAGAAAATCCGAAATCTTTTTGGTCATATACGAGAGAGCTTCAGGGAAAATCTTCAACCGTAGATTCGTTATTTGATAAAGATGGCAAACTTGTCACCGATAATATTGACAAAGCTAACACGTTAAATTCCCACTTCGAAAGTGTATACACTACAGACGATACTCCATGTTATTTCGACATTTCATTCACTGAGGAACCGATGAAAGAAATCACTATTCAATGTGATGGGATAACTAAACAGCTACAGTCGATGAAAAATAGTAAATCTCCGGGTCCGGAGGAAATACCCGCGCGTGTCCTCAAGGAATTAGCGCCACAGATCGCACCGTTCTTAGACATAATATTCAAGAAGTCATTGTCTGAAGGAAAGATACCAATAGACTGGAAAATTGCAAACGTTACACCGATATTCAAAAAGGGAAACAGACATGACCCAGGGAACTATCGACCAATTTCATAAACGCCTATTATAGGCAAGATACTCGAACATATCGTCGTTAGCAATATCATGACGTTCCTGGACAGTCGTAACTTCCTTCATGGCTGTCAGCACGGCTTTCGGAAAGGTAGATCATGTGAAACACAGCTCGCGCTCTTTCTTCATGACGTTCTCAAATCTGGTGAATCGAAAACACAAGTGGACGCATTATTCCTAGATTTTAAGAAAGCTTTCGACACGGTACCTCACAACAAACTTTTATACAAATTACAGTCATGCGGCCTAAACGAAACAGTAGTAAACTGGATACGCGACTTTCTGAGTGATCGTAAGCAAAAAGTAGTTCTTGACGGAATTAGCTCTGATGCAGTTAAAGTGACATCAGGTGTCCCACAAGGAAGCGTGGTCGGCCCCCTTTTGTTCATTATATACATAAATGATCTATGCTCTCAAATTAGCAGTAAAATACGTTTATTTGCTGACGACGCTGTCATCTATCGCGAAATTAATGATCACTCTGACTTTGAAATTCTATCATCGGATTTAAACAACGTTCATGTGTGGAGCCAAGAGTGGGGACTCGAACTTAATCTGAGCAAATGTGCGGCGGTACATTTCTTGCGGAGGTCGTCCAACTATCCCCGTGTATATGCTGTGGATGGCGTTAAGATAAAGGCCACAGATGAAGTTAAGTATCTGGGAGTTACGATAACCTCAAACCTATCGTGGGGAACACATATAAGAAATATTTGTGGCAGAGCTCTGAAGAAGCTAGGATTCGTCAAGCGTATTGTGGGAAGATTCTCAGATGAAAAAGTAAAAGAGAGGTGCTATTTCGCACTCGTCCGGCCACACCTTGAATATGCAGCAAGCATATGGGATCCGGTGCAGAAAGACTAAATTCGGGAACTTAATAAAATACAAAGGAAAGCTGCGCGATTCGTCAAAAACTGCTACGGGCGTACAGACAGCGTTACGCAGATGTTAAACGAATTAGGCTGGGAGCCGCTAGAGACTCGGAGGCTGCGCGCTAGGCTTAGATTACTTGAGCAATTGAGAATAGATATCTTTCAGAGCGACACGGAGAACATCATATTAGAACCCCACTATATTTCCAGGTCCGACAGAAACGATAAATTAAGAGAGATATTTTGCCGAACGGATAGGTATGGGAATTCGTTTTTCCCCCGAACAATAAGGGACTTTAATAAATGCAAGGCGTAATTTCATAGAGCGTTTCCTTTTTATATGTAAACGGCTGGTGTCCTAACACCCCCCGCCACACGCCTATTGAGGCGGCTTGCGGGGTAGGATGTAGATGTAGATGAAGTGTAATAAAATGTACCTATGTCAAGAATTTTAACTAATCATTGCATCAATGCATTTAGCCTATGCATATTTGAACAGGGAGGTATTAGGAACGTTATAACGGAAGGTCGATCTTTTTTCGTCGTGCTTTAGTGTCTAACTATTATTTCTTTGTTTTATAATATAATATATATAATTTAAAAATTATTCTTTGGATAAGCAAATTAATAAACTTAATTAATTTAAAAGTATTTTTATTTGTAAATACAGTGACATTGTTCGTTTGATTATTCATTGCTGCGCTAGTTCTATCCACAAACGATTAAATAAAATCATCATGAGATTATCAAATCTACATTAGCCTCGTATCATGTTTATATCATTTAATTTTGAGTTGTCGCAACGCAGTACCAGAATGATGGGAATTAGCTCAAAAAAAGAGTAGTTATTTTTTGCAAGTGAGTTTTCATGTTACTTTTTCCTTTCCATACTTCATATTTATCCTTCGTTTCCATACATAAAAATAAAGAACAGTTATTTACGTAGTGAATCTCATAAACTTGAATTCATAATACGCTTGAACAATAAAATCTATGAAATATATGGAGTTCAATGATTTTGAAAGGGTGGGAACTTTTATTTTCCTGGTATCAACTCATGACGATGTTGGTATTCCATTGGATTTTTGGTGATTTCGATATTGTTTAGGTTAGTTATTGTGATAACTGATTACCGATACATGCATCATATCGCATATCCAATTGACACAAGAAGATTAGAGATAGAAGCAGTAGCTGACTTTATTTGAAAATATTAACATGACCGTCCAAAATATTAATGATTTCCAAGTGCTTCTGGCAAAAGATATGTAAAGGTAAATCAAGATGATGAATTTACCTGGATCAGAAAGTGGATTCTAAAATTCCCATCCCAAAGTTATTTTAATGCAAACAGAACTATTACAGTGGCAAAATAAATAATATTATTACGGATATTACACTACTTATATTGCAATAAGATGTTAGATAAATAATAATTGTTATTGTTATTGAATAGAGTGTTTGTTTTTAATCCATATACAATGGGTGTGAAAACTAAGCCGCTGCAGTCGTAGCTGAGCGTGTCTCCTGCCATCTAGCGGGCGTAGGATAAGGAGGAGCATTTTGGTTGTTGAACTGTACAGCATTTTGTCCTGCTTACACAATCCGTATTACTTTTGCGGATGCATGGCTAAGAAAATGTTCATTTATAATTTTATTGTCGAAACATTAATATGCACGAATTCGCGAACGTCTTTCCCTTTAATATTCCCTTCTATTTCTCAGAATATGCGATCGTTCGTGTTCACACATGCACTTGCGCGGGTGCATCCATCGCGTAAACTGGCTTTTAAAGAGATTACTCGGTTAGTATTTAGGTTTACATGATTTTGTATGATAATTGGTCGTTACGATGGTAAACACATAATTGAAAAATGATGTGCTATCGCGGAACTAGATGCAGGAACTCATCATTTTATGCCATCTTTAGAGGGAAAAGTCTGTTTTTAATGATCACCAAAAAGAACCATTGTTTTTAATATTTAACACATTTAGGTGTGCTCGAAGGACGGGGGAGTCGGAGGGGAGGGGGCAGAGGGCAGGAGTGGGAGGAGTGGATTGGACCGACTAGGGGGAGGGGATACAGATATGTGAGAGGCAAGGTAATGGATGAAATATTTCCGGCGTATGATTCATAAGCACTTTCGATGGGTGAGAAATAAAAGGTATCGCGAATAGACGTTCAAA
This sequence comes from Pyrrhosoma nymphula, assembly GCA_963573305.1. Classification (NCBI taxonomy): domain Eukaryota; kingdom Metazoa; phylum Arthropoda; class Insecta; order Odonata; family Coenagrionidae; genus Pyrrhosoma; species Pyrrhosoma nymphula. The sequence goes on along the minus strand of OY754332.1, from coordinate 98,953,863 downwards.
GTGTAACTTCTCTAAAGTGTGATTAATAATTTCCATTTATTAAATGGATAATTTTTTTATTGAACGATATAGTAAGCTTTGTGGTTTTGGCAGGTTGTAGCTCCTGAAGAGAAGAATAGTTGGATAATTTTCCTTTTCCATGTTAATAAAAATCAATTATGTAGTCTCTTTCGTTAATCACGGGATGATTTACTTTATTTATATGACTGAATTGGGAATTTGTAGAACCTTTGAAATAATATTATTTATATTGCCACTTTAATAGTTCTATTTGCATTGGAATAACTTTGGAATGGGAATTTTTGAATCCAATTTCTGATTACGGTAAATTCATAAGTATTGGTTGACCTTTCCCTATCTTCTGTAAGAAGAACTTGGAAACCTTTAATATTTTGGACGGTCATGATAATATCTTCAATAAAATCAGCTACTGCTTCTATCTCTAATCGTCTTGTGTCAATTGGATATGCGATTTGATGCATGTATCGATAATCAGTTATCAAAATAACCATAGCACGAGTACCTATCGTTACCAGTACGGTATCGAAAAAAATATCGAAATCACCAAAAATCCAATGGTGTACCAACATCGTCATTAGTTGATACCAGGAAAATACAAGTTCCCGCCCTTTCAAAATGATTGAACTCCATGTAATTCATAGATTTTATTGTTCACGCTAAATGATCTTCACATTTTAAAATTCTCTCGTATGAATTCAAGTTTATGAGGTTAACTAAATAAATAACTGTGAAGAGAGAAGGGCAGGGATAAGAATTCGTAGTAAAGTAACATGATGGTTCATATTTCTTAAGTGCTTGACATGTGTTGAGTCTTATTTTTATGTACCTGCCGTAATGGGTACAGGAAGTGCTTAAGAATGTCTTTTTTGTTGACTTAAGGTTTTTCAGTTTTCCGTTTGGCATGTACGTCTTTATAATTACGTGTGAGTGGCCGTGGTGCGCCTTAAGGTCGTGTGAGAAGCGTCGTAAGGGGTACAGGTAAGAACGAAGCGGAAGTAAAAGAGAATTGGAGGTGGGAAAATGTGAAAAGGAAAAGAGATTTGACGGAGGTCCTCGCTCTGTTTTTGTTGTACTTACTAATGATGTTATAGAAGAAGTTTGCCCCTATTTTTTCCAGTTTCGCATATTATTTCAACTAACAGGTAAGCTTAATCTGGTGTAGTGATGTTTAGCCACGATGGCCAGGTTGCGTTGAAGTCGATTCAAAAGTCATAATTTAGGAGGAAATACATTCCGCAACTGAGAAATGCAGTTTTTCCTCTCTCAGAATTGAATTAACTTAGTAGAAAATGCAACTGCCACTATTCAAGCGATGTCACTTTTCAGAGTTTGATTTTAAATTTAATAACTTTTGCAGAAAATGGGATCCTTTACGTATAAGGTAAATTAGTTTTGTGAACATTAGTCTTGAAATTAACTTCTGTCCTAATCCCAAGAACTCAGCGTGGACGCATTCATTAATCTAAGATAAGATTCGCCCTTCACGCGGGCCAAATCTTCCACGAGTTCCACCTAGGGGTGAGATAAAGACACCGAGAATAACAAGCCCTTCCCTACGTCTCGTCATATGCACATGTTTTTGATGCCGCTCACTCGTTCGCCGTCTCACCTTTCTCTTCATTCCTCTACCGCTACCCTCTCCCTCCCGTCCCCTCTCCCTCTCTCCCCCCTCCCCACCGCACTTATTTCGTTAATTCACGTTGGTAAAATTCTTTCAATCAATAACACCTTCCGCTTTTTTCTTATCTGCTTTTCTCTTAATCCAATATGCTTTATTATTCACAAAAATACTACTCAATTCAATGACGGCTACCCGAGGTAGAGCTTGATATATCCACATGAATGACCTTAATATGACCTCATTGCACGCGTTGTTTATCTTTACTGTATGGAACGGAGAATATTTACTCCTATAAGGAGATTTTAAATGATCCTTACATGAAAATGGCTCAAATTACCCACTTTAAGTAAATATCTATTTCATAGGGTTTTACTTCACTTTTAATTGCTCTCTTATTATATTTTTTGTTATAGGCTAAATATGTTTTAAGCTACTTTGCCAGATTATTTGTAGAGAGGAGAATAATCAATTTTCTTGCAAAATAGTTTTTATACTAACATTTTCACTATAGAATATAGGTATATTTGCGGTACCCTTCATTGCAAAGTTTTATTGGCGCATAGCATATATGGATTTGTCTAATAAAAATATATTTACAGAGAGCTAAGGCGAAAATTAAGAGATGTAATAATTCAATTTTTGCTGTGTTAATCTATAAAGACGAACTAGTGTTAGTGTGGATATCTTAAATGTATACATGTAATGCAGTATAGACCCAATTTTTGCAAGGCGAATGAGAAGTAGTTTTATATTTTTGCGAAATATATGCTATTACTACAGTTCAGAAAATATCTTGGGTTTTGCTATGTTTATTCCAAGAAATTAGTTATAGAATATTTCATTCAAGTATTCTACCAGCTGATTGGTAGGTTCTTGGACAGTCCCCATTCTGCATCCCACCTCAGAGACATTGTCTCGCTTTCCCTCCTAAGAATGGCCCATTATTAGATCCCTCTTCAATTCTTCATATCTTCTACCTCCTCTTATTTCGTCCAGAATTCCTATCCTCTTCCTTCCTCTCCCACGCTTCCCCAGTGTTCTCCCCTCTATCTTTTATTAAATTTTAAGTAGATTCAAGAGGGTGATTTCATTAACAATGCTTCCATATGCACGTAGTAATTCACTGATAACAAACCCTTAGTATAACACAGCTTTTCAGCTCTGTTTGTAATAAGGTCACTCCTTTTGTATTACATGAATGTAGATTTTTTACGGACCAAGCTGATACTATAAGATATATTTCGCCCGTTTTTTCAGTTGAAAGTATCGCTTATTAGAAAGTTGAAACCGTGGAATTACATTTGAAGAACAAATGTTTTCATTGAATTATTAATAATTTTGAATGAATAAAAAACTGTGGATCCATCAACCATTCATATCATCCTCACCTATCTTTATTTTTATAATGAATAAAGGAGAAGTGGCTGAATTTCCCGAGGAAACACTTTCTCAGTTCTGGGCTCTTCGTAGATATTCGCTTTCATGGTCATAAATACGCGGAGTTAAATATAATATTTTGGAAAGATAGAATATAAGTAATGTCTATGAAAAATAAAATGAGAAACAAAAGGCCACGTTTACCTCACAGAAGTAGACTTGAAGAGAATGAAATTCAATAACTTACCATCGTCCTTTGGATGTAGGTAAATTGTCCACTAAATATTCAAGAAATACGATAAAGTTTAATGAGGAAAAATAATTGTAATACTAACGTAGCAAAATCCAGACCCTCACGACGACAGAGCTCAATATGAAAAACACTAGGCTATCTCAGCTTGACCAATTTTCACAAGGTTTGGTTTGTTATGTCTATTACCGCTGAAAACAAATATTTTTGGCGACACCTTGAACTATTCTATGAAACCTCGAGCAAGATTGAGACGTATTTAACGACCAAAATCATGATAAAAATGCCTCGTTTTAAACGACAGTGCAAGATACGTGGTAGCTAGATGCCATTATGTGGGAACTGTCAGTGCTGGTCACCTGCGGCTAATCGCGGAATGAGGGTGAAACAACATTTGAAAATTAAAACGAAATCTGAGACTACATCGTTTGTCTACTGCAAATATTTGTTAAATATATTTTTGTTGATATCGTCCATTTCTCTTCCTTGAACTACGACCTTGACGTGGTGGAAGGGCTTGTGCGTTCCAATGACCCCTAGAGCTGGACTGGCAGGAGCAAGTACATTGCTCCTGGTAGGGCCACCCATGCCAGATAGGTCGAAGGGTAGGAGCCAGACGAAAGGTAGTTCCGTGATGGTGTCACGTTAAAAATACCGTTGAGTCGCGTGGGATACCTCTCAACTATCACTTCCCAGAACATGAAAGTCATCCAAAGAGATCTGATTCCTGGCAACTACGGGACGCCGCCCACTAGGGCGGGAGTCGTGCCCGGCAGCGGGGGAGGCAAGGCCTCCGCGGTCGTCATCACACGAAATCCTTGCACAGAATCAGAATCATCATCAGAAGATACAAGGGAAAGGAGGGATAAGAAGAAGAAAAAGAGGAAGAGGAGGAGGAAAACAGTGGTGAAAATAGGAACTTGGAACGTAAGGACCATGATGAGGGCCGGGAAGCTTGAAAATATTAAGCAGGAAATGGAAAAAGGAAAAATAGATGCCTTGGGATTGTGCGAGGTTAGATGGAAGGATAGCGGGGACTATTGGAGTGATAACTACAGGGTGATCTATAGTGGGGGAGATGAGAGTCAACGAGGGCCAGAGGATTTCGTGAAAACAGTATTAATACCTATCCCGAAGAAGAAGAAAGCGTCAGAATGCGAGGAGTATAGAACAATCAGTTTAATTTCGCACGCAGCAAAAGTGTTGCTTAGAATACTAAATAGAAGGTTGGAGAGCAGAGCAAAGTGCTATTTAGGCGATGACCAATTTGGGTTTAGGAAGGGGAGGGGAACCAGAGATGCGATTGCGGTAATGAGGACACTTATAGATAGAAACATAGAGTATAATCAGGATGTTTTCGCTTGTTTTGTAGATTTCGAAAAGGCGTTTGACAGAGTAAACTGGGAGAAACTAATGCAGATACTGGGGAAAATAGGAATAGATTGGCGTGATAGAAGACTCATCCGAAACTTATATATGTGGCAGAGGGCTCATGTAAGGGTAGCGGATGGTGAATCAGGGTGGGCAGTCATAGGTCGCGGGGTGCGGCAAGGGTGCCCGTTGTCGCCTTTACTTTTTAACATCTATGCTGAGGAAATGGTAAGAGAGGCATGGGATGAGCTAGACGTGGGAATGAAAGTAGGAGGCCAGTGGATAAAGTCGGTTAGATTCGCAGACGACCAGGCGTTGGTGAGTCGGTCATCGAAAGGACTTCAAACTTTAGTAGATGCACTGGAAAAGCAGTGTGAGAAATACGGAATGAAGATAAACAATAGGAAAACAAAAGTAATGAGATTCTGTAGGACTAAGAAAGCGAAGCTGGTGATAAGAGTAGGAAGTCACAAACTGGAGCAAGTTGAACAATTTAATTACTTGGGTAGTACGCTAGAAGAAAGAGGACATAGCAGCAAAGACATTAGGAGGAGAATAGCGCTAGCGAAGGAAGCGTTCAATAATAGAAGGGAGCTGATGACGGGGACCTTAAGTAAGGATGTAAAAAAGAGGCTAGTAAAGAGCTTGATATGGAGTGTGGCGTTGTATGGGGCGGAAACGTGGACCTTGAGAAAGGAAGACGAAAATAGGCTGAAGGCTTTTGAGATGTGGGTGTGGAGGAGGATGGAGAAGGTGTGTTGGACGGAGAGGAAGACAAATGAAGAAGTGCTTGAAATGGTGGGCGAGGAGAGGAAACTTATAGATGAGATTAGGGGAAGGCAGGGTAGGTGGCTGGAAGGGGTAATGAGGGACGATGGTTTGCTGAAGGTCGTGATAGAGGGTAGGATTTTGGGTAAGCGGAGAAGGGGAAGGAAGAGAATCGGTTTTATGGACGGGATGAAGAAAGGCAGGATTTATGTTGCGATGAAGAAAGAAATACAAGAGGTAGAAAGGGCACAGCACGTGTAAGAGTTCGTTGGATATTCCCTGACTTTCATCACAACCTACCTCTAACCGGTAGATTACTGTAATGAATGAATCGTCCATTACAGTTGTTGCTAATGGTCCACAGTTAATCAAAAATACTGCTTGAAACATTTTGTACCCCGAGGCCAGGCAGATGTTTTATTTAACTTCGTCCGAGGGAACACCATCGTCATTGCCTCTGCTGAATCATAGATTTAGAGCAGCTGATGTGATCACGATGAGGTGGTATGTGTCATGGACGAGTGCGAAATGAAAACTAGAATAATAAATAAGTTTTTTTAATTTTAATCACTCAAAAAATGCGTACATTTAGTCCAAAATTGATTACTGCTTTTAATGAGAATTTTCAACAGAATTCCTATAAACATCTCTATCAAAATATCTTTAAAAGTCTTGATGCTTTTAGGGAGGTTTTTGATAGTATTTTTTTATTCTGTCGCCCATGATTGTGCATATTATAAATGTGTATTAAATGGTTATTCAACTGTACGCAGACTATCAAACATTAATTCGCGTCAGGCGTTTTATTATTTTTTACCTTCTTCATTTCGATTGTGACATGATCGTTGAGTATCTCTTCCAATGCCACCGTTAAAACAGTTTTGAACATAGGTCTCTCATATACAAAAAATCAAAGTCTCTCGCAAAGACTGTTTGCACGCGATGAAAAATTAGTGCACATGATTGATGTATAAAATTAATAGAATAGATTTCAGGATGAACAGGTTTATAAAATAGTATTCTCCTCGTACCTTTGGAGACCACTACAATCGATGCCGCCAATACACTGCGCTTTTTACCTCCCCATACTAACACTCATTCTAAAATATGCTCCATATACTACCTACAACTTTCACTCCGGCATTAACACGCCTTCTAATCTCATCATTTTTCTTTCCTTCTTTTGGAGACATTCTGCCAAGGTACACACAATTGTTCGATTCTTCAATTACTTCACCATTTACAGGAACCTCTGTAAATATCGTGGGCTCTCAAACAGCAACACACCATCATCTGCGTATAATAACACTCGACGTTGTACCTACACGTATCTCTCTCTCAGTTATCTATGAAAACGTTCAAACTCCACGGTGACATAAGCATTATTGGATGACAATGCATTAAAAATGTATGATTGTACATCGTGCTTTGCTAATTGAAACGGTTAAGTTATAATCAATTTGGCGAACGATTGGAAACTGCTTTAAGAAATGAATTTTCAGAAATAGTTGTACAACTTCTCACTGACTTCCCATGCATATTTTCATATAGCATATTTAAAATGTTTGATATAATTTTTATAATACGTGTACTGTACTAATACATTTTACTTTTTAAGTATGCATATAAATGTTAATTTTAAACCTTTCTGCAATCATATTGTAAATATATGTTCTATCCAGTTTCCATATTTTTATAACTTTCCATGGAAACTTTTCTTCATTACCTGGACTAATTAGTAATAGGAAAATGGTGCAATTTTCGTGCGTCAGTATTTTAATTTATTTGAGTGTACACAAAGAATCATTTCCTGTTTGGGAGAGGAAAAATATATCATTACTAAAAAAAACATTGCAGGCCAATGGTACGCGGTTCCTAGTTAACTTCCACGTGCTCATACTTCACTCGTAATTCATGGACACGTCCCAGGAAACGGCCAACGGAGGCCATTCACTAAGCGAGGCACTTTTACAAAGTAAGTAACTTCATACCATTCTGTAATCTCGTCATTGTTTCTCTTACTAGACTCCGGAGTGGACCACGCCGCTTCCCAGTTAAACGTCCGCCTGTGTTCTAGTTACACTCAAACCCTGAAAGTCATTCCTCCTTTCTCTCTCTATTCTTTGCATTGGTTTCTGTTCGCCCACTCTGAGGCCCACCTCTTTTCTCTCGATGGTGTTCGGGAGAGGATGTTCCCTCGAGGCGCCTACAAATCGATGGGAATTAGACAGAAGAGATCTTCCCGTCGTTCTGGCGTGCTACCTCTAATCCAGTTATGCCCTTATGTTTTATATTTTTGCGAAATATATGCTATTACTAGTTCAGAAAATATCTTGGGTTTTGCTATGTTTATTCCAAGAAATTAGTTATAGAATATATCTTTTATTAAATTTTAAGTAGATTCAAGAGGGTGATTTCATTAACAATGCTTCCATATGCACGTAGTAATTCACTGATAACAAACCCTTAGTATAACACAGCTTTTCAGCTCTGTTTGTAATAAGGTCACTCCTTTTGTATTACATGAATGTAGATTTTTTACGGACCAAGCTGATACTATAAGATATATTTCGCCCGTTTTTTCAGTTGAAAGTATCGCTTATTAGAAAGTTGAAACCGTGGAATTACATTTGAAGAACAAATGTTTTCATTGAATTATTAATAATTTTGAATGAATAAAAAACTGTGGATCCATCAACCATTCATATCATCCTCACCTATCTTTATTTTTATAATGAATAAAGGAGAAGTGGCCGAATTTCCCGAGGAAACACTTTCTCTGTTCTGGGTTCTTAGTAGATATTCGCTTTCTTGGTCATAAATACGCGGAGTTAAATATAATATTTTGGAAAGATAGAATATAAGTAATGTCTATGAAAAATAAAATGAGAAACAAAAGGCCACGTTTACCTCACAGAAGTAGACTTGAAGAGAATGAAATTCAATAACTTACCATCGTCCTTTGGATGTAGGTAAATTGTCCACTAAATATTCAAGAAATACGATAACATTTAATGAGGAAAAATAATTGGAATATTAACGTAGCAAAATCCAGGCCCTCACGACGACAGAGCTCAATATGAAAAACACTAGGCTAACTCAGCTTGACCAATTGTCGCAAGGTTTGGTTTGTTATGTCTATTACCGCTGAAAACAAATATTTTTGGCGACACCTTGAACTATTCCATAAAACCCCGAGCAAGATTGAGACGTATTTAACGTCCAAAGTCATGATAAAAATACCTCGCTCCAAATGACAGTGCAATATACGTGGTAGCTAGATGCCATTATGTGGGAACTGTCAGTGCTGGTCACCTGCGGCTAATCGCGGAATGAGGGTGTCTCGGTGAAACAACATTTGAAAATTAAAACGAAATCTAAGACTACATCGTCTGTCTATTGCAAATATTTGTTAAATATATTTTTGTTGATTTCGTGCATTACAGTTGTTGCTAATATTCCACAGTTAATAAAAAAGTCGTCTTGAAACATTTTGTACCCGGAGCCCAGGCAGATGTTTTTTTTAAGTGTAAACTTCTTATGGGCCGTTGGGCACTTTTGGCACGGGAAAAAGAGCAAACTCGCGTCACGTAACGTCAGATTCTTCTTTCTGTGGCGCCGCCTAGCATGCCAACAGAGTAAGTTGGCGTAGGGGTTAGAGTCAATGTCCATCGTATCGAAGGTACCCTGATCAAATCCTATTGGGAGACGTTTTTTGTGGTATTTTTTAGAATTTCTTTTGGGAACAATTCTTGACAATTTCTTTCAGATTTTGTTCTGATCTTTCAAAAAAATTTTCCCGACAAATTTGTGGGGTAAAAATGGTAGGCACGGAAACATGGACAAACGTCCTGAAGGCAACGCCGCTTGTGTTGAATCCGCAATGTAAGAAAATGCTGAAAGTGGGAGAGAGGGGCAAGAAGATCATAAGTGTAATGAAACAACAGACGAGATGGGTGAGATTTTACAATTGAATAATTTAGCGGAAGGACAGGGAGATGAAAGAAAGAGGAAGAAAGAGGAAGAAAGCCGAAGATGATGGAAATTATCGCGCTAAAATGAAAGAATTGGGGAGAATTGACGCAGATCCCGATTTGTAGAAAACTAACATGGATCGGAAGAGAAAAATTCTGAATATTCCAAAAATTACCGCGCAAGAAAGAATGAATGTATTCATCAAATTGCACAGGAAGCGGAAAACAAGAGGAAAAAATATGAAAATGCCAGAATATACCGTGCTAAGAAAAAAGCAGATGTCGAGAATAAAGATTGTGTAGGAAATGAAGATGCTGCTCATAGAAAGAGCAAAGATAAAATTCGTTCTAAAAATTACAAGGAGAGACAAGGGACCGATGGTTTACTACAAACTATGGAAATGGCTGATTGCCAAATAGCGGGGCCCTCCAAAAAACTATCTTTCATTCCTAAGAGGGATCGCATAATTCATTGTTCGCAAATAGCACGTCCCTCTACGAGAGAGGTGCCATTTATACCGCGGAAAGACATTACCTATCCTAATTCTTAAAGTGGTGGACCATCTCCAGATCTTCATATTTCGGCTATGCTGATTGATGGAGGAGAGGATCGGGGCGAGTCAAATTCAAATGTTGATAATATTGTGCACGATTTCGTTCAACGGCGGAATGAAAAAGACATGTCAAACGAAAATAATACTAACGAACCTCTAATACAAGCACGACCACAGCACCAAATAATGTACAGCTCATTCTCAACACATTTGTCGGCACATAAAGAGTTTATAAAGCAATTTATTAATAATGAATTTAGACATGCTTGCGATGTTTGTGATTGACTTTGGTTTCAAAATGATTTAAAATCATTAACCAATATTTGACTTTACAAAAAGCATAATATTAATCAGGAAAATTGTTCCGGTTCAGAAATAGGAATTTCAGATATATGCAACCTGTATCACAAGCATTCACAAAAATAAGATCCCACAACTAACAGTTTATAATGGTTTCAAATATCCCCCATTTCCAGATAGCTTGGAACATTTTCCATTAGATTTGGTGACTGAAAGATTAATATCACCCCGAATTCCTTTCATGCAAATAAGGCGACTGTGACATATCCACGGTCAGCTTGGGATTTATGGTCAAGTAATTAATGTTCCAGTTGAGATTAATACAATGGTGAGTAAATTTCCGCGAAATGTAGATTATGATCACTGTATTTACTTTTACATAAAGAGAGAAAATATACATAAGTCTTGCTTTCTGCACGGCGTAGTGAACAAAAGAGTGATTAGAGCGTGGCTGAATTATTTAATACAAACACCTTTATATAAAATCCACAATATTACAATTGATGAAATATTTTTTATATATTATATCTATCAGAATATCGTCATAGACGTTTACACTTCTCCCGTGTGGTCTTAAGCACACCAGTATTTTTAACTTCGTCCCAGGGAACACCATCGTCATTGCCTCAGCTGAATCTTAGATTAAGAGCAGCTGATGTGATCACGATGAAGTGGTATGCGTCATGGAAAAGTGCGAAATGAAATCTAAAATAATAAATAAGTTATTGAATTATAATCACTCAAAAAATGCGTACATTTTATCCAAAATTGATTACTGCTTTTTAAAGAGAATTTTCAACAGAATTCCTATAAACATCTCTATCAAAATATCTTTAAAAGTCTTGATACTTTTAGAGAGTTTTTTGATAGTATTTTTTTATTCTGTCGCCCATGATTGTGCATCTTATAAATGTGTATTAAATGGTTATTCAACTGTACGCAGACTATCAAACATGAATTCGAGTCAGGCGTTTTATTAGTCTTTACCTTCTTCATTTCGATTAAGACATGATCGTTGAGTATCACTTCCAATTGCAATGTTAAAACAGTTTTGAACATCGGTCTCACAAAAAATAGAATCAACGTCTCTCGCAAAGACTTTGTTTGCACGCCATGAAAAATTAGTGCATATGATTGATATATAAAATTACTAGAATAGACTTCAGGATGAACAGGTTTACAATATAGTTTTCTCCTCGTACCTTTGGAGACCACTACAATCGATGCCGCCAATACACTTCGCTTTTTAATTCCCCATACTAACACTCATTCTTAAATATGCTCCATATGCTACCTACAACTTTCACTCCGGCATTAACACGCCTCATCTTTCTTTCCTTCTTTTGGAAACATTCTGCCAAGGTACACACAATTGTTCGATTCTTCAATCACTTCACCATTTACAGGAGCCTCTGTAAATATTGTGAGCTCTCAAACATCTACACACCATCATCTGCGTATAATAGCACTTGACGTTGTACCTACACGTATATCTCTCTCAAATATCTATAAAAACGTTCAAAATCCACGGTGACATACGCATTATTGCTTGACAATGCATTAAAAATGTGTGAGTGAACATCGTGCTTTGCCTGATTGAAACGGTTAAGTTATAATCAATTAGGGGAACGATTGGAAACTGCTTTAAGAAATGAATTTTCAGAAATAGTTGTACAACTTCTCACTGACTTCCCATGCGTATTTTCATATAGTATATTTAAAATGTTTGATATCATTTTTATAATACGTGTACTGTACTAATACAGTTTACTTTTTAAGTATGCCTATAAATGTTAATTTTAAACCTTTCTGCAATCATAGTGTAAATATATGGTCTATCAAGTTTCCGAATTTTTATAACGTTCCTTGGAAACCTTTCTTCATTACCTGGACTAATTAGTAATGGGAAAATGGTGCAATTTTCGTGCGTCAGTATTTTAATTAATTTGAGTGTACACAAAGAATCATTTCCTGTTTGGGAGAGTAAAAACATATCATCTCCAAAGAAAACATTGCAGGCCAAAGTTACGCGGTTCCTAGTTAACTTCCACGTGCTTATTCTTCACTCGTAATTCACGGACATGTCCCAGGAAACGACCAACGGAGGCTACTCACTAAGCGAGGCAGTTTTACAAAAAAGTACCTTCAAAGCATTTTATAAACTCGTCATTGTTTCTCTGACTAGACTACGGAGTGGACCACGCCGCTTCCACGTTAAACGTCCTCTTATGTTCCATTTGCACTCAAACCCTGAAAGTCATTCCTCCATTCTCTCTCTATTATTTGCAATTGTTTCTGTTCGTCCACTCTGAGGCCCGCCTCTTTTCTCTCGATGGTGGTCGGCAGAGGATGCTCTCTCGAGGCGCCTGCAAATAGATGGGAATTAGACAGAAGAGATCTGCCCGTCGTTCTGGCTTGCTACTTCTAATTCAGTTATGCCCGCCTATGTGGCAAGCTGTCCGCTCCGCACGGGAAAGTGCGACAGAATAACAGGATGAGGACTTTTTTGGTGAATCTCTCACTCTATTCCTTCCCTATTCCGCGGGGGAAGACGATGTGAGTTTTGATGATCTTATGGACAGCAGGATACTCCAACGTCTCTTCCCGGACTGTCATGTTTAAAGTCGGGGGAGAAGGGATAGAAAAAATTTCCGCGATCGCTCCCAGGGTTTGCTACCTAGTATTTATGATAAAATATTTTTCCACCAAATCTGCGAATGCAATCGCACTAACTCATTCAGCCTGGAGTAGATTAGAAAGACTCGACTATTGCACCAATACCCTGAGAAGTTATCGAATTAGGTTCACCCCCGATTCTTTAGGGTTGATTATAAAATGTTCATTCTTTATCATAAATACATAATTTAACTGATTTACCGATACCGATATCCTCAAATCAAAATTGTTGCTGCTGTTGTAGACGATGGCCAAAAATTCCAATCTTAAGCAATGCTGATTTGAAATTATTTTGCATTATTTATTTATTACAGTTTAAGTAAAGACTGAGTCTGAATTTTTTGATTTTTCTTTCATTTTATGCGTCGTATGGTTTGAACTATAAATTTATTTCATCAATCACTAACCCATTTGGAAATATGGCACTCTTTCATATTATAAATGGCTCTGTTAGCAATGTATTGAATCATTAATTATTGTGGGCACTGTCTATTAAATCAGCGATTAGTTTTTAATTTCCACTGATGTATCCCAATTTATTCTGCAGCTTAATGGTAGGCAGCATATATCCTTTGGAATGTTTATCAAAAAGCCCACTCTTCACTTTTCTTTCATTGAGTCTGCTATATCAAATTAAATAAATCATAATGTTTTCCACGGACTTTCTCATTAAGAATTAACAGCAGAGTACGTATTGGAAAATCACTTAAAGGTTACTTTAATCGCAAACCAAATATCGAAACCTACTATTTTCACAACGGCTTTATAACGGAAAGGGGAAATACATGGCATGATGTTGCACCTTTAACGTGATCGTAGAATAATATTTCCTCTGCTGTGACCCGCGCACAATACAGTTTATTGAGTCGCATTATTGAATCAATCTCTTATGCATCGCACGTGTCATCCCTTAGTTATTTCCATCGGCGGTGGCGTAAGGGATAAGGCCCATCGTTGACTATCTTTGGTTAGCTCCACGCACTGATCATTGGGATAGCTTTCACAACTTCCTATTCATGTACTCACACTCTCTCAGTCCTCTTGTAATCACTAGGCTGGGAGAGAGTGGCAGGGGGGCCGTTGGGCCACGTTGGGCGCATTTAATGGCACGTCGATTGTAGTCGCGATTCGTCACTATGGAGGAAATGGGGAAAATTCAGTTCCGCTCCAAACTGCTCGGGGAACCTCTCTCGCGGGCTCACCTTAGGGAGTCCTAGAGGATCATGGGAGACCACAATCCTCCAATATATATATATCGTGATTTCCCCACCCATAGTCTTCCCAAATCCTTTCCATCGTGAGCCAAAAGCCGCGGATAAAAGACCGATGGAATTTCTAGATGGTTGCTCATCCGCCTTTGTGTGAGGTTGTTATACTTCTAAGCTGAGATTTCCTTTTAAAGAAAGGTTCATTTATTGATATTATTTTTCATGACTCCAACATACGCATATAACACATCGTGAAGACTCAAAATTTTTAATGATAACCTTCTAAAATCGTACCCACTCTGCTGGCTCTCTATTCATGTGATAATTTATTATTTCTTTCTAACAATAAGAGTATAATTCTCGTTATTGGCAAAAACATTTGTATGGTGGTACTGTCCGTTTTCTCAGGCGTAACTTTATGGAATTTGCTTATCATTTTAAATGAGAAGCAGTTACTTCCAGCCCCAGTTCAGTGAGTCACGAGTGCACTGAGTAACCCAAATTTTCCATTCCCACCTGAACCCCACCCCCCCAGGAAGGACATTACTTCTCCCAGGCCTAACTCTCCACAACTCATCCTCCCCAATCTACTTCACCCTCTCTCTCGCCCTCCCCCCTAATGTTTGTGACTGTATATTCTGAGTGTTCTGTGATATTGTACCTGTTGATGACGTGCTACGTCGAAAGCTAGGTCGTTTCCAATAAATACCTGCGGAATTACAAAGTTACTGCTTATCATTCAATATGGTGGTATTGTATAATACTTGCGATGCCTTATATAGTCACCAATTCTAATTCCAATAATATTGTGTAACATTAACCGAGGTTAAAATCATAACATGCGAAGATAATGATTGCATATTAAATGAGTGAATATCAAATAGTTTTGTAGATTAATTGCATAATACACACGCTATTATTCTACGAAAATGGTAATGGAACAATTGCCATTAAAAATATTCGCATACGAATAGGGTTATGTGTGTTGCTTTGTGTAACAGTTTGTGAATACTGAATCATGGAAAACCATGAAATTATCTATAATTTTGGCGTATCACCATTATCACCGCGCTAGGAGAATCGTACCCATGACGACAGAAATGGATGACGGACTATAATCCTGGCTAATGTTATATGCTAAAGTAATAAATGGATACGATACTTTTAAAATACACACATTTTTTATTGGCCCATTCCTAAGCTTAATTTGAGGATTAGCCCTTAAACGGCGGAATCAATCTCATATTTACACATACACGGGCGCTAAGGTAACAGTAGCTGTGGAGGAAAATCTTTAGAATAATTTAAAAGCAAGTGTATTCCAATAGTAGTGAACAGCAGAATATGTTAAATCACCTAAACTCAATTCCTTCAATTGTGTATAATTCGCAGTAAAAAAATCATTCGCCTGGACTGGGATTCGAACCCAGACTTTAAGTGACAGACCAGACAGATTTTGCGCGTCGAGTGCTCTATCAGTTAAGCTACGGTCGAAATATATTTATTTTCCAAGTATTCTCTAATACAGTTTTTTATTTTTTCATGTGAATTTATATATTGAAGAAGAGAATGAAAGGAAAAACAAATAGTCCTTAAAGTTTCTCTCCACCTCGGGCTCGAAGCGGCCCCATCATACCACTCCATTCTCGCTGCCCACCGACAGTTCTAATTAGCCCAATGGGCACTCGATTCGGCCCTGCTCCTCACATGCCACACCAAGGGTGTCGTCTTGCCACATGCGCCGTGGCTCCTCTCACTGCTTGCGCGAGCTGAGCCCGCAAGATGCTCCTCAGTTGGACTCCTCTTCCAACTCCTGCGACAACGGCGCCTCGCGTCGCTGCTCGGCGTCCACCACCCGCCCAAACAGCATACACAGCCACTGGCGCATGGTAGGAGGTGCGCCATGGAATGGGGCCTCCTGGACGAAGCGCAGTAGACCCCTGCCCAATGCCTTGTGGTTTATTTTAAGCTCTACAAATTTTGCGATTGTGGCCGAAAGGATTTTATTCTTAAAATTTGGAAACAGTCGAAAGTTCAGGTTTATTAGTTTTTCATTGCTTACGAGACCACCACCGAAGATGTCCCAAGTCTTATAAATTTTTTTGATCGCTTCCCATGCCATTATCTTGTCATCACATCCCAGTACGTGATGTGTGCTATCGCCCAGCCGTTTA
The DNA here is from genome assembly GCA_963573305.1 of Pyrrhosoma nymphula. Lineage (NCBI taxonomy): Eukaryota > Metazoa > Arthropoda > Insecta > Odonata > Coenagrionidae > Pyrrhosoma > Pyrrhosoma nymphula. The sequence goes on along the minus strand of OY754332.1, from coordinate 98,937,569 downwards.
CATGTTGGGCACTGAGCAGAGTCCTCTAGCCCCATCTTTTGCCTAATTTCTCGTTTGGTAGGGAGGCCCGCAATAACGTCAAAAATGGCACTTACAGTCCTAGCGTCCCCCTTCCCACAAGAAGCCCAATTCCTATAACTTTTATTGATGGATGCAGTGGGAGTTCTGCTTTTCGCATTAATTCTTTCGTATATTTTTAACTATAAATGATTCTCCTTGCCTAAGATTTTCTACGACCTCCCTGGTGCATTTAATCCCCCTCGTGAAGGTTGTCGATGACGCGCTCGCCTTGTCCCACGCCGAGCGAAGTAGCGCTCTTCTCTCAACGTCCGCGCCCCCTAACACTTTGGCATTTAACTTTACAAATACAATTTTTGTTTTTAATTCAATGTTGGTGAGGTTTAAACCTCTCTGCTCCAGCGGGCCATGCAGTTGTTTGCGCGCGACCTTCCTTATATATCCGTGCCAGAGCATGGAATTTGTGGCGTTTATTATTTGAGCGTTGACCTGCGCTGTAATGGGCCAAACATGAGCTAGATAAAATATTCTGGGAAGTACTATTTGTGTGAGGAGTCGAACGCGGGCGGTGAGGGGGAGAGAAGGCAAAGTGTACCGCCCCGAACTCCAACGCACGGTCCGGTCCACCTCCTTCCAATTTCTCTCTATTGTTTCGTCTACCGATTTGTCCCACCAGAACCCAAGAATTTTAAATGGGGGCGATGCTTCCCTCCAGCAAGTATTCTCCAAGGCTGTTTTTTCCCCTTTAATTATTAGTGCCTTCGATTTCTGTGTGTTTATTTCGATTTTTGCGGGGGAGTATAATTTAATCATGTCCTCGGCCTGTTTTAAATGCCGGAAGTTACCAATAAAGAGGGTTATGTCATCGGCATAAACGACACCCTTGTATTTGGATCCGCATCTTTGTACCCCCAGTCCGGCAATCTGCAGGGAGCGGATAACGGGGTCCATTGCGAACGCAAACAATATCATAGATAAAGGACATCCCTGCCTAAAAGAATTTTTAATGGCAAAAGGAGGGGAGATGTCCCTATTAATTTTCAGGTGTGCTCTGGCATCAGTGTACAATAGTTCAATGGAATAAATAAAGGATTCAGGGAAAGCCATCTTTCTTAAAATAAATAAAATATATTCAATCCGGATAAAATCGAAAGCTTTACTCAGATCTACGGCTAGAATTGCATAAAAATCTTCATAGGAGGGGGGCACGGATAGAAAAAGGTCGCGTATCAAAACTGTCGCGTCTAAGATGTTTGTTTTATTCGACACTAGCGTGTTGGGATGGGTGTAAAACCGATTCGGCAACGGTCGAGAGACACGTCTTTAGAACGCGAGTAAAAATGTTATAATGAGAATTTAAAAGCGCAGTCGACCGAAAGTCACCACAGGATTTGGGCAGATGGTTGGTATCAAAGTTATGATCGCAGTGCGCTGAATTAGAGTAAGCGCACCGAAAGGAATAGTAAAGGCATTAAAAACCCTGGTTAAGACTGGCGTTAGAACGTCCCAACACGCAGCATAAAGTTCATTTAGGAGGCCATCTGAGCCGGGGCACGACCCCCGAGATACATGTATCTTGGGGGTCGTGGCCGGGGGCCTTTCCCTTGGGGAGGGAGCGGGTAGCAGTTAGCACTTCCTCCCCCGTAATCTCTCCCGCAAGCAAGTCGCTCTCCTCCTTGGATAGGGTGGGCATGGGGGTCGGAAGGGGAGGGGCGTCACCCTCCCGCCAGGGCTTGTACCTGTCAAATACGCTTGCAAAGTGCCGAGTGGCGTCCTCTAGGAGACCACCGCCCGGACACCCCGCTGATGGCGATGCGGGTGTTGCATCCCCGCGGAGTCGAATAACCCTCCGCAGTTCAGAGAGGGTGAGCGGGCCCCAGGTATCTGGGTCCACCTCTCTCTGCCACCGGCTGGGAGCGTGCCGCTTCATTACGTGCATGAGGATTGTGTCTTTTAAAGAAGACACTTGCACGTAAAAGTTCGGAGGACGAGGGTCTGAGATTAAGAGCTCGCATAAGACGGACCGGTAAAAGTGAATGGTACAATTTCGCTCCCTCCTCCACTCTGTGGTTTGACGTTTCAAGAATGATTTAATTTTTCGTTTAAAAACACTCTCTCACCAATTAAAAATATCTACATCCGGACGGAGAGCAGACACGAGGTCTCCAACCTTTGCCCGGACGGCTTCGCGAAGACCCTCATCCTCAAGCGGCCGCGGGTCCAAACGCGACATTCGGGCGGGACTCGGTCTCTGGGGAGAGGGGGAGGTCAAAGGAACGTTAAGGTCGAGGAATAGGGCGCAATGATCCGAAAAAGAAACGGGGATGGTGTTGGTGGCGTACGGCAGGGTCTTCAGGTTGCGGGAAAGTAGGAGTAGGTCGATTCGCGTGCGGGAGTTGTGGCCAACACGCGAAAAAGGTGCGGGGCCCGCGGAGCTGGCTAAGACCACGTCAGTTAAAAAGGTGGAATCGATTAGATTTTTAAGGGCCCGGCTCGGTCTGTTTAAGATTTTGACGCGATTGGACTCGGAGTCCTCCAGCCTATAAATAGAATTGAAATCACCCGTTAAGATGGCTTTCCCCATGAAGGGAGTCAGGTAAGGGCCTAAAGTTTCGTTAAGAAACTTTTCTCTCTCAAGTCTCTTCCTTTCTCCTGACGGGGCATAGATGTTAACGAAAGTGATGCCTTGTGTTTGGAGGGAGGTTATCCTCCCTGATGCATGGAAGCGTACCGTATTGACGGCAAGGCAGTTTTTCACTAGGGTGGTGGTCCCGCAGCGTGAGCCACTACAATTCACAAAAGGCCGGTATTGTGGGTCTGGCCAAGTGACCCCCTCCGCCGTCTTATGGAGCATTATGATGTCCGGATCAAGAGATTTTGTAAACGCCGAAATTAGGTTTAACTCTAAGGCGCTAGTCGCCCCCGCAATGTTTAACGTTAGGACTCTCATGTTAATAGGTATTGGGAAGGGTCTAATTTTTTACTTTACCATTTTGATCGGAGTTTTTGTTTCTCCGTCGCGTGTTGCGTCGCTTCCCGGGCCGTTGCTTTTTCCCGGAAGAGTCGGTGTCCGACTCATTCTCTCGTGCGATGTCTTTCACCAGGTATCGGAATGGGTTGGGGTGAGGAAGGAAAGGGGCGGGGTCTCAGGGGGTGGGTTGGGGAGGGAGGGGGGAGGATCACCAATCTCCTGGGTGAGGGATATGTGTAAAGGGGAGGAAGGGGAGGTTGGACTTGCAACCGTGTTTTCTTCTTCATCCAATGCATAAGTTGCCTGGGATGAGTCGTCACACACACCACCCCTCGCCCCACCCCCCGCCACGCTCCTCGTCCTCGTCATATCGCCACCCGTCGCCCCTGACCCGCCGCTCAATCGCGTTGTGGGGCCTCCCCCCCCGAGCTCCCCCCCTCTATCCTTCCTCAACGGCCCCTCCGGCATCTCCTAGCTCGCCAAGCCGGACTCGTCGCAAGTGGTGAGAGCTGCGGTGTTGTCGTTGTCTGGGCATGGCGTCTGTAGAATGTCTGGCTCACGGTGGGCGGGGAGGGAAGGCTGGCGGCGTTGTCCCTGTAGGAGTGGGACATGGGTCTCCGCCTCCACACGGTCGGGGACGGAAGTGGGCGGAGGCGGGGACTTCGTCCTCAGGCGCTTCATGGTGTCTTCCTCTCTCATTCATTACAGTAATCTACCGGTTAGAGGTAGGTTGTGATGAAAGTCAGAGAATACCCGACGAACTCTTACACGTGCCGTGCCCTTTCTACCTCTAGTATTTCTTTCTTCATCTCAGCATAAGTCCTACCTTTCTTCATCCCGTCCATAAAACCGAATCTCTTCCTTCACCTTCCCCGCTTACCCAACATCCTACCCTCTATCACGGCCTTCAGCAAACCATCGTCCTTCATTACCCCTTCCAGCCACCTACCCTGTCTTCCCCTAATCTCATCTATAAGTTTCCTCTCCTCGCCCACCATGTCAAGCACTTCCTCATTTGTCTTCCTTTCCGTCCAACGCACCTTCTCCATCCTCCTCCACACCCACATCTCGAAAGCCTTCAGCCTATTTTCGTCTTCCTTTCTCAAGGTCCACGTATCTGCCCCATACAACGCCACACTCCATATCAAGCTCTTCACTAGCCTCTTTTTTACATCCTTACTTAAGGTCTCCGTCATCAGCTCCCTTCTGTTATTGAACGCTTCCTTCGCTAGCGCTATTCTCCTCCTAATGTCTTTGCTACTATGTCCTGTTTCTTCCAGCGTACTACCCAAGTAATTAAATTGTTCTACTTGCTCCAGTTTGTGACTTCCTACTCTTATCACCAGCTTAGCTCTCTTTGTCCTACAGAATCTCATTACTTTTGATTTCCTATTATTTATCTTCATCCCGTATTTCTCACACTGTTTATCCAGAGCATCTACTAAAGTTTGCAATCCTTTCGATGACCGACTGACCAACGCCTGGTCGTCTGCGAATCTAACCGACTTTATCCACTGGCCTCCTACTTAAATTCCCACCTCTAGCTCATCCCATGCCTCTCTTACCATTTCCTTAGCATAGATGTTAAAAAGTAAAGGCGACAACGGGCACCCTTGCCGTACCCCGCGACCTATAACTGCCCACCCTGATTCACCCTCAGCTACCCTTACCTGAGCCTTCTGCCCCATATATAAGTTTCGGATGAGTCTCCTGTCACGCCAATCTATTCCTATTTTCCCCAGTATCTGCATTAGTTTCTCCCAATTTACTCTGTCAAACGCCTTTTCGAAATCTACAAAGCAAGCGAAAACATCCTGATTATGCTCTATGTTTCTATCTATAAGTGTCCTCATTACTGCAATCGCGTCCCTCTGGTAGCCCTCCCCTTCCTGAACCCAAATTGGTCATCGCCTAAATAGCACTTTGCTCTGCCCTCCAACCTTCTGTTTAGTACTCTAAGCAACACTTTTGCCGCGTGTGAAATTAAACTGATTGTTCTATACTCCTCGCATTCTCACGCTTTCTTCTTCTTCGGGATAGGTATTAATACTGTTTTCACGAAATCTTCTGGCCATACTCCCTCCTCGTAGATCCTGCGAATAAGTTCGAAAAACGATTTTCTCCCCTTACTACCTAGATTCTTCAGGAGCTCCGAAGGTAGATTATCGGCTCCCACGGCTTTTCTACCCTTCATCTCTCTTAGTGCCCTCTCTATTTCACTCTCAAGTAACTCTGGTCCGAGGTTATCCTTATCTATTGTTCCTTCGTCCTCTAGATCTAGGCTAAGGGGTCTATTCTCTCTGTCATATAGCTCCTCTACGTATTCTCTCCATCTTTCTTGAATATCTTCCTGTTCGATTAATATCTTCCCTGTTTTGTCCTTAACCTTTGGTATCGCTTGACCTCTCTTACCACCCGATAACGTTTTCACCTTGGCGTACAAAGCGCCCACTTCCCCCTTCTCCTGCATCCTTTCCATTTGCTCACATTGTCCCTTCCACCAGTTTTCTTTTGCCCGATTGGTCACTCGCCTGAGTTTATTATTCAATTCCTTGTACTTCCTCTTGCCTACGTCGGTGTTCACGTTTTTCCATATCCTTCTCTCCTCCATTTTCTTTATCATTTCTTCTGTAACCCACTGCTTCTTAACCCTCTTCTTTTCCACCGTTCCTATTGTTTTCTCTGCCGCTGCTGCGATGCCTGTTTTTATAACTTCCCATCTTTTCTCTATGGTTCCCATCCGCTTCTCTTCACCTATGTTCTTTTCTACTAGCTCTTGGTATTCCCTCTTTTTCAACCCTTTCAATGCTTCAAGGTTCCACCTCTTTATCTTCCTACCTTTACAAAGTCTTTTGAATCTAACCTCACACTTCATCATCACCAAGTTATGATCCGAGTCCGCATCCGCCCCTGGATAGCTACGAGAGTTTTTTACACTGTTTCTAAATCTCTGCCTTACCATTATATAATCAATTTGGTATCTCCCAGTATCACCCGGCATTTTCCATGTGTACCTACGCCTGTGGTGATGTTTAAACCAAGTGTTTGTCACTACTAATTTATTTCTTCTACAAAATTCAACTGCCTTTTCACCGCGATCATTTCTTCTTCCTAGCCCAAACCCTCCTACTTCTAATCCGTCCCTCCCTTCTCCCACCACTGCATTCCAGTCACCCATCACTATTAGGTTTTTCTTCCCCGGCACTTCTCTAATTATTTCTTCTACTTGCTCGTACACCTCTTCCACCTCTTCCTCCCTATAGTTGCTCGTAGGCATGTATACCTGGACCAGTACGAAATTCGTCGAACGTGCTTTTATTTCTACCACTAGTATCCTGTCGCTCACCTGTTCAATGTTTACCACCCTCAGTCCCAACTTTGTGTTTAGTACCATGCCTACCCCCCGTTGACTCTCATCTCCCCCACTATAGATTACCCTGTAGCTATCACTCCAATAGTCCCCGCTATATTTCCATCTCACCTCGCACAATCCCAAAACATCTATTTTTCCTTTTTCCATTTCCTGCTTAATATTTTCAAGCTTCCCGGCCCTCATCATGGTCCTTACGTTCCAAGTGCCTATTTTTATCACTGTTTTCCCCCTCCTCTTCCTCTTTTTCTTCTTCTTCTCCCTCCTATCCCTTGTATCCGCCGATGATGATGCTGCTGTGCAAGGATTTCGTATGTTGACGACCGCGGAGGCCTTGCCTCCCCCGCTGCCGGGCACGACACCCGCCCTAGTGGGCGGCGTCCCGTAGTTGCCAGTCTTTCTCTCTAGCTTCCCCAATGCTGGAGGGTGAAGGTTTCCGTTTGACGGCCCCCTCCCCTCGTTGAGATGGCAGCGGCCCCAGACGACCCCGGGTCCACCTCCATCCTTGTTAGATCCCTCGCCCGCTGCTCCATTGTCTCCTCGTCGTCAACTGCCGCCCCCTCCGAGGGTGTCACCATGTCGTCCGCATAACGCCTGCCCACGTCATTTCGGGGGCAATTTCTGCGCTCTTGGCCCCCCTCATTGTACCGGGCACACGTCCGCCTCTGGCCATCGTAAATAATTAGTCCGCGGTTTCCCCCTATGGTGACATAAGAGGGAATGTTGCGGTCGACCACCATTCGTACTTTCACTTTCAAAAGTCGGTCCACGCGGTGGGCGCGGCCAACTTCGCTGAATTCGAACTTCGGGTATTGCCTATGCATTCAGCGACTGCTAAGGGCCAACTTGACTCATTTCCACTCAACTATGGAGACCCTCGTATGACCTTCTCCCGCTATCGCTGACCAGCCAACTCCCCCGACTCCAAGTGGTAGGCAACGGTAGGCGGAGAATGCAAAAGGGGAAGGCGTTTGGTGTTTTTCACTCTTACGAGTAGCGGGCTTAATTGTATTCTTGATAAATCGAGGAAATAGATCGACGAACCGACCACTACAAAGCAATTTTTTGAGGATAATTCTCGACTTTGCGTTTTACCCTGATCAGCTAACTACCTGGACATTTCTCCTATTGAGAATGCGTAGGGTAACATTGTGAATGAGTGATATTACGACGGAGAAAGAACCGAGTAAAACTTTATAAGTCTACATACGGGATGTTTGGAATTCTTTAAGCCAACGTCCCAGTGTAATAGAACAACTGGTTGGGTCTATGCAGTCTCGATTTCGATCTGCAACTGAAAATAATGGCGATATTAAAAAATATTAAAGTTGTTCTCTGATTAATGAACATTTTGTTTTAGATTTCTATTACCATAGGTAATATACTGAAAATGACTATCCCAAATTACCTAGTACACTTTTCTTCCTACCTTTATCAAATCTTGACTCATTCCCTTTAATTTTCGCTGAAAAATGAACGCCAACTTTAAGTTTAAACCACAACTTCTATTTCGTTCGAATCTATTCTAAATAACGAGAACATTTTTCATGTTGCTTATTTGAAAATCTTATCTTTTATATATGAGCTGTTTTTCATCGTAGGCATTTTTAAATGGAGTGCATATCTTCTCTGAGAGCTAAAAATCAATTTAGTTATATCTCCACTGAAGGAAAACTCGTTCAAAAATTACCGCTTTAATTTATGATAAATTACAATCCACTTTTTGTAGCTTCATTCGCCATAGTTTTGCATTAATTTTATCCTACTTAGGGTTTTATCCTTTTTTAGGTAATATCGTAAAGTATAATTTTCAGTAATGATTTGTGTTGGATGAAAAAGGTATGACTTCGCTTTGCGTATTTAGAAATCAGTTTCGAGCGGCGTTACACCGAAGGCATGTTTCAATGTTAATTTTGCTCTATAGTCTGTAATTCGTCTAACATTGTTTTTATTGATCTGTTAATTGCACTGCGACTGTTTAGGAAGTTAATACAAAACAAAAAGATTCATTCACTGCAAGTATATCCATCACTCAGCTCTCCGTTTCTGAACGAACCTCTAATTTCTAGAAGCTATGTTCACTATGGTGGCAATATATTCTGGAGATGTCGTGAAACTCCACTGACCTCTCTGACTATGGAATCAATCAGTCACGCAATGGGGGATGCTAGCTAAAGAAATTTTTGTGAAATCCAAGGTATCAAACACACGACGTAATTTTAATTAGGTAGCTATTTTTATGCTCCTTTGGACGAGATTGTTTCACTACACAGCGCACAACCTACACTTTCACGCGCACTGACGAAAAATGAGCTGCTGGGGAGATATCAGGGACTCTAAACTGTTTAAATCTGTCAATCCTTTAGCATAAATAGATTGGTTTGATAAATCAATATATCCAATCGCAAGGCAATCAATTAATAAATTCAGTTTAAATGCATTCTCATAAAAGCAATGCCATACTGTGAAAAACATTGTGTGCCTCATTGTGAGAGTACTTAAAAGCTTTATGCCAAATTCAGTGAACTTGACTTCGGTCACAAAAAAGTTGTGCTGTTTTCGTGGCACAAATAATAGGCTTAGAGTTAACGTTTCCAGGCTTGAATTGTTTCCTTTCATTATGCCCAGATTATTTTCAATAATTAATTAAGTAGTGACCGATCACTAGTCATTACTTCGAGGGAAATTCGGAGTGAATATTGAGTAACTCTCAACTCCCGATTGCAAGAGAATGATCGGACTCCCATCAGTTACTCATCCCAGGTGAATTCATTCATTCATTACAGTAATCTACCGGTTAGAGGTAGGTTGTGATGAAAGTCAAAGAATATCCAACGAACTCTTACACGTGCCGTACCCTTTCTACCTCTAGCATTTCTTTCTTCATCTCAGCATAAGTCCTACCTTTCTTCATCCCGTCCATAAAACCGATTCTCTTCCTTCCCCTTCCCCGCTTACCCAACATCCTACCCTCTATCACGGCTTTCAGCAAACCATCGTCCCTTATTACCCCTTCCAGCCACCTACCCTGTCTTCTCCTAATCTCATCTATAAGTTTCCTCTCCTCGCCCACCATGTCAAGCACTTCCTCATTTGTCTTCCTTTCCGTCCAACGCACCTTCTCCATCCTCCACCACACCCACATCTCGAAAGCATTCAACCTATTTTCGTCTTTTTTTCTCAAGATCCACGTTTCTGCCCCATACAACGCCACACTCCATATCAAGCTCTTCACTAGCCTCTTTTTTACATCCTTACTTAAGGTCCCCGTCATCAGCTCCCTTCTATTATTGAACGCTTCCTTCACTAGCGCTATTCTCCTCCTAATGTCTTTGCTACTATGTCATGTTTCTTCTAGCGTACTACCCAAGTAATTAAATTGTTCTACTTGCTCCAGTTTGTGACTTCCTACGTGTGAGTTATCCGAGCCGCTCACAAAACAAATGACAAAAACTCTCGGGAGTTAACGCACTCGGTCAACCGGGGTGGGCGAGAGACCTTCCGGTCTCGCGCCCGTTCGGCGGCAAGGGAGGCTTCCCTTGCCGCGAGGATTTACGTCAGCTCTCGCACTCTGGAGCGATAAACAAACACGTCCGACCTCCACGAGCTACCCAGGCGTCATCTCTCACTGTAAATTTTATGGAGGCTTTAAGGAGCGAGATGTCTTCACAGGTACCGTGCATACAATGCCAAAGTACCCGTGCGCGAGCGCTAAGCGCTACTGTCCACAAGGTAAAGCCAAATTTTAAACATAAAGGTGTTTAAAGTTTGTAAATTTTACACAATTGTGTGACCACTAGAAGGTGACTCCGTTAAAGTTACTACGCGGCCAGTTCCGCAGTTCTTTGAATCAATTCCTTCAAGCTCGAGTACCATACATAATGGTCCCTCGTATTGTTCTTAGATGCATGTACTTGTATTATAAAAATTAACAATATGCTAATCCTGTTTTTTACTTTTCAGGTGAGTACCGTTTGTGTGCCTTCTCTTTCCTGGTTTCCCCTGTCCGATTTTAATGGTATGTTTTAATTTCAATGTCTATAAAGACATTCGTATTTGTTTCCTTTCGTTATTTAATGGAAGGCAGTCAATAAAACTAATATTTTAGTATTTGTTCATTCGCATGCGATTTCTTGAACGGAAATGTTTTTCTTTGCCGATCAATTCAAAACAATTTTAGTTTATAAATATTAATGGTTAATGAAAGGCCTTTTGGAATTACTAAATTTCGGTTCAAGGGTTTTTGGAATATGTTAAGATTCCTCTGGGTTTATAAATATTGAAAATCTTTGGGTAGTTTTTCAAGCTTTAACTGAAAACCAAAAATTCCACTTAGATCAAATCTTCCCTTTAATATTAATCTAGAATTTATGCATGATTATTATTTCCTGCAGGTCCCCCAAACCGTATATGCTCTTCATAGATGAGGAACCTGAACCTTATTCTGTCTTTTCATCTCGTATGTCTCGATTAAGGTTGCGCTCCCAGTGAGATTACTTAAATCAATTGCACCCGACCTAGCCTAGTGAATACCGATAATTGAATGTTACCAGCACTAACTCTTAAAATTGTGATATTTCTAATTTTCTTTCCGTGATCAAATGTTCTTCTGTTACATGTTGTTTAGATCTTAGGCGTGCTTATTTACAAGACATGTTGACGTGAATCAATGGTGCCGAATACAGGGATCTGTAGTCTACTACCAGTCTCTCCTACTCCAAAGCTAAAATGATTGAAATTACATTTTATCATCTGGTTCTGTGCTTAGTTGAAATCGAAGCATTCCAGTGTGTAATAAATATGAATTTAAAATCCGTTTAACACATTGCAATTTTCTTCGGTGTTTTTTAATTGAGCTTGGGAACATTATTTACAATGAAATGTCCTGTACACCCATGGTGAGTAACGATGGATTGACATCAATTCACTATCCAATAAAAATCCAAAAATACTCACCAACATCCATATCCATAAATATTCAGTTAATGCCAACGTACGGGCAGTACCAATTACAATTGCGTGAATTTCATAGAGAATAATCATTCGTCAGGACTGGGAGTCGAACCCAGACCATTCGATTTCACGATAGATCTCAAACCAATGAAGCTACCCAGGCGGCCTCTTCTACTGGTAACTTCATGGAGGCATTAACGAGCGAGAGGTCCTCACTGGTACCATGCATGGTATTTTCAATACATTGGAAAAGAAATGTCTAATTGAAGATGAAGCATTTTTGATAGAATTAAATTGCGTGTATATGGATTTAAATACTTATTTCTTTTAGGGTGTAATTCTTCTTTTATTACACTGCATGTGGAGCAGTATTCATTTGGCATGAACAATTTTGACCAAGCAATTAAGATTACTGAGATAAAATGCAAAAGAGGCATTAAATAGTGATGATGCATTGATCTTCTTCCGCTTGACTCTGAAGAAAAAGGAGGGAAATATTATGAAGAGCCTTCATTCTCGTACTAAATTCATCGGAAGAACGTTTATAATACTTTTGTATGTTTTAGTCCAACAAAATATCAGAAATGGCTCTTAATGTGGCTGACTTATCATTCTTTGACGACAGTTTATATTGGAAGCATTTGGAAAAGGATGTACGATGTAATTTGTAATACTTATGTCTTATTGTCTCATCCAGTTTATCCAGCCATTGCACTTATATTATTCTGTTATGCATGCATGATACCTAAGCTCATTTCACTGAAGCGGTATTATCCAGTCATTATTAGTTGGGTATTAGTTTAATGGGTATTTTCGTCAGTCGATGGATTTATTCAATATCACCGGCCATGACCTTATAAATATATAAACTCCAGTTCCTTTTCAAGAATGAATTATGTTGGTAACTTTTCATATTTGTGATGCTTAAAAAAAATCAGTTATAGAGTCAAAATATTTATCTGGGAAAACTATTGGCGAAGAAAAATCTTGATAAACTCCAAACTTTTCAACTGTTCTTCCATAGAGTGTTTCTCACACGATTGCTGAAGCTTTTCATTTGCACTCTTGTATAATCTGGCTTACTCATGTTGTGCCTTGTATCTTGCTAAGAGTAAATATATGCCCTATCCTTACTCTGAGGTATCTTGCAGTTCGGTGAGAAATAGGTTTGGTTTAAACACTTATTAGTTTTACCAGATCCACCTAGACTGATTATAAAAATCATACGTTATTCAAGTCTAAAAGAGCAGATTATGACGTGCATATTAGGCCAGACGCAACTTCAAAAGGAGCAAATATGGTCGTTCTGTCCCTACTGTTCCAAAGATGCGATATTTTATATTTAATGGGTCATTGACTCATCTAAAAGAAAATAATCAAAGATATAGATATTGGCTATGATGTTTACCTACTAGGTGGCAGTGTGATCTAACGCATGCAGTTGCTGTAAACAGCGAAACGTATTGCTAATAAGTGTGTTCAAACGCCTGTCACCACCGTAAAAATGAATGGGCGTTGGAATACGTAGCTGCTCGACTTTTTTATCCACTCCTTGGAGCGAGTCGGAGCTATATCTTAGTCGATCCCGCCGTCCTCATCCTCAGAGCTGTCATTGTCGTCAGTAATATGTGCATTGGAATCGATGTCTGCAAAATGTTCCTCCGTAATTTCACTCTCTTGCAATTTTCTCATGCGATTAATGGTGATGTGAGAGTGGTTTGTCCCTGAATAAAAACGCAGCGAATAAATACAGAAATATATACTTACACAAAAATATTTTATACAGGTGAAGAATGGTCTTTCAAGAAATAATGCCACCTACGAAATGCAAGTAATACATACCGAAATGAATGAAACAGTCAATAATAAACCAGCCCAATGATCAGGAGGGTTGATGAAATGCTTATAGCACAAATGTGAAGGAACAGCTCACTATCCAAGAAGCAGGGGACTAAAAAAATTTTCCCATCAGAGATGGGGTTCAAAGTAGTAATGGGTCGGTCGTGTTGATCGAATCCCGATAGCAAGTTCTCATAAAAGATTAATCGATGAACTTGATCTCTCCTATGATCGAGGAATTCATCTTTACCGATCACGCTAGGAATGATTGTATGACATCAAATATCGATCACGAGATGTGAGACCGGCCAAACAATAATGAGATAAAATAAAGAGATGACTCTAAGGTGGCATAATTTATTGAAAGAAGTGTAAAAAAAACTATACGCTAATATCTATCTATAATACCTACATTGCTTAAGTGCACAAATCAATCATTATCCTTTCAATGAGGATGTAAACTGCCAAACTTAAAGTTTGGCAGTTTACATCCTCATTGAAAGAGCATTCATGTAGTCAATAACTTAATTTCAATTCGAATTGATTCCAAATTTTTTTATAATAGTTGAAACAACGAACTAATGCCATCATCAGTCTTATCCGACTCTTGCAAAGATAATGCAAAACTTTAAACTCATTTTCTATCATAACACATTCATTAGGTGCGTAAGTCCTCCTAATACAAATTACCTTTAAATGTAAAAATATCACCAAAAGAACACACGCAATACATCACAGCACATATATTACATATGAAATTTGTAATCACTGAATTTCCATAACTGCATTGTCACTTAAACACACGATAAAACTTCGTCTTATAAAGCCGTCGTTTCAATATTCTCGACAAACATTTTCGTCCCTTGCACAAGTGAAACTTAGTGATACCGACTGTAATTGAAAATTGAATTTAAGTGCTACAGGCGGATAATTTGCTTTAAATTCTTACAGCCAAATGAAAACGTTGATCGGTTCAACTTACATTCCAAAATACACTTCCGCAGCGTTCAATGCTACTATTTATCATTGGTTTTTATAATGAGATTTGAATAATTTGTGGTCCATAAAATTAGTCACTCTTGAATAGTTTTTTAATCGTAAGGGACATTTCCAACATTCTTCCTAATTATGTCTAAAATCACAAACTAAGGACACTGTGTAAGAACAAAACAAACCTTTGAACGCATTACACAATTGTGCCTTCAATTGTTTTCGAAGAACTACTAACGACTCCAGGTAAACCGGCACTAAACGAGGTAGCTGTATACATCGGTCATGATTACAGTATATGCTCGCTTTGCTCACCAGAACCCCCACGACTCGCCGTTTGGGGGCTTCGCCCCCAACGACTGTGTGTTTAAAAAAGTAAAACTTTAAAACCATGTTGCCAGCGATCTATAAGTAATAGAGAGTAAGGATAAGCATAAAGTTATAGGCCACGATGATATATAAACCTCTCTACGTAAATCGGCCCTAAACGAGGTAGCTGTACACATCGGTCATGATTACATTATATACTCGCTTTGCTTGCCGTCTCCGCTTGGGGGCGTCTGTGTGTGTTAAAAAAATATGACTTTGGCACCATGTTGCCAGGAAACTGTGAGTGATAAGGAGTAAGGATAAACATAAATTTTAGGCCTTGATGAGATCTTAAAAAACACCCAACAGATTTGAAATCCGACTGCTAGTTTAGAAGCTACAGTGGAAAAACCGAAAAAAGCCAGATTTAGCGCCGAGTTTCCAGCGAACTATAAGTGTTAGAGAGAAATTATTGACATAAATGTTAGGACTTGATGAGATCTAAAAAAGCCGGCCAAGAGGTTCGAGATCAGGCACTTAGTTTAGCAGCTACGGACGTGAAGGAAAGAAGCATTCGAAATTATCACTTTGGCGCCATGTTGCCGTAGAACTACGAGAGAATCAGTGTTTTTGCTAATAACCGTAAAGATAAAGTCAAGCCGCATACCACTGCCAACTTTCAAGGTCATACCTACTCTAGTAAGGGAGTGAGGGAAAGAAACATAAAAGAGTGCCATGAATTAGCCGACTTTGGCACCATGTTCCCATAGACCTTCGAAGGATGAAGAAAACAACGGATATCTATATCTACAAAATACCCTGCACGCAGCCTCGGGGTTGTGTGGCGTGGGGTGAGTATTCACCAACATGCATTAAACTATACCCTAAAGTTAGTGTAACTACGACTTATTATGCATTGGCATAAATCGCTAATTCTTGTCACGAGATCAAGCCTCACAAGCGTGCACTACACTACAGATATTATCACAATGGAGAGGGACCGCTTATATTTATGTATTTTACAACTACACAAATGGACAGAGACTCGAGACTTATGTAGAAAAAATGCATGGCTTGCTACTAGTACTAGGTGACATATAAGGATTCAAGGATTAGGTAGTAGTACTACTACTAAGAGCTACACTACCTATCGACAAACCTAGATAAAAGTCTCATTGGCCGCTGCTATGGTCCCTTATCGTTCGTGGGAAAAATGACATTTCTAATGTGTCCGTTCTGCAGTCTAATTCCCTAATTTTATTCTCATGATATGATCTACCGTAGTATGTCGGATTTTGTAAAATATTATCAACGTCGTAAGAAAATAGACCAGCTTGGAACTTGCATAATAGATTGAGTCTAAATTTTAATCGACGGTCTGAAAGCGTTTCCCATCCCAATTGCTGCAAAAGGTCAGTAACACTAACGAAATTATCATAACGGCCTTTAAGGTATCTTCCTGTTCTTCGCTGCACGCGTTCTAACTCAGTTTCCAAGCCTCTCTCATAAGGATCCCAAATACTGGCAGCATATTCCAAGTGGGGTCTAACGAGGGAGAAAGAGCTGATTTCCCTAACTTTATCGTCACACTTGCCAAGTACTCTTTTAACAAATCCCAATTTACGATTAGCGTGACCGATAATTTTTCAAATATGTTTTCCACGAGAGATCATTACTCAGTTTAACTCCGAGGCATTTAACCGATTCTGGAGTCTCTAATTTGCTGTTTTTTATGCAATAGCTGTTACAAGGAGCGTTTTTCCGTTTCCAAAAATTCATGACAACACATTTTTTCAGGTTTAATTCTAGCTGCCACGTATCGCACCACTCCTGTATTGCCTAGAGGTCCTTAGTTAGCGCCTGCTTATCATTAAGGCTATGAATTTCTCTATAGACCACTGCGTCGTCTTCAAATATTCTAAGCGTACTTTCAACTGTTTCACCGTTGTCGTTAATGTACGAAAGGGACAGAAGTGGGCCCCTGACACTTCCCTGTGGGACACCCGATGTGAATTTTACTTCATTAGAGATAGCGCCATCTAATACAACCCTTTGCACGTGATTGCTTAAAAATTCTTTAATCCAGGAAATAACGTCGTCGTCTAACCCGTAGGATTTTAATTTAATGAGTAGCTTACTGTGAGAAACTTTATCAAATACCCTTTTTAAAGTCAAGAAAAATGGCATCAACTGGAACGTTATATTCACCAGAGACTAAAATATCGTGGGCAAAAAGTGCCAATTGAGTTTCGCAAGATCTTCCATTTCTGAATCCGTGTTGCGTTTTTGTTAACAAGTTCTGCATATCGAGGTGTCTCATAACTGAACTTAAAATTATATGTTCAAGGACTTTGCAAGAGATAGATGTGAGAGATATCGGTCTGTAGTTCGATGGCTGTTCCTTATAACCGCTTTTGAAAATGTGAATGACATTTGCAATTTTCCAGTCCATGGGTGCTTTGTGTTCGTTGATGGATTTAATAAATATATTCTGCAAGGAGGGTGCTATTTTACAAGCTAATTCTCTATACACGTATCTGTATCTGTGTGTCTATACATATATCTGTCACTACCCGCATCTCTGACCGGGCTCTAAGGGCGGTTGGTAGAAGTAAACGGTAACTCATATATCTGATCCCAATGTGAAAGCATATAAGTTTATATTGAAAAATGTTTAAGCCCGTTCGTCATGCCTATTAAACATGCGTTAACGAGAATGCCTCTTTTACGTACTCATAATCTCAGCAAGAAACGAAAACGATACTTTGTGGACGGTAAGCCCTTTGATGAATGACGTATGTATCATAAAACGATCTATTTTATTTCCAACTTTTCAATTTCCGGTTTGCCCTCCTTGTCAATAATAACTTCAGTATGGTTTTTTTCTGAGTTTTTTAATAGAGCCGGTTTCAACACCGTCAAGTTGTCCTGGATCCTTATTAAAACGCAGCCTGAGTGTGGCGATCGCTACAGCTAACCGTTAATCTGGCAACTTATTTGAAGCTGTTAGGAGGCATTTGTGGAGCGAAAAAAGGGTTTCTCCTGACTAACGGTTAATACCATGTTCCATTAGTGACCAAATTTTTAAGTTTTGCCAAGTTTACGAACTGTGTTGGCAAAAAATTCACCTAATTCTTTGTCCTTGTCCTAAGAGTCTGATTGTATACCCAATGACCCAACAGAAACACCAGCTTTCCAGATTCTCTCACAAGTGAATGCAAAGAAAATTAGTTATTACAAGAGTTGAATTATCAATTTAAATATGATTTTTTTGTATCAGGTAAACTGGTTTTTTGCCGTTTTATGCCCTTGAATTGCCTGCCTACGCAGCTAAGGCTAGTTTTTTTTATTTCATTGCCTGCCAATCAACCTGCGGCTTTCAGATAAAACCTCGGATTATCCCAATAAAATGGAAATATAAAGAAGTATTTTTTAGTCAAAATGGGATAGGCTACATATTATTGAAAGTGCTTGTCCCAAATTCTTGTAAACCATTTTTCTAAATGAAACCACATATTGCACACGACTTTTCATACTATTCTGCTCCCCTTTCCTATGATGGCATTCGTTATAAAAAGATAGGAATCTTAATTCATTACAGTAATCTACCGGTTAGAGGTAGGTTGTGATGAAAGTCAGAGAATATCCAACGAACTCTTACACTTGCCGTGCCCTTTCTACCTCTAGTATTTCTTTCTTCATCTCAGCATAAGTCCTGCCTTTCTTCATCTCGTCCATAAATCCGATTCTCCTTCCCCGCTTATCCAACATCCTACCCTCTGTCACGGCCTTCAGAAAACCACCCTCATTACCCCTTCCAGCCACCTACACTGTCTTCCCCTAATCAAATCTATAAGTTTCCTCTCCTCGCCCACCATGTCTAGCACTTCCTCATTTGTCTTCCTTTCCGTCCAACGCACCTTCTCCATCTTCCTCCATACCCACATCTCAAAAGCCTTCAGCCTATTTTCGTCTTCCTTTCTCAAGGTCCACGTTTCTGCCCCATACAACGCCACACTCCATATTAATCTCTTCACTAGCCTCTTTTTTACATCGTTATGTAACCCTTAAGTAGTCGCGTTGGCGCACGGAGTGTGCCATTTGAATAAAAAGTAACCAAACTTATACAAAATCTTCATGACATGCACTAAGTGTGCCATATACCCTATGAGACATCCTTGTACAATGTATACACAACGTTTTCCTTGCTAAATTTTGTTTAGTCTCATCCTAATACCAATCTTTGTAAACCAAGGTACCTTCTGGCGCACTCTGTGCGCCACGCGACCACTTAAAGGAGTCAAATTTCATAGAGCGGAGAATGTAAGAGTGTCTATTATTCAAGAATTTGCATTACATTAAAACTGTTCCATTAGTGGAGACATCTGGATATCCGTCATTCCTATCCCAGTCTTTGTCTGTGGAATTAATCTTTATCTATAATGTGGTTTACTCCGAAGATCATCCTTGGTTCTGGTGGCCAATGTAGGATTTTTTTATACAGTAGATCGAAATTTTATTTATAGCAATATATTATGACGCGTATTAATTTTCTTATTTTAGTTCTCATTCGTCAACTAGATACGTTCCTTAGTACCAAGAGTAAAAATTTAGCTGTATCAAAAACTACACGTTTGAAATTGAAGTGCCGAAGGACTAGTTTACAAATTATGTAAGTTTACTTTATATTCCCCGCTTCAAAAGGGAATTTTCCTTTTCTGACATTTCTCTTTCATAATTTACATAGTTTATAACTGAGCTGACTTTTTGTTTTGAGCACATGATTTGCTAATTATCGGAAATAAATGAAGACACTTACTGAAAATGTATCATAATTGAATACACTTCAAGCATTGCATTTGTTCATAATGCGTATGTAATTTTGATATAGGTCAAATAGGAGTTTGGCAGAGCATGAGAAAGCGTAGGTTTTAGAAGATTTGCCAATGACGGACATTGACAGCAGTGATTCAGATTCAGAATATGAGCAGCTATTCGAGGAAGAACATGGCTCAGAATTTGAATTGCAAGCGTCATTGGAAAAAGATGAGCATATTGACGACGGTAATGCCGGTGTTTAGTAAGGATAAAACCACTTGATGAAATAAAAAATCTTGCAAGAGTAAATTTAGTAGAAGTGCTACATGTAATTTAGTAAAAAAAATTCCCAGTGCCAAAAAGAGGGGCCAAGATGTGAAAGATGAGTTATCAGCTTTTTCAAAAATCATTAACTCTGATATCATTGAAACAATAATCTATCATACATATCAGGAAATTCTAGATAAACGCTCAACTCACTCTTATTCTAGGATAAGAGATATCAAATATCCATATAAAAGTGAACTTCAACTGGTTATTGGTATTTTATATGTAACTGGAGTAAAAAAAATTCCAACATACTAACTTCCATGAACTGTGTACGAACGAGGGAACAAGCCTAGAAATGTGCCGCGCTGTTATGACTTACAAACGATTTTTGCTTTAATTGTCTGGTATGGGATTTGACAACATAAGCACGAGACATGAAAGAAAACAATTGGATAAGCTGGCACCAATAAGATCTGTACTTGAAGGATTTATATTCACCGGGTGAATTTTTAACAGCGGACGAAACACTTGAGCCATTCAGAGGTTGAGTAGTTTTATACAGTATATTACAAGTAAACAGGATAAGTATGGGTTGAAGATATTCGTACTTGATGTTGCAAAAACGTTTTATACCTGTAATCTTGATGTTTAATGTGGTAAGCAGCCCTCAGGACCGTAAAGCGGAGACAGCAACCCTTCATCGATTGTTCACAGACTGGTTGACTACGTGAAAGGTTCCAATAAAAACCTAACATATGACAATTGGTACACCAGCTATCCCCTGGCATTGTCGCTACTCAAAGACAAAATTACTTTTATTGGCACGGTCAGAAAGAATAGAAGTAAAATACCAAATAAGTTTCTCCCAAGCAGAAAAAGAGGAATAGAATCATCGATATTTGGTTTTAAAAAAAGTGGCATGTTAGTACCATGTATGACGAAAAAATTTAAAACAGTGATAGTATTATCAACAATGCACCATGACAGTACCATGTACAGTGAAATAAAACAGAGGTTATCATGGGCTACAACATAACGAAAGGAGACGTTGATACTTTCGACCAAATGTGTGGTAACTTCTCAGTTTCGAGAAGAAGCAGAAGGTGGCCTTGTTTGACATTGTTTTTTGAATTTCTGAACATGACTGGTATCAATGCTCTTGTGTTGTACAACGTAGCTCATCGAGATTCCCCATACAAGTACAGGAGAGTATGTTTGAAGAAACATGCATTGAGTTTGTTGAAACATCACTTGAAAGAATGAAACAGAATCTACCGCCAAGTATAAAATCTATTATTTCAGGATGTGTTTAATCTGCATCTACAAAATACCCTGCAAGCCACCTCAGGGGTGCGTGGCAGGGGGTGAGTATTCACCAACATTCATTATACTGTACCCCTAAGTTAGTGGAACTACGTTTTCAAGATTTCAAGAACGAAGATGAGAGAAGAAGCGAGGCAGATAAAAGGAGACGCGTGAGATATGAAGGCAAGAAAGAGAGAGGTCGTTGTGCAAAGTGTGAACGCAGTAAGAACAAAAACACGACATTAAAATGCATCATATGTACTAAATTAATTTGCAAAAATCATATGATAAATATTACTTATACATGTATGAACTGCATTAAGAGCAATGATGATATCAGTGAATAGGCTTTTTTGTCATTCAAAATAATTCTCCTTGTTTTCAAACTATTATACATTGTAGGAATATTTATTCATTTATCTGTTAAATATCAAATTATACTTAAAGAAAAAAGGCTTTTTACTGAAAAACATGAAAATAGTTCATTTTTTAGTGAAATAAACGTTAAATTTTCCCTTTGTAGCCAGTGGCGCACAGAGTGCGCCACGCGACCACTTACGTGGCAGACTGGGGCGCGCCTAGTTAAGGGTTAAGGTCCCCGTCATCAGCTCCCATCTATTATTGAACGCTTCCTTCGCTAGCGCTATTCTCCTCCTAATGTCTTTTCTACTATGTCCTCTTTCTTCTAGCGTACTACCCAAGTAATTAAATTGTTCTACTTGCTCCAGTTTGTGACTTCCTTCTCTTATCACCAGCTTTGCTTTCTTTGTCCTACAGAATCTCATTACTTTTGTTTACCTATTATTTATCTTCATTCCGTATTTCTCACACTGCTTTTCCAGTGCATCTACTGAAGTTTTCAGTCCCTTCGATGACCGACTGACCAACGCGTGGTCGTCTGCGAATCTAACCGACTTTATCCACTGGCCTCCTACTTTCATTCCCACATATAGGTCATCCCATGCCTCTCTTACCATTTCCTCAGCATAGATGTTAAAAAGTAAAGGCGACAACGGGCACCCTTGCCGTACCCCGCGACCTATAACTGCCCACCCTGATTCACCGTCAGCTACCCTTACCTGAGCCCTCTGCCCCATAAATAAGTTTCGGATGAGTCTCTTATCACGCCAATCTATTCCTATTTTCCCCAGTATCTGCATTAGTTTCTCCCAGTTTACTCTGTCAAACGCCTTTTCGAAATCTACAAAACAAGCGAAAACATCCTGATTATGCTCTATGTTTCTATCTATAAGTGTCCTCATTACCGCAATCGCATCTCTGGTTCCCCTCCCCTTCCTAAACCCAAATTGGTCATCGCCTAAATAGCACTTTGCTCTGCTCTCCAACCTTCTAATTAGTACTCAAAGCAACACTTTTGCTGCGTGCGACATTAAACTGATTGTTCTATACTCCTCGCATTCTGACGCTTTCTTCTTCTTCGGGATAGGTATTAATACTGTTTTCACGAAATCCTCTGGCCATACTCCTTCCTCGTAGATCCTGCGAATATGTTCGAAAAACGATTTTCTCCCCTTACTACCTAGATTCTTCAGTACCTCCGAAGGTAGGTTATCGGCTCCCACGGCTTTTCTACCCTTCATCTCTCTTAATGCCCTCTCTCTTTCACTCTCAAGTAACTCTGGTCCGAGGTTATCCTTATCTATTGTTCCTTCGTCCTCTAGATCTAGGCTAAGGGGTCTATTCTCGCTGTCATATAGCTCCTCTACGTATTCTTTCCATCTTTCTTGGATATCTTCCTGTTCGATTAATATCTTCCCTGTTTTGTCCTTAACCTTTAGTATCGTTTGACCTCTCTTAACATCTGATAAGGAATCTTAATAATAAATTAAAAATTTGGGAACAGATTATTTCACAAAAAAACCCACAACCAATTTAATAATAATCATACCGCAGACAACATAAATAAACCCCTATAATAAAATAAATATAACCTTAATTGAGAATGATTAAGATTCCAGTGACAATACAAGGTTGGTCACCGTCTGTTCTCTCTGAGGATTCACTTCATGGTCGAGGAGTTGACTTGACGTTTTCCTCCTATTGCAGAGAAATATTCTATACCTAGTCGATTTTGATACCTAATTGAAAAGTATGCTAATATTTATGTAGTATTATAACATTTTAAATACCACTCCGCCAGTTATCAACGAGAAGTCACTTTACAAGCGGGGAAGCGACGTGCCACTCATATTGCAGACGACGTTGTCTGCTGCCGTTTGAGGCGTCTGCTGGGCTCGTATTATACAGGCAGACTCCCGCATTTTGGAGGATAAACTTGATATGTAAATGATGTAGTATTATAGGCAATTTAATCATTCACAAGTTATCATGGCTCAAATTCGATGAAATATAGTTAATTAATTTTTATCTCGTGAAAACATGTTTAGTCCATATCTCTCCAATGTAAAAAAGGCCAGCCATGGCTAGATGCGCAAGGAACATGTAGGGAACCAATCAGAAGCCTCGACTGTCGGCATTTTCCGAGATCAAACGTTGACCGTAGTAGTAGAGTTTTGGGGATCCTGGGCCACTTCCGGTCGCCGCCATCTTGGTCACGTGACCGCCGCCATCTTGGTCACGTGACTTCCGGTCTGACCGCCATCTTGTGACGCAATAAGGACGCCATTTTATTAAATCCGCCATTTTGAATCGATTGCGCATGCGCCATTCGCCCCTCCCCCAACCCAAGCCCCTCCCCCAACCCAAGCTCCTCCCCCAACCCAAGCCCCTCCCCCAACCCAAGCCCCGCCCCCAATCCAAACCCCTCCCCCAACCCAAGCCCCTCCCCCAACCCAAGCCCCTCCCCCAACCCAAGCCCCTCCCCCAATCCAAGCTCCTCCCCCAATCCAAGCCCCTCCCCCAACCCAAGCTCCTCCCGGACGGAGACCCCTCTCAAGAATCTCACAACTCTGTTTTGGCTGGGTAAGGGATGTAAGAAATAAAGAAAGGGTATAAAATATTTCAGACACAAAGTTTTATTTCCCCATTTCATTACAATCAAGTGTAAATTAGCTTTTTTTTACAATTTTTGTATGACACTGCCGCTACACGAATTTTCACAGTCTGTAACAGTTGGTCCAATTCTCCATCACCAACATTTTCCAGGATCCATCTCCGTAGTTTTCCACAGTTTTTCACCGCACAGGCAAATTTTTCCGTGTGATGGATACCGAGGCCACACTCTATCTCGTCTGCTTTAGGAAGCGTTTTAAGACTTGGGATGCTTAAAAACGTCTCGAGCTCTATGACGGGGCGATTAATAAGTGTGGATATGACAATAGATTTTTCTAGACCTTTGACAAAGATGAAATCATATGTCCGCGTTTCATTCGTGAGAATGTTTTTTAATTGATGGTATGGTATATTCCCCATTGTGTAGTCGATTCCATGATGGTGATCAATAAGCCACTTATTTTCCCAACTTTTCATGTCGATTGGAGGAATGTGAAAGACCCATGATTTTCGTCGGCCAGAATCCAAATCTTCCATTGCCAATTCTCTTATTACAAACAAGTTTTTTCCTTGTAAACACGCTTGGAAGTCGATAATAACTTTCCCCATCCTTCCACATGCAGCGGATCTAGGGGGAAATAGGTTGTCGCGATGACTGACTGCTCCACCCCGAATATGATTTTTATCTCTTCCATCCCTAATCTCCGTGCTGCGTGTTCGAAGGATAGGAAGAATTCTTCCAACTGCGTCTGATTTTGATTGACTAAATCCACTGCAATTTGGACATTCTCTAGAATAGCTGCGAGAGCTTGCCATCGTTCCTTGTTAAAGATAACTTTTCTGTCCCGGACAGAAAAGACAACGTAATTATTGCCGCAATACTTCTTGAACGACACGGAAAAATTTGGATTGGCCACTCCGTTTGGGATGTTCGGGTTGGGTAAACCGTAATTTCATATAATCACTGATGTGATGTTCGTTATGTTTGAGCAGGTGGAGGTCGCTGGAAAAGAGATCGATTACACTCCATTCATGCGTTATTCTCGCAAAGGCCCGTTCTCCAGTCGAAGATCGCAGCTCTAAACCGATGCGAAGTGTTTTATTGTCACCCAGCGAAGCACCAAGGCAGTATAGTAATTTAAAATCTTCCAAAGGGGAGGGATAAGCAGAAATTTGGTTGGAGATTGTGGAATGGATTTTATTAGTGGAAGATGAAGTCGTGTTGTGGGACGAATTTCTTTTCTTACTTGAGGATTTTGTGGGTTGTAAGCGGTTAGGTTTTTTCTCTTTATTTGTTTTCTGTTTA
The DNA here is from genome assembly GCA_963573305.1 of Pyrrhosoma nymphula. Lineage (NCBI taxonomy): Eukaryota > Metazoa > Arthropoda > Insecta > Odonata > Coenagrionidae > Pyrrhosoma > Pyrrhosoma nymphula. Next base: position 98,912,447 of record OY754332.1, on the reverse strand, counting down.
CAGATTTCCTTAGGAATTTTGCTTCTCTTCTCCCGGCTTATCACAGACACTCCGGGTGATGAAAGCACTTGTTCTCTGGTGGACTCCTGCATGCAGACTGATTCATCGAGTGGTATTCCTTCTTTCACCTTCTTCACCCCTCGATTCCTTTTTCGTTTACACGTTTGGTTTTCCGCTGCATTTCCGTTCTTCCGCTTCCTTGGCGAGGGCTTGCACGGCTTCACCTCAGTGGTTTCTTCAGGTTGCGACACTGCGTCCACAGATTCTATTCCGATGGAGGAAAGCATGACATCTTCGTTGGACGACTCCATCATGACTAATCGCTTTCAAAATTTACGAAGCCTATTTCTCCAAGTACTGGTTTCTGCTAATGCGCAGCAAGCTTGAGACCTTGGATGACATCGGCGCTTCAGTCGTCCACGTGCAAAGATACGTGAAAAAATCAAGGCTACTTTGCAATCGTTGAGGTCAGGATGGGGAAATACTCTGGTGAATTGCGTCAGCGTGCGTCGGATTGACTTGGCATATGCATACAAGCAGCAGTACTCTCCACATAAATCAGATTTAAAATTTTGCAATCGCTTGGAATTTTTTTTCACTGACGCAAAACGGCGGAGGAAAGCGAGTATCTTGGGTACGAAAGGAGGTATAGCGTATGAATCGAAATATTCTGCATGCTTGAGATCGATCACATGCACCGCAACCCAGTGAATTCCAGGGCGCGTGGAAGGATCAAAATTGATGACATATAATCCAGGTTTAATGTTTCTCCTCGGTAATGTATCGGAAGCGAAAACTCCTCGAAAAAGGTCTCGTGTATATCGATTGCCCCTGAGAACTTCCACAATGTCATGAGTATCCATGCTTGAAGTGCTAAGTTGATTATGCCCAATTTAATGTGACTTCCCTGTTTTTATTTATTAAAATTTCGGAATCATATTCTGCATATGTAAGAACCGTGACGGCGTGGGGAAGAGGTTTTTTAAATTTACCATGTAAGCGTAAATTTCCCATACGTGATGGAGAAACATGGTTTTCGCTCACGGAAGCATCACGCGTGAGATTCCACGCTAAAACAAAGTACCCATGCTGAAACATATCCAACGTAATTTGGTTTCCCCAATCGGCATGATGCAATCCTAACGTGGAAAACAGCTGCCGATAAGCCCGCGTGCAAAACTTTTTGCCTTCCGTATCAAAATCTGCTTCAATTCCTCCACATGGATATTCTTGATCATCAACAAAAACTGAACAGTAATATAAACTATAGTGTCGGAATTTGAATGGATTTTTTGTTCTTTTTCCGAGAAATGCATTATCCTCTATCATAACGGCAAGAAGTAAATTTGGAATCCGACCTAATATTAAGTTATCATTGTTAAACATGCTGCTATTTGCAGGAATAGTGAATGATTTCATTTCAACGCGTTTGTAAGGTAAAATACTAGTCATTCCGTCTGATAGAATTTTTGCATGTGCAACAAGAACGGAATGATCAAGCTCGTAGTGAGTCGCGTACAGTGTTGCTTCTTCAATTCTCAAAGCTCCTTCTCCATCTTCTTTATCCATTAAAAAGAATGTAGGTTTTGCGAAAGATAATTCAATGTCCACGTCAACGTTTTTCAGGAGCAGTCTGGATTGATGTAGAACATCTGCATGTAGCTTCCCCTCCAGCTCTATAAGAGTGCTATTTTCAAACCATTTTTTCCTAGTAATAAATCCCTTATTTGTTTGAACATTGTCCAAATCTTCTCCATCATCGAGGGCCCATCCGATACATTGCAAGTGCGTGCGTGCCGCATCTGACCCATAATTCAGCAAGTTTTCCAAATAACTTCGGTAAGCATAATATTCCGAAGTTGTAACTCTCCGTCCATTTAGATAAACGTTACAATTGTCAAACAAAGAATGGAGTATGTTATTTATAATTCCTGGTTGATCTTCACCACTCGTGAACGGTTTATTTCCATTCAAGAGTCTGAGTTTAATATTCAGGGAAATATCATTCAAGTCAATGTATCTATCACCGTTTCCCTTGATAGAAAATTTCAATTCAGAGTAGGTATCGATGGCTGTTACTGGTTTGTATGCAATAATCCGGTTACCTAGGATACTAGCTTGAATGGGACGACGAGTGAAAATATCCAAAGACGATGGAATAACCTGCGTCATCTTTTTGATGTACTCTCCACCAGCACAGCCGAAAGACTAATAACATATTTCCTCGAACTTACATTATAATGAAAATATATCCCTTAACCCACCACCTCGCTGTTTTCCTTTTCCACGCCTCTTCCTGCTACTTGTTGATTTAGCATTTTTCCTTTTCTTCGAGACATGATTTCGGGTTCGTTTTTTTCCTCCCCTCTTCTTCGACTTCTTTTTAGCTGAAACTTTTTTCTTCACAATATTTTTAAGAATTGGAACTGGATTTAGCGCCAATTTTTTACGAGGTCTCTTTGCCGCACGCAAACCGGCTCCGACCATTCTGTTCATTTTGTCTTCAGCCCGTCTCTTTAAATTTCCCCCCGCCTCCTTAAGACGAGTTTTTAATATTTCTTTTCCAGGTTTTGTACCAATATCTGAGAGGGCTCCGATTCCCGCTTTTACGGCCTCCTCCCCAACCGCTTTCAAACCACTAGTGAAAAGAGGTCTCACGTATCGCCAAAGTCCACTAAAAAAACTTCCCAATCCGTTTCCTTTCTGCCTATATTGACTGGCTCGGTAAATGGGGCCAATATCTCCACCTCTTTGACGTGAAATATAATATTTCACGTATCGATCCACATCTGTGGACATCTTGATGAATACTAACCTCTATATATAATGTTACTTTTTTTTTAAGTGAAGAATCAATGCTGAAGGATCTATGCTCGATACAAATGGAAACGGGTGGCCCATTTTATCTGCAAGAAATATCTCTATACTATCAAATTCTTTTCGCTCAACAGGTACATAATACGGTTGCTGGAAAATTTGATGTCTACCTCTTCCCGTGTTGATAACTCTCAGACACCTACTCAATGTATCACCTATGAATTGTGGCTTCACGAGATCGTTATAAACAAAAACAATTCCAACATATTCCTCTTCTATCATTTGTGTTGTTTTTTTTTTGGTCCCCAAAGAGGGGGATTTTATTGGTAATCCTTGATTGGAATCTATTCCCGCTACTTCAGAAATATCATTACTTTTATTTAAATTTGCAATTTCAATATCATATTCTAATCGTCTATCTTCGGGTACGGATTCTCGAATTGTGCCAATCAATGAACTCAATGTATAGGTAGGTTTTGTTAACGTAATTTCATGATCGTTGATCGTTCGAATTGATATCCCACTAGTCACTGGTGCACGTGTACGTGGTAAAGATATTTCCACCAAACCTACAACCCACTCTTCATCCTCATTGAAGGAAATTCGCCGGGGAAGTTTTGTGCGAAAGCGAGCTATTGTATTGTCCGGGTAATATTTAGCGGAACTATCGCTTAGGAGTGTGATATGAAAATCGTTCATGTTAATTCAATTATTAATTAATCTTTTCACCGTAGAAGCTAATATCCAACTGTTGAAATTGTCTCCGTATCCCTTCCATTTAACGAGATATTCTTGGCTAGCACCTTTTCCTCTCCGTCTAAGGATTCTTTCAATTTTAAATTCTGTATTATCTGCTATTCGACTCCGTACTAATTCTTTTCCGTAAAAGGAACCCTGTATTTCTTCACCATTCAAATCCTCCAATTTATAGGTAGGTATGAGAAAACCTTTTGAAATTGATTTCACTTTAAATATTTCTGTAGAATAATTTGGTGTGTAACCTTTAGAGAATGGTAACTTTTCCTTGCTAATACGAACATGATCACCAACCTCAAATTTCCTTCCGCTACTGCCATCGCGGTTAAGTCGTCTACTCAACTGATACACAGCAGTAGAAAATGCATTTGATTCATTTACTTGAGAAGGAGCTATTCCAATGCTGGAATGCGTGCGATCGTTGTATCCTTTGAGGAGCTTAGGCAGCACACTTACGTAATTGAAAGTGTTGTTTTTTGTAAAATATTTGTACATTTTACTTTTCAAGGTTCTATTAAACCTTTCTACGACAGCTGCCTTAACATCTGGATTGTTGGTGGTGTAAAATTTTATTCCTCGTTCAGCGAGAAATTTTTTAAATTTAATATTAGCAAATTCACCACCTTTATCGCTTTGAATTTTCAAAGGTTTCCGTTTGTTAAAAATCGAGCGAAAAGCATCGATGACACTTTCAGGTTTTTTATTTTTCAATGGTTTGGCAAATCCCCACCTTGAAAAAAGGTCTATTACTGTAAGAAGATATTGATAGCCATTGTTGTATTTTTTCAGAGATCTCATATCATTAAGATCGCATTGCCAAGTTTCATCAATGTACGATACATCGTAGTGATTCCTAGGAAATCTTTTTCTGATTGGTTTATGTAGGGTATAGGTATCCTGAGAATCTAACCACTTTTGAACGTTTTCCTTTGAAATTTTTTTTCCCAAGGCAGTCCACAATGCATCTCTAGTCGAAAAACTGGCTGGATGGGAAGGGTCAAAATAAATTTTACTCAAGGATGTTTCAACCATTGAATCTCTTTTTCCGTTATTGTTTTCTTTCTTTTTTTCCTTGGAGTTGAGGGAGGTGTGTTTTTCTTCTCCTTTCGTTTTCGATTTCCTTTGCCTGGTATTGAAAATGAAGTCTTTTTCTTCTTCCGTGGAGTGAGAGGAGAGTACGGCATCTTTTTGACTCGTTTTCGGCTTCCTCTCCTTGGGATTGTTGGTGTCGTTTCCCAAAATGATGCGTCCGAATCCACGTCCATTTGATCCTCTTTGAGTCTTTCGCCCACTTTGTCTTTCATTTCCACATCTCCTTCTCCTTGAAGCTGTCGCTCTAGATCGTTCAATAGCTCCTCCATCTTCTCCACTCCTTCTTCCTGACTTTTTCGCCATTCTTTTTCAAGTTTTATGTTACTTGTTAGTATGTTTTTCCCTCTATTCTTTAGTTCATTTATTTTGTCAACTTTGGGTGTATTACTTCGTTTTTTTTCTGGCGATCTATGCGTGTTAAGCTTTGGGGACAGAATGCTATCCTTGGATTTTGAAATGTTTTCTAAATATGAGTTCAGTATTCTCTTATAGTATTGCCATTTAAGAGAGTCTGGGAGGTCTTTGCGGTCCAAAATTCCTCGCATTTCATCGTCCAAAAGAGAAGACTTACTCTTTTTCTTTCCTACGCCCGATTTACCAATAATTCCATCACTAGGAATATTGAATACTTGTTTTCCTCTTTGTGGTAAACTCACCGTTTTATTTTTCCTTCGCTTCAATCCTTCGTTTAAATTGGTGCTATCGGAAGGAGTGAGAACGTTCACCAAATCAAGTGGAGGTATAATGTCGTCTCGTTTACTCTCTGATACTGTTTCCAAATACGTATCCAAGATTCTTCTGTAATGATGCCATTTTTGTGAATCCTCAAGGTCTGTTCTTTGTAAAACATTATGCATTTCCTTATCCAATTTGGACATTCGGTCATTTAAATATTGAGATTTTTCAATATAATCAGGATTCACCAGCAGTAACTTTTGAAAACTCATTTTTTTATCTAAATTCTATTTGATGAAACTTCCTATTAAACCACTTAAAAAAGAACCTAGAAGAACTGGTAAAAATCCTCCTTTTTGACTTAATAATCGCCGTTTCTTTTTCAGAGAAACTTTGTAGCAAGCTATTTCCCGGATAGCTTTTTTAAATCTGCCCAACTTCTTCTTAACCTTTGAGCTTATATTAACATTTCCGTTAATAATATTTTTACAACACTCACTCAATGTTTTGATAAGATCAGAATTTCCTGTTTCGATTATCGATCGTCTTTTTCGAGGGCTTGCACGCGTTAATTGCTTTAAGACACTTTGGTTTCGCTTTAACCTTTCCAATTTATTTTTTTTCATATTCCTACTTTTTTGCGTCCATCAGTTTCACTGGGGCAAAGACTTCCGTAATCTCGTCGGGGAAAATATGAGTCCGGAATCTCAACCGATCGTCTGTCTCCTGAGCAAAGTCCAAGAGCAAATAAGTGTACGGCTTTGACGTCACCTGCATATATACCTCACTGAGACCCCTCGAATCTTGGGGATATACTTGACTCGCTAAATATCTAAATTGTGAGCGATCTCGAACATTTCTAAAACATACAATATATTTTGCGTTAAGGGATATCGTGCGAGAAAAGGGGGAATGGTAGAAAACATTTTGGGTTATAAGAATAATTGAAATGTTTGAATGGTGTGATCCCTTTGTGAATAACTCGCTGACTTGGTTATTATTAAAACAGTCATGCATCAAGTCATCAATCACATAGAGAGTGGGAGTCAACTGTGGATTGGCAAAACTTTCAGGGAGTTCATTTAAAAAAGATATTCCTTTGAGTACCGGTCTGCTTTCTGGACTGCAGCACCATATGATCTTGGATATATTTCCCTCAACTAAGTGGGGTAAATTTTTCAGGAATCGTAAAACAAAATTCGTTTTACCACACCCAGAAGGACCTGCTAAGATGCAGGTGAATGGATGCTTCCACTTCAAAGACATCGGCTCACACTCGTCACATAGACAGAGAGAAAACACAAATGTCTTTGTAGGTCTTGACTCCCAACATTATATATAATACGAAATGAATCGTCTTTGACTGATTGCTCGTTAATCATTCCATCGTTATAATCATTTTAAATAAAATTCTATCGAATTTAAATTATGATGGTATAATTGTAGAAAATTTTAAATTCTATATAATCTATAGATTATATAGAATTTAAAATTTTCTACAATTATACCATCATAATTTAAATTCGATAGAATTTTATTTAAAATGATTATAACGATGGAATGATTAACGAGCAATCAGTCAAAGCGTGTTCAACTATGTGCATTCAACAATAAAACACTTTATTTTGCTGATAAATTTCATTTAATAGATTCTTGAAATTAAATAAGAATACAGGTATTTACACTTCAGTTAATGATTTAATTCCTTATGAGGCCTTAAATTTTCTTGATCCCTAACACCATTAAAAATCACATTCAAACAATTTACAAATATTTACACTTCAAGATATAAAGTTCGTTTTTTTATGATTCTAATGAACATCACAAAAGAAAAAAAAATCACATTTTTATAAAATGTTCTTTTTTTAATTCAAGGTTTAAAGTACACTTTATAACTCACTTTTGATATTTATCACTAATAAATTATTTTTTTCACTAAACCCCAGTTTAGAATTCACACTTTCAACAGTCCTTAAATTTATATTGAAAAATCACTTTGTAACGTAATCACAACAATTATTTTCTTTTAAAATCAATCTTCGTCACTGTCGTAATAGTCCCACTTTCTTTTTAAAGGCAATTTAGATTTAAAATAATAATCGTAATTAAAGCTTTCTGAACTTTCTGAACAAATTATTTTATCTTGATCGCTAGTTAAAACATCTTTTTCAAGTCCCGTATTGCAAAAAGTCGAACAATATTCAACTTGGTGGATGTTCGCAATAAGAGTATTTGTAAAGCATTTAGCACACCAGTTGTATCTGCTAGTAACATTTTCCACGACGTTTTTTGTCAACACACTTTGCTCTATAGTCGTAAATGTAGTATTATTATACTTTGAATAATACCCTTTTACATTTTTACATTCATCCAATATTTTATAAAAACAAAACGGGCATATTCTTTCGAACCGTCCATCGGATCTTCTTCGCAATATATATCGAAACTGGAAATGAAAAGGGTACATACCTCGTATCGTCGAAACAACGTTTCCATCGTACATCGAAAGATCTCGCAAATTGAAATATTCACTGTAGCTGAAAATTTTTCGAAAGAGCACTCTCGTATGCGTCTTTCCCCTTGCAATTAAATATGCGAAATCATTGAGTGCTTCTGGGTTAATAAATTCTGGACCCATAAGCATCAACTGCTCGTATAGATGGGGAAAAAACTCCTTTAATATCTCAGCGACTCGAAATAATTCTTTACGATTCTCGGTGCCGTTAAAATTTCTGATTTTTCGAAGGCACAGTGTCTGGAGATTATCCATTCCGCGTTAAGTAGAATTCCGCAGAGTGGATTGAATGAGGAGAAGAAGGAACCCGTGGGATTATATGTAGAGACCATTCCTCCTCCTCCTCCCCCCTTTCTTTCCTCTTACATCATTCCTCTTTAGGAGGAAGTAGGAGGTGGGATGGGTGAACAGTCATTGGAATGACAAGGCTCGACGTCAGCTTTCAAGAGATTATATTGCATCCATTGAGCGAGAGAATGAGCTTCTCTTAAAGCACAAGTACTATTACGTAATTTATGACATGGGTTTAAACACGAAAACGATTGGAAAGAGCAATTTTGTGGAGCAGGACAATGAAGTTCTTTTTTCAGAGAAATGAATGTCCGTTTAGTCAATTCAGATAAGAAATCACATTCGGCTTCGCCATATGCGTACAAAGCCGTCGCTCCGTCAAGGACAGCCTCCAATGCTGGCTGCATTTCCGCGTGGGAGATGAAGCCATGCTCGTATGTTGTCACGTCGCATGTGAGTGGATTGTGAAATTGAAGTTTCTTTCCTCCAGCCGTGAACTTCGCATGTCTTTGAAAGCTCCCCCAGAAGAATCTGTTGTTGTCGACATCAACAGCTGCAACTTCCACCACACCTGTTTTGCTGAACACCGCAGACACTACGATCCTCATTTTACCGAGTCTATCTCTCGAGTGAAGACGTCTCGTCCGAACTCTTCCTTTTATCTTCTTCGTATATCCTCCTAAGATTCTGAAATGGCTCCCCTGGATTTCCCGAGGATTCCCGTGGAGATTCCCGAAGCTAATCAGGAGCTTTTGGAGGATTTGGAGGAGATATTGGAACCACTCGACCTAGACTCGCTGATGGAGACAGATGAGGAGGAAGGGGAAGGAGGTGAAGAATTGTTCGGCGAATTCAATGTACTTATCATGTTATCTGTATCGGAAGATATGCCGCCCATGACTCTCGATGAAGTGTTCTACACTAGTGAGTTAGTTGGTTTATCCGCGAGCGCATTTTATGATGCGTCGGGGATAGGACGTTCGTGGGTGGTGGTATGGAGATGCAGTGATATGATAAGTGCATTGGCTTTGTATATGGCTGCGCCGCAAGTGTTCGGTTTTGGTGTGACGGTGATTTGTGACCTGAATTACCAACCAATTTTTTTTTAATTTTTTTTTTCGTGTGTGTGTGTGTGTGTGAATAGGGAGTCCGGTGATTGATAGAAATTTATTTTTTCAATTTTAACTCATTCCACTTGATCCAAATCCATTCGATCCTCTTTCAGTTTCACTCATATTATTCACTATTTCCACCGTAGGATAGACAATCACTTCACAAATAAGCTGTGCGACCCGATCACCTTTCTTAATGTGAAACTCATTGCAACCATTGTTAAATATTATAATTCCAACGTTCCCGCGGTAATCGGTATCAATTACACCACCTCCAACATCGATTCCGTACTTTAAAGCCAATCCAGATCTCGGCGCCACTCTTCCATAACATCCTTTCGGTACCTCAATCTGTAGATCTGTTTTCACTAATTCTCGACTTCTTGGTAGAATAGTGTAGTCGTATGCACTTCTCAGATCTAACCCGGCTGCATCTTTAGATCCTTTGTATAAATCATATGCATTTTTACTTAACTTCTTGTATCGAAGTGTGTTATGATTCAATTCATTCATTTTTGTTAACGTTTAACGCGTAGGATTGAAAGAAAAGGGAAACGAATGCAAATGCCTCGCTGGCTTTCCTCCTTCTCATATCGGCGTGTTTGCACCGCAAAGGACTTCATGAGCCATCACTAGCCCGTGACTGCCCACGCCGTCACTAGCCCGTGACTGCCCACGCCGTCACTAGCCCGTGTCCGCTCGCGCCGTCACTAGCGCATGACCGCAACGACCGCCAGAGCCGTCAGCGGCGCGTGACCGCCAGAGCCGTCAGCGGCGCGTGACCGCCGGAGCGCTCACCAGCGAGTGACCGCATGACCGCCCAAGCGAGCGAGTGCTGGCGAACGATCATGGAAGAGGGGATGGGGAACGCTTAAAGGATTTCTCTGCAAAGCTTCTCTCATCTTTCATGGTGTGAATGTTTTGCGTCAGCCGGACGAGTGAATGATAAAACTATTCACGTGCTACGGGCTGCGCGTCTTTTTTTCCAATTTGAATGTCACCTCTGCTGCTGTGGGTGGGGGCGGTGATGAAAGGACTTCTCTGCGAAACTTCTTGCATCTTTCTTTCATGGTGTGAGTGTTTTGCGTCAGCCGGAAAAGTGAGTGTTGAAACTAGTCAAGTGCTTCAGGCTGCGCGTCTTTTTTTCCAATTTGAATGTCACCTCTGCTGCTGTGGGTGGGGGCGGTGATGAAAGGACTTCTCTGCGAAACTTCTTGCATCAGCCGGATGAGTGAGTGAGTCTCTATTTTCCAAGTGCGGCGTAGGAATTACGCACATGGTGTTGCATGATCTCAACTTTTCATAATCCTTACACGTGGCCGAGGAAACTATTCATGTGCTTCGGGCTGCACGTCTTTTTTTCCATCTTGATGGTCACCTCTACCACATGGAGTTGGGACGATGATGAAGGACAAACCACACGTGCACCCCCATTCCTTCTAGATATTTCCCCTGTGATGCACTACCCCTCCTTTTAGTATTAAAGACCAGTCATCTTTCGCAGCATTCACCAGTTGGATTAGAACACCAGCAGCACACACAACATTCTCTCCCCGCAAAAGTAAGTGAGGCTTATGTTATATTTCTCTTGGCTTTTTTAATATGTAAGATGTATAAATATTTACCTTAACTTTGTATTTTTTCAGATGGAAGATTTGCGTAATAAATTGAAACTTTTCAACGAGGCACTGCCTCCCTTCCTTAAAAAGGAAAATTTAAATATAAATTTTAAATACAGAATTAAAAATATTTCTGTGGTCAACACTAAATATGGGGAGGCGCTGGCGGCGCTGATTGAAGGTGGAGATACGAAGGGGAAGATATTCCTCCCCAAGCGTTATCGCAATTTCTTCCGAGCGGAAGAAATTGCGATGGTTAATGAGGGGGATGGGGACCCCCTCTTCCTAACTTGGGATGGTGAGAGGCTCACCGTCGTCGACTAAAAGTAAGTTTCATAATTTTAATTTTTAATATTACTTTTATTATTGTGTTATGTACTTTATACATATTTATTTTTTTTCTTCTTCTATAATTGCAGATTACTCCAAGAAAAAAAAAGAAAATCAATAATTTAAAAAAAAATAACTTGCTGTACTTAAAAGTAAATAAAAAAATATTCAAGGAGCAAATGTGTGTTTTTTCTTAAGTGAATATTAGAAAAAAAAACATTTATCCTGATGAAATCTAGCTGCTGGAGCGGAGTTTTATATAGAGGTGAGTGTCTTTTTTATGGCATAGAATAAGAGGAGTGGGTCGTTAAAAGGAGAAGTGAGATATATACAGTGGGGTTGATGATATATACATGCTCTAGAAATCATTCGTAGCATTTTCCTCAGCAACTCTGACTGCAATGGAGACCCTTTGTGATATTTGCTGTACGTATTTTCGAAATAGAGTTTCTCATGAAGCGAGTGAAGTCCATCGAAGACATATTTTACAACAAGTCGGTGGTGGTGGTGATACGAGAGGAATAGTCGAAATACAATCGGCTGCCAAAGATAGATTAAAAACGTACTGGGTTAGTGGTTTAGATGAGGGTAGTGATTTGGTGACTTTTCTAAACAATATTAAACCACTAATATTAGAAAAAATTAAAACGGAGTTAGAATATTCCCCTCTTAAAACTAACGTTTTGGTTAAGTGCAAATTTTCGAAAGGTGATAACTTCGATGAAAGATGGTTTAAGACGGAAAATGTACGAATATTTGAGACGGATGATATTGATGAAATTCTTTTGCTCTTTTTTGCGAAAATACTTAAAGAAAAATCCGAACATGCAGCAAGAGGTTCGGGATGGAGTTTGTCCGAAATTTTAGGATTAGAATTACGAATTAATAAATATCGTCCTTTGGGAGGATCAACTTTTATCGAACTACCGAAAAAAATTTATAATAAGAAAGCAGTGATTAATGTGAAAAACAATGATACAGTTTGCTTTAAATATTCCATCTATTCCAAATTTATTGACAAAAAAGCGTCTAGAGTTGCGATGTATATAAAGGATAAAAATTTTGGAACAAAGTACGATTGGGATTGTATTAATTATCCAGTCCTTTTGTCGGATATACCAAAATTTGAAAGAAAGAATAATATTTCAATCAATGTTTTCGGAGTTGATGAGAAAAATAACGTGTATCCCTTAAAGGTAGTGGATGAGGAATTATCTGATCATCGAGATTTACTCTACCTAGTTGATGATGATAAATCTCATTACTGTTGGATTAAAAACTTTGATAAATTGGTTCGATCACAAATAACGAAGCATAAGGCAGCTTTTTACGTTTGCAAACGCTGTCTCTCCCATTTTCCAAAGAAGGAAAACTTAAATATTCATCGTTTGGATTGCGTGATGAATGCACCGTGTAAAATAATCATGCCGAATGAGGATGAAAAATGGTTGAAATTTAAAAATTTTGGTCGTGCAATGCGTGTCCCAGCAATAGTTGTGGCTGACTTTGAGGCGATTCTCTCGAAGGTGGATCACTGCCTACCAAGTAGCGAACATTCGTATATGTGTCCGACGCAAAAGCATGAAATAATGTCATTCTGCTTTTTACTAATTTGTACAAATGATTTAACATTCGAACCGATTTCTTATCGTGGGAAAGATGCTGCGAAGGTGTTCATTAGTTGGATCAAGGAAGTTGCTGAACGGGTAGAAAAAATGTATCGACATGAAACACCGATGATTGATTTGACACCGACAGAAAAAATGGCATTTGAAACAGCTACCCATTGTGCTCTTTGTGGACAAGAATTGGGAACTGATCGTGTACGAGATCATTGTCATTTGACGGGGAAGTTCCGATTTGCTTTACATTCACGATGTAATTTAAGTTATAAAATGCCTAATTTTCTCCCGGTGTTTTTTCACAATCTTAGCGGATACGATGCTCACTTCATTGTGTTGGCATTAGATTACGATCAAAAGAATATTCATTGTATTCCAAATTCTGAGGAAAAATATATATCTTTTAGCAAAAGTATAGGTAACAATTTCAGCATTCGATTTGTGGATACCTATCGATTTATGGCATCATCTTTGTCAAAATTAGCCGAAAATCTTCCCCGAGAGAAATTCGCTCATACGAAACGGATTTTTGGGGATAAAGTGGACCTTGTTACGAGAAAAGGCATTTTTCCTTACGAATACCTTGACAGTTGGGAGAAGTTAGAGGATAAATGTTTGCCTCCGAAGATTGATTTTTACAGTCATATTAGTGGAGAATCAGTAAGCGATGACGATTACAAGTTTGCTAATAAAATTTGGTCCGATTTTAATTGTAAGTCCCTCGGTGAATATTCCGATTTATACCTTAAAACTGATGTAATGATTTTATCCGATGTTTTCGAAAATTTTAGGGATGTATGCATGGAAACTTATTAACTTGATCCTGCTTGGTATTATACATCACCGGGTTTAGCATTTGATGCTATGTTAAAGCATACAGGAGTAACTCTTGATTTAATGACAGATTACGATATGATACTCATGACTGAAAATGGCATACGTGGTGGTATTAGCCAATGCTGTAAGAGGTACAGCAAGGCAAATAATAAGTACATGAAGCAATACGATAACTCAATTCCGAATAGATATCTTTTATATTTGGATGCGAATAATCTTTATGGATGGGCAATGTCTCAACTTCTTCCGCGGGGAGGTTTTAGATGGTTAAGTGAAGAGGAGATTCAAAATTTTAATTTGAATATTTCCGATGATAATCCTAAAGGGTATCTTCTTGAGGTTGATTTAGATTATCCTGAAAGTCTTCATGAGTCTCACTCCGATCTTCCGTTTTGCCCGGAAAATAAAGTTCCTCCAACAGGCAAGCATAAAAAATTATTGACGACGCTCGAGACTAAAGAAAAGTATGTAATTCATTACGTGAATTTGAAACAGGCCCTAAGGTATGGCTTAGAGCTTAGAAAAATTCGACGAGTGATTGAATTTGATCAGTCGAGGTGGTTGGAGCCATACATAAACATAAATACTGAAAAAAGGAAATTGGCAAAAAATGATTTTGACAAGGATTTTTTCAAGTTAATGGTGAACAGTTGCTTCGGAAAACTGATGGAAAATTTAAGGAAAAGAATCAACCTTGAATTAGTATGCAATGAAAAAAGACTGAATAAATTAATTTCCAGTTCAAAATTTTTAGATCGGACAATATTTTCGGAAAATTTAGTGGCTGTTCACAGTCGAAAATCAATGATAAAGATGGAAAAACCAATTTATGCAGGGCAAGCAGTTTTAGATTTGAGTAAAACATTGATGTATGATTTTTTTTACGGACACCTTAAAGTGAAATATGGTAATAGGATGTCACTAAATCAAATGGATACGGATGGGATGATTATTGATGTGGTGACTGATGATATATACGAAGACATGAAAGGGGACTTAGATTTGTACGATACATCTGGATATCCGACCGATCATGTTTGTTTCTCAAACGCTAATAAGAAAGTGGTTGGAAAGATGAAAGATGAAAGTAATGGTGATATCATGACGCATTTTATTGGTTTGAGAAGCAAACTTTATTCATACAGAATGGAAGATGAAAAGGAAGTAAAAAAAGCTAAAGGTATAGCCAAACCTGTCATTCGAAAATCAATTAATTTTGAACATTTTGAAAAATGTTTGTTTGAAAATTCCATCGCCTATCGACAAATGTATATTTTACGATCTATTAAGCATGAAATTTTTACCATAAAAATAAATAAAATAGCTTTGAGTGCGGACGATGATAAGCGATACATTTGTGATGATGGTATATCCACACTAGCGTGGGGTGATTATAGGATTAAAGAAGAATCTCGAAAACGAACTTACGATGAGGCCTTCCCTTCTTCATAAGATTCATCTGTTTTTTTATTTATGATTTTTTTCACTAGTGAAGTGCCTATAAATTCAGTTCGAAGTAAGATAACAAGCTCATTTCCTTCTTTTGCGTGCTACGTTACGCATGAAATGATTGCAATATATATCTTTCTGCTCTTAACTGAGCTTGGGGTGCAAAAAGTTTTATCTAGTGAAAGAAACAATACTAGTCAAACGTTTTGTGTTGCTGAATATCTACGAGAGTATGGATATTTGAATGTAAGCGAAAATGATATTAGTAACATTGACCAGACGGAATTCGAAGAGGCTTTGAAAATTTTTCAAGAATACTATAACATAACCAAAGATGGGGAATTAAACGAAATGACCCTCAATTTAACCAAGAGACCTCGTTGCGGAGTTGCTGATGATCCTGCGTTTTCACTTTCTCTTCATAAATGGAATAAAGATAGAATAAAATGGCACTATGGATTAGTGAACAAGACATACACCGAAGTGGCTCGGAAGGCGTTTGAAATATGGGGTCAGGCAACGAATTTAAAGTTTGAACATGATTCTCAAAATCCAGATATCTACATAATGAACACACGGTATAATCATAAAAATTTTCTGAGGGAATATTGCTCTTCTCCTTTGGATGGGGCTGGAGGTAAATTAGCGCATGCAGAATTTCCGTCAAGTCGAGA
Source organism: Pyrrhosoma nymphula (assembly GCA_963573305.1). NCBI lineage: Eukaryota > Metazoa > Arthropoda > Insecta > Odonata > Coenagrionidae > Pyrrhosoma > Pyrrhosoma nymphula. The sequence goes on along the minus strand of OY754332.1, from coordinate 98,896,658 downwards.
TGTTCCACTGGAAATTCACATCGATCAAGATGAAATGTGGTACTTGGGAATGGATTATGTTGAATATCCTGAAACACAAGTTAGTTTGCTCTCTGTGCTTTTACATGAAATTGGGCACACACTTGGGATTTCACATTCAAATCATGAGAAAGCTTTGATGTATGCATATTATGACCATTATCATTACCGCCTAACATTACATGAAGATGATATACTAGCAGTTCAATTCCTCTATGGGCCACCATCGGAACGCAAGAAGGAAGACGATCCAGTGCAGGGGAATGATGGTGCAGAAAATGGTAAAGGTGAGGAAGCACCCAAGAGGCCGAAAGATGGAGGCGGTGGTAAACCACTTCAACCGAATGAGACAGAAAGTAATCCACCCCATCAGCTCCCAAATTTGTGTGAAATTGAAAGTGTTAACCAGTTACTCATTATCAATAACTTGCTATATTTTTTTCATACAAAATGGTTTTGGTATGTGGACATGGAAGTGACTGAGAGAACAGACATAGTCGGTCCTCAGCTCATTACGGATTGGTTACCATTTTTACCTGAGAGAAATTTTCATGGTTTCGATGCTGTTTATCGCAGACCTAGTGGAGAAATTGTAATATTTATTGATAACATGATATACATGGTAAATTATCCAATTATGGGATTAGTTGAAGGTTATCCTGTAAATATTATGACTGCTGGTTTTCCTAGAAACGCTAGAGTGCAAGCCGTTGTTAATACGTACTCTGGTCGTACGTTGATATTTCACAGTGGAGAATTCATCATTGAAATGGATGAGTGCAGTTTTAGACCGAAGAGTCAAGCTCGTCAAATGAAAATCTTGCCACAGATACCTACAGGCATACAGTCAGCATTTAGACACACTAATGGGATCCTGTACTTCTTCAATGAGAAAAGTGTTTATGAATACAGTGAATATAATAATACTCTAGTCAAGGCTGGTAAAAATGATCTCAGTTTATTTGGCATACCTTGTCCTAAGAAATATCCCTCGGATTTATCCATAATAGTGAATGAGTTAAAAACTATAGTTTCCCGGATGGAAGATGTTCTCGACAAGTAAAATAATGTAACCATGCCTGTACACAGAAAATAAACTGAAAAAAATGAGTGCTTGTAATCAAATGGGTGAAATAAAATTTGTCTAAAAAAAAATATTCATGCCTTTTTTTACTGCCCTCATCGGGCGGGGCTTGGGTTGGGGAGGGAGCTTGGATTTGGGGAGGAGCTTGGATTGGGGGAGGGACTTGGGTTGGGGGAGGGACTTGGATTGGGGGAGGAGCTTGGGTTGGGGGAGGGGCGAATGGCGCATGCGCAATCGATTCAAAATGGCGGATTTAACAAAATGGCGTCCTTATTGCGTCACAAGATGGCGGTCAGACCGGAAGTCACGTGACCAAGATGGCGGCGGTCACGTGACCAAGATGGCGGCGACCGGAAGTGGCCCAGGATCCCCAAAACCCTACTACTGACCGTACTTTAAAATCAAGAGCTTTAAGCCTCAATGCTCGTTACAATATTAAGTGCTAGTGATGCGTTAAAAGTCTATTTCTTTTGTTTTGATCCTTCATGGCAAGGATGGCGAGTGCTTCAGATTTCAATACTTTCTGTTGAACGTTATATCTTCCGTACGTCCTATACATACTTGGCTGCCAATGCAAACCTTCAACAGATGTCGCCACTATCAACCTCATAGCTGTATCCTGGGACGATATGAAGTGGCGTATTTTCGAAGGCATTTGAAATCCACGTACAAATTGAAATTTATAGCGATAGTACCATGTTTCTATGAGTTATTTAGATAAAGACATTAAAATAATCCATTTATCCTGGGCGCTTTCGCCCAGCTAACCTATCAAAAAGGAGTTATTGCCACGTTTTTATGAGTTCGGTTTCCGTCATGTCTAACTGTCTGTCCGGGTGGAATATTTCAACCGAGTTTAAACTAACTTCCCGATCAGCTAGAGACTTTAAATTTTAACCATAGCTCAGAATTGGATGACAATGCAATTTTAGCTACTTTGTATAACAATTGATTAATTATTTAATGATTAATTAATTATTTCAATTCCGCACACTGTCAGCTGAACAGAATCTGAAATACATCGGGAATTTTCTTTGTGTCCCTGTCAAAATCTCATCAAGATATATAAAATCGATTGGAAACTTTCACCCGGGAATAAGACTAAAAAGCAGAAAATAATTAATTAAATAAAAAAAATAATATACCACGTTTTTAAAACGGACTAAAAAGTATAAATTAATTTTCCCTGGGCTCTTCTTCATTTTTAGGGTGAAATTTTAGTGGCGATGGAGATATTTGTAAGACTTGAAGAGAAAAACGAGGGGCGCAGGTAATAGAAGTAGATAATCCGAATGAATTCAAAACCAATTTCAGTGTATTTCGAGTGATATTAATTGTGGGAGTTTGCTCAACGACACCTTGTCCCTTTACTCCTCCTTAATTATCATGGGTTGCCTGCGCCCCACATTTCTCTCTTCAGGTCTTACAAATATCTCCAAAGCCACTAAAAACTCACCCTCAAATAATCAGATGGGCCCAGGGAAAATTATTTTACACTTTATAGTCAGTTTCAAAAACGTGGTATATTAAAAAAACTATTTAAACTAACAAGTTCATCCTCTGTTATACTTCAAACTGATTTTCTGCCCTTTGAATTAAGTTTCTTCACTCGAGTAGATTAATAAATTTATAAAGATATAATCTAAAGGTATTAAAACTTTTTTCTTTGCAAATCCACCATTATCTAATGGTGCGATAAAAGAGCCTTAAAATAGAAATACATGATCCTTAAAAAATCGATTTGATTCCTTGTAATTATTACAATTTTATATGGCTAACAGCGATACTACCAAGCGCCAGCAACTCTTTGTGTAAACATAACTTCTGCAAACGCATCAAAAGTTGACCAGAGTTGACCTTCAAATTCATTAAAAGCGTTCGTGTAAGCGCTCGCGTCTAAACCCGCGCGGGTAAAAGTATCGTGCAAAAAGGTCTAATTATTTACTCTATCATTACAGGTTCAGTCTAGTTGAAAAGATCAAACTATTAGGTTCTCAATGCCAGACATAATTCAATGTACTTTACATTCAGGCCAGAATGGTGACAAGCACTAGCAGTATTTCTCCAAAATCACTGAAGAATATAATGATGTTTTCCAGAAAGAAGTGAAAAAAATCAATTTTAATTTCGAAACAGCCTTTAATTAAAGCCCGTTTCACACGATGCTTGATTCAGCACAAGACCTATTATGCTAGCTGGTACTTGTAGTTGAGGACGGAACCCAGTATGATAGAAACCGTGAGAGAAGGTTTCACGCGATCGTTGAACTTGTGCTCGCGATGGAGCGGTACTATCGTCTACTGTTGTGAACTGTTAAGACAAAATGGAAAATTTCCATGAAAGAAGGCGACTTTCGGCTGCTGTATTAATAGCAGGGATTGTCGAGACATTCACGGCACATTGATTTAACCGCTAAAGAGTGCGTAACACCCGCGATAAAGTGAGGCGCTGATTAAAAAAAGTGAAGACCGTATTGCGACTGCAAAAACTAAGGTGATTGGTCGACGGCTACTAGGAGCTAGTACCAAACTAGTACCGCATCAATTATGAAATCAAGTGTCTCAGCCAGTATGATAGTGATTATATTGGCTAGCCAGAATGCTGGTTCTATATCACACGATACTGGAAAGCTAATATACTAGCGAGTATCCTCGAACTTGTGCTGGATCAAGCATAGTGTGAAACGGGCTTTAGCGTAAGTCCAACTACATTATTACACCATATACTTAGTAGTAGTAGTAGTATTTATTCCACCATGTATTCATACCAAAAACACAAGATTACAATTGATTTGTGGAACAACAGACACCCCTGAGGTAAAAGAAAACCTGTGTTGGGGTTGTCATCATTTAAATTTACCATATATAACTGGCTGGTGCGAGACCACAACATAAAAATATTACAATTCGTTTTGCAGTAGAGTCAGCATGTTACATATTTAATTGCATATTTAAGTGTGTTTACACAATCATACACCAGGAAACATTGGGAAATAAAGTTATACAACATCACTTATTGATCAAATATATCCCATAGTTACAGAAATTATTCTTAATATTAAAAATAATCTTCAATATTTGTAAAGGAGAACAGCCATGTATTTAATTCTTTTGGAAATATTCTAACCAACTTAGATGAGGCAATGTGAGCTGGTAGGCGGTTAAATATGTTGGGAGCACAATAACAAAAGAATCTCCTAAAGGCTTCATTATTAGGTTTGAGAACATTAACTCTATTTCGTGGCCTCAATCCATAAAACGGTACATTCACAAAACCTGTGACATTCCCTCCTCTGACATAAAACAATCTTAATACTCTGAAAATAAATAAGTACCTGAGGGGTAGTATACCCCATGTTTTAAATAAAGGAAAGGATAAAACATTCCGTTTTTCACCCATTACAAATCTAATTATCTTTTTTGTGCCACTGTAACAGGGTGCATATTTGAGATGTAGGCTCCACCCCAACAACTAAGCCCGTACTGTAGCTTAGAATGTACAATAGAATATTACACAATTTTTAGGACAGGTAGATTACATATTTTTCTTCGATGATAGAACTTCATTAGTGCAATATTCATATAGTTTTTTTAGTTTGTGCAAATGAGGCTTCCAAGTCAAGTTCTCATCAATAACAAGACCTAAATACTTGATGTTACTGACTTGCTCTATGAAGAGACAATTTTTACACAGGTTGTCCTTGGAAGAAAGACAGCTGACACTCTTAAAACACAAGTAATCAATATAGTCCTTCCTGTATCTTAAAATAAAACGCATTAATATGGTATTTCCACTTAAGACAAGTTTATTAGCAGAAAACCAATATTTCAGTTTATCGAGGTCATTTTACATCTGTTGCTGAATTGTCGGTAGGTCTTTTCCAGAGTAGGACAAAGCAGCGTCGTCAGAAAAAAAGGTCAATTCCCCATTGAATATACCATTTCATAAATTATTGACATACACCAAAAATAAAATCGGGCCAAGAACTGAGCCCTGAGGAACACCATAAGTGATAAATTCTGATAAACTATAGCACCCTTTGAACCTGACACACACCCCTCAAATAGCTATGAAACCAGTTTAGAGCTACACCTCTGACTCCAGCTTCCCTCAGCCTCCTTAACAGAATGGTATGATCCAGGGAATCAAATGCTTTTGTTATGTCCAAAAAGTTACCAGCGACGCACAACCCATTATTCATCCCCTTAGTACGCTCAGTACAAAATTTTAACAAAGAATCTTCAGTGGACTTCCCTTCCACAAAACCAAATTGGTTACTTAACAAATAACTATTTTTAGAGAAGAAACCTAGTATACGTTTCTTCACAATCTTTTCAATTATCTTCGAGAACATCGACAGCAGTGAAATCGGTAGATAATTATTTATGTCAGTTTCACAACCTTTTTTCAAAATTGGAATTACCACAGCAGCTTTCAAACTTTCACGAAAGATTCCCGACTCAAAACTGAAGTTAATTACCAAAGAAAGTACAGGAGCAATTATTTCGCTTGCACATTTCACAGTAAAGGTTGAAACTCCATGAATGCCAGCTGTTTTATTTATTTTCAAACATTAAGTGACATCATTTACTTCACTTGCAGTGGTTGGAGACATAAAAAACGAGAGCTGAACTTGCTTTTTGGGAAAATATCGCGCATAAGGCGAGTTAATTAAACTGTCAGTAGAGACCATTGTAGTTCTCACCTTCTTTATAACGTCAACAAAAAAAGTATTGAATTTATTTGAAATGTTACAGGATTTGACAAGAACACATCAGGGGTATCTGGTAGTTTTATATTTTCAGGCATCGTCTTACCATCATTTCCACAAAGTACACTTTTGTCCAATTGCCACTGTTTTTTATCATTCATATGTTTACAAAACAAATTTAGATAATAAATTTTCATTCGTGCATCGATATCATTCCTAAGTTTGGTGGAAAACGAAACAAAGTATTACTGAAGTTTTTTGTCATGTGGTTTATTTTTTAATTTCTTGTATAATACGTTTCTGTGCATCTGCCGCTTAGATAATGCAAAAGTCATCCAAGTTTGAATAGGCGTATACTTGGCCCTAATTGCTTTCACAAAGTTAAATTTTTCTATGTTTTGTTTTAGCTTTTCTAGGAAAGTATCAAAAGCTAATGTAACATCTCGTCGGTTATATACACATGACCAATCTACGCTATTCAGTAACAATTTCAGGTTAATGTGATAAATATTTTTAATTTCTCGATTATTTTCTCCAGCACTTCTTTGTACTCTCTGGGAGATATCGATTGCAAGTGCGCAAATTGTTGAATCGTGATCGCTTCTTCCTGATGGAATATCATTAGACTTAAACCTAATTTTTCTATGGCATCTGAGATAAATATGATCAAGACAAGTATGACAATTTCCAATAGTGACCTCTCACGTGGAAATGGATTCACAGTGGAGTATCGCTTCGATCCAATTCGGTCCACCCTTGCCAAGCACACTCCTATGGGCCAATGGGAGAGAGAGCCGACACTTAACACGGTCATGTTGACGCCCAGTGTCAAAAAAAAGGCTTTCATGTTTGTTTGGCGTAGGTTGGATGGAGTGCACAAGACGCGATCACAATTTTCAATAAAAGAAAATGACAGAAGAAGCAGCAAAATATCGCTCGCTCGCTCATCCATTGTGTCAATCTTTATTCCCAAGTTTTCCATATCTTTCTGAGTTTCAATGAACCAAGTAGGTTTGGATTTGTAGCTGTTTAGTAGGTTGAAGATCTTCTTGGTTAGTCTGGAGTTACTCATTCGAAATATGTGAACATAAAACTGCATTCGTTTTTTTCTCATTACATCGACTAATTTTTCAACTTTTAGATACAGCTCTCTGTTTGGTCTTAGTTTGTATTCTGCATTACTGTTACTTTTAGGTCCCAATATTTTCCTCAAAATTCTTCTTTCAACCTTTTCTAATTTTTCGAGATCCCCCATTCTTGTTAGTTTAAGTGTTTCTGCTGCATAAAGCGTTTCAGGTCTAACCACTGTTTGGTAGTGTCTTAGTTTAGTGTTCCAAGATAAGGTTTTTTCTTTATATATGTTTTTGTCATACAAAATGCCCTTTCCATTTTGTGTATTCGAGTTTCTATTGCTATCTTTTCTTTTGTGTTGTTTGTTATCAATTCCCCTAGGTATTTAAAGCAGTTTGTTTTGGATATTGTGTTTGTATGGATTTTAAGATTTTGAGGGGCATCACTAATGTTTGTCATGAACTGCGTTTCTTCAAAAGATATTTGTAGACCTACTTTGGCTGCTTGTATCTGTAGTGCTCTGATTTGTCATTGGGCATTTTCCAGCGAGTCAGTTACCAATGCCATGTCGTTTGCAAAAGCCAGACAATCTATAGTAATTTTATTTGGGTTCCTTCCTAAAGATATTCCTTTAGTGTCAATGGCATTCCTCCATTCCCTGACTACCTTTTCTAACGCACAGTTGAAAAGTAGAGGTGATAAACCATCTCCTTGTCTTACTCAAGACTTGATTTCAAAAGAGGCTGAAAGTTCCCCCATAAATTTTATTATGTATGTTGTGTTTGTTAAGATTGATTAAATTATTTTTGTAGTTTTATTATCGAGTCCCAGTTCTCTTAAAATGACAATTAGTGTGTTTCTGTCCAGTGAATCATAGGCCTTTCTAAAATCTACAAAAGTGACAACATATTTCAAGTTCCTGATTTTTCTCAATTCTATGTTCAATGTTCTTCAAATTTAGTATTTGCTCTGAGCACGATCTTCCTTTTCTAAACCCTGCCTTTTATTCTCCAAGCTGTGGATCAAGAATTCCCTCAGCTCTATTTAGAAGTGCTTTGGACAAGATCTTGTAAGTCACTGGCAGGAGGGAAATTCCTCTATAGTTGATGGGATCTTTTTTGTTTCCTTTTTTATGGCGCGGGTGAATCATGGCAGATGTCCATTCTGATGGTAAGCTGTTCGTTTCCCAGATTTCTTTTGAAAATTTCTGCTAAAAATGATAACATGTTGTCACTCGAGTATTTACATAATTCAGCAACTATATTGTCTTCTCCAGAGGCTTTGTTGTTTTTGAGTTGTTTTATGATTTCTTTGATTTTTTCTATTGTTGGTGGCTTGGAGTCCGGTTGGGTTGGGTTTTGAATATCAAATGTGAATTTTTCTTTTGGTGGATCACATGTGTGAAGCTCTTTGAAATACTCTGCAAGTATTCTGCAATTTTCTGTGTTATTATATGCAATTTTCTGTGTTTTAGGATCTGTGCATTGTATACTTGGTGGTGTATATTTTTTTAGTTACTTTTGAACGTTCTGTAGAATTCCCTAATGTTGTTCCGTTTGAAGTCTAATTCAATTGTCATGAGGTGTTCATTCATTTGTTGCATTTTGACTTTTTTCAGACCTTTTGCAGCACATTTCCTCGCTTCTATGAGGTTTGCCCTGTTTCTATCATTTTTGTTTCCATTCCATATGTTCCAAGCTCTTTGTCTCTTAAGGATTAGTTCATCACACTCCTCGTTCCACCAGGCATGTTTTCGAATTTTTTTAAGGAGAATGGTTTCTTCTGCTGTCTGGGTTGTCTTTTTGGAGTTGTTTCCAAGTGTTCGGCATTTTTCGGCAAGTTATTTTCTGTAGATACCTTTTGTAGGTTAAACTTTTTGGGTTGGTATTGATTTTTTCTTCTAAATATTGGTCTAATTTTAAATTTAATCATCGATAAGTAATGCTCTGAGTCTAAACCAGCACTCTTAGCAACTTTTACATTTAGTACTTCTGGGGCAGAGTATCTGCTTATAGCAACATGATAAAGTTGTTTCTCACCAGAGATTGGATTTGGCGATACCCACGTGGTTTGTTTCCTGGGTAGATTTTTGAAGAATTCATTCTACTAGTATTTCAGTTTTGTACATTTATGATCTTATATTCTTCACTTGAAGGAACACTTGGTATACCCGATATGTTCTTTAACGCAGCTGCATGGTGCATGGCACCAGAGGGTTGAGTTGAACTTAACCTGACTGTCGGGTCTCTTTTATTTTTCTGATGGACATGTTATTATTATTAATTAACAATTATGATCTCTTCTTCTCCATCCTTCTCCAAACCCACATCTCAAACGCCTCAAGTCTACGCACATCCTCTCTTCACAATGACCAAGTTTCCGACCCATTAATGCCACGCTCCATATTTAAATTTTCACCAGTCTTATCTTCACGTCTCGTCTAAGACCCCCTCTCATCCATTCCCTTCTCTTCGAAAATGCTTCTTTAGCGATCGCAATTCTGCATCTAATGTCCTTACCACTAAACCCATTCTTCTCCAAAATATTTCTCAGATACGTAAACTGCTCGACCTGCTCTATCTTCTGCCCTCCTACCCTTATATTCAGCTTCGCCTTCTTACTTCTAGAAAATCTCATCACTTTTTTATTCTTGTGGTTTATCTTCATCCCATACCTTTCGCACTGCACCTCTAACGTATTCACCATTGTATTTAAACCCTTAGCAGACTGACCAGCCAATGCTTGATCATCTGCAAATCTCACTGATTTTATCAGCTCCCCTCCTACATTTATTCCCACCTCCTCCTCCCCCATGCCTCTATTGCCATTTCTTCGGAATACACGTAAAAAAACAACGGCGATACTGGGCACCCTTGCCACACTCCCCGTCCAATCGTGGCCCATCCCGATTCTCCATCGGCTACCCTAACCTGCGCCGTCTGGTTCATATACAAATTCCGAATCAGACGCCTGTCCCTTCAACCGACCCTTAATTTCTTCAACACTCCCATTAATTTTGTCCACTGCACCCGATCAAACGCCTTCTCGAAATCGACGAAGCATGCAAAAACATCCTACCCATACTCTAGGTTTATCTCTAATAACGTCCTCATCACCGCTATAGCGTTTCGCGTACCCGTCCCTCTCTTAAACCCAAACTGGTCGTCACCCTGGTATTCATTAGCCTTCTTCTCTAGCCTTCTGTATATAATTCTCAGAACTACTTTGGCCGCGTGGGATATTAGGCTTATTGTCCTATAGTCTTCGCACGTTTTTACCTTGCTCTGTTTCGGTATAGGAATTAGTACAGTCTTCGCGAAGTCTTCCGGCCACGCTCCATCCTCATAAATCCTACGAATAAGCGCAAAAAGTTTTCCTCTTACGTTCTTCCCCATGCTCTTTAAAAACTCTGAAGGTATGTCATCTATTCCCTCCGCCTTATTCCTTTTTATGTATCGTAGAGCTCTTTCGATTTCGCTATCTTGGATACCTGGTCCGATGCCATCTCTATCGATGTCGTCTTCCCTTTCTATAAATGAATGGTGCAATACTTGGCAGTTAGAATTGAATTTTAAAAAGTGCGTTGATATGAATTTTTGGAAAAAGAATAACTCGGTAGACGATACGTACACAATTAATCAAACAGACTTATCAAATGTAGAGTCAGTTAAATACTTAGGTGTGACCCTTACTCAGGACCTGTCTTGGGGGAAACACGTTCGGGATATCTGCGGACAGGCTAGTCGCAAATTGGGATTTATCAAAAGAATATTAGGAAAATGCGACGAGAAAGTTAAAGAGCGATGTTATTTTTCACTTGTGAGACCTCACTTGGAGTACGCCGCTAGCATATGGGACCCTTACGAAGCAGGACTAATCTCTGAAATAGATAGAATACAACGGAGAGGAGCAAGATTTGTAAAATGTTGTTACGATAAACTTAGCAGTGTTACCGAATTGTTGAAGGAATTAGGGTGGGAATCTCTAACTGATCGAAGGGAGAAATACAAGTTAAATCTTTTGCGCAAACTCGGAGCAGACAGTTTTTTGCCGGACGTTCAACATATACTGCTAGAGCCAACGTACTACGGTAGAAGTGATCACAGGAATAAAATAAAGGAAATTGACTGCCGAACCGATATATTTAAAATGTCATTTTTCCCACGTACAATAAGGGATCATAATAGTTGCGATAGATCAATCACATCCCACCCTCAATAGGTAGAGTAGTATTTTCACTTGTGTTTAATAACACCACATCATTACTAACTCTTCAGATTGGTCGATTACTCCGGTATTATTTTATTTTGTTCTTTGCATGAAGTAGCATCTCGTAGTATCCATAAATTAACAGTATCAGTAATATTAACCACTAGATGTGTCTATAACATTTCTCTGCATGTTTGTATGTTCTTTTACGTATCACTCTCCCAGTTTCCGGTTGGACTGCGCACTGTTCTCCTGACTGCTTTTGGCCTGCGCCTAGCGCCAGGGGGAGCGTGCGAGGTTCTGATTTGTTCTGGGACGAGTGCTGCATGCCTGGTGTGGATTCACCCCGTGCCACACACCGTAGTGGTGGCTTGCACGGTACATCGTAGATGTAGACGTATATCTAACGTATTGGGCCTTATTTCCTTACCATACCCCTTTTCAACATACTCCTTCCATCTCTCCTGGATCTCTTTTGGTTCTACGATCGCCTTTCCCATTTTGTCTGTCATCGTTGTAACCCCCTTTCCCATATTACCGCCCGTCAGTTCCTTTCTTTCCTATTCCATGCCTCTGCTCTTTCCTCTTCTTGGTATTTCTCTAACGAGTCGGTCTGCTCTCTCCACCACACCTCTCTTGCTTTCCATGTTTCTCTTCTAAGCCTGTTATTCAATTCTCGGTTTTTTTCCTACCTAGCTCTGAGTTTACGCTCTTCCGTTTCCCTCTCTCCTGCATCTCCATTATCATCTCTTTCGTGATCCACGGTTTTCTAATTTTAATTGCACTGACTACGCCTACCGTTGCTTTCGCCACTTCTACAATTCCATTTTTCAAACTTCCCCATTCATCTTCCGCTAATCTAACTCCATGATCCTCGCCCATTATCTCATCAACCTTCTCTCGATACTTCTTCTTCATTGCCCCAGTTAATGCCTCCGTATTCCACTTTCGTAACCTCCTTCCCATTCTATTTTTTTTTTTCATTTTTACCCGATATTTCATGGCTAATAAGTTGTGATTGGAGTCTCCATCAGCTTTTGATTAAGTATGCGCGTTTATTACACTTCCGTTATCTGTGACGAACCATTATATAAAAAAAGCTTCCCAATATGTATTTATGTATCCTCCTCGACTTTACTCCCATTAACCACATCATTTGGCATGAGTTTTTCACGTTTGGATTAAAATAATTACGTCGTCAAAATAACCAGCTTGATTCACTTGACAGACACTCGTTCAACAGTAGCTCCGCATTTTGCTTCTCTTCTAGAAGATGGAGGGAATTATAAAACAAGAGAAATTGCAATGCGCCGGTTGAAATAAAGATGGCTTACCTTCATATGACTTGAATATAATAATGGAATGGGCAACGTAAAATAGCATGGAAATAAATGTTGGCAATTGCTGCGCCAACTTATTTGTGACGCGTAGAAGAGTATTAGATACCTGTGCTGTTGTGTATAAAATCAGGGACAATGAAAATGGCTAAAAATGACACGCTGAAGTATCTAGGGGTGACCATAAATAAGGATTTAGCTTGGGGGCAGCATTTTAAACAACTTACGGCGAAAGGTTTCAAAACTATATTTCATAACGCGAAACTTAGACAATGCGTCGAAGGAAGTTAAAGATATGGCTTACAAAACAATGGTACGACCAATATTGGAATCGCCACGCGTGCTTGGGACACATATGATATTGACGTTGTAAAAAAATTGGAAAAAGTTAAAAAGCGGCACGCTACGTCTTAGGCAGGCATGGGAGATGTGATAGTGTGAGTGATATGCTGACTAGATTGAGCTGGGAAAGTCTTAAGGGAAGGCGGGCAGCATACAGGCTAGGCAACCTCTACAAGGCCTACAAAAAGGATAAGGGATGGGAAGAAATCAGTAAAAGTTTGCTCAAGCCAAGCCGAATTGGAAGAAATGACTATAGTTTTAAAATAAGGGCACGACAGCAAAAAACCAGCACAGGAAATTTTTCCTTCGTTAACAGGACGATAGAGGAGTGGAATGCCGTACCTGTAGAAGTATTTAATCTTTTCCCAAAATGTTATAAGAAGTTCAAGAAGAAACTTCGCCTCACAAACATTAAGCGAACCAACTCATATTATTTACATGAAATATTGATTATTGTTTGTTAATTGAGTATTGGAGTGATGCATGGACCAATACCACCAGGATAATGCCAAAAATAATGTATTTGGTTAAATAAATAAATGAATAAATATTGTGGAAAAATAAGAGAAACTGAATCCTCCTTTCTTGACCAACTCAAGGAGTAATAGCATTACTATTTCCTAAGTGTCGCGGACTCTTCTGCAGCATTTTAGATTGAAAATATTTACGAAAATCCTGCTTGAGATAGAAGTGTTTATGGGAGACATCAATGTCACGTTGAGATAGTAATCTTAAGGTCCCTAAGAAATATCTTTGTAGGTGATTTCGCCTCGTATGAGACGCACAACTACATTTCTACGTCTTATTGCCGTTTTCACGGAACTACTGCGACGAGAAAAAACGCTGTGACAACCTTTATCTTCCGCAATCGTACCAACTATTTAGTATGTGATTACTCAAATTTCAGCGTTGGGATTGGTTCTAGGCGTTGTTAAATTTACGGAAGTTTGTCTAAATAATGTCTTTAGTTAATATTTAATAATTTATGAGGTTCGAATTTAGTTAAGCCAGTAGTTCAATTTGTGTCTATTCAAATAATTTTTTCAGCTTTATGAACTCATAAGACATCTACCAAGAAGGATATTACTAATTTAAATAACTCTGAATAGCTAAATGGCAGTATATGTTATACTAAAAGCAAGGGAAATGGAAACTCTCAACGCATGGTTTGACTTCCTTAGTCTAATTCTACAAGGTAAATAACACTTAAATTTTGCTCAACTCTAAACCAAAGCCAGTTTCCTGAGTTACAACACTCTAAATTGCATGAATACATCCACCGCTTGGTTTCTCCATCAGTACTTGAGGTGCATTCGATGAATATGAACAAACTATCTTATTTTTGACTAATTTATCCAGGAAAAGTTAGCCTGTGGATACAATTGGGATGAACCCGAGATATCCCCGTAAGCGTCCGTATTGTCCGCTATTCATTCGTTCACGTTTTGACCGCTCAAACAGCTTCACAGGCAAAGATTGTAATATCAAAACACTTACTTGATTATATTAACGTTGAGTTTTCAGAAATTTGTCTAGAACCTTATTGTTTTGGAGTGGCATACATTTAAACGTTCACCCGGATGATTTCTAAATATCTTATCAACTTAAGGCTGGATGGCGACATTTGGTGGAACTTTGTGACAGGAAACATAATAAAAGATACACTATTGTATTTTCCACAAAAGTTTACTTGACCGACCCAGGTTTCGACATGTACACTATGTCATTTTCAAAGGTGAAGATACACAGGTTGCGAGCTATTTATACCTTATACAGAGGGGTTAAGGCAGGGAGGAGGTCGTATTGATGGTGGGAGGGGAAAGAGCTAACGAGGAAATGGATTCCTCAAGGTCAGTGGGTCGGTCAAGTAAACTTTTGTGGAAAATACAATAGTGTATCTTTTATTATGTTTCCTGTCACAAAGTTCCACCAAATGTCGCCATCCAGCCTTAAGTTGATAAGATATTTAGAAATCATCCGGGTGAACGTTTAAATGTATGCCACTCCAAAACAATAAGGTTCTAGACAAATTTCTGAAAACTCAACGTTAATATAATCAAGTAAGTGTTTTGATATTACAATCTAAATATCTATATATATTCTAAATATCTTCACTAAATAACTTCATTCGCGTAAAAGTAGCTATATATTAAGGGAAATAAAAGAAATGGAATAAAAACGTAATAAACATATCGTAGTGCAATCAACATTTACCTGAAAAAGATAAATTAACAACGTTTATATGGTCATACGGTTTGTAACTAATTGTAATGTAATGAGTACTGTTTGTTTACTTCACCGTTGCTAGCTTAAATAAATGCATTTTTGCTAAGCAGTTTTTACGGACTGTAAGCTTAACAGCCTCGGTTTTTTGCATTTTTCTTTGCACCACCAACTACTAAAAATCCATAACTACTGCCAAATCATAAAGACAGAGAATCCACATTTAATGCACCAAATCTCATTTCTCTAGCTCAAAACTCGAGAGGGATATAAACAAAATGGATACAGAATGACGGACTGAGTGACACGCTACAAGATTAATATATACAGACTAGCAGACCTGCTGTCTGCTTTGCAGGCAGTCTGGTGTGCTCTTGAAGTGAACTTGGTGTTTTTATTATTTTTGCAGTACTCAAGTGGAGGCAGTGGAAAATGTGGCTAAATGAGTGTATATGTTTCCCAAAAATGAAAAAAACATTCAGAATTATATTTTCTTCCCTAAAACAGCAATTGCATTCTTTTAAGCTTTCCCATCCCATGCAAACTTGAGAGAGAAATAAGGTGGCGCGAATTTGAGGGTCGATCGCCAGCGGGGCCCGGCATGCGTTGCAATGCCTCTTTTTCTTTTTAAGTAGGCACAGATGTACAAAGCTGGCACATTTACATGTTCAACATTCATGAAAGAAAATTATATTTTGTGTAATAAAATAGAGTTGAAAATTTGATTCGAGTGCTTTCGGATATACAATATGTTTGGTCCTACCGCCCTCTGCAAAAACAACTTTTTTGGCTCTCCCACTCATGAGCGTGCAACATGTAATTGACCGTGTGAAAAGCATGGGTTTCCCATATTTATTTCACTCACTTGAAGCGATTTACCTTGTGCATTGTTGATTGTTATTGAGAATTCAAGGTGAATTCAAGGGAAGCTGTAGTCGTTTGAAATCAAATGGCATGTCGGTAAAAATGATGGGAATACGTGGAATAAGCACATCTTCTCCTTTTGAATTGCCATTCAGAATTGTCGCTTCAATGACGTTTGCTATCGGTGATTTGACAGTGAGTCTGGTTCACATTCATGGTGCATTAATGTTGCGCAAAAGAATTATAAGTGCACCGAGTTTAAGTGACAATTTGTGTGGTGGTACACCAGAAAGATCCAACGAATTTAAAAACTCAATTGGATAGTTAAAAATCTCGTCCGCATTCATGACGCTATCAATCGGTTTGTAGGTGAAAGACTCACCCGAAATTCGTTCGTGGGTGGCGTAGTTGATTGCATTGACGTCGGTGTTTTTTGGTACCAAAATAGCGCGTTCGCAAAGCCATCGTTGTTTTTTGAAA
The DNA here is from genome assembly GCA_963573305.1 of Pyrrhosoma nymphula. Classification (NCBI taxonomy): domain Eukaryota; kingdom Metazoa; phylum Arthropoda; class Insecta; order Odonata; family Coenagrionidae; genus Pyrrhosoma; species Pyrrhosoma nymphula. Next base: position 98,880,319 of record OY754332.1, on the reverse strand, counting down.
TTTGGTGACAACTTGTGGAAAAGCTTTCTTAAATGATTGTACGATGGAACAATGATATAAAAGTTCAATGGAATTGAAATATTTTTGTGTTGGCATCAACTGGTACTTTTCCATTACCGATGTCGCAGAGCAGTTTTGAAAATATGGTTAACACATTGCGCTGATTTACGCGCATATTTGTCTTTAACGTGAGTTTCTGTATTATTGCGAGTGCGATTACCTATCATTAATCGCACTCTTCCTGATTAAATATCCCTTAGCATTGTGTTTAGATTCATTCTGGAGCAGGAAAGGAAGATCATACGTGCTTGCTTGTATGCGTCCTGTAACCTTTCGCACTTTGTAGAAGTAAAATAGCAAAAACTTATCTAACGCATTGCGTGACACGCAGGAAACGACTGGCTTATGGCTACGAAGTATTTATCATACGGTGTTTTAAACACATACATGATAAATCAGGTTTTCATAATAAATTAGGTAAACACATGCATGATACATTAGCAGATTTTATATCCATTATGATGTAGTACACATGTGAAAAGGAGATGCATTACTATCTATATAATTCCAACGCTACCTATAGCTCTTCTCCTCAACGTGGGAGTTATCTATCCATTATCGTCTCCGACTTCTTTCTGTACTAGCCATTACCGTAAAACAATTTGTTATGTTGTATGATTTGGATACACTAATTAATCTCTCTCTTAGTCTTTTAAACCATCACAGGAATTAGTACTAGTTTTCTTTCACTTCACAGGTACAGAGTAATTGCATTTAGAGTACAAGACGTAAAACTTATATGAAGCAATTCTAGACGTTTTGTCACTTGCTAAACAACGCGATGCTTGATACCTAAAGTATCTTCTCGTAATTTTGTTATCAGAGACGGAAAATTAAAAATATAGACACATTATTTTTACTTGGTGGATTTGCTAACGTATTCAGTCATCGTTAACTTTAAAGTCATCGTTTTAACGTTTTTTATGTATTGCGACAATTTATTTTAGTTAATATTTTATTAGCGTTCCAGACAGCAGTTACCCTAGAAAAGCCATGGCTACTTTCCTCTTATCAAACAAAAGATCAAAGGTCTCTAATGAAAACGAAATGGCATGTGAGCGAAAGGATAAATCAGTGGAATGCAAGGGAAAAAGCGAGGTATAGAATTTTTTTACCCATGGCCAAGCAAAATCAGAACATATTTGACGACTAGTAGTAGTCCTAAAAGACTTAGGATAGAAGCTTTTGATGAAATGAAGTCATTATTTGCAAGAAAGTTTATTTTTTTAAGAATTTCTTGGCTATGAGGGACGTAATAGACCAAATCTTGAAAATGAGGAACCCATGGTCTCACGTTGCTTGGCTAAGTCATACCTTCCGCATATTCACTCTGTCTTCATTTGTCGATTAAAACTGAAACTTGCTGCAGCAGCCGATTTCATTATGAGAAACCAAAGTTGGAAGTGTTATGTTTAAAGGACGAAAAAAAGTAATATGTAGTCCTTTAATGGTTATATAAGGCTCCGATATTTAATTCCTATCTTGTTTAATAAATACCTATAATTAATAAAGGGAGCATGGATAGTAAATGGTAATTTTGAATCCATGAACTTGTTATGGAAGCCAATCCTGTCACCACGACAGTGTGATAATCAAAATTGGGATATCCTCTCGTTATTAAATGTGTTCGACATCACACTCATGTGGAGAGGCCGTCCCTCTGCAGGGCGACAGCCGTTATATCGGCACTGATTGCATGCTTCGTAACCTTTCTTTCTGACTGGCCCAACGGCAGACCATGCCGCAACGTTCAAACAGGAAGATGACCAATACTCAAACTTCACTGGCGCTGCAGACAAGCAATTTTGTGCGCCGAGGAAACTTTTCCGCAAACCGTAACGTTTATCCAGCTTCATTCCAAGGGTAGTGAGGACTTTCAAATCCGAGCCACTACAGAACCCCTCCGCTTCTCCCTTCGTTTCTCGAGAGAGGAGCCGTAACGTTTTTGTCCATCGTTGCTCTAACGCCGGGGAGCAATTCGGGAGTTTTCCGCTTTGCGATCCTTATTTTTACGAGCCCTTGGTCTTCGCTCCGTCCACGTTGAGCACACAAGTATACCTGGGTACTATACTCTCCCCCTTTCGTCCACGACCGCTCCTCCTCCACACCTCCGTCGTCTTCGTCTCCTGTATTGCCCCCCCCCCCCCTGTCGCCTCCCTTTTTGGTTAGTTCCTACGTAAAATTGTTAAACTGTCATTCTATTCATACTCAAGGTACTTTTAGAAAAAATATGTCCTCTGTTTCAAATGCACAGGAAAATATTACCTACCTACGTTATTTTTTTTCTCAACTTGAGCTTGAAGTAATTTGGTGTTAAATGCAAGAATGAGGGAAAATAGGGTTATTTTTTATCCCAAATTTATTCTGATATTTCTTCCAAAATATTGAATCAAATGATGTCGTATATCAGAGTATGGAGAAATTAAAAATCATTATTTAAAAATTAATTTGAGAAACGTCGTAAAATGAGTAAATATCATATATCATTCAGCCAAGTTACATCTCCTAAAAACGATAAATATTTTATCTAATTTTTTCATTTTTGAGACAGATAGACCATAAGGAAAGTATCCTGAAAATCGAGTTGTAATTACATGTGGGCACCTTCCCATCTTAAATTATTATTGTTGCTGTACTAGTCATGAATGTGATCATTGAAGTCTTTGAATGAAAAAAGTGCCAACCAACGCTATATTTTTAAAAGTAATCTGCATGCTTTGCATCTTAATGTAGTTTTGTAGTAGCTTATGTCAGTGAGAGTAATATTTTTTTAACATTGAAATTAAAATAAGAGATCAGTTTTTATTTTGCATAGTGGATTTCAATTAGGCTCTCATGTAAATGGGACTCGGAGGCCTTGCGGAAGTAGAAATAAGATTTCCGTTCATATCTTACTTGGCCGTTGCCGGGACAAGGATATCCGGCACGCCCGAATGAAGCATAACCGTCTCTCACTTTCCCCAAAACAGCATTTGCCCCTTATGTACTCGGTTAATTGCCACTTGAGACTCTGAGGCTATAGACTACGCTTTGGCTACTTCAAGGATTCCGATCTAGTTAGTTTCAGGACGAAACAGAGGATATCATTTTGACCACGCGCTATGTCTATACAATGATAGAAGTGGCAAAATAAGTGATAAACTGCTGAACTGGTATGTAAAAAACTCCTTTTCACGCACCATAAATGATTGAAACAATAACTGCGGGACACTAGCATTAGAAGCACCATTCACATAAAACTCACCTCTGCCCTCTCCTCTCTCCTTTTCCCTATTCCCTGGCCCTCCATGGCTGGTGTCTTAACACCCCCTACAACACACCTCTGCAGCTGTTTGCAGTTTATTGTGCAGATCTAGATGGAGGCTCACACCAAAGCCTCTTTCTACTCCACAGTGCCCTTGCCTTCAAAACACATCCATACCAATTCCCCACGTCGGATCACAAAGAGGTCGGAAATCTCTTTCATTGTTTCCTTTATCCTTGGATTAGATTTTTTGACTTATGAGCTCCAGCAACCATTTCTGATTCTCATGCATATCCCTCGCAGAAAAGTCACGAACTGCAATCGTAAATGAATCTGCGGTCCGAGTACTCTCTCCAAATTCTAAGACGGGACGTCATGTTCCATCGCGTGTCTCTCGCGTGGAATGTTGATGGGCCCATTCTGACGCTCGACCTTTGAGTTGATCAGCGACCCGCCACACTGTACTACCCTCTTCTAGTATTGTGCTTCGATTAGCCGAAATACATTGCCTTGGATTTCAAAAGAGTCTTTTGATTATTAGGACGGCAATCAAATTCTTCGATCATTTTTCCGACTTAAAGGGGCAGTTAAATTTTTTCCAATATCCAGATATGGAATTTATTTAAAAATAAAGCCATTTCTTTCGAAAAGGAAGTCGTCTAACGGTATTTATTACGTATCTTTCCTTGGTGACTTAAATTACTGATTATACCCTATTGAAAAGGAAACTTTATTATACTCTCGAAAGTTTGTAGTATTTTTTTTCTTGATTAAAGATATAGATTCTCACTTGCGTATTTGTTTTGTTTCTAAATTATGATCATTGCTTTGAGTATCAAAGTAAGTTGAATATGAAATCCAAACATTCGCAGAGCGAGTGGGTGTAGAATACTTTCAACTGGTACTTATTGCATATGCATCATAATAGCTATAACTTAATAAAATAAGCAGCTTATACCATTTCAGCCCGAAGTAAATGAATGGCAAAGACGTATACGTATTAAAGATTGCAATAAATGAATAATAGATCCATGATTTACCAGACTAGCAAGGCTACAATGATTGGCTAAAAGTATTCGGCGGTCCTTGAAAGCAGACAGTAGTAGAAATTCTTTCGTTGTAATGGCTCTCTAGAATACCAAATGGCGTAATGATAATTTTGGTTTAATAGTTCAATTGGATCCATAACAGAAAATCGATAATATATCAGTGTACTTCATATCAGGTTATAAGGGAAAACTGGCTAAAAGTTTATAGGTTCATGATAGTTTCGTAGGACTACAGGTAGAAAGATCCCGAGTGGGAGGAATTGGGAGGATCTACCCCCATAAACCCGACCCTTCGTCCAGCTCGGAAGCCTAATCCGAGACTGAGCAAGGCAACCCTCGCGACGGGGCGAGTCAACCCTGCGCATCCTCGTCTGCCGAATTGTTTCACACTGGCAAGCGGCAAACATTTGTTCCATCCCTGAGAATCTCTCACAGAAACGATTATTACCTTTTATTTTCTTATAGCCTGTCTATATATTATGATTTAATAATTTCAATCTGAGTTTTTCTCTCGTATTACATTGTTAATGTGGAATGTGATTTCGTTAAATAATTGGGCGTTAGTTTTTATGAACTAAACGGCGCTGTAGTCTCAGCAAAGAGATTCTTAAATTGATTAATATGGTTCTATGGGTCAACGAGAAGCATTTGTCTTAGGAGTTGGCAACAAGAATGCAGAGCAGGATGAACGCTTTTTAATTTCGTATTCTAACTAAATTAGTTAGGGGGGGAACATCCTTTTGACTATATATGCAAATGTTTTCTTTTGATAATCCAAAAAGGTACTAGAAGACCTGCTGATAGAATTCGGCAGCTAATAGCATGCCATCGTAAGATTGTCTTATCTAATTCCGACGCTTCGTCTTTATGGCACCTCGTGTAGTTCCCTCGTTTTGCCACATTTTCCCCGGTTTCGTGCGAGAATGAGCCCACACCACTTTAGGCTATGATACTTCCGAAGGCTGTAACTTAGATTGATGTGAATTTGAGATGAGTGATTCTTAGATCAAACATAAACCTTGGCAAATTATTTCCCCTCAACTGTATGACCTTCATATGTTGTAATTAATTAGGGTACTCTTCCCAAAAATTTAAACAATACTCTTTAATTTCATCTTACTATAAGCATATTGATAACAAAAAATGGCTTCAAAGCAAAAGTATTTGCAATTCAGAAGAAGCCTAGTTCATTGTTTATCCGTGAAAAATTAAAATAAACCGTCCGTTTATCAGTATTTTTACTTTATTTAATATCAATTCTAAATAGTAAAATTTCTCATTGTTTCCTCATACTTTGTTTAACGTTGCAATACGTTTCGCCAAACTACGGCATCCCCAGGTACAAATTCATAGTAGGTTTGGTTCATTGCCCTTTGTTTGTTGTCGTAGTTAAGGGGTTGGTTTGGGTATGGGAGGAGGTGGTTATACCGTGGCTTGGAAGTGTGGGCGCGGACCGGTGCACAGTGGGCTGGAATCGAAAAAAGCTGGCCAAAACCTAAAAACAGGTTTCTTTCAATCCGAAAGTTAAAAATTTGCCCAGTCATTATCCATAGATTGGTGCATATGATGTTTCATGCCGTTTTTAATAATTCGAACGAGTTAATAATATACATTGGCTCAAGGTTGGACAAATTTAGCAAAAAAACGACCGCCTTACCTTTTTCCGAAATCACCGAAATCAAGCTAATTCTGAACCTTTTGTAGTAAACATGTGGAATAAAAACAGAACTTATTTGGTAATGACGGTTCTTTATGGTTAAATATTACTTATTTTTTGGACAAATTTGTTTTTTTGTCATCGTTACAGGACCAAATAGCGGAACCTGTTTTTCGTCAATTTTCCTCCTTTATGTTGCAAATTAAAAAAATGGACATCGACGGACACTGAGATACCTACATCGCGAAAATAACACAGCTTTTAGATTGTGAATCCGAAGAAATCATCAGCAGCAGATCGCGACGTCGAAAATAAAATTGATTTTTCGATCGTGCGGCCCACTCCGGATCTGCCCGCCGGCAACGGGGAATGCTGTGCCGCCGCGTGTGTTGGGAAGCGCTATTGTTCCAAAACCTTCGTTATGGCTATTTTCAAGCCATATCAATTGAAAAGGACCTCCATGTACGCTACAATGATGTTAATCCGGGGAAATCGATCTCCCTTTGCGGTTTCTGCTGTTAGTCAAGTTAGTATTTAGTCCGCTTTCCTCGGATGAAATACAGGCTCTAACACTGGCCTTTCACGCATATATTTTAGCCTTTAAAAGGATACAGCAGCTTCGTTGGGCTAAATATAACCATCTAAGAAAGGGAAACTTATTTTGAATGGTACTAGCCAGCAGCTGGTGTATAATTGCCGCTCCGCCCTCACTGCGGCGGGCGTCGCGAATAGAGTACTTAGAAAAGTCTTTGGACCTACAAGAGAAGACAGAACGTGAAGGATGAAACATAACGAAGAAATAACGAAGCACCAAACGTTGTAGCCGAAGCCAAGAGCCGAAAATTGCGTAGTGCCTGGCACATAATAAGAAGGGAAGCAGACGCCTTAATCAAACAAGTTGGGAAAGAAAGCCCTAATGGAAGGAGACTTCATGGATGCCCAAAGAAGAGATGGAAAGACCAAGTAATCATAGACATGAATAAGATGAGGGTCAACGAGGAAGACGCGGAAGAAGTGGAGGTGGATCGTTGGGGATGCCAAATACCTCCTTTGATATGAATGACTATGGAAGTAAGTAATTACATCATAATATAAACTCATCAAAATTACATAATGTAATTTTTTATTTCTAATTCAGTTGTAATACAATAATGAATTTCTTTTTATGAGAATTAAGAGCTTGTAGGATTTTTCTATAGCTAAAGGAAAATGTTACCTATGGGCTGCATATGCGTTTCATGAATGTACTTATATTAACGTTGAATTTCGAAATTTGTGTGTGCAAATGAAGATAACGTAACCTATTTTGCACTTTGAGCCGTCAACAGAGTCATTCGTGCTCTGCACCGACCCCGCACGCTAAGTGTAAATGTATAATTTTAGGCAATATATATTGTGAAACGCAATGTATTCTCCCTTGCGAATGAGATATGCTTTTAAGTCTTTATCATTTTTAATAATATTATTAATTAAAATTTTCTCTTATGATATTGTATTTCAAATTTGAGCAATATTTTTCCCTCGTAAAATTAGCAATGCATGTTGACCTTAATACCTCAAAGTTACGATGAATAGATTTTTGTTTCGACTTGTAGTATGGGTTTCTCTTCCTTGATTTGCTCAATAACGGTTTTTAAAATTTTAAATAAATTATATCTAATTGTCATTCAAACATCCTATTGACGCATAGAAAGATGCAATTCGACAAAAACATATGTTTTGGATCATATTATTAATGGGTAAAGTCAGTCTTTTGAGTGATCTCAGTCACGCCTATCCCTCCCACTTGTGATTCGATCGTGAGTGTAAGGTCATGATTGATTGATGTTTCAGCGAGTGATCTGTTAAGTTGCCTACGATCAATGATCTCTCAGGAAAGTCGTGATCGATAGAAAATCGTAGCGAACGCTGCTCTCGCTGGCCATTCGTGATTCATAATACTATACAGCCGCATGTGCGACTCACTCACTCACGTGTTCCCTATTCCCATACCTATTCCCGACCACTTCCAGACGAGCTAGGAGCCTGATATTTTTCACGGACCTTCTTTGAAAGAATTCATCGGAGGAAAATTCCCGACATCATGGAAGTTTTAACCGAAAGTGACCCAAAAAATATAAAAATGGCGGATTTTTTGGACTTTTAGAAAATTAGACTTTCAGTTCTCGCTTCACATCTTTCAAACGGTGAGTCGGATCTGAAATCTGACGAAATTTTCATAAAGGGGAATTGAATTTTCTTAACCATGCAAAATACATTGGTGTTCTAAGCTTCGTAGTTTTCTAACCAGGCACAACATTTAGTGAAGAGTTTCTATTTTTTGGCGGTTTATTTACTGTAGCTCCTAAATTAGGGTTCTGATTTGAAATCTATTTTTCCCAGTGATTTAGATCTTATCGTGACCTACAACTTCATGCTTTTTTTCTAAATCTTATAGTACACTGGTAGCATGGTGCCCAAGTCGAGTTTTGGTAAAACTGTCAAATGTTTCTGCCTTGACATGCCCTTTGCAAGGGATTAGTAAAACCTCAACTTCACCAATATGGCTGGTGATATGGCGCCAAATTCGGATGATTGTGAAACTTGCTGTTTTTCGACTGTACCTTCTAAACTAAAAGTCGGATCTCGAATCTGTTGGGCGGTTTTTTTTAGATCTCATTCAGGCCTACAACTCTATTCTATTCTTTCTTTTCCATTCCTTTTAGTTATCTGGTAACATGGTGTCAAAGTCGGCTGTTCGTGAAACTCGTGGTTTTTCGACTGTAGCTTCTAAACTAGAAGTCGTATCTCGAATCTGTTAGTCGTTTTTATTAGATCTCATGCAGGCCTACAGATCTCTGCTATCGGTTTTTTTTCATCCCTCGAAGTTCTCTGGGATCATGGTGCAAAAGCCGGCTAATTCAGGAAACTCTAATGTTTCTTTCCCTCACGCCCTCACCAGTGTACGTATGACTTTGAAAGTTTTCAGGGGTATGCGCCTTGACATGACCTTTACGGATAATTAGCGATAACACGGGTTTCCTCGTAGTTCTATGGCAACATGGTGCCAAAGTTTTATTTTCGAATGCATCTTTCCCTCACAACTCGTAACTGCTAAATTAAGAGTCTGGTCTCGAACTTGTTGACCGGCTTTTTTAGATTTCATCCAGTCCTAACATTTATGCAAATCATTACTCTCTAACACTTATAGTTCGCTGGAAACATCGCGCACAATTTGGATTTATCGGTTTTTCCACTGTAGCTTCTAAACTAGCAGTTGGGTCTAAAATATTTGGTTGCTTTTTAAATCTCATCGTGGCCTACAACTTTATGCTTATCCTTACTCTCTATTACATATAGTTCGCTGGTAACATGGCACCAAAGTAAAACTTTTTTTAATATACACAGACGTTGGGGGCGATGCCCCCAAACGGCGAGTCGCAGGGGTTCTAGTGAGCAAAGCGAGTATATACTGTAATCATGACCGATGTATACAGCTACCTCGTTTAGTGCCGGTTTACGTGGAGTCGTTAGTAGTTCTTCGAAAATAATTGAAGGCACAATTGTGCAATACGTTCGAAGGTTTCTTTTGTTCTTACACAGTGTCCTTGGTTTGTGATTTTAAGCATAATCAAGAAGACTATTAGAATTATCCCTTACGATTACAAAATTATTGAACATTGACATATTTTATAGAACAGAAATTATTCAAAACTCGTTATAAAAACCAATGCTAAATATTAGCATTGAACGCTGCGAAAGTGTATTTTGGAATGTAAGTTGAACCGATCAGCGTTTTCATTAGTTGTAAGATTTTAAGAAAATTATCCGACTGTAGCACTTAAATTCAATTTTTAATTACAGTGATATCACTATGTTTCATTTGTGTAAGAGACCTATTTATTTTCGAGAATATTAAAACGAAGGTTTATCGTGTGTTTAAGTTTCAATGCAACTATGGACATTCAGTGATTACAAATGTTATATGTACTTTATGTGCTGTGATGTATTGCGTGTGTTCTCTGGGTGATATTTTTACATTTAAAGGAAATTTGTATTAGGTAGACGCTGCCAATGAATGTGTTATGACAGGAGATGAGTTTTAAGTTTTGCATAATCTTTGCAAGAGTCTGATAACACTCGGACATGATTGAAATTAGTTCGTTGTTTCAACTATTATAGAAAATTTGGAATCAATGCGAATTGAAATTAAGTTATTGACTACATGGATGCTCTTGAACTTTAAGTTTGGCAGTTTACATCCTCAGTGAAAGGATAATGATTGATTTGTGTACTTGAGCAATGTAGGTATTATAGATAGATATTAGCGTATAGTTTTATTTAACATTTCTTTCAATAAATTTTGCCACCTAAGAGTCATCTCTTTATTTTATCTCATTATTGTTTGGCCGGTCTCATATCTCGTGATCGATACTTGATGTCATAGAATCATTCCTATAGTGATCGGTAAAGATGAATTTTTCGGTCTTTGGAAGATCCAGTTTATCGATCAATCTTTGAAGAGAACCTGATCTCGGGATTTGATCAATCACGACCGACGCATCACTAAATTATATGCCTTGTTCATTCTAATGGGCGGGCAAACAGCAGAAACAGTCAGTGACGTGGGTTGCGTCCAGTCTCCTTTTAGACTGTGCGCAAAATTGCTGAACAGTTTGCCGGGCGGGTGAAAAACACAAATGTCGAATCCGGCGGTGTATCAACCGAGCGTTCTGTCGCATCAGGAATGATGCTCACGAGCCCTATCAATGGTGAAGAGGGCTAAGTAAGGATGCAGGCAGACTGACCTCTGCCAACCGTCTCGCCAGCGCAATCTGCGACATTTAATGCGAAGCGCTTCCCGTGGGAGTGGTGTCATGCTGTGTACCTGAGCTACGGAGAGTGATTTGCGTCATGTTGCTGCTGAGCGTGAGTTTGTGTCTGGATGAACGTCTGCGGCGTTCAAATGTGCTGCTAAATGGCCCGGGACTATTTTTGCAGTGCGAAACAGTTTTTGTTAAAGGGTCAAATTGTACAAACTGTTTACCTTTTATTCATGCTTTTTGTTGTGAAATCTCACAAGTATCGCCTTATTTCACCATTGAAAGGAGGTAACGCGCAAAGCTCCATATGGGTATCCTAACGCCATACGGAAGAAGACGAAAGCCATAACTTGACGGCGCTTAATTTTATCGCTCTTTCCTCTCCCACCTGTTTTATTTGGGCCAACATCTCCCGCCGCTCACCCCTCTCCTCATTTTCACAACCGCCAAACGCCCTCCCCCGTTCCTCCCCTCCCTTTAATTCCTATCGCCCCCGAAACCCATTCTTTTTTAGGTCTGTTATTGTCCTTACAAAGATTCACGTTTGTTGTGTTCAAAGCAAAAACCTAGTCGACCTCCTTTATATTTTTTCCCCTAACACCTCCTCTTGTGCGAAACTGGGAAAGTGATCCGTCCTCCAGGGCAGTTCACTTTCTCCGCCTGGCCCCCAAACACCCGCTTCCCCGCGTTCCACCACCTCGCTATTCCTTTTTATTTTTACTCTTCCTTCTATAATGAATCTATTTGCCTTTTATTAAGGTTTTTATCTTTCTTATTTTGGTTAATATTGAATATACTATCATTTTCAAGTGTCGAAACGCTCTTCATTCTGGTTCCCTTTTTTCTCACCGCTCCTGGTGGAATGTGAATTCCAACACGAGTCCTAACTTCTTTGGAATTTCCTTAACTCTGTGGTGATGAGACAAAGTGTTTAATACCGTTTGCAACATGGTGAAAAAATGTTTTTAAAAATCTGAATGGTCATATTTATTCAATACTTCGTATTGTATTTTTTCTAGATTTTATCGTTGGTGGATTAAGAATTATGGCATTCGATTTTAAAAGGTATATTTCTTCTTCACAAAGGCCATCAGAAATACCAAGCCACCCTCTTCACCGTTGAACTGAAAAAGAAGCGACTGATTTTGTAGTATTTTTCGACGCAGTACATCGGAGTAATCTTAATGATTGCTAAATTCCTCAATTTAGTAGAAATATACGAAACCCTTACCACCGATGATGTATGGACTCCCAAAAATCCACAAACTTAACACTTCAATAAGTCCAGTGGTCTCTCACGTTACTGCCCCCTCACATTGTATTTCTTCTAAGTTAAATATCCTCATCAGGAGCTTCACCGACTTCAAATCCTCCCACAGCATCACTAACTCAATTTAATTAGCCAACCAGTTACGCACTACTACGCCATAGAGCACGGGAAATTGGTGTCATTTGATATTTGCAACCTTTTCACCTCGGCCTTAGCCAAACAAGCCGTGACTTGAACGTTAGAATCACTCAGGCATTCATTGGTCCAAGCCAAAATAATAAACGATAATTTAAAAATTATATCACTTTGTAATATTCCACAAAAAGTTTTTTTTTCTTTCGACCCATGGTTGCGACTGACAGAAATCATTTTTAAATTATCGCTATATGGTTTCACCGAGTCAAGCCTGAAAATCTGATATACAATAAGCGATTTTGAAAAATTCCTAAGTGTTTGTATGGAACAAAATTATTTCCAATTTAATGGAAGTTTTTACAGACAGAACCACGGCCTATCAATGGGGTCCCCCCTTACACCTATATTGGCGAAGATCTTAATGAACTCCTTGGAATAAAATCTATTTAACTCTGGAAACCCGTTACAAAAGAGCATCTTTTATTATTTTAGATACGTTGACGACATCCTATGCCTGTGGACGAGGAGCAAAAGACTACAAGAACAATTATTAGTCATTTAAAACTCACTCAATCCCTCCCTCAAATTCACTATGGAATTCGGAGGGAGAAGCATTAATTTCCTTGACTTAACAATCTCCCTATAAGTTAGTAAGTACCTCTACTCGATTTATAGGAAAGATACTTTCTCAGATGTAATTATTCCCGCAGACTCTCATGCTCATTTTACTCATAAACTAGCAGCGTTAAAATCTATGAATCACAGAATAGTATCTATTCCTCTCGATACTGCCTGCTTCAAAAAAGAATTAAATATCATCGTAACTATAGGTAATAAACACGGTTAAAGCTCTATCCTGATCCACAAATTGCTGAATAAAAACGTTTACCAAAATGCAGTGATATCTTCAACTTCTCTTCAAGATGCACGATGTGAGAAAACCATAAGGTGGTGTAAATTACTTTTTCTCGGCCATATCTTCCACAAAATTTGCTCTCATACTCCGAAGGACAAGTATCGATTGTGTTTTTATCACCCTCGTCCGTAGGGAAAGTGCTTTTTAATTCAAAATACCCAGTGGATGTGTTGGAAAAAATTGTAGTGTATGCGCTTCATTGTTGGGAGTGCAAAGGAGTAAAACCCGAATCAAGGAGCACAAACTAAGCGTGAACTATAGTGATTGTAAATCATATTTTGCCAAACATCTTCTAGATACTGGTCATAAGAGTGAATTCAACACCAATATTTACATACATATTATACAAGATGTAAGTTAAATTATTTAGAAATTGAAGAAACTTTAAGACTCCATTTCACCGAATTTATGTATTTTAAATGATGTGACAAACTTTAAATCCTCTCAGATGTTTTGAACGGTGTTAAAATCCGAATTATATCTCTATCCTAATGCCCGTCACAGAACCCTCACCACTAATTGTGCCCCCACCGCTGTCCTTGATGGAACCCAACTCCCTCCCTCCCTCACCTCTACCCCCCACACCGTCCCCCTCACTCCCACCTTAAACTCACCCCCCCTCTTGGTTTGAGTCCTTCCGCCACTCCTTACAGAAACATGTATAACGTCTTGTAGCGAAATGTTTGTTCAGTTGGCCCCCCTTTGAAAATGACGCTTTTTCGTCGAAATCGATCGGGGAATATATAAAACTCTGTGGAATGTACAAAGTTTGTTTCGTTTACCATGTGTAACGTCCGGAATTTCCACAAAGTATCGCCTTCATCCATTAATTTACGATGTTAACCTCCTCGAAAATATTATACACTACCCACTATTCGTTTTCATATGATAAATTAATTCCTATATATTTTTTTGAGGATACTGGGACTAGCCAAGTTATTAACCTTTACGGAGTCACCCGCAAGTGCACATAAGTGCGATATTCCAAATTACTTATCATTCTAGTATTTTACTGGATAAATAACCGAAACGCTTCCTTAATTTCCCCTCAATTTCATTATTGTAAAAGTTATGTAATATAACAAAAAATCATAGCTTTGAAAGAAACTGTCAACCGATGACATGTCAACCAAATACATGATCTTACGAACGATATTGCAGCCAGTCATTACTACTATATCTAAAAGCTGTCATAAAGCTTATCATAAATCTTAATTAAAATTATACTTATTTCACTCACAACATCCCCTAACCTATGAGTTTATCATGTGTATTCAAGACATATTTACGTGTTTTAGTTTCTTTAGAGATTGAAATCTCCAGGCATCTATCACTTCATAAAGATAACAACTAAATATTTCACTATAAGGCGTATTAACCAATTATGCCTACGCCCAGAAATGAGTATTAAAGTTAACTATGGCATGTGCAAATATGTTGCCGTTTAACTTATAACACCCAAATCCAAAAGGATAATCATCGATGCTAATTATTTTCCAGTTATTCCCCTAAATATCATATAAATTACTTAGTGATCACTAATTGGCTCTCAATAGGTATAAAAACTATTCTTGGAATCATTAAATCGTAATACTACTTTTACATTCTTCCAAATGCTTATACAACTTTTTAAGGGCTTCCGTTTTATTTCCTGCATCATCAATGATTACCGTGAGACTGATAAAAGACATTTAAAATATTTCCTCTATTTCTCCAGACGCGACACTCAAATCGAGGAATAATCCTTTCTAAGGACAAGCACTACTGCTAAATAACATTTCCTGCCTTAAAACTGGACCGATTAATTACATCAAAACAATCCCTTTCCGTATACAATTAATAAATGAAATCTTGAGAGGAAAATATATGCTGAAAGAAGCATAATAAAACACTTTAATGAACTGCATGAGTATACAAATCAGTCATTGCCCTGTCTGTGGAATGTAAACAACCACACTTGCTATTCAAGAGCAATACATGTAGTCAGCAGCACAATATCATTTTACATACATCCAAATATTAATTCATTACAGTAATCTACCGGTTAGAGGTAGGTTGTGATGAAAGTCAGAGAATATCCAACGAACTCTTACACGTGCTGTGCCCTTTCTACCTCTTGTATTTCTTTCTTCATCTCAGCATAAGTCCTACCTTTCTTCATCCCGTCCAAAAAATCGATTCTCTTCCTTCCCCTTCCCCGCTTACCCAACATCCTTCCCTATATCACGACCTTCAGCAAACCATCGTCCCTCATTACCCCTTCCAGCCACCTACCCTGCCTTCCCCTAATCTCATCTATAAGTTTCCTCTCCTCGCCCACCATGTCAAGCACTTCCTCATTTGTCTTCCTTTCCGTCCAACGCACCTTCTCCATCTCCTCCACACCCACATCTCAAAAGCCTTCAGCCTATTTTCGTCTTCCTTTCTCAAGGTCCACGTTTCTGCCCCATACAATGCCACACTCCATATCAAGCTCTTTACTAGCCTCTTTTTTACATCCTTACTTAAGGTCCCCGTCATCAGCTCCCTTCTATTATTGAACGCTTCCTTCGCTAGCGCTATTCTCCTCCTAATGTCTTTGCTTCTATGTCCTCTTTCTTCTAGCGTACTACCCAAGTAATTAAATTGTTCTACTTGCTCCAGTTTGTGACTTCCTACTCTTATCACCAGCTTCGCTTTCTTTGTCCTAGAGAATCTCATTACTTTTGTTTTCCTATTATTTATCTTCATTCCGTATTTCTCACACTGCTTTTCCAGTGCATCTACTAAAGTTTGAAGTCCTTTCGATGACCGACTCACCAACGCCTGGTCGTCTGCGAATCTAACCGACTTTATCCACTGGCCTCCTACTTTCATTCCCACGTCTAGCTCATCCCATGCCTCTCTTACCATTTCCTCAGAATAGATGTTAAAAAGTAAAGTCGACAACGGGCACCCTTGCCGCACCCCGCGACCTATAACTGCCCACCCTGATTCACCGTCCGCTACCCTTACCTGAGCCCTCTCCCCATATATAAGTTTCGGATGAGTCTCCTATCACGCCAATCTATTCCTATTTTCCCCAGTATCTGCATTAGTTTCTCCCAGTTTACTCTGTCAAACGCCTTTTCGAAATCTACAAAACAAGCGAAAACATCCTGATTATGCTCTATGTTTCTATCTATAAGTGTCCTCATTACCGCAATCGCATCTCTGGTTCCCCTCCCCTTCCTAAACCCAAATTGGTCATCGCCTAAATAGCACTTTGCTCTGCTCTCCAACCTTCTAATTAGTACTCAAAGCAACACTTTTGCTGCGTGCGAAATTAAACTGATTGTTCTATACTCCTCGCATTCTGACGCTTTCTTCTTCTTCGGGATAGGTATTAATACTGTTTTCACGAAATCCTCTGGCCATACTCCTTCCTCGTAGATCCTGCGAATGAGTTCGAAAAACGATTTTCTCCCCCTACTACCTAGATTCTTCAGTAGCTCCGAAGGTAGGTTATCGGTTCCCACGGCTTTTCTACCCTTCATCTCTCTTAGTGCCCTCTCTATTTCACTCTCAAGTAACTCTGGTCCGAGGTTATCTTTATCTATTGTTCCTTCGTCCTCTAGATCTAGGCTAAGGGGTCTATTCTCGCTGTCATATAGCTCCTCTACGTATTCTCTCCACCTTTCTTGGATATCTTCCTGTTCGATTAATATCTTTCCTGTTTTGTCCTTAACCTTTGGTATCGCTTGACCTCTCTTACCACCCGATAACATTTTCACCTTGGCGTACAAAGCGCCCACTTCCCCCTCCTCCTGCATCTTTTCCATTTGCTCACATGGTCCCTTCCACCAGTTTTCTTTTGCCCGATTGGTCACTCGCCTGAGTTTATTATTCAATTCCTTGTACTTCCTCTTCCCTACGTCGGTGTTCACGTTTTTCCATATCCTTCTCTCCTCCATTTTCTTTATCATTTCTTCTGTAACCTACTGCTTCTTAACCCTCTTCTTTTCCACCGTTCCTATTGTTTTCTCTGCCGCTCTTGCGATGCCTGTTTTTATAACCTCCCATCTCTTCTCTATGGTTCCCATCCGCTTCTCTTCACCTATGTTCTTTTCTACTAGCTCTTGGTATTCCCTCTTTTTCAACCCTTTCAATGCTTCAAGGTTCCACCTCTTTATCTTCCTACCTTTACAAAGCCTTTTGAATCTAACTTCACACTTCATCATCACCAAGTTATGATCCGAGTCCGCATCCGCCCCTGGATAGCTACGACAGTTTTTTACACTGTTCCTAAATCTCTGCCTCACCATTATATAATCAATTTGGTATCTCCCAGTGTCACCCGGCATTTTCCATGTGTACCTACGCCCGGGGTGATGTTTAAACCAAGTGTTTGTCACTACTAATTTATTTCTTCTACAAAATTCAACTGCCTTTTCCCCGCGATCATTTCTTCTTCCTAGCCCAAACCCTCCTACTTCTAATCCGTCCCTCCCTTCTCCCACCACTGCATTCCAGTCACCCATCACTATCAGGTTTTTCTTCCCCGGCACTTCTCTAATTATTTCTTCTACTTGCTCGTACACCTCTTCCACCTCTTCCTCCCTATGGTTGCTCGTAGGCATGTATACCTGGACCAGTACGAAATTCGTCGGGCGTGCTTTTATTTCTACCACTAGTATCCTGTCGTTCACCTGTTCAATGTTTACCACCCTCAGTCCCAACTTTGTGTTCAGTACCATGCCTACCCCCCCGTTGACTCTCATCTCCCCCACTATAGATCACCCTGTAGTTATCACTCCAATAGTCCTCGCTATCCTTCCATCTAACCTCGCACAATCCCAAAGCATCTATTTTTCCTTTTTCCATTTCCTGCTTAATATTTTCAAGCTTCCCAGCCCTCATCATGGTCCTTACGTTCCAAGTTCCTATTTTTACCATTGTTTTCCTCCTCCTCTTCCTCTTTTTCTTCTTCTTCTCCCTCCTTTCCCTTGTATCTTCTGATGATGATTCTGTGCAAGGATTTCGTGTGATGACGACCGCGGAGGCCTTGCCTCCCCCGCTGCCGGGCACGACACCCGCCCTAGTAGGCGGCGTCCCGTAGTTGCCAGGAATCAGATCTCTTTGGATGACTTTCATGTTCTGGGAAGTGATAGTTGAGAGGTATCCCACGTGACTCAACGGTATTTTTAACGTGACACCATCACGGAACTACCTTTCGTCTGGCTCCTACCCTTCGACCTATCTGGCATGGGTGGCCCTACCAGGAGCAATGTACTTGCTCCTGCCAGTCCAGCTCTAGGGGTCATTGGAACGCACAAGCCCTTCCACCACGTCAAGGTCGTAGTTCAAGGAAGAGCAAATATTAATGAATATAATAATTTAAACAAGGAAATAATTGCCGAAATCAATTTTATGACACTTGTTAAGATACCACAAACACTCATGCGACCCATTACAGTTAATTTAAAACATATTTAATCATTGGATTACCACGATGTGCAGTCACAACACACGCTATATCTTCATTTTAATATTCTCAGCGAAAGTGATATCGTTATTTCTTGCTTAAGTGAAACTATATGATGGCAACTTTAATTAAAAATGGAAATTATATGCAACAGTTGGATAAGATGCTTTAAATCGTTATGAATGAAAAGCCAAAGGACGAGTATGGTATTATCTCCAAAAATAAACTTGCACAACCTTCTAGGCCAATATTTATGATTAGAATATCAATGAATAGGAAAAATGTACACTCTGTATGATCAATTGAAATCAATTAATTGACTCAACAATAATAATCGGCCGAATTTTTAACGAATTACAACTAAATATTCAAAGGTAACTCTGTGACGGCGTGGAAAATAGTGAAATGTAAAAAACGTAAAATAACAAGGCACTTTTATATCATCCCTATTCATTGCTATAACACGGAAAACATTGACACATTCAATATTGCTATAATTATTATAATTCAATTACTCTGTCATATCATACATAGCTTTTTATGCCATTTAATAATTTAAATTACAATCATATACCCATATAGTTCAAACAAAGATCTCCCATGCGAAAATTTTCTAATTATTAATAAAAGTGCAAATAAAAATAAATCTTCAAATGATTCACAATGCCCGTAACGTCAAGTACTCAATAGTCGACGCCTTTCTTTCGACCGTGAGCGGAAAAACTTTTGAACGTAATCTTACATAATCGCGCCTTATTGTTTTCGAAGAATTTTCCACTACGCCACGAAGAGCGGCTCTTTACGCTCGAAGGTAAAACTACACAGTCTTCCCCTGACGATAAAGAGCGAGTCGTTCTTCGGAAAATCTGCAGAGATGAAGTCCCAAACCCGGTGGTACACCCGAAAAACCTTGTTTTATATGATACGCCGGGAAAAAAAAAGAATATCCATTTGTATACGGAGTAAAATATCTCCTTGAAATGCTTTCGCCGCCAGCGACATTTCCCTAGCTCGGCTGTGACGGATCTGGTGGCTACAGTTGTTCATCCACCAATCCTCGTTGCCCTCTAAGGTGTTCTTTTTTCAGTTTATCTTCCCTCAAAGGGCTCGGTTTGGGAGCGGGAAGTACACGGCGACCTAGTCCGCCCGAAGTGTCCTCCGCTCTTCTCCTCCGCCCTCCGCCTCCCTCCACTCGACAAACGAGAGGCCTTTCAATTGTTCCTCAAGTGCGCGTCCGAGGTGTTTTTTAAGGAAGTACTCCTCAAGCAAGAAGTAATATGAACACAGTTGTCTCCGCTCGCCTTGACCCCTGACCCCCAAATCACTCCTTTCCTTCCGCCGGCTTTCCTCCTCTCTTGACACACCTCCATTCGGCAAGTGCACCCCTCCACCATTCCCTCGACAAACACCCACGCGAGCACAACTTATCTCGGGCGCTCGCCCGTTCATCTCATCCTCATCCCACCTTAGGCCGCTTTCGAACTTGTCAAACCGAGTTCATCTGTACTTCACAAGTGTAGAGAATCGGGCGGAGATGATGTAAAAATGTTGTCAACACTAAAGTCGGAAGTGCGTCCATTGAAGGAGAACGAGAGAATGAGAAATCAGTCTTTATAGGCTCGATGCATGCAGAATTAGGAGCTTTGAATGTAATAATCGTGGCATATAAAGCAAATTAGAAATGTAGAAATAATCAAATATGAATTTATTTATTTTTTCCGGTTTTATGCCGTGTATGTTACCTCGATTTATAGTCATTTTCATAGAATATATGCTGACCTTTAATTTTCATTATTTACAGTATAGATAGTAATAAAGACAGTTATACAGTAATATAGAGGTATCTACTATAAAAGTTAATGTATTATTTACGCACTATTAATGTAATAGGTGCATCATGATTTTCCCTATTGAAGCCGCGGAATATATTCTCACTGAACTCGAGCGATATCATTCTTCATGAAAAAACTTGGTGTCATAATGAACGTTAATTATTCTGTTACCTAGGCCTTTGAAAGAGTGAAATGAGGGTGTCTCACAAACCGCGGGGTAATAAAGATAACTCACATGGCAGTTGCCGAAGTGAGTGTAGGTTTCGAAAGCGGCCATGGGGAGTTGTTTTCCTTTTCTTCTCCCGTGGGGCACCCTCATCGCTTTCCAGCGCTTCATCGACCTCCAAGTGCCGCTGCCGCGTCCTTTAGGAGTTTTTGAGAATGGGGAAAGTGTCACCCTTTCTGGCATATCCGCGTTCAGTGCCACTGCGACCTGTATATGTACTGTAGCCCACTGGTGATCATTCTAGCTATCCAAGAGCATTTCTGTCGGACTGAAATGAGGGAATACATCAAGATTGGCTCTTTAGTGGTACTAAAGCGATAGTATATTTAAATGTTGACTCTTTCATTGGATCTGAAATAAGAGTTTTAAGAGCATTATTGTTTCGGCAGATGCTGATTATTATTCTGGACTTGATTTAAGGCTTTTATTAAGGTGAAAATTATTTACATCTATTATCTCTGGCGTTTTAAGTAAGGAGAAAATTTAAAATTTATATAATCTGAGCGGATATTTTCTGCTGCAAGCCACCAAAACGTTTTAAAGACCATTATTGATTTTCGCATGTAAAATATTGGACACATTTCCGTTATTTGTTCACAAATATAGTATACCCCAAATGTAGGGTCAAACTCGATTCAGCACTTATGTTCTGTAAATATTCACAACTTTGCGCTATAGCTTGATTTTACCCATAGTTTCCTCCGTTCTGTTGGTTTTAGACGTCGCATCAGCTCCTTCATCATATCGGCATCGGAAATTTAACAATTTGGCCTGTTTAACGCAGTACGTTTGAAGTTTTTATAATTACATTATTACAGTTAGGACCTTATTGGCACAGCACCGATGTATTCAAAACCATCCATCAGTAGTTAATTTACCGATGATGACATTTGCTGGCGTGAATTTGCGCTTTTGGAACTTCTCCTTTGCACTTGGTGGGACATTTAGGTACAAAATTTCGAAATAAGATCTTAAGTACTATCATAGGGTAATCACTCATCATAATATTACTCTGTGGCATTATGTAGGAGCTTCTTAATCTGCGCGCTCAACATGGAAGGATATATCATTAAAGCTGTTTCGATACATCCTTTGATGCTCCTGAAAATTTTTATGGAGGAGGTAGTGCGATGGACTGACATGTTACTGGTGGAATATCACTTGCGTTCTTTAACATAATTCTTTCTCATTTAGTTCATTTCTTATTGACATGAGATGAATAATTACCACATTTCCATTTGCCTCCTCTATCTTTTTCGATTAGTGCTTTAACGATTGCCAAGGGAATTATGTGCAAATTAATATTGTTTCAATCACGTTTTCCGTAATTCCATGCAAATTATTACGAATGCTACTCTTATTTACTTAAATAGTGGAAATTAGGCAGTAGGAATGATATGGCGTAAATAATAAATGGCATGAATATTGAATTGTTGCATTCTGGGTTAAACGATTGGGAACTAGGGAATTACGGCGGGTATTGAAGTGGATGGCACATTGAAATATTTTTCACTACTTTATTTTTTGTTAATGCGGTACGTGAAATTCAACCGCTAATTAATTCTAATCCACGGGGTTTAATAAAAGAAGTATGCAATTTTAATCAACATAAGTGCTAGATGTATCATGACAGCTTTATTTTTCTTTGATTTAAAATTAATGAAAATAAATGGTTTTACATAAGACTCGTGGTAAGAGATACCAATCTTATATATATGAATAACACCAAGTTGATAAATAAATGTTTTAATTGGAATTCAGTCAAATTAAATACACTATACAGAAGACAAACATGTGACGATGTGCAGCAAATATCCAGTCACCTCTATGTCTTCTTCGCAGTGAAATATAAAACAAAGTCTCTCAATGAGTGCTATTATTTCGAAATTTCACTGAAATGTACATAGTTATTTTCTTAAGATACAGTTTTTTCCACGTCTTTATTCCTTGCTTCAAATATTCAGTTATAGAGTATTCAGAACATTGATCGCAATAAGTGAAATAAAATGTACCTATGTCAAGAGTTTTAACTAACCTTTAACTCACGAAAATTTTTTTATGCATTTAGCCTATGCATATTTGAACAGGGAGGTATTAGGAACGGACTGTCGATCTTTTTTCGTCGTGCTTTAGTGTCTTAACATTTTTTTTTGTTTTTGGGAAAGTAATGTTTTTTTCATTTATATTTTAAAGCTGTCATACCTAACACGCTACCGGGTTGGGGAACATACGGAAATGGCGAATGATAGATTATGATAAAATTAATTATGATGAAAAAAATCCACCGGCTTAACTCAAGAGCTTTGTTAACCCTTTGTTGGTATAGGATGACACGACACATTTATATCCCACTTCGCACATTTTAGCCATTAAGTATCCAATTATTACTGCTGCAGCAGTTTCTTCAGCAAGGTTATTCTCAAAGTCGGACGTAACCATTAGTAGGGGAGAACCTTCGGGAGTTCGTAGGCTCTAGACTTATGCCTGCTGCTCACGGTAAAACTTTCCATAAAAGAGTTTTCTAAAAAATGTTATCGAAAGTTTTATGAATCGTATGTAAAACGTACTTGCTTGCTCACGGTAAAACTGTTCATAAAACCGCAATGTCCTGCCATCTATGAGACGCTTTGCGAACACTTGAAGTGATAAATTCACTCTCTTTTGGATGACTGTTAGGTTAAAAACTATATGTCTTGTTTATTTACTTACTTTCTGATCACACGTAACGGTGCTATGGCTCTAACGGATTCTTCTAACAAGAAGGATACTGCCTCAACGTTCCATGAACTTCCAGCCATGTGTGTTTACGTTTTCCTTGTTTGGAGTCCCATGGATACGAGATTATTATCAACGCGATGAGCGGAACGTCTCATTGGTTGTTGCATAAAACGGTTTTATGGAAATAGAACCTGTCCTATTCCGTAAAACATTTTATAAAACTAGGTTTTATAAAACGGTTTTATCGTTAGCAAGCTCATTTTTATAAAATTAGTCGATTTTTTTAAAACGTTTTACCGAATATTTTACCGTGAGCAACAGGCATAAGTAAAGCATTATATCGTAAAAATAGAGGATGCGGAGAAGATGAATGGGAAATATAGTATAAAAATTATTCTTTGGATAATCAAATTAATAAACTTAATGAATGTAAAAGTACTTTTATATGTTAATACAATCATATTGTTCGTTTAATTATTCATTGCTGCCCTTGTGGTATCCACAAACGATTAAATAAAATCATCATGAGATTATCAAATCTACATTAGCCTCTTATCATGTTTATATCATTTAACTTTGACGTGTCGCAGCGCAGTACCAGAAAGATGTGAATTAGCTTAAAACATAGAGTAGTTATTTTTTACAAGTAAGTTTTCATGTTTCTTTTTCCTTTCCATACTTCATATTTATCCTTCATTTCCATCCATTAAAAGAAAGAACAGTTATTTACGTAGTGAATCTCATAAACTTGAATTCATAATACGCTTGAACAATAAAATCTATGAAATATATGGAGTTCCATGATTTTGAAAGGGCGGGAACTTGTATTTTCCTGGTATCAACTCATGACGATGTTGGTATTCCATTGCATAATTGGTGATTTCGATATTTTTTTCGTTAGTTATTTTAATAACTGATTATCGATACATGCATCATATCGAATATCCAATTGACACTAGAAGATTAGAGATAGAAGCAGTAGCTGACCTTATTGAAGATATTAACATGACCGTCCAAAATATGAATGATTTCCAAGTTCTTCTGACAGAAGACAGGATATGAAAGATGAATGAAGATGATGAATTTACCTGAATCAGAAAGTGGATTCTAAAATTCCCATTCCAAAGTTATTTTAATCCAAACAGAACTATTAGAGTGGCAAAATAAATATTATGATTGCGGATATTACACTACTTATATCACAATAAGATGTTAGATAAATAATAATTGTTCTTGTTACTGAATGGAGGGTTTGTTTTTACTCCATATAGAATTCCTGTAGAAACTATACCGCTGCAGTCGTAGCTGAGCGTGTCTCCTGCCATCTAGCGGGCGTAGGATAAGGAGGAGCTCGTTGGTTTTTGAACTGTACAGCATTTTGTCCTGCTTACACAATACGTATACGTTTTGTGGATGCATGGATAAGAAAATGTTCATTTACAATTTTATTGTCGAAACACGTTAATATGCACGAATTCGCGAACGTCTTTCCCTTTAATGTTCCCTTCTATTTCAGCGAATATGCGATCGTTCGTGTTCACACATGCACTTTCGCGGTTGCATCCATACTTATATACCATAAGCTGGCTTATAAGGAGATTACTCCGTTAGTATTTAGGTTTACGTGATTTTGTGTGATATTTGTTCATTACGATGGTGAAAAAATAATAGAAAAACGATGTGCTATCGCGGAACTAGATGCAGGAACTCATCATTTTATTCCATCTTTAGAGGGAAAAGTCTGTTTTTAATGATCACCAAAGTGAACCATTGTTTTCAATATTTAACATATTTAGGTGTGCTCGAAGGACGGGGGAGTCGGAGGGGAGGGGGCAGAGGGCAGGAGTGGGAGGAGTGGATTGGGCCGAGTAGGGGGAAGGGAGACAGATATGGGAGAGAGACAGGGTTATGAATGGAATATTTCCGCCATATAATTTATGAGCACTTTCGATGGCTTAGAAATAAAAGCTATCGCGAAGCGACATTCAAAGTGTAGCCTCTCTAAGGTGTGATTAATAATTTACATTTATTATATGGATATTTTTTTAAAGAACGATTAAATAATCTTTGTGATTTTGGCAGTTTGTACCTCCTGAAGAGAAGAATAGTTGGATAATTTTCTTTTTCCATGTTAATAAAAATCTATTAAGTAATCTCTTTCATTAATCACGGGATGATTTACTTTATTTATATGACCGAATTCGGCATTTGTAGAATCTTTGTCGATGCTTATTCCAGGAAAACGACGCATCATTTCCATAAGGGCGCTGAGATTTTTCCGTTACTAGCCCTATTTTATTCTTTACTTCGCGAATAAAATTCAGGCGATATATTACGGTAGTCAATAATGACAAAAATTTGGACGAATGATTTTGAGGGTCGTGTGAAAAGATTAATTTTAAGAAAACATGACTTGATTGCAAGTCAATATTTATTCTATCCATTTCTTCGATTAAATTTTCGATTTTATTACGATTCGAACAATTATCACACAAAATCATGTAAACCTAAATACTACCCGAGCAATCTCTTTAAAAGCCAGTTTACGCGATGGATGCACCCGCGCAAGTGCATGTGTGAACAACAACGACCGCGTATTCGCTGAAAAAGAAGGGACTATTAAAAGGAATGACGTTCGCGAATTCGTGCATATTAACGTGTTTCGACGTTAAAATTATAAATGCACATTTTCTTAGCCATGTATCCGCAAAAAAGTATACGGATTGTATAAGCAGGACAAAATGCTGTACAGTTCAAAAATCAAAGAACTCCTCCTTATCCTACGCCCGCTAAATGGCAGGAGACACGCTAAGCTGCGACTGCAGCGGCATAGTTTCTACAGGCATTATATATGGTGTAAAAACAAACCCTCCATTCTATAATGAGGACAATTATTATTTATCTAACATCCGTAATAATATTATTTATATTGTCACTGTAATAGTTCTGTTTGCATTGAAATAACTTTGGAATGGGAATTTTAGGATCCAATTTCTGATCACGGTAAATTCATAATATTTGTTGACCATTTCCTATCTTCTGTAAGAAGAACTTGGAAATCATTAATACTTTGGACGGTCATGTTAATATCTTCAATAAAGTCAGCTACTGCTTCTATCACTAATGATGATGCTAAATGATCTTCACATTTAAAAATTCTCTCTTATGAATTCAAGTTTATGAGATTCACAAAAAAATAACTGTGAAGAGAGATGTCTTTTTTGTTGACTTAAGGTTTTTCAGTTTTCCGTTTGGCATGTACGTCTTTATAATTACGTGCGAGTGGCCGCGGTGCGCCTTAAACTCGTGTGGGAAGCGGTGTAAGGAGTACAGGTAAGAATGGAGGGCAAGTAAAAGAGAATTGGAGGTGAGAAAATGTGAAAAGGAAAAGCGATTTGATAGAGGTCCTCGCTCTGTTTTTTCTGTAGTCACTAATGATGTGATAGAAGAAGTTTGCCCCTATTTTTTCCAGTTACACATATTATTTCAACATACAGGTAAGCTTCATCTGGTGTAATGATGTTTTGCCACGATGGCCAGGTTGCGTTGAAGTCGATTCAAAAGTCATAATTTAGGAGAAAATACATTCCGCAACTGAGAAATCCAGTTTTTCCTCTCTCAGAATTGAATTAAATTAGTAGAAAATGCAAATGCCGCCATTCAAGCGATGTTACTTTTCAGAGTTTGATTTGAAATTTAATAACATTTGCAGTGAATGGGATCCTTTGTGTATAAGGTAAATTAGTTTTGTGAGCATTAGCCTTGAAATTAACTTCTGTCCTATTCCCAAGAACTCGGCGTGGACGTATTCATTAATCTAAGATTTCTTCGCCCTTCACACGGGCCAAATCTTCCACGAGTTCCACCTAGGGGTGAGAGAAAGACACCGAGAATGACAAGCCCTTCCCTCCGTCTCGTCGTATGCACATGTTTTTGATGCCGCTCACTCGTTCGCCGTCTCACCTTTCTCTTCATTCCTCGACCGCTACCCTCTCCCTCCCCTCCCCTCTCCCTCTCTCCCCCTCCCCAACGCACTTATTTCGTTAATTCACGTTGCTCAAATTCGTTCAATCAATCACACTTTCCGCTTTTTTCTTATCTGCTTTTCTCTTAATCCAAACAGCTTTATTATTCACAAAAAATATTACTCAATTCAATGATGGCTACGCGAGGTAGAGCTAGATATATCCACATGAATGATCTTAGTATGACCTCATTGCACGCGTCGTTTATCTTTACTGCATGGAACGGAGAATATTTACTCCTATAAAGGGATTTTAAATGATCCTTATATGAAAATGGCTCAAATTACCCCATTTAAGTAAATATCTATTACATAGGGTTTTTCTTCACTTTTAATTGCTCTCTTATTATATTATTTTTGTAATAGACATAACAAAAAATATGATCCGGATTGTTTTCTCAGATATTCAATCAATTTTATTTATGCAAACACATACGATGTAACAAGAATATAATATCTGTCTAGGTTCGTGTTCAATTCGAGAGTGGTTTGAAGTGCGGGGTAGAAGTATCGTTCGAACGATCGACCGGTCCATTTACTTTTTGAGCCATGTGAGTGCAACTGTCCTTGAACTCACGACTCTTCTGGCAAAATATGTTTTAAGCTACTTTGCCAGATTATTTGTAGAGAGGAGAATAATCAATTTTCTTGCAAAATAGTTTTTATACTAACATTTTCACTAAAGAATATAGGTATATTTGCGGTACCATTCATTGCAAATTTTTATTGGCGCATAGCATGTATGGATTTGTCTAATAAAAATATATTTACAGAGAGCTAAGGCGAAAATTAAGAGATGTAATAATTCAATTTTTGCTGTGTTAATCTATAAAGGCGAAAGGTTAGTCTAGATATTAAAATTATATATGTAATGAAGTATAGGCCCAATTTTAGCAAGGCGAATAAGAAGTAGTTTTATAGTTTTGCGAAAGATATGCTATTACTACAGTTCAGAAAATATCTTGGGTTTTGCTATTTTTATTCCAAGTAATTAATTTTAGAATATATCTTTTATTAAATTTTAAGTAGATTCAAGAGGGTGATTTTATTAACAATGCTTCCATTTGCACTTAGTAATTCACTGATAACAAACCCTTAGTATAACGAACCTTTTCAGCTCTTTTTGTAATAAGGTCACTCCTTTTGTATTACATGAATGTAGATTTTTTACGGACCAAGCCGCTATTACTAGTCAAGGATACTATAAGATATATTTCGCCCGTTTTTTCAGTTGAAAGCATGCCTTATTATAAAGTTGAAACCGTGGATTTTTATTTGAAGAACAAATGTTTGCATTGAATTATTAATAATTGTGAATGAATAAAAAACTGTGGATCCATCAACCATTCATATCATCCTCACCTCTCTTTATTTTTATTATGAATAAAGGAGGTGGCCGAATTTCCCGAGGAAACACTTTATCTGTTCTGGGTTCTTCGTAGATATTCGCTTTCTTGGTCATAAATACGCGGAGTTAAATATAATACCTTGGAAAGGTAGAATATAAGTAATGCTTATGAAAAATAAAATGAGAAACAAAAGGCCACGTTGACCACACAGAATCAGACTTGAAGAGAATGAAATTCAATAACCTACCATCGTCCTTTTCATGTAAATTGTCCAATAAATATTCAAGAAATACGATAAAATTTAATGAGGAAAAATAATTGGAATATTAACGTAGCAAAATCCAGGCCCTCAGGACGACAGAGCTCAATATGAAAAACACTAGGCTAACTCAGATTGACCAATTGTCACAAGGTTTGGTTTGTTATGTCTATTACCGCTGAAAACAAATATTTTTGGCGACACCTTGAACTATTCTATGAAACCCCGAGCAAGATTGAGACGTAATAAATGTCCAAAATCATGATAAAAATGCCTCGTTCCAAATGGCAGTGCAAGATACGTGGTAGCTAGATGCCATTATGTGGGAACTGTCAGTGCTGGTCACCTGCGGCTAATCGCGGAATGAGGGTGTCTCGGTGAAACAACATTTGAAAATTAAAACGAAATCTGAGACTACATCGTTTGTCTACTGCATATATTTGTCAAATATTTGTTTGTTGATATCCTCCATTACAGTTGTTGCCAATGGTCCACAGTTAATCAAAAAGTTCGCTTGAAACATTTTGTACCCGGAGGCCAGGCAGATTTTTTATTTAACTTTGTCCCAGGGAACACCATCGACATTGCCTCAGCTGAATCATAGATTTAGATCAGTTGATGTGATCACGATGAGGTGGTATGTGTCATGGAAAAGTGCGAAATGAAATCTAAAATAATAAATAAGTTTGTTGAATTATAATCACTCAAAAAATGCGTACATTTAGTCCAAAATTGATTACTGCTTGAAATGAGAATTTTCAACAGAATTCATATATACATCGTTATCAAAATATCTTTGAAAGTCTTGATGCTTTTAGAGAGGTTTTTGCAGTATTTTTTTATTCTGTCACCCATGATTGTGCATCTTATAAATGTGTATTAAATGGTTATTAAACTGTACGCAGACTATCAAACATTAATTCGCGTCAGGCGTTTTATTAGTTTTTACCTTCTTCATTTCGATTGTGACATGATCGTTGAATATCACTTCCAATGCCAACGTTAAAAAAGTTTTGAACATAGGTCTCTCAAAAACAAAAAATCAAAGTCTCTCGCAAAGACTTTGTTTGCACGCGATGAAAAATTAGTGCATATGATTGATGTATAAAATTAATAGAATTGATTTCAGGATGAACAGGTTTACAATATAGTTTTCTCCTCGTACCTTTGGAGACCACTACAATCGATGCCGCCAATACACTGCGCTTTTTACTTCCCCATACTAACACTCATTCTTAAATATGCTCCATATACTACCTACAACTTTCACTCCGGCATTAACACGCCTTTTAATCTCATCATCTTTCTTTCCTTCTTTTGGAAACATTCTGCCTAGGTACACACAATTGTTCGATTCTCCAATTACTTCACCATTAACTGGAACCTCTGTAAATATTGTGGGCTCTCAAACAGTACCCTCCCGCCAGGGCTTGTACCGGTCAAATACGCTCGCAAAGTGCCGAGTGGCGTCCTCTAGGAGACCACCGCCCGGACACCCCGCCGATGGCGACGCGGGTGTTGCATCCCCGCGGAGTCGAATAACCCTCCGCATTTCAGAGAGGGTGAGCGGGCCCCAGGTATCTGAGTCCACCTCTCTCTGCCACCGGCTGGGAGCGTGCCGCTTCATTTCGTGCATGAGGATTGTGTCTTTTAAAGAAGACACTTGCACGTAAAAGTTCGGAGGACGAGAGTCTGAGTTTAAGAGCTCGCTTAAGACGGACCGGTAAAAGTGAATGGTACAATTTCGCTCCCTCCTCCACTCCGTTGTTTGACGTTTCAAGAATGATTTAATTTTTCGTTTAAAACACACTTCCACCAATTTAAAATGTCTACGTCCGGACGGAGAGCAGACACGAGGTCTCCAACCTGTGCCCGGACGGCTTCGCGAAAACCCTCATCCTCAAGCGGCCGCGTGTCCAAACGCCACATTCGGGCGGGACTCGGTCTCTGGGGGGAGGGGGAGGTCAAAGGAACGTTAAGGTCGAGGAATAGGGCGTAATGATCCGAAAAAGAAACGGGGATGGTGTTGGTGTCGTATGGCAGGGTCTTCAGGTTGCGGGAAAGTAGGAGGAGGTCGATTCGCGTGCGGGAGTTGTGGCCAACACGCGAAAAAGGTGCGGGGCCCGCGGAGCTGGCTAAGACCGCGTCAGTTAAACAGGTGGAATCGATTAGATTTTTTAGGGCCCGGCTCGGTCGGTTTAAGATTTTGATGCGATTGGACTCTGAGTCCTCCCGCCTATAAATGGAATTGAAATCACCCGTTAAGATGGCTTTCCCCATGAAGGGAGTCAGGTAAGGGACTAAAGTTTCGTTAAGAAACTTTTCTCTCTCAAGTCTCTTCGTTTCCCCTGACGGGGCATAGATGTTAACGTAAGTGATGCCTTGTCTTAGGGAGGGAGGGAGGTTATCCTCCCCGATGCATGGAAACGTACCGTATTGACGGCAAGGCAGTTTTTCACTAGGGTGGTGGTCCCGCAGCGTGAGCCACTACAATTCACAAAAGGCCGTTATTGTGGGTCAGGCCAAGTGACCCTCTCCACCGTCTCTTGGAGCATTATGATGTCCGGATCAAGAGATTTTGTAAACGCCGAAATTAGGTTTAACTTGAGGGTGCTAGTCGCCCCCGCAATGTTTAACGTTAGGACTCTCATGTTAATAGGCATTGGGAAGGGTCTAATTTTTTACTTTACCATTTTGATCGGAGTTTTTGTTTCTCCGTCGCGTGTTGCGTCGCTTCCCGGGGCGTTTCTTTTTCCCGGAAGAGTCTGTGTCCGACTCATTCTCACGTGCGATGTCTTCCACCAGGTATCGGAATGGGTTGGGGTGAAGAAGGTAAGGGGCGGGGTCTCAGGGGGTGGGTTGGGGGGGAAAGGGGAGGATATGTGTAAAGGGGAGGAGGGGGAGGTTGGACTTTCAACCGTGGGTGCGGTCCAGAGGTCGCTCCAAACGCTCCGGAGCGTTCGTAGCGAGGTTCCAAGCGGTCCGTGAGTCGCTCCCAGTCACTCCGGTGCGCTACGGTTTATCCCATGACGTCAAGGAAAACGTCATCATATTCGCTCCCGCCTCGCTCCAGACGCTCCCGGTAGAAACCAGGGGCGATCGGAGCGATTCATGGTTTAATGGCGGGATTTCAAAGATGACAGGTCGGAACATTATTCGTGGATGCATACAAGGTTAAGTCCACTCAATATAATTGGTGCTTTGACTATTTTAAATAGTCATCAGCTAACCAGAATATTAGATATTTCTGAATTTTGTTAATTGGAATAAATTTTACATTAATATGAGGTTGAGAAACGTCTCCAAATGTTAGAACAAGACAATTTCCTCCAATGGCCGTTGGAGTAAAATATGTCTAGTGTTCTTTATTTATACATTTGAATAATTATTTATTTTTTTAATATTTGTATATATATTATATTTGTCGTGCTATAAATTTTTGAACGCAATTGCGAATGTGAGTGCGAACTTAAGTGAATTGTTAATTATATCTTTTTATTTACACGGCCGTTGGAGTAAAACATTTTTCGCGTTCTGAAATTTCAATACAGTGAGAATAGGTTTTCGTGCGTATACAAACACCGTAGGATACTTCATGAAGAGACCGTGTGAAAGTCGAACTATTCCAGACCAATAATATTCCTTGAATCTTTTGACATGGATATAATTCTGAGCTTTTTCTCAAGTATTATGAGCCAAAGTTTCGGGTCGATTGTTTATCATTATAGGTATACGGTTATGAAATCTTATTGCAGAAAACCATCACATTATCAGAAAACTTCGGGAAAGTTAAGTAAGAGTGCATGGTTTTCATTTAAAATTAATTTAAAAGTAATGTAGGCGCAGGTTGCTAATAGATAGCCAAATATATGACTTCCATTTGAAAAACTTGAGTGCCAATGGTCCAAGGAAAGCAGTGCCTCCCCGATTTGATCTCCAAGTTAACATAAAAATAGTAGCCATCATCTCTGTCATCACTCAAAAATTTCCAGAAATCCGACCTGATGATTAACTGATTAATTAATCATCTTGGTAAACGAGAGTTTGTCTGAAAGCAGGTATATTCCAATGCAAATAGCAGACGATTCCTTCTTTCCGAACAACAACAAACGGCGGCCATGACACTTTGCCACAAACGCTCCGAAACCGGTCCACTGGCAGAAAGTTGGGAGCGTTCTGTAGCGACTGGTAGCGACCGTGGACCGCTGTTCGGAAGCGTTTGGAGCGTGGGCGATTGTAGCACTCCGTAGCGTTCTCTGGACCGCACCCCGTGTTTTCTTCTTCATCCGATGCATAAGTTGCCTGGGATGAGTCGTCACACACACCACCCCTCGCCCCACCCCCCCGCCACGCTCCTCGACCCCGTCATATCGCCACCCGTCGCCCCTGACCCGCCGCTCATACGAGTTGTGGGGCCTCCCCCCCCGAGCTCCCCCCCTCTATTCCTCTTCATCGGTCCCTCCGGCATCTCCTCGCTCGCCACGCCGGACTCGGCGCAAGTGGTGAGAGAGGCGGTGTTGTCGTTGTCTAGGCATGGCGTCTATAGAATGTCTGGCTCACGGTGGGCGGGGAGGGAGGGCTGGCGGCGTTGTCCTTTCAGAGCGACACGGAGAACATCCTATTAGAACCCCGCTATATTTCCAGGTCCGACAGAAACGATAAATTTTTTCATTCAAGTATTCTACCAGCTGATTGGTAGGTTCTTGGACAGTCCCCATTTTGTATCCCAACCTAATAGAAATTGTCTCGCATTCCCTCCTAAGGATGGCCCGTTATTAGATCCCTCTTCAATTCTTCATATCTTCTACCTCCTCTTATTTCGTCCAGAATTCCTATCCTCTTCCTTCCTCTCCCACGCTTCCCCAGTGTTCTCCCCTCTATCACTCTCTTCAACATGCCCTCTCCTCTCAAAACCTCCTCCATCCATCTCTTCTGCCTTCTCCGAACCTCTGCCACAAGCTTCCTCTCCTCTCCGACCATATCCAATACCTCCTCGTTCGTCTTTCTCGCCATCCAGCTAACCTTCTCCATCCTTCTCCAAACCCACATCTCAAACGCCTCAAGCCTACGCACATCCTCCCTTCGCAATGACCAAGTTTCCGACCCATATAGCGCCACGCTCCATATTAAAGTTTTCACCAGCCTCTTCTTTACGTGTCTTCTCAGACCCCCCCTCATCAATTCCCTTCTCTTCGAAAATGCTTCTTTAGCTAGCGAAATTCTGCATCTGATGTCCTTACCACTAAACCGATTCGCCTCCAAAATACTACCCAGATACGTAAACTGCTCGACCTGCTCTATCTTCTGCCCTCCCACCCTTATATTCAGCGCCGCCTTCTTACTTCTAGAAAATCTCATTACTTTCGTTTTCTTGTGATTGATCTTCATCCCATACTTTTCGCACTGCACCTCTAAAGCATTCACCATTGACTGTAACCCCTTGGCCGACTGACTAACCAATGCTTGATCATCTGCAAATCTCACTGATTTTATCAGCTCCCCTCCTACCTTTATTCCTACATCCTCCTCCCCCCAAGCCTCCCTTACCATTTCTTCTGAATACACATTAAAAAGCAACGGCGATAGTGGGCACCCTTGCCTCACTCCCCGTCCTATCGTGGCCCATCCCGATTCTCCATTGGCTACCCTAACCTGCGCAGTCTGATTCATATACAAATTTCGAATCAGACGCCTGTCCCTCCAATCGACCCCTAATTTCTTCAACACTCCCATTAATTTTGTCCATTCCACCCGATCAAACGCCTTCTCGAAATCTACGAAGCATGCAAAAACATCCTGCCCATACTCTAGGTTTCTTTCTACTAGCGTCCTCATCACCGCTATAGCGTCTCGCGTTCCCGTCCCTCTCCTAAATCCGAACTGGTCGTCACCCAGGTATTCATTCGCCTTCTTCTTTAGCCATCTGTTTAGAATCCTCAGAACTACTTTGGCCGCGTGGGATATTAAGCTTATTGTCCTATAGTCTTCGCAAGTTTTTGCCTTACTCTTCTTCGGTATAGGAATTAGTACAGTCTTCGCGAAGTCTTCCGGCCACACTCCATCCTCATAAATCCTACGAATTAGCGCAAAAAGTTTTCCTCTTCCGTTCTTCCCCATGCTCTTTAAAAACTCTGCAGGTATGTCATCTATTCCCACCGCCTTATTCCTTTTCATGTCTCGTAGAGCTCTTTCAATTTCGCTATCTAGGATACTTGGTCCGATGCCATCTCTGTCGATATCGTCTTCCCTTTCTATATCTAACCTATTGGGCCTTATTTCTTTACCATACAGCTCTTCAACATACTCCTTCCACCTCTCCTGGATCTCTCTAGGTTCTACGATTACCTTTCCCGTATTGTCTGTTATCTTTGTAATTCCCCTTCCCTTATTATCACCCGTCAGTTCCTTTACTTTCCTATATAATGCATCTGCTCTTCCCTCTTTTTGGTATTTCTCTAACGCGTCGATCGGTTCTCTCCGCCACGCCTCTCTTGCTTTCTTTGTTTCTCTTCTAAGCCTGTTATTAAATTCACGGTATTTTCTCTTACCTAGCTCTGAGTTTACACTCTTCCATTTCCTTCTCTCCTCCATCTCCCTGATCATCTCCTTCGTGATCCACGGTTTTCTAATTTTAGTTGCACTCACTACGCCTACCGTTGCTTTCGCTGCTTCTATAATTCCATTTTTCAAACTTCCCCATTCATCTTCCACTGCTCTAACTCCATGATCCTCACCCATTATCTCATCCACCTTCTCCCGATACTTCTTCTTCATTGCCCCAGTTAATGCCTCCATATTTCACTTACGTACCCTCCTTCCCATTCTTATCTTTTTCAGTTTTACCCGGCATTTCATGACTAATAAGTTGTGGTCTGTGTCTGCATCAGCTCCTGGATAAGTATGCGAGTTTTTAGCACTATTCCTGTATCTGTGACATACCATTATATAATCTATCTGGAACCTGTCTGTGTCTCCCGGCTTCTTCCAAGTGTACCTACGTCGAGGATGATGTCTGAACCATGTATTTGTAATTACTAGGTTATTTCTGCGGCAAAACTCCACAACTTTCTCGCCCCGGTCATTTCTTCTTCCTAGCCCGTAATCGCCCACCTCCCGCCCATCTCTTCCTTCACCCACCACCGCGTTCCAATCCCCCATTACTACCAGGTGCTTACTTCCTGGTATCCTACCAATTATTTCCTCTAGCTGATCGTACACCCCATCTACCTCCTCCTCTTTATGATTAGAGGTAGGCATATAAACCTGGATTATAACTAAATTCGTTGGTTCTGCTTTTAGTTCCACGACTATTATCCTATCACTCACCTGTTCTGCATACACTACTTTTCTACCAAGTTTCCTGTTCATTACGAAAGCAACCCCGCGCTGACTTTCATTCCCTCCACTATAAATTACTCTATAGTCGCCGCTCCAGTAATCCTCGTCATCCTTCCATCTTACTTCACCCAGACCCATGATGTCTACACCCACCCTCTCCATTTCTTGTTTTATATTCTCTAGCTTCCCCGCCCTCAGCATAGTCCTAACATTCCACGTGCCTATTCTAATATTTTCGTTCCTCTTCTTTATCTTCTTTTCCTCTGCTGCTCTTACGTCTGAGCAAGGATTTCATGTGATGACGACCGCAGGGGCCTTGCTCCCACCGCTGCCGGGCACGACACCCGGCCCTCTTGGCCGAGTCCCGTAGTTGCCAGGATTCATTATCAATTGAGAACTGTCCATAATTTCAAGGTTTTTGTTTTAATTGAGGTAGTATTCCTTGGCCTTACTCAATAGTGTTTTTTACGTGACACCATCACTTCAGAGGCCGCCCCACTGGGGTCAGACGCCTTTTGCAGCCGCCTCACTGAGGTACAGACGCTGCGCGGACTACCATTCGTCTGTCTCCTAACCTTCGACCAATCTGGCATGGGTGACCCTACCAGGAGCAATGCTCCCGCCAGTGCAGCTCTAGGGGTCATCGGAACACGCAAGCCCTTCAACCACGACAAGGTTGTAGTCCAAGAGAAGGGAAACGATAAATTAAGAGAGATATTTTGCCGAACGGATAGGCATGGGAATTCGTTTTTCCCCCGAACAATGAGGGACTATAATAAATGCTAGGCGTACTTTCATTAGTGTGTCCATTTTATAAGTAAACGGCTGGTGTCCTAACACCCCCCGCCACACGCCTATTGGGGCGGCTTGCGGGTTAATATGTAGATGTAGATGTCCCTGTAGGAGTGGGACATGGATCTCCGCCTCCACACGGTTGGGGACGGAAGTGGCCGGAGGCGGGAACTTCGTCCTCAGGCGCTTCATGGTGTCTTCCTCTCTAGCTTCCCCAATGCTGGCGGGGGAAGGGCTCCGTTTGACGGCCCCCTCCTCCACCCTCGTGGCGATGGCAGCGGACCCAGACGACCCCGGGTCCACCTCCATCGTAGTTAGATCCCTCACCCGCTGCTCCATTGTCTCCTCGTCGCCAACTGCCGCCCCCTCCGAGGGTGTTGCCATGACGTCCGCATAACGCCTGCCCACGTCATTTCGGGGGCAATTTCTGCGCTCTTGGCCCTCCTCATTGCACCGGGCACACGTCCGCCTCTGGCCATCGTAAATAATTAGTCCGCGGTTTCCCCCTATGGTGACATAAGAGGGAATGTTGCGGTCGACCACCATTCGTACATGCCGCGTACCGGTGCAAGAGTTTACAAGGCCATTTCCCTCCCATCTAGCGTCCCACTCCTAATAATTTTTCCGAATCGACCGAGCTCCGTTTCGATGTCTTCCGTTGTTGTTTCAACGGGAAGGCAAAGCACCCTCACATTGACTGGGCTGCCTGTCGTGTGGTCTATGGTGCACTCCATGAACTTCTTGGCCTCCGTGGGAAACGGGAGCCTTTGGGTTTTCGTTGAAAAATTGTATTTAATATATCTTGGCTGGCCATCTTCACGAAGATGTATCGTTTGTTGTATCCGAATTGGATCGCAATCATTTCTGCATCCGCGAGGCCCAAAGTCTCCCTGACGAAGAGGTGGACCTCCAGCGGTGTCGAAATTCTCTCTTTATCGTCCGTGTGGACTAATAGCGTGTTCACCCGGAGAACCACCATGATGAACAAACAAGGGGATAATGAGAAAAAAAAGAAAAAAGTTGGGGGGCACAAATCACTCCACTAAGGGTGGCTTTACAGCTCCGCGCTGCGCTCACGCCACGGGTAGCGAACGCGCCGACGGTACCTTGGGTCCTTTACAGCTCCGCGCTGCGCGAACAAATGAAAGGCCAAATGCGTCGGCGCCAAATATTACTGAACTTTGTTCATGAGTTCACCAACGCTATCAATTTAATCATTGGATCCAACTTCTTTTCTTCTTCTCCTTCGGATTAGCTTAACTTAGTTGTACCAATTAGTATTGGTAAAGTAGTGACTGCTTTGTAGATCTAAGTCGTATATTTGTGAGAAATATTTCGTGTTCAATTGACATTGTAGGGATAGAGGGTTAATTTTCATTGTGTTCTTTCTTATTAGCTTAACTTAGTTGTATCGATTAGAATTGTTAAAGTAGTGACTTCTTTGTAGAACTGAATAGTATTTTTGTGTGTAATATTTCGTGTTCGATTGATATTGTGGGGATAGAGGGTTACTTTTCATTGTGTTCTCTTTAGCTTAACTTAGTTGTACCGATAGGAATAGTTAAATTAGAGACTTTGTAGATTTTATTCGCGTATAGAGGGTTAATTTGTCAAGTATTCTTTGTATTAATTTTTTAAAGATTTTTGAAAAGGGCCAGTGGAGAAATAACTAATCATTTCGCTCAGATGAAACGATATGGTGGCTAGTCTGAGAAATACACTAGATGATTTGATGTGATACTTTTAGTTGAAAGTAGTTTTTGGAAATATGTAAATTCTCTACGCAATGAGCATGCCCTACCAAAAAACATGTTCTTGCGTGATGTAGAGGAAGGATTCCTACAGTTTAGCAAATTTATTTGCATCACATTTCTCATCCATTTATTCCATTGATAGTCCTAAAATGCTTCCTGATCATTCATTGTCCACTCATATTAATTTTGGCTCCTTATCAGTGACTGTAAAGGATATTGAATAAGTATTAAAAAGCCTTAGTACAGATGTAGGATGTGGTCCTGATAATGTTCCTGCTATAATCTTTGAAAACTGTGCTCCAGTTTTAGCATACCCCCTGTTTATAATGATGAATAAATCTTTCTCAGATGGGGTTTTTCCAGATATTTTAAAACTCAGTTATGTGATACCCATATTTAAGTCAGGGGATAAGTGTGATGTAACTAACTATAGACCTATTACCATCCAATCTTTTCGTGCCAAAATCATGGAGAAGTTAGTTCTTAATTCTTTATCTCCCATGTTGAAGCACATACTGGTTACTGAACAACACGGTTTCAGGAAAGGAATGTCTACTACTACTAATTTAGCCATATTTAATCATTTTATTAATAACTCTTTAAATGAAAACAATCAAGTTGATGTAATTTATACAGACTTTGCCAAAGCCTTTGATAAGTATAATTTTGATTTGTTGCTTCAAAAATTGAGCCCCATTGGCATACATGGTGCAATATTACATTGTATACGGAGCTACCTGTTGTTTTGGAAACAAAAGGTTAAAGTGAAAGATGTTACCTCCCAAGAGTTTGGTGTAATCTCTGGTGCCCCTCAAGGGTCACATCTTGGTCCCATACTTTTCCTAATTTTTATAAATGATATAAGTGGTATCATACATCCCATTCCCCATTTGATCTATGCAGATGACATCAAGATATATTACACCATCAACAACAATGAGGATTTTTAATAATAATAAACACTTGGTTGTTAATCCGCACTTTATTGGAAACAAAACGACCCGGGTTTCAGCATATCATGCCATCATCAGGTATGCTGAAACCCGGGTCGTTTTGTTTCCAATAAAGTGTGGAATAACAACCAAGTGTTTATTATTATTAAAATGAAGGAGTTCCACAGAGTAACGCCGGAGACTGTCTTATATTAACAATGAGGATTGCTTAATATTGAACAGTTGCATTTCCAGGATTTTGGAATGGTGCAAATCTGTAAACAAATTCTGTAAATCAAGAACTGTAAACTTCTATGCTGGTTTCAATACTCAATATACCCCATACAGAGAAACTATGCAAATATTGGATAATCAACTGCTATTGGTCAGAAGGCCACTAAATGATCTGATATTTTTATATAAACTGTGTCACTTGTCTCATGTTGTACTTGTCTTAATGAAAAAAGTTTTAATTGTTTAGTTACTTCAACAAGAAATTGCAATACTTTTTTTGTAAAATTCTGTAGAAACAATATTTTTTACAACAATCTTGTCACGAGGTCTTTGAGGTTATTCAACAGAGCATCAAAAGAAATTGACACTGATATTTTTTATGATTGTTTTGATACATTTAAGCAAAATATGCTAACATATCTGCTGTCAATATACTATCAAAATAATATCTAACTAATTCATGTGCACTCTGACAGGTACATAGAAACAAAAATTATCAGTTTGCTATAATAATAATGATCTTAATATTAAAATTAAAAATAATAATCTTCTAATGTATGTAAATTCCAATGAAATTTTATTGTAATGCAATTTTGAAACTTTTGAAATTGTAATTTTTCTTGTGATTTCTTTTAATTTAATTTTTGTAAATGGGTTAACCCCCGTGAAAATAAATATTATTATTATAAGTCATTGAGTATCGCACACGTGCAACAGCAGGGCCTTTAAATTATATTACTACACTCAATGCAAACGGAAAATATGACAAGTTACAGGGTTAATATAGGAAATTCTTGAAAGTAGTCATCGAATATCGCTCACATTTTCCCCGGCATGGCGTTGACATTTAACAAGGTACCTACTTCGCCCAAAACAAACAAGAAGACGCATGGCACACATTATAGTTAATTTAGGGAAAGCCTCACAATATCGATATTCGGAAGCTTACAATAATACAAACCAACAAATCAATCGCATTCTTATATCATAGTCGAGGTGATACAGAACATTTTGTATATAAAACTACTTTCCATGGTTGCCTGTAGTTTCAAACTGCCCGGTCTATAGCAGCGTGCACGCCAGAATTCCAACAAGAACGGAATTCCGGCGAGCACGCCAGCGAGCTGGCGACATGACGTCATCAATTCTCAAGACGGGATTTCATTGGCTCGCGAGTCCTGGCGTGCGCGCAGCGCGGAGCTATAAAGCCACCCTAAGAGCACAAAGCACTCCACTGAGGGCACTCCCCTCTCCTGACACGATCTGTTACAGGCGGAGGGGGTGTCAAAACTAAATAAAGAGAAACTGAAAACCACTCCGTGTGTAACACAATAACTAAAAAAAAGAGGCAACACTTGTGTCGAAGATCTGTCACGATGAAAAAACAAGAAATAGCAGCCGCTCACATAACAAATGACAAAAACTCTCGGGAGTTAACACACTCGGTCAACCGGGGTGGGCGAGAGACCTTCCGGTCTCGCGCCCGTTCGGCGTCAAGGGAGGCTTCCATTGCGGCGAAGATTTACGTCAGCACTCGCACTCGGGAGCGATAAACAAACACGTCCGACCTCCACGAGCTACCCAGGCGTCATCTCTCACTGTGAATTCTATGGAGGCTTTAAGGAGTGTGATGTCTTCACAGGTACCGTGCATACAATGCCAAAGTACCCGTGTGCGAGCGCTAAGCGCTACTGTCCACGAGGTAAAGCCAAATTTTAAACACAAAGGTGTTTAAGGTTTGTAAATTTTACACAATTGTGTGACCAATAGAAGGTGACTCCGTTAAAGTTACTGCGCGGCCAGTTCCGCAGTTCTTAGAATCAATTCCTTCAAGCTCGAGTACCATACATAATGGTCCCTCGTATTGTTCTTAGATGCATGTACTTGTATTATAAAAATGAACAATATGCTAATCCTGTCTTTTACTTTTCAGGTGAGTACCGTTTGTGTTCCTTCTCTTTCCTGGTTTCCCCTGTCCGATTTTAAAGGTATGTTTTAATTTCAATGTCTATAAAGACATTCGTCTTTGTTTCCTTTCGTTATTTAATGGAAGGCAGTCATTAAT
The DNA here is from genome assembly GCA_963573305.1 of Pyrrhosoma nymphula. Taxonomy (NCBI): domain Eukaryota; kingdom Metazoa; phylum Arthropoda; class Insecta; order Odonata; family Coenagrionidae; genus Pyrrhosoma; species Pyrrhosoma nymphula. The sequence goes on along the minus strand of OY754332.1, from coordinate 98,838,220 downwards.
ACTAATATTTTAGTTTTTGTGCATACACATTCGTATTTCTTGAACGGAAATGTTTTTCTTTGCCCATCAATTCAAAATAATTTGAGTTTATAAATATTAACGGTTAATGCAAGGCCTATTGGAATTACTAAATTTCGGTTCAAGGTTTTTTGGAATATGGCAAAATTCCTCTGGGTTTATAAATATTGAAAATCTTTGGGTAGTTTTTCAAGCTTTAATTAAAAACCAAAAATTCCACTTAGATCAAATCTTCCCTTTAATATTAATCTAGAATGTAGGTATGATTATTATTTCCTGCAGATCCCCCAAACCGTATATGCTCTTCATAGATGAGGAACCTGAACCTTATTCTGTCTTTTCATCTGGTATGTCTCGATTAAGGTTGCCCTCCCAGTGAGATTACTTAAATCAATTGCACCCGACCTAGCCTAGTGAATACCGTTAATTGAATGTAACCAGCACTAACTCTTGAAATTGTGATATTTCTAATTTTCTTTCCGTGATCACATGTCCTTCTGTTACATGTTGTTTAGATCTTAAGCGTGCTTATTTACAAGACACGTTGACGTGAATCAATGGTGCCGAATACAGGGATGTGTAGTCTACTTCCAGTCTCTCCTACTCCAAAGCTAAAATGATTGAAATTCCATTTTATCATCTGTCTCTAAGCTTAGTTGAAATCGAAGCATTCCAGTGTGTAATAAATATGAATTTAAAAGCCGTTTAACACACAGAAATTTTCTTTGGTGTATTTTAATTGAGCTTGGGAACATTATTTACAATGAAATATCCTGTGCACCTGTGGTGAGTAACGATTGATTGACATCAATTCACTATCCAAAAACAATCCATAAATACTCACCAAAATCCATATCCATATTCATAAATATTCAGTTTATGCCAACGTGCGGGCAGTACCAATTACAATTGCGTGAATTTCATAGAGAAAAATCATTCCTCAGGACTGGGAGTCGAACCCAGACCATTCGATTTCACGATAGATCTCTAACCAATGAAGCTACCCAGGCGGCCTCTTCTACTGGTAACTTCATGGAGGCATTAACGAGCGAGTGGTCCTCACTGGTACCGTGCATGGTATTTTAAATACATTGGAAAAGAAATGTCTAATTGAAGATGAAGCATTTTTGATAGAATTAAATTGCGTGTATATGGATTTAAATACTTATTTGTTAAAGGGTGTAATTCTTCTTTTAATACACTGCATGTGGAGCAGTAATCATTTGGCATGAACAATTTTGACCAAGCATTTAAGAGTACTGAGTTAAAATGCAAAAGAGGCATTAAATAGTGCTGAGACATTGATCTGCATCCGCTTGACTCAGAAGAAAAAAGAGGGATATATTAAAGAGGGGAAAAAATATTGAAGTTCGGTGAGAAAGAGGTTTGGTTTAAACACTAATTAGTTCCTCCAGAACCACCTAGACTGAATATAAAAATCATACGTTATTCAAGTCTAAACGAGCAGATTATGACGTGCATATTAAGCCAGACGCAACTTCAAAAGAAGCAAATATGGTCGTTCTGCCCCTACTGTTCCAAAAATGCGATATTTTATATTTAATGGGTCATTTACTCATCCTTAAGAAAATATTCAAAGATATAGATATTGGCTATGATGTTTACCTACTAGGTGGCAGTGTGATCTAACGCATGCAGTTACTGTAAACAGCGAAACGTATTGCTAATAAGTGTGTTCAAACGCCTGTCACCACCGTAAAAAATGAATAGGCGTTGGAATACATAGCTCCTTGACTTTTTTATCCACTCCTTGGAGCGAGTCGGAGCTATATCTTAGTCGATGCCGCCGTCCTCATCCTCAGAGCTGTCATTGTCGTCAGTAATATGTGCATCGGAATCGATGTCTGCAAAAAGATCCTCCGTAATTTCACTCTTTTCCAATTTTCTCTTGCGATTAATGGTGATGTGGGAGTGGTTTGTCCCTGAATAAAAACGCAGCGAGTAAATACAGAAATATATACTTACAAAAAAATATTTTATCCAGGTGAAGAATGGTATTTCAAGAAAAAATGCCACCTACGAAATGTAAGTAATACATACCGAAATAAATGAAACAGTCAATAATAAACCAGCCCAATGATCAGGAGGGTTGAAGAAATGCTTATAGGAAGGAAATGTGAAGGAACAGCTCACTATCGAAGTAGCAGGGGACTAAATATTTTTTCTCAGCAGAAATGGGGTTCAAAGTAGTAATGGGTCGGTCGTGTTGATCGAATCCCGATATCAAGTTCTCTTAAAAGATTAATCGATGAACTTGATCTCTCCTATGATCGAGGAATTCATCTTTACCGATCACGATAGGAATGATTGTATGACATCAAGTATCGATCACGAGATGTGAGACCGGCCAAACAATAATTAGAAAAAATAAAGAGATGACTCTAAGGTGGCAAAATTTATTGAAAGAAGTGTAAAATAAAACTCTTCGCTAATATCTATCTATAATACCTACATTGCTTAAGTACACAAATCAATCATTATCCTTTCACTGAGGATGTAAACTGCCAAACTTAAAGTTCAAGAGCATCCATGTAGTCAATAACATAATTTCAATTCGCATTGATTCCAAATTTTATATAATAGTTGAAACAACGAACAAATTGCGATCACCAATCTTATCCGACTCTTGCAAAAATTATGCAAAACTTTAAACTCATTTTCTATCATAACACATTCATTAGGAGCGTAAGTCCACCTAATACAAATTACCTTTAAATGTAAATATATCACCAAAAGAACACACGCAATACATCATAGCACATATATTACATATGAAATTTGTAATCACTGAATTTCCAATACTGCATTGTCACTTAAACACACGATAAAACTTCGTCTTATAAAGCCGTCGTTTCAATATTCTCGACAAATATTACGTCCCTTGTACAAGTGAAACTTAGTGATACCGACTGTAATTGAAAATTGAATTTAAGTGCTACAGGCGGATAATTTGCTTTAAATTCTTACAGCCAAATGAAAACGTTGATTGGTTCAACTTACATTCCAAAATACACTTCCGCAGCGTTCAATGCTACTATTTATCATTGGTTTTTATAATGAGTTTTGAATAATTTGTGTTCTATAAAATATGTCACTCTTCAATAATTTTGTAATCGTAAGGGATAATTCTAATAGTCTTCTTGATTATGCTTAAAATCACAAACCAAGGACACTGTGTAAGAACAAAGGAACCTTCGAACGTATTTTACAATTGTGCCTTAAATTGTTTTCAAACAATTACCAACGACTCCACGTCAACTGGCACTGAACGAAGTAGCTGTACACATCGGTCATGATTACATTATGTACTCGCTTTGCTTGCCGTCGCCGCTTGGGGGCGTCTGTGTGTGTTAAAAAAATTAGACTTTGGCACTATGTTGCCAGCGAACCGTGAGTGATAAGGAGTAAGGATAAGCATAAAGTTGTAGGCATCGAAATCTAAAAAAACACCCAACAGATTTGAAATCCGTCTGCTTGTTTAGAAGCTACAGTGGAAACACCGAAAAAAGCGAGATTTGGCGCCATGTTTTGAGCGAACTATAAGTGTAAGAGAGAAATTATTGACATAAATGTTAGGACTTGACGAGATCTAAAAAAGACGGCCAAGAGGTTCGAGAACAGGCACTTAATTTAGCAGCTACGGACGTGAGGGAAAGAAGCATTCGAAAATATCACTTTGGCGCCATGTTGCCGTAGAACTACGAGAGAATCAGTGTTTTTGCTAATAACCGTAAAGATAAAGTCAAGGCGCATACCACTGCCAACTTTCAAGGTCATACCTACTCTAGTAAGGGAGTGAGGGAAGGAATCATAAGAGAATTCCATGGATTAGCCGACTTTGGCACCATGTTCCCAGAGAACTTCGAAGGATGAAGAAAAAACGGATGTCTACATCAACAAAATACCCTGCACGCAACCTCAGGGGTGTGTGGCATGGGGTGAGTATTCACCAACATGCATTAAACTATACCCTAAAGTAAGTGTAACTACGACTTTTTATGCATCGGCATAAATCGCTAATTCTTGTCACGAGACGAAGCCTCACAAGCATGCACTACACTACAGATATTATCACAATGGAGAGGGACCGTTAATATTTATGTATTTTACAACTACACAAATGGACAGAGACTCGTGACTTATGTAGAAAACAAGCACGGCTTGTTACTAGCACTAGGTGACAGATAAGGATTCAAGTATTAGGGAGTACTACTACTACTTCCAGCTACACTACCTATCGACAAACCTAGGTAAAAGTCTCATTGGCCGCTGCTATGGTCCCTTATCGTTCGTGGGAAAAATGACATTTTAAATCTGTCCGTTCTGTAGTCTAATTCCCTAAATTTATTCTCATGATATGATCTACCGTAGTATGTCGGATTTCGTAAAATATTATCAACGTCGTAAGAAAATAGACCAGCTTGGAACTTACATAATAGAATGATTCTAAATTTTAATCGACGGTCTGAAAGCTGAAATGTTAACTTAGTTCCAATAATTTACTGCCGCAAGATCATCATGCATCTACATCTGCGAAGTACAGTGCAAGCCACCACTATAGTGTGTGGCACGAGGTGATTCCACACCAGGCATGCAGTACTCGTGCCAGCACAAATCAGAACCTCGTACACTCCCCCTGCCGCTTGGCGCAGGCCAAAAGCAGTCAGGAGAATAGTGCGCAGTCCAACCGGAAACTGGGAGAGTGATACGTAAATGAACATGCAAACATGTAGATCAATGCTATAGACACATCTAGTGGGTTATATTACTGATACTGTTGATTTATGAATGCTATGAGATCCTACTTCATGCAGAGATCAAAATAAAATAATGCCGGACAAATCGACCGGTGTGAACGATCGATAGTACGTTGGCTTTAGCAGTATATGTTGAACATTCGGCAAATGACTGTCTGCTCCGGACTTGCGCGAAAGATATAACCTGTATTTTTCCCTTCGATCAGTTAGAGATCCCCACCCTAATTCCTTCAACAATTCGGTAACACTGCTAAGTTGATCGGAACAACTTTTCACAAATCTTGCTGCTCTCCGCTGTATTCCATCTATTTCAGGGATTGGTCCTACTTCTTAAGGGTCCCATATGCTGGCGGCAAACTCAAAGTGAGGTCTCACGAGTGAAAAATATCATCGCTCTTTAACCTTCTCGTCGCATTATCCAAATATTCTTTTGATAAATCCCAATTTGTGGGCGTAAATTTCGTTTAATGTTAAATTTGAGTTAAATTGGGATCTGTAAGTTTCGCGAAAGAGAAGTGAAGAAAAGAGAGCCAGTGGTAGAGAGAATTTCGAGGGTGGCTTAGAACTAAGTAGTTGAGGGTTGTTCGGGAGGGTGAGTAACAGGGGATGGGCGAGGTCCCCGGATGGAACCTTTTAAAAGTTCTTGAATGAGGAGGGCAGTGTGCCGAGCTTTGTATTTCGTTGGGCTTGCAAAGACGTACTTTGGTTAATGTTCGTCGGGAGCGGTTGACCAACCGGAGCCGCAATTCACTCAACGGGATTACTGAAACCCCATGTCTTATCCCCAGAACTCACTCAGCCCCTTACATCACGTATGCCGACTGGCCAACCAACCATTATCTTGATCCTGGGAGTTGCTTTCCAAATGTAGGAGTCAGTTTTCTTATCCCTATTACCCTCATCACCCTACAAAGTTCACAGTCAGATTGTCGAGGTAACACTTCCATTTAAACTTCACCGTTTTACTTGATTCGTGCCCAAAGCCACTTGCCCAATCACTACAGACATCATATGTACCAACCAAGGCGACTATTATGCTGCCAATGATTTATTCACCTCTAAAGATCGGAAGGAGATAATTTTTACCATTTTATTGACCCTGGATCCTGGACCCTCATATAGTTTAAGATCATATAGGAATTCACTCTGAGGGCATTTGAGCGATAAATATAAGGAAAATATCAACAACTATCAGTAGGTAAACATGTTTACAGGGTTCTCTCGTGTGAAGCCACCCAAAAATGTCACTATCAGTTGAAATGTTGAAGGAAATTTGGTAGAAATGGTTGAAATTTAAACCGTCAGTGATTGAAGAAGATCGTTTAGCAGAGTACATTGATATGAACGACAAATAGATTTGAAATTCGTGTTATCAGCTGCTTTAAGAAAAGGTTTATTAGCTGTAGGATTAATGAATTATGCAACAAATACCAGAATAATTTAGAAGAAACTAATGAGGTTTCAGGATAATTATATAAAATAGCCTTTACGCATGCTTTAACCAAGAGCTCGAGGTGTACTTTAATGTAAGTTTACCTTTTCTGGGCTCGTAGCCCTATGGAAGCCAGTTCATGAAACATGCTTCCTGTAATTATTTATTTCTGAATTCAATCGATATTGGAAGCTATGACGTGATGGAAGGACTTCATAATAGCAATGAAGAAACTTTGTGACTTCCACTGTTTATTTGAAAAAGAACACTTTCAAATAAACATTGGAAGTCACAAAGTATCTTCATTGCTATTATTAATTCTGGTCAGAGGTCTGTAAAAAGGCTAACCCAGTCTCGCTTTGCACCACTTAAGAGACTTCTTAAAAAAATTTGGAGAGAATATTGCTATGCGGCCCAGACCTTACCTTAGTAACGTATACTTGGTGCCTCCGTTTTCATTCTTTCCTCCAAAAAGCGCTCCGTAGAATTGGGAATCCAATCCTTCCAATCAAAAGGCATTCAGACACAATCAGGGTATCTTTCAAGGTGACCGTTTCAGTTTACTCTCGTAAGAAAGCCGAACTTTTCTTTAAAGATCCCTCCTATGATGTGATTCAACCTCGAATGTATTCGTCCGTCCTCGTCATATGCCAGAGTATCTTCGCGTTCAATAGGAAAACAACAAAGGGCACACCTTATCATTCATTTCCACTTTTCAACTCCATGCTGAAGGCACGATCCGGGACGATCTATTAATGAAACAGTGAAAACCGTCGGTGGACATAGTACCTACCACCTGTGAGCTGGTTGCTTCATTACCTTCACAACACTTCTATAAAGGGAGGAAGGTTAATTTTATTTGCAGTTTTTAATCGCCAGAGTGTCAACATGTCTGATATGCGGCGGGTGCGGAGTTGGAGCGAGAAAAAGATATCACTTCAACTAGAATTTGATGATATCGACCAAATGTTAAAGAAAATGGTCATCTTTCCAATGATATCAAAATATTAACCCCTAGCCGGACTACATTTAGAGCGATTTGCCTAAAAAAAGATATGCTGTTTTGCATGGGATAAATTACAGTTTTTTGCTCCAGAGGGAGAATATTGAAAAAAAATTTGGAACATAGTAAATCAACAACCATATTTCGTCAAAAAACTAATGGTGATTAGTTCTTCTCAACTGTGTATAAAAAATAATCAATTAATCACCATTGGCATATTTACTGAATCAGCAAATAAAAACTTCTGCTGTGAAGGCGTTTTAGCCGAAGGTACGGCGTGAAAAAATGGGTCGAATTAGAGACTTGTATAGGTATATTTCTTTCATTACTGAGAATTTTTGTCATGTTTTCCTATATTTCTGCCCCATTACTTTAAAATTTTTACTTCTTACAGATGCTGAAATAAAAAAATAAAATTCGAATATGGTCTCCATTATGACTAAGGAAGTAAATATCTCTCTGAAACTACCTTAATTCTTTAAAAATTATATCATTCTATTTAGGTTTCTAGGTTTTATTTTTGAGTCTGCATTTGCCCCCAGCCTTCTTTTCCTCGCTTTGTACGCCCATTCTCAGATTTGTGATGCACTCAGATGAGTAATGAACTTGGGCGATTTAACCTCACAGGATTTTCGATTTAAAACACGTTTTGCAGTCCAGGAAGGAATTTTAGGTTAAATTAAAGTTATATATCCATAGTGCCCCACAATAGAATATATCTGTTGAAGGAAGCATGTGAAGTGGCAGATTTTGCCGTACAAATCAAATGCTAAACATGCAACATATTTATTTTCGTTTGCCCTTTTATGCAGTTTCTTTTCTCAGTAGTTTAATAAATCTTAGTTATCAATTCTGTAACATTTCTGTTTGTATAGTTAATGAATTGTATCAGAAAGTCAAAAGTCGTTCAACCTTTTTATTATGGGTTATTACAATTTAATTACGAAAATGTAACTGGTTGATTTCATTCAAGCCATGTTCTGTGATGCACAAAATATGTGTTTTTTTCTACGCAGAGAAATGCTTAGATCTAACTTCTAAATTGATGCATACTGCAAGTTTTCAAGTCCATTTTTATAAATTTTTCACTGCAGGTATAATGCCTGATAGTTTTGTTGCTTGTCTAATACTCACCAAATATGCATAAAAGGTATATAAACTTTGGTATAAATGCGTCTGTGTACTCTCTTCGTCCTTCCCATATGACTTCCATTTACATAGATAACCTTTTTTCCGCTAAGTTGCATTTACACGCAGTTCAAAAGCCGGTAACCAACGCCAACCGTGGTCTTCCGGCCGAGGTTAAGGTAGTTTGAGCGAAAAACCACTTCACCTAGAATTTGATGAATTTGGCCTCATTTTAAAGAAAAAAACTCATATTTACAATAATATAAAAATATCAACCCTTTGACAAACTACTTTTCGAGCAATTTGCGTAATAATATAAGCTGTTTGACATGGCATAGATAATGATTGTGCGCTCCCGAGGGAGAATATTAAACAAATTCCAACTTCTAGCACCTAGATTTCGTCAAACGGTGAGTAGATTGCATGTTTTCTCAACTACTTGTAAAAAAATCTATTACTCACCACAGTAATTTTAACAGAAATGCAAATAAACCTGCTGTTTCGAAGGGTTTTCAGCCATACGGTGGGAAAAAATGAGTCAAGTTAGAGACTTATGTAGCTTTATTTATTTAGCTACTGAGAATTTTGGTCGTATATAACTATATTTTTGCGCCATTAATATTACAATATTTATTCCATACTTCTTACAGACGCTGAAATTATAAAAAATAAAATTTGAATATGGCATCCATTATGACTATGGGACTATCTCGCTCAAACCACCTTAAAGCTTACCAGGGTTAGCGCCAACTTGCGTTCACACGGACAATTTCCAACCATGGTAAGCCTAACCAGCGAAGAAAGCTAGTATAGAGCGTTCCACATTTAGTTGACAGTATGGGCTCTTATGGAGATTCAATTCCCATGTAAATCTCCATAAGGCCTGAGGTGCGACGCACAGTGGTCCGGATCCGAAAAAAGGCGGATAAAAGTCATTCTTTCGACTTTCTTGAAACTCACTTTAAATATGCAGATCTTGTAGCAAAATGTCCGAAGAATCCTTCCGCACACTTAGTTTTGCATAAAATGTTTTGTTAAGTTTAGTAAAGTCAGTTTGCTTCAAAGTAAAGCAAATTTTAGCTAAATTTAGAAATGAGGTTTTAATGTTTTCGAAAAAATACACATTTTTAACAATTTTTTTGATCTATTTCGTATAAAAAATTGGTAAAATGACGGTGGGCTATAATTATATGGACACTTTGCCATGAGAAAAACTAGGTTTCAATCTTGTAGTGGTTGTGATGATCGCTTAAGGATTTCTTCAAGAGGAATAATTTTTTCCCACAAATTTCGCATAAACGTTGGATTGTAAAACGAGTAACACCGAGTGACACGGAGGTTCTTATGGTGGTAAGAGTGGGTTATATTCGAAAGATATTCGTAAGGGATTTAGCTTCAAATATTTGCAAATAAGTGAATTACAATGACCTATGTGACTCTCTGCCGCGGACGTGAGCGTCGGCACTAGACACGCGAGCTTCGGCACAGTGGAGACAAATAGTAAAATACGTATTTTCCAATGTTTTATTGATTAGGATTTAAAAAATGAAGAAGTATACTATTTTTTCTCCATTCTATTCTGTTCTTGGCCGAATTTACTCTAGAAAGAGCGAGAGAATGAATTCCAGACTGCGATACTAAGCGAAATTGTGACGCTGGAAGAGGAGGAAAATATTTACTTCGATCGCTTCTCAGTACGATTCCCATCGAATTTTGTTAATCGTTGGACTGTTCGTATGCACTGCTGCTGGGAAAACCCACCTCTGGCTGTCCCTTTCCTCAAAGCCTAAGTGACAGGAGACCCGTTACCCGCACACGTGCCGGACCCAAGGGAAGTGGGTAAGGTCCTTAGTCAACATATTTTATTATCAACATATTTTATTATCCCTACTTAGCGCACTACCCAACTTGTGTTTATTACCTAAAGGCGGTTTCTTTGACCTTCAAGTGAAGTTGCACGTGTTGACAGATGTGGTATTTACCCTCCAGATGCATCTTTCCAGATGGATATTATTGGAGGGCTGCCGCTGGTATGCATTTTCGCACAAAATTCAGGCATTGCACACTTCTCTTTATGCGGTCCACCCTCCTGGTTATCCTGTGGGGTAGACCCAGGTTCTTGGGGGGGGGGGGAGGGTGGTAACTTCTCTTCTTAACCTCTTCCAAGCTTCAGTCGAAACATTATGGTGCTCTTCAGTTGCTCCTTTCCCATCGATGTGTACCCATGCCAGTTCTTAGTCGTTGGGTCCTCAGTTGGCAATAGTTTTCGTGATTTGAAGTGATCTCTGAAGTAAGTGTTAGTGTTGTGATAATTCGGAATAGTGCTGAGATTCAATGATTTTTTGGTCTCTGGCCACCTCAGCAATAACGATAATTAATCAGGTATGCCATTTCTCTTTTATTTCCGTTTTTGAAGTTGATCTAATACGAGGTACCACACTAAATTTTTCATTGTTTTTCCTTCCGTTTAAACTCCTAACTTTCTAAAATAAATAATATTTTTCAGCATTTAACAAAGCAATGATTCTAATTTTTAACTCACAGCTACGTCGTTAACATTTACGTGGAAGGAACTTCACGATGAAATGCAGGAGAAAAACGACCGGAAAAGTAATTTCACGGGATTTCTTGAGGTTTGCCTACATTTACACAGAGATGAGCGCGCAAAAAATGAGCTCAAAATTTTTTGAAAGTAAATTTTTTGGTTGGTTACGAGAAAAGATGGCGAGCTAGCTCTTGAACGGACTCTTTTTTGTACATAGGTATGCGACGTGGTTAAATCAAATCGTTGATTTTCTTGATGTTGTGTGTCGTAACATTCCATTACCTCAGGTTCGTATTTTCCCTGTGTTTTAATTGTGATGTGACATCCCTTGGGCTATTGTCCAAGTAATAAGCCTTTTTTATCATAAAAGAAAGGGTAGGCCAAACAAACAAGTTTTTGGATGTCACAATCCGATCAAAAAGAAGGAAAACTATATTCCTTAGAGAAATTACTTCCGCTGCAAAACTGTCACTTGCCACAGCCATGAAGCTAAGAGAGAAAGGACATGGCGCAGAAGAGTCTCTTGTTAAAGAGGCTACGATGACCCCCTTACACGGGCAAAACGAATGTTGAAAAAGTGGAAGAGGGAAGAGAAGCCCCTCTCCACTATTTCCTCTGATTAGCATTAGTTGTCAATTCAAATCTGACCAAAAAAAGTATTTGCAGATAAGAAACACTGCATGATCTCATGGACATGATTTGTATCCATCATATTATTCTATTTTGAATACCAAAAAGACTACTTATCCGGATGGTATTGAAATCTCAGAGAAGAAATGTGAAGTTAAACTACAATCCTTGTTGCACTACACTTGCTCGAGGCTACTACAATTTTTGCCCATATTTTCAGGTAGTTATTTCAATGTGTTTTTATTAATATATCTAATTTTTTAAATTTGTTTATGAATTTTACCCTTATTTATATCAGGTGAATACTCTCTCATTTGTAATTGGGAATTTGATGGCAGTTCCTGCCATTCGCCACACAAGCAAAAGTGGGAAGAAAGTGATACGGATGATCATAACCTTTTTGTAACCCCACTAGTTCCCCTACGTCTGACTAGAAAGACTGTGGAGGGAGAAATTACCGTAGCTTGGAAGAACATGCATCCTTCTTCTGCTCGGTTCTGTAGGCCCATAAGGCTTCAATGTGTCCACGAGTCCTCAGAAAAATCAAGGAAAGAAGAGGATTATGTAAATTTACAAATTTCCACCTTAGAACCATATCATCAGGGATTCTTCAACATTGACTTTATCATGCTGTTGACAATGATTGATAGAAAAGTTAGTTAAACATAAGGGCTGTGGAATAATTTTTACGAAATTTTACGGCTTGGTACCTTAAATGTTCTTTCAGGTCTCTTCAGCATTAACGAAATCATCAGCAATGGTATGCCATATTTTCCGAGCAAAAATATCGGAAATGAATAATCTTAGAGAGATTAGGAAAAATCGAGTCGATCCAAATACATATCGTTTTGGGTTGTCAGCTTTACATTGCTATATTAGACTTTTTAAATTTATTTGACATATAGCATATCGTTTACCCTTTAATAGATGGAGGATAAGTTTAAGTAGTATAGTTTAAAAAAAGCATATGAGGAGAATAGGTGGCAGATTAGCCCTGTATCATTTTTATTATTTTTAGGATCGTAATTCGAGGTACAAGATAAAAATGAAAATATAAAACTAATGAAAAGAAAGAAGGTACCTCAGGAGAAATTACTTTTGCTTCTCTGCTATAAAAGATATCGTTTTTCGTATCACATTTAGTTAAGTCAGTAGTAATTTATTTAATTACAATATACTAGTTTCAAGAACTTGACTGATGAAAATACGTTAACACTGAAGAATTCAGCAAAAATATTTGACAGCCATGAAAGAAGTGGTAAACGTCTTACGTTCCTATCGGCAGAAAATGCGAATGAATTCGTACGAAGGATATTCTTATCCAGTGGATGGCCTTTGACTGTGTGTATTTTGGGTATCTGTAGAAGTTCCATTAAGAAGATGCCATAAAACATCTGCATGAGAAGCGACCCGTCGGTATGAGGGACCGGGGAAAGAATGGGGGAAGGCGTTTGGTTTCTTATCAGATTTCTATGCGTGAACAAGTGGTGTATGGTGTGCAGAATAGTTGAACAGCACTGTGGAGTATCTTCCAGATCAATTTAATTTCGAACAGTGTGCTATCGCCATGTCCGAAACTAAGAGGTGGAGGAAAGGGGAGAAGTTGAGAAACCGTGACAGAGAAATGGTGTTTAATGTGTTCAAATATTTCAGCAAATCGCTCAATGTCGCTGAAGCCTGCATAGATACTTCGAAAGACACTGGGTGCTCACAGTCTACTATCTACAGGGTAAGAAAGGAAGCATCCCGCAGTGCATTGGTTACTCCTTAGAAAACGTATTGAAATAAACAACCGTATAAGCGAGATCAGTGATGTATGATGATTTCTTAAGATCGGGACTTCGCAAGAAAGCTCATGAATCATTCAGGAAAAATTTTCCTCCAACTCTAAATCCCATTTTAAACTCCGTAGATATACTAAAAGATCTTCCAAATTTCAAGAGGACCACGTAATACCGTCTTCTTGTTGACATAGGCTTCGTATACAAACGCAGGGGCAGACGAAGCATGCTTATTGAAAGAGACGATATTATTCGTTGGCTTCATAATTATTTAAGACTGTTGAAAAAATATATGCGAGTATACCGTGAGTGAAGGGAGATTGTGTCCACAGACGAGACGTGGATCAATGTTGGACAGACGATACACTTGACACGGCGTGATAAAGAAATTAAAATCCCTAATAAATACGTTTGTTGCTCAATCACTGAATCAAAATAATAAATAAGTTTGTCGGTAAATCACTGAATCGAAAGACAATTAAAATTGGTACTAGGTAATTGAGCAAACCCGAAAATGTTTCATACTAGAATCATTTTCAAGAATGGAATTTCGAAGGTGCGTAGTGGGATATTTTGGCATTTCCTTGTTCGTTTGTATCGCTTGGCATCTTATCTTACTTCCCAGAATAATGGCACCCTCAAATGTTTGGGAGGGAGGTTGGGTCTAGGGTAGCCTGCGGGGATTTAAGTTGCTGCTTCAGGTCACCCGCAGCGCCTATTCCCCCGTAGTTAAATTAAACTGCAGTAGTAGTACTGTCCACTGTACTGCAACACGTGTTTCAACGCTTAGGGCGTTATCATCAGGTATGATGACATACAGGCTCTGAAAGATGGGAGTGTTTAGCCTAAGACGAGGTAAGTAAAAGGCCTTTGGCAATTGGCATCAGGCCCGGGTACTCGTGGGACAATGAACGGGGATGAAGTTAGGGCTCAAGATGCTTATGGGGGGCGCAAGCAGAAGGGGAACCTTGAAAGGAGGAGGGAGAATTGTCGTCCAGTGATCCAGTCCTGATAAACCATGAAAGGTGACTCAGACATAACGTTCATAGCAAGGGAACGGGAAGTTTACAGGGTGTGGTATATTTTATCACCACATTCAAATTTATGATAATAAGAAAACAGGAAAAAAGATTAGCTCAAATGAGAAGTTCGAAATAACTCTACAAAATATGATGAACAAGCCGCAATAAGAGATAATTGATTTTTTATTTACCTTTCTCAAGGGCCCCAGAAGCGAACCTTGAAGTCCCCCGACGTGACCCCTTCCCACCATTTAGTACCTCAAGCAAAAAGGGGAGAGTCGACACCGCTGGCGACCTTTGACATAAGTTTTTATCACCCACAAATCTCTCGTGGCATTATCGGAAAGTTTTTCCTTATTCAGGGATGGCAATGCTCCAAATTTCCTCAGCATTCTCGAAAAAATCGATTCCTAACATGCATAAACATATTTACATGAACATCTGTACTTTCAATACCCATGGCATTAATAATACTGTAAATTTTCGACACGCGAGGTGAATGAAACTTATAATGAAGCGTTAAGAATTAAAAAAAATCCATTTCATTACTCAGCTTATATAAATATGTAACATACATTTTAAAAATACGGGATTTTGAAAGCAAAATGTTAACTTTATATTCCGGTATTTCATGTAACCTTTAAATATCAACGTTTCATCTCCATTTGTCTTAATATGTGCCAGATGAAACACTTCTTTGAAACTAAATAATTTTGGCGCGGAGTTATAAGTGGTTGCCTGTGCTTTCAGAATGCCACCCACGGAGCGGAAGCTTTGCTAAAGGGATCTCCATAAGCCCCATACTTTCAACAAATTTGGAACGCGCTATGGTGTAAACGGGGCAATAGCTACCTTGATTCGAAGCGTGTGATGCTAACGTCATCTACTCACAAAAATTTTGAACTCTCTGGTGTTGCACTTGCGTTCTGCGACCATTCTGGCGTTGACGTCTACAATTATTCGGGAAACAGTTGCAAGCACGCCAACGTACGATTCTACATCTACGAAGTACCGCTCAAGTCACCACTAGGGTGTGTGGCACGGGGTGATTCAACACCAGGCATGCTGCACCCGTCCCAGCACAAATCAGAACCTCGCATGCTCCCCCGGCCGCTAGGCGCAGGCCAAAAAGTAGTCAGGAGAACAGTGCGCAGTCCGACCAGAATCTGGGAGAGTGATACGTAAATGAACATGGAAACATGCAAAACAATGCTATACACGCATCTAGTGGTTGATATTCTAATACTGTTAATTCATGAGTGCTACGAGATGCTACTTCATGCAGAGAACAAAATAATGCCGGACAAATCAACCGTTGTGAAGTGTTAGTAATGATGTTGTGTTATTAAGCACAAGTGAAAATTCAACTCTACTTGTTGAGGGTGGGAGTTTCATAAGATTGATTTATCGCAACTAATAAGATCCCTTCTTGTGTATGGGAAAAATTATATTTTTAATGTATCGGTTCTAAAATCAATTTCCTTTATCTAATTCCTGTGATCGCTTCTACCGTAGTACGTTGGCCCTAGCAGTATATGTTTAACGTCCAGCAAGAAAGTGTCTCCTACGAATTTGTGCAAAAGATTTAACGTGTATTTCTCCCTACGATCAGTTAGAGATTCTCACCCTAATTCCTTCAAAAATTCGGTAACACTGCTAAGTTTACCGTAACAATTTTCACAAATCTTGCTGCTCTCCGCTGTATTCGATCTATTTCAAAGATTACTCTTGCTTCTTAGGGATCCCATATGCTAGCGGCAAACTCCAAGTGAGGTCTAAATAGTGAAAAATAACATTGCTCTTTAACATTCTCGTCGCATTTTCCAAATATTCTTTTGATAAATCCCAATTTGCGACTAGCATGTCCGCAGATTTCCCGAACGTGTTTCCCCCTGGACAGGTCCTGAGTAAGGGTCACACCTAAGTATTTAACTGACTCTACATTTGATACGTCTGTTTGATTAATTGTGTACGTTTCGTTGACCGTGTTTTTCTTTTTCCAATAGTTCATAACAACGGACTTTTTAAAATTCAATTCTAACAGCCAAGTATTGCACCATTCATTTATAGCATCTAGATCTTTTTGTAACGAAATCTTGTCCGACTCTTTTCCTAAATCCCTGTACAACACTGCGTCATCTTCAAAGAGGCGAATTTTGCTCGTAACAACTGTATTGATGTCATTAATATACAAAAGGAACAATAAGGGACCGATGACACTTTCCTGGGGTACACCTGATTTAACTTTCACTACATCTGAATTAACGCCATCTAGAACTACCCTCTGTTCGCGGTCGGCTAAGAAATCTCTTATCCAACGTATTACGTCGCGGTGTATTTCGTAAGCTTCCAACTCAACGAGTAACTTCGAATGAGGGACCTTATCGAAAGCTTTTTTTAAATCTAGAAATATTGCGTCTACTTGGACTATATTTTCTCCCGAGAAAAGAATGTCATGAAGGAAGAGGGCCAACTAGGTTTCGCAAGACCTGCCTTTCCGGAATCCGTGCTGATTTTGCGTTAAGGAGGTTCCGCCGCGACTGTGTGAGTCAAAGCAAATACTATATTCCACATTTGTGATATTTCGTCAAAAAAATCCTGCTTTCACTGATGCAATGCGTTACCTATAGAAACCCAAAAGTAAGGTACAAAATATGCAGATTATTCCACGAATGTATTTTAAATGAGCACTTTTTTCCTGTCATAGGAGCCGAATGCAGCACCGTTTCCTACCAATTACCGCATTTTGACTTTAATTACGGCATTAATTCTTCAATAACTAGAAAATTAAGGTGGTAAGATGCCTGTATTTTACTTTTATTCAATTTCTCTGGATTTTTCCTTCTTAGAGACAGTTTCCCACGAAAATGGCATTTGTATTTTTTGGAAAAATTCTATTTTTACCCGTGTTTCTCTCATTCCCCATTAAATCCATGTAATTTCAAGTTCGATAACAGTATAAAATAGCGTGGAATGGTATTATTTTATTGTTCATATGAGATTGAGGAGAACGTTTTCTACAAGTAGACAGAATATGAATAAATGACATTTAAGTCATTTTACGGTGGAACCACCTTGACAAGTTTTCACTATCCAAGCTCCCCATCATCGAACTGACAATTATATGTTCCAATATCTTGCACGATATAGACGTAATGGAAATCGGTCAATAGTTACTGGGCTCTTCATTATCACCGCTTTTCAATATTGGTGTAACTTTCGCGATTTTCCAATCGTAAGGAACACGATGTTGTGTTAGAGATTTTTCAAATACAATTTTCAGATAAGGTGCTATTTCTGGTGCTAATTCTTTATTTACTCGGGCGGGAATGTGATCGGGACCGGGTGATTTTTTGGAATTAATGGAATTCAGATGACTTTCTATTCCACGACTAGTGGTATTAATAGACTGCATTGGGTGCTTATATAACCTAGGCATTTTAGCGGTGTCATTTGGAGAGCATGATGTACAGACGCTTTGAAAAAAGGTGTTGAGAATATTTGCTTTTTCTAATCAGTCGTTTGCTTTTTCTCCAAAATTGTTCTTTAGTGACGTTACTGTTGATTTGCAGCCTTGAATCTTTCTCGCGTTCGACCAAAATGCTTTTGGGTTATCCTCTAAATATTCGCCCTATATTTTATTTTTGAATTCCGGTAATGCTTTTTGAAAGGCCGCCTTAGCTGTTGTTTTTGCTTTCTTGTATTTTACGCATAAATTCTTCAACTCCTCTACGGGGAGACCCTGACGTGCGTTCTTCATTTTTGCGTGTCAGATTCGTTGTCGCTTGAGAGATTTCCGGACATCCGCATTATACCACCCAGGTTCAGTATTGACCTATTTAAGTTAACTTGGTATTGCTCTAGTTATGGTTAGTCGTGTGATGCAACGAAAAGTATTACATGTATAGTCAGTACAACGGTTTTCACTAATTTCACAAAGTTCTTTATATGAGGTCAATAGTTCCATTTTTAAACCTTCGAAATCCGCCTCGTGAAATAAGTATACCTACTCTTCATTTTATGGGTGCCTTTTTGTCAGTAATAGTATCGAATCTAGCTTTTACTGCTCTGTGATCACTAATTCCGCTCACTGTTACTACGCTAAGGACGCTTTCAGGACGATTTGACTCTATGATGCAGTAGCTTCCGAAGTTTGATCTTTCGTTGAACGCGGCTGCATTCCTGATGTCCTTTGTTGTGCCGGGGAAGTGTGGCATGACAGTAGTCCCTGGGCGACTTCGGCGGCCGAAAAGCGCTGCAATCCGACACTGATGTTAGTTGCCTCTGGCAAGCGGCAGCGTCGAGACACCGCTTCCCTCGTGGCGGCGTTCCGGTCGCTCTTCGTACGCTCTGGAGGGTCGAGGCGGGGAGGAGTGAAAAGAATGAAGACGAGACAGCCGTCTCGGGGATCAGTCCATTCAGGAGCACTTGACTGCGCGGCGTGTCTATGGTCTGTTATCGGACGGTCCGTTTTTTCAGTTAGTGGTGCGTTGAGAGTTGTCGAGGTGCTCCGTTGAATGTGTATGTGGTTATTGGTGGAGTGCATGCTGTATCTTTTCCGTGGTGAATATAAATCTATGGGGGTTATGGATATCTTTCCATTCGTGGAGACGTGGGGCTTTTGGGCTCAGTTGAGTGTGCTCATAGTTCTGTGGTCTTGTGCGTGAGTGGGAGATAACCATCGGCCGGATTAGCAGCTTGCCCTCGGAATTTTAAGTAAGTACTCCTTGTTGTTTATTAGTCTTCTGCTCCGTCACGGGTGTGAATAAATTATTTTCTCGTTTTCACATCAATATTTCTCAGCTGTGATAGCGCTGCGGGGAAGAATTTTCTTGTTCCTACATTTGAAGAGCTCGCTTTTTTGTTTCCTTTAAAAGGGGAAATTGAAATAGAGGGGAAGGGAAATAGGCGGCAGAGTGTTCTTTAGGAGGGAAGGGAGGACATGCTTTGGGGGTTGGTGTTTAAAGGTGAATGACTTGAGGATTGGAGGGAGAAGATACAAACAATGGCAAGGACGGAGGTTACGAAGTTAACAGATCGGGCATCATACTATAAGGTTATTGACATTACATCTGCGAAATACCGTGCAAGCCACCACTAGGGTGTGTGGCACGGGGTGATTCCACACCAGGCACGCAGCAGTTGTCCCAGCACAAATCAGAGCCTCGCATGCTCCCCCGGCCGCTAGGCGCAGGCCAAAAAGCAGTCAGGAGAACAGTGCGCAGTCCAACCGGAAACTGGGAGAGTGATACGTAAATAAACATACAAACATAAAGAACAATGCTATACACGCATCAAGTGATTAGCTGTTAATATGGCTAATAGCTAATAATAGTAATAATACTGGTAATTCATGAGTGCTACGAGATGCAACTTCGTGCAGAGAACAAAATAATGCCGGACAAATCAATCGGTGTGTAGTTTTAGTAATGATGTGTTGGTGATGGTGGATTGCCTGTGACATACTGCTTCAGGTGACTTCTCTCTTTGAAGGGAATCATCTGTTCGTCAATAGCGTGTCGTGCATGTTAGAGCGGATAGTGTTCAACAGAGGCCTAACCTTAAACAGTTTGTCATGTTTAGGATGGCTAATTTATTTAAATTTGTTTAAGTTTAAATTTGATTGTCGTTATTTATAAAATATAAATGGCGCAGTAACAGTTCAAAACGGTTGCGAATCATAACATCTGCGATAGTAGCAAATCTCGTATCTTTTGCCCAGTACATTCTAAGTGAAGGCATTTTTACGATTCCCATTAACAGTAACATACATATAAGCTGCTCCATTTCTGCTGGAGAAGAGTTGAGGGCAACACCATCTTTTTGGTGACAGTAGAATGATGATTCTTCATCCATTATTTCAAAAATATATTTGGAACAAAAGCACAAAAAATACTCATGTGGTGTGTGCATTATAGTGGGAGGTGGTGGTAAACTACACTTCCAAACGGTGTGTTCATTGACAAAATCAGTTTTTCGGAATGTGTACTCCTTCCTTTTAATCACCTCACGTGCCGAGGATGACCTTGCATCTGTCTCATCTGTCTGTGCCGAATCCGGAGGGTCTAGTTCGGGTGATTCCTACAAATTACAAGGAGATTATTATTTCATAAGTCCCAGAAAATTAAATTTGCAAGTTTTAAAAGCATTTAATTCCGAGTTTACTAAGAGAGAGGAAGCATGATAAATTCCATTAAACGAATATTGGGCCTATTTTCTTCACACACATCGATCACTGTTCCACAGATATTTGCAACGCAATATTAGCTAACACCTTTAAAGTTATTTTCCTGGAGCAAATTATTTCAATAATAATTTTTCAATTCATAATCTGTCATGGAATGCTTTGTAACTGTAACGTCATTCCCAGCGACGGAAAACAATGTACATGTATTTCTTATGTTATTTGAGAGTAAATTTTATTTAAAATATGTCTAATGTGATACATGGAGTAAATGTCTTAAATTAAATTATATCTACCTTTTGATGATTATATGCTGCCACCGCTGTGGGAAGAAGCGTAGTCTCATCATCGATGTCATCGTCGCTCATTAAGTCACTATAATCCGAAATGTTTCCATCACTGGTTTCATCTATGATGTCAGCAATGTCTTTCTCCTTGGTAACATTCATGCGCTTCAAGTTCGCTATAATTGAGCGAAAGTTAGAACTTATCTTACGTACATCAATACTGTATTGCGGGAATGCATAGATGTGCCATACATACCTATGACAGTCTTGAAGCCCGTTGTTGCTTTGAAGCAACAAGATATAGATGCAATACTTTGCAAGAGATAGATGTGAGAGGTATCGGTGTGTAGTTCGCTGGCTGTTCCTTATCACCGCTTTTGAATATGGGAGTGATATTTGCAATTTTTCAGTCCATGGGTACTTTGTGTTCGTTGATTGATTTACTTGATATATTCTACAGGTAGGGTGCTATTTTACAAGCAAATTCTCTATACACTCTTGCAGGGATTTCTTCAGGACCTGGGGATTTATTTAGACAAACAGATTTTAGCAAGTTTTCGATTCCGTGAGTCTATATATCGAGAGGAGGCATCTTTTGCTGGAAGTGATCAGTTACCTTTACGGAAAACAGTGAGTGAAGGAGGGTAACCAGGTGCGGTGTACATGAGTTTCGTTATTACGGTAATTTTTTCAGGAACACATTTCACCCTCGAAGATTTACTGCAACTGGGCGGACTTAGAAACCTATCTTTTACACACACAAATTTAACACGAAAATCACGCTTTCGATTCACCTCTGAATCAACTTTTTCTACCACCAATTTTACTTTATGGCGGCATTGGATTTTCAGGTATTTTCTCACGTGGATATCTTCCCCAGGATCTACCTATTCTCAAAAATGTCGCCCTTATGCTGGGGAAATCACCCCTTCCCCATAACAATTACCTCAAAATCTCCCGAGAGTATCGATACCACCTGGTGGCACGGGATTTTCATGGATTTTTTCACGGAAATATCTTCCTTACAATCTACCATTTACGAATATGTCATCATCATCCTGCGGAAATCATCCCTTCCCACTCAAAATGCCCTCTTTATCTGCCGAGGGCATCAATTCTACTTTATGGCGGCACGGGATTTTCTTGAATTTTTCCACGGAAATTTTCTTCAGACTCAGTCACAAATTTATCTTCTTCATGTAATGGAAATTTTATTTTTAAATAATAAATTATCGCCAGACTTCACCCTGGATATATTCCTACGCATTTCCACCTCCGACATTTATATCACGTTTTTTCGGTAAGTTCGCTTTTAGCATTTTTTAAAATTTAATTGAGTCCTTCTCACATAAACATCGCGTTTCACTCCGAAAAAGTCACAATATAAGGCATTTTGGGGATGGGTATATTCCTACGCATTACCACCTCCGATATTTATATCTCGTTTTTC
This sequence comes from Pyrrhosoma nymphula, assembly GCA_963573305.1. Lineage (NCBI taxonomy): Eukaryota > Metazoa > Arthropoda > Insecta > Odonata > Coenagrionidae > Pyrrhosoma > Pyrrhosoma nymphula. The sequence goes on along the minus strand of OY754332.1, from coordinate 98,815,962 downwards.
GGTAAGTTCGCTTCAAGTATTTTTTTAAATTTAATTATGTCCTCACATGATCACCGCGTTTCCTTTCGAAAAAGTCACAATATAAGTCGTTTTGGTGGTGAGTAAGGGCAAAGAAGTTTCCGCCAGGGTACGGAATTTTACCGAGATATATTTCGTAAAACGTACATAACTCCGTTTCATGTGCTCAGATTTTCTTCCATGATGTAGTTAAAGGTAAGAATTAAAACCTGTTCAAAGGTGAAGTACGCGAAAAAAATGTCAGATAAGATTATGAAAATGAAAGTTTTTTGCTGCGTATTACGGTCGAGAAATGGTTCACGAACTACCACCGAAAAGAGGCGAAGCGTTTTCGGGGACCAAAACCGCTCAGTATTGTTTTAATCTACGAGACGGATTGTGCATTTGCCCTTGGGTTTCAATGCGTTGGCCGACAAATTAAGAGATCCCGTACGCAACTTCCGTCTGTTGAACTCGGTAGACAGGTGCACGAGTGAAAGGCAGAGGGTGCCTCTGTTCATGAATTCTCGAGGAGCGCCGTAGTCGGCTCGTGTCGCATTCAAAAACCTCGGTCCCAACCCCTCCCCTTTTCCCTCTCATCCACACTAGAGTCGTGCAAAACGGCCTCCGTACTCAGCTATATCGGTCGGCAAGTAATGATTCACCGTCTCAGCTACGTTTTTGACTGAGGAACAGATGGGGAGCCCGCACCCTGGCGGAGTATTCGGGAAGCTTAACTGTTGAGGTTTAAACTTGCAGATGTACTTTTGTTTCATATGAGTTTGGTGTTTTCGTTTCTCTTTTGTTTTTTCAACCTTCAACATGTGTTCACTTCTAACTCTCATTCATTCCGTCGTGATCTGTCGAACTGCAAAGGTCCTGTGAAATATATTACTTTCTCAAAGGTTGCATTTATAATTATCTTCACCTTAATTTTATTAATTCGCGGTCGCATTAGGTTATGGGCCCAGCTGTGAAAAAGTAATAGTACGATCTTTTTGAATAGTTTGACATAAGGTGTGAAATATTACGCGTGCAACGATAGTCAACGACATATTGCTGCAATGGTTACGCCCGCTAGTACGCCCAGTACGATCACATTGGTTGGATCTGCCGGTGTACCTAACATAGATAAATTGGAAGGACAAAGAAATTTTGAGGTATGGAAATTTCTAATGAAAATGGCATTAATTGACTATGGACTGTGGAAGTGCGTGATGGGAGATGATACAGATCCTGACCGTGACCAGCGTGCTCTTGCTAAAATTAGTTTAGCAGTTAAATCGGTGTGTCTTGCACATTTGCGTCTCGCTAAAACTTCAAAAGAAGCATGGCAAAACTTGGAAAGGGCTTACCAAAGTTCGGGACTCGTTAGGCAGATGTACCTTAGACGGAAATTATATCGCGCACGTTACGAAGATTTTCCTTCCATAAACGCGTATGTAAGTGGGATCCTAGACATAGTTCAGGAGCTAAGTGAGCTAAATGTCACGATTCAGAACAATGAGATAGGCACATTGCTACTATGTGGTCTTCCGGATTCTGAAGAAGCTGTTATTAATGGCTTCTGTGCAACTCATAAGTCCATTACCAGCTCTGATGTTATCACCATGCCGACCGAGATGAGTGACCGGCATCAGTTACGGGAGAGTTCATCCCAGGGGAGTGCTCTAATTGTGAAGGGCAAGGTCCCAACCCCTCCCATTTTCCCTCTCATCCACACTAGAGCCGTGCAAAACGGCCTCCGTACTCAGCTATATCGGTCGGCAAGTAATGGTTCACCGTCTCAGCTACGTTTTTGACGGAGGAACAGATGGGGAGCCCGCACCCTGGCTGAGTATTCAGGAAGCTTAACCATATGGCGAATCCAATGGCAACTGGTGGCAGCACCGTCGTGTTTGTTTTGATTTCGGAAAGGTGAAAAAATTCCTGCCCGCGTGCATCGAGAATTAGCATTGAAATAGCACTCTACTTGCAGAATATATTAAGTAAATCCATCAGCAAATACAAAGTACCCATGGACTGGAAAATTGCAAATTACCAGAATTTTGTCTCTATTGATTTTTCTCTCGAATGAGAGAAATAATAAATTATCACTAGTAAAATACATTTTAATGCTAAGTTAAATAATAGTGATTAACTTGGTGAATCCACATAAAATGATGTATTTAAGACTTAGGTTTCGCTACAGGACAACACCATCAGGTAATAATCGAATTGATTGAAGGTGATTCAATAATCACCTGATAATGCGGTACTACAGCGAAACCTACATTGTAAATAAATCACTTGATATGGAATCACATAGTTATTCACTATTATTTTATATGAATCAGTTCCAAAAAGTTACGCCAGAAACGATTAATTTTAGTAAATTCTACGGTATAAAATATGTAAAGCTTCATAGCAAATTTATAACGTTCGGTAACTGCAAATATAATAAGACATAGTCATTCATTCAAGTATTCTACCAGCTGATTGGTAGGTTCTTGGACAGTCCCCATTTTGTATCCCAACCTAATAGAAATTGTCTCGCATTCCCTCCTAAGGATGGCCCGTTATTAGATCCCTCTTCAATTCTTCATATCTTCTACCTCCTCTTATTTCGTCCAGAATTCCTATCTTCTTCCTTCCTCTCCCACGCTTCCCCAGTGTTCTCCCCTCTATCACTCTCTTCAACATGCCCTCTCCTCTCAAAACCTCCTCCATCCATCTCTTCTGCCTTCTCCGAACCTCTGCCACAAGCTTCCTCTCCTCTCCGACCATATCCAATACCTCCTCGTTCGTCTTTCTCGCCATCCAGCTAACCTTCTCCATCCTTCTCCAAACCCACATCTCAAACGCCTCAAGCCTACGCACATCCTCCCTTCGCAATGACCAAGTTTCCGACCCATATAGCGCCACGCTCCATATTAAAGTTTTCACCAGCCTCTTCTTTACGTCTCTTCTCAGACCCCCCCTCATCAATTCCCTTCTCTTCGAAAATGCTTCTTTAGCTAGCGAAATTCTGCATCTGATGTCCTTACCACTAAACCCATTCGCCTCCAAAATACTACCCATATACGTAAACTGCTCGACCTGCTCTATCTTCTGCCCTCCCACCCTTATATTCAGCCCCGCCTTCTTACTTTTAGAAAATCTCATTACTTTCGTTTTCTTGTGATTGATCTTCATCCCATACTTTTCGCACTGAACCTCTAATGTATTCACCATTGACTGTAACCCCTTGGCCGACTGACTAACCAATGCTTGATCATCTGCAAATCTCACTGATTTTATCAGCTCCCCTCCTACCTTTATTCCTACATCCTCCTTCCCCCAAGCCTCCCTTACCATTTCTTCTGAATACACATTAAAAAGCAACGGCGATAGTGGGCACCCTTGCCTCACTCCCCGTCCTATCGTGGCCCATCCCGATTCTCCATTGGCTACCCTAACCTGCGCAGTCTGATTCGTATGCAAATTTCGAATCAGACGCCTGTCCCTCCAATCGACCCCTAATTTATTTAACACTCCCATTAATTTTGTCCATTCCACCCGATCAAACGCCTTCTCGAAATCTACGAAGCATGCAAAAACATCCTGTCCATACTCTAGGTTTCTTTCTACTAGAGTCCTCATCACCGCTATAGCGTCTCGCGTTCCCGTCCCTCTCCTAAATCCGAACTGGTCGTCACCCAGGTATTCATTCGCCTTCTTCTCTAGCCTTCTGTTTAGAATCCTCAGAACTACTTTGGCCGCGTGGGATATTAAGATTATTGTCCTATAGTCTTCGCAAGTTTTTGCCTTACTCTTCTTCGGTATAGGAATTAGTACAGTCTTCGCGAAGTCTTCCGGCCACACTCCATCCTCATAAATCCTACGAATTAGCGCAAAAAGTTTTCCTCTTCCGTTCTTCCCCATGCTCTTTAAAAACTCTGCAGGTATGTCATCTATTCCCACCGCCTTATTCCTATTCATGTCTCGTAGAGCTCTTTCAATTTCGCTATCTAGGATACTTGGTCCGATGCCATCTCTGTCGATATCGTCTTCCCTTTCTATATCTAACCTATTGGGCCTTATTTCTTTACCATACAGCTCTTCAACATACTCCTTCCACCTCTCCTGGATCTCTCTCGGTTCTACGTTTACCTTTCCCGTATTGTCTGTTATCTTTGTAATTCCCCTTCCCTTATTACCACCCGTCATTTCCTTTACTTTCCTATATAATGCATCTGCTCTTCCCTCTTTTTGGTATTTCTCTAACGCGTCGATCGGTTCTCTCCGCCACGCCTCTCTTGCTTTCTTTGTTTCTCTTCTAAGCCTGTTATTAAATTCTCGGTATTTTCTCTTACCTAGCTCTGAGTTTACACTCTTCCATTTCCTTCTCTCCTCCATCTCCCTGATTATCTCCTTCGTGATCCACGGTTTTCTAATTTTAGTTGCACTCACTACGCCTACCGTTGCTTTCGCTGCTTCTATAATTCCATTTTTCAAACTTCCCCATTCATCTTCCACTGCTCTAACTCCATGATCCTCACCCATTATCTCATCCACCTTCTCCCGATACTTCTTCTTCATTGCCCCAGTTAATGCCTCCATATTCCACTTACGTACCCTCCTTCCCATTCTTATCTTTTTCAGTTTTACCCGGCATTTCATGACTAATAAGTTGTGGTCTGTGTCTGCATCAGCTCCTGGATAAGTATGCGAGTTTTTAGCACTATTCCTGTATCTGTGACATACCATTATATAATCTATCTGGAACCTGTCTGTGTCTCCCGGCTTCTTCCAAGTGTACCTACGTCGAGGATGATGTCTGAACCATGTATTTGTAATTACTAGGTTATTTCTGCGGCAAAACTCCACAACTTTCTCGCCCCGGTCATTTCTTCTTCCTAGCCCGTAATCGCCCACCTCCCGCCCATCTCTTCCTTCACCCACCACCGCGTTCCAATCCCCCATTACTACCAGGTGCTTACTTCCTGGTATCCTACCAATTATTTCCTCTAGCTGATCGTACACCCCATCTACCTCCTCCTCTTTATGATTAGAGGTAGGCATATAAACCTGGATTATAACTAAATTCGTTGGTTCTGCTTTTAGTTCCACGACTATTATCCTATCACTCACCTGTTCTGCATACACTACTTTTCTACCAAGTTTCCTGTTCATTACGAAAGCAACCCCGCGCTGACTTTCATTCCCTCCACTATAAATTACTCTATAGTCGCCGCTCCAGTAATCCTCGTCATCCTTCCATCTTACTTCACCCAGACCCATGATGTCTACACCAACCCTCTCCATTTCTTGCTTTATATTCTCTAGCTTCCCCGCCCTCAGCATAGTCCTAACATTCCACGTGCCTATTCTAATAGTTTCGTTCCTCTTCTTTATCTTCTTTTCCTCTGCTGCTGCTTCGTCTGAGCAAGGATTTCGTGTGATGACGACCGCAGGGGCCTTGCTCCCACCGCTGCCGGGCACGACACCCGGCCCTCTTGGCCGAGTCCCGTAGTTGCCAGGATTCATTATCAATTGAGAACTGTCCATAATTTCAAGGTTTTTGTTTTAATTGAGGTAGTATTCCTTGGCCTTACTCAATAGTGTTTTTTACGTGACACCATCACTTCAGAGGCCGCCCCACTGGGGTCAGACGCCTTTTGCAGCCGCCTCACTGAGGTACAGACGCTGCGCGGACTACCATTCGTCTGTCTCCTAACCTTCGACCAATCTGGCATGGGTGACCCTACCAGGAGCAATGCTCCCGCCAGTGCAGCTCTAGGGGTCATCGGAGCACGCAAGCCCTTCAACCACGACAAGGTTGTAGTCCAAGAGAAGGGAATAAGACATAGTACCGTCACTGTTTTCATTAATGTTATTTGAAATAAATTATATAGGGATGTTTTTTTCTAATACGATATTTAAAAAGGAATGGCCCTCAAATTTAGTTAACAATGTTAATAAGAGCTAATATTAAATATTTATTCTATCTCAGGGAAATTAAATAGTTATTTTTCATAATTCTTTATACATCTGTAATTTGTTCTCTCTTATTAGGTATGAATCTCGAAACATCCTGAGGAATCGTGGTTCTGGACGCATATCCTTAAGCTTTTGGGGGTGTATGACTGCTGCCGGCCTAAGACCTCTAGTTAGAACCTCTCCAAGGATGAGCGCACGAGAGTATGTCGGCATGTTAGAAGTATATTAAAAGCCCTACGCCAGAGAGATTGTTCCAGAAGGAGAGATAACCTTCATCCATGATAACTGCCCCGTGCACACAGCAGCTATTGAAGATGATTTTTTTCAGAAAAACGAGGAGATAGTGGTTACACCATGGCCGGCTCATTCGCCCGACCAAAACCCCATTGAGAACTTGTGGGGAATTATGGCAAATGAATGGCAACCGAGGGGCGTTACAACAGTGGAGGCAATAGAGGCGCATGTCCATGAGTTGTGGAACTCATTTCGTCAACGGCCTCAAATATGCGAGAATGTTGTCGTATCAATGCCTCGCCGTCTGCAGCAAGTTGTAGAGTCAAGTGGTGACGCCACTAAGTGTAAAAAACTGAAAGAAATGTTAATAGTTTTACATTTTAAATAACCTTTCTGCCCCGAGAGAAATACATCATGCCAAAATTACACCTGAGCCTGATAAAAAAGGATCCAGATATCGGTGACGTTGATTTCGGTCAAACATATATAACTATTAAAAATCGTAGGATAATTTGGAGTAAAAGAGCTGATATGCGTATTTATTTCCACCTGGTCCTTATCGCTTACTATGTTTCGCGCACCAAGTGACAGATTAACACACTTGGGGGCCTGTAGGCAGTACAAGCAATGGGGCCCACGTTAATAAACAAGTCGCAAGTGAAGAAAGGGGAAAACAATTCTCATAACAAGGGGCCCATAGGCAACTGCCTACTTCTGCCTTTTTGTTAAACTGGCTCTGCGCACACCCACTGAAAGAAAAGCGTTCGTTCTTTAAAACACCTCTCTTCCCACATTTTTACGTGACCAAGTACTAGAAGTTTGAAGATAAAAAATATCAATTGAATTACAAACCTTTTTCAAACGCTAGGGTTTATCAAAATGATCGAAACTACGAATGCATTTGGTTATTTATAGAGGATTGTAGATACTATGAGCAGGTATTTCACTGCAAGGACACAAAGATGCATCCACTGCTACTTCCAATGCTTTTTTACTCTCAGTGAATTAAATCTGTTAAGAAATAAATGTGGTAACGTAGATAGTCATTATTTTTATAAATTAAGCCGTAAATAAAAACAGCATTAACTCTTTCTTTTGTCAACTATATAAATTGTGTTGATATTAAGAATGAACCTTTTCAATCTAAAAGATTAAAAAGTTGGCCCATGGATTCGAACACTGCCAGAACCGCACTCCAACTTCGGCGCATGGAATTAACCATCTCGGCTAAAAAGCCGCTTATTAGTGAGAGAAACACGATGAGTCCAAATTTGAATCTAGGGAGAGGAAAAACCTCGCGACGGAGCCCGGAAGAAAAGACTCCGATCGGCCCAAAGTGTGCGTGGACGTGAGTTTCCTCAATGCATTCCTTTCGCTAGGGCTTATGCTCTCGGAGTTTATTTGACTCTATTTCCGCTAGTCCGGTCGCATTCACGTCTGTCCTCGTCGGCTCTCGGTGACGTAAAGGCAAAGGTCGCAGCTACCCTCGTGTGCCAACCCTCTTATGTTTTTTCCGAACAGGCCCCATTCAATCAAATCAGTACAATGGGGCGTGTGGGTGTCTACATTTCAGTGAAAACGATAGTGCTTATTTTCCTTTTATATGACGTAGCCCTTACATTATTCGTAGTCTGATGCATAGACCCCATGTTTATTATGTTTACATTTGCAATTGTTCGATACATTATCTCTAAAAGTTAGTACTCAACATATTCTCCTGCTTCCTCATCATCCGTCATCTCTAACTCTTAACTCCATATCTTGCCCACTTCTTTAAGCATAACCTACATTCAACGCGATGCTTCAGAACAGGCTCTATTCAAACATTAACTGGCCATACCTAAAATGGTTATTATTGTTATTTCTATTGTAATTGGATTGAAATTATTCAAATTATATTTTCCCAATGCTTCAAGCATTGCCAAGTTAGCCATATTGCAGTTTTTGCAACCACAATTTTAAGTAAATCACACAAACTACATACACGGTGAAATACACAAATTCATCACCAACATTACTGCTGGAGGAGACAGCCGCTTCCCTATAAGATGGAAGGTCCTTGGTTCCAGCATTGGTGTGTGAAGTGCAATGGAGAAAGTGTCACCGTAATTTCTTTTAAGTGCATGGTCATTCTAGTGATGTGTGAATTAGTGCAAAGTGTTTCATTTGCGTGTGCGACGAGGGATCGGCGATGGAGAGCGACGCAGTGCTGACACCGGTGGACCTTGCTGTTAATATTCCAGGTAGAGATTCCTCTCCTCTCCGTGCGCATGAAGGTGGATAGAGAGCTATCCCTGCGCGTTATTTCCCGTCTATTCATCTTTTTTGCGCACCCAGGTGAAGTGTGTAGGGTTCTGCGTTAGAATTAGACAAGGCCTCCATCGCGGCAGGGCCACCAATGTGGCTTAAGGGTCATAAACGTCACTCAGGGACTTGGAGGAAGAAATTAAAGTGAATTTAGCTGATGAAATGTTGGTAGGCAGTTAGTGAACATATCTTGAAAATTACCGAAACACACAAGATACATAAAGGCTTGAGCATCATCGTAAACGTAACGAAGTAATATGCGCGATTGGACTACTTAATATTCCATTACTTTGATGTAATTTATTGTAATAAGTTCAGGTAAAGGCTCAGAGTCGTCAATTGCCGTAAATAAGATTTAGTTGTGTAAGATTCCGCTTACTTGAGCAAAATTTATTTGCTGTGCTCGGGGCATTTTGAAAAGAGAGCCACTTTATGAATTCAGAAAAAAGAGATACGTCTGGATTGCTACGCCAACGATATTTGGCGTGGCCAATGAGCCGTCGCCGTTTAACGTGAAACGAAAGAGACCTGCCAGAAACAAGGATCTTAGAATATACCTAAAAATATAAAAGTTTTATATACTACCAACCTTGTCCCAGAAAAACTGTCTTGCCGAGGAAAAGAACTCTAGTTCCCTATCATCCCCTCCACAGTGGCCACATAAACTGTGACGGCATCGACAAAAGCGGCGAATAAGTGAAAATACGATTCAAACTTGAGGGGTGGGGAGATAGAGGGGATGGGGGTGGGAGGGAGGTGAGAAAGTGGCCCGAGTAGTCGTGAATCGGAACCTCGTCATAGGGGCTAGTGTATTAAGGGGATGAAGTTTCTGATGTCACCAGACTTTATGCGGTGACTGTACATATATGAAATATAGGTATCCCGGAGTTGCTTTTCTTAGTATTGCCAGCATTTTTCTTTTTCATTTAGTTGCTGTCAACCATGGTGCTATTTGCACTGATGTCTTGTCAGACCTCCGTCCAATCAGTGAGTCACATTTAATGGAAAGTCTACAGTTGCAGAACATGAAGAAATGAACTCACTTCAGAGAGCAAGATACGACATTTCCAGTTTGAAGAATAAAGTGACGGTTCTCCGAACTAAGAATAGGTTGAGTTTTACTGGCAGCAGAGAAAAGAGAAGTAAGAAAATAAAAGATTCCAAATAAATTGTGGCAGTGTAATATAGACACCAATATTTTAAACCTTTTACACTGAAATTCGTAGTGAGCCATTTTCTGGGTCGAGGGCCTTAATGGTCAAGTGATGACAAATCTATGCATTTAGGATCTTAGAGCTTGGATGTAAGAGTTTGTATGCTTTTGAAAGAAAAGGCAAACAACTTTAGGGAGGACCAAAAGTTGGTTACTTGGAGAAATGTATGAAATGGCAATTCAAAGGATTAATTCACAGAATACTAAAGATAAGTATGTATTTGGTGTAGAAAACTTGGGTGTTTTTTAAAGGAAGTAAGGTAGCAAGCTCGGCTCTAATGCTAATGACGAATATATTATTTTCTAACGTAATGAAGCCTTTAGGGTAATTCTTTTTTCATTCAGGATGTGAAATAATGCGATTGGATTGAGATTTTCAAAACTGCTGTTTAGAGTATTTCCAAAGCAGGGTGTACCTGGTAGGCATGTGCAAGAGATTGAAAGCATAATGCATAGCAAAAATATTCTTTTTCTGATTTCCGTGGGGATGATATGTCTTCTTACATTGAACTCTCGGGTTCTCCTTAGCTTTGGGAGGTCGGACTGTCTAATCATCGACAGTTTTACTATCTATCTTGCTGGTGTTTTCAGGTTAGAAGTGTAAATACTAACGCTTGACCTAAACACGCTGGTGCTGATAAAACTGTCGTCAATCAGACACGTCATAATGTGGAGGAGAAAATGTGAGTACCATATGAGATAAATATTTTTACTTGCACGAGAAATCCCAGGTGGCGAGTGCAAAATACAAATCTTGGTATAAGTAATTCATGATAAAACCATGTATGTGGTCAGGTGGCCTAAATCATATACCTATTTTTACTAAGTTTCAATCCCGGTATTGAAGCACAGTTATACGCGAACGTAAGACGAATGGATTTCTGATAGAAATACCTAGGAAATGTATATATTTCAGTTCAAGTTGGGAAGGGAAAAATTCCTACTTGGATAAAACAGAGAAAAATAAACCCAAGAGTGGTAACCCATAGTTACCCAAGAAACCGTTTTATTTAAATTAGACAAAAAACATACTATGGATGAAAAAAAACGAAGTATAAAATCATTTGGCTTTGAGGAACAAATACCAAGAGGCAAGAAAATATTTCAAATATTTAAACTTGAAAAACACATGCGAATATTGCCAATAGTATCACCCTCCTTGGTAGTGGAAGGGTTAAACTAATAACTGATCATATCACCTGAGCGAGTATCTCGAAAAAATAAGTTCCAACTACCCATGAACTCTTAATCAGAGATTCAGACTGAACCTCTTTCATAACGCGTAGTAGTTATAAAACACAGTGGATGGATATTAGTAACAAACAAAAATTCAGTTTAAAACCTTTGATTTGGTAAAAAAAATATTTGTATGAGTTACGGTTCTTGTAAGTCCATCCGGCATTCTGCGAGCGAGGGCCTTCCTAATGAGGGTGTTCTAGAGACTACCTGGGTCCATCCGCCATGCAGTCCCCCTGAAATCGACACTACCCAATATTTCATATTGAAATCTGTTTACTCCATAAATTATTTACTTGTGGGTGTCCCTGCGTCTTGGTTTGTCAAAAACTCAACATTCCTCCGCTGGAGACTTGACCAGGGAATGATTCCCTTGATGAAGTCTCCGGCAGAGAGAATTCTCCCCTGATGAAGTCTCCGGCAGAGATGTTACTCCCCCGTTAAAGTCTCCGGGAGGGGGAATGAAAAATGGACCGCGAATGTTTTAGCAATCTCTTTTACATCCGTTTTAGAGAGTATATAGTACCTTATTAAATCCACGCTCCCTCGGATTTTCATAGTAGAGATACATAACATGGGAGTGTTCTCATTCCCACAAGTTGATGATATCAGCCGATACACAAAGACGTTTTGTCATTTGCCTAACTTACAAATCATGTCATTTTCCAATTTGAAATTGTCACCGAAAATGTATTTACGAGTAGGTTACATGCACATAGTTTTGTTGGTAATACGTTGATAAACGCCAGAATAAGGTTAATGAGGTAAACACTGAAATCTATATGCTTCATGTTCAGATTAGCTTTATTCTGAAGACGAAATAATGTGTATATCTTTGTAGCGGGATAAGGTGAAACTGCACCGTACAGTTTTCCTCAGGCTGACATCGCCAGCGATGTCTAGATTCCTGATATGACATGAAAGTTCCGCAAGGAGGACATAGTTGGCCTGCGCGAGGAGCAAGATAACCATGTTCCTCTAGGAAGCTGATGCCATCTTCCGCGGTAGCAAGCGATCGTCCAGCGTCATAAATCGTCAGAGTACATCCAGAGCAAGGTATGTCGCAGGTACGAGTAGATGAGCGAAGCGAACAAACCAGCAGGGAAACGAAGACTGATGTGCGAGTAGGAAAAGAGCCTAGGGCACGTGACGTTAAACGCATGGTGATAGTAATTGGTTTGTAAAATGGGAATGGAGTGAATCATTCCGACGGAGAGATTTATTTAATGTTCACGATCACCTGTGCCCCCGCAACACGTCCTGTAGCATTTTGCTATCGATGTATCATCTAAATTTTGCCCTTCACTGCGAGAACCAATTTTCCCTCCTTAATCCACAATTTTAATAGATTTCCTATCTTAAATAATTTATTTTCTTAAGATCTTGTGCAGTAACAATGAACCGCGAGTGAAATATTTGCCCTTCACTGCTCGTGCGCGCGCTCGCTGTGAAGGGCAAACATTTCCATGTTCTCATAGGGAAACCGAGAAAAAAAGCAGAAAATATCGATCAAAGAGTAGGGAAACCCTGTGCTCGTTACTCTAAAATGGGAAAATTAAGGCTGTGTACCCCGTGCCTGCGACTCAGAACGTCGACAATGAGAAGAGGTGAAATTATGACGATGCCCTCTGGTGGCGAGTGACAAAACACGGCAATATGGCGTCGAAAACATCGGAAAAATTGCGCAAAAGCGTGAATTAGAATAAAAATATCTTTGGAAGAACAAATGTCACGGGAATGCGGTAACTACCGACACAATTGTCAGAGCATCATTTTAAGGTAAAAGTAAGCCGATATCTGTGCTGAGTACGGTTGAAAAGTTAAAAGCGAAAAAGAGTGAGACCTCTTCGCGAACATCTACCTTTAATTAAACTAATTACACAGAATATGCTACCCTAATAGTAAATAATGAAAACAATAGAAAAACTTGCCTTGCTTCAGTAACTTGGCGGAGTCCATTCATTGGCGTCTCCCATCCAACTTGAATTGCGAAGGCATCCACCTCGAATCGCATAAACGGCAAACGTGACGATGGAATTTGAGACAGTTGCACCGGGGAATATATAACCATAATATTTAGGCAGTATTTTATTCCCCCTAGCACGATGTGTTAATATATGCTGTAAGCAACCAAAATATCGATCTTCACTTGTTCAACGTAGCGGACGCTGCGCCATTTGCTAGTTGAAACCCGCATTTTTCAAAACCAAGTCCTTATCCGGGTATCCAGCATAGGTTTTGAATCCCTAAACATTTTTGAGTCGACATATAGCTTTCGCCGGATTACGTGGTATAAAGGTTCGGTTGATCCATGCCATACTAATGGTACAAACATTAATTGAGGGCCATAATTAAAAAAAATAGAAAAACTGTATTACTATATGACATTTAAACATTTATTTATACACATAATCGTTTAGATCGTTGAGTGCTGCCTAAAATTGCAATGTACATATAACATGAACGTTCTCATAAATTTCCAGGGGGACACATTTAGTCCCAAGTATGTTCCCCATTTTCCCCCTGGAACATAAAGGTTCCCATAAATTTCCAGGGGGGACGCTTGCTCCCATGTATGTTCCCCCTGGAACGTGAAGGTTCCCATAAATTTCCAGGGGGGACGCTTTTTCCCATGTATGTTCCCCCTGGAACATGAAAGTTCCCATAAATTTCCAGGGGGGTCGCTTGTTCCCATGTATGTTTCCGGGGGGAAATAGCCTGGAACGCCCTGGAACCATTTAACAGGAAATGTTACTTCTCATTGCCTTGGTTTCAGATAATTCAACACAGAGGCTGATCAAATCATTATTGTTGAACCTCTCATCATTTTAGGGAGGTAGACGTTCATCACAGTCATCTGGTGTCTCAACTATTACATGAAAGCCTATCTCACTATCTTCTATGCTATCAGAGCTGCAGCTTGAAGTCATGCCCTCCGAACCAATTGGTTCAAATTATTTTTTAGGATAGTGTCTATTAATAGACACTTTCCTAAAAAATAATTTGTAACTTATTCAGTCAAGCAAAAGTGGCAGGTACAGATTACACTTTATTTACTTAGTTATAGATAATGTAAAATAATTCTACTGACATGATAGTTCAAAAGACTGGAGATTAATTTTGAATTGCCACAAATATACAAAAAAATTCTGAAAGTGGTGAAAATGGAATTCAAAGCGACAGAAACGCATATACCAGCGATCGATCTGAAAATGAAACACGCATTGGTATACGGTTAATTACTTTAACTCTGATTCAAAATGCGTACTAGAGCTTGTATTGTCATCATTCTTCATTAGTCCAAAGAACGAGGTTTTGCTTGTTTCAACAATTTTACTCCGGTACAATGTTCTCCGTGGAATAATGGAGCTAGAACCCGGAGATAAATAATTTTTGTAGGAACTTATACTTTCTACTGGTTTGCCGGAAGACTTAGACGCCGACATGGTTATCTATGGCTATCCACGTTTTCCACCCTAGGTATGATTAAATCAATGAAATTCACTTTGATATCTCGTTTCCGTTGATATAATAATTTCTTGTTTCCCATCGTATCGTTTTTTGCAGGCGCTATTGCCATGCATTCCCAATGGCATTGATATCCCTGGCTTCATGTATCATTTGTCATTATAACACGTACAGTATTTTATTTTACTACTATGAATAAATTAACTGTGTTAAAACAGGGTAAAATTGTAGTCTCGTTTGGCAACGTTCCGTTGTACCATAGAGTAAGGTATTACTCTGTGGGTGTACACATCACATGTATCAGAAAATTATTTTCTATACTCCCTGGTGGGTTATACGGGAGTGTCGACAATCTGAAATTTCGTCATCATATTTCAGATTTTCTTAAATACGTCATCAAATTTCCGACAAGATAGCGCCCACGGCTCATTTGGCAGTTCTTCGTTCACGGAACGACTCAAACCCGAAGCTTCCGTGTCGACCGTAATTCTTCGGCGAACGGCGCTAGCGTCGCACCTGAAATCAAAGAGCATCATGGGGGAAAAAACCCCGCCACTACCCGGAGCCAAGCATTTCAAGCGCTTTCCGTTAGTGTTTTTGCGGTACATGCGAGTCAGGTGAGTAATGCTAATTTACTTCTAACATATTTTCATAAATCGAGGTTGATTAATGACATTCCCGGAATGTATTCTAATAGAAATTCTCGTATTTAATGCCTTTATAGTTTTTTGGTATAGTGGAAAATCAGTCTTCTTCGTGTAAATGGTTATTATCGCCATTCTAATAGGTATGATCTATGCAATCAGAATATCACTCATCCAGCAGTTATTTCATTTGTAAATACTATTTGGATGCCTTGGGTTTGAGTTACCTACTTAAAAAGGAATTCCTTTCCCTGTTGAGCTTCAACGATATCTTAGTATGCTGTTGACGCTCATGTAATTCAAAGTTACTTCCGACTTGCACGCATGTTGGACGCATAAATTAAAAAAGATTTGTACGAATCATTTTTCATGGATAACCTTCCATCCGTTCACATTTTAGAGACATGGATGACTGGGCTATCGAGGCGGCAATAGTGAGGCGGCGTAGGAATGAGGAGGAAGGCCGACGGGAAGGGACATAAGGCTTTTCATATAGGCCAACAGGACTTTCCGTTGATATGGTGTTACGTAACGGTTGCCTATGATTAATTAGAACTAAATTTCTCATCCTCAAACTAGTAAAACGGACGTGCAAAAAAAATAATACCACGGAACTGGATAATAATTATAACGTTATTAACAGCCTCAACCGCCGTAAATTAATTAAATCCATGCATTCATGACATAAAATATTGTTTTACTCTTCTATGTAACACACAAAAACACATGCTAAATTACACCTAATTCATAATCCTAGGTTAAAAACTCACCGCCTTCTGTGGGTTCCATTTTCCTTAGATTTACTTTGCCGCCAAATTGCAATAAAAACAAATTCGAAACTCTTAGCGGTGCGCTAAACGCAGAAGAAACGGAACACAAAACTGAGCCAACGGCTCTGACATCAGCTCATAGATTCGTTGAAAATTTCGTTCGATTGGGTCTTTTTGCCGTTCATTGAATGACTCAATGAATGAATGTCGACAAGATGAACGTCGACTATCCCGGATAACCACCAACGAATGTATGGTAGCGAACAAGAGAACAACGATATTTTACCCATGTCACGATAATTTACCGATTTCGCTCACGGATATAAAAAAACGTTTTCTCCCACTCATAACATGAGTGTTAATGTATGACAGGGCCGCATAGCCCTAATTTCGCCCTAAAGAAAGTCACCATTATAATAATAGTTATTATTATTAAGTATTGTCTCCGCCGACTATGGTGGACCACCGTCTTCGTGAACATATGACGTCATCATGTGTTCCGATGACCTCAAATTTTTTGTTAGAAATCCATAAAAAATATATTGTGAATTATTTTTTCAAAAAGGTTTCACAAAGGTTGATTGACGTTTAGAGGCAATGTAAATTATAACATTAATAAGTCTATATTTACCTAGGCTCACTCGTGACGAACGCAACGGTGGCTCCCTCGTCACATTGTTGCGTGTGCATTTCAGTAATTCTCTCCGCGTCTCGTCGCCATTTTGCCGAATTCTGTGAGTACAGCAACTGGCGTCGCCGTTACTGCGCAATCTGTAGTATTTTTAAACGTGATGATGGCCACAGAAAACACTTGTAAGACATATGATGGGCACTTAGGTCCATTATGTATTACAAATATCAACCCTAACACGAATATCGACTTCGGAACGATAAGGATGGGCTGCCGTGGAAGCGTGGTTTACGCTCCCACAAACGACAATCTGGTAAGTTAATTGCTGAATAGATCTCCAATAGTTTGGCGTTAGCACGATCGTTTTAACATTTTCTTTCCTTAGGACGTACGGAGTTTCAAAGTTAAGAGGCGTAAAAGGGCACGCACTCTTCGACACGTGTTCCGATTTGACAGGACTACATTTACCATGAGACCAAAGGAAAAGATAGAATTAAATATAGAATTCACACCTCTAAAGCCCTTTCAAACTTATGTAGATTACGTTTATATTTACTGTCAAGATTTTCCCGTGACTCAGATCTGCCTTAAAGGAAAAAGCATAGGTAAGAAACTCTAAATTTCTTTGATGCCCAGTGGACCAAAACAACTCTTCCTTTGTCTAGAATTGGCATGGATGATACTATCTTTTATTTGCAGGACCATACATCGTGCCCTCGGCCTCCGAGATCACTCTCAGAACAAACATGGGCACCGTGGTAGACAGCAAATTGGAGCTCTGCAATTACTCATCGGCACCTGCAGAGTTTTATTTTGACGTGGACATTCAAAACTCATTATTCCGATTTGACCCAGCTCGAAGCATAATAGGAGGTGGTGAAACTTCCGTAATCAGAATAGAATTTAAACCGCCATTCGAGGGAACCGTAGAAAAACAAGTGTTCTGTTTCGTAGAAAACCAGGTAAGATACTGTTGTCATTGGACCCTCAGATGTGACCGTAATCACCTCATTATTTCGTCACTTTTTCTTTCGCAGGAGCCCTTATCATTCCATATGATCGGCGTAAGCGGTCGTTGCGGGATTGGTCATAACATGCCAACGATCAGAAGGTATGATTTTAGAGATAATATATTTGTTATGCAATAATATAATATTCTATCCTCAGCTTGGTTGTCATTACTACCCCGAAACCCCACAAAACGCCATATATATGGCATATACGTGTTATTTCTTTCCTGCAGGCATCCGGGATTGCCTGCAATTTCGAAGAGACGAAGCACCTTGGAGGCATATGTCCATCGTGAGTGGGAGGCAGTACTGGAAATCTTACCCGAGAAAATTATTAAAATATCAGGTGAAGACTTGAGCTCCTGCTTCCAGGTCCGAAATAAAACGGATACTTCCTTCACACTGGTGTGGTCCCCAGGTACGTGCCATTTCCATTTCTGTCCTTTCACTTTGTAAGAGAATGTGGGTGTTCAAAGATGTCTTGCTTCATCTGTGAGAAGTACTTAGTGGAAATTCTAGTGAATGCTTGTTTTTATGCTCCCTGAGAAAACATCTGTTTCATATTCTGAAAACAAAGCTCTGCTTAAGTGGTGAATAACGTCAATGGAGGCAGACGATGCTTGGTGGAATTTAGTTGCACTGAACATGTTAAAAGAAAACTTTGTACAATTCCACAATACGATGTATTTTTACTGATGTCGATAAAAACACATCATATTGTGGAATTGTACAAAGTTTTTCTTCTAACACGTTCTCCGCTTAAGTGTCTGTGCTGACAGATCTGCAAATTATTGAATCGTTATTTATATCATTGGTAGGAGTCCATGAGAAATAGTAAGTATTGATTGTTTGTTTGTGGGCAACTGCCAAATTATGATATAAGTACAATTTTGGAAATGGAACATCAAAACTGAACATGAGAAAATACACCTATATCAACATAAAAATGTAAGTAGGGTACAAATGATAAGATATCTACAATGGGCATGATTACATTAAAACGTAAGAAAGAATCTTATAGCTAAGAAGAATCATACAGAGTCAATTGTATATATAATACCACAGGTTTTTAATGCATTTAAAGACATGTGTCATATGGCATCCATATCACAATTAGGTAACTTGTTAAAATAAATGCATAATTCTATTTTAAGGAGAGAACTACTTTGTATAGTTCCTCTTACAAAACTTTCATGGAGGATTTTGAATAAATGGTATTTTATGTGGGAACATTAAAAAAGAGTAATTCCAATAAGGGTGAAATTTTAATATAGCCATTGCAATAACTTAAAAATAAATACTATATCAGAGATGAAATGCCTTAGGGAAAGAGGCAAACTATCAAATAACAACATTCAATCAATAAATGGAACATAATAAGAATCAGTTTTATTACCAATAAATCTTAAATAAATATATCTGAGAAACCTATTCTGTACTTTTTCGAAAAGGTTAATATGGTTTTATAATAAGGCTCCAAGGTATAAGTTATTATGCTCTAATACTGGACATGCAAGACTTAACTTCCTACTAGCCATACTATGCCAGACTTCTAAGCTTACACATCATGTGATCACTTGACTTAAGGAATTATACAACCCAGAGTTTTAAGAAATTTCTTGACTACATTATCCATGTGGGTAACATATCCGAGTGTAATTCACTCCTAAATGTGAGATATGTTTCATATGTGCAAGTGCAATTCCATCAATTAAATAGTCATAGACAATATGAGACTTCTGATGGTAAAAGGAAATGACACTAGTGATTTGACACTACTATTCAAATACCATGTAGAAAATCTTTTCACACTTTCATTAAAAACTATACAGTCATTTATAGATTTATTCACTGTAAAGATTTTCACATCATCAGCATGCATAAGGAAGTGACATGGAGATAGAGAGTTACCAATGTCATACATAAAAATTAAGAAAAGTAGAGGGTACATGTAAGGCTCTCCAGAGTTGGCATTAAATATTCTAGACTCAGTAGTTGGTAAGTTGGCCACCTGAGTGCGATCACATAAATAGTTTTTAATCCATTGAAGCAAGACACCATGGATACCATTGACCTCCTATTTATACAATAAGATAGAGTGGTTTACTTTTTTGAACGCTTTGGTGTGATCAGTGTAAATTGCATCAACTTGAAATCTATTCTCCAAGGTGACCTAACATAATTGTCAAAAACAAGGAGAGTGGTGGCTGTAGACTTTCTACTCCTGAAACCATGTTGCTCTGGTTCCAGTGAATGTTTCGCCTAATCAGATAATTTGTCTGCTAGGAAGATTTCCAGTATCTTAGCAGGGCAAGCCTGTTACACCATGGAGCATTAAAATCTTTATATCATTGAGGTCTGTTGATTTGAAGGTGGATATTACATAACTATGCTTTAGGACTTGAGGAATAATCTCGAAGAGAAGGATTTGTTAAATAAAACGTATAATGGATAAGCCAAGAGTGGCAGCATTTAGACAATCAGGTGCTATTTCATCAGGGCCACTGCCCTTGGTCAAGTCAATTGACTTTAGTGACAAGTGAGTTTAGAATGTATCTCTATCGACAGGAATAGAAAATATCGAAAATGATATCACAAAAAGGGTTCAAAATCTGTAAGGGAATCAGGTATACATGTATCATCAACACTGGAAAATGGTCAACAAAAAGGTTGGCAATATCTGAAGCCACAGCATTGTTATTTAGATACATGTTGTTGGATATACTATTAGACTTTGTAAGAAAATTAACATGGAGTACTTAACATTATTAGTTGTGTATGAGGCTCGTGCTCTTAAATAAATTATAGCATTCAAAGGACAGGGACACTCTGCTCGACAAGCCGAAAATTTCAGATGGTCATAAGCAAGACCCATGTTCTTGTATTTACTGTGCCACTCATGTTTCCATCTAATGAGGCCAATAAGACTTCTACTAAACCATTAAATGAATGAAAAGAGACCAATCCTTGTAGTTGAAGTGTAGAGTTTCATGGCATTATGAAGTCCACCATAAAATCCTTCAAAAGCTGCATCCAAAGTTAAACAACATGGTAAGCCAACCCAATTTATATTCTCCAATAAGGCATTGATGGAATCAAAGTTACTCCTTTTAAAGTCTTACCTACAAATGTTATACTCCTTCCGTGGCACCTTATGAATGTTAATTTCAGATACAATGACTGGATGATAATTATCACACATTATTATTGGGTTGTCCACAGAGTTACAGGAGACAGACTGAGATGGCTAAGTCAAGTATATTGCCATTAAATTTGTGAATGGAATTAACCTGGTTTAAATACAGATACTAAAGAGAGGAAGTCAGAATTCTTTATTCCTCAGTTAGTTGAACAGCAAAGGAATTTTGCAACTCTGCTTATGAAAAAAGGTCGGGTAGGTTGAAATCAACCGCAAACAAAGAGTCAGGAAGTTTGATATTCAGAAGAACTGTTTCCAAAGCAGAGTTCATATATCTCTTTAGGGGAGTGAGGAGGTAAGTATATAACCTCAGATAGAAATTTGAGGGTTCTTGGGAGACTGTGACAAGCAATTGATCTTTCAAATTATTGCACTGAATAGGTTTTGGCAAAAAATGTGTTGGTGCAGCAATTAGCACTCCACCCTTAGCAATGGTGTAAGAGTCGCTATCTTTTCTGTAAATAGTGTAACCAGGTAATCAAAGTTCAGTATTTTCGACATCATCCCCAAGTTTTGTCTCGGTAAGTAAAATAATCTCATTATCCAAATGACTGATATCATATTGTATTAAAAATAGTTTAGACCCAATGCCCCTTACGATTTGTTAATAACTTGTTCAAAGGAGGCAACTATTGTAAAAATAAGGACAAGTAAGACTACTGCTACTTAAGTACTTCCTAGAGGGAGTGTCTACGAAAGCGGTACAATGTCACTAACCGGCTATATGTTTATGCTAGGCTGTGTGTGTCCACAAGCCCAAAGTTCATAGTTGTTTGTCGCATCCAGTAAGGTAACAAAGATTGTGAAAGTTAAAAATTTGTGCAAGGTTGCAATCCAACTCTACCATTACTGTCTTTGTTTCTCAAGATTTGTAGCATGGCGTGCACAGTAAAGATAAGAAGTCAAGTCAGTAGACTAAGTGTGGTGCACTGAAGATGTTTTGTACTGCTAAAACTTCCATGAAGAAGAATGTTAACTTCAATGAAGAAATAAAAAACCTCTGCAATAGGTATTATAATGATTTACATATCATGAGGTGAGGTAAGGTAGGATGGGGAGAGAGGGGAAGGAGCGTAAGGGGGTCAGTGACTTAAGCGGAGCGATCCATTATAGGCTGCAGAAAAAACCATATACGTGGCATCTCTAATGTTTTTAGTTGAAGGGGCAATGCAGAGGGAGGGAGGGAAGTTAGGACGCCTACTCTGAAGCATTAATGGAAACTGAGGTTGTGAGAGGAAGCATGAGTGGGGACAGGGGAGGATAAATTTTGGGTTTGGGTGAGTTTAGACAGTGGTTTGGTAGAATTTAGGATGCTTGAGGTGTTAGGAAGGTGTCTAAAGGTGAGAGAGGGAGATTTTGGGAAGGTGTGAGTGGTGGTAAGATTGTCAGTGAGGAGTGGGAAAAGATTTATAAAGATTATTTTGAAGGAATGGATGCCTGGGAAGTAGGTGGTGCAGAAGGGGAGAGGAAGGGAGAAATATTTCTTTTGTTTAGGTAGTTTAGGAAGAAAGGGTTTTTTAGAATGTGCTTTTTTGAGAAGGGTCTCATGATATCCTCATCAGAGAAGAATTGGTGTAAGGAGGAATGGAACTTATCAGGGGAATCAGAGTTATTGCATCTGAGGTGCCTCGTATGAAAAGAGAGTATGGGTGGAATATTTTGGTGTGGGAGGGATGGCACCTGTTATAATGTTGGTATTGGTGTTTATTGGTGGGTTTAATGTAGACAGAGGTGCTGAAGTGGTGGTTGGAGAGGGTGATATCTACATCAAGGAAGGTGACGATAGAAGGGTGGAGGAGGCAGCAGTATTTGCACCTAGGATGTTGTCAAGTTGAGGAAAGTGGTGGAGGTGGATTGAAGGGAGGGTCTTGTTGATTTAAGAATGTCTCGCAGGTTTGAGGGACACTTATAAGAAGCTTTGGGACATGAGGGTGAGAGGAGGGAAATGGACAGTTCTAAAACTGCTATTTCTACAATGCTTCACACCTGCATCTTCTCTCTTCTTTTCCCTCGTTCATATTGTAGACATTTCCTTGTTACATCTAGCAATCTAGAAATCGGATCATAAATATTTGTTTTCCCCAGTTTATACACAACCTTGAACTCAGAAGCCTCATTACTCACCGTTCAATTCTCACAATCTTTTTTGTGTGGCCCAAAAAATTACCTCTTATAGTTTCTGTTCAGTTACAGATCAAATTCTTTACCATAAACATAGATATGGAAAACTTCACATGCCCAGCATACAACTACACTTAGTGCTTCCTTCTCAGTATGTGATTAAGTGCATACCTCTGTTCTGTTTTGGTTAATGCTCTACTTGCATATCTGACAATCCTTGTCTCATTCTTTTGAAATTGTGCTAGTACCACTCCTAATCCTACTCGATAAATTCTACATTTTGTTTTATTTCTGAAATATCCTAATACTTGGTGGGTCACCCATTCTACTTTTCAAGCTCTCAAATGATTTCTCTTCTTTAAAATCCCACACAAACGTTTCATTTATACAGGTTAGTCTTCTCAAAGGTTGTGCAATGATAGCTAGGATAGGAATAAACTTAACTGAAAAGTTAACAAGTCCCAAGAAAAACTTGTTGCTTTGATTTTAAGGTATTCTAGAAAAAGGATAAATTTATTACTTAACAGAATATGTAGTCTTAATGCCATAACCACTATTATGGTGGCTCACAAACAATTTCATTCAACCGATACTCACATTTTGGTGCATTCAATGTTAACCCCTTTCCCTTAAAGTGCAAAAATCTTTGCTTGGCCTCTCATCAGGTTCCTTTTTCCGTTTATGATCATATTATCCATATAAAATATGTCAGATTGGTAAAGAATATGTATGATGGTGTTTATACCAAGGTAAGAACCTGTGTTGGTGTGACAGAAAGTGTCCCAGTGACAGCCAAACTTCACCAGGGGTGGTCCTTAAGTCCCTACCTGTTCAACTTGGCGATGGACGTACTGATGAAAAAGGTCAAGAATTTGGTTTTGAGGTCCAGCATTTATGCAGATGATGTCGTAATAGTGGGAGAAAGAAAGTATAAGGCGGAAGAATCTTAGGAAAAATGGAGAGAGACTGTGGAGAATGGAGGCCTCAACATTAGTAGACAGAAGACGGAATATCTGTGGGTGGGTGGAGATGGCAGAGTAGGGGGATGGAATTATTAGGTAAAGGGTTGGGGAGGGTGAGGAAGTTCAAATATCTTGACTCCTACATCACCGAAAGTGGAGGTTTGGAAAGGGAGGTTAACCACAGAATTCAAGTGGGATGGATGAACTGCAAACAGTGTCCGGTGTTGTTTGTGACAGAAGGATAAAAAAATGGTTAAAGGGATAGACCTTTAAGACTGCCGTGAGACGAGCCCTGATATATAGCAGTGAGAACTGGCCAGTGAAGAAAGAATTAGAGGAGAAACTAAGATGTGGCAGAAATGAGGATGCTAGGATAGGCTATGGGTAAAAAAAAGAAGGATAGAATTAGAAATGACATACTTCAGGAGATGGCTGGAGTGGCGGAGGCATTAAAGAAGGCTCAGGAATGCTGGCTATGCTGGTATGGGCATTTAATGAGGAGGGAGGAGAGCCATAGTACAAAAAAGTTGCTCAACCAGGAAGTGGAGGGTAGGAGGCCCAGAGGAAGACCACGGAGAAGGTGGAAGTATTGCATAGCTGAAGACACGAGGGAGAAAAGACCGAGTGTGGAGGATACGAGGGACAGAAAGGAGTGAAAAAATAAAATAAAGAACAGTGGCCCATAGACAACGGAAAAAATAAAGAGAAATAAGAATCCATATAACAAGTCACACCTTCACAAACTTAAACTATTTGAATCATTACCTTCTGATTCACTTCAGGTTCACAATTAACAGCAAGCACAGGTCTTTTAAATCTCTTTAACCCAATATGTGTGCTAAATGTAGTTATATTTCTTGAATCCTCATCCAATTCAAGTTGATGATATGCCCATCTCATATACAGTTTACTAAATACACTGATCCCATGCAAATCATATAACAGGTCATCAACTGCTGGCAAAGGAAATCTCTCCCTTTCAATAGCCAAAGTAACAACCCTCATATCTATACACAAACACCATTTTCTTTCAATCGCACTTCCTTGGTGTGATCACAATTCGCGATGTCCTTCATGAATGCGAATTTACAGTTTTTATAACATCCCTCTTCAACAACTCATTTACAGTCTGTCCCTCAGTAGTCTGAAATCATAAGGTAACCATCTCAGGGGTTGTGAAACTTCTCTTACATTTAGTTTAACTGGTATTTTCAACTGAAAAACTTTTACATTTACCAACACTGTTAAAAATTCCAAAACATTCTCCTCGCAGTTCTTTATGATTTCTTCTAATACTTCCATTCACACACGTCACTGCAGCTTCATTACATACTTTCATTTCTATTATCAATACTTCCAATTTCATAGCAGTTACTTTACCCAACAATGATATACACTTTTCACCAAAATTGACCTCCAATTACCTCCCAACTCATCTATCCTGCTGCAATACTATACTGTATGCTGACGATACCTCTGCCATAGTTACAGCAGATAATCTGAGTAATTGAATCAGGTACACAAACAATACTGTCTAGGAAATGCATTGCTGGTGCAAAAGTTACATCCTTAAATTAACAAAGATAAAAATTCACTTATTCCATTCAGGAAAAGAAAAAAAACCTTATAAATAGCGATGTAAATGACTTAAAAGAGCTTAAGGGAGAAACTTAGCTCCCACTCTTTCTATTGATATTCTAAAAATGCTGAAGTGAATTCAAATATTTTATATGCAATTATGTTTTGGGGTAACTCCACTTTACCCAGCAGAGCTTTCTCTGCTCAGAAACAAGATTTTAAAGCCTTATATCAAGTCCTTGTCCATACATATGGCAAACCACTTTTAAAAAAAAGCAAGTATGTTAACACTGTCCTCAGTCTATATTCATAGTCATGTGTATATTTTGTAAAAGAGAATCCTGATAAATTCGCCATGAACTCCCAATATCAAGATCACTCCACCCATTCCAAAAACAATGTATGTACTCCCAAGTCAGTACTCATACCCGCTCTGTGCGAGGGACCGTTATCACTCAGCCACAATTTTGTTTAATAAATTACCAAATGACATAAAAAGCATTACCTCTCCTACTGCCTTAAAAAGGAAATTCAAATAATTTCTTATTAAAAATTTTACTATGATGTAAAAATTTTAAAATGATGTACCTACTTTGATGTACAATTTTTAATTTACATCATACTGTATCTTGTAATAATTTTATTGATCAACAGTGCATTTATTTGTCAAAACATTTTATGATAAGATATGTTACATTTTGGATGTTATATATTATTCATACATTATGTCATTCTGTGTATATTTTGTCTGTCCCTTATTGACATAAGCAGTCAGGTAGTTGCCAACAGTGAAATAAAAGTTATTATTATAATTATGATTTCATGGTGGAGTACTGGATGTAAGCAGAAAGAATTTTGAGATACAATTTGAAAAAACTCAGAATTATCCCCTTGATTATTTCAAATCTGGAAAATATGTTGAGGGGTATGCAGATGCCAATTTTGCCAGTGTCAAAGCTGATAGAGTATCCGGTACTGGGTATGCATTTAATTTAGGTTGGGGAGCAGTGGCCTGGGAAATTAGAAAGCTTTGTCAACCACGGAGGTGAAGTATGTCAGTCTGGCAACTGGTACTAAAGGATATTGTACTATCTAGAATTTTAAAAGAAATCTTTGGGAAGAATTGTAAAAGAAATACTGAGTAGTGAAGTAGTACATTTCTTCAATGACAATCAGTAAGTGGTCAAAAATGCAAGTTGTAGTGGTATTCCCAATTGTACAGGTACATACATATCCACATTGTCTCAAATACCATCTGTTAGTGCATATTAATGCATGCAAACTAGGGTCAAGATATATTTCAATTGCTTGTCGAACATGATTTCACAAATGCAATTAGAACGTACATAGAAGATAATAAGCTGAGCAGCTGTTAACAATCACAGTCTATCAATCCAGTTCTCAAAATATTGCACTGCAACTTGATAAAATGATGAATAACTATATATTTTTTTCAGATTCTCAAAGAAGATTCTCCATTGACCCGATGGTGTGTCATCTCCTTCCCAGGCTTGAGGCCAACTTTAGAGTTACTAAAGGCTTGACAGCATTCCAGAAGCCAGGGAGGATCGCAGGATATGGAATTGATCAAGGTGTCGGAATGAATGCACCCAGTGCAGAGGACTCTGCTGCATCAGCTGTTGTGGATGGGTGGCTCTTTTGGAATTCATCAGGGCACACCCTGCCATCAAAAAGCCAGCCATGGCAGGATTGCCAGAGATATATAAATGAGACATGGCAGTACTCCCTAATGCCAGTTAATTTTGAAGTCAGCTTTCTAGGTAAGGTGATAATTGTAAATTTCCCACACACTGGAAGCACATTTGCAATGTGAAATAAAGAGAGAATAGATTAAGCATTTATAATAATAATAATAATAATAATAATTTATTTGCCCGAAGATCATGTTACATTAGATATGTAGGAGATATAAGGCACGTCACAGAATCATAAATAGACACAGTAAATTACACAAACACTCATTGTTATACAATATTCATTCAGATATTTAAAACTTTGAGCTCAAAAATTCTTTTACAGAATAAAATATTTTGGAGCGAAAAAACTTTAATACATTTTTTCTGAATACTTTAACCTTAGTTTCAGATTTAAGCTCATATGGTAGATGGTTATAAATCATTATGCCCATGGACATTGGTCCATGCATGGCAGTGGTTGTCCTTACAAAATTTTGATGAAGGTCCATGTGCCTTCTGGTATTGTGACCATGAATACTGTTATTAGTTACATAGTTTGATAAGTTGATCTTGACAGACACACAAACAGCATACATGTAAATGCAGGGAATTGGTAGTAAACCGAGCTTCTTAAACAATGGAAGACAGTGTGCATCAGCCGTAGCATTACATATTAGCCTTATCACACGTTTCTGTATTTTAAAGATAATGCTAGCATGGGGGGAGGAACCCCAGAACAGAATGCTAAAAACCACATGTGAATAAAATTCACCATAATATATGGCTAACAGCACTTCAACACTTACTGATCGTCTTATGCTTCTAATAAGAAAGCATGTAGAGCTTAGCTTACTACGGAGTTTGCAGATGTGTTCGTCCCATGAAATGGTGTGGGTCAGCGATATTCCGAGGAATTGTGTGCTGGAGATTTGCGGGATACAGGTTCCATCTACGCTCACAGAAATAGGGGCAGGGGCTTTATTTTTGGTGGCAAAGTACATGAGACCAGACTTGTTGGTGTTCAGTTTTAGAAGATTGTGGAGGCACCAATCAGACAGTATGTTTGTGACGCTTTGAGCCCTGTGGGATAAAGCATTAACTGAAGGGGCAGACACAATTATGTTGGTGTCATCTGCATATAATACAGGCTCAACACCAGGCACAGCTTTCACGATTCCAGGTAAGTCATTTATATAAATTAAAAACAAAATAGGGCCTAAAATGGAGCCCTGGGGTACACCAATGGTGACTGCTTTTCCAGGAGAGACAAATTGTGAACCTTTTTTGGACAGTATAACATGTTGGCGACGTTCGCTCAAGTAGGATTTAATCCACAAGTAAGGGATGCCTCTTATCCCATATCTTCTTAGTTTAATTAATAGTATCTGGTGGTTAACAAGGTCGAATGCCTTTGAGAAATCAAAAAATAAGCCTAATGTTTCAGTTCTTTTGTCTAGGTTTGATAGAATTTGGTTCACCATGTAATAAGTGGCCGTGGATGTGGATCTTGATTTTCTGAACCCATTTTGGGAGGTATGCAGTAGGTTGTTAGCTTCAAGATATGAGGTCAACCGGGTATAGAAAACTTTTTCAAATAACTTCCCGATTTGGTTCAGTAGAGAGATAGGCCGGTAGGAATTCATGTCATGCTTGGAACCTTTGCCTTTGTAGATAGGGATGACTTTGGCAGTTTTAAGCGCAGCAGGGAAAACCCCAAGTCTTAGCGACTTGTTAATAAGAAATAACAAATGATCTTTAATAGTAAGGATTGAATTCTTTATAACTGTTACGGGAATACCATCTAGACCTGAAGTGTTTTTGTTAGGTAGATTATTGATAATTGTAGTCAGTTCCATTTCAGTACACGGAGTGAGATATAAAGAATTGCAGGAACTGGGGATATGCGAGTACAAGTCAGGATTCACAGGATTAGTGGTTGTCTGATGAAATAAATAGAAGTTGTTTAGAGTTGATGAAATTTCAGAATAGTCTGTAATAATATTGCCACAAGAGTCCAAGAGCTGAAGGTCGCAATGTTGAATACTTGGGCTCCTAGATTCTTTAACTATCTTCCAAATTTCTTTGGATTTATTGCTAGCGTTAGTGATTCTACGGTTGTTAAAGGATTTTTTTGAGGATTGTAGTATATTCCGGTAGTTTTTCTTTAGCGCGGCATATTCTGCCCGGTTAACCAAATCTCTTTTGTGTTTGTAGTATGCAGCAGCTGCCTTCATGTTTCTTGAGAGGCATCGAATTTCGTCAGTGACCCAATGATTTCTTTCTGTAGTCACAGAGAGCGAGCTTTTGGTTTTTTTGGGAACCAGGGGAAAGCAGATGTCAAAACAGTGCTGGAAGACAGAGTAGAAGTAGTTGAAGCTATTATCAAAAGATTCCTGGTTGTACATTTCTGACCAGTTCTGTGTATGCAGCATATCGCGAAAATAGTGTGTATTCTGATCGGAGAAATGTCTTTTGAAATGTTTTGTGCACTGATGTGGAGAGTGAACCGTGATTGAGCATAACAAGGGGAAATGATCTGATATATGAGATTTGAGTACCTCCACTTTAACATTCTCCAGGACAATGTTCGTCAAAATGTTGTCTAAAACAGTTGAGGAATTGCCGTAAACTCTCGTCGGTTCGATGTTAGTAGCACTGATGTTGAACGATGATAGCAAATCCATAAAATCTAGTTTGTTTTTAGAGTTCACCAGTAAATTACAGTTGAAATCGCCAGTAATAAGTAAGTTGGGATTAGTAACTGACCTATTAATTATTTCCAGTAGTTTAGCGAGTTTGGCGATAATATGGTTGGCGATAATAATTGGTTTAAGCAATAGATCCTACATATTTAATATGCTTGCATATACCATGGCAATTTAGCCATTGGGCTCTTAACTGGTATAATATGAATCGTTCTCTGAGTGTTTTTTCCTATGCTTGATATTTATTTTCAAATTATTCCCTTCTGTCAAACCTAATTGAAGTATAATCATGTATGATATCTGTACTGAGCAGGTCTGTACAACAAGGAGGAAATATGTGTACCTCTGCCTGGCTGTGAAGTTGTTCCAGTCACAATGATATTCCCCGTCCAAGGCCACACAGAAGACTTGTATGCAAGTTTTCTGATCCGCACTGATTCCCACCACAGACTACTGTATAACATCATTGCTCCTAAAACAGGGTAAGTTGGGATGTTGTAGATTAGAGGCATTACAGTCCAGGATTATTCAGTATATTGTAAAATGTTATGTTATACTTACTTACTTACTCCATGGCACTACAGCCCTTGCAGGGCCTAGGCCTCTCTGATAATGTTATCCTAGCCTTCAAAATCTTCTGCACGTCTTCTCAATCTTCTTATTCTCATCCCTCTTTGATCGTCCTCTACATCACCCAACCATCTTTTCCGTTGTCTTCCTCTTCATCTTCTAACACCTGAATGTCCTCTCTTTGTGACCATCCTATCTTCAGGCATTGTCATGTGCCTTAACCACTTTTTTCTATTACTTGTGATAGACTATATTTGGAAGATCGTAGAGTTCCTCCAGTTCTTTGATCCTACCTATGTATTTTCCACTGCCCGCCTTCGTTTGTTGCACCAAAAAACTTTGTCAATACTTTCCTTTGTTAGTTGTATTATTGTGTTAAGTTTGTAAGTATTTTTTTCATGTAATTTCACTCCAATTATTTTTGTTTGCTAGTGCAATTGTAAGAGAATTTCATTTGTCCACAGCTTTGTCTGTAGAGTAGCAATTGCGAGGTAGCCATTTTTTAAGTTCTTTGCATGTGTAAACTGGAAGCTTTTAGTAACCTTTTTTTGTGTGTTCACTAAGTATTACTTCGCCTTGCCATTTTAAGTAGTTCACAGCAGCAAATGTTATTTCAGATGTTGTACACTCTAGTGTTGTTGAAAAAATAACTCCTGTTTCAGAAAGGGATAAAATTACTTTTACTGATTCATTTTCATACTATGTCATCGTAAAAAAGCTAAAAAGAAAAAGTGATGCGCTAATGGTATTTACTAATTATCAGAATCAGTCCGAGGTTTTGTAGGAGAGAGAAATTATATTCCTCCAAAGCAATAATGGAGGTGAGTATACTTGGAATTATTTCCAGAATCATTTGGATAAGTGTGGGATAGCCCAGAAGCTGGCATTGCCACACTGCCATCAGGAAAATGGAAAGGCAGAACAAATGGACTTAATGGTTTTTGCTCTTCTGCATTGCATGCTTATTGATTCTGGTGTACCACACTGGTTTTGGGGAAAGGCATTAAATTCTGTGGCTTTCATTATAAATAGGTGTTTATCAGTGCAATATGTTTCAAAATACCCTTTGAAGTGTGGAGAAAAAGGAATCTTTCACTGGAAGAATTGGAAAATCTGAAGATTTTTTTTTGTTTTCAGACTTGGATCAGGGTTAGGGGAGAAGAGCTGGATACGAGAGCTGAAGAATGTGGGTATTCATGGTATATGCTGAGCAAAGTAAAGGTTACCAATTATGGAGCTTGAAAAGAAGAAAAATTTTCATTAGTAGACATGTATTTTTCTAATTAAAACACTTTTTCATTTAAGAAAAAACTCACTGATTGGATGAATAAATGGAGGTCAGATTAAACTCTTTGAGTGGAAGGTGAGAGTGACCACGCAGTCACTGAGGAAGTTAAAGAGGAAATGCTTATCATAGATGAAGTTTCATTGGAAAATAGTGTCGATTTCACCAGTTGGAGAATTCAAAGAGCTATAAACCAAAGGAAGTGCAGACAATGTGTACATTGCAATATATGTGTGGAATCTATAGAAAATATTGTTCCTACAAATGCTAAAGAGGCATTAAAAGGAAACTAATGAAACTATTGGAGAGAAGCAATGGAAGAATAAATGAAAATTTTAATTGTAAATGATAGCTGGGAAAAAGAGGAGAGGCCACAGAATAAGGTGATTGGGTCTAAATGGGTGTTTCGAATCAAAACTGATGAAGATGGGAAGGTGACAAGATGTAAAGTGAGGCTAGTAGCACAGAATTTGTCCCAGGTTGCAGAAGTTGGTTAATATCCATCCTGGTTTGACTCAGATCAGACCTGATGAAGATGGATCAGAAATTTCCATAAGAGTATATACGGATGATATTGGATTGTGGGGATAAGGAAAGGAGATAAACAACTTTAACCCTAGAGAGCTAACATGGGATATAAGGAACGTTAAATGTAATGCGTAGTCATTTTGACGAACATATTTGATGGTATGTGAAAATGATTTATTGCCTCACATTTTTGTATTTTACATGGTACATTTCTTTGATAGAGTCTTGTCAATGTACACACACTCTGACCTCATTTATCGTCCATTATTGGATTCAAAACAGTATCTTGCTTGATGTACCCGCATACAGCTCTGGAAGAATGGCAACAATACATTTTCGTCATCCTCCGTTTCTTGCTTGGGCAATAGGCACATAGTATAGTGTGTTTTATTGATTCAAAAACTTCTGCTTCATCTGTTGGCATATTCATCAGAAGTATTTCTGCCATAAACGAGTGCAGCATGCGCGGCAAGTTGCGCATTTCAAGGTGATGTGTCTCCCATGGCTTCATAAGTTCATACTGCAGCTCTTTTGCAAATTGCCTCCTAGTCATAGGTTTTTATTTATTGTTGAACGTATTGTGAACATAGATCACATAAATGGTTACTAGAATAATATTCAACATATCAAAGGAGGCACAGAGTGGCCATCTTCTAGTGTTTCTACTACAATTCATATTATTGTTCATCTGGTCTAGCTTGTCTATGCCACCCTTCATGTTGTTATAATCATCAATTGTTATTAGTTTCTTTGAGGTAGGATTGATCTCTGCTCTTGCATGAGTGGTCGAAAGAACTAAGACCATTGTTTGACTTGGTTTTGACAACACAAGTGTTTTTTCATGGCGAAAACAAAACATAGATGTGCCTACTTTTCTTGTCACATGATTCAGTAAGGCAGGTGGAATTTCTCGATTATTTTTTACAAATATTGCCTAGTATTGTCAAGTTATATGGGGATTTCAATACTTCAGTTGCCAAGGGAACAGATATGAACCAATTGTCCATTGTTATGTTGTGATTGCTTTCGTGGGCACTCTTTGTTAAGGTTTTCAAAATGAAATCCCTTAATGGTTGAGTAGCAGGTGCAGTGTTCTTACCAAGATATGGCATTGCATCAATCATGAACTTAGTTGTGTTGTCAAATACCATAACAATTTTGATGCCATACTTTGATGGCTTGTTATGAATGTAAATTTTGAAAGGGCTCCGCCCCCTGAAAGCAAGAAGTTGCTCATCAATCGTAAGGTTTGATCCAGGTTTATAGGTTTCCCTATCGGCAGATATAAACTGTTAACAAATCTCTCTTATTGGAGCTAATTTGTCTATTTATGTCCTCTCAAGCCTTATTGTCTGGTCATCAAGACGTATACATTCACAAAGGAAGTCAAATCTGTCACAACTCATTGTGGCTTTGTACCTCATCCTTGAATATTCCGCATCGAAAATCTCCTTTGTAGTTATGTAGCTATTCTTTTGAACAGCAGATGAAATCAAAACACTTATAAATGCATCAAATTCTTCTCCACACAAATCAGACACTGTTGCACTTTGGACACTATAATTTGCAGATTTTGCTGCAATTTTTTCATTATTTAGTGTGCTTGATTATTTTGTCACGCATTGTCTGGGTAAAATACAAGGAAAATGTTTCCCTTGGTGAAATTGCACTTTTTGCTCTCTATCTTTTGGCCCCTGCCTGTTGTGAATAATATTCCTAGCTGCTGAGCGAGTTTTGGTGGTCTAGAAAGAACTGTGGTTCAACGGTACTAATTTTTTCCTACTAGACTACTTTTAATGCTTACTATTCTATAAGGATCTGTTTTACTAGTCCTGGTATGGGGCTGATCTAGTCCCTCTACAGAGCATTCCACTTCCTTGGAGCTTGAGTCTGAGGAATGATGAGATATTGTCTCATTGTTGAAAATGTGAAAAGTTGGGTCATTGAAATTGCTGTCCGATAACACAATGTCGTCTTCCTCTACATTGTCTTCAGTTTCACTGCCACTATTCTCACTATCACTCTCACCTTATGTTTCCTCTAGGAATTTCACGATCTTTTCTGTGGAAGGGATTTAAGTAGATGCCATATTTAACAGGAACTTGAGACGAAAATGTTCAAACGTTCTGAGACTCAATATGTAGAAAGAGATCAGAAAGAAGTCTTGTTACTTAGATTTAAATAAAACAGCAAACAAAATCTTGAATTTCCAGTCGAATAGGGAATTATACTTACCGCAAAGCTAATTCTTCATCACAAAGACTATGCAGATCAAATAACTCGTTAACGAGACAAGTTTCCAATGTGACCGATGTATCAAGCAGATCACAAGTTGAGAATTCAATTCAAAAGACTTTATTATGTGATGGTGTTGTTTTGCAAGATTGTAGAGAGACAAGCCACCATGGAGAGAACCATGCTGGTGAGGGGAGTTATATGGTAGAGTAAATTAGGAGTCTACCATGTATAACGCGTTCAAAAATAATGAATGGATTGGTTAAATAGATAATAGGATGGTAATTCTTGACTTAGGTTTTTAAGCCAAATTTCAGGATTGGAGTAGCATTTACCTGTTTCTATTCACTTGGAAATGAGCCAGTGGAAAAGAATCTGTTAAAACGGATTGAAATTGAAATGTATAGGGAGTTAGCCGTGCAGTTTAGGAAGAGGGAACCGATGTTCTCAGAACACGTGGATTTAGATAAAGGCAATATAGTTAGGTATATTAAAATTTGCAGCAGATTGGTTGAGATACTGGAGTGGGAATGAATGCATACAGGTTGTAGGTCAGGTAAAGGTAAGGAGGGCACTGCATGGTTAAAATTACAGGAAAATTAGTCATTAAATGCAGAGGGGTGGGAATCGCCTTCGATGTTAACATCAATATACTTTACTGAAGCTGGGATTCGGGTGGACTTCCTCCTAGTATTAATTAATGACCAAAACCTTTTAGAAGTGTTTGAAAGGCCATCAGTTATTTCCATGATATAGCTTTTGTAGACCTGCCATAGGAGAAAGCAAGAGTGTTGTCTCATGGCCACAATAGTGAGCATTGGGATGGCTTCTCCACTGTTTCCAGGCCCTTCGTTTTTTAGGGCAAGGGTTGTTTACTGGAAGTGGCAGGTAGGTCTTTTCTTCGACATGCAATGTGCAGGGATTAAGTCTTCAATGACTCTGTGGAGAATGTATTAGAAGAGATCCAGGCCCTCTTGGGGAGTACCACACTCAAGTAATCTCCAGAGAAGGAGGGAAAGGGCACGGTTTGTTGCTGGCCACTTCACTCTCTTCCAGGCCTGTAGAATCCTGGGCGGTTGAAAAGAATGGGATATTAGGGGGTGCTGAAGGGCAAGAGAGCTATGGAGTGACTCGTGGTCAGAGGAGAAAATATTCTTACCTACGTCCACTGAAGTACGTCGAAGGGTTGACAAAACTAAATCAAAAGTACCAAAGTTCTTGTTGTAAATGCATTGCACTGGTGAAGACTGAACGATGAAGTTATCCAAGTATTCCTCACCAGGGGTGGCCACATGACCCTCTGTGAGAGAAGTCCACTGGATGGACAGTTTGAAGTCCCCAAAGATTATCAAGTAACCCAAAGGACAAACGGGGAGAACAGAATTGAAGTAGGCTTTGAGCACAGAAGAGTTACTATCAGGCGGGCATTAGATGCAACCAATGAAAATTTATCTTGTACTGGTGTCTCGGAACTGAACTTTAACCTCAGTTCACGGAATCTCACAGTGGAATTCAAGGCTAGCCCATTGGGTTGTGTGGGAATATTCTTTTCGATAGCTACGAGAATGCCTCCTCCCCGAGAGCTACAGTCACGGTGGAAGATTTGATACGTTGATGAAAAATCCGTTTCGAAGTTAGACACGTTAGCATTGAGCCAATTCTTTGTCAGGGCATTTATTGTAAAAAAAACATAAGTTCAGAAAAGTGAGAACCAACTACATAAAGCTTGATGTTAATGCTCCTAACACTTAGATAGTAGTTATTGAATGCTGGTCCAGGGCTTAACTTCACATCACCAGAGTGTAGTATGATTAAAGTGAAGAACTTTCAATCTGGGACAGGGTGCCCAGGCGAAAGGGAAATAGACTGTAGGGTTTACCAGTAGGAATGGGGCAAGTAAAGGGTGGAAGCGGGTATCGTGCTCCCTAGAGAGTGCGCATGTAGTGGTCACAAGAAGGAGTGGATGGGTGACATCGAATATTGTGGGGAACAAGGGAACACAAAACAGCTTCTGGAGCGCAATAAAAGAATTGAATGAAGAATACAGAAAAATTAGGGGATCAGGAGCACTCAGTAGCAGAGGGACCATGAAATCATGTAGGAAAGCAAAGCTGCACCAAACAAAAAATACAAAAAAACTAGCCCTGGAAACACTCATATGACTTTAACAGTGGCCATCTTGGCACCTATGATGTATAATTTATATGGACTATCAATGTGCCATTGCATTGGCTAAGAATAAAGAGACTTCAGACAGAACAAAATGTATCGACTTTGGTTACAATTTCCTTTGGGATGAAGAGGAGAGTGGAAAGATGAGCCTTAAATATTTCTCCTCCGAGTGTAATTTGGCTGGTATTATGACTAAGTTTTTGCCAGGTATAAGATTAAAGTTAAATGCAAATAAACTGTGAATGGAGACTTTATAGGCAATTTTAATTTAAAGATATTTGATATTTTTTTGTTATTTTATTTTGGTTTTACTTTTTGAGGTTTGGTTTTAAAAGGGTAAGATGTGTTGCTTTGACGTTATTAAATTTATAATGTAAGTTTGACAAAAAATCTCGATATGTTTCCTTTATGCCAACCTTTGCAATAAAGTCCCCTTAAACTATTTTCACATCTTGTCTTGAGATGCTATCCATTTCCTTTTCTAGTTGTTCACATAGTTCTCCTCATCCTCCGCACCCACTCTTGCTGCACATACACATACAAATGTTATGTTGAAGAAACGGGCCTTCATCCATAGAGTGCATATGCTTTGGTTTATAGACTTGAAATAAAGTGCTGCTGCTTTAAATTTATTAAGAAGCCTGTACCTCGTATTGCACTGCTCTCTCTTCCACTGCTCTCTGCCACTACTTATTATTCACTCTCCTTTCCATGTAATTTCTTATTATTTATTATTTCCATTAACTTTTGTTATGTTTTTGTATATTATGTTATAATATTTTTATATATTACAATATTTTTTGTTCTGCAATCTTATATTGTTTTCATTGAAGGCTCTTTTTATTTCAGGGAGTTCTTGGCTAAGCCAATGGAGGGAGTCGTAAATAACGAGTTCCGAGTAATTGTAGTTGGTCGCATCCCAAGATTCAAACATCTGATGCACCCAGAGCGGTGGACTATTGCCTTAGATGGACGGGAAGCTGACATGGTAACACTTAAGTGATGTTCTTTTTTAAATCAGTCACGGAGACTGCTTATTCTCCTTCTCTTTTTTAATGTACTTCTAGGCCAATGTGGACCTTCTGGTGACTGACGTTACCCTGAACGTCAAGTTTGGCGAACTTGGTGATATCATCACTTTTCCTCCAGTCATGTTGGGAAACTCTCAAGAGACAACATTCATGGTGCACAACAACAGTCCATTTTGGGTCCAGTAAGTACCTAGGCACATTGTGGCACACCTTAGAATCATTAAATGGCTTATTGTAGAGAAACTGTGCAAATAATCAAAAATATAGCTCTCCCTAAACGCAAACTTTTTTTTTCTAAATTTTTGCGTAATTTAAAAATTTGTCACTTTTTATTAAAGGACAATTACTTTTAAAATTTACAATGAGTAATTATCGTCTGACCTAGTGTTGAATACGAATTGTTGAACTTTTTTTACTAAAACCATAAACAATACTTCAAATCGCCAATAGATGATGGGAGCAGTTAAAGGGTTAAACGGCAAGAGTCACTCATTCCAAAAAGACCATCAGTGTTTATCTGCAGTCTCTCCTCAGAACCAGTTTTGGACTTCTCCATCCGTACCCTAGTTACATTCCTTGTTGAGTGACATGGCTAAGCAACTTGGCATTCTTAGACCCTGCCAGCCAATTTGTCAGAGTTTAATGTCTTCAGGTTGGGATACATATGTCACGACAAGAATGAGATACCCATTACTGGACTGGGAACTGCTGCTTATTGCCCTGAAACAAACACTTTTGATTATACATATCTCTTCTCTTTCTCCTTCACTCACATTTTCCCCTCAATCGCTCTTGATACTGCCCATTACCATTTCCTTGCCTCATTTTAGATGTAATTTTGTGTGTGGCAGATTTTCAATTCAGTCAACAGAACTTTTGTATAAGAATGATGGGTTATATCCACACAATTTTTTGCATTTATTTCTTTCAGTCTTTCATCAGTCATTCCCAAAGAGCCAGCCACTTTGGCACAAGCAACTAGATTCTCCTATCCAATGTTTCCAGAATCATGTTTTTTGCATGGGCTCTGGGACTATTGGATCTTCTGTAACCCTTAGTCATTTGCTTACGAAAATGTGTACGCAGGTTTTATGGAAATTCTATTATTTCACATGCTGTCTAAATAAAATGTAACAATGACTATGATAAAAAAATAGGAGAAACTTAAATCATCTCCCATTAAGTTAGAACTAATCAGAGGCCCAAATCCAATTTCAGGTTATCGTGCAACACGAATGAGATTCCTTCCACTCTCAATATTGGCGAGGCAGTATTATCCATAGGACCACATGACAAAATTAGCCTAAGATGGGAATACCAACCCACTGCTGTGGGTTTGAACTCCGAGATCATAACGTATACTGCCAAGGAAGTAAGGAGTCCAGATGTAGAAGAACTGTTGGACAAAGTACTAGAGTGCACATTGGAAAAAATCAGAGAATACCTGCCTGCTACTAATAAAGCCTTGACAAAAGATGATTTTGAGGGTCAAAAGCAGGAGTACAAAATATCTGTTGAAATTCTCTGCAGAAACATTTATCCTCTGGTAAGACATTCACATTTGCACTGAGGGTTTACTTTACTCCTTGTCATCATGAGCATTTCTTTTTAGAAAATGGATATCGAGCATTTAATGTTGAATACAAAGGAAAGATATAAATGCTTGATCATATGTGACTTATGCTCAGAACCCTAATGAACTGAGTAGACATTCAGCTGGGAATAAGAAGGCATATATGTTTAGTTATGCAAATTTAAAGACTTGCCAATCCACCACCGCTAGGTTTCCCCTTTACTCCCCATATTCAGGCTCCTCACATTTCCTTCAATCTTTTCAGCACAAGGTATTGGTGGCATTCAAAATTTTAGTTAGATAATAAATTATTCACCCCCATAATGAAGTATCACCATGGAATAAATGAATTTGACACATGGATAGCTTGTTTGAAATCTCCTGGCCCTTAGACATGAGGGATAGTTGTGAGTGAGAAAAGGATGAGCTAGGGGAAGGGAAGGCATACCTCTCCCTTCGGTTGGTTCCTAGGTGACGGAAGGAAAGGGATTGAAGGTGGGTAAAGTGGCCTACACAATTGCAAAGGTGAGGAAATACCAGGTGAGTTGCGGAAGTGACAAGAATGCCATGAGCACCCACACTGGTCTGCTTTTCTCTGTTTACCTAGGGCAGTTCGTTCTAAAAGAACATACTCTTCATCCATGTTCACCAAAAATAAGTAAAATCACACTAAGTACCAAGCAAACAATTTGCTGAAGAAACCATATCTTGACTAATTATTAATCTTACCTTTTGGCGAAAGAGACATTGCATCAATAGACAAGGTAATGTTTGTAAGTCATGGCCGGACAAATAATGATTAATAATAAAGGTAATGGGGAGAATGGTCACCTTCCCCAATACCCCATACAGCATCTGTTTGCAGAAACAAGAAATTTCCAGTTCAGAAAAGGGTTTCTGGGCATGAGCCATGAGCTTTGAAAAAAGCTGTACTAAATGATATTCAAGTTGGTATATTGGCACCAAGCCTTCTTTATGCACACTTCATGCTACCCACTTCATTTGTGCTTCATTCAAAGTTTTTCTGTGAAAGTAGATACCATTCTACCAACTTTATGCTCATACATTTTTGTTTTTTAACCCTTTCGCGCCGGACGTCGGCCATAGCCGACGAGCATTTTCAAACGCAAACGACCGAACGTCGGCTATAGCTGGCGTGGGTTTTTCAACGCAAACAAACGGACGTCGGCTATAGCTGTCGCAGGGGATGGGAAGTGACCACTGAGGTAGCAATGGTCGGAGGTATTCAGGCCCTGCCTGAGACCCAGCTTAGCGAGTCCTTAGAGCTAATCCTCGGCCATTTGGCCCGACCCTCCTACTCATTTACGATCCTCATAATAGCAGGAATCTGCGTTGAAGTGGTTGAATTGTAAATGATTTTTGCAAAGAAAAATTTATTGCAAACTCCAATTTTTTATACCTTGAAATGAATTCTTCGTTTTTTTTCTGTGCATAAGCAATTTTTAAACGAAATTTTAGTGTTATTATTAACGGACTTGTGTGAAAGCTTTGTGTGTTCATATGCGATGAAAAGTATGCAAAAAGAGAAATGTTGTCGTTTTATTGTCCATATCGTACGTGTTTGTTACAATCTGAATGCCTATTTTCACTATATGTCCTCTATTTTCCGATTCCTTCATTGATCCCCTTAGTAATTACTCATATTCCGGTATTTTTAGGTAATGTTTATTGTAAAAACTTACTTTTAACTTCGCCTACGTTGGTCCAAATCCCGAATGAAAAAGAAGGATGGGAAGTATTATTTGTAGGTTTATTCAAAGAAAATTTCGAGACGTCCTAACTAGCTGTAAAAATGGAAAAGTCCTAACTTTGTTACTATTAACGCTAGAAATCCGTTTAAAATTCTACAATGCTTAAAAAAATGTAAGTTATTCTTATACAAGTGTAAACTGTTAAAAATCATAGACAATATTTAATTTTAAAAAACACTGCAAATGCAATGAGTTGACCGTGGACTCCCGCTAAGAAAGGGTTGGAGGGTCGAGTTCAGTGGCCGGGGTAATAGCCGGGCGCCCCGTTAAGAAGGGTCCCAAATCGGAGGGACGAGAGTACCTGGGCCACTCCACCCCAAAAAGTGCTTCGCAGAGCGGAGTTTAAAATTTTCGCAAGCTACCCGTAGCACGGAAAACATTTTCCTTTCGTAGTCGCCGGCAGGAAAGGGTTAATATCATTCACACATCCCTATGGAAAAGCATGTTTGTCTGTGTATTGTGTTGTTTCAATGTGTTGCTGAATTACAATAATTTTTTGAGGAAAGGGGAAGTTTCTGAATAATAGTTGGAATATTGTGTTCCATTTGCATTGAAATGTGCATGTATATGTTAAAAGAAGTAAAAACATGAGCATGATCTGTTATCTTAGGAATTCGATTTGTGGTAGATTCTATTGCTTATAATTCCCCATGTGCATTTCCAATAATGATTAATGCACATTGAGGCTACTCTAGGCAATGGTTTGCTTATTTTTAAATCTCTATGTATACCAATGCTTACTGGACCTTCATTTACTCCCCTTATGCTCCCAGGAATGTCAAATAAGTAGTGGATATTTACAAGCCTAAGCAGAGTTTAAAGTAGGTACCTACCCTATTGGCAGAAATAAGCAAAATCAGATGCACTGCATGTAATTGTTTTTTTAATGCATATTAACCGGTAGATTACTGTAATGAAATGAATGAATCCTCAATCTGTGTATCATGGAATTGATGTTCTGCCTTGTGTTTCAGTAGAGAGCATTAGAACTTTGATGAACTCCCCTTCCCAAAACTAACTGATTTTTTTTCAGATGCAACCACCTGATCTGCTCATTGCAGACTTCATAATGACTCAACCAGCTGCTGGTACATTCACATTGATCAATGCCATGGATGCTCCAGTCCCATTTAGTCTCAGTCTCCAGAATGAGCCCTTTTTCAGCATGTCCCTTGACCCAAAAATTGATCCCAGCTTTCTTGTCAATAACTCAGAGTATGAAATCTCTCCAAGTCAGGGAATTCTGGAACCTCATCAGGCCAGAAATTTCCAGTGCATTTTCTTTTCTCGGGAGATGAGCCATCGTAGGTATAGTATAATAATGGAGATCACACAACGATGGGACTATGACACTGATGGTGGAGCAAGTTGTCTCTCACCAAAGAAAATAGGAACCATCACCTGCAAGGGAGCATGGCCGGAAGTTAAAATCTCATACGTCAAGGCTTTAGTAAATGATGAATTCTTTAACCCAGTCATTCTGTGGAAATGTTTAAGTATAGACAAGTAAGTTTGTTCAATTACTTCTTGAACAATCTCCACAAGTCTGAAACAATTTGGTAATAACTCATACATTGCTCCATCTTCTTTCCAGACTCAATGAAGCGCTCAAGTTCCATTCAGGTGAACACAAAAAAGAAATCATCAATATGGTCTTTCCGGAGCAGCCATTGCATTCAAAGCCCATTGTATACAAAATGAAGGTGCAGAATTTATCTGCGGTGCCAGTCACTTGGGAAGTACATATCCAGCATGGTGTGTTAGAGATGCCACCATTGCAGATAACAAGTCCTGTAAACAAAGGTGAGGCATTTGTTAGTCTCAACAAATTCCATGGTGATTTTAAAAGACATATGCATAGGGTTTTGGATTGCTGTAGGAGCAAGAGTGTCATTTAATCACTTCCAAGACTGTAGCTGTATTTTTACGCCTTATAAGAATATGATCAGAACGCATTCAGTGCCAGGCTATTATAATATTCCTTTATTCCATTATATTTTTCTTCAAATAGTTTTTATGGCTGATAGTCTTATGTGCATACTCTAGTAATTAAGGTACTATTAGCATTTTGATGCAAATTTTGAAATTCAATATCAGCAGCTATGTC
This sequence comes from Pyrrhosoma nymphula, assembly GCA_963573305.1. Lineage (NCBI taxonomy): Eukaryota > Metazoa > Arthropoda > Insecta > Odonata > Coenagrionidae > Pyrrhosoma > Pyrrhosoma nymphula. Next base: position 98,772,956 of record OY754332.1, on the reverse strand, counting down.
ATCAGAAATGAATGTAAAACTCCTAATATACCTACAACACCACCAGAGAAATCAGAAATATGGGCATTCAAAATAAGTATTTTTGCATCAGTGAAATGGTAAATGAGCAAGGACAGGCATGCATGTCTTTACTTTAAACAAATGATACCCTTTTTTCGAAGAAAGGACTAACTGAAGATTTTCTAATCCTCTCTTGATCTAAGACAAAACCGATTAAATCTTGGCTATGAAAGGTTTAAGCCTTTCAACACTAAAGGAAAAATTGTTGAACTTCCCTGGTGACGAAGTTCAGTTTTTGGCATATTCTAATTTAGCACGATGAATTAAGATGAAGGTATGCGACCAAAAATTTAAATTTTTGAAGCATATTTATTGTTGTAATAACGGTTAAAACTTTTGACGTTCCTGAACGTCCTGGGCCATAGGCAAGACAGTATTGTGCAGGTTGCATGCATTCAAGGAAATTCCCCTTCGTCGATTATACATGATATAATTGAATTTCCAGCGCATGTGGCTGTTAAGCACATAATTTTAAGAGGATAACTTCTTTTTAAGTTCTTCTGACACATTGCACTCATTTTAGTCACTCTGTGATAAAATATTACGCTTATGATAATTAAAATGAAGTAGAGTTTGAAATATTTGGAAATTTTCATAATAAAATACTTCCTATGGAAGTGCAACTAACATCTTGCTGAGTAGTATTTTTTAGTAAAGAACTGGAATAGTACTATTAGATAAAAAGGGATTGATTGAGTCTTAATTAAGAATTAAAAACAAAATTAAGAACAAAATACTTATATATATTTGTATAATGTATTATCATTCACAAAAATTAAAATTATTAGAAATACATATTTTGAAAAATCTTTTTTTTAGCTATTTACACTAATTGCATACTTTCAGCATTTCATGTTGCTGTGAAAGGTTAAAAAATGGATAAGTATAGTGGCAGGTTTCCCTCGCATGTGAGTCAATATGTGTAAGTGACCGTAGTGACCTTCCTAATCCTTTGCTTTGAGAATTCTCGGCCCTTTTTTGCTTTTTTTTGCATCTTGTGTTGTCTATTTTGTATTGTTCAGGATTATGCCTTGACAAGCCTAGTTTTCTGGAGGGTGGAATAGGGGAAGAAGCGGAAGGTGGTGGGGAATCTGAATGGGCTGGTTGTATAAGGGATTTGATGTTGGAGAAGTGGTAGTCATGGAGTTGGATTTTATGAAGAGGAAGTAACTATTGACTAATAAGAGGTGAAATATGAGGATGCCTAATTTTTTGTACCACCTCAGGTTCTTCCTTTAGATGGGGTAATATGACATCATTTGATCAAAATGATTGTATCTCACAATGGCTTCCCGTTTGGAAATGTTTCCACCTCCTCTCCAGCGGGGAACATCAAACATATCACTCCCTAATTCGGAGCTGATCATCACTACATCCCGTTTGTCCTTCCACTTCATCATGGAGACACCTTCATTAGTGTCGTCTTACACAACTTCACCTCTTTTCAATTTTGCTGAAATTAGATGGGGAAGGTTACTTTTTGGTTGGTTCTAAGGGTCCCGGTTCAGTACATCTGATGATCAGGTTGGTGGGCCAAGTCGAAACTTGTATAAAAATAATTCATAAACTATGAATGGCCGACACCAAGTTTTCCATTCATTAATTTATGGACAACGTTGTCGAAGCAACCCATGTCACGTACATCAATGTTGGAAGCACTAGAATGCACAAGGAACCTCAGAGCCATACTGGAAGGTTCAATCAGCGTGTACAACTTAATTTGGTAGTGGTGTCTCTTGCCTTTCATGAAAATTTTAAATACAAGGTGGCTCCTCCAGAGAACCGTAGACTCATCGATGCATATTCTCAGAGTCGGCGTTACTATTGTGTCCATCATCTCATGAAAGAGGTCCATCAGGGGTCGTATTTTGTATTATCTATCATTAGGTCTAGGCTCACCGGGTTTGGGATTACGTGAAAAGTGATATCCCCGCAAATTTGTAGCGGTGCATGCAGTTCTGAAAACAAGGAAAACTAAAAAGAAGGTCAGTGCTCCAGTAATTGGAGATTCTGTTCATTTGGATTGTACCCATGTGAAACAGGATCCCCAGAAACACTAAAAACTCTTCTCTAGTCAAGGATTTCCACTTGGTTATCCTTGCTTTTGCTACTACATTTGCACCTCGTAACTTATCTACATAGTCATTCATCTCCTTAACAATCATTTCTATTATAATATGCTGTGTAAATAATAAGTCAACAAAATTTCGAGGATCCTCTCCGGGGTCTGGAATGTTTAGTCCTGGGGTCAGGGTGAAGGGAATGTGGGGAATTTCCTCAAATCCTAATATTTCAGATGAATAACAAAATTGTTATTCTTCAGAATTCCCAATACATGCACTTGCAAATAATTCAAAATTGACCCTCTCCATTGAAAAAGTTTTAACCTGCAGTGACTCTGTGTTCTCCAGGTGAAACAGTATTTTTTTCCGATGTAAGAATAAGCAAAAATAGTAATGCACTTCTTTCAAATTTTACAGTTCCTCTTCGAAAAAAATTCTGAGTGCGCTTCTTAGTGCAATACGTACAAGTAAGAATCAACTGGTGGACAAAAACATTAAAGTATATTAATAAATATATTTGCGTGCGGTACCCAATTTGTAGACAAGGAAGCGTTGAACAAAGAAAAAACCTGACACTTATCAAATTTTTTGTTTTGATAGATTCCAAAAGAAAATACGTACACAAGAATCCAAGAGTGAACAAAGAAATGAGTAGGTAGCCTCCAAGCAGGAGCACTGAAGAACGCTCTTGAATAGAATATTTTGTCTCGAGGGCGACGTGGCGATAATTGCTTCTCCCTCCTGGATTACAAAAGGGATTCCGAACTGTTGAATAGAAAACACCCTACAATCTTTAATTCCACTATCTTGAAAATATACACACAAACAGAAACACTGGAGTCCAAGTTGCCTCCAAACACCCATGCACACTCTTGGATGGGAGAACAGCAAATGACAATGTAAACTGCAAAGACAATTGGCCAATTACTCTTCCTCCCTCCAGGGTTTCCCACAAGGTCATAAAACCATTTCTAAGGACATGGTACTGACCACTGTGAAAGTAAAGGTCTGAGGAAAAAGTCCTTGGCCTCTCCTGTGAAGGTGATATCTTAATGGCATGGTGAAGGTTTTTTTTAGAAAGACCAGTTTACTATGTTGGTTAAAGTTGCAAGCACCTAAATATTTACAAAGGTTACTCTAGAGTCTTTGCTCAGTGCCTCCCACACTAAGCTGCATGCTTAGTTCTAAAAATGCAGTCTATTTTCACATCTATCATCTGTACATGAAATATTTGTGCATAATGAATTGCCCACCATTTCTTTGCTTATTTAATGACCCGTTACTGAGAAACACCACATGCTCTCTTTTCAGATAATATCTCCTCACTTAATGATGGACTTGAACACCTTAAGGCGCTTGTTCAGCAGCTGCAAAGTACAAGATTAGGAATAGTGGATACAAGTGAGGAGACATTTTTAAGAACTATCCAATGTTGTCAAAAACAAGGAGCAGCGCAATGGGACTCTGCTGGTCACAGAGTTCCTCCTCTAACCCAAGAGTGTCCATTGCAGTCAGTCATTCACATTTCACCAGAAAAAGGATTCATCATGGTCAGTATAAATTGGATAATTTGTGATGAAATGTGGAGTATAAGTGTAGTAACAATAAAAAAACAATGGAAAATGACAATATAAACCATGAAGACCAGTTAATGTCTGTTATACACTTACTGGCACAGGGAATCATTTCCACTGTGTTTGGCAATTTCTTTCACGCACCAAACTAATCAGTGACAAGAAAACATCAGCAACTACTAAACATTTGTTTTAGCATGCATCACAAATTACATTGAAATGTTCTTTGCAAGTGTTATGGTAACAATGGTCACGGATTTTTAATATTTGTCGTTTTATCCTGCACTAGTGACCCTGCGATCGCTTGAGTTTTTTTGCTCAAGGTCCCTGTCGACTTGTTCTTCTAGTGGTGTACCCTGAATACTATAAATGCACCTTTTTACCCTTTTCAAGCGCACCTTGTCTTTCTGTTGCAGTACGTGTTTTTTCACCATATTTTTCTGCCAATATTTTAAGAAAACTATGCCAGCTGTCCCGCTTCATAATTCAATTTCCTCTAGGGATTTAGTTTTTTAGAAATCACATAGGCTGCAACTCCACACACTTTAAAAAATTCATAAAAATGCACACAGCCATCTGTTTGTTTTTCTCTTGCGTCATTAAGACCGAACCATTTGACCCACAAAATCTGTGCCACTCTTTGTGACATTATGGTAAAATCGTAATTCCGGTTTTATTAGTTTCCAAATCAATTGTTTTATCATGGAGCATAGAGGATAACAAAATTACTGACTTTCTCTTTTTAGGAACATAAGATACAAATGTTACACCTTTGGTGAATCCAAATATCAATGAATATGTGGCACGAGAAGGATTTGGAAAAAAATCACCAGTATATATTTTTTATATTTCGGCAGAGTCCCCACTATGGGGGAGGGCTCTTGCCCCATTTCATTTACCCAAATATGGAATGACTTGAAGAGGATATCGTGTAGAAGAATCGTTGGACCAAAAAATCTTCATTCCGTTATTTTTTCTTGACGGATTGAAGTTCCCAAAAGGACAACAGTCTAATAACCAAACTAACTGGACATCGACGGCGATGCACTCACCATACCTACCCAAATTCAAACTCATGGCATCCAAAATGGACCAAATTGGTGCGAGCTTATATGACCTCCTTCTTTCCGACCTTGTCCATTTATCGTCAAACAGGAAACATCTAAGAATATTCCTGAAGCTAACTTCTGTCATCGTAGCCCTGAAAATTATAGTCCAAAAAATGCTTCCACTTCGACGGAATCTACAGGAATCCAACTGACCTCCTTTTCTTAGTGCAACCTTACAGATTCTTTATTCTTCTAGATCTTCATCATCGCTGCATTCTGTAGCCAGCCTTATTTCTTCAACGCTCAGAATCCTCCTTGACATCGATCCGATCAGATACACTCCCTAGAAACAATAAAATTGTGCTGGCATAAATATATCCGGAGGAGGACCTAATGCAGAATCAAATATGGTATTGCTATGCATGGCAAAAGACTTACGTTGCATCAAATAGGTCCCTTTCTGAAGGACCCATAAGCTCAAATGTTGGCGATATTGATATGAGACTACCGAAGCTTCAGCAACAAATTAGGTAGTGGCATTACGCAGAGGTGTTTCATTCATGCATAGTTGGGAAGAAACTTGAGGTGGTGAGTGGTACCGAGGAGGCTAGGTAATGGGTTCCGTGTTGCCATGGGTGATAATGGTAAGGGTGGAGAAGGCTGGTTCCTGGAAATGGGTCTCGACTCTTTTCCCTGAGTGAGAGGGATACCTCTCCAAATAATATTTCGACTATATTTCATTCATATCAATATAAACCTATCAATATAATAAAAAAATGATAAAAGGTTAACAAAATTAAATATTTGACACAACAGTTATTCAACAGGGGTTGCTCATCATTTGAACATGGTCCATTAAGCAGTTTAAAACACCGAGAAGTATAATAATCACCTTTTGAATTCTCAGGCAGCGCAAGGTATCCATTTGTGTAATTTTTTTTGAGAAATACTAAATAACATAAATGGAATGGCTGAATAGCTGGGTTTCATTTTGCCAGTTTACAGTTTCTTAAAAAATAATAGACTACTGATGGTTTCAAATGGATGGTTGAGGTGGCAGTGGTGTGACGGGAGGAGAAGTGAGGAGTACTCTTAAGGAGTTTGTCCATGGAAGGTTAATGGGAAGAGAGTAAGGGAAGTGGTGAGAGTAGATTCTGTCGAAAAGGCATAGCAAGCAGTGGGGAATGGTTTCCGAACAGTTGGTCATTTAACAATTGATTATTTTTATGATGACATCCTATAGCAAAATGTCTATGTATATCGGTAGGTATAATCTCGGGGGATTTGGACATACCCATGTTAAGTGCCTTAACTTCAAGCAAGTCCAAGGGAGTATGGTGTTGATAAGGTTGCACTCCATAATCCCACTGCTCATACGAGTCTAGTCTTGGTTCTTTTCCTTTTATAAGCAGTGTATCTGGAATCTATCTTAATAGGTCAAAAATAATAATAACTTTTTATTAACACGTAATATTTTCATAATTTTTTACAACATATAGTTACACATATATGGGTGTCTCATCAAGTTCGAAAATAATTTTTAAAAATGATATAAGTACACTTAAAGACATAAGGTTACATAAAGAATTGATGTGGAAGAAATGGGACCCTACATTATATTTATCTGATAAATGAGAAACGATATTTCACGGAAAGGTTTATATATCAGCCCATAGTCATCAATAAGCTCAGAGGAAAATACTCAACTCATCTCTTTGCAGTATCACTAATGTTTGCAGCGGAATGAGGGAGATAATATTATCAGTCTTTATTAGCAAAATGGCTATTCTCAGTAAGTACAAATATTTTAAATATTCTGAAAACAGGAAATCACTAATGATACAAAATTATTACTTTACTAATATTGCATTGAATCAATTTATATGTATAATACACCCTTACATGTAATGTAAATGTATTCCTTAGAATGATACTGAGTTTGGTGTCATAGCAATTGGTGATAAGCAAGTTTGTTGAATCAGTTAGCATCAGCTCCAATTTGATTTTATGAAATATGTAATTTTATCACTTCAGAGTCACAAATTAATAGGATGCTGAGCCAATTTAGCTTCCTAAGAATGAAATCAATCCTAGCAGACTGAAAGCATTTAAGGATGATTCCCATCATTCAGTTTTGCAAAGTCTGTGATCTTTGTGTCCTATAACTTTTCATTGTGAAAAGAATGGTCAGAAAATATTGATAGTGCAGCAGCACTATGCAATGCAATGGCATTATAAACTTTCTTAATACTCTCTTGCATCAAAAAATTGTTTAATCTTGAGATAAAGCCAATGTTTTGGCCATTTTCTTATGGATGCAATCAACATACTCATTAAACCTGGAATTCATATCAATTACGATTGCAAGATCTTTCGTACTATCAGTGTAATTCACCACTTCACCTTCAATGAAAATGTTCATTTTCAAGTCCATGGCCAATTGATATTGAGAGTTTATTCCAAGTATCATTGCATTTGATTAGTTATCATTTAATTGTAGTTTGTTCTCAGAAAACCATTCACTAAGTAGAACTAAATCCTCATTCAAATTATCCATAACAGAGTTGACTTTTGTAGGTATAATGACAGTATATCTCAGTATCATTTGCAAAAAAATGTGCACTTCCTCAATGGGGTGCCTATATCATTTATTTATAATATAAACATCAACAGCCCCAATAAACTGCCTTGGTGTACCCCCAAGGGGTTAGGTACCTGTGTGGAAAAATCCTCCTGTTCCACCTAAGTCAGTGGTACAGTGGCTAATACGGTTGGAAGTTGTCCCGCGGCCGTGCATACTTTGATATACGATTGAGTTCTTAATGTTGATGATGGATATCATAAATAAAACATTTCTTTATAATTTTCATGCATCCATCCTTCATTTTGCACATAAAAATAACATAATATTCCTTTAAGAAACATCAACTTTAAAAATTTATATGTAAACATAGTTGTTCATGTGTTTATGTAGTCATTAAAAAAACCACAACTATCAAAATCTGAGGTTTCAGGCGTGATGGAGTGGAACCGGAACATCACTGCAGTTAATGAAACAAGAGCAATTTCCACAAGTATGCATACTTGTGGAAATTGCTCTTGTTTCATTAACTGCAACCACAACTATGGTGATTTTTATATCATGGGCATAAAGACAGAGGAGATACTTTTATTGAAGGATATCTTTTTTTGTTGCGCCTTCAAGTTTCAGTCTCAGTTAGAGAGAGCATGTGGAAATACGCTCTCCTTGAATTGTTGCCACTTCTGTTATTGGTAGATATGAAGGGGGCCGAGGTGTAGCACTAGCAGTTGTAACCCATCGGTTAGATTCTGAGTTACGTTCCATAAATGATTCAAAACTATCCTGTTTTTCTTGTATTTTACTATAAAGTATATTGTTATCACAATATGGTATGCATGCGTTAATGTGTTTTTCTCTTATTCTTGAACTTTCTTTAAAATACCCACTAATGATAGAATGGATATTTTAACTTGGTAAAATGAAAATTATGGCCTGGATAACCTGGTAAAGTATGTGTTGAAATTTCATAATATCTGGCCTTTAGAAACTTTGGTTATTTTCTTGAAATAAAAGTAGTAATAAAATTAAATACCTACATAAAAATGCATTTGGAAGGAAGCAATGAAAGTTAAAAACTACCACAAATTCAAAAGCTAAGTAGCTTAATGTGGAGAAAGTACTGCTGAAATGAATTTATATTACTCATGAGAAGAAAATTTCACAATTAGAAAATCACGACTGGTGTTACTGCTGCATAGGTACATATACTGGACTTCATTATATGTTAATCTTTGCCTGATTCTTCCTTTTAACGTCAAGATGAACTCATATTGAATTAATTGAGCATTTGTTGTATTTTCAGCCTGGTGGAGCAGAAATCCTCACCATAGAAGTACGACATGAGTTGGAGGGAGAATTCACATTCCACTACAACGTGAGATTTGAAATCGCAGACCAGGAATACATAGCTGAAAAAGAAGCTATGAAGAAGCAGGCGTTGAGGGATCTTGGCAAAGCCACAGGAGCAATTCCAAAAAGTAGGAATCCATGCCATAGAAAAGCCAGTACTAACAAATCCCTGGATTTGGAGAGATCTGCTGAATACCACAACCTCCTAGATGAGCATTTAAGCAAAGAAATGCAAAGGTTTCATTTGGAACCAGTGCAACCAGCCTTGATCGTATCAAGTGTTAATTGTGATAGTACTTCTGAGGAATCCGAGGCATTTCAGCCAGCTGGCTCATCTGTGCAACCCTGCACTTTGCTCCAACAACACATGCCATTTTGTGTGATTCCTCAAAATAACAATATCTCTTTTCCCCTTGGAAATATGAGTTTTGAAGGTAATGATGGAGAGGACAGCATTGCATCCTACTGTGAAGGAGTTAGTACCTCTCACAGGAACCCTGAAGAGCCTAATACTACAATCAATACTCCATCCGAGAAGGCTCTCTTTTCCCTCTGGTCTCCAGACTTCGATCTTGACTCCACCACTGACAGTGGGTCAACTCAGAAACTGAGCCAAGGCCAATGCAAAGCCTTGCTCGCAGTGCCCACTTATCAAGGCATTCCCTCACCAAGGAATATTGCCAGTCCAGTATTGGCAAATCTTTATCTCACTAAAACTCTGAATTCATATCATAGTGATGATGAAAGCCTTGTTGAAGGTGGAGTGGCCTTGTTGGAAGCACAGTCCAGAATCAGGAATAGTCCTTCTTATGGGGCACATGGTCCAGTAAATACACAAGACAGTCCTCATATGCATGAATTGCCTTATGTAAGGGAAGATAGGGGCCAAAAGCCCACAAAAAATCACTCAGCAAACCCTTTCTTGCTGTCATCAGATGAGGAGGTATCTGATAAAAGTTCTACCCCTCGCTTTGAGTCAGAGGAAAAGTACTGTAATTCTTCAGGTATCACTAGCCACTACAGAAAGAGGCGGCATTCTGAGCCTGTACTAAGTGTAAAGCAGATGGAAATTAGACCTATGCACCACATTCGCAGCCTCTCCCTTGGACATGTCAATGTTTCAACCAAGAAGACGCACGAGTCAAGCTTCTCATCTTCTGATTCACAATGTCAGGTGAAGCATATGTCAATTCCCCTAACAAGGAAGGCAAAGGATATGATGATCTCAGACCGAATTCATTTAACGGAGAACGTGAATTTTAGAAGGAAAAATCAAAAACGCACACTAAGTAAGAGCAAGTTTTCCCAATGTCAGAAATGGAGAAAATGGATATTCAAAAAAGAAATGACTGACAGAGGTCCTGTATGTTGTCCTTCAGATGGCACTGATCCTCTGAAAAATAAGAGAGAGAATCCTGTACAGCCTTGTACTCAGAGATGGACCAGGCACTTTCCTTGCAATGATGCTGAATCATATGACGTGGCAGCCTCCACTCCTTCCACAGCCTCACAGGATGAACTGAACATGTTTGATCTCTCACCCAGAAGGATGGATTTTAAAAGAATTCAAGGTGTAGAGGAGGATCCAGAGTATGATAGTGGATGCAGTAAATTAAGATCACCTGAGAAAAAGTTAAAAGGGAAACGTGGGTTAAGATTACTGAATAAGAAAGGTGATGACAGCCTACCTTTAAAGAGTAGCCACAAAAAGGCAGGTAAAATTAGGAAACAGAAATCAATAAAAATAAAAAAGTCTTCTGCTAAAAAACTGAAAAAGTCATCAGGTAAAAAACTGAAAAATTTAGCATTGTACCCCATCCCTGAAAAAGAAAGGGAATCTACAGCTCCTATCAAAAGGAAAGGGCTGTCTTCCAAGTCTAAGAAATCAATTATGAAAAGGAAAAACCAATGCAAACGGAAGGGTTTCAAATCAATACAATGTGTCCCACTTGGAGACTGTAATGAATCACATGGGTATATGTATGCACTCAATGGGAAGGAGTCCTGCACCAGTGAACAAGAAGAACTAAACTTCGAAACTTTGCAGATGAACCATTCATTTCAGCAAGACATTGATTCAAATTCAAAGCACAGGTACGTGGATCAGACTGGAAACAAGTTACCCAGCATGGAAGATTCAAGTGGAGAGGAAAATGATCAAATGATTAGTGATAGAATGAAGTTAAGAAGACCTATGCAACCAGATGCAGCCATAGCCAGTAGATTTGACCTGTGCGAGCAGACTGAATACCAATGCATGGATCATGCCGCAATCTCATTAAATGAAAGTCAGGAACTTAATCTGATTTTAAGCAATCTTGTTGTAGAGACAGATGATAAAAGCACATCACAACATCAACTGACCCTGCCATGCTGTCATAAGACAGCTTTTGCTGCCTTTCCTCCTGGGCCCAGCCTTGCTAATGATATTGGGACATCAATTCCGCAGAGCAAACTAGAGAAACACAAACTATGGTGCAAGCCTCAGCCTCCCATCACCAGTGAGGTGAAGCTGAGACTTACTATTCGCTCCTATGATGAAAACAAGGAAGAGAAACCCATGCACCCCTACCTCTATGCTGATAAAATAGCCTTGTCAGATGTCAGCATAGTTGAAGGAAGCTCACCTTACCAGGTTTGTTGACATCTATAAGTTATTATACTGCATGTCTTTTTTCCTCTTCCACTTTGCATACCTATATGAAAAGGCAAATATGTACAGTGGAAGTTAAGAGAATGCACCTTCCTGCACTGCAGATTCACTTTTACTTGCCACACAAATCTATATCAAGTTTTGCTGATCAGGGGGTGTGATACATTTTCATGCAGGCATGTTTAGTATCTGTTTCAACATTTTTTTAGAGGGCATTGGTCCCTAGCGAGATTTACATGTTTTGATCGGCAACTATTTGAGAAATACAAAGCAAGCACTCTCTTTCCCTGTTGGTACATCTATTCTTCAATTCTCCAATCCAATCTCTAGATGGGAAGAATAATGCCAAGGGCTTGCAATGGGCTGAGACTAGTAGCATATTGTATTGCTCAACATACACTTGTTTTCCTGCCTCTGTCCTACTTCCACTCGCTTCCTTCATTTTTTTTAAAAGGGAGCCCATATTATACACTGTAGGAACCATCCTTTTCCATGCACCCATAATTGAAACAGAAGACTTGTTCTCACAATCTTGCATTCAATCATTACTGCTGTGATCATCGTGGTGTAAGCATGTGGTTAAGCTACATTTATAAGCATTTGCATCTGTGATCTTTGTGTTCTGAGAGGAGATGAGTGGGCTCCTGGCACCACCAGTTGAGGCCTGCATTTGATAGGACAGCTGCATCCATCAAAAGTTCTGTATATTAACGCCTCCATCAATAAGGACTCATGATGCATAGTATGATAGTGGAATGTAACCCTTTTTTTATTGAAATTTCATTGTACATCAAATTGATTTCTTGTTATGGCTTAATTTCCAGATGAATAACCTTGATTTTAGAGTCTCAGGGAATCAATGAATTAAATCCTTAGAAATGGACTATCGATGATGATGATCATGTTGATTTCAAAAGAGTACCCATTGGGGAACTACCTTCTTTTGATTTAAGTTTGGTTGAAAAAAAGTACGGTGAACCTTCTCCGAACGTGGAGATAACATTTTTTGATTCCTGAGTGCACAAAACCACATGTTAGGAAGCAATTTTCTTCTAGAAATTAGGGGGTTACATTCCAAGGTGGAATAAAATACTCCTTCAAGGACCTTTTTTCCATAAATATGACGTGTTTTCTTTTATTTCTTTAAGGTACGACAGTTCACTACGCTTAAACTATGACAACAGTATATTATTGTACACAAAAATCATTTAGATATAAAAATTGAATCAAAAATAGGAGAGTTTATGTGAATTCACATTATAGTGTAAACGCCGCTTTAATTTTATCAACGTAAATAATAAATTTTTTCCACTCATAATTATTAATGTTTACGCTTCAGTTAATTAAAGTCTCTTCATAGATCTGATAAAATAATAATAGAATAAATAAATAAAGAATTCTCTGAAAAACGTTTGGTTTTTCACCAATGTTATATCCATCAGTCGGAATATCAGCCATTTCCGCCCATAGGAATGCCGTTAGATTGGTAGATACTAATAGTAGGTTAGCAATCACTTAAAGGGCTCGCTCTTTAATTTTTTTTTTATGATTTTTATTTGACAAAGGTTGTAAGCTTGTGGGAAGAGTTTCGTGACCAGAATCTGCTTCAGCTTTTTGAACTCCCTAAAGAGTTATACATTGGCCAAAACAACTGCATTGAGACATTAAAAGGGAAACTCCTTCCAACTGGTGAATCAAATTCCAATGGCTCTTGCTTCAAATTTTATGCCTGATTCAAAACATTTTCAGGAAGCATAACCGTTAATTTGGGCTTTTAACCCTTCAAGCCCGGAGGAGTATTAAATTAATCCCATCTCGTAGGTCGGAGGAGATTTAAATGGAACCGCTGGTTTTCCACTGATTTAAATGGAATCGCCGCGATGTAGTCACTACGTCGCTCGACGGCATGTGATGTTCGTGACCAACGTAGTGACTACATTGCTCGTCGTTGAAGGGTTAAGGCTCTGAACATCATTTTCATTATCACTTGAAGAAGGTGCCCATATATTCAATTCATCAATGGGAACTTCCTTTGCATGAGGCTGTAGTATTTTTTGTACTGCACTTTCTTTCATTTCTTGAAATTCCTCTCCTCCGATTTGCCTAGCAATATTAATGATTTACTGTAACTGGGCATTATCAAGAAAGACTGAAAACACGAATAATATGTGGCTTTTTTGCCAATGCCGATTTGTGAAGCACGTAAATTAGAATTTGCGTTCAGGTAAGTTTCAATGTAGTCTTTTTTGTTCATGACATTGTTGTTGTGTACATACTCATGGCATGCCTATCCATCTTTAGTAAGTGTGATAATCACATTTTACAGGTTACATGGCTTTACAACCCACTTAAGGGACATGAAATTCCATTTAATGTGGAAAACATGGATGATTGCAAGAGGGATGATAAAGAGACCTTCACATGCATTAACCCAGCTGGACTCATCTTTCCTAAATCAATGTTTCCTCTTATAATCCATTTCCAACCAAAGGAGGTTGGCCTACATAAGGTATGACAAGAATCTCTTAAAACTAATTTTAGCTACAATGTGACAGTTTTAGGTGATCACTGTGATAATGCATAAAATGTACTTGTAAATATTTTGTGAGATACTCCTGTTTACATCTAAATGTGATGGTAGGTATAAGATGTGGCCACTATGGAACATGGCCATATGGAATTGATGTGGATGGCCACAAGGGGTTTGACACAGTCCATAATGAACGATGTGGACCAAATCTCCCATTTGGGTTATGACGTAGAACCAGTTAATTCCTTTTGATACAAGCACATCAATCATCTGATATGGATTTTTTTCTTCTATAACAGCACCATTCACAAAATAAAGAGGCCTTATCCAATCAGATAAACCACCAAACGTTGCACCAACATAAAATTTATTAGCAAAGAGTATATATTTTAAGGAAAAATGATCAGCCGGTTTAAGGGTAAACAACAAAAACACATATACTTCATTCCAAATCTGAAATGATCCTTAGATCCAAAGTTTCCTTGGCAACAAAAACATGCGTAATTTGCAAAACCTTGAATAACCCAAAGAAGGAATGATTCTCATAACTTTCAAAATTCTCCCATAGATAGGGACATGCAATAGGTGGGGTTATTTTCTAGCCAAAAGTGGTGATATTTTTTTACAAGAGTGGTGTTATTTTACCCTGAAATCGGTGTTATTTTAACGACAAAATAATTGATGTTGATTGAGTGCCACGCTTTTAGTGGGCCCACCCGTTGCCCTGACTTTTGGATGATATTGACTAAGGATAATTTAAGCAATAATAAACATGGAGTATTGACTGAATTCACATTATATATATTTTATTCTTCACATATTCATGTATTCAACTTACATAAAGAGACAAATTACTATTAAACTTCTGTATTTTCAATTGAAAAAATTGCGATCGTGGCCAAATTGTCTTCTTTTACATTTGTTCTCCTAGCTGTTAACACAGTGATATAGCAGGAAAGAAATCTCTCTGAGTCCACATTTGCACAGGGGGTCCAAATTGCTTCCAGGCACTTAAATGCAAACGATGTCTCAGACAATTTGAGCACCTGCATGGCATTAATTATATCCACTGAACCCTGGGAATTTTGCTTTCGTAGTAATTGCTGTAATTCTCCAAACACCAACGTCAACTTCTCTGTCTCCATTGACTCAAGGCCATTAACTTTTTTTAATTTTGTAATTAAGTCAGGGTTCACCTCTGTAGTCAGAACTTCTTGGGGATCAAAAACTGAGAGATTTTCAAATATTTTTCTGCTTGGGTCTTATACCATAAGAGAACTAAGTTTGGTTGATGCCTTTGAAGGCATCTGCATTAGTATTGACTTTACAGCAGCTGCTTTAGATATTGTCATGGTTTGTAAGTAATTAGTGGTTTTATCAAAAAAAAATACCCTTTTGGATATTCTCAAGATTCATTTTTAACTTCCTTAACTCTCTAAGTAATGTGTGTGCATCAGGATAGTTTGAACCCTCCAATAATTTGATTAAGTCAACCAGCTGTTTCCCATGCTCCATAACAAACATTGCCTGGAATTGAATAGTAAATATGGTATCATTATTTAAAGTACAAAAATATCCTACACTGGAATTGTGAATCGCTTCCATTTCATCAGTGTTACAAAAATCAACAATGTGTTGAAAATAATCAGCTAAAAAAAAGGCACTAAGAAACCAGAAGTTCCATCTGGTGACAACAGGAATAGGGAATAATACTAAACTCTTTACATTACTGTCCTGAAGAAATTTTAAGTACAAATGTTTTCTTTTTTTGTGGGGAAGAATAAACTTTTGGTCATCAGTACTGCTCTATTAAGGTCAGCCATCTGATGGCTCCAAATATTTCCCACAAGATTTAATTTGTGAGCCCAGCATTGTATGTGGATTAACTCCTCATCTAAGGAATAAACTTTTGGTCATCAGTACTGCTCTATTAAGGTCAACCATCTGATGGCTCCAAATATTTCCCACAAGATTTAATTTGTGAGCCCAGCATTGTATGTGGATTAACTCCTCACCAATAATCAATTTCAAGCCTACAACACACTTTGTCATATATTTGGCTGAGTCTGTTATAACACTTTTAACATCTGAGTGTTGCACATTATAAATCCTCAGGGACTCAAGTATTGCCCTAATACACTGGGTTGCATCAGCACTTTCTAGAAAGTGGGCACCACCAACGTAAAGCAATGGCTGCTCATTAAAATCTTTAAATGTCCTAAACAGTACCACAAATACACATCTGCCTTTTTTGTCCGTGGTTTCATCACAAAAAACATCAATGGGCTTGCCTTGAACTGCAACTTGAACTTCTTTGATTCGGTCCTTGGCCAGATAATTTACATATTTTTCTTGAAGCATTCGAGCATGGGGTAGGTCACCACCCCCTGGGTATTGTAGATATAAAATAAAAGGAGAGTGAATCCTAATGCGTAAAACAAAGAAATTGCAGAATTCATAAAATTTGATAAATTATAGTAAGGGAACCTATTATGTTCGCATGCCTTATGGAATAACTAGGTGTATGAAAAACATAAAATTTTCACTTATTAATGGTTTAGTGCAGCTACTAAAGTACATAATTTTAACACTAACCTTCTACGTATTTGTTTAACCATCTTCTAATATTTGGATCGTCCACCTTCTCAAGCGGAATGTTGGCTTTTATGAAGGCCTCTGTTGTGTCTTTTGCAAATTCATAGGAGGCATCTCTCTTCTTGGCCGTTTGGAGCAATTTTGTAATTGATGGGTGCCGAATAGTTGTACTTCCACTTGCAGAATTTTTTTCTACACTAGACTTGTGTTTTTCACTCGCGATATGCTTCGTGCAGCTGTCCTTCCTTTCCCACGAAACAGTTGTATTGCAAAAACGACAAAATATTGTTTTGTCATCAGCACAATATTATCTGTTGTCCCGAAATTCTGCTTCGCGTTGTTTTGCGGTCACTGCCCACTTCGGCATTATACTTTTCTTGAATGCAACGAAACGAAATAAATTCACGATGCCAATGCCGACGGTAAGCTACTGTTAACCCACTTTACTTTTCGAGCCTTCCCGGGATTAAAACGGGAGCGCCGGTAGTGGCGATAAGAAATACTTAATAGCATTTCAGCTACTTTGTAGACATCGCGTGAACGCGTTCACAAATTAGCCGAAACAGTAGCTACAAAGTAGCCACGCGTGGTTTAGACATCCATAGACGTGGTGTAGTACTGTTATTCTACCACATATTATTGAAAATTAGCCAAGAAAGCTATCCAAACCTTCAGTTAATCGGAGCAATGTGCCATAAACATACGCCTCAAAAAAAATTTCGTGGGAGAAGCATGAGCAGAAGAATAAAATTATGAAAATTGTGTTTGAATTGGTGAAATTCGCAATTAACACGAACTTCGGGTATTCACGGGAAAACTCCAGAATTCGCGTTATCGCATTTGCGACCTTTGCATGTCCCTACCCATAAAATTGGTTTGGTCCTTCTTGAGTTCATGTTGAAGACACTTACAAGGAAAATAAATGAGTTTAATTTCACTTCATCTAGCACTTGTCAGCTTAACTATTCTAAATGTTTACAAATAGTGAATTTCAGGAAAATATTTTCAACATTTCACAAATTTGGATCCGATGTGCAGATGTAGTGTATTTTCTTTAGAACTAAATGGATAGACAAAATTAATGATCAAGCATTCTTACCCTTGATGCCAATTCAAATGTAGCTACACATCATTACAACGTCTGACTTAATCTTCATCTCACACCTCAACAGGGAAGCACATAGGTATTGTAGAATTAAAATCAACACAAGGCACCTTGCCATTTTTACATTAACTTTGAATAAATGATCAAAGAGTATGCTGAATAAAAATAACATCATTTGTGTAGTTTAAATGTAAGGACCACAAATGACAGAAAATTGTTACATTAAGGAAAATAACAATGAGGTTTTTTTTAACATCACTTTATTTTTGGAGCGAAGACTTCCACAGTGGCTGGTAAACATGCTGGAGTTAGTTTTTCCAGTACTCCTGCACTGGTCAACCAAGGCAGAGTAGCGCAGACCAATGGACCAACTTAGCTGTTCCCAAAAAACTAGCTCCAGCATGATTACACTATTGTATTACCAATCTAATAATAATTTTTTTTTGAGTGTAGGATCATTGAAAATATCAGTCGCAATTATAGAAGTTTCTGTTCAACTTAAAGACCAAGTTTAATAAACCTCTAAAAGGCAATAGTGTTTTGAAAAAGTAATGAATTAGCAACATTTTAGTTTTTGCATGCATTACGAATATAAGCAAGGAAAACCAGACTTACAAATAGTGTGAAAGCGTAGAGGAGGACTGATCTTAATGTCTCAAATTGGCCTTTGACATCCTTCTTTCAAGTCTCCGCTCTGAATAAATCATGATCATGGCGTGGTTCTACTCATCATATGATTGATTTCACGCACAATTTATTCACAAATAACAATTGATAAGATGGAAAAACTGTGGTCTTAGGTAAATCCATGAATCTGTACTTCACAGATTCTATAATGGAGCTATAAAATATGTGAGTATAAGAGAGGTGGCAGAGGTGAAACATGTTTCTCTTGTTATTAGTATTATTGTTTGTTAATAAACTTTTTTTAAATCACTTTTTACAAGATAGACATGCATAAAATATTTAGAATACATATAACACAATAATTACATAAAACGTAAGAATCTATAACCATACAAAGAAAGTTAAAAAACAATGTAAAAACTGTATTAGTCTAGGATCACTGTGAAACGCTCCTTTACATAAATTTATGCCTTAGATCATAGATGTTACAGTTAAATATATCAACAGCAGTTAACCATTGATTTGCACTTCTCTGATTATTATACAGTGTTAATCCATCAAAGGTAGGAAATTCATAGCACAAACTTCCTAAACACAAACTATTACACCAATAGTCCTAGCGGTACACTAAACCATGTCACAAATTGAGATACAACCAAGCTATTCGGTACACGAGTTCTACAAACCTGTTTGGTTGATTTGGCCTGAGGAACCCACCAATTTGACTGTGTGTGTTGAAATCTTAGGGGGGTGGGGGAAAATTTGCAAATCGTATCAATGAGGTAGAGAGGTGTTCTAGGTGTCGATTTCACTTAACAACGACCCAAGAAATTTAACGACAGCCTTAAATATTCCCTTCTACGGCCAGCAGTTGAAGTATTGCCACTGAAAATGGCGGCCTGGATGCACGATAAGCCCCCAGTAGTCAATCTGGTCATGCTGTGTGTCTTTTGCGGGGTCCTCTGGGCTGCTTAATGAGTCTATGGCTTGGAAATGCACTTTAGGATTAATCCCACAGTTCTTGGGGATACACTGGTTCATAACATTTACACTAATTTTTTAAATGTTTAGGAAATGGTGAGAATTTACGAGGAAAACGGAAACATACTTTGCTAGTAATTTCTTTTCAATAAAAAATCGTAGCTAAATTTTAACGCATTTACAAAAGAATTTGTTGTAAGTTACATTACATATGGCTACATGATCCCTTACATTTCCTACAGGCCAGGGTACAACACACAGATTCCAGAGAGAACAGTAATTGCCTTACCTCTTTGGTGTTGCTATCTTTGGTCAGTTTTCTGTATCTATTGTACAGTTGGGCTAAACATTTTGTGTGGTAGTTTGATTTTTAATGCCACTATATCTCCATCAGATTCTATCATTCCCATGATTCTTGCCTTGCCCAGGGCAGTGGCATATACTTTCACTCTCTCAGTGATTTCTTTGGTTGTGAACAGTAGAAGCAGATGTTGTCTAGTTTAGGGTCCAGTACTTATGAGGCAGGTGAAATTCTTCATGCAAATAGAGGTTGTGGAGGACCATGTCGAAGGGTGAATTCTGTTGTTATTAGTGAAGTATGTTATGGTTCTTCACCGGGTCAAACTCAGCATTTCTGCAGATGTTCCGTTGTATGAGTCGCCCATCATTGTCAGGGCATGGTCATTGCCCTCTTGATAATGGACGACTCATAGATCAAAGCGTTAGCAGAAATGCAGAATTTGACCCAGTGGAGAACACTAACTGACTTCACGAACAGCATAGGCAGTAGAAAGCATGAGATCACTGCAATTATTGCTCCTGTCACATAGCTTACACTTTGGGAGATTTATTTTCTTTTTCTTTGGAGAGGATATCTCAAATGTTTACCGAAAAATTTACAATGCAGGCTTTTTTCCACCTTGCATAGTTCTTGAAAAAGATAGCTTCGATACCATATGCCTCATCTAAAAGTGTGATGGCTTTGTCCCATGCTAGCTTAAATTGAAGAACCTTAAATTTCTCCAGGTTTGAGGCTAATGTTTGATACGCAAAATTCTTCCCTGATTGAACTTGAGTATTCATATGATTAATTAATTTTCCCTTGTGTAGTGGTTATTCAGTTACATTTCTCAAAGGTTTAGGTGGTACAGGTGCTACCAGCACATGGGCCTTATCCGTAGGTGTGTTATTTCTATCCAGCGCCTGACAGGTAAAAAAGGAAAATGTGCCCTCACTACGTCTCTTTGTGTTAAATACACACCACAGGAAGCTAAGAGTGAAACTAGAAAAAGGTGCACAGGGCTTACCACAGGGTGACAAGATGTAATTGCTGAACCATCCAGATAGTGCAAATCCACATTCAGAAATCACACATTCAAATCACTTCACTTGCAGCACAAACAAGAAACGGGACTCAAAGTCTTCAAGCTGAGATGTGAGTGGGCAAGACAGATTTCTGGGAAGTGGCTCTCCTTGGACAGCACGAGCCAAGCGCAGTGTTGGAGGTGGGGATAATAGGGAGTGGGGAGGAGGTGTTGTGGAGGAGAAGTTGGAGCCAAGTTAAGACATGTAGGTATGAAAATTCAGAGGTGCAAATTTCGTTCTCTTCTGGAGTCTCCGTGTAGGAATTGTGCAGGGCCACCAGTAATGGATACAGCATTCAAGTAGATGAAAGTGACTATTGATATACTATGGACTATAAATATGGTGGGATAAAAGTTTTAAAATAATTAATTTCGGTACCACAGAGGCATTCAGCGACCATGAAAATGCCGGAGAAGACACCCAGCATGGCTAAGCTGACTACTGGGGGCTTATTGGGCATCCTGTCTGCCATTTTCCAATATGACTGCAATACTTTGACTTTCAGCCATCGGAGGGAAAATTAAAGGCTACCATTGAATTTGTTGGGTCCGAATGACATGAAATAGACGCCTAAAATGTTTCTCTAACTCATTGATAGAATTTGTGAGACTTTTTTCAAAGTTTTCCTCCTTAAATGTGAACCCGCAAGGTTGAATGGGCAAGTGCCAATTGGTCCAAATTGACCAAACCGATCCAAAGAGCACACATTGCTTTTTTCACAATTTGCAACATATTTTCCTTAGATTTCCATTCAATAGAATTTGGAAAAATCTATTGAATTTCCAAAATTCAGTCGAATTCCTCTTATTCAGTTAGAAATTTCAATAGAAATTGGAAAATTAAATTAAAATTTCCTATTTCTTTTGAAATTTCCGGGAAATTATTTTTCAATAGGGTATGTATTTGCAAGGTTGTACACTGAATGTCCTTGCAGCAGACACAAGGGTGTGCGTGCTCACTTTTAATGCAAAGCTTATAATAACTTGTGAGGCTTAGGACAAATGTGAAGCTTGGGGCTCCTTTAGGATGGGGCTTTAAGGTCCTTAATCAGGAACATTGTGGACAATTTTAGATGGGGAACCTTTTTGTTAGGGTCCATGCTCACCCCACCCAAGAAGAGCCCTCTCATCTCCTGAACGACTTCAATCTCTCCTAACACTCCCGTTTTGGGAACTAACATTGACAAAAAATGGAATGATTATTTTGGTATTGTGCAGTTTGGTTTTACTCATTTATTATATCTTGCAGGGTGGCTTTGAAATTATATGTGGGTCAAACAGCATGAACATGCCAGTTGAAGGGCGTGGAGTTCCAGAAAGGCAACAGCATTTTCACAACATTGAAACAGGAGCTCCCATTATGAGCTTAATTATGGAGCCAGAGATGCCTTTCTGGCTGTCAGATGAGAGAATTATAGTTACCCGACTAATATCCAGGACCTCTAAGGTGTGTGTGTTAGCTAATAATTGGCTACTGTGCTTATCTCATGACCCCCTTTGATATCATTGGTGTGCTTTGTACATAAATGCTGCAAATATTATGAAGCTATATGACGTATGTATATTTACTTTTCAGGCCCTGAGGCTGGTGTTCATTGTTAACAAAACCAATCTGCTAGTGTCCTTCCAATGGAAGTCTATGTCTTCACCATCTAACTTAGACTGTTTTGTGGATGTAAGTGTGACACCAAGTAACGAAATATTGTCTCCGTATCAGGTTTTACCACTACTACTCCACGTATCTAAAACCAAGAACAGGCTCTGCCCCATAAAACTGGGAGAAAGAGGGAAGGAGAAGCTACAATGCTGTGCTGTTCATTCTAGACTAGGTGTGTAAATCTCCACCGTTAATCCTATTAGAATGCATTTATAATTGGCAGTGACTTTGCAGCTCCAGAGTGCTCTCTTTTCTTACTCCTAGGAAAAACAATTACGGCGCTTCAAATGTATCTCAACTAGTACAATTTGGAATAATTACATATATAAACTTTCTATTTCAGCTGCTTATATCCTTCCCATTTGGCTTGATGTTAATGCTCATGTGTCGGATCCACGTAACAGAGTTGTAATTGCCATTGTTTTGAATAATTTTGAAATTGTTTCTGGATGTTCCAATTATATTATAACAATTACCCTTGCTCAGAAGGGTAACCGTTAACCCCCCCAATACCTTAATAACTAGAGGACACGGGTGCACCGTACAGTGCTGCATCACTGCCCTACGACCGCCAGGCCAACCCCTGAAAGGGAATCGCACATGCACCCTACTAGAAAACAACAAAATTAAAATACGACAGGTTCCGATAAAGAACCAGCGACCAGCTACTTCCTTGATGGGAGTAAAATGTGGGCCAAGAGCACCCCGGCTTGCAGATTTCTCGCACCCCTCGCTCAAGGCCTCCTTCTGGCCAGGCATGCACTCCAGGACGTCGCCGGGCATTTAAATGATCACCTTTTGACCACTGGACCATGCAATTTGAATTGACAATTAATCAAAATGGAGGAAAATTAGATCATACTAATTTCACAGATGACAAAGGACCCTCTGAGGACCCATAATCAAGAACATTTGGAGCAAATTAGTGCAATACAAAAAAAATAGGAACAAATTCCTGGCGAGGTCAAAATTGCGCGGGAGCAGAAAGTTTGACCCGTTTTTCCAATATGGCCAAAGAGTCAAAACGTGACCCAAGTCGCAGGGTATGATAGCGGTAGATTTCTTCTTTCACATGAACTTTGATTCATGAGAAAATATGCATTTTTAACAAAGTTATTGAATAATTTGTCCGCCCGCTCATGTGTAAATGCACGGAGCGTGCTCTCCGATACGCAGCGCAGGAGGTCAATATTCTGGGTGCGCTTGGGCCCGTTTATCGCGAGAATGGTCAAATTTTCGAGAAAAATTATAAGGACCATTTTTGTAGAAAATTAACTGATCTTTAATTATTATCTGGATAAAAAATCTCCAACTGCCATATTTTGGGAGACATTCGCGGAAAACCGATTTTTCGGGTCTTTTGGGGCCATTTTCACCACCCTAGCACAATCATTTCATGCAAACTTGGTCTCATTTTTAATGAGGTACCAAATACCACTTTCAGCCAGAAAATAAAAATGGTAACTAATAATCTCAAGGTTGGCTCCTTCATTTACTGGACTACTCCGAATGGAAGAACGTCCGACAGCGGAGAATGGAACGAGAGGGAACTGAGTGGATGAAGGAGCCGAAGAGAATCATTAACTTTTTAAAGGAAGCTTTGAAGGTAGTGTTATTATTTTGAGATGCATAAGATTTTAAGTGGAATTAGAATTACGGGATTGGACTTAAAGAACATTTATATCTGGCATAAAAGCTGGCTACATTCAATTGCCAGATATTCACGTTATTTTGCTGCTTCTTCTGTCATTTTCTTTTATTGAAAATTGTGATCGCGTCTTGTGCACTCCATCAAACCTCCGCCAAAAAAACGTGAAAGCCCTCTTTTCGGCACTAGACGTATACGAGGCCATGTTGAGTGTCGGCTCTCTCTCCCATTGGCCCATAGGAGTGCGCTTGGCAAGGATGGACCGAATTGGATCGAAGCGATACTCCACTGCGAATCAATTTCCACGTGAGAGGTCACTATTGGAAATTGTCATACTTGTCTTTATCATCTTTATCTCAAATGCCGTATCAATATTAGGTATAGGTCTAATGATATTCCATCAGAAAGAAGCGATAACGATTTAAAAATTTGCGCACTTGCAATCGATATCTCCCAGAGAGTACAAAGAAGTGCCGGAGAAAATAATCGAGAAATTAAAAAAATTGATCACATTAACCTGAAATTGTTACAGAATAGCGTAGATTGGTCATGTGTATATAACCGACGAGATGTTACATTAGCTTTTGATACTTTCCGAGAAAAGCTAAAACAAAACATAGAAAATTTTAACTTTGTGATAACAAATAGGGCCATGTATACGCCTATTCAGCCTTGGATGACTGTTGCATTATGTAAACGGCAGGTGCACAGAAGCCTATTAAACAAGAAATTAAAAAATAAACCACATGACATAAAACTTCAGAAATACTTTATTTCGGTTTCCACCAAACTAAGGAATGATATGGATGCACGAATGAAAAATTATTATCTAAATTTGTTTTGTAAACATAGGAATGATAATAAAAAAACAGTGGTAATTGGTCAACAGTGTACTTGGTGGAAATGATGGTAAGACGATGCCTGAAAAAATAAAACTACCAGATACCCTTGATGTGTTCTTGTCAAATCCTGTAGACATTTCAAATAAATTCATTACTTTATTTGTTTCTGTTATAAAGAAGCTGAGAACTACAATGGTCTCTACTGACAGTTTAATTAACTCGCCTTATGCGCGATTCATTCATTACAGTAATCTACCGGTTAGAGGTAGGTTGTGATGAAAGTCAGAGAATATCCAACGAACTCTTACAGGTGCTGTGCCCTTTCTACCTCTTGTATTTCTTTCTTCATCTCAGCATAAGTCCTACCTTTCTTCATCCCGTCCAAAAAATCGATTCTCTTCCTTCCCCTTCCCCGCTTACCCAACATCCTTCCCTCTATCACGACCTTCAGCAAACCATCGTCCCTCATTACCCCTTCCAGCCACCTACCCTGCCTTCCCCTAATCTCATCTATAAGTTTCCTCTCCTCGCCCACCATGTCAAGCACTTCCTCATTTGTCTTCCTTTCCGTCCAACGCACCTTCTCCATCCTCCTCCACACCCACATCTCAAAAGCCTTCAGCCTATTTTCGTCTTCCTTTCTCAAGGTCCACGTTTCCGCCCCATACAACGCCACACTCCATATCAAGCTCTTTACTAGCCTCTTTTTTACATCCTTACTTAAGGTCCCCGTCATCAGCTCCCTTCTATTATTGACCGCTTCCTTCGCTAGCGCTATTCTCCTCCTAATGTCTTTGCTACTATGTCCTCTTTCTTCTAGCGTACTACCGAAGTAATTAAATTGTTCAACTTGCTCCAGTTTGTGACTTCCTACTCTTATCACCAGCTTCGCTTTCTTTGTCCTAGAGAATCTCATTACTTTTGTTTTCCTATTATTTATCTTCATTCCGTATTTCTCACACTGCTTTTCCAGTGCATCTACTAAAGTTTGAAGTCCTTTCGATGACTCACCATTATATAATCAATTTGGTATCTCCCAGTATCACCCGGCATTTTCCATGTGTACCTACGCCTGGGGTGATGTTTTAACCAAGTGTTTGTCACTACTAATTTATTTCTTCTACAAAATTCAACTGCCTTTTCCCCGCGATCATTTCTTCTTCCTAGCCCAAACCCTCCCACTTCTAATCCGTCCCTCCCTTCTCCCACCACTGCATTCCAGTCACCCATCACTATCAGGTTTTTCTTCCCCGGCACTTCTCTAATTATTTCTTCTACTTGATCGTACACCTCTTCCACCTCTTCCTCCCTATGGTTGCTCGTAGGCATGTATACCTGGACCAGTATGAAATTCGTTGGGCGTGCTTTTATTTCTACCACTAGTATCCTGTCGTTCACCTGTTCAATGTTTACCACCCTCAGTCCCAACTTTGTGTTCAGTACCATGCCTACCCCCCGTTGACTCTCATCTCCCCCACTATAGATCACCCTGTAGTTATCACTCCAATAGTCCCCGCTATCCTTCCATCTAACCTCGCACAATTCCAAAGCATCTATTTTTCCTTTTTCCATTTCCTGCTTAATATTTTCAAGCTTCCCAGCCCTCATCATGGTCCTTACGTTCCAAGTTCCTATTTTTACCATTGTTTTCCTCCTCCTCTTCCTCTTTTTCTTCTTCTTCTCCCTCCTTTCCCTTGTATCTTCTGGTGATGATTCTGTGCAAGGATTTCGTGTGATGACGACCGCGGAGGCCTTGACTCCCCCGCTGCCGGGCACGACACCCGCCCTCAAGTGCTCTATCCACTAGGCCACCACGCTCCCCTATCATAATAAATTCAGCAATGAATATAATGAAAGTATGCCCAGAAAATCTATGTTAGTCTTCAAATTGCATGTTTGCGGGCAGGGATTTGCATATTTTGATGTGGGAAATGATGTTCCGGAGACAAGACCCTGTATCATAGTTTTATTTACTACTCTGTCTGAAAAAAGTTTTAGCCTTGCACAGTTATGTTTAATAATGCCTATCAACCAATGATAAAATCTTTTCTGAAGTTTGTAGACTATCGTAACAATCATGAATTTTAGTCGAATAATGGAAGATTATCAGCAATTGACATTAGACCTATATCAGCAGGTGATATTGTTCCAATAGAAGCCACCAATATTTGGCTAACACTGGCAACATGATGGAAAATCCGGGTCAATATGCCGTCATAGAGCCAACAATGGGCTAATATTCGGCCAACATTCATGGCTACTTGAGACCTTATAAGTGACTGCACTATAGGTTGAAGATTGGTTTTCATCTGTGGAAAACTATAAGCCTTTCTCGATTTATACTTGATTATATAAAGTAGTTCATGACGGTATTGACAATGCCATCACTCCTATGAAACAGCCATGTACATTGAAAGCATACACCCAAACAATGACACCAAGCCTGACGCAGATATCCCTTTCATTAGTGAGTTGATGGTTTACATGGCTCAATGCATCATGAAGGGATAGTCGAACAACATCAATTAAATGCAACAAGTCCCAAGGTTCATACAAAATACCTACCCACAAGCTTAAGGAGCTTGCATCGTGCATTCCACCCTGTCTAGAAATCATATTTAACCTGTCTTTATCAGTAGGTAAGGTATCACCTGTGAGAGAGTAGGTAAGGTATCACCTGTGACCATTTTCAAGCACTTGGATGAAATATTAATACATACACTGGCATACCACTTCCAGAAAAGTGGGTATCACAGTGAAGACCGTCTCAATTATCTCACTATAAGAATGTGTACTTATTCTTCTTTCCAGATGTTCCCTATGACTGTAATGCTGATTCCAGCATCCAAGTTGACTGTTATCCTTTTAACTGCACGGTGACATGTCCACGTTCAAGTATCCAAAGTGAAGTGCTCACTGGGGAGAGAATCGACATTCAAGGTCTAGGAGTAAGTTCATTGTCTGTCATAAATGTTTATGCAACAAAACATACCCTCATTTGAAGTGCTATGAATATTATGTTTGTTCAACAATATAGTTGATCATTGTAATCATCATTCCCCATGATGAAATTCAGTTGTGAAAATTAATCTTATCATCTTTTTAGGGATCAACCGAGACATACCACAAATCACTATTTATAAGTTTTGGGACATGTCTTGAAAGTTCTTCTCGGCAAGGAAATGGTGCTTCTCCTGAAAGAGATGAAATAGCAGTCAACAGACTATGCCTGGTTCCAAAAATCCAGCATAGAACTTTGCAATGTGGCCGTATTCTGACTATGGATGACAGGTCTCTGAGGAGTATTAGAGAGATTTTAGAAGGATTACCATGGTATGTACCATGTTTAATGAACACCATGAGTATTGCATACTTTTATAGCGTGCCATAAAAATAACCAAAGAAGTAAATCTCATTGAATAGTAGAGAAATGGAATAAAAGTAAAATTATTTAAAAAATGAAATTGAGTTTGATCAATGCTCTTAACTGTTGGAAATGATTTGTGGCGTGGTTGTTGGAAATTGTTGCACATGGTCTCTTTTGAAAATACTACTGGCTAGGTGAAGCTTCGAGAATATATAGGAAATGCATCTTGGACTTAAGGAGTGGGACATAGAAGTAGTATCAGTGTGGGGACCAGGATGATAAGGATAGTTGTTGAAAGAGCATATTACATATGATTGAGTAGAATTTCTGCTTCACATCAATCAGGAGAACATAGCAACAGAAACATTTCTATGTTTTGAGGACTAATATCCCTTATCTCGAATGTGGTAAATACAATACATATTTTCATTAAAAAGGACAAAAAATGAAGTATGTACTTGCAACTCGTGCATTATAACGAAATCACCAGTCACATCAAAAACTACACACTAAACATGGGGAAAGGAACCTGGGACTTAAGGAGGAATGAAAGTTGGAGGGGGCTGGTGGGGAGGTAGAATATTGTTAAGATTGGCCGGAATATTGCAAGTGATGGCACGGCATTGGAGGTTAAAAGTAGAGGTGAGTGGGCTGTTGTGCAAAATGGGGAAAAGTGAGTATATTTTGTGGTTGGTGGGTTTGATGTGTGGGAAAGTGAGGAATTAGTGATGAGACAGGGAAATTTCAGTATCAAGAGAGTTGATGTGGGTGCTGAAAATGGTGGAGGTGAATGAGAGCAGAGGGAATGATAGTGTTTCATTGCAGTGAGTGCTTTACAGTATGGGATGAAGGTAAAAGGAAGTGGCATGTATAGCAGGCTGATCTGATTATAGATCATGTATTCTGATCATGTATAGCAGATTGATCTGAGATAAGAGGACATTAGTGAGGTGGTGATGTTATTTTAAAGGGAAAGCTTGGGCTAGATGAGAGATGGTCTTGAATGAGGATAGTTTTTATGTGGGTTGCAGGCAATGAACACGATGATGATGACATAAATATACCATGCCTTATTAACAAGTAATGGAGTATAATGATCAATCATTCTCTGCTTGTTTTATCTACTCTCTACCACATTTCACGGAGCAATTTTTTTGTAAATTGAGCTGTTAAAAACCTTCAAAACCAAAGTGTAACATGCTTTTTTTATATTTTCAGGAGGTTACTCAACAGCTCCTGGTTTAGTAATATTTTGGGACAACTCTTGATGGAAGGCACCCACGGATGTACACAAGGTCATTCCTCAGTATCTGGAGCTATTGAATCTGGCTTAGAGTGTACACAATCCTACTACGTTCAAATTTTGACCAAAACAAAGGCTTTTGAGGAACTCACCAGAGATGAACCACGAGATATTACTACATATAGCATTCCTCAAGGGCTTATGACACAAATATTTGAAGAAACCATTCTGAGAAACATTGTTTCCATAAGCAGGGGATTATTCACTGATTTAACAGATACCGAAGATGACGAAAATGAATCTGAATGATTTAATAACACAAGAAAAAATACTATTGATTACATTGATTAATTAAGTAATCTTTTTATTTTTGACAAGTTAATTTTTATTTATTAGTTTAGTTATGGTTCAAAGTTTTATTAAGCATTTGGATGTTCCTTATTCTACGAGGAAATGACAAAATTATAGTGTTGAAGATACAGGCATTGAATGTAAACCAAGGGATTGGGCATTCATGTATAGCAAAGAAAACAATCCTCCTTAAGAGAGGTTGAAATTGGTACAATGACGTTAACTTTAAACACCTCCATCAAAATGTGGAAGAAAAGCTTTTAAGAATGATTCACATCCCTTGGTCTTGATTTACTACAAACTTTTCTAATTACCCTTCTCAAATCATTTACAGTTACTTCTCATCATCCTGAGTAAAACTTTATTAGGTACATACCTATTTGGTTACCTATTCCTATTTCTACGAGGAAATGAAAAAATTCTACTGTGTTAAAGATACAGGCATCTACTTTGAACCAAGGGATTAGGCATTCATGTAAAACCTCGAAAATATTACCCACTGCTTTCGAAAATGTTGATATTACTTACCTAATTTAAATTGATAATTTTAAAATTAAAAACCTCAATAAAAATGAAAACTGCATTTTATTATGAATAAATACGCCTTTCTTGACTTAGAACCATTTTACTTAAGTGCTTGTGGGAACAAATAAAAAACAAGCTCTCCAAATCAATGACCAATTCTATATCAAATATATGGAAAGGGGCAAAGGCCCAGCCACATTGACACACTGCTATTGAGCCAAACCAGTAGAAAGATGGCTAGCCAAGACAGTTGAATACTGCCATCCAAACTGAAACAGCCCTGCTCCAAAATGCTGATCATCAATCCCTAAAATATTTGTATCCTTGGTCATGGAATTTTTATTTTCAAGGGGCTAAATCACAACAATTTCCTTTTTTGGGTTCCAAATTTAAAATTTTAATGTTATCTCTGATTTTCTGCAACTGCTACAGGATGGCAATGACACTAATATATGGAATCATCCTAGTATTAACAGATCTCTGACAAAATAGTACAACTTATTTCATATGCCTGCGTACGGTATGCCTATATGTACGCGCATCTGAACATGGCAGGTCAAATATGTTTATTTCTCATGACTGTTTATAGTTTTAGTATCTACAGGTATTGTAAACATTGTCATGAGATCCTCGTTTAGATCTGCCTCTTCTCTTCTGGGCCCGTTTATTATTTTACTTATAAGCAGTTTTCGCTCCTTTTGCAGACTGGCATGAAACAACAGATGCACGAAATTGAAAATGAGGTGGTTTCAATTTTTCATTCGTTTCATCTGGAGTGGCTATGGTCTGGCATATTCCCCCATGGCGTGGGGGAAACTGGCAAAATGCCAGGCAGACTTCCAAGTACTATGTTGTTTCCTCTTCAAGTTCAGATGGTCCATGTATTTATTGGTGGTTGCTGTTGTGTGGCACCAAGTGATTAACGGGTGTAGTGGTCTCTCTTGGTTCTTGTTCTGTCCACCAGGAATTGGTCGGAATGGTGTCCTGTAGCCAGTGGTTACACATGTTCTGGAGTACGATAATTGGTGTTCCTGATGTACTCTACTCTGCTGGTTTTATACCGGTAGTGTCCTTGGAGATAAAGTGCATATAGTATGGAAGTCCTTTTTAGTTAACAGTTATACACGCTTTGGAAATAGTTGCCATTTAAAATATGTGCTCTTAAGAAATTATTGTTAAAGTCAAAGGGTAATTATAAGACTAGATTAGGCTATTACTCCAAAGCTATAGAGTAATAGAAATCTATTGAGTCAACAAGGAAAAAGTAATCATAGACTAGTATTTGTCAATAGAGGGAGGATTGCAGCTTGGTTGTCGTCATGTAGTTTTACAAATTTAGCCAGAAGAACTGGTGGACACAGATATACTATTATTATACCAGAGCTGTCAAGTTGTAATAGGGGAGGGGAGAAAGATGGAAAAGTTAGCAATAGAAGGCTGTGTCAAGGCCCGACGGTGGCAAACTGTGCATTCTATGAGTACACTGTGCGAACGAAGCACCCAAAATTCTCACGAGCTGTGGTGTCCATGACCTCGGAGACAGTTGGGCGGTCCTTCTAAATAATCTATTTCATGGGTGTCTTGAACCGGTGAACTTGCTATCCTGGAGTGGGTGCTGTGACCACTTGTCCGCCGTTTCATCATCAAGAAAGCATCAATGTGACTGTGAGAACTAATTTTAAAATATCAATATTGTCATTTTTTAGGTAATTCCCATTACTACAACAATCATCTGGCATTACCTCTGACACCTACCTTGCTTGCCATATATTGTCCATATTGCTGAAAATGAATGAGACTTAATATAATTCCGACAATTTTCTTTACATTTCAATGAAGAAAACTTATTTACGGAAATGTGGAAACTTATTTAGAAGTGTGGAAAGGAGTAAAATGATGAATGTGCCAATAAACTCATAACAATAATGTACAATGGAATTTAATTACTCAAAGCTATCAATGAAGTGTTAACTGGCAGACCCAAAATATCTGCCATACCTTTGCGAGTTTCCTATTGATGCATAAATTCTTGGCATAAATAAACAGGGTTGCTGCAGTCCTGGAGAACCTTGAAAAGTCAAGGAAATTGAAAATGTCTTTGGAAAAATCAGGGAAAATGAGAACTTATCTGGAAATCTCCTTCCCCAAGTCAAAATCAGGCAATTGATGCTCTTATTGGTTATTATCAATAAATTGTAAACACATACAATTAATTTTCGGATCCTATTTTATGCAATCATTCTGAGGATGATGGAATATTTGTTTCTCAGATAGTGTATGTAAATGTAATTCCTTGTTAGCCCCTTACCAAGTCATAATAACCTCCAGCAAGAATCGGTAAAATCAAAAGGAATGAGCCACAGCAACTCCGGTCCATTGAGGGCCCTTATTTCCATTTTTGTGGGAGTGTTAGTTCTTGAATGTCTGAGGAAATATGATTTAACCTTCAAAAACTTTAATTCACATAGTGATTAAATTTTTTGTTGAGATGCACCGGAAATGCTGGAATAGTTAATGTTTAAAATGGAATGGAAAATTTGCGGCCTCTATAATTTAAGAAAATTTTGGGTGACATGCGGAAGTAAACATTAGTACAATTAACGGCTCTTGAAAAGGGATCGAGGTGAAGTAAAACACATTAACCAACATGAGGGAAAATCCTCCTGTTACACCTGAGTCCAAGCATGTGCTAGTGGTATCGTAGCAGACATTTATTGAAATTTGTTCCCCAGCTGCGAAGACTTTGGAATACGACTTAATGTTGATGGACATCATAAATGAAGCATTTCTGCATTATCTTCATGTCAACTTTTTATTTTGTACCTAAATATTATATGAAATTCTATTAAGAGACATCAACTTCTATGATTTACTTGCTAACAACATTGTTTGTGAGTTTATGTAGTTACTAGAAGACCACATCTGCCATGATGTTTATACCATGGGCGTAAAGACAGAGGAGATGCAGTTATTGAAGGGTATCTTTTTTATCTCGCCTTCAAGTTTTGGTCTCAGCTAGAGAGAACATGCGAAAATATGCTCTCCTTGAACTGTCGCCACTTCTGCTGTTGGTATGCAGGGGGCCAAAGTGTAGGTAGTGAGTGCTTGTGGTCATAACCCATTGGTTAGATTTGGATTTTGTTTAATAGAATATTCAAAACCAACCTGTTTTGCATGTGTTTCCTTATAATGCACATTGCTATCACTGTATGGTGTGCATGTTTTAATGTGTTATCCCTTATCCTTGCACTTTCTTTAAAATATCAACTTATTATAGAATGGATATTTTAACCTGGAAAATGAAGTTTTGGCCTGGAAAAATACTAAAATGTTATGATTTCTGGTCTGTAGGAACCCTGATAATGCTCGGGCTTAATATTTTTCTATGTATATATCAAGAATATATTTCATGAAAAATAAAAACAAATGATTAGCACAGTAAATATTTACAGAATAAGTGTTTATGTTGTTATGGCTTCAAAGAAACCCAGGCAGCACATTCCATGGAATCAACATGGATTCTACCTTTCTTCTATAGAAAATCCATATGGATATTCCATGAAATGCAGGCTCAATTGTCCTCTGAATTTCATGGATCCATTTGGCTTGCAACATTGACATGGAATCCATGGAGAATTCTTTTAAAAAATGTCCTATAGAATCCATGAAAAATTTCCATTTAAAATCTATGCAACTGCCATTCCAGTAGGA
This sequence comes from Pyrrhosoma nymphula, assembly GCA_963573305.1. Taxonomy (NCBI): domain Eukaryota; kingdom Metazoa; phylum Arthropoda; class Insecta; order Odonata; family Coenagrionidae; genus Pyrrhosoma; species Pyrrhosoma nymphula. Next base: position 98,739,080 of record OY754332.1, on the reverse strand, counting down.
CTATTTTACAGCATACATATAAACCTATTATAAGAATTATAATTAATCCAGCCCAATTAAGTTTAAGTTTACCACCCGGATCAGATCAGTACTAGCCACAACGCAAGCTATATAAGTTGGTGATTAACAAATGTAAGTGCATGAAGAATTCAAATTGTAGTAGCCAGTAACATAAGCTGCTACTAAATACTGAAGATACCTAAAAATAGTCGGATATGTTGGCAATTAATTATAGAAAAACAAATGGTAGATGTATGATTTGACCATTTAAAACACATCTCTCTCTAAACACACTTCATTTTAAGAAAATACATTGATTTAAAAGATGTACTATTCTCTTTGTTTGCATCATTTGAAACATTCCAATTCCTATCACACCAAATCTGAGAGAAAATTCCTTTCCATAGGCTGGGAAATTCATCATGGCATATACTGAAGGGAACAAAAAGGATATTTTTACTGTGTAGGTTTCTGCTATGTTGATCAGTTGGCATCTGCATGGCATTTGGGATTTCACCTCATTCATTGGCTTGTCTGGATAGCAGATTCGGACAAGCCAATGAACTTGGTGAGTTCCCAAAATTCATGCTACACAATATCTTATTATCTAAAATCATAGTTACAAGAAAAATTTTAAGAAACAAGTAATCGTTTAAAAAAAAATCCCCCTCCCTCCCTCTCAGCTTTCCCTTCTAACCCTCATCTCCTTAGCCATCCCTCTATCTCAACCTTCCTACCTGGTTATCTGACCCCCTCTTATTTTCCCTCTCACAGCCTTCTTATCTGCCCTTCTGACTCCCCTCTCCCTAGCCCTCTCTCCCTTTCAGCATTCCTAATTGGACATATTACCCACCTCTTCCTAACTATCTCTCTATATTGGCCTTCCTTTCTATCCATCTGTCCCCTCTCTCCCTAGCCTTCTCTCCCTCTTAGCCTTCTGTCCATCTGACCCACCTCTCCTTAGCACTCTCTCCATCTCAGCCTCTAATCTGGCCATCAGACTCCTCTCTCCCATTGCCCCTTCTCTCTCTCAGCTTTCATATATGGCCATCTAAACCTCCCTTCCAACCACCTCTCCTCCTTAACCTTCCTATTTGGTTCTCTTAACCCCCTCTCCCTAGCACTCTCCTCCTCCAGTCCTTCCAATCTGGCCATCGGACCACTTTTTCCCTAGCCATCTGTCCCTCTCAGGTATTTTATTTTGCTATCTGACTCTCTTTCCCTAGACCACTCTCCCTCTCTGCCTTCCAATCTGGCCATTCGACCACCATCTTACCACCTTCTCCATAGCCATCTCACCCTCTCAGCCTTTCTATCTGGTCATCTGACCCCTTCCCCCTTGGCGATGACCGTGTAGAGGAGGGACCTATAATTAAAGATGGGCCATATTTAATTACAGGCCGGACCCCCTAATCAACCATCATTAACTATACTCCATACGTATTCCTGCGTATTTTGCTCATAAAATGAAGTGAATTTGACGGATGGTTTAATATTTTAGGATCATTTAGCAGTGGCTATGGGGTGGTTGGCGGCAAAGAAGTTGAATTTAGAGATGGACGGTTATGAGGAAGAACTGATATGAGGTTAGTTGGTTATTTTCAACCTAAAGATAGTTATTTATAAAGCAAGCTGGAGTAATTGTTGTAATGAAGGACTATTTGTTCATTAATTACTTAACCATTCTTAATGCTCCAATAATGAGTTTCATTTGCTGTTGCTTGCATCTCATTAAGCTCTAGCTTAGGTTTAGCAAAAATTATGGCAGAGGTGTCATTCACATAGATTGGTGAAAAATAGCGTGATAAATCTTTGGGGAGGTCATTGATGAATAGAATGAGGAAGAGTCGAGTCCCAGGAATGGAGTTCAGGTTTTATAATGGACATATTTGTATTATCCTCGAGGACCTGAGTGTTATAAAATCGGTTTTCCATGCGGTAATAATGCTCAACAGCCATCACAATATATGTTGTAATGGTTGTGGACCCTAACAGGCAGGACAGCCTCGACATGGAAATGCATTTTGTTTTTCTCATTAGTATTTTGCTGTGTCATGTGAGAGTTCGCGTTTGGCACGACCTCGAGGTGCAAGTGGTGTGAGAATGAAGAGATTGAATGGGTTCAGTGCCACGGTGATTCCTGGCCTTGGTTCATTGTGCCATTTAAGTTAGATGGATGGGTACACAAGGGAAGGGAATTTGGGAATGGAAGAAGGATGGAGAGAGATAAGGAGTCAACGAGCCTACACTGGGTGTATGTCAACAAAGGGCCAAGATTATGACACTCTGACTGATGTGAATAGTGTGCGGGCTGACTTGCGGGGGCGGGGCGGGCGACCCCGCAAGGGGGGGGTGCGCGCCCCCCGTGCCCCCCATATGTATCCGCCACTACATTGAATGCTTTTCGCGAAAGATTTACAAAACGCATTGGAAATACCCTACTGGGCGTTTCTAAAGCACTAAAGACCTCTCTTCAAATGCTTATATTTAAGCGTTTGGGACACAAGCACACATTTCGTAAATATATGGAGAGAATACCGTTCTATTATACTGCAGCATGCAAGGAATCTAATTAATGTCAAGTAATATATATATTGTTCAAGCGGAATCAATTATTATGTTCTGAATTGTCATTTCAACAGGCAGTTTTGATATTATGGCTTGAAACGCATTTTCTTAAAAGCTGTCTTGATATTACGTTCTAAAAATGTCTTTCAACTGCTTTGAATTAAAAATTAGTTTCATACTCTCATTAACGATGCTAGAAACAAGATTCCTTTACATGGTATGATGGAACTATATTTTGCAGGCACGGGGGCTCACTTTTGAGCGTTCACAACTTGTGAATCGCCCATGAATATAGAAATTCGCAGTTGTTTAGTGAGTTTATTGTGAGTGTTGTTTGGTGTTGTTTTTGTTATGAGTTTTCCGATAAATTAAGTCATAAATCTGGAGTATTTACTTATATATCATTAAATCAGTTGTTTTAAGTACACTACATTCGTATTTCGGGTACTGTAAGCCAGAAATAGGGTTATGTTTGCCCTGGTGGCATGTACAACTAAAGCTCTCCCCAGCAGCATGCTGATATCGGCCCGATGTCACTTTTACATCATTATAGATCACTTATTAATCAAAACGATATCGGCTGCCGATATCGGCATTAGGTCAAAAATGATAACATTTGCCGGGATAAAAGTGACATATGCTGCCGATGTCAAAGTGATATAAATCTGACATAAAAAGGATATCTTTCCCGACTATAACAGGACACAAAAGTGACATGTTACCGACGTCAAATTGATATATATCTGACATACTAAGGATATCTTTCCTGACTATACATTGATATAAAAATGACATTTTCTGATGATGTCGGACCGATATAAAATTGACGTTAAAAAGATATCTTTCCTGACAATACAATGATATAAAAATGGCATTTGGTGATGATGTTGGACCGATATAAAATTGACGTTAAAAAGATATCTTTCCTGACTATAACAGGACACAAAAGTGACATGTTACCGACGTCAAATTTATGTATATCTGACATACTAAGGATATCTTTCATGACTATACAATGATATAAAAATGGCATTTGCTGATGATGTTGGACCGATATCAAATTGATGTTAAAAAGATATTAAGGACTTTGGAACCAAATGCACCCAAAAATGGGAAATAAGGTTATAGTAATGATGGCACATTCATATGGCTGTAACTAACCATATGACTGGAGACAGTACTTGATGTACTTACAATAGGTATAAAAGAGTGTTTCTGAAAGAAAATACAAAATTAGTAAAAATACAATTTATTGAAATTACTAATGGTTACAATATCCTAGGTGTCATATAAGCTCTTTCATGCCACTTGAAGCACTGTTGCATTTCTTCTGTATTCCCATTCTCATTGATGCTTCATCCTCATCTGCTGCTTATGCTGAAAGAAACAGCTTACATGAGTCATGATATTACTGGGAAACATATTTAAGAATACGATTAAAACACAATCAGTGCCAGGTTATTCTATTATATATATTCCCTGATCTTATTATATTTTGCACCAAGTAAACAGTTTTTATGGCTGATACTAGCATGTTCATGGTCTATAGTAATGAAGGTAGCACTAACATTTTGACACAATTTTTCAAATTCAAAATTCAGCAGCTATGTTATGTCATCAAAAATGAATGCGAAGCTTTTAATTTACCTAAGACACCACCAGAGAAATCTTTTCAAGTCCCCTTATCAGAAATATGGGTATTCAAAGTTACAAAAAAATTTGACACCCATCAAATGGTAAATAAGCAAAGACAGGCATGAATGCCTCTACTTTAAACAAATAATTATAATAAAATCCACAGTTTCAAGAAAGAACTAACTGAAGATTTACTAATCCTCCTTTGATCTAGGATGTGACCAAGAGAGTCTTGGCTATGGATGGTTTAAATCATGTATCACCTGCCCCAACAGATGTTTCCTCTTCTATTCCCCTTCCTTCATTTTCGCACTCTGGTTTCAGCTGCACTCGTCCTCCCTCTCAATAATGAGATTTCCAGCCTCAATCCCACCTCCATGTCTTCATCTGCCTCAGTTAAAGCAGGATGTGTTCATCGGATCACAACTAGAAATAAAAGTTTTAACAAGTCACCTTAAATTGACCAAAAATTGTAGCTGAGAATAATAAAATCGAATAAGTGTCGCAAAGTTTTAAACGAGGAACACAATGAAACAAATTAAGCATATTAAACACGATTCAACCACATATTCAAAGAAAATTAAAAATTGTCATTCATTGCAATCACTAATTTTTCACCTTCCACTAAAGCAGTTACCACTGTACTCTACCCTTAAATAAACTCACAATAAAAAAAAGCGAATGACAAATTCCCACACTGAAAACACATACAGAATTAACACCTAGATGAAAACATTTGACCCATGCCACCAATGCATGATCCCAATGAGATCACGAGTTTTACGACGGCAACTTTCTTTGAACAGTGTTGGAAGTATAGGTTAAACACAGGCAATAATAATCTTCCAATTGTAAACCAACGATTATCGTTAAAAACTTGTATAACTACGACCTAATAACAAAATTCCGTAAGATATTCTTCTTCCTCCAAAATCACTTCTCCCAACGGTTTAATTTTCTTACTCATGAAAAACTTCTTTTCCGAGAAAAATAATCTTGGAGGGTATAATAACTTTCAAAAACCTGATTACTTTACTAGGATTCTAAATACAGTGTGAAATTTACAAATCAGAGTCGTATGATATCACTAACCGATGCACAAATATGTTACAAGCCTTCTCCTCAGATATGAATACACTACACAATACGCTACGTGAAAATACACCGGTAAACTTAATTAAAATAATAGGACAGAATATGCTACGCTAATAGTAAATACGAAGTTAACTTTTTTCAGAGAGGGGTACGGTTTCTTAAACCAATATTAATGTTATAACTATAGATAACAATGAAGAACAATAAGAAACTTACCTTGCTTCAGTATAGATTGGGGGTGTCCAAACTTTTGGCGTCTTCCATAAAACTTCAGTGATTGCATCCAACCTCACATAAACGGCAAAAGTGATGCTAGATTTAAAAACAGTTGCACCAGGGAATATATAACCAAAATACTTAGGGAATATTGAATTCCCTCTTACGCATTTGTTTACAAACGCTTAACCAAGGTCCCTATAATATAAAAGGACCATGCGCATAACCGCATAACCAACAACATATCGATCTTCATTTTTTTGACGTAGCGAACGCAGCGCCAACGCGCCAATTGCTAGTTGAAACCCGCATTTTTCAAAACCCCAAGTTCTGGGTCCAGGTTTTGAATACCTTAAAATATTTGATTCATCATTGAGGTTTTGCCGGATTACGTACTTTAAAGTGTCGGTAGATTCATATCTGATTACAATGCAATATTTTACAGTATTATGCGTGTACTATACTCTATTAAAGGTAAATGCGCATTGCTCACAGCGGAGAGGTAGCCTGGATACTTGGAGCCTTGGCTCCAAGTTTCTTGTAATACACCAAGTATTTTGTAATATACCTTACAGTTTTTGCTGTAAATTTAGTAATGCATTCAATAAGCTTTAGTAAGATGGATTAATTAATTTTAATAGTGACCATTAGTGGTCAAATTTTTAATGGGTTTATTGAATGTTGGCAACCTCTCTGATGAGACTTATAATTAATATATATTTGATAACACTATTGACTGATGTCGACATGAAAGTGAAATTAGGCTACAAGGAGAATGGATTTGAGGATAATAGCATCAAATACCAAAGTAGTAGTTTTGGAATGGGAGAGTGGTAAGAATGATCGTATGATTAGCCGGGTAAATGATGAAGTACCTAATTGAACTAGTAGACGATTTTGTGTATCTTGGATGAATGTTTGCAAAAGATGGAAGGATAGATGTAGATTTTAAGGTGTGCAAATGCCAGTAGAAAAGTCTTAGGTAGCATATGGAGCATATCCAGGGTTGATTGTATGTCTTGGGAGGCAAAAATAGCGGTGTACAAAAATGATCTCCTCCTGGGGTTATTATATGGCAGCAAAACCTGGGTATGTCAGGATAAGGATAATAGTAAGCTTAATGCAGAGGGAATGGGGTACCTGAGATTATTTTGCGGTAAAAGTAGGATGGATATAGGGTTACAAATGAGTGAATGATGAAAAATTGTGGGTTGGATGCTCCAGTAATAGACATGTGAAAGAAGTGACCTCCCATTGGTAAGGCCTAGCCGAAAGAACGGAAGAGATTCAAATAACGAAAATATATATCAATGTATCATGGATCATCATATGGATATATGTGATAATAGAGTGAATGGTGTGAGAGGATGAGGTAGGCCGCAAAAGTCAAGGGTGAATTTGGTATACGAGACTCTAAAGAGGAGGAATATTAAGAATAGGACAGCGTATGTGAAGCAAGTTATGAGTGTAAGAAAAACAGAAGTCTTAGGTTTTCTCGGGATTCACTCCGGGCTAGGAAATTAGTTAGTGCCAATGAGGTTGGAAAAAATATCACTTTTATATCCTTTATTAGTCAGCTCCACTGACATCATTTTTGCATCGGAGAACGATATCTATAAAATGTCACTTTAATATCAGTTCGACGATATCACTTTTACATCGGGGAAAGATATCATATTTATGTCAATTTTATATCGGCAAAATCACCCGATGTTAAAACGACATTGGTGATATCAAAAAGATATTGGGCCGATATATAACTGACATACGATGCTGCTTGGGCTGTATCAAGAGCTTTATGTACAACTTAAGTTTAATTATGTGCAGTTGATGGTGTTGTTACTCGTCGTCCATGAAGAATACGCAAAGTTTTCCGGAGGATTTCTACTTACAATTAGTGAGATAGCCAGATTGATTACGAACTAAGTGTTTTCGCTGAGAGATACGAATTTCATCACTTTTATCGAACTCATAATTTGGCTAGAAGACTGTGATAGAGATTTGTGAAAGGATAGTGCTATATCCACTTTTCGGTGGTTTTTACTATTCTTTATCCACTATGTGCTCATACCTATATTTCATTTTACATAATAATTTATCTAATAAATGTGTTAAAATGAGCCTGAATTATTTCATTACGAGGGAAGGCATTCGAAGATCTTCATGAGGTTGTAGTACAAATGGGTTAACCCTGTCATTGCTCCCTGTCCTTCAAGCTTGGCTGGCTCCGCGTATGTGAATGTGGGGACCGTGGGGACGTTATATGGCCAAGAATGGTTCATCGAATCAAGTAAGTGTGGTGTGGAAGTTTTATTATAGACGGCAAGGGAGTTTCAGTGGTGGGAGCAAGGGATTGCGAGGTCATAGGGCAGCAAACAAATTTGCAGTGAAAGGCAAGAAAGTTTAAAGTGAGAGTAAATGGACATAAAAAAAGTAGGTATATTGCTAATTCATTGTATAAGAATGCATTTAATGAGGGGGATAAATGGTTGTACATACCGATGTGATTGATCGCACCCAGAAATTCACTATGTCTCGTCCCAGCATAATTACTTACCTCATTGCAGTATTTTTTCCCGACATTTATCTAGGATCAGAAACATTATTTGGCGTCACATGCATGGACGCGGCCAAAACATATGTGACGGTCCCAAGTGAGGAGGCTACACAAACGATTATCGGTAGGGCAGACAACGCCTTAAGGAACCTTATTTGAGCGTCCGTGAAACCCCCTAAGAATGCTTTATGAATCCCCAACACCCGGCTCCACTAAGCGTTTTCATTGCTCAACGAAGGCCCACGAACCCCTGTAAAGACGCTCAACAACGCCTTAAGAAAACCTCACCTATACAATGAGCGTTCACGGATCGCCCAGGAAACGCCAATGAATCTTTAAGAAACGCTTTCAAAATGCCTTAAGCGTTCACAATTTTTTCAATGAACGCCTAATTGAGCAATCGCCCAGGATTTACAACTCCTTACGGAAGCTTAGAAAAACGCTTAACAAATGCCGAATGCTCTCTCAAAAACCGCCAAGCCTCTTCAACCTCCCACCCCCTGCAGGGGGTGGGAGGTTGAAGAGGCTTGAGTTTCTTGCAATCTCAAGAGGTAGGGGGAAGATAGGGAAGGAGGCAGGAAGCTCGAGTGTGGGAATGCAAGTCAGCCAAAGGGAATGTGCACACTTACAAGAAAATCTTATAAATTTTTAAAATCCTCCAATTTTCTTAGCTAAAAATATTAAAAAAATAACATAATATGCTTGAAAAGTGATCTATGAACAATAATGTAAGGGTTTTAAATAAAAACAATATGTCAGTGTACTTCTCTGTGTTTAAGAAAGAAAACAGCAACTAGGAACCAAAAAGACAGTATAAACTCAGTAAGGATAATATATTATATAATAAGTCGTTAAAACTTTCGCGGTCCATATTATGACTTATATACGTTTTTTGGGTTGTCCGCGTCTTGCTAGCTGGTTCGAAGGTGGCCGACGTTTCCTCTCCTTTGCCGGAGACTTCCTCAGGGCTACTGAGTGACCACTCCGGTTATGCATCTATTTATACGAATTTGGGGAGAGGGGGGGAAGGAGGGGGAGGGAGTTGTGGAACAGTGTTCCTGGCTTCCAGTTTTAGCGAGAAATAAAAGAACCCAGAATGTTCCACAACTCCCTCCCCCTCCTCCTCCTTCCCCCCCTCTCCCCAAATTCGTATAAATAGATGCATAACCGGAGTGGTCACTCAGTAGCCCTGAGGAAGTCTCCGGCAAAGGAGAGGAAACGTCGGCCACCTTCGAACCAGCTAGCAAGACGCGGACAACCCAAAAAACATATATAAGTCATATTATATAATAATTTACAATACTAACAATAAGTCATGGTGCCTCTTTTTATCAGCGAATCTTAGAATAACGGCTTCTGGGTCTAGTGGAATTTCTCGATGGACCGACATTAGCCCGAAGCCAAGTCTTCAGCCGACGCAGGGTAGAAAAACTGCGCTCCGCGGTCGCTGCACTGACTGGAAGTGTAGCCAGAATCCGCAGAAGTTTGTGAATGGTTGGATACATGTCAATGCCGCAGTTTTCCAATGTTTTCAAAACGTAATCTGGGAGTTATTCCCTGTTCTTCACGACTCGCTTCAACTTTTGAACCCACAATGAGAAATCTTGCTTTACAGTTATAAAAGTAAATAAGACCCTTATAAATATTTACAATTTCTCTCATATCGGCTTCATCTTCTGATTTTATTTCATTTTTGGGCAAGATGGATCGAAGATTAAATAAATTCATGACATCCGTTGAAAGTCTGTCTTTTAAGTCTGTGATGACGTTGTCCAAAAGTGGTATGTAAACAGATGATCGGAAATATTTTTCACACGACTCGGCAGGGGACCAATTCTATTTCAACTCAGGCAGGTACCACCAATATTTGTCCGGTGTCCCTCTTCAAATTTTTCGAAAAAATACATTATTTACTCCTACATATCAGAATTATCATCTCACAAAAAGTTTTGGGAAAATTTTTTTTGACTGATTTACTACATCTTGAAAATCGAAAAAAAATCTCCGCTAATTGCGAAAGGGGTGCAGAATGCATTTTTTCAAATCTCTATTGCTCTGAAACTATTGGGACTATTACCTTCTTCTTTTCTTTGTTTTGAAGCTCATGAAGTGCACCTTTCTGCGAACACCTGAACAACGGTCAACTAGTGTTAAAACACTAAACAAATGGGGTCAAAACTAGTTGTTCAATGGAAAATTTACTTTTTTCTTGAAGTTTGGAATTTTTTGTATAACTAAAGAGGGATTTACTCAGCCAATCAATTGCACTATTCTGTAGCCCTGTGTGGTTATACTCTACCCAATAATTTCATCTCTCAATTTTAATGCTGGCATTTCCTTAAATTGACCATTTAAATTATGCAAAATGCAAAAATGTTGCATTTTGAATGAGCGATATCTCAAAGTCCCCATCCAAAAAAAATTTGAAAGTTTGTTAAAACAATCTCCTGGTAGAACTCAAGAGGCTGGTTAAACTAGAAAACTGGATAATTGCGTTAAATTGTCGCTGTGAATTTGTAAAAAGTCTGACTTTTTTAAATTTTTATGTTCCAAGAATCACCCTGTAAATCAGTCCACAGGCATATAATAACCATAATTGTTGAAATAGTTACTGTGTGTGTTAATGTGTTTTTACGCTATAAAATGTTTGATGAGTGAACATTTGGGGAATGCTCCTATGAGGTAGGTACTTAAAGAGCATCTTTAAAATTATTTGTGCATCGTACATTATTAACCAATGCAGTGATCAGATTTTAATTTATATTTCATCAGTTTGAATAGTATGCCATTCTTAGCAATAGTTTTTCGGTTTTCAATTCAGATTACATAAGCAAATTAATCCACTGTGATGTGCGGGATGCATATCATCGTGCTGAGCGAGAGCTTTCCCGAAGCTAATGATCAACGCACGCCACTGGTATGTACTATGTGAAGAGTGATCGAGTGTGTAGATTCGGGATTGTGCTGAAAGTAAGGGATTGTATTGCCGAGTTCTGCTGGAAACGGGTGGCAGGTCAACTTCTGGTTCGGTGGGTACTCCACCGCTTATGCTTGTCCTTCCTGTCGTCTTTTGCGTACTCGATGGGAAAAAAATAACATTCACGGAGGTACGTTACACGACTCCATCTTCAGAACCTATTTACCTTCATTTCAATACGTGTGGCTAAAGACGTTGTAGTAGATTCACTATCGTGTGCGACTAGCATCGCATATGTGGTGACGTAACGTGCTTATTTCATGTGGAAGCTATTTGTGAATAAATCATACTTACGATTGGACCCCATCTCGTAAGATGTATTGATCGAGCTTTTCTTCCTACGACTAACGACTATGTGGAAACAGCACAAGAATCGTGTGGTCATTGCATGGATTTTATCTCAATAACGATACACCTCCATTAGTAGAAATTCAGATCAAAGCTACGAATTTGCAATACCTTTCGCACGGAGAGCGTAATTGGATTAATTTAACCTTAAAATGCCTGTCCTGCGCACTCTCCGAGCTCTCTCCATCGTGGCGGAAAGAGGGTGAAAGAAAGGTGCTATGCTCGCTGTCCCTCTTGAGGTCTTTGAGCGGGAGAGGCTGACTTCAGAGCGCAGGTCCGATTTAATGGTAGGGAATGTCAAGCAATCAAGGAATAATAGATTTCTCTTTTAAAAAAAGTTGGTTCATTTCACAAACATGAGGAGTAGGGAAAGAGGGATGGCAGTCAGGAGTAAAGGAAGATTGGAATGGTACGTCCTCTTAGGCGTCGCGATGTCCCTTGTCTTGAGGAGTGGCGGCTGGGCGCGCGGAGAGCCTCTAACGGGATAAGTGTGGCAGTGGGCGTAGGAGTCCTGGCGATCAGTCTTCCTTCCGGTCGGCGATGGCAGCATTCTCGGTCGGATTTGGGAGAGGTGACGGAGCAGGGAGTTGGATGGGTCGGTTCGATGTCGGGCAGGAGGTCCGGGAGACCCGTCGGATGGGTCCGTTCGTTGTCGGGCAGGAGGTCCGGGAAACCCGTCGGACGGGTCCGTTCGTTGTCGGGAAGGAGGTCCGGGAGACTCGTCGGATGGGTCCGTTCGATTTCGGGCAGGAGGTCCGCGAGACCGGGTGCCGGAGCAGGGAGACAAGTCGGATGGGTCCGTTCGGAGTCAGGGAAAGTCCGGGAGACTCGTCGGATGGTTCCGTTCGATATTGGGCAGGAGGTCCGGGTGACCCGTCGGATTGGTCCGTTCGATATTGGGCAGGAGGTCCGGGAGACTTGTCGGATGGGTCCGTTCGGAGTCAGGGATAGAGACCCTCTATTAGGAGAGGTTGGCCAATGAGTATACATATTGCACTCATGGAATAGAACACTTGCTAAAAACTTAAAGTCCAAATAAATCCCCAGGTCCTGAAGAAATTCCTGCCCACGTGTATAGAGAATTTTCTTGTGAAATAGCACCCTACTTGCAGAATATATTAAATAAATCCATCAACGAACCCAAAGTACCCAACGTAAATACTACCCGAGCAATCTCTTTAAAAGCCAGTTTACGCGGTGGATGCACCCGCGCAAGTGCATGTGTGAACAACAACGACCGCATATTCGCTGAAAAAGAAGTGACTATTAAAAGGAAAGACGTTCGCGAATTCGTCCATATTAACGTGTTTCGACGTTAAAATTATAAATGCACATTTTCTTAGCCATGCATGCACAAAAAGTATGCGGATTGTGTAAGTAGGACAAAATGCTGTACAGTTAAAAAATCAAAGAACTCCTCCTTATCCTACGCCCGCTAGATGGCAGGAGACACGCTCAGCTATGACTGCAGCGGCTTAGTTTCTGCAGGCATTGTATATGGATTAAAAACAAACACTCCATTCTTAAATAAGAACAATTATTATTTATCTAACATCTTAGTGCAAAATAAGTGTTGTAATATCCGTAATAATATTATTTATATTGTCACTGTAATAGTTCTGTTTGCATTGAAATAACTTTGGAATGGGAATTTTAGAATCCGTTTTCTGATCACGGTAAATTCACAATTTTGGTAGACCTTTCCCAATCTTCTAAGAAGAACTTGGAGAAGAACTTGGAAATAATTAATATTTTGGACGGTCATATAAATATCTTCAATAAAGTCAACTACTGCTTCTATCTCAAATGCTCTTGTGTCAATTGGATATGCGATATGATGCATGTATCGATAATCAGTAATCAACATAACCATAGCACGAGTACCTTTCGTTACCAGTGCGGTATCGAAAAAAATATCGAAATCACCAAAAATCCAATGTATACCAACATTGTCATGAGTTGATACCTGGAAAATACAAGTTCCCACCCGTTCAAAATGATTGCACTCCATATAATTCATAGATTTTATTGTTCACGCTAATTATCTTCACATTTAAAAATTCTCTCTTATGAATTCAAGTTTATGAGATTCACAAAAAAATAACTGTGAAGAGAGAAGGGCAGGGATAAGAATTCGTGGTTAAGTAACATAATGGTTCATAATTCTTAAGTGCTTGACATGTGTTGAGCCTTATTATTTATGTACCTGCCGGAGTGGGTACACGCAGTAATCAAGAATGTCTTATTTGTTGACTTAAGGTTTTTCAGTTTTCCGTTTGGCATGTACGTCTTTATAATTACGTGTATGAGTTTCATTTTTAATTTAATGACTTTTGCAGTAATGGGATCCCTTACGTATAAGTTATTAGTTTTGTGAACATTAGCCTTGAAATTAACTTCTGTCCTATTCCCAAGAACTCAGCGTGGACGCATTCATTAATCTAAGATAAGATTCGCCCTTCACGCGGGCCAAATCTTCCACGAGTTCCACCTAGGGGTGAGATAAAGACACCGAGAATAACAAGCCCTTCCCTCCGTCTCGTCGTATGCACATGTTTTTGATGCCGCTCACTCGTTCGCTGTCTCACCTTTCTCTTCATTCCTCGACCGCTACCCTCTCCCTCCCGCCCCCTCTCCCTCTCTCCCCCCTCCCCACCGCACTTATTTCGTTAATTCACGTTGCTCAAATTCTTTCAATCAATCACACTTTCCGCTTTTTTCTTATCTGCTTTTCTCTTATTCCAAACAGCTTTATTATTCACAAAAATATTACTCAATTCAATGATGGCTACCCGAGGTAGAGCTAGATGTATCCACATGAATGACATTAGTATGACCTCATTGCACGCGTCGTCTATCTTTACTGCATGGAACGGAGAATATTTACTCCTATAAAGGGATTTTAAATGATCCTTATATGAAAATGGCTCAAATTACCCCATTTAAGTAAATATCTATTTCATAGGGTTTTTCTTCACTTTTAATTGCTCTCTTATTATATTATTTTTGTAATAGACATAACAAAAAATATGATCCGAATTGTTTTCTCAGATATTCAATCAGTTTTATTTATGCAAACACATACGATGTAACAAGAATATAATATCTGTCTAGGTTCGTGTTCAATTCGAGAGCGGTTTGAAGCGCGGGGTAGAAGTATCGTTCGAACGATCGACCGGTCCATTTACTTTTTGAGCCATGTGAGTGCAACTGTCCTTGAACTCACGACGCTTCTGGCAATATGTTTTAAGCTACTTTGCCAGATTATTTGTAGAGAGGAGAATAAATCAATTTTCTTGCAAAATAGTTTTTACACTAACATTTACACTAAAGAATAAAAGTATATTTGCGGAACCCTTCATTGCAAATTTTTATTGGCGCATAGCATATATGGATTTGTCTAATAAAAATATATTTACAGAGAGCTAAGGCGAAAATTAAGAGATGTAATAATTCAATTTTTGCTGTGTTAATCTATAAAGGCGAAAGGTTAATCTAGATATCTTAAAACTAAATATGTAATGAAGTATAGGCCCAATTTTTGCAAGGCGAATAAGAAGTAGTTTTATAGTTTTGCGAAAGATATGCTATTACTACAGCTCAGAAAATATCTTGGGTTTTGCTATTTTTATGTCAAAAAATTAGTTTTAGAATATATCTTTTATTAAATTAAATTCTTTAAGTAGATTCAAGAGGGTGATTTCATTAACAATGCTTCCATTTGCACGAAGTAATTCACTGATAACAAACCCTTTGTATAACGAACATTTTCAGCTCTGTTTTTAATAAGGTCCTTGTGTATTACATGGATGTAGATTTTTTACGGACCAAGCCGATATTACTAGTCAAGGATATTATAAGATATATTTAGCCCGTTTTTTCAGTTGAACGCAGCGCTTATTAGAAAGTTTAAACCGTGGAATTTGATTTGAAGAACAATTTTTTTCATTTAATTTGTGTAAATAATTGTGAATTACTAAAAAATACTGTGAATACATCAACCATTCAAATAATCCTGACCTCTCTGTAATTTTCTGATGATTAAAGAAGAAGTGGCTGAATTTCCCGAGGAAACACTTTCTCTGTTCTGGGTTCTTCGTAGATACTCGCTTTCATTATCATAAATACGCGGAGTTAAATATAATACTTTGGAAAGGTAGAATATAAGTAATGTCTATGAAAAGTAAAATGAGAAACAAAAGGCCACGTTTAGAATTAGGCTTTAAGAAAATGAAATTCAATAACCTACAATCGTCCTTTTCATGTAAATTGTCCACTAAATATTCAAGAAATACGATAAAATTTAATGAGGAAAAATAATTGGAATATTAACGTAGCAAAATCCAGGCCCTTTCGACGACAGAGCTCAATATGAAAAACACTAGGCTAACTCAGCTTGACCAATATTCACAAGGTTTGGTTTGTTATGTCTATTACCGCTGAAAACAAATATTTTGGCGACACCTTGAACTATTCTGTGAAACCTTGAGCAAGATTGAGACGTAATAAATGTCCAAAATCATGATAAAAATACCTCGTTCCAAATGACAGTGCAAGATACGTGGTAGCTAGATGCCATTAGGTGGGAACTGTCAGTGCTGGTCACCTGCGGCTAATCGCGGAATGAGGGTGTCTCGGTGAAACAACATTTGAAAATTAAAACGAAATCTGAGACTACATCGTTTGTCTATTTCAAATATTTGTTAAATATATGTTTGTTGATATCGTCCATTACAGTTGTTGCTAATGGTCCACAATTAATGAAACATTTTGTACCCCGAGGCCAGTCAGATGTTTTATTTAACTTTGTCCCTGGGAACACCACCGTGATTGCCTCAGCTGAATCATAGATTTAGAGCATTCGATGTGATCACGATTAGGTGGTGTGTGTCATGAACGAGAGCGAAATGAAATCTAGAATAATAAATAAGTTTGTTGAATTATAATCACTCAAAAAATGCGTCCATTTCACCCAAAATTGATTACTGCTTTTTAATGAGAATTTTCAACAGAAGTCCTATAAACATATCTATCAAAATATCTTTAAAAGTGTTGATGCTTATAAAGAGGTTTTTGATAATATTTTTTTATTCTGTCTTCCATGCTTATGCATCTTATAAATGTGTATTAAATGGTTATTCAACTGTACGCAGACTATCAAACATAAAATCGCGTCAGGCGTTTCATTAGTGTTTTCCTTCTTCATTTCGATTGTGACATGATCGTTGAGTATCACTTCCAATGACAATGTTAAAACAGTTTGGAACATAGGTCTCTCAAAAAAAAGAATCAAAGTCTCTCTCAAAGACTTTATTTCCACGCGACGAAAAATTAGTGCATATTATTGATATCTTAAATTAATAGAATAGATTTCAGGATGAACAGGTTTACAATATAATTTTCTCCTCGTACCTTTGGAGACCACTACAATCGATACCGCCAATACTCTGCGTTTTTTAAATACCCATACTAACACTCATTCTTAAATATGCTCCATATACTACCTACAACTTTCACTCCGGCATTAATACGCCTTTTAATCGTTCTTTCCTTATTTTGGAAACATTCAGCCAAGATACACAAAACTGTTCAATTGTTCAATTTACCTTCATTAAACAATCACTCTTACATCTCCCCCTTTCATAAACAATTTATTTCGTCCTCGTCGCATTCACCCTCAACTCATTGTCCTTGTTACTTCGCTAAAGTTATACAGGAGCCTCTGTAAATATTGTGGGCTCTCAGACAGCAACACACGATCATCATCTGTGTATAATAGCACTCGTCGTTATACCTACACGTATCTTTCACTCAATTATCTATAAAAACGTTCAGAATCCACGGTGACATACGCATTCTTGCTTGACAATGTATTAAAAATTTATGAGTGAACATCGTGCTTTGCTAATTGAAACGGTTAAGTTATAATCATTTAGGGGAACGATTGAAAACTGCTTTTAGAAATGAATTTTCAAAAATAGTTGTACGACTTTTCACTGACTTCCCAAGCATATTTTCATATTGCATATTTAAAATGTTTGATATAATTTTTATAATACGTGTACTGATTCATTTTACTTTATAAGTATGCATATGAATGTTAATTTTAAACCTTTCTGCAATCATATTGTAAATAGATGTTCTATCCAGTTTCCGGATTTTTATAACTTTCCTTGGAAACTTCTCTTCATTACTTGGACTAATTATTAATAGGAAAATGATTCAATTTTCATGCGTCAGTTTAATTTATTTAAGTGTACACAAAGAATCATTTCCTGTTTAGGAGAAGAAAATGTATATCATCTCCAAAGAAAAAATATGCAGGCCAAAGTTACGCGGTTCCTACTTAACTTCCACGTGCTCATACTTCACTCGTAATTCACAGACATGTCCCAGGAAACGGCCAACGGAGGCCACTCACTAAGCGAGCTAGTTTTCCAAAAAAAGTACCTTCAAACCATTTTATAAACTCATCATTGTTTCACTTACTAGACTCCGGAGCTGACCACGCCGTTTCCCAGTTAAACATCCTCCTATGTTCCAGTTACACTCACACCCTGTAAGTCATTCCTCTTTTCTCTCTCTAATCTTTGCCATGGTTTCCGTTCGCCCACTCTGAGGCCCGCCTCTTTTCTCTCGATGGTGGTCGGGAGAGGATGCTCCCTCAGGGCGCCTACAAATAAAAGGAAATTAGACAGAAGAGATCTGCCCGTCGTTCTGGCGCGCTTCTTCTAATCCAGTTATGCCCGCCTCTGTGGCCAGCTGTCCGTTCCGCACGGGAAAGTGCGACAGAATAACAGGCGAGGACTCTTTTTTGGTGAATCTCTCACTCTCTTCCTTCCCTATTCCGCGGGGGAAGACGATGTGAGTTTTAATGATCTTATGGACAGCAGGATACTCCAACTTTTCTTCCCCCGACTTTCATGCTGAAAGTCGGGGGGAAGGGATAGAAAAAATATCCGCGATCGCTCCCAGAGTTTGCTACCTAGTATTAAGATAAAATATTTTTCCACCAAATCTGCGAATGCAATCGCACTAACTCCTTCAGAGTAGATTAGAAAGACTCGACTTTTGAACGAATACCCTGATAAGTTATCGAATTAGGTTCACCCCCGATTCTTTAGGGTTGATTATAAAATGTCCATTCTTTATCATAAATACATAATTTAACTGAATTACCGTTACCGATATCCTCAAATCAAAATTGTTGCTGCTGTTGTAGACTATGGCCAAAAATTCCAATCTGCAGCAATGGTACGATGCTGATTTGAAATTATTTTGCATTAATTATTTATTACAGTCCCAGTAAAGACTGAGTGTGAATTCTTTGCATTTTCTTTCATTTTATGTTACGCATGGTTTGAACTAGAAATTTATTTTATCAGTCACAATCCCATTTGAAAATATAGCACTCTTTTATGTTATAAATGGTTCTGTTATGAATGTATTGAATCTTTAATTATTGTAGACACTATCTAATAAATCAGCGATTAGTTTTTAATTTCCACTGATGTATCCCAATTTATTCTGAATCTTAATGGTAGGCAGCATATATCCTTTGGAATGTTTATTGACAATCCCATTTTTCTCTTTTCTTCCATGAGTCTGCTAAATCAAATTAAACATATCATAATGTTTTCCACGGACTTTCTCATAAAGAATGAACAACAGAGTACGCATTGGAAAATCTCTTAAAAATTACTTTAATCGCAAACCAAAGATCGAAACCTACTATTTTCACAACGCACCAAGAAAAAATAACTGAAAGGGGAAATACATGGCATGATGTTGCACCTTTAACGTGATCGTAGAAGAATATTTCCTCTGCTGTGAACCGCGCACAATACAGTTTATTGAGTCACATTATCGTATCAAACTCGATTGGATCGCACGTGTCATCCCTTAGTTATTTCCAGCGGCGGTGGCGTAAGGGATAAATCCCATCGTTGACTATCTTTTGTTAGCTCCACGCAATGCTCATTGGGATAGCTTTCACAACTTCCTATTCATGCACTCACACTCTCTCAGTCCTCTTGTAATCACTAGGCTGGGGGAGGGTGAGTGGCAGGGCCACGTTGGGCGCATTAAATGGCAAATCGATTGTAGTCGCGATTCGTCACTTTGGAGGAAATGGGGAAAAGTCAGTTCCGCTCCAAACTGCTCGGGGAACCTCTCTCGTGGGCTCACCTCAGGGAGTCCTAGAGGATCATGGGAGACCACAATCCTCCAAAATATATATATATCGTGAGTTCCCCACCCATAGTCTTCCCAAATCCTTTCCACCGCGGGCCTAAATCGTGGATAAAAGAGCTGTGGCATTTCTAGATGGTTGCTCATCCGCCTTTGTGTGAGGTTGTTATACTTCTTAGCTGACATTTCCAATTAAGGAAATGTTCTTTTATTTAGATTATTTATTCTGCTTCGATCCAAAGCATATAAACATCGTTAAAAGTTAAAAATGCTAAAGATCACCTTCGAAAATCATACTTTGCTGGCTCTCTATTCATTTGGTAATTTATTATTTCGTTCTAACAATAAGAGTATAATTCTCGTTATTGGCAAAAATATATGTATGGTGGTATTGTATAATACTTGCGATGCCTTATATTGTAACCAATTCTAATTCCAATAAAATTGCGTAACATTAACAGAGGTTCAAATCATAACATGCAAAGATAATGATTGCATATTAAATAAGTGATTATCAAATAGTTTTGTAGAATAATTCCATAATACTAGAAAACCAAGAAATTATCTATAATTTTGGCGTATGACCATTATCACTGCGCTTGGAGAATCGTACCCATGATGACAGAAATGGATGACGACTATAATCCTGGACAATGCTATACGCCAAAGTAATATATGGTTACGATACTTTTAAAATACATGTATTTTAAATTAGCCCATTCCTAAACTTAATTTGAGGATTAGCCCTTAAACGGCGCAATCAATCTCATATTTAAACATTCACGGGCCCAAAGGTATTTTTCCGCTCTTGGGTTATGCGACCTCTCTTAAAAATATTTAAACACCTTCATGGAATTTGTAAATGTGTTGGAAAATTTGCTCAATTTTTTTCACCGTATTTTTTATATGAATGGGAATAGCATTTTGGATAAATTGCTGGAATGAAATGAACTGTGAGAGAATATGTTTGACCAATTACCTCCAGCTTAATATGCGCAAAGAATTTTTTTTCGTTTGAACGTACCTCATCTCTTATTTGGCGCCACACGTGAGTACGGTCCCTCTCAGCTATGGTGAAGCCTTTTGCTTAGTGGAGTAAATTATGACCATTGGCTGAAAAAGATACCGGCATTAAACGGGCAAACGAGGTGTGTTCGCACGAGGACTGGCCACCTTTTTTGTTTCTTTAAATTTCCCTCCCTCTTGCCATGGCGAGTTTCGTGTACCTTTTCTTTTGTCATTCAGTTATGATTTTGCCCACTGAGGGCGCTTGTCGGAGAGAGGCAGACGGAACTACTGACTGGGAGAATACAACCAGTGTGGAGTTCAGACAAGACAGATAAGTGGCCTGCAGGCATGACGTTAGTGTGTGAGTGGTGTGCGAGTGTAAATGAGAATTGAAGACCTCCGGAGACGTCGGCAAATCAGGTACGCGAAGCTTACGCCCGGCATTTCCTTCCCTTCTTTGTTATTAATTTTCTGTTTCGCCTATTATCAGTATTTCCTCAGTTTTATTTTGTATCCCGTTAAAGGCCAGCCTCCATTCTTTTTATTTTATCCTTGTGGGAGTCTTTACTTGTCTGGGGACATCACGGCCACGGGCGCGTACAATTTGGTGGCCCCGACATGATTTACTGTTAATATGCCTGAGATGGAAGAAGGGAAGCGGTCTGCAGTCATGACGAGCGACACGTTTGACAATAATTTAAAATTACTTAGGGAACGCGTCTTGAACACGATAATGGCTGCACATTCTCTCGCAACCGAATTATAGGCTTTAGGAAGTGGTATCATTGATTCTTCCAAGTTGAGAATATTTCGACTTAGGGCAGGAGAATTGAAAGAAGTATACCGTAACTTTCAATCGGCACAGAGTGCAATTTGTGACTTTTGTCACGATTGCAATAAATCGGATGTAAGTTCCGTTGATACAGAACTCTCCGTAAAGGTAGAGGAATATTATTATTTTGTGCTCTCTGTGGCTGATTTTGTTACAGATTTAAGTGCCTCTCCTCATGCGTCACTTAGCCCTGGAATTTCCTCGGTGTCGATGCAACGATCTCGTCTTCCGGTTCTTGAAATTCCTCGATTTTCGGGGTCTATGGTCGAGTGGGAAACGTTTCGTGACCTTTTTATTTCAGTAATTCATAACCGGGACGACGTCGAACCAATTGAAAAGTTCGGATATTTAAAATCCGCTCTATCCGGTAGTGCATTGGCTCTAATCAAGTCTGTACCCTTCGCAGGGGTCTATTATACTCTAGCTTGGAAGGAGCTGTGTGATTATTATAATAATCCTCGTGTTTTGGGGTTTAACTATTTGGATAAATTACTTGAATTTACGCCACTTTCTTCCGACCCCATTTCTAATCTGCAACATTTCACTTGCACGTTTTCAGAAATTTATGCTGCATTGAAGGCGTTAAACATTCCTGATCTTGGTGATTTTGTTTTATTTCGTCTAGCGACGCGTGCTATCGGTTCAGATATATTGACTCGTTTCGAAGAGACATTAGCTGGCGAAGAGTTTCCCACATTCACTCAGCTTTTAACATTTGTTAAGAAACAAATGAAGGTTTTACAAACCTCCCAGGGTGTTGTATCGAAGCGAGTGTTCACGTCATCCTCCAAGCCGAAATCTCCTTCTCGCGCGAAAGTTAGTATGACAGTGTCTGCGAGTAGTAACGAGATTTCGGAGTCAAATATGTCTAAAGCAGAACAATGTCCACTCTGTGGTTCGAAGCATTTCCTTCATATAAGTGCGCAATATAAAGATTTGAGCGTTAGACAACGTTCGGAATTTGTTCGGTCAAAAGGATTATGCTTTAGATGTTTAAGAACCGGACATTGGGCCCCAAGGTGCCTGCGAAAAGGTCTTAAATGCTTGAAATGCAAGGGATATAATCATGTAATTTTGCATTCTTCGCCCTTAGTAAAGGACGAACTTAATCAATCCTCCTCTTTATCTCCATTGCCCAATTCAAAGGAGGATTCTGTTGCGTCGTCAGCTGGTAGCGATCCCATCGCACCCGCTAATCCTTCCACGGTGACTTCATGCACCGATTATAACTCCACGGGCACGGTTTTGTTAAGCACGGCAGGGGCATCTGTTTTGAACGCGAAAGGTAGGCCTCAAACTGTGCGGTTGATGATTGATTGTGGGTCGATGGTGTCTGCAATTTCGGCGGCTGCGGTGCAACGTGTAAAACGGCCGGTAATGCAGTATGACGGGGTTTTAATGGGTCTATCTCACACTCCACTGACCCGGCCTTGTGGTATGGTCAAATGTACTATGACGCCGCGTAACTCTTCTCGTTTGCCTCTTAAATCAAATGCTGTAGTTTTGCCCCAAATTACAAGGCATCTTCCTCATGCTCCTATTCCACCTTCCTTTAGGAAGAGAGTTCGTCATCTTCAGTTAGCCGATCCGGATTTTGATAAACCCGCCGAAGTTGACTTTTTAGTGTGTATGGATTTATTTCCCCGGATTCTGCTGGGAGGGATTTAACGAATCTCGTTAATCCATTCATGCGCGTCACTAATTGGATGACGAGGCATTTGGCTATTTTTTTTTTTTTTTGCGGTGGGTGGGGAAATCCTTTGGAGACCCAGGGAAGGTGGTGGCCCTGGGTACTGTCGGACTCACAAGCGTGTGTTACCGACTAAAACCCCACCCACCGGATTTTGCCGTAAACCGGCAGCGTTGTCCTATAAGTGGTCCTTTGGTTTCCCGATCAGCCGATTCCCGTCTTCTCCGCGTCCGTCTTCTTCTTTCTTGTCGATGTTGTTGAATTGAAGCGTGCGATGGCGTGCAGACCCCCTATTACTACTCTACTACTGAGTACTTTTATATCTCTTCTCACTATGATCTTGCGTTCTTCTAGATCCTTTGCTGAATCGCTTGACCAGATGCCTCTAGCGGAAAGGGTTACAGCAGCAATCTCGACTGATTCGACCTGCATCTCGGTTCTCACTTCTTCTATAATTGATGGATCAGCGTACTTCGCGATCTTCGCCCGGTTCGCACGATCGAGATTGACCTGGTCCCCTACCACCTGAGCGTCCACGATTAGCGTCTTGCCGTCTTTCGTTGCTACGAGGTCCGGGATCTTCTTACCGATGGTGGTGGTAAAAGGACGTTCGACCTCCACACTGAACCCCCTATCTTTGAGACCTCTAGTAATATATTTCACCACCGCGTTATGTCGTTGCACCCTTGCGGCGTGCGACCGGTGGCAAATCTGTAGGACGTGGTTCAGCGTTTCGGCCACTTCGCATCCTCCTCTGCAATTTCTGTCCTCTCTTCTTCCCCTGGTAGTTCTTGACCTTAAAGGAATCGCATTGATCCTTAACTTTGCAGAGTTGATAAAGTCCCGGCCGGTGAGGAACCTCGTCCCGTCGCTTACCCAGGTGTTCTGGGAGGGTACTTTACGCGACCCTTGTAATGCCTTTCCGTCAACAGACGTGTCCAGGAGGTTAGCCCATCTTCTTTGGTTTGCCGCTGCGGAGGACCAAGTGGTTGCGCCGTCAGTAAGTCTCCGTTGATTGCAGAGTTGCTCCTTCATCAGGATTGACTCCGCGGAAGCCCCATCTCCGTAGCCTTCTCTAAAGAGTGCTTTAATCTTGTTAAGACGGTGTAAGGGTACTAACCATCGCAGGGATGGAACCCCCAGCCCCCCGTCCTTAACTGCCGCATGGAAATACGCGTTAGGGGTGTCGTGGGGCAGCCTCAGAATTGTTCTTGTGAAGGCGCGTAGGTCACGATCTATGGAGCGAAGGATTCCCAACGCAGCCATGCCCGAGGTCAGATGATGTAAAATCGATGGAACCAAAAGCACTCGTAACACCCACAGTTTTTGTTGGGGTTTCAATGGAGCTCTCCTCAATTTCTCCATCTTCTCCTGGAGAATGCCTCGGGCGTCAGCGATCTTGCGCCCTTCTGGCGTGAACTGAGCCCCTAGATACTTCCACTGATCGGTCCTACTTAGAGCAGGGATCATTTGCTCTCCTGCACGGAAGACTACTTTCGCGTCAATGGCCACCTTCTTCACCTTTGGTAGTGAGGTGACTGCTACCGTGTGGCATTTGTTTACGTTGATCCTCATTCCACAACACTTGAGGTAAGACACTGTGCGATCTATTAGAGACTGTAATCCCTGTTTGGTGGATGCCGCAAGAACTACGTCATCGGCGAATGCAAGGACGTTAACCACCTTGTTGTCTAGGCGAATTCCCACCTCGGGAGGTGCTGCCTGTATAAGTCCGTCGATGACAGTGTTAAATAGGATCGGGGAGAGTGGGTCTCCCTGCCTTACCCCACATTTAGGAGTCAACCACTCCGACTCCCATTCCCCGAACACAAGTTTAGTTCGCGAGTTGGCGTACACCCACGATATGTAGTCAATCATTGGACTGGGGAGTCCCTTTGAGATCATGGCGGCTTTTAGAGCCGGGTGAGCAACCGAATCGAACGCCTTGGCGACGTCGAGAGAGGCCAGATAAAGGTCTCTGTGAGTTGATCTCTGGCTCCTTAGAATCAAATCCAGTACAAAAATGTTCTGGCTGACCCCATCCGTGTCTCGGAAAGCCCTCTGCCTCGTGTCGAGCTTTAGGGACTTGAGCCGATTTGCCAGAACCTTGTGAAAGCAGCGGATCATTGTGGAAGAGATCGTGATGGGTCGGAAATCACTAGGATCCGTGGCACCCTTCTTTTTAGGGATAAAGATAGTTCTTGCCCTCAGGATGAATTCCGGCACTTTACCACTTATCAGGAACAAGTTGAAGATTCTTGCCAATGTTTCCGTTGGCATGGATCGCAGAAGAGACGCGGACAATCCGTGCGGTCCCGTTGATGTTTTCCTGTCAGGGAGTGCTCTGCAAATCTCCTTGCAGGAGATCGGCTGCCAGAATTCAATCCTTGACTCCTCTGGTGGGTTGGGTTTTAAGTCGGAGTCCGGGATCCGGGACATGACGGTTTCCCAGTAAGGGAATAACCGATCCTTCTCCATTTTTATTTGATCATTCAACTGCTCACTTTCCAGTACCTTCCAGCAACGGCTCCTGTCCTTTTTATAGAGATTTTGAGCCTTAGCGTAATCCCTTTTCTTTTGCTCTCTCTTCGATCTAGATGGTTGTTTGATGACAGGCAGCTTCTTCCTCGATGATGTAACCGGAAGAATTTTCCTCAGGTAAAGCTCGACTTCATTTGCAATCTCGTCTGCGGAGAGTGTATCCACCCGCCGGCAGATGGACTGCAATTCGTCGGCTCTGAAGTCATCTTTTTCCAGGGGTACTAAGTTTTTAATGTACTCCCTTAGAGCACTGTTTAAAGCAGGACGGATGTCCGTCGAGGCCTCCGTTGCTCCTCCAACCGCCCCTTCCTCATGATTGTCGGGCGCAGTGCCTTCCAGCTCGGCTAGGTATAACTCAACCATTTCCCTATACTTCGCAACCTTAGGTCCCTTGTTCCTGGCCCCCTTAATACTTTCGATGGACCTCTCAACGAAAGTTTTGGCCAATAGTTGGTTAATCCTTACTTTAACATTCACCCCTTTATCCTTTGCCTCTTTAAGAATCTGAGCTTCCCTTTTTGCGAGCATAGCGAGTTCCTCCTCCGACCACCTCGCTTTCACTTTGGGCAGTGCCTGGATATTCATGGCGTCGTTCCAGTTTGGGTGTGCCGCATTTCGGTGTACGCCCCTGCCTTGCTTAGTTAGGAAGCTCCTTTGGCAGCCCGGGAATTCACATTGGAATTCAAGATGCGGACCATAGTACGCGGGTTCGGCTAATTGGTCTACCTCTGGACCTGCTTTGTTCAATATCGGTAGGGGAGGGACCGTAGTCTCTCCCCGAGCAGTCCTTTTTCCGAGGCTTCTTTGCTTGTCCTGACCAATACTTGTAAGAGCCGAGGGGGGTGGCAGCCCCCAAGACTCTGGTTCGGAGTACCCCTTTCTGCTACCGTGACCGGTACCCGGCTGGCCCCACGAGGAGGGAAGGGGTTTCCTTGCGGTTGTGATGGTGTGTGTGACCCAGGCCAACCGCCATTTGCCAGCCAAAGTCAGAGTTACTCCCGCCGTTTACCCGCGCTTGCTTGAATTTCTTCACTGTGACATTCAGAGCACTGGGCAGAAATCACATTGCGTCAACACCCGCTGGGGCCATCGCAATGCTTTTTTTTAATTAGACAGTCGGATTCCCCCAGTCCGTGCCAGTTCTGAGCCAGTCGTTGAATGGCGGCCGAAGAGCGGCGCGCGAGCGGTGACCCCAGGCGACACGACCCGAAAGCCGCGCCGACACCGGGACCGCCACGTGCGCCCTCGCAGCAAGGAAGGTCCGCGGGTGGCCAAGGCACGGGACCGAACTCGGATCCACGACACGCGATCCACGATCTCCTCGTTAGACCCCATTTAGAATATGCTTCCAGTGTTTGGGATCCTCATGAAACAGGCTTAAAAACAGAGTTAGAACGTGTACAGAGAAGAGCAGCCAGGTACGTGAAAAGCCGTTACGATAATCTTGTTAGTGTTACTGACCTCTTAGAACAACTCGGATGGGAATCACTGTCAGACCGTAGATTGAAAACAAGACTAAATCTATTATGTAAATTCAAGAGTAGTTTATTTTCCGACGAAGTTGATCATATTTTACGACCGCCAACGTACTATGGTAGATTAGATCATAAAAATAAAATAAGAGAGATAGACTGTAGAACAGATAGATTCAAAATGTCGTTTTTTCCGCGAGCGATAAGAGACTATAACGGCTGTGTAAGGACTTAGAAATAGATTAGTTGACTGGTAGTGTAGCTTACTAACTTATGTATTTCTTAAAGCATGTTTACGGAGTTTTATGGTGTTTCTTACAGCATGTTTTGCATGTTCTAGCTTCATAGGCAGATTGCCCTCTTAAGTAGCATGTAGAATATTATGTGTGGCGTGCATGAGGGGATTCTCTTGCATGATGGTTTTTGGTTAATGATGGAATTGGTTAGTATCCTTAATATTCATGACCGTGCGGTGTGCATGTGGCGGTCCGCTTGCATGCTGCATTTTGGTGACTTGTCACCCCCTGCCAAACACCCTAGAGGTGGCTCGCAGGGTAATTTGTAGATGTAGATGTAGATGTAGATGAGGGCGAAAAATACTCTCTGCTCATAAGTTGATTGCTTTGGATTCTGTATTTGGCTGGATATTATTAGGGCATATTCCGGAATTGCATTCTTTAACGACGGAAGTAGTGTCTTCGTGTACAGTTATTAATGATCCTTTGGAGGCAGAATTGCGTCTGTTTTGGCAAGTCGAAGAGTCAGTCCCTCGAATCCATAAAAATCCCGACGATGTCTATTGCGAACGTCTATTTACCGAGACTTATTCGAGAGACGCGACAGGGAGGTATAGTGTAACGCTTCCTTTTAAACAATTTCCTTCCTCACTGGGCGAGTCTCGATCCATTGCCATATATCGATGGCTGAACATGGAGCGCAAGTTATCTCGCAATGAGGATTTAAAAAATAATTATATTCATTTTATGGAGGAATACGAACGATTAAGTCATATGACCGAATCTAATGACTTGGATTCCGTTTATTTGCCTCACCATGTCGTAATTAAACCTACTCCAGCCGGACAGAAACATCGCGTAGTTTTTGATGCTTCTGCAAATTCTAAATCGGGAAGGTGTCTTAATGACGTGCTATATACTGGGCCCAAATTGCAAAAAGATATATTCGACATTATTTTGGCATTCCGGTTGAATGCTATTGCTGTAATTACAGATATTTTGAAGATGTATCCTCGTATACTTTTGGCCGAAGCTCATCGCCCGTTTCAACATATAATATTTCGGAATGATTCCACGAAAGCGTTGAAGGAATATCAACTTAATACGCTTACATATGTGGTGGTTTCATCTCCTTTTTTGGCAATTCGCGTTCTTCACCAATTGGCCAAGGATGACGGTTCTGATTACCCCCTGGCGGCCGATGCCTTATTAAATGATACTTACGTGGATGACATAGTTACAGGCGCGAATACCATTGCCGATGAAATGGATTTGCAGCAGCAGTTAATTGATTTACTTGATCTTGGGGGGTTTCCTTTGGGAAAATGGGCCAGTAATTTTACAGCTCTACTCTCGAAAATCCCTAGGGATCGATGGGAAAATCAAATGTTTTTTAATCCTGATGATTCAGCTTCGACTAAGGTATTGGGCATAATTTGGAACCCAGATGTTGATGCGTTTTCATATTTTGTAACTTTTGATCAATCCATCTGGTCCAAACGGTCTTTATTATCCAATATTGCTAGGATATTTGATCTGATTGGGGCATTGGCTCCTGTAATCTTTTGGGCAAAATATCTTATGCAGACATTATGGAAACTGGGTGTAGGATGGGATGAATCGTTGCCCGATTCCATCACTAATCCCTGGAATGATTTTGTTTCCCAAATTTCACGGCATGTAGATTTATCCCCAGGAGCGAAATATCAATTGCACGGGTTTTCAGATGCCTCGAAGCGTGGATATGCGGCAGTTGTTTACTTACGTTCTGTCTCTCAAAGCGGCGGAATAAATTGCATTTTTTGTCAGCTAAGACTAAAGTTGCTCCTATGAAAACTATCTCTATTCCAAAATTGGAATTATGTGGAGCTCTGCTTTTGGCCAAGCTTATGCGTCGCATAAATGACACTCTCACAAATCGAAATGTTCGTGTGTCAATGAGAGCATGGACCGATTCAACTATCGTTTTGTCGTGGTTGAACATATCTCCTCACTCACTGAAAACTTTTGTTGCTAATAGAATTGTAGAAATTCTAGAAGTATTACCCGTTTCCTCATGGAAAAATGTTGTCCACATGATAGTACCTGTATACCGGAGATAAAACCGCTGATAATCACTATGGGAATGACTTAAATTGATGAGAGACCTTCCAAGTGGATTGAGAAATTTTCGTCATTTATTCGTCTTATTCGTGTTACTGCCTTCATGTTAAGGTTTTATTCTGCTTGCAAAGGAACTCATGACGCAGTTGGTACTCCTATATCTTCAAAGGAATGGACAGCTGCGCTGTCCTGCGTTGTAAAAGTAGTTCAAAAGGTCCATTTTCTTGATTTAGCTGACTCAATGAATAAAAACCACTGACTCTCTAATCCTATGAGCCGCCTTCGCCCATTTGTGGATTCTAGCGGCATTATCCGAGTTGGTGGTCGTTTGCATTATGCTATTCTCCCTCAATGTGCTCGCCAACCGATCCTATTGCCTAAGGATGAGCATTTTTCTAGATTAATTGTGCGACATTATTACTTGATATCCCTTAATGGAGGGCCTAGAGCTGTCGAAGCATTAGTATCTAGGCAATTTTGGATTATATCCGCAAGAGTGGTAATTCGTTCTGAGATTGCAAAATGTGATCTGCTCACGGTATCAGGGTAAAACCACGCAACCCGTTATGGCTGATTTGCCTTCATCAAGAGTCATTCCACAAGAACCTTTTGCTCAAGTAGGAGTCGATTATGGCGGCCCATTAATGTTTGAGACGAGCATCCGTCGTAATGCGGCTGTTGCCAAAGCTTACATTTGTTTATTTATTTGTTTGGTAACAAAGGTCGTTCATCTCGAATTGGTAACGTCTCTGTCTACACCCGCCTTTCTCGCGGCTTTTCAACGTTTTATTTCAAGGCGCGGAATACCCAATGTAATTTATTCAGATTGTGGCACGAATTTTGTTGGTGCGGATAAATTCTTAATAGATTTATATCGACTAATTCGCTCGAAACCTCATAAGGAAGCTCTTAGTTCCCTTTATCCCGGGAATGTCATAGAATGGCGATTTAATCCGCCCGCTGCACCGCATTATGGCGGACTTTGGGAGGCCGGGATAAAGTCTGTGAAATACCACATCCGGAGAGTGGCTCAGGGGCAAACTCTCACTTTTGAGGAGTTTGCGACTTTGTTATGCCAAATCGAGGCATAATTAAATTCGCGCCCGTTAATAGCTTTATCGACGGATCCATCCGAGACGGATTGCTTGACACCGGGGCATTTTCTGGTCGGTAGGCCCGTGTTAACCTTGCCTATGCCCATAAATGATGAAATTATACCACTTCCTCAGCGATATAAGTTAATAAGGCAAATTGTCCCTCAATTATGGCGAAGATGTTCTTGGGAGTACTTGCATACGCTTCAGCAGAGGAGCAAGTGGACCAAGGATGGATCTACAATTTCAATCGGGGAACTTGTTTTGGTTAAGGACCGCAACTCTTCACCGTCTCAGTGGACCATGGGTCGTGTTACTCGCTTGTTTCCGGGCTCCCTTGGGGAGTCAAGAGTAGCTGAATTAAAGACTGGGTCGGGTACATTAGTGCGGCCCGTGGTGCGATTGGTACCATTACCTATCTAACCCCAGTGAAACCCACAGAAACTTATTTGATTTTTTACCATTTATTTTTTTCTTCATTATTATTTTTTCTTTGCCTTTTCCTATTTATTTTGTGATTCTGAGTGAATCACGGCGGGCGGGATGTTTTCACGAGGACTGGCCACCTTTTTTGTTTCTTTAAATTTCCCTCCCTCTTGCCATGGCAAGTTTCGTGTACCTTTTCGTTTGTCATTCAGTTATGATTTTGCCCACTGAGGGCGCTTGTCGGAGAGAGGCAGACGGGACTACTGACTGGGAGAATACAACCAGTGTGGAGTTCAGACAGGACAAGATAAGTGACCTGCAGGCATGACGTGTGTGTGTGATTGGTGTGCGAGTGTAAATGAGAATTGAAGACCTCCGGAGACGTCGGCAAATCAGGTACGCGAAGCTTACGCCCGGCATTTCCTTCCCTTCTTTGTTATTAATTTTCTGTTTCACCTATTATCAGTATTTCCTCAGTTTTATTTTGTATCCCGTTAAAGGCCAGCCTCCATTCTTTTTATTTTATCCTTGTGGGAGTCTTTACTTGTCTGGAGACATCACGGCCACGGGCGCGTACAAGGTGATTTCAATAAACCCTCTTCCGATGGCCCAGATATCAATAAGTACGAGGAAATAAGGAAATCACGTTGTAGTTCACGCAGCCGCGTCTATGGATGAAATGAGAGAAATGATGTTAGCAATGTCCTTATGGGGAAAGAGGGAGTGTTCTTCAAAGAAGCATCCGGTCCTCTTTTGTAACTATAGTATAATTATAGTAATGTAATAGTTGTGTGAAATTTTCTCAGATGTACACAGTAGCTGTGGAGGACAATCTTTAGAATTACTTAAAAGCAAGTGTATTCCAATAGTAGTGAACAGCAGAATATGTTTAATCACCTAAACGCAATTCCTTGAAGCTCGAGTACCATACATAATGATCCCTAACATTGCTCTTAGATGCATGTACTTGTATTATAGAAATGAACAATATGCTAATCCTGTCTTTTACTTTTCAGGTGAGTACCGTTTGTGTGCCTTCTCTTTCCTGGGTTCTCCGGTCAAATTTTAAAGGTACGTTTTCATTTCAAGAGAAGAATTTTTCGGCTCCAGGAACGGATGCCGTTAATAACTTCCTGTGGAAGAAGTTTACTTCCATCCACCAACACCTCGCCAGAATCTTCACGTCCTTTCTGAATGGTAGAGAACCAATTCCACCATGGCTGACTGAGGGATGCACGGTTCTTATACCTAAGAAGGGAGACTTATCCAATCCAAAGAACTACCGCCCTATAGCCTGCCTCAACACCGTATACAAGGCGTTCACCTCTATCTGGAACGACCTTATCCTCCACCACGTCTAGCCTGCGTGGGAGGAGGTGTACGAGCAGAGGGGCTCAAAGCTGGGAATCGTTGGATGCAAGGACAACCTGCTCATTGATAGGTGCATATGCCGGGATGCCATCCGGCATAAGCGAAACCTATCAATGGCCTGGGTGGACTACAAGAAGGCTTTTGACACCACTTCGCATGAGCTTTTGATCGCCATCCTAAAGTTGATGAAAGTCCACCTAGAGGTAGTGTCCTGCATCCAAAGCCTGTTATCACTCTGGAAAACGCGCTTCGTTCTGACTTCAGGCAAGCGGTCAGTTTCCACAGAGTTGGTAACATACCACCGTGGCGTTTTTCAAGGCGACAGCTTGAGCCCCTTACTGTTCTGTATTTCCCTCCTACCCCTGTCCATTAGGCTGCGACGAGGTAGAGGATACATGTGCGGTGTTCCAGGTGACAGGAAGCATAAGGTCACCCATTTGTTTTATATGGATGACCTGAAGCTTTATGCTTCTAATGCAAAAGACCTTCGCACAGCCCTGGACACCGTACTGGAATACAGTGAGACTATAGGGATGTAGTTAGTTCAGATTGGACAAGTGTGCATCCATCCACCTGGCTAGAGGAAGATTTTCGGAGATCAAGGAAGACGTGCAACTTGTTGACGGGAGCGTCATTCGTCAACTATAGGACGATGACTGCTATGAATACCTCGGCTTCCCCCAACGCCGAATGCATGAGGTTGCAGCGGTGAAGGAAAGGCTCACCGCAAAATACAGGCAGACTCTCAGGAACATCTGGAGTTATGAGCTGTCTGACAAGAACAAGATTCTTGCCACGAACATGTTCGCGGTTCCTACACTGTTGTATACCTTCGGATGCTTGAAGTGGAATGTCAACGATTTGCAGAACCTCGATAGGGGAACGAGGAAGATGATGACCATCTATAGAAGTCTTCATCCGAAATCTTCCGTCGCCAGATTGTGTATCCCTCGTAATGTGGGTGGTAGAGGACTATTGAGTGTATCCACAACAGAGTTGTCCTGGGTACGGCATGCCGAGTGTTGAAAAGCAGGAACCCCTGCTCAATCTCGTGAGAGAGCACGAGAGTGCGGGAGCAGGGCGTTTCTCTTCCAGGCGAAAAAGACGGCAGCGGTCGAAACCGGTCTCGACTTCGACCCGTCATCCGACGGAAGCGACAATGACACGACCATCTTGTCATTGAAGGAAGACGTCCTCCAGCTTGAAATAAAAAAGCCAAGCAGAAGGCCTTGCTAAAGGCGCATACCGTTAAGCCCATGCATGGAGGTTTCTATCGAAACATCGAAAAGCTTGGGTTATCGAAGGAGCTGACGTTTGCCTTCCTACGCTCCGCAGGCCTGAAGTCCGATACCGAAGGTTTAGTCCTCACGTGCCAGGATGGTGTCATAAACACACTCGTGTACCGCCGCATTATATTCAAGGCGGAGGTTGCGGACACGTGATGTAGGGCGTGCCGAGCCCAGCCGGAGACTTCGAGTCACCTTCTCTCCGGCTGTAGTTTTTACACAAGGTCGGCGTATTTAGCTCGTCACAAAGCGGCCCTGTGGGTGTTATACTTTCACCTTCGACACCATTATGGCATTGACGAAACACCTGTGCTGCTCTTTGCCCTTGCAGATATTGAGTCCGTCGTGGAGAACGATAAATGCACGATCTGGTGGAATTACTCCTTCTCCACCACCCGGCAGTTGGAGGCGACCAAGCCTGATATCGTTCTCCTTGACCACCTCACACGCTCCATGTTCGTGATCGAGTTTTCGGCTCCGGCTGAAACTAACAAGGATGTGAAGGAGGTGAAAAAACGGACCTACTTTTATATCAAGACCTACTTTTCGAACTTCGACAGATATACCCCGGACACTCTGTGAAATTAGTGGTCCTCATCATAAGTGTGCTCGGTGGAGTCAAGAGCTCGCTGCTAAATATCATCAAGTGCATTCCGTCCTGCGTGGCACAGGCGGAATCACTAGTTGCACGCATCCAGAAGGCCGTCATCCTGGGGAAGTGGCGGATACACATGGAGGGCGCGCGCCCCCCCCTTTGCGGGGCCGCTCGCGTTGCCACCCGCCGCTCAGTGGTCCGGATCCGAAAAAAGGCGGACAAAAGTAATTTTTTCGACTTTCTTGAAACTCACTTTAAATATGCAGTTCTTGAAGCAAAATGTCTGGGGAATCCTACCGCACACTTAGTTTTGCATTTAAAGTTTTGTTAAGTTTAGTAAATTGCTTCAAAGTAGAGCTAATTTTCGCTAAACCGCGCTCTTTAAATTTTTTCGAAAAAAATACACATTTGTTACAAGTTTTTTGCTCTATTTCGTATTAAAAATTGGTAAAATGAGTGTGGACTATAATTATATGGACACTTTACCATGGTTAAAAAGTAGGTTTCAATCTTGTAGTGGTTGTGATGATCGCTGAAGGAGTTTTTCAAGAGGAATCATTTTTTCTCGCAAATTACGCATTAACGTTAGATTATAAGAGTGACACAGAGATTCTTATAGTGGCAAGAGTGGGTTATATTAGAAAGTTATTAGTTAAGGATTTATCTGCAAATATTTGCAAATAAGTGAATTACAACGACTTATATGACTCTCTGCCGCGGACGTGAACGTCGTGACTAGACACGCGAGCTTCGTCACAGTGGAGACACATTGTAAAATACGTCTTTTCCAATGTTTTATTGATTAGGATTTTAAAAATGAAGAATTTTATTTTTTTTCTATTATATTCTGTTCTTGGCCGAATTTACTCTAGGAAGAGCGAGAGAATGAATTTCAGACTGCGATACTAAGCGAGATTGTGACGCTGGAAGAGGAGGAAAATATTTTCTTCGATCGCTTTTCAGTATGATTCCCATCGAATTTTGTTCATCGTTGGAAGTATATAAGACTGGTTGTATGCACTGCTGCTGAGAAAACTCACCTCTGGCTGTCCTTTCCTCAAAGCCTAAGTGACAGGAGACCCGCTACCCGCACACGTGCCGGACCCAAGGGTCATTAGTCGGGATATTTTTCTATCCCTACTTAGCGCACCACCCAACTTGTGTTTGTTGCCTAAAGGCGGTTTCTTTGACCTGCAAGTGAAATTACACGTGTTAACAGATGTGGTATTTACCCTCCAGGTGCATCGTTCCAGATGGGTTTTATTGGAGGGCTGCCGCTGTATTTTTTCACAAAATTCAGGCATTGCACATTTCTCTTTATGCGGTCCACCAAAAACCCTCCTGGTTATTCTCGGGGGTAGACCAAGGTTCTTGGGGATGGTGGTAACTTCTCTTCTTAACCTCCTCCATGCCTCTGTCGAAACATTTTGGTTCTCTTCAGTTGATCCTTTTCCGTCGATGAGTACACATGCGAGTTCTTAGTCGTTGGGTGCTCGGTTGGCAATAGTCTCCGTGATTTTAAGTGATCTCTGAAGTAAGTGTTAGTGTTGTGATAATTCGGAATAGTGTTGCGATTCAATGATTTTTTGTTCCTGGCCACCATAGCGATAAGGATAATTAATCAGGTATGCTATTTCTCTTTTATTTCCGTTTTTTAAGTTGATCTAGTACGGGGTACCACACTAAATTTTGCATTGTTTTTGCTTCCGTTTAAACTCCTAACTTTCTAGAATAAAGAATATTGTTCAGTATTTAGCGAACCAATGATTCTAATTTTTAACGCACAGCTATGTCGTTAACATTTACGTGGAATCAACATCACGGTAAAATGCAGGAGAAAAAAGGAGCCAATGGACGACCGGAAAAGTAATTTGACGGGACTTCTTAAGGATTGCCTACATTTTACACGGAGAAGAGAACGCAAAAAATGAGCTCAAAAATTTTTTGAAAGTAAATTTTTTTGTTGGTTACGAGAAAATATGGCGAGATTGCTCTCGAACGAACTCTTTTTTGGATGCGACTTGGTTGGATCAAATCGTTGATTTCCCTGATGTTGTGTATCGTAACTTTCCAAGCACCTCAGGGTCGTATTTTCCCTGTGTTTTAATTGTGATATGATATCCCTTGGGCTATTGTCTAAGTAATAAGCCTTTTTTATCAAGCACATACAGTAAAAGAAAGGGTAGGCCAAACAAACAATTTTCGGATGTCACTATCCGATCAAAAAGAAGAAAAACTAAATTCCTCAGAGAAAATACTTTCCCTGCAGAACTGTCTTCTGCTACAGCCATGAATCTAAGAAAGAGAGGACATAGCGCGCAGAAGTGTCTCTAGTGCATACGATGACCCCCCCTACACGGATATGGTATGTAAATGAGTAAAAAATGAAAGGAGTAAATGAAAAAGTGGAAGAGGGAAAAGGAAGAAAGTACTTCAGGAGAAATTTAAAGTAGAATGGGTCTATTAGTTGATCTACCAAAGCAAAAATATGGCACATCGAATGATGGCAACACAGCTAGGCGCTTCTTCAAAAATGCCCGCCTATCAGCTGAAAGTACTGGTAAGGATCCATTTATTTCAAAAAAAATTTTCTTTTACTTCAACGCTTTTCACATGAAATAAAATATAAAATTGATTTTCAGTTGTAGAAAAAGAACTTATCATTAAAATTTCAAATATTTTGAGAGCTTCGTCATGCGGCCTTCTAATTGAACCCCCAAAATTTAAAGAATAATTTATGAACACGGCAAAATGTTATGATAAATATTATGAGTGGTTCTACATGCCACCCACAGTACATCAAGTTCTGATGCATGGTGCAGATGTGATTGAGTCAGCTCTTCTTCCAATTGGAGAGCTTTCGGAGGAGGCTCAGGAATCGCGGAATAAAGATATAAGTACTTATCGCATCACGCAAGAAAAATTTCAAGATTCCACACGACTGAGGACGTTTTCCGGAGACTTATGCTGACCTCTGATCCATTAGTCAGTAGGTACATTAGGTGCTGAATTAAATAAATACCGTGGCCTAAAAGATCTGCCTAAGGAGGTCCATGAGCTATTGCAAGAATATCCTGACTCAGCGAGTGAATGCGAGGAAGAGGAGTGGAATTCAGGAGAATCTGATTTGGAATTACATAAATTGTAAAGTTAATAAGACACTAAGTATGTTTTTATTTACATTAATGAATTAATTTGCACTAAAAACAGTTTTAATATTTATTTAATAATTACTTATTTTTTAGTTTCAGCGGCACTACCTCTGCTAGCTGATAATCGCAATCACTTCAACGTTAGAATCAATTCCCCTAACTGCCTTACATTTACCCATTTTTTAATAATTATTTACTAAGTTAAAGGTCTAGAAGTCATATTATGCAAATACTTTTTATATATTTGCATATTTATTAATAACAAGAGTTTTCTATGCAGTCTCCTCATTATCGGTTAATTTAGCATTAAAATTCCCAATATCTTCTAAAATAATTATTTTTTGTTAAAAATAACAGCAGAAATGAACTAAGAGCGTCTCAAAACATATAAATGACAATGTTAGTTCGTAGTTTTCCGTGGCGTTCTGGATTCGTGGATCTCTCCATTTTTCGGGTTTGCGCCGCGTTGGTTGTCGACCAAAACGCAGCCAAACTGCCGATATCGGCACTTCGACCTGAAGACGCCTGGTGGAATCCCGGTGAAACTGTTGTCAACCTATGGCAACCAACGCGGCGCAAACCCGAAAAATGGAGAGATCCACGAATATAAATGACAATTTTCAAATTAATCTGACAAAAATCTGATTTTTGTCCCTCTTTTTCGCGATCCGGACCACTGTGCAAGTCCCCGAGTCCCTACTGACTAATGGATCAGAGGTCAGCATCAGTCTCCGGAAAACGTCCTCAGTCGTGTGGAATCTTGGAAGCCCCCGCCAGTCTACCCGCACGCTGTTCGTTCGTGTCTTTCGTCAGTCGACTCTGAGTCGAGTTATCGAGTAGTTGTACTTTCTTATGTAGCACGCGCGCGCGTCCGTATCATCGTATTCTATACGTTTCTGTCT
This sequence comes from Pyrrhosoma nymphula, assembly GCA_963573305.1. Taxonomy (NCBI): domain Eukaryota; kingdom Metazoa; phylum Arthropoda; class Insecta; order Odonata; family Coenagrionidae; genus Pyrrhosoma; species Pyrrhosoma nymphula. Next base: position 98,700,786 of record OY754332.1, on the reverse strand, counting down.
GGCTCATAGATAGCTAACCTACGAGAAAAGTCGCGGCCATTCTAGTGATCTCGATACGTTATTCCGTCTGGCATTTGTTCGAGAAAAGTCGCGAATATTCTACTGTTTGTATTTGTTCACACTCCTTAAAAATCTGGAAGCGAACATTCTGGCACCGAATGTTCTCGAAACAACCGAGCTACATATATATGGGAAGCAGAGTCGCTGCCAGGCAGTCAGTTTGAAAGCTACAATCGTCGTGATAACTTGCGCCCCCCCCTTGAGTTTTTTCTGTATCCGCCACTGTCCTGGGGTCACTCCGTCTACTGCGTACGCATGACCCGACAGCAGCGTAGCCACTCATGCGATGGGCGTCGGACGTAGCAACAACCCCTCTCGAATCTCCTGCCATTATGACGGCAATGAAACCTGATGCTTTCCGGGGACTCGGAGGGGCATGTTACAACTGGAACAATTAAAAATAAAAATAATAATATGCTCACTCTCTCGAGAACTATAGTACTTGCATATTCCTAAAATTCTCTTGCGAACATTCCATACGGTCATTCTTGTCTTTTTATTGTCCACCATCATATACGGATACAAAATTTTATGTTAAACATGATAAATGAAACAACTTTGTAACATCCACACAGATTTATGTTTTCCCAGATCGATTTCGACGACTATGCGTCATTTTCAAGGGGAGGCTAACTTTGTTAACTTTGATGTCCGGAAGCTCCACAACGTATCGCCTTCATCCGTTAATTTAAAATTTTATATGCTGTCTGGGTAAAAAAACTGGAGATTAATTTATAACTGCCAAAAATATTCAGTAAAATTCTGAAAGATAGTGGTAATAAGAGCAAAAAAACGTATATACGATCGATCTGAAAATGAAACGCTATATATACGGTATTACTCTGATTCATAATGCGTACATGAGCTTGTAATAATCCAGAAATTAGTGTATAATGAGTGTGTTTATCTATAATTAACAGGCATTTAGTTTTGATGATCATGATTTATCAGTGTTTTTCTCTGATCAGGTGATAAGCAAGCAATTACAATTAACTCTACAATCAGTTTATAACATTCTGTTCTCTACCTGATCATCATCAATACCAGCTATATATTCCGTTAGTCCGACAGTCATGTCAGGTAATCCACCCTCCGGGTCCTTCTCTTCCAAACTGCCGGAGCTGCTGCTGAAGTTCATGGCCTCAGAACAATTAGACCCACTGACCTAAAAAGTAATTTGTTACTAATTCAGTCAAGCAAAAGAGGCAGGTTAGGATTATTTATAATGTAACATGTTTCTATTGAGGTGATAGTTTAAACACTGGAGATTAATTTTGAGTTGTCAAAAATATACTACAATAAAATTCTTAAACTTGCTGAAAGGGACTTAAAAGGGACAGAATTGCATATGCCTTCAACCTTTTTTCATTCAAGTATTCTACCAGCTGATTGGTAGGTTCTTGGACAGTTCCCATTTTGTATCCCAACCTAATAGAAATTGTCTCGCATTCCCTCCTAAGGATGGCCCGTTATTAGATCCCTCTTCAATTCTTCATATCTTCTACCTCCTCTTATTTCGTCCAGAATTCCTATCCTCTTCCTTCCTCTCCCACGCTTCCCCAGTGTTCTCCCCTCTATCACTCTCTTCAACATGCCCTCTCCTCTCAAAACCTCCTCCATCCATCTCTTCTGCCTTCTCCGAACCTCTGCCACAAGCTTCCTCTCCTCTCCGACCATATCCAATACCTCCTCGTTCGTCTTTCTCGCCATCCAGCTAACCTTCTCCATCCTTCTCCAAACCCACATCTCAAACGCCTCAAGCCTACGCACATCCTCCCTCCGCAATGACCAAGTTTCCGACCCATATAGCGCCACGCTCCATATTAAAGTTTTCACCAGCCTCTTCTTTACGTCTCTTCTCAGACCCCCCCTCATCAATTCCCTTCTCTTCGAAAATGCTTCTTTAGCTAGCGAAATTCTGCATCTGATGTCCTTACCACTAAACCCATTCGCCTCCAAAATACTACCCAGATACGTAAACTGCTCGACCTGCTCTATCTTCTGCCCTCCCACCCTTATATTCAGCCCCGCCTTCTTACTTCTAGAAAATCTCATTACTTTCGTTTTCTTGTGATTGATCTTCATCCCATACTTTTCGCACCGCACCTCTAATGCATTCACCATTGACTGTAACCCCTTGGCCGACTGACTAACCAATGCTTGATCATCTGCAAATCTCACTGATTTTATCAGCTCCCCTCCTACCTTTATTCCTACATCCTCCTCCCCCCAAGCCTCCCTTACCATTTCTTCTGAATACACATTAAAAAGCAACGGCGATAGTGGGCACCCTTGCCTCACTCCCCGTCCTATCGTGGCCCATCCCGATTCTCCATTGGCTACCCTAACCTGCGCAGTCTGATTCATATACAAATTTCGAATCAGACGCCTGTCCCTCCAATCGACCCCTAATTTATTCAACACTCCCATTAATTTTGTCCATTCCACCCGATCAAACGCCTTCTCGAAATCTACAAAGCATGCAAAAACATCCTGTCCATACTCTAGGTTTCTTTCTACTAGAGTCCTCATCACCGCTATAGCGTCTCGCGTTCCCGTCCCTCTCCTAAATCCGAACTGGTCGTCACCCAGGTATTCATTCGCCTTCTTCTCTAGCCTTCTGTTTAGAATCCTCAGAACTACTTTGGCCGCGTGGGATATTAAGCTTATTGTCCTATAGTCTTCGAACGTTTTTGCCTTACTCTTCTTCGGTATAACGATCTGAAAATGAAACGCTATATAAACGGTGCTACTTTACCTCTGACTTAAAATGCGTACAAGAGCTTGTATTGCCGCCATTCTTTATGAGTCCAAGGAACGAGGTCTTGCTTGTTTCATCAATTTTGCTCCGGTACTAAGTTATACGCGGAATTACGGAGTTTGAATCCGGTGGTAAATACTTTTTGCTCGGGCCACTTCTTTTTACTGATTTTCCCAGAAGACGTAGAGATAGTTATCTTGGGCTATTCACGTTTTCCACCCAAGGTACGAAAATATCAATGAAATTCACTTTGATATCTCGTTTCCCTTCGTTTCGATTTTTGCAGGCGCTATTGCCGTGCCTTCCCAATATAATTAATATCCCTGGTTTTCTCATAATAAATAATGCTTATTTTTTATAAAAAATATTATTATACTAGCTTAATATTTTCAAGTAAAACACGAACAGTAATTTATTTTACTACTATGAATGAAATTGCTGTTTAACACTAGGGTAAAATTGTAGTATCATTTAGCAACGTTCAATTGTACACGGTACGCGCCCGTAGGTATATACGACCGTGATTGGTACGATTTGTACCTAGTGAACAATGGAACAACGATTTTTTACCCATGCTACCACGTGCCCATTTTTTGACGATTTCGCCCACGGATGTTAAAAAACGTTTTCTCCCACTCAAGGCATGGTTGTTAAAGTGTGAGGGTTTAATGTAAGACAGGGCTGCATAGCCCTAATTTCGCCCAAAAGAAAGCCACCGTTATAAAAATAATAATTATTATGCTCTCAGCCGACTGGTGGCGTCCAGCGTCTTCGTGAACATATGATATCATCATGCGTTCCAATGACCTCAAATTATTTGCTAGAAATCCATAAAAGTTTAAATATAAATTGATTTTTAAAAGCTTTTCCTAAAGGTTGACTGGTAATCGAAATGGTAAAACAGACAAGTCTGTATTGACCTAGGCTCACTCGTGACGAAAGCAACGGTGGCTCCCTCGTCTCATTGTTGCGTGTGTATTTCAGTAATTATCTCCGCGTCTCGTCGCCATTTTGCTGGATCTTGGAAGCCGAGCAACTGGCGTCACCGTGACTGCGCAACTTGTAGTATTTTTATCCGTGAAAATGACCACAACGGATAATAATAAGGTATATTACGGGGACCTAAGTCCCATATGCATTACCGACAGGAATCCTCACACGAATATTGACTTCGGAACGATAAAGATGGGCTGCCGTGGAAGCGTGGTTTACGCATCCACAAACGACTGTCTGGTAAGTTCATTTCTGAATAGATATACAATAGTTTGGCGTTAACACGACTGTTTTAACATTTTCTTTTCTTAGGACCAACGGAGTTACAAAGTTAAGAGGCGTAGTAGGGCACGCACTCTTCGACACGTGTTCAAATTTGACAGGACTGAATTTATCTTGAGACCCAACGAAAAGATAGCATTAAATATAGAATTCACACCTCTAAAGCCCTTTCAAACGTATGTAGATTACGTTTATATTTACTGCCAAGATTTTCCCGTGGCTCAGATCTGCCTTAAAGGAAAAAGCATAGGTAAGAAACTCTAAATTTCTTTGATGCCCAGTGGACCAAAACAACTCTTCCTTTGTCTAGAAATGGCATGCATGATACTATCATTTATTTGCAGGACCATATATCGTGCCCTCGGCCTCCGAGATCACTATCATAAAAGACATTGGCCGCGTGTTAATGAGCACATTGGAGCTCTGCAATTACTCATCGGCACCAACAGAGGTTTATTTTGACGTGGATATCCATAACTCTGTATTCCGTTTTTTCCCAGCTCGAAGCATAATAGGAGGTGGTGAAACTTTGATAGTCAGAATAGACTATAAACCGCCATTCGAGGGAACCGTAGAAAAACAAGTATTCTGTTTTATTGAAAATCAGGTAAGATGCTGTTGTCATTGGACCCTCAGATGTGACCATAATCACCTCATTATTTCGTCACTTTTTCTTTCGCAGGAGCCCTTATCATTCCATATGATCGGCGTAAGCGGGCGTCGCGGGGTTTTTCATAATATGCCAACGATCAGAAGGTGATTTTAAAGATAATATATGTGCTATGTAATAATAGAATATGCTACCCTCGGCTTGGTTGTTATTACTACCCCGAAACCCCACAAAACGCCATATATATGGCATATACGTGTTATCTCTTTCCTGCAGGCATCCGGGATTACCTGCAATTTCGAAGAGGCGAAGCACCTTGGAGGCATATTTTCAACGTGAGTGGGAGGCAGTGCTGGAAATCTTGCCTCATAAATTTATTAAAATGTCAGGTGAAGACTTTGGCTCCTGTTTCCAGGTCCGAAATAAAACGGATACTCCCTTCACACTGGTGTGGTCCCCAGGTATGTGCCATTTCTATTTCTCTCCATTCACTGTCTAAGAGGATGTGGGTGTTCAAAGATATTTTGCTTCACCTTTGAGAAGTATTGTGTGGAAACACTAGCGAATGCTTGTTTTTATGCTCACTGAGAAAAAATCTTTTTCATTCCTTTAACAGAAAGCTATTATCGTGTCTGTGCCCACTTATCTGTAAATTATTGAATCATTATTTATATCGTTCGTAGAAGTCCATGAGAAATAGTAAGGATTGATTGTTTATTTGTGAGAAACTGCCCAATTATAAGGTAAGTACAATTTTATAATGGAACATCAAAACCGAACATGAGAAATATATCAATATCAGCATAAAAATGTAAGTAGGGTACAAATGACAAGACATATACAATGAACATGATTACATTAAAACATATGAAAGAATCTTATAGCTAACAAGCATTACACAGAGTCAGTGCATAATACCATAGGTTTTAAGGCATTTAAAGACACAGCATTCATATCATAATTAGGAAACTTGTTAAAAAAATGTACCATTCTATTCACAGGAGAGAACTGCTATGTATATTTCCTTTTACATAACTTTCATGGGGGATTTTGTACATCTGGTATTTTAAGTGGGAACATCAATAAAGAGTAATTACTATAGGGGTGAATAATGAAGTTAGCCATTGCAATAACTTAAAATAAATACTATATCAGAGATGAAATGCCTTCTAGAAAGAGGCTAAATATCATAAAACAACATCAAATCAATAAATGGAACATAATAAGAATCAGTTTTATTACCAATAAATCTAAAATAAATATATCTGAGAAACCTATTCTGTACTTTTTCGAATAGGTTAATATGGTTTTATAATAAGGCTCCAAGGTATAAGTTATTATTTTCTAATACTGGACATACAAGACTTAACTTCCTACTAGCCAGACTATGCCAGACTTCTAAACTTACACATCATGTGATCACTTGACTTAAGGAATTATACAACCCAGAGTTTTAAGAAATTTCTTGTCTACAATATCCATGTGGGTAACATACCCGAGTGTAATTCACTCCAAAATATGATATATGGTTCATATGTGCAAGTGCAATTCCATCAATTAAATAGTCATAGACAATATGAGACTTCTTATGGTAAAAGGAAATGACACTAGTGAATAGACACCACTATTCAAATACCATGTAGAAAATCTTTTTACACTTTCATTAAAAACTATACAGTCATTTATAGATTTATTCACTGTAAAGATTTTCACATCATCAGCATGCATAAGGAAGTGACATGGAGATAGAGAGTTACCAATGTCATATATAAAAATTAAGAGAAGCAAAGGGCACAATAGAGATCCCGGAGGCTCTCCAAAGTTTGCATTGAATATTGTAAACTCAGTAGTAGGTAAGTTGGCCACCTGAGTGTGATCACATAAATAGTTTTTAATCCAGTGAAGCAAGGATACCAATGACCTTCAATTTATACAATAAGATAGAGTGGTTCACTTTTTTTAACCCTTTGGTTGGATCAGTGTAGATTGCATCAACTTGAAATCTATTCTCCAAGGTGACCTAACATAATTTCAAAATCAAGAAGAGTGGTGGCTGTAGACTTTCTACTCCTGAAACCATGTCGCTCTGGGGCCAGTGAATGTTTTCCCTAATCAGATAATATGACTGCTATGAAGATTTCCAGTATTTTAGCTGGTCAAGCCTGTTAGACAATGGAAAAAAAAATCTTTATATCATTCAGGTCTGTTGAATTGAAGATAGATATTACATAATTATGCTTTAGGGAATAATCTCAAAGAGAAGGGTTTGTTAAATAAAATGTATAATGGATAATCCAAGAGTGGCAGCATTCAGACAATAAGACATGGTATTTCATTTGGGCCACTGCCCTTGAGCAAGTCAATTGACTTCAGTGGCAAGTGAGTTTAGAATGTATCTCGTTCGACAGAAATAGAAAAACATTCAAAATAATATCACAAAAGGATGCAAAATGTGGTAGGGAAACCGTATTACGTGTACCTATCATCAACCCTGGAAAAATGGTCAACAAACAGGTTGGCAATATCATGATCAGAAGCCACAGCATTGTTATTTAGATACATGTTGTTGGGTATACTATTGGACTTCGTAAGAAAATTAACATGATTCGAGAAGTACTTAACATTATTAGTTGTGTTTGAGACTTGTTCTCTTAAATAAGTCATAGCATTCAATGGACAGGGACACGCTGCTCAACAAGCAGAAAATTTCAGATGGTCATAAGCAAGATCCCTGTTCTTCTATTTACTGTGCCACTCATGTTTCCATCTAATGAGGTCAATAAGACCTCTGCTAAACCATTTAGGGAATGAAAAGAGACAGATCCTTGTAGTTGGAGTATAGAGCTTCATGGCATTATGAATTCCACCACAAAATCCTTCAAAGGATGCATCATAAGTTAAACAACATAGTAAGCCAGCCCAATTTATATTTTCCATGAAGGATTGATGGAATCTAAGTTACCCATTTTTAAGTCTTACCTACAAATGTTATATTCCATCAATGACACCTTATGAATGTCAATTTCAAATACAATGGCTGGATGATAATTATCACACTTCAGTATTGGGTTTTTTATTCAGATGCAAGAGACTTAAATGACTAAGTCAAGCATCTTGCCCTAAAAGTTGTAAATGGAATTAACCTGGTTTAAATCCAGATAGTAATTTTGGATGTTAAAAAATGAAGAGCGTAATTTAGAATTCTTTCTTCCTCAGTTAGTGGAACAGAAAAGGAATTTTGCAACCCCACATGTGAAAAAAGGTCGGTTACGTTGAAATCAACCACAATCAAAGAGTTAGGAAATTTGATATTCAGAAGAATTGTTTCCAAAGCAGAGCGTATTGTTCATATGTCTCTTTAGGGGAGTGAAGAGGTAAGTATACCTCAGATAGAAATTTGGTGGATTCTAGGTAGACTGTGACAAATAATTGCTCTATCAAATTATTACACTGAATAGGTTTTGACAATTTGATTGTATGGCAATGAGCACTCTACCCTAAGCACTGGTGTAAGGGCCGCGATTTTTTCTGTAAATAGTCTAACGAGTTAATCAAAGTTCAGCATTTTTGACATCATCCCCAAGTTTTGTCTGGGTAAGTAAAATAATCTCATAATCAAAATGACTGACATCATATTGTATTTAAAATATTTTAGAGCTAAGGCCCCTTGCGATTTGATAATAAGCTTTTTAAAGGAGGAAACTATTGTATAAATAAGGACAATTAAGACTACTGCTACCTAAGTACTTCCTGGAGGGACTGTCTACAAAAGTGGTGCTATGTCACTAACCGGCTATACATGTATGCTAGGCTGTGTGTGTCCACAAGCCCTAAGTCCAAAGTTGTTTGGCACATTCAGTAAAGTTACAAAGATTGTAAAATTTACAAATTTTAGCAAGGTTGCACTCCAACTTTACCATTCCAGCCTTTGCTCTCAAGATTTGTGGCATGGGGTGCAGAACAAAGATAAGAAGTCAAGTCAGTAGACTAAGCGTGATGCACTGAAAAAATTTTTTACTGCTAAAACTTCACTAAAGATGAATGGTAACTTCATTGAAGAAGTAAAATACCTCTGCAATAGGTATTACAACGATAAAAATTAATCATGAGGTGCGGTAAGGTAGGGTGGGGAGAGAGGGGAAGGAGAGGAAGGGGGTCGGTGACTTAAGTGGGGAAGATCATAGGCTGCAAATAAAAGCTAAATAAATGGCATCTCTAATGTTTTTAGTTGATGGGGCAATGCAGAGGGATGGAGGGAAGTTAGGATGCTTACTCTGAAGCATTAATCGAAACTGAGGTTGCGGGAGGGAGCATGGATGGGGATGGGAGGATGTATTTTGGGTTTAGTCAGTGGTTTGAGCGGGTTTTGACAGTGGTTTGGTAGTATTTAGGATGCTTGGGTGGTTAGGAAGTTGTATATAGGTGAGATAGGGATATTTGGGGAAGGTGTAAGTGGTGGTAAGATTGTCAGTGAGGAGTGGGAAAAGGTTTATAAAGATTATTTTGAAGGAATGGATGCCTGGGAAGTAGGTGGTGCAGAAGGAGAGTTTATCATTTCTTTTGTTTAGGTGGTTTAGGAAAAAAGGGTTTTTTAGAATGAGCTTGTTGAGAAGGGTCTTAGGATATCCTCATCAGAGAAGGGATTTGTTGTGTAAGGAGGAAAGGAATTTATCTAGGGAATCAGAGGTATTGCATATGAGGTGCCTCATATGAAAAGAGATTAGGGGAGGGATCTTTTGGTGTGGGAGGGATGGCAGTTGTTGTAAGTTGGTATTGCTGTTTATTGGTGGGTTTAATGTAGACAGAGGTGCTGAATTGGTGGTTGGAAAGAGTGATATCTACATCAAGGGAAGGATTGGGAAGGTGAAGATAGAAGAGCGGAGGAGGGAGCAGCATTAAATAATAATAATATTTATTCTTCCATACATATGTTCATACAGGAAATTATTTCCATTCAGGGAAGTAAGGTAGCCTGTGAGGCAATAAGCCTGTAATTAGCCTAAATTCAAAATCTACGATGCGGAAATAAAAAAATATAGAACCAAAAGTACTCATTACATAAAGAAAAATGTTGAAAGGAACTTTGTGCGTAAAAATAAATTCACAACTGTATTGACTGTAAAATATGAATTACAACATAGAACATACAACACATGAATTTAAGCATAGTATACACAATATACAGACCCTTTACAATAACGTTTCAATATCATAAAAAGTTATTATGCATTTTTGTATCAACCTTATGTATTTACCTAAACAATTAGTTTCTTTAATTGTATTTGGCAGGATGTTATACAATTTTGGTCCCATATACAAGAAACTCCTTTTGTACAGAGTTAAATTAGGTTTGGGCATAGGAATACAGTTACTCCTACGAAAATTAATCAACTTATTGCTCCCATATAATTTTGGGCTGTATCCACTACGCAAGAAGAATATTTTTAACACTTTATAACAATACATATATCTCAGCAGTAGTATGTTTAGTTCAATAAATAAATGACGGGAGTGTTCATAACATTTTTCAAGTAATATTAGACTTACTATTCTTTTCTGCACGAAGTAGGCTGATTTAATAGTGTTTTAATAAGCTCCGCCCAAACAAGTAAGCCTGTAATCTAACTTTGAGTGTACCAAGGCATGGTAAATCATTTTTCGGACAGAATGGAGACATTTATTACGAATGAAATAAAATTTGGTGACACTACGCTTTAAAACAGCACTTACATTTGCAATTTGCTTATTCTATTTCAGGCGATAATCTAATGTTACTCCCAGATATTTCACTTCTTTTGCCATTTTAATGACAGGGCAATTGCAAGGATGCATTGAACAGTCTAATGTGTGATACAGTAATTTGACATCAAGATTATAACAGTCACAAATGTCATAAAACATACTTTGTGTTTTTCTTTCGCTTAATTCCAAGCCATTATAATGAAACCAGTGTCGTAGACTGGGTAAGTCATGCTGCATGGCATTAACAACTCCATCCCAAGTAGAATTTATGTAATTTAAATCCACATCATCTGCCCTTGTTACCTTGCCATTTAATTCAAAGCTACATAAATCATTAATATAAATTAAGAACATAATAGGGGGAACTTGCACCTAGGGTGTTCGCAGGTTGAGAAAAGTGGTGGAGGTGGGTTTAAGAATGTCTTTCAGGTTTGAGGGACACTTATAAGAAACCTTGGCACGTGAGGGTAAAAGGAGGGAAATATACAGTTCAAAAAACCACTACTTCTACAATGCTTCAAACCTGCATCTCCTCTCTCCTTTCCCCTTGGTCATATTGTATATATTTCCTTGTTACATCTAGAAATCGGATCAGAAATATTTGTTTTTCCCAGTTTACAGACAACCTTGAACTCATAAGCCTCATTACTAATCATTCAATTCTCACACAATCCTTTTTGTGAGGCCCAAAAAATACCTCTAATAGTTTCTGTTCAGTTACAGATCAAATTATTTACCATAAACATAGATATGGAAAACTTCACATGCCCAGTATCCAACTAGAATTTTAGAGGGGTATGCAGATCCTAATTTTGCCAGTGTTAAAGCTGATAGAGTATCCTGTACTGGGTATGCGTTTAATTTAGTTTAGGGAGCCGTGGCCTGGGAAAGTAAAAAGCAGGGCGGTGTAGCTTTGTCAACCACAGAGGTCAAGTATGTCAGTGTGGCAACTGATACTAAAGAATATTATACTATATACGATTTAAGTTTAAATTTGATTACCTGGTGCAGAGCCCGGGAAGAATTCCTGAATATTATACTATCTAGAATTTTAAAAGAAATTCTTGGGAAGAATTGCAAACAAAATCCTGGTTAGTGGAGTGGTACATCTATTCAATGACAATCAGTCTGCGGTCAAAAATGCAAATTGTTGTGGTATTCCCAATTATACTGCTACCTACATATCCCCACTGTCACAAATTCTGTCTGCTAGTGCAGATTAATGCATGCAAACTAGGGTCAAGATATATTTCTACTGCTTGTCGAAAATGATTTCACAAATGCCATTGGAACATGCTCTGTGCTAAAGAGATTTAAACTGTTTAGTACAGAGGAGTATTAGAAAACACCCAATGTATTCCAGGTGTTTCATTTTTTAAAGCAATTGCCTATTATAACTGCAGCTCAGGTGTTGGCACACGCACAGTAGAGAATAAACTGAGCAGCTTAACAATCACAGTCTATCAATTGAGTTCTCAAAATATGGCATTGCAACTCAATAAAATGATGAATAACAATATTTTTTCAGATTCTCAAGGAAGATTCTTCATCAGCCCGATGGTGTGTCATCTCCTTCCCAAGGTTGAGGCCAACTTTACAGTTACTAAATTCTTGACAGCATTCCAGAAGCCAGGGAAGAACACAGGATATGGCATTGAACAAGGTGCCGGAATGAATGCACCTAGTGCAGAGGACTCTGCTGCATCAGCTGTTATTGATGGGTGGCTCTTTTGGAATTCTTCAGGGAACACCCTGCCATCAAAAATCCATCCGTGGCAGGAATGCCAAAGATACTTAGATGGGAAGTGGCTGGACTCCCTAATGCCAAAGAATTTTGAAGTCAACTTTCTAGGTAAGGTGGTAATTTGAAATTTCCCACACACTGGAAGCACATTTGCAATAAAAAATAAAGAAAGAATAGATTTAACATTTAAGCAATGGATCCTGCGTACTTAATATGCTTGCATATACCATGGTAATTTAACCATTTGGATCTTAACTGGCATCATATGAATAATTCCCCGAGTGTTTTTTCCTATGCTCGATACATTTATTTTCAAATTATTGCTTTCTGTCAAACCTAATCGAAGAAAAAATCATGCATGATATCTGTATTGAGCAGGTCTGTACAACAAGAAGGAAATATGTGTACCTCTGCCAGGCTGTACAGTTGTTCCAGTCGCAATGATATTCCCCATCCAAGGCCACACAGAAGACTCGTATGCAAGTTTTATGATCCGCACTGATTCCCACCACAGAATTCCATATACAATCATTGCTCCTAAAACAGGGTAAGCTGGGATGGCCTAGATTAGAGGCACTAGTGTCCAGGATTATTCAGTATATTATAAAATGTTATGTTATGCTTACTTACTTATTCCATGGCACTACAGCCCTTGCAGGGCCTAGGCCTCTCCGATAATGTTATCCTAGCCTTCAAAATCTTCTTCTTCTCATCTCTATTCGATCATTCTGTGCATCACCCAACCATTTTTTCCGTTGTCTTCATCTTCTAACACCTGAATGTCTTCTCTTTGTGACCATCCTTTCTTCAGGCATTGTCATATCATACCCTAACCACTTTTATCAATTACTTGTAATTTCTGAGACTATATTTAGATGATTGTAGAGTTTCTCCAGTTCTGTGACCACTATGTGTTTTCCGCTCTCCGCCTTCCTTTGCTGCACCAAAAAACTTTCTCAATACTTAACTTTGTTAGCTGTATTATTGTGTTAAGTTTGTAAGTATTTTTTTAGTAATTTCACTTCAATTATTTTTGTTAGCTAGTGCTATTTGTAAGAGAATTTCGTTTATTTACAGCTTTGTCTGTAGAGTAGCAATGGCGAGGTAGCCATTTTTCAAGTTCTTTGCATGTGTAAACTGGAAGCTATTAATAACCTTTTTTGTATGTTCTCTAAGTATTAATTTGCCTAGCCATTTTAAGTAGCTCACAACAGCAAATGGTATTTTAGATGTTGTACACTCTAGTGTTGTTGGAAAAATAACTCCTGTTTCAGAAGGGGACAAAATTACTTTTACTGATTGGTTTTCAAATTATGTCACCATAAAAATGCTAAAAAGAAAAAGTGATGCGCTAATGGTATTTCCTAATTATCAGAATCAGGTGGAGGTTTTGTAGGAGAGAGAAATAACATTTCCCCTGAAGCAATAAGGGAGTAGAGTATACTGGGAATTATTTCCAGAATCATTTGGATGAGTGTGGGATAGCCCGGAAGCTGACAGTGCCACACTGCCCTCAGGAAAATGGAAAGGCAGAACAAATGGACTGAATGGTTTTTGATCTTGTGCATTGCATGCTTATGGATTCTGGTGTACCACACCGGTTTTGGGCAAAGGCATTAAGTACCGTGGCTTTCATTATAAATAGGTGTTAATCAGTGCAATAGGTTTCAAAATACCCTTTGAAGTGTGGAGAAAAAGGAGCCTTTTATGGGAACAATTGGAAAATATGAAAGTTTTTGGTTTTTAGCCTTTTAATCCGGGTTAGGGTAGCAGAGTTGGATAAGAGAGCCAAAGAATGTGGGTATTCATGGGATATGCTGAGCAAAGTAAAGGTTACCAGCTATGGAGCTTGAAGAGAAGAAAAATTTTCATTAATAGAGATGTTTTTTTAACTAAAATGTTTATTCATTTAAGAATAAACTTACTGATTGGATGCATAGAATGGAGGTCAAAATTAACCCTTTGAATGGAAGGTGAGAGTGACCACGCAGTCACTGAAGAAGTTGAAGAGGAAATTCTCATAAGAGAAGTAGTTTCAGTGGAAAATAATTTAGATCTCAGCAGTCCGAGAAGAAGTCAAAGAGCTATAAACCAAAAGAAGTGCGGACGATGTGTATATTGCAATATATGCGTGGAATTTATAGAAAATATTGTTCCTACAAATGCTTAAGAGGCATTAAAGGGAAACTAATGAAACTAGTGGAGAGTAGCAATGGAAAAATAAATGAAAATGTTAATTGCAAATGATAGCTGGAAAATAGAGGAGAGGCCATAGAAAAAGAAGGTGAATGGGTCTAAATTGGTTTTTCAAATCATAACTGATAATAATAATAATATAATTTTATTTCTGGTGATTACCAAGTAACATAGAAATCGTCAACTTTACATAGGGACAGCAATGGACAAATTTATAAAAAAGAAAAAAAAAACAGACAACAAAGGCTAGGTAAGAAAAACAAAAAAACCACAAGACACAGCATATACATAATATAAAATTCATGATTTGCAGAAATTATAGTTGGACTTGATGAACTTAGCAACGCAATAGTAAGCTTCATCTAGCAATAGGTGCTAAACATGCTTCCTTGAAAACTGATAGGGATTTGATTAATTTTACGTTAGCTGGTAATTTGTTGAAGATTACTGATGCTGCGTGATGAGGACCACGTTGAGAAGGGGAGGTATAGTTCTGGGAGAAATTGATGTTTATATTGTTGCGTGTATGGTAGGGGTGTACATTATGTTGAGATGAGAAGATTTGGGGGTTTTGTTTAACAAATAAGGCACAGTTAAGTATGTATAGGGATGGAAGTGTGAGGATGGAATGAGTCTTGAATGAAGGTCTGCCTGAGGTATGGAGAGGTAGGTGAAGCATTGCCTTTAGAGCCTGCTTTTAAAGGGAGAAGATCTTGCAGGAAAGGCTGTCGTTACCCCAGAATAAAATTCCATACACGAAATGGGATTGGATTTTTTAATTAAATAATGAGTTTTAAGGTATTCAAAGCAACAATTGATGCTAGTTTCCTTATCAGGAATATGGCAAGAGTAATTTTTTCATGGGGTGCTTAATATGGTCAGTCCAGTCCAGGTTTTCATTGATTACTAATCCCAGAAAATTAACCAAATGGGATCAATTGAGGGAGTTTTCATTAAAGCATAGTAAGAGACTGGAAGGAGGAGGGTACCTTTTGTGGTGGAACTGAAAATGAAGAGAATTATGATAGTTTATGGTGAGTCCATTTGATTGGTACCAATGGTTCATATCAAAGATGGAGGTTCTACAGAGGTGCCCGAGTTCTTCTGAATTTTTAGTCTGTAGATGACAGGAAGTATTATCTGTATAGAGGAGGACCTTTCCTATTGAGATTGAATGAGGAAGGTCAGTAATAAAAATTAGAAAAAGCAGAGGCCCAAGTATTGAACCTTGGGGGACACCTTGGCATACTGCAAGTGGCTTGGACAGGATTGTGTTGGAGCCTGTGTCTGTTCAGTAGCCATATTTTACTTGCTGCTGTCAGTTTGTAAGGAATGATTTTAACCAAAGCAGGGCATTTCCATTTATGCCCAGCCTTGAGAGTTTGAAGAAAAGTATCTTATGGTCATTACTATTGAAGGCTTTGCTGAGATCATAGAAGATCCCTAGTGTAGCATTTCTATTATCAAGGGCCTTGAGGATGTGGTTTATGAGCTTAATTATGGCCGTGGTAGTTGATTTTCCAGTTCAGAAGCCGTGCTGGGTTTTGTTCAATAGATTGGCTCAAGAAATCTCATGAGGCTATTATGGAAGATTTTTTCAAAAATTTTTGAAAAACTGGGGAGCACTGATATTGGCCGATAATTATTAGGATCGGCGTGAGGAACTTTTTTGTGGGTAGGGTTATCATGGCCTAGTTTCAGATAGCTGTGGAAGTGTCCTTCATCAAAGGTGGCATTAATTATGTCCGTTAGGGGGTCACATATAAAACCTTTGATGAAGATGGGAATGTGACAAGATATAAAGCAAGGCTAGTAGCACAGAATTTGTTCCAGGTTACAGAAGTTGATTAATATCTGTCCTGATCTGGTTCAGATCAGACCTGATCAAGATGGATCAGAAATTTCCGTAAGAGTATATGCGCATGATATTGGATTGTGGGGAGAAAGAAAGGAGATAAACAAGTTTAACCCTAGAGAGCTAACGTGGGATACAAGGAATCTTAAAGCTAATGGGTAGTCATTTTGACGAACATTTATTGGTATGTGAAAATGATTTATTGCTATACATTTATGCATTTTACATGGTACATTTCTTTCATAGAGTACTGTCAACATATACAAACACTGGGACCTCATTTATTGTCCATTATTGCATTCAAAACAGCATCTTGCTTGTTGTTCCCCGAATACAGCTCTGCAACAATGACAACAATACACTCTCTTCATCCTCCATTTCTTTCTTGGGCAGTAGGTATATATCTTGCGTTTTCTTGATTCAAAAACTTCTGCTTCATCTGTGGGCATATTCAGGTGAATTATTTCTACCATAGACGAGCGTAGCATACGTGGAAAGTTGCGCATTCCAGGGCGATGTGTCGCCCATGGCTTCAAAATTTCATACTGTAGCTCTTTTGTAAATTGCCTCCTAGTCAAAGGCTTTTCTTTATTGTTAAACTTATTGTGAACATAGATCACATAGGTGTTCACTAGAATAATATTCAACATACCAAAGAAGGCACAGAGTGGCCATCTTCTACTACAATAGTTGGTTTTGTACAACACAAGTGTTTTTTCTTGGTGAAAACAAAACATAGATGTGCCTACTTTTCTTGAGGCATGATTCAGTAACGCAGGTGGAATTTCTCAATTATTTTTACAAATAGTGCCTAGTATTGTCAAGTTATATGGTGGTTTCAATAGTTCAGTTGCCAAGGGAAGGAACCAATTGTCCATTGTTATATTGTGATTTCTTTCATGGACACTCTTTGTTAAGGTTTTCAAAAAGAAATCCCCTAATGGTTAATTAGCAGGTGCAGTGTTCTTACCAAGATATGGCATTGTATCAATTATGAACTTAGTTGTGTTGTCACATACCATAACAATTTTGATGCCATACTTTGATGGCTTGTTAGGAATGTAAATTTTGAAGGGCACTGCCCACTGAAAGCAAGAAGCTGCTCATCAATCATAAGGAAAGATCCAGGTTTATAGGATTCTCTGTAGCCAGATATAAACTGTTCCCATATCTCTCTTATTGGAGCAAATTTGTCAGTTTCTGTCCTCTTCTAATGACTTTACACAACGGGTGCTGGTTGACAAGTGACGCCACAAGTGTCCTTGCTTTATTCCCATGTAGGTGGGAAAACATTTGAGTACAGGAATGCCCTGAATAAAACACATGTGAGGAGTACATACATTACACTTCTCCCCAAGTACTAGATCTTCAAATTTAATGAACACAAAACAATAAAATGGGGTCTAAATTTTAACACTAAACAATGAAATGGAGTCTAAATTTGCATATACACCCACTCAAATTACCCAAAATGCTTTAACCAGTCCACACTTCCAATTCTCATAAATTTAGCTTCTCTACTTCCTTTCTCTGCCTTGCCGGATATCTTCTCTTGAGACCTCTTTGCAGCATCAGTTCTGTCCTCATCCACTGAGGCTGAAAACGTATCTGATTGACCTGCCACACTTGTCCTTTGCATTTTTAGGAATGTTCCAAAACCCAGGTCTCTCCGAGTCCATTCTCTCAGAGTCCTCGTCTTCCCTATCCCTGTGGATCCCCCCTGATGATCCTTTTCTGCTTGATGTCCCTCTTCTGTTGTTCCTCTGAGTCTCAGTTGGTCCATATGCCTGTAAATAATATGACCACCCTCGATTAATACATTAAAGTTTCCAGACCCTAGCATGTCTGAAATCGTCTCCTTGACCCACTTCACTTGTCCATGAGGGTAAATTTTCACCATAACACCATCTCCTTAGCCAAAAATTCTCAGTGGTGCACCTCTGCCAGATCTCTCTTGAGCTCTTTGTGAGGCACTGACCACTTCTCTTGTAGAAGGTTTTACCATTGGAATTCGTGACCAGGGAAGTCTACCAGACATCAACAAACTGGGTGCCTCCCTAGTGGTTGAATGTGGGGTTATACGGCAATCAAAGAGAAAACGAGGTAAGGCAATATGCAAGGGAACCCTTGAGGTTATCAATGTTTTCATCTTGTTCTTGCAAACCTTTACCAAATTTTCAGCCGCAGCATTTGTAGCCGGGTGGTACAGAGGAGAAAATGTATGCTTAATGCCATTCATGTCACAGAACCATTTTAACTCACTGCTAGTAAATGGGGAATCATTATCAGTAACAACTTGTTCAGGAAGACCAAAGGTGGAGTACAAAACCCTCAAATGTGAGGTAATTTCCTCTGTTGAGCCATTTCTAATGGTTTTCACCTCAGGCCACTTAGTGTGGCTATCGATTACTACTAGGAATAACCTTTTCATGATAGGCCCAGCCAAATCAATGTGATGCCTTTGCCAGGGGCTTTTGGGCCAATCCCAACTTTTAATAGGAGCTCTATTAGGTGACAGCTTGTTAATCAAACAAGACTCGCACGACTTGACCAAATTTTCTAAGTCCTCAATTATTTTTGGCCACCACACATATGATCTCGCAAGGGATTTTAACTTAACTATGCCCAAATGTCCTGAATGCAACTGTGCCAGAATCTTAGGCTGCAGATCCTCTGGGATCACTACTCTATTCCCCCACATTAAGCATCCCTGCTCAACTGTCAGTTGGTTTTGTTTCTCCTAGTATGGCTTAAACTCCCCCTTTACCTCCCTTGGCCACCCAAATAAACAGTAATCAAACACTCGTCCGACCACCTTATCTGCCCTCTCTGCTTTGCTTACGGTCTGAGCTGTTATCGGTAGGAACTCCTTTTCCCCAATCTCTAAATATGATAGCTCTTCTATCCTCTCCCCCTCCCATTCCAACGGTAAACGTGACAGACCATCTGCTACTCTGTTATTCACAGCCTTGACGAGATGAATGCTGTAATCGTACCCCTGCAAAATTACCGCCCAGGGTTGCAACCTGTTGGCTGCCATTTGAGGGATTCCCTTCCTCTCGCCCAAAATGTGGATGAGAGGTTTATGATCAGTTCTTAGGACAAAATTTCTGCCATAGAGATACTGATGAAATTTTGTAACCCCAAATAGAATGGCCAAAGCTTCCTTATCAATTTGGGAGTAATTTTTCTCAGCTTTAATTAAAGACCTGGAAGCAAAGGCAATTGACCTTTCCTCCCCATTGGGATACTGGTGGAGTTAAACACTGCCAAGACTAGAGATGGGAAAATTACCATAATTTTCATATGAGGTAAATTACCACGGTCAATTACGGTAATTTTCGAAAATTACCGTAACTTTCCTGTATTTTTCAGTTTTAAGTATTAAACAGCAAATGTATGGTTAAATAAGTAACCCAATAGCAATAGGAAGGGAATTACCATGTTTAAACCATACCTTATACAACATTATTGTATTATAAATTTTTTAAATTGTAAAAAGAACTACGGTAGCAACACCCAATCTGACTTTCTTTTGTCAAAGTATGAGAACTTTTCAAGAAGAATATTCTAAAGCTTTAATGTTATAAATGAAGTAAAATATTCCAAAAATGAGTTTTACATGCCTCAATTTATAATTAAAGACGTAGGAAATGTGATATTGGCTTAAAAAAACATGTTGAGAATTTATCTATATGAAAAATTATCTCAAACATAGGTGAATTATCTAGAAAATTATGGTAATTTACTCAGGAGGGGTAAATTCCAAAAAATACCACGGTAATTTACGAAAATTACCGAGGTAATTTTCAGAGTGGCCCATCTCCAGCCAAGACCAAAGGGAGAAGCATCGCACTCCAGAATGACAGACATAGTGGGATCATAATGGGCTAACACGCAATTGGATGTTATTTTCCTTTTTACTTCTTCAAAGACAGACTGGCACCCCTTAGACCACACCCATTTCTCATCCTTTTGTAACAACTCATGCAAAGGGGCTAAAGTTGAGGCTAATCCTGGAAAAAACTTTGAGTAATACTCCACTAGCCCCAGAAAAGCCCTTAATTGAGAGGCTTCTTTCAGCATGGCTGAATTAACAATTGCTTCAACTTTCTCCTTTGTAGCGTGCAATCCCTTCCCATCAATCTTATGCCCCAAGAATGTGACGGACTCGCACATCAACTTACACTTCTCTTTATTAACCTTAAACCCTAACTTTCTTAGCCTCTCAAAGATTTGCAAAATGTTCTCTGTTGTCCCTCCCTGTTACCCCTAAGAGCAAATGCCAAGGCTTGTGGAGAGCAAAATACTGGCTTTGCTCCATTCTTCAAACGCAGCGCTGCCGTACTTCCCTTGAACAACCCCAAATCACCTCCCCGTAGTTCCTTGAATTCCAAAAAGATATTTTTGATTTCACCAGGAGCCTCTACAGTTATTGCATTTACCGACTGTGGAAAATTTAAGGCTCTAAACCAATCCCTACCCAACAATGGTGGGCCCCCATTCCTTACCACAAACAATGATAGATGCAGAGAACTTCTATTGTAATGTACCAAACATTTATGACTCCCCTTGGCTCAATCAATGTATTGGAATATGACCGCAGCTTAACAAGAGTTGTAAATTAACGGGATATGAACAAAATTCCTATTGTAATCGCTTTCCGCCACAGCTGATATGGCGGAACCCGTACATATCTATTTCCATTTTCCCTAACTTGGAGTTAACTCTAACTTCTGCTATCCACGGCCCAGGGTCTTCCACCTTGAACTTCTTACATTAAACAATCAAAGATCAAACTCATCAATCATGGCATTGGAAACCACAGAATCCTCCGATACCGCCTGGTACGACAAAGAATTTTTTCTAATACCTTCCTTGCACGTCGCCTTGAGATGTCCTACTTTTCTACAGATATCACATCTATACGACCGGAATCTGCAGGTAGCCTTAGTGTGTCCTCCAAATCTGCAACAGTTGCACTTTTCCTCACAAGCCGGTCCCCGCGATGAATGTGGATTCAGTCCTCCTCTCCGCTGCTGACTTCCCATGCTCTGGCCTTCTGCTCCCCTCACTCTGTAGACCTCCGCCTTGGTACTTTCTCCTGGCGGTGCGTACCTCAAAGCATCGGCGTCCCTCATAGCTCTGTCATCCACAAAATGGATGCTAACCACATCACTCGTACCCGCTGCTGACACCATTACGCATGCGGTCACATTGCGGGATGCTTATTCCCGTGCCATGGCAATTTCCACCGCCTTTTCGAACACCAGGTCCTCACTCTCCAAGTAAAGAGCCTGCACAATGGGTTTGTCTTTCAAGCCTAAAACTAATTGATCCCGCAAAACCTGATCAAGGAAAGCACCGTACTTGCAATACCGCGAATGTTTCCGTAAGCCAGCGGCGAACTCCGGCACAGTTTCCTCACTTCTTTGCACCCGCTGGTTTAACTTATGCCTTTCTGCAATCACCGATCTTTGCGGGCAGAAGTAGGTACATAATTCTCCTTTTATATCTGCTAACGTGCACTCAGTGGGCTTCTTCGGTTCGCACAAATTTCTGATGACCTCGTATGTCTCCTTGCCTACAGTCAACAATCATATTGCTTTCATCTTTGCTTCATCGGAAGCCTCGTTTCCCAAGTCCAGCACTAAAAAATATTCTTGCAGTCTTTCCTCATACGACTCCCAGTCGTCTACCCCCAACACAAACTTTTCCATGAAATTCGGCATCCTCGTCACCAATTTGTAATGACTTGACACAAAGGGTACTGGATGACAAGTGACGCCACAAGTGTCCTCGCCTTATTATCATGTAGCTAGGAAAACATCTCAGTACAGGAATGCACTGAACAAAACACATGCAAGGAGCACATACATTACACCTCTCAAGCCTTGTTGTCTGGTCATCAAAACGTATTTATTCACAAATTAAGTCTAATCTGACACAACTCATTGCAGCTTTGTACCTCATCCCTGAATATTCCACATTGAACATCTGCTTTGTAGGTATGTGGCTATTCTTCTGAACAGCAGATAAATTCAAAACACTTAAAAATGCATCAAATTATTCTTCTCACATATCAGATACTGTTGCACTTTGGACACTATAATTTGCACGTATTGCTGCAATTTTTTAATTAGTGTGCTTGTGTATTTATCACGCATTGTCTGGGTAATATACTAAGAAAATGTTTCCCTTGGTGAGTTTGCACTTTTTGCTCTATCTTGCTGTCCCTGCCTATAGTGAATAATATTCCTAGCTGATGAGTAACTATTTGGTGGTCTAGAAGGAACTGCGGACCAACGGTGTCCATTTTTTTGTACTAGACTTTTTTGTACTAGACTATTATATAAGGATCTGTTTTATTAGTCTTGGTATGGGGCTGATCTAGTCCTTCTACAGAGCATTCCAATTACTTGGAGCTTAAGTCTGAGGAATGATGAGATATTGTCTCTTTGTTGAGAAGGTGAAAAGTAGGGTCATCATCAAAATTGCTGTCCGATAACACAATGTCATCTTTCTCTAAATTGTCTCCAGTTTCACTGCCACTATTCTCACTATCCCTCTCCCTTATGTTTCCTCTAGCCATTTCATGTTATTTTCTGTAGAAGGGGTTTCAATAGATGCCATATTTAACAGAAACTTCAGATGAAAACGTTCAAATGTTCTGTGACTCAATACCTAGAAAGAGAGCAGAAAGAAGTCTTGTTAACTAGATTCAAATAAAACAGCAAACACAATCTTGTAATTCCAGTCAAATAGGGAATTATACTTACGGCAAAGCTAAGGCTTCATCAGAAAGACTACGTACAGCAAATAACTTGCTAACGAGACAAGTTTCCAGTGTGACCAATGTAACATCATCCATAGCTCAAGGACAAGTGAAGGTACTGAAAGAGCCTAGTAGCTGAGGTTGCAAGAATATGCTGAATTGGTTCGTTTTCTCGGGATGGTGTTTGATTCCAAGCTTAATTGGAAGGAACACATCTGGATTCTTAAAGAAAAATGTTTTAAATATTTTACGTCTTTTATTGCACACTACATGGGTTGCCGACAGGACCACCATGCTTTCATTTTACAGGGCAATGGTGCATTCCAAGTTGGACTATGGATGTTTCGTCTACTCCTCGGGCCGCAAAAGCTACCTGAAACTGCTGGCAATGGTTCACAACGCAGGGCTACGTTTGGCAACCAGAGCGTTGAGGACGTCTCCCATTTTAAGCGTATACTCGGATGCCGGAGAGTCCCCGCTGGATACCCGGTGGAACATTTTAATGGCTAACTACGTTGCAAAACTTTTTATCCATGAGGACTCACCCATGTTTTCACGTAATTTCTATTCCCAGGTTTTTAAACATTTTTAACAGGCGGACAAGGGCCACCAGACTCCTGAGTGTCCATTTTAAAAATTTTATGGAGGAACAGATGTGAGACTTTCAGAAGTGTACGGCCATGGATATTCCAGTCACCCACCATGGCGAGTGCCCTATCCTAAGGGTAGTTTTACCCTACTAACTGGCCAGAAAGGTTCCAAGACGCCCATGGAGTACCAACAACTTTTTAGGGAAGAGCTGTGCTGCCACTCCGATTTCACTCCCGTGTTTACAGATGGTTCGAAATCCGAGTCGGCATACACATCCGCGATGTTCTCGGCCCACCATGGAGTCATCGGGGTGAAGCTAAGCCCGCTGTGTAGTATCTACACGGCGGAGCTTTTCGCCATAAAGATGGCTCTTGGTGGTATTAGGGGAAATTGCGGTGCATACATGGTCTCCAGTGACTCTATGAGTGCGCTGCAGGCCATTTCTGGTTATTCCCCGATGCACCCACTTGTCCAGGAGATTCATAATCATCTTTTATCCCTTTCTAAGAAGAGAATCATCATCCGTTTTCTGTGGGTACCTGGACACGTGGGAATAGCCGGTAACGAGATGGCCGACTCGGCAGTGAAGAAGGCTCTTCAAGACGAACACATTTCGTCAGTATTGGTACCGTACGAAGACTTAAATGGCTACATTGAGAAACGTAGCCTTTGGACTGTGGAAGGAAACCTGGCATTCCCTGACAGAAAATAAGTTGTGCACCATAATGCCGGTTGTATCAGTGTGGCCCACACCAGTCGGGAGGACTCCCAGGGAAGAGGTCGCAATCACACGGTTGAGTATAGGGTACTGTGCCCTCACTCACTCTTACCTCTTCACCGAAGAGAAGATCCTGCCCTACTGTGAGGATTGCGACTCTCCCATTACTGTGAGACACCTTCTGACGGTGTGTGATATGTACCGTGCTCTTAGCATCTGGCTGAACATCAGGGGAGACCTAGGACACGTCCTAGGAGACGATCCTGATTGTGTCTGTCAGATAATGTTATTTTTAAGAGAGTCTGGGCTTTTTAACTGCTTGTGACCAACCATTACATATTTGGTGTTTTATCTCATGCCCATCTTAATGTGAGTTGGGTTGCTTTTATTTGTCTATTTAATTATTTATTTTAAATAACTTGACATGGTGATGTTAGGTTGATGTGGTGCGAATGACTTTAGTCGTCAAAGCGCCCTAATCACCCTAATCCTAGCTTGCGAGAAGTGGTGGGGGAGAGAGATTATACCGTGGGCGTCATCATTCTGATGAAACATTACCTTTCTAGGGTTAAGGAAAAGCTATCCAAGGTACTAGAAACCAAAATCCTTGCACTCATGAATCACCGCCATTCAATCAAGATTATCCATGTCTTCAAAAATCAGTCAGAATGTTTCAATCCACGTATGAAAGGCTTTGGAAAAGTCAATATAGCAGATCACAAGTTGAGAATTCAATTCATAAGACTTAATTATGTGATAGTCTTGTACCGCAAGATTGGAGAGACACAAGCTACCATGGAGAAAACCATGCTGGTGGGGGGAGATATATGGTAGAGTAAACTTAAGGAGTCTACGGTGTATAATGCGTTCGAAAATAATTGAAAGGATTGGTTAAATAGATAATAGGATGGTAATTCTTGACTTGGGTTTTTAAGGCCAATTTCAGGATTTGAGTAGCATTTACCTGCTTCTATTCACTTGGAAATGAGCCAGTGGAAAAGAATCTATTAAATAAGATTGAAATTGAAATGTATAGGGAGTTAGCCATGCAGTTTAGGAAGAGGGAACCGATGTTGTCAGAACCAGTGGATTAAGAAAAAGACAGCATGGTTAGGGATATTAAAATTGGCATCGGACTGGTTGAGATGCTGGAGTGGGAATGAATGAATACAGGTTGTAGGTCAGGGAAGGAGGGCACTGCATGGTTAAAATTACAGGAAAAGTAGTCATTAAATGCAGAAGGGCAGGAATCACCTTCGATGTTAACAACAATATACTTTACTGAAGCTGGGATTTGGTTGGACTTCCTCCTAGCATTAATTAATGACCAAAACCTTTTAGAAGTATTCGGAAGGCCATCAGTTATTTCCATGATATAGCTTTTGTAGTCCTGCCGAAGGAGAAAGCAAGAGTGTTGCCTTATGGCCACAATAGATTCGTGGTGTAGGCATTGGGATGGCTCTTCCACAGTTTCCAGGCCCTTAGTTTTTTAGGGCAAGGGTTGTTTCCTGGAAGTGGCAGGTAGGTCTTTTCTTCGACACGCAACGTGCAGGGACGATGTCTTCAATGGCTCTGTGGAGAAGATTGTAGAAGAGACCCAGGCCCTCTTGGGGAGTACCACACTCAAGTAATCTCCAGAGAAGGAGGGAAAGGACACGGTTTGTTGCTGGCCAGTTCGCTCTCTTCCAGGCCCGTAGAATCCTGGGCGGTTGAGAAGAATGGGATATTAGGGGGAGCTGGAGGGCAAGAGAGCACTCCAGCGACTCGTGGTCAGAGGATAAAATGTTCTTACCCACGTCCACTGAAGTAAGTGGAAGGGATGGCAAAATCAAAGCAAGAATTGCCAAAGTTCTTGTTGAAAATGCATTGCACTGGTGAAGGCTGAGCCCGTTGATGAAGTTATCCAAGTATTCATCATTGGGGGTGGCCACATGACCTTCTGTGAGAGAAGTCCACTGGATGGACAGGTTGAAGTCCCCAAATATTATCAAGTCACCCAAAGGTCATAATTGAAGTACACTTTGAGCACGGAAGAGTTACTATTAGACGGGCCATAGAAGCAACCAATGAAGATTTATCTCGTACTGGTGTCTCGGAATGAGCTTTAACTTCAGTTTACAGAATCTCACAGTCAAATTCAAGGATAGACCATTGGGTTGTGGGAATATTCTCTTTGATAGCTATGAGAATGCCTTTTCCACGAGAGCTACAATTGTGGTGGAAGATTTGATGCGTTGATGAAAAATCCATTTCTATGTCAGACACTTTAGCGTTGAGCCAATTCTTTGTCAGGGCATTTACTTGAAAATACATAAGTTCAGAAATGTGAGAACCAACTACATAAAGCTTGATGCGAATGCTCCTAACATTTAGATAGTAGTTATTTAATGCTGGTCCAGGGTTTTAATTCACATCACCAGAGAGCAGTATGATTAAAGTGAAGAACTTTCAATCTAGGACAGGCTGCCCAGGCCAAAGGAAAATAGACTGAGGGGTTTACCAGTAGGAACGGGGCAAGTAAAGGGTGGAAGCGGGTATCGTGCTCCCTAGAGAGTGCACATGGAATGGTCACAAAAAGGAGTGGACGGGTGACACAGAATATTGTGGGGAACAAGGGAACACTTTGGCATGTTTTGATATATTTTCAATTCAATCAATAGAACTTTTGTATAAGAATGATGGATTATCTTCCGTACCATTTTTTGCACTTCTTTCTTTCAATCTTTCATCAGTCGTTCCCAAAGAGCCAGTCTGATCACTTTGGCACAAGCAATTAGATACTCTTATCCAGAATCATGCTTTTTGCATGGGCTCTGTGACTATGGGATCTTTTGTAACCCTTAGTCTTTTGCTTACAAAAATTTGTGTTCACATTCTATGGAAATTCTATTTTTTCACATGCTGTCTAAATTAAAAGTAACAATGTCTATGTTTAAAAAAATAAGAATAGGAGAAACTTAAATCATCTTCTAGAGCACAATAAAACATTCAAATGAGGAATACAGAAAAATTAGGGGATCGGGAGCACTCGGTAGCAGAGGGAATACGAAATCATGCAGGAAAGCAAAGCTGCACCAACAAAAAACACAAAAATACTAACCTGGAAAACACTCGTGCGACTCACCTTAACGGTGGCCATCTTGGAACCTATGATTTATAATTTATATGGACTTTCAATGTGCCATTGCATTGGCTAAAAATAAAGAGACTTTTGATAGATCAAAATGTATCCACGTTATTTACCATTTCCTTTGGGATGAAGAGAAGAGTGGAAAGATGAGCCTTAAATATGTCTCCTCCAAGCACAATTTGGCTGATATTATGACTAAGGTTTTGCCAGGTATGAGAGTAAAGTTATTTGCAAATAAGTTGGGATAGAGACTTTGTAGGCAATTTTCATTAAAAGATATCTGTTTTTTTTATTTTCTTTTGGTTTTACCTTAGAGGCTTGGTTTTAAAAGAGTAAGATGTGTTGCTTGGGTGTTATTAAATTTATAACGTAATGTTAGAAAAAAAAATCTCAATATGTTTTCTCTATGCCAAGCTTTGCAATAAAGTCCCCTAAAACTATTTTCACATCTTGTCTTGAGATGCTATCCATTTCCTTTTCTAGTTATCCACATAGTTCTCCTCATCCTCCACACCCTCTCAAACTACTCATACAAATGTTATGTTGAAGAAACAGGCCTTCATCCATGGAGTGCATATGTTTTGGTTTATAGACTTGAAATAAAGGGCTGCTACTTTAAATTTATTATCCATTAAGAAGCCTGTGCCTCGTATTGCACTGCTCTGTCTTCCACTGCACATGGTTGTATGTTTGCCGCTACTTAAGATTCCCTCTCTTTTCCATGTAACTTATTATTTATTATTTCCATTAACTTTTGGTATTTTTTGGTATATTATGCTATAATATTTTATGTTATAGCATAATATTTTATGTTCTACAATGTTATATTGTTTTCATTGAAGGCTCTTTTTATTTCAGGGAGTTCTTGGCTATGCCAATGGAGGGAATAATAAATAATGAGTTCCGAGTGATTGTAGTATGTCGCACCCCAAGAATCAAAAATGTGTTATACCTAGAACGGTGGACTATTGCCTTAGATGGAAGGAAAGATGACATGGTAACACTTAAGTGATGTTCTTTTTTAAATCAGTCACAGAGACTGCTTATTCTCCTTCTCTTTTTTTTGTACTTCTAGGCCAATGTGTATCTTTTGGTAACTGACGCTACCTTAAATGTCAAGTTTGGAGAAGTTGGTGACATCATCACTTTTCCTCCAGTCATATTGGGAAACACTCAAGAGGCAACATTCATGGTGTACAACAACAGTCCATTTTGGATCCAGTAAGTACCTAGGCACATGGTGGCACACCTTGGAATCATTAAATGGCTTATTGTAGAGAAAAGTTTAAAAGCCAAGAGTCACTCATTCCAATAAAACCCTCAGTTTTTACTCGCAGTCTCTCCTCAGAACCAGTTTTGGACTTCTCCATCCGTACCCAAGTTACATTCCTTGTTGAGTGACATGGCGAAGCAACTTGGCATTCTTAGACCCTGCCTGCTAATTTGTCAGAATTTAATGTCATCAGGTTGGGATACATATGTCACGACAAGAATAAGATACCCATTACTGGACTGGGAACTGCTGCTTATTGCCCTGAAAACAAACACTTTTGATTATACATATCTCTTCTCTTTCTCCTTCACTCACATTTTCCCCTCAATCGCTCTTGATGCTGACCATTACCATTTCCTTGCCTCATTTTAGATGTAATTTTATGTGTGGCAGATTTTCAATTAAATCAACAGAACTTTTGTATAAGAATGATGGATTATCTTCCATACCATTTTTGCACTTCTTTCTTTCAATCTTTCATCAGTCGTTCCCAAAGAGCCAGTCTGATCACTTTGGCACAAGCAATTACATACTCCTATCCAGAATCATGCTTTTTGCATGGGCTCTGTGACTATGGGATCTTTTGTAACCCTTAGTCTTTTGCTTACGAAAATTTGTGTCCACATTCTATGGAAATTCTATTATTTCACATGCTGTCTAAATTAAAAGTAACAATGTCTATGTTAAAAAAATAAGAATGGGAGAAACTTAAATCATCTCCCATTAATTTAGAACTAATCAGGAACCCAAATCCTATTTCAGGTTATCGTGCAACACAAATGAGATTCCTTCCACTCTCAATATTGGACAGGCAATATTTTCCATAGGACCACTTGACAAAATTAGCCTAAGATGGAGATACCAACCCACTGCTGTGGGTTCGAACTCCGAGATCATTACTTATTCTGCCAAGGAATTACGGAGTCCTGATGAAGAAGAAATGTTGGACAAAGTGCTAAAGTGCACAATGGCAAAAAGCACTGACGTGCATGCTGCAACTAAAGCCTGGGCAAACATTCCTATGAAAGATGATTTTGAGGGTCAGAAGCAGGAGTTCAAAATATCTGTTGAAATTATCTGCCGGAGCATTTATCCTCTGGTAAGACATTCACATTGGCACTGAGGGTTTACTTTACTCCTTGTCATCATAAGCATTTATTTTGGGAAAATGGATATCAAGCATTTAATGTTGAATACAAAGGAAAATTAGAAATTCTTGACCATATTTGACTTATGCTCAGAGCCCTATGAACAGAGTAGACTTTCAGCTGGGAATAAGAAGGCATTAATGTTTAGTTATGTAAATTTAAAGACTTGTCAATCCACCACTGCCACATTTCCCCTTTACCCCCATATTCAGGCTACTCACATTTCCTGCAATCTTCTTACAACAAGGTATTGGTGGTATTTTAAATTTTAGTTAGACGATAAATTATTCACCCCCATAATGAAGTAGGTATCACCATGGAATATATGCATTTGACACATGTATTGCTTGTTTGAAATCTCCTGGCCCTTAGACATGAGGGATAGTGGTGAGTGAATAAAGGATGAGCTTGGGAGAGGGTAAGGCATAACTCTCCCTTCGGTTGGTTCCTTGGAGAGGGAAGGAAAGGGATGGAAGGTGGGCAGAGTGACCTACACAATTGTAAAGGTGAGGATGGACCTTCATTTGCCCCCTTTATGTTCTCTGGAATGTCAAATAATTATTATTTACAAGCCTAAACAGAGTATAAAGTAGGTACCCTATTGACTGAAATAAACGAAATCAGTTACACTACATGTTAATTGTTTTTCCCTTGCATATATCTTCAATCTGTGTATCATGGAATTGATGTTCTGCCTGGCCTTTCAGTAGAGAGCATTAGAACATTAGAGGAAATCCCCTTCTCAAAAATAACCGGTTTTTTTCAGATGCAGCCACCTCATCTGCTCATTTCAGGCTTCAGAATGACCCAACCAGCTGCTGGTGCATTCACATTGACCAATGCCATGGATTCTCCTGTACCATTTAGTCTCAGCCTCCAGAATGAGCCTTTTCTCAGCTTGCCCCCTGACCCTAAAATTAATCCCAGCCTTCTTGTCAATAAATCAGACTATGAAATATCTCCAAGTCAGGGAATTCTGCAACCTCATCAGGCCAGGAAGTTCCAATGCATTTTATCATCTCGGGAGAAGAGCCATCGTAGGTATAGTCTAATCATGGAGATCACACAACCATGTGACTATGAAATTGATGGCGGAGCGAGCAGTCTCTCACCCAAGAAAATAGGAACCATCACCTGGCAGGCAGAGGGGCCTGAAGTCAAAATCTCATATGTCAAGGCTTCAGTAAATGATGAATCCTTAAATCCTGGCCTTCTCTGGAAAAGCTTGAATATAGACGAGTGAGTTTGTTCAATTACTTCTTGAATTATCACCACAAGTCTGAAACAATTGGGAAATAACTCATATATTGGTCCATCTTCTTTCCAGACTCAATGAAGCACTCAAGTGTGATTCACGTGAACAAATTCAAGCCGTCAGTATGCTCTTTCCGGAGCAGCCATTGCATTCAAGGCCAATTGTGTACCAAATGATGGTGCAGAATTTATCTCCAGTGCCAATCACTTGGGAAATACATAACCAGCATTGTGTGTTGGAGATACCACCATTGCAGACCAAAAGTCCTGTAAAAAAAGGTGAGGCATTTGAAAGTCAAAACAAATTCTATGGTGGTTTTAAAAGATATATGCATAGGGTTCTTGGATTGCTGTTAGAACAAGAGTGTCATATAAGCACTTGCAAGACTGTGGCTGTATTTAAAAGCCTTATTTAAGAATATTATCTAAACACATTCAGTGCCAGGTTATTCTATTTTATATATATTCCTTCATGCCATTATATTTTTCACCAAATAGTCTTTATGGGTGATAGTCTTATGCGCATGCTCTAGTAATTAAGGTACTATTAGCGTTTTGATGCGAATTTTGAAATTCAATATCAGCAGCTATGTCATCAGAAATGAATGTAGAACTCCTAATATACCTACAACACCACCAGAGAAAATATTTCAAATCCTGTTATCAGAAATATGGGCATTCGAATTTAGTATTTTTGCATCAGTCAAATGGTAAATGATCTCTCCTCGTTTAAAATGAGCAAAGACAGGCATGGATGTATTTACTTTAAACAAATGGTATCCTTATTTTGAAGAAAGTACTGACTGAAGATTTACTAATCCCCTCTTGATCTATGATGAAACCGAAAAAATCTTGGCGATGGAAGGTTTAAATCATTTATCACCTTCCCCAGTTTCTTCTTCAATTCCCCTTCTTCTTCCTTCATTCTCACACTCTTGCCTCTGCTGCGAAGGTGATATCCTAATGGCACGATGGTATTTTTAGAAAGACCGGTTTACTATGTTCATTAATGTTGCAAGCATCTAAATATTTACAAAGGTTACTCTAGAGTATTTGCTCAGTGCTCCCACACTAAGCTGCATGCTTTATTCTCGAAAGGCAGGATGGTAACAGTATATTTTCACATCTGTCATCTGTACATGAAATATTTGTGCATGTGGAATTGCCCACCATTTCTTTGCGTATTTAATGACCAGTTACTCAGAAACACCACATGCTCTCTTTTCAGGAAATACCTCTGCATCTATTGATGAACTTGAACACCTTAAGGCACTTGTTCAGAAGCTGCATAGTAAAGCAAAGAATGCAAATGACGAGACATATATAAGAACTATCCAATGTTGTCGAAACCAAGGAGCAACCCAATGGGACTTATCTGGTCAGATAGTTCCTCCTCTAGCCCAAGAGTGTCCTCGGCAGTCAGTTATCCGCTTTTTACCAGAAAAAGGATTCATCATGGTTAGTATAAATTGGATAATTTGTGATGAAATGTGGAGTATAAGTATACTAACTATAAAAATACAATGGCAAATGACAATATGGGCCATGAAGACCAGTTAATGTCTGTTATACACTTATTAGCACAGGGAATCATTTCCACTGTTTGGCAATTTCTCTTACCCACCATACTAATCAGTGAAACAGTGACAAGAAAACATCAGCAACTAGGGATTTTTTTCCAGTGTGTTCGTATTCCTCTCCAACACTGATGGGAGGATATCATTATCTTGTTCACTTCGTAAAATAATGTTTTTTCTTTTGTAAAATGAAAATTTTTTACCTCCACCAATGGGACACCAGGTTTGTGATGTAAGAGACTCTTTAACTATCCATACGACAGATGAAACTGGTGCACACTAAGAATGTAATTTTCTATGGTTTGCATCTTTCAACTCCATGCACAGTTAGTACGTGGCTAGTGGAGAATCTTACTAAATTGCCGGGAGTGTTAGGTGTGACTAAAATTGAAAAATCCCTCGCTGAATATAATAGCCTTTAAATGGATAAAATAAATACTCCTATGATTTTGACTATGGTTACATGGGAAAACTATGCGACATATTTCAATTGTTTTTATGTAAAAGGGCTTCAGCCAATGAATAAATATTATTATTATATTATTATTTAATTGTTACTGTTGTAACATCCCCTCTGAGTCCCCGGCAAGCATCAGGTTTCATTGCCGTCATAATGGCCGGAGACTCAAGAGGGGTTGGGCAGTAATTGCAGCCATGTCCGACGCCCATCGGATGAGTGGCTATGCTGCTGTGGGTTCATTCGTATGTAGTAGATGGAGTGACCCCAGGATGATGGCCTTCTGCATGCATGCAACTAGTGATTCCGCCTGTGCCACGCAGGACGGAATGCACTTGATGTTATTTAGCAGCGAGTCCTTAACTCCACCAAACACCCATGATGAGGACCACTAGTTTCACAGTGTGCCCGGGGTACATCTGTCAAAGTTCGAAAAGCAGGTCTTCATATTTTGTCCGTTTTTCCACCTCCTTTGCATCCATGTTACTTTCAGCCAGAGCCAAAAACTCGATCACGAACGTGGAGCATGTGAGGTGGTCGAGGAGAATGATATCAGGCTTGGTCACCTCCAACTGCCTGGTGTTGGAGAAGGAGTAATTCCACCAGATGGTGCATTTATTGTTCTCCACGACGGACTCAATATCTCCAGGGGCATAGGGCAGCACAGATGTTTCGTCGATGCCATAATGGTGTCAAAGGTGAAAGTATAATACCCGCAGGGCCACGTTGTGACGAGCTAAATACGCCGACCTTGCGTAATAACTACAGCCGGAGAGAAGGTGATTCAAAGTTTCCGGCTGGGCTCGGCATGCCCTGCATCTTGTGTCCGCGACCTCCGCCTTGTATATAATTCAGCGGTACATGAGTGTGTTTATGACACCATCCTGGCATGCGAGAACAAAACCCTTGGTCTCAGACTTAAGATCGGCGGAGCGTAGGACGGCAAAATTCAGCTCTTTCGATAACCCAGGCTTTCCGATGTTTCGATAGAAACATCCATGCATGGGCTTATCAGTATGCGCTTTGAGCAAGGCCTTCTGCTCGGCTATTTTTATTTCGAGCTTGAGGACGTCTCCCTTCAATGACAAGATGGTCCTGTTTTTGTCACTTCCGTCGGATGACGGGTCGAAGTCGAGACCGGGTTCGTCCGCTGCCCTCTTTGCCGCCTGGAAGAGAAACGCCCCTGCTCCCGCACTTTCATGCTCTCTCACGAGATTGAGCAGGGGGTCCTTGCTTTTCAACACTCGGCATGCCGTACCTAGGACATCTCTGTTGTGGAGACACTCCATACTCAATAGTCCTCTACCACCTACATTGCGAGGGAGATACAATCTGGCGACGGATGATTTTGGATGAAGACTTCTATAGATGTTCATCATCTTCCTCATTCCCCTATTGAGGTTCTGCAACTCATTGACGTTCCATTTCATGCATCCAAAGGTATACAGCAGTGTAGGAACCACGAACATGTTCGTGGCAAGAACCTTGTTCTTGCCCAACAGCTCAGAACTCCAGATGTTCCTGACAGTCTGCTTGTATTTGGCGGTGAGCTTTCCCTTACTGCTCCAACCTCCTCCATTCTGCGCTGGAGGATGCTGAAGCATTCATAGCAGTCATCGTCCTCCAGGTGATGAATGACGCTCCCGTCAACAAGTTGCACTTCTTCCTTGATCTCGGAAAATCTTCCTCTCGTCAAGTGGATGGATGCACACATGTTCAATCCGAACTCCATCCCTATATCCTCACTGAATTCCAGTATGGAGTCCAGGGCAGTGCAGAGGTCTTTCACATTAAAAGCATAAAGCTTCAGGTCATCCATATAGAACAAATGGGTGACCTTATGATTCCTGTCACCTGGAACACCGCACAATATCCTCTACTTCGTCTCAGCCTAAGGGACATGGGTAGGAGGGAAATACAAAACATTAAGGGGCTCAAGCGGTCGCCTTGGAAAACGGTAGTATGTTACCAACTCTGTGGAAACTGACCACTTGCCTGAAGTCAGAACAAAGCGCGTTTTCCAGAGTGGTAACAGGCATAGGATGCAGGACACTACCTCTGTGTGGACTTTCATCAACTTCAGCATGGCGATCAAAAGCTTATGCGAAGCGGTGTCATAAGCCTTCTTGTAGTCCATCCAGGCCATTGATGGGTTTCGCTTATGCCGGATGGCATCCTGGCATATGCACCTATCAATAAGCAGGTTGTCCTTGCATCCCGCAATTCCCCGGCATCCCGTGATTCCCCACTTTGAGCCCCTCTGTTCGTACACCTCCTCCCACACAGGCTGGACGTGGCGGAAGATTAGGTCGCTCAAGATCGAGGTGGACGCCTTATATACAGTGTTGAGGCAGGTTATGGGGCGGTAGTTCTTTGGATTGGACAAGTCTCCCTTCTCAGGTATCAGAACTGTGCGTCTCTCAGTCAGCCAAGGTGGAATTGGTTCTCTACCATTCAGAAATGATGTGAAGATTCTGGCGAGGTGTTGGTGGATGGAAGTAAACTTCTTCCACCAGAAGTTATTAACGGCATCGGTTCCTGGAGCCGAGAAATTCTTCTTGTTAGAGAAGGCCTTTTTCACGTCACTTTCAGTGTCTGAAAGAGGTCCATCCAAGGTGGTGGTCGCAAAACTCTTTAAAGAGGCCTATGGACGGAGTAACTCCGTTGAATGGCTTTGACATTTCGTAGATTTCCTTCCGGAAACGTTCAACCTCTTGGGCAGCTGGTGGTGATTCGACGACAGTCGGAGTTGGCCGAAAGAGACGGGACGGGTGAAGGAGAAAGGAGTTTTCCCTGATGACCCTACTCTTGAGGAGTTTTTTCTGGGCAGTGGTGAGTGCTCGTACTCAATCGACTGCATGCTGCTTAGTAGTAATCAGCACGCTTTTATTCAGTGTGTGATGGTTGTATCTGAGGCTGCACACTATGTGCCGAACTTTGGGAGTGAAAGTTCGCCCAGTTACGATGTATTCCATCATACACTGGATTCTCGACGCCTGTCGTCTCGCTTAAGTGATCTTGGCCTCCCAAATTTCCAGCCTCTTTGCTGCTTTGTCCTCCCAAGAGGTGTTCTTTTGGGAGTGAGCCATAATTTTGGCAGCAGCGTAGACCACGCAACTTAGTGTCCAAAGGTCCGTCGTTTTTGTCAGGATTTTGTTGATAAGACCATTCACTGGGGCAGGTGCTTACCCCGCAGAGAGATATTTTGGTGGATGTCTCTCTGCCTAGTGTGTCCTTCATCATATATAACTGTGCTCAATAGCGGCGATTGTAGGTCAGAGATGGTCTATCCAGCTTCCTCCCAATTTGGCCGAGAGACTGACACAAATGTCGTTCTTGCCTCAGCCAGTGGAGAGGCAGCCTGTTTCGGGGAGATTGGTCTGGCCGGTGGTGTGTTCCTCTGAACTGGCGGTTGGTGTGAAGTTTCCTTTTTTCGCAGGTGGTTGGCATAATGGCGCAGATTCTGCTCTGATAGATGGTCATGTTCGGGATGTATCTCACACCTCAAAGAGTACATCCTTGCCATATACCCCTGCGATTAGGCTCGCTGGCAGCATGGAATGCTAGGAGGTCACCCCTCAGGGCTTCCATCCACTGCATACGAGCTCCCTTTCTAGTTGGTGAGTTTTCGCTGCCACACCCAACACTACTAGGGCCCCCATCCGAGAGGGACCGGTTGTGGGTGGCTTTCCTGGATTCTTTTCTTGGAACCAGAAAAACTTGTCCACCATTAGCCGGCAAAAGCCGTTACCAGGTATGCTACGGGGAGGCTGGTGGTCCGGCTTTCATACCCATATTATTATTACTACCACATGTACAAATATTTAGATTTGTTGAATTGCTTCACACTTCAGTAGTGATCGAAATCAAAATTGACTGATGAACAGGAGATGAAGTTGGGTGAGTAAAATCAGAAACACTTTTCCACAGTTTGTATTTAAAGGAATAATAAAAGAATTACATAACACATGTTTTGGCTGACCAAGCCATCATCAGGTGCACACAGGTTTATGAAAGGCAGTACGTTTATATATGGAACGGGAAGGGGATGAGGAGAGGAGAAAGTGGAAATGGGGGGAGGGGTGGCTAGATGAAGGGTCCAGGAGAGGGGGGAGCACATCGAGGTGGCAGTGGTGTGAGGGGAGGAAAGGTGAGGAGTACTCTTAAGGAGTTTGTCCTTGGAAGGTTAATCACTTCCCTGATAGGTTTTTTTACAAAAATGGTAAAAAAAAGTCATATTTTTTTTATTTCAGCTTCAGAAGCATTAAAGGGAGGCAAATCCAAAAATGTTTTCTTCAATTTTTTATTCCAAATAACTAATGATTTATTCAATAATCTCTGAATGTTGCCCCTTAACTTAGAGAAATAAGCCACCTACCTATCAATGTTACTTTCCTTCTGGTAAACGTTAGACATCTAATGAGGAATACATTTATTTTATATTTCAAATATATATACATTGGCAACAACTTTAATGTTAGCTATTAATTTTAGTCCATAGTACAGTAAGATACAACAAACAAACATTCATGGAAGCATGACGACGACTTTCGCTCTGAAAATGTTATAAAATAATTAATTTTATGACAAAAATCAAGAAACTTTAATTCTTTTATTTGATTCTTGGACAGAGCTGAAATCAGTTTCCTCAGTGTTCCATACGAGTCAGTTGAGTGTGAAGCCAGCAAGTCGGCTAGTTCTGGAGACATATAAAAATTATCCATCATCAGGCAATATCATAGCCCAAATAATGGTTTCATTAGAGTCATCACCACTTTTGAGGACATGGGTAAAAGGGCAAAGTCTTTATCCAACAAAGTCACCTTTCCTGTGTAAATTGTCATTGCCCACACGTATCTAGTTCTCGATTCACAAAGAACAAATATTTGCCAAATGAAGCTCTTTTCATAGGCATGAACTGCCGCCACCCCAATCTTCCCTTGTACAAGAGCAGGCTCTCGTCGATGGTAACGTCCCTCTCTGGTGTATGGAGTGCCTTGATCTTTTCCTCCAGCTTCTCGTAAATAGGCCATATTTTATTTAGTTTGGTGTTGGGGTGTGTTTGGGGATCAAAATCGTTATTATAGGCAATATGTGAATATTGCCTTATTTTTACGAATCATCAGTATGACATTGTGTGTCCAAAAAAAGGAAAAGGAGACTATAGATCTTGTCAACCAATAAAAATCAGTATCTGGCTTCCGCACTATTCTCTGTAGCATTACAAGGGCAAAAAACATGAATTTCTGAGCTTGTCACGGCTCACCACTGATTTACGCTAGCACTGCCCTGCCCTGCTTTTTCATGGAAAGTTTCACTGGCCAAGCGATTAGTTTCCCAAGTTAAATAGTCAACAATTTCATCGTTAAAAAAAAGTTCAACATTTTTTAGGGAACCACAGTCGGGAACCAGGTCAAAGTTCATCAAATAATTACCTTCTAAAAGAAACCTAGGTGACGCTGGAGGAGGATTCGTTGAAAGCATTTCCTCCCACTCTGCTTCCCGGGAAGGTTCCGCTGCGCCTTCCGATTTGGAGCTTGTTTCCCTGGAGAGAGTCGACTAGGTGCCAGAAACTTCAATTCAAACCTTGGAATCACTGCTGGACAACACTGATTCCTCTCCGGAATCCATTGCTGATTGCCAAATGTTACCTAGCGAAAACAAAGAATTTGCCGTGGAATTCACTCCTACTACACCACTTGTATTAGAACGAAAATGTTCAAACTAAAAATGGAATGTTTTCATCAGTGGAATTTCATCAAAAAAGTGCTGAAAATCAAGGATGGGTATGCTTTGAAACGTTCTGAAACTCAACGAAAGACTGTTCCTATCATCCTTCCGACAAAGTACTTGTGGAAACAATCACGATATGCAAAGGACCTCGCCCCCAAGTGTTTAAAGCCCATCCCATGCTCATCATAAAATTTTTCTTTTCCATACCTTCCATTTCTTGGAAAATAAATACACGTGTGCATACCACAACAGCATGGATTTTCCAACTAATGGTGAATTGATATCGGGAAATTCCCATTAGTAAAGGGTTGGCTGGTGGGACAGTAGCCTGGGGAGCAAGGGGTGGCAAATTAGTACTACATGAAACCAGGCACCAGGTCGCTTAGCGGGCCATCGGCTCTCGAGCGGGTGTTTTCTGACCTCAGGAAAGTATTAAACATGTTAATAGAAGGCATTGCACATGTTTGGGATTGATCTCCATCTCCTTTTTTCTCGTGCTCATATGGGCTAGGGTAGCACGTATACAGGACACTTGTGTTGGTTTCTCTTGAGAACGTACGACCTTTAGATGTCTTCATCGTATAGCTGTTTTTATGAATATGTTTCACCACTTCCGCCAGTATTCGAAGTAGAACAATGAAAGGAGCTGATGAAATCACAGTTGCAACATATCTAAAAATTTATGCTTACACCATTTTATCTAAAGAGAACGGTTCATTAGGCATTTCAAACATATATAAAAATGTGCAAACGAATAAAATAGAATTAGATAATATATACATTAACACCTTTCCTTGAACTACGACCTTGACGTGGTGGAAGGGCTTGTAGGTTCCAATGACCCCTATAGCTGGACTGGCAGGAGCAAGTACATTGCTCCTGGTAGGGCCACCCATGCCAGATAGGTCGAAGGGTAGGAGCCAGACGAAAGGTAGTTCCGTGATGGTGTCACGTTAAAAATACCGTTGAGTCGCGTGGGATACCTCTCAACTATCTCCTCCCAGAACATGAAAGTCATTCAAAGAGAATTAATTCCTGGCAACTACGGGACGCCGCCCACTAGGGCGGGTGTCGTGCCCGGCAGCAGGGGAGGCAAGGCCTCCGCGGTCGTCAACACACGAAATCCTTGCACAGCAGCATCATCATTGGCAGATACAAGGGATAGGAGGGAGAAGAAGAAGAAAAAGAGGAAGAGGAGGAGGAAAACAGTGATAAAAATAGGAACTTGGAACGTAAGGACCATGATGAGGGCCGGGAAGCTTGAAAATATTAAGTAGGAAATGGAAAAAGGAAAAATAGATGTTTTGGGATTGTGCGAGGTGAGATGGAAGGATAGCGGGGACTATTGTAGTGATAGCTACAGGGTAATCTATAGTGGGGGAGATGAGAGTCAACGGGGGGTAGGCATGGTACTAAACACAAAGTTGGGACTGAGGGTGGTAAACATTGAACAGGTGAGCGACAGGATACTAGTGGTAGAAATAAAAGCACGTCCGACGAATTTCGTACTGGTCCAGGCATACATGCCTACGAGCAACTATAGGGAGGAAGAGGTGGAAGAGGTGTACGAGCAAGTAGAAGAAATAATTAGAGAAGTTCCGGGAAAGAAAAACCTGATAGTGATGGGTGACTGGAATGCAGTGGTGGGGGAAGGCAGGGACGGATTAGAAGTAGGAGGGTTTGGGCTAGGAAGAAGAAATGATCGCGGTGAAAAGGCAGTTGAATTTTGTAGAAGAAATAAATTAGAAGTGACAAACACTTGGTTTAAACATCACCCCAGGTGTAGGTACACATGGAAAATACCAGGTGATACTGGGAGATACCAAATTGATTATATAATGGTAAGGCAGAGATTTAGAAACAGTGTAAAAAACTCTCGTAGCTATCCAGGGGCGGATGCAGACTCGGATCATAACTTGGT
The DNA here is from genome assembly GCA_963573305.1 of Pyrrhosoma nymphula. NCBI lineage: Eukaryota > Metazoa > Arthropoda > Insecta > Odonata > Coenagrionidae > Pyrrhosoma > Pyrrhosoma nymphula. Next base: position 98,659,966 of record OY754332.1, on the reverse strand, counting down.
GATTATGAAGTGTGAAGTCAGATTCAAAAGGCTTTGTAAAGGTAGGAAGATAAAGAGGTGGAATCTTGAAGCATTGAAAGGGTTGAAAAGGAGAGAATACCAAGAGCTGGTAGAAAAGAACATAGGTGAAGAGAAGCGGATGGGAACCATAGAGAAGAGATGGGAGGTTATAAAAACAGGCATCGCAGCAGTGGCAGAGAAAACAATACGAATGGTGGAAAAAAAGAGGGTTAAGAAGCAGTGAGTTACAGAAGAAATGAAAAGAAAATGGAGGAGAGAAGGATATGGAAAAACGTGAACACCGACGTAGGGAAGAGGAAGTACAAGGAATTGAATAATAAACTCAGGCGAGTGACCAATCAGGCAAATGAAAACTGGTGGAAGGGACAATGTGAGGAAATGGATGCAGGAGGAGGGGGAAGTGGGTGCTTTGTACGCCAAGGTGAAAATGTTATCGGGTGGTAAGAGAGGTCAAACGATACCAAAGGTTAAGGACAAAACAGGGTAGATATTAATCGAACAGGAAGATATCCAAGAAAGAAGGAGAGAATACGTAGAGGAGCTATATGACATCGAGAATAGACCCCTTAGCCTAGATCCAGAGGATGAAGGAACGATAGATAAGGGTAGCTTCGGACCAGAGTTACTTGAGAGTGAAATAGAGAGGGCATTAAGAGAGATGAAGAGTAGAAAAGCTGTGGGAACCGATAACCTACCTTCGGAGCTACTGAAGAATGTAGGTAGTAAGGGGAGAAAATCGTTTTTTGAACTTATTCACAGGATCTACGAGGAAGGAGTAACCCATCGGTTAGATTCGGATTTACGTCTCTTAAGTGATTCAAAACTAACCTGTTTGTCACGTATTTCACTATAAAGTATATTGTTATCACAATATGGTGTGCATGCGTTAATGTGTTTTTCTCTTATTCTTGAACTTTCTTTAAAATACCCGCTAATGATATAATGGATATTTTAACCTGAAAAATGAAACTTTTGGCCCGGAAAACCTGGTAAAGTATGCACTGGAATTTCATAAAATCTGGTCTGTAGCAACCTTAGTTATATTATTGAAATAAAAGTAGAAAAATAATATTAAATACCTACATAAAAATGCATTTGGTGTGCAGAAATGAAAGTTAAAAACTACAAAAAATTCAAAAGCAAAGAAGTTTTATGTAGAGAAAGTACTGCCGAAATGAATAAATATTGCTCATGAGAAGAAAATTTCACAATTAGAAAATCACGAGTGGTTGCATTGCTGCATAGGCATACTGGTCTCCATTATATGTTAATCTTTGCATGATTCTTCCTTTTAACATCAAGATGAATTCATATTGAATTAATTGTGCATTTGTTGTCTTTTCAGCCTGGTGGTGCAGAAATCCTCAACATAAAAGTACGGAATGTGTTGAAGGGAAAATTCACATTCCCTTGTGTTATGAAATTTGAATTCGCAGATCAGGAATATATAGCTGGTTCTAGCGATGGTATTCCTGAGAAAGAAGCTATGAAGGAGCAGGCATTGAGGGATCTTGGTAAAGCCACGGGAGCAATACCAAAAAGTGGGAATCCATGCCATACAAAAGCCAGCACTAACATCTCCCTGCATTTGGAGAGATCTGCTGAATACCACAACCTCCTAGATGAGCATTTAAGGAAAGAAATGCAAAAGTTTCATCTGGAACCAGTGCAACCAGCCTTGATCAGATCAAGTGTTAATTGTGATAGTGCTTCTGAGGCATCCGAGGCATTTCAGCCAGCTGGCTCATCTGTGCAACCACGCACTTTGCTCCAACAACATATGCCATTTAGAGTGATTCATCAAAATAACAATAACTCTTTTCCCCTTGAAAATATGAGTTTTGAAGGGAATGATGGAGACGACAGCATTGCATCCTACAGTGAAGAAGTTATTACCTCTCACAGGAACCCTGAAAAGCCTGATACTACAATCAATACTCCATCCCAGAAGCCTCTCTTTTCCCACTGGTCTCCAGACTTTGATCTTGACTCCACCACTGACAGTGGGTCAACTCAGAAACTGAGTCAAGGCCAATGCAAAGCCTTGCTCTCAGTGCCCACTTATCAAGGCATTCCCTCACCAAGGAATAATGCCAGTCCATTATTGGCAAATCTTCATCTCATTAAAACCCTGAATTCATATCATAGTGATGATGAAAGCTTTGTTGAAGGTGCAGTGGCCTTGTCGGAAGCACAGTCCAGAATCAGGAATAGTCCTTCTTATGGGACACATGGTCCAGTAAATACACAAGACAGTCCTCATATGCATGAATTGCCTTATATAAGGGAAGATAGGGGCCCAAAGCTCACAGAAAATCACTCGGCAATCTCCTTGTTGCCATCATCAGATGAGGAGGTATCTGATACAAGTTCTACCCCTCGCTTTGAGTCTGAGGAAAAGTACTGTAATTCTTCAGGTAACGCTACCCAGTACAGAAATTGAATTCTCATGCTGAATCATATGACGTTGCAGCCTCCACTCCTTCCACAGCTTCACATGATAAACTAAACATTTTTGATCTCTCACCCAGAAGAATGGATACTAAAAGAATTCAAGGTGTAGTAGAGGATCCAGAGTATGATAGTGGATGCAGTAAATTAAGAGCATCTGTGAAAAAGTTAAGAGGGAGATGTGGGTTAAGATTACTGAATAAGAAATGTGAGCCAACATTGAAAGAGTAGCTATAAAAAGCTAGGTAAAATTAGAGAACAGAAATCGATAAAAATAAAAGTCTTCTACTAAAAAACTGAAACAATTGTCTGCCAAAAAACTGAAAAGTGTTCTGCTAAAAAACTGATGAAGTGTTCTGATAAAAAACCGAAAAAGTCTTCTGCTAAAAAACTGAAAAAAGTCTTCTGCCATGAAACTGAAAAATTTAGCACTATACCTCCTCCCTGAAAATGAAAGGTAATCTACAGCTCTAATCAAAAGGAAAAGGCTGTCTTCCAAGTGTGATAAATCAATTATGAAAAGGGAAAACCAATGCAAATGGAAGGCTTTCAAATCAAGACAATGTGTCCCACTTGGAGACTGCAATGAATCACATGGGTATATGTATGCACTCAATGGGAAGGAATCCTGCACCAGTGAACAAGAAGAACTAAACTTTGAAACTTTGTGGATGAACCATTCATTTTATTAAGAAATTAATTCAAATTCAAAGCACAGGTACATGGATGTAGATCAGACTGGAAACAATTTGTGCAGCGATGAAGATTGAAGTGGAGAGAAAAATGATTTGTGATAGATTGAAGTTCAGAAAACCTATGGAACCAGATGCAGCTATAGCCAGTAGATATGCCCTGTGCGAGCAGACTCAATACCAATGCAGGGATCATGCAGCAATATCCATAAATGAAAGTCAGGAACTTAATCTGATTTTAAGGGCTCTTGATGTAGAGACAGATGACAATAGCCCATCACAACAGCAACTAACCCTGCCATGCTGTCATAAGAGCTTGACAGCTTTTGCTGCCTCTCCTCCTGGGCCCAGCCTTGCTAATGATATTGGGACATCAATTCCGCAGAGCAAACTAGAGAAACACAAACTATGGCGCAAGCCTCAGCCTCCCATCACCAGTGAGGTGAAGCTGGGGCTTACTATTCACTCCTATGATGAAAACAAGGAAGAGAAACCCATGCACCCCTACCTCTATGATGATAAAATAGCCTTTTCAGATGTCAGCATAGTTGAAGGAAGCTCACCTTACCAGGTTTGTTGACATCTATAATTTATAATACTGCATGTCTTTTTTCCTCTTCCACCTAGCATACCTATATAAAAAGGCAAATATGTACAGTGGAAGTTAAGAGAATGCACCTTCCTGCACTGCAGATTCATTTTTACTTGCCACACAAATCTATATCAAGCTTCGCTGATCAGGTCGTGATACATTTTCATGCAGGCATGTTTAGTATCTGTTTCAACATTTTTTTAGAGGGTATTGGCCCCTAGCGAGATTTACATGTTTTGATCGGCAACTATTTGAGAAATACAAAGCAAGCACTCTCTTTCCCTGTTGGTACATCTATTCTTCAATTCTCCAATCCAATCTCTAGATGGGAAGAATAATGCCAAGGGCTTGCATTGGGCTGAGACTAGTAGCATATTGTATTGCTCAACATACACTTGTTTTCCTGCCTCTGTCCTACTTCCACTCGCTTCCTCCATTTTTTTAAAAGGGAGCCCACATTATACACCGTAGGAACCGCCTTTTTCCATGCACCCATATTTGAAACAGAAGACTTGTGCTCACAATCTTGCATTCAATCATTACTGCTGTAATAATCGTGGTATAAGCATGCGGTTAAGGTGCATTTATAAGCATTTGCATGCTTCTGTGATCTTTGTGTTCTGAGAGGAGATGAGTGGGCTCCTGGCACCACCAGTTGAGGCCCGCATTCAACAGGACAGCTGCAACCATAAAAATTCTGTATATTAAGGCCTCCATCAATAAGGACTCATGATTCACAGCATAATAACGGAATGTAGCCCTTTTTTATATGAAATTTCATTGTAAATCATATTGATTTCTTGTAATGGCTAAATTTCCTGATGAATAACCTTGATTTTACAGTCTCGGGGAATAAATGAATGAAATCCATAGAAATGGACTTCGGATGATGATGATCATGTTGACTTCAAAAGAGTAACCCATCGGGGTTACTCTTTTGAAGTGCCTTCTTACTAACTGCCTTCTTTTGATAAAAGTGTAGTTGAAAAAAAGTATGGTGAAGCTTCTCTTAACGTGGAGATTACATTCCACGATTATGCAATTTATGTAGTAGCACTAAATGTTAAGATGAAATGCATTAGACAGATAAATATATGGTGAAGCATTGTGCCAAAACACCGACAGGGTTCCATCCTGAGGAAGACCCGGCTTCAGCATCAAAATGGAAATTTCATCGGGAGTAAGTTTGGAGCGTATAAAGTGACTAATGTTCATACTTGTAGTTGAGGGTTAATTCTTGCTTGAAGAATATCCGTGGTGAAGTAAAATCATTGGCTAATATTGGAGAGTCATTTTTAAATTTAGGTTCCAATCTTGCGTGAAAGAAATGGTGAAAGCAGCTGCCTAAAGAAACCATGTTATAGTGAAACTTCGTACCACGTTCGGTGAAGCTTGATGCCGATTTGTGAAGCACGTTTATTAGAATCTGCATTCAGGGAAGTTTCAATGTAGTTTTTACTGTTCATGACATTGTTGTTGTGTACATACTCATGGCATGCCTATCCATCTTTAGTAACTGTGATAATCACATTTTACAGGTTACATGGCTTTACAACCCACATAAGGGACATGGAATTCCATTTAATGTGGAAAACATGGATAATTGTAAGAGGGATGATAAAGAGACCTTCACATGCATTAACCCAGCTGGACTCATCTTTCCTAAATTAATTTTTTCTCTTAACATCCAATTCCAACCAAATGAGGTTGGCCTACATAAGGAATGACGAGAATCTCTTAAAACTAATTATATCTACAATAGAAATATGACAGTTTTAGGTAATAACTGTGGTAATGCATAGAATGTACTTGTAAATATTTTGTGAGATACTCCCCATGTGGCCGTTCACATGGAAATTTGATTTGGCTAATATGGAACATGGCCACATGGAATTGATGTGGTTGGCCACAAGGGTTTTGACACAGTCCATAATAAATGATGTGAACCATAACTCCCATTTGGGTTCTGACATAGAACCAGTTTATTCCTTTCGACACAAGCACATTAATCTTCTGATATGGATTTTTTTCTTCTGTAACAGAACCATTTGCGAAACAAAGAGGCGTAATCCAATCAGATAATCCCACCAATCGTTGCAATCTGTGTCGTCTTGGTGACACTCATACAAATACATAGATACATATGTTACACAAAGAAAGTTGAAAAACAATGAAAAAACTAGTATTAGTCTAGGAACACTGTGAAACATTCCTATATGTAAATTTTCACCTTAGATCGTAGATGTTACATTTAAATATATTAACATCAGACAACCATTGATTTTCATTTCATTGATTATTATATAGTGTTAATTCCATCAAAGGTAGGAAATTTGTACCACAAACTTCATAAACACAAACCACTCCAATAGTCCTAGCGGACACTAAATTATGTTACAAATTGAGATATAACCAAACCATTTGATACACGAGTTTTTCGAACCTGTTTCATTGATTTGGCCTGAGGAACCGACTGATTTGACTGTGAGTGCTCAAATTTTAGGGGGGTGGAGGAACATTTGAAAATTGTATCAATGAGGTAGAGAGGCGTTCTAGATGTCGATTTCATTTAACACGGACCCTATAAATTTTTACGGCAGCCTTAACCCTGTTACTGCCATTGGGCTGATATATCGGCCCATGTTGGATGTGCGAAAACTGCCATAGGCTGATATATCGGCCCAATTTTAAATACCTGAATTTAATAGCCTTCCTTTAAAAACCTGAATAGAGCCTTGGCAGTCTTCGCACATCCTACCCGAAATGGGCTTGCAGTAAAAGGGCCAAAATTTTCCCTTCAGCGGCTGTAAGTTGACTTAATGCCACTGAAAATGGCGGCCTGGTTGCACGATAAGCCCCCGGTAGTTAACCTGGTCATGCTGGGTGTCTTTTTTAGGGTATTAAGGGCTGTTTAATGTGTCTATGGCAGTGAAATGCACTTTAGGATCAGTCCCATGGTTCATGGGGATACACTAGTTCATAACGTTTACACTAATTTTTGTAATGTTTAGGAATTGGCGAGAATAAACAAGGAAATCCACTAACCTACTTTGCCAGTAATTTATTTTTAATAAAAAATCTTAGCTCAATTTTTACTCATTTACAAAAGAATTTGTCATAAGTTACATTACTTATTGCTACATGATAACTTGCATTTCCAACAGGCCAGGGTGCTACACAAAGCATTCCAGAGAAAACAGTAATTCTGTGTTCAACAATCAATGGAGCATTCTCATCGATAGAGGGCTCTTGCTGCTTCCCATACGTCTGGGAGCAATGTCCATACAGGTTTCTAGGATTTTATTTTTGAGTCTCAAATTCCATCTCCCTGAGGATTCCATGAGCTGGCCCTCCATATCATTTGACTGCCTCCACAAATGATCAGCCACAAATGTTGCCCTCTTCAAGAGCTCCTCGAATGGGATGGATGGCAGCAATGTGGTGGTTTGTGGGCAAGAGATGCTTTTTCCTTGCCGCATTAATTCCAGGATAGTCCTCCTGGGACATAATTCAGATGCCTCTACAGAAATTATGTGGGTTGCAAGAAGCAAAGCTCATTCACAAAATAAACCTACCTCTCCCTTCTGCATTCCAAACATGTTGACTACAAATTTCTCCAAAGGATGAGATTAGTGCCTCTTCCGTAACTCCGGTTATGGGGTAAGCAAGAATCTTGAAGGCCCTCGTAGTCTCGTCATCGTCCCATGCATTTCACACTGAATGCTTGCCTTTAGATTCGAAAAAACAATATGAAATTGCACCCTGTGAATGCGTAGAACCCTCAAAAAGCCACACATTTGTCATCCCCGATGATTTCTGCTATGACATGTATACTGATGTAACGGTGTTTGGAGCCGGTGCCATACTCAATCCATAGGTCTTTCAATTCTTTTCGCTGAAGTTTGGGGAAAAGGACACTGTGAGAACTACGACATCGGTACCTTAGCTGTGAATCACCTCATGTTCTGACCTTGCATGGTGCAACATATCCTGATCAATCACTGATTTGCCTCTACTCTGTGCATAATAAGATACATATATATTGAGAGTTAAGTGGAGCTCTAGGTTCTTCTTTTAGCGAACAGTTTCTCCTTTCGGCCATTTTGAGTGGTGGGTGAGCATTATTAATTGACAGATTACAGAAGACCCATTATCGAGGGTACTCACAGTTGTGAGAAGACATCCTGAAATGCTATTCCCATTACAATGATTGCGAGAAGTGCATACCTTAAAAATTCACATTTGAATGAAATATAGATTTTATTGTATTTTTCACGAATATGCAATAGCGTAATTATCTTGGTTCTCTCCTTAGACGTGCATGAAATTAGCATGCAACTGACTAGTACCTACCCCCTACCCCACTTCTCAGATTTTAGTTTAGGAAAATATTCCAGCAGCCTTTCACGCATCCGTTAGAATGTTCTTTTATTACTTCAGCTTCTTCCTTTTTGGACAATTTTCAAATGCAAGTGTTATACATTTTCATCAGGCTGCCCATTTCCAACACATATTTTATGTCAGTCGTACACTTTCCTTCTATGTATAGAATTAAATCCGCAAACGCAATTCTCTCTCACAGTTTTTTTACCTCTTTGGTGTTGCTGTTTTTGGCCAGTTTTCTGTATCTATTGTACCGTTAGGCTAAACAGTTTGTGTGGTAGTTTGCTTTCTAATGCCACTAAATCTCCACCAATTTCTATCATTCCCATGATTCTTGCCTTGCCCAGGGCAGTGGCACATACTTTCACTCTCTCAGTGATTTCTTTGGTTTCAGACTGTAGAAGCAGATGTTTTCTAGTTTCGGGTCCAGTACATATAAGGCAGGTGAAATCCTTCATGCCAATATAGGTTGTGCAGGACCATGTTGCGGGGTGAATTCTGTTGTTAATTGTGAAGTTTGTGTGGCTTCTTCACTGGGTCAAACTCAGCATTTCTGCCAATGTTCCGATGTATTAGGCGTCCATCATCGTCAGGGCATGGTCATTGCCCTCATGATAATGGATGACTCATACATCAGAGCGTTAGCAGAAATGCGGAATTTGACCCAGTGGAGAACACTAACTGACTTCACGAATAGCATACACGGAAAAGCATCAAATCACTGCTGTTATTGCTCCTGTCTTTCACAGAGCTAACACTTTCAGAGATGTTAGTTTCTTTTTCTTTGTAGGGGATAAGTCTCAAATGAATACCGAAAAACTTTACAATGCAAGCTCTTTGCCCCCTTGCATTGCTCTAGAAAAAGATAGCTTCAATACCATAAGCCTCATCTAAAAGTGTGATGACTTTGTCAGGAAATAAAACGTCGATTTGTACATTCCACACACAAACTTTATTGACTGGCACCACACACTTTATATCGACCATGGTTTCGACAAATAATTGTCATTATCAAGGTTTCGACAATTATTTGTCGAAACCATGGTCGATATTAAGTGTGTATGGCCAGTCAATAAAGTTTGTGTGTGGAATGTACAAAGCAACATTTTATTTCCAATATCGTTGTTCCACAAAGTGAAGCCTCAAATGTTAAATGGCTCTGTCACATGGTAGCTTAACTTGAAGAACATTAAATTTCTCCAGGTTAGAGGCTAATGTTTTATACGCTAAATTCTTCCCTGGCAGATTGAAATGGTTTATACGCAGCATTAATTAATTTTCCCTCCCCAAATTGACAAAGGCATGAAAGTTGCTAATGTAGTGGTTATTCAGTTACATTTCTCAAAGGTGCCGGTGCTGCCAGCACATGGGCCTTATCCTTAGGTGTGTTATTTCTACCCAATGCCTGACAGGAAAGAGATGAACATATGCCCTCATTACGTCTCTTTGTGTTAAATACACACCATGGCAAGCAATGAGTGGAACGAGAAAAAGGTGCACAGGGCTTACCACAGGGTGACAAGATGTAATTACTGAACCATCCAGATAGTGCAAATCCACATTCAAAAATCACACATTCAAATCACTTCACTTGCAGCACAAACAAGAAACGGGACTCAAAGTCTTCAAGCTGAGATGTGAGTGGGCCAGACAGATATCTCGGAAGTGGCTCTCCTTGGACAGCACGGTCCAAGCGCAGTGTTGGAGGTGGGGATAATAGGGAGTGGGGAGGAGGTGTTGTGGAGGAGAAGTTGGAGCCAAGTAAAGACATGTAGGTATGAAAATTCAGAGGTGGAAATTTCATTCTCTTCAGTATTCTCCGTGTATGTCTTGTGCAGGGCCACCGGTAATGGGTGCAGAATTCAAGTAGACAAAAGTGACTATTGATCTACTATGAACTATACATATGGTGGGATAAAAGTTTTAAAACAATTAATTTCGGCACCACAGAGGCATTCAGCGACCCCGAAGACGCTGGAGAAGACACCCAGAATGGCTAAGCTGACTACCCAGGGGCTTATTGGGCATCCAGTCTGCCATTTTCCAATATGACTGTGATACTTTGACTTTCAGCCATCAGAGGGAAAATTAAAGGCTGCCATTGAATTTGCTGGGTCCAAATTACATGAATTAGACACCTAAAGTGTTTCTGTAACTCATTGATAGAATTTTTGAGACTTTTTACGAAGTTTTCCTCCTTAAATGTGAGCCCGCAAGGTTGAATGGGCCAAATTGACCAAACCAATCCTAAGAGCACGTGTTGCTTGTATCACAGTTTGCAACATATTTTCCTTTCCAGAATGTACTGCCACGGTTCTAGTTCAACGTTAACTGGAGCATAAACCTAAGAGCGGAAAACCTGTTCTCAAAGAAATAATTTTCAAGGTTATTGAAAGGAGTGGAAATTTTACGCAAACATTTAAATTAAGGCAAATGAATGAAAATAAATACAGAAAAAAATTAAATTGGATATTGAAAACTTAATTGCATTCCTCACATGCCATGGAAAATGTCAATAGAAGTTGGAAAATTTTATTGAATTTCCAAAATTCAGTCAAAATCCTCATATTCAGCTGGAAATTTCATTAGAAATTGGAAAATTTTTATTCCTGGGAAATTACTTTTCAATAGGGTATGTATTTGCAAGGGTGTACACTCTGTCCTTGCATCAGGCACAGGGGTGTACAAGCTCACTTTTAATGTGAAGCTTATAACAACTTGTGAGGCCTAGGAAAAATGTGAAGCTTGGGACTCCTTTAGGATGGGGCTTTAAGGCCCCTAATCAGGAACATTGTGGACAATTTTAGATGTGGAACCTTTTTTTTGGGGTCCATGAATTTGACATAATGTTAATGCTCATGTTTCAGAGCCACGTAACAGAGATGTAATTGTCAATGTTTTACAAAATTTTGAAATTGTTTCTGGATGTTTCTTTTTTATGCATTCTTATAGTTCCTACCAGCTGGTGAAGATTGACTCTTTTGGGATCGATATCTCTGGGATTGATTTGTTAGACGTTGTAGCCAAGATTATGGACAATATAAACCTGATATTATTCTTGATTATCAACAAATATTTTAGGTCTAATAGGATATAATAGGATAATTTTAATCTGAATTTAAAAGTAATTGTATTCGTTGCATTTATTCATCTCACTCACTCAGTGATTCAACCCAAAGTTTGGTTTGGATAGTTGAGGGTAAAGCTCACATCGGACTAAGCCACAGGCATGTGAATTTCACAAATTTAGGGTAGGGGGGCAGTTCCTTTCCCTCAACACCTCAGGGCCACCTCACACTCCGAGGATTTTTTTTTGTTTGGGGGCGCCCAAAGGCTTCACCTGAATTTGAACCCAGGACCCCTCGATCAGTAGCCAAGCACTCTACCCACTAGAAAATCTATGTTAGCCTTCTAATTGCGTGTTCGCGAGCAGTGTTTTGCATATTTTGATGTGTGAAATGATGTTCAGGAGACAAGACCAGTATCATAGTTGTAATTGCTACTCTGTCTGAAAAAAGTTTTAGCCTTGCACAGTTATGTTTAATAATGCCTATCAACCAATGATACAATCTTTTCTGAAGTTTGTAGACTATCATAACGTGAATTTTAGTCGAATAATGGAAGATTATCAGAAATTGACAGTAGACCAATATCAGCAGGTGATAATGTTCCAATATAAGCCACCAATATTGGGCTAACATTGGCAACATGATGGCAAATACGGGTCAAGATGACATCATAGAGCCAACAATGTGCTTTTATTAGGCCAACATTCATAGCTACTTGAGACCTTATAAGTGACTCCACTATAGGTTGAAGTTTGGTTTTCATCTGTGGAAAACTATAAACTTTTCTTGATTTATACTTGATTATATAAAGTAGTTCATGACGGTATTGACAAAGCCATCACACCTATGAAACAGCTATGTGCATTGAAAGCATACACCCAAACAATGACACCAAGCATGATGCAGATATCCCTATCATTAGTGAGTCGATGGTTTACATGGCTCAATGCATCATGAAGGGATAGTCAAACAACGTCAATTAAATGCAACTTAAGTCCAAAGGTTCATGCAAAATACCACAGTGAAGGCCGTCTCTATTATCTCACTATAAGAATGTGTACGTATTCTTCTTTCCAGGTGTTTCCTATGACAGTAATGCTGATTCCAGCATCCAAGTTCACTGTTATCCTTTAAACTGCTTGGTGACATGTCCACCTTCAAGTATGCAAACTGAAATGCTTACAGGGGAGAGAATTGACCTTCAAGGTCTAGGAGTAAGTTTGTCTATTATAAAGTTTCATGCAACAAAACATACTCTCATTTGAAGTGCTATGACTATTATTTTTATTCAACACTATAGTTGATCATTGTAGTCATCATTCCCCATGATGAAATTCAGTTGTGAAAAGTAATCTTATCGTCTTTTTAGGGAACAACCGATACATACCACAAATCACTAGTTGTCAGTTTTGAAACATGTCTTGAAAGTTCTGTACAGCAAGGAAATGGTGCTTTTCATAAAAGAGATGAAATAGCAGTCAACAGACTATTATTATTATGCCTGGTTCCAAAAACCCAGCGTAGAACTTTGCAGCGTGGCCCTATTCTGACTATGGATGACAGGTCTCTGAGGAGTATTAGAGATATTTTAGAAGGATTACCATGCTATGTACCATGTTTAGTGAGCACCTTGAGTATGGCCCTCTTTTATAGCCGGCCAAAAAATAACCAAAGAAGTAAATCTCATTGACCAGTAGGGAAATGGAATAAAAGTAAAATTATTTAAAAAATAAAATTGAATGTGATCAATGCTCTTAACTGTTGGAAATGATTTGTGGCCTGGTTGTTGGAGTAGTAGTAGTATTAGGGTGCTTCGACGACTAAGGTCATTCGCACCACGTCATCCTAACATCACCATGTCAAGTTATTTAAAATAAAGAATTAAATAGACAAATAAAAGCAACACAACTCACATTAAAATGGGCGTGAGATAAAACACCAAATAATGGTTGGTCACAAACAGTTAAAAAGCCCAGACTCTTTTAAAAATAACATTATCTGACAGACAATGGTTGTTGGAAATTGTTTCAAATAGTCTCTTTTGAAAATACTACTGGCTAGGTGAAGCTTCAAGAATATATAAGAAATGCATCTTGGAATTATGTAGTTCGACATAGAAGGAGTAATGGTGTGGGGACCAGGATGATAAGGATAGTTGTAGAAAGAGCATATTACATACATTAATTCATTACAGTAATCTACCGGTTAAAGGTAGGTTGTGATGAAAGTCAGAGAATATCCGACGAACTCTTACACGTGCCATGCCCTTTCTACCTCTAGTATTTCTTTCTTCATCTCAGCATAAGTCCTACCTTTCTTCATCCCGTCCATAAAACCGATTCTCTTCCCTCCCCTTCCCCGCTTACCCAACATCCTACCCTCTATCACGGCCTTCAGCAAACCATCGTCCCTCATTACCCCTTCCAGCCACCTACCCTATCTTCCCCTAATCTCATCTATAAGTTTCCTCTCCTCGCCCACCATGTCAAGCACTACCTCATTTGTCTTCCTATCCGTCCAATGCACCTTCTCCATCCTCCTCCACACCCACATCTCGAAAGCCTTCAGCCTATTTTCGTCTTCCTTTCTCAAGGTCCACGTTTCCGCCCCATACAACGCCACACTCCATATCAAGCTCTTCACTAGCCTCTTTTTTACATCCTTACTTAAAGTCCCAATCATCAGCTCCCTTCTATTATTGAACACTTCCTTCGCTAGCACTATTCTCCTCCTAATGTCTTTGCTACTATGTCCTGTTTCTTCCAGCGTAGTACCCAAGTAATTAAATTGTTCTACTTGCTCCAGTTTGTGACTTCCAACTCTTATCACCAGCGAAACTTTCTTTGTCCTACATAATCTCATTACTTTTGTTTTCCTATTATTTATCTTCATCCCGTATTTCTCACACTGTTTGTCCAGAGCATCTACTATAGTCTGCAATCCTTTCGATGACCCACTGACCAACGCCTGGTCGTCTGCGAATCTAACCGACTTTATCCACTGGCCTCCTACTTTCATTCCCACGTCTAGCTCATCCCATGCCTCTCTTACCATTTCCTCAGCATAGATGTTAAAAAGTAAAGGCGACAACGTGCACCCTTGCCGTACCCCGCGACCTATAACTGCCCACCCTGATTCACCCTCAGCTACCCTTACCTGACCCCTCTGCCCCATATATAAGTTTCGGATGAGTCTCCTGTCACGCCAATCTATTCCTATTTTCCCCAGTATCTGCATTAGTTTCTCCCAGTTTACTCTGTCAAACGCCTTTTCGAAATCAACAAAGCAAGCGAAAACATCCTCATTATGCTCTATGTTTCTATCTATAAGTGTCCTCATTACCACAATCGCGTCTCTGGTTGCCCTCCCCTTCCTGAACCCAAATTGGTCATTGCCTAAATAGCACTTTGCTCTGCCCTTCAACCTTCTATTTAGTACTCTAAGCAACACTTTTGCCGTGTGCGAAATTAAACTGATTGTTCTATACTCCTTGCATTCTGAAGATTTCTTCTTTTTCGGGATAGGTATTATTACTGTTTTCACGAAATCCTCTGGCCATACTCCTTCCTCGTAGATCCTGCGAATAAGTTCGAAAAACGATTTTCTCCCCTTACTACCTAGATTCTTGAGGAGCTCCGAAGGTAGGTTATCAGCTCCCACGGCTTTTCTACCCTTCATCTCTCTTAGTGCCCTCTCTTTTTCACTCTCAAGTAACTCTGGTCCGAGGTTATCCTTATCTATTGTTACTTCGTCCTGTAGATCTAGGCTAAGGGGTCTATTCTCGCTGTCATATAGCTCCTCTACGTATTCTCTCCATCTTTCTTGGATATCTTCCTTCTCGATTAATATCTTCCCTGTTTTGTCCTTAACCTTTGGTATCACTTGACCTCTCTTACCAACCCGATAACGTTTTCACCTTGGCGTACAAAGCGCCCACTTCCCCCTCCTCCTGCATCTTTTCCATTTCCTCACATTGTCCCTTCCACCAGTTTTCTTTTGCCCGGTTGGTCACTCGCCTGAGTTTATTATTCAATTCCTTGTACTTCCTCTTGCCTACGTCGGTGTTCACGTTTTTCCATATCCTTCTCTTTCCTTCTTTTTCCTCTCCTCCATTTTCTTTATCATTTCTTCTGTAACCCACTGCTTGTTAACCCTCTTCTTTTCCACCGTTCCTATTGTTTTCTCTGCCGCTGCTGCGATGCCTGTGTTTATAACTTCCCATCTTTTCTCTATGGTTCCCATCCGCTTCTCTTCACCTATGTTCTTTTCTACTAGCTCTTGGTATTCCCTCCTTTTCAACCCTTTCAATGCTTCAAGGTTCCACCTCTTTATCTTCCTACCTTTACAAAGCCTTTTGAATCTAACTTCACACTTCTTCATCACCAAGTTATGATCCAAGTCCGCATCCGCCCCTGGATAGCTACGAGAGTTTTTTACACTGTGTCTAAATCTCTGCCTTACCATTATATAATCAATTTGGTATCTCCCAGTATCACCCGGCATTTTCCATGTGTACCTACGCCTGGGGTGATGTTTAAACCAAGTGTTTGTCACTACTAATTTATTTCTTCTACAAAATTCAACTGCCTTTTCACCGCGATCATTTCTTCTTCCTAGCCCAAACCTTCCTACTTCTAATCCGTTCCTCCCTTCTCCCACCACTGCATTCCAGTCACCCATCACTATCAGGTTTTTCTTTCCCGGAACTTCTCTAATTATTTCTTCTACTTGCTTGTACACCTCTTCCACCTCTTCCTCCCTATAGTTGCTCGTAGGCATGTATACCTGGACCAGTACGAAATGCGTGGGACGAGCTTTTATTTCTACCACTAGTATCCTGTCGCTCACCTGTTCAATGTTTACCACCCTCAGTCCCAACTATGTGTTTAGTACCATGCCTACCCCCCGTTGACTCTCATCTCCCCCACTATAGATTACCCTGTAGCTATCACTACAATAGTCCCCGCTATCCTTCCATCTCACCTCACACAATCCCAAAACATCTATTTTTCCATTTCCTGCTTAATATTTTCAAGCTTCCCGGCCCTCATCATACCTTACGTTCCTATTTTTATCACTGTTTTCCTCCTCCTCTTCCTCTTTTTCTTCTTCTTCTCACTCCTATCCCTTGTATCCGCCGATGATGATGCTGCTGTGCAAGGATTTTGTGTGTTGACGACTGCGGAGGCCTTGCCTCCCCCGCTGCCGGGCACAACACCCGTCCTAGTGGGCGGCGTCCCGTAGTTGCCAGGAATCAATTCTCTTTGAATGACTTTCATGTTCTGGGAGGAGATAGTTGAGAGGTATCCCACGCGACTCAACAGTATTTTTAACGTGACACCATCACGGAACTATCTTTTGTCTGGCTCCTACCCTTCGACCTATCTGGCATGGGTGGCCCTACCAGGAGCAATGTACTTGCTCCTGCCAGTCCAGCTCTAGGGGTCATTGGAACTCACAAGCCCTTCCACCACGTCAAGGTCGTAGTTCAAGGAAAGGGAAAGTCAACAAGGGGCCAAAAATATAACACTCTAGCTGATGGATGGAGTACTTCAATTAAGGTGCTCTTCACATAGCAACCAAGTAGATTTAGGGGTTGCACTGAAAAATTTCTGCCACTGTCTGGATTCAAACCCATGCCCTCTGGATGGAATACCAGAATTTAAACCACCACTCCTACTCTTGGGACATGAAGTGCCTACTCTAGGGCCATGAAGTGCTGACAATCAACTAATGTCTCACAGTCTAATGTTTTATGACAGACTATCAAACACTCGCTATAATTATTTAGGAAAAAACAATATTTTTACTAATATTTTTACACATGCTACTTTTATCAACAAATACTAATTTATTCAAAGTATGTATACTGTTCCTATTCACATAGGGTAGAATAACATGGGCATATATTTATTTTCTTTGTGGTATGTGGGTTATTTATTCATAACGGTTCATCTGGTAATCAAATTTGTCTTTACAGATCAACAACTACTTCAGTTCATGTGTTAAAAGTTGGGAAAATTGGACTGGAAAAGTCTTCCATTGAAACGTTAGTGGAGATTGAGAACCTGACCCGGTTGGAAGCCCAAGAGAATTTCATTGTTGTAGTTATTTCACCAGGAGAGCATCAAATTCTACATTGGAATCTTGGCTTCTCTTGGTGTATGTGGCTCTTGATGGATGTGCCGCTGTCATGAGTATGGCTTAAAGCATGAAACTCGTCATAGGGAGTGACTATTTGGCCATTGTTAGTTACACAGTCTTTAGAACTCTAGGTTTCCCATATGGAACTTATGCTGATGGTGATATTGTATGAATCCATTGTTGTACAAAATGGTGCCAGTTGTTAGCAATGCTATTACAGAACTCATAAGATATTGTACCATAGAGGTTGGTTAAACTCTGCACTGTATTGTGCATCAGTGACCACAATGGAAAATATAGACACTTTGCTGATGCAAGAGCTATGGCAAGACTGATGAAAGAAGAGCAGAACTGATCATTATAAAAATATATTAACTTTTATTTGCATTGAAGTGATTTTATTAATTCCTCAGTATTTTACAAGCACAATGAAGAGCAAAGTACAATTTATTTATTTATTTATTAGCATTTACAGGCAATTCGCCCATATTTCCACAATTACACCATCAAAAACATATACTGTATCAAAACAAAATAAAAAAAATATACAGATATAAAAGGAACATAAAACACATGAACAAACATGGATACACCAACTCACGCATGAAAAATATCATCAAACCAAAACACAATCTCATCAAATTCAAAATACCACAATATAATCTTACTCTATTCATGAACCATACCATAGGATACCCTCATCACTAAACAATATTAATTCATAATATCACAAAAATAAACACATTAAACACAATAATAATAGAACCAATACCGTAATATCAAGATATGCTAGTATAAAATATATCATAATAAAATACAAATCCTCATAGATACATGTCACATAACCTGTTGCAAGAGATCTGTAAATCCCTGTTATGAGCAACAGAGCAATTAAGAATGTCAAAGGTATTTCCAAATAAGTTAAAATGTCTTAAAATTCTTTCCATGGGGGCATCGTGACCATAATAAATCCTGTGATAGTTATTAGAAAACACTAGGTTAGTCCTAGTATTGTATGATGGGACTCTTAGATTAACAGCCCCAAGAAGATAGTTTCATTATTTAGAAGTTTATATAGAAAGATTAAATCAGCCTTAATTCTCCTATGGGCTAATGTGTCTAGATGGAGCTTGCACAATACTTCCCTATAATTAACATCAAAAGTGAATCCCTTAAGGGATTAAATCTAATTAGATTGAAAGTTGACATACCTAAGAAATTTATGTTGGATTCTCTTTATGCGTTTTATGTGTGTGCTTTTATAGGGCTACCACACAATAGAGGCATATTCCATCACAGGACGAATTAAGGTAGTGAACAAATGTCCTATTATGTCAATGTTAAAATTCCTTGAATTTCTTATCAAAAAGCCCAGGTTTTTCATTGAGTTTTTATGACATAGTAAGATTATGATGGTAAAAACTGAGTTTATTATCAAATATGACACCAAGGTCTTTAATTGTTTCAACGTTAGTCAATATCTTATTTTCAAGAGCATAATAATTAATTTTTGGTGTTATAGATTTGCTAAATGAAATGCAATTGCACTTATAGACATTGATGCACAAACAATTTTGATGACACCATAATGAAAATCTATCCAAATTTTCTTGTAGGTGGATGACATCATAATCACTGTCGACAACAGTATAAATCTTTAGATCATCGGCAAACATCAGAAAATAAAAAATTAACAATTGCATGAAGAAATGTCAATTATTATCACTAATTAAAAGCTATTATTGCCACATAACATGTTAGCTACAGGGGATATCATCCCTCATCCATTCTCAGCTACCTTATACTGCTAGTACTCTCATTACCAATTTCTCATCCTCCTGACCTTTCCCTCAGACACGAGAAATCTCTTTCCCCCACATATCACTTTTATAATTGTCATAATTTCCGCCATTAAATTCTAGGCACCAGAAAACAAGAACTGTATTTTTTTCAGCAATTGTTTATTTTGAATTTTTGTAGTCGACATTTGTGGCAATCAGGCCCTGGGATGGAATCGGTGGCAAAACATTTGCAGGCTGATCCAATATAAAACTAGTATAACTTTGCGACACAGAAATAAATGTGTCATTCAACAGAGTATGTTAAGTAACAACAGAGTATCATTGGTGGCCCCAAGGGGGGGGGGGGGGACAGTGGGGGTCTGGGCTCCCAAGGGTCCCCCCGAACCTCTGGTCTGGAGCCGCCTCTGCAGAGTATGTTATATAAGGTGCAAAGCTGACCTTATGTTGGTGCCTCGGGTGTTCACCTTACATTTAGTGTAATGTAGGGTGTAATGAGTGTAATGTAGCAGTTAATGGCCAGTATGGGTGAAATATTTAAGCAGTGAACCTCATGACTTCCATGTGCTCTCCCACTGATTTTGTTGCCAAAAAAGACCTTGTCTTTATCTATCTTGATAGGTCAAAAATAATAATAATAGCTTAAGTTTTTTAATAATAATAATAATAATATCTATCTTGATAAGTCAAAAATAATAATAACTTTAAATAATAACTTAATTTTTATTGGCATATAACAATTTCATCATTTTTGTAAAGTATATAGTTATGCAAATAAGTATGGGTGTCTCATCAAGTTAAGAAATAAAGTAACGCAAAGAAATAAGGACACTTAAAGAAATAAGATTACATAAATAATTAAGGTGGAAGAAATCCGACTCCACATAATATTTTTGTGATAAATCAGTAATGAGAAATGAAATTTCAAGGGAAGGTTAAGATATCGGCTCATACTCACCAAAAAGCCAAGAGGAAAATACTCATCTCTTTGAAGTATCACTGTCTGCAGTGGAATGAGTGAGATGATTACCTATGGCTTTATTAGCAAAATTGCTATTCTCAGTACCAAAATTTGTAATACAATTAAAACAGGAAATCTCAGATAATGCACAATTATGTACTGCATTTCTAATATTGCATCGGATTATGTAATTTTTATTTAAAATCCATCTTACTTACCTCTAATGTACATTTATTTATGCATTCAATATATTTTATTTCAGTGCTCAATGTATTATATTAATGTATTCCTTTAAATGATACAGAATTTTGTATCATAGTGTTACATATATAGGGAATGTGGAAGTCAGACTTTGCCCTTGTGGTTGAATCAGCTGGCATCACCCCAAATTTGATTTTATGGAATAATGTTATCACTTCAGTCACAAATTTGTAGATTATTGCGCCAATTTAGCTGCCTAAGAATGAAGTCAATCCTAGTAGACTTATTGTTGTATATGTGGGTTCGTTTGAAATCAATCATCACTAGCTATTTCCTTAACAACAATATATATTTAACTTGAAAACAATACATCACTGCTGCTGTGCACACGTCTGCTCACCATGCTAGTCGGGACACAAAAGAGAGACCTGAGAGCATACCCATTAGCAAGCTCTACCATAGTGCTCAGAACATAACACAATTGTAATTTTAAAAAATGGTGGACAAGCGTAGGCAAGATAGCGGACAAAAACAATAGAGCTGTAATAAATATTCCTATATTGGCAACAGCCAAAGCCAATTACTGCCAATTTATTATAGGACGAACACAAACAACCATGCCCTGGGAGGTGTAAAGTTTCTACTCAGGCAGGATTCGAACCCACAACCTTTGGTTCGGCAGGCGAGGACTTTACCCCACTGCCACCTGGGCCGGCATAAAATAAACCCATGACATAAACACATCTTTAAACACAAACACATAACATCCTCCCCACTTTTAATTAAGAACATCACAATGAAATCCCACACAGCACAAAATATCCATAGGATGTCTAATAGATATCCATAATTTCCACCACATATCCATATCCATGGGAGATATTTTATGTATATGCTTTGGATATCCATGGCTGGATATCCATCAGAGTACACCCATGGATATCCAATGGATTAGACATTCTATGATGGATATATAATTGAAAATATTAAAGTTGCAGCATAAACGTAACAATCGATGTCTACACGTTTCCTTATTTATACATCTGCTTATTTATTGTAAATGGATATATTAAATTTGTGTCTGAACAAAGAATAATTTAAGACATTAACTCAATTGTAATTTCTATTGTGCTATGGAGGTATAGATGTTTGGTGGATCCACACGATTTCCAGT
Organism: Pyrrhosoma nymphula; assembly: GCA_963573305.1. Lineage (NCBI taxonomy): Eukaryota > Metazoa > Arthropoda > Insecta > Odonata > Coenagrionidae > Pyrrhosoma > Pyrrhosoma nymphula. The sequence goes on along the minus strand of OY754332.1, from coordinate 98,638,480 downwards.
GGGTGTCATGCGGATTTCTGATGGGGATCCCCTATAGATTTTCCATAAAAACTGGATATCAATTCAAGAAGTGGCACTTATTTCCCTAAAAAATTGTTATTCCTAACAGTATCCCTAGCGAAAATGTTCCGCTTCCTCGACCGGTCACAGTAGCGTGCACGAAACGTACGGAAGCGGCGCTTTCCGCTTCCGCTTTCCGATAAGGAGATTCAAGAAGAATCAAGCTGCCCAAAAACGACAGGTACTGGTTGATACCACATAAATCGAGGTAATATTACCTCGATTTATGGCCTGTAGGCTGTGGGTCTGCAAAGTGCACCCCTGGCAGCCGCCCGCCTGGCCACCCCCTAGCTACGACGCTGAAGCTAACATGCGGGAATTGGAAAAATCTTGTTTATTCGCAGTAATATTGCATTTATATGCATACTATGTGGCAATATAGGATAACAGTTATCTGGCATTAATTAATGGCAAATAACTTTGATCAAGATTTTATGGTATTTCCTCAAACTATCACGGAATTATCATTATAGTTCTCGAAGTCACATTTATCCACAGAAGTGACTACATATCATTGTTGAGAATACATCTTTCTCAGCAATAATTATTTATCAATTGATGTGAGAATGGGTATGTTGAGTCGTAAGGTCGATAGTCATGTGATACAGGTAGCATAACGTTAGGTAGATAAGTGGTAATATTATATGGCATACTACATCATGCCATTGCTCAATAGCACATTCAAAATGAATAATGGCAAAACAGCTTTTTTTTCACTGGACATCTAGTGAATGTCCATCTGATATCCAATATCTACTAGATGGATATCCATTGGATGTCCCTTGTATATCCATGGTATGTCTAGAAAGAGGACATTTGGATATCCATTAGATATACATAAGACATCTATGGATATCCAATGGATGTCATGGATATCCACCATGGATATTAATTGTATGTCCAATGGATATCTTTGTGCTGTGTGGGATATCAATTGAACACTCATTTAATCATAAAATCAATTGAACACTCATTTTATCACAAAATCTCTTTAATGAGTAGGAGGTCTGGTGTCCCGCTTTGGACGGCTGCTGCTAGCAGATTCTCCTGGGTCTGTCATTTGAGGCTCTATACCATCAGCTGTTGAAGCGGGGCCTTCCCTTGCAGCAACAGAATGTCCCTCAGGGCTTGGAGCTTTAGATGCCGATCCATTGGTTTGACAAGGTTCAGGGATAGAGTCTAATATCAATGGAGGTAGTTCATCTCTCCTCTCCAGAAAATAACTCTCCTCACACTCTCTGCCTGTTGAGCATGGACCAATGCCTGTTGAGGTAACTGAAACTGGTTATTAGGAGAGTATCGCTTTTGAAGTTGGTCGAGGTAACGCCTCTCAAGTTTCCCCCCTTCTGATTCAACCTTATAAATTGTGGGTCCTTCAATACCCACAATTACCCCTGGTTTCCAAAACCTCTTACCCCCAAAATATTCCCTGAAATAAACCAAATCCTCAAGAGAATATTTGTAGGATTCATTGGGCATCTGTCCCTCCCCCTCTTTAGTGTCATTGTAGATAAGCAAACGATCCAGCAAAGTAGTAATCTTTTTGCCCATAAAAATTTCACAAGGTGCTCGTCCAGTAGTGGCATTAGGAGTTGATCGTAACATTAGCATAATGTTTGGGAGCTCAACTGCCCTCTCTTTTGATGGAATATTTCTCAAAAGTTTTTTAATTATTAGGACTGTGCGCTCCGCTTGGCCATTGTAGGCTGGATGTGAAATTATGTTCAATACAATTTCTTTCTAGGAAACATTTAAAATCTTGTGCCTGAAATGCAGGATCATTGGCCGTGACAATACAATCGGATATGCCATGGGTCGCAAACCATTTATGCAAGAGAGTAATAGTGGTCTTGGAAGACAATGACCCATCGGTGAAAGTAACTTCCACCCATTAAATGTGGCATCTAATAAAATCAACAGTGTTCCCCTGAAATGGGCCAGCAGTATCTAAATGTAATCTAGACCATGGTTGTTTAGGGATATTCCATGGCATATTTGGAGATTTATGTGGACTGTTTTGAGTGAGGGAACAATTTACTCAGGCTTTGACCATACTTTCAATCTCTGTATCAATGTTCGGCCACCATGCATAACTGCAAGCCAGCATCTTCGTGCGAACAACCCCTTGATGGTCCTTATGTAGCAACTCTAGTACATGAGGCCGCAAACTATCTGGCACCACCACACGGCATCCATGCAAGAGGGAGCCACCCATGACTGAAAGCGAACCTACAGGACCCCGCATGTACTTCCAGACTTATGGATCATACAAAAACTGCTGTCCCTGGAGCACACACTACCTTTGACAGAATTGGATCACATTTGGTGTGATCTGAAATGGAAGCTGAGGTCAAGGGAGACAGGGAAGGTGCTTCCTCTAACAGCAAGACCCCTGCAGGATCTGGGAAGGAGTCTGTATCATCTTCTGTTTTTGGCATCCTGCTAAGGAAATCAGCATTACCATAATCAGACCCTTTCTTGTATTGAATTGCATAGTTAAAGTTAGTGAAATACAGACACCAACGAAGAAGTTGAGGTGAAAGGACATCAGGTAGTTGTTTTCTGTTACAATTAAAAATGCTGACAACAGGTTTGCTGTCTGAATGAATGGCAAAAGATCTCCCTCATAGATGCTTATAAAATTTTTGCACCCCAAATACAATTGCAAGAGCTTCCTTATCTACATGTGAGTAGTTTATCTAAGCAGGTTTGAGAGTACATGATCCAAAAGCAATTGGATGCTCAGTGCCATCAGGCATAACATGCGAAATCACCGCACCAACCCCATTAGGAGATACATCACAAGCCAATATTATTGGGAACTTAGGATTGAAATGTACCAACATAGCATTTCTCACAACCTAATTGGCATAGTCGATTCACTTGTCATGAGCCTCAGACGATTGCCATTGATCTCCTTGTTTAAGGAGATTATAAAGTAAATTGAAATTGGTAGCCTTATTTGGAAAGAAGCTATTATAGTAATTAATAATAGTACATATGTAATTAACAAGTTCATCAAACCTTATCTTACTATGAATTATGACTCCAAGATATTTCATACTTACAGTGTAATTCACCACTTCACCTTCAATGAAATTTTTAAGTTTCATGTCGATAGTCAATTGATGTTGAGAGTTTACCCCAAGAAACTTTGCCTTTGATTAATTAACTTTTAATTTTAGTTTGTTCCCAGAAAACCATTCACTAAGTAGAACCAAATCCTCATTCAAATTATCCATAACCGAGTTGACTTTGGTACCTTGACAGTAGGTATATCTCAGTATCATTTGCAAAAATTATATGCACCTCTTCAATGGGGTTGCCTATCTCATTTATTTATAATATAAACAGCAACGGCCCCAATAAATATCACGAACCCTCATTCCCTCAGAGATTTATCATGCTATTATTAAGTTTAGTCTAATGGTTAGAGCGACCAGTTATGACACCACCCTTCCTCCATTTCCCAAAACCCTCCACCATTACCACCATTCTCACCTGCAATGGTGTCTTGTCTACCCCTGGTACCTGTCTTCAATGGTGCAAATTACTTAATTTTTCAGTCACCTCCCCTAATAACCAACTAACCAACAAAGTTATCTGGTACATTACATACTTATTTCCTTATTTTCTCCCAAGTTGCTACTGTTTGAAACTGAGCATATCATTGTGATAATTTGAAGATATGGAGTTTTATTTGAAGATGAATTGCCATAAATATTATTATGCAGTAAGTGTAACCTATGGTCATTCCTCATGTGTTGCTGATATTCTGAGACAAGATCAGGGCTAGCTAATAATCTGGAAAAGTTTATTTCCCTGGACACAAATAAGTTGGATCATGTTGCTTGTATGTCGTTTCTTTGCTGTAACAAGAGGTTTTTTTTCAGTCATTTTTTTTAAACGAATGCAATACCATTAATTATTGCATGTATTATACCTCTATGTAGTGTAGAGTGGGTTGGTAAATCAATTGATGTTTTGCATTGCTAACCTCAGGATGCAAATCATTAACTTCCTCCTAGATACCATACAAATTACCCCAACTTAATACCCACTCAAGAAAAATGTTGTTGGGCAAAAATATAGCATTTATTCAAAGAAAAATAGAGAAAGAGAGATGTTATTCTTCACTAGACAAGCCCCGTGTGTGACATTAAGAATGACAAATGAAGACTATCTCAGTATAAATCGAAGAAAATTTGAGGCAAGATAGCTTCTCCAAATATGCAAAGAAAATACTAAACGCAAATATATATTGATATACTTCCTAAATATTACAAGATGTCATGAAAATCATAAAATTTGGTATTATGCACATTGTGTGATGGCTGTTGAGCATTATTACTGCATGGAAAACGGATTTTATAATTCTCAGGTCCTCGAGGATAATACAAAAATGTCGATTATAAAACCTGAACTCCATTCCTGGGACTTGACTCTTCCTCATTCTATTCATTAATGACCCCCTCAGAGATTTATCATGCTATTTTTCACTAATCTATGTATGTGAATGACACCTCTGCCATATATTTAGCTAAAACTAAGCTATTGCTTAATGAGGTGCATACACAGCAAATGAAATTCATTACTGGAGCATTAAGAATGGTCAAGTAATTACTAAACAAAAAACTCCTTTATTACAAAAATGACTTCAGCTTGCTTTTAAAAACCTAGCTTTAGGTAGAAAATAACCAACTTACCTCATATCACTTCTTCCTCATAGCTGTTCATCCCTAAATTCAACTTCTTTGATGCCTACCACCCCATAGATACTGATAAATTATCCTAAAATATTAAACTATCCACCAAATTCACTTCAAGTTACAAACAAAATATGCATGAAATCACAAGGAGTGGAGTTTATGATAGTTTACTAGGGGGTCCGACCCATTATTAAATATGACCCATAGTTAATTATAGGTGTGACCTCTACATGGGCATTGTTAATTATCAGTCGTATGTAACCATATAGTTAATTACTGTGTGTAGACGGGGCAATGGCAGTTATATTAAGTAATATTTTCATTGTTACTTTTGCAACATGCCCTTCCAAATACCTGGCAAGAATCAGGTTTAGTTGCTGTCATGGTGGCCTTATTGCCTTATCACCTTGAGAAAGGACTTCTGCTTGTCTTCTTTTTGAGCTTGAGGATGTCAGGCTTCAGTGACAAGATGGACTGGTCATTGTTCCTTCTTCTGGTTGACAGTTCTAATTGTAAGTCCAAACCGATTTCAGTCACTGCCCTTTCTTGCCACCTGGAAGAGTAATACTCCAGCTCCCATACTCTTGTGCTCTCTAATGAGACTCAGCAGGGGTGTGTGCTTATGAACAAAATGTTGTACCCAGGACAAATCTGATGTGGAGACTCCAGATCTCTACCTCCAAAATGTACCTTTATTGTTATGGCTATTTTACACTTCTCGGCCAATGCCTGGAAACATTCACCTGTCTCTGGTATTCATGCCAAAGGGGTTAGGGCCATTTTTAACTAAATGCAATTGCTTACATTGTAATTTTTTGTTATATTAAGAAATTTCCTTACAATGTTGCTTGTGTACAGTGTGAAAGAGTGTTGCTGTTGCTTAGTGATAAATGGTTGTATGTTAATAATATTTAGGTTTTTGCAGAGAGTTTTTCAAACTACTCATGTAAAGGAGAATACAATAGGGAGGATAATGACACCATCCTGTTGCCACATTTTTCTTAAATTATCAGCCAAATCCCAGTATTTGCTTAATTTTTCACTTTATGACTGTTATAGGTGCTGCATATCAGGCACTGTTACATATATTATGAAATTTCAAAATACATATATAGTATCTGGGGTGGGATAATTGCTCCTCCTTCTGCATCATCACCATCGTTACCCAAACCAAAAAAGGGCGATAGTCACAGTTACAGTCTTATCATAGATTTGAAAGCAATAATCTAAGTACTCTTCTTGGAGTCTGTCTTTTTCTCTTATTTTCTGATGAATTTTTATCACATAACCCCTCATGTATTATGTACACATTTTTTGAGGCAAGACTTCCTGCTTCCTTGGCAGCTGTATTGATCACTTTTTCAAATACTTTAAAGACATCATCTTTGTGTTGCATGGCCTGATTGAATCCCAAAAACCTTCCTTTAAAAAACATTCGCCTGGTTTCTGATTCTCCACATTCATGCCATGTTGTAGTGGGCAAACATTTATGCTCATTGACATCCAAAGAGCTATGTCTCTGAACAGATAAGCATCGTTTAGGCCTATTCAACCCAACTTCTTCAGTCTGGAAAAAATAAGAGAAACATGTATCAAATATGGCTGAATACATACAGACATTGAAGTGTTTTCTCTTTGTGTTCCTACCTCTTATCCTAATGCAATTAATCCCCTCACGTAATTAGAACAACATTCATTTTCTTCCACATACATCCCTGAAAATTAGATCTTTCTGCCATCTCTAATTTTCACCATAATACACTTGATGCTTAACTTTCACTTTAGAAAAATCATTGCATTTTCCATTTGATGACTTATTCCATGACTATCACACTGATTCTATAAGGTGTTCTGGTTATCTCTAAAGGTTATTGTGTTCTGGCTATCGCTAAAGGTGATAAGGACATACCGTCTGCTTGAGTATTCACTTTAGCAAAGGCAATTCCATCTGAAATTGCATATAATTTACAAGAGCAGTGTATTTCTCCATTATAACCCCTTGCCCTCCACTACCTTCATCGACTCTTAAGTAGTCCAGTCTGTTGAATTGTTTCCTGAAGTCAATCAAAGCAGGCATCCATTCCTTATAGTACCCATGATTTCTTCCTGCTAATACTGTAGCACAATATCTTTATCAGTCGAATTTAAATCCCGGTGTATTCGCCTGGCTGCCAGATTTAAATCAAGGCATACCCGGAGCTGGGATGTTTTGGACACTCACGGCCTGCACCGAAAACATTTAAAGGGACTTTTCGGGCAGTCTAAGCCTTTAAAGGTTAATGCAATAAAAAATGCAAGAGGTGCCTTCCCCTTCCCAATTCCAAATAAATCTGTACCTGGGGAGTCATTTCCCTCTTCTCTAACCTTCTGTTAATAATTTTAGTACATCCTTGCCACCTGAAATTTAACTGGTGATTAACTAAAAACCAATGATCTCCACAACAGGCTTCTTCTCTCTCTTTTGGAACATTAATTAAATTGGTTTTTACTGGTTCCTCCTGCCGAAAGGCTTGCTCATGGATCCTGTACCTAAGTTTCAGTCATCTTTAGTCTTCTATTTCTGCCTAAGCCCTCTAGCAACCTAGATGTGACATGATCTATTCCCACTGCATATTTATCTCACCCTCATGAAAGATATGTCAAACTCAGAAATGAATGTTACGCTCTGATAATAAGGAATCATTTATTGCGACTCAATCAAAAAATATGGTAACTGAAAAAGAGCTCATACTGTTACAAATATGATATGCATGATTGATTCAAACCATCCACTGTTAAAGAATGTTGTATATTATTATAGATATGTAGATGATGTTATTTGTTTATGGACAGGAAGCCGAAGACAATTAGAACAGTTTTTAGCCTTTTTAAACTCCTGACACGAAGCCATCAAATTCACAATGGAGTTGGCCAATAGTAAAATTAATTATTTAGACCTAACAATTTCTATTGATAGAAATCAACATTTATTTGCAATATACTGAAAAGACACATACACCGACGTAATCATTCCGAGCAATTCTTTTCACCACCACAGCCACAAATTTGGAGGCATATATTCCATGATAAACCGGATAATATCCATCCCCCTTTCGGATTCCTCCTATCAAGAGGAACTCAAAACAATAAAAACGATCGCCGAAAGTAATGGCTATAACTGTTCTCTTGTGCAAAAACTACTGGACAAGCAATTAAAACGGAAAACTATTTCTCTTTTGTCAACCCTCGACAGAATAACCCCAGACAAACCCAATAAATGGTGAAAATTCCCATTTTTAGGGGCATTAACTCACAAAATAACAAGACACATCCAGGACAACAGGTTAAGAATTGGGTACTATAGCCCAGTGACTTAAGAAAAACTCCTTTTCAACTCCAAGGACAAGATGGACATCCTGGAAAAGTGTGGTGTGTACTCACTAGAGTGTGAAGGATGTAACGGTGTTTACGTGGGTCAAACTGGTCGCAAATTTGCTACCAGAGGGAATGAACATAAGAACTATATATTTAATAATGACCCAAAATCAGGTTTTGCCAAGCATATAATTGAAACTGGTCACCAATGTAATTTTAAACCTAAGGTTTTACATGTTAACGACAAAGGCTCTAAGCTGGATTTTTTAGAGAATTTCGAAATACCTATGCATTAGACAAGGTGCCCATGATGTTACCCTTTTAAACGACTGTTCTGTTTTTAAATTTTCTCCGTTCACCTCGGTGTTATACCCAAAGTCCCTACCTCATATTGACGTTTGTCTCCTCGCAATACCCTCACCCTCCCTCCCTACCCTCCACCCCCAGTTTTCTCCCCCCTTTCTACTTAAACCCCCTCCCCCCCTTTTTGAGAATTGGGTATATATTTGGCGCACTTCCCAAAACTTTGAGAATTGTACCCTTGATAATGACGCTGTAGCGTTGAAACCGGTTGGGTTAATAAATCATTGTGGAATACTACTAAGTGTTTTAAATTCTCCCACATATTCAACATATTTTATGGTTGGCTTAGTGATGTAAGAAAACAAATCCATCATTAATATATTACTATAACCCTTTTAAGCAAAACTTCTATAAATATTTAACTTCAACAAGAATAACTCTGAGTTAATTTTGCTTATGTCCTTGTCAGTTTTTATTTTTATTGCAGGAGCATTTGAATCTTTCTTTGCCAATATTTTACCATGATTTATCCAAACATATTGAAAACCTTTTTCTCTGTACCTTCCTTTAGTTTCCCAAAACAAGTTGCTATAGTAATTGGTGAATGATTCATTTATGTAAAAACTTTTCCCCTTTTTTATATTATTATATTCCCCATTTCTGAGATTTTTTTCTTTTTGATAACCATTTATCTCTCATTGATGAAGAGATAAATTTCAAAATTCAATCGTAAAAATTACAAAAACAAACAGATATATTCATGCCTCTCAAATCATTCAAAATTAAGAAATAGTCCAGGAATTAAATGGCAATAAAACTAACACCATCCCTATTAGATCATCTCAATTTCCCATAACACATCCCAATGGTAGTGTAGAGGTAAATACTTAAATACTTAGAAAAATTCTCTACTCAAACCAGTGACTATGATTACAAATATGTATTGCAATTTCTTTACAAAAAGAATAAATTAAAAGGTAGTACATACAGAACTGTGCAACAAGATGCATACGTAGCTATAAGTAATTATGCATGTGCTACTGGGCCAAGTAGGATTAAACCAGCTAATTAGTCAATAGCCCGGGAACAAATGCATTACCTACCAGAAGAATTGGAGTGGTAGATAATTATTTCTGTAAACATAATAGGTTATTCAACCATTTGGGATCAGTTTAGATGGAACACAAATACTTTACCCTCCCCTATTACCTAGGAAGTCTTTTTCCTCCAATATATCCTAAACTATGCAAATAAGCTCAGAAGTCAATCCCTCCAAAGCAAAACATCATTCATGTACACATTTTTTTCAACTAATGCATGACACTATTTCACTCTTCACCCTACTTACCTCCTTTTCTCGTCATGAGCAGTTGCCAATCCTAAGTATGGTTTGCAGCAGCTTCCTATTCCATTCTTTTCAGCTAAATGACAAAATTCCTCACTTTAACACTCCTCATGATACACTTGATGCCTCAACATACATATGTACTGTGATTTTCCAGTTAGATTTTAAAGAAAAAAGTACCACCAACATTCGTTCATGTTAACAATTTATAGATAAAGAATGGGCTTGTTAACTTTGAAAAATAGCATCGTTATATATAAATATTTTTGTAGTAGAATCCCAGAAACGGATGATGTATTTAGCTTTTTGCCGCCACACAGTCGGTGGTGAAATTAGAGCTAAGGGCATCTCCAACGACAACACAAAACTGATGCATGAAATAATGCCTTAACCCTCAGACTATAAGATGCAGGCTGACTGTAGATTGCATTTTCAAGGAAAAAAATGCATCCTATAGGCTGCCAAAAACGGTATCATAATGTGATGGCTTCCAGTCACCTTCCACATTGCAGTTCTCCAGTCATTTAGATAAACACCTTTACAATAGTACATAGACAGTAATGAGTGTTGCTGTAATAATGCATCCAACCACCCACCACCTTCACTCATGTAAGGGGGGGCTGTTACCCAAGATAAGTTCTGGTATCTATAAATGTTATTTGATAGCATTGTTTTGCTAGAGCTTGAATTTTAGACAACAAATGGTTTCACCCAGTTTGAAGAGACTAAAAACATCAGCTAACATATTGGTGAATAAGTTACAATAAGAAAAATTTTTCCCAGCATCACCTTTGGTTTATCCTTAGTGTCTTTAAGGTCTCTCCCACCTTCTCCAGTAAAGGTGAATTCATTTCCTGAATCCCAGTCACCTTCATAACCCACAGAAAGAGCCACAGAATAAGCTCCTTCAGGCCCTGGGTGGATTTCTGCCACTGTGGGGCGGTGAGCACCGGAATATGAGCACTCAATGCTGGTTTCCCACCGCTGACCAATGACAACACCTACATCCATGAAAAAAAGTAAATTGCCTCACATTCTGAGAAAATGACTTCTTATCAACCTTTTTACCAGATAATTCCAGGCATGGTATTCTAAGACTGCCAAGCTAGTTTTTTTTTAATCTGGCAATTTCAAGAAGCCGCTACAGTAACATCCTGTAATGATGGAATTCCAGTTTTACAAATATATCATTTTTACTAAATAAAACAGACCAGCTCCAATTTGGACTCTGCTCTTTTGAACTTGATTAGCAAATATTCACTCTGAGGCATACGTATTTGCTCTCCTACAAGAGCATTTAATGGTTATGTGGAGTAATCTAGTAATATTTTTGCAAAGTATTGTAACTGCCATACATATGTCCAAATATATTCCTTCTATTTTTGATCAAGGTGGTTGTACAAAGAGAATGGGGGTTATGATTATTTTATTTTGAGTTGGATTAGGAAGATAGGGTTTTTTTAGTATGTGCTTGTCCAGAAGGGTCTCAGGATATCCTCGTTGGAGAAGGGATTGGTGTAAAGATGAAAGGAATTAATCAAGGGAATCAGGGTTATTCCATATGCTGTGGCCTCGTATGGAGTGAGAATAGGGAAGGGATATTTTAGTATGGGAGAGATGGCAGCTGTTCTAATGTAGGTGTTGCTGCTTATTGGTGGGTTTGATGTGGACCAAGGTGCTGAGGTGGTGGTTGGAGAGAGTGATGTCTACATCAAGGAAGGTTACAAGGGAAGAGGAGATATGAGAGGTGAAAGAGACGGAAGGGAATTCGTTGAGGGCGGAATGGGGCCAGAGAAGGAAAATGTCGTCGATGGATCAAAGCCAGAGCAAGGGTTTCAGGGGCTGTGAAGATATAAAGGACTCTTCAACTAGGCCGAGGAAAAGGTTGGCATAGGAAGGGCTGAATCTACTACCCATGGCGTAGCCTTTGGTTTGAGGGTAGAAGCGGTCGTTGAAAGAGTAGTCGTTGTGAGTCAAGATGAAGTGAGACAAGTCAATAAGGAAATCGGAGCTACTAAGGGATACGGGGGCGAGGTGGTGAGACGTAGGGCGAGTATCAAGATAATGCTTAATGGCGGAAAATCCTTCAGAGTGATGGAGGTGTAGAGGGAGGTTAACATCAATGGTAGCCATGATGATATCGGAATCCTTAGGGAGGGGGTGGAGAGGAGGCGGATAGCGATTCGGAGCTACAAAGGTGCCGAATCATATGTTTCAAAGAGTGCCCAATACGATGGTGAAGTCCCTCCAGGAATTCTCTGACCTTGAACGGTTGGGTAGGGGTCAAATGTCACCAGGTATAGCCAAGGAAATCAGGGCAACAGACTAGCTGAACTGTAGCTTCGAAAGGGTGAAGAATTAGACGATGAATTTCTGATCCTGATCTTCATCTCCCTACCTTTAAGAGCCTCGCGGAAGTCAACTATGAAACCTCTCCCAACATTGCATCAGTATGTTATTATGTCATTTTGGCTGGTGACATTTACTGAGTCACTTCAATCCCATCCCTAATTTTTTTCGCTGTATGGGGGACGTAGTTAGTTATTTTCATCCGCAACAACATTAGTTGCACATTTTGATGGCCATGCACATCCATTTATGCCTGTCTTGTGTTCAGGGTTAGTCGCGCTGTTTAGATCCACGATGAAGAACCTTACTTGTGATATGAGGGCCGACATAATCGAGATTTATATTTCAAATAGGAAATCAATATCTGTGACCTTACATAACATTGCTTTGAAATACGGAATCCGCCTTCACAGAACGCAAGTTCAGCGCTTGTACGAGGAATTTAGGGAGAAGATTTGCTTCAACGCTGAGCACCTCAAGAAGAGGGACCATAACAGACGGACGCCCTTTTGAAGTATCCACCTCACCGGAGCAGAAGCAGGCAGTAGTGGCTTCGGTCTTGGCATCTCCATCACATTCCATCCGCTGCCGCGCGTATTCATTGAGTATCAACCTTGCAACGAATACTGAGCAGGCTGAATTGAAGCCGTACAAAGTTTGAATGGTACATGAGCTTCGTGAGGGAGACTAAGGAGAACGCGTCCACTTCTGCAACTGGATGGTCGACAAATTGAAATAATACCCCATGTTCACGTTTCAGGTAGTTATTTGATGTCCTTTGATGCTTCGTGGCGATATTTTCTGCTTTATTCTACTCATGATACAAAAATATTTTTGTCTTTTTCAGATTATTTTTTTTCCGATGAAGCCAAATTCTTTCTAAATGGGGCTGTTTCTTCCGCTCACGCTTGGTATTGGGCTGCAAGCAACCCTGACGTGCGGGGAGAGCGGTCCCTCGACAAGCGTACGGCGTGATGGTCTTCATGGCCATGACTGCTACTCACGTTTTTGGGCCATACTTTTTTTAGGAGAACGTGAAAACGGAAAGTTACCGAGCTATGCTGGAGGAAAACCTGTTCCGGGACATGGAGGGGGAGAACTTCAGCACCACTGAGGAGGTGTGATTCCAGCAGGATAGAGCACCCATAGGTCTCGAGCGGTCGTTTATGTACTACAAAAGAAGCTTGGTGAGCGGCTAATTTCGATGGGGACGTAAGTCGCATGACCGCCAAGAAGCCCTGACCTCACGCCTCGTGCTTTCTTTTTTAGGGGGTTCTCGAAGCAGCTGGTGTACAATAAAACATTTCCAAGCTTCGAAAAACTGAAGAGAGAAATTACAAGGTGTGCAGAGTTTATATCTCCAAATATGCGGGAAGGTACATTCACACACGCTTTTATCGAGCGAATTCAATTGTGCCTGGCACGTAATGGAGGGCACGTAGATTGAAATAAAATTGATTATTCATTGTTACTGCTTCAACATTTTCATTTAATATTTTGTAATGAGTAAAATATGGATATTTAAAATACTTATGCGAATGAAATAGATGATGAAGTATTATTAGTTGAATAAAAGAAATTAACTTGAAATTATAATTGAATTTTTTTCATTGATTTTTAAACTCGAAATGATTGACCACCAAAGAGTTCAATGTATGACGCTTGGAATCTGGAACCTTACCATTGACATAAGGAACCTAAAATGTTTCAGATTCATCTTGTTTGTTTCCCCGTCTCGCTATTTCTAACATATGTGACCATTGACTCATTGTAGCCCTTGGAGGTCATGAGACGACGAGCATGATCAGGGAACTTCACCATCTAACACTTCACCCTTTCGATGCTACAATCCAACGAGTCTGTTTCCCCGATTTCCTTGGCTACAACTGGTGACCTTTGGCCCCTGCCCAACCGTTCTAGGTCAGAGAATTCTTGGAGGAACTTTGCCATAGTATTTGGCACTATTTGAAACATATGAGTCGGCACTTTTGTATCCCCGATTCGCTTTTCGTCACCCCTGTGACCTTTGACCCCTGAGTAACCCTTGAAGGTCAAGAGATCCACTAGAGGAATCTGAAGACTTTACCATCGATCTTGGCACATTTTTAAACCTATGATTCCACAGGTTTGTATCGACGATTCGCTTTTTGTCACCTCTGTGACCTTGACTCTGTACTTTCAGGGGTCACGGTTGCATTTTCGAGCTCGAAAGTTCTTTCATTGTGTCCCTCGTACCGAAAAATGTAGTAATTGAAAGTTTCGCAAAGAAATGCTGTCTTTTTTGTATTTCGAATGATTTAACATTGAAAGCCCGTAAGGGAAAATTTGGATTTTTGGTTGGACCCTATTTCCGGGGTCAAAAGGTCATTTTTATAAAACTTTGCTTTGACTCAACAAAACTTACTTTCTTTTTCTACCCAGTTACCAAATTTCATCCATGTGGCACGAATGAAAGTGTTTCAAATTTAGGTCAAATATGACACACGATCAATGGGACACACTGAGAATAATGCTCAAAGAAACAATTTAAAATGCAAAGTTACAAATCTTTGATTTAACGATAAATGAATTACTTCGGCCGATTACAATAATACCTCGGCAGTAGTTTTGGATTAAGATTTTAACAGCACAGTTAGCATGCGCGAACAACTTAAAGGATTATGGTGCACCAAATCTATGCCTAAAATATAATACTAGGTACACCACGAATTTTAATGGCATAATATACTACCTTGGGTTGCTCCATATTGGTTTGGTATTCTCGGAATGCCAAGCCGGCGCTCAAAATTATCCATAGGCTCCTCATGCGAGGAATCAGGTTCATTATCTGGATCACTGTCGGACTCATCGGTCACCTTAAGAAAACAAGGCATAAATATTACATAGCATACAAATCGTAGGCAAATAACTGCAAAATATCGATAGCAAAATAATAAATACCCATGTGGGTGAATCCATGGATTTTCTTTTCCGGCTTACCTTCGATGCAACACAGGAAGCAGAGGCATCCAGAATGCTTTTCTGGAAGGAGAAGATTCGGTGTATAAAAAGCAACAATGGCTACATTCATAAAAAATTTCATTTCAACGGAGAATGTCAACTACCTTTAACTTCGCGAGAACATATTGGTGTTATGTGTTAAATAATTTAAATGTTAGCGAGGACATATGAAATTTACCTGGATTACGGAGCAGTAATCATCCATTTTGATTCTTGACTTTCAAATACCCGTCAAAAATCAAAGGTCGTTGACCATTAGCGTGGCCTCAGACGGGGTGTGAGGCGTGTGAGGGAAGCAAGTAATCGAGTACATTAATCGATTATTCAACCAAAATTAATCGATTATGGAAGGTCGGAGTATAATCGGTAATCGATTATTTGGTACCGGTTATTACCAACTTTTTGCAGGTTGCGATCTTTTAAGAAATAAGAAAACGATTTTCTAAGTGATTCAGTTCCTGATTATATGCAGTTATTTCGAAAATAATAATCATATCACTATTTAATTGAAAGTTTAGAGACTGCCATTCAATGGAATTTATGAACTACATCTTTCATATTGCTCACAATACTTGCTTGCCACATGTGTAATTTGCTGCACTCGTAATATAAACGCGAGTATTAGCAAACCACTAAATTCCTTTCTTGTGCTGACTGAATTGCGCCCCCACCATGGTTGAGAAATAACGTGTGGCGACGCCATATTTAAATCCGCGCCAGCCAGCACGTAAAATGTCCGGCAATTGTTGTTATCCGACGCGGCCGGCAGATGGCAGAGTCGGCGACCCACGCTACCGCCAGGGTAGCGTCATGGCATCAGTCTCACCCCAACCACGCTAACGACAACTTGTCTACCTGCCGCGTGTCTATATGATCTCTCTTAAGGTGGTTGGTCGGGTAATCGTTAGTCATTGAGCAATTTAGTTACTTAAATTTTAATGCTCGTTTAAAATTTAAATAATAGGTCGTAGCTATACTATATTCAGTAGGAATTACTTATGTCTTAGGTACATTCTGAAATATTGTCTTTTAAATTTACACATTGCCATAAAAATTTGCTTAAATGCAGGCTTGATTCATTTCGTAAGTCATTCTTGCGAAATTAATTTTCCGAAAACAGTTCACACCGGTGGCCATAGAATTCAAAATAAGTATTTTAATGAAGATGTATTGTCACTCGAATGCGAACTAGTATTAAAATATGTTTCTATAAATTATTTAATCATTCGTTTTTAATCCGGCAACAGCGTCCATTCTGCCCATATTAGATCTGTTCGTCATGCCTACGTGACCGTTAGCATGTTCCGTACTTTCGTGTGCCACGTTGCTAACTTTACACCACATAGCCGCGCGCGACATTTGAAATTCTCGCATACATATTTTTTAATCGTATTTACGAAAAATGTCAGTCGATAGTATTAAATGATTTTTTCAGAATAGATTTTAATTTATTAGTGCTACATTATATCAGTTTTTGGTTAAAATCTGTTGAGTAGGTATGGAGAAGGTACGTAATTTATTATATTGGAGTGGAGAGCGCCATGTTAAAAGAATCTAAAATATCGCAAAAAGTATGTAGATGATCCCCCGTTTTTTTCTTCGATATTCGATAGAATATCCAAAAAGGAACATATTTGGAAGTTTTCAAGAAAATCTGTTCACTTTGGTTTTTTAGACCAGCCACCTTAACTCTGTACTTATCGTAACGCAGAATTAAACGTGTTTATGAGGTGTTTTCTGTCGAACAAACCCCTCAACTATAAAACGTTTTTCTCATTTTTCCCACTGATGGGTCAAGCAGAATATTATGTAAAACCTTTCCTTGAAAGAAACCCGGCTTCGAAAATAATCACGTTACATGCCATGTCTTTAAAGCGATTCTTCCAGTGGGCTCCTGAAGGATCGGTGTCTTTTTTATAGGTACTATTTATATTAATTCATGCTGAATGATTGATTCAAACTAGTTAACAAGTAATGGGTGCGAACCCTAAGTACTATTTCATAATTCAAATTGGAAAACTAATTAGATAATGAAACAGACTGATATTTTGACATCTCCCTGCTTCTCCTTGAAATCACGTTCACGCCTAACACCCTATGGTTCACTAAGCATTTTATGAGCCTAGTGGAAAATACCTACATCAGAAGACTGCGAATAACTATGTCACACAATCACGGATATTAGAAAATAGGATTGTCAACTTGGCGCTGGAAACAGCCAAACAGTGATGCCACAACCTTCCACCGTTATTCGTCTGTTTTTGTTTCGAATTGGTGGCGCTGGGAGACAATGGCGGATCTATCGATAGGCGAATTCTTCGTTTCAGAGTGTGGAATGCTAGTGGAAAATTAGTTAATTTTCGGAATATAACCGGATATGTATCTTCATGATGGTTCGCCCTAAAAAAAAGAACTACACAGAAGCTTTAGTTACTAAATTAATTTTCTAATTACTAAAGATGAGCACCTTTAGTTTTGCAAAAACTAATCAGATTGTTTAGTTTGAGGTACAAAAACTAAAGAGCTGCTTACTTTACATTCTTTAGTTTTCTCATGGAACAGTTGGTGTTTAGTTTCTGCTCCTAAAACTAAAGAGCCCTTTAGTTATAACTCTTTAGTTAGTTGCCTTTTATTGTTTCCAAAATTTGACTATGAGCTGTGTAGTTATTACCCTTGGTGGTCTTTAGTTTCTGCTCCTTAAACTAAAGGGTCCTTTAGTAACCACTCTTTAGTTTTTTTTCTTTTAGTTTCCAAAAGTTAACTTTAAGTTGTAACCAGAGGAGGCATTCGCCTCCCCTCCCCCCCAACGATGGAGAAAAAGCTCAATTTTAATATCCTTCATTCAAATTTTAATAAATGCAAAAAAACCGCGCGTAACCAGTTTTGACGTGTTGTAGGTAAAGTCCTTATTAAAGGTACGTATTCCAAGGAACAACTGTAGCGATCATCACTGATAAGAGTCGCCGAGGGGAGCTGAGGGGCACACATACTAGTCGTGTCCCCCCGCCAAGAGCTTTCCCTGGTTACGCCCTTGGCAAGGGTAATAACTAAACAACTTAAAGGGCAGAGAGGCCTCACCGGGGTTCGAACCCGGGACCCTCCGGGCCACAGCCCTGCTACTTCCGATTAATTCTCCTTTTTATACAAAGCAGTTCAACAGCAATTGTCGGTGGTAGGCTGAAACCATTAATCACGTTTAAAAACCTGTATCACCATTTCACATTTACAGTAGGTACATACTGATTTTATTTTGTATCGTTATTATGTTTGTTTTTTAATGTTACCCTTTGAGCTTGGAAGCAACCACCCAATCGTTCGAATACATTGATTGTCATAATTTAGCTGAGATTAATGCTGAATTACTAGACCATGCACTGAAAAAGCAAATCTGAAACAAATTCATTGTGATAGTCACAGCCGTTTGGCACCAGCTCCCTTTTTTGACTGCCTCTCAATGTTTTTGATAATTTCTCATCAATATTTATTTTACATATTTTTTGTGCGATATTTTGGGGGAATATGCTTTAAACACACTCAATGCAGAGCTAGTAAGCGTCAATAACTTTTCAGAGGGATATATAAGCCCAGTAAATGAGTCTTTTAAATGGGGGAACGTCTTATAAAGAATTAGCAGCTGAATCTTGTTCCGTAGGTCCTTAGTACCTGTAAACCTGTGTATCTCCATTCGCGTGACCCACCCACCAACCCCATGGATTATGCCCGAAATAAAGTCGGCTATCAAGGGGAGGAATAATGCTCGAGCATTGCATAGAAGGTATGGTGACCCTGAAGTGTTTTCCTCTTATAAGGCAATGAGAAAGATCACGAAGAAAAATATACGTGAAGCAAAAAATAATTACTATCAGACGCTATTTTCAAAAAGTCATACTTCAAAAAACACTTGGGAAAACTTATGAAATATAGGAATAATTAAAAAACCCAATAATGAGAAATTGAACATTCACCCAGATATTCTAAACAATTACTTTTTCACTAGCAGAAATGCAATTCTTCCTCCAATACTCATTAGCAATGAGACAGTTAATCTTGATAGTCAATTCTTTTTTTCACACGGAAAGCCTCTAGAAGTTACTCATGCATGTAAAAACATTATCTCAAATGCTAGGGGCTATGATGAAATCCCTATAGATTTTATAAAAAAATCATTACCAACGATATTACCCGTGCTTTTAAATATCTTTGACTCCTCCTTACAACTAGGCATATGCCCAACTATTTGGAAAAGACCCTTGCTAAGGCCAATTCCTAAATGCTCTAATCCTTCCAATCCGAGTGATTATAGACCAATAGGATTACTATGTTCCACCGCAAAAATACTCGAGCGAATAGTTTTCGACCAAATTAACACATACATTACCGAACGAGATCTGCTCGACCCAAGACAATGAGGTTTTAGGAAGGGACATAGTACTCAAACTGCTTCGCCTAACAGAAGACATCAGACAAGCAATGGATAATAGACAACTTACTGTGCTTGTTCTGTTTGATTTTTCTCAAGCATTCGACTCCGTGAACCATGCTCTTCTATTACAGAAGTTAAAAGGGTATAATTGTTCGGACAGTGTAATCAAATGGTTCCGATCATATCTTACCGGGCGAATGCAAGCAGTAATAGGAAAGCCCGGAGATACATCTAACTGGCTAAACGTGGATACTGGAATGGTGCAAGGATCTGTCCTCAGTCCATTACTATTCTCTTTGTTCATTAACGACCTAACAAGATGCGTAATTCACTCCCAATATTTTCTTTATGCAGACGACTCCCAAATTTACCAACATTCAACTCTAGAAAGCCTAACACAGACTATTGCTAGCTTAAATGCTGATATTGTCCATATCAACACATGGGCAGAGACCAATGGCCTCAAACTAAATGAAAATAAAACTAAGGCTATTATTACCGGCAGTAGGAACCTTACATCTAAGATAAATTTTCACCACATCCCAGCAATCACAGTAAAAAATAAAGCTGTCCCCTATGAAGAACACGTAAAAAATCTATGGGTAATAATGGACAGGAACTTAAACTGGAATGCACACTGCCTAAATATTAGGAGTAAAAGCTATAAAACTTTTCACGAATTATACAAATCCAAAAACCAGTTGCCTACAAACCTACGAAAAACAATCGTAAATGCGATTATCTTGCCACATTTTGATTACTGTTGTGCTGTACAAAGTAATATTAACGAAGAAACAAATAATAAGCTCCAAATTACTATGAATGCTACTGTGAGATTTGTATGTGACCTGAAACGGTGGGATCATGTTACTGATTCATACAAAAGACTAAAATGGCTTAAAGTTAGAGAAAGACGGCTTTATTT
Source organism: Pyrrhosoma nymphula (assembly GCA_963573305.1). Lineage (NCBI taxonomy): Eukaryota > Metazoa > Arthropoda > Insecta > Odonata > Coenagrionidae > Pyrrhosoma > Pyrrhosoma nymphula. The sequence continues at coordinate 98,618,012 of OY754332.1, read as the reverse complement.
ATCTATTCTCTCCGCCTTCAAAATTTTCAAGACAACTTGTCCTCCATACCTGTTCAACTCTTTTATTTTCAAAAAAGCATCCAAAACCGGTTAACAAGATCCCATCATTTAGACCTACAGATCCCACAACACAAAACTGAAATTTACCATTAATCTTACATCGCCACTGTAGCAAGAAATTGGAATACTCTCCCAACAGATGTAAAAACATGCAATTCTGTACCCTGCTTTAAAAAGAAATTATTTCAAAACATAATCACGAAAAGATGTTAAGGGAGAAAGTGAAAATGGAAATGATTGTGACACTGTAACACTGTGATCACATGTGAATACATTGTAACACTGTGATCAATTTTAAATTGTTTGTGAAAACCCTTTCTTGTATTTTTTTTGTGTAAATTTATTATTATTATGAAAATTTCGTGTAAACACTGTCTTATAAGCATTATTTGTATATTTTTTAAATTGTGTTTTGTGTAAATGAATATTAATGTTTCAAGGTATCTGAAAGACCATAAGGGTCTACGACAATAAACGTTTTATTTATTTATTTATCTGCATTTTTGGGAGGAACATTTTTCCACCAATCTCTTTGCTAAGTAACCGGAGAAGTACACTTCCGAACAACGTTGAAGGGTCACTACTTTGATCCTCACAGGACGAGGGACCTCAACACGCTCTTCAGAAGAATCAGTGGTGGTTACTTTTACAAAATCTTCAACATATTCCGGAAAAGAGGTCAGGCTGGAGCTCTCTTCCCCTCCGACATGAAACTCGAGAACATTATCCTCATCAAAATCATAACTTGATGATTTTAGAGGCTTTAATAAATTCTGCGTGCCAACCTGTCGATAGCTGATTCTGAATCCCTTCACAGTTGGATTACGATTGAATCCCCCTTTGCCGTTTTACCGAAACACAATTTCTAAAGGGTCCTGATTTAATCTGACAGTGAAAATAATCCTTCGCCTATATTGTGAAATAATGCCAGAATTTTAGAAAGTATAAATTTATATTGAAGATAAATATATAATATAGAAGATAAAAATAAATATATAATATAGAAGATAAAATAGAAAGACGGAAACCATCAAAACAGGGGTCAACTTCCGTCCTACTCCTTAATGATGGTCATAATTCTCAGCTCTTTCCGAAGCAGCTCTATAACTTGAGCATTGTTTTTATCCAAGCTGAAATCGCTTGAGCGTTTTGAGTAAGCTATAGTGTTCAAGGCAACGGATAAATTATTTATTCTCTTAATAAAATCAGCCGCTGGAAGTGCCGATGGCCGTTTTAATTCTCCAGTGGATTGGCTTGTGCGAATAGTAGCTGAAACGGAATAGCTGAATATTTGAGTTGCCAGCTTCACAGATATTTTCTGGAAGGAGTTGGGCCAAATGTGTGCCCTAGTCAGTTTCCACAGAGCTCTAGTTGTCGAGCTGGATGTATCGCTCTGATAAACCTGGCGTATATTTTCAAAGGATAGGGACTTTCCGTCCAGGACAAAATCACTATTCAGGAAGTTATTTCTCAAAGACTTTATAAAATGGGGAACATCAAAAATTCAATAAAATTTATTTTAATTAATCTGAATAAAAAATATTTTCGATTGAAATCCCCATCTCTTTAATGCTTTTCTATTGGTTCTGGCTTGGTCGCAAATGAATACTCTGGGATGCAAGCCTACTATTAACAACTTTTCAATCAAGGCGATAATATTTTCCGTATATTGGGGCTAATGAGCATATGCTCAGAAATAAAGTACCCCACAGACAAATTCCAGTTGTGATGATTACCTCTGATGAAGAACACGGATGAGGAACACTTTCCCACTTGTTTCTTCCTACCCAGATGCCCTAAATCTTCGAAACTCTCAGTCATTTCCAGGGAATTTGAATATTCTAAATTTTCCATCAGGGACATCTCGTCAAATAACAATACGTATACTTTGTTTACATCCGACATTACAGAGACATTGAGCTTCAGCTGATGGAAAAAAGAGTCGTTAAATCCCGTCAAATATCGTGGTGTTCCGATCCACTTCCTCACTGTTGACACAGTGGGAAGGGTTAGCTTGCCCAGGAGAGGTCGGTATGTGGTTGTAGACGTGAAATACAGGGATATTGCAAAATTTTGTTCCTCCCTACTCCATGGACTACATTTTTATGCCACACCTGCATCTGAGTCAGAACAAATGCTTCCCGAGACTTCAAGTATTTTTCTGCAAAACTGGAGGTAGCAAACCCAATCTTCTTTATGATCTGATAAGATCGCCTCAGCCGAAAAACTCATGACCGGAGTTTAGAAATAGTTTTATTGTACTTTTCCATGCCAGCGTAAATTTTTTCTTATTTGGTGTTTCCTTTGTAGCTATTTTAAGTGAAATTGGAGAAAAACCTGAGCCCGGGGAAATCGAGGGCATAGCTTCAACCGTCCATAATGCCATGCGAGCCGTCATACAAGGAGTCGTCCTCGAAAGAGAACGTCGACCCGTAGGTGGTGTAAGAAACGAAATTCGGTTATGTCCCGATCCAACAGTAGTACTTGAAAATTCAACTGAAGGAGCATTTATTGGCATATTCCCAGAATACTGATGAATCATCCGTTGCGGTGAAGTCCTTTCGGGAGCACTTGCCCTCCTCTCCCTCCGGCACCTCTGTTGCCGATTGGTAACGAAGTGGAAGAGCTCCTATTGTCAGCCGACCGCGCGATTAATGCGTGAGCTTATTCATCAATAAGTATGTTGCGTATGACGCCATCTGGCGCCCCTGTAAATGGAATTTAGAAACAAGGTGACAATAATCATTGGCACAAGTAATTATTCTATCGATCGCGTGAGATCACGAAGGGAGTGTGGAGGGTATTTGAAAATTGAAAATCCGAACAGAAGTCCTAAGCTATAAAGAATATATCCTATGCTAGAAACAGGTAAAAGTCACATACCTGACAAGAAGCTGGTCCGCTCGTCCGTCGCGTGAAGATTCTGCAGTGATTACAAAATCAAGTAGACAGTGATTTCTTCTCTTCGGATTCAGGTGGGGTGGCCCAAGAAGTTTTGTTGCACGATGAATCCAAGCAGGACCTCGGCAGACACAATTAAACGCAGCACAGTGATGAGCGGGAGAAGCTGAAGTCGTACCCTGGTGGGTGTATTAACTAGCGCTTGAGTTCCGTCTCAGACGACGATTTGAAGAGTGAAGGCAAAGTGACGAAATTATCATAGACAGGTAGCGGTATTCCACCCCTTACTATTCGTGCTATTCCATCGGATTTTCGTATTGGAAATAACAATAAGCGAGAAAAATACGGCAGGCGTCACTTCCAGTTCCATGGTCATTTGTTGTTCCTTCACCCAGCTGCACCATAGGTCATGCTTTCAGACTTTCCGAGAAGGAAAATCCAGCCCTTTCGGCTATACATTTTTATTTTTACCATTTTCTGAAATGTTCTCAAAGACGTTTCCCCAAGCAGGCCATATTATAGATTTACCAATTAGGAAATACTTGGCGTTAAAATTTGTTAAAGCTGACTGCACCTTTTACAATAAAAATATTTTATACCGCTGCCCAACTCATCTCATACAGTTTAACGATAAATTATCATCTAAAATTCTATCTAGTTGCTGTGTGCACATGAAACGCAATCAAAAGGCTTGAAATGACGTTCAGTCAGAGAATCTATATTTTTACCGCCTTACTAATCATGATTTTCCATTATCGATCCTTTCAAATTTGCGGTAAAGGATGTACTGGAATGATACAAACCATACATGCAGGCGGATATTTCCTGCTGCATAACTGCAGATTCAATTCTGAATTTAAACGGGAAGTGAACCATTTAACAGCGGTGCTATAGAATTAGAAAAATCAAATGTCAAACGACGGAATATAACAAGCGGAGATTCAACATTCCCCAACACAAAGATGGATGGAAAATGAAACATTCGGAAAGCTGCCATTCCCCAGGTGCTCTGACTGGCCAAGGCCCGCTCACGGAGCAGGAATCAGGGCTCTGGGGAGCAAGCTTCGATACCGTGCATTCATAACTCATCCACTCCCCGCAGAACTCAGCCGTCTCGGCCTTACCCAGAGAACCGTGAGAGCATTTTGCTGACATATCAGGTTACGCGGGAGACTTGACCTTGAAGGGAAGCGGGAGGCTTTCAGGTTGAGAACTGCAAACCATCTAGCGGAGAAAAAGCGAAATACATGGTCGTCCAAAAAAGTTTTTCGCAATTCCCTGTAAGCGTTGGCACTCTGTATTACTCTGTGGTTGCGGCGGGGTACAGCTAGTTGATTAGGGAACGCTTTGGCAGCTCTGTCATTAACTTTGGAACGCGCCGCTGCTCTGCTCAAAATCACGGAAATGGTGCATAATACATGTCAATCGCCATACATTCTGAACACCTTTTCAACTACCACCTACTCATTAGTCGAATCGAATAGATTACTAGTTGTCGTGCCCCACGCTTGGTAAGAAAATATTTAAGCAATCATCAATATTAGTTCCCCTGTAATCACTATCCCATTTTCTATTGCGCAAGAAAAAATTCAACATGCTGTGGTAGTGACGAAAAAATTATTCCAAACTACTTGTCATTCTAAGAATGTTCCGGATAATTTACTGTAGCGTTTGTTTCAATTGTGTCCTATAATATTTCATTAATACTTCCAACACGTCAGAACAGGATTTAAAAGTACATCGTTGCCTTATTGCGCCTAAAGTTTTTTTGTTGGGGAAGAAAACACTTAAAAACGTATTACAGCTGAATATGTACGATAACTGTATGTGTTTCACAATATATTAGCAAGTGGTCGACCGGCTTCATCGTAAAGGGGACATCCTCAGGTACAGTTCCATCGTCAGGCTCCGGGTGCGGGTTGTCACGGAGACCGAAGGACGGCCGCTGACAGACGAGAAAGACCTGGCCAAACTACTCTTTGCATGGCACTTCGAGGAAAAGGAATGCAGGATGTCGAGGGGCTCGCCGAGATGGCCCCTAGGAGGATGAAGGGATAGAGGCATCTCCTTCCCCTCTTAATGCCAAGCACAACCCTCAATTCACGACTGCCTACGCAGGCATGAACCCGGAGATACATGTACAATTCGCCAATGTGGCCGACGCACACATACCAAAGGGGTACAGCCCGCGAGGGCGCGTCGGCAGGATTGTGCTCGGTAGGAACGTAAGCCCATGTCACTTCCTGCGACATTATTTCTTTTATTGATGAAGTATACAGAGTTGTTAATTCAGGGTGAATGCGGAAACTCTTTCCCCTCGAAATTGGGAGGCAGGGTGGGATTGAGGGGTATGGGGATTTAGGGAAGGAGGGTACTTTATAGAGAGAGGAAATCCTGGACTCAACCCTTTTTGAAAGTATAGTAGCATTTAAAGTCCTTTTCGCTTTCAAATTCACTTCTTCTGTTGAACAAACTCTAAAAATCCATGATAGTAATAGTCGAGGCTTTGGTGAAAGAACTCAAGACATAATTGCCAGTATTTGGACTATATTTGAAGTGTTCATGAGGCCTTCTAAGGTTAATAAAAGGCTTACTAAAGCGCCATACTTAACACTCTGTATGTATGCATGAAATATTGTTACATTATTATATTATTTGTCAGTGCATCAATTGCTGTTAGACCATTTATCATAAAAATGGTTAGGCATATTAATCTCAAGTTACATTAAACCTTTTAAATGTAGCTTGTAAATGGTCAATGTATGTTTGTACCTTGAAAATGACGCTGAAGACGTCGAAATTGATCGGAAAATAAATGTCAAAATGAACTTTTTTATCATGCTTAATTTAACTTTGTTTTATAGATATGTTTATGTTAACAAAAGGTATGTGTAACCATTTTAAAGATATATGTTCATACATACGGGTATGTTTGTACATAAAAAATAATGTAGTAGTGTAAAAATGTTTTGTTTATACTCACATTAAGCATGAAATTCCGAAGCGGGAGGAGGCGAGACGAGGGGCAGAGCATGCGACAAGGAAAGAAGGTGACAAGAGTCCATCAAAGCGGAGATACAAAAATTCGCACTTAATATGCCATTTACTAAACATCTATACACTTTTTTCCTCAAAGGAGAAGTATCGACAGGAATACATGGAAGAGCCGATTTCATCTTAAGGGGAGGTGGATGGACGAAACGTCACTATATTTTACTCCATCTTGGAACAGAATGTGGAATGGGGTGTTTCCAGGTGTGGAGGGGAGACAGAAGCCGGATTTTGGGAGAGAGCGGGACGGAGGGAACACTCCGGAGGAGGCTGAAAGATTGAAGAATGGGTTTGTGGGGGAGAAGAAATGCCTTAGATGAACATTCTTGGAGATGCTTGAGAAAACTAATTTTCCGGGGTAACCAAAGGAGGGATATAGTCCGTAATAACTCAGAAAGAAGGATTGTTATGACGCCGGGGAAAGGACTTTGAGAAGTCAAACACTTTTACTCCTGGTCGTCCAAACCTAACCGGCACCCGCGGAAGAGGAACTGCGCATCGGCGTACGGGTAGGCGGCGGTAGTTAGGCTTGTGCGATGAGTCGATTAATCGAAGTCATCGACGATGATTTTAGTCATCGTGGTGCGATGACTGTAATCGATGACGATGAATGTCATCGACCATCGATGTCGATGTGAATCATCGATGCAAATGAGTCGATGAGAATCATCGATCCCGATGAGTTGATGCGAATCATTGATGTCGATGAGAACCATCGATGAGGATGATCGATATCCTTATATCACTAATTTTTCTTCTTTTTTCCATTCATTTGAACGCCTTAGATCTAAAATGTATGTATAAAGCATAAGCACCCCAGCTATTGCGCCTTGAGGACGATGGCAGGGCCACAGTGGGATGTTTAGAACTCATGTTTTTCCTCAAGTTTGTGATAGACGATACAGAAGTAGCGATAACGTTCAGTCACAGTTAATACGCAGTAGCAGTGGTAGCATTGTATTCGTTGGTTGAACTGGTGCAGTTGGTAGCAGCCTGAGCTAAATCGGCTATATTCACAGTCACAGTGATTTCGATTGTTTAGTCACAGGCTGTGATTGCTAATTTTCTGTATCGGTGAATCAATCAAAGCGATATATCGCTCATCACTACTGCACAGTTCATCGAGAGTCATCGATCATCGTAATTAATCGATATCGGCATTCATCGATCATCGATAGTCATCAATCATCGTGTACACTCTATACGATGATCGATGACAGCCATCGTCATCGAAACATTTCGATGAAATTTTTTCATCGAAAATCGATGACCAAAATCGGTCATCGCACAAGCCTAGTGGCAGCAGTGACCGACTGACGGCCTGGGAGCTCGGCTGTCGTCCCTTCAGTTGGAGACCCCCCACTCGGCTCAAACGAGCGCCATGTACGGGACCAGTAGAGTATTTCGACGTAAGACTTTACGGTAGAAGAGTTGGGCTCCCCTTACATGGAGAGGTGTGAAGTCTGAGGTATTTTTAAGTGAGATTATATTTACTCGTTTGACCGTACTTTCATAATTTTTTTCATACCCGTTGGAGAAAAAAGCCAAGTATTTTGCCAATGAAAACCGCGTAGTTTTCGTCATAGTTATCTACCTTCGATAAGACTGGCCTTGATATTTAATGTTCCAACTTTCCATGGCAAATTTAAGACTTTAGGAACAGTGTATCGGTTCTCTAAAGACCGGTGCTCCCCTCGTGGTAACATTAACAGCTCATTTAAGATAACTTACTGTAACGGTCCCCCGGCCCGCCCGGATTAAATTTTGGCCCGAGAGAAACGTTTACCCTCAAAACCCTCGCGAATTCCTCCCGCACGAGATCCACGGGTCAAACATGCGTCACCTTAGACGAAAGAAAGGCCTCTTTAAAAGAAGATAAGCGGGGAGGTTAAAGACCTTTGTTCAATTTTCTGTATTCCCTGGCTTTAACGCCGGGGCAGGGCGTATTGAGGATAAAAGGGATGTGACAGAAGGTGATAGGGAATCTCGTCTCTCGACCCGTGGATACGAATGAAACTCACACACATTTCCATTCATTTAACCACACATTATTATTTCAGAAACTGGCATATTTTACAAAATATAATAACCCTCTTAAAATTAGTGAAGGATGAGCGAATTAAATGAATTTATGAGGCATTAATGACAAAAGATGGCAAAACAATTATACAAAAATAGGTAGCACCATCATAGACGGCGGGCAAGCAACAACAATTTAGATTCCTTTACGAATCAGAGGGAGGTAATTATTAGTCCTTCCCGTTTTTTTCTTTTGCACTTGGTTCACACTAGCGATTTCAATGACTTAGTTCGCACGTTCACAGGGGACAGGAGGTATTCGTAACTGAATGCCTGTGATGTATCCAGAAAAAGGGGGTTTTTGGAATTATTCGTCGGGCGGCGACGACCTTACGTGACCGCAGCGACGGTAGCCTCGACCTGGAGATATCGGTAATATTGACTCTTGTGACTGCAGGCTCCTCCACATCAGGGTCGGAGCGGCTTCTAGCACACGATGCCCTGGATTCTCCTTTTGGCCGTGGTTCCTTCAGGGGGGGCCTTTGTCATGGACCGTGCGTGGCAAATCAACGACCACGCAATGCAGGTAGAACGATTCTCCTGCGAGAGGTCTTCCCTCGAATGTCCGATCTTTTAATCTGCGAACATGCGTACGTCACGAGGGGCATAGGCTCCGCCCGCTGACGTGTTTAGTCAAGTAGTATGTAGTTCCTTTTGCGTTGCTGCCGCTCGCCTTTCTACCCCTCTAACTGACGGGGTGGGGGTTTCAAGGTGGGGGAAAATACACTATGGGAGGGCAGGTTTTTACGTCATTGGTAAAACCCAGTTCTCACTTCGCTCGTTTGTTGTTTCTCACTCACTTCATTGACCTTGACGGCCGCAGACCGTCCTCATCCTCACACAAACCGTCTCACCCTTCTCCACGGGACGAGTTTTAGAGTGGGTGTGGTTAAGGATATGGTCGGGCCTAGGAAGGTTGGAATAATAAAAATCAAGCGAGGGAATAGGAGGTGTAACGGGAAAAACCATTACATTACAAACTCCCACCCTCAGCAAGTAGAGTAGAATTTTCACTTGTGCTTAACAACACAACATCATTACTAACACTTCACTAATATTTTGTTCTCTGCATGAAGTAGCACTCATGAATTAACAGTAGAGTAATATTAACCACTAGATGCGTGTAAAGCATTGTTCTGCATGTTTTCATGTTTTTTTACGTATCACTCTCCCAGTTTCCGGTTGGACTGCGCACTGTTCTCCTGACTGCTTTTTGGCTTGCGCCTAGGGCCCGGGGGAGCGTGCGAGGTTCTGATTTGTGCTGGGACGAGTGCTGCTTGCCTGGTGTGAAATCACCCCGTGCCACACACCCTAGTGGTGACTTGCACGGTACTTGGTAGATGTAGATGTAGATTACCTATAGGTGACCCTGGCAAGGAAAGCATAGGGTATTTTTTCTGGATCAGGATTCACTTACACGTTGGGTTCATCGCCACACCTTATTCTGCTCAGTACTGCTATGTATAGACTTCATCGATGTAAACATCGTTCATCAAAAAGTTGAGCTGTGCTTTCAAAATCTGTGGTAACTCATGTGAGTTTAGGATGGGAGAGGCAGGAGTTCATAAAATCTTACGTTTTCTTACGTAGGGCGTGGGGGGCGTGTGTCATGAAACGTCGAAAATCATCTTACGCGGTATTTGATTGGTCTCTAACGCCGCGCTAGCCGGGAGACTACGTAGGTCTCCACTACTAGGGTGGAGATAAAGTATGCTATTACAAAATAAGGTAGGCCATTGCGCATGTCGCGGGGTACGTGACGTCATGCGTGATGTCGACTGGATTACATTTTCAAGTGTCGACACTTGCAGTCACAGCATGGAAGCAGTTTTTCAAGCGCAGTTTATGCCATAAGTCAGTCATAACACTACCTGCCACACGTCTCTGCGGTGGCTCTCGTGATAGTATGTACGTGGAGATAATCCAGTGTTCTTTGTTGGCGTGCAATTGTACTAACGCGAGTATATATGTTAGAAGTTTCGCTGGTAAGAATATTTTTTTCTTTATTTTTTAATTATTTATTGTGAAAATTGTCTTCTTTGTTTATGTATTATTTTATTTGAACCTCTATATAGGTCTCACTCAGTTTCGACGTTCACGCCCTGTCCCACGCACAGGTGACGCCTCTCTATGGGCTCTGTATACAAGGCTTGACATTTCCTAATTGCGTGATATCATCCAAATGATACATGTGTTTTTCTTTTTCTCTCGAATTTAGCCTTCCAAGGAAATACCACGCAAAATAGCCGAATTTATTCATATTTGTTTTTTATTTTCCGCTTCTTTTTTTGCTCTCCAATAGTTTTTCATCATTTTGCTTACCTTTATCCTCCTCTCTTCCATCCATGGTGTATTGCCACCACACCACCAGGTGTTATTGCCACATTGTTGATACCACATGCTCCGCAAGGCCTCACTTTTGGCCCCGGCGGAAATGAAGAGAGAGAAAAGAGTTGGCAGTTCCTCCGATCCACTCGTTCCGCCAAAAAGCTCTTATTGATAGACCCCGCGTGATGCGCTTCCGCTGCTCCCCTCTCACAGGGGAACATGCAGTATTTAAAAAAAATTACTTCTAGCACGTATTCGTAGATAAACTGGACTTGAAATTTTTCGGAATGAAATTCCTCGTTATTGAAATATTTTTTCTTAAAAATTACGCTCTCGGCGGTGTGTAAACACTAAACTATCAGGAACCCGGGGGATGACTTCACGGAAAGATATCGCTTCCCGGAAACCGTTGTGTATCCTTTTTGAAGTTTGGCTTGATTTTCTTAATATGACGAAATGATTGTTTAAAATTCCTTTGCGGAATGCAATTTATCAGTAATTTGATACTTCACGTAGAAATACATGTAGATTAGAGAAACCATACTCTGTGCTGACGTCAAGCCACAAAGATGCCGTTTTCCACATCTACAAACTACCTTGCGAGCAAGCCGCAGTGGCTTGCGGCAGGAGATGTGATGACACCAGCCATCGAAGGGAATGTAATAGAAAAATGGATGGAGGAGAGGACAGATTTGAATAGTATGTGAACGATTTTTCTTGTGATATGTAACCCTGTTTCTGTTATCATCACTTAGTGCATGGGACGAAGGAATTTTTAAACCAATCAGTTTGGCAGTGCATCAGTTCTGCCAGTTCTAGAGATAAAGAGTGGGGTCGAAATAATTTCCTACGAGTCACAAACTCGCGTCATCTTAATTTCTCAAGTTACCAGAGCCAAGCGTGTTGCCTCCGAGTCTCTAACTGCTCCCAAACTAGTCCCACCATCACCTTTGTAACGCTTTCTGTTTGCTCGTAGTAGTTTTTAACGAAGCCTTCCGCTTTCTTTCGTATTAATTAACTTAGCTAATTAAATCTTAATGTGCAACTTCCAAAATGCTCGCGGCGTATTCGATATTTGGACTAAGCAGAAAAAAGTAGCATCTTGTCACTTTTTAATAGGATAACTTCATACATTTTGCTTGATAAATCTTAGTTTCTATAATTCCCGGTCCACGATTGCCTCAAGCGTCAAAGTTCAACGTATGCATCTAAATGCAAGCGTCCACGATTGCGGTAGCGCCAAAGCGATGCGTCAGAGGTGATCTTCAGTCAAGGTCCGTAGAATTACCATTAATTCCTTGCTATACAGTTACGTGGAGAAAAAAAGAGACATTACTTAAACAAGCTTTTATTCTTCACACCAAAAATTTTGTTCTTTTTGAAGGTTGTGGAATACCCTGTGGAGCGTTCAGGAACAAACAATATCTTTTACCAATTTTCAGTGGAGCAATCAATCTTATTCTATACCATTTCATTCAAGTATTCTACCAGCTGATTGGTAGGTTCTTGGACAGTCCCCATTCTGTATCCCAATCTAATAGAAATTGTCTCGCTTTCCCTCCTAAGGATGGCCCGTTATTAGGTCCCTCTTCAATTCTTCATATCTTCTACCTCCTCTTATTTCGTCCAGAATTCCTATCCTCCTCCTTCCTCTTCCACGCTTCCCCAGTGTTCTCGCCTCTATCACTCTTTTCAACATGCCCTCTCCTCTCAAAACCTCCTCCATCCATCTCTTCTGCCTACTCCGAACCTCTTCCACAAGCTTCCTCTCCTCTCCGACCATATCCAATACATCCTCGTTCGTCTTTCTCGCCATCCAGCTAACCTTCTCCATCCTTCTCCAAACCCACATCTCAAACGCCTCAAGTCTACGTACATCCTCCCTTCGCAATGACCAAGTTTCCGACCCATATAGCGCCACGCTCCATATTAAAGTTTTCAACAGCCTCTTCTTTACGTCTCTTCTCAGACCCCCCCTCATCAATTCCCTTCTCTTCGAAAATGCTTCTTTAGCGAGCGCAATTCTGCATCTGATGTCCTTACCACCAAACCAATTCTCCTCCAAAATACTACCCAGATACGTAAACTGCTCGACCTGCTCTATCTTCTGCCCTCCCACCCTTATATTCAGCCCCGCCCTCTTACTTCTAGAAAATCTTATTACTTTCGTTTTCTTGTGATTGATCTTCATCCCATACTTTTCGCACTGCACCTCTAATGCATTCACCATTGACTGTAACCCCTTGGCCGACTGACTAACTAATGCTTGATCATCTGCATTTCTCACTGATTTTATCAGCTCCCCTCCTACCTTTATTCCTACCTCCTCCTCCCCCCATGCATCCCTTACCATTTCTTCTGAATACACCTTAAAAAGCAACGGCGATAGTGGGCACCCTTGCCGCACTCCCCGCCCTATCGTGGCCCATCCCGATTCTCCATTTGCTACCCTAACCTGCGCCGTCTGGTTCATATACAAATTCCGAATCAGACGCATGTCCCTCCAATCGACCCCTAATTTCTTCAACACTCCCATTAATTTCGTCCATTCCACCCGATCAAACGCCTTCTCGAAATCTACGAAGCATGCAAAAACATCCTGCCCATACTCTAGGTTTCTTTCTACTAGCGTCCTCCTCACCGCTATAGCGTCTCGCGTTCCCGTCCCTCTCCTAAACCCGAACTGGTCGTCACCCAGGTATTCATTTGCCTTCTTCTCTAGCCTTGTGTTTAGAATCCTCAGAACTACTTTGGCCGCGTGGGATATTAAGCTTATTGTCCTATAGTCTTCGCAAGTTTTTGCCTTACTCTTCTTCGGTATAGGAATTAGTACAGTCTTCGCGAAGTTTTCCGGCCACACTCCATCCTTATAAATCCTACGAATAAGCGCAAAAGTTTTCTTCTTCCGTTCTTCCCCATGCTCTTTAAAAACTCTGCAGGTATGTCATCTATTCCCACCGCCTTATTCCTTTTCATGTCTCGTAGAGCTATTTCGATTTCGCTATCAAGGATAGTTGGTCCGATGCCATCTCTGTCTATATCGTCTTCCCTTTCTATATCTAACATATTGGGCCTTATTTCTTTATCATACAGCTCTTCAACATACTCCTTCCACCTCTCCTGGATCTCTCTCGGTTCTACGATCACTTTTCCCGTCTTGTCTGTTATCGTTGTAATTCCCCTTCCCTTATTACCACCCGTCAGTTCCTTTACTTTCCGATATAATGCATCTGCTCTTCCCTCTTTTTGGTATTTCTCTAACGCGTCCATCTGTTCTCTCCACCACGCCTCTCTTGCTTTCTTTGTTTCTCTTCTAAGCCTGTTATTAAATTCTCGGTATATTCTCTTACCTAGCTCTGAGTTTACGCTCTTCCATTTCCTTCTCTCCTTCATCTCCCTGATCATCTCCTTCGTGATCCACGGTTTTCTAATTTTAATTGCACTCACTACGCCTACCGTTGCCTACGCCGCTTCTACAATTCCATTTTTCAGACTTCCCATTCATCTTTCACTGATCTAACTCCATGATCCTCACCCATTATCTCATCCATCTTCTCCCGATACTTCATCTTCATTGCCCCAGTTAATGCCTCCGTATTCCACTTTCGTACCCTCCTTCCCATTCTTATCTTTTTCAGTTTTATCCGACATTTCATGACTAATAAGTTGTGGTCTGTGTCTGCATCAGCTCCTGGATAAGTATGCGAGTTTTTAACACTATTCCTGTATCTGTGACGTACCATTATATAATCTATCTGGAACCTATCTGTGTCTCCTGGCTTCTTCCAAGTGTACCTACGTCGAGGATGATGTCTGAACCATGTATTTGAAATTATTAGGTTATTTCTTCGGCAAAACTCCACAGCTTTCTCGCCCCGGTCGTTTCTCCTTCCTAGCCCGTAATCGCCCACCTCCCGCCCATCTCTTCCTTCACCCACCACCGCGTTCCAATCCCCCATTACTACCAGGTGCTTACTTCCTGGTATCCTACCAATTATTTCCTCTAGCTGATCGTACACCCCATCTACCTCCTCCTCTTTATGATTAGAGGTAGGCATATAAACCTGGATTATAACTAAATTCGTTGGTTCTGCTTTTAGTTCCACGACTATTATCCTATCACTCACCTGTTCTGCATACACTACTTTTCTACCGAGTTTCCTATTCATTATGAATGCAACCCCGCGCTGACTTTCATTCCCTCCACTATTAATTACTCTATAGTCGCTGCTCCAGTAATCCCCGTCATCCTTCCATCTTACTTTACCCAGACCCATGATGTCTACACCCACCCTCTCCATTTCTTGCTTTATATTCTCTAGCTTCCCCGCCCTCAGCATAGTCCTAACATTCCACGTGCCTATTCTGATAGTTTCGTTCCTCTTCTTTATCTTCTTTTCCTCTGCTGCTGCTACGTCTGAGCAAGGATTTCGTGTGATGACGACCGCATGGGGCCTTGCTCCCACCGCTGCCGGGCACGACACTCGGCCCTCTTGGCCGAGTCCCGTAGTTGCCAGGATTCATTATCAATTGAGAACTGTCCATAATTTCAAGGTTTTTGTTTTAATTGAGATAGTATTCCGTGGCCTTACTCAATAGTGTTTTTTACGTGACACCATCACTTCAGAGGCCGCCCCACTGGGGTCAGACGCCTTTAGCAGCCGCCTCACTGAGGTACAGACGCTGCGCAGACTACCATTCGTCTGTCTCTTAACCTTCGACCAATCTGGCATGGGTGACCCTGCCAGGAGCAATGCTCCCGCCAGTGCAGCTCTAGGGGTCATCGGAGCACGCAAGCCCTTCAACCACGACAAGGTTGTAGTCCAAAAGATCAACAATCGGAATTCCCAAACAAGCCTCTATTTGTAAACAAAGTGACAAAATGCATGCATCCGAGTCCTCACTATTGCCACCTATCGTACGGCTTCGAAAAATGAAACAAAAAAACAATGAAAGCGCACTGAACCTGGCGGGGCTGAGCGTAGCAATTGCATCTTCCTGCATCACACAAAAATGGCTGCTTCATAAAAGGCTGATCCACGTACGCAGTCTCCCCTTATACCTTCAAGGCTGAATATTTCAAAGCAATTCGTCATTTTATTATGGAAACGTATGCTCTGCATGTTTACCTCTCAATGTATAAACTATTGGCGTGACATGAAAAGTATATTGTTTAATAGTAATAAATAAAACTAGTAAACTCGTGCGAATCTTTCGCATAGTCAACCATCTCACTTCGTAAAAGTGATTTATTCATTATCAATGAGATCGTTTAAAATTGCACGATTGAAAGCAACATAAATGTCTCCTATCGGCAATAAATAAACTTTCTTATTCGTGTTTTATTCAAAAAGTCTCCGTGGGGGTGTTCTTGTTTCGTTACGCTGTAGCCTAAAAGATTTTTCTTTTAACTTAATTTATAAACAAACAATGTGTTTTAACATAAACTGCAGTAACTTTAAAATAAACAGCATGAGCATGTTCTGTCAGTAGTCGGTAAAAAATCATCGGAAAAGGAGATCGCAGTTGCTTTACATTTGTTTTCACAGTTATGTTTTCCGATTTACTGACATCGGAAGACTAGTAGTAATTTCCTTGCAAGTTACAACTACTTTTAATTTCAAATTCTATTTGAGAAACAGAATGTTTCGTAACCATGAAAACGTTTGTGAATAAACACTTGTAACTTGTGAAATGGACTTGTAACTTGTGGGCATGTAATAAGTAGACTTGAACGTATGAGAAATAGAATTTCACAGGTTAAAAGAGAATAGACTTTTAACTTTGGGACTTGTAGATTTGAGAAACAGGCCCAGGTCGTTACATGCGTATGTAAACACAAACAGTGGAATGCGGATAGAGGTCGTCAACCTACTGGGCAGTAGGGCGATCACTTACGAACGTGGCCGAAACCGCCCGAAGCGACGACCTTTGACGCACAATCGTGGACTCCATTGAAGATTTGCGTGAAGAAAATACCGTTGGACGCTTGAAGTTTACGAACAATCGTGGACTAGACTCAGTGCAAGGCCGCAAAAGTTTCGTGGTAAGCGTGGGTAGATGTTGACTAAAATTTCCTTCGTAAGGTGACAACTAATTAACTAAATTTCTCTAAATTGTGTATCAGTTTATTAGTCAAATATATTTAATTTTTAGTTGTTATAAAACCAAAAGTTTTCCTTAAAAATTGTTAACACATGATTGAAGCAATATGTAGCAGTCGCAACTCTATGATGAGCATAATAAATGCACATCTAACCAGGGTCGTTCGTATGTATATTCACTTTAAAGTCCTACAGCATAGATAAATGTTTGAAGGTGGTATGTTGCATGCCATGCATATGATTCATATGGGAATGTAACTGGAAACGTCTTTCCACTGCTACTATGCTGGGTGATAGGGATGAGCATCGATAGGAAACCATCAATTGTTGACTTCGATATACCATCGAAGCTACACATTCGATGGTGAAAAAAAATCGATCATGATCCATCGGTGATATTTTTTATAATTTAAAGCCTTTAAAGGTTTGGTTTAGTTGACAACTCTGTGGCCAAATGAGAGAAAATTCATTCATTCATTACAGTAATCTACCGGTTAGAGGTAGGTTGTGATGAAAGTCAGAGAATATCCAACGAACTCTTACACGTGCTGTGCCCTTTCTACCTCTTGTATTTCTTTCTTCATCTCAGCATAAGTCCTACCTTTCTTCATCCCGTCCATAAAACCGATTCTCTTCCGTCCCCTTCCCCGCTTACCCAACATCCTTCCCTCTATCACGGCCTTCAGCAAACCATCGTCCCTCATTACCCCCTCCAACCACCTACCCTGTCTTCCCCTAATCTCATCTATTAGTTTCCTCTCCTCGCCCACCATGTCAAGCACTTCCTCATTTGTCTTCCTTTCCGTCCAACGCACCTTCTCCATCCTCCTCCACACCCACATCTCAAAATCCTTCAGCCTATTTTCGTCTTCCTTTCTCAAGGTCCACGTTTCTGCCCCATACAATGCCACACTCCATATCAAGCTCTTTACTAGCCTCTTTTTTACATCCTTACTTAAGGTCCCCGTCATCAGCTCCCTTCTATTATTGAACGCTTCCTTCGCTAGCGCTATTCTCCTCCTAATGTCTTTGCTTCTATGTCCTCTTTCATCTAGCGTACTACCCAAGTAATTAAATTGTTCTACTTGCTCCAGTTTGTGACCTCCTACTCTTATCACCAGCTTCGCTTTCTTTGTCCTACAGAATCTCATTACTTTTGTTTTCCTATTATTTATCTTCATTCCGTATTTCACACACTGCTTTTCCAGTGCATCTACTAAAGTTTGCAGTCCTTTCGATGACCGACTCACCAACGCCTGGTCGTCTGCGAATCTAACCGACTTTATCCACTGGCCTCCTACTTTAATTCCCACATCTAGCTCATCCCATGCTTCTCTTACCATTTCCTCAGCATAGATGTTAAAAATTAAAGGCGACAACGGGCACCCTTGCCGCACCCCGCGACCTATAACTGCCCACCCTGATTCACCGTCCGCTACCCTTACCTGAGCCCTCTGCCCCATATATAAGTTTCGGATGAGTCTCCTATCACGCCAATCTATTCCTATTTTCCCCAGTATCTGCATTACTTTCTCCCAGTTTACTCTGTCAAACGCCTTTTCGAAATCTACAAAACAAGCGAAAACATCCTGATTATGCTCTATGTTTCTATCTATAAGTGTCCTCATTACCGCAATCGCATCTCTGGTTCCCCTCCCCTTCCTAAACCCAAATTGGTCATCGCCTAAATAGCACTTTGCTCTGCTCTCCAATCTTCTATTTAGTATTCTAAGCAACACTTTTGCTGCGTGCGAAATTAAACTGATTGTTCTATACTCCTCGCATTCCGACGCTTTCTTCTTCTTCGGGATAGGTATTAATACTGTTTTCACGAAATCCTCTGGCCATACTCCTTCCTCGTAGATCCTGCGAATAAGTTCGAAAAACGATTTTCTCCCCCTACTACCTAGATTCTTCAGTAGCTCCGAAGGTAGGTTATCGGTTCCCACGGCTTTTCTACCCTTCATCTCTCTTAATGCCCTCTCTTTTTCACTCTCAAGTAACTCTGGCCCGAGGCTATCCTTATCTATTGTTCCTTCATCCTCTAGATCTAGGCTAAGGGGTCTATTCACGCTGTCATATAGCTCCTCTACGTATTCTCTCCATCTTTCTTGGATATCTTCCTGTTCGATTAATATCTTTCCTGTTTTGTCCTTAACCTTTGGTATCGCATGACCTCTCTTACCACCCGATAACATTTTCACCTTGGCGTATAAAGCGCCCACTTCCCCCTCCTCCTGCATCTTTTCCATTTACTCACATTGTCCCTTCCACCAGTTTTCTTTTGCCCGATTGGCCACTCGCCTGAGTTTATTATTCAATTCCTTGTACTTCCTCTTCCCTACGTCGGTGTTCACGTTTTTCCATATTCTTCTCTCCTCCATTTTTTTTATCATTTCTTCTGTAACCCACTGCTTCTTAACCCTCTTCTTTTCCACCTTTCCTATAGTTTTCTCTGCCGCTCCTGCGATGCCTGTTTTTATAACCTCCCATCTCTTCTCTATGGTTCCCATCCGCTTCTCTTCACCTATGTTCTTTTCTACTAGCTCTTGGTATTCCTTCCGTTTCAACCCTTTTAATGCTTCAAGGTTCCACCTCTTTATCTTCCTACCTTTACAAAGCCTTTTGAATCTAACTTCACACTTCATCATCACCAAGTTATGATCCGAGTCCGCATCCGCCCCTGGATAGCTACGAGAGTTTTTTACACTGTTCCTAAATCTCTGCCTCACCATTATATAATCAATTTGGTATCTCCCAGTATCACCCGGCATTTTCCATGTGTACCTACGCCTGGGGTGATGTTTAAACCAAGTGTTTGTCACTACTAATTTATTTCTTCTACAAAATTCAACTGCCTTTTCCCCGCGATCATTTCTTCTTCCTAGCCCAAACCCTCCTACTTCTAATCCGTCCCTCCCTTCTCCCACCACTGCATTCCAGTCACCCATCACTATCAGGTTTTTCTTCCCCGGCACTTCTCTAATTATTTCTTCTACTTGCTCGTACACCTCTTCCACCTCTTCCTCCCTATGGCTGCTCGTAGGCATGTATACCTGGACCAGTACGAAATTCGTCGGGCGTGCTTTTATTTCTACCACTAGTATCCTATCGTTCACCTGTTCAATGTTTACCACCCTCAGTCCCAACTTTGTGTTCAGTACCATGCCTACCCCCAGTTGACTCTCATCTCCCCCACTATAGATCACCCTGTAGTTATCACTCCAATAGTCCCCGCTATCCTTTCATCTAAACTCGCACAATCCCAAAGCATCTATTTTTCCTTTTTCCATTTCCTGCTTAATATTTTCAAGCTTCCCAGCCCTCATCATGGTCCTTACGTTCCAAGTTCCAATTTTTACCACTGTTTTCCTCCTCCTCTTCCTCTTTTTCTTCTTCTTCTCCTTCCTTTCCCTTGTATCTTCTGATGATGATTCTGTGCAAGGATTACGTGTGATGACGACCGCGGAGGCCTTGCCTCCCCCGCTGCCGGGCACGACACCCGCCCTAGTGGGCGGCGTCCCGTAGTTGCCAGGAATCAGATCTCTTTGAGAGAAAACTAAGAGTCAATAAATGCGCATCATTCTAATCACGTTTATCTTTATTGAACCTTATTGTGAATACTCCTAATATTACGGTATTCGTTTCTTTTTCTTTTCATACGTCATTTATTCTCATTGAATTTACCACCTATAGGACTCAATTCTATTGAAAATTGAAGCAACAGAGTTAGGACAGCATTAGACTCTTGTTCTATAGAAATGGTATCAGAAGATGTTGAGGGTGAAGGATCTCGCGGTTGAGCATCGGAATCATCGATAACGTGTGGAGAGCTAGATGGTTCTGGATTTTCTTTGTCTTAAGAAATTTTTTATGAATACTTTCTAAGTGACAATTTAAATTCGAAGTGTTCCTTGATGTTTTAATTATTTTCCCACAGTGGATACACTTCGCCCTTGTTTCTGAAAGTCTGGAAAAGTGTTTCTAATGCAAACGTTTTGGTGGCATCTTCTCTTAAAATTGAAAATTTCAGGTGAAGATTATGGGAAACACCTGAGGAAAGCATCGGCGGTAACCATCGACTGAGACTATCGATAGTGTGAAAATATCGGTTACAAACTCTCGATGGGGAAAACATCGACCATCGGACGCTAACTATCGATGTTTCTGAAACATCGGCTTTCAATACTCATCCCTACTGGGTGACTTTCGCGTCAGCATCGTTCCCTATTAGCCGTCAGTCACTTCTCGGTGACAGCTGGGTAGCGTACGCCGATGTTTTAGGGCTGCGGCTTTTTCCCTTCAGAGGGTGGGGGACGAGAGTGCGCCTGTGAATAAGGTCGTTTACACGAAATCATGAATATACACTGTGCATGTACAATTCAAATTTATAATTACACGTGCATGAATTCATGCACGTGTATATTCATGCACAAAATAGGGGGGGGAATTATGGCATTTTTTTTAAGGTGTTGGACACAAGGCGGAGGTTTTCGGAGTAAGAGATACCCGCGCGTTTAATTAGAGTCCCCGATTACTCGTCAGTGAGACGGGACATTTGAAATTTTATCTTATTGCGTTCGTGGACTGTCAGGTAAGTATGCATTATTTTGTCAACCGGAAATATTAAGCCCCTGTTTACGGAATTGTGTTGGTTCATCAAATAGGTAGTGGATAGGGAAAGCTCTGTCATTGGCTATTGAGGTTCAAATCATTACCATAATTCTTTTTATCAAGGAGTGATTCCATACAGTTTTGCGTCCATTGCTGGTAAATTTAAAACCAAAATGGTAAAGATATGAAAAGCTTTTAAATGTGACTTAAGTTGTTTTAATTGAATACATAAAAATATATTACATCATACTAGGTTTAGTGCACGAAATGATGTACGCTTTCACTCATGATTACGATTTGCTGTTTGCACTTGAAAATTCTCCTAGTTGAAATATTCTAAAGTAATTACTCGCTCTATTTGCCTGAAATTAACACGTAAAAAAGAACTGTGACGCGCAGGGATCCGTGAGGCGCTTCGTTTAGTAGTGCTCGAAGGGAAGTGGGAGAAAGTCTAAAAATCCACCCCTTTTGCACCATCGGCAGTATTTATACGGCTGCGTCGTCAAAAGCAACTACGAACCAGGGGGGCTATCGCTTATCGTAAGTCGCCGGGAAATGACTCGGTTTTGGACGACTCAGAGCCTCATTTCTCACCTCTAGCGATTTTGTGTCACCTTTTTCTCCTCGTCGGCTTTGTAAGTTCTCGCCCCCCGACCTCACCATCAACTTGGACGAAGGGGTCACAATTCGAGTCGCCCCCTTGATTCGTATTCACTTGGTGGTTGACCACCGTTTGTTTACATTGAAAATTTATATGAAAATGAAGTATTCAATTTTCTGCCTTTGTTTATTGAGGTACCTTTAATGCATGCAGGTTACCTTTCTATGAAGCAGGTTAATGAAATACTCTTTATTAGCCAAATATGCTTGCTCGGGATGGGCCACGATAGGACGGGGAGTGAGGCAAGGATGCCCACTATCGCCGCTGCTTTTTAATGTGTATTCAGAAGAAATGGTAAGGGAGGCTTGGGGGGAGGAGGATGTAGGAATAAAGGTAGGAGGGGAGCTGATAAAATCAGTGAGATTTGCAGATGATCAAGCATTGGTTAGTCAGTCGGCCAAGGGGTTACAGTCAATGGTGAATGCATTGGAGGTGCAGTGCGAAAAGTATGGGATGAAGATCAATCACAAGAAAACGAAAGTAATGAGATTTTGTAGAAGTAAGAAGGCGGGGCTGAATATAAGAGTGGGAGGGCAGAAGATAGAGCAGGTCGAGCAGTTTACGTATCTGGGTAGTATTTTGGAGGCGAATGGGTTTAGTGGTAAGGACATCAGATGCAGATTTCGCTAGCTAAAGAAGCATTTTCGAAGAGAAGGGAATTGATGAGGGGGGGTCTGAGAAGAGACGTAAAGAAGAGGCTGGTGAAAACTTTAATATGGAGCGTGGCGCTATATGGGTCGGAAACTTGGTCATTGCGGAGGGAGGATGTGCGTAGGCTTGAGGCGTTTGAGATGTGGGTTTGGAGAAGGATGGAGAAGGTTAGCTGGATGGCAAGAAAGACGAACGAGGAGGTATTGGATATGGTCGGAGAGGAGAGGAAGCTTGTGGCAGAGGTTCGGAGAAGGCAGAAGAGATGTATGGAGGAGGTTTTGAGAGGAGAGGGCATGTTGAAGAGAGTGATAGAGGGGAGAACACTGGGGAAGCGTGGGAGAGGAAGGAAGAGGATAGGAATTCTGGACGAAATAAGAGGAGGTAGAAGATATGAAGAATTGAAGAGGGATCTAATAACGGGCCATCCTTAGGAGGGAATGCGAGACAATTTCTATTAGGTTGGGATACAAAATGGGGACTGTCCAAGAACCTACCAATCAGCTGGTAGAATACTTGAATGAACTGTATTGATGCTTCTTCAACTTAAGTTTGTCACGCGAGAAATATTAACTGATGTACGTACATACACATAACGCCATTCCCTTTCGGGGTAGGCGAAGACAAAGAGTTAATAATTGCCGTTAGCCGTGGAAGATTGGATCCCTTTCAATAATTTCCTCCATCAAGCCCTATATTTACAAATCACTTCCGTTTCCCTTAGTCTCATGCATTGCTTCATACACGCTCTCCCATTCTTAAGACTCCTAATATCACTACTTTTCAGAGTCTCTTCCACCACATACACCCACGACTTTCGCTGTCTACCCCTTCCCCTCACACCATTCACTCTACTATCATACATCTCGTTCGTTAAATCAAGGTAGATGAGCTCTACGGCCTCTATAGATTAAACAGATCTGTTGAATTCTGTTTAATCTCGTTCGTTACTTGAATCTCCCTCAATTTTCGTCAAGCGTATTGTGGGAAGATTTTCGGATGAAAAAGTAAAACAGAGGTGCTATTTCGCACTCGTCCGGCCACACCTTGATTATGCAGCGAGCATATGGGATCCGGTGCAGAAAGACTTAATCCGAAAACTTAATTAAATACAAAGGAAAGCTGCGCGATTCGTCAAAAACTGCTACGGGCGTACAGACAGCGTTACACAGATGTTAAACGAATTAGGATGGGAGCCGCTAGAGACTCGGAGGCTGCGCGCTAGGCTTAGATTGCTTGAACAATTGAGAATAGATATCTTTCAGAGCGACACGGAGAACATCATATTAGAACCCCACTATATTTCCAGGTCCGACAGAAACGATAAATTAAGAGAGATATTTTGCCGAACGGATAGGTATGGGAATTAGTTTTTCCCCCGAACAATAAGGGACTATAATAAATGCAAGGGGTAATTTCATTAGAGCGTTTCCTTTTTATATGTAAACGGCTGGTGTCCTAACACCCCCCGCCACATGCTCATTGAGGCGGCTTACGGGGTAGTATGTAGATGTAGAATCTCTTGACATGGCCAATTCAACGAAGCACACTCCACTATCCACACATTAGCACGCATCATATATGTATGCCCATTATTGGACCACCCATTCCACATTCCTTCACCACCCTTTCGTTTTCAACCCTATGCATCCTACTCAGGCGGCAAAAACTTTTCAGGTATCCTATTTCCATTTCACTTAACCTACTCTTAAGCCTATCCTGACATACCCAGGTTTTGCTGGCATATAATTGCTCCATCGGGAGAAGAACACTTGTACACTGCGTTTTTTTCTTTCCCAGACTAACAATCATTCCTAGATATCCTCCACGCGTTACCGCTCACGCGTCACACGCACGCCATATCGCCGTTCCACAATAACTGTGACGCAATTTCAAAAACGTATATTTTACAGGAGAGCAAAAAACAAAGCTTGAATATTTCGAACATTCTCGTGACAGGCAACAATGGTAGAAATAAAGCATATTCATGTATAATACAATGCTTTAGATTACCTACTTCCAATTTCCAGACCTTTGGATGACATCACCTTTACTATAGTGGGGTATTCCCCCCTTCTTTTAGCGTGGATTGTAATTATGTCATTGTTCCTCCGAAATGGACGCTCTGCCGAAGTGGAACTTAGGTATTTTAGGTAAATCTACATATTATTTCAAAGCGTTGCTTATTGTCAAATAGTTATTTTAATGCTGCAAAAGTATTATAATATAATCATTTTAATTATAAAAATGGTAATCGCCATGACAAAAGTTTGTCAAGGAAAAAACAAACTTATTACACAAATTAATAAAGTAAGTTATTTAAAAAAACGTTTGAATTCATTTTAAGTTTTCATAAAATGCCCTGTAGAAGTGCGGAATCATGTTATTGTTGCACAAACTTTCCAATCTTTCAATTTGTTGTCATGGAGGACTATTTTTCTGGAGTATGCAGGATTCAATGTCATGTTGCTTGGATCTATCCTATCATAAAATCGTCTCCTTGCATTCTTGAATTCAACTTTCCCCCAATATGGCTGTTTATAGCTGTGTTTAAAGAAAATTACATTGTTGCCTTTCTCAAATTTTATCATTTTAACTGCAGAAATTTTAAAATTCTTTCCAGAGATATCCTTGAACATCTTTGGGGCCATCTCGTTAAATAAACTCTTGAAATCTATGAAGTCTTCATACCCCATTTCCCTTACTTGCAGGGGTTTCCTTTTCTTTTTCAAGTTTCTGATAAATGAAACATATTGATCAGGATGTTTCATGATTTTCTCATGACCAACTGACAGTTGCCCTTCTCTTGGACTACAACCTTGTCGTGGTTGAAGGGCTTGCGTGCTCCGATGACCCCTAGAGCTGCACTGGCGGGAGCATTGCTCCTGGTAGGGTCACCCATGCCAGATTGGTCGAAGGTTAGGAGACAGACGAATGGTAGTCCGCGCAGCGTCTGTACCTCAGTGAGGCGGCTGCAAAAGGCGTCTGACCCCAGTGGGGCGGCCTCTGAAGTGATGGTGTCACGTAAAAAACACTATTGAGTAAGGCCAAGAAATACTACCTCAATTAAAACAAAAACCTTGAAATTATGGACAGTTCTCAATTGATAATGAATCCTGGCAACTACGGGACTCGGCCAAGAGGGCCGGGTGTCGTGCCCGGCAGCGGTGGGAGCAAGGCCCCTGCGGTCGTCATCACACGAAATCCTTGCTCAGACGAAGCAGCAGCAGCAGCAGAGGAAAAGAAGATAAAGAAGAGGAACGAAACTATTAGAATAGGCACGTGGAATGTTAGGACTATGCTGAGGGCGGGGAAGCTAGAGAATATAAAGCAAGAAATGGAGAGGGTGGGTGTAGACGTCATGGGTCTGGGTGAAGTAAGATGGAAGGATGACGGGGATTACTGGAGCGGCGACTATAGAGTAATTTATAGTGGAGGGAATGAAAGTCAGCGCGGGGTTGCTTTCGTAATGAACAGGAAACTTGGTAGAAAAGTAGTGTATGCAGAACAGGTGAGTGATAGGATAATAGTCGTGGAACTAAAAGCAGAACCAACGAATTTAGTTATAATCCAGGTTTATATGCCTATCTCTAATCATAAAGAGGAGGAGGTAGATGGGGTGTACGATCAGCTAGAGGAAATAATTGGTAGGATACCAGGAAGTAAGCACCTGGTAGTAATGGGGGATTGGAACGCGGTGGTGGGTGAAGGAAGTGATGGGCGGGAGGTGGGCGATTACGGGCTAGGAAGAAGAAATGACCGGGGCGAGAAAGCTGTGGAGTTTTGCCGCAGAAATAACCTAGTAATTACAAATACATGGTTCAGACATCATCCTCGACGTAGGTACACTTGGAAGAAGCCGGGAGACACAGACAGGTTCCAGATAGATTATATAATGGTACGTCACAGATACAGGAATAGTGCTAAAAACTCGCATACTTATCCAGGAGCTGATGCAGACACAGACCACAACTTATTAGTCATGAAATGTCGGGTAAAACTGAAAAAGATAAGAATGGGAAGGAGGGTACGTAAGTGGAATACGGAGGCATTAACTGGGGCAATGAAGAAGAAGTATCGGGAGAAGGTGGATGAGATAATGGGTGAGGATCATGGAGTTATATCAGTGGAAGATGAATGGGGAAGTTTGAAAAATGGAATTATAGAAGCAGCGAAAGCAACGGTAGGCGTAGTGAGTGCAACTAAAATTAGAAAACCGTGGATCACGAAGGAGATGATCAGGGAGATGGAGGAGAGAAGGAAATGGAAGAGTGTAAACTCAGAGCTAGGTAAGAGAAAATACCGAGAATTTAATAACAGGCTTAGAAGTGAAACAAAGAAAGCAAGAGAGGCGGTATCCTAGATAGCGAAATTGAAAGAGCTCTACGAGACATGAAAAGGAATAAGGCGGTGGGAATAGATGACATACCTGCAGAGTTTTTAAAGAGCATGGGGAAGAACGGAAGAAGAAAACCTTTTGCGCTTATTCGTAGGATTTATGAGGATGGAGTGTGGCCGGAAAACTTCGCGAAGGCTGTACTAATTCCTATACCGAAGAAGAGTAAGGCAAAAACTTGCGAAGACTATAGGACAATAAGCTTAATATCCCACGTGGCCAAAGTAGTTCTGAGGATTCTAAACAGAAGGCTAGAGAAGAAGGCGAATGAATACCTGGGTGACGACCAGTTCGGATTTGGGAGAGGGACGGGAACGCGAGACGCTATAGCGGTGATGAGGACTCTAGTAGAAAGAAACCTAGAGTATGGACAGGATGTTTTTGCATGCTTCGTAGATTTCGAGAAGGCGTTTGATCGGGTGGAATGGACAAAATTAATGGGAGTGTTGAATAAATTAGTGGTCGATTGGAGGGACAGGCGTCTGATTCGAAATTTGTATATGAATCAGACTGCGCAGATTAGGGTAGCCAATGGAGAATCGGGATGGGCCACGATAGGACGGGGAGTGAGGCAAGGGTGCCCACTATCGCCGTTGCTTTTTAATGTGTATTCAGAAGAAATGGTAAGGGAGGCTTGGGGGGTGGAGGATGTAGGAATAAAGGTAGGAGGGGAGCTGATAAAATCAGTGAGATTTGCAGATGATCAAGCATTGGTTAGTCAGTCGGCCAAGGGGTTACAGTCAATGGTGAATGCATTAGAGGTGCAGTGCGAAAAGTATGGGATGAAGATCAATCACAAGAAAACGAAAGTAATGAGATTTTCTAGAAGTAAGAAGGCGGGGCTGAATATAAGGGTGGGAGGGCAGAAGATAGAGCAGGTCGAGCAGTTTACGTATCTGGGTAGTATTTTGGAGGCGAATGGGTTTAGTGGTAAGGACATCAGATGCAGAATTTCGCTAGCTAAAGAAGCATTTTCGAAGAGAAGGGAATTGATGAGGGGGGGTCTGAGAAGAGACGTAAAGAAGAGGCTGTTGAAAACTTTAATATGGAGCGTGGCGCTATATGGGTCGGAAACTTGGTCATTGCGAAGGGAGGATGTGCGTAGGCTTGAGGCGTTTGAGATGTGGGTTTGGAGAAGTATGGAGGAGGTTAGCTGGATGGCGAGAAAGACGAACGAGGAGGTATTGGATATGGTCGGAGAGGAGAGGAAGCTTGTGGAAGAGGTTCGGAGAAGGCAGAAGAGATGGATGGAGGAGGTTTTGAGAGGAGAGGGCATGTTGAAGAGAGTGATAGAGGGGAGAACACTGGGGAAGCGTGGGAGAGGAAGGAAGAGGATAGGAATTCTGGACGAAATAAGAGGAGGTAGAAGATATGAAGAATTGAAGAGGGATCTAATAACGGGCCATCCTTAGCAGGGAATGCGAGACAATTTCTATTAGGTTGGGATACAAAATGGGGACTGTCCAAGAACCTACCAATCAGCTGGTAGAATACTTGAATGAATGAACTGACAGTTGAGCCGTTGTTCTCCCGAAGAGGCACAGTGTGAGACTGACATTTCAATAACAGCGCAACTGCTCCCTAGCGGTCTATAGAGTAACTACACCTCTGTCGTTTTACAACCACATACTAGGGATTGGAAATTTAAATCCAGAATCAATTTTCGATTAATCGACTTTCCATTTTGGGTTTTAAAATCGAAATTCTATGAATTCTATTTTTTGCCCAAAATAATCGAAAAATCGCAATCGATATTGACACATAGTAAAGTAATTGTCTGCTGAATTACGGATGTGCTGTTGTAACAAAATGCAAAATATGGGTTAATGGAAGCACTAGGGATAAGAACCGAATACAGTTAAATTTATTGATACAATATATTATTTTAAAGATATAAATATGATATACAGGGAAGTAAAATTCCATAACAGATACTTATAAACTTATAGGTAATATAACAAGCAAATTATATATAGTTTAATAGCAATAAGAATTCTATATTGAAAAGTGGGTATAACACAAAATTAAAAACAGAATTTTTTTTATTTCTTGTTTGCAAAGCCGTGGAACCAGTGTTCCTCAGGGATGGACATTAAGAATACTAACATATTTAAATGTTCTCCGAATAATCGGTTTTGAACCTGATTTGCCCGGCCCGGCACCGGCGACGCCCGGCAACCCGGCGTGAGAAAATGGTCGCTCACACGGCACGGTAGAGGCAACTATAGATAAAATCCTGCTGGCTGGTTAGTATACGTGGGGATATTCTCCCTCAATCTCCTTCCAAGCTGGTAGTGGATCAGAGTTGGACTTGCGGTCGACTGGAGGGCGGTTCACGAACTGGCGCAGCTCGATTGGCAAAATTCAAACGCTAGCTTTAGCTAGCAAGCTAAAAATCGAAAATCGATCGGCTAGAATCGATTTTGATCGGTTTTTTCAAAACAAAAAGTCGACTTCGATTAAAACGAAAATCGGAGTGTGATAATCGATTTTCGATTAAAATCGAAATCGATTTTCCAATCCCTACCACATACCCTAACAAAGTCTAATCCTATTCACTCATTTAAGTCAATTTGACCATTTTTGCAATTGCGTTATTGTTCTTCCGGAACGGCGATATGATCTCTTCATGTACCCTTCCATCTTCGAAAACATTCGGTCATGATTTACAAAATCGTGTACTAGTACAATTACATCGTGAATTACCCTCATTATAATATCATTCTTATCCCTATCTCCCTATCAAAAATTACTACTTTGGTCTTTGACGCATGTATCCTCTGATACATTGTCTTTCATACTTCATAGAAGTTATCCAGGAGAACCTGTAACTTCACTGGACTCTCAGACAGCAACACAGCATTCTGTGCATACAAAAGAACTCAAAAATTTATATCTCCAACCATTACACCGACGTTATCCCTACACGCATCCCTCATACATTTATCCACAGATAAACTCTGAATAGCCACAGTGTTATTACGCAGCAGTGCTTAACGCCGTAATTCATTTCACACCAGTCAATAGAGACCCATTTGCTCTCACACTTTCCTTACTATTAACACACGTCATCTTCATAACATTCAATATCTGCCCACTCACTCCATAGTCCTTCAAAACCTTCCACAGCTTATTTATATTCACCATGCCATATACCTTCTTTAATTCCACAAATGCTCAACATGCTTTCTTTCGCATGTCCATACATTTCTCTAACACTTGGTGCAGTGTGAGCAGCTAATCACTACAGACCCTCAAAGACATAAAACCACGGTGTACACCCCAAATGATGTCGACCGTAATCTTCCTAACTCTTTCCAATATTATTTTACTGAACACTTTTCCCGGAACACTCAAACTAATTTCTCTCTAATTTTTATATTCAGTCTTTCTACCCTTCCCTTTGTATAATGGAACTATTATCGTATTCTTCCAATCTCTTTAAATATCAGGAGCCTATAAACATTAATTATACAATTCAGGAGATACGTATATTTTACAGGAGAGCAAAAAACAAAGCTTGAATATTTCGAACATTCTCGTGACAGGCAACAATGGTAGAAATAAAGCATATTAATGTATAATACAATGCTTTAGATTACCTACTTCCAATTTCCAGACCTTTGGATGACATCACCTTTACTATAGTGGGGTATTCCCCCCTTCTTTTAGCGTGAATTGTAATTATGTCATTGTTCCTCCGAAATGGACGCTCTGCCGAAGTGGAACTTAGGTATTTTAGGTAAATCTACATATTTTTTCAAAGCGTTGCTTATTGTCAAATAGTTATTTTAATGCTGCAAAAGTATTATAATATAATCATTTTAATTATAAAAATGGTAATCGCCATGACAAAAGTTTGTCAAGGAAAAAACAAACTTATTACACAAATTAATAAAGTAAGTTATTTTAAAAAACGTTTGAATTCATTTTAAGTTTTCATAAAGTGCCCTGTAGAAGTGCGGAATCATATTAGCAATGAAAATACTTTGTGACTTCCACAGTTTATTTATTTTGAACTACCGGTTTCGGCTGTCAAGCCATCATCAGGTACATTGAAGAAAAACATTGAAAAACAGACAGCCGAAACCGGTAGTTCAAAATAAATAAACTGTGGAAGTCACAAAGTATTTTCATTGCTAATATGGAGCCCTTCCACCACGTCATAGCTTCTAGTTTCGATTTAATTGCGGAATAATGTTATTGTTGCACAAACTTTCCAATCTTTCAATTTGTTGTCATGGAGGACAATTTTTCTGGAGTATGCAGGATTCAATGTCATGTTGCTTGGATCTGTCCTATCATAAAATCGTCTCCTTGCATTCTTGAATTCAACTTTCCCCCAATATGGCTGTTTATAGCTGTGTTTAAAGAAAATTACATTGCTACATTTCTCAAATTTTATCATTTTTACTGCAGAAATTTTAAAATCCTTTCCAGAGATATCCTTGAACATCTTTGGGGCCATCTCGTTAAATAAACTCTTGGAATCTATGAAGTCTTCATACGCCATTTCCCTTACTTGCAGGGGTTTCCTTTTCTTTTTCAAGTTTCTGATAAGTGAAACATATTGATCAGGATGTTTCATGATTTTCTCATGACCAACTGACAGTTGAGCCGTTGTTCTCCCGAAGAGGCACAGTGTGGGACTGACATTTCAATAACAACGCAACTGCTCCCTAGCGGTCTATAGAGTAACTACACCTCTGTCGTTTTACCACCACATACTAGGGATTGGAAATTTAAATCCAGAATCAATTTTCGATTAATCGACTTTCCATTTTGGTTTTTAAAATCGATTTTCTAAAAATTCTATTTTTTGCCCAAAATAATCGAAAAATCGCAATCGATATTGACACATAGTAAAGTAATTGTCTGCTGAGTTACGGATGTGCTGTTGTAACAAAATGCAAAATATGGGTTAATGGAAGCACTAGGGATAAGAACCGAATACAGTTAAATTTATTGATACAATATATTATTTTAAAGATATAAATATGATATACAGGGAAGTAAAATTCCATAACAGATACTTATAAACACATAGGTAATATAACAAGCAAATTACATATAGTTTAGTAGCAATAAGAATTCTATATTGAAAAGTGGGTATAACACAAAATTAAAAACAGAATTTTTTTTATTTCTTGTTTGCAAAGCCGTGGAACCAGTGTTCCTCAGGGATGGACATTAAGAATACTAACATATTTAAATGTTCTCCGAATAATCGGTTTTGAACCTGATTTGCAATTTACCCGGCGTGAGAAAATGGTCGCTCACACGGCACGGTAAGGCAACTATTGATAAAATCCTGCTGGCTGGTTAGTATACGTGGGGATATTCTCCCTCAATCTCCTTCCAAGCTGGTAGTGGATTAGAGTTGGACTTGCGGTCGACTGGAGGGCGGTTTACGAACTGGCGCAGCTCGATTGGCAAAATTCAAACGCTAGCTTTAGCTAGCAAGCTAAAAATCGAAAATCTATCGGCTAGAATCGATTTTGATCGGTTTTTTCAAAACAAAAAGTCGACTTCGATTAAAACGAAAATCGGAGTGTGATAATCGATTTTCGATTAAAATCTAAATCGATTTTCCAATCCCTACCACATACCCTAACAAAGTCTAATCCTATTCACTCATTTAAGTCAATTTGACCATTTTTGCAATTGCGTTATTGTTCTTCCGGAACGGCGATATGATCTCTTCATGTACCCTTCCATCTTCGAAAACATTCGGTCATGATTTACAAAATCGTGTACTAACACAATTACATCGTGAATTACCCTCATTATAATATCATTCTTATCCCTATCTCCCTATCAAAAACTACTACTTTGGTCTTTGACGCATGTATCCTCTGATACATTGTCTTTCATACTTCATAGAAGTTATCCAGTAGAACCTGTAACTTCACTGGACTCTCAGACAGCAACACAGCATTCTGTGCATACAAAAGAACTCAAAAATTTATATCTCCAACCATTACACCGACGTTATCCCTACACGCATCCCTCATACATTTATCCACAGATAAACTCTGAATAGCCACAGTGTTATTACGCAGCAGTGCTTAACGCCGTAATTCATTTCACACCAGTCAATAGAGACCCATTTACTCTCACACTTTCCTTACTATTAACACACGTCATCTTCATAACATTCAATATCTGCCCACTCACTCCATAGTCCTTCAAAACCTTCCACAGCTTATTTATATTCACCATGCCATATACCTTCTTTAATTCCACAAATGCTCAACATGCTTTCTTTCGCATGTCCATACATTTCTCTAACACTTGGTGCAGTGTGAGCAGCTAATCACTACAGACCCTCAAAGACATAAAACCACGGTGTACACCCCAAATGATGTCGACCGTAATCTTCCTAACTCTTTCCAATATTATTTTACTGAACACTTTTCCCGGAACACTCAAACTAATTTCTCTCTAATTTTTATATTCAGTCTTTCTACCCTTCCCTTTGTATAATGGAACTATTATCGTATTCTTCCAATCTCTTTAAATATCAGGAGCCTATAAACATTAATTATACAATTCAGGAGATACGTATATTTTACAGGAGAGCAAAAAACAAAGCTTGAATATTTCGAACATTCTCGTGACAGGCAACAATGGTAGAAATAAAGCATATTAATGTATAATACAATGCTTTAGATTACCTACTTCCAATTTCCAGACCTTTGGATGACATCACCTTTACTATAGTGGGGTATTCCCCCCTTCTTTTAGCGTGAATTGTAATTATGTCATTGTTCCTCCGAAATGGACGCTCTGCCGAAGTGGAACTTAGGTATTTTAGGTAAATCTACATATTATTTCAAAGCGTTGCTTATTGTCAAATAGTTATTTTAATGCTGCAAAAGTATT
The DNA here is from genome assembly GCA_963573305.1 of Pyrrhosoma nymphula. Classification (NCBI taxonomy): domain Eukaryota; kingdom Metazoa; phylum Arthropoda; class Insecta; order Odonata; family Coenagrionidae; genus Pyrrhosoma; species Pyrrhosoma nymphula. The sequence continues at coordinate 98,584,285 of OY754332.1, read as the reverse complement.
ATAATATAATCATTTTAATTATAAAAATGGTAATCGCCATGACAAAAGTTTGTCAAGGAAAAAACAAACTTATTACACAAATTAATAAAGTAAGTTATTTTAAAAAACGTTTGAATTCATTTTAAGTTTTCATAAAGTGCCCTGTAGAAGTGCGGAATCATATTAGCAATGAAAATACTTTGTGACTTCCACAGTTTATTTATTTTGAACTACCGGTTTCGGCTGTCAAGCCATCATCAGGTACATTGAAGAAAAACATTGAAAAACAGACAGCCGAAACCGGTAGTTCAAAATAAATAAACTGTGGAAGTCACAAAGTATTTTCATTGCTAATATGGAGCCCTTCCACCACGTCATAGCTTCTAGTTTCGATTTAATTGCGGAATAATGTTATTGTTGCACAAACTTTCCAATCTTTCAATTTGTTGTCATGGAGGACAATTTTTCTGGAGTATGCAGGATTCAATGTCATGTTGCTTGGATCTGTCCTATCATAAAATCGTCTCCTTGCATTCTTGAATTCAACTTTCCCCCAATATGGCTGTTTATAGCTGTGTTTAAAGAAAATTACATTGCTACATTTCTCAAATTTTATCATTTTTACTGCAGAAATTTTAAAATCCTTTCCAGAGATATCCTTGAACATCTTTGGGGCCATCTCGTTAAATAAACTCTTGGAATCTATGAAGTCTTCATACGCCATTTCCCTTACTTGCAGGGGTTTCCTTTTCTTTTTCAAGTTTCTGATAAGTGAAACATATTGATCAGGATGTTTCATGATTTTCTCATGACCAACTGACAGTTGAGCCGTTGTTCTCCCGAAGAGGCACAGTGTGGGACTGACATTTCAATAACAACGCAACTGCCCCCTAGCGGTCTATAGAGTAACTACACCTCTGTCGTTTTACCACCACATACTAGGGATTGGAAATTTAAATCCAGAATCAATTTTCGATTAATCGACTTTCCATTTTGGTTTTTAAAATCGATTTTCTAAAAATTCTATTTTTTGCCCAAAATAATCGAAAAATCGCAATCGATATTGACACATAGTAAAGTAATTGTCTGCTGAGTTACGGATGTGCTGTTGTAACAAAATGCAAAATATGGGTTAATGGAAGCACTAGGGATAAGAACCGAATACAGTTAAATTTATTGATACAATATATTATTTTAAAGATATAAATATGATATACAGGGAAGTAAAATTCCATAACAGATACTTATAAACACATAGGTAATATAACAAGCAAATTACATATAGTTTAGTAGCAATAAGAATTCTATATTGAAAAGTGGGTATAACACAAAATTAAAAACAGAATTTTTTTTATTTCTTGTTTGCAAAGCCGTGGAACCAGTGTTCCTCAGGGATGGACATTAAGAATACTAACATATTTAAATGTTCTCCGAATAATCGGTTTTGAACCTGATTTGCAATTTACCCGGCGTGAGAAAATGGTCGCTCACACGGCACGGTAAGGCAACTATTGATAAAATCCTGCTGGCTGGTTAGTATACGTGGGGATATTCTCCCTCAATCTCCTTCCAAGCTGGTAGTGGATTAGAGTTGGACTTGCGGTCGACTGGAGGGCGGTTTACGAACTGGCGCAGCTCGATTGGCAAAATTCAAACGCTAGCTTTAGCTAGCAAGCTAAAAATCGAAAATCTATCGGCTAGAATCGATTTTGATCGGTTTTTTCAAAACAAAAAGTCGACTTCGATTAAAACGAAAATCGGAGTGTGATAATCGATTTTCGATTAAAATCTAAATCGATTTTCCAATCCCTACCACATACCCTAACAAAGTCTAATCCTATTCACTCATTTAAGTCAATTTGACCATTTTTGCAATTGCGTTATTGTTCTTCCGGAACGGCGATATGATCTCTTCATGTACCCTTCCATCTTCGAAAACATTCGGTCATGATTTACAAAATCGTGTACTAGTACAATTACATCGTGAATTACCCTCATTATAATATCATTCTTATCCCTATCTCCCTATCAAAAACTACTACTTTGGTCTTTGACGCATGTATCCTCTGATACATTGTCTTTCATACTTCATAGAAGTTATCCAGTAGAACCTGTAACTTCACTGGACTCTCAGACAGCAACACAGCATTCTGTGCATACAAAAGAACTCAAAAATTTATATCTCCAACCATTACACCGACGTTATCCCTACACGCATCCCTCATACATTTATCCACAGATAAACTCTGAATAGCCACAGTGTTATTACGCAGCAGTGCTTAACGCCGTAATTCATTTCACACCAGTCAATAGAGACCCATTTACTCTCACACTTTCCTTACTATTAACACACGTCATCTTCATAACATTCAATATCTGCCCACTCACTCCATAGTCCTTCAAAACCTTCCACAGCTTATTTATATTCACCATGCCATACACCTTCTTTAATTCCACAAATGCTCAACATGCTTTCTTTCGCATGTCCATACATTTCTCTAACACTAGATGTCGATTGAGCTGCGTAATGAAACAAATGACGATCCAGTAGCGTGTGCAAAAACAAATGGCGATAGAGCTGCGTGATGAAACAAATGACGATTGAACAGCGTGAGCGGGGGGTAATATGGCTACGTCGCAGCTTAATTCTCACTCGATTCTCATGACTGTGAGATATATCGAAGAGTTCGATATATATCTAAGCGGTGTGAGTCTAGAGGCGTACGATTGGAATCGCGATCGAGCAGCGCAGAAACACATGACGATCGAGCAGCGTGAGCGTGCAAAGATCTTTTTTTTCTTACCTTTTTTCTCACTACAAGATGCCTTGCGATTTCTTTCGACTTGGCATTACAGGGTAAGGGTGAATGAGAGGATTTTATTTTTTGGAAATTAAACACATTAGACAATATAGTAGTAATTCATTTTTTTTTATTTCAGGTAACATATGATTATTTATTGAAAAATACAAACAATTTCCAATTTATTGGAAAAAAATTTAACATCTGATAATGTGCGTAGAAATAACCACATTGAAAGTTTTTTCACTTCACACACAGTCAACTGAAAGTGCTTTTCACTTCATGCTTACTGTTTCTATTACCGCTCGTATTTTTTCCCTTGAAGCATGGGCTAGAAGCCATTTTTTCAACTTCGAGCAGTTTTTCACAGCACATGCGAAATTACCCGTCTGGTGACATTCTAAGGAGCAAAAAATCTCCAATGATTGAAGATACTTTAAGGAGGGAATGTTGAAATATTTTTGAAGTTCCCACACAGGACGCCCCAAGGCGTACGAAAGGAATTGGCATTTTTCCACTCCCTTTGCGAATAGATAATTATAAGACCATGTTTCATTTTTCAGAATTTGAGGAAATTCAGTGTATGGCACGGTCCCCGCATCTGAGGGTATCCCGTGGTATGAATTCTCCAACCATATATTTTCAGAGCTATTTTGCATTTCAGGGGGAATCTGGAAAACCCACGACTTTCGTCGGTCATAATCGAGATCCTCCATCGCAAATTCTCTGACTACAAACTCATTCACCCCATTTCTCCTTCGTATGAGTGCTTGGATATCTAAGACCACCGCCTTGATTTCCATGCCTCCACTCGGGAAAAGTTTAGGGTTCGACATCGAATGGGAATGGTATTGATATACTCAAGGGTCTGACTTTATTCTCGTCACCAAAAGTGACGCTCAACCCTGCGGTGATCACACCTTCCAACGCTACACAGATCTTATCCGCTATATCGTTCATAGAATGTTCCCGCCACAAGGCTAATTCTAGGGCTGTATCTATCTTATTGAAAGAGTGTGTAAGTGCCTTCCAATCTGACGCGTTGAGAGGTACTTGGTCTTTTCCCAAAATTACGTGGGGTTGACCAAAATACTTTTTGAAAAGGACGGGTGATTTCACATACAATGGTTTCACACGAGCGTCGAAATAGTCTGTTATTGCTGGAGCTTCGTCTTGCAAGGTGTCCCACAAATCTTGATCAAATGTTGTGGTTTTGTTCAGTGAGGAAATCACCACACAAAGTCCCAAATCCGACGACCAACCGATTCGTACCCACTTGTTTTTGCCTAAGTTGATAGGCACCCGAAGAAGTGCTGTTTCTTCTTGAGGGAACTTTTTTTTGTCTAAGCTGATAGGCTCCCGAAAAAGTGATAGGAAGTCTACCTTAGTTTCTTCTTGAAGCGCTGGTAAAAGTTTTGGAGAGTCTTCCTTAGCTTCTTGAGGATTGGCTCTTGTAGAAGATGTTCGCCTCCGTTTATGATGTGTTCTGGCCGGTTCCTGCATTCTCACTGATGTTTGTGCGGCAATTTTTCTTCCTTATATGCAGCAGATCCTCAGGACGTTCTCTCGGCGAGCGCGCAACATCTCTGGGATGATGGATGACATCGACGTTTCTTACGACCACGCCCAAATTCCTTCCGGAAGAGGTTAGCGGTTATGCAATCGTTGAGTGTGGGACGTATGAACAGGGAGATGAACTTGGAAAGGGAGCGTTGAGTTGATTTGAAGAGTGCATACATACAGCAATATTCACCACAAAGATCTGACTGGAAATTTTGTAACCGAACTCTATTATATTTTTTTATAGTGAATGGCTCAAGAAAGGTGATTATGTCATTAACGAAGGGAGGAAACCCATAGGAATCGAAATACTCTGCTCGAGTCGAGTTGAAAATGTGTACTGCAACCCAATGAGTTCCCGGCTCGTGAGAAGGATCTAAATTGATCACATAAGTTCCACGTTTCGGATAATTGGGAAGACGGTTTGATGGAAATACCCCCCTAAATGCACGTTTCGTTCGAGTATCTCTCGAAAGCAACTCGGCGATGTCATCGGTTTGCATGCTCGATCAATACTTAGATTCTCTCAACCATTGCAACTCTATTAAAATCTACGGTGAGAGCAGATTCGTATTCGGCATATACGATAACTGTCACCGCATTCGCTAAAGGATTCTTGAATTTTATCTCTAACCTAACATTCCCAGTATCAGGTTTCGATATGTGATCATCGTTTCCACTCTTGTCAGGGGTTAAATCCCACGCCATCACCGTGCTACCGTGCGTGAACATGTGCAAAGTTACTTGATTACCCCAATCACTATGATGTGTGCCTAAAGCAGAATAGAGGTGTCTATATGCCTGTACCGCGTGATTGCTTGATCCATCATAATACATTTCAATTGTGTGAGGAGTGCCATTTACGTACACACAGCATTCATACATAGAATAATGATTCAAGCTGAATGGGTTCCTGTTTCTTCTACCCTGAAATGCGTCATCGTCTACAAGTGCAACCATTAAAGTAATTGGAACTTTGCCTATAAATAGGTTGTCGTTGTTGATAATGGTGGTTTGTGCAGGTATCGAGAACGTCTTAACATCTACACTCTTGTATTGATAATAAGCAACCTCACCATTTCTCAAAAGAGCGTTATGCGCTAGCAAAATGGCTGGGTTTATATCGAAATGTGGGACTTTGAGAGTTGCCTGTGTAATTTTAAGGATAGATTTCCCATTTTCACTCTCTTTAATAAAGAACGAAGGTTTAGCTAACTTAAGCACCACATCTAACGAGACGCCATTTAGAAGATAGGCCGATTGATGAAATAGGTCCACGTGCAATTTTCCTTCCAATTCTCTTTCAGAACTATTCTTGAACCATGCCTTCCTTTTTACAAATCCTGCGTTACTTTGATCATGCATGTCATTACCAACGTCTAAACACCAACCATCACACTCGAGGTGCGTACGTGAAGCATCTTCTCCGTAATTTAGTAAATTTTCCAAATATGAGCGGTAATGGTAATTGTCAGAAGATGTTATTCTATCTCCATTTAAGAATACGTTACATTGCTCGAACATGGAATGTAGCAAATTATTGACAACGCCGGGCTGTTCTCCTTCCCCTTCTACGTAGTCTGTACCATTCTCCTTGCACAATTTCACTTTAATATTCAAAACAATTCCATTTAGATCTTTGTATTGATCACCGTTGTCCTTAATCGAGAATCGTAATTCGGTAGCGTTATCAAGAGAGGCGACGGGTTTGTATTCTATATATCTACTACCCTTAATGCTTGATTGTATGCTTGGTCTTTTGAACAACTCTAAGCATGGTGGAACGTACTCCGTCATGATGATACCTCTTCGGAGACGAATACTCAAATAAGCGTTTGAAAACAATTTTAAACTATTTATCTGATTATAGTAGCGGTTATTCTTCGGCGATTAAAGGTAAAGTCTTTCTAATTCAAAATTTACCTACTGTTAATCATATATGTCACGACTTTTTTTACGAGATATCTTCCGCTTTTTCTTTCGCGGTTGTTTTTGCTTTCGTTGTCGCACGCCGCCTCCAATCTGTCTCGTTTTCTTTGTTTTTTTTCTTACATAACGACTGGACCTTCGTCTCTTAGGAGCTCTCAAACCTGACCCTGACATCTCTTTCATCTTATCCTCTGCTTTACGTTTCAAATTATCAAACGCTTCCGCTGACCGTGTTTGCAAGATTTCCTTAGCCGATTTACCACTACCAATATCTGAAATAGCTTTGATGCCTGCTTCTTTCGCCTCTTTCCCGATCACTTTCGCACCTTTTACAACAAGTGGTTTCACAAATTTCCAAAGACCGCTGAAAAAACTCCCTAATCCCCTCCCGCGCTGTGTATATCGACTCGAACGGTACACCGGTCCTATATCACCACTACCTTTCTGCAAAAAGTATCTCTTATACCGATCCACATCCTCCGACATCCCGTTTATGACTGAAGATTGTATGAATCATCAATGTATTTTATGAATGTCTAACAAAATGTAACACTATGGATGATGGATTCACGCTATCGGGAAATGAAAAAGGTTCACCCATCTTATTCGCTAGTAATATTTCTACAGTGTCAAATTCCCTCTTTTCAAGTGCTACGTAATATGGTCGGTTGAATATTTGATGATTACCAACATTAGCGTGCACCACCCTGATGCATCTAGCCATCGTATCTCCAAGGAATTGCGGTTCCACCAAGTCTAAGTAGACAAACACCTGGCTTGACGCTTCGGTCTCTACCGATCTCTTCGTCCGAGATTTAATCAACACATTAGTTAAGAGCGTGCGGAAATCAACCTTCGGCGCGGAATATCTGATTGTGTCAAGTAATTCTTTCAGCGTGTATCGAACATGTACCAACGTGATAATAGGACCTTTACCTGTTACAGATATGGTTATATTTTTACATTCGCTAAGGCTTGAATTAATTGGTGGTGATGATTCCAACCTCTCACCTTGTATTGAATTATAATAAGTCTGAAAAGCGATATCAAATGCCAATTTATCGTTATTATCCTTTAAACTATTTCTCATTTCCAACAGTAATCGCTCAAGCTTGTACGTGGTATGATTAAACAAACGGTGTAATTTACCCTTTACTACCTCAATGTCAATACTCGTCTTGGGATCATTTATTGGTGGATCACAGGTCGGCTTGTGATTTGATTCCATTTCAACATTCGGCCAATTTACATTTGGAAAATTAATTTCGGAAAGCCCTACAAGCCAATCATCCCCAACTGTTACACGCTGCGGTAATTTCGTCCGAAAATGAGCGATGGTGTTTTCGGGAAAATAATTTCCAGAGCTATCGCTCAAGAGAGTAACGTAAAAATCCATCATTTAGACTTGCTTACTTGAGAGGCAGAGATCCAACTGTTGAAATCATCACCATAACCCACCCATTTAACTAAGTATTCAAGCTTCTTACCCTTTCCCCTACGCTTTAAGATATTTTCTATTTCAAATTCCGTATCATCAGTCACCGCTGCTTTGCTCATTTCTTCATCATAAAACGAGCCCTTTACGCTTCTACCACTCAAATCTTTCAATTGGTACGTAGGCACTAATGAGTTACCATCTATATTCACCACTTTGAAAATTTCCTTGGAGAAATTCTGAGTATAGCCCTTTGCGAATGGAAACTTCTCCTTTGATATACGGACGTGATCGCCTATCGAGAATCGAGCTTTCTTTTTTTTACCAGAAGATGGTGTTAAACGACGTGCGATTGCAAATGCGTTATGAATGCTCACCTTCGATGGAGGTACACCCGTGCTTGAGTGTACGCGATTGTTATAACCAGTTAGAAGTTTAGGTAATACATTTACGTATTTCAAGGTATTGAATCTGCTAAAGTACTTGTACATATGAGTCTTAAGCGTTCGGTTAAATCGTTCTACGACTGCTGCCTTCACATCAGGATTGTTGGTAGTATAGAATTTAATTCCTCTATCTGCGAGAAAACGTTTAAATTTCACGTTTGCGAATTCTTTCCCCTTATCGCTCTGCAATTTTAGTGGTTTTCTCCCACCATTCAATATCTTTCGAAAAGCTTGAATTACATCTTCCGCTGATTTACTCTTAAGTGGAGCGGCCCAGGCAAATTTCGAAAAAATATCCACAACAGTGAGAAGGTATGAATATCCTGCGTTATAATTTCTCAAGTTTCTAACGTCGTTGAGATCACATTGCCAGGTATCATCAATGTAAGTCACTGCGTATTTATTCCTCAGAAATTTCTTTCGTGCAGGTCTATGAAGTGTATAAGAATCCTGAGCTTCTAACCATTCCTTTACTTGTTTCTTTGTAAGTTTTTTCCCTATACCTTCCCAAAGTCTTTGAACCGTTGAGAAACTGGCCGGATTTGCCGGATCGTAATATACAGAGCCTAAAAGAGTGCTGTTCGAGGAATTTTCTTCTTTCCTGTACGTTTTTTTGGTGTGGCTTTTAGGAAAACCACCATAACCTTTCATTCCATCTCTGAATTGTTTCTTTTTAAGTCTTTTTCCCCCTACACCTTCCCTAAGCCTCATAATTGTTACAAAGGAGTCCAAGGAATTCTCACTTTTCGCACGCGTTTTGTTTTCTGCGGAGTTAGCTTTCCTTTTCTTTTCATCGGTGTTGAGAGCGCTTCTCTTTCTGGGGATAATTCTTCCGACTTTACATCCTCTAAGCTTATCTCTTCTGCAAAATCGTTTAACAACTCCTCCATATTTCCCGCTCTTCTTAACGCTTTGGTCCATGATTTGTCTATTTTGCGATTAGCTTTCAGAATATGTCTACCTTCTGCGTGAATCTTCTTCTTTTTCTGCAAACTGTTATCCGCGATATTCTTCTCACCAATAGTCTCACTGGCAAGCGATAAAGAAATGGGGCCACCCCTCTCAGTCACTGCGTTTAAATACGCGTCTAATTCTCGTCGGTAATGATGCCACTTTTTGGTATCGTCCATATCAGAACTAAGCACGTTCCGCATTCGCTCGTCTAGATCGGAAATGTTTTTCGTTAAACGCTCCCTCTTTAGCGTGGCCGGATCGATAAGTAACATTTTCTTGAGACTCATTATACTACTCCTATTAATTTACCGAGAAGACCACTCAAAATAGAACCCAAGAGCATTGGTAGAAATCCTCCTTTCTGTTTTAATAAATTTCGTTTCTTTGTAATAGAGATTTTTCGACAACACAACTTTCTAAGTATTTCCTTGTATGGATACAACTTCTTCTTCAAAGTAGGGTTAACCTTATGATTCCCGTTCAAGATATTTACACAACACTCACACAGTGCTTTTATCACGTCTTCGTTTACGCTACCAATGATTGCTTTCCGCAGCTTAGGGTTGGCAGTCTTCAATATTGCAAGAAGATGCTTGTTACGTTTCAATCTCCTCATATTCCGCAGTATCTGCGGGGACGTATACAGAGACTGTATACTCGTTGAAAATATCCGTTCTAAATCTAACGAGATCGTTTGTTTCCTGACAGAGGTCTAAGAGCAAGTAAGTAAACGGCTTAGTCGTCACGCTTTTATAAACCTTTTCAAGTTCTTGTGGAGCTTTGGGATACACCTGTCGAGCTAGGTGGGAGAATTGAGACTGATCACGAGGGTTCTTGAATACGACAATATATTTGGCATTGAGAGAGATGTTGCGAGACTGTGCGCTTTGATAGAAAATGTTCTGCGTAATAAGAATGGCGGAAATGTTCGAGTGATGTGATCCTCTTGTAAACAATTCGCTGACCTCTTTGTTGTAACAGTCGTGCATCAAGTCGTCTATCACGTAAAGAGTGGGTATCTTTCGTGGATTACCAAAGTCTGGCACTCTATGTTGAAACGTAATGCCATTTAGACCTTGAGGTTTACTGTCCGGACTACAACACCAAATTATTCTCGCGATCTCACCGTTTACCATTCGAGCTCTAAGAAAAGTTAACACGAAACTGGTCTTACCGGCACCGGAAGGTCCGGCTAATATGCAGGTGAAGGGATGTTTCCACTTCAACATCTCATCCGTTTAAGCCTAAAGATCGTTCATAACTTCACCTTATAAGCCTCAATTCCGACCTGGGACTGTACTATCAGGTTAAAAAAAACGTACGTTAATCTAAGAGTTACTTCCCTCCAATTTTTGTATGATGCTTTTCAAATTCGATATTAACTCTGGAAAGATGGTGCTGTTACGACAAGTGATTCCAAACAATGAAAGATTATTTTTACCACCTCTTGTTAATGTATTGTTAAATTCACTGTACTCGTAATAGTTTTGATCTCTGAAGAAATATAGTAAACCATTTGTATAGCGGAAGGCCGAACTCAAACCTGCGGGTAATTGTGGAAAAATCCTTGACAACCCTTCGATTCGCTTAGGTATAAATTCACATTCATCTAATTCCATCACAAAGTCATTGCTGAAAAATATGTAAGTTTGTCCTGTATACGTGTTAACGGCAGCTTGAACCTCTGCGCCTCGAGGATAACTTAAATCTATTAGTCTTTTTGGATATCCATGCACTAAGTTGAAACTAGGAAATTTTATCATGTAAACCAGATCTTCAACAAACATGACTACCTCACCAGAGGGTCTCTGGTATATAGCGTTTATTTTGTTGAAAGTAGGTGGAAGAAACGTTAACCAATCTGATATGGGTATTGGACCCTGGAGAGCTCGTGAGGTGTTTTCTAAATCAATTAACCAAACCCAATTCTCGTAAAAGATGTACAAAACTCGATTTGCTATGAGAAATTTGTTCACATCGGAATCTAAGTCGCACAAGAATGGTTTGATTATCTGTTTTGACGTCTTTGTTGGCTTAATATCCTCCTGTTTTTCTTTTTTCTTTTCCTCTCTTTTCCTATCACCATACAAACTTTGAATGGCCATCACATCATCTTCGTGGAGATCTATTTTGTCTCCATTCATATATTGAGCAAACATAATAGACTCCTGATTATTAGAGTGGGAAATACCTAAAGTGTGTCCAATTTCATGTAGCAAGACCTTGTATAAATTAATTTTTTCTATGCTTGTTTTATTGTCCAAATCAAAATAGAAATCCTCATCCTGATCTATATGAATTTCGATGGGTAGCCCGTCCCTGTTGGGATAATCTGCATGGGCTAGAGAGCCTCCTTTCCCAGTAAACGGAGCTGGACATAATCCTAATTTCTTATAATTCCTATGAGAAAGTCGGGTGTTCATTATCAAAATGTCTGTATCTTGCGCATCATGTTCAAACATAAGGTTTGTCTTTTCGCTCCAGGCATTGAAAGCAGCTCTAGTCAATGCGGCAACTTTCACGCTTGCAAAAGCGAAATGCCATTTTATTATGTATTTTTGCCATTTGTAATAGGAAACGGAGTAGCTAATATCATCAGGCACACCACAGCGAGGTTTACTTATCAGATTCATGGTCTCCTCATTGAACTCGCCATCGACTGGGAGGCCGTAAAACTCTTGAAATATTTTTAAAGCATCGCTCACAGACTCGCGTTTCACCTGATTTAGTTCTGAATTATTCATTTTAAGGTACCCATATTCGCTAAGGTAGCTTACTACGCATGGCGTGTAATCTTCTGTATGATTTAGTCCTAAAATAAACGAGACTAACACCAAATTCACGATAAAAAACAACACACTCATTGTGAACGTTCCAAAGTCTAATGGATGAATGGTCTCTCTTCAAGAAAGGAAAGTTTATTTGTATTTATTTTTTGGATATATCTGCACGGTTAATGAAAATATTCAGATGTGGAGTTATCAGTTAGAATTCTTTCGTTTGGACACATCCTACAATTTATCCTCAAAGGTGGAGGGCCGTCTATTTGCGTTCTCCCCTTGTTGTAATGTTCCAAACACCTTTCATATTTCCATTCTTTCTTACCAAGTCTCTCCATTAATCGCGGCAACTCGCTAGGCTTCAAACTTAGTACTAGCGATGGAGGAAGATGAACAATCTCCATATCCGTGAGGTTTGAAATGATGGGATCGTTCAAGAATTTCACAAGAACCTCATTCACTTTGTTAATCTGCTCATCACTGGAGGGGTTTCCAACCCCTAAGGAACACTCGCTATTCATAACTATGAATGAATGCTGTGATGAGCTTGGTGCTACTTATATACTGTTTGCACAAAATTTCCTTTGCAACAGTTTTGCAAACAGGTTTCAACACGATGTAAGAGGAACTTAATTTCATTCATCGAGTTGAAAAGGCCTCCTCATGTGACCTTTTTCTATTAATTTTATAATGCCCCCACGCAAGGGTGTTTATCCCATCCTCACACACGTAACGTTTATCATCGTTAGCGCTCAAAGCAGTTTTGTTTATTTCAACAGTGCGCAACTGATGCTTTTGCGATCTTATCAGAGACATCTTCCTATAAGCGGGTACTTTCTCACGCAAACATGTGACGTAATCATCAAATGATATTGATCTCTCAATCGCAACTTTTTTCACACCTTTGGCTCGTTTACCCTCAACACCATTTTGTACACGATAAGAATAGAGTTTGCTCCTGAGTCCTGCAAAGTGAGTCATAATTTGACCTCCACATTCATCTTTCATCTTACCGATCACTTTCGCGTTCACTGACGAGTAACACGGGTGATCTTTAGAGTAATTGGAAGTATCATATGATGACAGATCGGAGACCATGTCGTTGTAAAAGTCTAAGGTTTTAACTTCAATTACATAGCTATCGGTGTCCATGTACATCAGACGTAAATTTTCACCATACTTTGCTTTAAGATTTTCATAGAAGAAATCGTACATTAGTATTTTAGAAATGTCTAAAACTGCCTGTCCTATATATAAAGGTTTGTTCATTTTGATATTACTTTTTCGTTTGTGAACGGCCACTAAGTTTTCCGCAAAAATGGTTCGATCTAAGAAGAGGGAGCTTGAAATGACCTTATCAAGTCTTTTCTTATTATTGATTAATTCCATGTCAATTCTTTTCCTTACGTTTTCCATCGTTTTCCCAAACACGGCATTGTTCATAAGCTTGTAAAAATCCTTATCAAATTCACTCTGTGCCGTTTTCCGTTTTTGCGAATTAATGTCAATATAGGACTTCATCCACGGTGATTGATCGAACTCTATCACTCGATGTATCTTTTTCAGTCTCAACCCTGAAGACAGTGCCTGCTTGAGATTTCTGTAGTGGATTACGTAGCGCTCTTTATCATTTAAAGTAGTCATTAACTTCATATGCTTCCCAATTGGTGGAGTTTTTCTCTCAGGACAATATGGCAAGTCAGAATGCAAGTCGTGAAATTCTCTCGGGTATTCCAGATCAACTTCTAATACATAACTCTTATCAGAGTTGTCTGGAACTGACATTACATCAATATATTCGATCCAACGAAACCCTGATTTCGGAAGAGGTTCCGATAACGCCCAACCATATAAATTGTTTGCGTCTACGTATGCAAGATACCTAGACTCTTGGTTGACATCAAACTGATCCATGTATTTATTATTAGCTTCCGCGTAACGCGTAACACATTGGCTAATGCCTCCCCGAATGCCTTTCTCCATCAAAAGGATCATGTCATAATCCGTTAACAGTTCAAGCACAACCTTCGTGTGCTTGAGCATTGCATCGAAAGATAGACCTGGTGCAGTGAAATACCATCCTGGATCTAATCCATAAGTTGACATGCAAACGTCCCTAAAGTTTTCAAATACGTCTGCTAATAATAAAACATCTGTCCTAAGGTAAAGATCAGAATACTCTCCTAGACTCTTACATCTGAATTCACTCCACACCTTTTGAGCGAATTCATAGTCAGCATTGGTTATAGAATCCTCGGTAAGAGTACTATAGAATTTGTCTATGGCAGGTAAGCCAACCTCATCAAGTTTTTCCCATGAGTCTACGTATTCATATGGAAAAACACCCTTACGAGAGATGAGATCAACTTTATCTCCAAATATGCGAGCAGTGTGATGAAATTTCTCAATTGAAATGGAGCTCACTAGTTTTGACAGCGAAGTTCCAAGAAACCTAAAACTGTCTATGAATCGATAAGAGAAGTAAGGATCAACGTATTTAGCGAAGGAAATGTATTTTTCTTCGTTGTTTGGGATGCACGTAATTTTCATATCATCATAGCCAAGGTGGGGTACGATCAAGTGACCATCATAATTGGAAAGGTTATGAATGAAAACCGGCAGAAAATTGGGAACTTTGAAATTAACATTGCAGGCTCCGTGAGCTGCTCCTCTAAACTTCCCAGTTATATGATCATGATCTCTAACCCTATCCGCTCCAAGTTCGTCCCCGCAAATGTAACAAGTAGATGTTGTGTGAAAAGCATCAATCTCTTTTTCAGTCATCGTCGTCATTGGTACCACATTTTTATAAACCCCTCGGACGAAACATGCCATATCTTTAAGCTTTTCCAGAAACACTTGTACCGCATCTTCACCCCTGTAAAGAATTGGCTCAAACGTTTCCCCAGTGTTGCTTACCATAAGCATACAGAAAGACATCACTTCATGCTGGTGACGAATATTCGTATAAGAGTGTTCTTCCTCCGGATTACAACTTGAAACCTTTCTCAGAATGCATTCAAAATCTGCATATACCACGTACGGAATTCGGGTGGAGTGCGAAAAGTTTTTAAATTTTAAAAAGGCATCATCCCCAGTTGGGAGAATAATTTTCGAAGGAGAATTTCGAATGCAATCTATCTTATGATCCTCTAAAGATTCCTTCGAATAGCAAGGTTTAAAGCAACGTTTGCAAATATGTATCAAGCATTTATGCTTGGTGATTTGCCTGTGAATTAATCTGTTAAAATTTTTAATCCAGCAGTAATGTGACATATTTCCCTCAACGAGATATAGAAGATCACGGTGATCAACTAGTTCCTGATCAACAATCTTAATAGGATAAACATTATTTTTCTCATCCAAACCGAAAACATTTATCGAAATGTTATTTTTCTGCTCAAATGTTGGAATTTTGGAAATTTCCACAGGATAGCTTATGCATTCCCAATCATAACCATTGTTAAATTGAACAGTATTGTACTTTGAGGCGCGGTCAGCATGATCGGGTATATGTTTTGCCCAGATTGCATATTTAAAACAGAAATCGTCTTTGTTTTTTACATTAATGACTGCGTGGGTTAGTTTAATTTTATTAGGAATCGCGATAAATGATGACCCCCTTAGCGGTTTATACCGGTTTATCCTCAGCTCCAACCCCAATATTTTGCTTAATGTCCAGCCAGATCCTTTAGCAGCATTTTCCGATTTCTCCTTTAATAATTTAGCAAAAAGCCTTTCCAAAATTACTGTCACATTATCCGCCTGTAAAACTCTAACGTTTTTTGTTTTAAACCACCTTTCTTGAGTCTCAAATCTTTCTTCACGAAGTCCATTATTAAACTCAGCATTTACAAGAATATTGATTTTGAGAGCAGTCATTTTCAAACTATCCCGTATTTTATTAATAAGCAAATTTTTAATGCTGTCTAAAAAAACAACAAGATCTGTATGTTCTCCTCCTCCGGTCACCCAAAACGTTTTAAGACGTCCATTGACGGCCGACTCCAACTCTACGACTGATGACGCTGCTCCTCCTCCAGTTTGCCGGATCGCATGACGTCGATGAACCTCCGACATCTCATGACCAGCGATGTATCTCGGCTCGTAATAAACATAGCAGACCTCACACAGCTTCATTTTCTCGTTTTCTACTACTTGGATTTCCCTTCTGAAATGAGTTTACCGGCACGTTTCAAGCTTTTATAATTTTTAACCCTCCCCTTACACTTTATAAAATAGGATTAAGGTGTATGAAATCAAATGACAATGACCATTTTCTCATTCTACAAAGATGAAATCTTTCTTTTTTATTATAGATAAACTTTCATTCCAAGCATCATTATTATAAGCTACAATTTCCTCTTCCGTCGCTTCAAAATACTTTGGTAAATATATTTTCCTTCGAATGCCATTAAAATTGATTTCCGCCACCAGTGGCGTTCCATATCGGGTTTTTGCTTTAAAAATTCTTTCAACATGGTACAGTGTACCCTCTTCTAACTCTTCTTTTTTTAAATGCTGCGCCTCGGCTTGCTGGCTTAGCAATTTATCCTTAATAGAAGCAGACGTCATCTATAAAATAAGAAAACGGTGCATTGTAAAAAAAATCTATAACAAAATGCTTTCGAACATTACTCTTCAATTTAGGAAGTAAGAAAAATACTCACCGCTTATTTGGCTTAAGTTGCTGATGTTCGTATCAAAGGTGCTGCCAACCGTCTGCAATTCTAAGTTCTCTAGCAATTTCTGCTGTGACTGCGGTATACGGCCTCCTCTCAAAGCCTTAATTCCAAAGGTGATGCTAACCTTAGTTCTCCAGCTCCTGCGATTCTGCTGCGAATGTGAAATACGGTCTCCTCCCCGAGCTTTTATACTTAAATTTCTCATCCCACAGTGCTATTCTCATCCGAGCAACCTCATTTATCAAATTTGCACAGACGTGCAATTAAAGTCAACTTTTTTAACCTCCCTGACATTGACCATCTGCCCTTTCGTTAATGAACACGTGCAGTGGATGATAATCTTTAAATTTTCCCCACATAGCAATCAACTATGATGTGCATACACAGCGTAAGATAATTTCTTTCGCCTCTAATATCATTTTTTTTATTCATCCTCGCTTGTTCACCCTGAGTCTTAACGAGCACGTGTAGTGAGGTTTTTATTCCCTCAAATTGAACATTCATATGAACTCATGATCGTGCAACCCGTTGCTCAACCGTCATTCTTACTTAAGATATGCGGCATATCTTCCTAACCCACACATTATCGTTGAGAGGATCGTACCCTCATAATTTCTTATAAGTCTTCCTCAGCCTGTCCATCATCGTTAATGTCAACTTTTTTAACCTCCCTGGAATTGACCATCTACCGTTTCAAGGAACACGTGAAGTGGATGATAACCTTAAAAATTTCCTCACATTGGTTGGCAATCAACTTTGATGCGCATACACAGCGTACGATAATTTCTTTCGTCCTTATTACGTTTTTATTTATCCTCACTTGATCGCCCTACGTCTCAACAAGCACGGTTAGTGAGGTTTTCATCCCCTCACATTGAACATTCATACGAACTCGTGATCTTGCAACCCATTGCTCAACCATCATTCTTACTTAATATATACAGCATACCTCATCATTTCTTATAAAGAATATGCCGCGTATCTTCTGCCAAGCCCCATCCATTATCGTTGATGGGAGTCGTTGCTCCGTATTTCTTAAAAAGGATGTGCAATTTGCGCGTATGCACGATAGCAGTCCTCCGCCTCCGCCCAGCCTGTCCATCATCGTTGACGTGATCTTAACCCTCATCATTTCTTATAAAGAATATGCCGCGTATCTTCTGCCAAGCCCCATCCATTATCGTTGATGGGAGTCGTTGCTCCGTATTTCTTAAAAAGGATGTGCAATTTGCATATATTAACGCGTACGCACGATAGCAGTCCTCCGTCTCCGCCCAGCCTGTCCATCATCGTTGACGTGATCTTAACCCTCATCATTTCTTATAAAGAATATGCCGCGTATCTTCTGCCAAGCCCCATCCATTATCGTTGATGGGAGTCGTTGCTCCGTATTTCTTAAAAAGGATGTGCAATTTGCATATATTAACGCGTACGCACGATAGCAGTCCTCCGTCTCCGCCCAGCCTGTCCATCATCGTTGACGTGATCTTAACCCTCATCATTTCTTATAAAGAATATGCCGCGTATCTTCCCCGAGCCCCATCCATTATCGTTGATGGGAGTCGTTGCTCCGTATTTCTTAAAAAGGATGTGAAATTTGCGCGTATGCACGATAGCAGTCCTCCGTCTCCGCCCAGCCTGTCCATCATCGTTGACGTGATCTTAACCCTCATCATTTCTTATAAAGAATATGCCGCGTATCTTCCCCGAGCCCCATCCATTATCGTTGATGGGAGTCTTGACCCCGTATTTCTTAAAAAGGATGTGAAATTTGCGCGTATGCACGATAGCAGTCCTCCGTCTCCGCCCAGCCTGTCCATCATCGTTGACGTGATCTTAACCCTCATCATTTCTTATAAAGAATATGCCGCGGCGTATCTTCCCCGAGCCCCATCCATTATCGTTGATGGGAGTCTTGACCCCGTATTTCTTAAAAAGGATGTGAAATTTGCGCGTATGCACGATAGCAGTCCTCCGTCTCCGCCCAGCCTGTCCATCATCGTTGACGTGATCTTAACCCTCATCATTTCTTATAAAGAATATGCCGCGGCGTATCTTCCCCGAGCCCCATCCATTATCGTTGATGGGAGTCTTGACCCCGTATTTCTTAAAAAGGATGTGTAATTTGCTTATATTAGCGTTTCTCCAATAGCGTTGCTTCAAACGATCACACGATAGTAGTCCCTCCAATAGCGTTGCTTCAAACGATCGCGTGGTGAAATGCGAACCTGCCTTATATAAGCCTCATGCAGGAACACGACGGGCATTCAAAATGGAGTTCTGTATCAGCAGCATCATATACTTTATCCCGTTGAGAGTGCAAACCTCTTCGCCTCGCAAGGCAGCACCAATGTGCGGCTTTTGCAGGTTACGGAATCCTGAGCTTCCAGTCATCGGGCTTGAGAGGAAGCATCTACTCGCCGTGTCGGACTATAGCATCCCCTCAGATACATATTGTGATATATGTGGGAAGACAACAGTGATATGCATTCGGCCGGCGATTGAATGTCGTGAGTGCTCCGACCCTGGGGGCAGTTCGTCTGCTCAGCCGAGGGGTCACAGCCCTTTGATTGCTGGGGATGATCATGTTTCACAACCGCTGGACCTCAGCGTTAACCATTCCATCGCTGAGGACGACCGGAGCACTCCATCTCCATCGCTGCTTCGGGCATATTTAACGCAGGGGATGTTAAGCTCTCCGGATCTGGAGACATCGCTGACGGAGGATTTTCTTTCGGCAATGACTCCTCTACCGGTGCTCACCGAGGATGACATTTCTCCTCTCAGACCGTCATCCTCCTCACCACCTCCGCTGATCCCCATTGCAGCCGCAGTCTTCCCACCGCCTGCTATCGCCTCACCACCCACCGCCGAACCACCCCTTGCTATCGCTTCGACGCCCGCCGATGCTCAACCACCCGCTATTGCTTCAACGCCTGCTTCTTCTTCACCGCCTGTCGCAACGCCACCGCTCGCTGCTATTTCTCCAACTCGAAAAGTCTCTCCAAGAGATCCTCGTTTGAGAAGAAAACCGGCGGTGTTGGTTATTCACCATTAACGTGAGCGTGTTTGAAAAACAGTTTCAGTTCTTTAAATGTTTTTTTTGATTGTGGTGTGAAGTGAAAACTATTTCAGTGCATTTAATTTTGTTGACAGTACGTTGTTTAGTGGAAAAAAAGTTTCAATGTGAATTTTTTTTATTTCTTACGCACATTATGTGTTAATTTTTTTTTCCAATAAATTGGAAATTGTTTGTTTTGGCATTTTTTTTTATTTATACGCACATTATCAGATGTTAAATCTTTTTTCCAATAAATTGGAAATTATTTGTATTTTTCGATAATTAATCAAATTTTACTTGAAATAAAAAATGAATTACTACTATATTGTCTAATGTGTTTAATTTCCAAAAATAAAATCCTCATTCACCCCTTACCCTGTACTGCCAAGTCGAAAGAAATCGCAAGGCATCTTGTAGAGAGAAAAAAGGTAAGAAAAAAAAAAGATCTTTGCACGCTCACGCTGCTCGATCGTCATGTGTTTCTGCGCTGTTCGATCGTCATTCCAATCGTACACCTCTAGAGTCACACCGCTTAGATATATATCGAACTCTTCAATATATCTCACAGTCATGAGAATCGAGTGAGAATAAAGCTGCGACGTTGGCATATTGCCCCGCTCACGCTGCTCAATCGTCATTTGTTTCATCACGCAGCTCTATCGTCATTTGTTTGCACACGCTACTGGATCGTCATTTGTTTCCTCACGCTGCTCAATCGTCATTTGTTTGCACACGCTACTGGATCGTCATTTGTTCCCTCACGCTGATCAATCGTCATTTTTTTGCATACGCTACCGGATCGTCATTTGTTTTCTAACGCTGCTCAATCGTCATTTGTTTGCGCACGCTGCTCAATCGTCATTTGTTTCTGCGCAGCTCGATCGTCATTTGATCGGCTTTTGTTTCACTAGTTCCACGCCTTAACACCGCGCGGCGCCACTTTACACACTCACGTGGCCCTTCTCGACCAATCACAACGCTCGATTTTCGATTTATTCAACGATTCGATATATTGAACGATTCGATACATAAAATGGAAAACGATCGGCTTTTGTTTCACTAGTTCCGCTCGTTAACAACGCGTGGCGCCACTTTCCATTCTCACGTGACCTTTTTCAGCCAATCACAACGCTTGAATTTCGATATATCGAACGATTCGATATATCGAATGGTTAACGATCGGCTTTTGTTTCACTAGTTTCGCAAGTTAACAACGCGGGGCGCCACTTTGCACACCCACGTGACCTTTTTCAGCCAATCACAACGCTCGAGTTTCGATATATCGATATATCGATACATAAAAAAATCGAATCGATATATCGAATCGAAAAATCCAAGATGGCGGCCAAATCCAAGATGGCGGAGGTGGTCCAGAAGCCCTATTTCCCCTCTACTCATTTTAATTATAAAAATGGTAATCGCCATGACAAAAGTTTGTCAAGGAAAAAACAAACTTATTACACAAATTAACAAAGTAAGTTATTTAAAAAAACGTTTGAATTCATTTTAAGTTTTCATAAAATGCCCTGTAGAAGTGCGGAATCATATTAGCAATGAAAATACTTTGTGACTTCCACAGTTTATTTATTTTGAACTACCGGTTTCGGCTGTCAAGCCATCATCAGGTACATTGAAGAAAAACATTGAAAAACAGACAGCCGAAACCGGTAGTTCAAAATAAATAAACTGTGGAAGTCACAAAGTATTTTCATTGCTAATATGGAGCCCTTCCACCACGTCATAGCTTCTAGTTTCGATTTAATTGCGGAATAATGTTATTGTTGCACAAACTTTCCAATCTTTCAATTTGTTGTCATGGAGGACAATTTTTCTGGAGTATGCAGGCTTCAATGTCATGTTGCTTGGATCTATCCTATCATAAAATCGTCTCCTTGCATTCTTGAATTCAACTTTCCCCCAATATGGCTGTTTATAGCTGTGTTTAAAGAAAATTACATTGCTACATTTCTCAAATTTTATCATTTTTACTGCAGAAATTTTAAAATCCTTTCCAGAGATATCCTTGAACATCTTTGGGGCCATCTCGTTAAATAAACTCTTGAAATCTATGAAGTCTTCATACGCCATTTCCCTTACTTGCAGGGGTTTCCTTTTCTTTTTCAAGTTTCTGATAAGTGAAACATATTGATCAGGATGTTTCATGATTTTCTCATGACCAACTGACAGTTGAGCCGTTGTTCTCCCGAAGAGGCACAGTGTGAGACTGACATTTCAATAACATCGCAACTGCTCCCTAGCTGTCTATACCTGTATGTATAGCGGTCTACCGTGTATGGCTTACAGTTTTTCCAGCATGCGCTGGATGTGAGGCCCCTCGAGTGGGGAGGGCTTTGTACTTCTTAAAAGTCTTGATTTAAGCAACCATCTATATCAAAGCAGGAAGAGGGATGCATTCACATGCGTTGCGCATTTTTAGGCCTTCATTACGTACAAGCTTGGTTTTCTGCGTCATTAGCTGTATTAGTTTTAATGTAGGACTCTAAATATCTAAGGAATATGTGTAAATGTATGTCCTAAGATCCAAGAATTTCTGCAGAGGCTCTGAAGACACCTATCAGTCATGTATGGTATCTTAGGGACTAATCGGACCTATTATTACTTTTTTATTAGTCGGTGTCAGTGAACATAAAAAGAAAAATGGTATAGGCCCTTCACGACGGCGAAAATTCCAGCGATGAAGCCATACAGTTCCTCTCCACACTTCAAAGTACAAAACAATGCTTTAATGCAGTCTCGCTCTCGGGTCGTAGTATTCTTGATAATTTCCGTTTTACCTTTGTTCTTAAAAAATAAATTGGTGTAATAGTCATCTAACGTATGCTTACGAA
Organism: Pyrrhosoma nymphula; assembly: GCA_963573305.1. Lineage (NCBI taxonomy): Eukaryota > Metazoa > Arthropoda > Insecta > Odonata > Coenagrionidae > Pyrrhosoma > Pyrrhosoma nymphula. Next base: position 98,561,806 of record OY754332.1, on the reverse strand, counting down.
CATATAAACAGATAACGGAAAATTTAGGTTATTTTTGTCCCTTATCGTCTCCAATTATTATGTGTATTGCTCATAATTATATTGAGAATATAAATATTTTGAGGCATATTGGTCATTATTAAGCCATTGAAAGAAGCGTTCAATGACATTATTGTGTATATTTGCACCAAATATTTTTAACCACTCGTATGTTTGTTGCGCCGAAAATAAATCTCTTTTGCTCCGAAAACAATTCATGGCTTGTTACTCGAGAAAAAAAGTATGATTTTTAGACCATTTGACTTAAAGAAGATTTGAACGTTAGAGATTTGGAAACTACATATTCAAACATAAGGAAAGGATGACATATGTGTCTATAAATTTCATATATAGGCATTTAAATGTTGAAGTTAGGGCAAAATAAATATCCTTAATGCCCTCCACATGTTAAATACCGTGGATTTCCATGCAGACTAGCGAATGAACGTGGACTTGACCTCATATATTTCGGTATGCATGAAGAAAAAGCTAGTCAAATACACCTGTTACAAAATATGAGCCAATAGAAAATGCCATGGTGCTCGCAATCATACCACTAGATCGACAGGGACCATTGAGAAGCTTATTGCTCTGAGATCTTGCATTAAAAGCGCCAAACCTTCGATATTTATCAATATTAAGGGCCAGTGCTTCGAAAAAGTCTATATGTATTTTGTTTTCATATTCCATGACAGGAGTGGCGAGTACTTCAGTTTCCAAAACTTTCGGTTAAACGTTACATCTTCCGTACGTCCTATGCATACTTGACTGCTAATGCAAACCTTTAAAATATGTAGCCACTATCAATCTCATTGCTGTATCCAGGGACGAGAAAAAGTAGCGTATTTTAGAAGGCATTCGATCTCCACGCACAAAATGAAATTTATAACGAAAATGCCATGCCTACTTGAGTTATTTAGATTAGCACATACAATTTATCGATAGCGTTAATATAGTTTTATGCCTGGGCCCTTTTGCGCAGCTTACTTTTCAAAAAGGAGCTATGTAAACAAATAAATTCATCGTCTGTTATTCTTCAACTGATTTCAGCTCTTGAAAATACATCTACCTCACTCGAGTAATTAATAAATTTATAAAGACATTAGCTAAAGATATTAAAATGGTTTTCTTTGCGAGTCCACCATTATCTAATGGTGCGATTAAGGAACTTTAAAATTGGAAATAATACATAATCCTTAAAAAATATATTTGATTCAATGTTTTTATTATAATTTAATAAGACTATTCGTGATACTGCCAAACGCCAGAATTTCATTGTGTAAACATAACTTGCGCAAATACATTAACACTCCACCAGTGAATGGCATCAGTTCTAATTCAGTAAAAGCGTTCGTGTAAGTGCTCGCGTATATGGCCGCGGGGGTAGAAGCATCGTGGAAAAAGGTCTTATTATTTGCTCTATGGCGAAAGTTTCAAGCTCTCAGGTTCTCAATGCCAGAAATCGAGGAGTATTCCATTTATTTTACATTTTGGCTAGAATTTTGAGTTGTACATACTAACAGTATTTTTCAGGAATCCCTGAATAATATTATGATGTATTCCAGAGATAAGGGATAATACTCAATTCTAATGTCTAAACGGCCTTTAATCTAGCGTGAGTCCAATCACATTATTACCCTATATACGTCTCACGTGGCAATGCATACACGGTGGAGGGTCGCTTCGATCCAATTCGGTCCATCCTTGCCAAGCGCATTCCTATGGGCCAATGGGAGAGAGAGCCGACACTCAACAAGGCCTCGTTGACGCCTTGTGCCGAAAAATGAGGTCTTTCATGTTTGTTTGGCGGAGGTTGGATGGTGCTCACTAGACGTGAACAAATTTTACAATAAAAGAAATTGACAGTAGAAGCAGCACGAGCGTGTAATGTAGCCTGCTTTTATGCCAGATATTAATGTTCTTTAGCTCCCATCCCTTGATTCTAATTCCACTTTATATCTTATATTACTACATCTCAAAATGAAAGCACTTCAGAATCTGTCAATCTTCATCTAAATTGTGCCCTAAATATCAAATTCATGAAATCAAAGCACTCGAAAGTGATGCGCTTTATACGAAATTTGTCTAAAAATTTAAAATTCCTTCGGCGTGTTTAATATGTACAAAATACATGTGATAATCATTAAATGCCCCGTTCATCAACATAACTAATGACACCTGCATCAACTAATTAATCATCTCAATGCCATCCATAATATTTTGCTTTAACATGCCTGCGTACTGATGATTGCGGCAAGTCGAATTTGACAACTTTCATCATAATTAGTTTTCCTCGTGTGAAATATATTTTTTTAAATCTCTCATGGTGCAAATATTTTTTTAATAGAGCATGGTCCTTTGAATTGATCGAATTAGTTCCGAAAAGTAAATGAAAAGTTTGAGCTTTAATGGTATTTTCCTGTATACATTCCTTTTTTGCTGTTTTTTCACTTCTTACTGGCATCAATCTTAACCGAAGGTTATGCTCGGTTTTACATGACTGCATTGCAACGGTATTATTGAAACTCCTCGGCACCATGTTCAACATTAAGTCATAAAAAATAGATATGACATCGAAGCCATGATTTTTTGGAGTATTGAAGTGTATATTTAGGGACAAATACATTCGTTTGCTTGACTAGATGTGAATTAATATTCATCGGGCATATTTAATTACATTGAAACACCGGACGACGCTTAGGATCAATTATATTAGAGGCATTCAATCTTTCTGCTAGAATGGTTTATTTTACATTTTCTCCGATGAGAAGAGAAAGGTGAAGGGTTTTTCTTCACTTAACGATGAACATCATTGAAAGACGGCTTAAAAAATATTTTCCAGCTTTTTTATTCCCTTGAACGTTAGTCCCAGTGATACCATTTATTATTTTCACTATATTCTCTTAAATACAATTTAATAAAAAAATATTAGGCATGATTTTGCTTCTTTTGCCAAAAGTTCAAATAGATGAATAGCCTCTGTCATTGCAGATAACAGAATGGAAGTAGAGAGCCACATTCCAGTTTTCAGCACTGCATATTAGCGTACATATCAGTAGCTTTTCGTTTTTGCATATTTCTATACTATATGATACAATGTAAATAATAAATCACTATATTCTTAAAGATAATTTGAAAGACTTACAATCCAGAACAGCGTAATAATTTTACGAGGGTTGGACACACGACTCGATAATTTGACGCTCCCTAGCGGTCATCGTCATATTCTACATGGATTTTATCCATCCATTAACCTCTCATGCTTCTAGTAGACAATTGCTGTGTACTTGGAAGTCTGACTGAGATTTCGAGTCATTAAAGAGGTCAAATCCACCTAGACTTCTAGTTTTTTTCCAACGATTTGTTTTATTCCAAAGAGCATTGAATTCGCACGATGAATTACTTAAAAATGGCTATTCCTGACTTCATTGAATTAATTTACACTTGCCCTCTACGCAATGGCCATTTTTTTCATTCTATTTTATTTCTGTGATACTTTCATGCCTCTCAAATAAAATAAAGAAATTCGGGGGACATTAATACATGTTAACGAAATCTGGATGATTAATATTCGTCCTTTGGCCATTTGGCAACTACAGCTCTCGCGAAAGCTTATGGCGTTCGGATGCGTAGAAGAAGACGTCATGGAGGGGTAAAGTTTGGTGGAAGGGGTAGGGAAAAGGGACGTAGGGGAAAGCGAAGACATGGCATTTGTGCCATGCATGAGTGCATTTCAATAAATGGAATTTGTATGACGCGACAACATAAACGCCGCGCATCCGAACGCCATAAGCTTTCGCAAGATCCGTACTATACAAATATAGACGTTCGTCCCCATTAAGCCCCAAGCTTAGCAGCAGCACACAAATCGCTCCGTGGCTCAAGTTTGCACTGTCAAAATCACCCGACATGGTCCACACGGGAATCAATTCGCATTCAATAATGCGGGGTGGCCAAATGGCCTTTGGGTCATTTTATTCGGCGCATTTGTCTCCCAAAAATAGATACATTTCTTCACCCCTCGATTTTTCAATTCTGATCCTCCTGCGGAATCGGTATGTGTCTTTCAGAAAAAAAAATCACCATACGTAATAGACTGGTATTTTTCCATATTGAAATAGATCCATTCAAAGCTATCGATTTTCTTCCGATTTCTGATACCGAATTTCCATACCTGAGACTTGTTATGCATTCGTATAAAATATTTTCAATAAAATGGAAATGAATAGCACAGGATGTAGTGGTGAACACTTTTATAATTTTGCCAGATTTTTTGTAATAACGGATCAAATATCTCGGCGCCGGTGCTTAGGATTTGTGGATTGGTTTCGCAAATTATCCCGTGTAGTCGTATTGCAAAGTTCGGCGATGTGCGTGCAGCAAAATGTGCCTTTTATTTTCTTTGACATTAGGGATGATGTTTTCAATTTATTTTGAAATGTAAGCAGTTGGATGAAACATAAAGGAGTAACAATTAATGACACGAAAATTTCATAGACTAAAAATAAACTGAACCACAGTCTAATTTATTAAATTTTATTGCCAAATTCAAAATCAAGCAACAAATGGATCAATCAAGCACATTACTGTTTAAATTGACCCAAATCGTATTTATGCCTCTTCAGTCAGATATAAATGCCTAATTTTGTTTATTTCTTTTTATAACATGTTTCTCGAATAATTAGGGAGAAATTACAACAAAATCCTTTAAAATAAATGAAAAAAAAAGTGTTCACTGACACCATTGGGTTTTAAGTATCAAGTGCATTAGACCTATGTATTAGGAGTCATGTATCAGCCGTCAAGAGAGACTGATAATGGTGCAAAGGGAATTTCGGTATCACGCCATTGCCAGGGTGACACTGGAGGGCGAAGTGCGTTGCATTGGCTTTCGAAGTTTTGTCTTCAGCGGTTGAACGCGCCTGCATCCCTGATCCCCATTTTTGTGCCGGCGAGGTGTGGCGCGGCAGCAGTGCCGGCGCAGCATCGGAGGCCGAATAGCGCGGCAATCCGGCACTGCTCACTTGCGTCCCGCGAGCGCCAGCGTCGAGAGTCTGACACCCTCGTGACGGCGATCCGGTCGCTCATTGGCTTTTCGGGAGAGGTGTGTAGGGGAGGGGAGTGGCGGGGAGGGAGAAAGTGACTGAGGACGAGACAACCGTCTGGAGTACGGGAACATGGCTGCGCGGTGTGAAGGCGGTAGGTAATCGGTCCATGTGTTTATGCGGTTAGTGGTGCGTCGTGAGTTGTCGAGGTGCGCCGTTGGATTATGTTTGTGTTGTGTGACGACAAGTGCATGTGGATTGTGGTGGAGTGTTTTACATGTTTTATTCCTGGTGAATATAAATAAGTGGGGCATTAGGGTATTATTTTTTTATCGGTGTGCTCTGTTGGATTAAGTGTGAGTTGTGTGACAAGTGCATGTAGATTGTGGTGGAGTGCATTCAATACCTATCTTTTTTGCGATTATAAATTCGTGGGACTTGTGACCCCCAAGTGTTGGTGTGTGTGTGTGTTAAAAGTGTTGTGGCCTTCGTGCTTGAGGGGTGAGATAACCATCAGCTAGATTGGCAGCTTGCAGTTGGGATTACAAGTAAGTACTCTACGTTTTCCATTAGCCCTCAGCTCCCTTGCCGGTGTGAATAAACAAATTTCTCCTTGTCGACGCCGTATTTCCCAGCAGAGACGACGTTACCCGCTGGAAGATTTTCACTATTCCTTTATGTGCAGAACTTGCATTTACAGAACTTATTAACAAAAACGCAACATGGATTCAGAAAGGGAAGATATTGCGCAACTCAATTAGCACTTTTTGTCCACGATATTTTAGTCTCGGGTCTTTAGTTCCAGTTGATGCAATTTTTCTTGACTTTAAAAAGGCATTTGATAAAGTTTCCCACAGTAACCTACTCATGAAATTATAATCCTACGGGTTAGACGACGACGTAATTTTCTGGATTAGAGAATTCTTAAGCAATCGCCTACAAAGGGTTGTATTAGATGGCGCTATCTCTAATGAAGTAAAAGTCACATCGGGTGTCCCACAGAGTAGTGTCGAAGGCCCACTTCTGTTCCTTTTGTACATAAACGACATCGGTGAAACAGTTGAGAGTAAGCTTAGATTATTTGCAGACGACGCAGTGGTGTATAGAGAAATTCGTAGCCTTAATGACAAGCAGGCGCTAACAAAGGATCTCGAGGTAATACATGAGTGGTGCGGTGTGTGGCAGCTAGAATTAAACCGGAAAAAATGCGTTGTTATAAATTTTTGGAAACGGAAAAACGCTCCTTGTAAAAGCTATTGCATAAACAACAGCATATTATAAACTGTAGAATCGGTTAAATACCTTGGAGTTAAACTGACTAATGATCTGTCTTGGAGTAAACATATTCGAGAAATTACCGGTCAAGCTAACCGTAAATTGGGATTTGTTAAAATAGTACTTGGCAAGTGCGATGATAAAGTAAGGGAAATCAGCTATCACTCGCTCGTTAGACCCCACCTGGAATATGCTGTCAGTATTTGGGATCCTTATGAGATAGGCTTGGAAACTGAGTTAGAACGCGTTCAGCGAAGATCGGCAAGATACGATAAAGGCCGTTATGATAATCTCGTTAGTGTTATTGACCTTAAGCAGCTACTGGGATGGGAAACGCTTTCAGACCGTCGATTAAAATTTAGACTCAATCTATTATGGAGGTTCCAAACAGGTCTATTTTCTGACGACGTTGATAATATTTTACAAAATCCGGCATACTACGGTAGATCAGATCATGAGAATAAAATTAGGGGACTACTGTCCGTTTCAAAAGTATAAGTACCCGAGTTTGAAGTAACGTTGTTACATAGCGACTCGTCCGATTATAATGTAGTTTACATCAAAATGTAGCTTATTATAATATACGTCGATCATATTTAATGAATATTTTTTCATCAATTTTTAAAGGTATGTTCTTGAAGTGAGAAGAGAAAAAGTACCCGTTTTTCGGCACTCTACACGCAATTACTGATTCGACGGGCTTCTAAAACCAAAACCATTGAATGTAGCAATGTTGTATTATAACCACGGCCAGACCGTTTTTTTTTATAAATTCGATTCCGAAAGGTTAATTCTATAACTTTATTTTAACATGAGTTGTTGTTAGTTATATGACGTAACTTTTTCACAGCAACGAAAGATCCGAGAAACGCGCGCGTCGCACCGTCGTCTTTGTCTTGGCGTTGTCTGTGTGATCTTGCTGTACTTTTGATAGTGCAGAAAGTAGTTTATTTTATATCGATTTAAGATTAGCGTCGAGTTTTCACTGGAGCTACTGCCTGCCGGCGAGAGGCGATAGCCTGCCCTGCGTAACTTTCTCTTTTGTCGCAGCGCTCACTGTTGCCGCTTCTTGACGCACAATGAGTCAGGACGTCTATCGGTGAATAGCACGGCTGGATGTGTGCTGGCTCCTCGATGATATTATTACTGTAATTCCCTCGTTGAATGTATACAATTTTTTTTTCAAAGTGAGACTTCCTTTTCTATTCCCCAATAGCTTTATTCATGAGGGCTTTGGACCTCCTTTAGGCAGCCTTAAACATGTTTTTATATATTTTTTCTATTTTTTAGTTTTATTTTTTATTTTTATTACGTGGTTTATAAGGTAGAGTGCACTGAAGTCCTCAACATTTGCCTAAACTAGAAGGTGACTACACTGAGAAGAAGCATTTACGAATTTAATCATATTAACAGATTCCAAATCCAAGTCACTATCACTGGAAGATTCAGAACTCATTAGATCTATATGAAGTTGCACTTCTCAGATATCCTCCGTCAAGTGGTCTTTTTTCCAATAATGCCCTTCAATTTTTTGGGCATGTTGAACACAATTCGGGTGTGACTGACCGCAATGCTTCCTTACAGAGGTTGCATGTTACATTCACGCTATTTCCTTTTTCCGCAGCATTTTCCATGTTCACTTTCGCTATTTTGTTTTTTGCGTACGCCCATATTAGCTCTATTGCGTTAAACTCGCGATGGGCCACTGGCAACCACATCATCTCAACATCAGTTCGGAGCTCTTCAGTTAGGACATGAAGCTTCCTCAGGTGGGGTGTGAAGTGAGGCCGTCCATGGTTTATGAGGTCTGCCTTAGTTAAACTTTCGTAATTTGACGAGTCAACTGGGAAGGGAATATTTTTCTTACGTAGCCAAGCTATCATTTCCGCCTTTTTCCAAGCCATTGACGGGTTTTTAGACGAAGGCTCTATCATTGTATGATATGGTGCTTGGTCGATTACCACTGCTGACTTATGCGGAAAAAGGTTTAGCACTTCTCTGAGCCATTCCTCAAAATGTTGGGCGTCCACTTCTTTATGATAGTCAGAACTTCCCTTCTGGCCAACAATACAGAGTTCAGCTCCATCCAAAAACCCGTCTTCAATCCCAATGTGCAAAATGATGACTTTTTCCAGCACCAGTAGGAGTTCTAAAGCCACCTTTCCAGCGAAATATCTCCTGCAAGTGCATTCTATATTGATTGTAATTGCTAAAATCATTTTGGAGCGTCTCTACTGTGTTTTCTTGCGACCCGTAAGAAGCTCTATGGTTATGGCCACACCACGTCTCATCAGTGTAAAATATTTTATAAACCTTCACACGAAAATTCCTGATTCTTCTCAAAAAGGCTTGACGAAAAGCAGAAATCCAGTTGCGCCTTGAGATTCCTACTGGTAGGGAATATTTTTTTCATGTAGAAGTCATGAATAGTCCTACGAATAACACCGCAGATGTGTTGACTCAATATGTTAAGTAAGTTCCAAACCGATCTATTCTCTGACGACGTTGATAATATTCTACGAAATCCGACATACTAGGGAAGATCAGATCATGAGAATAAAATTAGGGAACTGGACCGCAGAACGAACAGATTTAAAATGTCTTTTGTCCGCGAACGATAAGGGACCATAACAGCTGCCAATGATACTTTAAACTGGGTTTGTCGATAGGTAGTGTAGCTCTTAGTAGTAGTAGTACTCCCTAATACTTTAATCCTTATCTGTTACCTAGTACTAACAGCACGCCGTGCATGTTTTCTACATAAGTCTCGAGTCTCTGTCCATTTGTGTAGTTGCAAAATACATATATATTAACGGTCCCTCTCCATTGTGATATTATCTGTAGTGTATTGAATGCTTGTAAGACCTCGCCACGTGACATGCATTAGCGATTTATGCTAATGCATAATTAGTCGTAGTTACACTAACTTTAGGGTGTAGTGTAATGCATGTTGGTGAATACTCACCACCTGCCACACACCCCTGAGGTGGATTGCTGGGCATTTTGTAGATGTAGATATGTAGTGACGTGCTCGCTTTTTGAATTGTATTGGTCTGCCAAACTTGGTGGCACACACCTGTGAAGGGTTGATGTCCGGCAGGGTAAAGTTTACATGAAAGGTGGGATAAAGGGGTTGAAGTTCACTCCTGTGTGAGTTATTTTGGTACATGTTTTCTCCAATGGACGATTTATTCACCCTTGCCGACCTACATTTCTCCACTACGGAGTGTCACTAAGTTTTTCTACGCTTATAATTCAAGAATTTATAATCAGACCGCAGATCTTTCGCTAAGTTAACAATTGGACTGCGTTGATGTTCAGCGCTAATGAGAAGCAATGCTTATGAAATGTTCGATATTGTAGGTATATGGGTATTATTTGAGCTAAATGTTAGCTAGGAATTCAAAAGACATTGATAACAACTCCTTGGAAATTTCTAGTACCTATCTGTTATATGATATAGATTTATGATTATCTGTTAACGAATTTGATTTGTGGAATAAATTGGATGAGTGCCGTGGTTGACGATGCACTTTATAATCTCCCTAATTGGGATTTGTACAACCGAAAAAATGTTATTTTGTTTATTTCACACTTAATGGATTATCTCGACCGGTATCGATACTACACCTGCTTTTCCTCATAGGCTTTTCAGGAAATGACTTTTATCCTCCTGATTTCCTTAAGGCTGGAACACGGAGGGTAGTTTTTGAAGGGAATACATCATAACCCACTATTGTTGACGTGTAAGAGATAGAGGGGGTGAAGAGGATCAAGGTCACGGCCTGGGAGGGATGGCAAAAGTGGGAGGGTCTGCTAATGGGTGAGGTGTTCAAAGGAATTTGATCGTTTAACAAATCTGATCCACCTTATTTAAAAAAAGATAATTTCAAAGGTTTCCTAAAAGTCCAATCTGTAACCCCCACATTATACATATAGGATTAAGGAAATAGTAGGATAGTAATTTCATTTCAATGCTTGGAAAAATAAGATTTTTGTAGTATTTATTAAAATATGCGTAAGATTCTCTTATTCAGTCTCGTATTTTTATCCAAGTATCTCCAGCATAAAAAAATTACAATTGGGTGAATTACACTATAGTAAGAACACACGCAACATTTGCCTTTGTCTTGAAATATGTCTTGGGGGTAAAAAAAATGTTTTTTGGTGGTTACAGGTTTGTAATAGCGCATTTTCGCAATGTCTTCGTGGATGATATTATTGATTGTGCATAATAATTTCCAAAAAATAAATGTTTACATTTCCATCCCTATAAAACAACCCCCACCCTTTAACCTAAAGGAAAGCTAATGTAGGGTAGGGCATGAAAGACACTGCGAGGAAATTTGTGTGGTAAACCTCTTGGTAGTGACGCGGTCATATCGTTGCCATCGGACGAAATATTCAATTAAGTGTGGAACATATAATGACGCAATTCGGGGGTGGCAGTTGCCACGCCAGAACTATCCAACCCAGTATTTTGCCACCCCAGATTTTGAAGTAAAAGTCTCAACAATTTACAAACAGTTTGAAAATACAATTCTACATGCACAGCTTTTTCTTGATTCTTCAATAATCATGCCTAATTTAGGAGGACCCCCGGGCCTCCCTTCCCCCTTGGGGGTATTCCATACTCCCCCCCTCCCCCGGTAGCCTTACCACCCCAGTTAAAAAGCTGAAATTACGCCTATGGGAGCATATGAAGTATTATGGTTTGTCTTTTATGATGTATTCATTCCACAACGTGAAATTGATAACTATCACTTTAACTTGTATTGGGATTTTTACCTTCATGGGAACACCCTAAACTTAATCTGTTGACGAAACCGGCCTGCAGGTAAAATTGTGGTGGGGTTGCTTTAACCTAAAACATAGCACAGGCCATGTTTTGGTAGGTACCCTTTAAATTACCTGTTAATGACGTTCAAATTTGTTCCAAGAATGCTTTTCTCCAGGGTTTGTAACTCAGTAAGCGCTGAACGAGTTCCCAACAATTATTGTTGTTTTTCCTACGTTTTAATGTTTTACAAGCTGAATTTCCTCCTAATCACCTTGATTGACGTCGTTTTGTATTATTATTATTGTGCAAGTGTGAATACAGAGAGAATATGGCTCTATTACTTGTTTTCACTACGAGCACAAGTGGCACACAATGCGTATATTTTTTTCTCGAAGGAGTATCTTGAAACATAATCAACGAGGTGAAAATACAAGCTGGACAAATAAATTTATTTCGCAATTCTTTATTGAAGCGGGTGTTTTGATTCGGTAGAGCTAACTTGGGAAATGTGATGTAAGCATTGTCATTCATTACGGAATGATGTTTTTTGTTTCTTTGCTGAGTAGTTAAGGACAAGGAATCAATCATATAAGACATAGATCAGAACGAGTCATAGTTTGGTAATGACGCTTAATCGTTCATGTAACTCACCTTGGCTATGCTGCGTACTACACAGCATAGCAAAGGCTTCTGTTGGTGGCACAGCTCTACTAAGTGCGTAGTGCTGTGCCACCCACAATGAGAGTTACCGGATGAAGCCGGTGATAGCATTCGCGACGATTACCGATTTTAAAATTGCTCAGGGTGGCTACTTGTTACAGCGGTGTTTACCTAACTAGGCAAATTTTTCACTGCCTGACGTGGCATATACTTAATGTTTTTACTATTAATTGGATAGATTGAATCGTAAAGCTGTCAGCAGAATTATTTCTGGGCTCTTGGGTTTGGTAGCGTAGCAGTGGCGATCAGTGTAAAAAATAATTAGTATAAGTAAAGAAAACTTTTGAGATATATTTCATGGATAAAAATGTGCATTTACTCTTATTCACAAAAAATACAAAAAAATCAAAGTTTGACTCTTTTGATTTAAATGTTTCGCGAGCTGCTTCTGGCAAAGCGAGGAATACTGCGGTGAGCAGTATCTCCAAGGTGAAACAGACGATGTGGTAGAGAGTAATTTACTTCAGATGCCGTTCAGTTTAATACTTCTCGAAAAACACCACTAATGTGTACCGGTGGCATTAAAGGCAACGCGGAATAGATCATCTCCCTTTAATGTCGCCCTCGCTTGGCCCACGTGTCCATCCGCATTCCGCCAAGGCGATTGTCTTCTTTCGCACATTAACCGCTTTCCACACCCCGCGTTCCATTTTTTCCGGTAGGGTCAAGCTAATTCTAAGTCTGTGAGTAAGGTGGACAGTGCTGGCGACTTTGACTACGACCGTGCGGTGACACTTGTTCTCGCCGTGTTTGTTTAGATGTCACTTGCTTCCTTTCAGCCTCGATCACTTGAAGAGACGGCTGCGCGATGCTCTCGCTCTCCGTTGTCACCGCTCTCGGATTGTCCCCGACGGGTCTCATCTGGAGCCGTTCGGGATCATCCTCACTTTCGTTTAATCATGAGGGAATTGTTTCCATGGATAGAAGGACTTGTATGGCCATGGGTTTCACCGGTAAAATGAAGGAGACTAAAACGGAGGACTGATACAGTTAGTTAAATCTGAAGAAATTAGCAACATTCATAGGTCAAATGAGACGTTCCATCCACATAAATCTTATATTAATCGTGGGTTGGGTTAAAGTTTACATAGTAGTAATTAAAGTTCACCCAGCCGCGTACAGGAATCAATCAAGAATAGGGAGCTTTTGAGCTCGTCACTTGGCTGACTCTTATTACTTAGAGGAAAATACGTATAGAGTTTTGTATGATTTGGAAAAAATGGTGGGGAGAAAGGTCGTCGTAAGCCACTAACATTTAACTAGTTGCAAGTATCCATATCCTTAAGAAGAAAACCTCGGCGGCGACCGTACCACTCCTGCGCCTGTGAAACGAGAGTTACCAGCGGCTGTCAATAGTAATGAATATACACGCATTCGATTGTCTTTCACCGACGAGAGGATTACTAAGTGCCAAACAGTGAAGTATAAAACTACCCGGCTTTAACCTTACCGCCAGCTAAATGTTTAAGTTATTAAACATGAAATTAAAAATAAAATCGTATGTTAATTTATGTGGTTCATCGTGTAATATTCCAAATCACGGGAAATTATGGAGGCATAAAAACAAAAGAAAACTTACATAAAGTATTTTATTTTTAAAAGATTGCTTCAATAGCTCGAAAAATTCTCCACTTTTGCTCTAAAGTTTTACTGTTATAATTCCCCTAGTAACAAACTGAGAATAACTGCCGGGAACAGCACTGCTGTATTCTAATTGTGCATAGTAGAGCGATAGTTGATCGGTATTGCTACTGTTTTGCGTCGTAAATACCATTCCGCACAGCTCGAAAATCAACACTATTCCCTACTCCGGTCTCCAAGGGGTGTCTTCCCCTCTGGGACCACCTCTCGGCCCCCTCTCCTTGAGTTCGTCTAACGGCCTTCCCATTTTTCCCATCATACCTCCACTAAACAGACCACCACCCTGCCCAGGCGGAGTTGTATATGATTAATGACATTGAAACTTTGCGGTTTAGGTACCTTTTTTTGCTTCGTGTAAGGGTCAAAAGGTGGAAACATCCGTATTGGATGCATCTTTTAGCAAGTCACAGAATATTGAAAGTAGAGTTTTACAAGTCGTTTGAAGGTTTATGTGAGCATCCTATGAAGTTTTTCAATGACATTATGAAATGAGTAGAAATATTTTCGATGCACTGCTACAAGTATTTGGCCCATTAATCACATATCCAATATTATATCCTGCAAAGTAAAGCTGCCGGCTTGCCAAAACGAAGCTTACTCAACTCCATTATTGACGAAAGAGATTGATACGCTGATATATGGTAAGGTAATTTATCATATTTTTGTTAGTAATATTTTATGGATTTGACCTCAAATTCGTCTTAGAACTATTCCATTTGTTTGCAAATCAGTTGCTGCGCATTTTATTCATTTTTCTCATGTTCGCGCAAGAAATATTCGATTGTTGCAAAGAGGTTCCCGTGTGTTCATCCTGCGGATGCTTCTTGACACGCAAGATATCGAGTTACCATTGGAATTGCGTGGAAAGTGGTTTTCCTCCGTTGGGCTTATTCCATGTCCATCACTAAATCTCAAACACCAACTCTTTCCCCCCACCCCACCTCTGTTTTTTAAGGTATATAAGGAAAACGTGAACCTATTTCTGTACCTGAATATGACACAAGTTTCTCGAAACCATGGTCGTATCGTAAGAAAAGTGTGGAAAGAAACTAAGTATTTTATTATGTGTGACAAGGAGTTTCCACCAGGTGAAGCCGGAGACTTTGTCTTATCGATAGCTTAAATTTAAATTATGTTGACAAGTGTGATTTTAGTGATTCCTAATTGAGTCAACCATTTTTCTTTTCTTTTATACTATATTTGTTGGTGGCATGAAAGATTTTGTTTTCTTGGATTAAAAAAATAATGTTGTAAACTGTCTGGATGTATAAAGAGAGCCTCACATGCTATTTTTACGATATGAAATTTCGCATGCAATACAAAAGTTTATCAATATATTTTGTTTCTGGGAAAATTTACGAGCGTTTTTGCATTTGAATAGGATCCTTTACGGAAAACCGGTAATATGTCAGTGTACTACATATCAGGCAATAAGGGCAAACTGGCTAAAATCCTATATATTGTGATTTAATAATTCTTATCTGCGTTTTTATCTCATATTGCGCTGTTAATGTGGAATGTTATTTGGTTAAATAATTGTGCGTTTATTTGTATAAAGTAAACGGCGCTGTAGTCTCAGAAAAAGGATGTTTAAATTCCATAATATGGTTCTTTGCGAAGGGAGGATGTGCGTAGACTTGAGGCGTTTGAGATGTGGGTTTGGAGTAGGATGGAGAAGGTTAGCTGGATGGCGAGAAAAACTAACGAGGAGGTATTGGATATGCTCAGAGTGGAGAGAAAGCTTGTGGCAGAGGTTCGGAGAAGGCAGAAGAGATGGATGGAGGAGGTTTTGAGAGGAGAGGGCATGTTGAAAAGAGTGATAGAGGGGAGAACACTGGGGAAGCGTGGAAGAGGAAGGAGGAGGATAGGAATTCTGGACGAAATAAGAGGAGGTAGAAGATATGAAGAATATAAGAGGGATCTAATAACGGGCCATCCTTAGGAGGGAAAGCGAGACAATTTCTATGAGGTTGGGATACAGAATTGGGACTGTCCCAGAACCTACCAATCAGATGGTAGAATACTTGAATGAATGGTTCTTTGCGTCATCGCCGCGTCACCGAAACATTTGGAGGAGTTCCAACTAGAGCAGTATGAACGCTTTTAGATTCTGATTCATTCATTCATTCATTACAGTAATCTACCGGTTAGAGGTAGGTTGTGATGAAAGTCAGAGAATATCCAACGAACTCTTACACGTGCTGTGCCCTTTCTACCTCTTGTATTTCTTTCTTCATCTCAGCATAAGTCCTACCGTTCTTCATCCCGTCCATAAAACCGATTCTCTTCCTTCCCCTTCCCCGCTTACCCAACATCCTTCCCTCTATCACGATCTTCAGCAAACCATCGTCCCTCATTACCCCTTCCAGCCACCTACCCTGCCTTCCCCTAATCTCATCTATAAGTTTCCTCTCCTCGCCCACCATGTCAAGCACTTCCTCATTTGTCTTCCTTTCCGTCCAACGCACCTTCTCCATCCTCCTCCACACCCACATCTCAAAAGCCTTCAGCCTATTTTCGTCTTCCTTTCTCAAGGTCCACGTTTCCGCCCCATACAACGCCACACTCCATATCAAGCTCTTTACTAGCCTCTTTTTTACATCCTTACTTAAGGTCCCCGTCATAAGCTCCCTTCTATTATTGAACGCTTCCTTCGCTAGCGCTATTCTCCTCCTAATGTCTTTGCTACTATGTCCTCTTTCTTCTAGCGTACTACCCAAGTAATTAAATTGTTCAACTTGCTCCAGTTTGTGACTTCCTACACTTATCACCAGCTTCGCTTTCTTTGTCCTAGAGAATCTCATTACTTTTGTTTTCCTATTATTTATCTTCATTCCGTATTTCTCACACTGCTTTTCCAGTGCATCTACTAAAGTTTGCAGTCCTTTCGATGACCGACTCACCAACGCCTGGTCGTCTGCGAATCTAACCGACTTTATCCACTGGCCTCCTACTTTCATTCCCACGTCTAGCTCATCCCATGCCTCTCTTACCATTTCCTCAGAATAGATGTTAAAAAGTAAAGGCGACAACGGGCACCCTTGCCGCACCCCGCGACCTATAACTGCCCACCCTGATTCACCGTCCGCTACCCTTACCTGAGCCCTCTGCCCCATATATAAGTTTCGGATGAGTCTCCTATCATGCCAATCTATTCCTATTTTCCCCAGTATCTGCATTAGTTTCTCTCAGTTTACTCTGTCAAACGCCTTTTCGAAATCTACAAAACAAGCGAAAACATCCTGATTATGCTCTATGTTTCTATCTAAAAGTGTCCTCATTACCGCAATCGCATCTCTGGTTCCCCTCCCCTTCCTAAACCCAAATTGGTCATCGCCTAAATATCACTTTGCTCTGCTCTCCAACCTTCTATTTAGTATTCTAAGCAACACTTTTGCTGCGTGCGAAATTAAACTGATTGTTCTATACTCCTCGCATTCTGACGCTTTCTTCTTCTTCGGGATAGGTATTAATACTGTTTTCACGAAATCCTCTGGCCATACTCCTTCCTCGTAGATCCTGCGAATAAGTTCGAAAAACGATTTTCTCCCCCTACTACCTAGATTCTTCAGTAGCTCCGAAGGTAGGTTATCGGTTCCCACGGCTTTTCTACCCTTCATTTCTCTTAGTGCCCTCTCTATTTCACTCTCAAGTAACTCTGGTCCGAGGTTATCTTTATCTATTGTTCCTTCGTCCTCTAGATCTAGGCTAAGGGGTCTATTCTCGCTGTCATATAGCTCCTCTACGTATTCTCTCCACCTTTCTTGGATATCTTCCTGTTCGATTAATATCTTTCCTGTTTTGTCCTTAACCTTTAGCATCGCTTGATCTCTCTTACCACCCGATAACATTTTCACCTTGGCGTACAAAGCGCCCACTTCCCCCTCCTCCTGCATATTTTCCATTTGCTCACATTGTCCCTTCCACCAGTTTTCTTTTGCCCGATTGGTCACTCGCCTGAGTTTATTATTCAATTCCTTGTACTTCCTCTTCCCTACGTCGGTGTTCAAGTTTTTCCATATCCTTCTCTCCTCCATTTTCTTTATCATTTCTTCTGTAACCCACTGCTTCTTAACCCTCTTCTTTTCCACCGTTCCTATTGTTTTCTCTGCCGCTCTTGCGATGCCGGTTTTTATAACCTCCAATCTCTTCTCTATGGTTCCCCTCCGCTTCTCTTCACCTATGTTCTTTTCTACTAGCTCTTGGTATTCCCTCTTTTTCAACCCTTTCAATGCTTCAAGGTTCCACCTCTTTATCTTACTACCTTTACAAAGCCTTTTGAATCTAACTTCACACTTCATCATCACCAAGTTATGATCCGAGTCCGCATCCGCCCCTGGATAGCTACGAGAGTTTTTTACACTGTTCCTAAATCTCTGCCTCACCATTATATAATCAATTTGGTATCTCCCAGTGTCACCCGGCATTTTCCATGTGTACCTACGCCTGGGGTGATGTTTAAACCAAGTGTTTGTCACTACTAATTTATTTCTTCTACAAAATTCAACTGCCTTTTCACCGCGATCATTTCTTCTTCCTAGCCCAAACCCTCCCACTTCTAATTCGTCCCTCCCTTCTCCCACCACTGCATTCCAGTCACCCATCACTATCAGGTTATTCTTCCCCGGCACTTCTCTAATTATTTCTTCTACTTGCTCGTACACCACTTCCACCTCTTCCTCCCTATGGTTGCTCGTAGGCATATATACCTGGACCAGTACGAAATTCGTCGGGCGTGCTTTTATTTCTACCACTAGTATCCTGTCGTTCACCTGTTCAATGTTTACCACCCTCAGTCCCAACTTTGTGTTCAGTACCATGCCTACCCCCCGTTGACTCTCATCTCCCCCTCTATAGATCACCCTGTAGTCATCACTCCAATAGTCCCCGCTATCCTTCCATCTAACCTCGCACAATCCCAAAGCATCTATTTTTCCTTTTTTCATTTCCTGCTTAATATTTTCAAGCTTCCCGGCCCTCATCATGGTCCTTACGTTCCAAGTTCCTATTTTTGCCATTGTTTTCCTCCTCCTCTTCCTCTTTTTCTTCTTCTTCTCCCTCCTTTCCCTTGTATCTTCTGATGATGATTCTGTGCAAGGATTTCGTGTGATGACGACCGCGGAGGCCTTGCCTCCCCCGCTGCCGGGCACGACACCCGCCCTAGTGGGCGGCGTCCCGTAGTTGCCAAGAATCAATTCTCTTTGAATGACTTTCATGTTCTGGGAGGAGATAGTTGAGAGGTATCCCACGCGACTCAACGGTATTTTTACCGTGACACCATCACGGAACTACCTTTCGTCTGGCTCCTACCCTTCGACCTATCTGGCATGGGTGGCCCTACCAGGAGCAAAGGACTTGCTCCTGCCAGTCCAGCTCTAGGGGTCATTGGAACGCACAAGCCCTTCCACCACGTCAAGGTCGTAGTTCAAGGAAGAGAGTAATATCTTTAAGGTGGGTTTATTAATTAAGTAATGTTAAGGGGGGAAATATCTTTTTTGCGATCAGTACAAATGTTTTCTTTTGATAATACAAGTTATATAAGAAGACGTGCTGAGAGATCTCGTTAGCTCTTAGCATGCCCTTGCTATGGTGTCTTCTCTCATTCCGACTTTTCGTCTTTATGGCGCCTCGTCTGGTTCCCTCGCTTTTGCTACATCTCATCCGGATTCGAGCAAGAAAGAGCCCACACAGCTTTAGGTTATGAGACTTGTGAAGGTAGTAATTTCGACTGATGTGTATTTGAGACGAATGACTTTAATCAAACATAACCTTTGTATATTATTTCCCATCTACTGTTTGTCCTTTTAATATCTTCATAAGCTGAAACTTATAGCGTACCCTTCCATAAATGTAAACAAAAATCTTTAATTTTATCTTGATAGAAGCTTTTTAATAACATAAAATGACTTCAAAGCAAAACTATTTGCAATTCAGAAGAAGCTTACGAACCCAGTTCATTGCTGAACTACGAACAATTAAAATAAACATGCCATCGATTACTCTTTTTTCAATATTTTATATGAGGATCTCCTTTAATTGTTGGAATAAATAGAAACCCTTGATCGTCATCATCTTTTAAGTATGAATCCATACCACATTATTAAAGTACATACACTCAATAAATTACGACAAAATACTATCTACTAATCTTAACTACCATTCAATTATTCTGTCACTATTATCGCCATGACAACAATTTCTAGAATTTTCTTTGCCAGTCAACCATATTTGCTATATTGTTTCTTAAATTTCTCACAAAACATTACCTGGCGATGTTATTCCGCTCTCAAATTATCTTAAGGTACTCGAAATCTCTTTGCTGGTTATAGCCGAGCTATTTTTCTTCACGTCATTATGTTAATCAAAATCATGAATCACGCAATCCTTTTCGATAGCCTCATCGTAACGTAGAAGTGTAAAAGCTAAACGTGATTATTGCTAATATAATATAATATTGAAAGACTGTAGTCTATGAATACATTCAGTCAGGCATTCAGTGCAAGATGAGCGCTACTCTAGGAGAGTAGAAACTTTTTTGGGAAACAGTAGAGTAGAGGAAACTTATCTGGGCTCAAATATTACTGGACCCTATAGCCGTTCCCATGGCGAATTTTGAATCTTTCTTTCTTTATTTAATTACCCTCTATAACAAAATAATCACGCAAAATAAATCTTTGTGGACCATATGTTTATTGTTTATTACTAAAACGATCAGCATCGAAGATAAATGCGATGCAAATTTATGAGTCTTCGATACGATTCCTAACATTTTTCAAGTAAAATTGTGAAAGAGTCAGATGGAATAAATTGCAAAGTGCTCTTTACTTCGTGATGATTAGTGTCTTCTATACATTTTTATATTCCGTGGCAGGGCTTCTATTAAAATTCGAATCATTTTAATAAATCACATGCGTTACAACACATCATAAGCTAATTTTCTCAAGATTTAATTTTAATTTCTAATTCGGTTGTAATAAAATCATAACTATTTATTTTTATGAGACTTAAGAGCTTGTAGGCTTTTTCCTTTTGCTAAAGGAAAATGTTACCCATAGGCTGCATGTGCGTTTAAAGAACGTACTTCGATCAACATTTGTTTTTAAAAATTAGTATGTGCAAAGAAGATTACATAACCTATTTTTCATTGTTCCCCTACGTGCCGTACACCAACCCCTTTAAACCTAATATTTCACCGTCATTCGTGCTCTGTACCTTCCCCGCACGCTAAGTGTAAATGTATAAATTGAGGCCATAAATATCGTGAAAACGTTATGTCTTCTGACTTGAGAATAGGATATGCTTGATAGTCTTTTTCATTCTTTGAATATTATTAAATAAAAATTTTCTCTTATGATATCGTATTATTTTTTTGAGCATTATTTTTCCCTCCTCATGAAATTAGCAATCTAAAATCACAATATCTCAAAGTTACGATGAAAAGGTTTTTGTTTAGACTTGAATTATAGGTTTCTCTTCCATGATTTTCTCAATTAAGGTTTTATATTTTGCATAAATTATGGCTAATGATCATTCAAATATTCTATTGCCGCGTAGAAAGGTGCAATTTGACAACTGCCTTTGTTGTGGACCATATGCCTTGTTCATCCTAATTGGTGGGCAAAGAGCAGAACCAGTCAGTGGTGTGGGTTGCGTACAGTCGCCTGTGAGACTTCGAGGTGTGATCAGAAAATGACGGGAATTTTCAAATTTCGCGGGCTTTATAATTCCGATTTTTAATAATTGTCATATAACTGCCGTCGTACGGCCAATAAGGAATGCTACCTGGAGGTTATGCACCGTTTGCGTGAAGCAATCCTACGAAAACGCCCAGAATTGTGGCAAAACAACACGTGGAAATTGCACCACGATAATGCCCCCCCTCACACCTCACTGCTTATTCATGATTTTTTTGGTAAATAAATAAATCATATTTTTGCCTCAGCCACTGCATTTGCCGGACATGACCCCTGTGATTTCTTTTTATTCCCGATACAGAAGACAGCCATGAAAGGATGACGTTTTGCCACCATTGATGAGATAAAAACAGAATCGCTGAAGGAGCTGAACTCTATACCGAAAAGTGAGTTCCAGAAGTGCTTCCAAGATCGGAAAAACCGCTGGCACAAGTATATAATATCTAAGGGGTATTAATTTGAAGGGTGAAAATTGATATTGATTGATAAATAAATATTCTGTGAGAAAAACTAAAATTCCCGTTCTTTTTTATCACACCTCATACGTAAAAATCTGCTGAACAGTTTGCCGGGCGGGTGAAAAACACAAATTTCAAATCCGGCTGTGTATTCGTCGAGCGTTCTGTCAAATCATGAATGATTCACACGAGCCCTATCATGGGCGAAGAGGGATATGCAAGGATGCAGACAGACTGATCTCTGTAAACAACCTCGCCAGCGCAATCTGTGACATTTAATACGAAGCGCTTTCCTTGGTAGCCTTGCCATGCTGTCTACCTGAGCCACGTAGAGCTATATGCATCCTGTTGCAGCTGAGCACGAGCTTATTTCTGGATGAACATCTGCGGCGTTTAAATGTGCTGTAGCCCCGGGACTATTTTTGCAGTGCGAAACGGTTTTTGCCAAGATATAATAGCTGACCTAAGTTGACAAAACACGCGCTAGTCGTCGAAATTGGTCTGTGAATATACATACATATATATATATATATATATATATATATATATATATATATATATATATATGTGTGTGTATATCAACAGAATACCCTGCAAGCCACCTCAAGGGTGTGTGGCAGGGGAAAAACAACAAATGAGGTCTGTGTGAAGAGGGCAGTCATTTATTTTATCTCACTTCAACTGGAGTATAAAAATGTTTTCTCAAACGAGGTGCCGTTAAGCAGTCCTTTCATGGTCGGGCATATTGGTTCAAGTCCGGCCCGGGTTTTTATGCTTCGTCCTGGCCTCTATGGGAAGGGAAACGGTCATTTCTACATAGCGTGTGAAGGTCTTTTTTGTGGTTCGGCCTCTCCCGCTTCCTGCATCACCTCTCTCGCCAGCCCACCCCGCCCAGCGTCCCTGAAGTTCAATTCTTCTTAGGGTTTATCTTGCCTCTGCCACTACCCTCTGGCATGTCCGCCCGTATCATTTTCGGCAGCGATGGTGTGGTGGCTGTGGCTAGAGCACTGACTGCTCATTCCGTCAGGTCGAGTTCAAATCCCAGCAAAAATGCCATAGGGAATTCAGTTTCTCGTCTGCCGTGTACTCAATTTCTCTCAGGAGAAAAAAGAGGTTTGATTCGTTTATTATGGTGAAGTCTTCCCTCCATAAGAGTTACTATCTTGATTCGGTGATTGTGAACAATTTTCTTGGGCTCACAGGTATCATGTCGAAAAATGAAATAGAATAGATTCATAAATTATTCAACTGTATTCAATGCTTTAATTTCTAACAGTTTATTGAGTGTACATTAAAAATAAGGATAAAGATACTGAGAACTGGTCATCAGTTATTTTACTTGAGCGAAAGGCCATTTGTTTCATTCTAAATATGATGTCAAGACACTAAAGCGAAACGAGAACGAAAGTCTCCAATTTTTTGGTGCACCACTCTTTTAGTTATTTTCTGTGTCATTATTTTACCCTTTTTGTGTTACTCTTGAGCCATTCATAGCCTCTTGTTGTGGGAAACTCGGCCATTGCCCATTCCCTAACGCAAGCATTCAATTCTCCGCCACTCTCAGTGGATATCCACCGTTTCAATTCTTCGAAGCAACGCTATATCAAACTCTTTTCATTCTTGTTTCCACGGAGGCCATCGTGAAGTATTTCTCACCCTCCGAATCAAAATTGAATGGAATTCTGGGAGGGGACAGATACAGAAATGACGGAATTGAAAATAAATTCACCCGCATCCCTTCTCGCGTGGGTGCGGGGCTGCTTCTTTGAGATGACAGGGAGGTGGGTGGAAGCAGTACTCTGACATGACCGATGGGAACATATTCAATTTCAACGAACTAATTCAAGGTTTGATTGATGAAAAAAATACCTTTTTGAGATATGGAAGTTGCTGAGATGCATATTAAATTGAACACATAACTATTACCCCACTTTTAAAATAAAATGATATAAAATCGTGTATGTACGTGACAATTTAGAGTAGAGTATTTTAGAGTACATCACTTTAATTTTGACGTATACCTAATGTAAATATTAATTCCTATTGCTAAATAAAAAAACTAATCATTGTGAACATTCATGCATACCATTGGTGTACCAATTTCAATTTTATCAATTTAAAAGGGTATAGTGTAGCTCATGTCACTCGGGAATGTGCGATATACACAGTATATCGTCAAAGTTCCTCCTAATATAGGTATACGCAGGGGAAATCTTCCTTAAAATCTATGTAATGACGATCGATACGTGACCAGAAAGCAAAAATTGATTCATTTGTGGTTATATGTGTTACAACTATAACTTTCTGAGTATACCGCCTATGCTTCATATGATTTTGATGTTTTATATTATTCCTTGATTGAGTTAAAGCAATTGTTCCCTGTAACGCAACGTTGGTTTACTAACCTTAGTTTCTATTTCTCGCAATAATTTCAAAGACAATATAATTGGTCTTTGTCCGAGGCACATTATTTTACAAAAATATAATATTTCTCACTTAGGTCGAAAATTACTAAATTCATCATAATAGCTTTAAGAATTCAAGCTTTGTGTCACTTCACTGTGCCAATAAGATTTGGAAGGCTCGGATTTTTTATTAGTTCACAACAAATTATATGTTTTGTTCCTATTTAAAAATCCTTCGGCAAAATTTAAGTTAAACTACAAGTTGAAAATTCCTGAGTTTGCTGTGATTTCAAGAGATGAACACTCCAGACCTCGGTGATTACGACTAAGAGAGACAATAGATAGACACATGTTCCTCTCAGCAAAGCTAAAGACGGGGGTCTTAACCTCGTCACGCCATCTTACCCCATTCATGAGGGAGATTGATGAATCCGTGCTGGAAGACAACTCGGAGGCGGACGGATTAAATCCCTGCCCGAGTCCAGCCGCGCGAGCCATTATAAGTTGTCATCCTCTCTCCTCCCGAAATATCTTTTCTTATTTCAGTCACGCTAGACTTATAACTAGACTTTTTATTGCGAATTCGCTCCCTTCATTGTTGCGTTGGCATCCGGGTCCGCCTTCGGTCCTGTGGCTCCAGCTGGCATCGCTATCTCTGCGGAGTTATTCCGGGGAGCGACGGAGAAGTTTCCAGCGCCTCCCCATCCCCCTGCCCCCTTCCCGATGCACTGTACCCTTCCCACCTTCTCCCACTTGGCTCCACTCGGTGCGCCACCTTTTTGCTACCTCTGCCGCTTCACGAAGCGGCATTTTTGTGCACCACCGCGGGCACATTATGTGCTCGGCCACATACAACGAGGCCGCAGAAGGTAACGTGGTAATTGGGTGTAAAGGTGTAGCGAAACTTGGTGGCACTCGCTTGTGAAGATCATATCGCAAAGGAGAGGAAAGCATGCGTGAGATGTGGGTTGAAGCGGCCGAGCCTTTTTCCAGAGGACACTGCGGGAGTTCTTCAATAACTTTACTCGCTCATCAACGCTTGTTTTAAGGTCAGTGTCATCTAATCCTCAGTTGGTGAGTGCCACCAAGTTTCGCTATACCTATACTCCGCGATGGGGTCATGCATTTTCATCGCTGGAAACGATTCGGAAGCATTTGGATTGCTGATTGCGCACTTGCATGGTATACGTGAATGGGAACGCGCAGTCGATTTGAAAAGGTTAAGGATTGTCGGGACGCAGGACCCTTTTTATCTTCATTTTTAGTGTAAACAAAGCACATTATTAACACATCATAGTCTCTAAACAATATATATTTACATCTTAATAGTGGAAATTACATTGAAACTGAAATGTTTACGTAAGACTTCCTAGTTTCAGTGCGATTACACGCGTCTCTTATAATCATATGTGTTGACTATCACCGCTGGCCATGAAATCTTGATTTCTTCCACCAATGAGTGCCCGGGAAGTGTGCTGCTAGCTTAAAAAAATACTCCATTGTGATTCAATTAACAAATGGAACATTTTGGGATAACACAAACTAAAAGAGCTGTTTTTGTACACTAAGGAGGACACTGAGACTGAGGAGTAGAGTAGTGTCACTGTAAAATACCATCAGCAAAATGGGGAAAATTGGATGTTACACTCGAGGTTACATATAATCAGATCGCACACTTCCGGAGCATACCTTTTAACCTAGATGATAAAAATCCATCGATAATGAGCGTGACACATATTACTCGGATAGACTGGTAATTTAGGTACTTAATCTTTTGCGCAAATTGTTCGAAGATTAGCCGAATATCTTTTGGTGTACAGACTACGAATTTCAAAAACATTAACTGAGCAGCACGGACTGTCTTATTGTTGTAAATTAGAACTGGTAGTTTCTGCTTTTTGCTGTACATCGACCATTGATGTTGAGCCAATTTTTATTCATATTTCAGCCATGGCTGTTAATTAAATGTTTCTTGAACTAGAATAAAGCACAAGCCATTGCAGTAATTTGCCTAATGTGTTAACTTGCCATCGCTAAACGTATCCTTATCCACATTTTTCTCTTTTTTATCTCCCCAATTTAATTCTCAAAGTATGTATCACACTTAAAGCAGAAATAGGGAGTACACAGGAAGTTTAGGCGTTTAATTATAAAACCTCTCGAGAATGAAGCTGTATACGGGTAATGAATGACAAATTGGAATGAGTATATGTTGGAAGAGGATTCAGGCCGGGCCATTCCTTATTACCATTGATTTTCGTTTGTTCGCTGACAATTTGGTAATAAATGTATGGAAAGGGATAAAATTGCGAAGGAAAGTAGCAGGTAACTGTTGATTTTGGTAGATTTGCAGATGGCCAAGATTTATTTAGCCAGTCAGCCACGGGACTCGATGTCTATTTCGCAGGTGAAAAAGTGCGTGATATGTGGAATGTGAATTTATCATATAAAGCGCAGGTCATGAAGTTTATAAAGTAGTAATAGTAAAATAAGTAAGTAAAAGTAATAGTAAATGAAGGAAAATGAGGAAAATTCTGAGCTGGGGAAACAGGTTACCTTTCCGGGAAGTATAACTTCGTCATTCAGTAAAGTATAAATTAATTTATGGAGCTTGGTGTTACAGAGGATTTAAAGAGTTGTGTTTGAATAGAAATTTCGCTGTTTTCAAGTAGGATGGAGAGAAAAATAATCGAAAAGTCGAACGGAGATATACGAGAGACTTAGCACAAATAAAACGTGGTGTTGCCTAAGGTGCTATAGATGGGATATGACTCAACGACGGGAAACGGGATATTACGGCAAAGATCTATATTAGTGAAACACACGTGATGATGATAAGTGTACAACTCTATCTCCATAATTGCAAAGTAAAATTAAAACGATATTGCACAGTAAATTAAAACGACACCTTCGAGTAAACTTTAAGAACAAAACAATTGATATAGCCTTCAAGCTTATATCATTAATTAGTTTAACGGAACGAAAATTTGGAGGTTTTGGAAAGCCTCCAGCTCACATATTAATTACTGATACGACGATTTTCCATTTTTTAACAGTAGCAAAATATATTGCTTGGATACGCAGACCGTTGAGAATTTCTTAAACACTTAAAAGGGAAAAATTAACGTGGAGTATTCACCTGAGATGAGTAACTGATGGGAGTCCGATCATTCTCTTGCAATCGGGAGTTGATATTTATTCACTCCGAATTTCCCTCAAGATAATGACTGGTGATCGGTCACTACTTAATTAATGTTTGAAAATAATATGGGCATAATGAAAGGAAACAATCCAAGCCTGGAAACGTTAACTCTAAGCCTATTCTTTGTGCCACGAAAATATCACAACTTTTTTGTGACCGGAGTCAAGTGCACTGAATTTGGCATAGAGCTTTTAAGTACTCTCATAATGAGGCACACAATCTTTTTCACAGTATGGCATTGCTTTTACGAGAATGTATTCAAACTGAATTTAATTATTGATTGCCTTGCGATTGGATATATTGATTTATCAAATCAATCTATTTATGCTAAAGCATTGACAGATTTAAACAGTCAAGAGTCCCTGATATCTCCTCAGCAGCTCATTTTTCGTCAGTGCGCGTGGAAGTGTAGGTTGTGCGCTGTGCAGTGAAACAATCTCGTCCAAAGGAGCATAAAAATAGCTACCTAATTAAAATTACGTCGTGCGTTTGATACCTTGGATTTCACAAACGTTTCTTTAGCAAGTATCCCCCATTGCGTAACTGATAGATTCCAGAGTCAGAGAGGTCAGTGGAGTTTTACGACATCTCCAGAATATGTTGCCACCATAGTGAACATAGTTTCTAGAAATTAGAGGTTCGTTCAGGAACGGAGAGCTGAGTGATGGATATACTTGCAATGAATGCTTTTTTGTATTAACTTCCTAAACACAGTCGTAGTGCATTTAACAGACCAATTAAAACAATGTAAGACGAGTTACAGACTAATAGAGCAAAATTAACATTGAAACATGCCTTCGGTGTAACGCCGCTCGAAGCAGATTTCTAAATACGCAAAGCGAAGCCATACCTATTTCATCCAACACACATCATTACTGAAAATAATACTGTACGATATTACCTAAAAAAGGATAAAACCCTAATTAGGATAAAATTAATGCAAAACTATGGTGAATGAAGCTACTAAAAGTGGATTGTAATTGATCAGAAATGAATGCGGTCATTTTTGAATGAGTTTTCCATCAGTGGAGATATAACTTAATTGATTTATCAGAGATGAAATGCACTCCATTTCAAAATGCCTACGATGAAAAACTGCTGATATATAAATAATAAGATTTTCAAATAAACAACATGAAAAATATTCTCGTTATTTAGAATAGATTCGAACGAAATAGAAGTTGTGGTTTAAACTTAAAGTTGGCGTTCATTTTGCAGCGAAAATTAATGGGAATAAGTCAATATTTGATAAGATTGGGAAAAAAAGTGTACTAGATAATTTGAGATAGTCACTTTCAGTATATTACCTATGGTAACAGAAATCTAAAACGTTCATTCATCAGAGATCAACTTTAATATTTTGTAATATCGCCATTATTTTCAGTTGCAGATCGTAATCGTGACTGCATTAACCCAATCAAATGTTCTATAACACGGAGACGTCGGCTTAAAGAATTCCAAACATCCCGTATGTAGACTTCTAAAGTTTTACTCGGTTCTCCGTCGTAAATCCACTCATTCACAATGTTACCCTACACATTCTCAATAGGGAAAGGTCGGGGAGTTAGCTGTCTAGGGTAAAACGCAAAGTCGAGAATTATCCTTAAAAAAATTCTTTGTGGCAGTCGGTCCGCCGATCCATTTCCTCGATTTATCAAGAATACAATTAAGCCCGCTACTCGTAAGAGTGAAAAACACCTAACGCCTTTCCCTTTTGCATTCTCCGCCTACCGTTGCCTACTACTTGGAGTCGGGGGAGTTGGCTGGGCAGCGATAGCGGGAGAAGGCCATAAGAGGAGTGGAAATGAGTCAAGTTGGCCCTTAGTAGTCGCTGAATGCATAGGCAACACCCGAAGTTCGAATTCAGCGAAATACGAAGTTGGCCGCGCTCGCCGCGTGGACCGACTTTTGAAAGTGATAGTACATATTGCTAGGTAATCCCGGCATATGGAAAGGAAATTTTTGCAATAGGTGCGAAGAATTATTAAGATCAAAGCAACATTGTTTGCAATGGCCATTCGGAAAAATGTAAAATGAGATCGTCCGCAAAACCCACTGGTTTAGACACACCCTTCAACCCTACCACGACACGTGTTCATGACAAAAGCGAGGGCTAAACATTGCAGACTGGTGTATTGTAAGAGAACTTGAATATGATTTCCGCAGTGTGTTTATGACACTCCCACCCACGATCAGTATGAAATTTCCCTAGTGTGTTCCAATCAGAATTGCTTAAACTATTTCCACTATGTTACGCCTAAAATTCTGCTATGATCACAGACAATCAGGAATTAAGAATTTTATTTCATCTATGATTCCGATGAAACAACAAAAATGTAAATTCACTTTTCGTGGAGTCCAATTACTACTTGCAGCAATTAGCCCGACACATTACTAGGCTTAATATAGAGATAGGTATATTTCAAGCCATTCGGTTTATCAATGAGACTTTGTTTTAATGTGCGTCAAAATTGTACACGATTCTAATCCTTCGAATGGTACCTTATATTCCGTTCAACTTCAGTTGTGCGTAAAATGAAAGAACTATTGAAGTGACTGTTAAATGTTGTGAAAACATAGAAATTTCAAAATAAGGAAATTGTAAAGACGCTTCAAATTGTGGGAGATTTGATATATATAATTTGTTTAACATATATTAGAAATTATCCAGTGTTATCCTTCATATTTAATGTATCACAAAAGTTGGGAAACAAAAATGAAAGTTTCACATATAATGCTATTTAAAGGCACACCAAGCGATATTTTCAAGCATCATTGCACTGAATACGTTCCATTTCTATTCAGGATGTTTCTTAGATATTGGCAAAATAATAAAGGATGATAATTGAGGACGATGTTGAAGTTTTACCCAGGCAGTCACTCACGCTATCGGAAATATTCAATCCCTAAACTATGAATACACTTCTGAAAACTTTCCTCCTCGTTTCGCCGACTCTCCTATAAGTAATACCGTTTTGAAAATTATAACGCGAATTAGTGCGTCCCCCCATCGCCATCAACTCCCATCAATTGCACATGGCTACGCCACTGCAAGACGAAATGCGGATTGTAATACTGGAGCAATGTTTACTGTGGAAACCATAAAATCTGTTTTTTAAATTGTGAATAGTGAAATTAATCATTTACAAAATATTCATAACCATTGATGGAGAAGTCCAAACCTTGTTCCCATGAGCGACAAGCTTTTAAATGGTTTTAATATTCATGGGGTGTTGAAATAAATATCTAAGTCGATGGCATTAAAAATATCTTGCAGTAAATACAATTATTATAATATTTTATTTGCTGAAATTTTAACTATTTGTGACGACAAGATCTGCACGTATGAAGTAGTCTTTGCTCTGCTTTACCTTTAGAGACATATCAAAAGGAAAGAAATGCAGTTTTGTTCTTGTATTTTTACTATTTTTAATTATGATAATTTATTTTGGCTAGGATTTATTCCTTTTTGGATAAAATTAATAAAATAGCTTTGCATTCATAGCATGGAATTCCTTCAAATAAAAAAATTGAAATTATATGGGAGGAAACATTAGGGAAAGAGATTAAGGAGATATGCAAAAACATTTCACTAATTTTTTTATTCATAAGCATCGTAATTTCACGCGTTTATTTTAGATCAGGGAATCGTTTTGAATTTCACATTTATATGTGTGGCGTCCAGTTGAAAATTTTTCCCATTACTCTGCTCTTATCCTCCTTTGGGGAGAAGCATTTTCCTATTGGTTTCCCAATCGGCGCAGCACTTCCTGATAAACTCGACCGCCATCGTACTCAAACGGGAGAGTTTGCCATGATTTGATGAACCATCATGATTTCTCGTGGGACATCATTTGCTCATATCTCGACCACGTGCACATTGCACGTGCACACTTCTGTTCAAGGGGAATTCCAGAAAGACAAGCTGCATTCTAACTCATGTTCACGGTGCGCAGGCGGGCAATACTTCATCAGTCAAAAAATGCTGAGTCAGCAACACGATCAGTATTCTTATAATGAGTGATTTGTGGATCATTGAGTTAAAATATAACTCTAAATTTTCTAATTCTGAACGTATTCAAATATTTTAATTTACCTGCCTTGGTATTATTTGGTTGTTTAATCCATGAGAGTGATGTGCAACAGAGAATGACGGTATAAAATAGCGTTGTAGCTTTATGATGAAGTTAAAGGGACAGGTATTGTTTGAATGCGAGGAATCTATTTCGAATTTTCCAATCAAAATAAAGTTCTTTTCGATCTTTGTTTACGTCAGGGGTTACATTTATTTTATTCTTAAATGACTAACGCTTATTTTCTATTTTTTGGCATATGGCTTATTATTTACGAAAAATCAAATGTGGCCAGCGATGAATTATATTCACCATCCTGCTAATTTTCCTGCAAGAAAATATTGAATTTGCTTTTTATGGCTCTTTCCTGCACATGCCTTGGCTACTTCTTTGGAGCTCTCTAGGACACCGACTGCGTAATTGAAATACATTATTGGCTGGATTGAATATCTAAAACATACTTTGTGTGTTACACATTAACGTACTTCTAAATACTTAAAAGTCTGTAAATATTTTACTATTTTAATGTTTGAATAATCAAGCTAATTGACGTTTTAATAGAGAGAATTAGCTTGGCATAAGTACACTTTAGGAGAGAAATTTGAAGTAAAATTATTTCCCTTGCATGGCATAATGTAAAAATATCCAATTATTCTTTTAGGAACTATCAGAAAACTCTCACATTGTCATTTCAATAATGCCGTAAATGGTCCAAATTAGAAAAATGACAAAAACACGTCAACATTTTTGAAAAGGATGCATTAACAAGCAAAGGAAATATAGTTTTTTAAATTTAAATATTAATCCTTCAATTTGGAACTCGAGGCATCTAATTTTCTAGGAAGGAATTGTAAACTTAAAAAACAGTCTTGCTTGTGAAATTATGAAACAATGTTGTCTTTGGATACAATTAAGTTGACAATTGGAATCATAAGAAGCTACCCAATTGGAGAGGATTATTGCTATCTCATACGATATAGCTGAGTACAGAAATTTGTTTGCTCAAGTTCCATCAAATGGTTTAATTTTTAACTCTGCCGAGTCAAGTATTTTGAATGTCTCGCTTCGTGAATGTGTTCCTCTCATGGCCCAGCGGATACAAAATTCCCAAGAGGTGTTATTGTTGTCGAGGAAGAGAATAGTAGGAATTTTATGAACGACGTGAATCCGAAATCAGATTCTGAGTAATGAGGATATTAACGCGAAATTAGAGACCCTAGGGCTTTGTTTGGAGGAAATATATATGTCGCCTAAATTTTTTTGCCTTAATTTGTCATTTTGCCTGAATAACCCTTTAGCCGAATATTTTTGGAAAACATCGCCAAATAAAAAAGCGAAAACTTTAAAGGAAAAGAGTATAACGAGTGAGAGAAATACTCATATTTCTGGCGTAAAATTAAAAGTATAAATTATCTGACACCATATAGGTTATTCATTATATATTTTATGCATTATAAATCTTATTGAGATGAATAGACATTTGATATATAAACATGTACATTTATAATGAGATATAGCATATTGTGAAAAGGGGTTACGCTGCTAATAGTCGTCATTTGCTGTTGACTTGAGGGTGTATCCAATCGCCATTTTAAATATGACGTGGGTATGATCCCGGAACGGTTTTTTCTCCGAGAGCAGCAACTTTGGCTAGATTGGTATTACAGTTCGCACTTTGTCATGATCTAAACTGAAGGCAAATTCTCCGTATTTCTCATAACCATGAATAATTTGTAGCCAGAAAACACACATTATTATTATAAACAATGTAAAAGTAATATTTTTTGCTAATGTTGTTGATGATGGTTACGAATATGACTAACGTTTGGAATGTATTGGACTATGGGCATTTGTTTCACATGAAGTGAATTGAGTATTTAGTTTACAGTAACTGAATTATTTTGATTTCTATTGTTTCACTTATTCGTAAATTTGAGTGTTTTATATGGAATTTAGTTTTATTAATTCGTTGAAAGTTCGGTGTATTTAATGATATCTACAGGGTACAAATCTTGTAAGTTAATGTAATGATGGTAACATTTTGATGAGGTTTTCCTATACCACTCCTCGCACATATTAAGTCCCGTGTTCTCATTTTTGGCATGATTAGCGTCACATAATAGCTGTGAATGCTGGAATATATTTGATGGAGTCACACCGTCCATCATTGGCGTATTGAGTGATAAGTTTGATATTTCGTCGCGTTCTTTTCAGATTACATTTGACTCGAGATGGGATGGGTATCTCTCTCGCTCTTAAATCAAAATATTGGACTCTGTAAGAGTTAATAAATATTTTATTCACGCCAATGAAGGAGCAAAAAAGTTTAACCTTAACAAAATTAGGTAACATTTTTTCCTATGTCAATTGTTTATGATGAATTGCTATTGCAAAAACGATCGTTATTTTCTGGTAAAGAAATTCTTTCTTCTCCGTGTCACGAACGGAATCTGTGGCACTTAAGTCCCTAAGTCGAACGTAATGCGTAGAAGGATTAATTTCTTTCATCAATATCTACAAATTAGGCCAATTAGGAAATTACACTCAGGCTTCACTTCGAGGAACATTTTGTCCATTTAAAGAAATACATGCACATGGAATTAGACATGCTTTTTAGTATCTAGTTATGATAAATAACATGACTTCTCTCCCTTTTTCCTTGTGTGAAAGCAAAATTCTTTAAATATAATGAAAGGAAATATTTCTCAATAAATACTAACTTATCAGATCACTGCTTTTCACATCACCTCGATTATCACATCACCTCGTCTTTTAACTCAGTATCTACAAGCAAACATTGAAATGTATAATGATTTACGGACTCACGGCACAAATCACAGGTAACCGGACCAAACTTCCGTGCCAACTCACCGAAAGTACGGCTATTTCCCGCTGGAAAGTTACAAATCCTTAGAGCGCATTTCCGCCTTAAGGTTAGACAGCGATGATCGTATTTTCAACTCTCATGGACGTAGTTCTTATGGTGCTTTCATGGAGTTATTTCCGATAACATTTGTAATACCGGATTTACTAGTCCAAGCCGCGCACCCTTTTTCCGAAAATGCCTGTCGTCAGTTTCTCCAAAGTGAATACAGTAAGCCATCGACTTACGAACATCCGACTTACGAACTTTCAAAGATACGAACATTCATATCCAATCGAAAAATTCAAGCGTATGAAGGAATTTCAAGTTTGGCGCCACCGGATAAGTTATTTTGCCGTTGCAGCTGGCGGTGCGGCGTGCAACAACTCGCGGATTCGGTACTACCCCTCTTTGCCGTGACGAAATTTAACAATATTATCTCGATATATCAATAAGCAATGTTCATTGTTTACTTGCGTCATAAATTTTACGGATGATTCGGAAGTAAGACGAAAGTCGAAAGATGCCCTGCAAGTAGTGATATATTTGGAAATATTGCTACTCCTTACATTTCAATGGAAATCGACTTCCGCGTGTCAAGCTGCCTTCGCATCAAATAGAGGCATGATTCCATTCACTCATTCGTTTTGTAATGACAAATGATTATTACCGGCAATACGAGGCTCGATTCAGGTTATCGCGATGAATGGTAAAATATCCTTTCCAGGGTATTTGGAAATTGCCTTACAGGCAGTCCTTCCATCCAGCTATCCCTCTCAATCACTCAGTCGGAAACAATGAAGCTTTCAGATTTCAGGGTGATACCTCTGTCGGATCTGAACAATTGGCTCGTCCAAACCGGTTTTTCCCAGAAGACCCCTCAAGAAAAAAGTTCTTCGTTCCTTATTTGTGTGCGCGACGACATTCATCTGCGCGGGACTCATTCAGCGAGAACGAGAAGGGGGTAACCCGAGAGGATCACTCCTTCACCTTATATGTAATTATCTACCCTCGCCCAGTTTCGCTTTTACCCAGGTGGCTTTCAAGGAGGTTAGAAAAGAAATGGAGGCGACATACCACTGAATTCTTGAAGCCAATTCCGCCATTGCAGTCGGCACAGTTTAGACCTTCCTCTGGCTTACGTGTTCGGCGGTCGCGTTCGATTTTCGTCAAAATTAAGCTAAAAACCACAGGTAAGGCGATGTTTTGTGACTGGTTTGGCCACACCTACTCGGCAAATAGGATGACCAGCGCTTTTTTCCACAAGCCTTCACTCCGAGCGCTGGCGCTTCCGGCAGTCCAGGGGCCCAAGTCTGTAACTTGGATTTCTCCCGAAAACGGGAGATAACAGATCCGATATAAAAAGCCTTTTCTCCCGTCGGTAGTCTGTAACGGGTTTCTCCGGGAGAAAGCAGGAACAAGAAACGCCCGGAGACAACTCGTCGCCGACTCAAGTCTGTAACTCGGCGAAGCCCCTTCCGGCTGCCCCAGATGGGAGACAAGTTACGTCGGCCTTGCTAGACCGACGTAAGTTTTTTCCGTAGGAGAAAAGTACGCATTACGACAGTGATTTTAAGTTTTGACCAATGGCATAAGAGAGTTCATGATTATTTACTTCTGCTTAGAAAACAACAAATCCACCGTCCATAAGAATAAAGTCTGTACTTTTCGCGTATTTACACGTACATGAGTATAGTATATACATTCTGTCAGTTTCCAATTGAAAGAGCAAGGAGGGCCGGCACATTAGCTTAGACCTCATCCACATTAATGATTATAAACGAAGCGTTTATGAATTACTGATCTGAAATCTCAATTTTAGACTACGTAAATATCGGCATGTAAACATAATGAGAAGCGGAGTCTTAAAATTTGAAGTTTGAAGTTTAAACTTCCACCTTTAATAGTTCACAACAAATGAAAATCTGCTGCTCTAATTACATTAAATAAGAGTTTGACGGGTAATAATGTGCCATAAACGAAGCACACGTTAAATTAAAGCTTAAGTCCCGTATTGTTATCTAGGTTATTATAATGACTTATACGAATTTCACTCCATTATTTTTGTAAGCTTCACGCTGATCGACAGTTTTAAGGGCATTTGAGTTTTCAGTTACCTTTTACGTATCGTACTGAATCTCACTTGGGTACTAATTCAATGAAACATATTTTCGTTTACATATGACGATTAATCGTATCATTTCCAATCTCCATTCCAATCCACCGTAGTCGTACGGGTAGCACGTATGATTTAATGTGGACGCATATCGGTTGTCGGTTGGATGTCATGCTGTGTACACGGAAGAACGGGCATTACACCTGTGAACGCCAGCGAATATGTCCTGTCTTGTATTTGTTCGTATATTCTAATTCATCCATGTGTGTGACTAAAGTCTTCTAGTATGCTTCTCATGTATTCTTTTACACCAGTGACACAAGTGTAAGAATAAGTCATCCATTAATGACTTGCTCCACTGACAAAGAATTGGCGTTTTTGTAGCTGTTCTCGTGACGCTTATATTCCGAGATTTATTTTGATTGAGCTCAAATTCCAGGTTGAACGCCGCTGTATAAGTGTTTGGGATGCTGATATAATCCTAAACTACACTGTATCGACTAGAACGACTTGAGCATATACCACGGCATATATCACTCGATTCATGGATTGTACGCTGATACGTTTCCTCACAATGAAGGAACTCTCCCTTGGGGTTTTATTGGCTTGGTGGTGGTGATATTTTACTTTTGGAGTGATGCTCTTGTGATACGTATGTTATCCTGAAAATATAAGTGAAAATCATCGGCAACTTCCCTTAAAAAATCGGTGTGTTTTTCAATGTGTTACTGTGGCCAAGCATTGGATATTTCATACAAGTTTTGTGGCATATTCGGCGTTTACTTGAACTTTGAATGGTACTTTTAAAATGCCTTGTGATAATGACGTGTGTTGTCGAGTGGTTAAGCTGATTAATGTCAGTATACTGACAGTACACGTGTTTAACGTTTGTGCAACTGACGGCTATTACTGTTTTCAATCTTGTCAATCGTCCATTGATCATGTAAGTAGCCCATTAAATAAATGTGTTCATTAATAAAATTACATATTAGAAAATTATTCAGTTAAATATCCATGTATCACTGTTTCAACAAATGTTATTCCAATGAAGTTTGCCCAGCCGGTGTGATATGCCAATACTCTATACCTACACTTTATGAGTGATTTAAACTAGGATGAAGTGTAACGGATACTCGAAAGTACAATGGTATTCATTATCTGACTGGTATATACATTGCAATAGCGGAAATTAATCAATATCGTGAATATTCGTCTTCAAAAATTTCAGTTAGTGAAACGTCGTGCAATTGTAACGTCAGTTAACTGACGGCTATTACTCTGTTTTCAATCTTGTCAATCATCCATTTATCATGTAAGTAGCCCATTCATTAAATGTGTTCATTTATCAAATTACATGTTAGATAATTATTCAGTTTAGTATCCATATATCGCTGTTTTAACAAATTTAACTCCAATGAAGTTTGTTGATACGGAATGTCTTTCTGTCGGGAAGATTTAATAATTGCCCTTTCGGTGAGTTTTAAAATAGGATGAAGTGTAATGGAAACTCTTCGCTTCTACAGCTGTGAAAAGGTACAGTGGATTTAATTGGTTCTCAAAAGTAGGTCACTGAAATATGTCCAATAGTCAGCTTTGGCTTCAGAAATTTTCATACCCTCACTTTTCTCCTTCCGGTACAGCCGGCTGAAGTTTCTCCACCCAGTTACAGACTACGGTCGGGTGAAATTTTCGGGCGAGAACTCGCTTCTCTTGTCTCCGGCGCCCCAAGTTACAGACTTGGGCCCCAGCGAACGGCTGCGCGTCCTTGGCCTGCCTCTTCCTCTCCCATCCACCTATCTGTCTCTCCCCCCACCCTCGCCTCGGCGCGCTCATAGTTAGGGGATCGGAGTGAAGTGATATTTTTTCTTGAGTCAGCATCACATTTCATCATAAGTATCACATTTCACTCATCGCTTTCCCACGCCCTAACTCACAGGTGGCTTCCAACAGTGAGGGGGGGTGGGGCGTTGCCCGTTGGGAGTCCCTTATCAGCTATGACCGCGAACCAAACGTATCCCATTTCAGGCATCTAACAGCTACGGACGGGATTCTGCTTTTTTTTGTTGATTCGCCGACGGATTTCCGTAATCGAATGATCTTGGGTTGAAATTTTATATAGTTCTGCAATTATTTTAGCTGGATATTTCATTTCGAACTGATGCCATTTTTATAGCTGGATGATGTGATTGTATATACAATTGTGATTACTGTGTGATGTTAGGAGAAAAAGATGCAGAATAAAACGGGCTGTGTATCGTGGCGACATTAAAACGTAACGCAATTCATTCATGAGGAATATGTACATCAACACTTAACTTTGGCACAGAATTTCTATTAAAGAACGTGCATTCATGTTATGACAAAATGATGCAGGCTCAAGGGCAAAAATATGATTTTCTGATAAAAATAATATTTTCCCTCACGAGCCTGCCCGAAAATGGGGGTGCGCGGGATACACGAGGGCGTGGCTTGCACGAGTAAAGGCGGTATTTCATTAGAGGTTTCTCGATTGTTCCACCGGATTAGGGGCTCCATCTCTGGCCAAGTCTCGAATAACTAATGGCTCATCATTATATGGTCTCCATTCATTCATTCAGAAGCTCTGATGATAAAGAGCGAGTCGCTGTTCGGAACATCTGCAGAGATGATGCCCCAAACCCGGTGGAGCTCCCGAAAAACATTCTTTTATATGATACGCCTGGAAAAAATCAGATTATTCATTTGTACTTTTATGCGGAGGAAAATCTCTTCTTGACAATCTTTCGCCGCCTGCACCATTTCCCTCTCTCCACTGACGGATATGATGGCTAGAGTTTTTCATCCACCAATCCTCTTCACACTAATGTGTTCTGTTTTCTATTTATTTTCCCTCGAAGGGCTCCGTTTTGGAGCGCGCGGGAAGTACACGACGACCTAGTCCGCCCGAAGTGTCCTCCGCTCTTCTCCTCCGCCCTCCGCCTCCCTCCACTCGACAAACGGGAGGCCTTTCAATTGTTCCTCAAGTGCGCGTCCGAGGTGTTTTTTAAGGAAGTACTCCTCAAGCAAGGAGTAATATGAGCACCGTTGTCTCCGCTCGCCTTCACCCCTGACCCCCAAATCACTCCTTTCCTTCCGCCGGCTTTCCTCCTCTCTTGACACACCTCCATTCGGCGAGTGCACCCCTCCACCATTATTCCCTCGACAAACACCCACGCAATCACAACTTATCTCGTGCGCTCGCCCGTTCATCTCATCCTCATCCCACCTTAGGCCGCTTTCGAACTTGTCAAACCGAGTTCATCTTTACTTCACAAGTGTAGAGAATCGGGCGGAGATGATGTAAAAATGTTGTCATCACTTAAGTCGGAAGTGCGTCCATTGAAGGAGAACGAGAGAATGAGAAATCAGTCTTCATAGGCTCGATGCATGCAAAATTAGGAGATTTGATGTGATAATCGTGGCATATAAAGGAAATTAGAAATGTAGAAATAATCAAATATGAATTTATTTATTATTTCCGGTTTTATGCCGTGTATGACAAATCAGTCTTCTTAGGCTCGCTTATGCAAAGTTATGAGTTTGGGATGTGATAATTGTGACATATCAAGCAAATTAGATATGTAGAAATAATAATATATGAATTTATTTATTATTTCCTATTTCGTGTAAGAGTTCGTTGGATATTCTCTGACTTTCATCACAACCTACCTCTAACCGGTAGATTACTGTAATGAATGAATGAATTTCATGCAGTGCATGCTTACTCGATTTATACTCATTTCCGTAGAATATATGTTGAATGTCCTTTTATTTTCATGATTTACAGTATAGATAGTAATAAAGACAGGGATACAGTAATGTAAAGGCATATACTGTACAAGTCATTTATGAACTTTAAATGTAATAGGTGCATTGTGATTTTCCTCATTGAAGCCGCGTTATACGTTCTCACTCAGCTCGAGCGATATCAGTCTTCATGAAAAAAATTTGTGTCATAATGAAAATTAGTTATCGTGTCACCTAGGGCTTTAAAAGGGTGAAATGAAGATGCCACACAAACCGTCGGGAAATAAATATAACTCACATGGCAGTTACCTAAGTGAGTGTAGGTTTCCAAAGCGACCATGGGGAGTTGTTTTCCTTTTCTTCTCCCGTTCGGCACCCTCGCCACTTACCAGCGCCGCATCCGCCTGAAAGTGCCGCTGCCGCGCCTTAAATGTGTTTTTGTGAATGGGGAAAGTGTCACCCTTTCTGTTATACCCGCGTTCAGTGCAACTGCGACCTGTATATGTACTGTAACATACTGGTGATCATTCTAGCCATTCTAGGTGATTATTCATATACCTCCAATTCACAATGTTAGAACAAACGTCATAGTATGTGTTTAAGAACTCAAGGCTGCAAGATCGAGAGAGAAAGAACCCAGTAATTAATGTAATGGTTACTCGCTCGATAATTTCCTCGAGAGCGGAGAAAGAAAAGGCATTTCGGCGTGGCGAGTCTTTCACGCGATGAATTTACTCACGCTTCATTAAAGTGTTGGGCACAACCTTTTGAAACGCCGCTGCTGGATAATCTTTTAAATTCAATCGTGGGCGTATAGTGACGGATAAACCACTTCTGTTATCGTAGAACTGCGGGGAAAATATGGAACTTAATGAGGGATTTCTTATAGCCCGATAATTTGTAATAATATTCGGAGCGCTCCGCACCGCTCCCCGCGCCCGGATTACAAGGGCACCTCGGAGAAGAGCAGGCGGCGCCGGAAATCCTCCCGTCGCGGTTCTTCGTCTTCAGTTCAGTGGAATGGCGTCGATGTAATCTGGCCGGAGTTTTCCTTGTACCGGGTGGATGGTGCAGAGCCGAGTGGGACTTCCTGGGTGACTCACCGTCGACGAGGGACGCAGAGGGGGCGGGGGGGGGGGGTGAGCGCGAAGGAGGGGTAAGGGGTGGAG
This sequence comes from Pyrrhosoma nymphula, assembly GCA_963573305.1. Classification (NCBI taxonomy): domain Eukaryota; kingdom Metazoa; phylum Arthropoda; class Insecta; order Odonata; family Coenagrionidae; genus Pyrrhosoma; species Pyrrhosoma nymphula. Next base: position 98,520,582 of record OY754332.1, on the reverse strand, counting down.
TGGACCGAATAGGGTGAAAGGAGGCAGATATGGGAGAGTGGGATGAACGAACAAATATCTCCTCCGGATGATTTATAAGGTCTTCCGAATGCTAAGAATATAAATCTATCGCGAAGTGGCGTTCAAAGTGTAACCTATCTAAAGGATGATTTATAATTTCCTTTTTTTCTGGGGCGAAATTTCAATATTTTTAAGAAGAATATAATAAGGAATATGGTTTATAGCTGCTAAAGTGAAGTATGGTTGGATGATTTTCCTTTGCCGATGTCCATTTAAAAAATCAATTTTGTAGTCTTTCATTAATAACGGGATGATTTACTTGCTCTTTTTTTAATATGACTGAATTCGGTATTTTTAGAAGGGTTGTCGGTGGTCATTGCAGGAAAACGACGCATCACTTGCATAAAGGCGCTTAGATTCTTCTTTAGGGTTTTGCTTTGTCAAAAATTATTTCAAAGCCAATCATGGAGCACGTCGCGGATAAAGGAATGAACTATTCACTGTCGTCATACCATTCCAATGAACCGAGGCACGTAGTGTCAAGTACGAGTATATATCGTACATTCTCATTCGCTGAATCACTTTATATTTATGTGCTATAACAGAATAACGGTCAAATATCTTGAGAATCATCACATGAAATTGAAAGCATACGGCAGTAATGTGGACTTTTTAGAATCTATTTCAGCAGTAGTTTGTATTATCTTTATTGTACTTTATAAAAGTCTCCGTTAGTATTAAACAGCCCATGTCACGAATTTTGGTATATCCTCAATTCAATATTGTTTCAATTCACGTTGAAGGCCTAGAAACATTTTACTCTATAAATTCGTTTTTTAACCGTATTAAAATATTTAGTAGTAGAATTTATTTTTATAATTTTCAGATTTTTCGGCTTAGCCATACATATTCATAATTCTTTGTCAAATAATATGGTTCTTAAGAAGTAGATGATGTGAAGTCTTCTTAAATTAAACGCCTTGTTAGAGCAGTGTCTAGAGATCCTGGTTGGAATCCACTTTTTAGTGCCTTTAATTTTATAAATCCCATGTGAAATGGTAGCAAAAAAAGCATAGCAACGTCTTTAGTTAGTTGTGATAATGTTTATGATAATATTTTCATAGAAAACTTACCTAGTTTTCCTCACGTATAACGTAAATGAAACTAAAGTCACAAACACCTTTTTATTGCCTTTTGTTTTTAATTGCCTCTTTGAAAATGAGATATCCTTTTTTTGCAGGAATTCTCACTTTCCTCAAAACGTAGAATCAATTTTCGATCTTCATTTTATGAAAGGTGGACGTATTTTTCCTACCTCCTAATTCCCTAAGTAACTTAGTTTGGGTTCCCTGTCCTTCTTTTGGGATAATTCCCGAGTCACGGCGTGGTTACTTATGCCCCCATCTCCTCTTAATCTCCATGAACTCCGACCCATACGTCTGCGCGCCTAATTCCACCCGACCTTGCCCCTCCAACCAGCCCCAGATTCACCTCCCACTCCCTCATTCTCGATCTTATCTCGGCGCAGAGGGAGGAGCGTGTCTCTGCCGCCACACCCATCCTAAACTCGCGAACACCAACCCTGGATGAAATACTCCAGCGCACATGGGGGAGCTCTTATCTGCAAAATGCCTCATTTGAATCTCTTCTTTTGCCAAAAGATAGGCGCGCTTGAATGGTATCCGTTTACTTTTCCTCTCGTAATAAGTTAATGCTGAAGGAAATTTATGATTTTCATATATGATTTCGATCATATATGAACATTCAAATCTTGGCCAAAGTCAGTTGCTAGTGATTTATGGACAAGATGGACAAGGTCAAGTAAATTGGAAGTCATTACATTTTATTAACATTTTACTCCTCACGTGCGATTCACTCTTCTTTCCAATATCTGTTTTGTAATACGATTCTCACCCATTCTTTTCACGTGGCCAAACCGACGAAGCACAATCCTTTGATTTACCTAAGTTTCTTTACTAGAGCATCCAGCCAACATTCTTTAATAACTCCTTTATAAACCTATCCATGCTACTTTTGCCGAAAAAACTTCTCACGAACACCATTCCCACTGCATTTAGCCCTCTCTTATGCTTACCCTGACATACCCAGGTTTTACTGCCACATAATAATGTCGCGTCGGGAGCACTCACTCAGTGATTCAACCCGAAGGTTATTTTGGATAGTTGAGGGTAGAGCTCACCCCGGACTAAGCCACAGGCGTGTGAATTTCACACATTCTGGGTAGGGGGGCCAGTTCCTTTCCCTGGGCCACCTCGCACTCCGAGAAATATTTTGATCAGACTTCACCTGGATTTTAACCCGGGACCCTTCGATCAGTAGCCTAGCACTCTACCCACTAGGCAACCACGCTTCTTGGCCTCCGCGCGTCGGGAAGAGAACACTTTATTACCCTGTGATTAACATGCTCCCGTAAACATGCTCCATTAAATACTTTCCTTTAAGACTTTCCTTCCGTCATTAGCACGCATTATAATCTCTTCGTCTATCCTTATTTTGGAATAATTCAGCCAAGACGCAACAAAATCGTTCAATAGTTCAATTATTTCATCATCTAACCTCATCATACAATTATTCTTACCACTCTCCCTTACAAAAAAAACTTCTTTCGTCCTTGACGCATTCACCCTCAAATTCATTGTCCTTGTTACTTCACTGAAGTTATACAGGAGCCTCTGTAATTCCTGTGGGCACTTAGACAGCAAGACACCATCTGCGTATAAGATCTTGACGTTGTACGAACACGTATCTCTCGCTCAATTATCTATAAAAACGTACAACAGCCACGGTGACATACGCATTCTTGCTTTACTATGCATGAAAAATTGATGAATGCATATCGTTCTTTGTTAATTGAAATGGTTAAGTTATAATCAATTAAGGGAACGACTGAAACTGCTTTTAGAGATGAATTTTCATAAATAGTTTTCATTTACATAACTTTTCATTGACTTCCCCTGCATATTTTTATGCTGCATATTTAAAATGTTTGACGTAATTTTTATAATCCATGCACACTTGTAATGCATTTTACAGAATAAGTATGCATATGAATTTTCATTTTTATCCTCTCCGCAATGATATTGTAAATTAGGTTTTCTATCCAATTTCCGAATTTTTATGACTTTCCTTGGAAACTTTTCTTCATTACCTGCACTAATTCGAAATTGGAAGATGGTGAAATTTTCGTGCGACAGTATTGTAATTCATTTAATTGTACACAAAGAATCGTTTCCTGCTTGACAGACGATAATATTTATCATCTCCAGAGAAATAAATGCAGGCCAAAGTTAACGCGGGTCCTAATTAACTTGTACGTGCTCATACTTCACTCGTAATTCACGGACGTGACCCAGGAAACGACTGACGGAGGCAACTGGCAAGGCATTTTTCCAAAAAAAGTACCTTCAACCCATTTTATATACTCATTCTTGTTTCTCTTTCTAGACTCCGAAGTGGACCGTGCCGTTTCCCAGTTAAACGTCTTCCTATGTTCCAGTTGCACTCAAACCCTGAAAGTCATTCCTCCTTTCTCTGTCTGTTCTTTGCTATGGTTTTCGTTCGCCCACTCTGAGGTACGCCTCTTTTCTCTCAATGGCGGTCGGGAGAGGATGCTCCATCGGGGCACCGACAAATAAGTGGAGATTAGACGGCAGATATCAGCCCGTTGGTCTGCTGCGCTTCTTCTAATCCCGTAATGCCCGCCTCTGTGGTCGACTATCCTTTGCGGGTGGGAAAGTGGGACGGAATAACAGGAGGAGGACTTTTTCGGTGAATATCTAAATCTTCTCCTTCCGCTAATCCGCGGGGAAAGGCGATTTCGGTGATGGCGACCCTTTGGACGGCAGGATACATCCCCATGCTGGAGGTCGGGGGAGAAGGGATAGGAAGAATCTCCGCGATCACTCCCTTGACATCGCTCCCAGGGTTTGCTACCTAGTATTTACGATAAGATTTTTCTAGCAAATCTGCCAATGCAATCGCACCAACTCCTTCATCGCGGAGTTGGTTAGAATGACTCGACATAATGTGTGAATACCCTGAGAAGTTATCGAATTTTCTTGACCCCCTATTCTATTGGGTTGATTATAAAAATTTCATTCATTATCGTAAATACGTATTTTTCACGGAATTACCGATACCGATAGCCTTAAAGCAAAATTGTTGCTGCTATAGTAGACCATGGCCAAAAATTCGAGTGTTAAGGAATGTTTAAGATGTTGATTTGAAATTATTTTACATCATGTTTTTATTCAACAGTCCCAGTAAGGACTGAGCCAGAATTATTTACTTTTTCTTTCATTTAATGCGTCGCATGGTGTAAACTATAAATCAGTCACCAGCCCCTGTACAATATAGCACTCTTCCATATTATAAATCGCTCTCTTTTGAATGTATTGAATCATTAATTATTGTAGACCGCTAATAAATCAGCGATAAGATTTTCCTATCCACTGATACATTCCAATTGATTCTGCAAATTAATGGGATACAACATATTTTTGGAATGTTTACTGAGAAGCTCACTTTTCTCTTAACTTCTATGCGCCTGGCAAATCAGATGAAAAAAATCATAATGTTTTACACGAACTTTCTCATAAAGAATGAACAACAGATTACGTATTGGAAAATCACATAAAAGTTACTTTAATCGCAAACCAAAGATCGAAACCTACTATTTTCACAACGCACCAAGAAAAATTAACTCAAAAGGGAAATAAATGGCATGATGTTGCACCTTTAACGTGATCGTAAAAGAATATTTCCTCTGGAGTGAACCGCACACAATACAGTTTATTGAGTCACATAATCGTACCAATCTCGTATGCATCGCACGTGTCATCCCTTAGTTATTTCCAGCGTCGGTGGCATAAGGGATAAAGCCTATCGTTGACTATCTTTTGTTAGCTCCACGCAATGCTCATTGGGATAGGTTTCACAACTTCCCATTCATTCACTCACACTTTCTTAGTCCTCTTGTAACCATTAGGGTGGGATAGGGCGAGTGGCTGGGAGCCGTTGGGCCACGTTGGGCGCATTTAATGGCAAATCGATCGAAGTCGCGATTCGTTTCTTTGGAGGAAATGGGGAAAAGACAGTTCCGCTCCAAACTGCTCGGGGAACCTCTCTCGCGGGCTCACATTATGGAGTCCTAGAGGATCATGGGAGACCATAATCCTCCAATATATATATCGTGAGTTCCCCACCCATAGTCCTCCCAAATCCTTTCCACCGCGGGCCTAAAACCGTGGATAAAAGAGCGATGGCATTTATAGATGGTTGCTCATCCGCCTTTTTGTGAGGTTTTTATACTTCTAAGGTGATATTTCCAAATAAGGAAAGGTTCTTTTATTTATATTATTTATTCTGCTTCGATCCAAAGCATATAAGTCATCGTTAAAACTTAAAATTGATAATGACCACCTTTGCTGGCTCTCTGTTCATTTGATAATTTGTTATTTCGTTCAAAGTGTATAATTCTCGTTATTGACGACAATTATTATATGGTGGTATTGTATAATGCTTTTGATGCCTTATATTGTCACCAATTATATTTGCAATAATATTGCGTAACATTAACAGAGGTTCAAATCATAAAATGGGGAGATGATTATTGCATATTAAAACATGTAATTATCAAATAGTTTTGTATAATAATCGAATGATACACACGCCATTAGTCTACGAAAACGGTAATGTAAAAATTACCATGAAAAAATATTCGGTATATATAAATAAAAAATATAAATACGGATTGGGTTATGAAGTTAGTGAATACTGAATCTTGAAGAACTATGCAATCATCTATAATTTTGGTGTATGACCATTGTAACTGCGCTACGAGAATCGTACCCATGATTACAGAAATGGATGAGGGGTTATTGGCATTGGGAGGGGATGCTAGATGGCAAAGTAATATATGGTAACGATACTTTTAAAATACATATGTTTTAAATTGGCCCATTCCTAAGCTTAATTTGAGCATTAGCCCTTAAACGTGCATTCAATCTCATATTTAAACATTCGCGGGGGCCAGGGTATTTTTCCGCTCTTGGGTCATGCGACCTCTCTTATAACAATTTAAAAATGTTCATGGAATTTATAAATGTGTTTGTAAATTTTCTCATTTGTTTTTCATAGTATTTTTTATATGAACGGGAATAGAATTTTGGATAAAATTATTGGATGCAAATAGACTGGGAGTGAATATGTTTTACCAATTACCTCCAGCTTAAAATGCGCAAGGAAATTTTTTTAGGTTCAAGGTATACATCATCTCTTATTTGGCGCCACACGTGAGAACTGTTTATCACAGCTTTGGTGAAGGAGTAAATTATGACCATTGGCTGGAAAAGATACGGGCATATGATTTTACGGCCCAGATAATAATAAATAAATAAGGAAATCACGTAGAAATTCACGCAGCGGTTTCTATGGATGAAATAAGGGAAATGATGTTAGCAATGTCCTTATGTGGAAAGAGGGAGTGTCCTTCAAAGAAGTATCCCGTCTTTTCGGGTCATTATAAGGGCCCTTTTATGAAATGAACCCCGCTGTACACTGGCTGTGGAGGAAAATCTTTAGAATAAATTAAAAGCAAGTATATTCCAATAGAAGTTAACAGCAGAATATGTATAACCACCTTAACTCCACTCCTTTTAGTCTGATTGCCATACATAATGATCCCTTACGTTGTTCTTAGATGCATGTACTTGTATTATAAAAATGAACAATATGCTAATCCTGTCTTTTACTTTTCAGGTGAGTACCATTTGTTTGCCTTCTCTTTCCTGGGATCCCCTGTCAAATTTTAAAGGTACGTTCTCGTTTCAATATCTATAAAGACATTCATCGTTGCATCTTTTCGTTATTTTAATGGAACGTAGTTATTTAAAACTAATATTTTAGTTTTTGTACATATGCTAGCGTATTTCTTGAACGGAATTTTTTTTCTTCGCCCGTGTAAGAGTTCGTTGGATATTCTCTGACTTTCATCACAACCTACCTCTAACCGGTAGATTACTGTAATGAATGAATGAATGAATTGATTTCAAAACAATTTTAGTTTATAAATATTAACGGTTAATGCAAGGCCTATTGGAATTATGGAATTTTGGTTGAAGGTATTGAGAATATGACGAAGTTCCTCCGGGTTTATATAAATTGAATATTTTAGGGTAGTTTTTCAAACTTTCATTAAAAACAAAAAACTTCACTGAGTTCAAGTCAAGTTCACTGAGTCCCTTTAATATTAATCTAGAATGTAAGCATGGTTATTAGTTCCTGAAGATCCCCCAAACCGTATTTGCTCTTCATAAATAAGGGACCCGAACCTTATTCTGTCATTTCCTCTCGTATGTCTCGATTAAGGTTGTGCTCCCAGTGAGATTACTTCAATCAATTGCACCCGACCTAGCCAAGTGAATACCGATAATTTAACGTAACCAGCACTAACTCTTGAAATTGTGATATTTCTAATTTTCTTTCCGTGATCATATGTCCTTCTGTTACATGATGTTTAGATCTTAAGCATGCTTATTTACGAGATACGTTGACGTGAATCAATAGTGCCGAATATTGGGATCTGTAGTCTACTACCAGTCTCTCCAACACCAAATCTGAAAATTATTTAAATTCTATTTTGTCGTATGGCATTGTGTTTACCTGAAATCGAAGCGTTTCAGGGTGTAATAAATATGAATTTAAAAACCGTTAAACACATTGATATTTTCTTCGGTGTATTTTAACTGTGCATTGGAAAATTATTAACCCATTAATGCCTGAATTATTTTGTGTTGATTTTATTGAAACTTATCAGTTATAGTCGTTAGGGACCTCAAATACATACCTGCAGAAAGTTATTGCCTTCAGAAATGTGCAATGCTATTTATTACACTGTCAGGATTTCCTGCCACTTGGATATAAAGTTAGCAAAAAGTTGGTGTATGGGATTTTCATATAATTATATTGAATACTTTTTTATTTCAACCCATTGATAAATAGAATAATGAAATGAGCATGAGGGCAATAGCCACCTAGCTGAGAACATGGTACAGTTTGTGACACTCCGGAAAGGAACATTAAAATTTTTCACACATGAATGTTTTTCGACGACCACATTTTCTGCATCATGCATTTGGCTGGAAACCTTTTGCTATCCAATGCTCACGTTTAACATAACGAGCGCCTTGGTGAGCAGATTCTCTCATTAGAATCTTAGGCCCAGGCACTTTTCTTTCTTCTCCATGTTGTCCTAGTAGCTGTAAACAACTCTGTTGTTGAAAGTTTAACAACGTAATATCATATCCCTCTTGGTCTTGGTTTAGCCGCCTGGCATTTACAATAGACGTGTTTAAACCCCAGGCGAATAATGGCCACCACCATTTTTTAGAGCGAATTTTGACTCTATACGTTGCCACAAACTGGTCATGAGAATTCACGTCATCCATATGTTTATTGTAAATGGTTACTAGCTGAGGCTGGGAAACTCCAATTTTCTTTTTCTTTCTACTCCATCGTTTCACTTTTGTGACAGGGTTGATTTTGACGACATTGCTAGTGACTATAACGATTTGGTTGTCATTCCTTCGGATAATAACTATATTGTCTCCCACTGTTTTCTCCATTGCACTCTTTTCTTTTTTTGCATTGCTGACTTCGTTCTCAGGGGAGATGTGTGTAAACGATTATCTCGTATAGTTCCAGTTCCTTCAATTCCCTCTGTTGGCAAACTCAGAGAGCAGATTGATTGAGGTGAAAACGTTATCAAAAACAACATGACTGCCTTATCTGACATCAGCCTTTTGAAGGAGACCAGTTACAACATCCAAACCATGGCCATTTCCTGAAACGTGAAGTTTCGTACTGCTTCCACAGTATGGCTCGGCATGCAGTTAGTATTCATCGGATCGGCAAAGTGACCACAGTTTGAAACCAAACCTTATAGCTTTGCCACAAATTAACTGTTTTGCCCATGCTTACCATATTAGGACACAATTGTCTCATCAATGCTTAGATATTTAGCGCTATCTACAACTTTGAATACCTAGTTCAAAGTTTCGAAAATTGATTTCACTTTTTAATAGCGATCGTCATAGATGCCAATGAAGTCTGTAATGTGAAGACGCCTCATTATGTCATCACAGCTATTCCATCGCATAGACTTGAACACTTTGAGAACTATGTAAATCCGGTGATGTACTCCAGTACAGTCGCCGATGTGGACGTTTATTATATCAGGAAATTATTTAAATTCCTAGGAAAACTAGAATGTTTTCCTCAGTTAAAATTTCCGTCGAAAGACCATTTTGCATTTAATATATTATGCTTCGGTGATGAAATAAATTCACTAGTTCAACTGGAAATGTAACTTCCAATGCATCAAGAGGCATTTTTATATTTTGTTTCATAAAGTATGTTTGGCTTCGATGATAAATGCCTATATACTATGCCAACCCTAAAAATAGTAATATTCGTGAATGTTAACCTTATAAAACAGTAAAAAAAGAATATATGACCGAATATTTAATTTAAATTATATTTATATATAAATATACTTGATCTGTGTATTGTTTGGATGAAGCAAAAGGCATGCGCGATGGAAGAGAGCATGAATACATGAAAATGTCTGTAAAAAAGTAAAATAACTAGTTATATAATCTAACTTGTTGTTTTCACTACGGGTCCATTTTATGTCCTGTCGTCTGCGCTTCCTAAATGGAGGAGAAACTGTACTTGTAGGGGTAGAAGGCATATCTCCTGGTATGGTGGAGTTATCTTCACTCTCTGGGTCACTATTCCTTGAGTTAATCTCACCTACACTTTGCAGCACACAACGTGGTAAATGCATTCAACTTCTTCATCATTTATCGGAATTACGTCTGCATCGGCATCCGGATTTTCAACAGGAAGCATAAGGGCTATTCTCGGAGGTGGCTTATTTTCTACAGTATCTGGCTTCAATATTAAGTCGCAAATATCATTTACGCTCAAGCTGAAAAAATAAACGAATTGTGAGCATGAAATAAATTTGACCTCGTTATATCCCAGTGGCAGGAAATCCTGCCATCTGAATGTATATGGTAATATTATTACCAAGTTAACGTTAATTGGCAAACACCTTTTATGCACAATTAATTTAAGCATTAACAAGTGTACAGAACCTAATCAATAATTAATATTTTCATAAACAATAGGATAACTCACCCCTTAAACTTCCTTCTGTCAGCCATTTTGGTGAAGTAAAATTCAAGCACATGTTTCGTAAATTGTACCTCTATAAGGTTTTGTCACCTGATGATGAAATCATGAACTGCGTCCACCATGGTTGTAGAATTAGATAATGCTGCATTTATTTCTCTTCTATTACTCAACTTCTGTCATCTAGCGCAGATTTAACGAAGTAGCAGGAAATCCTGCCACTGGGATATACTGGGTTAACAATGAAATTTCCTGTGCATCCATGGTATCGATAGATTGACACCAATTCATAATCAAAAAACAATCCATAAATATTCACCAACACCCATATCCATATCAATAAATATTCTGTTAATGCCAACGTGCGGGCTGTACCAATTACAATTGCGTGAATTTAATAGAGAAAAATCATTCGTCAGGACTGGGAGTCGAACCCAGACCATTCCATTTCACGATAGATCTCTAACCAATGAAGCTACCCAGGTGGCCTATTCTTCTGTGAATTTCATGGAGGATTTAATGAGAGATTTGTCCTCACAGATGCCATGCGCTGTATTTAAAATACAATGTAAAAGAAATATCTAATTGAAGGTGAACTATTTTCGATAGGATTAAATAGCTTGTTTTTGGACTCAAACACTCATTATAAAATTATTCTTTTATGACACTGAATATGAATTAATAATCATTTGGCATGAGCAATTTAGTCGAGCTCTGAATGATTCGAAACATTTAACGAGGATTGAAATAATTTGCAAAAGAGGCATTAAATATTGCTGATACATTGTTCTTCTCCCGCTTGACTCTAAAGTAAAAATGAGGGAAATATGATGAAGGGCCTTCACTCGCGGACTAATTTCATCGAAAGAACGTTTATATTAAATATCAGATATGGCTCTTAGCATTCTTTTTTTACAGTTTATATTGGAAGCATATGGAAAACTATGTACGATATAATTTCTAATAGCTTATTATCTCATCCAGCTTATCTAGCCATTGAACTGATATTATTCCGTTATGCATGCATCATACCTAAGCTCATTTCACTGAAGCGGTATTATCCAGTCATTATTATTTGGGTATTAGTTTAATGGGTCTTTACGTCAGTCGGTGGATTTATTCAATATCACCGGTAATAACCTTATAAATATTATCTGTTAAGTTCCTTTTCAAGAATCATTTATGTTGGTTCCTTTTTCATATGCGCGATGCCTAAAAAAATCAGTTATTGAGTCAAAATATTTATCTGGGGAGAATGTTGGCGAAGGAAAGGTTTAATAAACGACAAACTTATCACCTGTTCTTCCATAGAGTGTTTCTCACACGATTTCTGAAGCTTTTTCATACGCACTCCTGTAAAATCACGCTTACTCATGTTGTGCCTTGTATCTTGCAGTTCGATGAGATATAGGTTTGGTTTAAATACTAATTAGTTTCTTCATAACCTCCTAGACTGAATGCAAAATCATACATTATTCGAGTCTCAATGAGCAGATTATGACGTGCATATTAAGCCAGACACAACTTCAAAAGAAGCAAATATGGTCGTTTTAGCCTCCACTGTTTCAATGATGCGATATTTTATATTTAATGGGTCATTTCCTCATTTAAAAGAAAATAATTAAAGATATAGATACTGGTTATTTTGTTTACCTATTAGGTGGCCATGTAAATCTAACGCATGCAGTAACTATAAACAGTGATACGTATTGCTGAAAAGTTTTTGATCTATTCCAAGAGCATATTTATGAAACTATTTGAATTTATTTTGACGTGCAGCAAGCCTTGAAATGTATTCACTACATTCATCGGGCCGTTCAAAGAAAACTAGGACCTCTATTGAAAAAGAAGAGTAAGATGTGGGATAGGAAAGATCATTTGAAAGGAAGGAAAGACAGCTATTTTCCTTTTTTCCCAAGGCTGATGATGAAGGAAACAGATTCAAAACTAGGAATTACATTGAATAACTGAGAATGAAAAATGAATTGAAACGAAGATTACATTATCAAGAGAGGTAAAACTCACTAATGCCACTGCGCTCGTGGGTATAACTGCTTGTATTTTTGAGAAATGGTATCCATGCAATCATAGGCTTCATCATGCTTTCCCCTTTCACTATGTTGCCAATTGTGGATGAAAGGTGGAACCCGCAGCAGTCACAACTCTAAATATGAGAAATAAACTCTCAATAACGTCAGCTCCCGTAAAAAGTGATGGGAAAGTCCGAATAAGGTATGTTTACAGTTTCTGAAGGATGGAGTGAGAGAGACAAATGTGATACCTTTGAGAATGGTACGAATTGGTATCGATAATTTTATCCCAAATTTAGTACAAAATATCTTATTTATGAAAGGCAGAATGGTTCAGTGAGATTCCAATACTCGTTTTCCAATTCAAATTCCAGGAACAGTTTTTATGGAGGTTCTAACTCCGAGGGTATTCTTTCACTGTCAACACTTTTCTCCCCCGCCGCGGCCGCCCAACTCCCATTCATCTCTTTTTCTCGGATCCCTCCGCCCTCCGAGAACTCACGCCTGATCCCCTCTGCCCACTACTCTCGTCGAACCCGCCTCCACTCCGCGTTGCCTTCCACTTGCCTTCCCAATGTTAAGGTTCCACCGTCCTTCCTGCCCCTCCCGTCGTTCCCAACGCCACTCTGCCCGCGCCATTTTTATTTTGGGCAGTACTCTACAAAGAGGAACCTAGTCCATCCGCAAGCCTCCATGTACCCACCTCTGTGCATTCAATGGAAAGCAGTGCCATGCACTCTTCATTTTGTAACACTTGTTTAAAGCATAATAAAATTGGAACAAACAGCTTAATGTTGAGGTCATTATTTTAAGCGCAGTCCTTAGGTTAAGTGTTCAATACTGGATCCAATTGTATTGGTTATCTTGAACCAGGGTGAATATTCTTACGATTGCCAAGTAGAGCATATTCATAAAAGAGTGAGCGTTGTCAGAGAGTGTACGGAAAATACACAAAATGTCTTGAATCAGTAGATTTGTTTGCGGCACTTACACTCTATTATCTTTTCAAATAACCACTTTGTTCCTTCAGAAGGCATGAATTCTCAGTATTACTAAATAAACGCTTTGTGATAATGGCCAATGGCCTAACTGCGGGGTTGCCAGCTTTCGTCACATAAAACTAGCGAATAGCCAGGATTGCCCCACACGCCGTATTAGGTCCTTTCTAACTGCGTAATCAAAGATTCATCCATTGAAAAGGTTTTTAGGTAAACTACGTTGGATGAAAATTTGAGAAAAAAAGGAAATGTATTCAATTTACACGCATACTCTTTGCTGGTCTATTTCAGTCACTCTGCTAGCATATTAAAATCTATTATTTTAAAATTTGCCATATTTGTAGTACGAAAAATAAAATTCCTATTTGACGTGGTTAGCAAAAGTCATTAGGTAGGATCATTGGATAGGCTTGGACATTAATTAAACCAATCAAGTTTTGTAACATCCAAAGGTTACTTTTGTGGGATAGAAGTTATTTCTTTCGAAATTTAAGATAGATCTCAAACCTAAAATGAAGCTGAACACAGTCATTTCCTTTAACAGTTTCACTTTCAATTTGTTTGTACCTCTTGATCTATAACTTATTATTATTGATGAATTAAGATGTTATTTGAAGCAAGAACTGTCGTCCTATTCCGAGAAAATGCAAAACATCTCTTCTGCGATGCATAAAGACATCATTTTTCTAAAGAACCAAATCAGTGATTGCAGTGATCGTAGTATTATTCATAATTCCATGGTAATCTAGTATTGGCTATTGAATAGTATACGCTACTCCTGGTTGTATAACGATCTTTTGCAATTTCTACTTTGAATACGTACTTTATTTCAATATTTTATTTGTAGTAATAATAATGAGAGACCTTAAAAAGTCCATTAGGTGATTTCTTTTTTTGCAAATCTAATTATTAGATTTAGAATCAGATAATTTTTTAGACGATTGAATTAAGAAACAAATAGGATCCTCAATCCCAGTTTCTCAGGAGAAACTACCATCTGCATGGGGTACATGTGCTCCGTGAAGGCAATGCCTCTTCTTTTTTTTTACAAAAAGCCAGTCTTTTAAGCCTGGGGTGGCTAAGCCGTAAGGCAATACCATATATTCTCCTGATCTCTTCTTCTAAGCCTTTGCCTTCTGTACTCGAGTGACCGCGTGTTTATTTCCAGCTTCAGCACCACTGGCCAACGGTTTGAGCCCTGATAAAGGAGGATTCTCGATTAGTTGAGGCATTATTCCTTCGCCTTTTGTTACTAGTAGGGCAGTCCATGACGCTGCCCACCTTCATGAGGGCACCAAAGGGCAAAGGACTATCTCTCATTCCTTCCGGGCGTGCTAAGAGAAACGAATGGAGAAACCTACCCACGCCCACAGCATAGATTTCTCCAGTCTTTTAAGAGCGCAGCTCTTATATATCTCCAAATTCCTTCTTCTAAAATTATCTGATATGCAGAATAAATTTCTAACATCCTTATAGATGAACACAGTCATACTAGATGCCCAGAGCTTCATAGTATTACAGTTTTCCCTGGAAAATGTGTAATGATCAAATAAATAACTGAAAACTTTGACGAATCAACGTCAATTTTAAGAAAAGTAATCGTGTCAGTACTTGACTTTCAACTGTCCCTCTCACTGACTTTTCTTTGTAACTTGATTGAGACAGCGTATTTCTAAAAAAAAGGTATTGCCTACCCTAAGAGGGTTATTGATGACTAAATCAATGAACGTTAATTGGACATCTCAATGTATCAGTACATTATTTTAAGGTGATACTCAGCTGTCACATATTCAGATCTGTCACATAAACGTTTTGAGAAAAACAAATGAGATTGTTCGTTTATCCGTTTTCATCTCGTGAGGAAAATAATATAACGCGTGTTAACTGATCCAAATTAACCGTCCTAAAAACGTGTTAATTTGGATAATTTAAGCTTTTAAGGATGTCTATTTATATAGGATCTAGAAATGCTTATAGAGACATATATTCTACTCTGCTATAATTAGAGGGAATTCCAATTCACCTTTTTTGACATGTATTCATTCTTGTTATACGATTAATTCACAAGAATAGGTACTTTTTTCACCGCGCCCTGATTTGTGTTGGAAAAATCTGGCTATGGTGCCGTCGCCAATGCAAGTTTATGCAGGTTGATCTACTCTCAAAATTAGAAATTGTTTATAGGGTAAAGCGCGATTATTACCAGGTTAAAAAAGTACATTATCTAATTATACTAAAGCAATTAAAAATCGCTTAAAAGTTTAATTAAATTTTAAAGTTTAATTAAATTTAAAAGTTTAAAAATTAAAAGTTGCTATGGCTAAAACGTAAATTTTCTGGAATTTTTTTATTTTGCAGTTAATAACTCAATTAAATGCTACTCGTTGCCTCATGCCTTTGGTAACCGCTTGAAACATGTAAATGAACACTTCCTGACAACCTTGAATTTTTCCAACCATTATCCTCGGATATGATGGTAATATTCATAATATTGTGGGAAGATTTTCAGATGAAAAAGTAAAAGAGAGGTGCTATTTCGCACTCGTCCGGCCACACCTTGAATATGCAGCGAGCACATGGGATCCGGAGCAGAAAGACTTAATCCGGGAACTCAATAAAATACAAAGGAAAGCTGCGCGATTCGTCAAAAACTGCTACGGGCGTACAGAAAGCGTTACACAGATGTTAAACGAATTAGGCTGGGAGCCGCTAGAGACTCGGAGGCTGCGCGCTAGGCTTAGATTACTTGAGCAATTAAGAATAGATATCTTTAAGAGCGACACGGAGAACATCATATTAGAACCCCACTATATTTCCAGGTCCGACAGAAGCGATAAATTAAGAGAGATATTTTTCCGAACGGATAGGTATGGGAATTCGTTTTTCCCCCGAACAATAAGGGACTTTAATAAATTCAAGGCGTAATTTCATTAGAGCGTTTCCTTTTTATATGTAAACGGCTGGTGTCCTAACACCCCCCGCCACACGCCTATTGAGGCGACTTGCGGGGTAGTATGTAGATGTATTCGTAGCGTGACGATTATCAATTATATAACGCTGTATTTTATAGGCTATGGAAGTCAGCAAATCATCCAAGAGCTCATCGTTGATTGACTAAAAACATAAATTAACTCCATGCATCCAAGTTAGGACGCCTTTACATAATTGTTCATGGAGTGAAAAACTTATCAATGAATTATCTTTGCCATGAAATATTTGTTAAAAATTTGGTTGAAAACTTTTGAAATGAAACCTCATCTTTTCTACCAGCTTATAAAACCAAGTTATTCCGACGTTTAAAATCATCTTTCGGCTAAGATTAATTAAAATATCTTCGAGTGATACACAAATCGCTACCAGCCTCAGCCCTCTTCTCGCGGGGTCATCGTGAGTGTCAGTGTCATGAGTGTGAGCAAGGACCCCAGCGGGCTTGGCTCTGCGCCTTCCCGGTCCATCACTTGCTACGTTCAGCTCTTGTCGGTTGAGGTGACTGAGTGTGTAGGATTCTAGTGAGGCGCAAGCCTCCTCTGAAGAGGCGCAAGCCTACACCGGGTGCCATGTCCGACATGGCGGTAAACACGTTCATGATGATGATCTCCATCTTTCCCGCGGCAAGAGCGGTGCGGGCTGCGAGGAAACGCGCGAAGGGGCTCGGGATTGTCAGGAATGCTAACAGATGGCTCTGCCGCCGTTGCGATGCGGGGTGGCAGCTTGCTGGCGCTATAACGTGGAACGGGCGGACCACGGGGGGAAGTTTGTTTGCTAAGCTTGACGCTTAATCTTAGTACGCGTTTAGAGGAGGCGAGGAGAGGATTTAGTTTGGGTAGGTTAGGGTTTATAAGGGTGGCGGCAGGAGATTTGTTAGAGTAAGGACGGCCAAGGGATAGGGTGTTTTCGCCATCGCGTGCACAACGAATACCCACGGCAATGAACGGGGTTTGCTGCAAAAAAGTCCATGATGTTTGAAATATTCATAGATCACAAATTTCCACAGATGAACTCATCAATGTCAGTCTTTATTTTACATATTTGACACAATATTGACATTTTTTCATAGCTAAAATCCGAAGTTTAGTTAATATGACAGCTGCATTGTAATCCGAACCACGGCCTCAAGAATTTCAGCCCAGAAATGCAACACAGGCAGTTCACTCATGAAAGTGATTGACATAGGGAGATTCAACCTTTGATACCCTTCAACCAGATTACGTTCATGAAAGTTATGGGAAACTTGTTGGTGGATCAATAAATACACACTAATTTATAACTTACCGTATAACACTGATGATTAGAGTTATGGCTGTTTATTTTTAACGTTTCTTTATCAGCAATCGAATGCATGTTAATTATGCATTTTAACTGTAATGCTTTTTAAATTTGCCCATAGAAACATAGCTCTCCGTTCACAAAACTAAAAACTACGTTTCTGGTGCGAATAAAATATTTTCTTCAAGCTTTTTTTATCCGCAAATTCACGCCAATTGGTTGGTAGTCCGCTAGCTTAGTAATTCAAAGCCACAGATTTTTTGTGATTTGGCTTCGTGATTTTTTTTACATCAATGTGTTTTCGGAGGATTTAATTTTATCTTATAGGGTATACCGTACAGTTATTGGCCACTTAAGGAAAATTTCGTGATTGAAGTGCAATAAAAAAATTAAAAAATTAAAATTAAAGTCACTCATGATATTTGAAAACCTCAGTTATTTCCTTTTTAACTACCACAATGTAAATATAGAAATAACTGAGCATGAAAATATTTTAGGGCAGAGTAAAACTTTGCCTATTGGTACAGTTATTGGCCACCTCGCACAGTTATTGGCAATGTGACTGATAGTTATTGGTCATGCACGTTTTCTTTCTCTTAAGTACCCAATTATCATAACTTTCATACATTTTTGCAATTATAGCAACTTTAACCATGAGTTGCCATACTTCTCTAATAAATTCCTTAACTGCAAATATGTGCAGTTCATTTATATCTTCATCATCTTGCTCCACTGAATTTTATTTCGATTATTTTATATGACTAATTGCCTTCCCTTAGATATCCAAAAGATTTTTTTGCTACAATTGCGACGAAGGAAGATTTCACCGTCTTCGATAATTGTATTATATTTTCTAAGACTTTTTGGCACAAAGAATTCGTGAATGAGCTTCTTACACTTTACAGGTCCAAGCACTGAGTCTGGTCTGGTTAGCTCACCGTCTGTGTCGTAGTAAGAATTGCCCTTCATTATACACATACCCCTTGTGAAAAATATTTCTTCTGTTTGATTTTCTGTTGATTTCATTCATCTTACCTTCTTTTGCTTCTTCACGTCATTTTTCTGTCTTCTTTCTCCTATTCTTCTGCTGCCCTGGACATGCGTTTCTTTGCTAGCATCGCCCGATATGTGTAACTTGTAATACCAAATGGTTTTATTCTACCTGAAGTTTTCCTTTGCAATTTGTAGTTTCCGGCCATGTTTAAAATTCACTCATGCAATCATTCCCTTCAACTCTTGCACCAAATGATGTTCCACTCATATATGCCATACTAAAGCTCATTGACCCTTCTGTGGTAGCATTTACCCAGCCAGTACTATCCTTGGAAATTTGTTTCCCAAAATCCAATTTTGGTCATCCATCAGTTCTTCTTCAGTTCTATTGAGAATTGCATTTCCATCATAATTGCTTCCTCCGGAAAAGGATGGACGATTCCCATTTTGTATGGAACTATAAGAAGAGAGCTCCACATGGCTGTTGCCTTTCTGAAAATATTTCCGCTTTCAAATTAGCGTTAAGATTTTTCAGTTTCACCTTCGCAAAATTCTTCTATTATTCTGAATTTCTCCACTATTTCTTTTCCAACGATATCAAAAAATGTATATTGCTTTCAAGCACCATCTATCTCGTTTGCATCACTCTAGTGTGTGTTCTGTGGCAGATGTATCCAGGCATTTACTATAACCCAATGCATCAGGATTAAATGGATTTAGTCCGCATGTACCAAAACCTTTGAGGCTTAGCGCTGTACTCCATGATGTCCTTCACGAATTTCTAAATAAGAGGCGAAAATGACGACTTATTCAAAATTTCTCCGGATTACATTGACTACCAATCCCTCACTGTTCATCGCCGTAAGACTGCTGTATTTGATTGTACTCACATTTGATTGGCTGATAAACTGCCACATTTGCAGGCTGTGAAATGCGAATAGCATTGGGATAGCTGGGAGATTATTTAAAATTGGAGCTTACAGCACAGAGCACTGGTTTGGTAGGTAAAGTGTGATTTGTGTGTGTATGAAAACAATATGAATATAGGATAGTTCACAGAGCTATTTTGTGCCAAACGTAGTCACAGATAGTATTGTTTGATTAATGTAAGAAGTACTTAGGATGCTTTGAAGAAATAGTTTTTATAATCCACACATCATACTCAATAGGATATATATATCGACATCATATTGAAAGAACTTTGTCTCTTTACATCAATGATTATTTAAGGAGGATAATAATGAGTTATATCAATAGAATTATTTAATTTATGAACATGTTATGTATAATGATTACGAATGATTGATTTCGCAACGTACCTTTTTCTTTATTTTCGTAAAAATGCAATCCGAAACGTATCTAAATAAGAATCATAAGATTAACTGTCCAAAAACCATTATGCTTTCTAACAATAAAGAGCCAAATATATGACAGTTGATAGACCCAAATAGACCCATGTATTCAGGCTTTATCTATTTCTTTGTAATATTTTAACGCTTCTGAGTCCCCCAAAATTTCAGCATTCGGGCCCTAAAATGGTTCCACTACTCCAAATAAGCCGTCTCCTAAGATTGAGTACAAATATGCACGGTGTTTTAAAATTCGAGCTCGTGAATTCAAGCACGCCATAATTGTTCTTCATAGAAAAAAATCTTTCATAATTTCCATAAATGCATTTTCTTCACATTAACCTTGATTCAAGATAGGTGACTTGGCAACGCTATGGGGAAAATGAATTATCATTGTCTGTCATGCTTATCTGCCATAACATTCTGTCATATTACTTGCTATATTATTACAGTGGTATCATTGTGTTATGATGACGATATGGTATAATTAAATTCGAGTTTGGTTTTATGATAGGTAGACTGTGACTCACAAAAATGCAAAATGAATACACTTTCCCTCGGTTATGGAAACCCGGTTATATTAAGTTACAATACAAATCGTTAGTTTAAAATTAGGGGGTCGCAACTCAATAATTTTCATCGATATTTATATCATATTAAAAATGCTCTATCTAAGTAGGTGAATGGTTGAATAATGGAGCTTCAGTGATACTTAAATTTTGATAAATCTTAACTTGCTCTTAAAAAATTTCATTGCGTAGAGAAGTGACATTCTTCTTCCAAATGAACGATTTGAAGTTTTTGCATTAATTTTAATAAACATTGAGAATAATTAAACAGAAGTTTTCACTGTTTTTTTTTAGATAAGACGCTGACTCACAACTTTCAACCATCCCTCTCCAGGACGATTATCATTCCATGGAATAGGTCTTGGGTGCGTAATCAAGAACTCCAGTACACTGGAAATAATTGATTTCTCTGTTACCTGGTGATCTCTTTTCGGCCAGCTCTATAATATACCTAAATAAACCAACATAGCACATTTAAAGCGGTGATGAAGCTTAATATAACAACCAGTGTGCACCTTCGAGTATTCTTGGAGAATCAGCGTGTTTCATTATTAATTGGAGAAAACTGGTGATGGACCGATAGTATCTTTGAACCCAGACTTATTTAATTTTAAGTGTAGGCTTGTTCATGGAACTCAATATTTATGAGCCAGTGATCAAAAGAAAACCCCATTAAATTACATTTCTTGCAATGCGGCATCCATACCCAGGAGATACACATAGACAAGTTTCAGCGTTCTATGCAGTATAAGTTAGGTCTTACAGTTATTGACCGGGTGGCTAATAACTGTTTACTCTACCCAGAAATGCAAATGAAGCAAAACTATTTAAAAATGATAACTAATAAGAAAAATATAACTAAAAGTTGCGTAATTGAAAATAAATTATAATACAGTTATTGGCTGGGGTGGCCAATAACTGAAAGTGAAGTAAATTAGGATCAGTTATTGGCCACCGTCAGTATGGGCTACTTGAAATGGCAAGTTGCATCAATCACAGATAACTACTTAAGTAGTAGCCTAAACTAATCTCTCAAAATGATTAAAAAGTTGTTTCGTAATAGAGAGAGCCGCAGTGATGCCTTAATATTTCTTCTTTCCTTAAGAAAATTATGAGAAACTGCTTTGTAAAAACCAGTGTTAGGAAACATCCTGTATTACTGAATAATGTGACAAGTGGTGGTCATTTCAAGAAAGCTGTAGGGGCAGAAATCTCTGTCCATTCTATGTAGCGTAAATATTGTTAATTTTGTCCAAAAGTTGTCTTACTATGCTCTTCAAAACACCAAATGGCCAATAACAGTACGGCTTACCCCATGTGTTTGGTTATAAAACCCAAGACTAATCCGAAAAAAAGTCTCTCATATTCTAATGGACAGTTATTCGGAAAGATTCAACAAGGCTGATTGCATGGTGGGACAAGCTATGCAACTTGTAATGATCTCATGCTTATCTGTGGTGTAGTGAAAACTATGCATTTACCCAGGAAAGACAATGGAAATAGGGTAAGCAATGTAACAAGTATTCATGAAAATCGATTTTACATGCATGAATGTATACATGTTCTTCTGACATTTGATTTGCACCGCTAATATATATTAACGCAGGGTAAGCATTGTAACCGGTGTAACCACCTTTAGTTATCCAGGGAACAGAAAATAATTAAAAAGTTAAATAAATTATTTAGTATACTTCGGTGATTTTTCACTTCTTTGATTCCAATTATTATTTGGCGATGTGGCTGAAGAGAAAAAAATTATTAATGATGATGGTTCAGTTTCGTATGAATTAATAATGGTTCTGTAACAGAAATTGAGTGTGCAATCTAAGCCAACGTGACTTTAATGCAAACGTCAAAATATGGAGCTCTTATTTCATACGTGTGATGCCTTCATTAGGCATAGATGTGCCTCAGTGCCAGAAAATATTGGTAAGGCAACATAGGAATATTGGATTGAGAGGCGGTGGTAATTGGCGATCTGTCACTGGGAACACTGGCGAGAGACTGTAGTTATTGAAACAATGGCGTCTGTGCGCTCCAATCCCTCCGCTCTTGGCGTTATCACGTCAAATAAGCAGTCTCTCCGTCCGTAGACGATGATCTCAGCGGTGACAATCAACTTCCGCGATGACACTTCCACAATTGTCACTCCGCACTCATCTACACTACATGGTGCTCATGAAGCTCTCTGTTGCTATTGCACATCTTTCTTCATCCGAGTGTCAGCGAACTTAGCTCAATACCCGTCGGAGATCAGTGTTGCAAATCGCGGGTCAGTGAATAAAATGGAAAATTCACCGGAAAATTAGGGTAGAAATGATATACGTGAAATGTTTTCTCACCTAGGCTTCCATGTGCTACATTTGAGCCGAAGTGTACGCCATACTCTTTTATCTAGTAATTTCTTTGCTTACTGATATGCGTTTCGAGCTTAATAGTTAATTAAACACCTGAAACTATGAACTTGGTGGCCATCTAAACCCCCGTTATTAGTTATTTTGACCTGTTGTGTTTACTTAGAAAATTCAAACAATTTTTTAATATTTTCCTGGCAATAATATTCTATTATTATTGAATAATATTTCTTGAGTAAGCAAGTTAAAGATTGTGCCCCAATATTGGATACGTTATCCACAGGAGGTTAGTCAATGGTATCAATCATCATCGCTTAGTAATTCAACAAACGTAATAGAACTATCCTTATTTCTAAGTTTTTACTTCAACACGTTTTTTACACACATGCATATAGTTTCAAATCCCTTGCTTGACACATGGACTATTTTCTGGCAGGTGTATCGTACATGAACATATTTTGTGTTATTTTTTCTCTGCAGCGTTTAATCTGGGTTGTCCTACTTTTTCCGACACATACATTTAGGACACAAATCGCATTATTTTCCCTTGCAGAAATTACCAGGACCCTCATTAATCTTTAGACTGTAGCACGATATTACTCCTGTACATCGCTCTGATTGTTTCACTTGGTGGAAACGCTCCATAATGAAGGAAAAGGCGCTATGCGCATACATTTTTCCTTCTCTTTTCGATATTTCCAAATCAACTTCTCCTGAACCTTTTCCTGTCATGGTTAAAAGTTTTCAGTTTTAAATAAAAATTATGTCAACGAAGGAAGGCCTTAGACAAGAAATGATTTTATATTAATAATTTGAATGTCTCTCTCACCCGTGGGGCAACCGATGGAATACCGCGTTGATTCAAAGGGAGACGGAGAAGGAAGGTCGGGAGAGAGGTGAGGTTCTGGCACTCGTTGCTTCACGGAAAACACACAGATGACCCCGAGAGTGATTAACAGGGCCCCTGAAGAGAGGAAGGGCGGATGAGAAACACGAGGACTAAACTTGCTTAAGTAAACTAAATTGCTGCCTTTCTCAATGAAAAACAGTGGCGGACGGTGATGGATACTTATCCAAGAGCGTTGGAAACTAGCGCCGATTTAGGACCACCGCCCCAGGTGCCGGTCCGTTTATCTCCGCTTGCTCCAAAGACGTACACGCTGCCTATGTATTTATTTACTATTTTTCTACTATTTTTCGTTCCACGGAGTGGATGAGGATCACTAAGCCATTCCGAGCCGTTAAACGTGCGGGGCCACCACCAGCGTTGTACGAGTCTCGCTGTTATATCCCGCGGCGCAGCGGAAAGGGATCCGTCTGCCTCTCCTGTCCTTGCTACCCCCTTCCCCCACCGCCGTCCGTCCCGCTCCTCCTCCCCCAAAGCCTCTCCCTCCTCCCACACCCCTCCCCCAATCCCCCGCTCCCATTCATCACCGCAAAGTCTCCTGCCCCCGTTTTCGTCTCCATCGAACGTCTGCATATCCTGTGATGGTGTTGTCATTTACGACGCCTGAGCGGGAAATGGGTTTTAAAAGAGTAGGCAAATGGGTGGGCGGCTGGGAAACGGCTGCGGATTGATACGACAATGATATTTGTTTTTTTATTCGCCGTGTCGTCGCTTGAGTCTCCTCCCCCTCCTCACCGCCAAACCAAACGCACTCGTCTCCCGCTCTCACCTATTCTCTCATTCGAATTCAATTCTCTTTCGCATGCAGAACGCATGTTTGTAGCCTCAGAATCACAAATAGTTTAAACATCGTAGCAAAATGAACGCCAACGAACTAATTAAGCCTAATTTGATGAAAAAATACTCAGGTAGATAGTTAAAACAATATGCATATTTTTCTCAACCTTGATGAAGAAGCCAATCCAACTTTTGCTGAAGAATTCTCGTGGAATCACCCGCAACTGAGTGGGTAGCTGGTGGGTTTGTGCGTTGTGGACGGCTACATGTGTCGCTTGGTGAGAGAAATGTTATCCAGAAAGAGGATATCCGTAGAGGAAAGCAATCCAGGTAGAGGAGGATCCATATCTGCGATGTTTCTTAAATTTGCATCGCCGACCTAGCTACTAGAGCAAATTTAGGGAATAATGGTGATTTATATAGCCGCGAGGAATGAAGGTACTCATTTAAATAAAATAGCAAAGCGATAGCATTGCATTAAGTGAATGGTAACTGAGAGCTAGGAGTTCAGATTCCACCATACATTGAATGGGCAACAAAAAATAAGGTTAATAGAGTTACTAAAAATACTTTATTGATGTTGAATGCGTTAGAAAGGGTCCTTCTTTTATTATTCTCCCCGGAAGTTTTCCTTTTATTGAGAGCGCTACCCATTAAGCATTAATTTATGGATTTAAGTGTTGTGGTCGTATTATCCCTGGTGCTTTCCCGATTGTTTCAGTTACGGCGAATGTGTAAATATTTATTTATACTTATTCCTCCTTAGTCCCAATTGTAAAGCCCTTCCCGTTTGTTTAGTATTTGTAAATTGATATTAGTTCATGAGATTCTCAATTTCTCACGAAAAATACTTCAAACGCCAATGCCTCTTCCTCCATGATAAACTCTTGAAATGTGAATATACCGGCTGAGTTAAGCTCCGCTCACCGGATTGATACCGTTCTTTTGCTCCTTCGACACGGCCATTCAAGCTCACAACGTAAATATTCCATGTGTTTCGAAAGGCCATCTATGTAATGACGAGACGCTCATTATAGTGCTATTTATTGCGAATTAACTGAGATAGTTTTGACTTTACCATTATTGTCTGTCATGACCATCTGGGATGGTGAGAGCCGCTATATCCCTCTCGATCCCACGAAAAGACCCAAAACACATGATTGTTAGAGCCATGGGAGGGAGTCGCTGCCTACTGATGCCCATTCATGTCCGTTCGGCCATATAAAATCAAGCCCTTCAGTGCAAATCGAGGGAAAAAACATACTTTTGACTTGGGAATCGTAGTCAATATCTGGAGTGGGGGGCAGACAGTGTGGTTCCCATTAATATATTTCGCACCGGGTGCTTTAACCAATTAAACTACCCATGCGTCCTCTTCCACTGTGAATTTAGGCAAGGCTTAAAGGAGTAAGGCGTTCTAACGAGGTACGGCGTAAATATTGCCAAAAACTTCCACTTTCAAGTCCACGGTGTTGAAGCCATTCCAAACACATGCGTGCTTACATCAAGTGAATTTAAGTCAACAAACTTCAACGGGCGTTACACGCTAAGGAGAAATGAGTGAAATTCACAGTGGAAAAAACCATTTTCCTGCACTGGGATACGAACCCAGATCCCCCAGTTTTGGTCCGTGTACTTTGACCAATGAAGATACCCATGCATCCCCTTTCTCTGTGAATTTGGTCGAGGACTATATAGATGGTATTTTTACGAGGTACTGTGCAAATCATGTTACGAAGTATCCATATTCGTCGAACACAGTCAACGAGGTTGAAGCCATTCCAAAAACATTGCATGGTTATACCACTTGGGGTGTTTTAATTCGAATCTCAGTCGAGTTAAAGTTTTTTAAATCTAAAGTGCACACATTAATTCATAGCGGGTAACCTTCGTTAAAGGTTGTTGCTTTAAGTTTGTTCCAGTTAAACATCGCAGGTGTGAAAAAATGCAGGGAATGAAATAACAAATGATTCGATCCTTTATTGCATTTTTTAGTGGATAAGCATTTTGGATCTTTAACTGAGACTATGCTTCGAAAAGCTTTGTCGTCCGTTCAGCTGCACTTCAAAAGGGCTCCCATATGTGTTACTGTATCGAAAGTAGAGTGATAATTCACAACCTTCGTATAAGATGTCTGGACTCCGCTTGCGAGCCCTTTCGGACAACGCTCGAAGCTCGCACATGGAGCAGACGGTAGACATTCCTGCAACAAACTACTCTTCCTCTTAAAACTCATTTCGCCAGTGGTGACATTAAGTAAATAAGCATCCAATTCTTATCCACAGTTGAATGAAAATTTATCCGAACCGAAATGCAGGTATCCATAAATGAAATTATTCGTCATTTTTTCTCATGCTTGTTCTTCAAATGAAGTCATGATATTCGGTATAATGGTTGTCTAAAATCACAAAATATATAGACAACTTTTCTTTGTTTAGGTTTTTGCCTGAAAACTCAGGATTTCTGTTACACATGAAAAAATACCTTTTTAGTTATTTTTTCCTACTCGCTAATTCTCCCGAGGGTACACTTCTTGCTTCTCATCTGAACATCTTTGCTTCATACCTTCTATTTTGCCACGAATCGCTATTTTCGACCCGCTTTCCATGCAAGCTTAGAGAAGTGTAATTAATTTAACAGATGCATGAACTCACTGGACAATGTGAGTAAAAGTGATTAGAACTTAAACAGAAGCTTTTTCCTGAGCATTCTAAGGTTCTTAAAGCAAATTCGAGTATCCACCCTGGAATATCGGGGCAAAATTGGGCATTAAATGATGACTTTGCAGGTGTTCACAAAAAACTGATACGTCAAGGATTTTTTCTTTAATATATATATTAGTTATACTATGTTGAATAAAAAAACTTTGAGGTGAAAATTGTGGATGAAAAATCACTAAATCAATAATTAAGCCTAATTTGATGAAAAAATACTCAGGTAGATAGTTAAAACAATATGCATATTTTTCTCAACCTTGATGAAGAAGCCAATCCAACTTTTGCTGAAGAATTCTCGTGGAATCACCCGCAACTGAGTGGGTAGCTGGTGGGTTTGTGCGTTGTGGACGGCTACATGTGTCGCTTGGTGAGAGAAATGTTATCCAGAAAGAGGATATCCGTAGAGGAAAGCAATCCAGGTAGAGGAGGATCCATATCTGCGATGTTTCTTAAATTTGCATCGCCGACCTAGCTACTAGAGCAAATTTAGGGAATAATGGTGATTTATTTAGCCGCGAGGAATGAAGGTACTCATTTAAATAAAATAGCAAAGCGATAGCATTGCATTAAGTGAATGGTAACTGAGAGCTAGGAGTTCAGATTCCACCATACATTGAATGGGCAACAAAAAATAAGGTTAATAGAGTTACTAAAAATACTTTATTGATGTTGAATGCGTTAGAAAGGGTCCTTCTTTTATTATTCTCCCCGGAAGTTTTCCTTTTATTGAGAGCGCTACCCATTAAGCATTAATTTATGGATTTAAGTGTTGTGGTCGTATTATCCCTGGTGCTTTCCCGATTGTTTCAGTTACGGCGAATGTGTAAATATTTATTTATACTTATTCCTCCTTAGTCCCAATTGTAAAGCCCTTCCCGTTTGTTTAGTATTTGTAAATTGATATTAGTTCATGAGATTCTCAATTTCTCACGAAAAATACTTCAAACGCCAATGCCTCTTCCTCCATGATAAACTCTTGAAATGTGAATATACCGGCTGAGTTAAGCTCCGCTCACCGGATTGATACCGTTCTTTTGCTCCTTCGACACGGCCATTCAAGCTCACAACGTAAATATTCCATGTGTTTCGAAAGGCCATCTATGTAATGACGAGACGCTCATTATAGTGCTATTTATTGCGAATTAACTGAGATAGTTTTGACTTTACCATTATTGTCTGTCATGACCATCTGGGATGGTGAGAGCCGCTATATCCCTCTCGATCCCACGAAAAGACCCAAAACACATGATTGTTAGAGCCATGGGAGGGAGTCGCTGCCTACTGATGCCCATTCATGTCCGTTCGGCCATATAAAATCAAGCCCTTCAGTGCAAATCGAGGGAAAAAACATACTTTTGACTTGGGAATCGTAGTCAATATCTGGAGTGGGGGGCAGACAGTGTGGTTCCCATTAATATATTTCGCACCGGGTGCTTTAACCAATTAAACTACCCATGCGTCCTCTTCCACTGTGAATTTAGGCAAGGCTTAAAGGAGTAAGGCGTTCTAACGAGGTACGGCGTAAATATTGCCAAAAACTTCCACTTTCAAGTCCACGGTGTTGAAGCCATTCCAAACACATGCGTGCTTACATCAAGTGAATTTAAGTCAACAAACTTCAACGGGCGTTACACGCTAAGGAGAAATGAGTGAAATTCACAGTGGAAAAAACCATTTTCCTGCACTGGGATACGAACCCAGATCCCCCAGTTTTGGTCCGTGTACTTTGACCAATGAAGATACCCATGCATCCCCTTTCTCTGTGAATTTGGTCGAGGACTATATAGATGGTATTTTTACGAGGTACTGTGCAAATCATGTTACGAAGTATCCATATTCGTCGAACACAGTCAACGAGGTTGAAGCCATTCCAAAAACATTGCATGGTTATACCACTTGGGGTGTTTTAATTCGAATCTCAGTCGAGTTAAAGTTTTTTAAATCTAAAGTGCACACATTAATTCATAGCGGGTAACCTTCGTTAAAGGTTGTTGCTTTAAGTTTGTTCCAGTTAAACATCGCAGGTGTGAAAAAATGCAGGGAATGAAATAACAAATGATTCGATCCTTTATTGCATTTTTTAGTGGATAAGCATTTTGGATCTTTAACTGAGACTATGCTTCGAAAAGCTTTGTCGTCCGTTCAGCTGCACTTCAAAAGGGCTCCCATATGTGTTACTGTATCGAAAGTAGAGTGATAATTCACAACCTTCGTATAAGATGTCTGGACTCCGCTTGCGAGCCCTTTCGGACAACGCTCGAAGCTCGCACATGGAGCAGACGGTAGACATTCCTGCAACAAACTACTCTTCCTCTTAAAACTCATTTCGCCAGTGGTGACATTAAGTAAATAAGCATCCAATTCTTATCCACAGTTGAATGAAAATTTATCCGAACCGAAATGCAGGTATCCATAAATGAAATTATTCGTCATTTTTTCTCATGCTTGTTCTTCAAATGAAGTCATGATATTCGGTATAATGGTTGTCTAAAATCACAAAATATATAGACAACTTTTCTTTGTTTAGGTTTTTGCCTGAAAACTCAGGATTTCTGTTACACATGAAAAAATACCTTTTTAGTTATTTTTTCCTACTCGCTAATTCTCCCGAGGGTACACTTCTTGCTTCTCATCTGAACATCTTTGCTTCATACCTTCTATTTTGCCACGAATCGCTATTTTCGACCCGCTTTCCATGCAAGCTTAGAGAAGTGTAATTAATTTAACAGATGCATGAACTCACTGGACAATGTGAGTAAAAGTGATTAGAACTTAAACAGAAGCTTTTTCCTGAGCATTCTAAGGTTCTTAAAGCAAATTCGAGTATCCACCCTGGAATATCGGGGCAAAATTGGGCATTAAATGATGACTTTGCAGGTGTTCACAAAAAACTGATACGTCAAGGATTTTTTCTTTAATATATATATTAGTTATACTATGTTGAATAAAAAAACTTTGAGGTGAAAATTGTGGATGAAAAATCACTAAATCAATAATTAGTTTTTGCAACGAAATGAGTTAAGGTAAGGAAGATCCAAGTTATAATACGTGTTTATCTTATCTATATACAGCCCTTTGCGTCACTCACTCACTCACTCACTCACTCACGTATACAAATGTTTGGACGAATCTGGAAGAGCTACGGACTTGAAAATTTTTGTGAATTTTCTTTGGCGAATTTTATCGTAGGAAAAAATGGAAAAACGTGGAATTTCAAACCGGAAGTGACCCAAAAAAATTCAAAATGGCCGATTTTTCGACTTTCCGAAATTTAGACTTTTGGGATATCCTTAATATCTCTCGAACTATGTGTCTGATCTAAAATCTGATTGAATTTTAGCAATAGGGAATTGAATGATCTAAACGCTCAAAAAATCTGGAGGGTCTACGTTTAATACTTTTACCACCAGAGGTCCTCGAATACAAAATTTCGTTAAAAATTTCTATTTTTTTCGTTAATTATTTTTTAATTCCCAAACTAAGGTTCCGATAGGAAAATACTTCCTACAAAACTTTTATGTCTGTTTGAGACCTACAATTTTTGATTTTTTTCTATCCCGTATAGTGCTCTCGTTACATGGTGCAAAATTTGAATAGGCGATAGCTTATGAACTAAGAGTCGGACATCCAATCCGTCGATGCCTTTTAATAGATATCAACGAGACCTAAAACCTTATGCCTGCTTTTCCTCTCTATCTATTATAGTTCGCAGGCAACATGGTGCCATATATGCCACTCGGTTCCGATGCTGTAACTTTTAAACGGTCGGTCGTATATCGCATCTGATGAAAAATTCATGTAAGGGTTTTCAATTATCTAAAAGATGCAACTGACCGTTAACTTATAGTGCTAACGTTACATGGTGCCTATTTTGAATCGGCGATAGCTAACAAACTAAGAATCGGACATCCTATTTGTCGACGGCGTTTTATAGATCTCAACGAGATCTACAACCTCGTGCCTGCCCTATCTCTCTATCTATTATAGTTCGCAGGCAACATGGTGCCAAAATCAACTTGGTTCCCACTCTGTAACTTTTGAACGGTCGGTCGAAGATCGCATCTGAAGAAAAATTCTTACTGAGGAATTTAATTATCTTAAAGAAGCTACTTACCCTGTCGCCCTGCGCTTCGTAGTTTACCCACCAGAGGTCCGAAGACCCGGTTTATTTTTTTAATAGCTCCTATACTATGAGTCGGATCTCAAATCTGTTTACGACGTATTATATATCTCGTGGAGGACTACAACCTAACGCATATCTTAACCCTCTATTACTTATTGTGCACGTGTAACATGGTGCAAAAGTAAACTTTTTCTCATAAACAGGTTGCTCTCGAGTACTGGTATATAGACAACTTTATCAGTAGAAGTAATGGAGTTCGATTCCCTTAATTGGAAATCTTGTATGTCCGTGTAGGGGGCGAAGCCCCCAGAGCGTTGGCGAGCTTTGCGAGCCAATGTTCTTTTTTTCTTTAGAAAAAAAGAGGCGAGCGAAGCGAGCCGTCGTATAGGCTTCCCACAAGCTGCCATTTTATCTTCTTTTCCACTTATAGTTCACTGAAACATGGCGCAAAATTAACATTTTTTTTCCACTGTAACTTCTAAAGTAAAAGTCGCAGCTCAAATCTGTTTACAGTTTCTTGCAGATTTTAGCGATTCCTACAACTTTATAGCCTTATTTTCTATCATTTATAGTGGCTTTGAAACATGGTGCCAACCTGAAATTTTTTTAATGGTCTCACACTTCGGGGGCGAAGCCCCCCCATTAAAGGGGTTCTAGGGGGCGGAGCCCCCTAGCGAGCGCAGCGAGTCTAATATATATACAGCCCTTTGCGTCACTCACTCACGTATACAAATGTTTGGACGAAACTGGAAGAGATACGGACTTGAAAATTTTTGTGAATTTTCTATGGCGAAATTCATCGTAGGAAAAAATGGGAAACCGTGGAATTTCGAACCGGAAGTGACCCAAAAAAATTCAAAATGGCGTTTTTTTGGACCTTTCGAAATGTAGACTTTTGGGATATCCTTAATATCTCTTAAACTATGGGTCGGATCTGAAATCTGTTTGCATTTTAGTAATAGGGAATTGAACAATCTAAACGCTCAAAAAATCTCAAGGGTCTACGTTTAATATTTTTACCACCAGAGGTCCTCGAATACAAAATTTCATTAACAATTTCTATTTTTTTCGTTAATTATTTTTTAACTCCGAAACTAAGGTTCCGATAGAAAAATACTTTCTACAAAACTTTTATGTCTCTGTGAGACCTACAATTTTTGATTTTTTTCTATCCCGTATAGTGCTCTCGTTACATGGTGCGAAATTTGAATCGGCGATAGCTCTTGAACTAAGAGTCGGGCATCCAATCTGTCGATGCCGTTTTATAGATCTCACCGAGACCTACAACCTTGTGCCTGCCATTACTCTCTATCTTTTATAGTGCGCAGTCAACATGGTGCCAAAATACACTCGGTTCAGCCGCTGTAACTTTTGAACGGTCGGTCGTATATCGCATCTGATGAAAAATTCATCTAAGGGTTTTCAATTATCTATAAGATGCAACACACCGTTTCTTTATAGTGCTAACGTTACATGGTGCCTATTTTGAATCGGCGATAGCTAACAAACTAAGAATCGGACATTCAATCTGTTGAAAGCGTTTTATAGATCTCAACGAGATCTACAACCTCGTGCCTGCCCTATTTCTCTATCTATTATAGTTCGCAGGCAACATGGTGCCAAAATCAACTCGGTTTCCGCTCTGTAACTTTTGAACGGTCGGTCGAAGATCGCATCTGAAGAAAAAATCTTACTAAGGAATTTACTTATCTTAAAGATGCAATTTACCCTGTCGCCCTGCGCTTCGTAGTTTACTCACCAGAGGTCCGAAGACCCGGTTTATTTTTTTTAATAGCTCCTATACAATGAGTCGGATCTCAAATCAGTTTACGGGGTTTTATAGATCTCGTGGGGGACTACAACCTTACGCATATCTTAACCCTCTATGACTTATAGTGCACGTGTAACATGGTGCAAAAGTAAACTTTTTCTCATAAACATAGTTTGCTCTCGTGTACTGGTATATAGACAACTTTATCAGTAGAAGTAATGGAGTTCGATTCCTTTAAGTGAGAATTCTTGTATGTCCGTGTAGGGGGCGAAGCCCCCAGAACGTTGGCGAGCTTAGCGAGCCAATGTTCTTTTTTCCTTTAGAAAAAAAGAGGCGAGCGAAGCGAGCCGTCGTATAGGCTTCCCACAAGCTGCCATTTTATCTTCTTTTCCACTTATAGTTCACTGAAACATGGCGCAAAATTAACATTTTTTTGTTTTTCCACTGTAACTTCTAAAGTAAAAGTCGCAGCTCAAATCTGTTTACAGTTTCTTGCAGATTTTAGCGATTCCTACAACTTTATAGCCTTATTTTCTATCATTTATTGTGGCTTTGAAACATGGTACCGACCTGAAATTTTTTTAATGGCCTCACACTTCGGGGGCGAAGCCCCCCCATTAAGGGGTTCTAGGGGGCGGAGCCCCCTAGCGAGCGCAGCGAGTCTTATCTATATACAGCCCTTTGCGTCACTCACTCACTCACTCACTCACTCACGTATACAAATGTTTGGACGAATCTGGAAGAGCTACGGACTTGAAAATTTTTGTGAATTTTCTTTGGCGAATTTTATCGTAGGAAAAAATGGAAAAACGTGGAATTTCAAACCGGAAGTGACCCAAAAAAATTCAAAATGGCCGATTTTTCGACTTTCCGAAATTTAGACTTTTGGGATATCCTTAATATCTCTCGAACTATGTGTCTGATCTAAAATCTGATTGAATTTTAGCAATAGGGAATTGAATGATCTAAACGCTCAAAAAATCTGGAGGGTCTACGTTTAATACTTTTACCACCAGAGGTCCTCGAATACAAAATTTCGTTAAAAATTTCTATTTTTTTCGTTAATTATTTTTTAATTCCCAAACTAAGGTTCCGATAGGAAAATACTTCCTACAAAACTTTTATGTCTGTTTGAGACCTACAATTTTTGATTTTTTTCTATCCCGTATAGTGCTCTCGTTACATGGTGCAAAATTTGAATAGGCGATAGCTTATGAACTAAGAGTCGGACATCCAATCCGTCGATGCCTTTTAATAGATATCAACGAGACCTAAAACCTTATGCCTGCTTTTCCTCTCTATCTATTATAGTTCGCAGGCAACATGGTGCCATATATGCCACTCGGTTCCGATGCTGTAACTTTTAAACGGTCGGTCGTATATCGCATCTGATGAAAAATTCATGTAAGGGTTTTCAATTATCTAAAAGATGCAACTGACCGTTAACTTATAGTGCTAACGTTACATGGTGCCTATTTTGAATCGGCGATAGCTAACAAACTAAGAATCGGACATCCTATTTGTCGACGGCGTTTTATAGATCTCAACGAGATCTACAACCTCGTGCCTGCCCTATCTCTCTATCTATTATAGTTCGCAGGCAACATGGTGCCAAAATCAACTTGGTTCCCACTCTGTAACTTTTGAACGGTCGGTCGAAGATCGCATCTGAAGAAAAATTCTTACTGAGGAATTTAATTATCTTAAAGAAGCTACTTACCCTGTCGCCCTGCGCTTCGTAGTTTACCCACCAGAGGTCCGAAGACCCGGTTTATTTTTTTAATAGCTCCTATACTATGAGTCGGATCTCAAATCTGTTTACGACGTATTATATATCTCGTGGAGGACTACAACCTAACGCATATCTTAACCCTCTATTACTTATTGTGCACGTGTAACATGGTGCAAAAGTAAACTTTTTCTCATAAACAGGTTGCTCTCGAGTACTGGTATATAGACAACTTTATCAGTAGAAGTAATGGAGTTCGATTCCCTTAATTGGAAATCTTGTATGTCCGTGTAGGGGGCGAAGCCCCCAGAGCGTTGGCGAGCTTTGCGAGCCAATGTTCTTTTTTTCTTTAGAAAAAAAGAGGCGAGCGAAGCGAGCCGTCGTATAGGCTTCCCACAAGCTGCCATTTTATCTTCTTTTCCACTTATAGTTCACTGAAACATGGCGCAAAATTAACATTTTTTTTCCACTGTAACTTCTAAAGTAAAAGTCGCAGCTCAAATCTGTTTACAGTTTCTTGCAGATTTTAGCGATTCCTACAACTTTATAGCCTTATTTTCTATCATTTATAGTGGCTTTGAAACATGGTGCCAACCTGAAATTTTTTTAATGGTCTCACACTTCGGGGGCGAAGCCCCCCCATTAAAGGGGTTCTAGGGGGCGGAGCCCCCTAGCGAGCGCAGCGAGTCTAATATATATACAGCCCTTTGCGTCACTCACTCACGTATACAAATGTTTGGACGAAACTGGAAGAGATACGGACTTGAAAATTTTTGTGAATTTTCTATGGCGAAATTCATCGTAGGAAAAAATGGGAAACCGTGGAATTTCGAACCGGAAGTGACCCAAAAAAATTCAAAATGGCGTTTTTTTGGACCTTTCGAAATGTAGACTTTTGGGATATCCTTAATATCTCTTAAACTATGGGTCGGATCTGAAATCTGTTTGCATTTTAGTAATAGGGAATTGAACAATCTAAACGCTCAAAAAATCTCAAGGGTCTACGTTTAATATTTTTACCACCAGAGGTCCTCGAATACAAAATTTCATTAACAATTTCTATTTTTTTCGTTAATTATTTTTTAACTCCGAAACTAAGGTTCCGATAGAAAAATACTTTCTACAAAACTTTTATGTCTCTGTGAGACCTACAATTTTTGATTTTTTTCTATCCCGTATAGTGCTCTCGTTACATGGTGCGAAATTTGAATCGGCGATAGCTCTTGAACTAAGAGTCGGGCATCCAATCTGTCGATGCCGTTTTATAGATCTCACCGAGACCTACAACCTTGTGCCTGCCATTACTCTCTATCTTTTATAGTGCGCAGTCAACATGGTGCCAAAATACACTCGGTTCAGCCGCTGTAACTTTTGAACGGTCGGTCGTATATCGCATCTGATGAAAAATTCATCTAAGGGTTTTCAATTATCTATAAGATGCAACACACCGTTTCTTTATAGTGCTAACGTTACATGGTGCCTATTTTGAATCGGCGATAGCTAACAAACTAAGAATCGGACATTCAATCTGTTGAAAGCGTTTTATAGATCTCAACGAGATCTACAACCTCGTGCCTGCCCTATTTCTCTATCTATTATAGTTCGCAGGCAACATGGTGCCAAAATCAACTCGGTTTCCGCTCTGTAACTTTTGAACGGTCGGTCGAAGATCGCATCTGAAGAAAAAATCTTACTAAGGAATTTACTTATCTTAAAGATGCAATTTACCCTGTCGCCCTGCGCTTCGTAGTTTACTCACCAGAGGTCCGAAGACCCGGTTTATTTTTTTTAATAGCTCCTATACAATGAGTCGGATCTCAAATCAGTTTACGGGGTTTTATAGATCTCGTGGGGGACTACAACCTTACGCATATCTTAACCCTCTATGACTTATAGTGCACGTGTAACATGGTGCAAAAGTAAACTTTTTCTCATAAACATAGTTTGCTCTCGTGTACTGGTATATAGACAACTTTATCAGTAGAAGTAATGGAGTTCGATTCCTTTAAGTGAGAATTCTTGTATGTCCGTGTAGGGGGCGAAGCCCCCAGAACGTTGGCGAGCTTAGCGAGCCAATGTTCTTTTTTCCTTTAGAAAAAAAGAGGCGAGCGAAGCGAGCCGTCGTATAGGCTTCCCACAAGCTGCCATTTTATCTTCTTTTCCACTTATAGTTCACTGAAACATGGCGCAAAATTAACATTTTTTTGTTTTTCCACTGTAACTTCTAAAGTAAAAGTCGCAGCTCAAATCTGTTTACAGTTTCTTGCAGATTTTAGCGATTCCTACAACTTTATAGCCTTATTTTCTATCATTTATTGTGGCTTTGAAACATGGTACCGACCTGAAATTTTTTTAATGGCCTCACACTTCGGGGGCGAAGCCCCCCCATTAAGGGGTTCTAGGGGGCGGAGCCCCCTAGCGAGCGCAGCGAGTCTATATTATATACAGCCCTTTGCGTCACTCACTCACTCACGTATACAAATGTTTGGACGAATCTGGAAGAGCTAGGGACTTGAAAATTTTTGTGAATTTTCTTTGGCGAAATTTATCGTAGGAAAAAATGGGAAACCGTCGACTTTCGAACCGGAAGTGACCCAAAAAAATTCAAAATGGCGTTTTTTTGGACCTTTCGAAATGTAGACTTTTGGGATATCCTTAATATCTTTCGAACTATGTGTCGGATCTGAAATCTGATTGAATTTTAATAATAGGGAATTGAATAATCTAAACGCTCAAAAAATCTCAAGGGTCTGCGTTTAATATTTTTACCACCAGAGGGCCTCGAATACAAAATTTCCTTAAAAATTTCTATTTTTTTCGTTAATTATTTTTTAACTCCGAAACTAAGGTTCCGATAGAAAAATACTTTCTACAAAACTTTTATGTCTCCGTGAGACCTACCGATTTTGATTTTTTTCTATCCCGTATAGTGCTCACGTTACATGGTGCCAAATTTGAATCGGCGATAGCTTATGAACTAAGAGTCGGACATCCAATCTGTCGATGCAGTTTTATAGATCTCAAATAGACCTACAACCTTATGCCTACTTTTTCTCTCTATCTATTATAGTGCGCAGTCAACATGGTGCCAAAAGCCACTCGGTTAAGCCGCTGTAACTTTTCAACGGTCGGTCGTATATCGCATCTGATGAAAAATTCATATAAGGGTTTTCAATTATCTGAAAGATGCAACACACCGTTTCGTTATAGTGCTAACGTTACATGGTGCCTATTTTGAATCGGCGATAGCTAACAAACTAAGAATCGGACATTCAATCTGTTGAAAGCGTATAATAGATCTCAACGAGATCAACAACCTCGTGCCTGCCTTATTTTTCTATCTTTTATAGTTCGCAGGCAACATGGTGCCAAAATCCACTCGTTTCCCGCTCTGTAACTTTTGAACGGTCGGTCGAAGATCGCATCTGAAGAAAAATACTTACTAAGGAATTTCATTATGTTAAATATGCAACTTACCCGGTCGCCCTGCGCTTCGTAGTTTACTCACCAGAGGTCCAAAGACCAGGTTTATTTTTTTTAATAGCTCCTATACAATGAGTGGGATCTCAAATCTGTTTATGGAGTTTTATAGATCTCGTGGAGGACTACAACCTTACGCAGCTTTTAACCCTCTATGACATATAGTGCACGTGTAACATGGTGCAAAAGTAAATTTTTTCTCATAAACACAGTTTCCTCTCGTATACTGGTATATAGACAACTTTATCAGTAGAAGTAACGGAGTTCGATTCCTTTAAGTGAGAATTCTTGTATGTCCGTGTAGGGGGCGAAGCCCCCAGAACGTTGGCGAGCTTTGCGAGCCAATGTTCTTTTTTTCTTTAGAAAAAAAGAGGCGAGCGAAGCGAGCCGTCGTATAGGCTTCCAACAAGCTGCCATGGTAACTTCTCTACCACTTATAGTGCACTGAAACATGGCGCAAAATTAACTTTTTTTTTGTTTTTCCTCTGTAACTTTTGAACTAAAAGTCGGAGCTTAAATCTGTTTACAGTTTCTTTTAGGTCTCAGTAATACCTAAAACCTTATGCCATACCCTTTATCTATTATAGTGGCTTAGAAACATGGTGCCAAAAAAATTTTTTTTTAGCTCACAGACCACAGGGGGCGAAGCCCCCCCATTAAGGGGTTCTAGGGGGCGGAGCCCCCTAGCGAGCGCAGCGAGTCTTATCTATATACAGCCCTTTGCGTCACTCACTCACTCACTCACTCACTCACGTATACAAATGTTTGGACGAATCTGGAAGAGCTACGGACTTGAAAATTTTTGTGAATTTTCTTTGGCGAATTTTATCGTAGGAAAAAATGGAAAAACGTGGAATTTCAAACCGGAAGTGACCCAAAAAAATTCAAAATGGCCGATTTTTCGACTTTCCGAAATTTAGACTTTTGGGATATCCTTAATATCTCTCGAACTATGTGTCTGATCTAAAATCTGATTGAATTTTAGCAATAGGGAATTGAATGATCTAAACGCTCAAAAAATCTGGAGGGTCTACGTTTAATACTTTTACCACCAGAGGTCCTCGAATACAAAATTTCGTTAAAAATTTCTATTTTTTTCGTTAATTATTTTTTAATTCCCAAACTAAGGTTCCGATAGGAAAATACTTCCTACAAAACTTTTATGTCTGTTTGAGACCTACAATTTTTGATTTTTTTCTATCCCGTATAGTGCTCTCGTTACATGGTGCAAAATTTGAATAGGCGATAGCTTATGAACTAAGAGTCGGACATCCAATCCGTCGATGCCTTTTAATAGATATCAACGAGACCTAAAACCTTATGCCTGCTTTTCCTCTCTATCTATTATAGTTCGCAGGCAACATGGTGCCATATATGCCACTCGGTTCCGATGCTGTAACTTTTAAACGGTCGGTCGTATATCGCATCTGATGAAAAATTCATGTAAGGGTTTTCAATTATCTAAAAGATGCAACTGACCGTTAACTTATAGTGCTAACGTTACATGGTGCCTATTTTGAATCGGCGATAGCTAACAAACTAAGAATCGGACATCCTATTTGTCGACGGCGTTTTATAGATCTCAACGAGATCTACAACCTCGTGCCTGCCCTATCTCTCTATCTATTATAGTTCGCAGGCAACATGGTGCCAAAATCAACTTGGTTCCCACTCTGTAACTTTTGAACGGTCGGTCGAAGATCGCATCTGAAGAAAAATTCTTACTGAGGAATTTAATTATCTTAAAGAAGCTACTTACCCTGTCGCCCTGCGCTTCGTAGTTTACCCACCAGAGGTCCGAAGACCCGGTTTATTTTTTTAATAGCTCCTATACTATGAGTCGGATCTCAAATCTGTTTACGACGTATTATATATCTCGTGGAGGACTACAACCTAACGCATATCTTAACCCTCTATTACTTATTGTGCACGTGTAACATGGTGCAAAAGTAAACTTTTTCTCATAAACAGGTTGCTCTCGAGTACTGGTATATAGACAACTTTATCAGTAGAAGTAATGGAGTTCGATTCCCTTAATTGGAAATCTTGTATGTCCGTGTAGGGGGCGAAGCCCCCAGAGCGTTGGCGAGCTTTGCGAGCCAATGTTCTTTTTTTCTTTAGAAAAAAAGAGGCGAGCGAAGCGAGCCGTCGTATAGGCTTCCCACAAGCTGCCATTTTATCTTCTTTTCCACTTATAGTTCACTGAAACATGGCGCAAAATTAACATTTTTTTTCCACTGTAACTTCTAAAGTAAAAGTCGCAGCTCAAATCTGTTTACAGTTTCTTGCAGATTTTAGCGATTCCTACAACTTTATAGCCTTATTTTCTATCATTTATAGTGGCTTTGAAACATGGTGCCAACCTGAAATTTTTTTAATGGTCTCACACTTCGGGGGCGAAGCCCCCCCATTAAAGGGGTTCTAGGGGGCGGAGCCCCCTAGCGAGCGCAGCGAGTCTAATATATATACAGCCCTTTGCGTCACTCACTCACGTATACAAATGTTTGGACGAAACTGGAAGAGATACGGACTTGAAAATTTTTGTGAATTTTCTATGGCGAAATTCATCGTAGGAAAAAATGGGAAACCGTGGAATTTCGAACCGGAAGTGACCCAAAAAAATTCAAAATGGCGTTTTTTTGGACCTTTCGAAATGTAGACTTTTGGGATATCCTTAATATCTCTTAAACTATGGGTCGGATCTGAAATCTGTTTGCATTTTAGTAATAGGGAATTGAACAATCTAAACGCTCAAAAAATCTCAAGGGTCTACGTTTAATATTTTTACCACCAGAGGTCCTCGAATACAAAATTTCATTAACAATTTCTATTTTTTTCGTTAATTATTTTTTAACTCCGAAACTAAGGTTCCGATAGAAAAATACTTTCTACAAAACTTTTATGTCTCTGTGAGACCTACAATTTTTGATTTTTTTCTATCCCGTATAGTGCTCTCGTTACATGGTGCGAAATTTGAATCGGCGATAGCTCTTGAACTAAGAGTCGGGCATCCAATCTGTCGATGCCGTTTTATAGATCTCACCGAGACCTACAACCTTGTGCCTGCCATTACTCTCTATCTTTTATAGTGCGCAGTCAACATGGTGCCAAAATACACTCGGTTCAGCCGCTGTAACTTTTGAACGGTCGGTCGTATATCGCATCTGATGAAAAATTCATCTAAGGGTTTTCAATTATCTATAAGATGCAACACACCGTTTCTTTATAGTGCTAACGTTACATGGTGCCTATTTTGAATCGGCGATAGCTAACAAACTAAGAATCGGACATTCAATCTGTTGAAAGCGTTTTATAGATCTCAACGAGATCTACAACCTCGTGCCTGCCCTATTTCTCTATCTATTATAGTTCGCAGGCAACATGGTGCCAAAATCAACTCGGTTTCCGCTCTGTAACTTTTGAACGGTCGGTCGAAGATCGCATCTGAAGAAAAAATCTTACTAAGGAATTTACTTATCTTAAAGATGCAATTTACCCTGTCGCCCTGCGCTTCGTAGTTTACTCACCAGAGGTCCGAAGACCCGGTTTATTTTTTTTAATAGCTCCTATACAATGAGTCGGATCTCAAATCAGTTTACGGGGTTTTATAGATCTCGTGGGGGACTACAACCTTACGCATATCTTAACCCTCTATGACTTATAGTGCACGTGTAACATGGTGCAAAAGTAAACTTTTTCTCATAAACATAGTTTGCTCTCGTGTACTGGTATATAGACAACTTTATCAGTAGAAGTAATGGAGTTCGATTCCTTTAAGTGAGAATTCTTGTATGTCCGTGTAGGGGGCGAAGCCCCCAGAACGTTGGCGAGCTTAGCGAGCCAATGTTCTTTTTTCCTTTAGAAAAAAAGA
Organism: Pyrrhosoma nymphula; assembly: GCA_963573305.1. Taxonomy (NCBI): domain Eukaryota; kingdom Metazoa; phylum Arthropoda; class Insecta; order Odonata; family Coenagrionidae; genus Pyrrhosoma; species Pyrrhosoma nymphula. The sequence goes on along the minus strand of OY754332.1, from coordinate 98,478,430 downwards.
GGCGAGCGAAGCGAGCCGTCGTATAGGCTTCCCACAAGCTGCCATTTTATCTTCTTTTCCACTTATAGTTCACTGAAACATGGCGCAAAATTAACATTTTTTTGTTTTTCCACTGTAACTTCTAAAGTAAAAGTCGCAGCTCAAATCTGTTTACAGTTTCTTGCAGATTTTAGCGATTCCTACAACTTTATAGCCTTATTTTCTATCATTTATTGTGGCTTTGAAACATGGTACCGACCTGAAATTTTTTTAATGGCCTCACACTTCGGGGGCGAAGCCCCCCCATTAAGGGGTTCTAGGGGGCGGAGCCCCCTAGCGAGCGCAGCGAGTCTATATTATATACAGCCCTTTGCGTCACTCACTGACTCACTCACGTATACAAATGTTTGGACGAATCTGGAAGAGATACGGACTTGAAAATTTTTGTGAATTTTCTTTGGCGAAATTTATCGTAGGAAAAAATGGGAAACCGTTGAATTTCGAACCGGAAGTAACCCAAAAAAATTCAAAATGGCGTTTTTTTGGACCTTTCGAAATGTAGACTTTTGGGATATCCTTAATATCTTTCGAACTATGTGTCGGATCTGAAATCTGATTGAATTTTAGTAATAGGGAATTGAATGATCTAAACGCCCAAAAAATCTCAAGGTTCTACGTTTAATATTTTTGCCACCAGAGGTCCTCGATTACAAAATTTCGTTAAAAATTTCTTTTTTTTTCGTTAATTATTATTTATCTCCGAAACTAAGATCCCGATAGAAAAATACTTTCTACAAAACTTTTACGTCTCCTTGAGACCTACAATTTTTGATTTTTTTCTATCCCGTATAGTGCTCTCGTTACATGGTGCGAAATTTGAATCGGCGATAGCTCTTGAACTAAGAGTCGGACATCCAATCTGTCGATGCAGTTTTATAGATCTCAAATAGACCTACAACCTTATGCCTACTTTTTCTCTCTATCTATTATAGTTCGCAGGCAACATGGTGCCATATGCCACTTGGTTCCGATGCTGTAACTTTTAAACGGTCGGTCGAATATCGCATCTGATGAAAAATTCATATAAGGGTTTTCAATTATCTAAAAGATGCAACTGACCGTTTACTTATAGTGCTGACGTTACATGGTGCCTATTTTGAATCGGCGATAGCTAACAAACTAAGAATCGGACATCCTATTTGTCGACGGCGTTTTATAGATCTCAACGAGATCTACAACCTCGTGCCTGCCCTATTTCTCTATCTATTATAGTTCGCAGGCAACATGGTGCCAAAATCAACTCGGTTCCCGCGCTGTAACTTTTGAACGGTCGGTCGAAGATCGCATCTGAAGAAAAATACTTACTAAGGAATTTCATTATGTTAAATATGCAACTTACCCTGTCGCCCTTTGCTTCGTAGTTTACTCACCAGAGGTCCGAAGACCTGGTTTATTTTTTTTAATAGCTCCTATACAATGAGTGGGATCTCAAATCTGTTTATGGAGTTTTATAGATCTCGTGGAGGACTACAACCTTACGCAGCTTTTAACCCTCTATGACATATAGTGCACGTGTAACATGGTGCAAAAGTAAATTTTTTCTCATAAACACAGTATCCTCTCGTATACTGGTATATAGACAACTTTATCAGAAGTAACGGAGTTCGATTCCTTTAAGTAAGAATTCTTGTATGTCCGTGTAGGGGGCGAAGCCCCCAGAACGTTGGCGAGCTTTGCGAGCCAATGTTCTTTTTTTCTTTAGAAAAAAAGAGGCGAGCGAAGCGAGCCGTCGTATAGGCTTCCAACAAGCTGCCATGGTAACTTCTCTACCACTTATAGTGCACTGAAACATGGCGCAAAATTAACATTTAGTTGTTTTTCCTCTGTAACTTTTGAACTAAAAGTCGGAGCTTAAATCTGTTTACATTTTCATTTAGGTCTCAGTAATACCTATAACCTTACGCCATACCCTATATCTATTATAGTGGCTTAGAAACATGGTGCCAAAAATATTTTTTTTTAGCCCACAGACCACAGGGGGCGAAGCCCCCCCATTAAGGGGTTCTAGGGGGCGGAGCCCCCTAGCGAGCGCAGCGAGTCTATATTATATACAGCCCTTTGCGTCACTCACTCACTCACTCACTCACGTATACAAATGTTTGGACGAATCTGGAAGTGCCACGGACTTGAAAATTTTTGTGAATTTTCTTTGGTGAAATTTATCGTAGGAAAAAATGGAAAAACGTGGAATTTCAAACCGGAAGAGACCCAAAAAAATTCAAAATGGCCGATTTTTCGACTTGCCGAAATTTAGACTTTTGGGATATCCTTAATATCTCTCGAACTATGGGTCTGATCTAAAATCTGATTGAATTTTAGTAATAGGGAATTGAATGATCTAAACGCTCAAAAAATCTGAAGGGTCTACGTTTAATACTTTTACCACCAGAGGTCCTCGAATACAAAATTTCGTTAAAAATTTCTATTTTTTTCGTTAATTATTTTTTAATTCCCAAACTAAGGTTCCGATAGAAAAATACTTCCTACAAAACTTTTATGTCTCTTTGAGACCTACAATTTTTGATTTTTTTCTATCCCGTATAGTGCTCTCGTTACATGGTGCAAAATTTGAATAGGCGATAGCTTATGAACTAAGAGTCAGACATCCAATCTGTCGATGCCTTTTAATAGATATCAACGAGACGTAAAACATTATGCCTGCTTTTCCTCTCTATCTATTATAGTTCGCAGGCAACATGGTGCCATATGCCACTCTGTTCCGATGCTGTAACTTTTAAACGGTTGGTCGTATATCGCATCTGATGAAAAATTCATGTAAGGGTTTTCAATTATCTAAAAGATGCTACTGTCCGTTAACTTATAGTGCTAACGTTACATGGGACCTATTTTGAATCGGCGATTGCTAACAAACTAAGAATCGGACATCCTATTTGTCGACGGCGTTTTATAGATCTCAACGAGATCTACAACCTCGTGCCTGCCCTATTTCTCTATCTATTATAGTTCGCAGGCAACATGGTGCCAAAATCAACTCGGTTCCCGCGCTGTAACTTTTGAACGGTCAGTCGAAGATCGCATCTGAAGTAAAATTCCTACTAAGGAATTTAATTATCTTAAAGATGCAATTTACCCTGTCGCCCTGCGCTTCGTAGTTTACTCACCAGAGGTCCGAAGACCTGGTTTATTTTTTTTAATAGCTCCTATACAATGAGTGGGATCTCAAATCTATTTATGGAGTTTTATAGATCTCGTGGAGGACTACAACCTTACGCAGCTTTTAACCCTCTATGACATATAGTGCACGTGTAACATGGTGCAAAATTACATTTTTTCTCATAAACACAGTTTCCTCTCGTATACTGGTATATAGACAACTTTATCAGTAGAAGTAACGGAGTTCAATTCCTTTAAGTGAGAATTCTTGTATGTCCGTGTAGGGGGCGAAGCCCCCAGAACGTTGGCGAGCTTTGCGAGCCAATGTTCTTTTTTTCTTTAGAAAAAAAGAGGCGAGCGAAGCGAGCCGTCGTATAGGCTTCCAACAAGCTGCCATGGTAACTTCTCTACCACTTATAGTGCACTGAAACATGGCGCAAAATTAATTTTTTTTGTTTTTCCTCTGTAACTTTTGAACTAAAAGTCGGAGCTTATATCTGTTTACATTTTCTTGTAGGTCTCAGTAATACCTATAACCTTATGCCATACCCTATATCTATTATAGTGGCTTAGAAACATGGTGCCAAAAAAAATTTTTTTTTAGCCCACAGACCAATGGGGGCGAAGCCCCCCCATTAAGGGGTTCTAGGGGGCGGAGCCCCCTAGCGAGCGCAGCGAGTCTATATTATATACAGCCCTTTGCGTCACTCACTGACTGACTCACTGATGTATACAAATGTTTGGCCCAAACTGGAAGAGCCACGGACTTGAAAATTTTTGTGAATTTTCTTTGGCGAAATTTATCGTAGGAAAAAATGGGAAACCGTTGAATTTCGAACCGGAAGTGACCCAAAAAAATTCAAAATGGCGTTTTTTTGGACCTTTCGAAATGTAGACTTTTGGGATATCCTTAATATCTTTCGAACTATGTGTCGGATCTGAAATCTAATTGAATTTTAGTAATAGGGAATTGAATAATCTAAACGCCCAAAAAATCTCAAGGGTCTACGTTTAGTATTTTTACCACCAGAGGTCCTCGAATACAAAATTTTGTTAAAAATTTCAATTTTTTTCGTTAATTATTTTTTATCTCCGAAACTAAGATCCCGATAGAAAAATACTTCTTACAAAACTTTTACGTCTCTGTGAGACCTACAATTTAATATTTTTTCTATCCCGTATAGTGCTCTCGTTACATGGTGCAAAATTTCAATCGGCGATAGCTTATGAACTAAGAGTCGGACATCCAATCTGTCCACGGCATTTTATAGACCTCACCGAGACCTACAACAATACGTCCTCCGTTACCTTCTACGTATTATAGTTCGCAGGCAACATGGTGCCATATGCCACTCGGTTCCGATGCTGTAACTTTTGAACGGTCGGTCGTATATCGCATCTGATGAAAAATTCATATAAGGGTTTTCAATTATCTAAAAGATGCAACTGACCGTTAACTTATAGTGCTAACGTTACATGGTGCCTATTTTGAATCGGCGATAGCTAACAAACTAAGAATCGGACATCCTATTTGTCGACGGCGTTTTATAGATCTCAACGAGATCTACAACCTCGTGCCTGCCCTATTTCTCTATCTATTATAGTTCGCAGGCAACATGGTGCCAAAATCAACTCGGTTCCCGCTCTGTAACTTTTGAACGGTCGGTCGAAGATCGCATCTGAAGAAAAATTCTTACTAAGGAATTTAATTTTCTTAAGGATGCAACTTACCCTGTCGCCCTGCGCTTCGTAGTTTACTCACCAGAGGTCCGAAGACCCGGTTTATTTTTTTAAATAGCTCCTATACAATGAGTCGGATCTCAAATCTGTTTACGGGGTTTTATAGATCTCGTGGAGGACTAAAACATTACGCATATCTTAACCCTCTATTACTTATAGTGCACGTGTAACATGGTGCAAAAGTTAACTTTTTCTCATAAACACATTTTGCTCTCGTGTTCAGGTATATAGACAACTTTATCAGTAGAAGTAACGGAGTTCCATTCCTTTAAGTGAGAATTCTTGTATGTCCGTGTAGGGGGCGAAGCCCCCAGAACGTTGGCGAGCTTTGCGAGCCAATGTTCTTTTTTTCTTTAGAAAAAAAGAGGCGAGCGAAGCGAGCCGTCGTATAGGCTTCCAACAAGCTGCCATGGTAACTTCTCTACCACTTATAGTGCACTGAAACATGGCGCAAAATTAACTTTTTTTTGTTTTTCCTCTGTAACTTTTGAACTAACAGTCGGAGCTTAAATCTGTTTACATTTTCTTGTAGGTCTCAGTAATACCTATAACCTTATGCCATACCCTATATCTATTATAGTGGCTTAGAAACATGGTGCCACAATAACATTTTTTTTTTAGCCCACAGACCACAGGGGGCGAAGCCCCCCCGTTAAAGGGGTTCTAGGGGGCGGAGCCCCCTAGCGAGCGCAGCGAGTCTAATATATATACAGCCCTTTGCGTCACTCACTCACTCACGTATACAAATGTTTGGACGAATCTGGAAGAGATACGGACTTGAAAATTTTTGTGAATTTTCTTTGGCGAAATTCATCGTAGGAAAAAATGGGAAACCGTTGAATTTCGAACCGGAAGTACCCAAAAAAATTCAAAATGGCGTTTTTTTGGACCTTTCGAAATGTAGGCTTTTGGGATATCCTTAATATCTTTCGAACTATGTGTCGGATCTGAAATCTGATTCAATTTTAGTAATAGGGAATTGAATAATCTAAACGCCTAAAAAATCTCAAGGGTCTACGTTTAATACTTTTACCACCAGAGGTCCTCGAATACAAAATTTCGTTAAAAATTTCTATTTTTTTCGTTAATTATTTTTTAATTCCCAAACTAAGGTTCCGATAGAAAAATACTTCCTACAAAACTTTTATGTCTCCGTGAGACCTACAATTTGAGTTTTTTTTCTATCCCATATAGTGCTCTCGTTACATGGTGCGAAATTTGAATCGGCGATAGCTCTTGAACTAAGAGTCGGACATCCAATCTGTCGATGCCTTTTAATAGATATCAACGAGACCTAAAACCTTATGCCTGCTTTTCCTCTCTATCTATTATAGTTCGCAGGCAACATGGTGCCATATGCCACTCGGTTCCGATGCTGTAACTTTTAAACGGTCGGTCGTATATCGCATCTGATGAAAGATTCATGTAAGGGTTTTCAATTATCTAAAAAATGCAACTGACCGTTAACTTATAGTGCTAACGTTACATGGTGCCTATTTTGAATCGGCGATAGCTAACAAACTAAGAATCGGACATCCTATTTGTCGACGGCGTTTTATAGATCTCAACGAGATCTACAACCTCGTGCCTGCCCTATTTCTCTATCTATTATAGTTCGCAGGCAACATGGTGCCAAAATCAACTCGGTTCCCGCGCTGTAACTTTTGAACGGTCGGTCGAAGATCGCATCTAAAGAAAAATTCTTACTACGGAATTTAATTATCTTAAAGATGCAATTTACCCTGTCGCCCTGCGCTCCGTAGTTTACTCACCAGAGGTCCGAAGACCCGTTTTATTTTTTTTAATAGCTCCTATACTATGAGTCTGAACTCAAATCTGTTCAAGGGGATTTATAGATCTCGTGGGGGACTACAACCTTAAGCATATCTTAACCATCTCTGACTTATAGTGCACGTGTAACATGGTGAAAAAGTAAACTTTTTCTCATAAACACAGTTTGCTCTCGTGTACTGGTATATAGACAACTTTATCAGTAGAAGTAATGGAGTTCGATTCCTTTAAGTGAGAATTCTTGTATGTCCGTGTAGGGGGCGAAGCCCCCAGAACGTTAGCGAGCCTTGCGAGCCAATGTTCTTTTTTTCTTTAGAAAAAAAGAGGCGAGCGAAGCGAGCCGTCGTATAGGCTGCCAAAAAGCTGCCATGATAACTTCTCTACCACTTATGGTTCACTGAAACATGGCGCAAAATTAACTTTTTTTTGTTTTTCCTCTGTAACTTTTGAACTAAAAGTCGGAGCTTAAATCTGTTTACAATTTCTTGTAGGTCTCAGTAATACCTATAACTTTATGCCATACCCTATATCTATTATAGTGGCTTAGAAACATGGTGCCAAAAAAAATTTTTTTTTAAGCCCACAGACCAATGGGGGCGAAGCCCCCCCATTAAGGGGTTCTAGGGGGCGGAGCCCCCTAGCGAGCGCAGCGAGTCTATATTATATACAGCCCTTTGCGTCACTCACTCACTGACGTATACAAATGTTTGGACGAATCTGGAAGAGCTAGGGACTTGAAAATTTTTGTGAATTTTCTTTGGCGAAATTTATCGTAGGAAAAAATGGGAAACCGTTGAATTTCGAACCGGAAGTGACCCAAAAAAATTCAAAATGGCGTTTTTTTGGACTTTTCGAAATGTAGACTTTTGGGATATCCTTAATATCTCTTAAACTATGGCTCGGATCTGAAATCTGATTGAATTTTAGCAATAGGGAATTGAATAATCTAAACGCTTAAAAAATCTCAAGGGTCTACGTTTAATATTTTTACCACCAGAGGTCCTCGAACACAAAATTTCGTAAAAAAATTCTATTTTTTGCGCTAATTAATTTTTAGCTCCGAAACTAAGATTCCCATAGAAAAATACTTCCTACAAAACTTTTATGTCTCCGTGAGACCTACAATTTGAGTTTTTTTTCTATCCCGTATAGTGCTCTCGTAACATGGTGCAAAATTTGAATAGGCGATAGCTTATGAACTAAGAGTCGGACATCCAATCGGTCGATGCAGTTTTATAGATCTCAAATAGACCTAAAACCTTATGCCTACTTTTTCTCTCTATCTATTATAGTTCGCAGGCAACATGGTGCCATATGCCACTCGGTTCCGATGCTGTAACTTTTAAACGGTCGGTCGTATATCGCATCTGATGAAAAATTCATTTAAGGGTTTTCAATTATCTAAAAGATGCAACTGACCTTAACTTATAGTGCTAACGTTACATGGTGCCTATTTTGAATCGGCGATAGTTAACAAACTATGAATCGGACATTCAATCTGTTGAAGGCGTTTTAAAGATCTCAACGACATCTACAACCTCGTGCCTGCCCTATTTCTCTATCTTTTATAGTTCGCAGGCAACATGGTGCCAAAATCAACTTGGTTCCCGCGCTGTAACTTTTGAACGGTCGGTCGACGATCGCATCTGAAGTAAAATTCCTACTAAGGAATTTAATTATCTTAAAGATGCAATTTACCCTGTCGCCCTGCGCTTCGTACTTTACTCACCAGAGGTCCGAAGACCTGGTTTATTTTTTTAAATAGCTCCTATACTATGAGTCGGATCTAAAATCTGTTTACTGAGTGTTGTAGATCTCGTACAGGCCTACCATTTTACGTTTATCCTTACCCTCTATGACTTATATTGGACGTGTAACATGGTGCCAAAGTAAACTTTTTCTCATAACACACAGTATGGTCTCGTGTACTGGTATAAAGGCAACTTTATGAGGGGAAGTAATGGAGTTCGATTCCCTTAAGTCGAAATGCTAATATGTACGTGTAGGGGGCGAAGCCCCCCGAGCGTTGGCGAGCTTTGCGAGCCAATGTTCTTTTTTTCTTTAGAAAAAAAGAGGCGAGCGAAGCGAGCCGTCGTATAGGCTTCCAACAAGCTGCCATGGTAACTTCTCTACATTTTATAGTGCACTGAAACATGGCGCAAAATAAATTTTATTTGTTTTTCCTCTGTAACTTTTGAACTAAAAGTCGGAGCTTAAATCTGTTTACATTTTCTTGTAGGTCTCAGGAATACCTATAACCCTATGCCATACCCTATATCTATTATAGTGGCTTAGAAACATGGTGCCAAAAAAAATTTTTTTTTAGCCCACAGACCAATGGGGGCGAAGCCCCCCCATTAAGGGGTTCTAGGGGGCGGAGCCCCCTAGCGAGCGCAGCGAGTCTATATTATATACAGCCCTTTGCGTCACTCACTCACTCACTCACTCACGTATACAAATGTTTGGACGAATCTGGAAGTGCCACGGACTTGAAAATTTTTGTGAATTTTCTTTGGTGAAATTTATCGTAGGAAAAAATGGAAAAACGTGGAATTTCAAACCGGAAGAGACCCAAAAAAATTCAAAATGGCCGATTTTTCGACTTGCCGAAATTTAGACTTTTGGGATATCCTTAATATCTCTCGAACTATGGGTCTGATCTAAAATCTGATTGAATTTTAGTAATAGGGAATTGAATGATCTAAACGCTCAAAAAATCTGAAGGGTCTACGTTTAATACTTTTACCACCAGAGGTCCTCGAATACAAAATTTCGTTAAAAATTTCTATTTTTTTCGTTAATTATTTTTTAATTCCCAAACTAAGGTTCCGATAGAAAAATACTTCCTAAAAAACTTTTATGTCTCTTTGAGACCTACAATTTTTGATTTTTTTCTATCCCGTATAGTGCTCTCGTTACATGGTGCAAAATTTGAATAGGCGATAGCTTATGAACTAAGAGTCAGACATCCAATCTGTCGATGCCTTTTAATAGATATCAACGAGACGTAAAACATTATGCCTGCTTTTCCTCTCTATCTATTATAGTTCGCAGGCAACATGGTGCCATATGCCACTCTGTTCCGATGCTGTAACTTTTAAACGGTTGGTCGTATATCGCATCTGATGAAAAATTCATGTAAGGGTTTTCAATTATCTAAAAGATGCTACTGTCCGTTAACTTATAGTGCTAACGTTACATGGGACCTATTTTGAATCGGCGATTGCTAACAAACTAAGAATCGGACATCCTATTTGTCGACGGCGTTTTATAGATCTCAACGAGATCTACAACCTCGTGCCTGCCCTATTTCTCTATCTATTATAGTTCGCAGGCAACATGGTGCCAAAATCAACTCGGTTCCCGCGCTGTAACTTTTGAACGGTCGGTCGAAGATCGCATCTGAAGTAAAATTCCTACTAAGGAATTTAATTATCTTAAAGATGCAATTTACCCTGTCGCCCTGCGCTTCGTAGTTTACTCACCAGAGGTCCGAAGACCTGGTTTATTTTTTTTAATAGCTCCTATACAATGAGTGGGATCTCAAATCTATTTATGGAGTTTTATAGATCTCGTGGAGGACTACAACCTTACGCAGCTTTTAACCCTCTATGACATATAGTGCACGTGTAACATGGTGCAAAATTACATTTTTTCTCATAAACACAGTTTCCTCTCGTATACTGGTATATAGACAACTTTATCAGTAGAAGTAACGGAGTTCAATTCCTTTAAGTGAGAATTCTTGTATGTCCGTGTAGGGGGCGAAGCCCCCAGAACGTTGGCGAGCTTTGCGAGCCAATGTTCTTTTTTTCTTTAGAAAAAAAGAGGCGAGCGAAGCGAGCCGTCGTATAGGCTTCCAACAAGCTGCCATGGTAACTTCTCTACCACTTATAGTGCACTGAAACATGGCGCAAAATTAATTTTTTTTGTTTTTCCTCTGTAACTTTTGAACTAAAAGTCGGAGCTTATATCTGTTTACATTTTCTTGTAGGTCTCAGTAATACCTATAACCTTATGCCATACCCTATATCTATTATAGTGGCTTAGAAACATGGTGCCAAAAAAAATTTTTTTTTAGCCCACAGACCAATGGGGGCGAAGCCCCCCCATTAAGGGGTTCTAGGGGGCGGAGCCCCCTAGCGAGCGCAGCGAGTCTTATCTATATACAGCCCTTTGCGTCACTCACTCACTCACTCACTCACTCACGTATACAAATGTTTGGACGAATCTGGAAGAGCTACGGACTTGAAAATTTTTGTGAATTTTCTTTGGCGAATTTTATCGTAGGAAAAAATGGAAAAACGTGGAATTTCAAACCGGAAGTGACCCAAAAAAATTCAAAATGGCCGATTTTTCGACTTTCCGAAATTTAGACTTTTGGGATATCCTTAATATCTCTCGAACTATGTGTCTGATCTAAAATCTGATTGAATTTTAGCAATAGGGAATTGAATGATCTAAACGCTCAAAAAATCTGGAGGGTCTACGTTTAATACTTTTACCACCAGAGGTCCTCGAATACAAAATTTCGTTAAAAATTTCTATTTTTTTCGTTAATTATTTTTTAATTCCCAAACTAAGGTTCCGATAGGAAAATACTTCCTACAAAACTTTTATGTCTGTTTGAGACCTACAATTTTTGATTTTTTTCTATCCCGTATAGTGCTCTCGTTACATGGTGCAAAATTTGAATAGGCGATAGCTTATGAACTAAGAGTCGGACATCCAATCCGTCGATGCCTTTTAATAGATATCAACGAGACCTAAAACCTTATGCCTGCTTTTCCTCTCTATCTATTATAGTTCGCAGGCAACATGGTGCCATATATGCCACTCGGTTCCGATGCTGTAACTTTTAAACGGTCGGTCGTATATCGCATCTGATGAAAAATTCATGTAAGGGTTTTCAATTATCTAAAAGATGCAACTGACCGTTAACTTATAGTGCTAACGTTACATGGTGCCTATTTTGAATCGGCGATAGCTAACAAACTAAGAATCGGACATCCTATTTGTCGACGGCGTTTTATAGATCTCAACGAGATCTACAACCTCGTGCCTGCCCTATCTCTCTATCTATTATAGTTCGCAGGCAACATGGTGCCAAAATCAACTTGGTTCCCACTCTGTAACTTTTGAACGGTCGGTCGAAGATCGCATCTGAAGAAAAATTCTTACTGAGGAATTTAATTATCTTAAAGAAGCTACTTACCCTGTCGCCCTGCGCTTCGTAGTTTACCCACCAGAGGTCCGAAGACCCGGTTTATTTTTTTAATAGCTCCTATACTATGAGTCGGATCTCAAATCTGTTTACGACGTATTATATATCTCGTGGAGGACTACAACCTAACGCATATCTTAACCCTCTATTACTTATTGTGCACGTGTAACATGGTGCAAAAGTAAACTTTTTCTCATAAACAGGTTGCTCTCGAGTACTGGTATATAGACAACTTTATCAGCAGAAGTAATGGAGTTCGATTCCCTTAATTGGAAATCTTGTATGTCCGTGTAGGGGGCGAAGCCCCCAGAGCGTTGGCGAGCTTTGCGAGCCAATGTTCTTTTTTTCTTTAGAAAAAAAGAGGCGAGCGAAGCGAGCCGTCGTATAGGCTTCCCACAAGCTGCCATTTTATCTTCTTTTCCACTTATAGTTCACTGAAACATGGCGCAAAATTAACATTTTTTTTCCACTGTAACTTCTAAAGTAAAAGTCGCAGCTCAAATCTGTTTACAGTTTCTTGCAGATTTTAGCGATTCCTACAACTTTATAGCCTTATTTTCTATCATTTATAGTGGCTTTGAAACATGGTGCCAACCTGAAATTTTTTTAATGGTCTCACACTTCGGGGGCGAAGCCCCCCCATTAAAGGGGTTCTAGGGGGCGGAGCCCCCTAGCGAGCGCAGCGAGTCTATATTATATACAGCCCTTTGCGTCACTCACTCACTGACGTATACAAATGTTTGGACGAATCTGGAAGAGCTAGGGACTTGAAAATTTTTGTGAATTTTCTTTGGCGAAATTTATCGTAGGAAAAAATGGGAAACCGTTGAATTTCGAACCGGAAGTGACCCAAAAAAATTCAAAATGGCGTTTTTTTGGACTTTTCGAAATGTAGACTTTTGGGATATCCTTAATATCTCTTAAACTATGGCTCGGATCTGAAATCTGATTGAATTTTAGCAATAGGGAATTGAATAATCTAAACGCTTAAAAAATCTCAAGGGTCTACGTTTAATATTTTTACCACCAGAGGTCCTCGAACACAAAATTTCGTAAAAAAATTCTATTTTTTGCGCTAATTAATTTTTAGCTCCGAAACTAAGATTCCCATAGAAAAATACTTCCTACAAAACTTTTATGTCTCCGTGAGACCTACAATTTGAGTTTTTTTTCTATCCCGTATAGTGCTCTCGTAACATGGTGCAAAATTTGAATAGGCGATAGCTTATGAACTAAGAGTCGGACATCCAATCGGTCGATGCAGTTTTATAGATCTCAAATAGACCTAAAACCTTATGCCTACTTTTTCTCTCTATCTATTATAGTTCGCAGGCAACATGGTGCCATATGCCACTCGGTTCCGATGCTGTAACTTTTAAACGGTCGGTCGTATATCGCATCTGATGAAAAATTCATTTAAGGGTTTTCAATTATCTAAAAGATGCAACTGACCTTAACTTATAGTGCTAACGTTACATGGTGCCTATTTTGAATCGGCGATAGCTAACAAACTATGAATCGGACATTCAATCTGTTGAAGGCGTTTTAAAGATCTCAACGACATCTACAACCTCGTGCCTGCCCTATTTCTCTATCTTTTATAGTTCGCAGGCAACATGGTGCCAAAATCAACTCGGTTCCCGCGCTGTAACTTTTGAACGGTCGGTCGACGATCGCATCTGAAGTAAAATTCCTACTAAGGAATTTAATTATCTTAAAGATGCAATTTACCCTGTCGCCCTGCGCTTCGTACTTTACTCACCAGAGGTCCGAAGACCTGGTTTATTTTTTTAAATAGCTCCTATACTATGAGTCGGATCTAAAATCTGTTTACTGAGTGTTGTAGATCTCGTACAGGCCTACCATTTTACGTTTATCCTTACCCTCTATGACTTATAGTGGACGTGTAACATGGTGCCAAAGTAAACTTTTTCTCATAACACACAGTATGGTCTCGTGTACTGGTATAAAGGCAACTTTATGAGGGGAAGTAATGGAGTTCGATTCCCTTAAGTCGAAATGCTAATATGTACGTGTAGGGGGCGAAGCCCCCCGAGCGTTGGCGAGCTTTGCGAGCCAATGTTCTTTTTTTCTTTAGAAAAAAAGAGGCGAGCGAAGCGAGCCGTCGTATAGGCTTCCAACAAGCTGCCATGGTAACTTCTCTACATTTTATAGTGCACTGAAACATGGCGCAAAATTAATTTTTTTTGTTTTTCCTCTGTAACTTTTGAACTAAAAGTCGGAGCTTAAATCTGTTTACATTTTCTTGTAGGTCTCAGTAATACCTATAACCTTATGCCATACCCTATATCTATTATAGTGGCTTAGAAACATGGTGCCAAAAAAAATTTTTTTTTAGCCCACAGACCAATGGGGGCGAAGCCCCCCCATTAAGGGGTTCTAGGGGGCGGAGCCCCCTAGCGAGCGCAGCGAGTCTATATTATATACAGCCCTTTGCGTCACTCACTCACTCACTCACTCACTCACTGACGTATACAAATGTTTGGCCCAAACTGGAAGAGACACGGACTTGAAATTTTTTGTGAATTTTCTTTGGCGAAATTCATCGTAGGAAAAAATGGAAAACCGTTGAATTTCAAACCGGAAGTGACCCAAAAAAATTCAAAATGGCCGATTTTTCGACTTTTCGAAATGTAGACTTTTGGGATATCCTTAATATCTTTCGAACTATGGGTCGGATCTGAAATCTGTTTGCATTTTAGTAATAGGGAATTGAATAATCTAAACGCCCAAAAAATCTCAAGGGTCTACGTTTAATATTTTTACCACCAGAGGTCCTTGAACACAAAATTTCGTAAAAAATTTCTATTTTTTGCGCTAATTATTTTTAGCTCCGAAACTAAGATTCCCATAGAAAAATACTTCCTACAAAACTTTTATGTCTCCGTGAGACCTACCGATTTTGATTTTTTTATATCCCGTATAGTGCTCACGTTACATGGTGCCAAATTTGAATCGGCGATACCTTATGAACTAAGAGGCAGACATTCAATCCGTCGATGCCGTTTAATAGCTATCAACGACACCTAAAACATTATGTACACTTTATTTCTCTATCTATTATAGTGCGCAGTCAACATGGTGCCAAAAGCCACTCGGTTCCGCCGCTGTAACTTTTGAACGGTCGGTCGTATATCGCATCTGATGAAAAATTCATATTAGGGTTTTCAATTATCTAAAAGATGCAACACACCGTTTCGTTATAGTGCTAACGTTACATGGTGTTTATTTTGAATCGGCGATAGCTAACAAACTAAGAATCGGACATTCAATCTGTTGAAAGCTTTTTATAGATCTCAACGAGATCTACAACCTCGTGCCTGCCTTATTTTTCTATCTATTATAGTTCGCAGGCAACATGGTGCCAAAATCAACTCGTTTCCCGCTCTGTTACTTTTGAACGGTCGGTCGAAGATCGCATCTGAGGAAAAATTCTTACTAAGGAATTTCATTATGTTAAATATGCAACTTACCCTGTCGCCCTGCGCTTCGTAGTTTACTCACCAGAGGTCCGAAGACCCGGTTTATTTTTTTTAATAGCTCCTATACTATGAGTCGGATCTCAAATCTGTTTACGGGGTTTTATAGATCTCGTTGGAGGACTACAACCTTACGCATATCTTAACCCTCTATGACTTATAGTGGCCGTGCAACATGGTACCAAATTAAACTTTTTCTCATAAAACACAGTAAGCAGTCGTGTACTGGTAAAAAGACAACTTAATGAGTGAAAGTTATGGAGTTCCATTCCTTGAAGTGGAAATTCTCATTTGTCCTTGTAGGGGGCGAAGCCCCCAGAGCGTTGGCGAGCTTTGCGAGCCAATGTTCTTTTTTTCTTTAGAAAAAAAGAGGCGAGCGAAGCGAGCCGTCGTATAGGCTTCCCACAAGCTGCCATTTTATCTTCTTTTCCACTTATAGTTCACTGAAACATGGCGCAAAATTAACATTTTTTTGTTTTTCCACTGTAACTTCTAAAGTAAAAGTCGCAGCTCAAATCTGTTTACAGTTTCTTGCAGATTTTAGCGATTCCTACAACTTTATAGCCTTATTTTCTATCATTTATAGTGGCTTTGAAACATGGTGCCACACTGAAATTTTTTTAATGGCCTCACACTTCGGGGGCGAAGCCCCCCCATTAAGGGGTTCTAGGGGGCGGAGCCCCCTAGCGAGCGCAGCGAGTAGAGACCTCTATCACGCTAGTAGGTGAAGTAGGTGTCATTATATACACCCACTTTTTCTAGCTTGGCTCTGCCTATTAGTAGCCTATAACGTTGTGAATGCGAAACATTCATTTCGTGATTTTTCTTCCACAATTTTCACTCTAAAGTTTGTTTTTCCTTAACATATTTTCCTAAATATTATAACATTTTCTAATATTGTGAAAACAAAATTTTATTGAGTTAACAGTTTTTTTAAGAACGCGAGCACAGTCATTGTTGAAGTCCATTTTTCTATGAATTTTGAAAAATTTACATAAGTTATAATGAAAAGGAGAAGCACGTTTAAATAGTGTACATGATGGCGTAGTGATGTAAAATATTTGGTTAAAAAATGGAGTTGTTTTTTTTTGTTTATTTAAAATGATCCTGAGTTTCATAACGTTTTTTGACATTTTTGTCCATCTCTATTTAACGTATTTTTTATGTAAAGAGTATTCGAAAAAATAATTTTTGTTATACTAATTGTAGTGCTTTATGGACCCATATATCGCGCAAGCTGTTAGAAGAACGAATATTTTTAGATACGCCTGTGCTGTTTTTTCCTCTTGAAGGTGACTGTTCAGTTTCCTAATCTTCCTTAAATTATATATGACATATTTTAAGACAGGCTTTCAATTCATAAGATGCGAGAGTTCAGAGATTGTTCACCCAGCATTTCGTAACATTTTATTATATTTCATTCGTTTTTACGTTACATTCCAGCCATGCTCCCGGTTTTAAGTTTGCTGAAAATTGAATTTTCACCATTAAAGCTTGAGAGCAGCACATTTCTTCATTCCCGCAAAATTTTTCAACTGTTATTTTTCGGAAAGGAAAGAAGAGTGAATTTCATAATGTTTTTTTAGGAAAATTAGAACTTTTGTTAGGAATTGGTGAAGAAATTTTAATGTAATTATTGCCACATATATCGGAACCCTGAGTCAACGTCATGGAACCAGGATACTCGTACAGTGGCATCACAAGTGAAATTCACCCCAGCCTAATGCCATCTCTGATTAAATCAAAGGATATTCAAAGGCAAGATAGGTCTCAAATCAAATAGTCCATGACAATGGAATGGTAAGTTATCGATGGAAATAACCTACCTGAAGCCAGAGTGAAAAATTGTTTGGTGTCCATTGTTTACAAATAAGAGCTGCAAAGTGGATTCACGGATTGTACAAATAAATATATAGAACAAACAAAACACAGTAGTTCCTCGCTAATCCGGACCCACTTAATCCGGACTCTTGCATAATCTTGACAGGCTTTCGATGCGTATTGCTGTGGTTGCAAGATGGCATCACTGGAGCAGCAGTCAAAATTATTTCCTGAACCAATATTTTTGGATGATATGGTTCGCTTTTCACGAAAATTGAATATCAAGAAATTTATTTCCCTATTTATGTTTTTAGTATGGAGAAAGTCAGAAAACATCGGCGAGGGACGCGATACCGTATGTGTGAACTAAACTCGCGCGGAATAACGCCAGCAGTGCCAATTCCAATTGAGAACCCCAGAAAGGTTAAGATCGCTGCAATGGCTGGACGAGGCTTGTACTCCTTTGTAAAAATGTTGTCGTCGGACAAAACATTTTTCTCTGTAAATTCGAGCCACATAAACTGGCAGTTGACATTAGGAAATACATCATCTGCTACTTAACCATTTAAGCATCGCACGATATATATTTTTCATCAGTATTTTTCTCATGTATTTTTTTCTTCCTCTTTCAGGAGATATTGGTCTATGGTATCATGGGCCTATATCTCTTGAAAGAGGAAGAAAAAAATACATTAAAAAAGAGGACATGAAAAGGAATCATCAAGATATCAGTACGTTTCGTTCTTTATCATATTACTAAAGGATTCTATTGAACAGCATCAATTTTTTCTATACACTTTTATAATAATTTGAGAAAACTATGTGTTATTACCCACTTGACCTGGAAGAGATTCGCTGCCGCCACGTGCTCGGCTAGGGGTATTGGCTTAGGCCTTTACGCTCCGATATCGCACTTCATGTTTAGTTTCGTCTCGAACGAATTTTGACACCACGTACAGTAGCCTGAAATAAAAAAGTAGCAGATTTGCCTTTCTCACTGTGGAAGTCGAAACTGCGTGATGAAACAACTCGGTTGGTTGACTTGGTTGGTTGACTCTACACATTGGTTGACTCTACACGTGACATTGCCATTTTCCAAAGTTATCACTCGATGACAAATAAATGCGACTCGAAATTGAATGAGTTTCGCGAGAAACGTCCGCCTATGATGTTTTCCCTACAATTCAGATTAAAGCCTATGCGGTACCTCTGAGAGTTCACGTATGGAATACAAATCTATTTCTTTACGTAAATCAACTTATTGATTTTACCTGAAAGTATTTAATGTTCGAAATGAGTAATAATTACTTTCGTTGTATAACAAATAGGCGGGCGTTTTTCATGGCAATTATATTATTTGATGAAGTAATAGCTTTATTTATATGCCGACGAAAGAGAAGCTACTTATTATACCACGAAGCTCTATAAAGACTATAGTGTTTTCTCTTTCTTAAAGCTAGAATCTTCAACGATGCGATTTCAAAAGGAACGAATTTAAATCAATTCTTTGCCAGCCAAAAACTTCGACTCTGAGATGAAAACACTGATGTAGAAGAAACCGAATTTGTGATAAATTTGCGATTTTAGTACAATTTCAAAGTTTTACATTTTATAACGATTTTATAACAGATCTAGTTGAGACGCTATAGTTACATCCTGGTACCTAGAGGTACTTAGAAAAAAAGTACAGTAAAATAATCCTCATATTTGAATACTAACTGGTCGCGCAGCCGCATTAATAAGTGACTAATGCTGCATAGGCCTTAGTTATTGTGGCGTTCTTTCGCGCGAACTTTCTATATGATGTAGGCATATTCTTTTATAATGGCAATGGTGTGTCTGGGACGTCACATATAAAGTTTGAGTATAACCTTAAGTCAAGGTATATTGATGGCAACACAGCACTGGTAATGGTTGCAATGAAAATGAAGTAATGTACCCATTTAGAAATAGACAATAATAACCACTCTGCCAAACTCTATTCTAGCATTGGTACTTAAGAATAAGCATGGGAACTTTGAATAGAACTTTTCATGGTGTTCAAATCCCCAAGTTAGAGTAGCAATTGTAGCAAAAATAGAAAACGCAAAAGGTGATTATGCTCAAATTCTAGTGCTCAGAAAGGTACTCAAAGATTCTATTTGATGGTTCACTAGTATACATTCCTCAGAGTTGAATCAACTGGTAAACTCTCCAGTCAGCAACAAAGCATTCCGACATCTTGAATACCTTTAATAATTAATAGATGACCATTACATACTTGCAGTGAGTGATGGTAAAAGGCAGGATTTCTATTGTGGCAAATAGTTACCTACAAACTACAAAAAGGTTAACTAGGAATAGGGGTGTGATCGAAGGTTTAAACGGCAAATACACTATGTTACTACTTTTCCAATGGATTTCAGGAAACGAAAATGGAATCAACAGTTTTCAAATCTTGTCATATACTTAAAATCTTTAATTCCCATTTTTAGAGCAATTCATGTGAGTAGGATTTGCAAATGGCTCTCTATATGATGTTTTGTGATGTGAATGAAAGCAATGAGCAGGAAAGAATAGTTTGTGATATCACATCACGACTTCTTGACTTCTGGCAGCAATGAAATCGGACAATTCATTCATTACAGTAATCTACCGGTTAGAGGTAGGTTGTGATGAAAGTCAGAGAATATCCAACGAACTCTTACACGTGCTGTGCCCTTTCTACCTCTTGTATTTCTTTCTTCATCTCAGCATAAGTCCTGCCGTTCTTCATCCCGTCCATAAAACCGATTCTCTTCCTTCCCCTTCCCCGCTTACCCAACATCCTTCCCTCTATCACGATCTTCAGCAAACCATCGTCCCTCATTACCCCTTCCAGCCACCTACCCTGCCTTCCCCTAATCTCATCTATAAGTTTCCTCTCCTCGCCCACCATGTCAAGCACTTCCTCATTTGTCTTCCTTTCCGTCCAACGCACCTTCTCCATCCTCCTCCACACCCACATCTCAAAAGCCTTCAGCCTATTTTCGTCTTCCTTTCTCAAGGTCCACGTTTCCGCCCCATACAACGCCACACTCCATATCAAGCTCTTTACTAGCCTCTTTTTTACATCCTTACTTAAGGTCCCCGTCATCAGCTCCCTTCTATTATTGAACGCTTCCTTCGCTAGCGCTATTCTCCTCCTAATGTCTTTGCTACTATGTCCTCTTTCTTCTAGCGTACTACCCAAGTAATTAAATTGTTCAACTTCCTCCAGTTTGTGACTTCCTACACTTATCACCAGCTTCGCTTTCTTTGTCCTAGAGAATCTCATTACTTTTGTTTTCCTATTATTTATCTTCATTCCGTATTTCTCACACTGCTTTTCCAGTGCATCTACTAAAGTTTGCAGTCCTTTCGATGACCGACTCACCAACGCCTGGTCGTCTGCGAATCTAACCGACTTTATCCACTGGCCTCCTACTTTCATTCCCACGTCTAGCTCATCCCATGCCTCTCTTACCATTTCCTCAGAATAGATGTTAAAAAGTAAAGGCGACAACGGACACCCTTGCCGCACCCCGCGACCTATAACTGCCCACCCTGATTCACCGTCCGCTACCCTTACCTGAGCCCTCTGCCCCATATATAAGTTTCGGATGAGTCTCCTATCACGCCAATCTATTCCTATTTTCCCCAGTATCTGCATTAGTTTCTCCCAGTTTACTCTGTCAAACGCCTTTTCGAAATTTACAAAACAAGCGAAAACATCCTGATTATGCTCTATGTTTCTATCTATAAGTGTCCTCATTACCGCAATCGCATCTCTGGTTCCCCTCCCCTTCCTAAACCCAAATTGGTCATCGCCTAAATAGCACTTTGCTCTGCTCTCCAACCTTCTATTTAGTATTCTAAGCAACACTTTTGCTGCGTGCGAAATTAAACTGATTGTTCTATACTCCTCGCATTCTGACGCTTTCTTCTTCTTCGGGATAGGTATTAATACTGTTTTCACGAAATCCTCTGGCCATACTCCTTCCTCGTAGATCCTGCGAATAAGTTCGAAAAACGATTTTCTCCCCCTACTACCTAGATTCTTCAGTAGCTCCGAAGGTAGGTTATCGGTTCCCACGGCTTTTCTACCCTTCATCTCTCTTAGTGCCCTCTCTATTTCACTCTCAAGTAACTCTGGTCCGAGGTTATCTTTATCTATTGTTCCTTCGTCCTCTAGATCTAGGCTAAGGGGTCTATTCTCGCTGTCATATAGCTCCTCTACGTATTCTCTCCACCTTTCTTGGATATCTTCCTGTACGATTAATATCTTTCCTGTTTTGTCCTTAACCTTTGGTATCGCTTGACCTCTCTTACCACCCGATAACATTTTCACCTTGGCGTACAAAGCGCCCACTTCCCCCTCCTCCTGCATCTTTTCCATTTGCTCACATTGTCCCTTCCACCAGTTTTCTTTTGCCCGATTGGTCACTCGCCTGAGTTTATTATTCAATTCCTTGTACTTCCTCTTCCCTACGTCGGTGTTCACGTTTTTCCATATCCTTCTCTCCTCCATTTTCTTTATCATTTCTTCTGTAACCCACTGCTTCTTAACCCTCTTCTTTTCCACCGTTCCTATTGTTTTCTCTGCCGCTCTTGCGATGCCTGTTTTTATAACCTCCCATCTCTTCTCTATGGTTCCCCTCCGCTTCTCTTCACCTATGTTCTTTTCTACTAGCTCTTGGTATTCCCTCTTTTTCAACCCTTTCAATGCTTCAAGGTTCCACCTCTTTATCTTCCTACCTTTACAAAGCCTTTTGAATCTAACTTCACACTTCATCATCACCAAGTTATGATCCGAGTCCGCATCCGCCCCTGGATAGCTACGACAGTTTTTTACACTGTTCCTAAATCTCTGCCTCACCATTATATAATCAATTTGGTATCTCCCAGTGTCACCCGGCATTTTCCATGTGTACCTACGCCTGGGGTGATGTTTAAACCAAGTGTTTGTCACTACTAATTTATTTCTTCTACAAAATTCAACTGCCTTTTCCCCGCGATCATTTCTTCTTCCTAGCCCAAACCCTCCCACTTCTAATCCGTCCCTCCCTTCTCCCACCACTGCATTCCAGTCACCCATCACTATCAGGTTTTTCTTCCCCGGCACTTCTCTAATTATTTCTTCTACTTGCTCGTACACCTCTTCCACCTCTTCCTCCCTATGGTTGCTCGTAGGCATGTATACCTGGACCAGTACGAAATTCGTCGGGCGTGCTTCTATTTCTACCACTAGTATCCTGTCGTTCACCTGTTCAATGTTTACCACCCTCAGTCCCAACTTTGTGTTCAGTACCATGCCTACCCCCCGTTGACTCTCATCTCCCCCACTATAGATCACCCTGTAGTCATCACTCCAATAGTCCCCGCTATCCTTCCATCTAACCTCGCACAATCCCAAAGCATCTATTTTTCCTTTTTCCATTTCCTGCTTAATATTTTCAAGCTTCCCGGCCCTCATCATGGTCCTTACGTTCCAAGTTCCTATTTTTACCAATGTTTTCCTCCTCCTCTTCCTCTTTTTATTCTTCTTCTCCCTCCTTTCCCTTGTATCTTCTGATGATGATTCTGATTCTGTGCAAGGATTTCGTGTGATGACGACCGCGGAGGCCTTGCCTACCCCGCTGCCGGGCACGACACCCGCCCTAGTGGGCGGCGTCCCGTAGTTGCCAGGAATCAATTCTCTTTGAATGACTTTCATGTTCTGGGAGGAGATAGTTGAGAGGTATCCCACGCGACTCAACGGTATTTTTAACGTGACACCATCACGGAACTACCTTTCGTCTGGCTCCTACCCTTCGACCTATCTGGCATGGGTGGCCCTACCAGGAGCAATGTACTTGCTCCTGCCAGTCCAGCTCTAGGGGTAATTGGAACGCACAAGCCCTTCCACCACGTCAAGGTCGTAGTTCAAGGAAGAGAATCGGACAATATAAGGGGAGAAATAATATTTAGTAATACTCATTCGCCCTTCATTGGAACTGAAGTTATGGTAGAGTTTAAAAGTCAGTAAATATTTTATACATCGAGAGGTGAAAATAGTTGGACTGTCCAAACACCTACAATTACCGTTTGGAAACTGATGATAATGAGAGATGAATACATGAAGGCATAAATAGAAATCGCTAAGCTAAATGGAATATGATGCATTTTCTACTTATCTTACGATAGGTTGAATAAACGCTGGTGAATCGCAAAGCCTTGATTCAAAATATCGTCTACTCTAGGGATGAAAAGTACATATTATAGAGCCTTCGTGTAATATTGCGGATAGCAGCTCTTGAAATTAATTTTTTTATCTGTGATGTGTTTTGAAACTATTGTGGGTTTAACATTGCAGAAGATATCGGGATCCAATATTCTAAAAACTAGATGATAAAATATAAAGTTTTTAAATGTCACTTATAGCTCATCAGCATCCCAGCATCAAAATTTGCCAGGAATAAACGATTCCATTTATGTCAAGGTTCACACCTGACCACAATCACTTAGTAGTAAATCAAACGGAACTGATGTCAACTTATGACACTCAGAAGTAAATAGGTAAAAAATTTAACTTTCTATGGCAACCAGGATCAACTACATGCGTTGTAATAATTTACCAAAAATAGTTGACAACCGTTATTTTAAGATGTAAGTTTGCGTTTAACTAGCAGAACAGGCAATTTTAATAAGCAAAAACGCAATCCTCAAAACAAAGGTCCTAAATAGACATACGTTCTTAATTTTATAACGGAGCTGATTTAGTGAAACTAACACGAGAAAACGAATGTGAGATTTCTTTTTCTAAGATATTGAATTACAGAGGTGACTACATGAAATCATTTCAAGAGTTGTAAGAACTGCTACTACCCTTCACATCTTGGTTAGAAAATCAATAATAATCTAGAAGAAGAAAGTTCAAACATACCAAATCCGGTGTTCATCATATAGACCTCAATTGTTCAAAGGATGTGGTTTTATCGGGGATAAGTCGGAAATCAAAAAGCCAGTTACTCCTTGCCAACGTTTCACTATACAATGTATTCCATCATCAGGGCTAAAAACAATACATTACGGTCAAGAACATAAACATTTTTTCACAACGCTATACATAAAATAAATCTCTGTGTAAAGATGCTGATGTTATTGTTGACCTTCAAGCATTGTTTTTAGCCATGATGGTGGAATACATTATATTCCAAAACGTTGGTAAGGATTAACTTATTTTTTTTCAGATCTACCCCCATTAAAACCTTTTCCTTTGAACAATTGACATCAATATGATGAACATGGAATAAAGAAACCATAATCACCCTCATAAAATCCATAATCATAGGGCTCTACACCCCCCAGAAGGTGATACTAAAACAGTAACTTTTAATAGGAAAAATGAAAAGTTTGGAGGGATCTCTCCATACTTTCCACATGCTTTAGGAAGCAGCTCTGAAGTTGGGGGACTAGAAAAAAAAGACTAGGAGCAATTTAAATTCAACTGTTATGTTATTTACCAAGACAATTACATCTATATGTGAATTGATACTATTCAATGATGTTCTTCTCATTGCCATCCGCCTGGCTTCCATAGACAAGCGTGGTAACGATAATAGGGACGCTGCTATGAAACTCTTAAGCTTAATCCTCCCGCCCCTGACCACCCATTTTTAACTTATTTCACATTCTGAAATCAAAAATGTAAACACTATATATCCAAGTGATGGTGATCCTCTACAATTCTTGTAATTCCTTTATCAACTTTCCATTCCATGATCGCATACAAAGAGTTATGAAAGAAAGTTTTGATTACATAGTCAATTTCCCTTATCAATGTCACTAATAGGTACCTACATTTCTCCCCATACATCTCTCTTTTACAGCAATGCTTAAGTTATTTGTTAAGTCCTTAGAATTGTAAAATAATTATTGTTTCCATGGGGTAGATCCTATAGGAGGGCTATATATCAGTCTTCATTAACTGAAATTGAAAGGAGAAGAAGGAGTGTTATTTCTGCCAACTCAGGATTAGCATTGGTTTTCATTTCTCTTCAACACGTCAGAGCAGCTGCTGTAGTATAAAGAAATTATTAATACCTCAGTACCTTAATTAAAATAATGGTATAACTCAATTAATATCTTCCATCACCAATGCTTCCACGAGGTGATTTTAACTATCACAAGCGCAATGACCCTCCACCTGCTGTCACTTGATGGTCACATAAATTACATCTTGTCAGCCTATTCATGTAGTTAGTGGAGTCATAATACTATGACTCCACAAACCTCTACATCTGGTAGAACATCTGCCATTGGTACATTCAGTTAAGTCTTATAGATAAGTTTTTGTCGAAATAGTGAGTGAAATAATCTAACTCCCACCATCAAAGTCACTCTCTGCCCATAAATTCAGAGGGCAAAGTTATAAACAGTAACTCATACTAGCACCAACATACGTGTCGATAGCATTGCAGCACAGACATAAGACTACATGGTATGCTAAATCCCCTCAAATTCCTTCACCTTCACAGCGGTCAATCCTTGCACATGGGGCAAGAATCTAAGCAGTAATTAATACCAGTGTCAACATATGAACCCATAGTACTGTACTATCATAAATGTTTCTTACAGAGGTCCCGATACTCTTTCTATTTGCTACTCTATATGTTCTGCTCAGCGTAAAATTGTTTAATTGACACTCTAACCATTAGGACAAAGAAAAAGTACTTAAAATACCTTACATGCTCACTGCATGTGAAGAACTGTAGGTTGACTGCTTTTTCGACTCACGGTGTTAATTTTTGGTGAATGCTCTAAATTTGACACGTCAACCATATTACCATTTGAATTCAAAGAAAAATCACAAAGATAAGGTAATTCTCAATGAGGTTTACTAATACTAATTAAACAACTTTAACGTTAACATAAATGTACCCGTAACGACAGTTACGCGACGGTTGTTAGCATAGGGCATAAAACACCCTGGGTTCCTCGAGGATCGTATCCTTTTATTTGTTAGTTCATTGACCATAATATAATGCTAATAATGCTATTACAAAAAACATAGGATATAAACCGGGAAAGTTGTACATGAAGAACCTCAGATCGTCAATACATATCGGGAAATGCGGAGGAATTGCTTAGTTTGCCGTCTAAAATTGTAGAAAAGAACTAAGTTTTTAAATTATTCTTGAGTTCTAACATATTGAACTTCTACGAAGTGAAGCCTACCACTGTCAAGTATTTTCCATGTTAAGTTTTACTGTTATCAGAATCATTTGGGTACTCACCTGTTTTACGCCTCCCTGTAATAGATGAAACTACATTTCTCATCCAGATGATATCTTTAATTGTACGGAACTACTTTTGTATGATAACAATTACTATTAATAACTTCCAATCTAATAAGTACAGTGGATCGCGGATTAGGCGCCAACCGCCCTCCAATTCGTCCGTTTCGAAAGTTTGAAATGCAATTCAAATTTGGGCGACAGGCACAAGCGCTCGGTGCAGTTGTTCCGTAGTTCACATTTCCAGTTTTAGATGGACTGACTCTCTCAGACGGATTGGCGCGTCATAAGAGTCGTCAATGCATGGTCCTAACCGTAGCATCTCGCGTCATTTAAGCCGCTAGACAACTTTCAGTTCCATTATCTACTTGTCCGTATGATCTTCGTCTATATCCGATAGTCACATGAAGTTTTATTTCCGTGGTTGAATTTTGTGAAATGATGGAGAAGGGGAGAGCGATCTGAGAGATTGAATCAGGAGTGGGGATCTTCATCATCAACTGTCATCAATCCGAAGGCTGTTTTGGTGCGGCTCTCAACTCCACTCTTTATTCCCATTCATTTCTCTTTCCATTATTGTTTTCAACTGGCTATTTTGTCGCAAAGTAAGTCCAATATGTTTGTCTCTTCTTTTTCTCAGAGTTATCAAGTTGGGACTGAGGGTGGTAAACATTGAACAGGTGAACGACAGGATACTAGTGGTAGAAATAAAAGCACGCCCGACGAATTTCGTACTGGTCCAGGTATACATGCCTACAAGCAACCATAGGGAGGAAGAGGTGGAAGAGGTGTACGAGCAAGTAGAAGAAATAATTAGAGAAGTGCCGGGGAAGAAAAACCTGATAGTGATGGGTGACTGGAATGCAGTGGTGGGAGAAGGGAGGGACGGATTAGAAGTAGGAGGGTTTGGGCTAGGAAGAAGAAATGATCGCGGGGAAAAGGCAGTTGAATTTTGTAGAAGAAATAAATTAGTAGTGACAAACACTTGGTTTAAACATCACCCCAGGCGTAGGTACACATGGAAAATGCCGGGTGACACTGGGAGATACCAAATTGATTATATAATGGTGAGGCAGAGATTTAGGAACAGTGTAAAAAACTGTCGTAGCTATCCAGGGGCGGATGCGGACTCGGATCATAACTTGGTGATGATGAAGTGTGAAGTTAGATTCAAAAGGCTTTGTAAAGGTAGGAAGATAAAGAGGTGGAACCTTGAAGCATTGAAAGGGTTGAAAAAGAGGGAATACCAAGAGCTAGTAGAAAAGAACATAGGTGAAGAGAAGCGGATGGGAACCATAGAGAAGAGATGGGAGGTTATAAAAACAGGCATCGCAAGAGCGGCAGAGAAAACAATAGGAACGGTGGAAAAGAAGAGGGTTAAGAAGCAGTGGGTTACAGAAGAAATGATAAAGAAAATGGAGGAGAGAAGGATATGGAAAAACGTGAACACCGACGTAGGGAAGAGGAAGTACAAGGAATTGAATAATAAACTCAGGCGAGTGACCAATCGGGCAAAAGAAAACTGGTGGAAGGGACAATGTGAGCAAATGGAAAAGATGCAGGAGGAGGGGGAAGTGGGCGCTTTGTACGCCAAGGTGAAAATGTTATCGGATGGTAAGAGAGGTCAAGCGATACCAAAGGTTAAGGACAAAACAGGAAAGATATTAATCGTACAGGAAGATATCCAAGAAAGGTGGAGAGAATACGTAGAGGAGCTATATGACAGCGAGAATAGACCCCTTAGCCTAGATCTAGAGGACGAAGGAACAATAGATAAAGATAACCTCGGACCAGAGTTACTTGAGAGTGAAATAGAGAGGGCACTAAGAGAGATGAAGGGTAGAAAAGCCGTGGGAACCGATAACCTACCTTCGGAGCTACTGAAGAATCTAGGTAGTAGGGGGAGAAAATCGTTTTTCGAACTTATTCGCAGGATCTACGAGGAAGGAGTATGGCCAGAGGATTTCGTGAAAACAGTATTAATACCTATCCCGAAGAAGAAGAAAGCGTCAGAATGCGAGGAGTATAGAACAATCAGTTTAATTTCGCACGCAGCAAAAGTGTTGCTTAGAATACTAAATAGAAGGTTGGAGAGCAGAGCAAAGTGCTATTTAGGCGATGACCAATTTGGGTTTAGGAAGGGGAGGGGAACCAGAGATGCGATTGCGGTAATGAGGACACTTATAGATAGAAACATAGAGCATAATCAGGATGTTTTCGCTTGTTTTGTAGATTTCGAAAAGGCGTTTGACAGAGTAAACTGTGAGAAACTAATGCAGATACTGGGGAAAATAGGAATAGATTGGCGTGATAGGAGACTCATCCGAAACTTATATATGGGGCAGAGGGCTCAGGTAAGGGTAGCGGACGGTGAATCAGGGTGGGCAGTTATAGGTCGCGGGGTGCGGCAAGGGTGCCCGTTGTCGCCTTTACTTTTTAACATCTATTCTGAGGAAATGGTAAGAGAGGCATGGGATGAGCTAGACGTGGGAATGAAAGTAGGAGGCCAGTGGATAAAGTCGGTTAGATTCGCAGACGACCAGGCGTTGGTGAGTCGGTCATCGAAAGGACTTCAAACTTTAGTAGATGCACTGGAAAAGCAGTGTGAGAAATACGGAATGAAGATAAATAATAGGAAAACAAAAGTAATGAGATTCTCTAGGACAAAGAAAGCGAAGCTGGTGATAAGAGTAGGAAGTCACAAACTGGAGCAAGTAGAACAATTTAATTACTTGGGTAGTACCCTAGAAGAAAGAGGACATAGTAGCAAAGACATTAGGAGGAGAATAGCGCTAGCGAAGGAAGCGTTCAATAATAGAAGGGAGCTGATGACGGGGACCTTAAGTAAGGATGTAAAAAAGAGGCTAGTAAAGAGCTTGATATGGAGTGTGGCATTGTATGGGGCAGAAACGTGGACCTTGAGAAAGGAAGACGAAAATAGGCTGAAGGCTTTTGAGATGTGGGTGTGGAGGAGGATGGAGAAGGTGCGTTGGACGGAAAGGAAGACAAATGAGGAAGTGCTTGACATGGTGGGCGAGGAGAGGAAACTTATAGATGAGATTAGGGGAAGGCAGGGTAGGTGGCTGGAAGGGGTAATGAGGGACGATGGTTTGCTGAAGGTCGTGATAGAGGGAAGGATGTTGGGTAAGCGGGGAAGGGGAAGGAAGAGAATCGATTTTTTGGACGGGATGAAGAAAGGTAGGACTTATGCTGAGATGAAGAAAGAAATACAAGAGGTAGAAAGGGCACAGCACGTGTAAGAGTTCGTTGGATATTCTCTGACTTTCATCACAACCTACCTCTAACCGGTAGATTACTGTAATTAATTAATTAATCAATATATTATTCTTTCTCTCCAACTCTTCCGAGGAGTTCTTTGTCGGTGATTCTTTCCGTGGGGATCTTCAAGTTGGTAAAAAACAAATTTCTAAATGTTTATTGCTTATGTTTGTCCATTTTTATTAATCTTCACGTTGTTTAATCTTGGTTTGGGGGCCATTTATCCACTTGACATATGGTCACGCTGCCGCCTATGATATGGTCACGCCGCACAGTGGGCCAAAATCCAAAAAAGCTGGATAAAAGTCGAAAAATGAAGTTCGCGCAAACCAACCAAAAACAGTTGATGAATGTTATTAAGCATCTGCTCTTTATGATAGGGTACTATACGGAGCATGGAATACGCCATGAAAATTTTTACAGCTGGTCAAAGTAGAGCATGTCACGGTGATTTTGGCGACCGAAATTTTTCCGTGGAAAATAGCTAGATATAAAGCTTTATTAAAGAGTCGTTATTTACAATGTTGGTTTTAAAGTATTTTGATCCCCAAAATTGATATTTATTGCATGAAAGATGATAAAGTTTGTTCCGTTTTATTTGTATTTTAATATTTTTATAATTTTTCAAAAATTGTGCTGTTTTTTCATTAAATTTTATGTTTAACGTTAATTATCGTTTTTATCGACATCAGGCTACACGGAGTTATTTGCACTTTGTGGTAGAGAAAAGCATATAGAACAATATTCAGAAGGAAATTTTTGCGATAACTTGCGATTCTAATTTTAAGGTGGTTCCACCGTGAAATTACTTAAATGTCATTTTATTCATATTCTGTCTTCTTGTAGAAAACGTTGTCCTCTATCTGATACGAACAACAAAATTATACCTTTCCACGATATTTTATTCTATAATTGAACTTGAAATTACATGGTGTTCAATGGGGGAATGAGAGAAACACGGGGAAAAATGGTATTTTTCCATAAAATATAAATGCCATTTTTGCGGAAAACTGTTTATAAAAAGGACATAGTCCAGATAAATCGAATAAAAATGTAATATAGGTCTCTTACCACCTTATTTTTCTAGTTATTTGGGAATTACTGCCGTAATTGTAGTCAAAATGCGGTAATTCGTAGGAAATGGCGCTGCAGTCGGCTCCTATGGCTGGAAAAAGTGCTCATTTAAAATACATTCGAGGAATAATTTGCAAATTTTGTTTCTTACTTTTGGGTTTCTAATGGTAACGCATTTCTTCAGCGAAAGCAGTATTTTTTGGACAAAATATCAAAAATGTGGAATTTAGTATTTGTTTTGACTCACACAGTCGCGGCGGAACCTCCTTAACAACCATTTTTATTTAAAACCACCCCGGCCACTCGGGCCACAGTGGCGGCCACTAATGGGGTCAAAGCGAATCAAGTATATAATTTCCGAGTATAAAGACGATGAAATGCCAGTTCAATGACATTGGTAATTTGAATAGATATTTTATGAATAACTTTTCATATTGATTTTTCACATTGTACTTAATTGGCTAAATTCAATGTAAATCTTGTCTCAAATTGCAACTTCTCGCAACGTTGGCGACTGGTGATTCTACGATGAGGAGGTCGTTGGGACGTTTCTCAGCAGAGTTATGAGCTAAAATATCTTTGAAAGGATTTTCCATGATTTGTGGAATTCCCTCAGGCATGTTGAGCAGACTGAGGTCGAGGGATTTAGGGGAAGGCTCGTGGTCATGCACGTGCAGCGGCATGCGCCCGCGCCAGCTGGTTGAGGACTTGCGTCCCTCCGTGCTTGCTGGCCCCACAATGCTGGTTTTACAACCTTGGCGATAATGACTCTTTTCTACTTCCCCTAATCCATTGGTAGCTATCTCAAGTTATGCTTTTTACACCTTTTTTTGCTCTTTTTGCAGACCCTTGCCGCTACTTGTTCCGCCAAACGGAATGCTTAGTTAGTTTCCTTAGGGGTTTTCTGGTTGTTTTGGCGTAGCACATGCATCATTTGTCCTAGAGAGCGTCAAGTGAACATCCACTGTAAGTGACTGTGCTGTGCAACACTGGGTTGATCTGTTCAACGTTAGAACTGTTTCAAATGAGAATATAGTTACCTACTTGTACCTGGAAACCAAAGTCTCCTTGCACCCGTCTCCGTTTCGTCGTGCCTTAACTATGTGTACGTCGCATCCATTGAGGACAATTTTGCTTTCCAATCATACGAGAAGCAGTTCGGTAAGAAAAATATTAATTTTTAAAATGGATTCCGAGTTGGAGTCAGTAATTTCTTTTTTGCTACTCATGTAAGAATGATAATAGTGACGCTGTCGATGGAAGTGATTACCTGCTATTTTTAATTTCGTTTTGTAATTTTTTATACTAAATTTGTGAGAAACCATGAAGAGTAGAGAAGTGACAGGGTTGCAGCTTCATGAAAAATTGTAGAGAAAAAAAATAACGGCACGTGAGAAAAAATGTGATTGATTTTTTGATTGAAAAATTTCAATTGAATGGAAGATACCGATGCGAAAGGTATTTTGACGAAGTGCCTACAAACATGCTTTTTCACTAGATATTTTGAGAAATGGAACCTAGTGCAGCGAAGGGAGAGCTACTTCAGAGTTAATAATAGTAAATGGCTAATAGAAAATTGGCCTGATAATAGATGTACCAAAACCAGGATATGGCACTACAAACGTTGGTAACACAGACGTTGTTTTTCGGACCCTAAATTATCAGCAAATATTACCGGTATGAGAAACTGACAGCTATTTCAAATTAAAGAAAACATCGCTGCTGAAGTTTTGTGAGATTTTTAGTTAAATATTTTTCAGGGCTTCATGAACAACTGATTTCAAGGTTTGAAAATATTTCAGTCGATCACTCAATCACAATGAGTTCAGAAAATACTGTCTAGCAACAGCGAAATTATACGTGAAGCAATACCCTTGATATTATACCAACCATGCCACCAACGCAACGGTGCACAAGCTTCTGATTCATGGTGCAGATATATCCAAGAAAGCAATTCTGCCCATCGGGCAGCTTCCAGAAGATGCCTTGGAATCAAGGATTAAGGAAATTAGGAAATTCCGGCATCACAATACGCGGAGGATATCAAGAGAGGCGACTAATAAATATATATTTCGGAGATTGCTGTTCACCTGTGATCCCTTGATATCTTAAATTTCATTTCAAAATAGTAAATCGAAGGAAGATTTAGATCCAGAAGTGAAAAAACTAATTGACTATGGGAATGACGAATGTGAAGATGAGAGTGATGACGAGTCATCAGAGGATGAGTGACACATTTTATCAATATTATTATTCAAAATATTTATTCAAGTTTTTGATAAAAAAATTATTGAAAAATATTTATTTAATATTAAAATTTAAATAATAAATTATCATGGTCTCTGCCTCTGGCTTACATTTATGTTGAATCCTGATCCCAGTAGTGCGACAAAAGTATAGCAAAATGAAATTGACTGGAATATAGCCAATTTAAAACTAATTTTGCAATAAAAAATGAATTAAATATTTATTTTTTTGTGAAAATGTAGTATACGTAAGCTATAGCTTTAACATTTTATTTATTTAACATTGAAACTTTATGCAAGTTTATTTCCATCGAGAAACATATTTTCAATTCCTCCCATTCCGTTGCATTAGTCGTAATTTGTTAAAATGTATTATGCATTAAAATTCTACTTGGATAATTTTTTTACGGATTTTATAGTTCCTAGCATTATTAATTACAGTATTTTGATAATTATCACAGGAAATTTTGAGTTTTAACTAGACCACTCAACCATCGAAATTAAGCTTTGTCATTGCATATTTAATGTTGATACATTTAATAGGTAGCGCTGTATCCGTAAAATATATTGAAAAAATAATGATAAAATCATGTTTATCAGCCAAAAATACCTTAGAAATGCACTTCATGTTGCATATGGAGTGGTAATTATTAGAGTTATTAATTTTGGCCAGCTTTTTTTCAGTTTGGCCCACTGTGCGCCGCCTGGGTGGCGGAGTTGAACTACGAAAAATGACGTAATTTTCCACGTTTTATGACGTATTCTCATTTAAGTGAGATTAAAAAATAACCCCCCTGGAAGGCCATGTACACAGATCCTACAACCCCGCTCACGAGTGAAGATAGACGGTTGAGTTCCAACCCAATGAAACGCAACACGTTGTTTCATATAATTTAAATGGTAAAGAGATATGAAGCTTCGAAAAAAGGGGGAAAGGAAGAATACTCTTCCATTGA
The DNA here is from genome assembly GCA_963573305.1 of Pyrrhosoma nymphula. Classification (NCBI taxonomy): domain Eukaryota; kingdom Metazoa; phylum Arthropoda; class Insecta; order Odonata; family Coenagrionidae; genus Pyrrhosoma; species Pyrrhosoma nymphula. Next base: position 98,444,371 of record OY754332.1, on the reverse strand, counting down.
GCTCGTGTAAAGGACGCCACTTCATCCACCTTTAGGGTCCTAATGTGATTATTTTCATGTTTTCAGATGTTATTTGTAAAAATAATTTAATGATCTTGCGTAAATAAAAGTATCAGTTGAATGTAGAAGCTAATTTATTTCGTAAGACCCGTTGCGAAAAGAAGCTTCATCTTAATAATATTATAATAGTTAAGTGAGCTTATTAAATCAAATCTAGGGACCATATTTATCCTTAGTGACAGTCCTTTCATGTAAAGCAAATAAATCATCTCGACTAATTTCAAACGAGTCTATTTAGGAGAAATGTTTGCTCTGCATTCAGTAGGCCATCTCGTGTTTTCTCTATGAACTCAACATTTCAGCACTGACACTGAGTTGCGCTGGCGTTACCTCCTAGTCCATCGAGAGACAATTCCAGGGCCGTAACAAATCCGCCTTCACATCTCATCCCTTCCTCGATCAGTGCTTTTCTCGCCCTTCGATCTATCTCGCACGTCTTCGTATCCCATCGGTCGCTCGCTCACACCCCCACCTTCCCTCAACTGCCGTTTTACGAGCGGGGCTCGGAGCCGTGCCGTGCGGGGCCGCCCCCCCCTGCGTCGCCGCCCCCCCCTGCGTCGCCCCATTCAACTTTCATCGCCTCGTAGTGAAGACATGCGAAGGGTCCGGGATTGCATGGCTTTATTCGGGGTTCGTCGGGGGCTCATGGTGGGCCCCCTGGGGAAGGGGCGGAGGACGCCCTCTCCCGCCCCCGGGGGTGCCAGTTTTTCACTCTCGCCGCCGCCTTCCCGTTTGACGATGCGCAGCTGGTGCGGCCCATTCTGTAGGGACACGGGTTCCACGGCTGTCCATTTTACTCTCATAGAATTCGATGGTTATTTGGATATTTTGTAGTGCGACCGACAGCTTAAGTCATTTGCCCCGCTGAGGACAGATGGGTTGGTTGGTAGGGGAAGGATTATTGGACTGGGCGAAGGATGGAGAAAAACCCGGCGTCAGTATTTAGCTAAATCTCAGCATAATGTGCCAAGGGGACTGCGGTTTAACGACCCATCCGACGGACGGAGTACTGTTCTTGAAGTTCTCTCCTCTTAGCACCCAAAAAGGAATCGGGATTTCACTTAAAATATCCACCGCCTTCAGTATGGGAAGCCAGTATTCTAGTCACCACACCAACCTGTTCACCTACAAGAATCGCCCAGCTCACAAGAGCCCATTTTGAAATTACTACTGCAAAGGAAAAAACACACCAGAAGCAAAGAAGGAATTTACTTTTATGGTCATTGCACCAAATATAGCACATCGCATGTCTCATATAGTCCTTCATATGAAATTCATTACGTAAACTTTTAAAATGGATATTTACGAAAGCCATTGCGCAAATAATAGTGGTGACACTATTATGGTTAATCCAAATAAATCTAGAAAAAAATCCATCATATGTCTCTTGCTACGCAAAAATATATGAAATTATTTTAACTTTAAAAATTACTTTAACTTTTCAGGCTTAGGCCTTGGTTTAGCGATAAACCCATTATCAGGAAATAATAGCACCTAGAAAAATGTAGTTAAAGCAATATGTTTAAGAATATTTAACCGTGAGGTAATATCGCACCGAATAACATAGACTAAATCCTATAACCTTACACGAATCTATACCCAACCAGGGATTCGAACCCGTGACCTTTGGTTTTTTAATCCGGAGCGGTACGATCATGCTACATCGGCCTGCTGGCTCTCGTTATCTAGTCACTGTTTTGAATTTTACCCTAGCAATGAGCCTTTTTCAACTGTAGTCGGCTTTCATTAATAGGTGCTGATAATTCCAAGATTTCAATTTGATAAATCATCGTTTTTAAGAGTTAACCCATAAACTATCTCTTGTAGGATAGATACTAAATAAATAGTAAATGGAATACAAGTAAGTGATAATTAAACACGGAGGCGTAGGAGAAGGGTCTGGAGGGTTTTTCTAGCTCTCTCTCCAGGCTCAAAACGATCCTCTGAAAATGGTTATTAGGGAGTGTATGTTCCTCCTTCGGACGGATTGGAAAATGAAACCGTTTTCTCAAATATTTCCGTGGATGCTTATTGCCGACTTCATATGTCTTCCTTTTCTCCCGGCTTCCTTTGCCTATCCCCCTGACTCATCCGGGAGATTCCACCTACATCCCGCTCTTGTTTCGTCGCTCTACCTGCCACTTCCACCCCTCACCAATGGTCACCAGTCACCACCCCTCAACCTGTTCTAAGGAGGGGGACAAGGCCGGCGCACATTTGATAGATATCGGAAAAAAACTGGCCAAAATTACAAATTTTCTTTTTTGAGGTATAAACTTGAAACATCAGATGTACAGTCTATAATGACTGTTTCATCTGGAATAACTCATTTCTTCATTTTTCACTCACAACTTCATTTTTCAAGGTTCATACCCGTTAGTTAGATACAGAGGCTCAAGGATGACCAAATATCCCAACTGAAAATGCCTCAGTTTTCTCAGAAAATCTTTCAAGTTAAGTAGGTGGTGGGGTTTTGCGACGAGTAAAATGGAATACAAAACAATATAATCTGTTAATACGGTACTTTTTCTATTCTATGGCTTATTTTTACAGTTTAATTTTGATACCTGATGTGTGCGAGCATCAATATAATCTAAAAATAAAGCAATATTTGTGTTTTGGCCAGATTTTTCGAAAATCTGATCAATGTGCGGCGAGGAGAATGAATGATAATCACATTAATAATTGGCGTACTTATTGAATGAAATCAAGTGTATACAAACCTCTCTTACCCTAAAATCATTTTTTGCATCGCATTAAATGCCATAGTCTGGCTGGCGGTCATTGACCCAGGTGTGACCCGTCGAACACGAAATTGGCAGGCGAGGAGGCTACCAGCCCACCACTGATTACGTCCGCCCACCCTTTCACCTCGAGTGGAAGAACTTCTACCATTTATTCATGTCGATACTTCTCGATGACGGAAATATAGCGTTCATTTTTATGAAATCGCGCACGAGGGGAAAACTTTCAAATTTCCATCTCAATAGACGCTTTCACACGTTTCATTTTTCTTAACCTTTGCCCTCTCGCATTTCCTCTCTCGTCGGAACACTTCCAACTTTACTTCCTCCAAAGGGACGGATTCTCGACTCCATGCTCCCTCCAGAGCCCTCCTGTCACCCCTCGCTTTCCTCTCCCTCAATCTCCCGAGTAAAAGTGGAAACATGGTGTTGGCTCTGTTACTATGGAACGGATTTTTTTTCCCATGGCCACCCTTTCACCAACATGTTATTTCCCTGGCCTCCTTTGCCTCGGGGAGCGGAAACGCCTAAGAGTGAGCGTTTAAGGTAGTTTCCGCGAGATATCACGTAGAATTTGATAAATTTGACCTCAATATTCTCAAAAGAAGGAAAAACTCTTTATCTTTCCAATGATAAAAAATATTAACACTTTTGCCGTACTACTTTTCGAGCAATTTTTCTAAAAATATAAGCTGTTTTACATGGGATAGATTACGGCTGGGCGCTCCAGAGGGAATTTCTAACACCTAGATTTCGCCAAAAACTAGCGATATTTAGTTTGTGCGTTTTCTCAACTATTTATAAAATCTAATCAATTAATAACCGCAATTGTTTTTAGCATATCGCAAAAAACGTAAGTTGTGAAGGTGTTTTCACCGTGCGGCGTGAACAAATGAGTCAAGTTAGAGACTTATGTAGGTATATTTATTTAATTACTGAGACATTTTGTATTATATAACTATATATCTGCACCATGAATATTACATCTTTTACTTTAAACTTCTTACAGACGCTGAAATTAACAAATAAAATTCGAAAATGGTCTCCATTATGACTAGGGAAATATCTCGCTCAAACTATCTTAAAGGTCTGAGGTTTGTGCAGGCATTGCTTAAGATGTTGGGTTCTCGGTTTTCCAACATGGTGATGGTGTTCAACTGGAACGACGTTCCGATGACGGAGTCTGCCATCGTCTTCAGGGGAAATACCTGAATTACCTCCCTTGAAGAAGAGGGCAGATTGTACACTGCGTCATGAAAACACCGCAATTTGGGCTGAAAGTCTGGGCAAGTTGGGTTGGTCGATAAAAGCTGGACCAAATTCAAGAAGTGCTTTTTTTCTAACCAGAACTTGAAGTATCGTCTGATCGTTCTTCATTAGTTGGCGCTTTAGGTGACGCATGTCCTTTGTTCATGTTGACAATATCATGAATAATGAAGCACAGAAATGGCAATTTTCCACTGGATACAATTTAATACGACCATGGTTTAGGTGCATTGCATCATCATCAAGTCTGATGATACAGTCGTATTACATTTTATCTAGTGGAAAATTGGCAATTATGTGCTTCATTATACTGAAATTCCACCATATACTTCTCTTTTTGATATCATCAATTATGACATTAAGCAATGAAAGATTTTTACCTCAAAGAGTATGCTAAAACTTGTCTAGATTATTTGGTTCCTGCAAACTGAATTTATTTTTCAATTTAAGAGAAAACCTTTTCTCATTTTTCTCCAACCTTTCTCCTTTCCAAAACTACCTGCTTCAACAAGATTTTCTACCAAATGTACCTATGGCTTAAAAATTTTATATCACTTTGTGCACGCGGTTCATTCATTTGAACGACCACTGGATTTGCATTCATTATTATGTAATCATGTATTCGAATGACCCCATTTTTAGCTCATTTGCTAGCGTTTAAATTAGCTTAGGTACGCAATTAAATATGCAAATGGTTCATTAATAAGGAATCACTTCCGTCATGATGCGTTGAGCTTGATCAAAGTTTGCAGGGATGAAAAAGGGCGATTTGTGATCATTGGATTCAAGTAACGGCCTGTGGAGAGCTACTGGTTCATTATTGACTAAATAGACTCTATGTAATTAATTAATAATAATATTGTAGACAATAAACTAATTTAAAAATATTACTTTTATTTTTTCGATCCTCAAATATATCCGTATTATTAGAGTAATGGTGTGCCTTCTTATTTTTCCTCTCTTTCTTGACTCTTTCCCCTTAAGTCTCTTCCACGCCCTGGCAGCAGCCTATCTCTGCCATGTTCAAGCCTTTCCGTCTTATTGTTACCTCATGAAGTGGTCGGTCGCTAGATTGTAGCACTTATGCTCGCCCATGTGAAACATTGATGTTTACGTTCCCAAGACTTTGTGATGTATATTTAAGTGAATTGCTACAGTATCAATCATTCGGGACGCAGTTCCTTTGTGTGATAAATAGATTAAGAAAGCCTAAGTCATTATCTATCCAAGCTTTTTTCACACCGGCTGTTTGTCTAGGGTTTCGAATCCCAGGTCCCTACCCTGCACCCCTTAAGTTGGATGGGTTCGCATTGCAATTCAGCATGTTTCATACAATCTTACATTTTGATAGTAAATAGCCCAAAGACGAATCATATCAGACTCCAAAAAGTCCTTTTCATACATTATTTAACCTGGCTTCATCACGATGTCCTTTCGAGGGATCTTAGCCCACTAAGGTAAAGATTCCTCATCTTTAGGCACGAGAAAAAAGTGCTTTTTCCTTGTTGCTGTCTTGTCCTGAAGTACAACGTGGAGCGATATAGTGATGCCCTGGCATTTTTACAAGACGTTATAATCTTATAACCATATGTATAGATAAAATATCTGGTAAAGAGTTAAGTATTATCTCTAAATCCACGAACTCCGCAGTCCAGTACCACTATGAACACGTTGTGATAGTGAAAGCTACAGGGCTAGCGAGTTTGCTGCCTCCTGGTTTCAGTTTCTCCCTCAGGTGACGGTAAAGCGGACTGAAATTTCCGGGAGTGGCCAGTCCTGTTAAATCTACGTCCATGTTCTCTTCGAATGTCATTGGTCTAATTTCCCAGACGCACACGTTTTCCACGTTCACCTGGGTCGCCCTCCTCGTGTACGCTTTGTGGAAATACGGTCCAAGCAGTGCGGTTTAAGAAGAGCGCCGTTAAAATTTCGGTCCGGGATTTTACTGCAGGCAAGCATATACTGACGTAAGCTTCAGGTTTGCAGTTAGGCAGATTTCCGGGTTTCGTCCGTGTTGTCATCTTTGGTGGCGACGTTTAACCTACTGTGCTGTAGGCGTCCTCAGGCCAGGCTGAAGTCCTATATACTAACGTAAGTACTTCCGGGCTGCACAAAGGCTTCCATCTCGCCTGAATTATGCTTTTTAAAGAATTTATTTTCTTCTAAATTATCTCTTTTTCCCCTCTGTATGAGTCCACTTCAACGTCGGCATCGCTAATGACCTCTGTTGTTGTACGTGTGCCAAAGTTTTGTTGCAAAAAGTTTTTAATATACCTTCGGCGCTGCGTTCGGCGCGTTAACTGTAGGTATACTTATGTCACAGAGAACAGATCTGATAAAGAATCATTTAATGATTACTCTCTCTCTTTTATCTGTTTTTTTTTGTTTTGGATTGCAACAAGCTTAAAATCCCGCGGAATACTAGGACTAGGAATAACTGTGATCGAAATTTCATTGAAGTTTCTATGGCGACTGTACTAAATATGTAATGAGGATTGCATCATAATCTCTAATACTGTAATAAACTCAATTATAGGATGCAATTTTATTGGTAAACATGAAGTAGGTATCTGTAAATTAAATAAATTGCAAACAAATAAGAAGTCAAGACGACATCAACGTGAAGAGTGGTCAACTCTTCAGATGGAGAACAGGTTATGGTTAGGGAAAACTACGCTGTGGTTAAGCGGCATCTTCAAAATGTGGCTGCATTAACAACGAAATACCAGAGCATTCAGAAGGGCATAATACTTATGGGTGCCCTATTTGTAAGTTACTGTCCCGTTAGGAAAGACAAGGTTTAGCAGAATTAGTGAGTACGTATGGACGTGACTAACATGTGCTTCTCAAACTCAATTTCCATGTTTGAGGCATCTCCAAAGGCTTAAGACTTAGTTCACAGCTTTAACTCTATTAAGAAATGATCAGTTAATTATCTGCGTGGAATGGTACATCCCTGAAAAGTGCCCATTTGAAGGAGATATTAGGCACTTGCATGCTATACGAATTGGGGATAGGAGTTTCGAAAGATTTCATTCAGGACGCACTTCCTCTGTGATGTATTCATTCACTGAATGACTCGCCACTTGTTCCGCTACCGTAATTCTTCATCTCGATTTGCTCACTCTCGATGGCCTCCCTACCCAGCATCCCCCCTGCTCGATCCCCACCCTGATACAACCACCAATACGCCCCCTCCCCCCAACTTGCCCTGAATTCACTTCCCCCCCCCGCACCCTACTACCTTCTCCCGCACCCCGCTTGCACGCCTTTCATTCAAAACTCGAGACTCAAATCTGGCTAAGTTCCAAAAAAAAATCTCTCTCGAGCAAGTTTTTCGCCGCCCCTGAGGAGAACTCACCCCTTCACCGAATCACCGATGTCGCACTATTTTCCCTCGGCGCTTGCCCCTGGGTTCCCTCATGCATCTCGCAGAATCCGCAGCTCTCGTCTCCTCAACCTCAGTCTCAGATCCCTCCGCGCGTTTGCGGTCGTAGTCAGTTAGTCGAAGACACACTTGACCAGCGTTGCTATTCATGTCATTATGAATCTCAGGGTAATTTTAGTGTGATTTTTAGCGTTTTTAGGAGTGGATGGAGGTAGAAAAGAGGTTCGACGTTAGCTTTTCTTGGTTTCTCACATACTGAAATCTATACGTACCTGACGAAGCCAGCCGAAGGGTCGTTGAAAGCTCGCACTTTATTAAAAATACAATCAGTGTAACCCAGAGCAAAAACGTTAAATCATGCAACATATTGAAAATCTAAAATAAAAATTGAAATCTAAAAGCGTAAACAATGACTGAGCTGATGAGTTGTTCTCGGGTCGGGCACCGGGTTAGGCTTTCCATGATTGCCGACGTTTCGGCAGGAGACTTGAAAATGGAAGGAAAGTCTCCTGCCGAAACGTCGGCAATCATGGAAAGCCTAACCCGGTGGGAAACCCGAGAAATACTCATCAGCATCATTCGCCGGGAAAGCCTAAAATCATAAATGACTGAGCTGTTCTATCGTAGATTTCAGCAGCGTCGAATACCCGTTGGAATACTGGTGAAGAATTTATCTAGAAGGAAATAACGCACTCTGTGAACATCCGGGAATGCAGTAAAAACAATTCCTAGTGCTAAAAATATAAATCACTCATTAAGTACATTTGTATTGGCGGTTTTATGTAATATGTACCCTTGATGCGATAATATTTTGATAAAAATGACCAGTTGGCACAGTCAATGTTGCATTTTTCTGATGCCTATTATGGCGGTCATGATTTATAGCCAAAGGTAATTTTTTTCAGTCTGTATATTCGATATGAGATGAGGAGTAAAAATGCCGACCCTTTGTCACATTGATAACATTTTAAGATACTGTCTAGTTTTTAACTTCATACTCCGTAACGAGTGACCAGTTGTATATAGAGGGCAGCTGAATCAGTTATGTTTAACTATGAAATGGTAACCCTAGCTTTTGAACTGTGCAAGTGACATCATACATGTGGTTCTTTCAGTCCGTGGTGATAACGCTTGTAACACGCCGGATCTAGGGGTCGCTGGGGAATTAGTGCTGCGATTGTAAACGGAGCTAGTTTTTATCGTTTGGTTAGACCCATTGCAATAATCTTAGGCGTAATTTCAAGTGCCTGTTATTTTTCACGCCAAAAAATCATAAATACTTTCCAAAAACGATGTACCCAAAAAAATAGGTTACCACGCTCGGTGAGATCAGTAAGTAGTACCAAGTAGAGATGGGTCATTTTAATTAAATATTTAAAATTAATATTGCTGCCGCCGGCACTTGCTATAAGCCCAAAATGTAGATATTTTCATAGAAATTTAAGGCAATTGCTTCAAGAAAAGTGAAAGGTGGCTGGGCAAAGCTCTATGTCTAATAATAGTCCAAAATTCGAAATAAATCAACGGAGATTCTAAAAGAAGGAGGAAGATGCCGAAATAATATAAGCAAAGGAAAGCTCAAAATTAATGAAGAGTTAGTATCGTATATTTACCATTTTTGTCATGCAGACGTTTTATGCGTAATTAAATAGAATGTGGTTGTGCGTTGACTGCCTAGTGACGTCAAGATCAAATGTAACATAGTGGCGTGCCTTTTTTTCACAGAATGCAAATATGTTCTTATAATCTCTTTTATCGCTCACTTAGCGTTTTAAATTGTCACTGACAAACCTCAGAATTTCTTTTTCGACCTGAGTATTTGGTTGCAAAAATATAATAAATTTAGAGCACAGCCCTATTAGCTCCATTCTTCCACCAGAAGTCCATCCCTAGGTTTCGGTATTCCCTTAAGAACCACGGGACTTATTTTATTCCGGGATTTAAAGTCTCTCCTGCTTTTCACTGAATAATAACGCGATAGCTTTTTATTTACAGCCTCAAGTACCAGAAAAGTAATCACAGGTACACTGTGTAGACTTAGTTAAATCCCTTACGTAGTGCGGATGTCGGACGAGTGTGTCGGAACGTGGCGTGCGTGTGGACTGGCTGAGCACCCTCCCGCATACCAAAAAATTGGGATCAAGAGAATCCGCTGCAGACGCCGAAGGAATTATTCAGAAACCGTCGTACTACTGGGAAGTGGGACCGCGTATGAAAGTTAAGAGAGAGAGAGAGTTTGACTTTAGGACTGCGGGATTTAACACTTGAAGTAGCAGAGAGCTCATTTTGACCCTTTTTCAATTTTGACAATCTATTATTTATGAATGGTTCGTCCCAGCTCTTGTGTATTTCTTGACTTTTATTTATTTTATCAGGAGAATATAATGTGGAAATAAGAAACTCATAGCAGACATAGTTTTTATTGCACATTACCTTCAACCTATTAGTAGATACCATAAGGTTCATTTTGATCCCAGGATATTTCTTCCAAGTTTTATTGGATTTTTGTCATTTTAGAATGGACTTTTATTGTCTTTTGTTAAAATATCTTTCTCTATGGATTCTCTCAGGTTTTTATAAACGATTATAACCGTTTACAGGTACTCAAAATGCGGATTTATATACACGTACGCATGGTGATAATACTTTGATGGTATACGCGTTTTTTAACTTCAAAATAGGTACGTAAATATAAACCAATAGCCTTTGATTTCCTCAGGACTCCTTGGAAACATTTTAACATGCCGGAAACAATATTTATGTTCAATGCACTTTGTACCACTATTCGACGGAAATGTGGAAAAGGCAAAGTGGAAATGATAAATTATAGTATGTTATTGTAAACCACCATGATTTCTAGAAAAAAATAAACAATAATAAAAGACATTTTCAAAACAGTTTCCATGTTATTTCGTTTAAAAATCTTAAATTTTCCTTTAGAAAACTAAGTATTCCTAGAATATCAAATTGACTCTTGCTGGTACTAATTGGCATTCCACAAAGTCTTGTACTTCTAGTGTTAAAGGATTGTTTTACCTTGTAAAATACGAGATCCGAGTGTGCCATGCCGCAAGACTCGGGCGCATTTGCTTATTTGCCCTTCTTCACTCCACTCCTTGCCGCCACTTTGTTGCCAGCTTTTCACTTACTCCCCGATTGGCGGTACTTACTCTGTGTCAGGATGCATTATTTATTCGGAGTGCATTCTTATTTTTTATAAGTTCCATTCCCTTATTTCGTGCCGCGTTAAGCTTCGCGCCGGTCTGAGAACTTAGACAAAACAAGCCGCAAACGCGATTTCGGAAATTGTCTCTCAAGGGTTAAACATCAAGTGACCACGTTGTTCTTTCTTTATCCTGCTTGTTACTGGTTCAGTGTCTGCTCAAATCGACGGTAATAAGTTTATAGAATTGAGAAAACCTGTAAGGAAGCTCAGGAATAAGAAATAACATTGTTGAGTTTGAAGTAATGAAGGCGAAAAGTATATAGAAAACGATATTGTGTTGTGGGTGTATTACGTTGAATAGGTAGTTTAACGCTGTAACTGGCCCCTCAGCCTAAAGTCACATTTTTGCCTCGTAGGTATCATGCATTTACTAATTGCAGTCAAATATTTTTCTAGGATTAAGAGAAAAAGTATTTGTAGCAAAAATTAAATAGTTTTAATACCCAGTTTCCAGTATATGTGGCTTTTCCTGCTCCAAACCAACGGGGTTCAAAGTAAAAATCCACTTTTCATTTCTCCACGCCCAATGTATTCGTTTAAAAATGGTGGTTCTTTATTCCCAGATTTTTACATTTTCTCTACTTAATTGTGTGAAACTCAGAGGGCTGTGAGATCACTCTTATCTTGTATGTATTAGTCGTAGGCTATAACGTGCGATTTAGGCGACACCAGGACGTATTCGCTTGTACTAATGGGATGTCAAATTTTGGGGAGAATCAGGAGGAAAAGTATTCTCATAAGCTTTATATTGGCCATCGCAGAATGGTGTAGATGCATTTGGCGCTCATATGCGTGATGGCATCCGGGCTGCGGAATTTAATTAATGGGCAGATGCCGTAATGAAAGATATTTTGTCACGTCAACGAATAATTGATTACACTCGGATTTCTCGGTGCAAAATATGCCTCGGAAAGTCAGCTACCATTTTCATCTCTGAGCGTGAAGAGACATTAACTATTTTGCCCATTATATTAATTCGCATCGCATGACGGGGCGCGCCCCGTCATGCGCGCTAACGACATGTGCACCAATGACGGCCAAAATGCCCACGAATCCAAAATGCAGCGACTCCTGCCAGCCACTTCTGCCACGACTTCTGCCACGCCTTCCGCCACGCCTTTCGCCGCGCCTGTACCTCACCAGGTCCTGCATCGTTTATATTGCCCCTAAGGTGAGGAAGGACTCCTAAAATGCGGTCATTCTGACCAAGGCACAAAGGCTGTGATCCTGTATTCTGCGGCCGAAGCCAGAAAACAGTTCCTGGCGCTCCAATTGAAAACTGCTACCCCATCTATCACTCATCCCATTACCTCCTCCCCTCCAAGGCTACCAATCGCCTATGTCCTAAGCTTACTCATTCCACCTCGTGCTGGCCGACAAACCCCCTCCTCAGCTGATTCATCCCTGAGAACGCTCTCTTTTGCAGTCGAGATGGCGACCGTGTAACACCGTTGTGTGAACCTGCTGACTTTTAGTCATTTTGTAATTTGAGAGAAGCTCAACCTCTCGTACTTGTATATTTTAATAATTTCTGAGTGGAAACTCTCGTTACGGTCGCCTGGCACTCGACCTGTGGGTAAATTGCTTGTAACTTGGTTGGTTTTACGAGTGAAATATATTGATAGTTCAGTTATTGATTGATAATACCTACTTGTGTTTCGTTCAATTTCCTCAATTTTCTCACTCAAGCTTGGAAAGAGTTTGTTTTTACGGGTTTTATCGGCGAGAAAAACTATTCCCTTCTCACGATAGCGCTTCATGATGCTCTATTTGCTTCGTGCAGTTGAGAAATATTTAGTTGCACTCCCATTTCTACCACTGCTAAATAGTTGACATTGTCTCATAACTCACTTGCACACGGTACATGGTAATTTAATTCCCTATTGTTAATGATGAACATCGCTTATCTTTTTTGTCTAGAGTAGAATTTACCAATAGTGGAGTTCGGTCTCCGTGACCCTATGCAGCCGTAGACAATTCAAGAGGTCCGACGACGCATTAGTGCCTCAGCCTCCCGAGAGCAGGGCCCTTCCACGCTCCGATAGGGAATCCTCTCGGATCTTTGAACTCCCTAATCAGTGCTTCTATTCTTCCACAAGGGTCTCAGTTCCTCGAAATTGGCCCGCACTCTATCTATAATCGTTACAATTTTAGTCGGTTGCTATGTGGCTTATCGTGCGATAAGTGAAATGCCATTATTTTTGCCATTCGTTATCGCTCGACGTACGATCTCGGTTTAAATATCATACTTTATCTTTTACTGTCGTAGGTAGATGGTTCTTCATATCAGCCGGTAACGCTGATATATCATAGGATTTACTGTCGTAGACATCATTCTCGTTGTATCTGCATATCACAGTAAATAATCTGTGGTTTAGTTCATAGTTTTTTGTGCATTTAGTTTTTTAGAGAACTTATGGATCAATTTCAACGACATTTCATTAGTGGTATTTCTTTCAATGTTATTGAATGGACTCCACACTGGTATGATAGTTTGATCTTTTCTTTTTGCTCGTGAATAAAATGGAAAAAAAGTTCCTATTCTTTTAAATATAGCTCCCTTGGCCGGTTAATACGGATTGTTTATAAAAAATAAGACTTTTCATGTGTCAGGTTGAGTTAAATATACATTGAACATGATACATTACTATTACTGACTTTAGGTGGTGAAGTTTCACGTAATGCTTTACGTAATTTAAAGTGATCCTTACATACGAATTCTACAGTTTTTCTTGAAGTCCCCCTGGATTTTTTCTCAAATAGCTTTCATCTACAAGCTCCGCAGTTTTCACTCGTTTGGCAAACAAGGAAATATTTTTGGAGCTGTGAACGTCGTACTTAAGATAATGTTGTACTGTCGAAGTCCACCACTGCAAAGCCATTTTCGCACAGTGGAAGCACCAAAATCTTTTATAACATTTTATACTTACTATATTACACGTGAATTTAGAAATATTAATAACATTCGGGAAGACGTGGGCTTCACGGGAAAATTTCAAGGGTCCTCCCAAACATAGGTGGAATAAGATTGCTTTTCATGTTTATCCGCTGATACTTTTTTCTATGGGGTAATAGTTATGTTTTCTTCGTAGCTCTGCAAAGGATATTTGTCTCTTTGATTTTTCACTCTCTATAAACATCAATGAATCAATTTCATGTCCTCCATTTTGCAGTTCTCCATACACGCCACCGGGATTGCCCGAGCTCGTCGGAACGGAAGGCTGCCTGCTCTCGGAAGGCAGTTTTGACGTCAGACGGGGAGACGCCCCCTTTAGGCCTGTTTTCGCGGCGTTAAAATGTCGACTACTTGACGGATTTATGTCTCCGAAACTAGGCTTTACTTTGACCTCGGCTTTCAGCATTGTGCTGAACTTAACATCTTAACACCTCAATATTTTTCCAAAAATAGGAACGTTCCTGATTCTCTTTTCGATACACTTACTGCTAATGGAAATCAACTAACGTTATTTAACAAATAGGTCATATTTCAATCCTCTCTCTATCCCAACCGGCCGCATGTAGCCACTTTAATCACTTAAATATTGAAGTTTTTGATTCTACGAAAGAAGATGCACTGTCTCAATAATTCAGTGCTTTTTATTTGGCGCCTTATTTCATAATTAGGCTTGCTTTTTTTCTAAAACTACCTAAATACGTTTTAAATTTTTACATCCCCTAGGATTATGAAGTATTGCCATTTTGCTACAACACACGTTTTTTAATATTGGTGTCCATCAACATTATGTATCGCAATGTTCCGCTTAAAAATGACTTTGAACCTCAGAGCGTCTCTTTGGCTTCCCACTAGCCAAATGTTTTGACTGACTGAATATTTTACTGCCTAAGTACTGTTCCCATGCTAGGTAACGATGAGCATTATTTATCCTAATTTCGCTCTTTTGCTACTCTGGAATGTTCATTCATTCATTACAGTAATCTACCGGTTAGAGGTAGGTTGTGATGAAAGTCAGAGAATATCCAACGAACTCTTACACGTGCTGTGCCCTTTCTACCTCTTGTATTTCTTTCTTCATCTCAGCAGAAGTCCTACCTTTCTTCATCCCGTCCAAAAAATGGATTCTCTTCCTTCCCCTTCCCCGCTTACCCAACATCCTTCCCTCTATCACGATCTTCAGCAAACCATCGTCCCTCATTACCCCTTCCAGCCACCTACCCTGCCTTCCCCTAATCTCATCTATAAGTTTCCTCTCCTCGCCCACCATGTCAAGCACTTCCTCATTTCAAGCCTATTTTCGTCTTCCTTTCTCAAGGTCCACGTTTCTGCCCCATACAATGCCACACTCCATATCAAGCTCTTTACTAGCCTCTTTTTTACATCCTTACTTAAGGTCCCCGTCATCAGCTCCCTTCTATTATTGAACGCTTCCTTCGCTAGCGCTATTCTCCTCCTAATGTCTTTGCTACTATGTCCTCTTTCTTTTAGCGTACTACCCAAGTAATTAAATTGTTCTACTTGCTCCAGTTTGTGACTTCCTACTCTTATCACCAGCTTCGCTTTCTTTGTCCTACCAAATCTCATTACTTTTGTTTTCCTATTATTTATCTTCATTCCGTATTTCTCACACTGCTTTTCCAGTGCATCTACTAAAGTTTGAAGTCCTTTCGATGACCGACTCACCAACGCCTGGTCGTCTGCGAATCTAACCGACTTTATCCACTGGCCTCCTACATTCATTCCCACGTCTAGCTCATCCCATGCCTCTCTTACCATTTCCTCAGAATAGATGTTAAAAAGTAAAGGCGACAACGGGCACCCTTGCCGCACCCCGCGACCTATAACTGCCCACCCTGATTCACCGTCCGCTACCCTTACCTGAGCCCTCTGCCCCATATATAAGTTTCGGATGAGTCTCCTATCACGCCAATCTATTCCTATTTTCCCCAGTATCTGCATTAGTTTCTCCCAGTTTACTCTGTCAAACTCCTTTTCGAAATCTACAAAACAAGCGAAAACATGCTGATTATGCTCTATGTTTCTATCTATAAGTGTCCTCATTACCGCAATCGCATCTCTGGTTCCCCTCCCCTTCCTAAACCCAAATTGGTCATCGCCTAAATAGCACTTTGCTCTGCTCTCCAACCTTCTATTTAGTATTCTAAGCAACACTTTTGCTGCATGCGAAATTAAACTGATTGTTCTATACTCCTCGCATTCTGACGCTTTCTTCTTCTTCGGGATAGGTATTAATACTGTTTTCACGAAATCCTCTGGCCATACTCCTTCCTCGTAGATCCTGCGAATAAGTTCGAAAAACGATTTTCTCCCCCTACTACCTAGATTCTTCAGTAGCTCCGAAGGTAGGTTATCGGTTCCCACGGCTTTTCTACCCTTCATCTCTCTTAGTGCCCTCTCTATTTCACTCTCAAGTAACTCTGGTCCGAGGTTATCTTTATCTATTGTTCCTTCGTCCTCTAGATCTAGGCTAAGGGGTCTATTCTCGCTGTCATATAGCTCCTCTACGTATTCTCTCCACCTTTCTTGGATATCTTCCTGTTCGATTAATATCTTTCCTGTTTTGTCCTTAACCTTTGGTATCGCTTGACCTCTCTTACCACCCGATAACATTTTCACCTTGGCGTACAAAGCGCCCACTTCCCCCTCCTCCTGCATCTTTTCCATTTGCTCACATTGTCCCTTCCACCAGTTTTCTTTTGCCCGATTGGTCTCTCGCCTGAGTTTATTATTCAATTCCTTGTACTTCCTCTTCCCTACGTCGGTGTTCACGTTTTTCCATATCCTTCTCTCCTCCATTTTCTTTATCATTTCTTCTGTAACCCACTGCTTCTTAACCCTCTTCTTTTCCACCGTTCCTATTGTTTTCTCTGCCGCTCTTGCGATGCCTGTTTTTATAACCTCCCATCTCTTCTCTATGGTTCCCATCCGCTTCTCTTCACCTATGTTCTTTTCTACTAGCTCTTGGTATTCCCTCTTTTTCAACCCTTTCAATGCTTCAAGGTTCCACCCCTTTATCTTCCTACCTTTACAAAGCCTTTTGAATCTAACTTCACACTTCATCATCACCAAGTTATGATCCGAGTCCGCATCCGCCCCTGGATAGCTACGAGAGTTTTTTACACTGTTCCTAAATCTCTGCCTCACCATTATATAATCAATTTGGTATCTCCCAGTGTCACCCGGCATTTTCCATGTGTACCTACGCCTGGGGTGATGTTTAAACCAAGTGTTTGTCACTACTAATTTATTTCTTCTACAAAATTCAACTGCCTTTTCCCCGCGATCATTTCTTCTTCCTAGCCCAAACCCTCCTACTTCTAATCCGTCCCTCCCTTCTCCCACCACTGCATTCCAGTCACCCATCACTATCAGGTTTTTCTTCCCCGGCACTTCTCTAATTATTTCTTCTACTTGCTCGTACACCTCTTCCACCTCTTCCTCCCTATGGTTGCTCGTAGGCATGTATACCTGGACCAGTATGAAATTCGTCGGGCGTGCTTTTATTTCTACCACTAGTATCCTGTCGTTCACCTGTTCAATGTTTACCACCCTCAGTCCCAACTTTGTGTTCAGTACCATGCCTACCCCCCGTTGACTCTCATCTCCCCCACTATAGATCACCCTGTAGTTATCACTCCAATAGTCCCCGCTATCCTTCCATCTAACCTCGCACAATCCCAAAGCATCTATTTTTCCTTTTTCCATTTCCTGCTTAATATTTCCAAGCTTCCCAGCCCTCATCATGGTCCTTACGTTCCAAGTTCCTATTTTTACCATTGTTTTCCTCCTCCTCTTCCTCTTTTTCTTCTTCTTCTCCTTCCTTTCCCTTGTATCTTCTGATGATGATTCTGTGCAAGGATTTCGTGTGATGACGACCGCGGAGGCCTTGCCTCCCCCGCTGCCGGGCACGACACCCGCCCTAGTGGGCGGCGTCCCGTAGTTGCCAGGAATCAGATCTCTTTGGATGACTTTCATGTTCTGGGAGGTGATAGTTGAGAGGTATCCCACGCGACTCAACGGTATTTTTAACGTGACACCATCACGGAACTACCTTTCGTCTGGCTCCTACCCTTCGACCTATCTGGCATGGGTGGCCCTACCAGGAGCAATGTACTTGCTCCTGCCAGTCCAGCTCTAGGGGTCATTGGAACGCACAAGCCCTTCCACCACGTCAAGGTCGTAATTCAAGGAAGAGTCTAGAATGTTAGACCGTATTAAAAAGTAATCATAATTACCAAGCGATAAAAATATTTGTATGGTAATTTTAACAATTTTATGTAAAATGATTGTGTTTGTAGTCTCGAAAATTAATTATTTATATGCTGGATAGTATCTTGACTCCCAATCCATATCTTTAATTTTAAATGTGTTTTGAGGAATTAGTTACTACAGAATTCCTCATCCTTTAAATTCTTCCTTTTTAACATCTCCCTCTTTTTCGGAAAAGGGCTTTATCAGGACACTGAAGCAAATAATATATTCTGAATTGATATTAAAAGTAACCATGCAAAAGTATTGCATGAAGCTGTTATTCTCTCATTCATGTTTACACATACGTATCTTATCAAATGTTTACTTATTCAGTGACGGCAAATCTTTTGTCATGGTTCAGTCATTAAGTTTCTAGCGGTGGAACAAACATATGTACATACATACCCAGCCGCTGAAAACATAACACTCCGTTTTTTGGGGAGTCATGTAAAAATGTCAAAATATTTCAACTTAAATACTTTTATGATGCTGATATTACCAACTTAAATAATTCAGACTCCGGTAAGAATGCTGTAGTTGTGTCCCATTGGGAGAAAAAAATAAATATTTTAATATATTTAATAATAATATAAACATTTTAATACCTATATATGATAAATAAAAAAATATTTGTGGAAACTTGTCGGTGGCATCGTCTAAATTTCAGTTCAGTATGGGCTATGCATGGACTCAGCTTCAGTTCTTTACGAAAATCTCCCTCTCTCTTTCAGAAGATTAATATCCACAGAGTGAGTCATGATTGGGAAAGTGTGAGTTCCAATATCTGCAATATATGTACTTGAGGTGCAAGAAAATTTATGGGGGAATGGCGATCAATTAAACTGGTTGCCAGTAGTGCCTCGCTTCTTCTCGAGGACCTTTGAGTTGAAATCCATTGCTTCTTATTGAGTGCTTCGGGGGAGAGAGAAGAGCTTCACGCCCCAGACCCAACGGGCACATAAACCAAAAACAAAGCTCTTTCAATACAATGGTTGTAAAATGTCTCCCTGAGGCATTTTGAGGTAAAATGTCTCCCTGAGGCAATGTTCCTTTGTTTCTTACGTGTGGAAGATGCTAAAATACTGCTTAGATCAATTGAAAAATCAAAGCGAATGTAATCAAGCTCTTATAAATCATAGCTTTTTTATTTACAACTTCTTATCATCCTCAAATCAAGTATCACTCTACAATCGGAAAATATCGAATGTTTTGTATTTCTTGATGCGTAAGAATCCACATTCAATTCTCAATACAAGAATCGTAAATACCATTAAAAATGCTGCTGGCTATAAATTCAAGAAGTGGGTTCGTAATTTTACGTTTAAGAATTTTAAAATGTGTTGTGTAAATAACGATTCTATGAGGAAAATCAACGGAGGAGTGTTTTTCAATCATTCGATGTTTTCATTGACTGCAGAACCGATAGATTTGAAATGTTATTTTTCCCACGTACAATAAGGGATCATAATAGTTGTGATAGATCAATCATATGAAACTCCCACTCTCAATAGGTATAGGAGAATTTTCACTTGTGCTTAATAACACAGCATCATTACTAACACTTCACACCGGTCGATTTGTCCGGCATTATTTTATTTTGTTCTCTGCATAAAGTAGCATCTCGTAGCATTCATAAATAAACAGTAATGGTAATATTACCACTAAATCTGTGTATAGCATTGTTCTGCATGTTTGCATGTTCATTTACGTATTACTCTCCCAGATTCTGGTTGGACTGCGCACTGTTCTCCTGACTGCTTTTTGGACTGCGCCTAGCGGCCGGGGGAGCATGCGAGGTTCTGATTTGTGCTGGGACGAGTGCTGCATGCCTGGTGTGGAATCACCCCGTGCCACACACCCTAGTGGTGGCTTGCATGGTACTTCGTAGATTCAGATGTAGATGTGCATGTATTGAATTTGGTCCCGGAACACTTTCAAATGTCTAAGGCCTATTTCACGTATATTTTTGCTGGCCAGTTGGATATAGTTTAAAATTAGTAATATTCATAATATTCCATTGTTATAGACACAAAAATTCAAATTTGTCTCAAATAACTTTCATAGAGAATAATTACATTACTCTCCTTCTGAATGCCCAGTGGTCTCCCTATGTAGCATTTGGCAATGTACAGATCTTGAATAAATATTTAAATTTTCCCATACCTTGGCATCAAGTGGTCATACATTTTGATTGAACGAGAATTGTGTGAGTAACATCAGACAGTGTACTAACCAGCTCGCCGTAGTATTTAAAATCACAATCATTGGTGTGGTGTTATCTATAATGGTTTCACACCTATGTGACAGAGCTATTGTCTTTGACAGAGTATTGTAACTCCATAAACGTACTACTGTCTAGGGTCCTTGTCTGAGATCTTTTTACCATGGGAGAAATACCTAAAGGGTGCACAAGGTGTGAATGAAATCATATTGAAGGGACTCTCTTTCCGCAGTTGAGCGATTCTCCTGTTGTTGATCCTCAAATGATCGTCTCCACTTCTTACTACTAGGAAGCACCTAAAGCGAATAGCTGTCCTCGTGTTTGGGAACGCCACACCTCCTGAGGGCTATTATCGTAAGGATGCCGACTCGTCTACCCCTTATTGGCAGTGGAAAAATAAAAAGGACACGTTTGTGGAGTGCCGCGCCCGATGACAACACTTTTCGTGTGGCGAGGGTCATACCTGTGTTTTTCGTCTCTTCAAATTTATTTGCGTAGAACCAGGTAGGCAGTTGGGTCCGAAGACTTGGAATCAATTCGGTTGCACATGTATTATCATTTCCGTCATCATCAGCCTCCCTATTTTAGACGCCGAATTATTTCTTAGGGAGCCCCTTGTCTTTTCACTTCGTGATCAAGCAGCACTCATTCCACTGGGCCTTTTTCCCCGAAACCTTGTATGCACGAGGGTTTTTCACAGGTTAATAAATAACTAAATTTTAGGGCTTAAATATTCGGTACTTGAGAGCCTCTGTAACAACGGTGGGAGTGGATCCAATAGCGATACTAAATTTTCTTGCCAAAACTTGTATATCCAGCTCTCAGCAATATACGTTAGGGTCACCTTATAGGTTTGATTTTTTTGGAACATTGTTCCAAGGGCGGAGAAATGTTTGATTGTAATCAGAATTCATTAGTTTTGTTTATGTTGAGCCTTGCCACCACTTGCCGGTGCCACTGGTCAGTTTTAGAGTATTCTAGTTTTGTGAATGACCGTGAGTGTGTGTGATTGTGTCCATGTGTGAGTGTATCTTCGAACGTGGTCAATCGAAGACCGCACTTGGAGAAGGTTTCAGCGGGCTCCCTTTGGACGAGCTACAACCATATCGGGGACAGCGAGCGTGGATTGGGAGTATAGCTGGTGAGTGGCCCGCTGATCGGTTGTGGGTTCAATCATGGCTCAATGCTCTATTGTTATAATATGTGGACTGTATATTATACAGTCCACAAAAAAATTTGGAGAGTCGCGATTGCATGTGACCACCTATGTCCTTATACTCTCGGACCTTGGCGCCGAGCGTAGGAATAGGGGTGCTATTACGAGAATGCTAGTATCAATACATGCAGGGTACCTCGTGAGAGCATATTGCAATTGTTGCTAAATTGATAGAGAACTAAGCGGGAATTTGGTGGGTCTGTGTTCAAGTCCCATTCAAGGCAAATGATTTTATTTACTGTTCATTAAATAAACGTGTAGCAATTTAAATTATAATTCATAGTAAATGAACAGTTTTAACCACTTATTTAGCGTGTTATAGCAGAAATATTTGCATCGTACTTTAAAATTGGGTAGAAATATATCAACAGAACGAACTCCAGCGTGAATACACATGGCGTGTAAACATTTTTGACGATAGCACGGTGCTCTGTGGTATTCCTTATTTCCCGATTGTGTCGAGCTGGAGCGTTGCTGCGGCCCCATGCGTTCAGCAACAAAGCAAGCTCGGATTACGCTTCTTCCTTGACGTCAACTCAAGGAACTGGCAGAGTAAACTTTTGGCATACCTTGGCGGCGCATTTTCTCCACATTGCAATCTTTAAAGCATTCTTGGTAATTTCTGCGGTGAAGCACCACCACTAGTTCAATCAGAATTTTTTTCTGGTGAGCATTGATGTTGTGGCTTGTGACGAAATTTGAGGTGGGACTTGATCATTTATCACTTCTCCATTCCGAGAAGTTTAATCACATGTGCATAGGGTTTTTGGGTGGCACTTCAAGTACTATTATTGAATTTATGTGTCTCTTAGAGGCTTACAAGTGTCAATTAAGCAATTGCATCCTGTTACGATGCACACAAAGTCCTGATTATCAGTAGAGGCTACCAGTGAGGCATCATATAACTATATCTTGCAATGCCTTCTGGTCTGTGGAAAAGTGGAAAACATCCAAATTGATTTGTGAGTTGTTAAAATTACAGTTGAAAAATAAGTCTGTTTTACAGATGATGAGGATAACGCGACTAGCCATAGTATTGCCCTTACGTTGTAACCCGCAAGTGCGCATAAGTGCAAAATTCCACAAAGCATTCGCCCTGACTGGGGCTCGAACGCAGATCCCTCGCCATCGCGCAAGTGCCTTAGCCGGTTAAGCACCGAGCCGTCCATAATCACACAGGAGAGAAGGCCGCCACAGTAGCTTAACAGGCTGAAGCACTTGGCGCAATATCAGGGATCAGGGATCGGGGTTCGAGTTCTGTTCAAAGCCATTGATTTCTCCGGTGTGGAATTTCACACTGCAGTCTAGAAAAAACAGGCTACTTGTTGAACACCCGAGAATACTGGAATATTTACTTTGAAGCTGCTGCAATCTGCGATGGAAAGTCTTAGGAACCATTTTTGTATTCATGTTTCAATATGTGAAAACAACAGGCAAACCAGTTTAAGGTCCTTCTTCCAACCAATTATTATTGACGCAGATGACATCTCCAGACAAGCATATCTCCGATTAAAAATCATTATAAATCGGTATGGAAAAATACTTGATCTTGTTCTTACAAATATTGACGCTATTGATGCTAACGGCATTCAATGTGATATTGCATTGTTAAGAGGGGATCCGTATCAACCTGATGTAGAATTACAATATCTTTGCATACTCTAAAAAAACCTCTATGCTATGCAAGTAAATCTTATAACTTCAAGAGAGGTGATTATTTAAGGTTATACAATGAATTGAATAGCAAAGATTGGAATGCCATTAATTCGATTAATAATGTCAGTATGGGTTTAGAAATGGTTTAAAGTTATTTTTATGGAACGATGGATGTGTCGATTCCTAAATGTAAGACATTGAATTATAAATATCCCTCTTGGTTTAACTATGAATTAATAAAGAAAATAAAAAGGAAAGCCAGCAAATTGTTTAGGAAATATGGTTCTATATACCACCAGACATTGTACAATATTTTGCGGTTAGAAGTTAAAAAAAGTATCGAGCATAATTTTAATTTGTATGTGGAAAAAGTAAAACTGAATATAGCCCGTTGAAATTATGATAGCTTTTGGAAATTCGCAAAAAAGAATAAATCTTTTAAACATACCCCAGACATTATAAAATTAATTGGGATTGAAATAAACTCTTCGGATAAAATAGCGAGTGCATTCAGAGAGTATTTCATGTCAGTTTATTAAAATTAGACAAGAATCTCTGAAAATTACTTAACTGATTGTGGAGTATCGGATTGCAGTAGTAATATTTATTTAAATTATATTGATGTGGACGAAGTACTAAATGCAATAAAATTTGTAAAACGAAAAAGTCAATTGGTCCGGACGGCATTCCAGCGTTTATTGTGAAAGGTTGTAAAGATATCATAGCTCCAACTTCATATCATCTGTTAAATTCTTCCTTAAAAATAGGAGTATTTCCAAATAAATGGAAAATTGCAAAGGTTGGTCCAGTTTTCAAGAAATTGAGAACGCAGTGATGTAGTGAATTACCACCTTGTGAGTATTCTGTCTATATTTTTCAAAATATTTGAGAGTATAATATTTAAACATATTAAATTTCAATTCAAAAGCCATATGAGTAAATTCCAGCACAGATTCGTAGCGAATAGATCTGCGACAACAAATTTAGCTGATTTTACAAATTATGTTATTACCTTTATCGACAGTGGCTCCCAAGTTGATGCTATTAACCTTGACTTACGAAAAGCATTTTACACCGTCAGTCATGGCATCTTGATGAAAAAACTTCAAAGCATTGGGGAAGCAGGATATCTCCTTAAGTTATTGTGCTCATTCTTGCTTGAAAGAAAGCAGTATGTAGTACAAGGGAATTCGTCATGAAGTGAATATCTTGTATCATCGGGTGTGCCACAAGGTTCAAATTTAGGACCACTTGATTTTTCAATATTTATAAATGACCAGCCAAGATATATTCAGCATTCGAATTATTTACTGTTTGCTGATGATATCAAGATATATAGAAGAGTGAATAATCTAAATGACTGTTCGCAATTTCAGGGTGATTTAAACAATCTCATTATTTGGTCCCAAAAAAGCCAGTTGAACTTTAATGTTGATAAATGTTGTGTAATTACCTTTTCAAAGAGAAAATATGAAATAAAGTTTGACTATTCAATGAAAGACCATATTATCAAAACCAAAAATAACATAAAAGACTTGAGAATTCTTTTTTCATTCTAATATGACTTTTGTTAGCCAAATTGTACATGCATCCATTGCTGCATGTAAATTGTTTGGCTTTATATGTCGTATTTCGAAGTACTTCAAAAATGAAAGTGTGTTAACAAAGTTGTATTATTCTTTTATTAGGAGCAAATTAGAATATTGTATAGTGGAACAATTGAGAGAGACCAGAAAAGGTTTTTGAGGTTTCTTTATTATGTTCGATACCATGTTTACCCCACTTTTGAAAATCATGTTACGTATGAAGAATTATTGTCAATGTTTAATTTTCATAAACTTAGTGATAGAAGAACGTTAAATGAAATGTTGTTCCTACATGATGTAATTAATAAAGGAGAGAGCTCTAACTTGTTATGCAACTTAAATATGCTTATTCCAGGCATAAAAAGGCAGAAACGAGAGGAGATTTTACACAGTGAATGTAAATAGTAGTTTTTGTAAACATTCTCCGATTAATAGAATATGTAAGACATTCAATACTGTAAGTAATGACTCGGATTTATTTTAGGACAGAAATTTATTTTACAGAAAGGTGTGTAGTAAATTGTCAGCACTCGGGTTGTAAAATTCTAAATCATGAGAATGTATATGTATAATATATTTTTTGGTCAGCATGACTCCTTGTATTTATAGCAATTTTAAACATTATTATTTGTTATTGTTCACCCGTTTATTATATTCATATGTTGGGTGAACGTTAAACTCAATTAATTCAATTCAACTCAATTGAATTAACTGCGACCACTATTACGCGGCGGGATCTCTGGCGGGAGCGAGGAGACGAAAGCTAAGGCGTCTGTGAGCTTCAAGAGAAAACCATCGGGGTTAGCGCGGAGAAAAAATTAAGCGACATCGGAGATTCGGTGACGGGTGAGTTCTTTCCGGGTCGGCGAAAAATTTGTACGAGAAAGGTGGGGGAACTTAGTCAAATTTGGTTCTAGAGCTTTGAATGAAAGGCATTCAAGTGGGATACGGGAGCGGGTTTCCGTGTGGGAGAGTCAATCTAGAGACTCTCAGGCAGCACTAATGAATTTTACTCTGTGGAATTTTGCGAGTCTACTTGACGGTTTATTTCACGTCTTCGAGAAATTCCCCCAAGAAATGCGAAAGATGTTTTTAGTAATATCCACAAAAATTATTATCATCTCTGAATCAGTGGTTTTTACTTCGAAAAAATATTAAAACGTATCCTAGAACTCCGAGAGCGAGTTTTCAAGTTTTTTGATCGTACTGCATTCAATAAATATCCTTTTTATTCCCAGGAAAGTTACATAAATGGAGAAAAGTTCACTAGAACCCTGGAGTTTTTCCCTGAATCGCAATGGACAGTAAAATCTACGATATTCCTCTTTGCTAAAGTATGGGTACTTGAGAACGCATTTGTAATTCTCAATGAGATGGAATTCGTGTCAATATTTTATAAGGTCTCAAAAGGCTACATGGGTGTTGAAATGCCCGTACTCTTAATCAAATGTGTTTAGGGAAAATCAAAAGTATATTTTTACCGGGAGGACGGGAATAAATACTATTTACCTACGCCGGTGGGAACGTTTTAGCCTTCACTATGGTTGCTACAATAGGTCAAGTGGATATTTGCTCATTTAACAGGGGGACCAAGGGTTTTTTATTGGAGTTAGCCACTTGCCCCGATGTTTTCGGTTATTTGGAAATTATTCCCACCAATTAGGTGAAAATGCCGTCATCATCAAGAAATAATGCCTAAAGTGGTCCTGAGTAACCGCATCACTTTTGAATTCATAATTCCGGCGATCGGAGGGCAAGGAGAAGTGAATAAACTTTAGCATGGTTTTATAATGTCTAAAACCAAACTAAGGTTAACCAAAAGATGATCTAGTCTTTCGTTAACTCGATTTTAAATGAGAGTAGCAGTTTTAAATATTACACGAGACTGTCGGTAATTGGACGTGAGTGTAATCGATAAGATAACGTTTTAACTTCGGCTATCGCACCGGGAAAATACTAACTAAGAGATTATAAAACCGAGTCTTAGTATTCGTAAGGAGTTCACAATGGTTCATTTCATGGCAAGTACTCATCCGAATCAACGGAAAATCCTCCCCACCATTCCACCGTCATCTTCTATCATCCCAACCCTGCCCTAATGCCTCCATTCTCCGCCCTGACAGCATTAGCTCGCCCCTCCAGCCCGCGTCTTGTATCAGCGCAAACGAAGGTTCTCTCTTTATCAATCATCGGAATAGGACTCCTTATGAACCCGAGAGCTGCCTTCTCGGGTTTTTACATTAGGAAGGGGTTTAAGGGGTGGCGTGTGGCAGAAAGACTGTGTGGGGTTATATGGGAGATGAATGAATTAGGGATAGATGGGGCGGGGGTGGCAGATACATTGAAGAAGAGAGTGGATGAAACCACACGCTCCGATAGCACGGGAGAATATTACAAGCATTAAAATGCTCAACCAGTCATACTGAATATATCAGTAGTGCAAATTTTACTCCGAATACATAATTATTAGTTGCAAAGTATATCGTGGAATGGTAATGATTTTTCTAAAAATAATTGTAAAATGGAACTAATTTTCAAAGTAGCTTTGTATTTATTTTATTTTTTTGTTTCGAACAAATAGGTCAAACTTTTTGTTTTCCACGTTAAATTTTAATTTTCATGACCTTGGTTTCGACGGTTAACGTATTCATCAGGTGACCTGATTACCGTCGAAGCCATGGCCGTAAAATTTAATGTGGAAAAAACATTAAATTTTACTTTAGTTAAACTTTAAAAAATGTCACTTAAACACGTTAAATTTTATTATTTCTAAATAAATAGTAAGTTCCATGAAGTCATGCCGGAAACCACCAACTTTAGCATTGCAAATACACAATATTTATGGGCAAATTACAGGAGATAGCGGATAATTTTTCGCAAAAAGACATGCTCAACTTGTGGGCATCAAGACGCCATCTACTCACTTGAATAATAATCTATGGGTGTGATGGCCAATGCTCTCAAAACCCCATCGAGCCTTCTCTGTGCCCTTAATCGCCTTACGACCGGAGGGGGAGGGTCTTCTTTCGTCCTTCGACCCACGTCCTCCTCCACCCATTCACCCGCCAATCCCATCACCCTCCCCTTTCACCTCATTTCCCTTCCGCCAATCCCATCTCCCAATGATTCCTCGTCCCCCGCTCCGCAAAAATCCCGCCCCGAGTTTTCTTTTGTTTCGTTTTATCGCTCGCCGCGAGGAGGGGTGCGAGAGTATAGGCAGCAGGGGTTCGCCCCTTTGGCGACGGCAACCCGTTTAGCTGGCTATTGAAAATCCCTCTCCCCCCGCGTGGAAAAGCCAAATCTCGTTACGGCGAACTGGAAGTTCATTTCCGGAGCCGCTCAGTAAATTCTCGCCGGAGGAAAACCAAAATTCTCGCGCGCGCTCCCTACACCGTTACTGGTGATAAGGAATTCTTTCAACGCACTTCCTTTCCCTCTCCACTCGCTCGCAGAAAGTTTGCATATTCTCCTATAGCCATTGAACCATTAAGAATAAAATTAGAGAACTAGACTGCAGAACAGGCAGATTTTTTTCCAGCGAACGATAAGAGATCATTACAGCTGCCAATGAGACTTTAAATTAGGTTTGTCGATAGGTAGTGTAGCTCTTAGTAGTAGTAGTACTCCCTAAAACTTGTATCCTTATCTGCTATCTTGTACTTAGAGCATGCTGTGCATGTTTTCAGCATCATTCTTGAATCTCTGTCCGTTTACGTTGTTGCAAAATACATTAATACTAACGGTCCCTCTAAACTCGTAGTATATCTAGAGTGTAGTGCATGCTTGTTAGGCTTAACCTCGTGACAAGCATTAACGGAATATGCTAATGCATCGATAGTCGTAGTTACACTAACTTTCGGGTTTAGTGAAGTGCATGCTGATGAATACTCACCCCCTGCCACACACAATGGACGGGTAGAGGCACGACGTCACAAGGTCACATGACAAAACAAATCGAACGGGTTGTGGGATAGACCACGCCAGCATTGAGGTGGCGTTGTGGGTTGTTCTTCGGAATTTGAGTAAATCAGTCTTCAATATCGTTAAAATGGCTCAATGTTGTATTGTACCACATTGCAATAGTTCTTGCAAAAGTCCGGGAGTATCAATCCACAAGATGCCGAAGGACAAGAATTAATTTTTCCAGTGGGCGATTACAATTTGCCGGGACGTGAAAAAGTCAAAGATTTCCCCGAACATGCGAGTTTGTTCCAGAAATTTTCTACCTTGTGATTACAGTTATATCTGGAAGGAAGCTCCCGAAAGAGTCTGAAGTTCCGAGTATGTTTAGTTTCACTTCTCCGAGGAAATCTAAATAGTCAAAAGTCGCCTGTCGCATACTATACATGCCCAAGTGTAACTTATTTGCTATTATAATAGTTTCAGCTCGTTATGGGAGTTAACTTGGGTGTTTTTCTCTCGATTCCCGTAGTCTACAAAGCATTTAGTTTTTAACGACCTCAGAGTTCAGAAATGGGGGCAATAGAATGAAGCACTAATTCTTATTTTTCTATTGACTTATTTATTTAGAATTTTTACATTGGCATTTACCTGATAACCCGATGCTGACCAATGCTAACGTGTCGAGTCACACTCGACACCCGAGTGCAAAAGGTCTCTTGGTACGTCTTAAAGTCAAATGGTATTTTCGGGAAATTGGTAGTAATGTTGACATATTTTAGAAATAATTGTTTAAAAATACTTGCGACAGGAGTTTCTCCTGACGTCCCACGTTAATCATTTTGTTTTTCGCTTAATGATAGCATCATTACCATGAGTTACTACCAGTTACGATGCACCGGAACTGAGCATTTCTACTGTACTGATTCAAATATTTATTCCTACATGATTTACCTTTACTTTATTTCTTTTTTTCTACACAATCACTTAAAAGATAAAGGCTTATAAGATATTATCTCATGTCATACCGATGTCAATGACCCTTGCCATAAATCAGCCTTGGACCTTTTGTTGCATATTAGCAAATTTTAGGCCATGACGCAAAATGGTCGAGCTACAAATTAGGAAACTCGTAGCATGGTGTTTTAACTAAGACCTCGATATGTTGCGATGGTATTCTAAAATTTCTAATGTAATTAAAAAGCTAAGTCATAAGAAATAAAGAAATTTCAAATGTTCGAGTTCTTCTCCACGAATTACACCAGCCTGGCAGCTTCTCTCATCTTCTGGCGAGGATAAATGTATGCTTTGATATATACATCTCCATTATCCAATTCAGTAGTCCATATGTCTGTGTAATAAGAACACACAAAGAGCCTTCTCTTTGCATTCGCCCGCTTCCTATGTCTCCGACGAAGTTGAACCCGCAATTAGTGTTCAAGTTTTTTAAACTCCTCAGATTCTCCAACCACTGCAATCCTCTTAGCCCGATTTCCTCCATACTACATAAAAGCACTTCATTGAGTACGTTTACGAGTAAAAAATCCAAATACCCGGAAAGAAAAACCGAAGCAGACGAAACGGTTTTCCATCAGAATCAAGCAAATTCAATGTTGTCATTGCCCTTATCCGACAAGTGCCGAACGTCCGTGAAGTTTCTTGAGATCTCACCAATCTCACTATATTCTATAAATTAATTCTTCAATCGATCTCGCCACGATCTTTGTTTACACGACCGCAATGTAAACACGTACTTAACGAGGTCAAGGATCTTGCGGAACGGACTTATCCCACATGAAAGCTAGAGACACCTGTGGTCAAGCTGGTGAGTTACAAGTGCCACGCCTATTCTCTACCCGTCCATTGAGGTTGCTTGCAGGGTATAATGTAGATGTAGATGAACGTTCTTTGGGCTAAGGCGTATTCTTTCGGTGAATGACAAGGCGGTGAATTTTGATATTATACTCTTTGGAATTACACTGAGTTTTATGTCACGATATATTAGTATTCTTATGTAATGAGAACCCGAGAACGAAAGTTGTACAGACAACTCCGCTGGAATTATGTAGGATTTGTTTATCTCCACTAGGTGGTGATGCCTTAGATTTGTCTTTTTACATGATACCTCTCTGCATATTACTAAATATTTTATTTGGACGGCAGCATTGATGTAGTAAATATTTGACTATTTTTCCTTTGTGAACATAAATAATCGTTCTTCTCATCGTCCATGGCAGCAGGATCATGTTTAACATTTAGCTTTGAAATCAATCAAAGGAATAACTCTGGCTGTTTTTATTTATGTAAATGTACATAATTCCCTTCAAGGCCCCTTAATGGTGTGTGGCAGGGGGTGAGCCGCCACCCACATGCATTACTGTCCACCCTATTAAAGTAAATTTAACTTGGACTATTTATGCATTGGCAGAAATCGCTTATGCTTCTCAGGAGGTGAAATTTCACAATCATGTACTTCACTACAGGTATGCTACCAATGCTAGAGAGACTGTTTGTATTGATTATTTTGTAACTACATCTTATTGACACTGATTAGAAAGTTACTTAAATACAGATAATGGATAGCGAGGATGCACAAATATTTTTTCTGCCCCCTGTTTTGATTATCATTGATAATGCCGAAATACAGGATTCCGAGTATTCTGGTACACAATAATTGAGAACAAACTGAAAAAGACTCGAGTATAAGTACTTAATAATATTCAAGAAATGTTTTTAAATTGCTTGATAAGCAAACAAGTATTTCGGGAAATGTTGGAATCCTGTATAGCTCTAAACTTTCCATACAATGTTTTTACAACAATGAAACAGTTTCTCCATTCCTTGAGTTCAGTTGCACGAATATAGTTTTTAAGAATAAATTTAGGCCTATGTTTTGTGCATTTAGGTATATCAGTTAAGAGCCTATACACCAGTTTCTATTAGCTGTGGGAGCAAACATGTTTAACCGTTGCATGTAATTGGTTCGCAACAAAAACTGCTGAGGTGCAGAAGTTTTTTCGTATTGTTTTTTAACATTTTTGGATGATTACGTGAGGAAGTTCCCAAGGCCATGGTCTAAAATATTTTTTGCTTCATCAATGAGAAAGAGATTTTAAAAGCCTCCCAACTTGTCATTAGTTTCCCTTTCTGCTTCGTTAATTCCGGAGTTATCAATCAACCTTTGTCTATTTCTATTTTTGGAGTTAATATGCTCGCCTTGTTTATTGTGAACACCTTTTCTAAGTTTTAGGCCATTATACTAGCTTTATCCTTGCGCCGATAATAGCTTTCGTCTCCGCTCACTATCGCAAGGTCACGAGGTGGTATTTTCTTCATGGATTTCGCAAGCATCCATAGCGAGCCGTCATTAGTATTCATCGACGCGAGTTGTTCATTCCACCTTTCCTCCCTTAGTATTTTAACTGCTCTTTTAACTTATTTTTTAAGTCCTTTAACCATATTTTTGATAGTTGATGTTCCAATTATTTTATATTTCTTTTGTTAGTAGATTCGTTCTTTAATATTTTCCTTTTTATCGTTATCTAACTTTATTTCATCTACCGATATTTTCTTTTTCTTAAGAATGGCCAATTGCATGCCCCTTTTTATTGCCTTCACTATTATTCCTGCCTTTTCGTCAATGCTTTCGTTATCCTTGGGAGAGTTTTTACTGTTTAGTATGAAGCTGCCTACTGTTTGTCTAAATAGATCCCAGTCGGCAAGGCCATAGCAATATCGTTTCCGTTGATCTGGTATCAATATGTGTAGTACTCCAATATATATCAAAACAGGATAGTGATCACTACTTACTTAATTAATGGTAAAGGCTTTGACCGTGACCGGCCTTCTGAGTCCCTTTGTCCCTGCCAGGTCAATTACACTGTTTCCATATATTCGCGTTGGCTCATTTGGTGCTAATATCTTCAATCTATTGACGTTCGTCCAGTTTACGTCCATTGGAATTTTCGCTCGGGCAATTCCAGTGTACGTGTTTTGCATTAAAATCTCCACCCGCAATCGTAAGTGCACCGTCATTCATTAATTGATCAAACTCAGTCTCTTGGAATTTAGCACGAGGAGGCAGATAGCTGGAGAAAATATTAATTTCTCCTATCTCCGTCTCTATTTTAATGCCGAATGCCTCCAGGTTTGTCATTATTTTCAAGTAAAGTCAAGGTAGTAATTATTTTCAAGTAAAGTCAACATTTGGGTAGTGTGTGTGTCTGTCGTGGTCCCTGGCGAGGAAATAACTTTTCGGTAAACTACCACAGAAGGGTATTCAGGTGGAGAGGCTGTGGTTGGTCCCCGTTGCGGAGTCCCCATTCCCGCAAACCAGCACAGTAAGTGTTTGATTTTTTTTGACGAGTGGTGCATATATTTTAAGGCCATTGGAGACTGTGCAATCTATAGAGGCCGTAGACCTCAACTCCCTTGATTATATCAACGAAATTTTTGCAATCCTGGACTAATCAGTAAACGATTCCAATAATATAACATTGCGCGCTCATTTTTTACCAACGTGAGCTCTCAAATGGCATAAAACATAATAATGGATGTTTGCTCCCACAGCGAATAGAAACAGGTGTATAGGCTGTCAACTAATATACCTAAATGCACAAAACATAGGCCTAAAGTTATTCTTAAAAACTATTTTCGTGCAACTGATTGTCTACGTTAAGTAAGAAACTTCGACCAATGGGAAAGGCTACTATCATTGAGAAAAGTGAACGTGAATAGTTCCCCTATACTATTGCTACGTTACATTCACCATGGTATTTCCACTTTAACACGATTTAAATATGCTCATGTGCTCCTTCATTTAGGAGTGTTGCATAAACCTCCTCCAGAAAACGTTTTAGAGTGCGTCCTTTTCCAGACCCATTCAGATGAGAGATGGGCTTAAGCTACCATCTCCACAATCTTCTTCCTCCAGCGTAGCCTTTCGGGGTTTCACGCTGATAATGTCCCGAACTGTTTCCGTCGAACCGCAAATCAGTCCGCTCCTTTCCGCACGGATCGGTGGTGCGGTGGGGGAGGGCGGCGTCGAGGCGGATCAGCAAATCGAGTCGAGCCTTCCTTCGCACGTGAGGACGTGTGTTCGGGGTTCCGCCGCACTTGGAGCCTGGGAAGGGAGCGCTCCATTTCCGCGAGAGTAGAACCGAAGACCTCTTCCTTAACACCACCATTTCTTCCAGGATGGCCATCTCGTTTCTTAAGGTGGTATGACTTAAGGTACTTAGAGCAAAATATTTCCCAAGAAATAATGGAAACCACATTCGAATTTTATATTTTTATCTCAGCGTCAATAAGAAGTATGAAGTAAGTATTATAATATTAGTGACACAAAAATATAGTTATGCATGACCAAAATTCTCAGTAATAAAATAAATATATCTCCGCAAGTCTCTAACTTTTAACTCTAATACGCATTTTTCACGCTATACGGTGAACTCGTCTTCAAAGCAGCAGAGTTTTTTGTGATTCTGTAAAAATTACCACGCTAAGTAATAAATTGATTTTTATAAATAATTGAGAAAACTTAAAAACTACACACCGTTATTTTTTTGACAAAACGTAGGTGTTAAAAATTCCTAATTGTATTAATATTCTCCGTCTGGAGCGTACGGTCCTAATCAATCTCATGAAAAACAGCTTGCATTTTCAGGTAAATTGCTCGAAAAGAAATTCAGTAAGGAGATAATATTTTGCTATCAGTTTTTTCTTTAAAATAAGTTTCAATTCATAAAATTCTAGGTGAAATATTTTTCGCTCTAACTACTTTAAGGTCAAAAAACTAACGGTGTGTAGTTAGCATGTTTACTCAACTAATGTACAAATTAATTTATTACTCACCGCAGTATGTTTTACAGAATCGCAAAACCTGCTGTTTTGAAGACTTATTAGGCGTACGGTGTGAGATAATGAGTCAAGAGACTTAGGTTGATATAGTTATTTAATTACTGTTAATTATGGTCATATATAACTATATATTTGCGCTATTATTTTTACAATATTTACTTCATAATTCTTACAGTCACTGAAGTAAAAAAATAAAATTCGAGTATGATCTCTATTATGATTATGGAACTTTCTCGCTCGAAATACCTTAAATGACCCTTTATTCTTATATTTGCTAATAATAAAAAATGTCCTTTTTGTCGTATGGACAAAAATATCACACCTTTATATGCTATTATTCCCGTAAATCGAACTTGAAATCGATTTGTATTATATTCACGAATGGTGAGACATGGGGAAAGTTAGTATTTATCCATCAAATAACCAGTAGTCGTCAATCTGAAGATTAGTTTTGTGTGTCTCTTTTATCTCCAATCTCCTCTCCGCCAACTGCTTCATTCAGCTACATAATTCTTTAATTTGACGTCTCGCATAACTTGCCTGATTAATTCAACTCTTCGTGTTTTTCTCTAATTTTTCCCATCCATTTCTCCTTCCATAATTGTCTACAATTGACTGTTGTGTCGCAATCTACCCATTCTTTTTAATAAAATTGCCATTTCCACGAAAAACTGTTTGTAAGGAGCTAATTCTCCCAGGAAATTGAATAGTGATATAATTAACGCACCAGTGCATATAAGTTATAGAGTATTTAGGAAATAACGACGGAAGCTGATGTTAATGTGTGTAACTTAGGCATAAACGGCTGTGCAGTAGGGTTCATATATTGGAACAGTATTTATAAAAAATGTGGTTTTTGAAAAGTCTGCATACTTTCTGCCTTAACTTTGTGTTACCATAGCAAAAAGAGCACCACTAATGAAATCAGTACAGGTAAATATTGCAAATGGAAAGGTTTAAATTGGTATTGGTATGGACTCAGACTGTGTCAGAGGAGATCCCATAAACGGCGATCATGTCACCCGTACTTTCTTGCCAATCCCGAGAGTCTTTCGGGGAAAAAGGTATGGGAAACCACTGGAAGAAGCATCAAGTGAGGACTTACGTACGGGAAGAAGATAGGGCGTTGAGGTGATGCTTTGATCTGCGCTGGGAGGGAGAGGAGGATATTGTGTGGCTTTGGAGGGACGTATGGATGGGTGGAAGACATTGGAACGGATCCACGAGATGAAGGGAGGGTTTGGGGAGAGTGATTGAGTCTTCGATAAAATGCAAAAACGTGGAGAACTATAAGGCGAGAGGGAGACGTACGAGCCGCTTTAGCTGGGTTATTTTTTGTGAACTAAGGCTTTGGGCTGGGAGGCCTCAAGGGCTTGTGGAATGAGAATCTTTCTCTTTTTGGGGGAATGGAAGTGACTGGAAGATAAGGACGAGAGAGAATTACGAATGGCGAACACGGGGGGAGTTTAGGGATGGGGAGTGCTGTTTGGGAGGAACGGGTTTGTCCCCTTTAGAAGAGATCTTGATGGAATCATTAACATGGAAATACGAAATGTAAGGATGAATGGACGGATGCGTAACGGAAGGAGAATTGGTGATGTATGATTTTAGGCTTTCCCGGCGAATGATGCTGATGAGTATTTCTCGGGTTTCCCACCGGGTTAGGCTTTCCATGATTGCTGACGTTTCGACAGGAGACTTTCCTGTCATTCTCAGGGCTGTGGATGTTCAAAAGCCTTGAAAACGGCAGGAAAGTCTCCTGCCGAAACGTCGGAAATCATGGAAAGCCTAACCCGGTGGGAAACCCGAGAAGAACTCATCGGAAAGAGATTTGTTAGAAGGTCTTGGTCGCTCGTAAATAAGACTATTTTTAGCGAATTTGTATAGAATCTCTGCGGCATGGAGATCGTTTACAGCGGGATGTCGGTACATCATAGCCTGCGGCTGTACCAAGTGGTTACATGAATCTCTCAATCTCAATAAGAGGCTAATGCTAATAATTGTGTGGCGGTGCTGTTTTCTGATGCACAGAAACATTCGTATGGCCCTAATATCACATTTAATTGGTGTAAAATTGGGCTTGAAGGGTCGGAATTGTAAGTAAAAGTCAACATCTACATACTACCCTGAACCGTCGTAGAGGCGTGTGGCTGGGGTTTTTTAGGTAGGCAGCTATGGAAAGGTGGGCATAGGGAAAAGGAGGACTTTTTGGAGGAAGGAATAGGAAGTAATTTTTGTCATATTTTGAGGAAACCGGGACTGGCCAGGGGATAACCTCATGCGGAGTCACCCGCTAGTGCACATAAGTGCGATATTCCACAGAGGAAAAATCATTTGCCTTGACCGGGATTCGAGCCCGGATCCCTCGATTTCACGCCGAGTGGTTGCTCCTAGCCAGTTAAGCTACGGTCGAAATATATTTATTTTCCAAAAGTATTCTCAAATACAATGTTTATAATGTCAGGTGAATTTACATAATCAAGAAGAGAAAAAAAAAGAAAAAAAACAGATAGTCTATAAAATTTGTCTCCACCCTGGGCTCCAGAGAGAGTGTCCATGCTGCCAAGCAGTATTGTTTCACGGGACACCAACCTAGTGGCTTTTTCCTTATGTCTTGGACTTTCCCAGTCAGTAACTTTGTTACTTTTAAGGCCCTGTTTGAAATTTAATCTCTTAATTCAGGAAACCATCAGTCTTACAATGAAATAATGTCCCATGATGGTCTACGGTATATGTCCTTCTTTCCTTTCCTATCTGTAACTAGCTCTGTCAAGATTTGGTTCTCCGACCTTTTTAGATTTTCGGTATAATCCTTTCTTAGTTTTATCATAATATCTCTTATTGGCGTTATACCGGATTTTTGTAGAAATCATCGTTTGTAGTTCTCTTTTTGTAAAATAATATGGATCTAATACATTTTCTTTCATATATTTCAATTTCTTTTATTGTACCTTTATTTAAAAGACCTCCCAGGCTTGTACTGCGTAAAGCACTACCGGTCTAAGGAATATTTCATACATTTTAACCTTAATGTCCTTCGGTGTCGAGTTATTTCTTAAAATGACCGATAGGTTGGCTCTCATGCCCATTGCTATCTCTGAAACACTTTCTATGTGTTTCCTCATTGATGTTTTATTGTCCAATTTTACTCCCAGGTACGTTACCTGGGATGCTCACTCTATCGGCTGCTCCCCTATTCGCAGGCACGAAAATGTCGGGTTTTCAGTCTGTGGCCTACTAAAAATAATTGCCTGCGTCTTATCTGTATTTAAAGTCAGTCGCCACTTACTGTACCACGCAACTGCCTCATCGAGCCAATCGTGGGTGTATTTCTTGGCTTTACCCGCGTATTTACTTTTAGTTAGGATGGCTACATCGTCTGCATATAATGTTAAACCTGTCAGCCAGTTGTCTTGGTTTCTAGCGAAATCTGACATATATATTAAACAGGGATGGTCCTAAGACTGAACCCTGTGGAACGCCGGCTTGGATCGATCTCTCCGAACAATTCTCGTTTTTCCATTTAACTTCAAAAGTCCTGTTATTTAAATAGGATGCTGCCCATTTAACTAGCCATCTTGGCGACTTTGTCAGAATCATTTTATAAAATAAGCCATCATACCTAACTTGGTCAAAAGCCTTTGATACATCCAAAAATATCCCGACCGTTGTTAGCTTCTTATTCGAGTTGTCAGTGATAAAATCAAGTACACGGTGCACTTGGTTGGTGGTCGACATTCCTTTTCGTAACCCAAATTGTGGGGGAAGGACATTTTGTTCTCCCAAGTAATCGTGGAAGAATCTTATTACTATCCTTTCTAGGAGTTTTCCAAGATTCCGAAGAAGTGAAATTGGTGTAAATTCGTTTGGTTTTAGATTTGTCGCTCCCTTCCTAGGGAGGCATGTTACTATTGCTTTCTTCCAGATTTATGGAAAATAGCAAATCTGAATAGAGGCATTTGCTATATTTGTCATATAACTAATCGCCTGTAGATAATTTTTTTAATAACTTCGTTCGGTATCCCGTCTATCCCGGTAGCCTTTTTATTTGGGAGTTTTTAAAAATAATAATCTCTACCTCATCAATGGTAACTGAGGGAGTCTCATCATTGCCAACAGCCTCCATTCGTTTGGGTTAATTTGTATGTCCGGTGTTCGCATACTTAGCGGGCCTGGGTTGAAAATCTTCTCAAGGCTATCGGCCATGCAGTTAGCCTTTTCTTTATAATTAATTATAATAACTTCACCGCATCGGATTTTAGGGTCCGCTGGAGGAATTCTGCGTATTTGTTTTGCTACTTTCCATAGTGAGCCATCTTTGGCATCTAATGTCTCTAATTACTCTTCCCTCCGCTTATTTCTGACTTTTTCAATCTCTGTTTTAATATTTTTTGATAGATCGCGTAATTTCCGTTTTAGAACCATGGTACTTTTTTGTTGGTACTACCTTCTAATATAGTTACTTTCTATGATCATATGTTTAATATCGAGCGTTAACGGTAGATAATCGGATGGCTTCCTTTTCTTAACTGGTATGGTTTCCTTCACTCCTTCCTTTATTGCCACGGTAATATTGGTTGCCATCATATCAAGTTCATTTCGGTTACTTGCGCTTTGAATTTTGTTTGATAGACGGCTATCAATTACGTTCTGGAATTTTTCCCAATCCGTTAAACCGTTGCAATAACTTTTGGGGCGATCTGGCAGATTGATATGCGTTTTCCCAGCGTAAAATAGTACTGGGTAGTGGTCACTGCTGAGATCATTAATTGTTATAGCTTTAATAGGCTTCCTTACATTTGACGTGAAGGCCATGTCAATTATGCTTCTCCTCCCTTACCCGGTGGGTTCGTTAGGAGCGATTACTTTCAGTTCCCTGTCAAGGATCCACTTGTGGAGCCTAATGCCATTTTTATTATTTGGTGGGCAGTTCCATGACGGGTGTTTGCTATTAAAATCCCCACCGAAGATTTTCGGCGCGTCACTAAATAAAAGATTGTCAAATTCGCTATTTATCATCTCCTTCCTTGGTGGTAGATAGCACGAAAAGATATTTATATCTCCAATTTCAGTTGATACCGAGACACCTACCGCCTCGAAGTTATTATTACTCATCTCCTGTAGGGGATTCATCATAATGTCTTTCTTTGTTAAAATTGCTACTCCACCGCTAGCTCTCTGAGCTCCAAATAATGGTTTGTCCCTTCTAAAAACATCGTAGTCAGGAACTTCCCACGGCTTTCCTGTTTTTAATTGCGCTTCGCTCACAAGACATATGGTTACGTTATGTTTATCTACGAAGGCAGTAAATTCCTCTGTTTTGTTTATAACGCTCACCCTGGGCATTCCAGAGGGCCATGACCAATGCTCTCCTTTTATTTTTAGGGTGATCCATAATTGGCGATATTTTCTAAAATACTTCCCGTTTTCGTCACCATGGAATTAAACATTTGCATTTGCACCATAATCATCATATTAAGCTCTAGCATTTCTTTTAACATTTATTTAATTTCACCATTTTTCACCTCAAGATTACCATTGTACTCAATATTTAAGTCAGAGTCCGTAGAAGGATCCGATATTCCCTTATTTTTGCTCCCCATACGCGAAACCGTCGACCTATTAATGAGATCTTTAGATTTCACGTAATACCCTTTGGTCTAGATGCCGTTTCTTCAGTTTTTATCTCCATCTGCTGCAACGGTCTGCTAGTCGTCTTATTGGTTCCTTGCGCCTCCGCTAACTTCCCAACTGCTTCGTCGGCGACAGGAACTATGTTTTTATTTCCTCGCGCCACCGCATTTGCTCCTCGTTTACTATTCTCGT
This sequence comes from Pyrrhosoma nymphula, assembly GCA_963573305.1. Lineage (NCBI taxonomy): Eukaryota > Metazoa > Arthropoda > Insecta > Odonata > Coenagrionidae > Pyrrhosoma > Pyrrhosoma nymphula. The sequence goes on along the minus strand of OY754332.1, from coordinate 98,404,195 downwards.
GATCAAGTTTCCTCATTTCCCACGGATATTTTTCTGGCGGCATCGCCTCGTTCCCTGATTTTTCGGTGTTTTTCCCTGCGTCCTTTTTCTCGAATCTATTTTTCGACTTTTATAGCTCTTCTTATTCTTTTTGGTATACCTCGCAATCGTGGGAATTTGCCTAATGGTCACCGTTGCAATTGCAGCATTTAACTGGTCGATCATTGGGACAGTCTTTTCCTTCGTGATCACTGGCGCAGAAGTAACAGCGCGGTGCTGCCGTGCAAAAGCGTGACCCGTGGCGGTATCGATTGCATTGGTAACATCGTTGGGGCGTTTTGTAAACAAAAGGAACAATTGTTACCGGGTGGCTACAAACATATTTAATTTGTTCTATGATTTTCGGATGAAAATTTTCACCTTTTTGGATCGTCATAACATAAGTCCCGTTGTTTCTTGCGGACATTATCTTAACTGCAACGCACGGAATATTTTGGCTAAACAGTTCTTCTTTAATGAATTCCGTGTCAATGTTGTAGTCTCGGCCGTGAATGACATATTTGGTGGTATTTTCCCCTCTGGCTGCCCAAGTACGAATTTGCGCCCTTTCTTCATTTAAAAATTATTTGAAAGTATCATAATCTCTCTTTGTCTTTAATTGAAGTCGTGATCTTTCACTCAGTTTTTTATAGTAAAAGATTTATCTAAAACCATACTCCTAATTTTGAAGATAAAATCGGTCATATTAGTGCTCTTGTTAACCACAATTGAAGGTGGCCAATTATTTCTCGATGTGGTTTCTATCTTATTTTTATTAACGGCCCCGTTTTTCTCTTTCTCGAAATTAACTCTACCCTCAGTGTTTAAATCTACCTCTTTCAAAGGTGGGAATCTATTTTTAGTTGGGAAGCTTACTGCAGGAGCGACCGGTGGGCTGACACGCCTCTGCTTTTTCCTACTTAGTTCCACAGTTCCGAACATGTTACTCCGTACTTTCCTCAATAGTTCATCATCGTCAATCTCCAAATCGTCACTATTTATGTCTATTTCGTTACACTCTTCTTCAAAAGTGTTCGTCTCGTTAAAAGGTGGACCCATTGCATTGTCTACATTTCGGACATCCTATGAAGCTTCTGCATAATCAGAATTGTCATTGATAAAATCTCGTTCTTCACGTTCATGACTATTCTCAACATTGTCACTGTCGGCGAACACTGGTCTTACGGTTTGATTCCCTTTTGCAGACGGTGATCTAAACATCTTGTCAGATTTTACCCAATTTTTAAAACCATAAGATTATAAGAAGCCCACCCATAACCCTTCCCGAAAGCACTCTGTGCGCCTACGAACTCCCCTGCCGTTAACCTGTGGGAGGGATGTTTGCAGGAACGACGAACTCAGTGAAGGACTGTAATGGTGGTCCCACCGATCTTCACCGCAAAAGCGGGTCTGGCACAGTGGGCCCACGCCCAGTCCTTCCCTATCCTACACTCTGGTCCCTGACGAGGGAAGCCTCCCGGTTTCCCTGAAAGTGCAAGGAGGTTCACTCCGTTGGATCTACTCTAACGGAGGCCCTCTTTCCAAGGTTGCCGGTGACACGACCGTATTCGGGGCGCGAACGAGACGCCACCCGGCAGTGAGGAGGGTCTATGTTAGCTTCCCCCACCGGATGCCCTCGCCGCGTAGTGGCAGGAGACCCCACAACCACCCAGAGGCCCTCCGACCCAATAGAAGCCCTTAAGTCGAATAAGCTTCGACCCGCGATGTTTTTAGTTCCCCACGCCACCACTATGCCTGCACCGCAGGATTCCAATGTCGCTCTGCCCTCTCTACCGACGATTGTCCCGGCTGTCCAACGACCCGGGCTCGAAGTGGCCCCACTCGGAGTATATATATATATATATATATATATATATATATATATATATATATATATATATATATATATATATATATATATATATCCTTTACCGTCGACCCGTGCACTCAATTCTCGCTGCCACCAGGAGATCTAATTTATCCGTCCTATGTGGGCACTGGATTCCGCCCTGCTCCTCGCATGCCACCCCAAGAGATGACGTCTTGCCTCATGCGCTGTGGCTCCTCTCGATGCTGGCGCGAGCTGAACCCGCGAGTTGCTCCTCAGTCGGTCTCCTCTTCCTACTCCTGCAACATTGGCGCCTCGCATCGCTGCTCTGTGTCCACCACTCGCCGAAACAGCATACACAGCCTCGGGCGCACGGTAGAAGGTGCGTCATGGAGTGTGGCCTCCAGGACGAAGCGCAGCAGACCCCTGCTCTATGCCTTGTGGTTGAATTGTATTTCTTCAAATTTTGCAATTGTGGCCGAAAGGATTGTGTTATTAAAATTTGGGAAAAGTCGAAAATTCAGATCCAATAGTTTTTTGTTACTTACGAGACCCCCACCGAATATGTCCCAAGTCTTAAAAATATTTTTGATCGCCTCACATGGCATTAGCTTGTCCTCGCATCCCAGTACCTGATGTGTGACATCGTCCAGTCGTTTACATGTTGGGCACTGAGGAGAGTCCTCCAGCTCCATCTTATGTGTGATTTTTCGCGTGGGAAGGAGGCCCGCAATAACGTCAAAAATGGCACTTACAGTTATAGCGTCCCCCTTTCCAAAAGTAGCCTCATTCCTGCAACTGTTATTAATGGAGGCAGCGGGAGTTCTGTTTCTCGCATCTTTCGTAGATGTTTTTTACTGTAAATGATTCTTCTTGCCTTAGATTTTCTACGATTTCCCTAGTGCCTTTTATCCCCTACGTGAAGGTTGTCGATGACGCGCTCGCCTTGTCCCACGCCGAGCGAAGTAGTGCTCTTCTCTCAGCGTTCACGCCCCCGAACACTTTCGCATTTAGCTTTGCGACTAATCAATGTTGGGGAGGCATAAGCTTCGGCGGGTCATGCAGTTGTTTGCGCACGACCTTCCTTATATATCTGTGCCAGAGCAGTGAGTTTGTGGCCTTTATTATTTGCGCGTTGACTTGCGCCGTAATAAGCCAAATATGTGCTAGGTAAAATATTCTGGGGAGTACTACTTGTGTGAGGAGTCGAACGCGGGCGGTGAGGGGGAGGAAGGCAGAGTGTACCGACCCGAACCCCAACACACGGCTCGACCCTCCTATTTGCAAAATCTCTCTATTGTTTCTTCTACGGATTTGTCCCACCAGAACCCAAGAATTTCAAGTGTGGGCGACGCTTCCCTCCAGCAAGTATTCTCCAAGGTTGTTTTTTCCCCCTTTATTAGCAGTGCCGTTGATTTCGATTCCCGCGGGGGCATATAATTTAATAATGTCCTCGGCCTGTTTTTATTGCCGGGAGTTGCCGATAAAGAGGATTATGTCGTCGGCATAAACGACACCCGTGTAGTTGGATGCGCATCTTTGTACACCCAGTCCGGCAATCTGCAGGGAGCGGATAACGGGGTCCATTGCGAACGCAAACAATATCATAGATTAAGGAAAAGCCTAACCGAATTCTTAATGGTAAAAGGAGGGGAGTTATCCCTATTAATTTTCAGGTGTGCTCTGGCATCAGCATACAAAAGTTGAAATAAATAAATAAAGGATTCAGGGAAAGACATATTTCTTAAATAAATAAAATATATTCCATCCGGATTAAATCGAAAGCTTTACACAGATCCACGGCTAATATTTCGTAAACATCTTCATAAGAGGGGGTAACGGATAAAAAAAGGTCGCGTATCAAAACTGTCGCGTCTAAGATATTTCTTTTATTCGACACTGCGTGTTAGGATGGATATAAAACCGATTCGGCAACGACCGAGAGACGAGTTTTCAGAACGAGAGTAAAAATTTTATAGCAAGAATAAAAAAGCGAACTCGGCCGAAAGTTGCCACATGATTTCGGCAGACTGAGCTTTGGAATCAAAGTTATGATCACAAAGATAGAGTAAGCGCACCGTAAGGACTAGTAAAGGCATTAAAAACCCTGGTTAGGACTGGCGTTAGAACGTCCCAACACGCAGCATAAAGTTCATTTTGGAGGCCCTCCGAGCCTGGGGTCTTTCCCTTGGGGAGGTAGCGGGTAACAGTTTGCACTGCCTCCCCCTAATCTCTCCCGCAAGCGAGTCGCTCTCCTCCCTGGACCGGGTGGGCAGGAGGGAAGGAAGTGGAGAGGCGTCGGCGTCCCCTTTCCTCTAGGGCTTGCATCGGTCAAACGCTCCGAAAGTGCTGAGCGGCGTCCTCTAGGAGTCCACCGCTTCATTTCGTGCATGAAGATTGTATCTTTTGACGAAGGCACTAGCGCGTAAAAATTCGGAGGACGAGGGTTTGAGTTTAAAAACTCACTAACTCGGTCCCTGGGGGGAGGGGGAAATCAATGGAACGTTAAGGTCAAAAGTGAATTGTACAATGTCGTTCCCTCCTTCACTCTGTGGTTTGACGTTTCTAAAATGATTTAATTTTTCTCTTAAAAACACTGTCACGCCAATTTAAAATATTGACGTCCGGACGGAGAACAAAGACAAGGTCTCCAACCTGTGCCCGGATGGCTTCGCGAAAGCCCTCGTCCTCAAGCGGCCGCATGTCCAGACACCGTAATAGGACGGGACTCGGACCCCGGAGGGAGGGGGAGAACAATGGAACGTTAAGGCCAAGGAATAGAGCGCAATGATCCGAAAAAGAAACTGGGATGGAGTTGGTGGCGTACGGCAGGATCTTTAGGTTGCGGGGAATTAGGGTAAGGTCGATTCGCGTGCGGGAGTTGTGGCCAACACGCGAAAAAGGTGCGGGGCCAGCGGAGCTAGCTAAGACCGCGCCAGTTACTCTGGTGGAATCAATTAAAATTTTAAGGGCCCGGCTCAGTCGGTTTAAGATTTTGACGCAATTAGACAGAGTCCTTCCGCCTATTAATCGAATTAAAGTCGCCCGCTAAGATGGCATTCCCCATGATGGGAGTCAGGCATGGGACTAAAGTTTCGTTAAGAAACTTTTTTCTCTCTAGTCTCTTCCTTTTTCCTGACGGGGCATAGTTGTTAACGAAAGTGATGCCTTGTGTTTGGAGGAAGGCTATCCTCACCGTTGCATGGAGGCGTACCATATTGAAGGCAAGGCAGTTTTTCACTAGGGTGGTGGTCCCGCAGCGTGAACCACTACAATTCTCGAAAGGGCGGTAGTGGGGGTTTAGACCAAGTGACCCCCTCCACTGTCTCTTGTAGCATAATGATGTCCGGATCACGAGATTTTGTAGAGGCTGAAATTAGGTTTAACGTGAGAAAGCTAGTCGCCCCCGCAATGTTTAAGGTTATGACTCCCATGTTAATCGGAATTGGGAGAAGTCTAATCTTTTACTTCACCATTTTGGTCGGAGTTTTTATTTCTCCGTCGCGTGTTGCGTCGCTTTCCGGGGCGTTGCTTTTTCCTGGAATAGTTCGTGTCCAACTCATTCTCTCGTGCGACGTTTTCCACCAGGTATCGGAATGGGTTGGGGGTGAGGGAAGAGAAGGGTGGGGTTCCAGGGGGTGGGTTGGGTAGGGAGGGGGAGGATCACCAATCTCTTGGGTGGGGGTTATGTGGGAAGAGGAGCAGGGGGAGGTTGGACTTTCAACCTTCATGTTTTCATCTTCATCTGACGCATAATTGGCCTGGGATGAGTCGTCACACCCATCTGACCTCTCCTCGTCTGTCTACATTCCGGTCGCAGCTTTTCCCATCTCAGGCTTGAGGGTGGGATTGGTATTGCTGTACGTGGAGTTCTCAAAATCGAGAGACCCACCTGCTGTGCCCGTATGGAGCAATAATGGGTAAAGGAAAGGGGGGATATAATAGGTGGGGGATAAGGGGGCAAGAGTTCGGGGTGGGTGGGAGTGTCGAGGAGGCATGGAAGCAAGGTGAGGGAACTTAAAGGTGTCGACGCCTGTGGCGACAGGAGCGGGCGGCATTGGAAAGGGGGCGTCGTCTGTTTTCGCCCTCTTGGGTGGCTCCACGTCGATACCTCTCGAGGTCCTATAGACGGGGACGTCGTCCACGGCCTCCACCGCCGTCGTCGTGGGCACCGTCGTAGGGGGTTGGACCCGCTGCCTCTTTCTCCATACCCAGCAGTGACATCGCTCCCTCCACAATCTGCTGCTTAGTCAACTCCTGGGTGTCTCATCTCCGCATCTCCGCCATCTCGGCGTATGCTCTCCCCGTTTGATTTCGGGGGCAGTTACGCCGCTCGTGCCCCTCTCCGTTGCACCGGGCCCAAGTTCTCTTTTGCCCATCATAAATGACAACGGCCCTCTGTCCACTGATCGTCACGTAAGATGGGATGTTCACCTCCACATTCATTCTGGCGATTCTAGAGCCGGTCAGGGCCTTTACGAGCCTATTTCCTTCTCACCGGTTCTCCGACACTTAGTGGACCTTACCGTAATTGGTATGGACAGCCGTAATGTCTTCTCTGGATACTTCGACGGGCAAGCAAAGTGTTTTACCATTGATCGGTGATCCGGTTGTATGTTTCACCGTCGCAGCAGTGTGTGGGTTTTCCGCCGTCGGGAACAGCACCCTCCTTGTTGTCCTCTCGAGTACTCGATTCATTATATCCTCTGTCATGACCTTAACGAATCCAATTCGGCGATTGAAGCCGATCTGAATCGCGACCATCGCTTCGGCCGCGAGGCCCAGCGCACCTTGGACGAAGGTGTGGACCTCGCGGCCGGAATATCAGCATTATCCTCGGTTTGAAGATTAAACGAAATTTACTCGTTGAAACACCATAGTGGCTAGGGAAGGCCGGGAGAAGGAAGGAAGAATAACTAGGGAAAGGGGAGGGGAAACAGGGCCTGAGGAATAGGGAGGCTCTATTCCCCGGAGGAGGTTTATCACCACGAAAGCAGGAAACAAATTGTGTCACTGCACTCAGTAGGTGAAAAAAAAGGATCAAACATAAAATCACTGCTCTTCAAATAGTGAAAAAATATGCGACCGTATTCGCGGCCGCTAAAGGAACAGTGAACTTAAAGACAATGTTAAACTGAGGGGCACTTCGTTGCACAAAAAAAAGAAAGAACAACTCGTTGAGTCGGCGGGAGACCGGCCGGTCTCTCGCCCGGTCGCTGACGAGGGAGGCTTCTCTTGCCGCAAGGGTTTCGGCTGCCTTCTCGGTAGGGGTTTTTCATTCAAGTATTCTACCAGCTGATTGGTAGGTTCTTGGACAGTCCCCATTCTGCATCCCACCTCAGAGACATTGTCTCGCTTTCCCTCCTTAGAATGGCCCGTTATTAGATCCCTCTTCAATTCTTCATATCTTCTACCTCCTCTTATTTCGTCCAGAATTCCTATCCTCTTCCTTCCTCTCCCACGCTTCCCCAGTGTTCTCCCCTCTATCACTCTCTTCAACATTCCCTCTCCTCTCAAAACCTCCTCCATCCATCTCTTCTGCCTTCTCCGAACCTTTGCCACAAGCTTCCTCTCCTCTCCGACCATATCCAATACCTCCTCGTTCGTCTTTCTCGCCATCCAGCTAACCTTCTCCATCCTTCTCCAAACCCACATCTCAAACGCCTCAAGCCTACGCACATCCTCCCTTCGCAATGACCAAGTTTCCGACCCATATAGCGCCACGCTCCATATTAAAGTTTTCACCAGCCTCTTCTTTACGTCTCTTCTCAGACCCCCCCTCATCAATTCCCTTCTCTTCGAAAATGCTTCTTTAGCGAGCGCAATTCTGCATCTGATGTCCTTACCACTAAACCCATTCGCCTCCAAAATACTACCCAGATACGTAAACTGCTCGACCTGCTCTATCTTCTGCCCTCCCACCCTTATATTCAGCCCCGCCTTCTTACTTCTAGAAAATCTCATTACTTTCGTTTTCTTGTGATTGATCTTCATCCCATACTTTTCGCACTGCACCTCTAAGTGCGGGAGAAGTGGTAGGGAGCGACCACAAAACACGTCCGAGCTCTAGTCCTCCTCCCCTGTGGATTTTGAGGGATTCATTTTCGTGTTAGCGATGAGTTTTAAGCTAGTGCCATGATTATGTTGTCATTATCACTAATGATACGAGTAAACATGCAACTTTTGTACCTGTCAGTTCCACAGTGTATGTCTCTTATTGTGTCACTCCTATTAGTTCTTGAGACAAAGCGCGGGGATGAAATAACATCCTCCGTATCGTGCTAAAAATTCACCTAGTCGGGGTTTTTCAGGTAAGCTAAACCTAGCGAGTAGCTTCCGAGTATCTAACGGTTGCCAACTCAATCCTTCCATTAACTGGGTGACACTCTCTGTACACTTGTTGCGGTTTAACCCTTGAGTGGTGACACCCGATCTCACCGACCGAAGGTATAATCTTATTGGTGACGCACGCGAAGTGTATAATGTTAATGCTTTTCAGCAGCTTTCTATTTTACGCTGCTTTTCCTATATATGAACCAAAAAATTACTTCGTCTAAGCGTATTGCTGCACATGGCTACTTTAGGTGCAAAAGACCGCGCGTCACCATTTGTGTCTTGAAATACTATTTTGTTGTCGGAGTGGTGACGCCTGGTCTCACAGACTGAAAATATAACATTAATATATTATGTGAAAAGATTAAAATGATGCCGCTTTTATCATTCTGTGGGTTCCTATTTCAAGTCTTGTTAGTTACATATACCTTATAAAAGACCAAGGAATCCTTCTACCATGAGTACCAGTCATCTTTTGGAAAATGAGGGGAATGAAGAGTTTTTTATATATATGGCGATGTTTTTTTACGGTTTGTGGCTTTTCTTTGTAGTTTTTTACTTCGTGTATTAAATCTTTCTCTGCTGGGTCCCAAATGCAAAACTACTTGTATGCGAGATCTGGCCTAACCGGGGCAAGGTGTAGCAAACCTTTTTCTCTTTTTCATCCGAGAACCTCACTGCTTTTGGCCTGATTAATTCTAGTTTCTTTAATACAGCTCCACATAATTATGTTTCCTATATATATTACCCTCACGCTAAGTCTAAAGTCACTTTGATATCTAGGTACTTGATTTAATCTGACTCTTTTGTATAAACTCCTACCAATTTTTAAATATAGAGCTGGCATATTTTTATATATAATATTTTTATGACATCGATAACCCTTATTATTTTTGAGAATTTGGAATTTCTTGATTTTATTTGAAAAACTACGCAGGTTTCGACTATATTCATTTGTTATTGAGTTAGCAATTAGCCAGTTTTGTGTTCACCAGGGTTTTTTTTGCCCAAAATATAGACGTAGCAACACTTGGTGGCTGTTGCTCACACGCGGCAAGACGCCGATCAGTGGAAGGGGTCGGCACAGGAGAGGAGTGGAGAGGACGACAGCACATGGTAGGCAGTGCTACCTCTATAACGGCATTCCACTTGAGAGAGCGGAGTATCGGCAGCACGTTTACGAATATGTTTAAGATAAAAAACGAAGCTGCATCAATATACGCTGATATTGTTACAAATCCATTGGAGAATACCATTTCCACAATTAGATTATACTTCATTGAGAGCTAGAGAAATTATGTGAATAATTTATTTAGCATTTTTAAGTTCGCTGCGGAGATTTTTGACCTTGGAAACCCTTGTTACCTCGTGAGAAACTAATTTGTAAGTAATTGAGAGGCTTTCTAAGCAGTTATATAAGAGCCAGAGAGAGCTAGAAATTTGATGTGAACAGTGAGTTAAACATATTGGTGCTGGGAATGAAGGTAAAAGTGACCCTTTTGAATAATTTTTTCATTTGAAATAGTTACCAGCAATGGTCATGAAATATCGGGCTGACACAGAAAAACAAGCAGCATGCATTCGGACATTTTTACCTGCAGTCATTAAATGCGAAAGCTTCGATGAAAACAAATTATTTATTCCCGTTGAACCTAGGGTGCCTAAGGGTTGAAAATGTAGCCTTAATCATGAGGAAAGCCAACTGCCTTAAACAATATGCGTCCGAGGATTTTAGTAAATTCTATAGAATTGGTATGGGGTGATTTTACAAAACTCTCTTCCAGGTGTTAACTTACCCGTGTGGGGTAACTAAATGCAGTAAAAATCTGCACAACGTCACCTGGTGGGAATTTTTTTTTTATTTTCAGGCCCAAGTAGACCCTGGTATTCTTTGATTTTGGATTTTTCATTTGGCTGATACACGAAGTTTTCGGCATTTCCAGCGTTTTAAGGGTATCTTGGTTATGGTTTTATGAGGATATAAATTAATAGTGCCAGTGAGGTAGAAACTTTTGTGTTATCACCAGTCAATTTGAGTATTCCTTTTAGCATTCTCTAAATGATCCTTAACTATAATATATTAGGATCCTAAGTACTGTTAATCGAATGCGCTTTCCTTCAAGGAAAGTGGACACTTTTCGAAAATGCGATTGATTATTTGCCAATACGTTCAAGGATTTAGCAAAGGAGCTACTGAGGTGATGAAAGGGAAGGGATTTGGGCGGGCTACAGGACTCGGGAGATAAAACGGCGCTGTCTGCATGGCAGTTTGCCGAGTACGACATTTAAAATCATTCTCTGTTACCACCATTACGAACATTCCTTGAAACCAAGATGTCCCTGAAATCAGATATGGAGAAAAGAAATTTCAAACGATGCATTCATTGGTTGATTTTCGTGTCACTCACCGTTTCCGAGTACTGCTCCGTTGATATCCTGTAGCCTGTTTTTAGCAACGTTTGCGACCTCATCTTTCACAAAAGATTTCGTGAAGGGGGTGTGGAGGTGGGTTGAACGGGAAGCGATTGAGATGGATTATTTACTCTGAAGTATTAGTAGTAACAGCCCTGGAAATTAACGTTTGCACCTATGCGCCATTATTTTATTTTACTATTGATGTAAGGATTTCTTGCTTAAAATAGCGGTTGAGCTATAATATTATATTCCAATTGCATTTAAATTACGAAACAAATGACGATAAATTGAGAAATGGAAAAAAATTTTAAATTTTTGTTACAAAAACACAAATTTTACATCAAATGACAAGAAAACCCACAATCACATACATTTCAAATTTTTGTATTACCTTACGAGTCCTGAGCCCTAACAGGCTCATCAGAAGGTGCTCTTTTTATCTATAAATTAACACATTACTGTGTCCATATAGATTATAGCAAAGAAAATACAATGTGTCCCAATTACCTTCGATGTCAAATTTCCAATAAATGCTTCTTTATTTTTTAAATTTCTGTATATGTTTTCAAACCATGCATATCCTTTGTTAATTGGTTAAACATTTTAGGTATAGTCACTATCATTCTGTTTCCGTCACATTCACTAAAATACTTTGGAACTTCATAATAGTGCACATTTTTTTCCCCATCATGTGTATATTCTGTTTCAATTTTTTATATTTGTTTGCGAAATAATTATCCATTACTATAATATATGTCAACAGATTTTCGAATGGTAATATTTGCAGTATGTTATATATATTGTTTGTGAAACTAGTATCTGGTTTCGAGGGCCCTCTATTATAACCCTATATTAAGCGCAGAATTTAGAAACCGGGTTTTTTTAAGTTTTAAGCTTACGACCGTGACGATGAAAACCCAAGAGGCATGAAAATGTCTTTTCCGGCGTAGTATCCAATCCTCTAGACTACTCCCATATGACTTGCGAGCGTGTTATCAGTAGATGCGACCGATTACTTTGACCTGGATACGAACTGAATATACGGAGGTACTTTATAGTAATGAGTTCGAGAGAGCGATAAAAAAACCGTGTTTATACTACGGTACGAGTTTTAAATAAAACTGCGTGAATTGCCGTGGAAGTTCTTTGGCGCAGATACACTGAACTACCTGCACTAGCGGGGCTAAATGTCAAGGGAATAGGTATCCTTTAGCGTCATTTACAGAATGTCATATAAAATGTAGAACGTTGACGGAGTTTATTATACATATTAGAAGAACTTGCCTCCAGATACGTAATTAACGTTTAGTGACGTTTATGTTTTGAATTTCAAATGTATCGTAAGGTCATCGCATGAATGACTCTTAATCCTAGACTAATTAATTTTTATCACTGAAGGTGGTTTTTTGCATGAGGTAATTATTTCCCATCAGTAACCCACAATGATATACGCATTAATAGTTTAACTAATGGGGATTTTATTGTTCATTAATTTCTCTTATATTGTTAATTAAATTCTCAGAGTATATCGCACTGTATAGATGGTGTTTCTTAAAACCACTGATCTTCGGGAGCCTAACTTTGTAAGGGAAAATGCTAAGGCCAAGTTAACTTCAAAGTTCTATACGTTTCTTCCTACGCATTAATAAGCCTCGTCTGTAAGGTTGAATCATGTCACTTTTTGGTGCCGATTCTTCATGTGGCTGAATTCATAGTTTGAGTGGATTCTGTGCTATGCAATGTGTCAAAATAGACATATTGGTGAGGTAGGTTAGAATGTGAATCGTATAAAAGTGTCCAGAAATATTCATAACTGTAGGAGTTTGTACCTTATATGAATCAACTGTACTGATTAAAATCAATTAAAACTTTTGCTTTCACTATAGTGTTAATTCAATTAAACAAAAGTTGGCTGTGAAAAGTTTGAATGATGGTTAGTAATATTCACTCATAATAATGAGGATTGTTGAACTCGGAATCAAACTTTGTTGGAGATCGTATTTTTTAGGGGTTCTATCCACGGTAACTTAACATTTAACGAAATTAATGTTTTCAGCGATTTTACATGTAGAGCCTTATGAAATTAACTTATTCAGGCGAACTTATCCAGCATACCCAGTGGGGAATTTACTGTCCAAAAGATGTTCAAAGAACGTTCAGTGAAGGCTATTTGAACGTTCAAAGACCATTCAAGAAGGACATTCAATGAACGTTCAAATGGCACTCACAGACAGTTCAAAGAACATTCATTGGAATACTTCATAGAATGTTCAAAGAATTTTCCACTTGGATGAATTGTGGCTGAACTGTTTTTGTATGAATAACATATGAACCATGAAGGAATGTTTAAAAATAGTTCTCGCGAAACGATTTTCATGTAGGATCCCTTTATTTAAATTCATTAAATTTATTAATAATTAATTCATTTCGTTATTGAAGGCCATGACAGGGTACTGTATCATAATTTTTCGGTATAAAAGTAGTGCATTCCCAACCGCAAAACAAGAGTGCAGATGTTATTCACTGAATATATCTTTATACCTATACCTATATCTACCTCTCTATCTGTTCAAAAGAAAACTTTAAACTTTCTGAGTAATTTGTACTTTGTTATCTCCAGCCCATAAAATCACTTACTCGGCAAAAATTACCATCCTGTGTGTATAAAATGCTCTTTCATATTGTTTTTATGAATAAGAACTAAAAACAAATCTCAAAATCCAATTAAAGGCCAGAGAAAGTTAACTTCAATATTAATTCAAAGTCACATTCATACAGCCTAGTCTCCGCTTCCTAACGTCTTTATCTTCCAACTTTTGTATTTCTTCCCCTTCGCGTGCCTTTTTGATCTTAGCTCCTCTACTTATCTCTGCTGACTGTTATCTGTCCTCCTTCTAAGCGTCCCCCGTTACTCATTGTTACTTGTTTATCTATTTGCATCGTCCTGAACTCCCCCGATGTAAATATTGATTTATTTAGGCGTCCTTAGTTATCTATTGTTATATGGTACTTCATTATGATATTTCTACTATTTATTTGAATTGCGATTTAATTCCGGATTTTGTTTATGGTAGTTTGGTTACATTAGTCCCACTAAAAGAAATGTTGTAAGGGACTGCAAACATGTTCTTTCAAAGCCTTCGGATGGTGATACTGGACTATTTCCTATTTAAACCTTAGCCGAAGCCCCATCGCCTTCGGTTTTAAACTTCCACTTTTCTTTAAATTCAATCCCTATTGTCAATTAAAACAAAAACATCATGGTATTTTACAAAAGAATCTTCCCTTCTTATATCTAGTCATAAATTTATATACATTTACATGCTACTATAGTATGCCTCATCGATCCTTTGGATCGGTCACAAAATTCGGCATCTGCAATTATTCACTTTAAATATTCAACGCAACAAATTCAAACAAACAAATAAACAATGCAAAATTTCAAAAAAATATTTAACTGAAACATATGTCAACACATTCATACTTCTTGTTGCACAGAACTCACTCCCTCCTCTTCGAAATACATATCCCGCTTGTTCACAATAATAGACCATTCTTCCATTCGCCCATTTCACTATTCTCATTCACACCACATACACAAACATCAAATATATAGTACCTTGCACCAAATAAATAAAATCACTGACATTGTAAGTAATTAATCTTAAATTATGTTTATATTCGTATACCTCCTACAATGTAACCATATCGCCTCTCTGTATATGACCTGTTGAAAGAATTAATTGAGCAGGTACAGAGGTTGCAAGAGGAACAGAAAGGCCTGGTCCACGCAGTGGAGCTCAATAGTGAAGTGTTGGCCGAGCAATCGGCCAAACTAGACACGGCAGTGAAGGAGATATCTACATTAAAGCTGAGTTTCGCCGCGCTTGAAGAAGAAAACTGCTCAATATGGCAACGTGTAAGCGAGTTGGAGGTGGGGTTAAACAAAGCCGAGCAATCCAACAGAAGAAACGTGATCGAAATAAGTGGGATCCCGACCAAACCAGAGGAAGACTCTTTGCCTTTGGTGACGGAAGTTGGAGCGGCATTGGACGTCACTATTTCGGAACAAGACATCGACTACTGCTACCGTACCCGCTCCCGCCCGACCACGCCCGACCCTCCTCAACCACCGTCCCTAATAGTGAGATTTGTCAGGCAGTCAACTCGGGACATGGTGCTGCGGAAAAAACGGGCCAAGAGAGACCTCACCACTCGGGACATAGGGTGGAATGAAAACTAGGTCAATGATGTTTATGTTAATGAATCATTTACCCTACTAAATAAGAAGTTGAATGCAGCTGTAAGATCCTTAAGGAAAGAGGGCTGTGTACAAAATGTATGGGTCAGGGCTGGTAAGGTTTTATGTACTACGAAGGAAGATAAAGCACCTGTGGTGGTTATAAACCACGCAGACGACCTTAAGGTCTTTTCTTAGTTAGTAGCCAAGTTATCTCAGGTCACATTTAATCATGTCTCAGTATTAGTTTGCATCGAAAGTTTTAAATACTTGCTATCTTTAAAAATTGAAAATCAACAACCACCTAAAATGAATACCAGTGAGCTTAAAATGTGCCATGTCAATGTTCAGTCGATATGTGCACACTACGATGAGTTTTCTGATTACTTCCAAAGGGTATTTTTCCATGTAATTGCTATATCAGAAACTTGGCTTTAACCAAATGACCAATCTGAATCAGTCGGCCTAATAGACTACTTACTGTACAGATGGGACAGATATGGGAAGAGCGGCGGAGGTGTGGGAGCTTATGTTTATAATAGCTTGCTGGTTCAGCCAGTATGTGCCTCCTCACGCGACCAGGTCTCTTTAGTGGAATACTTGTTCCTCGAAATCTCTTCCAAGATAAGTAAATTGCTGCTGGTTATAGTGTATCGTCCTCCCAAAGTTGGATTCTCAAATGAATTAGAAAATGATTTATTCACTCATATTCCGTTTTATCAGGACGTCGTCGTCCTCGGCGATTTTAATGCTGACTTCAACAGCAGTCATCCGGACAAAGCATATTTAGCAAATTTATTTTTCTCACTTCAGCTATCAGTGGTAAAATTTAATCCAACTCACCATTTGGTCAACAGCCATACATGACTCGACCTAATTGTCGTTTCCGAGGTGAGCAATGTCCTAAGGTCGGACCAACATACTATATCTTTTCTTTCCCACCATGACCTCATATCGGTCCTTTATAACTTCGAAATTCAATTCGTTCACGCAATCTCAATTGTTATACCGAGCCATAAATAAAATCAACCAAGAAAATTTGTTAAGTCAAATGGACTCGGCGAACTGGAGTGGAGCCCTCAAAAAGACAACAATGGATGAGAAAGTCAGTGCCTTCTCATCGATGCTACGTGACTTCTTAAATGACTTTGCACCCTTGAAGACCTCTCCCAGACACCGTCCCGCCCCATGGATTACGCCTGAGCTTAGGGCTATTATGCAGAAAAGAGATCGAATGCACAAAATATTTGCAAGAACGGGAAATACTGAAGCTTACAAGGCCTTCAAAATGTTGCGTAACGAAGCGCAAACTGGTATCCGGAAAGCTAAAAAAGCGTATTTTATTGAAATCCTCTCAAAGATTAAAGATTCCTCATCCTAATGGGTCGAACTGCGTCGACTACAAATCGTCCTCACCAAAAAGCTAACGCCCAAATATCACTCTGTCGAGGAATTGAATGACTTTTTCTCATCTCGCCCTGTCCCTATTGCATCTACCGTACTTCCCCCTCAGCCACTCAATTTGGAGATGCCTTTCCATTCGGACAATTTTTACTTAAAAATACCTCTCACGGATGTTGTCTTAAGGGAAATAAGACGTGTTAAATCGAAATCCACCAGACCGGATGACATACCTGTACAATTCATTCATCTTTGCTTGCTGGTAATCCTTCCTACAATAATTCAACTATACGAATATTCCCTGCTTCATTCGTCCTTCCCTTCTCAATGGAAAAAAGCCTACGTCGGTCCAATTCCCACGGTATCTAACCCGGCCATACCCGAGAACTTCAGACCAATATCATTACTATGCGCCCTAACAAAACCTCTTGAGAGGATAGTTTTCTCACAAGCGTCTGATTACTTACATACCCAAATCTTTTTTGACCCTCTCCAATCCGGTTTTCAGGCTATGCATAGCACGCAGTCAGCCCTAACAAAAATCGTTGAGGATATCAAAATCTATATACGCAAAAAATTGGCTATATTAGTACTTTTTGACTTTAAAAAAGCCTTTGATATGGTTGACCATGAGCTTTTATTGCTCAAGATGAAACACCTTAGATTCTCAACCAGCGCATTACAATAGTTTCAATCATATCTATCTGACCGCAAACAAGCTGTACAAACTGGGCACGGAGATTCTTCCGGTTGGAAAACTGTTAAATCTGCACTCCCCCAAGGGTCTGTACTCTCCCCTCTTTTGTTCACCATTTTTATTCGTTATCTTCCCACTTGCATTGGACATTGTAACTACCATTTCTATGCGGATGATCTTCAAATATACTACCCTTTCAAACCCAGTGAGCTGATTCAAGCAGTCCAGTTAGTCAATGAGGATATTGAGAATATATGTTCGTAGGTCTCAAAAAATAAACTAATAATCAACCAAACTAAAACAAAGGCCATTATTCTCGGAAGCCCAAGAAGCATTAAAATTATCCCCGACAGCATCCCAAAAATTAACGTACTTGGCTCGGATATCGAATATTCCTCTTCGGTGCTGAACTTGGGTGTTATCATAAACCAAACCTTAACGTGGACCGAACAAGTTTCTTTGGTATCTCGTAAAGCTTGTAAGGTACTACTTCACCAGATAAAACGAAACAAGTAATTACCCACCCAAATTCGCCTGAAACTTATAAGTTCACTTATATTACCAATATTTGACTATTGCTGTGTGACGTATTGTAATATTCGATGGGACCTAAATTTGAAACTACAACGGACATTATAACGCTTGTGTGGGCTTTATTTACAGCATCCCAAAATACGACCACATATCTTTTGCTCTCGCAAGTCTCGCCACTAAAGTTTCGCCTACCCCGCGTCCTACTCCCAATCTGTCTTGCTCTTTTTCGGTGTCGTGTACCCTCGTGGTTATTTCTTCGTATATTTTTGAAATTGTTCATGTGTGATGTTCCTCTTGTTACGCCTTTTGTGGGATGTTCCTTGATGCATGTTGGAAGCCCCTTAAACTCCTGGATGACGTATGGCACTTCGAAGAGTGGAAGGAAACCCCGGTATATTCCTCTTTGTCTGATTCAGGGCAGGTATGTACAAGTATTTTATCCCCGAACGCGTCTATTGCAGTTACGACCGTTAGGACGTATCTGTGGCCGTATTGCACTCTTAGTAGTAGTCCGACGATGTAAATACATAGGTCATTCTTCTTTTCCGGCGTCATGTTTTGCACCTCCGCGCATATATGGGTGTTTGGCGCCTTGATCAACTGGCATGTCACGCATCCTGCTGTTATCTTACGTATTTCCCGATGGAGTTTGGATATTCAAACTACTCACTCAGCATCCGATACAATTTCCCCGCGCCTAACTGGCTATGCATGCAGTGCGTCTCCCTCACTAAGTGTGTCACACACATCTCTTGGGACGCAAAATAATTCCATGACGCCATCTCCCTTGACGAGTCCTCTCTGCGTCATCCGATATTCCTTTTTGGTTCCTTCTATCATTTCGATGATCTTATTGAGCCGTGGTTCTGTCCTCTGATACCACTTAAAGTTCCGTTATTCCTCTTCTAACTTCTTGGACGGCTTATTGGCGAGGATCATCGCTATTAGGGGCTCTTCTAATGGTAAATCGCTCTCCCTGGGTGAATCGTATGGATGTTTACTCAATGCATCTGCTACTACATTCTCCTTCAGCGTGTTGTTGTGCATGTGCCACTTCAATTGTGGTCCTTCCAGTCCTCTCCCCTTGACCTTCTCGATCTCCTCTCCGACTTGTTTATGCCCTTCCTCATTCTGCGTCCTATGAGCTTCGAGGGCTTCTTTCCATTCTTCCGCTATGATCTCAAAATTTTCCTTTTTACGCGTCATCATCTCTTACTGCTGTTCTTCTTCCCTCTTATTATTCTCTTCCTTCTCTTCTTCCCGTATTTTATGCTCTACATCCCTTTCCTTCTGCTCTTCATCCCTTTTCTCCTTTTCTATTATCTATTCTTCTCCCTCTTTCTTTTTTTCTAGGCCTCTTATTTCTTCATTCGTCCAGCCCTGCGTATTCTAAATTTTTCTTTCCTTCGTCTCTAACTTCGTTTTACGTTTTAGCTTAAAATTCATTTCCTGCATGTCTTTATACCCAATTTTAATTTCTTGCTTCATGTGCAGTTCAGTGTTCATCCGTAAAAATTAAAAGTTTATACCTCATAAAGTACCTATACATAATGCGATATCGCATGCAGGCATTGATTTTAGGAATAATATCGTACATTTGGTATGTTATAATATTCCCTAGAATATAGAATTTATTAATGACTATATATATATATATATATATATATATATATATATATATATATATATATATATTGTCATTAATGATTTCTCGAAATGACATGTCGTTTATGACAATGCAAATGTACATGCTTTAAAGATGTTCTTTAAATGTTCAACCAGGCCTTTAAGGCCCACCCTGGGTGCAGTTTTGAATAATACTTCGTGGACTGGAAATGAACGATCTATGAACAGTCTCAAATGAATAGTTCACACTTGAGCATTCAATGAACGATCTATGAACAGTCTCAAATGAATAGTTCACACTTGAGCATTCAATGAACGATCTATGAACAGTCTCAAATGAATAGTTCACACTGGAACATTCAATGAACATTCTATGGATGTATGATCAGGATAATTCAGGACGTGTGGTTGAGTGCATTCTCCAAATGGGAATTAAGCCACGCATTTTTTTCTATCTCTAACTAATTACTTTATTTCCTATTAATTTCTTTTTCCCTCTTCCAATATTTAGCTTTATGAGGAAACTAGGAGTATGGTATATCTGGTCGAATGAAAAATGAGGGAAACGAGCTCTCAATGCCTTAATATTGATTAGAGGCTTGTAGCTCTCAATATTTTAAGACTATCGTCGAATGAAATTTTCGATCAGAAATTTAGGGAGCCTAAATGTATCATTTTGCTAGAATTGAAGGCAATTATAAATGAACGGGTGTCAAAATACCAATTGTTTCTCCATTTGAAACGTCTCCGACATTAACTCCAGATGAATAGAAAATTACATCGTGGAAGGGGCAAAACAAAATTTTTTTATCATGTTGTGCGTCAGTTGCAGGATTCGTGCTGGGGTAAATTTCTTCCGTAGGTTGAATAAATACAATCACTGCGAAGAAGATCATACAAATTAACTTGTATCTATAAATAATTCCTCACGAGTACTCATTAGACTATTGAATTGACTGACTTTTAATTATTCGCTCAGTTATTCTACCTTAGATCTAAGGCAGTTTAAGTTTTTAGCACTGTATATGTTAAGCATGAACGCAATAAGCAATAAGTGTTGTCCTTACAGTGACGTTGGCAAATTTTTGAATGGGAAAAATGTAGTGTCATAGTAAATATAATCTACCTATTTTATTTCAAATGGTGCGATTCCCACGTTTGTTTACGATGACTCATCATGTCATTAAAAATCTTATGGAAATTATATTTAACTTGAAAATTTTGACTCGGCGGTAATTATGCATTACGTTAGCATTTTTCAAAATCCCAGGATGGTGTTACAATTTTAATGAACCTACAAGCTGCAAAAGTTGTTCATATTAAGGATCATTAAATGTCACTATTATCTATGAGTGGTGGTAACCTAAAATTTCTATAAAAATGCTTACATTGGCTCACCAGTTGGTCCGATGTCTCTAGCTAATTACATTTCTAACTACGTTACTAACTCTAAAGCCAATGTTTTCCAAAATATCTTCATTTAATATAGTAAAAGTGCCATAAATTAATTACAATACTAATTAGGTCGCTTATTATGACGTTTAATCTTTGTATTATATGAGCTCGGCTGGGCAGCAGTGCCCATGGCCATAACAGGTTCACCCAAAAGTGGAAATCTGAGACCCGCATGCTTGGCAGATGTAAGGATAACAGGGGTTCCTCTGTCATAAGCCCCTCTTTTTTCCATTTAGTTTTATCCAAAATGTAACCCCGCTTTTGCCTTCCAACTCAAGTTCATTTTCACTCGTTAAGCCTAAAAAAAACGTTTCCTTTCGCATCCCACTCCGCTCTTTTGTGCTGACTTTAAGGGTTTAAGGCAGACGTAGATGGCCGTCATGTCGTCCTAATTTACCCGGGTTCTTTCTTCTTTTCCGCGATACTAATCTCATCCCGGGACTCTGTCTCTCTCTCCTGTGAATCATCTCCTTTACCTTCGTGCGAACCTCCCCCCGCACCCTCCCAAGCCTCCTACCTCCCCCCTCCCCAGCGGCACTTTGCATCATGCGTGGGTGACCCCATTCCCTTTGACACCCCGAGCTTGAATGAATCCGCTTTTACCCGGCGTGTAATTATTGGCAAGCAATCCCTTAAACGTCCGTTTCCTCTGTAAGCGCACCGAACGCATCGAGTCTCTCTAGTTTAATAACTTCCTCCGAGCGTCAGTGCAATTAAGTTTACGAACCTAAGTGTAAGTATCTTTGCCGTTTATTTTCTATTTCGTGCATTGAAGCTGATGGTGTGATGCGTAAAACGAAACGGCTTGGCAGCGTGCAGAAAGATAAAATAGCAAAGGCAAAAGGTCACTGAGTATTTTTGAAAGAAGTTGAAATTACGCATAAAAGCGTTTCTGCTTCTCAAGAGCCGGGATTTTTAGTGCAATAGATGCCAATGAAAAGGATGAATACTAAAGAAAAAATTCATCCCATCGTGAATGTTGCAATTGAAAGCCAATTCAAGGAATGCATCAGCCTAAAATTTACTCGTCCATCGTTATACAATCCTTTGATGACGTCTTCGCATCAACGGCCGGGGCAGCCGGCCCTGGTGGTGGCGGGGTAAGGTCTGCTAATCCGAGGGTCGCGGGATCGAGTCCCGCCTGGGTCGGTTTTTTCGCTTGCCCAGGGCCCAGGTCTAGTTTATGTCTAGTTCTGGTGGTTCGGCTCCTGATAAACCTGACGACAAGCCAATGGTTTATCAAGATCACAGGGGCATACGGACCAGCAGAATCGTCCGAGGAAAAAAAACTGCATCAACGTTTTGAAAGGAAAGTTTGGAGCACTCGTTTGAGCACTTGCTCGTTGCGGGGCCTGAAGGAGACGGACATCCTCGTGACGAACATCCTCATCCATCGAAGCGGCCCAATGCGTGAAACGGACGAATTCGAGTGCATCAAAGCGATTTGTGCGAGAAACGGAACACACTCCCTCTATCCTCATCTCGCTCTCACTTCCCCTCGTTCCATCTCCGTTCCGAATCCACGAATCCTCTCCCAGCATCGCTTCTCACTCATCGGGTCCACCCTCCCCCTCCAAAATTCTTATCTCCCGTATCTCAATTCTTTGGCAGTATTTTCGCCGTTCCCGCTTCCCATATCTATAGTATCCATCGCATTATTTAAACTTTATCCCTATTTTCCCTTTTTTATCCACGCCTACCTTTATACATAAATTTGAATTTAAAATATTCACCTCATCGTGAGGTTTCGAACCCATCTGGACCGCACACCACGTATATTTCATTCGCCCACACATTTGTATTTCACCCCAAACCACCGCTGCAGTGATTGAGACTGAGAGAATGGATGACATTGGTTGAGAGCAGTTATGTCTATCCCCGCTACTGTGAGTGTCTCCCCTCTCTAAACCATGGATGCAACGTCATAACGTTTTGGTTTTGGCAGTTTTTTTTCTGTAGGGGAATTAGCATTTCATTTCATTGCAGATATTCTTTTCCTTGGATTTGCAATAGTTCTCTTTCCTACTGGTAAATGCAGAAATTGGTTTTGGGGCTCAGTTTTTATCCATCCTCGTTATATGATCATCCCACCTTCTGCTCTCGTCAATTTCCTCACACACTCATATGATACCCAGCTGCTCCCTGATTTATAGATGTTTTTGTCGGAATTGTAGTTTTTCATCTTCTAGGTTTAAAAGTCTCATTTCTGCATCTTCTAATTTCTTATTTTTATGAGTTGTCAATATCCATAATGTCAGCGCCGTACATCTGCAGCGAAACAGTCAATACAATATGTACGATTTTATGACCGTCTCCTGACTGAGTTTATTTAGTAGAATCCTTTTAATTCTGCCCTATCATACGCTGAAAACTCGGCATTTTTCTCAAATCGTGTTCATTTGACTATGATATATGCAACATAGATAAATGAAAAAATGGAATGGTTCATCTTGACTTTCATTGATATATATATATATATATATATATATATATATATATATATATATATATATATATATATATATATATATATATATATATATTCTTTTCCGCGGAATGTTATTACTATAGTATTCTTAGAGGGTATTTTTGAGTCCTTCTGCCTCCTGACATGAGGTCCTCAGAGCCTTTTCTAAATCACCTTATGAATAAAACAATAATACATTGTGAGAAAATTCGTCACGGGTTTTCAATTGGGTCAGGAGCTCAGGTACCGATGTTCCGCCCGGGAAACCCCAGATCCTTCAATGCAACTTTTTACTTAAAATAAAATCTCAAGATGCGGCAGTGTGCATTTATTTTTCTTGCAAAAAATTGGCAATGTCATTTACATAAATACAAAATTAAATAGGTGATAATTGGACACGCTTGTCTTACACCTTATGCAATATTGTTTTGTACTGGTTACTCCTCTCATGTTCATGGCAAATGTAACCTCAAATTTACTGTCGTCATAGAGACTTAGGATTGCGCTCATTATGTGCTGCAGAAATCCATATCTTCCTTAATATTTCCATTGTTTTGATCTTGCCACCCTGTAGAAGACCAGTTCGTACTCTTTAAAAGCCGTAAGAGTCTGTATATTTATTTATCGATGCTTTTCAATTGTGAGAAATACAGGGAAAACATTATCCCTGCAAGGTCTCCCTGGTCTTAATTCATTGTTTTCATCGATGAGAAATGTTTCTGAAATAGCTTTGAGTTTTTTGACAATTGTTTTAGCGTATAGTATATTCCCAGTAAAAATTAGACTGATTCCTTGGAAAGTACCTATTTCAGTATTTTAATTTATGTCTTCTTCTTCAAACAGTCACAGTAGCATTGTAAATTATAAGTATAACTTATTTTTTTCACAGATTTATTAAAACAAGATGACCTAGGTTTCGACGAAGCTCGTCATCATCAGGTCGTCACTTCTGCCAATCTTCCGAAACATTTCTAGTTTTCCAGAAAAGGAAAGTGACGAAAATGAGCAATCTGATTTTCAGATTTGGTTAGGCATACTTCAGAAGATATATATTCGCACCATTGTCTCCCAGTGAATTTCGTTTACTAACGATTATAGCGTTTTTCTACGTCTTCAAATGTTACTAAAACAAATTTTGTCACAGAGGGCTTATTTATATTATTTTTCAGTTTAACTTTATTAGTCTTTTTAGTAATCTAGCAATGTTCGTTTAGGTAGATTAATAGTTCTTGGTGTAACTTTTTTCATGAATAAACATTTATATTACTAGCAGAATATCACATTACCGTAATGATTTATCTTGAAAATTCAAATTTAAACAATAAATTTCCAAAAAGCGTTGAATTTTTTAAATATCTTATAGACATTATTCTCATTAAAGCAGATTTTATTGCGTAAGGTTCATAAAATATCAGGATAAATTGCTCGCAACATTATTAGTTGGATCGTATTTCGCCCAGAACTGCCATCAATTCGTGTGTCAAGACGCAATCTGCTCTCTTGTTTAATGTATTTTCGTTTCAATCCTACAACTCGCTATTGCCGTTTTCAGAACGTCCCAAATTATAAAGCTTTCACTGTAATGAGCATCTTTCCCCTTATTTTTGCCTCGCTTTATTGAACTTGTGCTCATATTTCGATTGCACGACAACTCCTGCCTTTTTGAAATATTGTTTTATTGTATCTCTTTACAAGAAGGTTTACTGCCATGAGAACTGCCTTGACAATTCTTCAAGCGTTGTTGAAATATTCCCAAGAGTCTTTTCTGAATTAAAAAGCCCTCGATATCAATTCGTACTCCGTATTCTCCTTGGATTTTTGTTAATTTGCAAGAATTTGGCGTTATTAGCAGGATAAAAATATTTTTTCAGTCTATAATAGGGATAGATTCTCTAAATATTGCAATCTGAACATTCTTGAAAGCTATTGACGCATTTCCATTTAATTCTAAATGATCAAATTTTGCAGAAAAGGGATCTGTTATCCAATATATGCCAGTGCTGGCCTAGCCATAAACATTATCAACGCCAAGACGTGACGAAGCAAATACAACTCATTATTATTCTTCAATGAAAGGTTCCACCAGATAGAGCACTCCAGCGAGTGGATTACGTACATGTCAGAGGCGTCATAAGAGTCATAGCCAGTGATGGGCAACATACCCGAAAAATGTAATTGGGGCAGATTAAAATTACTCCTGCAAAACCATTACTCAATTGCAAGTAAAAATTATTTTCCAAAATAGTAATCTATTAAAAATACAAGTAGTTTACAATTACTTTTTATGTAATCTTAAACTCTAGGATTGCCCGAACATAGAATTCTAAGGCCTCGCATTTTTTTCAAATTTATAATTGTACATTTTCTAGTCCTCCCAAACAAAGATAAATTATCTTGATGAACTACAGTTTTACTCAGAGCCGAGATCTTTTATTAGTTATCCCCAATACAGCACCAAATTAGCAATACATTTTTGACACCAGACTAACTTGTATGTACCTCACGGTTTTTTACGTCCTAATAGCTTCCTGTTACGACCTATAAAGCCGTATTGAAACGAAACCGTATTTTGGTGTAACTTAAAAATGTCCGGTGTAAGTTTAAAATGTCCTAAAAAGTCTCCTCGATCGTGATTTAACCACTCACTGACCAACTGACTCACAGATTACGACGCAAAGTGAAGATACTGCATGGAAATGTGCCTACTATATCCAACCAGGTGTACGGACGGTACTAGAAGTACGGAATTTCATACATTTTGTTTCGTGCATGAGAATGTTGCTGCGATCATGGTACAGTGGATATCAGCATCGAACCGGTTTGGATCCTGCATATCGGGTTCCGGATATTGGGCGATACATTCCCACGGGCAGCGACGGCTGAGGAGAAGATAAGAAGGCATTGACGTCGTCACGGCTGATGAGGAGTGAGAATAAAACCCCTCTAATGGTTTCAGACCGAGGGCTTTCTTCCTATTGTGCTCAATGGCCCACTCATTGACAAATAATGTAAAAGAAATTCCCTTACTGGAATAACTCGGGCTTATCCGGCCTATACGTGGCGGCCCGATATATTGGTCTGACAACCGATATACCGATACGCTCCAAAGCGATTAATTAAACGTCAACGCGTAGACGGTGGCGGTTTTTAAGCGGAAGGGTACACCAGCCGGGATATTGATCGTGACAGCTGATATTTATAATCTCGGTTGTGATACAAATTTTGAAAATCGTAAAACATATTATGCGGAGAATGTTTCCAGTTGATATCCGGCTTGAGGAACGGTGAAGGAAAAAATTTCTCCAAGGGTAACTTTTACACAAATTTAACGTTTACTTTGGGGAATATTACAAGAAAATTACAATTGGAAGAAAAGTAACGACTACCTGCAAGTAAAAGTAAGTCAAATGTAATCATTACCGTTAATCTTGTAATCAATTACTTATCATCACTTGTGATAGCTATGATATCATAAGACCACCGTCATGAGACCTACGTCATAAGACCACTGTCATGACGGTGGTCTTATGATGGCTATGACGTTCGAGCGATTATATATGCTCTCGTCATTAGGCTTATGACACTACGCCATGAAGGGGAACAAAAATCAACTACAGATTTGTAGGTTGGTAGTTCTTCACAAATGAGAAGAACCAATGGAAATCACCGACACATATACGTAAAATAAAAAATATATACTAGCGGAAACCGCGTTAACTATCAGCTGACAACACACGTCGTGAATGATTGTGTTTCAAGCGTGACAACAAATATAAACTCTGTTGCCGTCGTTTCTATGCATAATTTACGTTTAAAATGCTAAAATTTCAGCAATTAATTCTAAGTCCCCAGATTTGGACTAATATCACATAATATGGGTAAATGTTGCCCAACTTCCGGCGTATACGTTGAAGTAACCTAGAGAGAGGTCTTTTAATAAATAGAATGTCAAAACCATGAGAAAAATTGTGGTAATACTTTAAAGAGACTTTGCTATGTATTTCTCCATGAAGCTATAAATAATTTGAAAGTGTTTTTGTAAATATATTCGGGAATGAATAGAGTTCGTGGGAGTTGTAATAACATGAATCTATTTACATGAAAATATTGTTTAAAAAGATTCAAATAATTATCCGTATGAAATATTTGAAACAGAAATGAAATAAATTTGGTATCATACTTTAAAATGAAGTAAGAAATATCTTCATGCCATTAGGTAACTAATAATCTTAATCACATAGGTCACATAATCACACTTCATCACTCATAGTTTAGTGCTGAAAAACTACTCGTACCCAAATGACTATCGTGATACCCCCGTGCAAGTCCCGCCTTTATTCCAATTGTCAAACAATTAAAAAACGTTGAGTTATAGAACTCGACAGACGGTGAATCGGTATTGGTTTCTAATAAATGGCAGAATTTTGTTTTAATAAGTGTTATTGCACTTGTCTTCTTTTATGTAAAACAGGAGAAAGTTAATGCATGCAAGTGCAACTTGTATTCTAAAAGTAGAGTCATATTATCACCACATTTATACACTTTCTCTTTTGCCAGAGTGCATAAAATGCTATTTTCTTATTTATAAATAAAAAAGTGACGGAAGTTGATTTAATATCCTTGGTTATCGAAAAAAAACACTTATTCCGTCACCTTATGACGGCTATGATGGGATATTTCAAGCGTCATACGCTATGACGACGGTGACATATGTCTGCCGCATTTCATTAAGTTTCGCTACCCGCTCTAAGCTATCATTTCAATCAGGGCCTTTTCTGCCACCAATCGCCAGGGATACTCCAGATTGGCTCTCCTTAATCAGCCCTCCCTTCGCTTCTCCATTCCATCCCGTGCCAATCACTCCTCGTCTTGGCCACACAGGGCCCCGCAGCTGTCAACTCCACCGTCTAACATAACGCCGAGTTCTCGAAAGCGATGATTGGTTTTCGTCGTCACACAATTGAATCAAACTCTTCTCAAGGCCTCGCCATAAGGGTAATAAAAATAATAGCCGAATGATAACAGGAATCCCGAACCCGATTTCCTCCTTTGGGTGATTCCAGCACAAAATATTTTCATTTTCATTTAATTCGTATTCTGGCAACTATTCGCTTTTCTGTAAGGGACGAAGAGGATTTAGTTGATAGAACTGAGTAGGTTCCGCTGTAAATTGGCATATAAGTATGTAAAATTATTCATGCTCCAACTACTTGTTAGAGAAGTGTTCTATATTTGGCAGTGATAAAATACGTCCATTAATTTTTTTTGTTAATTTATCTTGAAATTAAATTGTTTAAATGCGAGAATGAGTGAAACATGGAGGAGGGATGGTAGTTTTTCTATCTAGCATAGATATACTTGTCGCAAATTATTGCTTTAATGAAGAAAAAACTCTCACAGTCAAAGTCGCTGCGAGAGTTCGCATTTATGCCATGATGTTATATAGGCTCGCGTTTTCCATTTTTCTTAAGCCAATCGGAAAAAATTGCAATAATTATTCTCAAAATAATTTTTTCAAGAAATTCCTCAGTTTCTTAGGCTGTAGGTGTCCTAAAAGAATGTATTCATCGATTAATCTGCATATACCTATTGTACCTAAATTTTGTTTTCTGAAGCGAAGATTACACACAGGAGTTGACGCTTTAGTTGATACTCAAGTTGATTTCGGTTCAAGTTAAGGATTTTACTCTAAGATGAATGTTAAATGTTTTCTCTTTTTAACGATTATGAGTAGGCTTATTACGTATTGAAACAAATGCATTGAGGTTAACATAAACCCTTGCCAATTAATTTCCAGTTAATAAAAAAAACTAAAGTTCTCGTTAATGTGCGTAAAAACTATAGCAATTACGTGGTCTCTGTTGCGTAATTGAGTAATTTTTTTCATGTTTTGTCCACCTATTGAAGAGAATGTTATGTCTACAATTTACTTAATACTAGAACGCCCAGAGGGGTCATTTTGACCCAAGCGTGTTTTTAAATTTATATTTTGAGCTCATTGTTCAGGAGAAAAAAATTTCCACCCGTGACTTTTAATATTTTTAATAGTTGTTTGCTAACAAAAAGTTTTATCTTCCTAAAATAATCCATTCAGCAGTTAAATTATATTTTACCTTGAACGCCCAAATGGGGTCAATTTGACCCAAGTGTTCATTTTCGCGTATTATCTTTCCCGAAGGTTCATTTTTATCAGCATTCATGTTATTATTCTGCTACTATTATTTGCATGTGTTTCCTGCTCTCTCGTATTATCTTTTTCATTCAATTTTCTTCAAAGTTCATGTCACATTTCTAAACAGTTTTCTTTTCTTGCCCCTTCATATCCTCGTACTCACACTTTTCGTCTTGCTTTCGTGTGGAATATTTGGTAATAACTTTGTTGATGCCATCATACATTGTCACCTTTACGGTATGAGGAGAATACAATACTGTTCCCAACTTTCGCATAGACATTGTTGACTTCAACTCTGATTATCCTTCTTCGGATGAAGCAGTCTTTCTCTCAATTCCTGAAAGGGAAGTTCGTGGCATCGTTGTTCATCGTGGGTGGCTTCGCGGTTTGTGGTTTTTGAATTTGCGAAGTGATCATTATTTTGAGGTGGTCAAAATGTCTCAAAGACAAACATTACCTTCTGCTAACATTCCTGCGTAGCTGAATAAGATTGAAGAGGATTAGTCAGATGGTGGAGCGTGTTTATTTGACAATTTCGACGACAAGCTGATACTTGAAACATATGAAGAATTAACAGAATCCTCAGAATGTGAATATAAAATTTATAATTTTGGCAGGACAAATCATTCATCAGAAAACAGGCCCACATAGCATATGGAGGGGAAGAGGACGACGCGGCCACCGACCCCGTCGTGGAATTGCATGTACTTCCCCTGTAGATCACCACGCTGTCGATCGTAATTCAATGGTAGAGGAAGAATCATCTGCTGATGATGCCCACGTACACTCAAGTTAGAACCACACTCCGCCAGATGGGAGCACATGGCTTTGGATTCAACACCTCGAGGACGACTTTCCTCGCAGAATATTCTGAGGGAAGAGCCAGGTCCCACAGTCCATGATAAACGATATATGAGAACAGCGTGGAAAGTTCATGGCGTTTGTTTATAAATAAATCCATAGTGAATAATGTAAAAAAGTGTACTGAGACATAGGCCCACCGAGTCCTTGAAAAAAATAAGTGGTCCATCAGCATTGAAGAATTAGAAGCATTCATTGCAATGTAAAAACAAGGAGCTTCACTCTATATGTTCACATTCTTGGGGATGGTCCTTCTCTAAAGACAAGATGCCTAGGAACCACTTCTGTGAAATCATGATTTTTTTTTAGTTTCATGAAAAATCAACTAGATCTATTCTCTTGCAAACTGATAAATTTGCATTGATTTCCTCCAACTGGAATCATTTTATGGAAAATTGAAAACTTTATCACAAAACGGGGCAAATATAACAATTGACGAACAACTTTTCCCTCCCAAAGCTAGGTGCCAATTCTCTCAGTCTCAGCTCAATTCTACAGTCAGAAATACTGAATCATTGTAGATGTTGATTTGAGGAATGTGCTCACTGGGTTCCCTTACTTAGAAAAAGTTGATAACCGTCCCAATAATCAACAAATTTTGGATTATGTAGTGATGTGTCTTATGCAGCCTTTTCTGTACAAAGGCAGAAATGTAACTACGGATAACTTCTTTTTATCCCTGAATTTGCTAATATGCTGAAGGAAAAATGCACCAGTTTAGTTAGGACAGTAAATCGCTCCAAACGAGATGTACCGATCTCTCTCAGTAAAAAGCTGTATTCTGTAAGCTGTAGTATGGAGAAGAACTGTATTCCACTAGTGTACTGTAATGTGATGATATTATATTAACGATGTACCGAGAGAAAATGGGAAAACATTTCTTACTATTGAGTTCTCTTCACCCAAGCGCTATTGTAACTAATTCTAAGAAAATAATTCCAGAAACTGTTTCGTATTATAATGCAACGAATTGTAGTGTGGATATTGTTTACAAAATGGCAAGACAGTTCTCAGTTTATGCATCATCAAGGAGGTGGCTTGTTCATTGTTTTTATAATAATTTAGGTATTTCAGCAATAAATGCCGTAGTTAAGCACAGAGCCGTAACTGGGAGGAAAATTTCACGAATGAATTTCATCCAAAAGCTTCCGGAGGAACTCCGTTCTAATTACGGGAATAGGTGAAGGAGTCAAGCGCAACCTTCAGAAGTAGACATATATACAAAAAGAAATAAGTGTGAAAATAAAGAAAACTGTAAAGTGAATAAAACAATTTTGAAATATCAATTCTGCAAGATGGCAACCTGTGGTGTGCTAGAAGAACTGAATACACGTGTGTCAAGTGTATGAACAAAAGTCTGTTAAAATATAGTAAAAACAGTTAAAATGTTTAATTACAATTTGTGATAATTTACTGGAGTAATATATTTTTACAATTTCTATTACAATAATAGAAAAAAATCAACCAAACGCTTTTGATTTTTCGTAAACTTCCTATTTAGATACAGAAATAAATATCATGAGTATGTTAATTGCAACAAAACTACAACAACGATAATAAATAATTTCAATAGCGTGGGAGATATTTGCTCTTAACTATGTGTCACAATTTTAAGCGAGAAAAAAAATAAAACTGAAGAAAACGAGAAAATTATACCAAAACTCAAAGTAGATATTTCAATAAATAATTATAATGAGAAAGAAATGTACATAACGAACTGAAGAAATCATTGAATGTGAAGAATTAGGGTGCTAGTAAAATAAAAACTAAAAAAAAACATAAACATGAGCATGCCTCGTGAGAAATATATTTATTAAATACCGTGGGTCAAAATGACCCCATTTGGGCGTTGAATGATGTCGAGAAGTCCGGGTGTCCTAGTGTTAAAATGATCTTTTCAATAGTAATGTGATATCATAATCTTATGGATCTTTTTTTATATATTTCTATTTTCAATAATGCCCTTTTCTCCAATTTTGAGGTATTTTTTTGTTAGAAGTATGATGACACTGCGGCCCTGGAAACTTCCGAAAATTACATGATTCGCGGAAAAGTGCGTGTCCGTGTACGACATGATCGGCCTTTAAAGTGGAGTTGGACATCGTAGTCGACTCATTATCAATAGATCAATTACGAGTCACCTCTTGAGTGTATCTGGGGCTGAACGTGGCTCTGGCCTCAGGGTCACTTATTCCAGAAATTCTGATAACTTAAATATAAATCGTTGAAGTGCGTTTTGTAACCTAAGATGAAAAAATAGCGTTTTCAGGCTAGTTTTTCTGTAATTCAGCCTTGAAAGTCGAGGTTTTAACATGGTCTATGGAGATTGCTCATATTACAGCAGAAAAACGTCAGTTTGAACAAGAAAGCATGTATAAGCCTTAAATTATAACTTTCTAAGAAGCGAGACGTCCTGGGAAAATGAATAAAAATAAATTATAGGTATCTTACCTCGTATTTCTTAAAGTTATTGGCGAATAACTGCCGTAATTGAAGTCAAAATGCGGTATTTCCATACAAATGGCGCTGCAGTCGGCTCCTATGGCTGGACGAATATGGTCATTGCAAATATATTCGTTGAATAATCGGCGTCTTTTGTTTCTTAATTTTGGTTTTCTATACGTAACCCTATCACCAGTGAAACAAGGATTTTTAAACCAGGTTAATAAAAATGCGTCATTTAGTATTTGTTTTGACTCACATAGTCAGTGTAAAGCCACCTTGATAGCTTGAAGTAAGCAGTATTATTTAATAGTACAAACGAAAATGTTGAGTTGGTTATGTTGTATGACTCACTCAGTCAAGGTGGAACAACATTAAAAGCACTCTAGTACTACAGCTCTAGATTAGAAAAGTCCGGAAAACGTTTTTCCTCCACCGAAGCCGACAACCAAGGCAATTGGGGGAAATAAAAGGATGAATAACTCTGTAGTGTTGTGTAAAATATCACAATTGATGACATCACATGGATCAAACTCGCTTAAATGCTTGGAAATAATTTTTTCTCGTACAAACAGGTTTATTGACTATTTTCCTCATGTATGGGATAGCTCTGTTTTGGTGTCGTTGTCCATACTTTTCCAATCTAGAGCTTAATCAAGTCCCTGCATGATGCTCTTCCGTTGCTCCTTCCGCCGGCTATCTTCCTCGCACCACGCGGAAACCCTTCTTCCTTGTAAAATTTTCATGACCCCAGCGCCTCCTCCCACTTCTACATTCCGTTCCACCATCCTACCCCCAACTTCCACTCGAAGCCCTATTACGCGCGCCCTTCGAATCCCCTTGCGAGCAAGGTCCTACCTTCGACGCGGGTGTAGGGACCTTGCATACAAGTGGAGGCCTCTGCGCCGTCGTCGGCCGCTTTTAGTCGTCAAACGCAGCGCGACGACCGGTGTGTGTTGTTTGTCTCCTTTCTGAGTTTGGGCCGATTCTCTCCTGTGGCGCCAGACTGCGGTCGAGAGGGTGGGAATGGTGGCGTGGAGAAGAACGTAGTGAAATGGAATGAGTTTTTTGCGCCGCCACGCGGCAGTTTTTGTGCCTCTAAATGGTCAAGCGGTCGTCCGCCTTCGCTCCTTGACCCGCCACCTGTTTTTGCCCCGCGGTCAACTTAGTTAATTGTTCACCTTTCACCCACGAAAGTTAATTTATAATCGTTGTTTCGCCAGGTTCTTTCAAAATTATAGCGGTAGCGTAACATGGTAGTAGATGTGCAGAAGGGCCTTTTTTGTTCATCTAGCCATTCCCCGCGAACTGGCTCTACGGGAGAGAGAAAGGCAGTCACCGCGTTTGATTAACAGGATTCACAAGGTCGAAAACCTTAATTGCCACCTTGAAAATGCTCAATATGTTATTCACATAGGGTTTTGGTCCATCTATGTTTACATCCCAATTGTATAGACCGGCTTCTTCGGTAGGTTGCAAACAATATCAGCTTAATGTGAAGAAGCTTCGTTGGGATCGTAAGCGTTGTCGTGAGACTCACTGCCTACACTTTCCCGCCCTCTCAATTAAAATGTAGTAATGTTGGCAGCGTTGCCTACTATGTGCTGTCATTTTCCCTCCGCTCCTTTGCCAATCCCTTTCACATGATCCTTCCCCTCCTTTGCGTAATCCTTTCCACGTGCAACTACCACCATGTTCCGATACCTCTATACAGCGCTATTGTTTTCATCTTCAGCAGCAGGAGCATGGTTAGGCTCACATATTGAATGAGGAAATGCACTGTGCTCTCAGTCGAGTGTGCTGAGAATCGATTATAATTTATACATTTTATTTGTCCCGACTGTTGCGTTTGAGTATTATAGCCATTCTATTGACGTTTCCGTTATTTCAAATCGCTGATTACATGATTTAGCTGCCTCTTCTACCTTTCAATCGAATTTCATTTGCGTGAAATTATATTTTATTATATAGTTTGGTTATATATATATGTTTTAAAAATCATCATACTTCTATCCTCATTCTATGTGTACTTCAGAGCTACTTGGATTTCCACCGCAGGGTTAAAATAGGGTCACTGATATTTTTATCACAGAATGTCGGAGAATGATGCTGCAGCGATTTTTTCCCATATCAATCGCCTTCAAAAGTTAATTGACCTAGGGGATACATTTTTGAGGCAACATGAAATGGAGCTGTGGCTTCACTAGTTACTTCAAGTGTTGCCGCGAGACTCGAGACTTGCTTGTCCCGTCTGGAGCCCCATCTCGTTTTCGAGACGAGATCACAATTTTGACGAAACGAGACCACCGCCACGAGACTATCGAAAGCCTCGTGAGAAAGTGGTGAAAGAACCCTCGCCAGTGCAAAGAAGTATTGGACGTATCTAAGCATCAAAATTGTGACTTTCTAGCATTAATAATGTAATGACAGATTTTCAAAATTATTTAATCTCCAATCGAGCATTAAAACTCTTGCTCAAATACACCAATAACGATACCATAAGTGTGAGTCCATGAGCTGCGTGAGATAGTGGTAGAGTCATATGCTCCATATGTCTTTGAAGTAAAAAACAATGTATATTTCCAACAATATTTATTTAGGTACAACTAGTTTCTACGCATTGACGTGATCATCAGATACAAATTATTACGGTCCGGTATAATTTTTGCCTTCTTCGCTGTACTTGCGCTTTTGATATAGTGAAGGTTTTAAAGTTTAACTATGCGGAAATCCATTATCACTGAAGTAAAAAATCACAATGTATATTTCCAACAATATTTCTTAGGGTACAACTAGTTTCGACGTATCGGTGTCATTATCAGTTACTACTTTTTGCGGTCCGGAATAGCTTTAGATTTGTTTTCGGGAAGTCTCTCGGAAGACATCTCCTTTCATTGGTGAAGGAAAGTAGATAAAACAAGAAGCCATAGAGTAAAATGTGATCTGAGCAGAACCGAATCGATAATTACCCATTCGAATGCTACCAATCCTTATCGCCGCGTATTCCCAAGGTTGCCCGCCTTCTACTCCGGCTGGATGGAGAATAGCTGACGAATTAAAATTGTGCTGAGCAGAGGGAAGACGACACTTCATAAGTGACTCTATGGAAATGGATCTATGACATGGCACGCCAATTTCAGTATGATCTCTTCACAGCTGCTCACCCCACAACTTAACAGTGCCCCTGCTTTATATTCATTTCAGACCCTTACGAACTACGCACTAGGCAGTACACTTAAAAGCAGATCAGAGTTGTTGTGCGCTAGACAAAAGAAGACCTTCGATAATTTCATCCATGAGTTGTTTTTGTGTTGATTTTATGAAAAGCAGTCACAAATGGATAATGTAAAGTTTAAATTCTTTCATTCATTAAAGCAATCTACCGATTGAAAGTAGGTTTTGATGGAAGTCAGAAAAATCATCCAGACCTTTACACTTGCTACGACCTACCTACCTCTAGAATTTCTTTCATCAGCGTACGTCCTACCCATCTTCATCCCGTCCATAAAACCTATTCTCTTTCTTCCTCATCGCCGCTTGCCCATCATAGTTTCCTCTACCACGGCCTTAAGCAACCCATTGCCTCTTATTACTTCTTCCAGCCACCTACCTTGCCTTCCCTAAATCTCATCCAGAAGTTTCCTTAATAGACATGTCCAGCAGTTCCTCATTTATCTTCCTTTCCATCCACCGCACATTCTCCATCCTCCTCCACACCCACATCTCGAACGCCTGTAGCCTATTTTCATCTTCCTATCTCAGAGACTATGTTTCTACCCCATGCAATGCCACACTCCATATCAAGTT
Organism: Pyrrhosoma nymphula; assembly: GCA_963573305.1. Lineage (NCBI taxonomy): Eukaryota > Metazoa > Arthropoda > Insecta > Odonata > Coenagrionidae > Pyrrhosoma > Pyrrhosoma nymphula. The sequence continues at coordinate 98,367,899 of OY754332.1, read as the reverse complement.
CCTTTACAGTCTCTTCTTTATATCCTTACCCAAGGTCCCCGTCATCAGCTCCCCTGTTTTAATAAACCCTTCCTTCTCTATCGCTATTCTCCTCCTGATGTGTTTGCTTCTATGACCATTTTATTCCAGCGTACTTTCCAATTAATTAAATTAAATTTCATTGCTCGATCCCGTTTGTGCCCTGCTGTTTACATGAAAATCATCTCTTTATTTGTCCTAGAGAATCTCATAACTTTTGTTTTATTATTATTTATCTTCATTCCGTATTTCCTACACTTCTTTTCCAATGCATCTTCTAAACCTTGCAATCCCTGTCATGACCAGCTTACCAATTCCTTGTCGTTCGCGAATCTATCCGACTTTATTAGCTGGCCTCTACTATGGTTCCAACATATAGTCTTCCAGTGCCTCTTTTATCATTTTTTCAGCATAAATGTGAAAAAGGAAAGGCAACAACGGGCAGCTTTGCCTTTCCCCGCGACCAATGACTGCCCACCCTGATTCACCGTCAGCTACCTGTGCCCTATGGGCAATATATAAGTTTCGGATAAGTCTTTTAACTCGCCAATACATTCCCATTTTCTCGTGTTTCCCGTGCATTAGTTTTTCCTTATTTACTCCGTAAAACCCATTATTTATTCTGTAAAATCCCCTCATCAAGCAAAAATATCGTGAGTATACCCCACTCTTCATCACCTCAATCGCATCCCAAGGTGCCCTCCACTTTCTGATCCCAAACTGATTTTTGCCCATGTAGTAATTTGCATCTACTCTCCAACCTTTCATTTAATATTTTGAGAAAACCTTTTGCCGTATGATAAATTAAACTAATTGTTTTATATACTGCTCGCATTCTGATGCTTTCATCTCTCAGGGTTAGATATTCAGACGAAGTCCTCTGACAATATTCCTTTCTCTTATATACGATGAATAATCTCGAAAAAAGATCATCTTCCCACATTGCCGAAATTCTTCAGTAACTCCGAAAGTATGTTATATACTCCCACGGTTTCTCAAATTCCTCATAATGCCCTTTCTATTTCGCTGGCAAGTAACTTCGGCCTTAGTTATCATTATCTATTGTTCTATCATACCCTATATATAGGTTAGCAGGTCTATTATCGCTTTCATACAGCTCCTCCACGTGTTCTCTCCACCTACCCTGGATATCTTCTATGCTTTGTCCTTAACCTTTGGTATCGTTTGCACACTCTTACCGCCCAATAGAATTTACGCTGAGACGTATAGCTCACCTACATCTTCCTCTTCCTTTAACTCTTCCATTTCCTCATAATGTCCTTCCCACAGTTTTTCATTTTCCCTACCGGTTGCACGCCCATTCGTTAAGCCCATGTATTTCCTCCTGCCTAGGACGCTGCTGACCTTTTTTCCACATCTTTATCTCCATTTTCCTTATAATTTCTTTCGTAACGCACTGCCTTTTGACCTCCTCGTTACCACTGATCTTATTTTTTTCTCTGTCTCTTTTACGACGTTTGTTTTTATATTCTCCCATATTCACTCGATTGTTCCCATTCTCTTTGTTTCACCTATGTTATTTTCCTTTGGCTCCTGGTATTCACTACTTTTCAACTATTTCAGTTCTCTCAATTTCAGCTTCTTCACTCTCCTTTTTTTGCTAAGGCTTTTGAATCTAACATCACAGTTCGTCATAACTACATTATAATCTGAGTTCCCATACGTCCCCGGATAGCTTCGCGAGATTTGACACGGTTTCTAAATCTCTGCCTTACCATGACGTAATCAATTTTATATCTTCCGGTATCATCCGGCATTTTGCGTGTGTATCGCCACCTGGGGCGATGTTTTAACCAAGTTATTGTTCCCAGTTTATTTATTTCCCCTGCAAAATTTAACTGCTTTCTTACCGCGGTCATTTCTTATCCCTAGCCCAAGCCCTCTTATTTCAAATCCATCCCTTCCTTACCCCACCTGTCGCCCCTTACTATCAGATTTTTACTGTCCTGGGCAATATATCGTTATATCTCTTAAATGTTTGTATACGCCATCCAAATCTCTAACTGTGGTTTATTGTAGGCATGTACACCCGGACTAACACGAAATTCGTCGAGCGTGCTTTTATTTTTACCTCTAGTATTCCGTCGCTCACGTGTTCGAAGTTTACTACCCTCTTCCCTAATTTAACATTCAGTACTATAGCTACACCATGTTGCACACACTCACTCTCATCTCCCTCAATATAGATTTTCCTGTGACCATCACTCCAATAGTTCCCGCTATCCCTTCATCTCACCTCGCTCAGCCCCAAAGCTTCTATTTTCCTTTTCTCCATTTCTCTGCTTGAGATTGTCTATCATCCCAGCCCTAATCATTGCCCGAACGTTCGAAGTTCCTTTTTTACCGCTGATTTCCTCTTATTTTTCTTTTTCCTCCTTCTATTATTTTTATCGTATGATGATACTTTAGAGCAAGAATTTCATGTGATAACGACCGTGGAGACCTTGCCTTGCCCGCTACCGGTCACAACGGTAGTGGTGTCCCGTAGTTGCCAGGATTAAGTTCTCTTTATTGACTTTCATATTCTGAGTAATTGATAGGTGGAAGGGGTGGTGACTAATGTGATTCTACAGAGTGACATCTATCGTAAGATTACCGAACGTTTTGCCTGCGCAAATCGCTCGATTAATCGTCATTTGTGAGTGCTATAGTGCGTGGATTTATTCCGATCAGCGCTAACTTCAGCAAATTGAATGGAAAGCCACCATTAACACCGGTGCCTTTCAATTTTAGTACTTTTAACTATCAGTTCTAACCGTTGACTCCTTATTTACTCAATAATATAAATATCCTAGAATGGGGCGCGAGGTGTTGATTTTTAACGGTTTTGATCATTATATTAATCAATATATCGGTGTTTTGAAAGGATAAAGGGAACAATTTTATAGATTTGTAAATAATGGAGTAATGCTTTCCCAGAACTGATGTCAGTCCCTTCAGAAACACCATTCGCGGACAGCGTTTATAATGATGAAATGACTTTAGAGAAAATTTGTCTCACCTGATGCCGTAAGCTAATGCAATTAAGCCCTTAAATTAAAATGCTGTTATCTATGCCTTTAGAGCCTCACAAGATAAAATAAAGCATAACATTTTATTCTCAATCTTACTTTTTTATTTTTTAAGCAACCAATAATAGCATGATTTTCATTTTACTCGATTACTTTGATGTTTTCATTACGATAATGTTACAAGTTCATTTAGTTTTATATTCATATTTAAATTGTATATTGATGGATATCTTAGTTATTTTTCCCAGGATAATTTCAACATTATAAACATTTTTATTTTATATAAAAGTCCCTGTCATGTAGAAATTCCGAATTAGTTATTTTCTTTTCTAGTCACTATATTCACCACAAAGACTAGCTCTTCTTACATAAAAAGCATTCATTTATTTTCCTTGTGAAAACGAGGCGGTACAAGTCTTGTGCGAGACTCGAGACCTACTAAAAAATATGTGGGATATCTTTTGTCATCACATTTCTCGGCTTCTCGACGAAATCAAATAGCGTTTAAAAACATCCTTAACTCCGTCTACGAAAATTTGGCTCGAGGAGGCATATCGACGGTATGTTTCCACACAAATCTAAAATGACACTGATGACCATTCTTAAAAATTACCATTTCTGCCACTATTTACCGAGTCCAAATGACTCATGCACAGAGATAGGACAACTGGTTTTCCCCCGCAGGTAAATGTGTGCAGTAGGCAATTCCTCGAGCGCCATAAGTACAACGCGCGCCATAAGGACTGGGCAACAGAGCGCGTCTCTCCCTTTCTCTTCCGGGCATGCTCCTGACAGTTCAACGCGCTCTTTTTCCAGAATAAATGTTAATCGATATTGATTAACCAACGAATTCCTTTAAGATTTTATAAGTGGATTCATGATGATGAACTCGAGAGCTTGAAGAAGGTCCAAACGGCGGTGTTCAGGGATGCGCGGGACGGAATATAACGCAGCCTTGCGTCTGCATCTATTATTAAAATATTATGAAACTTCGTGTAATTTTAAAAAAAGACGTTTACTACAATAATTGAAAAGGGTATTTTGATGTTTTGAACCGTGTTGTTATTACGAAGCCATAAATGCGATGCATCCGTCCGGTACCCGGAAAAATGCGCTAAAATTCTGTTTTTAAGCACACACTGAAATCAATACAAACGGTAAAAAGTTTTGTTTGTCATCAATGAACGCAGAAATAAACAAGCTTTAATGTGACGTACTTCATTTTAAAATCGATGGAGCCGTATATGTGATATTAGTCTCCAAACTCGGGTGACGGAATTTTGTTACGGATAGTAGACAAGACAGATTTACGGAACGAGACTCATGACGAGATCAGACTTCAGGAAACGAGACTGGGATGAGACTAATTCAAGTCTCGTCTAGTCTCGTCTAGTGGCAACACTTCATTCATTCATTCAAGTATTCTACCAGCTGATTGGTAGGTTCTTGGACAGTCCCCATTTTGTATCCCAACCGAATAGAAATTGTCTCGCATTCCCTCCTAAGGATGGCCCGTTATTAGATCCCTCTTCAATTCTTCATATCTTCTACCTCCTCTTATTTCGTCCAGAATTCCTATCCTCTTCCTTCCTCTCCCACGCTTCCCCAGTGTTCTCCCCTCTATCACTCTCTTCAACATGCCCTCTCCTCTCAAAACCTCCTCCATCCATCTCTTCTGCCTTCTCCGAACCTCTGCCACAAGCTTCCTCTCCTCTCCGACCATATCCAATACCTCCTCGTTCGTCTTTCTTGCCATCCAGCTAACCTTCTCCATCCTTCTCCAAACCCACATCTCAAACGCCTCAAGCCTACGCACATCCTCCCTCCGCAATGACCAAGTTTCCGACCCATATAGCGCCACGCTCCATATTAAAGTTTTCACCAGCCTCTTCTTTACGTCTCTTCTCAGACCCCCCCTCATCAATTCCCTTCTCTTCGAAAATGCTTCTTTAGCTAGCGAAATTCTGCATCTGATGTCCTTACCACTAAACCCATTCGCCTCCAAAATACTACCCAGATACGTAAACTGCTCGACCTGCTCTATCTTCTGCCCTCCCACCCTTATATTCAGCCCCGCCTTCTTACTTCTAGAAAATCTCATTACTTTCGTTTTCTTGTGATTGATCTTCATCCCATACTTTTCGCACTGCCCCTCTAATGCATTCACCATTGACTGTAACCCCTTGGCCGACTGACTAACCAATGCTTGATCATCTGCAAATCTCACTGATTTTATCAGCTCCCCTCCTACCTTTATTCCTACATCCTCCTCCCCCCAAGCCTCCCTTACCATTTCTTCTGAATACACGTTAAAAAGCAACGGCGATAGTGGGAACCCTTGCCTCACGCCCCGTCCTATCGTGGCCCATCCCGATTCTCCATTGGCTACCCTAACCTGCGCAGTCTGATTCATATACAAATTTCGAATCAGACGCCTGTCCCTCCAATCGACCCCTAATTTATTCAACACTCCCATTAATTTTGTCCATTCCACCCGATCAAACGCCTTCTCGAAATCTACGAAGCATGCAAAAACATCCTGTCCATACTCTAGGTTTCTTTCTACTAGAGTCCTCATCACCGCTATAGCTTCTCGCGTTCCCGTCCCTCTCCTAAATCCGAACTGGTCGTCACCCAGGTATTCATTCGCCTTCTTCTCTAGCCTTCTGTTAAGAATCCTCAGAACTACTTTGGCCGCGTGGGATATTAAGCTTATTGTCCTATAGTCTTCGCAAGTTTTTGCCTTACTCTTCTTCGGTATAGGAATTAGTAGAGTCTTCGCGAAGTCTTCCGGCCACACTCCATCCTCATAAATCCTACGAATTAGCGCAAAAAGTTTTCCTCTTCCGTTCTTCCCCATGCTCTTTAAAAACTCTGCAGGTATGTCATCTATTCCCATCGCCTTATTCCTTTTCATGTCTCGTAGAGCTCTTTCAATTTCGCTATCTAGGATACTTGGTCCGATGCCATCTCTGTCGATATCGTCTTCCCTTTCTATATCTAACCTATTGGGCCTTATTTCTTTACCATACAGCTCTTCAACATACTCCTTCCACCTCTCCTGGATCTCTCTCGGTTCTACGATTACCTTTCCCGTATTGTCTGTTATCTTTGTAATTCCCCTTCCCTTATTACCACCCGTCAGTTCCTTCACTTTCCTATATAATACATCTACTCTTCCCTCTTTTTGGTATTTTTCTAACGTGTCGATCTGTTCTCTCCACCACGCCTCTCTTGCTTTCTTTGTTTCTCTACTAAGCCTGTTATTAAATTCTCGGTATTTTCTCTTACCTAGCTCTGAGTTTACACTCTTCCATTTCCTTCTCTCCTCCATCTCCCTGATCATCTCCTTCGTGATCCACGGTTTTCTAATTTTAGTTGCACTCACTACGCCTACCGTTGCTTTCGCTGCTTCTATAATTCCATTTTTCAAACTTCCCCATTCATCTTCCACTGCTCTAACTCCATGATCCTCACCCATTATCTCATCCACCTTCTCTCGAAACTTCTTCTTCATTGCCCCAGTTAATGCCTCCGTATTCCACTTACGTACCCTCCTTCCCATTCTTATCTTTTTCAGTTTTACCCGACATTTCATGACTAATAAGTTGTGGTCTGTGTCTGCATCAGCTCCTGGATAAGTATGCGAGTTTTTAGCACTATTCCTATATCTGTGACGTACCATTATATAATCTATCTGGAACCTGTCTGTGTCTCCCGGCTTCTTCCAAGTGTACCTACGTCGAGGATGATGTCTGAACCATGTATTTGTAATTACTAAGTTATTTCTGCGGCAAAACTCCACAGCTTTCTCGCCCCGGTCATTTCTTCTTTCTAGCCCGTAATCGCCCACCTCCCGCCCATCTCTTCCTTCACCCACCACCGCGTTCCAATCCCCCATTACTACCAGGTGCTTACTTCCTGGTATCCTACCAATTATTTCCTCTAGCTGATCGTACACCCCATCTACCTCCTCCTCTTTATGATTAGAGGTAGGCATATAAACCTGGATTATAACCAAATTCGTTGGTTCTGCTTTTAGTTCCACGACTATTATCCTATCACTCACCTGTTCTGCATACACTACTTTTCTACCAAGTTTCCTGTTCATTACGAAAGCAACCCCGCGCTGACTTTCATTCCCTCCACTATAAATTACTCTATAGTCGCCGCTCCAGTAATCCCCGTCATCCTTCCATCTTACTTCACCCAGACCCATGATGTCTACACCCACCTTCTCCATTTCTTGCTTTATATTCTCTAGCTTCCCCGCCCTCAGCATAGTCCTAACATTCCACGTGCCTATTCTAATAGTTTCGTTCCTCTTCTTTATCTTCTTTTCCTCTGCTGCTGCTGCTGCTTCGACTGAGCAAGGATTTCGTGTGATGACGACCGCAGGGGCCTTGCTCCCACCGCTGCCGGGCACGACACCCGGCCCTCTTGGCCGAGTCCCGTAGTTGCCAGGATTCATTATCAATTGAGAACTGTCCATAATTTCAAGGTTTTTGTTTTAATTGATGTAGTATTCCTTGGCCTTACTCAATAGTGTTTTTTACGTGACACCATCACTTCAGAGGCCGCCCCACTGGGGTCAGACGCCTTTTGCAGCCGCCTCACTGAGGTACAGACGCTGCGCGGACTACCATTCGTCTGTCTCCTAACCTTCGACCAATCTGGCATGGGTGACCCTACCAGGAGCAATGCTCCCGCCAGTGCAGCTCTAGGGGTCATCGGAGCACGCAAGCCCTTCAACCACGACAAGGTTGTAGTCCAAGAGAAGGGAGTGGCAACACTAGTTAATTTAATTAATGACGTATTTGTTTTATGGTACAAGAAATAATTACACAGTAATTAAGTTACCCATTTACTAGATCGTTCACTGAAGAAATATTACCCAAGTGGAGGCTACGAAGCTTTCTCGCCTCAGCTGCCGTTCTATTGCTAAATCGAATTGTTACTTCAACCAGAGTATTATTTTTACCTGTGGAATGATGATTGCCATAGTTGAATTCCTCGCATCCCGTTTCACTCAATGAAGTCTTATACAATTATGATTTTGAACCACCGATTTCGTGGCCACTAATGACACTTAAATTATGACTGCTAGCATAGTTTGGCCGGAAAGTCATTTTCCCATTGGAAGTTCTCTTTGTCCAATTAATTTCACTGATTGCCGTTTGATTAATTTCCCAGAAGTCCCGTTTAGCCTCAATGTTGACTCCCGAAGATGGATGAAGATTGGATCAAGCTTAAATATTTGTTTAAATATTTTTAAATCCATCTTGCACAAACACACGCTGTTATTCAAGGTAGGGATTTCAATGTGAGAGTAAGGAAGAATGTGGGGCGCAGCGAGGTAGGGATGGAATTTTGGATGTAGTTCTCCAAAAGGTTTTAGGGTAAATGTTAAAGAGGAAAGAGGTCAACAGGGAATTATCTTCAAATAAGTTTTTAAAAAAGTATTTATTGTTTTTCCTTATGTTTAACCTCTTGGCAGGAAAATGGCTAACCCTCAACAAAGGGCACTATATGCCAAGGTCAGTAATGAACAGGGCGTGGGAAGGACCATCACACCCCTCGGCTAATTTTTATTTAACCCGGAATATTGCTTACATGAAAGTTTATTTATTTTTGAGGCCCCTAACGAGAACATTTTGTACGCAGGAGTTGGCAACTATTGCTTAAAACATGATATATAATCATTAAATGGGTTGAGGTTTTACAATTAATTTAAGTTTTTAGTCCCTAGACTAGCTATGCAGTTAGTAAACCATTATCATTTGAAGTAAGATTTAGTGCTCTTTATTAGTAGATTATCATGTCATGGATATTGAGCTTTGATAATGGTGTACTAACCTCTATAGTAGATGCGTAAAGTAAAACCGCGTAAGCCGATTTCGCACCTGATATTGAAACGATGATTTTAAACCAATGCAAAACGTTTTGTTTTTCCTTCTTCCCGTTGAATTTAAAATGGGCACTGTCTCCTAATGTAAATTTACATTACTTATTTTTTATGACATTCATACGGAAAAGTTTCACCATACCGGCCTGAATGATCTCTCAGTCGTTCAAAGTTGTTGGCCACAATTTCAAAACTTAAAATGTTCAGTCGAAAGGATAAGTAAATTATAAACTGCCACGCTACGTTCATGAACTCGCTAACTCATTATGATTTCGTTTCATATGTTTACTGAGGTTTTCTTGTTTCACTTATTGTTTCCTATGGTTTCAGAGGAAAGATCCACATTCACGCTTTCTAGTTGTTTTCACGATTAAGCTTCGTTCTGACTGTGGTGCGGCAAAAATTTCCGATTTAAGCTATGCCGTTTGCTTTACAATGCCTTTTATTGAGTGCAGGCAATTGCCGGCCTCATTGCGAATACCCGAGTGGTATTCCAACGGAGTAGGCTTCGCCCTTTAGGTAGTTTTGCGCTTGTGTCTAGGTCAAATTAAGAGTTTTCCCATAATCAGGCATTCTGATGAAAACAAATGAAAGCATTTGGAGGCTCATGGATATGGTGGGAAAAAACACCTTTAGGTAAATTGAAGTACGTATTTGTGAAAACATTCCTCTGAGTGTTATTTCGAGAAAATATCACGGAAACCAAAGGGCTTATTGAAATGCTTAACCAATCACCTGGGTATGACGTATATATACGTCATGGGCGGTTGCTCCGGCACTGGGTATGCCGTATATATACGTCATGACGATTTTCGGTTAATTTGCTAAGGTAATGCCGTGATATTCCACCGCAGAGCTACTGCATGCCTTAGAGGCATCCTTTTAGTTTAATCTTCCATCGTTAGATGGGTTCTACCGTCCTATTCTGTGAAGCTCTACGTCTCGTACTGAGACGTTGTAATTGTGTTGCGGGTTGCATTCGCTTTGCCCCTACGATTCTTCGTTTGCTTTTCTTTTTCTCAGGTCGTCACGAAAACATATTTGCTTTCTCGTTCCCAAACATTCATTTCAGTGAAGTGTGTGCTATTTTATAATATCTTGCGCCCAAAGCCAGCCTTTTTCCTGGCCTCAGAACATTTTATGGTACCAAGACGGGAGGATAGTTCATGTTATTACTCCCGACGGCAAACCCCTCGCGCTCGGGTTTTTCCCGAAAGAAACCACCCTGCTAATCCTTCGCAAAGGGTGGTCTCCTAGGTTTCACACATAAGAGATGTATAATTAGTTGCTTTGAAAATCTTCAATCAGTAGAGTTTCCCCCAGTTATCCGTTGAGTGTTGGAGTAGCGGTTGTCGGTGTTTTTGGAGATTTCCTTTGCTCGAGTAACATGCGGAATATTTTTGCAGTTTTGTTGTTATTTCCGGTAATTTTATACAAAATATTTCATTTGAAATAGTTTTGTTTTGGTTCTGATTATAGCTTCGACAAGCAAAAGAAAACGGAATTTACCGACAGTGGAATAAATAGTTCATTTTTTTAGAAGAGAGTGATGAAGAAAGTGGTTCCAGCGATGAATACAACAATACTGATGTCAGTGACAGCGAGAAAATAGGAGGGAGAAGATGTCCTGGAGGATAAATAGATAACAAATCAATCTGGTTACCCCAAAGTTTTGAGTTATAATGATGAAGTGAGAGAGAAGTTCGAGTTTGATGGTTTGAAGGTAAGACTGGACTCGAAAATTGAGGATAGGGAGAGCATTCTAGAGTGTTACGAACTATTTGTGAAACCAGATTATGGAATTTATTTCAGCAAACGAGATAGCGTAGCAACTCATTTATTTTCAAAAGTATTCAGTGAAAATAGATGTCATCTTTTGCTAAAGTTTCTACATTTTGCGAATAACAGCACGTTCAATGCTAATGTTAGCGATAGGAAAATTTTCAAAATAGACCCAGTTTTGCAATTTTTGAGAGATAAATTTGCAATCGTTTACTCTCCTGACCAGGATATTGGCCATAGATGAACCTCTACTTATGTGGAAAGGTCGTATTTCCTGGAAACAGTGTATACTCTCAATGCAGAATAAATATGGTGTAAAGTTTTTGTTGTATGCGAAAGTAATTCTGGCTATATATGGAATTTTCATTTCTGCACGGGAAAGGACCCTATGTACAGTGAGATATATAAAGCGGAGAATATTAGTGCCTGTATCATTTTCGACTTAGCAGATGCCCTTTTGGGAAAGAGACATACTTTGTACCTAGATAATTGGTACACTAGCTCTAGATTGGTGGACAAACTAGTTGAAAGTATAACTGGCGTAGTCGAAACAATGGTTTCCAGCAGAAAAGAGTTTACCCAATCCGTGAAATTTGCAAAACTGAAGAAAGGAGAAATATCGGTGGCATTTCATGGTAAGATCATAAATGGGAAGGACAAAAGAGATGTGACAGTGGTAAGTACATTCCATGATACTGATATGCGTGAAGTAGAGAAAAGAGGGAAAATAGTGGTAAAATCAGTTTTAGCGCAGGGCTATAACAAAAACATGGGTGGGGATGGCAGGAGTGACGGCCTTATCCATAATAATTCATGCAATAAACTTATACAATAGTTTTCAATTTTATATTACTGCATTTCAATTGCCTGGGAAACTTAGTGAAATGCACATGTTTTTCTTCAATTTTACGTGGATAATCCTTTCTTAGATGTATTTTTTTAGTGTGATTCTTTTCTTTGAATAGAGGTTAGTGATTGTGTTCATTGCATGATTTACTGTAACCCTTGTACATTCTAACAATGTGTACTGTGACACGCTGGGTGTGATGGGCAGAGGAGGAAGGGAAGTTTAGTAGGGAGTGAATGGTGACGTCAAGCTGCAGTCGAGGCTGTTGCCGCCCGCCGGGCGTCCGGGAAGGGGAATATGCAGGTTGGGTTCGTCTACTGGGTTCGAGCAGGATGAAGTGGAGGTTCCATTGTTTTCCCGGCAATTCAACAAATATTTCACAACAAATAGTATTTTTTCATGATTTTTTCCTAAAAATATTCTACTGTACCACTATTTTCAAAAATATAGCATAGAGTAAAAACTCTAGGTGATAAATTATAAATAAACAATTTTTAATTGTTATTAATTTTTTAAATTAATAAATGCTCTCTTTCATCATAATAAATCTTCATTGATGTCTTTACCTATTCCATACATTTCATTTTGAAATTACTACAAATTCCTGCATATTATCGTTGAATATGTTAAAATTGAAAATTAGCCAGCAACAATTTATGGCATTATTAAAATGTTACTCCTTCAAACTATATTAATCATTATTAGTTTATCAAATATGAACTATACTAGTTAATATACAATGGATTTATATAATATTGTCGAAGATTTTATCATTTTACATATATATTTACATATTTTTAATAATTTAAATTAAGAATTTTTGTAATTAATTAATATTAATTATAAAATCACTTCATTGTTGTTCAATAATCGGTCAAAAAATTGGCTAAATTTTATGAACTAGAAATTATTTTGACCGCTTAAAACTTCCTATTAAAAAAAGGTAAAAATACGCCTCGATTCTAAATTAAATACCCACCACGGGTAGGAAACCGAGAATTTAAATACCCAGATGAGTGGTTAATGGTCTCATTAAATTGCTAAATAATATTAGAAATGCTGCATGTACCCCAACCAATCTTCGGATCTGGCAGTAAAGAAAAAATGACATACTATAGGCATACGACCGTAGAGACTAGCTCAGAGACTGGTTATTTTCTGTAGAGTTCATGAATATGACAAGTTATCAAACCCCGTCTCAATGACAGATCCCACCGAGGTATACGTCCCACAATTTCGCCGCTATTATCAAAACACGTATTAGACACGTGGCCAATGGGACAGTGCTATACTTCTTGAAAATAGGCGGGAGTAACCTGGCTTTAGAGGACCTTGAAAGGTGGCCCAAAGTAAATTTTCGGTCATTTCCACTCGCTTAAGCTGTTTGAATAGTGGTAGCGAAACATGGTAGCAATCACCTACGCGAAATGTCTTCAGCGAGTTGCATGATCATTTTATTTATTAAAACGAAGCTGCATAAAATACGCCGACATTACTTGAAACCCATAGAAGAATATCTTGACAATTGGATTAAGAGCCATACACATCTAGAAAGATGTTGTGAAGAACAAATTGAGCATTTGTAAGTTACGAAGATTATCAGGGTAACAAAATTTCTTTGCTGAGTCAAACTCGGAGACCGCCAACAAATTGACTACTCCACTGAAAACAGCCTTCTGCGCCGCTTCCACCATGTTTCGCTACCACATCGACTTTCATTTTACCGCGCACTATGCATTGGCTCCCCCTTCGTCTACGGGTTCGGAACCGCCTTACCCATGCTGGCAGTCACTTTCATCCTCCTTCTTCTCTGAAGCAATCACAACGTTTCCTCCCACACCTCCTGTCACCCTAAGCCATGTTTCATTACCATTTCCTGACTCGCGACTTCCCATCGCCTCCTCCATCCCGTGGACCCCAATCATCACTGCTCCCGATCAAATTTGAGGATACCGGGACTATCCACGGTGTTACCTTTTACGGAGTCAACCGCAAGTGCACGTAAGTGCGACATTCCACAGGGGAAAAATCATTCGCCTTGACCGGGACTCGAACCCGGATGCCTTCTCTGTGGAATATCGCACTTATGTGCACTTGCGGTGACTCCGCAAAGGTAAATACCGAGGCTAGTTCCGGTATCCTCAAAATTGACCAAAAGAGCGAACACCTCACGGTGTTCCATGTTTGGCTTTATCCTCTCGGACTGTGGCGCTAAGTGCACGCTTTGGACTGCTTCTTGACATCATATGTCTAGCAGTCCTGAACGCCTTGTTCCTATTAAGCCCTGAAAAATCAAAAGGGGAGAATGTCGCCTCGGTAGCTTAACTGCTTAAAGCACTCAGCTTGAAATCGAGGGATCCGGGTTCGAGTCCCGGTCAAGGCGAATGATTTTATCTCTTTGGAATGTGGCACTTCTCACGATGTTCCGCCTTCTCACAGCGAGTCCTCCTCAGCCCAATCTAGCTGCCAAACCCATCCACCCTCATAATTTCCTTCTTTTTCTCTTGACCTACCCTATTATCTCGTAGCATTTTGGCGTCTCGTCGACCCTCCCTCGCGATTAGTCTCTCCCATGCCATAGCGTGCAGATGGTTTCCTTTTCTTTCTTGGAGTTTAGGATATTTCAGCGGAAAAGGTATTTTAGATCACTAGAGTTTACATCGCATCGGTTGTACGCTGGTAGATAACTTAATTCAGTTTTCACGATTCGGCATTCAAAAAAAGAATCAATGTGGCAAAAATGTGCTCGTAAAGTTAATATTAATAATATTTTTGAAAATCTTACTATTAGATAAAAAAGAATATTTTTTAGCGTAACTATACTTCGTTATGTGGAGCCACATAAAAACCAACTACCCTGTGTCACGCAATGAATCTTCACCTCTGAATTTAGTAATTTTTCGAGAGAGTATATATAAAGAGAATTTGTTTTGGTGTTCACCAAAGAATATCACCCACGTCTTAGTCGATTGAAGCCCCGCAGTCTTTGAGAAATCCTTTTGCATTTTGCGAATTTACATTTTTTACTTCGGTTTTTAAATGTTCTACGACGTAATCCGGTTTCTAACCGCCATTGCTTTCCATTAATCCACATGCCTTCTGGTAACTGTCTCTGATAGCATTTTCTATCCCTTCTCTCCAACTTAATCTGGGTCTTCCTCTTTTTTTCTGCCTTGTGGATTCCACATTTAAATTTGTTTTGGTAATCTCTCGTTTTGCATTCGTTGTATTTGACCATACCAGCCAGCCAGCTGTATTGTTTTATTGCCAACGAATATGGTGTGTATAACTCCCATTAGTTTTTATCGTATCATTTGTAATTCTTTCCCTTCTTGATATCACTGGTGCTCGTCTCCAGTAAGCCATATCTGTAACAGTAAGCATTTTTTTTGCTTTCTCCTTAATCTGCCATGTATCACACCCATATGTGATAATACTTCTTATAATTGTGATGTACATTCATGTTTTGCTTACTTTAGATTTACTTTGATCCTTTAATATCCTCTTCATCATCGATATTGCTCTTTTACCTTGTAAATGTCTGTTTTTCTGGCATCATCTTAGGTTTCATTAGGAGTTAATTTAACACTCAAGTAGTAATATTGTTGACAGTATTTTACCTCTTGTCCATCTTATAGATTTATATTTTGTTGTGCTCCCCCAATGCACATATTCCTAGTCTTGCTGATATTTATTTCCAAGTCCCATTTTTCAAATGGGACTTGGAAATTCCTCAATTAGGTCACGTGTCATGTAAGATAAGTCCTCATGGTCCAGGCTATCAGTATCTGGTCATCTGCAATGCACAATGTATATAAGGTGTTAATACTATTCAAAGCAATAACCGTTAATTTGCATTTTCTTTTGCATTCTTTGAGGACTTGTTCCAAGTATATTTTGAATAATATGGGGGAGATGCAGCAACCCTATTTTTAACAGTTCGTGATTGTAAACTCATCTCATGCTCAATTTCCCTATTTATTCTAGCTGTAACATTTTCGTATAACTTTTTCAATGCTTTGATAAGAATCAAGCTGACGTTTTTGCTATCAAAGCTTTTCCATAGTTGGCTTCAGAGAGGGACACTGTCGTAAGCTTTCTGAAAATTGAGATAAAGTAGATGAATTTCCTAATCGACTGTCTCTATTTTCTCAATTGTCTGAGTGACATAGAATAGGTGGTCAATGGTAGTTCTACCAGCTCTAAATCCAGCCTGTTCTTCTGCTTCAAGATCTTTATATTTTTTTCAATTATTTTCAAAATCTCTCCATATATTCTGCTGGTAGTGTTGGTGACTCATATTCCCCTGCAATGTTCACATTTGTCTTTTCTACCATTTTTTTGTATAACTGAAATAACATTTAATGCTCTCCATTGTTTTGGGACCTCTGCTCCATCTATGAATTTTTTAAATAATGTTGTTCAATGGCAGTATAGCTTTCCTGTACCATTTTTATTAATTCAGCGTTAATGCCACCTGGGCCAGGTGATTTTCCCTTTTTAAGTGTAGTGCAAACTCCCTCGACTTCAGCCACAGTTATTATTAGATGAGAAACTATTACATTTATTGGATTTTCACCCACGTTCTCATTGGTAAATTCTTTTCTGTTTTCTGTTTGTAGGTCACTGGAGTCATTTCTCCATTGCTGTGAAGAAATTGGTGATTTTTTAAATGAGTTGCCAGCTTTCTTTATTATGTCGTCCATCCAAAAAAGCATTTATTTTATTGAAGTAATTTTCCCAAAATTATTTTTTTTCTATGTGTTATCTTCTTCCTCACTCTCGATTGTGCTTTTTTAAAAAAAATAATCAGTGTCATTTTTAGTGATTAGGAATTGTTGAAATTTTTGTCTCTTCTCAAGTGTATCTTTTTCAATTTCCTCAACTCAGGCAGTACGGTTCATTTTTTCCGTTTATTCACCTTAATTATTCCTTTTTCCATTTGCATTTTCATTTTTTTAAATGTTTCCATTTTTCATCCCGTTTAATGTTCTTTCCTCCTGACGCGGACTTTTTTTTACATTTTTATTCGATTTTCCCATCGAAATCTTGCGATTCAATTTAAGCCGATATTGGGAGATTTCTTTTTTCTATAGAGCGCTGTTCAATTCTCAATACAGGAGTAAGCTTGTCTTGCACTGGTTTCAGGCCCTGCGTACTAGGCAACGCGCTTCAAAACAGATCGGTAGTAGAGCTGATGCGCGCTTAACAGCGAAGGAACATCAATAATCCTATCTGCGGGTGATTTTTTAAATTTGATTTTCAATAAAGGCCTCAAACATGGACAGTGAGATTTTTTTTTAAATTTCTCAGTGCTAAAAAGCTAACGTATTGAAATACGTTTTTGTACGAATTTTATTACATTCGTCTGTGACGGATGTGCACCTACAGAATGCCACCAAGTGGCAGCTCTTCGAACGTAATATTTGGGTTAACATTTCTTTCTTTTTTTAGAGCTGGTTATACTTAATATTCTTATTCACAGCATGGTAAAAACCTTTCTTGCTTATATATGTATATATATATTCAATCAACGAAATTTACACGTGGTGAAAATATATCCAATAAGGAGTCACAGGCGTGACAAGTAAAAAACATAGTGGCACAAACAAAAGAAACTCACACGAATGGTTTAATTTTCGACAGCATTCAACTGTCTCATCTGTCAACTGTCTGTGTCAACATAAGGGTCTCTCTTTCTCCCCCACCCCAACAGTAAACCGCGTTTTCCTCCTCAAGGATGTCCTATACTTTTGCCGGAACTTGAGATGGAGAGTATTTTGGGACTCTCAAATCCAAACTCAGTCACCTCCTAAACCTATTCATAATGCTTTACTTAAGTTCCGACCCCCTTCCTCCCATGAACCGAAACTCCTTGCCTCAAACCATCCGGCCGAAGTTTTTATCAACCTCCTTATGTCCAAAATGTCCAGCTCTTCTTTTTTAAACTCGCTTAATCCCAAATCAAACCTCTCGCCAGCTGAATCCATTGCCCTCCAAAAATTAATTCATAACCCTGACCTCGTCATCACTCCAGCTGACAAAGGCTCCACAGTTGTGGTCCTAGATACCTCCGACTACATTGCTGAAGCTAACAGACAGATTTCCGATACTTCCTTCTATGCCGTAGTCCCAAATGATCCCAACCCCACTTTTCAAGAAGAAATAATTTGCTTCCTCCAATAAAAAGGCCCATAAGAGGGTTTATCCACCGCCGAGATCTCCTTGCTCTCCCCTCCTTTCCCCCGCACTCCGCACTTTTATATCCTCCCCAAAATTCACAAACATAACCATCCTGGCCGACCTATGGTTTCTTCCCGCAATTCCCCAACCGAGAGAATATCGGCATTTGTCGATTTCCACATCCAACCACTGGTACACGCATTACCGTCCTTTGTAAAAGATTCCTACCATATCTTAAAAATCCTTCATTCAACCTCCCTCCCTCCGGACACCCAAATCACTATGGCTACAATAGATGTCACCTCCCTCTATACTAGCATCCCTCATCCTGAAGGTCTGTCTTCACTCAGGTTTTTCCTGTCCAAACGTCTCAACCCGCATATCCCTGGTACTGATTTTCTTGTAGAGCTCACGAATATCATCCTCACCCACAATTCTTACTCTTTTAATAAAAAATTCTTTGTAAAAAACAAAAGGTTGTGCTATGGGGAGTAGGTTTAGTCCCTCCTATGCTAACCTCTTCCTTGGCCATCTAGAACAATCTTTTTTGTCCAAATATCCATTAAAACCCCATTTGTGGCTCCGCTACATAGATGACATTTTTCTCATCTGGCGTCATGTTACTGATTCCCTAAATACGTTCATTTTCGCCCTCAATACCTCTGCCTCCGTCTCCTTTACCTCCACGATTTCCAACTCCCAAATAACCTTCTTGGATGTTAATGTTGCCTTATCAGGCTCAAAATTCCACACCTCAGTTCACATCAAACCTACTAATAAGCAGCAATACCTTCATTATAGCAGCTGCCACCCCTCCCATACCAAACGCTCCCTCCCCTACTCACTATCTATCCGTGGCCATCGTATTTGTAGCAACCTAGATTCCCTCGACAAATTCCTCACCAACCTTCATCACTCCCTTCTTAAGCGCGGTTACCCAGAATCCCTCCTTCATCAAAAAATTCAAAAAACTCAAAAAACTCAGAAAAATTCCGGCTCCACCAAACCTCCTCCCACCAAAGACTCCCACATCTTCTCCATTTGTACCACCTATGTCCCAGGTGTACAATCCCTTAATTCCATCTTGAAAGACCTCTATCCCATCCTTAAAAAACCACGTTTTCACCACGAAAATTTTCTCTAAGCCCCCCTCAATCACCTATAGGCGGCCGGCTAACTTCTCCGATATTTTCAAATCCACCAAGCCCCTCTCCAAAACCCCTGTTGCTTCCAAACCCACTCCCTCCCCCTGTAATCGTGCTAGATGCAAACTATGTCCTATCTTTACCTCACCCCCTCCTCCCAACGCCTCCATCCCCTCTCTCCCTCACCCTCCTTCCTCCTCTTGCATCACCAGCAATGTAAACTCTGCCCAGCTTTTTATATTGGTGAATCCTCGACTCCCCTCAAGATACGTATTAAAATATTCCTTCAATGGAATAGCTATATTAGTTCTCCTCTTGCCCACGTGATGGAGCTACCGTCCGCGATTACCGGGAAATTCAAATACCCCACATTATTCGCTCTTTTTCTAAATAGTTACTCATACATAAATAACGAGGTGTGTTACCTCTGGCCTCTCGTTCGTAGATTTTAGCGGGGTTACCAATTCCAGTCTTCTTCCACGTCCATAGGCTGGTTGAAAACCGCTTCTCTAGTACCCATGCTAGCATTTTCAGGTCAAAGATCCTTCGACCATATGGTCACCATACCTTCATACCCTACCTTCCATACCTACCATACCAATCCTTCGACCATACCCATAACATATTGTTCCAAATGTGGGTTGAAATAAAGTATATTGATGAAATAACATACTGGAGTTCAAGTTAAACTTGCGTAAATCATGAGAAATGCAGAGGAATGGTTTGCAAGGTAAAAGTAATAGTAATTCAAACATATTTTGTTCAAGGGGAATTATATGTATGGAATATGCATAAACATTGAAAGGTTGCTATTTATTTAAAATTGATGAAGAAATAAGTACCAATGAAAGAAACACATGAAACCAATTAAAGTAAAAAAAATACTCAAGGGAGGAAATGCAAGTATAATTTATGAGCATGTTTACTGAGGAAAAAAAAACCAGTCAAATTGCCCAAGATGAGGTGAAAATAATAACCCAAGGGAATGAAAAACTTCACAACAAGGGCCATGTAAGTCGAGGCCATTAAATTACACCATACGAGAGATAGAAAATAATAAAACTGAGGTACATAAGTAAAAGCTATTAATGAATGGAAATCAGAATGAGATTAATCATCAATAACCTTATAACAAAAAATCACGATGCAGATTATTATGATGAGCAAAGTACTGGCGAAGTCAATAAGTAATAATGTATTGAAAGTCATAGCTGTTTCACGGAATTATTTATTCACATGTCTGAACAAAATATTTTAAACTTTAGAAAGTCTATTTTAAAACATGAACTTGGTAATTCATAGAAATACTTGGTAAATAGAGTAACATTCTGTTATTTCAGATCATATTCGCCAAACTAGTTTGCGACCAGTAACCACTTCACCAGGAGTTTCACCAAAGTGACCACAGCCATCCAATGCTGCGAGAGACGTACGCTATACAACTAACTCGAAAGCACTCATTATCATGACCATCGCAGAGAACTCAAAGACAAAATAAATTAAATGCCTTCAATAAACCGACCGTAATGGCGTAAAAGGCCGGGCGTAACGCCCGGCCTTTTACGCCATTACGGCCGGTTTATTGAAGGCATTTCGTTACGGTTACGGTACTATCATCCGAATGAGCATATTTTGTTGGTTACTGAGTCAGGAACATAGCTCGTCTATAGCGTCAGGAAAAGATACTTACGGCTTCAGTACCGATAAATAACGATTGGTAATCCACCAAACGACACATTCGGCATTCGAATTAGTGATGGGTCGGTCGTGAGAGATCGAATTCCGAGAGCAAGTTCTCTTAAAAGAAAGATCGATGAACGACTTCTCTCCAATGACCGAGGCGATCTTCACCGATCGCGACAGGAATGATTGCATGACATCAAATATCGATCACGAGACTTGAGACCGACCAAAAAAATCTTGAGTGAGTTTTATAACGAGAGATTCCAGAGTTACTCGCTCTTTCGTGAGATGTAGGCAGTTATTCGATGCTCCGCTCGGTTGCGCTAACAAAGACGCAGCGTAATAACAGTGAACAATTTACATCACGACATAAATATCTTGCATCGAGAGAGTTTTACCAGTTTTGCTGGCTCGCTTTTTAGTAGAATAATAACATCATTAAAAATGAAGACCGAATCCGTTACACTGTCGGCAAAGAGACAGCTGGGTTAAGATTCAAAAGGAATGCAATGGAAATTAAACATGATCCAGGTACTTATCCGTTTGTTAATTCGCCAAGCAATGCATTATTTGTTACTGCGTTGGCTATGTAGTGCCGTTATTTATTACGTGCAATAGGTTAATCGTCACTTGTAAGTAGTATAGTACAATACTATATCCCTATGAATTGTTTTCCTTTGCCGCGACGAGTCGTAAATTGTGTGATAATTAAATATCTGAGTCTATGACGTGATCGCTTAGAAATCAAACCTGATACCCATGCCGCTGTATTATATATATACCGGCCGTTTATATAAACAACTGTGATTCATATTGCCAATGCATTTTAAAAATTCAACTCCGCTCCTCTCTCTTCAATCACTTTTTCTAGACTTTGATGGTGTTGCTGTCAATCAAGAATGTTTCCAGTGCTTCATTGGATGTCCGTTGGCTTTCCCTTCGTCTGAATTTTCTTCCCATATGTCTTCCGAAGTATTGGCCGAAGTATTGTTAAAATCACCGGTGAATTCATCCAGAATTGTTTGTTTTTGGAATGCAGTTTGCTTTTGGTGTTATTTCAAATATTTTTAACTGCAATCTCATCAGCGAATCCTTTTTTCGGAGAATAAAATTTCGTATGTGCCAATAACTCTCTTTTTCATTTAGAGGAATGGTATTTGAAGAACTTGATTCAGGGAATAATAGCGTGATTCCAGTTAATATAGGTTAGATCCAAACACCGTTCGAGACATGATAACTGCAAATTATGATTACCCACAGGTAATTTGATTCATACTTTCATCATTATACTTTTGTAGTGAATAGTAAGTTAAAAAAATGTACATAGGCTTGATCAGTAAATATCAGTATGAGTTTCCGGAATTTCATTTGCATTTGCGCTGAGTGTAGCTTCAATAAACGGTACAATGTAAATATCGTAATACTGTAATTGGTTGTAAGCAAAAATGAATTACATGAGTGGGCCATTACATCAGCCTTAGGCATCCCATTGAAATCGGCAAGGAGATATTTCAATCAAAATGTACTAACATGTTTAGTAAGGCAATATATGACTTCATACCACCGATACTGTGTCACTTTAAATTGGCAGAAATGCTGTATGTGAGCAATTAAATAAATAAAGACTGTATTTCTGCGTGCAATAGAGCATCATATACTGTAAAATAGTGACAGGAGCTTACAATTAGACCATATTCATTCAAAATTTAATTCCTTGGAAAGGACAAATTAAAATTTCTGATAGTACTAATTACTCATTGTATATCCAAAATCCCTGGTAAATATTTAGCAGGAAAATTTAGAAGGAACCTGCAGGAAGTTAGCAGAACATTCATGAGGATAATCAGAAACCTATAGTGGCAAAGAAAATCTTATTTTGGTTTAAAAACTGATGCCTATCTTAAACATTGGTGGAGTAATGCAATTATAGCATTGGACTGTTATCAACGTCTATTCATTCCACATTCACTTTAATTCTTATATTTGCCTGACCATGACATTTTACCACCATTATAATGGTATACAGATAGCTTAACAGACATATATATTTCAGTGGTCATGACCAGCAGGAAGGGTGGAGTGGTAACTGCAGTTACCACTCCACCCTTCCTGCTTCAAAAATTTCTTTCCTTAAAATGTTTCAATTTAGTTCTGCGCATCACATCCATTCATTTCAATTGCCTATATTTTTCCTACCTCTCCCAATGAAGCAAACCTTTCCCTTCAAAAGTGCCTTTCAGGACCTCATTTCCTCTTAATTACCTACTATCTGACATAAAGTGGACTCCTAAATTTCCTTCACTGTTATATGTAACTTCAATGCCTAGTCAAGTATCTCTTAACTTCTCTTCTATCTTACTTTCATTATCCTTCTCGAGAGCCACTCCTCATATAACTTTAGTCTAATCTCACCCTCTCAACATTAGCCAATGGTTTAGATCCACCGAAGTCCACAACCCTTTATAAAACCTTCCAAACCAACCTTTTGTTTACATCCTATATCATTACTTGAGGCATTACATATCCCCCATAATTCTTGAATATTGCTGATACAAGACATTTAATATCTTGAGTAGGACACCTCGTTCCACTAAAATTCTGCCCCAGTTACAACTTCATTCCACTATTTGTTTTTTGCTATTTGTCTTAAGCCTCTAATGGTTTCTACTCAATGACCATTCTCAATCTATACTCTGGAGTGAGATGGCAAGCCACTTACCATGAGGTAAAATATCCACAGATGCTGAGTGGACTATGTTCCCTTCGTTCCTGCTCTTCGTCCAATCTGGCATGTGTGAGCCTAACAGCTATAATTACCCTTGTTAATTTCTACTACATGTAAACAATACATCATAGCATGTCCTTTGATAACAGTTGATTAATATTCATAAATTTACCAAAGATCATGACAATAGGAGTCGACTTAAGACTTAATCATATTGGGGTTTCAAGGAACGTATTCAAAATAAGCCAAGTAGTATTTGTAAAAAACCTACACCAACATTTATTTCACTTATTGATTATTAAAAATAAATGGATCTATGAATGGTTGCACAACCCTTAGTTTTCATCACCCCTGATGACAATGACTGAGTCAGACATCGAAACGTCAGCCTACATGGAGACCATCACCCTGTTGGAAACCCGAGAAAGCTTCTTAGGTTCCTCATATCAGTGAAATAAATAATATTAATAATATGTAACAGCATTCATTAAGCATGAAGCATTATAGACCAAATCCATTTTACACTAAAATTTTGTTATAAGTGAAAAATCATTGATTACCTACCATTGCTTTATTATCCATTCATGACCCTCTTCTCCATTAACTTCTTCAATTTATAAAAGGGTGTTACCAAAACTATGAGTGCATACTTGACTTAAATTATGACAGACATTTAATTTAAATGAGGGCATAAAAAATAATTTTATGCTGATCAAGTTGACTTTAAGTCACACAGGAACGACATCTGTACACTTAAGTTGACTGCTAAGTAATTGAGTACCTGGATAACTTGAGGCACACAACTTATCACATGATATTGTTTGCTCTCTGCTGTTAGTGATGTCTGTTTGGATTTGGAAACTGGCTCTCTTATAATAATTTACTCCATAATACCCTATATTGGCATATATCCTTTGCCTCTATTGCATTCATACATTACTTCATTCACACTCTCTCCTATTCTTAAGACTCCTAATCTTCCTCCTTTAATGTCTCTTCCACCACATCATGAACCCACAATTTTTTCCATCTTCCTCTTACGCTATTCACTCCTCAATCACAATCCTGTTCCAATACTCAACTCTAATCTATTATTTAAACATTGCCAAACCCACAGAGAATAATCCTTTCATAAAGTCCATTACGGTAGCATGAAGGAAGATATATTTTCAAAATGTCAAAAGAAAATTAATAAAAAGATATTAGCTTTAGTTCCCATAAGTATCCAGTAAGTATATCAAGCAAAAATCAACATGAAATACACTCAGAATCTTTACTCTTAATAATCCAAGATGGTATGTATATTGTTCTAGCAAATTCAATGATTGCATGGGGGAAATAAACATTTGTCACAGTATGCACAGCTGATTTTTCTTCTTTGAATCAAAACTAGGTATGACATACAACTGTTATCACTCATATGATATGTAAACACTACTGTTTTCTGATTACAGTTCTATAATATAGAGAGAACTGGCAGAGTGGATATTGGTCTGAAGTTATTGATGGCTATAACCATTGATATGCACTAAACCATTGTGTAAATTAATAATTGATCAGAGGCTATTCCTTGCAAAGATAATAAACATATATATTGAGGTCAGATATTTAGTAAACATTCTTATAACCTGATTGTTCCATGCATTTCATAAAATCTACAGAGTAAACTAGTTATAATTTTGCCTAGATATAGTATTCCCTACCTGTTACATGATATAGTCTAGTAAATGGCAACTAGAGTAGCAATCAGATAGCAGAGAAACTCACTGACGCTTACATATTTTATTGCATTGCATTGGTGCTTCTTAATGATAGCAGAAATATCATCTAGAGGAAGAACGAATGTAGTGGGTTTAAAATTAGCACTGTCAGTGCCAAACAATTTAAGAAGATTCATCACATCCTGCAATCAGTTTTTAAATCCCTACTCATACACATCATAATAACAAATATTTTGTGTGTATTAGGCATTTCTTATAGGTAGCTTAGAAGCAATATATGTTAACTGATAAGAATTAAGATATGTATAACTGTTGAATACCCTGTAAGACATAACTATAATAATCAAATCGTTTTCGTAACCAATTAACATCTCCAATGTACGGGCAAAAGCATTTTGTGAGGGGGAATTAATATAGCACTAAAGATTCAATACTATAACAAAGTGCATTTTTACTGAATATACATTTTATTGAAAGGTACGCAGGTACATATACAAACCATCATTTAATAATATGCTTTTTAAACATTTAGAATCTATGTGTCATTGCGAAAAACATATTTACTGAACATCAATATAATTGACTAGTTTGATTAGTTATCTAAGTGACGAAGTGCATGGTGAAACCCCAACGATTTTAATCGATGGCAACAAACGAAGCATGTTTTGTAAGGAGCGTTTTACATTAGATATAAATCACTCAAGTGGCTGAAAAAATGCATATATTTCAACAAATATTGAGAATAGTAAACGTGAAGTCCTATTCAGTTCACTTTGGCACAAGAAGTGCTTCACGAGAAGAAAACAACATCACGACAGAAGCAACTTCACAAAAAAGTATTCATCGTAGGACTGATTGTTATTATTAGAATCACAGATATATATATATATGCACAGCGAATGTCTTGGACTCCTGTATTTGCACTAATACTCTGAATTTATGCTTTATATTTACGATGTAAACAATAAACGACGAATATTACGTTAACCTATGAACAAATCTTCGATTTTGGCATTTATTAATATTGTAAGTACTCGACGATCACGAGACAGTATTTCAGAAGCACAGTAACTAAATTATAGATATATAGTACGATGTAAACAAACCTTTACCAAAGTTGAACGTTTGCTTTTTTACATGCAATTCACTCTTAGACAAACACAGCAGCAAACTATGAGATTATTTCAGGGGGGACTGTAACTTAAAAATCTACGACGTAAACAAACAAAAACCCACCATTAAAGGCTATTTTTGAAGCACTAACTCTTGGTAAATTTACGACATAAACTATAACTTTAGCATAAGTTGAACATACACTTTCTTCGTGTAACTCACGTCCAGAAACACAACGCAATATTATGCCATTTCAGAAGCACAGAAACTTTTATAACCTCCATGGTGTATTTCCTGTTATAACACATCCATTAGGAGCGTAAGTCTACCTAACACAAATAACCTTTAAATATAAAAATATCACCACAAGAACACACGCAATACATCACAGCACATATAACATTTGTAATCACTGAATTTCCATAATTGCATTGTCACTTAAATACACGATAAACCATCGTTTCAATATTCTCGACAAATATTACGTCTCGTGAACAAGTGAAACAGAATGTAATTGAAAATTGAATTTTAGTGCTACAGTCGGATAATTTGCTTTAAATTCTTACAGCCAAAAGAAAACGTTGATCGTTTCGAACTACATACCAATATAAAATTTCGCTACTAAATTAGTATTAATCATTGGTTTCTATAATGAGTTGTTAATAATTTGTGGTCCATAAAATGTCACTCTTCAATAGTTTTGTAATCAAGTGGGATATTCCTAATATCCTTCGTATAACTATACTTAAAATCACAAACCAAGAGCATTGTGTAAAAACAAAACAAAACTTCGCACGATTGCACAATTGTGCCTTCAATTGTTTTCAAAGAATTACCCACAACTCCACGGAAACCGGCACTGAACTAGGTAGCTGCACTGAAACTCTGTGCCTGCTCTGTGCTATCAAGAGCAAAGCTGTACACCTCGGTCATGCTTACAGTATGAAACTCACGAACGACCAGATTTTTTATCTATCACGATTTTCCTGAGAGATCATTGATCGTAGGCAACTTGGACTGCTCACTAGCTGGAAAATCGGTCTCTCTGATCGACGATCGAAGATCGAATCACAAGCGGGAGTGACCGACGCGACCGAAATCTCTCAAAAGACCGACTTTGCCCATCACTAATTCGAATACAATATATGCAAGCAAGCCTGACAGCGCATTGTATTAGTTCGGTAGCACGTGCATTACAAACTTAAAGATTCGGCAAGTACATTACTTCGTTCCCATGATACGCAAGAACCTCATTTGAATATACAATTATGTCAATAGTAATTACGGCCTAAGTAGTCTGTGCAACAAAGCAAACAAAAGTTGTCAGCTTGAGACGTCATACCTCTCAGCTAGGGTTCCCATAATATATTTATGAGAAAACGGGACACATGCATTTTTCACTTAAAAAACTGGGTCATTTCGTAAAAAGGCGGGACACATTAGAAATGATTAAAACATAATGAAATTCACCATGTATGTATAATGAATCACATTCGCCCTTAAAACGATTAGAAGAATAGATTTTCAATATATGGTAGGTTAAAGTTCATGTTTACACGACATATTAGCATATTTATCACAATTGTAAACCTGATCAAGAAGCTCCTTTTCCTTATATATTTGGGGATGGAAGTCAACAGAAGACAAATCCTTAAAATAAGTCCTTACAATTATTAAAGCTTGTACTGTTTCATTTAACGAAGGAAAAATCTCTTCTTATACTATCTTTAAATATGCACGTACGTTTCCGTATGTTAAAACTATGTGCAACACTTAGTAGTAACCCTACTGAGCTGACGTCGCGTCATTTGCAAACCGGTAACCGTGTGTATGTTCGACACCAGGGGTGCTGCTTATTTAAAATGAAAGACTAATGCACTGCTTTCAGGAATGATACTTATAGAAGAAAAAAGCGGGACATTTGGAAAAAAAAGTCGCGACACCGGGACATTCTATAAAAAAAAGGGAGTGTCCCGGGAAAAACGGGACTAATGGGAACCCTACTCTCAGCAGGCCTGGGAAAGAGAAAATACGATTCTTAACTACGGATTAGCCAAACATAAACGCATTTTTAATTCCATTACAAGAGAAAGAAGTACTTCACAGCAAAAATAACTGCTTACTCCGTCACCTCTGCTGCTTACGAGGAACTGTTTCCACATACGGGGTGATTCCCTCCTTTCAAACCACATGAGATCCGTGGCATTCCGCGGTATAACACCCCCTCCCTATCGTCGAAGGGGTGGGAGGAGTGTTTCTCCTTCCTCGTAGTTATCGCCAACTCCGCTAGATGGAAGGGATTGAGGTCCGACCAGGGCGGCACCGGTGAAAAGCCCATGATTCCAAAGTTAGGAAGAGGGCAGCAGGGGTTTTAGGCGTTTGTGTCGTCACCACGGGGGGAGGGTGTCTACCGGCATTCATGCCCCCCATTGGGTTTAGCTGGCCGGGAAATTGAAAACAGAGAAATACCATCCATTTCGTTTGACGCCGCTGCCGTTGATGAGCACGCGTCTTCAAAAATGACTCCTGCACATGATTCCCGTTTGGTTGCGCTCTGAAGCCAAACATCCCCGCACTTCCCATTGTAATCGCTCTCATATTCCGCTTCCACGTGCAATCGGTGCGGTCGCTAACAATGGCCCGTAAAGTACTGCACGGACTAGTTGAATCGGCTGCCATCCAAACATTGCCGTGAGGGTCCGCTTTGACCGCTATTCATTCATTCGCATTATGATTGCTCCCGATAGCATCACGACCAGGAATCGTGTCCGCAATATGCGATGAAAAGGCTATTCGCTATTTTATTTGCATTTTGGAATTCCCAAGAGATCGATAATCTGTATTACGTAGAGTTGGAAACAAAGGAGCCATTCCACAGGCTAGTAATTCTGGAAAGAATCGGTGATGTCATTCAATCATAGAGTGGAAAATTTATTCTAAGCCTTATGATTAAGGATTAGTACTATACATTCTGATTTAAAGGGTCTATAGTGTACATTTGACGGCTGAATAGATTGAAAATGAAGACAGCTAAATTTTAGCTCGGGTCCAATTGGGCTCCACTTGTTATTGCTGGAGTTGACATAATTATTCCATCTCTTTGAGCTCGAAAAATATTTCACTTCAATGCGAGAGGAGATGACATCCTGGCGATCACGATCCCCAGTTTGTGTGTAATTAATATAAACGACGTGGCTTTCAATGTGTATACTTGAAGTGGTGCGCTTTGAAAGTATTTTTAGGTACATTTGGTCTTAGTAGTTGATGAACCCAGTAAACCCCGACAGAACTGAGTAGAACCTCGGAAATTATTTTTCAGTGCACCTGTGTAGACAATTCATAATGGTAGCGCGTGAGTTATTCTCATGTAGCCTTAGCTTTCAGTGCAGAAACTCTTCGAAGATTTATTCAACACGGTCGATTGCGCATTTATGGCTTGGATTTCTCTGTGCTGTCGAGCCATGTGGTCGCATTTACTTAAAGTCAGAAATTTAATTTCGTCCAGAGCATGATATGGTTTTGTCAAAATTGTTTAGCAGAAAATGAAAAATGGATTTCAGCTAAATTAGTAGGCCAAATTTTGGTGAATCTAAAAAATAAACAGAATGAACATCATAATAACCTCGATTGTTTGCTACAGAATGCAACGTAATTGCATGGATAGGAGAATTATTAAATTTTCGTTAAGGCTTTCCGACAGAAGATGAGGCTTTAAATAATAAACTCATGAAGGTATCTTCATCATCCATCTATGTACGACGCAGGTAGCCACTGAAAAGGGGGTTGTCCAGGGTGTTTGAGCAGCAGGCCTGAAAAGAGGAAGGGAATAGGGCATAGAATGGAAGTATGAAAAGGTGGACGGGTAGATTGTTGCATTTGGTTTCTTCTGGTGCGTTATGAGGGTATGTCCGTGAGGAATCATGGGCCTTTTATTTCTTGTCATTCAGTACACAGCCCTCTTTCTTCAAAGGATCTTAGATAGTTATTTACACAAGTTTTTGATTGCACGAAAGAATTACCATGGTGATATGGTAGATAATACATGTACATCTGCTTAAAACCCGGCCGCCTCAATGGTGTGTGGCAGGGGGTGAGCTGTCAACAACACGCATTACCCTAATATAGTTAATATAACTACGACTATTTTTGCATTAGCATAGTTTGCTAATGCCTAACAGGCAAAGCCTCGCAAGTATGTCCTACAATTTAGGTATGCTATCAATATTAGAGGTACCGTTTGTTTTAATGTATTTTTAACTACTTAAATGGACAGAGATACAAGAGTGATACTGAGTAACAAGCGCGGGGTGCTGTTAGTACTCATTCATTTCATTCAAGTATTCTACCAGCTGATTGGTAGTACTAGGAAGTTCTACAAGTATTATAATCAAATCAAATAATACAAATATTTGGGAGTAAGTCAACAAACTTTCTACACTACCTATCAACAAACCTAGTTTATAGCTGAATAACTTGCTTCCAATACTGAGGTTCAGGGTTCCGATCCTAGCAGAGTCAAACATTTTTCATATGAATCCCGATCTCTGCGTGGGTGCTATGTGGGGGGGCGGGGGAGTTCAAGTTTAATGCTCTGTCGGGCAGGACGATAATCTATGGTTATCCGGTGCCTTTCGCTAGGGGGTCGGCTATTTCCAACATCGGGTTTCTCTTAACTTTTCCTGCATTTCCAATCCTCATACACCTACTATCCCGTTCAAAACGGTGAAATTTACGTCGGCAGTCTGCCGTTTCCCCCAAATAACAAACTCAAGTGCTCCTCAGCCGAGAGGTGAGCAAATTAACGTCGTTGTTTTAAGGTTGTGTTGATCAATTCCACAGGAATAAACAATTTTCCGATTCACTTCAGTTAAATTCAATAACCTCATTAGCATTGGTTTCTTTTCGAGTTATACTCTAATAGAAATTAATAATGCATTACTTTTGTATTATTTTGACGTGTAATCCCAAAAAATGTCAATTTATTTACTAAAATAAAGAGAAATCTTCAGTCTGCTCCTTCCTTATGCACCATTCACTCATTCATTAATTATAAATCTGTTTCACTGTTTGACACTCGGCTATTCACTCAATATCGCCAAACCAACGAAGCATAGTCCTTTCATAAATATCCAATGCCGGAGTTTCCATCCATAGTCTTCCACCCCCATATCATTACTTGCTCTACCTCTCGTTATGTTACGAATACACTTCTCGTATACCAAATACGCACTGTGTGTGTATAATTTAATTTTATTTCAGGCTAGCCACTCAACCGTGAAATCCATGAAAGGCGTGAATTTTGAAGACCGTGGAAACACCATAAAAGTCATGATCTATATATCTATTACTTTTTCCGCAAACGATTCTCAAGTACCCTATTTCCAAACAATTTGAAGGATTATTTTAAAAAGAATTTAATTTATCATGAAGCAAAACGTTTCGCAGCAATCAACCATCCTCTCTTCGCCAAACTATCCCTTCGTCCATTCATGACAATCATTGATTTTCTGCATGTAATGATTCCAATTCCGATAAAATTTCAATTTCCAAGCACTGCTATCAGTAGTTCATTTTTTAATTCATTTAAATGTGGAATGGCACCCTAAGTTATTTATTTAGGAAAACTTTATTACCGCGATGAATTTTGGTGAAATTTAATTTTATAAACGCTTGGACCGCTCAAATTAGGATGTGAATTCATTTCATAAAACTCGGCATATAAATTTTACTGAATATTTCTGCTGTAGAAAAGAGCTGCTTGGAGCCTAGCACAGCCTTTCGGTGAAATTCTGGGCTTATACTTTCTTTTCCTCAAAGAGTATCTGGCCAATTTAGATGCTATGGGATGACGTCCTACGTATTCCTAATGAATCCGCATTATCACTTATTCGTACATACCGCACATTTTTTTCAACACCTCCGAAAACCAGTAGTTCACTTTTTACACATAGGTATCTCTCTCCGCACCTCCTTTTATCGAACTTTCTCAATGGTAAACAAAGGGTACCATGACACATGAATGTTAAACTTCGTCGTATTTGACAAATTTTAAACTTTTGTAATGCTTAATCAAATGTTATCATTTGTAAAATATGCTTTTCTTACTAAATATGACCACTGTCTTTGCTTTTTCCCCTCGCTAAAAGAACAATTCCTGCAATTAGCGCGTATCGTTCTCCTGCAACATTGAAACGAACAAAATTACTCGATGATTATAGGAAATACCCATACTATTGTCTGTCAAATAGCAAGAGAACCAAGTTACACTCATTATAGTAATAAAATTTGCGATGGATATATTTCCTGCTGTATGATAAAAAAACA
The DNA here is from genome assembly GCA_963573305.1 of Pyrrhosoma nymphula. NCBI lineage: Eukaryota > Metazoa > Arthropoda > Insecta > Odonata > Coenagrionidae > Pyrrhosoma > Pyrrhosoma nymphula. The sequence goes on along the minus strand of OY754332.1, from coordinate 98,335,421 downwards.
TTGACTTTTTTCAATTTATATAGAAATGAATTAGATGTCTCATACCAGAGTCAAGGAGGCAAATTAATTCAGGGCCGGTAGTCTAAATTATTTTTGTTCGCACAGACTAAATCATTTCATGCGTATCACTGTTTTGAGAGGAAATTAGATGATCTGTGTGTTAATTATTTCTGACAAACGAATTAAAAGTAACATTTTCCTGAGTTACTAAGTAGAAATAAGTTATTGTAAAACTTGAAATATAACAGTTTAGCCGCTCAGTCTATTTTAGACCTTTCGAAATTAGTTTCCTATTTTCTCGGTATCCATTGTGAACTACAAGTGATCAAGATTACCCTGGACTACGCGGGCATTAACACATTCACTTTAATCAATTCAGAATTTTTCAGAAAGTTTCCAGTAAACCGCTGCCAATTGCTCGTAAAATAGTAAAGAATTATCCTTTTACTTGACATTAAAGAGAGAATGAAACATTACATGTACGTGGGTTCAGGGTCATGTAGGCATTGGTGGAAACAAGGTAGCTGAATCGGCAGCAAATGTATCCATTCGCAAAAATGTTAGATTAAGTCTGGTTCCTCGCCAGGACCCAGAAAATACGCTGGAGATTATTCTACTAATTGAATGGCGAAGAAAAATAAAAAAGGAATGCTAAACTCCGGCATGCTTCAAGTGCGGTCTTGCATTGGGAGCCATCCTTCAGGAATCGTTGTCGAGAGGTTCATGGTAACAAGGAAACTCTACGTAACTAGGGTAACATCATTCTTGCTATATATTATCCGATCGTGGAGTCCCCTTAGTACAACGAACTATGAGCCTGATTTTGTCTCAGGACACTCAGCAGTTGTTTTAAGGGATGATCAACTTTCGTTTAAAAATACTGCATTAATACAAATGTTATTTCCATTAAATGTTAAGATTATTTGGTTCAAATTCAGTAATTGTACTAATCACTTGCCTATCAAGCATCAACCGAAAACAATCAATGGGGTTCTTCATATTATTTTCATGCCTTTGACACAAGGTGTTTTGGAAATTATGTTGCATTGAGGTGTCCTTCTATTGGGGTGCGGTTCATGTTTCCTCCATTGCATTGTAAAGAAGTTTTAACATCTGTAAAGTCTCTATCAGATAGGAATGAGGATAAGAAAAAGACTTTTATCGGAGGGAGGGAGAATGTTGAATGGTAACGTTGGCGCCCCAGTTGCCTGTCCACTGCCCCCCTAAGTGTACGACGAAACTGTAAACATGATTTCGTACCTAATTTGTACATCCAACAGTCTCAAGGTAATACGTCTTTCTATTTGGTGAGGAATAGTCGCGGAGGTGCAATTTGTGAATAAATAAGGTTTGGGTTTTCGAAAACGATTGGCGCAGCGTCTCACAAACATCGAATTTAATCGAGCAGAAGTAGCTAAAACGTGAAAATTTGTACCCTGAAAAGATTAAAATATATTTCATTCCAGCTACTGATGAGGAAATGTCAGGGAAGGAAGCTCTAAAAAAATCAATCATAAAGAATAATCTGGTGTGTCCAGGGCACCCCGCGCGAGTACCGCTGGGTTCTTTTTTATACTATTTATATATACTGTATATGTGTACTGTTTTCTTATAAACAGATCTGAAGTACATTCATCCATTTCACGATGGACGAAAATAATCAAGGAATCTGCTACGTTTCCTTATTAATGAACGCAAGTCATTGAGAATCTTTAATGCTTAGTGGTAACTTAGTTATGCTCTGAGGCTACCTCAAACAAGCAACAACATTTGAGAGCGACACGACGTTGCTCACTCGAACAGAAGGCTTTCCTTTTGCCATTTGCATGTAAAAAATGTTTTTAAAGCGGGAAACGCTTAATAATTGCCACTTTCCGTTTGGTAATATGGCTTGTCAAAGGAATAAATATTCATCGAAGCGAAAATGCCCTCCTGTAATAGATGGATGATACCTGATTTGCGCAATGGAGAGAGAATTTTATATGAATGTAGCGGATCATGCGGGGATAATAAGCAGAGGAAAAATCACAGAATAGAGTCAGTTCAGTCACACGCAAAGAAATATGAAAAATGGGAGAAATCGTGCAATAAGGCGAGGAGATGAAATTCTCTAGATAACATTAATTCGTATTTCGAACATGTGGCATGAAACAGCCGTAGACATATCCATTTCTCGCTTGCCCCCGCATAAAACTTCGTCCTGGGGCTGGAGGTGGTGGAGGATCAAAGGTTTCGGGCGCAGAGGGTCTTATCAACAATATTAGGATTCCCTTCCAGCGTATCGCTCCAACCGAATTCCGACCGCAGTGCCGTCTTCTGCTCCTCCTTGCCCATTCCTTATCGCATTCTCCTTTGATCTCACTGCAGAGTTTTCCTCCCCCTCCCCCTACCACCTCCCCCACCTTACCCTTCCTCCCGTCTCAAGACCACATACCTTCTGCTGATCGCTTCCCCCTGCCGCGACCCCCCTGCTGAAATGAAAGCGGAGCTCAGTCCTCCAATGGAGAAAGTTGTCGTTTGCGTCTCACCTGCGCGTCGAATACCAATACCAATGTATTTCGCATTTCCCTGATTCCCATCGGCGCAATAGGTATATCCCTTTCATTTCGGAGTTGATTCGCGGAGACGGATTTTGGCGAAATATTGATTCAATTCGTCTCGTCAGTTGGGATACATTTGGTGCTAGCGCAATGTTAATCGGGGGATTTCATTATATCTCTTTCTTCGTCATTCATCAATTTTTTGCTGAATAATTTGTGGCGTTTGCCCATCACCTCTATTTCGGCCCATGGGTACAAAATATGTATATTATTCGGATTGAGTGGTGTGGAAATTCCTTTTTTTGCTCGGATTGGGCGTTTTTCTACGTCGGGCTGGCATTTGACATCCGACATGCCCCTAAATACGGGATAGTATTTTATTCTGCGAATATATTTTCGACGAGTAGCCGAAACTAACCGAGGTGTGTTCTACTTAAATGAAGAATCAGTCACGGTAGCGCAAGTTTTATCAAAGTACTCCAAGCGACTGAAAAGAGGATTAACCGTGAACGACGTCACGCCCTTTTTAAATCATGACCTTATCTTTCCATTGAGGTTGAAGATAACATATAGTTGGGGATTGGTTTATGGCGGTGGCTCTGGTACCGTCATCCGATCCCGAGGAATTGGGTTCTTATTCCGGCGTTTGCGGAGATTTTACCGTTCAGAATCCGGATCCTTGCTTGTGAGTAGTTTGGAAAGTATTTGAAGTACATTACTCCATCCTTTGTATGAGACATTAAACCGTGGTCTTCTTGGCACCTTTCAAAAAGAGCAGGCTAACGCCGACGCTGGGTTCCTCCATTCCCCAAAACCCAGTCCATCACCAACCTACCAAACTTTCCTCAATGGCGTAAATGATCTCAGTTGCCGATCGCCTTCTCAAATACCCAACTAATCAACAAAACTGCTAATCGACTGCTATTGTCCTTTTGATTGTCTTAAATTGTCATGCGGATTCAGAAAAGAAGCGTGTGTTAATACAATTCTTATTAGAATGTTTTCTATCGCATTCACGGGTGAGTGCATTACCCATGCTAACTCTCTCAAATGCATGGTGCGCAATATAACACGAACGCTATTATAGCTCAATGATATGAATAACTTACGGTGAAATGCATGATATCTCCTTAGCTCAACGGTAATTGTAATATACTGCGGGTGCTTGCAACCTGTCCCATACGATTCCCTCCAATTTCGAATTTTAGTTTCATTAAAAACTTAACCGTCGGAGCTTGGTTCACAGCCTAAATTCTTTTGAACGGAGCTTCAGGAGACGGGAAATTCGTTGACGGCCCTATCAAAACATTTTTTCGAGGTTTGATGCCATTTTAGTTGTATTTTCGCTCTTTAATCATATACTCCCCATTTATATCGTTAACGTTAAAATTAAATTACCTACGTTTTTGGTAAAATTTTCAGGCTTAAATACTTGCTGAAAAATTTTAGAATACCCGCGGTAAAATCAATTGTTTTCAAAAACTTTCTCTTAGCGACTAAACGTCTGCATTGCTACAAAAAAGTGGAACCCTTTATTTAGTAGTTGCCTTTGTTCTGAGGTGAACACCTCTGAAATATTCTCATCAAGATGCCTCATTATATGATAGTTGAATAAGCCTCGAATTTTATTTGCAATATATTTTTCAAATTTTAATTGGCTATATTTATAATAAAACGCAAGGCTAAATACAAGGCATAGCTGTACCTCAACCTTTCGAAGAAGCTGAATCGCCACATTCTCAGGGCAACATGTTTAAGCGTTACTATCATCCACCACTCGTTAATAGAAGTAAAAGATTAATGCTGAAATTTTCAATCTACCATTAAAGTTTGGTATTCAGCACTTTTACTAATTCATGCCAGCATAAGCCCCTCTAAATATTTAAATTTTGCCTTCCAATTCATGAAAGGTCGAATCCTTTCCTATGCCTAAGCATCGTCATATTTTTTACGAGAACACTGTTTTTAAACCAGTTATGGTTTTTTTCTCTAGTAATATTTTTGAGATAATACTTCAAGAAGACGGGATGAAATTCTTTAAAGAATACTTTCGAGGTTTATCACTTCTACAGAGCATATGTAGCATACTAAACTATTACATTTTATCCTCCTATGACATTTGTTGCCATCTCTAGTGTGAATATTATGCGTTATTTTCCAGGAACCATGTTATTATAAATATTTTGTATTTTTTCCACTTGTAGGATGGGTATCCCATTAAGAAGTGAAAGCAAATTTAACTGAAACAGCAGAATTGGAATTACATTTATTTACTTTTGATGCGGAAGTTTCTTCATGATTTTGGTGGTGGTATTATTACCATCGTCATGACGTAAAAACGTCTGGAGTGAAATAGCCATAACTGAGATACTTTTTTTCGTGAACTATGAAAGTGTGATATTTGTCCATTAGTATCATTAAAAATATATCAAGCCTTCGTTTAAAACGTAATAATATCAAGACAAGATTTTTTCGTAAAAAAGTAAACATATTAATTACGAATATTTGCGGACAAATGCGATAAATATATACACCTACGGTGAAACATCTAATAGAACTATTTAATAAGGCGTTCCTATTCAGTTACTCTAATTTTTTCATTGATATTAATTCTAGAAGTGATCTGTTGAAAATAAAATTATTAACTTAATTAAGAGTCTCAGGATGGGTTGGAGAAAGAAGAGTACTAGTTAATATGAAATTTTTATTTTGCACGACCGGTTTCGACAATAAAAACTTGATGTGGAATTGTAGTGTTCTTTCCCCAGCCCTTCCCGAGATGAGATAATTCCACCTTGCGAGGACCAAAGCCATTTATTAAAACTTGAGAGTCATTTAAAATAGAAACATTTCAATATGTCAAATTTCTAAATTGCAAATGATTTGAGGCACGGACCCCAATACGTAAATCACTGCTACAATCCACTGGAAAAAACGTTTATACTTGTACTTATTTCCACATTTGAGAGAATGAGGCACTAAATGAAAGAAATAATAAATGTGAAGCAACGTTAGAAGTGACACAGTTGCCAAAATGATGGCAAATTCCAAAATTTAAGTCATTTTACAATAAAAATGTTAAATATAAGACTTGGTTCAATACCATGGTTTCATGGTCATGACCATGGTTTCGGCACATTTTTGCCATTATCAATGTCCAACAATATTATTTTCGAACCTGTAGTCGGTTTTTTTGAACTTGTAAGTGTGGAATAGAACCATGTCTTTCATTTGACTTGTTTGAAGGGAAAGTATTCCATCAAGTGACGCCTGAGACATTTTTTAGAATTTAACTGAACTTAGACACATTGACTGCACATTAAAAGGTGAGACAAAAATACTTTAGGAAGCAAGAATGTCACTACAATGGCTAGAAACGCAATCAGTTGGTTCAGTCAGGTTTGAGCGATTTGTATTCTGTCATAGGCCATGGCACCAATAATGGAGAACCCCTGTCGAAAATCTGTAATGGAGTAAGCGTGGAGCTGGAAATTCCTGAAAATTTGGTCCAAGCCGGCGTGAACCCTGTGAGTGGAACGTGGAATCCCCAGCAAGACGCGGTTTGTCACCGATGCCGACCGCGGGAATGGGTTAGGCCTCCGCCCGGGAGGCGCGGGTTGGTGTCCGAACCGCAGCCCCCAGCCGTGGGCGTTCCCACTCCGTCACGCACATTTCCCGCGATCCACTCCGGTCGGGAAGGGATTCTACCGCCGTCGCAACTTAAGATTCCACAGTTAACGAACGTAAAACAATTAATTATTGAGTTTCGAACTTCCTCAATGCATTTTTAATGCTTGCTGACGAGTTTGTTTTGATTGTCGTGAGGGTTTTTCAGTTTCCACTTTGCCTCGGCGAAAAATTTTGATGCTGTTGTGATTTCCAAGTTTCACGCGAGGAAGTTTAAAATGAATTAATTGTAATGTAATTTGTTAAGGAGTACCTGTACTCAGGGCCGGCGCACCCATTAGGCGAACTAGGCGACCGTCTAGGGCGGCACTTTCCCGGGGGGCGGCAAAAAATGGAAAAAATAAAAAAATTATCTACGCCAAAATAAATATTTTTAAAATCTAACGAAACATAAGTGAAAACATTTTTTTACAAAATAATTGTTGATATTTATTTTTTTAGTGTGAGTACAGGCTTTACTCACACTACGCTATAGATATCGGTGTAATTTTTGAGCTAGAAATGCTTTATAATTATAGAGACTTGCTATCCTCAGACATAATTAATTGCATGATGCTGATTATGATCGTTTGTTATTCTGAAATAATCACATGAGCGTAAATAGAGCCCTTAAAAATATTTTCTTTCCAAATATTGAATGAAAAGACCCAACTTCAGTGAAAAGTGCTTTATAATTACGTTAGTATTACTATGCTAATTACATAATAAAGCTTTTTGATGTTAGGTTACTTGTAAAGAACCATGAGAAATTACCACTAGTCGCTGACAAACGGTTAGAAAATTAATCCATCTTACTGTTGAAGTCATGCTGTAAGTTTGCGAGTATTTGAGGCAATATCTTGTTCGCAAAAATATTGTTTGAAAATGTACATTGAATAAATTTGGTATCTCGTTAATTTTCTGTACCATTTAAAATAGGCTATTAATAGGTATATTTCAACCTTTCGGTGAGTTGAACTGTGCTTATTCTAAACTTGGATCCAATATTTCAATTTCCATTTTTACATACAAATGGTGGGGATTTGTACACCTTCTTTACATCTGACCTTAACGTAACATTCTAGTAAAATATAACTGCTAGTAAAATGTACTGCCCCGAGTTAGTGGCAGGAAATAATACTGAGTTTTTCTAATGGATTACCCTGGGTAAGTCAATGCTTGTCCTTCTAATGTCGACAAAATACTATAGTTATAAAACTTTATCAGTTTTTTATTCATCCAAATCGAATCAGTCCACCCAGCCCACGTTATTTTAGGGCGTGATTCTTACGGAAACACTGTTTTAACTCATTCATTAATGTTGCAAAACAAGTAAACTACGCTACCTTTCTTATCATATATTAACGACATATTAACGAAAGAATTAACGAAGATTAGTGATCTAACGCATTAAAACAAATAATTAATCACACGAATTTTCTTTAACCCTTAAGTAGTCGCGTCGGGTCTAGAAACCAGAATGATTCTTTTAATGAAAAGAACTTACATTTAGTTAAATATTGTAGCAATGAGTGCCCCATGTAATCTCATAACTTACTTTTCTATTTCTTTCTATGCTGTTTTTGTTTTCGGAAACATACATTATCTATCATTATTTAGTGTTTTGACCCGAATCGAGTGTTGGCGTCATGAAATATATCACACTCTGACCCGACGCGAGTGTTTCATCATCATCATCATTCTTGGCGCTACAACCCATGTAGGGCTCTGGCCTCCAGAACAATCTGCCCCCATTCTTCTCTATATTCCGCAACTCGCCTCCATCTCCTGACTCCCAGTCTTCTCAAGTCAGTCTCTACGTCATCAAGCCACCGCTTTCGTGGTCTTCCTCTGCTTCTCCTCCCTCCTAGAGTGCCATTGAAAACCTTTTTGACTGCCCTGCTTTCCTCCATGCGTTGTACATTACCAGCCCAACGAATTCTTCCTAGCTTTAAAACTGATATGATGTCTAGTTCTCCATACAGTTCATAGACTTCAGCATTTGTTCTTATTCTCCATATTCCTGCATCTATCACGGCACCATATATTCTTCTGAAAATCTTTCTTTCCCATATTCTGATTATTTACTCTTGTGTAACTGTTAGTGTCAATGTTTCAGAGGCATAGAGGACAAAAGGTGTTAGCACTTTCTTGTATATGATTATTTTGGTGCTTCTTGAAGTATTTCTTCACCTGAAAATAGGTTGCAGTGTATAATAGTATTTATTACCTCTATGTAACCTGTCTTGAATTTCAAGGGAATTTTTTTTTTTGCTGTTAGCAACAATTCCAGATATCTGAAGCTCTCCACTCTTTGAAAAGGTTTGTTGCAAATTTTTATTGTTGGTTCTCTAGTTTTTTCTTGATTTTTTTTCCATTTTCAAGTATTTCGTTTTATCTTCATTAATTTTTAATCCCAGAGTTTTTGATGCGGTTTCAATAGAAATAAAAATCTCTTCCATTGTATGTTTGTTTCTTGAGACTACGGCCAAGTCATCAGCATAGGCAACGCATTGGGTTTGTCGGTTCATTAATGTCCCTCCAGGATTTATTGGGAGCTGTCTCATTGCTTTCTCCAAAGACAATATGAATAACATCGATGATAATGCATATCCTTATTCGACTCCGCCTTTGGCTTCAAACTGGGATGATAGTTCTCCATTTACTTTAACTTTGCTTTTAGTATTGTCTAGTGTCATTTTTATGAGATTTATTAATTTAGAGGGGATGTGAAATTCTTTCATGACGTCATATAGTGAACTTCTTCTGACAGAATCAAAAGCATGCTTGTAGTCTATAAATAGGCTATGTACTTCTCTATTGTGTTCATAACACTTCTCGTGTATTTGTCTCATAATAAAAATCTGATCAGTGGTAGCACGATTCTTCCGAAAACCACATTGATAATCTCTAACTTTTTGCTCAGTGATAGGTTCGAGTCTTGTAGCTAGAATATTGCTAAAAACTTTGTATGCTATACTAAGTAGTGTTATTGGCCTGTAGTTCTTAAATTTAGATTTATCACCATTCTTGTGGACAGGATGTATGATTCCAAGGTTCCAGTCTTCAGGAATTTTCTCTTCTTTCCATGTAATTTTAATAATCTGATGCATATGTTGTTCTACAGGTGTTCCACCAATTTTGACCATTTCAGCAGTTATACGCTGAAAACAATTAAAAAAGTGAGAAGCAACCCAGTGAAAAATAACAACGCTCCCAGGAGCGTTGTTATTTTTCACTTTTTTAATTGCTTTAATAACTTCCTCCATGCTTGGGCTCTGGGTAATTTAACTCTTCTCATAGTCTTTTTCTAAGTCCGCAATTCCATTTTCATTTACATTCACTTGTGTTAATACATCGATTTCATTCCTGTTTAACTGCTGTTCAAAATGATCTCGCCATCTGTATAATATGTTCTTTTTGTCTCCTATGACATTTCTATCTAAGTCTTTGCAGAAAACAGAGCTAGGCTCAAAACCCTTTTTTGTTTATTTCACTCTCTGATAAAATTTCCTTATTTGTCTTTTATCTCTCATATTATCTAGTTCTGTGGTTCGCTGTTTCTCAAATTTTTTTTCCTTCTGCATTCTCTGTTTGCAATCCTCCTTTTTTGCCTGTAGTAATTGACTGTTTGTCTTGTTCTTTTTTGAAGCGTTTTCTTTCTGGCTACGTTTCGTTCTTCAATTGCTAGTGCACAATCGTTGTCATACCACTCTTCTCTTTTTTCTTTGAATGTTACCAACTACTTCCTTAGCTTTTGTTCTTATGGCTTGTTTCATAATATTCCATTTTACTTCTAGATCACTTCCATCCTTGTTTTCCTGAAGACTGGTGGCTATTTTTATTTGCTACTCTTCTTTCTTATCTTCATCTTTGATTACTTTTTCAACATCATATCTCTCATTCATGCTTCTCTTGTTTGTTCTTGCTGCTTCAATAATTTGACTGTACTTTATTCTTACCCGGTAGTGGTCTGAGCCTCAGTCGGTACCTCTTCAACTGCTCACTTGAAGTATGTCCGTTGCGTGTCTTTTCTCTATGAGTACATGGTCAATCTGGTTGCATGTTTTGCCATCTGGTGAGCACCATGTGGCTTTATTAATATCTTTTCTCTGCAACCAAGTACTCCTAACTACCATGTTCTTGCTTGTGGCAAAGTCGATCACACGCCATCCATTTTTTTTGCTTTGTAGATGAAGACTTTCTTTCCCTATTGTTTCTCTGAATTGTTCCTCCCTGCCAATCTTGGCATTGAAGTCCCTACAAATTATTTTGACATCATGATTAGATATTTTTCCATACTTATCCTCTAGTTTACTATAAAATTCATCTTTAACATCCTCCTCATTGTCGTCTGTAGGTGCATTTATAGAAAAGATTGTTATGCTGAAAAACCTAGCTTTTAGTCGAAGGGAGCAAATTCGATCGTTAACAGGATTGAATTTTAAGATGGCAGGTTTAATACATTTTTCTATGATGAAACCTGTTCCATTCCTTCCATTGTTTTCTCCACTGTACATGACGATGTAATCTCTTGATTGCATTATAACATTTCCTGACCATCACATTTCCTATAATGCAGCAATTTTTATTTTGTATTTTGCTAGCTCGTTTTTTAACTGTCCTAATGCACCTGGTTTTCTCATAGTAGGTATATTCCATGTGGCAAAATATATGTTTCCTTTAACCTTACTCAGTCCATTCGTTCACCGGGTCTGTTCCAAAGTTCCAGTCCTATTCCGAGGTATATCTTCTGTATCCGTATCGTGATTATTTTCTAAGATAGGGTTGTAAGCCCTATGCTAAACCCCCAACCTGGAGGAATATCATCTGGAGGAATATATCAACCTGGAGGTAAAATATCATAATTTATTTTCGTCATTTTGGATTCAAATGCATAAATATTCACATACAATAATAAATACACTATAATTATTTTAGGATGCCAAACGTTTTTCAAACTGATGAAGAGTTACTGGCTGAGTTGATTAGACAGTAAGGCGAAGAGTCTTGTATTGGAGGAGAAACCGAGGATGAAGAAGATCACGTTGAAGTGAGCAATCATGACTCGGATTCTGATCTTCAAGCTTATACGGAGGAAGAACCAATTGAAAGAGACGATGGAAGAGATTTTTATCTAAATAAGGACAAAAAAACTAAATAGTGTAGGAAACCTATCGGCAACCTATCAGGTCAAGGCATTACTATATCATTACCAGCCTGCCAGGTGCACGTGGTGTGGCTAATAGAGCAAAATCCATAAAAGACTCGTTTAGCCTTTTTTTCATGACCAGATGATAGAAATTATAGTTGATTATACCGATTTATATATTTTGCAAACACGGAAAAGTTTAGGTAGGGGCGTGGCGCACAAAGTGCTGATAAATTAGAAATGGAAGCTTTTATTGGGCTTTTATTGATGGGTGGAGTGCATCGAGCTGCCCACTTACATTTTGAAGAATTATGGGGCAGGGATTGGCCACCAATATTTCCATTTACAATGTCTCTTGAAAGATTTTTGTTCTTGCTTTGATGTATAAGATTGGATGACGTCAACAGCAGGGGTGAAAGAAAGGCTTTAGACAAACTGACTGCTGCTAGGGAAATGCTGAATTTTTTCGGAGAGAAATACGCATCAGATCATCCTCCGATTACGTGCTAAATGGCGTTTTGCGGTGCACATTTTTAGGTACATCTCGAGATTACTCTCATTTTATAAAGTAACCTGGTTTAACAGTGTTGGTTTTTAAGTGAGTTTGTTTGAAGGTCAGGTGCTTATAAAGCCCGCTGGTTTAGAAAAGTTGAGTAGAAAGAAGGAACTCATTGACAAATCTCTTTCAAAACGTTGCGCGCATTTGCATGGAATTTTTCCGACATTCACGGATGAATATAAAATACACATCACCATATTCGGTGCGTCAGCAAGACTCCTATGGGATTTGATGGACGGCGCAAGCCCTTTCCCATCGATTGCATCCTCATCTGTTGTGGTAGGATGCATGCCATTGACGTGCAGCCCATGTGAGAATCGGTATTTCAAATCAATGTATGCAAAAGCATAATTTCTGAACTGGGCAGTTTTTCAAATAGCTATGGGAACAAAAATTCATGCCCTCTTTCTGATGTATGCGATCATCTTAAAGAGTGAGTGTATAAGCGTGACATCTATTCGCATAATATATAGCACCCATGAATATCTCTAGGCTTATTTTAACCGCGAAAATTTCCAAGCTACGGAAATGTTTTAATGGCGGATATGCTCATTATTGTTCCCCATACTGCATTAAGCCATTGCGTTTCTTGGATGGAGTACATTATCTCTGCCAAATGGCAAAACGCCATCGAGCCCTAAAACTTGTCAAAACTCCAGTACCAAATCAAGCATAACGCGTCTTATTTCCACTAGCTATAAGAAATTCCTGTAATTATCACTGCATTTGAAAGCCATTTGTATACGATATCCCCTTAATCATTTACTATCGGAAGGATGTACAAATTAATAATAGTTCAACTATAAAACTCCTGCTTCTTTCAATTGAACGGTTTAAGATTTGTCAATCTCTCTATCTCTGTAGTTTTCTATCGGTGAGTGTTGCTATTTTTTTAATTTTAATTATTTTTTGCTCCCTCATAATATGCTAAAAATGTCAATTTGGGCAATTTACGCATAGCCAATGACTTTTTAGGGTCAGTAAGATGCCAAGCATTTTTCGCTATAGTTTCACAAGCTGTTTTGAGGATTGCCGCTTGCACCGCATGTACGTTTTAATTGCTAATAATATTATCGATCCGGAAAGGTTATTACAAACAAATAGGAATAAATTTTTTTTCAGTGTGTGGCACTAGTTATCTTTCCACACTGTGCCTCGTGTTTCATGACATGAAAAAAACATCTAACCCGAAATTGGTCAACTCCATACATTCTACATCCTTTTTATTTCCTCGCTCAATGAACATAGTCTGTTGTAGATATTTATCTCTTCATATCTTGATATATATTGTGTGTGCTAGGAAGGGGATTAACCAAATAAATGTGTTTCTTCAAGTTTTCTTCGAGTGAGGTGTTAAACGTACTGCGGAGAGTAAATAATTCGGAATTGGGCGTTGCAGAGAGGCCATTTGAAAAATTTGAAGGAGAACATTTATTTGAAGAAATGTCTTATTCGAGGGAGAGCGACGCGAGGTAGCCATGGAATGGAAACCACGTCAGTAAAAAACAAAACAACAATTTTTTCACAGGAAAATAAAATATCGAACACTGTGGTTGACAGTTTTATTGTTAGATTAAAACTCGGCAGAAAAATTAATATCGCAAAATTATTCAGGTAAGGATCTGAGCTCATAGAAATAAATGTTAATTTCATGGTCTACTTGGACACAGATCGATGGGTAAAACCAGAGCAAGGAAGATAATTGAAGTCTTTTGCACCTTAAAATCATCACTTCATTGTTAAATCACTCGGAGCTCGTAAGGATTTGAGATCGCGGTCAGAAGAATTCACTTCATGATTATGTGGGAGACTCCAGATCAAACAACTTACGCTCTGAAATGCGTTGCTCAGGGAAATAATGTTTATGCTTTGTGACTGTTCATTGGCTACACCATAATGACACGGTTTTAGAAGCAATCGATGACACACCTCGTAAACTTTGAAACAAGACCTGGGTTCCCGCGGTGGAAGAAATGGAAGCGTTGGTTTTTATTACTCCGCACAAGGGTTGAGCTTTGAACTTTGAGAGAACCTTTGACTTTCATTCATAATGGTTTTAGTATTGAGGACTGCCTTTTTGTAAGGAAAAATTGCAATAAAACAGATTTTGTGTTTTCAGGTTTGATGAAAAATGCACTAAAACTACTTGCATTAAAACTAAAAAAATGCTCTTTGTTTAAGCAGAGAGGGATTAGTCAAAATTTGCCCTCCATTCTTACCATAATCAAATGAGGAGGATTTTAAGGAGAGGCAAAGCTTTTTCTTAATAAATTCTTATTTTTCTCTCCAATTGTTTTGCACACAGGCCAGATATAAGTATTTTTCAGTTTTTTTTGCTTCAGACGTAGATATGTTATAATTTAATACTATTCACTGAAAACTATTTGATGAAGCAATTATCACGAGCAGAAAGTCAATGCGCTGAGGGTCAATGTCTCTACAAATATATGTCACTCATCTTATAAAACCTTCCATAAGAAATGGAACATCCGTAACAACTTTTGATTTTCTCTTTCTTGAAACTAATGCAAACATTCCTACCATGTCAAGAGTACAGGCATGTACTCTTGACATGGTAGGAATGCATGCTCGGATAACACGTTGATGGATAACATGAAAGCAAATTACTGGAAGGATCTTTCTTGTGTGTTTGTCCGAAGACCTCCAATCTAAACCTCTAGAGATACACCGAACTTCAGATGTTCACAAAAGTATGTGGTCTGTCAGAGTCTCTATGTTCCGTCAGGGGTTCCAGGTCCAAAAAAGGTAAATAAAAACATTGTCTAATGTTATTTATGTTATACATTTTAGAACATGAAGATCAGGATGAGACTGTGGTATTGGAGTGTGAGGTTTTTTTTCAAAGGTGGAAAATTTTATCATAGTAATTTCAATTTAAAAATGACTTAGTGTTATGCAAATATATTGTGAAAACACTTTTCGGAAGCAAATATTTCCCTTCTATAATGTAGAAAGAATAGATTATAGAAAATAGAATATTTCCCTTCTTATAAAAGAATATTTGTGGCTAAAACTGTTCATAAATAAGTTTAGGCAAATTATGGATAGTAAATTTCTTTTCATGTGATCAAGTAGAGACATACTAGTACAGTTATGATAAATGTTTTGATGGGAAATTATTGTTAAAAGATAAATTGAAACATATTTCACTACCGTTCTCATTCCCGAGTTATACATAAAATTGTAGGGAAAAAAGCCGGTCAAATTAACAACGTTGAGCATTCTAGGAGAGAAAAGATGCCGGGCGTTCTTCAACTGTTAAAAATTATTTATCTTTTGGCATATTGATAGAGAGATGATAAGATGGAGTTCAAGAGGACCATAAAATTATTTTCGAATAAATGGATATAAGGGAAAAGTACGAAACAGTACTAAGAAAACGCAAATATTTTTCACAATGTATTCCTTAATTTTTTCGCAAGTAGCTCTTGCCTTTGGGAAGACGGCAACCAGGCATTTAAATACACTTTGAGAACAGGTTAATTTAAAAAATTCTTTTAGCTTCTAATGCAGGGATTCTCAACAGAGATGAAATTGTCCCCTCGGGAAAGAAAAATGACATTTTGGGAGGGGGCGGGGGGAGAGGCGAGATAATCAAAGGGATGCAATATGGGTTTGGTCAAACCCTGGCGCCTATGCGCTGTCAGTACTTAGCATCAAAACTAAATTACATGACATCAAACCTACTATTGGACTTTTAGCTAAGAAGCATCAGATACAAGGATCCCATTGCATGAAAACAAATATAAACTATATTCTCGCGTAGATCTTCATGGAGGTGATTAGGAAACATTTTGGCTAAAAATCCTTCATAAGAGGCGATACTAAAAAAACATTGCTGAGATACCCTGCTCTATGGGAAGACTTTTGCTGGGGAATATGCAAATATTCCGGACGTTTTAGAGAACCAACCTCAAGAGGACAAAGATTGGTGAAAAGTAACAATACTTAAGCACGAAAACAATGAAAAGGCAATTGAACCGGCGATTCCAGCATTATAAATATATGCGTGGATATGTGATCAGTATAAGCTGCGGTTTTAATATAACACCAAATATTGAGTGACTGGGGATTATCGTCCATCTGGAACCGACACGGAGTTATAATCAACCAATTTTACGTGTCTTATAACATCTTTTTAGAGTAGTCAGAGAAGAATTGGCGGTTATGATTCAGTTATTCAGCACGTGACGAGATTTCATGCGAAGGTCAACTAATATCGGCAAGAGAAATTGAGCCAATTCGAGATCATTTACGTGCGAATACAGACATCATTTCCACATCTCCAGATTTTGTGATATTTAAATGTAAGAAAAGTGGCATGCCCTCTGTTTTCAGTGGTCACATAATATACATTATATTTCCTGTTAATGTATCCTCATTTTAACCCGTAACGTCTTTAAAGTGAAAATATGCTCACCATTTTCGTATAAATAAATGAACCTTCGTAGCATCAGCCTACGCTACTTGAACTACCCTGCCAGACGCCATCGAGTGTGGAAACTTTAAAGCTGTTTTTGTTGTAATCACCACAGGAATGAGGAAAGAAGTCATTTTTTATCCGTCAGTTTGCCAGGATATCTTTCTTATTTTGTCATTTCCATCAGTTTTCATATAGCTCGGGGCATATAAATCTTCCGTGTCGTACTGAAACTCGTCTGATTCGAGTTTTTTGAGAAATCTAAGCCTAGCGCGTAGTCCCCGAGTCTCGAACGGCTCCCAACCTAGTCCTTCGATCGGCTGTATAACACTTTCTGTTAGCTATTTGCATTTTTATCGATGCGTGCGGCTTTCTTTAGTGTTTTATTTACCCCGCGAATCAGATTTTTGTGCGCAGGGTCCCAAATGCTAACGGTGTTTTTGAAATGTGGCATAACCACAACAAAGTAGCATCTCTTTTTCACCTGAGCGTTGGAAAACCTTCCTAATATTTACTTGATCAATCCTTGTTTCTTTAATGCAGCGTCACAGATTTTTCGAATGTTTATCCTCCACGGTATGTCTGAAGTAAAAGTGTAACCCAGCAGTTCAATTCAAGGATAACTGTGGTGCGCAGTAAACTAAGATTAGACCCTTTGATGTAATTCAACGCCCATTCCAAACACGGAGTTCAACCCCGTGACCTTTGGAAAGTCAGGCCGAGACTTCACCAGAAAGGCTACTGCAACTTTTCCAACTATACCGGAGGTAGTGGGGTCGTGTATGTACCGTTGAAATGAGATGGCGTTTGAAAGGGAGGGTTTTTACTAGGTGGCACCCTGAATAGAGATGCCGAGCATGTTCTACTGTCTACGTAACTGCGTATGATCAAGCTGGAGTTCTAAAAGCTCGCCCGCGGACGACGCGGTAATTGTAGGGGGAGAGTGGGCTTCATTCTTCTTGGCCAAACAACCCAAAATCCACTTCCGCCACCTAGGTAACATAAAAATAAACTTGATTGATAGGTATTGTGGGGTAAATAACGAAAATTGGACTGTATATAGAGACAGCTTCCACATTTAATTGGTCTTGAATAATTGAAACAAGGCAAACAAAATTTGATTATGATACAAGCGGCGAGTCTTGGTCTGGAGTACACCGGCAGTAGACGGGCCCAGGAGAATTGAAGGCAGCAGAGGATGGCTGGAGCGCTGAGAGTCGCCAATGGGGTGAACAGCATGTAGAGATTGGTGCGAACACCTCAGCACAGGATCATGAACACCGCACTGCTGCTACGAGGGTGATGTGAGAGACTGCTCCTCGAGTGAGATTAATGCCCGACTGACTGGTTCGGTTGAGAGTCGACGCGGACGAGAACGTCAGTGACTGCCAGCGCCTTCCTCGGGAACTCGGGGTAACCTTTTTAGCAGACGATGAACAAATGAATAACAAAAATGAGACAATACGCAACAGGTACAGTTTCCCAAAAACCTGATTTACATTCATTAATTGTCATTTACTGCTCAGTAGTTGCTGGGGAATGATAAATGAACGCAATAAATAAATAACACCACTGCGTCGAAAAAGGCATTATGTTTTTGATTCATGAGACATTTTGGAGATTTTCGTACTGATTTCAAGTTCTGGCACTTCCCAAACGATCAGAAAGCTGCCATTTTTTTAATGTCAGCAAAGAACGATGCGGGAAGCACAAAACTCTTGTTTATAAATGGAATGCGGTTACTGAGGTTTTTTTTTATCTCCAGAACAAGTATGCCCAAAGATTATTTTTAGCAAGTTTTTATGCAAAAAGCGAGCATTTCCTACAAAAATGTCTTACAATAGAGTCACACCAAAGGTAATAAAAATCTTTTCTATTTTTTTTTTAATTTTATAAAATTTTTCCCAAGGGAAACAAGTGACTGACTACTTGGCGAATTAAAACAAAAATAGCCATAAGTTCAGTTGAGACGGAGTACCTGAAGATGACGCCGCTACGTCGGAACTAGTGGTACTGAAACAAATTGGTGGAATAAGATAAAGTTTTCTTTTGCATTATTTATAATGAACTTCCACAAAATTGAGCCTGAAACCATTGAGATAATTCAGTTGAAACTATAATTTCACTTTAGAATGTAATGTAATTCCTTTACATAACTAAAATGGGCCATTTAAATAATATCTTTGATTATGGTTTAGTTCATTAACCCAGTACGCGCTGGGAGAATCTTCTTTCAGATGTTCAGCGGAATGTTGTTCGTGTTGGTTTTCAGACTAAAAATTCTAAATAATACATTATTCCGTTTAATTTTGATCAGTATGAGGGTAGTTTCAGCAATCTTAGACCGCATACAGAAATGGGATGTCCTAGAGAATTACAGCGTGTCATAACGAACGTGTCTTCTAGTACGCATGAAAACTCGGTACTTAACGCAAGTAAACTATCAGGCTAGTGTTATGATTAAAATAGGTTCAATCGAACAAACGCCAAACATTCTGTCAATCCCGATATAACTACTCGAAGTTCTTGGTTTTTCGAGTGAACCGAAGATTCTCCGATTCGTTTTTGTTTCCACTTGCCTACGGCTTGCAACAAACTCGCCTAATTACATTTGCCACTATCACTGAAACAGTGATATCTGAAGGTCTTCTGAGTTGAATGATATCTGCGTGGAGGGTCAGAGATTGCTTCAAGAGGTTTTTGGTGCTTCAGGACAGTTCTCAACCCTTCGTATCCCGAAATTCCATCGCTAATACCCAATTAAGACTCCGAACGGATTCGCCATGAACTGGCTCCTACAAGCAACCACTTCTTTTCTTACTCCAGCTATCGTTTCAATGCCTTCGAAAAAAAATAACCATCCTTTTTCTTCGATCATGCCTCACACCCGTCGACCCAAAACTCTATCGCACGCGTACTTTACCGATTACGCAGAAAAAACTGATCCTCTTCATGACCCAAGTTCCGGCGCCGAAACGTGATCTATCGCGGACGAAGCAATTGAGGGAGGTTAGGGAAAAAGTCTCAAATGTTTATCTCTCCAAGATGTTTTGGGTTAAAACCTTCGCTTACTAAGGGGACTCAGGTTAAGCAGGAGTGAAATATTTCTGAATTCCACCTTTCCGATTGTACTTTCCATAAAATTTTGCTTTCTCTGAGCTTCCTTTAGCTATTAGGATACTAGATATTTCAAACAAGTATGCAGATTAATCGATGACTTTATTTTTATGAATACTTTTTCCGGCCAAATTAGCTTTCTGCAGCGCCATATTTACTGATTCAAAACATTTTAACTTCAGTTACTTTAATAGTTTGCTCGCTATTTAAAAATTAAAATGGATTGGTGCCTATATTTAATAAATATTAAATTCCATGGCAGTGGTTGATTCGTATTATTTTCTGTTTTGAGTTTTCTGCGAAAATGGTACCCATTTTAACAAGAGACATATCATTGTTTCCAATATTTCACCCAATCTTGCATTCAAGTCACAAACTTATTCGCCGATCCCGGTGGCAGCTGGGGTAAGTCCTTGCCTGCCAACCCAAGGGTCGCGGGTTTATTCCAGCCTGGGTAGGATTTTTAACTACAAGGGCATGGCAGTATATATTTGTTAAAAGATATATACGGAAGAGAAGACTAGATAGCCCTAATTTCTTCTCAAAGGAAGACACCTTTACTTTTATTTTTGCTATTCAACTCCATGTTATTACGATGAAAACTTGCGAAAAAAGTAGCGTGGAAAGTGAAGAATTTGTTTCTTAAATCATGCAAACGGCACTTTTTTTTACTTTTAGTCATTTTATTATTTAAACGACATTTATATCATTCTACAGTTAAACCACCTTAAGAGATTGCTATTTATTCATTGAATATTAAAAATTTGCATAAGGGTTATTTATCAAACTTAATAACTCCAAGGTCGAACTAATAAGGAATGAGACTTTTTTAAAACCCGTCGTAAAGATATATTATTCCTGAAGTGCCTCTGAAATGATGTTTTTACACTTACATCATGTAAACTGAATTTACCTCAAATATTTTCCAGCTACGTGAACACAACAAAATGGAAATAAAAGAATGTGAACAAAACGCTCATTTACAAGAAGCTCAGAGTATTTTTAAAGCTTTTGGGACGAAATTTTACTATTATTCGGCGTCTGCTAACTTGGGAAAATTTTATAAGTAATTATGATTTAGAATTTCCTCAGTAGTTTTTTTGACCGCATGAGTTTTGGTCATGAAAAAGTAAAGGCTCGGGATCTTGTTGCGAGGGTTTTGTATAAATTTATAATATCGCGGCATAATCGGAACTTCGAATAACGTGGATATTTGGCACTTCATTGATCATGGTGAAATAGATTTATAAGCCTAACCACTGGAATAATGGTTGGTACTGCAAAACCCAATGTAATAACTTCCATAACCATACTGAAGTTCAGGAACAATTTGCAACCAAAAGAAGATGGCTTACCATGAACTTGCTCCTACCATCATCCCAATGGTTAGGATAATAATTATGTTTCACCATAATCAATGAGATACGAACTGCCAACTTTTATCGAACCCCTAATGATGTTGATATACTTTTGCGAAACGTTGGCAACGATATCCTCGGCCTTGAATTTTCTGTGACCAGAACTCCAGATCGTAAGAAGAATTATTTATTGCGGTTAAATAATCTACAAGTTAAGATTGACCATGTAGATTTTAGAAAGCGCTGGGTCATATGTTCTGATAGTATTTATTTCTTCACCTCAGCATTCTTCACCCCGTCCATTAAACCTATTTTCTTTCTTCCCCTGTCCTGCTTACCCAGCATCCTCCCCTGTATATCAGGACCTTCATCAACACTTCGCCCCTCATTACCTTTTCCAACCTACTACTTAGGTATCTCCTAAACTCATCCATAAATTTAATTTCCTCACAGATCAAAACGTATGAATATCCTCGATGAATATTGTTTTTGCATTGAATTTAACGCTCTTGTATAAGTACGGCAAAGAATAGGATTATCAGTCATTTCAGACTGCCAGTGAGCCAAACTACTTTTAAGGTAGTTTGAGCGAAAAATCACTTCACCTAGAATTTGATGAATTTGACCTCATTTTAAAGAAAAAACTCATATTTCCAATAATATCAAAATATCAACCCCTTGCCAAACTACTTTTCGAGCAATTTGTCTTAAAATATAATTTTACAAAAAAAAAATTTAATTTATTATAAATATATAAAATATAATAACACCTAGATTTCGTCAAAAAACTAACGGAGTGTAGATTGCATGTTTTCTCAACTATTTATAAAAAATAATCTATTACTCACCACAGTATTTTTTCAGAATCGCAAAAAAAACCTGCGGTTTTGAAGGGGTTTCAGCCGTACGGCGGGAAAAAATGAGTCAAGTTAGAGACTTATGCAGCTTTATTTATTTAATTACTGAGAATTTTGGTCAATTATAATTATATATTTGCGTCATTAATATTACAATATTTATTTCACACATCTCACAGACGCTGAAGTCAAAAAATAAAATTATAGTATGGTCTCTATTATGACTAGGGAACTATCTCGCTGAAAATACCTTAATCCCTTATTCCTCTATCCCCTAAATCTATTTTTATTTTCAGATTGTGTTTCTGTCTTGCATATTTTTGGTTTTCTTGAGTAATTATTTATAGCTTATGATTCCTTTCCTTCAGGAGGCTGTCGAAAAAACAACAATGCTGCTAACGCCAGCGTAGCTATGTAGCCGCGCGTAATAATATAGTTCAGTGGAGCGGAAGTAGTAGGTACGTATTCAACTAAGAGATATAGCTGGAAATGTGATAACGGAAAATTTGTCGGATGAAGCGAAAATAACTCCGACGGAAAAGCGAATATACCATTGACGACACGGAAATTCCAGTGGAAACTACCTCCAAGCCCTCATACAATGAAAACACATCTCAGTGCGTTTATAAATGCATAGCCGTTGGTCGGGGACAAAATACTCTCGACGCTGAAAGAACTGGATTGGGAGCTTCCACCTAATTGCTATCCGTGCCGTAGGGAGGACATCGTGTCACCAGCAGGAACTTCCACTCCATAGGTTATTGTCTTCGTACGAATGGCATTAAAACAGCACCTTTCTCCTAAAAATTTCTAAAAGTAGAGACGCATGACATCGGTAAACCATTCACACAAACCTCCGCAATGGCAGAAACGTCAACTTTCTTTCTAACGAACTGGTGCCCGATAAAAAAATCGAATTCTGTCACGTGCCCATGGTCAGTTATTTGTTTACGTAGTGGATTGACAAAAACTACGGTTGTTCCATACTAAAAAACATAGACTAAAAAGTGTACTACTTTTTGCGCTAAGAATATACAAATTTGAAACGGAAATATACAGTGACTACTAAAAGTTCTTTGTTAAGGACTTTCCCAACACCTGGGCTAAAAAAGGTTAATGTTCCACTTAAAATTTGTGAATGATCACTTAAGCGTAAGGAACTTACTTCGGAGCCTATATTTTTCGAGTAAGCAACAAAGAGTTTTTTTGATGTATACAATGTGAAAGCAAATTGTTAACTGCGTCTGTTAATATTTAACCGTGGGGATGTCACTGAGAGAAAGGGCAGAGATAATCCCCGTCCGCAGGGCGAGGATAGGGTCCCGTGTCCAGCTGGGTGGGTTTCCTAATGACACCTGGGAACTTTTTCATTACTTGTTACTTGCTTGGCCGCAGAGCCGTGCTCATACGGTGTTCTTTCTCTTGCGTAGAAAAAATTTCGCCGTTTATTAACGGCGTTCGTTCACATGAGATGGAAAATATGCACCGTGTTAACACGGCGTTCGTAGCGAGATGGTAAATTCTATAAAATAAGAAGATACAACGGCTATTTATATTTTTCTATACTACACTAACATAGACCGATCTCTCTTTTTAAATGACGCTAGGTCGTTGAAACCATGACCGGTCAGTAAATGTTTGGCGAGTAGAAGGAGTTAAGCGAGTATTTTTCGTATTAATTAGGGAAACATACCAAAAGTCTAAGCTGGGAACTATGTTCTTCAACTACTTCTTGAAATAAGAAGTTTAGGTCTCTGAATAACTACTCTAGCATCACTGGGCATTGAATGTAATACAGAATGTAGGCACTCGTTGAGCAATTGAGTTACATGTTGATTCTGCCTATGAAGTCTCATAACTTCTCTCCTTGTAAATTAGATTGCCATAAAGATTAGGCAGAGGACTCTGGGAAACACTTAACTGCGACGGAGAGCTTAGGATTCCTAAAATATGAGAATATTTTTGACTTCTGAAAAGTGCTTGTTTCAGAATTCGGCAAAACTTGTAAAAAAAGGAATTCCCATTCCAATTTACTCACGCTGTGCCACAATTTTGGACGGAAATCGGAACTTCCTTCCTTGTGTCATCGTAGCAGGCGTTAGCAGACGAACAAATAGCCTTTATTTTGTTAAAAGTAATGATATTGTTGCGCAGTCATTATTTAAACGACAAAAGTGCTTACATTCATTAGTTTTGTAGTCAAATATACTTATTCTCTGAAAAGCACATATGCCACAAGGCGCTAAAACTTATATTTTTCCGCCAAATAGTAGTAAAAGTCACTAGATATATCGACTAATCCGCCAACTTGGCAAAAATGCTGCGGAGTGCTTTCATCACATCCGCCGTCACCAAATGGAATAGGATAGAGCACGCACATTTGACCCTCCTATCAATCTCTCCACTCATAATAGGCTCCGATTAATTGATTTACGACTTACTCACGTCCAATCACGTTTGATTATTTGACTGGAGTGCCAACTTAGTAAATGCTGAAGCCATGGCATAATTCCAATCCATGGCCCTCGAAAAAGGTTTACACATTCACTCTTATTAGCCAGCAAAAAATTTGGCAATGATCGGCTGGACAGTTGTTCCTTCCACCACGAAAAATTGGGGTCAACGTAGGGAATCTGTAATTCTATTTTCGATCCATTTACAGTGAAAATAAAAAAAATGATCATTCCTCTCACGGTTCCACATTCTGGGATGGAAGTTCTGCGACGGTGGGATATTGTGATTATTTAATTTTTGTATTAATAGCAGCGTTCTCTCCCGGGATATGTAGCATTCTAAAAGTCGCCATTGGAGCGGAATACAAGCGGAACGCTTGGTGAGTGCATATTTGACATTTTAGGTTAAACTCAATTTGAGAGAAGCATTAATCGGATGCGTTTATAACGACGGTATAGAAAAAACAATGCTGGTACTAGTGCTTATGACATAATAGCTCATTCTGAATAGAGACTGTTTGCGAGTGAAATAGATTATAAAATTTAGAGTAGTAAGGTTTACATTACTCATTACTATTATTACGCATAAGGAATTTCATTTGGGTTCTTTGGCAGCATTTTAAAAAATTGGTCAGATCCATGTGGTCTTCAGGAAAAGAATAGCGTTTACGACACATTTACTATGATGCAAATAAAGGTGATGTGTCACGTTGAAGTGTGAGAGACGGTTAACGGTAGAGAAAACTTATTTGTAGAAATGGATTTTATTTTTGGTTAAAGAGTGTAGCGTTCATGACAGGATAGTGACTAGGTTGCTTGGTTTATTTGGGATGTGACCGAAAACTGAGATTGTTCTCGATATTAAAACAGTTGGTGGGATGGTAAGAGAAGTTTTGGGGAATGGAGGAAATGTGATGAGACCCCGGTATTGGCATCCGGCGAAAAGCGCGCAAAAGGTGCCAATATGATCACTGTTTAACATCTCATCCGACATGTTTGTTGTCCCTTGTGTTTAAGTACTAATCATAAAAATAATTTGGAAACACAGAGAGATGGAGCAATGTAGATTTTGGTCGGGGGGAAGCGAGGAATGGAGGAAGGTGTCACAGAATATAGTAGCCTTGCGAGAATGGATATGGTGTGGTGGACGCAAAAGAAGACAAACGAGGAGGTACATAGTATGATGGTGATGAGAGGAAGCTTCTGGAAGAGATTAGGATGTGGCAGAGTAGGTGTTAGAAAGGGGTTATGAGGTGTGAAGAGTTGTTGAATGCTGTGATAAGAGGGGAGGATGTTGGATAAGTGGGAAAGGGGAATAAGGAGAATAGGTTTAATGCACAAGATAAAGAGAGGTAAGAAGTTGCTGAGATAAAGCAAGAAGTTGTTTAGATAGGTAAATATTTACGCACGTAAAAATCTAGAGGATTTTAACTACCTTTCTTTAAACATACCTCAACCGGTAGATTGCCCGAATTGTAATTATATCTGGTTCTGTCAATGAAAAATTGAGGAAATGTAGTTTATTTTTTTCCGAGAAGAAATCAATGGCTTCCACAGTGTGACGCATGCTACAACTTTTTCACGACGGTGATGTCCGGGTGAAAAAGGAAAGAGTCCTACTAAGCGGCCGAAGGTGACGCGGAGTGGTTGGTCGTTGAGAGACGTCAGCTAAGGGAACGGTTTAACAAGCATTGGAGGAGAGAGAAAAGTAATTTACATTTTGGACAGCATGAAGTGAGTAGAAAGTGAAAGCACGCGGGTCGAAGAATTGGTACAAGTAATGTAACAGGTTTTTTGGTGTAAGTTGGCACTCATAAAATGACAGCTTTTCGTTGATTTCAAGAGACGAGGATAAAACTATGTATGTACCTGTAATGGATTTAGGTACTGCTATTTGTCTAATGCACGATTTACATCTGTTACATCTGTTCAGTCAAATTTATTTCCGTCGACTCGGTAAACGTAAGCGTGATTTACAAATTTGTCGTAATATTTGGATGGTAAACAGAAACAACATTAAAAATATTCTAAATATGTATTAAAATGTATAAGACATAATAATACTAGGCCTGATCGTGAGGAGGTCGATATCGAAATTCGATGTTCGACATTCGGGAAAATGTAGCCCGTTCTACCAGATGAACAACGGAATTTTTTTCGGACAATATCTGGTGATCGCCGGGGCCGTTTATAATGAGAGTAGGCAACCCGTAACACATGCTCTGATTTGCCCCCTTTTAAGACATTTCAGAGACTCTGGTGCGGTTTATTCGGGTCGTTATGAGTGATATGGCTTGGCAAGATGCTGAGTTAGGCCCAACAGGTCATCGGGTCTTGTGGCACGCCATCAGTGCTGTAGAAAAGGTAAGAAATCAGTCAATTTCTTCAAAAATGCTTTATAAGTGACGTAAAATCGTAATTA
The DNA here is from genome assembly GCA_963573305.1 of Pyrrhosoma nymphula. NCBI lineage: Eukaryota > Metazoa > Arthropoda > Insecta > Odonata > Coenagrionidae > Pyrrhosoma > Pyrrhosoma nymphula. The sequence continues at coordinate 98,308,856 of OY754332.1, read as the reverse complement.
TTTGGGTATGTGGGACAGTTACTTGGTCCAATTAGTTCCCCCCTCCTGCCTCACCTTCCCCGTTCCCCCCCGGCTCGTTGAAGAAAACTTCGTTTTCAGTAGCAGCTGGGTTGGATGCTAGAATTGTTTGTTATCTCAAAATGGTTTGCGGCTCTTAGCTCACTCTTTAGGTGTTGTTGAACCTAGAGAGATCCCCAGGGCTCACCACGTGGAGGTGGCTGCAAGTCGAGCCCCACCCGTGCCCGCCCACCCATGCACGGATTTTACTTTAGAGCATAATCCTTTTTATATTAAAATTCCGGAATCTCTTTCCTGGAGACGATTTTCTGTCAGAAGTTTCCTTCTCTGTATGTGGTGTGCAAGCCGTAACCGCTGCCTCAGTTACCATTTTGACATGCCTCTCAACTGCCTGGGTGTGGCAGGGAAAGGCAGGTACGTCCATCTTAGGAGGGCCGCCTGCGGCCGCCAGCACGGCCTGGAACTCCTCTGAGGAGACATCTTCTGGCATGGGCGGGGGAGTGACTGGAATTTTCTCCTAGTTCACAAGTTCAGTGTAGTCCTCTGCCTGGAAGTTCAAAGGGGGAATGTTTAAATTTCTAATTTTATCTTTCTTCTCATATTTCATCCTTGCTTGCAGTATCCTGTCCACGGTGACACGGCGAACTGCCCTATCGTTGGCCACCATGGAGAGCAGCATGTTCTCTGAGTGGGCATAAAATACATTGTTCTGTATATATGCGTCGACAACGTCGCGGTACGTGTTGGGGAACGCCCGGGAACTCCGCACCGACTCGAAGATATACTTCGGCCCCTCGATGCAGCGCCACCTCTTGATGTCGAACCAAGTCGGGATGTAGAGCTTCATGACGATCCTGATCTTGAGGACTGCAGAGGGCTTACTCATCCCGACGTAGAGGCGAATGATCCTGTTGCCAGTTGTCAACCACCTGCTGTGCGACATGTTCCCAGGATCACGCTCAGCGAGCTCCTTCGGGCATTCCCCTCTGTCGATGGCACGCGCCATGTCCAAGCTGTACCTCTGACCCATGCTGAGGATGGCGGAGTCAAAGATTGGGTCCGGAAGCTCCAACTTGATCTTTTGGAACTTATTCACGGACAGATCGGTACAGGTGCTCAGCTGGCGGCCGATCGGGCCACTCCAACCATTGGCGCCGGTCGTGGCACCGTCAAACTACTCCATGAGGTGGCGCATGTGCAGCTCATTGCCGTGGAGCTGGCAGATGTTTCACTGGAGGGCATGTCCTATGCGATTTTGCTGCACGCGGATCGCTCCACCGTTGCAACCTGTGTTGACCTTATAGCCGTCGCACCCGACTGCCCTCAACGTCTCGGTGCCCACTTCAAGGTCCTCCTCCAGGAAGTCGTGGACGGCATTCCCGAGGCACTCTGCGTCCGATGATGCCGGCGTGATGTGCCCGATATACACATCGCCAGGCTGCGCGAGGACGACGACGTGCTCCTCCTCGACAGTGATGATCTTCACCTTGTCGTCGCCGCACTCCTTCACTTTGGTGGCGTCTCGGCGGTCGTCGAAATAGACACCGCTGACCGACTTGCCCCTATGCTGCTGCAGCTCTGCCTCAGAGCGCTCACCGCGACGCTTCCTCTGGTGGCTAAACTTGTTGCGGTCCACCACCAAGAGGGGTCGTCGGCGGTCACAAGGCCGGCGTCGACGAGGACAGCGGTCGCAAACGTGGCCGCCCTACCGCTGGGGAGGTTTAGGTGCTCGGCTATTTTGCACGCCTCCGGCAGCTGCATTAGGTTGCGTGAAGACGACGACAGTGACGACGATGGCCGTGAAGGAGACGGTGGCCTCTACTCGTCGTCGGCGTCTACATCCGCTGGCTCCTCCTTCACAACCGCCTTGGTGCACAGTGCTTGGAGATTTTTCCCTATCATTTTGATAAAGCTTGTTGCAGCTAATTTTTCCTCTGCTTGCACTTTGTCAGCTGTCTTCCTTTCCACGCGCTCGTGCTCCTTCTACTGGTCCTTCGTAGCAGCCACACCAACACCACCGATGAACATTCTCCTCTCCGTCCTCTGGTCGATAATGAAGGAAATTTCACGTTCCGCGATGGTCTCCTGTGGTTTGCAGACACACTTATGCAGTTACGGGAGGTACTTGCACTGGGTCACATCAAACAGTTTTCGTGCTTCTGTCTTGAAATCTTCTATCTTCGCCTGGGCCACCGCACTTTTCTTCTTGGTGCTCTTCGTGAGTTGGCGATACCTTTCATGGTAGCGAAGAACAGCCTTCAGAAAAACACGATTAGATATCGAGGGCACGGAGGCAATTCGCCAAATATCTTCCACCTCGTTTGCAACCTGTTGAGCCACGTCAGTGGCAGGAGGGTTAAAGCCATGACGCTGTTCCCTTTGTTGGTTCTGCACGAAGAAGAAACATTTCATCATAGCTTCATAGGTTAGCAGGTATCTTGCAGGAAAAGCTGTCAGTGTTCCAAAGATGCTATCGACCTGTTTCCTTGTCTTCATTGCACTTGTCCAAAAACCACAAAGAAAAACTTCTTAAACACAAACAAATCGCTAAACGAGAACAAACGCCTACTCTGCTAGTTAGTTCCACCCGTGCCCACCGCTGCGACCGAGGAGCGCTTCGGTTGCTTCGGCACTTCTCTTACCCTTACCTCCTCCCCCCTTCCGCCCCCTCCCTGCCGACTGTGACGGACGGGTGGCAGACTGTCGCTCAGTCGCCGGCCGACAAGCCTCGAATCAAGTCTTTCCCCTCCCCCCGCCTCGATCCGGGAGAGGGGGGAGGGAGAAGGTGAGGGAGGAGGAGGGAACTAATTGTACGAAGTAGCCGTCCCAAATACCCAAATAATTACGATTTTACGTCACTTACAACGTATTTTTGAAGAAATTGACTATTTTTTACCTTTTCTACAGCACTGATGGCGTACGACGTGACCCGATGACCTGTTGGGCCTAACTCAGGATCTAGCCGAGCCATATCACTCTAGATATTGTTCGAAAAAAAAGCCGTTGTTCATCTGGTAGGACGGGCTACATTTTCCCGTATGTCGAACGTCGAATTTCGATATCAACCTCCTCACGATCGGGCCTAATAATACTAACAAATACGTTTAAAATGAATCTTCACACACAGAAACAAATATCTAATGAAGGAATGAAAAATAAAATATCAGTGAAACATTTTAGAAATACGTTCAGACTTTATTTTAGTAAAATTAATTAATTTGTATAGGTACTTTTGAGAATTTCTGAACGCATTTTGCTCTCAGCTTTTTTAAAATGCTTCAATTTTTTTAAGGTTTCATAAGATTTCTTTGATGTTTTAAAATGACCATGTATAAATACATGACTACAAATTTTGTTTATCAATATCCTTTCAACAAGATTTTTCGAGTTCTACCTGAGTGCATATCTCTCTTCGCTGGGTGTGTTCCTCCGTTGATGAGTGTTATTCAACCCGGTCTAAAAGGCCTTTCATACTGTTTTCGGGACTGTGGAAAATAAATTGAACAGAAAAAAACACGTTCAATGTCAAAATACAGGTACTGGAGCTACTGCTACTATGAATCATCAACCTATCTCGCACAAGTAGTGGGATATTCACCTTTTCTTTGTTTGATGCAAGGTCGATGTGCATTTAACTTCTGCCCAAGATAGAAGATTTGAGGATAATGGAAGTAGCAACGGTAAAACCTTTTAAAGAGTCACCCGCAAGTTTACATAGGTGTCAAAATTCCAGAGAGGAAAAATAATTTTCCTTGTCCGAGACTTGAGCCTGGATCCTTCGATATCGCCCCTAGTGCTTCAGCTTTATCAAGCCATCGCAGTTAAACTATGGATCTTTTCATGGATTTAAAATATTCTGCTCTTAAATGATACACGCAAGGGTATAAAAATTGCGATCTAAATTTTACAATACTTTCATATCTCATTAATTATGAAAGGAACTTGTCCATTCAAGAAATTGATCGGTCAAAATCTATATTTTATTTTTCTTGCAAATATTTTACATGTAATCTGGGTGCTCAGCTAAATTTTTCATTGCATTGTAAAATCCTATCCTGTATAATTATTTTCGGGCTGATACTGTTTAGTGCCTTTTGTTAATGAACCAGTCACCCCTTTATAAAAGTATATTTTTGGAAGACAATTCTCCCAAGTACTTTAACAAATAATCCGTTGCCCTCCCCTTTATAAATATTCGTATTTACTTTCTTTACGTTGCCTCCCTTGACTTCATTCTTATTACTCCCCAACTAATGTCTCTCTATCCCGGGCTTCTTATTCATAGTAGTAGTACTTAAATTTAAGGAACTTCGGCGGCTTAATTTATTTTACATTTGCTACCTGCCACTTGCAGATATGGGAATCAGCACTCGGACAGATAGGAGATCACCCCTTCAAAATCGAGCAGATCCCAAAAATTCATAACTTTTGCGATAAAAATGCAGCCAGTGTATTCATCGTGGAATGCTGTTCACCACCGTTTTCTTTTCCCAATATTGATTTGTGGTAGTGATCTCGCCTCAGCGGCAATTAATTTATTAAAGAAAGTGATTCTACTGCTTTAAAATGGGAAAATGTTAAAAAAATATGATATAGAGCAACTATCTAATGTTTATTTTAAGAATGACGGACCTTCAGCTTGTATTTATCAATTATTTCTGGAAGTACTTCTGAAGTAATGCAGCAATTTTGTACTTTAATGCATCGATATACAAGCTTGTTTGCGATTCGGATAGCTTGGAAGTTTTATTGTTAATTTTACACATCCACTATGGTCATTATCCGCTGTCCGAAGATGTGCAGTGCTATTTGAGGAGGTTACGCTTTTCGGAATTTTGACAGTTAGCGCCCTATCGTTTAGTTGGGTAGCGCAGTTGGCTGACAACCACGAAGATTATGGGTTCAACGAATGGAGATGCTGCGGTACAAGTCCAGTTAAACTTAAACCTGGTATATTTCTGAGTGTGGAAACAGTTTAGTGAAAAGTAGAAGGCAAAGAGACTACGGTTGGATGCCTTACATAAAAGCTTGATTTTTATGCCTCAGTGCATAATGAAGCTCACCTATAAAGATTCGATTTTGGGTTTAGGATTGCGGTTTATTGTCAGAAAGGCAATCATTATTAAATGACAATCATTATAAAAAGCATCTTTCGTGTAAGAGGTGATAGTTAAACACTGAGAGAAAAGTGTTGAATTAATAGGACTGAGCTCAATGTTTCCAGCCAGCTAAGTTTTACGTGTTGGTTGACGCACTTGCGTCAACTGTGAGTGATATTACAGTCAATACAGATAAGCCGTTTCATAGCACATCTGAACTCCGATGGAGAACAGTGATTAGATGGAGATCTCCCTCCCTCGTCTAGAGTAATTTAAAATGATTCCCAAGACGATGGCTGACGCTGCTTTATCGAGCGAATTCGGACGCAGACATTCTCGAATAGCCTTTCAGTAGAATTTTATTTTTTGTGACCTTAAAGAAGTTTTTTACTATCTTTCATTTATGTCTAGTTTTCCTCACTTAATGAATAAGGTGATGAAAGATTGGGGAGTATATATAAAGTTTAATTATTCTCAAAGTACCCGTATTTCTTTAACTATTCATCTGCTTCAATAAACATCCTTATTGTATAAAACATGAATTAGCCAGGCCTACTTGGGTATTCATGAGAAAAAACGGTATGTTAAATTTAATATTCTTCAGTGGTAAACAAAACTAAGTGAAAATCCCCTCCAAAAATAGACTTATATTTTTTAATGGTTGAATTTTTAATTAAAAATTCTGATTATCATTAATAGCAGAATGACGTTTTTCATTCTGTGGAAAGGAGCATTGCAACAGTTTCCTTTTGGTCACAGAAGTATAAACAGCCTGTACAGCCTTGCTCAGCTCGATTAAATGGATGTGGAGTAGTTAAATTCTTGCAGATCAGAGTAAGAATAAAAGTAAATTAAATTGCTTCAAATTTATTACGGAACTAGTTTTGTGTAATGCTAAGCTCGATTAATTTTATTGACGGAACTAAATCCGTATTTATCTATTTGCATCAAAATTCTTGCGTAGACTATATTTATACTTGATTTGCAATGCCTTAGTTTCCTCAGTAATCTCTTGTTCCTAATGTAGACTTGCCTTTCATAATTTAGGATCTCTGTATGCTGTAGAGGGTTAGCCGTGAATTCTAGAGCTCGTGGTTAAGGGAAAGAGAGATTCGGTCACTGCGTTGACCATCTAGTGGGCATTTGCTTTGAGAACTAATATCAGTTTCTCTCCGAGTCAGAGATTTGAGGCGAATTTTTGCATATTCTTTGCTTTTAAGTAGCATTATCTTGTTGAGACCTAATAGAAGTTCGTTCTTAATGAAAAAAGAGAGATTTTCATTATGAACAACGTATTTTGTCAACGTTTAATCTACTAAAATAAGCTTTTTTTAAAAGTAAATCATTAATCAACCTTACCTGCGTGGTTATTGGTGGGATTTAACTATATATTAAATTTTCTTACTAACAAAAGCCTGAAAAAATATTTATCGATAAAAAATAATATGAGCAATCATCATAAAAAATCACCTCTCACTGTCAACTGCATTTGGTGTCAAACAAATATATTCCTAGCCACCGCAACCCACTTTCAAAAGCATTTCCCAGGGAAAATGCATCATTGGGAAATTATTCCCTGGAGAGGTATATTTTCTAGGGAAAACTAAGTTTCAGTTTTCTTCAAAATTTTCCAACCGGGTGCAAATTTGAAAATGACAACTTACAAACACTGAAGCTTCGGAATTGTTAGTGAGTTTTCACCAGCGTTAGGTATTTGCTCTGAGATATTCGTATGATCTCCAGAGCGCCCTGTCGCCTTAAAGTGTTTGCGCTTCGTTATAAGCTGCTACGAGCGAACAAAGTTTGTTTCAATGCTTTTAGAGGGATTAGGTTGGGAGCCACTAGAGACTCGGAGGCTACACGCTAGGCTTATATTGCTTGAGAAATTCAGAACTGGTGTGTTCCAGTGTGACTCAGAGAATATCATTTTGACGCCGCAGTACATCTCTAGGTCCGACAGAAAAGACTAAATATGAGAAATACATTACCGAACGTATAGGCACAAAAATTCGTTCATCACACACACAATAAGTGATCTTTCACCTACCGATGACATTCTCCTTCACATTATACGACTGGTGTCCTAACAACCCCTGCCAAACGCCAATGCGTTGGCTCGCAAGGTAGTAAATAGATGAAAGAGTGTAGAGTGTCCTTCGAAGTTTTGCCTGGCTACCGTGCGGGTGCGTCACTGACCTTTGTTGTGTCGGCGCGCCGCGGCGTTGCGTTGTGGGACAGCAAAAGACGCCGAACGGCGCGGCAATACACCACTGCTCGCTTGCTTCCCGCAAGTCGAGTCGCCGCTCCCTCGTGGCATTCCGGTCGCTCATTGGCTGATAGAGGGAGGAGGGGCGGGGTGGGGTATGAGTCGGGGATACCCGTCCTTGGAAGCCGCACATGGCTGTGCGGCGTGCGTGCGGCCGGTAATCGGGGCGGTGTCTGCCTGTGCGTTGAGCGAGTGTTGTGTCGCGGTCGAGCTTCCACGTGGTTCGTCATATACGGTGCGTTTTGTGTGGCAGGTGCTTTCCATTTTTTTTGTCGCTAGTGAATGTGTGTTGATGGGGCTCCAATTGTGTGTGTTTTAAGTGTTGTGGCCTTGATTCGTGAGTGACCATTTGCAGGATTGAAAGTTTGCCTTTGGAATTAAAAGTAAGTATGTACTCCGCTTGCTTGACTCTCCTAATTCTCCCTTTTCCCCTAGCGTTGAAAAATTTAAAAGTCTCATAGGCAGGCCGTAATTTCTCTTGGCCATGCCGGCGTAGTACTTATGCGCTTCCATCCGTAAAAAAAAGTTTCCTTTTCACGTACCGCGACTTTCTAGAATTTGTATCTATAGCTCTTGAATTTTAAAATAAGAGCTTTGGCCTCTCTCCTTCTCGGAGACGAAGTTTGGAATGTGCTGACGTTCTATGCCATATTAGAGGAGTGATTGTGTTATTTTGTCAAATAAATATATCTTTGGATTTTAAATCCTTGTCAATCCAAAATCCAAAGTTTTGGTTCGTATTTCCGCTCGATTCTCTTTTCAACCAAACGCTTTGTTCCTTCGCAAGTTCGTTTTAACATAAGCTAGCTGTGATTTACGAACTTTGTTTAGCTACTTAAGGGAAATTTAAAGTTATTTCTAAAGGTATGAGTTAATTAATTCTTTGACCAACAGAAATTTAACTCATTGGCTCAAATGAATGAAGCCTCGGATTGGAAGACCAGCCTCTTAAAATGAATATATGAGGCGTGGAGTAATTTTAATTTTCTAGCCTTGTGAGAATCCCTAAAACTACGTGCTGTTGATATTTAAGACAGCATGAGGTTCCTAACCATGCGGGTATTAGTTTAAAGAGTTTAAGATATTTTTTTCAACTTTTAAATAAGAGCCAAGCGTTGTTGTTGCAAATTTAGCAAATTTTAGTACGTTTTAAATAAACATTTAGGACTGTAGCTCCGGAAGAATTTATTTGTTCAACCCTTTGGCAAGTTTTTGCTGCTCGTTTGACTTATTTAAACCAGCGTATCAAATGCTTAAAATAATATTAGTTTTAATATCTGCCCTTGATTTATCTCGTGTATAAATAATAATGTTGATGATATAATTCTATCTAACTGGGAGTACTGTACTCCTGAACAATCTTTTGGGTAGCGTACCAGCTTATTTAAAAGAGCTCCCTCATTTATCACTCATCATTAATTCACTAAGGTAGGATTTGATGTTCTCCCGGTGAACTATTACAGCGAAATTCTCTCGGGCTTCGGGTCAGGTTCTCCATCTTCATCTCCGCCGACGTTTCGATGGAAGACTTTTTCATTGAAACGTCGGTGAAGATGGAGTACCTCACCCGGTCGGAGAATCTCACTGGAACTTCATAAGGCTCCAATAATAATAATATTTAAAATAATACTTTTCTAAATATCACGCTTATATTAGAGTGTACCTACTATAAAGTAAAAAATATTTTTTAAATATTTAATTTTACCTATTTTCCAAATTTACAACTGAATTTTACACTCAATTTTACAGTTTAGCATAAAAATACACTAACAAATATGAATTAAAATTTTTTCTCTTAAATATTGACGGATAAATTCCTGCTACGCCTATTGCTTGTCAGCAGGTGGTCTTTTTTTGTCCATCGGATTTTACTAAGGAAATATTTATAATCAAATCAATCAAATATTTATATAAAAATCGAAGAATTAATGATTTTAAAAAGTATATGAAAAAATAGATACCCCTTTAATTGTAAAAATAACATTTAATAAAGTGCAAAATAAAACAGTTTAAAATCTTAAATGTAATAAAAACACAAAAATATACTCCAAACACAATTATAAAATTGATATCAAGTCGTATAAATACCTTAGTTTAAGTATCAAAAGTTCTTCTTCACTCTCCTTATAAGTGTTGTTGGGCGCTTGTGGATTATATATTGTTATAAATGACATTGGTTGGTTGTTGATTAAGTAAAAGCGCCCGCGCCTTTATTCGGCGAGTGATAAAAAAAGGTGCTCACATTCAAATGTGCTTTTTTAGCGCACTTTAATATGAGCGTGGTTTCTTCAAAAGTGATTTTTTTATATATTGTTATTTTCTACTGTTTACTCATTATAGTAATTGTGCAACGGTTCCTTGATATTTAAATTATTACCATTTCTTCTCGCCTTAAATGCTAACTTCTCCTAGCGTCATCAATTGGCAAAAGACTTTTTTCCATATAAAATGTAAACCATTAAATTTGAGTTGATTAACTAGGCAATTCGTGAATTTAATGTCTGATGCATGTATTGTCATCGAGGGTAAGTAAGTGTGCTAAATTTCAGTTTGATTGAACATTGGGACGCGGGTTAGATTTTGGTTACAAGATTCCATCCATGCGAACCAACAAACAACAAACAAACAGGTGAAGTTAAAAATAAGCGTGGTAAAAAAATACATCAATACAAGATACGGAGTGACTGCGAAACTAAGTGTTCCTGTTACTCGCCCCATCAAAACTCTGGCCACGTGAAAAGGTTTCGCGGACACAAAAGCTTTCCCTTCTACGACGTCTCCCTTGAAGCCGCCCATCCCCCTTCTTCCACATGTTCATTCGCATTCCGCGCGGACTCAACCGCATGTTCCTCCCTTTACTCGCCCCTCGCTCCCATTCTTCCGGAAGATGAACAGGGCCTGAGAATTTCACGTCGACCATGCGTCGGCATTTCTCTTGGGTGTGCATTTTTATGTCCCTCGATTTATTCCTGCCTCGCTCACTTCAGAGCGCGATGACACGGAGGTCTCGCTGCAAGGCGCGAGCAATTTTTTCCTTGTTTTCGACGCCTTTGAGTTGTGGACTACGGGTCTCATTGTTTGCAATCATTCCGGAGCGTGCTCATTTTGAAGTCAAAGCTTTCGGTTTTTTTTCACGGACGGATTCACATATGGATTAGAAATAGTGTCTACCCTTTAAGTGGTGGCTCTATATGTGGCAGGTGCGTGGTTTCGTGGAGCAGGCAAGAAAATGCAAATTCCTCGTGAAGCTCAGCGAGAGATAATATAAACTCATCCTTTGTCCGAACTGTTGCGTTGACTCAACCTCAACAAGTGTTCGATAGTGGGGCGCAGTGGGCGATGCTGGATTGCATGACGTTTAAATTTAGTTTGTCCTAGAAATATTATTCAGCATTGCGTGGTAGAAGGCTGCTCTGAGCTATGAATTCGAGGTTGAAGTTTTTTTTCTCGTGGGAATCACAGAAGAAAAGGCTGTCGATATAGTTTCTTTCGCATATGTTTTGTTTTTGGAAGGATTAGTGTAAAAAACTGTCGTAGCTATCCAGGGGCGGATGCGGACTCGGATCATAACTTGGTGATGATGAAGTGTGAAGTTAGATTCAAAAGGCTTTGTAAAGGTAGGAAGATAAAGAGGTGGAACCTTGAAGCATTGAAAGGGTTGAAAAAGAGGGAATACCAAGAGCTAGTAGAAAAGAACATAGGTGAAGAGAAGCGGAGGGGAACCATAGAGAAGAGATGGGAGGTTATAAAAACAGGCATCGCAAGAGCGGCAGAGAAAACAATAGGAACGGTGGAAAAGAAGAGGGTTAAGAAGCAGTGGGTTACAGAAGAAATGATAAAGAAAATGGAGGAGAGAAGGATATGGAAAAACGTGAACACCGACGTAGGGAAGAGGAAGTACAAGGAATTGAATAATAAACTCAGGCGAGTGACCAATCGGGCAAAAGAAAACTGGTGGAAGGGACAATGTGAGCAAATGGAAAAGATGCAGGAGGAGGGGGAAGTGGGCGCTTTGTACGCCAAGGTGAAAATGTTATCGGGTGGTAAGAGAGGTCAAGCGATACCAAAGGTTAAGGACAAAACAGGAAAGATATTAATCGAACAGGAAGATATCCAAGAAAGGTGGAGAGAATACGTAGAGGAGCTATATGACATCGAGAATAGACCCCTTAGCCTAGATCTAGAGGACGAAGGAACAATAGATAAAGATAACCTCGGACCAGAGTTACTTGAGAGTGAAATAGAGAGGGCACTAAGAGAGATGAAGGGTAGAAAAGCCGTGGGAACCGATAACCTACCTTCGGAGCTACTGAAGAATCTAGGTAGTAGGGGGAGAAAATCGTTTTTCGAACTTATTCGCAGGATCTACGAGGAAGGAGTATGGCCAGAGGATTTCGTGAAAACAGTATTAATACCTATCCCGAAGAAGAAGAAAGCGTCAGAATGCGAGGAGTATAGAACAATCAGTTTAATTTCGCACGCAGCAAAAGTGTTGCTTAGAATACTAAATAGATGGTTGGAGAGCAGAGCAAAGTGCTATTTAGGCGATGACCAATTTGGGTTTAGGAAGGGGAGGGGAACCAGAGATGCGATTGCGGTAATGAGGACACTTATAGATAGAAACATAGAGCATAATCAGGATGTTTTCGCTTGTTTTGTAGATTTCGAAAAGGCGTTTGACAGAGTAAACTGGGAGAAACTAATGCAGATACTGGGGAAAATAGGAATAGATTGGCGTGATAGGAGACTCATCCGAAACTTATATAGTGGGCAGAGGGCTCAGGTAAGGGTAGCGGACGGTGAATCAGGGTGGGCAGTTATAGGTCGTGGGGTGCGGCAAGGGTGCCCGTTGTCGCCTTTACTTTTTAACATCTATGCTGAGGAAATGGTAAGAGAGGCATGGGATGAGCTAGACGTGGGAATGAAAGTAGGAGGCCAGTGGATAAAGTCGGTTAGATTCGCAGACGACCAGGCGTTGGTGAGTCGGTCATCGAAAGGACTTCAAACTTTAGTAGATGCACTGGAAAAGCAGTGTGAGAAATACGGAATGAAGATAAATAATAGGAAAACAAAAGTAATGAGATTCTCTAGGACAAAGAAAGCGAAGCTGGTGATAAGTGTAGGAAGTCACAAACTGGAGCAAGTTGAACAATTTAATTACTTGGGTAGTACGCTAGAAGAAAGAGGACATAGTAGCAAAGACATTAGGAGGAGAATAGCGCTAGCGAAGGAAGCGTTCAATAATATAAGGGAGCTGATGACGGGGACCTTAAGTAAGGATGTAAAAAAGAGGCTAGTAAAGAGCTTGATATGGAGTGTGGCGTTGTATGGGGCGGAAACGTGGACCTGGAGAAAGGAAGACGAAAATAGGCTGAAGGCTTTTGAGATGTGGGTGTGGAGGAGGATGGAGAAGGTGCGTTGGACGGAAAGGAAGACAAATGAGGAAGTGCTTGACATGGTGGGCGAGGAGAGGAAACTTATAGATGAGATTAGGGGAAGGCAGGGTAGGTGGCTGGAAGGGGTAATGAGGGACGATGGTTTGCTGAAGGTCGTGATAGAGGGAAGGATGTTGGGTAAGCGGGGAAGGGGAAGGAAGAGAATCGGTTTTATGGACGGGATGAAGAACGGTAGGACTTATGCTGAGATGAAGAAAGAAATACAAGAGTTAGAAAGGGCACAGCACGTGTAAGAGTTCGTTGGATATTCTCTGACTTTCATCACAACCTACCTCTAACCGGTAGATTACTGTAATGAATGAATAGAATCCAAGCCAGGTGGTTTTCTACAAATTTGTAGAAGTGTACGAATGTTTTGGTGTTTGTCTACAAATTTTTATAACCTCACTTACGTTGTGATTTCAATGATCAATTAGTTCTCGCGATAGAATCATCAAACGGCGCTTTCTTTAATGATTATAGTTACAAGATATTTGCGTGAAATTGTTCCCATTAAATGCTGCGTTTATTGCCCTGTCGTGTTCCCGAATCCCAGGGCTCGGCGTTCATTTGCAAATACTGCGCTTCGTAACGGAATTGCAGTTACACGTGATACCGCGTGTGGAATTCACACCAAAATTATGGTTTCTAAAAATCACGCGCACGTCAACGTGACACAATATCGGAGATTCCTACAGACCGGAGGTGTAAACAATTCAACGTACAACCGTAATCTATCCTATGCAAAACAGCTTGTATTTTCAGGCAAATTGCACAAATAGTATTTTAATATCGTTGTGAAAAGATAAGTCTCTTTAAAATAAGGTCAAATTCTAGTTAAAATTATATTTAGCTCTAACTCCCTTAAAGCTAACTAGGAATCTGTTGGTGACCGAAACACAGCCCATTTCTCTTGAACGGCCCCCGAAGCCCGGGTTGCAGCGCTGCGGGGCGGCCGGGGACCCGTGCGAGTCGAGGCCTCCCCTCTGACCGGCAATCGCTGCCTAGTGTTGTGAAGCGAAGGCTGTTCCTCGCTGGTTGAATCGGAGAACGCGAGTTCACGCTTTCTCCGGATGTTTTCACTGCTATGGACGGAGGTCTGCGACTATCGGTGGAAAGGATTGAATCGGAGGGAACCGAAGTTTTCGGAGCTGCGAGTCAAATCATACTGCCCGCAATGACTCCCAACGGAAAGCTATTATACCGATTCCCTGAACTCCCCATGTCTTTGGTTCGCAGTTGCTTTTGACGATGGATAAATACTGCCTGTGGTTTAAAAGGAGGCGGACTTGGAACCTGCCTTTTTTTACTTTCCCTTCAAATTCTACGATGCGAAGCTCCGCTCTGATCACTGCACTTTGCAGCACATTATTGAATTACTGACATTGATTACGCTATAATCTAAGGCAAAACATTTTCTTTTTAATAGTTGTTTATTTAGAATAATAATTAGGAGAATTCTCAATTGCACATAGAATTATTTAAGTATGAGTGAAGGCTATACTGTAAACAATGAAACACAGCTTTCAGCAAAGAATTTAATACATTGAATTAAAAAAAACTAAGTATCATTTGTACCTTTTCAATTTTCGAGTAAGAGGGGAGGAGTGCTTCAGCGGAATAGGAATGCAATAAACTGATAAGCAAAAATGGGACTGATTGGTTTGCAGAACCCTTTCATGCAAAAATTTCTAGAACCCCCGGAAAGATCATTGTGCTACGTCTCCATGGACTAAAAGGAGCTGCAAAATGTGTAGTTTGTGAGAATAAATTGTTTAGTATGCTAATTACGGATTAATTAGCGCAAAAATTAGTTTTTTATACAAATGAGAAGATTGAAAGAAATTTGCAGAAAATTTAAACAGATCAGAGATATTTTCCCAACCAATTTATTAGAAATCAAAGCAATCAACGGTTTGCTCTTTCTGACGGCTGCTGCCCTTCAATGTTCATTGTTGAAAGCATCAGAAATTGACCAGAGTTGCGGGACCAAATACATGAGGCTGTGTGCTACAATGTATACTCCCTCTGAAAATGTGACAGTTGACGATACCTCGCTTAGTTTCAGTGGAAGATATCTACTAAGAATGTATTTCCAAAATAAACCAGACAAGTACGGATTGAAAATTTTAACAATGTGTAATTTTAGAACCGTTTGTCTCTGCTGTGGTATTCCGTGCACATGAAAGGAGATCTAAGATCCTTCTATGTCCTACCCGACATAGTATGTAACGGAACTCACCAAAGAGATTAACGGCACTAACAGGAATGACACTATGGATAATTGGTTTTCTTCCATCGAACTCAGCGACAGATTGGCGTGGCAGAAATTCACAACGGTTGGTACTATTTGGCGAAATAAATCTGAATTCGCCAAAGAATATATGTGTACAACGAACCGCGTTAATATGTCATCTGAGTTCTTGTACCAAATATGTCTGATTTTCTTTCTACCGGTGAATGATGTGAACTTCTTTTTGTTCTCGTCTATGCATTGAAGAGGCAAGGTAGACGATAATTCAAAGAAAGCTGAGTTAGTGTTTTACTATAATGATTACTAAGGTGGAGTAAATGTATTTCATTGGCTTTGCCTTAGCATGAGAACTGCATGGAAAACATATAGGTTGCCATTACGATATTTTTATGCAATTTTGGACACTGACGGGATAAATGGGTACATTTTACATAAGTTAAAGAGTGGGAAGAAAAATGTATTCATCATTATTGAAATAATTGGCATTATCTATGGTTAAGGCACACGAGGTCTCAATTGGAAAAGGGTCTCTACTGCCGATGGAATTGCGATGGTATGCCATGCATATTCTTGATTTGACTGTAGGGAATGTTAACCAGTTAGAACCTTCCACATCTTCTGCACAACCAGTAGGATGTCAATACTATTCCTAGGAAAATGATCGAAAAGAAAATGCCAGTTGCAAAAGTTTGAAAATCGGAGTGTGCGTTGAATACCGAATCACAATATTTCCAATTTATATAAAAAAAATATTTAATACAACTGCCTATTATTCAAGCATATTTTTTTATTGTTTTACAAAATCATCGTTCTAGCAAATGCTCACTAAACCAATTTCATTTATTTATCACCCATTAAGGTTTTATGAAAGAAAAAAAAATCGACTTCCCCATCGGGTCGAATTCGACCCATGTTGTGAGTTGCGTTACAAAACTTTATGTTGTGATTCCCGGGTTAATAACGTATGTTAAAAAGTTTCGAAGCGATTAATACTCCCAGCTGACAAAATACTAGACTATACTTGAATAAAAAAGATAACATGTGAAAATCCTCGTCATTCACGAGTAATCGGTGGTTCCGATTGAAAGCGCGACACTGGCTCCGTAAACCTCCGCTCCGTGCACAAAACTATCGCTGCTCCGATCTCGGCCTGCCCTCCAATAGTTCAGGCAACGAAGATCAAAAAAAGCCAAATGGAGGAGGACTCTTTCTACTGCATACGGTGTAGAAGGAAACCACCGTCTACCAAAATGGTGCTTTGGGTGAGATTGAGAGTTTTGTTGTCCCCTACTGGCAAAACATCGTATAGGGATGACTTCTTTTCATTTCGCATTCCACCCTGGCTGAACAGATCCTGGGAAAATGGAGTTAATTCATATGTCAAAAACTCTGCTAAATCATCGTCGCTCTTTTTTGCTATGACAGTTCTTTGAAAAATCGTCCAAGGGTTAACAGTAACTGTCTCACCATTGATTTTAATGGTACTGCTCATACTGGCTAGTGACAAAACTTTCCGAAATATTTGCTAAAACGTCATTTTCCCCATAACGAACATACTTATTGTTTAAGTCGAGATTTTGTGTGTATCCATTAACTCAATGCTTCTTTGCACTAAATAAGATATGGTTTATTAAAATCAATGTAAATGATAATATTGTTCCCGTTGATATTCAACGGACACCTTCTCTAGTGTATAAATAATGAATATATACGTCTTGATGCCCTATAGCACTATCCTATCTGACTTTTGAGATAACATTCATTTTGTGGTGATAATATGTTTTCATTTCACTATGTGGTCAACGAGGAGGTGGGTTTTGATAAGCGAGAGGACGGTAAACCGTTATGAAGTGGAAAGACAACTTGCATTCCCTAGGCCAAAACGATGTCTTACTAGTGACTTAGTGAATGAATTGTTTTTTGTGCGTTGTTAGGAGTGACCTTCCCCGGATGTAACCCAGTGCTCTCCGGCCCCTAAAATAATCACTGTCTTAGCCTCGTATAAATTTATCCTAACATTAAACATTCGGGGGGCACAGTAGGCGGTCAGATTAGATCGTTTAGATACCTTCGCTCCTTTGGGAGAGTTAAATTTGGAATTTGACATCCAACTTCTGACATATTTTGCTCAGCAACATGATTCCCTCGTTTTCAGTTTAAGGATTTTGGGTAATGTCTGGCGAGGCTTGGCCTTGCCCTTCCAGCAAGAATGCCGCGGCTTCGAATATCATCTTTGCGAATGTGTTAACTTTTCTTGTTGGATAATCCAACAAATTTGCCTCTTTTACGAGAAGAAAACAGCGTACAGGAACTTAATAACTACTCTTCGGAATGGCCCTAATGTCTTCAGATTGCAGCGGTCGTTGTACCAAATATCTAAAAACCCTTGAATGTATTAGGATCAAAATAAATTATGAACTTTTTCCCCGGATTTTCACTATAGAACTTTTGTATAATCAACCACTTTACCATAATTCTCAAGGCTTGCCTTTTTTGAATACCAATATTATAACATTTTAGAAGCTCAATATATTCCATTCGACTATATGGAATTTCACTTCATCTGTTCTTAATTATTTATGTTTTTTTATGCCAGTATTTTAATTGGTCGTGAAATGTGTGATATTGAGTTGTTTAGATGTTTATACCATTATTATATTTTTCCATCGTTTTGATTTTATAGCAACTAATGATGATCATTCTACTTCACTACCATTTCCAAAAATGAGAGCTTATCGTAAATGCAAAAATATACTTTATTCGGGGATAAATCCTTGATAGACCGATCCGAAAGAATTTTTGGCCAATCGATATTCTCTAGATTTCGATTATACTTAAATCTCTGCGTCAGTATTACCAACCATAAAACATTATGCTCCAATTGTCATTTAATCATTTGAAGATGGAATATATTTTGAATTTGTTTTTCAAAAAATGGAATGGGAAACGGAATTTGACGGTGACGACTTAGTTGGATTAAAAACTCTGCGTATCTCTCGGTCTTTAAACGTAGCAAAACTTTCCGTCTCTGTGTAGCAGCTACGAATTTCTCGGCATATGCCGTAGGATTGGTTCGGTATCTTGTTTTCTCAGAGTCTCTGCGCCCACGTCACATGCCCTCATCTTTTTCTGAGAACCTCATTTTCGTGCTCCTTACCTTGAATAAAACCCGTCATTTACCAAATGGCAACACTTTTTCCGATAATAAGGGCTTTAATATTTAAGTTTGGGCTATTTAATGATCTCCACGCATTTTCCTTAAAGAGGTCGTTTGGGATTAACAGAACACATTTTCAACGATTCCAGGTTTTGTAAAAGATTTTTTAGAGGTCTAATAAAATGTTTCAAAACGTTAGTCAGAGGCGGTTGCTTCAAACTGCTTTTCGAAAAAGGTACGAGGGACACACACGCAGTGCAGGTGGTGAAAATCATCCCTCTCTATGACTGTACCAGGGACTCAAGAGTCTTTGAGACTCACCGTGGGGGTTTGAGTGCCTCGTGCTTTTTTCGCGAAGTAGTTTGGCTCCCCTGCCTCACTCTTTCTCGTTGGCTCCCTCTGTTCCCCTCCCTTCCTTCCCTTCAGCCCTCCACTTCTGCTTCCCCTCCTTGACGCGTAGATCTGCGCCAGGAACTTTCGTGGAGCTATTGTCGGACTAGATTTCTTTATCTTTTCCCATTAGAAAGTGCACACCTCGTATATTTAAACTAAGTAAATCAGATCACTATGGCGTAAATAACACTTAAACCATTTTTTTTCAGCTAGCTCTAAAGATTATTTCCCAACGCGTATTGAAACCCTAAATATATAGGTATATATGCTTTTTACATCCCTACTTTTAACGAGATTTTATATTTAAAGGCATTGTTTTGATTCATCACTCTCAGTGATTCAACCCGAAGGTTGGTTTGGATAGTTGAGGGTAGAGTTCAACCCGGACTAAGCCACAGGCGTGTGAATTTCACACATTCAGGGTAGGGGGGCCAGTTCCTTTCCCTGGGCCACCTCGCACTCCGAGGATTTTTGTTCGGGGGCGTTCAAAGGCTTCACCCGGATTTGAACCCGGGACCCTTCAGTAGCCAAGCGCTCTACCCACTAGGCCACCACGCTCCCTTATGATTCATACAGTCTGATTTAATCCTGTTTGAGTTATTTCTTCAGCCAAGCGCAGTTCAGGCACAGCTCCAACATGCAAATTTATTAGGAAAGATTGATTAAGGAATGTTCTCCTAATTTCAAATTTTGCCGTAGAATGATTTCATCGCGTGATTCATTTGAAATAGATTAAATGCTCCATCCAACCTAAGTAATTTGCAATTACACATTCATGCCTGTTCTGTCAATAAAGAATTTAGTGCGTAATTTCAAGAATTGCCTACCTTCCTCTTCATTGTCTATGAGTGAAATTAGGATTGTTTACTTCTTCGTGGTGCATTAGCCGGCGTGATTCAATGTAGAGGCCGGAAAATGTAGTCGTCGCTTCAGGATTTGAACTCATAAGATGCCTCTGGGGGCATGGCAGGGGGTGTCTCTGCTCATTAAGTCTCAAGAAGTAGTCGTAGTCGACGCCTGCTCATAAAGTCTTAGTCAACGCCTTTCCCATTCACACCTTGTCCCTCCCCTCCCCATTCGCCCCATTTTTCCCACTCCGGAGCTCATCTGCATGGACAATGAGCCTGGAGGTCTTTCGGAAGGGTGTCTGGCGTGGGGTTCGCGGACGCCATTCAAATTACCATGAAAAAAGGATTGGAGTGATGAGTCTAAGGGATAAGCGGCTGCAGTCCAGGGCCTCCATTCACGGTCGCGGCGAGTCTAAATGGCAAATGGGGCTGCTTTAATTGCCATTTGTATCTCCACCTAGATGTGTTTCCGGAATGAAATGTGTTCTCCTGCCTCGCGCAGTATATCGTCTCAATTCGTAGATATAATTTCCGCTTGTGACCAGCCTTTCTCTAATTCCACCTTTGTTTGAACGCTCCGCTCCAAGGATGGCTTTATATCCACATTTTATTCCCATAAGATATCCAGGAGTCTTCTTATTCACACGTTATTGATCGGCTGTTATTACTATTTTAGAAGATTCGCATTACTTAAGCACCATCTACCTGATTCACCTGATGCGTGTACAATTTGCAAGAAAAAAGTCGAGTGCAGATAGGTGCCTCTTTACTTGTAATACGCATTACGAACTGCAGTGTCCACTTTATTACAGTAGAGACCCTAAACCCTAAATGCCCCCCTGGCATACACCATTGAGGTGGCTTGCAGGGTATTTTGTAGATGTCGATGAATGTATATTCCAAAGAAAATTCTTTTCCTCACTTAATGTGGTTTTATAAGAAGGAATGGTTTGAATGCGGTGAGTGGAGTAAGAAGTACTGTCGGAATGTCACGTAAAGATAATCAGTAAGAAAACGAGAATCCTAGCATGTGAGAGAAAGGATCTGAAGGCAGAAACTACGTTACTCAGAAATATGCTTTACTTTGGATGAAAGTGTAGCGGACATCTAGCAGACATTAACTCAGGCCATGAAAGCCATCATGGCGGAAAACAGATGTTGGGTTCAACGGATATAAGATTACTAATAGGGAAGTAGTACCTGAATAGATCGGTGTGGAGTGTTGCACTATGTGGCTCAGAGATATGGCCCATCGGAATCCTGAAACAGAAGACAATAAAGGCTTCTAAAACTTGGTGCTGGAAGCAAATGCGTATCAGCTAGTTGACGGATAGGACCAGAAACAAGGCGTTTAACTGTAGAACGGTAGAGGAGAAAACTATATAGATAACACAATCAGGAAGATAAAGGATGGCCACAGTTTGAAAAGTAGTGAATTTGAGAGGAATATAGTTGAAGGGGGAGTTGAAGGAATACCAATGTACGAATGGATAGGTCAGTTAAAATGGTACACGAATAAATGCAAGGACTTAAAAGGTAAGCAAGGGAAAGGATATAGTGGAAGGCAGCATTCAAGCAATCTTAGGATAGAATGATCACTGATGTTGATGCCAGTAGCGCAATAGTTTTCCGTTAGGTCGGATCCGATGCCATGGAGCTCTCCTCAGAATAATTGCATGCTGATCGATGATTCAGTGATGCTGGCAGTTTTTGTCGACGGCGCAGTGGGTTTGGAGTCTAGCAGAGGATGCGAGGAAGTTGTCTCCCTATATGCGCTTCACTCGCGTTGCACAACCGCCATTCAACTCAGTGCCATAGATATACAAACCATTCGCAGTACTTTGCTTCGCGTGTCTTTCTGTCGAGGACGGCGCGGCGGTCTCAACGTTAGCCTCTGTGTGTATGCTCCGTTTATATTTTAAGCCTTATCATCACATGCGTTGTCTAATATTATTAAACCTTTCAGGATTATGAAACTAAGTTAACCTCTCTCATGTTAAATTTATTCATTGAGTTCATTTATTATTCGAATGTTTATGTAGCCATCATATTATGAATTACAACATGCTCGGCTGAGATATGCTGCATGACTGATGTTTTTTAAGCGTTTGATTTGCCTCTTTACTTGGCAATTGTTAAAAATTAGTTTGTATTAAGTGAATATATGTGCTGCGAAAATTGGAAAATACTATTCCCCCACCGTGAAAAATAAATTCAAAGATTCTTTGAGGTAGTGACGGTTTACTTGAGACATTTGTTTGATTTAGTTACTGTCGCTTGAGCGAGGTCTTTTGTTAATCAAATTTGAGGTCATATTCAAGATGGATGTTAAAATGCAAGCAGTCTTAAGATGCGCAAAGAAAGTATGGTGAAACAAATTACTCAAATTCTTTGTGACTGAAATTCTCTGTAATTTATTTGACAAATATATTTTTGGCTTTAAACTGCCTCATCGTTTCACGCCGGTGGATCAAAAACCCTTCGCAGCCGAAATTTCTCTTGTGATGTTATGTAATTATTAAGTATTACGGTAAGCAGTGCACTTATTTACTTATTTACTTATTTACTAAAAAAACTTGCTTACTGCTCTCCCTTACATTTATGACGCCATCACTTCTAGATTTCCTCTTTTTTGGTTAATTTAACCTATCGGAAGGTCAAAGCTTCACATTATCCGATAGGAAACCGCTTCTTTTTTTAAGGAAAATATCCCTTATGGTAAAATAGTAAGTGGCTGATATTTTGGTCTCAATAGATTGGTTACCGTAAAATGAAACTATTTCCATTGTTTAATGAGAAATGTTTTGTTCGAACTGGTCTGAGGGCGAAACTTTCCTAGGGGTGTGCTTATAAGTAAGGCGAACCACTTAATTCACCGTATCATATCGCAGTAAAATTATTTTGTAAGTATAGAGTAGGTTAAATCACCGTTAACTATTATCTGCCGCGCCTTTCACAGGACTAATCAGTTCAGATGTCAAACAGAATTCTGCCCTTTGAAGGCCATTGCCCATTGCCAATGAAGTGGAAGAAGAGTGGAGGGAAGCCCTGCGTCGTCATTAGCCCAATGGCCACCAAAAGGCACCAATGGTGCTACAGCTAAGTAGGAAAAGGCATTGTACAGTCCTCGCGAAAGCTTACGGCGTTGCGCAGTAGACGATTTTGGGACTGGAAGGGTCTATTTTCTAAAAACCGGTTGCCGCGGGTGGGAGGGTAGCACCAGCGGGCTAATGTTTACGATTCTCGTTGCCAACATTGAAATTTGTAATATGCCTTCAATGAATTTGAATGCCCCCAGCTATTCGCCGCAGTGGGTTATGGAGTGGGCGGAGCGTCGTCCCTTTGTACCTGAGCACGCGCCAGGGGGTCACGGCCATGGGATCTCAGGCCGATGACTCGCAAGCGGACTTTTAGTTGCAAAAAGTACTAACTTTTTTCCAAAATATTATACAAGAACAAATATCACATCATTCGTATTACTTGCGATTTTCGTTTAAAAAAAATAAATTACGGAAATTATCCAATTTATTTTTGCATAAAGTGTATATGTTCTCTCTTTCTATCTAGAATATATATTCTTATATTTCTACTCTTTTGTGTTCTCAATGTCCCATTTACTCATCGAATATACATTTTCATATTGCCAATTTATTAAATGATCTCTTCAAGTACTTTTTATTTTCTTATTTCAGTTACTGACATTAAAGTCTAGTGGTAATCCAAGTCCGATTCCATTCTATGCATTAGCTAAGCAAAAGAAGAATATAGAATGCACTTTTATTTCGTAATTTTATGGTCTATGTCTCAAATATGGATTACAGAATTTCACGCGGCTGAAAATTTTATCAACGTTTCTGAAAATCAACGGATTTGCACGAAGTTTGGTGTCTACATATTCAGTGTTTCAGCGGAATCACGAATACACATGTTATATTTTATAAATGTTGAATAAATGTTAATGTATTTAAAGTAATTGAAATACCCAGTTGTGAGTCATCGCGTAAGACCCTCCATTCCACAGCCCCGGCCGCGGAACGGAGGTACGGCGGGGAAGGGTCGACTACCTGCTTCATGCTCCCGACGAGTCGAATTGTCCAATACGGCTCGGAATTACATTACTACGCTGAGACACTATGTTGGCCATTCTGCCTGCCACGCGCTCACTTTCCCCTCCGTTCCTTTCTCTTACCCCTCCCACACATTGCACCCCCTCTGTTCTGCGCATCTAAAGGCCGTAAGCTTTCGCGAGAACTGTAAACTCTCTGCCACCTCCCAGATTTGAACTCGATCCCTCAGGATTGCAGGCCAGTAGCTACCACAACCTCCACCCAAACTGATTCCTTTATAATTGCAATCGAGTTCGATGGCATACTTCGATTTCTCGAGAATCGAGCACTTCAGGGATCAAGTGAGACCCGGCGGCAGACCGCTTGTCCATTGACGCGTAAGCCTAATCCATTTAACGCACGTTTGCTGTAAAAAGCTAAAATGAACTAGGTACCTTAGCGCAAAAAACTCTTACGAATGTTTGATGTCTCATTCAATATACTATACAGATGTAGATGAAATATGGATGAATCGACAATTAATTGCTCTCATCATGGCAGGAGATAGGGATCAGAATTTTGATCAAAAGTCAATCGCTCAGGAGAAAGAGTCAATTTCTGACCGAGACAGCTGATCATAATTCCCTACAAATGTAAAATTGCAATAGATAAAAAGTGGCATTCGAATTATAAGCAATAAATAAAATTATATTAGTGTTAGTGCAGAAAATTTTGCACTTGTCATTAGGTGAACGAAGGAAATGTCCTGAAATGAAATTTCGACAAACTTTTTATATGAACCAAAAAATTCAGAAACATATTTTCAGGAAAAAATGGTTCCCCTTTAAGTTCAATTCAATTCAACAGAAGGCAGCTAGATAAATAGGATCAGCACGGATTTTTCCAAACGTAACATGAAGGACAAATAGAGATTCTAGCAGATCAGTAGGGAGGAGAGCAGTAGTTTATACATCCCATTCTACACGTTCCGGGCTCAGAAACGAAGCACTGGAGAAGTACCAGGACAGATAGGGCATGGAGCAACTTGGGACTGATTTTATATTTTTCCCTCAAGATTGTAGCAGGGTGTGGAGGAAGGATTTTAAATAGGCTATCCGATCGACCGACCACCCGGGGTAAGTAGGGATGTGAAGCGGCACTTACGGTTAACTTACGAGTTTCCAAGGGGCGTTTAGGAGGAGGGGAGTTGGGGGGTGGGGAGTTGCATCGACAAAGAGGCCTCACAAAGTTCCTGACGCAGACCTGAGGGGCGAGGAGGGTAGGAAAAAATGGAGGGAGTGAAGGGAAAGAACGAGGAGGAAGAGAGTTAGGCTAGGGCAGGGAGGGAGGCAGGGGAGCCGAACCACCTCTAAGGCTTATAGACAAGTGCAGTATGTGGTTGCAATCACCCATCACCATGACTTTACAAAAGACCTCATATTGAGGTGTCATATTGAGACAAGTCAAAAGAAGTTGGCAGGCAGTGGTGAGTAATTTCACACATGGGAGAGCTTGTTTTGTCAGCAATTAGAAAGGTTTTCTGACTCTCCACACTAAACTAAAAAGCCTTCCTCCTACGTCTCGCAGAATTTTGCAAGTTCCTTAGCCCATGTCTCAACATCGTCATCTGCGCAGTGCCCCGAACTTGTGTGATAGGTATTCAGGGTCGTGGAGTATTGGAGAGAAAAAGATGGGACAGGTAGTGTAGGAAGCATTTGAAATACCGGTCATGACCAATCCCTATGTACAAATCTTCACAAAACTGTTTCAAAGTAATTAGTATATTGCACAACCATAGAATATATGTCAGAAAATTATTTGTGGGAACAGGAATGAACAAATCTTGGCTAAGGCAAGAAACTCACGGAAAGCCCTGTAGTCACATGAAATTCCAATATTTTGGTCACCACATTAACCATCAGCATTCCAAATGTGAATAGAATATAGAGAAAAATCCAAAAATTATATGAAATAAGGGACAGTATGCAAGAATTCCTATAGTATATCTTAAATCACCTATCAAAGCTCTTTATTAAATGGTTTCAAAGTTGACGTTCGAAGTGAACTAATTTGCTACATATATCGTGCAAGGAAAAAATTAACCATGATATGGAGCAGGCTATAATAATAAACATAATAAGACATTGTAGAGTCACTAGCTAAATTTAGCAATTTAAGCGCATGCAACAGATTATTACGTCATGTTTGCATGTAAACTGATTAAATTGAATTTTTTTCTGAAATTATGAAATTATGCATCTCTCTCGGTCATCAGCTCGATATCGTGCGTTGTGACCCAAATGGACTCAGGTACGTGCATTTTATACAATGTGACGCCAGTAGCTTCAGGTTGGAGAGGGTCTTAATTTGATCCGTCAATCGTAACTTACACATTTACACATTAAATATATTAGTTCATTCATTCTAGATTCTCAAACAATGTGCGGTATTTTGGATGTGAGATAAATTTGATGGATGAAGACATATGGCATACATCTTAGAGCTTGTAAATCAAAGTAGCTTTTGTTAGTTGTACTGAACTTCTACAATGACTAGGATGGGAATCAATTTCAGATCGTCGATTATAATTTAGACTTGGATTTATTATGTAATTTCCAAGCCCATTTATTGTTATGACGACGTTATTAGCATTTTACGAAAGCCAAAATACTACATTAGATCAGATCATGAGAGTAATACTAGGGAACTGGACTGCAGAACGGAGAGATTAAAAATGTTGTTTTTCCCGCGAACGATAAGAGACCATAGCAGCTGCCAATGAGACTTTATACTAGGTTTGTCTATAGGCACTGCAGCTAATTTGTTTATTTACTCCGTAATACTTGTACGTCTATCTGCCATTTAGTACTGACAGCAGGCCGTTCAGTATAACTGTTGTATGTCTATCGATTTATGTAGTTACAAAATACATTAATGTTGAGTGTTTCTTTCTCTAGCGCTTTGGTCTACAATTCAAATGGAAACCACCACTTCACCAGCGTTTCACATTTTTACTAAAGCTCCATGAGGGCTAAAATTCAGCCTGTGAGTCATACATAAAAAATGTACTTTTATGAACATAAATAGTTAATCATGAGAATAATATTAGGGGACAATTATTACATTGAGCGAAACGATGGTGAAGCGAAACGATGGTGAAGTGTTGGTTTCCATTTGAATTGTGGACCATAGCTCCAGAGAAAAAAAATTAAAGTGTAATTAAGGTGGTCAAGATTAACCTATATAAAAATTAATATTAACGGTCCCTCTAACATCGGTAGCATACCTATAGTGTAGTGCATGCTTGTGAGGCTTCACCTCCTGACAAGCAATAGCGATTTATGCTGATGCATCAATAGTCGTAGTTACACTTATTATAGTAGGGTATAGTGTAATGAATGTTGGTGACTTCTGCGAAGGTCTGTATCTGCAAATGCAAGTCATTTGATTTTACCTCAAATTAATGCCATAAATTAGCAATTGTAACAGAAAAAGGTAGATGGAAGTGTATGATGAAATTTCGTAAAAGCAGTTAACACAACTCAACTGTGAAGACGTGAAAAGAAACGTACAGCGATTCTCCACCTGAAAAATAACCAAAATCAGTATATGTTGAAGCAGATTCATCTCCTTCCACACGGCATCATCTTATTTGTCCACGGTTTCGCTGACTTTGCAGCAGGCTTCTTCGGGTCTAAATTGTATTGTACGGAGATGAAGAAGTGTATTTTTGGGTTTTGACCCGTCTTAGTGTGACCCCTGAAGAGAATTGGAACTTATGCTCTATCCTGCAATGGGTGTGAATTATGATAAATAGGGAAAAGGGGCAGGAACTTTAGGGCGAGGGTAAATGTGCATTTGAGGCACGAGGAAAAATGTGATTTACCTTCTAAATTTACAAAATATCTGTTAGAATATGGTCTTACGAGTGATTTTTTACCTGGTATTACGCATTTTTGAATGTAAAGAGGATAAGCTTAAGTTTTTGGAGGTGTATGAGATTGTGACTCCATCCGCTACGCATTTGGTAAATGACCATATATGTGAACGGTGCTGTAAAAAACCTGCTAAATACACTTCAGACTTGAAGATTCCTGCTGTAACGCTGGCCAAACTGTCATCGAATAAGATGATGTCACGTGGAAGACATCCCAGAAATACAACTTCTTCAACTAGACCACTCCGCGGAAGCCTCCATCAAGATTTCAGTATATAGTGGGCCTGAAAGCGTTCCCTTTGATGGGAGAACGTCAATGTATTTCACGAATACTCTCAATTAAGGGCAATTGTACAGAGTCCTGTTTCCTTTCCTCCTCCTCCCAGCACTCACCGGTGACAATTGGGAACGTTTCGCAGCGAAAAAAATATCTCTGGCGCTTTTTCGAGGCATGTCAACTGCTGAAATCAATAGCACCCTTGAGAATGGAAAGAGGGACCGAGGAAGTGAAGCTTTTGAGCGCTTTGGGAAATAAAAGGCTGTGAATTAATGAGCCAACTGCTAACGTAGCACTATATCAATAGTGCAAGACGCTCAGCGTCCCTTCCGGTGCTTCTCGCTGACAAGCTTCGTCCCAAATGGGGATCTGATAACGTCAAAAATAAGCCAGTAGGAAATGGTAACAGAACTCAGTGATTTTCGAGGACAAACCTGAGCATAAATTATCTATACGGACATGAATAAGAATTTTGCATGAGAGAATACGCGGATGTAACGTAAATTGTACGGAAACAACAATATGCCTCCGTCGAGAGGGAAAGCACTTTAGAAATGCGAACGCTGAAAATTGCTATTGTTCCCAGCGTTGGGAAGAAATTACCTCAAAGCTCAGATTGGCATGCAAGCGGAATTTCGTACGGCCGAGGTAAAATTCTCGTTTAATGCAAAAACCTTTGATCTAATGCCTCGAGAATGTGGGAAGGTTCCATGATTGAGACAGTCGCTTTTGCTTCCAACTGCAAACATGAGACGTGCAAAGAGTATTTAAATGAACTGCGATGAACTCAGTCTCACGCCTCAAAAATTCTTCCCCGTGCCTCGAATACATTTTAAATTTTCAAGGAAATCTTCTGTCTTAACTTACTTATGTTACCCACTCATGATATAAACTCTCCGCTTTCTCTCTTTCTTGGAATTTCATTCCTTTGTCCAGAATTCCTTGCAAAGTCCTCTCTTCCTCTCTCGGTTTCCTCAACACAGCCTCGTGCTTCTTCTGCCACCTGCTTCTCTCCCTCCGCTCCCAGAAACATCGTGTTTAAATTCATTCCCTCCCCAATTATCAATAACTACCGTGCTCAAATATGAATACAAGGCAATTTCACAAGCGGAGCGTGTAAAAGGAAAGCTGTATCCCCCGAAAGGTGAACGCTGACGAGATCAAGGGATGGGGTGCGTATGCGGTGGAAAAAAGTTCTTTTTTTTATTCTATCCGCGAAGAGGTTAGTGTTCCGCGGTTTTTTATTTTAAGAGACCCCGTCGCCCCCACACGGAGAGGCACGGCTTTCACCAAATATTTAAAAGGAAACCCTCGTGCCTCCCTTCTGCTCCTCCTTTCGCGTTTTATTTGATCTTCCTCCCAAAGAGTCTCACCATTTGTCTCTGTTCCTCATTGTTTCGGTCGACAATTTCCTCATTTTACGGATGGAATAATTGCTTCAAGATGAAGAGCCGAAGTGTAGGCGTGTATTCTACTTTAATAAGTCTTTTGGTGAGAAAGCTGGCGGTAACATTGTATTTTGGCGTGTTTATAACCATAAAATAGTAGATTCAGACTCAATTGAAGTAATTTTCTGGCGTAAAAGCCGCTGTACTCGTCGCAAACCTCTATTGTTCTTTTTTGAATTTTGTATGACACACTTGATATGTGGTAGTTAGGGTTATTTTATCTTCTAAAAACAGAATTTTAAATCGTGGAGTAGTCGCTTCATTGTTACGCCAAGGCAAAGGTCAGAGCTCTTCAAGAATGAAACTGTGCTCAGTTACCATGAACCTATTCCCGCCGTAAGTTTCCTCTCTTTCACTATCTTAAGTTTTAAGTCCTGTTTGTTTGTTGTGGTGGCAGCACCATCAAATTAAGCCGTAGCTTAGTTTGCGTAGAATCGCTAATGAAAAGCTAACGAACATGACTTTTACAAATGAAGTCTATCGCATTTACACATTCGCGCTCATGATTCGCCTCGTCAGTCGCCGACATTCGCAAGTGGCATTCGTACGTTCGTCCCTACAACGCGAATGACCGTTTACATACTCGCCGAGGGTTCAGTTCACTAAGTCGAGGTGAATGGAGGAGTTGGAAGTTGTGGCGGCATCTGCCCTGTACTTGCCAAGCGTTGACAACTTTATTGAAATTATTCGTGAAAATTTTGAAAAAAAGACGTCGCCGTAGAAGATGGTGGATAATAGCATGTCATCGCAACAGAACCATGTTAGTAGAAACTATTTCGCAAAACTATTTAGTTGCTAAATTTCTTTACTGAAATAAATAATTTGTGCAATTTGTATTGATTTGACCATGAATTCAACTATTTCAAAAAAATAAGCTTTAATTTTTTTCAGACAAAGTATGGAAAAAAATATTTCTAGAAATGCTCTACGAAGACTGAAGAATTCTCAAATATTTGCAGAATGTCACCAACTGATTCCAAATGCATACTGAGAAAAATAAAACTAATGATAGAAAAAAAAGAAACTAAATGAAGAGTACCTATACCAGCCAAAGTCTGCCTAGCTGTAGCATTGAGATTTATAGCTACTGGCGATAGCTGCAAAAGTCTTCATTTTTTGTTCAAGATTTCAAGTTCGATGATATCTAAGATTGCCACAGAGGTGTGTCAAGCAATTAATATCATTTTGAAGGAATACATAAAATTACGTAAACAGTTACTTATTGAATGAGAACTTTATTCAAGGCATTTTTCATAATATTATGCACAGTGTAAGGATAAAATTTTTAATATTATGTGAATAGAATTTTAACTTTTTTTTTTAATTTTTTTGTACAAAAATGTGATATTACCCATTGTATTCTTCACGTTCAGTTCTTCTGCTGTATGCAGAATGTTTTGCTGAGAAAGTGGTGTTGTGTTTTGTGGGAGTGGCATGTTTACGTATCCTGTGGCTTCATGCGATGAGTTGTCAGTGAGAAATGGGGATTTTTTTATTGAAGCGGTAATTCTGTTGGGGAAGATGGTCGATTAGAGATATTAATTTGGAATGGAGTCTATGATGATAGCGTATATGAAGCGGTAGAAGATGGTTCATTTAGGGTATTAATGGAAACTAGGGCAAGTAGGTTGATTGGAGAGGGTGTAGGAGAAGAAGAATAGGAGCTGACAGGAGATATCATGGCACTGCTAGGTGGTTTTTGCAAAAGAAGCCAATCTGTATCGTGCATAATAAGATGCTTTCGTGGATGAGATAGTTTCTCAGTTTCTTTGCCTGTAGCTGACCATACAGATCGCAATCGTTTGCTTCTTTTTTTCAACTTTTTTGCTGAGCATATTGGTGAGTGCGGCAAGTGGTTTTATTTGGTTCATTTCGTCATCAATTTCAGACGCTAACCTGCGTCGCTTTTCTCGCTGAATAGCAGGCACAATACACTCTCTTGTCCTCTCACTTGCGTGTTGCAAGCTGAGTTTCCTCATCAGCTTGCCTTGGTTCTTGGCTTTCGTTATCAGTCATTCTAGGCTCTTCTGTTTCATTCCGGTGTTGCTTCTCAGGTTGACGTGGTAATGCCCAGCACCCTATTTAATAGAAACTTTCCTCCGGCGGTGGGTACGAAATGTAGCCATCAACGATTTTTTTTGCCTTCAACTCAGTAATGGATGTATTTAAACTGGACGATATTCGAGTCCATGAATCGTGAACTTTTTTGTTTTTATGCAGTGGATGCTTCGGGTTCCAAATAGGAGGTTCACCATGGCGGAGTTCAAAAAACTCAATCACTTGACCGTTAATCCACTTTATTTTTTTTTTTAATGAAAAAGAAATACGTGTTGATAAACGCGCTCGTTGCGAGCTGAACAGCGACTGTGTGAACACCAAGTTCGCCTCGCCCCAACAAGCCTTTAACTCGCCCCTAAGACCGCTTCCAGCGCGAACCCTACGAGCGGCGAGGCGAGCGACGAGGCGAGTGACGAGTGAACCGACTACACATTTGCCTCGCCACTCGTGCGAATGTGTAAATGCGGTATAACAATTAGATGGTAAAAACTTTGAACTTGTGTAGCAAAGCTGCAGTCTCCCTTATATCTACCCAAGCTCTTTTGCATCCTCCTTACTCCTTTCATCTTTCATACAAGTTTTCCTTTCAAGGAAAAGGCCACAGAAATCTGGCAAAGGCTCTAAATGTTTTAACTTCTTGGTAATTTATTCATGCAAGCCATAACCAAAACTAATTTTATTCTGTTTCCGTTTCGCCATAACTTAGGTGCTCATCATGGACGTAAATGCTAGAAATTCATAAAAACGTATATACCAAACATTTCGGAGATAAGCTCAGAAATATTCTTGTGTGAAGTTCTATCCTTCTTCCATTATTAATTACTGTGAGTTAATTCTGGTCCAGGAACCATAAAGGGGTTTATCTCGCAAGAATTTCATTCATAGCATAAGGATAGATATCTGAGTAACCACTTTTTCTCCATTATTTACTAATTTTAATAGGCTATAATGTATACAAAGTTTTTGAAATTTCAACAACACGTTATGCTTTTCTCAAATGATTCAAAGCTAGGAACGCATCGTAGGCTGGGGGTAATGAACATTTTTGGAACGAGTGCTTGGGTGATTTAGAATTTGTCATGAATTTATTATACCGAAATAGTAGTATTTAATGTTTAGTACATTCATATAGAAAAAAATAATGGATCTGAAATACATGTTATTATTTTCCCATGGCTCTAATTAAATATTAATTTGGAAATTGTTACTCAGAATATTTCTCATATCCTAACTCTGGAGATCATCTGGGTTCAATCGGATAGAGGGTTTTTTGTTGTTTATAATCATTTGTGACCGTGCCAATATCTACACCACTACATTTTTGAAATGTTATTTAGTTTTAATTATGAGGAAAAACCTCAATATCTGATTTATACAAAGATTTTATATGCTAAATATTATGTTGAGATGCCAATTATAATATTACCTACATTTGTATTTTACGGAAATACATGAAGTAACATGAATAGCTGAAGCGAGGGTGCTTGCAAAGTTTAGGAATAATGAGTAAATCATTAAAACCTAAGCCAGTTTTCCAGCTCTAACGCCGAGCATTAAGACTAACCTGGAGGTAGGGAAGTTCAAAAATAAATCAATAAAGTTGGAGGTAGGGTAGGGAAATCTTCCCTTCCTTATGATTCATGCAGCTATCGTGGTTTTTTTGTCAGCCCTCACTTCGTTTTCATGTCTAAGAAGGAGTTAAAATATTTCAATGCATATATATATATATATATATATATATATATATATATATATATATATCGCTCGGATGTCTTGTAAAGTCACCATCCAGTATAACTAATCTTCTTGCTTCCTATCTTTCAGCTTGAAGGTACTGCTTTCATTTTGGTGCTTGTTTTAAACATATACTGAGACTATAGATATTAAGATGTTCGGTGATGCCAGTTAATCAATTGGTGCATCATATAATGTTTTCTATTTATGCAGCAATATTTCTACGGCATTGATTGATGATTAGGTATAGATCATTGTTTTTTTGTTAAACATTACTTTCTCTGAGTTTCGAGAAAACTTATATACTAGTCTCTTAACAGGTTTATGTACATTTAAAAATATTTACCTTATTTGGTACAGATATGTGTAGCTGTCTGCGAAATATTATAGAATGCTCCGAAAACGGGAAGTTCGCGTGAGGACTGCCGATACTTCTTAGCTGGTGAAATGCTGAATGACGATCGTACTTCATACGATGCCACAATTATTCATAACTATAATAGAGCTTTTACCATTAGTATGGTGATATCACAGCCAGTTTTTCTTTGCCGTCATCTATCCTGAAATAAATTTGCATGGAAGTAGAAGGCGTTCGTGATAGTTAATAAATTGGAATGCTAATATGTCATCTGCTCATTTCACAACGCCACCACTCAAGTCGGCAGCGGCGCGGCGTACTTGCATAATATTTCCGGGGTCGCGGGTTCGAGTCCCTCAGTTAAAGTTTTAAGGAACAAGATTGTTTTTAGAAACTGACATATAAAAACAAACAAATTTCTTACCGCTATATTTATTTCTCTAATATTGTTTTCATTAAGCTGATGTGTCATCATATGTGTTGCCCAGTAAGATTCTCCCTCCTTCGCAGAGTGTTTACTATGTTTTTTTCCACCTCTTCATAGGACCTCTACGTTAGTAATTCTCTTTGTCCATTTAATCTTCATCATTCTTATGGAGCCCCACATCTACTTAGCTTCTAATCTCCTTTGCTTTCCTTCTGCTACTGCCCAGGCTACACAGCCGTATAAGGCACGCCTCAAAGTATATGTTTTGATGAAGTCTTTCCTTACTTCTAGGCTTGTGTCAGCAGCTGTCAGCAGACTTCTCTTCTGGTAGAAGGTCTTCTTTGCTTGAGATATTCTGTGCACAATGTCTCTCTTGCTTCTTCCATTGCTGGTGATCCTGCTGCTCAGGTAAAAAAAATCTTCTACTTGCGCAATTTTTGTTGTCCATGTTTGACATTTATTTTGTTTTCTTGATTTCTTCCACCAACCAAAACCTTTGTTTTCTTAACATTAATCTCCAAGTTGAATTAATTCAGGGTTTTGTCCTTATAGTTTAACAATCTCGTCCGAGATTCTTTATTCTCAGCAAGAATTTGTGTCACCAGCAAAGCGTAGTATGCTGATTTTTTCTCCATGCACATTTATTCTTGTTTTTAATTTTTATTCTACTTCATTTATGGCTTTTTCAATGTATACATTGAAGATCATTGGAGACAACGCGCATCTTTGTCGTAATCTTTTCCTCCATCTTCCTTGGACCAACTAGACTCTTCCCCTGCATTATTTCCGCCACATTTAATTACTGCATAATTCTAACGAAAAGTAAATCACTTTTTTCTGCCATAACATCCGCCAAATTTAAATACTAATTCCTCATACAGTC
Source organism: Pyrrhosoma nymphula (assembly GCA_963573305.1). NCBI lineage: Eukaryota > Metazoa > Arthropoda > Insecta > Odonata > Coenagrionidae > Pyrrhosoma > Pyrrhosoma nymphula. The sequence goes on along the minus strand of OY754332.1, from coordinate 98,274,218 downwards.
TGCGTATTTCTTTACTTTCACTAAATGAAAATCGTATGCTCTTTACTGTAGTCAGCATTCTTTTCCTATCCACTTTGTTAAAAACTTTCTCTGTGTTGATAAAGAAAATATATGTGGGCTGGTCCATTTGAATCCCCTTCTTTATGATAAGTGTCAGGGCTATAATAACATCCTCGTTCCTCTACGTTTTCTGAGACCAAATTGGTCTTCATCTCGGAATTCTTCCATTTTCTGTTTCATCCTCCTGTACGTGGTTCTGGTCAGAATATTTATTAATGTACTAGGCTAATTTTTCTAAAGTCTTCGATTCTCTCTGCTCTCTTCTCCTTAAGGATAGGAATGATTACATTCTTTTAAAAGTCTTTTGGCATTTTTCCGCTTGGATAAATGTCACATATCAATCTGTATAGCTTATTCAGGGTCCTCACTCCTGCATACTTCAGCAAATCTATAGGAAATTTCATCAACTCCTGGCACCTTTCTCTTTCTCTCTCAAATTCTTTACTGTAGCATCATATTCTGATCATAATATTGAGTATCCTTTTTCATCTTTATCCACAGATTCTTCATCCTATAGTAGCGTGCAATTCAGTGCTTTTCCGCTGCAAAGTTTCTCCAGGTACTCTATCCATCTCTTTGCTCAGTTCTACCTTTCATTAAGAATACAATTTCCTTCACTCCATATGAAATACCTTTGATTGGATGTTATTTAAAGTAACATCATATCGTTTTGTACCTAGCTTATACTTTTCCCTGGATGTTACTGCCTTCTACCTCTTTACATAGCTCTTTCATCCATTATTTTTCGGTCTTTTTTCGCATTACGGCCGATAGCATTTATTACAATTTTATACACCTGGTCTCCTTCCTATATTTTTGAGTTTTGGTATTTTCCTAGGTCTACTTTTGTACTTTTTTGTGTTAAGTCCAAGACTTTGTGTAATCCATGGCTTCCGATTCTCTGTTTTCTCCTTACACTTTCTCTTCGGCTGTATTAATAATTCCTTTCTTGATTCCTTGTTATCTCTCTTCTGGTGATCCTGAGTCATTTCCAGCCTCTTCAGCTGGAGCTTCAGCAATCTGAGTTCTTTTTCTCTCAGTCTTTCCACCTGCTAGTGATTCTTCGTTGGTCCCTTTAGTTTTTAAATTATACGTTAATATTTTATCATTACTAAATAATAGTAACTGTTGATATCCGCCCCAGGGTAGCTCTTGCAGTCCTTTACTTGATTTGTAAATCGCTGTTTCAACAATATATAATCGATTTGAAATATTCTTCTGTCTCCTGGAATGTTCCACCTGTACCTTCTTCGAGGGTGGCTCCCAAATAGTGTGTTAGTGACGACAAGGCCCTTTTGTAAGCAGAACTCATTCAATCTCTCTCCCCTATCGTTCCGTTTTTCCAAACCGTATTTCCCTACTGTCATCCCTACTTGGCCTTTCCCTATACAAAAGCTTTCCAGTCCCCAAGAATAATTAAGTTTTCATCCCCATTTACATTTCTTATCACTTCTTCTATTCCTTCGTCCATATCTCCTATGTCGTCGTCTTCGTAATCTAACATAGGCATAAATGCTTTTACCACCACTGCGTCATTAGGTATTGTTTCTAATGTAACCATACTTTTATTTTGACTGCATTGAGATAGCTTTTTATTCGTATACCGCTACTTTTCCTGAGTATAGCACCAACACCAGAGTTTCCATTCGTAGATCTAGAGTGGACAATCCGGTAGTTGCAAATCCAGAAGACGGGTTCTTCGGGCCTTTTCATTTCGCTGATACCTAAAATAACCAGACCCATTATTTTCATCTCCATTTTCACGTTTTCTTGTCGTCCACAGCCCCGAAGCGAACGTAAGTTCCAGTTGCCAATGCTGCTTATCCTTCTTGAATGATGTTCCCTCTCGAGTAGTCCCCGCCCGGAGAATCGAATGGGGGACTAGGTATTTTACCTACGGAATATTTTACTCAAGGGAATTCAATCACATATTTTATTGTAAAACATACCAGAGAAAAAGTTGAAGAGCTGGCTCTCTTCGGAATAATAATCTGGTAATATTCCCGTTGCCTTCCACCTCGCAGCACTACAGCCATTTGGGTAAATTCGTCACCGGGCCTATAGTGAAATGGATGTCGCTGAACCGACCAACCGCCCTCCACCTTCATTCATGCGAAGGAGGTCTGCTGCCCCCTCCTTCCTGTCACTGGCTGCCTATTAGTTGGCGGCAGCCATTCGCCATGTCACTGCACTATCACGGGTTTTCGTAGCATTTATGAGCCGTTTTACCCTAGGATGGCCCGCTACACCCTCTGGATATTACCGATGTTTGCCCACGACTGCTTATTCGTCGAGTAAACTAGCTTATTTCACAGCTAACCTATATATCTGAATGTTGACCCACCATCCGCAACCCGGTGGACGCACTTGGTAGCGGTTACCTAGCCCAGAAGCATGGACACATGTTGTGAACTGAAACTCTTATTAATGGAACACTAATATCTCTTTCTTAATTTATTAGCTGTACTCTGTAAGGAATCCAAATTTAGCCGTTGTTTTTTCTACACTATTTAACGGGTTTTGTGTTTGGCAAATTGCTACCTAGATATTTAGAATGAGGGATGAGTCACTCGTGAATCAACCAGGAAAAACGTACCTTTCAATCAATGTTTCATCATCAATGGTCTAATGCAGATTCTGTATTGCAGCGCCGTAGTTTTCGATAGTAAACGTAAATAGGGGAAAAATGGTTAATTAAGTAATTTAATATATAGAGAATAAATGTTCTGTGCGTTTTTGGCTAGGCTAAATACCAGTCAATCCATAGAATAAATTCTTTTTGAACAATTTTTGCTCACTATCCGCATTCATGCATAAATATTCTTTTAATTTCCAGAATTTATACTAAAAATAGGAACCAATGACAATATCATGACAATAGCTGCGAAGTTAAAATCATCTAATCGTTCTTGTTGGTAGTCTTTCAGCAAACTTTGTGTGCCTAGGGTTTTTTAAAGCTTAATTTTTGATGCGGACTTCAACTTTATAATCCCATTTTTAAGTTAAAAGTTTCAAATGACGTCTAGTTTTGTTATTTATATTTTAATATGAGGAGGGTAATGGGAAAAGTTTGCGGTACAGCTAATGGGAACTTTGGCCAAATAAATCGCTCCGAAAGAAATGAATTAGAGTTTATTTAGTAGATGAAGTAGTTTTCCTTTTTTGCGCCTCACTCTGTGATAGTGTCAGGAAGAGTGGGATAAAATGGATGCTTGTGCTAATTTAGTTATTTATATTATTGATAGGGCACAATTTCAAACATATCTCAAGCATTTTTTTCAACAACCGTTTTACTAAATTCACATAGGAGTCTCTCTCATTGTCACGTTCAAGTTGGTGATAATTAGTGATAGAGGAGAAACCATATTCTTTCACTTTATATTTTCTTGATACTGAAATTATGTACCCCTAAAGCCTTCAATTTGACTGCTCATGTGCTTTTTATTCGATATTTAGCGCTATATTGTAATATTTTATATGAAGAAATTTGATATCATTTAGCGTTTTATTATTGTTTTATGACTGATTATGTATTTTCGCCTTCTGTATTATGGTAATATACCACTTTATTTTGCATAAACATTGTGGGAAAGCTGATATATAGTTGATAGTGTAATATGTCTTATTAAAATTGAATGGTGGTATGTAAAATTACAGTATCACTCTTACTACAATTAAGTTACGAGGAAGCAGTAGAGAATATTCATAATAATATATTTACTATCATGTTTTCACGCGCGAAGTCAGAACTTCGTGGAAAATCCCAGGTGGCCCAGTGAATGGAACAGGTCCCCCTACGCTGATTGTGTGAATTTCACCCGTCAATGGCTTAGCATGGGTTGAGCTCTACTCTCACCTATAAAAACCAACCTTCGGGTTGAATAAATGAGTGAGTATCATATAAATACATTTGTGAGATTACTGAGCATGAAATTGCGCTACTTCGAGTGGGTAACTTGTATTTAAGTCGCTATTTGCATTAAATTTCACACGCGTATGAATTTCCAGCCAGAGTTGTACTCAATCCAAAGCACACATTCTTTTGAATAGAGCAAATGGTACTCCTTTGGCCAATCTTTCAAGAATTAACCTGACAGTATGGTCTTTGGTCATATTTACTCTCTAATTGCCATCTGAGTAGTGTTATTTTCGCCGTAAATACTATCGATGAGCAACTCAAATAGATTATCCCATCAGATAATTAAAGGATGCATTTTCTTTGCAAAATATTCTTGTACGTTGCCTCTCCCAATTAAACCAAAGAACTGATATTTGCCTAAGGTAAGTATAAAATGCATGAGTCTTTAGCGAGTTTTGATATAGAATTTAGCGGGGTATCTTTATGTACCTAATATTGGCAGAATTAAATCAGGTCATCTGGTTAAATACATCAACCCCGTGCTTATTTTCGTTGTGAATTCCACAATATTTGGTACATTATTTGCTCCCTCTTACACCTGGATCTATCATGAAGGATTATTCAGATACTGTTTTGTACAATATTTCTTGGTTTCACATTGAGGAGAACGCTACCGGTGATGTTCATGAATTCACATTCGTATATTGGAGTTTTATGGGTGTTGAACTAATTTGAAACTTCCCTTTCGCTCTATTCAACATTCCCACACTACTTGTTCACTCAGACTACAACCTATATGTCACCAAAAAGGTGTGCTGTGGTTTCAACTGCATACATAAATTGTTTGGCAGTTGAATTTATTCGTTAAGATAGAAATAATTTAGAGAAATCGTCCATTATGTATGTCTCTAGCTGCTTTCAATGATGGTTCTTATATTGTGAATGAATAGGAAACGACCTTTAGCGGAATGTAGATGTTTGTCTACTGAACATTTGTCAACGAATTAAGGATGATGTTTTTAGAGTATTTGTAATGATTGAGACCATAGAAAATGTTTCGTCTATCAGCTGCACTGATTCACTCTCTCTAGTATCAAATTTATGACAAAACTCTTTGACTAAAATTCTGCTAGGACTTCTAACTATGGTTGCTAAATGTGCCGAGTTAACATATGGCTCCTATGAAAGTATCATTGACATTAAATCCCCACAAATTGAAATTCTACGAAAAGTATTCGATAATTACTCCTTTACGTGGGGCCTGAAGCGTTAATAATTTGGTACATTTATTTTTTCCTTTCTTCCAAATAGTTGCCCACCACCTAAAATTCTCTACAATTTGCTCATATTTCCCAGAATATTTCTGTTGCCTGTTGTAAATAAATCTCAGGACCAGGGTCCGCGTATATTCTCTTGTTCCCGTCACTCACTCTACAGATTGCTTCGGATTGAATAAAAATGTGTTATAATATCCTACATATCCATCCTCAACGCTTACAGATGTCCTGATCAGGAAAATTAACATAAAAATGAGTTGACTGTGATTTGTAACCAAAAAGGGTGAAAACTCCATACATAAATTGGATGGAACTTAAATTTATTCTTTAAGATAGAAATAATTTAGTAAGATAGCCCATTATGTAAGTCTCTAACTGCTTTCAATGAGTATGTCAACCACTGTAACAATTCAATGCATTACTGTGCCAAATTAAACTGATATAGGTATTTTAAGCAGTAAAAATGATTGCCTCTGGTGTAGTAAGTAGAAACAATTCCAACACCAAACAAAAGAAGTCACTGAAAGAATATCGAAGCACGTTAATCCTAATGAACACCTTGAAAAGGCAGGTATTTTCAAGGATAAAGAGCGTCAACAAAGAAGAGAAATAGTCCTACGAAATCGAAATTCAGTCATAATGACTTCCCCTACGGTTTTAGTGCTGAAAATGAAACTTGAATGTCATTTATGTCTGCTGGTTATCTGCAGCTGCCCGTTTGGTCCTATGCTTTCATAACCATTTACAAAGTTAAAAAGTCACATATTTGAATGCTTTTTAGAAAGTGTCTTACATGATGAACTTCATGTTTTAAAAATCTTACATGGTGGTAGTGCATACTAGAAAAAATTAATGTTTCGTATTCTTTACGTACAATTTGTTGACGAGCAGTTGGGTCGTCTATTCGCACGTGCTCGTTTTATAGACGTTTTATGAAATTAACTACCTACCTGAAAAAACTGACGAGGTATTATGTGTTTGGAGAGTTTTTTTTACCATTTAAATATCTTCAAGATTGCATAAATAAAGTAAAAGTAAGTGCAATTGTTACTTCTTCTTCTTCAAACTTCAGTTTTTTCATAGAAATTGTGGTAAGCCGGGATCGAAGTAATAAGGTGGATGGGGATTTAATAGGGGGTGAATATCTTATTATTCTGGGAGAGTGTAATGCAGTTGTAGGAGTACAGGAAAGTGTTACAATAGGGATATATGATTTAGGAAAACAGAACGATATGGGGGAGAGAATGATTAAGTTTTGCGTACGATATGGCCTCGGCGTCGCAAAGACCTTGTTTGGCAACCACCCGTGAAGAAAATACACGTTAAAAATGCTAGAAGACAGAAGAAGATGCCAAATTGATTATGAATATGTGAAACAGCGATTTATAAATCAATAAAAATACTGAAAAAGATACACCGGGTCGAATATCGGTAGTGATCTCAGCTAGGTCATGAGGAAATAAGTTTAAAAACTAAATAGATGAACGAAAATTGCGGTAGGTGGAGAGACTGAAGGAAGCATGACACAGATTGGCCTTTGAAAGACTACAAACGAATCCGATAACGATGGAAACGATACATAAGCAATCGAATAGAAATGGCAGGAGATGAAAAACGGTATTCTAATTGCAGCTGAAGGGAAAGGAGAGGGAGGAAAATGGAAAATAGGAAACCATTAATTAAACTGGAAGAACTGGACCTCATATATTAAAAGCTGAACCAAAAAAAGTTAAAAACAGAAAAGGGCAAAAAGTGTATAAAATTATAGGAAATACGGTCGGCCATAAAGCTAAATAGGCTAGAGAAGAATGGATGAAAAACTTAAGTAGAGAGGTGGAGTGCACACTCTCCTGGGAAAAAGTTGAAGTTGCCTACAGAACTGTAAGGAGTTATTTAAAAGAACGCCCAATGGAAGGTAATGTCCTACGAAATGAAATTAATGAAATTCTAACTTGAAAATGAAGGCATAGGGAATGAATGGAAAAAGTACACGTGGAAATTTTACAGCGGCAAATTGTGGTATGTGGTAGGATTCTAGAGGATGAAGATACTGCGGGTTGAGATATGTAAGGATATTCCATGTAATGGTCAGAATTTTATGGTGCCCTTGAGAGAGAAGGCGTCAGGAATTGACGTAATTCCCTCCGAGTTCATTAAGAGTGCAGAAATGAGGACATTAGATAAGTTATACAGTTTAATTAGTAAAATATACTGAACTGGAAAAATGCCAATAGCCTTAAAAAAGAACGTTATCATTTCTATCTCAAAGACAAAAATAACCAAGGGATGTGAAGATTTCAAAACAATTAGCCTTTCTGCAAATGCACCAAAAATTGTGATGTGCAAACATATATTCGGAACATACTTTGGTTTGGCAGTAAATCCTAGAGAGTACCAGTTTTAATGCAGAGATAGGAAGCAATTGAGATTGGTGCTATCGAAGAATGACGAGAATCAAATGGACGAAGAGAATCACCAACGTAGAAGTTCTGCGAAGATTTGGAGCAAAAAGAAATGTAATGAAAATTCAGAGAAAAAATTTACAAACTTATTGCACATATTTTGCGGCACAATAGACTTGAAAAAAATAATATAAGATAATGTTGATGGGAAGAATTACAGAGGAAGACCAAGAATGGAACACATCAGAGAAATGATGGAGGACGTCAAAAGTGAAAAATTATGTAGGAATGAAGCAGTTGGCTGATAGGAGAGTGAAGTGGAGGGCTGCATCAAACCAATGTTTGGTATGATGACTGCAAAAGATGATGTGGTAAGAGGATATGATAGAGTGATAATTTGGATGCAACCTCGGTTTTTTTACCTCTATTACTTCCTATTAGATGACAGGCTACTTAATTGATATGGAGAAAGGCTGCATGCAATCAACCTTCGGCGAAAATGTAAGCATTAATTGAATATCATAAGCCAATGTTTTAGGGAAATTCGTAACAAATTTAAACAATTGTGCACTCTTAGAATTGTTTGAATGCATTCTTATTTGTATGGTGGTGTCTCCACACTATTGACACTCAACTTTTTTTTGTTCATTTCTTGCATTCACCTTAGCGCGGATACTATTGTATTGTTGCCAACTCAAGAGATACACTCAAGGATTGAACTCGAAAGGGAGTTCTCTCATTAGGACCCAGGCCTCAGTTGTAAATGGTAATTTTTTAAATCACAGTGGATAAGTTCTGATTGCTACATCAAGCCATTCGTAGATGCTCCCTAATTTAAGTTGGGTGGCGGCTGTTATCTTTTGTATCTTTTTGTTGTCTCAGCAATTCCACCACTTACCTTTAGTTCTTGGAGAGCATCCAGGAAGATAGAACATCTTCAGCCATTCATTTCGATCACGAATACCAAGTCCCACTCTCCAAAGGAAGCAATTGAACTACCGCTGGAATTCAACAAATATTTCTTTGATTTCTGAGGAATTGTTTGGTTTTTGTCGTGCATGGTTTGCCGAACCTCATTAGCGCTGCATAGGCGCGGGAAATATCTTGATGGCTTTTACGAAGTTGTTTCGTTACGTGCCCTTGGGAATCGTAATTAGACCTCTTTGCTGCTCCCTCTCAACAACACGATGATGTGACATTCTATCCAGAATATTGTTTTAAATTACGTACGAGAGCCGTTTTTTTTTCAACCTCCGATAGGCTATAAATGAAAGACAAGTTCATGTAAAACAATCATTTTATTACCAAAAGTTTGGTACATTTACGGTTACTTTTCAACATAATCACCGAATAGATTGAGACATTTATCACATCTGTGAACAAATTTTCCAATGCCCTCTTCAAAAAATGTTGCCGCCAGTGAATTAAAATGAACATTGACGTTGTTTTGAAGATCTTCATTGGTTTGGAAGCGCTTCCCTCCTAACCATGTCTTCAGCTCAGGAAAAAGATGAAAGTCACTGGGTGCTAGGTCAGGACTATACGGCGGATGATCGAAAATGTCCCATTGAAATTGGTCAAGGAGCCGTTGAGTTGCACCAGCAGTGTGTGGACGAGCATTTTTATGGATCAGAACGATTCACACTTGGCGGGAGAATCAATGATGGTGTCCATGTTTACGTGGTTGTAGCGGAACGCAAACTGACGCTTTGATGTCGACAATGGCGGAGTATGTAGTGCAAGAGTTGCGCAGTTGCCTACAGCGCATTTCCGCCTTCTGCCGCTCGCGTGGCATCGATACTGGGTGATCGGAGGTTGAAAAATAAACGGCCCTCGTACATCACAGATCGGATGCCATTTATGAATCGCAGTATAACGCTTTGGCTGCAATGGTACACTACAGTGAGTTTTGTGGCACCCTTAATTTTTTTAAATATTAAGGCTGTTTTACACGTTCAATTTATGTGCACAATCTATTGTGTGAACGTTTGTGTCAGAAAATTGCACCGTGTAAAACGGAAAATTGTACGAACGCTTGTGTGATTGTATGAATGACTGAACGGAAAATAGAACCTGTTCTAATTCCAATACATATGGATATAAATCTTTGGCACCACAGTACAGGCAGTATTTTTGCCTAGCTTTCCACGGCCCTGCAATCGGCATGGATCGCATGTGTGGGCCAATAAATGGCCGGTTTTAAAAGGGAGGCCAATTCCGGTATACCTTTATTTCCAGTACAGGTATCCCCCGCTTAACACGAGAGATACGTTCCGAAAAAGTGCCGTGTTAAGTGAATTCGTGTTAAACGAATTATTAAAACCCATTAGAAACTGTGTAATTGATCGATGATACGGACGTCAAACAACAAAATTGGACCTAGAAAAGCTCTGCTGACAAGTTTTACATAAGTTTATTTGCCAAATAACAACACAAGTAATTATTACAAAATTCTAAAGGCATCAATATTGTTATTATTTCAATTTTCGGAAATTATGGTGTGCCTGATGTTAATAATATTCGCAAGACTGCAAGTCCCCGCTACTCATTGAAGTGAAGGGAGTGAATCGCTGAATCCTTAGCATAGCATTTATTTCACATTGGTGGAGTCACGAATTGGAGGGATTAACCTGACAGAAAGCACAAATTTGATATACTCACCTATTACAAACGAAGAGCTGCTACCATAGAGGCATAATGGGTAATTCTAACAGATCGAAGAAGAAAACAAAAGAAATGCGATTGGCGCTATTTCTTCTGCTAACGACTGTAGAACGTACGGAAGTACAAGGACAATTTAACCACAAAGAAACTAAGCACATTGAAAAAGTAATGGCCTGACAATACGTATGTAATGTATTAAGTGTTTAAACTTTGTGTGTGTGGCTGCACTGAATGACGTCAGCCACCAGCCATTAGCCAAGGACAACGCAAGTTGCCTGTATCTCCATTTGAATCACAGCCTTTCCTTCATGGCCTTTCCTTATTAGAACCACCTTCTCTAGAGTGGTGGCGCTACAATCTGCTTGGTCCTGATTTTTCGGTGCATGCGGAATGTTTGGCAAACACCCACTGGGGGCAAGATTAGGATTCATATGTATATTCATGCTAATTCCATTCAGACAAACATACACTTTCGTTCAGGTTTTATTCTACAGATGGCGCAAATATGGCGAAACTTGTGGTGTCTGTGTTAACAATGTTACCGATTGAACATAAAGTTGTTTTATCAAAAGGATTAATACTTTTCCTGCTAATAATATGAGTAGCTATTATCCTGAGTATATAATCTTTGATGAGTAAACTCTTCTCGGGCTCTCCACCGGTTTAAACTACTCATAATTGCCGACGTTTCGAGAGACGACTCGTCACTTATTCTCAAGGCAAGAATTAATTACGTTGGCAACTATGAATTTTAGTTTGAACCGGTGGAGAGCCCGAGAAGAGTTTACTCAAAGTTGTTTATGTTTACATCTTCATTTTGTCGTGTTGTTTGATGTTCTGGTTTTTCAGTGTAATCGCAATCTTTGGTTTTGTGTCCTTTTCCCCCAAAATTATGAGCTGGTCGCGTCCTCAAGTAGAGTTCTTGACATCCCGCGTGATATAATAATAATAATTTTATTTCTGTTGGTTAGCAAGTAACATAGAAATCGTAAAACAAGACATTGAGACACTGGTACAAATACAAGGGAGGGAAATTTGGAGGGACTAAAGAAACGTGTGCCGTTCCGCTATACCACTTGATAATAAAACTTCGTCACACACTAAAATAAATCCACGAAACATATACTCTTTGATACAATATACGATCCGGCGAGAAATGTCAATGACTTGTCGCACTAAAATCCAGAAGAGACTGTGCGAAGGTCGAATATAAAGCCAGAGAGTGAAAAATGATAAACAAAATACTCGTGAATTTCGATCGATTTCTAGCAGAAATTGCACGGAAAATTCTGCGTTTGCACTCATCGTGTAAAGCGAGATTATCCGATTCAGTCGTTCGTACAATATTTTCTTTCACAATTTATTGTGCATTCTCTGATACATCTTGTTTCTACAAAAAATTGCACCGTGTAAAATGGCCTTTTCGCTCAGACCACGGCTCGGATGACATTATTTTCCACTCTCTACAGCTAAAGACTAAATCTCGTGTTCTCAAGATTCAGTTCTCCCCCGTTTATTTTGCCTGCCTGGTTACTGAATGGAGATAAAATCCGATCCTCTTATCACGCAACGGGGCTCACGTGGAAATCCGGGGGGGTTTACTCGGAAAACAATGGTGTGGAATCAGTCCATTTCCTTTAGGGTGATCGTCGCCAGTAATCTGGGATATTGCGAGCTGTGAACCATGGCAGTATGTAAGATATTTCAGGGCACCTCAGTTTAACTATGTGGCTGTTGCAATTAGTTATGTTATAAATTTTCATAAAATTATAAACTAGATCTTATCCTAATAATATATCTCAATTTTAATACCGCTTTCATGATCACGGGTTCATCTACATCTACGATGTACCGTGCAAGACACCAGTAAATGGTTATCTAAATGCAATTACTAATTGAATAACTTAGTGTAACCCTCCACGTCTACCACATGTTTTATAATTTGTATGTGTCACTAATTAGCAGTCTATACGCCATTATCTTATAAGTTAATTTTGTGCATTGTTCGCGAGTTAACTTTGTGGAATATAGGCACACTTAAATTGATGAAGAACAATGGATATTAGTGCTATAAATCGCTTAATTCCTAAGTATAGTTTATCCCTTCGTTACCTATATTTACCGTGGTGTTAGTACCCATTACCTCTAGGTAGCTTGTGCATTATTATCGTAAGTATTCAAGACAGTGCTTCTGCATCTTTAATGAGCTTGGGCCAATATCTTTGTACATCAATCTCTATTTTATCCTTAACGGTCTCAGTGTATTGCCTGGGTAGTATAACTTGATTTATTTATTAATGGCAGGTTGTGAGAGATTGTAAATATATATAGTAAGTTATGAATCACATGCAATTTACTGTACTTTCATGCATTGTTTCTTGTATAATTTGCTGAAACACGTCAAACCTTTCATTATATTGATATTGATTTGAAGTTTCAGTGATTAATGTATATTTAATTCGAGGTTTAATGTTATCGCAATTCCGGTCTGATGGCCTTCTGTATTTTATAGTTACGAGGGATGCACATCTTTTTTTACACGCCTATAACACTCTATTTATGTGACACAAGAGTTTTTGGAAGCTGTCAAGCGATGCACGGACATTAAACTCGGATAGCAATTTTTCCACCCCAACAGAACTCCAGAGTTAGAATGCGGTGACTAATGCCCAACCATCCTTTGACTCTATACAAGCAGGAGAGGATTGTATAAATTACTCATTCCACATTAATTAGTACATGGCATTTCATGTGTTGCTATGTGTATATATCAATTGAAAAAAGAGTACTGAAGCACTATGCTTTGCCTACGGGAGTAAAGTTTTTTTTTTCGTTTGGTGCAGGAAGTTTAGCTGGTATATCTGAACCATGCTCTGGGTTTCAATGGATAGAAATTCCCGATGGACTCTAGAAGTTAGAATAATAAAGTCATCAATTAATTCATTCTGTTATTCTTCCACACGCGTAGGGCCGATGATCTTGGAGAACATTAACGCGATAGCCGAATTTGAGAAGTAAGCTTCCATATTGATACTCACATAACTGATTGGCGATGTTAATCTCATCACCAAAATAAAACAAATATTAGCCTCTCCAAAATATTACCCTAAAAGTATCTTTAAATGTTTTTGAAACCTTTAGCAACTGCAAACAGAGTAAATTAAAATACCAGAGTCCCATCGTCTTTTTCAGAAGCCGCTTGATGGATAGTAGGTAGGTTTTTACACGGATTTTGTCGGATACCATTCGATATGAAAACTTTGCATCTCAAATTTTCGTTGTAAGTTACTGTATTTTATTGCACTCTGCCTTTCTAATCCTTCCGTTTAAATTCTTTCTTGCTATTGTTCGTCATAGTAATCCTTTGCTGAGAAACGTATTCCGTCCACAAATCCTTTCCACCACTTGGATTCGGGGCATATACCACTGCCGATAAATACCTAACCTAAAACTGCTAAAGGACATTTGTAATGGTGCCCTCCAAAAGAATGATCTCCTATCATTCAATCTCCTATCTATAATATCTTTGTAAATCTTCTCGTTTTTTTCCATAATATTTACGTAGTACATTTTCCTTAATTATGGCATTCCATATCCCAGAGATCCCTACTCTACATTATTCCGACCATATTTTTGACCTTTACAGCTAGGTCTCCTTTTCTTGATCTTATATCTACGGCTTCCTTCAATTAATTATTCTTGTAAGACTCCCTGCGATTTTGCTTATATTTTCTATGGCTTGTGTGATTTAAGGTGACTCTAGTCGTTTTTATTTTTAATTTGTTAAATTTTCTTATCTGTTATACCCGCAAATCTAAATAGCCTGTCTGCTGTTTTTGCTAATCCAAAAATTAGTAAAATATATGAAGAGACGTATGGAGAGTGTTGGCTACCACAGCGTTCCGTTATGATTCCTGTCTGTACGAGTCACATGGCGTTGTTTTTTAGTTCGTCGGTGGAGTGAATGAAGCGTGCCCTGGGATCAATCATGAAAGAATTCAAGGAGCGCAGTGGCATTCCAGTCCGACGTGCATAAAATACAAATGCATCGAATGAGAGTGGATCTATGACCGCGGGAGCTGACATGCTGCACTTTCACACTTCCTCCACCCTATATTCATCTCACTGCTCCATCTGAGACATCTGCCTGTAACACGTAACCACAGATATGTGGTCTCGCAGATCGCTGCTGTTTTCAAGGAATGACTTATTTATCTTTGCCTCGTTTCTGAATGTCCCGAAATTTAGTACTTTCCAACGAGATAGTCCTTCAAAAATGCATCATCTAATTCACAGTTCTGCTAAGGCTAATTTCTAAATATATCAGTCTAATGCTCCCATTGCATTTCTGCGCTTATGTAAGTTTTTTATATCATACCTTATCCCAAGTTCTTTTTCAGGAACATATCCACTTTTGTATTGAAATGTTCTCAATGCTGGTAATTACCGCAAAAATTTCTTTTATTTTCTTGTTTCGTTATTAAGAAACTTTGAATGGCATATTCTTACAACTCTGGTCTAGGAAATCGGGCGAGCTTTTTTAAAAAAACGATAAAAGATCACTATTTGTAAACAAATACTTTGCTTATAGGCTCATAAACAAATTAGGGACTATTTTAAGTATAAATAACACAAAAACGGAAAAACTATGCTCATTTACAAATATATTTGCCATTTATTACATGTGTGCATTAGTGTTGGAGTGCATAGTATCGATGACTACTGGCTAGGATTGCTGGTGCATTTAAATGTGTAAAATGTTACCAAGCATGTGTATTTCCTAATTGATTAGCATTAGATACTAGTACGTTAAAATCAACATTTTTCAACATAAACATTTTGCTTTGCTGATGACTTAGAATTCTGGCAGAGAGGAAGAGGGATCTGGCGAGAATGCTAAACTGCATGGAGAAAAATATTAAGAAACACAACCTGAAGGTTAATGTTAAGAAAATTAAGGCTATGATTTCTGGAAGAAATGAAGAAAGTAGAATCACTGACGAATTCGGGCAGGAAAAAACAAAGTGAAGTGATTTTGCTACCTGGTAAGTAGGATGAAAGAAGCCAATATTGTGAGCAGGAGGGCCCAAGCAAAGAAGGAATCCTACCAGAAGAATAGTCAGCTGACAGCTAGTAACACAAGCCTGGAAGTGAGAAAAAACTTCGTTAAAACATATATTTGGAGCATGCTTTTATATGGCAGAGAAGCATGGACAGTAACAGTTGCTGAGTAAAAGAGATTGAAAGTAATGTAGATGTGGGGATGTGTAAGGCTGATGAAGATTAAATGAATGGAGAGAATCACCAAAGGAAAAGAACGGAGAAGATTCGAAGAGAAAATATGTAGTATGAACACTCAGAGGAGAATTCTCTGTTGAAGCTTTCGCGAGTCATTATAGATGTGTGCTTGTTGTTCGGGTTTACTCCGCGTACTTATTCAGGTGTGTTACCCGGCGTACTTATTCAGGGTAACACACCTGAAGAAGTATGTACGTGGGGTACACCCGAACAACAAACATACAACTCAGAAAAGAAGTTACAAGCTTATTGGACTTATTTGTCGGCACAATTGATAACAATGATGGAAGGAGAAACATTGGGAAGATCTACTGAGGATGACCAAGAATGGAAACATCAGAAAAATTATGATAACATCGAAGTGAAAAACTATGTAGGAATGAAGCGGTTGGCTGAAAGGAGAGTTTGGCGGAGAGCCGAAGCAAAACAATATTTGGATACATAACTGCTGATAATGAGCTATTATCAAAGCTAACTCTACATAATCATAAGCCCACTGAGTCAACCGGTCACCATTATGACATTATGTCGACAACATGATTGCAACCGGAAGATTGGGTGCACTTTTTTCCAATCTCCAATCTCCGTCACGCAAAAAAATGACTTAATATGATTGTGAATTCGGTCGTATAGTGACTGGCTGAGATTGTTGAAATACTGTCGCTTTTTAAGAAATCAGTAAGCCCAATCCGTGATAAATTACCATATATGGCCTACCTATTAAGGTAGTATGGTTGTAGGATTGATCTTGTGGAAGTTATCCATTACGGAAGAATTAAAATAACTTAGTTAACTCCACTAAATATTTATTATCACGTCCTGAAGTGACAAGTGTCTTGACGTTTGAAGACCTGAATATGAAGTGTTGAAACCTGGGTCGTGATTATAAATATTTAGTGGAGTTAACTAAGTTATTTTAATTCTTCCGCTATTAAGGTAAATTTGACTTACTTCGTCTTTTATTACCACCTCGTCCGAATTTATCATCATCCCTATCCTTGAGGGAGAAATTTCTCAACTAACCTCTCCACCCTGTATAATCCGTCAGTAAACGTTATTACCTCTCTTGGAAAGGCCTCTTGAGATCAGTCTGCTGAGCAATACATGAGCCTTACTTTTCTGGAATATGACGGCGGTGAGATGTTCTTATGGCATCCTCGTTATCACATACTCGAAGAGTTTTCCTCAGCGCAATAATCCCTACGTAGCTTCCCGCCTCAAAGCCTCACCCATTTTATCATCTATGACCTTTAGGTTCCTCTTACCGCTCTGCATGTTCACCTTCCTTGTCCTTGGCTACTGATTAGGTACTCGTCTCGTTCAAGAACTCTTGAAATTATTATGACCCTCCGTTGCCTACGGTGGCTTTCGGAACTTCCGCGCTGTGATTGTAGTTAGGATCATAGGTCTTTGGGCGGGGGAAATTTTTTAAGTACGGTATATAATTTAAATGAAAAGGTGAGCCGCTTTTGCTGATATAGTTTGTCTTATCAGAGTTAAAGTACTTATATTTTAACACCTTTCTGACGAAATAATTTACTTTGACATAATGCCTTGACTGATATATTTATCGATAGTTAACTAACTCGTTTATCAAAGTTTTGAAATCGCTTACCCATTTCTAAGTCACTGATTTTGTATTCAAATACCCTAAACTTTTGGAAGTTTCTTCTATCACCTTTTCGTCCTTAGTTTAATTAATTGAAAGCAGTGACTTTGTGATAATCAGTTTTATCATCTGTAAACAATTGATCATTTGGTGTGAAAACACAAGCATTCATTTCAAGCATTCCCATTGCCGCCAATTAATTGAATTTTGCAATATTCTGGGATTGCATGTTTTAGGCAATATGATAACAATTAGTTTATTACCCTTTCGTGAACCCATAACCTCACAAGAACTGGGAGGGATATCTCCAAGCCGATTATAAGCAGTTTGCAGTTTCCTGAATTGTTCATAATTAAATGCATACGTACGCATCATGCCATTCTCTTACGTGTTCGAAAAAATCAAAGGACTTAGCTATTGCTGCTAGCTATGAAACTGGCACCAGAACTTCCTCCATAAAACCCTATCCTTGCATGCCTCTACCGCTTCTCTTACACTCATGCATTGCCACATGCACGTTCTCCTACTCTTAAGACTCCTTATATCTTTCCTCATAAGAATCTCCTCTACCACGTTCACTCATGAATTTCTTGGTTTACTCCTTACTCTCACACCATTGTACTATCATATACTCGTTTCTTAATTCAACTCTCGTCCATTTTCTCAGCATGGCAAAACCAACTAAGTACACTTCTTACATATATATCCACTATTGACGCACCCAACCCTCATGTTTTAATAACCCATTCATTAGTAACCCTATCCATCATACTTTTGCCGCATACAATCTTCAAGTTGGTACACCACACCCACTGCGAATGCATTAATGCTTATCATGACATACCCAGGGATCGCTGCCATATAATAACGACTGGAGGAGAATACTTTTTGGACAATGGTATTGACTAGACGAACGTTAATTCCCTGGTATTCTTCTCATACTACCTACCATTTTTCCCTCTCGTATTCACACGTCTTTTAATCTCTTCAATACCAATCAACCTTTAGAAAACATTCGACTAAGATACACAAAATTTTTCTCCATAAGTATCCAACATTAAACCATGTTTTAGGAATATTAGAAGTCTTCAGAATAGGAAAGCGTGCATATAGCAGTGCATGAGTGTAAGAGAAACGAAATGCAAGGATAGGGCGTTATGGAGGAATTTATTGAAAGAGATTCAGTTTTCTAGACCTAACAAAAATTTAAGCTCTTTAACTTTGCCTACCCCTTATGGGAATGGCGTGATGGGTAAATGTGTAAGTAAATGAAGTTTTGTCTTTCCGTGCTGAAGGGCATCTGAACATTCGTGTAACTGCACTTGGAGTTTTAAACTCATCGTAACTCATTTTATTAGTTAAAGCATTTTGGACAACCTGATAGTGCTGCTGTAACTTGAGTTTTTTAAAGGGTAAATGGCACTTAGCTTGATTTCCACCTTTTTTAATGCATCTATCACAAATTTTACGGGATTGTTCATTATCTAGAAATAGTTGATTCTGTGACTTTTTTATGTGACCTGTATTTCAGTTTTTTTGTCGATCATATAAAATAATTGTATTCTATCAAGAAAAAACGTGAGTTTTTTTGTACAGCTATTGAAAATCTGAGTACTTGCTAAAGATAAATAAATTGTAGAGTTTTTTTCCCTGTAAAAATTACAACCGTAGGGCTCAAATATCTTGTTAGTCGTTCGAAACGCGGACGATTTTGACCATTGCTGAAGGTTCTGCTACAATTGACCTCAAACAGCATTTTGATACACGTTTTACTCAGCTAAAATCCTTGCAGCTTACTGTAACTACCCGGCAAGCGGGTGCTGCAAAGCATTCTGGTAGTTATTTCCATGGTTAACCGTAGTTGAAACACACATAGTCTGAAGGTAATCTCTTTGAGTTCCCATTTTTAGAGAATTTCAAATACCATAGAAGTAGAATAAAACAAAAATTAGGAGTTATTTGTAACAAATATTTTTCTACACTGGAATTACGGAATAAATCGCAATGAATTATATTATTTGTCCGAGAATAAGAAAAAAATTAAAATTAATTATATTTTTTATCTGGCCTTGAGAGGCCAGTTACCTACTACCTGTGTTTTTTTAACTCAGAAGTCCACTATGGTCTCATGCGTGTTCTTCCATGAAGCTTGTCCTTCATTTTTCGCGTTCAGGCAGCAAAAACATGCGTGGTACCAGCATTAGGGATGAAAAATGAACGACTATTGATGTATAATTGGGTAGAGTCTTGTATTCGACGGACAGCAGCAGGTGTTCAACCCAAGCGCAACATACTAGCAGCGATTCCCTCAGCATTTCTGTCCTGCGTGGTAGTTTTGCGAGAGACTCGACGTTTTGGTGAAAGAAAACCTGTTCAATGCTTGCTGAGTAAAATATTTTTTGACAAGTATCGTGAAATATGACACTTACTAGGTGGAAGCAGGGGTGCAAGTAGTTGTGCGCTAAGGTCTCCTTGCAACATTTCGCAGATAAATGTTTAATGCAACCGGTTTCAATGAAAGCCTTTTACACCATTTTCTAGCTCTTGACAATGCTCTAAATGGTAAAAAATGGCCTTACAACCTTGTGTTGCAAGTGCCTACTCCCTTCAGTTCGCTGAAGAGGGCCACCTTGTGGCCAAAATACGCTTATCCGACGCACTTCCTCGTATTTTCCTTTCACTGTGTCGTTCTTCGACTACGCTCATTTTATGCTAGATTCTTCCAGAAGTTGGACCCGTTCGAGTGTGTGAGTGAGTGATTTCCTGAGTGCTTGTAAGTGTGTTTGTGGTCATAACCCAGGCATCCTTAGCGGGGTCCCATTAGCCGTAGTGATGGATCTCAATTTGGGTTGAGTGTGTGTCTCTGTGGTTGTGTCACTGGCGAGGAAGTAACTTTCCCGTAAACCACCACAGAAGGGTTCTCTGGTCGAGAGGTTGTGGTTGGTCACTGCCGTGGAATTGCCCCTTTTTCCCACAAACCAACGCAGCAATTGTTGTGTACTATTGACGAGTGGTGCCAATTTATAAAGGCCATTGGAGATTTTTAAAAAAATGTTACATTAAGAGACCTTAGAGCTAAATGGTGTCAAGAGGTTGACAATGATGTAAAGCATAAAAACTGTTTGCATCAAATATTTATCCGTGGGCAATTGCTCTAAGTTCTTATTTCCTCTGGTATAAGTTCATCCCCTGAGTACTAATACAGCATTATTATTTGTACACACTGGCTGCTCACGGTATTGTTACATAACGGAATATTATTGCAAACAATATAGTCTTCATCTGTATGCTCACGGAATATACAACCATATGATTTATTAAAAGTAATACTTGGAGTAAACTATTGATGTGGCTACAATCGTTTCTTTTGTGGAAGTGTTCTCACGGGCTAGTCTCGTCTTGTGCAACATCTATCCAGTCAGTCGTAGTTTGTTGCGCGGAAAAAATTGCCATTTTATATCTTTTGGAAATCCAGGTAACAAATTAGGAGTTTTTACAGAGTTACTGGCCTTTCTGATATGATGTACTTCTATCAACATTGTAAGGAAATTTATTTAGGCCCACGTAGAAAAAAGCGGCCTAATATTTTATGCATTGTAAGATAGACGTCAAGGAGCTAAGAGGAAAGCCATGGATGGGGAAGAGGCGAAGTGCTGGCTTACAGAGCAAGATCCGGAAACAGTTGCGCAGAAAACAAAATAAAAGAAGTCAAAAGAGTATAGAAAGACGGCGGAAGTATTAAAAGAGATGGAACCAGCTGGAAGGCAAGAAACGCCAGAGAATGAGGGATAAAGAATTTACGTAAAGAAGGGATTTAAAAATAGCCTCGCGCAGAAAGAGATTTAAGCAGCTTAAAGAATGATAAAGCAAAGGAAATGTATAGACATATTAGGTATATTTACTCACTAAATGAGAATCATCACAAAACTGTTAATAAAATACAATGAAAAGCATACTTAATGGCTATGAGATGGAAAAAGATGAATAGAATTCTATACATTGATTAGATATGAAGGCGGATGATATGGCTGCTTCAGAAATAGAACTTTTAACGATGTAAAAAATAGAAACGTCTAGCTTCTCGCAACAATTCGTGTGTGCTCTGTGGATGAGCTGAAATCTAGGATGAAAATGAAGACGGAGCATATCTCTGAATGATGGTAGTCTTTTTGACTATCTCTCGAGATAATGTTCGGTGTATAATATTACAAGGGACATTGTGGAAGATGTTGGATTAAGCAAACGACTCTCTAAGGCGGTTGGGGGAACAGGTTACGTTGGGCGTGAACGCGGAGAGCTATGGTATCTTTAACATACTGGCGAAGGAAATAATAAAGTGGATGAATACATTCAACTATTTGTATGTAGTAGCTTAGGCAATTAATGTACATGTGGAAGATGCAGATAATTGAAACTTGAAGCTCTTTAAGGTATGTTTTATGATTGATATGTTAGGTTGTTAGGATCGCCGATGGAGGCCCTGTAGCCTTCAATTCGATCTTCTCGGATCACGTTCGGACAATTTGTCCAACCCCCGTTCCCGGCGCAGCTACCCGACTTCTCTCCACCTCCACAACCGCCTCGGTTGTTTTCACCCGCCTCCTCCCTTCCTCCTCACTCCAGCTGCCCTCCCTCCCACTCCTACTTGCAGATGCATCCCCGGTCAGCCGCACAGGGCGATGGACGTTATGAAATACCACCAATCGGCCCGGTATCACTTGTCCTGTAATTCAGGGAGGCAGGTTGAGTATGAGGTCACGCTTGATTGGAGGCAACGGCTGCTCGTGGAGTGCGTTGCATAACAATCGCTGATATAGGACGATCAATCTCACGGACTTGCGTTCGTTGAAGGATCCTCGGATGGCTGACTCATGATTACGCCTTTGCGGAATATTTTGGAAGACTTTGAATTCGTGGGAAATGCTAAATACCTTTAAGACAGAAGATTATGTCGTATAGATTACCTTCCGCTCAGGAACTGTAAAATCACCCAATGCACGCCATATCGAGTAGGTAAAGAGTATGGGTAATTTTTAGGGATTCAAATACGAAACGATAAGTTTACATATCCATTGTTTGGAGAGTCGTCAAATTTCGTCACTCGTGGAGTCAGTTCATTTTATTTGTCAGGCTCCCGGTGTATTCGCAAATTTGTGGCATACTCGATGATTTTTCTCCTATAAAAACTGCTAAATTGTGGCTCTTTGTGTTGCAATGAACTCTTGTGCTTCCACTTCTAAAGCTCAGTCATTAGCTAATAGGTGTGCATTGAAACAATTAATTTTTTAATTAAATCTCATTTGGTGTAAAGTTTTCACTTTAAAAGGATAAAGGGTCTCACTACGTATAGTCCACACTCTGTGCCTTGCAAATGACGAAGTAAGTTGAAACCCGGGTTGGGAATAAAATTGGATAGTGGATTATACCAAGTTATTGATTTACTCCAATATGAGGTTCCACACTGTTACGCCTGAAAACGTGAAGTTTATACCACATTTGTTTCGTTTTATATTTCGGAAAATTCATCTCGGTCAAAGTTTCCTTTCAGATAGCTAAAGTAGACATTTGTTAGCAAAAATTTCCAATTATATTTCCAGAAATATTAATTCAGTATTTCTGTACAGCTCGTACCAAGGTACGGGCGTGGTAGTATACTTAAAAGTATATAAATTTCCAGATTTTCAAATTAATCATAACATTAGGGAAACTTTTATCGATTAAGTATACATTATTATATAGTACATATTATACATAAGATAAAGTATGTATTTATAGCTTAACGTATAAGGTAATGTACGGTTTTTCAACCTCCAATAGCTTTTCTTTAATGCCAATGTTTAAATGAGAATTTTGCGCATAAGGAAATTATTTATGGAATTATTTCTGTTCCATTCATGATTATATATTTTATT
This sequence comes from Pyrrhosoma nymphula, assembly GCA_963573305.1. Classification (NCBI taxonomy): domain Eukaryota; kingdom Metazoa; phylum Arthropoda; class Insecta; order Odonata; family Coenagrionidae; genus Pyrrhosoma; species Pyrrhosoma nymphula. The sequence continues at coordinate 98,251,137 of OY754332.1, read as the reverse complement.
TTGGTTTCTTTCGATATTATCCCTGGAAACGACGGAATTATGTGTAGAAACATACCAGGAAAACAAAAATCATTTTGTTCTGTGTGAGCGCTTTTGACCTACTCTTCCTGTAAAGGTATGCGAAAAGAGACCGCTTTTCCGCGGCGGATTATCGCCACGTATAGAGCATTAATTGCGTGATACACTCGCGTGTAAGTACATTGAAAATGTAAATGTGATAACTTTTTCATTAAGTTAGTTTTAGGAATTATTTTCTTAAGTTGGTATGGGTCCTAATCAGTGGCGTAGCGAGGGGGGGGTCCGCGGGGTCCGGACCCCCCCCCGAAATATTCATCTACATGAAATACTACCCCACAAGCCGCCTCAGTAGGCGTGTGGCGGGGGTGTTAGGACACCAGCCGTTTACATATAAAAAGGAAACGCTCTAATGAAATTACGCCTAGCATTTATTGAAGTCCCTTATTGTTCGGGGGAAAAACGAATTCCCATACCTATCCGTTCGGCAAAATATCTCTCTTAATATATCGTTTCTGTCGGACCTGGAAATATAGTGGGGTTCTAATATGATGTTCTCCGTGTTGCTCTGAAAGATATCTATTCTCAATTGTTCAAGCAATCTAAGCCTAGCGCGCAGCCTCAGAGTCTCTAGCGGCTCCCAGCCTAATTCGTTTAACATCTGTGTAACGCTGTCTGTACGCCCGTAGCAGTTTTTGACGAATCGTGCAGCTTTCCTTTGTATTTTATTAAGTTCCCGGATTAAGTCTTTCTGCACCGGATCCCATATGCTCGCTGCATATTCAAGGTGTGGCCGGACGAGTGCGAAATAGCACCTCTCTTTTACTTTTTCATCCGAAAATCTTCCCACATTACGCTTGACGAATCCTAGCTTCTTCAGAGCTATGCCACAAATATTTCTTATATGTGCTCCCCACGATAGGTCCGAAGTTATCGTAACTCCTAGATACTTCACTTCATCTGTCGCCTTTATGTTAACACCATCCACAGCATATACATGGGAATAGTTGGGCGACCTCTGCAAGAAATGTACCACCGTGCATTTGCTCAGATTAAGTTCGAGTCCCCACTCTTGGCTCCAAACATGAACGTTGTTTAAATCCGATGATAGAGTTTCAAAGTCAGAGTGATCACTAATTTCACGATAGATGACAGCGTCGTCGGCAAATAAACGTATTTTACTGCTAGTTCGAGAGCATGGATCATTTATGTATATAATGAACAAAAGGGGGCCGATTACGCTTCCTTGTGGGACACCTGATGTCACTTTAACTACATCAGAGCTAATTCCGTCAAGAACTACTTTTTGCTTACGATCACTCAGGAAGTCGCGTATCCAGTTTACTACTGTTTCGTTTAGCCCGCATGAGTGTAATTTGCATAAAAGTTTGTTGTGAGGTACCGTGTCGAAATCTTTCTTAAAATCTAGAAATAATGCGTCCACTTGTCTTTTCGATTCACCAGATTTGAGAACGTCATGAAGAAAGAGCGCTAATTGTTTCACATGATCTACCTTTCCGGAAGCCGTGCTGAGAGCCATGGAGGACGTTACGACTGTCCAGGAACGTCATGATATTGCTAACGACGATATGTTCGAGTATCTTGCCTATAATCGACGTTAATGAAATTGGTCAATATTTCCCTGGGTCGTGTCTGTTTCCCTTTTTGAATATCGGTGTAACGTTTGCAATTTTCCAGTCTAATAGTATCTTTCCTTCAGACAATGACTTCTTGAATATTATGTCTAAGAACGGTGCGATCTGTGGCGCCAACTCCTTGAGGACACGCGCGGGTATTCCCTCCGGACCCGGAGATTTACTATTTTTTATTGATTTTAGTTGTTTGGTAATCCCATCGCGTTGAATAGGGATTTCTTTCATCGGTTCCTCAGTGAATTAAATTTCAAAATTACATGCAGTATTGTCTGTAGTGTATACACTTTCGAAGTGGGAATTTAACGTGTTAGCTTTGTCAATAATTTCGGTGACAAGTTTGCCATCTTTATCAAATAACGAATCTACGGTTGAAGATTTTCCCTGAAGCTCTCTCGCATATGACCAAAAAGATTTCGGATTTTCTTCGAGTAATTCACCGAGTACTTTTTTCTTGAAATTTCGCACTGTAGTACGCATTGATTTCTTGGTTTTTGAGCGTTGCGCAGCGTAACTTTTTTTTGCTTCAAGTTCCTTCGATTTTTCACCTAACGTAGTGGACTTTTTGAACAAGTTGTACAGTTTTCTCTGTCTTTTAAGGTCCCTCCTAACATCGTTGTTATACCAGCGAGGTTCTTTACTGCCACATTTCAATTTTTGCGGAATATATTCGTTGATTCCCTGTCGTAGAATTTCTAAGAAATATTTCCATGATTCATCAGTGCTTTTATCCTCTATTTTAGCTACGAAGTCCGTGTACGAATCATTAAGCATCTCGCCAAATTTCATCAAGTTGCATTTATTAAATAAATAAATATTGCGTTTCGGTTTTACAGCTGACTCTACTTCAATTTTTAAGGTTGTGATCACTTATGCCGTCAATAATATCGAGTTGTTTTATCAACTGTGGATGGCTTACTGCAAAAAGGTCTAATATTTTATTTCCTCTTGTAGGCTTGTCAACTACTTGGGAAAGTGAGTGATTAGCAAGTGTGTTGAGTAAGATCTCGCTGATTTCCCTATTCCTAGAATTCGGTTTTACGGTGTAAAATCCCAATTTATAGATGGCAGATTAAAATCTCCCCCAATAATTATTACACTTTTACTGTCTCTCACAGTAAATGCGGATATTTGATTTTCTAATTGGTAAATAACATCAACTTTGGAATTTGGAGGTCTATAAAAAGAGCAAACAATTATACTCATTTTGTTTCGTTTTTTAATTGTACATCACACGCTTTCTATTTCATTGTCTGTTATTTCATGGGCGGTGCTGTGTAAATGTGATTTAACTGCTAGAAAAACTCCGCCACCTGTCCTATCGCTTCGATCGCTTCTGTAGATTTTATATCCCGGAGGAAAAACTTCGCTGTCGCTTACATCCTCTGTAAGCCAGCTCTCCGTTCCTATGACCATGTCTGCGTCCTGAAATATATGCTCGATTTCAGCCCGCTTGTTTTTAACGCTACGGCAATTAACTACTATAAAGTTAATGTCATATTTTGTAGATTGAGTGTCGGTTGGTTCTTTTCCACGCTTATGGGTATTAGGTGGGCGAATTTCACTGGAAGTGCTTATTACATTTGATATAAATTCTTTCACTGGAGTACATGTTTTGGGAAAATTGTCACTATTTACCGGCTTTAGCGCTTCTAAGTTTACTTGGATGTGAAAATTTTCGCAATGCGGATTTCCTCGGAGGCTACTTTTGGTTAAATAAAGACAAAATATTAAGACATATAAAAAAATAAATTAAGCTTGGAACAGGGGAAAGTCTACAAATAATAAATTATCATACCGTTGTTAAAAAAGGTTTGTCCTTTTGTTTAAATAATAAATTCTCAAACGATACGTTTGGGCTCGGCCGCTCGGGTAGTGTAATGGCGGTGTTTGTATAGCTGGCCGTGTTTCGACTGTGGAATGTCTACTGTCTAGTTCGCCCTGTTTTTCAAAATTTCCCCCTGGTTTTGGACCCCCCCCCCCGAACGAAATTCCTGGCTACGCCACTGGTCCTAATATAATTCATGGGGATAAAACTCCAATAATCATTGATTTTCGTTTCCGAGAGTGAAATCACGAATTTCAAAAATATAATGGGAGAATATTGACTGCGATCCAAAGTTCTGGTTCATTCGTTAGTTTTGATTAACGAGCGCTAGAATCTGTAAAATATCCTGGCCTCGGTCCTGGTGGGGTAAAGTTCTCTGCTGCCAAACTGGGAATCGCGGATTTGAGTTTAGCGGATGGTTCTCCACGTCCCAGCGGCATGGCTGTGTGTGTTTGTCTGCTGTTACACGCTCTATGCCACGATGTAAGACCCAAGAGAATATTTACGGAGGAAATCATAAATAAAAAATAACCATGGGAAGTGCTGAAAAAGTATTACGGAAAATAATACTGAAATTTTAATTATTTATAATTTTGTCATCAGCAGTCTTTTAATGAGTGTTTTGCTAAAGCTCTGCATTCCCCTCATCTATCAACTGAGCATTTCATTCCTGCATATGTCTTCATTTTGACGTCCCTAATAATTTGTCAAATGTATTCTTGCAAAGTCGTCTTGGATTGTTATTCCCATTCATTTACCCTTTTTATTCGTTTTTAATACAGCAGTAATACCGTGTAATACGTCCAATAAAGTTTCTTCTTCTGATTCTCACAGTTCTCGTTGCACTCATTTTATCTTCAAGTGTCTTGAACCCATTTTTTCCCAGTGTTCCAAATTTGGAACAAAAATCCTGATCTCAAGAATTGGCTTAATCTTTTTTTCTGATTAAATATTTTGAAGTTATACGGTTTATTTTAACATTAGGAAACATAAATGCTGCCATCATTCCGAAGACATAGCATTTTTACCATTATGTTTGAAGTTACATGGAGCAGAAAACATGGTTTTAAATTTCTTATGCTATGATTATTATTTTTTTAATTATAACACTTTTTGATCATTGTAAATTAGTTATCTTCCTATTCATATTATAAAGCTGAATATCTATTTTATGACTTATGGAACTGAGATAAAATATCATTCATGCTTACTTTTCTACACTAACAAAAACAACAATGTTCCATTTTTGGAACACTGGGAACGGGTGGGTACAACCTTTTCATCCAGCATATACATTGCATTACTTTCAAAAGCCTGGGCTCTGTGAAGTCATGTTTATCATTTCTTCGAAATTAAGTATTACATCACAATTGTGTGTATCAGTGCTGGAAAAAGTGCATTATGTTGCAAGATTCATCTGGATTTAGTCTCTACTTAGCTGCCAAAAAGAGAGGACACAGTAGAACAGCTCTTGCAGTAGTTGGGCAGCGTTCAGCGCAATGCTGAACCACAGAAGACAATTTTCAAGAGTTCTGAACACTGAATAAGCAATTAGAATATTGGAAGACAACGAAGAAATAACGAGAGCAGACATTTTTATCACGCCACCTGATGATGGCGAAGGAAGTGCGGAGGACAGTGGTGATGAAGATGAAGGGGGTAATATCAACAATCTAGATGGACGCCAGCTAGAATCAGAGGCTGAAGTTAAATGAATGCGTCAAGGATGGAATTGCAGAACATGTGCTGATGTTGGATATGAGTATAATGTGGCCAGTAAGCCTCATAAGAAAAAAATTAAAAGTTTTACAGGAATGGGTTCAAAAGGATTTGGTCAAGGACTTTCCTGAATTTGTTTCACCTCCAATAACCGACTGATACCTTCTGATCCAGTGTAAATTTTTGAGCTCTTTTTTGATGATGAGGTATACAAGTTTCTAACCAAATATGTTCTTAATTTATGCCAGAGAACAGAAGGGTAATCATAGACTGTGAAACTTGAGATAGACTGTGAAGATGTTCGATGTTTCGTTACTTTGCTTCTTTTATCTAGGAACATAACTGTTCGTAGATGGAGGATGTGGTTGGAGACTGATTCTGACTGTTTCAATAAACTCGTTTATAATGCCACGAGGAGAAATACATTTGAACTGATAAAGCGTTTTGTCCATCGTAGCGATAATAAAAATCTGCCAAAAAATGACAAATTTAGAAAAATGAGGCCTCTTTTCAATTTAGCTCGTAGGCTTCCGCTTCCGCAAGAAGACGTTGAGTAGAAATCTTAAAAGAATTTTTCAAATTTAAAAATTCCGGCAACAATTTGAGTCCTCACTCATACATATAAGGACGAGCGAGACTAAAGAAACAGTTCAGTTAACCTGATGAAGCTGGCAGGAGGACCAGCGAAATATTGATTTTTATAATTTTAACATCGCGGAATGAATCCCGAAAAAAGAAACAGTCATCTCTTTTCAATTTGCTAAACAGTCGCTTTTTGAAAAATGCCAGTATGGTAGAACGTTTATCAATCCATGAAAGTATGGATCCTTATTTCGGTAAAGATAGTGCTAATCAGTTTCTAAAAGGAAAGCCTATAAGATATGGGTATAAAATGTGGTGTCTCTGTGAACCATTTGGTTATTTGATGCAATTTGAGTCCTATCAAGGAAAGCAGATAGGTTGCCCTAATTCAGAACATGGGCTCGGAGCATAAATAGTTCTCAATTTAGCCAATAGCTTGCCAAAAACATTCCATTTGAGTTTTATGCGGATTGGTTTTTCTCCTCACTGACGCTGGTAGAAAGAATGGCAAAATTAGGTTTTGGGTCCATAGGAACAGTTATGAAAAATCGATTGGTAGTCTGTCCAATATCTGAAGTAGAAAAAAAGGGAAATCATGTAGATGAAGCTTTGACAACCACTCTGATACTACATCAAAGTTTACTATAACAGATTAGAACGGTTCTTTTGATAAGTTCGTGTGACTCAGTACGAGATAGGTATTTCGTATTTCTCGTATTTCCAATTGGTATCTACTGCCAACAGATGTGTTTTTCGCCAAAAGGAACAAAAATAATTCTTCAGCCACACATTGTGTCACAATACAACCATTTCATGGGAGGAGTGGATAAGATGGACGAAAACATCGATAATTATCGCCTTACAATTAGTTCAAAAAAGTGATGGTGGCCCTTATTCTGCTTTTGCTTGGATACCTATGTTCACAATGCATGGCAGTTCTTCAGGAAAAGTAACAAAATGTAGATTATCTAGGAATCAGAAAGCATTTTGTTCAGGTGTATTTGAAGAAAAACGGCAGGCTATCAGCTGGAGAAGGAATACCAAAGTTATCAAAAGACTTACTTCTACGAATTCCTAGTGTAATAAGGTAAGATCACACTGATCACTGGATTGGTAACGCAGCAAAAAAAAACAGATGTGCTATGTGCAAAAAAAATAAACAAAATGTTGTGAAAAATGTAATGTACATTAACATTATGTTTATTATAAAAAATTTCGCATCGAATAATAAAGTTTACTAACTGCATTCTCATTTTAAAACGTGATATTAAAAAAAATATTCGCTGCAGAACGGAATTTTCTTTATGCTCCCATTCGATCCCAGTGTTCCAAAATTGGAACATAGTATTACTGTAGTTCTATGGGTGTAAACTTCACGTAAATAAGATATATGTACTTAAAATAAATAAAACTAACAAGAAATGTTTAAAAAGTTAAATTTATAACAAAAAAAATAATTCGGGCAAAAATGGGTTAAGAGATGTATTTTGGTGACCTCTTTACCCATTTGATTTTCATTCGTCTTCGATATAACCGCATTTCCACGGCTTTGGTGATCGTAATGTGGACAAAATATTGAGAGTATTAGCAGCATAGCAGTTTCCTGGTTTCAACTGGTAGCAGCTCTTTGTTTACTTTTAATTAAAGCAAATGGGCGTATCCGATGGGTTCCCAGCAATATCAGCACATTTGGATCCAGCTTCGTTCATAATCGTGGGCATAGTCGTGTAACACCATTAGCCCTACTTTCCCCTCCGCCCTTTAGTCAGTCCTCCCCCACACGAGCCTTCCCTCCTTGACGCCTCGCTTTCTTGCAGGTAACTGCCACGAGTATAAATGCTTCATAGGGCTTGTAGTGTTAATAATTCGTCTATGCCCTGGCCATTTTGGTTAGCGCAAAACTATGGAAGAGAAATTCGAACGTTTGTATTGTGCGAAATACAAGGTGTGTTCGAAAAGTAAGAACACTTGTTTTCATGGGCTAAGCTCATTTCTTTTTCACTCACATGGTGTCACTCCATAGTGAGCAGTTACTGGATTCTTCACCACGAAAATGTCCCGAGACACGCGTTGTGGTCAGTAAGAGTTTCTGGCGGAATAAACCGTAGTGACACTGCCCCAACCGATCTACTCACCAACCCTGTCCCACTTCTATTTGTTTTCCCAGCTTTACGAGTTGCAACATTTCAATTTACTATTGACTTAATTATTGCTGTGGAAGAAAATGAAAATCGCTGGGCATGTTTTGGTTGATGCTTTTCCTTTGGCTATACTTGTATTTAATTCGAATATATATCTAATAACGTTTGATTTGAGACGCACTTTGCTATGGTAGACAGATTGAGTGCCTTTCTGGTTACACTCAGCTGATGCGTAACAGCATACATAGGTCCTTGTTAACAAGTGTGTGAGTTGCTGCAAATGTCAATATTTCTATGGTAAGCTTTGGTACATTAAATAAAATCTGAGTGGGCACTTAACTGTGCTCTTCCTGGCCACCACTAAAATGTGTGGCATTTCGGTGAAATTCTACAGCAAATAATTTTTGAAACACGCTTAGCAAAGCCAATCATAAAAAAAAACAATTTCCATCAACGACAATTGATATAATCATTTATCATGGAAAACGTGTTTACGGAAATTTCTTTGAGTAGTATCTAAGCCAGAACTTTCTGATTCACTCCACCTAATCGGCGGCTTTTTAGCCAAAACATTCAGCCGGCTGCATTAATGCTGCTTTGAAGAGCGTGGATGCATTCGTATCATCGGCCAGCCATCCGAAGGGAAACCAGGGTATTGACAGCCTTTTCCGACGGTCGGCAAATCAGAAGGAACTAGCGCGTTCTGGGAGTGGGGTGGATTAAGGACGTTGTTTTGGGGGGGAGGAAGGATTGCTATTAACCGAGGGCTTGGGAGTTATGGATTACTTTATGGTTACCATTTTTTATACTTTACAAGGAATAACGGGGGGCGGCTGTCCTCCCTGGACCCCTTCTTATTTCGCATTAATATTCTATTTCTATTGTTTTAAGTATTATTCCTTTGATTTACATATTGCAGTGTTTGCCATGTCCACTGTGTTCATATACCGGTGATGCCTTAGATGGAAGAAGGGACTTTTAAAGTCTCAATCTCGCCCCAATAAAGACATGTATCTATCTGTTTATCTTCATCAGACCCTGACCTGGGAGTTCGGTGGCGGTGTTCTCGTTTTCCGCCGCTGGTCTAGTAGGCGCGGTGGGAAAATAACAATAGTGCACGGATAAAGGCTCCCTTTTGCCCCTTAAATTCTTTTTTATTTACTTCCATTTATCTCTTCGTATTTATTTGCTTTTGGACAGATTTCCTCGTTAGTAGAAATTTGGGAGACCCGCTCGACTGGAGGACCTCGGATATCCCTTCTTCACATTTACCCATTACGACCTGAATTTATTTTGCATGTTACCATAAACTTTCCTTTCAATGTATTTTGCCCTTGGACGCTCTAAAAACAGAGCTTGGTAATAAAATATTACTTTATGTTTTCATAAAGCTATATTTACTCCAAGGCAATGAGACACGGTGACAATTGGACACATTCGTCTCGCATCATGGGCTATTATATCTAAGAAACTCGTTAAATCTGAACGTAATTACCAGGTGAGAAATGATTAAACACTTGGGTGTACTTGGAAGAGGGAGTAAAGATTGCGTTTCTTTGAGAAGGAGAGGGATTGATATAACTACTTACGAAGTAGGTCGTGATTAATTCTCTGGAAATATTTCTTCCACATAACCCCTAATAAAATGGTAGACCTAGTTAAAAAAAATAATGACACCATAAAACACAGACATCAAATATTAATGCAACTGAAAGGAATATTACCAAGTTTACAGAATTGGTATTTAAGATTGGCAGTTAAATATTTTACCATGGACATATCTTCATATCAGGCAAGGCATGAATCTGCATGAACATTATATATATCCATCATTTAAGTTTATGCGCTATAAATTTTGTTATTGGATAAAATATTGCATGCATACTTTATCCGAATTTTTTTATGCGTGTAAACGAATTGAAAATGCTCATATGGATGTGTCGTGTTACTAAATTTGATAAATTAAAGGAAGCTAAAACATTGTTCCAATAGGGGAAAAAATTAGTTAGAACAGATTTCGTGGGTTTGGACACGTGAATGGTTATACAGAGACTGCAAGAGCCTGCATGAGGAACAGGAACAGAAGGCTACCAGACCAAAAACGTAGAGGTATACCCGAGATAAAGAGGGATGATTGAGGAACATGGAGAGCGTAAAGGGGAAAGAAGTTGCGCTAGATCGGGCAAGATGGAGAAGACTTTATGAGAAAAACCCACTCCAAATTGGGAATAATGCTAGCTAGAGGAAGAAGTGGATTAAGTGTTAGCAAAAAAAGAAATATAAAAACCCTGTAAACGTTATAAACCAGTTGAAAAGGGTAGGAGTGAGGAGAGCGGGCTAGAGGGGAAGGGATGAGGGTGGAGGTTAATGCGACGACCCAAAACTGCCTGAACCTCTCACACTCCCACGCTGGAACGTCGCTCAACCGACCCCACTCCCGCGCGCCGGAGGAGGCTGAGGAACTCGAGGAATGCGAATCCTACGCCTTTCCCACTTTGCCGGACTCAAATTTTGGCTGCCCCTCCCAGAAGGCCCTCCTACGCAAAGCCTCGCCAACATCCCTCAGCCCCCTGCGGGTCTGGGGGTCTTCGCGAGGCCGGGGTTTCCTAAAGCCAAAGATCCCTCCTCCATCCCCTTTCTCCTCTCCCCCCTCCTCTACTTCTCCTTGCCCCCCATCCCCTTTTGTCCGCGAGAAAGGAAGTGCATTTTCAAACGACCCATTCCCAGAGCAAGGATTTATTCTAACTGGAGGGGAGTCTTTCGCGGTGGTCGTACTTTTAAGGCTTTTTGTCGATCAAAGGGAAAGTCGGGTGCCTCTCCGTAGCAGGGAAATTGTAGCAGGTTATCATTTTTCTCATAATTGGATTTTTAAAGTTTGTTTTAGGATTTACATTGGTAGTTTTTTAAATCTCATTTTCGTTTTGATAAATGTTTGGGGAGATCAATGGAGCAGAATGCTATTACATGTAATTGGTAAGTATTCCGATGGATTGTCTCGGAGACTAATTCCGATCGCTTACTAAATGCTGTTTAATTTATAAATATTGGATTGCCATTTCATTATCGACATACAATTGTAATATTCGCTTTATATTTGTTTATTTGCCAATATATGTATACAATATATATACGATATAATTTGCTTCGATTCGTATATCGAAGCTTGCCCTTGGAATTGAACAGAATTAATTTCATCCAAACGAATCAATAATCTATTCTAGGATCAATATCTAGGTTTAAGTGCATGACATCAAAGGTACATTTTATTTAAAAAAATGCGTTAAATTAATTATAAAGAATTTCTCTCATTGGAACAAGGTAAATCCATTATAAGTTAAGGTAAAAGTGAAATTTCATCCCTTTCACGTTGTATGTGCATATTATTTCATCGTTCCGAGGAATGTATGAACGGATGCGAATAGCATGAAAATAATACTTTTTGACACTTTTCGTCAAAGATATGGCAGTTTTCCATATACGTTCATATATCCCATTTGTTGTAACATGCCCATGGTAATAAAAATGCACCCTTTAAAAATATTTAGGTCTTGAAAGAGTTATAAATTGTTTGCTTCATATTCCCATGCTCATTTAAATGTTACAGGCTATTGAGTCTGTATTTATTTATCACTCAATATTTCTCATTCCTTTTCATTCTGTTGGCGTCTGCTTTAATCGCCCCACCAACTGCTCAGCTAATCAAGCTGCGATATATGAACAGCTCTCTTCATTACAACTAAATGTTTTCCGTTAGCGTAGGTTGCCCAATTAAGTTTCCTCAGCACGAAAGGGCTATAAGTGTTATTCCCAGTAAATAGGTTTATGGGGTATGGAGAGTAGTTAAACCATTGGAATAACTAGCATGGCGATAGCAAAGGAACTGTAGCAGCGGAAAATGTGCTCGATCGTAATTCTGATGTGTTTTAATATAAAAGGGTAAATATACAAACATTCACGGTAATTTCATGGAAACCAGTGCATTCAAATTGAATCTTTAAAATTGATATTCTTCAATAAAACTCATACACATGTTAAGCTTCCAATTCTAACTCCGTCCATCTAACACATAATCCAATGCAAAATAAAAACCAAATAGTGGACCGAAAAGTGCTTGGATACAAATTTTGATTTTCGTCCTACTGACGTACACATGTTATTACAGAAAATATTTTATTTCATCAGGAAATCCAGTGAAATTATTTTTTTTGTATGAAAAAAATATTTTTTTGCTAAAAAAAATAGGTATATATATGCATATGTATACTCATATAGTTATCCAAATTATTGACTCTAATTAATATTCAAATTTAAATTCAACCATTGAATTTGGAATATAATTCTACCGTACGGTTACAAATATGCATTGATATAGATATTGAGAGTAATGACCCTAGGTAGTTAAGAAATAATTTTCAAAAGTAACATTACAATCATAGTAAAATGAGCTCTAAAATATGCTGGCAACTATTATATTATTTTAGAAATGTGTATTGTGTGTGAATGGATAACCCGCAAGATAAGTTTGTCATTAAAATCATTACCATTTATTGGCAGAAGGGAATTATATAAATTATTAAAGAGAACAGAGAGGACGTAGGAATTAAGGCTTCCCGGTGAATGATTCTGGTAAATTCTCCTCGAGTTTCCTAACGGATTAATGTCTAAATGATGACCGACGTATCGACAGGAAAATCTCCTTTCAAAACTTCGGCCATATTGGTGGCATTAACCCGGTGGGAAACCCAAGAAGAACATACCAGAGATAACGTACTTTAAAAAATAATAAAATCTACCCATCCTCCTATGACAACTCAAGCAATTTTTCCAATGGACGCCAAATTTACGAATGCTTGTTATCATTCAGTTTTCCCCACTCCATGGACATTGATGTCACATCAGCCTTAATGAGTTTTTTCACCAGATTGCTCTAATAACGCTGTAGAACGAATTATGTTGTCCCCAGGGATTTGATAGCATTTTCCTGGTCCTGGTGCCTGATTTTGAACAATACCTACTTAGAGTAATTCATCTTAAACATCTGATTCGTTATTTCAATTGAAAATGCTCGAAGACACGACTGAGTGAATATTTTCGACTACTAATGATCCACATGATGTGTGAATTGCGTACTTGCATAATGAATCGTATTTTGCAGAAATAAGTTAACAGTTTCACCGCCTGCAATGCAAATTGGAATATATTTTTAGTTTATTAACTTTCTACCTAACGACCTATCCCTATGTTACTACATGTTTTTATATAAAAATTTAATTGCATATCATCCAATAAACCTGAGTTCAACTATCGGGTCATTGTTTCAATAAGGCGCTATGTAATTATCTTTGCGGATTGCATCAAAAAACCTGAATGGCCTTAATTCTCATAGTTGAATCCCAGTCCCGATGTTACCCTTTTCTTCCGGTACTTTTCCCTATATTTTGACTCTTAATTACTCAGCTTAATAGCTCAGTTGAATACAGCTTCCATTTACTTAATCCGGGTAGCCATAATTATTGTATTCTACATTTATCCTCTCTCTCTTGTCCTTATTACCCCTCTTCAGTCATCTGGTAATATTGTCACAATGGTGATAACACAAGGATTTCCTTTTCATTCTGTACCATTCCCATTTCACCGCCCTTTTTTGTTAGCATCTTATTGTTAGCTGCATATGTACTCGTGGTTCGAAAATATATTTTCAATCCATTTGCGTTCTATATATAGTGGTGTAACATAAAATGGACATAAAATTGTTAAAGATTTCACTTTTATAATACGTTACCTGCCTACGGAATGTAACATATTTTTCTTACCCACTATCACAGTCTTTTCTCTAAAATTAACAGTAGAAGTTAAGCAAGTATCCTTCAGAGATGGTGCGAATGTTTGCAAGAAACACTTTGAGCTCTAATTCATAGAGCTCATCAGAGGAAAAGACGTTTTATAGATATCGGTAAGATGATGATCTCTCACCAATTGAAATGCTTTTATTTCATGGAAGAACAGTTTGTGCCGCTATTCCTTGATGTCTCTCCGCGGAGGCTAATCAAACTCTTCCGCTTTCCTTAAGCTAGATGCAATCAGTCTGAGTAAAGTTGCTCTCGGCATACCTTGCCATCAAAGGCTTACTGTTCAAACGTTTTGCTTCACCACCTTTTACCCTGGTTTTGTTATACTTGAGCTACTAAGGTGCTCATCTGTAATTCGCCGTCTAAATAACTTCCCACTAAATTGTATGTGTAGGCTTCATTCATCTCTCTTCCATTCTCTCGTTTTAATGTACACCACAAGCAAGACTCCAATTCCTCACCAGGAAACGATCTCAAGGAGTTCAGCTGCTTCGTCAGCAGTAACTTTAGGTGCCATGCAATACACTGACCTCTATTTTTTTCCTCTTCGCAATGCGTTTACATCAATGAAGGTTTTATTTAGAAACTCATTGGCTCTTTAATCTCTCTTATTCAAATGACGCACGGTGTAATTGCAAATGACGATGATTGTGAAGTTACTTCCGTTTACTTGCGGAGTAAACGAGAATAGGTGCAAAATTGGAGGATTACCATTGAATTTGACTAAAATCGTCCTCGGAAAATCCACGGCAATTTTTCGTAAAACTGTTAAACGAGTCACACCAACATCAAATGAAAGTATGAACTAAAATGTTTCCGGTAATTTGTGGTCTACTATTTTTTATATCCTTTTGTACAGAGGTTTTTGCCGGAACGACTCTTGAATTGTTGATGCCTTGAACTTAGCCATGTGAATTCATAATCTAAATTCGAAAAAATATCTTTTTGAATTGCTTACATCACAGCTCATTCATTGTACCTCATTCATATGCATTAATTGAATAGGGAAAAGTATATATAAATACGACAAGAAACATTACAACAAAAATGATAGATAAGAGAATAAAATGCGTAATTTAGAGCATATTAAAAATGTAGTAAACTCACTTACACTAGATAAGGAGGAAAAACTATTAAAAAAATGTTTGCATTAATTTTAATTTACTTCAATATGCGTATAAATAAGAACTATAACTAACCGTTTGTCATTATTTGCTAAGAAAACTTTACTTCACTTTACTTGACCGAATGATGTATCTTCCCCATGATGTGCATGCAACGAAAACGTATGTGGTTTTCAAGCTAAGCGTGTTCAGTTAAAAATTAATGTTCTAATTTTTGATATTACATTTGTGCATTTGTACATTAATTTTTGTGTGCATTGTGATTTCCTTTTCTTTAAATCAAGCATTAACTTAATTGATACGAGGCCATATAGCGGTAATTCCAACGAGAAAAATCATTTAAATATATCCTATATCGGTTTTCTACGTTGTCAATAAATGCCTCAGCTAATGCATTGAAGGATTTATTATTATATTGTACCACTCTCGCACCCTTATCGGAAAATAATGGCAAAAAGTTTTAGAGGAATGGTTAAATAATTAAAATGGTCCGGCGGAAATGGAAACACTGTGAGGAACTCACTACAATTTTAAATTACTTTTTGTTTCCGTTGATATTTTCATGGTGTGTAATCATGAGGTAGCGTCATATTTTTAATGGGAATTAGTAATAGAGCCATGGTAACAACATAGAGAACATGGTAACATGGTTGACATTTTGTGGCATCTAAACGTTTGACATATGTTAAAATTGTCTTCATTCATTCATTACAGTAATCCACCGGTTAGAGGTAGGTTGTGATGAAAGTCAGAGAATATCCAACGAACTCTTACACGTGCTGTGCCCTTTCTACCTCTTGTATTTCTTTCTTCATCTCAGCATAAGTCCTACCGTTCTTCATCCCGTCCATAAAACCGATTCTCTTCCTTCCCCTTCCCCGCTTACCCAACATCCTTCCCTCTATCACGATCTTCAGCAAACCATCGTCCCTCATTACCCCTTCCAGCCACCTACCCTGCCTTCCCCTAATCTCATCTATAAGTTTCCTCTCCTCGCCCACCATGTCAAGCACTTCCTCATTTGTCTTCCTTTCCGTCCAACGCACCTTCTCCATCCTCCTCCACACCCACATCTCAAAAGCCTTCAGCCTATTTTCGTCTTCCTTTCTCAAGGTCCACGTTTCCGCCCCATACAACGCCACACTCCATATCAAGCTCTTTACTAGCCTCTTTTTTACATCCTTACTTAAGGTCCCCGTCAAACGGCGAGTAGTTTTAAGAAAAGTAATGCACCGGTGGTAAGCCAAAATGTTTCATTTCGTCATTGAGAGGTCTGAAAAAGTACGTGTAATTGTAGTTTTATATTATTCAATATTTTCATGCTGCTAGCAGTGATAGAAATAAGAATAAGATGAACTGTATTCACGCTATACCACCTATTTGCGTGGCTGAAACACTTTTCTGCGTGCTTTGAATTCGTCAAGCGCGTGCAGTCTCTTCAATGAACGCATATATCATTGATTCCATATAAGTGGCAGGATAATGTTAATTACGCTTCTAAAAGTAAAGTATGTTCCTAAATTATCACTTCAAGGCCACGAATCGTGGTTTTTATAGGTTTTGATGTCGTTGATAGCAGCAGCCACCATCCTAAAGAAGCAAAGTGTATAGCCAAAGCGATGCTGGCATATTGGAAGAGGGTATAGAAATAATTTTCTATTTCAATGATTCAAAATTATAAATCATTAGTGCTCAGAGCCAATGCCAATACTCAAACCAGAGCCAATATTCAAGGCAATGTGTTTGCTTTAGAATTTTGTTGCTGCTGTCAGGAAACCTAATTCTATGCAGACTCAGCATATTAGGACTCCGTTAAAGCCATTCACGCGCCAAATCATTAGCATGCATGACTTGCAATATTGAATTAGTAGCTCAATCGTCTCTGAGCTTCTCACTGCATGAAGTATTAATGTGACATATCATCATGAATTATGGTATTGATGGCACAAAAAACACGCTCGTGACTTTATAGTTTTCCCGTGCAACCTACAACATAGAATATCTCAGTGAATTTCACTATATTTGTATCCCTATATGAAACGTTAAAATTAAGATTTAAAAACAATTTTCATGATACTAAAAGAAATGTTTAATTTTCTACCATACGAGATATTCAATATTTTCCCTATCCTCTTCATTTGTGTAATATTTATCACCTTCTACATTCCTCATTGTGATGAGAGTAAAATAAAAGTAATGCTAATGACGTAATTACATATAGTTCATTAATTTGATCCTATACCGGCGTGGACCACTTATCTAGATGTCAAAAAATTCTCTTTTTTGAATTGAAAGTCAAACAGAAACAGCTTCTGAGGCCCGTTTCAAATGTAGTGCATTTTATGTTGGCTCTTGGCCTTTTGCCAATTTATAATGCCAAATTAAGGATTGAGGGTAAAGCTGTTTGGGAGGGATAGTTAAGAAAAAATAATGTCGATGCCAAAGGGAGACGTCCGCGGATGTTGTATACGTTTTGGGAGGGGGTTGGGAAAGGGAAGAGGATCCTACATATAGAACTCAAAGAGTTTAAATTAAACTCTTAATCTTACTAAGTGTTTCATTTGCATCAGGGTGACGATCGTTAAAATCCTCAATTTACCCTGAGACTAGTGAAATAAATTGCTCTTCCAACAAAGGGTATTAAAAAGAAGAAAAGAGACTGTCTAAACACCGCCACGCGCACGTTTAAGTAAGTAAATGTTTTAATATTCCTTGTTGGTTGTCGAGTTTTTCAACATATTTTAATTAATTTTCTTTATTATTTTTTATATTTAAGGATTTTATTATTTTTTTTCTAAATTCAGATGCAACAAAATTCAGACTATTTCAAAATAAAACGGAGATGCGGAACTCCGGAGGGAACGGAACGGATACGGAACATAATTAAATGGCTACTAGATATATCCGAAGATGAGCAAGATAAAGACTTGATCGATGACACAGAAGACGTGGATTACGAATGTGAAGTCATTGAAGAGGACAGTCACAGAAGTGCTTACGAGCAATTTTGGAAGACGTTGAAATTGCTGAATATGAGTGGTTTAGAGAAATTTTGATTTTTTTGGTAAGGATAACTTTACATTATGGATTAGTGATTCTCAAGCCATGAAATCCAAGACCAGAACAAAAAATATTGTCAACATTTTGCCTGATCCGAAAGTAACCGCTCTAGAATTACACACAGCTTAAGATGTTTTCTTACAACTCATTGCTCAAGAAATGATTGATCATATCGTAAGATACACAAATATTTATATTGCTAAAAAGCTAGTGGAAAATATGTAAGCTCGAGTAAGAGATTGCATTGAAACATCGCGTCCTTAAATTACGGCTCTTTTTGGAGCATTATATTTTATTACGGTGAAGAATGGTAACCGCGCCTTAGAGCTCTGGTCTGCAGACGGCACTTGAATGGCTTATCCTCCGAGCAAATTTCAGTTGTAAACGATTTCATTTTTTGATGAGATCCCTACGTTTCGATAACATTACCACAAAAATGTACCGTCAAGTGACCGACAGATTAGCCGCTATCAGTTAATGCAATTCCAAATTCGTTGCAAACTGCCAAAGAAGTTACGCGGCTGGAGAGTTCGCCACCATCGACGAAATGCTGGTTGCTTTTCGAGGTCGTTGTGAGTTTCTACAATACACTAAACCAGCCACTAAAACCAGCTAGATACCTCACAACGGACAACTGTTACAGCAGTGTTCCACTGTGTGAATACTTACTAAAGGAAGGGTTAATTTTCCTAGGCACACTTAATATAACTAGAAAGACATACCACCTGAATTTATAACAAATAAATCACATCAAGTGGGATCAAGCATACACGGAAAATAGACTGGCTTCTATTTTTAACTGCAGGAGACTTCGATTCTGGGATGAAATAGCATTGCATTCGATAAATTCTCTAAAATATAAGAAAAGACATACTGAAAAATATGTAAATATTTCATTTGAACCCAAATATTTCTTTTTGGGAAAAACCGGAAATTATGTAGAAGCAGAACGTTGCACATTCTAAAGTAATTCACATCGAGATATCAACACTTGCCACTTCCATGGTATCCATAATCCATGTGTTACTTAGCACTATAGACTTTGCAATCGATCGGTGTATCAAAGGGCTTTACAATGGCGTTTTACGTTGGTAGAGCGCTTTTTCCACCCGAATAACGTATATTTAGTTTCGAAGTATTTAGGGTCCTTGGGACAGGGATTCCAGAAAACTAAGTAATGAAACTTCAACACGTTAGTTAACACTCTACATTAATCATTTTTAGAGATGAAAAACATTACTTTTCTCAAATAGAGAAATAAGTGCCTCCCGTCTCCACTCTATCATTCTTCTACTGTAGAACCCAGCTATTCCGTCACCAACGGGACCGAGAACATGCTCGGAACACAAAAAAGGTCGGATTATCAGAGGAACGCATTTATTTAAATAAAAACTTGATAACACTGCGGTTTAAAAAGAAAATATTGCTATATGTACGGTTTTACAGAGGTAATATTACTGTAAACGATAAATAAAAGTATACTGAGATAAAAATACTTGAATAAATGAAGAGAAACATAGATTGTAGAGTCATAAAACACCATAAAACACAATAAACACTATTATCGTTTTACTATGATACACTATGAACGTCATGAAACACTATACTGTAGATTTATTGTTCTTGCGCTGGTTGAAAAAAGTATGCAATGTTTATTTGCTTAGCAGACAACAATCTCGATTTTGCTGCGATGTGTTCCACCATTTCCGTATCCACAAAATGTCCATTGGTGTAGACAACACCCTAAACAAACACGGATAAGCGACGGCACAGTCAGACGAAGCGAGGAGTTAGACCATCCGAGTTCGGATTAGCGGGGTCCTACTGTACATACTTCAGAGCGATATCCCTATGAACACCTTTTAGCGTATTAATTTGACCTTTTTCATGAGGGCCCTATACATAGCTCGCATATTCTTACATCGATCCTACTAGTGTTAAATTTTTAAAAATAATATTGGATAATAATTCCAGTGTGGAATATTTTAACTTGTTTGGCATTTAGAAATTTCTCTGCTAATTGATTATGAAATTTTGCTTAATGTTATCGGTGGATTCGCACTTTGCACAATATTATTTCACTTATTCAAAGTGTGAGTATTTGATAAGTGGCATATTTTCCAAAAACAACTTAGCATTTATGTTTAAGATTACAAAAAGGTATTTCTGTAGTCCATGGTAATCAACGCTATTGTTCCTTTCATTCAGTCAAATATAATTTTAAACGTTTTTACTTTAATAAAATGATATTTTATCTGAATTTTTCTTGCTGAGGAGGGAGTTTTTGTTCTGTCACGAACATTGAATTCTAAAAGCATTATGCTATATAAAAAATCCCACCACTTGATTGATGTCGTATCACCTCCACTCAACGCGTTTTCGTAGCCATTCAAAGGATCTACTCACTTTGACGTGGACCCATTAGCCTCTGACTTACTGTGACTTTGGATTAGGATAAATCGGTTCATAGTTAGGCTTCATCGTGATTTATTTACGCAAAGAATCCAATTAATCAGTCATCAGTCTCGACGGAAGAGAAGTTTTTATACGGATGCATCGAAACCAAATATGAAATACGTTAGAATGCATGCGAGCCAATAATATTTCATGCATTCGTATAGTAAGCACCTATGTTTATTTCCGTCAGGGTTTCTTCCTCGCCTTCAGTGACACGCATTGAATTCTTTCGTGACGAAATCGTTGCTCACTCTTTTCCGATTCCTTCGAATTATTTCCAGCATCTCATTTGCCAGCTTTCTGCTTTCTGTTGAACAGTCATATCATGGCTGTCACGAACCTTTCTCTTTAAAATTTTAACCCATAAATACTTATCGTTGTATGTAAAGTGCAATGTTATGGTTATAATTTAACCTCCATATTTAAATTATTTGAAAGAAAGCTTAGATTTAAGGTTGTTGATTTAGCTATTTCTCTGTTACCATCTAATACGTACACGTCCAGTCCATGGTAGAGATTAACTTTTATTGTAGGTACAAATTACAGTTATTTTAATGCGATAGAAAATTCTACGGCGGATATATAGCTTTATTGCGCCTCAACTGTAATAAAAATGCTGTCTCAGAAGATTGGAAAGAACTTTTTGAAGAGTAGGGTAAGCGATCTAACTTTTTTCCTGCTAGATATATAGGCCAAACAAGGATGAAGCTTAGGACGAAAGTAAACGCAACTAGTGTGTGAAGATAGCTAGAGAGGAGGGACTAGAGGGGAAGTTGAGAACTAAATAGATAACACACACTTTGGTTCCATGAAAATTGGGACAGTTGATTGCGTGGGCAGAATGTGATTGGTTGTATAGATAGTTGGCGTATGTGGCTTTTGCAATGATTGCAAACGTTCACCTATGGGCTTTCACTTTCAAAAACTTAGGGGTCATCTTCAGCAATACTCGATCTTGGAAAGAACATATTTTGTATGTTTCAAATAAAGTTAATGGTACCTTACATCAACTGAAAATTCATAAAAAAATGCTGCCTATCCATGTAAGAAAGCAACTTGTCTCCACCTTAATTTTTCCTAATTTTGATTACTGCTGTCTTGTATTTTATGATCTCACAGCAGAACTTAATACTAAGCTTCAGCGCCTAATGAATTCCTCTGTCAGATTCATTTATGACTTGCGGAAAGATGAGCACATAACCCCATATTTTAACAAGCTCTCCTGGATGGACATAAAAACAAGAAGGAAATTCAAATTAGCCTGTTTCATGTATTCCCTACTCAAACACGATGGCCCACAGTACATAATTGACTTTTATCCCAAGAGAACCATATTGCTAAATATAGTTACTAAATCCGACCCTAACTACCTACATGTCTCACGTTATCGGTCCTCCACATTTCATAAATCATTTACCGTTGCCGCCTCTCAAACTTGGAACTACCTAGCTAAATCACTCAAAGATTCCTCATCGCTGCCCCAATTCAAAAAGAAATTATATTATTACCTAACTTGCCCCCAATAAGCCGTATTTACTCATTTCAATGCCTTATACTCATGTATATTGTGGTATATTTTCCATTGTTATTTATTTCAAAATTAATATATTCAAAATATTTAATCCTGTTGATATTTAAATCATTTTGTGAACTTGCTTTTGATTCCATATTTTCTATTGTTTTGTTTCTGAGATTCATTCCATTCATATGGCATGTTGGTTTTTTGTTGTTCACTTCATTGTAATTCCTTTTCTAAAATTCGTGCTTTGCGCACTAAATTTATATGTATTTTGAGCTCTAATGTTATTAATACAAATTGTTCAGATCGGATGTAAATCTGTGAATAATAAAACTATATTATTATTATTGTTATTTTCCAACTCTCATTGGGTATCAGTGGAAATGTGTTCAAGCGGTATTGGTTCGTTTAGAATCAATGATTTTCACCAATAATCTCATCAGTAGATATTAAAGTGATGTTATTATTGTGAGATATTTGCTTTTGACAAGTACCAAAAATGTGCATTCATTAATAAAGAGGTAAATATAATTTTTGAAATGAGATACACGCAGTGCATGATATCAAAATAGTAATTGAGGTCATTAATGACTATTGCTGGTAATGAAATATTAAAATGAAAACGTAATAAGCTATGCATACTTAACTAAAACGATTTATTAGGGTAAATAATTAACATTACTAATTAAATCTACTCTACAGTTTATATTCAAATTTTCCGCTGAGATTTTTGACTTTAGAAGTACGACCATAGCATTTTTTAACAGTGAAGGACCTCTTGGAAAAAATCCCAATTTACATTCTCTTGGCAATATTCATGCAACATTAAGATGATGAAGATGAAATGTTAAATTAGAACTACAAGGAATATAAAAATTTCCACGTAGGGGCAAATGGTAAGAGAAAATAAATACCTCTTTAAAGTCCAAAAGCACTTTAATCTACTAACACGGCTGCCTTCATAGACTAAGTTGGCTAAATAGACTTTCCCTTTCATCACAGGTATTTCAGAATAACATTTAACCTTCCCAAGATAGTCTAGCTAAAATTATGCATATTAAATAATGCGTTTAAGAATCGATTTTAATCTGTGAGATAGAATAATATGCTTCATAGAACTACGCATAATAAATGAAAATAAGGTACAATTTTCCAAATTGTATAATATCCAGAGCATCACATTTTGCTGATTAGTGGTCCCTGTTCACCCTCAATCATCTTACATCACTTTAAGGGATAATTCCCGACTAGTGTAGTACCTCTAGACAAAATCCTGTCGTTATTTGTGAAAGTATTCATGCAGTCTATACAACTGAGCGAAAGAATGAGGTAAAAAGCGAGAATTGCAGTTATTTTCTGTGCGCTTTGACCATATGAATGGCGCCGTTCAAAAAAAATACAAAAGCTCTTCTAATGTGCGATGAAACCGAAACGAAAATTAAAATATTATTACCACGGCCGAATCTCCAAGCTTGCACGGCGTAAGTAAGCTTGAGCGTAACTTCGTGATGACACAGTGGAGGCACCCAAGCCCGTTAAGCAAGTCTACCTTGCTATGTGCCTCGGCCCAAACTATATGCTTACAGTTACCAGATTTGATATTCGGATAGGCTTCGGCTGACTTCATAAAAGAAAAAGTTTGCTCATGATCACCCCTCGCGGCTGAAGCATGCTTTGTTTACGCGAAGCACCCAATTCGGCCATGGCTTATGTCTCGGCCTCTGTAGTGATTACATGCATAGACTATTGTTAACAAAGGGAAAAACTTCCATGGGCATAATGTGATCGATGTCATGAGCACTTGGTGCTCCATAAACGATTCATTCTCTCCATTACGCACAGTAAAGAGCGAAAGTAAATAAGGGTGGTTGCAAGAAGAGACGCTATAGCGGTGATGAGGACGCTAGTAGAAAGAAACCTAGAGTATGGGCAGGATGTTTTTTGCATGCTTCGTAGATTTCGAGAAGGCGTTCGATCGGGTGGAATGGACGAAATTAATGAGAGTGTTGAAGAAATTAGGGGTCGATTGGAGGGACAGGCGTCTGATTCGAAATTTGTATATGAATCAGACTGCGCAGGTTAGGGTAGCCAATGGAGAATCGGGATGGGCCACGTAGGACGGGGAGTGAGGCAAGGGTGCCCACTATCGCCGTTGCTTTTTAATGTGTATTCAGAAGAAATGGTAAGGGAGGCTTGGGGGGAGGAGGCTGTAGGAATAAAGGTAGGAGGGGAGCTGATAAAATCAGTGAGATTTGCAGATGATCAAGCATTGGTTAGTCAGTCGGCCAAGGGGTTACAGTCAATGGTGAATGCATTAGAGGTGCAGTGCGAAAAGTATGGGATGAAGATCAATCACAAGAAAACGAAAGTAATGAGATTTTCTAGAAGTAAGAAGGCGGGGCTGAATATAAGGGTGGGAGGGCAGAAGATAGAGCAGGTCGAGCAGTTTACGTATCTGGGTAGTATTTTGGAGGCGAATGGGTTTAGTGGTAAGGACATCAGATGCAGAATTGCGCTCGCTAAAGAAGCATTTTCGAAGAGAAGGGAATTGATGAGGGGGGGTCTGAGAAGAGACGTAAAGAAGAGGCTGGTGAAAACTTTAATATGGAGCGTGGCGCTATATGGGTCGGAAACTTGGTCATTGCGAAGGGAGGATGTGCGTAGGCTTGAGGCGTTTGAGATGTGGGTTTGGAGAAGGATGGAGAAGGTTAGCTGGATGGCGAGAAAGACGAACGAGGAGGTATTGGATATGGTCGGAGAGGAGAGGAAGCTTGTGGCAGAGGTTCGGAGAAGGCAGAAGAGATGGATGGAGGAGGTTTTGAGAGGAGAGGGCATGTTGAAGAGAGTGATAGAGGGGAGAACACTGGGGAAGCGTGGGAGAGGAAGGAAGAGGATAGGAATTCTGGACGAAATAAGAGGAGGTAGAAGATATGAAGAATTGAAGAGGGATCTAATAACGGGCCATTCTTAGGAGGGAAAGCGAGACAATGTCTCTGAAGGTGGGATGCAGAATGGGGACTGTCCAAGAACCTACCAATCAGCTGGTAGAATACTTGAATGAATGAATGCAAGAAGAGACGGTGGTGGGAGGGGAGAAAGTGGCGAAGGGGGGACCGAACGCATGAAAAGACGCTAATATGGCTTGTGCGCCGTATATTGCAAGTTGAAAGGAAATGCGAACTCTTTTAATCCGCTTTGATAATTATTTGATGACCGATGAAATAGTGGGTGGCGGGACCCGCCGATTCGGGATCGCAGTTTTCGCGACTATTTGTCTGGGGTTGAAAGAAGCAAAGAAAGGAATTAGGTGGTTTTTTTCTGTCCTATGTGGAGGCCTGTCGTAGATATTCAGAATAAATCCTGCTCCATACTCGGGAGCCACAAGGAAAGGACCTATAGTACGTTGACCTCGTCCGTTGAATGGAATGTTAAATTGTGAACCAGTTTTAATTTTTTCTAAAAATATGTGAAGTATTTTCGGGTTTCTTTTCACTCGTTAGCTGTTCACAAAATAAATATCTACTTTTTAACCTATCCACATTCGTGATATTGACCTTAGTTTCCGGTCTCTTTCCTGAATAACTAAAATTAACTGCCACAAATATTGTATGGGAAAAACATGGACATTTTTTTCTAAATGGGTGGGTAATTTGTCCCATTTATGTATTTTATGTAAATAATTAATATTTGTGATAATTATTCGTATATTAAAAACATAAAAACCCGTTGTCACACAAGTTATTTTAAAGTAGGAGGCCATAAAATTATAAATAGTAAACTTTTTTCTGACTGGAAGATTGTGGGACAAATCTCCTCACGCATCCTAAGTCTGTGATTGTCATCAATACTAAAGCCATCACGCGGATGTATCCTAACTGCTGGATCTCCCCTCTGGCTCACCCGGAAGAGCAATCCATGCCCTTCCCTAGTTTCATGCAACGAGATCGGCCAATTCTTCTTTACAAATGAGGTCGTAAGCTCATCCTCTCTGACGTGTCGTTCACTTATGAGAAGGGTATTTACATGTACTCGCAGATTTGCTGCCAGTGTCACTGTATAGCGGCAGATACCGTTTGTCCCCTTTAAGGGACCGAAATGCTGCGTATATTGCTCTTTGGCCAATCAATAGATTAAAATAACAAAGAATGGGATTCCTTTTTACTTAAGGAAAAGCCAATGGGTAAGAATTTAAAATTCAATGCGTTTCCGAAGGACTGGTTCTTGCCCAGTGGGTGACAACAATTTCTGTTTTCATTATTTGGATGAATTTTATTAATCTTTCAAACCGCGACAATCTTTATATCTAAGGGAAAGCACTTTTTTGGAGTAGATTACAAGATGTTGTAAACGAAAGGAGGCTGATGTCCTTAATACGCTTATTTTTCTTTGAATGTCGTTGATGAGAATTAATTGCATTCCTATAATCATTTTGGGCTCCGATACTTTGTTCGCCGGTTTAATATATTTTATTTTAGTGTTTTATTAAGTAAATAAGTTAAAAGTTACAACAGTATAATTATGTTTTATTTTTGACCTTTTCTCAGTTTTAGTTAAAACGATTACAGCGTTAATGGAATGTAATAAGAGGCAATTTAAACATACTTTTCAGTTATTTATCCAAAAAAGTAACAAGATGACGTGGTTAGGAATACAGTAATCAATTCAGAATGCATTGAGGGCAGTGTTTATTACTCAGTAGGATCAAAACCTCAATTTCACAGTCATTGTAATGTTTTATTTTAATTACTAATTTTTAAAATGATTCAAAACAAGTGCAATCATTCAAAATTTAGCTCATGGCGCATGCGTACAAGAGAAGCAAGTGCGAAATATGCCGTTCATCTGACAACACCGTAACGTTAGATAGTCGATCTAAGTGCTGTACGATCGGCGTTATAAAATCGCTCCTAAGTCATCACTCGAATAATGTGAGCTCGGTCGAAGTTAAACCGATCCCTAACTTTCGAACTTCAGCCAAGTTATAAAGTTGGCCCCCATTGCCGGATAAATGAGTTTGAGGCGTCCGATAGGTCGAATTTCCATTCAACTCGCAATATACGGCGCAAAAACCATCTTTCCTCTCTTCCTGTGTGTTCCTTCCCCTCAATATCCTCAACTCTCACTCCTCTTACCTGCAAATATTCTTACCGCGTTTATTTTAAAATGCACCGCCAATATACGAACATATTTATCATCAAGAACACCCTGTCCGAGTCGCGGCGCAAGCAGTACTTTTCCTATTTACTTTTAATGTTGACTGTATATGTGCAATGAAGATATGCGTACGAAATGCCAAGTTCAAGTGTAATATGAATTCAAGGCTGCGGGATGTATGAATCATAGTAAGAGTTAGTCTTGAGCTGAAGGTTGCAGTCATTGCGTTTGCGGCGAAATGGTAAATAGGCTTACAAAGCCATGTGTTAAAAAATAATTTTATTCCATTCTGCGATTCGAAGTTTATAGCCGGTGCCACAGAGGAAGATGAGATCCTTTGCAACTGCAAGGAACGTAAGCATATAATTTCACGATGCACACCTGGTAATCATTTCTGTTGGCAATTTTGGAATTCCCACATTTTAGTGAACATATCCGTTACTTTTTACCGCGGAAAATTGGACCTAAGAAAATTATACATTCTACTAATTCTACATAAACATTCTATTAATACTTCCTGCAAGCAACCGCTTGGATATCCGATCCTCCTGTCCATCTTGTATTTCATAAGCTCTATCACAGATCCGAGGTGAGATTCCTTCAAAAAAGAAATTAAAGGAATTGAATGTCAAGAAAACTGAAATACAAAATATTAGTGGTCGAGTTCAGGTTAAAACATATATAGGTCTGCTATAGGTGAATGAAATTAAATTGAAATAAACACTTAAACAGGATTAGAATATTTAATAATAGATGTGAAATCGCTCCCACATGCAGCTGCAGCGAGCTTTCACGTCCCTGCGTGTTTGAACTCGAGCAGATATGTAAATGCGAGAAATGTTGAGATGAGGCAGCTGAGGAAGTTGCGAGATTTAAGAGACTCGGGTACGAGGGCATACAGGGAGGGACTATACTATCTGCGATGAAACAAAGATGGTAACATCCATGGAAAAGCTCGTGATAGAATAATAACAATAATATGCGCTCTTCTCACGTAACACGCCGCCTGCGCGTCGTACGCCGTTTACAAGTCTTTCCCGCTTTCACTTTTTCCCGGAATCAACCTAAATAAGCAATTCTCGTTCTGTATGGTGAGGTCTAAGATGGTGGAGTGCGGTAATTTATGTAATGAACATAGTTAGGGTCACAAATTGAAGGAAGCGTGAGCAGAGATGGAGGAAGAGGTTTCGAGTGTGCAGAATTAAAATGTTTATGGATGAGCAGGAGAAGAAGAGGTTTCCGCCGGCAGAGAAATTTCTCTCCGTATCGTAGCTTGCACTTTTTGTTAAATTTTGTGGCTAAAAGAGCACAGAAACGTCATAAGTCACATACTAGAATGCTTCCTCGAAATGGGTACTATTGGTGTTTTAAAAAAGCTGATGTGCAGTGCCTAAGGACTTATTTTTGACATAGGGTGGCACTCGAAGGTAACAACGTAGTTGGCAATGCTTTGATTGCTGGTAATGCTGTGTCTTTATCAGAAGATATATTTAAATGCCAGACTATTCATCAACTTTGTCGTACAGCGTCGTTTGTGATTAAATCATATGAAAATAGATTTTAATATTCTTTACCGTAACCTCCCCTCTTGTCTCGGCTAGAGTTAAAAATACATTTCTAATGAATTGCAAAGTGGAAGTGAGATGCAGTTCCCAATTTGCTTTTATATTCATATTTTAGTAATTGCCAATTTTGAATGCCTGGAGTTTCTACGCTTGCAAAGCGCTCCAAACGTATAGCCCTATAAATCATCGAAAATAAAAGGTTGTGAAAGTTTTAATCTAAAATTCTTCTTTTAACTGTCTCTCCGTATTTAATCTGGTTTGGATACTATAATGGAAAACGTGGAGCACTGTGAGAAAACTGCAAAAGCATTGCCATCCGTTTCCGTTTTGCGGCAGTCGTGGCTCAAATTTAAGCGGAGGAGAGTGGAGACCACTCGACTCATCTAACCACCATCACGGCATTTGTGGCCGCGAGGGGAAGACAAACCCTTTCGTGCACACCCCTGCCATCCCCTCGGGCAGGGCCTTGACCCTTGTGACTCGACCCCAGTGCTTCGTCCCCGTTTGTGCCATCAAGCAGCCTCCCCCCTCAACCGGCTCATTATGTTACCATCAGTTAGGGAATTTATGGAGGTCGGCTCTCCATATGTCGGGGGAATGTGTGAGTGGTGCTCAGGAGCCCGCCGTGAGTGGGCAGCGAGGGGGGAAGGAGGGCCGAATAATTTTGTGTGGGTGCTGGTTGCGGGGGCGCAAGGATGAATGGAAGATGTAATGGACAGGGTCGCGAAGTGAAGTCGAGCGTTGGCTGTTTGTACTGCCCCGTAGTAATGGCCGCCCAATTCCCACGTGAAGTAAATCCTTCAATCGACGGGCTCTCCTTTCTAACGGTAGGTAGGTAGGATTGGATTTATAGGGTGCATAGACTGCAAAGGTCATTTTGCACCTCATACTTTTCAATTTTTGTAAAAGTTGATTACTTTTTCCTTGCCAATTATTATAACTGACGAAATTACAAATAAATTTAAAATATATGTATATAACAGAGAGATATAAATGACAGCGTCAAAGTTTTCTAAAAAGTCCAGAAAAGTGTAAACATTTTATTAAAGTATCGATGTGCTCTGGGTTGTCATCTAGTATTTGATTAATATCCTCAGTGTTATTGAAGATAATGTGTACCTTCCGATAGTAAACACATTGTCTGGATGAATTACGTTGAGGGAAGAATCGTAATTTTCACGAGGGGGGATTTTTTCCTCGGTAAAAAGGTAGGAGTGCGTTAGGGCAAAGTGCTTTTCGAACGGTGGTAGAAAAATAAGAATATTTGTGTTTACTTCGTGGAACCTGGCTAGTAAATCCAAAATGCATCCTTGAGTGAGTTTTTGCCCGTATTTAAGCCATCGCTCGTTACCAGCTTTGATAATATATATATTTTTTGGTCTATTATTATTATTAGGGTTATCTAGATCCCTACAAGCGCAGGCATTTCTTTCTTCATCTCGGCATTCGTCCTGCCTCTTTTCACCTCGTCCACTACTTATATTCTCTTTATTTCCCTTTCGCCCAGCCTCTTCCCCTCTATCACAGCCTTCAGCAACCCTTCACCTCTCATTTCTCCTCTAATGACCTATTCTGCCTCCTCCTAAACTCCTCGAAGTGCCCTCACTGACAATACAGAGCCCTAATTCGTTTGTTTTCCTTTTTTTCAACTGAACTCTCTTCATTCTCATCCACACCCACATTCCAAACGCCTACAGCCTATTATCCTTATTTTAGGCCGTTATTATCGTAATTTAATGGTCGAGATTGTAACTTAGGAGAATTCAATTAGGCACTGCATGTGAAAACGTTTGTGTGAAGGTATAAAAGTCAAGCTAATCCCTATAATCAAGCTAGTAATATTTATTCTATATTACGAGACAATTATAAATAAAATTAAACTTCCTAGTCTGGGAAATTGGTTAGTCTGCACAGGAATGCACGTGAAAAAAATTAAGTAAATTTATGATTAAAATTATTGGCTGAAAAAGCGGAGATGAACTTAACAGGTGACTAGTTGTGAAATTCTTATAGGCATCGCTTAGATTAATGGCTTATTTCTGAAATTTATTTTACTCCCTGTACTTTTTCGACTATAACACAATTTTAATTGTAATTAATGGCAAGGAATACGTTTGCACTTCGTATTAGCCACGTGGTGTGTACATTTTCTCGTACAATTCGTCAATGATGGGAGTTATCAATATGTGTACGCATCGAATTCTTCTACTGAACATTTTAATAATCGAATAATAATATTTGATTATTAAAATGTTCAATAGAAGAATTTTGATAAAAAAATACCAGTTCTAGTAGCGCATAACTTTTTGAAAAAGCAATGATATTAAAATTTGCCGGCAATATGGAGCAATTTAACCGTGAACAATTCCATTATGCTTGGCAAAATATAATCGGATCTCGTAATTAAAATGCCTAAAACCGGTTGACTGCTCATCAAATGTTGAAAATTATTTCCATACGATTTAATTCATTTTAACCAAT
The DNA here is from genome assembly GCA_963573305.1 of Pyrrhosoma nymphula. Classification (NCBI taxonomy): domain Eukaryota; kingdom Metazoa; phylum Arthropoda; class Insecta; order Odonata; family Coenagrionidae; genus Pyrrhosoma; species Pyrrhosoma nymphula. Next base: position 98,219,991 of record OY754332.1, on the reverse strand, counting down.
ATTTTTACGCTAAAAAAATATACCCTCGAAGAAAATAAAATTAACTTACAGATTAAATGTCCCAACGCAGCTCCATTAACTATGCTCTCCCTCTTTAATGATACTAAAATTTCTCTCAATAAATGAGTTTTTAAAGGAAAAATGACGATAAAAAATAAAAATATATTGTACTACTGCAACATGAATGTACTTTCTGTGAGAGGTTTTTCAATATGTCACATTACCCATCAATTTGGATTATGAAAGATCATTTATAGTCTTGCAGTATCGAGTATTTGGCTTCTGAGGTTTAATCTCTGTGTGACATTGCGAGCGTTAGCAGGTGGTGCATTTAAAAAATCTGTTTTCCTCGAATAAACAACGTATTGTACTACCAAGGTGAATGAAAAGCAAGTTCATTCATCAACCAATTGCATTACATTTATGTTTGGCAGATGCCGTAGATTTATAATTTATTTCCTGGGTTCAAGTAAACTTTCCCTGGGGAGGTTTAATCGACTGTTGCTGCATGTGCTGTGCACTGATATCTGCCCTAGAAAAGGGCTTAGTAGTAGTTTTCGCCTTGCCAGAATCGGGTTAAAATCAGGCTTTTTCCCCATTGTCTGTTATGCTTGTTTTTGTACTGGTGCGTGACAGTTGCCCAAATACTTTCTCCATGTAGCTGATTCTCCATATGTTGAAATAGACGAGTATTTAGTTATTTAATTGGCTTGAAATATTCAGATGCTTATTCACAAACATATTTAAATTTGAATGGTTCTTGCCCGGAATAACTCCCGTGGAAATGATTGAGATGTCATAATGAAGAATTTCTGTAATTCAAAGAAGTTAACGTTGGCTTTAAATATACATCGATAAATTGGCCATTCTTCAAATAATGTAGGCTCAGTTTTGGCCAGAGTCAGTAGGTTGGTGTAGAATGTAAACAAAATAAATTGAATGAAAATGTGGCAGCGTCAATAGATTTTGAATATAGCAAAATATCTAGTGATTCGTGATAAATAATTAAAAATTAAAATTACAGATAATGCCAACCAAGCTATAATTGGAGGTATCATTTTAGGTATTCACATTGGTATTCTTTTATTTATTTATTTATTTATCTACACTTATGTTTATCAAAGCAATCCATTTGTTCTTTGTAGTTTTACGGTGTTCTACGTATCTTTTTCCGCTGAAGAAAGAATTTTACTTGTGGGTAATGCAATTTAGTAAGGGCTGAGTCTCGTGGTTCTTGACTGGTGGAACGAAGATGCAAAATTATGCAATTGTGACTAGGTTGGAAAAGGTGGTAGGTGACCCGCGAAAAACGTGGTATTTACTGTACATCGTCTAAATGTCACCTGCTAAACGTCAATGTAACAACCACAGCACCAGCTACGGTGCGGTACAAAATAATAACGCAGAGGTTGAATAATGAGCAATATCTACGCAGGTATTAACGCCGGCCTGATTAATTTCATTTGCCATAAAATTTGCATTTGGTAATGTTTCTTCTCATTTTAATTGTATGTATCTTTAAGAAGAATGTTCTGTTTAGGGGGACCTGAATCATAGTCGTTATAATAATGAGATATGTAAATTATTAATAGATGTAGTGACTAACATGTAACTACGAATTCAAAGGTAATTAAATGCATGCGTGCTAATATTTTCCGAATTTGAGCGGAATTTGTGTAGAATAGTTTGAATTAATAGATATGACGGGTATTGTTAGTGGTCTGCTCAAGAACTCTAAGCTTGCATTTAACAATTAAGACTGTAAACATGAATACCTTTCAGTTATATTCGTATTTGCCTGAGATGAACTTGAACCTAAAAGTGCAACCAAGTTTCTTTTGCCAATCTGGAGTATTTCCGCCCGCTTTCGTATAAACGTGCCGTAACTGGAAGAGTACCTCAATAATAATGTATTGATGAGGACGACTTTTATGTCACAGATGTGAAGTTTGTTTTACGATCCACTCAATTGCTATCATGAAAATCGATATATATATCAAAGTGCCATTTTGGTACAAGTCGTGGTAGAGGCGCGATAAATGTTATTGCCAAACGGTATCCATGTAATTATTATTTTTGACTAATGAGGATACTTCCTTGATTCAAAGAACTGCGGAACTGGCCGCACTATAACTTTAATGGAGGAGGAGGTGAGTGATAACAACATGGAGCGATATTCAAGTTGAAATAATCATTTTAATTCAGTGTGGAAAAGAACGCTTGGGTACCTTTACTCCCTGGAGCACTCAGCAGGATGGTTCTGGGTTAAATTCCCATTTTTTTCACTGTGAAATTAAGCAGAAAGGTCAACCTGAGAAAATAATAATTAAGAATAAAGCTGATGATATCAGGCCTGACATCGTAGAAGTGATGTATATCCATGCTGAAGAAAACCAACTTAATAATTTCCACAAACTTTACTTCGCTGGCACCTGCGCTTGTGCGTACGAGCGTACGTGTTTGTTATATTTTATACTAGGAGCGGGACCCGGCTTCGCACGTGAAACTGTGAATTAATTGCATCGATAATGCATAAAAGAACCGGGCTAATGTTGAGAACTTTACAATTTCTCGGCTAAAAAAATTTATACAGGACTTGAAATTTGAGGTTTAATTTAGAGAATATTTTAAATCGCATTTTTATTGATATTTTAGAAGAAGATAAAAACAAAAAATACAAAAACCGCGTATTTGGTAATATTATTACCCGACCTTGTTCCAGAAATAGTGCTAAATAATATTAATAAGGGTAAGATGATCATTCTCGTTGAATTTCATTGGGAGATGCCATTTACCTTTATCAATATGAATTAATACATGACGCGTGCTATATTCAGGTAGGTACCATCAATCAGTCATTAACCGCCTTTTGGAACTTCGGAGTGAATATTCATTGAAATTCGCTTATATGTTATGAAAATCTTATAAATATTGTACAAAGTATGCATGCTCGTGTCAAACTAAAAACAGAAATGTAGTACAATTTCCAAACTTTCAGGACTATAAAATGTCTTCTCTGCACAGATAACAGACTACTTTTCTTGTAACTCATGACATCCAGTTCGATACCTCTACGTTCGTTTTTTGTGGAAAAATAAATGTTCCTACGTATCATGATTTTAAGTTCAAATTCTCAGAATATTTTTGATGACAGACATACTCAATAATAATTCCAAATGCAGAAAAATACCAAATGTACTACTTAGTAATGTGATTACATACTGCGGCCATAAATAATGCTAATAAGGACAAGATGAGGGTCCCCGTTAAATTTCAGCGAGAGAGAGAAATCATGAAAGCCGTTGTATGTAAAAATAAGAATCAATGTGACGTGCTAAATGCTGATACTACGTAAAAGGCATTAAACGCAAATAGTGAGGTTGGGGTAAACACAATCAACTTGGTCACTGAAAATGGCCTATAAATACTGCAGGCATGAATGGCCATTCATGAAATCGCTATGAAATGAATATTCACGCCTGGTTGTAAAGGAAATTTCTATTGTTGAAAAGGAAGAAACATTGATGAATTTAGAGTTACAAATGCAATAATGAGACAAAAACGAAGTGTATAAGAAAATAAAATTAAATAATTAAATACTGCATTCTTTTATGCGTTCGATGATGTAAATTTCCATCCAATATCTCGAGTGCAAGGAATTTAAAAAAGAAAATAAAGAAACACATACACCGAAGTCAATGCTTTTCTTATGGGAGTAAAAGTTAACATTAATGGGGTACAAACAACCCCACAAATTGTTTGTTTCAAAAATACTTTCTTAGTGCGCCTATACACCACGATGTGGATATACCCTCAAAATTTCACGTTTTTTCACCAGTAGTTTGGGCTGTGCGTTGATAGTGAGTCAGTCAGTCAGGACATTCCGTTTTATATATAGAGAAGATATTAGAGACCCAAGGACAGTAAGGAGTTACCAATTGTCAATTAGACCTTTCCTCCTAAAGAGGGAGGCGTTTTAAAGCGCATGATCCCTGAATCCTCCTATACCATGCGTCTCTCCCCAATCTTATCCCCCTTGCTACTCCCCCCTCTGGCAACCCCCTCTTCTTACGCCCCCCCCCCCCAAGCAATCAGAGTTGCATTTAGAGTGTCCTTAAGCATTCTTACTAGATATCCACACCCTCTTCGGAGTGCATTTTTAAACTCAACCGAAATCCTCTCCCCCTCACCTTCCCCCACTCCTTTCCTCGCCTAGCACCCTGACTATAATTTCTCACCCATCTAACCGTTTAAAGGCACATGACAATGCCACGGTCTGGTGAAACACGCGTCGTGTCAGCGAAAAATAAGTTTGTGAAAATTTCAAAGTTGGTTTTGCTCAACATGGATAATAATTACGAATTCCGACGCCTTTTTAAATTTTAAGCGTGTCAATGAAAAAAACATTCATGAGATTGAGTTATATTTACTTAATGGTGAAGTAAATTACGATTGGTATATCATTTTTATTTAAAGAGAAAACGAAGTTATACAAGTCGGGGCACTCTGACAAAAGAAGGAGGGGGAGCGAGGTGTGGGGAGAGGGCGACGCTCGCGGAGGAATATCAGTCGCGCAGTCGGACACTGTGGGTGGACTGCAAGAACGAACTTGAGGCATTAGCTGAGTTGGTCATGGGTTAAATTCCGGATCGGAATTCACCGATAAAAAATGGTTTTGTCCTAGGCGTCATCTAGACAACGGCTGACGGGTGTTACTTTTCCGCCCTATTTTGGAATTGTCTGCGCGTGCTGTAGCACCTAAGTGAGAGTCGAGGACACCTCGTTTCGAATGTGCCCGAATGCGTCTATCGCCCTGCGACTGTTTCAGACTTTTTATAATGGGGTTTTTGTGGCGTTGCCAATCGTTGATCCGCAATTAGCCATCGTCGCCGTAGGCAGGGGCAGAGCAACGTTTCGGCCGGCGAAAATTGACTCGCGACTGAACGCTTTCTATGAAGACATTAACTGCACGCACGATTTACTGTCCGTTGCAAAATTCTGTCACCCGAGTTTGAAGACGAATATCTCATAGATGGCTCAATCGATTTTAAAATGAAGTACATCACATTAAAGCTTGTTTATTTCTGCGTTTATTGATGGTGCACAAAACGATTTACCGTTTATATTTATTTCAGTGTGTGCTTAAAAACAGAATTTTAGCGCATTTTTCCGGGTACCGGACGGATGCATCGCATTTACGGCTTCGTAATAACAACACGGATCAAGATATCGAAATTTACTTTTCAAATATTGTAGCAAAGGTTTGTCTTAACAATTTTGCGAAGTTTCATATAATTTAATACATTATTAATTTAGTTATAGGTGAAAATGCACGGATCCGTTATTTTCCGTTCCGCGCATCCCTGAAAACCGCCGTTTGGACATTATTCAAGCTCTCGAGTTCATCATCATGAATCAACTCATAAAATCTTGAAGGAATTCGTTGGTTAATCCATATCGATTAACATTTATTTTGGAAAAAGAACGCGTTGAACTGCTAGGAGCCTGCACGGAAGAGAAAGGGAGAGGCGCGCGCTGTTGCCCAGTCAGAGGGTTGTCCGTAAGGCGCGCGAGGGAGTCCACTACAAGCATTACCTGCGGGGGAAAACCAGTCGTCCTATCTCTGTGCATGAGTCATTTGGACTCGGTAAATAGTGGCAGAAAGGGTCATTTTTAAAAATGGTCATCAGTGTCATTTTAGATCTGTGTGGAAACATGTCGATATGCCTCCTCGTGCCAATTTTTCGGAGACGGAGTTAAGAATGGTTTTAAGCGCTATTTGTTTCTTTCGTCGAGAAGCCGAGAAATGTGGTGACAAAAGATATCCCACATATCGTTATGCTTCTGAGTGCCTTTCGCCATTGGAGGTCCAAAGCCCTCATGGAAAAAGTTGCTAAAAAAAAGAAGTGGTGAAAATATGCCCCTGGTTATATTTTGGTGAGTACAGCAATTTTTATCGTCTGCTACAGTATGTTATTTCAAGCGAAGTAGTTTTCCCCCGCCGGTAAATACTTCCCTCGCGCGCCGGAACTTCATTTTTTTCGTCGAAATTCGTCTTCAAACTCGGGTGACAGAATTTTGCAACGGACAGTTTTTATGAAAGGCTACGTTTTCCGATAACTTTATTACTAAAATTAATTAATCAATTATTAGTTTTCATTAAGCTTAATTAATTAAATGTGGCAATTAAAATTTAATTTTTAAATACAGTGCCTGAGCTAAAGGGCCATTTTGATAGAATGGAACACGTAATTTTTATTTTTACCTTTATTATTCCTTACAGAGTTAAACTGTTCTTAAAGCATCAATAGGCGTCGTGCTTGCAGCACACGCTGTGTGTGTATAGAGGGAGAGAGGGTGAGAGGCGTGGGAAATGGGGTGGGGGAGGTAAAATATTCCATATGTGGGGCGGGGGGGGGTGAGAGGAGAGGAAGGGAGGGGAAGACGGACGGGAGGGGAAGGTGGACGGGAGGAGGAGGACGGGAGGGGAAGGCGGACGGGTAGGGTCATAGCATATGTGCACTTGAGAGTTGATTAAAGGGAGAGGCGAAGAGCGAAAGGGTGTTCGGGAAGGAATTCGGGTTATCTGGTTAAGTGGATGGGACCGAAAGACCGGGGAAGAAAGACGGCTCACCTCCCTAAGGTTGGTCGCAAATCGCTCCGGGGGAAGCTGTAAGCGGACGGCCAATGGACACCTTTTGCTCCAGATTCACTACAAACAAACCCACCACTTCCCATCCTCTTCAACCCGAATTAAATTTCATTCGGAAGCTCCCCCCAATCGATTTTGGAACGACGTCTTTTCAGGATCCGTGGCCATGAAGCAAACTTTGGCATCGAGTAAGAAAAGGCATACGAAGTAGTTTAAGAACTAAAATATCTTGTCATAAAAAAATCCTAAATCGATCTAAATGTTATCTCAAAAACCCTGGATATATAACGTCTTGGATTTGAATAATTTATATAACTTATGGAAGAGGTCCTTACTGAGACCATCCAGTTCTGTGTCACTCTGGAGCTACCTTTTCCCCATTTGTAAACTCCATTTCAGCAAAAGAGCTGCTAGTTATCATATGCAAAACATTTTAGAACGATATAGGGTGGTTTATGCATTTCTTGTCATACTTTGTCTTGGGTACATCCAGTGTATTTACCTAGAGTTATTGAGGAAGAAATTTAAATAATTATGTCCTCATTCACGCTGTAGAAAGTTGAGACTCGAGTAGCAAATGTGTCTTGCTCCATAAGACGAACGTCATCAGGCCGGTTAGCTTTATTGGACTAACTCTCTCTATGAAGAAACCCTCTTTGAAAGGCTGCTCAAAGATTTATTCTGTGTCTGCGGAATATACGGTGAAACATAAGGGAGTTGAGTCAGCATTTGGAAAAATTACGGCCTCCCGAGTTCCGAAATTAATGTTGTTTGGAACTCCCTGACAAAAAGATGTTATTGTGAAATAAATTTGAAATCCAACATATATTTTTCATTCTTTTTATAATGAAAACGTTATGAAGTATGTGCTGGTTTGAGTATGCTTTTTAATAGATATATGTAGGAAAGCGTAACCGTAAAGCTCACGTAAAGGTTACGCGTCAAGCGGCTGAAACATTTTAGGAATCTTTATATAAATTATTTTGCATAAAATTTGTACTAAAATATTTCACTGTAGAATCCGGTTTCAATTCTCAAGGGCATTTGATTGCATTCATCATCAGACCTAAAATGTTAACGTTTGCTGGTGAACATGGGCTGGCTTGTGGTTTACTACTTCATTTTACAGTTTTTCACTTAGAAAATTGATTCATTTTATTGCAAAGATATAAGTTTGGGTGAAATAAGATACTATGTGAATTGAATTCCCTGCAACTTTGGAAATAGCTGGAAAGAAGGAACAGAAGATTCATAAAAAATACAGGAATAAATAATCAAGGCTTCCAAGAGTGTTACCTAATTGTAAGTTCTTTTCTAATTAGGCTACAATAATGTGAGAAACAAATAAATCACGCCCAGACATTTTAAGTTGCTTTTTGAGTACACGTATCCAATAATATATTTATGGATTATTCACATTAACAATGAAATATTGACATTTTTCTGACCCCAGAATTTCTGAGAAGAGGTTTGCAAATATTCTTCTCGAATACTACTCCGGCCTTTAGCGCCATGTTGGCCAACGTTCAGATATCCGATTTGGCCATCAAAACATCAGCCAAAATGGACCCTTTGACCAAGTAGGAAATCGTGAACGAATTCCTGCATCTAATTTGGCGGGAAGGAATCAGCTCTTAGGGGTAAGTTTTTTTCCGTCTTGACTTTTTTTCACAGTTTCATTGAAGAGAGAAACTTGAACTTCAGATGCAGATTTAATATATTCCACGAGAAATCGGCCGATATATTATTTTGAGATCTAAAATGCCACCATTTGTCATTAATGTTTACCATATATGTATACCATTTAAGTCGCGAATGCCATTGTTTAGACGGGCAGTAATGCAGAGTACCTGAACATGCCTATAATGACATGAAATATACTGCTTTTACCAGATCGGGTCATCACTCTATGGACTTTTCCCAATTACACACTATACTTTGCTGATCGACGACAAATATGGTGAAGCCTTAGTGCTAGATGGTGGGCGCTTTATTTTCCAAACTTATAGACAAGATGTGAAAATCAGAATGTCTGAAAAGTAGTTCATAGCTCTGCTCTGTGTATTCCTAGACCTATCATGTTTCGCGTATTAGCATAAATTAGGGACTATGAGTCACCGTGAGTATTTATACAAGAAATCTTCATTAATGATAGCATCTGAACTTCACCCACTATTATAGTTGTCTCATGCAATGAGTACATTTTCGTTTTTTCTTAATAAATTGTTTTCAGTTTACTTTTAGGCCTGTCGCTTTATGTCACATTACACCTTTTTATTAGCTTTTTCGGTGCTCACGTAACTTCCCTAAATATGTGTGTGCTCTTCTTAACAGCTTCTCTGCGTTTATTTCTTGTAACAACTTCCGGTCTGTTGCAACTTTTTTATGGACAAGCTTGAACTACACTTCTTCATGTAGATAGTCCAGATATTCTTCTCTTACGATCGTCTTTCCACTTAGTTGACAACACCTTCGTCTTGAGTTACCCAGATATTGTTTCTTACACCTTGAGAAACACTTCTTTTCCCTTCTATCTCTTAACTTCAAGATTCATCGCCTATCTCCATTAATAATTCGAACGGTGTCTGCTAGTCAAGGTTTTTTTCCTGGCTTAGTGAGATTTATTAATTAATTCCTCCAAATACGAGATTCTGTCAACGCTTAAACGCTTTTTGAAATCGATATACTCCCAATATAGCGCTCCTTCGAATTTCATAGCTCACGCATGTATTCCCAGAGTGTTGAAGCTACCATATCTACTATTTTTCGCACCAATTCACTTTCTTCATGGTCCATTTGTTCATTCATGGTTCTGGATAGCCTGCAGTTGTACTTGCCCATGGAAGTCAGACATATAGGCTCAGTTAAAATATATTAACAGTTTTTTTCACGTGACATACACCGTCCCTATAAATGAAGTGCTTAAACCCCATATGTACCCTTAGTATTATCTTTAAAGTTAATGCGGTGTAAAGATACTGGAATTCTTTTCCTGATGATAAATAAAGATAAGTTTTCCATTGCTTTTATTATCACAGCTCTCCAGACTAAATATAATTTTACCCCACCTGTAACTATCTGAGTGTTGCATGCCAGTAATATCTCAACTGGTACTCGTATGGGTTTCGGGGAAATCTTTCATGTTACCGTTATCCATAACTGTTATCCATTACTGGAGAAATTAATAACACCACTATTAGTTGCCAGGTATTAATTGCACTATACCCGTAATTATTAATTGTTTTTAAGGAAGCATCCTAGAACCTTAAGAAACTTTCGCGGAATTTGCAAATTACTACACAATATTTCATCATACGTTCCGGTGAAAGATGACTGAAATGTTTAATCATGACTCGTGTTTACCGTAGGAAAGATAATATTACTCTAGGTATGTTTGGCATGCGCACACCGTGTAGGTCTGAATATTATTCCTTCGTATTGGTAATCATCCTAATGTCATGGATTAGCCAAATTGATATGCCTTACAAAGTTATCTTTCCTATGTTTTTCCCAAGCCCAAAATTAGATTGTTCAAACGGTGTTTTGTCTTGAAAAGGGGCATTTAATTTATTGCCAGTAATCATATATTATATCGTTAAAAAAATCTTAAAATACCAATAAACTGAGACTAGTCACCCAAAATAACACGAATAACCTTTTCCTGTTAATCAAAGCTATTATGTTCACCGTCATTGTGTACATAAAATATTTTAAACTAATTGCACTTTCAATTACAAAATTTCCAATATTTGCCCGTATTGCTATTTTTTTCTGAAGGTGAAACCATCTTCTTGCCTTATGCCTTGGGGGTCACCTAAAGCTTCTTTCTTTTTTCATTGTAGCTTTGTGTTTGAGGGGTAGTAATTATTACCATGTAATCGTTAGCATCGGAGATGCTTAAAACATTGGGTTAATTATTTAGTGTGATTGAAACACTTTTGTGTATGGATTTTAAAGAAAAATATGAAATGAACAATGGAAAAGGAACTATTTCAGTTGTAAAGAGCCATGAGCTCCAAACTATGCCATTGAAATCTAAAATATTTCTCCATGTACGTTTGTGGAAAACTTATATTTGCTCTGACTGGGAGATGACACTGAAATGCTGCTCAAATAAGGACCACTTAGGTATCTGCTTTAATCGAGGGCAGTGAGATTTGCATGACCACAGTCCAAACGATCTTACCCCTTATCCTGAGCCGCAGATGGGTTCCCCTAATTTCCGCCATCGGACCCTTCCTTGCTCGAATCCTCCCCCCTCCCTTCTCTTCGCCTCCCTTCCCCGAGCTACCACTCATCCTTTGTGTAATGCTTGAATAAAGTATGCGCTCGATAACGATGCCAGAGTTTCCATCGATTGCCGAGGTATTGTGGCCAGTGTAATGGGGTGGAGAGACTCCTGTGTTGGAGGGCGGGGAACCGTGGAATAATGAATCGAGTTGGAAAGAAAGATGTTCTCGCGTGAGTGCTGGAAATCGGAAAATAAGCTATCGGCTGCTTGGAAATTCCTTGCCTTTGTGAAAAGGGGTGATACGGGGATGTGAAATGCGTTCAGGGTTACATTGAGAGAATTCTTTCCCTGCAACACACTAGATTCAATGGAATACTTCCGGAGTGGTCTCTTGACTATTTAAGCTGGAGTATCGAAACATAAAGATTACAAAACGACCTTATTAATAATACAATGGAAGTGTATGGTGTTGAAATTTAGCAAAAAAATGGAATTAGTGTCTTTGGATTCCGATTTGTGGGCTCTACGTGAACCATGTGCTTCCTATATAATTTTTTCGTCATATTAGTCAACCTTCTATCACTTCTCATTGCTGAACCGATTCTTTAAGAACAAGACAAGATTATTCGGGAGCACATGTCTTTGGAATCAAGTGCAAACCCCTCTGTTTACCTTCACAATCCCTTGAAGTTGTAATTACTTCATTGCGGGAAAGATTTCTGTTCACCATTTGATGAAGGCGCTAATATTCGATGTTAGCACTCAGTAAATTGAAGACACGATGCAGGTATGTACTATAAATCAAAATCCGTAACGCTCTAGTTAACGACAACTAAGTTCAGGTCATGTCTCCATGCAAATATTCCAATAAAATCCCTATAATCCTGCAGGGTAATAGATGAAAGGTACACAAGACTTAACATATTTGGAAATTAAGTGAGAGTCATAGTAAAGTGGTAGGGTAGGCCCTTCGACAAATATATACTTGAGCCAGGCTTCGAGGGTATCAGGTGAACCCCGAAGGCTCAATCAGAGGCTACCTGCCTCTTGCTTGACCTTTGTATCTGGACCTCTTTACCGCTTTCTGACCACCGTGTAACACCCCAACACACATGTGGACTCCCTACTCGCCTCGTATGCACCTATAATCTATTTCGGCATACACCCTCCCCCTACATTCCAATCCCCGCACCGGCTTTGTACTCTTGGACGATGAGATATCACCTCTTTGATTGTGACTTCCTCTGACCAGTCTGTGGAAAGTGCCCAATACCAGGCTTTGTATTATATTTAACTAAAATAGCACCTGCTCTTCTTCTTTTGAATTGGCCAACTATGGAACACGTTGGTTATACTATTTTCTTTCGGTGCTACTCTTTTTCCTCTTCCATTACTCCCTTGGTGTTCCATTTCCATATTATCTGTTCATTTCTGCCCCGTTATCGATGATTTCCTCCCCAAACCTGCCTCTTTGCACCTGTGAACGCCACGTTCACTCATATTTTCCACACTATTTCCAATTTCCCGCAAGGTCTTTTCCATATTTACGAACTACTTTGTTTCTTTATCTTGAAAGTATCTCTGAATACTTCTAGTTTTTGTCCCTGCCATTCTCACCAAATGCTCTTAAAATGTTACTCCTTCTTAGCATTGTGATAGATGTGATTTTTCCAGTATCCAGAAAGAGCTCATGATTGTGTCTTCCAATATATACTCCATTTTCTCTGATCGAGGATAAATTGTTCTCAGATCTTCCCATCTTTAATTTATAATTTTACTCTCCAGCTTTTTTTATCCATCACAATGAATTCAGCTGCTTAAAGGGCGTCTATCCTCACTACAGCAAATTTTGTCTCAATTTGACACTTATAAATAAGGACTTCTGGTAATATACATTTTTCTTAAGTTGATTGCCCTTTCCTTCTTGTTACATCATGAAACCGTATGTTTCTTTTCCAGCTCACCCCTCTCGATTCTTGAAATGTGTAACATCCGTTCTGTTTAAAAGCATTTGCTCTATTTCGTTTAACATCTAAATTCGACGCCAACTCCGCGAGCAACGTCACCATTTGCATCCAAGTCTTATATTCCCTCGCAGCTTTTCGTGCGAAGGATTAATGAATTCGTTCACTTCGTGTTTTGGATCAGTGAGCAATGATTACTATTGGCCTTCTGTTACGTAAAATAATAGCATTTTACGGTTTCCTTGTGTAGGGCATTCAACGTATTCCATCTAAAGTTGACCGTGCCCAAATGAATGGTTGATATAAAGCTTTTACTAAATCCTCTTTTTCATTAATTGATCAATAAATCAGTGCACTTGCAACTTTGACTCACTACTGATGGTCGAGAAAACTACAGGTGACGTGATGATATCGCATTAGACTCTTAAAATAATGATCCAACACATACTAGTGGCTATTTAATAGCAACACATTGTGAAATGATTGCAATTGTTGAAGCTTGAGGCTATAGCGTCCTTGTGTAGTATAGAGCAGTATTTCAGTAATGTTTCGGGACCTTCGGTATCCTGGTTATGAATACATGCACGTTGAATAAATTTAGTGTCTCTGAATGTTTCTTTGTGTAATCCTCATCAGTTAGTATCATGCAATGTAGTACCAAACCTGTACACTCGTGACGTGATATACACATTACGGTAGCAGTTGATTTTTGTGACTCCCCTGTTATTGCTGCAAATCGTGTTTGAAAATGGCCGCTTCCGATGAATCGATTTTAAATCTTTATTATTGGTCTTATATGATCGATAAGGCACCCTGAAAAAAAAATATTTTCTGGGTCAACGATTTAGTGACAACGTACTAGTTTTTGAGACAGCCTTTTTGGAGTAAACATCGAGAAATAAAATATGGAATGGGAGGATGTCACCGTTGCGCCATAAGGAAAATTAAATTTAGGCTGAAAGAGAATTGTTATCAAATCTTGCTATCTGCGCTTTAATCCCCTTTACCCCTAACTATATTTCACAGATTTATGAACAAATGACTTTTCTGCGTTATGAGAAAAAAATCAGGGAACGCCAACGGAGGTACATGAAATTGAGGATCTGCCGTGGTTTGCACATTGCGAGCTCATAGCTGGTTCACAAGCAAAGCCTTGAGTTTTGGATGCATGCTTCTCACTAGGTTTATGATTTCAGTTCTTTGGACGTTTTTGAGACTGATTCCAAGTTAAAGAGCTATTTAATCAAGAATATTTACGAAAAAAGGCCCATGATACATCCTCGTTTATAGAGCTTATTTTTTCCTCCAAACCAGGAGCCGTGGACTCAAATGTGTCGTCTTGCCCGTGGACGCCCTAACGGCGTACATAAGTAATTTGTTCCTTTGTTTGGGCACGGTAGTACCAGTGTACTACCAACGACAATATGTGGAATTTTTATATATATTTGAGATATAAAGTGTGATTTGAATTTGTGTGGTATTGATGAATAATCCGCCTGATATGTTAATGGGCAGCCGACAAAGTGATAGAAATGATGACGAGTAGGTGAGTTGAAAACATTTTTGCACTTCAGAATGAATGAGGTCGCCCAAATGAATGCCAGATCACCTCATTAAGTATATTACATATTGAAAACTTGATTTTTCAAACAGGGAAATCTTTGTTATTGTATAACGAATGAAAAAGAAATAGGTTAACTTAATTCTTAAGGGACATTATTTTTAATAATAAAGATTTTTTCCACCCGAAGGTGAAGTACAGGTGTCTCGACGGTGCCCTTAATCGGCCTTTAATCGCATTTAGCTTAAATGAACAATGAATACCGATATGTGGTGTCTATACGACCAAGCATTTTTCAAAATCAAATTATTTTGAGCGCACCAGAATTGTAGAGCATCGTATCTAGTTCACACATCTCCTCGGCAGGGATCAAACAGGCAACGCACGTTCCCTAGGGTCAGTTGGACGCCTAGCAGACTATTTGAAGGGAGGAAATGACCGTGAAATGGAAAGTTCCGGAATTTACTTTTTTCCAAGCGTCGAGTAGGGACGGCACGTTCGAAATCCAGTTACTCGTTCTGCCCGGACCTCCATCAATTAAAGGTTTCTGTTACTCACCCGGTGGAACCCTCTCGATCTCACAAAGGTTTGTGGGTTCATAAAGCGTACCCAATTTGTGGTCGAAAACCATTCTTCGCTCCAGTTAACCGTCTAACCTCTCATAAATCCAATTGATTTTACGTAACTATTACGGATACGGGATTTTTGGTGATAACTTCAAACCAACGTGTTTCGGCGTGCGGAAATAAGTGAATCCGATATATGCTCTAATTCGTAATAATCTGCTTGAAATTTATCTGCACAATCTTTTCGTTAACATCACCTTTAGAACACCACCTTTTCGTTAACTTGTTGCTAACTGATCTTCTTTGTTCTATTTATATATTTTTACGTCAGACTGTTGTCAAATTGACTACCACGTTATCGATGGGAGAATGTATTTACTTCAGTTTGATTCCTAAAATTTAATTAAACAGTGATTATAATTCAGGGTCATAGGGTTACATCTTAAGAACCACCTTTAGCATATCCCTCATTTCTATAATTGCAGGTTAACGTAAAATAATATTTCCGTTGGCATTTACAGTGAAAGAGCATCATGTGTTTATCCGATTTACACATTCTGATATACGTCTAACCACATGCTATTTATTCATTAACTTTTAATCAGCTAGTGAAGTCATCTATTGTAATAGCTAATAAATAAAGCAATATAATTGGGATATTTTGTTTAACACGTGGAAATATTTTGTGGAAATCTCGACTAGCATGTAAAATACATAAAACTTTGAGGTGGACGATTGTGCATGAAATATATTTTTCAATCTTAATTTTTTTAAATAACCGAGGAGCCTTAAAGAAATAGGTGGAATATATGTAACTCATAATGCCTGGATTCCGTCATTATAGCAACGGCACCGATTACTTCGCAATATCACCAAAGTAAAATGTACAAAACTTAAACAACTCTATATAAATCAGTTCAGTTTAAAAGTAAAAATTTCCCCCACTACCAATGAGAAATCTTTTTAAAATTACAAATAAAAGTTTTTGTAAAATAAAATTACAAATATAATAATGTTTCTGAATACCACAAAAAATATTTATAATATTGAGGAGAAAATATTCCTTGCTATTTATATGGCATAAGAACCCTTCTTAGCAGCGAGAAGTAGCTTCTGTTTTAGTGAATATGTTTAAATGTAGAACTCTAGCATTACTTTCCTCTCAGTGGAATAATTTGTTTACAGAGAGCTTGGCTGCAATAATCTCTTTTGAGCTTATACTACTATATTCAAATACAGAGCATATTTAGAACGACGCATTGGCAATAATACAATGGTTATGCGTAGATGAGCATAAGTGGAGGCTATATGCAGTGGGTAAAAATAAATTAAACGTGTTTGCCGTAAAAGGAGGGTGTTTTATGGTTAGGAATGAGTAGGTCATTAAATAATGTGGGATGATACACCAGTAATTGACAGGTATGATGCGTGCTTCGTTAGTTTCATCATGTTTAGAAAATCAATGAAAGCCGAAATGCTAAACACATTAATGGGAGAGGAGTGAATGGTGAGAGAGTAAGTGGTTGACCGGGAAAGTGAATAGTGAATGTGGTGGAGGAATCTCTTTAAAGGTGAAACACTGGAAGCCGAAAGAACAAAAAACGCGTATGAAGCAGCGCATGAATGTTGTTGAAGCGAAGGAGATATGCAAAGATAGGGCGAAATGGAAAATGTTTTTAGAACATTCCATGTCTTCTAGACCTAACACCGAGAAATAACATCTTTGGACTGTGACTACCCCGAAAGGGAACCATTAATGGGCAAGGTTTTTTTTGTTTGTAACTTTTACTATTCTTGTGTAAATAGTGAATGTCATTTTCATTGATAGTTGACTCATGTTCTTACGGTCTATCATATCCGTATATCCGCGCGTCTAATATGGAGGGATAGCAGTACTCATGTACATGCGTACCCCTTCGCGATTTATTGAGAAACACGTTCCAAATGCTCCCAGTTCCGTAGTGCTCGCATACACACTGCTGGCCCTAATATAGGCTGCGTTCATACTAGATGTTCGCTTTACATTCCCAACCGTTGCGGAGCACCTGAAAAACATTGCATAGCTGCATAAAAGTCTTCACTCATGCACCATGCGCCCTTTATAACCCCGTCTGCTCTTAGTATATCAATTGCAAGGAAGAGCAGAGCTTGGAATCCGTCTCACAATTTAATGCAGAACGGTTGGAGGTATATCTTGAGCTTTTAAATTCGCATGTCAATGCATCTGGAGCTGCAGTACTGGATTTTTTAAAATCTACTGACCTTTACCTCGGCAGTGTAAAACATGCCTTATTATCTTTATCATTAATAACTTGAGGAATGTGGCGGAATAAATCAAAAATTGAAAATCATCAAACCACTTCCTACTTATGACGCGAATAGTTAACCTGGAATTGCCCATGAACCCACAGTCAAATAATAAATGTAGTATCAGTGTACAATCTAGGACAATATGCAGAATTTATATATATATATATATATATATATATATATATATATATATTTGAGATATAAATTGTGACTTGAATTTGTGTGGTCTTGATGAATATTCCCCCTTGTATGGTAATGGGCAGCCGACTAAGTGGTAGAAATAATGACGAGTAGGTGAGTAGAAAAAATTGTTGCACTTCGAAATTAATGAGGTCGCTCATATAAATACCAGGTCTCCTCATTAAGTATGTTACATATTTAAAACTTGATTTTTCAAACAGGGAAATCTTATTTATTGTATAACGAATGAAAAAGAAATAGGTTAACCTAATTCTTAAGGCATATTATTTTTAATAATAAAGAACTTTTCCACCCGAAGGTGAAGTACAGGTGTCTCGACGGTGACCTTAATTGGCCTTTAATCGCCTTTAAGCTTAAATGAACAATGAGTACCGATATGTGGTGTCTATGCGACCAAGCACTTTTCAAAATAAAATTATTTTTAGCGAACCAGAATTGCAGAGTATAGTATCTAGTTCACACAGACTCAAGGAGGGGCCTAGAGTCTATGTCCTCATTTTCTAATCTACATCCTATCATCAAGAGTATGTTCCTCATTGCTCATCTGACAAGAAATCCGGGAACACCGGTGACACTTGATGTTAACCCACTGTGTGAGCCGATAATAATGTTTTAAAGTAACTAACATTTTCAATGAAATTATAGTTAATCCATTAGAATGTCGAATTTGTTTGAATAGTCGATAGGTATACTCCAATGTAAATATAAAACCTTCAAGAGTTTGAATAATGATGTGGAAATAGCCATCTATTGATATACCGTCTTGTTTGTTTACCAGTACAAACAAAAGCTGCTTTTTAACCTTCAAACGGGCCAAGTGGGGTCATATTTGACCCCACACAACCATGTTTTGTCGTTTTTTTCGTTAACATTTATCTTTTGCTTTCATATTTTTTTGTATTTGCATTTTTCACTCTTAATTATCTCAAACCACAGAATTTTTAATTTAAATTTTATTTTAGCCCTAAAAAATTATCATTTTCCTGTATGGGGTTATTTTTTACCCCACTTGTCCGGCAGTGATGCCTTGATCAATAAAATATTTTTTCACTACGCAGTTATGATATCATCATATATTATGAATCTCTCTGTTTTTTTATATTTTAATGGAAATATTTTGAATAAAAACAATTTGATTAACGTTTACAACACATAAATTGCGTATGCATCTTGAAATGGAAGCATTGGTTTCAAATGGAGGAAGGATGAAGCCTTCTTCCGAATCGGACAAGTTTTTGATAGCATATATTCTAGTCTCGGAAAGCAACCGGAAATTACCCTGTCCACTACCCCTCCATTTCAGATAGCAAATCTTTTAGTTGCAAAATAGCACAATGCATATTTGCCTGTGGTATTGATATGCGAGTAACATTGTACCTTTGAAAAGATATCAACACAGGCAATGTGGAACTCTGTCTTGAATATAGTATCTCAAAAGTCATAGCAAGTATCCCCTGGACTGACCGTGAAGTCTGGTAGGATTCGGTCTCATAATCCTCGAAAAGGATCCAAAAGGGTGAGTAGCATAACATTGTGTAAGGAAGATGAGGCATCATTAGCTCAACTCTCAAAGTCCGCTGAAAAATGATTCAAACGTTTTATTTCGGAGGAAATAATGATAGTTTGTGTATGCATTAGCAATAAGAAAGAAGGTTCTTAACATGATGCTTACAATAAAAAAATTCCAAAATTGTGGCGTTCAACTTCGATAAAGGAAATGTATGCTTATTTGGGTTAATGCCACTTGCTGGATCATATCGGTCACGAATAGAAAATTTAGAGCATCTTTGGGGTTCAGACGTATGTCTTAGGAAACCTATTTTTCCGGAACCAATTCTTTCAATACATTTCGCACATTTTATCGATTCATTATTTTTGATGACTATGAAAACAGTCTGAACTATTCTAAACATCTTGAACCTCTTCGTTACGTTACAAATGACCTAACTAAAGAGTTCCAGTGCCCTTTTATTCCATATGAATATGTTACTATAGATAAAATATTTGTTTCATTCCGGGGAAGGTGTAAGTTCCACGTATTCATGAAGTCAAAGCCCGATTACTATGGATTGAAAGTTTGGATTTGTTGCTATGTAAAACCGCCTATC
This sequence comes from Pyrrhosoma nymphula, assembly GCA_963573305.1. NCBI lineage: Eukaryota > Metazoa > Arthropoda > Insecta > Odonata > Coenagrionidae > Pyrrhosoma > Pyrrhosoma nymphula. The sequence goes on along the minus strand of OY754332.1, from coordinate 98,200,398 downwards.
GCTGTAAATCCAGGTATATCAGTGTAAAATAGACAACTTTTCTGAAAAAATCAGAGGAAAAGAGTTGTATTAGATCTAATCAAGCCAATTGAGGGATCTGGTAGGGGCATCACAACAGTTAGCTATTTCACCAGTGTAGAATTAGCTGAAGACCTACTTAAAATAATCTAACATTAGTAGGGACTGTTAAAAAAAATGGCTAAGATGTAGTTGGCTCACCAAGAGGACCTGAGCTGAATTAGAGAGTACTAAGTTCAATGTATGTGCATAGCACCCTTTGTGAATGTGATTTGGTACTATGTCTGATAGTTTGGCAGTAAGACCATTGTAGGCTCAACTCATGTTCGATGCCTCATCAAAGGCATTTGCTACGCAATTTACTTTAGAAATTTTCACTTCTTTCAGAGTATTACTTAATGAGGCAAACAGCGCCTCAGCTTAAGTGGATGTGACACACTGTAGATATAAACATCTTTCAACCACTTGACGCACTTGTACAAATTGGACCAAAATCGCACACCGGCCATTGCCTGAAATGTCTATTGCTGTGTCCATTAATATAAAGTACTTAACTGCTTTATTTACACTTGTTGACATCCTTTCTTTTATATCTCGAATGGTTGTGACTATTTTCATGGCGGCGTTATTACTAAGAAATGTCAAAAAACCTCCTCTTCCCCTTACTTTGCGTTTCTTTCCAGTTTCCTTCTCTTTAAGTTTTCTTGCCTCATAGGATTGTATATTATTCCTTGTAATTGCATCCAAATGATTTTTTAAAGTGGAATCAATTTGCTGAGCAGAAATATAGCTTCCAAAAAATTACAGTGATTTAGGAATTCATCATTGAATGGGCGTGCTTGTTCTGTAGATGCTCGGAAAGCAAGATTTTGTTTGCCTATTAATTTCAAAACATCTACGATGACTTGTAAAATATGTCTCCTTTGCAATACCTCTAGCTTCCTACCTCAGGGCGTTTTTTTAATTATATGAGTTATATTAGCGTATTACTAGCTATTTTTCTCTGTTATTTTGGACCATTAGCAACGGAATGTTGGTTTCCCCTTTTAATTCTAGACAATAGCTCCCTTTTCCCCTTTCGACTACAGATAATTGGCCAAGAATGAAAGGCATATTCGGCTACCTCCTTACCTCAGCCTACAAACACCTTTTTTAATTTAAAGCATTATCTGACTAGCATGTCGAGAAGTGTATTCGTATCTTCAAACAACTAATTGTTTATTACATAACAGCATAACTTACAAAATGTGCTCCCGTGACTGTGCGTCTGACATTTATTCTGGAAATATACCAGTTTTAGCCTCACGACCTTTCGACCACAAAAACACGAGTATAGGTATCTCAACTATGTGCGGTACGGGAACTTACATTATTACTTAGAGAAAAACACAAAAATTACAACATTACAAACGAATTTACTGGGACAAAGTGTGTAGCACTTCAACACTTAATTCGGGAACTTAATAAAATACAAAGGAAAGCTGCGCGATTCCTCAAAAAAACTGCTACGGGCGTACAGACAGCGTTACGCAGATGTTAAACGAATTAGGTTGGGAGCAGCTAGAGACTCGGAGGCTGCGCGCTAGGCATAGATTGCTTGAGAAATTGAGAATAGATATCTTTCAGAGCGACACGGAGAACATCATATTAGAACCCCACTATATTTCCAGGTCCGACAGAAACGATAAATTGAGAGAGATATTTTGCCGAATGGATAGGGATGGGAATTCGTTTTTCCCCCGAACAATAAGGGACTTTAATAAATGCTATGTTTAATTTCATTAGAGCGTTTCCTTTTTATATGTATACGGCTGGTGTCCTAACACCCCCCGCCACACGCCTATTGAGGCGGCTTGCGGGGTAGTATGTAGATGTAGATGAACACTGTTCATCAAGGTACGAGTTCGAATGCGCTCCGTCAGGCGATGGGTCATGCCACGTGGCGGATCGCAGGTATTCTAGCTGCCCTTGGACCCAAAAAACCTTGTTTTAATGCATCGCAACATGTTATCGCCGCATCATCTTCTTTGTTAAAAATAAGTAGTTAAATATCATTAAGAGAAGTAGAAATAAAACTTTATGTTTTAAAGGCATTGACATATTAGGTGTGCCACTCGAGATAATGTTAAAGTAAAAATTCCAGACAATCCACAGCAAAAACGTTTTCTATATTAAATATAGTTGTACAGCATGGTTTTAATTCGCATCCCACACAGATGTTCGAACAACTTAATTTGGGTCTTAAGAACAGTTCGGATAGCATCCGTCATGCAGTGCCACCTTTCGCTTAACAGAACGAATTTATTTGTTTACTAACTAGCAGAAGATACCCGCTCCGGGCGGCGCCACGCGCATGGCTCCTGCAAGAGAGCTATCCTTACACAACGCAGGTTAACCAGCCTTGAATGCAGCAAAATCTATTATATAGCGAGGGCGGCCAGCTAAGCATTTTATTAATATAAATTATTCTTCGAATTAAACTTATTTGGCCAACTACCATTAAACACTTGTATTTTTTATTTTTAAACAGTGATTATAAATTCCAGTATAACAAATAATTATATTATTTTTTTCAATCCAAGGGCGCCAATTCTCATATAGGCAAGGGCGCAGGGGGACACGTACCCCTGTCCCCCCGGAGCAGCACGGGCCTGGCCTTTTCCCTTAACTTTCGTGTGGTTTCTCACTAAGTCAACGCCCCGAGAACTCGGAAACTTGGGACCTTATCCAGGAAGGACTCGACACGGTCGAGCCATGGAAACTCCGTGGGTTTGAGGTCACAGCCCCCCTCCCCCCCACGAATCTTAACTTTTGAATAGCCGTATTTAAACTTTTTGAGGCTTTTTCCTCTATATTTCATCATTCTCGGGGCTCAGAATTCCGAGACCATACCGATTCACCCACCTGAAGGAACCAGACGAGTGCCCTAGTTGTCGGGGTATCCATTCGACCACCACGATATAGTAAACACTCAAGGGCTAGACGCTCGGAAATGAACGTCGTAGACCGAAGATTCCCCAACGCCCTTGGGGTGACTCCCCAGGCATAAAGTAGGGGCGGATGTATATTCAATTCCCTTCCCGAGAACTTAGTGGATGGCCGATGAGTCCAGCGTATCCAATCTCAAAAAAACCCCTAATGGCATTTATAATGGCTTATAGCAGGAGTGCTGCTATGAATTCTCTTGAGACAAGTATTCATTTGCGTAAAATAATATATTTATTTCAGGCAGACGTATATGGCGTTCTCTCAATTGATTTTGAGGACGTTTAGCAATCTTTTATGGTTTTTATAGAAAAATATACGTTTCCCGGGTGAAATTAAAGGTAAAAAGCAATAATCTTAATGGCTGACAGTGATGAAGCTATCAAATTTAATTTATTCTCTTGGCCTTATTCGATCGCTATCATTTCACAGGTTATGACTTAAGATGCACTTTTGCACGATCGAGTTGCTTGAATCCTATACCCCTTGTTTTCCGAATCAATACGCGTGTGGTGTACGAAATCCATGGTTTGAAAAAATCCTAAATCCTAAAGATAAGCAATTTTGGACCTGAGTGCCTCAGAACCTTACGGAGAGTAGACTTAGGCGATAGGCTCTTTTTTATTCCCTATGAATCTCGAAAATTCTTCCATTGAACTGCAATGATACATAACCACGTACTCAAATCATGTCATGGTATTCATGTATTCATCCAAATACTCATGTAATCGTCCAGGTACCCAAATATTCCTCTGGGTTATCATGTAATCATTCGAATAGTCATTTAATCGTCCGGGTTCCCCGGAATTTATACGGCTACTCGAATTAAAGCGAATGAGAAAATTTGGCGCATCCAAAGCAGTATCCTATGTCAAAATGCCGTCACGAGTCAAGACGAGTGAGGATTATTTTAAAATGGTGATAATATGTAACTTCTTCTGGTTCAGCTTATGAAGAACTTAATGTTTCCTCCTCCTAACCTTTGGAGTGCGTCTCTTTCGATCTACATACTACCCTGCGAGCCGCCGCTGAGCTGGCGTTTTGTGTGGCAGGGGGTGTTAGGTCACCAGCCATGGAAAGGGGGTAACGATGGGGAAGAGGAGGAAGAACAGGTGCATTGTGTGCTTACCATGTGCCGTAAGGTAGTTGGAGGGAGATAGTTTCCTAGCCATAATGGAACCTATATTCGAATATTATTTTTTTATTTCAGCGTCTGTAAAACGTATGAAATAAATATTGTATTATTTATGGCGCAAAAATATAGTCATTTATGACAAAAAGTCTCTGGAATTAAATAAATAAAGTGACCTAAGTCTGTAACTTGACGCTTTTTTACCGCCGTAAGGCTAAAAGACATTAAAAACAGCAGGTTTTTTTTGGGATTCTGTCAAAATAACTTTGGTGAGTAATAGATTAATTTTTATAAATTTTTGAGAAAAAACACAATCGAAACACCATTAGTTTTTTGACGAAATCTAGGTTTTGTAAATTCCTAACTATTTTCAGTATTCTTCCTCTGTAGCGCACAGCCGTAATCAATCCATGCAAAACAGCTTACACATTGAGGCAAATTTCTCGAAAAGTAGTTCGGCAGGGTTCAGTATTTTAATATCAATGGCAAGATGAGAGTTTTTTCTTTAAAATGAGGCCAAATTCATCAAATTTTATGTGAAGTGAATTTTCGCTCAAACTACCTAAAGATAGCGCCACGCTGCTTTTATTACGATTACCAATGAAGTAAGGAGAGGAGTAGTATTTATACCTGTCAGTTCGGCAGTGTATCCCTCTTATTCTCCCTCTCCTATCATTTCTAGAGATATGACGCGGAGATAAATATTATTTGTGTCGTACCGGTACTAGCATGGTCTTGTGTTTTTCTATTAATCTATGTCTATTGTGCTGAATCAAGAGTTTCTAACGAGTCCCAACCTATTCCTTCCATGGGCTGTGTGGCACTGTACGCCCGTAGCAGATTTTAACATAGCTTTCTATTGTATTTTTTTCACTTTTCGAATTAAATATTTCTGTGCAGGATCCAAAATGCCCGCAGCAAATTTAAGACGTGGCCTATGCAGAGAAAATTAGCATGTCTTTTCAAATTTTTCATCAGAGAACCTTCCTAATATTCGCTTGATAAATCCTAGTTTTTTTTATGCTACCCCTTAAACTTTTCGTATGTGTTTCGCCCACGTTAGATCTATAATGAGGGTGATTCCAAGATATTTGACTTCATATCACCCCTTTATACTAATCCCTCCCACTTTATATATTGAGCGTTGGGGTCAATTCTTGCATAAGGTGGTGTACTACAGTGCATTTACTAAGATTAAGTTCAAGCCACCATTCAAGATACCTCGAGTTAACGTTGTCAAGGTCCGATGAGAGAGCTTGCACGTCAGCATTTATGGCAGTTGTTCGGTAGATGCGAAGTCGTCTGCAAAAAATCTAAATTTGCTACTTTCTCTAGGTTAAATGTCGTTTATGTAACTGAGGAATAGCATTGAGCCGATGGGGCTTCCTTGAGCAACGCTGGGTGTCATTCCAACCATGTTGAAACTGATGCCGTCGATTACTACTTTCTGTTTGTGGTTTGTTAGAAAGTCACGCATCCAATCCACTATTTAACTTAAAATTTGTCTATGAAAACCAAGCAAAGGTTAAGAAAGCAGTATGTGCCTGAAACTGTCCGTAGTTTATTCTAAAAATGTGATTTACTACATAACGAAGATATTTAAGAAAATTAGAGGAGGCATGGCAATGCACGATCATTCTTCTTCTTCTACCAATGCATATCCAATAATAGATGTCCGTCATCACATTTTCCATCGATTACGTGTTTCATGAACATCATACCATTTCCTCTTCATATTATGTTGAATAGCTCGCGCTGTTTGCCAACACGCATAAGGACGTCCTCATTTGCGATGGTGCGCTCATAAGCGATGGTGAATTCAACACAAGAATAACGAAATCAATGATATAACTGATTGGTTTTTTATCAGTAGAAGTCAAGTATCAATGATATAACTCATATTGTCATGAGGAACCCTAGATATCTGATTTCGTTGTAAGTTCCCTTTAATTACCTCTTCCAAAGAACAATTTCAAGAATACCGTTTGTTGAATTCACCGCAAATACACGCAAGTTTTCCCAATGGTTGGTCGAGGTCTTCATACTGCCTACGACATTATCAGTTTCCTTTACTATTCGGGATTGGAGCGTATTGTATTCGATAGGGATGGGATGTATTGGTAAAAATTAACTGCTCTTCTTTCTTCCTCACTGGTTTTCAACCAGGCCGTAATACTGAAGGCAGGGTTGCTAAAAATCCCGTGGGGTACGATATTGGTCGGCAATGGCAATTCTCTATTATTGCCGATTTAAAGAAAAAATAAAAATAACTTTTAAAATTTCCAAAATAGATTTACTTCTACCTATCTAGTTTTACATTTCCGATTCTTTTATCTGGGTGAAAGCTTAGCCATAATTTATTGCTCTCGATTTTTACTTCGAAATCAAAACGATGAAAAAGAGAAACTAAATTTTTCGCCATCTTATTGCACAATATTGCGATTTTAATGGATCACGTTAGATATCCGGATTACGAAGTGTCGGTAGTGGCAAGAGAAGGCTTAGTTAGATTGTTGTTGGGGGGGCCTTCGTCAGGAGCCCGGGCACTTAGACCTTTCTTGGTCCATTGTGCCAACCCCATGCCTGTCTGCCACTTGCAGACAGGGGACAAGAGCACCTCGGTAGAGGTATGGAGGATTGGCCTCCCCCTGCCCCACCCCAGTACCAGGTATAGAGGATGTCCTCCCTCCAACCGGCCCGGTTTGGCCTGGCCTCTCAGGCCTGCCGGTATAGGTATGGAGGGAGTATCATCTCTCCATCCATGCCTGGTGGAGGTATGGAGGAGGGTCACCCATCCAACCACCGTCCGGGCCCTACGTTGCTTAACTTCGGTGTTCTGATGGGAACCGGTGTTTCAACGTGGCTAGGCCCTTGCCCAAGAAGAGAAGGCTTAATGGAAGTCATGTTTTTCTTCCCAGATTAAATCCTTCTTGTATTTATATACTTACAAAACGTTAAACCTGAATTAATTTTTAGAGGTCGTTGTCAACTACTATATAATAACGTATTTTATTCATATGATTCTATTTTAGTTTTTATTACCAGATTACTAGTCTCGAGAATTTTTGAGAGGTCACATACCTTTGCATCGTTTTCAGCCTGTTTATATTTCATCAACTTATTGAATGCCACCTACAATATTGTTTTAGCCATCAACCAAATTATCGATTTCAATCATATCATACACATTTCAATCCTATTCATCCTGCCTTAATAACTCATTTTGAGTCGAAACAGAAGCTTAAATGAATTGAGTTATTCCATATAGTATTTTCAACGTGTATACAAATGCTGTAATGAAGGTTGGCAAATGCAAAAAAATATAAATTCGGACAGAAAATATCCAGAATATGCTAACCTTGAAATGAAATTCAGTCAGGTATCACATATCAATTATTTTTTTTAATTGCACATAATTGCAGTGATGCGAATACAGTATGGCTTAATGAAAATTAATGAATGAAAATTACCGCTGTTATTTCACTCGTCACTCGTTCATTTCTCACTTATGCTTTCAAGTGCTCCACAGAGATCTGCTACTCGCGCGAGGGATGCCTTTGGAGTAGGAAGCGAATACACGGCTGTTCTTGAACCTCAGCTTAGAGCGCATCCCAAGAGGGAACTCTTCGCCTCTGTGCTAATACTCGAGTTATGGGGAGGCTTTAGGAAAGAGATGGGAACGCGGGACGCTGTAGAAGAGATATGAAAGGTTGTAGATAGAAACATAGAAAATCGACAAAATGTTTTGCTTGTTTTGTAGATTTCGAGAAGGCATTTGATAAGATGGTGTGGACGAAATTAATGGAAGTTTTGAAGAAACTACGGGTTGATTGGAGAGACTGACATATCATTCGGAATCTTTATATGAACCGGAAGTCGAAGTTTATGGCAGCCGATGAATGTGTGGATGGGTGGAGAATCAGGATGGGCCGTGGTAGGACGGTTAGTGAGACAGGGGTGACCACTATCACCGTTGCTTTTTAACGTGTAGCTATTAAGAAGAAATGGCATGGGGGGATATAGAGGTAGGAATAAAGGTAGGAGTTAATATGATAAAGTCATATTTGCAGGTGATTAAACATTGATATGTCAGTCCAACATGAGTTTACGGTCAATATGGAATGCGTTAAAGGTGGAGTGCGAAAGGTGTTGAAGATAAATCACAAGATATCGAAAGTGATGAGGTTTTACTGAAAATAAGGGTAGGAGCTACAAAAAGGAGCAGGTCGAGCAGTTTTGTGTAGTATTTTAAAGGAGAATGGGTTTAGTGGTATGGACATAATATGTAGATTTTCCCTGGCTGATGAAGCATCATTATATAAATGGAAATTAATGAGGCGGGGTCTGAAAAGAGACGTAAAGGCAAGTCGGGTTAAAACTCCAATATGGAGCGTGGCGCTGCATTGGTCGGAAAATTGGTCATTCATAAGGGAGGATGTACGTAGACATGAGGCGTTTGAGATGTGGGTTTGGGGAAGGATGGAGAGGGTGAGCTGGGTGGCGAGCAGGATGAACGAGGAGGTATTGGATATGGCTGGAGAGGAGAGGAAGCTGGTGGCGGAGGTTCGGAGAAGGCAGAAGGAATGGATGGAGGACGTTTTAAAAGAGGAGTGCATGTTGAGGATAGTAACAGAGGGGAGAACACTGGGAAAGCGTGGAAGAGGATAGGAATTCTGGACGAAATAAGAAGATGTAGACGATATGAGGAATTTGAAAAGAGATGTAATGACAATAAATCTATCGGAGTGAAAGCGAGAAAATACACCAAAATTTAGGTGTTAGAATAGGGGCTGTCCAAAAATCTACCAATCAGCTGGTAAAATACTCAAATGAATGAAATTTCGTTTATCTTCATAGTTCCTTGCCATGCTTTTTTTAAATATTCGAGTGGATAATGAAACAGGTAAATTCGTTTACGTGCTGCACTGGTTCCCTTTCACTCAAAATCATGGCTTGCCGGAATAGCTTCGCGTAAACTTTAATTTTGTGGCTACGTATTCTTGATAAATGTAATGACAAATATGCTCATAATCCATGAATATGGGGTCGTTGATGTAGGGCATTAGATTTTTTTCAGTGAAAAGATGACGTGTTGAGCACGTGCTACATATATGTAGATTTGAGAGAAACGTTTTCAACTTGTATTTTCATGGGAATGAGAAACCGCTTAGCGGTTGGTGATCGGTCAAACTGTACTGATCTTAACTGAATAATATTCTCCATCAGGAATATTTTGCTTCGATATAATTAAGCAAAAGCATTTTGAATGTTTGTTACACGTTTGCATGCTACATACAAATTCGTTTTTTGCTCCCTTACCTTACAGTTTCATCGGCTTCATCTAAATTCTACAACTCTTTCATTTGCATGAAGGGGCATGTGGGTGTGAATTTCTAAAACTTTAGGGCTGAAGTACTGCGTAAAACTTTTGAGGAAAGAATTTAAAATTGAATTCTTGAATAACCTCATTTCCTTTGAAAGTTTTTGTTTTAACCATGCTTTTCGACATATCTTGTGAAATATTTTTGTCGTTTTAGTATTTTTAAAGCGTTTAAACTAGCTTTTTTTATTCTATTATCATATTATTGCATCAGATTTTCTATCGCGATTCTTTTGGTTCTTCATTATTCTTTGTGTCATAGGGAACTATTACCACATTTTAAGCTTTCGACTGTTTACATAATGATGTTACTCTTGATTAGTTGAAGAGAGGTGCATAATCTTCTTGCTAAAGGTCTGGAATGGGTATAGTAGCTGTTGGGACACTGACTTGCAGGCTTAAATTGCTCATAGAGTTGTTTTTTGTCTGCCTTGTTTTTTTCCAGGGCTTTCTTTGTTAGACGCAGCATCTCATTCATGTGTGTCAATGATTCTCGCTCCTTCGTCTCTTGGTCAATCAATACAGGGGTGATGATGTAAGTATAAAACTTCAAACCGGTGCATCAGCATATCGCCTCTGTATATATATTTTTATCAAGAGTCTTATTAAGGGTATTTTATTCTTTTTGTCAAGGGTCAAGACTGTAAATGGAATGTTGAAAGACCGTAAACATAAGTGGCACTTGATCGCACAGCTGAGCATATTAGCACTTCATTCCGGCGTAACGCAGTCAATGAACCTCGTAATTTATGACCCGCAATGCTGGCTGCTTCCTCTCTCCGACCTTGCCTTCTCCTCCTCGAAACACGACACGAGAGCACTCGGCGTCGTCCCAGTTGAGATGCTCCAGGGAGCCCGGGGGACACGCAACATCCTGTCGCATGCTACACCCCGCGGCGAATTGGAGGGACTGCCCGCGCGTCATGCTAGGAATTCCGCGGTGGAGACACGGCGGCGACACCTGCTGAGGGACACCTCTCCGGTCATGCACTGCCGTGTTCATGGCGCTCTCAACCAGTTGAGATAAAAGCACGTTCGAGGGACGAAGCTTGTGTGGAGGGTACTCGTATTCTAAACGATGCGAAACATGTTAACTATCAGCAGAGCAGAAATGAATTTCAGGTGCGTCCTTTAAGAAATAATAAAAAAGAATTTAAGCATGATTTTCTGAAAAAATTGAATTTTATTAAAAAATATAAAATAAGAAATATATTAACATCCTACTAAAAAATTAAAACAAATATTTTCTCAAGTGAATGAAAGTGTAGCCTAGTACTCGTAATGAGTAAATTAAATTAAAGGAAATTAGCCACACAATGACAAGACCACAACGAAAAGCATGTGGCGCCCTTTTATATTCGATATCAACATAAATTCATTAAATATGAAGATTTTGGTATGTGCGAAATATAAATGAGAGTCTGATGATTTACCACTATTCCTCCTCAAATCACATTATATGGTGGGTTTTTCATTACATTATTATTATTTAGTTATAAATGAAGTGGTGACCATGAAAGTAACCATGCATCCTTGGAAAAGCGAGCAAAAGTAAAGCGTGTAAAAACATTCCATCGAAGGGTTTAAGGAGGTGGACCAAATTTTGACGCCGTAAACGGGTGTTTGGAAAACGTAGAGAAGATGGCTTCATTTAAATCCAGCCCATTCTTTTTTTCTTTTCTTCTTTTGGACAATGGTAGATAATCTCTGGGAAGAGGCTAAGATAAAAGAGATCTTTTTATCTTTTTTACGAATCTCACAAATCTCACATCCCCACCGAATTCCCAGTCACTTCAAGAAGAACTTAACCGTAGGCTGTGCACGGAGGGTATGTTTGACCACCCAATTAGGAATTAACATTTAGGACAATCTGCAAATTCTACCTTGAAACAGATTTTGTTCATTTTTCAGAGATTTTAATTTTCCGTCCAAAAGTTAAAAGTATATGTTTTTTATTTTAAACTTTACCTACTTATCATTGTGCATCTATTTACTTAGTTGTAATACTTATCTGGTAAGAGGAAAAAGGTTTTTAGGTAATTGGGTAAAACTGTGGAATTGCATAGGGAGAGGCATCTCTCATAGTGGATGACATGAGCTAACTTTTTGCCGGAACTATTGATTTAATTTTTGAGATAAATGAAGGGTTCAATTCTGCGTCAACCGTATTGGGCACTCACCCATATCATTATTGCTGTTCATTATTGCTGTGCTATATATGTGTAAACTACATTACTGTGCAAATGTCTCCGTTACTTATTACCGCAGGAGAGGAAAAGTGGACCGGGAAGAAAATTGCTTCTGGCCCTGAAAGTCTTAATTTCAGAGAAGTTACGGGAATGAGAAAAATTAGTACTGTTGTGAACATATAGATGCCTTCGTATCCCGGTATTGAAGCAAGCAAAAACGAGTAAAATTACCTAAGCGTGCTCTCCATTTATTGAAAATCGATTTGAATGCATTGAATGTAGAGGGTACCAGAATTACTTTCCTTGATGCACTTTTAATGCTACAGATCCATTTTTTGAAGGTAATGCGCAGTAAATAGGCCGTTTGAATTATTATTTCTTCGATTATACACAGGATTTTTAGATTCCACAAATGTGAAGCCTTCACTCTTTGTAAAATAATCACCACTACTTTGAATTAAATACTTTTATAAAACGCCAGAAAACGTTTCTCATGTGAGTGGACGTAATTTTTCACAGATTTTTATCTAAATCTGATAAGTTAGAAGGCCATACCCGCGAAAAGTAGCGTATAATGAAACAGGAAAATTCTTAAATAGATGGAATTGGCTTCACCTATGTAAAATCTCATATTGAATGATTTTATGAAACTGTATAATTTTCACAGTAATTTTGATTTGGTACTACCAGTTTCAATGCATTTGCGTCGTATCTCAATTTATCTCAAATTATCAATCACTTTGGCTGCTTAAATAGTATTGGTACGAGTTCGCGCAAAAGGGTGCAAAGATGTACATAAAAAAGGCTGAAATTCACAATGAAAAAATAACTTGACTTGGCCAGGACTCGAACCCGGATGTCATCGCTCAAATCCAGGTAAATTAAATTGGTTTTCTCATGGGAAATTTCACCTTTTTTGGAGAACACGTATTCGCGGACGAGTGTAAAATAATTTTCACTGGAAAATGACGCGTATTCGTTCAAAGTGGTAGTGCCAAATATAAGTTTTTTATTAAAATTATACTTTTTATAATACTATGTGCAGGAAAGTGCGTTTGCAACTGTAATATGGATTATATACCAAATATATATGGACGGTGCCAGGTTTTCATTCCTACCAAATGCTGTATCCTTTTATTTCCTCCTTTCTCTCCCCTTGCCGTCTATCATTCGCCTAAACTCTGAGTGATTGTAACTATTTTTTTCACCATCATTTTCCAAGCCTCTGCGTTTTGCTTGCAGTCGCCACTGCGCTGCGTCTGATTGAGCTCCGTTCGTGGACGAGGCCATGAACCAGGACCGCAGAGTTGAAATGCGACCACTTCAGGTCGGGAGACTTCTCGCGAAACACATTCCCAGCCTCTCCTCACGCGCCTCCGCCGAACTCTTCGGCTCTGAATCACAATGTCTCCCTTCCCCTCCGTCCCCTCTCATTTCTCCTTGCTCGGTCGCACTGCTCCGCCTCCCTCTTCACCATAATTGCTTTCTTCGGATTTTGTCCCATAACGGTCTCCATCAACAATACCGCCTGGTTTAACTTAGTGCCCTATCCAAATTTTTCATGTTCCTCGCTGGCCGAGGATTCGTCTTCCTATAATTTATTGAAGAGTATTTAAACTGTAATAGATAATTAATAGGTAGATATATAGATAATTATTAGGTGTAGAACAATGAGACGAGTAATTAAAGCAATTAAGTGTATGAGACTTACACATCGTGCATTTTTATGGATAGGTACCTGAATTTATTTCCTTGTTTTGAGAGTAATGACACGAGTATCTTATTAGAGCAAATGAGTAACAGTTTTCTCCAATTTTCTTTCGAGAGAATCTTTTTTCGTTTCTCGTAATGATTATGCAAGGAGGGGATCTTTTTTTTTTAACAATAACATCTTCAGGGAAATCTCTGTTAGATTTGTCGCTTGAAAATTTTAGCCAGGTGAATGTTGTAGGGAAGAAGGGGTTTTATTTGATTTCCTGGTATATTTGCGTGACGGTATTTCATTCATATCCTAATACAAAAAAGGTGATTGAATGGGTGTTAAAATAGTTACTGTAAGTACTTTGACAATAATGGAGAGCGGAAAATCCGACGGATATCTATAATTTATATAAAGCTATGTCAGTAAACTTTATTTGTATTTATACTCTAATTCATTTTAACATAAAAAATATCAAAAATTTGTGGGTGACAATTATTGCAAAGTGATAAAAGGGTGCTTGAACTTGTTTCCATAAAGTTAAACTCTTCTTAATTAGTCAATATCAATATGCTACGTTTTTCGAAATAAAACTTATTTAGTGCATTTAAGAAAGCACGCGATCTCTGTATCCATGAATATTTGATGGGACATTTTAGTCCATTCTGCGGTTTTATAGGGCTCAGAAATCTATGTGCATCAAGTATTGACCCGTTTGTGAATGCTAACGTGGTCAAAGATATGTGATGTCCAAGTAATTGGATATAGCATACCTAACTGATGACTCTAATGAAGCTAGTTGTTCAATCAATGTGTGAGTTCCTTTCAAAGTTCAAGAGAGGAGTGACAATCATGCCTCAGCACGGAGGTCTCTTTGATGGCTCATCTCGCGTAATGATGTGTAGAAATATCGCTATGCAAAGAGGAAATAGTATTTCTTTTCCAACACCGATTGAATATCTCAGAGTTTTCAGTTCACTATGAAACTCCGCCGAAACCGTCCAGCTGGAAGTGTCACCGTTAGTCATCAGGTTTAAAATTTTGGAGCCAACCAGGGTTAAAATTCTGGAGCCAGAGTTAAAATTGAGGTGGTTGGAATAACATTTTTCCGCCACTTCATCTAGATGTAGCTCGGACTCAATTGTGTTCAGGCTAAATGTGGTTTTTCTTTGAGGGGCACACCTTCAAGAAAATTGCGTTCTCTGAAATGGTCGACTTCCTGAACAAATACAAAATACACTGCAATGAGGTCAAAGTCTGAACAGAGTACAATTTTTGTAGAACAGTGGCATAGGGAATTTTAAAGATAAAGTCATACTGTGTAGAGATTGTTAATGATGTAGCTATAATATGTAAGTATTACTGATTTTTAGCAAATTACGACTTTTTAGAGAAAACCAGAATATTGTTCATGGTATAATCAATTTTATACTATCGCAATTTATATCAGTATATTTCAGTATATATTTATCACATTTCCGTGGATGTCAATTCAAACGAAGTATTCTTTTATTTGATGTGAACCCCCATGTACATTTCCATTGGTCAATAAAAACGAGATTAATCTTGAGACTGTAGTGCTCAAAGATGGAATTTGTATTGCTTTGCAGATTTTAACCTCTTCTGAGGATGATTATTAAGTCATTTTTGAAAACAAAGCCTCCTTGTAAATTGCAAGCGAAATATGTTACCATAGGCCTATGAATATTAGGAAATTCCAAGAAGTTTATATAGAAAATCGTTAATTTTTCAAGTATCTAATTGTTTTAAGATTAATACTGCTCCGAAGATCCTATTACTTCCTTCTCTTTTTATGCTCATGCTTTAATTACATCTGTGAAATTCCCAGCAAGAGTTGGTGGTCAGTTATGGTAAGTAAAGTGGGGAGAGAAGCGTGAGAAACAAGCGAAGGAGCAAGACAGGCTGATTGATGACGCTTCTTGAAACGTAATGTTACCCTGGGCGAGTGAAATAAATTCGAAGTTCTATTTGGAAAGTCAGTTGAATGCCCTTCGTTCGCAGTTGAAGTTTAAATGTCTTTCATTTACCTCCCAGCTCCCTATCCCACATGAACAAGTGGGTTGCTTTTGTGGAATATGTAACGCTAATTGCAGCGTGGAAAGGGTGTATTTTATTGGCTGCTTTATGGATATCGTTGATTCCCTAGAAAGCCATATTATTTAATGTTGGGGATAATATTGTTTTGTGGCTCGCAATTTGATCTTTAACTTATTGTTTGGTTAAATATCAGTTTTCCTGCTGTCATGTCGGTTAGTCGGTCAACCGTTATGTTTTGTACAGATAAACTGGTTTTGTTTTTACAAACTATTGATAACCCTTGGTCATTACAGAAGTTTCAATTAGCTGTGATAGAACTTAAACCTCGCATACCAGAAAAATTACTGAGAGGCAGGAGCGTGACTGAAAAATTAATGGAGACGCAGTGCTGCCAAATACGGTTATGAGAGTTTTATTATTTTCTTTGTTTTATGCTCATTGAAGTAGACATAAACCCATAGGCACCGTTTTACTATTACCACGGTTTGTAGCAGAGAATAAACACCCTGTTCATTTAAATAATTACCATTCACGTTGACTGTAGAAAAATACAAAAGTACAAATACAAAGAAGAGTCAACCTGTTGATGCCACACGTACTTTTGAAAAAATAAATTCTAAAATGAAATACTTTTAAGGAATCAAGTCTTAATCTTGTTTTTTTTTTCATCTGAAAATTGCCTTAATCAAGTGAAGTATGAACTACTGAGAAATGGTTTATTTTATGCAAAGTGTTAACAAATGAAACCAATGTTTCCATCTGTACCTGGAAAATCTTACTCCAGGACTATCTACATTATATTTAACCTGCATTTCTGGCAAGGCATTTCATCCACCAAGAATGTATGTGGAAGTGGCACAACAATCTTGCTAGCCGTTGGAGAAAAAGCAGGCTTAGAGCGTGAAAATTTAAATGGAATGGAAGGAAGTAAGCAAGTTAAGTAAAGGAAGGGAATGTGGTGTAAGGACTCCTCTGCTTTGAATGATTCAGTCAAACATGTAACTCTTGGATGTTTGCCGCAAACAAGGCCAAAAAACCTCGAAGTGTAGCTTTTACGCTTAATTTTCTTATGTATTATATTTTTTCATATTTACAATTCAAACGATACTTAAAGTTTCTCAGAATGAGTGCCATTTTAGTTACTTATTGGTAATATAGCTCCTAGTCCAGCTCAAATGTCATCGTTTTACTAGGCTTCCAAGTTTTCATTTCGACCTTACTCATATGATTTGGATGGATGCATAACGTTTGAGCACAATAATATCCTAATTTTTGCTTATTCTAGTGTTTATTTACCCACCCTTATTCTGGCTGCTGGAGTAGTAAATGGCTGCTAAAATTTCATATAGGTAAAATCATTCCCGAACCCGAATTCCTTGATATTGCAGCGAGTTCTTTAGCCATTTAAGCAACCTAGGCGTCCTTCTCCCCTATGGATTTGTTTGTGCTGTAAACAAATAAGATAAGCAGGACTAATGGGTATATGATATAACAGTAGCAGTCAAAGCGTTCACTTGGAACCACTATCCATGAGATTTATACCAAACTGTTATCGCAATGAGATGTTTGCTCTTATTGCCGAGTTCTGAGGATACCGGGATTAGGCACGGTATTGCGTTAACGGAGTCAGACGCATGTGCACATAAGCGCTGAAATTCTACAAAGAAAGCATCATTCGCGCTGACCGGGACTTGAGGGAGAATGACGCTTCGATAGCTTCACTGGCTAAAGAAATCGGTGCGTTATCGAAGAATCCGGGTTCGAATCTTGCAGATGCAAATGATTTTTTTCTCCGTGGATTTTTTTTGTAACTATGCGCACTTGCGAGTGACATCGAAGAGGTTATACTTTGAAAGTTTCTTTATTTCTGAGGGTATGTATAATTTTGCTTACCCCTCTTCATTAATATTTTTGAAGTTTTTCATTTTATAAACAGAAGTTGTAGAATTTTACATTGGGTACGGTTTTTTATAGGTGCTTTACACGTTTCATACATCAAAATGATCACAATTAGGCATATGGAAATGAGTAATGGCACCATTTTACATTTATAAATCACATTACTAGTTTAAAATTGTTCGAATTATTACAGTTATCTATCATTTTCATATTTGCAGACGGTTTTTAAAGTTTTAGTTTTTTCATACATTCACATTTACATAGACCAGTTTTAATAATTTCAATATGTATCATAATTGTAAACCGTTAGAATCTGTTACGGTTAAATATACTGTGATAAGTACTGGACTCCTCATCATTAGTTATTAAAAGACTCTTTATTATAAAACTTGGTCCTTGTATATACGCAAAACCCCTCTCCAACACCTGTTACCATCTTTCTTACTGCCTTTCCAAAGCAAAGTGGCTGTAAGGTGATCCAGAAATTTCTCCTACAACTCTCTCCAACACCCTTCACCCCCCAATCCTCACCCTGCAGCCCACATTCCTCGGGAAACGTTGGATTCTCAGATTTGACACCGCCAAGGAGCGAGGTGGTGGGGAGGTAAGAGGTGCGGGTTCCCGCGGAGAGGCATTTTGCACGTGTCACGTTCGGCAGTCGCTTTTAGGGACGTAGTGTGTACCAGCAAATATTAGGAAAGCTGTCAACAACCAGCCTTTTAGTTTCTTTCAAAAGCTCCCTGCCGAATAGTCATCGAAGCCCCGTCTCTATCACGGGGTTAGTATCAGGCAATAACGTCGGACGTCTAGGCGAAAATTGGCTGATTCCATCGAGCAAAAACTGTTGAAGGCACTTATTGGGCACATCATATTGTTTCGTTTAATACAGTGCATTATATAACCTTGGTAATTATATTTTCAGTAATGTACATATTTGAGTTAATAAGCAATAATAAAGAGGTAGGGCCTACATTGAGGGAAAAGCGATGCGCATCTTCGGAAGTACTGAAAAACATTTACTCGCCCTACAGCTTTCTTTAGATCACTTTATAATTCCAGGAAAAAATATTTGATGCAATAAACTGATATAACTTAGGTAATTTTATTATTAGTTGTAGTCTTTCATATATCAGTAATTTGGGTAATTTTTCGGAATCCATGATTCCCTTTCATTTTTAGTATGAAGGTTATATAAATGTGACACAGTGAATATTTTCATTTGTAGGGCTCAGTTTTTAAGTGCACCAAGTCTTTTGAACTTAGTTTTTAAGAAAAAAGTGTTTTAAGGTCCACATATCCCTCCCGTAAATCAGCTGTTCTCAGTATACTCGAGGGCTGCTGTCTTTTAGGGACAAATATTCGGTTTTTGAACTTCACTATCTCCAGCAATAAAAATATTAGACTAGCCGTTCTTTAAAATTGTTTTTGAAGCAATGGAAAAAAAGGCATGACCCTCTTAAACACTGAGCCCTCCTTTTATTACTCATGTACCTCCCGAAGTTTTTAAAATTAAAAGGCTTCCTTTTTTTCCACCATTTAGTCTTGATAAGCTAATGACTTGCTAGCTCTTGGTTTCTAAGATTTAGACCAGGTATTTTGACATTCAAGTTTTCCGAAGAATAATGTTTCATACGCTTTTGAATAAAATTCATTATAAAAGCTTGTAAATAATACCCCTGGCATACGTTTATTATATATGAAAGTTATCTTGGATTTGGCATTCCTTGCATATTAAATATGAATAATAAATTTAATGTGGTAAGACACAAAGCTCTACTGGAAAGTCTACGCTTACGATATCCTTAAAAAGAAGTCATTTCGTTCCTCTCTGAACGTTAAGACTTCGAGACTGTATACGATTTCTTAAAATGGAATATGTGCTCCTATTTAGCAATTATTTATTCTCGCGTGGTAATTGTCGTAACAGCGTAAGTGGTAATTTCTTCTTCTTAAGGTGTTATATCAGAAATGTCATGGATTACTACCTATTGGCACGTGAAGCTCCGCTGGAAATGAACGACAGTTGGCCTTGCGAATACTTAATAGAAGAGCTTTTGGGCAAATTCATTTGCGGTGCCATCTCCACTTCCCTATCGTGTTCGTCCAGGAAGCGCACCGGAATTCTTCCCACGGCACCCCCGCCGGAAACGAATGGAGGGAAGGCGGTGGGTGGCAGATCGACCATCTGCCCCCTCTCCTGCCTCCAGCACCGCCCCCCAGACCTCGGGAGATTCTGAGGAATCCCACCTGAGAGGAACTAAGCGATTCTCGGCACGCCTCTGGCCACTAATAATCGCACAGAGCATTTCTCTCGGGTAAACAAAGAGACTAGGAAAGGTTACATAGCTGTATCGTTCCGTCATATCACTAATGAGAGAATTTCCTTGGGGGGATATGCAATGCAGCTAAATATTCCAACTTTTGGGTTTGGTTTTCTCTCATACTGGTAAATGCTGTTTAAGAAGTCCTTTGAGAGTGAGCTGTGAGTGCTGGCCTACCGACAGTAACGTGCAAACGGATTAATCTCACGCGGGCGGAGCGACTCACCAAGGCAGTTTAAATGTTTTTAAAATGCATCTCGTTGCAGAAAACACATGTTTGCAAACGTTGCTCAATTTTCCGTAAAGTTAATAATGCTTCTGGTGTTAGCGTAGATTTCACGCGTATGTTGTAGATAACAGTAGCAATTTTTTATGAATGCGTAACTATTTTAATCAGTAATGTATTAAATTATTTTTTAACTCTCCTTGAAGTGCATATTTCAATCGGGAACAGTTTTTCTGGCATTCTTTACAGTGGTTCGAGACATAACATGCCTCCAGTTCTAGTACTAGTATATTTTGGAAGCATACGAAACTCTGGCCTGCAAAACTGATATTAATGATGTTGAAAACAATGAATGAGTAGTATTAAGAATTCGAAGAGAATTGCAAATTTAATAGTTTAATAAAAAATAAATCCATCGATCTAAACCGTAAGCTGGAAAATTAACTTTACCAACAGCTTAGACTATTCTACTGTAACGCCGGCTAATACTATACTATTCAAGGTAATTTGTGTTTAACTCTGCATTACAACTAATCTCGCCCACTTTTCAATCAATCATACGTATTAACGGCGGCTTGGGTTTTAAAAACATACTGAAATCATACTTTGAAAATCCTGAAGGAATTTTCAATTACATTTAAATTTGCCAGAAAAACATGATTACTTAAAACATATCGAGGATAGCATAATATATACCTAAATACTCACCCTGTTTGATCATTAGAACGTAATAAATTTCCAATGAGTGGTTTTGGAAGCGTCTTCAATGCCCTGAGGCACAAGAAATATGTTGCCACATCCATTATTAACAAATGCGTACGTAACAATTCATCCAAACGTAGATATTTTGGCACGGTTTTAAATCCAGATGTTTTTCAACTGAAGTGCCAGTTGCGAAAGATATGTTTAGCTGACTTCGTCTTCTTGAACTAGTGCACAAATCAACAAAAACGAGCTCAGTCCCAAAGTTTCGAACAAGTAATTGTGGGCCTTTGGATCTCACTAACAATAAGGCTTGCTATCACATAATGTCATGCGGGCTTGTAATCAAGACCTCTGAAGAGAGAAGCACACATCCCGATTGAGAATTTATGATGTGATTTATTTTCCCTCTCTCTACCTCCTTTCTCACACAAACAACAATAAAATGATTAACAATAATGACGCGTTTTTACGTCAATTTAGTCTCACGTTTATATTTGACGTGACGAGGTCTGGTATTCTGACACAATTTCCAGCCCCAAATTATCAAAATTATTTCGAAATATCTAATTTGAATTACTTTTCATATGACACATTAAGTTTAGAAACACCTAAATGTAGCATATAGTACCGTTATTGTTAATATTTTAAAAAAGTACGTGCTAATAATAGTGTACGATATATAACATGAACTGTAAGTTATTTTTACCAGACATTTACTGTATTGTGCATACATTTTCGGTAATAAGAGGTTTGCTCCAGGAGCTGACAACTGTTACTTTGGAATTGACGTAAGATAAGACATTATTTTCTCACCCATAAAGGTAAAATATGAAAAAAAATCACTGCTTTAAATTTCCGACTTTTTTATCAATAGCCATTAAGTAACTGCTCATGGCAAGTATACTAAAAGATTTCCCTGCTCTTTTTATTATCGATTACTAATGTTAATAAATATATGCTGTCGGTGTATCAATACACCGCATAAACCTCCTAGTGGTAGGTCGCGGTTTCGGTTATGGAAATTTTCTCCTAAGGTAGTACTTTGAGCAGAAGAGTGAAAGTAGGTTAGGGCATTGCCATGCTATGGTGTCTCTTATGGCATGCTAACGAAAATGTGCAAAAAATGACCGTTAAGAGTGCCGCATCCGTTTGTAGGGAAATCTGCACGTGGCGCGGGCACTGAAAAGTCTGGTAATCTTGCACAATCTATTCCAACTTACTGCTAATAGTCAATGAGTATCCTCGGACGGCCTATACCACGATGGTTGGTAATGATAAGAAAACGGTGAATTATAATAGTTAGGCAAGTGTGTGAGTTAATGGGGTTTTGAGTACCTGGTTTGAAATAAAACAAGTCGTAAACCAGGGATCCGTAATGTTACCGTGGCTATTTAATAATAATGTGGATAAATGCAGGAGAGATTCATCTAGGGATAGCGTCGATGTACGGATTGGAGATGTAAACGTGCGAGTTCTTTTGTACGCATATGATGCTGTTTTCCTGTCTGAAAGCCCATATAAATTGCGTGGCCTCCTAGATAACTTATGTGAAACAACTATGAAAATACAATGAGAATGAATTTGAGGGTAACTACGACAAATATAAAAGTAGTTGTATATATGTTGTAAAAGCAGTTGCTTAAATGACTTCAGGCTTTCCCGGTGAACAGCGTAGATGAATCTTTATCGGGATTCTAACCGGGTAAGAGTTGGTTCCATGCTGACGTTTCGACTGCTAACTCTGTCCTCAGGGTGATGAGTGACTTGGTAAAATCCAAGTCATATTTGATAGGGATAGTGCGAAGAGTGATTGAATGATGAGTATTGAGTATGAGAATGTAAATGATGACATATTTGAGCAAGCGGACGATTTTGTGTATATTGGCCGAATGTCTGTTATCGGGTATGGATAAATGAAAAGGTTAAAATGCGTGCGAATACCGTAAGGTATCGCCGTAGGTAGAAATTGTAGCATATCACAAAATAAAGAGTTTGACAAAGGAAGCGAAAATCGCAATGTACAAATTTGTTCTCCCCCCGGCGTAATTATATGGCAGTAACACCTTATGCCAGGTATGCCAGGATAAGCAAAATATTTGGCCAAATGCAGTGAGAATGGGGTGTCTGAGGAGTATTTGCGGCCAAAGTAGAATGATTAGGGTTTGAAATGAGTGGGTAATGAAATAATGTGGGTTGAATGCTCCAGTAATGAGCGTACTTGAACGAAGTGCACTCTGTTGGTTAACCATGCTGAGAGAATGGATGAAAGTCGAATAACTAAACAGGTATGTGATTGTAGAGTGAATGGTGTTAGAGGGAGGGGTAGACCACGAAAGCCATGGGTGAATGTGGTGGAAAAGACTCTTATGAGGAGTATTTGGAGTCTTAAGAATAAAAGGGCGTGTTTGAGGCAGTGGATTCACGGGTACTCCGCGCAGGAAACCACCCTTTCCCTCGGTATCAGGCGTTAGCTTATGACCGAGGAAAAGAAGGGGTTGCGGGGATAGGATAGGATTGCGGGGATAGGAAGGAAAACAGGATAGGAAAACAGGGTAGGGAAAGGGGAGCTTTTGACCCCAGAGTCATAAGACCTCTTTCACACGAGATCTCGTGAGCGCGCTCACGAGAGCTGAAGCGATCTCCAGGGTTTGAACCACCGTGAAAGTTAACGTGACTGAGCTTGACTCTTTCAGGCGAGTCCATATGATCCGCGATCACAGGCTCTCGAGCCGGAATGCGGCTCAACCCGCTGGTAGCAGGCGACTGGTGGGGAGTTTTGCGAAGTCCCATTGCATACACACCTTTCACTCAAGGCTCAGGAGAGCTGCAATCGCAAGAAGGGCAGCTTCCTCTTCCAAATTTAGCATCCTGTGTGTTCGCAACAGACTAGAATGAAGGGATCTGAGGAGCATCGCCGGAGCAAGTGGCGTTGTGGTGATTCGAAGCCTGTTCATCCGGCTCACATGAGCTTGTGCATTTCCTTCCGGCTCTCTCAAGCCGCTCTGGTGAGCGCGCTATCGAGAGCACGTGTAAAAGCGACCTAAATGGACTAAGGGGCATAAAACGAAACGCGAAACAACATTTTATCTCTAGCGTTTGCTACGATGGATCCTATGGAATAGGAAACATAAGAGTCGCAACTGGTCGTCCAGCTCAGTCCGCTAGATCGTGCTTGAGGCAGTGTAAGGGAAGCGAAATATGGTAGGCAAGGATAGGTCACTGTGGAGGAAATTATTCAAAGACAGCATTTTTCTAGGCCTAACAGCGAAAACTAAGTTCTTTGACTTTGCCTACCCCAACAGAGTATGGCATGATGGATATTTATGTATTTAAGCATTGTGAAGAAAAAGTTATAAAGATATTTTATATAATGCTGCTTACGTAAGATGAAAACGATCGATCTAGTGTGACAGACGATGACGAAAGTGTTTTACATATGTGGAAGAGTTGATAAGTTTTCATCCCAACTGTGTATTATGATTTTTTATGAAGTTCTTTCAGGTGTTGATTTGAGGCTTAGGGGAAACGGAATCATTTCCACTTGAGAGGACTTCATCAACATCATCGTCCGGGAAAGTCTACGGTCTTTTATTGTTATTGTTACTCTCAATTTTTCTAGGAATATTTGTCCAATGGCATTGAATTCTCATGATAATTGACTTTGAAAATTAAGTTTCAACTCTAGAGGAGACAGTTTTAGCTATATAATTGAAAAATAATTTTAATTTGACTTATCGTAGGTTTTTTTATTAATTTGCTGTGCTCTATACGTATGTGCGAATAGCCTTATAGATACAAATGAATTTCTGGATATGCAACACCTCTCTCATCAAGTCTCATCTCTCTCCTCGGAAGATATCCGCTGCCTCGTGTTCCGTATTATGGCATTTTTATGGCGGTGACTAGGTTCTCTCCAATATTGGGCATTTTAGACTTAAATGAAAACACGTGAGAGAAGTGCTTGGCAGAGTATCGGAGATCAGAGAGAGATGGTGTCCGGGCCTGGCTCATGGGCCAGCTCTCTCAGCTACATCACTGTGATTGTGTCTTTACAGTTAAAAACCATTTCATTGAAAATGTATTATCTGAGTTACGAAATGAGGCTTGAGATTGGCGTTTACTCTTTTAACAGGAACGTTGGACGGATTCGTGCCCTGAACTTCTATGAGTGAAAGGTGAATTCTTTCCTCAAATGCGTATTTAACCCATGTATCCCCAGTTGTGCGTTGACGCAACAATATATAAGATAGTTTTTAAACACTTACTTTTACATCAGGAAAACCTTTTTTCGGTTTATTGAGAATTTAAAATATCTGTAGTTTTAATTAGGTTTTTTCATCAAAATTAGAGAAAAATTAATATTTATTTTTTAAATTCCAAACTTCCCCATTTCATCACCTTGCATTACCATATTTTATAAATGACATTACGCTAAGTATTCTTGAGTTGTCTTAATCTGGATAATGTTTCCTATTAGTTCTGAGTTTTATTATTCAGTGTGATTAACTTCGTTAAAAACCTCCATCATTACTGGTAGGTTGTTGATCGTTTTACATAATGTTGTGTTTACGCAACGATGGGGATTTTCAGGCAGACCACATGGCTTTTCTCTAAGCAGGTAGTAGCTCGTAATCATGTTAATTTCGGAATGGTGTGAATTCACGTCCTACAGTACCTAAGTCAATCTTGATTTGATGTGAATTAACGGCAAGCGCATAGTTCATCACCTAATGGCACCGCTCGGGGCCGATCCTTACCGGCATGGAAAAATTAAGGAAAGATAATTAATTACTATGGTTTTTGGGCGAGTCTCACTGGAGTTATGCGTGAAGAGATGTAAATAATCCACTAAGTGGGTGCATGTGAAGAGCCGGATGTAATGGAGAACTGTGGGCATATTTGGAATGAGAAGAAGGGAAGGTGGAGGCGATGACCTACTCTGTTTGTGTGTCAAGGGCCGAGGGCGTGAGAAAACAAATACTCGGATTTTCTGGATTGGCCATGAGAAGCAAGGTGAATGCTCGGTGTGCGTCAGGAGATGTTGGAGAGAATGTCTACGGCAGAGTGTAATGGGAAAAGTTCTACAGCCGCGGAAAATTGAGATTGAAAATGAAGGAGGAGCCGCGCAGATTGAATATGCGGAGCCAGGAGAGCTCCTGCAGAGAGGGAGATTCTGTGATGAATAGGGAACGTTGTCGGGTGAAATTGAGTCTCGCGTTAGGGTTAATTAGTAAAGAAAAACAACGAGCCTAACCACCAAGATTATCATAAGGAGTGAGAACATCATGCCACCTAATTAACTCCCAAGGAATGGGGAAAATATGTGAGGAACATGGTATTCTTTCGAAAGTTAATATTGGGCGCATATCTTTCTCCCGCGACTTACTCTAAAACAATGCTTTTGTGATTGTTGTCTATTTATCATTATTTCAAAAGAGTATTAGCAGTGCAGAGAAAATGTTTACTATTTAGGAAAAATATCCCATTTTTCCATCATGTAGATAACTATAATGTGAGACATTCTTCTGTAAAGGAACTGTGCTCTTAATATTTTTCAACATAGATATTTCGATTGGAATAATTCGTATTCAATTTACTGTTAGATATATTGGGAGTTGATTAAAGAGGGCAGTTGGTCTTACTAGTTCAGGTTAATAAAGTCACATGAATGATAAAGTAACAAGTTTTGTACTCTGGTATCAGAATATAATATAATTATAAAAAATTATATGATGATGAACTTGCATTACACTATGTAAATTGAGCTAATTTTTTGGGCCGTGCATTGCGTTTGTTTTGTCATTCAGTTGGCATTTTGACCCCACAGAAAGACGGCAAACAAATTTTATTGTGCTCTAAGGGCTGGTACTTTTCTTATTATACATTTTTAGGTAAAAATATTAATTGGCAAACAATTTTGAGTATAATTTTGGCTCTGGAGGCAAATGATTATTTACCATTTAATCTTGTTTCAACATTCAGCAAAATAAGGGAGTAATTTTCAATGAGTTTTGCTTCATTGTTTTCTATTCCCACTCAAATAACTCGGATACCCTGAGTAGTGTGAGCTCGGAATCGTATTTGCCCTCGTATGACACTCAATTACATGGTGACATGAAATTCAGCAGCACACACTGTGGGTGATAGTATTTAAATTTATTTCCTTAACTAACAATAAGATTAGATAGATATAAATACCATATTTAGTCAATCGTTAATTACCCGCCCATCGACGAGATGTATTCATGAAAAAGCAACCCTTTACTTGGTTACGAGTTCAGAATGCAATGTTTCAATACACTACGTACAAGTTTTCTTTTTCTAATTTTATTTAGTTTTGCACAGAATTTGTTTGGCACTGAAGATTTGAATTCCTTTTATATTTTATGCTTGTGCCGCTGCCGCGACCGCGACCTTTATTTGACACGTTTCTGCTTCTAGTGTTTTGGTAATTGCTTTTGCAATGAGAATTTGAGAGCTAGTCTAACTTACACCACTTTTGTTATTTTGAAGATACTCTTTATTTTTTTGGCACATCCCTCGTAATTTTCCTTCATTATGCTGATTTATATAATTAAATAATGAATTGCACTAAACCTGAAGGGCTTAATGCAAATAATTATCCCCTCTTTCCCCATTATTATGTCCACTGACCCAAACTTTCATCCTAGTTACCACTGTTGCCCGGGAAACCGCTGCAGCACTGCTTTTCACTGTCTGCCTATTAGGTGCATGCTTTGAAATACGACTATTTGAAATACGACTATTTGAAAATCTATTACGAGAATTCACTCAACTATTGCGATTCATTTGATCCATTGTGATCCATTTTTTATCCCCTACATTTTGCATCTCTCGACATTCCCCCTAATTCGGCATCGGTGTGCATAGTGCTATTGTCTTTTTTTATTATATTTTGCCAAGCATTAAAGTGCTTTACAGACTTTACAGACCTTTTCTGACGCATTTATGAACCTAATTATGAATAAAAATGAATTTATGTGTGAATGTTTATTTATTATTAGTATTTAGTTAGTTTAGTTAAAGTTGGATTTAAATATTTGAAATAAAAGTATTTAGATAAATGCTATTGACTCATCCATTTATTCCCTTTTCAGAGGTTAAGGACCATGTTATGGTAAAATTTACTGTATATTAGTATGTTGGTGAATCCATGTACCTTCATTTACATTCGTCGCAGTCATGACTGTTTCTTTTTCCTTTTTTTCCAGACTGCGAGTGATACCTATTTTCGGGCTCACTTGGAAATTATAGTGGCCTGTTCACGAGCCCCAACTGCCAAAATCGTCTCGAAGACGGTATCGACTGAATTCTGTACACATTTAAGACCAAATCGTTCAACTGACTCTGGGATTTCGACGAGCAGGAGTCGCATCTTGAGTAAGTACACTTTTTTATTTCCATTGCTTATTTCCTTTCGCTCCTCTAGGATGATCTGTATGTAGTCATCAACGGTGTTGAGAGTTTAGCAATTCGGAAAATAACCCTCAACTAGCATTCGATATCATTTTCTTGTACTCATTCTAATTCAAATCCAGGGAACATATATTCTGTGTCATCCGAGTAGTGATCTTCCAAACGGCAATGAACATTTTCTATATCGACTGTCGGTGTAGTCTTTCGGGAAATTTAAGTACTCAGTATTTCTCACTTATTATTAATTTATTGAATATCCTGCCCAAGACATTCAGAAATTATTCGAATTACGTGACCTGTATAAATGTAACAAAAAGAGTTTTTTAATGATGGCATGGTGATGATTGAACTAGTGATTTCACGAGGTGCTTTGTGACTCAGTTATGCTATTTCGAGCGTTTTTCGCGGAGTAATAGAGTTATCTTTGGTCCTGCGGTTGTGAATTTTCTCCATATTCCATAAATATATGTATAGGGCCTAGCTCCTCAGATAATGATCCTAGCTACTACGTATTTATTATTCCCTACTAATTCTAAGGTCACATTTCTCAAGAGCACTTAAGTGGAGTTTGAATAATGGTCCACGGAAGTTTAAATATCGCATCAATGTTCGCCAATACTCGTATCCCTGCCCATACTCTATGAAAACGGAGACATGAGATGAGTTTATCCTAGCCATTCCTGTAATTTATTTTGTAACAAGCTTACCCACACCGTTTTGTAGTGGAAAGATATATAAATGCTTAATTTGGCCGTAAAACTGACTTGGTGGCGTCACCAAATGCCTATTTTGGTTGAAGAGTCGAAAAATATTTAAATCCAACAGTTGTATTCAAACAATTATTGAATGTGAGATGCTTGAATGACCCCTTTTCATACGTTATGCGATATTTTCGTTCAAATCTCAATTATTTTGTTCTCCATGACTAATAAAAATAAAGCAGTAATAGTTGTTTTACTCCATTAAGGCTAATATAATTATTGTACAACTACAATGAGAACTTCTTATCGAGTTTTACTGCCTCTGTGTCATATGCAATGTTAAATATAGTCGCCTCTCTTTTCATGGTATACCTATCTATTACTTGTCCTTCCTTTTTCATCTTTTTGAAACTTTATTCCTCAAGTTTACTGAAAAATGTCTTAAAAGCATTATTTTTCGCCGTTGTAGTTCACACTCTGCTCAACTATTCTTATCGCATTTTTCTTCAGTTGTATTAGTGGGTAATTGGGTGGATATATCCAAATGTTCCTCGCAAAGTTTTAACTTATCATTTACTATTGTCAATTACAATGTGCAAAATATCCATGCGGACAATGAGAGGAGTATTTTAACATCGACAAATCTTGTATCACTTTTTAGGTAAGAATTTAGAGGGCTAAAGAATTGGTTCTCCCATATTTATATGGAACTCAGCGATATCGGAGCGTCGTCTACTAATTTTCATGCAGGTATAAAAGTTAAATTTCTTTAAAAACTAGCCTCGAGAAATAACTTAGGAAAAATCGGTCAACCGTGATGTTTATTTGTAGAAATTATTACACGAACAAAAGTTGAAGCTCTATCCAATCATATATTTCCTAAAACATTTAATGCTAAATCGCTCGGATTCTAAAAATGATTTCAAGCAGCTTAAGGAAGTTCTCCACGGAGATCCTCCGTCTCGCATTCCAATAGATTTCATAAACAAGCAACAAATAAATTAAATTTTACTGGTTTTGCGATTTTTGTCTGCATGCTTGAAATTTTCCGTTACCGATCAATCATCCCTCAATGCTAATGTGGTATCAAGTCGTCATTTTCAGCGTTTGAGGTAATCGAGTACATTATAATTACGTTTGCGCAGCTTTTTGACGAGTTGTGCGATTTTTTTGCCACGAAATGTTGTTATTTTGCCCAATTCTCACCACGGAACATTAACGAAATTTGTCATTTGACGCCATAAAATCCTCGAGAAAAAACACACTCAATCCGAGACCGTCACAGATAAAGACCAAGTGATTAGAGCTTCGTGGTGAATTCATCGCAGCACAAAGATCCACATCTTCCAGCTCCGTTCCTAGAGGGAATCCCTCTCTCCGCTGCATTGTGCCCGCTGACAATTAATCACCGCTCATCATCTCTGGCGTCGTTGCGGGCGATGTGAGCGTCGCTGCCATCGAGTGGACGTTTGCCGGGTGCAAAAACAGAGAGTGAGTAAGCAGCGAACACGTAATGACTTGTGCTATTCATTCAGGCTCAGCAACTTTGAGGAAGGGAATTACTTGATCTTGGCTGTAGGATGTGGGGGAAAAGGGTGCTTCCAGTACAGCGTCGTTATTCTTAAGGAGGAGATTAATTTCTTGGAAGTAGAGCGCAGCTGAGGAAAGGGCTGCATATAATACTGTTTTGAGGCTGTTCGGTGTAATTTGTAATGTTTGCCAGTCTTAAAGTGAAACTCGATCGTGCCTACTTTAAAACATGGAACAATTTCCTTATTTATCTTGCTAGCAATGTCTTGGGAGTACTTTGAGTGAAGTATATTCAGTAGTTTATTGGAATCTTCAGAGGTCTCATCGCACTTTTATATGTTAATGCTAAATGGAGTTATCATGGCTTTTGCTAGTTATTTTTGATTGAAAATATATTTAAATTTTAGTAGTATTTAGCTAAATATGTTAACAATACATGAATAATCATTCATTCTTAGCAGGTAAAAGTGAGTATCTCAATGTTAGGCCCCTAAATATGGCCACCTGACTTATGCATAGAAGTTATGATTGAAAATGTTTCCATTGGGCGATCGAATTAACTACCCGGGTTTAACTTATTGGCTTCCAGCATTCCCTTCCATACTACTCGGTGGAGTGAATCGCTCGTAGGGAAGTCCTGCCTTAACTTCTCGCCCGCCATCTCATCTGCCTCAACTCATCTCTTCACGCCCCATCGGATCTACAGCTTTAGTACAGCTTTCCAGTTCCTACATTTTGCCCGGAATCCTTCACCTTCAGTTTTAACCTGCTCGTCGGCCCTGATAAGGACCACGACAGATGGCTTAGTCAAAACCCAGACAACTACCCAACGGAACAGGCACTACGAAGAAATTATTTCACTGGACACGAAAGAAAAATTGTTGAAGAATAGGATAGCAGTTTATCAAACTTACAAGTCTACTCACTAATGCCAAGCATTCATATCGTGGCATCCCAATTAAGACTCAAAAAAGTCGATGTAAATATCTTAAGTGAAGCAATTACAAAAAATTCTTTTGTAGGAACATGTTAATTTGTTAAACTAGGGGTGGAACTTATTAGCGCCATAAGAGCATTCCAGGTAAAAAAACCGACTCTGCACCCAGATAGCACAGCTTCAGTCATATTTAACTCGTGTATATATAACATCAATGGATACAACTATCCATTGATTCCTTTCATCACCGGATACTATCCATTGAAAAACCATTTAAGAACGAGATAAAGATGCGTGAAATGTCGACTACAAGCCGTGTACTACGAAATAAAACTACTAGACGCACAGGAATACCATGCAGTAGAACCCTTTTTTCCCAAAAAAACTGAATTGCTTATGAGGGAAATCAATACCAAAAATTATTTATGAAAATGAAAGGAAATATAAGTAGTGCTGTACCTAAAATTCTAAAAGAAAACTAGCTTAATCAAATTCGCCGAGCACGCTAAAATATCGGGAAAACTGTAAAAGCTGATGGATCACAAGCCATTCTCTTTTCTGAAACATTTATAGTGAATTCAACTAATCCGTGTTGGACGGTTCGCGTCGGGATGTACCTAACACATGAATCGGTTTCATCATCGACCTTATAGAATAGAACTATAGGTTGTATTTATAAACAGCGAGCTAACGTGAACAACTTAACGACCTATTTCACCGTTAATAACGAATTAGCACCCCTCTTTCAGCTTGTTACGTATGTAAAAAGTAATTAAAATCAGTTGTCCTTAACCAGAAGAGGGTGGATATATTTAAATTGGCTGAAGAGACATGACAACTTAGATAACTAAAATAATAGCTCACTTTGAGTGCTTTGAATAAGCTTTATTTGTGCAAGCATTTTTCTTTGTTATATTGTAATTGTGGTTCGGTAACTACTGCTGTATTCTGGAACAAAAAAGATGACGCTCATCTGTGAGTTGTTGATGACCGATTCATTATTATTTCTTCGTCTATATTGGCACAATATCAATCGCACACCTGCAATCCACCATGCTAACTCACAGGCGATAAAGATTGCATGATAGCAAATTGACTGTTAACAGCGCCTATAGCAGTAAATTAAAAGTAAGCGTATAACTCCGTAATTTTATTTGCAAGTAACAATAAGCGTTCATAGAAGATTGATAGTTATTTTTACGACAATGCTATTAAATGTGCAAAATTTAGTATTTAACTGGATATAATTGAATAATTATAACTTCATAGAATGAATATAACTTTTAAAAGGCCCAATGCCGGTAATTAATGTTGATCTTTCGCTGTGAATTATGCAGTTCCTCATCCTTTTACGGATCGAACAAGGAAGGTTGCATCTGGTATTTATCATCCAACAGAGACTTTTTTCGAGACCTAATAGAATCAACACATACAACGAAACGGATATTTGCATATGCATCCAATAGGAAATGAATTGTATTTGTATAAGCCAATTCTTGATAATTGTCAAATTATATTTGGCTGTGATTTATAAATTCAAAGTGTCAAAGAGTTCAAAGTGTTAAATTTGTGGGTTGATTCATCAGAATACGATCAATTAATATATTACAAAGGAAACTAGCCTCGGAGAATGTCTTAGGTTATGGAATACTGGAAAACGTACCTATATCTTATTGCTAATGTAATGGATGGCCTATCATTTATTACATTAATTGGCTATTATTTAAGTACTTAAATTGGCCGTGATTAATGCATAGAATATGAATTCGCGTACAATGAAGCCGGTAGGATTGTAGCCAAGCGTTGCTCCTTTGTTTTTTGTGCAGCCGCATCCTAGAATTATATACTTCACGAAGATAGGGGGATAGTAGTATTCCAAGTGTGTAGCTCTTAGCGGCTTACAAAAAGGAACCAATGAATGCCATTTTAAATATACTACTTGGCGCTCTTCGTAGCCGTCTAAATTAGTTGTCTTACTAGCATGTTTCAGCAGAAATATATGAATACGGTCGTAAGTGTAATATCACCGTAGTAACAGTGATGGATAGGGAGATGTGATTACTTGGAAGGTGGGTAGGGACGAGGGTTTAAAGCTGACCTTTTCTCAGGAAACTAGCGACATGGCGAAATACCATGCGTATACGTTCCTTCGAGACGGCGCGCCACGGCGGTGAGATCCAATATAGCCACGGCGTTTGAAAGAGGAGATCGCCGCCTATTTTAAAATTTTCTCTCGCGATAGGAAACGTATTGAAGGAAAACCGTGGGTAAGCTTAAAAGATTGAAAATTATTCTGAAGCAACTAAAAGCATTTGTGTGTAGGCAAATCTACTCAGACCACACTCACTTTTTATTTTAATTGAAAAGTTTTATTGAGGGGTATTAAAACATAAGCGCATCAAGATAATGTCAGCTTATCTAATATTCGTATAGCTAAACATTCATTTTGCGTAAGGGTAGAGCAGCACCTCTCCGGGAGGTCCTTTAACGAAAGATAGACGAATAAGTTTTCGACACATAATATCGCACTTTTGTGGCCCGGTTGAAATATATCCTCTAAAGTGCTAATTGGCTGGGCATGCTTGAAAGAGGTGACAGGATAATTAGTTGATACGTCGCGGAGGGCACTCGACAGGGTGGAGGGTTTGGAGAATCCAGAAGGGCATTGTTCGAAGGGAAAGCGTGGGTTTGATGGGACACGTCATAGACCAAAGCAGGGAAAAGTGGAGGTTTAGTGTTCCGTTTAAAATAAACAAGACTGCGGTGGCGTTTGAGAGATTAAATGAGGTTAGTGGGGTTTATGGACTGCTTTTAATTGTAGTTTCATATTTGACATTGGGACAAAGGATAATCAACCAATGGTCAACTATTGTGTTCGTCCGCCTGAGAAGTCTAACAGGACAATTTGATGCCTGATTATGTTAATACCTACATCTTGCGAAATCGCCGCATCGGAAATTGTCCCTCACTTACTAAGGTAACGTGTGATCGGGCAATTACGAATCGAAACCACCCGGTACTCTTTCAAGTGTGGGAATCACATCGTGGAAGCTCATACGGAGAAACATAGGCTCAAATTATTCTCAATTATTTTTCTATTGTTCCAAGGACATCGCATTTTATACTAACTCTTATGGCATTAAGGTCTTATTGTGTATTGAAACCCTGTGTCATTTTGAGAATGCTATGCGAACGACAGTGATACATTGATCACTCTAAAGCGTTTGAGTTTCTGATTTGCGAGGCGATTTGATTTGCATTACGATAATTAGAGAATGTCTCAGGCATCATTTAGCTGAAAGGTTTTGTTATCAATTAATTAAATATTTAAAAATTAAAAGTTTGGAAAAAAGGTCATTAGGAATAATTAAAAGCGTAGAAATAACCGATTATTCTCTCATTTAAGATTCCATTTGCCTAGGGAAATTGTTGGTTAAGCGTTTTAAACCGTTTAGTGTAAAAGGGGTCGCCTTCATGATAGTTGGAGCGTACGTTCTTCTTATTTTTGACTCAATATACTATTAAATCATCGTAAAACTCAAAGTAGCCTTATGTTGAAAGAGATCAGTTACCTGAATAAGTTTTCTATTCCCTCATTCATAAATGTATTTTGATTAAGTTTTACTATATCTGCCTCGGTAGCGATTTCATTTGGTTCATATTTGGATACTGCTGCAAAAGGTTTTATGACACTATCCGTTAACGTTTAACATTTTCAATATTTCCATATCCTTATTTGCCATAGTAGCTTTCCATGTTATATCCTTGGTTATATTTTGCTCTCGTTCAAAAGTAATAGATAATATCTTTAATAAAATAATAAGTCGAAAAGGTTATTTTACAATGAAAATAATGAAATGTTTTTTTCTAGCCTATTAGTTCTACATAAAACTGTCACTAAAAGCATAATTAAGCAAAAAGAATTTAAAATATTCAGATTTTACCCTCTGGCTCAGGTGGTGAAAGTCTGAAGGCAACACCCGTAGTCATTTAGCGTAGGTGTTTCATGAATGCCACGAAGACAGTGAAGTTTGGAAGGCAGGGAGAAGCTTTTGCAAAGTAGGGAACAACGATCTTAGGAAACTTTTCTCCATTAAAGCATAAATGTCTTGCAACGATTCTTAGGGGGATGTTGAATACAGCTTACACTGAACTTGTCGAGTCATTTTATGCGCAGTAATTTTGTACTGGGGCCACGTCAGCAGTGGAAGCTTTTTTTAACGAGCTCCCAGAATCGAAAGCGAGTATTAATGGCGAGGAATTTTGAGTGCGTCATGGTCGATGGTCATGAATCAAGGAAAGCGAGCAATCCTCGCGGTATGAAGTGTTGAGTGAACGGTTGGATATCGGGAAAGAACCATAGGAGTTAGGAGTGGAGTTTTAGATGGGTAGGTTGCATTGGAAGAGTGGAGTAAGTGCAGTGCATTGGGGAGAACCGTACTTTTGCCTCACCTCGCATACCTTTTTCTCCTTCTTCATTCCTGGATGCTTTCCCGGATGCTATCTGTCTACAAGGCTTTGCCCTTACGGATCTCTCTTGCAAAACTGAGAGCGTTTTTTCAAGTCGAGTGATAGTACGCCCTATATTTTCGCATAGGCTGCATACAAACTCAAACAAAATCAATTTCTTCTCGAATGGTATCAACCAGCCAGTGGTTTATTTCTATGCTTCGTTAAACGCATGTCATTATTTCGATAAAATTTCCTTTGGCACATATTAATGGTCTGATTCATTACTATTTGATAAAACTCTACTAAGTATATCAATGTATTCTAATAAGAGCGTTGTTATTCAAGTCTTTTTATGAAATTAATTTACGAGGAAAGAAATATATCTTCTACTGTGTTGCTATCTGATATGAGATAGCAGCAGTGCACGTTATTGAAGTTTTAGACCACGTCTTCAAGTAATGAAAACAGTTCTGCAGCTCACATTACTATGCTTAGGACATTTCATATTCTTTGAAGATACTTTTCTCCAGCCATTCCGAAACCAACCATGGTAAACTAAACTCCGCTCAAGACAATTCACTCTGGAAACTCGCCCGTTGCCTCCAACACTAAAAATCATATCCTCCTCCCTTCCTCCAAAACACTCAGACACACTCCTCCTCTAACGACAAGGCAAAACTCTTCGCTGAAATTCTCAGTGAAAGATTCAAAATTGACAATTGTCCTTCAAACCCCGACTCAGACCAACTAGTAATCAACTCTTGCGCTGTCTTTCTGCATTTTCCCTCCTCTGAACCTGCCTTCTGCATTCTAAAAGAACTGACTAACGTCGTAAATTCTCTTCGTAATAACGAATCTCCCAGGCCCCGATCATATTCCATCCAAAGTCATTAAACGTCTTCCCTCTGACTTCCCTCTGAATTTTTCTTCTAATAGTCAACTCGTGTTTATGCCTCAACTACTTCCCAGACTTATGGAAGGAAAGGAAGATTTTACTTATCCCCAAGCCAAACAAAATTTTAACAAACCCCAATAACCACCGTATCATTAACCTGCTGCTTCTCCAAAATATATGTAAAAATCCTCCTGACAAAAATTAAACCACTTCCTCCCCCTCCAGATCCCCGACCTAGCAGGTTTCACTCCTAAAACCGCCACTACTCATCAACTGGGCTAGTTGATGAGTAGTGGCGAAGACATATTTACTGAAAAACGCTATGGATTACTAAGAACAGCGTCTTTCTTGGGAGTAGACAAAAGCCTATTACAAAGTGTGGCACCAAGAATTTATTCGTAAAATAATCAACTTTTACTTCCATCCTTACGTAATCAGATTTGCTTCATTTTTGCAAAACAGGTGCCTAACAGTCTCTCATGGTAATCAAAACTCCCCTCAATTGTAGCTGAAGTCCCACAAGGGGCTGTTCTTTCTCCTTTAATATTCAACTTCTATACAAACGACATCCCTACTACTCCAAATACCAAAATATATCTTACTGCTTGCGACAAAACAATAACCTCACTGGCTCACTGTGGTGCGTCGTCAAGTTTAGCAATGAATACCAATCCTCGGAGGACAAATAGAAAATTTCCATCAGCCCCTCAGAATGCGCTGAGGTGCGCTTATTCCACACCCGCCAAAAAAAGTCAATCAAACTCACAAGCGCCTCGACTTCATATAATACTTCTGCGATCCCCACGAAAAACCACACTAAATTTCTTTGCATCACTCCTCCCTTCGTTTAAAGACCATATTCCAGAAAACAAAAAAACTCCTTCCAGGCTGCACTCTTCCCTTTTCTGAATCGCAAAAGC
Organism: Pyrrhosoma nymphula; assembly: GCA_963573305.1. Lineage (NCBI taxonomy): Eukaryota > Metazoa > Arthropoda > Insecta > Odonata > Coenagrionidae > Pyrrhosoma > Pyrrhosoma nymphula. The sequence continues at coordinate 98,162,914 of OY754332.1, read as the reverse complement.
AAATTATCTTTTTACTTTAAAAAATTCACATATACTGCTTTAATCAGACCAAAAACGATGTATGGTTCTGAAATATGGGAAGCACCAATCTCCTACTTCCAAATCAGAAAAATGCAGACCCTCCAAAATTAAATAATTAGAAATATCACCAGTGTCAGATGGTTGCACACTAATGCCAGCCTTCATGCAGAACTTGTAGTTCAGTGAGTGATTCAGCACATCATTCACAAAGTGAAAAGAGTTCATAAATCACTCACCAACCACCCAATCTGTTTAAACATGCCTGGCAATCTGAAATCTAACCAGACCTAATCCCTCCTCACCAGAACCTATCTTCAACAGAAAGTTTCCCTGCCATGCACAAAAAAGTCAAAATTCACCCATCCATTTCTCACCTCAACCTGCCCGACCTAATATCAAATCTCATCCATTCTTCAAATCTACCTCCGACGCAAATCGATGAACCAAGAGCCGTAAGATAATTCGAACCTCCAGAACTTGCACAAAAACTATCTACACGGAGAAAAACTCGAGCAAAAATCCAATTCTAAACAACTAGTTGATCCAAAAACACTACCACAGAAAATAAAGAAGAAAGAAGAGAAGAAGAAAACAATAAGATATTACAACAACAGTACACTACCAAGCGGAAGAAAAAGTAATATTCACATTACCTAGGAAAATCAGAAAAAATAGTAAATAATATAAAATAAAACAAAAGCATACCTTATCATCACCATTAAATAACTAAAAAACGCAACGCTTACACTTAAAAATCTTGCCCACTCCAGGAAGTTTATGCTGCACAATAGACCAAAAAAGCCTTCATCACTTGAAATCGCAGAGAAGAATAAGATGATGATTGTTGTATATTTAGTCTGTTTAACATATAAAATGTGTCCGTTAAGTGCTCCACATATGAAGAAATTCTTTATAAATTGTACTTATCGATGAGAAATACTAAGCGTAGGATTTTGACCAATTGAATTGAAATTTTAAAAAGATAGAAAGGAGAAGAATGGAAATTTTAAAGATGATAAATATTATGAAAAATTGTCTAATTTTTATTTGTAGCACTTCCTATGCAAATGTGACTAATAGATCGTTTGTTGTATTATCATAATGTATTACTTTATTAATTAATATTGTATAGCACAACCTAATAAATTGTTAGCATAAGAGTTAATTACGCATATTGTAGATAATTATGTTACCTCTAGAGTAAAAAATATAATTACTATGGCCGCCGCACTGAAATTTTGGTCATTTCAACTAATGGCGATTCATGAATTGCGTAAACTGTTTGATTAACGATCTGATTGCGTTCCATAAATAATATCCTTATTGTTTATACAATGGCGATTCAGGAATTGCGTAAGCTGTTTGATAAACGATCTGATTGCGTCCCATAAATAATATCCTAATTCTTCATAATTGCAGAAGAAACGGCTTAATGCATTCCCCGCCGTTATATTTTATAAAGGATTTAAGAAACGTTTTGAATGGTGTATTTTTCGTGGCAGTGACCATGAAAATTAAGAAAATGAAAGTGATGAAAATGGAAATGATGAAGTAGTTGAGTGCTCAGCTGAATAATTTTTTTTGTGCAATGGTGTGAGAAGAAGCAAGTGATTACTTTATTTGAAGTATTTCCGTACAATTTAGTTTTCGTTAGAAACATTCTCAATCGCTTTCAATCGATGCATATTGTTTTTTTATTGTTTTGATTTTTTGTTGTTATCTTCCAATTTGTTTATTATATTATGAACGGATACAGATCAATTATTGTGTTACAAGAAGAAGTTGAAAGTATTTTCAGCACGGGCTTACATTTGTTTGTTGTTGTAATGGAAATAAAAAAACTGGAAAGTTTCACTTTGAAAGGGCACGTTTAATATTTTCTCTTGGCATTTGGAAATATTTTAAAGGTAAAAATAATAACGAAAAACTATAAACTATCCTTCCATATCACTCTCTAGTGCCATTAAAGCGCAGCACATAATCTATGATAGTTCTTACTCTCAAAGAGTCGGCGCTCATTTCTACTCTTCGTTTCATGGAAAATTTGACTCCTCAGAGAAATCATCTAAGGTAGGGCTGGGCGGTGCGCCGGTTCAATAGATCGAACCGGCTTTTTCCACTGCACCGGTTTTTTCTTCTGAACCGGTGTTTTCTACTGAACCGGTACTTTCTCCTGAATTGGTGTTATCTACTTAACCGATGTTTTCTCCTGAGCCTGTGTTTTCTACTGATCCGGTTGCTTAAGTTAACCATTTTATTACTTAACCGTTTATTTTCTAGTTAACCCCGTTGTTTGTCATCCAAAAGGTTTTTTTGCCAAAATTTTTATTTAACCTGTTTTTTTAAGACGTGTTTTTCCTTAAAGAATGCACTTCTTTATAACGCGGATATGCTTTCCTAAACTGAACAGTAAAAAGTGAGAATGTTTGCGATAGCCAATGGTTTTTATGTGAGGCCTGGGCGTAAATATACATTTGAATTTTTAAGTGTCAAAAAATGATCCTAAATGTGTTGATCTGCGGAATTCGAACCTGCCGCGTGAACGGTGATGAAATTTACATTGTTGCTGAATGAACACGTTGCAAAATTTCCACAGATATGCATTTACTTAGCACGACGCGTTTCGTTGTTAAAACAACATTATCAAGTGCCTTGATCAGCCTTGATAATAATGCTGTTGTAATAGCAAAACGCGCCGTGCTAAGTTAAAAACTCTTGCCTGGTGAATGAAAATCTCCCTAGAGGCTGAGGGACTGGTGTCTGCATGCGGACGAAATTCCTCCACTTAAGATATGATTTACGTGCTTCCAGAGAGCTGATATGTGTGGAGAGGCTGACTGCTTTCGTTTGTGGATCATAGTTACCTGCCATTCTTAGTCGATATTTCCTTTCTTTTTCATCATGGCAACGATTACGAGGCGAGGGTCTGACTATGATTCCTTGTGTTTGCTTTGGTGGCTTTATTTTTTTCTGTTTCGGGATTGTCTCTTCGTTGAATCACTCTTTAATTGGCCATGACTTCTATCTCACATGAGTTGTCCGATACGTAACTGTAAGACGCTTTGTTAGAGAGGAGTGAAGTCAGTTCAGATACCATTTCCAAGGATTCAATTGGTTACACTCGGGATTCCTGTTCCTTGGAGGAAGAGGAAAACTTTCTCAGTTAATTTTCAATATCGAGAAAATAATTTGGAAGAGATCGATAGTGCTAATCCTCCTTTGCCTTTCCCGTGTGACTTAGTTGGTAAATAAAAAGTGCCGGTTCAGTGTCCTGAAATATTTCGAGTTATTTTTCTATGACGGTTTTATTTCAATCAAGGTTGCTGAAATAAACTGATAGGAACGGTGGGTATTGGAAAAACTCAAAGGACAACCGTCGAATATCGAAATGGAATGCAAGAGATTGACAAGCCTGCGAGAAAATCCAAAACTTGGAAGTCGCCAGGCGAAAGTTATTTAAGACGAAAAATTTAAATACCGACATTTTAGTGGAAATAGACAATTTTTGTATGAACATTGTGAAATATAAATTGTATTAAAAGAAATATACGGTTATTAGGTGCCTGTGAATGTACAAACATAGTTGAAAATAGGCTGTTCGCAAACCACCCGAAAACCCTTCGGTAATCGTATTTTCTTTTAATTTGCCATTTTGAAAATACTATTCAATAAAAAATCTCAACCATCCTTTGGCATAAAACTATTTTTGGAAAGAACTTACAATATTGTGCATTACTAATCAACTTTAATATGTTCAAATGTTGTTTGCATTGGCGCATCTTATGTACGATGATTCCCGTCCATGCCTGCAAACTTGACACGAATTTTGAGGCCTCCGTAAGCATTTGCATCATCCTCTCACTTCGTGCGTGTGGCAGGGGTAGATAGAAACTTGAAACAATGCTCCTTCCTCCACAAAGTCTCCCAAAACCATTAGCATTGGTTAAATAAAAATTGCTACTGCACTAACTTGAAGGATTATGAACTCTTTCTTAATCGTTGTAATCGTCGACAAAACAAAATAACATGAATAATACGCAAAATCCCGTTGAGTTACGTACGTGACAATATTTCACTCTGCACTCTAGCGGCCGATTATTTGTGAGGTGACAGTCAGGCGGACAACTTGTAACACAGTCCAGTCGCTAGAGGGGTAAAAAGGGGTCCAACCCTACATCAAATAAGGTAGTTCTGATTTTTTTATATGTTGTTCGGGATGGTAAGAGAGTGAAACGCCCAAGTTTTCGTCATCTTCACCCCTCAGCGTTTTCCACCATCTTGAAAAAACCACCGAAAAACTGCTTTTTTCCAGTTTTTCCCTTATTACTCATAAACGGTGCATTGTAGCTAAATTTGCTCGATATGCAATTCTTGTAGAAGACAAAACTCCTCCAAGAATCACTTTTTAACTTTGTTTTCATGACCAATAGCAAAGGAGGTAGAGAGCAGCAAAGGAGGAGTAAAATCGCCATTCCAGCAAAATTGTCACTTTTCCGTCCCTTTGGACCGCTTGAATTCTATGAAAAACTGATTTTAGTAAATATGCACCCAAGTAAGTTGTGAAGAAGTTAGTTTCCTTTAAATTGCACGCCTCAAAAAGTTTTTTTCCGCCAATATCAAGGGGTGGGGATAAAATGGAGGGAAAAACGGGAAGATAGTTTTATTGTAAGTCCATATTTAAGTTTTATGGTAAGTAAGAGGGGAAAGGAAAGTTCACAGGCGTGGTCGCCTGCCAGCCTGGCTGCGAGAAGAGACGGGGAGGGAGGCGGCGGCATCAAAGCCGAGCAGCGAACCATCATCGGCGTTTCAGAACCGCTTCCCCGGTGAACCGCTTTTTTTACAAAACCTAAACTGGCCTGAGGATTCTGAAAAAAAACGAACCGATGAACCGGTGCACCAGAAAACCGCCCAGCCCTAATCAAAGGTAACCATAGCACACTTTTTCGCATAAAATTTGAGCGTAATCCGTTGTTTTAATAAATCAAGGTATTGCTTCAGGATACGAAAAACTAAATTGTATCCATGCTTGCACGTCTCATTTTTCACCAAGTATCACGAAAAATATGTCGCAATTTAAAAAGCACTTCTTGATATATTGTGTGCTGAAACCACGGCCTTTGCAATATGAGAAGAACTGTCGCCTGTCCTTGAGATGGCGTTCCGCAAGCCGACAGAGTAACACATTCCCCACTCTATCAGCAAAAGGGTAGCTGAAGGCAAAATGTTTTGACGAAATAGCGTAAAAAGAATAATTTTCCTTCCATTCTCCCGTAGCATGAGACAGCGGTAAGGAATGGTTACTTTTTACTGCCAATTTTTGCACGTACTAATAGATTTTACTTCCTTTACTATTTGGACTTCCAGGAGGCATTAAAAACCTTATAACCTAATGCTAAGGAAAAATGCAACGTATATAAATGTGCTGTTGATACTCATTGTGAGGTGTCAACTCGTTATATTGATGGAGGAAAAATGCGAGAAAAACTTCAGAAATTACTTAAAGACAAATTTCCCTGCATTTCATGTCTATATTTTTGGGAAAAACCGTGGTTAAGGGAAAAAAATCTACCAGTTCAGAAAATAAAATTTTGAAGGCCAAGTTTAAAGAGGGCTATATGGACTGTAATATCGGCGGGATCGTGGGAAAGTGGACACCTTTTGGTGACGCTTTGTATGCGATTTAGAGGAGAAAGGCATTGGAATTCAGAAGTGGCGGGCGGACCAGTATCGGACGCTCTCCGACTCCAGGTACTAAGGGTAAAAATTCGATTCCCAATTACCTTTGGCGAGGTTTTGGGGGTTGTACGTTCTTTCAAAAGATAATGGCTGAAAGAAAATGAAATTCAATGGGATTTTCTTGTGTTAAAAATATTGATTCAAAAACATGATGTCAGTGATAATAGCTGTGTACATTTGGAGTAGAAAGAAATTAGGAAAACGTCCTTTGGGCCTCCAAACGTCAGTAAACTAAGGGTTAAGCTACATAACATGCAAATGGGTAATACCAATACGATGTTTTGAAAGATTTAGAATAATTAACTCCTGGGCATGAAAAACTTTTACGTGCAGAATTCACCTCATTGGCATTCGAAAATAGTTTTTCTCCTGTAATGAACACGAACAATGCTAAACGTTAGTAATCCTATCTATACATGACTGCTTCCCCAACTCCTCCTTCTGCATGAAAATTTACTAGGTGGAGAATGATATGAAGATACCTACTCTGTTCATGTAAATCAGCAGCGTAGCAGTGAAACAGCCATTGTATTTGAGTAGAAGAAAGAGATATTTTTTTAAATTATAGAAAACATCATTGTTACCTTCACCTTGTTTCCCATATACTTTGTCTATTTTTGTGTATTCTGTTGCAAACTTATGCTGACTTTTTCTTGATAAAATGTCTTTCCTAGCACCCAGGATTTTGCATTCCTTTTCAGCACCAGTATACCTAGAGATTTTGCTTAACCTTTTCAACTGGGTGTAATGTCGGTAGCCTTTATATTTCCATTCTTCCATGAAGTGTTTTTCTTAAAGATTCAGCTCCACTCCTTGCATCTCACTCCCCTTATTTCTCAAGCGGCGTCTCTCCTGTCAGCCCTATTATTACTATGCCATCCACAAGATCATCAATCTCAATCCAAGCGTTAAAATATGCTTCAAAAGTGCCCTCAGGGACGGAATACACAGCAAAGATTCGATATATTAGGCGATCGACGTCTCAGTGAGCGATAACGGATATCAGTGAGATGGTGCGTGAAGCCATCTTGAGAGTTCTATAGTATCATTCCGTTAAAGTTTAGTGCAGCGGAAGCCAAAACGATGGAATTGTCTCCAACCTTTGTTGTGGATATTATTGACGCCATCATTTAAGCTTTTCTGAATCTAATATCTTTTGTGATCAATCTCTTTCATATAGTAACTTTGGGTCAGTTGAAATAGCAGTTTTCCTTTACTTTTGCATTGAGAAAATGATTCAAATACAATTGCTAGTTGTTTACACAAAAAACCTACTATTCTGCACTTGCAAATTGGTTTTATGCTTGCTATGAAACAAATGATCAGCTCGATGCTATCTGAAACGGGCTGTTATCGTTTCATTAAAGACGATATGACACTTGAATGAGGTCGTAGAAAACTAAATTTGCTACACTCACGAAATAACTTTTGGCCCAAAATGTTATGGAATAACGGTCAACGGATGGTAGCATGGATGGAACTAGTCTATAGTCTCGCGAAATCGTGATAAAACAGCTAACAAACTACGCATACCTGGGCCAAGTCCCTGGGCAAAAGTGTATGAGATCCTATGCCTAAGTCTTTGAGAATTGTGACATTCCTTTTCTCGCCCTTTGTGCTTAAAATGAATAAAGATGAGGAAATGTTTACTACTGCTTTTGAAATCGTCTTACCTATCGATAACTCCTTGGCACAGGTATCGCAAAGTGCTCATATATGCCTATTTTATGCCCTCTGCGGACGTAAGCTGGTGCCTCAGGCACTCTAGCTTCATAACTTCAGAAATGCTTTCCTTAAAACCCATTTTTTTTATTATTAACCTTTCCTGCATCATACATTCACTGCACCTTGTAAGCGTCTATTACATTTCCTTTCCCTTTTTCTGCTTTTCCCTTTTCTGCAGGCGAGGATGGCCTGTGGAATGAAAGGAATTTTTCATTCTGTTGCTTCCGTATATCGTAATTTTCTCTATTAATTCTCATTAATATTGAATAATACATGTTATTTTTAGCCAGCCAACGAGAAATGGGAAGATGCATCCCTTTTTAACGCTTTCTCGGTTCTTTGGAGTGTACATGGAATTCTTGTGACTTGCTTGACCCAAGTACAACTGTGTATGGGGATTTTTTTAAATTCAGGGATAAAAAAAATGCCATTAAACGCCTCGTCCGGCATGCATACATTTCTTGTTTACGAAATGTAACCATAAGATAGCGAAAGGGACTCTTCTCTATTCAATTTATGTCAAAACGTTTCCGTTATCTTTAACAATTGTAATAATGAAATAAGTTGCGTTTTTCTCATTTCGATAATTTAAATATTTTTTTTAGAAAGTAGGACATAAATATATTACAATGAATCATAACTAGGCAAATAAAAACATCTCTGCCGTGAGTGATTTCCTAAAAAATTATCATTAAATTAGAACTTCCGGAGATTTTAACTTTTATTACTCGTGTTACACGAATATCTTTTTGGAAAAAGTTACTCAAAGTTGGTTACGTTACTTTGAAATTAATTAAAAGAAAATGAAGTTATGCTCCGCTCATGGGATGATAATGGGCTTTTCTCAAACACTTTCGCATAACGTACTGAAAAACACATACATCCTTAATTTAGGACAATAAACTTTTGCCAGAGTGTCCGATGGTGACTCAGCTGATTGGTGGCGACCTGGTCGATATTTTAATATCCTGCCGTGGGGAGCGGACCTTTATGAGTCCGACACCGCGGCGGGATTGAAATCAATCACGATCACAGCTAGTGATGACCCGTGGCCACGGGTCAACCGCGCACGGCTGTGGAGTGACGGCTACGGGGACATCCGCCTCATGCTCTGGATTAAAACAAATAGCCCCAGCGCCGCGCGATATACGATCACATCAGCCGGCCTGGGGTAGGAGATGGTTGATTAACTTTCCTGCTAGGCGTCGGATTTGGTTAGGGTCATGCTGGAAGCTGGGACTAAAATCCGAGAATGTGAAGAGTAGGAACGATTCGTGACTACATTAAGTGGGAAGATATTTAGTGAAGAGACCTCCGTTAATCGCCCGAATTTCATGTCACGAAATAGCAGTTTTGCGGTTGTAAATGATCCTACCATGCATAGTAAGTCTCTTTCTTTTTATTATGCGGAATTATCCCTATTACAGTTTCTACAATGCTTGAAAAGTACAGGCAATAATGATTTCCATGTGAGAAAAAGATACATATTAGATGTGAAAGTTGAATACTGAAAATTATGCATAATTTTTGTTCAATTGTCAAATGTCTTGTCAATACTCAAACACGTTGCTTGGGATGTCTTAGGTACTTTCTTAAATAACTGCTAGTTATACCTACTACTGGGCCTAAGGTTACTGCGAAATAGCTATATCCTCTTTACGATAAATTCAGTGGTTATAATATATATCAGTAAATTTGAATAAGTAAATGCTGCAGGGAATTAAAAATTGGAAGTACTGTGTATTTAGGTGTTTCAGCGTTACAATAAATTAGTACAATGGAAGATGAGGTGCGTCTAGTTGGTGTGTTCTGTGGCTTTGATGCGAAAGATGAATGGTGATTGATCGTTTGATGATTGAATGTTTTGGTCGAGAAGAAATCGGGAATACTTTCGAAAGTTAATATTCAATGCAATACATCGGAGGATAATGAAGTTGAATCCAAAGAAGTAGGCGACGCAATGCCTTACATATCCGGAGAAATCGCATTGCAAAGGATTTTCTTCCCGTGCACTCGCATGTATCATCGGAGGGACGTGAGGAGCGATGCGGACCGCTGTTGTCTTCTCTTGAATAGCTGGAGAGAGACGAATGGGTGGAGGGCCGGCCATTTGTGTGCGGTTTTTATCGCCTCGGCTGCAATCTAGCGCATATATTCATACCTATCACGGCATTCACCTTTGGAGTATAGCGTAGTTAAATAAGCCACGTAAATACCCAAAAAGATAAATTCCAGCAATATAAAAATTTGGGAAATCCTAGTTTAGGTAATGATAAAACATTTTTCAATTATCCACAGTTCCAAAAATATCCGGAAAACGTTTTTATAAGCAATTGAAAATATTTTTTCAGTTGTTTGCAAATATCTCCCTTATTTTTGCACTTAGCGTTATTTAACAAGTATACCTTTTTTGTAGCCTGAAAAATTTAGAACACATTTTATTTGAAATGTATTTTTGTACGAGTAAAAATAAGCACACTGTGATAAATAGTTTATAAATCAATAATTTACAGTGGTGGGTTATGGCTACTCCACAGCAAGACGTGCGCGGTTTAATAAATAACGATAACTATTGTTTAAATTTAAATATTTGAAGCAAAAAAAATACTAATTGACAAAGTAAATACATTCCGCATAAGATTGTTATAAAATTTGTTTATATTTTCGAAATTTGCAAATTGTACAGAACTTTAAATATTAATTGACTGTGTTTTTTAAATTAATGTGCTTTTTAACTAACTAATACATTTTATGATAAACTTTACGACATAAATTCTTCATGTGGATAATTTACTTGATCAGTGTATGGAGTAAGAAAAATTAAAAAAATTCTGTTTTCAAGATTTTGTAATTTTAAAATGTACGTTTTTGGAAGGTATTGAAATGAACGATAATTTCAATAAGTAATATTACAATATATGTAAATATCGAGGTATATGTATTTGGTATCGTTTAAAAGCTCAAATCAGGCAACTTTCGGATAGTATTGTAATGTTCATTAATATTGTTTCTCTCATTGTAATTAGCAATAATTAAAAGTAAATTATAAGAAATCTGCTTACCACAAAAATTAACCAAAATAACAAGGCGTTAAAATGTTACAAAGAAATTTTTTGTTTGCATGCCACTTTCAGGTACCGTTAATTAGAGGTTGAAGTCCAAGAAAACAACTTTTATAATTTTTTCAAAATTATTTTTATAATTATTGTTAAAATAAAAAAAAAAGATTATTAATTCAGTGAGTATATCTAGATTTTATAATAATAATTAATATTAATTTTTAATAATTTATAAGAATTAATAAAAATAAATAAATAATTTTAAATTATTATTATTTATTTTTTTTATTTTTTAGCTAATACCACTCATTACTAAAGATATAATGCTTTAGCTTTTTGCACAAAAATATGTGTACTGATTCTTAAAGTGCACATGCTATTGAGATATTGGTAAAGAAGCTGTATAATAAAAATATTATTATTTAAATCACTGTTTAGTTAATGAAAGAGAGATTCTCATGTGAATTTTTTTAAATTATTTTTTTAAATCTTTTGCTTTTAGAAATATAGAAAATTTGCAACGTTGTTTGCTGAAAAAAATAAATATCTTCTATTTTATATGCTTTTCACACTTTATAAAGCTCTTGTTTATAAAATAAAAATATTTTTGTTAAAATCACAAAATCACAAATTTAATAATAGTGCTGCGGTAAATTTGGACATGTTTTTTCTCCGACCTCAAAAAACTTGCCTATAATATGGACCTTTTTCAAATCATTTTTTCAAAAATTTTCAAAAATGTTGTTTAAACAATGTTTAAAGTTATTATTTGTTTATAATAATGGTATTTGGATTAATCATATTTAAATTTTAAAAGTAAATGAAATTACCCAACCTCGGTAACTGCAATACCTACTGTAAAAGAGTTACATCTCATTACCATGTTCAGTGCTTTGTCATTTTTTTAAACTTCAAATATAAATAACTTATAAACTATTAACTTTTTGGCAATAACTTCTGCATGTTATTTTTATCATTTAGATCTATATTTTATGATAAATTTGGTTTCGAATTGAAATATTAATTTTTAACATTTTTATAACTAGATGTTTAAACAATCGTTAATTAAACAATTCCGGTAAATTTGAGACATTTGCAATCATTATAATCCATTTAAGCTGATCCAATTCATAGAATTCATATGTTTAAATTAGCGAAACGATTAATATATGGGGGAAAAAATGCGCTATTAAGTATTGCAAAAATCACCTTCATAAATAAATTACTATAGAGCATTTACTTTTGCTCGTAAAAAAATATTTTTTAAATATAATTTGTTTCTAAATTTTTTAAGATACTAAAAGGGTATACTTGTTCAATAACGCTAAGTGCAAAAATAAGTGAGATATTTGCAAAAAACTGAAAACAATTATTTTTAATTGTCTATAAAACATTTTCCGGATTTTTTGGAACTGTGGATTATTGAAAAATGTTTTATCATTACTCTAACTAGGATTTCCTACATTTTGGTATCGCTGGAATTTATTTCTCTTTTTGGGTATTTACATGATTAGTTTTACTACGCTAATAGGCAAATTCAAAGATCTAAGATACTCCTTCTAGACCTACGAAACTGACTTTCTTGTAAAAATCTCCTCCATAATATCCAATTCTTGCATACCTCTTTTGCTTCTATTGCATCGATGAATTGCTTATGACATGCTTGCCATACATGTTTGTCGTACGTTTTTGTCATAACTGTTTGTCAAACGATTATTTCAGTGCAATATTGTGCATGGAAATTCAGTTATGGTGTAATTATATTCCTCATAGTCTTCTTTTTAGGGGATACGTATCTGGCGTTAACGATTTGCCTTAACCAAAGTCCTCTAATATGCTTCCTTTCATCTGAAATCAGCGCTGAAAGAAGATTTTTCTTCTGTGCGAAAAAAGTATTTCTTTCAATTACGGGATCTAATACTTGGTGTGTGTTTTCAGGAAGGCTTCGTGATGTTTGAATGCCTCATTATCATGTTTTGGTCCATCTGTGAATTACTCAATGTCTTGATTTCGAACCAAAAGGGAATGTAGCACTTCAAGAGGAAAATCACTAGATGTAGTTCTTCTGTGGGATTAATCGAACCTATGTACAATCTTAATACTCCATTAGCAGTTGTCAACCATCTTGAATGTGAAATAGGGCCCAGATCTCGAATAGATAGGCCTTTTGAACATTTACCTGACTGTGTAGCTATTTAAATATCAAAAGGTAATGCTGGTCCTTGATAAGTACTTTACGGTCTACCTGAGGTATTGTACACTCAATTATATCAAAGAAAATTACAGGAGATGTTTCACAGCCATTGAGATATTGGCCTATAGACCCGTCATGAGTCTTAGGACCAGTGATTTGTCCATCAATGTGTTGAAATGTGTCGAATTGGCCACTCATTAAAATGAAGGATACATATGCCCCACTGCAATGGTCTTCCGACGTGAAGTTCAATTAGGTGAATTACACCTGACTTTCACCCTATATTTGTTACAGTACCGTCACAACCTATAACATCTAATTCTTCTAGAGAAATGTTAAGTTCAAGTAAATGGAAAAGTACGCTTGAGGCTATGTCAGCCGAAGTCCCCGTAGAAGGTGAAACATATCCAATGTAAACTGATCCTGGCTCTTGAATAACGGAATATTGTTCTTCTTTTTTAGTTCTTCGAAAGTACATAGAGTTGAATTTTTTAAACAACCAAATGCCATCGTTACGGCAATCAAAGTAAAGTGCACGAAGCACTTCATCTGGCTGATGCTGTATAGACTGCCTGTAAAGACTTTATTACCTTCTAATTTTGTTTTTGTCCACCACGTGCGATGAATCCATTTTTATCATTAGTCCGATGTCTTCTAAAATCAACCGTCATCAATTTCAGTATTTATGGGTTCGTGTAGGGCTGTGAACGTAAAAAAAACGAGAGTATTAATAAAATATGCTTAAAAATATTATTGATAAAGAAAATCTAAAATGACGTGTGGATCATTGTTCACGCAATGTATGCAAGAATACCTTTACTGTGTACTACCAAAATGTCAGAGGTATGAGAAGCGAAGTAAATGTATTTAATTTATCCATGTTCGAGCCAGATTATGATGTGGTGCGTTTCAAAGTAACTTGGTTGAATTCTAGTGTAATGGATTCAGAGTTAAGCGTGAATGGTAATAATACGGAATACAGAAAAGATAGAAATTCACAACGAGCTGTTAAATCATTAGGTGGTGCAGTAATGATAATGATCATAGACACGGAGAAATCAATTAGATTACCTGAGCTTGAAACTGATAATGAAGATATCTGGATTAAATTATCTATTAATAATTACTGTCACTCATTAGTTACTTAATTATTATCACTGTATATATGCACTGTCTATTTTCCGTCTGATTTTGCAGTTGATCTGTATGAAACCTTTTTTTGATTAGGTATCATTAAATTGTGTAATGGGCAAAGACATAATAATTCTAGGAGACTTTAAACAGTCCGGATTATATGTCCTCTCAGATTCAAAAACGTGAGCCTATCTACTGAATTGGGATTGTTCTCGAATATAATGGGACTTAAGAGAAAATAATTGTTAAAAATCAAATTAGAAAAATACTTGATTTTATAATCACTAATTTGGATGGCATTCATATTACACCTGTGAACAAAGATATGGTAATATTTAAGGAAGAAAAATTACCCAGCAATTTATTTCGATCTTGTAATCCCTACTATGGCCTCCTGTATTATAAAAAGTTAGTCAGAGTTCCCCGGTACTTCCTATAATTTCAAAAGAGGAGATTATTTGAAACTGTATGAAAATTTAATTGTTAGAGATTGGGGCCCCATTATTAAAACTGAAGATATTGGAGTAGAATGGTTTTACGACAATTTGTATAAAGCCATGGCCATTGCTATTCCTAAATTTAAATTATCGTGGTACAAATATTCTTCCTGGTACTATTATGAACTAATTAAAAAATAAAGAAAATACATCGACACAGAAAGTTATTTAAAAGGAATGGTTCAGTATATCACCAATCCATGTATGTAAATAAAATGAAGATCTGAAGTAATAAATCTGATTGAGGAAACGTTTAATGTTTATTCAAGAGATTCAACTAACTAGAGGGCTGTTGCTTTTTACCGATAAATTGAACCGCTCTTGAACACAACACCCGAGTACATCCTCTTTTGAAGGAAGTTTATTTAAAGCAAAGTCACTTGGAAGCCCGAAGATAGGGCACTTCAAGGACTGTCTAGTTACCTTTGACATCGTGTTAAAGAAGTACAAGTGACACTAATTGTTACAATCAACGAAGCTTGAACACCATACACCGTAACGAGTTGGAGATTGTACACTGAACGGTACTGCGCCGGACTCATTGGTACAAAGAGAAATGACTAATGCAGTAGTGGATGGGCGCTGGAGAGTGGGGGAGCAAGTGTCGACTTATTCCAGGTTGAAAGTTATACTACTAAGAAAGAGAACTACTAAGATAGGGCACTTCAAGGACTGTCTAGTTACCTTTGACATCGTGTTAAATAAGTACAAGTGACACTAATTGTTACAATCAACGAAGCTTGAACACCATACACCGTAACGAGTTGGAGATTGTACACTGAACGGTACTGCGCCGGACTCATTGGTACAAAGAGAAATGACTAATGCAGTAGTGGATGGGCGCTGGAGAGTGGGGGAGCAAGTGTCGACTTATTCCAGGTTGAAAGTTATACTACTAAGAAAGAGAACTACTAAGATAGGGCACTTCAAGGACTGTCTAGTTACCTTTGACATCGTGTTAAATAAGTACAAGTGACACTAATTGTTACAATCAACGAAGCTTGAACACCATACACCGTAACGAGTTGGAGATTGTACACTGAACGGTACTGCGCCGGACTCATTGGTACAAAGAGAAATGACTAATGCAGTAGTGGATGGGCGCTGGAGAGTGGGGGAGCAAGTGTCGACTTATTCCAGGTTGAAAGTTATACTACTAAGAAAGAGAACTACTAAGATAGGGCACTTCAAGGACTGTCTAGTTACCTTTGACATCGTGTTAAATAAGTACAAGTGACACTAATTGTTACAATCAACGAAGCTTGAACACCATACACCGTAACGAGTTGGAGATTGTACACTGAACGGTACTGCGCCGGACTCATTGGTACAAAGAGAAATGACTAATGCAGTAGTGGATGGGCGCTGGAGAGTGGGGGAGCAAGTGTCGACTTATTCCAGGTTGAAAGTTATACTACTAAGAAAGAGAACTACTAAGATAGGGCACTTCAAGGACTGTCTAGTTACCTTTGACATCGTGTTAAAGAAGTACAAGTGACACTAATTGTTACAATCAACGAAGCTTGAACACCATACACCGTAACGAGTTGGAGATTGTACACTGAACGGTACTGCGCCGGACTCATTGGTACAAAGAGAAATGACTAATGCAGTAGTGGATGGGCGCTGGAGAGTGGGGGAGCAAGTGTCGACTTATTCCAGGTTGAAAGTTATACTACTAAGAAAGAGAACTACTAAGTCAGCATTTGCCACAAAATCTCTCCGGGAACATCTAGAAACTATCATGAAAATTGCAAATTTTTGATATTTTTCATAAAAATTTGAAATTTTGACTAAAAAGCGCAGCCTGAAGATATAATCCGAAGTCGGAATTTTTTATGGGTTATAAGGACCACCAACCACAAACTTTAAGCACTAGCTGCAGACTGATATCGAAAAAAACGGTTTTTTGATCAACCCTACTGTTTAGTCTCTAACATTTTACACTACTAACCTACTACTCTCCAGCATTTAACCCTAAACGCTAAATTAAGACCCATGAGAACGTACTGATTTTGTGGAACATATAACATGACTAAGGAAGAAGTCAAGGGAAGATAAAGAAGGAAAAAGCTGATATTGATGAAAGTCGTCGTAACCAATCACATTAAACATTTCTCAGTGGATAAATTTTAAGAGCTCTTATTTCACTGTGGACAAGAAGTCTGTCCCTTGAATGAAAAATGCTGAGCAGTCTGGCAGATATACTTTCTTGTCGGGAGGGAAGAAAAATGTAGGACTTTTTTGCAGAGGAGCTGTAAAAAGAGTTAGAAGCAATGACGTCGGAAGTCTAGGGGTGAGAGACCGTTCAAGGAAGCGGAGAACGAGCAGTGGAATAACGGGCAGACGGAGACGAGTGAATTTAAGGGGCGGCGCGAATGAGAAAACAGCATGACGGTCGGAGGAAGGAGAACAAGCATGGAGTGAAAATGAAATAATTAAATTGCGGAGGATGCTGGCTGGAGAAGCGAATGGCTCGAAACGTTAAGTGGATGTAGGGAGAGCAACGTGGGGGCGAGCGGTGAATGATGTAGGCGAAGGTGCTGCCATGGAGGAATACATATATGGTGATGCCGGGCATATTATTTCAAGAAATGAAGCAGGGCGAAAAGCATGAAAAGGTGATGGAGGAACGGAAGAGAACAAGGGCAAGCAGCGGGCGGCGGGGGTAGACACACACACGAGAAGAGAGAGCAGGATGGAGAAGGAATTAGAGGCTGAAAACTTCGAGCATTTAAGGGAATTTTAAAGTCATATAGTTTCTAAGGTCATTTGTAGTTTAAATAAGAGGCTCCGTGAAGCCGTAATTTATCATGTAACCATTTTTTTGTCAACAATTGTTTTGTAAATCGATCCACTAAAATATTCAGTGAATTTTTTTCCGGGTGAGTGACAAATACGCTAAAAAGCTTGCAAGAAAAATTTTTTTGTTCGCAATCTCTGGCGTGACGTCACACTCTGGCGACTCATCTTGGCTGCAGCTTATCGGCAGCGTGTCATCTCTACTTTTTTTAAATGCTCAAAGGGTGAAAAGAGGATTACGAGTGACGCCGGAGTGGCGGAAATGTTTAGTGCCGCTCTTATCGTATTCAATGCATCGGGCTTTACTGTGAAATTTGCTCATGAGGAGAGTAAAGGTCAATAGGACTTGGGGTGTTAACAGAAAAGGAAAAAGGTGCCCATCCGAAGGAAGAGATTTATTCACCTAGACGCGTCACAAAAACAATTTAAACAAATAAAGACGGGGTGGGCCAGCAGAGGAAGAGGTATTGCAGTGCCATACGCCTGGGAAATATCCGCGGAGGAAGACGAGAGAGAGGGGTGGTTACGGCCAGCAGTGCCGCGGTCTGGAAGCAGGAGAACGGTGAACAGCGAGCGCAATGGCACCACATTCAATCAAGCATTCTAACAGGCCCGGTCGGCGGTCATTGCATTGCGTTGATGACAGAAGTTCTGCCTCCCACTGGTGGAACTCCCGTTCCCAGCACTTTCTACTTAATAAGAGATGATGGAGATATCGGTGGTGGTTGATGATGTACCAATAGGGACATTGCTCGGAGACGTAGACTGTGTATCAGGGAAAACTAAGGCCGTGAGTGAATTAAGTCGGCGTCATGTTGGTAAGACGTGGTTCAGTTCAGTTAGTTTATTTCCTCATTGTTACATAAAATATACGGCAAAAATAACAAAACAATGGATCACAAAAGCAAAGCAAGGACAAATGCGAAACTCGCTATAGTTTCACTTCTTCAGTGGTGATAGGTCTAGGCTTCAGTTTGGAAAATCTATGGGAGCGGTAATAACCCGAGATTGGCCTAGGGACGGTGGAAAACTCGCCTAACCACCGCCAGTTCACCAAACAATAAGAAAGAATAAATAAATAAATAGAACATGTGCAAGAATTTCGATAACTCTTTAGAAAATAGATGTTAATGTAGGGTGTAAAAGGCCCATTGTTCACTTATTGTGAGATTTTTTCGACATATGATTACTGGGCATGACTTTGAGTCACTGGATCAACATGCACTTTCACTGTAACTTCCTTCTTCTCTATGTTCCTCTCCTAGGGCTGCACTGGGATAATTGGATGCTCTACTACGGCGAGAAACGTGGCTCTCTCATGTCGTGCTACGGCATTTGGATCTCCATGTGGTATAGAATCGGGGCGTGGAATGGCGCTTAGTCCGAATCTTCTTTATGCCCCACATAAAGGTATGAGGAAGAGATCATTGGGCCGGTAGGTGAGCTGTTACTTATTGGGTCTAGCTCCAGCTGATTTTTGAGGGAGGACTGTTCAAATATCCCTTTATTTTTGGAGCTCCATCAAACCGAACCATCCAGTTGAGCACGAGGGACGACTCGAGAGCGGTAGTGGACATTAGGGTGCCTCGTTTGGCCACTTTTTTCTAGGAGCGAATCGTAATACCCGGCAAAAGTTGCTTATCCGGATGGATATTACAGATATGATTTTTTTTCCAAATCGGATAATATCTTCTGCTCGCTACTTTGCCTTAAAGTTTCGAAAATTTCGACGAAAAACGCTAAAATTGTCAAGAATTTAAATTTGGTTTGAGCGAGCACACTTTTTTGGTAATGAGATAAAACTTAGGACTGTAATTGACATTTAAGCGCAAATGCGCCAACTATATTGCACTTAATTATCGAGCAGATGACCTTTTACGGTGCCCCCGAAAGCGCGGTTGCGTGGTAGGCAACCCGCATCGCACAACCGCATTTTACGCGCTGCCTGCGAAAAATGACGCGAGGAAGGCATTTTTTTCAGTCAACGATGTGGAAATCATGTCTGGAATTTTCAAGGGTAGTCACCAAGATGGGAAAGACTCTATTTTATGCCATCGCCGCCTATACTCACTTTATTTTCGGGTAAGATGTAAATTGAACTTGAACTGGAAACTAACATTCGGGACTCAATATGCCGGTTATGTGCAATTCGAAGGTCATAGGTGCCTCCTATGCGGCCGGAAAAGTGTTAAATCTACTATGATCAAGGAAATGTGCAGCTCCTCGCTCACCTGGCTAGCGACACTGGCCAAGCGACCCAGAGCCCACCACGTGGAGGTGGCTGCACCTTGGGCTCCTCCGCCTGCCCTACCCAACCAACCAACCATAGTAATGTAGAGTTTATTTAATCTGAATCGTCACCGTCCGGAAATATTGTCAACAATTGAGATTTCCATTGAAATTTTGTCAGAACTTGCCTGGAAACTAAAGTAGATCTGATGACGCCATCCCTGGCGTCACTACCACATACACGGGAGGCTGCTTCGGTGACTAACTTCACTGTCCATTCCACTTTTTCCAGGTATTACGATTCGCTCCTAGAAAAAAGTGGCAAAACGAGGCACCCTATTGGTGCGGGCTGTGGTGTGCTCGCCGCGGGGAGCCGGCGATGGAATACGCTGAGCGGCGAATGAAGAGTTCGGAGAAGTTAGAATGAAACGGAAGGCATTGGGACGCAGGACAGAGGAAGATGGGGGCGTATTTATGGATGGTTTGCGAGGAAGTGGGAAGCCTTTGGGAGGGGGAGGGAGAAGGGATGGGTGTAGAAATACGCTCGGATCGGCGGGGCACCGTATGACTGACTGCACACACCGTCATGGAGCGTACGACTCGGAATAAGAGTGTAAGTGACATTAACTTAATCGGCGAGGTGCGATTGAATTACTGGCGCCTTTGGGGTTGAAGGTGGAATGGGGATCAAGCGTCGGAGCCCTTAATGGGGAGGATGGAAAGGTCGTGTGAAGGGTGATGGGAGTGAGAAATATTAAACTTTCATGAGTTTTAATGGGTAAGTAGCGAGCAAGAATGTTTAACAGGTCTAGGTGAGACTATCTTCATGGTTCTTGTGCATGGGATCATTTTTTTAAATCCAGAATTATCATCTTTTGCTCTTATTGGCCTTCTGTTTTTATGTCACTCATAATATTATTTTTCCCTTTAAAGGTGCACTTCACCGGTCGTAAAATTTCATCAACAGTCTGAGAGCATGTAGCTGTTTTACTTCATGTGCAATAATTAATGAATGCTGATTAATGCGAGCTGAGTGACGATTCTTTAATGTTCGTCAACGTTCGTAGATGAAGCTTTTCATGTAAACTTGTGCCTAAGAGGTAACATTTATTATAAATATACACTTAATATTTACCCATTTTTATATTTCTTATCCCTTTGTCTATTTCAATGCTTTTCCAGTTGAAAATTGCGTTCGTCAGAACTTGATGGCTCGAATATCAAATGCTTACAAAATATTCGTTTAGCGATTTCTTTTTTTTCAAGATCCAAAACAAAGATAATTTCTTTTTTACCCGGCCGATCCAAACGCTGTAAGACAATATTAGATTTTATGCTCCGATGGGCGTTACCCACAAGGAGTCTATAACACTTGTAATACATTATCCCAGCCGTTATGGATATCTGTCTTATGATTCAGTTTGAAAATTGTTTAGAAGAGTAGGTGGAAGTGCCAGGCATTCAAAAATTAGGAATATGTGTCCTCGGTAAGATTTTTTCGCAAAATCAAGATTTAAAAAACCTTATTTTCAAAAACTTATATTATGTAGAATTTTACTAAGTGATAAATTAGTGTATCTAATGGTAATACAAGGAAAGAAAAACTCTCGGTGTAATTCGGTAGATGCTTCTAATATGTACGGGAAAGCGTTTATAGGCTTAGAGAGAATATGGTGAGATACGCAGCTTCGTTGATGACCTGCTGTCAGCGATATGTGCCTCAAATACTCAGTGATCGTTTACTGATCTCTTCCAACAGGCACTTAAAGGGGATCGCGTGCCTTCGATTATCTCCCTCATCACGAACAGATAGGACTGCTTCGTAATGGTCTATGCCGTGGACCGTTGGAAAGTCGGGAATGAACCAGTGTTCTTCATCATTTACCAAACCAAACCTACCATAATCCTATCTGTGCACGCGGATGATGTAGCGCTCCTGTCATGTCACCTGAAGAAGAGTGTTGTCATAGAGAAGTTGCAAAACGCTGAGTCCGTTGCCTGGTATCGCCGATGACTAGTAAGAGTGAACACCGGATAGGCGAAGGCCATCGGTTTTCATCCAGCGTGTGGAGCGCCGCGAGGAACCCACCTGTTGGTTGATGGAGTCTCCTTATCGCGGAGCTACAAGGTAACCAATCTAAGAGCGCAAGGAGAGAGGTTTGCTGGAAACTTCAAGCGGAGAGTTTCCATTCCAAGGAATTTGCGGTGCCTGTTCACTTCGGCCAGCCCACTGCATCTTTCTATGCCGCCAGTAGAAAATTATGTGCCGCTTAATGCCCGTTTAGTCCACACGCTTGCCATGAGGCGCCACTTGCCTCTCGTCCGGATCTTTTAATTATTCCATGCAGCCATTTGGTAGGATATACGTTGTATCAGTTTCTGGAGCGGGTTTTTACTTCTATTCCGAGAAGATTGCAGATTAAATTACGTTGTTCCCTTCTGCTTGAAACCAAGACCACCGTAATCGGCGGCGTTCCGCCACGTTTCTCTTCTTTGTGAATGACGTCGAACTTCAGAGTAATTGATAGTTTAGTGGGCTATCAGTTACCCTCTTCCCAACGGTGTTTTTTGCATGACTCCATCTCGTGAGCTACTTTTCGTCTGGCTCCTAGTATTGGATATCCTATCTCGCAGCCCAGCCAAGAGAAATCTCGTACTAGTCCAGCTCTAGGGATCACTGGAACGCGCAGGCCCGTTGTTTGCATCATGGCTGTGGTAAAAAGGAGGGGGAATTGATGTTTAGCATTTAAAAAGGAGACATATCACCGCTAAGCTATTTAGTGTCCTTCAACCATTCTCACCAATCCCTTATCGTAAATTCACATACTTACCAACTTACCAATATTTTTCTTTTTAGCGGTTCTTTGGAACTGTCACTCTGTATGAAGTCAAAGAATATATCACATAGAAACGGGGATTAGTATTCGGTGCAGCCGATGGGTTATTTAGTAGAGTTATAGACTGAAGGCACTATATGGATCCCTGAATTGAATTTTTTTCGTTTTCTCCGTTCTGTGGTTATTCTACATTGCATAAAAACAAAGTCGTTCAAATTATAATAAATGATATCCTCCATTTAAACGATTTGATATTGTTTGCTCATAACACTGTGAAGAAGTCATGGCGTTACTATCTACTATTAATTCAGCATGTGGATGAAATTCAGCAGCTAAAAACGTATAAGCAACCTTGGATTAACGATATAATTTATTTTGAAATACAGAGAAGAGATGCATTATTTAGAAAGTGGAAATCTAACCCAACAAAAGATTCACATAGACAGAATTACAAAATACAAAGAAATAAAGTCACTGCCTTGCTAAGAAAGACCAAAAATAACTTCTACAGATCAAAATTTGTAAAACATAAAAATAACATTAGAAAAACCTGGAAACTAATAAACAATCTCAGAAGAGCTCCAAACAAAACAAATGTTGACGCACTAATAAAAAGTAACTTTCGGAAAGAGTGGAATGTAAACATTGTTTGCGAAGCTTTTGCTTCACAGTTCACTAGCAATATTAAAAACATACTGCCAAACTGCTCACACCACCTCCTCAGTGATTGTAATATTAATATTAGCCCCCATACCTTCTCACTAATGCCAATAACGGCAATTGAAGTACGCAATATCTTAAACAACATGAAGAAAAAAAGCCCTGGATATGATAAAATTAGATTGGTGGACCTTACATATAGACAGGAATTAACCACAATAATATCAAAGTGGTTAAACCTAAATATCGAACAAGGAAAGATGCAAGCTAATTTAAAACTTGCAACAATTAGGCCAATTTATAAACAAGGAAAGAGAAATGATACTAACAACTATCGTCTAATATCTATTCTTCCCTCACTTGATAAAATCATGGAACGCTATGTTGCCAACCAGTTGAGAGGTTTTCTTGCTAAATTTAATGTCATCACTCGACACCAGTATGGATATCAACAACAAAAAAGTACTAAAATTCTTCTTGAAGACTTCAGCGAAGACGTTCGGAAATGTCTAAATAAGAAACATTCCGCACTCGCTGTGTTTATCGATTTTCAAAAAGCATTCGATACAATCGATATAAACATTCTTTTGAAAAAACTGGAACGATCAGGAATACGTGGAGCACCGCTCTCCTGGCTTAGATCTTACCTCAGCGACAGGAAAATAGTGGTCAGGTTGTTCGATCATCACAGCACAATAAAAACCATAGAAACTGGTGTTCCACAGGGATCCATTTTAGGACCAATTCTATTTCTTTTATACATCAATGATATTACCTGACCATATTAAAAGATGTAAAATATATATGTATGCAGACGATATCGCTTTACTTTCGACCAGTAAGTCCTTTGAGATGGCAAGGCAAAAACTTGAATCCGATTTTTGTGCCATCCAAAGATGGTGTCATAACAATAAATTAGTAATTAACAATAAAAAAACTGTTACTTTACAATTTATCAGTGTTAAAGAAAAAAGAAAAGCTATAAACTTAACGCTTCATTCCCACTTATGCTTGCACTCCACTCAGGGCTGTCAAACAAGCAATACCTGCCGCTTATATTCATGTGTATTAATTTCCCAGGTTGATAATTTTAAATACTTAGGTTTGATTATAGACGAAAAATACAATTTTAGGCCACATTTGAATTATTTGTGTGGAAAGCTTCGATGCATTCTGTTTCAATTATCTCTTTTAAAATATACGTTGTCAACTGAGGTGAAAAAGTTACTTTACCAAGGATTAGCCGAAGCTATCATACGATACGGACTAACCGTATGGGGTACAACGTACCGAAGTTTTTTATACGAGGTATTGAAAATTCAAAATAAAATAGTAGCCTGTCTGGATGTAACTGAGTCCAATGTATCAAATATATATATGAAATTAGGTTTATTACCATTACCAGAACTTTTTCAGTATGTAATAATATGTGAAAATGTTTTCCAAAACAAGTTTAAAATACAAAGAATTTTTAAACATAATATTGGACTTCGCTGTATCGAAAAATATTATGTTCCAAAATGTAATAACAGGCACGGTAAGAGTTGTTTAATGTATATTGTACCAAAGATAGTCAATAAGCTACCACAAACCTTACGTGAAACTGAAAAAATCTCTGTATTAAAGAGAGAAGTAAAAAAATGGTTGTGGAATAAAGAAATATGCAATTGAGTCAATAGGGTAAGCTAACAGCTGATAAAATTAAATGTTGTGAACTTAATTTTAAAATAATATACCAAGTTCTTAAACTAAGAAGTTTACATATGATTTTTTAGAAATTTTTATAAATATGGTTTATCCATTCATAACTTTTATTACATTTTGGAATATAATTATGTTTTCTTTTAAAATTTTTTATCTGTTTTTGACTGAAAAATGCTGTGCATTCTATAAAAATAGTTAAAAAATAAACGAAACAAAGGTAGATTTTAATGTTGTGATAGAAATTGTACTTTTTGTTTTGTGTATATTTATGTTTTTTATTACTATTAAATGGGTTTGTCTTTTACTTTAAACAAATTATAATTTCTGACAATTGAACAGGTAACTAAATACATTATTACATTTTTATTTATTTATTTATTTTTTATCTTTTTTTAAACTTGAACTAATGTACTAATGTATAAATATAGTATTTAATCGATTTTAAATATGTATTGAACTACCTAGTGAAAATAAATAGACATAAATAAGAGCACCTGCCGACAAGCCCGGAAAGGCTTAGCAGGACTTAAAAGGTATCCTATGTATGTTATGTATGATAAATGGCTTGACTGTATTGTATATATCAGTTTGCTATATTAATAATAGCGATCGTAATTTTATAATTAAAAAAAAAATAAAATAAAATAAAAAAAAAATAAAAAAAAAATGAGGCAATTTCCTATTACTAATAGGTCTTATGCAAAAATATGAATAATAAAAAAATTGCAAAACATGACAGGGCAAAGTTTTGTAAGGAGGAACTTGAACGTAAAATTTAATAGTCTCTAATTTCTTTAATTCTGCAACGCACTAGACAGTTCTTCCTGACGCACTACATGCACAGACTATAATTATGGTATTCACCCAAGAAATAGTTATTCATTCACTTCCTGCGGTGGGATTTTAATTGTAGTTTTCGTATGACAAGAGGGTAATTGTTTGGCCGGAACTGACTGACCCATTAACGTACCATTAGGTAAAGAGTATAACAAATACTTCGTAATTTTCAAAATTTTTAATTGTTGCTGATATGACTGGTTTCCATATTGTACATCATTTTCCGTAGTCATCTCATTGGTGAAAGACATTGAAACTGGTCATGTCTGCCACATTAAAAATTATGGAAAATTACTAAGCAAACTTTATCCTAGTGAGTGTACCATTAAGTGACGTCGCTAAAAATGGGTCAGATACGTACCACGAGGTGATCATATCTGTTATGTCTTCTCATGGATGTAATCAACAGTAACTGATCAATGTTTTGCAACATTGATGGTCAACGTGGCAAATTGCACTAGAAAACTCTTTAATTAGGTAAATATTCTGGTGTTTCCTGTAGCCAAAATTTGGCTTTTGCTGACACGAACAGCAACTCCACCCTAGTTATTGCTTTTTATGGAATTTGCTGCAATTGAAGTTGGAACGTTTCATTCTGGTTACTTGCGAGGATTCGGAAAAAAAGACTACTAGCGCTCGACGCCCGATGCTTGAACTAAACAGACATTAATAGGCCCCTTTGACAAGGGAAGATGCAAGGGGCTGCTTACAGCTGATCCTGTCTCCACAGGGGCTAAGCATGGTCACTAAATGACTACTACACAATATATGTGCACGCTATTTTTTTAGTAGCACCTGTAAGACCGAGAGAGCCAAAGTCTACCGTATACCGAATTCAAGTGGTACAGAACTCCGCACTTTGGATAATCTTGGGCCGAGGCCGCTATGACCAGTTCTCCGGAATGTCATAAAATAGGAAGGTGACCCACTTTATGTTCACTTGCTGAAGACAACGCGATAGTTCTTTGACAAGGCGGCTGATTTAAAAATCTGGGCATTTAGCAACCTCTCCGACACTGATAGCCAACTGGCTTTACTTCCCGAAACCCACCTGGGCACAGCAACTTTCCTCCTATAGAACGAGAAGCCGAGACTTCTCCAGTAGAATCCTCCCTTCTAAACACTTGGGTAAGAATAGAAGAGTGTATGGGGTAGAATTATACTCCTGGTAGAAGGCAGCAGACTGGGAAGACGATATTCTTGGACACAAAAGGCCTAAGCCTAGAGGAGCCTTTGGTATATACGCTCACAATTTTAAGGAGTTTGTGGCCCTTTTTGCGGCTCTCCCGTATTATCCGGAAGTAAAGGGCCTGACGTAAAGGTTTGACTAGTAGTCATCGTATAATGGAGCACGTGATCGATGAGCTATCTTTGAATTACCATGCACGTTTCGTCTACGGGTGAATTTTGGTATGATATTATACATATATTGTTGGGGAAATGCTGGTGACGAATATGTCTCTCGTTTACATGTAAAAATTGAAAAGTCTTTGGAATTATACAAATATCAACTTCATTCTCCGTTGTTTTAGATACATCTACCTACCCTGCAATCCACCTCAAGGGCGTGTGGCAGGGGGTGAGCTGTCACCAAAATGCATTAATTACACTGTACCATATTAAAGCTGATATAACTACGACTATTGATGCATTAGCATAAATTGCTAAGTACAGTTGCAATATTAGCCGGTACCCCCCTTTCACATTAAGCGGAGTTTTTCTCCTTTTGAAAATTATAGAACGGTAATTCTGTGAACTGTGGTTATTATTACTCTCGCTGAAGTCAATAAGCTGAACATCGGCGATCCATATTCTCTACATAATACTAAATCACCAAAATACCACCACTTCCAAGTGCCTTGAGCTTTGATATTTGCTATCTCCGGTGTAAATAATTTATTATGTCTTTATTGTTTGTCGTTTTTGCACATCCTCCTAAGTGAGAGACCTGAACATAACCCATTTCCTCCCTCAAATATTTTTCCCCGTCTCTCTCAGTGCATATTCGCCGACTTCCTTCTCCTACGCAGCGCTTTTTCCAACTCGAAGGTCTTGTATCTGCGGAGACCGTCGTCAAATATTCCTTAGCCTCCAGATCAAGATAATTTGGAATTCAGGAAGGGTAAATACAGCCAATGACGGAACTGGAAATTTATTCATCTGAATAGCTTCTATTGTAACTGCCGGGCTGTGCGAATGAGGGGGTGAGGAGGTTGAATGCTGCGATACTCCCTCACATCCTTTGAATCCCAAACAATTTTTACTCACGGATAAAAACTATTGGAGCGAAACGGAAAAATCATCTTTATTCGAATCGGAAGCTTGCTTACATACGTAAACCAATGATTGCGTTAGATCCAGTAAGATCTTATACTTTTGTGTTAACTCCAATAATTGCTCTAATCTTAAAATCGAGCAACTTACACATCGTTATCTAAATGTAAGTGCAGTGGTTTAATTTTTCAGATAGGGATTAGTAAATATTATTGTAGTATAGGAATAAGTACAAGTATTACCTTTTCTGCAATTAAATGGTTTAATAAAGTATGTCATGCATACTAAGCCCCCAAATTTAACGGTCAGTAAAAGTTACTACAGAGATTAAGTTTTTTTGGCTCAAAATGAGTAACGTGGTGGCAAAATTAAACAACCACACAATTCTTTTGGAAGGGTCAGAATTTTAATTAATGAAAATTAGGTATTACTCTGATTTTTTCATCGGAAGCATGACGAATTGGGCATAGATAATTTTTTTGATTTTTGGAAAGCGAGACTAAATACGAGTTTCCAATTTAGTCGCAAAACAATGGCGAGAGCAAGATCACTCGGGCGACGGATGATATTTTAGACACATTTCATCAATATATTTGCGCCATATACTTCCGCATGGCCCCGCATCACTGAGGTAAGGGGTTCATTTGCACTGAATTTATGTGATGAAGTTGGATTGATGGCGTTTATTCCAAAGGAAATATGCCAGTTTAGAGAAGACGTTTTGTTTCAGCTACATTTTTTCGTTCAAATTCCATCAAATTCTCTTTTTTAGCGACTAGATCGATTATCCAATCGAGTGTAACTAAACGTGTATAATTTATTTCCTATACATGTAACTGATTTTTTTTACCATTACGTTTTTTCCCCGATATAGAAACTCATAGTCTGTATAACATTGGTATCATATTGTAACGTGCATGTTTTTGAAATTCCTGCCACTGACAAATATTTGCGGGTTTTCCTTATAGCATCTAAGTTCGTTGATTCATTAACTTTTGTAGGATACAGTGCGGTGCATGATGGTGAAAATTCAACCTTTACCACGTACGTCCTTCTGTGCTATGCAAATGTAGATTTAAGAGAATGTAGGTGTGTGTGGGTGAATTTATATCGCAATGCTTACGTTTACAATGTCACAAAGGCACAGCAGTTTTTGCATTGCATCAAAGTCAAAACTGATACCGCATGCATTTTTGCAGGTGAAATATTTTTTTAATTCATGGAACTGCTCGCACATTTGCGTGAAATGTGTTTCCAATAAGACGGGACTCCTTTCTTTTTCCGCTCTCAAGCGGGTGGCGTCGCGTCGGTTGCCGAGGGAATTTATGCCTCGAGTAAGAAGAGTGGGTGCGCGGGATTCCATTTCCTCCCCAACTCCACCACCCATCCCTCTCTGAAACAGGAGGAGACCCTTTCTATATCAAAGAGGGAGAGTGGGAGGAGGGGAAGTGGGTGACGACCAGCATTGATTAAAGAAGAGAGTAGATGGTGTCTTGACTCATGAAAGTGAGTCCTGTTTTATCGTGAAATTATGATCTACCTAACATGTCTATACCGCAAAATCTGTGAATTAACTCATTCGACTTCGCAGTTCCTTGCAGCTATACTATTTTTTCGAAAATATAAGTTATACCAATTTTAATAAATATATTCGGAACATGCTCTTGTATGGTAAGTGAAGACTAATCAATGACATCTGCAGGGAAATATAGATCGGAAGCAACGGATATGTGGTGTTATCGAAAAATGATGAAGATCAAATGGGCGGAGAGAATCAACAAAAAGGAAGTCCTACGAAGTGTTGGAGAGAAAAAAGTATGATAGAAACTCCGAAGAAGGATTGGAAAACTTATTGTACACATTTTGTGACGCAACAGCCTAATGAACACGATAATGGAAGGTGAAATGTATGGGAATAACATCAGAGAAAGACCAATTAGAGAATACCTTAGGAAAATTTCTAAGGATATCAAAGTGAATAATGACGTGGGAATGAAGCGCTTGGCGGAGAGGAGAGTGGAGAGAATATAGCAGACCTATCTTTGGATTGATTTCTACTGATGATTGTGACGATTCCGCTTCTTGTGTGGCTCCCCCTTAATTAATAAATTGCGAGTGTGCTGTTGGCGCCGCCGTTCGCTATCTCTTGCTGTCTCGGGCGGAAGGGTGGGCGCTGTGCCCGGCTTGTGCAGGTGGAGGTGCGGCCAGAATGCGGTCGGCAGCTGGCTGCTAAGGGAGTTGGAAGTGCTTGGGGTGGGAGGGTAATGAGCAAGATAAATGTAAAGATCTAGATTAGAAATGTACGGACAACGTTTGTCCTCGACCGATGCCGACAACCGAGGCAATAGAGGTTTTGAACAGTAGAAATATGAGGTTTTAGAACATTATAGTTTTATATTAAGCATCACAATTGATGACATCACATGGCTCAAACTCACTTAAATGCTTGGAAATAATTTTTACTTGTAGTAAAAAGTTTATTCACTATCTTCCCCATGTACTGGATAGGTCAGTTTTGGTTTCGTTGTCCATAATTTCCCAAACTAGAGCTTTAGGTAGTAGGTAGCCGTGAATGCCTATATGGAAGAAGTTTAGGGGTTTAAGGGATCTACGTCTAAACCCTTGAGCTGCCTCAGGGACGTGTGGCGCTAAGGCTGGAGTGAATAGGGAAAGAGTAGAGGCTGACGAATGGGCCGAAAATGAATTTCATGGTAAGGTGGCTCTATACTTCCGAGCCGACTCACCGAAAATGGACCATGAATCCTCTTTAAGTGTTGTAAACAGGAGGGCTGGTTACTTCTAGGGACAGGGGTGGAAAGAGAGTGATGAATGGGTACCTCATTGACATCTTCTTCTTCCTCAGATAACGCGTACAGAAAGCAATGCCAGCTTGAACGATTTTACTCGCTCTAGCGTTAGTACGAAAAAATCATCATTTGTTTGTTCTTCGTGCTGATGTAGAAGCTAATCTTTGCACTAAATATTGAATACCCTAGCCTTCAAGGATTGAACGTTTGGCTTCTTGGGTTAAGGCTTCTTGAAGGCTAGGATTGAACATCCTAGCCTTCGCAATATATCCTGAAATATTACAAAAAAGGAAGTTTCGCTATTTTTGAAAAAAAAACTCAATCTTTTATGAGAAAATTAGTCCATTCATATCACCAAGTAGTTCATGGTTCAAAGAGTAAAAAATACTGTAAGTCTGCAGCTCACATGGTAAATCCACTATCGTAAAATACTTAAACGTCAGAAACGAACTTCTTAGCCCAGGTATAGAACC
Source organism: Pyrrhosoma nymphula (assembly GCA_963573305.1). Classification (NCBI taxonomy): domain Eukaryota; kingdom Metazoa; phylum Arthropoda; class Insecta; order Odonata; family Coenagrionidae; genus Pyrrhosoma; species Pyrrhosoma nymphula. The sequence continues at coordinate 98,131,925 of OY754332.1, read as the reverse complement.
CACTTAACGTTTTTTTAGTGTCTCACTCTATTTTTTTGGGTCATTAATGGTGCGTGGAAAAAAGAAATTTTTTTGTCTTCTCGGCAGAGTAACTCTCCCACCTTTTCTCTTCTTTCTGTTATAGAGATATAGAGCGGGGTTGAAATGTTATCCTCTTTTCCACCCTAAAACCCGCATGATGTAAAATTTTCAGATAATCTTTTATTAGCTTTTGGCCCTATAGTCTCTATTGACTGCCTTATTCGTCCTTTCATCCGCTGTTTCACTCCTCATGTTTTGCTCGTAGCAGTTTTTCAAAATGGGATTAGAGGACGCTAGAAAAAAGACTTGCCCAATGTTAAACCTTCCGTCAGTACCACACACAGGTGGGGCCTTTCCCTCACAAACCCGTGTTGGCAGCTGAGAGTCAGGTCGGATTATTTGAATTATATTCTCCTCGGCTTCGACCGGACGGGGTTGAGCTCTTGCAAGTGAAAATACGTGAAATCTATTGAGGCGAACGGAGTCGTGAGACGAGTAGCGAACGCATTGATGCTCAATTCAAGGCGCGTGACGAAAATTGTAGGCACCGCGAGAGCCCTGCGATTGATTGGTAAAAATGTCCGCTACAATTAAATCGGCCTGGACCGGAGCACGGAAGCACGGAACTCAGACCTTCCGAGCAAATTCTCAGACCACCAGGCTTCCTAAAAAAACTAGTTCCCCTGAATACTCAAGAAATTACCACGAAAATCAGATAGCCTTGGTAGCGGAGTGATCTACAGGCCCGGCTAGCCAAAGGTACGTGGTTCGATTCCTAGTCCAGACTTGTTTCAGGAAACTTTGGTAGTGTCTCTTCGAGTTGACCTGGCAAGGCAAAAGTCATGGGGTTCACTCCCAGTCCAGTACGATATTTTCTCATGGTAATATCCACGTATTACTGTAATTAATATGTATTACTATGATGTCAGTCGGCAGGATGAATATCATCTTTACGAGAGAATGTAATTAATTATTTTAGGGATTTTTTGGATAAATTATATGCTGGCATGAATGCTATTGCATTGTATTAACTGAGCATTATATAAAGTATCACATCGGTTGCTTCATAGTTTTCATAGTCATATTACAACTATAAGAACATCGTGCTTTTTGTGTTTGGATTTTTCCTTGAAATAGTGGCTCTTCTTTTGCATAGTTCACACTCTTTGAGTATCATATGTGTCGTTTAAAGAAATGGCTACGCCATGGGTACTCGAAGAAAGTGTTTTTGTACTATATAAATGGTATCGTTATCCTAGTGCCTCTAATTTTGTATAGTGGATTTAATTTAGAAGTTGATACTAATCTCAGATGTATGTAAATCCAAAATATGCTCCGTTGCACTTAGCGTAGCAGCATGCTGGGATCCATCAGTAGCAATAACCAACTCCTATCCAATCACGGCAAGGGATTTAATAGACATCAAGAAAGCAAATTAAATAATTTTGATGTGTGTTTAAAGAAAATATCATTTCTGCGATTCAAATAGAAGCAATTAAATCGTACCGCGATTATGCAATACTATGTCCATCAGCATTTCTCATATTTTGCAAGATCTATGCCACTAAACTATAGAATTTTACCTTTTGAGCTGCAATAACTCTTCGGGTTATCCCTAGGTGTTTCAGTGAATCCACTCTCGGATGTGCTCCCGTCTTCTCCTAAAGAATGAATTTTTTACGCACACTTTTTATTGATTGGTTTCTGTTGTTAGATTGGGTAAATCCAATGAAGTTTTGATCACCCTACAAATATTTTAGGCTCCGGGACCGCAGTCAAGCTGTGTCTCGTAAGCTACGCCGCAATCACTCAATAATTTATAGCAGTATGCTACCAGTGCGGGAATCATTCAAGCCTAGCCTGACCTGGCTAAGAGCGTGAGCCCTCAGTGGACCGAATCAAGCGAAAGAATTTTCAAAGTTGGCCAAGGTATTCATTCGTGTTTACTGCTGTAATTGCTGGTCATATTTTCTGTGGTACTTCAGCCCACCAATTTTACTGTTAGTTAACCTTATTCACTACTCTTTCGTAAGCGAAGTTTACCATACGTTCCTAGAACTACATTGTAAATTTTTATGTCCATAGTTTCATATATTGCTGATGTGATTATTTTATCACCGATCTCTATTTAAAGTCCATTTTTCGATATAATATGTTTTTCTCGAAGAAATAGATGGTATTCGAAGTTCATTTTGGGTACTTGTCCTGGAAGAGGCATTTTTTAATGATTGCAGTCTTCTGGTATCTGCAGAAGTATGTATAGCTATTTTAAAATAAAATAAAAAGATATCGAGGCGAGCGAATATAGCGAGGTTATCCTGAGTGAGGATTAATTAATCGTCCTCAACTGTTCTTTTTCTTGAAGGTTAATGGTCTTGGGTAGGGGTTGGGTTATATTGAATCGTTTTGAATAGTTGCTATTGCAAAGTTCTTTATGTAGTGGCCTGTTCGGCATCCGTCGAATCAGTCGATCACAATGGCTAAGAGTGTGAAGAACGCTCCTCCTGCTGCAGGTTATTGGGTGTCTACTACCTTCGAGGATGCCGTGAATTTCATAACGGCATATTTGGAGAAGTTAAATCCATAATGCTGATACTGCATCATTCAGCTTTCTTCCTAAATGACGAGGAGGAAGTGGAGCTACACCTCGGTTGCAATTTAGACACGATTTTGGATGTGGACATGCTGGAGGTGGACGATCTCTTCGGTGCCGCCAACGAAAAGCTGACGGACATCGAGGAGTTCTCCCAGATGATGGAATCCGGCCTCACCTTTTTGGGCATCGCAGCTTGGTGGTTTACCATGGCGCCTTCTCAACCGAACAACGCACCAAATCCCACGCCTAGGAACACCCGGAACGCCGAATTCTTCTCCCCGGGCTCTGGAGTGAGGAAGGTGAGGATGAAGAATACGTTTGCGGGATGCTTGGCATTTGGGCATACGTGGGATACGGCTTTGATCAATAGGCAGCAGATGAGAAGTGTCGAAAGGTGGCTGAAGGAAAACCCCTCTATGATCGTGGACAATATGCATATATCCGAGTTACCTGCATGGCATGTTTCAACCGATAGATTTGATTTTCAACTTTATAATGAAAGGGGCTATGCTATCTATAACTTATCGCTGACTCCTTTCGATAAGGTAATACGTATGATCTATAAGGATAAAAAACTCTCTTTCAGTACAAAATTCGACGCATTTCTGAGGGATAAAACTAAGGGTAAAGCTGGAGTATTTTGCGAAGAGTGCAAACGATACCATACGCACGGAAAGTGTGACGTTCGCGTAGCATGCGTGAGAGATTCTCAAATTAGAGCCGATAACAAACCAAAGTGTAAACATTGTATGGTCATATACGCGGACTTTGAAGCTTACGTCGATGGATCGGGAGAGCACCACCTTTCTGGTTACTTCGGGTATGCTCAGCAGAAAAGAAATCGTTAAGAAGGCCATCCATACCGTTGACGACGAGCCTGAGATTGCTGCTCATATCGTGAAATGTTAAACATAATGTGTTAAAACTCTGGTCACTTTGTCCTGATTTTGAGAATTCGAAATGCATAATCTGTGGAAGCGAAATTTTAAAAAGAGAAAATGTGATGCACGGGAGATGTAATTACATTGAACCTTAAAAATAAAAAAGATACTAGGAATACTTTTTATTGTCTAATTATGCTAACACTCTTAGGTCGATAAGGCACTTGGAAGGTATTTTTTAGAAAAATGTACTCTTTTGAGAGAGCGGAGAATTTATTGCTTGATGTAAATAATGAAATTAATTTTACCCTTAGTAGGTACAGGCACAGAGAGAGTGCCGACATTGTCGCCTATTAAGCCGTGGTTGCATTACGGTGTGATGCGGGTGAAGACTTTAAGAAGCCTCGACATAAAGGGCATCGAAAAAATCCTATTTTGATTCTCGATCTACGTTATGGATTCCTTGGCGCAGTCAAGGTGGCCTTCGCGGTGCGTGCCCTAGATGCGTGAATCTGGAATGACTCGGCATTCGTGAGACTTGTGCCACTCTGTTTACGAAGGAGGCAGAACACTAGATGGGAGTCATCAAACCTGGCATTCGATATCCAAGGGAAAGCGATGACGCTGGCGTTCTCTTCGCAAACCTAATTTTTCTCCTTAAAATCCACATAACACATCCACCTGGTTTTCGTTGACCTGATATTGTGAGGTATTCAGTGTCGAAATATAGTTTTTTCTACTTTAACCCGTCCGTTGACGGAGGTAGAATTTCACTGAGAACTGAGCACAATTAAAATTATAGATTTGAGAAATGAGAATAAAGCTTCCCTAATAGATAAACTACTCATCAAAAAACAACGAAACCTTTCAATTTTTTTGACAACCAGCCTGTCTCCCTTAGAAGCAAAATTGCCGAAAATACCTTTCTTGATAATTTTGTAACGTAAAATTAGCAGTGGTTGTTAAAATTAGGAAATGAGATATGTTAGTTCTAATGTACATTTTTATAATTTTTCAACACTTGGTTGAATGTTATTTGATTAAAAATTAAAGTTAAGTTCCGAAGAAAAAAGTGGAATGTATATTTTTAAGTGTGATACAGAGGGCTTTAGTTTTGTATGTGGGGCTATCTGGGAAAAGATTTAGTGTAAGGACAAAAGAACTTTTAAAATATTTTATCAATTGTTACAACCAATCAGTTATTACTCATCATTTATCACATTGTAACAAAATATTTGATTCCATAGTGGATACATGTCTCTGACTAAGACGAAAAGCTGGATTTTATTGAGAAATTTGAAGTCATGACACATGCCAAGTATTTTGGTAAGAGTTTGCTGAACGACCTGTTCCCATTTCATAATTCACATGTCTACCTAGTTCCTGTACGTCCTTCCAGAAAGTTCTCTGTAGCGTTAACCTTCAGCTCAATGCTTCTTCATTGTTAGCCTCCGTGCCTTATTGATCCTAACTGATGCTTCCTATAACTCCCCCCTCTTTTCCGTAGCATGATATAATACGAACTAGACACAGGAAAGATGTGTATTGCCCCTTATATTAGCACGCAAGTGTTGATGCCGGTCGGTGTTTACTAATAGACTGTGTGAATGTTTCAAAGTTTATTTAATTTCATTCTCTAAAATGTACTAGCATTAATTCAAGCGTACCGTCGCGTCGTGACGGTAACCCAATAACCCGATTTTTCTTCCGATAAAAACAACAGAAATTATTAAAGAACGGTATCAGAAGTGACTGAAATCTTATGTAGGATTGTCTCGGACCCCTCACTTCCATACTTAAAAAAAAAACATAGAAAAGTTACACCTCCCTCCCCAAAAACGTCTTACGTAGTACTTGAATGACCCCTTGCTGGTTCGACCTTCTCGAAGGCATGTCTCAGAAACTCCGAGTAGCATGGAAGCATCAGTACCACGGGAGAAACTTATCGACCAGAAAGAATCTGCTCAGAGAATGTTATCGTTGACGCGAGGTAGTCTTCAGCGCAGGATAGAAGGGACACAAGAGTGTTTTCATCCTTTTACAAAGCCTTGTTGCGAAGATCCCAGGATTTGCACGCCCATAGCCGAGGTCAGTCGGGCGAGGAGGAGGGTCATTTGCTGAGTTTTGCATGTACGGCCCGGGCTTTACGAAAAGTCTTCCCGCCGATTTAGAGACTAAATCGCTCGAGTAAGCCAATGCCTCTTTTAGTTCAAGGAACATCTCGTCATGAGGAGAAGCACCACTATAACTGACACTCCTTTTAAGAAAAGTGAAAAACTATTTCCAAATGCTACTCAATTGTTTAAAAGGCATTTATTATTTTACAACAATTAAATTTTCCCAGCAGTCAAGCTTTAGCGGAAATATTTTCTCCAGTGAATTAAACAAATTCGTTTTAATCGTATCTTAATATATATAATTCTTCTGTACGTATGTTACTGAACTCCTAAACGGCTGGACTGATTTTGATGAAACTTTGTGTGTGTATGAGCGTGTCCCTGGATGGTTTAGATTCACAGTTGGACCCGGTAGGTGGCGCTGCGATCGGGTTCTAGGATTTTTTTATCGGTGAATAATTTATAGTTATGTTTCCGTACCATAGGTGGCGTTGATGGCGAATACTGTGGTATTTGACGTATGCATCAATACATGCGGAAGTCGTCGCACTTGCGTCGTAGCTTGGCGTTGTTTTGACATTTTTATTTATGTTCGCTGTGTTTCGATATTCCATGTATCACAATTGCGTGCATATTGAGTGTATTATTCATCGAAAAAAAATATTAACGTTTTAAATTATAAATGAAGTGTACTTAAGCACATGCATTGTGCAAATGTTTAAGGTGCAGTGTTGAAGCGAATATTTTACATGATATTCCATAAATTTCAATAATATACATGTCAATTCAATTACAATCAATTTAACCTGCAACTTTTTATTTTCAATGCTTATTTGTTTAGATGATTCTATAAAGTTTACGGAGTTTTAGGCTCATCGAAAATAAACAACATGTAAGTTTGTTCAACAAATTATAACATCCATAAATTTCAATTATGTACATGTGCATTCAATGACAATCAATCTAACCTGCAGCGTTTTATTCGCCTAGCAACTGACATCAATAACAGCGATGTTCAGTGCGAACAACGGTTCGATGCGGCCTCTTTGACTACTTATGTTGCAAATAATGAGCAACTGCTCACTGCTGAACAAAAGAACTGTGATCGAATTAATTTGTCAATTGCAGCACAACAAGGCGGATTTCTTTTTGGACGCACCAGGTGGCACTGGCAAAACATTCCTTATCTCATTGATGCTTGCGCGCATACGATCACAAAATCGTACAGCGTTGGCAATTACTTCACCAGGCATTGCAGTGACTCTGCTTGATGGTGAACGGACTGCACATTCAGCACTCAAGTTGCCACTGAACGTTTACAAAAGATCCAGACGCAATGCGCAACCTAAAGAAGCATTCTGGCATGGCTGAAGTTTTGCAAATATGCAAAATTATTATCTGGGATGAATGCACTATGGCCCACAAGCATTCACTTGAAGCTCTCGATAGAGCGATGAAAGATCTCAACGATAATACCAGACTTTTCAGTGGTGCTCTACTCTTGCTGCCCGGTGATTTTAGACAGACATTCCCGGTCATTCCACGCGCTACATATGCGGAAGAAATTAAAGCATGTTTAAAACAATCTTGCAGTTGGCGAAATGTCAATATATTACGCCTTAACTAAAATATGTGTGCCCAACTGCAAAACAATCCATTGGTACTGTCATTCTCCAAACAAATGCTCAACATTGGCAATGGAAACATTCTGTTGCATGGAAATACACAATGCATTACATTGTCAGACAATTTTTGCAACATGGTAGCCACGAAAGATGCTTTGATTGAAAGCATATTCCCAGATTTGCGCGCTTATTATATTAACCATGTGTGGCTACGTGAATAAGCTATTTTGGCCGAAAACAAATATCGATTTTGACGCTATTATTTTCAAAATGCCTGGCAATGAGATGTCGTTCAAATCGATCAACACTGTTGTCGATCCTGACGAAGCAGTCAATTATCCTGTTGAATTCTTCTACTCACTGGATTTATCGGGAATGCCACCATATAACTTGCGATTAAAAATTGTTTCACCAATCATTTTGCTTCGGAATTTAAATGCACCTAAGCTATACAATGGCACACGATAAGTAATTTGAAAACATGGGCAATGTTCTTGAAGCTACCATTTTGAACGGCAATTTTCAAGGTGAAATTATTCTCCTGCCACGGACCCCAATGATCCCTTAAGACTCGCCCATTCCATTCAGACGCCTGTAGTTTTCAATTTGCTTGGCATTCACAATGACTATTAATAAGTCACAAGGCCAAACAATGACTATTTGTGGGTTGGATCTAGAAATCCGTGTTTCTCACATGGTCACTTATATGTTGCGTGTTCTCGCGTTGGCAAACCATCAAGTTTGTTAATTAATACACCTCAGAGATATACGAAAAACATTGTTAATCAACTCGCATTAGGATAAAAACAAAACCAACTTTATTTCTTTTAGTATAAAGATTCAGCATTTATTTCGATACTTAACTTTTTTACATCAATATAAATATGACTGTCATGGAAATGATTTGAGTATTTTTTGTCGCTATTATTTAATGAAAATGAAAATCGTCCAAATTTGCATCATATGCTATTGGTAAGGCGTCACATTCCTTTGTTACTCGCAGTCCATCTTTGGTGCACATATGGTTCAGTGGATTCACAGCGTCCATTGTCATGAGTCACCACATCTCCAGTCGTCTGTATATCCATCATGAGCTCACGGACCAACTGAGTTCCATGCAGTCTTCTCCACACAGCTAATACGTAAGAAAAAAACAAAACTGTCAGACATTTACACTCATACAAAAACAGCAATGTCTATTTTGCAATCACATTATTATACTTACCACTAATGTCATGAAAAGTACCGCCTCTTTCGCCAAATGTGCTAATGACAAGAACCAAATATCGTCCGGCCATGACATGAGAATTGAACGGTGCAGGATAACGAGAAATTGCACTCATTTTTTTATTTTGCTTTGGGCAACAGCAAATCGTACAATGACGAAACGAAAAGGTTGAAATATCAAACTCACTGTCAAATGTCACTTAGTGTATAGTTTATCGAAAATTCGAATATCGAAAAAAAATTTGCTGAACCCGCTAATTGCAGGCAAGCCAACGTTCGGGCAGGATAACGTCTATCGGGTCCGCTAGTCTATGTATAAAATCATCTTACTCAGGAACTGGTGGTCTTTAGGAGAAATAATCATTATGCAATGGTGATTGGAAGATATCATGTTCAATGGAAATAGATTTTAAGATATTTTTGTAAGCCATTGAAGTTAATTTTAACAAAGTTTTGTGCCAGTTCTTCTGTCTTTCATAATTCAATTTTATGTTTATTGCCAGAGAGATCAGAAGTAGCTCAGCGTCCATAATATTCTTACTTATGATGAAACTAAACCCTAAACATTTAGCACAGAGATTGAGCATGAAATTGCATAATGTATTCCAGCTTTGTAATCTTAGTAAGACCAACAATGGAGAATAATAATACAGAATAAAGAATGCACTTTCAGTCTCAGAGCTTGAGATGAATGATAAACAAATATTTGTTTGCAATACTAAATTCTATATGCTATTATGGCGGAAAATCTAATAGATTTGAAAGGGAATAGTGATCCAAAATAATTAGACTTCCAATCCCTCTAACTACTACCTAATCCTTTTGTTTGCTCCGCACATTACCTCATGATTTAAATCCAGTATCCTTAAGGAAGCATGGAACTATTTAATTGGATAACATACATGCACAAGACACGCAAAACTTGACTACAGGGCCGTATTGACGCACATCAGTGCATTTACCTCAATTGTGAGGCTCGCAGGTTATTCTCCCTTCCTTAAAAAGTATTTCCGCCACAAGTAGGACCATGTGGATGCATAGAAAATGTGAAGCCTCAAAAAATCTATTCTTGACATGCTTTCATCGTCAGCACCGTTTCCTTCCCCTCTCAAATGCGACGGACCTTACGACGAGAGGGCTTCATTCACCCTTTGTGCTCTTGGGCGTCTTTTTTTTTCGTTATATTTCTCTCGTGAGGGCTCCGGTGGGAGCACAGGGGTGACAACAGGGTGACCTACTCCCTCTGAAGCGTCCTCCGCTCTTCCCCCGATGGCTCTTCCCGCTCGGCGACTTGAGGGCTTTCGATCGGTGCTCGAGTGCACGCCCGGCGTCTTTCGATCAAGCACTTCTCAAATAAGGAGGATATGACCACCGTTGTCTCCGCTCGCCTTCACCCCTGACCCCAAAGGGCTCCTTACCTTCCGACTGCTTCCCTCCTCTCTTGACACACCTCCATTCAACGAGGTAACCCCTCCCCAAACACCCATGCGAGCGAAACTCATCTCGAAAAAGAACAAAAAATTCGCACATGTCAGTTTGTTAGTGTATCTATAACATTTTGTTCTATAGGACTGTTTCTAGGGTTGCAGAGTATGGGGTACAGTGGCGGATCCACGGGAGGGGAAGGGGGAAATCCCCCCCTCCAAGAAGTCAGGCGAGCAAAAAAACATAGTAATTGGTAGTAAACTTCATTTTACAAACCGCTTAATAGCATTGATATGCTATGAACACATATCTCTCTCTCTCTCTCTCTCTCTCTCTCTCTCTCTCTCTCTCTTTCCAATGAGCATAAACTGCGTCTTTCGGTAACAAGTTGTTTCGGGCATTTCGAGCTGGGCAGCGGAAGACCAGAATCCGGCGCAGAGAATATGAGTCACAGTTGAGTCTTCGTCTATCGCAAATTTGTCTTGCCTACACCTCTTGCAAAGCCGCTTCCTCCATTGGCTAAAATATAAGGGATCTCTGGCGTGTATCGGTCACTTTGTTTCAAACAACCACCCTTGACCCCTTAAAAAGTAAGGGCTTATTTCCCTGGTAGTTGGCGCGGGTTAACACAGCATTTATTACAAGATGGTTGAAGCGTCTACTTGGTGGAATTTCGACATGATAACATAACAAAGTTTTAATCATTCCAGCATTTATTAAATTTGTTGGTTGATGACTGACGGTGAGCGTTTGGGCGCTAACGTGGTCTCATTCACTCTTTGCCGCGCGTAGATGCAATCGATGCAGTCGTGTTCCTTGCATGTGTCACATTGTTTTGCCCCGTTGACGTCTCCTTCGGCACCTTGTCTTCGGCGTCAACTTAAACGTGTCTTTTTATTTTACTGCGCTGACAGATTAATCATTTTCGCTTCGTCGACTGATTTTGAGTGGATTTTTGTTTTCCTGGAGTTTACCAGATTAACTCTTTCAATTGGCATTACGAAAAAAGTGCCTGGAAATAGTGATTTATTATGCTGGATCTGATAATTCTTTTGACAGTGGTAGCATCCTAATATATTCACGGATCTCAGCATGCCAGCGACCTATTTAACAGCATTAGAGTACGCGTATGAAGTATGGTAAATGAGTACTTATTTTAAATATTACTTAGTGCACAGTGAGATGTCATAACAATATATGATATCTCCCTTATGTTATTTTTACTCCTTCTAATTTCCCGTATAGATCCTAAAACGCATGAATCAGTAAACCTGTAATCCTGAAATAATTCACAATGTTATACGCTATTATATAATGAAAAAAAACTCCACTCGTGTGAAACTTCGAATCATATGTATCTCTTTCATTCTCAGTTATCACCGTTGAGGCTCCCATGTAAATAATTCATAGACTATTTAAGGTTCCTAGAATTCACTGTCATTAGAAAAACTACCGCTTACTAAATCCCACTAAACCGCAATCTATTATTCTGGCAGTAAAAATATACCAGGTATGTTTATTTTAACATGCTCCTAAATATTTTTGACAACTAAGTTATCTCCATACAAAAATTCAGTTCTGATTCTCGGCTTGACTTTATCATGTAACTTCTCTTGGAATACACATGTTATCGAATTATCAACCAGAGTCAATAAAATGATTTATTTGTTGAAACTTTGTAAAGAATTTCGTCCGTGTACCATCAAAAAACGGGTTGTTTTTTCCTCATGCTCCTCATCTTTACTGTCATAAAATTACTTTAATTAAAAATAGACTTGATTTAATGAGTTCGATGCAATTTTAACTCCGTAAACTTTATTACGTTTCATCGCATTCATGACAAGTACGTAGGTTCTTTCCGACGGGACGTAGAAAATTCTTATTTTCCTTTTGGTTAATTACATGTCTAAACGACCAAAAAATACCGATATTAACCTTGACTTCTTCGATTTCGGCCTCTTTCGTTTTACCGCATGGTTGGTCATGCGCAATTGGTTTGTAAAATATGCATCCGTTACCTTAGTAACGGGAGTATAAAAATCGGAGCTCGTAAATTTATGTTTGAGCTGTCCTCGATATCACCGGATGCATGATATTTATGTCACAGCAAAAATGCTCTTTTGAAAGAAAAAAGGTACGGTGCATAATATTATGATGCCTTTAGTTAAAATTTGCAATTTAGAACATCAATTTTTATTTTGGAACATTAAACGCGTTTTTCTGCAAACATGTACCTACACCTTCAATCATGCTATTTTTTTATCTTCAGTTGATAAATATGTTAGCTTGCATCCTTCAAGTTTTGTAATGGTAATTCTTTTCTTAAGGGAAAATTAATCTATATGTGTTCGAATATTCGCTTTTTACGTCTAAGTTTCGCAGCATCCTAGGCTTGGGGGACTGTGGATTTATATAGGTGAGCAAAAACACCACTCACATATCAATTCTGTGGGCTGATGTTGAACTAATAATAAATAATGATGAAGTACCAAATAGAAAAAATGCTGTTGTAGCGATGTCTCCATGTCGACGAATCACAATATGCGCTCTCGCGATTTGAATGTTGAACCGCTCGAAACCTCGTCATTATTAAGCTTATTTTTTACACTTATCATATCTAAAAACGCATTAATATTATCATTCCCTATCGATTTGCTTCAATTTTTTCAGATCCCTAGCTGAACGAGGTGCCAAAGAGGTTTAACTAAAGTCCTTTTGAGGAGCTGAATAATGCTTTCATAATAATGTGCTTTTATGAATGCGGCACTGTAGCATCCATTGACCTAATTGTTGTGCTAACCATATGGTATTAACTTTAACTGGTTTAGCTAGCAGTAAAGTATTATTTTATAGATTTTATAGGCAACTATATATTGACATGGTCTAAAAAGCACCCAAGGTTTCTTTCGAATAGGAGTATTTTTAGAGGGAGAGACGATGAGAAATTGGCGATTCAACGAAATTCTCCCAGAAGTATGTATGTACCTATCACTTGCACATGGATATATAGTGGCTGAGCTGTAATTTCAATGAAAGCCTTGATTCATATCTTGGAGCACAAAACCCCAGTGACATCTGTTTTTTTTATTTTTGACACATCTCCGCTTTCTTTGCTGGCGATGAAATCACACGCACAACCTCTAATTGTTAGATATCCAGAATCGCTTCATAAGAAGAGTAATATTCATGACAGCAGTGTCTAGGCTGCACTAGCCTACCGGAGTCTACTGTATCTATGCCATTAAATTTAAACACGTTCATTTAAGTTCACAGTATTCCCTGCGAATATCTTGCATGACACTTCTACTGCGCCCAAAATCGAATGCAACACGCCTCTAGAAGCCGTGTGTAAGAAATGTTCTCCTATAAGTAGTTCATTAAAATTAGAATTAAAACAACACTAGTTATTCTTTTCGCCAAATTACATTGTCTGTCCAGCTTGTGCTAGAAATAACAATTTCAAGATGAACAGAGTAATGCGTACGCACCTAGTGTGCATGCCTGAGGCGCCGACTTGTATTTAAGAGTTCCGGAAACGAAACTTAGTGAGACCTGCAATATAGCTTGGACGTCTCTCATTTAAATTGGAATGAGTTTCCAGTAAATTTACAAAGTAAATGTCTTTCACTTGATAATTTTTTCACCTTCCCCGAACACTTTTAAAACCTACACTCGGTTTTTTTCCAATAAAAACTGAATTTTATTTTTAAGAGAACTTATTTCTAAAAGTAAGTTTCGGTAAGTATTTTGCCTTGTTTTTCATGTTAAGTGCAGAATATTCCTTGTTCATGTAAAAAGTTCTTGTTTAACCGAACAAAATAGGGAGAGAACAGTAGGACACAGTTTGGGTTTTAACAGTAGAACTTTTTGGGTTTTAACAGTAGAACATGATTTTCAAAGAACATTTTTGTACTTTTTAACTACATCGTAAAACGGAATTATAATTTCCAAAAACTGGTATAACAAATCTTAACTTCATATTCATATTCTTTGGCCGCTATTGATTCAGTGGTCATGAACTCGGTCTGTTAAGCTAACTGTTCCACGATTCCCGAGGTCTGATGTAAATGTAACGTAGCCCGTAACAATTCTATTGCCTGTTTCAATTCTATGAAAGTGGAATGCAGGCAAAGATGGCTATATAGTAGTGACCGTAGTAATTGCCTTGAGCATTATTGGGTGACGGTCATGGGAGAAAGAAGAAAGGCGTACGCAGACAGATAATTCGTTGAATATTGCTTCCTTTCCATTCTGGCGTTCCCTGTACCATACAGAGGCATCACCAGATTGCGGATAGAATTGGAGGGGAGGAGTTAACAAACCCATAGTTAATGATGTTAAATTAATCGCCAATAGGCATAAGAAAAATATACAGGCATAGTTATCAGTAAATATCAGATGCATGACATAAGATTCACATAAGCACGCAGGCGCAGGAATGCGCGTGCACGCAAGGACCCATACTCTCAAAAAAATTTCCAAAGTTCCCCCCCCCCACCAAGATTGCTCCCTGGATCCGCCCCTTATGGGGTAAAATGATATCTCCACAGCCAACCGGGAAAAACAGTTGGGAACGATTTTTTTTCGGTCGTTTAGGGACGTAATGTCATATATCATCAGGATTGTATGCAGCGCCGACTGGGGTGTTGGCGGAGGCATACCTGTTGACCGTAGAGTGGCACGGAAAAATTTGACGAGGCGAAACGGATGTCTCAGGCATGTGCGAGTTGAAGGTTCGTGGTGCCTGCGTGCGTGCTCTGGCCTGGTGAAACACGTGGTCTTGCTTGTGTTCCTGGTCTCTACAATAAAGTATGAATGACACCCGGTGGTTTTGATCGTTGGTGGTTACTCATCCTATTAATAAGTCTCAGCATCCCTGGGTGGTTCACTTCCTCCTCATCCCGTCAGTTTTGGGCTTGTCTCTTGTCTCTCTTGTGGCGGCTTTGCCGCGCTCCGGTGCGTTATCTAATGCCTCGCACGTGACACGCTGCACCCGCAGAACGGGTCGCCTCATCTCGCCGGGAGACGAATGCCTGGGAGGTAGAATTTGAGGAAGCGGTGATATGAAAGCTCAATGCCCAGGGAATTCTTTCGCGCATTATTTCGTAGTTTTTATTTGTTTGAGCGCGTCTCACGGACGGAGTTGCGTCCTTTACGATGAGGGATGAATGAAGTTACACCGTAAATCCCGTAATTGGTTAATCGGAGGCTGAATGTGAATCCGGACTTGATATTAGGCTTATATGAGGGAAAGTTCCTAAATATTTATCATCCTATAAGGTTTAAATTCATCAGCAGATGAGAAAAATATATATCATTGAATAAAGGTTTAATGTTATGACATGCTGACAAAGGCACTCCAGGGTGAACGTAATTGGCCGATTACTTTTTGAAAAAGACTGAATTAACACATTTCATCGTAGTTGCTACTCGATTCATACTATTTCTTACCCTAAATTATGTTCAAAATCGAATTCAGTGATAACTTTCCATCAAAATCAAGAATCATACATGTTGAGTTTCATTTTTCAAATTTATTTATATTTTCCACCAATGTTGTCCAACACAATTCCAACCACCATTTGTTGGCCAATGTCGTCGTCGACTTGCTTGCATAATTTCGGAAATGCATGGTATTTTCTCAAGCTGGTCTTACTTTGTTTATATATATATTATCTTTATGAATCTCTTGCAATAACCGGTGAGTCAAAATTAATTTTGGTTTCTACTATATTTATGGTGTAAAATCGCGACTAACGTCACTGCATCAATATATGGGATACAAAATGCAATATAAATGTGGAGAAAAGGAAGATTGGCCTTTCTAAGGCAGATGATTTAATGTAAAAAATGAAAACGCTCAAAGAGTAAAGAGTTATATTTTCTGTAACGCCAACGACCCGGGGGACTTCGAGGCAATGTAAGAGATTTTTTGCCGAGCCTGAATGACGTCCTGCCCTTTGTGTGATAGCTTCAGTGGAGCTCCGTTATCTGCTCGCGTTGCCGTAGAGCGATTTATTATACAAGCATTTCCGATACGTCCCCATTTGCTCCTGTAATTTATATGAAGGAGCTCCATTGAGGATCCTAAATATTTAAGATTGAAAATATCTTGCTTGCTGTCACATAATTTGTACATATTTCCCAAATTTTTATTTTTTTTTTCCTTCATTGACATGCAGCACGTCTCATGAGTAACCATTTTCGCCAGGATCCATATGGGGCAATAGAGTAATGCTGGAGCAATTTTTATTGGCGTTTATGATTTTCAAATTAAATTTCGAGTCATTTATGGTTTCAACTAAAAATATATGGTTTATTTTTTTCCCCAACTATCAATTCTTGAATGCAAGCTGTGATCCTGTTTTTGCGAAACTGTTTACTACTAGGGATAGAATCATCATTCCAAAACCTATTTTGTTTAAAACTTTCTTGCTTATTTGCCGATAAATTCTCCAGACAGAGCACTAAGGTGTGTACGCCGTAAGAGAAAGCAGCACTACTGCTGAAAAAATATATGAGGCCCGTTTTCAAAGATACCACTCATGTTTTAGCGATATACCATGTGAGATCGATGAAATTAAGAAGAATCTTTGTTAGAATTTTTTATATGATGAAGTATCTGGTTTAACGCTTGCGTTCCCAACGTTTGATGTCATAAATATATCATGGCGTAACTGTCTAATCACGTAAATACTTGGGAAAATGTGAGTAACATTCTAATCATATTACATCTAATCATCATACGTTGGGAACAAACGTTAGATGTCCTCAATATATCAATGTGTAACCTTCTAGTCATTTAATCAGTTGGGAAAATGAAATGCTTCAAATTCTAAATTGACTAAACATATATTATTTTTGGTGTTAATTCATGACCTACTTCGGAAAAGTTAAGGGAAAGTGCCGTGTTTACAAAGCATGCCTGTATTTCTTCTTTTAGTATTCACTCTATCCAGTAAGGCCGTTTCCTCAATGATGACGTTTTTAGCTGTCACTCTGGGGATAAATTCCTTATTTTTGACGACTCAGTGTGTTTCCAACTAAACCATATAATCTGTACTCATAAATTAAACATTCTTTAATCGTTTTTCTAGCAATTTTTAGTAACATTCTGTAAAATTTTGTAATTTCTATGTTCTAAAAATGAGATCATATATATATATGTACCAATATGTTTGAAAAATTCTATAGATTTTCGCAAGTTAAATTGACCACCAGTTGATCAGCAGGTGCATTAAACTCCTGTCTTTTTTCTGCAAGTGGGCGTAAACTTACTCAACTTTATAAATAGCATAAAACGATGATGAAAAAGTAAAAGAGAGATGCTATTTCACACTCGTCCGGCCACACCTTGAATATGCAGCGAGCATATGGGAGCCGGTGCAGAAAGACTTAATCCGGGAACTTAATAAAATGCAAAGGAAAGCTGCGCGATTCGTCAAAAACTGCTACGGGCGTACAGAAAGCGTTACACCGATGTTAAACGAATTAGGCTGGGAGCCGCTAGAGACTCGGAGGCTGCGCGCTAGGCTTATATTGCTTGAGCAATTGAGAATATACATGGTTAAGAGCGACACGAAGAACATCATATTAGAACCCCACTATATTTCCAGATCCGGCAGAAAGGATAAATTAAGAGAGATATTTTGCCGAACGGATAGGAATGGGAATTCGTTTTTCCCCCGAACCATAAGGCACTTTAATAAATACTAGGCGTAATTTCATTAGAGCGTTTCCTTTTTATATGTAAACGGCTGGTGTCCTAACACACGCCTATTGAGGCGGCTTGCGGGGTAGTATGTAAATGTAGATTTAGAAAACACATCGCGCTCCGCTTGACCACCTATACTTGCCACAGCACCAGACTACTTCTTTCAGTAATTCATTCCTTGCACAGGCAACCCGAACTGGGAACGCATTGTCATCTAAAATAAGGTTGAGTACCAACGACCCCTTTGAAGAAAATTGTACTCATACTTGTTAAGTGGAAATAACTGTTATATACTAGGTGTACAACTAATTATCTCAAAATTTTGTTTGGGAAAGTGTGACTGTTAATAAACATCTAGGAAGTAATACTTACTTTGGGGGAAGATGGTGGTAGGTGACGAGGATTGTAATTTTTGGTACCCTGGCCAACCGTTCACCGCAAGTAAGTGCTCTGAAGTATGTCTATACCCTGTATATTGTCCATATATATCTTGTCCATTATTTATGTATTTTTCTGTTCTACAGTATGTTGACCTGAAACTGGGAGAGTGTACTTATTTTTTTGTAATCTGTATGCTGTTCGATAGTTTTCTGTAATTCAGTTTGTTGAGTTGAAACTGGGAGAAAGTATTAATTTTATTGTAATCTGTTTTGAACCTATAGTCCAAAGGACAAGGTACGTTCTCGAAAAAAATTCTATTCTAATAATTTATCAGTTATAATGACAATAAACCCTTCTTGTGACAAATAAGGCTTACACATCTCGTTTTACAGTAAACCCTCAACAACATTTTTTTAAGAATGAAGGAATGATGACGTGTTGGTTCCTAAATACCTCTTTCAATGTTTCCTTACCCGACGGCGTCTTACTTTAAGTGACTTAAAGACAGCGCTGAGCACTCGTCGGGATCCGGATGGACTCTCGTCTCGACTCAATGGACGCGCTCGCCGATCCCTCTAGATCCCCTTCGCTCAATCCCCGTCAATCCCTGGATCCCTTCTCACTTCCCTTCAGCCCCCATCTCCCGATTCCCCTTTCTCCCCTCCGCCCGTCACACCGCCCGACCCCTCTCGACCTCTTTGCCGCTTCTGTACTCGCGCACCCCCCGCCAATCACACTCCGTCCCCCCTCTCTGTCTCTTTCATATTTTTCCTTTTTTTCACCTCCCTCTTCTTTAAAGGTGGTTCCGACCTAAAATGACTATGATGAGTTCTGCCTTTTCGTGTTCTCCATCCGCGTTCGTCGACTTTGGCTGACAACGGTTTCGATAGCCATCCTCCTATCGTCTTTAGGTCGTAGGTGGAAAGAAGCTGTTGATCATGCAAGGGCAACGAAAAATAAGCAGTTCAATCTGTCTGCCATTGCTGAACATGCTTGGTGTGAACCGGTACACTGAATTAATTTCGAAGATGCAAAAATACTATACAAGGAGAGCCGGTATTATCCAAGACAAATCATGAAAGGAATAGAGATTTGGAAATTGCTGGAAAATTTCAATAGAGGCAATGGCTGACAATCCCTCAGCAGTTCATGGAGAAGGATCATCCGCTCCGACCTATCGCAGCGCTGAACCAGTACGACCAGCACTATATAAGGCGGCAAAAACAGCTTCTTTCCACCTTCGTCCTGAAGATGATAGCAGGATGGCTATCGAAACTGTTGTCAGCCAAATTCAAAGAACGCGATTGGAGAACCCGAAAATGAGGAACACTAATGGACAACGCCGCGAATACCTTCTCAAGAAATTAGATGTGATTCAGTTCATATTCTGTATACTTACAGAAAAATATGTTCTCTTATTTGATATGAATAATCAAGTCTTACCTTCCCTCCCCATGCTCATTGCAAGGTGAACTTTATATTATACTGTGTTTAATATCAGAATAGGTGAAACACGGAAGAAACAGTAATTACATTTGTCACATAAATGTCATTTTCTTGGGAAATGGTTTTGATATAGTGAAAAACCGAGAAACTGAATAACAATAAAATATGTAGACACCGTACGAGTTATTAGCAAATTATTCCAATAATTTATGTCAAAATTCTGTAATTCAACAGAAATCGCGCTACACTCAGATTCTGCAGGTGGAAAATATGGTAATTTAAAGTAAATTTGTGAATTAATCTTCGATTTTTCAATCTTTATTTTGATTTCTACCTAATAGTTAAGCCAAGCTTAGTTCAGTGAAATCAGAATATTTTTCACCGTACAAATTAAAAGGGGAAATGTAGGATTTGTTTTGACTTATACCTCCTTTAGAACCCTCCCGACCCCATAATGCCACACCCATCCCCTCGGGGACTTCTCGCCTAGCCACCTCCGTAAAAAACAGCAACCGTGATGATAAACACTTTTGTGGGATTTTACGTCACCGCGTTTCTACCCCGAAGTTGAAGTAACTTAAGCGTCTCGCGGAGGTCTCGAGAGAGTCTTTGACATGTGCATTGGGGTGGCACTTATTTTTCGGGATTAAGAAAAGTAATATTTTCCGCCCGTAAAAATGATCGTTGTGGAGCGTTCATTAACGTGTTAAAGTTTCGTCACCCTTAGTTATCGGGAACCCGTGCCACATGGGCCCTAATTGCTTCAAAACTTGTTACACGTTTTTACGACGGAAAAAGCACTTCACCTCAGTGATACGCAATAGTGCAACTCTCAAGCGAAAAAATCTCCTCGGTTTTTATGTATCTTTTTGAGTTTCTGAGATATAGTCCCGCGCAGTTGGAGCCGCCCCCAAGGTGCCACCCAGCACCGCAGCACCACTGAGGTGAAGCCCGCACCAATCCCTTCCCCTCTATCCGCTCCATGCACCGGCACATGGTGTGGTTCCACACTCAAGAGGAATGCTAGTCTACGTTTTTCCTTTCGAACAATGATATGAGGTGTTATATTCTGGAAAATGTTAATAACACCTACGTATATATCCATAATTATGCCTCCAAATTATCAAACCTGTTGGTAGGATGCCATCAAAGGGTTCAATGCATTGTTTCTGGAAATCCATATATTGTGACAGGTAACCGTGTTCAATTGTGTGCTGTTGTATGCTGCTCTTTAGATTTGAGGCAGATAATTCATACTTAGAAATTGTCAACGCCCTGCGGAAGTCAATGAATTTTACAAAACTTTCGCAATGTCGGCTTCAGTTGTCTTCTTAAATATTGACAAGTAATCGAAAAAAATATTTTAATTACATTAGTCGTGGTCAAAAAAAGGAGAGTCTTTTGTTGCTATTTAAGTCTAAGAGCACTTTATTGTAATTGGACTGTCCAAGATGTGACTCTCTTAGTTAGTCTCACTTTCATACCCATCAAGCAATTCCTTTTTTTTTAATTTCCACATCCCCGAAAACAGCACGAACGGCCTTTTAAATCGGCTGTATTAACTTGTAACAATGGACGAACACAAACACCCATGTCCTGAGTGGTGAAAAATCCACTCAGGTGGTACCCGCGACCCTCAGTTTAGCAAGCAAGGACTTCACCCAGTCGCCACCGGGGCCGAGGTGTAGGTACCGTGCAATAGCTAGTTATCAGGCCTAGGAAACTGGCTCTTATGTAATAATTTCCTCCATTCCCTCTTAACGTACATTTCTGCTTCTTTTAAATTCATGCAATGCTTCATACGCGCTCTCCTATTCCTAAGACTCCTATCTAGGAATTATCTAGTATGAATCCGGCTTTCGAAGAAAATTAGGGGTTGTCATAGAAAAACTTCATAAATGACGTATATTTATTAGAGATTATATATCTCTCAGGAAACCTAATACCTAATAATAGCTATTGACTGTATATATACGAGATAATTGTAATAATCTATTTAACTGAATTCAAAAACCTCTTTAAAATGCGATATCTATATTTCCCAAGTTGACGGGGTGTATTATTAATTTTATTGTAAATTTTAATTTGGCTGCCATCAGCATTATGTTTTTAGGGATCCCTCAATGTTTCTTTGTTGTAAAGATCCGCGTTGAAGACCAATTTAGCTCGTTGTTTGTGAAGCTTGATTACCTGTGTTTTTGTTATTGCTGCTGACGAGAAATTCGACTCATGTATCGATCACAGGCGCCCTTTTCCGAGAGCCGCTGCCTCCGAATCCCACCCTTTATGGGTTGAGACGGAGGAGAACATGCAGACTCTCCGCCTCTAGGTTCCCTTAGTCCTGATTATCAGATTACATTGCGTCAACAACACAGAGGAGCGCGTTGCGGGTGAAGGGCGGAATCCACTCCCGACCTACTTGCGCCCTCGGCAACACACGGGTTGGTCTCCGGCGAATTTTCCTCGGTCGGACAGGCTTCTGAGGCCATTCTTTTGCGCGCGCCATTGTTCGGTGTCTCAATAACCTCTTGCGCTAACATTTTTGCCTAAATCTCTCTTTATTGCTTATCTAAATCTTGAAGAAATGGAATAAATAAAAAAATAATAAAGTGACAAGTAGGAAAAACCCGAATTATAAAAAGAAAATTGGTAAAATGTCGTATATTTATAAGTTTCTATGATTACATTAAAAAATTAATCATATAACCCTGCTCCTGCCCTGTTCAACTTTTTTTGAATTCCAACCTGTTGAATTTTGAATCCTGTTCAAGAATCTCCCACCATCCGTTTTCCCAATGACTCTAATCCTTTGCTTCTTCATCTCTCCGCTGCCGTTCCATCTCACCTCATCCACACCAATTTCAAATCTCTTCAAACCCTTGGCATATCCTCCATCGCATTTCAGTACTTCAAACATGAACTGGTTCTATGCTATCATACGAACAAGGGCAATGAAATTTGCCCATTTCTGGACAGAGAACACAAAACTCATTTCACGAAAGTGTGAGAGACCACTCGGAGTCCACTGCTATGTTTCCAACCATGAAAGGAGAAGCAAGTTAAATTTGTAAGTCACTGGAATTTTAGTAGATAGTTTTAAAGCATATCCCCAATATTTTTATGGACTGATAAAGCTATTGAGTATTTCTAAGCTGTTCCTAACGCTTAGCATTAGTCAGCACCGGATCCAAAACTTTCCGACAAAACATTGTCACAAATCATTTCCATCTGTAGCTACAAAACATCTCGTTCACTTAACACTGGAGTCCCGGAGGCAGCGGCTTTAACTGCTTTTCGATTTTGTAGGACCATTTCTGTGTGATGACTTTCTTTATCTTTGCGATTAGCAGGATTTTTCTCACTTTGCCTTGTTTAACATGCTTCGATATTTTTCTGTAGCTTCATTTGTTTGGTGTTGAGAGATGTTTCTAATTAATACTCCAAGAGAAGTCATTTTGACTTCCTTTGGAGTAGTAATTTGCCCATCTGTCCTAAATGGCACAAATGATCTAATTTGTCGGTCCAAATAATCCACCAACCAAGAAATCCAGTGTGCCTCTTTGAAAATTCAAATGACCTGTATTTACTTTTAATTGAAGGCGTAGATCTTACTTGATATTATAATGAGTTCATTTCGCTAATAACACTCTTTGCAAAATGAAAATAGAGATGTAGAAGAGCAAATGAATGATTCAATTTATTGTGCTTTTTGGACTGCTATTTGAGAAAGATTTCAAAATCTGTTGATATTACATCGCCGAATGAAAAGATACCATATTATTATTTTAGCATCGTCGTTTCTAAATATTTTTTTAGGCTTAATCTTTCTTTGAATTCGTAAAATAACCTATATTCACATTAAAAAGGAGTAATTTTTTTATTTCCGATAGAAGAATATAGAAGAGGAAAGTTATGCCGTGGAAATGCAATTACCAACCTATTTTGTTCTTGATACCCTAAAAGGTATAATATTTTAAATTTAAACTGTGGTAGAAGTAGGTTTTAGCGAAAAATAATTCATTTGGAACATTTTTTATAAGTCATGAATAATTTTTTCCTTCTAGGACAATTTTCATCCCACATTTCATAATTCAAATCAATGGAGTTATTGAAATTCCAATAGTTTATCATCATTTAAAGCTTGAATGGATGAGTGTATTGATTAATTATTAAATAATTTCGGCCAGTATGTGCAAACCACTGAACTTGATTGAGTGAACTTTATCATAATATATTGCTACCCAAATTTCCCGGCTATGGCCAATGAATTCATGACATAACAAAACATTGTTGTACCTCATTATTTTTGTTAAAAATACATCATTTTCTCCACACGTTACCCTTGATAAGGTTTGTAATTAATTAGCGATAATTATAGATTTCTTTTAATATGTGCAGGTGCATACAATTTAGAAGTTTTTGCTAAAATAAGGATTCGAATAAACAATACAGACCTAAAAATTAACTCTTTGTCAGTGTAAGAATTGCATACACTCTTTTCCACCCTTTTCAGTCTGAATTTTTGAAAACCCGGCTTCTGCTGGAATTGAAGCTTCATCTCATTTCTAGGAGTGAATTAATGAAGACGAGAGATGGTCTCAAAAAGATTTTATGAGAGAAAAATACAAGCCTTGTAATTACGTTTTAGACATCCTGCTTCTGTGCGTGGCTCATGGTGGCTCACAGTGTACTTATGCATGCTAGCCACTCCTTCGCTTATAGAATGAAGATTGTTTTAAGTGTCTGAGAAATTTTTCATGGAAATTATCCTGGCGGTCCAGCCTATGTACCAGCCTAAGTACCAGCTAACTAAAGTGAAATCGGTGTCATCTACATGCAATAAATGGATATTCGTTATTTAAAATTTCATTTTTAGGATAACTATTACAGATTTACCTGTCTAAGTCCATGTATTAGATGAGATGCAGCTAAGTTAACTGCGTAACGAGTCAGTGGCAGAATGAAGGTGTTCAAAGAGCTGAATGAAATGTTTTTAAATTTAAAAATGAGAAATCGCAAGGAAATATTTTAGCCTCTAATTCCATTAAGGTTTGTAGGGTACGTTGCAACGTTTCTCGGGAAGAAATGTATTTTTACGGTATTATTAACCACTCCCAAATTTATATTCGTCCAACGTATAATTTTCACAAAAAACTTAAAAAACGAGAAAAAGCTGAGAAATAGAAAGATTTTCCTACTCAA
Organism: Pyrrhosoma nymphula; assembly: GCA_963573305.1. Lineage (NCBI taxonomy): Eukaryota > Metazoa > Arthropoda > Insecta > Odonata > Coenagrionidae > Pyrrhosoma > Pyrrhosoma nymphula. The sequence goes on along the minus strand of OY754332.1, from coordinate 98,107,290 downwards.
AATTATCAATTTACTTCTTTGTGATTTTCCGTATAAGTAATCGACAATACATCGCTGGTGAAAAACGATTTGTTTTACCTTACTATGAATTTAAATAGTGATATTCAGCTAAAACGGTAGCCATCTCTGATAATATCCGGTATGTGTATTAACTTTTAATTTTGATTAAGTTATTTAGAATAGCTAGGAAATTCAGAGGAAAAGTGTAGGTGATTCAGCATCAAACTGGACATGATACTTTCGAAAGGTATTGGTCGATTTTCCGGTTTCTTTATCGATGAACAGCGTACTTCAGTTGAAGTACCCTCGAGTGTTCACTCAGATGAAAGTGTTTACGCGTCTCAATGAAAACACCACCTTTAGGAATTCCTTCCGGCTTCACATCAGCCGTTAGCAGCAGTTGAAATCGTGTACCTTGATTAGTGGAACGAATCCAATCTTGCGCACCGCCATCCTCAATAGCGGCATCTACCCTCATCAATCGCTACTTGTGGGGCAGCTGAAACCAATATACATGCACTAAATAGTGTCACTAAATGTTGAGACATTACTCGCTTTCTTAATCAAGATAACATTTTACAACAAAACAATTCCATACACCAAGACAGCAAAACATTTTACCATACTGACATAATTCGCTAGCTTGAACCAATTCTCATGAAAATGTTTTCGTGGTGTTGTGTCCGACGATAGTTTTTAAATGCATGATCTGTGTGCCATTTTTTAATCTTATTTTGGAGAAATTTGATTTGATGCAAAAATTTGTCCAGTGTAAAACTTTTAGCTAATGATTAGCGTTCCAATAATTTTTATTGGAACGGTAAGGAATCATTATTGGAATTTTATTGGAACGCTAAGGATTGTCATTGATGGCCCATATTATGCTCAATGTTTCTGTCTCATGATAATGTCATTCCAATTAGAGTTTAAATATGTAAGCCCTGCAAAAATAGCAATATTTATGCAAAAAATTAATTTTTGAAATTTACTGTCGTTTACTAAACTATGCAATCCATTACCTTGTTAATCATACTTAACAAAACTTAAAGGAATAAAATCCTCTTTTCGCCATTTAAATAATGTACTTCTCTCGGTAGCGGTAAACGAACTGATGGAACAACCTCTGGCTCATATCTATAGGCTCAGAAATAGTCCGACAAAGGCAGTTACCGCCGAAGGATAACTTCTGCTGCGGCGAAAATGCTCACATTTAGGGGTGGAAGTCCAAGAACTCAGCTCAGGAAAGGAATGCTAAGAACAAATAGGAATGAAATACCCATGAAAAATGATTTATCAAGCAAGCTAAATTTTAGGTTGTGAACCGTAGTACAATACAGTTGAAACCGATAAGAAAATCAAAGCGAAAAATGGGGACGTAATTAGAAGTTTGTAATTAATTCTATCGTAATAGCCAATTCAACGGGAGAGTTCAGCACTTTTACACTTCTTTTGATCTAGGTATGTACATTTGAGAGCCAGAATTACGAATCAGTTAGATAAATCCAAGCTCAAAATGATTGCATTATAATGTTGTTTGTGATTTGCTGTGCATGCACTGCTAACGAGGAAAATGAACCGTGGCTTTGACCCTTTTATACGAGTGCATAAGCCATAAAGTTTCCAATTCCAGGAATGGAATAATATATGCTTAGGGTCGCTCGTCACGGCAAATCACCGCTCCCACCGCGCCCTCTTTATTAGCCGCGCCCGCCCGCTGTACACTTGCCACGCCGTTCCCCACCTCCACCCCGTGGCACCCCTTTCTGAGTGAGCCCCTGATCTCCGTGAACATTGGTGAAGCGGTCGGATTCTTTCCGTATCGTACATTACCGCAGACACAGTTAAACTTCGTTTGGCATTATTAAATTGAGGGATTATTTTTTAAAATGCCGTAGTTGTTAAATTAGTCATGAATTAATAATCATTTTACAATTTAAGTCCACTATTCTTCAGCTGATTTTAATTTAGAATTGATCCACCAGCAATATTCTTTTAGAAGGATGGGTTTTCATCTGAGCCAAAGGTATCATAGTGACAACTATTCACGCAAGGCGTTTCAAAAAGTTTAGAATTATTAAAAACGTCGTTTGTGGAGGAATTTTTTCCTTCCAATTTTTTTATCATCTGCTATGAAACCTAAGTTGTGTTTAAAAAAAAGAAAATACCCTGGTACTCAATTTTTCATTAATTCTGTAATAGTTCAACGGAGTTCTCATGACACATTCTTTATTTTTTTAATATAGAACTGGGATATACTTATTTTGATTAAGTTTTCAAACTTTTTTACCGAAACAGATTGAATTTGTCCTCACATTTATTATAGAAAGAGAATGTTTGCTCAAGCTTTCATTGGTGATACGCCATTCCTAAATATCGTTAAGCTTTTCCAAAACAAAGATTTTCCAAGATATTCCTTCTGCTGTTACTGGCAGATAGCTTCCAATTTGTCGCATCATTTTAGGTGATAGATTTAGGAGAAAAACTGTAGTGACTGTATTAGAAAATGATATAATGTAGGTGCAAGAAATCGCGTTAATGTTACGGCACGGAGTATATGTACTCTGTGTTTACGGTGTGCACATTGCCCGTCCTTTGCCTGGATCAATTATTTCGTTACGTGGCAGACCTTTCTTGACACATTTGCGACAGGAATTTTGGATTCCTTAATTAGGATGATACAGTATCGCGAATTGAATATATAAGCCACCATAAGTAGTTCAGGTTTTGGCGTTTTTCCTCTCCCAAATTCTTTTACTCCATCCGTATACTTACGCAATGGATAAGGGTGCGCAACTAAGTTTTCACCCCATTCAAATGTGAAACATAACTGCTTACTTACCGTTTCCGTGATTTTAAATTTTTTTGTGGAATCGGCATTGAGTTGCAATTAATGGGGATTTAGAATCATTCACAATGCACTGAGGAACGTGGCTCTATACCAGCTTTGACAAGCTAACAATAGGTTTCCAATATCTGCGAGTCGGACTATTACTTTTTTTTAAACAGGTGCTTAAAAATTTGTCACACCGGGTGTAGTTTCTGACCAGCTGAGGTTGATCATCTGCCAAACAGTGAAAGAAGTAATTCTTTATTAAAGCTTTCGCGGGTCATTACAGCTGTATTGCTCTTGTTGTTCGGGCGTACCCCGCGTACGATTTCAGGTGTGTTCAAATAATCGCCAAGGCGAAAAACTTCGAGGCTCAGCTGACCCGCGAAGCGTTGGAGGTAAGGAAATGCAAACAAAATTAAAATGGAGACTATGGCTTCAAACTCAGCCACAATTGGGATCCAGCTTTAAACTCAAATAAAAATAAACGCTGTGACTACTCCTTCAACCACTTACCTTCCCATCCTCCTCCCTCCATGAGCCGTTATATAAACCCCTAAGATAAAGTGACCAGAAACGGCCACGAAACGTCGGGTAACAACACACCTGAATAAGTACGCGGGGTACACCCGAACAACAAGAGCAATACAACCGAAAGAAGTGTCCATCACCTTGCGGTCACTCTTCCAAGCGTTTGCATTTAAGGGGCATTTTAATCAGTCGCACTCACTCTCTCTTACGCTCTTAAAAATCTGTTTTGGTCGTTTGCTCATTGTAGATGAAAGGTAGGAATTTCATTATAACGCTATGTGGAAAAAGAATTGAATGAAAAGCCGTAACTTTGTGATTCCACATATATTTATTGTAAACGACCCGGGTTTCGACGTAGCACGTCATCATCAGGTGACGTGCTACGTCGAAACCCGGGTCGTTTACAATAAATATATGTGGAATCACAAAGTTATGGCTTTTCATTCAATATGCTAAGCAAATTCCACAAAGTTACGCCTGAGACAACGGAGTTGAACAAGAATATTCCTCTGACTATGCATGTGATGGTGTTATTTTGTGGATACTTAATGGATTAATTTTTCACAGCGACTTACACGACACCAGGAGAAAAATGGGAAGGAGGTTCTCAAGATTAGTAAAATCACTCGTATGTGATTCACTTAAGAGGTCCTTACCAAGACATTATGATTTTCATGCGTGTCTTTGTATAGTGACATGTATAAATAAGGGTAATTGGTGGTTATAATATGCGTAATTTATTACTTCCCAGCTTCTGGAATCTCCTGCCATGCTAAAAAAACCCCAACGAAATATTTTCTTAGCAGTTCTTCAAGTGTCAGGTGTAAAAATGTTATTTTAATGGCAAAGTAACTTTCAACTCATGTTGGTAAATTATTTTCAAAGTTTGAAGAATTCAACCTGCTACGTATTAACATTAGTTCTTGCAAATACAATTGACGCATTTTGCATAAGGGTTTGAAAGCTTACTCAAGTGTGAACACCTCACCCCACCTATCCATTTTCATTCGAATTTTTTTGTCCAAATTGCTCAGCTTACATCCCGTCCTTAAAGAATCATCCAGAAGTTTTTTTTATTTACGCTCCTAGTAAGGGCCAATCGCGCATTTTCTGCCCACAAATTAATTGAAGGTTACTCTGTAATCTCTTCCGTCAGATTTATCTATCGAATTTAAAACGATTATGGAGAATGGTTGGCTTAGGAATAGCCTGCTCGCTATTAATATGTCTCATCATTTGAAATGTATAGGTAACAACGTAGCTATCAAAGCTTAATTATAATGCTTGTTGTTAGTTGAGTAAAGATGCAACCCTCACTCAATCATATGCTAGCCGTTTTTTAGTCGTAATATTTTGACGCAAGGAACTCATCCTCCTCCTTCAAGGCCTGTACATTCAACTAAAATGTTTTGTCATGGCTTGGTGTTGCGGAAATTTATGGGGAAAATTCGAAATTCTGAAGGTCATGGAGAATTTATTCTTCTATATTTAGGACTGCAACGAATAAAATCGCAAGCCTCGTAGTATTCTATATATTGCAAAGGTGGATCGCCTTTTGACCACCTGAAAAAATAATTCTGTGGCAAGCCAGCATAGTATAATGGTATAATAGATAGTATAATTACACGGCCTAATTGCTAATAATATAAGTGGCTAAACTATTTGTATACATACGATCATTATTCTCTTTGTTGCTATTATATACACCACTGAAGATAAGAAAATGTATTTATTGCGTTTATACTCAAGGATTCTATATGCTGCCGTAGAAAGAAAGTATTTTTTATAATTTTCTAATGAAATGCTATGAAAGGTTTTTACTTGGGATTAGTTAATCGCGAGTTTTAGGTGGAAAGAGAGAATGATGGACCTAATGGGTTCTAAGAGAAAACTTCCGATTCGATAATTGTTTCGAAGATAATTTAACATTTTTAGGGCCTTAAGGTGTTTTTATTTATCTGAATATTCGTGAAACTGACTTGATTTTTATTACAATTTGAAAATTCCCAAGTGGGTAGGAGGAATTTCAGCTCAGACCTTTTTTGTTATGCATTGACCTCGGACCTATATTGTTTTGTTTGGACCAAGGAAATATACGGTCATGTAGCCCTGTACTGGAAGTACAGGGTCCTTGTTGGAGTTACTAAATTTGAAAAATTGTTTCGACCTTCCCTTTCTTAAAGACCTTGATGTAATAAAAAATAAGAGATATTTCTTGACAAATTTCCTCTTTAAAAATAGGAAGAAGAGAGGAAGATCAAAGAAAAAATGCGTTCGGTTTATTGCCTTTAATATTTAAAGGGCTTGTTTCCTTGAATTTTAAGAATAAAATATAAACGAGCAGAAAGTTTATTCATTAGCATATTAATTAGGGTTCGAAATTTAGAATTGTATTATTCAATATTCCCATTTGTCAACTCTCACGAATGGCATGATATTACAGTAATCGATGGATAAATTTTCCATTGTTAGATTTCTGGAAATGTAAGAGCTTTGGTTCACAGTTTTATTTGATAGAAGTATAATGCAACATGTGGGATACTCTGCACTCACTGGAAACCGGATAGAACAATGCAGAAAAAGAAAGATATATTTAAACGTGGAGCCGTGTAGGCTCCACGTGCATTGCTTTCTTAATCCAGAGGTTTCATCGATACCTTCCGGAATTAAAAACTTTCACCTCTACTGTTTATTTTATTACCGTGGCCTAACGGGGGTCACCAGAGGTACATAATTCATTACAAAGACCGCACGTCGAGCGTGGTAGAAGAGAATCAAAGAACACTCAAATCTTAGGTAAACTCATTTATTACTGCATCACAGATCACACTGGCTTACATTGTACTAGCTATGCTGAGTCAGCTTCTGGTGACCTGGTGTCAGGGGTGCCCTTAACAGCAACAGCGGTCGGCGAAGTCTAGTCAGCTGTTAATGATAAGGATGTTATTCAGTTTCTTGATACACAGTGCGAGGCAGAGTGCCGGCTCACGAGCGTTGTTCACGAGAGACTGCTACGAGTAGGAGTGTCTAATGCGTCTGAGAGCGTCTCTGGCCGACCCCTGCGTTTATATAGGAAAGTTCTCCTATTCTCCAAATAAAGAGAACTTTGGAGAGACCCCCCTATAAGGAGATCCTTCGAGAAGCTCCCTTCGAGAGGCCACATGGCCCTCTACTTCCTTGGTCCAAACAAAACAACAAAAGTCCGAGGTCAACACAAACAATAAAGTCCGAGCTGAATTTCCTCGTACCCCCTTGGGAATTTTCAAAATGTAATAAAAATCAATGCAGCTTCACAAATTATTAGATAAATGGAATACATATAGGCCTTAAAACTGTTAAACATCTTCGAAACACATATCAGATCGGCAGTTTTCTCTAAGAACACATTTAGTCCCTCATTCTCTATTTCCTTTGGGCGTGGACCAAATCTTCTAAGCCACTCTAATTACCTGACCTCGTTATTATTATTAAAGGTGTCACAATTGAGATGAGGTCTCTAAAGTAGGAGGAAGAATCAAAAGCGAAAGGGTCCTATTCCCAAATTCGTTGGCCCTGGGAGTGATGGAACGGAGTGCCCTCCTCTTTCTTGCAGTGTCACTCTTACGCACATATGGTGTGCGTCATTACCCTTGGGGTGAGGATCTGTCATCCTGTTAGTTACAATTGACGCCTGATCACTCCCGGATGTTACATGAGACTACTATGTAGCTCGTGTTGAGTCAAAGGGAGAGATCAGTTGTGGAAAAATACAGCGCAATGATACGATTAGTCATATCCATGGGCCAGGGGTGGCCAGGGACAGGGCAATATATACCTATATTATATCTTCCCTGCTTACCTATTGACTATATAAGCGAACGCCTCACCAGTGTATTTCGGGATAGCCGACGGCTGGGCGTGAACAGAGGGAGAACAGCGGTGAAGGGGGTGTGACATTGGATGTCAGTCCCTTTGATATCACGGGCGCGTTGCGCACTGCAGTGCACTGTCTCCACCGAGTATGGTAGAGGTTGTGGCACGCTCCGGATCCGGGCGCGGCATTTTCTTCCGAAGGAGTGGATTCGGGGGGGAAGGTGGGTTTTCCGCGCCTTCCATCTCCTGCCGAGGTGGCAGCCGGGGCTGCAAATGCGATAAGTGGCGATGGACTCGTATTTTTCCAGCGGCTTTGAAGGTGGTTTCATCGTAAAATGAATACATTTTGTCATTTTATTCATATTCTGCGTATTTGTGTTCTTTATCTGATATCAATAGATGTTGCCTTTCCATGGTATTTTTTCGCAAATTGAAATTGAAACTACATGGTCTGAGAATTGGAGGAATACGTGGAATTATTGTATTTACTCTATATAATGAAAAGTAAAGAAAACTTTGTAATTCCACATAAATATTTAATGTACGACCTAGGTGTGACGTGGCACGTCATCATCTGGTGATGACGTGCCACGAGATGATGACGTGCCACGAGATGATGACGTGCCACGTCAAACCTAGGTCGTACATTAAATATTTATGAGGAATTACAAAGTTTTCTTTACTTTTCATTATGTTAAGTCGATTCCATGCAACCACGCCCGAGACAACGAATTGTATTTACTCTATCTAATATGTATGCAAAATTCAAGAAAAATTATGTATAAGGAGCGTTATCTCCCGGGAAACAGATTACAAATAAAGCAGTCCGTTCACTAACTTATTTTTTTTTGTTATTAGCTAATTACGGCGACAACTGAAGTAAAAAGGCGCTAATTCTCAAGAAAAAATATATTTATAATAAGCGTTATCTCCCGGGAAATAGAGTACAAATAAAGTAGGCCGCTCACTATTTTTTTTATATTAGCTAATAACAGCGATGACTGAAGTCAAAATGCAGTAATTCCATAGAAATGGCGCTACACTCGGCTCCTATGACTGGAAGAAAGTGTTGATCAAACATATATTCGTGGAATAATCTGCATGTGAGGTGCACTAACTGTGTTCTTTCAATAGCTAACGCATTTCATCTACCAAAGCAGGATTTTCGTTACTTCAAATGAGAAGTTGGAATAAATCATTTATTTTGACTCACACTGTCGCGGTGGAACTTCCTCAATCGGCCACTTTGAGTCGCCGGCCCTTGTTTGTGAATGTGGGTGTCCCACCCGCACCGCGCTCAAAGGCCTATGCTCTCGTCAAATCCGTTCCGCTTGTGATGCGGGTGCGGGGATCACTAGGGTGGTAAGGGTGCCGCGTCTCGGGAGATAATCATCTACCGAGGCTAACGCTCTTTTCTGCTCCCTCTCTCTCCCGCTCGCGACGTGGCGAGACACACTGTATCGTGCGAATCAACTGTCGTTCCACGCTCCTCTGGCTTCGATCAAAGTGCTCGTCCTCCCAGAGATTCGTGTGCACCTCTGTGTTTGTTAATATTCTATATATAAAGAAAACGGTTGGAAAAGTTTATCAACATGTGTTTGAAAGGAATAACCAATTATGAAGCCAGCTGTATCCGGCGAGATATGGTGGAATAGCATTTTCTAGAATGAAAATCATAAGATGTAGTACTGTCCACTTTATTTCACAATTACAACACTTGTGTCGGCTTATTGCATCACCTTCATCAGATATCATGCGTTTTACCTATTAATTGTTCCTGCTAATGGTGATTTTATACGCCGAAACATGTTTTGAAATTCTGAAACAATGTGCAATGTACTATATCAATTAATCGAAATTTGAGCTTAAATTGTAGTCGTAATGCTACAGTCCTCCATCTATTATTACATTTAGGCATTACTTAAGAGCAGGAGATAATATATATAGCAATTCTTAGCATTTATCAACATTAAATTGTATTGCAATTCGTTACATGGTTTAAATTTATTACCGGTTCGAGTTTCATGGCCTGAATCGTAAATTTGATTAACTCTCCATGCAGTATTCACAGAGGATGAGAAATCGAGTAACAGTCAAATATTTTCCGTTATAATCCTCATCAAAGTATTCGCTGCAACGCAAAAAGTAGGCAGAGTTATCTTATAGCACCTACCAAGTCTGTCAGATTACTTACTTCCTTCCTTCAAGAAAAGAGAAGGCCCTTGCCACGTGCCCTCGTGGTGGATGCAGGATGATATGCCACCTAGTTCAGTGAAAAATGTTATCTCATACGCCTTAATACTGCTGTGAATATCCAATTTGGAGTAAGCCTCATTTAAACATTTTGAGTCGGTATCGGTAGATATACTGCGTACCTTTATCTATAGTGGTCAAAGTTTCCGCTTTCCGCGAAAAAGTTTACCGTAGGACATTGGCTAAAGGGATGCTTTCCTGGCGTACCAAGTGAGTGAAGTCTTCGCGGATTTTCCATAAGGTCAGTTTTTCAGCCAAGGCCGACGTTTCTATGTCTGACTGCCATCGTCCTCAGGGCGTTGAGACTCAATGCCCTGAGGATGATGGCAGAGTCAGCCATCGAAACGTCGGCCTTGGCTGAACAACTGACCTGGTGGAAAACCCGTGAAGACTTCACTCACATTGGCTATAGGTATTTACTTATTTTGGATATTTATCAACGACCATTCTCTTCATCCTAATAGGACAACCGATCATATCACGACAAGAAAAAAATGCTCAATTACATGGAATCAGAATAACTGCAATGAAAACGTTTTATATCTTTTCAGAGATATAAAATATTTTCATTGCATTTTTCATTTTTTTAATCTATGTTTTTGCGACGTTTTTCACGTAGGAAGTGTTTTGGCAGGCAGAGAACCTTGAATTAGCGCTTTCAGTGGTAGGCTTAAATGATCGTAAATGAAGTTAAATTCATCTAAATTCATTTTCAAATCAATCCCCCGTGCTTTTACATGCCTTGTTAATCAACGAGGAGTCTTTTCGATAATTTAAAAATACATTTTCTTCACATAACATTTTAACATTTCAATTCGTTCAAAGTATTCAATTGCTGTATATTTTCCATTAATGGATTCCTAAACTGGTCATTATTTTTTCTGCAAGGTTATGATAGACCACAATATGTCCGACACTCAATCTACACTCAGTCCGACACTCAATCTACAAAATATGACATTAACTTTGTAGTAGTTAATTGCCGTAGCTTTAAAAACAAGCGCGCTGAAATCGAGCATATATTTCAGGACGCAGACGTGGTCATAGGAACGGAGAGCTGGCTTACAGAGGATATAAGTGACAGCGAAGTTTTTCCTCCAGGATATAAAATCTACAGATGCGATCGAAGCGATAGGACAGGAGGCGGAGTTTTTATAGCAGTTAAATCACATTTACACAGCACCGCCCATGAAATAACTGATAATGAAATAGAAAGCGTATGGTGTACAATTAAACAACGAAACAAAAGGAGTATACATGTTTGCTCTTTTTATAGACCTCCAAACTCCGAAGCTGATATTATTTACCAATTAGAAAATCAAATATCCGCATTTACTTTGAGAGACAGTAAAAGTGTAATCATTATTGGGGGAGATTTTAATCTGCCATCTATAAATTGGGATTCTTACACTGTAAAGCCAAATTCAAGGAATAGGGAAATCAGCGAGATCTTACTCAACACACTTACTAAGCACTCACTCGCCCAAGTAGTTGACAAGCCTACGAGAGGAAATAAAATATTAGACCTTTTTGCAGTAAGCCATCCTAGGTTGATAAAACAACTCGATATTATTGATGGCATAAGTGATCACAGAGTAATTTTTGCAGCCTTAAAACTTGAAGTAGAGTCAGCTGTAAAACCGAAACGCAATATTTATTTATTTGATAAATGCAACTTCATAAAATTTGGCGAGATGCTTAATGATTCGTACACTGACTTCGTAGCTAAAACAGAGGACAAAAGCACTGATGCATCATGGAAATATTTCTTAGAAATTCTACGCCAGGGAATCAACGAATATATTCCGCGAAAATTGAAATGTGATAGTAAAGAACCTCGCTGGTATAACAATGATGTTAGGAGGGTCCTTAAGAGACAGAGAAAACTGTACAACTTATTCAAAAAGTCCATTACGTTAGGTGACAAATCGAAGGAACTTGAAGCAAAAGAAAGTTACGCTGCACAACGCTCAAAAACCAAGAAATCAATGCGTACTGCATTGCGAAATTTCAAGAAAAAAGTACTTGGTGAATTACTCGAAGAAAATCCGAAATCTTTTTGGTCATATGCGAGAGAGCTTCAGGGAAAATCTTCAACCGTAGATTCGTTATTTGATAAAGATGGCAAACTTGTCACCGATAATATTGACAAAGCTAACACGTTAAATTCCCACTTCGAAAGTGTATACACTACAGACGATACTCCATGTTATTTCGACATTTCATTCACTGAGGAACCGATGAAAGAAATCACTATTCAATGTGATGGGATAACTAAACAGCTACAGTCGATCAAAAATAGTAAATCTCCGGGTCCGGAGGGAATACCCGCGCGTGTCCTCAAGGAATTAGCGCCACAGATCGCACCGTTCTTAGACATAATATTCAAGAAGTCATTGTCTGAAGGAAAGATACCAATAGACTGGAAAATTGCAAACGTTACACCGATATTCAAAAAGGGAAACAGACATGACCCAGGGAACTATCGACCAATTTCATTAACGTCTATTATAGGCAAGATACTCGAACATATCGTCGTTAGCAATATCATGACGTTCCTGGACAGTCGTAACTTCCTTCATGGCTGTCAGCACGGCTTTCGGAAAGGTAGATAATGTGAAACACAGCTCGCGCTCTTTCTTCATGACGTTCTCAAATCTGGTGAATCGAAAACACAAGTGGACGCATTATTCCTAGATTTTAAGAAAGCTTTCGACACGGTACCTCACAACAAACTTTTATACAAATTACAGTCATGCGGCCTAAACGAAACAGTAGTAAACTGGATACGCGACTTTCTGAGTGATCGTAAGCAAAAAGTAGTTCTTGACGGAATTAGCTCTGATGCAGTTAAAGTGACATCAGGTGTGTCCCACAAGGAAGCGTAATCGGCCCCCTTTTGTTCATTATATACATAAATGATCTATGCTCTCGAATTAGCAGTAAAATACGTTTATTTGCTGACGACGCTGTCATCTATCGCGAAATTAATGATCACTCTGACTTTGAAATTCTATCATCGGATTTAAACAACGTTCATGTGTGAAGCCAAGAGTGGGGACTCGAACTTAATCTGAGCAAATGTGCGGCGGTACATTTCTTGCGGAGGTCGTCCAACTATCCCCGTGTATATGCTGTGGATGGCGTTAAGATAAAGGCGACAGATGAAGTTAAGTATCTGGGAGTTACGATAACCTCAAACCTATCGTGGGGAACACATATAAGAAATATTTGTGGCAGAGCTCTGAAGAAGCTAGGATTCGTCAAGCGTATTGTGGGAAGATTCTCAGATGAAAAAGTAAAAGAGAGGTGCTATTTCGCACTCGTCCGGCCACACCTTGAATATGCAGCAAGCATATGGGATCCGGTGCAGAAAGAATTAATTCGGGAACTTAATAAAATACAAAGGAAAGCTGCGCGATTCGTCAAAAACTGCTACGGGCGTACAGACAGCGTTACGCAGATGTTAAACGAATTAGGCTGGGAGCCGCTAGAGACTCGGAGGCTGCGCGCTAGGCTTAGATTACTTGAGCAATTGAGAATAGATATCTTTCAGAGCGACACGGAGAACATCATATTAGAACCCCACTATATTTCCAGGTCCGACAGAAACGATAAATTAAGAGAGATATTTTGCCGAACGGATAGGTATGGGAATTCGTTTTTCCCCCGAACAATAAGGGACTTTAATAAATGCAAGGCGTAATTTCATAGAGCGTTTCCTTTTTATATGTAAACGGCTGGTGTCCTAACACCCCCCGCCACACGCCTATTGAGGCGGCTTGCGGGGTAGTATGTAGATGTAGATGTAGATGAATATATATTTTCTACTAATTGTTGTGTTCATTTATTAAAAAATATTTGAAATCCATTTAGTGATCTCATTTTCTGAAATCAATAGTGTATGCATTTTAACCTTTGTTGGCAAGGTATCTATGCACCAGATAATGAGTTAAAATCTTAATGCAATATTGAAATGGTTACTTGAAGGCCCGAGTTATGAATGATATTTTCATTAATTTCTTAATTATTCCTCCTCGTCATAACATATTTCACTGAAGTCTTGTAATACACATGGTGACAGATCATCTCCTTTTGTAAAGAACTACGGGCATATTGGCCTGTGATCAACAGCTATGAATCCGTGTATTACGATTACCACAGTTTCAAGTTCCCCAGGATGGACTTAATTTTTTTAAGTTTTGCCTAGTCCAATGATGTCCACAAGATATTATTGACGATGCGCAGTGAAGCAATACTGGAAATAATTCTTGTGATCTAAAATTGGAAACTGTAAATTGGGCTTGGGCACAATAGAATGATTTCCGTTTCCAGCAAAACTGCAAATAAACAGCATGAATGCAATGCCTGAAAAATAAGTTCCTACGGATAACAAAGAAATATTTCGGCGAACCTCTGGCTCCATTTAATTCGCAGACTATGTGTCCGTCACGGCCATTGTGAATCAAATTACCGAATGTGTCATCTCTTGGGCTTGGGTTAATCACAGTTTAGTAGTGCAGCTGTCCGCTGTCTTTTTTGCACAAGTTGTTAGGAATGAATGACAGAAGTATTCCCTCAGCCGATGCTGTATAAGAAAGTTATTTGAGGGACCTGGCATACATATTTATTGAAAATATTTTTGACTCCGTGACTTATCTCAAAGATCTTTCGCTGTCACAAGCGCTAATGCTCGGAAGTTCTGAAACAGGCGTTCCGGGAGTGACCTTATGAAAAAACAAGGTAACAACCTTACTCTGCCAATGAGTAACCTTGCATTTCGACGGTGGTTCCAGGTACACTTCCATATATATGTACTGCACACATTTTCATATTTGAGGCGAGAGCGAGATTCCACTTCTTTTCATAAATTTTCCGCAGACCACCTTACCCGTTCTCCTTCAATTTTATCTGTTTTTATCTACATGATACCCCGCAAGCCACCTCAAGAGTGTGTGCCAAGAGTTTTTCTCAAACACCATGTAATTGTCTCCATCTTTTAATTACTTTTATCTGTATTATTTAATTTTTGTACACCCTTTCGCTCATATGCGATACTTAATGAATGAATTCCGATTCTCGACGAAATTCCATCGTAATGCATTTAATCGGTCCTCGGAAGACTTCGGCACCATTGATGATGGCACCACATCTGTAAAATTGCAAAATACTTCTATAGAGGTGATTTTACCTCAAAAATCATCGCAGTACCGTAAAAACTAACGACGCGACGGTTGCAAGGGGTGACAGCATTTCCGAATGTGTACAATTGAAGTCACTTAAGCTAAACAGAGGTAAATGGGTGTACTTTTTCTCATACTTCTCATTTAAGGTAATTTGATGCTCTTAGTTAAGTGATGGATAAAATAAGCTACCATCGATTCCATAATTTTTAAGTTATAATTGATTCAGTCAAAAGCTTCTAGAGTTGAAAAAATTGAAGTGACATGTTTTCTGTTCTCTATGCCAATGGCCCACTTTTTCATCATCTCTATACTCTCTATAGGTGATTTCACGGCTGTCCTTTACTCCTAATGCTGCTTCTGTTCAAGATACCAAAAATATTTTGCTAAAATTGGAAAATATGATCTCACTATCATCTCTCATATAACTCGCGTGAATTATATGGATTTTTAGGTTTACCTCTCCCATAACTTATACTTTTGAGCGTAAACCCATAGACTGAGCGCATTCAGTGAAGTACATGGATGCCAAAATGACACAAAGCATAAAAGAATATATCTCGCAGACTTCTCTTATAGGCAGAAGTATTGTTTTTCATGGAGTAATGGAAGGAGAAGTAGATGGGAAGAAATGCTGAGGAAGACTAAAAATAGTAATCATCTGACAAGTTATGAAGGAAGTAAAATTAAAAATTATGTAGGAATGAAGTGGTTGGTTAATAGGAGAGTGTAGTGGAGTGCTGTAGCAATCCAATCTTTGGATTGATGACTGCTGATGGTCATGGAGAATGTTTGATAGTTGGCCGCTGGTGTTATTCCGTTACGTATAGCTATAAATCGTTCTAACATGAAATATGACGCGTCTTAGTGTTAGCCAATCAAATGATATTGATGGATGAGGAACGGTTAGAGGTAATTTTTTCTAACTCATTTAAATTCAAATGGCGTTAAGTTGCGATAGCATTTGCTTCTGAGATGAAAACGCCACTTCGACGATCAATATGGGAAATGAAGTTTAACTGCGTGCCATATCCCGTACATTTCCTGGATATTCGCTCTCACAACGGTCCTTTGTCACCAGAGGTTCATAACTCCACTCCCCTATCGGGTAACCTCTTGCCTAGGCATTCTGCTCGCGGCGTAAATTTTACGCTTTCGGCATTCATTCTAGAAACTGTTGGTCGATACATTCCACGGGACAGGGGGCCACTCTATACAAACTGACAGATAGCCCAGAGGGTGATATTCGGGAGAATAGGAAACCTCGCTCCACTGCCTACGGAGCAGGTGGACGAGCGCAATCTGACTGGGGGCCCTTCTCTCCACTTTGAAATTTGCTACGCATGTTTAGACCCGCCGCCCTGAGGGATGAAATAAAAAAAGCTGACCAAAATCCAAGTGGTTCTTCATTTCTAATCATAACTTGAAGCTTCGCATGTTTACTTTCAATTGGTTGGTGTATTAGGTGACATGACATTTCTTTCAATTATGACGAATTTTCAACATAATGGCTCAAATGCTAATACATTTCGAAAAAAAATGCGGACACAGAATCTGTTTTTGTCAATTAATGGAATATATATGTTACTTGCCATTAAAAGAGTTACTTTTCTACATTTCATAATTTTATCTTGTATTGCTATGTATCCTGTGGTACAAAAAATGACAGGCAATGTTTTAGTCACTTTTAATGATGAAGTTTGGAAAAGGTTGATCTAGACAACCTTGGACACGGAGATACATATGAAATTCTCAATAACCCTATGAGTGCGAATCCAAATAGATTCACTGTGACTGTATGCAATCCCGATTATAAAATCAGTTTTTGCAATATTCACTGGATTCAATAATGGTTCACTGAGGCCGGAAACAGCTTAGTGTTTATCAACGTGTCAGTTCCATGATACACTATGAGCAGCAATTTTTTCCAACAGCTGAATTGAAACACCATTTGTTGAGTAGTACCTCCGTAAATATGGAAATAAAAAAATAACGGGAGAACTTATGTTCTTCATTACGAAATGGGGCAGTCCTGCATTGATTGTTTTCGTCGAATTTGATGTACATAAAACTGTGGCATTTCATAAGAATATTTCAGCCTTGATGGATACATATATACATACTGTCGTGGCCAGCATGTGCAAAAAGGTGGTTTCTATTTCAAAGGCTGCGATCGGCAGTTGGTTTTCTGCTTCCTCCTCTTAACCCAAGTAAAAAGACTTTCGAAAAGTGCAAGGCGTTTTACGATGCGGTGGAACTGTTTCTTTTGTTCACTTAAATGCATTTGTAAAGGCTTGATATTATGGATGTAATTATGAAAAGCATTCACAATTGAGAAATGATGCTGCTTTTGCACAACAAACAAATTCATTTACATACAACTTAACCCCGCAGTAATGCCCACTTAACGTAAATAAATTGAAACTTTGAAAGTGGAAACTCAAATGAATTTGGCGATAAATCCTTCCTACTACTTCTTCATTCGTGGCAGGTTGTTTAAATCCATGATTGTAGGTGACACGCCTTTTTGTTTATATTTTGCTTACCCAAATTGTCATTTTACATATATAAGCTGATCATAGTGGTAAGACAGAAATTGGTTGATGAAGATTATAATTGGAAGAAATAAGAGTTTTTTTGCCTTAGCCAGTAAAATATTACTAGGTAAGCGTTTTCATTTGATGCTCTGAAAGGATGGCATTGAGAAAAATTATTTTTTTCTCTTTTTGTTTATATCTTGCTTGCCAAAGTTGTCATTTTGCGGTATATAAGCTGATCATCATGGTAATACAGAAATTGGTTGATGAAGATTAGAATGGGAAGAAATAAGAGCTTTTTGCGTTACCCAGTAGAACTTTATTAGGCAAGCGTTTTCCTTTGATGCTGTGAAAGGATGGCATTGAGAAAAATGTATTTCTCTTTTGAAGTAGGTGTTAAACTTAAAGTACTTTAGTCATTGGATGGCGGGTTATTCCTTGGCGTAAGTGAGATAGTGGGTGCGATGCAATTTCAGGGAAATCAATAAGATTAATTTTTACGATCGCATTTCTCTCCCTCTCCCCAATGCGATCTCGTTCATCCTCCCGCATTGCATCTCTCTTCCAGTTCCCTCCCCCATTCTCCCGGACCAAATTTCCGTTTAAGCAGTCACCTGCGGCGTGAATCCTTGTGCTGAAAGCTCCGAGAAAAACGCTCTGAGCAAGAAGACCAATTCAGTGTTTCCTAAATATTTACTTTCCGCATTAAAAATATGTACTTATGGTGGCATAAAAGCTTACGGTGCACCACGCGATGTCAAACTTTCGAGGTATTGTTTTTTTGAACTTTGTTATGGGATATCTTTTGGTTCGTGTTAGTAAATCCAGTCACGTTTATATAGCTCTTTGTTTCTTCGTTTCCCACGCCTTCCTCCGGAGCGGTGCCTGGTTGAAGATATCCGCGAGTGTTCGGCCGCTTTCATTCTACCTCACCTCCAAGCCTCTGCCCCCCTCGTGCCCAAGTAGAGGGAAGACCGAATCATATTGCTGGAACCAGCTTTTAAGACTCCCGGAAATCAAATAAACCCCCGTCGTTTAAGCATATTTAACTTAGATATTCTGAGGGGAAAAAGTTAGAGAAGAACGATTACATACTCCGAGCAATGGCGAAAATTTGCTTCGGAGAAAGAGACATCTGTCGAGGAAACTTGGGGGAAGACAGAAAGGTACTTCATGTTGATTCAGAATTTAACTAATTTTTATAATTAAGCATTTATGACGGATTTTTATTTCTTATTTCTCCTTCAAGAAAGCGCATATATAAGTTATTTTCTGGGAATGTTTCGTGTTATTAGCTAACTTCAGGTGGAATAAAGTGTGGGAGGGTAGAGATTGTCTTTTAACAGTGCGGTGCTGATGTCATTGACCTTTATAGAGAGTTGACCGAAGGGTTGGTGCTCCATTTGTGCTCTTGCTGGGTTCTAGTACCTACACTTTCTGTGCCACTTCGAAATTGTAATGGATAGCTTCGCGCTCCTCATTGGAGTATTTTACCGGATTCTAGGGTGCCATGACTGCTGAAAGAATCAGTCTCCTTTTTGCGAAATTAATATTTTTTGTCAACTACTGTAGGAGGATACGCCGGCGAAAGTTCCAAGAAAAAATGGCTCAGATTTTACACCTTCCAAGTGTATTCATTAAACCAAAATTTCATCAGTGAGAAAAAAGAAAATGTTCCTTTTCAAATCAAAACACACAACCTTTCAAACGTAGTCACTTTCAGCGTGGTGGGTTCTGAAGGTGTCCCTCTGGCTGTGTCGTCCTATCATACCCTATCATAACTGCCGGAATCTGACGTCGGCAATACACGCTTTACATAAATATTTGCGTAATCTTTTAGGGTGAATGTAGTCATTCCTTGGTTGACTTCCGTCGCCTGGGTGAATGAAACTGAAAACTATGCAGCCACCTTAAGGTTAGATGCCTTATTGGGAGCTTTTACTTGATTACTTTCATATTTATTGGATTTCATTTCATTTTAGTGAGAATTAAGAATATTTTTATCATGGTAGGATCTAATATCTTGATATAATTGTCAATTGCGGAGAAATATTTTTCGTGACTAATGTGCCTTATGTTGAGGTCTCTCTTCTCCCGAGGCTGACGTGGCTCCCTCATTGAACCTATACTGACTCATCGGTACGCGACGTGGCTGCGCCGATACATCCAACCAACAAGATGAAGACGGAAACCTTGGCCTGGGGGGTCCAAACCCACGGCCGGGTTGTCCAAACTCTGGGATTTAGCCAGACAGGTGTCCGGTTTTATCAATCTCCCCAAAGAAGCTCGCTCCTTTAATTGAGCGTTGGAGGTGGTATAAATGTCGGTTGTTTCAATGACCCTCCTCTCCCAACACACCAGAGCAACCGACCGTTCTCGATACTCCTTATTCCCACCTACATTGCCAACCTAAGTCAACAAATGCAAGCAGGGAATTTGCTCGAATGGAAGAGAATTTCGCAAAAAAACCAAGGAGGTGGTGGACAAGGCGAGGCAATTAGGGAGGATGGCGGGGCCAAGGCGGGCAAACTGTACTGTCAGCACGACGAACCATTTCTTCGTGTCATCTTTACTGACAGAAGTTAGCCCCAGTACTTCATATTTTGGTCTAGGAGAGGTTAAAAATGTACTTTTTTATCTACTAGCGTGCATGAGTGACGATGAAAACCCCAGTGGTCTATTAAAGCATGGTACACTATTTTCCAAAATTGGTCTGCAATCTTACGCCCGGCCGTGTCGGATAGAATATCAACAACCTATGGCCAGCATCATGTCTCATTGTGTACACAAAACCACTGGCATTGACGACATTTTGGAATACTTTTAGCATAGATGAATGCTTTGCATATGAACTGGAAGACTTTTAGATTGTAATAACAATAATAGAAAAAATATGGATAATTTATTTCACTGGAATAAATTCATCATCGCTGTTGTTATTTTCATAATTTGTGACGGGTAGCATACTTGTTGATCAGACATCTTTGCATAAATCCTCAGAAGGATTAATAATAATAACATGCATGGAAAACAGAATAAATGGTTTAAAAGGCTCTATAATTATTCGGATCAATGTTCAACATTTCCGTTTCAAAATCTACCTCTTCATACAACTTTAAGTCTCTGTTGACAAACAAATGAAGGTGGAGAAATAAGTGACAACTTTGCTTTCATATCTAGATAATTTTGTGTTCCAATGCCTACCAGAGCGAGGCTAATCGCAAGCGATTCTATTTCATGCCAGCAGATGGCATGTAACAGGATTAAGGGAGATTTTCCCTTCTTTCCCATCCACCTCCTCCTCCCCCATATATACCCTGGTAAGCTTTTCTCTTCCCCTCCCTTCGTTTTAATTGTCGTTAGGTTGTGCGTTTGTGTTGGCTTCGTAGTTTGTGGCTGGAGTGGTAAGGGATGGATTATTCGGGGAATAGAGTAAGGGTGGAGAGAAACCCGGTGTCGGCATCAGCCAGCAATTAAGGCGCTATGGGGTCCTTATTTTAACGTCCCATCCGACGGACGGAGTGTTACTGTTCAAGTGCTCTCCACAATGCAGGGATCGGGGCTCCACTGAAAAACCTCCACCACTGCTGGGAGTCGAACCCAGGTCCATCGGAATGGGAAGATAGTATAACTCTCGCAAATGTTCCTGGCGCAGCGTAGGGGAGGATTTGAGGACGTGTTACGAAACTTTAAAATCCTGCGAAATGGGGGTGGGAGGTTGTTCAGTGAGGAGGATCAGCTAGAAAACCTTTCAAATGGCTTCCGACACAAGCGCTTCGAGAATTAAAATGACGCACCACTGCCTACCGACCGTTTTCGTTTAGTATCACAGTGAGACCTCAAAACAGGGTCCCTTGTACAGTCAAAGCGATTGGTGATTTTAAATGCTTACCCATTATCCTTGCGTGTTTGTGCTTCGCACCACTGCCTTTTACATAGCTATGCTTAGCGAAGTTTTAGCTTTGCCCGCAAAGTAGTTCGGTTTCCTCGCCTCCATCTCGGTAGTTGCCTCCATCTCTTCTCCTCCAACCATTATATTCACCCCTTCCACTTATAGCTCCCCTCCCTGTTGCGCAGGTCTGCGCCAGGAATTTGGCGAGAGCTAGACTATTGCCACCACCTTATTCCATTCCCTCTGCGTCCTTGCCCTTTCCTTTCTCCGTTTCATTAACTTTCTCTCACTCTCATATCTTTGCTTTCTCTTCTCATCCCTACCAATCTCCCTAGTTTGTGAAATATAATATACTTCTACTGAATGATTATTAGGGCACTCTTTCGTTCACAAATTCGCCCACAATGCCCTCCCTTTACTTCACCTAGTCCGCTCTCCCTTCCCACCAAAATTTGGTCGCTACTCCCTTCTACCAGCCTAACTCTTCTCGGCGTAAAAAGACTAATGTTTTTGAGCCAATTATTGAAAGGGAATGAAGAAAGAAATGGGTCCATTAACTCGCCCGAGTAACATTTTAATGGAAAAGTACAGTAACATATTTTGAGTCCGAAGGTTTTTTTTTATCGATTGGGTGTTTCTAATGACGCGCATTATTTCCGCTCCATAATTCGCAAGCTATAACACCGCTGTTGTATTATTGCGGACAGGAAATTTATCTTTTGTCTCCGTGTACTCACCCGCTCCCGACTCGTCCTTGCGCTGTGCATGGGTTGGTGTGCGCTGGGTTGGGGTAGCTTACAGTTTAATTGAAACAACTCTGCCATTTCGGGAAGCTATATATTTAAGGTGGCTGGAGCAGTAATCGTGGGTCATTGAGTGTACCAATCGTGGGTCATTGAGTGTAACTTTTATTAATTTGTGTAGTTAAGTTAAAAATAACCTTGAACCAAATTTCATTAAGTGCATCTGTTTATGCGCTGGAACATGTAATTTCGTCTAAATTTCAAATACCGCTCCAAAAAATCTAGTCATCACAAGCTTTAATGAAGCAGCAATTTTAAAATATAATTCTTATTTCATGCCCATTGCTACCTTGGAGGCAGTCAGACAGGCGTACAGGCAGTTATGAACATGAAACAAGAATTAAGTTTCCACACGTTTACATGCTTTTCTTTAATTTGCTTTTCCATGGATCCATGGTTACCACTTCATTTATAATTAAATAATAATAATTTAATGAAATACCCACCATTTAATGTGATTCGAGGTGGAATAGTGGTAAAGCATCCGATTCTCGTCCCGAGAAAACCAATGAGTCGTCGCGTCACCTCATTTATATTTCGCACCTTAACTTTAGTTCATTAAAAATTTTCTATAAATTGTATATTAAAGTTCTCTTTTCCGTTGGATACCAAAATCTTCACATTTAATGAATTTATGTTGATATCGAATATGAAAGAGCTTTTCGTTGTGGTATTGCATAAATAGACAACTTTTAACTTATTGTTGAAAAAATATATTTTTTATATTTATGTCATAGGTAATTCATTGCGTGGTTAATTTCCTTGAACTGAATTTTATTATTTTCAGTACTAGTCATTCACTTGATTAAAATATTATTTTTCTTTTTTATTACGGTGTTATGATATTTCTTTTTTTTTTATCTTTAATAAAATTTTATTTAAAGAAATGTCAAAACTTTTTTATTTTTTTTTCTGAATTGAAACGTCATGGCTAAAGTATTCGGCGCGGTATTTGAGATTTTGTCACCCATTTCGAATGCAGTTGGAATACTTATCTCATTTGAATGAAGTTTGAATGGTGACTGCAAACATTGATGCGAATGAATTCATGCCAGATTTCAGTATTCATTTTGAAGCTAAGAGACGAAATTCTCATAACATTATTGTTGATTTTTAGTGGAATAGGACTCGCAGCCCGGCATATTCTCACACTTGATAGAATGTTCCAGGTGTGTGAATGTAGATGGTGCTCACGCGGGAGGCTTTTCATTCTGCAGCGACGGAAACAAAAGAAATAAACGGGATGTCTCGCATATCGTCATTTAATCATCCTTTGTTTGGAAATAAACAGCGTCTCAAATTCGCGAGGATCCTGTTGCGAAGGAGCCGGGTTATAGGAATGCCTCATCGTGCAATATTAGGCGTCATCGGAGCCATAATTAAGGCCGAGGTGATAACGCTTCGGCACTCAGAAAAGTTTGGTGTTTATGGAACATCATAGGTGGGCAGCCGCAGGACGTGAAAATAACACTAATAAAATAACTTATAAGAGTTTAGGATCCTCCGGAGTCACTTGGTATATTTTAGTATACTACGCGAGCCTCAGTAAGATCGCGATGTAGGATGTATAAGGACTCCAGCTGTAAAAAGGGAGGGAATACAGAAAGGAATTGGAATAGGGCAAGGACCATAATTGTAATTCGTGTTGACGGGGAGTGCCCTAGTGGATCTCTCTAATTTTGTTGCTTTCATTGGTGTTATGTCGGCAGGAGGACTTCTTATTTTTCAGCCAAACTCTTCTAGTCACCTATTTTATTTCTTTATAAAAGGAATATGAATTCAGTGTAGTGCTTTCTCGCTATGGCGGCTATCCAGAAACTAAATAAACCCTTAGGCCGTGTTTCACGTAAAAAAGACTCCGTAGTTGAATGAATGCAGTTCTTCCTTGTATGGAAAGTAAACTACTCATTTAAGTAACAAGCTGGCCACGCTCTAACGAGATTAGTTTTCAGAGTTATGATATGAAAATACATTATTGGAGTTGAGCGTAAACGTTTTATTTGTTTTGTGAATATATGACATAAGGTGAAATGCTTAAAATCCTTTAATATGGTATGAATATCCAGCGTGGACTTATTCATTGCATTAATTTATTCTTAGAGAATATCGGTTGTACTTGTCCTCCGTTCCTGAATTGTCCCAGAGTAAATAAACATGAATATTATTATTATTCCTTCCTAGTCTTCTCCATGTTGCATCTTGGGGGCTTGGGAGGAGAGGTGAGGGGGTGAGTGGGATAAAGAACCCTATGAATCATGCGCCCATTCAAGCGAAGTGCTTGAAATATCGTGACCAGCTCGGAAAATATGAAATCAAAGGCGACCTCACTGATATGTAACGAGACCACTTTGAAAAAATGCAGAATATTATCAATTTTAAAACGGAATATGATATTTTTAAACATATTTTAACGCCTCATTCAATGTTTTTATTCAAATAAGCACCGTCCCGCTAATCCAAGCACTGATAATCCGAAAGTTCGAGTAATCCGAACAGATTTTTGGAACATTTAAAAATTTTAAAATATAGTTTTAGGCAGAATTTTTAAGGATAATAGGAACAAAATCAAAGTAAAAACATAGAAAAAATACTCTTTAATTAACTTTTACAAGAGTACGGCACAAAACTACTGTAGTTAGGATAAAAATTACTGTACAGATGCATGTATACTGTGCACTACAGATGTACATACTGTAATTATTGACGATTGTGTTATATAATTCTGTGCAAAGTACAGAAGTGCATACAATAATGTGTAATCATGTACAATAATGCAAGAAATAAAGAGATTTAAAATAATATTTTCCGTAATAATGCAAGTTTTTGGATTATCCGAAAATTTCGCAATCCGAAGTGTCCGGTCCCAGTTAGTTCGGAATGTACCTTTTTATGAGAAAAATGCTGGGTTAGGCTTCCTTTCCATTCATGGCTGTGAAACATAGAATGTGAAAATTGCAAAATGTCCTCTACAGTGGAGGCACACAAGAACAAACCCTACCACCTGATTGTCACTTCCCTTGTCCCACGCGGAGGCGAAAAGGTGAGTCACCTTTCTCTTGATTCCTCGATCACCACCCCTCACTCCCTCTCCTCCCTCCACAACCCCCACATGCACTTATATTTATTCTCATCACTCAAATTCTTTCACCAAGACTTTCTGTCCACTATCACGTCGTTTTCCCTCTTCAAATCCCAGCGGCTTTATTATTCATAAAAAAACGTCACCCAAGTGTAGATACCTGTCTCCCTAAGTCTAATGAATTTCTCCAAACTACTCTCCTCTCTAATCTCCTAACTTGATCCTTAATAACGTCGATGCAATCCTAAATCATTAGTCTTTTCTGCGAATCGCCGAAACTGTAACGTTAGTAATGGCTATTTGTTTATAACGTGCATAATGAAATGGCTTGATTTATTCTATCGATAGTATGATTTTTTTATTTACTTAATTTACCTCAAAAAAGCCACTAGGCCATTTGCATTGGGCATATTAAAATAAATAAATTAAATACGTAATAATTAATTAATTAATAAACAAAACAAATTAATAAGTAAATTATGATTAACTAAAATTGGAGGTAATAAAACAATTATATTACATACGTATGGCCATTCTTAGGATGAATCTAGTTGTAAGTGGTAGCGTTTTAGTGAGGAGGTAGAGAAAGATGTTGTTGGAGAGAAGAGGTCAAGAGAAGGGTACTTGCTGGAGAGGGAGTTAAAAAGGGATGGAATTCGGTAGAAAAAGCATCTTTTGGAAACAAATAGGCAGAACTGGGGTGTGTGAAGAAGACACTTTTGTCTTGCTTTCTTTTCTGTTATCCGTTTTGACGTGGCTAGGAATCATAGTCATTTTTGTTTAACTGGAACGATTGTCCGTTATAACGTTTTCAAACACGTTGTGGTGCAGGATCGAAATGCTAGAATCGGTGTGGGTTTCCATTCGAAAGAGGAAATGGGACGTGGAGATCTGCCCGATTTTTCCCCCGTATCTTTCGAATCAATTGCCTGCCTTGGCGTAGTGATGCTATCCATGACGCTGGCTGAATTATGTCGAAATTTGCGGCGAAAGGAAAGTATTTAAAGTATAAGTATTTTACCAACCTAACCACTAGTCTCAGGCGTAACTAGGGGTAACTTATTCATTATGAAATGAAAAACTTTGAATTTGTGGTTCCTCGATGCTCTTTTTATTAGCAAGACCCGGGTTTCGACTTATTAAAACGTCATCATCAGGGCTCACCTAATATCAGGAACCACAACGTTAAACGTTTTTCATTTCAAAACCTTGATTCGTTACCAGAAAATATCTCGTTGCAACAGATAAATATGCCTTGCACGTTTTGATGCTTTATAAAATTGTATGCTACCTTGACTCCTATTTATAAGACTCGTTGAATGACAATTTGTTCTCCTAAACTTGTTTTGATTACCCCCACCCTGCCATTGAAAATACTGTGGTACATCAGGTGGTACGTTTGTTTTTATTTTAAAATTTAAAAAGTGGTAATTTCGCTTGTAATTTAATTTGAATAGCAAAGCTTATCTGTCCCTGTGAGAGGAAAGAGCATACGGCGCGAGTAGCTAGCTGCATGGAATCACTAAGTGTGGAGTCCCGCATTTCTATGCAAGATAATGATCCTTTCTCGTCCCTTTACTGTTTCTCGTGCAGAAAAAGCTCCATTGAAGGATGAGCACACGCATGAGTGCACTCACTCCCTCGACGCCCTTGTCTTCACTGAAAGAGAGCACGGGACTTTTATTGTCCCGGCGAGTGCATGCGAGGAAACCGAGCGGCGGGAACACACTTCTCATCTCCCCTCCAATTGTGAGGCTTCGTTTTCCACGTTCACACGTTGCCGAGGGCGCGCACAGTGAATATTCTGCACACCATCCACACCAACGGCCAGGCGGGAACATCCCTTCTCGGGCCTCTTTCTCGTGACATGGAAAAGGAGATGAATACGCACAAAACCACCAATAAGATGCATGCGAAAGAATGTGCATTCACTCGCATCGAAAAAAAAACATCACGAACAATGAAATAAGGATCGTTATTGGTAAATGTTTCGACACGATAACGGTTCTACAGTACTAAAACACTAGAAACTTCTTGGGTCAGTGATTATTCCACGAATAATGAGAATACACCAGACGCCGATGCATGGTGATTCACGGCATCTTCCATCTACACCTACAACATACCCTACAAGCCACCTTAAGGGGGAGTGGCATGGGGTGAGTAGTCACCAACATGCATTAAAATATAGGATATTGAATATACCATAAAGTTAGTGTAACTACGACTATTGATGCATTAGCATATCTTGCTAATACTTGTCAGGAGGCAAAGTCTCACAAGAATGCACTACTCTATAGATATGTTACCAATGTTTGAGGTACCGTTAGGATTTATGTATTTTGCAACAACATAAACGGGCAGATATTCAAGAGTTACGCTAAAAACATGCTCGGTCCTCCCAACTCAATACCACATGACAGGAATTTGCAGATATTTGCTGTCGTAGTTCAATAAAATGTAGTAGTGTACAGTAGGCCCGATCATGAAACAACTTTTTTCGAAATTCTAAGTTCGACAAACGGCAAAATGTAGCCCGCAGTACCCAATGAGCAGGGAAAATGTTTTGTTTCAGTAGGTTGACATCCTACTCTGCCGCCGAGGTCATTTATGTTGAGGGTAGGCAACCCACAACGCACACCCACTTTTTACGCTATTTCGGCTGTAAATGTCGCGATTCAAGCATTTTTTCAGTCGATGCTGAATCAGTCATGTCAGGAAGTGTCGGGGTAAGCCACAGAGATCGGATGGTTACGTGTTTATACAATAACTAGTCTTAAAATGCAAATAAACCTGAAAAACTGTGAAAATTCTTTATTAATGACTTATATTGTAATTTGCCACACTCGTATGGGCATGATAGCACTCATATGACGCTTCCCTTTCTGTAGAACATCACCCTTTCCCTTTCTCAAGCAACCATCTCTCCTTCTCACTATGGCCCGCCTATCAACGCACTGCGATGGCTACATCGTATACGAAAATGTTTCTGTGTTCCAAAACTTTGCAGCTCTTCGCCCACCATGAGGACTAGTGCCACTCAGGCTCTCTGGGTGACCCATTACTTACCACGTGGAGGTAGGTGCAACTCGATTTTCTCCCGTATCCACCCACCCTTCAAGTCTTATAACTTATCAGTCACGCTGTAATCTTTTTTGGATCCAAACTTTGGCATTTGTTTCTTTGATTGGATTTTCTGACAGATGTTTCCAACCCTTTTCTCCGCTGTGCCCTTGCTCCCCGATGCCTCTGTCACCATTTTAACATGTCTTTTGATGTCTTGAGTGTGGCAGTGTAAGTCAGGGATTTTGATCCGGGGTGAACTTCCCTCCGTCTGGTCGGCCAGCATAGATTCAAGCTCCTCTGTCGAGATGTGATCCAGGAGTGGTGGTGCGCTGACTGTAGTGTACTCCCAACCGATGATATTGGTGTAGTCAGATGCATTAAAGTTTATTAGAGTGCAGTTAAAAGCCTTGATGTCTTCTTATGGCTATCCTCCGGAAGTCGACTCTTCGCACTTCGGCCCTTTCATCACTCACCATTGCAATGAGGATGTTCTCTGGACGAGCAAAGAACGTGTTGCTCTGGACGAATTTCTCAAGAACCTCTTTGTACTTTTTAGGGAATTGTCTTGATCTCTGAAGCATTTCCCTCGCATATTATGTTCATTCAGTAATTATCCAGTTTACCTTTATTTTGAACCACATTGATACATAGAGCTTTATGATAATCTGGGTTATTGCCTTCAAAGCCACTGTAGGTCGTCTTGCTCCTATGTAAACGCGCATTTCGCTGTTGGCCGTCGTTCCGCACCTGCTGTTATCAATTTCACCAGGATTGCGACCAGCCAGCTCTTGAGGGATGCATCCACTGGCATTACCACGAGCCATGTCCAGCGGGTATTTTTGGTGTGTGCTGATGAGTAATGAATGTAGTTCAGGGTCAGGCAGATCAAGTACATTTTCTGACATTTCACCACAGGCAGCTGCACGTAGGTCTTTAGTTGGCCTATTGGCCCACTGTAGCAACTTGGTCCGGTCGTCGGCACATCAAACTTCTCCATTGTATGTTGAAGGGGGAATTCGTTTGCGTGCAGCTGGCACACAGAAATCTGTAAGGCACGCCCCAGACGCACTTCGATAAAACGTATATCACCTGTTTCTGTTTCACCAAACTGTTTCAAGTCTTTTTTGACAACGGGTGAGTTTTCCTTCTTTGCTCTCTTCATAATATTTCTACATTTCTTATAATATCTCAAAACTGAAGTGAGGATGCCGCGGTTTAAGATGGCAAGTTCAATACGCGTCGTTCCACACTTGCTACACACTGTCGGCGACAACCTGCGTAATCTCCTGGGCCAATTGATCAAATCCTTCTCTCTCTTGCGGCTTTTTCATCTCCACCCACTTTTAGTATTTCATAACATCTTCAAATGTGGGCAGATTTATTCCAGACAACTTTTGAGGAGCGCCCAAATGAATTGTTGCATTTATAGACGAAAGTGTCGCCACTTTCATCGCACTTTTTAATTGCTACTCCACAAAAAAATAATATAATGCACTCCGACACGCGATTCTAGCCTCGGCAGACCATGCGCTAAGCAAAAGACATTCTTGGGTAGTCGAGGCGCATAAATTGTTCCGCTAGATGGCTCCAAATTGTGCTGCTGTCTTGATTAACATTTTAATTCTTTACGTAAGGTGAAGCCTGAGACTTCATTGTTGACATTTACGGTGGCAAAGAGCTGCATCATTTTGAACACAAAACCCTTTGTCGTAGACATTGTAGCCAGTACAGTATCGTTCATATGAGTTCGTGGGCGGAGTATAGGAGAGGTGGGGGATTCTCGAGACCAGAGGAGAGGGTAAGGGGCCGTATACGTACTGCTATACCCATAAGAGTGCGGTAAATTCCAAAATAAGTCAATAATTAAGCAATTTTCACATTTTTTCACGTTTCTTTGCAATTTAAGACCAATTATAGTATAAACAAGTGATCATCCGATCCCTGTGGCTTACTTCCACAATTCCTGATATGACTGGCACAGCATCGACGGAAAAAAATGCTTGAATCGCGACATTTACAGCCGAAATAGTGTAAAAAGTGGGTGTGCGTTGTGGGTTGCCTAACCTCAACATAAATGACCTCGTCGGCAGAGTAGGATGTCAACCTACTGAAATAAAAAAAATTCCCTGTTCCTTGGGTACTGCGGGCTACATTTTGCCGTTTGTCGAACTTAGAATTTCGAAAAAAGTTGTTTCATGATCGGGCCTAGTGAACAGTGCACTGTAGTGTATTGTAGTGTAGGCCATATTTTTATAACCATTCGTCTTCATTGTTCTGCATCATCATTAGTCGCTAAAAGAAGGAAAATTCACGTATTTGTGAAATATTGAACTCACTCCGGCTTAAGGTGGCTGGAGTGGTAATCATGAGTCATTGAATGCACATTTTAATACCTTTTCAAGTAAGTCGAAACAAAAATCTTGAAACATATTTCGCTTAGGTACATTTGTTAATGTGGAGGAAATCACCATACATGAAGTAATGTAAATAATTCAAGAATCATATTTTGCCTTCATGTATTCATGACTTGAATTTTCGGCGGGGCATTCAAATTTTAAGTGACAATCATATTAAAATTCCCCTTTTTTTTACTTGGTTTGATTCCTATATATGTGTAAGCAACTATTAGAATTAAATGAAACGTATTATTTTGCGATTAGGAGAAATTATGCTCATATGTTATGGAATCATTTCGAAATATACGTCATGCGCCATTAGGCTACGTGTTGAAGTAGCATTGAGTTTTGCCAGTAAACCAAATCGGTAATATGCAGTTTGTTTCACTTTTATCCACAGATGTTACTAATAAGGGTTTGTATGCAAAGTTCTATGAAAATCTGTTTGTAAACAAAAATCGCTTTAACTATCTCAAGTCGGATTTATTGTAAGGATATTGGGGAAATGCGATTTGAAAGTTTAAGAGCGTTGTTACTTTTCACTAGTTAGGCCCATCGTAGGACATGCGTGTAATATTTGTGATCCTTAAGAAGCAGACTTGTTTTCTCAATCAAATGGTGCGCGACGAAGTACAGCTAGATTTGTGAAGAGATGCGGTGTTAAATCTAGCTCTGCGTTTAGGGTATTTAAGGAATTGGGATAAGAAAAACTATCAGTCTACATTAAATAATAGATTAGGCGTTCTGAGCAAACTTCAAACCCCACATTAAAAATCCCCTGCTACTCTGGCAGGTTGGATTGTATGTTTACAATTAGAGAGCTAGATAGCAGCAAGGAGAGGTTAAAATGTATTTTTTTTCCGCGGAAAATATAGGAATAAAATAACTATTAATGCCGTGAATAATGTTAATGGTGAAGACAGGATGTATTTATTGCGCTTTTTCATTTTATTTATCACTTTTTATTTTGAATTATATATATATATTAGGTGTGTATTATTTTGTGTCACATAATTGATAATATAAGATACGGTTTCCATGCCTTAAGACTGCACTTAAGATTAAATTTAGACTAATCGAAGAGTAAGTGCATTTTGATCACTACGGATTTCATACACCAGTAAATATTATGATATGAAATTAAGTTTGGGCCTTAAACTTTTAAATTAAGACGTTGAAATGCTAGTTGGCTCCCAAAATCCCCAGTAACCATAGTTTAACCCTCGCCACCTGTTACTAAAAAAATTACATCCTACCTACTTGGGGTCTTTTTTGACCCCATCGCGAATATTATTTTTTTTAAGAAATGATAATTTACCAGTGACTTATATTCATGCGTTTTTTATTTAAATAAATTTCACATAAATTAACAGAAAAATAACACAGCAAAATATGCATTGCTTAGTTTACAAAAAAATTATTATGTACAATTTATTAGATGGCATTCGAGAAAAAATTATGTGTGAGAATAGAGAGTAACATTTTGCCTTGAATAATGAGGATTAAGCTTACTCTACTATGTATTAAAGTACGTAGTGTAATTAGTCTAATATAATGTAACATGAAATATTTAAACATTTGCAACATAATGCCAAAAAATTTTCAGAGGAACACAAGTATTGCAATTCACCAACACAAATTTTAAAAGAATAGACTTCTGCTGGGAATAATTATTTCCAAACAAATGGCAGTAAAAATAGAATCTTTTACAAAATTTCATGACTCAAAAGAATTGTTCTAAATTTTAATCTGAATCTTCATCTCCACAATCATTGCAGTTACATTGCATACAGACGCTTTTTTGTTGAACAAAATCACCGCACACGAATCTGTTGCAAACATTGCAATGAAACTTATCAAGGCAAATGGAACATGTACCACGCTTATTCTTGGACACTTTTTCTCTGTCATTTACCGGCAGAATACTGCCAATCCCAGCATGTTTGATCGCAGCCCGAATTCTATATTTTGTTATCCGGTTTTTCCTACTCCATGATGAATTTCAGGTATTATCAATTCTTTTGCTTATTCTTAAAGAAATAGGTGCCTACAATATTTTCCGCGGAAAGAGGGATATTTTCTCAAATAAATTTGGTATGCATTAATGCCTCCAGATTTAAAAAAGATAGCCAATGGCCATCTTCTAGTCTCTTTTTTTACAGAACACTGTCGGGTCAATTTATCTAAAGTATCCACAGCGAATTTCTTAGAGTTGTCATACAGAATAGCTTATGGTTTATTCTTTTCAGAGAAACAAATTTCAAATGCAGTATGTTGAGTAGGCAATTAAACCACTGTTTTTCCTTTGCTGCGGACATTTGAGGTCAAAAGAGTGATACTGGAAAATGAAAAATTTGAGGAACTAATCTCCCGTTTTTTTATGGAAGATTGTTGATGGCAATTCTCTGTGATTTTTTTGCTTAGTACCAACGAGTGAAAGGTATAATTTTAATAAATCTTGGCCAAGATCAAAACTTTACAAAAAGTATCTGTGGTGATGTCTCGACCAGTCCTACTCTAATGACTCACCAAATCCATTACTGCCAACTTCCCTTGTTGTATTTCAGGCTTTTCTCCATGTCTACCTGCGTAGATTTGCAAATTTATAATGTGCATATTTTCGCAATCCACAGCCATCCAAATTTTAACGCAGTAATTTTCTGGTTTTGAGGGAATATATACTTCAAAAGCACAACTTCCTTTTTGAGTATTAAATGTTCATCAACAGTGATGTTGAGACTTGAAATGAATGAACTTTTTCATGCACAAGAAAATAAGTTCATTCTTTCCTATACAACCTCTACCTTGTTTTTTGCTTCCCTGTTACGTGCTTCCCGTGTTTCTTTATCATCAAATCTTACACAGATCAGAATATTTTCAAAATGACTTGTTGACATTGTTGCTTTCAAAATCGGAAATCCAAATCCATCCGACAAAAATTCGTGCAAAGGTTTTGCTCGCCCTGTTTGAACACTGTAAGTAACACAGACCAAGAAAAGCTAAACATTCAATGGAATCGAGACTCTTCCATTTTCCTAAGCTATTTCTATCCTTAATTTGTTTTAACGGTTGAGTTGTGTATTGATAAAAATATTTTCTACCATTAAATCAGTAACAAAGAGTCGAAAAAAATCAGCTTTTTCCACACACTGAACATTTCCTGGGAAATCTGCGTCCACCCTGATGATATTCCTGGATAATATATTTCCAGTCGTAGGTATTTGGTTCCATAGTATCCCTTTTTATTTTTCCATCCTTACTCATCGTGCATCGTGAATCTCCTTCTTTGGTACAACCGCATTGGAGTTCCTATGATACTCGTCCTCCTCCTGGTACTGTATATCCACCTCTATGTTGTCTTCCTCTACTTCACATCCACTCTCAATTTTAAATATATTCTTCATCTAAGACAAATAAATCGTTTAGGGGTTCGTTCTAGCTGTACCCAGGAGCACATTCAATTCTTAAGACTGCCATAATTAGTCATTGTTCTTGTTTGACTTTTGTCTGCATTAGACAAGAGGAGATATACATATAAATACACCCGAATCAATAGGAGTTGCAACAATATCACACTTGGCAAATAAAACAATTCTAACTATTCAAAAAATACATATGACGTTGATAACGTGAGTTTTCTGTGGCTTTCTCCTTAAATCCACTAGGTACACTATTTAAAACACCGATTCCTTCAATTCCCTCACAAAAATATTGTGATTATTTCCTTACGAGAACTGAAAAAAAGGAAAGTGGAATTAAGAGTGGCTTCAAAAAATCCATATTACCTAGACATGAATCAGAACAATCTCCCGTAAAGGACTTAAACGTAGTACTAAAGTAGTATTATTAACGTTATAAAAGTAGTACTTACGGGTTCACTAATAATTCCAGTGTCGGATATACTCTTGAGCAAGGATAGCTATGACTTCTGCAGCCGTCGGAGGGGTGACCACGAGTGACAACTCTCACTGTATAAGCCAAGCTCGTATCAGAGGCCGAATACTACAAAGTCAAAATACGATTGGAGAGAACACTTAACAGTGTATTGCTGATTACAAAGAAAACACATTGTTGATGACGAATCAGCTCTGCGAAGATAACAGTTAGATTAGAAGTTGCCAGACAATGAAGGATTTTACAATGAAGGACCACAAGCGAACTTGCTCTGTATCAGCTGAGCTCAATATCAGTGGACGAATATCACGAAGTCAAAATGCGCGCGGAGAAAACATTACGGGGTGTCTTGAGAAGCTGCAGAGCAAGTTGAAAACATGGTATGCTAGCAATCACTTTTTAGCATTCAGCTGCGCCATTGTTTTATATAATGGGGTGAGGTGAATGTGATCCCTTATGCGTTAGTCTCCAAGTTCACCCATTTGGAAACAGCTGATATGTAATAGATTTTTCACTTGATTAGCTAAGCCTCTATTTGTTTCACAAAGTTAAAATATAGTTTTTTTATACGACGATGTATGTTACTGGAATATCTAAATCGGTGTCTTATACGAGAGAAACACATCCAGAGAATCCATATCTATACGATCTTCTTCTATTCTAATAATTTGGAAATACATTATATTACTCAGTTTATGATAAAATATGCTAATATTTTTTCCTTGCAAGACAGATTCAAGACAAAAGCTATTTTTTATTCAATATTTTCTAAAAGAAGATGAATATTAATCTCCTAGTATTCAGGTACGTTGGGGAAGATTTTAGTTCCACATACCCTACTTGGGGTCAAAATTGACCCCAAGTAAGAAATTATTTTTTTTAAGGTTGATAAAGGCAAACATTTTAAAAATGAAAATCGGAGTCGATGCAAAAGTATTTTATCGGAGAATTCCTAAAATGTGATGCATAAAACTGTAAAAAGTAATAAGTTATTCAACTTTTTCTATGAGCTGGGGTCAAAAAAGACCCCAGGTAGGTAGGGAGGGTTAAGGTAAAATATAGGCCAATATAAAATATATTTGGCATCTCTAGGCAAATTAACTATGATGAAACACGAAACATTTCTGGCTGAAAAAGATAAGACATGCTTATTGGAATAAAAAAAAGAGGAGGTCAAAGAGTAAACGCATTGTCCAATGGTAGAGAAAAGCAGATACGAATACCTACCAGAGAGTAAGAGAGTTAGAAATAAATATTAAAGGAAAGAAGAATGCAGTCATACAATTTTAGGTTTAAATTACCCATGATGACAAATGGACATTCATTTCTAAGCATTATGTCATAAAGAAGTTACCCCTATCAGAAATACAGTTTG
Source organism: Pyrrhosoma nymphula (assembly GCA_963573305.1). NCBI lineage: Eukaryota > Metazoa > Arthropoda > Insecta > Odonata > Coenagrionidae > Pyrrhosoma > Pyrrhosoma nymphula. Next base: position 98,071,602 of record OY754332.1, on the reverse strand, counting down.
TCTTTAAAGGGTTTATTGGTGACATCAGTGATGTTGTCAGGCTTAACAAATGAATTCGTCTCTCCAAATCCTTTACTTAACATGGACCCGGAGAAATGAATGATAGTAAACATCCTTTTAAACGTGGTTTCATTATTCAGTCTGAAGCGTAGAGAAAATGAGTTCGCCACCAAGAGTGAAAATTATTAACTTGGCGTTATTATGAGTGCCTTTCCATTCCCCAAGGGGATAAGGCTGCCCAGTCCAGATGAGACTCATGCCACAGACTCTTCTCCTGCTCTAAGTGAATTTTGACCGTGTGAGGGCCTTCATGGTCTTTGGGATTTTCTGGTCTTCTTTGCAAATCATGATTACAAATACACTAATTTACCACAACCGACCAACCAACCTAAAAGTAAGTTGACCAACAGACCTAGATATCTAAAAGATTTCAGCATATGGAAATCAATTTCTATTCGCACTGAGAAGATATAATTTTGCATATAAATTTTCATCTTCATTTGGCAAACATCCTCATAAAACACGTTAATGTTTGTATGGAATTCACTGAGAACCTCACGAGACAAATTGTTCCGATCATCAATGGTCCACTCCTTAGAAGTTAGTTGCTTTTTTAGAGGCAGAAAAATTACTCTCACTTTATACTGATTGTCGTGACGACCGTTATAGTTGTCTCTAGCTGTGCACTAGAGTTGAATACGATTCAACACCACATAACACTGTAAAATTCTATTAATCTTGCTCTCCTTCTGCAGGCACTTAATTCCTACTGCGGGTGCTAACGGAAATTGTGCTATTTTCATGCGGTGGTTGAGTTCCAGCCGACTCAGCGGCTGATAGCATCTAACACGGTAGGCATGCAAAATCCATCGAAGCCGTTTACATCGTCGCGCAACGTACACTCTATGGTAGAAGTAAAACTTAATTCTTTCCTTGAGGTAATTTAGGATCAAAAAGGCTTCCACACTTATTTCTTTCCTATTGCATCTCTGAACACTTACATAGAAATGTATTTAGTATTTTAGTTTGGTGTTAAATGTTTACGTTCGAAGATTTTTATAGTTCTATTTTCATTCATGCATTCTATTTTTTCTCTAAAATTGTATTCCTAGGATCAATTTGTGTTTACTATTTCCAATTGCCAAGCTTAACTATGCTCGCCCTGAGAAATGATTTTCTTACCAGCTGCATATAGTATACCTACTGCATTTTATTTCTGTATTATTATATATACGAGAAAAAACAAACTTTTTCGTGCATCCTCTCAGGAGAACTGTTGCGAAAGGATACAATTACCGGCTGCACAATATTTCCTGACCGAGTTCTCAATCAGCATTCTTCTCAAAGGCTATCTCACATGGAGATAGGAATGCATAATTATGCATTGGTACCGAAACTAACGGGATGAAATATTCATAATCCGTAAGCAGCTCGTATTTATGCTATTAGATTCCGAATGTTTTCATTAAATCTTTGCCAGATATAGTTAACTAACCCCTCAGACTTGGCACACGATGTGTGCATTCTCTGGAGAATGCAGTGATCACAAAAGGATTTTGTGGTTCAACGTTTTGGGGCTTGCGGAGTAAGTTCTTAGCGCCATTAAAACTCATTCAAAACACACCTCGGATTTCATCCCAACTTTAAGCTGGCAATGTGAGGGTTGGAGTTTCAAAAAATATTCTATCTACTATATGATCATTTTCATTCTTTAGTCAAGCTCTCGGCATAACATGAATTTTAAATGTGTTGCGTGAGGTTCTCTTCCGCTTAGAAAAGTAAAAAAATGAGAAATTCATTGTTTCGAACAACCAATTTTTTTATTTATAAACCCAATAAAAAACTGTGAATATATGCAGTCATATTCTGAAAGTATAAATGGATTGGATGGAAGCAGTGATAGCTGAAATTTAGCTTTAACAAGCAATAACGTAAACGTATTTAGCATCATAAATAAAACATAATATTTTTGAACACGTTCATTAATTGGTCAGATGGACCCATTTATTTACATTTGGAAAACTTATTTCAGAAATTGCTTTCAAAATTCCGTAATTTATTTTCAATTTGGAAAGCTAAATAAAAGAAACTTTAGTGTCCCAGCTTGTTTCGATGGATTGAAGTTTAGTAAGTCTGCCATCGTACTCAGGGTATTTTACGGTGAATACAATGGCCGTCAGCCCCCAAAACGATGGCTCTGAACACCACTGCTACCTTGTGAGAAATCCAAGAAATCTTCTTCTAGTTTATTCATCTAGAAAACATGTTGATTTCCATTTGGAAAACAGCTTTTAACGAGATTTTTAGTCAAAAGAGGGCGTATTTCTGTGCATAACACTTATAGGCATTAGAATGTTGTATTTTTCTATGCTGCAATAGTACTTCTATTTTTGCTTTGTAATATGACATTTCCCTTCTCTTGGACTACAACCTTGTCGTGGTTGAAGGGCTTGCGTGCTCCGATGACCCCTAGAGCTGAACTGGCGGGAGCATTGCTCCTGGTAGGGTCACCCATGCCAGATTGGTCGAAGGTTAGGAGACAGACGAATGGTAGTCCGCGCAGCGTCTGTACCTCAGTGAGGCGGCTGCAAAAGGCGTCTGACCCCAGTGGGGCGGCCTCTGAAGTGATGGTGTCACGTAAAAAACACTATTGAGTAAGGCCAAGGAATACTACCTCAATTAAAACAAAAACCTTGAAATTATGGACAGTTCTCAATTGATAATGAATCCTGGCCCCTGCGGTCGTCATCACACGAAATCCTTGCTCAGACGAAGCAGCAGCAGAGGAAAAGAAGATTAAGAAGAGGAACGAAACTATAAGAATAGGCACTTGGAATGTTAGGACTATGCTGAGGGCGGGGAAGCTAGAGAATATAAAGCAAGAAATGGAGAGGGTGGGTGTAGACATCATGGGTCTGGGTGAAGTAAGATGGAAGGATGACGGGGATTACTGGAGCGGCGAATATAGAGTAATTTATAGTGGAGGGAATGAAAGTCAGCGCGGGGTTGCATTCGTAATGAATAGGAAACTTGGTAGAAAAGTAGTGCATGCAGAACAAGTGAGTGATAGGATAATAGTCGTGGAACTAAAAGCAGAACCAACGAATTTAGTTCTAATCCAGGTTTATATGCCTACCTCTAATCATAAAGAGGAGGAGGTAGATGGGGTGTACGATCAGCTAGAGGAAATAATTGGTAGGATACCAGGAAGTAAGCACCTGGTAGTAATGGGGGATTGGAACGCGGTGGTGGGTGAAGGAAGAGATGGGCGGGAGGTGGGCGATTACGGGCTAGGAAGAAGAAATGACCGGGGCGAGAAAGCTGTGGAGTTTTGCCGCAGAAATAACCTAGTAATTACAAATACATGGTTCAGACATCATCCTCGACGTAGGTACACGTGGAAGAAGCCGGGAGACACAGACAGGTTCCAGATAGATTATATAATGGTACGTCACAGATACAGGAATAGTGTTAAAAACTCGCATACTTATCCAGGAGCTGATGCAGACACAGACCACAACTTATTAGTCATGAAATGTCGGGTAAAACTGAAAAAGATAAGAATGGGAAGGAGGGTACGTAAGTGGAATACGGAGGCATTAACTGGGGCAATGAAGAAGAAGTATCGGGAGAAGGTGGATGAGATAATGGGTGAGGATCATGGAGTTAGAGCAGTGGAAGATGAATGGGGAAGTTTGAAAAATGGAATTATAGAAGCGGCGAAAGCAACGGTAGGCGTAGTGAGTGCAACTAAAATTAGAAAACCGTGGATCACGAAGGAGATGATCAGGGAGATGGAGGAGAGAAGGAAATGGAAGAGTGTAAACTCAGAGCTAGGTAAGAGAAAATACCGAGAATTTAATAACAGGCTTAGAAGAGAAACAAAGAAAGCAAGAGAGGCGTGGTGGAGAGAACAGATCGACGCGTTAGAGAAATACCAAAAAGAGGGAAGAGCAGATGCATTATATAGGAAAGTAAAGGAACTGACGGGTGGTAATAAGGGAAGGGGAATTACAACGATAACAGACAAGACGGGAAAGGTAATCGTAGAACCGAGAGAGATCCAGGAGAGGTGGAAGGAGTATGTTGAAGAGCTGTATGGTAAAGAAATAAGGCCCAATAGGTTAGATATAGAAAGGGAAGACGATATCGACAGAGATGGCATCGGACCAAGTATCCTAGATAGCGAAATCGAAAGAGCTCTACGAGACATGAAAAGGAATAAGGCGGTGGGAATAGATGACATACCTGCAGAGTTTTTAAAGAGCATGGGGAAGAACGGAAGAGGAAAACTTTTTGCGCTAATTCGTAGGATTTATGAGGATGGAGTTTGGCCGGAAGACTTCGCGAAGACTGTACTAATTCCTATACCGAAGAAGAGTAAGGCAAAAACTTGCGAAGACTATAGGACAATAAGCTTAATATCCCACGCGGCCAAAGTAGTTCTGAGGATTCTAAACAGAAGGCTAGAGAAGAAGGCAAATGAATACCTGGGTGACGACCAGTTCGGGTTTAGGAGAGGGACGGGAACGCGAGACGCTATAGCGGTGATGAGGACGCTAGTAGAAAGAAACCTAGAGTATGGGCAGGATGTTTTTGCATGCTTCGTAGATTTCGAGAAGGCGTTCGATCGGGTGGAATGGACGAAATTAATGAGAGTGTTGAAGAAATTAGGGGTCGATTGGAGGGACAGGCGTCTGATTCGAAATTTGTATATGAATCAGACTGCGCAGGTTAGGGTAGCCAATGGAGAATCGGGATGGGCCACGATAGGACGGGGAGTGAGGCAAGGGTGCCCACTATCGCCGTTGCTTTTTAATGTGTATTCAGAAGAAATGGTAAGGGAGGCTTGGGGGGAGGAGGAGGTAGGAATAAAGGTAGGAGGGGAGCTGATAAAATCAGTGAGATTTGCAGATGATCAAGCATTGGTTAGTCAGTCGGCCATGGGGTTACAGTCAATGGTGAATGCATTAGAGGTGCAGTGCGAAAAGTATGGGATGAAGATCAATCACAAGAAAACGAAAGTAATGAGATTTTCTAGAAGTAAGAAGGCGGGGCTGAATATAAGGGTGGAAGGGCAGATGATAGAGCAGGTCGAGCAGTTTACGTATCTGGGTAGTATTTTGGAGGCGAATGGGTTTAGTGGTAAGGACATCAGATGCAGAATTGCGCTCGCTAAAGAAGCATTTTCGAAGAGAAGGGAATTGATGAGGGGGGGTCTGAGAAGAGACGTAAAGAAGAGGCTGGTGAAAACTTTAATATGGAGCGTGGCGCTATATGGGTCGGAAACTTGGTCATTGCGAAGGGAGGATGTGCGTAGGCTTGAGGCGTTTGAGATGTGGGTTTGGAGAAGGATGGAGAAGGTTAGCTGGATGGCGAGAAAGACGAACGAGGAGGTATTGGATATGGTCGGAGAGGAGAGGAAGCTTGTGGCAGAGGTTCGGAGAAGACAGAAGAGATGGATGGAGGAGGTTTTGAGAGGAGAGGGCATGTTGAAGAGAGTGATAGAGGGGAGAACACTGGGGAAGCGTAAGAGAGGAAGGAAGAGGATAGGAATTCTGGACGAAATAAGAGGAGGTAGAAGATATGAAGAATTGAAGAGGGATCTAATAACGGGCCATTCTTAGGAGGGAAAGCGAGACAATGTCTCTGAGGTGGGATGCAGAATGGGGACTGTCCAAGAACCTACCAATCAGCTGGTAGAATACTTGAATGAAGAATATGACATTTGGGCATTTTTTATCGAAAGTTCCTCAATTTATTGCGTATATTTGTTTAACATCAGGGTGGTAACCAACCGCTCTGACTAATGCTATGTGGCCTTATGATTCCAATTTCCCTCAATACTGTTTTCTGGTGGCTATGAAGCAGTGCATAATAATGCTTTTAAATATTGGTTATTATTTTCCATTTCCTCTTTAATAGTCAACTCTTAACTCGTTAACTTTTTACTTTCTCCCTCTCACAACACATTTCGATTTAATAGCCGTCAGTCGCCCCCGGAACCTTGTTCCTCACAAATATCTGCTCTTTAAGTAACCTAAGTTTTGGTAGCCCTTATAACTCATACTGCGAAACTTATCTGGGAAAAGAAGTTCAAATACTCTGGAAGTAGGAAGACAGTCTAAATCTGGTAACATGGTGGCAGTAGTTTGCATGATAGTATCACCTATTCTGGGACGAGATGCCTCTCTAACTAACGCGGCAGGTGAGAAGTTTAGAAGAGAAGAAGACGCGACTTTCGCATCAAAGCTATGCGAAAAGTACTTTTAAAGAAATCCTTTTCGCATAGCTTTGATGCGAAAAGTATTTCTTTGGAGAGAACTTTTTAAACCTATATTTAGGGTTTGTTGTTGCTAACTCCTATTTGGTTGCCCTGCATCTTAATGAAAAATATTGGGTAAAAAAGAAAAAAAATGAGGCTACGCTCTAGTAAGACCACAGGCAGTTTGTGAACATTCATTGAAGCTCTAAGGCTCTGTGCAAAGCCCTTCTGAAGACCCCACTATTGAAGGCTCTAATAAATTGATTTTATTCTCTTTCCATTCCTCTCAGCTTGAATTTTTCCCTAACGGAAACCAAGCGCTCTTAAGCCATTTACATGGATAGGGTATAATCCGCAGTTAAGCCGTGGAATTCGATATTATAATTGGACCTCGCGTGACTAGTTCTTTTCACCGAAGAGAGCAAAAATGATAACGACCCATCGATAAATTCTAAATGCTTAATAAGTGAGAATAAAGTTGAGAGTGAAGGCTAGTGATGGAATAAAATTGAAACCTCGAACGAAACAAAAATAAAATCTATTCGAATCGTGTGTGAATCATCAGTTTGAATTCGAGATCAAATCAAATTGTCATCAATGGCTATGGTAATCACGTTATCCGGTGCACACATTTGTATTCCTGCACATCAAAGCAGACAAGAGAAATTTGAATTTAAATGCATTATGTCCATACATCCCTTTTTTTATGGCAGTTTGTTTCACATCTTTTTTAGCTTAAATTTTCTCAGTACTAGCCGTGAAAAAGAGTATTTATTGTACTTCATTTCTTTCCAATCATTCTATGACTGTGCATTATGTCCATATGATGCAATAAACTCTGAATCCACGATCAGCACGATCTAAGCCTTGAGTTACCTTTGAATGCGTACGGCGCGGCGGTCAAAATTTGACCATGTATCGGATAAAATCGAATCGGGTGCAAATCAGTACTGAGATCGAATCGAAATCTTAACTAATCGGACTCGCAACTGATTAGGGACCGAATCACATCGGAGGTAAATCATATTCAAATGGAATTTAAAAAATATTAATCTAAAATAATCCTGAGTAGTATTGAAATTATCGATTTCCGAATGATTCGCATCGGAATGGCCCATCTCTAGTTTGGACGAGCGGAAGAGCGCGAGATCAGGGGGCGTAGGAATCCCGGGGAGAGTGGATAACGGAGGCGGCGCAGACCGGGAGTCGGTTATATCGGCACTTCTTGAATGGGAACGCGGAGGAAGTGTAGCGAGTTCATTTCCTGAGAATGAAACCCCCCTTCGGTGCTGCGGAACCCGGCGTTTTCCTCTCTTTCGTGCTGTGATCGGAATCCGCACGAGGTATGGAAGGATGCAGTGCAAGGAAGCTATCGTTTCGGTTTACCGAGGGATACAGGGGATGAAGGGGGTCTTGCTAACCCCCTTATAACCCCCCACTTCTGCTCTTTCCTCCATCGTCGTTGTGCCTTCGAGCGCGGGGGGCGTGGCAGTGGAAACGGAGAAACTGCTTTACTCTAAACTGGTGGAAGAGCAGCTGTTGCCCGGGGCAATCTATAGTGAAATGAGGAGGAGTTAAGCCGGGACGCGTGGGGGAGGAGATCGGGAGGGACGTGAAAGCAATAGCGGAGAATCCTCGTCCGTGTGTCGCTAGAGGGGAATGTGCGAGACGATTAGGTGAGGGGCACGACGGGTCGGGAATGTGAAGTGGATGAGTGCATGGAGATGGGGTGCGATCTCCGGATCCAACGACTTAAATAGGCGACTGAATTTCCAGAGGCCTCACTCTTTCCCCAAACGAGTCGTCCTACATTTTGTTCGTACTGCAATGGGACGTGAAAATTGCTCGATGGTGTTTGAATGCTTCGAACGTCTTCATTGGCTCCGGTTGCGGCCGCAGTTGGGTGAAAAAGTTTGAAAAGGGGAATTTCTTTGGGTATTCTGTATCCAATCAGAGGAATTTGTTTGAACCCTTATTGAACTGTTAATGATTTAGTTCAATTTTTTCTCCTATAAAGAGTTAGTCCACAGCACGATTCATGAATACGCCGTACCTCAGTGATGAACTTATTTATCGTAAATCATTCACCCGGATTTCATATCTTACCGCATAGTGCAGCATAAATAAATGCTCTCTCTGGAAAAATGTATAACCACGATATTATATGCTGTGTGTCTTACGTTCAACATAGCAAAGATGATTTGGAATCGTATGTAATGCTTTAATATGAGGTAGGCTAGTAGATATGCAAACGTGAATGCATGGATTGCATTAACTGTCCTTACCTGGAATACTCTTAGAGCTAATAAATGGTTTTCCAACTTGCCTGGCATGTATCTTCTCTCTTACTACGCACTACTACGTTAAACTACACCATTCTTATCGCCAATACAACCGTATGTGAAGGCTCTGAAGACTGCGGTATTCAGAGCAATAAGTTTCTCTTTCTCACAAATCCACAATAAAAATTCTATTGCATATAATTCGCGCATCACGCAATTTCAGCATTATTTTCACAACATTTTCTTCGTTACTGACTAAAAATATTTTGAAAATAGTGTAATAATGGTTTATTTTAATGTAATATGTTCATAAAATGCGTCAGCAATTTTTCGAGGCTGATTTAAAAAAATAGTAGTGTAACTAAAGCTGAGAATTTATAGCTTAGTAATTACGTGTAATAATAAAAGGTAGTATCTGTTGGAATGATTTTAATAATTATTCGTTGTAAGTTTGCTAAACTTTACTGAATTTTTAGATCTAGAGTCTCATAAACAATATATTATCAACGTGTGATCCAAATATTAAGGCATACTTTTTTCATTTTACTTTAAACACTTCGTGCGCTAAGCCGCAAAAGGTAGAATGTAGCGCCTTTTCGTAGGATTCAGTTATATTCGAATGTGTATATTTACAAACGAAATGCATTTTTCATATATTCAGGCGCTGTTATTTTGTATTCACGGAAATTATCGGTGTTCCTTTTTCATTTTCTCCCCTTTCTTATTAACTTTAGAGAGTCGTAGGTTTTCGGACCATTACTTTCACTGAAGTTTACAATTACGAGCCGTTTTTCACTTCAGTAAATTTTCTTAAAATACCTGACTAATGTGCTCTCTCTGGGAACACCAAACACTCCATTTTTCGGGTCTTTTTGACCTTTGTGTCTGTAAATAATGCAATCACAAATAAATGGGATGATATAAAACCTGTAACGTGAAAAAATTGTAATGAAAACAAAATGTTTCTGCAAATGATGTGGTGTGAGACTCTTAAGCTCTATAGTATCAATTTTTGCGGTCATAGATTGATCTATAGGCAATTTTGAACTTGTCACAGAGGTCGGTCAAAAAGGTGTTGCAGCGTAGTATATTAAAACAGAGTAATGTGTCCATCTGTTAATTAGGAGAGTTACGTTCAAAGAGACATAATGAGTCTAAAGTAAAACTCTAAGGAGTCTCTAAAAGCTCCCAAAGTAGTCCTGACATCAGCTGTGCAACGCTGTTTATACAGCTGGCTTGTTTTACCCCATATTATGAACAGAAAATAAACTAAAATAGAATATTTTCCAATATCTTACTACAGTTCCCCCTATAAAATGTATGATTTTTGATCATTACAGATTTTAAGTTGTTTTTCAAAAAATTGCAAATACATAGATGAAAATATTGCCATTATTATAGCTACATTAAATATATATTCTACCAAGAGCATTATGATGTTATTCTGGAGGTATTGCTACTTCTGTTGTGGGTTAAAGTGCTCACTCTATCCCATGAAACTAATTTTTATGCATGGCATCCGTGATACAAATTTAGAGGGAAACTCCAGGCTGGGTTTTTCAAGATCTACTCTTCCGAAAGCCTTTCTGACTGCTGTGTAAGATGTTTCGATTTTCCGGAATGGTCAAAACGTTACTTACAATTATGTTCTCGAGATTCTTGCATGAAAGCAATGTTTATGATATAGACAGGTAGTTTCCTGGGTCTTATTTGTTTCCTTTTTTAAAATATTGCAGTGCTATTTTACAGCCTTGTTGAACTTTACCTTCAGATAATGACTTGTTAAATATAATTTCTAGAATTGGTGTGATTTCTAGGGCCTACTCCTTCAGGACGAAGGTGTAAAGGACCTAAGAGCGCCATTTTTTTATCATCTGCTGAGTTATGGTTTTTCGGGTTTCCAACCAGGTGAGAGGTTCCATTTACAACGTTTCGTGGACCGACACGTCCCTCTTCATCAAGGTTGCTGATGCCATAGTTCAACAGATTCGCCGGGGAAATACCAGATCTTTCATTATTGATTATCCCATCGCGCTGTGTAGTTATGCGACCCATCAGTTGACAAATTACATGGATATTCACCAGACAAGAAGTTCTCTTTCTTTATGCACTTTCAAAGAAGTAGTTGAATGTGTTGGCTACGCTGATACTGCTAGTGACTACTTTGAGCGTTGAGTAATGTCGTTTTCTCCAGCCGTGAGTACCGTCATATTGTCACTATACCTGATGGTGTTGTAAGTAGGTTGCGTACTTAAAACTTAAGCCTTCTGAGCTCCCTTTTTACTTCGTAATTGTGCCAGCGAGGTTCCTTGCTGTAGTGTTCTAGTTGGATTTGAATGCATTCATTGATTTCTTTGCGTGGAATTTTCAAGAAGTACCTCCCGGCTACTTTGGTGTTTTCGTCTACTAGCTACGAATTCCGAGAATGAAACCATTGTTGTCTCCCCTTATTCTAAGAAATGACATTTTTTTAATGAGTAAACTTTATGCATTTTTAATGGACTCAATTGTTGTTTTTTAAGTCTCAATGATCCTCTTGTCGCACGCTATGCCCTCGTGAAGACCGACGCATTATTGGGTTCCTCTGGTGCGTTTGTTCACTATGAGTTACGGAGTGGTTTGAAAGTGCATTGAGTAATGCCCAAGTAGTTTCTCGGTTTCATCATCTTGGTTCTACACTAAGAATAGGAGAGCCTTAATAATAGGATAGTGCATATGAAGTAACACATTAACCTAATCAAGGCGAAATAGGTATACAAGGATAAGATATTCATAAGGAAATTGTTAAAAAAGAGCTCATTCTCATTCAAAAACCCATTCAGTGAAGTAAGTGAAACATATTGTAAAGCAATATTTGTCCCGAATCGGTAGTACGGACACAATGTTGACGGTACACCGGTATTTTTGGCTCTTCATTCGTATAAATTATTTGCAAATTAACGTAAATCTGACCTAAATGGCCTCTAAATTCCAACTTTGTACTTTAAACGAACTACATTTCGCTGACAAGACGCCCGTTTCACCACACGGTGGCATAGGCTTTACCACAGTGTGTTTAAATGCGTGCGTGGCAGCGAAATAAAGTTTGTGGTTTTACAAAGTTTTGTCCTCAACATGGATATCAATTATTTTCACAATATCAGGCCTTATTCCATTAGTTTTATTCGAAAGTCCATATACTGTTATAAGCAATTATCAGTAGTAGTTTAATTTTCGTAATTATCAGTAGATATCACGCAAATATCATCACGAATAATTTTTATTAACATTTAGTGTTGAGTAATCTACATTGCTGAGAGTAACTTTCTTTCGAACTTCTATCATAGGTCGTTTTATTTTGATTAATATAAAAGTTGTTGTTTCAGCCTTGATTTGGTGGAATAACATAATGAAAGAAAAAGACTGGCAATTTTCCACAAGAAAAAGGTTTTACTCGACCGGTTTCGGTGTGCAATGTGTGTACAATTCGGTGTATGTATGACCTGATGATGGTGTTGTACACCGAAACCGGTCGAGTAAAACCTTTTTCTTGTGGAAAATTTCCAGTCTTTTACATTCATGATTAATATATTTAAGGAACGTTGAATAATACCATATGGTATAATTCAAGTGCACTTGAAGAACAGAAGTACATCATTATCTATCCTGGACGTTGCTACACTGATTTTACTTATATCAGTGGTGCTCCTCTTTACATCTTTCTGATCAATAGACACAAACGCGCTTAATAAAACTATGGATAATTTTGTATTTACTCACGTTCGTTATATCAAGTCAACAATTCAAGAACTATTAATCATATTTCATGACTAAATAATTACGTGCGATGTAGTAGATATAGTCCGTGGCAGTAGAATCATCCGAAGTGTTAATGGATCTGGACAAAATTTGACCGTATCTTCTAGCTTGTTGCACATATTTTTGTTGAAAATGATATAGAAAGATATAGTACAAGTAAATGAAGTTTTACTTTTCCGTGTTGCTAAGATTCGGTGTAGTAGAAGGTGTAACAACACAAGTATTAAATATTTTTGGGAAAAAAATGTATAATCCTATGCTAGAGCATAAAACGACGATTCGAACTACTAATCACGTGAAATAGCCCATGGCATTGAAGAACATGAATGATTCCATTTGGAATCACCCGGTCAGAAAGGGTTTGCAAAACAATTCACCTGGATGCTTATAGACGATATATTTTGAGCTCATAACTGTGCTAGCCTCACTTACCAGCTGAACTGCAAGTTCTGTCCAAGATTTCCAAGTTCATTCATCTTTCAACGTCCTGAGTTTTGGTACTTGGGTGCAATGGTGGGGATGGTGATGGTTTGGTTAAATGGTGGAGATTTTTTCTCATTCTGAGATGGTAGAAGGTTCCCAATTTGGGTTTCCCCAGCAGCTTCCACTAAGAATGATTCCGACATTCTTGGTGGAAGCTTTTAGCAGGGTTATCCTGGACCCTGGAGGATGTGCGATATATGCATTTCCATGCATTGCATGCTGCGTCTCCTGATTCTGAGTCGCTGTAGGCTGGGGGTGGGAGGGGCAAGGGAACTAGTGTCCAGCCAAATTACCTGGAGGAATGGGGGAAAGGTATCATTAGCCCCCATAAAAATCATAGATATCACAGAAGAAATAATATTCAATAACGATGGAAAATCTTTGCAACAAGAACGGAAGAAATTATTTTGATTAGTTTTCACAAATATTAATAAAGGCAGCTATTGCGATATAACGCAGCATTCAAATTTCTCCCTTCCACCCTGCACCTCACGAGTCTACGAAAACTCTGCATGAGTTGCTTGGCCCACTTCACTAACTCGGCCAATAAATGGTTCCGACAAAACTGAATTAAAGTAAGAAACAAAAAATTAAATTCCTTGTGTTTTATACAAGATTTCGCCTGTTTTCCATTAGATTGTTTGATTTGGCTGTCTAAAATTACACATAAGATATTTATCATCAATTTTCTCATTATTTTGAGTCAAAGAAGCTTATTCTCAACATGAAAGTGAGCGAAGGTTATTTTGTTTCCGAACCCGTCTTATTTATCTTCAACGAATGTCCGAATATTTTCTTTTCCTACATCAAGCTCACTCTCAATAGATATTTAAAGTCAGATACTAGAGTTAAGGAAAATATACCAAAAATGAACCCTGATTCCCGGCCTGGGTATTATTTCTCTTTTCCCCCGCGATGAATCGGTGTTCAGGTTTAATTTCCATCCAAACTCTCCCAAGAATAAGCTCCGCTTCATACTGCTCGAGATTCAATTGTGCAATTTCATTCAGTTCCCTTATCTGCTTACGTGGTTACTCGCCGACAGTGGCGGACGAGCGTTCGTCGGGAGAGCAGCAGAATGCGAGTGCTTCTGTGGGATACCAGGAGTGTAAAGGTAAGATAACGATGGACGTTTTCTGATGTATCAGAAATGGATGGTGGCGATCGGGAAGCTTTTCGATTTTTATGTAGTGGAGTATATTACGATGGCCGGCCGTAAACGGCGCCGTCAACCGAGAATGAGAGAAACTTTTCAAATGATAATTTTTCCGTAGAACTACGTCAAAGGTAGCCAATCAGGGTAGATATGTATTAATATTTACAAAATTTCACATCCTAACTATATTTACTTTTACGTTTGCAATGGAGCACGATCAAAATTCTTGATTCAATATTTACAGCATTTTTTCGGTTTATTTATATTTTGTTTATAGGTCTGGTACCTATCAGGGTCCAATGGCACAGTTTTAGTCAAGTTAGTATCTTATTTGCCTATGTAACTTTAAGAATCCGCAGATGGGATAAATTTTTCAGGTCGGCTCCCGCATTCGACGTGTTAACTATTACCCCTGATACTCACGTCAAAAGTAGTAAACCCAGTGTAGAGTTTCAGGATTTACTTTGTGGAAGAGACTCACTTGAAACAATTTCTAACTTTGTACATTCCACACTTTTTCATTCCTTGCGGCCCTAGGTTCGACATATATATTGTTATTATTAAGGCAAATATTTCAGCTAATAAACGAAATACGTACCTCGTTAATGACATTATATATGTCGAAAGCATGGCAGGAAACTATAAATAATTGTGGAGTTTGCTAAGTGAGAAATTATTTCACGCAATGAAATTTTGCCCCGCCCCTTTTGTCAGCAATAAGGCTGAAAAAAACTGAACTCCACCATCCGTCGTCACGTCAGAATACGTCGATCGTAATCCCGCAATAGGGGAGACGCGAAGATAGCACTGCTCCGTTCCCGGATCGGGAGTTTGGGAGGTGGGAGGGAAAGGGGCGCTGAGTGGGGTGATGGGTGTGAGTGAGAGAGCGTGGAAGTATCTTATTACCCCCCGGGAGATGTGCTCATTTACGAATTCTGCCGAGTTCCCTCTCGGACCTAAATTTAACTTTTCGCGAGATTCGCTAAGATAAGCCCCCAATATGAGATCCGAGATGAAATCTTTCTCATTCTCGGCCTCTCTCCCGTTCCCAACTTTCTCCTCCCTGATGCCTGCAAATGAATCTTCCCGTCTTGAGGCCGGCTCGCAATTCATTTATCACGGGTTTTCAAAAGAAAGCTCGACTTCCTTTAAGTTTGGCTGGTCTGTAACCAAAAGTATATGGATTATCTTTATAATTGCAACATTTGTTCTTTGATTGATGGTATAAATACCTCTGAGAAAAACTATCGGTTATCAACTAATAATGCTGTCTCAGGACTGATGTGGTGGAATTTATACATGACGTAGGAATAACTCTGTGCAGTTTCCCAGTGAGAAATATTCAATGAGAAATATACCTTATTTAGTTTTAATGTTAAAATGACATCATCGTTGGTAAGTGGTTCTCAATGTTGCCACCAAGAAATTTCAGGTTCTTTCAAAATCGGGCTTTACGGTCTACATTTCTGCGTAAGGATTGATGATATATATTTTTTGTTTTTACCTCACAGATTTTCACCAGAAAAATTTAATCCATTATAAAAAATTTAATCATAATAAATTCAGCGGTGTTAGTACACTTTTTTACTTTAATAGCTAGGGAAACATACTTTCTGTAGATTATTAAATATTGTGGTCGTGGTTTCAGAAACACTAGACAAATTCGTATCGGACGATACAGGAATCTGTTGCAGGCGAGCAAATATAAACGGATTTAATAGAACAGAGAATATTTTATATTTCTTCAGGTTATTTAAATTGACATCTAAATAGGTCGAGAATTAATGCATATACCTAATCCAAAATATTTGTTTATGAATACATTTCTATACAATGCACCCGTGTTATGACTAGAGCGACATAAATTGCCACAATAAATCCAGTGTAAATAGTCAAAACCTTTGGATTAACAATTTATTTATTCGTTCATGTATTCAATGCGGGCAGTTACATAAATTCCTCTTTTCAAAATTATTGAACGGTATTCTAGACGAATATATAACTCCAGCTCCCTTATTAGCTACAAAGTTTTCAACCTTGATTGTGATAAGATAAAAACTTCTGTGCTCAAAAGCACCATATTTCGCCAGCTTTCTTTATTATCACTGGTTAGAATTGTCCCATACCTATGGAGGGAATGGAAGTTACTACGCTCCTGTTTCTTCTTAACTGATTACCTTCTTATGTTCCAAAACACGCTCGAGTCCTAGATCGGTCATGTGAGTATATGCCGAACAATATTTTCAAATAAATCCTCCAGCTCTTCCTCTTTTTACCTTCTCGCAAATTTGAAAGAGAAAATGATGAAGCCAAATACTAAACAACGGGTTATCGATGAAATACGACGCTATTCTTTCTTATTAGTTTCTCGTTAACAGTGAGTTGTAAAATGCATCAAGTTAGTTGTAGATTCGAAATTAATACAAACCTCAAAAGAAAAAATATGAGAGACTAATTAATCACACCAAAACATTCCAAGGTTTTAGCCTCAGAAAGCAAAACAAAAGCATCTTAAAACGTCTTGAATCCTAAGGAATGGTTAATTAAGGTGCCACTCTCAAAATGAAAAGCCAGGAAATTACTTACACTTACCGATGGTATTCAGACTTACTTAATGAGTTCAAAGAATTATTATCCTCGAAAACACATACTTTCTATCTTCTCATAAACAGACTCAAATTCACCGAAGAGAATTTCCTTCACTTTTTTCATTTAGCCATTCCGAGAGTCGAAATAAATATCAATTATTTCTATGAAAGCGAATATCCGCTCCTAAAATTCTGATGAGATCCCAGGAAATATTAGTAATTCTTTCTATGACTTCATAAAATAGCCTATCCCATTTCTTAATAAGAAAATCACTGGGTCAAGGAATTTTCTTATCCACTCTGAAATAGTGTTAAGATTGTTCCTATCGACATACCCAAAGGCCATCATAAGACCTAATGCCTAGCAATGTAATTTATCCAGAATCCTTGAAAAATTTTGTGTACACTGGTTGTGGACTGGTTTTCTTCTTTTGGAAAGAGGTTCCTTATCAGAGGAAACCTTTCCCATTTAAGGGCTTTTGATTATGAAGATCACTCCAGACTAACATTCATTCATTCATTACAGTAATCTACCGGTTAGAGGTAGGTTGTGATGAAAGTCAGAGAATATCCAACGAACTCTTACACGTGCTGTGCCCTTTCTACCTCTTGTATTTCTTTCTTCATCTCAGCATAAGTCCTACCTTTCTTCATCCCGTCCATAAAACCGATTCTCTTCCTTCCCCTTCCCCGCTTACCCAACATCCTTCCCTCTATCACGACCTTCAGCAAACCATCGTCCCTCATTACCCCTTCCAGCCACCTACCCTGGCTTCCCCTAATCTCATCTATAAGTTTCCTCTCCTCGCCCACCCAAACCCAAAAAACTAAGTGTATGAGGCATTCTAAAACATTGGATTTTCTTGTACTTCAGGATTCCTGCCCAATATGTCCTACTGAAGATTAAAGACCAAAGTTATCCGTACAGAGGAAGTACCACGTCAAAGCTTTTTTTTCAAGATATCTGTATGACAAGGCTTCGTAATATAAGTGGATGACACAAGTGAAACATTCACACTGCCCTGCAGGTCAACTCTCATCAACTGTTAAAATTCACAATTCATAAATTCAATAAATATATATACGATAGTACCGAATGTTAAAAATAATATTCACTAAATGCATTAGCACCATAGCCATGATGAATTTACATGAAATATTCCAAGCATGAAGCATACCACGTACAATTCACATCACCTTTTAAAAACAAATTCCACATTATAATTCACACTCAATAAATTCAGTTATAGCTGTACTTCAATAGCATTAAACACAAAAAATACGTTTGCATCAAATTCTTTATGTCTATACACGAAATATTCAACGCATTATGCGCACTAAGAACGATTGCCAATCGGGTTACTTGGCTATTTGCTCAAGCAGTCGAGAAATTCGCGCGGTGTTTTTTAATTCGCACCGCTTTCACAATGACTTGATATTCGTCAGAAAATGAAGAAAGACGGATATATTTAATTTGAAATGATATGGTGGTATTTACTGTCAACAGCTTTATGCTTACTAAATTTAATATATATATATATATATATATATATAAAAATTTGGAGTATTGAAATACCATTGAGACTAGAGATTCCGGAAACGTGAATAAGAGGTACGAGAAAAATGAAATAATAGTGACTACAAGTAACTTACGTTTATAAAAACAACTGGTTGAGGGTGCCCGTTTGAAGTTCTACGGGAAGAAGAAAAAATTATAGCTGCTTCATAGGGTAAAAAGTATACCCATGATGTGACGTGCAAATTGCAAATTGAAAAATTGAGTGAGGTATATTTAAAAACGTTTATCACACTTACCTTGTTTTCACAAATCTTAACACCGTTATTCAGGTAAACTTTCACCAATCACCAATTTTAAAAGCTAATATTCAATATATCGGTGAATATTCGGTTGCTACAACAGTATGTAGTGTGTTTAGTCCTTTATTTATTCCATAACTAGTTCAGATTAAAAATAAATATACGTATTCTTGGCTTCAACAATTATCATGGTCGAAATAGGGACGATGACTCAAAAACGCAAAAAGTCTGCTAAGTATCGATACATTTTATTACATTTTTCGGAATTTCGACTGGAAAAAAAACATTCGGTTATGAAAACAAAAATCTCTAATCAATTTTCCTTCTATTTTTCCCTCTCCCGATTTCGTACGGCTTTTATTTCCGATTGAAATTCCCAAATGAAAAAAGGTTTGAACGAAACCAAACATAAGTTTTACGTGTTTATCTTATGGGAGTCACTGAAAATTATGTAAATACATAAATAAGTGAACTTATTTCACCTAAACAAACGTTTGGCATTTTTTCTTAAATTAGCTCATCCAGACGATTAATTTGAGGATAAGCTGATGGGTGTCCGACACATTGGAAGTGGCTAAACATTTCGAACATCTAAACACTCACACACATAAACGCACTTTCTCCTTTAAGTATAGAGATATCAAAGAATCAGGAAATGATAGCGGTATTTTACGCATCTCTTCTGTTTTATGACAAAACTGGAACTATACAGGGCGTCGTTGTACTAGTTTATAAATTATAATAATGTCGCGGATGGGGAATTTGCTTATTTTTCCGTAAAAAGCGTAAACGTAGCTACGCGGAATGGGTTAGTTTTAATTGGGAAGTTAACTCCCAGTTTTTTTGGTGGTCCCGTGAGAAATACCGTCGCAGTAACCGTAATTCGAGTTTTCATTTGATGGCCCCGTGTGCGGGGCTGGTGGTGATGTTGGACGGCCCGTCGCAATGAAAATCACGCTTCTTGGGTACACTTATATTTGTGCTGCTCAGAGCTGCTCATTAGAATCCACCTCGCTTTCCAGCGGAACCCGGGTGCGAGTCTGTCACTCTTACAGAAGTGCAGAAGGGAATGGCGTGCTCAGTCGCTCTTACTTGTTATTACTCTCGATTTCCAGTTGAGCGGAGTGTCTCATGGAAGCGTGTGAATGTGAAAGCTCTGCTCGCAGCTTTCTTTCAGAAACTTTCTGCGCAATTCTTGAATTCAGCTTAAGCGTAAGCGTCATCAGTTTTGACTTGCAAGAGAACATTTCAAAGAAAAGACGCATTTAATCATTTTATTTACATGTTGCTTGTCCGCCTGTAATTTTCGGTAGGATAATAATAATTCCCTCCGCCTGTGTTAAATACGTTCGGAAGATGACAGTTATCTTTTCCTAAAAGAGTAATTAGCTTTCCAATCAGCTAAGATTGCCCAATCTAAGAAAGTAGTATGATGCGTCCATTGGTAGGTGATCATAAACATCAGGTCTTTCATTTATGTGAACGGCACCCTCATTATAGTTGTCCATCAATTCCCTGTTTAAACCAAATTTGAGCTATTGGCGAAATAAAAGTTATTTTTTAAATAATGCTCCATGCACAATTTTTCCGGCGGTGTTTAATCATTGTGTGATTAAACTAAGGTATATGAATAACTAGACCTACCGTTCGCCTGGCTCTCAATAAAAGCGGAAACGTATTCGGTTTCTAAATATTCATTCATTTTTACATAAACTAATGATGAAATTCATTGCAACGACCCACACTAAAGCGCCATATATGGGACATATATGTAGAGCGATAACTTCCACATATATGTGAAATATGTGGAGATATATATGGATTCTATTAAAAATTGGCCCCAGAGCATATATTTAACATATATGGCGACATACATGGGAAATATATGGACTCCATATATTTCCCATATATGTCTCCATATATGTTAAATATATGCTCTGGGGCCAATTTTTAATAGAATCGATATATATCTCCACATATTTCACATATATGTGAAAGTTATCACTCTACATATATGTCCCATATATGACGCTTTAGTGTGGGTGAGACCTAAGTACGACGACAAACATATACGGATAGAAGTTTCTTCATCTTCCAACCCACGTATTATTACCCAGTATTCCTGCCTGACCACCGGTTAGTTTAAATGTACGAGAAACTGGATACCAAAGGCATCTGGTTCGTTCTACACGGCTGCGTCACTTCGAGAGGCAATTTATCATAGTCATTAATCGTTCATTATGAATGATACGATGATAGAAATTGCGCCTCTTGATAATATTGCTGTTGGTCAACTAATAACACGGAGTTAAACTATCTCTTATATCCTGCCAGTTGGCGCGATAACAGTCTATAGTTCATCTGCGACGTCAACGATGGTCAACGCCATCTATTAACCGACTCTGCAACCCTATATTTACAAATTAATACGTAACTACAAATTTATATGGGTTAAAAGAAACCTATTCATATCTATATAAATCTATCCATTTCCATAGAAGAAAAACTACAAACGTACGGAAATTTTCATCTATAACAGTGAAAAATATGGTTAAAAATGTATTTCAAATGCCATATATAAAACATATATGGAAAACATATTGATCAAACATACATGTCTAACCCACATATTCCCTCATATATGTAACATATATCGGCTCTGCAACATAACATGAGCAAAGATATCCCTTTTAGCCTGCCAGTTGGTGCGGCAACAATCTATAGTTAATTTGCGATAACGACGGTGATCAACGCCATCTATTAACCAACTCTGTAACCCTATATATGCAATTTATACGTAACTATAAAAATCTATGCGTTTTTAAAGAAATCTATTCATATCTTTGTATATTAATCTCTCCATTTCCATTAAAAGAAAATACGTACGTATAGAAATTTTCATCTAATCCAGTGAAAAATATGATTAAAATTTCTTTTAAATGTCATATATAAAACATATACCTATGGAAAACATATTGATGGAACATACATGTCAAACCCACATGTTCCCCCATATATGTAACATATATTGGCAGTTCAACGTATCTTGAGCAAATATATGGGTCATATATGGCGAATATATGTCCATATATATCCATTATATCTCCCATATATGGGGCTTCAGTGTGGGGAGACCCATAAGAATTTACAGGAATGAAGAATTAACAGACAGTACCTCATGTAAAAATAGTTTTTCATTGCACAGAGACATTGATTTTCGTGCGGCATTACCCATTGCCTTTGCTTTTTTCTTAAGAAATCTTATTTTAATCATAATTCTGTGGTAAATATTTTGAATAATTGTCTAAAGCTGTAAGTGTTGCTAGATAATTCTAGTTTGGGTACACGCTCGGAGACAAAATAATATTTTTGCGATTTATCTTTTTTGGTCGTGTAGGATTTACATCATTATCTGCATTAGGAATTAATTCATGAAGGTCCATGTATGAGAAAAAATGGACTTCTTCATTTAGAAATTAACCTTGCATTGAAGCCTAGGAGACCTTGTGAGACGCCAATGTATAAAATTGCTTATAGACTGAAAAGAATTTTTTAAAATACATGCAAGCAAGTACTATAAAAAATCAACATTTAAAATTTGTTTTAATGACGAGATGAATTAAGTTTGTTTTTCATTTCCCGCAAAGGTTATTTTTTGTGACAAAAATTCTAGAGGGGGGAAAGTTAGATGAATTTTCAGCACAACGTTTTCCACATGCAGTCTATTTATCAAGACCATGGTTTCGTTACAGAATATCATCTTCAGGTGAATTAACTCTATAACGAAACCATGGTCGTGATAAATAAAACTACATGTGGAAAAAGTTTTGCTGAAATTTCATTTAACTTTCCTACTATGAAAGACTTCCACAAAATTACGCCCGAAACAGTTTCTTACAAAAATTCTAGATTTCAGCAGTTTTTTCAGAGCTGGCAAATCATTTGAAACCCCGTAACTTATTCCTTCCTCAAACATTGAACAATACTTGACTGGAACGATCTACAAGCAAAGCTTCTCGAACCCTTACCAAAACATGTAAATATATTTAAGAATAGGTTGAAAAATATGTTTTTATCATTTAGTTGTAAGGTATTGTTAACCAGGGCGATGATGTATATTGTTCGTACCTTGTTTATCTATGTTACCACCGGGCCAATTGTCCACTTGTAACATTATTACTATAATAATAATAATATGTGAAACTTGAGATTGATTCAAACTTCATGCAAAGAAGCTTAAACATCACAAGCCTGAATTGCCTGGTGCAACATCTAGTTTTATGCAATTAGCATCCGAGTGTTAATGTTTCTAGTCTCATGCTATGGAATTCCTTCAGATGCATGTTTTTACACTGCTTCAGCGTCAGTTTCCACTGTTTGGTTACCTACGTGATTACTCAATCTACTTTAAATACACTTGCAAGATATCGTATGCCAGTCTCAAGTGTTAGCCATTTTACTCATTTCCCATTCTTTTCAAAACATTTTCTTATTGTCTTCTCCATAACTACATTGTGCAAGATTCCACCTATATGATTGGCGAGGAGTGCGTCCTAAGAAGGGGTCCTTGTCATAAGGTACAGAGGTCCATTATGTCGATGAGTATCTTAGGGATGAAATCAGTGAAATGAATCTTATATTGTATTTATATGTAAGTCTATGTAGAGCATTTAAATTTCTTAGTAATTGTTCAAAGTGACGCTAGCAGTTAGTATTATATTCCAAATTCACCAGTGCATATAGTTAAGATAACTGCTGCAACAATATCTTGAGTAGAGGAAATCTGTGAAGAGTTTATTATTATTCCATTTAGTAAATAACCTTTCGCTTTCTGAAGACGTCCATTATTTACTCCCTGTAGTCTGTTCCTCGATTTAAATGTTATCGCTCATAAAGTATAATTTAATTTGCGTGATATTCAATTTGGATAGTTATTGTCCAAAGTTATTTCCTACTTGGATCAACAGCGTGAACTACGGCTATCGCAAGTGACAATTTAACAGATTATGTCATGTACGATGAATATAATACTAGTATTTATCTTTTATTGCATAACATTGGTTTTCGGCAAAATAATACGGGTGTTATACTGAACTTCTATCCTTATTAATCGCAAATTCCATTGAAGGATAGGACTGAAAGAGACATTATGAATTACAAATAAGGTTTAGAAAAGGCCGATTGAAATATAAAATACTCACTTAAAGTTCATGACTTCTATGTGGAAATATCCTGGCGATGTGACACGTGACTATCACTCAGAAAAGCATTCCGAGTGAGCTTGATTTGAGCAATGGACCAACGCGCATCCTTGAAGTCGTATTTTGATTACTGTCTCACGTGTAGGCAAATTTTAGCTAGCGTGGGTATTCCTTAGCAGAGATCTCAGGACAACGGTTCAAATTCAGTCCTCGGAGTTCCTCCGAACACCACCTCGTGCTGGTGGTCGCTCCTGCACCGGCGGCGAAGGCAGTCTTTTCTCAGTGGAAGTCTTGGTGCGGTACTCAACGCTACCTTTGTCGCCTTCATGAATAAAGAACACTGGATGGGAATCAATGGCCCGGATCTGTTGTCGGAAATTCCGCAGGCTAGGCTGCCGCGACTGAGGCGATGTCAGCGCTGCAAAAAAACGGGCATTGGTAGAACTATTGGCGGCGGTTTAAACTGGCCACAGAGCGAGTACCAAGGGTTATGGTCATGATTAATCGGGTAAGAAATCTCTTCAGAAAGTAAATACTGATTAAATTTAGATTGTATTAAATACCAATGTCTGGAACTAATAACGTTTATTCATTAAAAAAAGCCATAACTTCATAAATTCATTTGTATAAAAAAACCGCTGAAGAAATCCGGGATTTCCATTATGGGATTCCATTCCATTATGGGATTCCATTTCCGGGATATTCCAGGGTTGTTTCCGTTACAAAAATTCCAATTACTAATTAACTACCTATTTTCCTACTGATCCAGCAAGAAGAAAGGTATTGTATTGAACTGCCGGCTAACAATTGGAAACCTATGTTCTTTATTCCTATGTTTCCCGTGTTACCTATCAAGAATCGGAGTCTGAGGTAATTTCACAATTTTTCTGGAGTCAAACGGAAGACTTCAGCCCGGGTGTCTAAACATATTCTCAAGTAGCATGTCATTTCCTATTGACTTCGCATATTTAATTGTTTTATGTTACGTAATTTGTGACATATCCGTGGTTCTTTTAATCTATGTTAGCCATTCATTTTCATGGAAAATTTGAATTCTCGCTGCGTTCTGGATTCAAGATGGCGGATTACATTAGTTAAGTGCGTGTCATCACCTGGGGTATAGCGACCTTGCACAACCTTAGCGACGATACCGCTACCTACCAACTACCCAGAGTACGAAAATATGGAACTTCTATAGGGTGCGGAATTAACCGACAACAACGCTTACGGGGGATTTACGCGGGACATGATGGCGGATTTCCATCCAGTATCTATATTCATGGTCGCATTACTCATTGTGCAATGCCTTCGAAGAAATTCTGGTGGTCCCCTTGAATGGAATCCTGGGCACTCCTTAGGCCTGCCGACCGATGGCTGTGGACTACACTGGAATGGGGCTTAATTAGCGCACGTGTCGCGCCAGAAGCATTCATCGAGACGTTCCGCGAGCTAGTCTTTGTTTTGCTTTTGTCTAAGCACCGTACATGCTCCGCAATCCTTTTTATCCCAGTGGGATCTCTTGCTGGTGGATCTCCCGGTAAATGGATGCCTTATACTGATTGGCTTCAGGTGGAGAGAGAGAGGTCTTAGCTTTTAGGGTTGGTGGGGTGTTAAACTAAGGCATATATACATGGGTTTGGGTTGGATGAAATCAGCTTCGAAGTTATAAGACAACAGTTAAATTAGGAAATAGTTGTTGGGACCACGGCCTGCCACGATGGAAACACCAGTTCCCGAGCAGTTACCCAAGTTGAGCATCGTTGGGCTCGGCTCGAGTTTGGAGGGGTGATCCTCCGATTCGTCCGAGTGCTGTTACCCCTGTCTGCACATGGCAGATATCTTGCGGGAAATGACCCTGGACGTCGAATCACGTTAAACGAAAAATAAATAAATGAAGAGTTGTTGGAGGCTTGAATAGAGAACTCAAATGTTTCAGATGAGGTGCGTAGGGCATCGGAAATGTGTGGTATTTTTAGGACGGTGTGAAGGTAGCTGTTGCGGAGAAACAAGGTTGATGGTTGGTGAATAATATGAAGTACCCAGGCCAGTGGGTGTTAAAGGGTAGATGATAGGGAGCGCAGTAATAGAGTTGTCTGGGGCGGAGGCATGCGTCGGCTGAACCGAGGGTTTGGTGGAGAGTTGCAGGGCAGAATGGCCTGTATTCGGGTGAAGGGATCAGTGGTGTGTGTTCGCAGGTGGAACGGAGTAATACAGGGAGGACGAAGGGTAATATCGGGATTAGACGTCGTCGGCAGCTGAGGTGTATGCTTAAGCTTTCGCTGAGGTATGAAAGGCGAGGCTTTGCACGGTAAAATAAATAGATCAGAGGTCTCTTTGGAGAGATGTGGGTGGGTTTCTTTAAACGTGGAGGCAGAAAAGAGATGCTTGCTTTAATATTTTAAGCCTTGCGCGTCGAGTACCCTGTGGGCATATGAATTTCCTAAAGGTGCTGTAGCCGTTTGTTTATCCGGGGTGAATAGGCATTTCTAGGCTAAAAAGGTCCTTTGTTTTATTTTTTTAGCATGTACCTGAATCTAATTTAGGTAAACTTTCAGAAAAGCTTTTAGCGAGCAAGGAAGAACGTCGCTCGTGTTGTGTTTAGAATGCTGTGTTTTGATAGCTCTTTCCTATATTATTTGATGAGAATATTTCCCAGTTAGTTTTCTCTTACTCCATAATATTCCACTGCAGCTCATGGAAAAATAACTCATTATACTAATGGGCATTAAATCATTGCTATTATTCCACAGTATATTGTAGATGATATGAAGGGTGAATAGGAATAGCAAAGTGTAATTACAAATGACACTCTTGCGTCTAAATTTATGGTTAATGCTAACATCTCTACACCTATGCAATTAAATACTATCAATTTGATTGCTTTATGTGTAAATTTCAAACGTGGGTATTTATTGATGTTATCCACGGACTAGGTATGCAAATATTTTAAGCAAATGTAAATATAATGTGCTGCTTTGAAAAACGACCTCTAAGGCGCATAAGATATGAACCAAGTTTTTCAATTTAAATTTATTCTCAATTGTATAACAATTATAGTATTGCATGAATGAGTTATTGAGAACTTTGGCTTTAAAACCGTTGAATTACTTTAAAGGGAACACGATTTCTTTAATGGCTCTTATTTCGACATACATAACCACATTATGAATTTTTTTAACAGGATCTAAATGACTGTTAGCTACCTCAAAATCACGGCATTGTCTACACGTTTTTCATAAAAATGCTATCGGCTATTCACAAGACCGAATATTTATGATCAAGAGCGAATGATATTCCCTGTATGCTAGTGAAAAGATCTTTTTGAAAGAGTCATAAATGATTGTTTATTTAAATAATTACAAGGTGGGCTTAAATTTCCCGTTGACCGGAAGAGTAACGGGTTGAAAGGGAAATCAGTTGGCTAAAGGGAAATATGAGAATGGTTCGAAGCCCTCACATTCCTCTTAACTCCTATATTCATGTGGATCCGGAGACAATGAAATAGCGAGTTCCATATAATGCAAATCGAAATTTAAAATCAGAGCTCTTAGGAATAACTCACTGAAATACAGTAAATACTCCAGTAGTGAGCAAAGGGGGAACTTAATCAAACCCTTATCCATTTTTATTAAATCGGGTGTCAATGAAATGTTTCATCACAGCCAATTTATTTTTTTCTATTTAAGATATTTACCTGTTGGTAAAAATGGTTGTCCAATAATATTTAAAATCAATTATTCTTTTTGACTTTAAAACATGAGCTCATAAGGTGGATAGGCAATGCAATATAATATTGAACACTGCAGAAAAAGATGTATATAAATGTCTAAGGGTGAATTTCTTTGTCGTGACTTTAAAGACCCCCTTTGTAAAGAGTCACTTTAGGATAAAGTGAGACTGCGTAAAGTGCGTTTCATGGTTGCCTAAAGTGTCACACTTTAAAAAGTGAGACTTTAACTGCCAAAGTGTCGGTATCGCAATGAAAAACAGGAATGTTCGCAATGGATGTAGACATTGTTTCGGAAACAGTTGACAAACGTTGTATTTTTGCCAGATTCAATTAATTTATGGTTTCATCCACAGTGAGATTGCGGCATTCACGGTGATCTTTTGATTTGAATATACTCTTTTAACTTAGTAAGGTGCAAAGTTTTAGTATCTTCTTTCTAAGGTTAGATTTTTTTCTTCTCGTCTCTCAATTTAATAAATATAAAGCGTACTTTTAATTTGGCGTATTTATTTATTAAATTTGTTTGCTTTAGCTATTTGTATTAAATAATTAATGTATTCTACGCGTACAAGTAAATGAAACGAAAAGATAAATACCAAACGTGGACTGACACATCGTCAAAGTTGAGAACACAGGTCCAAGATCTGAGTTAAGTTTACGGTTAATGCTGCAGCACTTGTGGAATCTTCGTCTGCTGACAATAATACTACATCTGCGAGGTCTTTCGTCTGCCTAAACTTTCCATCGTGGATTTCACGATTTAACCAAAGTTATCATACAAATTGAAAGAATCTCACCATTCCTTACTTTAAAAAACAACTGAACATCATACATCGTACGCTGTTATAGCGCCAAAATTGTAATTCATATGTGAAGAATGCTTTATTCATGGAATTCTCGAGGATTCTATGGCAGCATTTCCATTACAAAGAAACTGAAAACGTCTGAATAAAATTCATGGATATTCTATCTTGATTCCATTATTCAATTCCATCATGGATAAATCCATAACTTTTCAATCATGGATTCCATGAATATGTTCTGTCTGGGTTATAATACCAAGCAGACATTTACCATTAATTTTTTCATTAATTTTAGTAAGATGGTAACCATATATTAATAATTACCTCTAGCGTAGTACCTCATAGTCTTCAAGAACTGTAGTATTGGCGGCACAGGTAATCCTAATGGGTCTTTGTATATCTTCAACCTTGTTTGCCAAAATTTAGTTCGCACTTCAATTTAAAACTTGTATTGACGTTATAAATTCATTTTCACGGAAATATTCAACCGGATTTTCCATGTGTCTAATGCATCTCCGGGGATGATTTCACGCCAGAATTTCAATTTCCTCAGTGATATCAACCCGGTCGATAAGGATTTCCACTTCGTTTACAACCAGCGCATCAATTTTTGTTTATCTCTAAAGATCACTTTAGCATCTAAAGTGAGCTTCGGGGTTCACGGTAAAGTGACACTTAAGCGTTATTTCGTCTAAAGTGATGTCTATGAAACGCTTGAAGAACACTTTCGTCCATCTCAAATATACTTTAGCCTAGTGTCGACTATGAATCGGACCCTAAGTTAGGAAAATTTTAAGTTGGAAACTAATGACTTACTTGTAAATAAAATGTATTACACCATGTGAGTGCAAATTTTATACACAAAAAACATAAACATATTCATATATAAATAAACATATATCCAATTACTACATACTATTTAAGTTTTTTGTTTAAAATACTAAATGATTATGACTATTAAGGTCGGAATAATAATTAGGTTTCATCAATCGCTGTAAGTAGGTATCTATTGTTTTATCTTATTTTTAACTTATAATAAGGTTTTAAAAACTTTTAAGATGCTTAGTGAGACCATCAAAACGTTTAGTTAAGATTGTTGTTTTTGCTAGTTGTTTCTCGCCATGTTTGTTGAAAGAGGGAATCATGAAAACATTCTTAAATAATTTTGTAGAGTAACAAGTGGCAGTTATTTCAAATTCATTTTTTGCGTTTTTTCAATGACAAACCAATACTGTTCCATACAAAATAATTTTCGTTAAAGTAACCACCGTTCATGTATTCCAATGAATTTCTAAGAATTGCCTATGACAGAAATGTATACATAACCTTGACAGCTTGTGCACTTGATTAGACCCTGAGTGAGTTTTTAACTTTCTGCGTTGCGATGAGCTACGTTTTTGCTTTCTAAGTTACGCTGCAAATACTTAAGCGATTAAGGCTATGCGATCACCGAACTTATGGTGTTAGAAGAGATAGATATTTTTTCCTTGGAGGCTATCGGAAGTATCGTTTATTTCTTCAGCTGAAAAGAGCAATGCATTTTATAAGAAAATGCTATGATCAGGAAGCTACTAAAAAGCACATACACAATCTTTGTCACTTGTATTCAGCATATACCATAACCCCTGGCATTAATGTTTGATTAGAGTAATTACTCAAATCAAGTTTCGGTATATGTACATTCCGTTTTAAGTTAAGTGCTCGAAATTAGTCCGTAACTTGCACCGGTACTTTTTCAAGTAGAATAATCCTATACCGGTTATATACTGCATGAAATCCAAAAGGACAGTTTATTGGGGAAATTTCTATTCGTTTATCATCGTCCAGGTTTGTTCAGCAGTAGGAGTTATTTGAACTTTTTGCCGTGTTTTTCTAAGGTGCATGAAATACGTCTAGAAATGCAAAAAATGCTAAATGCTTATTTAAAAAGAGAGCATGGAGTATAGGTGCTACTTCCCAGACGTTTTTTCTCTATGTCCATCTACAGACAATAGAAAAAAAACCTGAGAGGTAGAGTTTCCGGTAGAGAAGGCCATAAATTAATCAACCATATCACTCACAAGCCTCGTAGTTCATAGACCTGCTGGGCGATGCTAAACTACAACAAGCACGCCCGATCTATTTGACGTCATTCCGGGTTCATCCAATGGAAAACAGTAGCTACTGTATCCTCTGCCTAAGGGAGCAGTAGCCGGCTCGCCTTGATGTAGTGAAACTGGGAGCCGTCTGTGATCCGGATTGATGACGTTTTCATATCTGACGGCTGGTGCACTGACAGTAATTGGCAGAGTGATCTTATTTGTAGTTCAGCGCGGCGTCAGCCTGTCATTCTCTCTGAGACTTAGTTGAGCATCGCGTGCGCAGCGCACTGGGCGGGAGCGATGGGAATGCGATGATTGGTCTGAGAACCGCATCCACGTGGGTTCTGTCCGTCATCTTCTTTCCGCACTCACAATCAGAGATTGGGCCACGGCTCTTCACTCCGAGCGCGGGAGGGCCGCGGGGGGTTTTCCATTAATTGAATCCTTGCGTGAAACTTCTTAACCATCTAGGTGCTTGCTCCTTCTAGAGCGGAAACGGATGTTCGCTCGATCGCAAAAATCGCCAAGCGAGAATTTATGTGCCTTTTACTGGTTTGTCTTTTTGCGAAAGGAATGGGAAAATTTTTTGCAGGTATTCGACTGGAGTGTGCACTTCCGCTGAAGTTCTCTTACTGTTCATCCACGATTAAATTCACAAAGTGAAGGACTAATTTTCAATTATTTTCATTTTATTCGGACCAAAACTATAGCTTGCCCGCGTTCAAATTCTATAAGTTTTTTTCTGAATGGTTTACTGCATCAATTTTCTAATAATCTGCGATATTAAATTAGTTTTCTCGATGACTAAGGGAATGCATAATTTGGAATGCTCTTTATTTGTTTGGGATTGAGAAGGTAGGACTACGCTAGTAGGTGCCATACTAGGACAGGAAAAGCTAAGGTGGGTTAGATTTAAATTAGGCATAACGGTTACTCAATTCACACTAAAGTGAAACTAGGAGTTATAAGGATAAGCTAGAGCAAACTAAGTAGGACGTCCTCTAAAATATGTGTTTAAATGTCGACCGCTGAAGTCAGGAAGGTAACCTAAAATTCAAAGATTGTACTTCGGGTGTGTATGCTGTGCTAGTCTAGAGCCTTAAAATTACATGGTTCAATGAATCCTTAGCATATTTAGTATCTATACACCATAGCTTCTTTTAATTTAAAGATCAAGACTATATAATGCCCGGAGATTAAATGTTTAATGATCAGTTTCCTGCCTTAGATAAATTATTAAAAAACTACATGGAATAAATTAAGCCCAATTTAGCTGTTTTCGAATTGCGGTGCTTTGTACTCTGTGCCAAATTTAGCACTTTTCAAACTGGTCCTGTAGTTATTGGCATGACAATGCACTAGAATAACGGAAATGTCAAGCTTAGAATCCGGGAATTAGTGTTTAAGCAAGTATGGCTTCATGCGTAAACAAAAGTAGCAAGTGCATGCGAAAGCGAAAAGTGCAAGTATGTTTAAAAAAAGTAGCGTTCTCTGTCGTCAATAATAATTTTTTCCCCATCGCTGTCGTGTGCGTGCAAATACATTTTCTCGTACGTTCCGTCCCTCATTCTATCGGTCACATGCTTCGCTTTTCATTTACCGAGATATCTATCGCATCACCTACGTATCTAATGGCTGGGAACGGAAGGGAATGACTTCAAATCCATGGCAAATCGGAAACTAGCGACCGGAGGATGATGATCTACTTTTCCCTATTATTGCACCCTTTCCCCTCAAAGTGTGGGACTGTGAGATCATCCGTTATAGTGTACGCGCCGGCCGACGCATAGTAGTGTCACATTGGCGCGTAAACAGTCTGTAAAAGAAAAAATAATCGCTCAGTGTCTTCCGCCACCCGGCGTCGACGCGTTTTTTCGTCCATCGCTGGAGAATGACGACGCTTGATCCAGGAAAAGGAAAACATTTCCGTGAGTGAGCAAGCCGTCGCGGGAGAAAGATGACTCCCCTCCCCCGTGGCGGAGTGTTGATCGCCGGGCCCAGGGAATGGGAGGACACTCACCGGGGAACAACATGTACATCAGCCTGGAAACTGCTTCGGAGTATCATCCCGAAGAAGGAAAGTGGAGATCATGGTATGAGTTTCAAATTGGCGAAAAATCATGTTTCTCTAAGCGCCAAGTAAAACGTTCGTGGAGATGGGGAAGAAGGATCTCCGTAATCCTTGGATTCCTCATACCCTTACTGCGTCCCCTCTGCCTTAACGATTGGAAAATTATCGGGTGAAGGGCTGCGTTTGGTGCGGGGTTACTGGGAAGAGACTCATCGGCCCATCAGCGCCCGATCTTCTCTCTGTTCAGGGAACTTCCATGCTCAAAAAGGTCCTTTTGATATATTAGAGTCATGACGTGCCCTCATTCTGGGACGTAATGTGCGGCAGTTACGTGACGAGACCTTCCTGACCGGTTGGCGGCTGTAATATCTCGGAATAGGACGTATCCCCTGATCCAATATTTCTTCCCTCGTCTTCTCCGTGGAAGACTTCCCAGCGGGCAAAGGGTGATCATGGGCGCAAACATATTAGCCCCTTGCTGCACTCCCTAAGACCGCCGCATCTACGGGACCCGCTCGGGCCAGCTGGCGCACAGTAGGCTGAAATCGAAAAAAGCTGGTCAAAACCAATGAACAGGTTTTTTTCAGTGCGGAAGTTAAAACATTGCACAGTCATTAACCATAGATTGGTGCATGTGATGTTGCATGCCGTTTTCATAATTCGTACTTGTTAATAATATACACTGACTCAAAGTTGGACACATTTTGCAAAAATCACCCGCCTTACTTTTTTTCGGAAAATCACCGAATTCAAGATGATTCTGAACCTTTTGTAGTAGAGATGTGGAATAACAACTGAACTTATTTGGTATAACGGTTTTTTTTTCATTAAATATTCCTTATTTTTTGGACAAAGTTATTATATTTGTCATCGTTACAGGACAAAATGGTGGACCCTGTTTTTCGTTAATTTTTTGTCTTTATGTAGAAAAATAAAAAAATTGACATCGACGGACACTGAGATACTTACATCACGGTAATAACAAAGCTTTTAGATTGTGAATCCGAAGAAATCATCTGTGACCGTTCGCGACGCCGAAAATAAAATCGATTTTTCGATCGTGCGGCCCAGTCCGGATCTGCCCGCCGGCAACGGGGAATGCTATGGCGCGGCGTGTAGCCGCTTTATTAGGCTAATTTTAACCATCTAAGAAACGAAAACTTATTTCGAACGGTACCAGACTGCAGCTGGTGTCTAATTGCTGCTCCGCCCTCTCTGCGGCGGGCTTCGCAAAATGGGTATTTTATGACACTGCGGAATGTTTGCGCAGTCCATTATGGTTCTTTTCGGAAGATTTTCTACCATTATTGGTGAGAAATGCATGTATGCATTTAGTTCTGAATTGACAATGGACGAGGACAGTTGTGCTGTTGTGCTTTTTTGGAAACACTTGACTGGATGCAAGAACATTTAGAGAATGTTTAACTGGAAAAAATTAGAGATTGTGCATCAACGAGGACTTACTTATTATCTTTACCTCGGACCCTTTAATTTATAACACCTAGCTATTAATACCAAAAAAGATCAGGAGTATGCCAAAGGATCTAATAAGATTATTAAACTATTATATACTTCATTATATTAGAATATTAAACTAAATTAAAGGGTTATAACAACATTAAGCGATGCTGAACAGAAATTGATAGATTAAGGAAGTAAAGATGCTTCAGTCGTCTCAGAAAAATACCATTAATAGTGCAAGAGATTTGTTCTAATGTTTTACATAATTTGTTTTAATGTTGTACATAAAGGCAACACATTGACGAAAAACAGGGTTGACCATTTTGTCCTGCAACAATGACAAATATAATAACTTTGTCCAAAAAATAAGGAATATTTAATGAAAAAGAACCATTTTACCAAATAAATTCAGTTGTCATTCCACATCTCTTCTACAAAAGGTTCAGAGTCATCTTGAATTCGATGATTTTTCGAAAAAAATAAGGCGGGGGATTTTTACAAATTTTGTCCAACTTTGAGCCAATGTATATTATTAACAAGTACGAATTATGAAAAACGGCCTGCAAAATCATGTGCACCAATCTATGGTTAATGACTGTCCAAAGTTTTAACTTCCGGACTGGAAAAAACCTGTTCTTAGGTTTTGGCCAGCTTTTTTCGATTTCAGCCCACTGTGCGGCGGCTGCAAGCCCTTCGTTCGTCACCCGGCGGCGCCATTGGAATGAGCGGGCGTAATGAGAACTACCCGGCGGGGGAACATCAAGCCGTTTGTCACTGCTATTATGGGATATGCTAAATGTCCGGTCTCATATTTTCCCTGTCACATCCTCAATGAGACGACTCGTTTCGCCCAATAGGACGAGTTTCGCTCGGTGGTTTTCAGCGGCGTGTCATGTTGAAGCCATATTGTCGCAAATGTTGCTTTTTATATTCTTAAAGAAGAACTAACTTACGTCACCTGATTCAAGTCGCTCTGTGTTTAATTTAATGAACTTATTTTATTTTGTCATAAGCAGTTGTAATTTCCTATTTGAAAAAAACGCTTGTAAAAGGTCGCCTAAAGGTCGTTTTACACGAGGCACTTTATTGCGCAATCTGATGTATGTATGAATGTGCCTTGGAAATTGCGTCGTGCAAAGCGGTGCATGTGCCAATGCATGAACAACAGATGAGAAAATAGCCCCTGTTCTAATTCCGTGCTCGCGTTCTCGCAATTTCTGTGCATCAAATTGTGCAATTAAGTGCCTTGTGTAGAACGGCCTTAACAGTCACAGTCCCCCTTGTTCGAGAGCCTGATATGAGCTAATTAAAACATTCGGCATGCAGTGGAGAGAAATGTATATGGTGCAATTTGAAAAAATGTATATGAATGATAAACATGTTTTTTCTAATCGTGGATGAAAACAGAGGGCTAACTTGATTGTAAAAAATTGCAGGGCAGACTTAAAAGAAATTGAAATACGGAAAATCAGCATGTGAAAATGAGACGTTGAGAGCAGAAGTGGTGCGTGTTAGTTTTCTACCAAATTTTAATTGGGTACACTGAAGTACTTCTCTACCTGTTTTCTTTTCTCATGTGTATTGTTTAAGTCTGGCGTCAGTTTTTCCTCTATAAAGCAGCACATAGTGTTTATCTTTCTTTATTAATTTTTCATTAATTTTACTTAAACATTTTTTTCCATAAAGTGGCATTTTCTCAACACAATTTTTATTCTCAATTAATCAAATGTTGGAAGCCTTGCCCCACAAAAATTTATACCAACTCCATGAGAGAAAGGACTGGAAAATTTACTCTGCTGCTCTCTTTTGAGCCGTCATGGAATGCAAAATATGAAACAACCAAAATCTGACACAATTTATGTTGAACTGAACGTGGTCTAAGTTGCTGCGCGGCAGAGCTTTGTGTATTTATTTATCTTTTTGAATTTACGTACTTATTGTTTATTATAAGTCCATAAAAACTGATAAATTTAACTGAGCAAAAGAGGTGGATTTGATGGTATAGAATACGACCATGTTTTCATAATTATCTCTGCAATGAGTACATAATGGCATGTTCTGTTTTCTGTGACAACCATTTCTTAAATGAGCTGCGTCCTTGGTATGAGTTTTATTTTCTCTACCTTTTACGTCCATTAAGGTATTTGATGATAGGGTAACACTTGCTCTGTGGATTTATTCATAAATTATCATGGAAGGTGAGGCTATAAGAAATGGCTTTTTTTGCGCGAAATCAATGAAAACCATGTGGAAAAAGCTCCAATAAGAAACCCATTTGCATCAGGTTTTACCGTAAACCCGCGCATCATCTCGTAGCTATTGCCTTTATAGTTTCCTCTGAGTGAACGGCTCGGTTACAAACTCAAATCGCAAATGCCGCGAATATTCATTGTCTGAAATACGTCATGCCGGAGTGGTTGGGGGATGCTGACGCGCGGAGGCCCGAGGCAAACTGAGCGATACAATGGCAATTCCGGTGGCAATCAGCCCAATTACGCGACATCCTCCGCGAGCATTCTTCCTCTGAGATGAAGGAAGACACTGCGGTGGAGATTCTCACTCCCTCCTCTAACCACTCCCTCCTACACCCCTCCCTCCTCCACCCCTCCCTTCTCCTCCCACTGCTCCCCCAAACCACTCTCATTCATTATTCATCGCCTTACTTATACGACTCGCACAGCACTTCCCGGGCTCCGCGCAGTGCAAAGGACGGTTTACGATTGGCGTCTCCTTTAAACGTTAACCGCGAATTGGTTTCACGTTCACGACATCGGTTTACGATTAGCCGTCAACTGGAAATTGTTTCGGTAATCGTTGGTCACCTTCGTTAATCTTCAGGTTGGATGCCAGTGCAGCCGATGTTTAACATGCGGCCGAGAGCCACTATCCATGGATTTGTTAACTATATACGAAAGAGCAAGTACATGGACGAGTAGGAGTATTATCCATACTTAATTGCTTTGTTAACTGTTTTAGAATGGTAGCCCTGTTTTTAGTGTTAACTCATTACGGTTTAATAATGTAAAAATGGTATCCCTGCCAGCAGACGTGTCGTATGGTTCATGGGAAGT
This sequence comes from Pyrrhosoma nymphula, assembly GCA_963573305.1. Classification (NCBI taxonomy): domain Eukaryota; kingdom Metazoa; phylum Arthropoda; class Insecta; order Odonata; family Coenagrionidae; genus Pyrrhosoma; species Pyrrhosoma nymphula. Next base: position 98,034,794 of record OY754332.1, on the reverse strand, counting down.
CAACTGTAGCTCGACCTGAGTATCGTAGCAAAAAAATACACGACGGAATTTCTGTACGAAACCCTTGTAATAAGGTATGCAGCCTATTGAGTTTAGCGAGGCTGAACTTTAACGTTAACTTTTGAAGTTGATGGTTTACGCTTTCACGCAATTGTAAAAGTGTCCATTAGAACCGTGTATTCAACTCAAGGTTGAAGTTAACGCCAATCGTAAACCGGCCTTTAACTCTTTGTCGCTCGCGCTACCTGGTACGTGGATACCCACGCAGAGTACATATACACTTTATTCCCTTTTTTAGTACCTATTTTGGTAATTTTAGATTTATTGTGCTTAAGTATAATTATTTAAATTTTTGATGTATTAGCTAGTTACTATTTAATTTATAAAGTAAAAATAATCAACAAATTATTCAAAGAAAAACACGGGTATAACCATGATGATATAACACAATCAGGAAAAGCTAAGGACATCCAAATGATAAAACCCCTCTCAGGAGTAGATGATGACATTTAGTGAAGTGCAAGTAGGGGGATCAATTATGAAACAAAGGGAAATAAATTTATACTCTCCAGTGCAATTTGAATCGTCGAATCTTTCATGTATTGCAATTGTGCAGTCACTTGATCAAGTATCACGACAAACCACACTGGCGGTGTACACAGGTCGGCGCTCAAAGCTCGAAATACGTTGCCTACCCCCCGTGCCATCTCTGGTGACTAATAGGAAATTTTGTGTACGATTCACCATACTCAGTCGGAATTGCATACGGTTGAATGGGATCACGATAAAGGAAAGGTAACCTAACTTCAGACGCTGGCACGGGCTTGGTCATAGACGCAGCACCGAGCTATACTTAGGTGGAAAAAGAATTAAGGGGAGGATAGTGCAGAGATGAAATATGACGACTGACAGGATTGAAGAATTTCGAGTTTATTTGAGTGAGTTTGTTGATAAGTTACTCGGTTGAAATATGTATAGAGTAATGAACGCACTTGATGAACAAGCGGTCGATATCCCATTACTGCACTGGATGTTAAAACGAGAAACGACCAAATCAACGAGATGATGTCCTTCATGCCAATTTATGACTAAGACAGCTGAACGTTCTATTTTACATAATGAAAGCCTTGGCTACTTGATAGGTTGGTGTTTTTTCCTGTCATGCCCTGATGCAAATTCTGAGATAAGAATTGCCCATTGGATTGGTGCAAATCATTCCAATGGCAGTAAACTAATATACTAGGCAGCAAAGAACTTTTTTTACATATTTTATGTCAATGAATTTTCATCATATTCAACTTTAGCACTTAATGTTACTAATAATTTATACTTCATAATTGCTAATTGTAAACACAATATTGCTAAAGTTTAATTCTGCAACTAATATGTTAGGTTAAGTCCCTGGGATCCAGTTGGTGTAGTAACTGGCTTCCTTGCTAGAGAGCCTGGGTTTGAAGTCCGGCAGTGGAGGAAATTTTCCAATGGAATTCCGATCACATCTTGGGTGCTACGTGGAAAGAAGCTCAAGTGCAGTAGTCCGTCCATCGGATGGGACGTTAAACCGTGGTTCTATTTTGCTCCATTTGTAAGGAACAGCCTAATGCTGACGCCTGGTTTCTCTCCACGCTTCTTCCATTCCCAAAATGACTCTTTCCATATTTACCTACCTATTTGTCTTTAAGTTTTACTAAATGCAATCTAAATTTTTAATTAATAGCTCTTCAGTGCAAACGTTCACTTGGTCAAATCTGAGTGCTATTTTGACACTTTTTAACCTTTTTTCCTCGCCTACGGTGTCTCTGAATCAACAGCTCCAGTGTGTGTTATTATTTTGTACGCAAGTCATTGAAAATCCAGCATTTATGGTGCAAATAACGTCGGTTGCCGGTCGCAGATTCCCCTCTGCAGATTTGATATACCACTTACCAATTGGTCAAGAATTTATTCCCAAGGTTATCACCGTTGGTAAAGAATTAATTATCAAGACTATCCTTGTCTCGTTTAGTAAAGTGCGACTTGTCATATCCTCAATGTTTGCCTCACTAAACTATCATTGGAAAAGACTACGTTGGACTTCATTACCACTCCGAACCTAACATTGGGGCTGCGTTTTTCCTGGGAAGAGGAGCTCTTTCCATTTTCGAATTGCAAAGGAAATGCCGATATGTGTACGAGACGACTGGACTGCCGAATAATCTTGCCTGCCGCCGTGAATTCACTTTGTTTGCGTTCTAACGTAAACGAAGTCAAAAGGGAGCCGAAATATGGTCCTACTTGGTCAGGAGATAATATATTGAAGGGTAGCTGATAATTCTCATAGTTACCAAAGACGGCCCATGATAGCTAGCACATTTCGAGCTTTCTTCGTCGGCCTGTATGGACGGCTAGAACATGTTGTCGCGATACTATATCAGGTGACTGTGCGCCATCAAAAAACACTGAATTTTGACCTCGATTGCTCAAAAATTCATGCTTAGCTGGATACCTCACAAGTTCCTCGCCTGGGCTCGACGTTGAACGGCAGGCTCTTAAGCTGACAACCCCACAACTTTTTTCGAACAACTGTTGGGAATTTTCAAAATCATGTGGAGCACAAATGTGCGACGGAGAATAAAAGGGAAAGGAAGTAAAAAAGTCTTTCCACATCCCCCCATTCCATACAGCTCGCCACCCCCCGCCTGTTTCGTCCGCTTGTCCACCTCCACCACCCCCGCTTTCATTGACTTTCTGCCTCATATCAGTTCCTGACCCCTCACCATGCACTCTTCTACACCATCCTGCTTTCCCTCCAAACATCCATTCCTCTATTAGTATTTATCTCGTGGAACGAATGCCCGATTCGAAGAAGATTCCGTTCATCTCTGTTAAAATATTCCACGCTCCTTCCCTTTTTTCTGTCTTCGCTCACGCCACGTGCCATTAGACACATTTCTGTCTCAGTCGCTCAAAGATTCTTCCATGTGGCTGCCTGTTGGTATTTGAAACACATTTCGATGATCTGCATTACGATCTGTGCATTGCATATCAGTACTTTCCGCTCCCAATCAGTCGTATGCTGTTTGTAAGTACCTCTGCAGTGATAACTATAAAATTTGGATCATGTTTTGGTAGACAATTAAGGGCAAGCGCTTAAGGACAAATAACTTCTGCTAACCAGAGCAGGATGTTAAATATATTTGTATTTTTATTGATGAGGCATAGAAGGTGGCCTATCAACGAATAATTTGGGTGTAAGAAGACGTGAGTTTGGCTTGCATGGTGCATAATAGTCAGGAATAGGCCATACATGAGCTCAGAAATGCACTCAAGGTCGAAATTACTGGATATTATTCGACAGGAGGCGCAAGTTGGCATTACCTATGTTCTGCTGCGAAGCGATGAACTTGAGACTCCTGAAAATCAAACCTCCGAAAAAAATCCGTTCGCGGGTTGTAATTTTTTTTTATAGGGTACTACTGATCAGTAATTGAAATCGGTATTAGGCAATTACAGGTAATATAAGTGGCATTAGCTGAGCAGTGCTACCATCTGCCATCAAAGCACAGAAATGCTAAAAGAAAACAGTTAAATAACGGAAATGCTTTTTTTAGATATGCGAAAAGATGGAGGACCTTAGGATATGTCAGTTTCTCTGTGGCTGATAAGGTGTCTGTTTCCCCTGGAATCAATCGGGTATGCACGTTTTATTTATTTATTTTATTCTTATTTTTTTAATATGTATATTTATTCATATATTTATCCCGTTTATTCTCTTTTTTTAAATTCTTTTATTTATTTTATTTGTTTTCTTACCTTGCGCGCTACGCTGATTGGTTTAGTATTTCAACATATAATGTTTTCAATTAAAACAGCAGCAGGGTAGAGCATTCATCGGTTTGATGGCATAGGTTATGAGGGCATCAGAATAAAAAACATATTACGAGGGAATACGAGGGAAACATACGAGGACGAGAAAACATACGAGGGAATAGCGCTAAATACCCCGAACCCCTGCCGGCGTGGGTGGTGTGGATTAATGCTAGCTCAGGAATGATGCAGGATAGGAGAAGCTAGTCTTCTAGTTGGCTAGCTAGGGTTCCTTCAGAGGCTAGCCGTCCCAAGAACATGAAACTACACGGTTTCTGAGAACATGAAACTACATCCTTCTTGGAGATCCTATTTACTTCTGGGATTAGCACAGGCGGCAGACAATAAGACGCGTAGCACTCCCATCCCCTCGTATAGAAACTTCCCCACCGTCCTTCAAAGATCCCCGTTGCATTTCTTACACTACAGCATGCGGTTCCCGAGTGAAACGAGCAGCCGAAGTCACCCAGATATTCCCACCTGCTTACCTGGACTCCCAGAATGCAGCCACGTACGTGGTCTCATTTGACTCTGAACTCATTTTTGAGCGATTACGCGGCTGACGTGGGCTGATTCTCTTCGAGCCCTCCTCGGGGTCTGTAGTGTTTGCAGTCGTGCTGATTCAGGAGATAGCTGCATATATTGCGGTCTCTGCATGCAAATGGATTGCTTTTCGTTCATTGAATTTTTTCAACACTGTATAGGTGTAGCGAAACTTGGTGGCACTCGCTTGTGATGAGCATGACGCAAAGGGGAGGAAAGCATACATTAGATGTGGGATGAAGCGACCGAGCCTTTTTCCAGAGGACCTTGCGGGAGTCCTTTGATAAATTTGCCCGCTCATCAAAGCTTGGTTTGCGGTCTGTGTCCTCTATTCCTCCCCTTGTGAGTGCCACGAAGTTTCGCTATACCTATACGTTTAATCGTTGCATTTTAAGTGGATGATATTCCGTCAACTTTTTTGCAAATGCGTTCTTTGTTTAAATGACGGAAAATCATGAACCAAATTTGAAGTTGATATCCATTTATTCTTTGGAAATTAGCTTTTAAGCATTTAAAATTACCCCACCTTATGTATGTACTAAAGTTTTGAGGTATAGAGAAAAGTCATTATTACTGTAAAGATGCTGTATATTTCTTTGCTTGGAGCACGCTACGATTGTGTAGCCCACAAGAAAGAAGGAAGGTTTCAGATGTTATGTAACAATCCTTTTCAAATGATAACATTAGACAGTAAAGTCCTTTTTTAACATATATTTGAGTGCTGTATATTTTTGTTGAAAAAATGGTGTCACAAATATATACTCACTAAATCTACCTCACCTTCGTTTAAAAGTAAAACCATCATATCTTACTGAGTTCGGGCAAGTTCAGATCCATTTATGCCTTAGTCTGCACCTGCGAACTCTGCGTTCCTTAATAAAAGGGGGCAACCCAGCATAATGTTTCATTTGCTTTAAACTAGTAACGTAGCAAATATGCAAATTAATTGACAATGATATTTTTATGGCCACATTATTCACGAAGTGACAGTCGCTGACATGATATTAAAAAATGATGACAGCAGAACAACGGCTGGATGATGATTCTTGGTGACATGTTACGGAGTTTGGCTTTGAAATATCGCTGGATTAAAATCAGGTTCGCCTGATTCCTTCAGGTTTTTTTGACTTTTCCGTGAAATCTTCGCCACTGATCCATCCAACAACCCTGAGCACCGAAGTTCAACTGATCTTCAGCCGCACGTTAATAAGGCTAGAAGGATAGGATGATTAAAGTCTGTCTTGGTGGGCCTTAAGAGACGACGACATTTTCAATGGCCCTCGAAATGCTGAGGTCATTTTTAATAGAATTCCATGGTCTATATCTCGAGCCCTCATTATTAATAGATACGGCTTGATGCTAGGTCTTGTGTATCCCCAGCGAGTTTGACATAGTAATTCTTAACTATTTTTCCATCGAAAACATTTCTCCTTGCTGGAAGACGTTTTGACACTCTACTTGGACACCAAAACGTCAGCCAGCATTGAGAATTACTAGCAATGATACTATTTTAGTTGGGTGTTTGCTAAAAAAATGGCATGTATTGTAGATTGAATTATTATAATAGTCGAAAATAAAATTGAAAATGAATTCCCTGACGAATAATCTGATGAATTTCGTATGAAATGTCCAATATGCCCCAAATATCTGAATAGAATGAGAAATGTATTCCAACTTGTTATCCCAAAGAGTTCTCATTTTCTCCCCATCATTTTATTTATATTTTAAAAACAAACGTTTCTAGAGAGAATACAATTTCATGTAAAAATCCATAAAATATTATTTACATTTTTTTTCAATATTGTTCTAGATGTATTTTTAGTACAGAGGTATGCATTAGTAGTTGTGTTTGCTATAGGTATGTAAATACAATAAGGAAAGGGATCACGAGTCTGCATATAAACTCTTTTCGGGCTATGAAAGCGCTTCAAAAGAGTCCAATATCCCTCAGACTAAAAAAATAAAAAAGCGCAAGGATGCACTCAAAAGTAGTCCTATCTATGGTATTACGGTCCTCGAGAAAGCCAGTGCCATCATCTTATAAGAATATACAACTTCAAAGAAGAAAGAGCACTTTTCAATAGGCATATTACTGTCTTACTCTGACCCAGAAATAATCAAGACTCTGTTTCATTATCTTTTAGCAATGTGCCGAGTGAATTGAATGAAAGCTATAGTGTCACAACTGAAGTAAAAATAAATGCTTTACATGATCGAAGAATTATTTTTCAAACACCTAGATTTGCTCAGCCGTATTTGACACCTTTTTTTCCGAAATTCGAAGCAGTTTTCCGCAGGACGCAAATCTACAATAAGGTATGAAATTCGCTTTACTCGCGATTTCTCTCGAGACAGGTATGCGAAATGTAGCTAATATTAAAAAAACATTTTCGCTGTTGGTATTAGGTTGCAAATATCCAGTATTATTGATGTGTTACTGATCGGAATTTGACATTCAAAGCATTTTGAACTAGGATCTATCATAAATATAACGAGCATAATACATCCATTTTTATAGAGTGTGAGTGGTAAAAACATCCACCAATACAATTACCTGGTGCCAACTATCAATTATTCCTTTAATTCGATCGCTATAGTTGCCCTTTCACCAAACGGACTTGGACGTTGAACATGCGAAATACTTTCTCTCGGTTGCATCCTCAAATTGATGGCATTAGTACTGTGCATTCGGTGGAGATATGTATGCTTACGATATTTCTGCAGTGATTAAGGTAGTTTAAGCGAGATAGTTCCCTAGTCATAGTGGAGACCATATTCGAATTTTATTTTTTAATTTAGGCGGCTGTAAGAAGTATGAAGTAAATATTGTAGTATTAATGGCGCAAAAGTATAGTTGTATATGACAATAATTCTCAGTAATTAAATAAATATAACTCCATTAGTCTCTACCTTGATTAATTGTTCACGCCATACGGTGAAACCGCCTTCACAATGGAAGGCTTTTTTTGCGATTCTTTAAAAAGTACTGCGCTGAGAAATTGATTAATTTTTATAAATAGTTGAGGAAACATATACTAAAGACCGTTTGTTTTTATAAGAAATCTATGTTTTTTAAATTCATATTTTTTCAATACTCTCCCTCTGGAGTCCACAACCGTAATCTATCCATGTTTAGCAATTTAAATTTTCGCACAAATTGCTCGAAAAGCAGTGGGCAAGGGTTTATATGTTGATATCATAACAGAAATGGTTTTTTTTAACGACGTCAAATTCATAAAATGCTAGTTGAAATGTTTTTTCGCTCAAACTATCTTCGATGCTGGACATTTTACAACCCGCAATAATGGCCAAAACCATTTTAAAGTTACGCTATGGGGACGAATTTTGCCCGTGGGAACGAGTTCACTGAAGAGAGCACAGTGATTGCAATGAGCTGCGTTTACAGTGTTTTTTTGGAACTTCCCGAGCAATAATGACAACCCTGTCAAGTACCCGAACGTTTCCCGAGTTTCCAATCAAGTGCTTTGCTGAGGCTCGCGAGCATTTCTGATGAGGCCGCACACGGCTGAGCATTGATACACAAGCTTGCGTAGATTTGATTGATACTTCGCTTATTTTATACATTACAAGGTTACACGAATAGCAGTAACAGATATTTCATTAATTTCTCGTCTTCTATAATGTAGTTAACACTGACGTTCTCTGTTAATCCTGAAAAATGTATGTTTATACTTACTCTTTTCAAATACGCTTCACTTCCAGACCCACATTCCTCAAATGTAAACTCTCCAAGGAGAGAATACGACGCGCAAAAAATATTCAAACAGTGTGCGCTAACTTCCGAAACGTCTATTATGCTCTTTTCACTCATTTCTGTGCGGTGAAAATCAAAAGAGACTTTCGCAGGCAACACTGTTAATTTTAGACGCTCTTAGTTTCGTTTATGCGCAATATTCTTACTGACATTCACATTAAATTATCAGGTTCGTTCACACTTAACACCATTTAAAAACAAACCCTCTGCACAGTGTACAATCGCCACTTTTTCAGCACATTCTTCGAAGGAATTCTCTCATTTTTTCGTCTTCATTGAGCATACACCCGGAACGGTTTTCTCTCTCTTTATTTCCACCAGCTTAACTCACGAAATTCGCAATTACAAAATAAATAAAATGATTGATTATTATTTACAGGAAATAATGATTGAAAAACATACTCAGCCTCAACCATTAAAATCAAGAAGTTTTATTTACATTCCTGGCGACGACCGTCGATAACTGATACTCATTTGTTAAGGTTTTGTTTGTTTTTCGTTGATATGACGTCCCATGCCATTCCAAATTCCGTGTTCAACATTTCTACCCTGAATTCCATATTCACCAAGGTAGATATTTCCCATCCCAGACATTCGTTATTTAACGCGGTCGTTATTTAACGCCCAGAGTTCCGTAATGAGCCTTCAGCAATTATACATAAAATAAAATAAATAAAAAGTTTATAATGTCACTTATCACAATTCTCCTACCATCACAAGCATCATTCTTCTTCTGCCATCAAATATCTGTAAACAATTTGAGTGTTCGGACTTGTTGCTCTCTGAAATAGGATCATGCGCGTTAAACTCCAACTTAAGGACGCAACGATCACTTAAGTATTTGACTATTGTATACCCCCAGAGGAAAATATGCACTCATAAGTTTGAAATTCAAATTGGGAGATTTTTTGAGCTGATAATTAATTAATTAATATTTATTGTAATCTAAATTTAAAAATCCTCAATTGATAACCACGACATTGAAATAAAATACTTTTTTGAGTTCCTAGTCGACATAACGTCGATGTCTTAAAAGCAGAAACTGCGATAAAACCTTTTTTTATCAAACAAAATGAATTTCTAATAATTGAACTTTTATAGGATAAACCAGTTAATGTTTTTATCTGTCCTTTCCTTAGGAGTAACCCTATTTTTATCTAAAAAACCAATGGTCAATTGAGAAAGAGATCAAGTGCACCAGACGCTCACGACTCTTTGCCGTATTTAAGTGGGGAATGGGGTATTTTATTATAAAATACTGACACCAATTCAAGTACCAAACGAAATTGCTTCCAAATTTAATGGGCCCGAAGATATTATTTTATGCCTAAGCGTTTGTAACCATGAAATTGTATTAATTTTCTGTAGAATTAGTAGTGTATTAATAATAAATAGCCCGGCACTCGTTCAAATTTATACTCACGGCTTTGAAAATTTTCGAGGATATTGTTATAAAAAGGGTCTTAATATGGTGACTTGTATATACTTAAAATATATGAAATTTATATCAACATGGGCTCACATAGGCTGTGGCCGCTTAATCTTGGACCAATGATGGATGTCAACTTCTATAGCCCCATTGATTAAAGCATTACGCCTCAACTTGCTATACTCACGTCGTTTGAAGTGGTATTAGCTCGTTTTCACCGTTACTATGATTCATAAATAGGTAGTATTTGGTTTTAGGGTGCTTCCACGGCAAGGGTCATTAGCAGATTCATAAATTACTGTGGTGTTTAGTATATAATATATGCATTAAGTTATGCACTCACAAAAACTTAGGCCAATAAAGCCTATATGTTCTATGGATGCCAACTCTTAAAACCCCATGGAAATAAGAATTCCACCAAAAATCGCAACTTGCCTACCGATTTCACCAGTGTTATAAGTCATAAATTCGGTTTCTTTCGTACCAATGGTAAACCAGTACTAGTAATCTTTGACATTTCAATAATAATAATAATGACATGACATGCTGTCATCTACAAAAACTGTTTTTGCCAATAGATTAGTAACATATGTATAAATTTACTCGAGGAGATAAATGTAAGTGTAATATGGTCACTAAAAACTTGTGACTGATAAAATATCAGGTTATTATTCTGTTAGCAATCTGTTGTAAAAATCTTTGTTTTTAATTATCTTAATAAAAATATATATTATTATGCGTTAGGTGAAGTTCTGGAAACAATATATCTTATACTTGATTTTTATTTAATCTTATGGTTAGGTTTCAAAGGAAATTTAAGCCAGCATTTACGCTTTCTACGAAACATTTGCGCCTTTGAATTGAAGAAAATGGGATTTATTAAACAAAAATTAGTATGCTTCTCCGTTGAGCAAGTAAAATAGCCTTTTTCTTCATAGACCACATCTCGAATACGCCGCAACCATTTGGGCCTTGAACAGAAGGATTTAATTTTCGAAGTCAATGAAATTCAGAGGTGGACTTTCCGTTAAAAACTGCTACATGCAAACGGCAAGCGTTTTATATCACTGATGTATAGGTATAGCAAAACTTGGTGGCACTCGGTATCAGAAAATTGGAGATTACTGAGGGTGAATCATGCGTTGATGAGAGGGAAAAAATATCAAAGTACTACCCAAGTGACCTCTGGAAGTAGAGTCAACCGCTTCCTATCACCGCCACGATTATAAAAAATCCTAAGGACCTTGTAAGCGAACAAATACCTCAAAGGTAAAATATTATTTTTTTGGAAAAGAGGAAAGGAAATATTACCACAATTATTAGGTATTCCATTTTCTTACCTTTATTTATCCTCACTGATGTACTATGCTCTTCTCTTGGACTACAACCTTGTCGTGGTTGAAGGGCTTGCGTGCTCCGATGACCCCTAGAGCTGCACTGGCGGGAGCATTGCTCCTGGTAGGGTCACCCATGCCAGATTGGTCGAAGGTTAGGAGATAGACGAATGGTAGTCCGCGCAGCGTCTGTACCTCAGTGAGGCGGCTGCAAAAGGCGTCTGACCCCAGTGGGGCGGCCTCTGAAGTGATGGTGTCACGTAAAAAACACTATTGAGTAAGGCCACGGAAGACTATCTCAATTAAAACAAAAACCTTGAAATTATGGACAGTTCTCAATTGATAATGAATCCTGGCAACTACGGGACTCGGCCAAGAGGGCCGGGTGTCGTGCCCGGCAGCGGTGGGAGCAAGGCCCCTGCGGTCGTCATCACACGAAATCCTTGCTCAGACGTAGCAGCAGCAGAGGAAAAGAAGATAAAGAAGAGGAACGAAACTATCAGAATAGGCACGTGGAATGTTAGGACTATGCTGAGGGCGGGGAAGCTAGAGAATATAAAGCAAGAAATGGAGAGGGTGGGTGTAGACATCATGGGTCTGGGTGAAGTAAGATGGAAGGATGACGGGGATTACTGGAGCGGCGACTATAGAGTAATTTATAGTGGAGGGAATGAAAGTCAGCGCGGGGTTGCATTCGTAATGAATAGGAAACTCGGTAGAAAAGTAGTGTATGCAGAACAGGTGAGTGATAGGATAATAGTCGTGGAACTAAAAGCAGAACCAACGAATTTAGTTATAATCCAGGTTTATATGCCTACCTCTAATCATAAAGAGGAGGAGGTAGATGGGGTGTACGATCAGCTAGAGGAAATAATTGGTAGGATACCAGGAAGTAAGAACCTGGTAGTAATGGGGGATTGGAACGCGGTGGTGGGTGAAGGAAGAGATGGGCGGGAGGTGGGCGATTACGGGCTAGGAAGGAGAAACGACCGGGGCGAGAAAGCTGTGGAGTTTTGCCGCAGAAATAACCTAGTAATTACGAATACATGGTTCAGACATCATCCTCGACGTAGGTACACTTGGAAGAAGCCAGGAGACACAGATAGGTTCCAGATAGATTATATAATGGTACGTCACAGATACAGGAATAGTGTTAAAAACTCGCATACTTATCCAGGAGCTGATGCAGACACAGACCACAACTTATTAGTCATGAAATGTCGGGGAAAACTGAAAAAGATAAGAATGGGAAGGAGGGTACGAAAGTGGAATACGGAGGCATTAACTGGGGAAATGAAGAAGAAGTATCGGGAGAAGGTGGATGAGAGAATGGGTGAGGACCATGGAGTTTGATCAGTCGAAGATGAATGGGGAAGTTTGAGAAACGGAATTATAGAAGCGGCGAAAGCAACGGTAGGCGTAGTGAGTGCAACTAAAATTAGAAAACCGTGGATCACGAAGGAGATGATCAGGGAGATGGAGGAGAGAAGGAAATGGAAGAGCGTAAGTTCAGAGCTAGGTAAGAGAAAGTACCGAGAATTTAATAACAGGCTTAGAAGAGAAACAAAGAAAGCAAGAGAGGCGTGGTGGAGAGAACAGATCGACGCGTTAGAGAAATACCAAAAAGAGGGAAGGGCAGATGCATTATATCGGAAAGTAAAGGAACTGACGGGTGGTAATAAGAGAAGGGGAATTACAACGATAACAGACAAGACGGGAAAGATGATCGTAGAACCGAGAGAGATCCAGGAGAGGTGGAAGGAGTATGTTGAAGAGCTCTATAGTAAAGAAACAAGGCCCAATAGGTTAGATATGGAAAGGGAAGACGACATCGACAGCGATGGCATCGGACCAAGTATCCTAGATAGCGAAATCGAAAGAGCTCTAAGAGACATGAAAAGGAATAAGGCGGTAGGAATAGATGACATGCCTGCAGAGTTTTTAAAGAGCATGGGGAAGAACGGAAGAGGAAAACTTTTTGCGCTTATTCGTAGGATTTATGAGGATGGAGTGTGGCCGGAAGACTTCGCGAAGACTGTACTAATTCCTATACCGAAAAAGAGTAAGGCAAAAACTTGCGAAGACTATAGGACAATAAGCTTAATATCCCACGCGGCCAAAGTAGTTCTGAGGATTCTAAACAGAAGGCTAGAGAAGAAGGCAAATGAATACTTGGGTGACGACCAGTTCGGGTTTAGGAGAGGGACGGGAACGCGAGACGCTATAGCGGTGATGAGGACGCTAGTAGAAAGAAACCTAGAGTATGGGCAGGATGTTTTTGCATGCTTCGTAGATTTCGAGAAGGCGTTTGATCGGGTGGAATGGACGAAATTAATGGGAGTGTTGAAGAAATTAGGAGTCGATTGGAGGGACAGGCGTCTGAATCGGAACTTGTATATGAACCAGACGGCGCAGGTTAGGGTAGGCAATGGTGAATCGGGATGGGCCACGATAGGACGGGGAGTGCGGCAAGGGTGCCCACTATCGCCGTTGCTTTTTAACGTGTATTCAGAGGAAATGGTAAGGGAGGCATGGGGGGAGGAGGAGGTAGGAATAAAGGTAGGAGGGGAGCTGATAAAATCAGTGAGATTTGCAGATGATCAAGCATTAGTTAGTCAGTCGGCCAAGGGGTTACAGTCAATGGTGAATGCATTAGAGGTGCAGTGCGAAAAGTATGGGATGAAGATCAATCACAAGAAAACGAAAGTAATGAGATTTTCTAGAAGTAAGAAGGCGGGGCTGAATATAAGGGTGGGAGGGCAGAAGATAGAGCAGGTCGAGCAGTTTACGTATCTGGGTAGTATTTTGGAGGCGAATGGGTTTAGTGGTAAGGACATCAGATGCAGAATTGCGCTAGCTAAAGATGCATTTTCGAAGAGAAGGGAATTGATGAGGGGGGGTCTGAGAAGAGACGTAAAGAAGAGGCTGGTGAAAACTTTAATATGGAGCGTGGCGCTATATGGGTCGGAAACGTGGTCATTGCGAAGGAAGGATGTGCGTAGACTTGAGGCGTTTGAGATGTGGGTTTGGAGAAGGATGGAGAAGGTTAGCTGGATGGCGAGAAAGACGAACGAGGAGGTATTGGATATGGTCGGAGATGAGAGGAAGCTTGTGGCAGAGGTTCGGAGAAGGCAGAAGAGATGGATGGAGGAGGTTTTGAGAGGAGAGGGCATGCTGAAGAGAGTGATAGAGGGGAGAACACTGGGGAAGCGTGGGAGAGGAAGGAAAAGGATAGGAATTCTGGACGAAATAAGAGGAGGTAGAAGATATGAAGAATTGAAGAGGGATCTAATAACTTAGGAGGGAAAGCGAGACAATTTCTATTAGGTTGGGATACAAAATGGGGACTGTCCAAGAACCTACCAATCAGCTGGTAGAATACTTGAATGATGATGATGATGTACTATGAGGGGAAGTGTCCTAACAAACCCTGTTGCCCTTTGAGAAAATCGCTTTCCTTTCCGATGGCATATTATTCTCGGTCACGGCAAGGGAAATTCAAACACAGTGGTAGTGGAATAATCGTCCAAACCGGTAATGGATTCCCATCCGCTTGCCTGCCCCGAGCGTGTTTCGTGCTGGCCACGAGGACAGAGGCACAATAGATAAACTTGTAAGCATTTAAAACGTTCCATTGAACTCTCTCGTACGCATCAACCGAAAGCAGAAAATCTTCTATCTTTTTTATTTTATTATATATAAAAATTCAGCTTGCGTATGTTTTTGCACGTAAAACACAAAAAGTAATCAGCCGATTGACTTGAAATTTTGACACGACGTTCCATTTGAATACGCGCGTGTTTTTACAGGAAAATCGCAAATTTTGGGGTCGTTTATATATTTTTTTGTTGACATTTACTACCATAAGAAAAACATTGAATTCGGTGTAGGTGTTTCATTATTTGCTTTTTGAAATTACTTGTATACAAGATATTGGGTGGATGTTTTTAAATCATAGAACGCATAAATAAATGTAGTATTTAATTCTTTCATTCAATTTTCTTACACGCTTTTTTGCGTCCAAGTATTGCGTTTTCATCTCTAAAATCATCAATTTTTATTCCTTTTCAACAATAGAAATTTCCTAGGCAACCAGGCCTGAATATCCATTTAATAGCGATTTCATGTATGGCTATTCACGTCTGCAGCATTTAAAGGCCAGGTTCAGCGGCTAAATGGATAGTTGTAGCCAAACGACTACAGTTCTCCGTTCGCTGTTCCTACTCAAACATGGTCAATCGCTTCAAGTATGTGAATTAAATCTGGAAAATCCTTGATTTTCACATGGTTAATTATATGTTGCTTACTCACGAGTGGGACAGCCGAAAAATTTGTTTTTTCAGAGGACGGCAAGACCATAAATATTGTATATCCCACAGTGCTAGAACAATTTCCTAAATAAGGTCCGAAAGTCCAATTTCCGAATAAGTTTCATATTAAATTGTAAGTTTTTAAGATTTAAAAATATGTCTGATGCATAATACCTAACCTCAGATATGGAGGCATAAAACACTCGAGACATCGATGTTTTATTGTCGATGAATAATGAATGAGTAGCTAGTACTTTCATAAACATTGACCACTCGATGTTTATTAGCCGATGTGGAATCCCTACTACAAACGATGAGGTCACAAAAATTGACCACTAAAATGTTTAACGGGACTCTTGGAACCAAGAAATTCGTAAAAAAATCAAGATGGTGACATGTTCTCATGTAAAAATAAAGTAGAAACATAAATCAATGAAATATCCTCCACCTTTCTTGTAACACAGGATTTGCACTCAATTTTATCATGTGCAAGCAGAGAAAGTTATGGTCATTTTTGAACTACGACCTTGACGTGGTGGAAGGGCTTGTGCGTTCCAATGACCCTTAGAGCTGGACTGGCAGGAGCAAGTACATTGCTCCTGGTAGGGCCACCCATGCCAGATAGGTCGAAGGGTAGGAGCCAGGCGAAAGGTAGTTCCGTGATGGTGTCACGTTAAAAATACCGTTGAGTCGCGTGGGATACCTCTCAACTATCACTTCCCAGAACATGAAAGTCATCCAAAGAGATCTGATTCCTGGCAACTACGGGACGCCGCCCACTAGGGCGGGTGTCGTGCCCGGCAGCGGGGGAGGCAAGGCCTCCGCGGTCGTCATCACACGAAATCCTTGCACAGAATCAGAGTCATCATCAGAAGATACAAGGGAAAGGAGGGAGAAGAAGAAGAAAAAGAGGAAGAGGAGGAGGAAAACAATGGTAAAAATAGGAACTTGGAACGTAAGGACCATGATGAGGGCCGGGAAGCTTGAAAATATTAAGCAGGAAATGGAAAAAGGAAAAATAGATGCTTTGGGATTGTGCGAGGTTAGATGGAAGGATAGCGGGGACTATTGGAGTGATAACTACAGGGTGATCTATAGTGGGGGAGATGAGAGTCAACGGGGGGTAGGCATGGTACTGAACACAAAGTTGGGACTGAGGGTGGTAAACATTGAACAGGTGAACGACAGGATACTAGTGGTAGAAATAAAAGCACGCCCGACGAATTTCGTACTGGTCCAGGTATACATGCCTACGAGCAACCATAGGGAGGAAGAGGTGGAAGAGGTGTACGAGCAAGTAGAAGAAATAATTAGAGAAGTGCCGGGGAAGAAAAACCTGATAGTGATGGGTGACTGGAATGCAGTGGTGGGAGAAGGGAGGGACGGATTAGAAGTAGGAGGGTTTGGGCTAGGAAGAAGAAATGATCGCGGGGAAAAGGCAGTTGAATTTTGTAGAAGAAATAAATTAGTAGTGACAAACACTTAGTTTAAACATCACCCCAGGCGTAGGTACACATGGAAAATGCCGGGTGACACTGGGAGATACCAAATTGATTATATAATGGTGAGGCAGAGATTTGAGAACAGTGTAAAAAACTGTCGAAGCTATCCAGGGGCGGATGCGGACTCGGATCATAACTTGGTGATGATGAAGTGTGAAGTTAGATTCAAAAGGCTTTGTAAAGGTAGGAAGATAAAGAGGTGGAACCTTGAAGCATTGAAAGGGTTGAAAAAGAGGGAATACCAAGAGCTAGTAGAAAAGAACATAGGTGAAGAGAAGCGGATGGGAACCATAGAGAAGATATGGGAGGTTATAAAAACAGGCATCGCAAGAGCGGCAGAGAAAACAATAGGAACGGTGGAAAAGAAGAGAGTTAAGAAGCAGTGGGTTACAGAAGAAATGATAAAGAAAATGGAGGAGAGAAAGATATGGAAAAACGTGAACACCGACGTAGGGAAGAGGAAGTACAAGGAATTGAATAATAAACTCAGGCGAGTGACCAATCGGGCAAAAGAAAACTGGTGGAAGGGACAATGTGAGCAAATGGAAAAGATGCAGGAGGAGGGGGAAGTGGGCGCTTTGTACGCCAATGTGAAAATGTTATCGGGTGGTAAGAGAGGTCAAGCGATACCAAAGGTTAAGGACAAAACAGGAAAGATATTAATCGAACAGGAAGATATCCAAGAAAGGTGGAGAGAATACGTAGAGGAGCTATATGACAGCGAGAATAGACCCCTTAGCCTAGATCTAGAGGACGAAGGAACAATAGATAAAGATAACCACGGACCAGAGTTACTTGAGAGTGAAATAGAGAGGGCACTAAGAGAGATGAAGGGTAGAAAAGCCGTGGGAACCGATAACCTACCTTCGGAGCTACTGAAGAATCTAGGTAGTAGGGGGAGAAAATCGTTTTTCGAACTTATTCGCAGGATCTTCGAGGAAGGAGTATGGCCAGAGGATTTCGTGAAAACAGTATTAATACCTATCCCGAAGAAGAAGAAAGCGTCAGAATGCGAGGAGTATAGAACAATCAGTTTAATTTCGCACGCAGCAAAAGTGTTGCTTAGAATACTAAATAGAAGGTTGGAGAGCAGAGCAAAGTGCTATTTAGGCGATGACGAATTTGGGTTTAGGAAGGGGAGGGGAACCAGAGATGCGATTGCGGTAATGAGGACACTTATAGATAGAAACATAGAGCATAATCAGGATGTTTTCGCTTGTTTTGTAGATTTCGAAAAGGCGTTTGACAGAGTAAACTGGGAGAAACTAATGCAGATGCTTGGGAAAATAGGAATAGATTGGCGTGATAGGAGACTCATCCGAAACTTATATATGGGGCAGAGGGCTCATGTAAGGGTAGCGGATGGTGAATCAGGGTGGGCAGTTATAGGTCGCGGGGTGCGGCAAGGGTGCCCGTTGTCGCCTTTACTTTTTAACATCTATGCTGAGGAAATGGTAAGAGAGGCATGGGATGAGCTAGACGTGGGAATGAAAGTAGGAGGCCAGTGGATAAAGTCGGTTAGATTCGCAGACGACCAGGCGTTGGTGAGTCGGTCATCGAAAGGACTTCAAACTTTAGTAGATGCACTGGAAAAGCAGTGTGAGAAATACGGAATGAAGATAAATAATAGGAAAACAAAAGTAATGAGATTTGGAAGGACAAAGAAAGCGAAGCTGGTGATAAGAGTAGGAAGTCACAAACTGGAGCAAGTAGAACAATTTAATTACTTGGGTAGTACGCTAGAAGAAAAAGGACATAGTAGCAAAGACATTAGGAGGAGAATAGCGCTAGCGAAGGAAGCGTTCAATAATAGAAGGGACCTGATGACGGGGACCTTAAGTAAGGATGTAAAAAAGAGGCTAGTAAAGAGCTTGATATGGAGTGTGGCGTTGTATGGGGCGGAAACGTGGACCTTGAGAAAGGAAGACGAAAATAGGCTGAAGGCTTTTGAGATGTGGGTGTGGAGGAGGATGGAGAAGGTGCGTTAGACGGAAAGGAAGACAAATGAGGAAGTGCTTGACATGGTGGGCGAGGAGAGGAAACTTATAGATGAGATTAGGGGAAGGCAGGGTAGGTGGCTGGAAGGGGTAATGAGGGACGATGGTTTGCTGAAGATCGTGATAGAGGGAAGGATGTTGGGTAAGCGGGGAAGGGGAAGGAAGAGAATCGGTTTTATGGACGGGATGAAGAACGGTAGGACTTATGCTGAGATGAAGAAAGAAATACAAGAGGTAGAAAGGGCACAGCACGTGTAAGAGTTCGTTGGATATTCTCTGACTTTCATCACAACCTACCTCTAACCGGTAGATTACTGTAATGAATGAATATAGTTACTATAAAGACTTTATTGCTGCATTATTCATATCGGAGTTAAAGATTACCATCCCCATCGGTAAGTGTTTCGGGCCAAATTTTATGTCATTCATGTTTTTAATCTCACATTTATAGGCAAGACAGTTAAACAAGTGATGAATATTTTATTGAATAAATGAATGAGTATCTTCAGGGAGTATGATATTATATTTTTTTACGTTAAAGAAATTGTAAACATTACATAATTTTGTTGCACCATTTAAGATCCTAGTCACGTACATTGGGAGAATGACAAAAAACATTTCAAATTGAAAAAAAGTACATGACACGGCGACTATAGTCGGCCACTTAGTGGTGTACTAAAATATGCAATTCATGGATCCTTTCCAGTAAGCCACTAGGAGCTACTAAGTTAGAATGCCCCTATCATAGCGGAGTATATAATTTTAAGCTAAGTCCACCCTGAAAACAAAAAAGGAGCGTTTCGCATCACTGTTACTGGCTTCTGCGTACGTGAGTTTATATGACATACGTTAATCATGTTCAATTGAAGTACTTCTATAATTGCCAAACAATTTAATGAAAGGCCATCGTTATTAAATCATATAAGGAGTACCCTTTGGCGTAAGTAAATTTTCGTGAATATATTCCTTTGAAATATGTTTTTAATCGTATTTTAATACTTAAGCCCTTGAATTTAACGCTTTTCGAACTCTTATCTCCCTTAATTTATAAATCACAGCCAAATATATGTTCAAATACCTTCTTAATGTCACAAGGGCGTAAATACTATCTGCAATATTTAGTTTCTCTGATTAGGCTGTTTTCTATGATATCTTAAAAAAGTTTCTTTTGAATGATTATGTCGGAGGTAACCATCTTTATTCGATTCATAAATGGATGAGAAACAACATAATTTGCAACGGATGACTAAGAAAAAGTACCAGCATCAAAAATCAGTAAAAAGTTATTATGACTTCAGATTGAATAACCTAAACAAACGTTTCTTTTCCTCAAGGTTTTAATTCTCAAGTACTATCCTCATTTGAAATAATCCTTAATCTCTTCAACTGTTTTTCCCATTGTGAAAATTAAGCGAGAGACGCTAATTCGCTCTGATTAGGACGCATCTCGATTAAACCGTGAGCATTTGGGGCCTTGCACAGGGAGATGTAATTCGCGAATTAAATAAAATACAAATGAAAGCCTCACGCTTCGTTAAAACTGGTACATACGATCGAATAGAGAGCGTTACACAGGCGGTGAAAGGACTAGGTTGGGAGCAGCTAAGGACTCGGAGGCTACACTCTTGGCTTAGATTACTTGCAAAATACACATCAGGCGATATTCAGTACGACATGGAGTATATTATTTTTTACCCCACACAATATCTTTAGAACTTATATAAGTGACAAAATAAGAGAATGTTACTGCAGCACTGATAGGTACTAAAACGCGTAAACGCTAAAAACTTAAAGTAACGCGGAAGCTCTGTGAAAAAAGTAGGCGTTCTCGACACTTAAAAATCGGCGTTTATCTTAAAAGTTGAACAACTTTTTACAATTGTTACTCAGTTTATTTTTATCATAACTTGGAATTTACGTATAACTTGATTTGCAATGAGCTTGATTATATATTTGCTGTTCTTTATTTTCACATTTTCCTGGAAAAAAATATTAAATTACGGAATCCGGAAAACCTGTTGTCAAATTTGCAAACTGCTTGTATCAAAAGTAGTGGACCCGATTGAAATCTCAGTGTCACCATTATAACCATGAGAATGTGCTCAGTACCAGTAACCCAGCAGTATGTGTGTGCGAATTTTTCTCACATAAGTGGTCACGACGAGTCTCACGGACCCGAAATTAGTTCTCATAAATATAAAAAAACAACGAATACAAAATTGTATATTTTACGAAGGCTTTTATTCTTTTGTTTCATCATTGCTATTACTTTATTTTAAATGGAACATGAGAGAAAAAATCATAATGAACTAGTATGAAATTTTTCTCAATATATTTCCATGAAAAGATCAATGGAACAATTTTTTTATGAAACTATATTTGGAAAATAGGAATGCATGCAGAAATATTTAAAAAACCAAAATGGCAACATTTTATCGTGAGGCAGATACACAGATATTCATAAGTATTTCTCATTTTCGTAAAGCAAGATTCGCACACAATTGTAGTGTGCACCAAGCAAAGAAAATTACTTCATTTTAAATTTTTGTCTTTTTCCGCACACAATTTAATATCTTCTAATTCAGAGTACTGGAAAAGTTTCACTTAGGTTTTGACCCGTCACCTTCATGAGTTTTTCACCATTTTTTTTAAATTCCCAGCCATCCAACGATTCAGGATGTGATAAATTATGTTGGTTCGACACTATCAGTCGAGGACGTTATCTTGAAATCGGATGTTGGTCGCATTTTTACATCGAAAACCTTAGTATAATGATTTTATTTTGCAGAATGAATAATTAATCTCTGTTGTCAAGCTTTTCATCATTAGAGGTGGCAACAGCTTACATTTCGTCCACTTAGTCATCACTCAGGAAAGTTTTTTCTCGCATCCACTATCCCCCTTCTGAATGACGGAATAACGCATTTCTCATATCACATTATCGATGATATTTTAAATTATTTCCAGAAAATGTCACCTTGTTCGCACGACCTTAAAATATGCTTACGTGTAAGCTTATTTTAAATTATTTTATTATTTATTATAATTAATTTTAATACTTAAAAAAAGTATTTTAGTGAGTGATATCACTTAACGTTGTACCAAACAGGAGCATACTTCTTCACAGTGTAACTTACATCTATCTCCAGTTTTGTGTATGACTTTTTGGATAATTAAAAATTATCACACACAGTGAGCACATGTCAACCATCGGGAATGACTGAGTGGTCCAGGATCTTTTACAGACAGATCTGGAGCAAACTCTCGTGTCTGGATTGCCCTGACAATTTCCCGAATGTATTTTAGTATTTATTGCTATATATATTTCGAGAGATTTAATTGCTTCAAAAT
The DNA here is from genome assembly GCA_963573305.1 of Pyrrhosoma nymphula. NCBI lineage: Eukaryota > Metazoa > Arthropoda > Insecta > Odonata > Coenagrionidae > Pyrrhosoma > Pyrrhosoma nymphula. The sequence goes on along the minus strand of OY754332.1, from coordinate 98,012,707 downwards.
GCACTGCAGGTAATTTCTTTTAGCCAGGCAGTGCTGATGTTCTCATATAATGACGCTGGTCCCGTCGTATCTCTGTCCAAGTACTCAAACAAGTGTAGGAAAGGAAGCTCGATGAAGTGAACAAATGAACCACTGCAATGGGCGCGGAAGTCGGAAAATACAACCTGTAAAATTTTACCGTTGAGTTATAATTTATTGGTTTTTGCCACTCCTACAAACTTCAGGCTCTTTGTTGGAACTAAATATACAATAGGAATTTTAAACAATTGTTCTTATTATAACCTTGCAAATACGTAGAATTTCCCGCTTTATTAGAACGCAATACTCGGAAGTTTACTTAATTCAACCCACCCTACCATACACCTCTTTGCGGTGGCTCGCAGGGTCCCATGTGGATGCAGATTCATAGTGCAGTTGTAATTGCATTCCTATTTCTCTCATTTATTGATGATTATAACATATTTGATTATTGTAGCAGAAAAATGGCAATTAAAGAATGGAAGTAAACAATTTTTTCACGATCGTATGATTTAAGCAAAGGCCACCATCATGGATTCTTCGGTCACGTCATTCCCATCCCCAAACGGCAGTAGACAAGTTTAGTGATTGGTTGCATTTCTAACTCAGCTGTGGTATTATGTTGAACAGGGTATGATACTCTACTATTTTAAGTCCCCAGAGGACAATATGGGTTCAAAACCTTAAAGATTTAATGGCGGAATCAGTAAAAATATTTAATAATGATAGGTTTAACTATGATAAGTGAACGAAATATTGCATGGAAATGACGAGGGTGTGGACGCGACTACTGAAAGTTGGCATGATAATATAATATTTTTTATTTATGAAATAATAATCATAAATAACTGACATTCAGTAATATCCAAATGAAATAAAAAAATCGCATATGATATCCGTAATATTGCAAAAAATACCTTTTAATAAGTCGACATATATTATATGCCTTAAAAGCTATCTAAGAGGAGAAATTGCGAGAAAAACTGTTACTATAAAACATATTGAGTGTCTTATTAATGATATTTGATGTAAAATGTAATAATATGATCTTATATGTAAATGCCAATAGTCATGATAAAATGAGATGGAGATCAAGCACAGCAGAGGATCACGACTATTTGTTATAATATGTGTGGAGAGTTTCGCGCTTCGCAATTTAAATTTCTTGTCGGTATATTTTAATAGACAATATCGACGTTTATTAAAGAACCAATCGGAAGTACTGTCATTTCATAGGGCAACAGTGATATTATTACTAATCAAGCATTCGAAACCACGACATTTTTTTAATGTTCCGGTGATAGGTCGTCACCCGTCCTAATTTTTACTGACAGCTATTGAAATCTTTTATGATATTTTAGAAGAGTAGCTCATAATGTGGTGTAAAATTCATGGAATATATGCACCTAATAAAAACAATGTAGTCACCTTAGCAGTGACCACTAATTAAGTTAACGGACGCGAATTTCAATAACCGCATGGAAAAAGGCATTCCAGGTATACTCTAGCTTGCCTGCCGTTTTATGCGGTACATGCTCGTTATCGCCAGATCGATGGTTCAATATGGCAATAAAGATCTTTTGTGGATACCTTTAATATTCTAATGACCTGGTATATGATATATTTTAGCGTTAAACTGTAATAAGATTTAGGAAAATATTTGTGAAATATACCTTAAAATGATAGTTTATTTTTGGTGAGCTTACAAATGAAATTTGAACTGCCATCTAGTGCGCTCACTGCGAATCATTCATGGCTCTAAATTAATGAAACCGGGGTTTTTAAAGCTAGAAGTAGGCAGGCCCTCCTATGAACAATTAAAAACAAGATGCTACTTTTCTCTTCTTTGGCCACATCACAAATACGCCGCGAGCATTTGTGACCTTGAACAGAAAAATTTAAATCGCTAAGTTAATAAAATAGAGAGCTGTGCGCTTCGATAAAAAACTGCTAAGCCTAAACAGAAAATAGGTTCAATATTAGGACCAATTCTGTTTCTAATATATATAAATGGCATCGTTCAACATATTAGAAACTGCAAGATTTTTATGTATGCAGACGACATTGCATTACTATCCACAAGCAGATGTTTTGAGGTGGCCCAGCGAAAATTAAAAAAACGATTTGTATTCCTTGCAATTATTGTGTCACGATAATAAAATAATTATTAACAATAATAAGACATACTCCTTGCAGTTTTTAAATGTGAAGGAAAAAAGGCAAACCTTAGACCTCACACTACACACACACCTTTGTTTACACTCCAACCAGGGTGGCCAACCGAAAAATTCGTGCAATAAGTACTTTTCGTGTGCAAAAATTACCCAAGTTAAACACCTAAAATACTTGGGAATAGTTTTAGATGAAAAATTTAGTTTTAGTAATCATATAACCTATATATGTGACAAACTAAGGTGTATTTTGTTTCAAATGTCGTACCTAAAGCACTATTTGCCTCATGAGTTGAAAAAATTAATGTATCAAGGCTTAGCTGAGGCCGTAATACGTTATGGTTTGACGATTTGGGGTAGCACAAACTCCACCTTGCTGAATAAGGTTATTACTTTACAAAATAAAATGGTTGCCCATTTGATGGTCAAGGAAAACGATGTGAGAGAAGTATATAAGAATCAGTGTTTGTTACCATTAAAAGAATTGTATAATTATGTGTTAATTTGTGACAACTTTTTTGACAGCAAATTAATAAATCAACGTGTGATTAATACTGACATGCAACTGCGTCGAATAAATAGGTTGTCTGTACCTAAGTATTTTAACCTCCATGGCAAGAGATCTCTTGCACATGTAGTCCCTGGGTTGTTGAACGAATTGCCTATGTCAATGAAGGATATTAATAGCATATCTGTTCTAAAAAAGTCACTGAAAGAGTGGCTCATAGGCTAGCATTGTTGAGCTCCGAAATTGTCCAGAGCGCTGCACAGCAAAAAAAAAATATTTTTTTAACAAAAGGCACCTGCTGACAAGCCGCTTTGGCTTAGCAGGACCTCAACTGCAATATTATTATTTTTATTTCTCCATATTTATTTTTTTTCCATGTGATTGCAATACAACAATTAATGATGTATTTGATTTATTTTTTGTGTCATTAGTTGTAAAAAATGGGATAAGATCATGTATTTTACGATGTAAAGTGTGTAAAGTGTGTAAATGTTAAATAAATTTTTCTTGAATTAAAAAAAAAAAAAAAGCCTTGCACAGTTGATGGAAGGACTAGGCTTGGAGCTTTTGAAGACTCTAAGGCTACCCACCAGGCTTAGTTGACTTCAATATTTGAAGACAGGTGGGTTTCATTACGGCCCGGAATATATTAAATTTACTACGCGCTAGATTTCTGCTACTGATAGAAGAGACAAAATAAGAGAGACATACTGACGAGCTGATAGGAAAAAAATTCTTTTTTCCACCCACCATTAGTGGTTATATATAACAAAGCAGCATGACACCAACATAAGACACATCATATATACATTATTCACCTCCGCCATCTCCCCCCTTGAGCATCGTTGGGCCCGGACGGTGGTTGGAGTGGTGGTGACACCTCTACCGGGGTGGATGGAGAGGTGGCATTCCTCCAGACCTCTACCGGGAGGTCGGAGGGAAGCCCCAGACCGGTAAGGCTGGAGGGAGGTGACCCTCATCCGTACCTGTACCGGGAAGGTTGAGGGTGGCCCTCCTTCATACTGCTCGCAAGGTAGTTGGCCGCTGTAGATTCCTAGTGAAGGCGGAATCCCATTCCTCTTCCTCTCGTATATTTCCTATGCTTCCAATTCCCGACCTTGTTTCCTTTCGGACCTCCATTTCCTCTCACCTGCACTGGCTACCAGCAAATACTCCTCTGGCCGATATTCCAAATCATGACTGTTCTGCTGATCTAACTGGAGGGATTTTATCGCAGTATTTTTTTCTAATAGCTAAGAAACCTAAGCACAGGTGGACATTCATTTGAAAAACGCATTAATTGGTGGGGAGGAATTTTTAATTTTGTTATTCGATTATCTATATCCTTACCTTATTCTCTCCTCTGACGCATGTCTTCCTTCAGTATAACGCAAGGATTATTTTCCTTCTTCCCACGTGCTCTTTCCCACGTTTCGACTACCAGCAGTACTCCGACCTTGTCCTCCCCCACATTTTGGGAACATAAGGTTTCACAGTATTTTGATTTGTTTTTTTTAATGAAAATAGGATCGCCAATAATTAAAGTAGCACCTGAAAATATTCGTGTGGAATTTTATACTCATGGCTTATATAACAAGCATCACGCCACGAGGAAAGGTATTGGAAAACGTATAATCCGTAACCTGCCTCGCAAGGTGGATGACTTGGGAAGGAAGGAGTACAACAGTCATCAAGCGAAGACTAGCTCAAGCCAAAACAGCATCCTTCGCGAAAAAAACGTGTTCGAAGAAAATTTGTTACCAATAAAAGAGTAGTACCTAAAATCACTCGTGTGGTGCGTTGCATTATTTGGCTCGGAAACATGGTCTATTGGAAAGTTGGAACAAAAGATAATAGTCTACCAAAACCTGATACTGGATGTGGATGCTGAAAATTAAATGGACGGATAGACTGAGAAGCGATCACGTCCGAAGAAGAATAGGAGAGGAAAAATTCCTTTAGAGCACTATAAGAAAGTCAAGTTCCAGATCTATAGCATTTTCCAGACCACTTTGAGGCTTTACGAATATTTTAGGAACATAATTGAGTAATAGGTAGTTCCAATGTCTGGCGTATAGTGTCCCCGCTGCGTGGAAAGGCCTGACGGGAAGGAGGAGAACCACGGGTCATCTCTTTGTGTATACCGGGAGGAAAGGTGCCACAAATGACGAAGGCGATGAAGTCGGTGATCAGGGGTGCGAACTGCTCTAAGTTACATGTGGTTGCCCATGCTGGGACCAATGATGCTGTGAATATGGGATCAGAGGAGATTTTAGGCTCTGTGAGAGACCTATGCTCCGAGTTCCGCCGTATTCGCGGAGGATCTGGCACCAATTTGAGGCTTACTATATGCAGCTTGGTACCTAGGACGGATAGGGGTTCGATGGTTTGGAGCCGAGTGGAAGGCATAAAACAGAGACTCAGTGAAGTCTGTGGGAGCGGGAGAGCCGAGTTCTTGGACCTCAGGCCGGTGCTGGAATCGTGTAGGGTGTCTATAAATCGCTCGGGTGTCCACTATACGTACGAGGCATCGCAGGAAGTACCGCGCAGGATACTTGAGCACACTCGTCGAGTTTAACGTAGACGGTAGGCTACAGGGCAGGTCAATGATTGGGGTCAATAGTTATGTGTTGCCAGTTAGTTATTTAGCAAAGAGTGCTCCAAATGTAAGGCCAAAGAATAGCTTAATTGAAGACAGAAATCTTGAAATGTCCCCGAAACGCATAAAAAATAATCATGAAACAGTAGTCGTTGCAGTAGTTAACTGCCGTAGTTTAAAAAATAAGATTCCAGAATTTCACCACCTTATTCATAGCACGGAGTGTAACGTCATTCTTGGCACAGAAAGTTGGTTGACTGACGATATTTCTGATAGTGAAATTTTTCCTAAATAATTCAACGTTTATAGAAAAGATAGGCCCGACCGAACCGGAGGCGGAGTATTTATAGCTGTAAAGAACACCATTGTCAGCCAAGCGGAAATCGTCCCAGATACCAGCCTAGAATCTGTATGGTGCTCTATTAGATGCCCTAAATCCAAAACAAAATTCGTGTGCGCATACTCAAGGCCACCTAACACCGACGTCACGTCAATTTTAGAACTTGAAACACAAATAAAGAATATCAAATCCAGGAACACCGAAAGAAATTTAATCATAGGTTGAGATTTCAATACGCCCTCTATAGATTGAAAGACCTAGAGTTACATATGAGCGGGAAGAGACAAAGATATATGAGAGTCCCTGCTGTACACGTTCTTATGAAATGCCTTACATCAGGTAGTCACGACGCCTAACAGAGGGGACAACAATCTTGATTTATTGGCAACAAATATACCGCAACAAGTAATTAAGGTAAACACTGTTGAGGCCATTAGTGACCATAGAGTAGTGACCGCAAAGTTCTCTTTGAATATAACTAAAAGTTTTAAACAAAGAAGAAAGTTCTACATTTAAAAAAAGCCGATTTCAATGCGTTCAAGAGTCATCCAAAAAAATCTCTTCCCGACTTCCAAGAATCAAGCGATAAGTTAGACACGGAGGGTAGTTGGAAAGATTTTCTTTCGATCGTACATTCGGGGATCAGAAAATATATTCCAAGCAAGGTAAAAAAGAGGGCAGCGAAACAAGATGGTACAATGCAGAAGTGAGAAAATCGTTAAGACGTCAGAGAGTATGCCACGCCAAGATGAAACAACTCAGTAGAGATTTGTCCAATGGTGATCAAAACTTAATAATTGAAAAATACAAATAGTCTAAAGCCACTTCAAAGGAATCATTTCGAAATGCATTCATGGATTTAAAAGAACATTAGTAAAACAGTTACAGGATAACCCAAAAGCATTTTGGCCATACCTAAGGTAGTTCAAGGCAAAGATCAACAAATATTCCTCTGCGAAACGAAAAGGGCGAATAATTAACAAGCAGTTCGGACAAAGCCAACTTATTCAATTTCTACTTTCTAAGTGTGTTCATCAAGTCATCACAGATTACATCCGGAAAGGTAAATGATCACTTCCAGCAAAAGATGCCGCCCATCGATATTTGCACTCACGGAATAGAAAACTTGTTAAAATCCTTATGTCCTAATAAATCCCCAGGTCCTGAAGAAATTCCTGCCCACGTGTATAGAGAAATATCTTGTGAAATAGCACCCTACTTGCAGAATATATTTATTAAATACATCTACGAACACAAAGAACCCATGGACTGGAAAATGCAAATGTCATTCCCATATTCAAAAGCGGTGAAAAGGAACAGCCATCGAACTACAGACCGATATCTCTCACATCCATCTCTTGCAGTCCTTGAACATGTAATTGTAATTTCAGTTATGAGACACCTCGATATGCAGAACTTGTTAACAAAAACGCAACACGGATTCAGAAAGGGAAGATCTTGCGAAACTCAATTGGCACTTTTTGCCCTCGATATTTTAGTCTCGGGTGAAGGGTGAAGAGTTCCAGTTGATGCAATTTTCTTGGCTTTAAAAAGGTATTTGATAAGGTTTCCCACAGTAAGCTACTCAAGGAATTAAAATCCTTCTGCTTTGACGACGACATAATTTCCTGAATTAGAGAATTCGTAAGTAATCGCGTGCAAAGAGTTATATTAGATGGCGCTATCTCTAATGAAGTACAAGTCACATCGTGTGTCCCACAGGAAAGTGTCATAGGCCCACTTCTGTTCCATTTGTACATAAACAACATCGGTGAAACAGTTGACAGTAAGCTTAGATTATATGCAGATGACGCAGTGGTGTATAGAGAAATTCGTAGCCTTAATTTTAGATTTTAATTTAATTTTTTTAAATTTTAATTACAAAACGTTACAAGTAAGCAATCGCCAGGTGGTAACAATAGCACAAACATAAAAAAATAGACATGAAATTTACAAAACACTTCCAAATAAACCAATTTACAATCGAGGAACACTTATTTTTAAATATATTAACGTTAGTGGGAAATATCTCAAAAATTACTTCAGGTAACTCATTCCACTCCTTTATACCTCTGTTTAAGAAATATTGCTTCAAAATATCCGTTTTCTGCCTTCTACATTTAATTTTGTAATTGTGGTCATTTTTTTCTATGTAGCAGGGTGAGTCTAGCCTTTGATTGATTTTCTCCCAAGCCCGTTCTTTTGTAATTGCTTAGTATATCCTGCATAACATGTTTATGGTTCTCCTAAATTTCAAAGGTTTCCAACCCAGATACCCCAGCATGACAGTCTGAGTGCCCCAGTAGAGCGCTGTCACATCTTTTGTGCCTGCCTAAAACATACCTGGCTGCCTTCCTTTGTACTTTCTCCAGCTTGAAAATATCTGTTTTTGTATGAGGATCCCTTACTACAGTTGCATATTCTAATATCGGACGATCCATAGTCCTGTAGGCCATTTATTTGGTTTCTTTATTACTCTCCTTAATATTTCTCATCACCCAATGCAGAGATTTAAAAGCTTTTCTTACAACCTTATCGATGTGTATTCCCCAATCGAGTTTTGAGGTAACAATAACACCCAGGTATTTGCAATCATTACAATTGTCAATATTTTCTCCGAGCGGAATATATAATCTATTTTCTTTATTTTTCCATCTCGTGAATGTTATTTGCTTGCATTTATTCATTTTTACTTCCATTTTATTTGCTGTTATCCATGAGGACAATTTGTCTAGTGATAAGCAAGCGCTAACTAAGGACCTCGAGGCAATACAGGAGTGGTGCGATGCGTGGCAGCTAGAAGTAAACCTGAAAAAATGCGCTTTTTTTAATATTTGGAAACGGAAAAACGCTCGTTTTAACAGCTATTGCATAAACAACAGCAAATTAGAGACTGTAGAATCGGTTAAATACCTCGGAGTTGAACTGACTAATGATCTCTCGTGGAGTAAACATATTCGAGAAATTATCGATCAAGCTAATCGTAAATTGGGATTTGTTAAAAGAGTACTTGGCAAGTGCGACGATAAAGTTAGAGAAATAAGCTACTTCTCCCTCGTTAGCCCCCACTTGGAATACGCTGCCAGCATTTGGGATCCTTATGAGATAGGCTTGGAAACGGAGTTAGAATGCGTGGAGCGAAGATCGGAAAGATACGTTAAAGGCCGTTACGATATACTCGTTAGTGTTACTGAACTTTTGCAGCAACTGGGATGGGAAACGCCTTTAGACCGTCGATTAAAATTTAGACTCAATGTATTGTGTAAGTTCCAAACTGCTCTATTTTCTGACGACGTTTATAATATTTTACGAAATCCGACATACTACGGTAGATAAGATCATGAGAATAAAATTAGGGAACTATAATGCAGAACGAACAGATTTAAAATGTCATTTTTCCCACGAACTATAAGGGAACATAACAGCGGCCAATAAGACTTTTATCTAGGTTTGTCGACAGGTAGTGTAGCTCTTAATAGTTGTAGTACTCCCTAATACTTGAATCCTTATCTGTTACCTTGTACTAGCAGCACGCCGTGTATGTTTTGCTACAAAAGTCTTGAGTCTCTGTCCATTTCTGTAGTTGCAAACTGCATATATATAAACGGTCCCTCTCCTTTGTGATAATATCTATAGTGTAGTGCATGCTTGTGAGGCTTCGCTTCGTCACAAGCATTAGCGATTTATGCTAATGCATAATTAGTCGTAGTTACACTAACTTTAGGGTATAGTGTAATGTATGTTGGTGAATACTCATCCCCTGCCACACACCCCTGAGGTGGCTTACAGGTTATTCTGTAGATGTAGATGTAATTGAACAGAAAATATGAGGAAAGCCACTCGAGGGATAACGAGGGAGAAATACATTGGCCAGCTTTATAAGGATATCGAAGGAATGAATAAGGAATAGATATAGAATGGATGGCTGCAGTCAACCAATCTCAGGATTGAATGAACCATGGTAATGAGGTTTTTATTTGCACAATGACAGCGACACAGGTTGTCGAAACCTTGGTCAGTTTGCATTAAACAGTGCGATAACAGTTCAAAGTTTTACCCCACTTCCCTCTGCCCTGCCTCACCACCTTCCGTGACATGCACTCCCCGTCGCACTACATGTTTTGGAACGAGCTCACGGCTTCTGGTGCGGGGAGCGGGAGGGCGCGGTGACCGATGACGCCGTGTCTGCGACGTTTCGCTCTCTGCCGCGGTCGCTTTTCCTCGGCGCCGTGCATTGGCTGCCGAAGTGGCTCCTCCCCCCGAACTCCTCCCTCCTCTGTCGGAAGAAAAACACGACCTTCCCTCTCCCGTCACGTTGTGTATGAGCCAACAATGCCTTCGAATCAAGTGACGGACACGACATATGGCGGATATTTTCCTCCGCTCGTGGATTTCCAGGAGATAGCGAGGGGGCGCTGTCCTGTCCTTGTCTGCTATCTGTGCGAGCATCACCTCGTCGACTCCGGCACGATGCAAAACACGAAGGCTTCAAGCTTTGCTTGAAACTCATGCATGTGATGTAACGACCCTTGTATCCAATGACAGTGCCCTATTGAGTGCTATCAGAATTAATAAAATTTGGCAAGCTACGACGCTAAGCTACCAGCAGGTTCCTATTATTGACATAAAAGTCAAGTGAAATGGTGCAAGAACGAGAACTTATGTAAACATTGAAGATAGAACTTCAATTTTAATTGAATTAGCCAGAATCATTGTCATGCTTCATAATGTCGTGAAATTGACTCATGTTGATTACAATGATGGGGTGAGCTCTTACGGCTGGACAAATACAAACATTAAAGGGAGTCTCCAATATCCGTAAACAATTGGCACCACTCGTCAGAGATCACTAACCCTGCTGTGTTGGTTTGTCGGGATGGGACTTCCACAGCAGAGACCAAAGTCAGCCTCTCCACCAGCTTCTACCAGCTTAAAACTAAAAAAGCTAAGATTGGTGAAGACATCCGTTTCTTAAAAAGTTGTAAACATCATAATGTTTTCCCCAATTTCATTAGTTATCTCCCTCTTTACAAAAAGCGTAACAATAATTTGGATGACCGGATAAGACGGAGATTTGGATTTCCCAGATAAGATAAAAATCTTATCTGGGAAATCCACTTCCTTTATTTTAAACGAAGCCAACTGGATGTCAATGCGTACGACATTCATTTGCAACTATCTAAGAATTTGTCACAGGGAGGATCACCTTTCCTGGCTAGAGGTTGTGAGTAAAATCCATGTCGTCGTCGTGCAGAAGGAAAGAGAAAACAAATGCGCAAACCGCAAACTAAAACGACTCCTGAGTAAGTCCAAACCTTCCATTCCATGTAATGACAATTTTGAAAATGTTCTCAACCTTTCTCGAGAATTTTTCTCTACGGAGGAGCTTAAATTATTAAATCATGGTTTAAATTTCAATCTCCAATCTAAATCTCCTCCTGTTACCGATTTAGTAGCCCACATTGAAGGTTCCGTTAAATTCTTTGTTAACGCTACATAGGACTTCATCCGTGAAGGCTGTGAGAAACAAATTAAAAATAATCTTCTCAAGTTCACAGATAACTTTTCTTCTAACTCTGTTAAAAATGTTGATCTTGTCAAAAGCCTAAAAAGTAAACATTGTTATTATCTGAAAGCAGACAAACGGAATCAAAAGTCATTCTTGACAAATAAGATTACCAGCAATAAGTCAACTTCTTACTGTCTAACGGGCCTTATAGTGAAGTTAAAAAGAACCCAATTAACCCATTCGGGACCAACGGGCATTTTGATGCCCACTCATTTAAAAATTCGCGCCGCTCATACTTTGGATAATTGTTTTTTAACTCTGCAATAAGGGATTATAAGAAGCCCTGTACTACACCTCAGGTCAAATAGATCACGTAAATCATCCTTCCACGTGGCATAGTGAAGAATGGAAAACAACATGGCGTCGAAGCAGATACTCGCTCCAAGAAAAATGTAAGTACTGACTAGTTATAATAACAAAAGTACGGTTCATGTGTTGTAAATTTACAACTATATATGAAGAAACTTGCTAGTATTACCAGTAATGTAGTGACTGATATTTTTTAAATTTTATATCAAGTTCAACACAAAGTGGGCATCAAAATGCCCCTTGGGACCGACCCAGTCATGTTCGGCATGGTGACCTGGGGGCTGTCTCTCCCGTCAAATATTACGCACACCTAACAATGCATTCTGTTTTTGTCTGAAAAGCATCTCACATGCTTACAATAAGTGTCCCAGATGAGGCACTGTCTCTTACTACTTTCACATTCTCAACATTTTCTCGTATATCCGTCTGTAATATTTATGACAGTCACCAGTTATAATTCCTATGAGTAAGTTTAGAACACTGGTGCCATACATGAATGGATAATGATGGTTTAATTTTAATTTTTTATAACTATTACAACTAATCTTTCAGACGGAATAACCCATCTCTTGCAGAGATCATACATCTTCTTGAAAATGCAGCTGAAGACGAATTCAGTAGTTCCGTGCCGACAGATATACTAGTTTTGCCACCAGAGGATAGAGAATCGGATGAAGATTCTGGAGATGAATGCTGCAACAACTCTGATGCCCTAACACCGAAGCAACTTCGTGCTATGGCTGAAATCTACAACATGGATGATGAAGAGGAGCAAGATCGACCCTCAAGCTCCCAGTCAGATGCAGATAATAACAATAATGGCACTTAGATAAAGAATGTCAATATATATAGTCCCCCTTCCCCGCAAGAAAATGTTTTGGGAAACAGCCGATGATGTACGTAACATCCTTGTATCAAGTGCTACCCGCCGCAGTAGATTCGTTGAAATTACTAAATGTATACCTATATATTACTAAATTTATAAATGGTACATTTCGCAAATAATGAGAATATTGATAACCAAGATAAAATAGGAAAATTTAGGCCTCTACTAAATACTCTTAACAATCAGTTTATCATAAATGCGCCTAACAACAAAAATATTTCAATTGATGAGGCAATGATCCCCTATTTTGGCAGGCATGGGTGCAAGCTGTTTGGATGTTTGCAACCCGTGCGTTTTGGATTCTAGGCCTGGGCTATGGGCCAAACATCAGGATATTATCTTGAAGCAGACCTATATCAAGGAAAAATGCATGAAATGAGAGGCCTGGTGATCAGGGACTGGGGGAATCAGGGGTAGTCTCTTTCTGTAACTCCCACGTGAACCATTTTCCCGGGATTCAGTTCACCTTTTATTTCGACAATTTGTACACGGGCACCAAATTACTCGGTAATTTATGTGATAAGGGCATGAAAGGAAGAGGGACTGTAAGAGTGAACCGAATGGGTAAATGTCCTTTGGTGGAAAAAAAGACAAATCAGAAAAGGGCTACATGTCCTTCACTGTGGAAGAAAAAGGAATTTCGGCCATATCATGGATGGATAATAACGTGGTATATACGCTATCGAACGAACATGGAGTGCAACCCGTTCAATCTGCAAAGTAATGCAGTCTCAAGGAAAAGAAAAAATTACAGACTACCCAGTCTAATGTAATACACAAGTATAATAGGTAAGTACATGGGAGGAGTCGATATCCTTGACAATATATATATCTCGAATTATCGCATTGGCATTCGGGGAAAGAAGTGGTACATGCCGATTGCTCTATGGTTGATTGATGTGTGTATGGCTAATACATGGGCCTTCGCAAAGTCTAAGGGGCTTAGTGCATTGGATCAGCTGGGATTTCGGCGACGATGCGTACATGCACAACTCAGAAAGTACGGCCAGTCTGCATTGAGTACCGTACCCATGCGATACAATGATAAGCCTGTAAGAACATTCCATGGTGGACACATTACTTCTGCCGGTACTCCTTGCCGTACGTGTGCACTGCAGAGAAAATAAAACCCCCATAGCCTGTAAAAAATGTAATGTGGCAATGAACACTCATTGTGTTGAAGACATCCACCAGAAATAAAATTACTGGCATTATAACATTTGTAATTTTTGTAAAATTGTAGCATATGTTACCTAAGTTTTATTATATGAATAATTTCATTTTTTTAATTTTTTATTTATACGCACCACTAAGATATTGTTTCTTATTGCATATATCAATTTTCGAATGTCGTAAATAATCTTTTACTTCAAATTACAACTGGTGTACGTGGATCAAATATGATTTTGTTTAATTTTTGTACTAAATATATTGTGTTATTCGCTTGGAAGTTGTGCAATATTTTGTTAGATAAAAAAAGGTTGTATTTTCACTACTAAACTTTCACTATGTGTTCCATATACCTTTCCGAAGTTATCTCTATAAGCTGCTGGTTTGACATTGAAGTACTCTCAAATGTGCTTGACAAAAGTACATGAAGTTGCACCTTGAACAAAGAAAGATGACTATCTACGCAGAAAAAATAATTTAAACGAAGTTAAAAAAACAGATGTCTTAAAATGACTTTTTATGAACACAACAGTAAATTTACCACTAAAGGGGCTACAAGACTGATTCGGTCCCAAGGGGCATTTTGATGCCCCCTATTTTTTTCGGAAACAGAGGGTCATATCAACAAACCGACTTCATAGGATGTATTCAGGACGGATTGACTATGAGATATACGAATATGAACAAAAATATCGAAAAAAAAGTTACGGTCCCGAATGGGTTAATAAAATGACTTCTCATTTCAAATCCGTACTTAAAGATTCCACTTTCCTTATTGACAATAAATTAAAGTTTAAACTCTGTATGACCAATCTCTCCCTGCCAAGGATGTATTGTCTCCCTCAAGTCCATAAAATCGACTACCCAATGAGACCAATTGTTTCTGGAATTGATTCTCCCACCTTCATTTTATCCAAATGGTTAGTTTCCCAGTTTACAAGCCTCAATTTTAGAAGCCTCCATTCCATTAAGAAAATTATGGATTTTATGAAAAGACTAGACATTAAAATTTCCTAGAGGGTGAAATAATGGTCACATTTGATGTAACAAATCTATTCCCTAGTGTACCCGTTGACATTGCTACCCAAGCATTAGAGGATTGGTTGAAGTCACTTCCTTTGGACTCAAAAACAATTGAAGAGTACATAAGACTCACCAATTTGGTCATGAACCAAAATTATTTTACTTTCCAAGGTAAACTCTTCAAACAATATTTCGGAATCCCTGTGTTTTCGGGGCTGTTTTCAAAGTATTAGATAAAAACTTACATGTTTTTGGATTTTCAAGATCGCATCTCAGCAAAATATCAGACTCCTAGTCTGAGTGAATCGTTCTCTCGTAGGTATAAAACAAATAATACAGTTTGAGCTTGAACCGTTTTCGCTTACCCATAACAGATCAAAGATGAAATATTGCCATTAAAGATGCTTTTAGTGTATTATTCTTGTTGTAGACTCCTGGGTTGATAAAGTATGCCTAGTATACGAATCTTATTACTCTACATGTAATTTATTTATTAGCTCTTTTTTGGTGGTGATGTCACGTGCAAAATCTTCATGGCACGAAAAATCTATCTACAGCTGAATATGAAACTTTTGATTTTAGGAGAGATTCGAGGAAAGATGTATCTCTCTTTTGGACATAAGTTCTGATAAATAGTTTTGAAACTTGGCATTAATAGGGAGCACGTATCTTCGCGCTAATTTTTTATGCTCATGTTTTTCTTTTCAGTATGAATTGATTTTGAAAATTAATGGCTCCATTTGATAATTACATGATGGGTTTATTTGCTCTAGCAAGTTTTCTTCAGCTTTACTTTAATTACTTAATGTCGAATACGAAATAAGATAAAATTAGAAATTTGAACTTTGAGCAATTCTGTTGTGAAAGAGCACGTAAATTTTAATTTTTTTTCAAACTCATCTTTGATGTCTTTGGTGACTAAGTGGAAAATTTGCTAAAGAGAGAAAATGGCTAATGAGTAATAATTTTATGAGGTGAATTAAATAAATTTTTTGCTCATTAACTCGTTTTCATGTCCTCATTTAGAAACCTTTCTCGGAACAAAATATTTGATTACTACTTTGACTACTACGAGCCACGTTTCAATGAATTAAAGGAACGCTATATACATAGCATAAAATGGATGGTTGATACATAATTTAATTGGATTAAAAGATTAATAGCTCTCCCAATAATCTTTGAAGATCACTGATTTAACTTTAATGATCTTCAATTATCTCCAAGTATAACTGAATAAAATGGATCAAACTCTTCACGAATGTAAAATAGTTTAGAATTAGAAAAATCCTTGTACACGGAAGAGAAATTAATGCAGAGGTCACGCTAATAGGAGAGAAAGTAGACCTATTGAATTCCTTCGCCTATCTCCGGAATATCATCACGTAGGACGGAAGAAACACAACAGACATGAAGCGCAAAATAGTCCAAGCCTTGAAAGATTTCATGATATGACGGCAACTCATGCGTTCAAAGAAGACAAGGCTACGAACGAGGAAACAGTATGTGATCGAATTCATTTAGAGCGTGGCACTCCATGCCACGTGATCGGAAATATGGACCATTGGAAAAGCAGACCAGGAAAAATTAGTAGCTTTCACAACCTGGCGTGAGAGGAAGATTCTGAAGACGAAATGAACTGATAAAATAAGAACTGAAGAAGTAGGGAATAGAGTAGGAGAAGTGTAGGAGAGTAGGAGAAGAAGTAGGAGAAAAATAGCTTCATCGGTTCATAACGTCATCTGACGTCTTCCGATACCTAGCCTCCAAGTCTCTTTGTCCTTCAATAGATCTTCTGCCAATCCTCTCGCTCTAAGTTCTTTATCCACTCTCTTGTTTCAGCTTTTCTTATGTCTTCCTCTTCCTCTTTTGCCTTGGATTGTTAGCTCCGAGATCTTTCTCTGTAGTTTATCCTCGTTCATTCTCTTTACATGTCCGTACCATATTAGCTGCTTGGTCATGTCTTCCGTTATATAGTGCTCGATTTTCATTATCTGTCGTATTCTTTCATTTGTAACTCTTTCTATCCTTGATCGTCCCGCAGCCTGTATGCAAAAATCCATTTCAGTAGCCTTTAATGCTAGTGTAGTACGTTCCTTATAGGCCAGACTTCACATCCATACTTTGTAATACTTTTGAAAATGGCATTGTATATTCTTGTTTTATTTGCTTTCAATATTTGTCGGTCCCACAGGATGCTGTTTAATAATCTAATAACCCTTATTTCCTGATTATTTCGGTCTGATATAGCTTCATCTAACGTTCCGTCATCAGTAATCTCAACTCCAAGATATTTAAAGTTATCAGTGTACGCTATTTTATCCCCATCTCCTAAAAGCTGGTCCTGCCTCACTCCGGCTATGTTCATATATTGTGTCTTGGACATATTCACCTCCAACCCCCATGTTTTATATTCCTCCATTAGTTTTATAGTCATTCGTAGGTCATAGATCTTCGTAGTCTTGTGCCATCACTATCTGATCGTCTGCAAAGCAGAGCGTATAGAAATTTTTGTTGTTAAGTGGTATTCCTATATTCTTGCATTTACGTTTCCAGTTGTTTAGCGCTTGTTCTAAGTATTTTTTAAATAGCGTTGGTGATTTGCAACGTCCTTGCACAAGACCTATACTGACAGTGAAGCCTTGAGATAGCCTATTATTCACTTTGACTTGACCTTTACTGTTCGTATACAGCCTTTTTATTGCACTTATAAGTTAATACTAATGTTGGCCCTATGAGTAGGAGAAGGGAAGACCAAATATAACGCTATACAGAAAAGAAGCAGACGGATTGGGATCACTCTGAGGCATAATTGCTTCGTGATGAATATAATTAAGGAAGATATTGAGGAAAAGTTCCTACTGCAGGGCTTAAGTATAAGTACACATACCAAATAAATGGGATAGAACATAAGAAGAACTACCAAACAGCAAGAGAACTAGCATTACATAGAGAAGGATGGAGGGCTGCAGTAATTAATCTTAGGATAAATTAATAGTAAAATGTCATAAATTAATATATCTGAAAGCTATCGCTTAAAAAATTGATTGGTTGCTCCAAATATTGCTTGCAGTTGCTTGAGGGAGGGAGATCTAAAAAACACATTTTGGAAGCATTAAATTGAAATTTCCGAAAAATCCTTATGTCAATTTACCTAATTAATGGTTGAATGATTCAGTGAGAATCTGTGATAGTAATCAGTCCCAGAAAGAATTATTATGCCATATTTTCACAATTATAACTACATGTTGATTACATTAGATATATATTATTTAAAGTGCATCCGTCATATCTTGATTATCTCTATTTGAATCTTTTGGCCTAAACATTATAACTGTTTTTTCATGTCATGTTATTTCAGTGCTAAATAAATTCCTGTTATCTTTTTATTGAAAATATTTCCTGCCTTTCTTTACTGGCACAGTTATACGATGACGGAAGACAGTGTTACCTCTTTTTAGTTCAGTCCCTCCTATTTTATCTTTATTTAGGATTCATTATTACTCTTCAAAAGCTTGACAGAAAGATTTGTATCCATGTAACTTAGCTAAGAAAACCAGTACTATTCCCTCAAACATATCAATTAATGCTTACCCAAAGTAATAAACAAGTAATTTATTATGTATTCCTAAACATTATGTTCATTCATTCCTTTTCATTCTGCTTAGTTTTTGGGGACAAAATGCTTCCTGTATCTGTGATCTGCGGATGCGTCTTGTTCTTTACTTCTGTGACTGTAGAGGGAAGAATACGATGATGGTCTACGTGCCTTTTTCGATTGGCCATAAGAAACAGAGCAGCAAAAACACTCTCAAAGTAACGTGCGTTCAAATCTTGCAAATCCTGGGATTCAAGAGGAAATGTAGAAGCACATTCTCCCCTCTGCTACATGCCATTTGGCCTTGAGAGTGATCAAAGAAGAACATTTCCTCTACTGGGACTAGCCTACAATAAACATGGTTCACTCCCATTATCGTATCAAGCAATCGTATTCTCTCATGGTGAATTCCAACAGTGGCAAGGTGGCTGCAGCGGTAATCGTGATTCATTGGCTCTTTACTATTGACGTGACATTTTCATAAATTTTCAAGTTAGTCGAAAAAATATTCTTTGACCACATATCAGTATACCTGTTTTCACGGTGTGGATCACCACAAATGCAGTAATTTAAATGATGCAATAATTATATTTTAACGTTTTCGCCTTAATTAAAGTATTGTTATGACTTTGAGTTTCGGCGTGGAGTTCGAAATTTAAGCGTAAATCGTATCGAAATACGCTTTTCTAACTCAGCGTGATACGATATTTGATATTTGTTTGCAGACATTTCAATTTTATGAAACGTATTATTTCGCCTTTAGGAGAAAATCTGTAGATGTTATCATATTATTTCAAAATATATGTCATGTGCCATAAGGTTGTGTTAAATTAGCATTGAATTGCAAAGAAACGAAATTGGTAACATGTATTTTTCATCACTTTCATAAATAGATATTGTTAATAAGAACATGTATGCAATGATTCGCGTCAATCTGTACATAAACAAAAAACGCTCCTACCACCTTAATGGGAGGCTCTGACTTTCTATTGTGAGCGCCAGCCACTGTTCATCGGAATAGCTTTCACAAATTCTCATTCTTGCACTTGAATTTTATCACTACCCATCGTATCGATTTTCGAGGGAAGGGGAGTGGGAAGGTCGTGGGCCTACCTTTGGGTGAATTTATTAGCAAATCGATCGAAGTTACGATTCCTCTTTTATAAGGATAAGGGAAAAGACCATTCCACTCGGTACTGCTGGGAGGGAACTCTATTTCAAGGGCTAACCTATGGATTCATAGAGGGTCATGGGAGGTCATAGCCTTAAAAAAGATCCACATATATATATCACGAGTTTCCTTCCATGGTCCTACCAAATCCATTTCACCGTGGAACGAAAAGCCTCGGCATAAAGTGCGGTGGTATGGTTAGAGGGCTGTTAATCGTTTCGCCTATCTGGGATTTTTTTTATTTTTTGAAATTCCTATTAAGAAGAAGTTATATTCATTTCAACTAGTTATTCAGCCCTCAATGTAAACCTTAAAGCTATCCTTAAGCCTTTACTTAGCCAAAGATTTTCTAGGAAAATGGCGTCTTCTGGTTCTCTCTTCATTAGCTTTTTTGTCATTAATTTCTAAGTGTATGCTCCTCCTTAGAACTACCATTAATTATTTACTAAGCCAAAGGTTTTCTAGGGAAATGGCGTCTTCTGGTTCTCTCTTCAAAAGCTTTTTTGCCATTAATTTGTAAGTGTATGGTCCTCCTTAAATGCCATCTTTTGTGTAAATTATAATTTTACGTACATCTAATGGCTTAAAGTTTTGCACATGAATGCCGTAAAATTACAAAAATATATAACTCAGCATAAACATGGGTTCAAGTCTTAAAATAGCGTAAAAATGATTGCTTGCGAGCATTACGGAGTATCGCATGCTTTCGTTGCGGTATCGTGTGATACACGCTCACTCGATATTTAAAAAATATCGTGTTCCGACAGAATGTAATCACTACTGAATACTGTACCAACGATAGAGTGTGACCATATGTTGTTTACGGGTTCTATTCGGATTTTTTAATTGTACTTTAGTATAAAACCAGAGCTAATATAAGATCCCTGTCATCGTTATCCGTAAATGATTTGCAATCCGAAGAGTTATTGCCAACCGCAGTTACGGTGTCACATCACGTGTTTTAGCAAATGAGTGTTGATTGGTATGGTGGAGGTATTTTACTGCGGGAATAAATACGGCATATTGCGAATGAAGTGTTGACGGTGCCGTCAGATTTCTCTCTTCCTGGCAAGCAACTCGGGAATAAAGAAATACCTATTAATGTAAGAGAAGAGTTGAATAAAAAATAATGAAAAAAAAATAGATGAATATCAATGACAACTGTTAAATCACTGCCCTCCCTGTTATAATTTGTTTGATTTCCAAACCTCATAGCACTATTAAATAACGTTTAATTTTTTTAAATATCAGAAATATCGCAGCACTAAATTGTCTTTAAAAAACAGAAGCTAAAAATAATGAATCATCGAAATTTCCTTTGAACACACCTTTAAATAACATGAAAGTAGATTTATATGTAAATAAAGCCCTTCGCGCTGCATTTCTATTCAACTTGATACATCAAGCTTCAACCCTTTTACCACGAAATATCTCGCTTGGGGTTAAGTGTCTAGTGCTGGAATGCTCGAATCTGTTGGATAACCAACCTTGCCAAGTACATTTCCATGGGCCAGAGGAAGCGATAGCCAAAACCCAGTACGGCCTCTACTGAGGTCAAAATGTCGATGAAAAGGCTTTAATATCCAATACGTGCAAGCTGGAATGCACTCAAAAGTCGTGGTGTCTGCAGAATATGGCAGGTAACATTTTAAATCATTTCCAAAACTGCAAATTTAAAGTAAACATATCGTGCGCTTGAAATTGAAATGTTTTGTTTCTATCCGTTACTATACTGCCGCCTTCTATGCCAAACATATTATTTTCTTTCTAAAAATAAGTTATTTTTTAGAGCCTAACGTTGTGCGCTTGAATCGTCTTGCAATACTTTTTATCTAAAATAGATATGGTTGGATTTGTTTCATGTATGAATCAATCTCTCATATGCATTGTTTCCACGCTTGTGGGCTCTGCTCTAATTAGTGTTGAGTGCGGATTTAAAATATTATCTAAGGCTTCAGAGATTCTTCCCTCCTTGGAGACAGCGTTGAAAGCACAGAGAAACCAAGGAGACTGCTTTATTACCGTGGAAACAATTACTGAAATCAGACAGGAATGCTGCGCTGGATGTAGTACCCGTGGGGAAAAAGAAGGCATGCTGTATTTTGGCGTCGCTCTTTACCAGTTGCGATGAAAACCAGGATATCTGCCAAAAAGTGTGTGTTACATGAGGTAGTGATTTATAAGTGACGTTGCATGTGAAATGACCACTACCTGTAATTCGTGGACCATCGGATGGGCATAACAGTGTAAATACACTGGAAGTTTAGAAAAGCTTGGAGTGGAATTTTTTTAATGAAAGAGTTTGGAGTAGAGAAACGAAGTGGAAGTATAAGACAAATTCATTAAGGCTAATTTTGTGGAGCCTCATACACTCTACCTCCTAATTTCATCTTCCAGCTACCTCTCATAAAAAAACAAAGCAGCATTTCTGAAGTTGAACAAAAACTGAAAATCAAGCTCTAAACTCTGAAAAAATTCACATTTAAATATTATCAGGAGTTTAGTGGAGGAATACTCTGCATTTGCTATCCTTGATTGGATCAAGACATTAATTCCAGATGTTCACGGTCGTCGAAGTTTTCAAAACCTTCTGTTCAGTTTAATGCCCCTAGAGTTATATAGAGCCCCTATGCTACTTAGTTATGCACATATGTGGAATATAATAGAAGTAGATTGGGACCTTTTAAATTGTAGACCCCGGGGTAATTTATCGGCAAGAACAACAAATGATAACACTTTTATACACAAATGGACTTTGTTGGAATATGTTCAAATCATTACCCATTCTTAAAAATTCATACAGAGTGTATGCTCAATATCCCTTGCCTTTTTCTATCACAGGAAAGTGTGAGAGCTAAAATATTTCTTTCCTCTCTTTCGATTGTAATAGTTACGCAAAATGTCATCGATATTTCATAGAATTTCACACAACATTGCCAGTCACCGCGAAGATGTGGAGGCTGTTCGTAAGTTTTATCACATTATTCTAATAACACTCAACTAAAGAGTTCCATCCGTTTATCTTCAACGTGAGAGCATATTTTAGCATAATTATATTTAAAATTTTCTATGGAGAAAAATTTGTTCAGATCTCTTAAATTACAACTCCTAAAATGTTTTTTGCTTATTACTTGAGAAGACTTATATTTTGAGATAACCTTAGTCCTCTTAAGCTAGAACTTTATACCCCGAGTCATATAATTGTTCTTACCGTTAGATATTTTTCTAATAAAAATTGAACGTTAAACTTATTCATGCTTTTTCTTTCCAGGTGAGTACCATTTTTTGCCTTGTCTTCCCTGGATTCCCTGATGCTCTTTGCAAGGTAAAAGGTTTTGATTTACTGTTTTTTATATCAATGTTCATTTTTTCCATTTGTTGTTGTTCTCGAAGGTCGTTGCTGAACATTCAAATGTTAGTTGATAAAAATGTATGTATATAAGATGTTTAACAGTTTTAAAATTTATATTACACCATTAGACTGAGCATGGAAATTTACGATGAATTTTCCTTCGAAAGTTTACGTGGGCGATTCATTATTTCGGCAATTGGGCTTTGAAATTTGAAAAGAAACAATCAATCAGATTTCTACTAGAAATGTAATACGGTAGCTGCAGTTGTAGGGGAAACGATTAAGTGAGGAAGCGGGTGCAAAGTCGTAAGCCGCTCCACTACCTCCCCTCCCTGCAAAAAGCGTTGGCATTGCCTTTGCGGCTACCGCATTAGCTCTATTGCTGCCCTCTACCTGATTCTTTTTTCCATTCTAAAAAGATCTTTTGCAGAACAACTATCGCAACTTCTCCGAAATCTAAATGGAGATTTCAGCTCCACTCGTCTGAGGTCTTATGACGTTATATGTCGCTGGTTTTTATCTAACACCCAGTAAATTTCCCAGTGGCCGTTCGTATCAATCAGTTACAAAACATAAAAAAATGATGGCTTGGGTTTTTACGTTTTGGAACTATGGAATTATTGAACGTACAAGCTGCAGTTGAAACAAATTCTTTAGAATTTTTACGCATTGTAAATATTACGGAACGAATGTAGAAATTTGATAGGAAATATCAAAAATACTTAAAGAGCACGATGTGGACCGATGTTTACCCATCGTAGCAAAAAAGCATCGCTATTTTTTTCATTTTTTTTGCTTGCAGTTTTCTTTTTAAAAAATGATTTTTAATATGTATATTTTTATATGCCTCCGCGATTGTTACATATTTTCTGATACTTGATAAACAACGTTTTTTTATGGTATTTCTTTTTTAGTTTTTACCTACACAGTTTTTTTTATTTACTTTTTCTGGGAATTTAATTTTTAATTTCATGTAGCAAAGAATTAAAAGATAAATTTTAGAATAATATAGAAATGTTTTAGTTATTGGTATAAATATGGTATTGTATAAAAAAATAATGAAAAGGTTTTTTGTTTAAAATAATGTTGCGTTGTCGCAACATTGTACAGCCCCTGTTGCCCTATCTCCTAATGCACCTTGTAATTACGGTTTCGGGTATGTTTTTTCGTGTTTTGCGAGTTAAGTATGAGATATTGACTGAATTAGTAATAATTTGGTGTAATTAACATCTGAGTATGCTGCAGTTTTCCGAAGGAAACGAGTTTTTATAGGGCGAGTGACTACCTGTTCATACTGACAGCTCTAGTAACCGAGTCATTCTCAAATCACGTACGACAGTAACTGTAACACCAACACTCTGTTCATAAGATAAGAGATTTTTCACCAAGAAAAAATCCGATGAATTTCTTGGTACATACCGTTTTTTTTTCTGGAGGCCATAATGAATGATGCTGATGATTCAAGCAGGTTGCACACTTTTAAGCAAATTCCATTTTCCGTGTCTATTTAGTTCGCAAAACTGTGTATCTTTGATCATACGGCGTATATTTAATTACATCCAAACTGTATTGATAAGCAGACGGATGATATATATTTTAATTTTGCGACGCTTGTCACTGACATTCACACGTGCCATTAGGTGTAAATCATAAAACGCTAAATAAAGAGTTCCATATCGTACAGAGAGCAGTTTTGGATCTCGTGAAAGTTAATGGGGCTTAAAACAGCCACAAAATATGTTTCTAATCCTTTACTTAAACTAGCACTTTTCTTCTTCCAAATGAATTTGAATTATTTGCCACGGATACAGTTCAATTGCACTTATAATTTTAGATGGATGCCCTTCAAAACCGAATGCTTTATGAAAACGAGAGAAATAATATCTTCATTATACTTTTTAAACAAATATCTTTCGTACTGTGTGAACAGACACTTGAAGTTGAGAAGACCATTAAGAAGTTACCAGAATCGTAGAAACAGTCGTCCAGAATTCTCTATAAGGTATGACCACATTGGACCCGAATTGAATTGACCACATTGTAATATCAATGGAAGGAAAAAAGAGGGTACAGTGCATGAAGAATATTCAGAGTCCCAATATAAAGAAATATGTGCATAACAGGAATAAGTGGCACTTACTCATATGGAGTATTAACTTAAACTTAAGTATAACTTAAATAAAGTGAAAGCATTTAAGGATATTGGGAGACAGAGATCGAGAGATCCCTCCTGGAGACCTTCCATTCCTTTATTTGCTCATCCATGCTGGTATGGACCTCTCTCGCCCCATATTTCTCTTGACGATTGCCATCAATTTTGCTCTTCTTCAATGTGATTAACTATTTTGTACATTCGTGTATCGGTAGTGCAGGAATTATACATATTTCTACATATTATCGGGTAGTTATTTAATAAACATATATGCAGGTACTTGATAAAAATATTTGCATGCATTTAGAAATATAAATTTGATTTCTATAACTCATTTTTCATTATTAAATAAAAGTTTCGAAAGTTATTCATTTCGATTCAAATACCTATATCGTCAAAGGCACTTAAACTCTACCTTACAAATACGCGGTATAGTTCTTTTTATATAAATCATGATGCAAAAATTATATAACTCATTATTTATTATACCTTTAGAAATAATAACCGACGTATTCAAAACATTTAGAAAAAAAATGTTTTTCTCTGGGCATGCATATAAATGGGTTAAGCCGGAGTGTTGTCCCGTTTAGTTACCTCCGGCCGGACCTTCCAACAATGCTCGTGCGTAGATACTCACCAATTGTTAATACACATCACTGCCGCTAACAGATTTCAGTTTTCCTTATATCATGGAAGGAATTATGATAAAAATAAGGGCATAGATGAAAATAATATTTGATATATATATTGCTACGGTACATTTCAGACGTAAGTAAGTTATGTATATACGTATATCATACCTACATACCCATCCTGCCGTTCCCTTTCGGGTAAGCACTGCTACAAAGGTTTTATTATTGGTGATAGGCCTGTGAAGCTGCCTACGCTTCAATAAATTCCTCCAAATTGCCCTTTCCTTTCACTCCTCTTTTTCTTCAGTTCCACTCGTCCATCGCTTCATTCATGTCTCTCTGTACTCAACATATAATATACCTCCTATCAAGAGTATTATTCGTCCACGACATGGTCGGATAATTGAGCCTTAAACCCTCAAAGCTAGCAAAAAAAAATGGTTTTTGGCTAAAAGTATCTTATAGCATGAACTTGTAGAAAATTCAATGGCACTATTTATGATTTAAGTCCTCTTCAAATGTTTTTATTAATTTTAGTCCATTTAATATGTAAAACAGCGATAGATTTATGCATTACCTAAAATGTCCAACTAAAACAAGCCACTCAGAGATTGAGAGTGGTTGAACTTCTATGATTTCGTTGTCGAGGCTTATGAATTTATGGTAACTACAAAAACGTTCTCACGTAAATGTCTGCTTAATGCTTCACGCCTTACTCAATATCTCGCGCCAATTCAATAACGCATAAGCGAGAGCGCTCGAGAAGGTCCACTCATGAGCTTGGTACCTTACCTCTGAAGTTTTGCAGTGTACGTTGTGCCAAATCAAACATTGGTCATAAATTAGCAAAAGGAGAGTAATGAGTACTAAAAATAATTTTTTTTTTTAATTTGTCTGTTAAGGGCAGCCTATTTTCCGTTATATTTGAACTCCAACTTATATTTTCTTACCTATCGGGAAAACTATTTTGAAGAGCCTGTTTTTGCTCTGTTGGTGTGATAGCTGAATCCTTTGACTAGAAAGCGAGAGCATTTTCATCGATCCTAATCAACCTTGGGCACTGCAGCATGATACTTCCTAATCCATGCTATGCGACAACTGGACTGAATGTTTTCGTGAGCACTTACGTAGCATTCCATTTCTTCCGTTGAGTTTATACTTTTGTTAATGCTACCATAATTTTTGACACCCAGCATTACTCTGCTTACATCGGGGTCATGAAAAAATGAACTCACACAGTTCACCTTCTCTTATCCTCGCCTAAGATTAGTGGTGCAAAATATTCCCCGCCCCTAAACTTTTCGCTTTCAATGCTATGCATTGAGAAGCTCCTAAGTACTCTCGATAATATTGCGAATCTCCAGCCTTTGGACAGTTACAGTAAATTATTGTGTATAAATTATAACAATGAACTTTTTCTTGAGTTTTCTTAGCATTTAATTTCCTGCTAACTCCATTAAATATCCTTTTTTCGTTCTGTCTGCTATGGTCTGATTGATGTTTTAGATCTATCCTCTTTATCCTTTAGGATCTATCCTATCCGTCCTTTAGAATTTCCTATTGATCTTCCATTCACAAAAGCTTCTACTGAAAATATTTTGGAAACTATCTTATGTTTTGCAATATTTTCGTCTTGGTTTGTCATATCCCGTTTCAAGAGATTCCAATAATTCTCTATTGACCTAATATCCTGCCAGAACATTCTATCGACCGGGACAGAAATTATACCCCAGTTTTCTTCGACATTACAAGAATAGATTACAGCGGTGTGTATTCAACGCAACACAACTTAAAGTTAAGTACAAACATGCTCATGTCGCGTTTACTACGACGGAACGTTTGAGACCCTCTGATCCTATCTCATGTTGTACATTACTTACATGATGGAAGTGCAAATTAACGTATAAAGTTATGTTCAACCATGAAAATCTTTGTTAAAGCTTTTTTCATTTATAGCCAAAGCATATTTAGGCAACTCTTTTCATGGCGTTTGGAAATACGGTTTATCTCAGAAGGTGCTTGCTTACTTTCCTTAGGCCATTCAAAAGATCAAAGGCCTCATCCGAAAATGAGCAGAAATCCGTGTGGAAGGAAAAATAAGTTGAATGGAAGGGAAAGAAGCGTGGTAGAGATTTGACCACCAAAGGATGAATGGAACGTATACAGAGACTCGAAATGTTCATGAAAAACTAATAAAGGTGATTGTAATCAAAAGAATGTCTACGTCATCGAGCTAGGCCAAACGTGCCAGAAATTTCCGGTCTCTTGTTGGGATAACTGTTTGCCTTCTGGAAATTTATGATTAATTTGTCTCCAAGACCACACTGTTTGATTCAATCACACCTTCCGTACGTTCACTCTTTTGTTAATTATAGATGAAAGGTAAAACAAGCAGTGATAGCGATTCGATTGGATGTATGAGAAACCATAATAGAGTAACGATTGTGCCTATAGGGAGTGATGGGCAAGTTGGAAGATCGGAAGAAGATATGCCTTTAATTATGTGAAGGATATAGAGAGACAATATTGAGAGCATGGTTAACGGGGTTTAGAAGGCCTGATATGTCTATCCATCTGACGCTTGTGATAGGCACTACTGAAAAAGGGATCAGGGCTTGTATTTCGTTTTTATTAAATTCAAGAATTGCCGGAGGAGGCCAGTTTCCTCTACACAGTGATCATCAAAATTGGTATTTCCTGTCTTAATTAGCGATGCCATAGATCGCCATTTTACTAAGGTGAAAAGGCCGCGTAAGTCAGCGGAAGCACCTCGCCATGCCACGCACATCCTTTGAAACTAAATTGGCCAATCTACTATCATGCTGCTCCTACGGAAGATGACCAAGCATTTTCCGTCACTGCGGCCACACAAATTGACGCGTAGAGGAAACTTTTCCTCAAACCGTAATGTTAATTGTTATTCGCCGCAATCCCACGAATCCGCCTTTATTTCGAGGAACATGAGCAACTGCCTATGTCCTCTTTCCGTCTCGTCAGTACGCAGGTGTTACAGTGGTGGTGAAACAGGGTGGCTTTTGCGCTAAAGATCTTTTCTTTTGGAAGGGTCATATGAGCAAGGCGGTCACCGTATTTTGACTACGTTCGATTCCAACTAAAAAATGCTCGATCTCTTATTCACATCAGCTGAAGTGATCTCTTTGGCTCTCCATTCTAAGGTTATGGGTTGCTAACTAACACTATCAGCTTATGAAATCCGAAGATTCTGGTGAAATTGACTGGAAAATACGTAATGAAATAACATAACGTGCTATTTTCCACAGTATAAAATTTACTTTCGATCCGGATTTCAATGCTAATACATCATCTTCAGGTATGTTAATGCATCGTCCTCACATCTAAAACACCTGAAGATCATTTATTCACGTTGAAACCCGGGTTGATAGTAAATTATATGCTGTGAAAAAGTGCACGTTTTGTTACGTTGTTGTTTGTTCCATCAACTTTCAGCTTAAGTTGATTCAGATTTGTTTGGTTCTCTAAATGTTGTTTGGTTCTTTAAATGTGAAACGTGCTGCTGGCAGTTTCCGCTCGAACAAGTTAAATGCAATTATGTAGTTGATGGATGAGTTCGACGCATTGAGTAATTCCATTGCTATTTTATAAGGTGAATATGATAATTGAATCTTATCAAAATGTTGTTTTAGAATCATTAAATGTGGATTAATTTCACTCCGCTGGGGCATCTTGAGAAATTGGTCAATATAGGAGTAAGCAATCTGGATTTGGTGGTTCTATATAAATTCATGTTCTCAAGGCTGGGGTACGTGGATGGGGAAAGCCTCCAAAACCCCGCACTCATGCCCTTATCCATCTCCCTCGCAACCCTAAACTTGATAATTTGAAAGTATTTGCTGAATCCCAACTGACTCATTCCTAAATTGACTTGTTTCTAAAGGTTCTGCAGCGAAGTAAAACTAGTCAAAATAAATGTATCCAAACCAGTGGATTGATATGTTTCAACTCAAAAACTCCTGTTCCTAAACGATGCATTGATGTTAGCTTACGTGGCCTTCTATGTGATCTCATTTCCCCTCCGCTTCTTAGCCAACCGCTTCCATGCGCGCTGTTCCCTACTGGACGTCAAGCGTCTTGCAGGCAACTGCCACCATGTTTCGCCACCACTGTACAGGACTGAACCCCGTGCTGCTAGGCGGGAGTGGTTGACCTATCTTCCCTTCTTCATCCAAGCTTTTACAGCCGCTTGCTCCATATTGAACATTCAAATGTAATATTAAAGAACAATAGGCAGTAAGCGTAGTAAGTACGTGTAGGAGGTTCTACAAATCAATTTATCAATATCTACAATCGGTTTAGCCAACTACGGTCCGTGTTGAACATTCATATTTAATATTAGAAAACAATAGGCAGTATGTTTCGTAGATTCCACAGATCAATTTATAAATATCTGAAATCGGTTTAGTCAACTACGGCTTCGTTTGTGGAACTTGCGTCACTGTAAATCAAAAGATGAAATACAACCATACATGTACAATCATCTTTGTGGAATATAATTTCCAGTTTTTTCCAAGCGTCCATTCTACTTCCCTTCCGTGCTTGGGATCAAATAGAAATTCATCTTGACGAAGATGATTTTAAATTTCCAAATGAAAACATGCCTCTTTCTTCTGTTAACTTCTGAACCTACCGCTCCGCTTATCCCTCCCATCTTCCCTCATCCACATTCAAGTTAACCCCAGGTCTTGAATCCACACTTCAACGTACTTAAATAACTACAACCCACATCCCTCACAGCTCTGGCCTCCAATGTATTTCTTATCCCTGTTCCCACTCCTCTCATTATTCCTCACCAACCCCGCACCACTCTGTGAATTTGTGCATATATATGTTCGTTTTTAATTTTTTTATTCACGGTGACGCATGTGTTCATGATGGTGTAGTCGGTGGAACCGCTTGTAACATTTGTAAATTTTTTTGTGGACCCAACAAACTCTACTGCCCATTGTTCTTTAACAACGCAGTGGTTCCATCAAGTAACGCCGAGCAACGTTGATTTTTTTATTTCATGCATGTGTAACTCGGGTATCTCTTTTCTCTAAGCCTCCACCGTCCCACTCTTGTCTTGTGCCCGCCTGTTTTCCGCCCCCGTACCTCACCACTCCTTTCAAAGGACCTTGGAGACCTTGCGGAAATAGAAATCAGACTTCCTTTCGCATCATTGGAGAAATTAGGCAATAAGTGGAGCCGAGGGAAGGGCTCGCCCCCGCCCTATGCCCTCTACAACCCCCTTTTCCCCCAGCGTCTCGGCTACCCCATATCTAACCCTCTCTTAAGCCAGAGTCCCACGCTGTGCCGGTCCAACTATTTCTTTCGATTGAGGGACAAGATTATGTTTAAACCTTTTCGTTAGTAAAATTAAAAATATACGTTTTATAAATGTTGGTTGGAACTTAAGTATTTCTTTATTCATTCTTGCAACCCTTAGCAAAAGGTTAATTCTCTCTATTTCGTAGCTTACCCTAGGATGAGTAACAAATTTCATAAAGTTGAGAAAGCTGCTGCTAATTTTAGGGTGCGCGGAGTTAATTATTTAATTGGCGTGTCGACGTTTTTCAATATGTATTAATTAAAAAAAAAACAAAGATATCAATAAAATTACCTTTAATAGAATGTACGTTAAGTTATATTAGCGTGAGTAGAGACCCAGATATAAATTTTTAAAATACAGTGGCACATCATTTTGACGCCGACAGTAGTCGTGTACAAGAAGCAGGCGCGGCCAGTGCCCGTTTTACTGATGAATGTGTAAAGAAAAAAACGCGCCTCCGATTCATCTACATCTGCACTATACCAACCCTGATAGTCATTTTAAGGGTGTAAGGGTGTGTAGCATTGGGTGAGTCATAACCAGCAAGCACTACATTGTACCCTAATAAAGTTAATTAAACTACGACTGATTGTAAATGAGAAAAAACCTGAAAATACTTGTTAGTAGGTGAGATTTCACCAACATGCACTACATAATAATTATGCCAACCGATGTTAGAGAAACTGTTTGTATTTAGGTATTTTCCAACTACATAAATGGACAGAGATTTATGAGTTATACCGGAGACATGCACGACATGCTTTTAGTATTGACACTGCGGTATTGGGACGGAAAATATAAAAATTCGAAACTTTTACTAGCTTTCAGCATGTATTTACATCCAAAATGACCTTTTTAATCCATCTTTAGTGACAGACAGTCATAACTTATTCGACCAATATTACAACGAAACCTGGAGACTAACAACTTCCAGCATATGCATTCTTGTCACCAGCGCATCGAAAGTAACTATGAGCAATATTGAATTGCAATTAACGGTTGAAATTAAACGCACCAACACAAATTAGACACAATTTTGCATTTCCCTGTAAACACTTTTCCTTGCCAAACTTGATGCTTGGAGAAAACTTAACGATTAAAAATGGAGTTCTTGGCGGGATAATAAAGGAAAGTGGTAACAGGATCGTTCTGAAATCCTTGAGTATCCCTCTAATTAACGAATGGTCTAATAAATCCTAATCGGCGGATAAATTCTTTATTAAGGGACCAAAAAACTTTTTGACCACATTTGTTAGATTGCTTGAGCCGGCACTGGTCCCACGGTCGTATTTGGATGCAATTTGTTTTTGATAGTTTGTTACAGCAGATTTTGAACGTGCGACGTCGTGAAATTGGATCAAAATAGCTCTGGTTTACAATTTTTTGATACATTTTACACTGGAATTAAGTAGTAGATCATGCTCTCATTTTCTATCCTAAAGCAAAGCTCCGACAAATCAGAGGTAATAAAAGAAGTATTCCTACCCCTGTCACAGTATTGTAACAACGGATATTGGCGTTAAGAGATTTTGTGAGCTCATTAGATTAAGTTGAGTGTAATGTGGAATACTTCGTGGAGCACTTGTTTAACTCATTGAGTGCAAAGAAAAAAAAATTATTCATACAGTACATAAAAATCGAAATGAAAGATAACAAGCCAAGGGCGACTCCATTATTGTCTTCAATTTCCTATCCTCGCATCTCTCATTCACCTGCGCAGCCTATTCTCACTGCTAATTTCCCTCATCACGGGTCTCTCCCCAATCCGTACCCTGTATTTTTTATTTACTGCTACCTCACATTTCATTTGTTTCACCTCTTTTGGGCCATGCGTACTGCAACGTGGGAAACACGGTGTCGTTACACACAAACTATGAAAGAAATGGGCTTGGATGAAACATTTGTCTGCCATATTGTGTACCCAAATTGCACCGTGGGACACTGGCTGACGGCTAATATCCGTATCACCGCATCATCGCACCCCAACTTCCGCTTTACCAACCCCACCTGGCGGATTACGAAGCGGCAAGAAAACATTTTTGCGTTTAATCGCCCATTTTTATTTCTTTCCCTGGATCATTTCATTTCGGCATCATGGACTCCAGGTGTCATCTCTGATTCCCATTTGTTTCCCTGCCAGCAAAACCGTGACGTCGTTTCAAAATGTAATCTGCCGTTCGAGGGTTCATGCTCTCCCCCGGATTCCAAAACGGGAGTAACGCTCCGTCGCTTCGCTCTTGCGTGGGACGACAATGGGATGGTCGACGCGAGACACGGGACTGCACTCGGCCTGCATTCAACTTCGATGAGCCGGAATCGCTAGCTCTCCATGCTTTAAAATAGCTTCCTAAATATTACGGGAGTGATCGATTGCCGTAATCAATATGCCTGTGGAAATGTTATATTGTTTTCATCCTATAATTTTATTTTATATTTATGGTAATGGTCAAGCGAATGGAGAAAACATAATATTTTCCGGGTATTTATTCATTTTTTCCCCGCTCAGGGAAACAGCACATGACTTGAAAAAAATGTGTATTATTTGTGTGAAAAACATTATTATTTTAAGTTTACTGTGTGATTTGAAACTAAATATTTGAAGAATTTGACGCATTGATTGTTGAAATATACAACTGGTATTAACATTTCATTCATATTCACACCTTATGGTACATAAGATAATAAAAACTCAGTTTTGCTAAAATGATTGATTAAATTGACCAGAAAAGTAGTATGGCCACGATTTTGATGAATAAATTTCCATAATATAACGAAAGATAAGACTTTTACAATCCACAATTTTTGTGTCAAAACATGTATGCAAAATCAGGATTTCAATGCTTTTGCATCATCAACAGGTGCCTGATTGACAGTTTTATCTTTCGTTATAAAATGGAATTCCACCAAGTAAAACCTGATCTTATTTCTTTTTTAATTGTCCATATATATCCCAGATCACTTAACATACTATCATGAGTTAAATTTATTGTACACTCTGTTTAGAGGAGGCAAAGCGCAAACTGTTTTGTTGCAGTGGTTCCACCGAATGAAAAATGGCGGAATGTTTTTTGATTGACCTTTTTCGGCAAATTAGAACGGGAGATCAAGAAAATTAGAGATTAAAGCGTTTAAATCAAATGAAGCATCGCAATGGAATAGAAAGGAATATGTACTTACACTGAAGCATTCGGTGGTGACGAGATTTATTCAAAAATAGATTTGTCCCGTGCTTATTGGCTGAATAAAACCCTGTAAGTAACACGGTATGTGACCATCTTACCTTACTGCGATCGTTTTCTATGGCACTCTCAACGCCGACGCCATGCGACCTCTTCAAGCACGCTGCTCTCCCGGCATTCTTCCCCTTCCCCCAAAAACCATTCCCGTCATCTTCTTGGACCTCTCCCTTCTCCCTGAGCACTCACCTTTGACTCCTGCCATCCCCTGCCTATTACTTTCACCCTCTCTTCCCCCCTCCCTCTCCGGATGCCTTCCACTCCCCTTTCCCTCCGCCCTCTTTTCTTCAAGGGTTCCCCCTCCCGCCGTTCCCTGGGCTCCTCAACCCAAGCAGATCTTGTTTCGGACATTCTCCCGAAAAGAAAACCTAACGCGTCCGTTCGCTGGACTCAACGCAGCCACCTTTTCACTCACAGTGGGATTTCTGGGATTTTGTCGCACGCTCGTCATTCTCCAACAATAGAGTATTTGCGTAAGTGAGGTATTTTGTTGAAATTTATTATAGCGAGTAGTGTTTGGTTTCGAAATGCAACGCACGAAATACCAAGGTATAATTCCAACTAATTAATTTAATAAATAGCTTTTAATATGCATTGTTTTAGCATCGAAAATGCCTAGGTCTAAACGCCCACTATTGGTTCTTCGTAGTGTGACGTCATCTCCCATATTAGCAGAAGCGAAATAGCCTGGTTGTGCGTTGAGAGTGAAATATTATTTGCCTTTTCGAAGTTATTTCGATATTTGCTAATTAATAGCTAAAGTTTCGTCCGCACGCTAAGACTACACAGTCACACAATCTCCAAATCAACAAATGGTCGACTATGGGAGATGACGTCAGAGCCTACAAAACATGGCGGACCAGTGTTT
Organism: Pyrrhosoma nymphula; assembly: GCA_963573305.1. Classification (NCBI taxonomy): domain Eukaryota; kingdom Metazoa; phylum Arthropoda; class Insecta; order Odonata; family Coenagrionidae; genus Pyrrhosoma; species Pyrrhosoma nymphula. Next base: position 97,977,761 of record OY754332.1, on the reverse strand, counting down.
CGGCGCAATAATAATTTATTAGATTTTATTAGCTAATAAAAAAATAACGAAAAGCCTCTCGAGCGTCAGAATGAAAATTTAGTGTCTGAAGTATCGATAGATTTTTTAGATGTCACTTCCCAAAAGTGTGCAAATACTGTATTGTTGAGCGTTTCTAAGCGGTCGCTTTCAAATCGCCTATCTGCTATACTAGAAATAATACATACGCGTGTGACATTGAGACTCGAAGTTTTGAAGATGCAGAATGACAGTGAACGTTCATGATTTGGATCAATCTGTCTAATTCTCGGACGGATATTTTTATGAGGGTTAATTAGGCTTTGCATATAGTTACTTACTCGATTTCCGTCCGTTGCCTAAGATGTGCGTGAATATTCTCACGGATATTAATCTGAACGCATCACAGTGAGGGTTCAAGTGTTGTGAAAGTGTACAAAATAGTACTTTTTAAATGTGCATGTGAAAAATGATACCTTAATAATTTAGCGATTCATTATCCTGTCATGCTCATTACATGATGTTAGTCATCAACATGAAGATTGATTGGCTGAAGTTTATAAATCCTTTATCCTTGCAACAGACCGTTTTATTCCCTCGAAAATCCTTTTTAGTACCCAATAATTTTCCTGTTTCTCTTCATGAACTTCCTCAGTAATTCCCTCCATTTTATTTGTCCCATTCAATAATGCTTTCAGGCGAACGATATTTTAAACTTAATGAGAAATTTGGTCATGTTTACCCAAATATTGATTGGCTCTCGAGCACTGATTTCAATATTTGTTTTATGAAGTTCAAACTTAATAATAGAGGGAAAACAACACAATTAAATATTTATTTCATTTGTTTACAATTTTCTGCTCAGCTCTGGATTTTACCTTGTATTTTTTCCTTCTTTAATCATTCTATTTCCCATGGATGTCACATTATAAGCGTGCATTTATGGGATTATAAGTTGAGCGCATTTTAGACACTGACCAATGAGAACAATACAGGGTTTATATACTCGCCAGAAAAAATTTATTTCGTCCTTACATACGGAAAATGTGGGCAACAAATACACTGGGCCTGATGCACCCAACACGCCGTAGTGTGGATTTACTTGCAGCCTGGCCAAGAATTCGTCAACTGAAATATTTCTACGTAAACAACGTCTGATGAAAATACAAAAAAGAGAAAATTCGCTGAAAAGTTCACGAACGTATGTTCTTCAGCCGTCATTCTATGACACGGTACGTGTACTTGAATTTTTTATCGAATATAGTACTCTTTAATTGTGCAAAATAAATCTTGTCTAGTGCAAAAATGGTAAAATTTATTTTACTTAAAACTATAATTTAAAATATCATCAATACTTTTTTATCTAATAAATCGAGTATCAAAATATCATTAAGTAATTTTCATGTCTGATGTAGCCTTCTTTTTCCATTACCTCAACACTAAGGAGTCTGTCTGTTATGTTGAGCAAGGGTCATTTTTCTGATACTTGAGTGGCCTAGCCTTAAGACGATACGCGACCTTTCTCTTTTTTCCTGTCTTTTAAATCTCTTCCGTACCGATTACTGCGCTTGAGTTTCCGCGTAATTCTCTTTCTCTTTCCGCACTGCGGCCCAGCGGTTTGAGTCCTGACAAAGGAGGATTCTCCATTCGTTAAGGCGTTATTCCTTCTCCCTTTTGTTGTGTTGGGACAATTCTCGACGCAGGGCCACCCTTTTCGAGGGCACTGATGTGCAAAAGTCTCCCGTTCCATCTCCTGTCAAGCGTGCCCTGAAGAAAGAAAGAAGGAACCGGACCGAATCCATGGCAGAGATTTTTCCAATCTTTCAAGAACACTCGTGGAAAATCTCTTGGAAATTTCTTCTCGTGGATATACCTGGCCTCGAAAATAAGTCGATGCCGAATACATTCCCACTCCTCTGCAATGCAATAAAAGCTTTTGGAGAAGCTACTCGACTTTGGTGGCAGACAAGGATCCCATAACCGCTGCATTTGCTCAGAAAATATGCAGATCCTTAGTTTTTTATCTCATTTTACGGCATCCCTGGAATGTGTTTTTTGAATTGAAGGACCGTTTTCCTTCTATAGACGATATGAGAAGAACTTTGCTCTAGGATTAACCACAGTGGCAAATAGCAGACTTTGTATTTTTCCGCACACTGTGTATTTCTCCGATCACTTTAGACAGTAAAAGCGTCATTTTTAACATCATATTGCCCGGTATTTTCACGCAATTTACACGTAAATATTGGAACGAATCTTCCCAACAACGTGACTAAAATGTCCGCTTCATGACTTTGATGCGATCGACCTTTCTGTACTCGTAATTACAATTATACTCACTTTAGAGAGTAAATAATCCGTAACCTCTTCAGGAACAGTTGCAGTATTTACGAACTCGCAGTAACCAAATTAGTCGTATATGCCAAATACGGTTCTTATGTCAAGCGAGAATATTTTTCATGATTTTTCCCTTGATCGGGAACTTTTGAGGACTTCGAGGTCGAGGACTTCGATCTGAGGTCGAGTTGTAAATTCCAATTTTCTGTCGGATAATAAAACTAAAGGATTCCGTCCTTTTCGACTCTTTATTTTTTAACAATAACCAAAACTTTTAATGTTGCCCAGCGTCTTTCTAAATCCTGACACATTATTGCGGTGGTTATTATGAGGGCGGGTAATTATTCATGAGTGTCCGGAGATAGTACCCGGGATGAGCCATTGGAGCTAGGAGTCTCGTTGAAGGAGGGGGCCCGCGTGGGGCGGGAGAAACATGTAGTGCTGCATTATAACAGCCTCCCGAGACGGCCCCCCTCCATACTCGTTCACCCCCGTGCCAAACCCACACCCCTCCTGTCCCCATCCTGCGGACCTGCGCATTCACCACCAATAAGTTTTTTTCACTTGACAGCATTTTTGCTTCTTTCCGCCTGGGGTCTGCCAAGTTTGGAACACGCGCTGGGGTAAGTTGGAGAAGTGTGTTACCTGGGCTGTGGGACCGGGGCTTGAACGAAGGGGGTGGTTCTGACAAAAGCACAAGCGTGTTGCCCTCATATTTTCAAGGAATGTATCACAAAGTGTGGCAGCAGCATTAAAGAAAACAAGAGTTGTTAAAAAAGTTGTAAATTGTCGATTGTCGTAAATTGTAATATGATATGTCGCCGCACGAAATATTTTGTTGTTTTTTGTTTCCTGGACGATTCTAATGTAGGATATGTCCGTGGATTCTCGATAAGCCATTCTGACTTGTGATCAGATTTCTCAGACCCACCAGACCTTGACAAAACACCCATGCCATGGGCAGGAAAAATCGACGCAGACGGGACTCGAACCCGCGACCCTTCGATTAGTTGGCGAGGGTGCCGCCGGGGCAGGCCTGGAATATCTTTAATCGTAGTATTCCGAACTAGGATGTTTCCTGTGTGTCCCTGGGCACCAAATGATCACTTTAATAAGAATGCAACTTCTCATTTCGCTTAATGCTTACGGTGATGTTTTTGGCTCTCTTGTAACGATTAACTGACATTTATCGTAATTCCTAGCCTCAGGAGACTCTAACCATAGGTATCAGGGACTATAATGATGGAAAATCAATAGACCTGGCCTTCTTATTATATAAATTCAGAAGCGCATAGGGTGACAACTTACGGACACATTTTTGCGGCGTTTAAAAAAAAACGAGGCCAATATACCGCAACTGAGTGCGTCCACCGGGTAGCGGATGGCGGGTCGACCTTTAGATATAGAGGTTAGCGGCGAAATGAGTGAGTTTACTTGTCGAATAAAAAGTCGTGGACAAAAAGCGGCGGTATCTTGAGGGCGTAACGGTCCATCCCTGGATACTATGGCTCAAAAATGCTACGAAAAGATTCCGTGGCATGGAGAATCGCTGCCGCCAACTAAAGGACAGCCAGTAACCCGAAGGAAGTGGCATTAGCTCTTCATCATATGAGTGAAGTTGGAGACCGAGTGGGTAGAAACAGCGACAATCATTATACTATTGGCGCTGTAAACTGTTTAACTATATGGTAGTAGTACTGCGATGTGGAAGGCAACGTGAAACCACCAGCTTATTATCCCGAGGGGAAGCAGCTCTTCAATTAATTCTTTGGTATGTTTAAAATAAATGACGTGATGAAATTCTTTCGATTAAAATGTATTGGAGGTAAATTAGTCCCCAATTTGGATCTCTGGGCGGGTGCTACTCGAGTGGATACGTCAGTCAAGAACGATAGGCAGCATTTTAGGATTGCTACCTGGAATGTAAGATCGCTTCGGGGCTCTGGACGACTTGAAAACGTAAAATTGGAGAAAAGAAGAATGGGTCAGGATGTATAAGTATCAGCAAAATGAAATGGCCCATAGAAGTGGACTTCTGGAAGAGCAGCTATAGGTTTTCAACTATGGATCTACGAATGGAAATGCAGATGTTGAGATAAAACTTAGGAAAAGTAGTAGTATGCAAGTGAAAAGCTACCCCCAATGCATTGAAATGATAATTATGGTTATACTACAAACAAAACCTGAGGAAAAGGTGATGGTAAAAGTGTACGTGCTAATGTCAGATTACAAATGTTACAATGTAGGAATTATGTATGATAGATTAAAAGAAATGATAAGGAATGTGAAAGAGGATGAAAACTTAATTATTCTTAGAGACTGAAATGGTATTTATGGGGAAGGCCCAAGAAGGTAAGTTAGTAGGGAAATATTCTTAGGAAAACCGTAGTTCTGCGTAGAAATTGCCTTGTCACAAATACACTATTTGGCAAACACCTGCGAAGAAGATACACGTATAAAATACCATGAGAATGAAGAACATTGCAAATTGGCTATTTATTAGTGAAACAGCGATTTTGAAATCAGGTAAAGGTTTACAAGAGCTGCCCTGGTTTGAATATTGACAGTGACCATAGTTTGATCATAAGAAAATGTCAGCTTAAGTTTGAAAAACTAAAGAGATCACATAAGAAGCGCTGGAAGGTCGAAGGACTGCGGGAAACAGAACATAGATTAGCCTATCAAAGTACTTTAGACCAAGCTGAAGAGGAGGGAAACGATTCAGAATCAATCGAAGAGAAATGGTAAGATATCAAGAAAGAAATTATAAATGCAGCCGAAGATGAAATAGGGAGGAGAAAAACAGAGAAGTGGAAGCCATATATTACGCGGGAAGTCCTGGACCTAATAAAGGAAAAAAGAAAGTACAAAAACACGGATATGAGAAGATTGACGCCAAATGTATGCCATAATAATAAATGCGATCAGCCGTAAAGCAAGAGGGGCTAATGAAGAATGGATTAAATACGTATGTAAAGAGGTGTAGGTCAATCTCTTCCAGGGAAAGGTTGACGCTGCTTACCGAACTGTAAGAAGTTACTTTGAAGAAGATCCAATCAAGGGTCATGTGTTAGAGTGAATGAAATTAAAACTTATTGAAGGTGAGGACAAACCGAATAGATGGAAAGAGTACCTGGAGAAATTTTACTGTGACAAAGCACTTAAGCGCAGGATACTTGAGGATGAAGACAATGTGGATAAAAATGAAAAAGGATACTCCATATTAAGATAAAATTTTGATGCTGCAATAAAGGACTGGCGGTTGAGAGAGGAAGGCTCCACGAGTTTGAAAATAAGTCTCCCAATTGCTGTTCAATCCGTCATAATGCACCTGTGAACATTTGATGACTACATTTCGTTATGCTCATGCAGATTCTTGGCACCAGTAAAGCCAGTGACCTAACCACGTAAATCGTGCATTTCGCAATGATTTGTAAATATTGTCACTTTCTGCTGTTATACTCGTCTCATTTGTTTACTTATAATTATGCCTCTCGACGGATTATATCACCCGGACGGAGCAATGGATCACAAGTCTCGATGAAGCTTATCCCGAATTGCACGTGCTAGGATCCCTGCTCAAGGAGAAGTTACCGCATACCTTCGGGTTTAAACAAATACTTGAGCCCACCTTTTTCTTCATATGTTAAAAAATGCTGAACCGAAGGTCGGGTATTATGATAACGCCAATGGGTTGATATTAGCAGCACCGTATGAATTATGGTGGAAAAATGCATTGTACTCTTGTACTTTGGTTAAATAGGGATTTCCACTAAGCTAAGCCCGTAACCATTAATTATATAAAAATACTGCCGTAACTGATGTAATACTCATTAAAAAAATCAAAATAAGAGTACAAAATATTCTGATTTGTCAATGAATATATTTTTAGTTAACGTTTACTTTTAGAACACGTTTTTCTATAAGCAGCCTGAGTGTGTATGCAATGATATTTGTGTCATTTTACCGTAGAACCACAAATATTTCTGGGTAGAAAAACACGTGCGAGTCATTTGTGTGTGCTCTCAAGGGGGGGGGTCATAGCATAGCAAGGGGGTCTTAGCATGAGTCAAGCTCGTAATGGTAAGCGATACTCCCATGAAAGGCTCTCGCCTACCCCAAGATCTTCTACATGGCTTCTCCTCCTTCTGCTTGAACCGAGCATTCGGAGGCTACGCATCATTTGCAGGTGGATGCGTACGAATATTTCTCGGTAAAATTATGCCGTTTAATTTATTGTGTTGTTTGCCCACAGAATTTCCCTTGGCTAAATAATTCCTCACGGAAAGGGCTAAAATAACTGGCCACGTGTGTCTAACGTGGGTGCACGACCTTTCTCATCCCTACAGCCGGAACGGCCTAAGCAAACAACAACCAGTTATAACTGCTTCAGAGGCTCTGTCAGCTGGCTGGCCGAAGAAGCAGATATGTAGCCCCCGGCTCTGAGTGCACGTCCATTCTGTTTGTTTACGTACGCTAACCCGTATTGGCTCCAAGGGGGAGGAGATACTCTCGGGGAGAAGCGGCTCTTCCGCGACCATACACCCTCCTCCGCCCTCCCATGTATCCCTTCTTTCGCCTCCGACAAAGCATCCGTCTCCTGCCTCCGCCGCCCTGCACCCCCCGCCATACTCCCTTCCGGATCCGGCGACTCGCAAGGAGTAGCAGATTGACTGCTCTCTTGTCTCCCGTTCACGCACGCCATCTGCAGCGCCGACTTGAGTCTCAATCCCTTACTCCTTACTTGGAGTTGGTGGCTCGAGCAATGATCGTGGGTCATTGAGTGCACACATAATTGATTTAAAAATCAAGTACGTCGAAAATTAAATTTTAGAACCTCATGTTATGTAACTACATACGTTTCCGCGCTGCAGATCACCGCGTTATACAGTAATACGAATGGTACGAAACTTACATGTTTCATATTCGCGTTAATGAATGCATGTTATGCCTTTAGCTATTAATTGTTTTCGGCGCGATATTCGAAATTTATAATTTTATTTGATGTATATTATTGTATATTTTATATTTTTATTTGTGGCACGAAACCTATATTATCTATATTAATTCGCGAAAATTATATTTTTTTATTTTTTTTATTTTTGACACGGCGTGGCACCTTGATAATTGTTAGAACCAATTATAATAAAATGAAATGATTTTTTTTTAGTTTAGAAGAAACTCTGTACTTACGCATGTAATCCAATTTTTACGATAAATATCTCATATGTCATAAGGATACGTCTTAAATTAGCATAGAATTGCCAAAACCCAAATAGATAAATGCAATCATTCCATTAATTTACTATCGACATCACTAATTAGAATACACAAGAACGTTTCCAGTAAATCTATAAATACACAAAGTCGTTCAAACCACATTTATTTCTCAAACTCAAACTCTTTCACCCTTTTACTCCCACTCTCTCGGTTCAAGTTCAATAATGGTTATTGCAATTTCATTAAAGGTACAGGCACAGGAATATGGTAATAATTAAGTTCCAATAACTGTCAAGAAAAGTATCAAGAAAATTAAAATTTCCCATTTTTTTATGCTGTCTACAGGGATTGAGACTCAAAATCACAATATAATTACCGTAAAATATGGCTTCTTTCACTAAAAAGATTATAACTGCTGCCGGATTGGTGTCAGGGGTTGCCGTGGCCTGGCACTGAACACCCGATTTATCTCCGTTAGGCCGCCAAGAAATTGGAAATAGGGTAATAACTGGAAAACAATAAGAAAAAATATTGGCCAGGCATAAAATTAATGAATAAATAAGTATGTTAAATTTGGAGAAATAGCATAGGGAGATAATGAGATTCATAAAATCTTTTGAGGAGCACTGGAAGTTTACTGGGTGTGTCAAGTTCACTAAATGTGTGAAAACATGACATAACGTTTGAAATTTTAACAACCAGTAGCTCTTAGTTCATAAAATTGTCAACATTCATACTAGTGTCGAACTATACTTAGCTGACTCTCTTTGATACTTTAGCCAGAGTGAAATATATTACACTATGAATATGAATGCTGATTTGCTTTAAACATTTGCTTTAAAAGATTTTTCCACTGGCTTTCTCTTTCTTTCCATATCATTCCCTTGATAACAACCGTGGCACCATCTCATTTCCATCATTGTCTCCGGACAGTCAGTTTTAGAAAATGGCCATATTGTTTTATCTGGCTTCAAAATAAGATTTTCACCAGGTATCTCTGGAGATTTTTAAATGTTAAGAGTTTTTTATTCTCTTGAGCTTTCTTCAGCAAATAATGGTAGTAAATGGAAACAGAGTAAACTTTATTACTTAATGATAATATAGCAAAATTATTGATAATTGAGAATTTTACATGGCTTGTACATGGCAAGATAAATCTGTGTGAAAATTCATTACTATTTCTTTACGAAAAAAATGTAATACAACTTTTCTCATTCTCAGTAACAGCGTAAAACTTGTTAATGTGAAAGTTGCATCCTATAAGTTTTTACTTTTAGTTTTTTTGGTAATTTCGGGTGTTTCTAATGGAATCTATCCATGTTACAATGAAAGACCGTAACTTTACGATTCAACATTTGTTTATTTAGATACTTCACCTGACGATGACGTTGAACGTCAACACTCGGGTCTTATTTCAAGAAAACAATGTGGACTCACAAAGTGACTGTTTTTATTCTGACAGTTTTTGTTAATTTGAGGAAATGTTTCACATTTTATTTATTGTTCTGTAGTGTGGTACTTAGAGTATCGTAAAATCTATAAGTGATCAATGCAAATGTCATTATAAATTAATGGCGAGACTATAATTTCAACCCCTTTCAATCGTAGCAATATGTTTTTTTTGTAGTACCTCCGCTTAACAAATATGTTGAAAACAAACTTTGTGCTATGGAAGGTGCAAATCAATCAGTCGGATGTTATTAGCAGCACACTCAACTACTCGGGATGTCTTGACTCGGGAATGCTCTTGTCAGGAAATCCACACGTTAGTGGTTCTGATGAGCAGCAGGGTGTGGTTTCTGTGTTGGCTCGTGATAGTTGCACGCTATTACCTCAGTTGGTGTTGACTCGAAGGCTCCGTTAGATTGTAGTTAATCCAGGTATTGTAATTGCAAAAATCCCATATAAACGGTGATTCTCTTCTTTTTCTTTTAAGTTGTAATTGTTTTATTTTAATATTTCCCCCATACATTCCCCTTGTTTCTACAGCTAAAAATATTTCAAATTCGATACTTGTATCTAAAAAGTCAAAGTCCAAGAAAATTTTTATCTACGAATTGTTAATGAGGCATGTTTGCTTTCAAGGAAATTTCTTTTTGATTTTCGAGTAAACATATTAATTATAGCTTAAACTATGAATAACGCGCTATTTAAAAACTTTTTTCTTTTTATGTACAACTATATTTAATTATATAACCGATGATACAGCAGCAGAAAAAGTGATATAAACTTTTGCATGAGGCTAAAACTGAGCCATTAGGTGTAAGTGATGGAGGACTTAAATTTACCATCTCGTAATTTTGAAATGTGGATGTATTTTATAGTATTTTGATTATGGTTATTCTATGTAATTTGTCATATAGATACAAGCTAGTTTAATTATAATGATTATTAAGTGGTCAGAACTGCCGAGGTGATATTAATGCCGAATTGTCTTGAGTTTGCAGCATATCGAAAGCGATTTGAAATCGAGCTGTATCAGGTATCTAATGTGCATTTGTGTATATACATGCATGTATTTGTGAGTGTACCTATGCATAAGTATAATAATGTTAATATTATACGCAATTTGATTTATGAAACTCACATTTCATTTTTAAAGCTAGCTTTGTTGTCTTTTGTCAGCATATATTTTTGTTACTGTGCATAATATTTATTGTAAACTTATTCTTAAACATTTACTACAGTTTTTACATGATGAATCTGATGGTAGCCCCACAACACGCATACGTTACGGGCTACCCAATGCTTCATCTACTCATATTCTAATAATATTTTAACCAAAGTCTTCAAATCTTTCCTTATGAGTATTATTCTTAATTACGATGTGTAGGAGAAATTAATATATTAATCAGTAATTAAGGTAACAGGTGTATAGCACGGAATACAATTGGAATGAAATGCCGTTAACTCACACACATTCTTTATAGTAGTAGATTGCGTATATTTTATAGGGTATTCCTCATATCTTTAATTTTTTTATGTTCACTTGTATTAGCAATGGAATTGATAATTGCGCTGTAATTATTACGTACACAAAGTCGTAACAAATTCATTGAAGAAAGGAGTTGGTTGTTAATGTTTTGATTTATCACAATGAGGCAAAGGAGCCATTCCATCACTTCAAGCTCAGTGTTGCCCATGAGATAATGGAATTTTGATCCGCAAAAATGGGCGTCTCGTGATAGATGGGGAGCGAGCAAGGCCGTGCTATTTTCCGCGTTCTTTAAGCCGAGTGTGAGATGGATTTTCGTGGGAGGTGGGACTCGTCGCGTGCGGCCCGCATGGGTGGATAGAAGCACATCCAACGTCGAGAGGTGGGGCAGGAGTGAGGCGGCCCGCAGCACCTCAGCCTCGTCTTCCTGTTTTCACTCTTTCCAGGCAAGTAGTTTCGGAGCTCGCAGAATGCTCACCGACCTATCCCAGGGTAAGAATGGCAAGGCGATGGCGGAAAATCCTTCTGTGAATGTACTGCTGAATGTGATACGAAATAAGCATTATGGTTCGAGAGAGAGTTCAAGAAAATTAGTGAAAAGCCCAGGAGATCACTGTAGTTAGATGAAAAATATGTTGGTTATAAATAAATAAAGTATCATACATCATCCCTTTTGGGGTAGACATTGTCAAAAGAAATTGTCCCGTTACTACCCTACCCTTGCAAACCTCCTTTGATTAAGCCACACCATAGAGTAAGGAATACTGTAGAGTGCTCACTGCCACTGGGAAACGTGTTTTTACATTTATCTGAGAGCGCTAGGTAGCATTGATGTTGCCAGACTATCAAGACTTCGGTTAGAGAGTACCATCTCACCCAATCGGCCGATAAGGCCAGAGCCATCGACCATATTTCATTTGATATCCTATCACTGGCCCTTCGTTTCGAGCCCCAGCCTCTTGCAGCACCGACAGATGTAAATAAGCACATAATAGTGCACTGGCTAAGTCGATTAACGTCTTACGGCACTATACCCATTCAAACCTGGATATGTCACCTTCCCTGAATATTTGGATTATTTCGCAGATTCCTGAGGGCAGCCAAGAGTGATTCCACGTTAAACGGTTAAGTTCGAAGCCTAGCATTGCCTAGGGTTGTGTAACTGCCAATAAATAACAAGACCTGACAATGCAGAATGAAGCTAGTTACTCTTTGGCGGAAGTGAAGGGGGAGAAATGCATTATATGAAGCTGATTTCGAAAAGTTGTTTGTTTGAGCATATTTGTCGCATATATAGCAAAAGGTTTATGAATGAGCTCAAAAATTTGAATACATGGATCGTAAGCGCCCTGGATCTCTTCGTCACATTCATGAATACAGAACATTTTTCACCCCATTTAAATTATAGCGGCCTCTTTTACAATGTTATTTTTACTTCTACAATTTTTTATCTAGGAGTAATGCAATATGTTCTTAATATGAGAGCCTCACATACATAATATAAAGTTTTTCCATACACATTCCTTCTTATCATAGTGGTGGAAAAGAGTGAAATGGAGAATTACTTATTGATGCGATCAATTTTCAATCGATGACCTCTCATACTTTCTATATTTGTCATTGTTGCATTGTGATCGAAATATGTACGTTTCTGCGGAAAAACTTGAGCCTTCGTTTTTTGACCATGCAGAATTACATGCCACAATGACTTTCGAGGTATGAGGACGCGACAATGTCTCAGGGTAGACTAAACGTTGTTCTGGTGTTCATTATTATATCATTATCATAAGCACCTCCTCCCGCTTGTGATGTCCCACATGATTATAAATTCTGAATGAATAATTATCTCGTGGTATGATGAATTAATGGTATTAGTAATACTTATCAGTGGAAGTATCTTTGCACTGGTATTTCATGTTCTAATGCTCAACAAGGTGGCACTCTTCTGCTCTATGGTTTGGCTGTGCATTGTTCCCCTCACTGTGTTTTTTTCGCGCCTAGTGACCAGGGAGGCGTACGAGGTTTGACCTTAACTGGGACGACTGTTGCATGTTTATTTAGGATTTTTGCAATTTAAGTATATGTGTTAACTTCAATCTAACGGGAAATAATTATAACAGGCTAACAACATAATAAGCAGCCATATCTGGAGACTTAGGGTCGACACCGGCTGAGGTAATAGGGCAACTATCACGAGCCAACACAGAAACCACGCCCTGCTGCTCATCAGAACCGCTAACGAGTGGATTTTAAGACAAGAGCATTTCCCGAGTACTTGAGTGTGTTGGTAATAACATCCGACTGATTGATTTGCACCTTCCATAGCTCAAAGTTTGTTTTCTGCATATTTGTTTATAGAATGAGGCATTACTAAGAAAACATATTGCCACATGTGAAGGCTTTGAAATTATTGTTCTGCCATTAATTTTTAATGACATTTGTAGTTATCGCTTATAGATTTTATGATGTTTCGAGTACCAGATTATAATAATTCTTGATAAATCTTAAATATTTCCGCAAATTACCGAAAACTACAATAATAAAAACAATTGTGATTCCACATTATTGAAATACGACTCGGGTGTCGACGTTCAACGTCATTTTCAGGTGAAGCATGTAAATAAAATAATGTGGAATCACGATGTTACGGTTTTTCATTCTAACATAAATAGATTCCATAAATTTACACCTGAAACTATCAAGAAAACTACAAGGAATGACTTACAGGATGCCATGTTCACGCTTAAAACTTTTACGGTGTTACTGAGAAGGAGGTAAATTGTTTGTTTTTTATTAAACAAATGATTATGTATTTTTGCATGGATTTATTAGTCACAATGTAAACTGCTCAATTATAAAAGATTGGTTCATATTATCTATGCGTAATTAAGTGATCTCTGGTTCCATTGATTACTAAAATTTGTTGAAAAATTGTTCAAACTATTATAAATGCTACGACGATTTAAACAGTCCCAGATATACCTGGTATAAACTGACCATCATATTCTGAAGCCAGATAAAACAATATGACCATTTTATAAAACTCCCCGTTAGGAGACAATGAAAGAAAATGAGTGACGCGGATGTTATCAAGAGAATGACAACGAAAGATATAGAAATCCAGACGAAAAATCTTTTGAGGAGCACTAGTAGTTCTCTGGGTATGTCAACCTACGGTTATTCGTAGATGCAGCCTGCCTTTTGGAATCTTAAACCACTCCCCGCGGAAGAAATTCCTTTTCTCTCCACACGCGGCCGTCCCCAGTCGCTCTCCTTCTCAGGCTCCGCATTGACTTCGGCCCCCGAGGCCTCGCTCCTACCATTACTCACCGCGACTTGGCCGCTTAAAGCCAGAGCGACTCACGGCGGCGGACGTCCCAGGTCCACGAAGGCAGCATCCCGCGAACGTGGCATGGTGTTGGGGGAAGGACAAAAAAAACAGCTCGCTTTTTTTATTCCCTAAGCAGGTTCCCTTGAATGTAAATTATTTCGGCATCGTGGGTTAATGCTTAAACGCTTCCCCTCTGCGATGGCATCCGGGAATTGTTGCCGTCTTTAAATTCCCTAGAATGATTTAAAAGACCTGCTCTCGCGTCGCTTCCCTTGGCAAGAGTGGAATGCTTGTTTCAGAGGGGTGCGATGCTCACCCTAAACTGGTAAACTCTTTTGGCTTGCATATACGAAAGAGGTGCTTGATGGCGTGTTTTGCTTTCTGGGAAAAGGAAATTGCGAAGCAATCTTAACGTGTCCCTCTTTTTCTTGGGTCTAAGATTTAATTATGTTTGGTGGAATTGATTATTTCCGCCGCGTAGCTAATTGTTTTTTTTTGGGCTGATCCATAGCACTGAAAAACCATCGAATAAGTTGGTATTTTTGCATGGATCTTGCTTTAGAATGAAATGAGTAGATGATGATCTCAAAAAACAGTTAATTATAATATTTTTGTTTCTTATTTTGAATATCTGAAATAATTTTCGTGAAGGAATAACCTAGGAAGTTTTTATAAGTATGAAATGAGTTATTGTTCTCATAAATGATTTTAAATAGCAGAAAGAAGAAGGAAATAGAATCTGATAAATATTTATCTGGTTCTCATGCATCTTTATTACATTTAACCAGAAACTAAGAATGTCTTAAAGAGACCTGCTTCCTTGTTTCATGGCCATCTGCTTTAGTACCTACTATTAGTAATGACTTGTCTTGCAGTTTTCAGGTTAGCGATATTGTATATTTCATTTGAAAAGTAACGAAGGAGATTTCCATCCGTTTAATTGTATTTAGAAACTTTGGCCTAGCTGCTAGTCACACGGTTATTGCCTTTTCCATTCTTAGAATATTAATGTATACACATTTGAGCTTTCTTATGACAGACACTACAATTTTGTAGTTGAAAAAACTATCTATATCAGTATTGATATTGTAGTCCATTACGAAATTATGTTGAGGGTGGGTAGCAGTTGGGTCTCTTGATATGAAACTCACCATTTTCTTTTGAAGTGGTTTACGTCATATCTTATTCGAGCCAATCGAAAAATCCAAGATATGCACAGACTACCATTTTTAATATGCAAGCCTAAAAGTACCTAAATACGAAATGATAATGCTATTAAAAAACCGCGGTGTATTGGAATTTCTCGTGGATTAATGATACAATCAATGACGTAGAAATAATTTCCGTTGAATGTAACACTGCCGCTGGCTTCAGCAGCTGCTTTTCATCCCTCTAAGCGCATCATGAACTTCTCTATTTACTGCGTAAAACTCTTCATTGGGGTCCGCATGTTATATTCATTTTGCAACTTGCGTTCTTGGAAATGTGGAGCAAATAGTTGGGTAGGGTGTTTACACCGGACGAATGTAATTATACTGGCTCTTAAATTTTTTTACTCTGAAGATTTTTTTTAGCTTAACTCCTTAAACTGGACATAGGCATTATGTAAATTGCAGGTAACTGAGCGCATTGACTGAGACTTTTCCATTTTACCTACTCACAATACAGGACCACTTATACCACGTATACCACAAGTAAACGACGCTTTATTCTCAGAAAGGGGAGGCTATAATTAACTAATTGGATACTTTAAGCTCCTGAAATTCTTGAAAAACTCGACAACAGGAAGTTAGAGCATAATGAACGTTTTTGAAATCCAAAAAATTAGTTTAGGAGCATATAACATCGTCTTTAATGTTTTTTACAATTTTTTCTCTTGATAATATGAAAGGTACGATGAAACGTGTTGAGAGTGAAGAAGATCTCTTTAGCTGTAAGCGTGCTCTCGTTCGGGCGTTTTTCTTAATTACGACTCCCCGTTTTATAGCACCTCTTCCCGATTCCTTGCGCTGTTCCTCTCCATTAATGCCTTCATTCTTAATACTATCAATACTGTATCAATGATTTTGGTAGTAAAGTTATTATAAAAATAATTGATTTCAACAATTTTCCGAAAGTTATGGTTGGTTACAGTGCTGTGCCGTTTTCCAATTATGCTAATGACTTGGGGGCAAATCTTTCTTCCACACTTTCTTGGAATTATCATGTTGATTTTACATTAAATAAAGCCTCAAGAGTTCTTTATCTATTGAATATCCAAAGGAACTTTCTAACAGAAAAAATAGAACAATAATGATACCCACTCTGATATTCCCTGTGATTGACTCAGCTTGTTTATTGTGGCCAGATCTTCTCATTGCATTGTACACTAAAATTCAAAGGAATATAAATCCATGCATCAGATATATATTCAACCTGCGTAAAGACGAACACATCACTCCCTATTTCAGGCAACGGAGGTGGTTAAAGTTGCAAAACAGAAGAAAATACTTCTTAAAGAGTGTTTTATACAAACTTTTTGAAATCAAAAATCCTTATTATCTTCTAAAAATGTTTAGTAAAAACCTCAGAACCTGATTCACTTCACCCGATTGAATCCAGACCTTTTCTATTTGCCCAGTCACCACACCACCTCCTTTCAGAACTCATTCCAAGTAACCTGCACAAAATTTCTCCCGCCCAATATCTTTGAAACCAAGTTCATCAGTTACCTCCTTCAAAATCAAATTATACGAATCTCCAATGCAGCAGCAGAGCACTGAAAGCTAGACGTTGCACCTAAATATTAGTTATTAATAAAAAACAATGATATGAAAATGTTCACTAAAGTCAATCAAAATTATTTATTTAATCAATCAATCAAAATATGTATGTTAAATGGCATTGGTCAATACTTTCTTGTAATTTTGTTGTGTTGTACTTGAACTACTTAACAACTTTTGTAGAAAACGAGCATAGATTTGCCCTTAATGTACTCGGTCTTACATGGAATGCCCTAGATCAATAAAATTTGTACCTATCTATCTATCCATATTGAGCCAGCCTCACTGCTCTAGGGTACTAGACTCTTGAATTGAATGCGAAATATATTCGCTTGATATAATGGGTTTTAGGAACAAACCTTACCTTTGCTGATTTGTTCCCATCTACCTACATACTCTTATATAATCTCGAACTAGGGAAGTTTTAGAGGTTTGTTTAATTTCATTGAAATAAAGCCTTTTAGTTATCTTTACCGAAGGTTTTTCTTATGGATAGTTACTAAAAAATAGTTTGTGAGACAGATGCTCGTAGATTAGGAGTTGATTAATGAATCGTCAATCATTTCTCTCAAATGACTTAAATGTCTTGATTTTTGAGGTATAAAACATGAATTTATTTTGAATTATTACACACTTTACATCGTAAAATACATGATCTTATCCCATTTTTTACAACTAATGACACAAAAAAAATAAATCAAAATTACATCATCATTACATCATGTTGTATTGCAATCACATGGAAAAAAAATAAATATGGAGAAATAAAAATAATAATATTGCAGTTGAGGTCCTGCTAAGCCAAAGCGGCTTGTCAGCAGGTGCCTTTTGTTAAAAAAATATTTTTTTTTGCTGTGCAGCGCTCTGGACAATTTCGGAGCTCAACAATGCTAGCCTATGAGCCACTCTTTCAGTGACTTTTTTAGAACAGATATGCTATTAATATCCTTCATTGACATAGGCAATTCGTTCAAAAACCCAGGGACTACATGTGCAAGAGATCTCTTGCCATGGTGGTTAAAATACTTAGGTACAGACAACCTATTTATTCGACGCAGTTGCATGTCAGTATTAATCACACGTTGCTTTATTAATTTGCTGTCAAAAAAGTTGTCACAAAGAAATTTGAAGAAAACATTTGAAATAAACGATTTTAAGCCGGTCGTTGATAACACTTTTTTCACTATTTGATTATAAACCTTATTAAAGATAGTGCCGCCTAACGGATTGATTTTTTCTCTAACCGCAGTTAAGTGTTAGGTGTGACGAGGAATATCCTTGAGCGTGTATCACGACCACTCTCCGCTATCCAATCATTTTCTTATTTCTCCCATGTGGACTCTCCGGAGTAGGTGGCGGTACCTGGCCAGTGGCCACTAACCTTTCTTACGGGATTATTCCAAATGGAATATTTAGCTCTTCGATTCCATATCTCATCCCGCGTAAATATAAATATGAATTGTCGTATTACGTTCTGGCGTAGGATAACATGTTTTTTTTCGAAATATATTTTTTTCTCATGTCTCTGAAATTGAAATTGATAGAAAGAAAAACCTGGTTATTCTAAAAAATCAGGTCTAACGTGGTTAAATACAAATACTTAATGTTCCGATATCAATTGTTACATCTCAAAGTAATGCTTGAGATAAATAAGTATGATAGAAATGGTCGCGGGCTAATACCAACGTAAAAATCACTGTTATACTTTGCCAAATGAAGCCAAGATCCTCGCTGTCGCTCGCTGAAGAGATCCATTCAAGCCTCCGGCCCATCCGACTCACTCAAGGGCCAAACGTCTCCCAGCTTCCAACTTCAGATCCTGAATCTTCCAATATATCCAATTTTGTCGGAAGTTTGTGGTGGTTTGCGATGACGCATAACGCTAAAGAATTGAACTAAAATTAGGCATGAAGCAGAAATCCTTTACGCTAGAGACATCTAGCTGTGATTAAAAGAAGTATGCGTAATATGGTTTCAATGATGGCCGAAAAACTTTCGGGAAATCGTAATTAAACCAGAGTAAAGCAATGCCCGCATCATATACGGGCACTGCCCACGAAGGGATTTCCACGCGCCCGTTTCACGTACGGGCATAGTGCTGAAAGTGCTAAATACATGTTGGTACGAAGTGTCCTGATAACAAAAGCAACATCTCAAAGTAATGCTTGAGATAAATGAGTATGATATAATTGGTCTCCGGCTAATACCAACCTAATAATCATTGTTATACTTAGCGAAATGAAGTCAAGATCCTCACTATCTCACGCTAAAGAGATCCCATTCATGCCTCCCGCCCATCGGGAGATACCGCTCACTCAAGGGACAAACGTCTCCCAGCTTCCCGTCATCCCCCAACCATCGCTTCCCTCACGTCAGCACCAAAACCCACACGCTCCCCCTCGCCTCGGTTGAAACGCGCGGCGTCCCCGTGACTACGCCTCTGCCCGCGTCTCGTGATCAGCGCCTCGGATTCCGGAGCGGCCGCTGCTGTCTCTTAGCGAGGCATTTCAATTCCAGAGACCCCGTCGGGAGATTTACTAGCGCGGCTCCCTTGGGATGGCGCTGTGTCTGGCGCAGGCTTTTTAAGGCCCGGAATGGATGAGGTCTGTGTTTCGGGGTGTTTAACCAAAGGATACAAGCGGAGGAATGGGTGGGGGCGGGCAGAGGATACGGGGTGGAGGGTATTTCAGTGCAATGAATGGAGGGGGCCGTGGGGGGGGGGGATGTAGGGGTGGGGAGAAGGAAGAGCTAGGGGTGGGAGGGGAAAGAGTGAAAATCGAAGAGAGGAGGGAATGGGAAGCCGTGTTCTGGCGACGATTAAGATCTCGGAAGGTAAATGATGGTTAGGGAAAATTGCCAAAATATCCATTAGGCGGTGATTAAAACGTTACCAAGAAGTTTCAGCAATAGGGGAGGGGATAAGGAAAAAGCATTGTCGAAGGAGTCGGGTGAGCCCTTGAACTTCGCTGTGTCTTGAGGAGAATTTTTACGAAGCGCTGTGAAGAAATATTTGAAGTGTTACTGTTGAAGAGTGTTATGTTAAGCCATCTAGAGTAGTGCAGTGCCTATTGGAGTTTTATAGCAATATACGGAAGAGATCGCTTATAACATTTAGTTTTGTGTAAACATCTTGCGAGTTTGCTTATTCGAAGTAAAAAGTTTGGAATGCTTGGCTCAGGCATTTGTTTTTTCATAAATAAAGGAGTACTGCAGAATCATGAATATAATCTCTTTTATCGTTGGTTGTTTTACAAAATATGGGTAAAAATCTAATCAACGTAATGGCAATCGGAAACAATTCATGTAAGTACTTTACTTTTTGTGGAATTCTATATGGACGTTTCAGGAAAAACTTTGGATTTTGAAAGTGAATGAAATGGATACTTATTTTGAGGTATATTTTTACTCTTTTGAATCCCCATTTGATAATGTGCATGTTTGAATTTACTTTGTGTTACTGAAGCTTATTCAGACAAAATCCTTCTTCGATGAATTATGTGAATATGTAGGAGAAAGAAGAGGTTTTATGAGGCTATTTTGAGAATCTACTACTTACTTAGTTTTAGTCGCGTCCTCTCTGTGTGTTATTTTCTCGAGACTGTTGCCTACCATCCACATATCATCGTCTGAAAAGATGTATCCCAGATTTTTAAACGTAACCCAATACGCCACTCTATATATAGACGTTTGAAAAATCACAATGAAGGCTCAGTGAAATTTATATTGCTGCTTCCTTCGTAAAATTGCTGAAAAAGAGGCTGAAAAGGACGCCAGGGGTCAGTGAAGTAAAATAATTACATGGCACATTTGGGGAGCAAGTTTTGTGCAATACTAGAAACTCGAAATTCGATAACATCCTAAAGTTGAATCTAAAGACCCTAAAGATTGAAAGTCTTTTGTCTTGTTTCCTTTTCATTATTTGAATGCTTGAGCCAAGTTCGTTTTTAGTGAAAGATCCCCTAATTAAAACAGGAACTATTATTATTATTATTTCATGCCTAGCGTAAACATAGCTATATGGGCACCGATAAGTTTTTCCAAAGGCTTTATCTCCCAAACCGTCAATGTTTTAACCAACGTTGTATACGACGAAAACATTGCTCCCAGTGGTTATTCATATGGTTTTAATAACCGGATAGTATAGGGAAATGCCCCACCAAACAAGATTTATGGATAATGAAAAGTAAAGAAAACTTTGTAATTCCACCCAAAAAATTTAATGTACGACCCAGGTTTCGACGTGGCACGTCATCATCTGGTGGACATCGTACATTAAATATTTGTGTGGAATTACAAAGTTTTCTTTACTTTTTATTATGTTAGGTCGATTCCATGAAGTCACGCCCGAGACAACGAAGATTTATGGAGTTTCTAACAAGAGTTTCAAGTTGAATTTTATTTATCTTATTTTAGTGCGGGTGGAAATTATGTTATTTAATCATAATGCTTTATTGTCAGCTAAAGGTTAGAACTTTTTTATTATAATTAATAAATACATATATGTGGTTTGGAGCGAAGGCTACCAAAGCGGCCTCATGTTTTAGATCCTACTTTCCTGTGCGTGTTAGCGTTTTGGTGACAACAGTTTCCCCTCCTTTTAAGTAGGCTTTTTCAGGTTGAAGCTCTCCTCCGTTACAGGGACCTCCTACTCTAAAGCCTGTAACTTGGTAACGCGGGGTTCTAACTCCAGTGGTTTATCATTGCCTATGCAAAATTTGTATTATTATATTTATATTTATATTATATTTGTATTATATAATGCTAGTTGGGTATTTCCGTTGACATTTACAATATTCAATTGTCTATTAAAATGCAGCATAGTTTCATTCCTATCTCTTAAGTTATTTGCTAGTATATGCAATACTGTCGAAAATAAATACCTCTTTCGTTACTACCAATATTTTCTTGAGTTCCATCTATTAGGTTAACTGAAACATATCTTATCTCACTGTCAGAAACTATTATCCTAGTTACTATTATATATAATTCAACAAAAAGTGGCCTTTTCTGTCATTTGATACGGATTGCGATTAGCAAAATAGGCTTATAGACATATATTCATTCCTGATTTCTTGTATTTAAAAAGTATCTGAGTAATCTTTTTACAATCTGCTAAAATCTAAAAGACCTTAGGTGAATCACAATGGGAAGTGTACCCCATTCTTCCATCAGTCACTGTGCGGGTGGAAGTAAGGTAGGAGATTAGAATTCTCAGCAGGGCTAACGAAGCCCTGTTTCCGTCTGGTCAAAAGACGAAACATTATTTTTGACATTCCCAATATTTCAGCTCTCAATGTTTTCGGGTTGAATAAAATATACCTCCATTCTACCCTTAATAGTAGGATGCCCAACTTTTAGTCAATATATCTCTACCCATATCCGCCAATTTGGGTGTTGGTGATTTTGAGTTTTTATATGCGTTAAAATGATTATTTCGCCAAATTGGCCAAGTTGGGTAGGCATCATATGCCAAAGCTCACTTATCTCAAAGACATTTTCATTGAGTTTCTCCAAATGTTCGAGAATGGTTATCTAAATCTTTCATTAAAAGGCATGGAAGTGCTTGGTGTTTGGTTGACCAATGCGATGGAAGCAGGAAAAGGTAAAGTAACCACGATCCTCAAATATGATGGATTAGGGCATCCTAGTGTTAAGACTTAAAGTTAACACCCCATCTCTCCCTTTAACCCAATATTTATATCTTCACTAATTATCTTCCACTACATCAACATAACCTCTCTTTTTCCTTTGTGCTTGCGTACAGCTCTGTCAGGTGTATTTCGCAGGATTACACTTATTTTGACCTAAAGAAACAATTAGCTCTCACATACATTCTCACATGAACGTTTAAAAAACCGGAAGGAATCGAATGATTTAGGAGCAAGACCCGCACAGTAAATGCCTGTTTTTACTTTGAATCATCATGTATGTATTTATTTTGAATACCACAAATTTAATGTAGGAGTGCTTCATTTAGAAAAATTTAAAGAAATTATCACAAGGGGAAATTTTAGGTTTTGAGTAACCTGAGAATTTCCCAAAATAAATATAAAACTTATAGTTTGTTCCATAAGTTGTTACTGATGAATTTGCATCTGTGAATGTTATAATTGCTAACTGATTACCGAATGGGTATGCGAATAATAATGGGTATGAGATATCACACTCACTGCCTATTTATATATATTTTTGTGACCCTGTGGACATCTTATAAGTGCCTTACAGTCTGGTATTCCATAACCACAGGATAAACTTCATGAGGCACATTATGAGTTACTTCTCACCCAGAAATGTACACATTTTTAATAATACATTTAACTAGAGAAAAAGCATAAGAATGAGCAATACTGGGACCACCATAGGAATTCAGCTTTGGACACGAATTAAAAAAAAATATGGGAATGAACCATATATTTCATAACATTATCCTGGCCAATTCATATGACTTTTTAATGCGAATTGCACCCTCTTTGGTGTATATCTATTTACCAGTACGAGTGGCTGTGTACCACGTCATTCGTGCAATCGCAATGATTGGAAAATTTTCAACTTTCTTATAAAAATTCAGCTGGTGAAATGACATGAAAATTATAATTTTTATGTTTTCCTTAATTTGAGCATGTTATGACTAGAGTTTTCGGCACGGAATTCAAAATTCAAACGAAATTATATAGAAAAATGTTGTTTTCGAGTATTGGACTCGGTGTGACATTTTCATTTTTGTTAGCAATAATTTTGCTCCGAATAGCAAAGCTACGAAATATTTGTACTTAAAAGAATGTAATCAGCTATGGAGTAAATATACATTATTATTATTAATTTCAATTGTAAGGGATGTATTATTTTTCGTTAAGAATAAAATCTGCACGCGTGTAATCGAATTATTACGAAATGGATGCCATGTGCTAAAAGGCTACTTGTTAACATAGTACTGAATCATAAAAAAAAACAAATCGGTATGATGCATTTTTTCTCTTTTATCTATAGATATTACTGATGAGAACTCGTACGCAATGTTATACACTAACTCTGTGCGAAACAATAATCGCTCCAACCACATGCAGGTCAACTAACAAACCTCCCGTGGCCCGGCGGTTGTCCATGGAGCCCCGCCGAGGTCCCACCTCTCCCTGCAACGACGGCAGAGCCATCTGTTAGCATTCCTTAATACTGCGAGCACCTTCGCGCGTTTCCTCACCGCCTCCAACAACCTCCTTCCTTCCTTTCCATTGTGGGAGGCGGTGGGGGGGCGGGAATCCGAGACACCTATCACTTCGCCCGACCACACCACGGCACAAGAACATGCACGAGAGCGACGCCACCGATGACGACGACGATGAATGGGGTTACCCGATCGCTTTCACTCGCCCCCCCAATAAACACTTGCAACTCCTTCCCGGCTATAGCTGTAGTGAAACATGGCGGAAGTTGTGCAGAAGGCCCTTTTCCGTTAGATAGTCCCGTTTCCTACGAACTAGCCCCGAACGGACAATGAGGTAGTCATCGCGTTTGACTACAGAGGTACCCAAGGTTATAAACTTTCGTTGCCGTATTTTAAATGCTCAATTTTTTATTCACTTTAACATTCTATCTCTCTATGGCTCTTAATCCACATTTGTAGGTGGGCTTCTCCTATGGGTCACGAACAAAATAAATATGTTTTTATCCAGCTGGGTTTAAATCGTTATGACTGCCGTGAAACGCGCTGCTGAAAATGTAATCGCCCTCTTAATGTGGCTGGAGTGCTAATCGTGGGTCATTGATGGCACATTATTATAGTTTTTAAGCAAGTGGAAAAATTTTTGCACCACATCTCACGTGAGCGCATCAGTTTATGCGTTGGCACACACCATGCAGGCAGTCATGGAAATGATATGAGAATTGTATTTAAATCCTTTTTCCTTAAATAAAGCATGTTATAGCCAGAGTTTTCGGCGTGGCATTCCCAATTTAGACGAAATTGTATTAACTTATGTTTTTAAATATATATTTGACTCGCCTTGACATCCTGATAATTATGAACAACGATTACCATAATTAATATATATGTATTTTCATTCAAGTATTCTACCAGCTGATTGGTAGGTTCTTGGACAGTCCCCATTTTGTATCCCAACCTAATAGAAATTGTCTCGCATTCCCTCCTAAGGATGGCCCGTTATTAGATCCCTCTTCAATTCTTCATATCTTCTACCTCCTCTTATTTCGTCCAGAATTCCTATCCTCTTCCTTCCTCTCCTACGCTTCCCCAGTGTTCTCCCCTCTATCACTCTCTTCAACATGCCCTCTCCTCTCAAAACCTCCTCCATCCATCTCTTCTGCCTTCTCCGAACCTCTGCCACAAGCTTCCTCTCCTCTCCGACCATATCCAATACCTCCTCGTTCGTCTTTCTCGCCATCCAGCTAACCTTCTCCATCCTTCTCCAAACCCACATCTCAAACGCCTCAAGCCTACGCACATCCTCCCTTCGCAATGACCAAGTTTCCGACCCATATAGTGCCACGCTTCATATTAAAGTTTTCACCAGCCTCTTCTTTACGTCACTTCTCAGACCCTCCCTCATCAATTCCCTTCTCTTCGAAAATGCTTCTTTAGCGAGCGCAATTCTGCATCTGATGTCCTTACCACTAAACCCATTCGCCTCCAAAATACTACCCAGATACGTAAACTGCTCGACCTGTTCTATCTTCTGCCCTCCCACCCTTATATTCAGCCCCGCCTTCTTACTTCTAGAAAATCTCATTACTTTCGTTTTCTTGTGATTGATCTTCATCCCATACTTTTCGCACTGCACCTCTAATGCATTCACCATTGACTGTAACCCCTTGGCCGACTGACTAACCAATGCTTGATCATCTGCAAATCTCACTGATTTTATCAGCTCCCCTCCTACCTTTATTCCTACAGCCTCCTCCCCCCAAGCCTCCCTTACCATTTCTTCTGAATACACATTAAAAAGCAACGGCGATAGTGGGCACCCTTGCCTCACTCCCCGTCCTATCGTGGCCCATCCCGATTCTCCATTGGCTACCCTAACCTTCGCAGTCTGATTCATATACAAATTTCGAATCAGACGCCTGTCCCTCCAATCGACCCCTAATTTCTTCAACACTCTCATTAATTTCGTCCATTTCACCCGATCGAACGCCTTCTCGAAATCTACGAAGCATGAAAAAACATCCTGCCCATACTCTAGGTTTCTTTCTACTAGCGTCCTCATCACCGCTATAGCGTCTCGCGTTCCCGTCCCTCTCCTAAACCCGAACTGGTCGTCACCCAGGTATTCATTCGCCTTCTTCTCTAGCCTTCTGTTTCGAATCCTCAGAACTACTTTGGCCGCGTGGGATATCAAGCTTATTGTCCTATAGTCTTCGCAAGTTTTTGCCTTACTCTTCTTCGGTATAGGAATTAGTACAGTCTTCGCGAAGTCTTCCGGCCACACTCCATCCTCATAAATCCTACGAATTAGCGCAAAAAGTTTTCCTCTTCCGTTCTTCCCCATGCTCTTTAAAAACTCTGCAGGTATGTCATCTATTCCCACCGCCTTATTCCTTTTCATGTCTCGTAGAGCTCTTTCGATTTCGCTATCTAGGATACTTGGTCCGATGCCATCTCTGTCGATATCGTCTTCCCTTTCTATATCTAACCTATTGGGCCTTATTTCTTTACCATACAGCTCTTCAACATACTCCTTCCACCTCTCCTGGATCTCTCTCGGTTCTACGATTACCTTTCCCGTCTTGTCTGTTATCGTTGTAATTCCCCTTCCCTTATTACCACCCGTCAGTTCCTTTACTTTCCTATATAATGCGTCTGCTCTTCCCTCTTTTTGGTATTTCTCTAACGCGTCGATCTGTCCTCTCCACCACGCCTCTCTTGCTTTCTTTGTTTCTCTTCTAAGCCTGTTATTAAATTCTCGGTATTTTCTCTTACCTAGCTCTGAGTTTACACTCTTCCATTTCCTTCTCTCCTCCATCTCCCTGATCATCTCCTTCGTGATCCACGGTTTTCTAATTTTAGTTGCACTCACTACGCCTACCGTTGCTTTCGCCGCTTCTATAATTCCATTTTTCAAAATTCCCCATTCATCTTCCACTGATCTAACTCCATGATCCTCACCCATTATCTCATCCACCTTCTCCCGATACTTCTTCTTCATTGCCCCAGTTAATGCCTCCGTATTCCACTTACGTACCCTCCTTCCCATTCTTATCTTTTTCAGTTTTACCCGACATTTCATGACTAATAAGTTGTGGTCTGTGTCTGCATCAGCTCCTGGATAAGTATGCGAGTTTTTAACACTATTCCTGTATCTGTGACGTACCATTATATAATCTATCTGGAACCTGTCTGTGTCTCCCGGCTTCTTCCAAGTGTACCTACGTCGAGGATGATGTCTGAACCATGTATTTGTAATTACTAGGTTATTTCTGCGGCAAAACTCCACAGCTTTCTCGCCCCGGTCATTTCTTCTTCCTAGCCCGTAATCGCCCACCTCCCGCCCATCTCTTCCTTCACCCACCACCGCGTTCCAATCCCCCATTACTACCAGGTGCTTACTTCCTGGTATCCTACCAATTATTTCCTCTAGCTGATCGTACACCCCATCTACCTCCTCCTCTTTATGATTAGAGGTAGGCATATAAACCTGGATTATAACTAAATTCGTTGGTTCTGCTTTTAGTTCCACGACTATTATCCTATCACTCACTTGTTCTGCATGCACTACTTTTCTACCAAGTTTCCTATTCATTACGAATGCAACCCCGCGCTGACTTTCATTCCCTCCACTATAAATTACTCTATAGTCGCCGCTCCAGTAATCCCCGTCATCCTTCCATCTTACTTCACCCAGACCCATGATGTCTACACCCACCCTCTCCATTTCTTCCTTTATATTCTCTAGCTTCCCCGCCCTCAGCATAGTCCTAACATTCCAAGTGCCTATTCTTATAGTTTCGTTCCTCTTCTTAATCTTCTTTTCCTCTGCTGCTGCTTCGTCTGAGCAAGGATTTCGTGTGATGACGACCGCAGGGGCCTTGCTCCCACCGCTGCCGGGCACGACACCCGGCCCTCTTGGCCGAGTCCCGTAGTTGCCAGGATTCATTATCAATTGAGAACTGTCCATAATTTCAAGGTTTTTGTTTTAATTGAGGTAGTATTCCTTGGCCTTACTCAATAGTGTTTTTTACGTGACACCATCACTTCAGAGGCCGCCCCACTGGGGTCAGACGCCTTTTGCAGCCGCCTCACTGAGGTACAGACGCTGCGCGGACTACCATTCGTCTGTCTTCTAACCTTCGACCAATCTGGCATGGGCGACCCTACCAGGAGCAATGCTCCCGCCAGTGCAGCTCTAGGGGTCATCGGAGCACGCAAGCCCTTCAACCACGACAAGGTTGTAGTCCAAGAGAAGGGATATATGTATTATCATATATATTTAATATATGTATTATTTCCCGTTCATAAGAAAATCTGTGCGTATGCAATCAAATTATTACGAAATGTATGCCATTTTCCAAAAGGCTATTTGTTGACATAGCATTGAATTGCCAAAAATCCAAATCGGTATAATGCATTTTTTTTATTTTTTATCTATAAATATCACTAATGAGAACACGTATGCAAAGTTACACGCGAATCTGTGCGTAATCAAACATCACTCCGATCACCTTAAATTGAATGCAATTATGTTCGCAGTCTTGTATAGAATGTTCTGTCCGCACTCCTGGCGCAGCTTCTCTGCCAGCCGGGAGACTCTTTCCCCCGCTGCCGCCACCAATTCTCCCACGTGTCTTTCTGTGCGTCCGATTATACCTCATTTCACTTTCATGGGTTCAGTGCTTGGGGAGTCAAAGGAGAATCTGCACCCTTCAAACCATCTCCAATGTACGTGAACACTCTTAAGCAAAAACACCGTGCGGGCATGTTAAATATCTATTTCAGAAGCAATCATTACCTATCTAATTTTACATTCTGGAAAAATCATATAATGTATGCTGAGTTACATATATTTTTGTTGCACAATTTCACGTTGTCAGTTGTATTTTTAACCGTGCTTACATTGGTATTCTTTTATGTTAATCTTTAGCTTCCTTTTCATCAGGTTTTTCACGCCCCCTTCTTATGCTGGCGTTTTTCTGCAGTGGATTTCAATTATCCTGATTTTTCGCCACGAGTACAGAAATGTATCTCTAATTATGTCACAATATTTATTTTTTTTAATTATTATTAGTGTTCAATATTAATGAAAACTAATCATTTTGGGAAGAGAATATACTGTATTTATTTACATAAAAAATGGGCAAATTCACGCACACATTTTTATTGATGTATTTTACTTTTTTTGCACTGGAGAAAACAAAGAAGATCATTTGTAAGTACATGCTGCTATATAATTTTGATAAGGGGTTAGATGGAAGAGGAGAGACTAATCTAAATAAGAGAGTAAAAAAAACATAGTAAATTATGGTATGAGAAAAGGTGCATTTATAGGCTATCAATATTGACCCGAGGCAAGCTAAAAAAAAAATATCTCTCAGTTGGGATTGCGTAATAAAAACCTCATCAATTAGAGACACCCAACGTGGGTGATAGCATTATATTACTAATTAAGGAGGTACGATCGAGAAATGAAAGTTATGTAATTTTTTTCATATTATGGGTTCATTTCATTCAAGTATTCTACCAGCTGATTGGTAGGTACTTGGACAGTCCCCATTTTGTATCCCAACCTAATAGAAATTGTCTCGCATTCCCTCCTAAGGATGGCCCGTTATTAGATCCCTCTTCAATTCTTCATATCTTCTACCTCCTCTTATTTCGTCCAGAATTCCTATCCTCTTCCTTCCTCTCCCACGCTTCCCCAGTGTTCTCCCCTCTATCACTCTCTTCAACATGCCCTCTCCTCTCAAAACCTCCTCCATCCATCTCTTCTGCCTTCTCCGAACCTCTGCCACAAGCTTCCTCTCCTCTCCGACCATATCCAATACCTCCTCGTTCGTCTTTCTCGCCATCCAGCTAACCTTCTCCATCCTTCTCCAAACCCACATCTCAAACGCCTCAAGCCTACGCACATCCTCCCTTCGCAATGACCAAGTTTCCGACCCATATAGCGCCACGCTCCATATTTAAGTTCATATTATGGGTACTAATAGAAAAATATTTCCTCCATCTATATCAGTCAAAAGATACCACTCATGCCACACTTATTTATCCATAAATTGCAGTTGAAATTACACATGCTTAGTGGGCAGAATGGGAATCACCTTGGAAAAAGCTCTGTTTCATATCGCAAACATAAGTCATTTTTTTCTGAAAACTGATATTATGTTGGTAGTTTTCCGAGAAATAAAATGGTAACCTTACAAAGGCACTGACCAATCTCAGTTTTTAAGATATTAGCGTTCTTTTGCAGTTATTGCAGATGAAATTCGTTAGTGAGTTTTAAATGGCGCTGCAGTCGTCAGAGGCTTTAGCAACGCTGCAATCCGCGGTTAGTTTGAAATACTCGGTTACCTCCAATGTATCCCCATTTGATAATGTGCATGTTTGAATCTACTTTGTGTTATTGAAGCTTATTCAGGCAAAATCCTTCTTCGATCCGATCTAATTCTGGCGTGGCCACGGCATGGAACTGCAATCTTGCCTCCAATTTGAGTTATTTTTAGCGCATAAGAAGCTTTATTAAGTTCCCGAGGGTCTTTTATACGCGGAAACTTTCATTGTCTATATATATCAAGTCAGGGTATATTGTTTATATATATCAAGTCAAGCTTCATAATTTGGGAGGACCCTGGCACAGAAATTCGCAAATTATGATATATACTAGGAACGTGTTTGAGTGTCCTCTTCGCCTGGGAAGTTCGTGAGAGAAATTTGTGCATTAATTTCTTATTATGCGAGCAATTGACGTACGATAAATATCAAGCTCAGTATCAATGATTAACTGGAATGCTAAAACCATCAATGTACGCCAAAATACCCTGTTAAAAGTTATTTAGAAAATACGAAGTGAGGGATATCCCTTCAATCACTAGATATTTCTTTCACTTTCATCACATCGGCCTTGCCAGATTATTTTACAAATGAATAAAGTAATTATGAAAGACACTTTAATGTGGATCCGAATGAATATTCTAATTTATTTCTAATTTGTAATATTTACATAATTACTGGCAGTGTCAGCATAGTATAAATTAATTTATACCTGAAGCAAAATCACTACTTAGACTCCATTTCCAGGACGAGAAAAGTATTTTTTTTAACTTTTTTCCATGATTACTGTGGATCTTTAGTGCATTTCTTTTTCTTTGCGATAGCTTAGGCATATTTTAAGAGATAGGAGTATTTTGTTCAACAGCCTAAAAACGTGTCAAAAGAAGTAAAGTTACTCTTCGGTTTTGACTCATACGGTCGCGAGTCAACGTCCTCAAACATAGCGTTTCCGAAATAGTTTCACAGGTAAACATGATATACATATCTAGCGTACTATATTACCCTAGGGCCTCTCCGCTCCAACAATGTAGTCCAGGCCCATGCCTAACATGCTCAAAAATGCTCCAGGTCCATGCCTAAAGCAATCTTGAAAAAACGTGCGTTTCGAACTTACTTTTCCCTTCCTTGTAGTGCATATTTTTAGTGGTTGCTGATAAATTCCCTTACTGGATTTTCATTTAATGAAAAGAATAGGTGCTGACCTAAAAAAAATGAATATGGGAGTATTTATTGGCTATGGGAATTGGGAGATACTATGACCTGAATACAGCTCCAAATGGCGTCTGAGTGACCTTCGAAGGCACCATGTACTGTATGACTGTAGTGACCAAATCAAATTTAGTCACATATTAATTCTACATGACACCCTCTACATGATGGCTTAACATTTTAATCGGGCAACTATGGGCATTGCAAAAAATTGGCAAACAATTTCATGATCTTCACATGTATTTTCGTTTTATTTGAAACCGCTGCACTGCCAATGCACAGAGTCACCCTACGTCAAATATGTATATATGTGTAATTTAGGATGACCTCGACCACCAACTATAGTTTTTAACATGATCCCATGTGAGAAATAGAAATTATTGCCTGTTACGTATGTCCATCACACGGCCAAATTTGTGTCCGACCCTGACCTTTAAGAGGCCCATAAAATCCAAAATATTTGTTTTAAAGAAAACGTTTTACACGTTTTCATTTGGCTACTAGTTGAAGATACTCTGAAGATTTCAGCGAAATCAAAAATGTGATGTCCCAAGACCTACCTTTTTCTGCCCCACTCTCTCGTGCAATGGCCCTTACAGTGGTTCCACCGTAAGGTGACTTGAATGTCAACAAATTATTGCTAAGGCTACTTATAGAAAACTTCATACTCTTCCATGCAATTTCATTACCGAGTGTGAATTTGAAATTGCACGGTGTTTACTGCAAGATTGCGTGAAGTATAGGGGAAATAGTGTTTATCGATTTTATATGAATGACATTTTTGCGAAAAACTGTTTTAAGGAAACGAATTTTCCCAGGAATAAAAATTAAGCAGCTTAATTTATTATTCTTTTACGTATTAGCAATTTTAAAAAACTTCAAATTTGAGTAATTCACAAATGAGTGGAGAAGTTATATTATTAAATAAAAAAATAAAATGGCATGAAATAAATAGAAACGGGGCTGCAGTAGGCTATAAGGGCTAGAAAAATTGATCACTAATGATATTTTTGTCGAAACATCTGCATACTAGGTTTTGTACCTTAGGCTATTTTTTATATAAGTCATGTTTTCGGTGAAAGTGGAATTTTTTAATAAGCAAAGAGAAAGGTGGAATTTAGTAATTGTTTCAACTCGAGCTGTCGAATTGGAGCCTCCTTAATGCTTTATTCAAGTGGACGGAAAACAACGCGGAAAGCGGAAAACGGGAAAGCGTCTAGCCAATCACACAGCGGAAAGCGAAGAGAAGCCAATTCCGCCGCTGCGGCCGGCGGAACTGGCGGATAGAATGTGCTGATATTTCCGCTTTCCGAAAGCGAAATGTGATGTCAAAAACAATAGAAAAGCTGTAAACACCTTGGCTGCGGGAAAACAATTAAAAATCTCGGAATCAGGACCTCTATAATATACAAACTCTTTGCATTATATATGCAATTTTGATTATTAAATTTACAACATAATTTTTATTAATAAGGAAATGAACGTAATTACTCATTAAATTCTTCTGCATTTTCGGCTTTCCACTGCGTAGGTTGCTTTTTAGGACAACAGTCGAAGAACTTCGACCTGAAGACACCCGTTGGAATACGTGCGAAGCTGTTGTCTTAAAAAGCAACCTACGCGGTGGAAACCCGAAAATGCAGAACACTTCATCTGAACGCCACGGAAACCTACGATGGAATATCGTAAATACTCGTTGCCACACTCTTCTACTCATTTAACTTTATGAACTCGTCGAGTAAATTCAAACCAGCGTAAATGAATTTATTATTCAAAGTTTTTCCGTACGAACGTAATTACTCATTAAATTCTTCTGCAAATTCGGGCTTCCACCGCGTAGGTTGCTTTATAGGACAACAGTTGAAGTACTTCGACCTGAAGACGCCCGTTGGAATACGGGCGAAACTGTTGTCTTAAAAAGCAACCTACGCGGTGGAAACCCGAAAATGCAGAACACTTCATCTGAACGCCACGGGAACCTACGATGGAATATCGTAATTCCTCACTGCCACACTCTTCGACTCATTTAACTTTATGAACTCGTCGAGTAAATTCAAACCAGCGTAAATGAATTTATTATTCAAAGTTTTTCCGTACGAACGTAATTACTCATTAAATTCTTCTGCAAATTCGGGCTTCCACCGCGTAGGTTGCTTTATAGGACAACAGTTGAAGTACTTCGACCTGAAGACGCCCGTTGGAATACGGGCGAAACTGTTGTCTTAAAAAGCAACCTACGCGGTGGAAACCCGAAAATGCAGAACACTTCATCTGAACGCCACGGGAACCTACGATGGAATATCGTAATTCCTCACTGCCACACTCTTCGACTCATTTAACTTTATGAACTCGTCGAGTAAATTCAAACCAGCGTAAATGAATTTATTATTCAAAGTTTTTCCGTACGAACGTAATTACTCATTAAATTCTTCTGCAAATTCGGGCTTCCACCGCGTAGGTTGCTTTATAGGACAACAGTTGAAGTACTTCGACCTGAAGACGCCCGTTGGAATACGGGCGAAACTGTTGTCTTAAAAAGCAACCTACGCGGTGGAAACCCGAAAATGCAGAACACTTCATCTGAACGCCACGGGAACCTACGATGGAATACCGTAAATACTCGTTGCCGCACTCTTCTACTCATTTAACTTTAAGAACTCGTCGAGTAAATTCAAACCAGCGTAAATGAATTTATTTTTCAAAGTTTTTCCGTACGAACGTAATTACTCATTAAATTCTTCTGCAATTTCGGGCTTCCACCGCGTAGGTTGCTTTATAGGACAACAGTTGAAGTACTTCGATCTGAAGACGCCCGTTGGAATACGGGCGAAACTGTTGTCTTAAAAAGCAACCTACGCGGAGGAAACCCGAAAATGCAGAACACTTCATCTGAACGCCACGGAAACCTACGATGGAATATCGTAAATACTCGTTGCCGCACTCTTCTACTCATTTAACTTTAAGAACTCGTCGAGTAAATTCAAACCAGCGTAAATGAATTTATTTTTCAAAGTTTTTCCGTACGAACGTAATTACTCATTAAATTCTTCTGCAAATTCGGGCTTCCACCGCGTAGGTTGCTTTATAGGACAACAGTTGAAGTACTTCGATCTGAAGACGCCCGTTGGAATACGGGCGAAACTGTTGTCTTAAAAAGCAACCTACGCGGAGGAAACCCGAAAATGCAGAACACTTCATCTGAACGCCACGGAAACCTACGATGTAATATCGTAAATACTCGTTGCCGCACTCTTCTACTCATTTAACTTTAAGAACTCGTCGAGTAAATTCAAACCAGCGTAAATGAATTTATTTTTCAAAGTTTTTCCGTACGAACGTAATTACTCATTAAATTCTTCTGCAAATTCGGGCTTCCACCGCGTAGGTTGCTTTATAGGACAACAGTTGAAGTACTTCGATCTGAAGACGCCCGTTGGAATACGGGCGAAACTGTTGTCTTAAAAAGCAACCTACGCGGAGGAAACCCGAAAATGCAGAACACTTCATCTGAACGCCACGGAAACCTACGATGGAATATCGTAAATACTCGTTGCCGCACTCTTCTACTCATTTAACTTTAAGAACTCGTCGAGTAAATTCAAACCAGCGTAAATGAATTTATTTTTCAAAGTTTTTCCGTACGAACGTAATTACTCATTAAATTCTTCTGCAATTTCGGGCTTCCACCGCGTAGGTTGCTTTATAGGACAACAGTTGAAGTACTTCGACCTGAAGACGCCCGTTGGAATACGGGCGAAACTGTTGTCTTAAAAAGCAACCTACGCGGTGGAAACCCGAAAATGCAGAACACTTCATCTGAACGCCACGGGAACCTACGATGGAATATCGTAATTCCTCACTGCCACACTCTTCGACTCATTTAACTTTATGAACTCGTCGAGTAAATTCAAACCAGCGTAAATGAATTTATTATTCAAAGTTTTTCCGTACGAACGTAATTACTCATTAAATTCTTCTGCATTTTCGGGCTTCCACCGCGTAGGTTGCTTTATAGGACAACAGTTGAAGTACTTCGATCTGAAGACGCCCGTTGGAATACGGGCGAAACTGTTGTCTTAAAAAGCAACCTACGCGGAGGAAACCCGAAAATGCAGAACACTTCATCTGAACGCCACGGAAACCTTCGATGGAATACCGTAAATACTCGTTGCCGCACTCTTCTACTCATTTAACTTTAAGAAATCGTCGAGTAAATTCAAACCAGCGTAAATGAATTTATTTTTCAAAGTTTTTCCGTACGAACGTAATTACTCATTAAATTCTTCTGCAAATTCGGGCTTCCACCGCGTAGGTTGCTTTATAGGACAACAGTTGAAGTACTTCGACCTGAAGACGCCCGTTGGAATACGGGCGAAACTGTTGTCTTAAAAAGCAACCTACGCGGTGGAAACCCGAAAATGCAGAACACTTCATCTGAACGCCACGGGAACCTACGATGGAATATCGTAATTCCTCACTGCCACACTCTTCGACTCATTTAACTTTATGAACTCGTCGAGTAAATTCAAACCAGCGTAAATGAATTTATTATTCAAAGTTTTTCCGTACGAACGTAATTACTCATTAAATTCTTCTGCATTTTCGGGCTTCCACCGCGTAGGTTGCTTTATAGGACAACAGTTGAAGTACTTCGATCTGAAGACGCCCGTTGGAATACGGGCGAAACTGTTGTCTTAAAAAGCAACCTACGCGGTGGAAACCCGAAAATGCAGAACACTTCATCTGAACGCCACGGAAACCTTCGATGGAATATCGTAATTACTCGTTGCCACAATTTTCTACTCATTTAACTTTATGACCTCGTCGAGTAAATTCAAACCAGCGTAAGTCAATTTATTATTCAATGTTTTTACCAATTTATAATGCCATGGTATTGTATAATGTTACACATATCTAGATAATTTCAATAATCGATGCAAATTGTCAAATTATATCATCAAAGATCAATTAAGAATGGAAGTGGACCCAAAACTCCCAACGGGCATAGTACCGTTTTGCATGAAGTTAGATTTCTGCAAGCATATGAATTCACTTTAATTATAACTGGTTTATAATTTTTTATATAACTTTTACATAGCAACAAAATATCTTGCCAATCATGCCTCGAATGAAAATGTTAATCGTTATTAAAATGTTTCCCGTTTAAGGTCATTTATTGTGAATTCATTCTTAGCATGTACGGAAGACTAATTGCAGTATAGCTTCGATTAAATATAATTATATTTATATTTTTGAATATTTTTAATATATGTTACCAACTCCATCGTGTTAGAATCTGGTGTTGCTCTTCTGTAACTCACATTAAATGCTTTACATAAAAGTTAAATTTACATTTGCCTCATTCCATTATTCAGACCTCATTTTTAAGAAAACACTCATCTTTCCAATGATATGAAAATATTTGTTCCTTACTGGACTACTTTTCGAGCAATATGCCTAAAAATATAAGCTGTTTTACTTAGGGTAGATTATAGCTGTGCGCTCAAGAGGAAGAATATTTTTAAAAATTGAAATTTACAACACCTAGATTTCTTTAAAAATACTAACGGTGAGTATAGGACACTGCCTCTGGCATTACTCGGTGGAACTCATTCATTTTTGATGAAAAAACAGGCACTTTGTTATAATTCCACAGTTTATTAGAAGCAACACGACCTAGGTTTCAGTATCATCAAGTGGCTGATCCATCCATGATGCCATCACCTGATGATTGCATGAGATACTGAAACCTAGGTCGTGTTGTTTCTAATAAAGTGTGGAATTATAACAAAGTGCCTGTTTTTTCATTAATAACGGTGAGTAGTTTATATGTTTGCACAACTATTTATAAAAAAATATCAATTACTCACCGCAGGAATTTTTACAGAATCGCAAAAAAACCTTCTGTTGTTAAAATGTTTCTACCGTGTGGCGTGAAAAAATGAACCAAGTTAGAGACTTATGTAGATGCATTTATTTCATCATAGAGAATTTTTGCCAAGTATAACTATATTTTTGCGCCATTTTTATTACAATATTATTCACACTTCTTACAGACGCTGAAATTAAAAAGTGGAGTTCGAATATTGTCTCCATTATGACTAGGGCAATATTTCGCTCAAACTACCTACCTTGACTCTTTCTTTCCTCTACCTCTCTCTCCCCTCGATCCTCCCAACACGCCCCCCGCTGCTTCCCTCCCCGCCCACCGTGTCTCTCTTTCTGTGCCTAAGACGCATGGCGTGTTTACTTCTACTCCCTTTCCCGCCGGTAAACTAAAACCCTGCCACCACAAAAAACCATCATTCATCCATTCTCTCGGGCCATTTCTCTTTTCAACCTCACCACACCCCTCTCACATCACTTATGCCTCCTCTTGACAGCAAAACTCGACCTGCTTCGCCGCCTCCTTCCTCGCCCGCTCGCCAAGGCTGGTAAAACTTCCACCATGCGAGGACATTCTGCTCTGCCTCCTCCGCCTCGCTTCCTCCCCGAATCCGTAAACATCGCCCCCGCCGCCCCCTATGCCACGCCTCCCCTATGCCCCACCCCCTATGCCATGCCCCCCCCCCCCTGCTCGGCGTCAAGACCCATCCACCTTCCTGCTTCTGCAGGAGGCCGATTTGGGGAAATGTGAAATTATTGAAAAATGTTAATCAATGATTCGATACTTTGGATTCTTCACTCGGGGGTGCAGTCTCTGCTCCTGGCGGGGGAGTGGAGTGCGCACGGCCGCACGACTCCCCTAATGCACGCTCCTCCCGCTCCCGTGCACCCTGACCCCACTGCAGGTGCGCTCACGCCACGATCCCTGTTGACTCGACGGGCGACCAGCTCGTCCCGCGCAAGGTCGTTCACTCGTGCGCGGGGCGATCCCGTGTCGCGGGGCCCACTGCCGGCGCCACAAGCGCAGGACGCCCCAAGCGCAGGACGCCCCAAGCGCAGGAACCTCACCTCCTTTCTCACCTCCACGTGACATTAATCCACACGCGAGGGTAAACAGCACGACGGAAGGCACGTTACGGGTGACGGGGAGTTTTAATCATATGGTTGTATTGATAATCATTCGTTTATTGCTATTCAAAGTTTACTGGTGCCCCCTAATTACAAGCGTTGTAATAAAAAGAAAAAAAGTAGATAAATTATAATAAAATAACGTCATTAAGTAAAAATTATAATGGTGACATAAAGTCAACAGCGTCTGGCGAGATGTGGTGGAACTGCATTATCAAAATTGATAAGTAATCGATATAGTACCGTCCACTTTATTTTAAATGTATAGCATGTGTTTCGTCTTTTTTACTTAGCCATCTTCCATTGTACCCGGAGATTGGTAGGTATGTAAAAATGCCGAAACACGTGTTATAAATTTAAAATGAAGTGGGCTGTACTATATCGATTACTTATCAATTTTTAAAATAGTAATATAAGTAAATTAAATGATGACATAAAACATTACTAAACAAAGAAAGTATTTTCCTCATAAGAATCGTCATTGAGTCGAAATATATGTCAGAATCAGGGTTTTACGCAAGGGAGTCATTCGCCGTACGCATTATAAGGGCGAGCGGTTCGAACCGCGTTGCATCCACTCTTCCGAAATGACTTCGAAAAGTGTAGTATGTCTGGCTCTACGCATGTGGACGTTTATATTTGCGAGGCCAAGGAGATGGTTCAAGTCAATTGCCCCGTTCAAAATGCTGCGTAGGAAAATTACGTAGGTAGTCTTCTTTTTGACTTTAAGAGGAGTAAGATGAAAAATCTTGCACAAATTGGGGTAGACATGGAAAATTTCCCAATCAGCAAAAATATGTGCTTTGAGGATACGATCAGCGTATTTTGTAGGAACATGTAGGATATACAAGTATACGGGTATCGTATGTATGAATCATATAAAAAGATGTGCTGCGAACATGAAAAAAGCACTACTGAGAAAACGCTTAGCATATGAACTGTGGATGTGCTCAGAACACATACGGCACTAGTTCCCTCAGTATATTCTGAGGACGTGCTCCATGAACTCAGTATATGTGACACAAGTCATAAGTCGTCGCATAAGTAAACTTCCTTAGTAACCATGTAACTATGACCTTTGAAGAATGATGAAAGATTAATGAATGATGATGAAAGATTAATGAATGATGATGAAAGATTAATGAATGATGATGAAAGATTCTTTACCAATGGAATTACGTTGTATTTACGTACAATCCTACGAATGTATGTAAAATAAGACAAAACTATCTTTATTTTAAAGTGATTTTAAAATATTTGGGTTCAGTTTTTGCTGAGATAGTTTCAACATATCACATTATTTCCCGTAGGACACCATATTACGTTTCTGTAAAACTAATTAGTTTTTCATTGAAACCAAAAGCGCTCAACAGGATATAAAGCTTAAAAGTAAAAATAGATCGCTTACAGACGAGTGACCGCTCATTCTAATGCAATGCCAAAAGTTATGGAGATTCTTAATCATGATATCATTCTCTGATACCCTTAAATTGCATATAATTACTTTATTTGCACCGCACAATGCCGCAAATGCAGGAGTATCAATACTACATCTAGTATAAAATGTCACTTCATTATGTACCGTTTAAATTTCAATCAAATATTTTTCAACGAAGTATGAACTCAGGCTTTCACGTCCCACTATCTGGAAAAAAGAGCTCCTGTGTTGAGCGCCGCGTCGCGTTGTCGGTTATCACGAATGTAATGTTAGCCAAAATTTCACGGTGAAAAAAACCTAACACACAAAAAAAAACAAAAGTCAATGGGTGAAGTAACCTTCATTCTGGTGAATTAAGGGTGAGAAGGTGCGCATAATAAGCCTCAATAACGTCGCATGTCGCCACGTCAATGTTGTGAAATGATTACGCCGAACCATTGGGGGAAAGTACCCCAATTGTGAGTGAAAATAAAATATTGGGTACCTAGTGTGACTGTGTGCGTGAACAATAAATCTGGCGTTTACAAAAAAATCAATTACACTTATAAGCAAAATATTCGTTACTAAGGTCATGTTTGATCTAACGTGAGTAAATACTGACAGTTAAATGTAATGGGTAGAAATAACATGGTATTTTGTATTTGTATAATATATTTTCTCTTTACTTTATTCTCTTTACTTTATGGCTTTATGAAATTTCATTAATGCAAGTTTGTGTAGGTGTTGTTTCCTTATTATTTATTTTTATGCATATTAGCAGTACCTAATTACTTTTCTTTTTTTAAAATGTCCTTGTCTTTTTCCCTCTTTATTTTTGCAAGTTTTCAGTTATTTTATTTTGTAATTATTTTTTCCATTTAAATATAATTATTTATTTACATTCTCTTTTAATTTCATCTACTATGGTATATTGGAATATTTGAAAGAAATATTGGTGGAAATTAAAGCTCGAAAATAGCCATGCTCCACCTTTGGATACTCCAGTGATATGTGTAACCCATTTATTCAATCATAAAAACACTCAGAAGGCAAAATACGTGTTTTTGACCAGAAGGAGAAAGGAATTAATAGGGAAGAAATAAAATGGTAGAGCACAATGGTGAGGTCAGGGTCCAGAAAATGAAAATGACGTCTCTAGACAAATGCGGTGGAACGTGAATGGCGAATGAAGGAAGAGGAACTCATTGCAGTTTTCCTCAGAGAAATGTTTTATCCAAACTATTTCAATTTCTTACATCAAAACGGCTTGACAATGATATAAAATATCGAATCCGGTCACATTGAACAATTTTCTGTGGAAAACTGCAGAGAGTTCTTATTTCGTCGAGGAATAAATGACCGATTCCTTCAGAATAAAATTTCACTGGAATGAGAATCGAACCCATGCCCTCCACTATTGCAACCGACACGATTTATTAATCGTGTATCACAATCCGCAGTTTTTTCATCGTTCAGAGCTGTGGGGAATGATTTTCCGTGACAATAATAAGTGGAATTTAATCAAATTAGTGGATTAACATTTAACTGATTTACCAAAATTGACAAAATATGCATGTAAATGCTAACCTTCGAAAAATAAAAATGAAAATAATGAACTATGAACTAAATTTATAATGAATTAAGAACAGTTTTGAGGTCAAGAATAACGGAATATGAAATATTTATTCAAAGTTATCGACCAAAGCACATTTAATTGCTAGGAATGTTTCAAAATTATGTGTGAAATACATTATTTTATGAAAATATTCCGTGAATAGCTTCTTTTTCCTTTATCACACCCATTATTTATATCTATCTACCACATCTATAATTGTAAACCCTAACCTTTCTTGCCATTTATAGGCAAAATATATTCGCGATAATCTGACGTCTTATTTCTTATAGTAACTTATCAATAAGTGGAAATCGCTTGTTTTGTCGTTTAATTATGCATAGTAATAATCTAGTTAACTGAAATTGTTTATATTTAAAGCGGTTAAACTAAAACAGTATTCCGGTTTCGTGAGGGGGGCGTGGGGAAGATAGCCTTGAACTTCGAGCATGCTTTCCCATTACTGAATATGAGCGATATGTTTTTCCAGGACCAATAGAGAAAATGTTCTACTTTTTATTTGAAATAACTATAATGTACCTACGCGCAAAATTTTAAGTTAAACGGCTCATTACTTCATTCATTCCGACGCTAAATAGAAAACAGTGATTTGGGGAGCCCATTGGAACTCGTGAGATGTAGGCAGTTAAGTCGTGTGAAATCATATTATGAATTATTTTTATATTCGTCATTTATCATTGATGATCCGCTCAGTTGCGCAAACAAAGACGCAGAGTTACTCTTATAACAGTCAACAATTTACATCACGACGCAAACATCTTGCATTGAGAAAGTTTTGCTGGCTCTATTTTTAGTTTAAAATATTATCATAATTAAAAATGAAGACCGAATTCTTTAAATTGTCTGCAAAGAGACTGCTAGGTTAAGATACAAGACGAAATCAATGTAAATTAAACATGATCCAGGTAATTATCCGTTTGTTTATTCGTCAAACGATGCATTATTTGTGATTGCGTTGGCTATGTAGTGCCGTTATTTATTACGTGAAATAGGTTAATCGTCACCTTTAAGTAGTACAATACAAAACTATTTTCTAAGAATTGTTTTCCTTTGCCGCGACGAGTCGTAAATTGTGTAATATATAAATATATGAGTTTATGACCCGCCACGGTACCGTGGGTGGATTGAGTAGCTCACGGTACCGTGCCGGTCCCAAGCCCGGTTAAAGGAGGAGGGTTGGTGAGTGAAGCTAGCGACCTACTCACCGTAATAAAAATTAATTGCTCAAAGTATTGATACAATGCCTCGGAATCGGACTGCTAGCCATATTACGACCATAGCAAGAAACAGGACAACGAATAACGGAAAAATGAAGAAAAAATGGAAAAGGGAAAACATTTTTAGAATAGGTACATGGAATATACACTCATGGAATGGAAGAGAACAAGAGATAATATTAGAGTTGGAAAGAAACAAAATCGACTTATACTGTATTACAGAAACTAAAATAAATGGAAAAGGAACCAGCATATACAACAATTATATTCTTATGTATAGTGGTGTAGAGAAGAACACAATAGCGTGATTCCGGTGAATATAGAGCCAGGTTAGATGCAAACGCGGGTCGAGATATGATACTGCAAATTATGATAACTCACTGGTCATTTGATTTATACTTCCATCATTATACTTTTTTAGTGAATAGCAACTTAAAAGAATGTACAGGCTTGATCAGTGAATAGCAGTATGAGTTTCCGGAACAGTTAATGATGGTGATTATAATTACTTGTTATTTAATCGTTATGCTACATGTATTTGCTCCATTTGGGCTGCTTCGGTGGGCTGTGGGCAAAGGTAACGGGACTCAATTTCGTTTGAATTTGCTACCCTTTTGGAAATTTCAGATCAGGTCTGACCTGAGCCTGATCAGGTCTGATCTGAACCTGATCAGGTATGATCTAAACCACTTCAGGTCTGATATGAGGATCGGTCAGGTCCATGAACTGAACTATCAGATATGTCCTGAGAGCCAGAACAGGTAATTGATATAAATCTCAACTTCAATTTGATCCAAATCAGCATATCAATTAAATACAGGAAAGGAGTTCCGATCTGACCTAATGACACCTCTAATCCAAATAATGATACTAAATTTTAAATAGTAGATGGTTATTAACTAAATTGTTTCACAGGTGATCTTCGAAAAGTATACCTGTTCTAAGAAAGTCTATCAAAATATGTATTAGCATAGAATCATACTATTTTGGAGATGAATAAGAAATACAAACCAACTCAAGTAACAAAAATATCACTAAGTTTTAGAATCCATTTTAATGTAAACATTTTCTGTGCATGTTAAAATAAGGACACATACATAAGAACTTACAAATTCCTTTCATACTTATTAGGTGACACACATACATATTTTCCAATATGTATATACATTTTTTACATTAATAGAATGACAGACATCAATTGCTTCAGTTCCCTGAATACACAGAATAAGGAGTCATTTTAGGTTGGATTTGAGGTGGTGAAATATCTTTGGTGCAATATTAAATCTTTTGGTCACCACACATACACCAGTTATCTAAGACTCAAAAAAGCACTCAATTTTGGCAGGAAATTTTTAATGCCTACCCTGAATTTGAACAGTGAAATTAGTTCTTTTTACCTCCTTTCTAAAGGCGTAATGAATAAATCAAGCCATCCTGTAAGACGGCCCTAGAAAAGATGTCTACCATCTAAATGACCTTCATATGAATTTATTTTATCCACGACAATCTTA
This sequence comes from Pyrrhosoma nymphula, assembly GCA_963573305.1. Lineage (NCBI taxonomy): Eukaryota > Metazoa > Arthropoda > Insecta > Odonata > Coenagrionidae > Pyrrhosoma > Pyrrhosoma nymphula. The sequence continues at coordinate 97,933,680 of OY754332.1, read as the reverse complement.
GGAAGTACCATAGTAGCTAGTTGCTTTCCTAAACCTCTCACTTGAATATCATCTACACATTTTGATTTGTTCATGATATATTTAAAATAGAAATGGCATGATATCATATTTAGAATGTTTGATAGCTTAATTGTAATGTTTTGAGTGCCATGAATAATTTTGAGAAGCCTCCCATTTATGGATTCAAACTCAAATGTTGATATTTCCCACAAGGGTCATCAATGTCTGACAGAATCAACCATATGAGTCAGTTGGTGGAAATTTTTATGTTGCAAATCTGTCACCATATAATTTAACCATTTTATATGCAAACAATTGCAGATATTTTTCTGCTAAGTCAATTTCTTCAGCTGAAATGCTTTCTTGTAGGAGCAAATAAATAGAACCAACAAATAGTAACAATTGGTGATAAAACTGAATAGGTAAAACATGCTCTATACATGGAACTAAATAATACAACAACCATGCCCTCTACTCACAGTCAGATGCTTTCCAAGGACAACGGTCACTCACACTTCTCGGAGTACGCGTGACCTCAAATGGTGGACTTGCTGAAAGAAGGGCATTGTCAATTTCTTGGACATGGCGACCTATATACCATGCTTCTCCATGGTGAGATGTATCCAACTATAAAGATGGCATGCACCTAACCACATCCAATAACACGGAATGCATATAATATGTTACAAATGAGGTAACCATATTAAAGCCTGGTAAAAGAGAGACATAAGCTGGTCCCTTGATGCCAGGAACTGATTTTCCAGACTCCAATGCTAATCGTGCTTGTGATTTGATTTCAATATGTGCACGCATAGGGGGATGAGTTTGAGATGGGTGTGTACGAGTGTGTCCTCTGTCAGTTTTAAGAGTGATGTCTGGGTGTTCTCGATAACTGCAACCATATTCACCGTTGAATTGGTGAATATTCTGCATGGATGCCCTTGCAACAGAATCGACAGATATGACGGGCTAAAACTCTGGATATTACTTTGATATTTTTATCTGGATGTGTCCAAATGAGTCCATATTTACCCAACTCACACAGAGATTTGACAAAAGGCTTCAGAAATTAGTTCACATTTGGTTTATCTCTACCAAACAATAATCCTGCTACAATCGAATACTGTTTTCGAATTCTTGGATGAATTTCGCAAATAGTGAAGAAGATGGGAAACGTAGATGAATTGGAACTATGATAAACAGGGATGCCATCAGTGTTCCAAAGCAAAGTTAAATTGTACTCTCCAGGTTGCCCCATCCAAAGATTGCGATACACTCTGCTACTAGTGACATCATTAAAAGCATTTGATGTTGGCTGTATATCATGAAATAGCTTGTACATTTTATGTTTCTCTAATTAATACTTAATACTCTATCTACTGAATTTTCTATAAAGATCCCTGGAGTTATTGATCATGTGCACACATTACAGGCCCCTGAATCACAGGTAGTATTGGTTAGCTCACCCAAATAGTTACTGCAATCTGTGCAATACTTATGTTTTTTTAGTATTTATCTCTGTTTAAATGCTACTTAGCAATTTCATTACCTTATATTTAATACCTGGGAAGAGATTTTGATGTGGCAAAAATTTATTAATTAATAGCAATAAGTCCTCCAGAGCCGATTTAGACAATGTATGAGCGGGTCTTCCGCGCAGGGCAGCACCCTCCACCCGGCATGCGAGCTTCCGCTCATGGCCGGGGAACGGAAGGCTGCGGGGAATAGGAAGGAAAAAGGATAGGGATAGAAGGGTCGCGGATTGGGTAGCTTCCGGCCCCATAGTCATATATAGGCTATGGGGTAGAAAACGGAACGCGAAACAACCTTTTTTCTCTGGCATTTGCCGAGGTGAATTCTATAAGTAAGAAAACACCAGATCAGCGACCGGTCGTCCAGCCCGATCCGCCAGCCGATTTAGACAGTGAACGCCGAACATAAAATCCAAAAATATCGGCTACTGCTTCACCAACAGTTACCTTTGTGTTACCATGTAGAACGTTCATTGGCTCATCAAACATGCTCGTTGACTCCTTGCCATAAAACTCATCTTCCACTTCCGAACAGTCATCTTCACAGTAACCATCGGAAGAGTCCATGGGGCTTTCTTCTCAGACAATAAAAAACGATTCCTTGATAAGAACTTAGAAGTAATCAAAATCTATTAATATTTTTTGGGCTATTACGGGTCAAATAAGATAAATCAGCCTCGTGGCCTAATATTTATACTCTTGCACACAGAAAGCATATTAGTGAAGTACGGGGGTTATAATATATTTTTAATGGTGAGTACCCAAGGGGCCAACTGTTTAACCGTTGATACCGAAGTACGGCGGCGCTGAGTTACTTTTTTATTGAATTTCTTTTTTTTTTTCATAGAGGTAAGGAATCAACGTTCGAGGAAGTCTCCAGTTAACACGTGCATAGAATTTTCGACTTACTTTCACTGTTAATAGTTTCCTCAGTGCTTTGGAAGTCACCCACGATTGACTTATCTTCGGTTCGAACTTGGACTGAAGTGGAAGTGTCTGCATTTTCCGAGTTCTCTCGAGGCCTCATTAACTGCAACCTCCAGCGTCTCAGGGTTGAACATGGAATCTTACAAAGGAATAATGTTAATGGAAAAATACCGAAGACAATTTCAGCGGTGTAAGTATAACCTAATAGCATATTCCTTAAGACTTGGTACCGAAATACTCTAAACTTACCGGAGAATTTTCACCTGAAATATATTTCCAATAACGTTTCCGTGTCTATGGTAGCATCGTAGATGCTCTTCATTGAGTCTAGGATGTAGTTGTTGATCCTTATTTTACCCCTTTATCTTAGCAAATAGACCAACTTGCACTTCGTTTATTAATTTATGCCACGGCAGTCAACTACCTGTCGACCTAGCTGTTGACGATTTGTAATAATCGATGGTGATCACGTGACCTCACCTTCAATCGATTTCGAGCCTATCTTTCGAACGGTTCGATTTTCAACCTAAATCGCCTAACCTGCGTCACTTGCATGGGAAGACTGCTGGATGAGCGTGACGTGTGAGGAGCAAACATTCGTCATATCCGGGTAATCCACTCCGTATTCTATTGCAATGGACGATGAAAATTATTCTTTCTTCCTGCTATTGGAGTTTGACGTGGATTCCACGTTGTACGTGGTATCCTATAAAAAATTGCTGACGATAAAGCCTATCTCAGATGTTTCTGTCGGTGACCAAGTGACTACGTGTAGCAAAAACAAGGAATAGCAAAAACTGCGAGGATTATACAGTAGGGTGGATCGAAAAACTGTTTTTTTCGAAATTGGTCTGCGGCTAGTGCATAAAGTATGTGGTTGGTGGTCCTTATAACTCATAAAAAATTCCAACTTGATCGGATTTTATCTTCAGGCTGCGCTTTTTAGTCAAAAGTTTACATTTTTATGAAAAATATCAAACATTTGCAAATTTTTCAGATAGTTTATAGGTATTCTCGGAGTGATTTTATGGCAAAAAAAATTACACGTGTTGCTTGTATGTGGCTTGATATTAGTGATTGAGTGTGTTTTTATCAGGAAAAATGTTTTCTTAGTTCGCCAAAATTCGTCAAAAAACGTGAAATATACAGAAATGTTACGGATATTGGGTAGGCAATAACGCGATATAATAACTCGACCCCAATGACTTAAAATTACCAAGAACGATAAGGTAATAGGAAAAGAAGTAAACTGCAGCTCTTAGTTCATCGACTAATCCAGCACTCACCAAGAGGAGGTAGATGCACAGACATTAATACCGCCAGAAAATACGTTGCTTATATCCTGCGCCGGTAGGACTCTTCTTCCGTCACCCTAGTGCTCCCATCGCCCGTGTGAGGCAAAACGAAAGACACGAAGGATGGATGAAGATAGGGAATTCATTTTTCAGAAGAAAAAGTTTAACTCAGTAACAAGTAGTCAGACCAGGGTCAATCTGAAATCGTTTTCGCGTGTGTGTGAGAGGCGTGGTGTGTCAGACAGAGCAGCTGCACATTTGACGTCAAGTCTTTTGAGTGATACAGTTAATACAGTACCTGAAAAGGAAAACTTTAACAATGTTATATACAGAAACAATGTCAGGTGACAGCGCTCACGAACGCAAAAAAACACTACAAGAACAACAATGTCCCCAGAAGAAGAAAATGATGTCTTTGTACTTCGATGGAAGGAAAGATTCTAATTTGGTGGAATAGACATGTGAAGAGACTGGAAAAAGGTACCAACGGACTTGTCAAGAACAGCAAATTTCTCTCATCGAGGAACCTGGTTCATTCTACCTTACCCACGTTACGCCCAAAACAGCCGACGCAGAAGAAGCAACGCAAGGAACTTTCTCTGCGAAGAAGGCATGGGTTTGACGGAATTGTCGTGCATACAATCCGAAGATAGGAAGAGAGGAAGAACACAAGGAAGCAAATCGGCATCATCAGGCATTTAGAACAATGTATCCAGCGTCCTCTCCAATGGACTGAGTGACAATTGCATTCTAATGAACTACCTCTGAGACAAATTTTTGAGAAAATTGACGTCAAGGCATCCGGCCCGAAGGGATTTCATGGTGACGTAGGAAAGAGCTTGTCTACCTGCCAAGACCTACCCATCGTCCAGTTCGAAAAAATTGAAGGTGTTCTTCTTGATGTTGACGTTGATGCTGTCAGCAAAGACCAGGCTCACCCCTGCAAAATGTGTCAGGCTGTAAACTGTGGAGTGTGTCCAAATGATGACCTGTGGCTAACATTACAGAAAATGGAGTATTTACCAAACGATTGAAAGACTTTTCTCAATGAACGTCTTCAAAATCATGCTTTCTGGGGGCAACCAGAAAACATACTTGGTGTGTTGGCAGACAATTGCCCAAATGTGCATCAAAACGCGGAGAAGATACGGGAAGCAAGGAAAACCCAAAGACGTTAGAAAATTTGCACCCTCAGAGATCAACTTTAATGCTAAATATTACACAGTTTTTGTGCACTGGGGAAAAGAAGAAATAAAATCACCTCCAGTAGCACACTTACTTAACAATGAAGATTTAGAAGAGATCGCAGCAGGAATTGACGATTCCCTAGGAAAACTGCAGAATTTGTTAGACCTGCCTTGCCATAGCCAGGCATTGGAACGGTGCGTCAAGGATGTAACTGCTGAATCACTTGCTGTATGTAGTTATGACTCCCGAGATGGCTACATTAGTGCTCGATTGGAGGACAGGAAAATATTACCCAAGTTGGATACCAAAGCGGACTTTAAAACCTAAATAGGCCAGTCTACCCGGGTGGTTGGGTGGGCGGCAGTCGATGGCAGTTACTTCCTCTTGGTGAGTGTTGGATAGTCGATTAGTCGATGAACTGATAACTGCAGTTTACTTCCTTTCCTGTTAACTTATTGTTCTTGGTTAATTTAAGTCGGTGGGGTCGAGTTATTATAGCGGGTTATTGCCTACCCAACATCCGTAACATTTCTGTATAGTTCGCGTTTTTTGACGAATTTCTGCGAACTAAGAAACCATTTTGCCTGATTAAAACACACTCAATTGCTAATATTAAGAAATATACAAGCAATATAAGTAATTATTTGCCATAGAATCACTCCAGCAACATCTCGAAACCAATAGGAAAATTTGCAAATGTTTGATATTTTTCGTAAAAATGTAAACTTTTGACTAAAAAGCGCAGCCTGAAGATAAAATCCAATAAAGTTAGAATTTTTTATGGGTTATAAGGACCATCAGCCACAAACTTTATGCACTAGCCGCAGACCGATTTAGGAAAAAGCTGTTTTTCGATCCACCCTAGTATACAGCCAAAATAATTGGTGTTTCAAGTGAGTAGTAGTGTGTATAAAAATCGCTATTTTGCACCTTTTGTGTCCAATTGTTTTCCGTACATTGACTGGTGTGATTTTCTTTCAGTCTCTTGTCCTAAACTGGTCCAAACTATGTCGACCATGCTAAAGACAAAGTTTTAGCGAGACCAGAGGAGACACACCGAAAGGGAAAGGGTTTCGCAGTAAAATAGTGAAGCGGCCGGCAATTGACTCGCTGGATGAAGATGACGGCGTAAGAAATTCGGAATTTACCATTAAGGCAGTAAGATAATTTTTTGCATACACGTGACCGCCCCACAAGTCCCACATGGGTCAAACAATCTCATAAGTGTGATCAGTGTATGCAATGTTACTACTGTAAACTCCAATACATACCATTCCTGCTTCAAGTTTCATACCAATTTCTTGTACGTAATTGATTTAATGTAGTTGTCGTATATTTTACAATAGTCTTGCTATATGGCTCAATATGAAAGAAAAATAAATATGATGTGACTACTGAAGTAAGTTGCACTTTAAGTATGTGATTGTGACATTGGGTTAATCGTATATATAGTTTTAATTAATTAACCAAGCGGTTTGGATAAACATACATATTGTATTACCCCCAGCAAGTGTAAGCAAGTGGTAGGTGAAATAATTGATTAAGTCGACTCAAAATTTGTAACAAATGCTTAAATGAAGAAATGGAAGTAATTCTTCCAAATTCATATATTGATTGTGGAGTAGGAGTGCAATTTTGAAAGCAATTCTTGCTAGTGTGAGTAAAAGTTTTTTTCTTTGTTGCAGAAAAAGAAAAGCATCCAGAAGCTCAATCATCTAGCTGGGAAAGTAGTGCTGGCCCTTAATGATGATGATGCCAGCCATGAAGTTACAGAACTTCAGAGAAGAGTCAAGGAGCTTGAAGAAGAAAATAAAAACCTGAGGAAAGAAAAGAGATAGTGCCCTTGGTAAGAGGTTAATTATTTTGTTGAATGGTTACCTGTATGAATACATATTGGAACGATTTTCCCCTGATATTTTTTTATTCACAGAACTGATTACCTTGCTGAAAAATGTCGAGTGTTTGGTGAAATAGTTAGACAGGGTCCATCACAACATTATTGGAGGGAGTTCTACAGAATTCCTTTCTTGGATCAAGTCATCACCATCATCCCCTGCATGCTCCACACCATCGTTGGAATTTGAATCAGCCATTGCCATTGCTACTTGCACATCTGAAGAGGATGAAGTTGTGAACCCACCAATGAAAGAAAGTTGCAACCATTTCAAACTCACAGTCAGTGCTACAGACTCAGAGGTACCAAACCTACTTTCTAAACCTGTCCCATTTTGTAGAATGAACGATCATGATTTCTTCCGAATGTTGCGTCTACCTGGTTTATTTTTTATAAATAAAATGTAAATAATGAATTATATTGCAGGTTGTTGAATTAATCAAAGGAAGTGGCACGTATATAAATGGCCGAACCTTAAATTTAGTAAAAATGGCTAAAAACAGCTCTATTCTTGCAAGGAAGCTGTTGGAGGCTATTTTTACCCATGAGGCGATGGTAACTTACAGTGTTCGGGGAAGAGTAGCCAAAGGGAATGACAAGGCAGATCAGACGAGGGAAGCTCTTCCCCAAAACGGAGTTGATGCAATAATCAGTATGTATCATTGGTTTGTATTTAAAATTTGTATGTATGATAATATAGCGCATTGCGTCTAATGTGAAACCTTAATTTTCAGAATTTGTGATTTCCCATTCTGAAGCCGCAGCGTGCCCTCCTACAAATGCAAAAGATGTCATCAAAACGCTCGGCACAATACTTGCGGAGATGAGAGCCTCTTCAAGGGTGAAATAGACCCTTGTTTTTGTAATTTATTTAAATAAATTAATTCTGTAATTTGGTAGGACAGATTAATTTCTTAATTATGTAACATAAGCATCGATACGATCACCAGTGGGTAAATGAGTACGGGACAGCTGTTTTTATAGTAGGGACACTGACTTAATTCTGCGTCAGATGCATGAAATACGTTACTCATCGTTAGTGTTTATTTTATTTATTTAGTTATAATTTAATGGACAATTTAATATCCTAGACGATGTAAACCTGGTACACTGCTTTTAAGAAGAGGATTCTACTTTAATCCTTATAATGTTAAAGGAGCAATTAGTATATCGTACCTTCCTGCAGCCTTGGACCATTAATATATGCTGCTGTTTGATAAGTATAATCAGTAGTTCATGCGAATAATTTAAGCTCAAATAAAAATTACTATTTATAATCCTATGAATCATCAGTAGCTATTACTAGAGTTTATGTATGTTACTCAATTTTCTCGATGACATATGCGTAACATTCAGTTTTACAGAATTTACTAAGGTTTCCATAATGTATGTACAATATTAATACATATAATGCTTAATTGACGTACCATTTGATGGAAAAAGTTTTCACTAGTTATGAGATGGCGTAGTACGAGATAGATTCTTTATGTAAGACTGAATCAGTTTCTGTTGAATGTAAACCGTAAAATTGAACTTTTAATGTGTAAAGAACTACTATACCTCAGCTCCTGATCAGGTTTTCCAGATCAAACCTGATCAGGAAAGCCAAATCAGGAAATGAGCTGATTTAAATCCTGATCAGGATTCCCAGATCAGACCTAATCAGGTTTTCCAGATCAGACCCGATCAGGATTTAAATCAGCTCATTTCCTGATCTGGGATTTTCAGATCAGACCTAATCTGAAATTTCCATAAGGGTAAGAGTGCAGCTTCTATAAATGGCACAATTTAAATATTGTAATACTTGAATTGGTTGTTAGCAAAAAATGAATTACATGAGTGGGCCTTAGGCGATCCCATTGAAATCGGCAAGGAGTTATTTCAATCAAAAAGGGAAATAATGACAGAGTGGGTAGGTATGTACCAACATGTTTCAGAAGGCAATTTATGACTTCATACCACCGATACCGTAATTTTATGCGTTAGTAGGCAGCGCCATCTGGTATAAAATAATGATGGCAATCTGTTATCAACAAAATCCTCATATCATCAATCAAAATGTGTATTCCGACATGGCTTGTACACTGAGGAGCTTATAACATATTCATCTACAATTTAATTCCTTGCCAAGGAAAATTATAATATATGATACTACTAATTAATCATTACTGACCCAAAATAGAAGGCTCAATTAAGTCAACAGAATCCCATTTCGAATACAATAATGCGATAAAATAAAGAGATGACTCTGTGGTGGCAAAAGTTATTGAAAGAAGTATAATAAAATACTATAAAACCCACATTGCTTTTCACAAATTAATCATTATCCTTTCACTGAGGATGTCAACTGCCAAACTTAAAATTCTAAATCATCCATGCAGTCAGTAACTTAATTTCAATACGCATTGATTCCAAATTTTATATAATAGTTAAAACAACGAACTAATTGCAGTCATCAGTCTTATCCGATTCTTGCTAAGATTATGCAACACTTTAAACTCATCTCCTGTCACACATTCGTTAGGAGCGTAAGTCTACCTAACACAAATTACCTTTAAATGTAAAAATGTCACCACAAGAACACACGCAATACATCACAGCAAAAATAGTACATATAACATTTGTAATCACTGAACTTCCACAGACGCAATCTCACTTAACACACGATAAACCTTCGTTTTAATCTTTTCGTCAAATATTACGTCTCTTGCACAAGTGAAACTTACAATTAGTGATACCGAGAGTAATTAAAAATAGAATTTAAGTGCTACAGTGTGATAATTTGCTTTAAATCCTTACAGCCAAAAGAGAACGTTGATTGGTTTAAACTATATTCCAAAATAAACCATAAATTTGGTCCATAAAATATTCCAATTTTATGGACCAAAAAATAAATAATTTTTGGTCCATAAAATATTCCACTCTTCAATAGTGGTGTAATCATATGGGATATTTCTAATATTCTTCTTAATTATACTTAAAACTACAAACCAAAACACTGTGTAAGAGCAAAAAAAACCCCGCAAGTATTGCACAATTGTGCCTTAAATTGTTTTAGAAGAATTACAACTCCACGGACACCGGCCCTTAACTAGGTAGCTGTTCACATGGCTTATACATGCCTCTATATTCTTGGCTGTATTTATCTCTATATTCGTGGTTGTTCATATCAATGATCGTTGGCAACTTTTACAGATCGCTAGCTGGAACAACATTCAATCATGACCTTACAATCGTGATTGATTCACAAGTGGTAATAATTGGCGTGACCGAGAGATCTCAAGAGACCAACTTGGCACATCACTAATACGTAGGTCTCTAGGAGTTGGCGTAATTCTACGAATTCAGCAATATCCTAAGCATACCGATGAGTAGTAATTAAAAGAATCAATGTGACGTGCTAAATGCAGATACTGTGTAAAAGCCGTTAAGCACATATGGAGAGGTAAGCGTACATGATACCTTCCTGAAATCTGACTGAAATTTGATGTTATTGATCATTTCATTAAATGTAAGCGATAAAAGGCCCGGACGAAACTACCCGTTCTTGGCCATTGCTCAGGTTGCCAAAGAAGTATTCTACTGATGAAATCGGAGAAAAATTGATAATTTTGGCATTAAAATTGTATTTATTAAGGAATATGAAATTTTATAACAAAACTGATAACAGCAATTGAATATGTCAGTATTTTCCATCCGATAATGAAAATGTTTACCCTATATCTCAATTGCAAGTAATTTTAAAAAATCAGAAAAGGAACCTCTGCACTGATTTCAATGCTTTGCTTCTGGGAGTAAAATGCAGGCGCCAGTTTTGGAGGCACTGGGCCCCGTGTGACCCTGAGGAATTTTTTATATAGTCTATAGGCTCAAAATTATATGCATTTATTTATTTTTATTTTATGGCCTTCATTGGACCACTTCAGTCATCTGTATTTCTTCTGTTTTCTGTTAGCCCAGTATTTCATCGTTCGCTCGGGTCGTTATTTTCTTTCTTCATCTGAAATCCATTCCTATTCTCTGTTTGTTGATCTTGGTTTGTTGTCTTATCTTTTTGTCCTTAATTTTCACGATAGTATCTCTCTTCTCTTTCAAATATTCGATTCTAGTGTGTAGTTCACTCATATCTTCCTTAATTTCTGCTATCTATCTTGTGCTGGTCTTACTGTTCCATATTTTTTCTATAATATTTTTGCTTATTCTGTATGCCAGTGTTCTGATGCTAGGTGCCCAAAGAATGAGATTCGTTTCATTCTTATCGTGGTAATACTATAGATTCATGCAAAATTTGGGGTCAATTGGTTGTTATTTTCGAGGAGAAGAGTAATGAACATACTAACAGGCAGATACACACCACTGCATTTTTAATCATTAGTGTAAATAAACGTTTATTACAAATATTTGATTAGGTTTGCGTAACTTCATTATACCTTGCTGGACTTATGGGATTGAAAACTCGTTGGCAAAATGCTGGAGGGTAGTCTTATTGTTAAGAGATGACTTAAAGGGGAAATTCGTAAACATAAAAATACGAAATACTTATCAATACTTGGTTTTACAAACGCCATGTTGGAATTAAACTTAGTTTTATTGCAGCTACCATGTAAAATTTATGGCGTCAATGTCAAAACATATTCTTGCCCTGACTAAACTAAATAAATGCATGTCATAAAAGCTTTCCTTCTGGTTATGGCTCTGACAAAAGACACCCCAGGAGATTTTTTTTATTGCCTCAGAAACTTCTTTCATTCTTATTGATAGAATATTGTTATGCGCTACAGACCTTAAATGCCCTTTAGTAATGCAATCTGCTTTTCTTGATGCCTTTGCTCTCCGTTCATCCTCCGCAAGGCTCTCCGAATGGAATGGGAATCCAAGCTTGCCAATCAGTGGGCATTCAGCCAAAATCATGGAACCATTCAAGGTGACCGCTTCAGTTCATCTCCTTACAAACGCCTAACTTTTCCGTGGAGATTTTGAAAACTTTGATGCAATTCTTTCTCTTCACTGGTATTCTTTGGGACCCGAAGAATCCGTGTTGAATAAAAGACGAAGTCCGAAACATTTTATTTCCTGCGTATAAGTTTTATTAACGGTTTTTGAAGGTTTAGGTCGTACAGATTCGTATGGTTGTGTTGAAATATGTTTCTGAAATGAATCTTATTGGTTATATATATATATATATATATATATATATATATATATATATATATATATATATATATATATATATATATATATCGTTCACTCACTCACACACCACCTTTTAGGCGAATAAATATATAATAATTTGAACAGAAGGTGAAAGAAAGAGATAGGAAACATGTATCGAAATCGGGAGGTTCCGGGTTCGAGTCCCGGTCACGGCACATTTTTACCCTCTGATCTCTCGGCTGTACCATCTTCCATATCACCAGTGTCTTCGTCCAATTTTAGTTACATGTTTCCTATCTCTTTCTTTCACCTTCTGTTCAAATTATTATATATTTATTCGCCTAAAAGGTGGTGTGTGAGTGAGTGAACGAAATGTATGGCCGAACCGGCTCTTTTCCTCTTCAGTTCATGTTCCTATCTCTGTCCGACTCTCTGTGTGAATGAACTCATCTTTGCTTTCTTCTTGTGTCCATGTCTAATTCTCCTCTCTTGGTGATGGAATAGCTGCCCTTGTGTGCCATCCAGAGGCCACGGCTACGGGCTCAAGCTTGAAGGGGTATTCTTTGTTATAAGCCCCAGCCGAAATCATGGTAAATCTAAGTGTCCTGATAGCTCAACTGGTAGAGCACTCGGCGCGAAATCGGGAGGTTCCGGGTTCGAGTCCCGGTCACGGCACATTTTTACCCTCTGATCTCTCGGCTGTACCATCTTCCATATCACCAGTGTCTTCGTCCAATTTTAGTTACATGTTTCCTATCTCTTTCTTTCACCTTCTGTTCAAATTATTATATATTTATTCGCCTAAAAGGTGGTGTGTGAGTGAGTGAACGAAATGTATGGCCGAACCGGCTCTTTTCCTCTTCAGTTCATGTTCCTATCTCTGTCCGACTCTCTGTGTGAATGAACTCATCTTTGCTTTCTTCTTGTGTCCATGTCTAATTCTCCTCTCTTGGTGATGGAATAGCTGCCCTTGTGTGCCATCCAGAGGCCACGGCTACGGGCTCAAGCTTGAAGGGGTATTCTTTGTTATAAGCCCCAGCCGAAATCATGGTAAATCTAAGTGTCCTGATAGCTCAACTGGTAGAGCACTCGGCGCGAAATCGGGAGGTTCCGGGTTCGAGTCCCGGTCACGGCACATTTTTACCCTCTGATCTCTCGGCTGTACCATCTTCCATATCACCAGTGTCTTCGTCCAATTTTAGTTACATGTTTCCTATCTCTTTCTTTCACCTTCTGTTCAAATTATTATATATATATATATATATATATATATATATATATATATATATATATATATATATATATATAACCAATAAGATTCATTTCAGAAACATATTTCAACACAACCATACGAATCTGTACGACCTAAACCTTCAAAAACCGTTAATAAAACTTATACGCAGGAAATAAAATGTTCATATATATATATATATATATATATGAATTACTCTTGAAATTCGTTTCAGCACTTGTGATCTTCTTGCAAATTCATTGTAATCATGTATTGTTCATTAATTAAAGGAGATAAAAAGGAAAAATTGCCCTTAATCACAATTCCCTGACGTGATAAAGGAGTTGTTGCCGTTTCATACCGTGATTCCCTTACATATTTGTGGCCAAATGCTGAGTCTCGTATTAAATATCACATAATTTAACTTTTGTATCCATGCAGTTAGACATGTGCTGATAATGAATCATTGAAAGTTAGTGAAGTATACTATTAAATATAGAAAACAATTAATATAAGAATGAAATGAGAATGATGAACATAACACCTTTTTTAAATGGAACTTATGTCTTCAGTATCGGCAAACAAAACATTTGCATTTAAAAATTCTTAGTTACCTCAGCTTAATTCTCAGTTTCCTCGGCTGTTTAGAAGAAATTGTCATATATATTTGATTTGCTTGTCAAGTACGTGAAACAACTGGACCAATAGAAGATAATGTGCTCTGTTTGGCCGTAATGTTCGATGGAAATACGTACGATTGGCAATTATTTTAGGCAGCTGACTTTACTGTCATAACTGGAGACGGGAAAATCAAGTTCGTATCAACCACCGCTGAAATTTGGCTTAAACGAAGGTTGCTTAGTGTTGTAGCTAACTAACATTATTGACCGGTGATTGAGAGACACGAGTATGAATCTCAGTCAAAGAAAATTATTTTTTCATAGGGAATGTCTTTCCTGTCGTGCACCACCTCATATGAACAATATTTCGTTTGGTTGTCGATTTTTAAATAGCTATCAAATTTCAGCGCATTTTTCATCTTAATTATATCAATATAGGTTAATGCTTAGCCTCGTTTTATTAGATAAAAATATTATTGGCATGAAAGAATTCTTTATAATATGCAAGGCCACGTAGATACGGATACGTTGCAGTTACGAATTCGTTTGGTAATGGTCTTCGTTTTTTTTTCTCTTTGATGGCTACATATTTTGTCACGTAAGGTGTCACGTAAAAGAAGGGAGAAGCAAATAATAAAATAAACAGTCTCAACAATTTGTAGGAATGCTGATTGATTTTAAGGTAAAATAATGCATGGATATCGTGGTGATTTAGGGCGACTAAAGTAGCAGATAGTATTTTTTTGAAGATGCAGAAACTCGCATAAATGATGTATATTTGAAATAAAAATCAAGTAATTATATTTTGTAAGTTTTGCATGAAATAAATCGCTAAATAACTTTAATTTCTACGAAAAATGTTTGTCGACGTTGGACCGATGCATTAAAAGTTGTAAGTGTAGGTAATAATTTCTTTGCAAGCTAAGTGGTAGAAGTTTTATTTTTTTTTTAACTTTTGCTGCTAAATTCCTCTGAATCGTCATTCAAAAATCCTCTTGTCGCACACAAAGTTACATTTCGATTTTCGTAAACCTTTCTAGGCTCGTTGGTTGCATCTAACCGCCTGTGTAGCCTCATCTCTGCGTAAAATGGATGACCAGGCGTAGGACGTACGTCATTCCGTAGCTTCAGAGACGATCCACACGAACCATAACGAGGGTGAAGAGAGGGCCGAGCAGACGTGCTCTTTCGCCGACATTAGGCTTACCGCGATGTTTCCGAGGCACGTCTAGCGTCGCCTCGCAAACTCCAGCCCGCGTCGTTTCGCGCAAAGCGCTTCCCGTGGGACCCGTGTGGCGTGCTATTGACACACCTGAGCCACGGAGCGATTTGTGTGCTGCTGTTGCTGAGCGTCACCCAATTTGTGGACGAACGTCTGCGGTGAGTGAATGGCGCTGCTAAATGGCTTATGGATCATTTTTGCTGCACAAAGCAGTTTTCGCCCGGAAATATTGATTAGTTTCTTCCAATTTTACCGAGTTTTTACATAATTTATCCTAATTTGATCAAATTTTAAGTGATTTAACCGCGAGAACGATGCATAATATGCATGTTTTTCAGTGGGTAGGCAATGAAACTCAATTTACCTTACCTCTATGTAGCACTCCTCACAAAGAGTTGCTCTTTTGCCTATTTCTGTTGCCGCATTTAGCGATTACCTGCGAATTTATAATCTAAGAATAAATTAAAAATTTAATTATTAGAAATAAAGGAAGAAATCATGCACGCTATTTTCATGAGCACGGAAATTATACACGGTGTGAAATGAATCCTAACGTCTGATAAAGTATCTTAAGTAAGTAATTGTGTTTAGGCACCGCTGACGTATTTAGTAACTTGTCTCACGTAGTCATTTTGAGTTTGTAGAGTAGTATGCACAAGTAGCATAGTGTTTTGGTAAAGTCTTAAAAGAAACGAAAATAAAAGAAACTCACTGCCAATTTTACTATAAATAACATTGATTGGTTACCACTGGGCAGAAGTGAAAATCAGTGAATTACCATTGTAGCGTAAGTTTTCGTTATCATATTTGCGAAACTCAAACGTCTGTGCACGAAGGATATTTGAAATGGGTTTTGTTCATTTTTCATAACAGCGATATAAATTTATTTCGGATCCATTTATCTAATTGATACCGCAATTATCGTTTTATGTGTATAACTGCCCCTGACTTTGTATTTATATACCATAGGAACACAAAAAATCAACAGAAGTGTTGCTTCAGGACATTTTCAGTGAAACTCTTTATCCAGGGCAAACTTATCTGTTTGCATTTGCTCTTTATTGGAAAGGTGGTGCTCGCAAATATCTTGTTCGTGACATTACCGTATCCAAATGCAAGTGGTTCAAGGAAGTAAAGGATACGAATAATGCTAATCCATGGATAATATGAGCATCATGTAAATGCTTGCTAACGGGATAATATCAAATAGCGAGAACTCGGCTCTGTAAGGTTATGCACAGAAGCGTTTGACACGCAAGAAATTCCAAAAGAGTGAAAGCAATGGTGTCGCGAACTTTTATGGATCCCTTTTTAGGAATTTAAAACTCAGACCCAAATTGCCTGACGTTAATTACCATGTTCCTGCAGATGCGCACCTTCGTCTTTTACTACCTTTCTGATCCCTACGGCTCTCGGTAATCTCTTTCGTTATTTATGTGTCTGCTTTCGGAGCAGCCAGCCACGTTTCGTCTGTTAAAGGTGATCTACCAGGCATACCTACGGGGTGTATATCCCGTCACTTGTAGGAAGAAGAAGGTGAAACAGCTAGAGTACTACGTATAAATCTACTTACTTACCTGCGAGCCCCTACAAGGGCGTATGGAAGGGTGTTTTAGGACGCCACCCAGGCCAAGGTTAGGGAATAAGGAAAAGGATTAGGAGAAGGGTGAGAACAAATGTGAATCATATATTAACGCTGTGTTAGTGCATCACTCAGTTTTCGTTGTATTCATTAAGAGTGCTTGGGAAGAATGAGTTTTTGCACCTCATAGTCGAGCAGTGTATCCCTCTAATTTTGTCATTTCCACCAGTTCTGGAGATTTGGTGGGGTTAAAATAACATCTCCCGTGTCATGCTGATCTCAATATATCCATTAAAGTTTAGCCTACTAAAATCAATAAAAAAAACTTTATTTATGATAAAGATACAAATCTGAAATTTATAACATGTATAGCAAACATATCTATTTAACATTTAGTAAGCTTAGGTTGCAATTGAACAACTTGTTTTTGAGTCACAAATTATCAAACTCGACGCTTTTCTCAAACACCGTCCTAAACCTGTACTTTTTACGTTTAACCCATTGTAAAGATATTAAAATGCGTAAAAAAACATTAGGGTTACCATAGAATAACGTAGAATGAAAGAAGGAAAATTATGGTGTAATTAGTTTTTCTGGAGACTGTTTCAGTAATTTGTTATTCTTACCCAAACTCGAGTGCACAAAATTTCTGTGCCGACAGTGGTGTGCTGTCTGCGAGACTACCGCGGCTTTCAACCTACTTCAACACTAGAAGTTCCGGAGGGATAACTTTTACCCCTTTTCAATTTTAACATCCATTATTTCTGATTGGTTCGTCCCAGTTCTTGTATATTTCTTCACTTTCAATTATTTTAGCAGGAGACGTACATTACCTTCTACCTATCAGTACCATAGGGTTTTTTTTACCCCAGGCTATTTATTCCGTGTTTTATTGGAGTTTTTTCATTTTGGAATGGAATTTTATTGTCTTTTGTTTAAAGTACTTTTTTAATATTTTTTTTAGTTTTTTTATAAAAAATGGTAGTCTTTTATAAGTATTCAAAATACGAATTTATATACACGTGCACTTAGTTATAGTACTTTTTTGGTATACATGTACTTTCAACTTCATACTAGAACGTAAATATAGACCAATAGCCTTTGATTTCCTCAGGAATCTTTGAACACCTTTTAAAATGCAGTAAACAATACTTATATTCAATGCACTTTGTACTTCTTGCAAGCAATGACTCAAAATACGAATTCATGGACACGTACGAATAGTTGCAATACTTTGATGGTATGTGTGTAGTTTTTACTTTAAAATATATACGTAAATATAGAACAATAGCCTTTGATTCCCTCAGGATTCTTTGTAAACCTTTTAACATGCAGTAAACAATACGTTTATTCAATGCACTTTGTACTACTTACAAGCAATGACTCAAAATACGAATTCATGCACACGTACGAATAGTTACAATACTTTGATGGTATGTGTGTAGTTTTTACTTTAAAACAGATACGTAAATATAGAACAATAGCCTTTGATTCCCTCAGGATTCTTTGTAAACCTTTTAACATGCAGGAAACAATACTTATGTTCAATTCACTTTGTACCACATTTGAGCAATGATAGATGGAAATGTAGAAAAGGCAAAGTGGAAATGGAAAATTATAGTATGTTACTGTAAATCACCATTCTTCCAAGAAAAACATA
Source organism: Pyrrhosoma nymphula (assembly GCA_963573305.1). NCBI lineage: Eukaryota > Metazoa > Arthropoda > Insecta > Odonata > Coenagrionidae > Pyrrhosoma > Pyrrhosoma nymphula. Next base: position 97,915,375 of record OY754332.1, on the reverse strand, counting down.
AGCAATAATAAATGAAAGGCATTTTAAAAACAATTTTCATATCATTTCGTTTAAAAATTCTTAATTTACCCTCAGAAATCCGGTTATTCCAAAGGGGTCAAATTGACTCCTGTCGGTACTAATTGGTATGCCGCATAGTCCGGGACTTATACTGTCAATGATCTGAGTTATGCACTTTGCTTTTGAGTTGCAGTTTGTAATACCTGAACCCGTTACCTCGCCTCCGTATCGCTCTCAATCCCCGTTATTCCGCAATTTGTTTTTGTCTTCTTCCCAACATTACCTTCGGGGCCATTCAAGTATTAGATAGGGCGATTTTCGACCCTTTTTGACCACCCTTCCGCCCCCCCCCTGTAAGACGACGTAAGATTGCACGAGGTCCCCTCCCGTTAAACTCCCCAACTTGCGTAACTTAATTTAAATATTTGAACGGATGTGCAACACTAACCTATTTGATGAACGATGTTTTAGGCAATTTATTAAAATTATGCAAAACTAGCGTACGGTGAGAGTATGCCAGTGATGGTTGCGGGATATTTTAGCGCTCATTGCGTAAAATATAATATATTGGATTATTTTTTTCTATTTTCAGGAGTATATATACACTCAAATACCCCGTGAAAACGGCCGTGCTTATGTGAACCTTGACTCTGTACCAACCGCTGTTTCTTTTAATGTTCGATACTTAACTCTCGGCATGCTTATGTTTTTAGAGACCTTTCCGTAAAGGAAACTACGCGTCGTTTTCAGTACGAAAAACTACGATTTTTGCGCAATATCTATTGAAAATGTAACTTAAATACTATTTTATGGGTAAAAATCTCTTGAGTAAGATAATCTTCGACCCCTTATCCCCCTAAGTAAGACAATGCAAGAAGAGTCGAAGCTCGCTCCCCCTTGAAACGCCTTACGTAATACTTGGATGACCAATTTTGTGGCATCAAAAAAAAATTCTGAGAAAACCATTTAATTCCTGAAGATCGGAGGGAGAATGAAAGCACACGACAGGAAACGAGTTCAACAAAACTAAATTTAACATGAGATGGAGGAAAAGTGTCAGCAGGGCATTGCACCATAATGTTTACTATCCGATAAAAGCTTGATAAAAATACTCTTATAAGTTTTCGTAACCCATCGGAGGAATCCAACTAAACAATTTGACTTCGGGTCGTAGAGTGGTCGGAAATTGATGTTGAATTGAGTAGGACAGGTTGAATTTATCAAATTTAGCAGTAAAGATTTGCGATTTTGGGAACCCTCGTAGACGAACATGGATATTACCTTACTGCCATGCGTGAAGCTATTTCCTAGGCAATTGAGTCTTCCACTGAAATGATTCTGCTATGCAACGTTCACCATGTTCCATTATCATTATATCCACGTTCACTTTCACCATCCTCCCGTTTGCACACCACTCTTCTCCCCCATCGCTAAAAAATTGAATAGCGTTCTCTATGTCTACCACCGATAATTAAGCTCCTTTGAGTATGCTTACCCCGAAAGTGAATGGCGTGATGGGTATGTATGTATTTACCAAATATTCAAATAGCGTCGGAAATAAAAGGAATAATACACCAAGGCTTCAACGATGGAATTAGCAGAGAATCACAATCACATGCCGTCAAAAAAACTCAATTATATTCAGCAGAACGAGATTTCAGGCTAGCTCTTCGTTAGCCCAGGGCACACATATAAATATGTCAACCCTAGAACAGGTAGCATCAGCCTCAGAGTCGTGTGTACTCGTGAATATGCCATATGTAATGCCACGTCATATTTCAACTCGTGCCTGTTGCAACTTCAGTATCACCAGGTATCTGCCTCCCTTCTCCGGCATCCCAGTTCGCACAAAAATAATTCGGGTTCCCGAAACTATGGCCTTAACTCGTATTGGCGGAATATCATCGTCCGCATTGCTTCGTCGATTTTTTTTCAAAGATAGTGCCATAGGCTGATAAAGCATTCGCGCCATCAAGCTGGAGAAGCGTATTGTCCTAAAGTATCCCAAGAGGGAATGTTTGTTCTTTCACCCCACTCAATCCCCACCCACATCAGGCGTATGACTAAAACAAATCCTTTGAAATAAGAGTCTGAGCTTATTCCTTTGTCCTCACATAAAAATGAAGCCGCCTATAAAATGTCTTTAATCAATAAATATAAAAAATTGCTGCTAAAAATTGTTTTCCTTTAATTTGATACTGCGAGTGACTTCTTATGCCATAGTTTATTCTATATAAAATTGTGTAATTTTGTCCTGTCTACAGGCATGCGTTTCAACTACGCTGTATATTAATTATATAGTAACTCCGCATCGCACGATAAATTTAAAGATCATTTCCCCTTACCTAGGTAATGATATAAAATAAGAAGCATTTTAGATATTTCCATCAATGTTGGTTCGTCATTTGGATAGGTTTTAAATGTAACGTTACAGATGTGACTATTTTCCAAATACTTTCAAAAGACTGCCGCAAATGAATACTGAGATTCAACCTGCCGCTGCAACGGCTTCTCAGAAAAAGGCCATGGATTCCCGAAAAATTATTCGCCTCAGAGAAACTCTTCACCAGTCTTTGACCTCATTAACCTAGAAAATGTTCACTATAGCCGTCATCTGTCGATCACTCGAATTGAAAGCAAATTGGGAGGCAAATCAGACTGAACTTGAGTTAAATGAACTCAGTCTAAACATGATTCCGAATAATTTTATTTCGAAACTTATGGCACATTTTACTCAATATTTGCGTTATAACTTTCCAACATTTTGCGCGACCCAAGGTTCATATCAGCAATTCATATGAAAAACGAAAAATAGGTGCGCTATGCTGTGATAAAACAGTATTTTTGTGCATGCCAAGAATTTCCGTAAAACACGGTAATGTATACATCGTACAGTACATTAAAGGATAATCTTAATACGGAAACGCTTTCATGCAACGTTTTTTGCGACGCTCAAGTTTTTCAAGAACCAGAAGGTTAATTACTTTTTAACTTTGCATATTATTAAATGTTGCCACTACTCATAATGGACTAAATGTAGCATATGTAAACTATCATATTCGACCCCAGATCACTCTCATATAATTAATTCCTTTAGCAATGCATGTAAAATTCATGTTAATCGCTAGTACATTTCTATTGCAAAATTTATTTATGTTGATCAAACGAGCTCGAAAGAAGTGTCATAGGGAAGTAAATTAAACGGACTTTATCACTATTATCGATTTTTTTCTAGTCGATATCGTGAGAACTCCTAAGCAATATTCCTAACTTTTCTACAATCCAGTACTTTTTTGAAAGCCGTGCAATACATTGTTAAATAATATAAGCATAAGAATAGTAAACGTCCAAATGTAATCGTGGTGAAATCAATTTTATCACCGGCACAAATTTATTTTTACACAAAATAAATGAGGATGAGTCCCGTATAAATAAGGAAGAGACGAAAACGCTAAGAGTTATATGAAAAATAACATTTAAAAGAGGATAACTAAAGATATTAACGCCATGCAAGTGATTACACCACAGTGATTATGAGAAGCTACTTAGGAAATATTTCGTTAATGGGAGCACGTATCAAAGGGCTAGAGACGGAGAAAGTAGCCTAACCGTGTCCATCCCTGGAGGTGACCTTGGAACTCTGCGCTTCTTCAGTGTGAGTTCGGTAGCAGACAAAAGAAGGCGCAAGCTCGTCAGTTCACACTTCGGACGAATTCAATATATTTTTCAAACTTTTGTACTGTAAAAATACGTTGTCCTTGTATGTTTTCAACTTATTAAAAAATAATGAAATTGGGTGCTCGAATACCCACGCTTACTCATCCAGCCACGTCTGCGCGAGTATTGCTTCCCGTTCCTTGTGCTGCACCACTCGTGAGCACCGTTAGCAGCCAAACGCTTCGGCACCCGGAGCACAGTCCTGGCTTCCGACCCTCACTGATTCTCGCGTTCCTTGAGCAGCAGGGAGGAGAAGAGCGGGGGCGCGGGCGTGAGAAGGATGTCCTGAAGGCGACCGTTGCCTGCCCTGAGTTGTTCGGAGCAGTTGCTCCCTTGGGGCGAGAGCGCCGAGCGGAATATTCGAAAGGGGCACATGCCGAGGTTAGCCGAGGGAGCGTGAGCAGATTTTATATTGCTCACGGCTGAATGCGAACTTAAAAAACACGATATTATATAACTCTCTTATCTATTATCTGCAGTGCCCAAAACAAGACGAATCGAAAGGAAGCTGTACCTGAACATTTTCTTGCGCGCAAGACCATCAGCATGCCATTCAATTCTATTTCCGGCAGTCATAGGTTGAAACCTGTAGGCCGAGTTTCAGACCCATCTAGGTAAACAAAACATTTTGTATGGATCAAAGAAGAAATAAATGTTTACAGTGATGAATACCCTTGAATTGAAGTTGGTGTATCTTGAGCATTGAATGTTTTTCTATTATTTAGGTGGAATATGTTTTCTCGGATAAACGTTCACCGATTATCCGGAACTTATCTAACTGCAATGGGACCCGTAAATGGTAGGTTCTCTGAGTAACATGGTTTAATTATAATTCATTCCAACTTTGTACTTTATAAATTGTTTTAACAATTATTGTTTTCATAGAATATAGGATTACCAGCAAGAAAGAAATTCAAAAATTTCGTTACGAGTATTGCACTTCATAGCTTCGAGACGAGGACCATTGAAAAACTGGAGCAGATTCGAATTGTAGCTCTTGAAACTTGTTGTTAGTGACGGAGGCAGCCACACTTACAATTAGTCACTAAACGAATTTGTAAGGAGTTTAAAATAAGGGAATGAAGAAAGTAAAAACTCACGAGGAGTACCGAGGAGCAAATACGTAGATCAGCGGCATGTGAAACTAAAAAACCTAAAGTGACATAAATGTGTTTGCTGGGTTCAGGGTATAATGGATGGCTGCAGTCAGCCAACCTTGTGATTGAAAGACTAATGGTTACGATAATGATGATTGCGATATCGGAGGTGTCACAGGCTCATGGAAGCCAATCAATATGGGGTAGCTACCATTGCGGCTAATCCGAAGGAAACTGGAATATTCTGGAAGAATAATAGCATGCATAACGATAGTGCGTGATAAATGTGTGAATGTGTTATGCTGAGAAGAGGGGCTTATTCCTTTCCCCATATCACACTCGTAGCAAAGAATTCAGAGGATATTCGGGGAAATCCAAAGTTGAATCTATACGCGTCAGAATGCGCCTCCCTTTTCCAAAACAATTTTATCTCTTGCCGCATGAAAAATCCCCAGGTTGATTGAGTTGTCTATCTCAAGCAGTTCATAAATTCGTTGCTCACTCTGCCGCCTGAATCTTGTGGCACTTTTCAGGTTAATGTGGCTAGGGCGGTAATCGTGGGACATCGAGCACACGCATAAATAATTTTGTAAGTAACTCAAAAAAAAAGAGTCATGGAACACATTTCATTTCAGTGCATATGTTTATGGGTTGGAGCATACCGTGAAGGGAGCAATGGAAATGATTTATGAATTCTATTTGAAAAATTATCCTCAATTAAAGCATGTTAATGCTAGAGTTTTCGGCTCAGTATTCAATATTTTAACGAAATTTTATTAAAATGTTTTTTTTTCGAATATTGGACCAGGCGTGACACCTCGTTATTCCTTTCTAGCAATTGTAATAATATGAAATATATTATTTCGCGTAGAAATTGCCCAAGGAAAAAAATCAGGCTGTACCCGCAATAGAACCACGGACTGATTCCTGTCCCAGGCCTACTTTTTCCTGTGGCATTTCTACGTTATTTCATCGGAGGTTATGCGGCAGGCACTTCGTATTATTTCGCGTTTAGAAGAAAATCCGTACATATTTTGATCGAATTGTCAAGAAATATATGGCACTAGTTGAATTACCCGACGTTGCTCGGGATCATACTTCCTTCATCACTCATCATATAAGAGGAGAATTGATTGAAAAAATGAGAAAATTCATTCTTTCGGGTATCTGATAACATAAATTTTAACTCCCTATCTTGAGTGAAAGTAGTTTTAATAAGCAAAAAAAAACCACTTCACAAAAACCAATGCTTAACTCGCACAATACAAGCATCGAATTCCACGGAAATAAGAAAATACGTGTTTGCCGGGTTGCCTATTCTTAATTTTGTTTAGAATTTTTTCCTTGTTTATTTCGTTTCTGCACTCATGTAGCTACTGATAAACCCTTTTCTACTGACGTTCTGACGGTTTACAAGCGTTTTTCATGAAAAAATAAGGTAGGGCACGATCTTCCGCTCATTTCGAATTTTTTCCAAAATGGTGTAAAATATTTAAACTTCAAACGCTTGGCGAAAGCTCAGGGCAGTTGACAAAAAATTTGAAAAAAACACACCTTATAGTAAGTCTCAAAGACAACTTTTCCGACACCAAGCTCCCTGAAATTCGAAAAAATAATTTCGACGTTCACCCCTAATATACAGTCCTCTTGCACGTAATTTCTGGGGCTCAGATCGGCCTTAAGGGTCGAGTTTCCATCAGAATCCCTATTGGGAAAATGTCCTGGCGACATCACTTGTATCTTATTCGGCTACCAGTGCCGCTGTAGCTCTGACAATATTTTATAACAAAATCGCAAGTGATCATCTTTCGGAACGCGTTTTCATTCGATTCTTATCGTACTACTACATTTTCATTAATTAACAACAACTATAGGGGTTCCCCCACTTCGCCTTCGATTTCTGAAAAAAGTATTATTTGTAACTGTCCCGAATTGTCTTCGGATTCCGAAGGTTTAAATGACTCATTCATTAATTGTGGGTGGCGATGTCTTACCAGATAGCAGGTTTGAATCCCTACTCAGCCGTTACCTCGATGTAATTAGCTCTCGTCTCGGCATAACTACGCTGTTGGAGTATGAAATTGAATTAACCGACAGAGAGCCAGTCAGAGCTCATGGCCTTTCACCCACTAAGCTGCAGAAATAAAAGAACATAGAAAGGTTTTGTTGGATTAGGGAATAATTGAACCTTATTCTTATAACTGGGATAGCCCTGCTTTTCTACTTCCAAAAATAATGAAACTAGCCGACTAGTAGTTGATTATCAAGCACCTACCAAAACAATTAAGGGTGATGGATGGAAAGAGGATGGATAAACTCAACTGCGGGAAATCAATTCATATCAGAGTTGTAGAAGATAAAGGAATTAATTTTTTTATTTCATCTCCTCATGCCGTAAAATTCCTATACGTACTTTCCCTTCTTCGTCCACGTTTTACGACCATTCTCTCCTCTGTTCCTTTCTTCAGAAAGTCCTTACTTCTTTATGCATCATTATTCTACTCCATTGTATTCTCTAACTCTCATCCACTTATTCATTTTACTCCCTTATCATACCTAGCGCTACCTCTTTCGTATACCTCGTTATACAGCTCACCATATCCTTCCATTGCCAATGACGAAGACGGTGGTTATAATATATCACCCAAATGTGCCTTGACAATCTAAGGAAAGATGAAAAATGAACTGAATTCTCTTGCTGGAAAAGTCTGTTATTGTCATCCAGATGTAGTCCACTGCAGCAGAGAATCGAGGGCAGACTCGCTGCAAATCGATTTTTGAATTAATGACTTCCGATGGTGAGTACACGGCAGGAGGTTCAGGTACATCAGTGGAATTAAGAATTGGAATAATTAAGATTTGCTTTGAAATATATACATTTATTGTATTCATCTCAAAACAAATGTATTTCTAGTATTGTCCCACTGCATGATTTTAGCTTACATATCACTTAGATGCCACAGTGAGTAAGTGCATCAAACTAGAAAATGCATAGAAAAAATCTGGATTTCCAAACTTATGCGAAATACAATTTACTGTCTCATTATTAGCCCTTAAAATCAGCAACAACCAACATTATATCTCTTGTAAATAATTCTATCGCGTCCTAAACTTCTAAATCCTACGACTTTTAATAAATTTATCAAAATCATTCAACCACAATAGTAAGCAGTGATTCATCAGGCATTTCAAAACGCAAAAATTACCCGTATGCATTTATAATTAATGCGTCAAGGAAATTTTAAAGCAAAATATTTTAAATGCAAGCACCAAAAGCCAATTAAGCAAATAAAATACTAAAACATTCCCGAACCAAAATTTTAAAAACCCAACCAATCCCAATAAAATATAGTTTTCCAGGGCTTCTAGCGAATTTTGGCGTGTGAGTTATTTAAAACAAACCCGGATTAGTTTTTTTTGGGTCGGGTTAAATTACGACAACCGTGGTGAAGGCTGCTACTCTTCACCTGGAGCGGTAACTGTTCTCACCCGTCAACGCATCGGGAGTCACACCACTGCTGCATTCGATTTACTCGCAGTCTGCTTGTAGTGAGCCTCGGCGAATAAATAATTCAAGACAGGGCAGTGCCTCAACCGTCCCCGTGCCAGACCGCCGCTCAGAGCTCTATTTTTAAAGTTTGCTGGAGCCTTATTCAGTAAGGACTCGACAAGGACAAACCTCGGAAAATCCGTGGATTTGACGTCACAGCCCCCGACAAATCTCAACTATTGAATGGCCCTATTTGAAATTTTAAGGGCTGTGACGTCAAAATTTCGTCACTTCCGAGGCTCGGAAATCCCGAGAACATACAGAATAGCCCCCCTGGACGGACATCGGAAGTTCTGGGAATGTTGTCGCAGCGGAAATGCGAGGATTGCGTTTGACGAATCCGTGAGAAAGAGGATTTCCCGATACCCGCCTATCAGCTGCCTATAGGCCGGCTCTCGCGCCGGAGGATGCTCGTATTTTTAAAGCGGAACGAATTGTCAATGGCCCTCGGCACTCGGGCTAAGTGACGCGCGGCTTGGGCGGATTATCCGGGCACAGGCAAACCGGGCGTGGAGGTGGGGGCGCCACCATGGGAGGAGAGTGGCGAGGTGGAGTGTGGGATTGGGTATTCCAAGTTGGATGAATGGATGGAAATGGGAGGGAAGGGTATAAGCCGCGGACGCGATCTGAAATAAAGCAGATTAGCGAGGAAATTGAAGGGAAGAAATGGAATTAATTCCGTGATTGGCCCTCGGTCTCTCCGCGGGAATGCGTCTCCTGTCGGATCGAGTTAATCGCGCGGGCTGTCGGTGCGTACGCCTGGTTAACGCGACCTTTTATAGTAGATCATCAAAGGGTCTTTGCTTGCTATCCCGCCTTTGCTTTTCATTGATTACTCCTCATCTGAGGATATGATCGTGGGTTATCTGTTATTGATCAATTGTGAATCCTCGTATCATTATCTACCTATTATCTCAAGTACTCTGATGGTATCATTACTTTCACCGTATGTAGAATGCGAAACATCCCGCGATTACTATATTTATGGGCATTTCTCGTATTGCAAATGTTATGAATGTGATAAACGTGTGTGAACACTACCCACTTGAGGTAGATGAAGGGGTATCGTAGAAAAAGCGTCGATCAAGGAAGAACTCTGTTCTTTTCTTCGGGTACTGTGGCGTTATTTACTCAGTAGCACATTCATTCCAGAAGCCAGGTTTTACATCTACATCTGCATACTACCCCTCAAGCCGCCTCAATAGGCGTGTGGCATCTAATGGTGTTAGGACAACAGCCGTTTACATATAAAAAGGAAACGCTCTAGTGAAATTACGCCTAGCATTTAATAAAGTCCCTTATTGTTCGGGGGAAAAACGAATTCCCATACCTATCCGTTCGGCAAAATATCTCTCTTAATTTATCGTTTCTGTCGGACCTGGAAATATAGTGGGATTCTAATATGATGTTCTCCGTGTCACTCTTAAAGATATCTATTCTCAACAGCTCAAGCAATCTAAGCCTAGCGCGCAGCCTCCGAGTCTCTAGCGACTCCCAGCCTAATTCGTTTAACATCTGTGTAACGCTGTCTGTACGCCCGTAGCAGTTTTTGACGCATCGCGCAGCTTTCATTTGTATTTTATTAAGTTCCCGGATTAAATATTTCTGCACCGGATCCCATATGCTCGCTGCATATTCAAGGTGTGGCCGGACGAGTGCGAAATAGCACCTCTCTTTTTACTTTTTCATCCGAAAATCTTCCCACAATACGCTTGACGAATCCTAGCTTCTTCAGAGCTCTGCCACAAATATTTCTTATATGTGCTCCCCACGATAGGTCCGAAGTTCTCGTAACTCCTAGATACTTAACTTCATCTGTCGCCTTTATCGTAACGCCATCCACAGCATATACACGGGGATAGTTGGACGACCTCCGCAAGAAATGTACCGCCGTGCATTTGCTCAGATTAAGTTCGAGTTCCCACTCTTGGCTCCACACATGAACGTTGTTTAAATCCGATGATAGAATTTCAAAGTCAGAGTGATCACTAAATTCGTGATAGATGACAGCGTCGTCAGCAAATAAACGAATTAGGGGTGAGATTACGGTATGTTATTTCGCGTTGTCGTTATCCAAAACGCAAAGCGATGTAGAGGGGAGGTTATCGCAGTTGCTTTCCTAAGAACGCACTCCATCACTTACACCTAGTTTTTAAATTACCTGACAACATTCGAAGAATGAAAATCACGTTTTCACTCTCATCACGGCAATTGAAATAAAGCGAAAACACGAGCGCACGTGATATGTGCAACGGAGATGCTCCAATTGGGTAATAAAATCGTTGTTTCAAATCAACGCAGCTAATAATATATTGGTTTATAGGAAAATTAACGCTTTTAAACGAACTTTTGCTCACTACTCGTGTAGTGCTTCCGTATATAACCTCACTGGTGTGAGAAGTTGGAACCAAAAGTTAAAATTAAGACAAATTTTGAGGATACCGGGACTAGCCACGGTAGTTACCTTTACGGAGTCACCCGCAAGTGCACATTAGTGCGATATACCACAGAGGAAAAATCATTGGCCTTGACCGGGATCCCAAACAAGGCGAATGATTTTTTCACAAAGAAGTATTGCATTAAAATTAACAATTATTTTAGAGATTGATATAGACAAGACATACTTTTTATTGAAATGTTATCTCAATGCCACAAAGGGTTATAGATGGTTAACTTTTCAGCTGGAATAGGGTAACACGCTATCACTTTCAAAAGAAAAGCGAGAAATATCACTTTCAAAAGAAAAGAGAGAAATATCACTTTCTAAAGAAAAGCGAGAAAAATAGCGAGAAAGCCCCTTTCGCTGCGATTTAAGTTCTCATATCTACAAATATTCCAGTAGAAGATAAAGGCTCTTCCAATGAGAAATATGACGGAGCCTCATTTTCTTACCCTGCAACACGGCCCCTTTTAATCTCGATGGCCGAGAAAGTAGTGGCAGGGGGGGAAGAAGCAGTTTTCGCTTAAGATAACTGCTCCGTTCCCACAGTGGTTTATGGGGAGTTTTTTTACTCAAGGAAATTCCAAGGATTGTTGTATTACCTTGGCCATTAAACTTCTCCCATTTTAGCCCTGTTAAAAATGCTTGCAGCCTCGGGGTAAAATAATTGGAACTCGGAGGTGAGAGAAATACCTGAGCACTGAAAACCCACGTTTGGGACGCTGGATGACCCATTAAAATCCAGCCCCTGCTTCTACAGAATAATCAAATCTATGCCTTCGGAATCGTAAAATGTGACGCTTATATCTTGTGTTTTAAAATAAAAATAATTGAATAAATTGAAAATATTATCCTCCATCATGGCGACGTGGAAAATGAGACGTCAAATGAACACTTACGACTTGAAAAGTCGTCGCTGAAACTTAAATGCGCACTGTGGCAAACGTGATGCTTCGGTTAAAAGCTATGTTTAGGAGATAGCAAAAAAAACCATTGCTAATTCTCATGGCTCATCGTCGCAATAGTGGGTCATAGAAGTGACTATAATAGTATTTTATCCACGCGGAATCGCCCACGTGCAGTCAACTAATCCTTTTTAAGGAATTAGTTTTCTATGAAGCTTTTTCCCCTTAAGTATGAACATGTTCAACAAGTACTCAATAACTCATACTACCTCGTTTTTAGATTTGTTATTAGTGTTCCAGAAGCATTTTAAACATCTATGCCCATAAAAAGGTTAGATATTTGCTTTTTAATATTAACTGAATAATTCATATGGATACATCCTCATTTTTTATTACTTGCGTGGAATGTTGAGCACAATCGTTTGATAATGTTCTTGTACATGGCGCATTTCGATACAGCTATGTGTGTCAGCAACGTCGGGTACGAATGCGAGGAACCAGGATGAAGCCAAACGAAACAGTGAAAGGGACGATCGAAAGAAGCTCACAGACTCAGCTGTGCCTCTGAAAGCTATCCTCGTGACCTAGCGTTGCGCATTTCACGTCTTCTAAGACGTACAGTGTACCTAATATTCGTCCTCGAAATGGTGAAGGCATAGCGAATAGAATATTTTTATGGGCATGAAAAAAGTCCTTACCAAATTTCAGTAAAAATTGTAGTAAAAGGCACAACTTATGTTAACGAAGTAAAACTATCGAATTCACGTGAAATTGAATTTTTAAAAATTGAATCAATATAATAACTTAGAAATTCACGTGATTTGAATGTCAACCTTTATGAGAACGAGTCATTTTTTTAGTATTTGGTTGCACTTCCAATAATATGTAGCGTACAGGCACAAGATAGTAATTCACTTCTTCTTCGCAACATTTTAAGCAATATATAATTGTTCCTTGTATCTGTGAAGGAAACGTGTAGAATTCCATTAGGAATTGATTTCAAAGGAATAAAACGGTATCAGAGTGAAAAAGTAAAATAGCCTACAGAATTTTAATGTCTCCCAACGTATTTTTTAAAGTACATTTAGTAACCGTGCAGGCATTGTTATATTATGAATCTGTGAAATTAGAGACTCGTTTATAATGGAGCACTAAACGTCCCTATCGTGGGATTCCAGTGCTTTCGTGCTTCTCTCACCTCCGACACCCCATTATTTCGCCTTGATGCCTCAAAACTTTTCAAAAGTGTTAAGGTCGGGGGAGTTTCATCGCTAGAATAATGCAATAATCGGTTGGTTTTACTTTAATTACAAAATTCTGGTCTATTTAAACAGCTGTTGGAAAGGGGCAGTTATCTTGAACGATAACCATTTCTTCTCCATCTGTAACTATCTCCTCGGTTATCGAGGTTAATAGGAGCCGTGTTACAGTATAAAAAAATGATGCTCAGTAACCTTTCTCGTAGGACAAGCCTCTAGTACTAGAATATAATGTGACCAACTATTCGTGGAGGTGAAAGCTTAAATCGCATCGAAAGTAGATAGAACATATTTATGTACATATAACGATATGACGCTTTTAGTATTCATTCTTGTTTATCCTAATGAGGTTTTAGCACTAAACTTAAAATAATTTCCTTAAAGTAAGTCCTGGACATAGTTATTTGTTCAATAAGCAACCGATTTTTTTAAACAGAAAAATCTCTTTGCTTTAAGTGTCTTTTAGTTTGCGAAAGATCACAAAAAAGTACAACTAATGCCAGCCTCGACTTTCAAACTGCCGTTTAATTGTTTGATAATTTTAGTTGGATTTAATTTTGAAAAGCCAAAAAATGAAGTGACTTATTTTTTGTCTCTTTTCATAAGTCTTAAGTGTATGGATTTTATCTACTACCTCTTTTTATGCAGTGCATATCACTTGGAACAGATACTTGCTTCCAACATATAAATGAGCGAGTTTCGTGAGTTTAGGAAATCGTTGTACAATTCAGTGTCTGCATGTATAAACACAGTGTTTGCATGTATAAACACATTTGTGTTGTATTTCCCTCCCATCTACTTGTAATTCCTGGGATGATTTTTTTGGGCGGCCCGAGTATAAATGCAACCGACCGTTACCCGTTTATCTCCATGATAGCACTTCTGAGCCAGAGATGATTGGTTTGCTCTCACGTAGGCTGCACTTGCGCTTTTGGCAGGTGTTGTGGAGACAATGTTCCTTCTCTGAATTGCTCTCCAAATAACTTCTGCTGCACGAGTTCCAAAGAAAAACTGCATTAACATTGCTACTAACACCAAGGCCGTGCACTATTGTGCTCGTTGTCTGTAGCTGACGCGCGCGGAACGTGGCGAATTGCGGAGTTGATGGATGCTCGGCTCGAACGTTAGTGATGCATCAGATTCAAGATGATCGCTCGGTGAGAGACCGGTGAATATGGAAGGTATGCTCAATGGTGTGTGTGAAATACCATGGCCTAGTAAGCGGGGTACAATTTACATGAGCTGCCGAAAAACAGACATTCTGTGTTCATTTAATACGTTTGGGAACGAAATGGTGATCAGTAGAGGAAATAAATAAATGTAAACAAACACTCATATTTAAGGTAGATATTTCCCTAGCCACTAAGGAGATCGTATTCGAATTTTATTTTTTTATTTAAGCGCCGGTAAGAAGTATGAAGTAAACATTGTAACATTAATGGCGCAAAAATATAGTTATGTATGACACACATTCTTAGTAATTTAATGAATATTGCCACATTACTGTATATCTTGAGTCATTTTTTCACGCCGTACGGCTAAAAAGCCTTCAAAATAGCAGGTTTTTTTTAAATACTGTAAATATTACTAATATGAGCAATAGGTTATTTTTTATAAATAGTTGAGAAAACACACAAACTTACACTGTTTTTTGTCGAAATCTAGGCGTCATAAATTCCTATTTTTTCAACATTTTCCCTCTGGAGCGCACATCCGTAATCTATCCCACGTAAAACAGCTTGTATTTTCAGGCAAATTGCTCGGAAAGTAGCTGGGCAAGGGATTGTTGTTTTTAAAATTATTGGAAAGATGGGAGTTTTTATAAATGAGGTCAAATTCATCTAATTCTAGGTGAAGTGATTTTTCGTTCAAACTACCCTAAGCTGTGTATATGACAGCAAACTCTGAAGCGAATTCAAATATATTGTCCATTAGTATAACCACCAACCAGAAATATTGACAAATGCATAAAAATAAAAACCACATGACCTTAGGATCTTCTCAATCGTTTGGCGTCACCAACTGTTACTTTTCTGCTCTACTTGTATCTCAACAGTTTCTAATCATTCTGGTTCATCACCTTCCACAAAATAAATTTAAACGATAATTGCAAAAAAACTGACAGAAATGTAAACGCGTTGTGTTACTGGCAGCGATAACAATCCGTGAAGCTATCTGCCAGGTCCCCAATGGCATAGATTTCAGGCGTCGTCATGCACGTGTTATTTCTAAATGATAAACTACTGTAAAAGAACGTTAGTTTTGAATAAATGTCTGGTCCTGTATTTACAAGAAATATGAACATAATATATAAAAAAGTTTAAAAATATTGAAAGATCCCCATCGTGCCAGTTTACCCCGCACTTAAATTAAAATAGACGTCGGTACAAAATGCACCATTTAGTATCCCTGATGTTTAAGTGTGTAAACTCCTCTCAGTGCGGAAATCTTCCTTGTTACCTCCAAAATTAAGTGTATTGACTAATAGGGCTATTAACTGCCAAATTATACCACATGAGGTGGCCGAAACAGTTCATAGAGTAGCGAGTTTGAATAACCAAGCATTCAATATTATTATTACTATTATTTTATTTTATTTTTTTTAGGAATTCATTCAGAGCTAAAATTCTTATTCAAGTATTGAAAGTATGTCTGAATAAATAATTATCGTAACTTGAACCACCTCAGAAAGATCTTAACCGAAATAGAACATATATATCTAACCCAAAAAAGGTACAACTTCCAAAGCACCCCATTTATTAAATATGCATAAAATTATCCAATGTTAACATTCGTTGTTGGACGAATTACTCTTTGTCAATCAGCGAAAACAATTGGAGCTAGCTGACCATTCAGCTCCAATAACGAGATATTAAATTTCCTCTCTACAGCTTTTTCCTTACGTCTTACCTTTTATTTTCATATTGCACTTAACGTAATGACTAAATTTGTAAGTATATTTAAAAAAACCACATTTAATTAAAAACAATAGAGGCAATAAAAATTTCACTGGTTTTATATTTAGATTATTTGTTTGATTTTGAAAAAACTTTCATGTTAAAAATATCACATAGTAAAATTATTTATATATAAACTCACATTTAGCGATTGCGATTTTTATCGCAAATTGAGAGCGGGAGACTCGATAAAAATAATAATTTGTTCCGTTGGACATTATTACGCGATTAATATTTTAATATCTTCGCTTGTGATTATGTGAGCCCCATCTGGTTTATGGGCCCCTGACGTCTGCCCAGTCTGGCTATCATTTAACTCTGCAACTGCACGTGTGGTCTCGGTTCATGAGTTTATTGCGGTCGCGAAATCATAATTCTTCCCAGTTCCTCACCACACGTTCCGCACGGAATCTCGTCAACTCCTTCCTCTAGTAGTGCAGTCATGTCCTTCACAACTTCAAATGATGGTTTTTCGTGAATGCATTCTAAATGATCTTGTTATCATGCTTGTGATGAACGCACCCAATGTTTTTCCCGTCGCATCCATGAATTAAGAAAGAACCATACGATGAAATAACACATCGGGAATGCGCATTTGACCATATTGAATGAATCAGTTATACAGTTAATACGTCAAAAGAATAGGTATTAGTAGCGGAATAATCACGTAACCTCAATGATTTATGCACGACAATGCAAGTTCAAAATTATTTTTAACAAAGCACTTAATTTTTCATGCGGTGATATACTACGGACTGAAGCCATTTTAGGCGCATCAGTTATTGCAAAGAATAAGCTTCCATTTTGTGCGTCAGGACGCCATGTACTCTTGTCTTTGGTCTACAGTTCAAAGTCGCGCAATTTACTCGAATGACAAATGCTCTTTTTGGGGCGGCAATTATTTCACCCCGATTGGCCCTTTCTGCAGATTAGCTCTTGTCTTCATTCATTAGTAAGTTGAAACCTCTGGGGATAACTCCGTCGTCGTACCCGTTCTGGCTGAAAATGGCTTCCACTTGTCGTCCTTTGCCTGGGAAGTTGGTCTTGAGGCTTAAGGAGTTGGATCGCTGTTCTTACGTATCTAATAAGGTTTTTGGTTAAGGTGGAAGGTTAAGTGAACTGGCTTTGATGAAAATTGACCAACTATAAGTGGAAAGCTTCAAGCCGATAATCTTACGTAGACTTTGGTGGTGATTACTATATTAATGTTTGTGGAATCAAAATAAAACTAAATTTTAGTTTCATCAATCGCGGAGTAACTTTTTGATGAGCAATGCTTTGTTATACGCGGCGAGGCCAAGAAAGTGAAAAGCTACGTTAATAGAAAAAAGAAGTATTTTTGGGGTCGTAGTGGCATAGTGAGATCCAACTGGAGGGTCCCGGGTTCAAATCCGGGTGAAGCCTCTCTGAAAACCCCCTCCGAAAATCCTCGCGGTGAGACCATTGTCAGAACTTCGTGGAAAACTGCAGGTGGCCTTGGGAAAGGAACTCGATTCCCTCTCTGAATGTGTGAATCACACACGTCAATAACTTAGTATAGGGTGAGCTCTACTCTCACCTATCAGAACCAACCTTCGCGAGAGTGAGTGATATTTATAGTCCAGGGCACTGGCCTGTGAGTGCGTTGTAATTACAATTGCATTCACGCTTAATTATTGAGTTAATGATCGGTAAGCATTTCTGGCTATATAGAAATACTTGGCGTTCATTTATTTATTTATCCATTCACATTACATAGGGCATTTTTCCCGGTGGTAATGGTCAATATTTCACTTAGGTAAAGCGTAAAAACTCTTTAATAACCTAGAGACTCAAAATGGTGAAACTACGAGTAGGAATAAAAATGAGAATTATCTTTTCAGCTTACAGTTAAAGAGACTAAGCCTTATAACATTTGGGCGTACGACTTGGAATGCCCTCATGCTTAGCCGTTGAGCATTAAAAACTATACGTGTACTCATCTATGGTAATGGAAATAGGATTAGCAACGTACAAAATAGCCATAGTCTTTGATTTTATTGGCAATTTGATCATGCCCTTCTGACTTTTGATCACATAACTGCTCATTAGACTAACCCAGGGTTAACATACTTTTCCTCTCTTGTAGACTTCTAAGAAACCAACAATAAATATCTATTCTTTTTGTCGGTAGCTCTTACGTCGAGACCACATTCTTCGAAGTTCTACGAGTTCTAAAATGGCTTTTCAAGTCACATGACAAAGGCTCATTCTCATACATTAAAGGCTCTTTCAGCTGGAACCGAAAGGCTTTAATTCTCTGCATTGGTGAACAGTCGCGAATGAATATGAATCTCTTGAACCAAAATACTCTTCTCTTCTACGAAAATACACGCTGTTAATCTGCCGATCTCGATTAATGCTTCACGCTACATACCCCTCCCTCCCATCCTTTTGATTGCATCTCGCGTATACCCCTGGACTTGTTTTCAATGACTCCCAGTGTCGCGGCACGCCAGTTCGCACACTTCCGGCGGGCGGAGGTGAACGCAGCGTTGGTAAATTGGAGCGTGGCTGCGGCGAGACGCACGGGCTAGGCGGTCTTGCTCCATCTTTACCATGCCTTCGCTCCCTCATCGACTCGACTTTTCCGCGCGTTCTGGACGCGTCCTCGGCAATAACGGCGGGCGTCCTCTTAGCGCACGTTGGTAAGTCGTGTCCGGAGTAGTGGTGGAATAAAGTGTTGTGTCCGGAGTGATGGTGGAATAAAGTGTTGTTGGAGCGAAACGGCTGCAGCCGCAACTGTTTCGGTCAGACAACTGTTGCAAACAACAGGTTAGTCTCTTGATCGTGCCGCAGCCGTTGCGTGCTGGTGCGATCTGTGCTGTCTAGCGGTAACTGAAGCTGACTGTTTCGTCTTCTATTCCGTTGCAGTTGCAGTGCACGTGTGGCCGCGTTTCAGTCTGTTGAAGCTACAGTCTGTTGAATTTAAACCTGTTGCAGGTGGTTCCTGGTTTATACAGCCAACACATGTCCGCCCATCGTTGTAGATAGAATTAGGACTGCGAAGTGCCTATCTTTCATGAATCCAAATGAAATATTTACTTTATTTAATTGAAAGATTTCTTAGATATAATACAGAAGTACTAGCCATGTTTTAACACCACCGATCGATCGGCTGTTGTTTGCTGTGCCTCTAGTTGTTGTCCGCAACTGGGTGTTTCGCGGAACTTTCATTTTGAAACAGTTTCGGTTGTGAAACTGTTGCAATGAAATGGTTGTGTTCTTTTAGTGCCACTAGCCCGGAGTGGTGGTCAACGAACCGTTTGCCGATAATGGCGAGGGAAGAATGGAGATGGGCCCAGCTCCACCCAGTCCCATGTGTGTGCTCGTGACATGTGAGCGGGGTTGAAGAACACGGCGCGCCGGCGTGTGGGTAAAGATGCCCCTGGAACGACGTTTTCCGGGACCCTGTACTTCGAGTGGAAAAGCTTGTAGACTCATTCCTTTCTCGCGACAACTGAGAAAAGCAAGCTGGCTCCAGAATTTGTCAGTTAAGATGGTTCCCCCGTAAAATGACATCTATGTCATTTCATTCCTACTCAGGAATTCTGTAGAAAAATTTACCTTCAGTACGATATGCATCAGGAAAACTCTGCCGTTTTCGGCTCTCTATTTGTCTCCTTAATTTGAATTTTCATGACGATAAATGTGAAAATGGGCTAAAAATGGGAGATAATTGTGTTTATATTTCCAATATAACTGTCATTTTCTTCAAAAAAAATTATAAAAACTGAGTCAACCCCGGTAATTTTATAGTTATAACATGTAGGAAATTGTTTATTATGTTTTTTGAGTTGATAAATTACTGCCATTACTGAAATAAAAATTAATTAGATTTAAGTATTTATGTGATTAGATTAATTAATTAATTAAAAGTTAATTAATTGAAAAGAGCACTTCAGTCGGCTCGTATGGCTGTAAATAGTGCCTTTTAAAATACATTCGTCAACTCATCTATGTATAGTGTACCTTGATTTTAGTTTTAACAGCCAAGGCAAGCAAACGGTGAAAGCGGTATTTTTTTTAAGTCTCCAAACGAAAATGCAGAATTTATTTTTGCTTTGGCTTACACAGTCGCGGCTGAACTTTCATAAGTTGTTCAACGGGAAAGAGACCCACAACTCCAACATGAAAGCGGAGTTATTCTCAACTTTTTAAATTATATATCCCTCTGTTGATTAACATGAATGGTAATATTTCGTGACAAGTGACTGAATAATGAATACGTTTTGGTACTAAACTTCGGAATGAAGATCAGAGAAGATAGCTCATAAATTTTCTGAATGAGAATAAACCATTAGTTAACGCATCGATGTTGGTTTTTTCTACCCTATCATGGCACTCTTCAGCAAAACCCACCAGTTTAAAAAGTTGTGATGCTGATAATATTGTTTTATATGAATTTGTGATGACGCCACAGCTTAACTGGTCAATGAAACGTAATCCCCCGAAGTTTAGAGCCTACAGCAAGCGTCATGCCTTTATCAACCAAAGACATGTCCTATGGAATGAAAAAATTGTGGTAGGAGGAAGAAAAAAAGTGGGAGGTAATTCCCGATCTGGAATTGGGGGACGCGTCGGAAGGCGCGAGTCAGTAGTAATTGAAACTTCGTCGTCTGCGCGCTGCATTAACGCCACTCGAGTGGTTATCACCTCGAATAAGTTGCCTCTCCCACCGTAGACGGTGAACCCAGCGATGCCAATCAAGTGTCACTATGACACTTTCATTATGGCTACTCATCTTCACTTCTCGACGCCCGCGGAGCCCACTGTTGTTGTAACACGTCTCCCTTCACCCTGCTGTTATCGATCTGCGCTCCAGTTCCATGGGAGATTAGTGTTGCTAAACGCGGAAGATCGAGGACTAAGAGAAAATTAACTCGAGAGAGCGGGGATAGCTAACTTACGTGGACTGGTTTCTCGTCTAGGTTTCCAAGTGTTGCCGCCGTGTAGAAAAATTACCTTCATTATGATATGCTCCAGGAAACTACCGTTTTCGGCTATCTTTCTTTCCTAAACCTCAATATTCATGACGATGTAGAATTTGTCACAGGTTTTTTTCGGGAACTAATGATCATTTCGGTCTTCTTTTTTTAAGATAGGAGCGATAGTTGATGACGTAACTGTGTAGGATAGACACACAACATATAAAGATATTAAATAAATACTCCGTAATTTTCCACACTTTTTATTTTTCAGATCTGACGGGCTACGACGGAATCACATCATCATCAAAGTTGGGTACAACGATGAGTTACTTAGGGATTCATTCATTACAGTAATTTACCGGTTAGAGGTAGGTTGTGATGAAAGTCAGAGAATATCCAGCGAACACTTACACGTGCTGTGCCCTTTCTACCTCTTGTATTTCTTCCTTCATCTCAGCATAAGTCCTACCTTTCTTCATCCCGTCCATAAAACCGATTCTCTTCCTTCCCCTTCCCCGCTTACCCAACATCCTTCCCTCTATCACGACCTTCAGCAAACCATTGTCCCTCATTACCCCTTCCAGCCACCTACCCTGCCTTCCCCTAATCTCATCTATAAGTTTCCTCTCCTCGCCCACCATGTCAAGCACTTCCTCATTTGTCTTCCTTTCCGTCCAACGCACCTTCTCCATCCACCTCCACACCCACATCTCAAAAGCCTTCAGCCTATTTTCGTCTTCCTTTCTCAAGGTCCACGTTTCTGCCCCATACAACGCCACACTCCATATCAAGCTCTTCACTAGCCTCTTTTTTACATCCTTACTTAAGGTCCCCGTCATCAGCTCCCTTCTATTATTGAACGCTTCCTTCGCTAGCGCTATTCTCCTCCTAATGTCTTTGCTACTATGTCCTCTTTCTTCTAGCGTACTACCCAAGTAATTAAATTGTTCAACTTGCTCCAGTTTGTGACTTCCTACTCTTATCACCAGCTTCGCTTTCTTTGTCCTACCAAATCTCATTACTTTTGTTTTCCTATTATTTATCTTCATTCCGTATTTCTCACACTGCTTTTCCAGTGCATCTACTAAAGTTTGAAGTCCTTTCGATGACCGACTCACCAACGCCTGGTCATCTGCGAATCTAACCGACTTTATCCACTGGCCTCCTACTTTCATTCCCACATCTAGCTCATCCCATGCCTCTCTTACCATTTCCTCAGCATAGATGTTAAAAAGTAAAGGCGACAACGGGCACCCTTGCCGCACCCCGCGACCTATAACTGCCCACCCTGATTCACCGTCCGCTACCCTTACATGAGCCCTCTGCCCC
The DNA here is from genome assembly GCA_963573305.1 of Pyrrhosoma nymphula. Classification (NCBI taxonomy): domain Eukaryota; kingdom Metazoa; phylum Arthropoda; class Insecta; order Odonata; family Coenagrionidae; genus Pyrrhosoma; species Pyrrhosoma nymphula. The sequence continues at coordinate 97,893,172 of OY754332.1, read as the reverse complement.
ATATATAAGTTTCGGATGAGTCTCCTATCACGTCAATCTATTCCTATTTTCCCCAGTATCTGCATTAGTTTCTCCCAGTTTACTCTGTCAAACGCCTTTTCGAAATCTACAAAACAAGCGAAAACATCCTGATTATGCTCTATGTTTCTATCTATAAGTGTCCTCATTACCGCAATCGCATCTCTGGTTCCCCTCCCCTTCCTAAACCCAAATTGGTCATCGCCTAAATAGCACTTTGCTCTGCTCTCCAACCTTCTATTTAGTATTCTAAGCAACACTTTTGCTGCGTGCGAAATTAAACTGATTGTTCTATACTCCTCGCATTCTGACGCTTTCTTCTTCTTCGGGATAGGTATTAATACTGTTTTCACGAAATCCTCTGGCCATACTCCTTCCTCGTAGATCCTGCGAATAAGTTCGAAAAACGATTTTCTCCCCCTACTACCTAGATTCTTCAGTAGCTCCGAAGGTAGGTTATCGGTTCCCACGGCTTTTCTACCCTTCATCTCTCTTAGTGCCCTCTCTATTTCACTCTCAAGTAACTCTGGTCCGAGGTTATCTTTATCTATTGTTCCTTCGTCCTCTAGATCTAGGCTAAGGGGTCTATTCTCGCTGTCATATAGCTCCTCTACGTATTCTCTCCACCTTTCTTGGATATCTTCCTGTTCGATTAATATCTTTCCTGTTTTGTCCTTAACCTTTGGTATCGCTTGACCTCTCTTACCACCCGATAACATTTTCACCTTGGCGTACAAAGCGCCCACTTCCCCCTCCTCCTGCATATTTTCCATTTGCTCACATTGTCCCTTCCACCTGTTTTCTTTTGCCCGATTGGTCACTCGCCTGAGTTTATTATTCAATTCCTTGTACTTCCTCTTCCCTACGTCGGTGTTCACGTTTTTCCATATCCTTCTCTCCTCCATTTTCTTTATAATTTCTTCTGTAACCCACTGCTTCTTAACTCTCTTCTTTTCCACCGTTCCTATTGTTTTCTCTGCCGCTCTTGCGATGCCTGTTTTTATAACCTCCCATCTCTTCTCTATGGTTCCCATCCGCTTCTCTTCACCTATGTTCTTTTCTACTAGCTCTTGATATTCCCTCTTTTTCAACCCTTTCAATGCTTCAAGGTTCCACCTCTTTATCTTCCTACCTTTACAAAGCCTTTTGAATCTAACTTCACACTTCATCATCACCAAGTTATGATCCGAGTCCGCATCCGCCCCTGGATAGCTACGAGAGTTTTTTACACTGTTCCTAAACCTCTGCCTCACCATTATATAATCAATTTGGTATCTCCCAGTGTCACCCGGCATTTTCCATGTGAACCTACGCCTGGGGTGATGTTTAAACCAAGTGTTTGTCACTACTAATTTATTTCTTCTACAAAATTCAACTGCCTTTTCCCCGCGATCATTTCTTCTTCCTAGCCCAAACCCTCCTACTTCTAATCCGTCACTCCCTTCTCCCACCACTGCATTCCAGTCACCCATCACTATCAGGTTTTTCTTCCCCGGCACTTCTCTAATTATTTCTTCTACTTGCTCGTACACATCTTCCACCTCTTCCTCCCTATGGTTGCTCGTAGGCATGTATACCTGGACCAGTACGAAATTCGTCGGGCGTGCGTTTATTTCTACCACTAGTATCCTATCGTTCACCTGTTCAATGTTTACCACCCTCAGTCCCAACTTTGTGTTCAGTACCATGCCTACCCCCCGTTGACTCTCATCTCCCCCACTATAGATCACCCTGTAGTTATCACTCCAATAGTCCCCGCTATCCTTCCATCTAACCTCGCACAATCCCAAAGCATCTATTTTTCCTTTTTCCATTTCCTGCTTAATATTTTCAAGCTTCCCGGCCCTCATCATGGTCCTCACGTTCCAAGTTCCTATTTTTACCATTGTTTTCCTCCTCCTCTTCCTCTTTTTCTTCTTCTTCTCCCTCCTTTCCCTTGTATCTTCTGATGATGATTCTGTGCAAGGATTTCGTGTGATGACGACCGCGGAGGCCTTGCCTCCCCCGCTGCCGGGCACGACACCCGCCCTAGTGGGCGGCGTCCCGTAGTTGCCAGGAATCAGATCTATTTGGATGACTTTCATGTTCTGGGAAGTGATAGTTGAGAGGTATCCCACGCGACTCAACGGTATTTTTAACGTGACACCATCACGGAACTACCTTTCGTCTGGCTCCTACCCTTCGACCTATCTGGCATGGGTGGCCCTACCAGGAGCAATGTACTTGCTCCTGCCAGTCCAGCTCTAGGGGTCATTGGAACGCACAAGCCCTTCCACCACGTCAAGGTCGTAGTTCAAGGAAGAGTACTTAGGGATAATGAATGGAAAAATTGGTATAAAATGGTATACCTATTGCAAGGTATTATGTAAATATAAATATAAAAGTCACTTGAAAATCACCTTTTCAAGGTATTATGTAAATATACGTATAAAAGTCACTTGAAACTCACCTTTGATGGTTATGTGAAACCATGGAAACCGATCAGGTAAGGAAAAATAAAAGTGTGGTGAATTAGGTTGTATTTTGTTATCTTCGTGATAAGTCATTCAAGATGCTCAGTCAATGCTTATTGATATGTTCAATATAAGTTTCAAACCATCTGCTAGACTTAAAGACTCCTTGGTAGAAAAAACTAATGGTTTCCGCGACATTGGCGTGGGTGATTATTGCGTGATCTATCTTAATGCGAGTCAGTAATGTGCATGAGAAGGAACGAATAAATGAGATGAAGTAACAAACGAAACGAAATGAATTGCTAGCATTCTTGAAGCAGGTGCTCACTTTGCCACCACTTTGAGTTACTGCAGGTCCAGACACTCAATGGAATGTTCCATGGTAAAATTCTTAGCATCATAGATCCTGAATTTGGTTCTCTATATTCCCGTAACTTATGTCCATGGCCATTCGATGACTTAACTTTGGGATATGTAGAAAGTTTTCCTAAAAAGCGCAAACTTTTCAGTATTTCACATTGATAATTGCATACTTAATACTTTTTTTTAAATATTGGTGAACTCAGTTTATCTCGTGGTCTCATCCCTTAGAACAAACTATCCACTTCAAAAGTAATTCACTCGTAATGTAATCGCACGATGTCACGCCGAGCTATATTTTTTACGCAGGCGGTGACACATGATCTGCAAGAACCCCTCCCATATGCACTGGGATTATGAAGGCGTTTCGCGTCTTAAATGACTTCTTATCGAATCCAATGATCTCTAACATCTGGTCCACCACTCTAATTCCTCGCAAATTTATGCACCATCAACAATTCCGGTATATGAAATACTCCACTTCCTTCGAGAAGTCCAAAAAGAAATCTAAAATGACGAATCCAAAACATCTTAGCCATCCATCTTTCCCTTAGTCAATACCTACCCTTTTAAATCACTGCCCTGATCAATCTCGGCAATTCATTTAGCCTTCTCATCCTTCGATTGGTGGACTCAAAACTCTCCTACTTTCTTATACCCTAACCATAGATATCTAAAAATAATCGTTGTCAAGCACCGTCCCTGAGTTCCATTCCGTAGGTAAAAGAAAACTTTGTACATAATCACAAAAATTTTCGTGGGCCATATTAAGTTTTCTTTTCGTGGACCAAACGAATTTTCGTGGATCGTACAAATTCTTCTTTTTATCATTTATGGATAACTACCTCATAACCCATGAGAGCATTAAGTATCTACATTCTATCTTTATGCCTTTTCCTTCCCCAGTCTCCATCACCAATGAAATATACTTAATCCTTCTCCCAACCCCGGCTGTATGGGGCTTTTGCCCGGGACAGTGATTAAAGGTAGGTATACTGAAACCCTGGAGTGGTTTCGTATCACTCCGAACTTGGCTTTTAGTTGTAATATGTTAAAATCGGATGAGTGGACATTCTCTTATATATATCACCGATATTGTAAATGTGCTGTTGTTATTAACTAAATATTTCAATCTCCATATATTCGATAGCCAAATTAACGGTATTAATCGGGGTATATTATTAAAACATTGCATATACGAGGACATACTTCTCCTAGTATATATGATACTTATGATCAGCCTCTTGTACTTGAGATAAATAACTTTGAGAAATATTATTTCCAAGAAAGGGTTATTAATATCGTATTCAAAGACATCATCGTTTCCAGTAGGGAGTGGGTTATTTTTAAGCTTGAAAATACGAATCGACCGTGGTAAATTTCGTGACTCGATTATCTTGCAATTTGATGACCAGTGAACTTAAAGTATGCCATGTGAATGGACAGGCGATAAATGATTAATTATGATTAATGCTGAAATTAAATATGATTAATTCTGTTAAAATTTCATGGAGGTATTTTCTCATTCAATAGCCGTATCAGAAACCTGGTTGAAACCAAATGACCCATCAGAATTAGTCGGCCTAAAAGATTACTCACTCTACCATTGGTATAGAGTAGAGAAGAGAGCGGAGGTGTCGGAGACTACGTCCATAATAGCTTGTCTGCGAGGCAAATATGCCTAGTGGAATGCCTGTTCCCCGAATTTCTTCGAGGACAAACAAATTGCTTCTGGTAATTGCCTATAGACCACCCAAAGTCGGCTTTTCCAATGAACTGGAAAACGACCTAAAATCATACGACCCCATTTATCAAAACGCTATTGTCCTTGGTGATTTCACTGCCGACTTAAATTGCAACCAACCTGACCAAGTCTATTTGTCTTATTTATTTTTTTCGCTTAATCTTACACCGGTTAATATTAACGCTATTCATCATTTGGTTAACAGTTATACTTGACTGGACCTGATTGTGGTCGTCGAGATTAGCAATGTTCATAACTTTCATCAGTATCCATTTACTTTTTTCTCTCGCCTCGACCTTATATATTACTGCACAAATTTGAAATGCATTCATTCACGCATCCCAACTTCTCCTACCGTGCTTTCAGTATAATCAACTAGGAAAACTTGTTGAGTTAAATCGATTTAGAGAGTTGGAGTGAGGTCTTCGAGAGGCGATCTTTTGACGGGAAAGTTGCTGCCTCCTCATCAAAACCACTCGACATATTTCTCTGCCCCAATCTCTACCTTCTATCCCAGACATCGAGCGCCCCATGGATAACGCCTAAGATAAGAGCATTAATGCGAACAATATATATCGCATGTGAAAGTGATTTGTTAGAACAGACAATTACGAGGTGTACATTGCTTTTAAAATTTTGCGTGATAAAACGCAAACTGAAATTTTGGAAATTCAAAAAAGTATATGTAACCGACAAATTCTCCATCGTTAGAAATTCCGCGGCTTTATGGGCTGAAATTCGCCGCCTACAAACTATTCCCCCCAAAAAGAAAATGTCCTTCACCCTCCAAATTAAGGAATTAAACTCATATTTTTTGTTCTCAGCCCCTCCGTGGTACACCCAGCGCACTTATCTCACCGCCTAGCAAGTTGACAGATTCTTTACACCCTGACCATTTTATTTAAAAATGCCTCACTCACTACGGTACTTAAGGAATTAAGAAATATTAAATTTAAATCCACTGGCCCTAACGACTTGCCCATACAATTTATCCACCCCTGCCTTCCGGCCATTTTCACTAAAATTATTCAACTCTGTGACTTTTTCCTGCAACATTCTTCATTTCTTTCCCAAAAAAGGCCTACCTCCGTTCAATACCTAAGGTAAATACACAATTCAGCCAAACCCAAGGATTTCAGGCCAATATCCTGACTGTGTGCTTTATCAAAACCTCTCGAGAGGATTGTATTTACACAAGCCTCTGACTACCTGCAAACTCAACATTTTATGGATCCTTTTCAACCCGGTTTCAGGGGTGTGCACAGCATACAGACCGCTAAGGCAAAAATAATTCAGGATATAAAAAATAACATTGATGCTAAAAACGTAATATATTAGTACTTTTTGGTTTAAAATAATCCTTTTATATGGTTGACCTCGAGCTCTTATGGTACAAGATGAAAACTTTACATTTGCAACTAGTACATTACATTGGTTTTGATCGTATTTATCTGACCGTCAGCAAGCTGTACGCATAGGGCACGGATAGGTATCTAAATGGAGATATTGCAAACACCACATTTACGCGGATGACCCTACAAATATACTACTCTTTCAAACCAACTAATCTAATATAGGCCGTTCAACTAATAAAGGAGGACATTGAGAGGAAATGTTCATGGATCTTAAATAATTAATGAATTATTTATCAATCTAAAATAAAGGCCATTTTTCTGGGCAGTCAAAAGAAATATCAAAATTCTTCACGATAATATCCCCAAAGTAAATATACTCGGCACATAAATTGTGTACTGCTCTTAGGTAACTGACTTACGTGTTACTATCACTCAAACTTTTACATGGACCGAACAAGTATCCCTGGTCTCCCGCAATTTTTTTTTAGGTTCTACATCAAATTAAAATGAGCTGCCAACCCGAATTCGTCATTATGCGTGTCCACACCTATATTTTGTGATATGAGATACCATTCGAGATATAGTTACACACCATGAAATTACTTGCATAAATGTGTATGGCTATTACTCTGTGCACGTAGAAATGGAAGTTGTCACCTATTATTAGTATTCAGGTGCGAAAGAATTTGTCAAGGGTTGAAAGGAGTAAGTGGTTTTACGTGCGATTAAATTGATTTCTGGATATATATTGGTTTTACCGGTTCTCCTATGCTATTCCTTTGACTGCTTTTATTTTTATTGTTACTAGAGTTTAAATAGTATTTCGGATATTAAGTAGTTTTATTTGCAATTGATTGATAAATATTCATCATTTAGGTATATACGAAATGATCACATATAAAAATATTTCCTTTTGATAACTACATACTTCATTTAAGGTTAAGGACGGATTTTATTGAGAGGACTATAGCCTTTACATTGGAGCTTCGTTCTCTCGTTTTCCATCTGAAATATTATGCATTCTCTGAATATAACTTTTTATGAGTAAATTCTTCACGGATTTCCAACCGGGTCAGAAGTTTGGGCATTGGCGTTGTGATGGTTAACTCCGCCATCATTTTTCAGTAGATTGATGCTTGGACTTTGATTATTCATTATCATATACCTTGATGTTTGGGTCAGGATGTCACTAAGGGGCTGTGGAGAGGATACTCTTTTTCGCCAAATACTGTAGATATTTTCCCGCGTATTCTTTATTTTGTTGATAACAGGTTCCCAAGCTTGGCTTAGTCCGTATCCAGCGTCTCTGTTGAAATTCCTTTTTTCCAGCTTGATCTCAATGATCTCCTTAGTCAATTGGTCTCAGTATCCGATGACTCGGACAATCATTTTGGTTTCGTAAATGGCAATAATATGGTGGAGAATTTTAGTCCTGACCTGGTTTAGCCCATACAATTCACCGGGATAGTACAAGATCCGTCATAACTTATTCAATTTAACCATCCTCTTCAAGTTAAAAAAACGCTGATATTTTTTTAAGCTACTTTAGTCCTCTGAATTACTAACTGAATAATCTGATGGTACAGGAAAAAAATTTTTTTGCGGCAATCGAATTCAATAATCGAACGATTTTGTGAATTAAATTGATGGATTCCGCTTCGGGCAGGATTTCTCGGCTATGTTTAGTTCCGATGCTCGTTGAATCCGCTTATTTGAGGCCACAGGTGCGTGACCGGAAGGACTTCATGTTCGTTTTATTAGTTATGCAAATGTATACATGTTGATGTAACACGATTTCATTGGACTGGTTGCGAATGTATTGTGATTGAAAGTCATGGGTAAACAAGCGGTTTATCGCAAGGTCACTGGAGGGTTCTTCTAAGTCAAGGGTGGTAAGTTAAATTATTATTTAGTCGAGGTCTTCATCACTTCGTTGCAGTTGATTCGCATATACTTCCCTTGAGTTTCGAAATGCATGACCCAGATACATAAATTGACTTGTTGCTTCCCGTTTTTCGGGATTTATTTCGCGGTAGTCTACTTTCTGGTACGGCGTTTCTTCGGCGATGCAGTCAGCGTATGCAGGTGAGAAGTCATGTAGCGGTTTCTACTTCCCTCTCATATACAGCATTATAATGAAGTTGTCTTCTCTGTAGAGACCATGCAGTTGTCTTCTCTGCTTGAATTTTAGCTCAAAATGGCATAATTTCCAAAACAACTGGACTGTTCAATCAGACTGCACCTGGCCAAACGGAATATGCGTATAAGACGGACAAGGAGGTCATCAGCAGTTCCTACCAAAAGACGCTGACTGCTACGACCGTAAAAGATCGTCTCTGAAAATGGTCTACCGCGAAATAAAACCCGGAAAACGAGAATGAAACAAGGCATTTTACGTATTTGGGTACTATCGTGGAGGATACACGGGAAAACGAGAGTCGACAGAATCGCACCACGAAAGCCTTCACAAGGAAAACAACTATTTTTATAAAATGCCTTTTTTATGTATCTCGGTTGGCCTGCACCTAACCATCTCGATAATAAACAGCTGAAAATGTTAGAATTGCGCAAGGCATCGGAGGGGCAGCAATGGAAGTGGGAACAAGCGTTGCTGTCCCTTGCCGCTCCCTTTGCCCTTCAGCCTGCTCCCCACATCCACGTACCGTTTTATTCCGTGCTGCCGAGCGTGATTTTCAGGCTGGGTACCAGACGCGGTGGACTCACATTGAGGGCAGAAGTCATCCAAGCTCAATTACTCACCCACAGGGCCTTCGCACAGAACACACGTCTATTTACCTGATTTGCCTCCAAAAGTGCATCGTGGAAGCACGATATGTGCGGAAAAATCTTTTTATCATAAGCGCTTGTTTCACTAGTGGTCTCATATGCACAATACAATGCTCCATATGTAGATGGGTATTTAGCTACACCGTTACTACGTCAGTTATAGCAATTCCTTGCTACTTGGATGTAACATGGGGACAAATTGAAACAGGCCTTGAATTCCATAACTTTTCCATAGAAATTCACTGAATGAGACATGTTCCCTTCCAAACTTTTCTAAAAGTTATTCTAACGTTTGGCTTACTGTTATGACCGTGCTTACCGTCTAGATAGGCTTTCCATCACTATGGTGTTTCTTCAAGTATTTTTCCTGTGTAAATTCATATTCCTGTCAACCTTACGGTTACAAAGTTACAACATAAATTTCAAACGAATCGTTTATTTTGAAGTCTGCAAATGTTTACAACTTTGTCCTTAACCCGTACAAATTCCGATAAGTAAAAAATGTTTTGGTAGCCCTTATGTTTCAAACCCTCTTGACTAGTATGTTTCCGAAACGCAAATTAATATAATGAAAATTAAGTGAGAGACGATCAGTTAAATTTTGGTAACTCATTTTTGAGCGCCAAAATGGTAACTTTTTCAAACAAAATATGGCCAAAGTACTGCTACGGTGGAAAAAATCTGAATTCTTATGATTAAACTTAGACATGAGCGTTTTATCATGTGTGCTTTACTCCATGAAATATGTACCATCAACTGGAAGATAAAGATGAACTCGGTGGACTAGACTTTTTTTTACTGTCACAATGCTAAACTAAATAATCGAAATGAACGGTGTTAGACGTTGTGCGATAGAATTCAGATGGATGTTGTGTGGCCCGTCACCCTCGTATTCCGCACCCGTTGGAGACGGCCTGACTCATCGGGACAACCAAAGACTGGGGAGCCAATTCAAAGTTTGAAATGGAGGTGCGGGAGAAGAGCGACCGAAGTGTGGTGTGGTCGCCCGTCTCTTTCCCGAATGCAATACCGATGGACACCCATCCATCGCCCCAGAACGCGTCCACGCGTCGATGGATATGAAACGAGGGGGGTGAATGCACCGGTTTGAACTAAAGTCTCGGCCTACCCATCTTATCCATAAAGCAAAATAAACATTGGCAGGTGGGTATGGATGCCATTTCCAGAGCGTTGGTAGCTAGCACCGTTATAAGGAAGTTTGTGCGAGATTTTTCTCTAGTAAAAATGGAGGCCATAGTCGAATTCAATTATAAAGTTTAACCAGCCTCAATACACTACAGGTATGCATAGTTTGTAATGCAAATAAAGCAGAACTTTGTTTTTTATGACCGAACTTCCCATTTAATAGTTAAATATCGGAACATAATCGAGGTTTTTAACCTGGTTAATTTCTATTTCCCGCCAAACGCTAAGAACGCTAAGAACACCCGATGCTTTTTTTTCTATTTTTAACAAATATTAATTTTGAGTCTTAATTTTCTTTGTCATAATAGCTGAGAAAACATGCGTGCTAAAAAGTTACATTCCTCATGCAATCTGTGCGTCAGAACTTTATCATTTTTAATGGCTTCTCCCTGGACTGCAATGGCGTGCCATATCCCAAGGATAACAGGTTTCTATTTTTTAACAAATATCTGGTGAAGTGGGGCGGTAAGTGGATGGTTGGCTAGTTTCATTAGAAATATGTGATACTTTCCCCATTAATAGGTATAATTCAGCGAATTTTTTTATCTCGCTCATATTATCCTCAGTCCATCTCCCCAGGTGCCAATGTGTTTTCTTCCACTTACTCCATGGACTTATTTTGAACGTATTTTTTCGTTTCCCGGGCTGTTGACAACCAGTAAGCGATTCCAAACCATTAAACGTACGGGGTCACCGCTGGCGTTGTACGAGTCTCGCTGTTTCATCCCGCGGCGCAATCTTCATTCCGTCTCGGTAGAGGAAAGGGAAACGTTTACCTCTCCTGTCCTGGCAACCTAACCTCCACCCACCCTCCGACCCAATTCCCGTTCTCCGCCGCCCACTACATCCTCCCCGCTCCTCGACGCCCTTACACTCCACTCCGCTCTCCAACCCCGACGCGACGCCTCTTTGTCTTCCCGAACCCACCCGCACCCATTAACCACTGCACACTGTCTCCGGCCTCCGATTTCGGCTCTATCAAACGTCTCCATAACTTTCGGCATCATTTACGACACCGGGGTGGGCAGAGATGGTGGGCGGTCGGGCGGTGGATTTAATGGCAGCGGGGATCTATGACAATGTCATCCTTAGTGGTAAGTGTTGAGCGTCCCAGTGCGAAACGATATTGTAACGCGAAATATCAGCGATACCGATCGGTTTGTTGGCTTAGGTGCCCACTCTTGACTACGGCTTTTAGTTGTAATATTTAAGTTATGGTTACTAGGCTCAGTTCCTTAACACAAGTTAACGCTACGTTATTGGTATCTCAAGAAACTTTTTGGCAACTTGGAGGTATAAATACTTCTGGTTAATAGTGCACATTTAAATTACTGCGCACTCATATTCTTATAATATATTACGAAAATTTCTCCAACTTTACACTTTTGAACGTTCTGTTGGCTGTTTGGGGAGGTGACCGACCACTGAGGCCATTTGCCCCATTATGACATGTTATTAATTCGATAAGGTAATAATTGATTGATTGGTTGGGGAATGGAGGAAGGATGTAGAAAAAAAATCTCTCTGAGAATCTCCTCCACTGTTGGAAATAAAATCCGGGTCCTATAGAATGGGACTGCACTACAGTAACCTAAACCCATATCGTTTCGTTAATTGATGATTAGAAAGACTTTTTCAGTAACGTTTGAGGTGGATATTTTTCTAATTTATATATCTATTGGTTTTCTACATTCTATAAGAGCCATCCATGGTTGCCAACGTTTACTAATCAAATACTTGGATATCTGTCTATAAATATTATTTTTAATATGCAGTGTTTTCTTGAATAATTCTAAATATTAAGTTGCTTTCGCTGTTAGACGTTTTTGCCAAACATTTGTTGTAAATTAGTGAGAATATTTGCTTGGACCAGTAAACACCACCGAAAGGATATTTCCAAGTGGCCGGTCAAGTTACAGTGGAATAGCTATCGAAGAGAGGTTAAACAACGGTGAGCCGATACTAACTATCATACGAGCTTTCGTTTCCATAAACGGTAAAAGTGCCCTAACCGACCGCGTAGACCTAACCTTTCGGCGTAGCTTACGGATTAAAGCGAATATTTTAGGCAAACACATACCAAAGGAAATACGAATATTTTAAAAAATACTACTGAGAAAACAATACCTAATCAAAAACCAAATTTTATGAGCAGGTATTTAGGTGGTTGGTTGGGAAGCATCGGCAACTATGACTATTTTAGAAAGTAGAAAAACAAAAGAATATTTCGGAATAGTGAATAATCTGATGTTTCCCCATCGATTCATCTGAAGGGAGGTTTCCCGGATGTTCTACTGGGTCAGGAGCACAATCTCTACTAACGTTTCGAAGAACGAACCGCTCTTTATCTTCAGGGCTTCTGATTGTCTTTTCTCAAATTTAGTCGCTATGTAGGTATACCTACGGCTTGAGATCAGGTATCTATCTCCTGAAAGGTTATGGCATTGTCTTGCATTTTCACGGTTCCAGGTATTACTCCAGTAGAGCTCACTAGTTTTGAGGCGCATCTCAATGGTTAGTTAGTCAACACATCCCAATTGCGACGAGCAATGTAAAGTTATTTGCCTTGTTCATTGTGATAGAATTGCTTGCTCTCTGGAGAGGTTATGCTTCACTACTGCCGACCTATCTGGTCGGCAATCAGAAGACATCCGTTCCGAAGACGAGGGTGTGCATAGTAACATGACTTGCATGTGAAGTTATTGCTGGATAAGGTTAACCTTAATCTAATCCCTGGAGCAGGCTCCATGTTTTTTATTGTTATCTCTTACAACTTTTGCGCAATTAAATTGAGTTTTTCTGTTTATTATCGTTATAATTGCTACCTCCAGCCCTACATATGGTCCAGTATCCCGCCGTTTGTTTCTTTCCAGTGCAAAAGGCCGTCGATTATTCCTCCACTCGTGTCCCATCTACAACGATGCGGGTTTTTGCGAAGTCATCCATTCAATTTTATGAGGGTCCTTGATACTCTTGATTCTCATATGTTGACGGCGAAGCCATCAATTTTGTTGACAAAGCGTTGCGTATCCTTAGTGAGACAGTGCGAGAATGTATGGCTGGTTGACAGGCGTTCTTTATGCAAACTTTTTTTTAACTATTAACTACTGGCGTTCACTGGAGTTCAATCAAACCTAACCAAAGACCGATATTGATAGACCCGGAAGAGGCGGGAGCCAAATCGGGATCAACTATCGCTGTTGTTGTTTTTATATTTACTGTTGTTTTTGTGAAGTTTATTATTTTTAACTAAATTTCTGCAACTGTGTTATTAAAACATCTGCTGAGCCTACTTCTGACTACTGAACTAAATGCGAGAAATAAGAATAGCCTCAAGGCCCCCTTCGTTAACTTGGGATAATATGCTTCGTTAACTTGGGACATCTCACTAATATGTGAATAAAAAATTCACCGAGTTAGAGGATCAAACTTTGATAAAAAAGGATTTACATTATACATGAATGGTCCATGGGTTAAACTTGAAGGGCACAGCAACCTTAGATGAAATATAAGTACACTGTTTTCAATTATTAAAACTTAATCCTTTCTTTCAATAATTAGTTTCCTTCATTAACGCGATTAGCCGGAGGCAATTCCTAATGAAACAAGAAATGACAGGTGCGTATGGGATTAAATAAATTTTATGTTGTTTTTTGAAGGGGCACTTCTAAGATTGCAAATATGAAACCGATTAAGTTACCACTTTGTCTTAAACTCTAGCAAAATGACCAAAGGTTCTACCAGCACTCGATATATAATGTCATAATGAACTTGGCCTTATGTACAAGGGACCAAAAAATGCCTAAGAAATACAATATTGATTCAGAGCTTGATTATGACTCACTCAGGAATTACGAATACCACGATGCATTGCATATTTAAAGCACTAAAATCCTCACATGAAACGCCACAAATATGATGAATTTTTTAATGCTGCAGTTCATGGAGATTTTGCGTTCGAATCATCTGTATTTTATTTTCTTGCTCATATTACCGCTTATATGGTGGAGGTGCTCTCGTCATCTTCCACTTTAAAAGTACTGTCAATATCTCAAATTAAATTGATCGAATAACAACTTCCTCTCACTCTACGCTTAAATTTATTGACGTAAGTATGGAGAGGAAACTTCAAAGTTCGAGTGTACGCGATGGGTCTTTGACCCATAGTGATACACACGTTTTTTGAAGTTGTTCTGCACACCACTTTTTTGGTTTAGTGGAATAAATATGACAAGCATTAATTCCTTTCAAGCATCAAAGTCCTTTGAAACATGCGAGACAAATGGTAACATTACGTTGTCATAATTACAGAATCCACTCCTCTAATTTTCCTAAATGGAGGTCATCATAGACACTTCCTAGGTTTTTAGGCACTTCAAAGTAGTAATGGGTAGTTTTGTTCCTTTCTCGGACTCGTTCCTTTCGTTCTCGTTCACTAAAAGGAACGAGTTTAAAGATTCGTTCATTTCCAAATTGCGCCTGGGAATTCGGGCATTAGGGTACATTTCATTGCTGCTATTTCGTTGCTGCTGATTCGTGCTATTTACTCTCGTCAATTACTCGTTGCTTCAAATCATTTAAATAATATACGAATATGACACTTTTAAAAGAAATGCAGAGGTGATACTTACTTAATCATGACGTCCACGGACAACAATGTATCCCATTATGGGCTAGAATCACGCTACCTACCGAAGATAATGAAGGTAAATCTGGCTTTCCGTCACTCCAGCTAATATATTTTTTGTGAAAAACTCCCGTAAGTGGTGAAAATGAAAATGTAACCCAGTGGAAGTGCAAGGAGTGCGCATTTAAGAAATGTAAGAAACATACCCGTGTGTTGGATAGTTATAGAGAGACTCGCTTTGCTCGCTAGGGGGCTGCGCCCCCAACGTCTTAGTCAGTGGAGGCGTGAGAGAAAGAAACATGCGAGATTTTCACTTTGGCACCATTTTGCCAGAGAACTACGCGGGAGTGCGTGTTTTTTGCTACTTATCCGTGGAGTTCATGTTACGGCGCATGCGCCAGTCGAGTTTCAAGGTAATATCTACGCTGGTGAAGGCGTGAGGCAAAGATAAATTCAAAAGATTCAAGAAAAGCCGACTTTGGCATCATGTTGCCAGAGAACTACGAGAAATGAAGTAAACGAATAACATAAAGTTGTAGGCCTGAATGCGATGTAGAAAAAAACAGCCCAACAAATTCGTGATCCAAAATCTAGTTTAGAAACCACAGTCGAAAATCCGGAAAATCTGACTTTGGCACCATGTTTCCAGCAAACGATAAGTGCTAGAGAGTAAAAATAGGCATTAAGTGGTAGGCCTCGATGAGATCTAGGTATAAATACCCAACAGATTTGAAATACGACTTCTAGTTTAGAAGCTACAGTGAAAAAACAGAAAATCCAGCTTTGGCGCAATGTTTCCAGCGAACTATAAGTGTTAGAGAGTAAGGATTGGCAAAAATGTTAGGACTTGATTAGATCTAAAAAAGACGCCCAACAGATTTGAGATCAGACTCTTAGTTTAGCAGCTAGGAGATGTGAGGGAAAGAAACTTTCGAAAATATCACTTTGGCACCATATTTCCTTAGAAATACAAGAGAATCCGGATTTTTGCTAATTTTCCGTAAAGATCATGTCAAGGCGCATACCCTTGCCGACTTTCAATGCCGTACCTACACTGGTAAGGGCGTGAGGGAAAGAAACATTGGAGAGTTTCGTGAATTAGCCCAATTTGACACCATGTTCCCGGAGAAATACGTGAGATGAAAAAAACGGATAGCAGATAATTGTAGGCCTGCATGAGATCTTTAAAAAACTGCCCAAAAGATTCGACATCCGAGTTCTAGTTTAGGAGCTACAGTAGAAAAACGAGTTTCACGAAAAGCCGACTTAGACACCATGTTACCAGAGAAATAAAAGGAATGGACATTTCGAATTTGGCGCCATGTTATCAGCCAACTATTAGTGTCAGAGAGTAAGTAATGGCATACAGTTGTAAACCTCAATAACATCTTAAAAAAAAGTCAAAAAATTTGAGATCCGACTTCAAGTTTGGAAGGTACAATGGAAAACTGGGAAACTTCATGTTTGAGGACCTCTAGTAGGAAAATCAAGCGACACAGAATAACAGGGTTCGTCAAATCAAAGGGACGACGTATCGCACATATATCGTATGGAAAACTTTATCGATACTGACAAAACTGAGGGGGTGGGGTTAAAACCGAAGGGGAGGAAAGATCGTGACCGGTAGAGGCGCTGTCGTTGAGTGTTTCAATAGCACGTTTGCAGTTTTTATATATATTTATATTATTTATTTTTAATTAAATAAAATTAAGCATTTTGCACAATTTTAACGCCAATGCGTAAAACTTTTTACTTTAATACGTATAATTCATGAGGAAGTTAAAGCTACTGTAGTCTCGGCAATAGCTATTTTAGTCTCGACACCAGTGGTAGTTGCGAAGTTGAGCGCATGGCTGACTTGTGATTTGATGTGTTTTACGCATGAAGCTGAAATACTGTATTCATATTTGCCACAACTGGGCTGAGAGATTGTTAAATATGGCGAAACCTTTATGTGCCCCACGCGGCGGCAGATAATTCGAATCCACCCGTCGCGCCAAGAAACCACGCGAGGGACCGCCTCGTAGTTCACACGCCACCGCTTTCTCAACCCCTCCCCCGGCCGGGCACCAATGCGAGCCACCATGTAGTTCCAACGCCGCCGCAACCACTACATCTCCTCCGGCCGAGCGACCACGTGATGGAATTTCCCGTACGTCACACCCTCCCCTCCTCTCCTCCCCTCTGCCCCTTTCCCCCACGCGCGGAGGAGGAGACAGGAGCTCACCCCTTCCCCCACGTGACTCCTGCGGAGCTCGCCGGTTGGCCGCCGCCCTGCCCAGGATCCACATATAAGGAGGACCTCCGGACCTCAGAATTCAATTCAATTCAAAAAGTGTTTATTTCCACATTTGCAAATACAGAGAAAATAGAAGAATAACAACAATAAGATCAACAAAAAGATACAGAGAATAGAAGAGTAACAACAAAATAACAAGACAGAAATAACAGACACAACGGAGGAGGGAGTGTTAGGGAATAGTCGCCGCGAGTCAACTCCTCGGCCGTCTCCCTCCTCCTGCGTCCGGTCGAAGCAAACGCACTCCTCGGCACTCTTCCTCCACCCGCACCCCTGCGGCCCGGAGGACTTGTGGACCGTTCCGGCCGTCGCCCGCACCCGGAACCCGCGTCCCGCCAGGAGGAGCACGCCGTCACCCGCTCCCGCCGCAGTGGGACAAGCCGCAAGCGCCGGACGCACCGCTCCCGCCACAGCCGGACAACCCGCAAGCGCCGCTCCCGCCAGCGCCACCACCGGGAAGCATCAACGAGCCTGGCCGAAGCCCAGCGGAGTCCAGCACCCCGTAGCCGCGCCGCAGCCAGCGAGCCACTCGCCCTTCAGGCACTCCTTGCCTTTCGGTCCCCCTTTCTGGGACCCCCATTGAACTCACCCATGTAAATATACTGAATAAATCCAGTCAATGTTTAAACCTCTATTGTCCGGCTTTTGATTTCACTCGCATCGTGACCCAGGCACCTTCGCTTGTCGCCGAGTTCTCACGAGAACACGATCGCGCGTTCCGGGGTGGGTTGCTCTACCGCACCCGGACGCCGACGTTGCGACAATTGGCGACCAAGGACGTGGGGCCTGTGGCAGCTCGGAGAGCAGCCAGAATCCGATCGACCCACCGATGAGCGAGGCCAGGGCCAACGAGAGCGGAAACATGGAGTTTAAACATTGACCAGGAGCTCGCCGCACCCGCCATGGCTCTTCCGAGAGAGCCACAACAAAACTCGGTGGCGCCCAACACCACACGCACTCGCACCCGGGACCAGTGCGAGGCGCGCACCTGCACCGGCGAAGGGAGATATCTGATTTCCTGCGCCGGCTGCCATCAATGGTACCACCATCTTTGTCTCGGGTGGAGAGACGAAGACCGGGACACCACCGGTCTACGGTTTGTCTGCCCCCCATGCAGCCTACGGAATACCACCCGCAGAACACCGCGAGCATCCCCGGAACCAACCTACCACACACCGTGGCCGGTATTCCTCGGGAGGGAGTCCGAAGACCCCGAAAACTTCTTCAGGGACCTGGAAGCCGCATTCAGGGAGGACCAGCTACCCGCATCCTGGTGGGTCCGCCGAGCGGAACAACAACTGCAGGAAGGAGCGCGCCAATGGTGGGCCCCGTACCGGGAGTTCTCCTTCGGCTGGGAAGATTTCAAACAGCGCCTCCGCGGGAGGTACGATACTCCTGCAGAGAGGGCACAGATCCAGGCCCAACTCTACGGCAGCGCCCAGGGACCACGAGAGAGCGCGGAGATCTTCATCCTCCGCAAACTGCAGTTGTTCAAGCGGCTGTTCCCTAACGGAGACCGGGAGAGCATCCTCCCGAACCTCACCGAGCAGCTCCTCCCGCGCATCCGCCAGATGCTCCGAAATTACCCGCCTAGAGATGTGGAAGCCCTCATCCGACAAGCCAGTGCCGTGGAACGAGACCAGGCAGAAGAAAGCGCACCCATCCGCCCTTCCGGACCGCCAAAATGCCGGCTCTGTCCGGGATACCACCTTCACCGGGATTGCCCGGAGAACCAAGGGGGAAACGCCAGGACGGGAAACAGCAAAGCCCCCGCCCGACCTGCAATAGGGGCCACCCAACGAGAGCAAGACGGACCACCAGAACGCTCCCTACGGATCCGGGTAGGAATCGGCGGAGAAGAGCTCTCCGCCCTCATAGACACCGGGGCTGGTGTGAATCTGATCTCCGCTCGGAGTTTACCAGGACCACTGCGACGGGACGCCACCCAGGAACCATCCCAGATGAGCACCGTGAAGAAAGGAGACACCTTCGAGACCTGCGGGAGCGTGTGGACCACCCTCCAAATTCAACGGCAGCAGTTCCCGATCCTCCTACACATCACGGACGACATCGACGAAGACCTCATCCTGGGCCACCCATGGCTACACGGCACTAACGCAGTCCTGGACTACCTCCAAGGAACGATCTCACTGGGTACGACGGAACGAATTACCGTCGCCTGCACCCGCCGCATGAAACCCGAACCACCATGGCAGACTAGTGTTTTCCCTCTCACAAGGCCACCCCCTGTGCTACGGACCAGTGAAGTATCCCCTGTACTATGGACCGACCCAATACGGCCTAGTGAAGTTTCCCCTGCGCTAAGGACCGCCCCCAGGCGGCCTAGTGGTTCTGGTGCAACAGAACCCCGCCGACCAGGCTCCCAGGAACCCCTCGAATTATCGCCGAACAGGGAGGGGTGGATTGATGTGCCCCACGCGGCGGCAGATAATTCGAATCCACCCGTCGCGCCAAGAAACCACGCGAGGGACCGCCTCGTAGTTCACACGCCACCGCTTTCTCATCCCCTCCCCCGGCCGGGCACCAATGCGAGCCACCATGTAGTTCCAACGCCGCCGCAACCACTACATCTCCTCCGGCCGAGCGACCACGTGATGGAATTTCCCGTACGTCACACCCTCCCCTCCTCTCCTCCCCTCTGCCCCTTTCCCCCACGCGCGGAGGAGGAGACAGGAGCTCACCCCTTCCCCCACGTGACTCCTGCGGAGCTCGCCGGTTGGCCGCCGCCCTGCCCAGGATCCACATATAAGGAGGACCTCCGGACCTCAGAAGACACAACGGAGGAGGGAGTGTTAGGGAATAGTCGCCGCGAGTCAACTCCTCGGCCGTCTCCCTCCTCCTGCGTCCGGTCGAAGCAAACGCACTCCTCGGCACTCTTCCTCCACCCGCACCCCTGCGGCCCGGAGGACTTGTGGACCGTTCCGGCCGTCGCCCGCACCCGGAACCCGCGTCCCGCCAGGAGGAGCACGCCGTCACCCGCTCCCGCCGCAGTGGGACAAGCCGCAAGCGCCGGACGCACCGCTCCCGCCACAGCCGGACAACCCGCAAGCGCCGCTCCCGCCAGCGCCACCACCGGGAAGCATCAACGAGCCTGGCCGAAGCCCAGCGGAGTCCAGCACCCCGTAGCCGCGCCGCAGCCAGCGAGCCACTCGCCCTTCAGGCACTCCTTGCCTTTCGGTCCCCCTTTCTGGGACCCCCATTGAACTCACCCATGTAAATATACTGAATAAATCCAGTCAATGTTTAAACCTCTATTGTCCGGCTTTTGATTTCACTCGCATCGTGACCCAGGCACCTTCGCTTGTCGCCGAGTTCTCACGAGAACACGATCGCGCGTTCCGGGGTGGGTTGCTCTACCGCACCCGGACGCCGACGTTGCGACAACCTGTGCAAAGTAAGCGATATGTAATGATTTGGTGCAACAGTGTGTATGAATGACGTTTATACGGAGATCTATTTTCTCGTTTTTCAAATAGGCTGTCAGGTATGTTGCATTTAAGTTTTCGAAGAATCACGGTGAAATGGGCCAATTGTTAACTACAGAAAAATTCTACTATACGCGTGGATTTTCATGATTCTTCACAACTGATACGAGTGTTCGGAAGTATTTTGAAATCTGGTAATTTTGCATCAACACAGGGCAGAGAGGTGGGCAAGATTCTGTCCGCGTACGGATTGCCTTCGTTGATGATCACAGAAGTTCATTAATCAATATATTTCTGTCTTGCTTTTACGTGAGAAAGTTTTCAACTCTCATTACACCGACTGCCGTTCCGATCATTATTGAAGGTTAGAATATTCGTGATGTTTACATGATGTGCATTAGGTGCCATGAACTGTGATGTGGTTGTCTCGCCATCAAACTCCCCATTGTGCATTAACTGTGACTTTTGATATGGTGCCCTCCCCAGTCCATATGTGGTGCATTACAGTGACTTTTGTTTTGATGCCTACCCCAGATCATGTTTAGTGCGTTGGATGGCCTGAACTGTTATCACGTTGTCACGTCATATTGAGTTAACCTCACCATCACTTGGACTTTTTGGGTGGATGGATAATAATGGGTGAATGTAATTTTGCCAAATAACATTGGTAATTCCAACCTTCTCTGTGTTTTGAATGACTATGTTCAACTATTAAGAACGGGCTACCGTTGACTTCTGGTAATTTGATTCCATTTTGAATCAATAAATTTATAGTGAATAAGGTAAGCGGTGTTTTATTGTGCCATGTATTCTCATAATAGCCTGACCTCAACCTTCCCTGTTGCATAAAAGTTTCCCAAGGTTATTTATTGTACAATCGGGAATACCATCAAGTTAATACGATTTATTAATATTTTTTTCATTTTCTTGCTGTACTCATTAAAATTATATTTTTCAATTCTTAATTTCAAATATTGGTACATAATCCATTGAATACGGATTATCCTGAACTAGCGATTCAAACCCAATGCTAGTATCACGATTTAAACCTCGCGGCAGACGAACGACCCCGTATCGATGCCGGGGCTGTGGCGCTGATGTACAGAAACCTATACGCATTGGGCTTATGCCTCTGTCGCCCCTTTGGTCAAAGCATGTAGAATATTTAATCTTCCAATAAAATATGTCGTCAGATTCTAGATTCGATTCACCGTTCAAAAGATATGAAGCAAGAACAGAAAGTTTCGTTTTATAAATGCCAAAAAACAGACATTTTTAATATTATAGTAGGTTTAACGATAAATCATCTTGGTTTCTACTTATTTTCGGTGAAAAGCATGTCAAGGTGCATGCGCCTATCATTTTTCAAGGTCGCATCCCCACCAGTAGAGGCGTGAAAGAAATAAACGTTTGATAGTTTTACCAAAATTCGACTTTAGCACCATGATACTAGAGCACTATAAGATATAGAAAAAACAAAAAGCACCAAGTTGTAGGTAACGATGAGATCTAAATGCTTAGGGAAAATATTTTTCAGATCAGAATCCTAGTTTAGGAGCTATAGAAAAAAAACAGCAAAAAAATGGGAGTTCTTCACTAAATGTTGTGTTAGAGGACCTCAGATATATTTATTCTGTAATCCCACGCTTTATTTTGCCGTTCTATGTATAACATATTAACATACGTCATTCCATCCTCGTCTTCAAAGTACCTGGCCTGTCATCTCTGCGAATTGTTTGAGTCCTCTCTTTCCTTTGATTATTTTTGTTCACATTGCATTCCCTTCATCCAATTGATCCCCTACGTTCCTATGAATCCTTTCCTTTATTTGATTCCTTCCGGTCCTTCGAATCCTTTCGGTCCTTCTTTCCTATGAATCCTTTCCTTGATTTGATTCCTTTAAGTCCTTCGAATCCTTTCGGTCCTTCGTTCCTATGAATCCTTTCCTTTATTTGATTCCTTTCGGTCCTTCGAATCCTTTCGGTTCTTTGGAACGAATCTGTCCTTTGGAACGAGAATATTTCCACAACCGGATTTGTTCCATCAGTCTTTTCTTTCCTTCGGTTCCTTCGGAACGAATCGTTCCGAAATGGCCCATCACTACTTCACCGTTTCTTCACTGCATCGACAGAAATTATTCAAACCCTCGAATTAAGACAATTTTACATCATATACAGTTAGCGGTGGAGGTGTCACTCTCATAGGTTTTGTCTGAAATTCATCTAAAACTACCAATGGGTAAAGTTTAATTTCAGGTATTCGTTAATTTATAACTAAGTGCTACTTTGTTTAAACCTTCTCAAGCCGGCATATCACTTGTCATTAACGTTCCCACTAGCCGTATATTAAGAGGCAGTTGAATCAAATTCACATAACCAAATGGACCATTAAATTCCCATTCAGCGAACCAAGTTAATGAACCTCAAGACGGATAAAGGTTAAAATAATTCATCTAGATCTACGTACTACCATATGAGCCGTCAAGAAGGCGTGTGGCAGAAAGTGCTCTTTGATAGAATGAAAAAAAAGATATATTTCTCCGTGCAGCACATCGGGGCGACTGAAGTTCTAAAGGCATTACGGCTTGCCTAAGCTACCGGATCCAAGTATTTTTTTCGTTGGTGTAATTGGGACACGTTCGTGCTTGCGAATGCCATAGGTATCTCGAAGAGCGGTAGCCGATTTTGTGTAGCTATGCAAGAGGCGGAGAGCCTTTTCGACAAAACCGCTGGGAATTGCTGCGATCAGTGTCCTCTGCGCTGAGAGGGTTTGAATCTGACTTAGTGTATTGATGCTGCTGTGATGATGAACGCTCCATGGTAGTTGCGGTGAGATATTACCCAGGGCTTCATATACCTGCATCGTATTAAGCGGAGTTTGCACAGTAGGGAAGTGGTGAAGGTCATGTTTTGGCTGCTAATCATTATATTAAACATCGCATGTTTATTTTAGTGGCCCAAGTGAATATAAAATTTAGCTGCATTAAAGAATTTCGTGCGGAAGAACTTCGTATATTATAATTAAGAATCCACTAATAAACATAAAACATCACTAGATATGCCTTAGGTAATGCTAATGGATATTCTAAGTTAATTACAAAGTTTATTTATAATACAGTACACCAAGGTATTTATTCAAAGAAAAGTATAGCCAGTCATTTTATCGTTGAACTCGATATCTGAAGAGAGTGTGATATTTGGCCACAGAAAATTTGTACTATACTTTCTTTCTTGTTGTAACCACAATTCAGAGTGTTACGTCTGAATTTAGTAATGCTTCTTAGAGTACTGAGCATTCTTGATTTGATCTAGCAGTAATTATAATACGTCGACTTCAGGCTCATGACGATTTTTGCCTTTTTTAATAATACTTTTCCGACTAAAAAGATCATTAGGGGCACTAAAGGCACGGTTCATCGTACTGAACTATCCTCCCCAACGGTTACCCACTATTTTCCCATTCACTCCACCATTGCTATTCCATCGCATGGAAAAAATGTGGTATGAATGAATTGCAGGTTTTTTGCACCACAAGGAACGGGAACATGCCAGCGATCTCTGAATGCGGAGAATGATGGCTGAAGTGTAGGGTGGCAAGCAGGGGAGGCGTGATGGCCGACTATTGTACTGAATGGCGCAGGGCAGCTCAAGAGGATTGAATCACTGGTTCGGAATATGTGTTTTACGTTCTGCCGTGATGATAAGCTCACAGCGGATTTCGCTGGCAGGAATAAACTCCTCTATTGAATAGGTGGAGTGGCTCTAGTGCCGGCGTTAAGGGGTGTCATTTTGTATGGACTGAACGCCGTGCACATCGAAGCGGAATGCTGTGGGCTTTCCCAACGATGGCTGAATGTCCGAAGCGGAGAAGACCCGAGTCTATTGGCATATCCCCACCGCTATTAGGCAGCCGAAAAAAGTTCCGCCTCACAAAGAACCATTCGCTTAGTTCAACAGGATAGAGTTGAGTCATGAGAGTCCAATCCCCTACTCATTGCAAAACTGTAGAAACATACGTGGCCGTAATAACGTGCCTCTATCCACTCCCTTTCCCCCCATGGCCGCCGCTCACGTGTGACTGAGCCCTCAAGGGCCGCGTCCAAATCCGCTGACGGCCACGGGATCGCAAAAACATGCGGACGAATGCAATACACGGCGGATCCGTGCGAATTTCATGTTGACTCCGGACTGCAATGCTCGCAAAAAAACATTGGTCCGAGCACACTTGTGAGGGGAGATGTACTTCTTTTCCTCATCCAGGGGCGTCCAAAGCACACACGCACTCGAGTGAGTCAACGGTAGTCGTCGTAGCTCTCGGTCCTACGCGCTGGAGGAATGGTTATCACCGAAATCCGCGTGCATGCGGTTTACAAAGCGGCGCAAACCGCGTGGATGGCTCGGTAGGTGACTGCAGTCACCTTCGCGGTGGAGTTGACTCGTTTTTACATCTTTCCTTGAGCTGACTTCAGTTGTGTTTGGCTCGGTTGTAATGAAGCCAGCGCCGGTGACATTGTTTTCCTTCGCTCGCAAACGATGGTCTCATTGCGTGAGAGATCTTTGTGTTGCAAATATTTATTTATCTTTCGGGTCAGGTCCCATTCTCTCGTCACGGGCGTGAACTTCACATTTCTCACAGGCAGGCGCAATTTGCAATCACTACTCAATGAAGGTGGTGGCGAAACATGGTGGCAGTCGGTCGCGCGAAACTTGACATCAGGGAAGGGGAAGGCTCATGTTTGAAGTGGTCGGCTAAGGAGCGGAGGGGAGAGAAACGTCAGGCAACGCTGCATTTAACTTTAGAGAGCAGGAAAGTGTCAGCAGTGCGTTACATGAAAATACTAGCGATACAAACAAAGTTGGATCATAAACTTGAAGGCCTCATTCTTTCGAATGTCTCACCACGTCGTCGTTTTTAAGACAGCTGTTTGTGAAATGAAATTTGTGAAATTTGTATTTCTTCAGCAACAAAAGTGAAAGGATGGAAATCAGTGTCAGCCTCGCTCACACAGTTGCGATGGAACCTTAAGAAATGTTTCTAAAAGCTAATTATCAATGCTAATTTTTGTGAAGTATTTGTTTCATGATAAATAACAGAGACGAATAACGGTGCGTGTTCAGTTTTACACTGCAAAAACTTCCGCCGTTAACTAGTGTGCTACTTTTCGCCATAATAGTTGTTGGATTGCTCGTGAATGGGTTTAGAGGAGAGTCGAAATGAAAAATAGGAGGGGAAATCTATTATTTCTATAAAGAGGATTTCGCTTTCATTGACGATTTTATTCGTACAGAAACGCGTCTTTGTTGCTCATTGGCCTTTATAGAATTGGTATCTTTGACTCTACCAAGAACAGTATAAAAGCTCAGGCAAGTATATGCTCACCATTAGTTATATATATATATATTTTTTTTTATGCATGGTGGTGAAAATGCCAAGTTTGTGACGCACCGTTCCTAATCCCAATAATGTGACTCACGCGTTCACATTTTATTTTATGTCACCGAAAACTAATCTTCCATTTATATTTTACTTTCAAATAAAAAGGTAAATGATTGGTAAATAGGAGGAAAAAATTCTCAAAAATTAGCAATTATCGTCTTTCATTCAAATTATTTATACTTAAAAATACATCATACCTCGAACGATTGTGGTTCAAGCAGTAATTAAAGAATCTTACTGGCTGCAATTTACTTGGATGGTAGTTTTGGTTCGTCTAGAATGTATATTTTATTTTCCTTTTGCGGCATGAGAGCTCTTTAAATTTATGACTTTTAAAGAATTGTATTCGCTCATAGCATGTACAATAACAATCGTTGTATTCTCCGCTTCAACATTATAACCGTACTGGATTCAAAACTAACATCTAGTGAAGATCTTAGTCATGCTTAAATGGGGTCTTTTTATTCCAGTGGATACTACAACAATTCATACTGGGATTACAAAAAGTTAAATAGTATTTATGCAACGCACAGGCTCCAATTATGTGGTTCGTTCTGGTGTTTTAGTAAGCACAATTAACTTGGCCTGGAGTTTCTTCTCCATTTATACGGCATTGACTTTACATAGCGAGCATATGGGATCCGGTGCAGAAAGACTTAGTCCGGGAACTTAATAAAATACAAAGGAAAGCTGCGCGATTCATCAAAAACAGCTACGGGCGTACTGACAGCGTTACACAGATGTTAAACGAATTAGGCTGGGAACCGCTAGAGACTCGGAGGCTACGCGCTAGGCTTAGATTGCTTGAACAATTGAGAATAGATATCTTTCAGAGCGACACAGAGAACATCATATTAGAACCCCACTATATTTCCAGGTCCGACAGAAACGATAAATTAAGAGAGATATTTTGCCGAACGGATAGGTATGGGAATTCGTTTTTCCCCCGAACAATAAGGGACTATAATAAATGCTAGGCGTAATTTCATTAGAGCGTTTCCTTTTTATCTTTAAACGGCTGGTGTCCTAACACCCCCCGCCACATGCCTATTGAGGCGGCTTGCGTGGTAATATGTAGATGTAGATGTAGATATCGCATTCCGTTCTCTTTAGCGCTATATGGGGAGACAAAATTTATCACTTGAATGGAATCCACTTTTGACGCATTTCACGTATGATTTTCGAGGTCTTTTATTTTAGGAGTCACCGTTTGACCCTACTGGATATTTCTTTCCTATAATGGATCGTTTTAGCGCGCTAAGCAAAGAGAGGGCATTCCTCATCCACGCTTTTCTTCGTAAGAACCAGTGGCCACCTTAAATTAGTTCTCTCCGATACTTGGTTGAAAAGTGTCCCGAAACTATGGGACGGGCATTTACTGCGGAGGCAAGAACGACTTTCGCTCGATTAAGCACTCAAATGTTTACTGTTATCTAAATAAGTCTTTCTTAAATCTATATACATTATTTATAGCCTATGTTTTATGATGAAAAAGTCGCCTCTCCAAACACCATCAGACAAATAGCGTACCCGGATAAAAGGAACGAATGAAGGAAAACCTATCAGTCGAACAGAAATATCGTTTTCGCCGGTGGTTTTTAAAATCCACAATTCCACTGTCAAGAGGGAAAGCAATTCATACTCATATCCATCAAAATAAATCGTTAAAGGACTCGTATATAGTCCACCAGAATTTCAATATACCCTGCCGAAGGGCCGTTTAGAAAGTGTGTATAGTCATGCAGCATCGAATGTTCTCGGAAAAAGGTAATTTCCCTGTGGTAAATGTTTAGATAATTAAGGGTTTAGGTGCAGTATTAAGCCCTTGTAATTCAACGTAGTTAATGACGGAGTCCTTTTGAATCAATAAATTAGCACTATTTTTCAATTGATAGTTGCATTCAATCCGAGACTTTTTCCCGATGGTAGGCACGAAGTATTTTGCATAAAATGCCAACACATTCTCACAATATTGTGCGTGGAATCAGACCCGGAACTCAAAGCCATTTTCGAACACTTAGGTGTCAACTTATGACGTTATTCAAATCAGCAGATAAGAGGGCAAAAATATATAGTTTTCACTGGCAGTTTGTATGCTATGTCACTATAATTTACGAGAAAATTTCCGTGGACGGAGTAAACTATTGTATCACCTTTTATATTTTTAATCTGTTTAGTTTGAATAACAAACACTGTCGTCGAAACTGGGAGTGAACTAATGATTAGTATTCAGAGTGGAAATAAGGGACTTCGAACTATTCCACACGTTTTTCTACTTTTCTACAGAAAATTTAGAAAATTATACGCATTTCATTTATTAATACTAATGTCAAAACGTTTACGAAGTGATCCCAAAAACAGTGAAGTATACTGGATGTCTGAAAGCCTCAAAGTGATGGTGACTGTAGGTTATATTACAAAATAAAAAAGTCTAACTGACCCACTTACGGATAATGCCCATGCAATTTCTCTGGAAGCCTCTGAGACAACAAGGGAGAGGAAATTATACGCTGCTGAGAAAATATGCGGAGCGCCAATATTAATATTAAGACCAATATTAATTACTCGATTTCTTGAAACTAAATAACGCTACGTTGAAACGAAATTGAGCAAAATAATAGGTAAAATGATAGTTTCCTCACATCAGACATGAAAAAGGGGGACTTATGGAGAGCTTAGAGCCTAATTCAGTTAGATCTTAAGTGAAATTATATATTTATTGGTGTTTTCATAAAGATTTCCAACTGTATTATTTCCAAAATTGCGTAAGCTGAAAACTATTTACTTTCTTATGCATAGAGTAGTTTCAAATATTAATTTGTACATTTGACAAAGGTATGAGCCTTAGAATGTGTTCCATTTTGAACAAAATACTCATTCTTCATAATAATCCATGCATAATTATCATATCTTTTGGAACTGTGCACAAAGACAACCATGGAGCAAGTGTCTCACAGAACTTTGATATTAGAGATTCATGCTAAGGGTTCGCGTTCGCTGTTTTCGCAAATTT
Source organism: Pyrrhosoma nymphula (assembly GCA_963573305.1). Classification (NCBI taxonomy): domain Eukaryota; kingdom Metazoa; phylum Arthropoda; class Insecta; order Odonata; family Coenagrionidae; genus Pyrrhosoma; species Pyrrhosoma nymphula. The sequence goes on along the minus strand of OY754332.1, from coordinate 97,864,428 downwards.
TCCGGCAGAATGACCCTCGCGCGCCGGGCACACATGGTCCCACGAGAAGGTGAAAGAAGGGCGTGACCAGGACTACATGCTGAAGCTCGGTTCGGACTACTATCGTACATACCATCGTAGAAACCCTACACGCATTCACACTACCATCCTAACTCAGTGCTGCCCTCACCAATAATCGCGACGAACAAGCAAAGGGCAAGCGATCAAAATAAGGATTCCCACGTCCCTGTGGCGTCATGACGGTTTCGATATCGTTTTACAAGTAAATGGCCCCTATCTTTGCATATTCATCAACGTAGCACCACCTACTTCACTGTCATGATTAACTTTTTTGATTATCGTTATTCATCTTTTCCGGTTTCCACTCGTGATTCCAGAGCTGACCACTGCTAGGTGGCAGCGTTAAGAACTACGTGTTACAGCTGTCCACGCAGGCATTTACACGACGATTTCCGCCTACCATCGTAACGACGATATTACGTACGATGGTAGTTTGATTTTCGCGACTCACTGCGCGCTGCACTGCGGTTGGGCGTAAAGCGAATGTCGTTTATTGGCACCGCGGATCCCTTTTCTCTGTTATTTGCGGATATTTTTGGGAGAACGTGTTCTAGTCTCCAAAGAAAGGTGGCGGGGGAGTTGCAGCCGTGCTGTGGGCTGGTGGCCTCGGAAGAGACAATAATCCTGTGTGATATGCATGCTGTCGCCGTTAAAATTGAACGTATTCGTCAGTAGCCGATGTCAATTTGCTAAAATGAGAAACGCCCGCGGTGCACCCGAAGAAATCAGTCTTTCAGTACCTCCTAAACCTTTACCCCATGTGACAAAATACGTAATTTTTTCCACGATTTCTCCAAAATATTATACATGGAGGCTCTTTTCAATGTTTGTATCTCTAAAATCTCCTTAGTGGAGTGGATGCGGCTACAATCTATACCACACACTTACAGCGGCACCTTACAGGCGGGTTGAACTAGACTCGACCGCGCGATCGAAAAACAGATGTGAAATTCGGCGTCGCAAACGGTCGCAGTATAACTCATCGGATTTAGACTGTGAAAGCTTTGTAGAGTTTCCCTATCTTAGTTACTTTGCGATGCTCGGTGATACAAATAACTATTTCTCTACATGTATTAAAAAATGACCAAAAATGAGGGTCCGCCATTTTGTTTAATATCTTTAGTAAGTAATGACGAAAAGTAAGTTCACTACATTAAATAAAAGACAAAAAACTGTTTCATCTAGCTGCATCACTTTTTTTTCCAATTCTTTACCTATAAAGGCTTAGCAAGGGCTTGATTTTGAAGATTTCGTGAGAAAATTGAGTTTAGACAATTTTTGCAAATTTGGTGCAACTTTGACCTCATGCAAATTGTTAATTGTTGAGTACTAAGGAAAATGCTTTTCGTCATCGCATGCACAGGTCTTTTGAAAATATTTATGCAATGTTTCAGCTTCCTGGCTTGAAAAAATCACTTTTTGACTTTTGCCAGCTTTTTTCGATTTCAGCCCACTGTGCGTCGTCGCACATTTCAGAATCAAATACAATATTATTGATTCCGGAAGTCCAGAGCTGGCAATACAAGTCGAATTGAAATCTATGAAAAAATTTCGACTACCATTTGAGTTTTGTTTAAACTAAAAATCACCGCGAATATTCCTAGAAGTAAAGTGAAAATTTTCGTTAGACAAGTCAAATATACATGGTTTAATGACGTTCTTTAAATGTTCAACCAGGGAGCATTTTTCAATAATACTTATTGGACTGAAAACGAACTATCTATGAGCAGTCTCAAATGAAAAGTTCACGCTTGAACATAAAATGAACGTTCTGTGGTTGTATGCGCAGGAAAATTCAGTTTAGGGGTACTTTTTAATTAATTCATGAATATCTTCTGCTTTGGTAAGTAAATTCCAACAAGGACCCTATGTTAGGAGGTCTTTACTCTTCATGGCCAAGATCAAAGATTATTTTTAACCCTGAAGAGGAATTCTTTTAACTATATCGGGGGTGTTCATGGAATGCATAGTTATATTGAGTATCTTATAGTAATGAATGGGAAATACTGCGAACATCTGCTGAGTAAATTAACGATTTTGACGGAGTTGCGAGGATGACCGAGTGCAAGACCTCCAGGCATCCAGATATTGCGGAGGTATGCTTGTGTTTAGACGAAGCGAGGGAGATGGAGGAAATGGAAGTGAGGTAAAACGGGAATAGCCGCTGCGGGTGGGTGGAGAAAATATTTATATATTTGCGATTGTGAGTGAGTTAGATTGGTGGGAGGAATATGGAGAGGTATGTGTAGTTGAACTGAGTGGACAGTCAACGTGAAGGCAGACGCGGTGTCGTGGGAGGACAAACTGGAAAGATTGCGGCCTGGTTGGTTATTCGGGGAGACTACCGACAAACTGAAGTCATTCGCTACATCAATATTGGTGGGTAAAGAAAAGATTACTTGTGGAGTGATAGATGGGCGGAGAGACACCCCCGCGTTCGTATTTGCCTTCTTAACGAAAGGTGCCAAGAGGATCACAGTTTAACGTCCCATCTGACGGACTAAGTGTTGTACTGGGAGTTGGACCCTCCTGGACACAGCCAAAGAGGGATCGGGTTTCTCCTGAAAAATTAAAGTAACTTCCCGGATTCAAACCCGAGTTGGTATATTAGCCATTACACCAACCTGATCCCCTGATTGCGGCATGGCTACGGAGTGTAAATGATAATCATTATAATAACTAGAATTCGGCTTTAGTGGGGCAAGATGGAGACTATCAAGTCTCCTCTGCCATCTAGGCCTCGTCAATGTGGACATGGAATTAATCAAATATTAAGTCGTTAGCAATTCGGTAAGTGTCCGAGGAGTAGTTTTATATTCACAATATAGGTAATACAAAATTTGGTATACGACACAGTATCACCAAAATAGTGTAAAAATTGTGTACATAGGTGGAAAAACTGACTATTGTTCATTCACCCTTGTCGAAAGGTAATGGTGGTCTCATATGTAGGAGGTCGGCTGAAATGAGGAAGAACAGGAAGAGGGTGGTGTTGGTGAAACTAATGGTGCACGCGAAACTGTATTGTTTTACAGAGGGTATGCGTAACGGTGGTGTTCATTTGGGAAATAATCAACACAAATGTGATCCTCTCCGTCTACAAATGGTTTTTATCAGCCCACAAGATTGGAAAATTGCGTCATCATTTCCCTCTTTACCTGTTTCACAAAGACAAATGTACATTCAGGTTGTGATACAAATTTTTTTCCAGCCTTGAAATAATAAAAGAAAATACTCAGCACGGACGATAACCAATGTAAACATGAGACTTTTAGAGAGTTAAATGGTCATATGTCTAACCGTGTAACTAAATAAAAAATAAATTCTATGAAATAAGCTGTCAATCACGTAGAATTACAAATTTCATATTATTGGTGAATAATCTTGGAAATCTATCATGACTGAAAGTAACAATTGCATTTAGATATTAAAACTTGTTAGATAAAATCTTACCAATGTTACTATTTTCCAGGTTCATAGAGAACATTTTCGTACATTTTTAGTTTAAAAACCAATGCTTTACTATGCATTTATTAATTTATTTGTGCATTTAACCTCAAATTATTCTTGTTCCTTAAAAAGAAAGAAATTAGTCGTGATATAGTTTGCAGGTTAGTGACATATACCATACAATGTAGTTGGGATCTCTGAAAATTTCCGATAAGAATATGGCATACATTTCTGAACATGGTATTTTATACAAAAATTGTTAGTATTGTAGCTATAACAATGGAGTAATAGGGAAGAGACAAAGTTAAACAGGGAATATTCATCGGCCAGTGATTGGCCAAATCGGGCAGGTTAATAGATTGTAGGTTGAAATCAAGTTACCATTACATTTCGTAAATTTATTCCATGATTGATTATTTTAATTCTTACCATGTATAAAGCATATTTAAATTCATAAAAAATTAAAAATTGCATAAACGTTGCTGGCGCCATTCAATACCCTTTTACTAAGGAATGAAAAGTTACATATATGCTAGTCCGTTGGGCTGGCATAGTAGTTCATGACCGCATAAAAAAATTTAATACTGGATTAGTATTCAATTGTAGCTTTGGGCATTACAAGCATTGAGATGTGAAATAAAATAACTAAAAGAAGCCCAGTTATTTGAAATGACGTGTTAACCAGAGGTCTAACTTTAATAACACTTTTGATTCGTAAAAACACGAAATAATTGATTTGTTCTGTCTCGAATACGGGAGCATTTCTCCACTCAATAAACAGAAAGAGTTTTATTTCCCCTTTAAGTAGCCGTTGGGAGTTAAGAGCTACTCCACTCTTTCACCCGAAGCAGTCAATAAAGAGCGATGAATTTCATCTCGCAGCTCTCAGGAAGAAGTGATAAAGTAATAGCTACCAGTTTGACTGATCGCGATTAAACCTCAAATTTTTCATAAGCTTCAATTACTTCCCAGGTTTTTGAACTCACGCTTGTGGCTATATACATGTTGTTTTCTATCCTTTTGAAGTGCCTGTTTGAATAGTAAAGGAAAAAATATTTTTCCTATTACCACGTCAATTATTTTTCAATCAAAATGGTCATTCAGCAAGAACAAATTTTATCGGTTTGAGTCGCACTAAAAAGTTTAAGCAAAATTCTTTATTGTGATAGCAAAGGAAAATATCCGAATTATCTGTAGATACGGCTGGTAAGTCCTCTGGGTTAGTAATAAAGTGATGCTGTCGACACATCTGAACAATATGTTCCTTAAAATATTCGAAGAGGAATATAGTAATCGAAACCTGGAAACCTACCATTATAATTGTTTTATGTGTAATTATTTATACCAGTTTTGCTACATTGAAACATTTTCATAATTATTAATAGATTCCTAGTTTTACTCATGCCTAAAATGCTGCAGTAAAGATAAACTAGTCGAAATAAATATGTCTAAAACAGCTGATTGCTAAGTTTCAATTACCATATTCCTCATTGAACAATGGTATTTTACTATGGAGTGGGAGCATCCATCAACTTCCTTTAAGTATGTATTCCTGAATTTTTCTTCAATGGAATAAATTACAGTGCCTTTATGAGAGCATTGTTTTGAAAATACCGAGAAACATAAATTCTTTTCGTTTAAAGCACCTCGACTTCCTCCTCATTATAGAAGCAGAGAGGAAGGGAACTCCTGAGTAATTAACACGAAGCCGAGGATTTGCAGCAGACATGAAACTTGTATTAAAGAGAATATTTTGGTAATTTCATGAGCTGGAAAAATTCTGTAATTTTTTAAAAATATTCCTCCACAATAGCCTTATGGAACTATAAATGATGTGCTATCAATGAAAGGAAAAAGTAATTTGGATTTTTTCATTTCAATGCATAAACTTTATGCTAACTTGACTTTTAACTAAATTTGATTTTTTCTTAAAAGTTTAAATTCACACTAATTGACGAGATATTTCCACCATGAATTGGACATATACATTAATTTATTATGATAAAAATGCACAAGTCACGCTAGTATGAAAAAGTATTATATCAATTTATCTTACAACTGAGTTGCTTCGAAATGGAAATAAAATTCTGTCAGCCCTGCGAGGCTTACAAGCGGCCGAACAATGAGAGAATCCCTGAGGTATGAATTATTTTCTGAGATGGACGTTCACAATTAATCGCTGTTCGTGAGTCATACTAAGTTCAAGAGTATAAGATACGGAAATTAGAGGAAAATTACTGCAGTGCTACAGCATCCAACATGTAATTTGCAGATGAAGTTTACTATGTAGCTCACTTCAAAAAAACTTAACCATGACGTAAATTTGTTATTTGATCCTTAATACTGCTCAATTTCGAAAAGGATGGGCATGCATTTTTCTCAAAATTGAGTAAGATTTTGAAAGAGCATGTGAAATCATTAAATAATAAATATATACTGTGATGAAACCTACCGTCCCAGAATTCTTGTTGGGTATAAAATAAGTGGGTTCTACGGCACGCGATCACGGTGTGAACATTTTTTATGATGCATTCGACCCTCGGTGCGGGGCTCAACTGAAAGACGAACGACCACTTTCCAAATAATGACAAGGCCAACTACGTTTAAATCCACAGGGTATTTTATTGGTACAACTAGTTTCAACGCTACGGCGTCATCATCAGGTACCTACCGTCCATACGTGCCATCAGGTACCTGACGCCGTAGCGTTGAAACTAGTTGTACCAATAAAATACTCAGTGGATTTAAACATAGTTGGCCTTGTCATTATTTGAAAATGGACTACCACAAAGTTACTCCAGAACGAATTGAATTCAGGACCACTTTCCAGTTTCACAGTCTCTTGACATTTACTTAACAAAAAATGCACGATGAAAAAATAATACTTTCCTATATCTAATGACGGATGAAGATGATTTTTCTTATACGACACTGATGGTAAATAATGCATGAAATCAAGATACAGTAACAAAAAATAATGGTACGTGAAATTATTACCCTCTTAACTCTAGTGACGGATGAAAATTATTTTTTAATGCGATACTAATGGCAAATAAGACAATAGGTCCGGTAACAAAAAAATGTACATAAAATAATTCCTTTTACGTCACTCATGACCACAGCTATGATCTCTCGTGAATTAAACTTCGTAATGAATTATTAACAGGCTCCACGTCCACACGTGCCAATAAGTCCAGCACAATTCAAACAGAAGAAAAGGACAGGAGAATAATTATACAGCCTTTTATTTGATTAGCTTGGCAACGTTAAACTGGCACGGTCTCCGAACCACTATTGCCGACGACCACCTTCACTGGGGGGAAATTACGGTGGGGGGCATCGGGGTCGGTGGATAATTCACTATCCAGGGAGAGGGAGATTTTTGGTTACTTGAAGTGTCAAGATGTGGCCTCTGGCCGGGTCAACACTCCACGCGGCACCCGCCACACAGGAATCTTGGGCCCATGGATGGCTGGACGTTCGCCGTCGTGGCTCGTCACGACGTGGTCACTTTCAGCACGTCATCGACACTCTTGGCCCTCTCTCTCTCTCCTCTCTCCCGCCCTTGCACCTATCAACACCACTCCCCGTCTCTGTCGTTCATACTCTCAGGATCTTGCACCAGCGAATTCCCCGGTGCTTCGCCCGCGGCCCTTTTCATACCCCACAGGCCACGAGACCATTTGCACAAATGACACACGAAATTCGTGTGTGGAATAGAGGGGTCGCTCGTCGTGAGCTGGGCTCGCGCGTTACGAACGGCCGATTACTAGGGACCGGTAGCCGAAACCAAAATAACTAAAAAAATACTATCGCGTGGAGCATACCGTTACAATACATACTTCAGCCAAATAATTTCACTTCAACTTTAGGAAAATCAGAAGGAAGAAAACATTTCTAATGGGAAAAGCGCCAAAGAACAATCATTTCTTCTTGTATGTCAGCGGACAGTTAAGAACCAGCACATTTATACAGGAATTAAATGAAGGCTCATGATCCTTCCAATCTACAATTGCTCGTGAGGTTATTCACCACTTGCCATATCATTTTTCTTCCTCGGTCAATGCCAACTACATTAAGTCCGGAACGCAGGGAGCCGAAAGTCCCGTGGCGTCAAAGCCAGAGGATCTTGGGCCTCGATGCCAAGAAGCCTTTCTTGTTGCTACTTGTCAGACTCTCACTAGCATTCGAGATTCCACATTTTGAGCAGTGGAACGCTACCGAGATTTCCTTACGTGCTATTGTTGCGATTTAGTCATTTTTTCATCTTCATCGTTTACTTCACGAAACATTTTTAGTGCTTGGTTAGTAAACCTAATGGTTACTCAAGTGCTGTGCTGTCTGTTTTGCTGGTGAAGCTACGAAATGAGTCCAAAAGTTAACATTTTCAAGTTTCCCAGAGAGGAGAATTTAAAGAAGAAATGACTCTCATCCAATCCACAGGAAAGACTACAAAATTACTCCCGGGAACTCAGGGGAAAGTGAATTAATTTTATATGAAATCTGTAGTACGATGAACTCTTGTTTCCAAAACAAAAGATCTTTACTGAGCGATAAAGATCTCGCCGAGGGTAGATTTTATAAAAGGAGATTTGCATGGAAGTCATTTTTCTTATTTTTCTTGGGTTGCAGAACTTTAAATGGAAATGAATGGCGACCAAGGTGTATTGGGGCGAAATTTGGAAGAACTTTTTTTTCGTGTGTGTTTATAAAGTTATCACTTGAATATTTTTGGATATGTTGAGCGAAAAAACATTGACTTTGTACCCTGCTGCCCTTAAAAGCCTCGCCATAATTATTTACGAGAACTATGGGGGATACATTTTCTTTTCATTTAGGTTTTGAACGTATATTCTATAAAATATCGAGTTTATTTCTTCATTTTGCGACCTCAATGCTGCACTTTTGGAATTTAAAAAATACAAGTTTCTAAGCTAGTCCTCTGCCTCAAGTTCATGCCAGCACAGCAACAATACAGGAGTGGTTTATGATTTCAGGCTTTCTCGGCGAATTATGAGTTCTTCTCGGGTTTCCCACCGGGTTAGGCTTTCTATGATTGCCGAAGTTTCGGCAGGAGACATTCCTGCCATTTTCAAGGCTCTGGATGCGGACGGTCTTGGTTTTCCTGTCTTTATACTCTGTTCCTCCCACCGTGGTCTCCGTTCATTGGCTATCCGTTCCCGCCAATGTTAGGGTTTTCCGCCTTTTTTAAGATAGGGTTCCAGGTACAGGTGAGGCGAAAGCCCTGATCCCTGCTGAGATTGTTGGTCGTGAGCCGGATCTCAATGGCCTCTTTAGTTTTTCTATCCCAGTAACCTGTGGTTCTCCCCAGAATGGTGGTTTCCTCCCAATGGATGGAATGATTTTCTTCTAAGCTGTGTTCTTCCACAGCGGATTTTTCCATCTGGCCGAGTCTGAGGTGGTGTCGATGTTCTTTCAATCTTGTTTATATAGTTCTCCCTGTTTCGACAATATACAAATTGCCACACTCGCACGGGATGCAGTAAATTCCGGGTACCTTGAGGCCTATTGGATCCTTTATCTGTACTGGATGATTCCGTAATTTGCTCTGGGATCAACAGGGATCAGGGCTTCCGCCTCAGCTGTACCTGGAACCCTATCTTAAAAAAGGCGGGAAACCCTAATATTGGCGGGAACGGATAGCCAATGAACAGAGACCACGGTGGGAGGAACAGAGTATAAAGACTGAAAAACCAAGACCATCTGCACCCAGAGCCTTGAAAATGGCAGGAATGTCTCCTGCCGAAACGTCGGCAATCATAGAAATCCTAACCCGGTGGGAAACCCGAGAGGAACTCATAATTCGCCGAGAAAGCCTGAAATCATAAACCATCCCGTATTGTTTCTGTGCTGGCATAAACATGAGGCTTACGACTAGGTTAGAAACTTGTATTTTTTTAATTCCAAAAGTGAGGCATTGAGGTCGCAAAATGAGGAAAAATACATAATCTTTAGATGGCAGGAAAGTCTCCTGCCGAAACTTTGGCATTCATAGAAAGCCTAACCCGGTAGAAAACCAGAGAAGAGCTTAACAGGAGTGGTGTTTGCATTTATTAAAATACTAGTAAAAAACCCCGTCGTGTATGACGAAACTTTATTTTTATTGAGGTCTTATGTCGATAATAATTGAATTTATTTTTTAACTAACCTGTATTTTAATAAAGATGCTCCACATTGGTTTTCCAGCATTGGCAATGTATTTTAAATGGCAGGATGCAAGCGAATAAAATGAACTCAATTAGTGTATTTCCTTAAGGGATTTGCGGACAGACAGACTGAGAAACTTCGCTTTTTATACTAATAAATGCTCTCTGCTTTATGACTCTTTTTGGCTGATAGTTTGTATTTATTCTCCAGAAAAAGTAAATGAAAATTACTAAACTTTCCCTTCTAGATTCTAATCTTTTTTAGCGTTATCTTAGTGCTATAAATATTAACAGTCGTCCATGTTTTTCACATATCTTTGGGACAGCTCTGCCTCGTTCATTTCACTGACGAAAAGGTTGTTTGGGAAACCTACTATAACGAAAGAAGCAGCAGGAGGATCACATCTTCACTTGAACGCCTAAGGCTGAAAGAGAATTCTGTACAGTCATTTTTCCCTGGATGCCCCTCTTACTTATCGAGTAATGAGGCCAGTCAAGAATCACACGAAGAGAAGCGTCTTCGAATGGAAAGGAAAGCTATACAGAAAGCCATAAATGAAAGTGTGCTTAGTGCCAAGGAATATAACTTGAAGAACAAGTTCAGCAAAGTTAAGAAACTATTTGAGTGTCAGAAAAAGCATGAACTGTCCTCGTTCTGGAGTATTGTCCACCAAGCAACTCAACTTATTATGTGAACATTGAAATCACCAAATATGTGTCAATTTTAATTTATTCTATAGTTATTGATGAGTATATGCAACTATCTGTTTACTGTAAGAGCTGCACAATTATAACAGGGTAAATTTTAATGTCCATTGAGAGTGAGCACAATTTTTGAGGTCATTGATGTTTTGACTTTGATTGAGGGGAACTCTTGAGTGTAATAACACTCCAAATCAGAGCCATTTATTTTCTGATTTAAAATATGCTATCATTATTGGAGAATGATTTTGAAGGAAATAAGAACTTTTTCCAGTTAATTAACTCCCAAATTCTTCTAATGGAAAACAAACACAAATTAAGGTATAGGCTTGAGGATTTGTTTTTTTTTCCTTTTGAACTTCGTTTCGCAATCAGCTTATAACCTCATTTGATATTCATCTAACTTGATTTTGCCACACCCAAAGGCAATTCAAAGAGTATGCTCAACTCTAAATGTCAACCCTGACAAGGAACAATTAGAATTTAACTTTCTTTCCCATGTGAAACCTTAAGTTATTCAGTCAAATAAAAATGATCGAATTTTCACATTAATGATCGATGGCATTTATATTAAACAATATTTGGACTACAAAAGTGGGAACATTGTTGGTTCCTCTGACGATAATGGTGCTATGGCTTCAAGTACCCATGTTTTCAAGATCCGAAGTGTTTAAAGTACTTATAAGAATTTGGATCATATACTTCTTGTGTGTTCAGTGAATGTTAATCCTCTCCATTTAGTTTTAAAAATGTCATTTTGTGTTTGAAAAGAAAAGGCTTCACGGTAATTGTGGTCATTACTGGTCATTGGTGTGGTCATTGTTTATCCCCACCCTTCAGACCCCAAATGACCACGTTCCTTTGTTGAAGTGTGTCAGAAACAACGGTTTGAATCAATCAACTGAAAAATTTGGTGATGTCAACCAAGTATTTTCTCTAGTATCAAAAAGTTCATTTATAATTCTAAGTTATATTTTTTCCGCATTTGAAGTTAAACTAATAGTTTTATACTCCTCCCATTCTATTTCGTTCGTCTTCTTCTGGATTGGTATCATGATAAGGCAATTTCAGACTTCTTTACTGAAGACGTCAGCAGGATGGCTGGAGAAACTGTATTCCAAAAAAAGGTAACGCAATGTGGATGAAATCCCAAAAGTCGAGTAACATACTTATAGAAGTCACGGAAACCTGATCACCAATAATTTTCTCGTTACTTATTAAGGCTGTAGACTACACATTTTAAATGGAGATGGTAGACCTGGTCTTAAAAATAAACTAGACCTAGATAACTGGAAAACTAAGATTTCAATTAAGCATCGTATTTATTAAGACTAAGAAAGTAAAACATTTAACAACAAACGAGTAAAAATATCCACTTAGTACTTGAAAGATTCCACCAACAAAAAATAGTGACTCGAAGTAGCTGGGACTTAATTCTTTGCTTTTGGGAAATACGATTACAACTGATTACTTACAGCATTTAAATCGTAACATGCTTATTTAAAAGTAAGCAATGATTTTTTAGGATTATTTATTCTAATGTAATTAAATGTGAATGTAAAATAGGGCACATGAGGTAATATAAACGAGTTATTCTAATGCGAAGAACGTTGACAGCAACTTATCGTAAAAGACTCTTAACCCTTAGACTACCATTTTTTTCTCCTTTATAAGTACCCATAAGTACTAATGGGACACATATGTCCCATTGGTACTTATGGATCCCACACACAAGCCCACTTTCACTATCATATCAAATAACTAATACATTGATCAGGCATTACCGCATTATTTTCTGCAAGAAAATTATTCGCTTAATAATTCTTGAAGAACTAGATGGCTGCAATAATTAAATGTATGCATGCTACAAAGCAGAGGGAAACTTAAGACTAAGAATTTGGTGACCGTGCTCAATTTCGCGTACAATGTAAAAGGACGTGCATTCATAAAAAATAGTTTTTTCAGTTTTATTTTCTTCTTTCGCATTTCATATTCCGGGAATTTTTCCTTCTTTTCAAGGAGCGCCTCAAAATTTCTGATTTCTGGAAGCCTATATTCACTCATCCGGAGAGGAATTGGACAGGTAACAGGCAGGAGAAACGAGGAAAGTCTGGGCCGCATTTTCCGATCCCCTTGAGACACACCCTTTCCAGCGTCGCTAGAGAGGCGTTTTTGGCTGAGTGTTTTAGAAGGGCACGCCGCTTAACGCGCCACGAATAAAGGGAACGGCACTTAGGAAAAGTAAGAATACACTCCAGAGAAATAAAGTATTCTGACACAGATTAAGTACCGCCGCTCTACAAGGAAGAAAAAGTAGGCTACAAATTAAGAGGCCAGGAGTGGAGCGAAGAGGGGAAAATGAGGGAAGGCGCCATTATTTTGTGACTTATCCTATTCCGGTCTCGTATTGCGCTGCGTTAAACAATCCTTTGAACTCCTTAGTATTTAAGTCTGCCTCTTTCTCCATTTTCCTCCAAGGTTCAACGTCGCAGTGTAGTTCAACTTCTGAATAACTTGCTCCACATCTGCTGCGGATTCTTTCATTCCTAATTCGTCGGAATGCGGAAAGTAGCGCTGCAAGCCCCCGCCCCGGCCTCGTGCCACACCCTCGTTTGATATGCACGAACTGATAGGCTTCATATACGTATTGCTGAACTTAATTGACGAAACCTTATAAATCTCCCAAATATTAGGGATTCCCCCAGAAAGGCTTCTGCATGGGATTTTACCGTAAGATTACTTGATAACTACTCACGAAATCAATATTCTTTGAATATAAAGCGGCGAGAACCAAATGAACCAGGCCATCTGTAAATATCAAGGTAACAGAAATCAAAGTAATCAAAGTAACAAGAACAAGGTACTCCGGCAACAGAAATTAATCAAGTTACATCCCATCCTTGAGTTTGGGGACATTTAGCGAGTATTTTGTCCACTGGCTGCAGGACATAACTTGCTCCAGCTAGAGTTGACGGGTAAAATTGGAACGGGGACATTGGCTGAAAAATGTTAGATTTTTACTTGCGATACTCATACAAGGTCATTATTTACAAATGTATACATAAACACCACCGTGCAGTGCCGCACGGATATTTACATTTACACAGTCAAAGCCAGAAAGCCTCAGTATACATTAAAGAATAATGCAAAATGCAATGCCTTAAAAAGTCTATAGCCCGAAATGGTCCTTACTATTTGAATTCAAACCTTTCACATAAGAATATTTTCGATCAAATTGAAGCAATCGTGTAAAACTGTAGAACCATGTCGCGCTTCTTCATCGATGTTCAGCCAATTTCTTCGTCTTCACATAGTAGGCTTCGATTTCTTCCGCCGGCTTCTTCATCTTCACTGCTTAGCTCACTCTCCCACCACCTCTGCCGACACCGAATACTTTTTTCGGGTTCGCTTCGCGATGACTGGTAAACTATTCCGTGATGAGCAGAGGCTGACAGTTCCATCCTTCTCTCTCGGCTCGTATTAAGGTTTGTGTGAATACTTGACACCACCCGAGATCATCCGGGGGTCCCGTCCTTTAAATGGCATTGACTATTAATTCCCCTGCATGCCCTCCTACTCCTCCCTACGCAGTAACGCTCAAAAGATAGTCGCTTGTTTAATGATTAGTGCGCACACAGGTCCACCTAATGCTAATGACTTCATAGTGTACTGATTGATCATTTTTTATTTCGGAAAGGAGGAAAAGAGCTTGACCTGAATTTTTTTCCGGTCGTATATCTACGAGATTGATGCCGACGTTTCCCTTTTAATCACTTGCATATTACGAATTATCTAATATTGTCATTTAATTACAGAGAAATATTACTAACAGCATATTTTGTGCATATATAGAATCGTTTTGATACGTACGTCAGATGTGAATGACAGATTTCGTTTTGACAATTGAAGTATCGTTTAGATCACGCGCCCTCTCGCTCACAATGAAGAAAACGTCTCCGCTAATTCTTGGTCAAAACGAAATTAATGAGCACGGGGCCCAGCGATAAGGATATTGGAGTCACCCGAGAAGATCGTTCCTTCGCCTTACGTAAGCATTGGACGTCGCAGTAATCAATTTGCATTCTTCATTGTTTACTTGCGTCACGAAGTTTTACGGAAAATTCGTGAGGTAAAAGTCGAACGATATCCTGCAAGTAGCGTACAGGTGGAGATATTGCTACTCTGCAATCAAATCAACTTCCATACGAAAATCGAATAGAGGCATAATTCCATTCACTCATTCGTATTGTGATTACTAATGGTTATTACTGTTAACTCGATTCAGAGTATCGTGATGATTGGTAAAATATCATTTCTGAGGTATCTGGAAATCGCCGAACAGGAAGTACTGCCACCCAACTCTTCCCTATTAATCACACAACTGGAAAAAATAAAGTTGTCAGGTTTTAGGATCGATCCCTAAGTTGGGTCTAAACAATTGACGCATCCAAACTGGTTATTCCCAAAAGACCCCTCTCGCTCAAGAAAAAAGTTTTTCGTCTTTTATTCCTGGCTCGATGAAATTCATCTGCGCGGGACTCATTCAGCGAGAAAGGAACCCGAGAAGATCACTCCTTCGCCTTATCTGTAATTACCAACCCCCGCCCAGCCGGCTCCCACTAGCGGGGGAGGGGGTGGGCCTCCTTTTGAGAGCCTCCGTAGCCAGCACTGGGTTGATGCGGTGGATAAGTACTCGA
This sequence comes from Pyrrhosoma nymphula, assembly GCA_963573305.1. Classification (NCBI taxonomy): domain Eukaryota; kingdom Metazoa; phylum Arthropoda; class Insecta; order Odonata; family Coenagrionidae; genus Pyrrhosoma; species Pyrrhosoma nymphula. The sequence goes on along the minus strand of OY754332.1, from coordinate 97,849,352 downwards.
ACGAAATGAGGAGAGCCTTTTTTTCGATTGATTCAAATTGTAACCTAACACCTTAACCATTAAATAATTAGCACACATTTAAATGTTCATGCATTGGAAGGAGAGGTCCACCGGCCGTGTGTTCAAATGAATGTACGCTTGCGCATGTATTTATACCTTCAAGGTTTCTCCTGAACTCCCAAAATTAAAGGCTGCCGGCAGTACCCACCGCAGGCATTTAGTTTCGTACGGTAAAGATTAATACTTACTAAGGTGTGAATCACATTTCACTTTTGTCAAGTCAGCAAGTTACCAGAACCAGTTTTGAATTTCTGATCGCCAATCATCCACTCCCACTAAACGCTAACCAGCACTGTGTGCTTACCCTCCGATTCCTAATGACGCAGATGACATCGGCAGTTAAAAAGTGTCTCTCCGACTAACTACGACCACTGATCCGCGGAGGGATCTGATGCGGGTGGGGGGGGGGGGGGGTGAGGAGACAAAATCTGCCTCGTCTACGAACTGCTCGAGGGAATCCCCGGGGCGAGCACGGAGGGAAAATAGTGCGACAGAGGAGATTCGGTGACGGGTGAGTTCTCCCCAGGGGCGGCGAAAAACTTTGGAACGGGCTCGAGAAAGGCAGGGGGAACTTTGTGCGCCGGTGGAGTTGTCTTGAGTTTTGAATTTAAGGAGTGCAGACGAGATTCGGAATCGGGTTTCCGGTGGTGAGGAGGGGGGAGGGGGAAAAGTTACTTTTGGGGGACGGAGAAAATTTGGGAAAACGTCGCCACCGGAAGTGAATCAAGCGGGAGGATTGAATGCAGGAACGAATAGAGAGGCGTTTCAAATTGAATGAATGCAACGTACAGCTAGGGAGTGCACCCCCACTGCATCTCCTCTACCGTACTCTTGCACCAAAATCATCGAAACCTAATGCGTTCCGGATTATGGTAATTAATCGTGATGCACGAATAGAAATGGAATTTGTGTGTTTTTTTTAAACGGTGAACACCGTGAACGAAGTTTAACGTGCATATTAAGAGTAGTCCCTAAATACAGCAGAATTTCCCGTGCGATATGCACGGGCATATCAGGGAATTATATGTTCCTTTAATGCCGTGCCGCGTCATCATCCCTCACGGGATACCGTGCAGGAGAGGCAACCAGAAATTATGGTGCTCTTTTAGAAGTTCTGCTATTTCGATGTCATCGTAACCATATTTTGAGCGCGCCAAAGTACCGCCGGATAATTCTTCATCAAACATTAGTGCATCTGCAGAGTGAAAATCTGGCTTCGCTCAACCTCTTAGATAGAAATGTATTCCCCCGTCTTACTCGTATAACCAGCAACTCTGTGTTACGCCGATCAAGCCAATTAATTGCGATTATTCCTCACTGCATTGCAGCTCCTGAGGCCGTCCTCGTCAAATATGACTGCAGCCTTTAGTATGCAAGCACCACCCTCAATATGCAATAAAAGAAATATGATCTAGTTTGACTTGGTGGAATTCCATTTTATATAACGAAATAAAACTTTTACAATCCACAACTTTTGGTCAAAACATGTATGCACAGTCCGGATTTCAATACTTTTGCATCGTCACATTTAAGCACACGTTGATAATGGAAAAGCATGGAAATTCGGATTGTGCATACATGTTTTGACCAAAAGTTGTGGATTTTAAAAGTTTTATTTCGTTATATCTTAATATGCAAGCCTTTATTTCATATTTATTACAATAATGAGGCACTATTTTTTATCAGAACAGTTAACGTTTCCATGGTTTTGAACACATGATCCATTGTTAATCAATAAAAGTATTTAGCTTCAATTAAAAACAAACCATTCTACTGCCCTAGGAATTCTTAAATTATGTCACCAATTGGGATAACTCAATAAAATATTGGCATGGGGTTTTAATATATTCCAATTTGTTAGGAACTGTCAGAAAGCTAAACAAAATCACATATTTTTGAAAAATGATGGTATATAACTTCCTGTTCAACTTAGGCCGGCATCAGAGAACCGTGAACCTAAAATTGTAGTTTCAAGTTGACCATTCCGAGATGAAGTGATCTGGGGAATGTTAAATCCTAGAGTGGGTATCACTGAATAAAGTCAATCCCAACGCCTCAGTTGCACCTATTTCAAACCACAGTGTGTTGTCTTTGGTCGGGTAACTGTTTGGTTTCATTTGGTTATTGTTTCGTTTGGTTGGGTTACTGTTGAAACCCGGGTCGCAAAAAAAACCTTACAGTAAAATTCGCAATGTTTGTTCCTTTCCATCTCAATGCGTTGTATTGTGTTTGGTTTGGATGGAGCTCCATGTGGGCCCTATGGCCCGGTGGGTCTAAACCAATTGATCCAATATGCCAGTCATCTTGGTAAGAATCTACTCTTGGAGCCCTAAGCCCTTGCCAAAGGCCAGGATATCCCTAATGACCAAATTCTTGATGTCCCTGAGTTCCGAAAAGGGAATGCCCAGGTACCGATTCGGAGACCTTGCAATTTCTAGGCACTTGCACAATAGATGGGATGTAGTTTCCTCATCCTCTTCACACCATCTGCAACTCGGAGTATTCAATTCTCATGTTATAACTTCTTCACTCGATAGTGGCCGTTTAATAGCCCAAAATTGTTCTCAATTTTCTCCTCTCTAATGATATACGATTTCTTGCATATCTAGAATTTATTCCATCAATGAACCCTCTATCTATCCTCAAGCCGTGACTTGTTTTCCAAATCTCAATGTTTCAGGGCCCACCTCTTGACTTCAGACTTCACTATAGCAAGTTTTAAACCGCATTAGTACATTTTATTTTTTTGCATTAGTACATATAATAAAGTCAGCTGAGAAAATGCGAGCGTTTAAAAATTGAAATGTGGTTTTTCATCATCTAAGAGAGCCTGGGAATAAATATTCACGTGATATTTATCCTGAGGAAAAATATTCTCGTTGAAAAGAAGGGAACATGTGAAGTGTGGAGATTAAGGACCCAAGGTAGGCGGGTGAAGTGGTTGAGAAGGATCTCGGACCGGGACCCACTATCCTTTGCGAGGAAAAAAGCTAAAATGGGACAAGTGCGGAATGCAAAATCCGGCAGACGGTAGGCATTCTCCACAAATAATAATCTCGCTCTATTGTTATGAAAATGAATAAAGGTATATCATTTTAAACTCGGCAAATCCTGGATTGGAAACTGGATCGCCGCAACAGGAGAATAAATAAACTTTAAACATTCCATACTGTTTTTTTGCGCACTTGCTTGTTCGTTTCCAAGGATTTCACCTCATTTTGAAGATGGATTTCATTTTCATCTGTGGCGGAATATTGTTTATGCGCCTTGTCAGTCAGGAGTGCACTACACCGTTTGTATGCAGGAGAGACTGGCGAAAGTTTTATTGCAAGAAAGGAACGATTTAAATCATTTACTGACTGTGACAATGAGACAGTGTCTGCTAACTATATATCTGTTCTTAACCGCATGTCTGAATTTGATGCTAATGTGAAGTATATTTCTGACAATGATGCAAAGCTGGATTTTGTGGGAAAAAAATTCAATTCACGTACGAGGCATTTGACGAGTAAATTTAAAGATTAATTCAAATATTCAAGGAAAGCAATAGGAATCTTGACTTCTATGCATGCATTTCGGTCATACAGGTGGCATCTGAAAAGTCGAGATACGATAACATGTGCGTGGTGTCCAAGGTTCAATGTCCAAGGGTTTGGAATGTTGGTTTTCCTTTTTTGTTTTGGTGACGTCATTGTGTACCGTATTTTTTTGCTCACTTATTTTGAAAAAAAAAAATAATTACGTCCTATGTCAGGGGAAAGATAACGTTAAATGACCCCAACCTATCAATGACAATCAAATAATAACCAGTCAATTCCTATCGAATGACCAACAAATCATTCGTCTTTTATCAAGTACCATTCGTTCCACCTCACAGAAAAATTATCCATCAATTTAACGTTTCGTCCATTTGTGATCCGCTTCTTCTTAAACGTTTACTTATTTTCACCTCCTTTGTCCTTTATCCAGCCCACAACTTCACCAGCCTTTATCCCTCCCACAGCTTCACCAGCCCCTCAATCTTTCTTATGTTCAACTAGCAATGAATAATTACTCGACAAGTGTTAAGAGCTTACTAAATAAAGTTTTCAGTAATCAAAGTTAAAAATTTGTAGTTTAGAGATTGTTAAGTGTAACGAAAGACCAATTTGCCAATAGCTTTTCTAGTGCAGACCAAGCAGGATATGAAACACGACTAAAATTAATAGTAAAAAGAAAAAGAGTGAATGGTCGTGATTAGTGTAAATAATTTTGAGAGCTTTTTTACATTAATGTTTTGACTTGAGATACCATAGTGTAAATGTTAGTTTCCAATAGCTCATGGGCGTCATCAGGGAAGATACGATGGGGAGCTGATTTTTACCGCCATTCCTAGAGTGAAATATTACGAAATTGAAAATACACTAGACATTATTATATTAAATTATTGGAGGTATTCGTTTGGCCCAAATATTCCGTCCATATGTCATACAGAGAGGATCTAAATATTCTCAGTCCCACCTTTCCTCGATCAGCGAAACCTTGAAAAGACTCTTTGCAGTACTCTTTTTTATGTTTTATATTCTTATTTAAAAGCGCTGTCTTTTTTTACTAAAATAAAAACTACGATATCATGAAACATCGTGGCAAATATTAGTTTTTAGTTCAAGTTACCCTGGGACAACCAGGGAAATTAAAGTGCGCAAGTCACAGCATAGAGTATAGAGTGAAAAAGCTGTGTGTGCAGTTCATCATTAAAAATGCACTAATAGCAGCCAGAAATGAAAACCATGCTACCTCTTACTTATAGTTGATACCAGAACAAAATATAAAATTCAATATTCTTGTGAATGATAATTTAATGTGCAAGTAAAGAGAGTTCCAAATAAATTAGTAATATATCAGAAGAGAACGGAGTCAAAAATTGCAATAATATAATATTGAGACAGGTGACAGCAAAGGATGGTTGACAGCTATAATTTATTTGAAGTAATACATGATCTGAGGTAGACTTTTGTAAAATAATGAGCAAAAGGTATCGTAGAAGTATTTTTAGAAGATTTGGAAGTAGCTTGTCTACAAACCTTTATAGTTATTACAGGGAATTTATAAATATTTTACTTGTTCATAGAATGTCTATATTTTTTAGCCTTTCAGGTAAACAAGATATTATGTAGTATTTATGGTGATTTAATATTTTTGGTGATTGAATGGAAACTTAGTTACTATAATTGTATGAGACCATATTGAAATATTTTGAACAATTGTAAAATATAAATTGGTTTCAGGTTCTGGAACAAAGAGAAAAAGCATGTGTCAAAACTTAAGGATTACTGCATGGCCGGCTGCTAGCGAGTGTTCACCGCAAAAGTTTGATGCTCAGATTAAATACACGCTGTCATCGTGAACCAATTTGTATTTCATTTCATGTTCAAAAGGAACGGAATTGGTTTAGTGTAACCAGAGTAGCGCCAGTATTACATTAAATAAGATATTCAATATTATTACTGTTAAATTAAAATTATTGATTTTTAATATTCTTTATTGTTAAATCGCATACCATTTTAATGGTATCCATTCGATAGGATAAGCAAAATTAGGTTAAATTTAAAAGAAAAAAATCAAACTTTTAAACCTCGGTGACCGCAAACAGCAATATTGAGTATGAATATGTAAGTCTTCCGGGTTTCATTCCATGTAGGCCCAGGACTGCAGTTTACCGGCGTTGCAGCCAGCCGGGAAGAGTTACATATTCAAATTTAATTAGCCGAGGAAGCCTCCTCTTGGATTAGCAATATTAAGTAGTTGAGCAAGGCAAGCCTTCATTATAAGAGCATTTTAGAAGATATTTTGTAAAGAAATAGGCCTTAAGGGATAATAAGAGAACTATGCTTTAAGAGAGAACAAAACATTCCTGCATGCCGCCACAAGAGACAGGACAAATCCCTACAAGTAATCTAATGCCTTTACTAGAACCACCATATTCACATAAAGCGCATCGTAAATTTTCAAATTCACATGTATCTGCGTCTACATACTACCATGCGAGCTGCCGCAGAGGCGTGTGGCAGAGGGTACTAGGGCACCATTCATGATAGGGGAGGGAATAGGGAAAGGAGGGGGGTGAAGACAGGGGTAAATTGTATGATAACGGTGTGTCTTATATTAGTGCCACGCTGTGTTTGTTACGTATTATCACTAATGCTGGGTGGAAAGAAGGAATATTTGTAGCTGTCAGCTCGGAATTGTATCTCTCTTGTTTTGTAACTCCTGTTAGGTCCATAGATATAGGACGTGGCTAAAATTATATCTTTCTTGTCGTACTGAAACCTACCTGATCTGAATTTTTCAAGCAATCTAAGCCTAGCGTTTAGCCTTTGGGTAGAGTTGCCATACGTCCGGATTTCCGAGGGCATGTCCTCCTTTTTAGGTAAAAAAATCTCTCCTGGCGGCTATTGCTAAAATGTGATAAATATCCTCCTTTTTGGCAATTAGAAGTAAAATTCGTATTTTTGCGAAAAAAACGCAAATAAACGCAAATCGGGAAAGTTCAAGTATTTTGAGTTTATCACATTTTTATGCTAGTAACGCAACGCAACAGTGTAAAACTGTGATACCTACTTGTTTAGATTTCCTGAAGTATTTCCTCGTAAATCATGCCATACTTTTTGTCCCTTTTTTGAACAGTTTCATTGTTGTCGTGGTATGTATGCGGTAAATGCTATTTTAATTGATCCATGCCGGACTTAATGCTAGCTCTTTCTCTTTTTTTATTGAAAATCACCAACAAAAAAGATATTACTCGGCAAACTTAAAATGCCCTTTATTTTTTAAGGTATTCAGACATATGTGAAACAAGTGAAAGCATTTTTTTTTCTCTCGTGTGTACTTCACCTTCTTTGTTTTAGGTGAACTATGTGGAATTTGCAATTTGAAAATTATCGTCAGGATGGCTGGAAGAAGTTAAAGCACAGCGCAGTTCCAATAATCATCATTGTTCTAAATTGTCCAAAACCAGTAACTCCTAACAGGGGTTCTCCCACTCAACCGCCCAAAGTCCTATTTTCTCCGTTTTTCGACAAAATTCCTCCTTTTGGGTGTCAGACATATGATGACCCAACCCTTGGGCCTCTAACGGATTCCCATTTAATCCTGCCAACAGCTTTTTAACGCTTTTTATTCGCTCTTAGCATTTTTTAACGAGACGTGCTGCTTTCCTTCGTAAGTCATTGATTTCTCGAATTAAATCTCTCTGTGCAGGGTCCCAACTGGGGCCTCATTCTCGTTCTTGCCGCGGGACAAGTTACCACGCGTTCCCCGTAACCGAGATTGCGTTCGTCTCCCATTCTCATTTTTTGCGTTCGCGTTCGTGATAAGGTTCGGGCAACTTCGGCTCTGTAAACATGGAAGTGACGTCAGCACCGCTAACGTCATCGATTTCAGCCAATACGAGAGGAGTGGACTTTTAAGTGGCAGCTGGTAGCAGACTAAGATGTAAGAATAAGCCATGAATGAGCAAAAAACATTTTCAAGCGCTTAAATGTTATAAGTTCGCTTGTAATACTTTTATTATTCATACAATTGTAACTTAATCGTATTCGATTATTAACTACGGGGATTTGGTTCACTTATTGGTTTTGACAATACGATAGCATTAAATATAGTGCTCACGGAGTATCCTTACAAAAAATACTATAGAACTATATATACTTAATAACTGTAGCATATAGTTCTTTGGAACAATAGTGTTTATATATAATCAATGAAGTCCTATAGATATGAAATATAATTGGAACTATTGGGATGTATGTAATCCTATTGATAATTTAAAAAATTTACAATTTTACATTTTTCTTTGAAGTAACGGTGTTGAGGACACCATTAATAAAACGAAAACGGATAAACCTTACAAAGAAAAAAAATGTACCCTCGGAGGAAATCGATCTTAAAATCTTGGCAATGATAGCCAACCGCCTAAGCCACTAGGTTAAAACGACACCTTGAAGTGAACGAATTTCACAGGGTTTACATGCCGCGACATTAATCCAATCCAATCCAATTACACAGGTACCTAAAAACAAATACGTCAAATGAAAATTTTGGAGAGGAAAGCACAGCAATATGAATAGCGAATTGACGGCAATGGCTTAATATGATATTGTCATATCAAAGAATTTCATTTCAGTTCCACCAATTAAATTTGTTTGAATCTTAGTTAAAAAGAAACAGACTTTGACAATAAGAGGTTAGTAAATAATGAAAAAATATGTAAATTAATTTTTTAAGTCTTGTTTGACATGGGCATATTTCAAATACCAGATGAAATAAGGAATATGTTTAGGGAGCATAATTAGTTCAGATTTGACCTTTATTTAAAATATAAAAGCGCCAACAAAACAGAAACAACTAAATTTCACTCTTGAATTTCTTAATTAATGATTTAAAAATGATGTCTATTGGACTTATTCGCACAGAGTCTTCTCAATCTCACTTTTTCCACTTCCTGCATCCACAACATAAACAATCTCCAAGCCATCCATTTACGGATCCTGTAAATTTCATCGAAACTAACTTCAAAGCACCATGTAAGGTTACAATTAACAGCTGCTAACAATGAACTATCACTTGGTATTTCACATTACTTTCACCGTTAAATGCACGAACATTCACCAAGACATCCAATACGGATCCTGTATTTCATCGAAACTTACTTAAAAGCTCCATGTGACTAGGTTTCACCAGTTCTTTGTCATCTGTTTACAATGAATCATCACTCAGTATTTCACATTACAACCGAATAATAGCAATTAAAGACACACTTTACAGCTTATTTAAAGCGGGTGTATGTACTTCGTTTTTCCAACATATTTATCCACACATAGCTTCAGATGTAAAACATCATAACCATAGGTCCACTTCATCAAAGCTATTGATTACATTGCATAAAATATACTATTTTATGCAATGTCATGCATATCCAATTGTGCTGTCATCTACAAATTCTTTGTAGATGACAGCAAGTATGGTCATCAAAATACTAATGTGGTAAATCATAAGTGCGAGGTCGACTTCCCCGTAGAACGATAATATTCACGCTCCTATCGGAAGATCTGAGCCGTCAGCGGCTTCAGAGTGACCTAGAGATGGGCAAAATCGTTCATTCCGATGACCGACTCATTCATCGGTCGTTCAGTAAAAGGAGTCGATTCTTGGAGCTCGTTCTCGTTCAATTTTCTTCGTAATAGTGGCCCCAAACATTTTTATACCCCACTCCCCAAAAATTTAGTTTTTTCTCGCGCCCCTTAAAGTAATTATTCATTTAAGAATGAAAGCGAAAATGCGACCAAAACAAATTTTTCTGATTGATTTAATAGTAGGTATAAAGACAAAAATGAAACATGAAAAAAAATATATTACAGAACAAATTAAAAGTTATATAAACCAAAATGATACATCTATGCATGAAATTTATTTTTTTAACTTAAAACTTATGTTCAAATGTCCTCTAGTCAACTTAGTTCATGAACCTTTTTTTCTTGTTATTACATAAGATTTTTTTCAAACGTGGCTGGCCTGACGTGGCCAGTTGCTCGTAGCAATCCGAATGTCTGCTTGTGCGGCCAAGCAATTTATTTCTAGATGTGGTCTTGGTTGACAGAAGGGAACTAAATCCATACTCACTTGAGTATTTCGTCGCGAAATACGATAAAAGTCGGTAATGAACATTTCTCCAGTGATGTTTCTCACGATAAAAGTTAATGTTTGGTATTACGGATGAAGTAAAATAACTAGTTAACTCCACTTATTATTTATTATAATGACCTGGGTTTCAACACTTGGGTGTCCACTTCAGTTCACCTGAAGATGACACCAAGTGTTGAAACCCGGATCGTGATAATAAATACTAGTGGAGTTTACAAAGTTATTTTAATTCTTACGTAATGGATGACCTCCGCAAAATCATGCCTACAACAGTTTCCTTCGGTATTTCATTGGTCGAACCCCAAAACGTATGAATAATTTGGGTAACATTAATATATTTTTGTTCTTAATAACTACCACAGACGATGGAATTCTGAATTTTTCAGAACAAATACCTATTTTTTCTGCAAGTTCACGAAAAATCGCATGTCCCTGTGCAAATCAAGATTCATTGAAAATTAATCAGGAATCCTGGTTTCCTCTGAGATAACCGATTCCTTGAGCATTATAATTGATTCTTGGGTCTGCTACTCTGTCTGCTCTACTACACTGTCAAGAATCAGCGATTCCCCGACGGTTCACTAGACTCAAGTGATTCCTCGACTCATATGATTCCTCAACTCATATATGATTCCTCGACTCATGATTCTTCGACTCATATATGATTCCTCGACTCATATGATTCTTCGACTCCATATGATTCCTCACTGATTCATGAGTCTTCGACAACTCTTGATTCCATTAGAGTCAGAGATATCATGATTCTTTGCCGAGTCATTGAATCACAACTTCACGGACTCATCGGTAGCGATTCCTCCCACTCCTCGCGCTATATGATTACACAGGTCCCCCCTCTCTCAAACTTCAAAGTTGAAGGGTGGGAGGACTCGTTCGTTCCTCGTTCGTTCGTGGCGTCTGTTGATTCCCATCTTTGCCGAGTGGTGCGCCCATTCTCATCTACGCCGCTGAGTAGTGATAGTTGTCATGGTGGCCATGTAGAGGACTCTGTTACGAGTCGTAGGAACTACGGTTCATTACTATGAACGATTCAGTGCGTCAATTCACCTCAAAGAGTCGTTCGATTAGATTCGTTCGTTCGCGACCGACCCACCTCTAGAGTGACCGATGATCGAAATTTGTCCCTAATTTTGAGCTGCGGCCAATCCTTTCAGGGGTTGGTGGACGGAACCGTGTCCGTGAACAGGGGCGTGAGTGAGCCTAAGTACAAGTCGCAACTTTTTCATATTGATAATAATTTTATTTTATACCAAGCCCGAATAATTGGTGCCTTGAGGCTCAACAACCTGTTCTGTGAGCTTCGGTCTTCCCTCGAACCGTAGAGGAATAATTTGTGGAATTCACTGTGACAAAAACGCTGTACAAATTCCGCTATTAATTTTAATGCTATCGACCGGTCTTCCCCGACCTGTACTACTTTCTACCAACCGTCAACTGACTTCCCCGTTTTTTCGCCTAAGTGTACTATTTCAGATGTCTCGATGGATTGCAAATGTTCCTATTCTGTTGTCTACCGTTGATAAATGTGATTGCTTTGTTACAAAGCCACCCCTCCCTTGCATTTTACCACCACCTGACCTTACTCTCGCCCCCCACCCCACGTAACATTATCTTCTCCCCGACCCGTCCTCCTTCCAACCAACCGTCAATTCGTGACCTCCCCTCATTTCTCCATCTTCCCAGCCCCACCCTTCTTCATTATATAAGGCTAGCAGTAGAAATATTTCCTTCTGTTTGTCTTGTAAATGACGCTTTAAACGTCGAAACCGGTTGACAGCATTAAAATTAATAGTGGAATTTGTACTGTGTTTTTGTCACAATGAATTCTATCTTCAATTTCCACAAAGTGTCGCCACAATCGATTAATTGAATAGTTTGTAGATTACGTCATGTTTGGTCTGCAACAAGGTGACGATACGAAAAGGCTTTTCACATACGGAGTAATTTTCATGAAAAGTTTAGTGCGAATGTTTTGCATGTACCTCTACCAAGCTAGGGCTGAAGTTAAGGTAATTCTCAGGAAGTAAATTCAATCTAAGCCTTTGGACAAAAATAAATGCGTATTAAGTTTATAGTTATGGCTTTGGGATGATTTATTTCTTAAAAAGTGTACTGGACTGCAGTGAAGGTCAAGTTAAGAGCCCCCACTCAAGTGACCTCGAGTCAGCATAGTTAATGGTCCAATGAGAGAACATCTAAGTTCTATGTAAGAATTTTTGGCAATTTCCCGGTATATTACATCATCGTCGGCAATCTAATTTTGCTACTTAAATAGAGTTAAAGTCGTTTATATAACAGGGGGATTTCGCTTTCTCGCGGGACGTCGGATGTCACAATAAACATAACATGGAACTAATGTCGTTGATAGCTACATTTTGCTTGCAGCCAGTTAAAAAGACACGTATCCAATTCACGATATTTGCATTTAGCCTACCTGATTGTAGTTTGAGCATGTTCTTTGTGATGAACCTTGTCAAATAGCTTTCTTGAAATCTATGAATATCGTGCCAGCTTGCTTAATCCCTTCGCTTTATTTTAGAATATCATGGAGGAAGACTCCAAGCTGGTTTTCGCCATATCCACTCTTCCGAAAGCCCTGCTGACTGCTGTGGTAGAAGTTTTGATTTTCTAGGAAGATCATGGTATTATTAGCAATTATGTGCTCGAGAATCTTGCATGATAGAGATGTTAGCGATATAGGTCGGTAGTTTCCTTGGTCTGAGACCAGATGAATTTCTGAATTTTGAATTGAAATTATATGATTATATTATAATGCATGTTTTCATACCGCAATGAATGAGCATTATTACAGCCTGACTGTGGACACAAAATCTAAAGAATGTCCTTCCCTTGCCTTCAAATGACTTTTCAAATGACAAAAATTATAACTTTATACACAACTTTAATTTAATAAGCAACTACACACATTTATTTAAAGCAGCTTGAGCCTCAATGTGGGGAAATTGATTTCTGGAATTGATACAATAACTCCGAGAACGGCGCATTAAATTTGCAATGCATAAAAATCTGAAATTGCAAAACTATTACCTTCTTTATTTACTTATAGTGCGCAATGGCTTTTGGGTTGCACATTCACGCAAAGAGTAATTTTACTCTTACCAAATGGCACAGGTAGCATCTGGCAAGAGCGTCGTCACGCAATGGCTATTTCAGGCAAGCATGCACTATTACGCGACTGAAGCCATATCCGAAACTTGGGATTCCCAGCAAACATTTGCAAGCAATTCATGGAGGCAAATCTTTGAAAGTCAGTGCCACCAACGCTACGTTCTACGCTATGTCTACCGCGAGTGGAAACAGAGGAAAACCACATTCCAAGGAGGAAAATACATCAGATATCGTCGCTCTGGTAGAGGGAACGCCATCCGTACCGTCCGCCTCTTTCTCGCCGGGTCTGAGGGAATCGAAGTGGGAATGGAAGAATTGGGATGCACACCAGGTATTACTGTGCTGTAAATTAAGGCTTCTGATAATGTATTTTTAGGGTATAAGCATTATTTCAAACGCGTGAAACATTTCGTGCGCCAGAAAAAACTGCAGGACTTTCCAAATATTCCACTTCTAAAATAATAAGATGCCACTTTCCGTGACGTCACTGGGAATTATTGCGTCTTTTGTTTGTTTACGTTACTTATGACTAAGCTGGGGGAACATGCCGACACCCCAAAATCGCTAAATGCGAATCAAGAATTGTAGGAAATGCCCTCAAGAAAAGTTCCCCGTGGTTGGGAAAAGGCCAATTATGATACTTTTCCGATCATTGCGGATGAACAATTGATTTTGTGCTGAGTCACCAGAGTGGTTGGAATTAGCTGTGAAAGAAATCAATTGACGTGTCCGGAATTTGAACCCGGATCTCCCAGTTGTGGGTTAGGTGTGTTACGTTTTTAGGTTTGGTGTAATTAGGATAACCTAACCGACAATTGGTTGATCCTGGCTCGAACCCCGGTCAGGTCAAATGATTTTTTTAAAGTGAATTTTAAACCACTTTTGTGGATCAATCTGATAGTACTCCGAAGTTAAATACATGCTAATCAAGCTCGCGAACAGCAGACATGTGTTGTCGTAGTCTAGAATCGGCCTCTCAGACTTTGAGCACTCATTAATTTACGAAACTTGCAATAAAGTCCACAAAAAAAGGAATAAAAAAATATGATAATAACAAAGCCAAAAGAATAATAATTAAAAGTTACATAGATATAAATTAATATATCAGATATTTCATATCAATGCCAAAAATATATGTATGTAACACCAATAAATCGAGAGGACCAATTCACAATTAATAAATCGACCAGACCACACTTTGGCTGCTGATGAACACAAAGCTTTCAATCCTTGATAAAGAAAGCGTACGGCAAAGAAGTACAAGAAATTCTAGTGAATATATACACAAAGACTGTCGAATACTATTCACAATTCCAATAAAGAACTACTATCTCTCGCCCAAATAACATCTGTAAGTTTTAGAAAATATTGATATTGGCAGTTTTCTATTAATATATGCTACACACTGATATGTTTTTACATCTTCTGCGAGTGAATTCCAATTGCGCGATATTGCGACTATGAAGGATTTATGGTACATACATTTCTGATCTATGCTGACGGATCTGAGGGTGAAATGCCGGAGTCTTTTTAATCGATTTTGAATGTGTTTTTTTAAATTAAGGATCTGAAGATAAAAGAAGGACAGCTTGTCTTTGCATTTTGCAGTTGCTTTAATGTTTTGAAGGCTGAGAGAAGAGAGAATTGAAGCCGTCTTTCTCTGAATTTAAGCCATTTTAGTTGTTTGCATGAATCAGTAATTTGATCCCATCGATTTAGATCACATTCAAATCTCAAAGGAGCATTCATTGTTACCTGGAGCTTATTATTTATTCATCAATATCATTCAAAACACCGCAACAGTAATCGTAATGCGGGAAAATAATAGCATTTCAATTGATTTTCGTATGTTCGTAGGCAACTGATTTTTAGAATGGTATAGAGGATGATTTTTATAGAATATGCTCTTAATTTGTAAGTAGACATTCCAGTTTAAGCTCCAGTCAATGTAGAAGAGTGATGGCTAGCTCGTATGTAATAAATAATTAATAAGACAATGGGCGTATCCACGGTGGTAAGAGGGGCAGTAGGGTGTGGCTTATTTTTATTTTTTTCTCGGAATTTCAATTTCAACCTCTCAATATATGCTATTGGGTAAAATAAAAGGATATCCTAAAATATTCGGCTCGATTAGGTAACGTTTAGAGGTCACTCAAAAGGCATAAATGCAGTGGCGTTCAATTTTCCCAATTGGAGAAAAAAACATAATTTACAAAGGAAACACGCCAAGTTACATTTCCTTAGGACCAAAATTCACTCAATTTTTACGTATGTGAAACCGTTTTCCACGAATAAAATATTTTAGCGGGTACTACTGCCGCGCACCCCACACACAACACCGCGCCGGGTGCGTGCGGGCCTCAGTCAGCTGATTCCCCGTCCTGCGCCTTTCATTCCCTACGCCCCCCTCGCGCCTACCCGAGCTAGGGTCAAGGGAGCCATTTTCCGTGCGTGAAAATTTTACATAATGCTAGTGATATATGCAAAGTTACTATCCTTAAAGCCTTTAGCTCAAGTTTATGGATGTGTATGTATTCATTTACTTGGAAAAATATTATTGTGAACGATGCTACAGGGGTACTGCACTCGGCGTGGTCCTAACAGCCGTCTCATGGAACCCGGTAGACTTTAAAAGACATGCACGTTTATTTAATTGTCGTAAAATTAATAAGAAAATTGCGTAGCATTGAAAACTTTCTGATGGCGAATTAGTACATCAGACAGGAATGATTCACAGAAAAACTTTCATAGTTTTATATTGTCACGAATTCATCATAACATGAGTATAATATACTACGAAAACATATTATTGTCACAATTCCAGACGATATTGCTCTTTAATGGTGGATTTACGCGCGTCTTTGATAGTTTTTTGATAGTGAGCAGCGCCGAGAAGCAAGTGCTGAAAACATTTATAGCGCGCTCAGCATGATCGTTAACCACTCGCAAAGGCTTCATTTCATCTTGACTGCTTCTGAAATCGCTGTTTTTGGGGAATGTCACAGGATCCTTTTCCAAAATATCTTGTGGAATATTAAGTTCTCGAGAGAAAGACAGACTACTGACTGTGACAAAATCTGTCAGCACTAACTTATTACACTCTTCTAAATTCAGCGGTATTCCTTTAGGAGGGTGTGATATGCCATATTTGTTTTTTATGTTGTATAGGTACAAGTTTCTTTTTCTCAAATGGACATACATTGTCATAAAAAATGATAATGCAGACAATTGCTCGCTTAGATACCACAAGTGCTCGGTGAATTTCTTTAGAGCAATGGATGCGGTTGTACTGTCAACGCTCCTATACTCTTTTTATGGAGTAAATAGCTCCAAATTATTTTTGGTACCCCTGGAATATCAGTGGCTGTAATGATATACATTAGCAGTTAGAAGTCCCTTGGGGTCTCTTTCTGTTAAAATAAATTTATACATAAAAATCCATATTTTTAATGAATATATTGCTTTGGTCATCCATCTAGCCCTATGGAAAGCTCCGGGAGCTCTAAACTTTATACTAAGGGTGGAGCATCCGTCAAGTATAATAATTGCAAGGTTCAAAAGCTCCAAATAATCATCTCTCGGTGAATAGCCTGGAAATGTAGAAATAGGAAATAAGTCATTTCCTAAACCTGTGTAAACGGCAATGTATGGTAATTTATAGTTATATTCAGTGCCCGTAACTACCTCTATTTTTTAATGCGAGGAAAATCAATAATTCTTTTTACTACCTCGCCGCTGAGGAATTTTACTATCTTCTCATCTGCAAGAGCTTGAAATTTTTGTTTGTCAATTTCTGGCCACTTTTTTTTAAATCATCATAACAGCGCTATCAAGTTGATACATACTTTGAACAAGAGCATTTCGTCTAAACAAGAATTTTTCAGCATTTATTTCTCGACTCTCTCTGCTCAGTATCAAAAAACCGTGGTCTGCGTCGGACCAGACGGTGGAAGTTATACTTCTTTGGCCGGTCGCACACACCCGCTCACACACACAGACAGACAGGATATATAAATGAAATAAAAGACATTTTTCTCTATTATTCAATATATTTCTCTTCGATATATTGTTATGAGTGATTTAATTTTTATAATATACACCTATATATTATCTGTTATATACACCTATATACTATATGTACGTTTTTGTATGGTTTTTTGTACGTTCGAACTTTGAAAAGAAGTTTTGTTTAAAAAAAATCACCCCAACCGGGAATCGAACATGGGACTCTTAGGTGAAAGTCGAGTGCGCTACCGACTCACCCATCGATGCTCTTGTTCAAAGTTCGAACGTACAAAAAGCCATACAAAAACGTACAATTGTGGATTTTTCTCACCCAAAAAAGAGCGTGACGCGGTTTCTCGACCAACATCCCATCCCAAAAGTCTCCAACGGGCGCAAAGAAGTATAACTTCAAAAACTATCAAAGACTCGCCTAAGTCCACCATATCGGGTTCCATGAGAAGGCTGCTAGGGTCACGCCGAGTGCATTACCCCTGAAGCATCGCTCACAAGAATATTTTTCCAAGTAAATGATTACATACACATGCATAAATTTGATCTAAAAGCTGTTAGGATGGTAACTTTGATTATATCACTAGCAGTATGTAAAATTGTCACGCACGGGAAATGGCTCCCTTGACACTAGCCCGGGGAGGCTAGGGTCAAGGGAGGGTAGGGTGGGGAATGAAAGGCGCAGGACGAGGAATCAGCTGACTGAGGCCCGCACGCACCCGGCGCGGTGTTATGTGAAGGGCGCACGGCAGTAGTTCCCGCTAAAATATTTTATTCGAGGAAAACGGTTTCACATACTTAAAAATGTAGTGAATTTTTGAACTATAGGGATGTAACTTGGCGCGTTACTCCTCGAAATGATGTTTTTTTCTCCGATCGGGAAAAATGAACGTCACTGCATTTATGCTTTTTGAGCAACCTATAAACGTTAACTAATCGAGCCGATTTTTTAAGGATATCCTTTCCTTACCCAATAGCATATTTTGAGAGGTTGAAATTGAGAATCCGAGAAAAAATAAAAAATAAGCCACACCCTAGGGGGAAGTTTTCTTCCTTCCTCATGTGGAAAACGTTTGAAGAAAACAAATCAATATATTCAACAAAATTATAGATTAGTTCATTTAAAGGTTGGTTATTTGTATTTTAACATTTTGAAAAAATCAAAATACGAAAAAGAGACACTCGCGCCAATTCTGAGAAGTCATTATAAGTGCAACCTGTACGATTTCTGATTCAAAAAGCTGTCCCCCCATCCGTTTAGAGCAGGATACGCCCATGAATATGACATTGCGCTTGTACATACAATATGTAGAAGTATACTTTTTAAGAGTGAAACGGTGACGTATGCACTGCCAGATGACGTCAAAGCCAACATGGCGGCAAACATTTTTCAGCTCGGGGTCGAAACACGTCCTTTAAGAGGAGTTTTCTAGCTAGCTTTACGTTTTTAATATTGGCATTGGTTAACACATTTCGTTTCCCTATCGTAATGAAATTTTAATTGCAAATGTTAAAATAATCAGTGCACGACCCTATTGAGGGAGGGAGAATCCACGGGATGGTTGAGAGAATATGGGGGGACGGCGAAGTGGGAGATACGTTTTTGATACAATGTCGGAGCCCATGGTCTTGGGGATGTTAGTATAGGAAATGATGGTGTTGTGATGGATAGACTAGTGACATTATAAATTAGGGCGAAATTGAGACTCTTATTCCCGGTTTTGTAATGTTTGCGTAGCGTCAAATGGAAGATGACGTAGCCTATGCGTTAACTTCATGGTAATTGAGATTGTAGGTTTAGCATACTACAACAGACTATTGATGTGAGCCTTATCGACAATAGAAGGGACTAACTTCTGTTTCAATGTAGAGGATATATTTAACCAGCTATTATAAAACCGATGCTTAAGAGTCTCCTTCAGCCCTTCGTCCAACGGGAGAAAATAATACAAACAGGTTATGTACATCACAATGTAGGGACAAAATATTAGGACAAAAGAAAAGAATTATACCAAATTTACAGAGTAAGTTTAGATCAGCTGCTTAAAGTTGGGGTGTGGAAATATTTTCCCATAAAATAAAGACATTAGTTTGTCATAACAATATACCTAGACTTCATTAAGTTTAGGTGATATAAACTAATCATAATAGCACTTAAATATTAACCAAAATAAAAAAGGTAAAAACGTGTGTAGGAAAAGATAAGGGTTTGGCTCTGACCCTTATTAGAAAAATCCACTGCAGAAACATATTTGCCTAGTAAACGGAAGTAAAACACCAGCAAAGCTTACAGATGGAGTAGCTAAGTTATACACGACAATTTAAAATGCAAAGAGTAAATAATGGCAATTTGAAAAAAATAATATATGAACTAAAAAACCGTAGAAAAATCAAATTATGTGGAGTGGAGGCAATGTTAGCGAGTCAAATATGTGAACTAGGGTACGCGGGAGCGGCAAATATCTTTGCTGAAGTTCGAACGTTGGGGATCCGTTGATTCAAATTCAAGCTCGCTTTCTTCGAGTGATGGCCTAGGTGCGATTTTGTAAGAGCGATCATGTAGTTGACGCAAAGGTTCGTGGTGCAGACCTGCATGGCAGGGAGGGGAGGCAGAAGTGCAGGGAGTGAAGGGAAAGGACGCAGGGGAAGAGAGAGAGGCTACCAGAGTTAGTGAGTCAGGTAACCCAACTAATTAGCAGGGGAAGAGGTTAAAATCGCCGTTCACCGTCCGAGGCACCCTACAAATCCTAACTCTACTACTATCCGAGGGATCGATCATTGTAAACAGCTGAAAGTGAAACTGGTGAAACCTAGTAACATGGAGCTTTTAAGTAAGTTTCGATGAAATACAGGGACCGTAGTCGATGTCTTGGTGAATGTTCGTGCATTTAATGGTGAATGTAATGTGAAATACCAAGTGATAGTTCTGTGTTAACAGCTGTTAATTTAAACCTTACATGGTGCTTTTGGGTTAATTTCCATGAAATTTATAGGATCCGTAAATGGATGGCTTGGAGATTGTTTATTTTGTGGATGTAGGACGTGAAAAAAGTGATATTGAGAGGACTCTGTGCGAATTAGTCCAATAGACATCATTTTTAAATCATTAATTAAGAAATTCAAGAGTGAAATTTAGTGGTTTCTGTTTTATTGGCGCTTTTATATTTTAAATAAAGGTCAAATCTGAACTAAATATGCTCTCTAAACATCTTCCTTATTTCATATCGTATTTGAAATATGCCCATGTCAAACAAGACTTAAAAAATTAATTTACATATATTCTCATTATTTACTAAGCTCTTACTGTCAAAGTCTGTCTCTTTTTGCCTAGGAATCAAACAAATTTAATAAGTGGAAATGAAATGAAATTCTTTGATATGGCAATATCATATAAAGCCATTGTCTTGAATTCGCTATTCATATTGCTGTGTTTTCCTCTACAAAATTTGCATTTGACGTATTTGTGGTTAAGTACCTGTGTAATTGGATCTATTTGTGTTGGACAGTGTCCATCGTCTAGATACTCTCCTTTCCAACTTAGGTTAGGACCTTTTGTGAACTGATTTTATTTTCTTCTAGCATACGTAATCATCAAGATCATGAGGACGAACAATATTGAAAAGGTAAACTGTAGAAAAACATTGAAATTTCCGAGGAAGAGGCAACAAAATAAAAGACAAAGAGGTACTAATACCTCAGCATTATCTCCAGCTTTTAATGTCGCGATATGTAAACCCTGTAAAATTCATTTCCTTTAAAGTTACGTTTTAGCGAAGTAGCTTAGGCGGTCGGCTGTCACAGCTAAGGTTTTGTGATCGATTCTCTCCTTCCGTAATTTTTTTTCTTCTAAGGTTTATTCGTTTTTATTTTATAAATGGTGTTCTTATATAGTTACTCCAATGAAAAATGTTTTTAGTCAAATTTTTAAATTGTAAATAGGATTACATATAGCCCAGTAGTCATAATATTTCATCTCTATAAGACGAGAGTGATTATATGTATATGTAATCCTATTGTTCCAAATAACTATATGCTATAGTTAGTATATATGGTTCTATAGTATTTTTTCGAAGGTTACCCCGTGAGCACAATATTTACTGCTATCGTATTGTCTAAACCAATAAGTGAACCGAATCGCTGTAAGTGAATAATCGAATACGATTAAGTTACAATTGTATGAATAATAAAAGTATTACAAGCGAACTTACAATATTTAAGCGTTTGAAAATGTTTATTTTGCTTATTCATTGCTTATTCTTGCCTTTTTGTCTGCTAACAGCTGCCACTCCAAAGTCCACTCCTTTCGTATTGGCTGAAATAGATGACGTAGTGGTGCTGACGTCACTTCCATGGTTTCAGAGCCGAAGTATCCCGAGCCTTATCACGAACGCGAACGCAAAAAACGAGAATGGGAGACGAACGCAGCCTCGGTTACGGGGAACGCGGGATTCCTTGTCCCGCGACACGAACCAGAATTAGGGCCCAGGCTCCTGGTACGGGACGTCACGGAATGGATGAGCTGTAGACAGAAGGGTATGACCCGGCCAAACTACTCTTTGTATGACACTCGGGGGAAAAGGAGTGGAGGGTGTCGCCCTTTAAGGGGCGCACGGAGATGGCCCTTAACCCTAGGAACTAGGAACCCGGGGGGTTAGGGAGGACGGGGGCGGCATTGGGAGGGGAGCAGCTGGGAGCAGGGACTCCAGCCTGAAGGGATAGAGCCATTACTCTCTTTCCCCTCGCATTTGGAAAGCAGGGTGGGGTAGAGTGGTATGGGGATTGAGGGCAGAAGGGGACTCTAATGAGGGAGGGAATTCTCGATTTCGCCTAAATGAAACCATTGAGTTTTCTAATTCACTCCTGTTGTTCACCACATTATAACAAAATCCATAAGATCCATTGACAAGAATTTGGTGAAAAATTCTCTATTCATAACCAAGTTGCCAAAACTTGGATGACATTTTTAAGTCGTCATCAGGGCTACATATAATAGTAAGAGGTTTACGAAATAATCATATTGAACGTTGGGAATAGGAACCATTAATTCCTGGTTTATCAATCCCTGTAAGTATCCATTAAAGTGAGGAAACATTTACAAAACTACATTAAAAAAGTACACACAACAACGATCCGGGTTTCGAAGGCTGAGCGTCATCATCAGGTGATCAAAAATTTTAAAGCAATCACTTATATAACATCAGTCAGTTGGTGGGGGTGGGGGTAGTGGGGTGAGGGGGACGGGAATGGTCAACAAGAGAGGAAAGGATAGGGGAATTGGCGGGCAGCAAGCATTCATTTAAAAGATTAACATCTGAGTCAATATTTCGTTTTAAAATTTCGATCTGTTCAAATGCATTTAGCTCACGAAGGGTTATCAGTAAAATGCAGTACTTTAACTTTAAAATCACTTTCATGGTCGCAAGTTAAAAGGTGTGTGGCAAAATTACTCTTTTCTTGATGGTGGTTTTTAAATTCACAATAATGTTCTTTCGTTCTGGTCTGGAAAATTCTCGAAGTCTGCCCCACGTAGACCCCTTCACAGTCGTTGCATGAGAGTTCGTAAACACCACTTCTGCACGTAGTCCACTTAATCTTTACAATGAACCAACAAGTTTTTTCGGGTCATGGTTGACTTATATGATACATAGAATTGATTTTTGGGGAATGCTTGTTGTAAAAGAAAAGAAATCTTTAACTCAATGAAGTAACGATTAAATTCGGATTCATGAAAGATACTTTATAGTTCTAATTCTATCTGAAACGGCAGGTGTATATGTGTTGGCTGAATAAACCAGCAACCGCCTGCAACAGATTCAAATCCAGAAAATTGTAGCTTACAACCGCAACGCAGCCACACGTGCAGTGCCACTGGAAATGAATAGAAGACGAAACAGAGAGTTTCACCTATCAGTTGTCGCTGCATAGCACAGAGCGCAAGCACAGGCACGCCTACGGCACAATCACGATACTAACCTTTTGTTTGCAAGTTATTTGAAACAGTTGTCGGACCAAAACAGTTGAGGCTACAGCCGTTTCAATCCAACAACACTTCATTCCACCACTACTCAATATTCTCATGAGTTGACCTCAATGCTCTAAACAGCGTTCAACGCGAAGTCGATCTATGCCAATATATCTAAAAAATTATTATATCCCACGTAGGAATTGGGATGGGAGGGGGAGGAGTTCATGGAATCTCACATTATCTTGCATAGGTGGGAGGGCATGAATGGTCCAATATTGACTTACGTATGTCCTTGAATGGCCCCTTAAGCCGCGCAAGCCCGGACCCATCGCACGTCTCCACTACGGGGCGATAAAAGTCAAATGGGGCGACACAGGGGACCTGGCCCGGCACGGCACGGTTCACCCCCAGAGAGGCGCTCGTAAAACGGCCAATTGCGGGGGGAGGAGTGCGGAGCCGAGGAGGTGAAAAGAAGTTCGAGACGGATCGTTGGAGGGAGAAGCCATCGTTTCAAGGGAGGGATAGGATTAAGGAGTATATTATACTGCCTTAGATTGCTCCTCCACGGGCTTGAAAGCAACGCAAACGTTCCCAAAAGTCGTGCGTCGCACATATTTGATCCACTTGGTTTTCAAATTCCCTGCCAGGTGTTAGATGTGGGGTTGTCTGCTTCAGAGTCTATGAGAAAGGAAAGCGAGGAACTTGAGAGGTGTTGAGCCAAGCATGAGTTTTTCAGCCAGAAAAGTCAATGAAAACTGAATAGCTGATAGATGGACTGGGCTGGGAGCCGTTGGAGACTCAGATGTTACACGTTAGGCTAAAACCTAACGTGTAACCTCTGAGTGCCTAACGTGTAAGTCACGATATGAGCGGCAGGCGGTGGGCGGCAGGGCAGTATCGCGGCGGAGCGGCAGGGCGTCAGTGGCCACGATACGAGCGGTTATTCGATCTGAGATTAGTTCAGAAGCTGAAATGGCAGTTCTGCCATTTGACAAAACGTTCTCGGCCGACATTTTGCCACAGAATGAGTAGAGCGGCAGAGTGGTACAAGAAAAATTTAATGTTTGGGATTGGCGGCGAGCGGCAGTAGAGCGTCACCTAGCCGGGCCGCATTGCCGCTCACGTCTATCATGGCTGGGTTCGAGCGTTTTCCATGTCAAACATTAGAAACATTAAACCCAGCGTTGCCCATCTGTCGCTCTGCCGCTCGCCTCCCGCCGCTGCCTCCCGCCGCTGCCTCCCGCCGCTCGTATCGTGGCCGAGGCCTTAGACTATTTTAAACTTTTTTTGTATGTACATACGATAGGGGTATATTTATTTTACCCCACTCTATATATCTAGAACTGCTAGAAGCGACAACATAAGTGATCACTGCCGAACTGACAGGTACAAAAATTCCGTCTTCTCCCTTACCATTAGCGATCATAACGATAAAAGCGTGAAACTCACATCGTTAACATACAATTCAATTTTGTCGTCTCCCCTCCTCCTTTTCACGATTCCCTCCCCTTTCATGTCTACTGTCCTAACTCCCCCCTGCCACGCCCATCTGTGGCAGACAGTTTTAGATAATCGTGTTTTTTTGGCGTTCAATTCTAATCCACGCGAGTATGATTGTATCAAGTTTTGCTGGTAAAAATGACGGTTTCCCCTTATTTTTAAATTGATTATCGTGAAAATTTATTTTTTCTTTGTTTATATAATATATTTTGTATTACTAATTTGGTATCACTCAACTTCGTTATCTGCCCATTGTCCCACGCACACGCGATGCCTCTCCGTGTAGCAGAGTTCACAAATGTTCTTCACTGTTCCCAGTTTTATGATGTGTTTTTCATGAATAATTTGTTCAATATCTTTATTTTTTAATCTCTCATCTGCACCATATTTATTAAGCATTAAATAATAATAACTTAGCGCATTTAATCTAAAATTAACATAACACAATGTTAAAGAAGGAATAGTTTGCAACAGTGCTCCGCGCGGGTATCCATGCACCGAAAGTTTGCATGAGTTCTGGAGGGTTACCAAAGTCTTATAAAACCAAATTAGAGTTGGTAAGAAATAATGCAGTGACTTGCAAGAGAGCACTATAATTCCTCCAGCCGAAATGTTTGAAACTAGTCGAGATAATTTAATATTCGTAGAAAAGTTGCCGTTTTGCATGAAGACAGGATTCAGATCATGCTTGATACGCTCACGAAAAGGTAAACAAATTATCCAGGTGAAGCTTTCGTTCGCTGAAAAGGTCTGACTCAATTACCTTGTTAACGTTCGCGTTCTCGAGATTCATTGGACTCTTTTATTGCTACAAAGTCGTTTATGCCCTTTCCAAAGAACATCCTAGAACCTAATTTTAGTAAGACCTTTTATGGTGACGATGTTGAGCCCATTATATGAGCTATATGCGTGAATATGCGCCCTTTAAATAATGAGAAGCAACGTTCCACGTCCCATTACTACTGCGTATAATCCGCCTTATCCTCACGGTTGAGCGGAGCCCTAGTAATGACCGACATGTGTTCAATGATTTCCAGTCAGCGAGGAAGCATGTTTATCAGTTATTAAAAATAACGCGTAATTTACCTGCCGATCATAATTTTCGCCTCAAAGGGTTTCAAGAAGCGACGACGTTAAGAAATCATGATACATAATAGCACTCATTGTGACTGTGCCTCGCACATAAAACTTCCAGTATAATTGGCGACTCTAACAGAGGCTGTGACGTTCAACAATAATAATTTCACAATGGTAAACATAAAATAAAATGAGCTGTGGGACTGCTTTGTTTCCACAAATTGGGATGAAATCGTACATATAAACTAATGAAAAATCAAAAAAATGATGTATTCATGGCCGGCATCCCTCCGAGATGCAATTGTTTAATCTTCTTCAAACTTGCACACGCTGATATTACCACGAACAAAAATAAAGACACTAACTGAGAGAATTAACGCATAACGTTTCTAGTTGTTTGTTTCATTTAAAGCTGAAAGGCTCCAAGTCCTAATTCAATCTCTTTATATCGCTCTCCCTTTCCCCACCGACGTGGCGTCGTCTCCAACTTCGGCAATAAACCGTCGGGGTGACTGGCGGGATGTTCTTGTGGAAGAGGACGAGGATCATGAGGTGAAATGGTTTGGGGAACGGGAAGCCGTTTGATTGTTCAAATGACGCGTGGCGTGGCGGTTAAGACTCGCGCCGGGCACAAATCAACGGCGCAAACGTAGCGAGCGAAGACGGCGAATAGCGCCCGGATGCAAATACCGTGACGATTGCGGGAATTGGCGAGTGAGCGTGGAAGGAGGGGTAGAGGAAATAGGGGGAGAAGGAGGGGCGGAAGGAGGGGAGGGTTTTAGGAGGGAGAGGAGCGTGGCAGTGGATGAAGATAAATGGGGAGGACGGGCAGAGAGGCTGGAGGTGAAGGGCCAAGACGAGTGTCCTGAGTGAATGGAGGCAGAAGGGCTAAGGGCGTCCACGCCAGGGCTTCCGTCCTTTATCCGGCACCCTCAACCCTTTAGGTAAACCTATAAAACCGGAATAAATCCTGGACCTTTCCAGGGATACAGTTGCGTAAAAGATTACGGGAGGCTTACTTTTATCATGTTTTGCTTCTCTTTTTTAAGTGGCGCAAAGAGTTACTGAGGTCATTTATAATCTCACGAATTATTTTCAATTGGCTTTAGTATTTTACGCTAATCTATCGATACTGAGTGGAAAAAACGAAAAATAATAGATGTGCGACCGAAAAACCTAGAATTGTATCGATAATCACAATGCAATGCTCAGGTGACGAACTTAATGTTTTTATTAGTTTAGAGTTTTTAACTTCATTCTGAAAAGTATTTCCGGAGAAAAATGTTGAGGTAGCAGTATGTCATTTCAAACCATGTTCAATCTCATGGTAGTTTGGGGTAATATTCATATCGTTATAGCATAAATTATCGTAGATGCTTCCCTTCAGTTATTTGTTGATCCCAGTAATACGTAATAGCCGGTGGCTCCCATCTCTTTGCAAAGGGCAATGTCTCCGATCTCTTTGCAAAGAGCAATGGCTCCGATGCTGTAAAGCGATTGCTCACCAATCTAGTTAGCTCAATACCAATAGCTAACTTCACTTGAAACGTAGATCCAATTAATCCATTGCTTATAATACGACCGACTAAAACGTCCAACCCGGAGCATTTACGATTCAAGGAACGAGCTGAAAGTATGAAAATTTAGGCGCAAGCGTTTTAGAACGCATATTTCTGAGGTGTGTTAATGGAATTTACTCAAAAACTAGGGTGAAATCAAAGAAAAAAGCATTAAATACAAAGTCAAACATTAAGATTAACGTGACTGGTTTGGTTAACCTTGGTACCCATTACTGCCAGATATAAACATGATGGTTATTGCAGGTGAAAGTGAAGACCTTTATCGATCAGTAGGACTGCAGGACGTCACGAAGGTGTCACAGGCGTCCGGTGAAAATCTCGGAAAGGAATGACGTTCCAAGCCCCGCAACTCTCCAACACTGTTTTACATTTTGAGGCCTTACCATGTTTCGTCCACCGGTATCCCGAGAGTACAGTAAGCCTTATGATCCTTTGGCACCTCGCATCAGGAGCACCCTAGCTCCACTAGCGATTATGTAGTTGAGCAAGGAATTTACGGCGATCGTGAAAAATGGTGTTTGCGCGACAGCTCCGCGGCCAAGAAGCTTAGAAAGGCCCAGCGGAACGAGAGAAAAGCTCCATTACCCTTAAGTGGCACTGGAGTTGGAAGGGGTCTGCGACGGAACGGAGGATAATTAAGATCCATTCTGTTTCTCGAAACCCTTATATTAGATTGGCCGTTCGCTTCACCCTGATGAAGTGGCAAAGTGACCATAACCCATTTGGAGAAAATTGCGCGATTCCCATCAGCAAGGATTGTCTATCTCTTTCTTATGTTTATTTTTTGCTCTTAAATATTTATTTTTTTCCTCTTGATAACGCTATCGGTGGGGAACGAGTACAAACATTCATTTTCATTATTTTTATCGTGTAAGCATGATTCGCTGTTTTGTTTACATTTTTCCATTATGTATTAATTATATGAATGAAATATTCATTAACGAGTTGCTTATATTCCAGGAAGTTTTCCTGGTTGCGGAATCAAATACATGCTATGGTATGGTTTCTCATTTAACGTAGTAGGATCGTATCTTCAAGCTGAGCCCATTTAAAATGTTTATTTTTTGTCCAAATATTTGACTTTTTGAAAGGAAATTGGGATAAGATCTTTATTACATTGGAATTTTCAAGTGAATTAGGAAAGTTCCGGGTCCGAGAATAAAACAGCTTAACTTCCGCTTCCCGGAACAATCCGCAAATGACGGCCCTACCATAGATCACCCGTTTCGGAGGCTAGTGGTTCGATTTCTGTTCCAGCAATTCCCTTTGTCCTGCGGCTACTTGCAGCACGTCCTTTTCCGTTCATTGGAGCAGATAATATCATCTTGTTTATCCAAGTAATCATAGAAATACCCGAGGCGATATGATTATCTCCACGCATTCGAATGCATTACTATAAAGTGATCATTCATGCCATGTGATTTGTCTTCCTCACATATTTGGTTCTAAATTCGAAATAATTTTAATGAAATTGAGGTGTGCTGCGTAATATACCTCACTCTCATTTAATACTTCTGAATTCCGACAATAATATTCAACAATGCTACGTCGATGTTTAGAACAAGTGCGTCAGGTGACTAGATAAATTTTGAACGGAAATCAAGGATTGAATATAAGTCTACTGAGGTATTTCCACATAGGTACTCACTCATTAGGCTAATGGGAGGGGAAAACCAGGAGAAAGAGAATGCAAGAGGCAACGTAAGTAAAAATTAATCTGGATTTCAGGCCGATGGGAGTGGAGCCAAAATAGTGACAGAGAATTGTTTATTGAGGAGAGTAAAACGTTTTAGTTGACACTTCTGTTAGGAAAATGCCTAAGTTTTTAAAAGTTAATTATCTAATATTAAAATTTTTTAGCAGTATTAAATAAGTAAAAATGTTACTTATCACCTGCAGTTTGACAATTATCCCTCTAGAAAGTCTGAGTTGAAGAAAAGTTTACTTTAAAATGAAGGAAAGAAAGTCCTACGGGCAGCTCTATAGACACTCAGTTTAAAGGAAATGCCATTGTTTTCATCACTCGAAATAAATAACAGAACTAGTAAAAGGGGAAACATTGTTATCTTCTCTGCCCCAGAAACTGTGTTATCATTACATAATGTGGCATTAATTAGTACTTGCAAATAAGCATTGCATTGATGTGGCTGGAGTTGTGTTAGTGGGTCATTGGGTGAATATTTTTAAAATATTTAAGTTTAATTTAATTTAAATTAAAATGTTAGTCGAAAAAAGTTACTAGATTTGCCTTGTAACTCACCATAAAGGCAGTTATGTAAATTATCCAAGAATTATATTTTAATATTCTTCCTTAATTAATCCATATCATTACGAGAGGTTTTTGGCGCGGAACTCGAAATTTAGGCGAAATTATAATGAGGTATGTTGATTTCGAATGTTGGACTCAGCCTGACACCTTAATATTTGTGAGCAGCAATGATAGTATAAAAACGGTGTTATTTTACTTTCAGATGAGAATCTTTACATATTGTTTACCAAATATTTACGAAATAAGTACATATCATGTGCTGCGTGTTAAAATAACATTGAATTGCCAAAAAACCGAATCGGTATGATGCTATTTTTTCACTTTTATCTATAGATATTACCATAGAGTAATTGTATAAGTAATTAATCGTATCACTCTTTGATATTAATAATGAGAACTCGTATGCAAAATTTAACGTAAATCCGTACATAAATAATAATCGCTCCAACCACCTTAAGTGATTATCTTATTAAAGGAGACGTAGTGGAAAGTAGTATCATCACAGCACGGGGAAAGTTCTTCATTGGATAACTTTCTTTGGATCGTCCTCCCCTTCTCCGAGGGTGACTAGGGAGTAAGGAGGTGCAAATAGGTGACCCCACTCCATTCTAATTTTATCACTGGTTGACCGCGACTGCAACGCGGGAAGGCAACTTGAAATGGAGCTACGGCGGTGGTTGGCCATTTCACTTCGTGGAATTTCGCTGGGACAAGCTATTTTACAGGTGTGGGCAAAGTTTTATTAGGTTTTTCCTAATTAAGGCTTTATTAGCTGATTTATTAAGCTTCGCGTTTATTTTAGGAACACTAGTGTTTCAAAAATATCCTCTGTACGTTGTAGTTTGCTTTCCCACCAGGAACTCAATTTTTAATCAATAAGTTGTCTCCAATGTTCAAGTTTTACGAGGAAAAGTGTTTATCGGGATTAATTATACTATGTCTATATCTTGTGGGTGGGTATAATCACAATCATTAACTGTAATTTTAGCCTTTTAATGGGCAGGTTACCAGGATGCTATCAAAGGAAATTGCTCTTTCGTAGGTTTTATTGTGCTTATTATTGAAATAAGTTTTGAGTGCCTGTCAGTTTACCTGCGATGAAGAATTTTTTCCTAATTTTCTCTCTGGATGTCATTTTGGATGTAAATACACGAAGGAAGTTGGTAACATTTTCCTACGCTCATACATTTTCTTTTTTTATATTAATTTACAAGTCTCACACCCGTGGTTGGACATGGATGAGTATATGGCCGCCTCTGGCTTTTGCCAATGCTGCCCGCGCCTTCGCCCGGCACTGATTATGATATTATAAAATAAAATGAAAAATACTATGTATAATGCACAATTAATTTAGTTCCTGGACCGGTTTCGACTCTATTCCTGCGTCATTTTTTTTCAGTTTACTACAAAGATATTTCTTGGCATAGTCCTTATTACTTCTCCACATCCTTAGGTCAAGGGATCGGGGTTGTTCTTGAAGGAAGGGAGAGAGGTTAGAACTCAGTATTTTGGATGAGTATATGGTGAAGTGGGTAAACAGAAACTTGGTCACTGTAAGACAAAGAGATGAGCAATGGTATAGTTGAGACGGAGGTGGGTTTTAAACGGAATTTGATCGTTTGAAAAATCTGATCGAGATTGCTTTAAACATCCTGGCACTTGCGCAGATATTCATTTTTTGTCCTTGGCATTTCTCAAGTGGATACATTGCAGCAAGAAAAGGGTGATAGTAAAAGTGGTCATTTTTTCCTGACTTCACTCAGACCACTTGTGGTCAATGCCAAAGTCACTTCTTTTCCTTTTGTTTGTATTTCATTGAAGTGCCAGCAACTTTCAGCCGAGCTATGCCTACGTATGTATCGGATAGTCCCTAGTTCAAAGTTTTCCGTAAAGTTTAATTTGGTATGTTTATCTCATGTATGTATCAAAACGAGAGGAAGAGTCATTTTATTTAAATGTTTGGAAAAACAAGATTCTTAGTCATTCCGATTCATTCATTCATGTTTTTCTGCTCCAAATGGCAGGTTTCCCCATAAGCTCCTCCTCCACTCCACTCTTCTATTAGCCAGGCACTTTGTATCCGCGTTCCTTCCGCCTATTATGATGTTGTCTGGCATTTTCTTCCTTTTCCTTCCCCTTCCCCGCTTTCCTTCCACCATACCTTCTATACCCGTCGTCGGCAGACAATGTCTTCGCAGGGAATGTCCAATCCAATTTCTCTTTCTTCCTCTAATCGTTTCCATCAGCGACATACCAGTAAAAATAATAAATGTACATTCATACTGACGTTTAATATTCTCCAAGTATGTCCAATATAAAAAAAATTTCCACTGGTTAAATTACACTGTAGTAAGTACACACCATTTTATCTTTGTTTTGATATTTGTCTATAGAGTAAAAAAAATGAAATCCGAAAACGAAAGGGTGTGGCCAAGGGGCGGCAGGAACAGATGCAGGGACAGATACAGGGCGTGGAACGGCCAGCGGAGGAAAGTTGAAGTAGGGAGGGAAGGAGGACAGGTAAAGTTGGCTTTCGGTTCAGTGCAGTCAAGGCTTTTGGAGCTCACTTGGAGCAGAGTCTTGCGACAGGTTAATATTCAACGCAGGGCAAAGATCCGTAGTGAGTTTGTCGGCGGATTGCGGGACACTGATCGCATTGCAAAGAGGGAAGAAGACAATGGGGGTCCAGGGTGCGGAAACATCGTGGACGCCTTCAGCGTGGGTGGATGCGGAACGGAAGACAGGGAGGAGGGCGGCCTCCGGAGTGCCATCCGGAGGACAAATTCCATTCTGAGGCACGCGGAGGTTTGAGGGTCGCCGTGTGGGCAGGGAAGTGGCAGGGGATGTCGTGTGAGCGGCCGTAGATTGTCTGAGAATAGGAAGTTGTACGATGGATGAGGTGGGGAGGAGAGTAGATGTGGAGTAAGGGATTATAAATTTATCGCTCGTCGTATGCCATCGAAACAACCGCCGGTATCTCACGCCCATTCATCATACGCGCCCTCAACCCCGCACAATGTTTGAGAACAAGTAGTTTAAACCGCGAAATATATATCCCTTTATTGTACGGACTCCAAACCCGTAAAGATAATATTTGAGAACCTCACCGCGAGCTGGGACGACTTTAAAGAATACGCTTCTTCAAGGACTAGGAGATCTGTGAAATACCATCGCTTATGATCTACGGATGGAAAGGAAGTGAAAGTAGCTGTTATTCCATTGTTGAATGTGTTCGTTCCTATGATATCCCTATTTTAAAGCACGAGTTTGATATTATATTATGGGAACACCGTTTTCAGTATAACGCAATTTGTATTTAATTATTGAAATGCTAAGGCCATCTTGAATGTATCAACATCCGTATGACTGTCAATCAACATGCTAGTTCATCTATGAATTAATAGTACATATTAGTAATGCTAATCAGTAGACGTAGGTTAAGCCATGTGCAGCACGCTAGCATTTTAGTTAATGTAGAAGTCTCCTAGTTTCTGATTTGCCCTGAACTTTTCTCCTGACTGGTTTTAGATCCTCGCCTAGCGGGCAGGGCATCTTTCGAGGCTCGATCCAGAACTGGGACGAATGTTGCACGTCTGGTGTGGACTCACCCCCGCCTCATACCCTGGAGGTGGCTTGCACGGTAAACTGTAGATGTAAATCACTTCCTTCTATTATTTTTCTCTGACTTCAAATGGTTCTAAAACATACAGAGACAATTATTTGCAATGAGTGACGGAAGAAACATAAAAACTCAATAATCAGCTACACGAAATGAATAATAAGCGTTTTCTTAGAAAAATAGGTTACAAAAAACTGTTAATAATCGACACTAGGGAAGAAAAATGGTATAACATGACTTTCTTTAAGATAGAGTAATCACGCTTTTTTGAATGTTTGATAGTGTGTGATAGTTTGAATGATGAGAGAATGTACAATATTTTATAAATACATCAACCACTCCTACTTCAAGTGTTTATAAAGACTACTAGGTGTATGCATGATAAGACGCACCTTCGAAATTATTCGGTACATGCACCTAGGCTTTGTTAGATACAAATACAAACGCCGAGGTGACAGCCTTCGTTTAAGTTATTATCACTCTAATTCACCTCTGTTCATGCATCTACTCAAGTGATTGCTTTCCCAATGAAGTCAGTGCCACGATTTATTCATCAAGAGTAATTATTATTTGGTATTCAAGTCGATAATATAAGGTCTGAAACGATACATACAGTAAAGAGAGTGAAAAAGGGTATGCTTGGATAAAATCACGTGCAGAAATTTATGGAACAGCTTAATTTTGCCATGTACCTACCGCAAAAATAGGGGCTTTGAAGAAAAACCCTGAAACAGAAATATTATTAATATTAAGATACGATTTGGAGCAAGCGTATAACCTAATATCACCACCTCGTAAGCAAAACAAGTAAAAAACTATTTTCGGTAATGATTTTGATAAATATAGTCTGCTGCAAAGTACTTTGATAGTCCCGCATGCTATTCTTTCATGAAAACCCTTTTACAAATATGAAATAATACTCTTCACTAGGGAGGATAGCGTTTCATGCACCAGTCGCATGCATTTTCATTTAACAGCGGGAGGGAGGCGAATGCTCATTTACTTTAAAGCGGAATAGCATACGTTGCTGCAACAATGTCTACGGCCTCCTTCAAGTGAACGCTGCGATCTTTATCTGGCATGGCCCAAGAACTGTGTACTTAGCGCTTTGCCGAAGGGAGTGAATTCTCCCGCCGCTCTCGCCAGACAATCCATTTGAGTCCCCGTGAAACTGCAGCCCTGCATACGACATCGTCTTTCCAAGCTTAGTCTCATTTGGCGAACTACATTGTGTTTCTGCTCAAAAACGGGACTGAGAATCGAGTTTTTCATGTTTTCTTCAGCTAGCTTGTTTCACTTTGCGACGCGCCTGGCACACAGTTAATGGCAAAGTAAGATACTCAATTATACTAAACTGATCTACATTTTTATTAACTATTAGTTACCAAATATTCATAATGCGTTTATCTAACTGAACTAAATATTTGGCTAAATAAAACGAAATGAGGAAAGTTATTTTAACTGGAGGTTGTGGAAACTTTTTCCAATGGAATCCAAAACTGATTTTCACAACCTACAGACTTGATAAAAGCTCATTATTCAAGCACCAGAGTATCCCATATCCTTAAAAATACATTCATTTAATTCCGTATTCCTTGATTTAGTCTTTTACTTAAATACCAATGTTGTAAACATGATTTTAACGTTTATTGAACTTAATGATGTACATTCACTCTCCCGTAGTTTTAGTTAATCTCATAATACTTAAAATTCATTTATGTACTGCTGGTATTTATTAAGATATTTTCGCACCTCATAGTTGACAATCGCAACTAAAGCAATAAACAATTTACCTAGCAATAAGTAGGAAGGAGGCCCTGTTCTTATCAGCTATTTTAATGTATTTGTCGCTTCATTTGCTTCTCAATCAGCTTGATAGCCTTTGGCTGAAAATGTTTTCAAAAGTAAATAATAATATTTTTGAACCTTTACGATATTAGTTAAAATGTACATTATTTTGCTGAGTGATATAGGACCAGAACTTGTTGGAGAGACGAGGTAACGGAACAATTACTGAAGCTTAATATCGTGATGTTCATTAGCTCTCGTCTGGAAAACAGCATAATTCCATCTTTGTACGGACTTTATTCGGGAGAGGTTTTGGATGTTTTGCGCAAAACATCCTCAAGTCGTCCGTATGCATTCCTTGCCGAAACCTTGAGGGTTGTCGTTCCCGCAGATTTTGTTCCCTGACCACACAAATGGTTTCATCAATAATGTGTGAGGGTTGAGTTTTAAATGGTTCCAAATAACAGTGAGGACTCATTAAACACCGTCATTTCTGATGAAAGTTCTTGGTGGTATTTCTTCAAATACAGTGATTGCCTTAACACTACCTTATGAAAAAAATCAATATTTTCTCACTCTTTTGGATTATATTACATACCCGCCATACGTACGCCTTTCCCTTTTTTTGTAGGCACAATAAAATTATACTTTTCGGCAATAGGTCTGTAAAGTTGTCTCTTTATCTGAATGCTGGCTTTAATAATATCTTCCATGCTGTTCAATCCGCGCATACCTCTTTTGATTCAGTTGTCCTCATACACGCCCTCCTATTCTTAAAACTCCTAATATCTCTCCTCGTAAGAGTTATCCTGACATAATATTGAATTTAACTCGCGTTTATCCGTGCTAATGGATGCATGATGAAGAATGAATATTCGAAAGACACGCAAAAAACACGAATCACCGAAAAACCCGGAAACTGGTAGAATGAATGGATTTTCAATTCGATTCGCATGAAAATTACTATTTTAAATAATACGTTAGTACAATAAATACAAAAAATGAATTCGTAAAATAGAGTGCTGATAGATTATTATGGGACCATCCATTCCAAGTGTTGAAGTAGGCGCAGATCGGAGCTCATACGCAAACCTTAGCGTACTAAATGCACGGCGATGAATATTGCGATGTGCACAAGCGAGGCGTTTAATACCCTAATGGTATATATTTGGATTCGAAATAGTCATGGCCGAATATTTTGAGTGTAGCGATCGAATTCTAATGAAATAAATGGTAGCTTGTTAGTGAAGCCTGTTTGGGCTCTCCACTGGCTACAAACTGCAATTCTGCCGACGTTTTGAAGGACACTGAAAACAATGGACGGCTCGTCCAGCATGCGCCGGGAAAGCATCAGCTCTTTCTGGTAGCCCTTTACTTTGCATTCGTTTAGGCCCCTGGCTCCAATTGCCATTCTGGGGTTTTCTGTGTCTAATGCAGATTCGGCTGAAATTTTCCCTACGTTGAGGAAACTGGGATAGTGTTTGTGGGGAACTAAAATTGACTGTTGCTAATGAAACTTCTTCCTAAGCTTTAGGAATATCTGTTCAACAAGTTATATGTTCGATATTCGCCCGCGTGTAGAAAGGTTTTTAGAATGTGGTGAGGAATATTTGAAGCAACTGGATTCAACCGTGAATTCGAGAGGAAAAGGATCCTTGATGTAAAGTCTATTCCGTCAGGATTACCACGGTATTTTCTCCCAGATGGTATCGAAAAGCGGATGGGTTCGAGTAGGATGGGGTTGACATGATTTCCTGGGAAGATATCCGTGTGCCAGTGACTCTGAAAAGCGAGATGTGAGAAATAATATGTATATTGTAATTTGATATTTTGTTTGCGGAAAAAAATGCACGGACTCTGATGCCAAGAGTCCCAGCTGCGACGGTGTCGGGTTGCGCAAAGGAAAGGGAACGGAAGGCTTGGGAGGGGAGGGAAATTCATGCTCCATGCTCCGATGTAGTTCTTGATACATGCTTAGGAGGTCGCGCTCGCGGTCTACGACCGTCGTCCCATCTTCTGAGGGAGATTCAAACCAACTCTCCTTCGGAATTCACCTTGAAAGATTGATGCGCCGGGCATGGTTCAAGCTTGTTGACTCATATTATCGCCACAAGCTTATTTCAAGATCGATTCCATCTGACTTTGCTATCTGGGACCTTTTTATGGTACTGTTGCTCTTTGCCATATCTCCTTATGAATAACTTGTGACCTGATTGGTTTTGGTGAAAGATAGAGCCAGCGAAATTCGTGGCCAAGGAGATGTGTGATTCAAGACTTGATCCGGAATGGGAATTTTGCGACCCGTTTTTATTTTTTTCATATTTAAGTAGGCTTGCAGTCACAACAAACTTCTAAAGCTTTGGAACATGGTCTCGTCCCAAACTTCTCGCCTGTTGATGAGTCCTTGTCGAGAAGAAGCCAGGCTCTTACTGTGCTATAAC
This sequence comes from Pyrrhosoma nymphula, assembly GCA_963573305.1. NCBI lineage: Eukaryota > Metazoa > Arthropoda > Insecta > Odonata > Coenagrionidae > Pyrrhosoma > Pyrrhosoma nymphula. The sequence continues at coordinate 97,812,211 of OY754332.1, read as the reverse complement.
GGTTAAAGGAGGAGAATTGGGGTATAGATATGGAAAAAGACCAGTATGTGACAGTAAAAAGCACAAAGATAAATATGAATGTAATATCAAGTTATTCATGATTTTATTCTGCAGGCTTTCAAATATTTCATTTTGATTCAGTACTTGCTACAGTAGGGTTACAAGCAGTTTTGTCTCACTTGCAGCCCTGCAGCTTGTGAGTGAGTTAAAATAAATTCACACAATATATGGTGGTTGAATATAATGGTGAATAAATTAATTCAACGTAAATGCGTTCATTCCATTTATTTTCGTGGTTCACGTTAACCAGCCCTAGGGTTGAAGCATTCCACCCGTAGCATATTTTCCTAATATCATTGGCAAAACCGTGGCGAAAATGGAGCTCAGAAATACGCATCCGAGAGGGTGTGAGGAGAGTATTGCACTCTCTTCACACCCTGTGTTTTCTTTACACACTCTTTGTACTCTCCTTAGTCTCTCGAGAGTGTGATTGGAAAGTATGGGACACTCTCTGGCACAAACGCTCTTCACACTTTCATGCGTACTCCCCAGAGGGAATGTGGGGAAAGTATACACACTCGCGTTACACGCTCTGGAGTAGTGCCGCCCGCACCTTCCTCGTACTCTCGTCTTACTCTCTTTCGAAGGCGAGAAGAAAGTGTTCACACCACGGTCTTAGAGTAGACAAGGTCTGGATACTTGCCGCCCCGGAATGTTCTCTGAATGAAGTAGTTTCCTGCGGAGACCGATAGAGGAGCCACCTATTGAAAAGGGCAAGATCCTTAGAGTATATAGTTCAACAGAGGTGGCGTGACGAATTTCAGGTGAAGCCATGGTGAAAGTTGTCCGCCATATTGAGTGACCGTAAGAACACTGATTTCCGTAAGAGATCGTGAGACGGGAAGACTATTCTGAAGACGAGTTCTCTACTCTTAGGGATTCCATTGTCCTTTCCTTCTGTTGTTTTATATTTAGCAATAAAATTATCCCTCCCTCAAATACTGGCAGGTATAATTATTAACTCAAATGACAGTTGTGAATGATGCCAGCAGCAGGCATACAAGAACTACGGTTATTGATTGGGGAATGAACTCGATACTAATTGTTTGTTTTTCATCAGCATTGTCAATGAAACATTAGGGTCTAATGTTTTCACAAATTAGCTACTACTATAAATCACTGACAACTCAGAAATGAGACACATTCGAGGATATTCAAGCCACCAACAATTTTGCTCTTAATTGTGAGGTCTTAAAGGGTATAGTCTTTAATGGTGAATAATTTTTAATTTCAGTGTTAGTTCAGTTTCAATTTGAGTAATCCACAGAGTTCCACGATCCATTTAAATTCAGGTTCTCTCATTAAGAAGCCAATAAAGTAATTAATTGCCTTAGCTAATGTTAATATAGATGAGGCTATTAAATGAAATATCTACATAGATTTGAAATATAAATTTGACCTGCTTTGTAACTGGTATTCGAAGTGGATTTCAATCTCATATGTAAATCAGTGTAGAACAGTTAATATTAAATCAATTATAGATACATTTTATGGTGGGAAATATTGCAATATTAAATTTCAATATAGATTACCATGATATTAATGATTCATCAAGTCATTGCAACTCATGCTTCCCATTTCCATTTTACTGAATAAATACCACAAAGATAAGTTACTATACCTACTAAAGAATGTGTGTGGCCATAAACAAAGTTCTGGTTGCTTTAAAAATAATACTATAAATAAATAATACCCACATAAAGAAGTTAAGGTAGAGGAGCAAATCGGACATTGCACAACAACCTTTCATCAAGGCCGTTTTACGCGATGAAAGATTTTGCACAAACGTATGTACGTGAGATTGTACGTTTGTGTCAACGAAATTATAACAGGTTCTATTTCCCGTGCAGGCAGTGAGACATTCGCACAAGCGTTCATGCAATTTGCCGCTTTACACGATACATTTTGCCTCATGCAAGAGTATACGGAAGAGTTTGTACAAACAAATGTACCGTGTAAAACGGCCTTCAGACTTTGAAAGCAAACTTTTAGCATACTTCCATGCACTCTGGGAGCTGATTGATAATAAAGGGATACTTAGTGACTTCCAAAATATTATAAAGGCACGACAAGTTTCGAATATTCAGCCATTTTCAATGTCCTTTTGCCAAGCCAAAAGTCCATTGTATACTGAACCTTTGATTTCAAATACAGAGCTCTTCAACGACAAACGGAATAGCCATTGGAATGGGAATTCTATGCGCATAACGAGGCGTCAGTGATACTATTATGATTTACAAATCATCACTCATTATCGTTTATTGCTTTTGTTTACTTTTTAGCTGTCCAAAACGACGAAAGTCTTATGTAAGTCTGCCTATTTTGCCAATTAATAGGTAGAGCTAACTAATAAGCCGTACTTTACACATTTTTCCCTAACGGCCAGTAAATTTTATATTCCAAACCATTTGCATTAATTATTATTTTATATATATTTCCTTAACTCTTCAGGTGTCTCATTATTTTTTATTTGGGAGACACTAAACACATACCATCAAGAGCAGACGACATGCTTTTCATTGCTCCTACCTGCCGGTTTCTTCGTAAGATCCACTGGAGGAGTTGACAATATATTCTGTATTATCTGCCTAACCGATACTATCCCTAGTTCTCATAATTCAACATTTTATAAACAAAAAAGGTGTAAATATCTAAGTTTACGCCTATTCCGCTAATAGTATATCACGGTCACTCAATATGGCGGACGGTTACGCCCACCCGGCTTCACCTTCGCTTACGGCCGAGTATAGGCAGCGCCACCTCTGGTACCTTAATAACTCTATGGCAAGATCCCCCGGCTCGACTTGAACTCTGAAGAGCACAGGGGCGTAACTATACGCTTATCGTGCACTCATCGCAGTACACTTAATTTTACAACTGACCACACATTAGTAGAAACGCATAATTGTTCGGTTAATAATGAACGAAATGACGTAATACTTGCAATATTAACGCCTTGTCAGCCCCTTGGAGGAAGTAACACGCGCTGGATTAAAATTAGTTACTTTTATAGAAGCAGACGAAAGGCGGGCATTTGTTTATGGAAAAGCTCTGGCGAAAACATAACCAACACAATTTTTTGACACGCCGTGTTGGATCTTCCTATGTTCTTTGCTTCTAAAGTTTAAACAGAGAGGTCAATGTTTGATACCTATAAATGTACGAATAGACAACTAAGTATTGGCAAACTGATGAATTTGAGCTAAATCTACATTTAAGAGTAAGTTTCACGTTTCATTTGATACAGATTTTTGGCAATCGTAGTAAGAGAAAAATATCCAAGAATATATCCTCATGGTCTCTGTAGGATTTGCTGGCATTAAATCACCCCTGCCTTGAAGGATTATCGTAATCCCAATGTTGATGGCGTTAGCGCATATTTGTCAGAGATTAATATCTAAAGCACATTGGATACAGGCAGCATTTCAATGCCAAGGTAGCAGTTGATATCCACACAGTATCTAGGTTCTCAGGAAATAACCTCCATAATATCCAAATACCCTCATATGGATATCCGAGGTTCCCGCTTGTGGAGATCCAAACAACGTAGGGCCGCAGTTATAATACATGGATAACCATACAAAATACATGGCTCCACAAAAAAAATCAACAGCCCTTATACATGGAACTGCTAATCAAATTGTTTCCGATTTTAAATGTATTAATGTCAATTTACAACCAGCGTCATACTACCGTTTTGAATATATTTACCTTGCAATGCTGTCTTGGAAATAATCTCTGCGTAACTTTTTAGTTATTGCAATTACTACGGTCGCATGGCTATACAAGTACATTAATGCAGGATAAGAACATTATTAATTTGAACTATTTATATTAATTAATGGCACAGAACACCACTCCAGCTAATGCTGAATGCATTGAACATCCAAGGGAACGGTAAATGTTTTTTCACTAACAGATATACCCACTGCCAGGAGGAGGTATCTAATCATTTATTCGACTTGAATTTCCCTATTTCTTACATTACCTACGGTCATGTTCAGTTCATTGTACTCTTTACCACCAATGCCCTCAACAGTGTACACTCACCAATCATGCTCTGCAAAGATTCCCCTTAAAATAGTCAAGATTATATCAGTACAGGCAAGCCATTGGCAGAATAATTACACATTCCTGGTTTTACTATTGTAATTTTTAGAGATAACAGTCTTCATACATGCCAAATATATGCACTTTGTATGAAAAATATTAACCATTGCCATCAACCATCAAATATTAAACAAGTTAATGCACGCAGTACATATTAGAAATATTTGTAAAGCTAGTACTTAATTTGTTTCAGCAAAACTGGAAAACATACGAATGCATATAAAAACGTATTCATTCAAATATTCTACCAGCTGATTGGTAGGTTCTCGGACAGTCTCAATTCTGCATCCCCACCTCATAGATATCGTCTCGAATTCCCTCCTAATGATGCCCCGCCATTAGATCCCTCTTCAATTCTTCAAATCTTCCACCTCCTCTTATTTCGTCCAGAATTCCTATCCTCTTCCTTCCTCTTCCACGTTTCCCTAGTGTTCTTCCCTCTAGCACTCTCTTCAACATGCCCTCTCCTCTCAAAACCTCCTTCATCCATCTCTTCTGCCTTCTCCGAACCTCCACCACAAGCTTCCTCTCCTCTCCAAACACATCCAATACCTCCTCGTTCGTCTTCCTCGCCACCCAGCTCACCCTCTCCATCCTTCTCCAAATCCACATCTCAAATGCCTCAAGTCTACGCACATCCTTCCTTCGCAATGACCAAGTTTCCGACCCACACAGCGCCACGCTCCATATTAAAGTTTTCTCCAGCCTTTTCTTTACGTCTCTTCTCCGTATAACCGCACCGCACCCACATTATAATACCGTATAAATACGCATTATAATTAAAAACCATTAATTTGGTTGTTAATAATTTTTCAAGCTGTACCAGTTTAAAAAAAACGTCCAAAATGGTTGAGGTTCCATGGGGTTATGGCGATTTTTTCCCCGTGCCGCCGATTTTAAGTTGCGTTGTCAGTTTTTGTCTCGCGCTCGCGTCTCTCGTCGGCTATCCCCACCACCACTCCCGCTACGGTCGCTCTGAGTACGCTCCACTTTATACGCTATTTTAAGTTACTAGAAAGATTAAAAAAAATAAATTATGACTTTTAAAAATGTCTTTGACTATCTAATGCCCTTGGACTCGTTTCTTAAAATTTATTTTTAAAGCGGATGTGAATTTGTAAAAACAAATTCCTAACTCGGGCCTTATGGGTCGTAGGGTACTTTTTAATGTCTTTGTTTTGAATCCAGCTTTCGATTTATTATTTATTTAGAAAGCTAGTCACGCACGCAATGAGAAACTCGTAAAAAATACGAGCAATGCTGATGCTCTAATTGTACATAAAAAGTAGCCCCTTTTTAGAAACAATAAAAAAGAAGTAATTATTTAATTTTTTAATTGATTTTTATCAACAATTGAAACATAAGCGTTCCAGGAGATAATCCATTTTGAATTGACTCGAAAAGTTGATAAACAAAAAATTTAAGTCATGGCTTTCAACATTTAGCGTCTTGGATTTAACAATTTAACATGCCTCATCAACAAATTAACCGATTGAACTTAATAAACTCTCGATCAATTTGGAATTGGAAAAGATTCCTTTTAGAATGATCAAAACATTTAAAAATGATTTTGTGATAGATAATTCATTTAAAAAATGGCCGTTTTGGACGGTTATTGTTAATTAGGCAATAAAAAATAATCAAATCGAACATACCACGGTTCAATTTAATGATTTTTAATTACCTACAAGTATATTTTTCTTTTAACTCTCTAAAATCTTATATTGGCTTCTAGAATTAAATAAAACGTGTTTTGACCAACTTTTGGACGCACGTAGCTCCGAAAAGACACCGAATCTCGCGTTGAAAACATATTGGGAGGTCTTTTTTTATCCCTCTTACAACGTAAAACAGGTCCCATCCATTCCTCAATTACATTCCTGAAATTGCTATTTGTTCTATTTATTGATATCTCGTATTGGAACGTGGTACCACACACGTCCACGGCATTCTCACTTAGTTCGCAAGTATCAAAAACATTCGACACACATTGAAGAAAAAAATACACACAGTTCATCACTATACTAATGTATGGAAATAAATGAATGCAACATCAGCGTTAACTACAAAAATGTTATGTTCTTCTCACCAGACACACGAAAACTACCTTCAGTAATAGGGAATACCCACTGACTCTTGTCCTCTCGAACCCGTGGCGCCTCCCCGAAAATCAAGGGGCGGCTTGAGGAAACGACTTCAATAAGAGGACAAGGGCTCCCATGGGGTAGCATAGGGAGTGTCAGGTGGCTGGTTCACACTTTTCTCACACGCTCTGGCGGAATGCCACTAGCACCTCCCGCACACCCTCGGCTTACTCTCTTTGCGAAGGTCAGACGGAGGTATTTACATTCTTCTCACACGCTCTGGAAGAGTGCCGCCAGCACCTCCCGCACACCCTTGTCTTACTCTCTTGCGAAGGCGAGAGGAAGGCGTAGTTTCTCTCTCGCAGGGTGCTGTAACTTAACCTGTTAGCAAACTTTTGATGACCTTACCTCGAGAACGGCATATGCTCTAAGCGTTATATTTTTATAGGACAACACCCCCGAAAACAGCTACTCATTTGGCCTTTAAATCAGGTGTATTAACAATTAATAACGGACACAATCACAACCATCCATGCCCTGGATGGGAAAAATCTACCCAGGCGGGACTCGAACCCGCGACCTTTGGCTTGGCAGGCGAGGACTTTACCCCGCCGCCACCGTATGCTTATAAATACTTTTATTCGTTTTGGCAATTGAGACATTTATTATTCTACACGGAAAAAGCTATGGTTGGGGGAGCCATACTGCTATTGATAGTATCAATATTGGCGCAGCAGCAAAGATAAGTGATGTCAGAACAATATTCTGTGGTGCAGCTGCTAGACGCTATGGTTGTGACGACCGTAGTGCATTGCTATTAGCAATATGGCTGCAGCAGCTAGAGGTAGTGTCCCTTCACCCACACCGTATTACTCTGGTCTCCCCAGCCATACTCTGCTCCTTGGCTGACAATTTGCTCTAGTTGCTGCATGGATATAGTTATAGCTGCCACAGCCACAGCGACAAGCAAAAACGTCTGGTAATTGGAAATAATGTTGTTTACTGTCATAATTTTGACTTAATATTCATCCTATGTGGCAACATTGGTTTCAATTAATTAATGCCTTACAACTGTTATCGTGATTGGATGGTATTTCCTCAAACTATCACGGCATTGACATTTGAAAATTAGTTCTCGCAGTCACTTTTACGCACGGGAATGGCCACATATATACGAGATTCTTGAAGCACGACTTTTAATTGCGAGATAAACGACATTGTAGGCATGAGATAGGTATAGTTCGAACCGCACGCAGAGAGTGAGAAGAGAGCAAGAAGAGGGTGAGCGCCCGCTCAGCGGAGGTTATCTTATCTCGCCCACACGCTCTGCAGAGAGTGAGAAGACAGTGAAAAGAGGGTGTGCGCCCGCTCAGATCAGAAGAGGCTCAGCGGAATTTTTTTTCCCTCGCACGATCTGCAGGGAGTGAGGAAAGAGTAAAATGAGGGTGTGCGCTCGCACAGCGGAAGTTATCTAACCTCAGCCACACTATCGTCGTCCAGACTCGAGAGGGTGAGAACAGCGTGTTCTTGTTTCAATTTACTCTTTTCACGCACTCTCGAGAGTGTGTATTTACTTCAACTACACTTTCTCGTGCACTCACGCAGGAGAATGCAATGAGTGTGAGAATACCCTGACCATTTTCGCCAGGAAAAAGGTGTAACTTAGTGAAGTCTAGCAGCAGTTCCATTGATAGCAGGGGCTTTTTTGCATAAACAGATGACTGACTCACAAAATACATATATATGGGAGCAACAGTATCTGGCCACCAAGATATTGACAAAGATGCTCAAGTGAACATTTGATTTTGTTTCTCGGCTAAACCGTATACATGGTGGGTTTGGATTTTATGGAATGGAACGGACATGGATGGATATTCAAAGGCCTCGAACCTCATCCCGATGGAAGTACAATATCGGGTGAAGCAGATTTAAATACTTATCTGCTCGGAAGCTTATAACAGGGTGGAGGAGGCATAATTCAATATGGTCATAAAACAAGACTGGAGCCGTTGGGAGTATGATAAGTTACTCGCCCGTAGATATATAGCAATTCGAAGCACGTCAACTATTTAGGTTTTCGTGATAATTTTTTTTGGCAAAAGTTTTCAAAAAGTACCTGCTGAAGACGAAAATACTAGAGGTGACCTGAACCTGAAGGTGGCTAATTTGGATCCGTAAATTAAAGCTGATGGATAAGTTCTTCGCTCCATTAAAATTCTATCACGGAAGAAGAAATCAGTATTTTCCTGAACTATATTTATGATACATATTATCCCATTTTATGTGGTTGTATCAAGCGGAAAGGGCTGGCAATATTATCCAAACGGAGGGTAGACATTTTTCCACAACTCGCCTTCAACAATAGTTTCATTTGAGAAACCTGGTTTTACTAATCAACAGTCTGAAATAAGGTTCGAAAAAAATCATTGAATTTTGCCGTCAACGCCTCGGAGCTAGCAGTGCATGTAGGATGTCGGAAAGAATCTGATCGGTCCCCTGGACGGACGGCGCACCGCTTTTGTCCGCCGAAGAGAAAGTTGGGAGTGGTGGCGCGTGGGACCTCAAGGGGTGTGGGGATGAAGGCAGCCTTGAAATGAGCCTCGGTGATTGAGAAAGAAAGGAGGGTAGATGCGACTTCCTTCCTCGTTCCAAACCAGGATTAGAACACCATCACTGGCGGCAGCCAAGACTACAATATCAGGTTGGCCACATTTCTGTGCACGCCTCCATCATTCGAATTATCAGTCCAACTCATTGCCATATGTGACCTCGTTTATGGCTCATAACTGTTTAAAAGGCAAATAATGAATGAGGTAAATTCTTCATGGGTTACCGTCCGGGCTAGTGACCCCATCTTCTCCTCTGCCGACGTTTCGAAGGAAGACTTTTCCTTCGTCCTCAGGGCTGTTGACGGCAGAGGAGAAGATGGAGTCACTAACCCGGACGGAAACCCGTTAATATATCACCTCAACTATTCACCGGGAGAAAATCAAACTCTACAATGAACGCATTCTTCCATTTACCTTTTATCTCATGGAACTCATCTGCACGAGGTAGGGTTTCGTCACGTTTAACACCGAGCGACGAGATATGAATAGTACGCGCACGGAATATTGAAAATACTTTCTGCTGCCCTCAATATCCTGTGACCCACTACAAGGCCTCGATTTCCATTGGTACATAGCATGAAAATGATCCAATTACTAAGCAAAACATTACTTTAAAAGTTTAAATTTAAGATGTTTTTACACGTAAAAAACTGGAATTCTTCAAGTTTGACGGTTTTCCACCCAAAACCATAATGGATCGTCAAGCCAACGCGATGCCACCCATGGAAAACTTCGACTGTACGCAACTCTTATTGATTTTTCATGCATACACATTGGTTATAGCAATAATATCGTGAGAATCATTATAGTTTTGATGCATGTGGCTTTTTCCGATGGCATCTAGCTGCATGCATTACTCAGGGGGACCGCATCCATACCCATGTAATCACAATAATAATGCCTTCCTCAACACAATTGTGAACTCAGAGCTTGCCGTCTTGCGTTTACCAGGGAAGCTTGCTTGCTGAAAATAATTTTCCGAGAAGAATGTATATTTCAACATACGGTTCTGTAGCCCATTGAATAAATCCAACCTGTTTCAAACATTTATATTAAGTTTTTCCAAATATCTTTTATTCATAATTAAATATGGTTATGGTTATGACAACAATATGTTGAGCACATATTAGATGAGAATCATTGAAACACATCTTAGATAAAATAATGGAATTTTTTTAATGGTGATAATTAACGTTACCCCATAGATAAAAAAATCCTCTGCAAAGCGTATGAGAGGAAGCGATCCAGTTTACAGAGTTTAATTACCCAATTAGTCCCCAAGCCAGCGGGTTCCATTACGTTTTTTTACTCAAGAGTTGTCACTGTCTGTCTCTCTACGTGCTCAAAAACCGTTTCTCATTTTCCGTTCTATCGAAGAATGCATGAATCCAAATGAGCATTGATCGGCTCACCACTTAGTTATAGGACGCGGGAATCGATTGCCTAAAAGTTGCCTTATCCTCCATGTAAATCCGTTGGAATGACCCAAATTCTACACTCTAAGCCTGTCATTTTATTTCATAAACCATGAGATAAGCCAGCGTTAGCTTCTATCACTGCATCAAGCAACTAAAAGAATATTCACCCTGATATGAGCAGCGACCTTATCACACCGCATATGAGCTTGGCGGAAAAAAGAGCTTTAACTTGAACAAGAATCCCTAAACAGACTATTATGAAGGCGAAGTAGAACTGTGTAATACGTCAGCCCTTAGCCCTCCTTGTTATGGGAAGTAAATAATAGTGATTGGATAAGGGTAGTTTGTAACATTTTTACATTGCTCCTGCACTAGAGTTTCCTTTCAAAGTACGTTTGCGTTGAAATAAATCCGTTACCTTAATGCTAGGCATAAATGTAAACAGCAATTTTATGGACCCATGACTTGCAGATAATATTTGGATGACATTAGATGCAGGACAGGTTACGTTGCATTTGCTTAAGGTGATAAACCATTTGTATAAAATAAGTCGTTTTTAAGTGATGATCGTTCCCTGCTGCAGGATTTGTTGCCAGCTGTAGAAATTCGTAAAATCCTGAGGCAGCAATAGAAAAATCAAGGGAAAATGTCAAGCTTTACCTAGAAAGAAGTGGTTTTGAGGAATCAATATATGATATCCCGGGACATGAATGGTGCACATTATTATTCACACGAAGGGAAAGGAAAGGTCACCATGTTACATCGCCTTCTTAAAACATCTACACTCTCTGTGTAGACCATAACCAATGCTCCCATATATGATCTCCTTTACCCTACCCTCCCTCAAAATCTACACATATTCTTAACCTCTAGTTTGAATCGCATGTATCTCCATATTATTATCTCATCGCATTATCAATGGGGATACAATATCGCATATCGATATTGTATCTCCATTGGGGACCGTGGATGATCTCAGGACTACGTTGCAAAACGTAGCGCTAAAGAAGTGGAAGGACATCTGGGCAGAATTATTAAATAATAAACTCCGGGCTGTAAAATCAACGACTTCGGCGTGGACTTCTTCTATTAGAAATAATCGGAGGGAAGAGGTGGCCATCACCCGCTTGAGGATAGGACATAGTGCTCTGACTCACTCGTATCTCTTTACTGACGATAAAATCCCACCGAAGTGTGATGAATGCGACTCTCCCCTCATTGTGCTTCACATTCTAACGGAATGTGTAAAGTACCGATATGCCCGCGAGAAATTAGGGATCCGAGGTAACTTGGAAAATGTTCTTCGTGACAGCCCATCTAGTGTCAGTACTTAAATGCAATTTTTACGGCAAACCAATCTATTGATGAAACTCTCAATGTATGAAATAAGAATGAATTTCTATGTATAGCGGTAAACGGATAATACCTTATAGCTTCATATCGTTTGTTTCATGAAACGTTTGAAAAATAGGATCGTGCGTGGTGCGACATGACCGTAGCTGTCGACGCACCCAATAAACTAAATCCTACCTACCTACCTTGAATCACATTGAATATTGCGCCAGAAAAAACCCATCCAAAATCCTCGTGTGAGTCAATTTGAATTTGACTTAATATGCCATATAGTTGTTCTGCGACAACCACGAAAGGGTAACTCTTGCAAATTGGCTGAACTACCAATCGGAACTGAACTACCGATTTTTCAATGTTAAGGGCTGACATCGAATTTTTATATCATTCGTCATCACTCATAAAATCATTGCATTACATAATGAAGTCAACGTAAGTTTTGCGGAAACTCAATTAACAACCTATACGGTTGGTGGGTGGAAACAAATTTTGCTTTGGTGATATTGATTAATAAAATATGCTCGGGTGTCAAATACGATTTTCAATACGCGATAAATACAGGGATCACAGTAGAAATAGAACAACATATTGCACTAAGTTTTCATCACAAAAGCGCAGTACCATAGCACATTTCAGCCAGATTTATATCGTGAAGTGACATAAAAAGTCCATCAATGTGATAAGCAGGGACATTACAGCACTGTGCAACCGTATAAGTATAAAATGACATTCGTCTGGGGCATAACGGTTAGGAAAGCGACAGAAGATAATTAGGTAATCATTCCGCAGTTTACTGGGAATTAAAACAGTGAAGTGTTGGATATAGAAGTGATTCAAACTGGGATGTGTGTAACATATCTTTCATTTATTTCTAGTTACAAATATAGTTTAGTACCACCCGGTGCTTGACCAGCAACTTCACATGCATTTTCTCTGTGCACAGCAATTTCATGGGCATTTTTTATTTTTTTAAAGCGTTAACGGCTGCAAACTAGCCTTTACTTCTCGATTGATGGGCAATATCGGTTCCCATAAGTCCCAAATTTGTTGGTTTAGCACATTCATATAAAAAAATCTTTTAAATTCCTTTAGAATTTCCTTTTAACCAAGTTTATATCGTACGCCAAAAAAATGAAATGAGCCTATTGCCTGTGACTTAGTTTATGTATTTGTATATGCAGAAAAATTTGCAGCTTCACCCTAAAAAAAAACCTTAGTCAATGTACAGAGTGATGAAAAAGTGGAATTTAATCTTTTTTTATATAATTGCGATTGTATGTTTTATTTTTGTAATTCATTTTTTAAGCCGTTGCTATCGTAAATGAAAACCTAGTGTATTATACGGTTTTCATTGTTTTTGTATATACATGAAGAAGATATGTAAGCTGAAACGTCTGCAGTAAGTACATAAGTGATTGCTGTACATTAACAAGAGCATAAATGACTACAACTGCGGAAAAATAACATTCATGAACAAATAATTAATAAAACGCGAAAATGAAATTTCATTGTTAGTATTGATCTATTTTTCAATCCATATCAATTATCTTGCTCAAATACATAAGCTGACAAGATTATGAAAAAGAATATACACCAGAGTTTAACTCTAATTCTATTCAAATTGTTGTAAAAGGAATAACATACTTTCTTTACGGCTAACGGCTATTACTTTTAGATAAGACGATACGTCCAAACTAGAAGTCTGAGCATTAAGACGCTTATTTTAGCTTGAACGTATTTTTTATCAGTAATTGTGAAATGTATAAGAATTGTTTTGCTATAGCCTGTACCCATGTGGATTCATAAAACCTCGATCAAAATAACATTAGGACTATGATACTCGTTAAAGGATATCTCTTTTATTTATTCCAACTAGAAACGGCGCGGATTGGATATTTGTAGACGATAAACCCCATCGACTTTGGGAAGTGAAATGCAGGAGCGTGTGAGCATGAGGGTCAAAGGAATATAACACCACTTTAATTGGCCGAAAGCTCTCATTAATTGGACGCGATACTGGGAATAACAAGACCTCAACACCTACAAACCCAAAATTAATGCACGGCGGGTAGCGCACTCAATTAAATATAAAAATTCTTCGGAGAGTGATAAAAGAAGGGCCGTTATTAGAGTTGGAAAGTGTGAGGATTAATGGCATCCACGTTCATAATAAAAAAATACTTAATCTCATAATAAATAACCCCGGAAAACCAGAAATGAGCGTGAAAAATGTTCCGAGAGCGACGAAGAGTCGATAAAACTGTAATAAACAAGGGGAAGGGAGATAAGAGGGTGGAAACATGTTGTGCTCTGAGGACGGATGGGGCATGCCCAGGAAGGGGCAGTTGGGGAGCGGGTGGAGCGCGGGCCGTGGGAAAAGTGAGGCCCCCAAACGGGGGCGCGACGGGCGAGTCCCGGGGGCGGGGGAACTGAGGGCCTCGCAAAATGGTGATAAAAAGATGCCGGAGTCGTTGATGACTGCTTTTCTTTTACTGTTAACCGACAACGGTGTTAATTACCGATCGTACAAGCGCGCAAGGGAATTTATCGCGAAAAAAGAGTGAGCAGGACTAGAGGAATAAGTTCGTTTTTCAAATTTGAGTTTTACAAATTAGAAACCAAGAACAACTTGAACTATTTGGGCTCCAATGTCTCCTCAGATAATGATGAGACCAGACAAGTAAAAAGAAACAAATAGATGCAGCAAACCGATCCTTCTTCTCCCTACGGCCAAATATGAGATTCAGAAGTGTGGACAGGAAAACCCAGATTCGACTGTACCACACACTCAGTCCTGTCATACGTCAGGGAAACACGGAGAGTGGCAGCTAAATCAGCAGAGCTGAACGACGGAGTTGAAAAGAAAGTTCTACGTAGAATATACGACACTGTGTGAAGTGATGGAACTTGGACAATCCGTTTTAACAACGAATTATACCGTATATACAATAAACCTAGCATATCTAGCTACATCAAACCAACAGGGCACTGATGGGCAGGGTATGTCCAGCCGATGCCGGAGGAGCGGTCAGCTAAGAAAGCCTTCACTGGGCAGATAACAGGGAAGAGACCAAATGGGAAAACCAGGCATCAGCAAGGATGCACAGTGACTTAGGGCGAGGAACTGGAGAAGCCTGGCAGAGGACAGAATGGAATGGAGGAAGAAAATCGAGGAGGCCATTGCTTGACTTGGGCTGTGGAGCCATCGAAGAGAGAGAGAGGCAAATGTCAACAGGGCATACAGTCAAAATATCGCAAGCAGAAAAAGCTGTTTATTTATTACCTTCCCATAAAATGTGTAATTAATATTTTAAAATGGTCGTCGACATCACGAACACCCATTCATATGAGCTTAAAATTCTTCCACGAGAGGCGTTCTTCTTTTCTTTCACTCTTTATGTTTCTACAAATAGAGCAATGAGAAAAAATAATACCGGAGACCTTGGATGTGTTTTAACGTTCAGGATAAAGAGTTAATGCTGAGAAATCATTTTACAGTGTATTATTATTATCATCACACCCATTATTATTATAATTCACTATCCTTAGCAGTGGCACTTAAGACTTGAAACCTTGGTGGTAATTTAACTAAAGTACTACTCAGTTTTTAATTGTTTATCACGAACCTTTATAATCCCTATTAAGTGAAACCTCTCATAACTTCTTTGTGTTTTAACCCGTCATACACCACAATTTTCTTAAATTGAAAAAGGATTATTATGCACTTTGACGCTTACCTAATTTACGTTGTATACACAACATTAACGACTGTTAAGGTCTATATTTACTATGTTAATATTCCTTGTAATTACTGGATTCGGCTTACTGGGCATTGGTAAATGATTCAGAGAAATGTGCTAAATTCGGAATACCTGTCATTAAAGTGTTATGTAGGTTGACGGTAAATTGATGTTATCATTCTTTTCTGCATTAATTTTACACTAAATTTCTTCAAAATACGAATTACATTTTACAACCAGTACATTATATAATGAGCAGTTGATATTTCTGTTATAATCGGTATTTTAATCTCCGTTAATTTTCAAAAGTACAATGAATATTATAACATTGTAGTAATTTAAAAAGGGCATTTATTCAAAATGGAAGGAAGTTATCTGATAGCATTGTCATAGCAAACGGAGCCAGATAGTAAACCTTAATTTAATGAGAGCGGAAAAACTGCGAACAAGGGAGTTAAGGCAATTTCCCAAATCAAAACCAAAACTAAATATTACTTTTATGATTTTTCCTATTTGAATAATGCAGAATGCAAATAAACTCAATGTAAAACGAATCTTTGGAAAATTCTCTACAACTTTATTTCTCAAAAAGTTTCCTTTAATCCTATTCTTAAATGTGGGATGGAGAACTTCCATGTCAGTGGCTGTTTAATTTAGGCCATATTGCTGTCTTGTTACTGCTCCTCGTCCTCCTCTGAGTAAGCCCTACGCTTTATTTTCCGGAACGACTGGATGATATAAAAGAGTATATAGGAAATGACTCGCGTAATTTATCCCAAATCAAACATCTCTTGTTATACTGTCCCAAACGTGGAACCTGGGCTAACCTCATCGAGGTACGATACATGCGCGGAGTTCTGTAAAGTTAAATGTGTGACTGAGGAACTGGAATTCCTCAAATTGATTTTTGGGATGCGCCCTGGTATGCCAGTATACCGCATATACCTCCTAGTGGTGGGTCGCGGGCAGCGGTATGCTGGGTCTTCTTCTAGGGGTACACTAGCGGAGATCGGTAAATTTAAAATTCGTTGCTGGGAAGCTGGAATTCCAAAAATTGACTCTTGGGATGCGTCTTATTTACGTTCCAGCGATAGGATGCCGGCAATGGTATGCTGGCCCTAAAATTAGTCTTTTCACAAGGGATCCAAGCTTGAGTGAATTAGAGTATGTGGGACTAGGCTAATACTTGGCTTTGATTTCTCTGGTGGCATACTGGTGAAAATTTGCTTACACTGACCGCCTCAGCCCTTCGCTGGAAAAGCTGCATGGGGCGAAGGACCTGCAAAGGCTGGTAGTCTTGCACACTTTGTGATAACTTACTGCGTAATGTTAAAGGATATCCTTGGGTATCCGGTGCCACAATGGTTGGTATAAGTAGAATGAGGTTGGCTCATAAAAACGACATGGCGATACGAAGTGAAAATTAATACTTAGAAATTGAGAGGAGCGTGTGGAAAAGAGAGTTGATAAATGAAATATAAGTTGGTCAGGTGGATGCTTTGTGTGAACATGAAACCAAGTGATATATGTGGGGAAATTTTGACTCGTGATGATGGTGGGTTGGTATTGTGGTCACGAGCTGACGACAGTGTGCGCAGCAGTCAAGGTGTCGGCTTAATATTTTTAGTTAGCCAAGTTTTTGGTGATGAAATACAAGTTAGTATCCCCTAGACTGCTCTGGGTTTGTAGGTTTTGGAATAGTTGTGATTGCTGCATGTTATGCACTAGTGGATGGAGAGAACAAAATGCCGAAATATTGGTTTTGGAAAGAACTGAGAGAGGTCTTGAATGAGTAAGGCTGTGGTGATAAAATAAAATATAGAGCTAATATTACGATTGCAAGTGGTTGAAAGAGGATAAATTTCCAGTATATAAATTTAAACATATTCATGAATAGTATTGCTTCATAAAAACAAAAAGTATTGAAATATCCCGCAAAGTGCCTACATATGTGGCAGTAAATGAAACATTATTACCAGTAGTAAAATAAGTGAGACGTATGAAAACCTATACATTTTTGTTTACTACACGAAGGTACGTGGGAATTAAATAGGAAAAACGCGGCTGGATAATCATCACTAGTAAACAGTCGTTTTACTGATTAAATAATTGCGTTCTCATCCAGAGGTGAACTGATTACCTTATTAGAAAAAAAACGCGGGTAAACCTCAAATTTCATATAGCTTGCGGCGGCAGATTTATAATAGGTTCTTCCTTCCTGAAGCTAAAAGGGACATGAGTCAATTTGTTGTACAATGCTTTCTAAATTAACGCAAAGACCGTGGCAGTGTGGATACAATACCCAGAAATTATAATTGAGGAACACTGTAAACAAGTTTATTGACGTTTGGGGAGTGAGCGGGTCAGCGGGAGACGACCTTGCGCTCGCTTATTCACTTCTACGTTGGCACTGCTGTTAAGCCCCTGTCACACGGAGCTGTTTTTTTCACCGCTAGTAACAAGCAGCTAGAACAAGCAGAAAACCAACATCGTGTTTCAGCGGCTAGAAACACTCGTATGAGCTGGCATCTGTAGCCGCTTGAGGGTTTAAACGGTTTAATATTGCTAGCGCTTGAAGGGTCACTAGCAGGTCACGTGACCGCCCAGCTGTTGTCTCTAGCGCCATTCCAGCCCCGTCTGACTGAAACCGCAGTGCCGTGCCAGTTCTCGCTTCGGCTTGAGTACACAACATTTTAATTCTGACAATCTCAACAAATTCAGATATGAATTTGGGTCTTCTGCTGCTAGCTCACAAATAAGACGTGATGATGCTCCCAACAAATCCTTTCTTTCGATCCATTGCCTCACCCATTTCCTCCTTTTTCTTCTTAACAATTCTAAACATGCTTCGTGCACTCCCATTCTTATTATACGTCGCAATATATCATGTTTAATGCAAATAGACGACGTTATTATATACACATACACAATACTACACACACAGTGCCAATCACAACAGCAGACTGATGCTAGTTCCCCAGCTCCGTCTGACAGGACTTCTTGTGCGCTGGAGAACCAGCAACTAGCGTTGCTAGATCTCGCAGCGAAAACTAGCAGCTGGAACAAGCCCCGTGTGACAGGGGCTTTAGTGCCACGCCGCTTTAGCTCTCTAGCCGCTCACTGATTGTTTTATGCTTTTAAAAGTTTGAAAGCTTAATTACAAAAATATGAAAATCTTTGCACAAATATCTGAGAGAAATTCTCTTCTACAGTACACATATGCAATATGTTTTTTCACACCTTGTACATGCAGCTACAGTTACATAATACCCTGATAGCCAGCTCAAGGGTGTGTGGAAGGGGGCGAGTTGTCACCAATAAGCACTACACTATACCCTAATAAAGTTAATGAAACCACGACTATTAATGCATTAGCAAAAACCTTCAAATACTCGTTATAAGGTGAAATTTCACCAACATGCACTTCACTATAGGTATACCAACAATGTTAGTGAAACTATTTGTATTAATGTATGTGTATATCTTCTACCTAGTACTAAAAGCACGCTGAGAATTTTTCCGGCATAGAAATTGTATCTCCGTCCATTTATATAGTTGAAAAATACATAAATATAAACAGTCCCTCAAACATTGATAGCATAACGAGAGTGTAGTATATGCTTGTGAGGTTTCGCCTACTGACAATTATTTGCAGATTTTAGCTGAAGCATCAATAGTCGTAGTTAAATTAACTTTATTTAACCCCACTATATTTCCAGGTCCGACAGAAACGATAAATTAAGAGAGATATTTTGCCGAACGGATAGGTATGGGAATTCGTTTTTCCCCCGAACAATAAGGGACTATAATAAATGCTAGGCGTAATTTCATTAAAGCGTGTCCATTTTATAAGTAAACGGCTGGTGTCCTAACACCCCCCGCCACACGCCTATTGAGGCGGCTTGCGGGGTAATATGTAGATGTAGATGTAGATGAATAGGGCCCTGTGTAATGCATATGAGTCACAGCTCACCCCCTACAAAACACTCTTGAAATGGTTTGCAAAGTATTATGTAAATGAAGATGATATTAACTGCAACAGTATTAACTGGTTAAAGTACTTGGCACGATAACGACGGATCCAGGTTCGAGTTCCAGTCAATACGGAATGATTTCTTCCCAAATGGAATTTTGGCTGTGAATTTGTGGTGTGGACGAGTAGTGAGGAAGATCGCCGTGGTTGGCGGTTCGCCGTGCGCGGAGGAATGGGCCCAGTAGGGTAATCAGGTAACTCATAACGTCCCGATTTTGGCGTTCCAGAGGGCCAAATCGCAGCAGAACGCCCCTCGCGATTACTTATCGGTTGCTTGCACATCGCCGGCGTTTCGTAACGTCCACCCATGATGTGTCCTTCACTTGAAGCGATCACGTAACTGGAAAAGACGCAGAAGAACGTCAAAAACGAGGTGGTTCATAAGGCCGTGTAAGAAGTCAGTCTATCATAACGCCAAGAAGAATTATATGCAAATAAGAGCCAGTTGCCTAATATTTCGTCTTGTAATAACAGCAGTCGGATGCAATAAGAACTCAGGGAGGCTGCTATCCAAGGAATTTCAATGGAAATTTTTATTTTTTAAAGTCTTTTCAACGTCGCGTCAAACGTTCAAGCTCCTGTGGAAATGTTATTTTTGCACTTCATCACATTATTCCTTCACATTAATAATGGCCGGATTTGGCAGTGCGCGTGTGTGAAATTTCATTGAAAGTAGACGATTTTTAATGTTCGTCAAAAATTTGAGGATGTTGCTAAGGCACTCGAGCTAAAATTTACCTTTGTGTATTCGGATGGCAAAAGGGAGTTTTATTTACGACCGTGTTATGGTGTGTTGTTGTTTTTGTTCAGGAGAAAATCTGTGTGGTACGTGTGTTATCTGTGTTATGATCCATAGCAGTTTGATGCAGGCTTATTGCGCGTTGGAATTCCTAATTGTGGTGTAAAGTCACATTTACCTCTCAATATAAGGAGGTGATGATCACTCGAGTGAAGAGCCAAGTGGTTTATTTATACATTCATGAGTTTGTTTTATGTACATATATATGTGCCATGCCAAGTGGAAGTTCATTTTGTAAGTGCACATACATATATTTTGGAGTTGAGGATTGAAATGTGACAGCTTTTCCTTTGGTGTTTACCTTAAAAAATTCATGTTCGTGCAAAATACTTCTTTCGATTTAGAGTTTCTGATCAGTGTTTTCTAAGTGACGAAATAGTAATGCCTTCTTGAATAGCTTTGAAAGTGCCAAAATTCAACTATGTGAACGTATTTATGAGTACTGTTATCAGTTACAGAATAACCCCACATGCTGGAAGCTTCCTAGTGCAAAAGTACAATTATTGTATGCGCAATAAGCCACAATAAAATTACTGTGTAGCATGATATTTCGATCTTTTCCTTACAACTCTGTTTGATCAGAATCCTAACTTTCGTTAATATTATGTAAGGTTCTTGATATGATGCCTAAAGGATAAATAAAAGCTGTTTCAAAGTGGTACCAGACCCTCTGTACTTCCACTTAACGATCGCTAATCAATAAAATAAATTTCCAGTATTTGTCAACGGATGTTAGTGGCTTTTTGCTAGCAAATGATACCATTTGTGCAACGATAAAGTATTTCCATTTCGCCCAAGTCCGTCATAATTGCGAGCAGACGTGCAAATTTGGGAAATGTCATGGCCACGATAATATTACAGTCTTTAGAGAAAATATTAGCGAATGTAGGAACTGCTTTTCTATTAATGAAAGTTTTTCAGTTACTTGGGATGGTGAAGCCTGGAAAAATAATGAATAGATACTTCATACAAGATATACCCTTCCGTTCCTGTCAGCCTCTCGACAACACAATGCTCACGTTTGCACTTACACTTAAACATATTTTCCCGAGATCTATAAGAGAGCATTGAGACATCAATAAACATCATTATTATCTCGCTGTAGTGTTTTACGTTTAAAATCACGTAGTAAGGTAGGTTGGGAAAAATAATAATAATAAAAGCTAATTCCTCATTATCATAGGTAAATTGATTGATTTAGCTAAGAAAGACCTCTAAATAATCATCTGCCCGCCTCTTTTCTCGTTTCTATACTATTTACATGCATTTCCGTTTTTCTATCATTTATACAATGTCATGTATGTTTTAATCCAGAATGTTAAGAACCACTATTTATTTAAAATAATGTATCAGTGCATTCTTCCTCAGCTGAGTTCCTTTATTGTATTCGACTTCGCAGCGCAGTCACGTGCCCATTTTCCCTAATTCGGATTGGATGGAAAGATTCAAACAAGGGACAGGCCGAGTGGAATGAATTCGCAATATTACTTTCTCATACTTTCGGTAGCGCCTCGATAACGTCGACGTTGAGAACCTCGCCTGAATATACGTAATCGCATGGGGCGAAGTTTTCGGGCGTTCCAGAGCGCGGCGTTATGAAGCACGGGCAGTTACGTGATTGCCCTACAGATTCTGCGGAGCCCTGCGATGCCTCCGGCTAATCATGTTTGGCAAAATCGTTCGGCAAAAGCTGCACGTGAAGACGAGATTGCGATGACGACAATATGGGTTTCTTTCAAAAAGTGAGGGAGTTCACGAGAATCGATCATACTTGCTAATCAAGTACATTTAAGAGATAGATACTTGGCGTGAGTTAGCAGTGGTCAAAATGTAGAGGAACTTTGGGAGGCGTTTAAGGACATAGTGGAAAAAGGATTGCGTTATTTCGTTCCAAAAAAGTTTTCAAGGAAAATACAGATCCGGAGCTCTATAACAGGAGAATTAGATCAGTGAAGAAAAGTCTAATAGTCAGTAATACAAAACTAAATGTGAGCTTGAAGTCGCTAAATAATTATAAAAGCCTATTTTGAGCATTAAATATGGAAAATAAGACAGCTAAGGAAACATTTTACCACATTTTTATTGAGCCGCTTTCTTGTTTGTTTGTTTGTCCTTCCGGGCAAAATCTTGTAACCAACCAACTCTTGTAACCAACCAATCATATCGAACCAACTTCCAGATTAGTTATCGGCTTAATATTTTCAGTAGAGATCAGATCCAGATGACAATGCATTCTTAGGCTACATATAGCTCTTCAGAGGAAATATGCGCCGCTATTTTCGACAATTTAAATTTTTATTAATCGCTCAGCTGTTTGATTTGACAGCCATTTCCTCGCGTTGCGAGGTGGCCCAGGGAAAGGAACTGGCTTACCCCTACACTGAATGTGTGAAACTGGCTTAGTCTGAGGTGAGCTCTACCCTCGCTTACCCCTAACGAACCTTCTGGTTGAAGCACTAAGTGAGTGAGTGAGCCATTTTACCACGTTTTTATTTAGTCACTTTCTTGTTTGTATGTCCTTCCGACTTGCCACCCGACAAAAAGATCGCGGGTGGAAGGCGTCTGCTGCTCGAAATCGAAAAGAAAGCGATCAAAATTTTCACCTTGCTCAAGATTGAATGCGAAAGTTCATAGCTCGAGTCAATGAGTCTCCGGATGCCTGTTTCTCGCCTTGCCTCTCAGTGAGAATGCGCTGCTGAATACGCTGCCTTTGTCCTTTATGACAAAAAAATTGCTTATTCGTTCGTTACAACTGTGGTCATTAATCAAAGTCCAGCCTTCAGCCGTAATACTGGTTGACGGATAATCTCTACGTGCACTCTAACTTTGCGTGTTCAATGCAATGTTTGTTTAGGATGGCATTCCGGATCTCTATAAAACGTCAACCGTGAATATTATCCGTCAAATTCAAAGTTCAATCTGTTCAACTTTCACGGTTGACGCCAGCGCATATGCATTTCATGGCAAGAGTTTAACTATTCCTTTGTCAGTCTTGTGTTCTTGAATTTCTCCTGACTCAACGTCTACTACCACTAGTACTTCACTAATATATTTATAGTATATATATATGTGTATATATATATATATATATATATATATATATATATATATATATATATATATATATATATATATATATATATATATACCGTATAAACGCGTGTATGAGGCGCACCCGTGTAAGAGGCGCACCCCTCTTTTTGTGCGTCGAAGTTGAAGAAAAAAGTTTTTTTTCTTCTATTGCGAGGTTTTGCGGGCCTAACTGCGAACTTTCGGCCATTTTCAAAGCCTTCCGCTTGCGATATTCTCTTATAATTTACGCGGCATTTTTCATAGGCATATATAGACCCCGGAGGTAAGTATTCACTTGGATCTGAGGTTTCCGTGGCGTTTCTCCATATTGGTAACGGCTTTCGGGTGTTCCTCTACAAGACAACGCGGAGGATCGCCCGCGTGCCCGAACGCCGCGTCACACTTTATGCCACTATTTACCGACTCCAAATGACTCATGCACAGAGAATAGACAACTAGTTTTCCCCCGCAGGTAATGCTTGTAGTAGACTCCCTCGCGCGCCTTACGGATAGCCCTCCGACTGGGCAACAGCGCGCTCCTCTCCCTTTCTCTTCCGTGCATGCTCCTGGCAGTTGAACGCGCTCTTTTTCCAAAATAAATGTTAATCGATATTGATTAACCAACGAATTCCTTTAAGATTTTATAAGTGGATTCATGATGATGAACTCGAGAGCTTGAAGAAGGTCTAAACGGCGGTTTTCAGGGATGCGCGGAACGGAAAATAACGGATCCGTGCATTTGCATCTATAACTAAAATACTAATGCATTAAATAATATGAAACTTCGTATAGCTGTTAGGAAAGATCTTTGCTACAATATTTGTAAAGAAAATTTCGATATCTTGATCCGTGTTGTTATTACGAAGCCGTAAATGCGATGCATCCGTCCGGTACCCGGGAAAATGCGCTAAAATTATGTTTTTAAGCACACACTGAAATCGATATAAACGGTAAAATGTTTTGTACACCATCAATAAACGCAGAAATAAACAAGCTTTAATTTGATGTACTTCATTTTAAAATCGATTGAGCCATCTCTGAGATATTAGTCTTCAAACTCGGGTGACGGAATTTTGCAACAGACAGATTCGTGTAAGAGGCGCACTCTCATTTTCGGCTGCGATTTCTGGGAAAAAAGGTGCGCCTCTTACACGAGTTTATACGGTATATATATATATATATATATATATATATATATATATATATATATATATATATATTAGTCTTACATAATTACAGTATTGACCAAAGCAGCGTGATCTTTTCCGTTTGGTATGTTATATGCGCATACATCGTAACCCTTGCAAATAAGTGAATCGTTTTTATGCTTATATTTTTATCAGTGAATGCTTACATGAGACTGCGCAACTAAATATCAACGAAGGTTGACGGCACGTCGTCCAGAACAAGTGTGGCAATCGTCCGAATCAACCGTCACGACGGTAATTACGGCTGACAGCCAAACCTAAACCAAAAAAGTGAAGGTGAATTGAATTCAGAGTTAACGTTTCAAGTTCACGTCAATGGAAAATTATGCTTAAATACCCAAAGCATGCGGGACTTAAGGCCAAAATTCGACTATATTCAACGATAAGTCTATTATAATCAGTAAGATTCCTTTTGTGCTTTCAAAATTGCTTAATCCAGCTATTTTAATCTTTTTTCGAAGGGAATCGTCTCCTTTTTCCAATCAATTTTTCATAAATTACAATTTTTCCTCTGTTTATACCAATATTTTGCACATTTGTACGCAGTGAAGGTACCTCACGTGATCTTATGCCTATCCTTCTGGGAAACCCATGGAATTTTTCCCAGACTCATCCAGTTTTTAAACGTATAGCAAAGAAGATTCTTGTATTATGCTTGCTTCACTCCATGTTCTAAGAAATTACAGCTCGTAGTGTAGCGAGAGGACGCACGCTTGGTGCGTGATGCGAGTTGGACAATAAGAACAACCGAGAGCAAGATCGGAATGAATTTTATATCGGAAAGGTTATGTCAAAAGTGGTGCTGAGTGACCGGAGGACCCTGGTGCTGAATCCTTCACCAGAGGTCGATAAGATTGGAGGAAGTACAGTAAAACGCGTGATGGGTTCAGGTCGGGTCGTTTCATGGCTAATAATAATTGACCCAACGGCAAAGGCCTCTCCGCTCCCTGCCAATTTGCACCATTCTCCTTCGCCTTCCTGTGAGAGACCCGCCGGCGTTGGCGCGGCCCATCAGCTTCACTCCCCATATCTCTCAATCACTCCCGATGAACCCTGGGTAATTCAGTGTTACCAATCTACTGGCTACCTATATCGCTAGAGCTGACGACTTTTACAAGCCTATGGCGGGAAATTATAAATTTTAGCTCCTGGAGGCAAATCAAACTAATTTTCTGGAAAAAGTTTTGTTATGTCTAAACTAGGGGCATAAAGCCCTGTTTTTAGTATGCAAACTGACTGCACAGCAATATCGTTCGCTTAAAAATGATGGTGATTTTTTGTTTTTCTGTTTAGGCCTTGCTTTGTTTACCCAACGAGGCGATCCCCTCTTTCTGACCACACTTGTGATGCAGCGAGAGGAAGTGGGAGTGGAAATCCAATTTATTAGCTCATTAAGCCAATTTTTTATTTGCAATTTTTTCCAAAGCTCTAAAAGGGTTTGTAATGGATATGTAGAAATACTCTAAAAGTAAGTTATTATAATTAAGTGGAAAACGAAACAAAAAATCATTGTAATAGAAATTAAAAAAAAATTACAATTAGATCAATGTGATGCCTACCAAAATAAAGTGAAAATCGCTGAAGCACTAGTGCTTTTCTAAGGCTAAATGCTGGTGAGCTCATGATAAAATTAATTATTAATGCATAAAATTTATGTTTACTGTATTCCCATCTATCTTCAAAATTTGTGACTTCCATCATTTTTCATCAAGCGACAAACTTGCGAATTTTTATTTAAAGTTAGCGACTGAATCCGGTGATCGGTTTGTAGCACTGACCCTGGCTTACGTATTGGGGTGACCCCTGCGCCACCCTCCTTCGAAACTGGTCAGTGAGGCAGAGGTGGGAGGTCATGTGCTCTCCCTAAATCCGGAGTCCCACGGTCAAGAGTTTTGGAAAACATTTTGACGAATACTTTTGAGTAACGTGTGACTAGCGAAATTACCCAAAATGTAAATTTAGCTAACTTTCGAGAATTTGGTTTTCATTCATTACAGTAATCTACCGGTTAGAGGTAGGTTGTGATGAAAGTCAGAGAATATCCAACGAACTCTTACACGTGCTGTGCCCTTTCTACCTCTTGTATTTCTTTCTTCATCTCAGCATAAGTCCTACCTTTCTTCATCCCGTCCATAAAACCGATTCTCTTCCTTCCCCTTCCCCGCTTACCCAACATCCTTCCCTCAATCACGACCTTAAGCAAACCATCGTCCCTCATTACCCCTTCCAGCCACCTACCCTGCCTTCCCCTAATCTCATCTATAAGTTTCCTCTCCTCGCCCACCATGTCAAGCACTTCCTCATTTGTCTTCCTTTCCGTCCAACGCACCTTCTCCATCCTCCTCCACACCCACATCTCAAAAGCCTTAAGCCTATTTTCGTCTTCCTTTCTCAAGGTCCACGTTTCCGCCCCATACAACGCCACACTCCATATCAAGCTCTTTACTAGCCTCTTTTTTACATCCCTACTTAAGGTCCCCGTCATCAGCTCCCTTCTATTATTGAACGCTTCCTTCGCTAGCGCTATTCTCCTCCTAATGTCTTTGCTACTATGTCCTGTTTCTTCTAGCGTACTACCCAAGTAATTAAATTGTTCTACTTGCTCCAGTTTGTGACTTCCTACTCTTATCACCAGCTTCGCTTTCTTTGTCCTACAGAATCTCATTACTTTTGTTTTCCTATTATTTATCTTCATTCCGTATTTCTCACACTGCTTTTCCAGTGCATCTACTAAAGTTTGAAGTCCTTTCGATGACCGACTCACCAACGCCTGGTCGTCTGCGAATCTAACCGACTTTATCCACTGGCCTCCTACTTTCATTCCCACGTCTAGCTCATCCCATGCCTCTCTTACCATTTCCTCAGAATAGATGTTAAAAAGTAAAGGCGACAACGGGCACCCTTGCCGCACCCCGCGACCTATAACTGCCCACCCTGATTCACCGTCCGCTACCCTTACCTGAGCCCTCTGCCCCATACATAAGTTTCGGATGAGTCTCCTATCGCGCCAGTCTATTTCTATTTTCCCCAGTATCTGCATTAGTTTCTCCCAGTTTACTCTGTCAAACGCCTTTTCGGAATCTACAAAACAAGCGAAAACATCCTGATTATGCTCTATGTTTCTATCTATAAGTGTCCTCATTACCGCAATCGCATCTCTGGTTCCCCTCCCCTTCCTAAACCCAAATTGGTCATCGCCTAAATAGCACTTTGCTCTGCTCTCCAACCTTCTATTTAGTATTCTAAGCAACACTTTTGCTGCGTGCGAAATTAAACTGATTGTTCTATACTCCTCGCATTCTGACGCTTTCTTCTTCTTCGGGATAGGTATTAATACTGTTTTCACGAAATCCTCTGGCCATACTCCTTCCTCGTAGATCCTGCGAATAAGTTCGAAAAACGATTTTCTCCCCCTACTACCTAGATTCTTCAGTAGCTCCGAAGGTAGGTTATCGGTTCCCACGGCTTTTCTACCCTTCATCTCTCTTAGTGCCCTCTCTATTTCACTCTCAAGTAACTCTGGTCCGAGGTTATCTTTATCTATTATTGGCAGAAATTCTTTGTTTCCTAGTGGTACTCCTATTTCCTAGTGCTATTTCGATTTAATCGATTGAATTTCTCTCTATGTGATTCAATTTTATGATCTGCCGGCTCTCGGTGTTATTATATGAATGCCAGCGACCTGTAACTTCACCAATGCTCTAGTAGGGAGATGTAGCTCCTTCCCGAAGGTTCACTCCTATTTTTTATCCATTGTAACATTTCTACAGTGAAATTATGCGATTCGAATTTTTATATTTTTGTGTAAAATCATTATCATCCCCAAAAACTTTAAATAAAATTTAATTTTTTTTTTGAAATTCAACCTGTTACACGCAACTCGAACCCAATGGGTCAAATGTTTTTCATAAATTTTGATCGTGAGACAACGGCTTTACTTCCCACAGTCCCACTTTCATTCCTCCCCGCGTCCTTAGTCGCTTTTCATTCTGAGCGGGGGTCGTATTTTTCCGCACCCTGCACCCTTTTGCGTCCTACTTCCACTCTTCTCTTTCAACCACAATCCCCACCACCCTCCTCTCTCACCTCATTCCCCGCCATTTCGCAATCCTCCCGCACAATTTCTCGGTCCCCGCCTCGTAAAAAATACCACCCCGATTTGGATTTTTTTTTCAAATTCGTTTTCTCACCGCGCAAGGGTGCGAGAATGGGAGGGTTCAACCCAGTGCAACAACCTACGCTACCCTATTAGGACCCATGTTTCCTTAACGAAGTCGTTTCCTCAAGCCACCACTTTTCTTCGAGTCCAATATTACAACAGCGAACATGAAATCTAATTTGAAAAGGTAGTCCATGTGCATCGGATGTTGATAAGTTTTCTTTATCAATCTAGATGTTGCTTTTATATATTTCCATGTATCAGTTTTGAGCATCACATTGCTTACATTTTACTTTAATCTGATTCGTAAATTATGGATAATTTTTTATAAAACAGAAAATGGTGTAGATGTGTGTGGTACGGCATTATGACATCAGTTATTTACACTTCGTCAAATTGTTTTCCTTTAGAAGCAGTTAAATTCAACTATGATTGTTTGCGGTGGTAAATCACAACTTTGTGGAATGAAAATACTACTTTTTAGGCATACAATCAGGAGCGTGGTGGCCTAGTGGGTAGAGCGCTTGGCTACTGATCGAAGGGTCCCGGGTTCAAATCCGGGTGAAGACTTTGAACGCCCCTGAACAAAAAAATCCTCGGAGTGCGAGGTGGCCCCCCTACCCTGAATGTGTGAAAATCACACGCCTTTAGCTTAGTCCGGGTTGAGCTCTACCATCAACTATCCAAACCAACCTTCGGGTTGAATCACTGAGTGAGGTATACAATATCTGTATTGTGCCATTTAATGGTATATGCTCAGGAATGTTGAACTTAATCATTTGATTTATGGTTCCTCACGTAAAATTGAGCCTCCCCTGCTTGGATGGATAGATATATAATAGGAAATTTATTGGAAACACATTCTGGCGTTACGTTTTCTCTTCTTCACGAGCGCGGGAGGGACCCTTTACATGCCCCGAAACTGATTGACGCTCCCCCCCTCTTTTCACGCCTCACGTTCCTGGCCCCTGCCAGCCTCCCACCACTCCTCGCCCCCCCCCCCTACCCGGCATTCAAAAGCCGAATCTCGTTACGGCGAACTCCAAATACGTGGCCTGGGCCGATCCGTAAATTTGCTTCGGAGGAAAACCAAAATCCGCTCCCCGTGCATTTTCATCGTTCCGGCGAAAAGTAAATCTTACGACGCTCCCCATTAACTCCCTCCCCGCAGTCACCTCCTCCCCGCGAAATATTTGAAAACCCTCCTACAGCTTAAAGAGCGAGAGAGAACTATTTGGAGTCTGAATTCTCTTTGGTGTTTACCTCGGTGAATTACAACCAAGTGAATTTGGGGCTTATCCCTCATTTAAACTACTTCTTAGGTATCAGTTTCTGTTATTACATTCTTTAGGTGAAATGAGGTCCTGAGAGAGATGGTGCCGTAAAAAAACTCGGCCACTATAATTGAGATCATTATAACCTAAAACATGTAGATACTTAGATTGCTCTTGACGTATAATGAGTCAATGCTGGATTTGTTTCCTTTACTACTGAGTTAAGGTTTCAAAGATTTCCCAATTTCACGTTCATTCCTCGTTGAGCCTGAATTATCGTTCTCTTAGCAATCCGTCACGGCAGGATGAGCTAAGGAAATTGTTTCGATACTCATCGGAGAGTAGTAATTTCGGCTATTTTTAATAACCCTGTGTAGAAAAACTGTTGCATTTAACTGATGAAGAGAACATGATTGTGCCTTTTACTACCTACTCCTCCGATGCTCAATGATGCTACTAAAATTTTGGAACCGTAATATATTGATGCACAAAAGTTTATGCCACTCAGGCGCTCCTGGAATGCAAACTAGAGTTTTAATAATGCCATTTTTTTCCTATGATTTCAATCAGTGGTGCATTGGAGATATTGTTGTGATCCTGTTCGATAAATATATCTCTTTAAGTTCTGGAGAAAATGCTGTATAACATTCTAATACTTTCTCCACAGCACATAGTCGTTATACGAAAAAAATTATATAGACGAAATTTCAATGAATCGTTTATGTATTGAAGGGAATCAGTTTTGGAACTCAAAAGCTTGTATTTGAATATATATTTACCATGGAAGCACAACTTTAGCCGGTGGTTGCAGATGAACAAGACAACAATAGCGTTGTCTTCGTGGTTCAGGAAAAATATTTCGGAATGTTCCATTTTAATTATAAACGATTACAGTCTTGCAAAAGCTGGGGTGTAAAATAATTTACTATATTAACATTACAGAAACGTATACTTCTTTAAACATTTTACTTAAGAAAGAAACTTGCGTGAGGAATATACTGCTCTGACAGACTGAACCTTTTGAGTCTCGGAAAATGTTTTCAAACCAGCATTTTCGCCCATTTTTAGGAAGATCGTATGAGGGAATTTCCGAATCCAAGGTATTGCCATTACAGCGACATCAGAAGGTAGGAGTTCTTTATAGTCTCCCCACTTGTTATGTGTCCCCTTTCTGCTTTATCTTTCCTGAAATTTTAAATTTTAAGCTAAACTGCTGAGTTTATCACGTCAAAAGGCTTTTAAGGATGAAAGGAAACCGAAATTAATATCCACTAGTCATTTTAATAGCAACTGCACAGCTTTTCTTTTTCGGGGAAAGAAAAATATGAATCTATTTAATTTATATACTGCCGCATGTATGATAAGCATCCTCTGTTGGCAGTGTGCCTTTTCGCTTTATGCCCAGCCCCACAACTTACTGGCTAATGCCCTTAGTACTCAACTCAACACATCTGCCGCGGCGTGTGAGCAAATGTCACCTATCTGCCACCCGAAATTTTAGCCGTATCGTACTTTCTTTGTAGAAATAGATTACTTGCATAACTTATGCGAATAACTGTTCAAAATTATGGTGAAGACCGAGTGGCATACATTGCATTAATTAAAGAAGTAAGGGCACGTTCATATAATTTCCTCAATATAAGTATTTTCTAATTATGGAACCATAGTGCTCCAGCTATTCGTGGAATGCATATTGTGTCTGTACTAAGAATTGTAAGCGTTAACCTTTTATTTTTGGTTATATTCAGCTTTGCGTTTTCTTAACATTTCGGCAAACGCACTATGGGGGAAAATGTTTCCCAACAAAAGGAGCGCCGCCACTATTGCTCTGCAGAAACATTATGTTTCTTATGGCATATTATTGCTGCGTCTCGGCAACGACGAGGGAAATTCGAACACATTAAGCTGATGGGCTCATTGTCGAAGCCAGTGACGGATTACTGGCCGCTTGCATTCCCCGAGCGTTATACGCTGGCTTCCAAACGGACGCACATAAGATGACCTTGTATGCATTTGAAACGTATCAGTGAACTCTCTCGTTCTCGCCATAGTTTCCTTGGCATTTTTTCTCTTTCCTCCCTTTTTTCCATGTTTTGCTCCTCCTCTC
The DNA here is from genome assembly GCA_963573305.1 of Pyrrhosoma nymphula. Taxonomy (NCBI): domain Eukaryota; kingdom Metazoa; phylum Arthropoda; class Insecta; order Odonata; family Coenagrionidae; genus Pyrrhosoma; species Pyrrhosoma nymphula. The sequence continues at coordinate 97,780,188 of OY754332.1, read as the reverse complement.
GCACTCTGGCAAGGTCCTAGGATTCACCCAGTGTCCACTTCTTTCCCTTTAACCTACGATACTTTATAGAATACCACCGTGAAAAAGGTTTTCCACGTCTAATCGTGAATAAAAACTTATTTTCAATGCATCTTTCAATCATGGCGGTAGATTTTCAATAGATACGCAAATAAATAAACTGTGGATATGCAAATACTAATGAAATTATAAATACGCAAATAAAAAAACAAGAAACAGTAAGTAAGATATATTTTACATTTTCCTTTTTGCCTTGCTTTTTTCAAGTGTTGAAATAATTGTGCTTCTAGGGGGAGTACGTATCCGCTTTCAATTATTTAACTATATATATATATATATGTAAGTATATGAGTTATTGAAGGAATTTATTCAAGATGAAAGAGATACTTTTTTTAATACAGTAGTATTCATAAATGGATGTTATACCTTTATTTACAATTTTTAGTATAATTCATTTCAAACGAACGTAATGAGAATAAATAAATCCTTGGTAGATGCACTGTTTATCAAACTATCTGTCAACTTCATAAAGAAATGCAAAGGAAACAAATTTTACAGCCACTAGAAATCGAGATAGATAGCAGAACCATGTTCTGACGAAAGGTTTAACTCTTACTTAGCAATAAATTAGTATTTATTTCTGCCCTTATCTCAATCAATGACTCTTTGAAGTCTTTGTCTCATAGACCCTATTTAATTTTGAAAAAATGTAGTGCAACGACCCAGGGATTCCCATACTTCCTGGACGTGGCCTTTCAGTGTCTCTTGGTTCCTGTCATTGAAATTCTACCATTCCACGATCAGTAAGTTGTCAACATTTTGTATTGGATTCAGGTGCGGTGAGTTTGGAGACCAGGGTAACACAGCACTGTATGATTGCTCCTCGAAAAATATCCTGAGTTTCGCCCACTCAGGATGGGACAGTTGTCCTGAACAAAATGTATTTCTTCGCATGTACTACTTCGATTATGTATGAAAGCGATGAAAATTCGAAGGATTCGGACGTAATCCTCCGACGTCATTAGATGTGGTGTTTCTTATAACAGGGTCGGCCCAGCAGCATAAGTTTCTCCTCGAAACGCAGATATATATGCCCAGATCTATGTTTCCTTGTTATGTTTCTGGGTGATACCTGACAAAGAGGAGGAATATAATTTTTTTCTAAATAGGAAAATGTCCTAAAAAGTACTATCAATTAGGTACTTAAGTTATATTTTAACAACAATTGCGTGTTCTTCATTCTTCATTTCTAAGCATGTTCATACTCAACTCTTCGAAAGTTTAATCATCAATGAAAGCTACCGTATTCCTATATGATTGATCCATGTCCCGGTACGAATGAGCGAAATCTGACATCACCGTTTAATTAGTTTCATTTATTGCTGGATTTATTGCCGGATTGAAATTTCTCATACCAGCTTCATGGAGGACGTTTCTCACTACACAGGTGATTTTTAGTTTAATTTCTCTTTATCACAACCACCCCACCAATAGTAATTGGATTGTCAGTAGGATGCTAACTAATACTGCCATCATCATCTTGAGACGTGAATCTTGGTCTCCACTTCATTGTCGTGTTGCCATAGTCTATCTGAGCGACAGTTAAGCCTACCTCAACTATTTCCTCTTTGCTGGAAAGCAATTGATTTATTTCCTCTCTGCTGGAATTCTTGGACTTTCATAAATATCCGTGGAAGTCGTCACGGAGAAAATAAAGTGCCTGAAAAAGCAAATTCATTCAAATCTGCATTTTATCTAACCAACCGATCAACTGCCATGAGTCATTTAGCGGTAAGCTGCTTGTTGTCTTCCCTTCGGAGTTTCGCTTAAAGAAAACTGTTTATCAACCCAACTTAACCTGGTTTCGGTTGAGACATAGGAGAGAGTTCAATGATACGTTTTCAATGCATACAAGGCATTCCTCATGACAAGCATTAGCGATTTATGCTAATGCATAATTAGTCGTAGTTACACTAACTTTAGTGTATAGTGTAATGCATGTTGGTGAATACTCACCCCCTGCCACACACCCCTGAGGTGGCTTGCAGGGTATTTTGTAGATGTAGATGAAGGTTATCTAATGCGCCTCCGTTCTCGTGGCCAGCGATAAACACGCTCGGGGCAGGTAAGCGGCTTGGAATCCATCACCGGCTGGAACGACTAGTTCATCACCTTACTGTGTTTGTATTTCCCCTCGTCGTGGCCGTGACCTAGGAACAATATACCATCAGAAAGGAAATTGATTTTCCCTCAAGAGCGATAGTGGCGGCACTCCGTTTCTTGGGAAACTTAATTCCCCCATTTTAAATTTGGATGCACTGGATTAAAATTTCCTTTAGTAGACCTAAACTTTAATTTGATTCCACCCCTTTAAGAGTTTCCTATTCTTAATGGAAACTTTTCAATATTTTAAGGACTCTTACGTTTAGGAAAGTTTTTCAAATCAATAGTTTGAGTTGGTTAAAGGTTGAAAGCATTTCTCTAAATTTTTTTCTTTGATCAAATTAATGTACCTTAGAAAAATGTTTCTTTTTGTGAAATAGGTAAGATTAAATCAATTATTTTAATTCTGGGAGGTAAATATTTATTCTGAAAATGAACACAATGATAATTTTGGTTTACATACAATATATCTGCTATTAAATTTACAACTTGGTGTGGTACTCCTCCAATGAGTTAGAGGTGCATTACCTTCCTTTGCACTTAGTTATGGCGTGTGTGTAATCCATTATACCGTCACACTCGGTACCTAAGGCGGGTACTCTCGACCTGCCAGCGTTTATTGTCTTCCAGCCGCGTTGCTCGGCTATTTATTTTGTGAGCTCTGAGGGGGAAGGGCTGTGACTCCTAGGGTCCCTTCTCCGAGGTTTCCTTATCAGCCAGCCGAAGCTGTCAACGAGTCATCTGGCTTCCGTAGGATGTAAACAACACGCGGCTGTTGAGAACGGTGACGTACTACATGAGGTGGACGAAGAGCTTCTTGCTCTGCTTTCCCCGTTTTCGTTTTACCTCAGCGCTTATGGACAATAGAGGTCGTGTTCCGAAATCCACTGCCAGTACTACCTGTGCGGCCGTATTACGGAACGTGAAGCTGTACTGCCGCTGCTGAAGTAACATGAATTTCGGAACGGTCGGCAGTGGCTTGAAATTCAATATGGTCGAATTGCCAGGTGATTTATTATAAGTGATCTTTCAATGCGTTACCTAATTCTTAATTCAAATCCTATTGACATTGATAAAGAGCATTCTAATAAAATGCTAATTTTCATTGCATTGCTACTTAATGCCACTTTATACTACTTGGTTACTTTCTCTGATGAGAATAGAATGAATTCGCGTCAGCTTCCCGAGCATGGGGAAAAACCCTATTTTATTAAACAAATTTCCATGATAATTAACATAATCAAATTTATAATAAGCATTTTTAATCTTAGGCTTATGAACAAGTCTTCGATTATATTTGTCCAGGCCTGATTTTCTAAATGGTCAGTTGAACGAAGCGTTTCCAAGAGTGATATCGAAAATTACGTAAACATACGCGTTGTTGAGGGTTGCATCGCAGAATATTTTCACTAACAATTAGATTTATGCAGCAAATTACGTTTCCCGACAATTATTACACATGCCGGTATTATGCTAAGTTACCACTGTAGTAAGAGGCTGTATAATTACATATACCACATTATTCCACACCATTCCACATCATCTCTCTCTTCCTCCTCATTTTCCCTCAGTCGACGGCTCTCGTGCAGCTGTTAGCATCCGAACTTGTAAGATATGTCGTATGGCTAACAAATGTCTAAAATTTCACTTTTTCCACGTACAATAGGGGGTCATAATAGTTGCGTTAAATCAATCATATGAAACACCCAACCTCACTAGGTAGAGTAGACTTTTTACTTGTGTTTCATAACATAGCATTATTACTAACACTTCACCCAGCTTGAAATGTCCGGTATTATTTTATTCTCTGCATGAAGTTGTACCTCGTGGCACTCATAAAGTAATAGTATTAGTATTATTAACTACTAGATGTCTCTTTAGCAGTGTACTGCATGTTTGCATGTTCATTTGCGTAGCACTCTTCCAGTTCCTGTTTTAAGTGTGGACTGTTCTCCTGACTGCTTTTTGGTTCTCACCAAACGTCTTTGGGGTTAGTTGAAGGTCCCGATTTGAACTGGGACGAGTGCTGCATGCCTGGTGTGGAATCACCCTGTGTCACACACCTTAGTGGTGGCTTGAACGGTACTTGGTAGATGTATCTGTAGATGTAGATATGGACTAATTGTGTACATATAAATATGAAAAAATATTCAAGCACTCAAGCGTTACTGTAAAGATAAATCTTTCAGGGTTTAAAAGTGACGTTTAGACGCCTATCAAGCGCGTGCAGAAACGCATAAACTCGTCAATTCTGAGCCTGGCATGTGATAACAGGTACGCCAAACCTGAGGGCATATAACTTCTGTACGTTTAGCTATCGATTCGTGTATTTTTCAAGGGTTAAAGCGTCTTGTCTCATTATTATGATAAAATTATCTATTTGTTTTACCTTCGCGCTTTTTTATTTCAAAGTATAGCGACTGATTTCGTACGATGCTGAGGACATTTTCTGGGCTGTAGAACTTTGAAAGTTTGCGGAAAGTCATATTACCACCTTTGGATGCTGAGATATTGATTGCAACTTCCTCGATTGTTTTTACTCATGCTGTATAAGAATATATAGTTAACGGCGGTCATGAACTACTTAAACCACCATGGGTATTGAAAGATGTGAGAGCTTTTACTTCTGGCCTGCATTGTTAACGTGCGGTGAGGACAAGATCCTTCGTCCCTAGGCAATAAAGGAGATATTAGATTGTGTCCCCTGATGCTAATAAAAGTTCCGGTTCGCGTTGGAATTTATTGAAAGAAGAGAGGTATGTTCTGTACTTGTCTACTTTTACGTTACAGTCTGTTCTATACATTACCGACGTGTTTGAGAGAAGTTAATATTGCGATGAAAGGCTGTGTAATAAATTTGCTGTAACGGAAAGGAATGCGTATGATAGATGAGGTTATCTAGATAATAGTGGAATTTCACTCCAAGCTTCGAATTCATTCAAAATTAAATTTTAGTCACTATAATTGATCAGAGGCATGGAGAAGTTCACGGATAAATTTGAGATTCATTTTGGTCATATAGTTTGCTAATGGTCCTAACTATTTTTCTTAATTTTCTAACTTTGGGAGTAAGTCTTGTTAACTTTTCATGTTAGTTTTCATATCCTGGCTTCTGATAATCATCCAACCTTTCGCTGACTATGCAGAGTAGTTTGAGTGATGCAAGTTCATAGCATTTAATATTAGTTTGATACAATTTGAGAGATGACATGCTTCACAGAAACAAAGACATCACGGTATACTTTGTTTCTGCAATCACGAGATAAAATTAATAACTTCTCAGTACGAGAAAGTACCCCTTCCCAAGACTGTTTTTACAAAATCCCTGCAAGCCACCTCAAGCGTGTGCGGCAGGGGTTGAGTTATCACCAACATGTACTCCACTATAGGTATGCTAACAATGCTACAGAAACAATTTGTATTAATATATTTTACAACTACATAACGTAAAGAGATACAGAAGTCATGCAAGAATCATGCAAAACGTGATGTTTGTACTACGTAACAGATTAAGAAACAAGCATTAGAATTAAAATCAACTAATTATCTACACTACCTATTGACTAGTCAAGTTTATAGTTTAATTGGCAGCTGCTATGATCTCTTATCGATCTCGGGAAAAATTACATTTTAAACCTCTGCTCGGTCTGTTCTGCAGGCCATTTGCCTAATTTTATTCTCATGATCTAGTCTACCGTAATGTGTCGGATTTCGTAAAATATTATTGAAGTCGTCAGAAAATAGATCGACTTGGAATTTACAAAAAAGATTGAATCTAAATTTTAACCGACGCACAGTGGGCTGAAATCGATAAAAGCTGGCCAAAATTCAAAAAGTGCTTTTGTTCAGCCTGGAAGTTGAAACTTTGCATTATCACTCCTAATTGACCATGACATGTGATGTCACATTCCATTTTCCATAGTTTTTACTTGTTAACAAATAGCAGCGACTCAAAATTCAACAATTTTCGTGAAAAAATCCCGTCTTCGATTTTCTACGAAATCCTGCAATTTTAAAATATTACATAAAGCCTTGAAAATTAACATACAGAATAAAAATGTATTTTACTCTATATGACAACTCTTTGCCTATACATAAATATAGATAATATGTCATTTGCAGTTTTTTTTAAATTTTATATAAAACAAAATGACGGACAATATTTTTAACCATTTTTTAGGGAAATGCATAAAAATAGTTGAGTTATACACCGAAATACACTGAGTTATTGATAAAAATATTGTTCTAAGCTTTTTAAATGTGATTTGGAAGAGGGTTTTGCGTCCGTTTGCGTCCCCGACTGCGATCGAATTTTCAATGACGCGGAGGAGTCGGCTCTCCCCGTCGGGGGCCAAGCGCCGCAGGGGCGCGGTGAGTTACTTTGTACGCTTCTGGCATATAGTGGTTGCAATGGCGACTTGGCATTATAAAAACATTAAAAAGGACCTCTACAGATGTAGTAGCCAAAGAATTACTGGAAAACTCCGGTTTATTTACGCTTATGAGTAGCCACAAGTCTACTACTGGCGTCGTTGGGTATGAAAATAAAACTTAACATTATGGTTGCATACTCTTCATCGTGGAAGAGGTTTTTATTTCCTGCATAGAAACTGTATCTGTTAGCTTTTTTAGCCTGAATTCCATGTTAATTTTTGGGTTATGAAATCACGTGCTATTTTATCAAAACTCCTCTGAGACAAATACCATGAACGGATGGCTTTTGATTTGAAGGGGATACTGGACATTTTTCTGTCGGGCGTAAAACCATGTATTAAAATATAAAGGACTTTCTTGAAACCATGAATCTTTCTAAGATAAAATGAAAATTCCCCCTTAAACGCTAATGTAGCCTGCGAATGACCTTTGGCGTCGAAGCACCGTCAAACCTAATCCTAAGCTATCGTAGCCTAATTTACCTTTCTTCTCACAGTTGCCTTAATTGTGTGCAGTACTCTTCTCTAGCAGAAAACTCTACTTCTTCCTCCTTGTCATCTACAACAAGAAGGTTCCTTACTTCCATCGATATCTTCATTTGTTTTTTATACGGTGAAACTTTAATGTTGGTAATAAAGGGATCTGGATTTCATGCTTCTTTTGCAAAATCGTAATCGCTCACCTTTCCATTGATCATTGTGAGGAGTAAGCAAAACTTAGCTACATAATTCTCCTTTTTGATCCACCGCAGTTTTTGTATTTGATTTTTTAATCTAAGTTTCCTCCGCCTTGGCAATTTCCTAAGACTCCTTGACCCACTGAAGGTGAATTGGTCTGCAGAATCTCGTCGAAGATTGACGAGAATTCATCCATATTATTTCGTCTTAAATATAGAGTAAAGTGTTGCAAGTCACATAATTTATATTCCAATCAGCAGTATCATGTTCATAGATTCAGCTAAGTTAAAATTGTTTTGCCGAAATAATTATGATTTTCCTGTATTGCCGTTTAACAAACAATGAGGGACCAGGGAGCTCTTGTTCAAAACTTCATCTGAAAATTCTTCTGGTAGCCGCTTATGCTTGTATTGAGAATGGACAGAGCCATATTTGCATATTAATGTGCGATTCATATCCCACCTTGAAGCATAAACGCATGTCAGGATTTGAGGTTCTGTGTGAGACAGAAGGGGTTGCAGATTTACTTCACATAAATCTTCTGAAACAAAACCCTGTCTTGGTAGGCAGCATTTTTAGCTAGCCTTACTTTCTCGTAGTTAGAGTACAGTTTATGTCCATTACTGAGGCTAATATTACGTAGACTTGTATATTGGCTCTTTGTTAAATTCATTGTGATACACATTGCCAAAGCCTCTTCTTCTGTCATCTCAGACTGGACAATGTCAAATCTCTTATACTTCTGAAGCTCTATCTTTGCCCTTGTTGGCGTGGTCGTGGTTATTTCTTTAAGCAGTCTCATCTCCTTTCTGCCTTAAAGCCATAGATGCTGCGAATGAGAGCGATTCTGCTGAGTAAGAAGGTCGTAGACTCTGTTTTTCTTCTTCTTGATCGACCGCTGGATATATTAAAATGTTTTTCCCGACGTCCAGCTTTGCCTAGTAAATTAGAAATTTTTTTAAGCAATTCGTATCCTGGTGACGAAATATGGAGACTACCAACTATAAGGTCACAAATGAACTTAAAATTCCTCGGTAATACTAACAGGAAAGCGTTGAAGTACTCGGAAAGTATTTAAGCACAATATCCGGGAAATCAACTACGTCGTTTAACCATTTCCAATACCGTTTCAAAAACCGTTCATCGTTCCTCCTACTTGCTTCCCACCATTTCAGGTAATGCCCAAAAAACTGTGGCCTTGGTAAACACGAAGACCCAATATCGTGTCTTTACATCCTTCCAAATAAAACATTCTGATTAGGAAATACACTGTACATTCTTCTTATCGGTGAAAGATTTGTGTCAAATCTCCATCATTTTTATGCATCAAAAGACGTGTAATTTCGGTGTGTGCCGTTATTTAATACGGAAATAACAATAAGATTGCACACGAAAACAATAGTTTCACAGTAGGAAAGGATAAATCTATGACGGCAATTTTGGGCTAATTAAGCACTGATGCATGGACTGGAAATATCAAATATGAAGAGAAAATGACGCCTGCTCCGTAGAATAAGAGGTAAAGTTCTCTTGTTCATTCAAGGAAGGATCCCGTTTATATGTTTTATTAAATATCCGTCATGAATTTGTAAATTTATTATGAAATATGGGATAAAATGTGTGCTTAAGTGGAACTCTTAATGTCTTTTTCAGTATAACGATATAGTTCTAGCTTATCTTGTTCTTTGTTAACATATATTTTTTGCATTTGTAACGCACAACAGTTGCATTTACAATGCTTCGGTACTTAGAAAACGATTATTTTGAGCGCAGGTTGAGAAAAGTGCTCATTTCACCTTTCGAGTACTTAAGGTGGAGGTGAAAGAGGTACAGCACACCAATGAAACAAGCATGAGAATAAGCTTCTATCTATGTTCCTAAGATAAATATTAACTTAAAAAATTGAAACCGAGACCAATGGGGAGGTAAATGAACGTGAATGATTGGAGTTCATAATTGCTGATAACAGTGTTTTAAGTAAAACAATTATTTAAATGTAACTACTGGTCTTAAAGCTTAATATAACGCCGAAAGATATAGCAAAAATAAACTAGAAATCCTTGTTAGCATTTTGTCACTATTTTCCAACATAATAAAAAATAATATTCCTAATATTTTATTTCATTATTTTATTAACTGCTCCTTGTATTATCTCTCTCGATGTTCATGCAAGTGTAAAGAAATAGATGGTCAGGAAGAAAAGGACTCAGTAAGTATTATAGCTCCTGCAAATGTTCCTGGCGCAGCGCAGTGGACGATTTTCGGAAATCGGCTACGGAACTTTCAAAATCTTTCGAAATGAGGCATGAAGATAACTTTGTGTGGAGGGTCAGTCATGAATTGTAATTGACGCCAAGACAAGTGCTGTGAGAAGTGGAATAGCTCAGTACTACCTGCCGTCCCGTTTTGACTCGTATTACAATTTGACTTCAAGGTAGGGTCCCTAGTAGAGTCGTGGCGATGAGTGATATAAAACATTTTCCGCACTTGCCTATTAACTTCAGAAGTAGTTTGGTTACCATGCCTTCCTATCTAACTTATCGTACCTCTCTTCCCATCCGTCCTTTCCTTGCATCCCCTCCACTTCCACCTCCACTCCTTATCGACAGTTCTGCGCCCAGAACTTTTACGAGGACTATACATGAAGCTACGTAATTTCACCCAATGAACCCTGGATGGGCATTGATGAACTATTTACCACGAATAAAGGGGAGAAACATTACCCCCTGCATTTTGTGTCCGACAATTTTAATTCCTTCATTTTAATATGTGGGGGAAAATCTTCCGAATATTTTTGGCGAATGTTTATATACCCGTGTGAAATTAGCAAGTGCAGTTTTGTTTGAGAAATTAATGTCTAATTAAATAGTGAGACATTCTGTTCGCCATCTTTTTAGTTAATTTATGTCCTGGAGTGCTCTTATGGTGCTACAATAGTTAGGAGACAAAGTACTTGGAACTTCCATCTTCATACAAATATCCTAATCACGGATTTATTAGAAAATATGTAAATTGGTATTAGACGTTAGGGTTGGTAGAATAGTTAGAAGGTATAGTTGGTTAAATACTGCATCATATATTGAAATTTTTGCGCTCTCCGCGTATTTTAGGAAATGCCCGACGATTTACACATTCCGTTAAAATTTTTGAGCTCGTCACAATGAGATGCGACCCATTTCTTTGATCTGGATACAAGCTAAATGCACGAAGGTACTCCACAATAATGAATTTGAGAAAGTGATAGGAATGTGTATTTAAAGCACAGTACTCATTTTGAATAAAACTGTGAAATATCCTGTGGCAGCCCGTGGTATATTTAATAGGGAAAAGCTACCTTGTACCTGTTATCGTTGCATGCTGTTGCGTCACCAGATGCCCATGCGTAGCCCATTCTGCTGGAGACGCATAGCTTAAGACATGTAATTTAAATGTTAAGAATACTGTCGTTTGTATTTTAGGTTTTAAATCTATACCAAAACCATCGCAGCAAAGGCCCTTGCATTTGACTAATGTACTACTAACGCGTAGATGAAATTTTACAGGAGGGCTATTATTTTCATACGGCTGAGGTGCATTTGCACATGTGAGATATATTTATCTCTCAATTAACCCACCACGACCTAGTTCAATGTTTATCTACGGCCGTCTTTTCCATTGATTTCTGATGACTAAGTATTTAAAATGAATGAGTAAATCTCAGTGTATATAGCATGTTGCATTTTGCCATCGATCTCTTTGAGCTTTACTCCGTAGGGGAACATTATTAGGCCTAAGATCCTTGCAACTTCCTCCCAATCACCATGGGGTTATGCATGCAGCATGGAAGAACTGATAATCGGAGCACGACCACTGTTGAAGTAAAGTTTTATTACCTCACTCAAGTCTGTCTCTGATACAAATGTGTCTCGAACATCCATCGAGTTCTGTTAAGTTTACTTACGAGGCTTTTGTGAAATCAAAATTATCACCACAGTTGGACTACTCCTCGTGGACTTTCATTTGCTCGCAGACATTGACGTTCTGGGCAATTTATTAGAATTTTATGGCCAAGTGTTTGAATTAAACACAAAATTTGATAGCACTATTCCACAGATTCAAAAAAAGGTACAACGCGTTACAGCTTTAAAGTCATCATCAGGTACCTGATGTCACTACAAGGTACCTGATGATGGCTTTACAGTTGAAACACGTTGTACCTTTCATTAAATCTGTGGAATAGTGCTATCAAATTTTGTTTAGTTATTATATCCTTCCAGTACGTCTCGCCAGACACAGTTACAAGTACTTGAAGGCTATGAGTAAACCTGCCATTTGCTATAGCGCCACGTTAGATGATGTCTCTTAAAAAAGTAGGTATATGTCAATGATTGACTAAACAAAAATGAATACATTGCTAAGACGCTAACACAAACGAAGTGCATCGCTTTTAAGTGAATGAATTTTCAAGTACCTGTACATATTTTCTGCATGATTTTTTATACAGGTACTCATATATGTAAATGATGGAAGAAAGAAATGCTATCATTGCCAATATGATAACACACACGAAGTGCATTGCTTTTAAGTGAATGACTTTTCAAGTACCTGAACATAATTTCAGCATGATATTTTAGCAAGCAAGCATTACTTTAATGAATTTGACTATAAAATAGTATAAGCATATTTTTTGGAAGTTTTAACTGAGAGAATTGTTGTAACCATGATAAATTTAATAAGTACACCATTTTGTTTTAGAATAATGTTGCATCATAAATTAGCCTTTTTTACTCTAAGTAGAGACATTTTCCCGAAATATCCGCACCCAGAGATGAAAAAGGAAAAGGTTGGCATTCGGCTAGAATTGGGAGGACAAATTCTCCGCTTTCAACAAACAAGGTTTCCTGGAAATTCAATGGAGTAACTGGAAATTTCCGACTTACAAACAGACGTATTTGGTAACAGGCTTTATAATGAGACTTTTAATTTGCTCCTGAGGATGCTGAGGAGGCACTGTAAGGGTTTTTTTAGCTGGGGGTAAATTTGACTTCTGCTCAATAATTCCTCCATTTCATTCATCTTATGTGCTGGGTATGTATATTTTATAATGTGCGTATATAGTTACATCTGCGCAATTAAAGGACTAAAATAACTTTTGCATTTTCAAGGCGATAATGGTTTATCTACCAGCTTCGAGGAATATTTTCAAGAACCCGAAGTTGTAATCCAAGTATTTTCTCTGAATCAAGGGCATTTTCTCTTACTCATCCCTCTTTGCCGTCACCGCGTCCTTGTCAATGATTGTCACATTAATAAATTAGGGATATGAGTACCCCTGAGATAATATCAGTTTTTGGTTTATCAGTAGGACTAACTTTACAAGACAACGGCTGGTGCTAATGACTTTTTTTATATTGCATTCTCAATGCGGTGAATTATATTTTTTTATGCGCTTCGTGCATTCTTAACCTACAGTTATAAATTATCTCTGGAAACCTGGCAGTTACCAAATTTATATCCATTTTTCATGAAAATGCTAGGTTAGGTTTTTAGCCGTACACACATAGAAATAGATCATACAAACAAAACGCGGAGAATTGAAAAACCTACCAAATTATATGTGGCACGATTGATGTTTGCAGTTTGTTGTTCCGGAAAACGCAAAGCTACTTGAAAAATGCAGTATTTTACAAAAAAAAATAATTTTAGCGATTTAAAACCTGTGTTTTTGAATTTTCATGAGGTTTTATGGAAGTATACATGGATAACTGTATACAATTTTGTCATACTCAAGTGCTATTTTGACTTGTTTATGTCACTGTCTTTGTACTTTGGCGATTCCCTCCAATGGACGGGGGACGGTACTGTGGGAATGGGGGCGTTTAATATAAACGGAGGGGAATGAATGTGTTATTACAGTGTTGGGTTGGAAGCGGAGGTTAACGGAGTGAATGCCGCCCTTTCAAGCGCAGCCTCCGATTACTCGCGAGTAAAGCTGGATTGTTATATATTTTTTCTTGTACTCCTGTATAATAAGTCGCGCATGCCTTGCTTTGTCAGCTGGAAGAATAAGTCGCTTTCAAACATTGTGGCACAGGTTATAAAATTACGTAATGGACGATAAAAGCTAAGTTGTTAGCAGTTGAGAAAATATCATCATGTTAAAGTTGCATTCCAAGGAATTAATTTACATAGAAAAGCCTCCATAATGGATATACTTTAAATGAAAGCCAAAATGGTTAGGGGATGCCGATAGCTTTCAAATTATACTTAGGCTTTTTTAATTTATTGCATAAAAATTCTGAACTGTTAGCTGGGTTTCACGGTTTACCGCATAAAATTATAAGCTTTCACTCAAACAAAACAACTTGCTGTTTGCTCTTGAGAATAATCCTATGTATTATTTTAGAACAAGTACTCGCTCGTTTCGCCTAAAATTAACGCCTAATCAGTTTTATTGGTAAAACAAAACGAGGAGCTGCCAAGTGTTGTGATCTGTACGGAGCTTCGTATTGTTGAGTTCGAAGGGGAGGCAAGGGACAAAGGCTAAATATCCGCCTCCTTTTACACCGTCGACGGCATTTGTTCATCGTCAAAAGCAACTACGATTCAGGGGCATGGAGAGTCAAATTTCACTATTTTGGGAATCGGTAAAATAGCTTGTCGTCGGGTGTTGGTAGTATGATTTGACTCGCAGCCCCGCAAACGTCTGTTCCATCCGGTTCAATCCTTCCCACCGATCGCCGCAGATCTCCGCCGGTAGGCATCCGCAAAAAGCGTGAAATCCCATTCTCCAATTCAATCAGCGGAGAACAGCCTTCGGCTCACAGTACTACATTTTTTGTGCCATCGCGTGACTGTGGATGTGCCGCTCCACGGCCAGGCGGCGGCGCTCCGCTTCCCCCCCGAGCCATGGCCCCCGCGCAACGGTCTGCCCTCCTGCCGCCCCGGCGGCCCGCTCAGCAATCTCATCGCCTCGCAATGGTATTGTTCCGTGTGTGCAAATATGACGAAATTGAATTGTACATCCTACTCCCAACTTGGAGATTTTTTAATCTTTCGATGCAACCCGATTCCGTAGTGTATAAAGAGCCATTCTTATGACATATCGAGCGCATGTAGCAGTAAATATTGCGCAGTATCGGGGTTTGTATGCTGAGTATTATTTACTGACCTGGTTGTTACGTTCATACTGGAGTCGTTCCCTCGGTTAAATAAGTATATTGGTGTCCGTAGGACCGGACTTCACCATCCCACGACTGAAAAGTGACTGGATTTATCTGATTTTGCATGTTTGATATGCTGTTGGAATTTTACAATTCTTTCTTTCCCCTTAGCTTGGTTATTTTTTTCATTCATACCACTATTGTGAGCGTAAAATAACATGGACGTGCCTGTTGATAACACGAATGAGCTACAGTTTGTAAAAATTGCCATTTACATCCTACCAAACGCTCATCTAAGCCTCTAACCACTGCAACGAGATGGGAACTCGATTTATTTGGCATAGTTTCCACCTAAGGTACTTCTCTCGTTGTTGTTTTGTTAAAGTTTTTTAATCAATGCGATGCAAAAATGAAGGAGAATTAATTTAAATTCACTGTATCTGAAATATCCTGCTACCACTGCCGGCATTGTAATTTCAAATGCTCCTCTCCTTGACGTATATGGGACTCTATTTCATTAAGTCCTTTGATTCTTAGCTACAGAAAACTACTAAGGCAAGTCCTTGCCTGAAAGTAACTTCCCGTCGTGAGTAGTGTTAGGGGTATACCGAGTAATGCTTGAGTTACGATAATCCACATTTCAACTTAACTCGTGTGACCTCAAATCCTATGCCCACTCATTAATGACTTTTACATTTCCCTTGTGCGACATCTTAAAAGCAATGTCTCACAACTGTGCAATTTTTCATACCTTGCGTCCCTCGTACCCTCTATTTTGTTGTATAACAACGTGGTATTTTTAGGCCCAGGGAAGTTAGCGGAATGTTTATGAATGAAAATATTAATTAGGAGCTAAATGAAGGCTACCTCTTAGAAGCATTTCCTCGTCATCATTCCGGAAAATTGTGGTTTCTTACATAGGCATAAACATACGCAAAGATTTGGTTGTCTCTTATGTTAATTTTTATGTAAAGCATTGAAAATGTCCTGCTTTTCTGTTACGTTAATTAGACAACCAGTTGTGTTCCGTTTCCATTAATTGCCACAAAGTCAAAACTGCCTATGTGGAAAATGTATTTCAGAGGGAAAATAACATGTTTTCTGGTTTTTGTCCATGACTCCTTCTCATCATATGTGTCATAATAAATATCAAGTTTATTTAAATATTTCTCTGTATTTAATTTACTGCAACCTAAATACATCTCTATCGTCCTCAGAAATAATAATTTTTACTATGTAACTTTAACAGTAATATGACTGCTATTATCCCTTAATACTGATGTTATCTGCTTGACGGAAACTTGGTTGAAACCAAGTATTCCTGATGCGATGATTAAACTTGACAATTACCATATACATCAACATGAAATAATTGGTAAAGTTGGCGGTGGTGTAGGTGTGTTCATCCATGATCGACTGCATTCAACAGTCTTGGCATCCTCATCACATAATTATGTATGAGATGAGACCAGAATTCATTGTTATGGAAATAGCGGGGGCATATCAGTCAAAACATTTATTGTTAATTGTTTATCGACCACCGAATGCTGGTCATATCTCGGATATTGAAAATGTATTTCTTAAATTTAGGCCCATTTATAAAAAAATTGTGATTGTTGGAGACTTTAACGCTGACGTGTTTTTTTGACAATAATTACAGTTCATTTCTTTATAACTTTATATATTCCAATGATCTTTACCTGATTCCCCTAAATGCTACCCATCATCCTGAAAATAGCCATATGCTTCTTGATCTCTGCATTGTATACTCATCAAGAAAAGTTTCTGTTTCTTTCCTCTCGGCCCACGTTATGATTTCCTTGACATACAAATTCAACATATCAAATATAGTTCTGCAAATTAATTGCTTTTAGAAGTAAATGGAATTTTGATGTCGATAGTTTCCGGAGAGAAATGCTTGAAACTGACTGGAAAATAATGCTTGGGTCTCCAAACGTTGACGCTAAGTTTGATCGTTTCAATTTAATCTTTTGATCAATCGTTCTCGGCGGCTTCTGCTAACCAATTAGCGTTGTTACAACAATACATGACAACCTTTGCGGAGGTGTATGCAGCTTTGGGAACCTTGAATATACCTGACTTGGGAGAATTAATTTTATTCCACTTGGCGGCTCGCGTTCTCAACGTGGATAATTTATCTGAATTTAAAGGAAGGTGCATGTGTCCTTCTGTGGTGGATTTTATTAACTTCGCAAAGAAACGAACTAAAAGTTAACAAACAGCAAACGGAACCGTCCCTATACTTATTTCCTCTAGTACTCGAGGTAAACCTAAATACTCCCTCCCAGTTTCAGTCGGTGAAGCATCTTCGAAGGTTGAGGATGTAACACTAAAACGTGATATCTGCCCATTGTGTTGTTTGTATCCATTATTTAACCCTTTAACTGCGCAAATAATCTGAAATATAGCTCTCCCCAAACGCAAACGTTTTTTCTTAATGTATGCGTAATTTCAAAATTTGTCACTTTTTATTTTCAGGAAAATTAGTTTTTAAATTTACAATGAGTAATTATCGTCTGATTTTACTGTTGAATACGAATTGTTGAACTTTTTTTTTACTAAAACCATAAACCATACTTCAAATCGCCAATAGACGATGGGAGCAGTTAAAGGGATAAATGCACTAGGGTTTTTACGTATATTGAATTGAATTGTGATCAGGGTTATGTCTCTCTATAACTCAAAGAAGTTATGTCTCAATTGTCTGAGGCCTGGACATTGGGACTCCAAATGCTAAGTAAGAGGCATGTGTTGTCAACGATGTAAGCGATATCATCATGCGTCGTTACATCATCCTGTCGGTAACTGAAATTCTGTTGGCACGAACAACTACGCTATCAAAGGAAGAAGTCTAATTGGATCTCTGAGCGATATCGGAGAGGGTAGTTCCTTACCCCAAACGTCTTATTCATCGTCTTCTCTCACTGTGAACTTAACGTCGTGCACTCGAAGTGATAAGCAGCATATCATAATTCTAGACACAGCGGTAGCTATGATTCAGGCATGGGGCATGATTGGGGCATGGGAATGTATCAGAATTCTCATAGAACCTTAGTCCCAAGTGTTTACAATCTCATCGGTTCCTCTTCCGCTATATATTTTCAAAATATGTTCTCATTTGCGTCTCGCAAACCCAGAATTTGATAAGCCAGCACCTGTGGAAATGTCATTAGGCATGGATTTATTCCCAACGATTCTTCTTGGTGGGCGGTTATCGTTCCCTAATGCAAACGCGATGGCAATGAATTATGTTTTCGGTTTAATTATAATGGGAAGTATTCCAACCATTGTTTCACGACCACCCCCTCACGTTATTTCGTCGGCTGTTTGTAGGCGCGAGATGCCTATCCATAGTCAATTGAAGGTGTTTTGTGATGTGAAAGAAGCATGGTCTAAACTTGAGAAAAACCCGAGAACTTGCAATGCAAGGTGTTTCAAAATACACATCGTCGTATGTCTGATGATAGATATGAAGTTACGTTGCCGTTTTACGAGTTTCCCTCACCATAGGGAATTACCACGCGATTCACGGTGGATGAATAGCGAGCGCAGGTTATCTAAAAACTCCCATTTAAAAAAGGAGTACACTAATTTCATGAAGGAATACGAGTCTCTTGTCCATATCTGTGGAACCCGGATAATATTATTTACCTCATCATGCAGTGTTTAAGGCTTCTCCTCATGGCAATAAAATTCGTGTTGTTTTCGATGCCTCGGCACGGACATTGCTTGGGAATTCACTGAATGACGAATTACATGCTGGTCCAAAAATTTTGGGACAAAACAAAGGGACATTTTTGGCATTTTAATCGGATTTAGGAAACATGCGGTTGCGTTAATGGCCATTATTTTTTAACCTGTATCGAAAAATCTTGGTCCATCCAGACCATTGCTCCTATCAGCACGTTCTTTTCCGGGAGGATCCATCGTCTTCGTTGGTAGATTATCATCTAAATACTTCGACGCATGGAGTTTTTTCTTTGCCTTTTCTGGCGATTGAAACTTTGAATCAGCTCGCTGATGATGAAGGAAAAAATTTTCTTTTAGCTGCAAAGGTACTCCTTCATAACACTTACGTGGACGATATCTTCACGGGAGCAAGCTCGGTGCCGGATGTATTAGATTTGCAAAGTCAATTAATTCCTGCCTGTCATTAGGAAGTTTTCAACTAGGGAAATGGGTAAACAATGCTTTAAAACTATTGATTAATATTCCCCAGGAGCAATGCGAAACTATTTTGAATTTTTATTCTGCCGATACTTTCCTTTTAAAGGTGCTGCGAATGTACTGGTCACCTAAATCTGATACATTTACCTACCATGTGATTTTGAATCGATAGTACATTATAAAAAAACTGCTCTAAAATTTTGCAAGTATTTTTGATCCTTGCTAAATTGATTGCTTGTATTCCCGGCACATATTCAATAAGTTTATAGGTTTTAAATTATCAGAGTTTCAGCGAAAGATTTGAGAATTTTAACGGGATTAACGTGCTTTGAAAAATAGCTATAAAATAACTGTGACGCATATCAAACCATATTCACCAAAATGTATGGTTTTCAGAAGTTACTATGCATCAAAAATGCATGGATGAATTCAATTTTTTCTCTGCTCACGGTGTAAAATCAAAATAGGTTCACCGGTATTCACCCATAATGATGCTTCGTCACATAAGACAGAAGAAAACCGCGCCTTTCCTTTCTCTGCTTTTTTAGACCCCCTGGATTAAGTAGTTGTTTCAGCTACGATCTCGAAGCAGCTGATCCCTTCTACCAATCTGATTACCATCACCAAAGATTATCTTAGCTTGTTAAGAGAGTTTGGGGGGCAATTTGGTGATTCCAAAAAATCGGAAAAATGCAAAAATTACTCAGTTTTTATTCTGATTACCAGATGGCATGACCATTAATGGATCTCAAACAGTGCTCTGTGGTTCATCCCTCACAACTTCGACTTTTGAGTGACGATCGGTATCTTTTTTACTGCATTGAGAACATGCACTTTCACCACACAGTTTGATAGGTGAAGTGACAACAGTTTCAGTGCCACTTTTTTGGAAATATTCCCGTTACCCAGTACGTCTGTTTTTAAGTTCGAAATGTCCATAAACTCCATTGGATTTCCAAGAAACCTTGCTTGTTGAACGCGGAAAATTTGCCTACCCAATTCCAGTCAAATGTCATAATTTTCATTTCTTACTAGTGATGGGCAAAGTCGGTCTTTTGAGAGATTTCGGTCGCGTCGGTCACTCCCGCTTGTGATTCGATCTTCGATCGTCGATCAGAGAGACCGATTTTCCAGCTAGTGAGCAGT
Source organism: Pyrrhosoma nymphula (assembly GCA_963573305.1). Classification (NCBI taxonomy): domain Eukaryota; kingdom Metazoa; phylum Arthropoda; class Insecta; order Odonata; family Coenagrionidae; genus Pyrrhosoma; species Pyrrhosoma nymphula. Next base: position 97,760,420 of record OY754332.1, on the reverse strand, counting down.
CCAAGTTGCCTACGATCAATGATCTCTCAGGAAAATCGTGATAGATAAAAAATCTGGTCGTTCGTGAGTTTCATACTGTAAGCATGACCGAGGTGTATAGCTTTGCTCTTGATAGCACAGAGCAGGCACAGAGTTTCAGTGCAGCTACCTCGTTCAGTGCCGGTTTCCGTGGAGTTGTGGGTAATTCTTTGAAAACAATTGAAGGCACAATTGTGCAATCGTGCGAAGGTTTGTTTTGTTTTTACACAATGCTCTTGGTTTGTGATTTTAAGTATAGTTATACGAAGAATATTAGGAATATCCCACTTGATTACAAAACTATTGAAGAGTGACATTTTATCGACCACAAAGTATTAACAATACATTATAGAAACCAATGATTAATACTAATTTAGTAGCGAAATTTTATTTTGGTATGTAGTTCGAAACGATCAACGTTTTCTTTTGGCTGTAAGAATTTAAAGCAAATTACCCGACTGTAGCACTAAAATTCAATTTTCAATTACAGTCTGTTTCACTTGTTCACGAGACGTAATATTTGTCGAGAATATTGAAACGATGGTTTATCGTGTATTTAAGTGACAATGCAATTATGGAAATTCAGTGATTACAAATGTTATATGTGCTGTGATGTATTGCGTGTGTTCTTGTGGTGTTATTTTGATATTTAAAGGTTATTTGTGTTAGGTAGACTTACGCTCCTAATGGATGTGTTATGACAGGAAATACACCATGGAGGTTATAAAAGTTTCTGTGCTTCTGAAATGGCATAATATTGCGTTGTGTTTCTGGACGTGAGTTACACGAAGAAAGTGTATGTTCAACTTATGCTAAAGTTATAGTTTATGTCGTAAATTTACCAAGAGTTAGTGCTTCAAACGATGACCAATTTAGGTTTGGGTTTAGGAAGGGGAGGGGAACCAGAGATGCGATTGCGGTAATGAGGACACTTATAGATAGAAACATAGAGCATAATCAGGATGTTTTCGCTTGTTTTGTAGATTTCGAAAAGGCGTTTGACAGAGTAAACTGGGAGAAACTAATGCAGATACTGGGGAAAATAGGAATAGATTGGCGTGATAGGAGACTCATCCGAAACTTATATATTGGGCAGAGGGCTCAGGTAAGGGTAGCGGACGGTGAATCAGGGTGGGCAGTTATAGGTCGTGGGGTGCGGCAAGGGTGGCCGTTGTCGCCTTTACTTTTTAACATCTATGCTGAGGAAATGGTAAGAGAGGCATGGGATGAGCTAGACGTGGGAATGAAAGTAGGAGGCCAGTGGATAAAGTCAGTTAGATTCGCAGACAACCAGGCGTTGGTCAGTCGGTCATCGAAAGGACTGCAAACTTTAGTAGATGCACTGGAAAAGCAGTGTGAGAAATACGGAATGAAGATAAATAATAGGAAAACAAAAGTAATGAGATTCTCTAGGACAAAGAAAGCGAAGCTGGTGATAAGTGTAGGAAGTCACAAACTGGAGCAAGTTGAACAATTTAATTACTTGGGTAGTACGCTAGAAGAAAGAGGACATAGTAGCAAAGACATTAGGAGGAGAATAGCGCTAGCGAAGGAAGCGTTCAATAATAGAAGGGAGCTGATGACGGGGACCTTAAGTAAGGATGTAAAAAAGAGGCTAGTAAAGAGCTTGATATGGAGTGTGGCGTTGTATGGGGCGGAAACGTGGACCTTGAGAAAGGAAGACGAAAATAGGCTGAAGGCTTTTGAGATGTGGGTGTGGAGGAGGATGGAGAAGGTGCGTTGGACGGAAAGGAAGACAAATGAGGAAGTGCTTGACATGGTGGGCGAGGAGAGGAAACTTATAGATGAGATTAGGGGAAGGCAGGGTAGGTGGCTGGAAGGGGTAATGAGGGACGATGGTTTGCTGAAGGCCGTGATAGAGGGTAGGATGTTGGGTAAGCGGGGAAGGGGAAGGAAGAGAATCGGTTTTATGGACGGGATGAAGAACGGTAGGACTTATGCTGAGATGAAGAAAGAAATACAAGAGGTAGAAAGGGCACAGCACGTGTAAGAGTTCGTTGGATATTCTCTGACTTTCATCACAACCTACCTCTAACCGGTAGATTACTGTAATGAATGACTGCTTCAAAAATAGCCTATATAGTGAAGTTAATGGTGGGTTTTTGTTTGTTTACGTCGTAGATCTTTAAATTACAGTACCCCCTGAAATAATCTCATAGTTTGCTGCTGTTTTTGTCTAAGAGTGAATTGCATGTAAAAAAGCGTAAGTTCAACATTGGTAAAGGTTTGTTTACATCGTACTTTATATCTATAATTTAGTTACTGTGCTTCTGAAATACTGTCTCGTGATCGTCGAGTGCTTACAATATTAATAAATGCCAAAATCGAAGATTTGTTCATAGGTTAACCTAATATTCGTCGTTTATTGTTTACATCGTAAATATAAAGCATAAATTCAGAGTATTAGTGCAAATACAGGAGTCCAAGACATTCGCTGTGTATATATATATATCTGTGATTCTAATAATAACAATCAGTCCTACGATGAATACTTTTTTGTGAAGTTGCTTCTGTCGTGATGTTGTTTTCTTCTCGTGAAGCACTTCTTGTGCCAAAGTGAACTGAATAGGACTTCACGTTTACTATTCTCAATATTTGTTGAAATATATGATTTTTTTCAGCCACTTGAGTGATTTATATCTAATGTAAAACGCTCCTTACAAAACATGCTTCGTTTGTTGCCATCGATTAAAATCGTTGGGGTTTCACCATGCACTTCGTCACTTAGATAACTAATCAAACTAGTCAATTATATTGATGTTCAGTAAATATGTTTTTCGCAATGCCACATAGATTCTAAATGTTTAAAAAGCATATTATTAAATGATGGTTTGTATATGTACCTGCGTACCTTTCAATAAAATGTATATTCAGTAAAAATGCACTTTGTTATAGTATTGAATCTTTAGTGCTATATTAATTCCCCCTCACAAAATGCTTTTGCCCGTACATTGGAGATGTTAATTGGTTACGAAAACGATTTGATTATTATAGTTATGTCTTACAGGGTATTCAACAGTTATACATATCAAATTCTTATCAGTAAGTGTTAACATATATTGCTTCTAAGCTACCAATAAGAAAGGCCTAATACACACAAAATATTTGTTATTATGATGTGTATGAGTAGGGATTTAAAAACTGATTGCAGGATGTGATGAATCTTCTTAAATTGTTTGGCACTGACAGTGCTAATTTTAAACCCACTACATTCGTTCTTCCTCTAGATGATATTCCTGCTATCATTAAGAAGCACCAATGCAATGCAATAAAATATGTAAGCGTCAGTGAGTTTCTCTGCTATCTGATTGCTACTCTAGTTGCCATTTACTAGACTATATCATGTAACAGGTAGGGAATACTATATCTAGGCAAAATTATAACTATTTTACTCTGTAGATTTTATGAAATGCATGGAACAATCAGGTTATAAGAATGTTTACTAAATATCTGACCTCAATATATATGTTTATTATCTTTGCAAGGAATAGCCTCTGATCAATTATTAATTTACACAATGGTTTAGTGCTTATCAATGGTTATAGCCATCAATAACTTCAGACCAATATCCACTCTGCCAGTTCTCTCTATATTATAGAACTGTAATCAGAAAACAGTAGTGTTTACATATCATATGAGTGATAATAGTTGTATGTCATACCTAGTTTTGATTCAAAGAAGAAAAATCAGCTGTGCATACTGTGACAAATGTTTATTTCCCCCATGCAATCATTGAATTTGCTAGAACAATATACATACCATCTTGGATTATTAAGAGTAAAGATTCTGAGTGTATTTCATGTTGATTTTTGCTTGATATACTTACTGGATACTTATGTGAACTAAAGCTAATATCTTTTTATTAATTTTCTTTTTACATTTTGAAAATATCTCTTCCTTCATGCTACCGTAATGGACTTTATGAAAGGATTATTCCCTGTGGGTTTGGCAATGTTTAAATAATAGATTAGAGTTGAGTATTGGAACAAGATAGTGATTGAGGAGTAAATAGCGTAAGAGGAAGATGGAAAAAATTGTGGGTTCATGATGTGGTGGAAGAGACATTAAAGGAGGAAGATTAGGAGTCTTAGGAATAGGAGAGAGTGTGAATGAAGTAATGTATGAATGCAATAGAGGCAAAGGATATATGCCAATATAGGGTATTATGGAGTAAATTATTAGAAGAGAGCCAGTTTCCAAATCCAAACAGACATCACTAACAGCAGAGAGCAAACAATATCATGTGATAAGTTGTGTGCCTCAAGTTATCCAGGTACTCAATTACTTAGCAGTCAACTTAAGTGTACAGATGTCGTTCCTGTGTGACTTAAAGTCAACTTGATCAGAATAAAATTATTTTTTATGCTCTAATTTAAATTAAATGTCTGTCATAATTTAAGTCAAGTATGCACTCATAGTTTTGGTAACACCCTTTTATAAATTGAAGAAGTTAATGGAGAAGAGGGTCATGGATGGATAATAAAGCAATGGTAGGTAATCAATGATTTTTCACTTATAACAAAATTTTAGTGTAAAATGGATTTGGTCTATAATGCTTCATGCTTAATGAATGCTGTTACATATTATTAATATTATTTATTTCACTGATATGAGGAACCTAAGAAGCTTTCTCGGGTTTCCAACAGGGTGATGGTCTCCATGTAGGCTGACGTTTCGATGTCTGACTCAGTCATTGTCATCAGGGGTGATGAAAACTAAGGGTTGTGCAACCATTCATAGATCCATTTATTTTTAATAATCAATAAATGAAATAAATGTTGGTGTAGGTTTTTTACAATTACTACTTGGCTTATTTTGAATATGTTCCTTGAAACCCCAATATGATTAAGTCTTAAGTCGACTCCTATTGTCATGATCTTTGGTAAATTTATGAATATTAATCAACTGTTATCAAAGGACATGCTATGATGTATTGTTTACCTGTAGTACAAATTAACAAGGGTAATTATAGCTGTTAGGCTCACACATGCCAGATTGGACGAAGAGCAGGAACGAAGGGAACATAGTCCACTCAGCATCTGTGGATATTTTTCCTCATGGTAAGTGGCTTGCCAGCTCACTCCAGAGTATAGATTGAGAATGGTCATTGAGTAGAAACCATTAGAGGCTTAAGACAAATAGCAAAAAACAAATAGTGGAATAAAGTTGTAACTGGGGCAGAATTTTAGTGGAACGAGGTGTCCTAATCAAGATATTAAATATCTTGTATCAGCAATGTTCAAGAATTATGGGGTATATGTAATGCCTCAAGTCCTGATATAGGATGCAAACAAAAGGTTGGTTTGGAAGGTTTTATAAAGGGTTGTGGACTTCGGTGGATCTAAACCATTGGCTAATGTTGAGAGGGTGAGATTAGAAGTACCAAAGTTATATGAGGAGTGGCTCTCGAGAAGGATAATGAAAGTAAGATAGAAGAGAAGTTAAGAGATACTTGACTAGGCATTGAAGTTACATATCACAGTGAAGGAAATTTAGGAGTCCACTTTATGTCAGATAGTAGGTAATTAGAGGAAATGAGGTACTGAAAGGCACTTTTGAAGGGAAAGGTTTGCTTCGTTGGGAGATTTTGGAAAAGTATAGGCAATTGAAATGAATGGATGTGATGCGCAGAACTAAATTGAAACATTTTAAGGAAAGAAATTTTTGAAGCAGGAATGGTGGAGTGGTAACTGACCACTGAATTATATATGTCTGTTAAGCTATCTGTATACCATTATAATGGTGGTAAATTGTCATGGTCAGGCAAATATAAGAATTAAAGTGAATGTGGAATGATAACTGCATGTGGAATGAATAGACGTTGATAACAGTCCAATGCTATAATTGCATTACTCCACCAATGTTTAAGATAGGCATCAGTTTTTAAACTAAAATAAGATTTTCTTTGCCACTATAGGTTTCTGATTATCCTCATGAATGTTCTGCTAACTTCCTGCAGGTTCCTTCTAAATTTTCCTGCTAAATATTTACCAGGGATTTTGGATGTACGAGTAATTAGTAGTATCAGAAATTTTAATTTGTCCTTTCCAAGGAATTAAATTTTAAATGAATATGGTCTAAGCTCCTGTGTACAAGCCATGTTCGAATACACACTTTGATGGATGATACGATGATTACAAATTTCCAACACTATTTTACAGTATATGATGACCTATTGCACGCAGAAATACAGTCTTTATTTATTTAATTGCTCACATACAGCATTTCTGCCAATTTAAAGTGACACAGTATCGGTGGTATGAAGTCATATATTGCCTTACTAAACATGTTAGTACATTTTGATTGAAATAACTCCTTGCCCATTTTAATGGGATGCCTAAGGCTGATGTAATGGCCCACTCATGTCATTCATTTTTGATTACAACCAATTACAGTATTACGATATTTACATTGTACCGTTTATTGAAGCTACACTCAGTGCAAATGCAAATGAAATTCCGGAAACTCATACTGATATTTACTGATCAAGCCTATGTACATTTTTTTAACTTACTATTCACTACAAAAGTATAATGATGAAAGTATGAATCAAATTACCTGTGGGTAATCAAATTTGCAGTTATCATGTCTCGAACGGTGTTTGGATCTAACCTATATTAACTGGAATCACGCTATTATTCCCTGAATCAAGTTCTTCAAATACCATTCCTCTAAATGAAAAGGAGAGTTATTGGCACATACGAAATTTTATTCTCCGAAAAAAGGATTCGCTGATGAGATTGCAGTTAAAAATATTTGAAATAACACCAAAAGCAAACTGCATTCCAAAAACAAACAATTCTGGATGAATTCACCGGTGATTTTAATACGCCGGTACTTCGGAAGACATATGGGAAGAAAATTCAGACGAAGGGAAAGCCAACGGACATCCAATGAAGCACTGGAAACATTCTTGATTGACAGCAACACCATCAAAGTCTAGAAAAAGTGATTGAAGAGAGAGGAGCGGAGTTGAATTTTTAAAATGCATTGGCAATATGAATCACAGTTGTTTATATAAACGGCCGGTATATATATAATACAGCGGCATGGGTATCAGGTTTGATTTCTAAGCGATCACGTCATAGACTCAGATATTTAATTATCACACAATTTACGACTCGTCGCGGCAAAGGAAAACAATTCATAGGGATATAGTATTGTACTATACTACTTACAAGTGACGATTAACCTATTGCACGTAATAAATAACGGCACTACATAGCCAACGCAGTAACAAATAATGCATTGCTTGGCGAATTAACAAACGGATAAGTACCTGGATCATGTTTAATTTCCATTGCATTCCTTTTGAATCTTATCCCAGCTGTCTCTTTGCCGACAGTGTAACGGATTCGGTCTTCATTTTTAATGATGTTATTATTCTACTAAAAAGCGAGCCAGCAAAACTGGTAAAGCTCTCTCGATGCAAGATATTTATGTCGTGATGTAAATTGTTGACTGTTATTACGCTGCGTCTTTGTTAGCGCAACCGAGCGGAGCATCGAATAACTGCCTACATCTCACGAAAGAGCGAGTAACTCTGGAATCTCTCGTTATAAAACTCACTCAAGATTTTTTTGGTCGGTCTCAAGTCTCGTGATCGATATTTGATGTCATGCAATCATTCCTGTCGCGATCGGTGAAGATGAACGCCTCGGTCATTGGAGAGAAGTCGTTCATCGATCTTTCTTTTAAGAGAACTTGCTCTCGGAATTCGATCTCTCACGACCGACCCATCACTATTTCTTACCTCTGGGTGCGGGTATAGCGGGAAAATGTCTCTACTTAAGACTAAAAGTGCCAAATTAATAGTGCAACATTATTATAGAACAAATAATGTCTTAGTAATTATTGCATGGTTAATAAATACTCTCTCAGTTAAAACTTACAAACAAATATGTTTATAAAATTTCATAGTCCAATTCATGAAAGTAATGCTTTCTTGCAAAAATATCATGCAGAAATTATATACAGGTACATGAAAAGTCATTCACTTAAAAGCAATGCACTTCGTGTGTGTTATCGTTTTGGCAATGTTTGCATTTTTTGTTTAGTCCCTCGTTAATGTATACTTTTTTTAAGAGTTATCATCTCAAGTGGCGCTATAGCAAATTTAATTTTTACTCGTAGCCTTCAAATACATGGTTAGAAAATGTTAATTAGTTGCCCAGAACGCCAATTACTGCGAGTTAATGAAAGTCCACGGGGAGTAGTCAAAATTTGGTGATATTTTTGATTTCACAAAGTCCTCCTAAGTGAACTAAATAGAACTCGACGGATGGTTGAGACACCTTTTGTATCACAGACAGACTTGAGTGAGGTAATAAAACTTTACTTCAACAGTGGTCGTGATCTGATTTTCAGTCCTGCCATGCCGCAGGCATAACCCCATGGTGAGTGGGGGGAAGTTGCAAGGATCTTAGGCCTAATAATTTTCCCCTACGGAGTAAAGCTCACAGAGATCGATGGCACAACGCAACACGTGATATACACTGAGATTTACTCACTGATTTTAAATACTTAATCAACAAAAATCAATGGAAAATACGGGCGTAGATAAACCTTTAACTAGGTCGTGGTTGGTGAATTGAGATATAAATATATCTCACATGTTCAAATGCACCTCAGCCGTATGGAAATTATAACTCTCCTGTACAATATCATCGACACGTTAGCAGTACATTAGTCAAATGCCAGGGACCTTGTGCGATGATTTTTCTATAGATTTAAAATCTAAAATAAAAACCATAGTATTTTTAACATTTAAATTACGTATTGGTCAATGCATCTCCAGTATAATGGACTACGCCAGCGTTCGGCTACTATATTATATCATGCAGGAGTGGTAGAAGTTTTAGGGACACATGAAGGAAGGAGCAGAAGTTGTTACCTTATAGGAGTGCAAAAATGTAATTAAATAAATGTATCAATCATTTCTGACCGTTCGATATCTTTTTCATTCATATGCCTTAATTTTCATATGCCTTTCCATAGTATTTTTTATTTGAAGCTTTCCAAACGAGAACCGGTGGCTCAATGATTAAATTAATTGAGTTTCTAGACTTTTCGTTGTGTAATGACCGATGTCTCACCAATTTGAATGTAACCAGCATTCATATATACCTACCTACTACCATATATTCTGCGTGCCTTTTATTTAAGAGCCAATAAAATTGGTATCGCTACCATTTTGTAAGTTATCGGCTGCCGATAGATGCGTGGGAGATCTTATATATCTCATGTGTACAAATAATGAAATCAGTAAGTATTTGAAAATCACTTATGGAAAGAAGTGAAAAATGCCTTTGAACAATAATCGTAACGATTAGCGAATCAACCAATTGGATAGCAAAACAGACCTCCCGTGTTTCGGAAATAGGTGAAATAAACGTGCGGGATTAAAATATAATAAAAAATAAAGCCGGCTCCGGTGGCAGAGTGGTAAATTCCTCGCCTGCCAATCCGAGGGTCGCGGGTTCGAGTCCCGCCTGGGTTGGTTTTTCGAATGCCCAGGGCATGGGTGTTTCCGTCAAGTTCTAGTGGTTTGGCCCCTGAGAAACCTGATGACAGGCCAATGGCTTATCAGGATCGCAGGGGCATACGGACCACCAGAAACGTCCGAAAGCAAAAAAGTCAAGGAGAAAATATTACTCCCGTATCGTTCAGATGGGCGCATTTTGATTCAACTCACATTGTACCGTGCATAAACAATGTTCCGGTCTTTTCGGGAGTTCGTTAACTCCCTTCACATCCCCCACTCTCTCCCCTCTCACCTCCGACTCTTCTTACCAAGCCTTTTTTTCAAATGCATACCGACATACGAAAAATGTTCACGTAACTTAACGTTTATTGAGCTCGGCCCGAGACGTGGCGCAGGCAGAACTTCCTGCATTAACTTTTGATGTTGACTGTACGTCATGAAACTCGAGTCATTTTCACTGTAGTGAACTTACATTGAATGCACTTGTAAACGGATATTGGACATGCAAGGTTACATTTTAGCTCTGGCAACTTCAAGGGCGGCTTTGCCGTGATCTCGTCAACAGAGTAAGCCCACATGTCATCATTGATATCAGCCGCGGGAGGGATTTACAATTCTGTTTCGGTCTAGGAACACATCCTTTTTCCTGTCCCACTAAAGGAGTAATTATCAGGAATCGATCTTCTGGTATAGGCTTCTATTGGAACCGCGAATAACGTCACAGCCTCTGATTTCGACAAACAACTCCACAACGTGATCCATTGAAGCTTCAAAAGTCGTCCCACATCCTACTCTAATCCCATCTCTTGGGGGCTAGAACCTGCCCGTGGAAAGCATTGACTGCAAAAAGAGAACGGGGATTATGTTATCAGTAGCGTTATCAATTTTTGATCTCGCGCACTTGATTCTGGCGCCAATTTTGTGGGGGAATGAATGAGAAAAACATTTTGTAATATTTTGAGAGGTGTAAATGATGCTATTTCCTTTCAAATAGTGGTATTGATATCAAATAAAAAAACGGAGAAAATAATTTTGAAAATCATAGGCATTTTTTAAGATGACTCATCTTTGCAGTGACTGAAAATAGGAGAGAATTTGTGAAAATAATTTTGCCATTTCCAGGCTTCTTACATTTTTAACGCTTTGTACCGTATTTTCGATCTGATATCCATTCACGCGTTTAAACTTTCTAACTTCTAGTGAGCACTCTTCTCGTCACAAAATATCAATGCATTACTCAGCACCATAATCATGTATTCCTTAAATCTTAAGATTTGTTTATATCAGCCATAAGCCTTCCTGTCACCTACTAACTAATTTATGATTTTTATGCTCTTCATATATCGCTTTTGCTGGCCTTCACATTTGTTCCACGATCTTCCTCATGGGACTTTGTTGTCTTCTCCCTTCTTTTATGTTCTTTAAAAAATAATTATGCCTCAAGTTGAACTTTCCATCATGACGTTTTCTTCCTTGTGGGTAGGCCACACTTTGAAACAATGAATCTGTAAGAAACTAGTTCTGTTATAAGCTATGAATCGTTTGACAATAATTCTTTTACTTGATAGCATGCATGTAATCATACAAATGCATTTTAAACGCTTCAGTCAGTTGCGTATTAGCCGATATTTCATTCAAGTATTCTACCAGCTGATTGGTAGGTTCTTGGACAGTCCCCATTCTGCATCCCACCTCAGAGACATTGTCTCGCTTTCCCTCCTAAGAATGGCCCTTTATTAGATCCCTCTTCAATTCTTCATATCTTCTACCTCCTCTTATTTCGTCCAGAATTCCTATCCTCTTCCTTCCTCTCCCACGCTTCCCCAGTGTTCTCCCCTCTATCACTCTCTTCAACATGCCCTCTCCTCTCAAAACCTCCTCCATCCATCTCTTCTGCCTTCTCCGAACCTCTGCCACAAGCTTCCTCTCCTCTCCGACCATATCCAATACCTCCTCGTTCGTCTTTCTCGCCATCCAGCTAACCTTCTCCATCCTTCTCCAAACCCACATCTCAAACGCCTCAAGCCTACGCACATCCTCCCTTCGCAATGACCAAGTTTCCGATCCATATAGCGCCACGCTCCATATTAAAGTTTTCACCAACCTCTTCTTTACGTCTCTTCTCAGACCCCCCCTCATCAATTCCCTTCTCTTCGAAAATGCTTCTTTAGCGAGCGCAATTCTGCATCTGATGTCCTTACCACTAAACCCATTCGCCTCCAAAATACTACCCAGATACGTAAACTGCTCGACCTGCTCTATCTTCTGCCCTCCCACCCTTATATTCAGCCCCGCCTTCTTACTTCTAGAAAATCTCATTACTTTCGTTTTCTTGTGATTGATCTTCATCCCATACTTTTCGCACTGCACCTCTAATGCATTCACCATTGACTGTAACCCCTTGGCCGACTGACTAACCAATGCTTGATCATCTGCAAATCTCACTGATTTTATCAGCTCCCCTCCTACCTTTATTCCTACAGCCTCCTCCCCCCAAGCCTCCCTTACCATTTCTTCTGAATACACATTAAAAAGCAACGGCGATAGTGGGCACCCTTGCCTCACTCCCCGTCCTATCGTGGCCCATCCCGATTCTCCATTGGCTACCCTAACCTGCGCAGTCTGATTCATATACAAATTTCGAATCAGACGCCTGTCCCTCCAATCGACCCCTAATTTCTTCAACACTCTCATTAATTTCGTCCATTCCACCCGATCGAACGCCTTCTCGAAATCTACGAAGCATGCAAAAACATCCTGCCCATACTCTAGGTTTCTTTCTACTAGCGTCCTCATCACCGCTATAGCGTCTCGCGTTCCCGTCCCTCTCCTAAACCCGAACTGGTCGTCACCCAGGTATTCATTTGCCTTCTTCTCTAGCCTTCTGTTTAGAATCCTCAGAACTACTTTGGCCGCGTGGGATATTAAGCTTATTGTCCTATAGTCTTCGCAAGTTTTTGCCTTACTCTTCTTCGGTATAGGAATTAGTACAGTCTTCGCGAAGTCTTCCGGCCACACTCCATCCTCATAAATCTTACGAATTAGCGCAAAAAGTTTTCCTCTTCCGTTCTTCCCCATGCTCTTTAAAAACTCTGCAGGTATGTCATCTATTCCCACCGCCTTATTCCTTTTCATGTCTCGTAGAGCTCTTTCGATTTCGCTATCTAGGATACTTGGTCCGATGCCATCTCTGTCGATATCGTCTTCCCTTTCTATATCTAACCCATTGGGCCTTATTTCTTTACCATACAGCTCTTCAACATACTCCTTCCACCTCTCCTGGATCTCTCTCGGTTCTACGATTACCTTTCCCGTCTTGTCTGTTATCGTTGTAATTCCCCTTCCCTTATTACCACCCGTCAGTTCCTTTACTTTCCTATATAATGCATCTGCTCTTCCCTCTTTTTGGTATTTCTCTAACGCGTCGATCTGTTCTCTCCACCACGCCTCTCTTGCTTTCTTTGTTTCTCTTCTAAGCCTGTTATTAAATTCTCGGTATTTTCTCTTACCTAGCTCTGAGTTTACACTCTTCCATTTCCTTCTCTCCTCCATCTCCCTGATCATCTCCTTCGTGATCCACGGTTTTCTAATTTTAGTTGCACTCACTACGGCTACCGTTGCTTTCGCCGCTTCTATAATTCCATTTTTCAAAATTCCCCATTCATCTTCCACTGATCTAACTCCATGATCCTCACCCATTATCTCATCCACCTTCTCCCGATACTTCTTCTTCATTGCCCCAGTTAATGCCTCCGTATTCCACTTACGTACCCTCCTTCCCATTCTTATCTTTTTCAGTTTTACCCGACATTTCATGACTAATAAGTTGTGGTCTGTGTCTGCATCAGCTCCTGGATAAGTATGCGAGTTTTTAACACTATTCCTGTATCTGTGACGTACCATTATATAATCTATCTGGAACCTGTCTGTGTCTCCCGGCTTCTTCCAAGTGTACCTACGTCGAGGATGATGTCTGAACCATGTATTTGTAATTACTAGGTTATTTCTGCGGCAAAACTCCACAGCTTTCTCGCCCCGGTCATTTCTTCTTCCTAGCCCGTAATCGCCCACCTCCCGCCCATCTCTTCCTTCACCCACCACCGCGTTCCAATCCCCCATTACTACCAGGTGCTTACTTCCTGGTATCCTACCAATTATTTCCTCTAGCTGATCGTACACCCCATCTACCTCCTCCTCTTTATGATTAGAGGTAGGCATATAAACCTGGATTATAACTAAATTCGTTGGTTCTGCTTTTAGTTCCACGACTATTATCCTATCACTCACTTGTTCTGCATGCACTACTTTTCTACCAAGTTTCCTATTCATTACGAATGCAACCCCGCGCTGACTTTCATTCCCTCCACTATAAATTACTCTATAGTCGCCGCTCCAGTAATCCCCGTCATCCTTCCATCTTACTTCACCCAGACCCATGATGTCTACACCCACCCTCTCCATTTCTTGCTTTATATTCTCTAGCTTCCCCGCCCTCAGCATAGTCCTAACATTCCAAGTGCCTATTCTTATAGTTTCGTTCCTCTTCTTAATCTTCTTTTCCTCTGCTGCTGCTTCGTCTGAGCAAGGATTTCGTGTGATGACGACCGCAGGGGCCTTGCTCCCACCGCTGCCGGGCACGACACCCGGCCCTCTTGGCCGAGTCCCGTAGTTGCCAGGATTCATTATCAATTGAGAACTGTCCATAATTTCAAGGTTTTTGTTTTAATTGAGGTAGTATTCCTTGGCCTTACTCAATAGTGTTTTTTACGTGACACCATCACTTCAGAGGCCGCCCCACTGGGGTCAGACGCCTTTTGCAGCCGCCTCACTGAGGTACAGACGCTGCGCGGACTACCATTCGTCTGTCTCCTAACCTTCGACCAATCTGGCATGGGTGACCCTACCAGGAGCAATGCTCCCGCCAGTGCAGCTCTAGGGGTCATCGGAGCACGCAAGCCCTTCAACCACGACAAGGTTGTAGTCCAAGAGAAGGGATTAGCCGATAATCAAACAAAATTATTTCAAAGGAGTTTTAGGTTTTTACTGTCGGAATGTAATTGAAAGCACTTACCATTCGTTGAATGTTCTCTGTACTCTTCCATTTTTGTTTTTAGAAGTCGCTATTACAGATTTTTCCAATGAAACCCGAGTGTACATTATCTGATAAAAAACGTGTTGTATTGGTCTCATGATTGAATGTCAGAAGTCGACGTGGAAATTAATTTGATGTCATGGTAGTAAGTGACAGCTAGTTGTTCTTTATTCCGTTCCTAAAGCATTTTATCTCTTGACTTAGGATGCTTCCGATATCCTCAATGACTAATGATCCGATATGGTTTTCTTACCTTTTCTTTTCATTTCATCGTTTTAAATTGAATCTCTTGGAGAAAAGGTTGATTCTCTTTCCGTTTGTGCTAAAATGGCCTTTAGTATACTCCTCCTTAAATAATACTGTGAGAAGACCAAATTTTTCGGCATTGTGTCATAATTTTTAGAATATTTTATCATAAATGATCGACAAATTATGCTGATTATTGACATTTTTATGACTTATACCGGGTGCAAATGTTAATCTAATTCATTAGATGGATTTTAGCAGCAAAATTTATAATAGCACCGGCTTAATTGTTTAACGCTAAATATTTGTCGCCAAACCAATCATTAACAGGTCTCTCACGAGTGAAATATTACTGAGTAAGTGAAGGCTACTAAGAGTTTTTACCCCAGCTTACCGCTAGATCCAATTACCTATTCATGCTATAGCCTTGTCTACCTGTTGGATCATGCCCACCATAATTTCAGTGTTCGAAAATACATGTACTGAAATAAATCCATTGCAACCATAATTTAAGACGTAGCTATATGCGTGACTGCAAGTAGTGTCCAGCATATGGCTGCTTACTCAGTTTTCTTTGGAAGAGACATCCCTCTCAGAAGCTTTTTTCAGCATTTTCCATTGATTGCCATTTGATCAATTTTCTCAGAAGTGACTCAAAGCCCATTTCCGAGAAATACCTCTGAGGCATGCTTCCCAGATTGATGA
The DNA here is from genome assembly GCA_963573305.1 of Pyrrhosoma nymphula. Classification (NCBI taxonomy): domain Eukaryota; kingdom Metazoa; phylum Arthropoda; class Insecta; order Odonata; family Coenagrionidae; genus Pyrrhosoma; species Pyrrhosoma nymphula. The sequence goes on along the minus strand of OY754332.1, from coordinate 97,744,854 downwards.
GGCCAAAGGTTCCGTATGGACGACATTGGAATAAGCTTACATATTATTATCGAGTGTTTTTTTTTTTTTTAGATTAAAAAATGACGCCGTTAATTATGATGGGGCAAAAATAATTAACGCTTAGGAATAAGAAAAATAATATTCGTCATTTAATAAAAACTAATTAGGTTTGCAATTAGTTGATTTTCGTCATTACTTGTAAATTAAACTTCTATGTATGATTTACATAAATTCTGAATGGGGATACATAATAAATTAGTACGATATTGCAGATAGTATTGTACTGAATGCCTTACCCATCTCCTGCTGATCTGCTGCTGTTGCCACTGGATAATTCATTGCAAAGTGTATAGTAGTATTAGTTTCGTCTGACATCATGAAGAGTGAAGCCCTTAAATATGAATCTATGAGGTAAATAGAGAGGTTCAAAGAATATGCTTAACAAAGTGGACGATTTAGCAAACACTTTTAGCAATTCTCTTCTTGGATTGCTATCAATGATAACGAAGCTCGCATTCAGTTTTATTTTCTGCACTACCTGTTTTAATACCAATTTCTGAAGCAGAAAACCCAGGATCAGTAACTAGGCCCTAATGAATATAGATTATTTGAACTTGTACAATGGACGTCAGATAAGTCAAAAGCCAGGGTTGATGAATGAAAAATTATATCTAATTATGAGTAGAGTTTATGCAAGAATATGCACTTCCTTATGGGGAAAATCGAGCAATATCTAATTCATTTACTTCCTTCCTTTACAATAATGCCACTAGGAACACCAGCTAATCAAACTCGTCAAAAAACTACAGTTTTTGTGCTTATATTTCCACGGGTCTTTGCTTGGAATTGGCGTCTTACGGGATGCCCTGAAACTACGCAACGGAAATCTCGGAAGGCAAGTGATTCTACAGTAGTCGTTAATAGATAATAATTCATAGGCTATGCCTCAGTAGTGGCTAGTCATACTAACATGAATTTGACTCATTTTAATATAATGGTCGAAAATTTCATCTTTCTTTATGAACCTTTATTTTTGATATCTTAAAATTAATTTAGTTTCTGTTACTATTTTAAACGAGAAAATGACTAAAACTCTGGGACGCATCGATGTGTGTTGGTCTGTCCGAACGATATGTACTCCGTTGTCTCAAAAACTCTGGAGATATTTATGGATCAAAATAAGTTCAATTTATGGTTAAGAAAATTTATAAAATTTAAGTTTAACGTATATCGCTTGTTTGCGTTAATGACCAGTGAACGACGAGTGTATATTGGGAAATAATCAAGGATAAGTCACTACAACTCACTTGGGGTCCATTTCATCCCCACACCCTTAAAGGGAAATACTGTGTGCGCTTCTATGGAGACTAAAAAGTTCATTACTTGTATTTACTTACTTATTATTACCTATTACTTACCTACTACTTGCATTACTTACAGAGCAAGTTATAGGCTAAAAACATGATGCCGATTGGTACAAAATTACCCATATTTTTATCGAGTGGGCATGGCTACCACCCACAATGCAAACGCTCAAGTCGTAATCAGATGGGATTAGCTTCTACTCATAGATTATTTTATGCTTATTCCCAGGAAACTAATAATTTTATCCCAAAACAATAATCACACAAAAAAACAGATATCAGATTAATTAAATATGGAACCCTGTGAGAAGAATCACGATAATAATTTACTGAAAATTGTAGCGGCGAGTGAAATAACTGCAGATGCGTCACAATACATATATCGGTGAATAAAATATCAAGTTCTTTATATGTCTTTACTGCATTATGGCTCCGACATGAAACGGAAAGTTCCGAGTGACACATCTGTGAAAAAGACCCCAATGATCGCTTCTGCTATGCACACGAATCGAACAAAAACAAGTTTAGTAGACGTGACCACTTCTACTTTTTTTACTTATTATCCCGGCACACCCTCGCCCGAATGATTCATGATGGGCTCGATGAGATTATCGTGGGTTAAAAACATAATGCAGATCATGCATGGATGCTGCTATACAGCGTTCTATATTTAGATAACTGCGTGGGCCATATGGAATCCGCTGTGCCAAACCTACGCTTCACGTGCTCGCCTTTGGAGCATATTGTCCACCATTTACAAAGCCGATTCCGTAGAATTGAATCATCACAATGACATCACCCACGTGAAAGATAAATTCCCATCCAAAACATTTCCACAATTGCCCATTTGGATTCCAACCAGTACGCAGCTGAACTAGCGATACGAAATCTAAGAAATTCACCTCGACTATAGCCCGCAATTGAGTATTAATAATCCAGGATAGAATACAGGTGGACTAGGGAGATTGGAATGCAGGGATGCTGAAATACAGCTGTAATCGTGTAAAAAATGGTGCGGGATTCAGAGCTTGAATCCTGGATTTTTCTAAGTGGCCTTGCTATCTGGGATTAGACACAAAATCCAATGTACCTGGTTAATATGCCAATATGTATTGAATATATCCTCTAAGAGTATTCCACCTGTGTTTAAAATGGGAAGCACAGTAGTATCCAGTCATTAAATAATACACGTTGAATATTTTATGCAACCCTTTTACAAGACGTATTGAGTACAAAGTGTGCAGTGTGGGATTTGCTTTAAGGAAGACTCCTAGATGCTGAGTTAGTATGCTACATCGAAAGACGGTGATTTTACTCCTGCTATTAGAAACAGCTCACCTCCGATAATATAGAGCATAATATGTAATAATTGGTAAATTTATTTGTTGATCCGAAGGTTTCCACAGCGATTAGAGTGAAGAGAAACAGATTTCGGACGTTACTCCACATCGTGCCCATTGAGGTTGACAGTTTCACCAGCAGTCCTGCTGGTGTCTTCGGATCTGAATTGATTGTGTATACTCTGAAGAAATTAGCGAAGGAAAAAATCTTCGTAGAGATAAAATCTCCATCTCCTGTCAACTAATTATGGAGCGTCTCATAAATTAATGGCATTAATAATAGCAGAAATTCTTCGTTTGCCCAATAGATAAAGATGAATAGTCCAATTAGTTAATGTATAATAGGGTGGGCTGAAAAACACGAAAGTGTCTGAATCGAATCGCAATATCGCAGAAAAGTTGCTACTCGTTCCCCTGATCACAATGAAAGAAACATTTTTGAAATCGGATCACATCTTCAGGTCGCACATCTCGTTCGAAATTTCGAAAATTCATAAAAAAATATATAGACTTTTTTCGGGATTTTTTAAAATGAGTTACAGTGATTGAATTGCGTTTATAATCGTTATGTGGCCCCTTCAAAAAGTCATTTCTATATTTAATAATATATAATTCCTGTTCCCCGCTTATTTTATGGGGGAGGGGAGGGGCATCTATCGTAAAAATGAGTGACCTTACGGTCGTTGTTTTCCTCATGTGATGTGTGTAGTTCTTCGCCCTAGAAACTTTAGGTATATGGGTACTTTCGGCTACACCGCGAGTTCCACCTATTAATTTTCTTACTTTGCAAATGCCGACAGAAAGGATCAAATGTTTTTCAAAAAACCGATGATACATTCACATTGTTTCGGGAGAAGGATTTGTATTCCGGTCGTTGCTTTCCTCGTGTGAGGAGTGCCGTTGGGTAGGCTAAGGCGATCACAGCGTTAAAATATATCCTGCTTAGATCAATATTACGTAAATGTAATTTACGTATAAAATGGGAGGGGAGCCTCAGCAAGGGCGAGCCTAGCCGCTAGCCAGGCTGGCGGCAGCCGGTGCAAGGAATTTGTTGTGCCGCTGCGCGCAACGCGCCAGAGAAGTCAAGTCACTGCGAGAGCGGCCAAGGCTGTTTTGTCTAGGGTAGACGAGTCGCATTCTACTGCTGCTTATAGTTGGAGCACGGTCGTATCTTCGAGTTGAAGAAGGCTGGACAATGACGTTGAGGACGTACGGTGAGAAATTTCACTGTCCTTTATTTGAACCGCCTCAAAGTCTGAACTATTAGATTTTTCCATCGCATGCTGATGTTTTACTGCATTGCCAGCTTGTTAGATATTCTTTAGCACTGACTTCGGCCAGTCCAAAACAGGATGTCAGCTTCTCTGCAGTAGTTAATGTCGTTGCTGATGATTTAGAGACCATTTTCAGTAAGGCATCTTTGCCAACGGTCTCTCGCCCTAGAATCATAAAACGTATCAAAACTCTTCACGATAAGTATTACTTAATACGTAAAACGTATTACGGGGACAAAAAATATGAGGAATAAAAAAAGGAGTACACACAATACATTTCTGACAGTACAAAAGCTTTATTTGACGTATGCTCCTGCAAGTGAAAAATGCACCTGCTATGTAATTGAAACAAAACAATAGATAAATGTACCTGTGATGAGCCGGTTAAAATCGATTGTTCATGCCCTGTCGACAGGAAAGTTCCTGTGGTAGAGAGAACATTTCTTTATGTACTGCGGCATCACAGAATTAGTAAGATAGGAAAAGTTGACCAAAATGAGAGTGAAATGATTAAGAATAGGCAGAAAAGTAAAACAAGTAAAAAATGAGGGTGGTAATTCCTCTGAAACTACGGCCAATATTACCTCAGATCCTGAAGCAGAAGAAACAGATACGGTTGCAAAATATATGGACACAGATTTTCATATTAGGTTCGGATCACCCTCAATAACAGTACTTGCTAATACTGCTCTTTACGATGCATACCCCTCCCCTCCCCCATTAGATAAGGAGGAACGGGAATTGTATCTTTTTTTAAATACAAAGGACCTTTAGAAGAGTCCACATACCGATTTTGAACGCAATCAGATCACTGTAACTCATAAAGAGAAAATCCCGAAAAAATTCATGTTTTTTACGATTGTTCGATAATTTCAATGCGATGAGCGTCTCCCCCTCCCCCTAAAAGAAGGATAAGTATATTTTTTTAGGACAAAGGACTTTTTGAAGAGGCAACATACCAATTTTTAACGCAATTCAATCACTGTAACTCATTTTAAAAATCCCGAAAAAAGTTATCTTTTTTACGATTTTTCGAAACTTCGAACGAGATATGCGACCGGAAGATGTGATCCGATTTCCAAAATCTTTCTTCCATTTTGATCAGGGGACGAGTAGCAACTTTATCGCGCTATTGCGATTCGATTCGGACACTTTCGTGTTTTTCGGCCCACCCTAATATAAGGCACGTCAAGATATAGGTACATGCATTCTATGTATAAAATGTTTTGAACAATACAAAGATATGACATTTTTTAGTAACTCACACAATAATGATATTATATACAAAACTATTACTCCATTGATCAATGAGCACAAAAAAGGTTACATAAGTACCACCTCTGGAGCTAGAAATATCACTAAGATATTGGTCAATGGAGTTGTATAATTTTTCTTCGAGGTACCTTTTTAGTTTTAGTTTAAAACCAATATTTTCCTTGACATATTCTATACTTTTAGCCAACTTGTTGAATAGCGTGGGATTTAGCCTGACATTATACGCGCATGTAGCCCAATTCGTTAATGTTTAAGATATAAGGCATGTCAAGATATAGGAACATACATTCTAACTATAAAAAATATTTAACAATACGAAGATATGCATTTTTAGTAACTTGCTCAATAATGGCATTATATACAAAATTATTACATCATTTACCAGTAAGCATTTAAATGGTTCATAAGTTCCGACTTAGGAGCTAGAAATATTACAAAGATCTCAATGGAGTTGTTCAATTTTTATTCGAGGTACCTTTTTAGTTTTATTTTAAAACCAATACTTCCCTTGACATATTTTATACATTCTTCAAACTTGCTGAATAGCGTGGCATTTAGCCTGACATTATACCCGCATGTAGGACTTCATTTACATGGGTTGTGTGCCTCAAGTACATTTTTATTATTCGCTCTCTCTTCAGCAGTTCGTACATTTCACATTCTTCCTCAACACTCATAGGTTTCTCCGCGACCCACTTCGCCTGCACCCCTTTGAAACAACTACTACGTCTCCTCCCCAGTCATGGGTCACCCCTCGCCAACACCCTCCCCTTGCCACTCCGTCGCATGTCTCATTTCCATTTCCCGAAGCGAAACTTCGCCTCCTCCGTCCAATGGCTCCAAATAATATCCTTTGCTGATTACTTTCCTATCCTCCAGCAACTCATCAAAGGCTTCCCCTCCCCCCCTAGGCCGCTGCATCCATGTCATCTCTCCCTATTCCCTTCATACCCCAATTCCCTATAACCATTCCCCCCCCCCAATTTGAAGCATTTCGACGCCCCGTCAAGGTCAACCCTCATGCCGATCAATGAGCCTCACTCGCCGCTGGCCCGCAGGCGGATTTTTTTACATGATTTTCTTTAGCCTGCTTTTCCATGGATTCATGGTTACTTGCATGGACACAACTTCATTTATAACTAAATAATAATAATGTAATGAAATCCACTCCTATGCTGTGGCTCGAGGTTGAATAGCGGTAAAGCATTCGATTCTCATTCCGAGAAACAATTAGACAGTCGTCGCATCAAGTCCACAACCTGGAAATTTCTTTCTAGTAAATAGTCATCGTTTTTTAGTCTTTATAAAAGAGATCTGTTTACAAAACAACTAGTGTTGCTTTATAAAAATTTCATTAACTAGGACAAAAAAGTAAAAAATAAAAAAATGACGAATAAAAAACATTTTAAGCATGGTTTACTAAAATAAAAAAATTGTATTAATAATCTACAAAAATAAATATCTTAACATCAAATTAAAAAAAGAAAAAATAATATTTTATCAAGGGAATAAGAGTTTAGCCTAGTACTGGAAATAATTAAATTCAACTCATGGAAGTTAGCCACTCAATGACAAGACCACAACGAAAAGTATGAGGCGCTCTTTCATATTCGATATAAACATAAATTCATGAAATTTTGGTATTCAATGGAATAGAGAGCTAAAATATACAATTTCTAGAAAATCTTTAAATGAACTAAAGTTAAGGTGCGAAATATAAATGAGGTCGCACTCCATGCTTTTGGTCAAATTTGGTTGTGGTCTTGTCATTGAGAGGCTAATTTCCTTGAATTAAAATTAATTATTTCCAGTAATAGGCTAAACTTAAATTCACTTGAGAACATATTGCCTTTTAATTTTTAGTACGATGTAAATATATTTTTTTTTACACTTTTTAATAAAATTTTATTTTTTAAAAAACCATGCTTAAATTTTTTTTCATTTTTTTTTCAACATTGGCTTTTCCGCTGTTTTTTTCACTTTTTCCCATTCAAACCTTTCGGTGGACTTCTTATATGGAAGCGGATGGTTTTAGCTTTTTGGTGACCTCTCTTTCTAAAGCATAGGATTTCGGGTGAAGTTAAGCAGTGTCTAAGAGGACGCATTCTATTACGACGCCGGGTCTGGTGGCCCTAGGCCCTGTTGGATAAGTGGGTATTTTATTTGAGTTATGTGTGTATTTATTCCCTGAAACGCTTGCGCGTGTCACCGTGTAGAAGGAGATCTTGGTCCCTCTCTTTTCTCTTCTCTTGTCCTCACCCTTTTCTGCTCTCAAGACCTTTTTACTGGAGGAATCTTATTGAATGGTCTGATGTATATGTATGGGTGTGTATTAAAAATGGCGTCGTGTAAAGCGGTGAATTGCTAAAATGCATGCGATAATGCATAAAAGGCAACGGGAAAATAGCCCCTGTTCTAATTCCGTACCCGCCTTCTCGAAATTTCTGTACATAAAATTGCGCAATTAACCCTAGAAGGGCACACTTTCTTGGAGTAACTTAAAACTTAACTTGAAATTGAATTGAAACTTTAACTTTACAAGAAAGAAATTGTTTTTATTTCGCCAATTTACTTTGTTTTTTTAGCGATTGTGGTATACATCATTACTCTGGAGCCTTTAAAATATTAATGCATTGAAATATTTATAATTAACGATATTTAACTTGAATTTAAAAATACTTTTTTGCAATAGAGTATTAAAACATATCGTCGAAATTGATGAAATCGAATTATCATTTACTGACATTAATTTTTTGAACATACCAAGATGTACTTTTAACAGGTTACGCACAGCATTAAAATGTTTAGTTAAAAAAATGCAACGAAATCGTTCCTTAAAAAAATACGTTTATTGCAACATTTGAAATAAGCGATAAATTTAAGTCCAAACGTTCTAAGATTTTTTTCAATAATTTCATTTAAGTTCTTATGTTTCAGTTAAATGGTTTAAATTGCACATGTTGTCTAGTGAAATTCATAAAAATGGCCAAATTAAATTTTAACACTGCATATATATAATCACTCACTCCGGTACAGGTATTACACAGGGTACTTCTGTGCTCGTCGCACAGGCATAATGAGCATAAGAGTCGAGTTTTTCTATCCCTTTCCCAGGGGAAAAGCTGTATCGAATCATCCTTTGCAGTGGTTCTTGTTGCTGCACTAGAAAGTCTTTAATACGTAAAATTTCCTGAATTGATTGCCTTTTTGATGCACATAACGTTGTCTTCAATACGCGCTGCCGCAAAAATGGTTCAATGAGTGACAATGCCAAATTCTTCAAAAATGTTGTACGGTTCATATTTTCATTATTGTTGTTATAGCAATAGCGTTTACACCAGCCTAGTATAGCATTCCGTAGAAAACTCCCAGAGGCCATCGAATGGTTTTTCTTGCTGTGGTGTATTCATGGCAGAGTTGGTCGAATGTGTCTGTCCCTCCTTTTGTTGAATTTTACGTTGTGATCATCTCAGGCTTTCCATTGTCTTCATCTATTGCCCCATCCAGATGGAGATATGACAGACAAAGCACAATTTTATTTCTCTTAGGTGCGTACAACACAAGGGTCATATCAGGGTTGAAGGCAAATCGTAAAGATCCAACAGCCGCACTATTTGTAGAGCTCGTTGGAACTTGACGCTTATTTTTGCGAATAGTCCCCACGATCGTGATTGAAAAATCCTTTAGCATCATCTTCATAAGCTCCACAGAAGTGAACCAGTTGTCACATGTAATATTTCTAGTTTTTCCATGAATTGATGATGACAATGTCTTGACTTAGTATGTTGAAACTGTTTCACCAACGTCAAGAACTATTTTTCCTACGTAAGAAGAAGCATTGACTATGTAAAATGTTCTCGCATCATTCAACATAACAATTTTTATGTCGTTCATATCAGGCTTTCCTTTTACATATATGCGAAATGGGTAACGACCCCGGAACCCAAGGAGCTGTTCGTCAACCGTGCAGTATTCATGGGGCGTGTAATACTTCTTGCATTTAACTACAAAGCCTTACCTTATTTCGCGAAGTGGTGAAAACTTATGAACTTTCCTGCGCTGTGTTCTCGTGTTTTTATCATCAAAACGCAGTGTTGATGTCAGGAACAGGAATCACTTCAGAGACGTAGTAGGTACATCTGTACAAAGTAGATCCAAACTCAGCAGACCACAGTTCATAGAGATTAGTGTTGCACGTCTTCTGCACCTCTGAAAAATACAATAGTCCAAAAAATGCTTCGATTTCCTCAAGGCTATATCACCGTGATATGACTGGGGAACTGCAAGTTCTAAACGCTGCCGTTCTATTTCCTCATTTGTGTTCAGCAGTATTTTATTTCGTAGCGCGTCACCAAACAATAGCTGGAAATTCCCAGGTACACTGCGAGGCGCCGTTTTATTGCCCCTAAAATACAGGCTCAAGCCCCAAAAGGGTTGCGGTTTTTTACACAGTTAACATTTTATAATACCCATTTGAAATATGACAAACAACCTCCAAAAGATGACGGATGTCTAAAGCTGCAGGACACATACGAGGATACTACTACTCTAATCCCTATCCCCGTGAAATTATTTCATAAATATTTTAGAACTATGTTTCTACTTTGAGGACAATAATATAAAAAATGGACCATTGAAAAAAATAATGGATAGCACTACACATCCCATTATGATTACAATACATAAAATAAGTTTCAAATCAAGTAAATGTTTAAATAAAACTATATTCAATAAATAAAGAGTTAAAAACGAAAAAGTGATCAAGATACAGTTTTTACACAATGACCAAAACACTTCCATGAAAGACTTCCACTTCAACTTCCAGCGGACCCCAGACCATTTTTACTATCTTATAATGTTGCACATAGCCGGTTAATCACTGTGCCACACGCAAGGATCTTTTCTTTAAGTGTCAAAAGAAATTTTCATTCAGGTGAGTTACCGATTTTTCACGTTTGGCAAAAGTTACAGCAAATAAAAAAAATTCTGGGGTCCACTGGACCACAGTGTGCCCTTCTAGGGTTAAGTGCCTCGTGCATAACGGCCACCATGCACCAAGAAACTAATTTATACTTGAAGCAGTAAAACTCCAACGCAACTCCACGACACATCAGCCTTCAAGGATTTTTCTTCCCAGCATTGTTTGATAAAAACGATGTGTCACCTCTTTCTCTCCGTTCTCCACGACCCTTTATCATGGAGACATCAAGTTGGGCATTGGGACATTCAGCGAGAATCGATTGCCTCGTTGATTTTTTCTAGAGACATTCCTGTCAGCTTGATTTACGTAAATGTCTACTTTACGTGGTATCAACGTTCTGAAATACTAAATCTCTGGCTGTTTTTTCATTACACGATGTGCCGCAAATCGTCAGTACTTATTGGTCATCAGCGAGGACCTAGAGGGTGAGTTTCCTGCTGCACGTTACTTTTTGGTTCATTCCCTCCTAAGTATACCAATTTGTTCAGTTTTTGCCCAAAATCATTGTTATTTCCTCTTAAAATTCTAAATCTATTTACTTTTATGCTAACGATAAATTTTTCATCCAACAGTTTACTAAAATAACGCCACAAGCCTCACGAATCTTAGGCTCTTTCTACGCCAAACCTCTTTTATTAGAGCGGAAAGAATTCGATTTTTATAGAACCAATTATTTCGATAAGCCAATATTGTGAATTAATTTATGTAATTTAATTCTTCACCTCATATCATGGTCGTGCCAGCTAAAGGTAAAACATTCCCATTTTATATGTTTAGAACTAAAAATTTCTGTTCTCTTAAGACAAATTCTTGGATATTATTCAATTCCACGATTGACCTAGCCGTTTTTCTCACTTTAATAACTGGATCACCTTAACATTGCCTCAGGAAGAGTTTTCAATTATATTTCTTTTTGGCTTTTAAAAGCTGTTTCTTCAGGCATAGAGCTTGACGTTCTCCTCAAAGTAATTGATGCTGGAATTTTATAAAGGGATATTTACCTTTCATGACTATCTTCATCTACATACTACTCTACAAGCATTGGGCTAAGGTTATAAGGACACCAGCCATCGAAGAGGAGGGTATAAAGAAAAAGACGGGGGGAGAAGACAAGTTAATTGTATTGTTGGAGTTGTGGCTAATGTTAGTTTCAGGCAGTTTTCGCTATAATCTCTAATGGTGTGTGGCAAGAAATAATTTTTAACCAATCAGTTCGGGAGTGTATCTCTCTTATTTTGTCGTCTCTGTCAGTTCTAGAGACATAGCGTGTGGTCAAAATACTATCCTCCGAGTCGCACTAAATCCCACCTGATCTGAACTTTTCAAGTAATCTAAGTATAACGAGTTGACTCCGAGCCTCGAACGGCTCCCAACATAGTCCTTCCACCAGATGTGTAACGAATTCTATTCTCTCGTACCACTTTTTAACTAAGAGTACAACTTTCGTCTGAATTTTATTTACTTTGTGATCTAAATCAGTGTCCTAAATACTCGCAGCGAATTTAAGAAGTGGCCTAACCAGAGCGAAGTGGTATCTCTTTTGTGTCGGAGAACCTTCATACAATTCTTTTGTTAAATCATAGTATCTGCAGCGTCGCAAATACTTCATGTGTTTTTCCTTCTCGCTAGGTTTGAATATAAGGTGATTCCCAGGAATTGGACTTAATCGGACACCTTCATATTAACACCGTTCACCTTAAATATATAGAATTGGTGTGATTTCTTTTGTATGAAGTGTAACGCAATGCATTTTCTATGGTTAATTTTGAGCCCCCAATAAGGACGCCACAAGTTACCGTTGTTGAGGCCCGATGAGAGAACTTTTACTTCAACATTTGAATCGATTGCTCGGTTGATGACGGTATCTTAGGGAAATTATCTAATTTTGCTACATACTCTACAGTGATATAGTTTTGTTCAAATGAGGTATATCAGGGGGCTGATCACGCTTCATTGTGGGACGCCGGATACCACCCTAACCATGTTGGAACTAATTCCATCGATACCTACTTTATGTTTGCGTTAGGGTAGAAAATCACGTGTTGAATACACTGTTTTTACGTTTACCCAGAATAACTAAAATTTTCTATTAATTTTTGTGAGAAACCTTGCGAAATGCTTTTTATAAATGCAGCAATATCACGTCAAATTGGCTTTTCGCTTCTCATTATTTAAGAATATGATGGATGAAGAGCCCAAGCTGGGTATCGCAAGATCTACTCTTCCAAAAATCGTACTGACTGCGGCAAAATTCGGGGGTTCACGGGATTTGTCGGTATGTTCCTTGGCCTTCTTTGTTTCTATTTTAAATATTGGAGTAACATTGGCTATTTCCCAGTCTCTATCTTCTCTCGCATATGACAAAAATGAATTAGGTTTCTCATCTAATGATTCACCTCTTACATTTTTACTGAAGTTTCGTAAAGCAGTACGCACTGTTTCCTATCTTGAGCGTTGAGTAATATAGTTTTCTCTAGACTGGACTTCCGTCATTTTTTCCCATGTTTGGGGTTTATTTTAAGTACAATGCATAAAATCTTCTGCCACCTGAGTACCCAATTAACTTCGTTATAGTACAAGTGAGGTCTTTAGCTCTCGTGTTTCAGCTTTGTGGTAGATTACACATCCACTCCTTTGGGTGGAGTTTCCAACGATATCTTAGCTACTCCACGCTTCTTAGATGTTTTCTTTTTTTTAAATTAGCTTTGAATACCCAGAATGAAGCTTTAATTGTCCCTCCGAATTTAGAGAAATCATATTTTTCGCATTTTATTTTAGTTTTAATATGGACTCTACTGTTGTTTGAAAGTTCCATTAATTCTCTTTTTTTACCACTAATGCCCTCAAGGATATCGATTTATTCAATCATCTTAGGGTAACTGACAACCAAGTCGTCCAATAATATGTTTCCTCAGGTGGCTATGTTTACAATTTGTCCTAGACAGTTGTTGGAAGGTGTATCGGTTTTCTGATATTTTTCAGCACTGTTTCCCAGTGTATTGAAAAAAGGTTGAAATCCCTTCCAAAAATTATTATTATGTTGATGTCTCTCAAGGCGAATGTCAATATTTAAGCTTCTAGTTGGTGTACATCTTTGTGAAAATCGTATGGTCTGTAAAATGAACAACCATATGTGTATACTCTTGTGTTATTTTCGCCATCAGTAAACAGGATTCTTTGCACTCAGATAAGTGTACGAATGCTCTCTGTTTTTGGCTCCCGTTTTATGGAATGACTGACTAATTTGCATACAAACGAGGACACCCTGTTACCAGTGACACAGCGTATTGTTTCACTTAAAGATTACATAAAGGCTAAAAAAATTGAACCCATGGCTGCATTATTACCTAACGCATTGAATAGATGAAAGAAAACAGCCTTCATAATGAGGCAAACTCAGCAGAACTCTATCCTTCTTTTGTAACAAACTCGGGGCGTATTGTCGTTACTATTCAGTTCATCTATCCGCCTGGTTAGTAGCACTCTAGATGGAAGATGTCAAAAACTCATTGGCTTTAGATAATTGGGTTTAATACAATCATAGTTATGCCATGGTGATGTAAAAATTTTTGGTCCCGTAAAAACATATCTTGATAACTATGTCTGCCTCACGTAGCACTCGAGACTACTGCTTCGTGCTCTGTTGCTTTTTCTACGGGACTACGAAGATAGACGCCACGGCTGCATTGATCTACTGAAACGGGTACGCAGAGGGAGATTTCTGTTTGAGGCTTTCGCAGCGCTGTTGTGCTGGTGTCTCCATGTTTTTCGGGCAAAGCTGCGTCGGTGTATCTTTATGATGACGTTTCGTAGCCAATGCAGGCCACATCTTCAGATCAAGTCCGAATGACTCGGACTTGATCTGAAGATGTGGCCTGATTGGCTACGAAACGTCATCATAAAGATACACCGACGCAGCTTTTCCCGAAAAACATGGAGACACGCAGAGGGAGATTTTATTGGTAACCAAAGAATGCTTCTGTACGCATGGAAGATGTCCCTTCTTAGAAAGAATGAAATTGTGAACCGGAAATATTGAATGGTATAGATTTCAAATCAAGCGGAAATATTCAATAGTGGGATCAGGTTGAAAAAGTCAATTGTCACAGACGAAACCAGGGCACTGAATTCAAATGTTAATGATAGAATTGCTTTTGAAATCGTCTAGAGTAGCAGCACCTGCTTTTTGCTCAGAGTTTTGTGGTGACTATGTGTTAATTTCAGAGGAGTCTAGACTATAGGACGATCAAATGTATTTGCTCTGAATAGGTCAGCGGATATCAGGTTGGAGCGCTGCGTTAGTTACCGTCTGTTCACATCGTTAATGAAGGAAACCTTCCGCTTGATCAGCTCTTTATTTATAATTCTACACGATGTATATGTTTATACCATTATTATACCTAAAACCTTGTAATGGCGTAGAAGCATGAATTTGCTAGTTGATTGCAAAATTTACGGATTTAAATTTTACGAATTTTAACTATGCAATTATGGTTTCAATTCGCATATAAATTGATAACTTATTTTAAATATTTTGACTTACCTTCAATCGGGAAGAATAAAATAAGAAGTAGCATGGGCTAATAATATACAACTGATGACAAATGCTCCCATATACTTGGAGACTTTTGGAGATATTTCATCTTCGTTGATTGAGTATTGTACATTAATTAGTATACAGTTAGAATTGCGCCAGGAATTCATGTATTGAATAATATTATAAAATGTTTAATTCTCGCTGTGATTCAATGAATAATTACTTTGTGGTTGATAGTGAGAATTGGCCCAAGCCCCTTGAATTTTGTTCCTTAAAAATTATTAAACCGGGTGTACTGATATAAAAATGCAGGGAAAGGTTGAGGATCGCTCATTTTCAATGTTCAATGCGTAGATCTATGTATTCTTTAAAGTTTATGTCTCAGTTTATGACTACAGAACATCATCCTCGCTGAAGGCTCTTCACTTTTGCTGTAAAATTAAAGAGAAATGTGCAGTATAAATGATATTTCCCTAATCCTCTTTTGTCTATAAACCCGAATCGATATTTTGGTAACCCTGAAGTGACGAAGCATCTCTCCTCTGCTCCGCGGAGGCAAAGTTTGCCTGCATCAAACTTAGCACTACGTGAGAAACTCGTGCGCTAATGCTACTAACTTCGTTTCCTTCTCTTTTCAGCTAGGCTCGAGGAGACTTCGGCAAGCATTTCCGGCCCTTGATTCGGCCGGAGGTATACGACCTGGCTAAGCTGTTCTGCACGGAGGCTTTCCAGACATGTCCTCTCTCTCCGTCCAAGGCCATGTGCTTGATTCCACTCCCACCACGAGCCTGTGAACGGCTCAGAATTTATAAAAACGTTCCAGTATCTCGACTGACGTAAGTCAAACGTTTCTTTGTTATTTTTTAATTCCGAAGCTATCAGATTCCTATCAATGATTCAGCGCTTATACATCAGATTTCCCATTTTTACCGAGCTTGAGTCACATCTGTCTAAAAATAATAGGTAATATGTAAAAAAACATTTAAAAAAACCACACTTATTTTTTCAAAACTTTTTTTATTTTCTCTCTATTTTAAAGAATTTAAATTCAAGTGTAGGTAATAAAAAAAATTCATCACTCCTATTAAAAGGCGGGCGCTTGGGGAATATATTGATATAAATGACGGAGGTTGGATGTTGTTTAAGAAAAAAGCGCCCGCGCTTTTAGTTTTATTTTTTATTTGCTTTTTAGTACACCTGAATATGTATAAGCGTGGTTTAAAAAAAGTATTTTTTTACATACGATTATTTTCTACTTTTTTATACTTTATATTAACTGTGCCATGGTTCTTCAAAGTTTAGATAATTAGCATTTCTTCTCACTATGAATGCTACTTCTACTAGCGCCATCTGTTGGCAAAATACTTTTTTCCATATAAAATGTAAACCATTTAATTTTAGTAGAATAACTTGATAATTAGTGAGTTTAATGACTGATTCATGCTTTATCATCGAGGGTAAGTAAGCGTGCCAAATCCAAATTTCAGCTCGATTGAACATTGGAAAGTGGGTTGGATTTCGATCACAATATTCCACCCAGACAAACCAACGAACAACAAACAAACAAGTGAAGTTAAAATAACGTGGTAGAAATGGCTGATAGATAGAGTTGGTGTTGCCTTTATTCTGAGTGGAATAAGATGTTCCGTTCGTCATGTCTCACCTTCAAAAGGTTGTTTATTTAATTTGTTTCTTTATTTCTTGTTTATTGAACTTTGTTCGTATATTTTAAAAACTTCTATTTTCTACTTGCAGGTTTAGGCATGAATGAATGAACTAAGACGAATGATAGTAAACGCGTAGAAATTAAATCAAAATATACCTACTTACAATATCAATGTTGCTTTGTAACGAAATAGTGTAACCATGTTCTGTTAAAAATGGCTGAATTTTATTTCTATTCATTGACTATTGTAATGGTTGATCATTTTAATGCCTCCCTTTGTAAAAAACGCTTACGTTATCAGGTGCCAATTGAAAAATTGTGTACGGTTGAGTATAGTGAAACCCGAACTACAGTTGTTTCTCAGCTTTTAATTCTTATATCAGTTGGTCTTTGTGCTATGCAAATGAAGGGAAAGGTAATAAGTATGAAAATCTACGCGGCCTCTAAGGTGTGTGGCAGGGCGTAATTCCAAACCAGGTCATACCAAAACTCTAGAATATATCTGTGATCCAGAGCTTTATTCAAACCATAAAACACATTGCCTTGCTGTTTTTGGCTTTTATACAAAATATGAATTTAAGCTAAATAATTCTGCGTACGTGGAAGGTACTTCAAACGCAATAAGTCCACTAACCATCATTTTACTCGTGCGTTATTATTGGGTATTGTTCATCATCCCATGCAGTTATTGGAACCTGAAAAAAAACAGTGCTAGCTATTTTGGTCCCCAGTCTAATGCGGAAAATTGACATTTTAAACCTGTCCTTCTTGCGACATCTCTGACTGATATTATGCACGTGATATAACACACCACATTAGCCGATGGTTTTTAATGCGTGCTCTACGTCTTCAGAGAAGAAACTCGCCTTAAATGTACTGAGGTGGTTAAGCCTATCCATTTATCTACGCTGATATCTGGACGAAAACTCTAGCGGTTCTTATCCCAGGTTTATGCAGATCCCGGATGCATAACAGGTCCCATGTAATATAACAGATGACTGGCATAATGCTGATGAAAATTGAGATAAATATCTCAAATTAAAAACATTTAAGGAAAGGAAGTATGTGTCTTCATTTCAAATTGACTGACAAATAATACCTACACGCTCCCAGAAAACCTGCTCTTTCGTAGTGGTTTGGGCCTCCGAGGCCCTTGAGTGCTATGCGATTGATGTTTTACTGCTCATCGATCACGTTCCAGAGATATTTCAACTGAAGTTCCCGCAAAGGCTTCCCTGTAAAGAAAATGAAAGATAATGGGACTTCATTACAAAGTGGCATTAATTTTATGCTCTATGCATGCATGTTTCACTCAAATTGAAATTGGAATAAATGAAGTGGAACTGAAATTGAATTTCTCAACGACCACCCGTTAATTAGAAATGAAATTAAAAATTCAAGTTGCTCATTAGTTACAATAATTACTTTATGGACGTCAATTCGGTGCACCTAATGTTTATTCAAATGGCAGGCTGTCCTTTTAGAGGCCATCTTCGTAACTTTGTGATATATAGAAAGGTTTTTACACCCAACCTGTAATGGTACCAGTGAAAGTAATGCTCACAGAATATTTTTAAGTAAAGTATAGAATAAGTATAGGATGAATACATGGATGATGCAATTTTAGCTTACTAGCGAACTCCTTTAAAGAGAGTTTGTGAATTTTATGCGTGGGTTTGTTTGATTTATGTTTTGTAAAGTAATCATTGCCCTTGTCTAGCTGTAAAATACTTTATAGCCACGTTCTTCTTTTATTTATTTAAGTCGAACTCCTGTCTATAATTTCGATCCTTATTTCGTCTTACAATATCATGGGAGAAAATTTAGAATTCCCTCAAGTCAGGCTATTTTTGGTAGATTGGTGGATGACTTAAAAATATGTATGTACGTATTTATACATACCGTATGTTGGGCGTTATTACGCATTATATTTAAAATATACAAAAGCAATCGTTAAAAACGTTCCCTTGGTCTCTTACGAAGCCGAGAACGATCATAGTTTGCATATTAAAAATTATATTCTTAAATAAATTAGCTACTTGCCACTATCCAGGTTGGCTTTTGTGCAATTTCTTTTCGAACCGAGGAACCACGTGGCTGTAAGGAGGAGTGTAATACATGGTCCTTAGAATTATAATTTATGGGAAATTCTACCAATGCCACTCTATTGTCTGACTGTGTAAAACTTGAAAGCTCTGGCTATCGGGAGAGCTAAATTATTTGATGAGGATATTACACCCTTCAGAGTGAGGCATAAACTTATTTGGTAATGTCTGAATGACAAATTTGAACTTACAATTGAAGCTAGAAACCTTTTATAAGGAACGTTATAGAATATGGTTCCGCAATTTCTTGAGAGTAATTGAATACAGAATTCAATATTTATTAACCAAGTACCGTACCACACGGGCATGGTGACTCCGGTCATCCAGCTAATCGCTGGGTTGGTTGGTAAGGGAAGGATTATAGAAGAACGGAGGAAGGGTGGAGAGAATCCTATTGTCGGCGTTAGACTGTTCTTGTCGAAAGGCAATTAGAATACCATGGTTGAACGACTCGTATTCTTGGACTCGTATGAATGGAGTATTGTACATGAAGTTTCCAAGGCATCATACCTGCCATCTCAGTAGTATTCCATATTCCACTGTAAAATCTCCGCCACTTCTTTATCCTCACAAAAGCTGTGTGTCAATGGGGTAAAGATGAGGGATTTGGTCATAAATGAGGAATTTATGATGCGCAATGTTAGAGTTGGAATTTGGGGGCGTTATGAAAAAAAACACTTAAGATTTTAATTAAGTACCTATGTGTTCTCATAATTTTCATTCAAAATGATCATTAAAGTATGATACTTAACCGGTTACTTTGGGTCACAACCGTGATATTTTTCGTAGGTTACGGAATTTCTTTGTTTTTATTCCATATTTATTGTATGTACGATGTAATTTCGTTTACTCCTCTAATTTGCAGTTACAAGAATTATTTCTTTCAATGCATAGCATTTATCAATTTGATTTATAAATTCAATCAATGTATAGCATTTGAATTCATGTGTTACACGCGCTCAGGTGGTCAGTATTACTATTAGTATTGCCAAGCACTACTTCTTCGTTTTTAGGAACGCTGATTTACAAGACCATGTATTCCGCTACAGTAGTATTCTTTGTTATTTACCTCTTGATGCTTAATAAAAATTATTATTCAATACCAGTCATCAGTATATGACTAAGTGCTCATAGTAACCGTCAAAGGTGGTCACCTTAATAGCGCGTTTAATTGGAATTTTATGAATGCGGCCGTTAAAAACATGATGGTAGCTTATATGCTAACCGCTGTCCAGACGAATTCGAAAACTTACAAAGGGCAAAGTTCACACAAATAGAAGGTATTTTTAACTCGGAGAAACACATTTCCAGGAGATCCAGAATCGTGTGAGAGACATATATAATATTATGAAAATTCTGGGTATAATTGGTATGTCCAAAGAAAAGTATTTCCGTTCTGTAATGGGTGAGCGTTTCCTGCATGCATGTACTGTAGGACATGTACTTGTGGCGACGTTGCGAGGGCTATTTTGACGCCAATCTCTAGTTGCCGGCGTTCCTCACCCTCCAGCCTCCACTTAGGCCGCGTCCGAATTCGGCGTAAGGATCCTTCCAAGTGCGCATACACGTCCTTCCGAGGGCGGCGGACATCTTGAAGGATGTCCCAATTGGATAAGCCTCCTCTCCGTGGCAGAGCGCTTCCATCGATGATGCCACGGGATGATGCATTGGGTGCATACTTCCTCGTGTCCTCGGGCCGCCATTTTGGAATGTTCAGCCTTGGGAGTACATCCGGGGGACGCGCAGCACGCTTTGCATTTGTTTCATATGCCACTTTTAGGAAAATTTAGAACAGATCACAGAACTTGCGTAATGTGTTAATTACTCAAGAAGTTGGGAAATATCCATGATATTTCCCAACCATTTCCATATCCATGATAGCCTTCTGCTTCTAATCGTGCTCTATATTAAAGTGGAAACAGTTTTGTTGGTTAAAGTTATCTCTAGGAATGAGAAGGAAGCTCTGTATAAAAAATAACCTTGAATGCATAATGTCAGTACAGTGATTTTTTAAATTTATCTCCGGAATAATTTTTTCGTACATTTTCTTAATACGAATGAATATCTAGTTGACCTCATTGCAATTTCTCGTAGTAGTATACCATGTCTTAACAGCGAAAAGCAACGACCTGAAGAAAGAGACAACCTAAATAAAGAGATAAACTAAAATTTCCTAATTAAGTTGCACCGGAAAACATGTTTAAATTAGATAAAATTAAAGACAAGAATAAAAAATTTGAAGGTTAATTAAGAAATATCTACCTATCAAGAGTGTCAATATAACTAAAATATGTGGTAGATATCTACTGTAGGAGTGTTTAGTTATAGTTCGGTGCTTTTAATTAACCTTCGCCAACGTAACACCATCCTTTACTTTTATTTTATTAAAGTGTTAGTTTCTCCGGTGTAGTTTCTATTTGGGAGTTATATTTTTCTAAATTGGTGTATAACTAAAAGTGCTTACTTCAAATTTCTTAAACTTAATACAAACTCCTACCGCAAATGAAATGGTAAGAAAATACAGAGGCTTAAATAAAAAAATATAAATCTAAATAACTGTTATGGGAGGCATTTCAAGGTTAGAAAGATAACACTGTGGAACAAGTCGAAACTTTTTTTTGCTTCCTGAATGAAATTTTTTAGTGCTTATTATAAATTTTTTTGATAAATTTAAACAATAAAATTTTTTTCTTTGATATTTTTGTCTCATGGATGCCAGCACTATGCACAAGGATATCCGAAATCGTACATCTACGAGGAAGCACCTTGGCACCTCGCCTATCCTTGAGTCCTTGAATCCTAACGAATTCGGACGCGGCTTAGATATCTCGAAGGTTCGTAAGCCGCTTCTGACAAATTCTAGAAGTCTCGGAGGCGAATATAAAAAGGCACTGCGTGGCGTTAAGACAGTTCGAACTCAGTTATCGACCCCATGATCCTGGCGTACTTTCTGTAACTGGGCTATCAAGTAAATACAGGTGAAAAAAGAAGCGGGCTTGCTTATTCAACCCTTCTCGATCCCACCTGTGCACTGTATGAATGGCAACTGTTGGTCTTACGGTGACCAACTCCATGACATGAGAATTAAGGTGCGTCGAAAAAAATCAGAAGCGGCGAAATAAATCGTGTTGACGACAGTGAAAGCAACGCGTCGGTCATAGGGGAAAATCACTCGCAAATGCTAAACGCATACGGCACGTACACTCGCGCAACATGGCGCGTGGACGGAATTCTTTAATTGGTTTCTGGAAAACTTAACGTGAATGCAGCTGGAGACATATCTATTTCTCGCTTACGCCCAGCATGAATCTCCGTCCTCGAGCCGGAGGGGGTGGAGGATCAAGGGATTCGGGCGCGGAAGGTCTCATCAGCATTAGGATTCCCTTCCTCGGCGTCGCTCCATTCGAATTCCTACCGCCGCACCGTCCCCTGCTCCTTCGTCGTAGCCCCCTGTCACATTCCCCTTTGATCTTGCCTCCTCCCTCCCTCCACCTCCCCTTCCCAAGCATTTCCTTCCCTCCCGTCCCAAGATCCCATATCTTCTGACCTCCCCCCAGGCCCCTCTGCTAAGCTGAACGCCGGGCTCAGTCCTCCTGGGGGAAAAGTTCTCGTTTGTCTCTTCCCTCCTCGTTGCATGACCATCCTTGTCTACCGCATTGCCCTTCTCGACGTTGGTGAATCACATTCCTATAAAGACGAACTTCAGCTACGGGGAAGGCTTTTGCCAAAATATCGCTCGGATCCTTCTCATGTATGTGAATCAACTCTTCTACTGCTATAGACGGAGACGTTGCATGAATTATCAAGGGATATATTTTTATCATTTCTCTCATAAAAGTATTGAAACATTATGTAACTCATTGAGTAAATTAATGCCCTCATCTAGCTAGGTTCATTCTTGGCGAAGGCCGTATTTTCCCCATGAGCTCATTATTAAATGTGGAGCTGCGGCATTCGTGATACTCACCAATCTCACCCAACTTCGTCTATCGGAACACATGTATGGGCGCATCAAAACTAATTCGGAGTAGTGTTCATTGATAGCCCAGTTGTATCTCCTTTCTCTCTCGGGCACTCATTGAATGGCCACGGAAATTCGATTGACAGTTAACTGCGTGACGTGATATTATCCTGCATGAAGATTCACCTCCTCATAATCAAAGCTGACCGAGATTTGTTCTTTTTAAATGGTGAGAGAGTCACAGTAGCATTTTCTTCGACTAATTTGAGAGCACATTAATGGAACACCGCCTGGGACGCCACATGTTCGGGGGCAATGGATCGTTAGATATAGTCCTCTCGACTGGTAAGCTAATTTTTCACGTGAACAAATAAGGTTATGGTAATAAACGTCTTATTATAAGTACGAAAAACCATTCAATCACATTTAGGAGGAAGGATTGCCTCCATGTTAATCATATAAACGCGTGAGACTTAAAATTACGCCGGATGGTAATAAATTGTAATAGTAAAAATTGTGGACCGGAAAAACATATAATTTCTCCTAATCTCGGAATTTATTTTAAAATTTTTCAAGCGTTTGCGGTTGACCATATTCGATTTATTTATATATTTAGTGCTACGATTCCCAGTTAAATAAAAGTTGCAATAGAAAATAATTTAATAAACTAGCACTTGAACCTTCTTCATAACACTATTTCTTCATAATTTAGGTTCAAGAAAGGGTAAAGGTTCCATGATATGTTTTGGCGTCTTTGATGGAATACTTTTTGATGTTTCGTGGTATTTTAATTTATTTTTTAAATTTATAGATACATAGTCCTCATATTCGTTTCCCGAATAGTTTACTAATCCCGCTCACCTCTTTTACTAGCCTATATATAATTTCTGAAATCTGCCGGTCGATATACCATTCATGGAACGTGGGAAAAGTTACCGTTATAATTGATTTTTTAAGACATGGAGGTCTACTCATTAGTTTTTGGTACATTATATACCTATCCTAAAATTGGCGATAGAATTTTTAGCTGTTACAATTGAAAACCTTTAGTTTTAGCTTTCCCTCCTAGCAATTCTTCATTTAAAATGCCCTTCGAAGGGTCAGGATCCTTGGTTTAACTGGTTGCAGCTCTTTTCCTCATGTGGTATTCTGCTTAGCGGGAAGAACTTAAGTACGTTTTCAACAATTTAACTGTACCCTAACTATCTTTGTACTGTTAAAATCTAAACGGACTGTGACACAGTTGACAGTTTCAAGCGTAATTGTGTAGAAATTTTCGTTCTTGGAACGAAAACTAAATTTAGAGCATTACAATTGCCACTATCAATATATCTAAAGTCCATGGTTTTGAAAAATACTCTTTTGTTGATGATGTGTCTATAAAACGAAACCATGGTATTCTATAAAAAAACTGATATTGAAATTTGAAGTATTTTAAGTTGACTTTTCGTTCAAAGAATCTTGGAAATATTATGTTTAACCAACAATCATTGCTGAATGATAGTAGAACACTCGTTATTTTTTTTCAATAAGGTTTTAAGTTGAATCATTTAGTGTAATACCCAATGGCCCTTATGTTAGATGAAAAAAATTAAGGCAGATGTTGTTGCTACAAAACCTTTTGCCTATGGCGTTTGACGATACTTAATCTAAAGAGGTGAACGCTTACTGGGAAATGAATTACTGCCTGCTAAGTGGCACAATAAAGTAAATTAAATGTGTCCTGGCCATGACTTTCACATAAATAAAATTATCAGTTGTTTCAACGGAAAATTTTATGCTCACATACCTTCTCACTTCTCCTTCTATCATTTTATCGTTTCAGTAATACCAGCAGAACAAAATTTCTCTAAGACTATCAAACTTGATGAAAAATGTTAGTATAATGTTTGATGCAACATCATAATGGTTTCATGCTATCTATCCACTTTTGTTTCTTAAATAATATCATATTTTGTAAGCTGACCATTTTCCTATGTATAATAAACAATTCGTATAAGGTTGATATTTCAAGGGGAAGAAATAGAACTTCTCTATGTAGGCTCTCGTTAATAATAGCATTCTTAGAGCCTAAATGTCATACTGCAACTACCAACTCTACTCTCCTCTATGAATATGTAGCCTTATATGTTATGCAGTGTTTTCCAAGAACCAGGTTTTGCAAAACATTTCATTATTTCACGATTTGAAGATGAATGTCCCATTTCAAAATGAAAGCTAATTTTTCTAATCAGCGCCCATGGGATGAAATCAATTTACGTTCAAACGAAAATAAAGTTGCTTTGGTGTGACGTTTTGCAAATAAATTTTACATTTGCAAAATGATTCTTAGGGTGACACTAATTAATTACTAATTAAACTTAAATGCCAATTATTGAGGCCTTCTCTTAAAGCAGAACAATATCAACACGGTTATTTTCGTTGTAAGCAATTAAAGCATTGGCTACGTGTATTTGCGGACTAATGTGGGATAAAGAGTGTACTGAGAATAGGTCTCCGTGATAAACTGGATGCCATCTTTCATTATGTATTTAAAACTATCTGAGAAAATAATTATTCCATTTCATTTCTGCTTTAACAGTGGAATGTATCGATAACATCTATTCTTAACGATAATTCATTTTTGTTAATAATTTTAAAGTATTGGATTGTTATTTTATCTAAGAAACGGAGCATATACCGAAGGTAAAATATTATTCCAACAAAATTTAAATTAATACCTAAATTATTCCAATATTTGAGGAATAAAGGTATTAGGAATGAGTCCTGATGATGCTGCAGTGCAGTGAAACATGTTGGCTCAATAAATAATACTCTTCAGTGGAATAAGTGCAAAGTAATTTATCCTTTTCCTGTATTAGGAATACTATTAAAACAGAATATGTGAAAATAAAAACACGTTGAGGGTTTTTAGGCTGCCATAGTAGCAAATTATGTGAAGATTAGGTGAAATAGCATTCCATTAGCTGCGGAAAAGTCTTTTCGTTGAGCCTCGTAACTAGACTTACGCGGTTAAATGCGAGGTGACTCGAAAATGCTGAAGGAAATAATAAAATATTTGCAGTACACATTTTTTTTTAGTTGGACTTTTGGTTTTTCATGTCAATCACAGGGGAGGGCATTACCGCTAGTGAAGAGTCCTCGTTGTTGAGTTGTAATGGAGTCCGCGCGGAGCGGGGAATGCCCGAAATTTTTGCTCACGCCGGCGTTAACTTGTCGGGTGGAGAGCGGAAGCCGGGTGAAGGAGGGCTGGCCACCGAGGATGACCGCTGGAATGGGTGGTGCCTCCACCCGGGAGGCGAGGATCGGCGCGTTGCAGCCCTCTCCCCGTCCATTAGCCGCGTGCGCCCCCGTCCCGGCCCCTCACGCACATTCCCCGCGATCCACTCCCGGTCGGCGGGGAATCTCCGGCCGCCGCGACTTAATTTCCACCCGCTGCCGAACCGAGAATAATTAATTATTGCGTGGCGAGCTTCCCCGATGAATTTTTGACGCTCTCGGATGGGTTTGTTTCGATTGTCGTGGGTGGAGAGGGCGGTTGCTGCATGTTGTGCCCGCTCTTGCGGTGGCGTGGAGGGCGAACCGCCGAGAGTTTGCTGCTTCTATGCTCTCGAGGTTTCGTCAGCCGATCGAAAATGTTTATGTTGCTCTTCTGTTGGAAAATAGTCGTGTACACATTGCAGCCTATCTCACAGTTGTCTTTGTAGATTTAAGGTAGTTTGAGCGAAAAAACACTTCACCTAGAATTTAATGAATTTGGCCTCATGCTTAAGAAAAAATCTCATCTTTCCAATGATATCAAAATATTAACCCCTTCCCGAAGTACTTTTCAAGTAATTTGCCGGAAAATATAAGCTGTGTTACATGGGATAGATTACGGCTGTGCGCGCCAGATAGAGAATATTGAAATAATAGGAATTAATAACACCTAGATTTCGTCAAAAAACTGACGGTGTGTAGTTTATATTTTTCCTCAACTATTGATAAAAACTAATCTATTGCTCACCGCAGTAATGTTTCAAGAATCGAAAAAAAACTTCTGTTTTGAAGGTT
The DNA here is from genome assembly GCA_963573305.1 of Pyrrhosoma nymphula. Lineage (NCBI taxonomy): Eukaryota > Metazoa > Arthropoda > Insecta > Odonata > Coenagrionidae > Pyrrhosoma > Pyrrhosoma nymphula. The sequence goes on along the minus strand of OY754332.1, from coordinate 97,718,298 downwards.
ATTTGGTCGCACGGCGTGAAAAAATGAGTGAAATTAGAGAATTATCTAGATATATTTATTTAGTCACAGAGAATGTATGTCATTAACTATATTTTTTTACCATTAATAATACAATATTTACTTCACACTTCTTATTGACGCTGAAATTAAAAATATAAAATTGGAATATGTTCTCCATTATGACTAGGGAAATTTCTTGCTCAAACTATCTTAAGGTTACTAAGCAAAGACCAAAAGCTGCAAGCGGGAAAACGACAGCAAGGATTCATAGAAAGAATTATATTTTGGCAGAACTTTAATGGATATGAATGCAAAGTGATAATTTTTTATCCTTTAAAATTTTACGAGGAGTTAAAAATTCCCATGAATGATATTTTTTATTACTGAAAGAAAAAACTTCTATGAGAAGTTTTCATCTGTATTTACACAAAATGTTTTAGGGGTAAAAAACTTAGTTTCGTTTTACAAACTAAGTTTCACGAGACACTAAAGGCAGTAGCAGAATTTAATACTTATATAAATTAATAAATGTTATTTGAAAGCTGCGTTTGTGTGCTAATTTTACAAATAGCAAATGTTTTGCTACTTAAGATGAGCCGTGCTATATGACATCCAGCCGTCGAAAAAGACTAAATATCATCCACGGTTGGAGTCGTACCTGATGGTTATGAATATTCGAGTAAGTGTCTGCTGAAAACATTTTGTTTGAAAAGATACCAAGCAAAAGTTATAGTATCCTGGTAATTTTATGTAGCTCTAAAAATTGGTAATAATTGGTTAAAATCACTCCATAAAAATTTAACCTTAGATTTTAAAGACATGGTATAGCATTTGAGGTTGTAGAGTAGGAATTTCTGATAGAGTAGAAATTGTTGATAGAGTGGTCTTATATATTTTTTATGTATGTCCTCAATTTAACATTTCCTAATTCCCCCCTGGAAAAATGTGCAGGCCCGATTGGAAGGCGAAACAAAGCTTTTCGAGTTTTTCTATTGGATCAGCCAGAGTGAGTCAACGCTTTTACTTTGTAATGGTGGGAAAAACCAAGTTCGACGAACTTTTGTTAATGATTTATTCATTAAAATTGAATCAATGAAAACATCCCACGCTATTCCACAGCCCGTAGCCGTCACGGCAACACTATTTTGATCTTCTGAATTAATTATAGAAATCGATAAAAATACGTCCCTTTCTTATCGACGCCTCACCGGGGATTTGGAGACCAGCCCAAGCCCATGAACATTTCATCCGAGCGGAATCCGAACGGAAGTACTCCACGCTTCCGAAAGCAATTTGTTTCATCGTGTAATGGACTGCCATCACCATGTAAGTGAAAGTTTTAAGATCATAAATTATCGAATATAATCACATTGATTATTTATACTGTGGATTTACTTTAAGTTGAGATCAACTGATCATAAATATGATTAATACTGCATAGTAGCACGGCGAAATCATTGGCTTTTGCTCGCTCTGGATTTTCGCTAAAACCCTAAGCAATCAATATTATTCCACCTTGCGTTCCTAAGCTATGGGATATACAGGGAATTTTCAGGATTAATAATAGGATTCGTATTTGTATTGAATCATCAATATGGCATGGACTTTTGCGTCTGCTTTTTGTAGACCCTCGGTTTAATATCAATAGGGTAAATGGGAATGATTTCTGCAACACCTTTTCGCAAAGTCAGATGGCGTTATCTCAACGTTCAGATATTGAGCTAGCAGATGGAACACGAGCTGAAGGCTAAAATCACGTAAATTTTAATGGCCATGGTGGACCTCGTTTCCATTAGATGAACCTCGCCATATGAACCTGTGACTTAGCTTTCACCTCAAATGTATTTACGATCGGCCACGATGGGAACACACGTAAACTAGTGGTTGCAAAATTGGCCCTGATATAAATAGAATCTGGAACCTGCCGTATGCAGTGCATCCATTCTTCAATCGCGCGAGATATTGAGGCGCTGATCATCAAATTTTCAAGAAATTGGTAAAATTTATCCTAATAAACACAATTTAAAAAAAGTATACTATATCACCTGTGCTATGGAAAGAGAAACATCCATCAAATGTGTGGATCCCAAAAACATATGTGTAAATAACATTTAAAGTTACTTTGTCATAGCTTCCAATGAATACATATATACCTTGATGCTGATATTTAATTTGGAAATGCATTGATTGAATCAAGTAACACGTATTAATTTAGAAATGGTTTTTAATTTCTTATGGCTCTACTGGAATACACTAAGAAATGTATGGGTTAAACCAAAGAAAATAAATGCCATTAGTGATAAAAATAACAAGAAGTGCGGTGAGAGATCAAACATTTAAAATATTAAATTATAAATGCCTCCGTGGTCCCGAGAATCCAACGAAATAACTATGTTTGGAAATCCATATTAGCGTTATACACCTTTCGAAGAAACTACTACTTGTAAGTGGACAGCCGTCAACTCCTATCTAAAACCTTTTAAATCTATCTACAGAGTAATCTACCGGTCAAAGGTAGGTTACAATGAAAGTTAGATAAAATCCTCCAGATTATTTATGCGTGCAGGGCTCTATCTATCCCTACTATTCCTTTCCTCATCTCAGTGAATGACTGTCATGTTCTGGGAAATTGATAGTTTGGTAGAGGACTCCCAACCCCACTTTCCAACGGTGTTTTTAGCCTGATACCATCACGGAACGACCTTTCGTCTAGCTATCTGACCTATCTGGCATGGGTTGCCCTACCAGATGAAATATATGGCTGAAATATAAACCAACTGGGATTAGTTGTAACTGATGGTTTTGACAAAGAGCAGGAATACTGAAGTAGTCGTAATGGCGATTCAATTAAAATCATATCTGAATAGCCAGAGAACAATAGAAAAAAAATGAAAGGAATGTTTTTGGCTTGTCTTCATTTTTCAGCAATGTTTTCCACTCCCTTCCATACCTTTCAAAATGTCATTACGGCTGAGTACAGATCAATTAATTAGTAAATGTTTTTAAAATTCTCCACGCCATTAAACTGAACGTTTTGTAAAAATTGAATAGCCTAATATTCTTACGCGAACATCCTCGCTTCTCATGTCCGACTCCAAATTATGCGTCTATGTATTATTTATGATTCCTCATGTGCATGCTACAAATTCGACTTAAGGGAAACAAATGCGACTCGATTAATTAGAAGAAAACTGGACGCGTTTCCTACGCATAGATGCATGATTATAAGAATTGAAATGGCTAATTTTTCTATTCAGATAATAACTTGGCAGCATAAATGAACCTGAAATCTTACCAATGTGCTGCTTCAATTGTTTCAGTAGATTGATTGAAAGGTTAAAAGGATATTAAAATACTTTTGACTTATAAATTCTTAAGTGAAGCATTAATTATCGCTCAGAAATTATGTAACTCAAAATAAACGGTTATTTTTCCGATGAGGCGTAATTGTTGTTCGTCTTATTTAGTAGTGTCTGAGCCGTTACGGCTCTTGAATGATGGTTCTGGCGAATTAAATCAAAATAAGCTAGATAGAGAATGGCCATAGGGTGTCGAGGTCGTATAGGCTAAAGAAATGACTGTAACGGAGCGAAGCCTTGGCCAAGCTTCTGGAAAATTTGCGAGTGGATGGGGTTGGTGAGGTGACTAAGGATCTAGCTTCCCAAGTGCCTGGGTTCAAATCCGGGCAGTGGTGAAGATTTTTCAACGGAATCCCAATTGCTAATTAGGTGCTATTTGGAGAGCAGTACAAATTAGGTACTCTGTTCGTCGGATGGCACTTTAAATATGGTCACTTCGGCAAAATTCGTTAAGAGCAGGATAACGTCGATGCCGGGTTTCCCTCCAACCTTCAGTATTAGTAAATATCCAATTTTTGCTGCTACCAAAACAAGTCTGTGCTTCACGAAAGTTAGGCAATTATACGTATCCTTTAATTTTTTACCTGGTCGCAGGGGAATTAGTGACATCCAGGAATCAAGATAAGTGCTGTTCACGCAACAAATATGATTTTTTTTAAATCGCATCGGTGACACTTGTAAAATCAGAAAGGATAAGAAGACGATGGAGAAGAAGGGCGTGTTTTCATTCCTGTCAATTCAGCCAAGAATTTTTTTATGCTTGAAGAACCACCCTTATCCATATTTTCAATATTTTGAGTAAGAACGGAAGGTCGGGATCCCTGATCCTATAGAGATAAAACACTCAGACCTCCACTTCCCTCTATTGCTCTGTCCGCGATACAGCACGTTTTGGAACGTCCGTGAGTAATAATGACGAGAAATGGTTCTGCGTGCGAAGTAATGAACGCTGGCGATAGGCTTTCAGGCCGTTGAGGTGTGCGATATGATCGCAGGAAACGGATGGCTTGTTATTCGATGTCATTTAAATAATGTCTGGGGGTCGACAAGAGGAGATGGGGATGTTCATGAAGGGAGGCCCGCGGCAAAGCGATTCGGAGTTCGTAATTAGGAATTAGCGATCGGGTAAATGGAAAGGGTGGATGAAGGACTCCTCTTGAGCACCCTTTGCCCCTTACTGAAATCTCAGGCCCTCCAGGCGGAACCCATTCTTTTCAAAATGGGTATACGAAAGAATGAAAGTGATTATGTAACTCAGATTGGATTATTTATCGGTCGTTCAATCCTAAGATTGACTTCAGCCCTCCATCCTTCCTTATCTAATGCTAGTTCGTTTACTCCCTAGTAATACTTGTATTCTTTCCTATTTATTTGGTCTATATATTTATCCCTCGTCCTTTCTTTTTAACTTTTTCCTTTATTTTTTTCTATTACATATATTCCTAACCACCCCTTTGTGCTTCAGAGTTTTTCGAATCCATCTGGCTCTTCATTTCTGTATAGTTTTCCATACGGTCCTTTCCTCGTTCTGCTCTTACTGCATTATTCCCCACGAATGAAAAACAAGTACTTGTTTATGATTCCACACTTGACGCAAAGCAACACGACCTCGGCATACCATGCTGTTATGACCGGGCCCCCATCCGCGTGGCGGGGAACCCGAGAGCATAAGATTTTACGTGGGTTCTTGCCCTTGGTGTCGGTAGACGAATAATCACACACAAATATTTAAAGTCTTTTACCCAAAGTTTATTTCCATTTAAAGCACAAAATAATCAATTCAATGACCAACTATCAAGTAATGAATTTTTGCGTCTAGAGTAGCCAAACGTTAACATATTACCAATGTCTCGGGAAGGAGAGGAGCTGCTGGTGATGGCACGGATGGATAGCGAGGCGCTTCGGCAGCACGGACCTTACGGCCCTCGCTTAGACTCCTACTGACGGCTACATTGTGACTGTACTGTCAGTGAATGGTTGCAGAATAACCAATAGCCGGAATCACTGTCAGACTGCCTGACTGACGAGTGTCGAGTGTACTCCCCCATAGCGTCTCCACCGTGCCACTATATAGGAAAGGTGGAACTAGGATATTTTCGACAAAATGACAAGGGTGGGAGGGGAAGAAGAGAAAGGTTAGCCGTTCTCGAAAGGGAAAGGTACAGTTCCCGAGGTATAGTTTGACATATCTGGCTATTCTGAGACGTCACACAACAACACATTTATGCATATTTTGGGAAATGGAATTCTTCCATTTCCGGATCATTACAATGCCATCGTCTTGATGATGGCATGATATGCCGAAACCTAGGTCGTGTTGCTTTAAATAAAGTGTGGAATCATAAACAAGTACTTGTTTTTCATTCAATATGAAGACGTTCCACCGAGTAACACCAGAGGCAGTGTCTTATATTATTCTCCCATTTCTTATTTTATCCGTCCATTTCATCTTCAGCAACCGCCTCTAATGCCAGGTTTCAAAAGATCGTAATTTTTCAGCCCGTGATTAGATTGATTCAGGCCGTTCAATGTGGAAAATTGTAAAAATGAGAGGTATTTAAGTCATTCTTGGAATATAAAGAAATTTTGGTGTTTCATTTGGGTCGGTGGAATGTTTGTGGGTCGTACTGAAACTTTTTTATCACAATATAAGCCTGTTAACTTCATACTCAGTAAAAAGAGAGATCCGATGGTAGGGATATTGTGTCACAAAATAAGGAAAAATTAGTGAATACTTTAATGTGTAGTGTGGCGTGAATGGGGCGGAAACGTAGTCTCTGATGAAAGTGAATGAGAATGGACTACAGTATTTTAAATATGGATGTGGAGTAGGATGAAAAGTGCGATGGACGGAAAGGAAGACAAACAAGGAAGTGTGTATAGTGTGTGGGGAAAGGAAACTGCTGATGGATATTAGGCATAGCCGGTTGTTGGAATTCGTGATGAGGGGTGATGGTATGCTGAAGGCCGTGATAGAGGGAAGAATTTTCCGTAAGAGGGGAAAAGGAAGAAAAAGAATCAGTTTATGGATTAGATGAATTGGGGTATGACGTATACTGAGCTGAAATATAAAATCATGTGAGGGTATAGGGGCCTGTGCTTGTAAAATTTAGGATATGATTACTCTCTCCCATCTTAACATGTTAATGTTAAAATAATTTGGTTGGTAGTGCCGGCCAATAGAAGAGAGGTTGGCAGCATTATGTTTTGTTTGTGTGATAGTCTACGTAGCGTAGCAGTTGTATTGATTGTTAGTTGAGTGTAGAGCTACGACTACTTTTGTGTAATGATTGTACACCGAAGTAATAAATCAGTCTTAAATGTAGACTTCTAATAGGTTACGGGCCCAGACATGTAAGTAGAAGACCACTGTCTGCGAGTATAAGTAGCAAAGGAAGTAAATTTCGGTGACGCCACGAGAAAGAAATTGAACTGAAAACGTGATCCGGCAAGATGTCGCATACAGAAGAGATTATTAAAATAGAGCGATTAAATGGAGATAATTATCATACTTGGTCGTTGCGAGTTCAAGCAGCTTTGGTGGAGCGAAACTGCTGGAACGCAATCGAACCCGGATTCGAAGAAATTGAAGATTCGCAACTCAACGCTGAGCAAATGAGAGGAAATAAGAAGGCTCTATCAATCCTGTATTAGGCAGTATCAGACTCATATTTGGAGGATATCGGAAGTTGTACAAGAGCTCAGGAAGCGTGGAAAACATTGGAGGAAATACACGGTACGTTCTCACTATTACACCTAGTGGTCATGCTTAAGGAATTGTCTACTGTGGAGAAATCAGATGACATGTCTATGCAGGAGTACATGGCAAAAATACAAGGTATACTTAGGAAGCTGAATAAAGGAGGAATTAAGTTTGATGATAAAGTGGTAGCGATGTTTTATCTGGCTGGCTTACGACTGAATAAGTATGAAGGACTTGTTCGTAACTTGGAGCAAGGAGATGCCCTGGTGACGAGTAGGGCAGTAAAGGCAAAGTTGTTGCTAGAAGAAAAGCGGTTGAAAAGAAATTCGGAAATAAAGAATGATGAAGCACGGGCGTTAGCCGCAGTGAAGAAGGGACAACTGTATGCAAAGCAGTGGTACGAAAGCAATGAGCTTGAAAAAAGGAGAATTTATAGGCAGTCAGAGCCAGTAGGCGGACACAAGCAGAAGTTTTTCAAATGCTATTCATGCGGAAATAAAGGGCATATTGCTATAAATTGTCCGGAATTTAAGGAGGAAATTGAATTGCAACCGAAAAGAGAGGAAACAAAACGCGTTACTACCGATGTAAAGAGTGATTATAGAGAATTGTGCACGAGAAACCCACATGTACAACCAGGAATGAATAAGTGGTTCATTGACTCTGGTGCCACAGATCACATGACACCCTACCGAGACCTTATTGACGATTTCTGTGAGATGAAGGGATCAGTGACTTTGGGAAATGGTGTCGTGGTCGATGTGAAGGGAAGCGGTTAATAGGTAGATTACCTCTATTTAACATAATATTTACGAATCGTGTCAATGGCGTGACTGACCTTTCGTTTCGTTTCATTTCACCGATGGTTCTTCATTTTCCATGGGAGGAGCTTCAAGTGACCCTGTTTCCTTATAGAGATTATGTTACTTGGTCTCCGGGATTCCATCCGGGTTGAGTTGTCTGTTGTTGCCTTCAGTTTTTTCAGTCATCCTGCTGGCGTCTTTAGGTCAGAAACCAAGCAAAATAATTCGGGACGCCGCAGAAACCAGATATCCATCTTTATTCTCCATATACGAGTTAAGGTCGGAAAAACAAACCACTGCCATTCTTCATCAACGTTTCGGAATCTACTATATTTTATCATCAGGGCTGAGAATAAAAACATTAATATCATCAAACTTCACATCGCAATGTACATTTTGTAACATTGTTTCGGATTACTATAGAACCCATGATTATTAGCACCATTAGGAGCATTGCATTCTTGTCCGTGTTTTCTGTTTGTCCGTTTCCATTTGTTTTTTGTTTAAGTCCGCGTTTTCGAAAACACGGACATGAGTGCAATGCACTCAATAGTGCTAATAATCAAGGGTTCTATGGTAATCCGAAGAAATGTTATAAAATGTACTTTGTGATGTGAAGTTTGATGATTTTGATGTTTTTATTCTAAACCCTGATGATGGAATATAGTGGATTCTGAAACTTTGGTGAGCAATAGGAGTGTTTTGTGTTTTCCAACCTTACCTCTGAACAACTCATCCTAATTATAATGGAGGTAGATATGATGAATATAGCTGAAAATAACTCATGACAAGCATAATTTCATGGTGGAAATCGTTCCAGTAATAACAGAGAAACCCTATTACCGCATAAAATATTCACGCACTACATATAGGATAGATTTTTGCCACCCGCATTTCCCTTTCCTGGGTTGCGAAGCAAATAGCAGCTATCGAATAGTTTCCGGGAGCACCTGCGAGTGAGTGAGCAGTGAAAGCACCTTCAAAATGCCTCGTAAATCGATCACATTGTCCCTTTTTTTCAGGACAGCGGAGTTATTCCCTCGCTGTGTTCATTCATCATTCCCCTCGCGACTACTGAACTGCGCATAATAATTAATGAAAGTAAATAGCGTTTGCCGGAAATGATTCCAATCAATCAAGCTGATTTTGATGTTAGCTTGGTGGCGTGGGTGGTGTGTGGGCTGTATAGCCGAGGGGGGGTGCGAGGCCCATCCCATCACCTAATGCTTGCTTGCGCCGTTTTTAAGGGGAAGCAAATTGGTGGGAGGTGGATTGACGCGAAGGGAATAACTTTAAAGCTGCTCTCCTGGAAGCTTTTCATATTGCGATGAATGGATATGATGTCAGTTTCGTTACCCCACTCCTTAGTTACCTGAAAGAGCCATTTTACTTGGATTGCGTAGGTCTAGCATTCATCGGGACAGCAGAAGCATACTTGACTTTTTAGGACTGCGTTCAGGAATGTATAAATTTTGGCGGGCTGGTTGAAATCTATTCACTTCGATACGTGTTTGAAATCACACAGTTGATCATCATTTTAGTTTGCATGGGCTTTAGTGCGTGTGTTTGAAATCCCACCGTTATTTATTGATTATTGTAATATACGTCTAAGAAATTCCCTGATATTTTTAGGTATTACTACTATTTCAGAAAATTTACAATACGTTGGAAATGCTAAACGGAATCCGTATTTGGTTTGATGCCTGAATCATATCGGCTCTTTGGTTGGAAAGCTAAGATATTTAATTGCTTCAAATTATTGGTTTCCGATGTTTGGATAATCTTTTTGTTGCCGTGATATCAGATTTAGTCGACTGATTTTCAAACTAGGGGATGTTGATTTTCACGAGTAGGTATGGAATGGCATCTTCCCTGTACAAGTGTCGTAATCAGCTTACTCAATGTTTTATTGATTTTGTGGAGTATTTTCCCGGTTTTGTTATTGGATGGCTTCACCTTTGTTTTACTAGTACGCTCTTTTACATTTCCCTCTTTTTGCATAAATTCCTCAAATGTTTTTCTGTACGTTCATTATACCCTACTTTGATCGTAATTTATGAACGGGGACAGAATTGCTTTCTCTTAATTATGGGAAAATGGCGTATAACGTTTTCCGAAATGCTGCGGGAATCGAAATAATTCATTTAAAAAAATTTCTTTCGGTTTAATTCCATTGTGTTGGATCACTTTTAAGTCATTGTTCACAATTCCTGCATTCATTCATTCCATATTCATTTGCCTTATGCTTTTTTCATGCATTAGCAGGGGATTATTCCCACGCAGTATTCTTAAACGTAGCCACCATCGCACTTCCGATTCTTAGTCTAAGCGAATCACTTTGAGGGTGGGTGCACTAGATGTGATCCTGAATATCTTTACTTTCCTAGTCATCGCACAACGAAGTTCCAAAATTCATTCTTGGTCACTGCGTGTCATCTCTGGAACACCCTGCCCAAAAACATAAAAAAAATTATTCATCTTTTACTAGTTTTAAGATGACATATTATAATATGTTAATTTCTGTCCACTAAATGTTGTTATTATTTTGCATATTGTTGTACTTGATTGTAGTAATTGTGTTTGCGTATTTAATAATAGTATTTAAGTGCTGTTCTTCTGTTTTTAACTTAAAAAAATGTATGCAGATGAATTTGTTATACGATATGGTTTCCTAAATACTTTGCATTCAGCATTGTAAAAATGGTATTAATTTATATTAAATTTTTTCATTATGGTACTGTCCAAATTTTTATTTTTCTCTTTATGTTGCTCAAAAAATGTAAATTTCTTTTGTTCTTAAGGGGTATATCCCCAGGACAATTAATAAATTATTCATTCATTCATATTCAATTAATTAATTCAACACGTCCGGAAATCACGTCTCGCAGCTGTGACCCATCTTACCACAGTGACGTCAGGTTCGTCTCGCAACTCGGATATCTCCCTTGATGCGTGAATTTGCCCTGATCACCGAAGAGTTGGACTCCAGGGTCTAACCATCGGACCCAATACGCTTCACTGAATACCCTAACCCTTCCTGTTAAACCACACGTTTACTTGGCCCGTTGTCTCACTAAGGGTGACATTACTATACATTTTAATCTTTCTGTCACATCGTATCCACGGAAACAAAATAATTAGCGTGGTCCAGTTTCTTCATTGTATTTATTGTGCTAATCAGTATAGGCAGAGATTATGGGCTCACTGTGGGATTAATTTCACCAAAACGACTGTGGGATTTAATGACAAACACCAGGTATTTCTTTTCGTAGTAACTTTGAAACTTATATGGAGTAACTTTGAAGGTTTCAGACCTGACTTCGTGGAAGTGACAGATGTCTATTTTAACAAAACATATTTGTAGTTTTTCACAATTTATTAATATTTGCGATCGGTTTCTCATTGAATTTCCCAGAAGGTGCCTAATCTAGGTGAAGTAAGTGACCTAAATATATACATTGTGAAAAAATTCAAAGGTTTTTATTGCAAAGGATGTAAATCGTCTATGCTGAAATTCACATGCTATTGGGTGAAGGCCATATTTTTTTAAACAATGTATCCATGAGGGTCGTTAATGATTACCTTTTATATGTTCTTAATTCTTCATGACCTAGTTAGCCGAGGGTAATTTTTGGCGTTGTATCGTTCGCTTATTAAGAATGTTTTCAATGTCTCCTAAGTTTCTAATTGCGCTTAATATGAATTGCATGTATCACTGCGTCAACGATGCTTGTAATCCATACATGAGCGAGAAGCTTTTCGTGGTCGGCATAGTAATCGATCGTCAGAGAATGAGGGACTTACTTTGATCGTGGCGTTAATGATGCTACTAATTGCTCCGAAAAGCTCCCTTGACAAGAGCTAATTGAATGTCGCTATAAATCTTAGGGCTCACTTCGTAATTTCATCAGTGACCCCCGAGACGCGGACTTTATAGATTAATGAGTTTCTGGTTTCCCAATTTGATTGAATGTTTTTGTCATAATTACTTTGAACACGATATCAAAAATATCTTTTGAGTATTGTGCTAAGGTAGTTAGAGAAATCAGTCCCCACTCAGATTGGGCCAAATATCTACTGATTAGTCCCGCGCTGTTTATTGTTGAATATATGTTTATTAATATATTATTGGCTAAATTACTTTTCAAAGGAGATCAGGCTATCAACAAAAGTCTATAAACAAAGAAACCGGGGGATCTATTACCTTACGCGGTAATGCCTCATTGAGGAAGCATTTATTGCCTTCTGAGGGGTGGTGATATAAAATATATAATTAAATCTGGATGTTTAAATGGCTGATTAACGTTAACCGCAAGATTATGAAGTCTTATGGTAAACTTAATGTTAACCAGGAGTAGTTTTGTATAGTACATGACTCAGTTGGTTAACATAAACATTATTGCACGAAAACGTATAAGCATTGGTTTTCCTATTGAAAAATATATTGAATCAGTGATCATCTCCTTTATATTAGATTGCTTATAGTCAAACTGAAAAATTGGGAATTTTACGCAATATTCTGCGTCTAACAATGTCAATAAATTGAAACATTAATGATTTCATTGTTAAAGAACTGCACACCTTATTTAAAGTTACTTAAACCCCAGTTTGCCAGAATTAGTGATAGTGTTTACAAGTTTGAGATTTAAACCCTCCGCAAATACGATTTCACCTAGGCTCTTCGGGGATAAGACTATTTTTTGGTAAAACAAAGCTGATGTATGGCAAAATATTTCCTTCATTTTTCAGCTTTATGTTCAACTAATTCCATTGCACTTTTGGCTTCAACTCTCCAGTTAATATGCGCGTCAACATATCTTTCTTTGAAAACGTTTCTAAAGGAATGCTGCGTTGACAGCGGTACAAAATTCAACCTATTATTTTTTCAAGGTTAAAGATAGCACTTACTGCCGCTAACTAAAAGTAGAAAAAGCAATTACTTACTTAAGCAATGGATTACCACTTGAATGATTTTACGTCCACATCCTCGTCTCTTTAGTTTCAGTTTCTTATTAAAGCGTCGCGCTTTATGACGGGTTAGGCATCTCCTTTCAGAGACCCATTAGTAACCCCTAGAGAGCCTTCAACCATTTTTTCTTTCCTTTTACCATTGCCATTCTGACTCAACTAATTTTGCTCAAATTATAAACGAGAATAAAAAAGTCACGGAATTGTACGACTGCGGTAGTTGGTTGGTACAACCTTGACCGTTTGTACCCCGCACTAGGCGTTGATGCGGATTGCGATCCATCTTCAACGCTCAGTGTGTATGCAAGTACACATAGTTCATGCCCTTGATCTGACGGTGGGATATCACCCTAGTCTAGTCGTATGAGGAGGGATTTCTCTTAAACTCAGAGCCATGCAGGAAAATTGTTTACAAAAATATGTGGCAACTAGCGATTTGAATTGTTTGAGTGCCGTCATAAATATTGTGGAGGAATAGTTGTAGTATTCTTATGGAGACTGCTGAGTAAATCAATTTGGGGTGAGAAGGTTGTATTTTCCATTACAAATCTCTTCCGTTTCCGAAGCAAGTTCTTCCTCTGAATTGAGTATTATGTGTTTCTTTCTAATTTCCTTGGTGGAGTTTTATACACTCCATTATCTACGTTTCATCTCTAATGCTTGAGTTAATAATCAATGCTTATTTTTTTAAACTAAATACAAAACTGTGAGCGTGGTTCTCAAATAAATTGATTGTCGATATGTAATGACTAAATGAGCGAGGAATATAACCTAATCATATTTTCTGATAAATTTCACTCAATAAAGGATCATGGATAAAATAAATCGACAACATTCTGGCCTATAACTTGCAATTTCTCTCTAAAGAGGGAAATAAATGAAACGGCTGTGGGAGATGAAATTCACAAAGTGCAATCCCAGCATTTTTGCTTATTTAGCTGTGATGTTGGAAAACTCTTACCAGAGGGGAGAGCACAATGAGCTAGTAATTCGAGTCTATCTAAAGCCCGTGTTTATATTATGGGGGAAAAGGCTGAATTTGGGTAGGAGAATTAATGACTGCCAAAAAAGAAGGATGGTTGCCGTTTGCCATGGAAGAAATAATTTAAGCAGAGAAATAACAAAATGTAAAGTCAAACTGTAGCAAAAATCAGTTCATTTAATTGAAATGCAGGATCAGTAATGGCGAAAATGGGTTGGAGGAATGGTATTGAGTTTTTCAAAAAAAGACTAATTTGTCCGTGGCATGTAATTTTGGCCTCTATTACGATCGCATATTCCTATAGGTTTTATTTACAAAGTACCTCTTTTACAGAGCATGCCTGCGTATAGGTTACTAAAAGTCTACTTTGTAGATCCCGTTTACCTGCCTCTTCTTTTAGTCACCATTCTCAGGCCTTGACTTTATTTCTACTTTCTCTCCCTTTTCAGTCCTCTTCATGTCAGTTATTCACCTCTGCTTACAAATGGCCCATCAATCCTAGCAAACGTCTTTCAATTCAGGAGAAACGCATTAATTTTTTAAAATTTTGTATACTGATGAGTCACCGTTCCTTCACGGGTGGCTATATCTGTTGGTCATATTCTCCGAAACAGGTGCTACATACGTTAAATGAAAAGAAAAAAAAATAAAATATTTACGGCTTAAGTTAATATAGAAGTGCTTATTCGTACCGTTTCCTTCTCTCAGCTAATTCTGCTTGTACCGATTTTTGTGAAAGCGAATTAAGAGCATTTCGCGTTAATTCTGTCAGATCTCTTCATCTGTCTACGTGAAATAGGTAATTTTTAGAGTATTTATAGTTTCGTGGTAATGAAAGGTGAATTGGTAATACTATTATTTTCCATAATGTCACAATTTATTGTTCACGACTATGGTTTCATCGCAATCCGATATCGTTAGGTAATGATGGTGTTGCTTTACATTGAAACCAAGGTTGTGAACATGAAAATTAGTTTTGGAAATTTCAGTGCTGTGATTTTATCTTCCATTTCTTTGATCAGGATTTCCATGTAAGTAGTTACGACTGAGACTGTCAAATTAATCATTTTTCATGTTAGAGTTAGGCTTACTGTGGACCACGGGAGTAAATTGATTTGCATGATTCTTTCCCTTTTTCTCCCGAAAATTTCTTCATTCTTTCTCTCAAGTACCTCTTCCTTTCTTCTGACCAGATGTTTTGGCCGTTTTTACTTTTTTCTCCTGAAACCCCTTAAATTCATCGACCTTCCTTCGAAAACGCTCACTGTTCCAGATATCCTCCAAGTGGCTGCCGACATCCTCCGTAAACTTTTTTGTTTGCTCCACCCATTTAGTAGTCCTATTTAATTTGATGTTCAAGCTGAAGATTTTCTTTGTCAATCTACAATCTCTCGTTCCTAAGATGTGCCCATAGAACTTAAGCCTTCTCTTGCGCGCAGTATCTGTGAACTTCACCACTTTTTTGTAAATATCTTCATTTTTCGTTTTTCTCCAAGTACCATCCTCTCTTTTTTCCGAACCAAGCGTTTTCTCAAAGATTTTCTTTTCTTTCTTCTCATATTCATCCATACCCTCTTCCTTATTCGATATCAAGCATTCTGAAGTATACAGTACTTCTGTCTTAATAAATGTGATGTTATCGTATGTCTTAATAGTATGTCTTACCTTTGCATTGTAGGAAAACGCCCTCTTATCAAATCTATTCTCTACTTAACTATACGCCAATTCAATTTTTCTGGCTCGTCCTTTATTTACTTCTTTATCCAGCCATTTTGGATGGGTTCTTTCCCCAAGATTTATCCGTTCTCTTGATTTTTCCAAATCTCATATTCATGTGCTTAGTCATTCAACCATATTTATAGTTGTTCATGCTTTCTGCAGTGAATGAATATTTTTAGATGTTTTTGATTTATACTTATTGATAGTCTGGCAGAATAAACTTCACAGAGGCAGGCTTCACATCGTGGAAGTTCTTTATGTTAGCATTCATGAATAATGAAAATACTTAGTACTTTTCTACAATTTTTCATTGCACGACGCGTTTCACCAATTTACGGATTTTTTATCCCCCTCCCCCGTAACTAAAATAACAATTAACGCATATGACAAACTTTCTGTACCTGACGATGCCGTAAATCGGTGAAACGCTTCCTACAATACGAATATTTTTAGAAAAGTACCATTTATTTTCATTAATCATGAGTACTAACTTATTCTGGCAGATTTAAGATGACTAGTAGACATATTTTATTTGTGTTATGGGAATAAGTCACTCATATTTTAGTTGCCAGCACTCTCTGTTTCAACCGCTTCACATTGGTATGCACAAGTGGCCGCCGCAATTCATCGCCGTTAGCCATGGAAGCCTTCAATTTCCTCCAGTTATATCATAAAAATCGAAGGAATAGATGGGATTATAGTCCAATATCCTGCATCAATCTTAAGTGCTATTTGGCATGCAATTTTATTTTGCTTAAAATATGATTTGTATAAACGAAAGAAGGGCGGTGAAAAATGTTGAGTTTTTTAGAAAATATCTCTTGATTTTTATATTATTCACTGGAATGGTGTTAAAGTTCCTTTATCATTGCCAAAGTATCTTCTATTGGTTACATATACAGCCTTTGATGAATAAATTTACGCAATGAAACAAGTTTAATTCGAATTAGTGGTGACGTAATGGAAAAGGGTGGTTCGAAAAAAATAAATTACCTTATTTCGGAATGCTATCGCGCGCAAAAGTTACAATTGTTATAGACATGAAAAAAATTATGAAAAAGAAATTTTATTTGTATATCTTCCGGTCGCGCATTCCCGTTAAAATTCGATAAAAATCGTTAAAACCATAAACTTTCAATATTTTTTTTAAGTATGTAAGGGTGGTATGACTATAGTTATATATCTCGTATAGATTGTACTAGTATTAAAAAAATTACTTAAAATTATATAAATTTTATTTATATCATATATTTTGGTCGCACATCGCAATGGAATATGTGATAAATTTGTGATTTTAAAAAAATTTCAAAGTTTTACATTTTATAACGATTTTATAACAAATCTAGTTGAGACGCTATATTTATATTCCTGTACCTAAAGATGCTTATAAATAAAGTACAGTAAAACAATCCTCATATTTTATTACTAACTGGTCGCGCAACCGCATTAAAGGTGACTACTCCCGGTATGACGAGACGCAGGCGTGCGCTCGAACTTTCTCTGTGGCTGCGTGCGTGTCTGTCCGCCTCCCGCCATTTTGAGTTTTACTGTCAACTGTCAGTCTGCTGTAGGCCTCAGTCAGTACTGGACGTAGTGTTGTTCCTGTGTTATTACATGACTGTTATCTTATCTAATTAGTTATCAACGTGTGCTTTTTCATTAGGTGTTAGTGATTACAAGTGCTAGTGTATTACTGTTATGATGGATGTGTCACAGAACGTAGGAGTAGGTGTAATAACTAGAAAGGATTTTGAATGCTATACAGTTGGCCACCGGTGAGACTTATTAAATAACAAGCTACCAACACATGAGAATGTTCTCCATTGTTGCTTTCAAGAGATATTTAACTTGTCTGTTGAAACTAATAACTAGAGTGTCTCTTTTTTAAAAGTACCCACGACAGTTGGATAGAAAATTAGGTGTTTGTATGGCATGGCTTCTATCCAAACTGTGATGGAATACAGATTGGTCCAGCTTATTAACGCAAACAATGAATCATATTGTAAGCTCAGAGAATCATAAAATCGTGACAAAAACAAAGCAACATTTACACTGAGAATTAACGAATTTAAAGAGAAGGGTTCCTATATTTTTGACATTGTTACATGCAAATGTCAGATTGTTGTAAACGACTGCACTTGCAAGAGAACTCCAGATGCCTGCATGTGTCCAATAAGTATTAACTGATTGTATGAAAAATAAATCCCTGCCCTGGAGCTACGATTTATGAATATCTATATATAATGTATATACATATATAATGTATATATATACATATATAATGTATATATATATATACATATATAATGTATATATATATACATACATAATGTATATATATATATATAATGTATATACAAGCTATGTATATATTTACGACTTCCACTCTGAAAATGACTTATCACTTAACAAATTAGAAGTGATCGGATGTGATGACACTGTTATGGAAAATATTATGTTAACTCAACCCTACATAGAATGAAAAATATACACCTTTATAGTGATATGTCACTCACTGAGTGATTCAACCCGAAGGTTGGTTTGCATAGTTGAGGGTAGAGCTCAACCCGGACTAAGCCACAGGGGTGTGAATTTCACCCATTCAGGGAAGGAGGGGCCAGTTCCCTGGGCCACCTCGCACTCCGAGGATTTTTTTGTTCGGGAACGTCCAAAGGCTTCACCCGGCGTCACCATGTTTTACATTTTTAGGGTTTATTTTGTTAAAATTTCTGTTTATTTGTTTGCTTGTCGAGCAATGTAACAAGCCTTTGTGTCGTTTTTTGGGACTTTTCAAATAAATAAATATTTTGACTGCCAAAAGAGAAACGTATTCTCTGATTGTAATGAATATACTAAATCCATCCTTTTCCCGCTCTGTATTTTAGAAACTATTGATATGTACAAAAATTATTTCTTCCCCGGTAGCCATTTAAAACTACAGTAACAACAGACCGGGGCACCTAGGACACTACATGAACATGAATGATCACTTTCGTTCTCTTCCTATTCCTATTAATTTCTCCTAATGCCTCTATTTTTCTTGGCCTGCGTCCAATCCTCCTCCCCCCTGCCACACGCCACCGTGGCGGCTCGCGGAGTAGCATGTAGATGTAGATCGTGATCAGAATACTTGAAATACGCCTCCCTCTTGACCGATCCCGAATGGTTATTGGACGAATCCAATTAGACTGGAATATTGACGTTGTTAGCGCTAAAGCCATTGCACAATTTGAATCCAATTCCCTCGGAAAAGATTTCACTTTTTTGCTTCTTTTGGCCAAAAACATTCGGGGTTATGATCGTTGGAACGGTTGTGGTTTTTCCACGACGAGAATCGGAGGCAGTGTAGCGAGTTTGTTATTCGGGTCTGAGTCCAATTAGAGTCCGAAATAAAATAAAATATATTTGATTCTTTCGTTCACGGTGCCACTTGTATTAGTGGGTGGGGCGGTGCTTCATTTGTGGAATATAGCGATGATTTAATTTTGTGGGATCACCGGGGTATTCCCGTATAGGATGTGTCGCATCCCCACAAGTTACCCGAGGTTGAAGGCAAACGAAATTGGGACGCTTTGCGAGTGCAAATTAAGCTATTTATAACGAACTCATTTGGGAGAAGCATGCCAGAGATTCATATAATACTAGAGCGTTGGGAAATCATGGCTAACACAATCCTGCGTGGGTTTGAGAAATACTCGTGCCAATATAAATAGAGACGGCTCGCCAGTGGAATAGGATATATAGACATTGCCTATTGCAGCTGAAGTAGAACATTAAAGTAGTTTAGTCTAAATAGTATGAGGTATAGGAGTTGATATAGGTTCTTTGGCAGTGAAGCGAAAACATTTTGTCTACCTATCTAACCCCGTCCGATTATCCTCTGTGCACTCAGCGCTAAGGAATAGTTTCATTATCTAGATTGGCGCAAATGCGTTGATATGAGTCGAATTTATTGAAGAAATGGCGTAGATCCATCCTATGAATGGTGAACCCTTAGTTTTATTTTTAATTTTTTCTGTGCTAGTCTTCGAACGATGCAACAATTTCAATCAGTAATTACGGCTGCGTAAGCTTGATTTCCAAGGCGGCTAACATGGAAGTTTGTTTTTTCATCCACCTCCACTGCGGATTGTCCGCTGCCTGAGTGCAGATCGAGTGTTTAAGTGGCTACACTACTTTGATTGGTGTAACGAAAGGTGGCTATACAGCAGTGAGGTGACCTTAGGGCTTGCTGGGTTATTCGTCTGATGGTCGCCATAGTCGGGGGGCGGGGGGGGGGGGGGGTCGCCATAGTCGGGGGGCGGGGGGCACGAGGGGGCTTCAGCTCCCCCTGAAATTTCAAATCATATGGTTAGTTTAGTTTTACCATGCATTATTTTGGATGTAAAATGCAAGGGTTCGAAAGCAGTTTTATATAAAAAGTAGCCATAAATAAACTGCAAAAATGAATAAAACTATACCAAGAGAGGACCCCCCAGGCTTCACATTAAGCCCCCCTCCTCCCCCCCGAACTAAAATCCTGGCTACGTCACTGATGGCCGCGAAGGTCTTAGGTTAAAAGAAACTGGAAATGTTACTGAAATATTAAAAAAAAAAGCTTCACACCATTTGTAATAATGACTTCTAAAATTCAATTGACGAAATACAGAAGGAAGAGGACAAGTAACCAGATGCCCTCTCAAAATGTATGAAACTAGGTAAATTGCTACATAACCAAGTTCACCCATTGCAATGAATTTTTTGAATTGACGAATGTGGGAATTCGGTGTAGGAATGTGGAAATATATGTGCTGTACTCATAAAATGTGATAGAATCATTAGCACGCCGTCGATGAGGTTTGATTTTCATGGAAATTCCCCTTTCTCGTTCATATTCATTTGAGTTATTTCCACCGGCGATGGCTAAGGCAGCTTAATCAAGCGAAATTGGGCAAAGAGATTTAACTCTTTCATTATGTGCTTCAAAGTAGAACGTTCTCGTTGAAAACCAATACACCTTTGTTTGATGCCTTTCATCTATATATAGTCTTTCTCAATAAATAAAAAAGACGAATGAATGGAGGGTGAATATACAGATTCATCTTAAGCAAAGAACTGGTATTTTGCAGATTCTTTAGCATACTGAAGTAAGCATTTCATTAAGAGACTCGTCAAATATCCATGTAAAAGTGGGAAATGATGACTGCTAGATCTACTTTGAAAATGCTATATTATTAATTTATGAAAGAAGATGGTAGGAAACTTGTCTAGAGCTTTAATATCTTAATAACTTCCGTTCAGCTGGCTACATTTATGCAATAAAATGTTTATCGGAGTCATATAAAGAAATAAATTGGTTCTAAATCTTGGCAAAGCGTCAAAGTAGCTGATGTTCTAATGCCTTCCCAGCGAATCGTATGCTTAAATTCTTTACGGGTTTCCAACTGGATCAGAATTTCAGGTTTGACATTTCGATGACTAACCTTGCCATCGTTATCAAAGTGATTGATGCTGGTACTGGTATCGCCAAACTATCAGGCATGACATATGGAGACATTAAAGTCCTGGAATCAATCACATTGATAAAAAATTCATAGTTAGTCATCTAAATATCGGTACCTGAACTTCTAACCTGGTTGGAAACCCTCGAAGAATTTAATAGAAGTAACTGATTTTTTACACCTCATCAGAAATATAAGTATGCCTGTCACGTGCGATTTTATTTGACAATGCCACTAATTACAATATTTCAACAGCGAGAAATGTTGTAATTAGTGGCGTTTTAAAATAAATGTTTGCTCATAGATCAGGGTCAAGCTTCAACCAGACCTAATCCAACGACATCAAAATTCACTTTTAGAATAATCAGATTGCTAATTGCAGTGCGCCACGTTTGTGTCCCTAGGGAGAACTTGTTTTCATAGTATCTTTGCATGCTTAGGATCCTTATAGGTAAATGAAAGCCAGTAGTGGAAAATGCGCTTTAGCAGGCTTAACTGGTATAGGAAATTAGGCGTATGCCTGTGCATGTGGGCATTTTGTGGGCATGCCACTAAGAAAAAACTTTTTAACCCCCACAGGTTTTATTTTTCCGCGACCAGGTTTTGTCGAATTATCAGATCATAGTAAAATAAAGTCTATCTAAGTTTAAAAGTTTTTCTCGGTGTTAGGTCATGAAATTCCGCAAAGTTGAGACAGAGACTGTTTTCTTTGTAACAATGAATTGTTTTTACCATTATAAACTACTTTTATTATCAACAAAGTTTGTTTAATGAGCAGCTGCTACAAATTCCACGTAAAATAATCGCGATTCACGACTCGGATATCGACGAGTGATCTGAGGGAGCAAAAGGTTTGGGAAGAGAGTGGGGGAAGCATACTACTGCAGCCTGGAAGGAGGGGGAGGCGAGGCACAAATATATGTCGATCAATGTCACATCAGGGGAATTAATTCTCTTTAATATTTATAACGGTTCCTGGGCTTTAGACTACTGTCTGCGTCTCTTTTGACATTAAAATCACTCATATCGCATCCTCGTAATAAATAATTATCGTAATTACTTTTGTTGCCACCATCATTTAAAAAATCCTTATAATATTCTTAAATCCGACCTTTAAAATTCCTTAATGCCTGTCCCACGTGGATCCCGTCAGTCATTGCGTTTGAACTAAATATCCTAGTAATATAAACCATGGTGGCTGTCATGTCCAACTTAATGTATTGTGGTCAGGCTTTATCTATCCTTAAACTATCAGAAGATATTTTTGAGGATACCACTAACGGGCCGCAGTATTACCTTTACACACTCACCTGCAAGGACAAATATGTGCCATAGTTCCACAGAGTTTAAAATCATTCACCTACACTGAGACTCGAACCCGGATCTCTGGATATCGCGGCAAGTGTATTAAAAGTTTAAGCTACCGATGCGTCTTTGGATGGTTTACCCTCTGTGCAATTGTCGTACTGATCATTTAGATACATTCTGAGCGGAAAAACTCTTGCACTTATGAAACCGACTCATGGATTAGAGACACAGGCCGAAGGTAAACTTATTCTGATATCAATAAATGGTGCCATGCAATTTCTTCTCCTTCAGATGTAATCTTGCCCTTCCTCGGGCAAAAGTTTAAGTGGTTCAAGTCCAGTTCCGAGGATGAGTGGGATACTGTTACGAACGTCCTTCACTCTTTTTCTGCCTCGTTTTGCCGCAAAATTGCCTGCCGTTTGGAGTAACTGATCCTGAAATACAATTTCCAAGATATAAGTCCCAGTTTTCTTGTGTGTTGAATAGAATTGCCTATCCTTAAAATGCTCGTATAGTGGCGCACAGGTTGAAGGGCAAGACAATTTTAACGTGTTATTTCTCATTTTTCGTTCGCTCTCTTTAATGGAATTGTCAATCTGTAATAGGGCAGGATAATTTCTTCTCTTCGTAAGCTGTTTCGATGGCAAATATTCTTCCTCACCCGGAAAGAATTTTTGACGTACATTTCGCCATTTTTCCCAACTTTCAAAAAAAGTATTTGCAGAATTCTTGTTCATTCTGCATTTGGTGATATTTTTCGCTTATAAATTTACCGCTATTGATAAAACTTTGGCGGTTTACAAATATCTTTGTAATATGAGTACAGACCTCTCTCTCTTTCCTGCTATTTAATGTTGAAAGTTTCTTTTTGATACACACTAAAAAATCTTTCAACACATCCACTTTCCGAAGTCCAACCAACTTTTCCCCTTTTAACAATCTCCAAAATATGTAATTAATAGAAACTATAAAACTGTCCTCGTGGTCTGACATCGCGGAATGATGGATATCCATGTTGAGAGAAAACCAACTTTGTAAGTTCCAAAAACATGCCACAGTGTGGTGAAACGCGCGTCTTGCCAGCGAAATGAATTTTGTGGAAATTAGGTTGGTTTTTTCTCAACGTAGAAACTATTTTCGGTTTCATTTTCGTAACTTATCACCCAGTTTTCCATGTTCATCAAAATACTGTATGGCATATAGAGTTGGTGAATTTGAAAAATAAACGATTTTCCTGCTCTTGCGTACTAGATACACCACAGCATTGATCAAAATTACAATTGTGGGGTAATAAAAATAGATAAGAAGACGTATTGATTCCATATGTGCTGATATTATGAAAATGAAAGTCGTATGGAAACTGAGAGTAGGGATTTTTACTAAAGTTTAGGCGACGGGGTGGTGGTGAAATCTCACAACGCTTTATTGCATGCAACACACGTGCACTTTTGGGAATTCCTTGATTTTTCATTCGGTAATCGGGACATTGATGGAAAGCAAAAAGCGAAACATTGCATGTAGAATGGAGGATATGCGATGCTGCTGTGAAAAAATCATTATTTTTTAAAGATAATGCAAATGTTTTTAGAGTAGATGATGTGCAATCAGTGATAATATGAAGCAATCAAGGCCATAAAACTTAAATGACGTAAAATTGTGTTGGAGACCCTTCAGTAATAATTCATTAAATGTTATATTTTATACAATTTTTGTACATTTTTATTGACTGGAGAAAGTTACAAAAATAGATATTCATGAGGGATTTGAAAAAATTGATTTTCATGACGAATTTTGCCCATTTTAAAATTATGGGTAGCTTACGCTGATTTTTCTGAGATGAGTAATTATTATCATCAGTGCGCGGTAGCGGTTGAAAGACAATTTCAAGATGGCGCGATTGCCCGAGTGACTTTTGGCGGGACGGCTTTTTAGTGTGAAGTGGCTTTCGAAGTTTTGCCTTGCCGCGCGCGGTTGCGTCACTGACCCCCACCCCCCCTTTGTTGTGCCGGCGCGGTGTGGCGGGACAGCAGCGCCGCCGCGGCAGCGGCGGCCGAACGGCGCGGCAATCCGGCACTGCTCACTTGCCTCCCGCGAGCGGCAGCGTCGAGTCGCCGCTCCCCTCGTGGCGTGGCGTTCCGGTCGCTCATTGGCTGATCGGGAGGGGAGGGTTGGAGGTGGGGGTGGATCGAGGAGGGAGGAGGGACACCCACCCTCTGGAAGGCGGCACATGGCTGTGCGGCGTGTTTGCGGGCGGTAGTCGGGCGGTTCGCGGTGTCCGTCTGGAGTGTTGCTTCTCGCGGTCGGTCCATTTGATTTCGGTGTGTTCTTGTGTGGCGAGTGCATTTTTTGGTTTGGTGTCGGGAGTGCATTCATTTTTCATTTTCCTTGGTGAATGTGTATCTGTGGGGCTTGAGGGCCCAATTGTGTGCATCGCCGAAAGTGTTGTGGCCTTTGTGTACGAGGGTGAAGATCACTATCGCTAGGATTGGCGGATTTCCTAAGGATTTAAAGTAAGTGGATCACTTGCTTGATTTATGTTCCGTTTCCGGTGTGGTTGATGGCAATATTCTCTGGGTCAGGCCACAGTTTGCCAGGTGTGCCGGCGCTTCCCGTCGTAGACAATGTTTTTACATGTAAAAAGGGTATGGTTCGTCTACTTCTGTGAAACCCCTGACATTTCAAATGAGAACACTGTCGCGAGATGGCATGTGGAATGCTTTGACGTTATATGCTAAGAAAAAGGAAATAAGCAATACTTTTTAACATTAATGTGCCTATGTGTTAGTAAAAATTTCCATTACATTCTAAATATATCCTCGTTTTAAAAAACTCACATAGAAATGTTCTAATTGCTCATGTCGGTATGTTTCCGTTTATCATTTCTTCATCAGTGATTTATTTTACTGGTTAAACTGGTAGAATGCCACGAAGTTGAAAGAAATCACGTACAGTAGGGTGATTAACGAAGAGCGGGATTTCATTTCATAACTTCGCGAGAATCTTTCAAACCTGCTGATGAAACCTATGATGGCCTGCAGGTAAAGATCTCGCTATTTTATGCTAAGTAACGTTGAAGGCTATGGCTAAGCATTCATATTGCTGATTTTGAACTACGTATTACAGATTTACTTATACGTCTTATATTTACATTTAAGGCCTTATTTCCGCCAGTATTTTTTTTTATTTACGCTGAGCTTACGAGTTCTTAATACATTTGTTACGGTCTTTCAGCGGGCGTATTAAATGTGTATCAGTTTAAATTATGTCCTGTCGTTAGTGCACGTCATTTAGTAACAGGGTTGTTATGCATTACTACATGGAGAATACTTTGCGATTCTTGCTGCCTCTTTAATATTGATAAGTACGTGATGCCTTGGCGTATATTCCACGGGTAAGGTAAGTAGTTTGCCACTATCGCAGTATCAATAAAATATTACCTAGCTAAATTTTATTGAAATAAGTCTTCTGATAGTGGAGTACTTACTTAGGGAGTGGAAATGTACGCGATTGAAACGATAACAATCGTGCCAAATTTAGAAGATGCCGGCGATAGGATGTGGAGTTGAAAAGTTATGACCAAATAATATATGTAATTTTCAGCAATCCAATAAAACTTGAATCGAAACCTAGGTGCAATGAAAGGTTTAACTAATTATGGGAAATTGAAATTCTTAATTAATCACAAAATTTAGGTCCAACATTAATGTAAAAAAATCAACTTCCCCTGCGCTTGACGCCTGTTTATGTTTAACTACTTTTAAATACATTTTTAATTTGTATTATTGGACAATGGCTCCAGTACACATCAAGACGAGGCATGGTGTGAGCAAGACGCGGTGTGTTCGTGTAACTCGCCTCGTCCGTTTCCGCTTGAAAGAGAAGCGAGAAAAGGCCTCAAATGCTTCCTCACCTCTCACATCTCCCTTAAAGCCGTCCCGGCTCGTCCCTCGCGTTCATTCGCATTCTGCCCGGACAACTCTCTACTTTCGCAGATTCCCCGCTTTCTTCGCATTCCTCTTTTATTCCCTCGGGAAGTTGAACATTGCCTGTGAATTTGACGACGACCGTGCGGTGGCATTTGTTCTCACCGTGTGTTTGTTTATATGTCCCTGGATTAATTCCAACCTTGCTCACATGGGGACGCAATGTTGCGGAGCTTTCGCTGTACGGCGAGGAAATTGTCTCGTTTTCGGCGCACTTGGGTTGTCACTGACAGGTCTCATCGTTTAGAATGACTCAGGAGGCTTCTCATGTTGAAGTTGTAGCATGAATGGCGTTTTCGCCGACAGAATTACAGTTTTAAAGAGTTTTGCCTCTAAATTGTGGCCCGATTAAATGCAAATGCGTGGTATATTGGGGGGAGAAGTATACCACTGCTGTGGAAAAATAGAAATCCGTCATTTATTCAGCGTAATATGCCAACTCAAACCACGTAATGCCTTCACAAGTGGGGTGCTGTAGCTAACTCTAGGTCACGCTGAGATGCGTCTCGTATATGGTTTTTGTAGTTGGTGACAGAAGTTTTTATTAACATTTCGCGACTGAACGCAACTATAAATAATGATTTCGAGATTTTTTCTGAAATTAATTTCATATGAAAAGATAGTTAGCTATTTTTTCAGAAGGTACCTAATAAATTTTCGGTTCAAAATGGATACAAATGTCCACTGTTATTATTATTTTAAGTCAATTATCATGATATGGTCATCGTAAAGTGATCGCTGTTATGGTGCAAGCTGCAAGAAGTCTGCACGTTCCTACTTACAATTAGCGTCGCGACTTCTTTGGCTGGTAAGGATTCATCGCCAATCCTGGTGTCTTCCATCAGCGTTAATTCGCAATTTATGCACCTCTTAACAGAACTGTGGTGACTAGTGGCGAAGAATGTGGTCATCAGTCAAAGAGGAAATTACGGAGACTTAAACTCGCACGCACACCAACTGTTCACAATCTCACGTTAACCCTGCCTCGCTCCATGTTGTCTGAAGTCGAATGGGACTCTACTCGTGACCGCGACACGGCCCATTTGTCCTGAGCCGCTTGCGAGAGCCGGGCCTGGGTTGGCGCGCTCCTAGGCGGTCGGGGCCCGGGCGAGCGGACCGCCTTTCCCACCGATCACTGCCCGCACCTTCGCCGTCCGTCCCCGCACCCGGCTCTCCCGCCGACCCCGATCTCCACCTGCCTCGCTCCGCAGGTTACATGCGCCACTTCGCGGATTTGGTAGAGTGGGTAATTCAAACATTTCTCGCTGTTTTTGTCCGTTATCGATTCCTCTCACACCTCCTTTCACCGTCAAACGGCCGGCTCTGGCCTGCTGTGTAGGAAGTAGGGTAAGAATTAGCTCGGCCGTTTTTTTATATGATTCCGTGTGTGTGGTGGATGAGCTGCGACGAAATTGTTCAATAGCTGTCAATATTTTTAAAATACTGACGCCCTATCGAATGTGTACTTGTTGTGACAGTGATGTTTTTACTTCACTAAGTGGTCAGTATGTAGGTAGGTTTTGACTTGGGAGGGAAAAGCTTGCCTTATTGAAGTCGATGGACCATAATCAACCTCTGGGCCACATTATCCTGCGAGAGTTGTTATGAAGAAAAGGGTTTTGTTTGCGGGTATAAGATATGGCTTTCCTCGGATTCGATCCCACGGTACGCAAACAGTCAATCCAAATTCACTTCAGACATATTTATCACAGCGTTGCATATATTGATACACTATTGGCGATCTGAAAACCTCACGCACTAACCTGTATTTGTGTATGAGGATTGAATAATCTCGTTTGGAACCCGAGGTGAGCCTGTTTCAACTCTTTTAAATGTTGCGTAATTCTTATATGTCGTTTGCAGTTACTTTTTTCGAGTCATTAAAAATAAAATAAAGGATGGAAGGCAACAAGAAGCCGCAAACTTCTTGTTGCCTTCCAACGAGAAGGTTTTGGCTTCGAATCCAATCTGCGTGGCATACCCTCCCTCTGTGGATATGATAGCTGCCCTGTTAAATTGATGACAAATATTTTTAGTAATTTGGAATAAAGTGAATGGTAACTGATTAACTGTTATGTGGCGTGACCTGCTACCTTCAGCTTACAGTTTAAATTTTTTTCTGAATTGAAAAGAGGCACCTGTTTTCTATTTCTATCTTAATATTAAAACATTTAGATATTTTCGTATGTATCCCTTCCGTGAGTTTTCCTCGGATTTTACATTAGAGTTCTCATTATTTTTTCTATTGGACGACTATGAACTCCGCGCTATGCTACGCTCATTGTCTTTATGAGAAGAAATTAGAAAGTTAAAAATTGGTTCCTAATCATGTACACTTCATTACAATCCAAATAAGCTCACAATTTTTGCGCTCCTTTAAATATTAGTTTTTAATGAGATGTATATGTGAATTCAGATAATTTTCATATTGTCCTACCAACATTTGCAATTTTAAAGCGGTATATGAATGGCCAATTTAGTGACTTTTGAGTAAGTTCAAATATTTTAGACAATTTATTGTGAGGTGAATGAGAATCTGATGTTGTCAACTTGCTTGGATTGACCACCTTTATTTATCCTCTAACCTGCTCTCTTTTTTGCTAAGAGACGATACTCTCGGCCTTAGATTGCAGCCTTGCATCTCTCGGCCCCTGCTTCTGAATTGAGCTTTTTTTATTATGATTTCCCGTTTGCTTGGTGCCTCCTCCCCAGTGCCACGCGCTGTTATCACAACCTTTGAATCTTGCTTCGAGAGCCGTAGTTCTTGAATGACCCGTCATTACCGAGTGGGCAACTTGAGTGCCAAGAATGAGGGTTATCTTCGTCGAGAGTTCGCTTTCTTATGTCCGTCGCGATGTTTTCTCAAATATGTCGTTTAGGAGTCACGACCATTTTTTTGACGTTTTCAATTCCCATGGCAGTTTTTTTTTATCACAAGAAAATAAACTCGGATTTTACGCGTGGTTTCAGCTGCGAAAATTTCCTCTAATATTTTTCTTTGAAAAATGTTCAAACGCTTTCCCGGCGAATAATATGAGTAAACTCTTCTCGGGGTCTCCACCGGTTTAAACTATTCACAATTGCCGACGTTTCGAGAGACGACTCGTCACTCATTCTCAAGTATTGAATTTCGCAAAACTTAACTGTCAGCCAGGTTAAGATTCAGGAGTAGTGGGACGTCACAAAACTTGTTTGGCGTTCAGAAAATACTTGGGAGCGACTAACTAAAGAAGCCATTTGAGATTCTGATGGAGGATCAAAATTTCATTTGCGAATCCGGTTATAACACCAGCAATGCTCGGAATCCAATTTTGAAAAGAATTTAGAACGCAATAACTAAGCCTTCGCTAATTAACATTCTCCGGAGTCAACAATCGGCTTCTGACCAATCAAAAAAGTACTAAAATGCCGTGGTACCTACTTAATCTA
Organism: Pyrrhosoma nymphula; assembly: GCA_963573305.1. Lineage (NCBI taxonomy): Eukaryota > Metazoa > Arthropoda > Insecta > Odonata > Coenagrionidae > Pyrrhosoma > Pyrrhosoma nymphula. Next base: position 97,688,564 of record OY754332.1, on the reverse strand, counting down.
GCTGTAATTTAAGTTTAACGACATTTTTGCCTCGAGAATAAGTTACGAGTCGTCTCTCGAAACGTCTGTAATTATGAATAGTTTAAACCGTTGAAGAGCCTGAGAAGAGTTTACTCATTGTTTTGTGGTTTGAAGGCTTTGTCTGTTGGAAGTCAAAAAGAGGCCTGAGTAGACTGTGTTCTTACGGATTAGTTGTTGTATGACTTTCACTGAGGTTTCAGGGTCGAGGCTGGTGCTGAAGGATATTATTCTATTTCATCCTAATTTGGTCTTCGGATACCAACGAGTTAAAGAGTCGCTCAGTCTGTTTGATGGGAAGAGAAACAGCGGACCTATTTCGGTGTTGTGCGAGTACTGGGCGTGAGCAGTAGCTGCGTTCCCTCCACCCTATTCCTGACCTACCCCTAAATGACCACCCTAACCCACTTGTTACAGATGATTTAGCCGGAGCCGCGGCAAGTAATTACCGCCAACAGCAGTCTTGAATGAAAGCAGTTCGCGACATATTTCGCTAAGTGACACTCTTTTACATCGGTATAGGTGAAGCAGAACTTAGTGGCACTCGCTCGTACAGAAAATGGCGCCAAGGAGAGGAGAGCATTCATACAAGATAGGAGGAATAAAGTTGCTAAGGTTCTCTCTACAAGTCCCCAAATGAGCCCTTCGGTAACTTTGCCCACTCATCAACGCTTAATTCGTCCTCGGTGACTTAAGCTCTCCACTGGCGAGTTCCACCAAGTTTCGCTATACCTATGACAACTGTTCTTGCATTCCTGGTCGTAAAAATTTGTGATTTGATCGGAATTCGGCAAGAACGACCTTTTTTCTCTTTGACCTATTGGCTAAGTGACTGATACTCACTTTCTGTAGTTTAGCATTCATTTTTATAATATTCTCTTTCTCCGAATTTGTAAAATTAATATTTAATTATTATTATTATTTATTTATTGTTGTTGGACTTTTCCATTAAGAACATTATGGGAGTGCAATACGCGGCAATGTGTTTTGTAACAGCCGCGTGACTTTCACTAGGGTATGGAGGGGATAGCGAACAATCGTTTCCACATAAAAGGTTGAACCTTGAAATGCAGTGCACCTCGACCTTCGAACACGAATGAAATGAGATGAGGGCTCTTGGATGGCGGCCACCTGATATTAACGCCTCCGTACGAAATTAAATTTTTGAAAGCATTACTTGACGGTATATTCTGACACTATTAGGGAACTTTTTGACAGTGTACAGATGCAGTTATATTTGCGTCAATGACATGGCTCATTGGTGTGGTATATATATATATATATATATATATATATATATATATATATATATTGATTTGAGTATCATGATGGAAACACGATCCTTGTAAACAAGCTCCATCTCACCTATTATTTATGCCTACATTTTAGTGCACGGCTTCTTTGCTCTGCATAATTAGGTGTCATATTTAAACCAGACTGAAAATTTAAAGTTCTGTAAATTTTGACGCCGTCATCTTCAATGTTTGGGTCATCAAGAGTCAGCTAATGTAAAACTAAAGCTAACTTCATTTTTTTAATGTATGTGTAGCAAAAGCGTTTTACATAATTGTCTGACCTAGTTTAGACGAGTGATCGTTAAAAACTGGCCAGCTACCTAAACTATTCCTCGTATTCACAATTGCTTCGTCCACTGAGACGTGAAATCAGAGGCTACGTAGGAATTTTCGAAATCAGCGTGGGTGTTGCTCCTTCACGATCACGAAGCAAGTTAAGTGAACGCGCATTAAAGGTGAACAATCCTAATTTAAAATTTACCGCTTAAATATCACAGCGTACTGCATCACATAAATTATAAAATGGTTCATGATGTCATCAAGTAATCGACAATCACGCAAAAAAATAATAATAATATTAATCGCACCTTGAACACAGCAATCAACATTCATCATTAGAGTATTCTTCTGGTTAGAGATAGGTTATGATGAAATTCAGAGAATATCCAATGGACTCTTACACGTCCCGTGCCCTATCTACCTCTAGTATTTCTTTCTTCATCTCAGCATAAGTCCTACCGTTCTTCATCCCGTCCATAAAACCGATTCTCTTCCTTCCCCTTCCCCGCTTACCCAACATCCTTCCCTCAATCACGGCCTTCAGCAAACCATCGCCCCTCATTACCCCTTCCAGCCACCTACCCTGCCTTCCCCTACTCTCATCCAGAAGTTGCCTCTCCTCGCCCACCATGTCAAGCACTTCCTCATTTGTCTTCCTTTCCGTCCAACGCACCTCCTACATTCTCCTTCACACCCACATCTCGAAGGCCATCAGCCTATTTTCGTCTTCCTTTCACAATATCCACGTTTCTGCCCCATACAACGCCCACACTCCATACCAAGCTCTTCACCAGCCTCTTTTTTTACATCCTTACTTAAGGTCCCCGTCATCAGCTCCCTTCAGTATTACAATTTAAATAAACAAAGCACAGCAAAGAAGTGAGGTTCAGGTGACCCCCAATTATTTTTATAGATGATTGTATAATCTGCCACTAAAATTAAATGCATGTATACAAAACCACGGTGGCCACAAATTAATAAGGTACAGAAAAAGACTAATCATGTCGCACTGGAGGAATAGCTTCAAGTTTAATTTCTTTCAGAAAGGTTACATACATTTTACATACATGCGATATTCCACAGAGAAAAAAATCATTCGCCTTGACCGGGATGATGATGATGAGGCAAATGATTTTTCCTCTGTGGAATATCGCACTAATTTGAATTTGCGGGTGACTCAGTAAAAAGGTTATACCGTGGCTAGTCCCTCAACACTTGTCATTTTACTTAGTTACATTTGATAGCAGTATGTGATAAATAAATTGGATCCCATATAAATATCTCACATGCACGTTATTTTTACAAGATAGCCATTAAGGGATGGACTTGGTTCATTCCTGTTTCATATATGACCGACTTGTTAGACGGAAGAGTGAGCTTCAGGTACTCTTTAAGTTCCTCTCCATCGTCTGGGAATTAGGATTGTTAAATTCTAGTGGCGAATTAGCGTGAGGGTTTCAATGCCGCGGCCCGGAAATTGGATCGTCGTTCTCTGCCGTCGCTTCGGACTGTTGAACTCGGAAGGCGTCGGTCGGCATGGGTGGCAGGGGGTGTTTCCAATCATGAAGTCTCAAGGAGCGACGAAGTCGACGCTCGTTCCCCTTCAAACGTTTTCCTGCTTGCGTGGACAATGTGCCCGGCTGAGTTCTGCGTTGGGCTAACTCAACGAGGCTGGACGGCTAGCGTGTGCCGAGCCTCAAGGTGGTTGTGTCGATTTTTCTTTCTGTACAGATTTGCATGAAACTTTGCATTCGTGCTCTCATTAATGATAGGCATCTAAAGATATAAGTGAAAAAAAACTGAATCGTTCCGATTTGTTTTTTTTTAACTATTCAATTCTATTTTAGCACTTACCCTTATGGCACATGACTTACATTTCGTAATAATTCTATTTCATATGCACAGGTTTTCTTCTGAACGCGAAAACAATAAATGTATTATTATTATATTTGTTGCTGACAAATATCAAGGTGTCAAGCCTAGTTCAGCATTTTAAAAGAACGTATTTCATTTTCTTTTCGTCTAAATTTTGACTACCGCGCCGAAAACTCTACTCATAGCATGCTTAAATTAGGAAAAAGAATTTTAAATATAATTCTTGAAACATTACCATTACTGCCTGTATGGTACGTACCAACGCATAAACAGATGCACTTAAATGAATGTGGTCTTATTACGTTTTATCGACCTACTTCTAACATGATTAAAATGTGCACTCAATGACCAACGATTACCGCTCCAGCCCCCTTAACTCTTGAGTTACTCCCCGTATCTTTGCTGTGAGTAGATTTGATTCCACCCGTTTTACACTAGTAGCGCCACATGGTGACATTCACCTCGCGTGGCTTCTAAGAGATAAGGCCCTTGTGGAAGGGGCCGGCAAAGGATTGGAGAGGACTGTGCATGGTAGGCAACACCGCCAGCATAATTGAGTTTGCCTTGAGAAGGTGAAAACTTATCAGCAGTGCGTTTCACGACAGTTTTTACGACCCAAACGAAGCTGCATTATAATACACTGATGCTGTTCGCAACTCATCGGAGAAGCCTATCTTTGTGGTTGCGTTTAGAGCCGTAGAGAAATAGTTGATTGATGTGCGTAAGATTGATCAATTTGAAATTGGGAACGAAAGTATGTGACCTTGGGAACCCTAGTTTTAGACCATGGTCTCTTCCTCCGAGAGGGTATTTTGTACAACTGGTACCATGATTCGCTACCACTATAACTCCGCCCGAGTGCCAATGTGGTCTCTTACTCGCCGGTTAGACCTGCGTGGGCAGAAATGTGTGGTCGGTAAGGCCTCGTTTCTCGTAAATTAGCTACGACACAATATTACACTCCTTTAGTATGAGTGGATGCATCTGACTCCGGCGTGAGAAGAGAAACCCAGTGTCGTCTAGTTCACGCAGGTCCGACTCCGGAGGAGGACACTACGAGCCTCCCGCGATAGCCTATCGCGCGACGTGCACTAGTGATCCTTCTCTTCTAGCCAGCCATTCCGGCAGCATTACCTAGTGACTTTAAAGTCCGGCTGAGTAAGCTTGATAAAGAACTATTTTCCCGGAAATGTGTCTGGCAGGAGCGGGGGGGGGGGGGCGAACGACGTTAAAATTACAATGGAAGGGAGAGTGTATTTGGGAGTCAAAGGGAGTAGTAACATGCCTTCGGGGGCATCTCTTTACGAGCATGACGTGTTTAAATGTCAAAGTGGGTTGCCATTTATGTCCCAAAACTACGTGTTTCTAGAATGAATTATTTTCCCTTATCTCGTGGAAAATGCCATACAGAGTCCCAGAAATGATTTCCGTTGGTGACCGCCCTTGCTCCACTTCCACCTTTATCCCGACACTCCGCTCGGGGGAGAATCCCTCTTCCTTTGTCCTGCGCGTGAGGTACCGAATTGTACTCATTTACATGATAATTATCGACTCCTTTATCTTCTCTCTGTGGATTGCCACGTTGATGTTGCACCAGTCTCCTGATTCATGGACGCGCTTAATACAAATAAAAGGAGAAAAAAGAACGCATCGGACTGATGCACGCATTGTGGGCAGGCGTATTTTCCTGTTGCAAGATCCACCCATTCTTCCGCAATTCATAGCGCCTCTTTCGAACAGGTTCTGGCAATTTTTACAAAACTTGTTAGAAAAATTGTTGGCTTTTTCTCCACTAGGTGCAACCATTCTGCTGTGCGCTCCAGAGGGAGAATATTGAAAAAATTAGGAACTTCTAACATCTAGATTTCGTCAGAAAACTAACGATGCATAGTTTGTATGTTTTCACAACTATTTATCAAAAATTATCACCGCAGACATTTTTACAGAATCGCAAAGAAACCTTCTATTGTGAAGGCCTTTTAGACGTATGGCGTGAAAAAATGATTCAAGTTACAGACTTATGTAGATTCAAAAATGCTGATGGCCATTCCCTATTTTCCCAGCATCTATTAGAGTGTAACCACAGCAGTGATTTTAAACCTGAAATCCTACACGTTACCAAAAGGCCTAAAAATGGACGCTTTGGAACAATTAGAAATTTTTGTGCTAGCGAAAAACCAAAATGTTAATCTATGTAATGACCATGTATTTATGCATTCCTCTCCGCTGTTTTCAATATTTCCATGTTTGCAAAAGTAACTGTCACTCCCCCACATCCTATTCCCTCTCCGGCCCTTCCACTCCTCTTCTCCCTCTCCCCACTTACGGTTGCTAGGAGCCCTTCCCTCCCCTCACAACCCTCAGTCCTTTTTCCATTCATAAACCCACCCGTGGTTCCTCTGGGGTCCTTTCTTTGCAGCTCCTCACTTCGCGGCCTTTTTTGAACCATTGTTTCGGCATATTTTAGCCTACTTTCCTTGCCCTTCAGTCACAGGTGTTTGGGCTGGGGCTTTAACCAATCTTCCTTTTTTAAAAAATAGAAAACAGTGTAACTTGGTGACCTTCTACTCCTCCCACTCTCTTCCCCCGATTCACTTTCCTTCCTTTCCTCTCGTTTTTTCCACTACCCCTTCTCACTCTGCCATGCCCCAATCGCCCTGCTCCTCTCTCCCCCATTTCAAACCCCCACCATTTTTAACTTTCTCTGGGTATATATTGTATGACCTAAGCTTCAGAATGTGCCAGAAGATGCCATATTATGGTGAAACCGGTCGCAGTTGTGAAATAAAGTGTGGAAAAGTACAAAGTTTTTTATTAAAAATGGATATATTTATTTAACTTATGAGAATTTTGATCAAATATAACTATAACTTTGTACCATTAATATTATAATACTTACTTCATACTTCTTACGGACGCTTAAATTTAAAAAAAATTATTCGAATATGGTGTCCATTATTAGGGAACTATCTCGGTGAAACTACCTTAAAAGATGTCAGCAACTTCCCGAAAACAAAACTTGAAGCTGTGCGAGACAAAATCTTAACTTCCATCCCCGTTTCGGAGGGACCCAATCCTAGTTTTTTATTGCTCTCCCGCACAGCACTTATTCCCTCAACAGTTTATTCCTTCAGGCGCCACAAACAACTATACAGCAATTTATATCCACGTGAGCAAGGAAAAATATTTCTCCAAACGATCTTCTGGCATTCGTTCTTTTCAATTTTTGCTAAATTTGACCATAAGAAAATCTTGTTGAAATAATGAAATGCGTCAAAAAATATATATACTCCTCGAAACGTCATAAACCCTCTGCATAATTTGCTTACACATAGATTATTTTCAAGATTGGGCTATAAAGAACATATTATTCTGAGATATTGGCGTTTCTTCTGAAACAATACCACTTAGATAATGCCTATGACTTTCCCGTAGGAGTGGACTTATTAAACCACACATATATTCTGCCAAGATTACTTACTGAGATCAACGAAAGCGAATTAAAAAAATAACCATAGGCTTCAATTACCCAGTCAAGCCGAAATGTGCATCCGAAAGGCCATTGTGAAACATGCTTTAACAAACCGATGTGAAGTCTCTGACGCCAAAGTTCCCCGCGCATTTCCTTCCGAGTTAAACCTCTCAACGTATTTTCGAAAAGTTGGTGCCGGAAAACTGATAATTTCCCTAGTCAAGAATATGTTATCAGGGATGCAATTTCCTCAAAATCATTGTATAACAAGGGGCCTTCCCACTCTAGATCCATTATGTACAATCATCTCCCCAAACATTTCGACACTGCTAATTATTCAATTACAACATTCTATGCATAGTTAAAACTGAATCTACAGTCTAGGAGCTATTACAGTGAAGAGGAATTCCTTAATGACTATAAAAGATTGAAACTGACCTGGTATACCACGATGTATATATCTTTGTGACTTATCTTTTTTCTTTCATAGATGTCCTATATTCGACTTTTTTATATCACAGGATAAATAAATTATTATTATTAATTATTTTTTACCAAATATAACTTCGCTCCTTATTGGACTATTTAGTTTTTGATATCCGTGCTCAGAAATTAGTGTCGACTGAGAAGCATATACTGCCTCAACTACATTTCACTAAGCGATCAGTGTCATAAAACACGTCCAGGTAATTGATTACATTCTGTGATTGTTTTGTTTTGAAATTAATATTCTTAACATTAGTTTTTTGCATTCTTTCTTCGATTTTTTTGGTATGACCCTTTTTTCCCAAGATAGTTGGTTCCTCTATTTTATTGTGTAATTCCCCTCCCCCCCATGTTTCCTCATTCTTTAATATTTTCAGCATTACACACAGCCTATTCTTTTTTTGCTTTCTTCCAGACTCTCCCAGTCCAGAATACCCAGAATTTCCGTCACACTCTTTCCTTTTATACCTGTTCAATACATATTTCGCTGCCTTTCTTTGTACTTTCTCTAAACTTCTAATTAGCCCCCTTCGTTTGGGTCCCACACCATTTCTGCGTACTCTAGAATTGGGCGTAGCATTTCTTCCCACGCTTTTTCTTGGTTAGCTACACTACATCTATGAAGTACCGTGCAAGTCACCTCCAGGGTGTGTGGCCCGGGGTGATTCCACACCATGCATGCAGCACTCGTCCCAGTACAAATCGAGACCTCACACGTTCCCCCGGCCGCTAGGCGCAGGCAAAAAATCGGTGAGGAGAACAGTGCGCAGTTCAGCTAGAAACTGGGAGAGTGCTACGTAAATGAACATGCAAACATGCAGCCCACTGCTAAAGAGACATCTTGTGGTCAATATATTAATGCTATTAATTTATGAATGCTTCGAGATACTACATTCAGATAACAAAATAATGTCGGGCATTTCAAGCGGTATGAAGTGTAAGTAAGTATGCTATGCTATTAAACACATGTGAAAATTCTACTCTATCTAGTGAGGGTGGGTGTTTCATTTGATTGATCTATCGCAACTATTATGATCTCTTATCGTACGTGGAAAAAAGTAATTTTAAATCTATCGGTTCTGCAGTCTATTTCCTTTATCTTATTCCTGTGATCGGTTCTACCGTAATACGTTGGCTCTAGCAAAATATGTTGGACGTCTGGCAAAAAATATTCTCTGCTTTGAACTTACGCAAAAGATTTAACCTGTATTTCTCTGTTCGATCAGTTATAGATTCCACCCTAGTTACTTCAACAATTCGTTTACACTGCTAAGTTTATCGTAACAACGTTTTACAAACCTTGCTTCTCTCCGTTGTGATCGATCTCTTTCTGAGATTAGTCCTGCTTCCCATATGCTAGCGAAAAACTCCAAGTGAGGTCTCATGAGTGAAAAATAACATCGCTCTTTAACTTTCTCGTCACATTTTCCTTCTATTCTTTAAATAAATTCCAATTTTCGACAAGCCTGTCCACAGATTTCCCGGACGTGTCTGCTGGGCGAGTGAGCCAGTACGTGTGTGTTTTTAGTTTACATAAAGTTTTTACCCCTTGGACGTCCTTACTCACCTTTCAACACCCTATCCATCCTTTCCCCCCCTCCCTCCCCCCCTTCCTTTGCCCAATAAAGAGTACGGCCCTAGGGGAATATACGGTCTTTCAACTTTTACGGGCCGTAGATCGTTCATTTACCTATACGAGAAATGTTATCAGCTAGAGAGGGTGAATTTGTTAGGAAGGAAAATTAGAACGTTTTCAGACTAAAAATTGCATTCAAGTTACCATCTGTACTGAAATACACCCACGTGATCATTCACCTTTGGCACAACCCCACCCATATCGGGTGTCTTGATGAATTTGGGAACGAAATTATGTGACCTTGGGAACACTAGTTTTAGACCATGGTCTCTTCCTCCGAGAGGGTATTTTGTGCAACTACTACCATGATTCGCTACCACTATAACTCCGCCCGAGGTCCAATGTGGTCTCTTACTCGCCGGTTAGACCTGCACGGGCAGAAATGTGTGGTCGGTAAGGCCTCGTTTCTCGTCATGTAGCTACGACACAATATTACTGATCAGGTTTTATCTCATGCTAGCCCTTACGAGTCCTTTCGCGGTCGTGAAGTTGGTCCAACGACATATCGTGACGTTTCCCCGTGATTTTGGGTTAAATTAAATACAGATAGTTCACCTAGCTATCGTGTATTAGAAATCGGCCTTTGCGAAGAGCTTGTGCAAAAACCCAGAGGAAAGATTGGATGAGAAGGGTCCCCCTACAGGGTAGAAGTAGTTAATATAGTCTGAGGCTGGATCAGACCGCTAGGGCTGTGGGTTTTGCAGCGGCAGTTAAGGGGTTAGGGCCCGCTTCACGTTGCAAGGGTGGATGCATAGGTAGTGGTTCCACATCTCTGATCGATTGATTGAAGGCATTCTATTTTATCACGCATTGGTGCAATTCCTTTCGCCAATGCAAAGACGTTTTCGTTGCAGTAGAATAATGTTTTAAATCGCGTAGAATTTGTTTATTCCTGTCTTGGAAGCGCTTTTGCTCCCGGGAACGAGAGTTAAAGATGTTGAATTTTACAAGAGGTTTACTTTCACTAGTTAAAAAGACCTGTGAAGCCATTTTCAAAACTCCTACGTCATCATCAGGTGTCTGCTAATGACGAATAAGGCGCTAAACATTGTTGTACTACGCAATATAACGTTTCTCTGCCTCTGGTAGGTATCGATTTTCTCGTTGTCCTCCGGCGTTCCTTTTCTCAAAATCGGCGGAGCGGGAAAAAAATTCCCATGAGAAATTTTTCGTTGATATTTATTAAGAAATGAGGAAAATCTGATTTTTTTAGAAGTCTTCAAATGTTTTCCCTCAAGCTCTCTGCCCTCTTTATTTTATATCCTCACTTTATTTTCGTCTGTCTTCTTTTTTCTCTCATGACAGTTCGACTTCTCCTCCCACGCCCATTCCTAATGTAGTCTTTCATCTGACTGCTTTTTTTATGCTGGTTCTAAATAAACAAAGGTTTCAACATTCTAGGTGTGCTACAGCTAAATTTAAAGAACGCCTTCGTGGGTTTAGATCGAATAATGTGCTATGCCCGATCCGACCCACATGGCTGGCATTAGTCAATGGTGCACAATGCATACAAAAAATAACTGCTTTGCGTAATTGAGCTGCGCGGATTGGCTTTCTTACAGGAAACTTCTTGAGAGCTTCTCGTATCATATTTTTTTAACCGGAGTTTTGCGAGTCAAATGATGAACTGAAAATCATCATTTATACTTACTATAACGTTATGGTTTACCCCAAAAATTGTTCCTTGTGTGAAAATGTGCCGCAGAGTGACTAAGTTAGGAAAGATTAATATACCAGCTCATAATACTTCGGCCGCTTGTTGAATTGAGTTACTTAAAGTTGTTGTACGAACGCTTTTTTATGGTGCAATTTTTTTTATTTTAATAATTTTGTTCAGTTGTTAACGTTGAAATTAACTCATCTCTCAAGCAAAAATTACTTTTTTACGATTTTGAGCCCGTCATGGTTTTTTGTTGGAGTATGCCTCGTAGAAAACAGCCTCATGGGGCGGCGTCTAACTTGGTGCTCCCAGAAGAATTCAACCTGACCCACGACGAATGTGAAGGGGGAGGGAGAAGCGAGGAAATGATTCGCCGAGTGGGAGGGGAAGTGAGGGAATCCTGCCTTGGAACTCGCGTGGCCTTCCAATGCGCTTGAATATTCTACCATTAAATAGGACGAGCAGTTTTAGGAGGAGCGCGGGGAGGCAACCGATATTAAAACCACGTTTAAACCCACTATCCCTGGCATAAGTGTCTCCTACATTTCCTTGTACATAAAGGTCTTCTCCACCCACAAATTTGTGGGGCATAGGAACTGCACAAAATTGTTTATAGGGTAAACTAAAGTGCTCTTTGCTGTATTATGGTCATCAAAAGACTACATAGGCTAGCATAAAGCAGATGTAACTATATTTAGTTTTAATTTATGCCAATCAACGAGCCATCTCCTCGAGAAATGTTGAGATTTTCAGTTCAGCGGAAATATGTGACAATTCCTACTTGTCTCACAATTCTATGTATTAATCAAAGTACTTTATCGTAGCCTGATAAATATTTTAATGAATCATCTTATGCAAAGGGTTATTATTTGTCCTTTGATCCCCTGCCATATCTTAAAATACATTAGAAATATTTTGGATATTGGCATGGCAGTGGATTTCATAATGTGTTCGCAGTGCGAGTTATCCCATTTTTCGTTTTTTACATTCATAGCTCTTTTCCTCTGAGACACTCAGGATATATTTTATACCAACAGCCTTTCACTCTATTCTCTATTAATGGTCCACATTTTTCTTTTTACACGTTCTCACCACCCTCTCGTGGTTCATACAAATACGCTTTTGGCGTCTATTTTTTGCCATTGGAGGTGAAAGTGACTGTCACATTATGACAATGTGTATCTTTCATATTCTAGGGAATGAGGAGGAAGGGTTTTTCGTGAAACGAGGATTTCACCTCTGCCATACGAAATTCCCAAATACGAGATGGCGTGCTTATGTAACTTTGGCGGAAATGTGCTCCCAAGGCGGAGAACGATCGTGTTCCCAGCATTCCCCAACCGCTTGCTTTTACGGCGACGGCATGTTGTTGTTGCCATCTTATTATTTCGGTGCATCCGTATCATCTGCTCAGCATAATTCCCTGTCCATACAAAAGCAAATGCTTACCGCGGAATAGACGCGGTATTACCTTTACGGCGCAGCGTTACCCGCAAGTGTGAAAGTTCCGCAGAGTAACAATCCTTCTCTTTGACCTGGATTCGATCCCGGATCCCTGGGCACCGCGCCTCAGCTATTTCACGGAATGTTTAAAATTTGTTAAAATTGAACAAATAAGTGTTCAAGGTTTTGCTTTAGCCTTTTTCACGGCGGCGCCATGCGGACCAATTGACTGCTTTCGGGGCTTAAGGTAGTTTGAGCGGTATATCACTTCACCTAGAATTAGGTGAATTTGACCTCATTTTAAAGAAATAACCCTCATATTTCAAATAATATCAAAGTATTAACTCCTTGCCGACCTACTTTTCAAACAATTTACCTGAAAATACAAGCGGTTGTATGTACATGGTATTGATTACGGCTGTGCGTTCCAGAGGGAGTGTATTGAAAAAATTAGGAACTTTTAACACCTTGATTTCATCAAAAAATTAAGTTTGCAATTAGTACGTTTTCTCAACTATTTATAAACATTAATATATTAATAACCGCAGTAATTTTTACAGAATCTCTAAAAAACCTGCTGTTTTGGAGACTTTTTAGCCTTACGGCGTGAAAAAATGAGTTAAGTTAGTTACTTATGTAGATAGGTATATTTATTTTATAACTGAGACTTTTAGTCATGTAAAACTGCATTTTTGCGCCATAAATATTACAATAGTTACTTCATACTTCTTACAGACGCTGAAATAAAAAAATAAAATTGGAATATGGTCTCCAATATGGCTAGGAACTATCTCGCTCATACTACCTTAATGTGCCCGGCAGCCGTGAACATCTAGTTCCTTAAAATGCTACAAACATTCACCGGGGAAAAGGATGTCAGTGGCAGTTTAATTGCCTGAAGAAATCGGCGCTATATCGAGGGCTGCAGGTTTGCGTCTCAGTGAAGACGAATGGTATATTCCCTGTGCAATTCTTGTCCATGTAAACAGTAAGTGCTCTGGGTTCTTGACAGGAAACTTTGGGCTCTCTGTTTCCCGTGGTAAACGGCAGGGTTTTGAAATTCTTTAATTCCCATCTGGAATGTGCCCGTTGGAGGATACGCTGAGCGTCGTGCACCATTGGTGGTGGTGCTCCCCTACCAGTTGGCCGATTAATACATCTCGGCCTTTATTTGCCATCTTGCCCGACAACTTCACCTTCCGGATCCGCTTTAATTCGCTTCCCTGCCCGAAGTCTCTATATTGATTTCAGCCGTCGAGGCGCCTCGAAAAAGCACCGGGAAATAATTTGGTTTCGCAGGAAAGCATTTCCGATGGCGAACACGGATGCGGGTGTGAGTGGGAATGGGAGGATAACGCAGGCTGTGGAGAGGTGTCCTTAATTGAGAGCAGCCGTGAAACACGTTGATATCCGGCCCCCTCGGATTGAACTCTTCTCTATCATTCACACGCACTTGCTCCCCGTAGCGTTCGGTTTATTTTTAATGGAGTTTTGCTTAGAGTTCCTTTCGACCTTTTCACGGTAAACCCTCTTCAACCTATTTGTTTCCACTATGTTCGGAGTCCTTTCAAATGTAGTTCCCTCTGGCGGGAGAATGAGGAGCTAAAAGTTACTACTATGATGATATTTTGGTTGCCAAACCTTTATCTTGAAGACGCGAAGGTACACATAAGTATATGAGCCTATGAAGAGATGAAAAACGCCCAAGGTGGTGTGAGCGAAATATCACATTAGCAAGAATGTGATGAATTTGACTTAATTTTAAAGATTAACTCCCATCTGATGGTATCAAAATATTTTATATCTTCCCTGCCGAACTACTTGTATAAGCAATTTGCCGAAAAATACAAACTGTTTTACATTGGATAGATTATGGGAGGGAGGGAGAATTTTGAAAAAAATTAGGAATTTGTAACACCTAGATTTCGTTAAAAATATTGTAATTCGTATGTGTTCTTAACTATTTATAAAAAATATCAATTACTCATCGCAGTTATTTTTACAGAATCCCAAAGAAAACTTCTGTTGTAAAGGTTTTTTGACCATACGGCCTGAGAAAGTGAGTCAGGTAAGAGAATTAAGTAGATACATTCATTTAATTACTGAGAATTTTTGACTTATGTAACTAAATTTTTGCGCCATTAATATTAAAATATTTACTTCATGCTTCTTACAGACGTTGAAATAAAAAAATAAAATACGAGTATGGTCTCCATTATGAATACGGAAATATCTCGCTCAAGCTACCTTAAATAATACATTACCTTAACATGTATGGTTAAACCTTTCCGAGTTAAAGCTATTTTATCCCAAATTTTTGTTTCCTTCATTGTCATATTTCGTAAATTGTCTATTTGTAGCCTGACGCTGGGGTGTACGTATGTGCTTTGCTGTAGCAACCAAGGTTCATCTTGGGTATTTGTTTTTTAGACTTCTGAAAGAGCTATATTTATTTTTTTTGCTCCCCGACGATTCTGGTGGTCCGTATTCCCCTGAAATCCCGCCATGGCTGATAAGCCATTGGCTTTTTAAATGTTATTCTGATGTTATACGCTCTAAAAGTATGACATCCCATCGTCCGTGTGCACAGAAGCGTGCAGTTTACGAAAGTTACTGCCAATTCGGTTAAGCTTCTGATATGAAGGTACTTGTTAATGCACTATTTACATAAATTATTTTGTGTATTCAAATTAATTCAATCGCTTATCATAGTCATTTGCGTAAATATATCTCAATTAATTTTAAATAAACTTTAATGCCTCGCGTAACTTATTTTTGATTAGAAGACTTAATACTTGTTCCGATTTAGCGATGATCCTATTCTTTCTTAGATTATTGCAGTTTTTTTATGTTCTTTGATACATCCTAACAATCTGGTTTCTCGCAAACGTAGGGTTTGAGATTATTTTGTGTGAAAGTATAGGTTTTAAAAATAGAATGCTCACTTGGAACTATTACATGGAGTGTTTTATTATACTTTATTTTATGATTTTCCTCGGTACTATCATTGTTTGAATTGCTGATACTTGACTTAAATGTAGTAATTAAGTTACTTATGGCCTTCGTGCTTCCGGTCCTTTCTACGACTATCTATTCTTCGCCTCGGCTTGTTGATCTCTGGTTCCGTAAATCATTCTCTTACGAGCAGTCAAGGGTTTTTTAAGGCACCGGTTTCGGCAGACCGTTTTGTATTCGAGTATCATTTACGAAAGAACTTAGTGAATTGTTAACGTCGAGTAACTTGTAAAATTTGTAGATGGATAGCAAAAAATGAAGAATGCACTTCTGGGGCTATGTTTTCATGCGGCAAATATTTTTCAGTTAAATCAATGAGTAAACTAAAAGCTGACCGTGGACAAATGCCGCGGGTGGGGCTGACCCTGAGGCGACATTTCTAGAATACTTCCGCCCACCGGCCGGGGAAAGGGTCCGCTTCCCAGAAAACTCGGGGTCCTGAAATGGACGAAAAGCATACCTACCTATGTGATTCCTCGCCAAGAGAGAGTTCCGTACAAAGAGGTAGATTGATATTCTCACGGAAGTCGTGACAGGGGAAGATATTTCCGTCGCAAGGCCCCGCCGCGAAAGGTTTAATTTGACTTGGTGATTGGTCATTGCCTCTTGCTCGGAGGCGTCCTCTCCGTTTCCTTTTTTTGCCTTCCGCGACTTTATTCCCAACATTTCCGTCAATATTATGCTAAATATACACTTGTCGACGAGTTGTATGTTCGAAGGGTTGTATGTTGATGTAAGTGGCCTTAAAAGTGCCTCCATTGTCGGGCTGTCTCGACCTCTCGCCGCCCCCCAAAGTCCGATGCAGCTCCCCCCTCCCCTTCCCCCTTTTTTCTCGTTTTCCTCCTCCCACACTCCCCTTGGAAACTCGTTTGTCAACCGTAAGTGCCTCTTTACATCCGCTTCGCCCAGGGGGGTCGGTCGGTCGGGTAGCCTATTTACAATCTTTCCTCCTCGCCCTGCTACGCTCTGAGGAAAAAATATTTAATCAGTCACACGCTCCTCCACGGTTAACCCTATCCGGGTGGTGCTTTTCCAGTGTCCGTTTCCCTGCTAGGGACGTTTAGAATGGGTTGCATAAACTACACCACACTTCCCTAGTTTTGGTTCTCTTCTAGGATCTTCCATTGCCGCTCGTGTTCCCTGGGATGAACTCCGCGCCGGGTCAAATATATTTAACAGATTTCTAGCGGAAAGTGGTGGACTTAAAGGGGAACTATTCTTCCGGAATCAATCTTGTATTTTTTGGACTCTGATAAGACCACATAGAAGCTTCCGTTGGAGTTTTATCGGGGAATTTTCTTTTACTAATGTTATTATTACTTACATTTTTTCTGCGGTTGTACCAACATTTTTTCTGGCCAAATCCTTACAATTCAAGACCAATTTACATTGTTTACAATGGTCTAACGAATCATTTATTGCCTTTACACTAAGGAGTAGGCTCTTTTTACTGAGTGATGTATTTTTCACCCTTCTAATATTCTCTAATTACGGCCAAAATAAAAGAACGTAGCTAGCAATCCTTAGCCCACCGTGCTGCATGTTCACGCGCGTAGTATCCTGAGACTTGAAAGTTAAGACCAGGGGTATACATGTTTTCAAAACATACCCTAAATTGTTTGGTGAGGAAGTTATATACATTACATTATGCTTTCTGTGCTTAAGTGGATTACGCACACAAATGCACGTATGGAGCAGTATAGATGTGTAAGTAAAGCAGGCATGCTAGTCCGGTCGGAATTTTAAGTGTAATAATTTTGAAGTGCATCGGCAGTTAAAGGCTTCAACCCGCCATGAGGCTGGACTGCCTGACGAAATAATATTTATTGTTACCATAGCAATATATATGTGCCATTTCACACCATTAATGATCTATTTATGAAGTCAAAGGATACGTATTTTTATGTGCCATCCATTTTACAATCATTCAAACATGGGCTAAATAACTAATAAAATTTTGCTACCTGTGCCGGTTATATTTCCCTTGGTAAATGTATTGTTGCAATGGTAATCACGGGTAAATGATTTATGATATTTGTGGGCAAATATTAATTCTAAAGCGGTCCAGCTGTATCCTTGCAGTTTTTTTTACCCATTATCATATTTATCATCGAATCAGCAACATTATGCAGAGGTTTGCATATTGTTCTTGACGTCATAAGAAAAGTAATCAGCTCTGAAATTACTTGAAAGGTAAACTGCACATTTGACATTATATCTGATAATAGTTTCCATCCTAGATTATGAAGTACGATTTTGACAGTCGTTAAACTATCGTAACGATGCTTTACGTATATTGCCGATCACCACATTCCCCGTTATAGTTCAGTGGCATTTTTGTGAACATTTATGTGAGAGAATAGAAGACCCAAGAATGCTAACGTGTTGACCAGGTATAAGGTTAATTCAAGCTTAATTTAAATACGTCGAGTCATTTTCCAATTTTCCATTCGCAATTCATTGCGTTTATGTTGCCGTTGCTTCAGGCATTGGCAAAATGTGAAACGGTGTTTGGGCCACGAAGGAACATCAAGCCATTAACATTTAAGAGTACCGAGGATGACCACCTTCCTGAGAAGTGCCGCGTGGGTCAAAATGACACGCACACCATTTCTGCTTACAATTCCGGAAAATTGCTCCTTCTAATAAATTTTTGGTGTTACTCAGGGTGTAGTGACTTAGCAAATGAATCATGGTTGCAATTTGCGTTTAAAATTACTTTGTGACCTGTCAATAATATTTATTAACACATTTAAGTAGAGGCAATTAAATTATTAAAAATATACATCTTGCAAGTTTAAAACTACAAGGACGGGAAGGGTCATGTGACACTTATTTAGAATTCAACCTAATTATTCAATAATTATTTTTCTTCCGATTCTATTTGAAATTTCATGGCTTTTTTTCATTTACACCTATATTTTATTGAGAAATTCATAAAATTACCTCATCGTTATTGAGCATTTTTTACTATAAGGTTTGCCTTAAAGGACGGCTACGGAATAACTGACCCCTCCTGACATTCAGGGTCTTTTTAGCCTTCGCTTCTCCATTAGACCCTACTTTGACTTGTATTACTTTATACGCGTCATTGTATACTTATGGGACGCTATTGCTATCCTGATTTACAATCCGATAAATTCTTAGTCGTGCTTCTTCAAATTGAGCTTTGACACAGTTAAGGATTAAATTTTACCAAAGAATATTAGCATATTTTGACGGTAGATGCGTTTATTTACTTTTAAACGATAATAAAAGACTATAGCTATATGTAAAAAATGATATTATACGGTTTAATGGGAAAATATAAATGCTTAAAACATAGGTGACGTCGCATGCCTCATGCGTAGAAATTTAAATTATTTTAATTTATCTTCTATTGCTTGCATTCCCAAAAAAAAGATTCTTTACTAGCCGTTTCTGGGTTGAAAATTCAAGGAATGAGCCCCAAAATATCTCAGCCCTATTGTTTTGCACTTCTACCAGGATTATATTCACGCCAACTAATCATTCGCCTATCCAATGCCTCTGGTTTCGGTCATTTATCATCTGCCTTCAGGATAGTGCACTGTTCTTGAACTCAAAATTCCTTCATATAAATTTCCTAACGCTATGTAGTGGGAAATCTCTCATTTGGATACAAAAGATGGGGAGGAAAGACCATCCTTCCCTCCCCAGCTCCCCAAAAATGAGTTCGCCGATGAAATGTGTCAGTGTCTGTTCTTGTTAAAAATCAGACGGGAGGCTGTACAATATGACGCTTCCATAATATTCATCGGAACCAATAAATCAATTAGACTGCTATCGGATTCTAAAATCTGTAACATTGCGCCTTCTAATAAATTTTTGGTGTTACTCAGGGTGTAGTGACATAGCAAATGGATCATGATTGCAATATGCGTTTAAAATTACTTTGTGACCTGTCAATAATATTTATTAACACATTTAAGTAGAGGCGATTAAATTATTAAAAATATACATCTTGCAAGTTTAAAACTACAAGGACTGGAAGGGTCATGTCAAGGGACAAGACTGTATGGTTATGCCTCTGTATGGTTATGCTTTTGGAGGAAGTTAAAACAAAATATTGCCTAAATGCATTTCCTTCTTTTGTAGGATGTGAAAATAGGCCATAAAATCAGGCATACGAGGAATGTCTTATTGCATTTAATTAAGACTTAAAAGAATTCAAGAATTGCCTCTTATATTTCTTCTCAGCTATTCATCAGGAACACATTTTAGAGAAGGATATTTTTTATCTTCTTGGAAGTATGAGAAAATAGGGACGAAATATACGTCTCTCGGTCCATGCGAACATTGAAATCGTTACACTGAAGTGAATCGGTACAAACGAAAACCCTTCCTTACTTATTAAGACTCAAAGACGTATGTCTCACAAGGCACAATGGACAAATTGATCATTATTTCAGGTGAAAATAATAAAATTGTCGGATAAACAGACTTCTTTGTAACAGAAATAGAGAAGCAGAGATAATGAGTGGCATGTGCATCATATTATTATTGTTCGTTGAAGGTAATGTACCTCCTTAAACTTTTGTTCAAACATTTGAATTTGTCAACAATAAATAGCTTCAAAGCGGGATTTTGTTTAAAACAAGTAGGTAGGAGTTACAACAAATTCGCGCTTTTTAATTATGAGATAATGAAGTTGACTAGAGATAAGAGACCTCTTTCTCTAACAGTTCTGCTCTATAAATTTTCTCTAGATGCGAACATAAAATTGAGTCAAAAGCATAGCAGATGATTAAAGCATGAGCTGGGGCTACGGAAACATCATAATGGGCCAAAATGACCCACCCGGTACTTTTAATGTGAAACGAGAAACCCTCTCCCACATTTCGTTAACTGCATCTACTAACCCTACCAATTTTTCAATCATTTCCACATTTCATGGGCTCTTTATACCAAAACCATCGAAAACTTGTGAATAATTCATTTTGAACTGCATTCACTGTGGAACTTTGAGTCAAGGCTTTCTTTGTGTTTCTCTGTTTTAGAGCGATTCCATCTCTCATTGCTAGCGTTAGACTGCGTCAGAAGCCTTCTTTATTGAAGTGGTGGAGGATCGATCTTGATAAAATTTGCTAATGCCGATTTTAAGAGATTTTACCTTTCTTGAGGAGTCTATAGTGGCAAGTTGTATAAATTGCTAATTTTAGGGATACACCATTGATGCACTTTCTTACACTTTTAAGAGGCAGGGAAAAAGACTCAGGGAGTCCATCGCTTACGAACTATCTCTTATTATATCTTGGAATTGAAGTGAACGTACATTATTTTCTTTTTTCGTTTATCCCACGACCTCATTTTCTGTCACACGCCCTCAGGGCATTCATATTCTTAAACATTTTGGTTTTATTTGTGTTTCTTTGCATTTTTCCCAGAGTAGGGGAAGGTGAATGCCATTAATAGTTTCTTTTAATAGTTTTTCTAATAATTAATGCATCTTCTAATAGAGTGGCGTATATTCTCATAGTATTAACAAAACAGTGACTCATTCAGCTCACATAATACCTTAGGCTCGCAAGTTTATCCAACGTCTTTGCGATGGTCGAAGCTTCGAGAGCTAGCTTGGACGAACACGTGGTGCCCGCGTCTTCTCTAATCCTCGGGTAAATACTGCTAAGGATGCACTATCTACTTGCACCTATTGAAATTAATACGAAACACAATGTGGTGATGAAGTGCTTATAAACTGAATAAATGCGTGTGAGTCTGCAAAGATATACAGGAGGCTTGAGTGATTATGTAGAGAAAATAATAATTAACGATTGATATCGGATTTCGTTTCAACGAAGAGTCTAAAATAGTTTCGATCGTGATACCAACACCCCAGGGCCATTATTTACCTGCTAGGAAGTAGCCGAGCACCAAGGTGTGGGGAAGATATATACCTGTCTCGAGGAAGCATCGGGTTGCTACTCACTACAGCCCGGTGCATGCAGGTCAAGTCGGCAATATAACCCGCGAAAAGTAACTTATAGCTTTTCCCGGCGGTCGGGATCCGTTGGGTCTCCCGCAAGGATGGTCTTATGTGTCGCGAACAGGTTAGTGTCATGCTGTAGGATATGCTTCGCTCAAGTGAACAGATGGTCTATGTTAACTAAGTGCGATTCGGACTAAGACCTTTGACGTCCCGTTTTGCTGTTGTTACTTCGCGATATATTGCTACATGCTTCGAAGTTAGTTCATATATTTCCTAGCTTTTGTTTCTTTTTTTATGCTTTTCTGATCTGAAAACATGTGTCTTGGGGTCATGCCTTCCATCAATTCAGGGCGCTGCCGCAAGAAACGTTTCCGATATCGCGATCAGCGGTAGAATAAATCTCTTGACTGTCATTTTATCCTTAGGATACTTCATCGCAATAAAAGCGATAGATTTCCACGAGGAAAGAACATGAAGCGTGTTCAAATTTAACTATCCGAAAGAAAAGATTTATTTGTTCCTGATAGCCGATGACGGTAACAAGTTTGTTACTCTCATAAATTTCGAAATTGAGTAATAGCGGAATTCGGAAAACATTTGCGTTGCTTTGCATGCTTTTTTGTTTAAAAATTATAAAAGTGGAGAAAAAGTGGAATATTTTTATTTTTAATATTTATGAACTTCACCAATTATATTCAGTACCTACTTTTTAC
Source organism: Pyrrhosoma nymphula (assembly GCA_963573305.1). NCBI lineage: Eukaryota > Metazoa > Arthropoda > Insecta > Odonata > Coenagrionidae > Pyrrhosoma > Pyrrhosoma nymphula. The sequence goes on along the minus strand of OY754332.1, from coordinate 97,666,725 downwards.
CGTAATTGCCAACTGTCGTTAAATGATTAGCTGCTCCGATGAAAATGTTCCTCGGGATTCGTAGAACACATTTATTTATCAGATTATTAGAACTACCAGAGTACCTTCGTTTTTATTACTATGATCGTATTTAAGGTTGCCATATTTGTAGATACTTCTTTTATATATACCACATTTGCTGCAAAGTATTTTTCACCAGTCTCTCAGATGGAAAATTATCAGTGACTGACGATGAATGTACCTTGTTCTGACATTAATTAGTGCCATAAAGAGGAAATCAATGGAACACTAATTTGGCGACGCAAATTCAGATATTACTTCTAGGTTATTGTAAACTAGCTGAAGTGTTTAACTCATAAATGTGATTTATTTCTTGATATTTAATTTGAAACTAAACTTTTATGTGGGTATTGACTAGGTATATTTTCAATACATTTTGTCCATTCACTCCATCCGCTGAAACTCTATGGGGTCGGGAGAGGACGAAAAATTGTCTCAACCATAAACTGTATTAAGTTCTGCAAAATATTTTGCATAGAAATCGTTCCATATTTACATTTTAGCTGGACGTTAGGAACAACGATTTACTTAGACGCTACCATTTTTCATAAAATATAGTTTTTAGTATATTCTTTTTTCATATATTCAAATATTTCGTGGATTGCTCTTGTTATGAAAGGAGTTTGACTTAGCTGACAACCGTATTTAGTTGTGCTAGCGCTATTAGTAGAGAAAACATGCTAAAATAAACAAACTATTAAACCACTTGAAGGGCTATCTTAAATCTACGATATCTCTATCCGAGTACTTACTTCACCCCACTCCGCAGTTCAGGTTGACATAGCGTCAAAATTATTACTCCTCTTTATTATCCGCCGGAGAGATTTTATCACCCGTGACGGGACCAAGAGGACTGCCTTCCTTCCACCAGGAATGTAAAGATCTCGTTTCGCGTAACGCTTGGCCGCTAAAAGAGAGAGCGTGAATAAAGCAACGGAGAAGCCCCGGGAAAAACGAGAGTGAGACATTCTTGTAATTTTTCAGTCTGTTTCGCTGTGAAATTATGGAGTAAATCTGACTACATCTTCCGGTAAAACTCTTCGCCAATAACTATATAGCTCTGCTTGCAGGTAGCCTGTACCCTGTTAAAGCATGTTAATTAGATGTGCATTTTCTGGAGAAGTCACCCCCGCGAAGTTATAATGTTCCTATTCTGTCAGTTGTTTAGCTGCTTCCGCGCTCCAATGTGTCACGTTCAAGTACTGTGCAGCCCGTGGTTTCCTTTCCCTGAAATTCAAAAAAGGGAGAAAACTGCGGGTGGCGATTTATGGACGGCGGGAAGCGGCTGGGCTTGCGGGAAGGACATCTAATGCAACCGCAAAAGGATTTTCCCTTGAGATGGTGCACGCGCTCTGAGATCCCTCCGGTGCTTCCGAGACATGGAGCTTAAGTGACGTGTAAATCTTTCGCGTGCAACACGTCAACACATTCTGAAAGCCCTTCGCATCCATGTAAATTTTCGGCGTTGGATTTCTACGCTTTGCGTGGCGGAAATTCAAAATGATTTAAGGAGGAAGGTATTAGAAACCAATTTACGAACAACTTCCTTTTGATTTTAACTTTTTTGCTCTTTAATTGCCTTTGAAAAATAGTTTGAGTAATTTCTTTCGCAATTTTTTCAGTAAATCGTGAATAATTTAAAAATTGCGACAGATGTTATCGTTTTAAGGGCAAATCACAAAAAATTATCTAATGGCGTGGAAATTAGATTAAATGCTAACTAAATGATACCAAAGCTGAATTATAACTAAAACTATAACCGAAAACACTAAATTTGAACAAAAATAATTTTTAGTTCCAACACATGATCACCGAAATACAGCAGATCCTCAAAATAAATGTTCGTTCTTCGTTAAAAAAATATCAAATGGCGTGGAAATTAGATTAACCGCTAACTTAATGATACTACCGCTAAATAATAACTAAAATATATCCGAAAGCACTAAATTTGAACAAAAATAATTTTTAGTTCCAACACATGATCACCGAAATACAGCAGATCCTCAAAATAAATGTTCGTTCTTCGTTAAAAAAATATCAAATGGCGTGGAGATTAGATTAACCGCTAACTTAATGATACCACCGCTAAATAATAACTAAAATATAACCGAAGGCACTAAATTAGAACAAAAATAGCTTTTAGTTCCAACAAATGATCAACGAAATACAGCAGATCCTCAAAATAAATGTTCGTTCTTCGTTAAAATATATCAAATGGCGTGGAGATTAGATTAACCGCTAACTAAATGATACCACCGCTAAATAATAACTAAATATAACCGAAAGCACTAAATTAGAACAAAAATAATTTTTAGTTCCCACAAATGATCAACGAAATACAGCAGATCCTCAAAATAAATGTTCGTTCTTCGTTAAAAAAATAACAAATGGCGTGGAGATTAGATTAACCGCTAACTAACTGATACCACCGCTAAATAATAACTAAAATATAACCGAAAGCACTAAATTTGAACAAAAATAATTTTTAGTTCCAACACATGATCACCGAAATACAGCAGATCCTCAAAATAAATGTTCGTTCTTCGTTAAAAAAATATCAAATGGCGTGGAGATTAGATTAACCGCTAACTTAATGATACTACCGCTAAATAATAACTAAAATATATCCGAAAGCACTAAATTTGAACAAAAATAATTTTTAGTTCCAACACATGATCACCGAAATACAGCAGATCCTCAAAATAAATGTTCGTTCTTCGTTAAAAAAATATCAAATGGCGTGGAGATTAGATTAACCGCTAACTTAATGATACCACCGCTAAATGATAACTAAAATATAACCGAAAGCACTAAATTAGAACAAAAATAGCTTTTAGTTCCAACAAATGATCAACAAAATACAGCAGATCCTCAAAATAAATGTTCGTTCTTCGTTAAAATATATCAAATGGCGTGGAGATTAGATTAACCGCTAACTAAATGATACCACCGCTAAATAATAACTAAATATAACCGAAAGCACTAAATTAGAACAAAAATAATTTTTAGTTCCCACAAATGATCAACGAAATACAGCAGATCCTCAAAATAAATGTTCGTTCTTCGTTAAAAAAATATCAAATGGCGTGGAGATTAGATTAACCGCTAACTAAATGATACCACCGCTAAATAATAACTAAAATATAACCGAAAGCACTAAATTTGAACAAAAATAATTTTTAGTTCCAACACATGATCACCGAAATACAGTTGATCCTCAAAAGAAATGTTCGTTCTTCGTTAAAAAAATATCAAATGTCGTGGAGATTAGATTAACCGCTAACTTAATGATACCACCGCTAAATAATAACTAAAATATAACCGAAAGCACTAAATGAGAACAAAAATAATTTTTAGTTCCAACACATGATCACCGAAATACAGCAGATCCTCAAAATAAATGTTCGTTCTTCGTTAAAAAATTATCAAATTGCGTGGAGATTAGAATAACCGCTAACTAAATGATACTACCGCTAAATAATAACTAAAATATATCCGAAAGCACTTAATTTGAACAAAAATAATTTTTAGTTCCAACACATGATCACCAAAATACAGCAGATCCTCAAAATAAATGTTCGTTCTTCGTTAAAAAAATATCAAATGGCGTGGAGATTAGATTAACCGCTAACTTAATGATACCACAGCTAAATAATAACTAAAATATAACCGAAAGCACTAAATTAGAACAAAAATAATTTTTAGTTCCAACAAATGATCAATGAAATACAGCAGATCCTCAAAATAAATGTTCGTCCTTCGTTAAAATATATCAAATGGCGTGGAGATTAGATTTACCGCTAACTAAATGATACCACTGCTAAATAATAACTAAATATAACCGAAAGCACTAAATTAGAACAAAAATAATTTTTAGTTCCCACAAATGATCAACGAAATACAGCAGATCTTCAAAGTAAATGTTCGTTCTTCGTTAAAAAAATATCAAATGGCGTGGAGATTAGATTAACCGCTAACTAAATGATACCACCGCTAAATAATAACTAAAATATAACAGAAAGCACTAAATTTGAACAAAAATAATTTTTAGTTCCAACACATGATCACCGAAATACAGCAGATCCTCAAAATAAATGTTCGTTCTTCGTTAAAAAAATATCAAATGGCGTGGAGATTAGATTAACCGCTAACTTAATGATACCACCGCTAAATAATAACTAAAATATAACCGAAAGCACTAAATTAGAACAAAAATAATTTTTAGTTCCAACAAATGATCAACGAAATACAGCAGATCCTCAAAATAAATGTTCGTTCTTCGTTAAAAATATATCAATTGGCGTGGAGATTAGATTAACCGCTAACTTAATGATACCACCGCTAAATAATAACTAAAATATAACCGAAAGCACTAAATTAGAACAAAAATAATTTTTAGTTCCAACACATGATCACCGAAATACAGCAGATCCTCAAAATAAATGTTCGTTCTTCGTTAAAATATATCAAATGGCGTGGAAATTAGATTAACCGCTAACTTAATGATACTACCGCTAAATAATAACTAAAATATATCCGAAAGCACTAAATTTGAACAAAAATAATTTTTAGTTCCAACACATGATCACCGAAATACAGCAGATCCTCAAAATAAATGTTCGTTCTTCGTTAAAAAAATATCAAATGGCGTGGAGATTAGATTAACCGCTAACTTAATGATACCACCGCTAAATATTAACTAAAATATAACCGAAAGCACTAAATTAGAACAAAAATAGCTTTTAGTTCCAACAAATGATCAACGAAATACAGCAGATCCTCAAAATAAATGTTCGTTCTTCGTTAAAATATATCAAATGGCGTGGAGATTAGATTAACCGCTAACTAAATGATACCACCGCTAAATAATAACTAAATATAACCGAAAGCACTAAATTAGAACAAAAATAATTTTTAGTTCCCACAAATGATCAACGAAATACAGCAGATCCTCAAAATAAATGTTCGTTCTTCGTTAAAAAAATATCAAATGGCGTGGAGATTAGATTAACCGCTAACTAAATGATACCACCGCTAAATAATAACTAAAATATAACCGAAAGCACTAAATTTGAACAAAAATAATTTTTAGTTCCAACACATGATCACCGAAATACAGTTGATCCTCAAAAGAAATGTTCGTTCTTCGTTAAAAAAATATCAAATGTCGTGGAGATTAGATTAACCGCTAACTTAATGATACCACCGCTAAATAATAACTAAAATATAACCGAAAGCACTAAATTAGAACAAAAATAATTTTTAGTTCCAACACATGATCACCGAAATACAGCAGATCCTCAAAATAAATGTTCGTTCTTCGTTAAAAAATTATCAAATGTCGTGGAGATTAGAATAACCGCTAACTTAATGATACTACCGCTAAATAATAACTAAAATATATCCGAAAGCACTTAATTTGAACAAAAATAATTTTTAGTTCCAACACATGATCACCGAAATACAGCAGATCCTCAAAATAAATGTTCGTTCTTCGTTAAAAAAATATCAAATGGCGTGGAGATTAGATTAACCGCTAACTTAATGATACCACCGCTAAATAATAACTAAAATATAACCGAAAGCACTAAATTAGAACAAAAATAATTTTTAGTTCCCACAAATGATCAACGAAATACAGCAGATCCTCAAAATAAATGTTCGTTCTTCGTTAAAAAAATATCAAATGGCGTGGAGATTAGATTAACCGCTAACTTAATGATACTACCGCTAAATAATAACTAAAATATATCCGAAAGCACTAAATTTGAACAAAAATAATTTTTAGTTCCAACACATGATCACCGAAATACAGCAGATCCTCAAAATAAATGTTCGTTCTTCGTTAAAAAAATATCAAATGGCGTGGAGATTAGATTAACCGCTAACTTAATGATACCACCGCTAAATAATAACTAAAATATAACCGAAAGCACTAAATTAGAACAAAAATAGCTTTTAGTTCCAACAAATGATCAACAAAATACAGCAGATCCTCAAAATAAATGTTCGTTCTTCGTTAAAAATATATCAAATGGCGTGGAGATTAGATTAACCGCTAACTAAATGATACCACCGCTAAATTATAACTAAATATAACCGAAAGCACTAAATTAGAACAAAAATAATTTTTAGTTCCCACAAATGATCAACGAAATACAGCAGATCCTCAAAATAAATGTTCGTTCTTCGTTAAAAAAATATCAAATGGCGTGGAGATTAGATTAACCGCTAACTAAATGATACCACCGCTAAATAATAACTAAAATATAACCGAAAGCACTAAATTTGAACAAAAATAATTTTTAGTTCCAACACATGATCACCGAAATACAGTTGATCCTCAAAAGAAATTTTCGTTCTTCGTTAAAAAAATATCAAATGTCGTGGAGATTAGATTAACCGCTAACTTAATGACACCACCGCTAAATAATAACTAAAATATAACCGAAAGCACTAAATGAGAACAAAAATAATTTTTAGTTCCAACACATGATCACCGAAATACAGCAGATCCTCAAAATAAATGTTCGTTCTTCGTTAAAAAATTATCAAATGGCGTGGAGATTAGAATAACCGCTAACTTAATGATACTACCGCTAAATAATAACTAAAAGTTATCCGAAAGCACTTAATTTGAACAAAAATAATTTTTAGTTCCAACACATGATCACCGAAATACAGCAGATCCTCAAAATAAATGTTCGTTCTTCGTTAAAAAAATATCAAATGGCGTGGAGATTAGATTAACCGCTAACTTAATGATACCACCGCTAAATAATAACTAAAATATAACCGAAAGCACTAAATTAGAACAAAAATAATTTTTAGTTCCAACAAATGATCAATGAAATACAGCAGATCCTCAAAATAAATGTTCGTCCTTCGTTAAAATATATCAAATGGCGTGGAGATTAGATTTACCGCTAACTAAATGATACCACTGCTAAATAATAACTAAATATAACCGAAAGCACTAAATTAGAACAAAAATAATTTTTAGTTCCCACAAATGATTAACGAAATACAGCAGATCTTCAAAATAAATGTTCGTTCTTCGTTAAAAAAATATCAAATGGCGTGGAGATTAGATTAACCGCTAACTAAATGATACCACCGCTAAATAATAACTAAAATATAACAGAAAAAACTAAATTTGAACAAAAATAATTTTTAGTTCCAACACATGATCACCGAAATACAGCAGATCCTCAAAATAAATGTTCGTTCTTCGTTAAAAAAATATCAAATGGCGTGGAGATTAGATTAACCGCTAACTTAATGATACCACCGCTAAATAATAACTAAAATATAACCGAAAGCACTAAATTAGAACAAAAATAATTTTTAGTTCCAACAAATGATCAACGAAATACAGCAGATCCTCAAAATAAATGTTCGTTCTTCGTTAAAAATATATCAATTGGCGTGGAGATTAGATTAACCGCTAACTTAATGATACCACCGCTAAATAATAACTAAAATATAACCGAAAGCACTAAATTAGAACAAAAATAATTTTTAGTTCCAACACATGATCACCGAAATACAGCAGATCCTCAAAATAAATGTTCGTTCTTCGTTAAAATATATCAAATGGCGTGGAAATTAGATTAACCGCTAACTTAATGATACTACCGCTAAATAATAACTAAAATATATCCGAAAGCACTAAATTTGAACAAAAATAATTTTTAGTTCCAACACATGATCACCGAAATACAGCAGATCCTCAAAATAAATGTTCGTTCTTCGTTAAAAAAATATCAAATGGCGTGGAGATTAGATTAACCGCTAACTTAATGATACCACCGCTAAATAATAACTAAAATATAACCGAAAGCACTAAATTAGAACAAAAATAGCTTTTAGTTCCAACAAATGATCAACGAAATACAGCAGATCCTCAAAATAAATGTTCGTTCTTCGTTAAAATATATCAAATGGCGTGGAGATTAGATTAACCGCTAACTAAATGATACCACCGCTAAATAATAACTAAATATAACCGAAAGCACTAAATTAGAACAAAAATAATTTTTAGTTCCCACAAATGATCAACGAAATACAGCAGATCCTCAAAATAAATGTTCGTTCTTCGTTAAAAAAATATCAAATGGCGTGGAGATTAGATTAACCGCTAACTAAATAATACCACCGCTAAATAATAACTAAAATATAACCGAAAGCACTAAATTTGAACAAAAATAATTTTTAGTTCCAACACATGATCACCGAAATACAGTTGATCCTCAAAAGAAATGTTCGTTCTTCGTTAAAAAAATATCAAATGTCGTGGAGATTAGATTAACCGCTAACTTAATGATACCACCGCTAAATAATAACTAAAATATAACCGAAAGCACTAAATTAGAACAAAAATAATTTTTAGTTCCAACACATGATCACCGAAATACAGCAGATCCTCAAAATAAATGTTCGTTCTTCGTTAAAAAATTATCAAATGTCGTGGAGATTAGAATAACCGCTAACTTAATGATACTACCGCTAAATAATAACTAAAATATATCCGAAAGCACTTAATTTGAACAAACATAATTTTTAGTTCCAACACATGATCACCGAAATACAGCAGATCCTCAAAATAAATGTTCGTTCTTCGTTAAAAAAATATCAAATGGCGTGGAGATTAGATTAACCGCTAACTTAATGATACCACCGCTAAATAATAACTAAAATATAACCGAAAGCACTAAATTAGAACAAAAATAATTTTTAGTTCCAACAAATGATCAATGAAATACAGCAGATCCTCAAAATAAATGTTCGTCCTTCGTTAAAATATATCAAATGGCGTGGAGATTAGATTTACCGCTAACTAAATGATACCACCGCTAAATAATAACTAAATATAACCGAAAGCACTAAATTAGAACAAAAATAATTTTTAGTTCCCACAAATGATCAACGAAATACAGCAGATCTTCAAAATAAATGTTCGTTCTTCGTTAAAAAAATATCAATTGGCGTGGAGATTAGATTAACCGCTAACTTAATGATACCACCGCTAAATAATAACTAAAATATAACCGAAAGCACTAAATTAGAACAAAAATAATTTTTAGTTCCAACACATGATCACCGAAATACAGCAGATCCTCAAAATAAATGTTCGTTCTTCGTTAAAAAAATATCAAATGGCGTGGAGATTAGATTAACCGCTAACTTAATGATACCACCGCTAAATAATAACTAAAATATAACCGAAAGCACTAAATTAGAACAAAAATATCTTTTAGTTCCAACAAATGATCAACGAAATACAGCAGATCCTCAAAATAAATGTTCGTTCTTCGTTAAAAAAATATCAATTGGCGTGGAGATTAGATTAACCGCTAACTTAATGATACCACCGCTAAATAATAACTAAAATATAACCGAAAGCACTAAATTAGAACAAAAATAATTTTTAGTTCCAACACATGATCACCGAAATACAGCAGATCCTCAAAATAAATGTTCGTTCTTCGTTAAAATATATCAAATGGCGTGGAGATTAGATTAACCGCTAACTAAATGATACCACCGCTAAATAATAACTAAAATATAACCGAAAGCACTAAATTTGTTCAAAAATAATTTTTAGTTCCAACACATGATCACCGAAATACAGCAGATCCTCAAAATAAATGTTCGTTCTTCGTTAAAAAAATATCAAATGGCGTGGAGATTAGATTAACCGCTAACTTAATGATACCACCGCTAAATAATAACTAAAATATAACCGAAAGCACTAAATTAGAACAAAAATAATTTTTAGTTCCAACAAATGATCAACGAAATACAGCAGATCCTCAAAATAAATGTTCGTTCTTCGTTAAAAAAATATCAAATGGCGTGGAGATTAGATTAACCGCTAACTTAATGATACCACCGCTAAATAATAACTAAAATATAACCGAAAGCACTAAATTAGAACAAAAATAATTTTTAGTTCCAACAAATGATCAACGAAATACAGCAGATCCTCAAAATAAATGTTCGTTCTTCCTTAAAATATATCAAATGGCGTGGAGATTAGATTAACCGCTAACTAAATGATACCACCGCTAAATAATAACTAAAATATAACCGAAAGCACTAAATTTGTTCAAAAATAATTTTTAGTTCCAACACATGATCACCGAAATACAGCAGATCCTCAAAATAAATGTTCGTTCTTCGTTAAAAAAATATCAAATGGCGTGGAGATTAGATTAACCGCTAACTTTATGATACCACCGCTAAATAATAACTAAAATATAACCGAAAGCACTAAATTAGAACAAAAATAATTTTTAGTTCCAACACATGATCAACGAAATACAGCAGATCCTCAAAATAAATGTTCGTTCTTCGTTAAAAAAATATCAAATGGCGTGGAGATTAGATTAACCGCTAACTTAATGACACCACCGCTAAATAATAACTAAAATATAACCGATAGCACTAAATTTGAACAAAAATAATTTTTAGTTCCAACACATGATCAACGAAATACAGCAGATCCTCAAAATAAATGTTCGTTCTTCGTTAAAAAAATATCAAATGGCGTGGAGATTAGATTAACCGCTAACTTAATGATACCACCGCTAAATAATAACTAAAATATAACCGAAAGCACTAAATTAGAACAAAAATATTTTTTAGTTCCAACAAATGATCAACGAAATACAGCAGATCCTCAAAATAAATGTTCGTTCTTCGTTAAAATATATCAAATGGCGTGGAGATTAGATTCACCGCTAACTAAATGATACCACCGCTAAATAATAACTAAAGTATAACCGAAAGCACTAAATTTGAACAAAAATAATTTTTAGTTCAAACAGAAGATCACCGAAATACAGCAGATCCTCAACACAAATGTGTTCGTTCTTTGTTAAAAAAAATTATCAAATGGCGTGGAGATTAGATTAACCGTTAACAATAATATACCACCGCTAAATAATAACTAAAATGATAACCGATAGCGCTAAATTTGAACAAAAATAATTTTTAGTTCCAACACAAGATCACCGAAATACAGCAGATCCTCAATACAAATGAGTTCGTTCTTCGTTAAAAAAAATTATCAAATGGCGTGGAAATTAGATTTACCGTTAACAATATTATACCACCGCTAAATAATAACTAAAATGATATTCGATAGCGCTAAATTTGAACAAAAATAATTTTTAGATCCAACACATGATCACCGAAATACAGCAGATCCTCAATACAAATGAGTTCGTTCTTCGTTAAAAAAAATTATCAAATGGCGTGGAAATTAGATTTACCGTTAACAATATTATACCACCGCTAAATAATAACTAAAATGATATTCGATAGCGCTAAATTTGAACAAAAATAATTTTTAGTTCCAACACATGATCACCGAAATACAGCAGATCCTCAAAATAAATGTTCGTTCATCGTTAAAAAAAATATCAAATGGCGTGGAGATTAGATTAACCGCTAAATAAATGATACCACCGCTAATTAATAACTAATATATAACCGAAAGCACTAAATTTGAACGAAAATAATTTTTATTTCAAACAGAAGATCACCGAAATACAGCAGATCCTTAACACAAATGTGTTCGTTCTTCGTTAAAAAAATTATCAAATGGCGTGGAGATTAGATTAACCGCTAACTAAATGATACCACCGCTAAATAATAACTAAAATATAACCGAAAGCACTAAATTTGAACAAAAATAATTTTTAGTTCCAACACATGATCACCGAAATACAGCAGATCCTCAAAATAAATGTTCGTTCTTCGTTAAAAAATTATCAAATGGCGTGGAGATTAGATTAACCGCTAACTTAATGATACTACCGCTAAATAATAACTAAAATATATCCGAAAGCACTTAATTTGAACAAAAATAATTTTTAGTTCCAACACATGATCACCGAAATACAGCAGATCCTCAAAATAAATGTTCGTCCTTCGTTAAAAAAATATCAAATGGCGTGGAGATTAGATTAACCGCTAACTTAATGATACCACCGCTAAATAATAACTAAAATATAACCGAAAGCACTAAATTAGAACAAAAATAATTTTTAGTTCCAACAAATGATCAATGAAATACAGCAGATCCTCAAAATAAATGTTCGTTTTTCGTTAAAATATATCAAATGGCGTGCAGATTAGATTAACCGCTAACTAAATGATACCACCGCTAAATAATAACTAAATATAACATAAAGCACTAAATTAGAACAAAAATAATTTTTAGTTCCCACAAATGATCAACGAAATACAGCAGATCTTCAAAATAAATGTTCGTTCTTCGTTAAAAAAATATCAAATGGCGTGGAGATTAGATTAACCGCTAACTAATGATACCACCGCTAAATAATAACTAAAATATAACCGAAAGCACTAAATTTGAACAAAAATAATTTTTAAGTCCAACACATGATCACCGAAATACAGCAGATCCTCAAAATAAATGTTCGTTCTTCGTTAAAAAAATATCAAATGGCGTGGAAATTAGATTAACCGCTAACTTAATGATACCACCGCTAAATAATAACTAAAATATAACCGAAAGCACTAAATTAGAACAAAAATAATATTTAGTTCCAACAAATGATCAACGAAATACAGCAGATCCTCAAAATAAATGTTCGTTCTTCGTTAAAATATATCAAATGGCGTGGAGATTAGATTAACCGCTAACTAAATGATACCACCGCTAAATAATAACTAAAATATAACCGAAAGCACGAAATTTGAACAAAAATAATTTTTAGTTCCAACACATGATCACCGAAATACAGCAGATCCTCAAAATAAATGTTCGTTCTTCGTTAAAAAAATATCAAATGGCGTGGAGATTAGATTAACCGCTAACTTAATGATACCACCGCTAAATTATAACTAAAATATAACCGAAAGCACTAAATTAGAACAAAAATAATTTTTAGTTCCAACAAATGATCAACGAAATACAGCAGATCCTCAAAATAAATGTTCGTTCTTCGTTAAAATATATCAAATGGCGTGGAGATTAGATTAACCGCTAACTAAATGATACCACCGCTAAATAATAACTAAAATATAACCGAAAGCACTAAATTTGTTCAAAAATAATTTTTAGTTCCAACACATGATCACCGAAATACAGCAGATCCTCAAAATAAATGTTCGTTCTTCGTTAAAAAAATATCAAATGGCGTGGAGATTAGATTAACCGCTAACTTAATGATACCACCGCTAAATAATAACTAAAATATAACCGAAAGCACTAAATTAGAACAAAAATAATTTTTAGTTCCAACACATGATCAACGAAATACAGCAGATCCTCAAAATAAATGTTCGTTCTTCGTTAAAAAAATATCAAATGGCGTGGAGATTAGATTAACCGCTAACTTAATGACACCACCGCTAAATAATAACTATAATATAACCGATAGCACTAAATTTGAACAAAAATACCTTTTAGTTCCAACACATGATCAACGAAATACAGCAGATCCTCAAAATAAATGTTCGTTCTTCGTTAAAAAAATATCAAATGGCGTGGAGATTAGATTAACCGCTAACTTAATGATACCACCGCTAAATAATAACTAAAATATAACCGAAAGCACTAAATTAGAACAAAAATATTTTTTAGTTCCAACAAATGATCAACGTAATACAGCAGATCCTCAAAATAAATGTTCGTTCTTCGTTAAAATATATCAAATGGCGTGGAGATTAGATTAACCGCTAACTAAATGATACCACCGCTAAATAATAACTAAAGTGTAACCGAAAGCACTAAATTTGAACAAAAATAATTTTTACTTCAAACAGAAGATCACCGAAATACAGCAGGTCCTCAACACAAAAGTGTTCGTTCTTCGTTAAAAAAATTATCAAATGGCGTGGAGATTAGATTAACCGTTAACAATAATATACCACCGCTAAGTAATAACTAAAATGATAATTGATAGCGCTAAATTTGAACAAAAATAATTTTTAGTTCCAACACATGATCTTCGAAATACAGCAGATCCTCAATAAAAATGTGTTCGTTCTTCGTTAAAAAAAATTATCAAATGGCGTGGAAATTAGATTTACCGTTAACAATGTTATACCACCGCTAAATAATAACTAAAATGATATTCGATAGCGCTAAATTTGAACAAAAATAATTTTTAATTCCAACACATGATCTCCGAAATACAGCAGATCCTCAAAATAAATGTTCGTTCTTCGTTAAAAAAAATATCTAATGGCGTGGAGATTAGATTGACCGCTAACTTAATGATACCACCGCTAATTAATAACTAATATATAACCGGAAGCACTAAATTTGAACGAAAATAATTTTTATTTCAAACAGAAGATCACCGAAATACAGCAGATCCTTAACACAAATGTGTTCGTTCTTCGTTAAAAAAATTATCAAATGTCGTGGAAATTGATTAACCGTTAACAATATTATACCACCGCTAAATAATAACTAAAATGATAACCGATAGCGCTAAATTTGAACGAAAATAATTTTTAGTTCCAACAGATGATCACCGAAATACAGCAGATCCTCAACACAAATGTGTTCGTGATTCGATATTATCAGTAGCGTTTCACGCAGCGAAATCGACTTGCATGGAAAGAGCTCACTTCAATAGTATTCATGTACATACTAGTGTACATACTGGCTTGTGGTATGGGGTGTCAGGACACCAGCCTTAAAATGGGGAGCGAATCGGGAAAGGAAATAGTAAGATGGAGAGGACGAAAGTGAGTTGATTGTGAACGGACTGCCTTAACATCTCGCTCTGTATTTGTTATAGTACATAGTGGTGGGTGGAAAATTGAATTTTTGTACCAATCATGCCGGCGTCGTATTTCTCTTGTTTAGTCTCTTTTATCAGCTCTCGAGGTTAAACGCGGGGTTATATTATGTGACTTTGGTATAACCCTGAAACTCTTCTGTTCAGAATTTTCGCAAGTACTCTAAGCCTTGCGCGTAGGATCCGGATCGCTGATGACTCCTAGCCAACTCCTTCCATATGCTGAAAGTTCTTCCATCAGCTGTATTTGTATAGACCTCAAAAATATTCCCCACAACGAGAAGATAAGTTGTTTTAAATTTTCAGGGAAGACCATCGTCTTGATCCAATAATTATTCTTCCTTCATATGCTATTGGACTTTTTCTCTGCCTTCCCCATCTTTCTTGACTTTCCACTCCTTTGTTCGGAATTCAATCCGACCGCTTTCAAAACACAGCCTCGCGCTTCCTTCCCCACCCGTCTTCGCCCCTCCTTCCGCTCCGGGTAACATCCTCTCGTTTGAATTTATTCCCCTCTCAATTATCTATAGCCATCCGTCTGAAATATGGAAACAAGGCAATTTAACAAGCGGAGCGTGTAAATAAAAGCTGTATCCGCCAAAAGGTGGAAGGGGTGGGCGCGGGTGCTTTGGATAAAGGAGTCTTTTTTTGTATTCCCTCCACGGAGAGCCGAGTGCTCTGAGGTTTATATTTCAGAGACCCGTTCTCCCGCGCGTGAAGCGGCACGGTCTCCGCAGAAAGAAAATCCTCGTGCCTGCCCTCTTGCTTCTCCCCTCGCACGTAATTGATCTTCCTTCGCCACTCTTTCTCACCCTTAGCCTCTGTACTCATTGCATTTCGTCACACAACTTCCTCAAGCTCATCTATATCTATGAAATATCGTACGAGCCACCTCCACGATGTGTGGCACGGGGTGTATCCAAGCGAGGAATATATTTCTTGTTCCATTATCTATGAGTTATTTTCTCGTAATAAAATTATTAGATCTTGTTTAAATGGATATGAGGTTTTGTTCGGACGCAGACACAGCAATAAATATGTTGCTATGCGTGAAATTTATGTAGCCACGAGCGCTTCCACTGCTAGCTCCTCACGAGGAGCGGTTATGCATTACTTTTTTCAGTGTTATCAATTGTAATATTGGAATCGTAGCAAATTTACATTTAGTTCTATCGTAAATTTCATTTAATGGGTTTCCAAGAAATTCCTGCGTGTTTATCCGTGCTTGTGTGTGACCCCAACCGGAAGGCGTAGGCACCGGCCGGCTCAGTTCTCCCATGTTAGTGTATCAGGCGCCCTACGCACACCCTTACCCACATTAGGGATAGGAGATGCGGTGTCTGGCTGTAAAAGTGTGTCCATTCTCGGAAGGAGCAGTCCCAAGAATAAGTAAATGAGGAGCGGACTCTGGCGAAAAGAAAAGTAGCGTCAACAAAGTGTCGATCGGAATGTGAATGAAGCGTTCTTCGCACACAATGCGAGAACGAACGGAGAGTCACGGGAATGTAGAGTGGAACATCCGTGAGTAAACTAAGCATTATTTTTTAGAGCAAACGGTACGTAAATGGAGTTATGAGTATACTCCCGTGCAATTGCTCCTTAAAAGTCAAAATAGAAAAATCCTTTTTCCTCATGGATGTACCACTAATGAGTAATATCTCTTGATTAATGATGATTTGTTTTTTTTTAACTTAAATAAAATATTGCTTGAGTGAGGCTTCCGCAGTGGCTTTCTGCTAATTTTCTGGAGCTCATTCTTCTTGAGCAGCTGCGTGTGTCAATGTTCTATGAGAGAAAAAGTTTCCCAACAAAAAAATGAGTTTCTACTATCGCTCTGGAAAAAAATCGGCTACCACTCTTACGGCATATTATTCCTATGTCTCGGCAGCGACGACGGAAATCAGAACAAAATAAGGTGATGGCCTCATCGTCGAAGCCATTGACGGAATACTGGCCGATTGCATTCCCCGAGGGTTATTCTCGCTGGCTTCCAAACGGAGGCACATTAGATAACCTTGCGTGAATTTGAAACGTGTCATTGAACTCCCTTGTTCTCGTCGTAGTTTCCTCTGCATTCTTTCTCTTTCCTTCCATTTTCTTCGAGGTTTCGCCCCTCCTCTCGCACTCGGGCAAGGTCCTGGGATTCACCCGATGTCCACTTCTCTTCCTATAACCGACGATACTTAACAGAATAGCACAATGAAAAAGGGCTTCCTCATTCAATAGTGAATACAAACGTATGTTAAATGCACATTTTAAGCATGGCGGTAGATTTTTTAACAGATAGACAAGTAAATAAGTGTTGAATATGCAAATACTAATGAAATAATAAATACGGAAATAAAGTAACGAGAAACATTAAGTAAGAAACATTTTACATTTTCCTTATTGCCTTGCCTTTTTCAAATGTTGACATATTTATGCTTCTAGGTGGAGTACGTATCTGCTTTCAATTATTTAACTGTATACCTATATAAATATATGAGTTATCATATATTCCAGCATATTTAAAAATTTTACTGAAGGCATTTATTCAAGATGGAAGTGTTAATTTTTTTTAAATACCGTAGTATTTATCAATTGATATATTACTTTTATTTACCGTATTTTAAATTAATTCATTACAAATAAACGCAAAGAGCGCAAATGCATTCTTGGTAGATGCATTGTTGGTAAATTTATTTGTCAACTTCATAAAGAAATGGTAAGGAAGCAAACTCTCTGGCCTCTAAAAATCGAGATACATAGCAGAATCTTGTACTTGCAAAAGGTTTAACTCATACTTAACTATTAATCAGTTTTATTTTTGCCACCATCATAATAATGGGGAGCGTGGTGGCCTAGTGGGTGGAGCGCTTGGCTACTGATCGAAGGGTCCCGGGTTCAAATCCGGGTGAAGCCTTTGAACGCCCCCGAGCAAAAATTCCTCGGAGTGCGAGGTGGCCCAGGGAAAGGAACTGGCCCCCCTACCCTGAATGTGTGAAATTCACATGCTTATGGCGTAGTCCGGGTTGAGCTCTACCTTCAACTATCCAAACCAGCCTTCGGGTTGAATCACTGAGTGAGTGATCATAATAATCAATGACTCCTTGAAGTATTTTTCTCATTGACCCTATTTAATTTTAAAATAATATAGGGCACCGATCCAAAGATGCTAATACCTCCCGGACGTGGTATTTCAGTGTCTCTTGGTCCCTGCCAATGGTATTCTGCCATTCCACGACCATTAGCTGTTAAATATTTTGTATTGGATTCAGATGCGGTGAGTTTGGAGGCCAGGGTAACACTGTGATGTGCAAATGCTCCTCGAAAAATCTCCTGAGTTTCTCGCACTGTGGATGGGATAGATGTCGTGAACAAGTACTATTTCCTCGCATTCTGGTACTAATTCGTTTATGTTTGGAGCCGATGAAAATACGAAAGATTCAAACGTTATCCTCAGACGCCATTCGAGGTGGTGTTCTTAATAACATTCCCGGCCAATCAGAAGAATTATTTCCCCCGAAACGCAGACATATGCCCAGATCTTTACTTATTATGTTTTGGGTGATGCCATACAGTCAGGAGAAATATAATTTTGTTCTAAATAGTGAAACGTTCCAAAAAGTAGTATCAATTACATAAGCCACATACCAACAATTACGTGTTCTTCACTGCAAAACTTGTCGCCGCATGCCGGCTCGAGAGCCTGTGATCGCGGATCATATGGACTCGTTTGAAAGGGTCTGGCTCAGTCATGTTAACTTTCATGGTGGCTCAAACCCTGCTGGTCGCTTTAGCTCTCGTGAGCGCGCTCACGAGAGCTCGTGTGAAAGCGGTCTTACCTAAGGAGTTTTGCTTAAGGAAAACTGTTTACCATTACCTGGTTTCAGTTGAGCCGAAAGCGAGAGTTCAATGGAACGTTTCAAATGCATTCAAGGTTATCTAATGTTCCTCCGTTGTCGTGGCCAGCTTGAAGCACACTTAAGGCATGTGAGCGACCGGGAATCCATTACCGGCTGGGACGATTAGTCCATCACCTCGCTGTGTTCAAATTTCCCTCGTCATGGGCGAGACCTAAGAATAATATGACATCATAAAGGAAAGTAACTTTTCCCCGAGAGCGATAGTGGCGGCGCTCCGTTTGTTGGGAAACTTTATTCCCACATAGTTAATTTGGCGACAGTTTTCCTCACATTATCACTTCGACTTGAAGACGCCTCCTGTAGCGGACGAGGAACTGCCGTCAAGTGAACATTGACACATGCAATTGCTCCGGAAGAATGAGCTCCATATCATTCTTTGCCTAGGCTCAAACTTGCGGCTCCTGGTTTCACTTACTCATGACTTAGTGCCCTTGTTTAACAGTAGAAATGAACTAGCGGTGAAAATGAAACTTAAGCTGAGCCATAGATTGACGCTTTTTTACTTTCACAGAAGAGATTGAGGAGTGTTCACGGAGAGATCGGAGAATGGAGGGCCAACAAAGCCAGGAAACACCCACTGTTCACTCTCATGGAAGATTTCTCGAAGCACGGGTGGGGTTCGGATCTTGGACAGAGCAGTGTTTGCGCGAAATAGATTCTTGATGCATGTACAACTTTCGATTGACGATGCCTTGACACTCGGGCGAGCGAACGATTTCGGCAAGGAAAGTGGAAGTGTGCAAGACGGCCGTAAGCCGGAGACGAACACTTGAAATGTAAAACTGACAAGATAGTAATTTACAAATCATTTTATCCTATCGGCATCCGCCATTTTAACCTCACACTAACCACTCGAGGGGTGGTTATTCGTCATAACCTTTGCTAAATCTCGAATTTGCGATCCAAAATCGTCACGTGAAGCCTATTTACTGATTTTATCTTCCTCAGAGGGTACGATACGGTTAATAGCCAAATACTACATTGGGAGGCAGTACACGATATCAGACGTGGCTTAGAGTATTATTCTGTGAGTAGCGACACATTCATACCACTTCCTAGAGTAATTAACTGCCAAGTTAAATAAATTAAATGTCATGGGTGCTTCTAAAATAACTATTGAGAAAACACCCACTTATAGTCATGGCAAAGAAAATCCTAGCAATCATTTCAGAGAGGATTTCCTCCATTTTTATGACTACTAACTAAAAGCAAAACATTTAGAATGAATGGTTTGCTATTGAGCTACTCTTATATTTTTATTTCAATTGTTTTTGCCAAAAATAATTAAATTGATGTCTATTGATGATACATGCTTCATAAGATGAAATGTATTTAATTTTAAACTTTTAATAGGCTAATTGGTAGTTAAAGAGAGCACTTAAATACTTTAATTTGTAGGCAAAAGTACTAACAGATACCATTTGGTATCATTCTGCATCACCGTGACTAACAACGTTAATTATGATGCTGTTACTCTCACTCATTCGGAAAATAATATTTGTAGAAATATGAGTTTTCTCCCAAGTTAAAAAAATATTCTTTTAGATTCTAATGGCTTCAATGTAAATATCCTTTCTCCACCCACTGCAGACTCTTCCTTGAGAGGCAGACTTGAATGGGAGAGAAAAGTAGTGGGTTGAAGAGCGTGGGCGGAAATTGAGGAGAGCGAGAGGGAACGAACCAAAAGCGTTTCCCCATCAGAGAGGATTTGCATCATTCGCAACGGCCGTGCTTGCTTGCCTTTCATTTGATTCCACGCAAACAAAGCTGCGGCAAATTTCACCGCAACAACCAGCAACAATCAAAGCTCTCAAAGGCGTGAGAACTCGCCTCAAGAAAAAGTTCACAGGAACTGGGAATGGCTTGATGCTAGAAGCACGCTGACCTTTTGTTTTGCTGAGCTAATTCAGCAACTACGACGCAATCCATGATGATAACTGCTATTTTAGACAAATGAAAACGACTAGGTAATGAGCCATTTCAAAGGCTAGTGCGCTTGGAATGGCAAAAAAGGCTTCAAATTATCTTCTGTTTTTGAGATCAAACAATTAACGCAATCTTCTTAAACGATTTGAAACAAATATGAACGCGGTGATTTTACAGCAAAAAAATGCCAAATTCATGGGCATGGCATTAACGATCTTATGTTGTCTTATGTCAATATTATTATGAGATAGGTGCTAAAAGTGATCAAAATCCCCTGGTTATAGCATAGTAATATAAATCTTGATTCAAAATTCATTTTCGCCGGCAACCATTAACCATCTAAGTATTACAGATATTACTAAGGCCATTTTAGCAATTTTTGTTCACTTTTCATGAAAAATTATACATCTTGGAAAGGCGTCAAACAGTTCTGCTGGAAAATCGTTCCAAGCAAGTATCGAGTTCTTTTGGAAGGAAAAATATTTTTACTTTTGTTTTTGTTACCAGTACTTTATTTTATATGGTGATCATTTTCCCTAAAATATTGGTTTATTGCCTTATATCAGCAAGGTTTGCCTCCATGTTTGCTTTACTATAAAGTTATACTAACAGATTTCCTCGCATTATAGCAATGAACCTAGAACCCACAGGGCAAGCGTGTCAGTCCGGCAAACGTTAGTGAATCAAGTTCAAGGGAGCATAACTGAATGATTCCGAAAACTATAGTGACTTTTAAATCAGAAAGGTACTTCTACAACGGCTTAATTACTAATTAAAGATAGACAACACGCCAAAGCCAAATCCAAATTTCAGCTTTCTCACCAAAGGCATTAGAAACGTGAAATACTAACTGCTTCTTCATTATGACCTATCATACCCCTTTCACTGCAATATCTTTCTCAAAACGTTAGAATTTGTCTCACAAATAGTTTGTGAACAGCGGAATGTAACTAGGTTTGTATACACTTGTGGCAATAAACATAGGTGTGACTGAAGTGCTAAAAGCTATAGACTGGGAATCTATGAAAAATTTAATAGAAATATAGGTATACGTTGAATTTGGAGTAAGTTCGGAGGAGGCTATTTTTTCCGAAGACGTTCTATATATTTTATTAAAGCCATAGTACTATGGTGGAAACGATCATGAGGATAAGACTAGGAAAATAAATATATAAATTGAATAGAATGGATTTAAAATGTAATTTTTACGACTTTTGAGGATACCGGGACTAGCCACGGTAGTTACCTTTACGGAGTCACCCGCAAGTGCACATAAGTGCGATATTCCACAGAGGAAAAATCAATTTTCCACAGAGGAGAAGGACGCCTGGGTAGCTTAACTGGTTAAAGCACTCGGCGCGAAATCGAGGGATCCGGGTTCGAATCCCGGTCAAGGCGAATGATTTTTCCTCTGTGGAATATCGCACGTAATTTTACGCATACAATAAGGGACCATAATAGATGCAATAGATATTGTACTTGAATTTAACTTTCTCGCTAGATTAATTAGAATTGGTACTTGTGTTTGTTAGTTTACCATAGCTACTAGTACATCACCACGAATGAAAAGACTCCTATGATTTATTTTTCTGTGTGATTTAGAATCTCACATTATCTATGACATATTATTAATGCTTATCGAGATTAATAACCCGTGCATTAACTGCAAGCACGTTTGTCAATGTAGCACTCTGGACTCTCGTCAATCCACTGCCTCAAAAAAATATCCAAATAATACTGTAAGTTTTTCATCGTCTTCCTTTTTTTGTAATAGCCCTATACTAGGGGGTAGTGTTTCAAGTACTATCATTTAGATTTGTGATTACGTTCCATCTTTTCCATAATTATTTCGATTGACATGTATGTATATATGATATGTACACTAGGCCGGCCCTTATTTTTCAGAATTGAGAAAAGTTATGTTTTCCTAGTCTCAAAATGATCCAAATGAGGTTTATATTTACGTGCTAGAATTTGGTTACTTTAAAATAACGGGAACCCGTGCCCCAAGGGCCCTAAGTACTGAGGACCTTCAATTGAGTTTTTTGGGGCTGAAAAAGCACTACTCTTATGAAATTCGTGAAAGTAGAGTTCTTAGGGGCCGAATTTCTGTTTGTTTTGACCTATCTCTAAGCGTTTACGAGATATCGTCCGTCGTAATGCGATCTACCCCCCAGCGCGCTACCCCGCACCGCGGCGCCGCGCCGCTGAGGTACGGCCCGAACCACTTGCTAGAGACTTCCCCTCCACCCCCTCCCCGCCATCGGCAAAGTCTTTGCTCCTGCTGGCAAGATCTAGCCTCTGAAGAAATGTGCTTACGTTAGAAAGACTTTAATTGACATGACAAAATTTCCAATCAAAAGTGATCAATTTATTTTCACTCTGTCCATGAATTTAAGCACATATTAACCAAAATAAAATACATTTTCGGTATATTTCTAATCTTCCACTGACAGACCGTATTTGGCAGTTAAAGTGTCTTTGCGCACGTTAGGGGTTGTGCTACGTTGAAAATTTACACTTGGTAATAAATTTTGAAAGCTTTCTTCCTTCTTCGTAACTGACTTAAAATCTTGAATTAGTTTCACCCGTCTCTCTGCACAATCATTTACCACTTGAAGACCCTGAATAATTTCCAAACCGTTCTTGTAGTCAGGATGTTCATCCCATTCTCGCGTGGGCACATTAAAGAATGCAGTGCATATTTCCAATGTATTAAATAGCTTTCTCGAATTAGTAGTGGCAAAATTTGATATAGATAGCGTAGTCAGGTCTTTATGTTTATAGGATGCCTTCTTCGGTGGATCACATTTTCCGTCACATGTCCTCATACGGCGTATCACGTTTTCCTTTTCACGCATAGAAAGGGATCTGTCAAACAATGACAGTCCAACCAACTCCTCGCTCAGGTACCACAAGTGGTTTAAAAACCTCTTTTGTGACGCTTTTGCTATGTCCAGGTAAACACTTTCGTAATTAACAAGTCGTTTTAGCAACTGCAGGTCATGTTTGGGAGCAGATGCAGCACAAGGAGCGGAGAACCACATCTGAATATATAAATTCACTACAAAAAGGGAGACGGGCATGAGATTATCTTCTTGGGCCCGGATCAAGTGGAACTACGAGCGAAAAAGCCACACCTTAATAGAATAAATGGCTTCGGACATCCATCGGGCGTTATGCATCGGGCCCGGTTGCTTGAAGCGAATGCCTCCTGGAGGGACTCCTCCAAGAAATATTATCGCCAGCTCCAGTAATTCTCGATAGTCGGCTCGAGGATGCCCTACCTAAAGAAAATTGTACTTAGTTAGAACCTTTTTATAAAATAAAAAGCACCAAATTAGACAGAGAAAGGTATAAGGAGACAGGAGTTACCTCGAGCTGATTTCTTGCATAATCAATTATAGAAATATCGTCATTAATCAAGACTTTGCCTACATCTCTTTAGTGTAGAAAATTTATCTTGGGCAATCATCGGCCATTTTGTCTGAAAGTGTTTAAAACATTCTATTTGCGGCCCCGTACTTAATCCCATAGCTGCTTTATACACATCCTCCAGCACTCTTTCAAATACATGATGGCGGCATGGGAGCCACAATAATTCTTTTCCCAGAAGCCGTTCGATTTTTAATGCCATTTGCCATTTTTACGACTTGAAGGGCAAAAATGGCAAATTAAATATCGGGTAAGGTAAACCATGATTTTGGAAACACATTATGAATACTTTAAATTAGCATAATTATGCCTACCTGTGTTAACATTAGTTGTGACAAATGACATGGCTCTAACATTTTCTTCGATTCCCCATTGCTTTAGAGCCTCCACAACAGCATTAGCAATCAGTGTCGCTCTGCCGCGGGGAAAATTTGGGGCTCCCAGTAATTGATTAGTAGTTATCCCAGTAACTACAATAGCCTATCGTTCTTCAAATGACAGCCCTGAAAGAGATTTCACAATCTTCCCGTCCCAGTGTACGGTTAGAATATGATCTGGTGAAAAGTCATGCTTAATTAAACCTTTCTAACGTAAGCACATTTCTTCAGAGGCTAGATCTTGCCAGCAGGAGCAAAGACTTTGCCGAGGGCGGGGAGGGGGTGGAGGGGAAGTCTCTAGCAAGTGGTTCGGGCCGTTCCTCAGCGGCGCGGCGCCGCGGTGCGGGGTAGCGCGCTGGGGGGTAGATCGCATTACGACGGACGATATCTCGTAAACGCTTAGAGATAGGTCAAAACAAACAGAAATTCGGCCCCTGAGAACTCTACTTTCACGTATTTCATAAGAATAGTGCTTTTTCAGCCCCAAAAACTCAATTGAAGGTCCTCAGTACTTAGGGCCCTTGGGGCACGGGTTCCCGTTATTTTAAAGTAACCAAATTCTAGCACGTGAATATAAACCTCATTTGGATCATTTTGAGACTAGGAAAACATAACTTTTCTCAATTCTGAAAAATAAGGGCCGGCCTAATGTACACTGAAGATGGCAAAACTTTGAGATTCAGTTATGTGTACTTGAAATATATTGTTAATCTAAAATCTATCTCTATGCATTAATACTATTCAGTATATTCTGTCAGTCATGCCTGTTTGAAGGACTTCTAGGTGATCTAGGAAGTTTGGCTTTGGCACGAAATTAAGATGAAACCTGAAAACGACCGGTAAATTGGTTAAGATTCCGAACAACAATCAAAATAGCTTATATATTTGCCCCATATTCTTAACACGTGGTAGCCCCATAAGAAAAGCACTGAATGCTGCAGGGGTTAATTTTTTTTGCTTTCTATGTTTGTTTACTCTCAAGATATGAGGTTCCAATTAGTAAATAGCTGAAAAATGGAGAACTGTTAAAAAAGGAATTATGACAGAAAGTAACAATTTAATTGTCCTCTTTATGCCCCTGATTTGTAAGCTTTAAGCCATATAAGAAGAGCGTTGAACTCGGTGCAGGGGTTTGTTTTTTGCTTTTTTAAAACTACTTGTACTCAAGATATAAGGTTAAAAATTCACTGTTGGGTGGCTAAAAAATGCAGTGATTAGTTCTACCACTCGACTTTCTCGTACGTTTCGTTTTTGTAAGAAAATTGTGTTTTTGGCTACAAACCTGTCCATATTTTCACTTTTTCATCAATAAAAATTCAATTTTCTCCTTAGCAACCACTCATCATCTGAATAATGTACCGGTTAAAGGGAGGTTAGGATGAACGTCAGATAATATAATTTAAAATTTACCGCTTAAATATCACAGCGTACTGAATCGCATAAATTATAAATTAGTTCATTATGTCATCAAGTTATTGACAATCACGCAAAAAAATAAAATTATAATATTTATCGCACCTTGAACACAGCAATTAACATTCATCATTAGAGTATTCTTCCGGTTAGAGATAAGTTATGATGAAATTCAGAGAATATCCAATGGACTCTTACATGTGCTGTACCCTATCTACCTCTAGTATTTCTTTCTTCATCTCAGCATAAGTCCTTCCTTTCTTCAACCCGTCCATAAAACCTATTCTCCTTCCCCTTCCCGCTTACCCAACATCCTTCCCTCTATCACGGCCTTCAACAAACCATCGCCCCTGATTACTGCTTCCAGCCACCTACCCTGCCTTCCCCTAATCTAATCCAGAAGTTTCTCTCCTCACCAACCAGGTCAAGAACTTCCTAATTTGTCCTCCTATCCGTCCAACGCACCTTCTCCACCCTCCTCCACACCCACATCTCAAAAGCCTTCAGCCTATTTCCGTCTTCCTTTCTCAAGGTCCACGTTTCTGCCCCATATTACATTACCGCACTACATATCAAATTCTTCACCTGCCTCTTATCTACACCCTTACTTAAGGCCCTTGTTTTGTATATATTTCAAGAAAAAAATTTAATGTCCTTGTAACACACATCAAGGAAGAAACAAATGTCGTTAATACTTATGAAAAACATCGAGGTCTTGTTCTGTAATGTGTATGTATTAATTATTGAGGTTAAATGTAAAAAATGAAGAGTTTTTGAAATTCTATTGCGATCTTTTCATTCCATCTTCTCCATGCTTGGTATATGATTGTCCTAAATATTTTGCACGTCACGTCCATCTTTTCGGTTCTTTTGACCCAATTAAACAACACTGAATGTTTTCCTTTTTCTGTTTGATTTCCACGGGTACTCTCTCTTAGTTTTCGCATAAATATTCACATGCATGTATGTGTGTATTTACGAAAGTGAAAATTGGGCTGTGACTGTGTGTATCACAACAAACAAATCTTCTCGAGGATTCGTTCTGCTCACCTTTCCCCTCATCGTCCAACGAAACCGTGATTCCTGCTGTTTGCTGCTCAATCGTTTATGCGTCATGAAGCCAACCCGGAATCCCAGTGGAATACATTTTCCTTTCTAATGACCCGTGTTGCTCTCACTGATTTTTAAGTTCGGTCCGTCTGCAAGTCTAGGCAGAACTTGAAATGCTTGGCAATTTATCGCGTAATGGAAATTTATATTAATTATTTCCCATTTCAGGCTGGCAGGTGAATGGAGAAAAGTCTAGGAAAGATTTGAGACGGATGTAGAAACAGAAAGTATGGGTCGAGGTTACCCAGAAATCTACCTGTCAGTTGTTGGAATGTCTGATGTTGATGATGATTCATAAGAAGGAATCCGCATTCATAGATGTAAGAGGGCGTCAATCATCGTGATGACTTGAGATTTAGGAGATTTCCCTTCGCGTCATCTACTCTGAAACCATTATCCTTGGGAATGGAAGTTGGGTATATTGGATGAAAAATACGGATGCTCGGATATTATTTGCGTCATGTCATAAAATCACAGCTTGAGTCTCATATGGAAAGCACTGTAAAACCAGTGACAAATTATGCTTCCCTGGGAATTTATGCTTTTATGAGGAGGATGAGATACGATGGCTCCATTCTTGTAACGTGGGTTAAATCTCAGTGAATGTGTAATAATGTGCTTTCTTCCTATCGGATTGACCCCCATTTCACGCATAAAATCATAATAATATAGACAATTACCTCAAACTAGGGACTGGTGCATTGATGGACTGGGGTTTATTCATGGGTAAAAGAGGAGTAGAGGGTATCAAGCGATACGATAGCACAGGCTATTAAAATACATTGCCGGCAAATTGAATCGACCACTTTTCCAGTAAATTCGTCAAAAACATCGGTATTAGTGGCTGAAATGTCACGGTACCAACATGATTCAGCTATTAAAAATGAAAAATGGAAATAAAATTCAACAATGCACTGCAATAATCCTAAAATTCATGGACCATTGTGCGCGATAGCCATGCTAGGATCATTTTTCTCATAAAACAGACTCCATTTTCATGAATCAAGGCGTCATCTACTTGCTTCATTGATATTAAGAGCTTTTCTAAATGCCAATTCCTGGTATTGGGAGAAGTTGCGTCTGGTGTATATGTGTGCTTATCTACATGTGATTGACCATGTTCTCATGCAGTTCTCTTTATTCTTTGCAGTTGATGTGATTTGCGAGGATGTTGGAAATGTACGAGAAGCGATGACGGCGTAGTGTTGGCAGCTATGATGTGATGGAGGTGAGTAACCTTTCTGGCGATTCTGATCGGCCCGTCAATTCCGGCTGGTTGTGAGCCCTCACTTTCATCTACATCTACGAATTACCGTGCAAGCCACCACTAGGGCTTGCACGGTACTAACATGCACGGTCTGTAGCACGGGGTGATTCCACACCAGGCATGCAGCTACGCTACTTATTATCGATGGCCGATGTGGCCGAAACGCAATTTCAGCGCGTTACTTTCAAAGACGTCCTTTTTTATCGTGTTATGAATAGCATAAATCTAATAAATAACTGATATAGTGTTGAAGCTAGCCAAATTTAACTTTTCCGTATTTACGAGGTATAATTTAGTTTTCTTTTAACGTGAGACATATATTGCCACTAAGTTTGATGCTCTGCGTTCAGTTAGGTGCAGTAAATTTCCGGTGAGATTTTGATCAAAATGTTAAGCACGGAAGCTAGTTCTTAAATAATGTCACATATTGTGAAACTTATCATTCATGATATCTACAGCATAATGACTCAGGATCTTACATAATCGTTTTTTTGTCGGCATTTAATGTTTTTCATCAGATGCGATTGGCTACTAGTAAACGTCCATTGCCCGTAATTGTCGAGGCCTGGTTTTACGGAATATATTTAGGTGCCTATATAACTAGAACAATACAATAATATAATGTTTAGTGTTGAAATTTTACTTCGAAGTTTGTTTGGAAAACCGTCGGAAACAAAAATTTATCTATACAGCTTTTCTCTGCGAACAGTTATTCGTCACCAGCCGCAGGTATGTACATATCATCTGTAAAATTCAGAATTAAGGTGTACGATAGGGAGCTGGCGTAGCAGAATGGTGATAGTTACGGGGTGAAAATTGGCCGGTGAGGCTTCTTTCCCTTAGTTATTACATGGCCGCTGGTTTTAACGGTGCCTGTCTTTATTTTACTATGTGTATTTAGGTTTTTCGAAGCTTCATGTCTATGGGTGACTTTCAGCCTACAGTCTTCAAGGTTTGAATTTCAAGAGTCGTCTTGTACCTTTCATTAGCTATCCAGGGGCGGATGCGGACTCGGATCATAACTTGGTGATGATGAAGTGTGAAGTTAGATTCAAAAGGCTTTGTAAAGGTAGGAAGATAAAGAGGTGGAACCTTGAAGCATTGAAAGGGTTGAAAAGGAGGGAATACCAAGAGCTAGTAGAAAAGAACATAGGTGAAGAGAAGCGGATGGGAACCATAGAGAAGAGATGGGAGGTTATAAAAACAGGCATCGCAAGAGCGGCAGAGAAAACAATAGGAACGGTGGAAAAGAAGAGGGTTAAGAAGCAGTGGGTTACAGAAGAAATGATAAAGAAAATGGAGGAGAGAAGGATATGGAAAAACGTGAACACCGACGTAGGGAAGAGGAAGTACAAGGAATTGAATAATAAACTCAGGCGAGTGACCAATCGGGCAAAAGAAAACTGGTGGAAGGGACAATGTGAGCAAATGGAAAAGATGCAGGAGGAGGGGGAAGTGGGCGCTTTGTACGCCAAGGTGAAAATGTTATCGGGGGGTAAGAGAGGTCAAGCGATACCAAAGGTTAAGGACAAAACAGGAAAGATATTAATCGAACAGGAAGATATCCAAGAAAGGTGGAGAGAATACGTAGAGGAGCTATATGACCGCGAGAATAGACCCCTTAGCCTAGATCTAGAGGACGAAGGAACAATAGAAAAAGATAACCTCGGACCAGAGTTACTTGAGAGTGAAATAGAGAGGGCACTAAGAGAGATGAAGGGTAGAAAAGCCGTGGGAACCGATAACCTACCTTCGGAGCTACTGAAGAATCTAGGTAGTAGGGGGAAAAAATCGTTTTTCGAACTTATTCGCAGGATCTACGAGGAAGGAGTATGGCCAGAGGATTTCGTGAAAACAGTATTAATACCTATCCCGAAGAAGAAGAAAGCGTCAGAATGCGAGGAGTATAGAACAATCAGTTTAATTTCGCACGCAGCAAAAGTGTTGCTTAGAATACTAAATAGAAGGTTGGAGAGCAGAGCAAAGTGCTATTTAGGCGATGACCAATTTGGGTTTAGGAAGGGGAGGGGAACCAGAGATGCGATTGCGGTAATGAGGACACTTATAGATAGAAACATAGAGCATAATCAGGATGTTTTCGCTTGTTTTGTAGATTTCGAAAAGGCGTTTGACAGAGTAAACTGGGAGAAACTAATGCAGATACTGGGGAAAATAGGAATAGATTGGCGTGATAGGAGACTCATCCGAAACTTATATATGGGGCAGAGGGCTCAGGTAAGGGTAGCGGACGGTGAATCAGGGTGGGCAGTTATAGGTCGCGGGGTGCGGCAAGGGTGCCCGTTGTCGCCTTTACTTTTTAACAACTATTCTGAGGAAATGGTAAGAGAGGCATGGGATGAGCTAGACGTGGGAATGAAAGTAGGAGGCCAGTGGATAAAGTCGGTTAGATTTGCAGACGACCAGGCGTTGGTGAGTCGGTCATCGAAAGGACTTCAAACTTTAGTAGATGCACTGGAAAAGCAGTGTGAGAAATACGGAATGAAGATAAATAATAGGAAAACAAAAGTAATGAGATTTGGTAGGACAAAGAAAGCGAAGCTGGTGATAAGAGTAGGAAGTCACAAAATGGAGCAAGTAGAACAATTTAATTACTTGGGTAGTACGCTAGAAGAAAGAGGACATAGTAGCAAAGACATTAGGAGGAGAATAGCGCTAGCGAAGGAAGCGTTCAATAATAGAAGGGAGCTGATGACGGGGACCTTAAGTAAGGATGTAAAAAAGAGGCTAGTAAAGAGCTTGATATGGAGTGTGGCATTGTATGGGGCAGAAACGTGGACCTTGAGAAAGGAAGACGAATATAGGCTGAAGGCTTTTGAGATGTGGGTGTGGAGGAGGATGGAGAAGGTGCGTTGGACGGAAAGGAAGACAAATGAGGAAGTGCTTGACATGGTGGGCGAGGAGAGGAAACTTATAGATGAGATTAGGGGAAGGCAGGGTAGGTGGCTGGAAGGGGTAATGAGGGACGATGGTTTGCTGAAGGTCGTGATAGAGGGAAGGATGTTGGGTAAGCGGGGAAGGGGAAGGAAGAGAATCGATTTTTTGGACGGGATGAAGAAAGGTAGGACTTATGCTGAGATAAAGAAAGAAATACAAGAGGTAGAAAGGGCACAGCACGTGTAAGAGTTCGTTGGATATTCTCTGACTTTCATCACAACCTACCTCTAACCGGTAGATTACTGTAATGAATGAATATGAATGGTCTTGTAACTCACTGTTTTTTCCGAGGTTTTTTACCTGGAATTAGTCTCTCAAATATTAAGTGCCCCTTCGAGGCCAAAAGTTACTTAAGTCATAGATCTACGCTAATTTTATAGAATGATTATCAGTGCTACATAGTAGCCTCAAGTCCTTTGTAAGACCTACAAACTAAGCGAATTAATTATGCTTAGTTGAGCGGATAAATCAACGAGGCATCCCAAAAAAAAAATATGTATAATCGGGATTAGGATCTATTAAATTATTTTTCAAAGACTTTCTCCCGTAACTGTGTGATGTTCCATATTAAATGCTTAATAAATTAACTTTTACTAGCCACATAAAAATCATAGGACTCAGGACCCGGGTTTCGGCGCTTAAGCGTCATCATCAAGTGTCACATGACCTGATGATGACGCATAAGCTCCGAAACCCGGGTCGTGAACTCTATGATTTTTTATGTGGTTTGTAAAGGTTTTTATTTATTAAATATATTATTTTTGTCCAAACTGCTGCTCCTCAAAACTGAGGTGTGCCCCAGACGTTGGTGTGCGTCCTCGATGACGGCAAATACGGTGCCATTATCTTTTTCTACGTGAGAGATAGAGGAGATTTTGCAATGTTAGAAATGGGAACATCGACCAAAACATTGCTCCATGCAAAAAAGATGGGTATTTTTGGAATGGATGGAGAGTGTTTGCGTTTCGTATGCAATTGAGGCGTGAATAGGGCAGTAGATAGATGATCTTGATTATTCAAACATATATCTTTTCAGAAACGGACGATTTGAAGCATTTATTTGCATTTACTTGAAACCGTGACGTCATTGTTTAACCAGGTATAAGGATCTCATAGTGTCACATTAAAGTGAACTCAGAAGGGGGTCGGGGTGCGCTATACCTCTCATGGTTAATCTTCGAATCCGTTTCAGCACTTACACTGTATCCGTGCAAAGGATTTAAGTAGATTTATGTACATTATTTATACATATTACTCAGTGAAACTTCATTCTCGAGGACTTTAATATATATATATATATATATATATATATATATATATATATATATATTCCGTGTATCATTTGTTGCATAGCAAGTTTCAATTAGAAAACAGTTGTCCTCCAGACCGTGAAAATTACTAACAGTTGCAAACCAGGTAGGAAATGAATATTTGTGGGCTACATAGTATATTTTAATTAGTCGTTGTCGCATAGTGGTTCAAGGTTCGCCATAATCATTGCTTCCTTCAATCCTTGCGGGTAAAGGGCCGGCGCCTGTAAATTAGTATATTTCTCAATGCTAAAAAAAATAAGACTTATTTTCTCACTTTTCTGCGTTTAGGGGTATCAAGGATGGTTTCCAAAAGAGGAGTATTAGTTCCTTTTAGTGATTTTTAATGAATAATAATTAGACTCCCTCCGGTTTTTAACTATAGGTAATTAAGGATTATTATTTTAAACGATTAGGATGGAATAAGCGAAGGTGTAGTACCTACTAAACTGTGAAAAGTTGCCTATTGCTATTGCCGGCTTGAGATTATAAAGTGCTTGGTTCGAAATGCCCTTTTCAGACTTTTCTGAATTATGTTATAGGAAGCCGATAATTGTGCGAGCTGGCCAATGGAGGAGAACTGATAGTCTTCATTAGAGCTACCGATATGCTAATTTGCTGTAGATAATTCAACACGACCTTAGTATTTGTTTTATTGATTATATTTACTCGTCAGCGATTTTAAATGTGCAGAATGTGTTTTCATAAAACAAATCTCTATATCACCTGCTCTGTCAATTTACCAAGAAATGATTATCGAGTGCATGGTATTATATCCATATTATTGTTACAAATTTTTTCTACTAAAGTCTTCAATGTATGCAGCCATGCTTTGAATCAGTTGTATTGTTGCCAACTCAAGGGATCCACTCAAGGGTTAAACTCGAAAAGAATTCTCAATAAGGCGAAGGGTTCGGATATGGAGCGTGGATGGAGAATTGATGATTTTTTTTACCCGAAGTGGATAAATTTTGACTGCCCATAAAGAGCTTGTAGAAGTTCCTTCGTTTGAATTGGATAGCGGTTGTTCTCAATGAGTTTTGTTTTCTCAGCAATGGCACCCCTTGTTAATCAGTCCTTGGAGAGGATCCAAAAAGATAAAGGATCTTCCAGCCATTTATTTCGATCACGTCTACTGAACTGAGTTTTCCATTCTCCGCGGAAGCAATTGCTTTAACTTTGGAATTTGGGAAACCACCCCATACTCTCGGATTAGTGAAGAGCAAATAGCTTTATTTTTAGCGAATGCTGTGGAAACCTTTTTGCTCCATATAGGAGCTTGAGATGGATGAATGACGTCTATAAAGTTACTTCACCACTTACTCCTGCGCATCGTAATTGCTCACCTCTTCACATTACCCTCTATCCTACGTGATGGTAAAAGTAATTAAGTGATCCCAACTTTGCTTTCCACTACTTTGTTTTTTGGGTATAGGCACAAAAAAATCGTGTCTGATTTAATTGCAGCTGATTATGGCTTTAACAGCCGAAAATGGTCGTGTTGTAGGAAGTAAATCAGTGATGAAAAACAGAGTGATAAGCGAGCAATTTTACCGACGTAGTCCCAATTACGAATTATAGTCACGGCAGCAGAAGTTCTATATTTATGAGCAGTATGTTCCTTCTCTAGGAGTAAAGATGGATACCACCTCATGGTGAATTAAACAAACAAGCTTTTTCATAAACCTACCAGGATTATTTTATTGACAATTTTCTGATATTTGTGGAGAAAACTATAGATTTAAACCAACTACAATCGAAAGAGTTAAATCTATAACATTGAATTAAAAAAATAAGAGCCTTCATTAGATGACTACGAGTAAGGGAAGGTCTCTTAAACTATAAAATAGTTCCGTAACGAAGTACTTCTAATGAAAACGGTATTTATTTAAGTCTGAAAGCATTCTGCATGGCTATGTCTTCTTCATATAATTATATGGTGAAAGAATGTATGTTTTATCTCGAAAAACATGATAAACCATTTACTGTTCGGGTAGCATGCCATGTCGTGAGCCATTAATAATGGTGGCTGTAATGGTGCACAGCTGTTGGAGGTGTGATTCTGTTGAGTTTTTCCGCACGAACCAATGCTTACCGAACATAAGTATCCGCTCTCGATAAGCCGTAGACAAAACTCCGCGTTCTCAAGTTTCAATTGTCCCCCATTTATTCTGCCCGCCTGGTTATTGCATGCCAGGAGATAAAATCGGATCCTTCACCCGGCTCTGGGGCTCACGGAGAACAAAATCTCTCAGAGATTCACCCGGCACACTACGGTGTGGAGTCAGTTTATTTACTACAAGATGAATGTCGCAAGGGATCCGAATCCCGAGGGCTGAGCGCCTTGTAGTTCGTTTATTAAGGGATGACTTAATAAATTGTACATAAGAACCATGAACATGTATTTTTAAAAAAATATCGATGTGTTTTTGAGACAATTGGTGGAGCCAAATAAAAATGCCTTCAAAATTCAATGCACATGTAAAAGCCTCAGTTTAAATTCTCTTATTTGTTAATTAATTTTGAATGGCACGTGTTTGCTATTTAAATGCCATTATTCTATGTATAATGGTGGGCAATTGGAGGTTTTAAATTTTTGATGGCTTGTGGCTCCAACTTGATAATGATATTTATAAACGAAGAAAGCATATCGGGACTTATTGTGTCTTAAAAAATAGCAATGCTTTGTAAGACATTTAGTTTATCAAAATAAAACTGGCATCAACATTCAATGCATTGAATACCTCAGGGTTTATTCTCACATTGGTTATTTATTTTTGTCATGAAGCTTGTTTAGCTATTTCAATTCCATTATTTTATGCGTAATGATGGAAAATTGAAGTTTTTCATTTTTGGTTAGTTCCTCCGACTAGATATTCACATTATAGACGGTGAAAACAAGTCTGGGCTACAACCTGCCACGGGAAAACACCGGTTCCCGATCGATAGACGAAGGGAAGCGTCGTTGGGCTCTGCTGGGATTCGGAGGGATGACCCTCCAATTCACCCCCGAGTGCTGTCGGCCCTTATTCGCTCACTCAACTTATTCACTCATGAGGATGATGCATGAGTCGGGAATCGAATCGTCAGCCGGTACGGAGAGCCTAACCCGGTGGAGAACCCGGGAAGATTCATGCATCAAGTACGCTGGGAAAGTATCGGATCTTATATCGCTGCTGGCCCTGTTTACAAGTGGAAAATAGTAAAGTTTCAATGACCTTAGACGTCGAAGCACGATTATTATACCTAAGGTAGTTTGAGCGAGATATTTCCCCAGTCATAATGGATACCATATTCGAATTATATTTTTTAATTTCAGCAATATAGTTATGTATGACAAAAATTCTCAGTAATTAAATAAGTATATCTAGTTAAGTCTCTAACTTGACTCATTTTTTCTCGCTGTACCTACCGCTAAAAAGCCTTCAAAACAGCACGTTTTTGTGATTCTGTTTATTTAAACTCCGTGAGTAATGAATTTATTTTTATAAATATTAGAAAAAGCATACAAGCTACAAACAGTTATTTTTTGTCGAAAATCTTGGTGTTTTAAATTCCTAATTTCTCCCTCTGGATCGAACATGTATCCCACCTAAAACAGCTTTAATTTTCAAGAAAATCGCTCGAAAAGTAGTTCGGCAAGGTATTTTGATATAATTGGAAAGATGGGAGTTTTCCCTTTGAAATGAGGTCAAACTAGACAAATTATTGGTGAAGTGCTTTTTCGATCAAACTACCTTAAGTACTCTTCAAGATTCAAGGTACAAGACTAATTCTCTCATTCCAGCCAGTTGGTTCAATCACTCTGTGTACTTATATTTCTTATCCCCCCCCAGTCCCCATCCGATTTTAGCTCTTAATGCCATATGATTTCTGAAAATTTAATATCAATTCCCATTCCGATAGGGCATTTGGCGGTCGGATATGCAGCCAATCTGTAAACACATTGTGTCCACTAGAGAAGACAATGTCGTGATAGACAAAGCCAGGATAGAGTGCCTTCGTTTGCATCATATGGTCGTGGAAATATTGTCTACTTTCTATTTCGTTCTTTAGCAGATCAGCAGGTTGTGGTTTTTTAAGTGTTGCTAAGTTGTGATAAATTAGTGTGTTATATCCGCCGTTGTTACTCCGCTTCAACATTTTGGTGTGCAGTGCATAGTGCTAGATATAGGGTTTGAACTTGCAACATTGCTTATTTACACTTAAGTTTTCCTAAAATCATTCTCCTCTGCGATTAATTTTCGAAAGATTCGCTTTTATCACTCGACCTCGCGTAATTTTCCTTTTCTGCTACTTTTTACTTTTTTATGTGTTCAGTATTGACAGCAGTTATTTCATTAGCATGATTTCATAACAAAGTTTAAAGCGTAATGGATCGTGTTTTCTGTCGATATCGTAAAGCATAACAACCATTATTTACGCATTGTTTGGCTTTGCTATAATTCCTCCGGGTGCATTGCATTCGCCGTGTTACCGTTAAAACTCGCTAAAAATTGGTATACTTAAAAATATGCATTATATATAATCAAGGGAAGTTAGATGTACCCGGAAATGGTCGTATTTGTGTGGTTTGTCGAACTTTCGACTTTCAGCTACCAGCTAAATAAGTGGGTATCGGATTGAAGAAATTCATTGCATCTTTTAGTTGGCCACGATTATTATGCCCAACATTCCATGACAAAATTTCAATATTTTTGATTTTTTAAATGTCATATAATAAAGGATTGTTAAATGCCGATGTTGCATTCACTATAATTTTCGAACAGACCCCTAGGAAAGGTACCTTTGGCTAAACATTGAAATTCATTGCAAGATACATGTAACAAGTAACTACGTTAAAACTTGCACACACGTTATGTTCTAAGAGATGGCTCCAAATGTTTCACGACTACACCGTGAATGTCATTCTAGGCGTACAATTGGGACCCTTGATCGGATAACAAATTTTTATTAGTCAATTTGAAGCTTGTGTACACATTCACCATTTTGTAAGCCTTGACGTGATATTATAGTGAATTATATTTTTAAATAGAGGGTAGGTCATTGTAGACTATATAGTTAAGTTCATCAATCATGTAACTATCGACGTTTAACAACGAATTTATTGAATATAGTGGCAAGATTATTTTAGAATTGAATATTGCATAGGCTGCTACCTATCCACGATGGTGGAGCGAGTACGTCATGTATACCTTACCGAAAGGTTACCTTCCTGGTTGTAGGTTTAAGTGCATGAGCTAATATGGTTGCTGTGAGCAATAATGTGATTTTAATACGTATGCTTGAAGATGAAGCCTGCCTTTTGAAAAATAATCAACCTGACATGTCTATAGTGAGTGATTTTCCCATAAATTTAATAAGTAGTGTCGTGTTGATTGATCCAGCTGGTTCCAATTAGCATTTGTAAGATATATGTACTGATATAGGTACGAAAACAATTCCGCAATATGTACCCATCTGCAAATCTGATCCATGGCTGATTGCGCATTTTTAGGGTTTTAATGGTCCCTGTACTATCTAACCGTAAATTTCCAACTATATCCTACTTAATCAATGTGAGGGAAGGGCAAATATTTAACTACTTATTGCCTGGAGGTAAAGTCTTTCTAGTTTATTTTACCTTACGGTTAAACGCACATAGTTTAGGTTACTTTTTCGGGCAAGTGTTCTGCATGTTCATCGAGCTTGACCCAATATCTTCATTCGACTGTCATTAGTTCGCCTTGTTGGGACTTACGGTAAGGTCCGAGTTCGAGCACCGCAAAATCGCCAAAGGCTCGCTTCAGTTCGTTTGCTCCACCGAGCAGAGCGAGCAGGCCCGACTTGGCTTTAGCCTCGGCCAAGCTCGCTCGGGTAGCTCGATTCTCCACCACCAAATACTCTAGAAACACGGCACATGTTCCAACGGACAAGGGAACCCCTCTAGCTTCTACCGAGCTTGGCGGCTTCGATACCCAGTCGGCGAATGGCCGCGCGTCGACCTACGAGTCCATTATACAAGCGGCCACAGTTTAGGGAAGAGTCTTGACTTATGTAAGGATTAGGCATTGAAAATGCGATGCTACAGTAATTGCAATATCACTTTTGCTATTTTATATTCGAAAACATTATTGAGAAAATTTAAAAATATTTTAAACATACGTAGCGTAAATATTCAAAACGAAAACGATCCAGAATCATAAAAAATAAGCATCAAGACTATAGTTTTATCTTTGATTATTTGCATTTTTTTTGTATCATTTACCTAATTTTCAAGATATCGTGGCTAGTCCAAGTACCTATCCTCAAAAATCGTCGAAAGAGTGAGCACCTCATTGTGTCCCATGTTCCTCGCGGACGAGGGTGGTAACGCACGCAATGGACTGCTTCGTGACATCAACTGCCTGGCAGTCTTTAACAACTTGTTCCTTTATAGCCCTCAAAAATCCACGGTAGAGAAGGACGCCGTGGTTAACTGTTTAAATCAATCTGCGCGATATCGAGGGACCCGGGTTCATGTCCCGTTCATGTTGCATTATTTTTCCTGAGAGTAATTTCGCATTAGGTAAAATAATTATGTAATTAAATAAATACATTTTTAATAGAATTCTATAAGTCATGTGAAGATAGCTATTACTCATTCAGTACATCTTAAAATTAGTGCATCATTGGAAATTTAATGGCACATTCTTGTCCGGAAACTAGAAAATTATATTACTTTACCATTTTTTATATCATTCATGTTCAAATGAGGCCTCATCCTTATATCTGTCACTTTCCTACACTTGTGGAGCAGTAATACTGAAGTACTCCACAGGTAATTCAGCTGAACATTAAAAGTGGTATACTCCAATGCTCCTAAGTGCAGATACTTATCTAGGAATAGAAAAATTAACCAAATTTGGCGCCAGCGTCACTTTTTTTGTCGCAGCACGTACAACGTTACTATTGATTTCACCTTAACATTAGCCGTTGCAGTGAGCTTATACATTCTCGCGTTCAACAGAAGTATTTTTTAGACTGAAAGCGCCTACGCTAATATTATATATATATTTTTTTTATTCACTTTTAAATCATCCCGCAGTTCTCTTTCTCCGTTCGCATCTTACGTCTACGCTCAAATTTCCCCTCATTCCAAGACCAGATCGTGTATCCCGAGGGCTTTGGTGTTTTCAAGTCCACGTGAAAACTCGAGTATGGCCATGCTCAGCTGGCTGGAAACGATGTATTTTACCCAGGAAGTCCGCTGCATCTTACCGACACGTAGTATAAAATTCATGTTCGCCTAGTTACCGCAACCTCCTTAGTAAGACTGCGATAGACTTGAGCTTTCAGGGCTAGAGTACACTATAAACTTTCTGTGTTCTTATCTTGGTTCTAATCGGCATAGTTATTTGTTTTTTTCTTATCGTTCAATGCTTTTTTAATTCGCCCTTAGCATTTTACAGAAAAAAACCATTTCCCTCGATTACTATGATATGTATAAATTTTTTTCTAAATTTCATATTAAGTGTGTGGTTAAATGTTCTTCTATTCAGTTCTCCACTTTTAAAATGCGTGCAACTGATTTCATGTTCAATTAACAGTTATGCTCCAACGGCGCTTTATACAAATTTTTCACCAAGGATATAGATCTCTTTCGATCCAACCTGGTAAATACCGTTTGCGTGACCAAAAAAGTTCATTGGTTTCCTGGAAATTATCGAGCGATGTAGGGGCGTTGAACTTGAGAACAATTTTTCCACGCCAACAGAACTCCACAAAGTTTTTGTACGCTGAATACGGCTTGGACTTTTTCCGGTGATAAGCAAGTTGGAAAGGCTTGCAATGATTGCTTAGCCTTGGTAACTGTCATTGCCAAATGCCTGGCATAATTTATGTTGTTGGGTACAACAATTATTTAAAGATCTCTCCAGCTTCCTAATGGTCCTTTGTGTGAGTTAATGAGCATTTTTTCATGGCGTAATACAGTTTTTTCTACATAAATAGTAAGCTTTCAATTTTTTAGAGACCCTGTATGCGTGGTATTTAAAAATGAATTCTCATAGTTATTTATCACTTTTTAGATGCCGAGTCGAATATATACGAAAGTATTGTGCACATCCGTAAGCTTAGCTTACCACTTTTTATATAACATTTTGTCTAGTATGAGATATGCTAGCTGTTTATTTTTTTCGCAACCTTTTACAGTGCAGTAATATGTACAATGAATTCAAGTTAGCGGTAAAATCTAGGATTTAGGAGAAAAATATTTTAATACAAAATTAATGTAGTTGAGTAGTATTAATATGTCCTCATATTCAATTCAGCATTCCCATTTCGTGTCGGGAATAAATCCTAGGATAGTCTTCTCAGCACGTTTATCTGAACCCTGTATAGACCTGCTACGCTGGGATTCATCGGATTACATATCCTCTCAGCGTTGCTGGGAGGATATATAATCCGAATATTCTCGCGAAATTGAATGGATTGTAAACATGATGAAATACAAAACCGAGCAGTTTTCCACAATATAAATTTACCTTCGACTCAGGTTTGAATATAAATACATAATCGCAAGGTTTCGATCTATAACCTGACCTGACCATGATGTATGACATTTATGTGATATATATTGATGCATTAATCAAGATGTTAAAAAGCAAATAACATACGTATACCATAAGATAAAGCGTGGAAATCTTAGACCAATTTTCCTGAGAAATATTTGTGACGGAATGCTAATTTTCCTACCATAAGGATTAACATTTTTTAAAGAACCAATCAGCGATCGGCGAGAGAACTATTAGCTGCATTCGCAGAACCAATTCTGAAATGTTTGCGAGAAGGGGAGTTGACTTGCGACCGTGCGCCCACATCCTTGCTTCAGTACTGTACTGCCTCTGTGGCAGTATTGTTTCTTCTCGCTTGCTGGTTGGATCTATTTTTCGAACATTCAAAGTTAAGTTGCAGAAAAACCACCACACCCTTGCCAAAGTTTCTCAGCAACATTAGTCTTTGATTCTTGCGCTCTATCATGTTATCATGTTTCGTGGTTTTTAATACACTACATATTTAAATAGCTGGTTAGATTAGTGGTTGACCAGGCGTTGGTTATTCGATTGTCCAAAGGATTGCATTCTTTGGTAGATGCATTATAGATGTGCTGCGGGAAATACTGTAAGAAGAAAAACTATAAAACGTTAAAGAAATGAGATTTTCTAGGATTCAAGGAAACAAGGCAGGAGGGCGCAAACTGGAGCCCCTAGATAGATTTTATTAATTGGGTAGTACGTTGAAAGAAAATGGCCATAGTAGTACATGTTTAGATGTAGAACTGCCCTAGTGAAGTGAGAGATCAGTAATAGGAGAGAGCTGATGACGGGGACCTTGGGTAAGGGTGTAAAGAAGAGGCTGGCGGTGAGTATAATGTACAGTGTGGCGTTCTTTGGGGTAAAAACCTCGACTCTGAGGAGGGTGGCTGAGAATTGGCTGCAGGCATTTGAGATGTGGGTGCGATGTAAAATGTAGAAGGCGTAGTGGGTGAAAGGAAGACAAAAAGAAAGGGTTAAGGAAGAAAGAGAATAGGTTATATGGACGGGATGAGAAGAGATAGGACGTACGCTGAGATGAGAATGAAATTGCGTAGTGGTCTGCACTGGGAAAAGGCTAGAGCAATTCTACTTTCCTCCATTTAAACTTACCGTAAACATACCTTAATAATGAAAAATAATATTTTGTACAGATAAGCATAGAAGTTCTGTCATTCCCGCTCGTCCTCCGTCACGGGAGCCTTGCTTGGGCTCCTCCCTCGCTGAAAGCCAGTTAGGGGAGCGAGCGGTACCCTTCACACCCGGTGTTTCGGCGGCGAGCGCATCAGCGCTAGTTATACT
The DNA here is from genome assembly GCA_963573305.1 of Pyrrhosoma nymphula. Taxonomy (NCBI): domain Eukaryota; kingdom Metazoa; phylum Arthropoda; class Insecta; order Odonata; family Coenagrionidae; genus Pyrrhosoma; species Pyrrhosoma nymphula. The sequence continues at coordinate 97,624,324 of OY754332.1, read as the reverse complement.
GTTGAAAAAATACTCTACGGTTAGAGCCAACTTGGCGTCCACAGGGGGAAATTTTGACTGGCGTTCGAGTTACCAGCTACTAATATAAGCGTTTATTAGTTTGATAGTGTAAAGGTAATATCTAGTGATGGAGAGTGAAGAGACTATTTCGATTTCGCCAGCCCAATTATGCTCTAGCCCGTGTATCGTTTTGACACAATCTTCATCCGATTGAAATCCTACGACAACGCGAAAACTGCTTTATTATGGTAATTTGAGCTACAATTTTAATATTATGAATCATTTATCCAAGAATCTACTTGGTCGAGCATATAAATGAATTAATTTTGTGACAAAATTACTGGTTAAACCAAATGAGTTTCTGATACGTGAGGAGAGGCTGCACTTGAGGTTATTTTTTTATTCCGATGGCTGAACCAGGGAAATACCCAGATTTTTCCCGCTGAGATCTTAGATATATAAAATAAATCGGCTGCGTATGTATTAAAATAAAATCTTGTTTTGTTTATGTACATAAATGAGACTGAAAATAACTCATAAGAGATAAGCCTCAGTAATATTTTGTCTTTTTCAGATCCACATCCTTGTCCTGTCCTTGCTACTGATCTTCTCCCTCATCGTCTCGGGGGCTGCCGTGCATCCAGGTGAGAATTTCTTTTCCATTCTTTATTCTTCTTATTTTCAAAACTCCCTTCATCTGAAATAGAACTTCGTCCATCATTTTTGTCCAAACTGTGAAGTATTGATTTATTTTTTGCGGTGCGCTATTTGTAAAGGCAGGGACGTGTCGATTTAATTAAGAACACAAAACTTTTCCATGAAACATAATACCGAATTGTTCACCATGTACAGGGTTTGTCCCAAAAGTAGTGGGACTGAGATGATTTAACAAAAGTTTATTGCCATAATTGATACTTTCATTCAAAAATCTTCGAAGTAGCACCCTAGTGCGCCCACAAATCGCTGCCAGCGGGTTTTCCACGTCTCGTACACCTTCTAGAAGGTGGCGCCCGGAATGCTGCTCAGCTACCTCGTCACGGCCTGTTGTAACGCTTCCACCGAGCCGTGGTGACGTCCTTTCAGCATGGATTTGAGTCGGGGGAAGAGGAAGAAGTCTGGTGGGGCAAAGTCAGGGTTGTAGTATGGCTCATTGAGTTTTTTGGGTCCTCATTCACATGGTCGAGAAGCTCATGGCAGATCCGCGTGCGAGTTTCCTTTTGATGTCTGAGAGCACTCGCGGTTCCAACTTCGCACACACCTTTCTCATTCCCATGTTTTCGCTCACAAGTCGATGCACATCACAATTAGGGATGCCAAGTTCGTCAGAAACCATGCGAACACTTGAACTGCGATCCCTGTCTAACAAAGCCTTCACTCGTGAAAGATTTTAGTCACTTTTTGAGGTCAAAGGGCATCCTGAACGTTCGGCATCTTCTGTACCCTCCCAAAATAACCTGTCCCACTCAAAAACACCCGATTTACCCTTGGCGTTATCATCATTAAGCTGCCTTGAGCATGTCATGAGTCTCTTTCCCGGTTTTCTTCAGTTTCACGCAAAATTTGATGGCGTAGCGCTGTTCCAATAACCGGTTCATGACGGAGCGTAAAGAGGTCACGTTACAGAGGTCTCACAAACGCACGACCCTCACTCCGCAAAGGCTGGGAGCCAACTGCCACCGACCTCCAGCCTTTCCTGAGACTTCTCTCCCTCGAACCCAGCCAGGAAAACCGCCACCCGTCCATCCATCTGTCAGGGAATAAATCAGTCCTACTACTTTTGGGACAGACCCTGTATATCTTGAGAATATATTCCTAGTAGCTCACATATGAGGTTTGCTGAATATGCTCGTTACGTTGGTGATACTAGTTCTGGTCTAACTTTTTCTTACTGGTTACGACTCAGATTTCAGAGCAAATAATGTGGAAGATAATTTTACGTCATATAGAAGCTAGTTTTAGAGGCCGAAATGTTATCATAGAATGTCATTCACTAACATATAAATACCCTTCTATGATCGAAAATGTAAAAAAATTATCTGAGTTTAGTGTTTATGAAAACAGTGAGCTTTTGTGCAGTTTTGTAATCGTGATTTGATTTGAATGCATATATATTTTTAATGCGTTTTGGTTTTAAAGTTAACCGGTTCATTTCATAGAAGCTCCTTCTTGATTCTCTTTAGGCTTTCCTGTCATAAATTAGGATGTGTCATACCATTTTTATTTCTTAGGATATAGTTTTTGCCTTAAACTTAATTGAAAGGTAAAAACGTAAACAACCATCTATTAATAAGCATAAAATAGCTCTAATTCCCAGTTGAACGCTATTTTGAGGAGGCTGATTATTTGAACGTTTTTGAAGGTGGACTGTTTTTCACATACATTTATTAATCACTCTTAAACTTTGTTGCCAGGAGTTAACGGCACTGAAAGTGTAATCAAGCATGCCCTTTAGAATCATGAAAGAGAAATTCTTGGGACCAGTGTGAAAACCATGATTGAAAGTTGATTTGACGAAGAACAAGCAACTCTGCATATCACTTGTTGCACGTAATATCCGTGTTTGCTTGGAAATACTCATTAAAACAATAAAAAAAACATTGAGACGTTTTTGAGAAAGCAATTTGATGTATTTAAATACTCGTAACTTGGCGACTTTTCGGAGTTAAGCAAGATTGGAAAACTTGCAAATTAAAAAATAAAAGACGAAATAATACCAACTTTTGCATTGTTCGGTTGGCTATATCCAATTGCATATACAAGGATTACGACTAATAAATATCAGATTTTCCTTTACTAATGACCATTTTACTTCGATTTTTATTTTACATTTACTTTCTATTATGCAGCTCTTGATGTGTGCTATGCAACCAATTTTCATCACGAAAACGCAGGTTTTGCAGCGTGGGTTGTGTCACTACCCTCAAACTACTGGTAAAATATTGGAAAAAATTAAGTCTTTTTATCTCAAAGACGACGTGCTGAAAGGCTGTTTTCGAATTTGTTTACAATTTTTATGTTTTATGCTCCTTGCGGCTGCAAAGTGATGGCGGTGGTACATTCTGAAAGGACTGCTCAATGTGAAGTAACCTCAGCGCTCGTAGCTCCCCAGGAACACTGTAGGGATTTATCCGAAGCTTCAATTACTGAACTGTGTTTACCTGCGTTTAATTCTACCCCATCCGCCTGATGAGTATTCCGGTCATTGACTCGTAAGCTTCGCGTTTGCTCGCTTTGTTGTGACCTCTTCAAGGAGCCTTGAAATGAACGTTTTCTTACGTACTTCCTACATGTAACACGCTATTGTCTTGGGCTGTTAGATTTGGATAACGTCATAAGTTGTTTCGTCTTTGGGTGTTTACGTGAAGCACAAGGTAAAACTATCGATAGTGCTTCTGTCATGCAACTCTCACTTGCACCTTTCTTCGAGAGGCGTTATCATCTGCAGTATGTGCCTGTACAATTCTTTAATTTGACTTCCGTCATAATTTGCCTGACCTACTGCATCCTTGGTCTTCCTCTTTAGTTCATTCCCTGCATTTCTCCTTTCGTTGATTTTATTTCATGAAGCTGTCATGTCGCAAAAATTTCCCGATTAGTTATTCTCTTCTTTTCCTTAGAGTTTTCAATACACATATTTTGTCCCCATCTCTTTGTGTGACTTTATCACTGGTGATTCTCCCCCTCCATTTGTATCCATCATTCTTCTATTATACCACATTAAAATTTCTTCGTCTTGTTTGCTCTATTATTGATATTTTGGAGGCTTCATTGCCATGCATAATGGTCTTCACACACACAAAATGTCTTCATTTCTCGCTGTCTTAGTTTTAGTTACCAATGGTGCATGAAAAGAAGGAATGTTTAGTGTTAAGATCGATATTTTCAGGCTTAATTTGGTGTAAATCCGTGATTGTTGGATCAGTAAAATAACATTGAGTTTTCAGAATGAATTTATTTGTTCTCAACCGCCTTCATCACATCAGCGACACCTTTAGATTACGCCTTTGCGATACATCAGCCTGATGATGTGACATTTACTATGAAACCGGTCAAAAACAAGCAAATTAATCGTGTAGATAACCTGGTTATTTTACCTATTCAGGAATTTTTATGCCTACCAGTTCTGTGATATTTTCCTCTCTTTATGTCGCGTCCTTCAGTTCTAGGTATACAGCGCGGAGTTGAAATAATACCCTCCCGGTCGTAGTAAAACTCGCCAGATCTGAAGTTCTTGATTAATCTGAGCGTAAAATGTAGCTACTTTCGTGCCGCTCCCCGACCCCACCTCCCCTTACCAACCCCTACAACCCCCCGCCACCACCAAACTCTTCACCCTCGGTCGCGTCGTGTGACTTCTTTAATTGGGCTCCAGTCACTCGAAGAATCATCGGCCCTTCTTCCCCTTGTGCGCTCCACGCAGCCTTTTCCCCTCCCTCTCGTCTCTATCTCCTCCCCCCTCCATTCCCTCTCCCCCCCACCCCTCCTCCCCCGAACGTGAGCCCGGAGAGTGGAGATGTCGCACGCCGGATTCCGAGTAACCGATTGAAATAAACCACTTTGCTCACCACTTAGTCGGAGTCGGGGAAGTCTGCTGTCGATAACGCCGAGGGAAACAAGCCAGCGCTGAAACTTTATACGCTAGGAAATGAACGTTAGGTAACGCAACCCCTCCCGTCGCTACTTACCTATAAGTGGTCTCCATCATTTCTTTCTATCCGAACTTGAGTTATCTCTGCTTCAGAAAATTGTTGCTTGAAATTGCTAAATTCGGCAATGAATGACCCAGAAGAGGCTGAAGAAAAATTATTTTCATGTGCCAGAGTATGCAATTGGTTGCTTTATTTTAGGCAGGAGTTTAGCCACTTTATTACGTATCTAAGTACCTACGTATCAAGTGCTTTTAGTGGATTAAACCTCACCGATGGCTTCTTAGAAGTCTTTCCCTTGCGTTGATATGCTTGTTGGACCGCAAGGGTAAAGCAGCAAGTTTTGTAAGAGTCCTCAAAAATTGGTGAGAGAGTTTGGAGGCGCAGTGGCCCGAAAAATAATGATACGTTGTTCGAGTCCAGGTCCAGGTGTTATTTTCATGTGCCATTTCTTTTTGATGAAGGCTTTATTTTAGCCACATGGTTAGCAGGTTTTCCCAGAATTTGACAAGATTTGTGCCAATAGTCTAACGATAATTGTGTAATAATATGTAATACCTACGACCTTTTTTGTACAGATCGCTTCAGAAAATCTTGTCCTTCTTCTAAATTCATTACTGAACAAAATTTTGAATATTTTATCCTTATGCTCAATGTAAGCCAAAGTGGGTCTGAGGAAAAGAGGAAAAAGTAAAATTTTATTTCAATTCAATTTTAGTACACATATGCATAGGTATATACGTAATGTGAAACATCTTGCAAAAGGTGATACATCAAAATTTCTTAACTTTTATTTTGACCGTAAATTCATAGATCGAATACATTTTGTGTAGAACCGTACGTAATTTAATATTCCCATATTCTTTCTCCACCATTTCCTATTCCTATTATACGTCATCTCAAATATTTTTATACTCATCCGTCTTGCGTTCATTGGGAGCTTTTTAACGCTTGCACGCTCTTTTTCAGTTAGTTCTCTTCGTGTTTCAAGTTTTTGGAATACCATATCGTGTGCAAACACAGCTAAAATTTGGCTATAGAGCTTTATTCGTACTAGCCCCTAGAAATGAGTAAACGCTGGTAATATTATCAAGAACAACTTCTTAAGTATTCTCAAAAAATAATCATTTTCCAAAAAAATTCAAAGTTGATCATTAATTTCACACCTGCTAACATTTTTAACGTTTGAATCCACGATTAAAAACACTGTGTTACGCCGAGCTAAATGTTTCACACCAGTCCGCAGAAATTCAGCGTTACCCTAGGATTTATGTTTTTGTTCAAATGTTGTCGAGTATTGTGTTACATTATTAAAGAAAGACATACGTATACTAAAGAATCCTAATTCAGGAAATAAAATAGAAAAATCTTTCGAATTCCTACTAAAGGGAAAGTCTTGATGTCTATACTCTCCTTTTTAGTATAAGGGACAGGTACCAGTAGTGTGTTTTCTTGCGTCTTTTGGCAGGGCGATACGGAATGTATCATGAACTCACATGGATTCTCTCTAAAGACCGTGCGTTCTACAAAGTCTTAAGGTCATTTCGTAATCCAGGGGGGAGATAGAGGCAGGGCCTCCTCCTCCCCCCTTAGTCTTTGATCGGCTCTCACCCCTCTCATCACTCCCCACCCCCATTTCCTGTGCTAACACCCACCCCTTCTCCTTGCCGACACTTCCGAATACATCCTCATCCATGACCTCGAGGAAGCAACTTCTTAACTAATCCTACCTGCTCCGCATCACCCTTCTTAAGGAAACTTGATCTCTTACTTGGGAGGTTTCTGCTTGAGATCAGTCCGATTTGTACTAAGTGAGCCTCATCTTTGCTAGAGCATAACGGCGATGAGACCGATGGTATCGACATCGTCTGCTGGAAGTGTTCTTCTGCCGTCGGAGACACAGCATCACTGTTCGTATGATCGATGACCTCGGCGTACTTCTTGCCGCTCTCCATGTCCTCCAACTTACCGAACATGATGAAAGTTTAACAAACTTGTTTTTTATTTTCATGCTCCTATTTCAATAAATTGTCGGTGTATTTCATACTGTATTTTTATCTTGTATCTGTTTGGCATAGATTTGGTATTTCTTTTTATTTATTTCTGATAACCCACTTGGTGCTCCGTTGACGTATATTGGTGTTTTTCTCATTGTGATCAGGTTTTGTTCCCCATGACTCGAGTCTATTTTGGTGTCCTGTTGAGATAGTTTTCTGTCATTTGACTAATATCTATTTTGACCTGTTCCATCTCATAGTCCACTTCTACCGCACCTTCACAAACACTATCCTCTCATCCTTTAGATATTATTGCTCACTAATACAGATGTATTACCTTGATTATGGCAATAATATATAGAATCCTTTGTCAGTCAATAAAATAAGAGTTAAAAGAGCAGAAGTTAAGTAATGATTGTTCTTCATAAACGCTAGGATTTTCACAAAATGATGTCTCAAGTTACTACTTAGTCTTTCCTTCCCCTTGTTCCGCAATAAGGTTTTTGTCTCAAACAAGCACTTTACAAATCCTCATTCCCCTCTCTTGTTTATTTTCTCTTTTGGAAATTCCGTACTGGCTGTAGTTGAAACGGTCCTTTAGTCTTTGGTTTGAGGCGAAATATTTTAAGAGCAATTAGTATTTCAAAAATTTTTATTCAATATATTAATTATTTATGATTCATGTTGCTCCTATTTTGTTTGAATACTTGTGTGTCAACATGTTTTCTCCCTCTAGTGAAAAAATTTGTGCTTAGGAAAACTGTTTGTGATGAAAAATATATCTGTGATTCTGTCGTACTCTGTGTGGAAACCTTTATTTCTTTAATAACAATTTATCACTAATTGAATGAATCCCAGAAAGTCGTTTCTCAAAATTTCGGCTTGATTGTTATTTGAAAGGTGTGGCAGTAGTTTTTCAATTTGCCATTAGGGTAATCAATTTAACCAGCATTTTTATTTTTTATGTGTGAAAACTGATTGTGGTTGCTAATCGTATTTCGGGCTTATTATAATTGAAAACGTACTACATTGCCTTGCAAGAATAACAGTTTAAACCAGTTGTTAATTGCATAATACCAGGCTTAATTAAGCAAAAGTATTGAACTTTCCTGAAAACCTACCCATAAACACAACTAGCTTGAGGATCTTTGCCAATCAAATTGAAAAGTAGCAATAGTATTTCGTGGATTGTTAAGTAATTCCCAACGTTACCGAGGTCCAGGCATTTTGGACCAAAAATGCTGCTCAAAATGACATAATGTAGTTTCCCTTAAGGTTACTGTAACATTGGGACATTAGACCTAAAGTATTTAGAGTGATATTTAGTATTTAGATGTGTATTTTTTGTGAAATTTCGTCAGATATTTTAGTTTTTCGCCAGATATTTAAGTTTTATCTGCAACAATAGCTTTTCCTTTGTAATTTTTTGACTCTTTTGGACTATTTTGTATTGAGTGATTTATTATAATTGAAAAAAATGCTATGCTTTATCAAGAAGAACCAAACAAAAAGAAGGAAGCACTTGGTGGATGGAAACATTTTCATATGAAAAGCATGGAAGAATCAAGCCAAGGTTTATCATTATGGTAGGCAAAACATTTTGTACCAGCTTTCAAGATGATTATACTATTAACCACATCCCTTCATCTCAAGTTGACTCCGGCTTCATGCAATGGCATCCTCGGAGCTTGTGATTACCATTTGTTGCCCAAGCCGTAAAAACCGGAAGTACACGAAATACGAGCGCTCGAGCAAAAAGCGGTATAACACGACCGTTGACGTTTGTTTGGAGAGAGGCGTGTATCATCCGGGCAACGGCTGGAGGTGGAGCCCAACGTTGTAGACTAGCGACGGTAGCCGTGACGTTGTTTTCCTGCGTGGGCCTCAACGCGAAGGACTCGACAAGTTGAAGGAAGATCCCTTGCCACCCGTTTGCAGAGTGAAATATGTTTCGAATACTTCCTTGCACTATGAGGTTTTGTGGTGCGTAGTCGGCAGGGGAGCTGCAACTAGTTGCACGCAACTGGTTTCGCGCATTATGGTAGACTAACGAAAAATCTTTGCGAACAAGGGTAACATTATAGTAAACTCATAGAATGAGTATTGCAAAAAAGTTCCATTTAAAATAATTCCGCGATAAAACTATTGTAATAGCTTAATAGCCGCGTCTCATTTCAATTCCTCTATGTCGTCCGGCCACACTCCAAGCGCGGCTCAAGTTTGCATACTTTAGTGGTTGTCGTAAATGTAGGCGTTGTGATAGATGTTATTGTTTGCATACTTTAGTGGTTGTAGTAAATGTAGGCGTTGTGATAGATGTTATTGTTTGCATACTTTAGTGGTTGTAGTAAATGTAGGCGTTGTGATAGATGTTATTGTTTGCATACTTTAGTGGTAGTATTTTATTAATCAAATCAATCCTCTTGGTATACAACGTGCCCAACTTTACTTTGACGGTACCCATACTAATCTAAATATATGTATCCTTTATTTTTTTAACACTAATATGGCCATTTATGAATTTTATCATTTTAGGTCCTTGTGCAGGGAAATAATAAATAAATATTGTTACAGATTTAATATGATTTTTTGGCTCATCTGTAAAATGATGAGTAGGTTAATGCATGCGGAAGTTCGCATCTTGTTTCTTAGATGACGATTGTTGGAACAGCTGTCCCAGCTTTTATTTCAAAATGCTTGCGCTAAAACATTAGGGAAAACATCATCTTTAGGGTATTAATAAACATAATTGCTGAACATTATCAGATTGACAAAGTTAAGTATTGACGAATGCGTGAGTTGAAAGATCCATGAGTATTTTACAAACAGTTCTGTTTTAAGTCCCCTTATTGCATAAAATAATTCCTTGAAGTCTTCATGGTTATAAGATTATTTCATTAAGCTTATACCGAGGATTGCGCTTAGTGCTGTGATAACTAAGCATCGCTGAATGTTGGTGTCATTTGTTTTTATGTTATTAGTGGACTTTAAATTGGCAGTAATGTACTAAAAGGACTATTGTTTCAAATAAAAAATAAATGAATAAAAATTAGAGTTTTCGCCTAAATACCGATATTTAGTGATTCCCATTAACCATAGTATCAATTGAAGCATTAGGACAGTGTTTGAGTCTTCCACGTAGGTTCTACCAATGAAAATTCATGAGCTGCGGAAGGATGCCATCATGAAAGGGGTGAAGTTCTTTCCTCTGAGCAGGGACGGCAGTGAAAAATTAGGACTGAAAACGCTGCGAAAGAGATGAGACCCTCATTGGATTCTCCTCTTGGTTTCAAGTGAGATTTGAGAAAAAGCCTCATGATGTACTTTCGAATATGATATTTCTGAAGAATTCTATGAGACCGTAAACAACAGTATTTAGATTGCATGCTTCAGAAGCTAATGCGAAAGTCTATAAGGCCTGAGCGTGTACCGAATTCAGAACGACCACAATGCAGGTAAAACGGTCATGAAGTATTATGATACTTACGAAATCAGCAGGACATCAACTACGAATTCAAGAATTAACGAAATTCAACCGCTGCTATTTTTTCCTGGGTCGCTAAATCAAACAAGGGAAAGCCAAGTTCCAAAGAGTAAAAATCATTCGCCTTGACCGGGACTACAATCAAGATCCCTCCATTCGGCGCCCAGAGCTTTAGTTAGTGAAGCTACTCGAGGTATGTGCGGGGTTAAAAGGAACATCATGAAATTTATTTCTTTCCTCTGTAGAATTTTGCACTTATGAGCTCTGGCGGGTGACTCCGTAAAGGTAACACAGTGGTAAGTCCCGGTATCCTCAACATTTGAGGGAAAACGAGATAACACAGCATCTGTAAACAAAGAGGGTCATGTGAATTTTTCTCGGGATATTTTCCGGGTTAGATTTGTAAGAATTTTCACCTAACTCGGAGGAATTACCGAGAAGGGTTAAGAATAACCCTTCTCCGGAAACGTGCTACAGCTTTAAAAAGCCTTACGTATTTTTTAAATACTCATGATCGTCCAAGAGCTGAGAGGGAAGGTACGGCTAAAGGAGACACTCGTGAAGAAGAAAGCCTGTATTACATCTGCTTAATATCCTGCAAGCCACCTTAAGGGTGTGCAGTATGGGGTCAGTTATCACCAACACGCACTTCACTGTACCCCAATAATGTTACTGAGGGATTCCTGCAATTAATTAGACATATGAGTTTGACACAAGAAGTTTAGTGTCGGTATATAAGGACGTCTGTATAAAAGACCAGGAATTAAATTAGCCGGGAGGAAAGAAAAGCCAGGAAAGAATGGATAAATAATTAATGAAATGAATGGAAGATAAAAAACAATATTTCCCGGGAAGAGATTTAATCAGCTTAAAGGGCATTTAATCAGATTAGAGAATATAGCAAAGAGCATTCAACTTGGAACAATACAGTCCTTTCTGAATGAGAAAGTTTCACAATAGCTGTTGATAAATTAAAATTGATGAATTGCGTTAGTACCCGAAACGGCTCTGAAACAGGAAGTAACTGGATATAATTCTAAGCCGCGAATAAGATCTCCTACGTAAAAAACTACCACGTATCATTAATACTGTTTTTTAGTCAATTATTGATGTGGAGGAAAGACTTAAGCCAAGCAAAACAAAATAATCTCTACGTATATTTAACGGATGATAAAATCTTGTGAGGGTAATCCTGAAAGGTAATACTTCTCTTCGACCAAGAGTTTGACTGTATTTTGAATAAGTATGGAAAAGTCCTAGGTGATGGACAATTTAAATATGGCAAAAAAATATGGTTCTCAGGAAAGGTATTTTCCTTGCACCTTCTCATTCAGAGATACATGAAAGAAAACGTAAAGGATCATGCCAAAAATTACTTTAAAAGTATTGGTTAACTTTGAAATACTTTGGAAGCGCAGGGTATTGAAATGGGAATGACGCATTCCTCGTTTGAGAACAAATAATTGTAGTTAAGCACGTCTTCACCAATGCGATTGTGTGATTGAAAATTGTCGGAAATGTTCTAAAGGCTAGTGTTTTGTGTGATAGAAATATAATCAAATTAATTTTTGATATTCGTAATAGCAGATGAATTACTAGCATGCTATATTAGTGATGTTGCTATGACATGAGCGACGGGAGTTTTTGATAATATTTGCGAAGACTGGGAATGGTTGTGATAAGGGGAGTGATAGGGCAAGCATAAACAATGAGATTGGTAGTAGCTAGATGAGAAATATGGATAGCATACGTGTTGAATTGCGTCAAATGCCGCCGAAAAATTTAGAGAAGGCTTCGGAATCTCTCGGGAAATGATAAAACCATGAAATGGTGCAACTTAGTGGTTTAATGCGATAGAGCTCTATGGGCCGTATTTTTAAACCATACTCTTCCTCTTACTCTTCGCCGGAGGAGGAAGAGTGCGAGTTGTGACTCTACCCACTATTCGTATTCTGGAACGTTCCTACAGCGAAACCAAACTCTTCCTCTTCGATGGAGGGGCTTGGAGGGACTGTTGAGTAGATCGCTGAAATTCTCATAACTACGTAATGCTTCGATGACGTTTCGTGTGACGTTTGCTGCCCACAGTTCATTGTGGCTTTAACGAAACAGCAAGAAGAAGAAGAATAATTAAAGATGGAAAAAGATATTTTGATCGCTCGTCGGCCTCGGTGGCGGCGGGGTAACGTCCTCGCCTGCCAACCCAAAGGTCGCGGGTTCGAGTCCCGCCACTGGAGGATTTTTCTCCTCCCTGGACATGGTTGTGTGTGTTGTCCTTTGTTATTGTTACAACGCCTGATGTAAAATGGCCCTCGAGGCTGTATTCAGGTTGATGAAATAAATAAAATAATGCGTGATGTGTCTGGAAAGAAATGCCTAAATCCGGAGGTAATCGACGCATTCCGCCATATTAGGCCTTGGAACTGTTCCTTCTATTTTGGAGGATGGTCTGAGCCATGCTACTAATAGGATCAAGAGATTCGTTTGTTTGTAGAGAGCGTTGAGCCTACAACCGAAGAGGTACGTTTAAAAAACGCTTGGAGGTTGAGTTGTCACCACAAACGAGTCATAGAGGAAGAGTCGTTCCTCTAGGAACGTCTTAGAATACGGCCCTATGTGTGAAATGAAAACCAACATTACGTAAACGTGAGGAGAGAAAGGAAAGGAAAAAAATACGAATAGGTGGTTTAACTCTTTCATGACTGATGTGGGTTTGAAGTAACAGAAGTATATTTTCTGTGAATTTTCTTTTCTTCCGCATGTATCAATCATTTATAACAGAGCATTCCATGGGACAAAAATTCCCCATTAGTATTAAAAGGATTTAACACGGAGTACGTAGCTCATTAAATGCAAAAAACGTCAGTGAAGCGTATCAAGAGGAATTCAGGTAGAAATCTATATTTAGTGATGAACAGGAAAACAGGTTCTAAGTAGATGTGTCAACTGTCTAACGTAAAAATTGCCAAAATGGATGATTGGGGAATTCCTTCTGAAAACATGGAACATTGGTTAAATTTTTGCGTGAACCTTTCGCCGAGTGGTTTTTATGCAGAAGATCGTATAGATAACCTATCTACGGGAATGGTGTCCAAAAGGCTGGTCACGTCAGACAAAAATGCGAAAAAGTTGGGTTCGTCAATAGGAAAGCGAATTGCTTGATTTCGTGAAATAATGCATCACACATCAAGAGTTTGTGGCTATGGTAGGTAATTGCACGCGAACATGAGAAAAAGCTATGCGATAATTTCATTAGAAAAAATTAATCGCACGTGCAATTCAGTGAGTATATTTTATGATCCAAAGGAAAACTGGTTACGGTCATCCATCTAGGCCAGATTCCCGGTCTTTAACTCTTAAAGCCCTTGTTCCACGGTAAATTATTTCGTAAATCCATTCATGAAATCCATATTCATGAAAAAAGTTTCGCCAACGTGCGTGACTCGATGTCACAAGAGCAGGAAGAATTCATGAATTTTGCGCTGACGGGCTCACGGCCTGAGCGAACATTTTTTTGGTTTAGAATCTATAGTGTATCTAATAACTCTAAGTAGTGTTTCTAATCTCTAAGAAAACAATAATACAGTGACGAGTTTTCCACGGAGTCTAAAAGCCTAAGCATAAGAATTAGAACGGAATAATCATGGCCGTAAATATCTTCTAAAAGGAATTTCATGAGCAAACATACTAGCTCACGATAATGCACATAGAAGTACCAACGTTGTATTTCCACAATAATAATGTGCACAAAATACTTCGCAAGGTCAAGTTACAGAAGGGGATTTAACAAAATATATTTGCGCAAATCAATTCTGATTGTCTACCGTACAGTGGAATAACATCAACAATTCGCTCAAATATACGATGTGTATAATATAATCCTCTTTATCGTATTTTAACTGTTGGTAAAGATGCCATACTTCCAAGACGTTTTCTTCTCATGCATTCGAAGTGGTCTCTAGCCAGGGTGTGGTCGAATCGTGTGCACGCGGAGAAACCAATCATTGGTCGTGTTTTGTCAAGAATATACAGAGTTACCTAATTAACAGAACCGTGGGACACCGGCCCAAGGCATGCTAGTGACGTCTGTCATTAGAACTTGTGAGCTAAAATAACTTCTCTGCAAGCTTTACTTTTGGTGGGATTACGGCCGAGGTTTTCTGACTTGGCGTTTTAGATTTCCGTCGTCTTCACATCGAGGATTCTAGTATTATGAAGAACCTATCTACCCCAAGTGTTGTAATTTCTTACAAAGAGTTCTAAACGGGCGCCAATTAGCTGTTTTATTAAATATTTTAATAAATAATAACTATCGTGGATGATATGTGAGACAAAATTGCGGCTGCCGCAGGGCCGTTTTACACGGTACGTTTGTTTGTACAAACTTTTACATACTCTTCCGTGAACTCTTGCATGAGGCAAAATGTATCGTGTAAAACGGCTAATTGTATGAACGCATGTGCGAATGTCTCAATGCCTGCACGGGAAATAGAACCGGTTTTAATTTAGTTGAGACAAACGTACAATCCCACGTACGTACGTTTGTACAAAATCTTTCATCGTGTAAAACTCTGCAGCAGCGGTCGTTAAAATTGTCTCATCACGGTCTGTCTTCTATAGCATAACGTCACACACTAAACTTTTGCAGTTGCTCAGTGTTTAAGTGAATAATGTAAACGAATATCTAAACCTAAAATTAATGTAAACGAATATCCAAGTAGGTATCTATAATATTCATGATCTAAACAAACTAAACAAAATTCCGTCTGCTCCGTCTGTCGAAACAGCTATGTTGGTCGGAAATCTCCCGTAATCGATATATACAATCGATAGATATACCACTGCGCATTCAGTCTGCGCAGAAAATTCACTGAATTAGTTCCCGTGTAAAACGGGAACTTTTCAGGTCATCATTGAAATTAATTCGCGAATTATGTCTCGAATGATCATGCGCAAGGTTATTCGCCGTGTAAAACGGCTTACTGGCAGATGACAAACGTTTTGTAATACTTCGACTGCAAATGTGCAGATTTTCTTATTAATTTGAAATAATACTCTTCTTAATGTAATAACTTTTGCTACTAAATATCAATGAGTCCAATGCACGAAAAACTTATCGATATAATTTCATCTAAATTTTGATTACCGCGCCGAAAACTTATATAACATGTTTAAATTAAAGAAAAAATATATTTTCTATTACTGCCTTATTTTGCGGCGCATTTTAACACACAACCAGATAAAGTTAAACGAAATGTGGTCCAAGAATTGTTTTCGACCTACTTTAAAAAATATTAAAATGCGCTCATAATGACCCATGATTACAGCTCCATGCACCTTAACTCCGTTCTCTTAATTTCAAGCCCAGTCTCTTTTTACTACCACACTTTTTTTTTATCTTCACATGCTTGTTTGTTGTTCGTGGGTTTGTCTGGATGGAACCTTGTAATTGAAATCTAACCCACTTCCCGGTGTTAAATCGAGCTGAAATTTGGCACACTTACTTACTATCGATGACAATACATGCATCAGTCATTAAATTCTCTAACTAACAAGTTAATCTACGAAAAATAAATGGCTTACATTTTATATGGAAAAAAGTCTTTTGCTAATATATAGTGCTAGTAGAAGTTAGCATGTATAGTGAGAAGAGATGCTATTAATTTAAATTTCAAGGAGCCGTTGCGCAATTAATATGAAGACTAAAAAATAGAAAAAAATAAAATGTAAAAAAATCCTTTTTTAAACCACGCTTATATTTGTGTGCACGCTCAAGTGTTCTAAAAAGTAATTTTTTTTCATCACTCTGAAAATAAAAGCGGGGATTCTTTTTCTTAATCAGCATCCAACCACTGTCAATTATATCAATATCTAATTCACAATCGCCCACCTTTTATTAGGTTAGTGATGACAAAAATTATTTTTTTTTTACTTTTTTGTACACTTGAATATAAGCGTAGTTTTTTTAAAAAGTGTTTTTTTTACATATTATTATTATTTTGTTGCTCCGTTCCTGGCATCGTCTCAAATCGTCCCCCTGCCCTCCAAACCACCCACTGTTTTCGCCAGCGAACCCCCCTTCCAACCTTCCCCCTTACCCTATGACGTAAAGATGCGTCCCAGGTCGATGGACATTATGAGATACACCGCCTGTCGGCCCGACATCACTCGACCTGTGTTGCACGGAGGCATATGGAGTAAGCTGCCGCGTTTGATTAGAGATACCGGATGCTCTCGGAGCGCGTTGCATAACAAACGTCACATCTAGGGCGACCGATCTCTCGGACTCGCGCTTGTCGTGGAGGGCCTTCAGATTGTCGCGTCCAGATAACGACTTATCGGGATATTTAGGAAGTGCTTGGATTCGTGTGAAATGCATCGATTCTCTAAGCCAGTACTCCGCTTCGTCGACGAATATCTCTCACCAGGGAGGGCTAAATCATACACTGTATGCACGTTAAATGGAGTACAATGGGAACGGCCTTGGGGAATAGGATTGTGTACCCCAAGTAACCTTTCTCCTTGGTTAAAAAACGTGTTTTCAAATGTTATCATCTGCGAGGACGCGTCATTTTATTTGTTTTGGGGTCTCTGTGGGTTCGGTCCTGCGCTGGTTTATTCGTTATCTCTCATTTTTCCAGCTGTACTGCGGTTATTTATATATTACTAGACTCTGGTGCTTTCGTTTCAAGCTGCTTAGGCTGAGGTTGGCAATAGGGTATCTTTCCATTTGTTTAAATTCCTTTCGTTTTGCATTTCCAGCAGTGGACCTCTATTTATTCCAGAAAATATCTTTATTGGGAAAGTAGATATTCATTAGTTGTTGTCTTTAGTTCCCATTTTCCAATGCAATTGTAATGCATTAAATGAATTTAGTTGTACCCAGTTTCCCCTCTGTTCACGTTTTAATGGTTCATGTTCCTGAGCGCCATGATTCTATTTACCATGAATTTTGACCGAAAGTTCGGTGAGACCAAAAGAAGGACTGATTTTTGTACAAGTCCAATACTATTCCAGTCTGATTTACACTCCCGTAAGCGCATTGGACAAGGTGAATTAGAATTTGAATTTAGGGATGCAGTTTATGGACTGGTTTTTTAAATTTTTAAATGGATGTAATATGTTTCTCAGTGATTACTCTGTAGTTGCCGACTCGTAATGTTTGTATGCCTGCCTATTGAGACCGGAGCACCGTCAGCCTTCATTTAAGTCTAAATTTATTGTTAACTGCCGCAAATACGGCTGTGAAATATGAAAAAATAGCCACGAGAAAAATATTTTCTAGTGGCAATTTCTACGTATTTCATTTGAGTCGTTTAGGTTATCAAAGGTAGAATCACTAAGTTTAGGCCTAATTCATCGAGGATCGAGTAAGTTCCCTGTATCATGTTATTTTATTTGGGGAACTAGAATTACGTGATGGCAAATACATAGAGTAAAATATCTTAACTAAAGCACTGGCAATCTATTTATGAAGTAATTATCACATTTTTAAGAAATTTTAATTTATCATGATCATTCATCCCTTGAAAGATTGCTTTGCTGCAGCTCTCCTCTCCTGTCTTCTTTCTGATAACAGTTTTATTCTTCTTTAGGTCCCCCTGAGGACGTTCCACATAAATTTCCTCATTTATTCCACCCTTGGTCTTCGTTGGTACTTTTTTCATTCATTGCCACTTCCACTCTTAGGAGGCTGTTTTATTGCAGAATGTGGACAATAAGTTTGCCTCCTCTACTCATAGCTTTCATTAAACTCATTTTTCCTTCCATGCCTCGTAAGACCTTGATTGGTGATTCTCTTTGTCCATTTAATCTCCATCAGTCTTCTATAGCACCCTCAATTCCTATGATTTCCATCACTATTTTCTGCTTCTGTAATCCTCTATGTTTTACTGCAATTAAGGAGCATGCTCCTCATATATTTTTTGTGAATTACTATCGTACCTCAAAGCTTGCGTTACAAGCTACTAGAAGAATTTTTCTTGTAGAATTTATTCTTTGCTTGTGACGGTCTACTCTCTCCATCTTTCCCTCTTTTAAAGCACTGTTAATATGGTTTCTCAGATACCGCATGTGCTTACCATTTTTATCCATGTCTGACGTCTACACTATCTTCTGAATGTCTTCCTTATACGATGATTTTGGCTTCATTTTGAGTTGCAATATTTAAAGCGTTTATTTACCATTTATTGCTCTTGACTGAAGTAATACCTCGAGTAATCCCCATCCATAAATCAAAAAGAGGCCTAGTTATACCTGGAATACCTTAATTTAGAGGGTTGTTAAGTTATTAGCTATAAAAAAGTCCATAGACATAGGAAAGGAAGTACAGAAGATCCTGTTACTCGTGTTAATCAACGTTTGTTTACTGATGCCTTCTTCATCGTGGTACAAAAACCATTTACGTAAATACATTACCACTTCTGCAGTGCAATGATTATTTCTGAAGCGATCCATACATGGTCATTGCTAATGTGAAGATGGGCTACTGTTTCACCCTCTTTTAACTTTTACGCTACCTATAGGTTGACGCGAACGTACGCCAATTCACGACGTCTAACTAGCGCGAAAACTAGATGCCGATGCTAGGAGTAATTTTATTAGAGCGTTTCCTTTTTATATGTTAATGGCTGGTGTTCTAACACCCCCGCCACGTGCATATTGAGGCGGCTTGTGGGGTAGTATGTAGATGTAAATAAAACCTGGTGTGCGCTCTTGGTAACAGTAAGCTTGCCGTTACTGATAAATTATTTTATTTGAAAATAAGATTTCCGTATTCGTCTCAGCTTTTTTAGGTTTTTCCTGTATTTTAGTGGAATAGTATCGAATATCCGCAGCTTTTAAACTTCCACTCAGCTCATCCACCAAAACTCACCACCTTCAGAGGAGCAGTAGCAATACCGAGAGCAATATCATTTGAGTAAATTGGGAAAATCAAGAGTGAGGAGCTACACAAATATAATCAGAGAGCCACTGCAACGTAATGCTAAGCGGGTTGGTTTACATGTGGGGAAGAACACAAAGGTAAAGCTTTGAATGAGGAAAAATCATTAGTTTCTAATCTTATCCATACCCAGATCCTTCAAGGGAAATTTCAGTGGTTCCTAGTTTTTTTTGCCTTTTAAATGCTGTGATGTTAAAAGATTATTTTTTAATAACGGGATTTTCTTTGGACGTTTTAAGTAAACGAGGCTACTCGATTTGGTAGATCAGCTGTCATTAGTGCCAGGAGCGATATTAAGGGGTTTGGTTTTCAATTCTAGCCAAGCATAAGAACCTAATGCGAGGAAATTTTCTTATTTTCTTATTGGGTGATAAATAAAGTATTTACTTAAAGTTTTCCAAATGGTGAGAAGTCTCTTGTGAAGTTTACTTGGTTTATCAGATTAGAATGTGTGATTCTGCATTTAGGGAAAAGGACGATTAAAAGATTGATTGATTGGTTATAATTTTAAAATTAAGAAGCAGGAATATGTTTTAATTACGTGACCGTACTCAATGGATTATATGATACAACCACCAAATGAAAACGGAAAACCTTTGGAGGGTGCTAATCTATGGAGACAAAAATACAAATGTGGTGGGAAACTTTTAGTAATTCTGAAATTCGCTTCAAAATGTAAAGTTAATACAGTTTTAAATCTGCCAATAAAGTTTTTGGCAACAAACGGCTTTATTGTTGCAGTAAGTATATAAATGAAACTAATTCATTGTCTTTTTAAGATTTTAGGTGAAATAATTTTAAATAGGATGAGTTTAATAGTTCAGCAGATTTCTTACTGTATTCTACAATTTTCTCCGTTTTCTCTCAACGTAATCATTTCCGATAGCAGAATCTACCAAAATTATATTTATTACAGAATTTTTAGCCTTAATTAGATTTTGTTGGAAGCAAATCATTAGTAACTCTGTTTTCACTTTTTTCCCTATGTGAATATTGTATCTTTTCAGTAAAATTGAATTTCGTTTGTTTGCTTTTTTCAGTAAAACATTGTCTTGCCAGTAATAATTCCATTAGTTAATTTACTATGGGGAAAAAAGAGAAGTTCCATCTGATTGAGTAACCTCCTAATTGAGTATAAGTAATATTCGTCTGTTATATTTCAGTGAATAAAACGAAGCTCTTCATACTGATGTTTTTTTCGGCCATTAAAACGCCATACGTTCATTATTTATCTCACGTCCTGCGCGCCATTTGTAAGCACTTATGAAGGAGCATATGAATAACTTTCGCAATTGGAGATAAAATAAAATAATATTGCATAATACATGCAACATTCGTTAGAATATGGTGGACGCATGACTTGTGAACTCCAATACGTACGTCATAAATTGTTATTATTTGACATTTCAGGAAAACGAACTTTGGGATGCTTGTGAATTAAATGTTTGGTCCTGAAAGGTATTAAAAGGGACAGAATATATTGAACGGATTGTGGGGTCATGCATGATTGAACGGTTGGATTTTTCCATGTTCCTTTGAATTAATTCATATCCTACTGTTGTCAATAACCGC
Source organism: Pyrrhosoma nymphula (assembly GCA_963573305.1). Lineage (NCBI taxonomy): Eukaryota > Metazoa > Arthropoda > Insecta > Odonata > Coenagrionidae > Pyrrhosoma > Pyrrhosoma nymphula. The sequence goes on along the minus strand of OY754332.1, from coordinate 97,603,681 downwards.
AACAAACAAGAGGCTAATCTTTTGCAATGCAGGCATTACAAACTCTACTGTTTTTCGTCGCTTTTGAAGAGTGGTGATATTTTGCAAGGATTTTGCTTTTATCCAGGTATTCTGCTAGCTCTTTGATTAATATTCTCCAACATCCCCATAACCATATAAATATGTAATCGTTTTGCAAGAACTATTGCTGAAAAACGCTGACGACAAACTTAGCCATTAATTTCTATCCCGAAAATCCATTGCAATAATAAAAAAATCTTGCCTGATTTCCATTTAGTTTGCCCTTAATTTTTTTTTAACTGAGCGTGGAATAGGATAACCAATGTGTTAAACACTCTGGATTACAAGTTTTGGGGGTAGCCTTTTAAGGTATTAAGATAGCTTTTTTTACTTCCAAACTTGACTTGGAGAGAGCGCTGTTTGCATCGGACCTTCTTGACAGCGTTGTAGTGCGTCAAAACATGCGATCGTGTCCTTGTAATTGCTATTGGTCCTTCCGCGGTGTGTATTAGTAATGGTCTTTGCATGTCAGAATGACTGTTGAGTTATGAATACGAGGCAGTTTCACTAGATAGAACACATTTAGTGCTTATGTTTATTGATTTATCGTTAGCACGAACACCTCTCCCCGCTTGGGATGTCCCCTGGGATTCATGTTTCCTTCATGAATAAGAATCTCGCAGTATGATGAATTTGTGGTATGGGTATGTAACGTGCGGGATTTGGAGAGGATGCTGGATGCATGAAGGAACATTGTAATGGAAAGAATAAAGAGTTTTCTAACGAAAATAAACGTCTGACGTTACAGTAGTACTAATCAGTTGTAGTATCTGGGCCCCTGATACTACTTGTTGTCATACTCGCCAATGTGGCACTCTCCTGGTTCTGGTTTGGCTATACATTGTTCTAGTGACTGCGTCTTGGTTCGCTTCTCGTGGCCAGGGTAGCATGCGAAGTTTGAACTTGAACTGAGACGAGTGTTGCATGCCTGGTACGGAATCATACCTTGCGTGACACGCACATTGGTTGTAGCTTGCTCGGTATTTCGTAGATGTGGATGTAGATAGATGTGAATGTGAGGCAACGTGTATCTACACTCTATAGTTTCCGTTGTAGTTTCTTCGATGTTTTTGTAACATAGTATGAGCTCTCTTTTTTAGTGGTGGAAAAAAGTGTTGTCGGCTGCAGCCGCAACAGTTTTGGTCAGACAAATGTTTCAAATAACTGTGGCAAACCAAATGTTAGTTTCGTGATTGTGCAGGGCCATTGTACTCTGTGCTGTGCAGCGGCAACTGATAGCTGAAGCTGACTGTTTCGTCCTCTATTCTGTTTCAGTTGCACTGCGTGTGGCTGTGTTGCGGCTATAAGCTACAGTTTGTTGGATTTGAATATGTTGCATGCGGTTGCTGGTATATTCAGACAGTACATGTCCACCCATCGTTGCGGATAGAATTAGAACTGTGAAGTACCTATCTTTCATGAGTCAAAATGAAGATGGTTACTATATTTAAGAGAAAGGTTTCTTAATACATAAAATATAGAACTACCAGTCATGTTGTAGCAGCGCCGATCGATCACCTGTTGTTTTCTGTGCCTCTAGCGCATCAAGCTGCTTTCCGCAACATGGTGTTTTGCGGAACTGTTTCGGTTGCGAATCAGTTGCAATGATACTGTTGTGTGATTTTAGTGCCACCACTACTTCTTTTTGCTTTTTGGAAAGGGCTAGGGATTTAGAAAAATAATTTTATTTTAATTTCGGTGGACCTGAGCGCTAATGACTTACTTTTAATGCATTCGAATGAATTAAGTGCATTGAAAGAAAGAAACAAAGCCAATGGCATGGAAATTATATTTACCATCGTGACGCTGATTCCAGAGCACACGCATCTTTATCTGGGAGGTATGAGTATACGAGCAACAGGACGTTATTCATCAAAATTTTCATTTCGGAAGTAATCTCAGTTTTCTTCGCAAGGGAGTTGGAGAGATTTCTTGTTCTCTGCAGAATACGAATGCTCAAGGAAGAGAGGTGTACGCGGGGGCTGTGGAAAAAAAGATAAAGAGTTGCCATAAAAAGGTTTCATCGGTGGGGGACGGACACAGGAAGGCAGGTGTGGCCGCCTTGGGATAACACACAATTTTCTACATGCGTTCAGTTGAAGATTGAGAGCCCGAGTGTACATCACTGGCAATGACAAGAAGGAATTTTTCATTCTAATTTGAGAAGGAAAATGAATTCTTTTCGCTGCATGTAAGAAATGCTCTGCGAGCAATTGCCCGTGGGAATCACCTTGGTGATTTACGGCGGCATTATTTCGCAAATGGGTTTCTCAAGTGTTACCTCGAAAATTGCTTTCACTTTCCTGCCCAGTTTGCACCTCGTAACGCATTCATGTACATTTTACGAGACTCATTCTCCCTAAACAAATTGTGATGCATTCAATTTTATTTGAGCATTTTCATTGATTTAGTATGCATACATTTAATTGACTTTGAACAATCAAAAGTTATGTTTTTTCGAGTGAGTTAAAAACCTTGCTTATTCACCTGTGAAAATGATGGATCTATTTTAGAAGAGGTTTATTATTATGGAATGCTATATCTATGTTTCCTACTTCATAGTAACAGGAATTTTAAAATGGGGGCTGTAGTTAAGGAAAATGTTACACTCATTTCACACATCTCTTGTCTTTACTCTACCCAATGTCAAGCTTAATTGCAAGTTTTACTCAAAGAAATATTTTTTTAAACTGAACTACATCTACCAGCCTTGTTAAACGTCTGAAAACATCTGAAAAAACATTAAATCGTAGTCACTGTATACATATTTGATAAGATCGCTAAAGCGTTAATCTCTGCTACTAATGTTGGAGCTTTTGTACCAGTGGTTACCAAACAATAGAAGTCCTTGTTTCGTTCCACCGCACTTCTCAAGAGCTCTTTTCTTCCCCGGCCAAATTCTTAATCCACCACACTTTTTACATTCTTTCCTCGGCTCTTGAGTTTTGACTAATTTTGGTGGGAAATAGGCCGCAAGACATAAAACATATTAATTTCCCTCGTGGTTACTAACCCTTCTCCTCTCATTTTACACCCTCAGTCAGATGGTACGTTTTGAGAGACAAATATGTCTCTGTTCCCAACATGAGTAACACAAGGCATTCACTTCAACCCTCTAGGAGGAATTTTTAAAATCATAAGTTACGTTATTAGGAATCCTTCTTTCCTCCAGAAGAGTGTTTACTCTCTTCTGGTCAGCTTAAAGTTAAATGTGATGAATTGTTTTCAGTGACGACGCTGAATTTTGGAAACCGATCAGCACTCGTGAATTATTCACCAACGCCCGTGGCCGTTTTGGAAAGTGCAGAACTGCGGATGGTAATTGGTATATGAGTATTCGGTTTCAGAAGTTGAATGGGCATTTTTGCGAGTGGAGGGTTTGTAGGGAGAGATTAAAAATCGGCCACTCAAGGCAAATATCGAAATGAAATTCAACTGAGTCCACCATTTAAGGTTGGATGCGACGAATGGTCAATTTCCCTCTGTATGTGAAAGGCAAATTATTGAAGAGTTATTGTCTTATCTGCTCCATTTTGTAGTGAATGCGAGAATTTATTCACGAGCTCTGTATTCTGTGTACTCCATTGATGCATTACATTCAGTGAATTTAATGGCTATTATTCCCTTTTGCAGCGTTAAAAGGTTTTACATAGGCTCCAGAAATTTGACAATTATACAAAAATAAATTAAAGTAACAATTCACTTGTCTCAAATGCTATTCTGTTAATATCTTTAGGACCTTATTTATACCAATCAAAGTCAAACGTGAGTAATATTTATTCATTATTAATTGCATGATTTTTAGTCGTCAAATACGTTCGGCCTACAATTAACGGAATCAGATTCCAATATGTGGAAGTTCATTTCAATAAGTACAAAAAATCTTTGTACTTTTTCACAGCTTTTTTTATCAACTCGGAATAATAATAATCAAGTAATCGACTAATCGAACGGTGCGAATCTTAATTTCTGAACTATTTTAACGCTTACCCAGATGCAATCCAAGAAAAGCTAATAATCTGGATAAAAGCAAGTCCTTGCAAAATATCACCACTTCAAAAACGAAGAAAAATAGTAGTGTGTGTAATGGGAGAGGTGTTCGTGCTAACGATAAATCAATAAACATAAGCACTAAATGTGTTCTATCTAGTGAAACTGCCTCGTATTCATAACTCAACAGTCATTCTGACATGCAAAGACCTTTACTAATACACACCGCTGAAAGATCAATAGCAATTACAAGGACACGATCGCATGTTTTGACGCACTACAACGCTGTCAAGAAGGTCCGATGCAAACAGCTCTCTCTCCAAGTCAAGTTTGGAAGTAAAAAGGCTATCTTAATACCTTAAAAAGCTACCCCCAACACTTGTAATCCAGATTGTTTAACACATTGGTTATCCTATTCCACGCTCAGTTAAAAAAAAATTAAGGGCAAACTAAATGGAAATCAGGCAAGATTTTTTTATTATTGCAATGGATTTTCGGGATAGAAATTAATGGCTTAGTTTGTCGTCAGCGTTTTTCAGCAATAGTTCTTGCAAAAAGATTACATATTTGTATGGTTATGGGGATGTTGGAGAATATTAATCAAAGAGCTAGCAGAATACCTGGATAAAAGCAAAATCCTTGCAAAATATCACCACTCTTAAAAAGCGACGAAAAACAGTAGAGTTTGTAATGCCTGCATTGCAAAAGGTTAGCCTCTTGTTTGTTGCGGTTATTGACAACGGTAGGGTATGAATTAATTCAAAGGTACATGGAAAAAGCCAACCGTTCAATCATGCATGACCCCACAATCCGTTCAATGTATTCTGTGCCCTTTTAATACCTTTCAGGACCAAACATTTAATTCACAAGCATCCCAAAGTTGGTTTTCCTGAAATGTCAAATAATAACAATTTATGACGTACGTATTGGAGTTCACAAGTCATGCGTCCACCATATTCTAACAAATGTTGCATGCATTATGCAATAATATTTTATTTTATCTCCAATTGCGAAAGTTATTCATATGCTCCTTCATAAGTGCTTACACATGGCACGCAGGACGTGAGATAAATAACCATTCATTCATTCGTGACACCTTAGTGATTACACTGTGAGTGTATTCTGAGCATTGGTATGTCTCTACCTCCCAGCGAAGATGGAAGCCAGTGATGATTGTTATTTAAATCGAAGTCCGTTGTTAAAGTTATTATTCATAGATGGTGGAAAAATAGAACATGTCAACCTATTATTTTCTTAAAGGGACGATAAGGGAGAGTACCGAATGGTACATCAAGATCCTTCTAGCAATTCAAAAAAGTTTTTTAGTATTTCAAAGTCACACCAGCAATTGTTATTTGTACATTGAAGGTTTTTAAAGAGAGTATTTCAAAGTATTAAATTTTTGTGATTGTATTTTGGCAGAAGATAGACTCGCTATAACTTTAAGGTAAGAAATAAACTTTAGTATTCAGTAATTTTCAGTCATTCAGTAGTGAAAATACAAAATTATGAAATAAATACGCACAAATGGAGGTAGCAGTTTTATTTTTCAGGATCGATATTTGATAAGCACCACGCTAGTTCTTCGTGTTCAGGAGTACTTTGTGGAGTTACAGTCGTCAGTGTTGAGCCATTTACCCTACTCGGGTAAAATAAACCTCTTCCAGAACTGGTTGAAATTCGATGTTGAGCCATGTACTTCCCATGTAGCTCTTCTTCACAAAACACTTGTTTCAGTATATTCCGTACCAATATTTTTCTTTGCTCTGGCACTTTCCTTAAATATGGCAGTAAACTCAGTAGAAAATGAAAGTCGGCGTCTTCATCTACATCTACATACTACCCCGCAAGCTGCCTCAATAGGCGCGTGGCGGGGGGTGTTAGGACACCAGCCGTTTACATATAAAAAGGAAACGTTTTAATGAAATTACGCCTAGCATTTATTTAAGTCCCTTATTGTTCGGGGGAAAAACGAATTCCCATACCTATCCGTTCGGCAAAATATCTCTCTTAATTTATCGTTTCTGTCGGACCTGGAAATATAGTGGGGTTCTAATATGATGTTCTCCGTGTCACTCTTAAAGATATCTATTCTCAACTGCTCAAGCAATCTAAGCCTAGCGCGAAGCCTCCGAGTCTCTAGCGGCTCCCAGACTAATTCGTTTAACATCTGTTTAACGCTGTCTGTACGCCCGTAGCAGTTTTTGACGAATTGCGCAGCCTTCCTTTGTGTTTTATTAAGTTCCCGGGTTAAGTCTTTCTGCACCGGGTCCCATATGCTCGCTGCATATTCAAGGTGTGGCCGGACGAGTGCGAAATAGCACCTCTCTTTTACTTTTTCATCTGTAAATCTTCCCACAATACGCTTGACGAATCTCAGCTTCTTCAGAGCTCTGCCACAAATATTTCTTATATGTGTTCCCCACGATAGGTCCGAAGTTATCGTTACTCCTAGATACTTTACTTCATCTGTCGCCTTTATGTCAACACCATCCCCAGAATATATATGGGAATAGTTGGACGACCTCTTCATTGAGAGGAGGTGTATTTTTAATTGCTGGTTCGCTTGTAATTTATTCTTCAATCGCCAAGAGTTTCTCAACCACACTGAACTTCGTTTTTTAGCTCTCTTTTTCTCAGGAACGGCAATTGTTGTAACGGTAAACTTACTTCTACAGTTCTTCGCTGTGATTCGGAATTCTGCCTTTGTAAGCTCCTTTCGTTTTCATTTAGGATGGAAGGGGAAAACGGCATCAGAATTCTCAAATTCTTTATCGGATATTTCTTCGTATGTCTGAGAGCTGCTTGGACTCTCCAATATTCTTTTCAGAAACTGGTCCTTCGAAAACTCCATGTTCTTAATTTTGGGCCTCTGTGATGGCTTATCCTTCACCCCATCTTCGTTTTTGGAAAACTCCTACAATTCCTTACATGCCGTGTTCCTCAAACTTAGCCACTTATTTACGACTGCTTTGCCTGATTTAAGAATAATAAGTATTTCTATGGATTCTCTTCGTAGTTGTGAAGAATCGTAGAGTTTTGTTTTTATATGTTGTTACAGAGGTGCTTGGTTTCTACACAGTACTATTTATTACAGATTATTATCAACTGGGATGTCATGTGAGGTTTCACCTACGGAATTTTTCTCTGTGCTGTACGAATCATAGTTTAAGAAACGTATCAATGAAATCTTAGATGGCTTCTGCGAGAAACATATGCCTCTACCTACTTCAGATGAAGGAAAAACCATGGTAACTGGAATTCATGGATTTTGAAAATAAATGGAATTTTCCTAGCTGTATTGGCTAAATAGACGGAAAACATACTCGAATCAAATGTCCTCGAAAAACGGGGTGGATGTTTTTCAACTCTTAAGAATATTTTAGTGTGGTATTGCAAGGGCTATGATGTAAATTATAAGTTCATTGCTGTAGATGTCGGTGCTTACGGGAAGCAAAGCGATTGGGGAACCTTTTCGGATTCGAGCGTTTATCAACGATTAGAAGCAAACACATTCAGCATACCAAACAATTGAAATATTCCATCTACCGACACTTCAAATACCTTTTGTGTTTTTAGATGCTGATGCCTATCCTCTGAAGACATGCTTTTTGAAACCATATTAAAAAATGAAACTTACTCAGGAAGAACGTACTTTCAGTTATAGCGATTATCAAGAGCTAGACGTTGCGTTGAATGTGCCCTTGGAATCCTAACAGCAAAGTGGAGGTGTTTAAAAATGAATTGGAGATGAATCCGGGTAAAGTAGACATTATAGTTAAATGCGTTTGTCTATTGTGTAACATAATTATCGATTAGGAAAGTCTTACTTCACTTTAAGTTCCGATCAAGTCTGTTCTCGTAAACATTGTGTTAATTTCAAGGTGGTATAACGACTACAGTAGAAACGCGAGTGAAGATTGAGAGACCTTAAAAACTATTTTGTTAGTCCAGTTGGTGAGGTACAGTTTAAATGCATTATACTATAATCAGAAAAACAGATGAAATGTAAATTTTCAATTCTTGTTGGATTCAACTGTGAGTTAGAACAGAAAGAGGCACTTGCCATATATAGATGTAATTTTTATTTTCGATTGTTGCTTTGTACAAAAAATATAACGTCTAAAAATAATAAAAAATGATAAAAAATTATACTTACTACTAGTGTTCTTCTCTTGAGCGATTATTTTCCAGCTTTACCGAGAAACGTCCCTGTTGTGGTAGTTCTTGTCTTTCATGCCCCACAAACACTTTTTTTCGCACACAATGCTAATCAATTTTTCGATATCTATGGCCAAATGTTAGGGACTGTCGAACACGAGGCTCGATGACACGAGGCATACGAGAAAACTGGTCACAACGTCAGAATAAACTCGCAAAAATCAACATGATAGGAACGGCGTAGTGGTTCTGAAGTGTTCGCGCGTCATCTGCAGGGGCGGTCGTAGCCAAAGTATACACTCTTATCACATTCACGTACATCAATAGTCATGATGAATTCGTCACTATCATTTCCGTCAAAACTCGTATCCTTTGTCAACTCTTAGTCGCCTTAGTCGGTTTTATTTGAGCGAGAAAGAGACTATATTGTTGCCTCCTGTCCCTTCGTCTATATAAACTCCATTGAGAATTAAAGAAATAGGCGAGAAAAAAACAGGTAGATGCAGATTCTACACAACACATAATATACTATATGATATGCTATCGTCAAGTAGAGTAACATAGATGTTTGTGGGAAAAATAAAGGATTATTAAGCTTACGTCCATGTCGCACAATCGCATTGCAGGAAAACACACACAAGAGGTAGGGTTTGAAAAACCTTTAAAAACCTTGTGATAGGTGAGATAATGTTTTGGCACATGAAAAATAAACAAAAATACACAATAAATAAAATGTAAATATGACTATTAAAAATGAAATTGCAAATATACACTAATAATACAGTATTAAACAGCTATTAAAACAGCAAAAGTGTTTTGATAAAAAAATATTGAATAAGTATTCGTTGTGTATTGCGCGATGTTCACATGAAAGGAATAATACAAATACCTGGTGGGCTGTATTTGAACCACTCGAGATAATTTCGATGACGTAGCTTAGGAGTTCTAGGAACTAAGAGGCACAATAACGAATGGTTTGAGATTTTGGTGAGTTTGAAACCTTTGGATGAATAACTTACGGGTCTGATATGTCGAATGCTGCCACTCTAAATTGAGACATACGACTCCGTCGAGGATATCCCGGTGGAAAAACCCGATCGGAAAGACTGCGTTAAGGTGAGTTTACGCGAAGGAGTCGACTGCTGTAGCAGTCGTTCGATACGCGATACATTGCTAAAACTACCGCCACGAAGTGTCCACACCAACGTCTACTAACATCGCAGCGTATCGCCAGCAGTAGGCACTTACAAATGGCTTCCATTTTGCAAGGAAGGCGACTCACAATCCTCCTTATTAGAGAGCTGCAAAAGCAGGATAGAAATATATGTGAAGTTTAGAATAAATTCTCTTCAATGTTCTACTCCTTTGTGAAGGCGAGGAATATTGAATTTTTTTACGTGTTGACCACGAATAATTCGTTCTATTACATGCTATGGTTGGTTTTTAAAGTTTTTTAATGGATATTCCGTGCAGTAGCAATAGTTAAAATCAGTTAAAAAGTTAATTTATTAACATAATTATGCATACTCTACTTAACAGACTGGTCCAAAACAGGTAAGAATCAGCAATGCAATGAGAGACTTAATATCTTCAAAGGTCCAACTGGCCATATGTGTAAGTTTCTTGGCCACTGGAAATTCCTATCGGTCTCTGAGTCGCATTTTCGGCGTGAATATTTGTATACTTCCCGCTTCTTGCGTTCCATAAGCATTCATGTTCCCTCTATCCTTCGATAAATTTGAGGAGATGACCTTCTGGCAGAGAAATCCTCGCCAACTTCTTCAAATTCCCGGACTTTTCCATAGCGCGTGTACAACCGCTAGCGAGTGTTGCGATACATTGCACTTCACTGTGATGAACAGTAGAAGTCCTACTTTAATAATAGCTCGAATCCAGGGTCGATTACGTTCGACCTAGTCCTCTATCGACTCTTACTCGTATCGGAGTTCGCGTTCACTCGTGCGAGTCGAGCTTAGCAGTCGACTGCTACGTGTAAACCCAAGGAGGTTAGAAAAGAAATGGAGGCGACATACCACTTGATTCTTGAAGCCAATTCCGCCATTGCAGTCGGCACAGTTTATATCTTCCTCTGGGTTACGTGTCCGGCGTTCGCATTCGATTTTCGTCAAATCTAAGTTATAAACCACAGACAAGCCGATGTTTTGTGACTGGTTTGGCAACACCTGCTCGGCACAAAATCCTTCCCAAGCAATCCTATTCTTGCTTCACTTTCGCCCATGAGCGTTCACGGTCTTGCCTCCTCCATTACATTTTAACCTCCTTGTGTAAACCCACCTTTAGATATCTGCGAATGGTTCAAACGCACCAAAATCTCGTACCGTTCGTCATTGTACCACGTGAGTCCTTGGTTACTTGATTGGAATAATCTCGAGCGTTTCAAACGGGAGTTGCTGAGGAATCGCCGCGTGGAAAAGGATGTTTTCTGACGACTCTGATTATGACCCGCCCGTGTTTTTGACTCGCGGGAAGCGACGGTGCGGAGATGCGTATGAGCAGGTGTGGCTGCACGCCCTCTTCACTGTGATAACATAGTGCGCGCGTGAGCATTCACTTTTCAAATGGCGAGTGTGCGGAATGGGGGGGGGAGTTGAGGAGGAGGGCTGAAAGAGACGGGATATGGGAGTGGAGAGGAAGAAGGCTGGATACGTGGGGCAGGATTGGGAGGCGAGGGCGGGTGCGATCGTCAAAAGATGGCAGCGTGGAAGAACCCCCTCGCGGCCTCACCCTCTCCCTCCGCCCAGCACCTCCCCTCCACCCCGTAATCGGGCGGCCGTCTTGAGGTGGTTGGAGCGACCTTTGCTTACATACAAATTTGCGTGAAAATTTGCACGCGCTTTCTCATTAGTGATATCTATAGATAAAAATGAACAAAATAAATCACACCGATTTGGCTTTTTGCTATTTCAATCATATTATAGCACTTAGCCATACGGCAATTGACATATTTCGTAATAATTCGATTACAACAGTACGGATATCCTTTTAAATGCGAAGTCATACATTTCGTATGATTGTAGGTGATTGCTGCCGACTAATATAAGGTGCCACAGCGAATTTAATATAAAAAAAAATATCTCAATATAATTTCGTCTTAATTTCAAATACAATGCCGAAAGCTCTTGTCATAAAATCCTTCGATTTTGGGAAAATAATTCAAATATACGGCTTCTATCATTTCCATTGCTGCATGTGTGGTGAGTTCCAACGCATAAACAGAAGCATGCAAGTGAAATGTGGCCCAAGAAGCTTTTTTCGGCTTAAAAATTTATTAAAATGTACACTCAGTAACCTACGATGCCCGCTCTAGCATCCTTAATGGAACGTAGGAATAGAACTCATCATGGAGTTCATCCTAATGAATTATTTTGATTTTCGCTCTGGTCGCTTTTATCACCAATTACGCTGCACACTCCCGAAAATTTGTCGCGAATAAGCTTCGATTTCTCCGTTGCTGCCAATATTGCTAATCTGGACAGCAGTGGCCGACACCCAACCAGGGAGGTCATTTTGCCGATGAAATGACTACCAAGGGGTGTGTGAATTTCTAAATATAGCAACAAATGATAAATATGTTTTAGCTAAAAAAGAGCGTAAAAAAGAGAGTCTAAGAGGATGTGCGTGCATCATAATTTGAGGGTCGTGGATTCTAGGCCAACAGATTGCAAATATTTTTCTAATTTTGGCATCATATATTTTGGGACACATTCATTTACTGATTTTGCTGGAACGATATAACTTGGCTTGAAATTTTCTACACCTCACATGCTACACCCTAGAGACCAGGCTCCACTGTTGAGAGTTAGGAATCTCAGTAAAAGGCACTGATAGCGCAGATGAAGCAGATTAGTCCGATATCACTTGCCACAGCTTCGGACGAGAGATTTCACGGAATCGGACGTAGTACTGTGGTGTGGAAAGCAACGGAAAATCACTTGAATTGTCTCTTTAAAAGGTGCAGCCTAGATTTTACTAATATAATAAGAGTTTGAATTTCTCCCGGTAGAATATTTACGGAGGTGAAATAGTCCCACAGGTGGATCTTCGGGAGAGGAATATTGACAGAGTTGACAAATTCAGGATGTAATGCGTGGCAATGCGTGAATCAAACGTTAATGTGTGAATCAAACGTTATATTCATTCTTAGTTCCTCTACGATATGGGCTCAACTCGCTGAAGTTGATCCAATCGTTGCGACTGCACAGATGATGCGGTACACAGTCACGCGCACGGGTGCAAAAATAACATGAGACGTTAAAATGTTACGTTGCGGGACATAACGTTATTACAATGACAATAAAATGAGAAGATTGTCTAGTTTGTCGTTCGACAATGTTGGGCGTATTCTCCGAGACTGTGGCATATCATGCACGACAACGCCTCCTATTGTACAATTTATACTCGGATGAGAGGAACTTGTTCGTATAAACCCCCGCTGAAATTCGCCTTGAATTGAGATGGCTCGGTGGTGTAACTGGCTAACATACCTGAACGGCGATCGGGAGATCCGGGTTCGAAACCCGGTCATGTCAAACGCCTTTTTCATGGCGAATTTCCCCCTCGCTGGTGTTTATCGCTGAAGTTGCCTGAGCACGCCGCCAGGAAGTAATCAATACATGGGAGAGTATAAAAATGCTTAACTTGCATCTCCGTTAACTGCGTCAATTTGATCGAATACTGACATTTTCAATTTAATTTTCAAGGGCTGATGCTACCGCGAACGTCAGTTGTTTATTTTCCGCTCTGAAATAGCTCCGCTCACTTGAATTCTCATAAAATTCTCCATTTATATTATTCATCATTCTTCATGGAGTCTGAATTGTTTTTGGGCTTTGAAATCTTGTTTGAATTCGTCCGATGACGTTAATATTTGATTCAGGTATTGAGCAAAATTATCAATTATCCCAGTAGCTCAATGCTTTCATATTTCATCCGAACCGGATCCGGTACCGTCATATGAAAGGGTGAAGTAATGAATATATTCTTGTTGTCATTTTTAATTATAAGTTCTATGTTTTTCTAATGTTACGGCAATTCAATTAGTCTTTGACGCAATCATATTTGTGGACGTAGAAAATATTTATATTCTTGTTTTAGTTGATCCGTTTATTATCTAGATAAAAAAATTATGGACAGATTTGTCAGATTTGACAGATTGACAGATTTGTCATAGGCAGAAAAAATTAGCAGAGTTACTTTATATATTCAGCGTTTCACCTAAGGTCATTAAATATTATAAGAGCTGGTTATTAATCAATTCAGTATTGCCAAAACATAGTTTGAGAATGTAATCGTTTCTTAAAACACATTCTTACTTTGAAGTTTTTATCTACAAATATTAGACAAGCGATATAAGTTCATGGTAAACTATTTTTGAAAATAAAATATTGCCCGCTCGGCTGCAATGGCCGTGTGAGTATCTTCTTTACAAAAGACATATGTGGACTGGTGTGAACTCCGAAGCCGTGACACTACTGTAAAATCTAAAATCGGTGACTGAAATTTGTTGAAAGGTTGTCAGAGTACATGATTATAAATAAAAACAAATCAATAATTGGTAGGTCACACCACAAAAATTGTAAGGCATCAGAATTTGATAACTGATAATTGATAAATTGTTTTGTAATTGAAAAAACCTGTTTTGCTACATTGTAGTAGCTTCAAAAATCTTGAAATACAACATTGTGTGAATAGGTATGAGTCATATTTGTATTGCACGTAGTTCAATCAAATAAGGCGCGATTTCGTAACAAATATTTTTACTATATTTTCCCATGCAATTACTTAAGTGCATATATGATAACCTCGTATTGGTATGCACATGTTTCCATTGATAGAATATTTAAGTGCCTCGTAAACATTTGCGTAATGTTTTAGGTAATGTGCTTCATTCTCTACTGTTTTTTGTTGGTGAATGTAAAGAATGTTATGAAGTGTAACTACTATATAGTCTTGTTCCTCGAGTGCGAATCCCCTGGGGTAATTTTGCATCTAAAAATAAGGCCGAGTTAGGATTGTGTTTTCTCTTGGCCGAGGTTTGGGTTGAGGAGGGGAGAGGATGAGGGGAGGTTGGAGGGGGGGTAGATCGATGCGACGACCCAAAAAACTGCACGCACCTCTCCCACTCCACATTTGGAGATGACCCCCGCAACCCCTGCCGCCACTCTTGCGCGCCCGAGGCTGAGGAACGGCAGGAATGTGGATTCTTCGCCCTTCCTACCTTGCCAATCTCTCAGCCTCGTCCCCCTCCCCGCACTCCCTCCGAAGTTCCCCCCGTCTCACATACAGCGGCTCTCCGCCTCCTCGCGTCGGGGGCGGTCGGCGCGTGGGGGCGGGGTTGTCCTTAAGCCTCCCTCGTCGCCCCCCCCCCCAACTCCCCCCTCACGCTGGCGGCGGAGGTACAGTCTCAAACGGCCCATTCCGAAAGCCCGGATTTATCCTCTCGCCGGTCACTCCGAGTGGAATCTTTCGCGGCGGTCGCATTTTTATGGCTTGGGGCCGATTTAAGGACGGGTCGAGTCCCTTTTCGAAGCGGGGAATTTGGAGCGGTTATTTTTTTGCCTCATAATTGGATTCTCATTTGTTTATTCTGTAATTCTCGTCTTCTTCGGATGAAATGTTTGGGGCAATCGTCGGTCTGAATGCTCTTTTGCTTTAAATGGCGGTCATTTCAATATATTGTCTCTTGAGGCTAATATAGATCACATATTAACTGTTGTTTCTGTTATAAGTAATGGATGAAAATTTGATTTATTTTTCGTCACTAAATTTAGACATTTAACTGACAGAGTAATATTTTTTGCCCAAATACATATACATTTTAAGCCTCTCAGACAAAGATTATAACCGGAATAATTTTATATAAACGAGCTTATTTGAGCAGAAGAGTGGTCTGGATAAACTTGTAAGTGCGTGGTTTAAAATATGATGATTTGCTTTCCTAAAACCTCTTAAAATATATTATACAATATCAAAAATTGAAATCCCTCCATAAAATGTTACGAATGCTTTTGTATTTTTCCTTTTGAATTTTTATTTTTCCAATTTGAATTTCACATTAAATTTGCATATTAAACTATGGCTTATGTTCATGGGGATTCGTCCTTTATCATGTCAAATTTAACCGATTTACTGGTCTTTATTTTTAATAGACTATATTGAATTGCTAAATTTACTCCAGCAGTTTCGTTTCAATATTCTTTTTAACTATTAGTGTCCGTCAATCACATAATCATGGCTGTGGTTAAAAAGTACTCCGCAAAAGTTCCCATGTTTTTGTAAATGTTAATATCTTCTCATAGTTTTTTCTGAGTGGTGAAAATCATTGCATGTTATTTTTCATCACTCGTCATTGTCCGTTTTTCATTCTTTCTTGTGACATTCGCTTTAATCGTTCCACTATCCGCTCGACTAATCGAGCAGTGCTAAGTAATTAGGTGCCTTATAAAGAACTCTCTCCACTGTAACAAATGTTTTCCCGGGGCGTAATTTGCCCAATTTGCTTATGGTGTTATTCCCAGAAAGTAGGCGGGCCTAAATTAATCAATATGTTTAAATAGTTACCTGTGTGTTATCAAATGCATATGCAAATGGATATGTACTAATGCAATTATTTCATTGTCGTATAGGAAGAGTGAAATATATAACCGTTCGCGGTAATGTCGGCGCAACTAGCTCAGCAAACTTGAATTTTCCTTATTGTGTAACTCGCTGCCACGTTCCTCTTCACTTTTTACTCAAGTTGTTGATAATTTTCCTAAATTTATTTGCTTATACGTTTGGCAGGAAAATACACTAATTCATTTATGTTTGTCTAAATCACTCCGAATACTTAACTGAAAATTTAAATGAATGTACATTTACACTTATGCACAGTTTCCTCTTCTCGATAAAGTTTTTATCGATACCACTTTATACGTAGTTTGGTGTTGAGGGTTTTCATTTTTTCCCTGTATTTTCTCTATGATTTAAAAAAAATCATCCGTGATATCTTAAGCCTACGGTTTCAATTCCTATCCTTATTTTTTCCTACTTTTTAATAATTTTAACACGCCCTCTTCTACTAGCTGTCGCTATTTCCAGTCTTTAGTCTCAAGTTAGGCTTCTACAAACGACTCGTTCCTTATCAGGTGTGCTTTCATTTCAACGGATTGTAGAATATCTCTCAGCTTTTCCATATAATCTTCTTAACCTGAGTGCAAGTTTATTGTCGGACTCGGTATCGCAAACTGGAAAGCTGAGCAATTTTTATGCCGCAGTTCTTAAACCTAAGCTCAACCTTATTCTAGTCTTTCTGATACTATTATGTGTCTCCCTGCCATTATAAAGTTTATGAATGTCTTAGGCGATATCTAAACCGAGTGTTGGATAGATTTTTCGTTAGCGAGGCTGACCTGCTTATACCTTCTAATTATTCGTACACGCCATCCACGAATCCCTCCAAATTTTAACTTGAAGGTATGTTTACGTAAACTAAAAGGGAATTAGTGAGTTTTGATTTCCTTTCAACTTTTTGTAACCTATCTCTCAGTAGTTCTGTATGTACTACCCTCTTCTCATATTTGAAATTGCATAACAGTAACCCCACTTTTAATTTCTCCATTAGTCCCATCTTTCACCTCTATACACACTAAAATATCTATATTCCAATTTTCCAGTTCTTGTTCTATTTTATAACGTTCTGGGTATTATTGTAATCTGAACTTTCCAAATTTCTCCTACAATTAATTTTCTCTCCTAAGTATTTATCGATGTCGTCGGCCAAGAATTCCATGTGACCAAGATCGTAAAGGCGTTGCCTCCTCCGCTGCCGGGCACGACACTTGCCCTAGTGGGCTTAGTCCCATAAGTAGCCAGAATTTGAATCTTTTTTACTCACTTTCTACATATCACTGAAGGTTGGTAGTTTTTTTGTTCCCCGTTGCCTTTCTATCAATGTTTTTTTTTATCTGACTCCATCACGTGGTCTGCTTTTCGTCTGGTTCCTACCCTTCGACCGATCCCATATGTGGACCATTAACAGCTATCATTTTCCCCTCCACTCCAGCTCTAGGGGTAATTGGAACGCGCAAGCCCTAACTCCGTGTCAAGGCTGTGGTCCGTGGTGGAGAAAAAATTATGTTAAAAAGGTAATTTCGGTAGTAGGCAATATCATAGGGCTTGGTCACCAAGGAGATAACGTTAAAAACAGCAGGAACCATCATATATTTACCTAAACTTTAAGGAAGCACAATATTTAATGGCAAGAAGACACCCATAATTGACTCCGGAATGGTAAGCTAGGAAACTGCCAATATAGTGTAACGGAATAATGAGTATAAAGTGGAAATGTTATTGACTCAGGAATGCAGTATCTGAGTCAATGTGTGACTCAACTGACAAAAGGTGATGAATGAAGTTATTATGTTGATAATTTCACTAACGTTTGAGTGAAATATATTTGTTAGGGAATAATTTAAAAGATATGTAGGTATTAGATTGCAGTGTACCACTTTTTGAATGAAAAAAGGTCATCATAACATTTGGCTTCAAATTATATTAGGAATCAAAACATGAAAGCCTTCCTTTACCGCTATTGACGCTTTCTGTTTAAATGAGTGTATTTCAATTAATCTGCGATGCTGTGGTTTTTTATCGAGCCCTTTAATTGCGTTTTTCAGGTAAAGTGTGTGACAGAATAACTCCTATAAAATTATTGGAGATTTCGCTGTTTTACCCTTTTCTCTTTCGTAAGACAATTTGTACGAATTTTATTTATTTATTTCCTTGTATTCTCCTTTTGAGAACATATTCTGTCTCTAATATGAACTGCAGTAGTCTAACCTAAGTCCTACTAAAGCGACGCGAGTCATTTAGAAGGTACTCTCTATGCTGTAATGGAAGAGTTTGTTTGAGGTAATGGCGTCTCACAAATGCCTATAAAATGCCTTCTTGCAATTCCGTTGAAACCCTTTTACTCCGCGAAGGAACACTCATGCCGCCAGTCTTTTATGTTTATCCGTGGCAATTGATCAATCTTTTCAAAGTGCTTAACTTTAGACGCAATCAGTGAAAAACAACCCACTCTCTGTGTCACCTATCGGTGGAGGATTTGTACTCAAAAGTTTTCCTACTTCAACCGCTACCCTGGCTTTCATGTTAGGTAGCTACTAATGTGTACATCCGTAGTCCGTAGTCCAAATTGATCCCCACTCAAATTAGCCTACAAAGGCTTCATTCGTTTCTTACACCTTCCTCCTTTACTTAATTATATCCCAGTAAAAAACAACTTGCTTCCAGGTTATATGATTCTAAGAATGTTGAGACCGAGTCTTCCACTCCTTCCATCGTGACGATGTTAACAATTTGTTCTGTTCCGTCAGCAGTAAGGCTGTTTAAGCACTTCCTTGGCCTCTGTTTATTCCCTCCTTGAAATCTATTTGCATCAAATTAAGCATCGACGAGAAAATAATATATCCCGAATCCTACATAACCATGCTTGTTTGCTTGTACCATAGGTTAAAGAAGAGAATAGATGGAAGCATAGGATACATACAGTACAGGGGAAGCCATTTAAGTTCGCATTCGGTTGTGCTGAATGGATAAGTTGTGCAGTTGATACGCCAAAACATAGGCGTGTGTATCGGAATTGACGCGGCACCGTAACGATAATTTAAAAAAAAACTGCAAAATATTAATAATTTTTGTCAAAAAACTCCATAGCTTATGCATTTTTTGGCCAAATTGGCCACTTTCGTGCACCAATATGCCATATAACTTGTTCTTTAAACGATGATTATTACAGTGGTGTACCGCAATAAGAAATAAAAAGACAATTTTGTATTTCTGTTATCCCAAAACAATCTCCGTAAAATAAACAAATATTTACTACTATACCGTTCCGTACCGTACAATACCGGCTGTGAAAAAAATCTTTGTCCTTAATGTTTTCCCCAAACTAGAACTTCCTTAGGACTGAGTCTGTCATCCTCGGTATATTTCGTGGCCTTTTTTAAAATCTGACTTTTAAACTTTTTTAAATGTTTAGGTCCATGGGAACAGCCTTAGCTCAAAGTGTGCTAGATTTTTGCGATGAAGGAATGGGTTGATTTACAAGTAAATAATGAGTTTCATTTTTCCACTCGGGTAAGTTAAAGTATAATGTTTCCAAAATTTAAGTATACATATTTTGTTTCTAAAGTTAAATTATAATTTTGATTTATCTTTTACATGAAAGAGCTAAAAAGCCAGATTTATATCGAATTTTCAATGAATAATGAAGCAAAACAAGTGAATTAAGCAAATCTATTCGAAAAATAAAAAATGCAAAACGAAGTATTACATTCTAATTATCATTCGTGAGAATGCCTTTGTATACCGTCCCTCTTCTTCAATGACGAAGCTTTGCGAGTTAACTTTTTGCCTACGTTTGTGTGAATATTTCATTAGAATATTTGGTTTTAATTCTACGTTTCATGTTTTGGTGACGAGTCCCATTCCAGCGTATTGTAAAATTTGTGCGAGCATTTTGAAATTCCAATTTGTTTGCAAGTTTATCGATTTTTTCATATTATTTACTACTTTACCGAGATGTAAGTCATATAACTCCAGCAAAAGAGTATTTGTGGTTTAACAGATTAGAATCTGTTGGAGGTGAAATAAATATATGATTGAAATTGTGCTAAATATTTCTACACTTTCTCTTTCGATGCAATTTAAATGCGTCCATGCATAATTTTCATGCATGATTCCACACACTAAGACATGCATGATGTCTTAGTGTGTGGAATATGGAAAATAACTACCATACTCAATTAAATCCTCATCCTAAATCAATTAAAAAGGAGCAAGTTATTCTTTTGGAAATTTCACCTGTTTGGATGATTAGTCGCCTTAAGAAAACTCTTTTAAATATCTGCTCTTACTCAATTTAGGCAATCCGTATGCGGCGATGTGATTAAATTGACACTCTTCCGACTCTTTTGTGTTTCATTGCGTAGAACGTATGTGTCACTTTCATTGCGTCCCTTTGAGCTTTGTTAAATATATCAGTGATTTTTAATCAAAAAATGTACTGTAATAAAGTTTACAATTATGTACACCTGTTTGTGTTACGTGTATAGTTGAGCATTAACTGATTCCATGAATTCTTGGATAGAAAATATGGTTTAGGCTAATCTTTCATACAACACCTTTGAATGTCTTTGGCATATGTTTCAGCAACAAGGCATGAGAAGCCTGTCTTAATGAGTGCTATGGTACAAGCTCGTGTCAGTATTTTTATGCCACTATCTGTGATAAAAACTAAGTTAAATTTGGTTCATGGTATACTTGTATTTTGGGGGGCTAAAATTCCACTCACGGATAGAACGGTGGCTTTTGACCGTTGGCTCACTTCACTGCATGAATTTCCAGCATCCAACACGTATTGTCTCTTTAAGGGTGTAGAATCCTTTCATTCCTGGGAAGAGACAGGTGAGTGTCAGTTGCGTTAGATGCTCCTCAGATTTCCTTAACATTATTATAATATAGGCGTAGTGATTTATATCTTGAGAGTTCGAAAATATTAATCTCCTAAAAATATTGTTTGCTTTATAGTATCGTATTCTAATAAACTGCGTATTAGAATTATATATTTAAGTGTTGAATGCATATAGAGTCTATAAGTCCGCATAACTAACGGTGATAAATTGTGAGATCATTCGCCGCTGATTTTCCCATTGTATAAAGTGATCCTGCTGATGTCGCTATGACCACCCGGGAACGCTCTAATTTTTCTAATGAAGCTAGCAATGTTTTTCCGATTCTCTACGCATTTTTCGCTGATTTTCATTATTTCTTGCGGTCATATGTGAAAAACTCGAAAGAAAATTTAATTTTGTTAAACCATTATCAAAATTAATTAATGAGATACATGTATATACCGGACGAAAAATGCAATGTTTCCTCAGTCTATTTGATCTTTTGTAGATTTCTTATCTTATTTTATTATTATTTTTGATGGAGGTCGAATGGAAAAAGTGTATAATTAAATAATTTCTTTTGTGTATAATTAATTCGATCCTTCTCAGCCTAAAGGGCTCGGATTTAAATTACATTTTTATATTTATAATTGACAGACTTAAACTCATTTTCGTGGGTCGTCTTGCTATTCCCCTCAGGTATTCTAGGTTTTCAATAGTGAAGCAGCATGTAAAACATCCAGAGCAACTTTATTTTGATAATTAAGGTCAGTTTCTCTCTGCTGGTCGAACGTTTTGGAGCATTTAGGAAACTTTTTCCTCTTCTAGCTTTGGTGAGGGAGTAAGCAAGGCGTGAACCCTAATTGATTGATTGGCTGCGTATGAAGATATTTCAGGTCTACCTAAAACCCGTGATGAAGTTACTTAGAAATTGCCCCAGGAAAAATTGCACCTGGAACGGGAATCGAACCACGGACATGTGGCTCACCGGGCCAATGCGCAGACCATAACGCTACCCCGGCTTCCTGTTTTCTATAGCAATCGAAGAGGCATAGGTGATGTTACAGGATGTATCCTCATGGTTAGTCGCTTCTTAGAAGTCCATATTTCTCTTACGAGTGAGATCCATCAGACCGTAGCGGCTGAATATCTAGTTCCCTCAAACCCTCTCAAATTGCTTTAGGGTAGCGTGGCAGTCTGAGCATTGGCGCAAAGGTCTGGGGATCGATGCTCGATCCAGGTGAATTTCTTCTTAAGGTAATTTCTACGTAATTTCATTCCCGGATTTCGGCTGACCTGAAATATCTAAAGGTGGTGCTCAGCGTATTTGTAGATGTGAATCCCGTCCAAAAAACTCGTGCCATGACGTAATTATGTCGATAAGGAAGACAATTCTCTGAAATTTTGAGCATTCAACCCTTAATTGACAAAGTCGAGCCAGAGAACTTCGTGACGGAATAGAAGTGAGACGAAGGAACGTACATGTATGTTTTTCACGCGGATTCCCGATAAAACGCCCTATTCGTTTCCTGTAGCTTACATAAAAAAACGTGGTCTACGTCGGACCAGACGGTGGAAGTTATACTTCTTTGGCCGGTCGCACACACCCGCTCACACACACAGGCAGACAGGATATATAAATTAAATAAAAGACATTTTTTTCTCCTCGAAATGTTGGGGCCTGTTTCTCTATTATAATTTCAAAATCCAAGAGATAATGCATCACAGAACATTATCATTTTACATGGTTTTGACTTGTAGAATGGAGTTTCGAGGTACATTTCAGAAAATAGGTGCAAGGATTAATGTTTCCTGGAAAAACAGAGAGAGGGAAACCCGGAATAAGGTGTAAAGAGTGTTTCAGAAGCAAAATGGAGGAATCTGGAGCGATCCCAACGGATTTCGTAGGCATGAGCAAATGGAGGAGTGTCAAAGCTACGAAACAGTTTATGTATATAATTATAAAACATTGTAAAAAGTATATTTCTAAGGCATAATATCGTTAAAAGCTCATACACTTGCTTGAAAAAAAAGCTTGAAATACGCACGGAGAATGTTATATTCCTTAAGTTTAATCTTTATAGCACGCGTATAAGGCACTGGAAGTCTCGGGAACAATGAAAAAATTGCTTAGCAACGAAAATGAAAAAAGATCGAAATTTGCATTAATTTTGCGTTTAAACTTCAAATATTTCAATTTATCGATCGATAGAGAAACATCGGTTGCAAGAAGTAAATGCATTGATCTTTTGGCATCATTTCAGTCAAAGAATGAAACTTGTATCTAAATTATTTCATATTTTAATGAATGAATGAAAATTACTCTACACGTAAATTATTCGTTTTTACCATTTAAACCCATTAAAAAACAAAATCCTATCTGGACTCGAAACCAATGAAAAATATTGGGATTTTCGATTTTTTCCTGACTTGACACCAAATTTGAACCCTTCCCTGAAAATTTCATCCTTTTAGCTCGATTAGAAATACCCAGGAATTCGTATCAATGAGTACAATTGTGGATTCTTCTCACCCAAAATAGCGTGACGCGGTTTCTCGACCAACATCCCATCCCAAAAGTCTCCAACGGGCGCAAAGAAGAATAACTTCAAAAATGTTAGCGTTGAAAAAATGGATCAGCATTCAGTTTATTTTCATTTGACTAAACAAATTGAATAGCATCTTCATTATAGAACGAAGCACTTTTATTCAGTTCTTTATCACAGAAACTTTCCCATTTCTCTTCCGTTACGAATTTTGAACTTTTAAAAGCAATACTTACACTTTCTCGTTTGCATTCCAAGCTCTTACTCTTCACACTGACGTCAACTCATTAGTCTCTTGTATTTTGCTGACGATTCTGTCCGTTGTTACCCTAGGCCTTGACTTCTTATCGGGATGAATACTATTACTTAACCAATAGCTTCCACTGACGTGAAGCATTTCCACGGACGCATCATGACCAACGTATTGTATCCAACGTATTGTATCCAACACGTATTGTCTCTTTAAGGGTGTAGAATCCTTTCATTCCTGGGAAGAGACAGGTGAGTGTCAGTTGCGTTAGATGCTTCTCAGATTTCCTTAACATTATTATAATATAGGAGTAGTGATTT
This sequence comes from Pyrrhosoma nymphula, assembly GCA_963573305.1. Classification (NCBI taxonomy): domain Eukaryota; kingdom Metazoa; phylum Arthropoda; class Insecta; order Odonata; family Coenagrionidae; genus Pyrrhosoma; species Pyrrhosoma nymphula. Next base: position 97,579,896 of record OY754332.1, on the reverse strand, counting down.
ATATCTTGAGAGTTCGAAAATATTAATCTCCTACAAATATTGTTTGCTTTGTAGTATCGTATTCTAATAAACTGCGTATTAGAATAATATATTTAAGTGTTGAATGCATATAGAGTCTATAAGTCCGCATAACTAACGGTGATAAATTGTGAGATCATTCGCCGCTGATTTTCTCATTGTATAATGTGATCCTGCTGATGTCGCTATGACCACCCGGGAACGCTTTAATTTTTCTAATGATGCTAGTAATGTAAGAGATGCAAGTTCAATAATCAATGAATAAGAGATGCAAGTTCATGCTTACGACCCGAGCCAGATACATGCCTGACATAACCTTTGAGGCAGTGACAACGATATTCTTCCTCTAGATTTTCCGTTTCATGTCAATACTACAAGGAAATTTATTTCCCCATGTTCTTCCGTGATCCCCCTTCTCCCGCTTCGTCAGAAGCTTGTCACAACCGCACGCATCCGCGACCTATCTGTTTTCCACGCGATGCAAAATTCTTATACGTGACGTTAAAACGCGACGCTTATAGACTCCTTTATCTTGGTTTGAACGCAAACCTATATGCTGCAATGCGAATGGAGGAATTATGACTCTATATTTATCATATTCTGACGATGGAACTGCATTTTCCGCGCTGGTACTATGGATTGAGTACGGGCGATATAAATACAAAATGCAGTGACACCGCGATGGAGTATCCTGGGTATGCGACGGAGTGTAAGCACGTGAGAGTGTTTTAAGTTGCATATACTTACAGGATATCCATAAAATGGAATCAATATTGCTGACGTCATGAGTGGAATTCTTCTCGTTATCTAAAGCCTTAATGACAGAGCGTGATGGTAGCGACCTTCTGATAACATGTTTGTTACTGTTCCATATAATGTTCCGCTCAAAGTATCACACTTGAACTATTCTACTACTCTATGCAACCGCAATTACATCAAATATTGTATCTAAGTCTCTAATGCATTTTCATGATATGTTTCTTTGCTGACCCATGGAAATAAGTTACTCGATGTTAGCGAATCAATTTATTCATTATGAAACGATTCACATGAATAACATTTTTAAAGTAATTGCATGAGATGGGCATAGCGAATGTCATAAGGCATAAAAGATGTAGAATGAGAGAATCTCAATAGCACATTGTTTTGAATTGATGGCTGCAGTGATTCCTTTAGTCTTGAAAATTGAATGGACTATTAAACTCATGTTTCGCCCTCTCCGAAAGTTAAGCTTGCCTCTTCCACCCGCAAATGATGACTTGAATCACTGCAGGATCGGAGAAAGAAATCATCCGCTTTCACGATAAACACCTAATTTTAACTTCAAAATTACTCACTTGATTCTGGCGTTATTTGTATAACGTTTCATTTCATTGTTAGTGAGCAACTTATACTTCATTCACTTAGCATATTCTAACATATTTTAGTCGCAACCTAGGTTTTATTGTAGCACTATATCATCAGGTTGTTGCACAGATCATTGAGAGATTAAACACAACAGCGGCATGTGTTGCTATGCTCGAACGAAAACGAGATATGTTTCAAACATTTTATGCGGTTATTTTTAGTTATTAATAGTTTTTAATATATAACTTTGCAATACCATATCCCTATTGAAACTATCAGGCAGTTTTAACTTCAGAAGGTGAACTGAGAGCATTTTGTCTAGATTTCTATTTCCAAGTAAGCAAATTCACGTGCCGTTGATTTTACAGTTTTCGAGATCTTATTTCCTAAGCTAAGATTTTCCAGCGGGGAACTACCCTTAAAAAACGAAATGAAAGAGATAAGGTACCTATAATGCTGGAACTATAGGCATCAGTTCAAGAAACGTGTAAAACACGGCTGTTGACACTGCTGCGGTGGGAAATTCTAGTACTTTTTGCGACTATAATTCATAGAAATGTGAAATGTAAACGGTGGAAGAGAATCTGTGTATGCAGGTGCAGAATGCTTGAGTTCCTCGCCCGAACACGGCGCGAGGGGATACAACGAGACAAATAGGAGGCGTCGGTGGAAGAGTGCAAAAATCTCGGGAAAGGGAGTAAAAAGCCTGCAAAGGAACAAGGGACACCTAATTCCTTTCAGCGGTACGGAACATCACGCGGTCATAAAATTTGCCGTGCTCATTTTACACGCCGCCTGCACGTCACGTAGCTCGACGCCATTTCCAAGCCCATCGCTCCGGCTGTGCCGCCTTACATCTTGCCTACTTCCGCCTCTTCATGGTGCGGTGACGCGTCGGTGAGCTCCACGTGTCAACGACCGAAAGAAAACCTTCGCCCCCAGAATGCAGTGAGTTCTTAGCGGGCAGAAGGGGTCGGGTGATGTGTTGGCTTAACTACTGTCTTTCCATTTCATGAACATGGGTTCAAATCCCGGCAGTGGTGGATATTTTTAGTAGAATTCCGATCCCTACTTCTAGATGTCATATAAATAGTACTCTTAGTACTTCTTCCGTGGGACTCTGGACGACTTGCAACATTTCGTTTGTAGAGAAAGATTTTCTCGATGCATAGTGTACGAAATATGCAGGATATACAATATAGGTACAATATATTGAAATATTTATACACGGAGGGTGTTTCCGCTGTAGTTAGTCACAACCTGGGGAACCTGATGACATTAATTAAAAGGTCTGAACTCGTAAGAATAAAGAATTTGATATGAAATAGTGGACTGTATTTTAAGTATTTAACAATATTTTTATCTTAAATTCAACTTCTGAGTGTCACGGTTATAACGTTATAAGTATCAACAATACAAAAATAAAGACGATAAATGATATTCGTAAAAAATGAACGGAATTTGATGTATGCAAAATTGCACCTCATTTTCCCGAACGACAAGATATAGGTCGGAGACATATATATCTCGCAACACAATATTTACATATTTATGATGCCATAGTAATGTAGCATAATATGTTTTCAGCAATACATAACCTGATTTTCTTTTTTAGTTATCTTGTTCCAATTCTCTACGACATACAGGCTGGAATTTTTTTCGTGTTAAGGGTGAGAAATGAAATCCATGTCTCGTAATGGGCCGCGTTTTCCTTTGGCTGAGTTAAGCGTTAACAGATGGGATTTATCATGCACTTGACGTGATTGCAAACAAAGTAGAATTACCTATGTCGTTTAGTAACTTTATTTTCTAAAATACATCGCCAAAATTATTAAAATAAAAAATAGAGCAAACTAGTTAATTGTATTAGCAATTTCATGTGGTGCAATCGTCAATGTGAGTGACTAGTTTAATCAAAAGTGTTCCTCAGAGTCCTGATTGGAAGTTATAAATATGCATCTATATTTAAATATTTTCTCTTAATAACCCTTAACTTTATGATGATTGAAAGACGGCTGCAAGTAAGTGAAAATGTGTTACACATGACTGTTTAGCAAAACGTTTTATTTGAATTTCGGTGGACTACAACAGTAGATGTTTTCTATTAGCAAAGCTCCCACTAATCATTTTGTGCACAAGTATTTCTCAAAATGCCTTTAATTCAATAATTATCGGGAATTATAATGTCCATAGCTTAACTCAGCGTGGTAGCCTAGTGGGTAGAGCGCTTGGCTACAGATCTATCTATCTTTCTATCTACATACTACCCCGCAAGCCGCCTCAATAGGCGTGTGGCGGGGGATGTTAGGACACCAGCCGTTTAAATATAAAAAGGAAACGCTCTAATGAAATTACGCCTAGCATTTATTAAAGTCCCTTATTGTTCGGGGGAAAAACGAATTCCCATACCTATCCGTTCCGCAAAATATCTTTTTTAATTCATCGTTTCTGTCGGACCTGGAAATATAGTGGGGTTCTAATATGATGTTTTCCGTGTCGCTCTTAAATATATCCATGCTTAATTGCTGTAGTAATCTAAACCTAGCGCGCAGGCTCTTGAGTATCTAGCGGCTCCCAGCCTAATTCGTTTAACATCTGTGTAACGCTGTCTGTACGCCCGTAGCAGTTTTTGACGAATTGCGCAGCATTCCTTTGTATTTTATCAAATTTCCGGATTAAGTTTTTCTGCACCGGATTTATTATTCTCGCTACATATTCAAGGTGTGGCCGGACGAGTGCAAAATAGCACCTCTCTTTTACTTTTTCATCTGAAAATCTTCCCACAATACGCTTGACGAATCCTAGCTTCTTCATAGCTCTGCCACAAATATTTCTAATATGTGTTCCCCACGATAGGTTCGAAGTTATTGTAACTCCTAGACACTTCACTTCATCTGTCGCCTTTATGTTAACACCGTCCATAGCATATACATGGGGATCGTTGGGCGACCTCCGCAAGAAATGTACCGCCGTGCATTTGCTCAGATTAAGTTCGAGTCCCCACTCTTGGCTCCACACATGAACGTTGTTTAAATCCGATGATAGAATTTCAAAGTCAGAGTGATCACTAATTTCGCGATGGATGACAGCGTCGTCAGCAAATAAACGTATTTTACTGCTAATTCAAGAGCATAGGACATTTATGTGTAAAATGAGCAAAAGGGGGCCGATTAGGTTTCCTTGTGGGATACCTGATGTCACTTTAACTACATCAGAGCTAATTTCGTCAAGAACTTCATTTTGCTTACGATCACTATCGTAATGGTATTCGTATTGGTCCCTGATAGTGGGGTCCCGGGTTCAAATCCGGGTGATGCCTTCGGACGCCCTCGAACAAAAAATCCTCGGATTGCGAGGTGGCCCAGGGAAAGGAACTGGCTCTCCTACCCTGAATGTGTGAAGTCCACACGCCTTTGGCTTAGTCCGGGTTTAGCTCTACCCTTAACTATCCAAACCAACCCTCGGGTTGAATCACTGAGTGAGTGAGCTTAACGTACATTCACAGAATGCTGTGTAGAATAAAGTTACAATATTTTCTATCCATCAAATATCTATTTTTATTTATAAGTAAATGTTCTTCCACGCCTCTCCATCAGTGTGCATTAATTACACGAATGTATTTTCCGCTCATTAAAATCAATGAGTAGGCAAACTTTTTTTTTGGGAAAAATTTAGATATACTCAGTCTCTCTTTATCAGAAGATACGTAATTTTTCATTGAGGTATAAATATTTCACTTATTCCACAAATACGTCGAATTACATATTTTTGACCCACATTATTTGTAATTGATGAAATGTTGCCAATTGAGTTTTTATGTCATTGCCATTGCGTAACTTTCCGATGCTTTCTTAATTCGGCTGATTGAATGATATTTTTTCTAATGTTTAGGGGAAGCAAATATCTTTGTTAATTAAGTTTTGACTTATGTAGCAGTAGCTGAATTTTCATTCAACGTTTTAATGGACTTAATGTACTTAAGTGCGTCCCCGTATTCTTGGGTCAAAATTACGATATAAATATATGTTATTAATAAATATTTGCTCTTTTTTTTCTTTTGTATACTCTTTACTATGCTGGTTCAGATGAAGCTATGTTCAATGTCGAGAATCTCAAGAAGACTACCACAAGTTTCACCATGATTTTCTCCCAATATGAAATATAGGTCAAGTCGTGAGATATTTCTTCTTGTCTTGACAGCTATAGATGCAACGGGTTCAAACTCGGTGAAATCCACGATGTCGCGCTATTCAAGGTGAAAAGGACTCCTATTTTGGGTGCCTTTGCACACACGTTGGTGTCGTGAAAATGGTGCTCGTATTTGATTTTTAACTCCTTCAGGGTTTCTTCCTTCTTGGAGCTGTCAAAGCTCACATCGTTTTTCCTAGATTTGGAGCAGTATTTCTCAGCTCTGAGGATGAGACTCACTTCTTTTCCATACCAATGCTGACCAAAAACCACTTTATTGTAATTATTGTTGTAACTAAGAAAAGTATTTTAAAATTCCGAACTCGTAGTTTAGATAATAAAGCACAGAGGTAGCTCTTTGACAAGAAATTAACAGTATTTATACAGGGAAACTGAAAATGGAATGACCGTTTTTATGATATTGATGAAGAGATTATTGTTACATGCAATTCAGCATTTGATCTTATATTTAAATCCTTCACTACCGGTAGTTAAAATATTTATTCTTAATATTTTACATTGCTTGGTTAAAAGTTTCATGGTTTCCGTTAACAGCACTGAGGCTTTAACAGAAGATTCGGAATCAATTGAGATTTATTAAATTTGATCACATACAATATATATAGTAAATAAAGCAAATCATTGCCACCGTCGGCGTGGTTTCATTAGTTGAGGATGCGTACTAGACACGGGCTTTACTAGGGGATTGTCATTTGACCTTTTTTTAAACGCATTTACTTTGTTGGATGAAGCGCTGCAATGCCCATATTAGTTAACTTTTAATCTTTTAGGTCATTATTTCACACCTACGCATATTTGACCCCAGGTCTATAAATAATGTGCAAAAGTGAGATTTTAGCATTAAATGTAACAATATGACTTTAAATAGCGGATGCTTTCCATTGCTGGCTTGAGGCAACACAACGGACGGAGAGTGGAGTGTGGACAAAGGAGTACGTGATGATATTGCAATTCCACGGCCTGTAAGTGGCGTTTGGTAGCGGGTGAAGGCTGTATGAAGAAAGGCGGGGATACCTTGAAGAAACTATAGAATTGCGGGGAAGGGCATATGCGCGAAAGGGAGCTCCCACGGTCACCGAATTTTCCTTACGTCCATTTCACTATTGCGTGGTATTCGAAATGGAGGTTGAATTTTCCAAAAGAGCATCATTTCAATGACATTGGACTGTTAAACGCTGAGGATTCCGTATTCCCAATTTCTGTAAATTTTGGGAAACTGCGAAGGATCAAAAAGACAAAAATTCATGTTTCATTACGGTTATTTGACTGACCTTTTTCGAGTCGGCACTCTTAATGCATCCAGGTACAGCTGTTTATTCCCAAAATTGGTAGTGTCCGGTGCTATTTTGTTAAAATAGGTATTCCCAAATTCGCAATGAGAACCACGTTTGTGCTAGTTCGGTTTTTCGGAAGGAATCAGTAATTAACAAAATATACGCAGTGCATCGAACGAATTTTATCGTATAGTAGGGTCAAAGGGGACGTGTGAGCTCAACTATTATCATTGTTAAAAGGATAACTATGAATTTTTCTTAATCGCCATTCAAAATACAAAGTTTTGTGATTGAAATGTAAAAACGCTTGGTTGCTAGAACATTGGACATTGGTACAATGAAGCATAGTGGAAAATCCATTTAAGCTGCGCCTAGAAATAAAGCGTAAATAAACATAGTCCGTGTATTATTGAAAATATTGATGTTGAGAAGTAAGTTCAAGCGTCTAAACTACTTTACGTAGTTTAGACGTTTACTTTAGGTCGGCTGACTGCGACCGTGCGAACATTTTTGGTTTACGTGGAGATTATGGAGGAAATATTGCAAGATGCAATTTTTATCCGTTTAACGAACTATAAAGGCAGGGATGAAGGTAATTCTTAAAAAGTTATTTGATTATACAATTCACTTTCATGGCTCAATTTTCTTCTACATGGAACGATTTGAAAAATTAGTATTTAATATACATTTATTATTTTGGGAAAACGTTTACCAGTAAAGAGAAACTAAGATCATGGAAGAAATATATGCGACAAATGTTATTACCTCGGCTTTAATGCGTTGATACAGGCTAGGTTTAAAATATTTTATAACTTCACCATATTATTAATGCTTGAACTCATCTGTAAAAGATATGTTTTGAAAAGTATCTCGTAATCCGGACAGCGATATACCACGATGGAAACACCGATTCCCGCAAAATCATCGATATTGGACGTGGCGGGTACTAATTACAAAATGACATTACCATCGAAGCACGTTGAACTTACTACTATTGTTTCGTAATCCACTCGACTTCCAAGTGGCTGAGGCATTGGATAGAGGAAGTGCTTGTATATTGCTATAACAATTAAGTGGGTGCATAGCAGTGACGTTCGGTGACAATTTACCTTGGGTAAGCTCTCGTACATCAGAATGGTATTCATCACCCACAACACAGACGATTCGTTGTTTGTAAAATCTTCATTAAAAACTAAAAGCTACTGTTTACCATTATTATGTAACCATAAATTAAATCCGCTTCACTAAATGGATGTATTACCTGGGCCATTTAAATATAAATATGTAATATTTATTCCATGCATCTAACGATAATAAATGCAAGATGAGGTAATACTCCCCAAGTATTACCCCATCGAAACGTTTGTGCGTAAAAATAATTCAATTTCGCAATTGAAGCACACTGAAACGAAATATATTTCCGCCTGAAATGTGATATTGTAACCAAATGACAGCTGGAGTGGACGGCACGGCAGCTGTGCGAAAGAGATAATCCACGAATTCGCTGAATCCCATGATATGCGCGCTAAAAAGTATGTTGAACAAAGAAGAGGTTCTAATTGTGAGATATACTTGCATTCGAGGCCTGATACGTGGTATGGCGAGTCTTACCCACAGTTTGCCCTGAAAAGTATGAATTAAAAAGGAATGAAGCAATATGAAATTAACAATCTAATTCACCGTAATCAGTATTGTGATGGCAGTTAGCTTTTTGATCGTATAATGTTAAGAAATTTGCTCTTGGAAACGTATCTGTCATAAATATTCAGAGTAAATAATTTTGAAATTCAAGCTGTTCAAGCTGGATGCAGTGTGTGTAAAAATTCATATTTGTTTAAAAGTATGGTATAAATATAAACACTGCTAAAAATCCTACTGCAGGAAATGATACTTCAGCAACTTAAGCGAAATCACCCTATGATGTGCAAACAAATGCGAGAATTTTACATGGAAAAACCATTAGCATAGAACGGGATCTCGGTTCTAATCCCAGCCCAGAGTAATTATTTATTTCTCTTGAAATTCTCGCAAAAGTGACATCTGTAAATGAATATTACATTTGGTACTCACATTAAATATCCGTACTCGATTGTTATCTTGAAATGGGTATTTCTGGACGAATTTCTCTCTCATAACCATATAGCAATGCGCAATCCTTTTAAAAAAAGTTAACTGATTCGCTCTCACGTTATTCTTGAGATCGCTCACGCACCACGCTATTGTATATGAGTCATAGAATAGAAATGCTCGCCTGACTGACGAATTAACCCAATTAGTAAATGTTTTCACGAAAAGGTGTCCAAATCATAATATCATATGTTACCTCAAACAGAATAAGAACCTCACATGAATGTACCAGACCTATCTTTGAACGGGCCCAGGCCAAGAGTCACGGTTAGTCACGGTCGCTGCTCCGAATAAGCATTGCAAATAACTCATCAATATGTTCTCGAGGTCTTCTCTCTCCTCCTCCTGGCCACCATCAAGGCGCAGCTCCCGGCGATTAAATACTAAGATACCTATAACCTACACAACGCTCCACCAAGATATCAATGGTAATAAAGTAATAAAAAAAGTAGTGGTGTATAAAAGTTTTAAGCTGTACACTGACCACATTGCTGGGAAACGTGGTCAGTAAATTTACAAACTTATTTTTTGTTGTAGCCATATTTGTCGTTGGAAATAAAAATTTATTGATTCATTGATTCATTCATTGATTCATTCATTGATTCATTGAATTTGACTCTTTGTAATAAGGGATGATTGCTGAAGGATGAAATCGCAATTTATGCCCCGTCTTTGGAAGTGTAACATACAATGCATACGTGAATTATTTTTTGTGGCTTTGCCATTCTTGTATGGTCACCAAAGTTTTGCAATAATCTCTTTCATCAAATGAATTGCGCTTCGACGAAATGTACCAAGTTCCATTTGATGAAGAATCTTAAATTCATTGATGAGGATACCTAATGACAACTTCCAATAACGTGGAGATAGCATCGACGCACATCAAAGTGTCTTGCTTTTATTCTATCTTTTCAGAAAATTTACAAGTTAGTCAACGAATGTCTCTTAAGTACATCGTTTTTTATGTAACTCTCAAAATTGGCGATTGTATTCTAGTCATAGTTTCTCATAATCAGAAGCAATTATTCAAATCGATTCCACAAATTCATCTATAAAATAATTGCAAAATATATATTTAAAGTCGCATCGGTAATATAAACATTCCTCTACCGTAAAACTCAATGATATGCCATTATTAATATCTTTACCCCACTCGCTTGACCGTTTTTCACAATAAACGCATCAAATGACATGTAACGACGTGAAAATCCAAATCAAACATTGGAAGTCCAATATTCCCTTATGAAGTTCATTGGTGAAAGAGATATCATGTGTAGACTAAATTTACCAAGTTCTAACTCCGAACAGACCTGTATTTTGCTCAAAGAATTATTTACCGGTGGTTACTTGCTTCCAGTATCATGAATTAAGATTCGCAAGCACCTAGTGTTATAGTCTACCACTCCATGCTTCCCATAGTGTGGCTTATGGTATCCTCAGCGAACCTGGCCGTAGGGCGAGAGCGAAGGGGTCTCAGATCGCAGAGCTTATCCCCGGCTTCAGCTGTAGTTTCGACAGAGTGAATGGCGCGGAGCTCTGCCATCTATTGACTGCCGCATAAAATGCCAAAAAAATCTCTCTCACCTAAAAAAAGCTAAGTGAAGAGGATACGTATATTTTTACAACTCAGCTTATCTATCTTACCCACAATTCTTGCCACAGGTACATACGTATGGATATTTATGCTGCCTAAGAATAATGGATCTTCATGAAAATTTATATACCTCGTGCTGTTTCATGCTTTGGAAGTTTTGGTAACCTAAAGGGCACATAAGGCGTGTTTGTTATTATTTACTGAGTCCATTAATAACTGCAAAAACACTGTTAGAAGACTCTTTAATATCCCGGAGGCAGTCATTTCGACAGATTTTCGATTTTGTGTGTTTGACTCTTTATATTTCAGAACACCTCACTTTTGCTAACTTCGCCTGAAGTTTACCATGCTTTCATATTTTTTCCGTGACTTAATTTCACATTCCACACCACTTTGGACAGAAGTTGACCCTTGACCTCTCGGATGTCGACGAAAATTGGTGACAATGTTTACATTACCGAAATTTGAAACAAAAACAGCTGAATGACGGAAATTTATCAACATGGCTGTTTTCACATTCACAACGTTTTCGTCATCATATGTCACGGGGAAGAATCTAGGTAAAAAGACTTTCTATGACTCATTTTCCATTTAAATTTTTGGAAAAATATAACATTGCCGCAAAAATAGCGGTAAAATTACTATTTTATTAGACGTTTTAATTTTTTTAAATTTTAAAGTTTTAACTTTTAAAGTGCCTCACATTTTATAGGGCTCATTTTTTTTACCTCTCGTACCTTGTATCATTATGTATTTTTAATAAATATTTGAGAGGGTTTTTTTACGTTCAAGGGAGAGAAACATTATTTTTTTTCATTTTCCCCAGCAACGCCCAATTTGCGAAGGTACTCCATATTTGCCTTGTGTTTATCATTTGTCGAGTGAATTCATATTTTCGCGAGACAGAACAATGGCAGATGAGCGTAGATGAAAAAATATATAGCGAAAATTTGACACCAACAAGTTTTAATTCATATTTTAAACAAACAATGGAACATTGTTCTTCAGTGAAGAAAAAGACCTCGTCACCCATGACGTCAGGTCATACAGATTTACCATTTATTCCTTCTTGGCATTTTCTTAATCTGGTGTTCCATGGTCCCAACTTTTTACAGTTTTTAACTTTAACAAAGGCATTTACATGATTCTCTACCTTATCTTAATTACGCGATAAAAACAGGTTTCAAAAAATTCATACATCCAAAGCTTCGCTGACGGCATAGAATTTGAATTTTTAATTATTTATTATACCTCATATGCACAAACTCAATAGCTTCTTGTGGTCACCTCCTCCGATTTCTGCCCGTGAGTCATGCAAGTCACCTGAAATATTTGGGAAGGCATTTATTCTACAAAAAAAATTGTATCGCTTGTGATTTTATGATATAGATAATAGAACTCTACCTCGTCTGAATTTCAACTGGCTCATTGAAATCACTGCTATTGTGATGGGTTTTAGTTGTTCCTCAGATTCGCACCAAGGACAGCGATCGGCCTACCCTTAAATTAGGAGTGCACAAAATACCCTGCCTCTCTCTAAGTTCCTTCACTTTAAGGACCATATACCTTGACACACCAAATACCTTCATTATTCTCGAAATTGACCAACTTTTTGGAAGAATAGATAGCATTTGAATTTTAACAGCCAGTGCATCTTTTTGTCAAATGTTTTTTTCAGCTGCTGCAAAATTTCTGCATCAGCGTTGCCAAAACCTCCTGAGCCTTCTCTTTAATCGGTAATTTTAAAAAAAGATTTCTAAAATGTACATAAATTCTTCTCGGGCTTCCCACCGGGTTAGGTTCTCCACGTTGGCCAACGTTTCGACTGGAGACCTTCCTGTCATCTTCAAGGCTGTGGAAGCGGGCGGTCTCAGTTTTCCAGTTTATATACTATCTCTCCACCGTGGTCTTCGCTGATTGGCTATCCGTTTTCCGCCAATTTTAGGATTTCCCGCCTTTTTTAAGATGAGGTTCCAAGCACTGCTAAGGTGGAATCCCTGACCCCTGTTGATATTGTTGGGTTGGAGCCGAATCTTGATGGGCTCGTTGGTTATTCTATTCCAGTAACCATCGGTTCTTCCGAGAATGGTGGTTTGATTCCAATGTACGTAGTGGTTCTCTTGTATGCTGTGATCCGCTACAGTGGATTTCTCTAGCTGGCTGAGTCTGAGGTGGCGTCGATGCTCTTTCAATCTCATTGCAATAGTTCTCCCTGTCTTACCAATGTGTACAAATGTATATTGCACTTTTAAATACTTCTCATTGCAATACTATTTCTAACGAGTCACTTTCTTCATGTTTACTGGTCTCGGTTGAGCCTCGTAAGCACGGCTTCCATAGGTGAAAATACGCTGTCCCTTCTCTCCCCTCGCTCCCTTCCTGACACAGAACACTGTGGCACTTGGCTATCTGATGACGCTCCGTTATCGGGATCAGATGCTCCTTTCACAGATTCCATCCTTTCAGATTGACAGTGCAGTCCTGAAGGCATAAGTTCTTCTGATGGCTGGTTTTGATGAACGGAAGGAGTGGATGCTTTCTCGTCTTTCTTCATCAGGGTCTTGCTCTTTCGGTGAAGTCTCTTTCGTATTCACTTCGTTATAGACGGCCTTCCTGCATGTTATGCACAGTTTTTCACCCTGTTGTATTCCAGGAACATGGAAATTTTTACTCTGCTCGTGAAGTTCAAAAGAAATAGCTTGCAGCTGCTTTCGCACGGGTGCTTTATGGATCATGAAAGGTTTGGATGATTTATTTAATGATCCGTATATCTTGATAGGTTCTTTGTTTCATTTTCATGACTCATAGTGCTCACCGTAATCCATTTCTCAGTTCTAGTACGCGCCAGTCTCGGCGTGGAAACTCCTTCCTCTTTTTGAAAACGACGCGAGGGAGCGTGATAATGGTTTTTTAAAATCTTTTGTTAGTGAGCATTCACTGCGATCCATTTCGCCCCTTAAAATACAAATCTATTTGTAAGAACACTTCAACATTAATCAAAGCATCGATAAGAATGACAAGGGCTGTGACCAAAGACAGGTCAGCAACACACAAGACCAAATGATACACTGGGTAGTGGAATAGTTACGAGAAACAATCGCCCGTACAGTCAATGGTCCACGGTACGAAATTTAAATAATTTCTGTTTGCAATATGCATCGTCAGCGAAGTTTTGGATGGATGTATTTTTTATTCCCCGTTAGTAACGATAAACTAAGACAGGGTAGAGAGTCATATAAATGCATTTGTTAAAGTCTGTATGACCTGACGTCATGGATGACGAGGTCTTTTTTTCACAGGACAACATTATTCCATTTTCTGATTAAAATATGTCTTAAGAAGTAGGTGGTGTCAAATTTTCGCCTTATATTTTTTCATCTACGTTCATTTGCCATTATTTTGTCTCGCCGAAATATGAATTCACTTGACAAAAGATAAATACAGGGCTTATGTGGAGTATCTTCGTAAAATCTTTTCAAATGGACTTGGCTGTGGAAAATATAAAAAATGTTTTTCTCTCTTAAATGGAAAAACACCCTCTCCAAATTTTTCTAAAAAAACAGTTGTGCAAGGTGCGAGAGGTAAAAAAATGAGCCCAATGGAGCACTTTATCTGCTATACTTTTCAATGATTAAAATTAAATTATTTAAACAAATTATCATATAACCGCTATTTTGCGGTAATTTTACGTTTTTAGAAGTATTTAGATTGAAAGTGAGACATAAAATGTCTTTTTACCTTGATTCTTCCCCGTGATATGATAACGAAAAACTTCTGAAATTAAAAACAGCCATGCTTTTAAATATCCGTTATTCGGCTGTTTTTTTTCGATTTTCGCAAAACGCTGGAAATGATATTTTTATTTGGTGAGGCAAACATTTTCACCAATATTTGTCGAAATCTGAGAGGTCAAGGGTCAACTCCTGTCATACATACTACCCTGCGAGCCGCCGCATGGGAGTCTGGCAGGGGGTGGTAGGACACGAGTCGTGTTAAGGCGTAAAGGAGAATCTTATAGGTAGGTGAAAAGGTGAAGTGTATTTTTGCAGTGTTTTCAGTGGATCTAAGATTCTATTACAGTCAATTATTGTGCGTGGGAAGAACGAATTTTTGTACCAATCTGTTCGGCAATGTATTTCTCTTATTATATATTTCCTGTCCGTCCTAGAGTATATGTGCGGCGTCAAAATAATATTCTCTGTGTCACAGTCAAACACACCTGTTTGGAATATCTCAAGCAATCGAAGCCTAGCGTGTGGCCTCCGAGTCTCTAGTGGTTCCCAACCTTATCCTTCCAAAAGCGGTGAAACAATATTTGTTCGCTCGTAGCAGTATTTAACAAAGCGCACAGCTTTCCTTTGTATTTTATTTATTTTTCGAATCATATATTTCCGTCCACGTGTTCGAGGTGTAGCCTAACCAGAGCGAAGTAGCACCTCTTTTTCACTTTCTCATCCGAGGACCTCCCCACGTTTGTTCTCCACCATAGGATCGAAGTTATGGTAATTCCCAGGTATTTTACTTTATCTGCCGACTTTGTTTATTCCACACACAGTGTAGACATGGCGTTGGTGAGTTGACTTCCACAAGAAGTGCACTGCACTGCACGACTCATTTGTCTTTTAATGGGCAGCTTTTCTTTTTCCTACCCCGTAAGCAGTCATTATGAATGCTTGAGGACTAAATGTGTATGAGTTTCACTAAGTATATATGTATACACTGTCAGCATCTCAGTATCATACTTTTCCCGAGCTGGACATCTGTAAGCGTTGTGGGTTGATGCATGAAAGTCTTGTGCAATCATTTGAATATACCCGAAGTTATCTGTATTTTAAGGTGCTGGAATTGCGGAAATAAATCTAACACCGATCTAAAGATAAATTCACAACATAATCCAGAATTTCTGCGAAAGACGGCACTGGAGAAAACATTTTTCATCAGCAGCAAATATTTGGCGTAAAGGCCAAAAGAAAAGTAATCATTGATGCTGCAGGTAAAAGATACATGTGAGGGACTTTCAGTTTTCGAATAAATGTTATTAATGAGAGTATGTACGCCCATATCAAGACTTTCATGTTGATATAAGTAAGGAGGGAACCTTATGTACGCAGGATCATAAAGTTACGTCGCTGATGTATTCATATGTCAAAATAGGACGGAATGTATCGAATGTCAATTACTTTCCCCATATTCTTTGGCTCATTGGTATTAGTGGGGAGGCATATTTAATATGAAACGATAAGAAACTGAAAAAGGCTTATAATTCCTGTAAGTTGAGCAGTTAGTAGAATCTAACACTTGTAGTAAAATTATTGTACTTGAGAGTATTTTTGACGTGTAGCTCGGCGAATAATCCGAACCGATCCCACGCCCCCCTCCTATTACCCGTTTGCACATACACCTGGTTAAACTAGATGCTGATATTTTTCTCTCTACACACAATTTCCTCCCTTTTCCCGTGCCTTTACATGCTACGATATCCAGGAGTCATTTGCAGTGGTGGAGCGGATAGCCAACGCCACTGATCAAACGGCAATCACGATTTGCGCTACCACGACGGGGGGGAGGCTCCCAACCCTCTGGTACACGTCCCAGCCACCACTGGGGCAGGGTCTTGACCCCAGCCATCCCCTTCCCTGTTGCGTCATCAAGCAGCTGTTCCCCCCTCGACCTGGCCATCATTTCGCGATCAGGTCGAGAATTAATGGTGGCCGGCTCGCCATGTCAAGGGAAATACTTGAGCCGCGAACAGATGCCCGCGATGAGTGAACAGCAAGAGGGAAGGACATGCCAGGTATTTTGCGGTGGCAGGGGCGTCAGTTTTGGGTTGGCGGGGGCAAGAGTGAATGGAATCTGTGATGGACCATGAGTGTGTTGTGAAGTTGAGCGGCGGGTGGTTGTACCGCCTCGAAGGAATGTACGCCCCATCCCCTCCGGAAACAAATACCTCAATCGGCGGAATAACGCTGCGCACAGAGGTGGACGGATGAGAATATTCGTTGCCTCTATCACGGAGCCTAACTTTTACATCAAATGACCATTCCCAAAATTGGTCTTATGCCCAAACTATGGCTGCCTCTTGCGATGTAATTAGGCACATTTTCGGGACAGTTTGAGGAAAATAATTTTATTGTATCGGTGGTAACTGGAATATTCAAAGATGCACTGAACGGCAAAAGTTGATTGTCAGTGCGCTGCCGTTATAGTAAATATTATCTGTAATCCATAAGCGGTACTGTCGTAGATGAACAAATCCCCGGTAAGGGAAAGTGAATATTCCACTTCTGAAAACCCGACAAAACGAATTGCAGTGAAAACTCGGATAAAAATTGTGGGTCCAAAAGTGGGAGTAAATTGATGCGTAACTGACTGACAATATGTTGTGAGTCATTTAGACGGCTGGCTTCATTTTGAATATTTTTAGTCAATATAGGCCTTTCTCGGCATTTACGCGATTATAAATTTACGGTGAAGCAAAGGACAGCTATTCAGTAACTAAATATATAAAGGCATGCATGTGCTTGATATAAGGAACGGAGGGAAGTGATTAGATTTGTAGTAGCAGAAGTGCTCTTGGATTTCCTTCATGACGGTAGTTAACGATAGGTCATCGCGCTTTCATGGAGTTATTTCATCATCTCGAAAGTCATTGTAAGATATACGGATCAATGATTTCAGTGTTTGGAATATGTAAAAGTATAAGTTCTGCATTCAGTATTTAAATTCTAATTGACCGGGATTTAGAGCGATTCATCCGTGAACAATTCCATTATGCTTGGGAAATTTTAAGTGGATATTGTGGATTAAAGGCCTAAAATCGGTCGGCTGTGTATGACATGCTGAAAATTATTTCCATATGATTAAACACTTTGTAATCAAAATTAATATTTTTTTCTGTGGAAATGCGATATGCCCTCGAGGAAAATAAAATTCATTAGACGATAAAAAATCCAAATACAGCACGTTGAACTTTTCTTTGAAGAATTAAAAATTGCTCTCAATAATTGGTTTGTTTTTTGGTGGACCAAGTTGACGCTGGAAATGTTGCTATTATTGAGTACATTTTTGAAGTCATTCCTTGTTGTTGCGAACTGTACAGACGTATGGGCATTGTGACCGATCTCGTTAAATGTGTCGTCAATGAATATCTGGGTCAATTGAAATCGTCCATTTTCAGCATTCCATGCGTAAGCAAAAGACATTTTTAAACTGAAATACTCTACTCCGCAACGTATTCTAGCAAGGTAAACGAATAGCAAGCTCGCTTTTCCGGCTGAAGAATTACATTTTCGTATCGATGTAAATGTGAATAAACCAACTCTTAAATGATCAATATCAGTAGAAGATATTATTTTTTCAGAAAATTCATTGCATAATTTTGTTATTACTGTGGATTATATCACAAGTAATTAGTTTCATTGTTTTCGCTACTCTCTTTATGTAAGGAAATATCGTTACTTTTGCGCGAAGTAAGGTGGATAAAAAGTGCTTAATCTTACATAATCTTAGAAAATGAACCGTAACAAACTTATTACTAGAGAAATCTTGCCAAATGACGCCTTATCTATATAGGGAAAGATGTAAATATAAATGAGTCAGATATGGTCAAATACAAAGAAATAACCGTGAATTAGCGTGGGGAAAACACGTGCAAAGCATTTGCGGCTCGACATTACATAGATAAGGATTTCTCAAGCGAATAAAGGGAGGTCCTCGGGTGAAAAAGTAAAAGATGCTATCCCGCTTTGGTTCGGCCACTCATCGAATGAACCACTAGCACTTGGGACACTTGAGCGTAGAAATAATGTGTTCGTAAACCAAGCCAAGTACAAAGGAAAGCTGCACGCTTCGTTGATAACTGTTACGATTGAACAGAGAGTGTAATCAAGCTGGTTAAATGACAAGGCTAGTAGCCGCTGGAGACTCGGAGGCACACGCTGGGCTCAGGTTACGAAACAAACATTCAGATCAGAAGAGTTCCTGGATGACACCAAGGGTATTGTTTTAACCCATGAGATCTCTAGATTTCATAGAAACGATAAAATAAGAGATACTCAGCCAAATTGATTGCTACAAAATTTGTTTTCCACGCACAACTACTCGCTGTTACAAAAACAGAGACACTCCAAAAGCAAGCAATTCACTTTCGCCCTCTCTCCCTTCCAATTTATTTTCCCTATTCTCTTCCTTTTAATGGCTGGTATCTTAACACCCCTTGCCAATCGCCCCTGTGGTGGATCGTTGGGTAGCATCTAGATGTACATTTTATTGAAATGACTTCATTTTAATCTAGTTGTTTAATATTGGAAAAAACCGGTTCTAAAATACAAATTCATCCTTTGTATGCATGTGAGTGTATTAATAAAGTACGTGTGCATTTTTATATTACATAATCAGCATACATTAATTTATAGAGATATGTGTATCCTCAACTCCGTATTTTTTAATGCAAAAAATACGTAAACACATATTACATCCTATGTTGCTGCGGTAATATCAAGGGATATTGCAATTATTACATATGGAATCGGTTTTCGACGTACTATTCCTATTAGGGTTTAAAAAATTGATGGTTCTGATTAACTGAGAGTTTGGAGTGAAAGAGAGAAAAACTGGTATGGATGAGAGGAATATGTAATTTAAGGTCTTCCGCGGGGTTATTAGTAAAATCTCTCTGTACCTTCGTTCCAACGCACTCACATGCACTTATTCCGTCAGGCCGCTGTGAAAGCCTTCACTCCAATTACCTCTTACCAAATTTTCTCCACATACTGTTCCCTTTTGTCCATTCCATTGATATTATATTGTAACCAGTATTATCCAGCCTAAATGACTCGGGTGGACTCCTTGTTAGTCATTCCAAAGTTAAGTGTCACCGTCCTTTACTAACACATTCTCGTGATTTTCCGATCCTTTTAGCCAATGCCCAGTTTGGCCGAAGATCAATTTCAGTTTTTTCATACACCTCTTAAAATGTTATGAATATTTCAGAAATCCTCTCTTCATTTTTCTGTAATTAGAAAACATTGTCAGCCACGTACTTTTCCCTCTTAATTGTGTTCAATAGTTTACTATCCTATTGTTATAGGATTTCACCTTAACGTTTTTTATGAACCGAGATTGAATTTGGCCGGGTAAGTTTATTTTTGATATTACAATATCTTCTTACTTTTGGAATTGGAGTCAGTGATCTAACACTGGTGCGAGCAGTCACTATGGAATTTACATGCCAACAAGTAATTATGTGTTTTTTAAACAAGCGTAATTAGTGTTTTCTGTCTTTACTACTTGGTTATGAGCATTAAAAAAGTTAGATTGAATTTTATTGTACCAGTGAAAAATGTACAAAGGTTTAGAAACATTTTGTGAATTTTTGGAGCATCAACCTTATACAACACTGCTCACTCAACGGAACTGAGCATTACTTGGCATTTTGAGATTTTAAACTAATGGAACGTGCAAATAGCAATGGCTCACGGCATAAAATTAAAATGTTCATCAATCGTCCAGTCAATGTGGCTTTCATGTATGTCGATAAAACTAGGTGATAAAAATTCTTAAGTTTTTAATTAAATAGCGTCGTAATATGGATTGTTTGACAGTAAACAACATCGATTCAGTCAGGTGGAGAAGACATTCCACACAGTAAATGCAATTAAACTTCTTCTGGTAAAAAATCTCTGAAGTCTTTTATCTGAATATTTTGTAGGTGATACAATTCCTCTGATATGAAATGTAAAGATGCTTAATTAGGGAATTTGAATCCAGTGTTATCAACAAGAACAGGAAAAAACGCTACTTGGAGGTGAAATTAACTCATATATTTCAACTAACTGTGACATATGATTGTGTTCTTACGCTCTACTATTACTAATACGTCCATTAAAATTGAAATAACTCGTCTAATGCGCCATAAAATTTAACAGAGATCCACTAAATAATTGAAGATACCGTAAGAGTTTACAAAATAGGGCCTTCCGCCCTACGTTGCAAAAACGCAGCATTATTTTAATACCTAAGAAATTATAATTTCTTTAAATATTTTAAGCCATGTCATTAGACACACGAATTTAGTATTCATGTATCATATACTATATTTAATATTTATACTGATCATCTCTGTATTATGTCATAAAAAATAAATAAATATTCCAATGAAAACTGGATATGGAAAAATGACACGGCATGTATTTTAGGATGTCAGAAACAATTTTTTCCTATTAAAAGAAAAATATTTCATGCAATTTAAACCACTAAAACTCCACAAATTTAAAATAACTGTATAAAATGAATCTAAATAGTGCTGCTCTTTTGCAAAAATGGGCGAAACTGGGTTAATTCCCTCCAATTGGTTCTGTGCTTACCTTGATTGCTTATTGCGCTGGCAATTTTCGATCAAGCCATTCCCATTTTAGTGACATCTAGAAAAACTTTAATTACTTACAAGTAATAGTTTGGAGAGATATACCATTCCACGTGTCTAGTTGGCTTCCTTCCCATATGAATTAAGGTAACGTACGCTCGTACGTACGCTCCCTTGAAAGCATACTCCATTTAACGCGCTAAAGATAGCTTGGTTAAATCAGTTACTTGTTATGCACTGATCGTGACTTCACATGAGGTCCCTTATAAAGTTATCACAATGCAAGAAATGGGTCAAAATTAGATATCTGATCTCCTAGTATTCCTTCGGCGTGTTGTGCCTGCGGGCTAATGCAAGAGATTCAAATATTATTTTCATTCTTCTGACTTTTCGAGCACTGAAGTTGACTTTTTGCTTGCGTTACATTAATATTATTTTTGGCTATATATATTTGGTTGTTGCTTGGAAAATGCTAATGATAATTCTCGATAATAGTGGTGTGTGAAGGTTTCTGTTCATAAACAACTCTTCAGGACTTGTTAAAAAAGGAAGCTATAACACCCAGAATAAAATATGCATTATTTCATCTGCATTGCTATCTATATGTGGAATGATTTGGCCTACAATCTCTTGGTATTGGCATCGAAGCTATACCGAATCTCCTCCAGAAATTTATTTTCCTTACCAAGCACGTCAAGCACTTTCTTGTTTGTCTTCCTTCCCTCCCACCACATTTTCTCCAATCTCTTCCCACCCACATCTCGAACGCCTGCAGCCTATTCTCGTCTTCCTTTCTCAGAGTCTATGTATATTGTTATATTAATTTAATGCACGACCGGTTTCGTCACACCTGATGATGTCGCCCATGTCCTAAAACCGGTTGCGCATCAAATTAATCCGTGAAAAAATGGATAGCTTATTTATTTGAAACTTGGTGGCAGCCACCTGCCTGAAGCGTGACGTCAAAGAGGGGAAGACGCTTGTGGTTGGAGTGGGCAAAGGAGTGGAAGGGATGGGACAACGCACGGTAGGAAACACTGCTAACATAATTAGACCTGAATTGATTCGCTGACAAAGTGTCAGCAGCGCGATTTACGGAATGTTTACGATCTAAACAAGAGCTGAAAAGAAAATGCACATAGTTCCCGCAGTCCATCGTGGAAGCCCATCGAAATGTAGCTATAAATAGGGTTTTAGTTGATATGCATCATTGAGGGTCAAACACTTTCTGTCGACTCTATGTGGAGCTAGTTCATAGACAAGGGAACTTTGCTCAAAGGGTGGGTCTACACTGGTAAGTTACTTCCGAAAAGTTTTCATTGCGGAGGATTATACTCCAACATAATATGTTTTTAACGAGTTAATGCAGAGCCAGGTTGGTTGCTGTTTACACCGGCATCAATATGCCTCTTGCAAGCGACTTGGCGAAACTTTTAATCTCTTTGCAAGGCAGAGCTGTTGACATCTGCAATTTACGTCAGAAGACACTTGCTGCAAATAATTTGCGTAATAAATTTGCCAGTGTAAGCCTACGTTACTGAGTCTTTTACGCAACTAGCGCCATGTTTCACTACCACAATACCCGGCGTGGGCTATTAGGTCTTGCGTTGCAGTGATATTTACTTGCCAAGGTGAATAAACTGCAGTCCGGGTTTAATCTTTCCCCCGAACTAATGTTTTAAGTACCGTTTGGATAACAATAAAAATATAAAACTAAAAATTCAATTTTGTGTGTATTCCTATCGTTGGATGCAACACACTCGTGAAGAAGAGTATTTAAGTAGGAATAAAAATGAAGCAAATCTGTAAAATCAAGTATGTTATGCGAATAAATAGAGAGATATAAGACAATGTGATATCCTTTGTATACGTCGGAAGCTCCATCACTCGGAACGGAAGAAGCACTGCGGACTTCAAACGCGCGCAATAGCTCAAGCTAAGAAGGCGTTCATGATGAAAATGCAACTAATATGATCGTGGAACATATGTTTATTAGCTAGGAAACGGTACCTGATAACATTCATATGTAGCGCGGAACTTAGTATCGGACACATGGACCATTGGAAATGGAGACGCGAAAATATTAATAGAATTAAAAAAATGGTGTTGGAGGTGGATACGGAAGGTCTAATAGATGGATAAAATACGAAATGAAGAAGTATTCAGCAGAGTAAAAGAGGATAAAACCATATGGAACACTATACAAAAATGATGAACTAGATCAATTCGAAACACTGAGGCACAACGGATTTGTAATGAATATAATTGAAGAAAAAATAGAGGGAAAAGCCCTAAGATGAATCCCAACGGATAACTATATAGAAAAAAATGAGTTACGCAAGAAAAAATTCCAGGGAGTAAGGGAAATATCAATTGAAATGGAATGGTAGCGGGCTACAATCAACCACTATTAGGATTGAACGACGAATGGTAATAATGGGAATAAATGCGCGGAAGCTTGTTATACGCATTATAATTTAGAAAAATAACCGCTTACGACATGTTTAAATGCCTCTTGAGTTGCTAATGACGAAGCGAGAACAATTCCCGTTAAAGACACTACGGAAGCGTTGGGCATCGTAAAGCGGTGACCGATCTGTATCGCCGGCATTTTACGCCGCAATACCGTTTCGTTTCTCGTCGCTCGAAACTCACCGCTGGAACGGGTTCTCGGCTCGGAGGGCGAGTGGGGACGGCGGGTAGGAGGGGTGGGAGAGGAGGGGATATTTCAAATGGTGGGGTGGGCGGGAGGTGAGGGATGGGGAGAGAGCCTGGATGTCTGTGTGCGCTTGAGAGTTGATTAAAGGGAGAGGCGAAGAGCGAAAGGGTGTTCGGGAAGGAATTCGGGTTATCTGGTTAAGTGGATGGGACCGAAAGAGCGGGGAAGAAAGATGGCTCACCTCCCGAGGTTGATCGCAAATCGCTCCGGGCGGGGGAAAAGCTTTATGCGGACGGCCAAGGACACCTTCAGCTCGAACCTTTTGCGCTGCGAGAGTTCCCCTTCCCCTGCGCCACCCCCTCCTGCCTCATCCAATTCTCGTCAACCCGACTTCGTGTGCATGAGAAAGCACCACCTTTGAGTTAGGGACGATGCCTTTTCAGGATCCGTGGCCCAGAAGCAAATTCCTGAAACAAGTAGAGAATTGAAGTCAAAGAGGTTTATGCTCAATTGGATCTCCTCTGATATAAATAGGCCCTAAACCTCGTTCACGATTTCCTGAATTTATCATTTCTACGACTTGAACAACTAACATAGATTGTAAAAGTAGTTCCTATTGAGCTACTTCTAAACTTATTGTCTTTTTGTACCTGCTAGTGTTCAAATACTCATTCTGCATACACTGCCACAAAAAAGATCGTATCCATGGGTGAAATTAATTTAAACTATTACACATTTTATCTGGTTGTCATCATACTATATTTTCTGTGTCCATAATTCCCTCTGGTACTAACTCTGGTATCAAGGAAAGAGTTGCAGTGAAAGAGAGGTTTATGCTCAAACAAATCTTGCGCGATATAAATCGTAAATTGGCACCAAAAATCTTCAACTGTCCCTCCTTGACTTTTTTAAATGGAACAACTAATATAATTTACAGCAAAAGTCCTTTTTGCGCACGTTGAGTATTGCTGTATTTTTTAACATGTTTCATGCCAACTACTGTACTGCCTTTTACTACAAATAACTGATCGTCGCAACTCAAATTAATTTAAACTATAAGTTACACGTTTCATCTGGTTTTCGTAATGCTGCATTTCTTATGCCCATCCATGACACAGATAAAAACTTTAGAATGTAGTAGAGAATGGCTGTCAAAGAGGTTTATACGCTGAAGGATCTTGTTCGGTAATAATCGTAAATTGGCTTTAACCCTCTTCCACAGTTCCTACATATGTCGTTTCTTCGACTTGGACATTTTTAGGTAGTTCGCACAAATACTTACTTTTGAGCCCCTTCAATACACTCTATCTTTTGAACCTACTTGAGGCCAACTTCTGGACGGTCCTTTGACACAAAAAAAGGATCGTTATCATTTGTTTTTGTCATGCTCTATTTTCAGTTGCTGGTAGAGTTTTCGCGGTATTGGTGCGATGTGGAGCACTACTTTTCGAGCTATTCTCATGACGCCACTTTTGACATGACGTTTCACTTCCTATGCTGCAAGCATCCTCAGGGCAAGCTGAAGTGAAGATGCCTTTGAAACGAAAACAGAAGGACATAGAACTGTTGGTCAACTTTTCTAACGCATTGTCATTTCAGCTCGGCCTGAGGACGCTTGAAGTGACTGATAAGTGTAACGTCGCCGACTCCATTTTGCCACCGTAGAAACAACCTAAAGTTCTAGATTGGGAAAGTTCGGTCAACGCAACCAAAACTGACCTACACATCACATGGAGAAGTAAACATGTTTCCACGGGAAATTATTTATTGCCGAGCATTTATACGAATTTGAGCCATGTGATGAATTGTGATATATTATATAATACTACAATGTTTCAATGCCACATATCTCCTCCAATAGCCCCGGTTGTTGGCATCGGTTGAGGGCAAATATTATCCGTACTTTTCTAATCAAGAGCTTTAGAAAAACCCATATCGCAGCACTCCACTGTATTTTTGTTCCCATCCCACAAATGGGATATTGTAGAGGAGGGTTCCATTTGAGGCATAGAGAATGCTCATCTTGCGGTGACCCTTGACCAGTTCCAAGAGCGTCTCTACTTGCTACCAGTAAATGTTTAGCTCTCTCCAGCCCTGGGTTTCAGTGTATATACCTTTCATCACTGTCCCGGGTTAAATCCTTATACGTCCTGGTTTGGGAAACGTAATATATATTTCAAAGGTGATTTAGGACTGAGAAAGGGTAAGGCAACATTAAGGTAAGGAGACTCGGGATCGGTACTAGGCAGCGATTTTTTTTGTTAGCTATATTTTTGGTTAAGTTATCGGGAGCTAGGATTGTTAGTCCGGGTAGTGTCGATTTCAGGGGGACCGCATGGCGTACGGACCCAGGTAGTCTCCAGAAGACCCTCATTAGGAAGGCCCTCGCTCGCTCATTATGAGATGACCATGAATTTTGGTATGTTTCAATGAATTTTACATTCTATAATGTAAAATTTATTCTGAGTGAGGGACAGAAGTGTGTGAATGCCGAGGATACTCATAGTACTGCTGCCTTGACGTCAATGATTGATTGACTTTACCATTATTATTAATGCTACCTATTGACGAGAAAAGGCATTACTACTAAGAATTGATTCCAGGTGTTCCCAATTTATGATTGCCTAATATAATTATTATAAGTTTTGTCTAAGGTCAACTATTTTGGAACACGTCCTTGGTGTTGACGTCAAAATGTCACCTGGAGCACTTTAACGTCGAAACCTATGACATGTTTCAACCACGTGCTTAAGAAAAAACTAAGAGTGAGCTATACATTATGAATAGTCTATATCATGTCACACATGAAACAACTGATTAGTCAGGGTAGTTGGTCTAGCCATAAGACCTGTAAGATATTCTACATATTGTTTATGCCATGAAGTAGATGCTGTATTTTCCTATTTGTATTTTTGAATGAGAGGTTAGCATCTACATCATATTTGTATCACTACTTGTAGAACCTTACTTTTCGTCTTATTCTAAGGATGAGTAACTATCTGTTTGTAACCTTCCTAGTAAGCCGATTCCAGTTCCAATTTGTAACGCACTATTTTACTATACCGGTGCATATTTTTGCCTTCTATTATTGCTTCTCCACTAGGAACATGTTACCAGGTCATGCTTACACATTAAATACAACTTTTTTGCCTTTTCCGTAATTATTATCATTCTGGCTAAATAGCATAATTGTCCAATGAATAATAACTGATCAAAACAACTGTAAAGTTCGTAAAGTGATTAGTTTGGATCAATGCGTTTCGACGCCATCTACATCTACAAAATACCCTGCAAGCCACCTCAGGGGTGTGTGGCAGGGGGTTAGTAATCACCAACATGCATCACACTATACCCTAAAGTTAGTGTAACTACGACTAATTACATTATATTACATTAGATTTCATTACATTAATGTACATTAGAATAAATCGCTAATGCTCGTCACGAGACGAAGCCTCACAAGCATGCACCACTACACTACAGATGTCATCAAAATGGAGAGAGACCGTCAATATACATGCATTCTACAACTACACAGATGGACAGGGACTCAAGACCCATGTTTAAAACATGCTAGGCGTGCTGTTAGGATGTACTAGGTAACAGATAAGGATACAAGTATTAGGAGTACTACTACAACAAAGAGCTACACTACCTAACGACAAACCTAGATAAAAGTGTCATTAGCAGCTTTTATGGTCCCTTAACGTTCGTGGGAAAAATTACATCTTAAATCTGTCCGTTCTGTAGTCTAGTTCCCTAATTTTACTCTCATGATCTTATCTACCGTAGTATGTCGGATTTCGTAAAATATGTGTCATTTGAAGGTGGAAAAATTTTATTTTTGCTATTATTTGTATTCTCTGTGAAGAAAATGTGAGAAGGAAGGGAAGGTGTGTGGGGAGTAGAAATATCATATAATGGATGGATATTGCCGGAATTAATTTACGGGGAGGATGTAGCGGGGTAGGATGAGAGCGGAGGTGGTTGGGTTTTTCTAGTTGCGTGTCAAGTGCGAGGACCAACGAATAAAATAGGTGGTATTTGGCATTCAAAGGTGTTTTCCCTACGCAATTGGTTTATTTTATTCTTGTTTTGCGTTTCTTAAGAGGTTAAGGCGTTCATCATATGCCCTTTCTCATAGAGGCGCATGGTTTCATTAATATGACCTCAGCGTAAACGAACCCACCTAACACATTGATGGAGGATTAAACGGTAGAAATCCGAGTTGCATGCACACTGTATCTTGTTCCTTGCTATCTTGTATGAAGTTACTAATCCAGAATTTTCTGTATCACGTAACCCTTCAAATTATACAATGGTCTATAGCAAAATCCTCATAATTGCTTCAGCTAAGAGCTAATATGCTTAGTTTAGCATAATTAATTTTCCAGCAAGCATAAAAGTAGATTCTCATGCCTGGAAAAAAGCACTTTAACAGTATTTCTCCATTGTTCTTCATGTTCCTGTGATTTTGTTATAATTTTCTTTTGATTATTTTTTATGTCCTTCGCGCTTGTTTGCCTATTTTAAAACGTTTCGCCTCTCTTCCTGGATACCTCGTCAGTAATAGAACTTTCGTTCGAATTTCCGCCGCTATGTATTGTAGCTGGTTGCTAAGGCGCATTATCAATGGCTACTGTAGTTTGAAGTGCCGGAGTTATTACTCTCCTCCACGTCGCGTCGTCGTGAGGGTGTAAACGTTTTCCTGGTTGAAGTTCTCGGGGTTCTTAAATATCTCCACGGCTTCTCTTATAAGCATCGGAAAATATCGGCTCTCTCTTGCCAGCACTTAAAACATTTGCAAAGTTAATTTTGTGCCCTGGTCCTGACCAGGTATGTTCTGCAACGGCGGAAAGACGGAAGTTATTCTTTTCCGTGGCCCTCTGGAAGAGATGCGGAAAGTTGTAAAATAAGCAAACAAACGCAATGGATACCGAAAATTATCAAAAGAAAAGTATTCCTCAATGTTTATGCATAGGTTGCTGGGGCTTGAGTTTTTCTTGGAAGGGGTAAACTCTTTCATCTCGTTCTCCGCAGAAGCTAGTGTTTTCATCAAGCTTCCTTCGTGTGGACGAGAACGGCTTCACCGCCCAAAAACCGAATCCGTACCTTTTCTCTGTGCATTCTTCTTCTACTTTATGCTCTCTTTATTCGAGCCTTCATATGAATAGGTGAATGAGATCATCATGAGTATCCCCGCTTAAATTCTATCTTTATTAAATAATTTTAACTTCTTTCACTACCGCAGCCTAGAGCTTTTCATATGAAACGTAAATGTGATTTCTACCTCCCTATATTGCTTCGTTTTCGTTCTTAATGCGTTCCATTACCCTTTGTGAGAAGGTTTTTCCAGGTTCCCGCTGGGAAATAACGTCTTTTCTTTGTATCCAATTCATAAATGAGGATTGAGTGGAAGAAATTTTTTTATAACATAACTGAGGATTGAGAGAATTTTTTTCCTCTGCTTGTTCTAATATAATCTACGTAAACTCCTGCAGATTTTCCCCATGTCAATCCTGAGCTACTCTGTGTCATGTAGTTTCCTTATCTATTATTCTCTTGTGGCCATCTTTCCTTAATGCTAAAAATTATTTTATTATTACAACGTTTTTCCATCCTCAAATATTGCATTAGCGTATTGAGCTAAAAAGTTGACATTTCTCTGTTTCTATCACTTTTTTTGCTGATACTTAAAATGTAGGCTATTTTCCGCGAAAGGTTCTAGTACTCAACAATGGTGAGTTAAATATTTTGCCATATTTTTCTTCATGCAGAAGAGTCCATTTATGACTCAAGTTTATCTCAGCAAAGACAATTTAATACAGCAGGTTTTTCAATCTTCACATACCAATTTACTTTAAATATTTAGACAATAGCACCCTTTCAATAAAACCACCGTCAGCTGCTGTAGCTTTCTCAAGACAAACCTGAGCTATTCTGCTTCATATTTTCATCCTCTAGTCTTTCTTTCCGGAAAAATACGAAAACAATCTCGGTAGACAGAAAAGGTAATGAAGACATTTTGTAAGAAGTGAAAGAAAGAATATTGCTTTTGAAAAACAATAGGAAATAGGTAAAAAATCATTGGACATATAGCAACACATATCGGTTTCTAAAACTTTCATTCAAAGGTGAAGTCGTAGGAAAGAAAACTCGATGGCGACCAAGAGCTGCATTCTTAATGAACATGAAGCAAGAGGTGACTTTTGACATTATACGCTTACTTGAAGGAAGTTCTATGAAAAGAGGGATGTATCTATTACGACAATGCATTTCCTTTAGAAGTTGATGATGGTGAACCCTTTCAATCCGCCCCTTTAAATGCTCAAGCAAGAACTTAAAAACTGAGTATCTCTTAGCTAAATAGAGAAAAGCTATGCTAATGGTGACCGCGAATATTTACTCTAGTAAAAGTGGAAACTACCATGTCCATAACTGAGGGGTGACGTCGAAGTCGTCCTCGAGAAGGAACCTCTGTTGAATTCCGTTTAAATCGTGGGGAGCCTGAGTTGTGCGACCGCAGTCCGAAGGGTCTTACCCCTTATCTTGAGCCGCAGATGGGTTCCCTTATTTCCGCCATCGGACCCTTCCATGCTCGACCTCTCCTCCTTCTCACCCTTTCCCGTGCTCTCCCACGCACCCTTTGTTTAAAGCTTGAATTAAGAATGCGCTCGATAACGATGCGTGGGTTGCCATCGATTGCCGAGGCATCGTGGTCTCTTGTGTAGCAGGGTGGAAGACTCTGGATGGCGTGGGAGGGAAGGGAACCGTGGAATAATGAATCGAGTTGGAGAGAAAGTTGTTCTCACAGGAGTGGCGGCAATCAGAAAATAAGCTATCGGCTGCTTGGAAATTCCTCGCCTTTCTGAAAAGGGACGCATAATGTTACTCCCATTGAATTCTTCCCCTGTTACACAATGGAGTCAACGGAATATTTCCCGAGGGGTGTGTAACTAAAGAGACCTAAGCGAAAAGGCTTGGCAACCCTTGGACGATTGGTGTGAGCGTAATCACCCGATGAATTTCACTGAATATCCTGAAAACTATTACAATGAAACATTATGCAGGGAAATAGTAGAATGGAAAATATATTGTGCCTCATGCATAAAAGTGGAAAAAAGAACGCCAATTGAAGGATAGGATTGTTTATTCGTTTTCCATAGAAATTTGCGACCACCGTAAATAAAATATTCCTGGCATGCCCTCACGGCTATATCCTACCATGATTACGAAATATTGTGGTACAGGGACAGAGGTAGTTTAAAATCCATTTGTATCTGAAATGTTAATTAGACCAATTATTGAAGGTTTGTAGGCTTTCCTGGTGAATGCTCAACTCCATAACCCGTGGAAAGTGGAAAACCCAAGAACTTTTTATTCTTATCAATGCTTTCTCCTTTGAATGGGTTCACTGGCTAATACGTCAAGGAGGAATTCAGTTTCTTATTAATTATTATGAAAATTTCGAAGTATCGTGCAAACCGACTCTAGGGTGAGTGACGCTGGGTGATTCCACACCATGCTTGCAATACTCATCCCGGCACAAGGTCGAGACAAACGCTCCCCCGAGGCAAGGATCAGAAAGCAGTTTGAAGAACACTACAAGACCTTCTTTAGTAAGGTGCTGCCGTCTTTCCTCTTTATTCCCCAATTTCTCTTTCGTATTCCAGCTAACTTCCGAACACGCTTTTCCAACTCCAGCAATGCCCCGTTTCCGAAACAGCTCTACGGACAAACTGTACATACGATTATGGACCAAAATCGTCTAGAGAATGCACCTCCGTACATCCATAACACGCAGTTCCTAACGCTGCCAAGTCCGGAAATATGAAGGAATGAGAGGTCAAATTCATCACATTAATGAGAGGAATAATCAGAAAAGGAACACAAAAGAGGGCAAGGTCATTGTCTTACTGTATTTAATGAACAGAGAAGAGTGCCATTTGCTTTTAAATCCACTCCAAATATTTCAAAAGGTATCACGGATGCGGAAATTCTAATTTTGTTTGAAATTAACCGCTTATTACTTGTCTGCAGCAATTGCTGGGCAGGGAAGCTTGGAGTTAACGCTTGCAACGCCTGTATAGTTGTGGGAATTTAGGCAGGCTCTTTTTGCTTGTCATAACACCAGTAGTAGAAGCTGGGCATTACCGGCACTAGCGCTATCTAACTCTATAGTGGTTAAAAAGCTTACTAGGGTTAGCGCCAACTTGCATTCACACGGCGAGCGTTTTACCCGCGTCCGAGTTAAGCTCGAAGTTAAGGTCGAAAGCTAGCAATGTAAACGAGGCATCCCATGCACGTCTTTGAACCTCAGAGCTCCGTCACGTCTACTCATCTATTTCGGCTTTCCCCCTAGCATTCCCATCTCCGCTCCGCCCTTGTCCTTTGGGACGCCTTTGGGATATCACTTCCCAGATTGTGGCTCACTCCAACCATCGACCGACCCCTCCCGTGCGGGAATCCCATTTTAATATATTTAATAACATCTGCTCTATTGAATATGTTATGCGTTTCGTGGCTCCGGCGCCAACTCCACAGGCGACGTTTGCATCCCAAACACATTTCCATCACAGATTCTCGTGCAAAGGAATACTATATTCCGTCATTTCATCATAAGAGAAGTGAAAGCTTCTCGGCTGCAAGGATTATTGCTTACCATTTGCAAACTGCTGAAATTGCGTAGTATAACTATTTATGGTATATCCGTTTCACATTCTGTGCTCATTTAAAAGTGTCTTGATTCAATAATCAGCGTCAACACCTCGTTAATGTACCGTTTATAGAGCAAGTTTATATGTAACGTAGCTGCAGCCAACCTAATTATGTATTGCAGAGAAAAATGGGGGACGCTCTAATGCTGTCATAATACATCGACCAATAGTTTCATTTTAGGGCAGAACTCAGTGCAATGATTGTTCTTTTACAAGAAAATGTCATGATGATATGATGCTTATCTAGTATTCTAGTATATCAGTACTTATATGAGGATTATGATAGGGTGTTCCATCGTAGGTTTCCGCGGCGTTGATTGAAGCGAATTTTCCTGCATTTCCAGGTGTCCACCGCGTAAGTTGTTTTTGTTGACATCAGTTTCTCCCATATTCCATCGGGCATCTTCAGGTTCGATTCTTAGCCTTCATTTGTTTGGATGACTCGCATATTTAAAGATCGCTTGTTTTGCGAATCGTGCCTAGAATTGCGAAATCTCGAAAATCGTTATCCATATCCCGGGATGAGGTACGTTTTTGCGCATTTGTACATAGAATATTTTACTAAACATGTGCATGATTTGAAAAATGTATGAATACTTAACGTAATATTTGGAGGAGAGGAAGAGGGTTCACGAAATCATAAGTTGTCTTACACGGGGGAAGGAGAAGATTAAGAAAAGGTAGTAATCTCATTGCGTAATACATGAATGGCCCAATACGCTATTTTGCATATGCTTTGAGCTTCGGCGAGGGACACATTTTTACGTAAAACAGTATCTTTATTTAAAGTTAGGTGGTCACTAGTTTATTACCGCTCGATAGCGCGCCGAGTGCTTCAGCAATTAAGCGTCATACGCTTCCTCATCCCCAATGGAATTTAGAGAGCTTAAAAGGAACATTAAATGATCGTATATTTTTCCGGCGAATCTAGTGAAGAAAGGTTTCTCGGGTGTTCCATTGGTTAGAAGCTCGGTATATATCAACGTACGACTTGCTGTACTCATCATTGGAATCATCTGAATTGAGAAACCCAAGTGATGAAGATCGAGTGGTTTTCTCGAAGCAAAACACCTTAGAAACCTCCCTTGAAAAGCCGCGACTGCGGAGCATTCACGATGTTACGAAGAAGTCAAAGCGTACGCATGCACCACCCTTCACAGCGTTAAGGCAGTGTTTGAACACTTCAAGTGTTCACTTTTTAACATTTTTCGAGGAATCCGCAAGCTGAACACGGTATTAGCAAACAGCGTAATTCCCAAATGCGCACTCGCGCGATAACGTCTAAGAAGAAAATAATTTTTTGTGGAATTATCACACGTGCGCTTGCAAGTGACGCCGAAAATTTAATACCTTAGCTAGTTCGCGGTATTCTAAAAATATTCATCCTTAATCCGGTGTCCTAAATTAATTTTTTTGTATACTTCTTCATGAATTATTCATGAAGACTCTCAGAGTCGAATGTGAATGCGCGTGGTTTGGTTTTTCTTCGCGAATATGCTACGACCAAGCCCTTTCGAGAGACTACTTGAGCAGAAAACGTGATTGAATTCCCCCACCTTGACCACCACTTGCCATAAGATGTGGCGGAAAGAATAATTCACACTGTGCATTTGAGCGAATTGATCTTATTTCTTTGAAGAATTCACAGAAGAAGAATTATTTTCTGCATGCATCCGCCGTTAAAATAGCTTTTCCAATTAGATCATAAAGTCACATGTTATTACTGGGGAACTGCTCCATTGGTATCCTTAATTGCTTTATCGTGAACGAGTATGTTTGGTAGTTAAAATCATTCTTTAGGTATATAAGGATATAATTATTACCGTGTAATTACTGTAATCATGTTCAACGAACTCTGCAGAAAAGTCTTCGTTCATTCTTCTTTTCGGACAGATCATACGCCAGCACAACAAAATTCACTTTTAGACCCATTCGAGCTCTCTGCCTATCAGCGTCCACTTGAAAGAATATATCCTGCTCTTGTGACATCGAGGCGTGCACGTTGATCAATCTTGTTTCATTAATATAGATTTCATGGATAAATTTACGAAAAAAATACCGAGGAACACGGGTTTTAAGAAAGCTTGAGTGAAGTGTCACTTGACCTAGATTTTGATGAATTTGACCTTAATTCAATGAAAAACTCAGATCTTTCCATTGACATAAAATATTTCCTTTGCCGAACTTCTACGATGATATTAATACATAATAATACGAACCCCTTGTCGAGGAATGTGTCTAAAAATATACGCTTTTTAACAAGGTGTATATTACGGCTCTGCGTTCCAGAACGAAAATATTGAACTAATAGGGATTTCTTACACCTATATTTTGTCAAAAAAACTAACTTCTTTTAATTTATTGAGTGTTGGTCAATTAAAGTTCATTATTTCACGGTCAACGTTTCAGAAAATTTATTGCCATCGTCAGGTCTAGTTGACAAACATAATTAACAACATAAACATGTAGAAACAGATAAAAATAACAATTGTTATCACAAATTTGGTAAATAATTACTCTGCATATATTTTTATCGGGCACACAATGTTAACAAATATCATCAAACCTGTGAAATTTTAATTACACTAGCAAGATGGTTAAAGAGATCATGTCAACCACTCCAATGTACAGGGTAAATATAAACATTTTTGGCAACAAGATAACACGCCCGATTACACCAAATATTAATATAGAAAATATCATGGAAATTGCTTTATATAAATACAACGATAACAATAACATCAATTAAAAAAAAGAACAAATAATACGTCCATTAGTTTCAAGCTCAACTATGTGGAAGTTGAATTTCACAAATTAAAAAGTAACTTTGTTTCCTTCCTCAGATTTATTTTCCTGTTGATGATCTGATGACCTGATGATGACACCGCTGTGTCGAAACATGTCGTACCATGAAAATAAATCTGTGGAATGAAACCAAGTTACTTTTTCATTTGTGAGGAGCAAATATTTATCACATTTTGTATATGT
Organism: Pyrrhosoma nymphula; assembly: GCA_963573305.1. NCBI lineage: Eukaryota > Metazoa > Arthropoda > Insecta > Odonata > Coenagrionidae > Pyrrhosoma > Pyrrhosoma nymphula. The sequence goes on along the minus strand of OY754332.1, from coordinate 97,544,600 downwards.
AATAATACGAAATAGATTAGTTATATACGTGGTCAATAGACACGTTAATTATTAAAGAAAAAAAACAAACGGTGTGTAGTTAGTATGTTTTCTCAAAAATTTATAAAATATACCAATCATTTACATTGTACGCAGTAAATTTGACAGAATCGCATTAAACGTCTGTTTAGAAGGCGTTTTTACCGTAGGGCGTGAAAAAATGAGTCAAGTTAGAGACTTACGTGGTAACTTCATTTAATTACTGAGAATCTTTGACATATATAACGATGTTTTTGTGGCAATAATTTATTCATACTTTTTACAGACGCTGAAATTAAAAAAATAAAATTCGAATATGATCTCCATTATGACTAGGGAATATCTCACTCAAATTACCTTAAGTGAGACTTACACAGTTTTTCTCAGTCATGGAGTCGTAAACTCAGCTTTCCCGTCAAATGTGTCGCCTTTCCCGTGGCCGCTCTTACGGCGCGCGGTAGTAATTTGCCGGCCCTCGAGTGGTTCCTTTTGTTTGCGCACTGTTATCGCTCCGTCTCCGATCCAATTGGATGGCACACGTTCGCTTGGGTCAGTCGGACGCCAGCCATTGCTTGGGAGGAAATGATCGCGAGAGAAGAGTTCCGAGGGGAGAATTCACTTTCCCCTGCAGAGAGCGGGGACGTCACGTTTGGAACCTAGTTACTGTCGGTCGTTCTGCAGTGGGGCTTCCATCCACTAAAGACTCGAGTTTCTCACCCGACGGAACCCACTTGAGTTCCTACTAGTGCAAGGGTTCATAAAACACACCCAATTTCTGGTCGAAAACCCTTCTTCGCTCCAGTCAACCCTCTGACCTCTTCTACCTCTAATTAATATTGCTCATCCTAGCGATTCAGAGTGGTTTGTGATAAATGCCAGTCTGGCGGTTTCAGTATGCGGAAAATACACCAGCGTTGAGTTATTGGTCCAAAGCTTTTAACTATTTCGAATTTGTGGGATGATTAATTGATTCATACTTTTCCCAGTACCTATACTGGGTATTCAGGAAGCGAAAATTCACAACCGGAACCACCTACATAAAACTGACTATAACAAATTTAATCTATATAAAGTAAATCTAGCAATGAAATACGCTGCTAAACTTTCAGCAAGAAGATACCGGAGTAATATTTCTAAATGTGCAAAATGAACTAGCATGGTGCTGAATACCTCATAAAATACACTCAATACATTTATGTGTTGTCTAGCTACGACAGTAAAATTCCTTTTGTTTTTTCTTTTAAATCATTATTGTTTCAAGCAATGAGCTGAACTCTGAAATATAGCGACGCGATATTCTTTTACAATACTATATTTCAAGCGTGCACCTCTGAAAAACACTATTTTTGAGCGTGCACTATAATTCAACCGCGTTTTATATATTTGACTCAAAATTATTTTACTTATGCAAGAAGTGAAGGTCTTAGAGGTTCATTAATAATGGATCTCTTCCCGTCAAATTAGAATGAAGTGAAGAAGAAGGAACTTCTTTTGAATGGCTATTGGAATACTTTTTAAAGGCATTTTCTATATAAAGATTACATGGTAATTTATTAATCTATTTTGTCTGTGTACCCGTATGAGTGACTTAGTGGTAGTGGTGAGTACCGTCAAAATTTTGGGAGAAACTTTCCCTATGCTCCTTCCTTTCCCTTTGGTGCTCGTGTATACTTTCCCAACCCTTCAATTCATTTCCCTCATGCTCAAAGGTCCCCTGACATTCCAAGTGACTGTAAAGCAAGTGAAATAGTGGCTGAGAAATAGTCACTCTTCTCGGCTGCGTCCGAACGTACCCTTTCTGCCCACAGTATGACCACCATTTGAGTGAGCGGTGCGTGAAATCCATCCCACAACGTCGATGTTATGTTTCGCCAGAATTGGAGCTATATTTGAGTAGTTATTCTCTAAAGTACGCTGGTCAGTACGTCCTGGATTTTAAATTATGCTTTATTTACATTGATATTCGCATTTCCGTCGAGAATATAAAAATAATCTCTCCGTGTTGAATTATAACTCCGTTTATGAAAGGAACGGGGTACCTCAACATTGCATAAATCACTCAGCCACACCCATAAAACCCCTCTTAATGAATCACGCGAGGAGTAAATTTGATGTTAAATCTGTACTCTAAATGTTGTATAACTATAAATATTGAATGTAGGATTATCATTTAATTTTGAGAAATACATTTTATGATAGATATGTAGCATAGCAATATTGACAAGATAATATATTAATGAAATCTAAATATTAGTTTCGCTTCCCGCAATAAATGTCAGATTGTGTTGTAAAGTGTGAAAAACGTCTTGAGTCTCGATTATATCTGGCGAGGAACCCTTAAAGGATCAACGACTCATGTATGGAACAGAAATGGTTTGCTTAATTCCAAGGGTACATTATCATTGAATGAATAACATCGTTAAAGCAGAAAATATATTCGACCCAGTTTTTATGTTAATCTTTGCGAATCATAAAATTCACGCTCAGTCTAAAATGTGGTATCTACACGGCCGAAAGTTTTCCCATAAAAATAACTTTCTACTTGAACCAAAATTACATTACAGTGTTCCCCTATCTTGTCTACGCTGACTCAATAAGCGTCCTGTAATCTGAACCCTGCATTTGTACTCCACATCCTATCGTCAATGCGAAAAGTTTTACTGTGCTTGCCGGTCAGAGATTATGGGAAACCTGCAACACAATGGGATGGTCCGGTAGATGTGAGCAACTTTTTAATTTTTCTTTAAAAAACTGACCTATTCAGTGAAATTTAATTTTTATTAATGGAACGAATTATTTAAAACGAACTGATAGAGCAAGATATGGAAGAGTTGGGGATAGCGGAAGACGCAATGCAGGATTAAACTACAATTATAATATTGATACGAAACTTCCGAGTGTTTCCGGAGGAAGGAAAAGAAAAAGGAAATGACACTTGGACGGAAGAGAGGAGGAAAAAGCGAAGTGAGTGGACGAAGAATTATTGGCGAGCAAGAAAAAAAGCGGAAAATGAAAAATGGAAATGAATGCGTTGGGTTATTTTACGTGGTCCTTATACGGTCTGTCAAGTGAAGAAGAAAACTAAATATTTAATAATTGCGAATTAATTAATGGGATATGCTCCAATGTTACCTTGTAATCCTCACAAAGTCGAATCATGGAGGGAAAAATTAACGCAGCAGTATAGAATAACGCAGCCTTCTTCTCTATAGAATAGAATAGAAAAAAAACATTTATTGCCCTAGGGGCAATATGGGGAAGAAGTTTACATTAAAACATATTTTGTTTGCGAAGAAAAAATACATAGTACACAAAATACATAAATTATAAATTAAAAAACTGTCTCAGTTTTACATATAATAAATAAGTACATAAGTTCCATTTAAGGTGATTAAAAAAGTGGTTATAATGTGTGGGAATATTTAGAAAAACAGTGAAAATTCAAAAGACGATATAAGTCCAACGAATGTTGCAAATCATAACTTAAAACTATCATAACAGATATAAAGACAAATATACAAATGATTTAATAGATACTAGAACCGCTGACGGGACATTTTTGTCCCATTTCAAAATTTAATCAACTATATCTCTTTTAATATTTTTGGTTAAAACTTGGGTGTTTGACTTTAATTTATTTATAGAGTATACTACTTCGGCTAAAAATTGTCCTCTTTAAGCTCATAGCTTCTGAGAAAATACTAAAAATACCTAAAACCGCTGATGGAACATTTTTGTCCAATATAGGCAAGTTGCTCTGTTTGTCTTTTTATGTAATTAGTGGTTGTTGATTTTTTTATTATTCTCTCGGAAAATTAGATTTTGGGTTTGCATAATAACTTTAAACAGTTTTTTTTACTATTTTTTTATTTTAAGAATATTTAATTGTTACGTAGTCACAAAGAAGCATTGATTGAACGTAGGTTTTCGAGGCTATGCAGTTGCATTGTAGTATCCACTCAATTTCTTTTATTGCAAATACTTTCGATAACCGTGAAACTTCACTTGTAGCAATACGCCTGCCAGAGGCGTCTGATAGAAGCACTTTTCAGCTAGATAGATGACACAAATCGCGATATGTTGTGACATCGCTCATATTTGTCTCTCTCTCCCACCCTTCTCATCTGCTTGCACGTTCTGTCTACGTTGGGTGTATAGGCAAGCCAAAGTAGTATCTAGATGCTATAGAAACATAATTAAAGGGAATTCCCAATCAGTGCATCATGGATCGTCGTCATGGCATTATGTCTGAGGGAATCACGGGTTTGCTAAATGATCTTCTGGAAGATGGATCAGAAGGCGAAGATGGAGACAGTATTTGCCTTAGCGACTCTTATTGCGATAAGAGTCCACAGCAGATTCTTCAGACAACTCTGGGAAAAATGACCTCTAGGGTCCAGATGTTCCTATCGCGCGTGTTCACTGCCCTTATCCATACGTAAAGAGGCATGTCATCACCGGTCTTTTATCAAGTAATTGCCGTTTGTTCATTGATGAATATACTCTAAAGCACATACAGGAATACACTGAAACAGAGACTCTTAGGATGCTGGGAATCAATGATTGGCCTATCCCAATGAAAGAGTTCGATGCATTTCTGGGTCTTCTGTATTTTATGGGTGCCACTGGATCCAATGGAATAGAGGTGGATCCTCTGAGGCCCGAGAAATGGGGTTTACCATTTTATAAGTCTGAAATTCCATGTGATCGAATCAGGTAAACAATGTGGTTCCTAAAGTTTGATGTGAAATCAACCCACTCGGAGAATTTAAACGATGACAAGTTTGCCCTGATATCAGAGTTATAATAGATTTCTTTCCAACTGCCAAAGCATGTATATAACTGGTGTATATATCTTTGTATTTTAGTCGTTGTTTACCTCAAAATGTAGATGTTGATTCATTCAAGTTATGGCTTCCAAGCCTGACAAATATGGGCAAAAGTACTGGATGGCCGTCGATTTAGTTTCTTAATTAATTTTCTGACAAAGGTGTTCGCGGCGTTTAGGTTTGCAGTCATGCAGGTTTCCGGGATTCATCCGCGTTTTCATATACGTCACCACCAAAAATTACAATGCGGATGAATCCCGGAAACCTGCCTGACTGCATTCTAAATTCATGTTTAATGCATTCACCTACTATGGCAACGATGAAAATCGCTCTTTTTCTAAACGTCTGATTGAATTTATAGTGAAAAAGCTTGCAGTCCCTTACCTAAATAAAGGAAGAAACATTGCTTTTGTCAACTTTTTTACCTCCCTTGCGCTAGTAACATATCTATAAGCAAACAGAGCGAGCTTCTTAGGCACAACAAAAAAAGTTGGAGGAAAGTACCTAAGTGTATAAATAGGGCTCAAAATCACCTCAACATATATGTAGCTTTCATGAACAGTGGTACAACTCTCGCAGTGTATCAGGGAATATCAAATTAGAATGTTGTAACTATAAACTCCTTGCATCCTGATGTACATAAATATTGGAACTGATGTAGCAGTAGAAACTAAGGTTCTATCCGGTAACGTGGATCTATTGAAAGACAAAGGTCCGCATCACCGTAGCCAGGTACACAAATGTTGTGAAGAAGGAAAAGGTTCTCACAATAATTGTGCATCATTCTCTAAACCAGTGTGCAAGTAAGGTGTTGCCACAATTTCTTATGTCCGTGTATATTACAATCCTCAATGTAAAAATAAATATCTAATTACATGCATGAGGCATAATGACCAACCCAGAATGCTATTATTTATATATATTTAGATAATATTATTTAGGCTATGTAATGTCTTTGGTAAAAGAAATGAATATGCATACTTATTTATAGCATGAATAAGTTTCATCAGTATTAATTGAAATATGCTTATATGCCTATAGTACTACTTAATTTTTGGAAAGGATTCCTTAATTGCATGAGCTTGTTTGAAGTGAAATAACGTTCTCTTTCAGATTTAATTTACAGAAATATACTTGTACTAAATAGTTTAGAAATAAGATCCTTTGCGCATGCTTTTAAGTTCAGATTCAGCTCATATTTTATAAAAAAATATAAAAATATATTTTTTGTGTGTGTGCATGATGTAAAAATAAAATAATTTAACTATTGATTGAAAACTTACTTCCAACAAATACGACCTTTCTTGAAGAAATGAGACAGTTCACAAACCAAGAAAATGTCGAAATACCAATAGGGCATATTTGTCCCAGCCGCGGTTGAAGGGGGTTTGCTAAGTCCAGTGGTTCTAGTGTTAAAATATTAATTTGTTGTTAAGAACCAAATCCAATTGTCAATATTCAATTTGTTGTACATAATACCAGAATTTTTGGTTACACACATTTTGGATGTTTACATTAAAGCATGTTTTGTTTGCAAAGGAAAAATACATGGTATACAACACACAGAAATTAGAAAATTGTCTCAGTTTAACATATAATAAATAAGTACATTACTTCCATTTAAGGTGATTATAAAGAGTGAGCATATCTAGAACATTGAAAAACGAAAAACGCGAGGCATATAGCCATGTAGGAATGCATAGGTTTTTCCTTAGCGGTGGTAAAGGTAGCATCATCTCTGAATAACTAATCATATCCAAACGCAAGCAGGGTAGGACTTACTCTCGAAGTCCGTTTGCAATTAAAGTCATCAATAATTGAGTGATCGGTGGTTCACTGCCAGTTAGGGTGTGAATTTCGGTACTTGCAGTTTCTATTGACTGCTCAATCACGAGGTGGCTATCAGTGACCCACGCCGTGCATGTTCGCTCAAGGTAAACCAAGGTCGGCATTTTTCGTCATGCTATTCGGTTGAGATATAGGTGCGCCAGAGGGGCCCCCGGAGAAACTTGAAAGTTTGAGCCACATGATGAAACGCAGTATTCCTTCTCGGCCATTTGTCGAGCCTCGTCCTTTCCCGGCGGGCGAGAGGGTTGGCCGTGCTGCGGGAAACAAAGGACCTCTGCGGGGAGTGAAATGGGCCGCGGCCGCCCGGTCCGTGGGCGGCTGCCAGCGGGGGTAGCGGGCGGGTGCTCTCTCGGTGACGGCCAACGGTCTAATAGCCTCGCCTTAATGAGGCGATATATCATGGGAGCACCTTCCCCCCGATGAGAAAAACCACTGCTCTTTCCTCTTGCAGGTGCTATACAACTCCTCCACGCCTCGGCACCATTTCTCCTCTCTCCTAACCTATGGATCCATAGATAATTAGGTATTAAAACGATGCTCGTTCTTCTAATCAACGATGCCCTCGTAACTTAAAATTCAAGAGTAGTCTGGCCAAGTGCTCTTATTTCAGCGTGATAGCCATCGTGAGATGGAGATTACATTAAGCCCCTAAAAAAAGCTCATTAAAGCCGTTGATTACTAATCCACAATACATGGTAAATGCTATAATTAAGTTATCGATCGCAGTCTTACACACTGTAAAAAAAACTAAACTAAGATATGTCGCGCCCCCAAAAATTGCTTCTGCGAAAGGAAATGATGACAGGTTTCGTAAGTTAAATAATTACATTATATTTATAACATTCCACCATCCTATGTCACTTAATCGTGAATGCAGGACAAATTCAAAAAGCGTGAGGATTATTTTTTAATGTTTCTGTAAATTTAGGAAATATTTCTTTCTAAAGATGCAGCACACAATAACATTAGATTTTAGTTTCTTACTCGCTAAATTATTTCTGTAAATTTTTATCAGTGAAGGGTTATCTAAGGATGTATGACGAATCTGTCTAAAATTAACCAGAATCGCTTACATAAATATTTTAAATAATGACATTAATTATATTGAGCGATTAAAAACTGACGGTTGAATTATTTTCAGTTCGGGAAATTCTAGTTCTAATTTGAAGTTGACGCTGTTTCAGCGTCAAATGTATAATATGAAGAAATGGAAGTTAGAAATGTAATAATCCTTAGCACTTTTGATATGGAGTTTCATGATAGGCTGACTTGTGTATTCACACTGGCAGATGCACGATGGGGTCACGATTTAAGAAATTAGTCGTTAACTAATCCCTTATGAGTGAATTTAATTTTAGTTCAACGCTACTTTCTAGAGGAACACAGTTTTGCAATTGATGGTTTAAATCAGCAGCAGTCATTCGTTGGATACACATAATTGAAAAATAATTATAAAAATAGACAATGTTTTGGTGCAAACAGAGCATATAGAACCGTCATATCATTATCTCTCCTCGTTGCTTTTGATCGCCTCTCTTCTCCCTTGCTATCTTGTCAAAAATTTTCTAAAGGCGAGATATCTGCCTTAAGCTAGGAAATGAAGATACTAAAAACTTGAAACCGTTATTTCCAAACTAAATCCTAAATTAAAAATTTCCAAACGTTTCCGCTGTCCTAAAATACCGCTCGGAAAGACAAATCTTCTCCACACAAACTAAGAAAATGGTTTGATCTGACGTAACGCTCAGTGTTATCGTTCCATTACCATTGAATTCCGATTTCATTGTAAGTCCCCTTCCATTTCTTCCCCAAATAAATGTTTTCAAACAATGCCGTCGGTAAAATCTCCCGCGGAAGATCACGGTAGTTTACCCATGGCGGAACGACGTCTTCCAACTGCCAGAGACTCCATCCAATTCCTTTCCCATTCGGTGCTTGGCGACTTTTGAGGAGCGCATTCAATTCGAAAGGGAAGAACGTCTCGGTAACAACAGCCGACTTCTCTCTCACTCTCTTCCGTACTGGATTTCAGCCAGGCCGTAACACTCGAGGCAACGTTGCTCAAGAGGCACGTAAGGGCATGCTATTGGCCGTCAATGGCCGTACTCTAGTGTCACCCTATTATTTGGCTACGTGGAAGTACTCCAGTCTGTTCTCGCCCGATTTCCCTCATGGAATCGGGACGGCAAGAGAGATTCGAGAGCATGCGCCATTTTCCACCATCTCACTTTGCATGGTTACAATAAATCACGCGTAACATCCGGAATACCAAAGTGTTTGACTGTAGCCAGAGATACGTTTTCTTGCTTCATACCTTCATGTGACTCTTTGGAAATATTTTTTCTCCCAAGCTGAATCCTTTTCGCATTTATAAATTTATATGTGATTGACTCTTTAAAATCTTTGTAACAAATATTATTTTGGAAGTTGTTTTCACCTGCTTTTGGAAACCATACTTTTATTACAATGAACGTCTTTGACGCCACCATTACCAGGCCAATGTGTCACTGGTTGAAAAACATGCATAATTTACTAGCTTAGGTTCATTATATTCCAGAAACGCATATGTGGTCATTGAAGAGCGGGTGGAATGATATGAATAATATATCACTAGATCTGCATTGCGCATCCCCCATCCTCAGCGGCTATTTTTATACATTTAGTCATCAATTTAGATACACTAATGCAAACCAGATTTTCTAAGTGTACCTACTGGACTTTATTTACGTAAAACTTATTAACTTTGTTATAAATAATTCTAAAATTCGTCTTTGTCAAACCTTGTACCACAGATTCTGCCAAAATCCATCACAATCAGTTTTTTAATAGGTTTCACACATTCACAATCAGGTTTTTTCTAATATATCATTTTCTCTTGAGCCAGAATAAGAGTGGAAAAATGAAGTCTTTTAGAAATTGACATCGAGGATTACTTCTGCCTACTCGCTGTACATTAATTTAACTCCTGTAATGGGTTCCAGAATATATTAGTTGACTATGTAAACATGGCTTGTTATTTCAAGGAGCTTATGAGTAAAGCCTTAAGTAAACGCATTTGTAACATAAAATTTGCTGATGATGAATAACTGTATCCAAGATTTATAAATAACTCCATTGGTAAAAAATTCTTCTTTGTTTTTATAAAAAAATAATGTGAGTGATTTACTAAGAGAAGTCAAACACGCATGAAGGATGCTGGAATGTGAGCTAGCAAGCTGAATCGTAGAAATGAATTTGAAATGGATCTCGTTTTAAGTAACATTTATTACGCTTGAATTGAACTTTAATTTATTAGAACCAAGCTACGATCCCAAAGAATGAACACCACTACAGGCTATACGTAGAAAATGCCACGAGGAATATAACAATTGGAAGTCAAACCAAGTACCTTAGCATTTCCATACCAAGTCGCACATAACTACGCTACCCAGGTTTCTTAATTCACCTTACAATTTTTAGAGGGTTTAAGGGAACTGGACTGGAACTGGAATGGGGATCATTATCATCGCATGCGTAGCTAATTACGTTGTAATGTTGTATTAATGATGATGTAGAAGATCACCTCAAGGGTATTGGATTCATTAAAAATCCACCTTTTCTCTTGCGTTCCCTACATGGTTGGATTACAACGCTATGGGATCTAGTTCCCAAAAGCTATTCAAAAATCTACATGCCACAGACGTGCCTCCGCCTAGGCTGCTGCAAATCAGCAAGAATTGCAATGCTTTATATAAATCGGGAGCGGGACATCGTTCTCATCTTTTACACGCATTACCTTACACTCATCCCTCCTCAAATACACTGTTTTCTCCCTTTCTTTTCATTTCAATTTTCATTCTCCACGCCCTCTTTTCCCTCCAGGCCAACACGATGTTCCTGCCTCTTCCGTACGCAAATGTGGTGGTTGGCTTGCCTCGCCAGAAATGCAGATTTAATAGAAATGCTGGAGAAATATTTTTTTATGCGAGTCGAGCTGCTCTGGGAATGGGTGAAAACATGGACTCAAATTGTTTACACTACGCATGACTTCATCCATGTCATTATTTTTTTCAGTTTACCACACTTTGCTACGCCTCGAACGGTTATTCTGCTTTGTTTGGGTATCTTAAACTATTGTTTAACGCATATTTTATCACTATCGTTGAATGTGGAAAGGAGAGTACCTACCACCGGGTAAAGGCATCAGGAAAATAAATGAAAGACCCAGTACTCCCCAAAAACAGGGGCCCGGTTAAATTTTTAAGACGCATAAATCTTTAAGAATTTCCCTTTAATTTCCCACGAGATGATATATTTATGGAAGTAATCACTCGCACGAGAATTTAATTATAATTAAAACTGAATATATATGTGAGGTTAGCCATGAAATATTCATACGCAGTAGGCCGTTTCAGATCAATTACTTGTCACATTAGTCTTGCTACTTGGGAATTAATCCATGAATTTCTCAAAACAAGTGTGGTAAGTTGCTTTCACTTGGAAAAAGAATTATTCGTGCATAAACCTTAGCGAGACATTTTCATGGCCGTGAGCAAAAGCACCTATGCTAGGTAATGAAAGTAGGTTCACCATGGTGCTAAGTTCACAAAGTCCGCAGGAGGGGGGGGGGAGTCGAAACCCTTAAAAGCCGTTTCACGCAATGTATGATCCAGCATGCTCATCAGTAATACAGCTTATCAGCTTCATGTGGGTCAGAACCGGCATATTGAATAACCAGCAGCCCGTACTCGCCGAGCTGCCTTGTTTCATAATGAATGCAGTACGAATTTGATACTAGCTTCCAGTAGGACTTAGAAGCCGTCGACCAATCACGGTAGCTTCTATAGTCGCTGTGCGATATTCACTTTCTGAAATCTGGGCCATCGATACTTCCTTACGGTTATAGATAATCGTTTATCCGTGATAATAGCAATAATTAAAAATATCTCGACTGTTTTTCTGGTCACCTCCTCGAAAATATTCTACTCAGCCATAGATTTGTAATTTGAAAAATTCAGGGGACATTCGCTACGACATTAATAAAATAACCGCTTCCTCGCCAGCACAAGTCCGATGGCCGTGTGAAGCCTTCTACGATGCCTCTAATCATAATAGAACCCGTTCTCAGTATCAAGTCCCGGCTGACACACTAGGTCTTGTACCTGATCTAGTATCAATTGTTGCATGAAATGGGCTTAAGGTGGTTCGAGTGAGATAGTTCCCTAGTCATATTGGAGACCAAAATGGAAATTATTTTTTTTATTTCAGTAAGAAGTACGAAGTAAATATTGTATTATTAATTGCCCAAAAATATATTTATACATGACTAAAATTCTCAGTAAATAAATAAATATAACTACAAAAGTCTCCAACTTGACTCAGGTTTTTCACGCCGTGCAGTGAAAACACCTTCACTACAGAAGGTTTTTTTTGCTATTTTGTAACATTTTTGTGGTAATTGATTAATGTTTATATAGAGTTGAAAATACATAAAAACTATTCACTTTTAGCTTTTTGACGAAAACTGTGTGTTAAAAATTTCTAATTTTTTCAATATTCTCCCTCTGGAGCACACAGCCGTAATCTGTCCCATATAAAATCGCTTATATTTTTGGCAAATGGCTCAAAAAGTAGTTCGGCAAGGGGTTGATCAATTGATATCATTGGAAAGATGGGAGTTTTATTTTTTAAATGAAGTCTAATTCTAGTTGAAGTGATATTTCGCTCAAACTACCTTAAGAGGGAATTGAAGTGAAAGGGGGAGGTCAAAGGAGAAGGGAAAATTGGCGAGAGAGGGGGAGACGTAAATCAGAGCCAACGAGCCGGAGTAAGCATAGACGGGCAAGCAAGGAGGTTAAAATGAAATGGAGGAGCCGTGAGTGCAAGGCGAAATAAGAACAGGGGTGCATGGGGAGAACTTAGTCTCAAGTAGGCGTGGCCTACCAGTCACAAAACATCCCATTGCCTATAAATTTTAACTTAGATTTGGTGTAAGTGAAACGTCACTGCCATAAATGTGAGCCAGAATAAGGCACAAACTGTGTCGACTGCATCGCTTTCAAGAATCAAGTGAAATGTCACCTACATTTCTTACATAACTTCTTTGGGGAAACCGCCCTCCATATTTAAAGTCATTTGTCCTAGAAGAACTCATGACAGAGAAAGGCAAAACAGCCGCAGTATTTGAAGTTATTCGCTCGTCATAGGCATGTATTTTTTCTGTTATTGCGGCAATAAAGCATTTACTTACTGGCCACCGCTGCTTTCTTTAATATCGGGCTGTAAACGATGGCTGAAGTGGTATTCGTGGGTCATTGATTCCACGTTCTAGTTATTTTTTAAGTCAAAAGAATGTTCTTGAACCTCATTTCATTTAACCCTAGGAGAGCACACTTCCTTGGAGTAACGTAAAAGGCACACTGGGGTCCAGCGGACCCCATGCAAGTTATTATTTAATATTTCGCCAATTTACATTGTTTTTAGCGAATGTGGTATACATCATTACTCTGGAGCCTTTTCAATATTAATGCATTTAAATTTTTTATTTAACGATAATTAGCTTGATTTAAAAAATACTTTTTTGCAATGGAGTATCAGAAAATATCGTCAAAATTGATGAAATCGAATATTATTTACTGACGCTAAGTTTTAAACATTCCAGGATGATCTTTTAACAGGCTGAGAAAAACATTAGAAGGTTTAGTTTAAAAAATGCAACGACATTGTTTATTCAAAAAAATACTTATATTACACAATTTGTAATATGGGATGAATTTAAGTCCGAATTTTCTAAGACTTTTCGATAATTTCATCAAAATTCTCAAGTTCCAGTTAAAATGATGGTTTATAATACATATATTGAATAGTGAAATTCATAAGAATGGCCAAATTAAATTTTTACACTGCATTAAGTTAATCATTCACTCCAGTACAGGTTGTACACAGGGCAGTCTTGTGCTCGTCGCACATGGCAGAGCCGCATGATGAGCATAGGAGTCGAGTTTTTTTAAATAAATTCCCTGGGGCAAAAACTGCATTGAATCATTCTCTGTAGAGGTTCTAGTTTCTACACTAGAGGGTCTTCAGTGTGTAAAATTTCCTGAATTGAAATCCTTATTGATGCACGCAAAGTTGTCTTCAAAACGCGCTGCTACAATAATGGTTCAATTAGTGACAATGCCAAATTCTTCAAAAATGTTCTACGGTTCATATTTTCATTATTGTCGTTATAGCAATAGAGAACCATGGCGTTCACACCAAACTAGTATAACATTCCGTAGAAAACTCGCAAAGGCGATCGAATGGTTTTTCTTGCTGTGGTGTATTCATGGCAGAGCTGGCCAAATGTGTCTGTCCCTCCTTTTGTTGAGTTGTACGTCGTGATGGTCTCAGGATTTCCACTATCTTCATCGATTGCCCCATCCAAATGGAGAGATGACAGTAAAGGCACAATTTTATTTCTCTTAGGTGCGTGTGACACAAGGGTCATATCAAGGTTGAAGGCAAATCGTAAAGATCCAACAGCCGCACTATTTGTAGAGCTCGTTGGAACTAGACGCTTATTTTTGCGAATAGTTCCCACGATCGTGATTGAAAAATCCTTTAGCATCTTCTTCACAAGCTCCACAGAAGTGAACCATTTGTCACACGTAGTATTTCTAGGTTTGCCATGAGTCAATGATGACAATGTCTTGACTTAGTACGTTGGAACTGTTTCACCTACGTCAAGAACTATTTTTCCTACGAAGAAGCATTGACTATGTAAACCGTTCTCGCATCACTCAGAATAACAATTTTTATGCCGTACTTATCTGGCTTTCCTTTCATATATATGCGAAATGGACTACGGGCCCGGAACCTAAGGAGCTTTTTGTCAACCGTACAGTATTCATGGGGCGTGTAATATTTCCTGGATTTCTCTACAAAGCTTTCCCAAAGTTCACGAATTGGGAAAAATTATCAACTTTCCTTCGCTGAGATTTCGTGTTTTGTCAGTGTTAATGTCAGGAACGTGAATCGCTTCAGAGACATAGTACAACATCCGTACAGAGTCGATCCAAACTCAGCAAAGACAGCTCCAAATAATGCGTCACGAATATCCTCATCCCGTCCGATATTGAATCGCGGCGAGGATGACATTTCTAACCTAGCGTCGATTTGCTAGAGGCGAACAACTTGCCACAAGCTAGAACGAAAAACAAGTGCCTCATCCGTTCCTAGAACGAACAACAAATGCATCATCCGTTTTATACAATTGCTGATGTAGATAGGCCGCGGGTCGCTAACTTCTATTCCTGGTAAATTACCCTATCTGCTCCTTCTTGGAATTATCAGGATTCTACCCTCCCTGGTAATTACCCTGACCCACGTTTGAAATTCCCAGGTACACTCCGAAGTGCCGTTTTATTGCCCCTCTAAGACAGGCTCAAGCCCCAAAAGGGTTTTGGTTTCTACAAGGTGCATCAATTTCCATCTGAAATCTCACAGAAAACCTTCTAAAGATGGCGAATATCAAAGACAGCAGAAAACATGAAAGCAATGACGATACTCTCCCCGTGAAACTATTTCGCAAATATTATTTAATAATGTTTCTACTTTGAAGACAAAACTGTAAAAATGGATCATTCACAAAAATAATTGATGGTACTACACATCCCATTATGATTAAATTGCATAATATTTGTTAAAATTTAAAATAAAATATTAGATAGTAAATATTTAAATAAAACTTAATTCAATAAATAAATTGTTAAAGATGTAAAAGCCGTCAAGATGCAACTTTTACACAATGACCAAAAAACATTCATGAAAGGCACACTGGGGTCCAGCGAACCCCAGACCATTTTAACCATCTTATAATCTTGCACCTAGCCTGTAAATGACAATGCCACACGCCAGGATCTTTTCTTAAATTGTTAAAAGAAATTTACATCGTGGTGAGCTACCAATTTTTCACGTTTTGAAAAAGTTACAGTAAAAAAATAGCTGGGGTCCACTGGACCCCACTTTGCCCTACTAGGGTTAAGTGCATCTGTTTATGCGTTGGAGTGCACCAAACAGGCAGCAATGGACATGATGCAAGGCGTATATTTAATTTTTTTATTAAAAGATGTTGTGAATAGAGTTTTCCGCGCGTTATTCGAAATTTAGACAAAATAACATTGAAATATTTTTTAAATATTGGATTCGGCGTGACATCTTTATATTTGTAAGAAACACTTATACTGACGCGAAATAAATGATTTCGCGTTTAGGAAAGAATCAATCCATATGTAATGGAATTTTTACGAAATTTATTTCATCAGCCATAAGGCTTAGTGGTGGCAATAAAAGAACACAACAGTTTCATTGCAACTATTTCGCAGCCGAAACAGTTTCAAAACGAAACAGTTCCGCAAAACATCATGTTACGGACAACAATTAAAGGCACACAAAACAACTCGCGATCGATTCGCGATGTTACAACATGGCTGGCAGTTCAACATTCTATGCAATAAGAAACCTTTCACTTAAATAAAGTAACAATTTCATTCGGATTCATGAAAGATAGGTACTTCACAGTTATAATTTTATCTGGAGCGACGGGTGGACATGTGTTGGCTGAATAAACAAGCAATCGCCTGGAAGTGACTCCAATCCAACAAATTGTAGGTTATAACCGCGACGCAGTCACGCGTGCAGTGCAACTGGAACCCAATAGAAGATGAAACAGTCAGCTTCAGCTATCACTTGCCGCTGCACAACACAGAGAGCAACGTCGCGGCTGCGACACGATTACGAAAATTAGCTATTGTTTGCAACAGTTATTTGAAACGGTTGTCTGACAGAAACTGTTGCGGCTGCAGCCGTTTCGCTCCAAAAACACTTTATTCCACCACTAATAAGGCTACGCGTTAAAATAGCATTGAATTGATACATGAGAATGTCAGTTTGTTGCAGTTTATCACGCTGATCTATATATATCACTACTGAGAACATGTTTGTCAAGTTTCAGGGAAATTTGTACGCAAGTAACAATCGCTCCAAACACCTTTTTGCCAAAGAAGTTGGAAGAGGCGCGGAAGGGGTGGGTGTTTTTCGCGAGCTGACTCTCGCCCTTGAGCCCACCCTTCATCGTATTTACGACCGTGATCGCAGTCTTTTTCAGTGAGCGGAGTCATTGAACTGTTCTCAGAAATTGAAACGCATCCACCCGAAGAGGAAGCTCGGGAGCTGAGGGTGTGAGCGTGGAAGCATGTGTTTGAGGAATGGTGATCTCGTAGAGTGGAATTTAATGAAAAGAGAACCAAGCTATCGTGAAACTTGTGCCTTTTGCCCGGTTACGCCTGGACATTTTCACGGAATATATCAATTTACAAATATTTTGATATACATTATTTTCTAAGTTTACAAGTGCAGATTATTTTACTTATAATACAGGCAGTTACGGGGATACAGGCTGGTACCATAGTGTACTGCTAGGCACTTGTTATTTTACAAAATTGAATTTTAAGAGAATCATCGGATATTGATACACAGCTGTCAAAAATTAATAATTGGATATTTTTTCACTATAATATATGAAAACAACTATGAACAACTTTTTTTATTTATGAAAAAAATTATACTAGTAAATTACGTACTAGAAATTCAAGAACTCCAAAGCCAAGAAAAAAATCGGAAGGACCATGCTGTGACTTTAAAGTAATTTTCTAAATAATGCACAAAAAGGCAGTTCTTTGAAAAGCACAACAGCATCATTTTTTACTAGAGATGCTTATGCCCTTCTAAACTCATTTTTATGTGGAAACTCATGTTTTTAACGGCAAATAGGGAGAATGCCAGGTCACATTTTACACATGTCTTTGCGGGACGTCTGCTACGGTGGTATCTCCAGAAAGGGTAAATATACACGAATAGGAGTTCATTAGTCATGCACAATTAGACGTCCCTAGGACGCGAACAGAACAATTGATAATCGGTTATTTATCTGCTCGGTGTCTCACATGTAATTCCATTGAAACACAAACATCATAGTGCCCACGCACCATAGGCTAAATATTACAATAGTTGGAGCTATGTGGCACAATATCACCGGCAATTTGAAGCCATTGCAATGCACAATCGGCCATTCAAAATAGACCAGTTTTGAAGATAACACGCCGAAATCATGTGTATTAGTACCTTGCAAAATTGTAACTGTATCGCTATGGATTATCTGTAAAAATGCAAAATGAAAATATTTTCCAAAAATTAAGTGCACTTTTCACATAATTAATGGACAAATCGCGTGTGACAACCATGTTACGTATCTTACTTCTCAAAATTGCATGACTGATCCAATCAATGTGTGCGATTGCGCATTTTAATGGGGTCAATCCTCCGCGTTGCTACAATACCGCTTTGCTCCATCTATTCCCCTTTAATCTTTAACTGGCTCTAATCCTAGATCTGGCCTCGTGAATTGCTCGTTTGTCGGGGGATGTGCGTGGCAACTTCATGCACGGTACAATCTCATGTACCCCACTTCCCTGCCGCGCTCTTATCGTAAGCGCACCGGACGTCTTACACCGAATCTCCTGGGGAAGGGCAGCGGTTGGTAGGGTGGCGAATATGAGGACTTGGCTGGCCCTAAGATCGAACGCCCGCCCCCTCCACGACCTCCGCCTTCCCTCCCGCCCCCACAAAGACCTCGGTGAGACGCCCCGCCCACCCCTGTGGGGCTCCCCAGGGAGAACTGCGCGATTCCCGTCACGCCTCTGGCAGCGAATACTCGCACGGAGCATTGTTCGCGGGTAAACAAAGTGACTAGGAAAGGTTACGTATGTGTATCGTTACGCCATATCGCTGATGAAAAGATTGCCTTGGGGGGAAGGTAAATGCCTTGCATAAGCGATGAAGTTAAGTATCTTAACAAATAGGGTAGTTTTTCTTGCGTGCACGACAATTGTTGGAGAATTTCGGTACCAGCGGGCTGCGTGTGCACGACCATCGTTTCGTCCATGGTGGTCAATTTTAAGCAGGTAGAGAAGTTCACGTACGCTGAATAATGGAACCCTTATTTCACCTTTAAACGCAGTGTGGGAGATATAGTCCGGCGCTTCACAAATTATTAATATCACCCAGAGATTTTGAATTACTTTTTCAGATTTAATGCTTAAGTGTTATATGGTGCCACCTTGCCTGTTTACCTTAAAGTTAACTCTTTGGCTGTCTTAATCTTTAGTGCTATTCGGTGCCACCTGGACCTGTTATTGTTAAAATTAACTCCAGGAATTTCTTGTTTTATTTGGTACATTTTAATTTGCGATGATTCCTGCGGGTTGGATAAGAAATACCCTCAGATGGAATAGACTCATCGAAGGCACTTAGCTGTTTAGCTTAGAGATAAATTCATTGGGCATTATATGACTGGTTAGTTTTGGTTTCTTGTTGGGTCTTGCATTGTTCTCCTGACTACTTTCTGGTCCTCGCCTAGCGGCCAAGGAAGGGTTCGAATCTCGATCTTGTCCTGGGAGAGTATTCGCTCTTCCACCCGAAGTGGCTGACATCTGGTGGTCAAATTCGTAGGCTTTCGAGAGGGGATAACGTGGAGGCGAGGACGTGCAAGTTGTGCATTTTCAGCTACTCTAAAGGCCGTTTTGCACGATGAAAGATTTGGTACAAACGAATGTACGTACGTGATATTGTATGCTTGTCTCAACGAAATTAGAGCAGGTTCTATTTTCCGTTCAGGCATTGAGACATTCACACAAGGGTTCATACAATTTGCCGCTTTACACGATACATTTTGCCTCATGCAAGAGTTCACGGAAGAGTTTGTACAACCTAATGTACTGTGTAAAACGACCTTAAGCCAAGTTGTTCTTCTTCTTTCTTCTATATCTTCTTTCTTTTTAAAGAATTTGGTGGATTTTGAAACTGCCATCGTTAAATTATTGGGCTCCTGCGTAATTTTGACCGCTCAAATTGATTTATTTTCTCGGACACTTATAAATGCCGTTGATGTGAATACGGGTCTAGAGGCAATGACGACGTTTATAAGTCTTGCAAAATATGCTCAGTTCCACAGTGCAAAAAAACAGAGCACAAAGCATCAAGGTGGGTTTGAAGAGGCAGGCTGCATCAACATTATCTGAATCAACTGAAATGGTGAGCTCGAGGTCTTCACTAACAGAATTCAATTTCAAGAATCACTGCTTTCTCTGAGCAGACCCTGTAGAGAACGAGAAAAAGAAGGCTTTTTAAAGGCGGAAAGTGGTGTAGGTATGACACGCGAAAATTAGCTACTATATACAACAAACGTGTATGGAGGCTGCAGCCTTGTCTGGTCAACCATGGTCTTGCGAGGAATGACAAGAGTGAAAAAGTTATTGGTCGGCAGTCCTCCATAAATGATTTAGTCGCCGAGGAAGCTATTTACGATGATAAATTCCGTGTGAATTTTATTAGACCTGACTAACGAAATAAAAAATATCTGCAGAACGGCCCAGGAAATTAGTCAAGCGTTTGCACAGCTTGTGCACAGCCAAATAACAGCTTAGTGAACGGTTCATTTTCACCAGGGTGATAACTACATTTACAGAGGAATGGAAGAAATTTATTCTTGCATGGAAGAGATCAGTAACTGCCAGTTTTCCATGGACGAATTAATGGCCGCAGTGACTGGGGAAAATATCACTAGGCAGAACATTCAGAGTTAAGTGTTCGATACTAACACATACCCACCTGTATCACACAAATAAATGTATGTACCACGATTGCACCAGCCATTACCTCTGTGCTTCGGCCGCGGACGTTCCTGTCCTCAATATTGAGTAGCCTCTCCTTGTACTTCATAGAAGATTTGCATCAAAAACTTAGTTAACATTCTCGCAAGTTTGGGATTTTGTTCATATTTCTACGAAGTCCGAGACTTAGAAATTTATGATCCATGCTCAACCAGCCTTGAAAACACGATCATTCAATTAATTTGTTTTTTACAATGCTGATATTAATGTAAGTACCATTGAATACTTTCCACTCTATGGGTAGTGGTATTGTTGGAAGCGGACTAACACTTGTGAAACATCCTTTTTGTTTGCCACGATACGCCAATGAATGTACCCCTCTGTAATTTATTCTTCCGACGCTCACGATAGCTTTAAAAATAAGATATAAACATAGATGAACGGGATAGAGTGATGTGCGGTATTTTCCCGGAATTTTCCAATTGCTGTAACTTTTGACCAGTTGAAGGTTAACTATTAAATGATGTTCCACATATTACTATGAGCAGTACAATGATCACCGTACTAGCCTAGCCTAGGTATATTAACAATATACAACCCTAGAAAACGAGAAAGTGCGATGTGCGGTTTTCTTACCAGAGTCCGGAATTTTCCCTTACATTTTAAATTATATTAACTATTGACCAAATGAAGATTACATATTACATTATGTCTCATTTTAAAAAGATAATGTAATTCTATACAACTATGTTCCTGAAGACTTTGCTGTAAAAGTAAAGGCTGAGCCGCTAGAAGGAAATGTTTGTCAAAAAACGGGAGGAAATTGAGCGTTTTTCAAATATTTACAATTTTCGCTAGCATATACCTCGATAACTATGAGGAAAAGAAATAAATGTAAAAGAAAATATTTTGTAGTACATTTAAATAGCTTTAATTTTTATCCATCAATATTTTCGCTACCACGCACCGTTTTCAAGATATGAGCAAAAAACAAAAAAAGTGACATTTTGCGCCTCCCCCTCCCTCCCGCGCACCTCCTTGGTCCGGGGACTTTTAGTATGTATACCACGTTTACCACCAATGAAACCTAAACAAATCCCTTAAGTTAGGTCTCTGTCCTCTTCCATGTCCTCTACAACTCCTTCATTGACTGGACTAAGAGTAATTCAAGGCGACTACGTTCGTATGTCGTACTGACATCAATCCCCTCGATCCCTTCTATATCCGCCATGACACTTTTCAGTGCTGCTCTCTATCGGCCGGTTGATTTGCCAATTGCAAGCCTGCCGTGGAATCGCCCCGTGCCACATACCCTGGAGGTGGTTTGTGAGGTCTTGCGTATGCGTAGATGAAAACCTTGAAATATGGCTACCACCCCCCTCATCAACGAAGCTCTTCGGCATAACATACGGTGCCTCGTGATCAATGCCACGGCACTCCAGATGATTGGGCACTCTCAGGTATTGGGGATCTCAGACTGGTGGTGGGAAACGCGTGGGAAATTCCCGGCGGGGGGTCTGAGTGCAAAAGCGCGTAAAACATCAATATAAATAGTCTTACAAGTTGAGTTGGCAATGCCCAAAATTCACTTAAACTTAAGCTCCTTGTGTCTGTTCCATACATGTTTGAAAAACCTGCCAGCAGGAGATCAAATTTAGGTAGGATATGAATAGTCACGATAAAAGCATCCGATGCATTGATTTCATTTTACATCCAGCCGCTTGACAGCAACGTTTTGCAATGTTGAACAATAAATACCATCACGTTGAAGATTTTGAGTGGGTTTAACTTAATAATAATGGTATATTTACTGTGGGATTTTCCGGTAGATGCTGTGAATAATGTTTCCTTGGGCAAGGCACCAGGTCAGGCTTTCCACTGCCGACGGTTTTACCAGCCCCTCGCTCATCGTCCTCAGGGCGAAACTCAGACCCGCGTTCAGCATGAATTTCCGGTATAACCTTTGGTGGGGCTGTCGAAGTTCGAAGTACGTTGGCTATCCTGGGCCGTCTCTGGTGACTATGAGAATTAACGGGTACACTATTCAATTTCCACGAGGCATTACGCCAGGTAAAGTGGAACCGCGTTCTGGGAGTGCTCTCGTTCAGAGGCGAGTACGGACTTGCACATAGAAGCGGCCTTGAGGATTGTATTGGTCGAAAATAAGCGAAAAAGGAACGGAGTAAGCGGGAAAATGTGGTCAAAAAGCAATATTGAATGGATTAAACGAGCAACTTGTGTGAATGCACTGGAAGGAAAAACGAAGCAGAGCCGAGTATATCTGCCTACGTATGAAGGAGGAGCATATTGCTATCGGCTGGACTCAGCAAGTCTTTGTGCCATTCACGTATCACAGATATTATAAGAGACTTTTCGTCATGGTTGACGGGGTTGTGTTTACTAATGGGTAAATAAAGACACAATAACGTTTTCTAAATATTTATTTATTTTTCAATTAGACTTGTGCTAATCTTCATTTTGAATTACCTCTTGCTACCTCATGGTCATTGACCACACAAGCCTTTGGCACAAAATGGCCTGCCTTGAAATGAGGTCCAAATTTCTCTCCCTTTATTTTATAAAGTAACCTCTGTCAAGGCCTGTGTCATCCTCTCTCCGCCACTCGTTAAAAGTTAGTACCCATAGATTTTTAATATATTTCAAGTCCGGTGACCTCGCTTGCCACGATAATATATTAATTTTGTGGTTCTCAAAATATTCCCGGCACACCCTAGCTGTGTGGACTGGTGAAATATCTTTTATGAGGATAATATCTTCACCTTCCGGAACCACACTGTTAATGTAGGGATCAAGATTTTGCTATAACAAATTGATGTAACAATGTGTCATCATTCTCGCAAGTATTTTGGTCAATGGCCCAGGCCCCGCAGCCGACATTACACCCCAAAAACCTATTGATATACTCCCAGATTTGTTCCGTTCTAAGATATGGGAAGACGAAAATCTGTTATCAAAACAATTTTGAGTCAGTAGGTTCAAAAATATTTATGTAAATAACCATTTTATTCTTGTAAATACCAGCAACACACCAGTAGAACACGCATCGCAATTTTTACGAATAAAATCCATAAAAACAATTCTCTCAGGCATTTTGATTTAGTTGAAAGCGGAAGAGTTTGGAATTATGTATAGATGTAAATAACTACTGTGGAAAATGAATGTTTTTTCAGCATACAATGTTGCAGTATTGAGCTGAAAGTCGGGCGAAACGGGTGCAGTCTTTCGCGCTTATCCTCGAGTATAACGCGCTCCTGATTTTTACTGTTGATTTTCGGGAAAAACGTGGGCGTATTACATTCATAAATACGGATCTTAGAACGTCTAATTAATGGGATTTATTATTTACAGGAATTTGAAGGAATATATTTTTACAAAAGATAATTTTTAAAAAGTTCAATCCAGACAAAATGCAAAATTTCCGCCTTATTTCCAAAATTCCAAGCTTAAAAAATGTTGGCTTTGCAATGTAAATGGTATCCTGTGACGACTAAGTAATATAGTAATCGTAAAAATGAATTGTGGCAGTGCATAAACAAGTAAAAAGGGGGTTAAAATGAACAATGATTTTAATTACCAAATTCCTCTTTGCCACCACCGACTAATTTTTCTGTCTCCATTGCTTTGAATAACCTTTTCGTCGCTGAATATGAACCGTCAAGAGAGAATTCTTCAATGCGGAAATCCCTCATTATGGACTCATCCTCTTCCCTAGTGGTAAAGCGGGGTCTTTCAGATCAAGCGAGACTTTTACATGTCTTATCCTCACTATTTGCCCTTCTTAGCTATCGGTGAGGAAGGTTAAGATCTATGGACTCCGAACTCGGTAGCCACGACACCGAGGACTTCAAACTACACCAAACCCACCATCACAGTGCGCTGGGCTGTGCTCGTCTCGAACAATGGAGCTATCTCCACTTTCGACTTCGTGAGAGAACTGCCGATTAAGATTACGAGGCCATTGAGTTGCAAATACACCTGCTTTATCGCAATGAATTCATTTCATTGTTAGCGTAATAACGTGGACGAAGCCGAGAGCACGGTTGGAATTATGTCCAACGTGACTTATAATGTATATCATAGTGTACCCGAAAATTCTCATATCCACCAGAGACGGCCCAGGATAGCCAACGTATTTCGAACTTCGACAGCCGAACTATACGCACCGCTAGCGTAGCGTGTCGCGATATTTCATGAAGTGACTGTGCATATAGACGTTGAAGATTCGGATAGGTTTACGAGGATTCTTTTCAACTCTGGGGACCTGATAAAAATATTTTTTTTTAAATCCTAGGTCCGGGAAAGATTTGTTATTCCAAGAGTGTCACAAAAATGACAGGACGATGGAATTACAGATTAATGTTGCTTGTGGAAAATAATTTGCTTTTAATTTGAGTGTGCCAAGGGGGGGTCAGGCCATTTGGTGCTCTCAGTGCTCGCAGACGCGCTCTGCAGTGATTCAAATTTGATCGTTGCGACCAGAACACACGCATGTCGTGAAATTGTCATCAACGTTTGAACTTCCATGATGGCTGATGGCTAATAAATGATATTAGAGAATCATTATTGATTTCCCTCTGGCACTTGCATGCTGTTTGACAAAAGGTGAAATCAACTTTAATTGTAGAAATAGTGATAGGTTGAAAAGATGATGTTAATAAAGGAAATTGGTCATCGATCGTAATGATTTTACTATAATTGGCTTTCTAATTTTATTGATACTGTTAGTTTCTCCTGGTAACCACTCACCTCTGTAAACATTTAATAGCGGCAGTATTATTTGATATATGTATATATTTTTGCTCACTAGCAGCAATAGTTTACAGTTTTTCTCTTACGTTTTAGCCACGAATGAGGTGGCAATTGTAAGGGTGGGCAAAATTTCAAATGAGTTAATTACCAACAGTTGAGCAGTTGCAATAGCAGTTGAGCACCGAATGTTCACTTAGTGGAGAAAGATCAAATTTATAATGGCTTATTGAAATATAAAGGGAAGAAAATATTTCATGTTAGTTTACTCAGAGACGACTTGAATATAATTTGACGCAATCTCAAAGAGCCAAAACGTACAGGAAGGCAAGGATTAGATAGTTACAGTCTGTATTGTGTCCCGGTGAGGAATTTACTTGCCACTATTCTTTCAGGTGCAATGGGGGAAAATAATTACCAGAGTGCGAATGGTTTCAACTTCCGCTGTTTTTGAGCCACTTGGAGCAACCTAGAATTTAAGTTATTGGTTTTCAGATCGGATGGAAGAGCGTTGACCAAAACACCATTCCGCTCTACAAAGGAAACTAGATAGCGAAAACGCCTGAAATTAGAGGTTTTTTAGCTGCGTATATAATAAGGATATGCACTGGGATACGGCTAAAATGTCAAGTTGCCGGTGAAAAGTTTCTGTTCCCAAAGTATTCCGTCGTTGCAGCGCGGAGGAAATCAGGTCTCGGAAACTCTCGGGGACTGTGCGCGCGGAGAGGTCATGAAATTTTAAGTGACAAGCTGTAAGAGCTCTCTATCCTAAAGAGAACGAGAAAGAGGACTGTGGTGGCTTTTAAAGAATATAACGGTTTCAGAGAGTGAATTAAAGTGGGCGGGAGACGAAGGAAAGGGAAAGCTTGTGCCTCTGAAGGGAATGATTAATGAATGAACAAGAGACAAAATTTGAAGACGGCTAATATAAGGAGAGGAGTCAGGTGGGAGGTATACGCGTGGAGATGTGAATAATCCACCCAGTGAGCGCATAGCTCTCGCAAAAGTTCGTGGTGCAAGTGTGTGCGGCAAGGAGGGGAGTAGAAATGTAGGTGGGTGAAGGAAAAGAGTTGTGAGGATGAGGGGGAGGCAGCGAGAGAGGGAGGAAAGGGGAAGCAAACTGCTTCACGGAAAAGGCATGAGGCTCACACACGCTAATCCACTTGTAAGTGGTTAAAATCATCCATCTCTATGACTTGATCAGGGACCCTATTAGGATGTTTCAATGTGAGACGAGTGGAAACGGGATGGCAGGCAGTTCTAAGTCATCACACTTCTCGAAGCGCTTTCATTGGCTATAATTAGAAATGTTTTTTGACCCGCCTCACATTAAACAACATTCCTCCCCATTTTGAAATGTTTTGAAAGTTCCGTAACCAATGCCTCAATATCGTTCGCTGGCAAGCGCCTGAAACTTTTACGTCAGCTATTAGATTTTAAAGTTCCATAGCCCATGTATGATCTGGTGCTTTCCCGGCGTTGTTGATGAATGAATTCTTCCCGGGTTTCCAACTGGGTGAGACTCACCATTATGGCCATAATGGAGAGTCTAACCCGGTTGGAATCCCGAGAAAGAATTCATCCGTAGCCCATGTCCAAAAGTCGTTCACTGCTAAACGCCAGGAATCTTTGTGAGAGCTATACCTACGTCTGTGGTGGAAACTTCGTCCACTGCGAAACCCCATCCATCGAGTGCGTTGAGTCCCAATCATTTCCATTCCGCAATTACTCACTATTTTATGGGTCCTTACCAGCTTTGTCAGGCATATAGAAGCATTTGTTGCATGCTAGAAACATTTGGAGTAAGGAGACTTAAATATTGGATGTGGTGATCTTCTAAAAGTGGGTTTTAATGAACCGTCGTGGAATAAATACTCGAATATTCTAAGGAGGCCATGAAAGAAAAGGTAAAGGTGCTGTGAGGGTATGAAGACGGTGGAGAGATCTTCGGTAGAGTCAAATGGGAAAAGTTCCACAGTAGCGGAAAATTGAGACTGAAAATTGAGATGAGGAAGAAGCTATGCAGATTGAAAACGCGGAGCCAAAAGAGCTCCTGCAGAGGGTGAGAGTCTATAATGAATAGGGAGCGTTGTCGGGTGTAATGAAGTAAAATGGTGGGAAAGGGTGAATAATTGAAGAACAACGGTGAGCTCAACCACTTAATGGGTTGCGAGGAGACATTCAAGAGAAGAATATTTGAATTATGTCATTAATTGAACTTTTTTGAAACGGAAAAAATGACAAAAGACACTCATTCGAAGCGTGTTGCTTTCTGATTTTCTTGCATCCCTACCATTCTAATTAAAAAACAACCGCCTTATTATTATTTTTCTTTATTTGAATTGAAAGATAGCTTAAACGTGAAATTAGCTGTGGAAATATTTACTTTTTAAACAAAAAAATTGCCATCATTTCACCATACAGACTGCTGGGGTAGTGTTGAGGCAATCATCCACGAAGGATCAATGTTCTCAAATATTTCAGAAAAATGTTTTCGATTAGATTAATGTGCCTGAGATGTGGCTTTGTAGAGTAGCTGATGCTATAATTTCAGCTTTGTAGGCTAGCGTAACTGAAAAACACTTTTATTGCATGCCCTGATACTAATACTGTAAGAGAAGTATAAATACACATGTCATTATCAACTCACAAAACGGGATGCATGGATACCTAGTTATTTATCGTCTTTCGCGTTTTATGTGTTTCCCGAATGTCAATGTAACGCCTTAAACGTACAAAACTAGTTTTACTGCGTTTTTAGTGCGTAAAACTAATGTTGGATTATAGATGTTATTTACTTTAAGTGAAAAATATTAAGTATGCTTTTTGCAAATACAAATGGACGATAGTTGTAATTTTGGCGTTGAAGCCAATGATGATCCCGTTGAGGTTATTCGTGTTGGCAGCAAGTCAATGTCAATAGAAAGGGAATAATTGCTAACGATTTATTTTTCGCTGCATATAGTGCTTGTGCAAACAAAACAAATCATATGAGAAATTTAAGTACAGTAACTCAATTATTTTTGTTGGAGCTTGAATGGAATGAATTTTATGTTTTAAAATATTGGTATCTTAATAGTAATTGAAATTTATTTTCTTCCAATAATGCAGAAGCCATCAATCAAAACCATTTTTAAATAACTACAAATGTAAAATTTAACTCTTCATCGAAGGACATTTACACATGTTGAACCATGCTGTGATAGTTGCAGTATCTAACCCTGATATGCAAGCGAGTAAAATGTATTTGCTTATCTTTTGTATATTTGCTGACTTTAATGTAAGAGCAGAATTATTTTTACCTCATGTCTCATGATCAACTTAGCTTATCTTCTAGCTAGATTTGTGAGAACTTCATTTATCCCTTTAGATTTAAAGTTTGTGGTATTTAGGCCATTTTTATGACTAAGACTTGCATAAAAGCTTGTAGAGCTGAAATGTTAATTATCAATCCCTTCTTTGCCATCATTAAATGCGTCAGCCATCATGGTCCACTGTTTTAATGATGATTCCTGGAAACCCTGAGCAGTAAACATTGCAAGTGTCTGTATATTAGGTACTTTATGCTTCGTCTAATTGCTTATACATATTAATTTTAGGAAATATTCAACCACAGCTATTCTAATACATGATAAATTCCCTACGATTTACTGAATTGCTGTCAACTAGTATTGTCGTCAACTATCCCATGCAGGTGTTCGTAGGAATATCGCCATCGTATCGTTTTCCATTGTGTACTCTTTCAAACCTTTTAATATCTTTTACTAATCAGTGAGATATTATATGGAAATTTTTTTTACGTATTTAATGGAAATAAGTTGAAAAAAACTAAGCACAACAACGTCATAAAAGAATAACAGGAATATGAGAGAGAGGAAAAAGAGGAGGACATCACCGATACAAATATTATCCATAGGCCATTTCTACTCCCTAGGTAAAGCGGGTAAGTAGCGTAACTAGAAAAGTTTTGGGGAGGAGACGAAAGCCAACTCTGGAACCATTGCTTTAGACTCATTCAATTATTTTTGCGTAAACAGGTATTTTGTTATTTACAGGTGAATCCATGTACTTTGCGTGAGCATTTGTGACAGTGATGACTTATTTTTCCTCTCTCTTTTTCTTCCAGGCTGCGAGTGCCTCCTATTTTCAGGCTCACGCGGAAAGGATCGTGGCGTGTTCACGAGCCCCGACTACCCAAACCCTTACGAAGAAGGAATCGACTGCATTTTGTACACATTCGTCGCAAGAAGAGATCAGATCGTTCAACTAACTTTCAGAGATTTCGACGTGCAGAAGTCACATCTTGAGTAAGTACACTGCTTTGATATTACATGCTTGTTTCCTTTGGCTCCTGTAGGGTGAGCTGTTCATCCACTATGTTGAGGTCTCAGTTCTCCAGCATATAAACTATTGATTAAGTTTTATTATTTCCTCTCTTATTTTCTTTTACAAGAAAGGAGACACATTGCCGTTTTTTTCCACTGTTTGAGTTAAATCTCGTAAATACGCCTTCCGATAATTTATACTGGAAATGAGTGAGTCTTCTCAAAACACAGGCAACGTCCGCGTCATATTTTTCGTGCTATTAACCTCGCGCAGAATTTTTAAGTTAGCTGAGGAGGACATGTGGCAATATACTCTTACAACAAGTACTTTTATGAAAGCAGCTAGTATGAGCCACCAGAGCAGTTCTCTTTAAAGTGTCTAAGACATTGCCACACTATTTGAAAGACTTTTTGTGATACAAATACTTTTGTGACCATAAGCTTTTACGATATTACGCCCCCTGCTGGAGGACTATAGTTTATTTGATTTAACTTTCTCACCTAATTATTGGCAGTATCGACTTACATAATGTATTTTCTGGATATGTAAGCTTTCAGCAAGGTAATGATATACGTGCAAATATTTAGTTTGTCTAACAATCATCGCTACTTTCGGCTACTGAAATTTTTCTTGATTGTAACGATATATTTTCGCGTTTGTAGGACCAAGATCCTGATGTCAAGTCTTAGAAAAACGAGACACTATCGTTAAGGTACTTCTTTGCTTTGACCAAATCGTTAGCGGAAGGAAAGCATATTCCTTGAAATACGATTTTTAATTTAATTACGCAACAGATTTTATTGTTTCGCTTTTGCTTAGAAAATATGTAAGCCTGGACCTTAAAAAAAACGCGTAAATGGAGCTCTCATAATTTCGATTGTAGGTAGGTTAACTAGGTGTTGGTAGGAAATTTTGTTTCGGGACACTTCTAGGACCGCAAGAAAATGATAGTTTTAAGATTGATGCTGATAGTTTATTTGCAAAGATATGCGTGCAAAGTGGCAATGATATTCGTACACTGCTTTTTCCATAAAAGGATTGACAGTTGTCAACTGCAGAAAGGCATTATCAGCGAGCTGCTTCATCTACGATATTTGGAAATCGAAATACAATTAAAGTATTGGGAAACCGATAGCGGTCATGTTCCGTTACATAGTTTATTATTTGTTCTTCCCAGTTTAAAAACATTCTGCTATGATTTAAATACCCCTTTATTTACTTGAAATTCCATCCGTTTTCTGCAGCTTCACGTGAGATTCTTTTGCTGAACATACTATTGGTACAAAAGGTCTCAAAACTGATTGTCTTAACTTTGAATTTGAATCCTGAATGAAAATTGTATGTATTTTGTTTTGCTTTGATATACCTTGCTACACGAGTGCTTTATTTAGTTTTAGCTTTCACTATGAGAGAAAACTATGAATTCTTCTTGAATGAAAGCATTTGTGGAGGCATTCGTCGAAATTCAATTGGATTCATTCTAGTTTTGGAATGTTTAGGATTGCAAAATCATTTGGTGTTCAATTTGGGAAGTTCCAAGGTTCTAATGCCATTTGATACCAAGGTAGATTTTGGCCTCAGCTACTCCTCTCCAGCTTTGTCTGTATGCTTCTTCTTCTGCTGCTCCCATTCTCCGGTTATCTTTCCCTACCTGATCCTTCCACCAAGTCTTGGATATCCTTGCATTCTCTGTCGTATCATCCCATATGTGTTTCCTAAATTAGATATTTTCCCCTCTTAAAACATGATCTATCCATCGCAAACGTCTTTTTTTGATAGTTCTATTCCTATCTGGCTCATCGTAATTGTCACGTACCTCTCCCTTCTTTTTTATTCTCCAAAATCCATGTCCATCAATTGTATCCAAGACACATATTAGCCTTAGTTTTCAAATTAAATTAATCTTTTCCGTATCCTGTGGCAACGTCCACACCCCAGCTCTGTATAATAGTATTGGTCGTATTATTCTTTTATATATTCTTGATTTAGTTGTCTACGATAACAATTTATTCTTAATTTAACTGCTCACTAATCCAGTAGCCTGTGCTAGCTACTACCAACCTGCTCTGAATCTCTTTCCTCCCTTTTTTCTGTTTATTTGGGTGCTGAGATATACAAGTTCTTTGAAATTCTGACTGCCATAATCTCCCACTTTAACTGCTTTGTTTTGCTTATCAGTCAACCTGATTCTTATATATTTTGTCTTTTCATCACTTGTCGTCAGACCGCATTTAGCTGCTTATATGCCCTGCTAGAGACTCAAGATCTTCTAATGTTTCAGTGGACAAAACAGTATTA
Organism: Pyrrhosoma nymphula; assembly: GCA_963573305.1. Taxonomy (NCBI): domain Eukaryota; kingdom Metazoa; phylum Arthropoda; class Insecta; order Odonata; family Coenagrionidae; genus Pyrrhosoma; species Pyrrhosoma nymphula. The sequence continues at coordinate 97,512,826 of OY754332.1, read as the reverse complement.
CCGGCATATGCAAGCAGATTAATTTTTGTTCCCATATTAATACCTGTGTCTAGTTCTTTGGTCTCACGTCTTTTATAGAGTTGGAAAGAAGTTGTGACAATCTATCACCTTGTCGAACTCCAGTGTTGACTTTGGAGGAGCAAGTATACGCTCGCTGAATTCTGACTTTACATTTTGATTCCCAAATATATAGTTCTCCTAGATTCACCAGTTTGTTTGGGATGTCATATTCTTTCATTTACCTCCGGAAAGTATTTCATGTCATCTATTAGCCGTAAATACCCAGAGTAGTTAATAAAGATATTTTTTAAAGGATACTTCGAATACCATTTCTGTCTCAATTTTATTTTCGCGTGATGTAATCAGTTACCACAAATTTCCAGCTACTGGTACACATATACGTTACAATTCTCTTAGTTTAAAACCTGCGCCCAAAAAATTAATGTGGGCATTTGTTTCATGGAACATTCATTGTGTGCAGAGGTCATGTGTAAATGGCCATCTATGAAAAATGAAGATATACATAAAATTACTTAAATTAATTCTAATTTAACTTAATTTAATTTCAATTATTTGAATTAACTTGAAGTATTAAAACTAAATAATTAATCGCAGAACCAAAAGCCTGAATACCATAAGATTTACAAGAGTTTCGTTATTTATTTTACTCGCTAATTGCTATATTATATTATTTTTACGTAGACGTGAAGTTTCGAAGGTTGCTTGAAGTATTTGATGAATTGTAAGTGGGAGAATTAATTGTGAAGAATTTATTAGTTATGAATGTGGCGTCTGGTCTGGACGTGTTGAGCGTGCAGGTGTTTTTGACGTGCATTGAAAATAAAAGTTTAAAGAGAGTGGGAATTTCAACGAACCGATATGTTCTGCCAATTTTCCTCCAACTTCATCCAGGTTTGTGTTGTAAACTGGGGTAGTTAATATCTTGACGTTACGTGCTGTCATTCAGGAAATTTATGTCCGCAGATTAACTCGTCCATGCCTAATTGAATGAATACCCTGAACGAGAGATCCAGCTATTGCGAGAACTTTGTGACAAATATGTCGGGAATGGAGGCTTCAATCGTGTGGAGTTGATTTGACTAGCTATGCTCCGAGGTGCTTTGCGTAAATGTCAGGTTCACTCCAGCGTTAAACGCAAGAAGTAGTTTTTATCCAGCAAATGTGAATGCTTCCTCCAAATACCATCAATGAGTTCATGGCAGATGTAGTATTACAGTTGATGTTGCCGACTATACTTCCACAGTTTCTCCTCTCTACTCTGCTACTTGGCGTCCCGTCTTCAAAAACATTTCTGTGGAGTTAAAATAATGGTCCACGGAAGTGTAATTATCATATATCCACCAATTTTCCTTTCCCTAATAAACACTACTAATACTCTGTGAGCTGAGATAATCAGCCTGACCATTTTTGAACTTAATAAGTTTTCTCATTCGTATTTTTTTAATGGTAGAACTACAAAGAATCGTAATATTGATCAGGTGGTGATACAGAATGCATATTTTGGTAGTGTATTCAATGAATAGTTCGTCGTGTCTGTTATTTAGAGCAATTGAACATGACTTGACTTCAATTAACAATTGACGTGTTGCTACGTTACAATATTTTAGTAAAATTCTTGCGTAGGTTTTTGCGGGGTTGTCCATTAGCATTCTGCGTTTTCGGGTTTTCCATTTTCGGGTTCTCCGCGTTCGTTGACTTTGGCTTACAACGGTTTCGATGGCCATCCTGCTATCGAAACCTTTGTCAGCCAAAGTGAACGAACGCGGATGGAGAACCAGAAAATGCAGATTGCTAAGATTCTAGTATTTGGTATTACATAAAATGCATAATATACACCTTTTTTCTCAGACGGTACTCGACGTAGTTTTTTTCTTTTTGAAAATAACTTTTTAGTCCATTAATTGATGAAAATCATAATGACGTTGATCATTGCTTTCGTATCGTCTTTGTGCATGCCCTCGTGTCCATCGCTCTTCCCGTTAAGTTATAAACAGTGGATAAAACGGTAGAGTTCTCCATATGCTTCTCAATGAATTGCAACTACCTGACATACTAAGAGAGTATTTGTGCTTTTAAATAAGATCTAACTTAAGTATTTTTTTAAGAACTGAGATCAGTGAATATATACTGCGCCTATGAGTATTTACTGTGCGACTTTTGGGCATTATTTAAATATTTTCGTGCATGTGTGCAAATTTTACTTTTACTTAATGTGTGCTACAAGGTCTAAATCATGTAAACGTTACTCACGGTGTTTTTCTTTCATTATCGAAATTTATTCAACAAAGTTATTGTTACTCATCGGTCATAGGCCATTTTGAAATAAAACACTAATTGTCTTGTGAATGTCCTTGTCAAAGAGCTGAAGAAACATCTATTTTGACCTCTTCCGTCCTAAATTTCGATAAATATCGAATACAAGTTACGTTTTAATTACTTTTTATTGGATTGAAATTCCGGGCTAAATTAATCGTATTTTATATTACCGATAATGAATTCTCTATGTAAAATTGCTATCTAATTGTTATTTGCAACCTTCGAGGTAGGTAACCGAGAAAAAAATCAAAGAGAATTCGATGGCATTCGCGCAGTTCCTAAGCAATCCTGAGAATTTTCCGCAATGGAATTGAACAGAGAAATGTGTGTCATTTGTCCGGTTTTCTCGCAGTGGAAGCTTTATGACATTTTCCATTTTACGTCACCAAATCCTCTAGAGAAATCGTCCCCTATCCATGGCCGACGCAGAAAAAGACCAACGAATTAGTCTCTCGCAGTAAACTCAATGGAATACAAAGATCCACATCTTCGAGCTCCGTTCCGGGAGGGAATCACTCCCTCCGTTGCATTGTACCCGAAGACAATTAATCACCGCTCATCATCCCTGGCGTCATTGCGGGCGATGAGAGCGTCGCTGCCATCGAGTGGACGTTTGCCGGGTGCAAAAACAGGGAGCGAGTAAGTAGCGGGCACGTAATGACGTCCTATTCATTCGGGCGCAGCAATTTTGCGGAAAGAGATGGCTCCAGTCCGGTTGTCGGATGGGGCAAGGATGCTAACAGCACGGCGTCGTCGCACTTAAGAAGGAGATGATCCTGAGGAAGGAGTCTTGGAAGTAAGACCGGGCCAGGGCAATGGCTGCATCTATTTCACGGCTTTGGGGCTCATCTGTCGACACTCATAAATGGACAAGGACGGATTCGCATGTGGGCGTCTGGTAGTTGGTGACGCAATTCTGCCCTAAAGTGAAATTGATACCGTGTGCTTCAAAATTATTGCCCTTCTAGTCAGTGCTCTGCCTGAAATATACGGTGAGTACCACGAGTGCTGTTCGTTCCAAGAAGTTGACGACCTAGAGATTACTTCTGACGTCATGTTTTTTAAATAAAACTAAGTGGAATGACCAAGTTTTAGTGTTTCATTTAAGGTAAAATACGTTCAGGAATTATTTTCAGCAGCTTCTTATGAATGAGGATTGGCAATTCCTATTTCTGCGTAGTGAAGTTAATTTTTTATTCTTCATTCCTTGTTTAAATATTGACAATATTTTAGCTGAGTGCATATCTCTTGGAAAATTTTGGATTTTTTAGAAATACTTTTGATTTTAGGATTACTATTTTCATCAGCATTTCCGCGGTTTTATCATTCAACCGCCTGTTTAGGACCGGTAATGGTAACATAATGATAGTGGGCATCCCGTGCACACGTTAGGAATACGTTCCTAAAATTCAAAATAGAACATGAATTCGCTATTTTGATTGCTCATATTATTGTATTCCTTTAGGACGCGATACGATTAAGGAAATAGCGTAGAACCGCCTATTATGAACAGCACATAGGGATTACGCCTCATTGGAAATCATTCGCAAAATCTAGGGTCTTAAAAATACTGTTGCCTTGTTTCCAAACCGAATAAAGTTCTTTTTAAAGGTTAATTTTGACATTAGAATTGTTTGTAGTTTACCCTGTTGCAGTTTTGCCCTTATTTGCGAGGATTTTAAATTATTTCCACGTTATCACCGATCCGAGTTTGTGAATAAATGCGGTCATGAGGTAAAACGTCATGAGTTGGCAGACCGCTGTAGCTGTTGCAGTTTTGTTGGAAGGACTAGTCGTACTTCGATTGATTGATGCGAGAGCACACATTTTAAGCTCTCAATAGCCTTTGAACCATCGCCTCCAGCTTACCCTCTTATAAATTTTTAACCAATGTGAAAAGAGCAAACGATATGACACAGTCACGCCCATGGGTGAAAAGATATACACTACAGAGGGTGAAACTCCCCGTGAAAAAAATCATTTGGCTTGACCAAGATTCAAACCCGGATCAGGCCGGTCAGGTGTGTAAGCCAGTTACACTACCAAGCCATGTTTCTAAAAGGTCCAACCATCTAAACCATCTTAACTCGGAGCAAATTTCTGCGAGGTTGGAAATTAATCGTATTTAGTCGCTCTAAAGCGGCAACGTTGGGTTTATCCCCCGCGACAGTTACTTACTTAGCACGACCACGTCTCCTGTGCCACCATGTGGACTTGAAACGAGAACACCAAGTTCGCATTGTCTCCCGCTGAAATTTTCTGAGTTAAGATAGCATGATGGTGCACTTGACCGGCAATTGGAAGATACGGATTCGAGTCCCGGTCAAGTAAAATGATTTTTTCATTGAAAATTTGGTGCATAACCATATTATGCTACTCGGCAGCGTCGAAAACTTGAATGGAAGGCTGTAACACAGTTCTCCGACAAACGGCTCCGAAGGAAGCTGTATCACGATCGGGTTGATGTGGTGACTCGAGTACTTCTTTCCCATCCACTGGGCTTGGATTTGAGTCCCGGCTGAGGTGGAGGTTTTTCATTGGAATCCCGATCCCTACTTGTGTCTTGTGGAAGTCACTTAATGTGCAATACTCCGCCTGTCAGATGAATCGTCAAACGGTTGGCACCTTGGCGCCTTTCCTTAAGAGTACGCTAATGCCAACGCCGGGTGTAATTCCATCTTTCCTCCGATCCCTTAACAATCTTTCCCTTACCTACTTGCCCATCAATTCCTCATGGTGCGCATGACCTCAGTTGTTTGCCGCCTTCCAAAATAAACAACTTACAAGCAAGCTGCATATGTTAAAGAGGAAAATAGATGAACCTAAATGGTGCGATGGCACAGGGGAACATGGAGGCATACTTATTGATTGAACCTATTAAAGTGCCCAATCGGCCATATTGAATGGATTAGTTGTGCAGGTAATACGAAAAAGCATAGACATTAACGACGGAGTTGACGCAGAATCACACAGATGTACATCCATCACGCAGTTCCCTTTCGGAGTAGGCACAGTAAAATATTTTAATATTCGGTGAAAGGCTTGTACATCTGAATGTGCTTATTCCCGCCATGCTGCTCTGTCCTTGCATACCTCTTTTGCTTCAGTTACCCTCATATATGGCTTCAAACATGCCGTCCTGTTCCTAAGACTTAAACTATTCCTCCCCTTAAGAGTCTCTTCTACCGCACATCCTTCGTACACCCCGTCCTTGCATGCTTATTTTGCTTCTGTTACTCATATAGAATCATCTACAAAAACGCTGTTCTCTAAAATCTAATCTAAAAAAAAATTATGCTGTAATGAGTTGAAAATTGACAATTAGTTGTAATTGATTATCGCTTGCTTTATGCGGGGAATTGGTTCACTCTCGGTATCAAATGGTTTACGCGTATTGGGTACCGCATTGGAATCGGCCTCTTATTCCGTTATTGTTTCCAATAGCAGAGCATTGTTGGCTGTTTACGTGTCAAAACTTCTTAAAGCCTCATCCATTGATTCAAGAAGAGAATAGATTGTAACCATGTGCTACGAAAGCACAAGGGAATATTGAAGCCATTAAAATGTCTAATCTACTATATTACAAGGATTAGTGGTGCAGATAATATGCCGAAAACATTGGTATAAGCAATCATTATAATTTATTTTATGTTCACAGTTACAAACGCAATTTCGAACATATTAAAAGCTGCGACCTCCCGTTTATCAAGTGTGGAGTTAACCCCGCCGTCGAAGGCCGGTAAATTTCTGGTTGCGGCGGCATAATAAAGATTTATCCAGATAAATTAATTTTTGAAATAAAATAGTTTCTAAAGAAAGTACGGAATCATTCATAACATTTATGGACTAATAACACGTGATAGATATGTTGAGTGGACCATTTTTCGCGAGGAACTGGCCTATTTTTCATGCGCTAAGAAGCCATTTATTCTCTTTTTACATGCTTTACTTTAACTCGCTTATCCAAGGATCCATGGTTACCACTTCATTTTTAATAAATCAATAATAAAATAATGAAATACCTTTCCTATATTGTGATTCGAGGTGGAATAGTGGTAAAGTATCTAACTCTTGCCCCGAAAGACAACAAACAATTAGAAAGTCGTCGCATCAAATCCACAACCTGGCGATATTTGTCTAGTAACTATTTTAGCCCTAGTTAATGAAATGTTTATAAAAAATTGCTAGTACAAGTGTTAAATACAAGTACTATGAAGATTTTTTTAACCAGGACTAAAAATAAGAAAAAAGACATTTTAGCATGCTTTTCTAAAAAAATAAAATGTTATTAAAAATCTAAAAAAAAGAAATATCTTAACATCGTACTAAAAAAGAAAATGTAATATTTTCTCTGGTGAATGAAAGTTTAGTCTAGTTCTAGAAATAATTAAATTCCATTCATAAAAATTAGCCGCACAATGACAAGACCACAACGAAAAGCATGGGGTGTGACCTCATTTATATTTAGCACCTTAACTTCAGCATACAATTTCTAGAAAATCTTAAATTGAACTTAAGTTCTCTATTGAATTGAATACCAAAATCTTCATATTTAATGAATTTATACTGATATCGAATATAAAGGAGCGCCCCATGCTTTTCGTTGTGGTCTTGTGTGGCTAATTTCCTTGAATTGAATTAAAAAAATTTCATTCACTTGAGAAAATATAAAATATGTTTTTTAGTTCAAAGCTAAGATATTACTTTAAGAATTGTTAATAAAAGTTAATTTTTTAGAAAAGCATGCTTTTTTTTTGTTTAATCTATGGTTAGCTGACTTGGTCACGGCTTCGCCCAAGTGCTCTGGAGTGTGTCAAAGCCTTGGCGGGGTCCCTCGGCTCTTCCTAATGACATTGGCGTGGCATTGACAGCATGACGGCGGGCGTGAGTCGGAACGGAGCCTAAATCACATTTCTGGAGTACGTCGGGTGCATCAATTTCGCCGTGCATTCCGCGTCGTCATAGTTTCGTCGTCTCGGGGGTCTATTACCTCCCTTCGGTGAAGCCGTAATGACATTGTAGTGGAAGTGGGGTCGGGTCGCTTGTTACGACGGTAGGGGGACTTGGGGGGAAGACTGATTTAGGGAGAAGGCGTGGGAATGGGAGCTGGGGCAACGGTTGACCTTGCCTCTGGGAAAGTGGGACCTTCGTAGATGAGTTCCGGTCGGCTGGACTCGCTTGAAGGAGGTGGCTGGATACAAGTTGATGCAACGGCCGGTAGTTGGCGGGTGGTTCTCCAGAACAAGGAAATCCTCCCTAGGTACACCTGTTTATCGCCATAAGGTTCTTTTTCCCTTACCTATGCATACGACGTCTTTAAGCGTTTTTCTTGCAGTTTTACTAGCTTTCTAAGGCAATGAGTAGTACTGGTTGGTTCGGCGCTGCGAATTCCATACATGAATTTACAATGTATTGTTAAAATGCAATTGTATCTATTACTAGCTGTAGTAAAAGTTATGTTTGAATGATTTTTTATATTTTTTATGAAAAATGCAGGAGTTAAAGCATTTAATTTTAAGTATAGCGATTTTAAGCGCTTCACAGTTTTCAAATGTTGACTTAACGCAAAACGTAACCTTTATTACTAACCACATTAAAAGAATGAGAGAAAGGTTCATATCGTAAACTGTACCGATATTTTGGCTTGTTCGTGTTGGTAACATCACTGTCCTGGGTGAAACATCTCGGTGGTCGACGTATCCTCGGAGCGCAGGTGGCAGCGCCGTCACCGAAATAATTATGATTTACAATATATATATATATATATAAATTCATACATTCATAGGAAATAGAAATGGATAGGAACACATAAAAGGACGAACACAGGGTTTGGTGGGGAAGATGAAAATGAGTCGAATCCAGACAGAAAAAATTTCACCTTAGCCGGGAAAAATTTTTTCTGTCTGGATTCGACTCATTTTCATCTTCCCCACCAAACCCTGTGTTCATCCTTTTATGTGTTCCTATCCATTTCTATTTCCTATGAATGTATGAATTTATTCGCGCCTTTGAGCGTCATGTTTTCGAATGATTTAGTATATATATATATATAAATAGACTATGCCACAGGTGGGGCGGAATTAAATATAAACACATAAAAAAAGAACACTCACAATATTAGTTGATATTTCGGTTGCTAGAACCTTTCTCAAAGGAAGACGGATACAGAATGCATTCTGCATTCTGTATCCGTCTTCCTTTGAGAAAGGTTCTAGCAACCGAAATATCAACTAATATTGTGAGTGTTCTTTTTTTATGTGTTTATATTTAATTCCGCCCCACCTGTGGCATAGTCTATTTACATTATCGCGTGTGTGATTTTCCACGAACTCGTGTATATATATATATATATATATATATATATATATATATATATATATATATATATATATATAATATTGATTCGTGTGAATATATGTATATATACATATATATATAGATAAACTTTGCCACAAGTAGGGCGTAATTAAACATAGACACAAAAAAAGGAACACACAGACAATAATTTCTGATATTTCGGATGCTAAACGCAACCTTTCTCACAGAAGGAAGGATACAAAAAAACATACTTTTTTTGTATCCTTCCTTCTGTGAGAAAGGTTGCGTTTAGCATCCGAAATATCAGAAATTATTGTGTGAGTGTTCCTTTTTTTTGTCTATGTTTTATTCCGCCCTACTTGTGGCAAAGTTTATCTAAATTATCACGTGAGTGATTTTTCCACAAACTGGTTATATATATAATATGAAGGAGTTTATTTATTGGTTGGTTGGTTGTTTCGAGAGTTGACCAACAGCTAAGGTCACTGCGTCATTAAGGAGAGGTGGGTATGGGAAATTGTTCTAATGGGAATAAAGTAAGAGAGGAGTTTAAACCCGGCGTCGGCATTAGTCTACTCTCAAGGTGCAAATCGGTACAAAATTGCACCAGCGGACGGAGTATTGCTCTTGGAGTGCTCTTCACATAACACTCGAGTAGGAATCGAGTGTTCTCTAAAAATTCCTCGCCGCCGCTGGGATATGAACCCTAGCCCTTAGTATGGGAAACCAGTAGCATATCAACCAAACCAACCATATCCTCCTTATTTATATATTGGGAACAATGTAAGTAGGCAATAATCCAAGTGGCAACGACAGAAGTGAACTTATTTAATAAAATGTGTTTGCATACAAGTATTTAAATTAACACAGAGTTAGTTACAATACTTACTAACTGAAGTACGTGAAATACCTTCCCACGATGATATGCTAGAGTGAGATGAGTTGATAAAACTAGTGTGGGATTCTAACTAAGAGGTCACATAGTAATAGTTATCTCAGTGAAATATGAAGTTATCTTGAAATGCTTCATAGGGATATCTATCTAGGGAACGAATATAATGAACAGCAAATAGGGATTGCGCCTCAGTGAAAATCAACTACCAAATCTAGCGGCTTAAAAATAAGAGTGCCTTGTTTCCAAACCGAATAAAGCTCTTTTGTAATAGTTAAAATTTAAAACTAGGCATTATTATAAGTGTAACTCCTATTTTTCCGACGGTTTGAAATAATTTCCACGTTACCATCGTTCCGAGTTTGTGAATGTACGCTGTCATAAGACGTCGTGAGTTAGGCGACCGCTTTAGATGTTGCAGTTTTTATGGAAGGACTAGTCGTACAACGATTGACTAATACCAGAGCACAACATTAAGCTCTCAAGTGCGTTTGAACCACTGCTCCCAACTTACCTTCTCATGAATTTCCAATCTCTGTGAAAAGCGCAAATTATATGGCACGCAGTCACGCTCACGACTATAAAGATATACACCAAAGAGGTTTAAATTCCACGTGAAAAAATCATTTGACTTGACCAAGATTCAAGCCCGGATCAGGCCGGTCATTGTCTTAGACAGTTACACTACCAAGCCATCCTTCTAACATGTCTTCAGTAATGAGCAAGTACTTTTCTCTAGACACACCTTTGGATAAAAATATAAACCTAAGCAAAGGAATCATCTTTTGCAGGTTCTCCCTTCAAATTATTCACAAATTCTCTTATCCTTTTACGAGAAACATATGGGGCAGATTTAATGAGCTCTCCCAAATTTAGCTCGTTCTTTCCCCGTCGGTCAACTTCAAAGAAAGGTCACAAAAAGAGTTTTGTGCCTGCCGAATGAGGATTTTAATTTGAACTTCTCAAAAGAATTTACTAGCCGGAAAAACCATGAGGAAGGAGTGCGTACATTTACCCCGTGAAAATTTTTCTTTAAAATACTAATCAGCTCTTGAAGCTAGAAATAATTAGTCCTGTGCTACATTATAATTTATAAAATTGTCAAAGTATTAAAGCATTATTTTCACCTTCGCTTAACCCGAGCAAATATACTCATCAATTAACTTATGATTTCTAAAATGGCCCTGAAGTTAAATATTGCGTGACGTAATGTTAAATTTTATTTCCTTGAAAATACGTAAGACACAATTTCCTCAAATAATTCTTTGAACTTTGAGTTTCAGAAAAAAGCTTTTTGTCGTTTGCCGGCATCTTTTGTGGCCCCGCAGTATAAGAAGCCACAAGATATTACATGTATTTCTCCCTTCAAATCAAATTCTCTGCTGCAAAGTCTATGAGTTATTAGTTGGGAATGGCGTAAAAGATTTAATACCTAACGTTTATACCTCATGTGGTTCACTCCAACCAGGTGGCTTTTGAGAACGGCCTGGGTGAACAATGTATCTCTGTAGCCATTCCGCGAACCCAGTCGTCAATGGTGAGCGAGGATGTCCCAGGGAATATATGGGTAAAAGTCCAGTACATTAACTGTTTCGTCCTAAGGAAGAATACATTTCTCCCCTCAAAAGTGATTCCCCCATTTATTCAACATCCAAAACTCCATACCCCTAATCCACTTTGAAGAGAGCTCATCATGAGAATGTCATATGCGTGAGTTTATGTTACGCTTTGGCATCCCGTGTGAATATCTCCATTTTCATCGGCGTCTAAGTGTAACTGAAAAATTAGCTGGAAATAATTTTATATTTTGTAGTAAAACAGCTACAAAAATTGCAAATAAAACATGAAGCTATTATAATTTATTGGAAAAAGCTCTTTAATTGCCCAGCTACCCGCCAGCAGGTTCTACATCCGCCTGGCTTCGGTGATTTTCAGAGAAAGTCGAAGACGAGTGTTTTTTGTAATATTTGTTTAATTTAAGCCCTCGTATATTGTATATTTAAAAATTATATATTTATATTGTTTACATAAAAAAAGCTTATCATTTTTACATGCTTTACTTTAACTCGCATTTCCATGGATCCACAGATCCACGGTTACCACTTCATTTAGAAATAAATAATAATAATGTATTGAAACACATTGTGGTTTGAAGTGGAATAGTGTTAAAGCATCCAACTCTCGTGCCGAGGAATATATAGAGAGTCGTTGCATCAAGTCCACAACCTGGCGATTTTATACTAGTAAACAGTCCTATTTTTTTAGTCCTAGTTAATAAAATGCTTATAGAGCAACTGGTGTTGTTTCGTAAATATTTTATCAACTAGGACTAAAAAAATATCATGCTTTTCTAAGAAAATTAAATTTTATTAAAATGTCTGAAAAAAAGAAATATCTTAACATAGTACTAAAAATAATATTTTCTCAATTGAATGAATGTTTAGCCTAGTACTGAAAATAATTAAATTCAATTCAAGGAAATTAACCACACGATGGATTAACTATGAACATGTTTAAAGTTGTATATTTATGCGAGACCACAACGATAAACATGGGGTGCGACCATATTTCACACCTTAACTTTAGTTCATTTTCAGATTTTCTAGAAATTGCATATTGAAGCTCTCTTTTCCATTGAATACCAAAATCTTCATATTTAATGAATTTATGTTGATTACGAATATGAAAGTGCGCCCCATGCTTTTTGTTGTGGTCTTGCATAAATAGATAATTTTAAACATGTTATATTGTTTAATACATAATTTTTTCTATTTATATTCATAGGTAATCCATTGTGTGGCTAATTTCCTTGAATTGAATTTAATTATCTTCAGTACTAGGCTAAAATTTCATTCACTCGAGAAAATATTATTTTTTTCTTTTTCAGTTGTTAGGACATTTATATTTTTATTTTTAACAGTTTTATTTTTTTAGAAAAGCATGCTTAATTTTTTTTCTGTTCTGCATGGACAATATACCTTTGAATCAATTAATGGAAAATTACCATCGAATTAAGAAAGCATTTTTTAAATATTGGCAAGGTTTTTCGATTTCAGCCTTGGGCTCCAGTCGTTTGACTCTCAAGAAGTGGGATTGGCAGTGAAGGCGAAAGAGATTGAGGGCCTGCTGCTGATGGTTCCTGATTCAGGGCGGAGATCGAGGGCTGCGGCCGGTGATGGCTCAGGAGGGGTTCGTAAAAATTGTCACTAATCGAGGGGAAGGCTGTAGGCGTTGATCCCTTGGAATGGAGAGGGAAGCGTAGAGACACTCGGAGTGAAGGGATGGTGGACTTATAAAAGATTAACGATCGTTGAAAAACCATTAAAAATAGTCTACCTTATAGCCCTTTAATGGAAGGGAGTACATCGTTCCCGGTTGGTATCTGTGGACACCAGAGATCCGTGTTTTTTTCTCCTTAGAATAGACGACAAAGGGAAAGATAGACCGCATTGGTTACGGCACTGAAAAATTTAAGAGTGGCATGTTTACGATGTGGATGTGCGTTTGCAGCAGAATGATAGGAAGGAGCTGGTGGTCGATTCACTTGGACGCGCCGTATATAGCCGCAGCTTCCTCCTTTAGTCGCGAAGTGCGAAAGCTATCTGTTCGTCTTGGTTGTCTTTCAAACTGTCCGCCATTGTCCACCCCTGCCAATCTTCCCTCGTCCTCAATATCAGCGCAACCTGCGTGCCCCTGCCCTGGGGTGCCCTTCTTGGATGACGCACGCCGCATTGTGTTCGCCTCGAGAGGTCCTTTGGGGGCAGGGGTGGGTTGGTTTGCCCCCCTCACCCAGGGGCGTACCGCAGGGTTGGAGTCCTCGTTTCTGGGGGAAGGGCGAGGCATCGGAAGTCGGTCGAGGGTCATCGGTTGGGGTGGCGGGGGAAGGCTCGGGTCACCTCCGGTCTCGGGGGCGTGCGGGTGATTAGGGGGGCAGTGGGGCAGAGGGGTTGGGTGCGGTGGCCGGAGGAGCAGATGAGGAAGTGGGATCGTGGCGCAGATCTCAAGACAGGTGTTTAAAGGAGCTGATCTCTGAACGTCGCATCTGTGCACGTGCCGAGAATTCACATAGATTCTACGATGGTGGGGTTCCATGATGCTGCAGTAATTTTATGCTTAAGCAACAGAAATACATCCTTGGAATAAAGGATTTTTCTTGTCATGATATGGATACTAGTGAAATACGTGATTTACTGTGAATATCACTGAGTTCCGTCAGATATCTTGACCATTTTTCATGAGGCCATTATCTGGGTGGCTATCATCATGTATCCTTATGCCTCTTGATATTAACATCCTCTGTAATTAAGTGACCGTCGAATCAAACAACTTCATAACGGGGTAGTTTTGGGTAGAATTTTTGTATTTAAACGGCACACTCGGGAATATTTTTTACAGTGAACGCATTTGATGAGATGGTAAAAAAAACTTAATTAAAATAAGACTGGTGAATTTAATATTAAATGTAATGAGATTTTAAAAAAATATTTTACCCTGCGCCAGTGCACCTACCTTCAGCGAAGAATTTTTCCACGAGTTATAGCGTAGAAATAACGTTTTAGAGTCTAAGATTCTAATGCCTATCTCTAACGTCACAGAAGGAAGATAACCAATTATTTTTGGTACACTAATAACATGAAAATGTTAGCTGACACCTCCAGTGTAACAGATTCCTCGCAAAAAGGATCGTTTTGATGGCCCTATATGCCTGTTCATTTTGTAGACTGTCCGTTTATACGGATTACAATATCATTTTACGATTTAATTAGAATTTTTGGTTTACCGTACACGTATTTTAGTAGTAAATAGTGTTGTTTTTCCATTTGGGCAAATATTTCGAAGAATACGAGAGTGATCCTCACCCGAGGAATACAAAATCTCGGCCTTTGACTGAATGAAAGAATTTGTTTCCCGTAAGTCTGGCCAAGCTGCCCCTTTTAAGAAGCGCGAGAGCCTGAAACGAGGTCTGAAGAGCGATGACATGCTACGAATTCTTGTCCAATCCCGAACAGTTTTGAAAGTCCCTAAGTAGCTAAGTAGAGCCAAGAATCACCCGGCGATGCTGTACAAAGGCATGTTTTTCATCCTAGTGACTGACTGATTTAATGCAACTTAGTACTGATTTATGTTTACTTTTCTGTTTAAAGAGATAATTGCAGGAAAAATGCTGGTATGTTCAATGTTTATCACGTAGGGTACTGAAAATCACCTAAATGCGTGTATTTACGCGGAGAAATGACATTGAGTATTTAGACTTCATAGAATATCTCCTCCAGTTCCGAAGACCAGTAATTTCTCCTCGGAAGCAAGCGACTATATATTTCCTTAGGGTAGTTTGAGCGAAAAATCATTTCACCCAGAATTTGAGGAATTTGACTTAATTTTAAAGAAAATACTCCCATATTTAAAATTATATCAAAATATAAACCCCCTGCCGAATTACTTTAAGTGCAATTTATCTGAAAATACGAGCTGTGCGATCCAGAGGGATAGCATTGAAAATATTAGGAATACATAACTCCTAGATTTTTACAAAAACTGTGTGTACTTTGTATGTTTTCTCAACTATTTATAAAAAATAATCTAATACTCACCGCAATAATTTTTACGAAGTCGCAAAAAAACCTGCTCTTCTGAAAGGCTTTTTAGCAGTTCGGCGTGAAAAAGTATGTCAAGTTAGATACTTATGTAGATATATTTATATAATTATTGAGACTTTTTGTAAAATGTAACTATATTTTTACGCCAATAATGTCACAATGTTAACTTCATACTTCTAATAGACACTGAAATCAAAAAATAATTTTCGAATATGGTCTCCTATATGACTAGGGAGCTATCTCGCTCAAACTACCTTAAGTTTACGTCCAGTTCTTAAATATGACGAGCGTTCCTATGATTGAGATGCTGCATGATGTTCTACGAACTTTTGATCAAGTGAAAGTGCTATCGCTGATGTTAAGATTTTCGCAGTGGTTGGTGGGTGCTGAGCTAGCTCTCGAGTTTTACTGCGGCGTGTGAGACCTTTTGTCTCTCTCGGCACTCCCCCTCGCCTTACGGAGGGTGTCTTTCGGGAGGGAGCACCTCCTTCTACTCTCCCGGAGAGAGCGTACCCTTCGCCCTAGAAGACAACGCGTGCCGCACCGGGAAGGGTAAACCCTGAGACATGCCGAACATCTCGTACCTGAGAAGAAAATGGAATCGGCAGTAGCTAGCTGGAATTTCTTCATAATGAAATGATGAATTTGCAGAGTTAATTCATCATTTTGAACCTGAGAGTCAGAAAACGAACCTGAGTTAAATTTTATTCCGTTGAATACAGCTGGCATACGTTCTTAAATCATGAGTATGTTTTTGTAAAATGAGGTTATCTTTTCAAGTCCTAAAATATATTTCATAGAATGAAACAACCAGGCCTTCGAATTACCTCCCCACCATTGAGGCCTTGATGATCAGGTCATTACTAAGTTGAAATATTGGTTGGCAAGTTTATTTAAACATTTTTGTGATGGAAAAATATAGAGGGAAACGTCTAAAGAGGAAGTCCAAGGGACAAATACATAGACAAAGTAAAAAGTAGTGGATATAAGATGTGCAACCAGCGAGTAAGGGAACTAGTACTAGGTAGGGAGGAATGGTGGGCTGCTGTCAACTAATTTGACCTCATTTTATGAAAAAAAAAAAAATGAGTAACCACTTAGTAATGTCGGAAAATATTATGTTATCGTGAAAGAATAATCAGATTCCTGTGATTCGCAGCACCTACGGTCAAACAATTTAAAAAATAGTGTAATTTGAAACAATCTTACCTCATTTTATGAAAAAAAAAGTCGAGTAACCACTTAGTAGCGCCAAAAAATCTGGAGCAATCATGAGAAAATAATCAGATTCCTGTGATTTACAGCACCTACAGACAAATAATTTAAAAAATTAGTTTAATTCAAACCAATTTTACCACATTTTATAAAAAAAAGTTGAGTAACCAATTAGTAACCCCGGAAAATCTGGCGTAGTAATGAAAAAATAATGAGATTTCCGTGATTAACAGCGCCTACAGTCAAAATATTTAAAAATTGTTGTAACTTGAACCAATTTTACCTCATCTTATGAGAAAATAAGTGGTGTAACCACTTAGTAACGCCGAAAAATCTTGTGAAATCATAATAAAATAATCACATTCCTGTGATTTACACTACCTGCGGTCAAATAATTTAAAAATTAGTGTAATTGGAAACAATCTTAACTCATTTAATGAAAGAAAGACGAGTAACCACTTAGTAATGCCGAGAAATCTAGTGTAATCATAAGATAATAATCAGACTCCTGTGTTTAACAGCACCTACAGTCAAATCATTTAAAAATTAGTGTAACTTAAACTAATTTTACCTCATTTTACGATAAAAAAGTTGTGTAACCACTTTTTAACGCCAAAAAATCTGGCGTAATCATAAGAAAATAATCAGATTCCTGAGATTATACCTACAGTCAAATAATTTAAAAAATAATGTAATTTTAGAGAAACCATTTTTGGTTGGCTGGAGAAACGGTTCTCCGTTTACGATGCAAATCCTCGGCCTCCCCTGGCTCTGGGCTGTCGAGGTCACAGCGCTCCGTGCGTCCGCCGTCGGTGGGTAGGTAGGCGAGGGATCGGGGGGCTGCTTCCTATTTCAACCTTCCGTCATCCGGAAGGCAGAGTGCCACGTTTAGGAAGCGGGTACAGGGGTGGAATATGGGCTTGGGGGAAGAAGGGTGTGGTGACGGTATTGAGAAGGGGTTGGTTATGTGTCGGAGAGAGGGAGATGGGGAGGGAAGTGTTCCGACACCGAGGGGGCGCTTTCACATGGAGGGGGGAGCTGAATAGAATGTGGGTGGAGTTGGGGGGTTGGGAGGAGGGGTGTGGACGGCCGATCGATGGGGGAGGTTTGATGGTGGCAGAGGGGAGGAGAAGAAAGTGGGAGGGAGGAGGGGGAGGTGGCGAGGAAGACCTCTTTTGAATAAAAATAGGGAAGAATGTGTCCGAAAGTGAAATGCTTGAGAAGAGTAATCGATGGTAGGTGACATTGCGGAATCGGCACGTGAGTTATGGCGGCGCTGGTGAGTGGGAACTCGCTGAGGAAGCGGGAAAAATCATCCTTTAATGTTGAGGTGAATAGGGATGCAAGATTAACGGTTATGGGGATATTTAAATGTCCGTGCGGTCGCCAGAAATGGATGAGACTTCACGGAGAAAGGTTCCCGGCATCCCATGGGATGAGAGCGGACTGTAACAGCCTCCGTGAATTCCCACACGGATGAATTGGGGGCGCTTCTGATGCTCGGAGTTTTATGCCTTCCACTTGGGATATTAATTCGGCACGGAAAAGTTTGCTTGTTTTTTTTACAAAGTCAGTTATTTCGCCAAGAGTTGATGCGCTTCGGTGGAATTACGAATGGTTACTCTGCGAAAAAGGAACTGTAGCCTTTAGTACTGAATTGATACTGGTGCAAGAGCATGGTGTGCGAATACATACTTAGTTCATCTTCCAGTCATGTAATATTGTAGCTCTATTGGTAAGTAATACATTATAGAAACAATAATATTTTGAACTTCACAGCTCCGTAAGTATTTGCTTTCCTAACCTTTAAAAATAAACGTATTATCGTAGAAGATTGATTTGATGCTTCACTGGCGCATGCTAGTTGTGAAGTCTATTCGGGATCTCCCCCGGGGAAAATTTTTCTGCCTACAATTTGCTGGCTGAGTCTTCATTCGAATCGTAGGCAGCAATGCAGAATTTGACTCTGTGGAGATACTGAATAGACTTCGCCATTTGCATCGCATGGAGCACACATCCTAGGAGCCTTCAAGTGCTGGAGGGATGAGTACCGTTCCCGTTAACGGGACCGGTCATCACACGTCGTATACGTCACCATTGAAGAACACCGGCCATATCTCATTGAGCCTAGAAGATAAGTACATGCACAAGTTCGGCGTCTCTCAAGTGTGAAATGGCAATCAAATCCGTATTTAGGATTTCATAGAGTGGGCTTAGTGTAACTGAAGTCAGAAACTCCCGAAAAATTAATCCCGATGAAGAGGTCACCTTTTTAACAATCCATTCCATATCACGCTCCAGACATCCAATTCTTTTAGTTTTTCCATTCCTTCTTCCCATTAACCTGCATAGGCTATAGTGTTAAGGCATTCCTTGGAGTTTAGACCCTTTTGCTGTGAAGTTCGTTAGCATCCGAATGGCTATTTTCATCCGCTGGTTGCAGAGTTTGATATTACCTTAATACCTAAAAACTCCCTCTACTTCGGAGATCGAGCGAGAGGTAATGCATTTACAGCAATCATTTTTTTCTACCATGCTACAACGGTTTTAAAAAATATTGCAATTTCTGCATAAAACAATACAAGTTAGAATTTAACACAAAAAAATGGGAAAAATGTTTTTGTGGATGCTTGACTTATATCATGAGCTAAAACAGTACTCATTTAACGCATGAATTGATCGGCGCGACCTCCTCCTTGTTGAAGAATAATTTTCGAAGTCGCTAAAATGGTGAAAAAAGCCGATGAATACAAATATTTCAGTTGATGGAAACAAGGCCACGCTTAAAAATCGAACCGCGTCCAGTATAAAGTACCCTCGGAACGGGAGAGTGGGCTAAAAGTTGCTGTCGCTTGAAATAATAGCTCTCAGTTGTGGGCGTTAAGTGTTCAGTGTGGTGGCTGGACATGTAAGGGGGACCTCGGCTGACCGTTCGGCATTCGCATCGGAAGAACACCCGTGAGGCACGGGAGGAATTTATCACCTTGACTCCCCACTCTCCTCTCGTTTTCCTCCTCCTCCCCGGGAAGTAATGTACGCCTGGCTACCCCTATCGTCCATCGAACACGACGTTTCTTCTCCGTCACTATGTGCATGGTGTAGCTTTTGCAAAAGTTCCTGGCGCTGCGAAAGGGACGATTTTGGGACATGGGCTACGGAAATTTCAAGATCATGTGAAACGAGAGAGAAAGGTTGTTTATTGTTAAGGATCCGTCAGAAAACCTTTCTTATTGCTGCCAACACAAGCGTTCCGAGTAGTGGGAAGACTCACGGCTTCATGTCGTCCCGTTTCGACTGTTTTCACAATGAGACCTCAAGACAAGGTACCAGGTAAAGTCATTGCAATTTTTGTCAGGTGATTTTAAGCACTTACCTGACTTGTGCATGCATCGTGTCGTATAGCTTGGTGCCCCTGCCTCACTGTCCTTCGTTGCTTCCCTCTCTTCCTCTCAGTTCTTCCCCTTCAGCCCCTTCCCTCCTTGTCGCGCAGGTCTGCGCCAGGAACCTTTGCGAGTTCTATTCATGTGCACAAATATATGGGGTGTTAAATAACAAGTAGCCTATCTGTGCAACAGTATGCTCATGTATGTGTCTTCCGCCACAAAGGTTGCAACGCTGAAGTTGAAGAAGCAGGTACACGGTTGTAAACTTCCCCCCATATAGGAATAGAATAAACCATAAGGAACACAAGGGTTAACTTAGAGGATGAAAACGTTTTTATTGTTAATTCTGTTTTATGAAACTGCAACGTTTTTATGCAAAAAATGGTGTAATAAACAGAATGTCAATGCTTATTAAAAAGAATACCTTTAGTAGGTAATTGAAAGTTAAGAATATATATTTATACTAATTCATTTGTACCTTCTTAAATTAATAAATAAATATAGTTATTATGCCTTCAAATCACTAAGGTAAATTTTTCCATCGCTTTTTACTAAACGAAATAATCTTCTGATTGAACTTCATGGGTCACTAGATTTAGATTCCGATGCTCACAAGAGACATTTTCTATTGTTTACTCAATAGAATTAAAAATCCAGATTTAGTTTTTTTCAGTTTTGCATTATTTTGCAAAACCATACGGGTCCTTATAAGCATAATGATAAACAGTAAGAAGTATTGCCACTACACGAAAAATTCCTATAAGGTCACCAGAATACGAAAACTTTTCCATGAACTTTACGAAGTCACAATTAGATTTTAATGCCTAATTTGTTGTAAGGTAGGAAGTGAGCGCAGCGCGTCCCACAAAATTAGATTCATAAATGGAAACGAGTGATGAATATTTCTCAACGAGATAATCATTTTTCTTTTCTTGCGTTGTCACCGAGGAATTAAAAAATAACTCATCCACCGAGTGACCCGAGTGTTCTTTTGAGTGAACATATTTATACTCTCTTATCTTTTTATAACATTAAGTAACATCATCGACTGCTATATTATGCTAGAAAGCCCGAGAATTCTTGTTTATGTATATGTTAAGTTTTAAAACACTGATTCTACTAAAATTTTCCTCTTCAACGATTTCCTTTCGGTCCAAGCCATGCGCGTTGGGTTTTTTCCTTCCTTGTCATCTGTATTGATACAGTTGGTGAATTATACACTTCTAAATTATGATTGAAAAGATGCGCTCATTTAAATGCCAAAGAGCACGGTGGATATCAGACCTTTTCTGGAGATTGCCTACGCGGAGTTTTATAACAAAATAGCTCAGGTCTAATGAATAACTTCATTTTCCCGTTGAGTAGCTCTGTGCGTCTTAACAGGAAACTGTTGAAAATGCTTTGTCTCTTCCTTTTGCCGCAAAGTGTTCATCCCGCCTGCCGCATCCAGATAATTAGCCGAGGCGCAGTTCAGCCATGTTGAAATATGCAAGGGATGGAAAAGGGAAAGGATTTCGGTGCTAGGGCATGAAAGTTTCTTTGCTTACCCGCCATCACCAATCCTGAGGATGATATTTTAAAAACTCGAATTTCACTCTCCCTCCTCAAAGATTAACTTTCGTGTTTAATTACAATTTCTTGGTTAACTGATAAATGTTAAGGCATGATCCTGGTCATATGATGGAAAATGATTATTTCAAGCCGATAGCGCTTGCTTAAGGAGTTCCAAAGCCATCACCTTAATGAAAGTCATTGGCTTCGCAATCGCCTCCTATCGTACTACTCAATCGTAAGAGGTCTATTACATTCAGGCTAATGTATTAATGAATTTTTACCGCTTCTGATGTATTCATAGATTCTATCAAGAATTTCAGTTGATGCCGAAGTTTACTCATGGAGTATGCTTTTTATAAAACGTCTCCATACCAGTTGGTTTCCTGTAGACGCTGAAACTATTTTTGTTCTCACAGTTGGGAATGGTTAAGTGCAAAAAGTTTTAAATACCTTCAAATTCCATTCGAACAATGAACCGAGTGTAAATTTTCGGCATTCTATAGGAATTAATTTTTTTTACTGCTTGTCTAACAAATAATAAAATCATCGGTTTATCTGAACCAATAAAAAGTGTTGTTGTCAAAGGTATGGTATGAATTTAAAGCCTTTTTCCTTGAGAGATATATCTGAATGGTTTCAGGAGGTTTCGTATGGAGATTTCAGTGATAAAAGAGGCAAATCAATTTTCATTCCTCCTTGTTCTTAAAAAGGTTATGCAATGTTCTTAAGCCCTTCTTACTTGAGATAGGTAGCATTTGTAATACAGGCAAGGCCAGTGGAACGATGGCCGCATTCACAATCTACCATCACCGTTTTCCTGAATGGTGAGCCAGGCCTGGTGCCACCACCGCATGCGACGCCGCAAGGGTGGCCACAGAGTCAAGAAAGGCATCGCATGAACTTCCTACAAATGCCAGCACCTTCTGATAGTGAAACTCTTTCCCTTGGTCAGCTGGAAAGATAATCAGGAGCATTTGAAAGTGCTGAAAATTTTACGGTGAAAATTCGTTGGTTAAAGTCTTCGTAGTAATGTTTTAGATTCACATGCTTCCACGGCTAAGGTCATTTCGCACATTTCTGCCTTTTCCGGAAAGTGGCAACTGCACTCGGGCGAGTAGGAAGATGACCACTCCGAATTGAAGCCGATCCCAACGGTGCTTAACATCGGTGACTGATCGAGAACCGGTGTTTCCATCGTGGCATACCGTATTCCGTTAATGTCTTTTCCATCCAGAGAAATGTCTTTGATCATCAGTGGTAATCTGACATTTGCGGAATGGACGGGAAAAAACCAGCACAAAGCGTCCATTTTCCAGAGCCACACCTCCCAGCGCGTCCTCTATACAAGTGTTGCACCTATACCCTCCTCCTATGTCTCTCACATGCATCTTTTCCCATTATGCTGCTACAATCTCATTTTAAGTAACGTCCACTTTTATTTTGCATCCCTTCTTTCAAAGTAACCATGATCCCGCATTTATTTCTAAAAGTTTCAAAGAAATGGTTGTTTTTTTGTTTTGTACGTATTGGAACATTGTGGCAGGCGCGTAGACGACCCTTTTCATGGGGAAGATTCATTTCCGACTGCTAGCTCTTCACGACTGAGTGAGTAAATATCCGACTTTGACTACATAGGTTCCCAGTGTCGCAAATCTTCTTTTCCATCTTTAAAGAGCTAAATCTGTTAATTACATCAAGAAAGCTCTCCGATTGAATGAAATTAGTAAAACAGCTTTGTTTAGTCCAAAACCTGATTATTAATATTTTATGACCGGTTTCCTCCGTTTGGACATCATCAACTTCAATAGTAGATGTCCCAACAGATGAAACCGGTC
Organism: Pyrrhosoma nymphula; assembly: GCA_963573305.1. Taxonomy (NCBI): domain Eukaryota; kingdom Metazoa; phylum Arthropoda; class Insecta; order Odonata; family Coenagrionidae; genus Pyrrhosoma; species Pyrrhosoma nymphula. Next base: position 97,489,695 of record OY754332.1, on the reverse strand, counting down.
GTACAATGTTAAGAAACTGTTGTGGAATTTTATACATTAATTTTATCGTAGTATCTTTCAAAGGGAGAGAATTCCACCTAGTTACGCCGAAAAACATTAATTTAAAAAAATGCTCTGTGTAACTCTTAATCCATTTTGAGTACCTCCCATACGCTGCGTGCGTGTACGTGTATTTTTATGCATCTCGGAAGATATCGTAATCATTATCGCGTAACATTTTGCTGACACTTTCCCACCATCTCTGGCTAAGCGCATTTATGTTGGCAGCGATACCTAATTACCATGTGCTCGGCTCTGCTCTTTTGTTTATCCCTTTCACTCGTGTTTACTCCAACTTGACGTGACGCTTTGCGTGTACGGCTGTCGACAAGTTTCGCTACTACTGTTCTGTGTCTTCTCGGATCGGGGAATGTTTTCCACATTTTTGTGTTTGACCATTTTGTATCTTTCTGAAATTCATACCATTTAGTGACAGAGGTCTGAATCTTTAAAATATCGGACTTTTTCGTACATTTGCATACCGAATCGTATCCCTGGACGTGAGGGAGAGCTCTTCACGTGGGGGGGGGGGGGGGCGTTAGAGATGGTGTATTTTAATCTCCCTCCCTTCACTCTTCGTCTATTGTAGGCCTCATTAATATTCTCCTCCCTCCTCTACCGTCCCCGTCCAACACTCTGAAACCCGTTTTACGATGGAGATTCACGTGAAAATGAATCTCAACCACAATTGGTGCATGTAACGCATTGGGTTTTGGCGGAAACGTTATGATCGTGCGCAAGTGTCACCAGAATATGTTAACATTAAACTTCAAGTTCAACCAGTCCTGACTTGAATCGTTCTCGGTTGGCGCCAGCGTATGCGTAACACGTACCTTGCTTGTGAGTAGGATTACCATATGTCCCGGTTTGGCCACGATAGCCCCGGTTTGAAGGGCATGTCCCGTTATCTCGCCCGATAGGCCAATTTGTCCCGGTTAACTATGAAATGCCACCACTAGGCCCGTTTCCACTGCACGGAGAAATGCGTAGTGTGACCAATTTGTGGCAAGAAAAATGTAGATCGAAAGCATTGTATCAAATTGCATCACGCATTCGCGTAGGCTCGTTACTGAGTATGAACTGTTTATCTTTTGACTAAAGGGAAGAACCCCTGTGATGGAAGCAAAACTGAGCTACGTTCTTTTTAAAGTTTTCCCTAGGGGGAGTCGGTAGAGGAATTTTTCAACCGGGCTGAGAAGGGTTCAGTCACTCCACTGGTAACTGGAGAGAGAATTGAACGGGGTACTCTTAAGGAGTAGGGTGCTTGAACCAGCCTCCGCAACTGTAAGTAATAATTTTATTTTGAAATTACAATCAAAGAATAAATCATCTGTACACCATTAGCTTAACTTTCATTGCTAAAGTTAAGATTTATTCCCTGATCTAGTCTCCTCAAAACTACATATGTCCCGGTTTTGTGTCATCTGAATATGATAACTCTACTGTAACGGAAGCGCGTTTCTTTCTTTTTTTTCACTTCGCGGCGTGTACAAGTTACGCGCTATCAATCTATCCACGCTTACTTTACCTTTCCTGTAGACGTGAGAGATTTAGTTTTATCATTTGATTTTCTACAGTTGTATGTGATAGGTGATCAAATGTGACAAGTGCGCTCGAAAGCAAGTCGCCGGGAAGTGTTTGAGTTTCCAACGCGCGCGCGCAGGCAATCTCGCGTGCCCTTTCACGTGAGTGGCGCAACTCCGAATCTAACGGCCGCGAGCCCGTCGGCTGGAAGAGTGTTTTCGAGACTTCAGCGAGAGGCAGCGAACGAGCTACTGCAATAGTCGCTCTGGAACCCGGTGGTCAACGGTTAGACACGGCTGAGGAACGAGAGACCAGGCACTTACGAGAGAGCACCCCGAGGGACGACGCAAATTGGACGGAAGTAAGTTCATGAGGAGATGGGAGTTGGACGCACGCTCCTTGATAAATTTGTCGAGTGGTCCTACGTTGGAGATTCCCTTGAAGCTTTCCGATCTGGCAGTCCCGTTGGCTAGAAGGTGCTCATCCAGGCCGTTTCTCTCGCAGTCCGTCCGTCCACCCGACCGAACCTGCCACCATCCGGCTGTTTCCTGCAGCGGATAACCGGATCGTAAGACAGGAATCATGCGATTTCCCTGGACATTCGTTCCTTTCCGACCATTTTAAACCCCCGCCGATCAATAAAAGTTCTCACGTGTTCTTATGAAATGCTACAAGCCGCCACTTCAACAGACAACTTGTATTGTATAAAATGGTAAATTGTAAAATAAATTTTCGGATAAGTGACTTTTTTGTGTTAATTTTGATTATTTAAGGTTCGACCACTTCTCACTCTTTCCCCGAACCTTTCAATTGGTGTGGACGCCGCATGCGCCATATCAGTAACTGTAGTTCTTTGGTTAATATTTTGCACGTTCATTATATCACCATAAGCAAATATCGAGCAGATTTTTTGCTTTTCAATTTACTTATCGTCGCCTTGCGCGAACTCGAGATAAGTATATGCCAAAATTAGATTGATTGTTATTCCGCATTTTTCTGTGTTATATTAAAGAATGTTAAACACTCATTAATTTTTTTCCAACCTCCTGTTGGCTGGAAAGAATGTCATGTGTTCAAGGAAGTCTAGGTTTTTTATTTTGTCTTTGTCTTGAAGTTTATTTTATGTATGTGGTAACATTCGGTTTAGTATTTGCTATTCTATGGAGTGTTCATTTTCTCTGATACATGGCTCGTGTCCATAAATTCACGTTCAATTCGACCCCATCACGAATTATCTACTCACCCAACCATAATTTCCCCTTCGAACACCCCCTACGCTCTAAGACCAGTTCAACCCACCTATGACCGGTACGCCGCGGAGAACTAAGTCCGACGAGTTTTCGCATCATCACGCAAGAAGGCCCGTAACAGATCTTACCGTTCCTAAACATGTGTCGCGCTCCATGATCCCACGTATCTAGTGATCAAGGTACCCGACTTACTCTCTGATAGCACGGCTTCGATTCCCGGCTTGAGAAGTGTCAACAGGTCTGTCACACTACACATAGGTATCCATTTTTTAGCCTTATTTTATTTCTTGAGTTCCCACGCCTAGTGTGCTCTTTATAATCGACTGACGTCATAATTATATTGATAAAGGATCAGTTATAATTTAATTCCATTATGCTAAATGTACTCATATCGCAATCCTTAAAACTAAGTGCATCGTCTTCAAGGTTTACAAGAGGCCCTGAAGCCAAATATTGACGATGATTGCCGACGATTGCCAACGAGAGATCCGGTCGACAGGTGATCCGAAACTGGAATCGGACTTGCTACTGTTCATGGTTAACGTTTCAAATCAACGCCAATCGTAAGTTAGGCTTTATTCTTGAGCTGCACCACCAAAACAAGAGTTACTGTCGGTGGCCCAAAATGATAAAAGTACGCTTCTGTTGTCAAATCACAGAAATGAAATACAAAATGACAATCTGCTTATAAGTAAATAGATAAACACAATTGGTTACACTTGAAATAAAATATACAAACAAAAATGCTTTGGAGCTTTCATGCGCATAATAAGTCAAAATAACGTCTCTGTGAATTATTAATTATCAAGCGAGAGCGACCGCTTGGCACTACATTGCAGTAGTCATATTTGGTACCATAGACCAGTAACCCCGCCCACCTCTTCCTCCCCCACACGCTCCCAACCTCAAACAGCGTATATATTCCGTCCTAGGTAAAAGCGCAGTTGACAGTTACAAATTCAACCAATCAGTATATACGTTCAATGCCGTCTGAGAAAGTAAATCAAGTTACTAAAGGATCCAAGATCCAAGCCTTTAAAATTGACTGAGGCAGGCGAGATGTAGTGGAAAGTATACATATTGATTAAGAAACAAGATGGCACTTTTTCCACAAGTTTTATTTCGGTACGACGCGTTTCAACCTATTGCGTATTGTACCTGATTATGACCCAACGCGTATTGTACCTGATGATGACCTAACGGTTGAAACGCGTCGTACCGAAATAAAACTTGTGGAAAAAGTACCATCTTGTTTTTTAATCAATATCCTAGCCTTTTTTTGCATCATCTGATCGTGAAAAATTATTGACTTTTCGTTACCTTCCAAGCCATGTCAATATATTTCATCAAACTTGGGCATTTTAGATATTTTTTATTGTTGTCGTCGTAGGTAATTAGGTGTATTTTTGCCGCCATGATGACTCGGCATTAATGTTTCTAGGTGCAGTGCACAATGAGGGAACTGAGATTTTAATTCTTCCCTACTAATTACGTGTAAGTTTTCATAAGCTATTTTTGTCAATAGTTTTATATGTTAAATCATGAAATAATTGACGTTTAAGACCGATTAACATGGCATCGAAACCATTTATTCAAAATCGCGTCGGCTGCTACACATCCATTATGGCGTCCTGGCTACGTCATATCTGCCTAACCGAAAGGCCTTTGAGCGGCGGCACCCCATTGGTGGTAGGTTTGAATGCTCAACTGCTCTATTATCTTGGACGGACTTAAGTGTGTGCATTCTTCAAAAAAAAATAATTTGGCCATGTCCTTGACGCGGGCAAGTCTTGAGCGGCTCTCACCACAGCCGAGAAGACGCAATGGAGACTCGGAAATTAGGGCACTAGCTTTTTTTTAAAAGGGTCCCTTGTGTTTTCATTCCCTCCCCGTAGAAAAAAATGGGAGGATTTGTGGTGTGAGAAGGTCGGAAGAAATGAGAGGAAGAGAACGGAAGTGGGAAAAATTAATGCGGGCGAAAGTTTTTTCCCTTGGCGCCATTGTGTCACGTGACCCGGGTACCCTGGAAATGCGGATGGAGAGTGGTTTCCATGCGTAGTTTTGAGTCAAGCGGGGCGTTTGGTGCAAATAATTAATTGCGGTGGTGAACGTAGGAAGATTTTCCGGCTCTTTGAGAGCGGGGTGGATGGCGCAGTGGGAAGAAAGGGACTCAGAACCTCCCAAGCGCCTAGCGGCCGGGGGAACGTGCAAGGTTCCGATTTGTACTGGGAGGAGTGCTGCATGCCTAGTGTGGAATCACCCCGTGCCACACACCCTATTGGTGGCTTGCACGGTACTTCGTAGATGTAGATGAAGTAGTAGTTGAAATATTTCAAGAACTATAATGTAATGTTTTGCCCTACATAAAGGCATGTTATGTAGCTAGAGTTTTTGGTGCAGTATTCGAAATTATATTTAATTAAGTTTTTTCCGAATATTGGACTCAGCGTGACACCTAGATATTTGGAAACAACAATTATAATAATATAAAACGTATTGTTCCACGTTTAAATGAAAACCTGTAAGCATGGCATCGAATTATTAGGAAATATATGCCATGTTCCATAAGACAACGTGTAAAAATAATTTTTAATTGCCGAAAAACCAATTCGGTAAAATGCAATTTTTAAAAACTTTTATCAATAAATGCGACACATGAGAACACGTTTGCAAAGTTTCACTCAATCATTTTTAATCTCTTAACATGGCTTTATTGCCCCATTTCTTCACAAATAATTAATAAAACAGCTGTCTTTTGGAAATTATTTCCACTTTGCAAAATCCGGATCGATCGTTTGGGTACCGCAATAGTTATGTCACTATCAGCTATATTTTCGGCGTAGTAGCTGCGCAACTGATCTATTAAATATGGCCGAAGGAACGCTTAATCGCTTCAACACTAATCTGTGTTTTCCTACCGTATGGCTCCAGTAATTCTCTTAAATAATCTACGTGTGAGATCCACGGGAGTTGTGACACGTGAACAGGCAACCGCTTACTTTATTTCGAGAGAATGACAGACTGAGTGAGTGACCGACTATTACGCAATTTCAAATTAGCTCAAGCCATTTGATACGGAAAGTGAAATAATTCCTCAGATGAGCTGATCGGTAAACTACTAATTTGCAACGTGCAACATCTTCTAACATGATATCATTTCAAATAGAAAAACAAGCTACTATTTAAATATTATTCATAAAAGATGATCAAAAGTGAGTCCAATGATTATTATTTTTTTGACACACTCAAATTAAAAAGTTTGGATTGTATACGGGAGAAAATAGCAAAAATAGATCAAATTAAGTGTTACACTACTTCAATAATGCGCTTAATACCTGGGATTTCGATCCAATACTGGTCTATGATACCAATATGACTACTGTAGTGGAGTTCCAAGCGGTCGTTTTCGCTTGATAATTAATAATTCATAGAGACGTTATTTTAACTTATTATACGCGTGAAAGCTCCAAAGCATTTTTGTTTGTATATTTGATTTCAAGTGTAACCAATTGTGTTTTTCTATTTACTTATGAGCCGATTGTCATTTTGTATTTCATTTATGTGATTTATGATTCATTTGTCTTTAAAGTTACATATACCAGTATTATATAAAGCATTTAGTCAGCGACAAGGTTTTAGTAGGAAATTAGTTTATTCCTATAAATTGGTAAACACCACTGTGCGTCTACCGTCGGCGCTCGTCGAGACAACAGAAGAGTACTTTTATCATTTTGGACCACCGCCAGTAACTCTTGTTTCGGTGGTGCAGCTCAAGAATAAAGCCTAGATTACGATGGGCGTTTATTTGAAACGTTAACCATGAACAGTAGTTAAGTTCACGATTCCAGTTTCTGATCGCCTGTCGATCGGATCTCTCGTCGGCAATCATCGTCAATATTTGGCTTCAGGGCCTCATGTAAACCTTGAAGACGATGCTCTTAGTTTTAAGGATTGTTCGTCGAGTTCGTCGATTGTCTTCTTTACCATCTACCACTCCATCTCAATCCTCTTCCGCACCAACCTCGAACACCCGCAGCCTATAATTGGTGGTATTTACTTTGATCATGAAGACTTGTTTTGAATTTTCTCAATGTTGAAAAATGTTTTTGGGCCAAATGTTTAAATATTTCAGTTACTTCAAGGTTTTGTAGGGTTGGTGGGTAGGTTAGTAGGAGAAGAATTATTTGAGGAATGTTGGAAGGGTGGAGAGAAACCCGGCGTAAGTATTTTCCTGCTCTTAGGGAAAGGTGCCAAAGGGTCGTCTGTTTAAACTCCCATCCAATAGACGGAGCGCTACAGACGGAGCATTTTAAGTGCTCTCCACACAGCATACAAGTAGGGATGGGGAATCTACTGGAAATAAACCGCCTCGTCAAGGATACAAACCCGGGCTGTTCAAATGTGTATCCGAAGGAAGTATTTAGGTGTCCTCATTTACCCGATCCCCGCGTAGACTAAAATGGAATGTAGACGACGTCTTGACACACGTAAATGAAGCCTTTTTTTCTAAAAATGATCCACCTAACATGGCCATTGTGCGAAATTTGCCTACACATTTTATGAACAGTTTAGTGCCACATTGTAAATCATCTCTTAAGGTACACTAATTAAGGCCTATTCTTCCCATTCACTGTTATTTGGTGAAGAGAACAAAATGGATGAAAATAACTTGATGTCTTGACACACCTGCATGGCATTTACAAGTTCGTGAGTAAGAATCACACCAAAGTCATGGATGATTGATTAACTTATAATAACTATCTTTGGCTATCACTAGGGCAGCCAGAGCTACAAAAATGCCAAGCCCCACTAATATTTAAAATGACATTTTCTTTTGCTTTTCGCTGGATGCATTGTGAGGAGATACTCATCGCTTTTGAAACTAATTGTGACACGTTATCCTGAACTCTGTGGTAGATATGAATTTGCCTTATTCACTGACAATGAGAAAAATAAACTGTCATTAAAACTTGATTTTCTTTTTCATTCCAAGGGCTCATTGGCTGTCTTTTTTATAAAACGTTGGGGCGTGTATGACCTCTATATCAGGCTTGTAAAGTACTTCAGTTCGGTAAAACCTACCGCTGTTTTAGCGTGCACAGCCTCTCATACGTTCCTTTTGCTCGTTGTGCTGACTTTTCTTTGTCTTTTTTGTCAGTAGCTATTATTACCCAGTCAAAATATTTGAGCATTGGCGTGCAGTAAAAAATGCCCAATCTAAAGCCAGCCGATCGTACCCAGCTGCCGCTGTAAAGCCGGCCATGCGGCGGCAGCGAGTAATTCCATGAGCGTCGTTCCCTGCCGCCCTCGAATTGAGGAATATTGAAGTGGTGAAAGGGAGTGAATTTTTCATATTTTTATACTTTCACCGGAATCATGCAGTGATAGGGCTAACCAATGGCACAATATTTACCCCTGAGTCCTGCAGGATTTATCACGAGAGAATGCGATAGTGGATGGCGAAGAGATGTAAACACACCAAGCTTTTCTTTGTTCAAACGCAGTCTTTTCTGGAGAAATGTGTGATCACTCGCGTCCATTAACTTGCATCCTTTTAGGTGGTATTATAAATGCTCTGCAAGAGACAGGGGTTGACGTTTGGGCTGTTATCTTTTTGACGTCAATTGCATCGGTACAGTGGCCTTGCCTACTTAGCTTCCTTAAACGTGAATCATCGAGAAATGTAAACCGACGTTTGGCTCCTCAGATCGGTGCTTACTTGCAGAAGTGACATTTTTGGCGTTATAAATTTGCAAAAATAGACCACGAATAGACTTTATTCAGTTCCAAACAATGATCTTCAGTTTAGCTTTTATATTATTTCTTTTCATCCTGGACATTATTCAAAAGAATGGGCGAGTCCGCATATCTGTCGAAGAGGCGTGACGTGATCATCTACAGTCCTCGCGAGAGCTTTCGGCTTTAGATGCGTAGAACAGAGGGGGTGAAATGTGTGGGAGGGGTAAAGGAAAGAAACGGAGGGGAAAGTGAGCGCGTGGCAGGCAGAATGACTAACATAGAGTCTCAGCGTAAAAATGTAATTCCGAGCCGTATTGGACAATTTGACTCATCGCGGAGCATGGAGCAGGTAGCAGACCCTTCCACGCCATACCTCGTTCCGCGGCCGGGGCTGCGGAATAGATGGCCTTACGTGATGACTCACAGCTGGGCATTTCAGTTACTTTAAACGCATTAAAATCAATTCAACATTAATAAAAAATAACAAATATAGTCGTGATTCCGCTGAAACGCTGATTGAGTTGACACCAAACTTCCCGCAATTCCGTTGTTTTTCAGTAACGCTGCTAAAGTTTTCAGCCGTGTAAAATTCTGTAATCCAGATTTAAGACATACAACATAAAATTACGAAATAACAGTGCATTCTATATTCTTCTATTACTTAGCTAATGCAATGAATGGAATCGGACTTTGAATACCACTAGGTAGCTAAAATATTTGCTCCCGTGCTTGCTATTTTGGGGAAGTAAAATTTTCCAGTGTGGCACCTAAGAAAATGCAATGTGTAAAAAATACTTTGGCTCTCTGTGTGGTAGAAGGCGGAATTGTTGCCCTTTTATCTTTTTACCTGTGGCTAACTAATCGTCGGAGTGACTGTATCTCAAGAATGGTACTCTCGTCAGTCAACTATAGTGAGCATTGCACAGAAAAATGAATATTATGACTTTTTTTACTCCAAAATGTTTACTTATGTTTCAAAAACTATTCTTAATGTTTAATTTTTATTTTTGGGAAGTATATAAACTCATTTAGCCACATTTCCCACTGCTTCCACTTGAGTAGTGCAAAAAAGGAAAAACACCAAGTTTACCTCAAGAGCACTTCAGGCAGAGACTGCCTGCAAAGCAGGTAGCAGGTCTGCTAGTGTTCTATAATAATTCTAGAAGCAGAAAAATTCCAAGTGTACTACTTTGTAATGTGATTACATACTGCGGGAATAAATAATGCTAATAAGGGCAAGATGAGGGTTCCCGTTAAAATTCAGCGCGAGAGAGAAAACATGAAAGCCGTTGTATGTAAAAATAAGAATCAATGTGACGTGCTAAATGCTGATGCTACGTAATAGCCATTAAACGCAAATAGTGAGGTTGGGGTAAACAATCACTGAACCTGGCCTATAAATGCTGAAGGCATTAATGGTCATTCAGGAAAGCGCTATTAAATTGATATTCACGCCTGGTTGCCAAGGAAATTTCTATTGTTGAAAAGGAAAAAAAATTGATAAATTTAGAGCTAAAAACTAAGCTAAACAAAAATTTAGAGCTAAACATAAATTTAGAGCAATAATGAGACAAAACCGAAGCGTATAAGAAAATCGAATGAAATAATTAAATACTGCATTTTTTATGCGTTCGATGATTAAATTTTTATCCAATAACTTGAGTGAAAGTAATTTAAGAAAGAAAATATAGAAACACCTGCACAAAATTCAACGCTTTTCTTATAAGAGTAAAATTTAACTTTAATGGGGTAAAAAAACCCAAAAATTGTTTATTTCAAAAATCCTTTCTTATTGCACCTATGCACAACGATGGGAAAGTATCCTGAAAATTTGACGTTTTTATTACCAGTAGTTTGGGCTGTGCGTTGATGAGTAAGTGAGTCAGTCAGAACATTCCGTTTTATATATAGAGATTTTAATTTGCAGCAGATAGCAGCGATTAAGTCTGTGACAAGAGGACATGGTACTAAAATTGCATACATGCATGCATGTCTGTACTTTTACTATCATGACTAAACCACTTTATAAACTGTAATTATGCAATAGATTTATTAGATGTATGCCGGTTTCACCGCAAAGGCGAATTCATCAGGTCACCTGATGATGTCACCTTTGTAATGAAACCGAACGACTACTGATAAATCTATTGCGAAAATTACAAAGAAATTATAGTAATTCAGTTATCATAAATTTCTCCAAGTTAGGCGGTAGAATATCGAGTTTTATGAGCTTTTCCTCTCGTCGTAGACTTCAGTGCTGTTATCAAGTGAAATCAGAAACATTCAACGAGGATTTGAGAGGATTTTTCCGGGGACCCGAATACCACTGCTGGTGTCAATACTGCGGCACGACGATCACTGCGCTATGTGATGCAAGCGGTTGAGTGGAAATCACGGGTGCTCTGAATCGAACGCTAAGTCAAGCGTTCACCATGCGGCCGACGTAGCTGCAAAATGAAAGTGTTGATTTCTGTTATGCAGCATGATCCAATAATGCTATCGTCGAGACCCTTATTGTTACTTTTTGTCCGCTTCCCAAAATACTCAGTGTTGGTTTTAACGGATTAGAGCCAGTTGTTTGCCTGTGTTGCAGTGGAGATAAATTCAACGGCATCGGTATATTGTCTCTGTTGTGTGGACACGGCATATTTGTGTATTACAAAAGAACAAAAAATATTCCCCTGGATCCCTTTCAACTATAATTATCTATTTCTTCCTATTCACGCAAGAATTTTTGCGTTATATGTTACATTATCTTTGCCAGAAAAAAATCGAACATGATCCGTTGACTGAAAGCCGGCCAATGCCGTCTTTTTAAAATTCATGCAGTATTTCTGTCATAATATCTTGGACTATTCTTCTACAAAAATATAGTTAACTCACTAAGGCGATATTTTGCCATCCACGACTTCCATAACATATCATATGATGTTAATTTATTGCTGAAAATGTCATTGCTCTCACAGCATTTAGCAATTAAACAACGAAACTAAGAAACCTCAGCAGTTTATCAAAGAAGTCGGGGAAACATTGGGATGATATCATTCCCGGCGTATCAGTTGCAAAAGTTTTCTCGGGTCTTCCATCTTGGGTATTCAATTTAAAAACTTAGTTCGTACAAATTCCTCGCGTCATGTTTCACTACCATTCTCTCTTCCATTTCGTCACGCTTTCATCTTCTACTTACCTGATCTATTTCGTTAACCCCTCCAGAACTGCTCTTATTCATATCTTCCTCCTTGCAACATTTCTTGCCTAGCCTGAAGGACTTCTGAGGATGTTTCACTAAAAAAAAGATTACAATTCGGAAAAATGGTGAATATATTCATAAGATGGCGAAAATGTTTGTCATGTTGGGATTCTTTGTGGGAGCGGTTCTAGGCCACCATTCGACTCTCTGTGATTGCCGGGTGGGGGATTACTCTTTCCTTCTGAGGCAAAAGGAAAAGTGGCTCGGCTCAAGCCATTGAAATTGACGGTCCACTCAACAGTGAGTCGTGTTCGCATCAATTTTTCTCCTGAAGGTGACTGAAGCTGTAATTGTAAGTCATTGAATTCACGTTTTAGTATTTTTTCAAACAAGTTGAAAAATATTTCACTTAAGTATATCTCTTCACACGGTCGAAATCACCATAAAGTAAATGATGCAAAAGTCATCTTTTAAATATTTCATCTTTATTAATGCTTTACTCTAATGACTTGGATTTTTGGCACGTAATTTGGTATACATTTAAAAATCATATCTAAGTACGCTACTTTACTCGGCATAGTACCTTTGTTTTTGTTAGCAACCACTATAATAATGTGAAACGTATTATTTTGCGTTTAGAAGAAAATATGTTCATATGCAATCGAATTATTACGAAATATGTCATGTACCGTAAGAATACGTGTTAAAAATGGAATTTTAAAGGAAACAAATCGGTAACATGTAGTTTGTTTCACTTTTATCTTTAGATATTACCATTAAGGACATCTACTTATATAATATTTTACGAAAATCTGTTCATAAACAAAAATCGATATCACCACATTATGCTAGTTTGAGCGAGATATCTCTGCACATAAACTTTAATGAATTTGGTCTAGATAACTAGGTATCATCTTTCTTATATTGCAAATTATCCCTCACTTGTCACAAAAACTTACGAAAAATTTATCAAAAAGTGGTTTTATATTCGATTTGGTAAATTTTTATCTTCGTAGGGTAGTTATTAATAAAAATTCAGGAGTTATGATGAACAGATCGCGTCAGTAACGTAACGGTGTGTAGTTCGTATATTCATCAATTTATTTAAAGAAATTATTGTGTACTAATGGTAATACTGTTCATGAAGTTGCAAATAAATTTCGACTGTGAAGGTCATTTCGACATTTTTGTGGTCCAACATGAAAAATGAGTCATGATAAAACCTCAAAATGTATTTTTATAAAAGAAATAAGATCCGGTTTGACTTAGTGGAATTCCATTTTATATGCATTGAAATCCGGGTTGTGCGTACATGTTTTGACCAAATATTTGGTATTGTAAAAGTTTTATTTTCGTTATATAAGTATTTTTAGTTATTAACTGAGAATTTGAGTCAAATTAATTAAAGATGTAGCACCACTGTTATAGCTATATTGGTGCTGCTTACAGCTACATAATTTTAAAAATAAATTCAAGTACGGTCACTGTTATGATATGAGAAAAATCTTACTCAAGACTACTTTAAATGAATTTCTTTCAATAACTCTGAAATTTTCTATTTTTACCATGTATGCTCGTGGATAATGCGTGACGATGATCGAAAAAATGACATACAATTTTATTTATTGGGCTAATCGATAAATTTTTGCCGTTGCATCCTCGCTGAGTAATTCCGAAACTTCTCACTTGAAGGCATCGAAACTGTTATCGATTTTTATGGTCAAGTTCTGATGGGTTTTGAGTTGAGTTGAATCAGTTACAGTTTAAAATGTTTGCTTTATTAGGGGTGATACATTTTAGTTAGAAGTTAATTATATTTACTCTCGAGTACCTTACCGCAAACACTGGCCGATTTCAGCCCGACTAACTAACTAATAGCTCTTCGAAATGCCTCATCGGTTAATCAGTTTAAAAAATCCTTTTTCTGATTGATATTTGTAGAAAACTGTATCTTAACTTTTTACTTTCAAACTATGATCTTAGCAAAGATATATTTATGAATGATGTTTTTGTTATGAAAAAACTCACTAAAAAAGCTTCATTATCAATATTCATGTTTGGTTTAAAGTTATAGATAATCAGAGGGGGGCAGGGCTACGGCCATGATTTTGAAAATTATTTAGCGAGAGTCAGGATTAGGTGATCAGTCTCAAGATTAGGTGATCTAATTTAATGTGTTTTTTCAAATTGTATTGTTTGTTCCCCTCATTTTACTTATTGATTTATTTGACTGATTAGCTTTTAAATGGTCCGGCGTTGGAATGAGAGATATTATTATTAAAGGGATGATTAATTTTTTTCATCACAGGTGTCTTCGGCACTTTTGAAAATGTTTGTTTTGTGTTATAGGTATATCCTAGAGTAAATGTAAATGATCCAATTTTCTTCTAAAAGCATGCAAAAACACAACCAACCATTTCGATAAATAGTCGTATTACTTAAACTTCGTCTCACTTTCTTAAGGCTATGACGCAATCAACGTTAACTTGTGACGGGAACCGTTAATATGATTACGTGAGACGGGAACTTTCACTCTACGGACAAAATCGACGTTCCGGTGCACCTCCCGGGAAAATTGACTGTCGTAAACGCAATGGCGAATACATGCAAGAGTCTATGTAAACATAGGTGAAGATTGCATTTTAATTAAAAAACTTAAGTTGATTAGTTTACGTAATAAAGCTACATTCAGTGAAATAGACAAAGAAAAAGTTTTATATTTTGGACTACTGCTAATCACGGCTCAGTTTACATTAAAACACATGGTTTGTTTATAATTTAAGTTAACGTAAAAATATTTTAGACTAAAGCGTAACGAAACAAGAACACCCCTACGGAGACTTTTTGAATAAACAACGAAGAAGAAAGATTAATTGCCGACTGGAGACATGTATGTTGCTTTTAATCGTGCAATGTATAAATGATCTCTTTTTATAAAGAATAAATAATTTTGAGGAGGTGGGAAGGTTGAATTTGCAAAAGTTTCAGACGAGTTTACCAGTATTATTAAGCAATATTTAACAATATACTTATGTCACGTCGTTAGTTTACACATTGAGACGTTAAAGTGCATAGCGTAATTTTCGCTACTAAAATGACAAATCGCTATGAAATATTCAGCCTTGAAGGTACAAGGGGAGATTGCGTACTTTGATCAGCCTTTTTTAAAGGCGTCATTTTTATGTGATGCAGGAAGATGCAATTGCTTCGCTAATGTGCCGTGGTATTTCCTGAATACGCCCTTGTTATGTTCCATGTCTTACTATTTTATTACGATTATCACCCTTAGAGGCTGCACTCCACTTCCTGCTAGAGCAAGCAATAAATGAGTAAATGTTGATTTTTGTCGATAATGTTGTTTTTTTTAATATTGTAAGTATATTAGTAATGAAGTTACTGGAAGGATTAAACCAAATCCCGCACGGTCCGTCTGTTTTTGACTAACCATTTACTTCGTTTATCTCGCAGTTTTTTTATTCCAAGATTATTTAAGGTAGTTCCCTATTCGTACCTTGGCAATTCTAATGCCGAATGTAATTGTTCGCTGCATTCACCTCTTCAGAATTATGAAAATGTGGGTTAAAGAAGCAGCTGGTGTTGTTGTGTGTTAGATTAGAGTTTATACAGGATTGACAGACTCTGAAATAAGCGATCCATCACCTTTCAAGTGAAGCTATCTGCCATCCAGTTATCCAAACTGATTATACGGCATGGAGGCAAGTGAAATAAAAAAAATTGTGTTGGAGTCCTCGTACGAAGTTAAATGGTGGACAAATCTCTCCTAACCCCATCAAAATGAAAGAAAGAAAAACAGCCGCCCCAGAGACTCAAACTAGAGTCCTTGGGCTACGGCAAGCAGGACGGTACCGACTACACCAACTCACTCATTGTTAATGAGGAGTTCCCTTTGGGTATTAATACTCAGTATTCAAAATGGCGAGTGAATATTTGTAGATTTCGCCTGTCTGACAATTTACGTTATTATGTCGCATCAAAGATAAACGCTGCTCAACACGATGTCTTGACATGCAATAATTGTGAATGACGGTCATTTTGAGTACATATTTCACTTCTTGCGATGGAATAAATGACTTTTTCTTATGGTTTTCAAGTTTTGCAAATGATTTGTACGGGATATTTTTAGGTAAACTCTGAACCAAAAATACCGTTTATCTTGTATTTTTTTGTAGGCGGTTTTGGATTTTGCTTTAATGCAGTGCAGATTTTATTCTCCTATAATCTCTGAACATTCTTCCATTCGTTGCAACATCCGTAAACGTAAAGAAGTTGTTTGACTTTTTTATTACTTTTTTGACTGAGCGGCCTTTGGCTTTCCTTCCTGGAAGTGTTTTTCAAAAAGTTTCAACTTGCCTGGCATCTCACTGCCCATATACCTCGAGTGACGTCCTCCAGGACTGGTCCATTACTCCCTTGACATCCATAACCCATCCATCTCAATCCGAGCGTCAAAACACACCTCAAGCCCACAGGGACGAAATGAATAGCAGGGATTTGGCAGTCTTGACGATCGCCCTCTCAGTTGACTACACCCGAAGCCCAGGAAAGGAAGGTGCGGAGCTGTCTCAAGACTTAAATTCCGGTAATTTGTCACCGTTTCGATCAGCGGAAGCCAATACGATATAGTTGTCTTTGAGCTTAGTTTTGGCAAATCATCGTTCAGGCGTATATGGTAACAGTATGTAATAACGCCACCTTTTCAGCAAGTTTGATGTTTCTTTTATGCCATCATTTCATTTTTTCTTACGTAAGCTCGTCATATTGTCTCCCCATTAATCATATACTAGTATAGATTTCAACTGCTCATAATTTGAGAAATAAAAGGGAATTATAAGGAGCGCTATATCACTGGCGTTATTATCGTAAGTAAAGGGAATGACGCCAATTGAAGGTTTCTCAAGGTTCTTGGCTGGTTATCCGCGGTAGTGACCGGCAACTGAGTTCATTTTCACCATAAAGGACTGTTGGACTGGCAGGTAAGGGAAGGATCATTGGGGAATTGGGGTGGAGAGAAACCCGGCGTTGTCATTCAAATGCTCTTAATAAAAGGCTCCTAGGGGACCACAGTTTTATCTCCCATCCGACGGAAGGAGTATTGCACTTGAAATGCTCTCCACATGGCGCTTAAGATGAGATCGGGATTCCACTAATGAAATTCTGCCACTGTTGGTATTCGAAACAGGGACATAGGGATGAGAATTCTGTACTCTAGTTAACGCAACGACCCCCTTCTCGTCAAGATTATTTCACTTTTATGACAATCAACAGAAACTTTCTACTTATAAGTACGATGGTAATAGGAAAAATGGAATTAAAGTAGCACTCATAATAATAGGAACAAATTACAAACCTCACAAGTCCGTTTAACCGTAATCACTCATACAGATGCGCGCATCCGTAGTCGCACATTGAGCCCCGTCATGATGATAATGCCTTTGATTTGGCGTTTCATAAGATTTCATACTTGCGGAACGTTTTTCTGACACATGACTTGAATAGAAAATAGTTTTCGTAGAAATATGCGAACCGTACGGTTCGATTCCTAGTGTATCTTTTTCGTAAAAAGCCATAGTAGGGGTTGAGGTACATTACTAACTTCCGAAAAGATACTTGTAAGATTGAAGTTTCCCAGTAGATCTGGCCGTATGCGGTAGGTTTTGACAAATTCATCATAATAAACGTTCTCAAGACTTATACTACAAGAAAAATATTTTGTGCGGATGATTGAGCTTGTGACTGCAATGAGCCGGGAGGCACAGTTTTGTGATAGCAAGTTCTTCCTCTGCAGATATAATTGGCTCATCTACATGGCTCCATTACTGCTGAGATCAAGCTAATGAAATTTGAGTTCAAGGGGTAGACAGTGCTAATATATCCATAAGTAGTCATTTAACAGGTGGCAATGCGAATGAAATCTTTCGTAAAAGGGCCTTCAAAATTGCGTATTATCTTCGTTCACCCGATCATTATAAGCAGATAAGTAAGTAAAAGATACTCGTGCCATATTCAAATGTCAACTGAAGTGTGTCTATAACTATAAACTCGAAATGAGAAGGATTTGATCATTTACTTTTAATATTTTATATGTGTTTCAGGCATGTAGTTTAATATCCTTCTATTTGCATAACATTTGTTTAATCCAAATTATACATCCGCAATCGAGAACGGATTTGAAATAACAGGCATGCGGAAAATTAAACCTCAGTGAAATTATTTAGTCATGCAACTTTTGGTAAAAACTTCTTGAAACCTTCGCGCTTATAGTTCAACGCTTTATTTAATTTTCCTATACCTAAATTCTTGGAAATAACTATTATATTTTTCTATTACAGTGATAACTTGAATCCTTGAACGCCATTTTGTTATTTGAGTGACTATATTCATTAAATTGGAAAGTTAGCGATGCTCTCTTATTTTCGTTACCGTACCCAGATTCCTAGACGATCTAACGTCTTAAAACCTCAATTCATCCATACTACTTGATCTTTTTGCTTATTCCTGTTTCTATATCTGCCAATCATTATAAGTATACTCTATTACTCCACGTTTCCTGCATTTACTTTTTAAATAATTTTATTTTAGACACTTTATTTATTTATAATTTTTTCATCGGTAAATATATACTCAGAGATGCCCTAGTGAGCGTTAGAATAAATTGCGTCAGTCATTTTCAGTTCCACCATAGTAGTCAGTGACGAATTCGTCTTTCCTACGCCTACAAATACTTATCTTAATCTTTCTTAAATATTAAAATCTATATGCCTTGATTTGTAAAAATGTAATACTTCCGATGTTTCGGGTTTTATATTTATTTTCAAAAACTCTAATAGGGTACAGTGTTGAGTGATAATTTGAATTCTATTTTTGTAGACATGCCATCTATTGCTGCCATGCATGCATATCTATGTCAAGGTAGCATTATTTTTCAAAAGATATGTATCCAATGCAATACGCATCTTGGACTATCAAATCTCTCTTACTGAGAATAATATAAATAAGGATTAAGAGCACATCGAGGAAAAAAAATTAGGAAACAAATTTTTTTCCTAACTTTCTTCCACTATTAAATTTTTTTAATTAGGAACAAAAATCAACCTAAATTTAGAGCGGATCATGTTTGACCTTTTCCATGACTCATATATCGCGTACACTTTCAGGAAAATTAATAATATTGCCCTAATTTTGCGGAGTTTTGAATGCACGTCTTTAATTTAAGTGCCTGTAAGTAAGTAATAGTGCATGGAAAGTTTTGGAAATAATTACCGGTGGTTCATTTACTTCATAAATCATCGAAAGGAAATAGGTCATTCCTAAAGTCATGGTACGATCGAGAGGTAGTTCAATATTTTCTCGTTGTCTACCGCAAAAGCCTTGCAAGTGGAAGTGAGGAACATTTATCTTTTGTCGGTTAAGTCCGACGGTGACTCGACCGATTGGTGTCATATTCGACGCTTATATTTTTGCATCCCGCCTCGCGGGGATGGTCTTTTGACGTCTTGACACCGCGGCGGAATCAATCACTCCCACTGATATGGTTGACCCGTGGTTGCGGACCCCAAGGTTGCACCTGAAGCGCTTGACCGATTCAGCGCCCCAGCGAAATATATCGCGCTCCGCGTGATATGCGCCAATGTCCGCGGGCATGAGGTCGGGAGATTGTTCGAAGTACTGCCAGCGACGGATTCCAAAAGGGTCGTACAGGGAGCGAAGAACAAAACCCATGAACATAAGAGGGAATTAATTTTGTTAGCAGCATCTGTCTTCCTATTCGGTGTGAAAACCTTCGTGATTATTCGAAAAATCAGTGACGTAGCCGGGGGGGGGGGGGGTCCGAACTCACCCGAAAGTTTTAATTTATTTACATTAAGGGTACTGAAGGAAACAGTTGTTTGATTTTCTTAACAAAAAAACGTTGCTTTCATTTATTTTTAATTCTGAATAAGTTTTTCAATTAATGCGTGTGTAATATTCAAGCATTATAAACCGTGGGCATCGTAGTATTTAGAAGGTTTCACTGAATACATTAAAAATCGGCTGTTACACTGCAGTAAAGATTTTGCTCTTGCCTAAACTCGCAATTTTGCTCCTGGTTTTCATTGCTTGTACTCGATATGGACTCCCAGAAATGAAATCATGGCTTCGTTATCGCAAAAGCCCACTGCTTTATAACTTTTGGTCCACCTCCCGAATTCCTGATAAATACATGCACCCTCACTAAGTCTCCTATACCACATATTCCACATCCCTCAAGCCATCAAAAGAAATGTAAAATTAAGAAATGTCCTAAACATCTCCACCATTTATTCATTATGTTAATTTTAAATACACTTACTGCCTCTCCTGAGTATCAGATATCCTCAAAACCATCCCATCTTTCTATATGTGGACTCGATAACTTTCATCGTTTCCTATAACCCAGTCCTAAGCACGTAAAAATCAACGTGGCCAAGCATCGGCCTCGAGTCTCCTTTAATGTTTTATCCATCCCCTCCTATGAAATTTACCTTATCTTACTCTCATAGCCGGCCTGTAAAGGATTTTGCCCGGAGTTTTTGACAGTGAGAAAAAGAAACACTTATACCTTGGACTTCACTGGGTACCGTCTTCATTTCCTAATAAGGCTTCATCAGTTTCTCATGGTCCATGATTTTTACCACGTATACAGAGCGAAAAAAATGCGTTATCGAACGGCATTGAACTCTCTTTCAATGAAGTTGTTTGCAGAAGCTGGAATCCGTTGTTTAAAGTTTAACATTTAGTTTAAAATTCTCTTATGATACTAAATTGTTAGTCTTAATTCGTCCAACTGTGCCATCCATTGAATGATGCCACTCATTCTGATTATACCGTTAAATGCGTACGCCATTCGTTCCATAAAGATTAATCAATTCCTATTTGATACCTCCGGTTCATTTTATTTACATGTCATCAGTTTCATTTCTTTGTCTCCCTTTATTACGATAAATTTGTTATTTCCCTTTGTTTATACCTTGTGCCAGAACGTAGGCTGGTATCCTGAAAGGGGTCTTGCTATATGGTCTGTAAAAATGGGCAATTAGGTTGAGATCTGAATACCCTCTTAAATAAGGTGCCCGCTTTTAATTCAAGAGACACTGAAGGAAAAAATGTATGAAAATAATTGACTAAGGGGCGAATTAGCAGGATGTGGTAGTCTTCGAAATTTTTCGTCTCCATTTGCAAATCAAAATAAATTTGCAATCTTTTTCTGTAATGAGATACTTATTCCTTAGAAGAGCTGGCCAAATGCCTCTTTCTATTTTATCATCCACTAAATCGTTTAGGTAGAACTCCTCTCTCGTACATCAGATTGTGGGGCTACGCCCTTAAAATACCTAAATTTCTGCCTTAATCTCATTAAGAGTACCTTTAACGGATTCACCAACAAAACAGAAACATTTATAAGATAAAATTCAACTTTTAAAAACCATCCACTTTCTGTGAGAATTGAACAATGGTCCCACGAATCCGTGCCCTCCGTTTTAAACCCTTTTTTTCCCCATAATATATTTCTAACACATTTAACAAATTTTAATTATTTGCATAATAAATTCTAATACCTCTGCATTGTATGCATAAGAGCTTCTTGATGCATATGTCCACTGTGCTTTCTCATGAAGTGCTTGATCATTGCCTTAGTGAAAATAATAGCTGAAGCATGTATTTTTATTTTAGCAATTGATGCCATTAGAACATTACCTATTCTTGGATTTTTATAAATAGTAAAAATAAGTTGGCTTTATTAGGGAAGGATTGGGAATTGAATTCCCATCTGCCATCTAATCCCTCGTCCATTTATGCATGAAATATTTAAAAATTCTTATAGGCGTAAAAAAATGTTTATGCTGGACTAAAGAAAAATTTTGTGTATAAAAAAAACATTTAATATAGAGACAATTATGACTAGAATGTTTATAAAATATATATCCATATAATATTGAGAAAACGTGGACAATATCAGACGGGAGCAGTTACTTGACTGCCTAGTGCAAAGAGAAAAATATAGTTTATTTCACATGACAATCATTTCAACTTATCTTAGCTGAATATACACATGTTTCATATATGATAACTACGATAAACATTAAATTTTCTCTAGATAACAACAATATTCCTAAAGTCTTTCGTTTTGTGTTCTTCCTGCCGAGGCGAGAACTCTGTCCTGAATCACACTCTGGCCTCTGCTGTGGCAACATTGCCATTAAAAACACTGTAAATGTTCGTCTCTTTAAAGAAATGGTGCGGAGTGCTTTGATAGATCGTCTCAAGCTCTCAAAAAACGACAGTGGAGGTGAAGCGCTTGCGTCAGAACGACATTTCCTTCCCTGCACGCCGGAATCTCTTCCCGAACCGTCGGCATTCACCACCTGGAGTAGTTCTCAAGGCGCGAGGATGAGGAAATGAAACGTACGAATGATTTCGAGCGATTTTTCTTTCCTGGCTTTCGGAAGCCCTGATTGATATTACCCTACGGTAAATGGTGGTTCTTCTCAAAGCAAGGTGGGCTGGGCGGAAACTTCCCAAATCTCTCTTGGGGATTCCACCGCTGTCTCCATGCCACTACCTTTTTTCCTCGAGCGGCAGTGATGGGGGGAGCACTTTAGGAGTAGAAGAAGGGGAATCTTCTATGGGGGGAGACGTTTTCCATAGAACCACCCTTTTCCGCTTTCCCCTCCCTCACCACACCCCCGAAGCATATGCGCCCACCCTCGAGCCTCCCGAGCAGGGTGTGGGAACACCCTGAGCGCCACCGCCGTGAAGTATGAGCTGCCTGGGCCCGTGTGAAATCAAGAGTTGCCCCACGCACTTCTAAATGGACGGTCCACTTCTTTGGTGAAATTTTCGTAAGCCACGCGAATTAAGTTCTGATAACCGAAGGTAGATGCCCGCTGATTGAATCGGAGAACGCGATTACAGTGCTTCCTTACGATGCCTCCGGTACAACCGGCGGAGATCTTCGGCAGTCAGTGGGAAGGATGGCACTCGGAGGTAATCGGAGGGAACCAAAGCTGGCGGAGATGCGAGTCTAATCATACAAGCCATGAATATACATATGTATCCTAAACTTGCCCCAAGTGGGTGTTGCCAAATATTCCGCATGCACTGAAAAATCAGGGCCAAGCAGATGGTAGCGCCACCACTCTATAGAAGGTGGTTCTAATAAGGAAAGACCGTGATTCAAATGGAGATATTGGAAATAAAGGTACCGTAATTGGCCTCCCAATTAAACCGGCCATTTTTGACAAACAGAAGTGGAACCATGCCAATTGCAGCGCGACCTATCTTTTGCAGAAAGCTAGGCAACACTGCTGCCCGTACAGTGGTGCCGAAGATTTAAATCCATATGAATATTCATGCTGCCAGCAATGATTCCCGACGAGAAATTTTTTGCTGAGTCCCAAAAAACGCCAAATTTGTATCTCAATGCCTATGGTTTTTTATTGATTTTGACGGTGAATAAGTAATACCGTTTGTAACAAAAATGGCGGATTTTGTAGAAACATTCCTTGAAAATCAAATAATACAAAATACCTCAATCGCAAAAGGCTGATCTCTCCGCATCCACTGCGTAATTAATGAAGCTATTCTATGATGTTTACAGACGAATAATACTTCCAGCTGACGAAATAATGCACGCAAGTCTGACTATACAGGTATGCAATAAGACGACATTTTAAAAAACCAGCATCAATTACAAATATTCCAAAGCTCCGGTTGAATATTCGATAAAAACTCGCTCCAAATACCTCCGCTGCATGATCCAATACTACGCGTAATGAACGCCCATATTTCACGGCGAAGAATATAAAGCTAGGACAGAAAGAATATTAACAGCTGCAGAAATAAAACTCTTGGGAAGGATAGGAAATTTAGGCAAAAGATAAACCAAAATAAACTCACAAATCCAAGAAAAAATTCAGCAAGAGCACCTAAGGACAAAAAGGGAGATCAACAAACTTCAATGGAATTGACCAGAATAGAATCCCCAGGTAAGTATTGGAAGCAAAACCAGATGGAAGGAGAAGTAGAGGTCTACCGAAGGAGATGTGGACGTAAAAAGTTGTGACGTATAGAAAGGGAGGAGGGAAGACGGAAAGGAATGAAGAAAATGACAGGTGACCAGAAGTAGTAGGTGGAAGTAGTTTATCGAGGCTCCAACGCTAGTGACATAAAGGAAAGAAAATGAAGTGAATCAGGCAGAATATCTCAGTTTTGACTGCTACCATTTTTAACTCTGATTGCTAGTACTTGGTTTACCAAATACAAGGGTCAACGGATTAAGGAGACGCAATTAGTGGCCTTAGCCAGAAAATTAAGAAATAAGTGCCATCTCACTAGCTAGGCTAATTTTTTTTGTAAATGTCGTAGAGTGGGTTAGGAATAAATACATTGGTGTCAAGGATATATCGGTTCCAATTGTAAGTAACCACGCTACGTTGCAGTAAGGTGCAGACTTATTGATATTGATATTGGATTTCACCGTGGAAAACGGGACTTATTTGCATAATTTAACACAATTTTGAAATTAAGAGAGTCAAAAACATTTTTGAGTAACTAAAATGTAATGTTACGATTAAAATCTTCGTGTTTAGTTACAGTGTTCAAAGCTTTCGGTTTCGAATACAGTACTTACTGAATTCATCGATCCAACCTCAAACGGACTGTTGATGCCATGAATGGAAGAAAGGATTATAGGACGAAGTTTACATTCATGAGAAGGAGCAAGCATCCAATGCATTTCGTCGGAGGACATGAAAAACGAATCGGAACGAGAAGGCGACAACTTTTTCTGTTACTTTTCATGATGAGCGACTTGAAAACAGATCAAGAACTTAACTTCAACAGATCTACTTCTTTTGAAAAATACATACTTCTCATTGCCTGATTCGCCGTACTAAATTCATCTTGTTTTTTTTGGGATCTAAATCTCGTACAAAATTTTAAACATAAGTAAGTACAGTTTTAGTTTCAATTAACGCAGTTCTTCTTATTCGTTAGTCCGCTATGTTGAATTCGCCATTTTCTATCAACTATTTTGGATCAATATCTGATTTTTTGGATTGTTTTAGTTTTAGTTTCATAATAAGTGACCACAAAATACCCTGTTTGCTAAATTTTAAAACAGATGAAATGAGGTTTTCATATTTTCGCTAGTTTTTGAAGCGCGGCACGACGCGTTCCCTAGTGCGAGGTGGTTTGGCGGGTGGGGCTTTTCCCGGCAGGAGGGTCGGGGGCCGGATGGTTGGTGTCAGGGGATGCGCGCGGAGGAAAGCTTTCGATCGGCTCGGTATTGGATGGGGGCGGGTTGGGGGGTTGATGAGGCGGAGGAAGAATGCAAAGTGTGGAGGAAGTGGAGTGTTGAGCGCTTGCGGGGTCAGGCGAATGGATGTCTGTGGATGGGGGAGTGGAGTGGCGGAAGAATGTAGGGAGTGGCGGACGGGTGAGAGGGGCGGCGGGGGTGGAGGAGGCGTTCTGTTCCCCGGTGCCCGCCATCCATCCCATCACATTCAAGCAATAGTGCCGCGATGCATGCTTGGTGCGTCGTCGGGGGGCTGGATGCTCCGCCATAAAAGGCCTTCTCAGACCACCTGGGGTTTTCATCGCCACGAATTCATATTAGTTGATAAAAATAAATCTAGTTATCACCATTCGGCTGCTGAAAAATGGTGAACTAGGGCAGAATTTTGTTTGTTAACTCAACGTGAAAATCTTGCACAGTTTTTGCCCACTTTACAGCTAGTTTCGCTCCAATTATGTTACTGTTCGGCTTTTGAACATTAGTGAAATGAGGCAAAATATTGCTTGTAAACTAAACTGGAACATCTCGCGCAGTGTAAGCTAACTCAAGTAATTTCACTCCCATCGTGTTGGCGGCTTTATTTATTTATCGTTGCGGAAGTACCGGAGCAACTTCCAGTTTCATCCTTTTTTAAAAATATATAGCATTGCAAGTAATAACAGAAATCAGTAGTTGCTAATTCAAGGAGCACATATGTGCTCAAATCTTTCATTAAAAATTCATCCAGAGTTTGGTCGGTCCCATGAATTTAACCATCGCCCCTTCACTCTCAATTACTTCTCTGCCACTGTTTTGCCGATGCTGCTGATAGACTGTTAGAGCTCTCTGGCGGAGGACAGACGCACAAAAAGAAGCTCATACTAAATAAAATGACGAAAACTGTAAAACTCATTTTTTCGTCAACACATGACGTTTTAATTTTTCACTCTCGGAAAGCTCACGACCTATAGTCGAAAAGTTTCACCATTTATTGTAACTATATTTTGTGAGTTTACTGTTTCACCCAATGTCTGTTTTGAAGTTTTTTTCGATAATGCACTTCCATGCTCATTATTTAGGGGAAGAAGATTCTAACTTTCGCTGTTACAGCTGCAGGAAAGCTACTTGAACTAATGTGAATCACTGTAACCGTCCATGAATTGGCATGGGAGAAAGTCGACTGCAGAAAGTAGCCTCCAGAGGAGTGCACAAATGAGCGAGTTGTCTACCACAGAGCCGTTAATATCGAGAGTGGAAGAGAATGCAAATTTGATTGACTGATACATTGAAGGTAGAATTGAATGTAAATATCTCGGAAGGACCGGAATGTTCAGACATTCAATTAATTGAGATCGAGCCGTGAAATAAAATGAAGGCTAGTGAATTTTAGGATGACATGAAGGCGGAAATTGCCTGACGGCCGAAGGGAGGAGTAGTGTCATGAAGTAAAATTTAAATAATTCAATTGTGAAGGCTCCTGGATGGAATAGCGGATGACGTGAAGCGCTCAAGTGGATGCATGGAGGAATAGATAAAAGCAAGAGAGTAGATGGCGTCTTAACCATGCTAAAGCAAAAGTGAAGCTTGTTTTTTAGCGTAAAATTATTCACCCAACATAGCTATCG
Organism: Pyrrhosoma nymphula; assembly: GCA_963573305.1. Lineage (NCBI taxonomy): Eukaryota > Metazoa > Arthropoda > Insecta > Odonata > Coenagrionidae > Pyrrhosoma > Pyrrhosoma nymphula. The sequence continues at coordinate 97,463,013 of OY754332.1, read as the reverse complement.
CGCGCACATTACCCATAAACTTTATGAGTAAAGCAGTGCTTAATTGGAAAATAGTTTATTTTTATACATTTCTCGATAAGTCATTTTGGTACCTAGACAAGCCCACGACTAATACCTATGCCTTCTGGGTACTTCGTTATTGATCCATATTGCCAATTTTTAATTTCAATAGCTTTAATATTCCTACGTGCATTGTACCGTATATTCCCATCATTTCTCGTTTTTGGCTAAGTCCATGACAGCATATGACATCATCCTGCAGAGTAGGAATAACCTAGTAACCACCTAACTTTAATCGCACCGTTGGCTTTAATGTGTAAGACACTGGATATTTGGAAAGTACTTAAATTTTGCATTTTTACAGATAAATCATTGTGGTGCCGCGACAACTCCCTTACGACCACATACGTTTTCGTCGTATTCACTGCTCCACTAATCGATTCAATATGGCCGATTGCGCATTTTAATGACTTCAATATTCCTCTGTACTACCGCGCCGTATGGTTCCCTCTATTCTCGACTTTAATCTATGAGGGAGAGGGCAACGTGGCAGGCAAGCGGTGAATCATGTGAGCGAAGGAGCTGCTACGGAAGTATGTATATGAGATGACGCGCCGGAGGAATGACTACTGATGAAGCGGAGGGGAAGGGGAGGGACGAGGAGGAGAGGGGGCAAAGAGAGGGTGGGGAATGCATGGCTCGCGAAATGAAAAGCGGAAAAGAGTTCACGAAGAAGTGAGTTACTGCGGAATGGAAATGCTTTGGACTCATCGCCCTTGATGGATCGGGCTTAACAGAGAACGAAATTATACCGTTTCCACTACCGACGCGCGCATAGCTCTCGCGAAAATGCTGCGCTTGGACGATTTTGAGACATGGGCTACGGAACTTAAAACATTTTACACAACACGGGGGAGGAAGGTTGTTTAGTGTGGAGGATTAGTCCGTAAATCTTTTTAATTACCGCCAATACAAGCGGTCCAGGAGTGATATGACTCTTCACTACCTGCCTATACATTTCGACTTGTCTCACAATGATACCTCAAGGTAGTGCCTCTGGTTAAGCCACGGCGATGAGTGATTTAACCACTTGCTTTTTAAAATTGCACGTGTGTGTGTGACTCTTTTTTTCACGAATTAGTTTGGTTCCCCTGCCTAGCTCTATCTCTCTCTCCTTGCCTCCCTCTCTTTCCTTCTGTCCTTTCCCTTCATCCACTCTATTTCTACCTCCCCTTCTTGCCGCGCAGGTCTGCACCAGGAACTTTTGCGAGAGTTTAACCGGTGAACCGAAGCCTTTTAGTTAAAATTGCTGTGAGAATGCACGCCCGCTCGTCGATGTGATGATGGCTGAATGTCGATGCAGTGATGGTCGCTTGCGTTACGGGAGGGGAAACAGAAAATATGAAGCTTTGTATTCAAAATAGTCACGCAAAAGGAGTTTGAAATATTACTACTCCATTTATAAAGCAAATAAGTGCGTTATTTGTTTTAGATCCCCTTAGAAATATTTCAGAAGGCCTCATGGACGCGGGAATTCTAATTTCATTTGACATTTAGGTATTCTGAGCGAAAAATCATTTGGTATAAAGTCAAATAAATTTGACCTCATCACAATGAGTAATGTCTCACCTTTCTAATGGTACCAAAATGTCAGCAACATACATTACTACTTTTCGTGATATTTGCCACAAAGATATGCAGTTTTTCATGGGCTGTAATAGGGTATTGTGCTGGTTAAATACGAGGAAGTTCTAAAGCATGGATCGTATCAGAAAACTAATGAGGTGTAGTTTGATGTTTCATGTATTAAAAAAAACGTGGTCTGCGTCGGACCAGACGGTGGAAGTTATACTTCTTTGGCCGGTCGCACACACCCGCTCACACACACAGGCAGACAGGATATATAATTGAAATAAAAGACATTTTTTCTCTATTATTAAATATATTTCTCTTCGATATATTGTTATTTTAAACAAAACTTCTTTTCAAAGTTCGAACGTACAAAAAACCATACAAAAACGTACAATTGTGGATTTTTCTCACCCAAAAAAGAGCGTGACGCGGTTTCTCGACCAACATCCCATCCCAAAAGTCTCCAACGGGCGCAAAGAAGTATAACTTCAAAAATTGCTTAGCAACGAAAATGAAAAAAGATCGAAATTTGCATTAATTTTGCGTTTAAACTTCAAATATTTCAATTTATCGATCGATAGAGAAACATCGGTTGCAAGAAGTAAATGCATTGATTTTTTGGCCTCATTTCAGTCAAAGAATGAAACTTGTATCTAAATTATTTCATATTTTAATGAATGAATAAAAATTACTCTACACGTAAATTATTCGTTTTTCCCATTTAAACCCATTAAAAAACAAAATCCTATCTGGACTCGAAACCAATGAAAAATATTGGGATTTTCGATTTTTTCCTGACTCGACACCAAATTTGAACCCTTCCCTGAAAATTTCATCCTTTTAGCTCGATTAGAAATACCCAGGAATTCGTATCAATGAGTACAATTGTGGATTTTTCTCACCCAAAAAAGAGCGTGACGCGGAAAAGAGCGTGACGCGGTTTCTCGACCAACATCCCATCCCAAAAGTCTCCAACGGGCGCAAAGAAGTATAACTTCAAAAAGTTAGTACTTACAGTTAAGCTTTTTACAATATCGCAATAAAACATTCGGCTGTGAAGTGGTTTTCACCGCAAGGCGTGAAATAAACCAGTAAAGTTATAGCCCTATGTATGTAGGTATATTCAGTTAGCTGCTGAGAGATTGTCTCATAAAGGCCGTTTCACACGATACTTGATCCAGCACATGGTCTAGGATACTCGCTAGTATGATATATTTCCAGTACCATGTGATATAGAACAAGCATGCTGGCTAACAAGCATGCTATTATACTCGCTGGGACACTTGATTTCCTAATTTTTGCGGTACTAGATTGCTACTAGCTCCCAGTAGGACCTAGTAGCCGTCGACCAATCACGTTAGCATTTACAGTCGCAGTGAAACCTTCGCGATTTTTAATCAGCGCCTCACTTTATCGCGAGTTTTACACACTCTTTGGCAGTGAAAATGTCTGAACCATCTCTGCTATTACTGCAGCAGCCAAAAATCGCCTTCTTTCATGGAGATTTTCCATTTTTTATTTACAGTTCGCAGCAGTGGGCAACAGTACTGCTTCATCGCAAGCACAAGTTCGTGTGAATGATCGTGTGATACCTTCTATCACGGTTTCCAACATACTGGTATCTGGTTTCCATCCTCAATACCAAGTAGTAGCTAGCATACTAGGTCTTGTGCTGGATTGTAAGTATCGTGTGATACTGGCTTAAAACCCATTTTTCATCATTGATTCTTCTATATTTATTTGATACATCTTGCAGCTGCTTGAATTTAAAACTAAATTACGAATGTAGCCTCAACTATAATAAGAGAAACATACCGCTCTAACTACTTAAACTGTTTGCTCTTTAAATTTTCGCTGATGTTCCACGATAGGACAGCGAAGAGTGTCACCTGTAACGCCAATACATGCACATTGGTTACGCCGGTACGGATGTGGGTAGTGGAAACGGGGCATATGTCGCACGGGGAGCGGGGTGTGGACGGGTGCGGAAAATGCGACTCGGATTGACAGCATAAATGCTTGCGACATTAACTCGACGGCGAGGTGCAATGGAATTACAGCCTAAAGGGAAGTGAATTGGAGTGGACTTGGAGGGCCCGGGGTGTGAATTAGCGAGAAGGGTGAGATGCATGAGGAATAACTTTTATGCTTTTCCATTTGTAAATAGCATGCAAGAATGTTGAGCAGGTCTTGATGAGGCTTTCTTGGTGTTATTTTGGCGCGAGAGAATTTTATCTATCAAGGACTAGATGAAGTTTTTTTGTTATTTTTATGCTAGCCATAATGTCCCTCTATCAATCAAGTGTATGATACGCCGAATTTATAACTTTGTAGATAAGTCCATGAGGCTATAAATATTTGTTTTTGTTATGTACAATGATTTACAAGGTATAACATTCTCCAATGGCCGTAATAAATTGGCACCACTCGTCAAAAATACGCCACAATTGCTGTGTTGGTTTGCGGGAAAAAATAGGGGGAAAAATCCACGCCAGTGACCAACCACAACCTCTCGACCAGAAAAACCCCTGTGGTGGTTTACAGGAATATTACTTCCTCGCCAGGGACAACCACAGACTCACACAATCAACCCGAATAGGGATACTTCGCTGGGCTTATGAGACCCTGCTAAGGATGCCTGGGTTACACACACACTCAACCCAAAGAGGGATTCTTTGCCGGGCTATTACGGCCATTGGAGAATTTTATACCTTGTAACTTTAAGAGGTCGTAGAGCTCACGTTCCCTAGTTTTATGTACAATGATTGTTTAATGTTTAAAGTAACGTGCTCTACATAGCTGGCATGTTTGCATCGTCAAACTTCGCTGCTTAGCCTTTTCGTATCAATTTCTGGCTTATAAGTTAGATTAATAATAGGTGTCAACTTTAATTATTATATTAGTCTTTTATTCGTATCTATTTGTCTATTTCTATGTCCTCCGTATCTTTAGAGTGAAAGTAATCCTATTAACGTAGTGATGTGATTCGTATATTGCGACAATGTTGCTCAGGTTTCTCAGGCCCTGTTTTTTTTAAATTATCCAAATCAAAGAAAATTTTGTACTCTAGTCAATTCAATCCCTACGGGAGAAAATAAAGGCATTATTAATCCATTATGTAGTACCCATGTGAACTTAAGATATATAGATTAAGCTTAGATGACGTGGTGAAAGCTCCAGGCTTAATTTAAGTAAAATATTGATGTCACTGGAAGCTGGAGCGTGAACGAATTTTCCTTGTTACCAGTGCCTCTTTAACGCCTTTTAACTATAATAGTGGCGTTGATTTTACAGTTTAAATTTTGAAATTGCTGATGACATTTTAAAAATTACTCCAACGTTTTAGCCGTCTGTAAAAACTATTTCCTTTTCCATTTTATAAGGACGAGAAAATGACACCTCTGATTGATTAAATTGAAAGTCAAGATTGATGCCTTTAATTTCTTTCAAGCGCTTTTGATAACAATAATATATTTTGTAGATCAACTGTGGAGTTGAACGGTTGTTAGCAGATAGCATCAACATTAGTCAGTTCGGAGGTTTCCTTGTATTGTTTAAATTTAGCGTATTATTTTAATTTGTAAATGAATTTCCATTATTTTACACAAACCGAAACCTCTTTTTGATGTTTATCACTGATTTCTCTTTTTGTTATCGATGAAGGATGGCATATTTCGGATTTCGTTTTCAATCACTGTTTTTCTTAAAATAAATATAGAATTTCGACAATATTACTTGAGCTTTGACGAAAAATATCGACTGAAATGCTCATTTGAAGGAAGCTGGAAAAATAAATGAGCATTTTTTTCTGATGCTAAGCCAACGAAAGCTAATTTCGTACTGGCATCAGGGATGTGCAATACATTTAAGGGGCGGGAAAGATTTTAATGGAGAACTCGGAGTGGATGTGGTGAGATATGCGGCCACTAGTAATGGTCTCCTCTCAGCTTCAAGTGCCACGAGCTCATTCATTTAACATCGTGCCCGATGCATGGAAAACTCAATGTAGACTACTCACAAAACTCAATTGGAGATCCTCCTCCTCTAAAAGTTCAGACTCGGAGGGGATTTAAAATCGCTCTCCAGTTGCGAATTACCGCCTCGCGAGCCAATTCTCCACACTGATGTGAACGCTCTTTTTGACGCCGCAGATAGTTGTTTGATACAGTTCTTCTTGATGTAGGACGAGTCAGATATTTTTTAATTGCAATGCTTACCATTGAATAAATTTATGGACTAATACTGTCTGATTTAGTAACTCTTGTTGTGGATGAAAATCAGAATGCAGTTAGAGTGTGAATAAAGATTTTACGAATGCGAAAAAAGCTTACTGAGAAGTGGATTAAAAAGTTTATGATATTGAATTATTTTATTTTATTTATTTTTATTTTAAATAAAGATAACTACATACAGCAGAGTGCCATTTAATAGTGGCCAGGTAACAATACATACCTTTGAGGACATGCGCCGTTACTTAAGTATTTAAAAAAACATCCCACGCCATTTCACTCAAGGAATGAAATATTATAACAGCAGTATTGTAAAACGTTTTTCACCGATCATTTTTGATTTCATGGAATAGATGGGAAGTTTGATATTCTTAAATGCATTAAACAGGAACAAAATTGCTATCATTGAGCAGTGAATTTTTAGCTTATTAGATCTCTTCTGCCACGAAAAGCGTGAAGCCATTTGTTAAATATTTGGTAGCTGTGTTTTTTTTTGTAATCAGGCAAGTACTGTACTCATTTTTATCTGAAAAGTTTATTATTGTCAGTGAAAAATGACTGTTGCATCCTCAACTTAATTTTTCGGGACGAATTCGTACAATAACCTGACATACTCTATTCCTGATACGATTCATAGTCAGGGGACGATGTTTATTTTTCAAATAGGATCTCGATCCTGAACTGAGAAGGTTTGTAAAGTGATGGAGGGTGCAGGCTTCATCGAAATGTCGGGTTGGGGAAAATGTATCCTAGTGCGGGGTGGCTGGAGTGATGCACGGAGCTCTTTGTCTGGCCAGGCATACTGGTTCAAGTGTGGCCTAGGTTCCTTTCGACCACTGCGTGGAGGGATCCGGACTATTCGACAAGACGTGCAAAGGTGTTTCAGGGAATACAACATCTCTCATTCCCCCACCCTCGGTATATCTTCGCGTAGTTTAAACGAAATATAATTCCACATATAATTTGATGAATTTGACCTCATTATAAAGAAAAACTCTCATGTTTCCAATTGTATCAAAGTACTAATACTTTGCCGCACTAATTTTCGAGCAGTATTCCAAAATATATTAGCTGTTTTGCATGGGTTAGATTACCATTGTGCACTCCAGAGAGTGGCTATTATAAAAATAGGAACATCTAACAACTAAATTTTGTCAAGAAATAAACTGATGTAGTTTGTATGTTTTCTAATCTATTTACAGATTATAGTCAATTACGAGTACTCACCGCAGTAATTATTACAGAATCGCAAAAAAAGATCTGTTTGGAAGGCGTTTTCACCGTGCGGAGTGAAAAAATGAGTCAAATTAGAGACTTATGTAAATATATTTATTTAATTACTGAGAAATTTTGACATTTTTTTGTGTCCCAGCCACTTTTGAACTTTCAAATCTTCGCGCGCGACTCGTATTTCAAACTCAGCGCTCGCCTGAGTACGCCTGCACTGCCTGCACGCGTACAGCTCTGGCGAAATCTTATGGCCTTCGGATACGCGGCGTTTGTGTTGTCCACGTCGTACAAATTCCATTTTTTGAAATGCAATCATGCATGGCACAAATTCCATGTCTTCGATTTCCCCTACGTCCCTTTTCCCTACCCCTTCCACCAAAATTTACCCCTCCACGACGTCTTCTTCTGCACATCCGAACGCCATAAGCTTTCGCGAGAGCCGTACCTGAGACGGCCTCGAAGAGTACGTGCAGCTGGCTCTCCTTCATTCGCACTCTGAGCGCGAGGTTACGCTCGGCGGAAGCATTATCACCGCGGAGCAGCGCTTGGACGCAGCTGCGCGGTATCACAACCGGAAGCTCGGTTTTCGTAGACGCACTTGCAGATGTTCAAACTAGGACACAAACACAATGTGCTCCAATTATAAAAAGGTGAGCCTGTCTCCATAAAATTGTGTCTTTGGTCCAACGTTGGAACGATCCCTCGGATGCACTAGCCATCTGAGTAGAGAGAAGAGGGAACTCTTCTCTAGAGAGACCGAGAGCAATCTGTGTCTGTACTTACATTGACGGTAATAAACCCACTATGAGACTCTGCTCTTTGACTTCACTCGACCCACCTGGTCGTAGTCCATAGGGTCCGCGGTTCCGTGAGAGGGCCCTTAGTTGCCGCAGGGATGCGACAATATATATATCTATATTTTTGCGACATTAATGTTACAATATTTACATCATACTTCATCATCAGACGTTGAAATTAAAAAATTAAATTCTAATATGGTCTCCATTATGACTAGGGAAATATCTTACTCAAACTACCTTAAGAGTCCCAGCTTCTCTCGATGGCGTTTGCTGCACCCCCTGCTACTACCCTCTGGTAACCCCCCACTCCTCTCTCCTTCCCCCACACACCTCCTCACTCTACCTTCTACCACCTACCTTCGCACTCCCCATCGCCCATCGTGTTCCTATCCATCCCCCCCTTCTTTCCTCCTCCTATGATTACATATTCCTGCTCATCAATGTGGAAATTGCGTTAGTGAAAGCCTCACGCGTAATTTTGTGGAAAACTTTAGCATCAAACATTTTGAAATAAGACAATTCATTCTATTCCACACTTTTAGTGTACTGAAAAACGACCATGCTTTTGGCACTACGTGCAATTGTGAAGGTGTTTAAATAACACCTTGATAATGGTACATTGTGTCGAAATAATTCAAGTTTTGAGTAGTATAGGTAAACGTGTGGAATAGATTGAATTGCCTTATTTAGCAATGTTTGATTTAATTCTATATAAATTGCTCTCCTAAAGTAATAATCATTCTTGATTCATGATTTTCTCTTTAAGTATGCATATAACTCTTCCGATAGTTCAACACCCTCTGCAGAAGTTTCCTTATGGTTATGCAATGAAAAGCAAGTATTTGTGAAAAAAAAGTAATTTATATAACCAATTGAAATGCACAGCTTAAAATAATGCAATAAATAACGTTTAAAACTGTTAAATTATTCATTTATATTGATCTGATTTATTTAGGTTTCTTTGAAAAAGATCTTGGCATTAAACCAGTGAACAAAATCACGTTCGTAGAGTATGAAGAAAGATTTGCATTTATTGGAGTGATTAACTTTTTTGACTAGAGGTCGTACTTTTTAATTTTTTTTGCAAATGTAACTTTCCTTTTAGAATTGAGAGCATTCAATTCTTGTAACTGTCGAGATTGTGAGAGGAAAACCTCGACACATTTGGAGTATAGGGAATGTGATATTACTGGTTGACTTATTAAAAAATATGAGAAGTATGATTCTGAATATAATCCATAAAACGTACACGTGAACACGAGCGAAACTTCTTCCTGGCAAATTTTATCATTTGTAAAGATACGTTTGTTTGTTTATGTACACTCTTATTTAATGTACTTTTTACATAAATGCCCACAAAATTCCTCCTGCATAGGCGTTCGTTTCCTCGTCCTTCCACGTGCTTGTAGGCTCAGTTTCACCGATAAATATAATTACTTTAATTCAGTTTATCCCTAGCACAACCTAGTGAATACCGCTTTCCTGATCCACCAGGGATATTAACTTAAGTTTCTAAGAGTTAACTCGATTCACAATTACACTGGAGATTGTTTTGGAATTAAAGGCCCGTAAAATGAAACTTTTATTTGTTTCGGAATGGAGGGTTTCCGGGTTCCACTGAGTTGTTTCATCGTCCAGGTGATGACGTTTCACGTCCATCGGAATCTTTGCATCTGATGGGATGAGTTAATACTGTTTGTGATTTAGAAATGAGATAATGCAGTTTGTTTGAAATAAAGTTACATGTATGCGTGCATATTCGGTGAAACACCGAGGGCCGAGGAACGTACGTACATGAGAAAACACCTAACGGCAATGAGAGAGTGTAAATTATTTTATAAAGTGTAGGAAGGTACTGCTTAAATTTACAGTTTGTATCTCACCCCGGTAATGTAAGCTGCTTCAATCCATTAATATTACTTATCCTGCGCTACTATGAATCAGCTCACGGTAAACACCAGATGTGCCCACTTGCATCCACGACATCTAGTACTGTGGAAAAAATGCGCTAATATTGGTATTACGTGGCATTGAAAGCTCGCTATTTCGTCCCAACTGTTAGTTCGTTTGAACATTAGTGATGTATTTAGCAAACCATTCGACTAATTAAGTTGCTAAGTTGGTTAATGCATCCGGTAAAATAGTTGTGAATCATTGGTGGGTTTATTTTTACCCTTAGAATTTGTTCACATTCCTAATGAATTCATCATTCGAAGCCCTTGGAACATCGGCTTTTGACTTTCTATAAATTTTGAAGCATAATTTGCAGTTTCAAAACTAAAGGTTTTGTTTATTGTTATCTCTATCCACAGTATTTTGTGTCAAAAGTCTCATTTCTTAGTTTCTCAGTGAAATTTATTGGGAAAGTATTGAATACCGTCCATTCTCAAAATATATTATTAACGATTTTTAGTCCAACGTGGAATAATTCACAACTCTACGTGCATGTATTTCTCTGTGAATGAATATATGGTTGCTTGCACTTATTCCATTGTAGTAGGAGTTATAACGCTTCATGACCTTCACAAAATAAAATAATAATCATGACCTTCATTATTTTATTCAAAGTCGATCAATTTCGTTCTGTTTAGTTTTAGACTCGCTAAAACCATGATGTATTGCATTATCTATGCACTCATATTTAAGGGATTTATAGTTTTGTCTATATAAGTTGTTGCTGATAGCTGGATAGATAAGATTCTATGCTGATGGTGGTAACTGAAAAATGAAAGATGATACTAAAGGGAAAAACCATAGCAATATTGATTAATTATTTCTGCCTTATCAATGATTTTTATGGCTAAATATTTGTAACACATAGTTTAGAAAATACTGGGTGTATTTCAGAAAGCATTTTAGATATTTTCACTGCCAACGGAAATCACGACCAAACCATTGTTACAGGTTCAATAATGGTGATATAGGTGCGAAAAAATTAATACAGGTTCAATAATCTTGATCTTACTACACTATAAAATTGCTAATTGAGTTAAGAGCTTGAGCGACGTGGTGACTTAAATAATAAACTTTCAATTTTTATTTATATATTAATTAATTGTTTCTAGCCAGTTTAATACCTATCCAAGTAGATATATTTTCCCTCAGCTCACGTTACAATCTCTCCTCTTTTCCTATCCATTTGCGTTAAATGTATAGCATCTATCCATTTTTTGTGGTATTTCAATTACATGCGTCAAACAGTGTGATTGACAAACAATGACAAACAGCCTAGCGTTCATCTCCTGTTGTTATGAAAAAAGCCGGAGAAAGTTGCAAATTAAATATAAACGACAGGAAACCTCGTTTGAATAAATCCGGTGAATCCCGTGGTCCACATTACCTGAATTATAGTCAAACCCGAATAGAAGAAAACTTATATCACGCCAAATATAACGTGAAAGTTATCCTTTGACTAAATGGTTTAACGTGTCTCAAGAGTGTCATTTAAAGTAACATTCGTACTTTTTTGTGATTTTTTTATCTGACAGGTGAACTGGTGATGCACACTATTTTTAGTAGCTTGGAACCTGATAAAGCGAAGTACAAGTTTCGCTCGTGAGATACTTGAAGAGCTCGTAAAGTTGAAATTAGAAATGCTGAAGGAACCGATTTTTTGTAAGACTAGCGTTGTTATCTTACGGTTTAAAAGTTAAGTTATTCATTTCTGGTAAATCGTTTTAACACAATTTTACGCTTTAAGGCGTCGGTCTTCCCCAATGATTCTAATAAGACCAATTATTTCCCGCCTATTGAAACGTGTATTAAGTTTGTTGAAAATTCATCCCCATTCCATTCATGGAAAGGCGGGATTGTCTCTCATTCATATAGGATCGCATTCAGATAAGTTCTTCACTCATTTCTTAGCTGGAGCATGACCTTCTTTGCTCACCAGTATCTAGTGTTATGCGCCCCAAAACAGCTTGCGTGACTTCGAAGGTCTGAGCAGTAGTCACGTCCGCACTGCAACGGTCCACGCCGTTGAGAACCGAAGTCGGGAATGCCGCGCCCCGTAGTATGCTTGCGCTCATACCTACAAGAGGTTTGGTGAGCAATGTGCGGCTCTTTTCACAAGAAAATCCACAGATCCGCTTTTATTCTTCGGAGTTCGAGGCCCGGTCGAAGAGCTTACCTCGTAGAAGTTGCTCTTCAGAGTAGGCAGTTGAAGAGCGAATGGGACTTGAGACAAGGAATCGGCGAAAATTATACACGTGAGAAGCCCCAGGAAATTATTATGTTTGTCCTGTGTATTTTTCTCGCTTTAGTCAATCAACCGTATTAAGGATAGATTTAGTTGTATAAGTTCAAGTAAAAACGCCGATAATTGGTAGAAGGCACACTGAGCTCACCACTCAGTAGTGACTCCAAAAGCCCCGGAGGATATGTGTGAAAATATGTATTCAGTGGAAACTGCCGGTAAATTCACAGGAAAAACATAGTTCCTAATCGATAATTATAGCCAGTAACCAATTATTACCTAATGATGTAAGTACACCAAAGCCCTTCTGATCATGTGGAACTAGAATTTCTTAAAATTTATTTTGTGCAAAATCTTTTTAATAATTAATAAGCAGACCACTTATATAGGACTTTTAATATTTCGATGAACTGTGTAAAAATTTCGAGAAGCACTACCAATAATCTGTAAGTCGTGGTTGACGCACAAATTATTATATTTGCTATGGAAAATGGTGGTTGTTGACGCTAGCTGTAGTTCATTGCTTGCAAAACAAGTTACGGGAGCCTAAATATCATCATTTCTACTCCCTTGTTATTATAATAATATAAAATAACCAATGATAGTTCCTTTCCGCATGCATTCATGGAGGGAGTACACGCGAGCTCCAAATTATAATAGCCATAAGTCCGTACAACATGTTCCTTAAAAATGACATTGCAACGTTAGCAATAAATGATTGTGTTTAGAAACGTAATTCATTAACAAAAATCCATATTGCTGCTACAACCATGCTTAGAATTCTTTGAATATCTTTTACTTGATAAATTGCGATAAAGAAATTTTATGTAATCACTCGTAGTAATGATATGTAACCAATAATTGTTGTATTACATTCGTCCAGATTACTCATAATATATGCACTTCTTACATATCTGTCGTAAATTCTCCTTAACTACTCTGCATTGAGGCCACCAATGTCTTGTATCTCGTAAACAACGATGGTTAATGCTGTATTCCAAATACGATAAGTTGCGGTTGAACGTGTATGAGGTGATTTTTTTTTTTAGAACTTCACAGTATAAACACATGGAGTAAAGAAGACTTTTTAGTCATTAGTTAATGGGAGTACTGCTATCTTAGGCCGATTGTATCATGATGTAAAGTATCAGAATACAATGTCCTTAGTGAGTATATAGTTTTGCCAGATGCAAGTGTTTGAACATTACTTACCAGTACATAATCCCTCCACAGAGCTATCTGAAAAAATATTGGCAATGGACTCGTTCCATGAATGTATTTATATTGTGAAGATGGCAGTTCCATGATTTCATCTCTCCATGAACTGAAATAACTTTAATGCAACGTTATTTATATTTTATGTTCTGTAAATACGAGCGCATTGGACTTTCTTTGCTAGGAATAATGAAAAAAGGATCCAAATAGCTTTTGTATATCCCACAATATATCTTCAAACTTGGAATAGTAGTGGCAATCGATTCTGACCAAAATTCTCCAATAATAATATGATAAATAGTGTTACTCAAGCAGAAAACGCAACACTTTATGCGTTTATTCTGTTTCCGTAAAAAAATATATGCGCGATTTCACGAACTTCTTAAGCAGTAAAGCTGGTCATTTTTTTACTGATCTTGGAAGGGACGTTGAAAATATCGTACACGCAATAGGTTTAATTTCTTTATTTTTAACGAATAATCAAAAGCTTTACTGAAAAAGACGTTTTAAAGAAGGCTAGTATTATATCCGGCCACGATTTTCCCACTGTTTCCATACATTCCGTGAATGAGATCGCACATATTTTTGGGAAATTTTTCTATTTCTCTCGGTGGCTGCGGGAGGCAATCATATGAACTACCATATGTGAAGGTTCTCAATGTTTCTGAAACGACATAATATATAAGTACAAGTTGCGAGAAAATTAGCGAGATACTGAGGCCAAAAAAGGCTCTGATCCGAGCCGTGACATGACCGTGTTTTTCCGGTGGGAGCGGTAGTTTTTAGCACGCAGATTCTTGGGGATATTTGATGCTGATTATCGATTTCGACAGCAAAATCGCTCGTAAAAATACATCGAGAAGCTGGAAAAAGACATCTGAAGTTAATCTATTAGAAGTTAAAAATTTTAATCGTTTGTAGTTTATTATTGGAATTACATGCAGTTTTACCATCTTAAGTATTCAGCCATGAGATGACATATTGTGATGAAGATTTCAGCGATGAAATGCGTATTTCATTCATGTGTCAGAATAAAAACTTTTGAAGAACAATTTTACTTCATTCTCCGTTTCTTTAGAAGGGACTGTAAAACTAATGTACGTTACCTTCCATTTTCATTGAAGAGAACTTTTTCTTTACTAAAAATTATCTGACAAATGTGCTGTGAACTGGGGCTCAATACTTTCATTTAGCCATGGCTGAAAACTGATGCTCCATCCTCCGTTTCGTTTTTTAAAGTTCAAAATAGGCAATCCTTCTAGTGCTTGGAGCGCTGTTATTCTTATCTCCTGATTCGTTACTTTATTCCTATCGTATTGTTTTTTGATTTATTGAATTCGCCTCTGTGGGAGGCCTGGCCATCATCTGTTCCGCACCGCAAATATTTATACCCCGCAGCTCTCAGTGGATATCCACCGCCTCTCTTCTCCGACGCAATGCTCTTTCAAACTCGAAGGCACGCCGTCTTGAATCCGTGGAGGCCGTCGTGAAAAATTCCTCAACCTCCGGATGAAATTTTTTTTTGGAAGTCGGGCAGGGGGAAAAAAACCCACCAATGATGGAATTGAAAATAAATTCTTCAATATCCCTTCATTCGCAAGTGCGGGGCAGTTCCAGTGAGGTGGGGTGGGAGAAATACACTCTCGCGGCCCCTGAGAACCAATCAATTTTTACTCACAAATGCAAGTTACCGGAGCGAAGCGAAAAATAATCCCTCTCTCCGAATCTGGACCTCGTTTTACATGCGTACTCGATCCAGTTATAAAAATGTTTACCCTCTCATGTGAACATGAATTTTGTGCCTGGATTAAGGGAATGGTAGTAATGCATCAGTGCTCTACTTTCGAATCATACCCTCTTAGGGAAATAGTTTAATTTATTCCAGTAGTAGTTCAATGCCGTAATTCTTAGAAAATAATGAGGTAAATGGGTTACGTTTTCACCGGGAACATGTTGAACCAAGCTCGCTAAAAATGTTATTTCTGGGAAACCAAGTGATTGCGTTATGTTTTCACCGGGACGACGTTAACCAATGGGAAGAAGAGTGTTTTTCAACTCACTCGGTAAATAGTGAACTATATACACCATACATAGATGAAGGTGTTGTATGCACATCTGCGTGGTGCAAGCCTTACATCACGAAGGGGCGCAGGCCACTTCCACTATGAATGTGATGATGATGGATCGATGGCGAATTTTTCTTTGGAACTATGCCCCACGTGTGTACATGCTTTGTTTAATATTCGCACTCGAACTGACAGTGCATCACATTATTTTTACTTTGGTCTTGATGATGCATCCCATAATGTTTAATGCATGTTAACGTCAAATTCTGAACGAAAGAAACGGAATTTGACTCATATGCATACAATATTGAACTGAACTGTGGCAGAAACAAGTCAATAATTTTTGAAAATTCAAAATTGCTCTATAATGTCAACGCTAATGCAATTCCTAAAATATCAGCTGGTGATGCGGATATGTCATACTCAAACAATGTTAAAAATCTTTCAGTCACCATGGTGTGCAGCATGTCTTGGCAAAACAATGTGCTAGCCATAAGGTCAACATGACCCTCCATCTGCTCAAAATTCAGAAAAATATCCTACCCCTTCATACTCGTAAGAAACTTACCTCCTCACTTATTTTTCCCATTTTGGTTATTTCCGCCTTGTTTACCAAGATCTTACTGAAGAGCTAGAACGTCTATTTAATATGTGTGTAAGGTTTATTTTTAGCTCAAAGAAAGATCACATTTACCCTTATTATACCAGGCTGACATGGCTGAAGGATAATACCAGGAGGAAATACTTGCTTGGTTCGTTTATGTATGGTCTTTTAATGGGCAACCATGTTATTCATAGCAATTTTTTCCTCCCTGGGAAAAAATGTCCGATGTTACCACCCGAATGGCTCATGATTATTTAATTCTTCCACTACATAGAACTACTACATATCAAAAATCCTTCTGTGTTGCTGGGGCCAGGTTGTGTAATAGTATTCCCGTGGATATTAAGGAAGCCAATTCAATATTTGTTTTTTAAAAAAATATCTTCATATTTTTAACCATGAAGGGTTATAAATTACAATTTATGTTATAATTTATAGAATGTGCTGTTTTGCTTCATCTGATTAATATGTAATCGCCTTTCAAATGGAATTAGCATGTTATGTTTTGAGCTCTAACATTAATGTTTTTTTATATGTTCTTAGTGGACGAAGAAGTCCAAGAACAATCAAACATTTCTGTTCTATTCTATTCTAAAATTTCGGTCACCCAGTAGACAATTGGCTGGTATAGTTAAATTATCCTAAATACGTGCGTGTTGTCCAAGGTTTTAAGTTCGTGTGACTCGGAGTTAGAACTTATGACGTCATGCACGTGTTTACGAGGTTTTAGCTCTTTCGATCGATCGTCACATGGATGACTGAAATGCAAGCATAGTAGTCAAAATTCCTTTGCTCTCATTGAAAATTTAAATTTACTTTCTAATTGAAGAAACTTGGTTTCCGGGTCTTCTTCCTCGTGTATCCATTTTTTGGAGCAATATTTTGCAGTCGCAGAACATCAGTGGAAGGTGCCCACCCACAACATTGACTTCAACAACACCAAATTGTTGAATAAAGAAGGCCGCTATTTCCCTAGAATAATACGGGAAGCGATAGAACTAGCAAGAACTCCTAAGAGGCTGTCCATAAATGACGTCCACACGACTGGGGAGGGGGGGGGTTCCCACCTTGTGACAATGTGTGACAGGGGGGAGGAGGGGGCTATGCTTCATGTGACATTCACACTTCCACTGTATTTTATGTCTTATTTTAACTTAGACAGTGGAGGCGGGGTAGAAGTTTTTTTCATTTTTGTGACATCATTAAAGGGGGGGGGGCAATATTTGTGACTAACTGTGACAGGGGGGGGAGGTTTCAAAATTGTGTGATATCATTAATGGACAGCCACTAACAACATTAAACACGAGGACGGCTACACTCTCGCCAACACGTGGAAACGAGTTTTCAGCGGAATGGATCAGTAATGACACACCTCTGCCCAAAGGGACCAAACGGACGAGCTATAAAACACGGATCAAACTTTGCATCGACACTTCAGCGGACCTGGAGAAGTCAGCTGGAACGTCGGCGAAATATTGTCCAAAGAAAAAATGGATACACACGGGAGAAGACCCGGGAGCCTCTTCACGTCAAAGACTCCGCAGAAGCCTATACAGTTACTTTTTAATTGCTTTCTTCTTGAAATACACATATGCGCGTTCATTTCGTGTCTTCACGGATATACTTTAACGCCGTCACAGTTTTATTGATTGATTTGGATCAATGTCGAGACTTATTCCCGTATGCACTCATACAGGCAGAGTATAATTTTACTGTATGCACCTGCTCGCGCATATCCGTGAAATGCGTCTCCTATAAAAGTGGAATCCTTTCCATTTTCCACTCTCGAGCGAGGAGATGTGGTAGGCGTCGGTTGCCGAGGGAATTTATGCCCCGAGTAAGAAGAGCAAGCGTGCACGTCCCCGTTTCCCTTCCGCCTCCCAATCGTGCAGAATGTACGGTATCGGGGAGGATGTGGAGTGTGTGGCGAAAATAGATTAAGGTGGCTGGAGTGGTAATCGTGGGTTATTGAGTACACAATTTAATAATTTTTACAGGAAAGCCGAAAAAAAATATTAGGACCCCATTTAATTAAATTGAATCTGTTTATACATTGGAACTCACCATGCAGGCAGTAATGGAAATGACATAGAATTATATTTTTAATTTGTTTGCTTAATTAAAACATGAAATGACTAAGAGTTTTCGGCGCGGTATTCGAAATGTAGGCGAAAGTTTATTGAAATACGTTTTTTTTTTACAAATGTAGTACTCGGCGTAACACCGTGATATTTGTAAGCATAAATTATAATAATGAGAAACGTACTATTTTTCGCTTAGGACAATGTCTGCACGTGTGTAATTGAATTATTACGACACATATCTAATAAACCATATGGCTACGTGTTAAATAACATTGAATTGTCAAAAAACCTAATCGGTACGATCAAATATTTTTAACTCTTATTTTGCATGAATATGACTAATGATAACGTGTTAAAAATGCTTCACGTAGATGTGTACATAAACGAATATAGTTCCTGGAGCACGGCTTAAGTTAGCATTTAAGCATTTACTGCGGTTAAATCGCGACCTTAACTTAACCAAGGCTGAACGACCATAAACTTTTGATTGGACATACTCCGGCTTTTACATCACAAACAACGGCACTTTATTCGTTTGTAAAAGACTATAAAAAGTAACACCCCATGTCAGACATATTCCAGGTGTCACTGACGACGGGACATAAACGTGGTTGAAACAGGAATAAGTTCACTAAAATCAAGGACTCGCGAGGTTAGCGGAGGAGGTAGGTCCGCAAACATCGAAGTTTAAAGGCAAGAGAAGATTGACTCTTTACTCTCGAAAGTGAAGCCTGCTATAATGAGGAAAATGATCCATCTAATATGCCTCTCGCCCGTAATTTGCTCATGAATATTTCAGTGCTTGATTGGATATTATTTCCAGTTCGCATATTTTAGATCAATCATTACGGCACCGCAACAATGCCGATACTATCACCAATGTTTTTACCCATTCTTGCCTGTATGGTGCCTCTATTCCCTTATGCTCAAATTCCTTCTGATCTCTAAATTTAAGAGTATACATACCATCAACCATGGTGTATTTTTCATTTTGAGCTCGAAGAAAAAAGTAGCAATGCCGGAAATTTTTTCCTACATTAAGTTAATCACTGAATTTCTACTTCGTAATGCTTTCACATTGTAGTAAATTAAGTATTCTACAGTATAAGTAGTCGCATAGGGCACCATTAAACATACAAAAGGGGTAAGAGGCATAATTAAACTCATGAGAGTATTTAGTGAAATTTCTCTATGAATAAAACTTTCGCCTGGACTGGTATTCAACGCAAACTGCTCGATATCGCGCCAGGTGCTCTGACGAGCTAAGGTCCCTAGTCGTTCTCTTCCACGGCTAATTTAAATGATTTTATCGCTGAGAATTTCACCCCATTGTGTGATCAATAGCAAGTCACTCCGTTATAGTTACTACGCGGTCAGTTCTACACTATTTTTTATTTAGGTGTTTTCACTTTTTTATTATTATTATTAGGTATTTTAGGTATTTAGGTTAAGATATTTAGATTTAGAAAGTATGCTTAGCAGCTATAAAATTATCTATCCGTGGATATCGTGTGGCAATACTCTTTAGAGCACCTCTACCACGACTTGAGCGTATATGTCACTTTGATACCTTCCTATTTCCTGACTGATTTCGACGACTGAGTATATCGAAAAACTGACCTCACATCTGTTACAAAAGAGCCATCTTCACCAGCATAATTATTATTTGGGGTATCTGCCGGTTAAGGTAGGTCCCAATGTGAGTAAAAATCATCACAGAATTTCTTTCTTTGTCTCAGCGTACATCCTACCTCTTTTCAATCCGCCTATAGAAACCTATTCTCTTTCTTCAAACCCCGCTTATCCAACATCCTCCTCTCTATCACGGCCTTCAGCATCCCATTACTTTGATCTCCTCCTGAAGCTTCCTCTCCTCACCCATCATACCAAGTGCTTGTCTTCCTTTCCGTCCACCGCACTTTCACCATCCTCCCCCACACCCGCACTTCAAGCGCCTGCAGCCTATTAAAAGATTCAACGTTTTGGCACCACACAACGCTACTCATCAGCATATATGACTTTAATGATAGACGCAAGGCATTGGCAGTTTTCCTATGATAGAGGTTTAAGATACATAGTTTCAATGTTACTACATCAATTTTAGTACCTATCCCATCACTTTAACATCGAAACTATTCCTATTAAATCTTTAGTGGTGGAAAACTGCAAGTGTTTTGCTTCCATCATCATGTAACGGTTCCGCCGCATCACACCTGAATCAGTATTTTAATTATATATGTATACTATTTTACTTTAAAAAATTCTGGAAAAAAAGGATGAGCATTAATGGGTTAGTACGGCCGATTGCACATTTTAATGGTTTCAACATTCCTCTGTGCTGTCGCACCGTATGGTTCCATCCATTCTCCACTTTAATGTATGGCGGCGACGATCACCCAACGCCACCACTTGAGCAAGGGGGACGTAGGGAGGGGGGAAGAGGGAAGCGCTCCTTGCAGTCTCTCCTTAAATGGCTCGCCTTTAAATAATAAATTGCGACAGAGGGCTGGCTGGTTGCAAGCGCCGCCGGTCGGTATCTCTTGCTCCCTCGCGCGGAAGGGAGGGCGCAGCGCCCGGCGAGTTGTAGGTGGGAGGTGGACTGGGGTGTGGGCCGGGCGGGTGCTGCTTGCTCTGAATTCGTATGTTTGTGTGTTTGAGATTAGGTAGCCTCTTCCGTTCTACCATTTACTTTTTCATTTCAACTTGTGTTTATATTTTTAATGTACAACTCATCGCAGTTCTTAGCAAAAGTTCATTAGAAAACACTTTTATTTTAATTTTCACCCCAGCCGCTTCTTAGTTGTTATTCTGCCTCGCCCTTCCTTTGTATCCGGTTTCGCCGACTTTTCTATCTCGCTGGCGCGCCTCCTGGGAAGCAAAAATGAAGTTGAAAAGCAAGTCAAAATAGTATGTGCACTCAACGAAAAAGGAGAAAAAATGCGAAAGGAAAAAGTTCGGAAAGCACAAACTAAAGAAGTCAGAGAAATATGCATGTATGCCATTAAAAATAAATACCTCAAGAGAAAAAAAGGAAAAAATACAATTCATTAGTTCTTTTTTAACCTTCGTTTCCTACTTCTTCTTTGTGTTTTTCTTATTTCGCTTAAATAATTCACTACGCATATCCAATCTTTCATTCCACGGTCACTCTCAACAACATGGACGAACGAAAACTAAGGATTTATGCTTCCGTTAACAATCGTATTCTGTTGATAGTAATGGAATCAACTCTCAACATTTGTGATTAAGTCACCCACTTTTTATACATTAAGCTAACGTTGAATAAATTCTTAATATCTCAGCAAATGAGCAAGTCGCATTATAAATAGTCATAACATCGGAATGCCAAATATTTTCGCAATTTCTTAAACTAACATTGTATATTGAACAACTATTTCAAACTCACAAACCTTTATGCTGAGTCGTCGTTACAGGGACTTTAGATACTTATAATTATGTATCTTTCATTGCGTCAACTCATCTGTATAGGTCTTTCCATTATTTTATTTATATCTTTCCCAATGCCTACGTATAACTTTGTTTTATGTTTTAATGTGCAACTTGTTAGTTTCTATGTTTGCATGTTTCGCAGGATTTTCACACGTCGCTTCTTGTTCGGGTGTTTAACCGTCTTTATTTTTTATGATTTAACTAAATATTTGTATCTTGATCTAGCATTTGAAAGGTGTTAGGTGGAAGAGGGGACTCCGGAGTCTCAATTTATGTATCTAGTTATCAGTATATCTAACAATCAATATATCCCCCTTCTCCAACAGACTCACAGTGGGGCAAAAAGCGATTTTAGGAGGACTAAATTCGATTTTCCGAATATTTTATTGACCACTTATCACGACACGCATTTATCGTAGAACACTACCAAGCACATAAAAACAACACTTATTACTTTCTCTATGCAGTAACTTTGTCGTCAGGAGGAGGTGAATTGGCGCCATTTTCAAACTTCTGGAATGGCTATTTGTCAGGGAGTCATTTGATCTTACCCATTTCAGGTTGGAATAATGTAAAACAAGGCTGGTTATGGTTATAGGTCTTTATGGTTCATATACTTAATATCTCCATGAGAAAAAAATGAAAATAAAGTAAACTTCCTTCCTTTCTAAAAAGTATTTCCAGTATCAGTTCATGAAAGAAACAGGGTTACAAAAACCTCATTGCTCCTCATTAGTCTCACGCATACTTGAATACATTTTCTTGAATACATACATTTTCTTGAATGAGCTCTCACTCGAGGAGGACGTGGTCGGGTGCTTCTCTGGCGAAAGGCAGGTGCCATAGGGATGTGACCAGTTCAACCAACAGCAAAAGTGTGTTCAACTGCGAGTGCAAATTCATACGCAGAGTAATAGTGATCCACGTAAAACTAGTGATATTGTTAAAAATGGCTACATGCTGTGTTTGTAATGCAAGTGTGCTTAAGCGACAAATGAAGATTTGTTGCAGTGAATGTGAATCCCAGTTCCACGCCAACTGTGTGAAAATGTCCAAAGAAGATATCGAGTTTCTCAGCGCTGAGAAGCAGATTTGGCGTTGCCCCGACTGTACTGAGGAAAGGCGCAAAAGTATGTCAGTAGTGTCAGTGGCAGATACTGGATCTGCAAATACTTCTCAGATTATAAACTTACTAGAAGAAGCGAAGAAGGATAGAAAACGCATGGAAGTGGACTTAAACAAGGCAATTGAATTTGTGCATGAAAAAATAGATGACAATACTAGAATCCTACAAGAAAATTCTGCTAAAATATGTGAGTATCTAACTACGATCGACTTGCTTCGACAAGAAAATGTAAATTTACAATCTCGTGTGCGTGAATTAGAAAAGAGGTTAGATGACCACGAACAAGTTTCTCGTGCAAATGACCTTGAAATACATGGCATTCCCCAAGCACCAAATGAGAATGTCCTAGAGGTCGTCAAAAGTGTGGGGGTTGCCCTGGGCATTGAAATAAAAGACGATATGGTGGACTTCTGCCATCGCATCGGAAAGAAAAAGGAAGAAGGGCCACGTGGTATCGTGGTCAAATTTGTCCGTAGGCACACAAAAGAAGAGGTTCTCCGAAAGAGGCGAGTGAAGCGGAACCTTTCGACCCGACATCTGGGCTTGCCAACCGATACTCCAATTTACGTGAACGAAAGCCTGAGCCCAGGACGGAGGAGACTCTTCGCTGCCGCGCGGGAAGTAAAAAAAGAAAAGGAATATAAATATTTATGGTTGCGACATGGGACAATACTCATGAGGAAAAAAGAGAATGATCAGGTGATTACTCTGAAATCCACTGATGATCTGGAGAAACTGTAAGCACTTTTTGAGTTATTTTTGTGTGTACTATTCTATATTTGACTAACAAAATGCTTTATACCACTGATGATTCAGTTGTAAATGTTGACAGATTCTATGTTTTACATCAAAATATAAGAAGCCTAAGAGCGAATTTCGATAGCTTCAACTTACAATTATTAAATCTTGATGTGAAACCGTGTATCATAATTTTGTCTGAAATTTGGATTAATGACACTGAAATACCCATGTATCAAATAACTGGATATAGAAGTTTTGCTGTATGTAACAATAATTACAGAGCGGGAGGAGTAATTGCATATGTGATGGATAGTTATGAGTGTTTTTCTACTGAATTAGGCGAATTACTAACAGCTGATGTGGTAAAATTAACTATCGACATTGATACTTCCTTCTCTATATCTGTCATTGGAGTATATAGACTTAATTTCACGCCAGTGGAACGATTTCTGCAAGAATTGGAGCGAGTACTTGCCATTTCGCTAGAGAAAAATTTGATATTAATTGGTGACATGAATCTATGTTTATTAAAATGTGACGATACTTCTTACCAATATCAAGCCATTATGGCTAGCCATGGTCTAGAACAACTAATTCATGTCCCTACTAGAATTACGAAAAGTAGTAAAACCTGCATCGATCACATTTTTTGCCGAAGCAGAGATAATTTTCAATATGAGGGAAGTACAAACGATTGGGGTGTTACAGACCACCACGCAATTACATGTAACTTAGTTACTAATATTTCATTTAATACGTGCGAGCGATCACATCAAAGTAATCGAAAAATTGACTTAAATCATTTAAATAATATTTTGCTAGAATGTAATTGGGACGATGTTTACTCACAGCAAAATGCTTCTCAAGCCTATGGAATCTTTATGAATAAATTAAAGTGCTGCATTGACCAAGCTGAGTATGTTGCAAAAATCAGTAGATCGGAAAAATTAAAGAAACCCTGGATGACTCATTCTTTGCGAAAAAGGATGTCTAGGCGGAATATATTGTATAATAAAATTAGGAAACAACCTGATAATGAAAAATTGAAAAGACATTATAATTCATACAAACGACGATTAGATAATGATATTAAGAATTGTAAAGAAAATTACTATATGTCTCTTTTCAATAGTAATGTAAATAACACAGCTGCTCAATGGCGCACCTTGGACTCACTTATTGGGGGCAATAGAAGGGATGGAAATATATTGAAAATAAAATCTAGAGACGGAAAAGTTGTCACTGAAATTCAAAATATTGTCGATGAATTCAGCCTTCATTTTGGAGAAGTAATAGATTCTTTAAGTAACAATATAAAAGTGCAAAGTGATTTGGAGAGATATAAAGAAATTTTTCCACCCTTTAACGTAGAAGAATCACTCTATTTGATTCCTACTAATGAGAAAGAAATTAGTACCATCATTAAGGATATAAAGCCCAAGAAATCCAAGGGTATTGACAATATTTCTGCATATATTATCAAAGCAGTGAATGAAAACATTTCACATGTTCTTGCTTACATAATTAATCTAAGTATGCAAACAGGTTTATTTCCTAATCAGTTAAAAATTGCGATAATAATACCTATTTTTAAGAAAGGAGATAAAATGGACGTTAATAATTATAGACCAATATCCTTACTATCTGTCTTCTCTAAAATAATGGAAAAAGTTATCAAAAATCGACTTCTTGGTTTTCTAAATAAGCATTCATTTTTTAGCAGTAACCAATTCGGATTCCGGTGTGGCAAAAGTACAGAAGATGCCTTACTAAAATTATGCTCAGACTTGAACGAAGGACTTAATAGGAATTTCAAAGTTGCTGGCCTATTCATAGACATTACTAAAGCTTTTGACTCAGTAAACCATAACTTACTAATGCAGCGATTATGGGAAGCTGGTGTTCGGGGTATTGCGTACGACTGGTTTCAAAGTTATCTTTGTGACAGAGACCTATGCGTGCGTATTCAGAATTGCTGCAGCAATAAGATCAAACTAACCTGTGGCGTGCCACAGGGTTCTGTGTTAGGCCCCCTACTGTTTTTGATTTATGTGAATAATTTATGTACCGGTAGGTTTAAGGGTAAATTAACGTCTTTTGCTGACGATACTGCATTAATTTATTCTTCTCATAACATTGGTGACTTGCATGCTCAGATGCAAAGTGACATTAAAGCACTAAATATGTGGTTTTCAATGAATTATATGTTGCTAAGTGAAAAAACAAAATATGTTGTATTTACAATGAGTAAAACTATCTCACTTAGAAATAAACTTTATTATCAATGTAAAAGTTGTATTCAAGGTAATTCTTCTTGTGATAACTGTATTGTGATAGAACAGGCAAGTTACATAAAATATTTAGGCATATTTATTGATGAAAAATGTAAATGGAAACTACACCTGAACAAACTAAAATCTGAAATGATTTCCATTGTCAGAAAATTCTACTTCCTCAGATACATATGCCCAGAATCAGTATTAAGAATTGTCTATTATGCCTTGGTCAATTCCAGACTACAATATGGAATTGTATGCTGGGGTGGAGCCTACTTTACCACCATCAAACCTTTGATGGTTGCACAAAATAAAGTCATTAGAGTTATGACAAGGTCATTAAAAAGAAGTCACGCTTTCCCACTTTATAAGGAATTAAATATTCTACCATTACGGCACCTATTCATATATAAAGTCCTCAGAGTATTTTATAATCGTTGCGGTGAAAAGGCCAAACCAAAAACATACTCTACGAGATTAAAATCGGATGTTATAGTACCAAGGCCGAAAAATGAAATATTTCGGCAATCATATCAATACCTGGGGCCAAAATTATATTATTTATTGCCAAATAACGTGACCAAGGTAGAGACAGAATGTGAATTCAATAAAGCTGTTACAAACTGGCTTATGAGTCATGAGGAAGTGGAATTTTTATTTAAAAAGGTTATATAAAATATTATTTAATTGTGTGTATCTGTATAAGTAATATGTCTATGTATGAATGCACTTAATTTTTCTTTTTATTATTATTTATCACACCATCTATTATATGATTAGCACCTTGCCTGCCCGTCATATTTATTTTAATGGTAACCCCAACACAGGTATTGTTCCTCTGGGGTACCTATATTCCATTTATGTATGTAAATTGTCAAATGTATTTTGTAATGGATAATGGAATAAATATATATTATTATTATTATTATTATTACTTTTTCAAGTTCTATAGACCCTTATCTTTCTTTTGATAAAGAAAACAGTTGCGCTTAGCTGCGCCTAAGCAATTTTGGCCTATCATTGTATACAAAGGCGCCAGCTCGGCGTAGCCACCGGGTTTATCGTGGAGGAAAGACTGTAGCTAATGTGAAACTATGACTATGAAAATCGTATGGGTAAGTTGATTGTCATTACGTTACGAGCCAGGGGTTCATTGAAGAGGACAAGGCTAGTGGAACAAGCTGAAAGAGAACGCGAGGACGTGTATCGTGGATCGCAACTGCTATGAAGCGGATACATATATATTCCATGTGTTGCGCGAGAAGTGGTCTCTAGGAAGGATCAAACCCAATACCTGTGGAATTATTTGGAAAGGTAAGGATGGACGACATAACATTCTAGCTTATGAAAGCAATCTCACTCTGGGCAAAGCTTTGGGTATTCTAAGTTTTCATCGGTTGCCTTCTTGTATTACCCCCCATCACCAATTATTTATTTTCCCGGTACACCTAAAATCTCGGGTTGGACGTACGTGGATATATTTGTTGATTCGCAAAAGATAGAGTTTGTGTATAGTCTGTGAACTATTCACAATAATTGTGGATTCTGTTAGCATTTGTTTGACGTCATGGCTCATACATATTCATCTGACTTGTTGTAGGACGAGTCATTTCCCTAGCTACACGCTGGAAGACTTAGAAGTGAGCAGAAAACGAACGGGTGCGTAGTATATTTCGGCAATTTACGTCAGATGTCAAAAAAGTAATAGGAAGCTTGACGTCCTCCTGTCAAAAAATAAGGAATTCGACAAATAAGGAACGCAAAAAATATCAAATAAGGAATTTCAAAAAATAAGGCAAAACGAGGAGGCTTTAATCTTCCCACCTATGCCTGCCCCAGCTGAGGTCACCGAAGACACTGCGTCCTCAAATACGCCAGGAGTCCCAGGACTAACATCTAGGGTACCAATGTTTTTCCTATTTATCAAGAGACATTTTTGAAGACATTATGTTTTTTCAGTGATCGTGACAATATATTTCAACATGTAGGGCCAGGTCGACCCAGAAGCCACTTTCGGTAACTAAGCAAGCGGTCAAAGAGGAGGAGGGCCAATGAAACTTTAGAAAATACAAGTATGGAGGAACTAACCTATTCCACTGCAGTAGGACTACGGTCTCAAGGAAAACGGGATGCCGCGCAACTTTTTGGTGAGGCCATTTCTACTCCAACTAGAGCAACGAAGACGAAGAAAGCTTGGAGGTCATCCACGTACTCGAAACAGATGGCTGTGCCGCTCTCTACAGATGAAGCATTGAGTTTGATTTTAGGCGAGAATCTATCCAGGTCTCAACACCAGCTGATTCGGGACACAATGAAACAGCAAAACGCAGATATTTTTCCAAGTTACAAGGAGATTCAAGAAGCGAAGAAGCAATGTTACCCTCCTCCAGAAGACATAAAAAATTTCTGAAAGAGGTGGAGAAGTTCGACTTCAAGGATTGGTAGACGTAATCGTTACAAGACTCATGGGAACGGTGAATGATTCAAACATACTTTAGGGCAGGGCTAATTATAGACCAACCAAAACAAGGGGGTGGATCATCCAACGATGGAAATACAGCGCGGCGTTTTTTTCATAACCCAGCATGTACCGCTGAAATCACCGATATAACTTTGATTGAGAAGCTTTCAGCTATCTTGCAGGCTTTGGCCAGCCCACTTGAAATAAATGTGACAAAATTCAAAGCCTATGCAATGGATGTGGCTACACTTAATTATGACTTGTACAGTTGGTACCCCATGCCACCATGTTTACCTTAAGTGCTAATTCATGGAGCAGATTAAATCATTGCGCTTCCTCTCCCTATCGGAAAAATTTCGGAGGAAGCTCAAGAGGCTCGAAATAAAGGTGTGAGGAGGTTCAGGGAAGGCCACTCGAAGAAATCTTCTAAGTTTGCTAGTAATAAAGACTTAATACATATTTTACTCATTACGTCCGATCCACTCTTAATTGAATTAGGAAGGTCGCCTCGGAAGAAATTGTCATATATCCCTCCTGATGTTTTAAACCTGTTGAACCGTCCTGATTCAGACTATTTAATACTTTGCAGTGAAGAGATAGAATATTGAGGTACTGATGATTTAGAGGAAGAAATATTGCTATGAAATTTCATTTATGACTTTTATTCAAATATTTGTTGATGTGATCCAACAGCATTATGGCGTTATATTTTTTTAATGAATGGAAGTTTCTCATTGTTTCTAAATGAAATTTTCTGAGTATATTTTGTTTTAATTATCTTAAGGGCAAAAGATCAAGTCTTAACAGCCTATTCTTAAAATATCCATTTAGTCCAAAAAATGTGCCGCCTACTCACTACCGATCTCGGTATATTCAGCTCAAGGGGGTGCTGGCGATCCTAAAATGTTGCACTAAAATGTTGTAATAGTAACCCAAATTTTATGCATCGTACTTTGATTCGTGTTATGTTTATTTACATGTAAATATGAGGCCAGTATGGGGGACTAGTTCAAAAATCTGAATTTTGTCCTCCCAGAACTTCATTCTGCCCCACTGTGCGACTGGCGAGGGAGATGGGGAACCTTGCATCCCCATTTGTGGAGGGTTTGATGTGATGGGTATGGGGGCGAAGTGAAAAAGAAAGGCTTGAATGAAAATAAGTCTCCAAATGAAGAACCGGCGTTTTCCCCCGGTGGCGGGTCTCCACTTTTTCGGCCTCGCGAGGATGGCCTAGAATTGGGGCCGGGAGCTCTGAGTGCTACTTCCCCTGGTTTCAGTCGCACGCGGTTCGAGCCTTGGCAAGGGGATTTAAAAAAACGAGTTGAAGTTTTTTGTATGTCAAAAATATTATATTAATCTATGTTTTTTTCTTTTAGTGAATACATTTGCAATTGGAGTCAAAAATAATCTCAGCTTCATGCGAAACATAAACTGATCAAATTGCAGTTTTTCGCGTTTAATCTCGGTAAAAGGTCATCAAAAGCATTTAACCACTCCCAGCAATTGTGTGGAGTTACAATAGTCCCCCCGAGAATTCAATATTCAATGATTTTTTATCGATACACGACTGACTTGATATTTTTTTAAACCGATGACGCTGTAACTATCACATATATGAAATGATGAATTACTTTGTTTTCCATATAATTGTTTTCAATTTATCACGACCCAGGTTTCATAGCTTCGCGAAATTATCAGGTGATGAAACCCGAGTTGTGAGAAGTAAAATATGTGTGGAAAACAAAGTAATTCATCATTTAATTATGAATGAATTCCACCAAGTTACTGCCGATACCATTCTTTTTATCACATATATATTTGATAATGCCCGAGGACAGCAAGCAAGTGAGATCTCGAAAGCTACGCAAGAGCAACTATTTCTCAAACCTTTGAAACGGTATGCTGCCAGTCCGAGAGCCAGTTAGGCTTGGCGTGGCCTACCGGAGTGGGCGCCCTCAGTGGACTGAATCCAGTGAAAACGCTCGCGGTCCATAAAGAAAGATGGTTTGTTGTATTGGGGTTTTCCTGTCTGAATTTTGAAAAAAAACGGCGTTTCCTTTCTATTTAAGGAGACCCCAGTGTTTATTTGTGGTACTTTTTTTGCGAGTCGGGCTTTTGCATGATCTCAAGTGATGAAAGCGAAGGGAATAACTGTGGGAGCAATGCTTCCCGAAATAATTTATTTTCTGGAACATACTGGTGGAAATTTCCCACTGAACGTATGCTCTGGGTCTCTATTGAATAAATGATTATTGTTGCAGATTTCCAAATGCCTCCCATGTGCTTCTAGTCTTAGAAATTTCATTTTGAGAGGATTATTTCTCGACGTCTATTTCGTGAGCTTGGGCAGTATGTTTGGCGATCACTCATCCTCGTCTTTATTGTCCATCCAGTTACTCCCATACATTCTAGTATGTTGTGCATTAGATGAGTACGGCGATCCGCAATCTATGGCAAGCATGCCACCAGGTGGATATTTTATGCCCTCCTTATTTTTAAAATCTTTTTTTGAAGTATAAACATGAATTACAAACAATCATATTTATGAATGTATTATTTTCATCTCTGTTCAGTTTGTTCAAACTTTTTAAAACGTGTTTCTCATAACTCTTGCCTAGCCTTTTGAAAACGATTCATATTGGCTTGAATTAGTTATTATTTATTTAATATGTAGATCAAAGTAAACATTTACCATTGATACTTATCATTATAGAGGTAACTTTCATTACATAATAATGTTATATTAACTAACCAAATTTAAATATTTACCATTTATACCTTTCAATATAGAAGTAAATTTCGTTACATTTTTGTGTAATATACACCGTATTTCAACCTTTTCCGCAATAAAGATCAACGCTAAGGGTTGGAACGTGCTCTGTTTGTAACTAAATTTTATAAAAACTACGGCACGCGTAAACATATTGGTTGACGTCTGATTCGTACTTTTTCTCTTTCAATTTCGTATTTTTTTTTTTAAATTTGCGTGGCATGCCGTCTTTATCTCTTCGGTTTAAGTATAGGCTTTTAAAGTTTAATATAATAATAATATATGTACTAGTCCTCAATTTTATATAGTACAGATTATTTAATTTGCATTTTTTTATGGAGCTTGAGGCAGCCCCAGAGGTCACAGACCTATGGGGAGACTCAAATACATGAATTGCATTGTTGATATAAAAAAAACTTCATTCAGAGCATATATAATAAATTTACATAAAGCCAATTCATTTTTCGCCAATTTGAATAGAAAAAAATACAGACTACTTCATCGAGATTGTTACATGTATACAAGGTTATAACATAAGTACAAATGATTGATATACAACATCAATGCTCTATTGTGCCAATATCCATACCTTTGACAACATAAAAATTTTTCTCTCGTTCCTTATGCTTTTAATACAATCCGGTAAGGCCATTTTGGTGCCAATTCCAAAAAAGATCTATTATACAATGTGAGATTCGGTTTTGGAAGTGGCGTATTGTGCTTCCTTCTTTTGATAATTGATTTTTTTATCATGCCATATGCAATGCCATTCATAACTTGTCGGGAAGTCTGAGACCATTGGTTCAATTACCGGTCCAGGTGGGTTTTTCAACCCTTAGGTATGCGCTGTTTCTTTCCGCAAGTAGGCTCGCAAATAGGCGCGTGGGTGTCTTGCCGACCCCAAAAATTTTAAAATAAATTACTAATTAATTATAATATTTTCTTAACTTATTTCACTAGAATATTCTGATAACATATAATTTTTAGATGATAGCGCCAATTATACAACAATAACAGTTAATTTTACCTAAAAAAACATCATTATCGTAAATTTCCGAATTTTTGCGTATAATTTAGTAAAGGTCTATTTATTTGCCTCCAATAGCATATAAAAAGTTTTTTTCTTTACTCGCAAAACATTGATTCTGAACACATTGAATGAGAATATTTTTTTATATTTAATTTTTTTTTAAATTATGAAAGAGAACATTTTGAGTTCACATTAGTTCTCATTTTGGAACTATAGGATATGGATGCCATGGGCAGAAAGTGCAGCGTGAGTAGGCGCGCGGAGTCACTGTCACACCCATGACTTAATCAACATGACAACCATCGTATAGTTAGAGAATCAGAAGCTATGATAGACGCGTTCGGGTCTGACCAAACTACGCGTGCCTATGTAAGCGTTAATGGCAGTTTTCTATGCATTACATCGCCTAAGACGTTCAAAATTATACTTACACAGTCTATCACGGTATGGGAGTAAAACCCCAGGTTTGTAGTTTCTTTGGAATTCATTATCCCCCTTTGTTGTCATCTGATGGACCGTGAAGGCAGTATGTCTAGTTTGCTTGAACCCTGCCGAAGCCGCTGTAGGTGATAATAAGCAAGACTTGGTAC
Organism: Pyrrhosoma nymphula; assembly: GCA_963573305.1. NCBI lineage: Eukaryota > Metazoa > Arthropoda > Insecta > Odonata > Coenagrionidae > Pyrrhosoma > Pyrrhosoma nymphula. Next base: position 97,430,514 of record OY754332.1, on the reverse strand, counting down.
CGCAGGGGTCTGAGCATAGATCTGAGCATAGGTCCTGCAAGACAAAGGTCGTGATATGATTTTACCGTCCAGGTAGGTTTTCTCATGGAAGTCTCACAGGTATTTCATTGACGTAATTCCAGCATTGGCTTATCTTTCCCTATCTTTCCACGGCACAACCTTGTTTAAGATATTTTCGCTGCAGGCAGTAGAATCTTCTTCGGGAGTCATACCTTGTGCTGAGGCTGGAGACCAAATGGGATGAATAACTTTCCAGTGAAATATTCGCACTCACAACTAGGGATGCACGATTACAATGGCGTTCATCATAATAATCGATTAGTTTAAACTATTCAATCGATTATCTACGAAGCGATTATTTTATTATACTCATCAGGCCGCACATTCTGACCAATTATAAACCGATAACCATATAATCATAAATATTATATTAAAAATCAGGCAGTGTGGTCATCGGTACATGAAGGTTAATCTGCGGATTCTGAATTGCTTAGGATTTCTGTCGTGGGATTAATTGTTTAAGTGGCCCCTGAGGCTAATATTAGGGTATCTACTGTGTCACTGACCCCGTTTGCTTCCCATCAAGATACGGATAGGGATAGCTGGTGAGAATGAATCGTGTATTTACCCTCTAGGGCGGGGTCCGCGTAATTTCTTGCATCTTGCATCACTTAGAATTGTGCTTGTCTCTAAAGTCATATCGCTGGCCATCATGGAAGGTTAAGTGAAGCAAAAGAGCATCCACTATGTATGGGATGAATTTTCTATAACATGACCAAGAGTTGGCTTTGTATTTGGAATAAATTGATTAGTCGATGAATCGAACATTCAATTATTTCTACTTAATGAATCTGTCATGATTCATCACCATGCTTTAATTAATCCGATTTATAGACATTTATGCCAATATTTTTTTAACTTTGCACCCTAATTCTGTTTGTAAATAATTTTTACATTCTCATCATTGGAAAAATATGTTAAACAATTACGTCCCTCCTTCCCATTGAGTTAAATGGCGAGGGAATGACGTCTTGAAACTTGTAACCTGACTGCCGAAATGTCCACCATGTTACCTCCCCCCGTTCCTTCCTTGTTAGCCTTAGACAGCACGGAGTGGACGCATTAGCAGATATAAAGCCAGAATATCTACCTTTATTTAAGATGAGAAATTTTAAGATGAGAAACTCTTTAAATATATATAAGTTACTTGGAGCTATTGATTCTACATGAATATCAAAGATAAGTTAAGCAATGAAAGATATGTGAACTTTTGCTGAGAATATGGATTTGCAATAATTTATATAAATTAAAAAATTTGCCTGAAAAATGCATTTTCAAGAAGTTAATGCTCGCTGATTCCAAGTGAGTGAATGGTGGAAAAATGTCGTATTATGGCAACATTAGTGTTCAAGCCTGTAAACGCTGAGGTCGTGGAGGACAAATATGGCGGACTCGCCACGCCCACCTATACAGCTTAAAGCATTGGCTACCATAGCTAGCACCTACCACGACTTCTTTTGAAAATAAAATAGTTTTCGTTAACGACCTTGTCGGATCATTATATCGGCTTTAAGTGTTTTGGTCATGTATTCAAGTATATAGTTGTTTACATATGGCAACTTTTCATTCAAATAAAGACTTGGGATTGAAATCCATGTAATAAAAAATGACTATGCACATTTTCATTACTCAGGAGTATTATTTTCCTTGCAGTAGGAGGACGTATATTTTATGGAATTCATTCTTGGTGAAATCAAGGAAAGCAACTGTCAGTAAGGGGAACCTTAAGCTTCACTGTGCTGTTGATGCGTTTTGCACAGTTTTCTTCGCTTACCAATTGCTGGGTCACTTTGACCTGCCCTTGTTGAGTCTTGAATGCCACGGGAGGATGCTTCGCCATATTTATTTTGAATTGAGGTGACCTAAGTTTTAGTGAAGAGCATATACGTTGTTATGGACAAAATCGACCCTATCAATCATTTTATCATAGTGCTAAATAAGCTTAATGGCTCGCGTTTTAATTTTAATTTGGAGGAAATTGAATAACTTTGAGCCTGTTGAAAAGAAAATAACGCCCACATCGTTGGACAGTATGTCAAACACATTTTTCTTCTTTCACATGGCTGAAATCAGGTCATCGGTTTATATCAGATACTGCTTCATAGGGACCCCATGATCTTTCATCTAGACATTTTGAATTCCCAATGGACGAATATTCATTTTGTTGGTACTAGTCTTTCCTGTTGCTTTCATTCCCCTTCGTTACATTTTGGACGACTTTTGTGTTTTTAAATAAAGTATTGAAAATGAAGCAAAAGCTTATGCAATTTTTTTCTATAACATCCATCAAAATCTGGTTTACCGTTGATTCGCCGAAACCATCCCCCTGAGGTCTCTTAGAAAGATCTCCGCCTCGATGACCTTGCTTAAAGCATTCTCTATCCTTGTCACTGAGCAGGCAACCATGTGATCAACCAGAAACGGATTGGCTTTCAGTGGAGTAATCGCTTTCACCCATGTCGGACGAAATAAGGACTTATTGATTCGTCGTTGGAGGCGTTCATATTGTCTTGTACATTAGGTATAAATGTTTAACTTACTTTACATGGCAGATTTCTAAATGTTCACATTTTGTCACCAAGAAAACACATGAGTGAGGCTATAGAAGTGTAAATGTTGCTTCAGGTTGTATGACATGCTGGTAGAAGCACGCGGACTATATTATTGACCTAATAATCTTAAGATTAAGTGTCAAAATAATATCTTTAGTCTGATTCGGAATCAAAATATTTTTATGGCAAGAAAGCAAAAACAATATTAAACTGAATACTCTAAGGGGGTTTTAACTGGTCGTTAAAATGATTAGCGAGTTTAGCCTTTAAATCTGTATATACTGAAAAAATATGACTTGTGGATTTTTGCCGAAAGACTCGTTACATTCTCACTTCCTATATCAAAATTGTCAACTTCCCCACGAATACATCGTCATGATAAATTTTCATGCAGGCATACATTTATATGTGTTAAGCAGTTAGGCATAAAAAATTGTGTTTTTATTGACCTCATGTGACGTTACTCAGGATTAAGCGTGACGGGAACACCGCTTTTCTCCAAGCTGCATGTGGTCGCCTACGGAAGAGTATGAATGAGAAATTAAATGATGAATATATACAAACCTTGCAATAGATCTATTTGCTACGTTGTTCTTGGTGTCTATAGATGACAAATATCTGAAGTTTTTCCCGTATTCATGCTTATGAAAATTCAAGGATTATTTGCTTGGGTTAAAAATATTGCGACGCATCGCATTGTTGCTTGTAAAACCATTTGCAGTTGTGTTACTTTGTTTATTTGGCTAGAGTAAAAAAATGAAAAATTATTATTAATTCCATGTCACTTAAATTATTTCATTTATTTCTAAATTACACCAAATATTTGTTAAATTTTTTGAAATAGCTCAAAGTAAATACTATTGCGTCTCTTGAGCTAAGGCAGCTATTTTTGGAGTACTCTGGTGTTAGAAACGTTCAGAACGTAATTAAGGATTGTCATTATTAAAATAATCGGCAGTCCATAATTTATGATGATAAATAGCGTCACTTAAGGGAAACGTGATTAAATTCAAGACGTGATGAACTCTCGAGGCAGCAGCGATTACGACCGAGCGAGCGAATAGATTAGATTTTCGTTCCACGGTTTCTCTCCGCGAAATTTGAAGACGGGAGGAGTCTTTTCGTCTCATAATCGCTCCTCGTTCGTGAGAGAGCTTCATCAAACACTTTGCCGTGCGAGGAGAGCCTTCTCAGGTAGTCGGATTTAATTCTCTGCCCGAGTCCTGCCGTGCGAAACGTATAAAAAGCGTGCACTCCTCTCCTCTCGTAATTTCTCCTTTCAGACACCCGAGACTTATATAACATGAGTATTTTTTACGTGCGATTCCCGCGCTCCCAATTGCTCGGTTGGAGTCGAGGCCGCTCCCGTGGCTCCAACAATCGGCGCAATCCCGATGGAGGCTCGTCAGGGAGCGAGGAGGTAATTGTCAGTGTCTCATCATCCCCTGGTCCATTCCCACCGCGTAGAAACTCCATTCAGCCCATTCCGTGGGCCACTTTTTGTTCCTCCGGCCCCACCACGGAGCGGCAATTTCGTGGATCGCCGCGGGGGACAATCATGTGCTCCACTATGTGTGCCGCGGCCGCATAGAGTGACGTTATATGTGGGTGACCTCCGGGAAGGCGGAAACCCATCCCATTCATCGGCGGAAACGATTCGGAAACGTTTGGTTTACTGATTACGCATTTGTCTGGATGTCATGAATGGAAAGGCGAAATCAATCCGGAATGTTGATTGAGTGATGAGGTACAGGACATAAAAACAGTTGGAACACCGGTGAATACTACCAACAGGATAGGTATAATCCCGGTGCAATTATACGAAGACCGAAGAAGAAGAGGAAGCATTCTCCTCAAAAATCGATCGCCTATGGCGTTGCAGCAGTGTGACATGGATTTCATATCATGTGTGCGATTACTGAGGCATAAACATTTCAAATTTCCCAGTGAAGTCAAGCTTAACATCAAATTTTAATTTTTACGATTCTACTGAATATATTTTAATCAAATCAACCTCAATACAAAGTAATATCTTCAGGAAGAAATGCTACAAGGATACGTCTGAAGATTCGACAGTGTAGCAAAGCAAGTTGAAGTATTAAAGTTATATTCCGTGGAATCGCCGAGTTTTTTATTGGTGTTTCTCTTGATTTCACACCATTCGTCAGAGGAAGTATAGTAGATATTTCAGTTATATATGGATTTAATGTCGATTTTTATGACTGTAAGCGAGAATCTTGCAGCCTTTTGGCAGTTTATCACGTCCCAAATTCCACGTGTTGTGAAAGTGTATTGTCTACATTGCACCTTCAGTTCTCTCTTCCGTATGACTTCGTTCAATCTTTTCCTTTGTCTTTCTTCCCTCATATTCCCTTGTATTTCTTCCCCCATTTTACTAAGCATTTTTATACCTACTTTTCCATGATTATTATTTTTAATTTATCAATTTCTATTAAACTGGCAAGGCAACAGATCCCTTTTCTAATTTTTTATTGCAACTCCATTCTACTCTTGCTTTGTTGTCGGACTAGCAATACAAGTTTTTGCTTCACATGTGGCACAACTGTCAAATATTGTCATGCAACTGTCGAAATTATATTTCTGTGTGCCATTTGATATCCAGTCACCCTTCCCTTGCGCAGCTGCCGAGCGCTATATATTTCTCTTTTGCCATTCACAGCTCTAACTCTCTTTTTATATTCCTCATTTCAAAGATTATACTTTTACCCATTTTAGCATTTTACTGCCATTAATATTCATTTGCGTTCTAGTGGAAAGGATTTTTATCCATTTTTACACCCATAGCTACACATGTCTTTGTGCATTCTCCTACAGGAGTTCAGGACATAATTATTCTATGTAATGGTGAAATGAAAATAAGGAAAAAGTACGTTACATTTGTAATTAGTTTATTTATTGAAATTTTATATTAGTTTATAGTCGTATTTTCCATTTCACTGAAGCAGCAAAGGCACTTGAGGCTTCGATGATTTCAATTGAATTTTCAGTAAAATTTAAGTTAAGTAAAACTTTGCTCGGGGCATTATTCATGAGCTATTACGGATTCTTTGCAAGAGTTTTTTTTAGAAAATTTTTATTTTCACGCAGCCGATTCTCCATGAAGAAGGTGCTCCCTCTTTTTTAAGTTTTATCTCATAGTTTTGAATATCCAATGTGCGCTACATGCTTCAAAGCGTTGAATATTTGATACCCTCCCATAGCCTGGGACTTGCACTTGGCCGTCTGAAATTTGAAGATTTTAATAGTTTCGTACTTAATGATGCTGAAATAAAAAACTAGCTCCCATAGATTACTATATGATCAACATCTTTCCTAATCAATTTTTGAAAGACATAATTATAGCCAGACCTACTTATTCCTTTAAATTAATGAGATGCGTTAAATTAAGCATCATTATTCCGTCTCCAAGAAATTTATTCTTCGTGCGCAACGTAATATCCATGCATTATTCGACAAGAATTAATCAAGAGGTCATCCTTCCTAGCCAGTTATTTTCCCAGTGAATATACACTTTTATTATAAATATTTCGGACGCATTTTACTGGACTTATATTGCAGGACTTTTCCCGTAAGGGTGATCGGTTTTGGGTTTCTTCTCTAGAACCGCCGACTAAAATAATGCTCATGTATTTTTGGGGCACCGATGGACATGGAAAACTTTCTGCGACGAAGCACTAAGAGCTAAACCCCCATGCTGCACCAAGAAGCGTGCATTTCAATCGGGGTAGGGTTTGACCACTTACCAAGCCTTCTCAAAAGTGGGTTAGTGTGTTTGTTAGATTTCCGTGCCATGTTTGAAATTGTTGCCAACAATGATTTATGTTATTTAATTTAAGTTTTTACGACAGGTTTACATTGTTTAGTCTGAAAATGCAAGCTTTAAATAAAATGCGCGCAAACTCTGAGAAAAATCTATATTATAAAGTAGATCATGATGATTTTGAACTATGGTAGTATCCAAAATTGTAATACAGATTTCATAAGCATTCAGGTGTCAGCGCCGATAAATATTCTTTACAAATAAAAATTCTGATTACCTATGCAATACCCATCAGAAAACCTTTTCAAGTTAGACCTCACGATTGGCAGGCTTGAAGGCAAAAATATGATTTCCTCGGTTCCACAATCAAAATATTTCTTCTGCTTCAATCTTCAAAACCTTCAACCTGCTGCGCTGAATCTCCACTATATTTGGAGTGAGATAAAAGTATAGGGGAAAGTCAGTTTAACATATCACCTAAAATATTTGCCGGGAGTACTTTTTGACGAAAACACCTTTGCATCTGTGGCTCATGGATCGCGGTATTTTAGACTAATAGTTACTTTTTCACTTTTGAGGCAAATAGATGCCTTAGTTTTAATTTTAGTATTTATTCTGCAAATTACGCAAGAAAGAGTGGTGAAAACAAAGGTAAAGGACTTCTCTCGTTTGAATTCATGCATTCGCTCTTAACCAACCCCAGGAAATAAAACTCGACTATAACGGAATATGTACTTAATAAGGTGTGTGATAAGAATGAATTGTGGAATAACTGAACAAGTAGATGATTTTGTGTACGATGATGGAATATTTGTGATAGAAAGGAGGGTATATGAGGGGATTAAAATGCGTAAGAATGCTAGAAGGAAAATTGTAGGTAGTATGTGTGGTAAATGAGGGAATGCATGTTTGGCGAAGAGGGAAAAATTACAGTGCACTAAAAGTATGCTCCTTCCAACAGTTCAAAACTCTGAGTATTCCAGGATAAACATGAGAGCAGGCTAAGTGCAGTGGATATGGGGTATTAGAGAAATGTTTGCGGTAAATCATGAGGGATAGGGTAGGGGATGAGTGGGTGGTGAAAGAATGTAAATTGGTGCTTCTGTAATACAAGAAAATATGTATGAAATTCTCCGGATTTGTATGAAAAGAGAGTGCTTTGTTGGTTTGGCCATCTCAGGAGAATGGATGACGGTCAAATGAAACGTGGAATGAAGTTTTGGAAGTTATTTCAATTTTGCTTTTTTAATAAGAAATCATCATGGTACCACGACAATTTTGCTACTGAATAGCGTTCCACCTTAATTTGAGACATGTGCCTTCGATATCAAGGGAGTTTTTGCCAAACTTACGCTCCACGCTCCATAGGCTCACCTTAAGTGCACGTAGGCAACCATTTCCTACACAGTTAAACTAAACTCTCATGAGTTATTATGGTGGCTGGAGCGGTAATCGTGGGTGATTCAGCAGACATTTTAATAACTTTTTTTGTTAGTCGATAAAATCTTGGAACTTATTTTATTTAAATGCATTGAGAATCAAAGCAGAAGGTCAGCTGATAAAGTCGCTTAAACTCGCGGACGACCAGGCGTATGTTAGTCGATCTTTGAAAGGGTTGTAAGCTTATTAGATGCGTTAGAATGTCATGGCTGGAAAAACGGAATGAATATTATTCAAAAGAAAAACAAAAATAATCGGGTTCCCTGGGACACAGAAATTGAGACAGGCATAAGAGTAGGAGGGCACAAACTAGAGCAAGTAGAACAATTAAATTACTTGGGCAGTATGCTAGAAGAAAATGAGCATAGTAGCAAAACATTTGGAGGAGAAAAGCGTTAGCGGAGGAAGCGTTTTGTAATACAAGGGTGCTGATGACCAGGACCTTGGGTAAGGATAAGAAGAAGAGGATGTTGAAGTTTTTGATATGGAGTGAAGTGATGAATGGGGTAGAAACGTAGGCTTGGATGAAGGAGGACGAGAATAGGCTGCAGGCGTTCGAGATGTGGGTGTGCAGGGGTATGAGAAAGGTGTAGTGGTCGGAAAGGAATACAAATGAGGAAGTGCTTGGTATGGTATGTGATGAGAGGAAACTTCTGGATGAGATTAGGAAGCGGAAAGGTAGGTGGTTGGAGGGGGTTATGAGGGTTGAAAGGGATGTAATCGAAGGGAGGATGTTATGTATGCGGGAAGGGAAGAAAAAGAATAGTTTTTATGGACGGAATGAAGAAGGGTGTGTAGTATGCTGAGATTAAGGAAAAACTGTTGGTAGACAGGGCCTTAATATGTTAAAATCGAGAATTTTCTTACTTAATTACTCAATTTCATTTAAACCTACCTTAACCGGTAGATAAATTTTTAGGTCTAATCATATACTGTTTATACGTTAGAACTCACCATACTGGCAGTAATGGAAATGATACAAGGATTTTAATTTAATTTTTTCCCTAATGAAGGCATTTTTTGACTTGAGTTTTCGGTGAAGTGTTTGAGATTTAGACTAAATTATGTTGAAATGTGTTGTTTTCGAATATTGGACTCAATGTGACACTTTTATGTTTGTTAGCAATACGTATAATAATAAGAAACGTATTATTCCGCGTTGATAATAAAAGAACTACTCATTTAATAGAAATGTTACGCATTATATGTCAAATTTCATAAGGCTATTTGTTAAAATAGCATTGAATTGCGTAGAAATATAATCGGTTTGATGCAATTTTTGCACTTTTATCTGCAGATATCACTAATGAGAACACGAACACAAGTTTCACGCAAACTTGTGCGCAATCAAATATCTCTCCAACCACCTTAACGAATTCATATTTGTATATTGAAAGACTGCTAGATATGCAGTAAGTATACGGCAATTTTATCATGCCCATTTCTAGTTTTTATTGGCAGCAATGTAACTCCGGCCTTTTGGAGATTTACACACGAGAATAATCTCCATGAGAACCCTTACTATCAACTAAATTTGGAACAGACTACAAAACGTACTGCGGACACGGACTACGTTTTCGGCATGGTAATTGCACAAGTGATACATTAATTATGGCCAAAAGGGCATTTTAATGTCTCCTATAACCCCTTTGCTATCATACCATATGGTTCCATGTATATACTTCTTTAATCCTCGGGTGCCATTCAAGGGTTGCGCGGTCCAGCCCCGCAGACAGGCAGTTGTGCGCTCACAATGTGTTTCGCGAAGAGAGGGATCCGTGGAGGGATATGAAGAGTCGTTAGGGGTCTCGCAGATGGCCCCAGCACCGGCTGATCCGTTTCATTCCGCCTGCCAAGTGACTTGGATCGATGGTTGAAGAGTGAGAGGATTGGAATTCAGTGTGGTTTATGGGGCGTAGAGGAAGAGCGTCTCTCCGACACTCAATCCCTCTCCTCCGGCGTAATCCGAGAGATTCCACCAGTATCCAGCGTGTCCTATGGTGCGGGTGCCATTGGCCATAGTGCCTTTCGAGCTACATGTGTAGCTTGGTATGAATTAGACACAAGATACCACGTCCTATGCCTGGAGTTAGGAAGGCTCTCCAGGGTCTGGTAGGGTGGTTTCAGCCAAATCTGTTGGGAACCATGAAGGTACGATACCACATTTTCAAATTTGACCGACCAGGTGAATTTGAAAATAAATTTCTTGCAGCGCCAGCACGTTCGGGATATTTCTACCATCGTGCATTTTCTCTTGTGAGGGGAAAAATATGTTAAACATCTAAGTATATTTGTAACAGTATTTTATTTCCAATGCCCAAAATATGGATAAAAATGAGAGAAGACCTGTGTTAAAAATATTTGTATAAAATTATGTAGCTCCCCGCACTTGCACGATTTAAAACTAATATTATTTTGGTAAGCAGATTTGAGAAAAAATATTTTTTTAAATACGAAAGCATTTTAAATCTCATTATATTTATAAGCACTTTTTCCTCGTGTTTCTCCAAATTCAGGGAGCTAGGGAGCTTTAGCTAAGGATTTACTGATGGATTCACCCTATTGCTCTTCATCCTACCTCTGTGTGGAGGTGCAATCTATTATTGCTTACGAAATCGGTGCCCGAGTTCCTGATATGCTCATTCGCCACCATACTCGAACGAGAACGTTTCCATCGCGTTGCCCGCATACCATTACACATCATTGTCAAATGCAACCTCAGTGATTTGAATACAGTTGTAAACCTGTGTTTGTTTTTCGGGTGTACCCCACGTACTACAACCAGGTGTGATACCTGATGTATCATGGCCGTTGCTGGTCACTTTATCAAAGGGAATGAGGTATCTGTCGAGTTGGTGGAGTTTATGTAGGGGTTTCATGAAGGGAAAAGGATAGGAAGGGGAGGAGTGGAAGGAGTAGTCATTGCATTTTTATATAAATTCTTGTATAAAACATTATATATATTTTATAAAAATGCAATGACTACTCCTTCCACTCCTCCCCTTCCTATTCTTTTCCCTCCATGAAACCCCAATATAAACTCCACCAACTCGACAGATACCTCATTCCCTTTGTTAAAGTGACCAGCAACGGCCACGAAACGTCAGGTGTAACACCTGGCTATAGTACGCGGGGTACACCCGAAAAATCACATCAATAATGACCCGTGAATGTTTTAACCAAGAATTAGGTGTAAACCTTTTGTGTATTCATGGAAGAAATACTGCGTTCAATTTGATGTACTAAATGCTCAGTACTTCGTAAATTAAATATTACCGACTTAAGAACACGATAATTTCTTCATTTTTTTAGTAATTTGCCGTTTACTCAAATGGTAACCGAATCCCAACTCTTTTGCATTTTTCGTATTCCGTTAGTGTAAACTATAAACAAGGATAGCCTTTTGCAACATCATCTCTCCGAATGATTTTTAATCCTAAATTCACGGTATAGAGTGTACGATATTAGCGTAATTTTGTTGTTTTAAAGGGGCGGTAATGCTTATAAAATTAGGTCTCTAAGTTCAATTGATGGATGAGTTAAAGTCTCTTCGGTTTCTTTAAGTGCTCATTTGTCCTCTATCTCTAATTTAATTGGCTATATAAAAGATATTTTTCGAAGTTTATATCTCTTGAAACTTTTTAACAATTAGTCGGCAGCAGTGAATTTTTAGCCACTGACAAGCTAACTTCCCCGTTTGATCACATCAACATGAGTGTTATTTTGTATTTTCCACAAAATCCTTTTGCTATTAATTCGATGCCTTTTTGGGAACTGGATCTACTTGAAGAGTTAGCTTTTCTAATTAATTGCGTTCCGTAATATCTTGTACATTATAAAACACATGCATGTAATAGTAGATATTCTAAATGTTTTTAAATTGCAAATTAAAGGCATAAACATTCAATGTGGCGTTTAATGGAAAAAATTAGTAACAATGTGTACATTTGAGGAAGGAAAATAAATTTTAGATTAAATTTCTGTTCTCCATTTGTACCCAATTGCAGAAAATTCCTCCTATATTTCCAAAAACTTCGGGTACCTACTGGGACAAGAAGTTTAGTTTACGGACCTTTACTTTAAATTTACATTAGTTATCCAGTTCTCTGTGCAGCTGAAGCAGTGTTGGCCGAAAGAATCAATGGAACATTGTAACCTTTCTTAAGCTCGTGGCTGAGTCTCAAGTCTCATGTGCAAGAGACAACGAGACTATGGTCCCCACGAAGATGGCTAAAATTTGGAATGACTCGAAAGTTCTCAATGTGGAGCGGCTATACACATGCAACACTATTTGGCTGTGTGATAAAGTACGTCTACATAACTGGGTTCATTTTTTTATTTTATTACTGCCAAGCATAGTAATTTTAAATGCCTCGGTTCTTGGGCGTGTTACCCGCGGGGTCCAAAGAGATACGGAATTCCCCGGTGGTGGATTTTTCTGAGGGGAGAGAATAACACGGGAATGACTGAAGGCCGAAAATTTGAATTCCCATTCATGGTAAGGTGGACAGTGACGCGGAATTTGAAGCTCCCCAGGGCTATATTCAGTGGAAAAACAATGTTGCTCTTTTGGCCTAAATAACACCTCGGCTGGCTGCTTCCGAGAAAAATCGACACGTGCAGCCAGGGAATAATTTTGATAAAGGGTATGGCCAGGAAGTAAAATACAGTTTCTTACGGAACAATGAAAACTTTAAAAACAACTGTTAAATAGATACATACAGAACCTTTATTTATACTTTCACTTTTAAAATTTGCGGGAAGAGTGTTCGTGACAAATTGGTGAATTTTTCTGCTGACATTACAGTCTAACCTCTTTGTAAAGCCATTGCAAATGCGATGTGGATTTATCTGAGTCCATTGTTTTTGCTCTAAGACTGGCAGCCTTCAGTTGGAATACTATGTAAATTTTCGTTTTGGGATGATCTAAGGTGAAGCATAATATTTTTTCTCTATCCGTTATTTTTTGCCAAAGAGCATATTTTATTCGATTCAAATTTAAAGCAAAATATACATTTTTTGACCTTGAGCTGAAGAAGCTGATTGATTAAGCACATAATGTGTAGAATCAATGGGACATTAATTGGGCAGTTGAATGGGAAATAATATGAATTAGTTCAATCGTGTGATTGGTATGGCGATTCAATGAATTTTCTCGTGGGTTTAGTTTCAATGATATGAGTACATATATATGTTTTTTCATCTCCTATAAAACTACTTGTGATTAATGATAACCTGTAAGCGGGGTTACTTGCGTAATTCTATTAGCATTAAAATCTTCTGATAATTGTTGTAATTTCTATGGGAGATAATCGTTAACTTGTCTATCATTGGCATGGTTGATTATGAGCTTTTAATCTTTTGCTCTTTTCCGCGTTATCTTTCGGTTCGAGTTGCCTCGTGATGGTATGATTTAGGACGCTCTTGGCTCTGAATGAAATTAGTGGACCGGAGAAGTTTCTGATACTTAAACGTACGCAAATGTTTCCACACAAGTGTCAAGCTAAAAATATTAAAAAGTTGTTAGAGCTTACGTCTAAACTGAATTTTTGTCCGCCATTGTTTTATGATGAAATAAAAAACTTTCTCCACACAGTCACGTGATAACTCTGCGGAGCTCAGTCCGAGTAAGCGAGTTTAGAGGGGAGCCTTATCGGTCCGCGTATGAATCTGCTTGACGTGGAGGGAGTGATCATAAGCGCTTTCGGCACTGGGGCGACGGGAAGTCGACACGGGTGTTTTTATCCGTTCCCCGAGAGAGGCGTATATTACAGACAAAGGCGAGGTACGATAACCCACAGGTTTATCGCCTCTTGCCGAGGTCAGTGGGGCGAGAGGGCGGGTCACTCGCCGAGTCTCGTTTCAACTGCCCGCGCTCTCGGTATATACAACACATCTGCACACCTCACAGTCCGTTGCGCTCCATGAGATTAAATCGCTCGAGTTGTCCAGTGTCTCCTTTTATTCGATGCCATTCCTCATGATACAGGGATGCGACCCTTTTAATGGTTTTCACTCTGGACGGTGTGAAAATTTTGCTACAAATCCTATGAAATGCTCCGAATATCATTCAATATTAAAGCCAATAGCAGGGTAATGAGTACCAACTATGTAGATTCCACAAACATTTTGCGACCTAGGTTTCAACACTTGCGTCATCCTCCGTTGGGGATGATGGATTTGAGATATCATTTTTCTACGAACGGCCAATGCGAGAAATCATCATTACATAGTCACTGATTCAATCAACCATATTCATCGATGCATGATTTTAAGACATGATTGTTGGCCATAAGCTTGAAAATTTCATCGGGGATCATTTTCATCATTTACCTAATATTTTACCTTGCAAAATGTTATTCGTAGTAGGGTAAGCTCATCGTTCAATCTTTTTTATTTATGATTAAACTAAGGCTTATAACTATTATGAGTTTGTTATAATGATTGGGTTTGAAAAAGATAGAACTTATTCGTGCTTTTTCAAGATGAGCCGTTAATACTTTCAGTCTGATCTTGGGATAAAAGAGGAACATAAATAATCATAGCAGTACCATCGTACTGCTATAAAATGTGGAAAGTTTTGGAGGCTGTAAAAAGAGAAGTCCTTTGAAAGCGTCAGTGAGTTCTTACCGATGACTAGTTTTCCACCGTTTTGTTTGGTTACCATTTTACCTTGTGTTATAATCCAGTGCCAGGTCACAAACATATATTGCGTAAACCTACACAAGCAATCATTACCGGACTATTCAGTGATTATGACCATTGATTGCAACACTAAACTCGACTGTGAATGTTGCTGATTTTTTCCACGCCTAAAACACGCATATTACACTTAAATTTAAGACTAATAAATTACTGTAATATCTGATAGGAATGAAGCTCTTAAGTTCCATTTTTGAGTTCATTTGCATAACGTTCGTACCTATGTGTAGTGCAAAATTTCTTCTTGAAATTCCTCCGCTTCCAGCACCATTTCTCACTATCAATTGTGACGGGTCTCACTGCCGGAGTCGGTAATTGCTCTGCCAATTATCTTTGTGCCACGATCATGTGGAAGATGAAGTGTTTCATTATATTAAAGGTTAAAAAATATTCAAATTATGAATACGAATGCAGTCAATGGTGGTAATTGATCGGTACGGCTAAGTATTATTTCATTATGACACTGTCCAGTGAGACCAGACCTATTCGTTCAATCGTTGCCATTAATTAGCCATCAATAATTACATTTTCCGTATATATACTGTTTAAATAATTATATAATGCATTTCAATGAAACATTCATCTGTATTGGTTTAACCGAAAAGTCTTAAAGAGCTAGTATAGAAACCTTTAAAGGGGGTGATACTATAGGCACGTAGAGAAGAGATTGTTTTATCATCTAATGGGAGAGGATTAAATGAAGATTAAGAAGAAGCACAAAAAATTAAAATTTATAATATTCCATAGTGCCTGCTAGTAGTGGGAATTTCAAGGTTTTGCAATGAGACGAATTTGGTTGGCTAGCCTCGGGGGAGGTTTGTTATATCCACTTGTCGACCTTAAACGATCTATTATAGAACCGATTCCGTCCATTTTTTGCCCATGAAACATTTATGGAGGAGCTCCTTTGAGGCCTTAGAAAGCAAACTCTTTCCCAAGTTCCCATTTTGCCTCCATCTACTTGGAGCCTTTAGTGCAATGCTATACCAATTGCTCTTTAAATGGGTACATAATGTTCAAATTATCATTTCAATTTTTAAAAATGAATTATCAATAAGAATTGCTTCACTTGAATATAAATAATTTTCATGTTTTAGCCACAGTTATTCTAAATTTCAATGGCATGAATTCATGAATAGGGCCTTAAAAATGAATCACGTATGATGGCGACTCCTGTAAATGATGATTTTTTAAAACTAGGATGTATTCATATTGAAAAAATCACTTAGTAAAAAATCCTCACTTTAATATTAAAAAACCGACCGGTTTCGGCAACTCGGTGCCATTTTCAAAGTCTGAGAAAAACCTTGAAAATGGCACTGAGTTGCCGAAACCTTGGTCGGTTTTTTCATTATTAAAGTGTGGATTTTTTACCAAGTGATTTTTTCAATATGAATATTAGAAATTTCCATAAAGTTACGCCGGAAACCTTTTCTCATATTCGTAATGCCTGTATAGGAAGTAATGACATATTATGCCATGTATAAAGCAGGGAGGTGTTATTCGTCATTCACTTCCACTCTTCAAGCGTTCATTCATAAAACACACTTTACTGCGAAAGTGGAATACGTGAGGATAGCTCCAGTTTTAGTTCTTGCGATCCCCATTGTATGACATTCATGTGTCTTCAATTGTTCGTGGCTGGTTGAGTATGGCCGTTATTGATTTCAATGGAGAATGCTTGGTGATATTTTTGATCAATAGTAACTCCTTGAGCAGTTTTTATGTAAGTATTGTATACATGTATGTATGGAAAAGAAACGAATTTCTTCAATGGATTGAGTATTTACATCCTGAAACAAGCACTCTAATTTTATTATATAATCTTCAGACGAAGGACAAACTGCGAAAACCGTCGCAGCTTTCAATACTGCGGCCTCTTTAATATGTATGAGGTACTTATTAAAAGATACCAGCCACATTCTTGCATCATGCCCTGTGTGTTGCAATTAACGAAATGGATTTAATGCTAGTAATATTGTTAACCTCGTGTTTAAGCTTTACAGGCATTTAATTTTGTCTTTTCGAATTTTTCATATTCTTTTTTATCGTCTATTGAGTATAATCATTGAGTTTTGTCTGTTCTTTGATAACCTGCTACGAATATATTTAGAAAATGGATAACCTTCTACGCAACAAGTTTAGCGAATACGCCACGTCTCATTTCCTGTATTCTGACGACATCTCATTCCTATTACTCTGTTGGACCTCATGCACTCGAGCTTACTCATGGCTTCTCTCATCTCGTGAATAAAATCCGATGCAATGGGAAAGCAATGGGAACTTTGACTCCAGTGCATGCGCTTCGGTCATCCCGGTGACCATCGACAGGGAGAGTCATAACGAATCAATAAATTTTATTTCCAGCGATAAATATGACTACAAAATAAAACAGGCGTGATAATTAACTGACCTTGGCACGTTATCCAGTAGTGTGGTCAATGTGCAATAGTAAACTTTCATAATAAAAAAACAAGGTCGTTACAGCAAATGAAAAGTAAAAAATACGTATCAGTTCAGTCTTCTTTACATAATTTATGCCGCTTCGGGCAGCGTTTTTAAACATATTATTAGAACTTTTACTATATTGTGTGACAAAACATTATAAAAATAGCTTTTTAGACAATATTATTACCAAAATATTACATTGATTACATTAATTCATTTAAACCGTCATTCTAAAATATTACGCGAAGAATTTGTATCTCTTATTTGAGCTAACCAATTTTAAATTGCATTATTAAACGTCTTAATTGAGCTACATTTTTTTATTTCAATTGGTGATTTGCTTAAGAGCATAGGTCCTAAAGGCAACAATTATCGGGTAAACACGCATGTGTTTTTCAAGGTTTTAACCGAGGATGGTCGCCTGGGTGACTAAAATGCATGAATATAATTCAAAATTGCTTAGCTTTCATTGACATTTTGGATTGATCTTTAATTAGAATTTACTTGTCAATTGCTCTATTTTTTTATTACAAAGTTGGTGATTCATCCAACAGGAGACTGGGCACGTATGGGATTGAAATACCAATTTTGCAACATTTTGTCTAATTGCATGACAAGAAATACCCATACAGGCATTATTGGTTTGGCACGCCACGAGATGGGTGAATAATTTCTGATTGCAAACGGTGAGGTACGCCCACTAACCCCTGGCCCTAAGGTTTGGTTCGCAGGCCTCACAAAAATCTGAACAATAACCAGCCATTCTGTTCTATTTGCTATTCGGGGGTAAATACAGATGTAAACGTCACCTAAATTTATATGCTACCTGACGAATCACTTTTTTGCCTCAATGTGCATTCCATTAAGTTAAAAAACACTTAGTCCCGGGAAAAGAAACTTGCCTTTTTATCTCAAAAGCGCTCCGAGTGCTTCCTTCATTGAACACTGACAGTATTCTTATAGCCGTTTCATTTCCCTATCTTCTATTATTTTATCTTGCAAAGTGGTTCTTTTGCATTTATTAGGAAGCTACGAATGCTTGAGCATTGCGTTCTAATTATATAACTATTTTCCATGACGATAAATTCAAATTATTAATTTTATATCTCATTAATCAGCCATTCTAGTGCTACATGGTTAATTATTTATTAAGGGTTATTTTTGTTTCCGTTCCGCAATAGGTGTGGAATAATTTTAAATTGTAGATTAATATTTTTATAGGGCTTTGATTGAAAAAATTCAGTTATTTCCTCAGAAAAAAATGGTAGCACCACTTTGAAAACTAATTACCTGAAAACTTCGCAGCGCACGTGAATACCCTTTTAAATTAGTTATTACATATCTGTTCAAAACGCATACTTGGGAGCGAAATGTTTTTCAGTAAAATTTACACCAGATATTATACCTATTTGAAACCCTGTTATTTACATTATTTGGAGTTTCCAAGAAACTAAAGTTTCGATGGCACTGGATAACAACGTAAATAACGAATATGTAAAGCAAAGTCTCCTGCTTTGTTTACGTGTTCAACAGCATTTTAATTGATAGTTATCGTTCGCCTCCATACTGTACTGTTACGACAGATAATTTAGCTATTCTCTCTACTCAGTTACGCTGGAATGCTTTGATCGTGACAGAATACAGAGGGGTTATCTATCCCACCAATATGGAATTGTTATTTTAGTAATTCTGCATAATACGCTGTTTATATCATTGAAAGAAATTCTATTTTTAGTGGAAAATTTTTCTCTTTAAATTGGGAAAGATCATGATAATTTTTTTCGTAACTGTGCGAATAAAAGATGTAAAATTAATATTAAATAGAAGAAAGAAACTTACGCTTGAGACTTAATCTCTGCATCAAAGTTCACGTATCGCATTTTGCTTGCCAGGATCTTTGAAGATAGGCAGGGGAGGCGAGTCCTAGGCAGACGAAATCCTCTTTTCTCTATTGGGAAAAATCAAAAGAGAGAGCTCGGACTTTATCATTTGTTTTCACATTTGAAAGCTTTTTACGAAAGAACTCCATAGAGTGCTACATAGTTCCAGGAATATTATCCGATTCCGCGTGTGTGCATTACCAATAGGATTCATATTGTAGCTTTGGTCTCCCAAAAATGTATTCACATTCTCAGAGATTAGGTTAGGTTTCCATGAATTAAGAATGAAGCTTTACGTGACGCAGTAGGTGTTTGAATTTTTTAGTAGAGGCTGTTTTGAGCTCAGTGGGATTTTAAATTTTAGGTCAAATTTATATGTTAGTTCAGTTGGATTTGTTAAATCCGTAATTATGTTTAATCCGTAATTATGGCATGGCATTATGGAGTAGGAAAGCGAAAGAGTTCATGCATCGGCTTCATGTCTAAGTTACGTAGTTAGATTAGTATTTTCTAAAATATTATATATTTATTTCAGGCCTGCGAGTTTTAAACACTGAAACATATTATTGCTTTCTAATAGCAACTGTTCGTTGTTTTTCGTATTCTGCTTGAAGATAACACTAAAATCAATAGTCTCATTACACCTGGAAAAATAGAACAAATTCTATGGATAAACGCATTGAGTCGCGAAGAAAAAGATATTATCACGAGCTATGAGAAAGTTCAATCCTTACTCACGAAAGAGTAATAGAGCTCTGTATTTTATTCGTAGCTTCCTTCAGAATAATTTCAAGTCGTTACCACTTGAGGTGGCCAAACCATTACTCTTCTTCACTTAGCTAACTGTTTTGGAAGAAACGGATGTGTAACAGGCCGTATTGTGGTCATCACTAAGCGTTTGACGGAGGGAAGCAAGGTGGTTGACTAAGGGTCCAGAATAGCTATTCTGAAAAAGAATGCGTTTACAGATTTAATATAAGGCGCTTAGGTATTGATTACCTAACCGAATATTTATGTTAAAATCTCTGCATTGGCAGGAATTTTTAAGCGGATTTCCGATCACTGCACAGATGCCATGTGAAGGACACGTAATTAAAGTAATTTATCATTTGGATGGGACGCAAATCGGTGAAACCTTTCGTCAAGAGTGAGCATATGCTTTCGCGGGGCTCCTTTCCGCTATTCATCCTTTCCCAGAATAATCCTTTCTCTAACATAACCTGTAGTGCAACAAAGGGATGAAATTCACCCTGAAAAAATCATATGACTTGACCGAGAAAGGAACCCGGATATCCTAATAGCCTGTCAAGTGTATTAGCCATTTGCTGCACAAAGGCATTCTAAATTTCAGTTCATCGCAAATTTCAGCTGGGCGGTAGTTATCGAAAGTTAGTTGTTCTAATGCGAAAGAATTGGGTCTATCCTCCACAGCTGAGGCACATCAAGTGCGACAACGTCTCATGTGCTAATGAATATCCCTGAAATTCTACTTATACCTCGACGGTTTGGTGGTGTACGGCACCACCAAACGGCACATCAAGTGCGACAACGTCTCATGTGCTAATGAATATCCCTGAAATTCTACTTATACCTCGACGGTTTGGTGGTGTACGGCACCACCAAACGGCACATCAAGTGTGACAACGTCTCATGTGCTAATGAATATCCCTGAAATTCTACTTATACCTCGACGGTTTGGTGGTGTAACTGACCAGCACACATGACCGGCAATTGGGAGATCCAGGTTTGTATCCCGATCATATAGAATTTTTTTTTTTCGTTACAAATTTCATCCTTCTGGTTTCATCTTTGCACCCGTGCGAGTGCCTGCGCATCAAACATCTGTGCATTTTGCAGTGATTTGGCAACTAGCCTGCAATAGTGAAATTCATATCGGCCCTCTGAGAATACCATGTTTTGAGTATATACTGAGAATACCGAATATATACTGAGAATAACATGTTTTGCAAAACTGATGCCTCTCGTAGTGACCCAAGTTAAGGCCTTCACATTTACGTTTGCTTGCTGCACTCCTGGTTTACGCATTTTTGAGTCATTTATTCCCCAAGAACCTTAAACCTAATTTTAAATATTTACCGCAATGTACCACATCCTAATCATTACAATACTATTTAAAATATACTAAATTAAGGGAAAGTCAACCTACTAGGGTAGATGTTTTATTCGAATTAAGACCAGTGTTTAATGCTTGGAGTTTAAAGCACTAAAGTTAGGCACGCATCATGTTACTGTTTTAATTTCCGCACCGTGATCATTTTCGCACGTTTTATGTGGAGCTTGAAAACCTTTGCTCTTCATTGTTATTGGCAATGAGAAACTCGACGCAAGTATCTATTACAGGCTCCCTTTCTTGAAAGCCGCCACCCCCGCATCTCAAACTTTATGGTCGAGAGTGAACCTCGAATTCGGCTCCTCTTTCTCTTCAAGTTTCGTCAGTCATGGTTATCAAATTACTTTTGCGTCACCAACACTGTGGAGTAGAGAGCGTGGTGCATGGGGAACGTTTTAATTGGCTCCCGAGCCTCTGGCTCTCTCAGCAGCCCCTGGGAGGTCTCCAGTGAATATCCTCGACGTCGGTGGGCTTCTGAGGCGCGCGCCGGTGTTCCGGGACAAGGAGTCTCGAATATTTCACAAGCGCATGAGTTGTATTGTAGACCTACAGACAAAAATTTCGCCCTTTTTTCAATATATATCAACAATTGTTTAAAAAGTCATTCAGATTAAGTGGATTCTGCACTTACATTTGTAGTCATGAGAAGAGTTGTAGGTGCATTCAATTAATTATAGATGGAGTTTCAGCTGAATATTGCTCGACATCCTTTTTCCAAAGTTTTACGTCTGACCAACGCAACGTGTCGCCTATATTCTAAGCTGTTGATCTCTTGAGTTTATGCCAAATATTTTTTTATTTGATTCATTAGTTTTTACTTGTATATGAGTTATGCTTCTGTAAACAAATTGGCACCGGGTATGCTAGTCAATCGAGCCAAAATGTTACACATATCAGCCCTGACTTCATACTTTTTCACAAATCCAACCTCAAATATTGTCCGCTCATTGCTACAAAGAATCGTGTTGCCTTAAAAACTTTTTAAATGTTCATCCAAATCTTGAAAATTGGGTAGCGTGTTGTTCAGCGTATTGGCGTAGCAGTCTGGATTTGATCCAGTAATATGTCTTAACCTGATCCCCATTACCCTTTCCCCCATGCATTATTTGTTTCTGTCGAGCTTCAGAATTATTAAATATTTCTATTATTCGAAAAAGCTCTTGGATGGTCCAAAACGCACAAATCTCCATCCCGCTGACATAAACGCGAGTATCCTCTAAATTTAATTCTACCGAAAGAAACATTCGATGCGTAAGAGATTGAAACCGTGGACGAAACTTGTAGTGTTTTCTTTCTTAGATTAAAACACCAACTTCCGATGAGTATACTAATTTATTTCTCCGAGAATACAAGTGGTAGAATTCCGAGGTGCCGTGTTGCGAGCATGTTGACTACTCTCCGCGCCGTGCCGACGATCGCCCTTTTATATTACTCCGTCGACCTTGGGGAACTCTCTCGAGGGATTTCCGGGAACCTTCTCGTGCCCTCGACTGGCACATGGTAATGAAAACACCGTCAGGCGACCTCGGGAACTTTCTCGAAGCCTCCGCCGGCATGTGACAATGCAACATATGCGTACTTTGCGTGAGCATGCTTCAGCGTGACGCGGTGGTGACGTACAGGAAACACCCGAGCCCGCTCAGCAAATGCCCGGTTCAGACAATGGTAACTCAGTGCTGCCTTCACCAGGAATCGCGACGAGCAAGTAAAGAGCAAGCAAAAAAAGTAAGGATTCCCACGCCCTTGTGGCGTTTTGAGACTTGACATGGTTTTACAAGGAAATGAAACATATTTTTGTTTAGTCATCAAAGTCGCACCATCTTCTTCAATGCGTATAATGATAGATTTTGATGATTATCGTCATTCATCATTTCCGGTTTCCGCTCGTGATGCCAGCGCTTACCACTGTTTGGTGGCTACTACGTGTTAAGACCGTTTTACACGGTACATTTATTTGTACAATCTATCGTGCGAACGTATGTACAGTCAAGTATGCAAGAAAATATTGTACGAACTACTGAATCAGACTGAATGTCGCTTTACACGATGAGTGCAAACGCCCAATTTTCCGTGCAATTTAGTGGTAGAAATAGATCGGAATTCGCGAATGTTTTGTTTACCATGTTTGTTTCACTCATGAACATATGTTTCACTCACGCATTTAACACCTTGAAAAGCTGATCACTTGAAATTCAGAACCTCAACTCGACCATCGGCCTAATGATTATTCTACGGTTTACACTCCCTTGGACTCTTCTCTCTGGCTTTATATTCGACCTTTGCATCGTTTCATTTTTTCTCTTCTGGATTTTAGTACAACAAGTCATTGACCTTTCTCGTCGGATCTCCGCTCTTGATAGACTCATTTTGTAGGTTTATTTTGTATGTGTGACAAAGTGTTATTATCAAGTGGTATAGCGGAACACGGGACACGTTTATTTAGTCCATCCAAATTTCCTTCCCTTGTATTTGTACCAGTGTTTTAATGTCTTTTTTGGACGATTTCTATGTTACTTGCTAACCAACAGAAATAAAATTATTATCATCATATCATGTGGGATACCAAGTACTTGAGGGCGCGACGAGTCATAATTTTGGGGGAAAAGGACACAAACCCAAAGATCGCGATTACACTGAAAAACCAGAACTTCAAATAACACGACGAAATGACGTAGGAAACATTTGAGAAACTTAACTCTTCTTGGGTTCTCCACTGGTTAAAACTATTCATTATTGCCATCAATTGTCAATGGCAATGGAAAATGGCAATTGACAATGTCGACAAACGTTGACAATTATGAATAGTTTAAACCGGTGGAGAGCCCGATAAAAGTTTACTCATTAAAGATTATATACACAGGATAATAGTTATGCATATTATTCGACGGGAAAGTGTTAATCCTTTTTATAAAAAACTTTATTTTCAATCGTAACACGGGCACCACAGTTTTAGCCATATCTGCGCCATCTGTTGAATAAAACCGGATCGAAATTGTATCTGTTGTCCGAATGGAATTAGAACAGGTTCTATTTTCCGTTCAGTCATTCATACATTCGCACATGCGTTCGGACAATTTGCCGTTTTACACGGTACAATTTCCTGATACATGCGTTCACACGATAGATTTCACACAAAAGTGTGCCGTGTAAAACGGCCTGCGAGATTTGGACTCTAGAAAACCTTAAACGCGACGGAAGAAAGATATCCTGCAATTTACGCCAGAGGTTGACCATTATATCCTCAAACTATGGCTAAGAAGAGGTAAAAGCGAGGATAAGACTGTCACAAGCCGCGTTCTTAGGCTAAGGCACCGCTGAGCTACTCAAGACTATTTTGAATCATTTAATAACTCTGTGAAATATATGACCAGTGGCATTCCAGATTTACAGACACTATAGCTTGATTAACATGTGGTAGTTATGTAGCTAAATTATTATACTATTTTTGGTTGGCCATGGCGAATTTTGTATTAGTTAAAACTGATGTGGATGTAATTAAAAAATAATTTTCATGATGAATATGAATTCAAAATTTTATTTTCATTTAGTATTTATGTGTTGACAGCAGTATGATTGTCCATAGGTCAATGCTATATCTCAATATTTACCCAAAGGCATGACAAAAGCATACCAGTTAGCCATGCGTTATTGGCTCCAATAACAACCCTATTTAAAACATTAAGCAAATTTCCCCTTGAAAATTTGCAAAGGTCCTCTGTTCATTTCTATTAATCACTTTAACCTACAATAAGAAGATCGGTGGGCTATTAACTTAAGACGTTATTTCCTGAAGAATGGGATAGGATAAGCGGACTTTTAACTCACGCAAACAGTTTAATGCACCTTCATTCCATGTAACATCACACTTTCGCCATATTTAACTCCTTTCGCGCCTTCCCGTCTCAACTAATTTTTCCCTCCCCTAACGATGCTTAAAGGCCGATTCCAAGAGCGAAACCGAGCTTGGCTCTTTAAAATGCTGTGAACAAGGTTCGGGAGCTCTCCCTTCGATTGCTCCCACTCTACGAGTGCAATGTACGCAAACATGGTAGAGTGCACGCGTAGTAACTGTATACATAAACAAATTTCTCATCTAGAAGCGGCCTGCTGTGGCCAACATATCTCGAGCTTAGAGCGCCAACCTGCATGAATTGCTAGTTCAGTTTCACATGATATTTTATCAAGTGACTGTCAATTTCATGACATGGAGCTCTAAATTATTGCATCATGACGATGTTTGTGATTTCCTAAGTGTACGTTGATACTGGTGAACATTAACCGTGGCATTTATCATTTTACGCGTGCTCATAAGCCAATTGCATTAGTGCTTCAAGGATGGAGTAATGTGTGCGAAGCGTCGCTCGCCACGCTGAGTCGCCTCTTCCGCAGTGCCCTCAATGTAACGAGCCGCACCCGCTTGTCGGTCGACCACCTCGCTGCACTTTCTGGCCCGTGGAAGATCTTTGCAAGCAAATTCCTGATCTCGGCAAGCATTGATAAAGTTGGTCGCACTCTTTTAACATCACGCATTTCCACAGACGACAATTGGCTTCGTTTCGCGTGGAGAAATCAATTGTTGAAAATACGATGGAAGTTAATGTCGCCGAAAATTCATAGTTTTCCCGCTCTTCTTCAGTTGCGTTTCAATTGGAATGGTGCTCGATGGCATTTATTTGTTCCAAAAAGCAGATTTATCATCAGGGAATCATTTTTAAAAGAGCCATATTTTCACGCTAGGTAATCACCTCCAAATGTTTAATATCATGTATCACAAACATTTTAGAAGTTTTATTTTCTTTCAATTTTGTCGAATTATGCTGTTTTCTAACATTAGACTCTGCGTGACACCCTGATATTAGTTCCTAGCAATAATACTAATCATAAATATATTGTTTCGCGTTTGTAAGAATAGCTGTGCTTGTGTAATCTAGCTATTACGAAATATATTGTAACTCCACAAGGTCAATGGGCGCGGAAGATAGCGAATACAATCGCGGTTAAGGGGGTCAAGGAAGTACGGGAACTCACGCGTGGGAGAGTTTAACGAGCGCATAGTACTCCTCCCGAATACCCGACTTCGAGCGGGAGTCAGCTGATCGCTACACGGGAGAAAAGGGGGAGTCAGCTGATCGCTTCACGGGAGAAGAGGGGAGAGAGGGTAAGTCAGCGGTGGCCGCGTGGGGGAGACGAGAGGACTAGATCTCTTCGTCGAAACCAAGAACCTTATAAGAGGACCTTAATCTCCTATTTCGATCGTGTTATCAATGGCCCCGCAAGAAATCAAGTTCCAACTTCGGTCGCTAGAGGGGCTGCAACCGTGTGGGATGCCAAGAATTTCTGGGAGTGGATGAAGTTTTAAAATGATTGTAGTAAATGGCTGTTGCGTGGCGAGTTAGATTGGAAGGCGGGAAGAAACTGTGTAGGAGAGGTGTGTATATGCTAGAGAACCAACTGCTCGATCGCTGCGCCACGTACAGTGGATAAGAGGAAACGGAGATGACGGAGAGGAAAAATCGCACTTCTGAGGTTTGAAAGTTTCCCATTTCTAAAGTAGTTGATGCATTGTTGTGTTGAAAGTATTTTACAAATGCGCAAGGTTTGCGTAATAAGTAAGGTGAATTTGGTTCCAATATCTCTGTTAAAAGTGGGTGAAATTTGCGACAGCGCTGGCGGGACGAAAGCTCACCTTTACCGAGGCCTCCCTCGCAACACCAGCGCATTAACTGGCGACCCGTAATTTGAGTAAATGACGATGGGAAGCGCACCAAGATTTCTGTCCTCATTGTAAGTTTCTTGGTCGAAATTGCCGTGGTAGAAGGAACGGATTCTCTTGAATGATCGGCGGGGCAGGAAGGTGGAGCGTCTTCGCGAAGAAGGAGACCGCATGTCCAAGATCGAGAGCTCTTCGTTATCATCACCCGGCCATCTCTTCTGAGGACATCCATTCCGACGCTGCCAGCGGCCTGAACCTGCTCAGGAGAGCAAAACGTGAGAGATCTTCTTTCCTAATCACGCGGCCACTTCTCCTGAGGACGCCGGTACGGCGCAGCTATCAACCAGGAACAAGGGAGTGAGGCCAAAGCACTTGCCCTGTCCCTGTCGCCTTGGTAAAACTCCCTGTAGACGCTGTTAAACTCTCCCGTCGTTCATCAAATTTATAGTAGATTCGGGGTGGGAGGACGTATGAGTCTCCCCGTACCTGTAATTGTTTGGGTCGCTGACGGCGCTCTGTGTGTGCGTTTACTTGTGTTTCGCTTTCTTCTCGTGCCCAGTATTATCGCATCAGCCACATACTCTGTTTTTCGTCAATGAAGGGTTCCTTTTTTGCCTTATTGTCAAGTGTCTATTATTTAGATGAAATAAATGATGTCCATTGTAGTTTTTGTGTTGTATCATACATCTTTACCTTCACCAGTCGCGTGGCTCGTAAGAGAAACTATTTCACGGCCCTTGCCCGACATCGCTAGCCTGGCATTTTTTTTCAGTGTACCGGAGGGATGGCGCCCGTACGGTTGCAATATCTCATTTGCCGTAAGGGTACATAATAAAATAGCGTTGAAATTCCAAATAACCGAATTGGTATGATGTATCTCTTTGAGGCTTTCGCAGCGCTGCAGTGTAGTCATTTCCATGGTTTCCGGGTTTCGTTGCGTTGGGTAATCTTGATAGTGATAACGTTTCTTAGCCAATGCAGGCCACATCTTCAGATCAGGTCCGAATGGCAACTGGTGGAAATGGGCAAGTATTTATAGCGTCCCCAGAGTGACCCTCCAGGCACCCTGATTTTGGCGCGATTCTATTAAGGATTACTGTGGAATAATAACTACGAAACTGTCGTACAAAGATGCATCGATGCGGAAGAAATCCCCGAAAATTAGCCACGCCTATTCCACCACTCCGTGGAAGCCTTCATCAATATCATGATATAGTGTACCCTTTTCCTTGTTTATCAATAGATATCACAAGTGAGAACACGTATGCAAAGTTTTATGCAAATCCTCGCAGAAACAAAAATCGGTCCAACTACCTGAAGGCGTTGGCACCTGTGCTTTTGTGAGGGTGCCGCGCTCATAGTTTCTCACCGCTCTCGTCAGGCATCCGCTCCACTTGAGGTGCGGGTATTAGGATCACTGAGGGAGTTACGCTGCGGGCGGTGATGGAGTCTTGTCACTCTCTTCTGCTCCCTCTCTCGGCCGCTCGCGGCGTGGTGAGGCACACAGGTGGGGAGGGTGGACGGTTAGCGAGACGGAGCACCGTGTGACTCAACCTTCGCTCACGTGACCCCAATCAAAGTGCTTTTCGTCCCCGAAATGTGTGTGCGCCCTCGTGTTTGTTCAAATTCTCTGAAGAAAGAAACCCGTCGGTAAGGTTTATCAACCTGGGGTGAAACGAAATAAAAATATTTGGATTTCCAGGACCTCTTGATGTCGGAATGCTCCAATCTTTGCTGTTAATTTGCACCTAGGTATTTACTCAGTGGGTACGTTGCGAAAACGAAAGATGAAGCGCTCTCGTTACGTTGGTCTTTGGCCTTTGATGGATGGATCTCTCTCTTTTACCGACTGTTGCGTGTAGAGTTACTTTCTGCAGTGTTCCACATGGTTTTTTTCTAATTCCTTTACGAAATATAGACGTATGGACGAATAAAGGATGGTTAAATTTCCCTAATTCAAACCTCGCTAAAATGTAAATTGATAAATAAATTATTTAAACTTTGCAATATGCTTCCAAGAAAACATAGCTTTTCATCCATATGATGCAGAAATATGACTTCTATTACATGGAACTGTGTATTATGCCCCATCAAAAAACAAACTCTAATTTTACCTTTTGCTTGGTGAAACTTCAGCTATGGTTTCAATACCATTGTGCGCTAAAATATTTTGATGCTCCCAAAATGTGTTAGAATGTCATGTAGAATTCAAGTTTGATGAGTAATCGGCTATCGGTAAAATAACCTGGAAAATTCATTACCTCAAAATTTTATCTGCCGCGGTGAAAGAAGGGAACGACTATTATATAGCTCATATCTCGTCTGTCACAGTACCTTCTTTCTTCCTTCAAGAACTTAGAAAGGATATTTTTGCCGCATGCTCTTGAGGAACACGGATGTTGGTATTTAATTCCTGCGTTCTGATAAAAATGCTCTCTCGTCAACCGTATTGTAGCTGTAAATTACCGATTTGGAGTAGGCCTAATATGTAGATTCCATGCCGCGGTTAGAATGTGTATTAAGCATATATATGAAAAGCGCAGCATCTAAATCCTTTCACTAATTGAAAGTGATTAAATGCTATGAAAGCTGTGGAGAGAGAGCTCATTGGCATTAATTGCATGCATTCAGAAAAATTGTCTTTACCTACATCAAGATCATCATGAGCAATTAGCCCTAGTATGATTGAATATTAAAATAGAATAGAAAACCTATGGTTTCTTTTCCTAGAATGTCTCATCATTCTAGTGAAGGGTTAATGATTAAACATCTCGAGAAATACATGAAAAAATGTTTTAGTCCCTCTCTAAAAGAATAAATTCCTTGAGGTGCATACTAGATGTATGTCATTGTTGGAAATTATTACATTGATGTATGTGATCTTGATCTCACAACGAGGTTGATTGTTTTTTTGATTGACTGTTGTTTGATATTTGTAAAGTGTTTGATGATGTCAATAGTGTTTTGGTATTGTAAGACATTGTCCTAGAGCAATAAAAATATTTTCAATTCATTTTAAATTCAATTCATTTCTGGCCCCAAAACGTTTCCCTCATGGTATTGCCGATATATTCTCCAATTCCCTCATCATATGCTATTTCAGTGGTTTGGGTGGTTAAATCTAAGTAACTTGTCCATTTTATTCTTTAAAAATCCTATAAAATTTAAGGAAACTAACATTTTATAAATACTGTTTGGGGGAAATATTTAGATACATATTATAAATGAGTCAACTACCTCTCCGCTAATTTTGGGGTGCTCAGTAACCGCAGGCGTTGGCTTGTACTCAGAAAAGCAGCCTCTTCTCTAATTTGCGTAAGGTGCCATACGTACTGGGAGAATCCTCTTAACCTCTACGTGCATGCCTCATAAATCAGAAAGAGTGCTCCGCATAATTGTCCTTAAGAGGGAAAGGAAATTCTGAGCGTTGGTAACTCCCTCACAGGGCGCAATCAAAGCTCGGCGGTTCCCGGCTTGTCCGCAACGCTACGACCGCCCCCAACAGCGCCAGCCAAGCGCTCTTATGTCCCTCTCTCGCCCTTTGTTTGTTGAAGGCCCCCGACCCTCACGTCCCCGCGCCCCTTCCCGCCCCTCTCTCTACGGTCGTCCTCCAGTTGCCCCGGATACCGCGAATATCCCCCGGAACGAGTGTTACTCGGGAACGTATCTGCTCGGGACTATGCCGTCTTTGGAATGGCCTTAAGGTGGTTGAGAAAAAATACTCTTGGTCTCCCTACAGACATGCATGAAACTTTGCATACGTGTTCTCATAAGTTATATCAATAGATAAAAGTGAAAAAAAATATTTTGTCATACCTATTTGTTTTTTTCGCAATTAAATGCTCTTTTCACACTTAGCCTTATGACACGCAACATATATTTCGCTATAATTCTATTGTATGTTTTCGGATATTCTCTCAAACGCGAGATAATACATTTCTTATTGTTATATTAGTTGTCGATATAACAAATATCAAGGTGTCACGCCAGGTCCAATGTTAGAAAAAATATTTCAATATAACTTTCACTAAAGTTTCGAATACCGCCCCGAAAACTCCAGTCATTAATTTCTTTAATTAAGAAAAAAATTATAAAAATCATGCTCGTATCACTTCAATTGCGGCCTGTATGGTGATTTTCAAAGTATAAACAGATGTACTTATGTAAAATGTGGTCGAATATTATTTTTGAGCTACTTGAAAATTATAAAAATGTATATCTACTCAATGATCAACGGCTACCGCTCCAGCCGCCTTAATTGGAGCAAGTGCGTTCCAAGCCGAGCTGATTTAACTAGCATAGGACGGTAAAGCCGAAGACGGATCTTCAATTGCATTTCCTCTTTAGTTCCAGTTGATTTTTAAGTATTTTGCTGTCCAATAACTTGAGTACATTTCCTTCTGACCTAGTGCATGATATTCCCTTCTGATAGCGGGGTTGTGAAAGGGTGCTTCCTGAATTTCTAAGCCCAGAGGAAAATGTGACTTGCTCCTAGATAACGCAGAGTTGCACTAACCTTTTCGTTAAAAATTTATGTGAAAATATTTTTTATATTTTAGTTTTATATTTTGGTTACGCTTGTATGAAAACGTAACAGTTATTTCTATTTTCTTTTTCATTTCATATTCATGAATTTCCAAATTTTCAGCAAAATAAGCCATCAACAGTTCAATTCACATAGGAATCGGTACTCCTTATGCAAGAAGCTCATTTAGCATTTGAAAATGGAATTTATTCACAGCACAATAGATCATAAGTCTCAATGGCAACACACAAATAGCATGCCAACAAATCTGTTGGTGTACCTATAATTTGTTTTTTTACCCAGAGCAGTTACTTAAGTAAAACTAAAGTAGTAGACAATTTGAAAAACTGAACTAAAGATAACTACAGCAAGAATATTAATAAAAATACAAATTAGAATAAATGTTGAACTAATTGGTCTCAAAATTAGCGAATGGCACATGCATTGACTTCAAGCAAGAGACTCACAATCCCAAACCATACATACCTCCCATGAGATCTAGGACATTGAATTTCTTCCTTGCATCAGCATCGGAGTCCCTTAATGTCCGTTGAGAGATTCAATATAAAAGTAAAATAAATTTATCATTAGTTTTAAAATAGAATGAACGTGCAGCAATGTAAGAATGAATGTATCAATGACACAAGAAAGCGATATATATAATCACAGGAACTCACCTGACAGAGAGCGCTCAAGAGCACGTGCTGCTGGGTGCAATGAGTAATGTCTTCATTCAAGGAGGTGGTGAAACAAACACGGAATGCTGTCGTAATAAATACTGATTATCTCCATGACATTTAATCTTCAAATTTACGATAAAAATAAATCTTAGACAGTCTTTTTTACGGATTGCCAACTTGTGGTGGCTTGCCGTGTGAGCGTGTCGTGCAAGTAGTTTTAAACTGTTAATATCTGTATGTTTTAAAATTGAACAAGTGAATTTTATTAAATATCTTGGAATAACTCTTGATGAAAACCTAACATAGAAACTACATGTTGACAAATTAAAATTGGAAATGATATCGATTCTAAGGAAATTTTTTATTTTAAGATATTTATGTCCCATAACAGTAGTTCGTTCTGTGTATTGTGCCATGGTCGAGTCTAGACTACAACATGGCATATCTTGCTGGGGAGGAGCCTACATGTCTAATATTAATCCTCTACAGATTGCCCAAAAAAAATCATAAGGGTGATATCTAGGCAGTCGAGAACTGAGCACTCGTTGCCCCTATTCCAAAAACTAAATGTTCTACCACTAAGGTATTTATTTTTATTTAAGGTGCTCAAGATATTTTACATTCGTGGGGGAAATAGAGCAAAACCAATTGAATATTTTGGTAAACTAAGGGCGAAAGAAGACATGTATCGATTAGGTTTTGGAACTGTTGTACCTAAACCCAAAAAAGAAGGCTTTAAACACACATATGCTTTCCTTGCCCCCAAATTGTTCTGCTCCCTCCCGGCTGAGTTACTGAACCAAATGTCCACGGCTTTGTTTCTGTTAAAATTAAAAAAATGTCTCCTCTGCCAAGAGAGTGAAAACATCGAAAAATTGTTAAAAGTTGTTGTATAGTCTTAGTGATTTTTACTTTGTTATTTATACTGTATTGCCACTGTTCTTAATCATCTTTTATTTGTGCTGTTGTAAGTGAAAATTCTTATAAATTATTTTACTCTGCTATAATTCCGCACACAATATGTATTATCTATAATTGTTTTTCTGTTATCAGGTTAAAAAAAATGATTATACATATGCACCAGCCGCTTCAAGTTAATTAATGATGGTAACCCCAAAACAGGTTTACCTATGGGGTACCTAAATTCCACTTTATTGTTTTTTCATACATTGTATATATATATATATATATATATATACTTTGTTTACTCCACATGTGGAATAAATATTATTATTATTATTATATTTTTCAGGAGGTAACATACGTACTTAAGAAATTTTGGAGCATGCTAGAAAATATAATTTGGGAAGTGGTTAAGTAGACTTTAGTTAAGGCTTGCCAACAAGGAGACATTTCCTGTGCAGGGTATTGCTCCCAAAGCTGCCGGAACCAGTATCGTCGTCTGTGTCCTAAAATTCAATGCCACCTGATTACATACAATTTAATCGCAAGCATGTCGCAAGAAACAGAGCGTGTTCTATTTTTCTAACCATGTCGGTACTTGTTTATATCTAGATGATATATAGAGTGATAGATAGTTTGAATGAAGTTATGGAAAGGTACTTAGTCTTTCAAAAATCTAGTCCCACTACAAAAATACAGACTAGATTTTAATATCATCAACTCAACTGGCTTCGAGCCTACCCAGAGGGCGCTGCCATAGAGGTTGCCGCCCAAGTCTTACCGATCTAGTGCCGGAATGTCAGCCATTAATCATACAGTGTGTGGCGTCATGTGTACAGGCTTTTAATTGTGGTCGCGATCGTGACGCCAGGATATATATTCAAGTCCCATTTTCGGGGTATCTAAAAATGAATTGGGTAAAAATTTTGTTCGTTTGAAAGGGGCTTCAGGGCCACAGAATCCAGCTGGCGCGAATCACCCTCGCGCCCTATATTCAGGGCCGGCAGGCAGATTTTCGTCCTCCCACCCCCCCTCAGGAGAATCCTCCTCAAGCCCCCCTCGCCACCCACCGCACCCCGCCTCTCCCCCGTCGAGATCCATTACAAAACGGGAGGACCTCGTGTTCCATGGGCGGGCCAAGTGTGTTATTGCTTCTGCTCCATTTGCGCGCGTTATGCCTCGGGCGGTGGTCGGCCGGTTGTCCGGGGACGGTGAGCCTTCCTATTGTTTCCGCGGTGGCGGGGGCGGGTCGGGGTGAATGCCTCCCGTGTACGAGTTGGGCCAGGCTCAGGCGGTCGCGCTCCGCCGGCACATCCCTTCAAGACCGTCCTGTTGTCCCTTTTCCGGCGTCCACCGGCTACACCGTGCGGGAATTAGTCCCGTGGGCTGTAATATCCCCTCCGCTGACATTTGCTTGCCATTTTCGGAGACATTACGCAAGGGATTCTCAAGATCAACATCACAAATGCGCAGTTTCTTTGAAAGAAATGTATTACTCACGTGACAGTTAGAGGACGAAAGGAATGGTGTGGGAATAGGTTTTTGAATCGCGTGCGCGAGTACACACGAATGATTGGTATAAATGGCGCATTAATTAGATGCCATTCAGGATGCAGTGAACTACCTGTAGGTATAGTGGTTAATCAGTTCTTAAGGAGGCTGTAACGGTAATCGTGGTTCACTGAGTGCATTTTTTATTAAATTGAAAAGTTGAAAGTTAAAGTTGAAAAACAATATTTTAACCAGGTTTCATGAAAAAGAATTATTTAAGTAGCTCTTAATGCGATGGAGCTTGCCATACGCGCAATAATGAAATTGATGCCATAATTATATTTATTGGTTTTTCCTTAATAATAGTATTTATCACTGTGCGTGAGTCTATCGACGGTGATCTACATCTACATATCTACATCTACATATTACCCCGCAAGCCGCCTCAATAGGCGTGTGGCGGGGGGTGTTAGGACACCAGCCGCTTAAAGATAAAAAGGAAACGCTCTAATGAAATTACGCCTAGCATTTATTGAAGTCCCTTATTGTTCGAGGGAAAAACGAATTCCCATACCTATCCGTTCGGCAAAATATCTCTCTTAATTTATCGTTTCTATCGGACCTGGAAATATAGTGGGGTTCTAATATGATGTTCTCCGTGTCGCTCTGAAAGATATCTATTCTCAATTGTTCAAGCAATCTAAGCCTAGCGCGCAGCCTCCGAGTCTCTAGCGGTTCCCAGCCTAATTCGTTTAACATCTGTGTAACGCTGTCAGTACGCCCGTAGCTGTTTTTGACGAATCGCGCAGCTTTCCTTTGTATTTTATTAAGTTCCCGGATTAAGTCTTTCTGCACCGGATCCCATATGCTCGCTGCATATTCAAGGTGTGGCCGGACGAGTGCGAAATAGCACCTCTCTTTTACTTTTTCATCCGAAAATCTTACCCCAAAACGCTTGACGAATCCTAGCTTCTTCAGAGCTCTGCCACAAATATTTCTTATATGTGCTCCCCACGATAGGTCCGAAGTTATCGTAACTCCTAGATACTTCACTTCATCTGTCGCCTTTATGTTAACGCCATCCACAGCATATACACGGGAATAGTTGGACGACTTCCGCAAGAAATGTACCGCCGTGCATTTGCTCAGATTAAGTTCGAGTCCCCACTCTTGGCTCCACACATGAACGTTGTTTAAATCCGATGATAGAGTTTCAAAGTCAGAGTGATCACTAATTTCACGATAGATGACAGCGTCGTCGGCGAATAGACGTATTTTACTGCTAATTCGAGAGCATAGATCATTTATGTATATAATGAACAAAAGGGGTCCGATCACGCTTCCTTGCGGGACACCTGATGACACTTTAACGACATCAGAGCTAATTCCGTCAAGAACTACCTTTTGCTTACGATCACTCAGAAAGTCGCGTATCCAGTTTACTACTGTTTCGTTTAGGCCGCATGACTGTAATTTGTATAAAAGTTTGTTATGAGGTACCGTGTCGAAAGCTTTCTTAAAATCTAGAAATAATGCGTCAACTTGTCTTTTCGATTCGCCAGATTTGAGAACGTCATGAAGAAAGAGCGCGAGTTGTGTTTCAAACATTATAATAACATGAAATGAATTATTTCGCGTTTGCAGGAAAACCTGTGCCTATATTTTTAATGGACTTATTATCAAATATATATCACGTGTCACAAGGCCACGTGTTAAAATAGCATTGAATAGCAAGAAAACCAAGTCGGTAAAATGCCATGTTTTCACTTTTTTCTAAATATACTTCTAAATAAATTTATATTTATGCAAAGTAACATGCAAATCTGACTATATAAAAAAATCCAACCGCCTTAAAAAAGTATTTATCACGTGATGGTGAGAGAACTGATAGAATGTTGTAGGAATTTCTCCATGAATTGCGCGCGGTAGGACACATGAACGATTCGAATGTGTATCTGATTCGTTATTCGTGCCCTCTAATTTCAATGCGGTCTCGTGGAAGGCAATTGGGGTGTAATTAACTACCTTGGGATATAATGCCTAAGCATTTCTTTAATAAAGAGAGGGTCTTGGAGGTGGTCACTCCCGACTCCATTTTTCCGTTGATGACCTGCTCTCATTAGTGGGTGAACCAATTGAGAAGATAGAGCGATTAAAGATTAGTTAAAACTTATCATGTTCCAAACCTTGTTTACCAGAGCATAGACGGTTTATCTCGTATACCCACAGAGTAGATATAACGGGATGAGTGAATAGGAAAGTGTCTTCTTGGAATGCATGTATGGGCGCCCATGCTTAAGAAACATAATCAAGCAAGCCGGTTTGACAGAGTATAATGAGTAAGCATTTTCCTTGTTCTCTAAAGATTGGTCATTTACTCCCTCTTAGGTCTGGAATGGATAGTTTCTGTTTGTGATGTTGAGATTAAAACTTAAAATCAGGTCAGTTTTTTATAAACGTTTGAAAGCGTTTTTTATATCACAATACCTAGATACGAGGATAATTGTCTGCACCTAATTCGTATTTATTCTCTTAATCGTGTGGCGCTGATGACGGAGTTAATAAGCTCATCACCTGAAAGTCTTAAAATGGACCGAGGTTAATCATGTATTTCCTCGTTAGCAGATAATACTTTTTTAATGTTAAATTATTGTGTAAATTATGTATTATTATACAAAATAACAGGCGAAGCAAACCAATCTAGGGCATTCAGACGACCGAGCCCCATAATAGCCATAAAGTAGATTTAAAATTATTATCCTTCGTAATAGATGTAATTTATTATAATATTTTAGGTACAGGTTTTCATTAGTAGGCATAAAATATTTGGTTACGAAAATAAGGTACTGTTCACGTAATATTTGTCAAACTAACATTTTGTATCTGTAATAAGCCAAAGCATGAGCGGTATGTATGAATGTCATTAGCCAATTGTCTATTTATTGATACCCTCAGTAAAAAAATGTTCTTCACTTTGTTTATAAAAGCAACTCATTTTCGTAGTGGGTGAGCAAACTTACTTGGCACGACTTGTAACATTTTATTCCGAAAACTGTCATTCTAAAATTATAGAGCCAAGATGATATTCTAGTCGAAAAGAGCATAAAAATAATTGGCCGGGGACAAAATAATCGCTACCTAACGGTCCAAATGGCCGGTTCCGAGGTTTTAGGTTGATGCGAAGTCCAGAGATTTGTGGTGTTAGCGGGTCAAAAACAGGAGTGACAATTTCTCTAATTTTCAAATCATTCCACCTCTCCACTGCATATTCCACTGAAAACTTCCGTGAGAAACATGCTGGCTGATAGTCTTCACTTCGCTCGTACTGCATTAGGATTTCCCGCTGATGGTCCATCATGGGTCTGGTTATTGCCGTTGTTATTGTGCCAAGTTACCCAAAATGAAGGTTTGCATAATTTTAGAATAAGTTCCGCGTTCAAGACCGACCGCTTTCGTTAAATGCCGGAAATACGCCGCCATGCACAAGAGAATATAATTCTGACGCTCCAATTTTGGGATCTGAGAGTGATTCGTGAGCGCAATTGACTGCTTTACGAATCCAGCAACGCTGCTATTCACCATCATGAATAGAATGACCGTTACATGGGTTCTCTTAAATAATGACGTGATATTAAGCACGTGCTTTACGTCGAATCGCTGGATTCGCTAAATGAATAGACTTAGTGTTCCTCCCGTCTATTGTGGATGGAATGACCAAAGGTATCATCAATTGGCTGTTTGCATGAATCTTGTTTTATGGGTGGAGCATGCGGTACTTGTACCGCGTAACATGACCAGTAATCAAAGCTAGACTGTCGACGATAACTTATAGAGGAAGATTGCGTTGACATACATCTTATATGTTTATTTTTACGAGTCATCAAGCTTGAATGAAATAGTGTATCCCTTACATATGTGGACAAATCAATGCGCTCACGCTTCAAGTATCACAGATGGACCACATTATCAACTTCTTGACAGATTTTTGCACATTTATTGGTGCTAACGCTAATTCTTGACGGTTTTTTTTTCCGAAAAAAACCGTATTTTTGGGCGTTGTAAAAAATAAATACAAAATAAGTTCAGCAATTTTTTTCAACCTATTTGGCAGATTTTATTTTTGGAAGATAGTACACGAGACCATTAGAAATTGCTTCCAGAATGTGTGATGACAGCACGATACCGCAATCATTTTCTTCGTATAGGTTACGCGATATTTATTGTATCAACCACTACATGAAATTACATCGAAATGCATTCTATGGGAATTTGAGAGGCTTCCGTCGATGACGGCCGCGAATCTGTAACGGTATGAGTCATATGTACGTTTTATATTGGAAATTGAAGCAAAAAGCAATGTAAAGCCAAACTTTGGTTAAGATAGAATAAAATCATAGACTCTTGCTTTTCCAAGTAATCAATTGAACCGAAGATGACTTCTTGCTTCTTACATCAGTGGAGGTAATCATGTTTCAAACCTCCTCTTTGAGCTGTTTGGAAAACATTTTGTTAGAGACAATATGATTACCGTTTATGCTCGCCCTAAGTCACGTTTACCACGCTATGGTAAAATGTCTGAGGTATTCTCATATTTGTTACTTAGAGTAGGTTATGCTCATGGAAAGCCTTGGGCGCCGTCTTTTCTATGGTTGTATCCGTTGATATCATGTGCACTCACATAAAAATTGGTAATTCATTTAAATTGATAATTTGAAATTGAATTGAATTGAAAACAGTCTTTATTGTTCTGGGACTTAAAGTCCCCTGCAACATTGAAATAATGAGTGCTCGTAAACCCTCACACCCCTAAAATGATTATTCCGCAGGTTCTTATTTTTATCGGTGTGCTTTTAATAGTCCAGGAAATATTTGGCTTTTTTCGTCATGCAAGGGAAAATGTGATCCTTTCATCAGCCCTCGCATAATTTCAGTCAACCTAGATACATGTCTTAATTTGGTTTTCACGCATTTTTTCAAGCGTAAACCCATTTAATGAGCATATGTTGCGGAGTTAAGAGATGAAAAATGACGTTTAACGAAAAATCACGTTATTTACGAACTAATACACAGAATTCCTGTCTTTGCATGGAGAATCTTTGTTAGTTGACCATCATCGTCATTTCGTTGTACGTAGCTGAAAGGCAGTCAAATACGAGCCGTGACGCTGGGTGAAAAAATCTAATACGAGAATTATGAAAAGACGTGGTATAACGTCAAGGCAAGGGGGCTTATACCCATCGTAGTTCGTCGAAGCTGTAATTTAATAAAGGTTCCAATGTATTTTCCATTGAGTTCAAAACTTTAGTTCAGCGAGTATAATGCAATACAAGATGAAACTGCTTGCGACCATGCTTAGGTATGTTTCCTGAGTATCGGAGACTAAGTCTGTAGCCATCCAAAGGTCATGATTCTTCTCCCTGAAGGGATGAACTATGCTCTGTGTAAACCTTTGCCTCTGCTTTCCAATTGCGGTGTGAATTTCACGGCTTTATCTTTGATTCTGGAATCTATTGGAGGCTATAATTCATCGGTCAGATGGTACACTTCCTCAGGCTTCCTTTACCTTAAATGAAAGAAAAGAGTAGAAGGCTACCAGACGCACAAATGTGAAGCCTGTGAAGTAAATTATAAGTAAAAATAAGTATAAACAGGTAAATGATCCACTTAACATCGCTATATCACGCAATTTGTCCATGTTTTGATGAAAATTGAAGTAATTTTTTCATTTTTTTCCATTTTTCCATATTTATAGTAAAATCGTTACGATCGCACGACCATTTTAATACAAACTACTATGTTTTCGGGGTATTACCAGCATATCTGATCCAATTATTATGGCCAATATCGCATTTAAATGGCTTCAATATTTGCTCGAGTGCCATTGTACCGCAGGGCTTTGCATATTCCTCAAACGCCTTCTTAAATCCATTTGTTCTTGTAACTGAGTGGGTGAGGACTGAAGAGGAGATGGGTATCGGACGAAATTCGAGAGAATCGGAAGCGTACTTCCCTCCCTCGGGGCAGATAGTAAAGCTCCAGCACGCGCGTGAGTCACCGCGAGGAAGTACATTCGATTATCCACGGGAGCGAAG
Source organism: Pyrrhosoma nymphula (assembly GCA_963573305.1). Taxonomy (NCBI): domain Eukaryota; kingdom Metazoa; phylum Arthropoda; class Insecta; order Odonata; family Coenagrionidae; genus Pyrrhosoma; species Pyrrhosoma nymphula. Next base: position 97,390,116 of record OY754332.1, on the reverse strand, counting down.
GGTGGCCCTTTCTACACCGGGGGGGGGGGGCCTCCGCTCCCCACTTCGCACTTGTTTATTCGACCCGCGCCATCGGGGAGGAGGAGAATAACGGGGAAGAGGGGGCGCGGGAGTGATAAGGCTCGTCCGCGCGGCGGAGCGGCCCGAAGGACCGTGCGAGAGGTAGGAGCGACCCTGGAGTGTGCGGGAAACCGGAGGGGGGAACGGCAGAGAGGTGTTCGGGGTGGTGGGGGGGCCTGGAGGTAGGCGACCCCCCCCCCAAAATGCGTGAGCGAAAGCAGTAAGGAGTCCCTCCTCGCCCCACCGCGATATCCCTGGGGAGCGGGAGAAGAGGTGTGTGCAGATGAGCTTTTGTTTCGCCTCGCCGCCGTAATCTCGGTAATGTACGACGCCGCAAGCTCGTCCCTCTATTCTCTACAGGGCTCCTTGTCCTCCTCCTCTCCGGCCTCGCTTTCCCTCGTCCGATTTCACGTCTCCCTTCGGTCCCCAACCACGCCCTCCCTCTCTGCCACTCCCCCACCGCCGCCCCCGGTGCGATATCTCGACCGAATCTCGGCGTGGCCCGGGCTGTTCATTGCGTCCCCGGTCCATTCTTTTCGGGCGCTCCAGCCAACGCGACGCCCGTTTGCCTTCGCTGCCGTCTTTGCGAGGTTTCGCTGCGACTGCGCGAGTTGAAGCAAATGCTGAACTCCTCCTTTTTGTTGGTTTAATGCTTTATGAGGAGGACTCCGGTAGTCGGAAAGGGTTTTTCACCAAAGGTGGTGAGAAGTGTTTGGGTGTCAGAAAATGAAAGAGATATAAAAATGGAAATACACGCTAAATGAAAAACGCACGAACTCGCATCGCATCGCCCCGTGTTAGGCCTTTCGCGTGGATGTAAGGGCCACGTTAAGGAGCGACAATAATTGAGAATTTTTATTGACACTCTCTCATGCTGTTTGCGGGAAATTACTCCCACGCCAGGGACAATCAAATACAACACTCACGCACCCAATAGTGGGTCCTTCATGCGGATTCTTCATGCGGATTCAGAGGCTAGGGCAACTAGTGATGGGTATTTACATTCAATTACATTGGTGCCAAATATTCACGGCCAGTGGTGTTCTGTTTCTCATTATAAACATGGTAAGGTCGTTTCTTTCACCAATTATTTGATTCGTTGGAATTATTTTAAAAATTATTTTGGCATTTTTTTCGTTGGTATTTTTTATAATCCCATAGTTATTGCAAAAGAAAAATTAGGTGCGAAGTACGCTTACAATTCAAGAAATATATTTATTATGACCACTCTTCCAATCCACAGGAACCGGCTGTACCACTATTCATAATTAATTCATAATTTTACTTCAATTTTTGCAGTAATTTACTATAAATTCGAAAAATGAAACAGCCGAGTGCCTAAACTTGAACTTTTCATTTTTGTGGATTCTTATACACAGTTCTTCGTGGAAATGCTAGTATGATTGAAAAGTATTATTTTCTATATGGTGTCATCTCTCCTCGGATGTAAACCATCTTATTCCATCTTCAAATTGCGAAAAAATAGCGTGGAATCTTAAAATTGTCCTTTTATTCATGTAAAAGGACTGGTTTTTATTGAAGCTGCCAGGATATTAGTACATGAATACCTCCTTTATCATCACGCCGTTCCCTTTTGGGGTAGGCACAGTCCAAAAAGTTTAATTCTCAGTAATAGACGTGTAATGTTTACTCTGCTTCAATAATTTTCTCCACATTGCCCTATCATTGCATACCTCTTTTGCCTCAGTCTCCCTGCTTAATACACGCTTTTCTGTTCTTAAGACTCTTAATATTCCTCCTCTCAAGATTTACTTTGTCTACCCAGTCCTCTCATACCACATTCACTCTACTCTCATTAACCTGTTTTATTTTTCCATTCTCATTATTTCTCTCAGCGTGGACAAATCTACGTATCACGCTACTTTTACACTTGTCCATTTTTCAATCATTCATTCCACATTTTTTTATACACACTATATAAAAAGAGTGTAAACTGAATTTCCTGGATGTGACAGTTTAAAAAATGGAGAAGAAATTTGATTTTCCTATTTTCCGCAAAGCCACCACCAAGAATTACATCATCCCCTCTGACTCCCGCCATCACATATCGCAAAAGCTGTCCGTTTTTCACTTCCTTTTAAACAGACTAATGGATATCCCTCTCTATAAAAAAAGCATTCAACCAGGAATTAGAAACTATTAAATCAATAACCATCCAAAATGGATACAACAAGAGCATTATTGACTAAATGCTCCTTAAAATACGCTCCATCAGGGCTTAACAACTACTCTTCACGCCAGGAAAAACGGAGAGAAAAAAAATCGGTGGTGTAAATTGCCATATTACGGGATGATTTCAGAAATAATAGGCAACCTCTTGCCAAAGCTCCTGTTTAGAATAACATTTTATAACAATGACAAACTTATAAAATTCCTGAATAACACAAAAGACAAAGTTCAACCATTAGCAAATATTGGAATATATAATTTAAAGTTCAACGACTGCAGTGTTGCATATGTGGGACAGACAGGGCGCACTTTCCAAACAAGAATAGAAGAACATAGGAGATGCTTCAGGAAATATAACCTATCGCAGTCCCACTTCGTCAGACATCTATGGGAAGAAAACCATAACAGCGACTTCATACCGGAGATATTACACCGAGAGAAAAATGGAAGGAAGTTGGACAAAAGAGAGGAGCTGGAAATAAGAAGGAGCATGAAGTAATGTCTTTTACTCAACGACATCCTTTTTGAAAAACATTTCCCCCTCCTAGAAGTCTCTCTATCCCTTACGGAAAAACAAACCCCTGACCCTCTCACCCCACTCCCCACCTGCTGATAACCCACCGCTTCCTTAATCCCTAACCCCCGAGGAAGAACTACACCTAAGAAACCCCCCCTCACCCCCGCTCACCCCCTCAAACCCCCCCTCCTCTCCCTCACACTTACGTGTCCTTCACGGGTTTTCTAGATTCCTACGCCACCCCTTACCTCTCCCCCGGTATTTTTCCCCTCCTAACACCCCCTTCCCCCCTCTCCGACCTTCCACCAAGTCTCTTAAGAGTATATATACCTCTTGGAAATTGTTAAAACTTTGTACATGATGATGACACTGCTGTGTCGAAACATGTTGTACCAGGAAAATAAATCTGTGGAAGGAAACAAAGTTACTTTTCCATTTGGGTATTCTTCTCCTTTTCTATCCTCCCGCAATCCCTCTATTTGCCTTTCTATTCCTTTTTCTTTCCGCCTCCATCTCTGCCGCTCTTGATATCGTCCACCAATACCGTCACGCTGTTTTAAAACCTCCTCAAAGCTCTCAGTTGAATCTTTCGAGTTCGTTGTGATGTTGGAGTGGACCTATTCCGCGGACATGACGTCACATCGCTCCTCACACACTGGGTAACCATGCCGGAGACACATGTGCGGTGGCATCAGACGTCTGGTTCCTATGCGCACGATATTAGAATAGTATTTCCCCCATCCTTTTGCATCCACGCGTGCTGCCTACTCTGAGGCGCCAACAAAAAGAGAACCGATAAATATGACGACTCAGAGAGTTCGTCGAACATGATTGAATTGAATTTAAAAATATATTATTCTGGGAAAATGTCCTCTAAGAACAAAGCACTAGTGACAAAATCAAACACTTCATCTACATCTACGAAGTACCGTGCAAGCAACCACTAGGGTGTGTGGCACGGGGTGATTCCACACCAGGCATGCAACACTCGTCCCAGCACAAGTCAGAACCTCGCACGCTCCCCCTGGCGCTAGGCGCAGGCCAAAGCAGGCAGGAGAACAGTGCGCAGTCCAACCAGAAATTGGGAGAGTGATACGTAAATGAACATGCAGAACAACGCTATACACACATCTAGTGATTAATATTACTGATACTGTTCATTTATGAATGCTACGAGATGCTACATCTACATCTACAAAATACCCTGCAAGCCACCTCAGGGGTGTGTGGCAGGGGGTGAGTAATCACCAAAATGCATTACACTATACCCTAAAGTTAGTGTAACTACGACTAATTATGCATTAGCATAAATCGCTAATGCTTGTCATGAGGCGAAGCCTCACAAGCATGCAACACTACACTACAGATGTCATCAAAATGGAGAGTGACCTCAATATACATGCATTCTACAACTACACAGATGGACAGGGACTCAAGACCCATGTAGAAAACATGCTAGGCGTGCTGTTATAATGTACTAGGTAACAGATAACTAGGCAAAATGCTACTTCATGCAGAGAACAAAATAAAAGAATGCCGGACAAATCGACCGGTGTGAAGTGTTAGTAATGATGTAGTGTTTTTAGCACAAGTGAAGATTCTACTCTACCTATTGAGTGTGGGAGTTTCATATGATTGATCCATTGCAACCATTACGATACCCTATTGTGCGTGGGAAAAATGACACTTCAAATCCATCGGTTCGGCAGTCAACTTCCCCCATCCTACTCGTACAAATATCGAACAACAATCAATCAAACCAACAATCAATCTCGCTGCGAGATCCAGATCACATAAATCAATATAATAATTTGCAGTAAACTATTACATTGATGGACTTCATGTAGATGATTGTCTTGATTTAGTGAAAAACTGATCATTCTCTCTCTAATCTTTACAAGGTACTCAATGTGAAGGCTGATCTTGCTCCTCTTAGAGCGTTAGCTGTTTAACTTAGTTTCATCTAAACTCGAAATTTTAGATAACCCTCATTCTTGTATCACACATATTTTTGCATCAATAAATAAAAGCTAGCAATATTTCATGCAAAATTTACGTAAGTATTTTAACTACTGTTTCACGGGACCAAATTGACCACCAGCGCTGCCAAATGGGGATATATTCAATCTCCGCAGCAGAGAAAAATATTTCTTGAGCTTGTGGAGGAACGTTGAAATGTGCAGTTGGTGAATGAAAATATCCATTCGAATATTTCCGAGCGTCGCAGCAAGAGGTTTTGCCTATTTTTGAAACGTAGTATTAGTTTAGGTTTTGTTGGGTGTGTCGACGACAGAGGTCATTTTGCACCACGTCATAGGTATCATTGTGGTACTTAATTACTTTGCCGTACTTAAGCAGGAAATTGGCAATTAAATATTCTCAATAATGTTTAAATTTAATCACTTAACTAAATAACTAAATAATAAATGTATGTGTATTAGTGCTTTATATCGCATTGAAAAGATTAATTTCTTTTAAAAACCCTAATTCACAGCCTAGAATTTCGGGGTAAATTTCAAGTATTTATTTTATGTTTCCTCTGATATCCAGATTTTCGCGCGCGTCTTTGTATTTAACACACTCTGTTAGAATGTGTCTTACGCTTTGGGGTGAGTTGCATTCGTCACATCGAGGCATTACCTTATCTTCTGTGAAGAGGTAAGAGTGTGTTTTAGAACAATGGCCTATTCTTAGACGGGCAATGACAACTTCATCCCTCCGTGAAGTCCGGATAGGGGAGGACCACATATAAACGTCAGGTTTTATCTCGCGCAGTTTGTTATTTTTAGTGTTCCTTCAATATTCTCCCCACTGTTGCACGGCAGTCCTTCGCATCGCAGCCTTCATATTGTCCGCAAATACTAAATTATTGCCGATATCAGGGTCTCCCAGTGCCTCTTTTACTGCCTGGTCCGCTTTCTCGTTCCCGTTAATGCCCACGTGTCCAGGGATCCACAGAAATGTGACTTTTACTCCTTTATCCTTCAGGGATTTAAGGAGTGTGTGTATTTTTTGGACTATGGGATGTGTTGCGTGAGAGTCACCAATTGCTTCCAGTGCGCTCAATGAATTAGAGCAGAGTAGAAAGGAACCTTCATTCCTCCTGATATTCTGCAAGCCCATCTTAATAGCTAAGAGTTCTGCTGTGAAGACACTGCATAGCGAGTTAAGCCGTTTCTTATGGATTCCGATATGGGTTGAAAACACTGCAGCCGCGCCTTGTTGTCTTGTTGAAACTGTCTGGCTGTCTTGTTGAAACGTTGGCCATGAAGCCTCTAACCCGGATTGAAACCAATCATAGTCGCGTCAATGCAATACTTATTACTTTGTCAATGAAGGTGCGAAACATTTGCGTTTTCGGCATCAGTCAGCGTAAGATTCCGCGGCAAAAGGGAGCTGCAATGAGAAATTCTATTTTTGAAACCTTTAATCGTTCTGTTCACTACGGTACGGGTAAAATCTCTGTCTCCCTTGTGCTCCCATCCATCTTCCCTCAGTCGGATCTCTTTCCATTCCTGACCCGTTCTTCTTGGCCAAATGTCCCTTTTCCGCATCCACTTGCAACGCGAACCATGTCACTCGAAACTCCGAGGAAAACTATCTGAGCTTAAGGAGGAACCTGCGCTTTGAAGTACTGTATTCATAAGAAGAATAAAATATCACCTGATGGGGGAATTTAGGATTAATATTTCATTTCATAATTTTTCGAAGAAATCCAAATACTCGATTGGGTTATGCTACTCAGAAAATATACTTAAGTATGAATGTTAAGAACCTCATGTAAGTCAGTGGTTGTTTTGCATCTAGCGGTTGCTGTTATTTCGACGTAATATGATTATTAGATTAAATTTGTGTATGTAAAGAAGAATCATTAATTTAATAATATAAAACCTCGAAAAGTCTATAAAAATTATGTAATATTGCAGTTTTATTCTTATTGTTATGCATAATAACATCAATAGTTTACACATGGCAACACTGAGACAGACTGTAAACAAATAAGTGCTTCTCTGCCCATGCCTGTTGGTGTCTGGTATCCTGAGATCTGTGACTGCGAATCCGAAGTGTTAGAAATCGGTTGATTTTTTCACTAATTCATTAATTTCTTTATTATATTTTCGTTTACATTCATCGTAATTCCTTTTTCTTCAGTTTGACAATTTCTCTGTTACGTATTCTTTTACTTTCTTCATAATTCGTTTCAGCATCTGTTTATCGCTTTCTATTCCACTTTTTCTTTTTTCTGTTCTTCATTTTTCCTTTTATTTACGCATCACGTCCACTCATTAATCACCTACATCGTTATTTACCATTTTTGGTACATCATCTCAAAAGATATTTCCGTGTGTTCGTTTCCTGCAATGGGTAAAGTGTATGCCTAATGAGTTGTTATCCCTGTGCATCCTTTCTGGCCATTTATTATTGACCACTGTCACCTCAAAGTCCTTTCTGGTGATGTGGTGTATATGGTAATTACTTACAAGGTAGGATAATTTAAAATACTAAAGTATACCATCACTTAATAATAGCAACATGGTATTTAAAATGTAAATTTTTTATTTGAGAGGGCAGGGAAGTTTAAGTGGATAGAGCGTTTTAGTGTAGTGAGGAAGGGAGTGCTAGCTCATTACGTAGTTACAAGGGTGTATGGATTATGTGCCAGAGCAGTTTGCATGGTATTTTGTTGCACTGCTTCTCTACTCATGCCACCCCACTTCCAAACTCCCTTGGTTTTGTTTCAATTTAAAGACAGTTTCAGCAGAGAAGCAAGTTAGTGTGATTTAAGGATGTTTCAGTTAGTTTAAAGGGAGATATTTTTACCTGAGATTGCAGTATTAATCTAGCAACAACATTGCGATTCTAACGTTGTAATAACCTGGTAGAAATAATGTTGTTACAACATCAGGATTTTACCTGCCAATTGCATTGAAGAACTAACCTTGCAATAACATAGCAGTATAAACCTTCCAACAACGTTGCGATTTTAACCTTATCACAACATTGTGATGTTAGTTTCCTTTTTTCACTAAGGGCAAGGGTAAATCCATGGTTCGGGTGGTTCGTGGCTTTCTTCCAGGAAATGTATACTACCTTGTTTTTTCCACTATCTGAGACCCGATTTTCTTTTGATTCTCCGAGTTCTATCAAATAGTTATTATCTGGTTTCATGTTCCTAAAGCCTGTTCTTAGTATCGTAATCTAGACGAAATGTTATGTACATGCTTATGTGTATGAGTATCTGGAATAACATTACCGCTAATGTGACCGAGAAAAGCTTTGCCGTGGAGCCATTGATTGATCGTGCAAATTTTATTAATAGTTTTTTTAATGAAATTATCCATCTACAAAGAAAAGTTTAAAAATTCAAAATAAATACGTTTGAACATTTTGAAATTACGTAGTTTAAAGGCTTTAATAAAGTTACGTACTTAGTAGTAAGCACAGGCATAAATTTAACCAAAGTCGTTGACAAAGATAATTACTGAGAACCCCCTTACATATATGCTGTCGTTGATTTTTATATTGAAAAATGCGTACTAGAATTCAGTGCTGCCAAGCAGCATGCTTTGAAAATGTATAATTCAATTTATAAAAACGCCATAAGGATTAAAATATATTCAGTCGACTTGAGTACTACGCCGTATTTCACATTTTACCTCCAAGCAGTTTCCAACGTTGCCGCATTGTTCGCAGCATTTCGGCTGCTTGCTCGGAGAAAAACCGGAAGTATGTTTTTTAAACTTTAATGCTGACACTAAATTGCCGATGACCTAATCTGAAAAAAATATATTGTGTGACTTGATATCTTTTGCACGTTATATTAGTTTTTTAATGATTTTTTTCGGGCCAAACTTGAGATAAAAAATGTTATATGAAGGGAGGTCATCGTTCTGCCATTAAGACAATGCATTTCAACGTAAAATTCCATCATTTTCAAATCCATATATCTTCATTAAATGGCCGATGACATAGTAATATTTTTACACCAATCGATAGGAGAAATCATGGACAATAATATATGTCAAAATCAGGGCAGGTTTTCGGACATGCCTAAAATGATGGTTCCTCCTTAAGAAGAAAGTATCAGAATATCAATTCCATTTATTTATTTTTTCGGGCTAAAACAATTTTTTAAGTAAAGGAGTAAATTTTTTGCGGAGCTACGTGCAATTTCACGTTTCCGATGCAACGATTTGGATCCTTTGTTTTCGCTATCGGAGCCTTTTTGTCTACCGAGTCCCAAAATGCGGTCATGCGTTTTCTTTTGTTTTCCACGAGTCTGCTGCTCCTTCCTCGGGAGCGGTGCCCGGATGAAGATCCCCGCGAGTTTTCGTCCGCTTGCGTTCCACCCAACCTCCCCCCACCATTGGCCCCCTTCGCTCCCAAGTAATGGGAGAGAAAGAAGGCGAAAACTTTTTATGGGATCTGGCTAGACTCCCCCGAAAATCAAATACTCCACCTTTGCATATATATATATATATGCGCAATAAACTTCGATTTTCCAGAAGGGGGAAAACTTGAGAGGTTACATCCTCCGAGCGGCGGCAAAATTTCGCCCCGGAGCACAGGGCGTATCTGCCGAGGAAACCTTTGGGCGAAACACAATGGGACTCGGCGAAGAGTCAATATTTGTAACATTTTTAATGAAGAAACGTTTATGCCGGAATTTTACATTTTCCTTCCTCCTTCAACAGGAAGAAAAGTAAATTTCATTTTCTCGAAACCTTTCGCGTTACTTCCAAAGTTTTAGGTGGAACAATGGACAAATGGGTGTGGAGTATGGGCTTCTACAGCGTGGCGCTGATGTCAATATCCTGCCGAGAAAGTTAACGGAAGGCCCTTGGGCTCAAACCGTGCTCCTGCCGTTCCCTTGTGCACTTCCCGCACCAATCCATGGAATTTCGAAGGGGAAGTCTCGCACTCTCGAGGGATTATAATTCTGGGTTTCTAGGACTTCGTAGCAGTTGAAAACTCTTGCTATATATCAAGTGACTCTTATTTCCTTGTATTTAATTCTTGAAGGATTCTGTGAGAGTAGGTACTATGACAAAAAACATGCTTAGGGTCAAGCAATTTTATTATATAAATTTTTGAGGTTCAGTGAAACATTTTAATACCAAAGGAAATTAATGCTTTATTTTCATATCAATCCTCAAAAGCACATTCCTTGGGGAAACAAGAACACAAACATGACCCAAATGTTATTACTTACAGCAAGCACGGAATTATTTTAGTGTGATGGTAAATTCTCTTTGTCATCTCCACCGCTCTAAATTCAGAATGTGGCCCATTTCAGATCTCACATTTACTTCTTATTTTGGTAACTGTGCAAAGGGTCAGATGCTTACGAGCCATTACTGCCCACGAGTTTAATCCGTCAGTGACGCGTTCATCGCCTTATCCAAAGATTATCGGTTGAATCTCACTTCGCTTATGACGGATTTACCCAATTATGCTGTTTCTTGAGTGTTCTAATTAAAATATTTCTTTCTTAATATCAGCGTACGCCCTACCCTTCCTCATCCCGTCCTTATTCCCTTTCTTACCCTTTCCCGCTTACCCAACATCCTCCCCTCCGTCCGCCCCTCATTACCTCCTCCAATTACCTAATTTGCCTGTTTGTCATTTAATCCAGAAGTTTCTTCCCCTCAACCTCTTGGTATCAAGCACTTCCTCGTTTGTCTTCCATTCCGTCCACCGTCCACATTCTCCATCCTCCTCCACATTTGCATCTCGAACGCCTGCAGCCTCTTCCTGTCTTTTTTTCTCAAGAGTCTACGTTTTGGCTTAATAGAACTCTACGCACAATATTACTATTATAGTACATTTAAAAGTACTCTTTTTACCATGATTTATCCGTTCTGACTTTTAACACCACTCAATTTGAAGTTCTAATTGACAATAAAATTAAGTGGAAAGGAATGATTTGGTTGTTCCTAGAAAATGGGCAAAGTAGCAAAGGTATTAGAATGAGATAAGCGATAGCGAAAGAAGCGTTCAGCAATAGAAGGCAGCTGATTACGGGGACCTTGGGTAAGGAGGCAAATAAGAGGCTGGTGAAGATCTTGTAATAGAGTGTGGCGTTGTATAATGCAAAAATGTGGACGTGGATGATTTTAAAGTTTAGATGATTTTTAATCACCTTCATTTATACATACCTTAACCGGTAGTTTACTTAATAAATAAAATCAATCAGAAGGAACGGTTTTCTAAAGGCAGCCAAAATATAAAGAAAATGTAATTGAAGTCGTTTCACGTTGGAACCACGTTCGCCATTGTAAAATGCCGAAAATTTTATTCGATTCATATTCATGTTGCGTAGTAAAAGGCCTCTGTTTGACAGGCACAACAATATCCCTATATCCGCGCCATTTTGTTTAAATTAAACTTTACAATCTTCATTTGCCTAATTCAGTCTGGACATTGGCTATCGTCATGGTGAGGTCTGACTTGCTTGGTGCAGTTCGGAATAACTCCACCGATGTTGCTCCATACCACTTTCTCAGATTGGCAATCCCGAAATTCCATTCACACCAGAGCCTCGTCTTCATTCAACCTTCCCTTGAAACTAATATAAATATGATGCCAAATGCGATACCGGGTGAAATGGGGAAAACTAACAATTTTACCTCAAATATATCGCATTTTTCATGAAAAACCGTTGGAAGAACCAAATAATTCTAAGAAATTGATTGACGATGAAAATTCGACGTCTGTGTATCTTATTTATAGAGTTAAAAGCAAATTACTACAGGAAACGAAGTCAAATTGCGTTAGATTGATAGAAACGGCGAACCATTCGGGTCCTTTGGCTGAAAAAAGCGTTTGTTTAAAATAATTTCTTCGGAAGATTGCATATTTTGTAGATAACATTTTTTTTATTTCCGACTAGCTAATGCTTCTCGTAAGAGGAAGAAGTATTTTTCAAACCATGCAAACGAGAAGGTGGATACAGTATTTGTTTTGACTCACGAATTTGCCGTGGAACTTCCTCAAGTCACTCTCCTCTAGCCCCAACCCTCCCCCTTTCTCTTTCCACCCTATTCACTCCATTGTTTGTTGTTTTTCCCCTTACCCCCTCATTTGAATACATAAATATTTCGCCCGCATCCTATATTTTCAAATGATTTTGCCGTGCTTCCCTTCCGGGGGTGGGTTTGGCTTTGTACTTCTCCGTCATTTGTGCACTTACATTCCCTCTTTTCAATTTTAGCCCTCCATCTCTCTAGAGTTTGAAAAAGATGTATACACATGCATCCCTTCGGATCTCATTTCATCCGATCCTCGTGTCATAATTACGACGACCACTCAGCTTCCCTGTTCTCTATTCGTCCGTTCAGCCATCCCCTCGCTCCCAATCACCCGTTAAATTTGCGACGGACCCCAACCCTACGCTTTTGTGCCGAACCCAACATTCCTCGACGCCGAGTGCAAATTTTTTTCGAGTTTATTGTTAAAATTGAGGAATAAAAAGGGAATGACGCCACTCCGTTTTACCAGAACGCGTGTTGGTGAAAAGTACACAGTTGGCTGACAGAGTTGGATGTTTTTTTTTATTCGACGATGGAAGTCACTAATTACAGGCATGATTCCGGACCGATTTTTCACTAATCATTAAACCGTCTCGCTTTTATTCGTGGCAGAGATTTTATCCTTTTGTTTGCTTCGGTTCCCTCTCACTGCAGATGTGTTCTTTACCTGATGGGCTCGTGGAAATTTGTTTGCAGAACACCAGGGTGCACGAATTCACAGGGCTTGGGCAAATAAATAGTCGCATCTCGTCGTATCCAGGTTTGATGGGGCAAAGTTTCAACAGTTTTCAGGGCGTCCCAGATTTTTTCGCCCTTTTAAATAACTCATCACATTGTTCCATGTATTTTTTAATCGTTCAGGTGATTTATTTGTTTGCTTAAAACCATACAATATAAAGAAACATTAACTTTTTTCAACTTAGTTCCTTCGACTGCTAATTGCGTTGTATTTAGTAGTCCCAGATCCCGCAAGTCTTAAATCAGCTAACCCAAGAAGCTGAATAATTATCCGAATTTTGGGAAGACCTTCATGATGTAAGTTAATCAGTTCCTCCTGAATTCTTGATAATTATTATAGCTTGTTAATATTACTGTGAAAATAATATTTCCGTAGTGCATGAGTTACCTATCACGTATTTCTCATGGCGTATTCAAAGGTCAGTGCAACTGTACTAATAACGTTATCCCTCAGCGCATACTTATCTCAACAAAAGCAATTTCTGCGTCAAATTAGCGATAAATGCTTATCTAATGTTGGTCTGGAGGTAATTTGCGTTCACGTAGCCAATTTTGTTCATACGATGAAATTATATCCGCCCATGTAGCTGATTTTGCTGCAGATCTTAGACCGAAATCCATGATTAAACGAATCCTTGATTGAATATAACCCTTAAATAATAATGGTTTCAATGACCCGCAGAAATGGATCAGAGTGCAGATGGCATGGATTGACGAAAATATGGTGCCATTGGTTCAAAATTTAACTGGAATGCTATCAATCACCGAACCGAAATACGAAAGGCAACATGGAAATCCTGTACTTACGGTGGCATTACGGGTTCCAGAACTGGGTCGGGTATTGGCTAGTGTTAAACTTCTTTGCCTTTATTAGCGTAAATTAACCTTGCTCGGTAATGATTAATTCATTTTGAATATTTGTAATGAGTTGGCAGCAAAGTTCTTCGCATTTTAGCCTATATTTATAAGTGAATAGAGAAATAAAATTCTATGGGGAGGAAGACTTTGGAATGTAAATGATAAATATTTATCCAAATAATTGATGCGTATTAAAATCAATAGTTTATTTTCGTAAGTGCTTTTATGTATTATTATGAATAATTATGCACACGTGCATAATCAGAGAGGATGTTTTTTGTTACAAGTCATGTCAATAGCAGCGATGATTACCAATTAACTCTGAACAAAGAAATTGTTAATTGTTTCACTACTATCGCAAATTATCGCAATACAATCGGAATGTCCAATTTATACGGAAAGTAGTCAACCGCTATAAATTCTTTCCACGAATTCGTCACTGCCTGAGGCTTCGTGTGTGCACGTCGGTTCAATGTAGCTCGGAATCGGTTGCCGCCGTTCCATTGGACATGGCCCAGCAGAGGATATCAGGCCGATTCTGGCACAAGAAATGTTCCCGCGTGTACAGGGCTTTAGAGAGCACAAGTCAACATGCATGGATGTATTCCTGTGAGTTGCTATTATGCAGAAGTTGGAAAATGAAACACGTGAATCAATCTCGGCGAGTTTGAGCGGGGCATGACTCACAGTGCATCTCATCCAGCATTCATATTCCCACGGTGCATCGCTGCCTTGTGGGTAGCAGGGAGTGTACTCGCGTCAGGTGTAGACGTGGTCAGATATTCCATTGAGACAAAAGAGAGGCAAGCAAATCGTAACATGATCATCCCTTTTCGGGAGCAAATGCGGAGTCTCCATTTCTCCCTCCCTAGGGTCCGAGTTCGAGTCCCACGACCGCATTATCGCCCGCGATCGGGCATCATTGAAATGAAAATGAAGGGATGGGGACTCGGAGCGTGGGAGTAATAAATGCTGCGACATTGGGTAGAGCTTGATGTGTGTTCAGCTCTACTGTATGTGAAATTTCCGTAGTAGGGGGCCACTGTGTTAGTGGTAAGGAAACTCTGTGGCAGTCGATCGCGCGAAAAGCGAAGCGAATGAGGAATAGGCTCGTGTGGAAGGGGTCGGAGGAGTAGCTTATGGTGGTTGGAGTGATTATTGTTTGTGCACAGATTTGCGTGAAACTTTGTATACGTGTCCTGTTAGGTATATCTATAGATAAAAAGAAAAAAGATTCATGTCACCAATTTGGTTTCTAGGCAATTCATTCAACAACATCAACACGTAGCCTTTTGGCACGTGACATATATTTCGTAATGATTCGATTACATATTTGTAGATTTTCTCCTGAACATAAAATCACAGGTTTCATATTATAATTTTGGTCACTAGCAAATATCAAGTTGTCATTCCAGGAAAAAAACGTATTTAGATAAAATGTTCTCTTAAATGTCGAATTTCGTGTCAAAAACCCAAGTCCAATGCTTCCGAAAGGGTGAAATTTAAAAAATATAATTCTGGCATCATTTACATCACTGCACATACGGTGATTTTCACCGTATAAAAATATGTACGTTTAAGAAAAGTGGCCAAATTTTTTCGGCAACCTGAACACTTATTAAAATGTGCACTTAATAACCCACGATTATCGCAATAGCCACCTTAAGAGAGGGACAGTACATTTTATAAAACCCTGCCTACACAATTGCATTAAGTCTGAGAGGGCAGGAAAGTGCCAGCCACATGTTTATCGGTAATGTCTACGATTCAAACGAAGTTGGATCAAATACGATAACATTGATGGCTACCATTAAAAAAAGTCCATAAAAAATTTTGACTTACAGCAATAGAACTTTAGTTAAGTTGAATATAAGATTTAGCATTTTTCAAGTTTACAATGAAGGCTTGTGACCGTGGGAACCCTGGTAGTCGAACGTGGGAACTATCAGACCTACTCTTCCACTGGTTAATTCCTTTTGCGCAACTGCCACAATTTTTGCAACCACAACACACTAGAACCTTGCTTTTCAAGAGTTTAGGTTCCTCGGATGTTATCAGGTACGTTACATTAAACACGAGCAGGCAAACTCCCAAAAGATTGCAAAGCACGGGTTGTAAGAACACCAAACATGATGAATACAGGGAATAGAGAATGGAATTTTAAAACGGAAAGGACGTGAAGTGAAGTGTGTGTTGACAGTGTCATACATCCTCGATTTATTATCACAGTTGTCATGAATGGAAAGAAGCAGCTTCTATTTTTCAACAAACCTGACTTTGTTACCTAATTTACTCTCATTTGAGAGGAAGATAAAAAGGTGTATTGCTTCGCTGCTGTGGCACCCATCTAGATGCTGACGTAACCCTTATATCATGCTCCACAAAAAAAACAAGGTTGCATAATTAAACCCTTCAGGTCTACCTTTTTCCAATGAATTTCAAACTCCTCGGAAACGCTAAAAGCTGGCCCCATGCAAGCAAGATCCTCTTTTCATAGGTAAGATTCGTAAATGAGTGACGCAAGTTTTTTTTTATGGGATCCCTTGCGTAGGAATTTAATTCGTTTAACGAGCATATGCCTTGAGATGAAATTCTAAAAATCATCTCCCATGGCTCAAGAATTCAGCGGTGACGCATTCATTAAATTTATTCCTCCTGTAATAGGGAATCTCGGTTTTCTTTGTCTTCCGCTCCTGCCAAGTCTTATACGGGCCGTGCCCGGGGGTGCTGGAGGAGGAGATGAGGAGGGAGGTAAGGGTGGGAGGGGGGCGTGAAATGCAAAACCAGAGCATTACAAACCCTTTCCCTCTCTTGTCGGGCAAACATTATTCTTTTGGCGCTCACCTGCTCACAGTCGGACGCAACTCTTGCCTTTCACTTCAGTCCTCGACCACCCCTGCCCCCCCCTGCTCCCCATTTCGCTGTTCCTCCCTCATATTCTCTCTCCCACCTCCAATGCATGCTTTTATTCGCATCGCTCAAATTCTTTAATTAAGGCTTCATCCCTACGTACTTCTTCTGCTCCTCTCTTCAAATATCGCCATCGTTATAACTCATGGCAACGAGTTCCTCAGGAAAAGAACTGTTTTCCGTGTTAGTAAGTGCAAGTTGTATCCCCGCATTTGATGCTTTTTCGCCGTTAGTGGACGCTAAAGTTAGTTTGAGCCATTTCCGTCCATGTACAGATTTAACGTAGAAATTGCCACTGGAAAAAATCGGCCTGGACCGAGAACCGAACCACGGAACTTAGATCTTCGGCTATCCAGGCCAATGCGAAGATCACTACGCTACCCAGGCTTCCCAATTCCGGTGGCAATTTTGGAAGATACTAGGCGAGTGGATGTTTTTAAAGTCCTTTTTTTCCTGTGGCAATTTCTACGTTATTTCATCGCCGTATTTAGCGACAGGCATGAATATCGTCATGTACGGATATCCCCGAAAGTTTGCGTACGTGTTCTTATTAGAGATATCTAAGGATAAAACTGAAGCAAATTGCATTTAATCTATTTGATATTCTGTAGAAATACTTCATTTTATACTATAATAATGGTTGCAAGCAAAGATCAAGGTGTATTGCCGAATCAAATATTCGAAAAAAACACATTTTAATATACTTTTCGCCTGAATTTCGGATTCAGCGCTGAAAAATCAAGTCAAAACATGCCTTAATTAAGGAAAAAATTGAAAATATAATTCTTGTATCATTTCTATTGCTGCATGTAAGGTGAGTTGCACTGAATAAACAGATGTAATTAAATGGAATGTTAACCTAGAGTTGTTTCTACTTTCTTGGAAAATTATTAAAATTACCACTTAATGGCTCACGATCTCCTTAACTCATCTCCATTCTGTAGAAAGAAGAATTTATTGAATCATTCCATGTAGTCTACGTAGTATGATGGTTTAAGTTACTGCATCGAGAACATTTATGTTATACCGCGTCGCAATCGATTTCTTGTTGACCAGCTGAGATGAACGCGAATGTAAATTTTAATCATGCTCGTGTAACTGGAAGGATTATTTAGAGACCCGTAGTTTTTCTGGGACAAAATACTGGGATCCTGAATCAGCGTGAGGTTTTTATTGGAGAGGAGAATCGAGTGAGGAGATCTGGCACAGCGTTTTCCTCGCATTTACGGGTCAAGTGCCCAGCCAGTCTGTGGTGCTGTCTGAAAAATATTGCAAGCACCATTTATGATACTTTTTGCAACCATTTTAATTTTTACACGGATAGTATTCATTGTGTATTTTTTGCATTGAGTCGTGTTTATCTGTTTGCATATTCATTCTTTTTCACTGGTATATTTTTTTCCCTTTACTCCAGTGTCTTTGATTGCGTGTGTGGTCTCACTTAGTTTTTGATAGTGGTACCAAAGGAAAGGTATCAGCCCTAGAGGAGCGTGCCATTTGCACCACTAACGTAATCTTCTTGCCGGCCACCCTTTCATCAGCCTAACTCCTCTTTGGATCCCCCTCCCCCGCCCCCACTAACGTCTTCCCGCCCCGCCCACACAATCCCACGCCGTCCCTCTGGTGACCGCACAATCTACGCGCCCGCGGCCCGCAAGCTGCCAGCTTCCCGTCACTCCTACCGGGGAGGAAAACGGTGGAGAACACTACAGTCGCCTGCCGCAGGGCACTAGCCATCCCCGCCATTCCACCTCTGCCAACCCCCACCTCCCGCTCCCCTCAACCCACTACGCTCTACTGTACTTGGCTCTTAACAGGGAATGCAAATTCGGGGATACATATCAATCGATTTGAAGTATTAAGGTTCATCGGCCAAATAAGGCTCTTAAAGTTTGAAGACTTTTTGCATTGCCACTGTGAGAAAAATAAAACTCTGAAATTTGTACTTTGAGGTGCTTCGATAAGGGAAATTTGAATTTGGAATTATTGCCGTTGGTAAACTTTCCGGTGATATTGTAATTTTCAATTTATATTAACCATGGGATTTATTACATCTCCTTCCAAATATTATCCCCCAGTTAGTCCATGCTATAATTTAATTGTTTTCCAAGGGTTAAGTTGTTGCGAGTGAAGCGGGAACTCAGCACTCGTTAAACTCACCACAAGCTTCAAGAATACACGCATGAAGTTCATTTATGTTAATTAGCATTTTAGTGCAGAATTTTTGTTATTATTGCCTTGAAATAGAAGTGGCGGTAGTTTTAGCCCGCGTGTTCACTGTTAAACTTGAGCAAGCATAGTGAAATCAGCCACCTCAACTGAAGAAGTGTCTTTCGTAGCTACAAGAGACCTGGAGCTATCAGAGGCTTTAAGAATCTTGAGGAAATGCCCACGTTATTCTTATATAATGACAATCGGGCTTTATTAAGCCTATATATAATGTATGAGTTAAGAGACAATAAATTCTACTTTCTGAGCCCTTGACCCCTTATCCAGCGGCTTAGTGGAAATTTTCGGCCCTTGGTTATCCTTAATTTACGCTGCTTGAGTGTTACACAGTATTTTTGAAAATGCATTTTAAATTTTATTCTCGTTTTTTCCTACATGCTAACCAAAGCCTGTAATTAATGCACCGGTGGTAGCAGTACATATGATTCGCAGAATATGTTGGCTGGTATTAATATTAATTATTGCGAACCTCTAATGCATCAAGACTACGAAAATTGGATGAAAAAAACGTTCATGCACATTCTTCACCACATTTAACGCATTGGTTTACTTTATTTCATGGTTTGCCGCCGCAAGTACATTCCGTGAGGTATAATCTGCTCTGGTGTACCTGCCAATGTAAATCAATACTAATTGGAAGGTATGAACGCCATGTCTGAGCCGTTTAATCACAACCACTGGCAGGTCAATACGCCAGAGCTGATTCTCAGCAGTTGGGCGCAGGAACTAGACATAACAGTGAAACAGCCACAACATAACCTGACTAGGTTTACACTACTACACTAGGGACTGCTCTAGAGACTACGCTAGGTGCATACTGCATTTTGTATTCCATTATTCCTTATTTCACATCTTCGTTTACAACTCAACTTCAAGATGCAAGATTCAGAGAGGATGCTCGAATTTGTTTTTCCGAAGCCAAAAAAGCTTTTATTTTTTATTTTGCTCATTACCATTTCATCGTCAATGCTAAAACTTGATCACAGGCTTAGTAATTTTTCGACTCATTGCCGGATGCGGTCACGATATTTTTGTCACATAAAATAATGCATGTTCGATCAATCGAACATACTCGATATACCATTCGGATTATCCTGAAGCGGTCACTAATTTTTAACCATAATTTCATGAAACCAATTTTGACCTATTTCTAAATGTTGTAGTCGATAGCAAGAAAGTATCTTTCCATAAAATTTAATTATTAGAAAAATATGGCTATTAAATTTCATACGGACCATATTCCATCAAACCCTGTTATGCGTTCAATGTTTCCGTCTAATTCATTTTAAATATGAGACACTCATTGAGTAGTGGTTCCAACGCTAATCTTATAACTTTATGGACATAAAAGCGTCCAGGGCAACGGCCCACCACGATGGAAACACCGGTTCCCGATCAGTCACCGAAGTTAAGCATCGCTGGACTCGGCTCGAGTTTGGAGGGGCGATCCTCCGATTCGTCCGAGTGCTGTTGCCCCTGTCTGCACGTGGCAGACAGTAAGTGCGAAATGACCTTAGCCGTCAAAGCACGTAAAAAAATACTACTACTAAAAGTCTCCATCAAAGTATTAGAATTGCTATGCGGTGGAAAACGATCGCTTAACCTGGTGCATGGTCACATTGCAAGTCAACGCTGTTCTTCGACATTTCCCCACACTCCTTCAGCTACAATCAAAATGTATCGTCGTTTGCAAGTCGTTTGGATAACGAAATGTGTCGTTTTCCCGCCTTAACAAGGTACAGTATGGATCTTAAATCCTAAAAATGTAAAATAATGCATCCTCCATAAATCACATAAATACAATTTCAGTGTAATAATCATTTCATAATTCTGGGGAAAGTGATTGTTCTATGACGCGAATCATGTATGCACACCTTGATAAGACCATGCACGAATAAAATTTCCTTCGGTGTTAAAGATTGGAGAAGAAGTAAGAATATTTATTTTCGGTACTATATATGATTATTTTATTGTTACAGAAAATTATATGGGATACTTCAGTCCTTGAATGTAAATAATTATTTTACATTATATTAGGTATGCTCTTTTCCCTCTAGTGCACTCTTCGCTTTCTGTGAATACCTCGGCTGCGTCCCCACATGCCCTTTGACCTCTCTCAACCTCTCTTTATACATTATTGGGAACACCCCTTGTCTACTTATTATTTATACCTATAGCTTGAGTTTATCACGAGTTTTACATCTTTCCGCGGTAACGGCCCTAATTTGTTGATCATTAGAGAACTTATCGCGCGCTTTGTTGATAGGTTAAGCCTCATATAAATTGACACTTTCGCTACGAACGAACGACGTTTTAAAACGGCGTTGCAGATAAGCTAGCCTTAAGCAGGCCTAAAAGGTGTGTGTCATTAAGGACTTCTTCTCGGGACGCCGTAGGTACCCTTTCTCGGTCCGTGGGAGAGGATAATCTCGACCCTTCGTTGCAGTTCGAGTCCCACTCACAGCAGGTGTCTGCGACCAGTTGCTTGTTGGTGCAGTGGAACAGCAAATAAAGAAGTTTTTTTGTGATTTGCAAATTGAGGGTTATAATAACATTTCTTATGTTTACCTCTACAACTACAAATTTTAAACGGAGTTTTACCGTTATTTTTAACGTAGTTTGTGTGTAAAAGAATCTCCGAACTAATTTTTTGTTAGTTATTTAGCTGGTTAGGAAGTGAATTTTTCTATGGTTTTAAGATAGTTAGGGAGTTATTATGTTTTTAGGTAAACAAGTGAATGTTATTCTTTTATATGAGTTGACAACCATATTTTTAGTGAGTATAAATGATTATTTTTCCCTGTAATTACTCATGCTTATTTAATCTTGACAGCTGACTATTTGAGTCCTGTTTTCGTTGGTCAATGGTTTCCCCCTAAAGATTACAGTGATTCCTGTCATTGTTTTGAATCCCGAGGCACACAAATGTGGAAGTTATAGCATTCGCTTCGAAGAATTTCATACTCCTAAAATCGGGTGATTTTAGGAATAAGAAAAGTATGAATAAGAATAATAAAAAAGAAGGTTGGAAAATTTTTACATAATCAAAATATTCGTACGTGGTGAATGTGATTTGTGCATAAATTTTCATAAACAAGAGTTCCGTAGACCGAACATTTTATGAATTAACACGGTGAAAATTTATAAGTACCGATTCTTTGATTATCGCACTGATGATGCCAATAACCTGAATAAGGGCATTTTAAATTTATAATACTTTTTTACGTTAATACTCGTCAAAATCATTTCTGAGTGCGAAATATAAAGAGGAACTTATTTATTTAACCATTGATTCTATTTTTTGCTAGAGAGCTTGATATTAACGGTAAAATTTCGTTTAAATGCTGTAGACGCATTGAAAACCAAAATAATTTATTTCCGTATAAATAAATATCGAGGCTGTAGCAACAATGTTTTTAGCGAAACCATCGCATAAAAAAATAGTTGACCGTGACTGCATGCCGTAATGGGCACCCCAAGCGGAAAAGGGAGGAGATTATCTCCGCCTGGTGGCCGAGAAAAAGGTTCAACACCCCTCTGGCCCCCAACCCAAGTTAGGGAAATAGGTACCTGAGAAGATCCTAGCGTAGTGAAAGCTCCGTTCTGGCAAAGCAAAGAAATTTTCCCCGTCCCCGTCGTGAAAGGGCTTAGGTAATAGATGGAAAATTTCGGCACGATAGAACAGGGTAATATTGAATCCATTAAAGAGCGCAATCGGCCATATTTCATTGATCGTTTTGACCGGAAAAGGGCCGCAAACATAGGCATTGGTAGCGGAATTTCCTTGGTCCCGTCATGATGTATGTACCTTTATTACTAAATGGAAATAATTTCATGAAAAGCGCTGCGTCATTCAAAAAATTTATTGACCAATTGCACAAAATGCCATTTCTGGTGGAACATTTTTCGCAAAAATGAAAACAGATTTTTCTTTCATTTGTCAAGACGCCACCTTCTGTCTTCTTAAACTTTTGCCTCAGTGGTCCTTCCATCCCGGTGCTGTCCCTTGCTCTCCACCTTAGCTCTTTCTACCTCTGTCCCTCGGCTTTTTTTATGATTTCTTCCTAGAGTGCCACCCATGTCTGCACTCCTCTTAAAGTAAGATAGCTCTTAAAATAGAAACATTACATTAGAATAACGTATCATTTATTCTACTCCGGCCATAAGTGCGACTTACTCATGCATTAAAAGTGCCTAACAATTTAACTCTCCACGGATGAACGTAAATGCAGGAAAATGTCTCTATCATCCACTCAAGAATATATTCCCTCGGGAGGAGTTGTAAATTCCCTAGAGCTTTGAAGTGGATTAAGTTTTTGCCCTCTCATTTTATTTCTTTCAAAATGCAAGGATTTAATGAATGAGGAAATGTGATTCTCTTACATTATCTGCTCTGGCTGCTTCTGGTGACTCCTGAATGTCTGCATTCGTTTTGCTATCTCATTTTATTCACACATAAACCCGTTTAAATTTTGATGCGGGCTCAGGGCGGGTGTTTTTAAGTCTTTTCTTGCGACTCATGCTCAAAAACTTTTACGGTTCTCTTCGTGGTGATTGTGATGCTCCGCCGAAAGGGATTAAATTCAACCGTGGAATATCCACTCCCCCCCCCAAATGAGAATGATTTTCCCAGCATCATCAAGCCTTTTCATTTTGCCGTAGAGTGTGATGCAACAGTTAGATGCTCATATTGATGATTTTTTTCATTCATGAAAACTATATTTATAAGATACTTCGTGTCTCATGACGTGGAATAAGAAGCATGACGTGCGGACAATAATTCTTTTTAGATAATGGATGCTGGTAGTTTGAAATATCTTTTCTATTTAATAAAAGTCACCGCCATTGCATAAAATACAAGATCACAAATCTCGGGGCTTGAACACATTATACACTGTGCACGGCCATATGTGTGAATAATAATTTATTTACATAATTGTAACTGATTTCCGCTTACCTATATCATTTACAATTACAAAATCTCATCTTTCAATCTGAAAAAGCTCATAATGGCACATATTTTCAAATGAAACACTATTTTGCATCGTAGTTTAAGCATCTTACTTGGTATTTGATAAACTAATTTTAAGTTTTGTTTCGAGCTCGGAACTTGAACAGATTTTTTGTACCAAAATCAGCTTATGTTATGGGACATATTAAATAGTATAATTTATTTCTGTAATTTCAGACAGATTTGGTCTTAATATAACAAATTATAGGAGCTCATCTATGAATTTGATGAAGTCCTTGCAGGAAATCATTCTTAAATCAAACGCGATGTTACGTCGTTGTTTTAAGGATCTTACTTGATATTAATTTTTTGATTAGCCTTACTCCAAGAAGTCTAAAACAGAGAGAACTCCATATATTGTCTTGGTAATGTGTGCGATGAAAGTTTTTTTCTTAACTTATCTTCTCAGTTGTGATAAAAGTTTTGAGGAAAACTTTACTAATTTTCCCTGAAAAGAAAAGCAAATGTTACCAAAGTCCTCTCAGTCTTCTTTCCTCCGCCTCTTCGAATAGCACTGGTGCTTTAAGCTGTCTCGCGACAAATGAGAGTATCTCATTTTGCAAGAATGCATTACTATACAAAGTTACTCTTAAATTCTCGCCTTCATCGAAATAAATACCGAGTCAATATTGTTTCCTTTTTTGCCAAGGTGCAAATATTTCGTGCGATTCTCTTAATCTCCAAATTTGGGTTTCCTTTCTTCCTTCGGGTGAGTGTGCTTGCCTGAGCCTGGGGTGGGGTCCACGTGCCCCACCGCCTCCTTATTTCCTCGAACTCTGACCTCAGCGTTTTCCGTGGATAATTCCATCCCTTCAGCCAACCCACCTCTCACGCTACCCCAATTTTTTTCACTCATACTACCTCAATTTCGTTTCGAGGCCTTATCTCGCCGCTGAGGGGAGAGGCGTGTCTCATTCGCCAATTCCTTCAATAAGACAATCACCCCCGTTTGTTACTGCTCCGGGATGAAACACTCCGTGCAAACCGTCATACACTTTTAAACACCGCCTGATTCGGATTTACTCTTTTCTTCTTTTGGCGAAACGTTTTTGTTCGAATGAAGTCCGTTTAACATTTCTCTTGCGTTGGAAGAGAAAGGGGGCTTCTTTGTTTCTTTTCCTCCTCGTCAAAAAGCTCTCCCGCGTTTGGAACTTCGTGGGCTTTTCTACCTCATAAGATCTTCTTCTTCGGCGAGGATTTGTATGTTTTAACAAGGTAGGGACAGTATTATGCATCGAGATTCGTTTCAATCTCAAGAATAGTGTGAGGAAGGCATGCTATGCACGCGCACATTCGGGATGATAATAAACTCTCGCTCAATACTGTTGCGTTACTCGTTTGGTTGTACTAGGCAGTGCGCTGAGCCTTAATGTTTAGTTCTTTTTACACCCGACAGTAAAATATTCAAAAGACTATTAATCAATCGGGAAGAAGAAAATTTTTTCTGTCAGCAATGCGTGCTAGTACAAAATTTACTTAATGTCAACCATGATGGGCATGAACTTCTTTATTTTATTTAGATTAATTAAATGTCACTACTTGTGGTTCTTATAGTCTTTTATCAAGAAAGCAATCTCGTTTTTCTATTTTTATCCATCTTTTATTATTGTTTGTCTTTCAAATACATGAATAATTCACATTAATAATCTGTACCGTAACGTCATTTATTTATATAGTTCGTCTACGTTTCAAATTTTTGGTTCACCATCTTTCAGTTTTTCCATGTGTCATATATATGTATTACCTAAAAATCCTACCTTTCTATGGACATCATATCGTGGTTTTGAAATTACGATCACGCACCAAACGTTTTTGTTCGACGCAATCACCGCACGAGCTTCATAAATATTTTACATTTATATCAAACATGTTAGCGTAATTCGCTTGTTTTGCGCGATGTATTGCGCTGAGCCTGAACTCATGCCTTCCTGAACTCTGAACTCAACATTTGCACGGCTAATTCCATCTCTTCACCCAAAACTCCATCCCTCCCTCCCACCTCCTACCCACCTCCCAACCCACCTCCGTCACTCCCACTTCCTCATTCTCGTCTCGAGTTCTTATCTCGCCGCAGAGATGGAGAGGGGTACCGCCGTTTCCAAGCTCTTGCCTTCCTCCCCTGCCCTTTAGAGACTCTCATTTGCCATTGGTTGCCGCCCGTGGATGAAATACCCCGCGCAAACCGTCAGAACCCGTTTGCAGTTGCTTTATTTGAATCTCTTCTTCTTTTATTTTCTCCCTGTGAAACTTTTGCGCTCGAATGAAATCCGTTTACCGTTCCCCTTTTTAGGAGGTTGAAGTGGAGGGGGGGGGAAGATGGGGTCCCGTCTGTTTCTTTATCCTACTCCCCCACCTCCCACCATTCGCCAAAACCCTCTCTCGTTTTCGGAACTTTATTGGCTTTCGAATGATTTTTCTCCCTTGTAAGATGCTCTTATATCTCGTGGAGTTTTGTGATTCACCCAAATAGGCGCTATAATTAATGCTTGGAGACTTTTGTTCTTCTCTATTAGTATTGGGAAGACGTACTTTAAACGTCTGAATGGGTGTATGCAAATTGGGTCATCATAACTTTTTCGGGCAATTTCTGGCTTGTCTTCGTTGTTCAAAGTTCAGTGCTTGCTTTAGTGACAACCAATGGGAACTAATATAAGTGGAGTTCAACATAGCAGAGTAAAATCAAGTCCGTATAAAATATTAATGATTATAATGAATGTATTCCGTACAGTAAGCAAACAGTTTTATTTTATCTAAAGTTAACTTGAAAATAGCAGGTACTCCGACTGCTGAAGCTTTGCGTTTAGAGATATGTCTTTCTCACCATTGTAGCGTTATAAATATCACTGTGTTTTTACTTTGAACAGTTGAACGTCAATTGTAGTATTTTTAGTGTGAAATGTCTCATACCTGACAAAGAATATGTCCCGATATAGTAACATTCACCTTGACATTGGATCTTGATAAATTTCAATCATTAATGTTTTTTGCTTCATCTAGTAAGAGCTTTAAATCATAGGAAACATTTGGAATGTATTTACCGCATTAATAGCAGTGATTACTCACTTTGGGTAATTTGAATGCGTACTGAAAGTGGAATGCCTGTTCAAACCTATGGATAGGTAAAGTTAGTGACTTACAATTTCATTCGACCCACCATGCATGCCAGAGGTCCATTACAAGCATAAAATAAATTTTAAGATCAATAGAAGCATCAACTTAGAACTGAGTTGCTCGGAATGAAGGGATAAATCATTTTCATACCCCTGACCAGCTTTTTATTCGGGCTTAGTCGTTTTTTAGAGCTCTATTCTACTTTTAAAATGCTCCGAATGAATTCTGCTGGCCGAGGAAACTTTTTATGAAAACTTTTGATGGCAAATGAATCTCTATTACGTTGACTTGAAAAAAAGGAATGTGTCGATCATTCGGTGGCGAAATGATTTTTCGAAATTTGGTTCAGCTACAAAAGGAGGTGTTGTTATCCACAGTTTAAGGTCGTATGTATGCTTATTGTTTAACCCATTTAAGCCCAGAACTGTGCAATCGGTAATACCTCCGAATGCCCAGAATTCCAAAATTGTTTTTTTGGCGTACAGGAAGTTAATTATGTATTTAAATGTTGTACAAGTGTCACATAAACTCTGAACATTTTAAATTTTAACCGTAAAATTATTTTTTCTGATGAGGTCGAAAACGACCACTTGGGATAATGGGGCATAAAATGACACGTCAACTCCCACTTTTCCCCAATATCTTTTTTTGTCATATACATAAGAAAACTCATTATAAAATTAACTTTGCTAACTTAGGGCTTTATTTCTTTCATCCAATGTTTAAATAAAAATAAATATTTACTCTACTTTATACTTTACTTAATAATACTCTACTTTTTGTCTAGAGCAGTGACTTTTCGCTTTGTACCATAGGTTTTGCAGAGTGAATAAACAACCTGGTGTAAAAACTCTAGCTTATCCCACCTACTCACATACGACCTACTGACGATCTATACATTGTTTACACAAACATCTATGGTCCAAAAGAAAATAGGCATATACCATTTTTTATCGCGTATACCTATCTGGTTATTGGAAATATGATATCCATTTGTTCCACTCCACCCATATATCTGTTTTACATTTTAATTATTTTCGTTTTTCTTTCAAGAAATATCACGTTGCTCTTGATAAAGGCTCTATGCCAAATTTGTTTGAGAGAAGTAAAACTGTATTACTAGGTATCTTTCCATTCCACTGCGATAATATTTATTTCTTTTTCAACGCATTTGTCAATCACTCCTCTTTCCATTTTCTTCATGTCCTTTTCTGATATGATGGCGCATTTTTCCGTTCGATTTTCACGAACAGTACCAGTAGCACCTACTCCTCTTTCTGAGAGTTGTGGTATTACTTTAGAGCTGGTAAAAAATTGTCAAAAAAACGAGGAAAATTAAAATCCTGGGTATGATTTCTTTAGTAAATCTACAAAACTGAAAAGAACACAACCTCCAAAGCCAAATTCATTCTTATTCTTGTCATTGGAAGACTCTTTTCCCTGATATTACATATATGTCAGACAGTACCATGATTTGAATGCCAACAACCAAGCTTTACAATCAATACGTACCGGCTTTTTCTTCAAAAACTGCTTGCACGAATGCTTTCCGAAATATTTTATCATTATGGATTCATCAATTGATGCAAAACGCTCTAATGGAGCTAATCGTATGAAAAATTCACAAACGTCTGATTTGAAATTATCGCAAGCGTGAAAATTGCGAAATAGTTCATCAAACTGATTCCGTCTCATGGTGTATTTCACAAGCATATTTTCGGTGTCGGCTCTATTTTCCCAATGCATTCTTCGGCGAGGGCATGAATTGTAGCCCGATAGAAGTAAAATCCCTCTGAACGCATACATATCATCACTAGTCACATGGAGGATATTGTTTTTTAGAGGAATACATTGATGTGTATTACACCAAATCCTCGAATACTTCTCGATTGAGAAATAATTTCACGAAGTCGATTGTCTCGGAATATTCCGAAATTGTTAGAGAAGGAAGGAAATATTGATCTCCAGGCACTGGTATAGGATGCACATCACCTATATCTCCCTTGACTCATTCACTTACTTTCAGCTTCTTAAGAAGTTTTGCTCTTTCTACGTAAGGAATGCTTTCACACTTATCATAAAGTTCACCAAAAGACACTTCCGCCGGAGCCATCAACTGATTACGGATCAATCTATACGGATCAAAATCGTCCTCCTCTCCAGAGTCCTCATTAGTCTCAGCTGAAGTTTCGATTGGAGGCAATGCATAAATATAATCGGGAATATCATCGTCACTCAATGGTTCACATTCCTCTATTTTCGAAGTTTTATCACTGTTTCGCGGCGGTGAGACATTTCCCTCTAAACAAAATAGAAAACACGTGCATAGTTGTGGGTATATGAGTATATGAACATAAAAATAATAGGCTGTACAGTGTATAAGCGGGTCTTCCGCGCAGGGCTCCACCCTTCGCCTCGGTCTGCGAGCCTTCGCTCATCACCGAGGAATAGGCTGTACAGCAATCAAACTATGTAACAAAGGGTTTAGAGAATTTTAATCTTTCAGAGCGATGGGTAGTCTCAAACCAACGGCCAAAACAATGGGCCGACAAATCTTTCACCTCGCGATTCGCTACGATAAATGAGCAAATATAGCATGTATTATCCCAAGTGGTCGAAAACGACCACTTAGCAGTAATTAAGCTGTAGGCTGGATAGGACTCTAGATAAATACGTAATTAAAGCTTGTATAGTTAAACAGACCATTTTTATTATAAAAATAAGTTATTTGATATTTAACAAATGAAAAAAACAAGACTTACCGAGCCATTTTTCCTGACATGTCAATGAAGAAAACGCTTCCCGAAGTTCACGAGTCAGAAATCTCTACTACACTGACTTATTTGCGGAATCTCAATCCCACATCGTTCCCAGATATCTACAGTTACATGTAAGTGGTATTATAGGTACATTGAGAGATTGCCGGCGTGTGGAGCAAAGAAATTCCACCAAGGTCGTTTTCGACCACTTGGGATAAAATGGTACCCTGGTCGTTTTCGACCGCTTGGGTTTAAATGGGTTAAGGTGTAATTTACTGCTTAAATAATTAATGAACTAACGCAACACAGCCATCTTTGCTTTGAGTGACTTCCTTCGCGATATTGCATAAACTTTGCAGTGGAACTGCATTTAGGGCATGGGCATGTTGACCCATGACGATGCAGAGCAAATACGCCCACTGCTACTCCCATTAAACATTTTCAATGGGCGAGCAGAGCCCACGTTCAACTTTATCACATTTTAAAATGCTCCAGAACTGAGTTTGAATTAAAATTTTACCTAACCGTCATTTGTGTAAAAGCTACATATTCTTTTGCAAATGTTTATGTTTGGATCAGTTTTGATTAATAGCATTGTATGTCTTTGAGTGTAGAATTTGACTTTGAAAGACTAGAAAATCTGTATTTCTGGGAAGTAATTGGATTCTCGACTTCCCGTACCAAAGATATCAGGTTGTTGAAAATAAATTGCAAAATAATGCACTAGTAATTAAAAATTATTAACTTTTTTCTACTATAGAAACTGGCTATTTAACAAATTAGGTGCCCAATTTTCCAACTGGAAATGAAACTTATGAATTATTCCGGCATTAAAACGCAATTGTAAACATTTACTTCAAAACATTTTGAAAAAAATAATCTCATTATGAAATAATAACCCAATTTATAACCTAGATAGTCAGCAGTGGTTTTTACAGTAAATAATGTTTTAAAATATTTATGTGACCTTTTCTCATTTGTAATTTTATAATCATAGTGTGGATTACACGATTAACCAATATTTTTACCTTTAAACGAGGTGGAGTGAAGGAGCAAGACTTCACCACGGCCTAAAAGTTATATAATTACCTACTTCACGTGATTCACAGGTTGCGGCGTTACAATTGGCTGAACGAGAACTGACGGGCACTTTATTCTTATGTTGAAGTCGGCGGTGTGTTGAAACATTCCTTACTCTCTGAATTCCATAGCGTCAGTTAGCAATGTGAAAAGAAAATAATTGGTGCTTTCCTCATAGGTCTTATTATTCCCGATCGATTTCAACGTCCTTGCTTCATTACCTCACTCAATAACTCGGTCATGACTCAATAATTTGGATAATGTTACCTTGAGAATGAGGCTCAGACGTTGAAATCGATCGGGAATAAATAACCTAAATGAAACAGTACCAAGTGATCTCTTTTCATCGTGCTTAAATGTAGGAAAGTTGCACAACGTGTCGTCTGACACCATTAGTTCGATCCTAATGACAATCGCTCTCGTGATGCCAAAGTTGAAACGGGGACCGCTTAACTCTTGACGTAAAATATCTTGGCTTTCTCGGGCTCAGTGGGAAGGAGGGGGACCCACACGTCAAAGATGTCTTCACAAATCGAGCCGAGGGTTTTCAGTCCAAATTTCACTCTCCTACGTCGTCGTCACTCCCGCCTGCGGGGCGGAAGCTGAGTGTCACCGCCCCCCTCGCTCATGGGAGAGTTTTCAGCCATGCGGAGATGGTGGTGGTTGGCGGGTGGCGTCGGGGAGGCGACTGGACCTGGAAGGTGGCTTTCACCTTCAAGTAGCGGCAGTCTACAGCGTCACCTACCCCTCCCCTCTGTGACCCCCCCCCCCCGCCTCCGGCTCAAAACTTGTTGCCAACGTCCGGAGAATATTCAGGGTTCGATTCTCGGATTGAGGCGTGATTGATTTTCCGACCGAGGGAGAAGCCTTGTCACTCTGGTTTGGCTTGCCGATGAGGAATGCCCCGGGCGTGCTCTTTGCCCGCGCACGACGACCTATTGACCGGCGACATTGGTATCTCAATCTGCTCCGGACGAGTCGCTCCTTACGTTGATACGCAATAAATGACAACATGTGACTTAATATCCTAGGAGCAGATGCCCTGGTTTTGGCTAGGGAACTGAAGTATACGAATATCTTCGCATTTTGCAGGTGTTTAGAAATGCTTTGATTATTTTAAAATGTTTAGTTACGGGATTCTATGACAAGGTTTAAAGGTTTGATTTTTCATTTGGGCGTTCGCTCTCCAAGTATAAATTGTATGTATTTCTGGATGTTGTATCAAGTAGTAGCAGTAAAGATGTATTGAAAAAGTGGGTTTTCAAAGGAGCAGTATTTAGAAGCGAGGGGATGATCACGGTTTTCTATGAACTTAAAACATCTCTGCTCCGTTTTTGAAATTACTTGTTGTAACAAAATTTCATTATCATTTTTATAAGTAATTGCATTTAGTTCTGTCAGATATGAAAAAGTACAAACATGTACTGGCACAAACTATATCAGCGACACAATGTTCGCACTACCGAATGGTCCGTCCCTTCATTCCTCTTTTTGAGGGCTGCTTTTCTACAAATCATTGTATTTGAATCCACGAGAGAGATGGTTGCAAAGCCAACTTAGATAAATTGGAGGATGATGTCACTCTCTTTCTCTACCGAATATCTTACG
Source organism: Pyrrhosoma nymphula (assembly GCA_963573305.1). Lineage (NCBI taxonomy): Eukaryota > Metazoa > Arthropoda > Insecta > Odonata > Coenagrionidae > Pyrrhosoma > Pyrrhosoma nymphula. The sequence goes on along the minus strand of OY754332.1, from coordinate 97,358,013 downwards.
GTTGCTAGTCTTAAATTCCGTTATGACAGATGAGGTGCGTAATCGAGAAACTATGAAGCGAAGTGGTGAAATGTGGTTGAAATAATAGATATTCAAGTTAATTGGCGGCCCAGTATCACTAATTATCGAAAAAATCATAAATTCCCTGCTTTAGTAAAGGTAGATAAGCTTTTGATTGTCTGTATCAGATTTCCAAGTGGTAGACATTATTTTTCAAGTAACTGGTGAATTTTCGTGTAACCCAACGACATAATGGTACGTATAAATTCAAATTCACCTATTCTAACATTTTTCTGAAACCTTTTATTTACCTAAATATGGCCGAGTTACTTATCATATGTGTTTTTTTACCTCAAGAAGCATGAAAGTTAGATATCAGAATCGTATTTGATGGGCTACTATGGTAAGAATCGCTTTTTTTCAATTCCGGGTGATCCCGTAATGGTAATGCCGTGGCTACGTGTAGTCTCGGTATCCTCAAAATTCGTGAGAATCAGACTAATCGTATCCATTATCATAAATCCAAAGAATTTCTGGTGTGAGAAAGATACATTATTTTATTTTTATTATAAATTATCGTTTTATCTCCACAACGGGAAAGGAAATGTCAGTATATTTCCATAAGTTGTTAAATACTCGAGGAAGTGATAGAAATATTTGATTGTTTCTTGAATAACAAAATCAATATGCCAGAGGACATAATGCCGGTAATTTATGGGTCCGCTTATGAAATTCAGGTGTAATTGAAGAAGAATGTGAAAAATTGAAATCGAGGCACGATTCCAACACAATCGTCAATAAATGAAAGCGCTGTCCCTTCCCCGATTTTAAGTGAGAGGGAAAAAGTAATCAGCCTATTCTCTGAAAAGAGATTGAAGCAAAAAGGAATGGAAAACGTAATAATATCTCGAGTGATGCAAAAAACTTTCCGAGACGGGAAATTTCATTTCGACGTTGAGAAGGAAACATGAATGCATTTTTGTTTTCGACATTAATTCTCCTATTTCAATCAGAAATTAGGTTGTTCATTTTTTTCATTTCTGAGTGATTATTCCAGCGTTGAATGATTGGTGTGGACCAATATCGACGAAATTGCTCCGGAGACAGCTTGAAATTTATCACCCGAAATTCAACTCCCGTTTAGTGATTTACAGTAAATTGTATGGATCATTATTATTAGAGAGGAGGACATTTATATTACAAATATTATGATGCGCAATTATAACACTTCTGAGCGTTGTGAAGCAGTGGTGTTCACATTTTTGGGGAAGTGGGGTTTATATATTATTCACCCTAAATACTGTAACTAAAAGTTTGCTCTCAGTAAATACAGTACACAAAATACTTTCCGCATTTTTACTCATTTATTTGTCATTATTTTTTTGCCGCATGTTTTATTAAAGGAACCTGTTACCGTTGAAATTCAACGAAAAATTACGGAACATGCAAACAGGCCCGCGTGTTATGGTGAAGCTATTGACTTAATATATTATATGTTGAAGTCGATTACATTGTTTCGGAGGATGAATAGGGTGTGCTACAGCACCGTTCCTTTTATTGCACGTTTATTGCAACGCAAGCTCCTAGGTTTAATTTTATTTGATTTCTTGATGGGAAGTCCACGATTACTCCTTTAATTATAATTTTATTCGACTTACTGTTATGTGTTTCATTTGAAATATTTGTCACCATCATTTATGAAGCTGTGAAATGTCATCCCGATAAAGTAGATGCTTCGAGTTATGCTTTTAGTTTCACTCTTTCCTTGCTGCGACCTGACTTAGGCCGTTAAAATTCCAATTACATGCTACATAGGTACCATGGGAACAGTCTTTCATGGGGCATATTCTCTTTTTTCCTCCTCAATTTATCCTCGGTGCTAAAAATGTTATCTTTTTGTCTTCCTTATTGCCATAAATGCTCTTAGAGGGTGAAAATGTAAAGGTGGGCCATGAAATGTTTTTTCAAAATCAGTATTATTTTCTCAGCTACCTGATGGTTTGTATCTACTCAAGGTGCAAAATGGAAAAGGAAGAGTTAATAGGTGGCCCATTTGCAAAAAAAAAAAACAAAGGGAGAATTTTCACTAATTTTTTTATTATTAACTGCCCATTTCACCCTCCATAAAATTATGAAAAAAATAAGTCAGCAAATTGGGATTTTCCAGTCAACAAGCTACAAAAACACAAAAGGCTATTTAAAATGCTGCTCGTGTATTAGAATTAAGCCTGGTCAAATTTTACCTGAGAGCAATGAAGCGGCTTCCATGATCAACTGCACTACGCCGAGAATAGGCTTCCCTTATTTCTTTCTGTCTCTTGATTTTTTGAACCATTCCTCGCCATCTGATTAGTTCTGCAGTCTGAATTTCCGCCTGAAGGTTAAGCGGTTGTCTGGAATTGAAATGGCATTTTATGAACAAAAGCCCCATGTGTTGGCATCTTTGATAACATTCGAGGCGTTAGTGTATTGACCGATCCTTGTTTCCTTCGTTATTTTTTATTACAAATTTGACGGAATGATGCTGTAATATAAGTTGTTCGCACCACGTGGATGGTTTAACGAGGCTCATTTCTGCCATGGCATTATGAAACAAATACTGAATATATTCCTGACGGCAGCACCAGATTGGATAAGCCCTGGGAGTTTTATATCGGTTTCCTGGTATGCATATTGCTCGGTATTTTCTGTTATGCATGTTGCTAGGTATTTTACGGTGAAGCAAATTCACCAACAACGTGAAAAGTATAGGAAAGTTCACTGTGGAATTAAAATGGAGAAAGAGTAAACTAGTGATATACCTTTGAAGACTGATTTTAATAATTTCTGGAGCTTATTTCACGTCTCATTGATTTGAATTTCGTCTATACATAATTGAAATCAAGTGAAAACGTCCTAGATAAGGAGTCAATAACTGTTCTTGCCATTGGTAGAATTACTTGAGGTCGTTTTATGCTGTGTTAAAAGTTTGTCTGTCTGCTCTTTACAGTATGTGCTATCAAAATGACCTCACGTGTTCTTGATGACCTCACGAGTTCTTACGAGCCTGGCTATTCTGGAGATAAATGCCATCCAAAATAATTGGTCTAGCCTTTCAAGTAAATACATTCGTTAGGAATGTGACGATAATATTGTAGCTATTGACCATGGAAAATTTGACTGCTAACATAAGTGCTGCCCGTTTTTTAAGTTCATTTGTGACTTCCGTGGAGTTTATGGCATGTTAATTAAATTTGATATCCTAAATCATACATGTATTTGCTAAACCTGAAACCGAATACTCAAGGATTTAACCAAGTATATTCTAATTAACATATGTGTGAAATTTAATTTTGTATTTAACATGAAGACAAGCGCAGAAAAATTATTTCCACCCTAAAAGCATAAAATATTACTTTCAGGCTTACTTATCAGTTAAAAGCACACTGACTAATACTAAGTAGACCTCATGGCTTTCTAGAAAATACGGAAGCCTGACTTTATTTCGAAATACTCTGCAACCGGGGCATATTTCAAAATAATCCCGGGTGGCCCGCAGAGCCTCTTTTAAGCCTCATCGTGGCCGCTCTGAGATTGCCGACTTCGAGATCGTCGTTCTTCCGAGTTCCCTTCCCCTCAAGGGAATATGGACTATCGCCACACCAAAGTCTCATCCGCTCCAGCTGGACCTCGCTTCTACTCCAAATGTGTTGTTCGTCGTCAGACCGTGACAAAATCATACTCACTCGCATACCAGTGGCAATATTTTATTATTTGCGTATTTATCTAATGTAGAACATGAATATCAGCTTTCATTGTATTTGAGCTGTCCTTCAGATTGTTCTGTATATTATTGTATGTGATATATCATGCCTGCGGTCTTCGAATTAAAACTATATTTATAGTCCTTAGTTCGAAATATAGCGCCCTTTAATTTATGTGACCAAATAAATCCTTACCAAGAAATATTAACAAGTACCTTGATGAAATGAATGTCATCTTTAGTTTATAGGCATATTTCACAAATCTGCTTGTTAAGCCATTGTTTATGTGTTCATTTCAGTCTAGATTATTGTTTTTATCTCATAATTTGAAGATTGGTTATGATCGCATACGAAAGTGATCAATTGGCGTCGACTTCGTGTCCAGGATAATTGCGTTTCACTTGACTTATTACTACGGAGGCTATATTTGATTTTATTTTTGCAAATGTACTGACACACATAAGGCAGGTGACGTCCTTTCAAGGTAAAAATAATGTCATCAGATCATTGCATATTTTTTTATTTAAGCGTTATGATAGCAACTAGATAAATTATCGTTTGACAACCAATGTTGTTTTATCTATTTGCTCTTTAGATATGATTTTTCAGTAAAAATCTTTAAGTATTCATACATAGCCGGTTCAGCATTAACCGGTGGCTTAGCCTCGTCTGCAGGTACGATACTACCACTCATCTAAATGGTGTATGTCCTAATCTCCTTGAAATCTTAAGGTGGTGGCTGTTGAATTCCCCTTGTGGAATTGTTAAATAATTAAATTAAAATAATTTTTCATCTTATATTCCCCATTGCAAGTACCTACCTCGCCCGGTCCCGACGCTATTTTCGCGTCTTCTTGTGGCCCTCTTGATAATGTCATGGGCGTAGCTTCGAAAAAGGCCAAAGTACGCGAATACAGTGTGGAACTCTGGAAGGCTGATTCCTTTATTTTAAATCATGAACTCTTTCTTGCGTCGAAAATCGATCTTACGTCGCGGTGTTATTCAGTCCTTTTAAGTTGGCAAGAGGTACTTTTGTCAGCGTAGATATTTGCGTGAAAGTTTTCGTGCGAGTTTTTATTTGTGATATGCATTTATAAAATGGAAAAAAATCACATGTCGCCGATTTGTTTAATTTTTTGGCAATCCAGTGCTATTTTGGCACGCACATTCAAGTTTACCCATGACTACCGCTGCAGCCATCTTGAATAGCAATCACTTACAGTTGGGAGTGACCGGACACCTTCTTCGGCAATACTTCTGGCGTGAAACATCTCCTTGAGCTCCTTAAAGGCATGAACTGCTGACATTTCCGCCCTCCTTCAACCCTGCCCGCACCTCAAATCCCCCATCGGCTCCCGCCCCAGTCCTCCTCCGCCGAATGGAGCCTTTGACTTAAACCGTAGACTCTCGCCCCTCGAACAATAAACACCAATGCCAAACCAATCCCGCGCCACCGCCTTTCCCTTCCGTAATCTCCGTGCGCACTCCTTTCACCGCAACCTTATCTCTTCTTGCGTCCCCCCCCCGTACCCCCGCCAAATCCCGGAGCCCCTATAGGCCTACTCCTCGAATCCCCCCTTCCGCACTGCCCCGGACCCAAATTCCTTCGCCGCATCCATTCCCCGGAGCTGACTCCGTCACACGCTCATTTAGATGCGTGATCCGGAAAGCGAAGTATATTGGCAATTTGCCACGAAAAAATTAAAACAAAAAACGAAATTAACGTCTCAGGCTTGACTATGTTGAATGTATCCATCTCGGAGGTAAAAAACTGAACTAAGGTTCAACTGGAAAAGAACAATGTAAAGTTCCGCTTGAGAAAATATAATTTATTTCGATCTAGGTTTCCGTAAGTCATGCCGATACCTGATGATGGCATAACATGCCGAAACCGAGGTCGACATAAATTATATTTTCTCAAGTGGTTTACATTGTTTTATTTTCGTTACCTCCGTGAAAATAAATAAGTAATAATGTTGGCATCAAACTCGTTCTGGGATAAAATTACTAACACGAACAATATGCAAAATTTAAAGCGTAACGACTTTCGGGCGTTTCTGCACATGGTGACTGACGACAGTTGGCAGTGATGGCTGACAACAGTTACTCCAAACATCATGCTGGCGTCTTCAGGTCTGCAGACGCCAGCAGGATGTCTGGAGAAACTGTGGTCAGCAGAGAACACCACGCGGAGGAACGCCCGAAAGCTGCTACGCTCCAAGCCAAAGTCTGTTGAAACCTTCGGATCTACTATATAAAAGTCTTCATCTGCATCTACATACTACTCCGCAAGCCACCTCAATAGGCGTGTGGCGGGGGGTGTTAGATCACCATCCGTTTACATATAAAAAGGAAACGCTCTAATGAAATTACGCCTAGCATTTATTATAGTCCCTTATTGTTCGGGGGAAAAACGAATTCCCATACCTATCCTTTCGGCAAAATATCTCTCTTAATTTATCGTTTCTGAAGGACCTGGAAATATAGTGGGGTTCTAATATGATGTTCTCTGTGTCGCTCTTAAACATATCTATTCTTAATTGCTCAAGTAATCTAAGCCTAGCGCGTAAGTAATCTAAGTCTTCTTTCTCTTCTTCGTAGACAAATTAGGGCTTGGTAATTAAGGTAAGTTTTGCCTTTATAATCGGTGTATTTTATTGTTGCTGTGCACCATATAGCCATATAACTTCCGCTCTGTCTTCCATATGTCTTTTAATAACACTGTAAAGGTTATACATGAGCCTTGCCGTATTAAAGACTGGGTATTTGCTCTTCTATATTTCCACCACTGCCGTGTATTTCTCCCGGGTGCTTTCTATATTTCCATCACTGCCGTGTATTTCTCCCGGGTGCTTTTTAGCATTCATCAACTAGATAGTTCATACCCCATTACGTTTTTATAAAATGGATCTTAAGCTTTTAGCGTTTTTAGTAATAGTCAAGAGGTACTAATAAAACAATAACTTGCAATACATACATAAAAATAACTTCTTTTGCAAACTATTATCCCAATAAGTTTGTAAACCATATGTAAAAATGGTGAAAACACGAAGCACTAGCATACTCGTATCGCGTCCATAATAGGTGGCGCTCCTCACACGTGTCAACTCTTGAGCTGTTTGCAATGTGCTACGCTTCGCTTGCCATGAACCCCGTGCTTACCCTTTCTTGGTCAATGTCGCTGAAAAACTGGAATAAAGTCGCAACGTGACTGCGGAATTGTTTATCGGGCCAAGAGACCCTACCACCGACGAATGCGATGCGAGGTACTACATACGTGACTTAATGACTTCTGTCCCACACATCTTGGATATTGCAATTTTATCACGGTGGTTATTAGGTTAGGTATGTTTGGGAGTTTAAAAAAACTTCAAATAGAAAAGTCCGCAGAAAGTTTTATAATTTTCATTTGTTAGATTTAAATTGAAGTACTCTTCAATTATATGATATTCATTTTAATTAAGTAAATTAAAAGTAATAAATAAACTGAGAAAATATAAAAAAAGTTTTTACATTGTATGTACTTCACTCTAATGCTAATACTTCGTTTTGTGGAATGATATAGGCTACGAAAACTTGTTTGATATGCATACATTTCAACGATTATACATCTATCAAGGATGTATTTTTCCTATATAATGTCATTAACATTGGCCAAAACTGTATATATATATAATTAGGAAGTATGTATTTTTTTGTTCCTACTGCTGATATTTAACGAAAAAGAAATTTTAATTAAATCTATGTAAATAAATTATTTTGATGACTCACCAGTAAACCGATTGTGTCGAACTTTCAGCAAGAGCTGCGATCCTCTTGTTATGCCAATAAAGTATTCCCTTTTGTTCTTGCTTAGTTAACTGATTTTGTGGAATGAGATGGATTCTTTGATACTGTTATAGTTGTGCATTGAATTGTGCCTACGTATGATCTTGTTTTCCCCGTAGTTATATTGTTTGGGAAAACGTGAAACGTAATAAAAAATAAAAGAAATAAGTATTATCCGCCTAGATGGAAGCAATTCACTTCGTCCCTCCTGTCCAATCTATTCGAGTGTCACGTAACTTCCCTCGCGTCGAAAATTTTCCCTTCGTCCCCTTGCGCGGGCGTGACCAGCGAAGCCCCGTGTTCGGTCCCGCTTTTGTTTCTCACCGCTCCCTAATCCTTTTACAAACCCCTGCGCCGAGGGATTCCGCGCTTCGCTACCGCGCTCCACCTGGAGGGACCCGCCGCACCCCCCTCACACCGCCAATGGTTCAGCGGGCCCGCGGTGTGTGGGTGTGTCTCGCGGAAAGATATGTCCGCTTCGTTTCCTCCTCAGTGTCCCCATACACCTTTCTGTAGTTTATCTTGCTCGGGTTTGGGGTTGCGAGGAAGCGTGAAAGAGATCAAGTTGGTGCGGATTTTTATTTTGAAATTAGTTTTCACTGCGGTCTCCTTCAATAAAATCCACCCGAGTGTGTCATTATGTGGAAATGGAATGCCACACCGGAAAGGGGGATTAAGAGGGCTCGGAAAATGGAGGAAAGTTGAGCGGCATCTCGTTGGTTGGTTAGTATCACTTACAAATGAAATTCCGTTGCATTATTTATCAAAAAACTCCTTGCTCCTCAAACTCCTAGTTACTTTCTCCAGACTTGATATAAATGAATGTAACAGATTTTTGTAGTAGTCCATGAAAGATATCCTCGTTTATGCCCGTCGTTGATCTCTTTCTCGTGTGGTGCCCTTTAAGACTGGAGTATTATATCTTAGTTTCTGGTCCCCATGGCTTATTCAGACAGCTATTTTATGGAAATAATTGCTTCCTTTACGATACATGCACCTTTGTACTTTGTGGATCTTTGGAGGCATATGGTGCCATTTATAATGGTGCACACTCAAATCAGCATTGTTCCAGCAGTATCGGCTAGCGCCGGTGGGGAGCGTGCGATGTGCCTGGTCCACGTGATGTGGGTACGTTTTTGGGAACAGATGCGCAGTTTAAACCACTAATTGAACCATAGGAGTTCAGGATTTTCCCTGTAATAACTTTTGAATATCAAGGAATGATGACTTTGAACAAAGTTGGCCGTCATCTGCCCAGTTTAGTTCCCTGCCATCAGCCCATTATTTCATGACTTATGTTAACAGTACTGAGGATAACTCTGTATAACAAGGGGCAGTAATGTAAGTGAGACACTTAAAATCATAGAATAGCGATGGAAGTTCATAATCTATAATGGAATTGCGAAAAAACTACCATGATATGAGAATATGTCTCTGGGCTGTAACAGCTCATTGTATTGTCGCGTTCGGCCACCGCGGCGCGCGACTTGGCTATAAATGCAAATTTGAAGCACAAAGGCAAAATTGCTAGTTTGCGCATTTTTTTTACTTTTCGTTGGCTTAATATGATGTTACTCTACCTATGGATGCTAACACTTTCGCATGTCTTAAGTGGCGCCTAGTATCTATTCCATTTTATTTGAAATTTAATGAAACCAGGGACTTCATAAATTATTACGATAAAGCGTTTGAATTGCATTAACATTCTAGAATTTTCTGATTGCTCATAACAGCTGATTCATATGAGCGTGAAAAAAGAAATTTGAATAAATGTTAAAGATAAAATTATTAAAACTTTCGCTTCTCTAGAAAATATCTCAAAAGAAATTGCATTTATGTTAAAAACGCCCTAGAGATAATAAAAAACTGCCAGTGGAACAACATTTTTGTCTATTTGGTCGCACATTTATGAGAGTTCAATTCTTTTCTGCCTTTCGGTTAAAAACTTCAAAAAAGGGGATTTCGCCTAGCTTGTTTTGATTTCCGCCAACAGTGCGTCGTTTCGATTTACAATTGAGGCACTTCTTTTATTTTTCAGTTTCGTTTATAGTATTCAAATAGCATGGAGTATATTTTTTCTCTAATTGCGTTTCTGAACGCTTACATACCTTTTAAAATTTTGACCTTTCATTGCAACAACAAGATTTTTATAGTTCTGTTTAACTCACATATTCAAAGATTGTGGATTATTTTTAATCAATATCTTTGTCATTTTTATCTCTATTTTAGTCCTCAAAAGATATTTTCCTGTCTAGAATATTTAGTGTCATTAATCTTCTGGAGAATTATTTAATTTTATTTGGGAAAAAGTCTCGAAAATATCGTCATGTAGCTCTTTGGATGACTCTTCCAATAATTAGAATGTGCACGTTGCATATACACGTTGTTTGACTCCACCTACTACAAAATGACGCGAAATTCCCCTGGGCTTCTTTTTGACCCAATAAATCATGTGTTGCAAATTTATTATAATTATACATTTTGTTTGTGTTTTAAGTTTGGCGTTAGCAAAGTTTACACTACATACGTAAATGAAATTGCGAAGCAGAATTAATGCAATGTTATTGCAATATTAACTACCAACATATTTTTAATATTAAAAAAAATATTTCTGTGCATTTCCTGACGATCAAAAATGTACTGCATTATCGGATAATAGCAAATAAAACTACGTGTAAAAATAAAACAAAAACCTTTTAACAATGTACATTTTAAAATCTATTTTCTTAACACTTATACCAAGATATGGTTCTCTTTGCGTGATCATAGATTTCGCACGCTGAACAGATTCGATTTACATTTCAATCCGTTTGTCGGATACATTTTTGGTCCCCTATGCCGTTATTAATACAGCGCTTAGGTAAATATTTGCAACCTACACATACTATAGCTTCCCTGAATGCATATTTCGTGTTTGAGGGCTCTTCAATTGCCTTTCAATTTCTGGTTCTACCAAGTCCTTTGAAAAATCAATGAGAAAATTCCGCCGAGTCCCCTTCCCTCCATCCATTCCCCTTTCCTCTTTCGGCATTACTTCTGCATGCGTTTAGGAAAAAAATCATTTATTGTGACAAGGTCTGCTAGATAAAATAATGTATGAATCACTTCTCACATTGAATGACCTATGGAGTGCAAACAGAAGAATTTCCGCTCTTCTCGGTTTCGGAACATGAGAAACCATTAAAGTTCATTATTGTTTGCAAAATTACTTGAATGCTCTTCTCTTTTTGTTAAACGATAGCAATGCTTGAGGAATTTCCACCCTATTTGAGCACAGTGTCCCCAGGTGGATTGTGTGTGTAAATGTAATATCTAATTATAAGTTTATATTCAGCCTTATAGCACTCACGCAGCTGTGACTCTTTTTCCTCAGTTTAATTCAACCCTTCCCTTCACTCTTTGTACACCCTGTTTCATCATTATTTGTATTCAATAGAAGATTTGTCGACCAAATGTAATTTGAAGTTTCCACTTCCTCCTAATATTTCCACTAACCACTTACTCTCTTCAACCCCTCTCTGCATACATTGTATAGAAATGGAATCAAGCCTGAGCAATATATTATGACGTTCTTATTTCTTTATTCTTTCTGTCCCCCTTAACATTTCTGTACTCACTCATCTATGTTTATTTTGTATACCATTGTATGCCTCCCAAAGAAATGTTAATTGAAGGTGGAAGCAACTTCGTGCTCCTTTTTGTAGGTTCCTAGTATTTCGTTCGTAGATAACCTATTCAGTGAGTTTTATATTTTACCGAATAGTTCACAAGTGCACCACTAATCTTGTGCTGTTTCGGCACATAGTTCACCGCGGCGGTGGAGAGGGCAGCACCGGCAGTCACGGTGCATGCGCGATTGGCGCGAGGGAGGAGAGAGAGGAGGAGGCCACGGAGGAGTGGCCATCTATTGTCTGTTGCTCTACTTTGTACGGACACCTGTGTGCCGATTAAGTTTGATTGTATTTCTAGAATTCAATACACGTGCCTATGTGAGGAAAAGGCTTTTGGAAGTTTTATTATAACCAGGTCGTTTCAATCTGACTAAAAAGTAGGAGAAATAGAATTACTTAGATTAACTAGAAGATGCACCGCAGCTAAAGCTTAACATGATTATATTGAAAACACCAGCAGTGATGAAGATTTGAAGCTTAACATGACATTAATGAAGGCCCCAGCAATGATGAAGATTTGCATTATGATGATGGCGAGGGAGCAATGACGAGGAGGATTGAACGGAAATTGAAGAGGCGATCGGAATGTTATAGAGGAAGAATTTTCATCATAAATTGAAGATCACCAAGAGCATCGAGGACTGCATTGCAGCAGAAACGTAATACTTAAATTCGGTAAATTAACACCAGCTGCTTGGAATCTCCTCCAGAGATCCTGCTGATAGAAGAAAATGGAATCTCAAAAGTTTTTGAAATTGATATAACCTTGAAGGTTGACCGTTTTAAAATATTCCTGATAAACGAAATTATGCAGCTCATTTGTAATCACACAAATCAAAAAGAAAGGAAATTGGAAGTAGGTACTCGTTATTATCTTTCCGAAATATGCTTCAACTTACTTTTCAGTTTTATTAAATGTGACGAACGTATGTAACATATTTCCAGCTAATTACATGGGTGGGTATTGACATAATTGAGCTGAATTCAATGCTTGGCCATTTTTATAATATCTAGGGTTCACAAAGGACGGAGAAATTCACTTCCTGAATTTTGTTCGGCGGATTTCTGAATTCCTCCCTTTGGAGCCTTTATTGCCCTGATTTCACAGATGTCAAACTATATTGAGGTGCCTGGGATTTGATAAGCAGACTGATCCTGCCAGACAGGAGATGTCTATCAATACAGCTGAGGCAATTAAAGGTATTTTTGAAGGGTTCGTCGAGGCATTCATGTCATTATATATACCGCCATCAAATACTACTTTTGATGAGTATTACTGTACGTTTACAGATTAATGTGCACTCAAAGTGTACAAACCGTCCAAATCAGGAGAGAATGGATTTAAAATCTGGATGGTTGTTGACTGTGAATCCCAATACATTAAAAATGTTCAAGTGTGTACTGGTAAAACTGGAGGAGAACTAAAGCAGAGTAAACGAGTAAACTCTTCGCAGGCATTAACTGGGCTAGGAACTTGTAGCAAAGAAACTAACACTCGTGGGTACACTGTGTTTAAGTAGGGTAGAAATTCCGCAAGCAATGCTACCGTCTAAACAAAGTATTATTGCAAATAATAATAAAAAGCATTGATGATTTCTTATGTTCCAAACCCGAGAAGAGCGGTAATTCTTCTTTTTGCACTACATAGGTCATTCAATGTGTGCAGTGGTTCACTTAGGAAGCTGTAGGGAATTTTATTCAAAAATATAACCGAATCGGTCGTAAAGACTGTCAACTGAATTGAAAGGGGAGAGATAGGATAAGGAAATTAGAACGTCATAACATATTTCTCAGGCTTGTTTTCATTTCTATACAATTTATGTGTCGGGGGGGGGGGGGGGTGAAGAAAGAATAAGGTCAGTGAAAACATTAGGAGGAAATGGAAACTTGAAATTAAAATTTTTTGACAATTCTTCTGGGACTTCAGCCACAAGAATTAATTTGAGAAGAATTTATATAAATCATACGTGGAGTATAATTTATTTCATGTCAAAAAGTAAGAAGTCATTTTGGTATGAAATACGTGTGGGGTTAAAAAAGACCCCATGTGGAGACGAGGGCTAATATCTCTTGGCAGACTTCACGAAGGGCACGATTTCGGCTTATCAATGACAGAGATAACTCCTGTAGGAAATGGAAGGAGTAACTTCGAATGATCACAGGAACTAAGATGATAACGGGTCCATAATCTGCGAGCAATAGCGGTTTGTAGCACGTTTTAAAGCCATTAAAAGCCGAACTTCTGCGTTTAATCCCTCGCAATTAAAATAAAGTTGCCCATAGGCTTGGAGCGCGTTGTGTTGCATCCTTGGGGAATGTCGTGGATATTATAAGCTCCTTGTGGTTCGAGTTTGTTGAACGCTTTTGGCGGTGAGTGCTTAACTCCAGAAGGAGACGTGTGTAACGCACATCGGATGTGGTCCAAAGTTTCAGGTGGCACAGACGCAGGGGCTGGACTCATTAAAAAAAAATTCAATCTCTTGCCGCATTATAACTTTTCATCCCATAGTAAAGGTCTCAAGGGACGTAATATGAATTTAAAATGCGTTGCGTGAGATTTTATTAAGTTTAGAAAAGTGAAGAGAAATGTGTATTTGAGCCAAACAAATTTCCTAAACTAAAGAATTAGATAAAACTATTTGTATTCATATTTTAAAATATGAATGGTTTGTAACCAGTAACTGCGAATATTTATTCTTCAAATTTTCGATTTCACGAACTACTTCTTGCATTATTAGTGAAACTTATGTAGAATGTTTTTCCGTAAGCTAATCCAAGTGAAAAGAGGTAAATAGAATATAACGTTTTCAACAACAGAGCTCTTCATTATATTGAAACATATCAGATTCGAAAATTAGTAAGTCAAAAGTTGAGGTTTAGTTCCTCTTAGATAGAAGTCGTCCTGAAAATTCGTTGAAGCTTCAAGTCTTTGCGAGTAATCCTGCTGAATACCTCATGAGGGTGCGAGTATTTTTTTAAAATTATTTTTCCAATCCTCTCCGCGAAAGCATTTTCCTGAGAGAAATCGAGCCCACTTAAATAATTTACATTGATAGGTTTTTACGCCTCAGTTAAGCCGTGGAACTCGATAATAAAATCTGACCCTGCGGGAGGGAGTTCTTTCCACCAAGGAAAGTTTAAAAAAATGTTAGCGATCCAGCGATAAAAGTGGAAACGTTGCGGCGATCGCGGATGAAGGCGGGAGTGTGGATAGGCCAACGATCGGCTAGGTTACGGTGCGGGGGAATCACGGAATGAGGGCATCTCACTGGGATCCCAGGGGTGTAGCTACAGTATGAGCCAACCATTTCGGGGCTGCCCATTTGTCACATGTGAAACCTGTCTATACACAATTTGAATATAATATTTAAGAAACAAATTGTATTTATTTCCATGCCAAAGTCGGTTTAGGTACTTAAATATTGCGGACTTATATACTATTTTGGTAGTTGTAGATAATTTAAAAAAAAGGTTTGAAGTATGGGGAATATAAACAGTACGAGGAAGAGCAGTAGTCTTATATATTTTGTACCTATGTTTTACATTAATTATATGGAGGAAAGGTTGAATATTAAGTATACATTATATTGAGTATTTTGAATGACAAGCAGTAACTTTGTGATTCCACATTTAAATTTCTAAGCAAATTCCATAAAGTTACGCCTGAGACAACGGAGTATATTGAGTATTAATGAAATAAGAATCTATGATGCTCCTGAACCTGAACGCCTGAACGCCTTTAATCCTCAAAAATATTATGAAATAAATTTGATACGGACAGTATATTAATTCAGTGAAAAATTTAACTAAAGGGAAGTTGTCTGCTATTAGAAAAGCAAGAACTTTAATGATATTTATACGAATTGATTGCTCTGTGAATCGTGCATTATGCAATAATAGTATACTTCTTTGTTGCCATGCCCTTAATTATATCTTTATGTAGTAGTGACCGTATTAAAATTAAATTATTAGCATATCTTCAGACGTTATAAGGGTTGGAACCAAAAAGTGAGTCATGTTGGTGCAATGGGACCTGCCAGTAAACCTTCCAAGGGTTGGCAGGATCGCATTATATGTGAATTATTTTATTCTCCACTGTATTGATTTTTGCTTTTCGATTATTTTGTGTTTTACATGTCATTTTATTACATTAACGTAAATTCCGATGTTATTTTTCAATAATGTATGCATATTTAACCTCTAGTTAAACGAAAAGAGGTAATAGATTTAATTTACAAATTAAAATTATATATGTATATAAAAAGAGGGAAGAGCAGATGCATTATATAGGAAAGTAAAGGAACTGACGGGTGGTAACAAGGGAAGGGGAATTACAACGATAACAGACAAGCAAGGGAAAGATGATCGTAGAACCGAGAGAGATCCAGGAGAGGTGGAGGGAATATGTTGAAGAGCTATATGGTAAAGAAATAAGGCCCAATAGGTTATATATAGAAAGGGAAGACGATATCGACAGAGATGGCATCGGACCAAGTATCCTAGATAGCGAAATCGAAAGAGCTCTACGAGACATGAAAAGGAATAAGGCGGTGGGAATAGATGACATACCTGCAGAGTTTTTAAAGAGCATGGGGAAGAACTGAAGAGGAAAACTTTTTGCGCTTATTCGTAGGATTTATGAGGATGGAGTGTGTCCGGAAGACCGCGAAGACTGTACTAATTCCTATACCAAATACGAATAAGGCAAAAACGTGCGAAGACTATAGGACAATAAGCTTAATATCCCACGCGGCCAAAGTAGTTCTGAGGATTGTAAACAGAAGGCTAGAGAAGAAGGCAAATGAATACCTGGGTGACGACCAGTTCGGGTTTAGGAGAGGGACGGGAACGCGAGACGCTATAGCGGTGATGAGGACGCTAGTAGAAAGAAACCTAGAGTATGGGCATGATGTTTTTGCATGCTTCGTAGATTTCGAGAAGGCGTTTGATCGGGTGAAATGGACGAAATTAATGGGAGTGTTGAAGCAATTAGGGGTCGATTGGAGGGACAGGCGTCTGATTCGAAATTTGTATATGAATCAGACTGCGCAGGTTAGGGTAGCCAATGGAGAATCGGGATGGGCCACGATAGGACGGGGAGTGCGGCAAAGGTGCCCACTATCGCCGTTGCTTTTTAACGTGTATTCAGAAGAAATGGTAAGGGAGGCATGGGGGGGAGGAGGAGGTAGGAATAAAGGTAGGAGGGGAGCTGATAAAATCAGTGAGATTTGCAGATGATCAAGCATTGGTTAGTCAGTCGGCCAAGGGGTTACAGTCAATGGTGAATGCATTGGAGGTGCAGTGCGAAAAGTATGGGATGAAGATCAATCACAAGAAAACGAAAGTAATGAGATTTTCTAGATGTAAGAAGGCGGGGCTGAATATAAGGGTGGGAGGGCAGAAGATAGAGCAGGTCGAGCAGTTTACGGATCTGGGTAGTATTTTGGAGGCAAATGGGTAAAGTGGTAAGGACATCAGATGCAGAATTGCGCTTGCTAAAGAAGCATTTTCGAAGAGAAGGGAATTGATGAGGGGGGTCTGAGAAGAGACGTAATGAAGAGGCTGGTGAAAACTATAATATGGAGCGTTGCGCTATATTGGTCGGAAACTTGGTCATTGCGAAGGGAGGATGTGCGTAGACTTGAGGCGTTTGAGATGTGGGTTTTAAGAAGGATGGAGAAGGTTAGCTGGATGGCGAGAAAGT
The DNA here is from genome assembly GCA_963573305.1 of Pyrrhosoma nymphula. Lineage (NCBI taxonomy): Eukaryota > Metazoa > Arthropoda > Insecta > Odonata > Coenagrionidae > Pyrrhosoma > Pyrrhosoma nymphula. The sequence goes on along the minus strand of OY754332.1, from coordinate 97,341,067 downwards.
CGAACGAGGAGGTACTGGATATGGTCGGAGAGGAGAGGAAGCTTGTGGCAGAGGTTCGGAGAAGGCAGAAGAGATGGATGGAGGAGGTTTTGAGAGGAGAGGGCATGTTGAATAGAGTGATAGAGGGGAGAACACTGGGGAAGCGTGGAAGAGGAAGGAATAAGATAGGAATTCTGGACGAAATAAGAGGAGGTAGAAGATATGAAGAATTGAAGAGGGTTGTAATGGCGGAACATCCTTAGGAGGGAAAGCGAGAAAATGTCTATGAGGTTGGGATGCAGAATGGGGACTGTCCAAGAACCTACCAATCAGATGGTAGAATACTTGAATGAAATGAATATATATATATATATATATATATATATATATATATATATATATATATATTCATTTCATTCATATATATATATATCTTGCCTTTTTATATCAAAGGCATTTATCTAATCTATATAATAACACACTAATAAAAACTTTTTCGTTTTTTAGTTGAGGTTCTACATATCACTCTCACTCAGTGATTCAACCCGAAGGTTGGTTTGGATAGTTGATGGTAGAGCTCAACCCGGATTAAGCCACAGGCGTGTGAATTTCACACATTCAGGGTAGGGGGGCCAGTTCCTTTCCCTGGGCCACCTCGTACTCCAAGGACTTTTGTTCGGGGGCGTTCAAAGGCTTCACCCGGATTTGAACCCGGGACCCTTCGATCAGTAGCCAAGCGCTCTATCCACTAGGCCACCACATAATGAAAAGATTTTGTTAAATGCTTTTTGTAAGTTATTTTATTTCTTAACTCTCGAGATATTTGATAGATTTACTCCTCTTTTATTACTATTGAAAAGCGTTTAAAGAATAGTTAATTACAATCAAAAATACCCCCTCGAAAAGTGTGCCGTCTGGGGCCGACTGCCCCCTCAGCCACCTCCTCCCCTAGCCGCACCACTGGATCCCAGATAGTACAAGAGAGTTGAGTACATTGTCACTTCTCGAATAAGAGCGGGAAGGAAGTGTAGCAAGTTCATTTCCTGAGAGTGAAACCCTTTGGAGCGAGGGAATTCGGCGTTTTCCTCTCATCCGCGTATTAATCGACATCTATGACACGAGACAAGGAAGGATTCAGTCGGAGGAAGCTATGAATTCGGTTTATCGTGGGGCTTAAGGGAAGAGAGCCTTCGCTCCCCCTCGAATATCGCCCGCTCCTTCCTTCCTCGCCGTAGTGCCTTCGTGCGGAGGGCGTGTCAGTGGAAATGGAGAAACTATATTCTGTCTTCGGGAAGAGCAGCTGTTGCCTGAAGCAATCTGTAGTGAAATGAGGAGGGGTTTAGCCGGGGTTGCGTGGAAGCGGGGAGCGAGTAAGAGAAGGGGGGAGGGAAGGGATGCGAAAGCGGGAAATCTTCGTCCGTGTAACGCGAGCGGGAATGAGGGAAGCGATTCGGTAAGAGAGGCGCGATCGGATGGGAATGCGAGAGGGGATGCGTACATAGAGCAATGGCTCTCAACCTTTTCTGCTTCAATCTCACCCTTTTACAATGGCTCAGACTATCAATCCCCCTTCCCGGGGTAGTCACTCTCAAAAGATGCATTTGAAATTTTATGCGCATGTTTAAGAAGCGATTTCAATCGATGGGATTAAGTAAACTAGATTAAACGCCAGAGAACAAATTAAAACAAGCTACAGAATTACAGGTTTTAAAAAGTCAACAAAACGTAACATTTGGATGAGTAGTGGTCCTAATCCACCCTTCAACACTCTCAATCTCACCAGGGGGAGAATTCCCCACATTGAGAATCTCTGAAATAGAGATAGGGTTCCATCAAAGGACTCCGCAAAAATACTAAATGTAAAAAGTTCATAGTAAAAAAATTATTCCCTTTGGAATGGGATTCGAACTCAAATCCCCAGATTTAACGTCCGATGCATAAAGCTGCAATTCCACACATTCCTCCAAAGTGGGTAATGCCTATTGAAGTTGAATTCTTAAAATTGTTTTTTTTATAAGCCCATGCGTTTATAATAGGATATATTCTCGTAGACTGTGGTGCCATGCGCAAAAATGTATATATTCGTTTTATAAGGTACCTCGTAAGAAAAGTCGATTGGAACTTCTTGCTCCATCTTTCGGTTGCGTCTGCATACACCTCACTCTCTATCTCTCTCTCTATCTTGCTAAGAGATTAGTCTTATGTTTTCATGGACTAAGATGTAGTGTGTTTATTCTGTCCATGTTTCGAACGTCGTCATTGCAGCCACAATTGCGAAGCATTGTTGAAAATGCTTTAACTTTTTAACGAAATATTTTATTATTATACGCGTTTCAAACTGGAATATATTTTATCAAATTACACGCCAGAAGTTACAGAAATATGGACACCACCTCACATTTTGCTAAACACCAGCTTGAAAACAATAATATGAGCGATTTTACCCCTGAAAATTTACACGTTCTTCCAAAAGGCCTTAAAATGGATGCTCCTGAGAAAATAGAAATTATCAGACAGTTCAATTACCTTTGTAATGATTTTTTTTCCGCATCCCTCCCCACTCCTTTTCGATAAATATCTTTTTAAGTATTTACCTTCCCCACCTCACCAGCCCTTTATCTACGTGGCTCTCTCATCCCTGCCAGACTATTTGTATTTTCTTCTTCTACCCTTAATTACAACAAAATTAACGAAAAGAAACGATCATTCTGTACCTGGCGATGCCGTAAATCGAAGTAACGGGTCTAATAATAAATATGTTGTAGATAAGTACAAAGTATATATCTTTATGATGAATACAAACGTAAAAAACTTCAACGAAGAGAAGCCTGCCACTGTCAAGTTTTTTTGTCGAATAAATTAAAAAGTGAGTTATTTTGGTCAATTAGATCCAAAGAAACCTGGGATTTCCCTAGCTAATCTCTAAGTAATTCTATTCAATTTGATCTCCTTGAAAGTGTGACTCCTTTGCCTAATACATTTTCTATTCATTGCAGAAGTGGTTTGCATAAAATTACTTTGTCACAATTATATTCTTCGGTACATTTCAAAGTAAAGATGAGAATCCTTTTAAAAAATTGTGTAACGCGGTGATTAATGCTATGTAAGAGCATTGCTATCTTGGATTCAGATAGGCCTTAATACATGAACTTAGTGGTCTGTGGCTATGCGCACGTGAATGCTTGAATTAACCGAGTCCATAAATTTTCCTTATCCGAATAGTTCCATAGAGCAGATCGATACATTTATAACTTGCCTGCCATACGTCCTCTATAAATTCGCTCCGTCGTGCTAGGTTATTGCTAGGTTATTCCTCGCCGATAGGACAAGGAGACTAGGTTGAACAAAAAATATCTGCTGTTTTCGGAGATATTGGTTTCAGAGAGACCCAATGCATATGGAGCCTAAATTATGCTGTATTGTGTTCACGATATTTATAATTCTCACAACGGCGGCATTATTTTCGAAGCCTGTCTTCATTGAATCGGACTCTATACCATATTATTCACTATTGATTACTTTCAGCCATATAATATTTATAAACTAACATATTATTGGCATTATGACGTATTTCCTTGTAGATAGAAATGTTACCGATACTCTGAATGTATCATACTAAAACGATGGACATCCACTAATAGACATGTCCTTGCTTGAGATACTGCAATTTTTGCATGCATGCCAGGGTGTACTTCAGTCCTGCCTTTTTCAAATGTGATTACTCATATTGCCTTGGCATTGGCCGTGGGTTGGTGCTATTTCGAAAGAACTAATTGTTAAACGTGGTCTCCTCTGTTCAAAGTCGCTGAAGCAGCCTTTTATCATCTGCATTAATTTCTTTGCGCTACTTCTCGTGTGCGCTAACCATTTATAAGCATACATTTGTATTGCTGAGGAGGAATGTTTTCCGCTTCATTATTAACTAATGAACGTCATATAATTAAATTTAATTACTATTTTATACATTTTTTTAATTTTTATGTAATTGCAATGTACCAAATTTGGCACTTAAGACATTGGTAAATTAATTGAGCTAAATCCAGTGATATCCGCCGATTTCGGCACGTCTGATATTAAATGGTTAAACTATCGGAATAGAATATAGGAATTTGTCGGTCTATTGTATTTTCAAATCTTTTTGTTTTGCAAAGAAAAGCTCTCGTTACATTGTTAGCTCTCTGTTTAAGTGAATTCTTTGGCTAATTTCGTCTCTCACTTAAAATTATCTAAGCATATTTCCACGAATTACTGTATTGAACGACCAGCAGTATCGTCACGCAGGCGACATCAGTGTGCACATAATTGTAAAGCCATTTTGTTTAAATACTCATTCTAAGCGCGGCGAAGGGTTGGGAGATTGGGATAAAGTAGAGGGAGGGGGATGGAGTGGGAGAGGGTGGGAGGAAAGGTCTCGGGGGTGTTGGAGGCTTCGTGGGATGTCTGTCGTAGGTATGGCCATGATAAACCGTCTTTGGTGTAGGGCGGTTTCTAGGATCCGGGACTGCACCGTCGTCATGGGGATCTGTTTGTTGTGGTGACCTAAGTTCTTGCCTCCCATCTCAATGGCCTCAGTTCGAGTGCCCGTGAAGATTGAGATTTGTCAGTGGTGCTATGTGGAGAGCTTAAAGTACAGTGCTTCTTCCGTCGGAAGGTTAAACGTGGACGTGGAACCAAGGTCCCTTTGGCGTTTTTCGTTAACAGCAGGCCAATGCCGACGCCAGGCTTCTCTCCACCCTTCTTCCATTCCCCTGTTAAGTAACCTGCTCACTCGTTTTCATCGACCTGAATTAACTCAGCTCTCGTTCGCTTCTGAGGTAACCAAACAACTAGCAGTCTTAAGGGATAGAGGGAATTACTAGTAATAAGGAGTATCAATCAAGTACATTTTGTTTCACTGTTCAGTTGTCTCTTTTTCTTTTAATTCTTTATTTGAAATTTCTTAACATGTTTATGCTGTGCATCAAATTATTCTGTAACAATATTCACAATTTATGTATTTAATGACCAAGAATTTTCACTAAGTCGAGCATGAAACAATTAAACGTATTTATTCGTCTGGATCGTACTAATTACGGATTAACTCGTGGAAAGGCAGCGGTGGGTTTCGATTTACTCGATTGTATTTGCAACTACCCACCCGTCTCTTCTTCAGGCTTAGTGTTGTTCCTCAGAATTATTAGCAGTGCTTAATGTTAGGTTACTTTTAAGTACTCAGCTCTGTTTAGAATGCCCACTCAGTTAAAGATTGAATTGCCCACTTTGATTGGTCCACTGGAATCAATCCCACTGGATTGATTCCAGTGGACCACTCACACCATGGGTTGGTCGGAGACCCCGAAAGAAAATGCATACATATATATATATATATATATATATATATATATATATATATGTATATGTATATATATATGTATATGTATATAAATATAAAAGAAAAGGAAATAAATATAAAAGTATAAGCTAGCAACAAGGCGTTGAGGTTGGGGAAGGATAGGAAAGTAAATCAGTGGACACTCATTGGCAGATGATCCATGACGACACCGGTGTCCACTGCTTAGGGGGTAGCTTTCGGGCTAATGACCCTTCTTCAGCTGGAGGAGATTCACTACTAAGGAGTGTCACACTGGAGTTAGGAGTTTAGGGTATGTCTTGGTACGGGGTTGGTTGTTGGGGTAAGGGGATTGGTTGGAAGGAAGTGCAGGGGGGGGTTATCCTTCCCACCCTGCAGTTTTATATATATATATATATATATAAAGAAAAGGAAATAAATATAAAGGTAGGCGTTGAGGTTGGGGAAGGATAGGAAAGTAAATCAGTGGACACTCACTGGCAGATGATCCATGACGACACCGGTGTCCACTGCTTAGGGTAGCTTTCGGGCTAAGGACCCTACTTCAGCCGGAGGAGAGTGGTGAATCTTTAGTAATAAAAACATTCAAAGGCAACTCCAGGTAGTTAATTCTGTTTAACTATTATTCTTAGCCATAATTATTAGCGGATTGATTAGCTGTTATTCCTCCGGAGATTATTTTGGTAAATTCCACCTTCACCACCAATATTCTCAGGTCGGCTATTATTATACTCGGCTCACCTGCTTGCCTTAGATAGGCCGTAGGATCCAAGGATTAGATGAAAAATAAGTGTCTATAGTACTATAAGTAGCACTCATTCCTGTTTTCAGGACTGAAAATCGGATTTGATTCTTTTATCTGTTAACGTTGACCCATTAGACGATGCAATTTCGAAGCATACCGAATTCAGTTCAATTTTTAGCACTGAAGTAAGCATAGCGTAAAGCCCTTGTCCCATGGGAAATATTCACGTACATTTATTCGTGAAATCCATATTCATGAAACGCGTTTCAAGAACGTGCATTCCTCGATGTCACACGAGTAGGAAAATTTCATGAAATTGACGCTGACCGGCTGACGGTATGAAGGAGAATTTTTAGTTGTAAAGAATTTATAGCGCCTAATCTGTATCTTACGAACATGTAGCGAAAAGTTTTCCACGGCGTCTACGAGCCTAAGCATAATAATTGAAAGGAAATATTTGAAGCCTTCAGTATCGACTGAATGCATTGCATGAATGAATTGCATGAACAAACATGGAGTCACGATAAGGCGCATGAAAATCCCAACGTAGCAGTTCGCTATTAATAATGCGTTATTTATTGACTGAAATACAACAGGTGATTTAACAACACATTTTTGCACAAAATAATTCCACATCTGCCATGCAATGACATGGTATCAACAAATCGCTCAAATATACGGTCTATATGACACTAACCACTTACTTACCACAGCCTTATTTCACCACACTACAGCCTTATTTCTCTTGGTGGTAAAGATGGCGGTCTTCCACGATGTTATATTCTCAAGTAGCCAAAGTCATCTCTAGCAAGAGTATGGCTGAAGCGCATACTCAAGGAAAAAATTGATCATCTTTCGTGTTTCGTTAAGAATTTACAGTTACGTAGTTTTCAGAAATTCACACAATATAGGCATGCGCACACCAAGTCTGATTTGTGAGAGTTTGCATAAATTATTCACGAATTAATTTACGAGAACCTTGCCCTGCAACACCGGCTTAAGGTAGCTAGAACGGTAATCGTGAGTCATGGAGTGCACATTTTAATACTTTTTGAAAGTCGAAAAAAATGTTTAGACAGCATTTAATTTAATTGAATCTAGTTTTGCGTTGTAACACACCATACAGGTCGGAATGGAAATAATACAAGAATTATATTTTTAATTTTTTACTTAATTCAACCAGTCTAGCAGCCCTGAACACCTGGTTCGTATTAATTCTTCAAATATTCCACAGAGGAGAAGGACGCCTCGATAACTAAACTGTTTAAAGCACTCGGCGCGAAATCGAGGGATCCGAATTCGAATCCCAGTCAAGGCGAATGTTAATTCTCCTTTGGAATATCGCACTTATGTGCACTTGCGGGTGACTCCGTAAAGGGAAATACCGTGGCTAGTCCCAGTATCCTAAAATTGGTTAATTAAACCAATTATTATGACTAGAGTGCGGCGCAGTATGCAAAATTTAAGACGAAATTATATTGTAATAAGTGTATTTCTAAAACTGTACTAGCCAGATCCGCGATGTCTGTTAGCAACAATTAAAATAATCAGATGTATTATTTCGCGTTCAGGAAAAAATCTGTTGATATGTAATGGAATTGTAATGGCATGCATTTGATGAGCCTAAGCTACGTGGCTACATAAGGCTACGAGTTAAATTAGGGTTGGATTGCCAAAAATTCAAATCGGTATGATGAATTTTTTCACTTTTATAAATAGGTATCACTGATGAGAAAATGTATGCATAGTTTCGCGTAAATCTGCGCGCAAACAAAAGGAATCGCTCCAGACATACGAAAGGGCTTCAGTGCAGGAATAAACTGCTCTCCACTGGCCGTGGTTTGCTCGCCGGCAGTGGCAGTCGGCACTTGGGGTAGCGAGCGTTTGTCGAGGAACCGGCGGGCTGCGGAGGGCGCTCCTCTGGAATGTCGGGAGAGTCGAATTGCGCGAGGATTGCGCTGCTCTTTTCTCGGGAGTGAGAAGTTATGGGTTGGGAGTGGCACTGAGTGGCTGAGTGGGTTGGGAAGGGGGGGGGGGCGGTGGGTGGAGAGCGTTGAAAAGTCTAATTACCCGCGAGAGAATATGTGCTCATTTCCGAATCCTGCCGAGTTCCCTCCCTCTCAGACGTAAATTGAACTTTTCACGGGATTTACTCGGTTGAGCCCCAATATAAGTTTGGAGTTTGAATCTCTTCTCATTCCCTGGCTGGTTTCCGCTTGCATTCTTAACTTTCACCTTCCTGATGTCTGCAAGGAAGCATTGCCCATCTGGTGGCTGACTCGCATTTCATTCATTACGGATTATCAAAGGAATCTCGGCTTCCTTAGAGAACGGGAGCCATTTGGGGCATTCGGTTATTTTCTCGAGTGCTTGAGTAATTAGTGTGCAGTCTCTTTTTGCGCTATGCCTTCCCAGTGATTTAGAGGTTTTATGAATATGAAGGGAGAGTTAACTGCTTTAATCAAGTAATATGTGCTAGTGCTAAAAATAGAAGCACTTTTAAGGAATTGAAATGCAGTTCAGAAGGACGTACGCAATGAATTATATAATTAGCATTACAGAGCGTTTATATTAGTGAACAAGTACCGGAAAAAGTAGGAAGTTGCTTAAATAATTCCCGCAAAATTACTGTGATAAATAAATCATGTCCAGGATTATTATTTAAATAATGATATTTTAGGATTTTCTATGCATGCAAAGTTGAGAGGCAATTAAGAGCTCGTCGTTGAAATCATAGTCATCGTCATTTAAACCATAATTATTTCGCAGTATAAACATTTGTTCACTTTTTATACAATCATTTGTGCAGTGTAGATCTGTGAATAGGATTGTTTTAATTGCAACGTTTCATACTTTAAGTTTTTGTGGGTCGTCGGGGGGAGTCTCTTCGCGGTAACCGTAAATTGAGCCTTCATTTGATGGTTTCATGTGTTGGGCTGGTCTTGGAGTTGAGAACGCAGAACGCTTCTAAGCTTTTTCTACGCTTTTTGGGTACACTTATATTCATGCTACTCAGCACCTCCCATTGTATTCCACCGTGACTTCCAATGGCTTCCGGGTGCAACTGCGTCACTTTTCAGAAGGCTGGAAGGGAATCGTGTGCTCATTCGCTACTCATCCTGTAACTTGTTATCCCTTTTTCTTCCCAGCGGAACGGAGAGTCTCATAGGAACATGCAGATATAAAGATTTGGGTGAGGCTTTCAAACTTTTTAATGCCATTCATAGACTCATCTCGTGCATAAACGTGATGAAACGGAGTTGCAAGGGAGGTTTTAGAAGAAATACTTCGCAATAATGTGTTAAATTTAGATACCACCTGTAAGATATTTTTGCGAGGATAAATTGTGGAGCGAGTAAATTTTCTTCTTCCTTACTGAAAACGTTCTGAAGGAAGTCATTATTTTTTCTGAAAAGTATAACAAGCTTTTTAATCAGCAAGGTATCGCAGTCAAAGAAAGGAAGTGTCATTCAATGGCAATTTATTATTAACAAAGGTCTTTCATGGCATGATGTGTGGTCTCATAATTGATGCCTATCAAACTGAGGTTTTTGAAAAAGTTAGTTACTATTTCCCATTTTTATGTTTCCTATCAGAGTCATATGTAGCAGTGGCTCGCATAAAAAATGGGAATAACTAGTAAAACGGAAAATTTAGTTATCAACTTGTGTACCTCTAACGTCTTTTAGGACCTCTAGATGAATCATTGATTTGTGAATACCATGTTACAGAAATGCCATGGGGGGCTGTGGTAGTTACCAGAAGTGGCAATGACTTTCTACGCTTGATGAGCTGCATCTCTCTCAGTAAATCCTACTAAATAATGGCAAATGCATTGCATAGGCAAATCTTCAAAATGTAAACCGGAAAAGAATACACGAATGTTTTAAGGCAAAATGGTGATATATAAAATTGCATGGTAACTATTTGGCTTTGAAATTAAATACATTATGAAATGAAATGAATCGATTCCTGCGGTGTTATTTTCATAAAATTTCATTGTGCAAGCAAATTCACTCTTGAATGCGCATAAAACAACATTTTTGTCGTGAAATTCTGAAAAAGCATATGCATTTACGACAATATATTTAATAAAATTAAGGAGTCAAATGCGAAAAATCTATGTAAATAGTCTTTTAAAAAGAAAAACATGTTTATTGGAGAAATTTCAATCTTTCATGCAGCCGTTCATTAATTTTCAATGTTGTTGATGAATTCAAATGATAAACCTTGACATTTTTCATTGCCCATAAAGGACTGAATGTAGACAAACTCCCAGACCCTTGCCACTATTTACAAGAATGACATCTTTTGAAAGCCCTCATACATAGTGAGCCTTTCCTCAAATGTGTGTAACTTCAGATTGGTTCTAACTTACTGTGAAGGAACTCAAACAGCAGAAGGCTTGCGGCGAGCCTCCCCGGGCTGCATCCAGTTTTTTTAAGTGGCACCCATATTTTAATGATACTGGCCTCATGCTTTGGCCTACCTTCAGAGTTTAGTGTTTACTGTACTTCCACGCAAGTTTCCTCTGCATTTCGAATCGGCTAGCTATGTGCGTACACAGCCAATTTTAAATAATCCTTACGATAAATTGCATGTGTGTTTCAAGTGTTTTCCGTTTTACTAATGGTCGTATGTAATTTAGTGAAAAAGCAGTGAAATAAACCCGATTTTAGGAGAGAATTCATATTTAAGATTATTTCAATATCTCAATGAAAATGTTTGCGGCGCTAGCCTGTAGGTTTCTCAAGCCACAAGATCTAGAACTGTATTAAAGTTAAAGTGACTGCTCCTGCAATTACTCGAATAATGCTGACAAGTTTAGTTACTAATCTATTGAAGGTCTCCACTTCCTTTCGCTTTCCAAGGAAGTAAAGTGCTTGACTTCACTAGTTTTTCCGCTGACCTGACATATATTAGCCAATATAAAATAGGGTTGAGTCGATAGAAATTCAAATTGCGTAAATGATAGCTCGCACCGGGCATATTTTCTTTTGTTTCTTGTCCACCTCAGAAATAATGTATTTACGAATTGTGGTAAATATTATAATGAAGGCTTGGAAGAAACACCTAATAGTTTAGAGGAATTGGAAGGTAAATATGACATTTCAGCAGTGCATGTCTTCATGATGGCCGACAAAATATCCTAAAATCCCTTTTCTCAAGTGAGGTATCAATATTCAATGAGAGCGATATATTGAAATGTAATACTTGAAGTTTAGTTAGCCTGATTCCAAATTAGCCTTACTCTGATAGGTTACATGTTTTTTCCTTCTTTCATGTGTGACTGAAGTTTAATTAGCCTGATTCCCTTACTCTGATACATGTTTGTTTTTCTTTCATGCGTGACATGAAACCGTTATTGCAATAGCACGATGACTGAATACCTTCAGTTAAGGAATTAGTTTTCATATAGGTAGTTCGAGCGAGATATCATTTCATATAAAATTCAATTATATCGGCGTCATCGTCACGAAAAAATATTTGTAATGATACCAAAATATCAACCACCTACCGTTATAGTTATGATGATATTTGCTAAAACTTTTAAGCAGTTTTCTGCAGCACAACCCACGGCTATGCGCTCAAGGGAGAATTTATTTTGAAAAAATGAGGAATATCTGACGTATAGATTGCGTCAGAAATTTCATGGTATGTAGTCCGTAAGCTTTCTTAACTATTTAATGAAATAAATTTATCAATCGTAATACGGCGTACAAAATCTTTAAAAAATTTTGGTTCTGAAGGCGTTTCCAGCGTACCGCGTGAAAGGATGAGTCAAGCTAAAGTTAAAATATTAAGTATGGTTATTTAGTCAATAAATGAGAATTTCAGTGGCATAAAACAATGATTTTTCCTCATTGATGTTACAATATACACGTCATGATCACAGCTATTAAAATTAAAAATTGGGAATTAAAATTACTAGAGAAAAGTCTCACTCAAACTACCTTAACTAAGTACTAGTGAATACGCCCACTTGAGTTTATAACTTCCGCTTGAAAAGATCGCGGTGACATATTGAAAGGGGATTTGATTGACATCCAAGACTTCCTGAACTCGCTTTCTGATCTCAGGTCGGGTCGTATTGAAATACGACTCCGTTATAACCCTTGCCGGAAGGCAATGTACAGCGGTTCAAATGCAACTTTCGGGAACATTTTCAGATACCAGTAGATCACAGCACCATGGTGGTCAATTCACCTTAAGTGAAGAAACTCTCCCTTATGTGAAGTCCTGAGTTCTTCACCAAACGCTCCATCAGTGCATTGTATCTACATCTACAAAATACCCTGCAAGCCTCCTCAAGGGCGTGTGGCAGGGGGTAAGTAGTCACGAACATGCATTACACTATATCCTAAAGTTAGTGTAACTACGACTATTGATGCATTAGCATAAATCGCTAATGCTTGTCACGAAGTTTCAGAAGCATCCACTACACTATAGATATGTTGTCAATGTAGTATTTAAGTATTTTGTAACTTTAAACCATAACCATTAAAATTTAGACTTATCTATTATGCAAGTTCCAGACCAATTTTTTCTCTGACGACGTTAATAATAGTTTACGAAATCCGTCATAATACGGTAGACCAGATATTGAGAATGGAATTCGGGAGCTATACGGCAGAACGGACAGATTTAAAATGGCATTTTACCCGCGAACGATGAGATACCATAACAGCTGCCAATGTGACTTTTTAACTAGGTTTGTCGATAGATAATGTAGCTCTTAGCAGTAGTAGTTTCCCCCTAATACTTGTTTACTTATTTGATACCTAGTACTTACAGCATGCCTTCGGGTGTTTTTGCTATAACTCTTGAATATCTGTCCATTTATGTAGTTGCAAAGTACATAAATACTAATGGTCCATCTAACAACAGTAGCATATCTATAGTGTAGTGCATGCTTGTGAGGCTTCGCCTCTTGACAAGCATTAGCGATTTATGCTAATGCATCCACATCACGCCGCTCAACCTTGAGGTGGCTTGCAGGGAGTTGCAGGGTAGATGTAGATGTACATAAACAGACAGCGATTCAAGAGTTTACCTGAAAGAATACACGTTATCCGTTATTTATTCACGTTACTTTACACGCACGTTATTTATATCGTTCACATCCATACGATTATTTATGATCGATTTATATCGTTCATTTCCACAATTATATCATTCTCATTCGCTGGAGAAATTCTAGTAGCTCACTGAAACGGAAGCCGGGGAGCACGTTGGGAGCGCAAACAGATGCCAGTGGTGTCCACTGCTGTGGGAGGAGTTAAGCCGTGTTCGAAACGGCTCCTAAGGGCCCTTGAAGGGCGCTTCGATGGTGGCGGCCATCTTGCGAAGGGTGTACGAAACGTTGGGGGCCGCTTGAAGGGCCCTTGGGAAGGGGTCGGATCGAAGGGCGCAAGCGATGCACACTTGCTTCCCCTTTCTCGTTGCGCTCCAAGCCATCTTGAGGTGGAGAATCATGGGACTTGTTTTGTGATTGGTGCTTTTGTGCTGGGTTTCAAAGTGCGGTGGGATAACTTTGATCATGTTCATATATACTATATATAACTATGGTGATCCATTCTGCTCAAAATTTGACTTGGCTTCTAGTTGAAAACAATATAATCACCTAGTAAGAAGCATCTAATGAATGTTTGTTTCAGTACTACTTTATTATAAAATATTATATCGATGTTTTACGTGAAATGTTTATTTCTCACAATTATGAAGTAATATGGGTTTTGATTCTTACGAATTGTTAAAATGCCAATTAAAAGCATTTAATTCAAAGGTATTGTGTTATGACTGGTTTACGTTAACCGCAAGTTGACGTTCATCTTCCATTTACTTTAAATTAACTTAAAATTTTGAATTTTGTACAGTAAATAAGTCTATTGGTAAGTTGACGGGAGCTTTATCAAAATGAGATGTACTAACATAACATGCGAGATAATACATCCGGGTCTGAATAACTAAATAAATTACTTCTACTACCATACTTCATTAGGTAAACTAAACAACTTAAAGTGCATTAGGCAAATTTCAACTAGAAAATTATCAAATACCTAGTCATTATAATGACGCTGTAGCATCATAATACCTACCAATGCCTGTGTTAACGCTATTTATTATTTGAAAGTTATATTTTAGGTACCAGAAAATCTTGCTTTCCTTAAAGAAACTACTGTATTTAATTTTGTTCTGTAGATCTTATAATATATCTATTTACAATCCATCAAGAAGAAGACGAGAAAAGAAAAGTTTACAAATGCGGAAGTAACTTTCATTCCACGAAATATCACTACTGATACCTACGCAAAATACTAAAGCACGGAATGAAGAAAATGGTTAGCTACGTATAGCTATTAATCCAAATGACATGAAAGCTGTTATTAAAAGAAATCCCTAATTCCACAAAATTCGGACATCGGGAGAGAATAGTAGACAAAATTACTTCAAAAATTGAGTTAAACAGTAATATTAGAATATCTATAATGAAAATAAGAACAAAAATGAGTACCCTATAGTTAAACATATTTAATTGTATTTTTTATTTGCATTACAAGATATTAAAACAGCAAATAACTAAATGGAAAAGATCAATGCAAAAGTTAACTGCTTCGCAAAGAACTCATTCAGACTTTATTTGTTCTCAGTATATTTTTTCGCCAATGGTGGCTCTAGCGTCGATTCGGGGCTTGGGAAGTGCCCTTTCGAAGGGGCATAAAGGCGCAGGGGGCAAGTGCCCTTCGTTTCGAGCACGGCTTTAGGGTCAGCCTGGTGGACGCGCCGTGCCTGGAGCATTTACCGGTAGCGTTTTGTGCACTGGCCTGGTTTGCCTTTGGTGGGGCACCGGACACGTGGTCCGAGGCTGGTGAATAGGATAAAGTGCTGAGTTGAGTTAGGGGGGCTAAGGGGGTCGATTCGCGGGGCAAAATAGTGTAGACCCGGGAGGTGGAATGAGGAAAGTTACCTTGAGTAGGCTGAGAGAGTTAACAGGATATCTAGAGATGGTAGAAATGACCTGAGGTGGAGGGAATGATCAGTAGTGTACACGCAGGTGGAATGGAGGAAGATGCAGGAGAAGGATCAGAAGGGTGGAACTAGGCGTCGTTGACAGTGGAGGTGTATTTTTAATATTTTTTGAGGCATGAAAGGCGAGGCTTTGCATGGCAAAATAAACAGATCGGAGGTCAATGTGGAAAGGTGTGTCAGGTTTTTGCCTCGCTTGGCTACAGGAAAGGGATGTCTGCTTAAATATTTAAAGTCTAGGACGTGGAACATAATTTATTCTGGTGACATCCCTTTTATGCGCTGTATAGCTGCGGGTATGACCACGGTGAGTAAGAATTTCTAAGCTGTAAAGGTCCTTCGCATTATTCATAACCCTTTCAGTGCGGAAGATGCAAGTGTGAGTTATGTATGCATACTTTCCAGGGACGTATGTCTCTCGGAGGGAGTCAAGCTTGTGACGCTGTAAATGTTGCCCTTGAAGGGCTCCTACCGTCTCCTAGAGATTCCATGTTAGCCTCTCCTGCGTCAGTGTGGACTTTACGTTTGGTTAAGGTGCATCGTTTTCGGGTGGATGTGTTATAATTTTTAGTGACATTTTTCCGTTCTAAATCGGACCCTTGGAAAAATAACTCCGGGCTTAAAGGGAGTATCGATCTGTATCTATTATACATATAACTTGGGAGAAGAAGAGGGAGAATCATCGACGGTAGCATTGAAAATGCCGATTTCCGTTTTAGAATATTTAGCATGTCGTATTCCTACGCATTCGCGGGAGGTATTGGTGACAGTTCGAATATCTCGAGGGGCTGCCTCACGGGTTAACGGGGATTGACGGGGGTTCAGTGGTTATCGCTTTGGAAATTAGTTGATTGACTCTCAGCGAACAATCAAGAATTTAATTCACAAATACGTGATACAATAGTTCGCAATTCACACGCTGTGCGCACTTCTAGAAGGGGTCCAGCCACAAACGTCTCTTCTCCTCCCGAGTCTCCAACTGCTTTCTTCAATAGCTTATTGTTACAATCCCTCACTCATTCCCCCCGCGAGATAACCCTGCGAGGTCAGTGGCCCTACTTTTAGTCAACACTGCTCCACTCCAGGCGAAGACGAACATTAATTCCGAAATACTTCCTGTGATTTCACAAAGAGGTGAAACCTCTCGTACTTGTTGGAATGCAACTTGCAATAGATGAAGGCTGCATACTTACGGGCATTTCACCGCGTCGTTGTTTTTAGTGACTACAGTTTCGCCTGCGTCGCCAGCAGGCGTCTTCAGGTCGAAGTGATGATTCTGGTAATTGACGACCTTATATAGGCCCGTTGCTCAGTCCTGATTGGTTGCGTCATTTTTTCCGTCGGTGCCAATATTTCCCCGCATGCAAAATTTACAAACCCATAAATTTCTCAATAAATCACCTGAGGATGTTGCTTTACAACGAAACTATGGTTTTAAACAATAAAATACCCAGTGGATATTGCAGTATTAGAAATTTTCCTTTCATTCCTTCCATGGAGTTTTTACTGACATCAGCAGTGTGTGTTAATATTGTTTTACTTGAATGTTTAAAATAAGTCGCTTTGAGAATTGTATCGCTATGAGATGAGCCAAGATGAGCTGAGAATTACAACTACAAATTATAGTGACTTATAAAATATTTTTCATAGGCCGCGAATGAAGTCATAAAAACATATGCCAGTGTTGAGCTCCTGTTAATATGATTTCACATTTTATTACGTTGCCTTGCAAAAATTTTTTCTAATGTTCTGACATCATCCCTTTTAAGACATTTGTTTTTCGAGAAGTTTTCACCATTAATAGGGATGAAATTGATTGAGTGGAAATGGAGGATAAAAGCGTTAACTGCTTTCTTCGTCCGCAGAAGAAGGAAATGCTGAAAGAGACAAATGAATGAACGTATGAGTAATTATGCTTCAGGAGTTTAGTATGCTGATAGCTAGTAACACGAGTATTGGTAGTATGAAAGCATTCTGTTTAAACATATTTGTAGTGTATGGCAGTGGAGCTTGAATGGTAGCAAAAGAACAAAGAAGATTGAAAGGAATGAAAATTAGGTGTTTTTGAAAAAGGATATGTATGGAAAGATTTTATAACGGTTGAATGGAGAGAATCACTGGTTAAAAAGTCAAACAGAAAGATGGGAATATAAGATATTTTTATGATAAATTGATGGACATTGAATATACAAACTCATTAGACATATTTTAAGGCATAAAAGCTTAAAATTATCAATACCGTATACATCAATCCTTGGCCAGAATCACCCAGGAAGACGAAAAACGAAATGCATTGGGGGGGATGCATATGAGAGATGCTAAAATTAAGGATAATTAATTAAATTAAGGGGTAAGAGTGCAGAGAAATGAAGTGATTGGCTGTGCAAATCCTACCTTCAGATTGTTGACTGCTGACGAAAGATATGAAAAATATGAGTAGATGTATTTCATCGGCATTATATTCCTGTATTTTTTTCTTAAAATAATGATGAATTTCGTCCTTTAGAATGAGATGATATTTTGGTCGTCCTGCGTAGCTATTTTCATTCAGTTATTTCTTTCAGAATGCTGAATACTCTTATTCAAAATGAAATCTTTTTAGTATTCATATGATGCCATACACATGTGTACATTTATGATGATTGCTGACGATTTTACTCGCAATTTGAAAAAAATGCCACAGCACCTTTTCATCGAATTTATTTGCAGGGGTGCGCATAAATAATACTCATAATTCACCGTCTTTGCACCTTTGTGGGTGGTCTCATCCACGTTCTCCCACGACCCTTCCCCTCTTACAATAAATCCTGCGGAGAATTCGGGATTTAGCCCAAATTTCGCTTGGGCCGAAAGAGTACTCTAGCTCAGACGGAATCCTAGGGAAGAATGGCGCGATTTGAGTGGGGGTGTGGAGGAATCTGGCCTGGCCCACTGGGCTCCCCGCTCCGTATCTTCCAGTGGGAGGGGCTTGCTCTTCTTGTGGGCCTGCTCGGCGGTGGGGGAAACCCCACATTCCGGCGATTGTAAGCGGGGCACGGGGAGCGGGAGAGGGGTGACTTTTCCCTATCTCCCTCCATGTGGACGTTACGACATGGGACCAGCAAACCTCTAGACGTTCATCGATATTTCCGAATCAAGGGCTCGTAGAAAGAGCTTGACCAAATGGTAGTACACTTTAGTATTCGTGATTATGGTGAGTAGACGGCTTTGGTCGTTTTGTATCACGAAATACGAAATAAAATAAAATAACCTTAGCTAACATATATCCAGCGTAAAAATAACCTACCGAATACATTTACAGTAGCGATCTCTCCGCGCTGAAATCATTCCGATGAGAGCAGGACTATCCCCAGCTGTTGGGTTTATAAGTTCTTGGCACGCTTACATACGAATACGTTGTCAACGTGTGAGTGGTTTTCGCCAAATATTGAAACTTAAATGTAAGTTATAATGGAAATCTGGTAAAAGTGTTATTCGCAGACTTTAAAGTCTGCACAAAACAACTCAGAGTGATGACCGATTTTTTTTCCTGCCTGCATTTTGTTCAGAAAAATTGGGGCTCATGTTGTCACTTCGGTGTCCACCCCATTCACAAGTCACTCTTCACACATAGCCTATCCTTATGCTCTCGACACTGCAGCCGTAAAAGCCTAAGTGGACCCTCATAAACCATCTCCAAGTTCACTCATATATTCGGTCTTAAGTAGGTTCGATGGTTTCACTCAACTAAATAGAATTCGATAAAACTTGATGAAAACAATACGAATATTGTTGCAAAACAACCTGAATTTTTTTCAGAATTATTTTCCGAAGATATTTTAAGATATCTGATCGAGAAAAGTGCATGAATTTACATGGGTTCTTAGTTGAACACAAGGTACAACTAGCTGTGTTAATCGAAAAGAACCTCATCTAGCAAAAATAATATATCGATAGAAATCAATGTATATGAAATAAAGCGTTATACATTTCTCTATCGACGATGTAAAATATTTTGTTTTTCTTAAGTAGAAAAGATTGTTTTCGATGAATAAATTAATCATACCTTGCGTTCCCGTAAGAACCCGCGTAACTCCATGCCCATTTCTCGATCTGATATATTTAGAAATATTCGGTCAATAATTATGAAAAAATACAGGTTGCTTTAAAGCATCTTTATGAATTATTCCGGCAAGTTTAATCAAATTCTCTGTTGAGTGACACCACCGAGCTTCCTTAAGGCTGTCTAAGAGGGCAATTATGTCAGCGATGTAAAAATTACTAACATCAGCGCCGAAAACTCGGAAGAACATTTGCGACTTAATTTGAACTCGGCACATAGCAGCCTGTTTACACGGTGCTAATTACAGTGCTCAGTAGCGCTGTCAAAACGTTTTGTGAACAACAAACTCTAAACTAACTGTTGTCGTAATGGTGCATGTACAGTATCGTAAACAAAACATTGAAAACAAGCAAAAGAAAAACCATTTCTGCAAGTTTGAAAATGACACTTTCTCCTCTAAAATAGATGCTTCGGAGATGTGCGAGGTGAGATGGGGTGGTAGTGGGGACTGTTGCAGCTAGCTATAAGGCGGGAAACGAGAGCCAACGCGGAGTAGCTATATCACAAAATGCAAAATTTAGGAACATTGAAGTAGGCATTGAAAAAGTGAGTGACAGTGCACTGCTTGTAGAAATAAATGCACACAAAACGAATGCCGTATTGGTTCAGGTGTACATGCATTCAAGTAACCATAGGGAGGAAGAGGTAGATGGGGTGTATGAGTTAATAGAAGAGATAAATAGAGAATTCCCGGGTGATAAAGACTTGATAGCTATACATTTACATCTACGAAGTTCAGTGCAAGCCACCACTAGGGTGTGTGGCACGGGGTGATTCCACACCAGGCATGCAGCACTCGTCCCAGCACAAATCGGGACCTCGCACGTTCCCCCGGTCGCTAGGCTCAGACCAAAAAGGAGTCAGGAGAACAGTGCACAGTCAAACCAGAAACTGGGAGAGTGCTACGTAAATGAACATTCAAACATGCATTACAATGCTAAAGACACATCTAGTGGTTAATATTACTAATACTATTAATTTATCAATGCTACGAGATGCTACTTCATGCAAAGAACAAAAGAAAATAATATCGGACATATCAAGTGGTGTGAAGTGTTAGTAATGATTCCATGTTATTAAGCACAAGTGAAAATACTAATCAACCTATTGAGGGTGGGAGTTACACATGATTGATCTATCGATACTATTATGATCCCTTATATATTATATTATAGTTATTATAGGTCACCTGAGATGCAGTGGTGGGGAAGAAGAGGATAGCTATGAAGTGGGAGGGTATGGGCTAGGAACGAGGAAAGACCGCGGGGAGAAGGTAGTTGAATATAGTAGGAGGAGAAAATTATTAGTTGCAAAAACTTAGTTTTTCTCGAACTAAACTCATCTCGTCATAGAAGTGGAAGGTCATGAACTAGGGCAAGTTGAGAAATGAATTGACTTGGGTTGTACGTTTGAAAAAAAGAGGATAGTAGCACATATATTAGGAGGAGGATTGCGCTAGCAAACGAAGTGTTCAGCAAGAGGGAGCTGACAATGGGGACCCTGAGAAAGGATGTATAGAGGAGGCTGGTGAAGAGCTTGATATGAAGTGTAGCGTTGTATGGGGCAGAAACGTGGACTTTTGAGAAGTCGGAGGAGAATAGGATGTACGCGTTCAAGATGCGGGTGTGGAGGAGGTTGGAGTAAGTGTGGTGGACGGAAAGTAAGACAAACAAGGAAGTTCTCTGTGTGGTTTGTGAGGGAAAAACTTCTGAATGAGATTAGGTTGGGAAAAATAGGTGGTTGGAAGAGGTAATGAGTGGCGGAAGGCTGCTTAAGGTCGTGATAAATGGAAGGATGTTGAGCTATTGGGGACGGGAAAGAAGAAGAATATGTTGCATAGACAGGATGAAGAAGGGTAGGTAGTATGCTGAATTGAAGAAAGAAATATTATAATTAGGTTGGGCGCTGCACATGTAAAATCTAGATGGTTTTTTCTTTCTTCCATTATAATTTATCTTTACCTGGACTGGACTACTTAAGACTGGACTTAATGGGCTACCATAATGAATGAATGACATATCCCAAAAGTCCTCCGAAGATTATTTTAGTAGATTCCAGCTCCACCGGTGGCGTTTTCTCGGAGCACATTTGACTCGTCTACTTCCCTGTGACTGGAATTTTGACCCAAAAATGGGATGGAAAATAAACACAGTACTTGATTTTCATTACTGGTGGTGGAATTTGGTTCTTACGTCAGATACCATAACACCCATTATACGGTACGATTTTAAGTGTACATTATTTAATTCAATTTTCAGCACTAACGTAAGCATAGTATAAAAGATTTTATACACATATTGAAAGTTCGTATGCAATTTTCAGAGCAATATATGTCTGCTACTATTTTTATGGATATCAAATAGAAGCAATTATTAGTTTGTTTCGATTTTTTTATAATAAAACTGCTCTCGAGCCTTTTGGTAGTTTTGTTTTTCGTAGGTAATCTTCAGCGTATTTCATTGGAGGTCTTCTAAGGATTGTCTTTACAATCAAGTTTATCCGTGGAAGTTTTAGCGCTTGATTGAAGACTGAGTGAGTTATTCACTTTTCATAAAACGTAGCGGAAACCAAAATTCGAGCTGATTTACATTCATTTCGAGGGAAGGCTCCTGGAACAGGTGGCGTACGTTATTAAAAAACTTGAGCCGTTAAGGCCTTTTATGCACCGACTTTGAGGTGTTAGACGTGCAAGATTTTTTCCCGGGGTCCATCGGGAAATGTGAAGTTCTTTTCTCAGAGGATAAGAGCCCTATTAGTCATGACCTAATGCAAGGTTGGGAAGCTACGAGGATGCAATTTAATGAGGTTCTTTTACCAAGAGTTACCATATATTCCGAATATTTACTGCCCTACGCAAGTCATTTCCTATGAGAGTAAGTACGCGAAATGCGCTTACCGTTTTAAATTTACTGCCCTAAGATAGTCAAGTTTTATAATACTCGAGTATTTACTAATGGTGCTCTCACCCATATTGATCAAGTATTTCCTCAAATCCGTTGGATGGTTTTTAGTGGCAACATATATCCTTTTATCTTCAGTCAGAATTCCCCAGCAACAAAAGTTATGTAAATATTTTACGGCCCTGGTTTCGGTGGTTTAAATGCCTCATCTGGAGACCCTAGGGTCGTGGGTTCGATGGGTGGGTTAGGGCCTGGGTGGATTCATTAACTCCATTGACATGGTTGTTTTTAAATGCTCAATATTGTTGGCAATATATCTCTCTTGATTAATTTTAAGGTGGTTGGTAAATAAATAAATCACATTTCTTGTTTCCTGGAGTGCATTAAATAGATCGAAAATGCAGGAAGAATTACGAATTAAGTATTTCTTGATTATTTCTGTGCGGAGCCTGTGTGTTCCTCACATCACTATATTTGATCTAAGGCCATATACAAACAAGCGGAGTTAGAATAGAGTCGGAAGATGGAGTTCACGGTGGAGAAAGCCATAAATCAATCAATCATATCCATCCCTGGAAACCTTTGCCGTTTATGTACACGCTCGGGAGAAGCTTAACTACAAAGGGATGGTCTGATTTACTTCACATCATGTCGGCGAAGCGGAAGTGTTCATTCTATCGAGAATATTTTCGAGTATATTGTCTGCTTGAGGGTAACCATGCTGGCTTGCCTATAGGTCGTGAAACTTGGAGTAGCCGTCTGTGATCTGGAGTGGTGATGTACTCATGCCAGACGAGAGCTCTGGGTGTAGCGTGCGTATATTTCCTTTGCGCGTTCGGAGATGGGGCGGTGACTATACACTCGGGTTGTGAGGGGCCCTGGAGCACCGTCAGTAATAGAATAGGTCAACCGTCGCACCGAATCTTTGCGTGGATGCCCTTGAACTGTGGGATGCTCTGGAATTTACTTTTTCAGTGGAAATGAATGTTTTCTGACTCAAAATAACTCTGTCTACCGTGACATTACCGATTAGAGTTTATTACAGATGTCTCTCTGTCTATTGGCAAAAGAAAAAGCAAAACGACAACAGCTAATAGAGTGGAATGCAAGTTGCCGCTTAGATGTTTGCATTTTTCATTCATCGTTAGCTTTGACATGTGGTAGACGGATTTAAAACTCTTTCCGCTAAAATATTGATTTGTGGGTGTCAATTGCCTGATATTATTAAAGATTTTCCAGTGCGGATACAATTTCCATTTTTTCGTTTTAGCCAGAGTTTCAACATCAATTAACGAACTAACTGTGACACTATTTTTACTGTGGATACTGATGCTGAGAGCTCACCTCGTGAAATAGGAACCGTAAAACTTTGGAATCTTGTTCAAATCGAATTCTTATGGCGTGTTGAAGGGTAGGTGCACAACATTGCAGCAAGAATGGAAATTAAAGGTAGGTGCATTAAGGCAAACAATTTCTCACGACAGTAATATTGAAACAATAAATGTATCTCTGACAAAATGAAGTTATAAAATTCCCCGAATCCTTACGTGCAATTTATCGACCGTGGTAAATATGTTGGTCATGATAGATTTTTGAATATGGATTCAACCTCAGGCGTGGTTGTTGTTCTTGTCTTAGGACTAAGGTATACTGATGGCGCTGTTTTCCATAGGTAGTGTTAGCTCCTAAAAATCGCAGTGTGTTGAAAATTTGAAGCAGATATTTTTCCCGAAGGTTAGAGTTTTTTATTTCCAGCTTAATCTCTGTTTAGTCATTACAAAGATTCTAACGTATTATTGGCGTGTTAAAGATTAGTTTAAGATTTCCAGCTTAATCTCAGATTAGTCATTACAAAGATTCTAACGTATTATTAATGCCAATTTTATCCCTGAAATTTGGATTATATTTGGATGATATGATTCATCGCCAATAATAGCGAAAATATTTAACTGGCCCTCAACTTTATGCCATTAAAAATAATGAGAACAACGAAAAGGTCATGGAGAGAGGCCTAGAATGAAAGATAGTTACCATCCAAAAATTTCTGTTCCATCTATAAACTTAAATTATCGCCTCCTTCCCTGGTACAGTGCCGGAATGGGAGGCCATCCTTCACCCCGGACATGGTGCACGAGCCGGCCGATGCTTAGCAATCTCACAATGACCCGTAAGCAGTACGTAGAAAAAAAACTACCAGGCATAATCGTTCCTCGTCTCCCGCCGACGACGCGTTTTTTGTTTGGCCGTCGCACGAGAATAACGACTCTTGATTCGGGGAACTGAAAACATTTCCGTGAGAGAGCAAACCGTTGCGGGAGAAAGATGATACGCCCGTCGTTTCGGCGAGTTGGTCGACGCCCCACGGAAATAATCGGGGGACGACATTTACGGCGACACTGACACGGCAACGGAGTATTCTCGCGTGGAAGGGATTAGAAATAGGCTTACCATTCGTCCCGGTTTGAAGGGTGTGTCCCGGTGTCCCGCCCGGTTGGTGAATATTTCTCGGCTGACTCCAAAATGTCCCGAAATGTCTCCTTTTTAGGTCCGCTGTCTACTGCATTAAGAAATGTGCAGCGACAAATGTATGGCGAGGAATGTGTAAATCTAAAACATTGTATTGAATTGTATCTAGCATCCTCGAAAGCTTTCCCGTTGGCCCCAGAAGAATTACTTGGGGTGGGGTTCAGCCACTCCACTAGTAGTAAGATTCGAACTCAGAACTCCTGAGTTTGACAATAGATCAAACCACCACAGCTTGCGAGTAATTATTTTATTTTATCATTAATATCAAATTCTAAAAAAACTGTTACCATCAGCTTAACATTTATAAATGGCGTCCCGATTTGTCTCTTCAAAACTAGGTTTTCCCGGTTTTGGGACATTGGAATACGGCGTTCCTAAATAGAAACGTAAAAGGAAAAATAATTCAAAGTCGGAATTTGCAGCTGAATATTTTTTTCTCTCTCTCGCATAGAAAATCATTAGCAATGATAGGGAAGATGGATCTCCCTGATAGTCGCACTCATTTTTCTCCCCCTCCGTAACGATTGGCAGATTATCCGGTGAAGGGGTGCTTTTTGGCGCGGGGCGGAAAGGCAAGCACCCATCAGCCTTCATATCTACCAATCTCCCCTCATCTCAGGGAACTGCCACACACTCCTAAAAGGGTCTCTCTGACTGATTGGAAGGCCATGCTGTCCTGACGTGCCCGCGTCCTTCGAAGTAATCTCCGGCGGTTACTAGATGAGACCTTCCCGACCGAGTGGCGGCGTTAATATCGCGGAATAGGACGGATTGCCTGATCCAATTTTTCTTCCCACGCCCGCCTCCCGTATCCCTGACCCTCCCAGCTGCGCCTCCCGGGGATCGGGGCATTCCACGGGCTAGACTCCCCTCGCTGCACTCCCTCCAAACGGCAGCCTTGCAGGGACCCGCAACGGGCCTGCCCACGGCCCCGAGCGCTTCGTCACCCGGCGGGGCCATCGGCGCACACGGCGGAGTTGAGCGGGCGTCATGAGAAACATCCGGCAAGGGCACGTCGAGTCGTTTTCTAGGCGAATAAAGGGATGTGCTTCATGTCCGGTTTTATCTTTCCGTCGCATGGCCAGTGAAGCGACTGTGATTCTTTAGTGATTCTCATTTTTCCGCCAATTTTTAATTATGCAACGTGTGAAATTTGTATAGAGTAAATCATCCTACATTATCTCAAATAAATACGGAATTCCTATTATTATTATTGATGCCGCGGTTTTATTACTATTTGAATCGAGTCTTTAGTATCGCATTACGCATAATTAGCATCGCTTAGTTTTGAAAATTTTACATTAACTATAAACCTGCTAAAATCATGTCATAAAGAACCATTGCTTCCGAAGATCACTCTAAAAACCCCTATTTTAGTAAAATGTTAGATTGGCTGGACTTCAATTTAAGATCATTTGGGCATACAATTATTAGATTGCAGCTATTCAGCCGTTAAATTGTCCTTGAAAATATTTTTTTTTAATTCAGCATATGTATCAAGGTGCAATTGCTTTTTAAAATTATATTTCGTAATGTTTATTGATTAACCGAAAAATGGTGTAGACTGTTGATGTGATGGATATTGAGGAATGTTTTTAATGGGGTTATTGCCAGGATAATGAGTACAATTATACAAGGAAACTTATCAATATGTACGTTTACCCACCTGGAAGATATGCGAAAATATTTTAAATTAAGTTTTTGGTATTGGACTTCAATCGCTGTTTATTTGTCTTAAGCTGCGAATGAAAGCCTGTCACACTCTACTGCCCCTTCCAGCATGCCACCCTCTGCCATTCATGTCCCCCATTCCACGTCCGTCCTCTCCTCTCGCTTACCTTCTCCCTCTCAATCGGCTCCTTTCCCTCCCCTCTCCACATCCTGTCTTCCACCCTCCTCCCCCTACTCATCCAATTTGTCGCGAAACGTTTTCTTGGCTTTCTAATAAGCTCCGTTCATCTCGGTCAAACGTTTCCATATTTCTTCATTTTTTTCTGAAGCACACCCCTACCTCATTCGCTTTCATGCATACAACACCGTCCTGATTGGTCTGAAGTGGCTTCCGAATTCCTCATTGTCCGCTAATGAAATTCACGATGACAATGGAACATAGCAATTGGGATGGTGTGGTGACTAGACCCGTGGCTTTTTATACCGTGGCCTGAATACCAGCGTTGGAAAAGAAGAAATTTCAGTTAAATCCCGAGCCCTACCTGGGCGTTATGTTGAGAGTACTTCAAGTGCAGTGCATGGTCCGTCGGATGGGACGTCAATCCCATTGGTGCCTATCGCTAAATGAAAGATAATGCCACCGCCGGGTTTCTCTCCACCCTTCTTTCTTCACCAAATAATCCTTCCTCCACCTACCTACCCTCCTATCCATAATGACGCAAATGACCCAAGTTGTCGGTCACCTTCTTCAAATGACAACCCAAACTTTTCTCCTTTTTATTTTAATTTCCAAGCATTCGCCTATTTTTAGTGCGTATCTGCATCAGTAAGAAACACTTAGGAACGCGTTATGAGGACAATAGCTTGTCGAATTTATGTGAAGGCGTTCTTAGTGGTGATTAATAGCTTCTGTTAACAAATTTGGATATTTAACATATTCAGATTTCCGTGAAGGAGGTTTGTACAGGAGGAAATTTGACGAATAATGCTCGTAAAAAACTCGTTCGACGTTCTGTTGCTTTATCGGTTGCTCTGCATAGTGCCTATTTTTCCCGGAATTCCTTTTGGATCCTTTTTCTTTGTACCTTAGAAATAAGAACCGAATTTTTAACGCTCGATAGCTACAATTATTTCACATTGCCCAAAGAAAATAACTTCCGTTGGTTCAGTGGCACTGGTATCAAAGGTTTCAGGATAAAATATTTTGGCGCTGGGTTTAAAAAGTACCAGCATATCCCAAACGCCTGGCAAAATTTTTAAGTGCTAAGAGGCAGCAATTTCTTCAAGGATATTCAAAATGCTATCGATATGGTTTACGAAATTATTATCTTAAGTTTTCCATTACGGATGCCAGAATATGAGAGAAGTTGATTTATTGGATCTCTGCTAATATTTAACACCAATTTGTGATTGTTAAATGAATACAACCTAATTGAAATAATGAAAATAAATATATATTTGAAAACCTTTGGTTTACTTTTGGGGGATAATTGAGCTGCCTTAAACGAAAGTGAAATGCTGTCTTTAAATCCATACTAATTGGCATTTAAAATATTTTTCAATTAGAAATGATGCCTCGAGCGTTTTATTCTATTGTGATACAAGCGTTCGCACAGGTACTGTATGTCGCTTGAGGAGTAATATCGAGACTAAAGAGCCTCTGGATCAATAAACATGAATTTAGTTATTGCCTATTATATTAATACTAAAATATATATTCCGTTTTGTGAGTAATTTTGAGTTGCACAAAAACTTACCTAATCCATTCATTACACGTTTAAACCTATCATTTTAGATTGTGAGAAGTTACGATTCGTTCGATGGGAAGTGAAACCCTATATTTCATTGTTACCGATCCGTATCGTACATTATGCTTCACATCTATGAGAGGCGTTCATTATCCAATCCAGGCTATTAATGAAATCAAATATCCATTATCGCTCAACCCAACTCGGATAAAACGGCCAGAATTTCAGAATTCACTGCCGCAATCCCTCTAATTGATGAGTGTTTGTAGATGAAATAGTATTTATGGATACATGATTTACACGAATATGCGTGATTGATCATTGAGAGTTATCAATTATAGTAGCTGTATATTTGCATTTTTCTCAACTGATTACAAATTGCTCTTTGCTCACAAAACTTGATGCTCGGTTACCCACCCGTTTGAAATGAGAAGAAATGTTATTCATGATTTTCCAATTCATCTGACGTACTCTTGAGAAATGGACTAGAAAAATGATTGCTTGGGTGTCTTCATTGTAAGGGGGTACAAGTGAATCCAAACATATAAAAATGTGCATAATTGGAAAATGCCGGGTGCAGTATAGGACCTTCTTTCCCTGGGAGGATATTTACAGGGATTTTGACTTTTTGGCAAGATTCAAATGTTATCAAATTTGGCAAATGATGGCAAAATTAATAGGCTTACAATGGAGCTATTATTTTAAGTTTTCAAAGAATTATTTTAATTTATTTTGCTAAATTCTTATACGTCCACTTTAAATGCGAGTGGCTGTAATTTCGCAAGTTTTTATTTGCCATTATTATTAACATTATTTTTAATAACAATAATGAATTTAATCTCGTTTGGATACACTTACAAAAAAGTATAACTCAATTAAATCAATGTAAATAGGAGATTTGCTAGTGGTACAAGCTGTAGTAGTAGGGTGTAACAGTACTTTTTCTACTAACGATAATGTTTACATTCTTTTCATTTCTTGTCTTTTAAAAAGTAAGTCATCTGGTCTCTGGTCTGGTCTCTTAGAGAACTTCATTTATAAAACTCATTTCCAAAAAAGGGTACTGGGTATGTTTTAATATGTGAAGTGGAAAGCTATTGATCTCTTCTTTAGTTTTACTTTGCTTTCACCAAAAGAAAACGACTTCTTCATTTTCAAAAATATATTTTAAAAAGTGTTCCAAATCGATTTTACAAAACTATTTTCGAGAAACCAAACAATAATATTCCTTTCTATTTCCTCTTTTTAAGCTACGTACTTATTTTGCTGGATAGATCAGATAGTTTCAAACTCAACTTGGTGGAATATTTTCATTTTCACAATGAAAGACCTAGAAAAAATAAGAAAAACAAAAATAAGCTATAAAGAAAACTATATAATGTGTTTATCAAGTTGTTTTATTTCACCGACCCAGGGTTCGATGGGTAGCAGTTATTTTAAAGGATAACTGGATTATGACTGTTACCCGTCAAAATCTGGGTCGATGAAATAAATCTTCGGTGTGGATAAACACATTTGATAATTTTCTTTTCTTTTATCGTGAATAATTTCTACCGGTTTTTCCATTTTTTTTAGATTGTCTCATATATGCTACTAGTAATTGCAATTGAATGCGGGAAGGTATGAAGTGCAAAATTATCGTGGGTGAGAGACTTTGTTGATTAATAACAGAAGAGAAATCACGGAAAATTATATTTCAACGAAACGGATGGCAGACGAGTTCAGCATCCTGTGACAGCCTGTCTACTTGGGTGGTGCGGATTAATGGTAGCTCAGGAATGAAGCAGGACGGAATTAGCTAGTCTCCTAGTCGGGTTGCTGAGGTTACTGCAGGGGCTAGCCATCCGTTCGATGTAAAAACGAGACCACATCCTTCTCGGAGATCCTTTTGGCTTCCGGGATTAGTGCTGGCGGCGGACCCAAGACGCGTGCCGCCGCCCCTTGCCCCCCCTGCCCCACCAGCCCACGAACCTCCCCGCCGCTTTCTTCTTAAACTCCCGCATGTGGTTCCCGGGTGAGTCGAGAAACCGTAGTCACCCAGCTAAGCTCACCTGCTACCCTGGTCTAACAGTGTGCATGCACGAGTATCGTTTCATGGAATTTGGAACGTATTTTTGGGCGATTACCGGGCTGGTTTCAGCTGCTCCGGGTTTTCTCCTCGGGTTCCGTACTTAAGCGTTACCATTCGAGCTAACTCTTGGGTTCGCCGGGTAAACTTTGAGTGGGACACGCATATGCGATGCATTGGACTTAACAGACTCATCTTAACAGTCTTATGTACTCCCATCTTTACCGTGGAGACTTTTTAACGCGGGGCTTTTCTCGAAAATAAACGCATAACTATCTTTCCCGTGAAAAAGTGCACTCGCCAACTTTTCTGTTCAAAGAAAATATTCGTTGTAATCGTATTAAATTGATGTTAATGTTGTAAACTTGAAGCTTTAGTTTCAAATATCAAATCACTACACTATTTTGCAGCATTTCAAATGAATTTTGCAGGTTATTGGTGATAATGTAAACTTATCAATTGCATACATAAATTTTATGTAAATCTAAGTAATTAAGAAGTTAAATTTGACTGATATGAATTGATGATTGTAGCAGGATAAGAATAATCGACAAAATCACGCTTTTAAGCTTGACTTTTCTCCCGCGCGGCTGGTGATCTTGATTGGAATAAGCAAGAACCTTACAATGAGGACGGAAATCTTGGTGCGCTTCCGATCGTCATTTGCTCAAATTACGGGTCGCCTGTTAATGCGCTGGTGCTGTGAGGTAGGCCCATAGAGCTATTAAGGTACTATATACTCTAAGGGGAGGCCTCGGTAAATGTGAGCTTTCGTCCCGCCAGCGTTTTCGTAAATTTCACCCACTTTTAACAGAGATATCGGAACCAAATTCACCTCACTTATTATGCAAACCTTGCGCATTTGTAAAATACTTTCATCACAATAATGTATCATTTACTCTAGGAATGGGAAACTTTCAAACCTGAGAAGTGCGATTTTTCCTCTCCGCCATCTTGTGAAAAAATGCCGTTTCCTCTTATCCACTGTACGTGGCGCAGCGATCGAGCAGTTGCTATTCTAGCATATGCACAGTTCTCCAACACAGTTTCTTCCCTCCTTCCACTCAAACTCGCCCCGCAACAACCATTTAAAACAATCATTTTAAGACTAGAAATGCTTGGCCTACCACGCGATTGCAGCCCCTCTAGCGGAACTTGATTTCTTTCGCGGCCGTTGATAACACGATCGAAGTAGGAGATAAACGTCCTCTTATAAGGTTCTTGGGAATAAGCGTGAGCGACGAAGTCGGAACAGTGAGACGGGGGTGGCCTTCCACTGCCTCACAGTGCTTCTCGATTACTATTCGGATCGTTCAGTTATGTTTAGATGAAATGCCCTGAATTAGTGAAAAATTTCTCCTTACATCGATGAGAATTTGCCGATTTTTTGATGTGACAATTTTTTGCATGACGTTCCATAGAAGCGATCACAGGTATAAAATAATGGAAATAAACTGCAGAAACGATAGATTTAAAATGGCACTTTTTCACGTACAATAAGGGATCACAATAGTTGCGATAGATCAATCATATTTTATTCCCACCCTCTTATGCTTATGCAGCCCCAAGGTCACTGGCAGTATTCAATTGGCTGAAAGCGTCGTTAATTATTTCCGACTTTGCAAATTGCCACCATTGCCTCTGTTTTTGTATCGCATACGGGCTTGGTTTCCCCTAATCCCAAGGCGAAGGCGTGTCTCTTGAAAATCGAAAGGTTTTGAAGCCTTACTGAAAATTCGACCAGGATCATGGTCGGCAGGCTCAAAATTCGATATTTTACTGGAAAAGCTCATGGCATCACAACAACAGGCATCCATTAATTTCCCAGTCCTTATTGAACCCGCTGCCGCAACGTAATTGGAAGACTGCGATAGCTGGGGGTATTCATGCTAGACCTTTCAGTGCTCTCACGCTAATGTAATTTTATCGTAGAAATAAATTGGTACCTTGTCCTAAAATCTGCATATATTAGTCTCATAATTCGTCGTTAAATAAAAGTAAAGGACGTTCATGTGCAAAAATATTTCCTTCTGAGTCATCAGTTATTCCGCCATCCGTCATCAGTTATTCCAAAATGAACGGGTTCTCAAATGTCACTCTATGATTTACAGCTTATTTAATATTTCCTCCGGCTAACTAATTTTTCTTTTATTATTAGTCATTCTTTATGATCGTACAATAAGTGAATGGCAAATATATTAGGTTTCGTAAACGGTTGAAATGATGCATGAGAGATCAGAATTAATATTTTTAACTGCCCTAAACAACACTGAATTGCGAGAAACCGCTGAATACTAGGGCCGGAGCAATATATATAATATGATAAGTTTTCGCTGGTACTTTTGAAGAAGCAAATCTCGAAGCCTTGGTAAAATGTTTCCAAAGTAAGGGTATATCGCTGGCATTTAAGAAAAATCTCGGTAACTACCAGACAGGGATTTTTAAGATGTTTTAACTAATGAACTTGCAAAGTTAGGGAGAGAATTTACCTGGTTGCATTATTTTTAGGTTGGACTGCGTTGATTTGTCTTTTCGCGTACGACGTTTCGCGTCTTATTCCAGGGCCCATCTTTAGATCCAGATCCAAATGCCTGTAGCAGTAAATTGGCCTGCATAAGTATAATTTTCATAATCTATCCATCCAATCTACCTATCCCGCGGCTAATTAGTGGATAGGAAACTGAAGTTGGCTCGTTTATTTTTTTGAGGGCAATTGTGCTTTTTCATGTGTTGAGAAGTCGGTGTTTGTCGTCTCTGATGAAAATATTTAATTGTTTTTGCCTTTCTTGTTGATTTACAGCTGGTTTAATAAACACCTCAGGGCCCTAAAAAACAAACACTTTATTCAGTCAGAGGTTTCAGGGTACATCTTTTTCAACTCAGGCCACCAGATGAAAATTGATGATTCGCGAGTGCTGGTCCAATAAAAAAAAGCATATTTTCCTCGCCTCCTTCGTGGGGCGACTGAAATTGAAATTCGAACCTGATCTGAAAATGCGCCCTACAATGGACGCAAAACGCCGTCACCAAAAGGATGAGCCTGCGTAGTGGTTTAAAAGTCCTCCCAACTCGAAATCCTCGAACATGGACGAGAGTTGTTGAGTTAGGTTGGCTTTCATTGATTTTAAATTCAACGAGTAAAATATGTTCCGCCCTTTTATTTTACTTTCAACACTCACGTTCATATAAAATAATGGGTTCTGAGGGAGCAAGTATCGTGACGGTTCAAGGTCATTCGAACATCCAATGGATTTTAACTTAAATACGCAGTATTATCCTCAAGCAATACAAAAGTGTTACAACTTGACCAGGAGTTATAACTTTCCCGAAATGGCGTTTTGAAATTTAAGTTAAAAGATTTCATTTTCATGTTTGGCTGTTAAAAGTCACAAGATTGATGAAAAGTTTGAGGAAATATATGCTTAAGATATAAGTATGCGAAAAATCACTTCACCTAGAATTTGATTAATTTGACCTTATTTCAAAGAAAAAACTCATATTTCAAATGGTATCTAAACACTAACCTCTTGCCGAACTACTTTGTGAGCAATTTGCAGAAAAGGTAAGTTGTTTCGCTTAGGATAAATTACGGTTGTGCACTCCAGAGGGAGAGTATTGAAAAAAATAGGAATTTAAAACTCGTAGATTTCGTAAATAAATTAACGGTGTGTAGTTTGTATGTTTTTACAACTGTTTATAATAGTTAACCTCTTTCTTACCGAGGTAAAGTTTGCAGAATTGCAACAAAACCTGCTGTTTTGAAGGCGATTTCGCCGTACGACGTGAAAAAAGGAGTCAAGTTAGAGACTTATTTGGTTATATTAACTTTATTACTGAGAATTTTGTCATATATAACTATATTTTCGCAACATTTATATATTACAATATTTAATTCACACTTCGTACAGACGCTGAAATTAAAATTGGAATTTGGTCTCTGTTATGACTAAGAAACTATCTCGCTCAAACTACCTTAAGGATATGGTGCTTTCCCGGCAAATAAGCTGAATAAAATCTGTAACCCGGATGTAGACTCAAGAATACTTTATTCTATATGTTTAATTTACCTAAATTAAAGATGAATAACAGGGTGGTTGCTTAAGCTTTTAAGTGATCAAAAATAATGGTTGATTCTCATTGATGTATTGTTGTATAATTTTTAAACTTATTTTTTAACTCACAGTTTGGCTTTGAAATACACATTTACGAGGGCTACAGGCAGTTTTGTATTTGCATTCACTTGCCTATTGGCATTTCTCATCGCTCTAGGTCAAAAGAGGAAAGATTATAGAATCGGCGTTTTCGTTCAGACTTCGTATTCGGCCATACGAGGTGAAAAAAGTCGATGATTGGCGATATTGATCGGGAGCACTTGCAAACGCAATGTAAACACATCAAATTGCACCCGAGCAGCGAGAGCCCACTGCAATCATCGCTCTCGATTTGTCTAACTTGATACCACGTGCGAAAATCCTCGCTATTACGCCTTGCACGAGCGTTGGACAGTAAGCACGGGTCGTAAAACGGTCCGCATTTAAGGTAGCCGTAAGCTTGGAATCACGGCAGTAACATAGTGAAGCGTTTCCGATATCGATTGTGCAGTACAAATACTCATGAGGGAGAGGACAATGGAATGCACCCCGCAAGTTAATGCATGTTCCCTTGACTTAAAAGCGACTTTAAGGATTAAGTCGAAGGTAAAATAAATGACTAGCTGGAGGTAAAAGTATAATTTATGTACGTTGCATGCTAACTTGATGCAAGGTGAAGTAGCATTAGAACCATGACATAGTTAAACAATAAATCTCTTTGTAGTTTTCCACTTAGCTTTAATATAACTAACCGGTTTCGATGTCACACAATCATCATAAGACTTCGACGACTTCGATATATTTTTTCTTAACCTACCTAAAGATGGATAAAACTAGCGCGATCTGCTATAAGCAGGTTCACTGTTTGTCAGGAAAGTTTCATTTCAAATATGCGATTCAGTTATTTAGTTACATAACTGAATCGCATATAGTACGAGTACATTTTAACGTGACAAATAGCAATCGGGATACATAGTTTGTCATTTAGGATATATTTCACTTACCTTTCTTTGGTGAAAACGCAATTGAAGTCGACGTTTGACCTAAGAGTAATTACACTATCGAGGACCTCGCAGGTTGCTGCACAGAATATATGCAGCAGCGCCACATACATATATCATTTTGCTTGCTGCAGTGTTGTTGGACCAGTTAGGGTAGGCTTTGCCCAGCGGAACGGTGTTCTTGCACGCGCCTTTTACGCCATAAATACAAATTCTCTGGTACGCTGTAATGATACACCAAAGTAGAGTTCTAGTGCTTGCATTCTAGAGTTACGTAACTACCTGCCAATGTTGGTGAAGTAGTTCTCCTTTGAAAGTGCCGATTCAAATGATAAGTGCGCTGGTTTTCTCTAGTCTTCATTATCTTTGACACGGCACCCACTGAGTAAACGGGTTATCTCTCACTTTTTTATGCATGTTGTCTTTGAGTTTGTGTGAAGTTTAGATTTTTATAAGTTTTATTCGCACGCTGAAGTGGGAATATGGCCCACCAACGCAAAAATTTCCCTCGTTGCATGCTATGTCTTTTGAACGGTCGCTAGGGAGCTTTAAAATGACTTACCTTAATTCAAAACAGCAAACACAGACGCTGAAAGACTTCTACATTAAATTATATTCCGAAAAAAGGTTTAAAAAAATGAAAGCCACCCAGTATTTTTAATAAAATACAGCATATATTCCGGAAAATTTATTCAGAAATTAATTAAAAATCTGGGGAAATTTGTCTCTCAACAGAATAGCTATGTCCATGACAAAATAGTATTAATTAACGATAAAATATTTGGTATAAATTTATTATTTCATTCATAAATGAGACATTAAATATTTTGCACTACTTCGAATTCAAATTTTTATTATTTCACTGAAATAGAAATTCATATGCACAGGTCTCACCCTCGGCTGCGGAAAATAGTGTATACAGTGGTGCAAGGCTATTTGTTGCGGAAGCACTCAAAATAAACCGCGTTATTGATGCTGTATGGATGTAGAGATAATTGAATTGGTTAAGAATAATCACAGCATTCCGAGTTACCCATGAGAAGGATCGCATTGTTCACCAACTTGAATGTCTTCCTTGACATGCTTTAATTATCCTATCCTTCAAACCTCATTAACACGCTTCTGTGAAACTGTTGAACTCCGGAGCTCAAGGTAGTTAGACTGATCCCTAACAAAGACATTGTTGGGTAGTCAACGGTATCTGAGGCACGGAGAAGATGCTGGTGCTAAACCCTTGGATATTTCGCTGCCAAAACTCTGTGATACAGCGTAATTTATCACTTCTCACCCGTAATGCTTTTGTGCATAATACGATCGAAATTGCTGCCACAATTTACGTAATGGCATCATTGTGCTGAAAATTTTGTTGTATTAAATTACTTTTCGATATATTATTTTGCAGTAAGTGTAATAACAACGCGAGAAATCGAATATTTTATTTTTGCGTCTCGTCCAGAAAATATTTTTATTTCCTCGTTCGATGGGATTATTTGCATTTTTCACGAATGGAAATTGCTTTAGAATATGCAAAATTGTTGCACCACTACGGAAAATGTATTGTTCCTCGTGAGACGTTTTCCATGCTTCAGCGTAATACTATTTTTCGCTCACTTCCCAAAAGTTACATCTTATTCCCCTAGAAGATTCCACCATATGCGTCAGTGATATCCTAACCTTTCAAAATCTACCTTTTACGGATTCTTTTATCGCTATTTTTTCGTTAAACCGATGCCTTAATGCTTCAGTAGTTGAGATATTACTAACGGAATCTATCGATCTCTACACGATTGTGTTTACTCTCATACAATAGAGAACTATTAGCAAGACTTCACTCACTCACTCAGTGTTTCAACCCGAAGGTTAGTTTTTATGGGCGAGAGTGGAGCTCACCCCGTACTGAGCCATTGGCGTGTGGAATTCACACGTTCAGTGTGGGCCACCTGCTATTTTCTACGAAGTTCTGCAAATCAGATAGTCGCACCGCGAGGATTTTCTGTGGGGATTTCCAGAGAGACTCCACCCGGATTTCAATCCCGGACCGGTAGCCCAGCGCCATACCAACAAGGCCACCGCGACCCCACCACGAGTAAGACTTAAGCAATTAAAGTTTTAAGGACATTCTAAATGTTTAGTGATATTAGTACACAGCTAAATAGTAACCTACTCATGACGAATCATTTTTATGAACGTATCCATAAAGATTTCTTTGTGTATTCACCTGATTTAACGGAGTCGTTTTAACTGTCGTAACGGAGTCGTTATTCGAACAGGAATACGTTCGACTTACATGTTAACCAATTTTTTCTAAACACTTTTGTGGGAAATTCGGCATAATATGACATGCGAAATGTTGTAAGAGTTGCAGGTGTCTGTAGTCTGTACCGACCAATACTCTCCGGTCATATTTTCTCCACCCTTCCCCCAATTCAGCCTCCCGGCCATTCTCGAGACACATTTACACCTATACTTTTCCTCGCTCTCCCTGTAGTCGTCTGGCTTCTGCCTCCCTCACAAACTCTCCGTCCATCCGCCCCCCTCGTCCTCCATCCCCTGCCCCCATCGTTACGCCCCCGGGCACTTCTCAGTTTCTTCTTCCGAGAAGATTTCCCACCTTCCAATTAAATTGAACTGGGTGACTTACTTTGGAACATACTTTTTCATTTGTGATTTTTTTGTATTTCACTTTGTAGTGTTTCATTGCGATTTTTTTTTCTCGGCGTTGATACCGTTTTTTGTTCCTGGTAACATGACACCTTTTGTCATTTTTGTCCCTGCCACCCTTTCACGTATTGTACATAGTTGGAATTTTATGTTTACCATGTGTCAAATGCCTGATTTTAATTGTCAAAACTCTTTTATGCATAAGCTATTCGGCCCTTATGGGGAAACTGCCTGTAAAATGAATGTAATTCTATCGAATCCCCCAACGCGCGATATTTTCCAGCCTTTTATCACTATGCTGTTGCAGAATCAACCCAATTTCCAAATTTTCCTCTAAATACCATTTCATTTACCATATGTGCATCATTTTTTACCGCCTTCGCGTAGACATTTCCCTCTCATAAAATCCCAGCTCCCCCCTGTTCAATCAAAGGTATCTCCCCCAGGAATATACCGGCCTTTCTCCGCGATCGCCCCAGACCGACTCCGTCGATCCAGCTCCCACCGAAGTTTAGTCACTTTCTCTCGATGCTACTCCGGGGTTAGCTCTCGAGTATCCTTTCCTCTTTCGGTATTGCATTCTCCCCCTCAATATTGAGGCTTCATCATGTGGCTTCGCTCTGCGGCAGCGGTAGCCCAGGGATAGCGATTGAGTTCACCCGAAGGTGCTAGGCTCGAGGACGGGAAATAATTTTTGCTTTAATTAATAGAGGTTTTTCAAATTTTACGGAACGAGAGAGTGAAGGGAAATGTCTCCATCGCGATTCTATGCTGCACCATAAACTGATGGCGCATATCAAGTAGATCGCTTCAGTATCATATGTCACACCTGCGAGTGAGGGCGAAGTCCATGAATACTGCCAAGGATCTGCGATGTGAAAGGCGGTGAGAAACCACCTGTGACGTGAATAACCACAATTTTCAACTTAATTTGTGTATATAATTACGCTCACCACTGATTGACTGACTCTGTAACGCTGTTAGATGGAGCCACAGTCACGAAAACGCATTTAAACCCGGTGAACTGCCTATTCCTTCAAGGAAGCGGTAAACCGGTTGTAAGGTGGTGAATTGTGAAGTTGAACATACGGAGCTCGATGTTTAATGGTGTGGTAAACAATTTTTTTCTTTTTTCATAGTTTTTTTTCGCTTATCTTTTTAGATATAGTGCTTTCTGAAAGGTAACTTCCATTAAACATATTTTCACGCAAATTCATACTCTTTTAAGTGATACAATCATTAATTCCTGGGAGCAAAGCGAGTTAGATGGAGCCACAAATCAAAGTGCTTGTTATATTCATCATCATTCAACGGGTGCCTTACAACTAACCAGTAACATGTAATTAAACAGAAGCACATTATAGTAAATATAAAAATTTTGTCTACAGCGGCGACCGAAAAACCGGAGAACTTCTTGCAGGAGGTGTATTTCGGGTGGAGGTGCAGACATCGGCGAGAGCAGCTAGGAGAGGCTAGTGAAGAGCGAATTAATGAAAGAGACTTTCCAATGACGACCGCTCAGGACTTGCGCTCGAGGGAAAAGAGAAAGAGGCAAATAACAGCCGAGTCCGCGTAAAAGCTATCCTTAGAGAGGGGAAGGAGGGGAGGGGCGATGACATCTCCACCACATACACATTAGAAAAAAAGTAAAATGCTAACAATAATGGTGGGGAAAACGAATTTCGAACACCAACACATTATTCTCCCTAGAAGACACCTTGAATTCACATAAGATTTGACAAAATTCTTCCCGCTAAAATATTCCGTAAAATATTCCGGATATATTAAATAAATGTTAAGGGTAAGCCGTAAAATATTTCGGAGGTAAAATTGTTCCCAAAATTGATACCCAGGTGAGGACAACTGGCAGTGGATCATGTGTGAAGGTTGACAGTTTCAGATATTGGAAATAGAAATTGTGGTGCGGAAGGAAATAATAACCAATAGATGCGAGCGAAGTGTATCATATAAATGTGAGCGTGCTAACATGTGCGTCATAAATTAAAAAAAAACAAAATATTGAAAAAAGTCCGTTTGTCGACAAAATTCCAATTTAAGAAGAACTGAACCAGAGAGGCCATACCCTGTGTATAAATTACAAAAAATAAGATATACAGGTACGTCAACAAACACTATATATGGCTTTCGCTGATTTGAAGAAGACCTGTGAGAGTGTGGAGAGGAATGAGATGTTCAAGTTACTTGAAAAAAGGAATTTATGAAAATGGAAGGAGAATAATCAACCTACTTCACAATAGCCATGTCGCCAAGAAAGAGAATGAAAGACGGAGGAGAAAATGAAACTAAAATATAAAAAGGGAACTAAGTCAAGAATTCAACCTTTTCTCAGCATTTTTTAATGTATACCGGGATGAAGCACTTGACGAAGCCCAAGAGATGTGATTCAAGAGAATTTATTTGAATAGAGAACAAATCGGTAGGCTAGGTTTCTTCGATTATATTGCAGTCCTTGCAGTGAAGCTATATGATCCGGAATCATCCTTGAGCATAATGGATTGAGTACCACCAGTGTACCATGAGATGATTATGGTAAAGGAAACAAAAATCCTAGTGTGTGGTAGAGAGGCTAAAGGTAGACATTACGCTGAAAGAAGAGGTACTGGAACAAGTGAGAACCTTCGCCTAGGTGCCTTGGAAGCTGTATGACAAAGTAGAATTTCAGCTCAGGCCTAGAAAGCATTCATGACGAAAAAACTTTTAACAAACGGTAAAATGTATTACTTACAGCAAAAATCAGTACGGAAACACATTATTGTGGAATGTTTCCCTACATGGCTCAGAGATAGGAACCATTAGAAAACTGAAATAGCATATAGTAGAAGAGAACCCTACAAAACTTGGTGCTCGAGGTGGATGAGGAAGATCAAATAAATGGACATGATCAGAAACGTGGAAGTTTGCAG
The DNA here is from genome assembly GCA_963573305.1 of Pyrrhosoma nymphula. Taxonomy (NCBI): domain Eukaryota; kingdom Metazoa; phylum Arthropoda; class Insecta; order Odonata; family Coenagrionidae; genus Pyrrhosoma; species Pyrrhosoma nymphula. The sequence continues at coordinate 97,300,274 of OY754332.1, read as the reverse complement.
AAGAATGTAACAGGAGAACACGATGTGAAGCAGTACCAGGAAGTCCATTTCCAGATATCCACTCTATGAAGCACAACGAATTGGTACAGAACATATGAGAAGGGACTGTCCCACAAGGAAGACCGAGAGACGCATAAACAGACCAGGTAATAAGGGTTGTAAGAAGAGCTAAAGACATGATTGTTTATGTTCTCAGGAGTTTGTTAACTACCCATTAACTCAAATCTTCTATTTGTTTGCAGCTTGAAAGTTTAGTTTGAAATAAATATAGAAAGTTTTGGCTGCATTTGAAGTTAAATGAAAATTATTATTAAAAGAATGCAAACCTCCGAGAAATATTCTATCCCACCTAATTTCGATAGGTGTGGTAGTTTAAATAAAAATTATAATATATCTTGAAATAATCCATACATTTTAAAAATTGATATAATTGAATATTATGTATTAATTTCTCATTGTTTGGGGACCAAGAAGCACCAGAAGAACTATCGGAAATATCAAGAGAAAAGACCGCGATGAAACAAGAGTGCGGGAAGGATATGTGTTCATTCTTTGTTTACCAAGCATAACATTTTTCATGGTAAACTAAACTGTTACATTTGTTGATAAGCACAACTTAAACTGAACTCTGGATTTACTAAGCAACCTTTTCTCTCTGGTAAATATAAGCATGAAATATTCCCCATTTGCGCATAGTTTTGCACTCGGGGTCATTGATGAAATCACGAAGTAGTACAATGAATACGCAATGCCAAAGCTCTGCAATTTTTCACTCAGGAGGTTTTGCTTAGGAGCCCAGCACACTGTGGAAATTCACGCAAGCAAATGTCGTAGTCAGTCGCCGAGAGGCGTTTTTTAATAACGCTTCAACCGGAGGGTCCTTTGATGATACACCGAAAAAATCTATTCACGTCCAGAGCTTTCAATGCAAGGGTCTGACACTCACGTTATTCCAATGGTTATACATTTCACCCAGTGCACTCGAGCGGTCAGGCGCTAACTATCAGCGCAACAGCGCGACAGGTATACTCTTCAATTGAATATCTGTCAGATTGAAGGGGGAAATTACCTATTTATTTATCAGGGGAAACTTAAAAAGGTAATTTATCATCAATTCTGCATCCTGAAAATACTGGAACCAGATTGTAGCGCATTAATGCCGTGCAGTCCTTCCCTTGTCGTTTTCGTAGTGTACTTTCTCGGCCATCTTTGTTTATTTGCGGTTGCGATGGCGATGTCTCGTGTGGTCCCAGGTGTATATTAAATGTACGCGTATTATTTGCACCTTTGGGATTTAAACTTATATATTTCTAATTTTTTCCCTCATTTGTACATATTTTTATACTCTTTGGTGATATTGTGTCACAGGTAAAATTTGTTGTTTATAGTGGGTGTAGAAATATTTCTCTGCTCATAAATGTTTCCTTCATGCTTATAATTTTCTTCTGTTAAATTCAAGTGTAAATTAAGGAGGGGTTACATGACAGAGGGGACTTATGTCTCATTCTCACGTAAATAAAGTCGAATTATTACTATAATTCCTTACCTTCTGTTGCAGAATTTCTCCCTTTGCATTGCACACTTCCGCCATTTTTCTCCACCTAGCTCATGGACGCCTTTTATTCTCCGTTTTATAAGAGCGTGAGATTTCTTTTAGCTTCCAATCCCGTCAGTGACGTCAGTCAATGGATGACGTTTCCTACTTATGGATTTTACAGCCACTACTGCTCCTCTCATGCTGCAGTAGCGGCAGTAATGCCGTTGCTATTGGAACAATGATAAACAAATGGCGGAATAAATTAACCCTATAAATGTAGATAAATGAAATTTTAAGAGTTGTGAGCAACTGCTTTGCAAATTTCAATTATTCAAATATCTTACATGCATTTTAAGTATTTCCAGTTATTTAAGAGCTGGTGAGTAATCGTACTGGTGAATATTTCACTAGAATTAAAGCGTTAGCAAAATGCTGAGGGAACGACTAACGTCACAAGAAATACAAGTAGAGAAAACATTATCTTTGCGAGTGAAAGCGACTTTTGAAATCACTAAGAATAAATTTAGTTCCATGATTAACGTGGTACACTTAATTATACAGCCTCTTACTACTGTGGTAAATTATCATTCCGGCCTGTATAATAATTGTTGGAAACTTAATTTCCTGCGTCAACCTAAGTGTTAGTGAAAATACTCTGCGATGAAACCCTTAAAAGCCCGTATCAACTACCCAGGTTTTGATATCACTCTTGGAAATTCTTTGTACAACTGGCACTGAAGAAAATTGGGGATTGGCAAATACATTCGAAAACTTCTTTATAAGTCTAAGATTTAAAATGCTTATTTAAATTCGATAACGTTATTTATAGTGAAGATTTTTTTACTGAAACTGGGGTTATTCCTCGATCCTCCCGTAGTCGACGCGAATTCATTTCATTCACATCAGAGAAAGTTTATCAGTATTATGTAGCATGAAAGCAGGGTAATGAAAATAAGCATTTATGTAGTATGATTTTTATCAATTTCGCTTGCATTATCATAAAAACTGACGTAATGAAAATCACTTATTGTGATAAATCACAACGCTTTCAGGCCATATTGAATTTCATGCAGGCGGTATGTTACTGCCGACTGCTTCAAAAATACATGCTAATGCAGTAACGCCAGTACTGCTCCGCGTTTTGTTCTACGGCTGCACAGGCTGTAGTTACTGGCAGTGAATTTCGGAACGCGCCCCACGTAGTGCATTATGCCCAGGCGCGAACACCCGGAGTCTTGTGCAGGGGGCAGGAGGGAGCGGCAGGACATGGGGACCGTCCGCCCGCCCCCACTGATGACGCTGAGTCCCCAACGTTTCGCCCTCTTCCTTGCTCGCTTTCTTTCCGCGCCGTGCATTGATGGCGGAAGGCGGCTCATACTCTCAATAACGCCTACCCCCTCCGTGCAATAAGAGCACGGGCGCAAAACACGTGGTTCCAACCTTCCCCTCACGGAAGGATGAGCCACTAAAGCTTTCCAATCGTGTGACGGACACGTTAAATGGCCGTTTTTCCTCCGCGTTTGGGGATTCCCGGTAGTCGCAGAGCCTGTCCTTGAATGGCGGGCAACGCCTTGTCGACTCCGGCACAATGCATGACACTATAGCTATGCTCGACTCAAATTTCTTGCTTGAAACGTGATTGAACTAACCACTGACCGCGCTCCGCCGAGCGCTATCAGATTTTCATTCATTCAAGTATTCTACCAGCTGATTGGTAGGTTCTTGGACAGTCCCCATTCTGCATCCCACCTCAGAGACATTGTCTCGCTTTCCCTCCTAAGAATGGCCCGTTATTAGATCCCTCTTCAATTCTTCATATCTTCTACCTCCTCTTATTTCGTCCAGAATTCCTATCCTCTTCCTTCCTCTCCCACGCTTCCCCAGTGTTCTCCCCTCTATCACTCTCTTCAACATGCCCTCTCCTCTCAAAACCTCCAACGATCACTAAAAAGTAGGGAGAGTTGTTTGTTTTACATTTATTATTGTTGCCGCAATAATTTGACAAAACGTAGGGCAAACACGCGAGTCGTGATGTTTGAAAGTCTGAATCGGTTGTGATTTTGAACGAATCTTATGAAATTCTGGAATACAGTTGAGCTTACTAAACTGAAACTAATAAGTTGCATGTTTTTTTTCTGTCATTTTGATAAGGCTCATGGCAAATGGTAATTCGAAAGAATTGATACTTCTCGATGACTCAGTCCCTAAATTATGCATGCGTGATATCATTTTATAAAGATGTTTTGATTTATTTGTATAATTAGTATGTTACGGTAGAACTCATTCTCGTCTATTTCAAGCATCACATAAAAGATGTCCGACGTAATTTAAAAATATATTTTAAAGTTTTTGAGAGAGATCGAATTTAACAGTGGGCGTAGTTGTTCTTCTATTTTCATAAATGTATCGAACTCAAATAAGGTGGCATTTGCCTTTTCTAAATATACCTACACCTGAAAGTGGCAGACTTCACTTCGTAGAAGTTATTATTCATAATTAATTACCACGCCTAGTACTATTTTACAAAATTTTATTTGTACGACGCGTTTCACCGATTTATGGCATCGTCAGCTACAGAGTGTAGGTTTTATTCGTTAACAGTTCGGGAAAGGTAGAGAAAAACACGTGGATCAAGGGCTGGTGAGGTGGGCATGGTTAATTTTATCGGATAGGAGTGGGAACGGATGCGGAAATAATAATTCATTACCAAGTTCATTGGATTGTCTGACAATTTCTATCTGTTCAAGTGCATCCATTTGTTGGCCCTTGGGAAGAACGTGTAAAGTTTCGGGTGTAAAATTGTTCGTATAATTGTTTTCAAGTAGATTTAGCATGAGGTGAAACTTCATAATATGACTCCCTCTCATTTCAGCTAACCTTCTCTTTATCTTCCCTGTATCTGCATCTAGAACGCTTCCAGCTTCTCTCGAGTTCCTTTTCCACTTTCATTCTATGATTTGTTTGTTTTTAGCTCACTCTGCAGCTATTTTTATCGAAGGTGTCCCACAGACGCAAAACCTTTTCCATTTACTGAATGTTTGTCTGATTTTTATGTTAATTTTAGTCATCATAAAGTTAGGAAAAGAAGGTACTGCAATTCAACATATTCGTATAAGTTGAATTGCAGTACCTTTTTTTCCTATCTTCATGATGGATAAATTTCACCAAGTGACGCCTTAAACCGTTACCTTAGTCATCATAATTTGTTTAAGAATTACCTTCGATTGATTTTAATTGGAATTTTTTTCAAATATTTTTAAAAATATTCCTCTAACTCGCTTATTCACTTCTCAACTTAATGACTTTAACCCAACGGTGAACTGACGTTTTGTCACCCGTAAACCTAATTTCACGGCAATTTTAAGTTTCACTCCCATTTTCTGGCAACCATTTCCTGTAGCAATTTCCTGACTACCCCAGGAAATCAAAAGTGGAACTTGACATGTCTTAATCCCTCAGAGAGACTTGTCACACCCCCTATGAAACTTGCTGTGTTTTTTTTGTAAAACTGGCTCATTAATCATTCCTCACTCTTCTGTATTAGAACTATGTAGTGAACCTACGAGGTTCCCAGTGGGGAATAATTGTCCAAAAGATGTCCAAAGAACGTTCAGTGATGACTATTTGAACGTTCAAAGAACATTCAAGAAGGACATTCAATGAACGTTCAAATGGCACTCACAGATAGTGCAAAGAACATTCATTGGATTACTTCATAGAATGTTCAAAGAATGTTCAACTTGGATGAATTGCGCCTGAACTTAAAACTGATAGTTCAAAGAACATTCATAGAATGTTCAACTTGGATGAATAGCGCCTGAACTTTAAACTGATAGTTCAAAGAACATTCATAGGATGTTCAACTTGGATGAATTGCGCCTGAACTGTTTTTGAATGAATAACATATAAACCATGAAGTAATGAATAAAGTCTTCACGGGATTCCCACCAGGTTGGATGTTCAGCCAGAGCCGACGTTTCAATGGCTAACTCTGCCATCGTCCTCAGGGCGTTGAGTGCTGGGTCAAAATTTGTCCGGGTTTATATATCTTCCGGCCGTGCGTCAGGTCGTTTCTGATTGGCCGTTGTCGTTTCTGTGGATGTTGTTTTTTCGCGCCGTCTTAATTATCTTTAAAACTGGTTTCCATGCATGGCTGATCGCGTATCCCGTATCGCGGTTGAAGTTTTTATCCGCCAACCTTATCTCAATAGCCTCCTATGTCAACCGATCCCAGTATCCGTTTGATCTGCAAAGAAGTTTTGCGTCGTCGAATACGATTCTATGGTCCCGGTTGATACTATGTTCCGTGACGGCTGACTTCTGGGGGTGGGCCAGTCTGATGCAAGTCTTGTGTTCCTTAATCCGGGTCTCGATAGTCCGACCAGTCTCTCCAATGTAGACCTCTCCACATTCGCAGGGGATTTGGTATTGGTGAAACGAAGCATGAAACGTCGGCTCTGGCTGAACATCCAACCTGGTGGGAATCCCGTGAAGACTTTATTCATATCGTACGCCAGGAAAGCACCAAGTCTTACATGAAGTAATATTTAAAAATAGTTCTCGGTTTGGATGAAGGTTTAACAAAATTTCAAAGCTTTGATTGAAATTTTTAGATACCTTCATGCCAATATATTCAATTCATGCTTAGGACGACAAATATTCAATTTCAAAAAAAGTTTTTTTTATATATCTTTCTCTACCTCTGGATCTGTTAAAAAAAAACTTTTAACTTTCTGAGTAATTTGTACTTTGTTATCTCCAGCCCATAAAATCACTTATTCAGCAAAAATTACCATGCTGTGGGTATAAAATGCTCTTTCATTCATGATTAGTTAATAAATAAATAATAAAAGTTCTTGTTTATTTGAATAAGAACTAAAAAAATCTCAAATACCAAGTAAATGCCAGAGAAAGTTAACTTCAATTTTGATTCAAAGTCACCTTCATACCACCTAGTCTCCGCTTCCTGCCGTCTATATCTTCAAACTTTTGCATTTCTTCCCCTTCGCGTGCATTTTTGATGTTAGCTTCTCTACTTATCTCTGCTGACTGTTATCTGTCCTCCTCCTAAGCGTCCCCCGTTACTCATTGTTACTTGTTTATCTATTTGCGTCGTCCTGATCTCCCACGATGTAAATATTGATTTATTTATGCGTTCTTAGTTATCTATTGTTATAAATCAACAACTACGAAGTACCGTGCAAGCCACCACTAGGGTGTGTGGCACGGGGTGACTCCACACCAGGCATCCCAACACTAATCTTCTCCTCCATGGGATGGTTATATTGTACTTTATTAAGATATTTCTTCAATTTATTTGTATTGCGATTTCATTCCGGATTTTGTTTATGGTAGTTTGGTTACAAGATAAAAAGAAAAAATCACAAAAAGGTGCTTCTACTGAACTCATGAGCAAATAATAGGAAATATAGCTTTCACTCCCGTTTCACTCAAGTTAAAGAGAGGCAAACAAACGATGCAGCCATTATCCTCTGAAGATGATTTCCCAGTATATCTGAAATTTTTATTTTAAATAGAGCAGTTATCAGCAAAAGTTCTGGTTTATGTAGTCAAATTTCAACTTCAAAGTTTTTCCAACTACCTATTAATTGTTTCATTTCCTGTACGTCACATGAAAATCTACTACAATTTTATCCTAGCCATTCCAAGCACGCTATCTCGGAAACAAAATTACTTAAATTTATAGCAAGAAATAATAAGATGTAATCTCAAGGTTAATTTACGTATGCTGATTGTATCTCCATCGTTCAAGTGCATTGGTGGCGTTGTGGGTAGCGTGTCAGCTTTGCACGCTAAGGTGCACGAGTTCGACGCTGGCTGAGGGAGTGTTTTTTACTTCAAATAAGTAACGTAACTGAGATCGCACACTTCACGCAATAGCTTTTTTCTGTCAGCGACGGCTCACTGCCATATTTCGGCTGAGTAATATACCAGGGCTGTTCATTTAAATAATTTCTAATATAATCATATTCATTTAATTATCACAACAAAGGTCCGCGTTATTGCCTTTCACTGATCAAAGAGGTATATCTCTTTCATAAGGGATGCACATTTTTCATATATATATATATATTTATACTTTACTATATTGAAGTGAACGCAATATGCGTACAGTTCAGTGTTCATCCGTAAAAACCAATGGTTTACACCATTGGTTTTTAAATAAAATATATACCATTAATGATATAATTATGCCTCATAACGAACCTACATAATGTGACATCGCATGCAGGCATTAATTTTAGGAATAATATCGTACATTTGGTATGTTAAAATATTCCCTAGAATGTGGAATTCATTAATGACAATATCTTAAAATTAATGAATTTATATTGTCATATATTAATGATTTCTCAAAATGATCACATGTCGTTTATGACAATTCAAATGCACATGGTTTAAAGATGTTCTTTAACTGTTCACCCGCAGGCCTTGAAGCTATATGCCCAACCTAGGTGCATTTTTTAATAATACTTCGCGGACTGGAAATGAATGATCTATGAACAGTCTCAAATGAATAGTTCACACTTGAACATTCATTGAACGATCTATGAACAGTCTCAAATGAATAGTTCACACTTGAACATTTAATGAACGATCTATGAACAGTCTCAAATGAATAGTTCACACTTGAACATTCAATGAACATTATATGGATGTATGCTCAGGATAGTTCAGTGGTGGACTACTTTTGAATTAGTTCATGAATGTCTTCTGCATGGTCTCTCCCCACTGGGTTGTGATGATGAATTGATTCATGCAAAAATATTAACTGAATAAATTTCATATTAATGCGTTATGAAGTTAGCAGATTATCAAAATATCTCCGAATAGGATTGTGCGAATTATCCTCGCCGTTTCACATCAAACCTTGCGTTTTTCTGTGATACGGTTAATGGATTTTAGATTATACATTGCCATTGGCTAAATTTTTTGCTATGAAAACTCAAAGAGTGTATGGAAGGGGATCTAACTTAGGTGACTAATGTAATGAGCTATGTATTTTATATCTAATAAACCTTTTATGTAATCTTGGTTGTAAATGCACAATGTGAGGCATGACAGATTTATCAAAACTGGTATTATATTGAACTTGAAATTATGAAGCTATGAAAGGTTAGTGAAATAAATAAAAATTGCTAGTGGGAACTAATTCTCCTTAATTGTTTTGCAAATTAATTCTGCTTGCATATTTTCAAGATAAATTTACGCATCATCATCATCAATGTGCACAATTTTTTTATTTTTCGAAGCTGTTTCTCAATTCAGTTTTCCTTGATGGGGTTTTCATTGCTTCTTGGGAGGTCTTTTTTCAACAACGTTGACCAATTATAAATTGAACTAAGCATAACCTTTTTGCACCGATACCTTAGTTTTAAAACTTTACTTCAGTAAATGTACCCAAAGAATAGTATCCTAGAAAGAAGGGATAATTAAATCCTCTCACCGGAGAAAAAATGTGGCTCAGAGTTAGCAGGGTCCTAATTAAATTTTGTGTGCTCATATATCACTTGCAATTCAAGGACATATCCTACGATTTGTTAGTGGCCTCTGTCACGAACAGCCTCGACTTGTTAGCGGGCTCTGCCATGTCTGTGGCCTTTAACAAGTCGAGGCTTTTCCAAAAAAAAATACCTCCAAGTAGTTGTATTAACTCGTCCTAGTTTTTCTCGCTTTGGAATGAAGCGAACGGCGTCTCTTCTCAGTCTCGTTCTTCTAAGCTGCACAATTGCACGAACACCCTCGAAGCCACTTCTTCATATCCATTCCCACTTTCCTATGGTTTCCGTTTGTCCACTCACATGCCTTGGTTCTCACTCGCCGGCTGACTAGCGGCGGTGAGACGATGCTGCCTCGGGGATCCGACAAATAAATGGAGATTGGACGGTAGAGGTCATGCCGTCGGACTAGGACGCTTCTACTAATCCAGTTATGCCTGTCTCTGCGGCCGGGCGTCCTTTGAGTGGGAAAGTGCGATGAAATAATAGGACATGGGCTTCTTTCCGTTTATCTCCCGCCTCTCGCTCTTCGTCATATCATTGGAAGGAGGAGGTGGCTGAACCCTCTTTGGACGACGTGACGGGAGACGCCAGGGAGAACTGGTGGTGTGAGAGGAAAAGCCCGGCGATTGCCTCCTTTGCCACCGAGGGATGAATTGTCACCGTCCCCGGAATAGAAACTCTTGCCTCTCTAAAATACCTAATGCCCTTTAATCTCTCATAGCCCTCTTAAGCCCACCAATTGTCATTTATCTTCTCAAATCCCGTCCTTGGCTGTCTTATTTCGATGTGTTTGGTGACTCTGGGACGTGTTCGCTAATGAGGGAAAACTGCAAATGGTCCATAGGTTTACCAGGGTGGAATAAACTAATCTTATCCCCACCCATCTCAGCCCACCACCTTAAATTTTTTCACCCATACTCCTCCAAACTTCTTGTCTTATTCTCTATCATCAATTAGAGCTACTTATCATACCTTAATCCCACGCCTTTATGGAGGCAATAGGGAGAAATTGGATATAATGTGGTGATATATTTGGATTGATAGATTCGAAATGTCACATCTCCATATACCTACATTATCAATTTAAAATCGGCATCTGAAGTCATTCAGAGCTAACAGAGAATACGGGTTTAATTTGAATCCTTAAATATTCCAAACATGTAAGACACCATTGATTTGTACTTTTAAATTTACAAATACCGTTCAACTGTCTATTTCATCGTGCAGATAATCAAAAGGCAAATAACAGCAATGAAATACCCAGTGATATTATAAAATCTGTTTTTTTTTCAATACTAATGAGATCCTTATTTCCTCATGCACTATTGGAATTATATTTTTTACTGGAATAGCATTATGATTTATTTAGTAATAAAAAATGGAAGCTATGATACTCCTAGATAAATAATTACCGAAAAATATATCTTGATTTCATTTTAAAGAACTTAGGCACACCTTTTTTTTTAGCCCACAGCGCTAAACAGAGGGCAGTCCAGTATTTTTCCTTTTTTTTTTAAATAATTTCCTCACACTTTATATTTATTTAGCATTCTCAATCGCGGTGAAAAGCATGACATGAGCAAAATATGTGACATTGATAACTGCAGGTCAACGTTTTATTTAACTATTACCTAAGCTGTGCACATCTCTGTACCATATATTTTCCCTAAATAAATGCTTGCTAATCAGTCTCGGCAAACGTTTGGGTAGGGCAAAACATTTGAATTTAGATTCATCGACGGCGATTACCATTTTATGTCCCTGATATTTCCTAAACGCCATGAGTGGCTCTCGGAAATATGGAATGGAATATTACATTTTTAACAACGATAAATGCTTATTAACTGGTGATCATTTGTTCATTATCCCTTAATTGTGTATCATCGTTTATCCTCATCAGTAAATGGATACATTATGCTGTCTACAGGGGACAATTTGCGCTTTTTTTTCGTAAGGTTCCATGTGTCTACAATTTTATAGCAACGAAATCTTTGACTTTTCTCTCGAATTTTACAATTTACAGCAAATATCAGTGAAAGGTAGTGGAAGATCACTCAAAGAAAACTGCGAAATGAACGTGCGATCAAAACCTTAGCAATGCTACGAGGAAAATCCACGGAGATTTGAAAGGAGTGGCGGAAGGACTAGAGTGTGATCGTGAAAGAACACTTCCTGCACAATGAGCTGCGCACAATAGACTTTATCGAGTCGCATTATCGTATCAACAAATGGATCCTCTTGTGTCCTCCAGTGGAGATTTCCAGCGGCGGCAGCGTAAAAGCTTAGTGCGCGGCAGTGACTTTCTTTTGTTGGCTCCGTCCACTGCTCATCGGAATAGCTTCCACAACTTCCCATTCATGCGTTCACATTCTCTCGGTCCCCATCGTATCGCTAAGGTGGGAGAGGGGCGCCACCTTGGGCGGATTTATTAGCAAATCGATCCAAGTCGAGATTCCTCCCTCCAGAGAAACGGTGGGGAAGACTGTTCCGCTTCGAACTACTCGTGGGAATATCTTTTGTGGGCTCACCTTTGGGATTCATAGAGGATCATTGAGGGCCGTTCGCCTCAAAAAATATATCACGGGTTCCCTCCCATAGTTTCCCCTAATCCTTCCCGCTGCAGGAAGAAAAACCGTGGAATAAATTGCGGTGGCACTGCTATGGAAGGCCGTTCATCGTTCCGCCTTATTTGTGGGGATATTTTATTTATAGAGTAGTAATTTGGCTCCAGAATAAAGCTGTATTTATTCTTTTTTCAAGTCAACGATTCAAGGTATCTTTATGCCTTAGCCATGCAAACATTTGATTGATAAATGACACCCACTCTCCTCCCTCTCTCCATTCTTTGCTTTAATAAAACAATCTAAGCGTATATCTGTTCTATTATGACATTGTTTATAAATATTTGTATAGATTTCCACGTATTATGCTTTGGAAAGTCACCCAGGGCTGTAAAACTCCAATTAGGCTATACCCACTGTGGTCTGTGGAAACGCCGAGGTTTAGATTTTCGCATTGTTCCGTTGATATAACCGGTCCCTCAACACCAGCTTGCTGTATCCTTAGCAATAATAAACGCTTTCAGACAGGATAATATGACTGGAGAATAATGAATCGACAAAACCGTGAGATTAACTGTTGTTGACGCTGGCGATTATAATCACAGGACTTCGTTGTTCCCCTATTCACTAAAACGGAAGCGGGATTAGAATTCGAGATCTTCATATTGGCTTTCCGGATTATTTCAATGTAGTTTTACTTTATATGAACGTAGATCGGATGTAGCCTTCTCTGTCGCTATAATCGCAAAATATGCTCCATTTGTAACGGTGTGTATTCCTCTGTAAAGTTGGCTTTGTATAAATGCTTCAGCGCCGCTCATTTCTCATTGATAGTGCCAGACATGTTAGGCGCGAAACAATTGAAGCACCCTTTATTATTCCGAATTCCAAGGTCATCCATTCTTTTATTTCTCACAGAAAGCCTCAAAAACTACTCTGGTCTCAGTACTAAATAACATTTAGCCCCTATTGTTTTAATAAACGATATATATAATTCCGGACTCGTTGATAAACGGTGAAAATGTATTTCAGAGCTTTAATTACCTTAAGAAACTCTTGAGTGCTACTTAATGAGAAAGAATAGAGCAAAATATTAAATGACCCTCTGCAGATATTGTTATCCGCTAACTTCGTACTACCCGGAAAGAGCATTACCCACCGCAATAACGGCTCCGTAATACGTGCATATCAATTAAATATTGGGATGAGAGAAGTACTTTACAAGAGGGTGAAATATGGCATTTTACGATGATGGTGTTTTGCATAACATTTTAATTTTTTTCGACCTGCTCATTTATGAGTGAAAGAAGTAGGAAAAATCAATCTATAAAAATGCATAAATAGAGAGGAAGCAAGAGGATAACTAGCAATAATAGAAAAGTAATAAAGTCACTACACTTCTGAGTAAGATTCTGATATATGTGTGACATTTACAAAAATTAATATCAATATAAATTTCAGGTTAAGCAGCATTCAGGTGTTTAAATGAATGGAAATTATCTTTGATGAGAATCGCGTTCTTTCTTTGAAATAATCAATATGAAAACAGAAATTGCCATGTTTTTCTGAATTTGTTAAACTTTATGCAGTTTTATTGGCTCTCAGTTTAAAGCTTAAAGTGTTTTTACCTAATCCGTCCTTGAATGAATCTCTTGGAGCTTCATGCACGTTGGAAAATCGCACTATGGTTAAGCAAACACGCCATTTTTTGTCGTTAGCAAGCGTTTAGGGGTCTGAGGTATCCTCAAATGTCTGAGCGATATTTACAGAAACAGGATAAAATCTACATTAGGTGTTTCTATATATACTTATTCGAGCGGAACAACCAGCTATAGTGAAAAAAACTAATTTTAACGATTGGGAACAGTTAAACAAAATAATTACAAAAATGCAGTTCCTAATTGGAACTAGGCTAAATTTAATTTAATGTTGTTGCATTCGCAGCCTTCAAAGATAAAACAATCCGAATTTTTTCTGCATGCGAGAATAGACTTTATACTCTAATGTTTGATAGAAAATAATGGAAATGTAGTAAGATAATATAATAAAGCGTACTTAGGGGTAAATTTTGATTCCGGAATGAGTAAGTTACGGAGTTTGCTGTTTAACTTAGCAAAAGTTGGTACACTTTATACGCTTAACAATATTATATATTGAAACAATTTTTCTCACTCAATGGTTGATAATGATTTATATGTACCTCACAAAATTAATTGTTCAAAAATGAACTGAAAGAAAAATTAGGAATAAAATTTAGTCTTGATCTGTTTCGGGATGGGCTTGCAAAACTTTAACGTATGTTTTGTACATCTTATCTGAACTAAATTTCAGTGAGAATCATTGTTTGTAACTTAGGCTACTAAACAAACGGTTATTGATTCATCCGTAATTGCCGAGGGGAAAAATCAGCAAAAGTAAATTATTGATGCATGAACAACACAAAAGCATCATTCAACTGATAGGGCTAGGGCAACCTGAAATATATTTTAACCGCTACTTTTAACGCAAGTAGGTACAAAAGTTTTGTGAGACCCCAAATGGAAAAATTATTTTTTTAACTGGCTTTCGGAATTCATCGAAAATAAAGTAAAAGAACGTTTCAGAAGTATGATATGAATAATTCATTCAAAGAATGCATAGTTTCTTAGACTATTCAAGTAGTTTTCGTTTACTTTGACTAAATATGTTTTCGATTCTGCCAGACCCCGCGTAGTTACTCAATTTTTTTTCTACATAGTGTCTGCACTTCTTGTATTTGGGGTTAATGGTGTTTCCTCAGGGTCCGTTCAAGTATTAGGTAAGATGTTAATGGGGGATGGGGGTTTACCATTCTTTACGTTGTCTCACATAGGAAGGTGATGGGGTCTGAGACAATCTCACGTCATTATCACTTTTGGGATCGTATTTTAACTTTTTAAATAATTTCCTGACGAAACATTTTTCTGAAGAATATTACCATCGCAGTGTTACGCCTGGGTTTATGTGAAACTATATAAAACATATGATCAATTATTTTCGTATATTTGTTTGGAAATATCGCATTTTTAGGTGGTATGTGTATTGCGAGTCGTGCATGCGGTAAATCACGAAATATTGAAAACGGTTATCGATATTTCTGATATCGATGTGGTCCTCCAGAAAAGAATAAAATGAACAATTACTTTTAAAAATCGATTCCATCACACTCTTCCACTTTTTCACGACCTGAAAATTTTGCCTTTACGCTACTTTTTTGTATACGAAGTATTTAAATTTTTTTACATGCGGAGTGGTAATTTGCTTGGCTTAGTGGCAAGACAGTACAAATGGAACTTTCGTATTCAAGCCAATGTTTTTCCCCAGAAGCCATATATTACCACATCCCAAAGAAGTTTTATTTATTTAGCACGATAAATCTTTAACCTACTTCCACAGCATGTAAAAATGAAAAAAAATAGGTTATGTTGTTTTAAGACAAGTAAAAATGGAATGATATTGAATAATTTTAAATAGTTTTCATGAAATTGTTTCTTTAACCAGAAACAGCTTTGTAAATAGTGATATTGTGTAGTGTAGCACTGAATTCGACTTGGTACATATATTATTTATGTTAATTTTCTATTTTGAACGGAAACTTTTGGTTACCTCCACACAGGTATTTCCTCCTATCCTTTATCTTTGGGGTAACCTAAAGCTTCCATCTATTGTTTAAAATGTGTTGAAAAGTACTGTACAAATAAAGCAATAAATTATTCGATGGTTTCGGGCTTCACTTTGTAAAAATCCATTCTAATTATTTCAAAAAAGATATGGTACTTTTTTCAGTTTTTTTTCAAGTAGTCAGGTTTCGTCGCATAGGCGACATCATCAGACCTGATCATGTCACCTATGCGACGAAACCGGTCGACTTGGAATAAAAAACTGTGAAAAAAGTACCATATCTTTTTTGAACTCATTACAATAAATTATTATTATTATATAGGACTAAAAATTAAATTTTTCTACATGTTCTATGGCAAGACGTTTTCATCTCTATGATTTTTCATCTGAATTGAATCATAAGACAGAAGGGACTAAGGTCATTTGTAACCCTTTTGGACATGGAGTCGCCCATATATTTTTATGCATGTGCATGGTTCTAAAAGTGCATGACAGCTTGCGTAGTAATTGGAGGGGGTGGGAAATCTCATATTGCCTTACATAGGTGATAAGGAGGGTTAAAGAGTGGCCAAAAGAGCCTTACGTGTTACTTGAGTGGTATTAAAACTTTATTTAGTTAACTACTGGGCCATGTAATATTTATTAGATGTGCTTCTATTAAAATGAGAACAATAACCTTATCCATGCATTTTCTTTTCAGGTGAGTACCGTTTTGTGTGCCTTCCCTTCCCTCGGTTCCCCGATAAGGTATGGTCTCAAATCACTGATTTTCTTTCTCTTTTTTTAGCTTTCATCGAAATCTATTACTTAAAGCTATTACTATTATGTGTCGCTAAATGTCAGCGAGTACCTATATTGTTTTAAGCCTGAATGATTTTCTTGGAAGACTACGCCAATGAATTTCAGTGTTTAAAATCGATGCTTAGGTAGTTGGCGTTGGCGAATAATGTCATAACTATACAGAGCAGTGTCGAAAAAATGAAAAAAAAAATATTCCGGAATTTTAGATCTTGGAAATTTTAGTGATAAACATGTAAGTTTTACAGTAATGATTACAGAGAAAATTTCATTTAAAGTCCAATATCCCATTATTGTTTATTTGGAAATAAGGCCTGATTATCACCTCCTGCCGTTAGGAAAGCAGTATTGATGCCTACCTATAGTTGCGGTACTTGTGCATACTTATTGTTTCGAGGCATCATTACCATTATCATCAGTAATCAATCTTAAGATAGCTTGGCTGAAGCAGTTCACTCAACACCCTCTTCAGCCCATCTCTTTATTCATTCGTTGGTCTACATTAAAATATTCCCTCATATTTCTCCTGGAGCATTCTATCATATGTCTTCCTCGGTAATTATTCCCATTATTTTCCCTTTTTTGAAAGATGGTCATTTGTTATTAGTTTAGGTCAGAAAATACCGAACAGATCTCGATTTTTTTTTCCCGTCAGAATCCATTGTAATGAAATAGTTATATGTGACTTTTTTACGCATTTATCGCTTGGTGAAACAAACGTTTTTGAAAAAACACTTCGCTGATAAATGTTAAAAGCTTAAACAAAATCGTTATATGCATGAGTTGTAGCAATAGATTACTCATATATATCATGACGTTAGTGTGAATATGAACCCTAACGCAAGTAGCAAAGATATGCCTCATCAAAATCCTAAAATAACCATACCGAGGCCCCCTGCTTGGAAATTTATCTAATTTCAACAATCTTGCTGCACTTAAAAAGTATATTTCTCATTTTAATGACCTTTTTCCATAACAATAATGCAGTATCATACGCAATTGAGTAATGGGATTATATACTCAGTAACATGAGTGCGGCAAGATTCGAATGCCTTAAAATTAGACATATGAAAGCCAGGTTAATTATGTAAGGGTGAAGAAGAGAAAATTTACCAAAGGAATGAAAAATGAACTTCTAGCTTCGTAATTTCCATTAGTTATTTTATAGTTCATGACCATGAATGGTTGCAATGCAGCATCATGGGATAATGCTGCTTTGCCACGAAATCATGTTCGTTATCGACAAAACAAATTATGGATAATCCAGGGTTATTTTTTCACCTGTTATTTCCATAATGTTTGTTTTTCATATAGTTACGACCTAGACTATCAATTAAAATAAAATTTATCTAAGAAAAAATATGAAGGGATAGGAATACACCTTTAAGGAATATAAATCACTCCCTTTCTTTACTAAAGTTTGTAATGTAGTGTAGAATTTGCAAAATATATACGTATCTTTTAAAAATATTTTCATCTAAGTTATGTCAGACATTGAGTAAAATTCAGTCTATGCAATGGTGACTGTAGCGATAATGAATCACGTCCTATGTTTAAAAAAAAATCACTGAGAAATTCTGTGTTGAGATTCAGAGCCTAGGAAAATCATTTACGAATCATTTTTATTTGGCCTAGTTTACGGCTGTCTCATTACCTCGTCTTTATCTAGCTTGAGGTTTCTCGCCCAGCGGGGGCTGCTGGGATCAATTTGGTCCAACCTGACCCAATTCATTCCCGTGGGTCAAAAACAGGAGCCAAAACCCAATACGGCTTCTCATGAGGTCCCATGCCGTGGATGGGGCTTAAGTATTTGAATATTGGAAGCCGTAAGGTGCTTATAAATGCAATTACCATTTTCCATAAAAGGAAATTGCAGCATAAACTCAATTATAGCTATTCCAAAACCGGAAATTTAAATGAACCAGATCCGACCCATGAGCTTTCACATGTTTGATTTTATAGTCGTCGTGACATATGCAGTATGTTGGAATAGAGTACACCAACCTCTGCTGCACCCGCGCCAAGAGCAGCCTCCCTTGCTAACAGCTACGGCGCTCTACCGATCAATAGTGACTTATTTTCCTGAGTGTGCCACAACATAAACCAAAGTCTAGTTACACTGTAGGCCCGCTCTCTTTATTCAACTATAGCTTGGATCCCTTCTAAAAGGATAACCTTGAGAGTCGTCATACTGTAGCCCTTGATTCACCATTAGGAGTTATATCCGGTGTACTTACCCGCCTGGACGCAAAGATACTCTAAATTATACCCTTAAAGAAGGGATATTATGGCAGTTTAAGATAATTTATTTTTAAGGAAGAGCCGGCAGGAAGATTAACTTAAACGAAACGAACGACGTAATGGGTATGTTTATGTGTGAAATGTGACTCCGTAATTATGTTGTCACATGAGATCGTAAACGTTTTTAATTGCTTCGTAAAAGGACGACATTTATTCTGAGGAGTGGAGGGAGCTGTAGTCATCTACCAATCTAGGTAACACAATGCTGAACTTGGTGTAAATTCAATCACCTGTCAGTCTGTCATCTACATCGAGCCAACGTGAAACCAAATCAATCAAGTATGAAGCTGAAGTTTACTTTGAAATAAATTTCAATAGTTTGATTTTCCAATGAAGTTTTTATAAGAGAGGTAATCATAAATCATGAAATGCCGAGTGAATCAACGGTACTGATATGTTGACACCTGCATTCACCTCATCATCATGGATTCCGTAATTGTTTGCTTTATGATATCAACACGCGGATAATTACATGAAGCCAAATGTGACAACTTTCAATTCATTTTTCCTCGCTCTGTTTTTTTATATTTTTTAATCACCCACTATGAAAACATATTTAAAATGTGCCATAGAATTTTTATCCTATGGTTTTAGGTACTTAATCTAAAAACTACTGGTTTATTGTGCTTTCCAGGCTGCATTCCTAATTCCGTGTTATTATACAACAGGAAACCATTTTATTTCTAATTATATTATAGTAATTAAAAATATTTATTGGTGTTTAATAGCCACCCTGTAATGAGATATTAAACGCTTGCACCTGGTATCTTAGTATATCCTTTACAAATCCGTCAGAAATACATCACATTGAAGGGGGAATATTTGTGATGAATTTTAATATTTGAGGATTGAAGGTTTGGTCTTTCGAAGGGATTGATTAATTTGTGTGTCCCACTTGATACGAATTACCTACTCACATAATCTTCGACTTCATAATATTATATGACGCATGTGATACAATACACTGGAGGCATACAACCAGGCAGTTAGATTGGTTTCCTACACTTCGGTTTTGCGCTCAAGAAAAATTCATAAGCGGACGAGGTTCGATGTGAGACGGCTTCGTATTAATTTTCAACTTTCCTTATGCTAACAAATTTTATTCTCAATAGCATAATTTAAATGCGCTACCTACACGTTCGTGTTTGAAAATAAGAGTAAAAATGCGCGTTAGAGGAAATCAGTTGCTTTAAAATTCGTTCCGGTGTATTTAAAATTCGGGTTTCATTGGCGTTGGCTGCTACCTTCGAACCGATCAAGTGATCAAAGACCTCACCCCGAAAACGAACGGGAATTCGTGCCAAAGGAGTCAGAGTCAGGAGTCAGTTGAAAGGGAAAGAGAAGTATAGATGTTTTCTCTAAAGGTTGAAGATGAAAGGAATGGATTCAAAAAGAAGGAAAATTCTTGAAAGACTGAGAATGGAGGTTATGATGAAAAGAAGTGTACACTGTCGAGCAAGGCAGAACTAGCTGGAAATTTCATTAGCAGCTCTTCACATTCCCTTTTCACCTCTCGAGTTCTGATCTCCAATATTTTCGTCCATATTTGTAAGTAAGGAATACAAATGGAAGTTGACATCTATGGCAGTGGTGAGTAAAGATCTATCTAGATGCTATCATTCTGCGTACACATAACTTCCGGTTTTTCCAAAACATAATTGAATGATGGAAGTAAGCAATGAGTATGGCAATCTCGAAAATTGTCGAATCTCAAGGATGCCGGCACTAGCCACAGTATTACCTCCGCGGAGTCACAGGCAGGTGCACTCACAAGTGGAAAGGAATTTCGCAAGTGCGAAATTCCTTAGTGGAAAAATCATTCACCTTGACCGCGGAAAATACTCTACCAAATGAGAATACTCTTCCATTAAAGAATCCAAAGAGGGAGGACATCTCGGTAGGGTAACTGGCTAAAGCACTCGGCGCAATAATGAGGGATCCGGGTTCGAATACCCGTCTAGGTAAATGATTTTTCCTCTGTGGAGTTTCGCACTTCCGAATTAGGCCATTTCGGCAGTCAATGTGTTTTCACATCGCATTCTTCGAGTTTTACATGCATTCGTGGACTTGGACGAGGACAAATTATCATGCAAGTTCATTCTCTCTTCTTTTCCTCACTTCCTGTAAGTTGTAGTTTTATATTTGTGGTTAATTGGCAAACATTGTTTGTAATGTAATTATTGTTTAATTTTAATCTCCTATTTCGGTCATGTGATCAGGAGTATTGTTGAATATAAACGTTACTGGCCTGCAAAATAGAAGGTTGTCTATTTTCCATGCAAGTACGAACCCCAAAATGATGATATGATATTGTTCCAATTACTAATACTGTCGACCCTTACTACGATAGAAGTTCTCGCTTATTTAAGTGCTACTAGCAAAGTAATTTATGGGGCTACTGCAGTAGAGGTAACTTTAATGTGCAAAGCCACCTTAATTCCGGGGTGTAAGTTGTGAGTCGGCGCCGATGTGAAACTTTTACCCGAACCACTGGTTTCTGCTCGCGCGCAAATATATGACTTGAAAATCGCTCTCCGCATTACATGTCTCCACATACGAAATATTTGTGGGGCTGCATTAAAGAAGCTAGGATTTATCAAGTGAAGAGTAGTTAAGCTCTTCGATGAAAAAGTGAAAGAGAAATGCAAACTTTCTCTGGTTCACCCTTATCTCAAGTAAGCCACGATAATTATGACCCTGCACTAAAATATTTAAAGAAAATACGTTGTTTATCATATCGACCTCACATTTGATGCATAGGGAAGTAGGTAATGTTGAGTTTAGGTTATAAAATTAAAATCAGCTATTCTTTGCCAACGTTTTGGAATTTAATTATTCCATCTTCAGGGCTAAATAAAATATACGATGGTCAAAAAACAAAACAACAACACAGCATTTACACCAATTTGTCAAATAATTATCTATAACATTTTACCTTAGAATACATTCATTTGATACTTTCAACATTCATGAATGTATTCTAAGGTAAAATGTTATAGATAATTATTTGAAAATTGGTGTAAATGCTGTGTTGTTGTTTTGTTTTTTGACCATCGTATATTTTATTTAGCCCTGAAGATGGAATAATTAAATTCCAAAACGTTGGCAAAGAATAGCTGATTTTAATTTCATAACCTAAACTCAATATTACCTACTTCTTTATACATTAAATATACAAAGCAAGCCGCATGCTTCATTGAAAACTCCAAAAAGTGAACAAATATTATTAAATAACTGATGAACTAACTAGATTGGGGGCCATTCGAGACTCGGAGGCTACACGCTAGGTTTAGATGACCTGAATAGTTCAGATGAGACGAGTTTCAGTACGACACGAAATATATTATATTGACCCCGGGCTATATTTATATATATGAAACATTGCTACCTTTACAAATTAAAGGTAAATAGTGATGTTCACAATCACTTGAAAAGATGACACACTGATGTGCATCTCACTCTCCATAAACAAAAACAAGCCTCAAGAAGCCCCATTGCTAAGGGCTCTAAAATATTTCATTTACTCCTCCCAAATTTAAGATGTATTACACCAAAAAATAAGTTTAAAGCTGAATTAAAATGTATCTTGTAAATTAAAGTTACTGCAGCTTACATGAGTTTTATAACAAAGTATGATTGTTGTATTGTATTGTATTGTATTGTATTGTATTGTATTGTATTATCTCAATTGTTCACTTTTTATTGCTATTAATTCTGTTTACTATATCATGTGTATACATGGGAACAATATTTTGTTCATTTAACTATTTTGACGTGTCTTATATCTATCCCTTATGTGCCCCCTCTGACATATGATCCTTGGAAAAATAAAATTATTATTATTAGGTATTATTAGTAGCTGATAGGAGTGACAAAATAAGATAGATACTCTGCGGGACTGATGGGTAGAAATATCCTTCTTTCCACTTACCATTAGTGGTTATAAGGAAAACAGATTGACCATTGCATTGGAAACATTGCTAACATACAATTGACCTCTGTCATCTTCCAGTTCCTTTTCCGTATTCCTTCCTCTTTCATGGCTGGTGTCCTTACGCCCTTGCCGCACGCCTCTACGGTGGCTCGGAGGGTAGTTTTTGTAGATGTAGATTACCTCCCACCATAGCACCTTCATAGTCCACTTCTCGTCTTCGCCTCCCCCCCCCTTCCTCTGTTGCCGCCCCAGTTAGCACTCCCTCCAAAAGGGACTCGGATGCCTTGTGGAAATAGAAATTAGATTTTCTTCCGGTATCTTTCGAGAGATTTGGCTCTTCTCAGAAAAGAAAGTAAAGCTCACCCCCCACTCTCACCCCCCCTTGGCCCCTATTTGGCCTCTTTCCGCGCCACCACGCCCTCACCTCCTCTCACCCCCCGCCCCCGTTCCAATCCCGCCCGTCGTGTCACAAAGCGGGGAATAAACCATTTCCTTTGTACAACCTCCTTTTATCACTTTTCCTGGCTTATTTTTTTCAACTCGTGAACTCCATGGGGGGCGAGGCTGTAACTTTCGTCACGCGTCGACAATCTTCAATTGTCTCCGGTCGACAGTTTTTGGCGATTCCAACTTTTACCTAAATAAACGTAAAGTAGGGGACAATAATACCGTAGAGTGGTAGCAAAACATGGTGGCAGTTGTGAATTTGACCATTTTATGTGCCCATTACCCACGAGCTACACCCTTTTTCCCAACTCATGATCTTTAATACGCTGGTGTACCTTTCACTTTTCCCGCCCATCACAGAAGAATGGCATGAAATGCATAGGGGGAACACAAGTCTCTCTCCGACTGCCGTGAGATTCACCTCGGTGTCGTTCTGTCTGTGTTGCCAAATTTACTGCATGCGACTTCGATAGACTCAAGACTCAAAATGAGTGGTTAGCGTGACTCCTTGCCACCCAATTTGCATTTATTCGCCAAAATTGACAGCGCTGATCGGCCGCTGGGAGCCAGAAACTGATGGTAGGGGAAACGCCTTTCATTGGCTAATCGCTCTGTGATGTTCACCCGCCATGAGTTGAGAAAGAGGGTATAGCTCTGCACGGGGAGTGGGAAAGTCTCCATGTATTACCACTAGGGTTCCCAAGATACCTAGCCTTTGTTTACCAATTAATAAAGCTCAATGGATTATTCTCGGCGAAATTGTTGCTCTCTTTACCACTTAATTACATTGTTTAGATAAGCTATTCTAATAGGTTGCGGACTCATATCAATTATTCACCTCTTTTTGAAAAGTTAACATTGTCATGAAACAATTTACCGACTTTTTCCCGCCCTCTCAGATCAAAGGCAATAATTTTAGCAGCGCTGCCTAACATACCTCTCCTGCTTCTTTGACTACCCTTGTCACACGAACCTACCCCTTCTTTACTTCATGCTTCACTCAGGCGACTTCCTCCAATCTATTGTACCACTTTACACTGTCTTGTGTTAGTTATGCCACACTGGCTAAACGGAGAAGACCTCTTGGACGCTACAGATATTTACTACCTTATCAGCTGTAGCACTTGGAAATTAGGTAAACCATTGTTAGTAGCTATAGTACCTCTTCAGACAGTGATATGACGCTCCCGGAGTACAAATTAACACCAAGTGAATTCTAAATACTTCCTAAAAAGGTTTCAACTTCGTGAGAGCTAACCTCGTATACAGAAGAAGAAACTGTAATTGGTGACTTGAAGCGTGTTAACGTTGAGGCTTGAATACGGCGTCGGGTAACATTTTGGCTCCTGGAAGAGATTTTCTTTAAAAAATCCTTTTTACTATAGCAAGACCGACAGTGTAATTAGTTCTTTGGAATTGAACAAATCTCGAATTGATTTGCAATATGTCGCCCCAACAGCATTGCTAGGTGCACCACTAGGGTTTTTTGAAGACCATTAACAGATAAATGCAAAAACAACGACAATTCCGACGAGTAACCCAAAAGTTAGATAATATTCCTAAATTATATGCACTGCTTCATTTAAATGAAATTCAAGTCTTCATTTTTGGTCAGTTTAAAGATTTTTCTAATAGATTCATTCTTACAACCACATTTGATTCATAGGACCCAGTTGAGTGGAAAAGTGGCTGGGCACAAAAAGCGACTGAAGGTCGTTAACAGAAATTTGCCAATATTTCTGCAAAAAGAATTATGTCATCATTTGAGGAATTTTAGCAAACTAATTTTAGCAAACATTGATTTTTTTTAAAATTAGTCTTAAAGCCATGTGTGACTATCAGTGTACGTTTTCAGAGCACTATGGAGGAATTGCTAAGAAGAAATTTGAAGAAATCCATATTCAATTTAGGTAAAACTGTTAGGAAAATATCGGTGAAAGGTTATTAAAACAAATAGTTATTTGTTAATTTTACCACCATACTTTATTTAATATGTCGAATATTTATATGATTCACTGAGTGTAAGAATAGAAATACGGACTTCGTAGATACCAGCGTCGGCGCAAGAGGACGCCCCCCGCGACCAGGTTTGCATGTGCTCTCACTCTCGAACCTTATTTCGGTAACTAATCTGGAAAAATGGACAATATTCGAAATAAAGCATACCTAATGTATGACAAGTCGTTGGTAGTAACAAAAAAGCATGTATAAATGCTGTGCTCCGAAATCGTTAGGAAAGACCGAAAAATATCGATAAGTGCCGAAATTTACAAACTTTGAGTGCGATGCGGTACGTCTTTCCGTTATCTGATTACAATAATTTCAATACAATTTATTTTCTAACCAAATGGAACAAATTTAGGGGGTTTCCCAAAAGAAATGCAAATTAAAAAAATATGGACTACCCTAGTGTACAACCGCTTACCAAGATCTAGTACTCGGTTGACGAAGTCGCCAAAATTGTCGTCCGTCAAGAAAATTGAGATTTTTATACTCGCCAATGACGATTTAGGACACGGGAGACCATTTATTTCATCAACGGGCATCTATTTCTACTGACTTACCAACTAGGTATTTGAAACAGAGCAACAAGTTTTTTGCAGAATTCGGCGAATTCACCCGATGTATAAGTGATACTAAAAATGTTAGCGTTATCACAGCTTATTTTAAGAAAATGCATTAATATGCAGTCATATTTGGTGAAATGTTTATAAACTTAAACGGAAATTCATATCAACTGCTGTCTTTTAATAAAATGTAGCATCAGGCTTCAGCAGATCACAAATGCTATAATCATCACGTACATTAATGTTGTGATCTTTTTCGAGCGTTCAATGTTCTAACAAAATTGTTGTAGGGGATCCCCCGAATGAAAAATGATGGAATGCTTTTTTTCTATTAATTTTTTTGTAGTTATTTAAAGCAGGTGATAAAGAGTAGGAACTATAGCGTCAAAATAAAAGAAAACATCGAAATGGAAGAGAGAAAATGTACTCGCACGGAAGCGTTCGGTAGTGACGAGATTCGTTCAAAAAGAGATTTGTCCCGTGTTTATTTGCCGAAAAAATCGCTCTATGTAACTTAGTATGTGACCGTCTTACTTTATTGCCGCCAGTTTTTATGGCGCTTCCGACTCTGACGCCATTCGTCCACTTCAAACACTCTGCTCACCCTCCCGCCCAACGCCCATTCCCCTCATCTTCTTGGGCCCTTCCCCTCTCTTTGAGCACTCACCTTTAACGCCTTCCACCCTCTGCCCATTACACTCGCCAACCCCGCCCCCATTCCCCCCCACCGGGGCCTTTCACTTCCCTCCCTGCCCCCGTCTCTTCTTAAAGGTCCCCCCTCTCGCCTTTACCCGGACCGCTCAACCACCGCAGTCCTTATTTCAGGGATTCCTCTGTATAAAAGAGCAACCGTGTCCATCGCCTGGCTTCCGCGCGGCCACCCTCCCAACCCCAGAGGAAAGCCCGGGGGTTTTTCACGCACTCCCCGCACAACAAAAATGTGTGTTCAATACCTATCATAAAAGGATTGCGTGAAGTATTCAATATGTATTATGGGTTACAAAATGTGCTGTGTGGGACGTTATTCTATTACGCTTTCCGTGTGTTCCCTAGGTGTCGAATGGAAATCAAAAGTCAAATGCAAGTAATGTTTGTGTGCAAAAAAGGCACTTCAAATCTATTCCGGTTCTCCACCAGGTCACACACTGCATTTATGCCGACGTTTCGATGACGTTTCGACGCACGAGTCGTTCATCGTCAACATGGCATGACTAATGATCACGGCATCGATGGCTGACTCGTGCATCGGAACGTTGGCAGAAATGCAGTGTGACCCGGTGGAGCACCCGAATAGACTTCGCCAGCATCATACGCTGTGAAAGCGTCAGATCATTTATCATGACACACATATTTTGAAGAATACGAATGGTGTTAAATACTTTTGATTTTGATTGATCCGCCTGATGTTAAGGTGACTCTTGTGATGCAGCTGTACACACAGGTGCGCTTTGGGGATATGTTCGTTCTCATCCTCAATTTCACCGGTTCTTCCAATTCAAAATTGCCGAATCAAAGCCTGAAGTGTCGATTCTGAAAATACTAAAACCAACAGAAAAGAAATGATTTAATTTTTGCGGGTTTCACAGTATTTTTGTGCGCTTGTTAACTCCGGTTGAATGACCTGCGAACTTCAATTGAAAATTTCAATTTTTTTTTCAGTGCTTAAATGTAAAATGTGTCACTAAATTTGTTGTGACATAATGTGGATTTACCTATGCTGGTGGAAATTGACTAGCTAAGCATATTGCTTTGCCTTCAGGGGTTTGGAAATATTTTACTAATCTTGCTTTGTAGATTTCGTAAAGGCGTTTGACAGAGTAAACTGGGAGAAACTAATGCAGATACTGGGGAAAATAGGAATAGATTGGCGTGACAGGAGACTCATCCGAAACTTATATATGGGGCAGAGGGCTCAGGTAAGGGTAGCTGAGGGTGAATCAGGTTGGGCAGTTATAGGTCGCGGGGTACGGCAAGGGTGCCCGTTGTCGCCTTTACTTTTTAACATCTATGCTGAGGAAATGGTAAGAGAGGCATGGGATGAGCTAGATGTGGGAATGAAAGTAGGAGGCCAGTGGATAAAGTCGGTTAGATTCGCAGACGACCAGGCGTTGGTCAGTCGGTCATCGAAAGGACTGCAAACTTTAGTAGATGCTCTGGATAAACAGTGTGAGAAATACGGGATGAAGATAAATAATAGGAAAACAAAAGTAATGAGATTCTGTAGGACAAAGAAAGCTAAGCTGGTGATAAGAGTAGGAAGTCACAAACTGGAGCAAGTAGAACAATTTAATTACTTGGGTAGTACGCTGGAGGAAACAGGACATAGTAGCAAATACATTAGGAGGAGAATAGTGCTAGCGAAGGAAGCGTTCAATAATAGAAGGGAGCTGATGACGGGGACCTTAAGCAAGGATGTAAAAAAGAGGCTAGTGTAGAGCTTGATATGGAGTGTGGCGTTGTATGGGGCGGAAACGTGGACATTGAGAAAGGAAGACGAAACTAGGCAGAAGGCTTTTAGATGTGGGTGTGCAGGAGGATGGAGAAGGTGCGTTGGACGGAAAGGAAGACAAATGAGGAAGTGCTTGACATGGTGGGCGAGGAGAGGAAACTTATAGATGAGATTAGGGGAAGACAGGGTAGGTGGCTGGAAGGGGTAATGAGGGACGATGGTTTGCTGAAGGCCGTGATAGAGGGTAGGATGCTGGGCAAGCGGGGAAGGGGAAGGAAGAGAATCGGTTTTATGGATGGGATGAAGAAAGGTAGGACTTATGCTGAGATGAAGAAAGAAATACTAGAGTTAGAAAGGGCACGGCACGTGTAAGAGTTCGTCGGATATTCTCTGACTTTCATCACAACCTACCTTTAACCGGTAGATTACTGTAATGAATGAATCCCTTTAATGATGTAAAATATGATTTATGCAATATTTGTAACGGTGGTGGTTTTTTGTAAAATTTCAAAACATACCCCAAACTTTGAATTTATTCTCTTTTGTAGCTGAATGTAAAATATAAATTGTCTAAAACATGTCTGCATAGTACCATTGCGGAATTAACTATTGAGAATCGATGGCACAGGAATTGTGATTGGGATCGGATTCGAGGGAAACTACAATGTAACCAACTTAAGTGTGCACATTATTCCTCACTCGAACCAAGTATGTGGCTTGCCTTAATGCGTGTTAATATTATCACGAATGCCCAACTGTAAGCATTACAATGCGGGTGCACATTGTGATAGTTTACCGAATGATTCTCTGAATCATGCGATGAATGTGGAAAAAACAAAGTTGTTACCTTTTTATTCATAACGAATGATTCGCATTATTTTCCCATAAAAATATTTATCTAGAATTAAACGAAAGTACTCTTGTCATGCTCATGAAATGTATCAAAATTGTCAGTAGTCATCAATCCGAACATTCGTGGCTACAGCTCATCACAATATTAACTTTTCAGCTGGGTAACTACATCTTTTATTTTTAAGTCTTTATTTTATCGTCTATCACATTCGCCCAAAGTATGCCATCCTTGGCCATAATTGATAACCAATCCCATTTGTTGTTCTCTAGAGTATTGTTTTCAGGTTCACTAGAGTTTAAACTTAAAAAAACGTAAGTTCACATTAATCTAAGCCTAATATTGAATAAATGTATGTACTAATATTGAATACTTAATTTAATATTTGTCTTATATCTTATTAATTAATGTTGAGGAGTAACGATCCCATAACTATTTGCTTTGTTAACTACGTCTGGCAGACTTTGAGTTATTTTCTGTATATTTACCAACTTTTAAAATCCCAGGATATCTCCCATGGAAGTCTTTTTATAGACGTGAATTTCAAAGATTATAAAAGACCGCATTTTTGAAACCGACTGCTGAGATTATTGTGTGGTTAGTAATCCTCTCCAGTTCAAACGAATGCATTCTTACCTTACGGGGCACGTTTGCTAAGGAGCATTGGCCTTGGTGCACCGAGCACGCCGTGCTTCGGTTTGACTTACAGCCTGGCCAAGAATTCATTAATGAAAAGGTTTCTGAGTAAACAGCGTCTGTCGGAATTTTGAGAGGGAAGGAAAACTAATCATATTCTCTCGTACGTATGGTCTTCAATGGCGCTGCACTTCTATTTGTAGTTAATGTGCAACAAAATATATCTTATTTAATTGGATAATGGTTAAGGTCTTCTATTTTTTATTATAATGATGATATTATTTTTCTTATCCATTGAGTTTGAAATGTCATCAGTTAATTGTTTCGCAACGTAGTAATTTAATACGTTGGTTTAAGGTTTATGTTAACATTTAACCAATGCTTAACTTAGGGATTCCGTTTAAATTGTCCCTGATAGTTCATTATTATCTCTTGAGCTATGCGTTTTTTTTATCTTAGATGACCTGAAGCTAATTGAGGCTCCACCAGTCATCGTATTCAGATGATTGCTATTAAGTTAACAGAAAAAAACTTTTGATAATTTGTATGAAGTAGTTTCGTTTACAAGTAAAAGTTCATTAAAACAGCGATCGCTACTTATTTTGTAGCTCCATCGTCATCTCGTTCAAGCTACAACTTGATAATAAAATGAAAATCCATACCCAAGGTTTGAATTCTAACATTTGATGGTTTCTTTAGTAGTTTAAATGTAATTACATAATACGGGACCTTGCGAAATGCTTTACTTGACTTCTCATTCATCGTTTTTTATTTCATTCTTTAAAGTAAATAGGCTTTGTATTATTTAAAAGGATCCAAAATTTCACTGCCTCTGACATTTGAGTAAAATACCTTTTCTGAGAGTTGAGCTGCTCTGGTTCTAGGCAATACACAACCTTTCTATATTTCTTCTCCCCTCTCTGATCCCCTCCTAAACATTTGCTGCCCTTGAGTTCTTAACAGATTTTTTCTTCTCCTTCCACACCGCATCCCACAGTTCGATTCTTGACAAAGAAGGGCTGGTTAAGACGTTTTTTCTTCACCCTTTGTGCCGAGGGGGAATGTCCGTTACGCAGCCTCCCTTTTCGAGGTCACCGGAGGGCGAAGGACTCTTTCTTTTTCTCGTCAAGCGTGCGGTGAGAAAGAAAAGAGAAACCGAACCGATTCCTTGGCAGAGAATTTCCCAATCTTTGAAAAACAGAGCTGGAAAATCCCTCCCAAATTCTTTCTCTTGGAGTAGCATGGGATTGAAAAATAAATCTCCTCCGATTACTCATCCTTAGTCCTGTAATTCGATGGAAACAAGTGGCTAACTTCTGTACATAAATAGGACGCGCACAAGGGTCCCATGACCGCTGAATTTGCTCAAGAATTTAACGGATCCAGTTTTTTACTCTTCGCTTTACTGTTTCTCTGGAATGTTTAACCATATTTGCGCCAGTGCCGATGTAAGATCCACATCTAGCTCTGCTAAGTGCCGCTGTGACTTACAGCAAAGGGTGTTTGGAGTTGAAAAATGACAATTCTTGGAAATCAGGAGAGGGAATGAAATCGGCATTGACATAGAAACTAAGTGATGTTTGATGGTTATACGTGCGTGAAATTTTTCTTCCATGATATACCGCACTTGAATTAGGTTGGGTTGAGGTAAAGAGTTTTCTACGTATTCTTAGAGGATAAAAATTTTACATTGTAAAAAATGGAATGTGGAAATATGTTTTGTTATAGATAATATCAGTCAACCAACGGTCGAGAATAGATGAACATTGAAATCAGCTTAGTTGCTAACTGCTTCTAACACTCTTCCCTGAAGAGCGCAATATAAACTGTAAAAATATTTGCTGTAAACTGCGGTAAATCGTTCAAAAGTCGACACCTACTTGCTTATAATTAATAAAGACAACATAATCAGAAATGTAATGCCGATGACAATTGGAAATTTCAGCTTAGGTCACGAAAACAAATTCATAAGTTTGACTTTGAGATTCTGTGATGCATAAAAATATCTTCATATTTATTTTAGTGATTTTTTACAACTGTTTTACTCGTTAAAAATTTAAAGGAGCAATCCAACTACCACTCATTAATTACCCAAGCATTAAGGCTGAAATCATGAACGAGGAGCGATTAAGGCCTTACCATTTGCCATTCACACCGATTGTAAAGTTGAGTTCGAGGGGGATCGGGCGGGTGTGGTGGCTAGATAACTGGCTTCCTATCCTGGGGGCCCGGGTTTGTATCCTGGCAATGGCGGAGATTTTTCAGTAGAATTCCGGTCCCTAGCTGGGTGCAGTGTAGAGTGCACTTCAAGTGCTTTACTCTGTCCGTTCAATGGACCGTTAAGCTGTGGCCACCTCTCGTTAAGCTTAGGCTAATGCCATCGCCCGGTTGACCTCCATTATTTCTCCCCAATTTCGAATACTCCCACCAATCCCAATCCGATATTGTGTTCACCTTGTGTAAAACAAGTTCTCGTTTAACTTGGTGATATTCCGTTATAAGAGAATTTAAAGGTAAAAGAGTAACCATTAAATTATCACCCCGTTTATAATGACAGCGTACTTCCCTTGACTGTATGACTTTGCTTGACAGTGCGTGATACCTATACCGATGGCACGCGAAAGGTTGTATATCCCCGGAAATCTATGTTAGATCCTTGGTGGCAACTGTTTATGTATCAGCCGTGTTTTAATTTGATCAGATGGAACCTGTCCAATTAAATGTTTATTGCTCTGCTATATAAAAGATACTACTCTATAATATGTTTTTATTTAATTAATGATATATTTTTCAATGATATTACATACGGACATTAATTATACAGGTGAAAACAATAATTAAGAACAGAAGGGCGTGCATTACGAAGTGGATGAGTGTAGTCGAAGCAACATATGTATGTAGGGGTAGTAAAGTTGGCATGGAGTAAAATATTAAATCCGAGTGAGCTTTATAGCCTTATCATCGAGAATAAAACTTCTTTCACTCTACCTACCCAGGAAGGGTATGGCGTGAAGGGTATGTATGTATGTAAGCATAATCATTATCCTAGGCCTTTCTGGACCATGAGATAAATATCTGGAGTAGAACTACTACGATTTTTCTATGAAAAAAGAAATAGAAATGATAACGAAGTAATTTACTGGCAGATAACTAAGATTAAAAAGAAAAGAGAAACCATAAATTTATATCTATGCAGCAGTGTGAATGAACGTGCGTCAATTCAGCATAAAAAAACTGAGAATAGCAAAATATATACTAAATACGCAATAAATACCTGCCGACACACCCTTTAAATTAAACTGTATCTTCCTACCAACTAATCCACCCACCTGTCCTCGCGCGCACCCGCTTAGTAGTGCTAACGGTTAACGGAAAAACGTTGCATTTAATGAGGCAAGCATGCAACTTTGTACAGTTGTTCCGTGGACCAATCTAAGCGATTTTGCCCGAAGTACCGTCCTCCCCACCCCATAGGGGTCGATTTCGGGGGAGAGGTGGGTGAATTATCAACAATTATTTTTTTAACATCAGATTACTGGCCTGGGCTTGTTCAAGATGTCGTTTTCGGACAACGTTAGCTCAGTGGCCACTGTGGTGAAGCTCAAATTTCACTCCGACCACCGGTAGTAGCCAAATGGCGCCATTTTTAAATATGACAGCTATTTTGGCGAATGGACAATTTAACGTTTACGTTGAGGTGTTGGGTGTCGTTTCTGATGTTTTTGGGGTCGCTGAAAACATGTATAATGTCGAAAATACGATATATGCATTTTCTTGGGCCGTTGTGTCACAAGTTAAAGGGATCATTTGCTCCCCAAAACGGAGGAAGAGTGAAATTTTGAAAGAAACAGTATGACGAAAGATATATTTGTCCAAAAAAGCACTACAATATATTAAGGATTTAGAAAGTTAGCCATTTACACAATAATGTAACGAACCATCATTGACACATTAAGTTACAGCTTACAGATGTCCAACTGTATCTTGATTTACTTCATCTGGCTCATGCCGTATCCTGGAATGAATAGTGGCACAAATTAGAGGTATGATTGTTTTTAGTCTCATTTTTATTTTGATTTGTAATCGTACCTCTTACTGGAGCATTCGCCTTTGCACTTAAAGCAAGCTAAAATGCATGACAATATATACCTGCGACATCTGCACCTCTGTGTTTCACACCCAGTTTCACAGCCACACTTATTAATTACCCTACAGGCAGGCTACTCCTCTTCTAATCAAGCAGTCAAAGTACGAATCCACTTGTCTTCAACCCTCTTCCAGCCCAAGTCTCCTGGTGATGCTGATTACTGTCCTAAATCTGTGGCCTTTCCCCAAACCTTCCCTGCTTGATAGGCCGCTCTTTTCAAGTGCTGGAATAAAAAAGCTCTCGTCGGTGGGATTGCACCGATGTGTTTGCCCTCGGTTGTAAACAAATGTTTTCGGGCACGATTGACTCCTGTGGGTTCCTTCAAGGAAACCCCGTACCAATCAACGGTGAACTCCCCAAGGGTTCTAAGAAACTGATCACCATCAGATATATCAGGAAGGGGCACAGACTGAACAGAAACTTGTAAGCTTAAATATATGCATCAATCCTGAAGGCGACAAAGAAACAACTTTCAAACAGGGTCAGGAATTTAAATAAATGTTTGATTGATTCGAGTACCTAACCTCCGTTCTTCATATGCATAGCTCTAGCTGACCTTTTGCCCCTTGATCCAAAGAAGGATACCGTGTTGCAACCCGTGAAGGCATGAAACTCTCTAAGACAGACAAACCTGTCTTCACCCAGGGACTCAGCGATGTCATTTACATTTATGTTCTGACGTTTTTCCCCTGAGCTGAATAGCAGCCAAAGTTCTTTTAAACCTTTCCTCTTGAAATCGTGAAAATATGAAACTGCAAGAACCATCACATCAGTGTCAAAACTGCGGATAACCATGTGCTCTCCCCCTTGCTTAAAAATATCTTGCACTTGCAGAATTTTTCTTTCGTCAGCCTCCTCCGCTTCAGCACACGAGATAGCTTTTAATTTTGTCTCTGGACAAAATTAAAAGCTATCTCGTGTGGACTGGATTTCTGAAGGAACATTTGTCACTACATGCACATCATTCAAACCCAGAAGAACACTACGTGCAAGATAAGGGAACAACTCATTTTTGTTCAAGTCATTGCGTAAGTAGTCATCCCAGTCAGATGGGATTGAATCTGTCACAAAAAATAGTGAATTCAGAAAATATTTAGGAAATTGATCTTAGCCTCGGGAAAAATTCGATTTTTGAAGTGCGACTACTTGCTCTGAGATACAAGAAGACTTCCAGTGTCTGCACTGCAGTCCGGAGCAGATGTTCTTTGTTTGGCAAGACGCAATCAGGGACAACCGTTCAAAAGTCCAGCAGACCGGGAACACTACGGTTTCCTTGCGATGAAACACCGCTGAAAGTGCTGGTGAAAATTTGAGGCTGTTCCTCCGGTCCTTCCTTGTGGAATTGGAATACAGATATTTCAGCATGAAATTTGCCCGAGCTTGTTGTGCTGAAGCTTTTTAAATGTATGTTGTGCAGTGCTCCAACAGTGAACAGCCCCTTTCTCAAATTATCAGGGTAGAAAGCCTTATCTTTTTTTGGCCTTTCGACTACCATTCTACGTAAGTGAGAGTTAATTTCCATTACTCTGTTGTGAGCGATACGCAGTCCTCGTCGGTGCATCTCATCTCATCTATGCCAATTCGATCTTTACTTCGGCCGTAGGCAGGAAGGGCTATGTACACCGGAAGAGAAGTTTCCCTGTTGTTTTTTAGGCGAACTATATTCCCTTCAGGCATCCTCTCTTGAAAATTGGCCTGGATTAGCTTACAGACAGTCAGAGCTGGAATTGTAGCTCGACATAGATTTCTCTCGCAATTTCCGTGAAGAAGTGTACTTACAGCAGCAAGCAACGAGCCGGGTACACATACTTCCTCATAACCAATAGAAAAACATCCGGTGAATGGCGTCCTCCAATTGCTAATTATTTTGCGAAGACTTTTCGCAAACCTTTGAAATACGATGACATTTTCATCGTGATTCTCACTATAAACTGCCGGCATAAAATTTATGTCCTGGGACATGAGTAAATATTCTTTTCCCGACTTTTCTGCCCTGCCCTTCTCTCTGAGACGGCTGGAATGCTGTTTTACATTTCCACTCGAGGATTATCCATGGAGCTACGTTACGCGACAATTGTACATTCTCGTTAGTTCACCCATACGAAATATGTAATACGTTAAATTTGTTTGGTTCTTTTCTTTAATATACATGAAGAACTCCAATAACGCTATTCCATCACAAAAGAGGCTGTGCTTCTCCTCAGGGGTGGCACAAATACCTCGATACCTATTGTAGAGCCTAGTTTGACATATTCGGTGGTACTTACCCTCTTGTACCACTAGATCACCGCCTGTCTCCAAAATGGCGTCAAGTCTCATATCACCAACATTTCGAGCATATTTCATTACATTCTCATCAATTATTTCTGTAGAGAATTTTCGTAGAGGCTGTCTTGGTAATTCCCCTTACCACAATAGAAGCAAAGAGGATCTTTCAGATCGAATACCTTAGAACGTGACCGCGTTCTGCGACAGTCTCGTTGCTCACCACTTGGTCCTACCCTAGTACCAGGAAGCTCACCAACACTTTCATTTTTCTTGCTTGCCTGTTTCACTTTGTCTAAAAGATCTCTAAACTTTGGAGAGGAGAATGGTACGTAACATTTTGGTGCCACTTCGCGCAGTGACCTTTTAAGAATTCTGCTATGCCATTTACCTCATCCAGGGCGGTCACGCTTTTTCCACACTTCAGAATGTAATTATTCAGGGTTTCAGTTGCTCCAGGTTAGAAGCGATTGTGTGATTGCCAAGGTCTTTTCTTCCTTTTACAGGGTTTTCATGTGGACAAATTAATTTCCCTCCACCACATTGGCAAAAGCAGCAGATGTTCCAGTTTAGGTTTGAACCCATGCTTAATGGGACAGAGGAAACCACTACGGATCTTTTACCAGCATCTTTATATTTCGGCATGACAACAGAAAGGGACCTACAACATAGAAAATGTACCTAAACCTTATCAATGAATATGTTTTCCCGTTTAACATCTCATTATTGTCAATAGCCTTTCCTCCTCTAATCGAACCTCTAAATTAACGTCGACAATTTGTTTTCTCCCTCAATAGTCTCCCCCCCTGGTCCTGTGATACTTTGGATTTCTCTGAAGTAATTGAGGCCCTCACTCAACCACCCAGTCCTTCCCTTTTCATCCATCACCTTGTTATACATTATTGAAACCCCCACTCTCCCCTTTCATTGTCCTATATATTGGCTCGTTACGTATTACTTGTACTTAGATAATGACTGCAGAGCAGTCGAAACCCGGGGCGGAAATAAACTTTTAAGTGTGGATTATACGAAGTCTTTTATTTTTTATTAAATATGTAGTACCACAGAGTAACGCCTGAGACTATCAAGTTAAGAAGTAGGTACTGAGGGCCCAGGGCACTTGCTTTGCTCATTGTCTGGCATGCTAGTGCAGTGAGACCATTGTTTAGACGAGCATGATCATGCGTGTTGCATAGGATACCGCCCTACGAAAGTAATAGGATCGCGGATAGACGACGAACGGCCAAGGGCCGCGCGCAAGGCAGTAGGGGGGAGGGTTTAAGTAAGCTGGATTATCTTGAAAGAAGAGTAGCTGTAAGTAAAATACGCAAAAGCCAACGATAGATATCGAAAGCACCAGCCGTTTATCTCGTGATTTCGTTTTTTAGTAAAGTGCCCAAAATACTCCATAAGGAGACTTATTTCTTCATAACGTGTGACTCAATAACCGAAATAAATGCAGATAACGTATTTTTGACATCATAAACGTCATCAGCGACCTCGAAAACATCAGAAACGACACCCTAAAACTAAACGTGAGCGTTAAATTGTCCAATCACTTAAATAGCCACCATCTTTAAAGATGGCGCCATTTTCGTTACTTGCGGTTTTCGGAGTGAAATTTGAGCTTCACCACAGTTGCCACGTGGCTTGAGTTGTCCGAAAACGATACCTTGGACTAGCCCATACCAGTAAGCTGACGTTAAAAAAATTATTGTTGATAATTCATCCCCCTCCCCCCCCCCACCCCCCCGAAATGGACCCATATGAGGGCGGATGGTACTTCGGGCAAAATCACTTAGATTGGTCCAAGGAACAACTGTACTTAGTTGCATGCTTGCTTCATCAAATGCAACGTTTTGCCCTTTTGCGAAGTGTACCGCTAGCACTATAGGCACATCCCGGGTCAAAAGGTGGGGCGGGGAAGGAGGCAGCCCGCAGCTCGTCAGCCTCGTCTTCCTGCTTTCACTCTCGCCAGGCCGGTCGTCTCAGAACTCACAGAATGCTCACCGTGTTTGTGGAGCCTCTCTCAACCCTTGTTTATCTTATTACCTTCCGCTTTCCTTTGTTCCATAATTTTCACCACTTTGCCTTGTCTCCCCCCCTGCATTATTAATCACAGAGATACGCCTGGATGAGAAGGACAAGGAGCTGAGGAAAAGTGTTTCCTTGAAAGGAATGATGAAGATGATACGTATAAAAACATGAGAGTTGAGAGGAGACAAGAAGAATAGGGAAAAGCTTTGAAGAGAATAGTAGTTGAAGGGTGAAATTCTTGGTTTAGACGGTGCTTTAAACTCTGTTATCCAGCCTATGCGATGGCTCTGAAAATTGGGATAGGTGCAGTTAAGGAATGATTGAGCTACTGAGACAGGCATACCCATTCCCTTAGAGATGTCATTTTACAGCTAAAATATTTTGGATAGTGAAACGAAAAATGGTTTATATTCTCGAATTAGCTAAATATTCTTGCAGATTTTCTTTAAATGTAGAAATAGTGCAGCATGAAACATAAATAAACAAATAATGTTACATGATTTGAAGTCTTCTATTAGACGTTCTCCAATTTTGGATTGTGGCATACTGATTTCAGAATACAGGGTATACAAGTCGTTTGGAGCATAAATTTCGTTGAGTGCATTGTAATATTATCCGCTAAAATTAATGACTGCAATCATTTAACTGTGCTCCGTTCTTAGAGACAGGTGACGTTCTACTATAACCTAAAAGCGGAGTATCCAATGGAAAGGCCTCATATTTGGACCTAATTGTGGCTGAATGATAGATTTGCTTAATGATATAAGATACATCACCTTTAGAGGCTATAAATCCCTTAACCCGGGAGTGGTCGCTAAGCTACGTATCACGCGAGCGGTCGCGCGTGAGACTTTTTCTTACACTCAGATTTATCATTGATTATCTATCATAGAGCGTTTATTGGCCATATATTACACTATATTTAGATTTAATTTATTTCTCTAAATGTTCTTTTGAAACAATTATTTCCACAGATACACAATTACTGATACAAAGACGTAATAATTGCTACTTTTACTGGCGATGATATCTTTGGGTACAAATGAAGAAAATTACCATTCTCATGAAGAAATATTTATTTATGAGGACCTACATTCTTATGACACATAAATATGTTTTAAAATATCTGCTCTCCACGAAATGAATCAACTTTTCCCGCATGCTGCTATAGTGCAACGCTACTGAGTGATACAAAAACAATAACGTCAGTGGTCGCGCGATGAAAAATGTCTCACACTTTGTAGCCGACGGTATCAGACATATTATTACAAAGCTGAGGGCGCTTTATTTATACTTTTTGAGACGGTCGGTCAATTGGAAGAGATAAAAGTCAGCTAGAAGGACAGAAAACTTATTCTAGTTCATGATTACAAAGTGAGCACAAATTTAAATTTGGTGTGAGAGAAAATCTCATTGCGCGACCAATGGTGGGTTAAGTTTTAACGAAAAATGAGTATAAATATTTTTACTGTCACTATAAATTACAGAATTGAGCCTTTGGATAAGCGAGTATGGAGGAATATTAGATTGGTAGCAGTGCCATGGTACCAGGTTTAAGTACCAAGACTGTATGTAAATTTGTTCATTAATTTTATGTACCTAATATTTTACATAAAAAATATTAATAACACTTTATAAATCATGGTATTTGCTGATTTGTCAGCCTCGGTGGCATCGGGGTTAAGCCCTTGCCGGCTAATCCTAGGGTCGCGGGTTTGAGTTCCGCCAGGATGGATTTTTCATCACTCTGGACATGGCTGTTTGCGTCAGCCCGTTGTTTATTGTAAATATGTCCGATATAAATAGCCTTAAGAGCTTTTTAGGGTTAATGAAAAATAAAAGCATGACACGCAGTACGGTATAGGGGTAAACTAATCCAATAACAATACAATCGTTCCAAATCCAACTCAAAGGGGTGTTATTTTTTTCACCTG
This sequence comes from Pyrrhosoma nymphula, assembly GCA_963573305.1. NCBI lineage: Eukaryota > Metazoa > Arthropoda > Insecta > Odonata > Coenagrionidae > Pyrrhosoma > Pyrrhosoma nymphula. Next base: position 97,260,649 of record OY754332.1, on the reverse strand, counting down.
CTTTTCTGTTATTTGATCTACCCAAATGGAAATTTTTTCCCGAAATGTCTTGAAACACTTAGACATTGTTTTCTCAAAAAAAAGCTTCCTTTACATCTCTTGCGCCACCAAAATCTCAATTTATTCCTTCTGGCACATTCCGAAATGTTTTAGAATATCCGCTGTGATTTTTTGGCACTAGCTTGAATTTGCGAAAATAACTCTCGGAAAGAAAACGGCATTTCTACCATAAGTCGTTATGGGCCTCTATTCTTAATCGAATTAAACGTTTGAAGAGTAAAACTAAGAATAGTGGTAGCAATTTTAGAAGAATAACTAGAATCTGAAGTTATTGTGTTAATTTACCATAAGAGAAGAGTCTAAGGGCGGCGTTTTTATATGGCATCATCGTTGAAAATTGAGAAAGGGAGATAAAAATAATACCAACTCCTTAATGCTACTTAGTATACTTAGAATTATTCCATGAAAAAGAACATGAGCACCTAATAATTTCAATTTTCGTCTGGAAAAGAACTAAAAAGTGTCTGAACATAGGTGCTCCTTGAAAATGAAGCCTTGTTCAAAGAAATATTTTGCATTCATATGTTCATTTAATTGAATAAAAATTGAAAGAAATAGGTTAACCACAACTTAATGCATGTCATATACAGATTCATAAACAATCCGGTAAAATGTTTTCCTCTCCATATTTTGTTCCTTCGATAACACTTAGTGCATTAAGCCTTTCAGTAGGGTCAAGTTGGATTTCTTTCTTTATCTTATCAAGCTAAAATTATCATTTGATTTGATAATTTTTGTATGCACACACCGCGCTAGTAATAAGCTATAAATAGTCACAGAGTCTTACATTGAGATACCTTTTTTTTCAATTTCACGAGGTTCGCAAGTAAGCATGAAAGCGTAAGCATAAGTAAGAATGAAAAATCAGGTCGTTATCTTCTGTTACGTCAGAAAATGATACGTTGGAGTTGGGCACAAGAATTTTTCATGTGTCCCCTAGCGCGTAAGTCAATAAATATGGCCAGATCGTTTTATTTTTTCCTTTGAATTGCAATTCTCCACAAAGCCACTAAATTTTGGCCTCAGCAAATCACATGGAAACGGAAACAAATTAATATGGGGAAAGGATGCCATCTCAAGAACATGATCAGCCAAGATAAATCTTGAGATGAGAGTAATTTACAGTGCTAAAATACTTCGTGTGTACTGATCATTCTAGACACTTCCATGTTTAGAAAACATGCTCTCATAGATATCTAGAACACCTTACTCGTACATTCTTAATTGTTTCGTGATTACATGGATTTGAATGCCAAAATAAACGTCTTTTGTTATTAAAACTTTTTTTTATAAATCAAAGAAATACCGGGTGTAAAAAATGGAATGAGATGCTTTTGAATTTGCTCAACCACTCATGCAAACCACTTTCCACCTTTGTATGGTGGAGATAAACAATCCGATCAATGTCTTGATGCACCACCAGCAATCTAAATGATTTCATATAGCAGACACTATTTTTCTTTCCATAGGTGTGCTCACATTATTCTCGCAGCTCTCCCCTTTGAAGGGCATATAAGGAAGCATTTTCGCGTGAGCGAAAGGGTGATATTTTCTCGACGGCAGCCAGGGTCTGGGCCGCGTTCAAATTTCACCAAACCGGGGCGCGGCAAGGTGGCACCCAACCCCAAGGTGGCAATGTAAGAGGGGCGATGCACTCTCCCTCGGCCCCCGCTTCGCTCAAGGCTCTTAAAGGGGGGGGGGAGAATGCCACGCCTGAAAAGGCGCTTTCAGGCCGCTGTGGTTTTCATCGTCAGCTCAAAATCTTATTTTCACCATTCGGCGCTTGAAAGAAAGATCAATGGGCCAAGTGTTTGTTCATAAAGCTGTTACAAATCATATTGGAAAGAAAATATTGCAGTATGTGCTGAAATTAGATCATTTTCAACGGACCAGCGCTATGTAATCGGGAGTGATACATAATCTAACAACCGGACGTGTCGTCTTTGGCTCTACCATCTTTGAATTCATGTCTTTTCTCTAGAGCGAAGGTCTCATAGAGCTTTTGTAATCGAGATGTAATTGAAGGATGGCTGGCACACACCATCCTCAGTGGGCTGCCTTGCAGGTCATGTCCGTTTCCCACCTGTGCCCCGCAGTCCGCCCAAAATGTCTCACATCCACCATATTTGTAGCTCCTTTGGGAAATCCTATTGCATTTTGCGGTATGTTAATTTGCATATTAAAATAGTATCCGCTCCCCTTAAACGCAAACCGCCCGGTGGGAGGAGTTCCATGACTGGTTAGGGGACTTGGTCGGTTATATATGGGAGGCGACCGACAACTTAGGCTATTTGCGCCATTGAGGATTGGTGGGTGGGGTGGTGAGGGAGGTTGATAGGAGAAAGGGAAAAGGGTGGAGAGAAAGAGGAGTCGGTATTAGCCGGCTCCAAACAAAAGACGCCAAGGGAACCACATTAAATTGAAGACTTCCGCGATGTTCATGGTCATTGAAAATCATCATTTATCGGATGTCCTCCTGCGTCTGTGTAGCATGGCATGATAGAAGTTTTTCTGGTCCCCCGCCCGCGTCTTTTGATTGAAGATTCTTCAGCCTGAGAAAGCAGGCAGGAGTGCGAGTGCAATTGTTATCGCCATATTACGCATTTTTATTCATTTATGAACCCTGCGGGCATTAATGCACGCAAACATTTTTATGCTTTCCTCTGAAAGTTAACCAGCAAATTATAGTCTGGGAAAGATTTTTTTTATAAGACTTCTACATTAGTCTTAAGCAACCACTAATTAATATTCAAACGAAACCAACAAATATTGCATCCACTCTTTCACGAACGACATACGATCTTGTAATTGTTTCCTTAATGCCATAATATTCATAATTTCATTAACTTTATTATGGTATATTTTAGTGCATGTTTGTGATGATTCACCTCCAGCTGCACACACTTGAGGTGGCTTGCTAGGTATTGCGTAGATGTAGAAGGACACCCGAAAGATGAATATATTCAACGAAAAAGGGACCACAGTTAAAACGTCCCATCCGACGGACGGAGTGCTACACTCTCTGTACTCACTACACAGCATTCGAGTAGCGGTCGGAATTCCACTGGAAAATGACCGCTACCGCAAAAATTCGCCCCCGGGCCCTCGGGATAGAATGACAGTACTCTAAACACCACAGTAACCTGATCATCATGAATGCCTCGGCCTCCATTCTAAAAGCACCACCGGCGCCGATTGCATTCTTTCCCGGGCTCCGCACCTCTGCTCCACGTAGACATCCCTCGCCCAACGAGTCCTTCCTCTGCCCATGACTCAAGGTGACTTGGCCACTATACTTGATGATGACGCCCTGGTATACCTGATGACGACGCCCTAAGCGTTGGAACACGTGTAGTGTATTAGTGTGCATTAAAAATAAGTGGAAAGTACAACTCCAGCAGTTTAATTTAATTTCTAAAATGCTGTTCCACCCATAGTTGGGATTGACGATTTAAACATAACATTAATCGTTATAAATGTAGTTACTATTTAACTTAACCGATACTTTTTAGAAGAGTTAACTTTTAACTTTTTATCGTTGAAATTATACATTAACTGATAAAAATCACTCTTAAGGTAATTTTTGGAAAATGTCGATCAGATCAAATTTCTTGAATTTGAATTTTGTATTTATTTTACCCTAATTGCGAAAAATTGCCTTTAAAAGTTTCTTTATAAAAGTTTATTCGTAGTAACTGAAAAGATAACTTTTAACGTAGAAGTTAATTTTATCTTAACTTTAGCTTTAATCCGTTACTTTTCCGGAAAAGTCACTTAACTTTAACTAGTTAATTTTTAAAGAGATTAACTTGAACTTTAATCAGTTATTTTTTTTTAACTTTCCCAATTTGGTTCCACCACGTAACACCAGATGTCTACGGTCGAATTTATGTGTAATTTCAAGTTCAATTTGCGAAACAAGAGCATGGAAAGGTAACATTTTGTAGTTAGGGGATATTTTTTTTCTATAAACTCCCAGAATATGAACGAAATGGCATTAATGTCCTTACACGGTGGAACCTCCTCAAAACTGGTGCGACTCACTGGGACGGCCGTCCCACGCCCGCGAAAGCAACATCCCGGGAACGTTTAGTTGTTGTGGAGAGGGAGGAGCGCGAAAAAAAGCAACAGTCCACTTTTTTCTCATGGCGGGCTCCCTTAAATTTAAATTATTTTGGCATCACGGGTTAAAGGCTTAAACGCTCCCCTTGCGCGATGGCATCCGGGAATTATTGTCGTCTTAAATTTCCCCGAATGATTTAAATGACCGCCTCCCGTGTCACCTCCCGTAATTCAAAGCTGCGCGATGCTCACCCTCCAACACCTACGGGTAAATACATCGGTCGGGGTGCTGGCTTGAAAATGCGAAATGGTTGCCGGTGGATTTTTTGCTCATTTTTTTTTTGTAACTTGAAAGCTGTTTTCTTTCAGGAAACGTGCACAGAAAGGATTTATGTAAGTTGAATATTCGGGGAGAGAACGGTGTCCCAGTCGCTGCGTCTCTTCGTTCCTCTTGGATCACCTATTCTAGTAATCGACCCCGTGGATTGGATTTTGTCCTCGTATTTCATACTTTTAGCTTTTCACGGTGACAACATGAATACTAAAATGGCATGATTTCCCTAGACTGGATTTGTGAATGAATATGATTAGTTAATTTGATTTGGAATAAGAGAAAATAATTTAGAGCTGATTTTATTGATATTCCGATAGACTTTCAATTCAATGTAATGCCCTAGGATGTTTTGTACTTATTGTGAAACGTAAACTGTATATTGACGTGGCGAATGAAGGGTTGTAAATATTTGCCTGTTTTTTCGATTCATAAATAAACTCTATGTTAATTATTATTTTGACGAGAAAACGTGCTTTATACTCTCATTGCCACCAGCTAATAGATATTTAAAAACGTAGAGTTATTACTGAAAAAGAAAATATATAGCGGAGGAGAATTCATTATTATGTCTAATACTCTCTTAGTATTAGTCTATTAGTAATAGATGGATTGAATTTTATTTAAATGACGTTTCGGTTTTACCAAATTACATGCTTATTCCTGTTGCTCACGGTAAAATTTTCAATAAAACAGTTTTATAAACATTTTTATTCTAAGTGTTCTGAATCATACGTAAAACGTATGCTATGAAAACTTGCTTGCTCACGGTAAAACTATTCATAAAACCGCTATGTCCTGCCATCTATGAGACGCTGTGTGAGCACGTGAAGTGATAAATACACTTACTTTTGGATGACTGTCAGGTTAAAAACTATATATATATTGTTTATTTACTTACTTTCTGATCACACTCAACGGTGCTAAGGCTCTAACGCATTCTTCTAACAACAAGGATACTGCCTCAACGTTCCATGAACTTCCAGTCATGTTTGTTTACGTTTTCCTTGTTTGGCTTTCCATGGATACGAGATTGTTATCAACGCGATGAGCAGAACGTCTCATTGGTTGTTGCATAAAACGGTTTTATGGACAAAGAACCTGTCCTATTCCGTAAAAGGTTTTATAAAACGGTTTTATCGTTAGCAAGCTCATTATTATAAAATTAGTCGATTTTATAAAACATTTTACCGAAAATTTTACCGTAAGCAACAGGCATTATAGTTCATTATATTCAAGTGAATTTGTTATGCTAGCATTTAGCGCAAATAGATTACAAATTAGGTTTGACATGCAGCAATGTGACCTCTTGAAAAATAATCTGTGACGTGCATTCCTTTTATGCATTTCTCAGGAATAATCATTCTCCGTAATTAGTTGGAGCTAGCCAATTCTACCAAGATATGTATCGTACTTTTCCATCATGTGTTATATGCAAGAATGAAAATAGCTTTACTCCATTAATAACTTAAAGACACCACCATGTCTTGGGAATTTCTCATGCATTAAAGCTGTCATGATTAGGCTTTAAATTTTAAACTGATTTCCGGTGAATCATGAACTATTAGATTTACGTCGTGAATCACACTATAATGGTTTTTTTGTTTTGATTTTTGCAAGAATAGTAAGTTTTTTATCGGGCGAGGCAAAGTTTCAGAGGACCAAATGACTCGTATGAATCGTACTCGAATGAATCGTACTGCCACTGAGATTATTTTTAATCGTGAAGATGTTTCTGCTTAGGTTTACCTTAAACTATAAACCATGGGACTAATGTGAAATGTGAGTGATGACGGATATTACCGAGGGTTATGCTTTTATCTTTTGGAAACGTCATGTAAACAAAGTAGTAATCTCCGCGAGTATAGGCGCTAATCAATTCATTTGTTTCTGAAAGTTGGCAGATGCTGGGAGGCGCCAGTATCAAGGAGGTAAAGCATTACAAACCTTTTTTGCAATCTAAGTAAATTAACTCAGAGGCCAAGAACAGGGTCCTTTTTTGTGCTTTGCTTTCATGTATCGTGTTGGTAATACGAAGGGTGCAAGAGTGAAGAGGATCCGGCCAGCTCTAAGTCTACCCTCGTTAGAGTGTCTTTGCTAATTCCGACGCATCACTCTTATGGCTCCTCCTCCAGCCACCTCGCGCAACTCCACTTCGTCCGGCTCCGTGCAGGAAAGGGCTTAAAGGGGAACTTAAGGTCATGAGCATTGAGAAGCAATTATAAATGTGTCAGATTTTTGTTTGATACGAAGGATATAAGACTGAGCATGACCATCGCGATTTTGGTAACTTAAACTTTAATGTTCTTATGACATTCTTGAAAAAATGGAACTTCCGCAGTCTTTCCATTAATTTAAATGAAAACATTAACACCACTTTTACTCGAGCTTTTCAGTTGCGATAAAACTACTTAAATGCCAAATATATTCCAGAAAAAAGAAAGTAGATTAGTATTTCATAATTTAACAGCCAATCATGACTCATTAGTGACTAAAAGTGATTGTGAATAAACCATTGACTAGTCTATGTAGAATATTTGGTAACTTGACCTTACATGGTGAAATTTTTTTATTTTTCTCTTTTAAGCTGCACTTTTTTATTTAAAATACAGCGGATATGCTTAAGGATAAAATTCAGCCACGAATGTATAAAATGCGTAATTTCTGCCATTGATTAGAGTCTCAGCTTCAATAATTTACATTTAACGATTCGTCTCTATATTGCGTTCAAATACTATTCAACTGTCGAAGGTTAGACAGATTTCATTCTGTGATGTTAAAAGTTTCCATAGTAACATATATCTTCCATTTATATGACCTTTTTATTTTCGAGTGATAGCTTTGCGTTTATATTGTCTTTCTCTAAGAACATGGCTAACCTTTCAGCGTAAATATATTTTCGGGTCTGTTTAAAAAAGAAAACTTTCTGGTTTTTGATACCCGTATATATTGATGGAGAGGTGTTTCAACTCTAGTAAATGTAAGACGATTAATACTTCACAATCACATTTACCATTGGTGTGCTGATCTATGACAAAACCTATCAAATCATTTTGCATTTTTGGCGAGTTTTTCCAATTCACGAATTAAGCATTGAAAGATATAAATAGTATATGTGAAAAAAGTCGTCATTGAGAAGCAGTGTTCGAGTGTGTACGATTAGTTCCACGTATCAGCAAGTTTTGTAAATATTTTCTTCCCTGAATTACCCTAAACTTGCCTAGCCAATAAAGTTCATGTTACTGTAGTTAAACTGATAAATTCTGTCATGTATCATGTAAATATAAAAAAATGCCCTATTTGAATAAATGAATTTCACCTAAAATTTAAGCCCCACTTTCTCTTAGTACCTTAATTTAGTGGAAATGTAAACAGTTGCCTGCATATCAATACCAACGTCAACCCTGCTGCTACAATTCCTTCCAAAAATATTTTAAAAGTTATAATGTTCACCTTTCTTCGTCAGACAATATTCCCAGCTTCATTCGCCATGTCGTTTCTTCACATTATTGGCCAATATTTAACCGTCGCACATCACACGACCTACTAAATGGTCTCAGGTCTTTCAACTAATTTAATTTTTTTAAATTAAAATTTACATAGCAAGAAGGTAAACGCCTGGTGGCAATGTAAGGAGGCATGTATATAAAATTATCTGATCACATTAAAAGAAAAATAAATTTAAGGATGGATTATCATATGTTACAATATAAATAATAATATTATATTGTAACATATGATATCTTAAATGTTTATGATGAGTCTTAAATATTCTAAACTCCTAATTTACTCCTAAATTATTTTAAGGTTTGGAGTAAGGGCTCAAAAAGTTCATCAGGCAGCCGGATCCAATCATATATACCCCTATTTAAAAACGAGTACTAGGCCGTGCTAGTTTTTTGTTTTCTTAATTTAATTTTATATGGGTTGTCATTTCTGCTTATAATATTTGGTCTCTCCATGGCTCCATTTAATTTTTCTTATTTTAATAAAAACTCCAAGAAAATTGCTACATAAAATCTTGCTTCCCTCAGTCATGAAGCATGCAGTTAGTGTCGTTAACCCCGGCGTCCGGTAAAATCTTAAAAACAACGAAATGGTTGCTGAAACATCATACTCTTGAAAGACTACCGGCGTTGAACGTGCTCATAAGGGCTTAAAGGGCCGGAGGAGGTGAGCGTGCGTCGTGCGTGCATCGTGCCCATTCTCCTCATGTCATCACCGATTCCCTCCTCCGCCCTTTCGTGTGCTCTCTAGAAAAGGTGGCGGGCCCTGGCGGTGTTGAGAGGACTCAAAAAACTCGTCTCCATCCTTCGCCTCCAATCACAGCCTCGCTCACGCCACAATGGCAACACGCACGCACGACCTCGAGGCGAACGCACGCCGTCCCCGTGACTGCGCCTTCTCGTCCCTCGTGATCAGAGCCCCGGATGTCTGAAACGCCCCCGCTGTCTCGCAAGGGAGGCGTTTCAATTCCAGAGAGATTTACTTGCGGCGGACCCTTGGGATGGCGCTGTGTCTGGCGCAGGCTTTTAAAGGCCCGGAATGGATGAGGTCTGTGTTTTGGGGTGTTTAAGCAAAGGATACAAGTGGAGGAGGGGTAACTGCGTGGAGAGAGGAGAGAGAGGGGAGGGGTTTGAGTAAGGGGGTGGGGAGTGTAAAGGGTTTCGTCGGCACGATGGTTGAGTGGGGGGTCGGGGTGTGGGGGCGTGAGGGAAAATCGAAGAGAGGATGAGATGGAAAGCCGTGCGCTTGGGACGTTTAAAACCTTGGAAGGTAAATGATGACAAGGAAAATTGCCAAAATGTCCATTAGGCGATGATTAAAACGCTTCCTAGAAGTCTCCTCAACGGGAGAGAGAGACACTGACGAGGAAGTCGGGATAACTTTTGAACTTCGCCGTTTCCCCCATGAGCATTCTTGGAACGCTTTTGCGAAATCTTTCGGTACTCAATTCTGCAGGGACAACTTTTATTTTCTAGAAGACTGCAATACAGGAATCTTGTTTTTTACATTGCCATGTTTGTCAGTAACAGTTTCTTGTGTGTTCCTCACATACTTTATTAGTGCGGATAGTATTTTCAAACACACAAAGACGAAGTATCAGAAAGTAGTCACGTCAAGTTGTTAGTTTTACTGAAGTGAGAGAAGAAAACGTCGCGGAGGGACAACATGACAGCCCCCATTCCTCGACAGGTTTCTGATCACAGATATGATCACACCTGATCACAGATCCATCAATTATTTCTTCATATTAGACGAGATACTTCAGCTTCTGAGCGTAATTCCGGAAATTAAAGAGATCGGCAGGCATTTTTAGATGGATCTTTCGAATCTTTATTTTAATCTGTCATTGTTAAACTCCCGGGAAGGGGTAATTAAAGATAAGTTATGTGAGTTACTTGTTCAGCATGGACAAGGAGCTCAATTTCTCATCTAGGGGATAGCCTTTGTGATTATATTTAATATTGTGATTGGTTTGAGGAATCCTTTTTTGGAATCCTTTGAGGAATTGGTTTGAGGTGGTTTCAGTTATACTTATAACCATTCTGCGAGTATAATTCTCCAGATATTTGTGGATACGTAATCTGTAATTTGTAATAGGTTTTTCAGATACGTAATCTAAATTTCAACGCCTGCAGATATGAATCGTACTTGTAGGAATTCATTTTTCATCTGAATCTAATTTGCCAACCCGAAACAACTATATTTAATAAATGTATGAATTAAGTGTTCAGTAATGTAGATGCAGCTGCTCTATTTTTAATTTTACGCAAAACTCGTGAAGATACTTTGAATCAGTGAAATAGATAAATGAATGGCAAAGTTGGGTTGTGACTGTTGATAAATGTGAAAAACTTGGTAAAAAACTTAATTCAATAGCATAAAAAATGGAATTTGTGAGGAAGCTCTTCAGCGTAGGAGCACTTTTTATTTTATTGTATTTTTTGTATTAGGCATTACTGTGTAAATTAGATAATAGTATGTTATTTCGGATACGATCTGCAATGTTAGTATATTTCAGTGCGCTACGGAGTTGTTTAAAAGTAATATTTCAGCTAAGTTCACGTGTAGTGTAAGGGATTGTATACCGATAAATATGCCCATGAGTCTTGTGTTTGACGTTAAAATAGTGGAAGTTCAAATCGAAGTATTTTTTATGGTAAACATGGTACCAATTCAAAGAGAGCACTTGATGCAATTGGCATTTTGGGGTATTCGTTTTTATTAAAAATATCGGTCTAACTTTGTAAATCATTCCACCATATCATCATATTTAGTATACGCGCCAATTATTTTTAGTATGCTGGTGGTTGATAATGAAATATTTTTCATTATGATAAGGCTCCTTTGTTGCATTGTTGCATCGAAAATATTTTGTCAGTTTCTGCAAAATGAAGAAAGTCTGTGCTTGCTTTCTCTTTCCTCGCATTTATTGTTGAAAGTGGTCTTTAAGGAAAACCTTAATTTCTATGGCCTAATGTAGGTATACATATTTAATGAGAAGCACTAACTTTGTAAATCCACATGTATTTATTGAAAACGACCCAGGTTTCGACGAAGCACGTCATCATCAGGTGATGATGACGTGCTACGTCGAAACCTGGGTCGTTTCCAATAAATACATGTGGATTTACAAAGTTACTTCTTTTCATTCAATATGCTAAGCAAATTCCATAAAGTTACGCCTGAGACAACGGAGTTTTTAAGTGTACATATTTTACGAAGCAGGAAAGTTAGTAACAATGATTACTCTTCGTTCTCCTAGCTGCTTGTCTGACGATAGAAGTCCAAGCGTTAAATGGATACTTCATACGGGTGAAAGAAGGCCTTGTCCCCAGCTGGCCGAGTGCCGTAAAATTCTTTTTTCATTTCATCGCATTTCGTGTCATTGCATCGCTGATGCAAAGATTTCCAGGATCAGGAGCACATATCTCACTTTTCTTCCCCTGGGAATGAAAAATTGTTTTCTTATTCCCTTTAGCCAAACTTGTTTTCTCAATTGCTTTCTTCCTTCCTCTTCCCTATTTCGCTTCTTCTGTCCTTGATGTATCGTTGCTTATAGCCCTGCCAAATATGTTTGGCAGGATTGCGGACCCTCATTTTTACGTCAAGAAGTAATTTTATTTCAAACGAGCGAAGGAACTGAGCAATATTGGATATTTTAGAAACGACTGGTTTGCATATGCGTCCGATGATGATTTATTTACAAGATATGAAATGAAAAAGCTGAAAATTAGTCTAAGCTGAGCTTAGTAAGCTCCGCTCTATTTACCTACATGTGTTGTTATTGCAATCTATCTTTCTATAAGTCTCATTTCTTGTATATATTCTGCACCATATTACTAAATATATTGTTGCACAGCAATCAAGTCCAACGGTATAATTATTGTTACTTATCCTTACACTTATGATGGTGACCTTTATCATTTTTTTGTAGTCATGTGGTTTCATTTGAATCTCAACTTAAGTATTAATGTCTTCGGTGTATTCAGGGTCAAATCATTGTGATGGGAGAACCAACTCATTGTGATGTAACATTTTTAAACGAATTGCTGACTGATCAAACATCATAGATCAAGTTAGTGCGGCCCTTTAGCACCAATAGGTGTATTTATTCTCTGTTGTGGAATAAACCAGAGTAACAGCAGTAACTCATATCCAACATAGGCCTATGACCGCAAGAGCTTTCAACTCTGTTAGTGCTTTTTGATCGAATCGAGCATAATTCAGCGTTATGCGGACGTGATGATGTGGCCAACGAAAGCCATTCCTGCCTGTTAAGTCACCTCAGAACTCGACTCTGAATGATCGGAGATCTTCGGAAATCGCTAATCCGTATCTCGGAGATGTATTTCCAACCTCGGGTTAGCGACCGTATCTTGGGATTATTCCGGGATAGAAAAGTAAGCTTTCCCATCAAGCGATGAGATAGAACCAAGCGGAAGACGGACCCACCGGCACGTGCCCTTTGTCCCCGCGTGTGGATTTGTGTCACCACGGGGGTGGTGGGAGCGGGTTGTAGCTGGGGCGGACGTTTCGGTGCGTGAGGCGCCAGGAATGGGCCGCCGTCAGTGGGCCGCAAGACGAAAATGCCTCACGAGCGTCATCGGCCGTGCGGGACCAGTCGGCCGCTTGGCAGCGCGGCAAACCCAGAGGGGGGAACGCGTGTTCACGCCTGTGAGGGGTCACGGGCGTGAGAGCGGAGGGGAGGCTTGCGGCCGTGTCGTGAAGTTCCCCTCCAAGCCGAGAGCTCAGAGACCGTGCGCCGAGTCAGGAATCCATTGGATCGAATCATCGATTAACATTTTTCAATAATTTCGCTCCCAAATTGACTTCGTGCCGAGGCGGTGAGGGTCTTGTGGTTTCGCGCGGCTATTCCAAGCGGGGGAGTGTGGGGACTAGGGCCTGCGGGGAGGGTTAAGGGGCGGTAAGGGGCGAAGTTTTCGGTGCCGGTGGCAGAAGGGGAAGGACGGTTCCGGGGGCAGGAGGGGGAGGAAGTTTGGCGGAGGCAGGGCACAATGTCTTCGTGGGCCGGAAGGTGTGCCCGCCTTGGCGAGCGGGTAGGCAGCGAACCTTTTCTTGTTTCGTTGTCAAAAGAAATCATAAGTGATGAGGGAGGGGCGGAGGTTAAAGGGAGAAATGGCTCGCGAAAATGGATGAATGATGGTTTTTTGCTGTGGCAGTGTTTAGGTTGTCGGAGGGTGAGGGATTATAGGTAAATATGCTATGTGCCACAGAGCGGAATACTGGAGGAAAATGCTGCAGGGCGAGGAGGGAGGTTGGAGTTGGTTTCGAGGTAGGACGGGAAAGAGGAGACCGCGTAGTGCTAGTGTTAAACGGTATAGAATGTCTCAGGCCCACCCGTAAGGAAGAAAGCGGAAAATTTATAGCACGGATGCACATTAAGATAATTTCAGAGGTATCCAAGTTAATTTATGGACTTACAGGAGAAATTGATAGTTACATAATAAAGCTCGCATTCCATAAAACGACACTAATACATTAAATAATGAACTAATATCATGGCTCACATGATGGAATCTTGGCTCCCCGGGAGAAAACGGAAGGCACATCTTGAAATTATTTTTTTAAGTAAACCGTCAATGATTTAAAAAAACCATGTACTTTTTCCTTTAGCTATAAATCAATAATAGAATAAATGTTATGATTAATTATAATGTCATAATAAAATAAAGAGAGTGTAGTGATTTTATTAGAATGGGACCGTACATTGAATGGTATTAGAACCTCGGACTAATGTAGAACGCACCTATAATATATCTTAAGGTTAGTATGGAGGAAATTTTTGCGCTTCCCTTATATCGAAGATAAATTCCCGTCTTAGTACAATTTCTAGAAGCATTGGCATATATTATTAGTTTATTTTTAAATTTCTTCTACGGACTTTTAAACTCCATTAACAAATAATAGCATTGTGACATTTTTATTAAAGATTAAGTTCCTTAAAAACAATGCAAAAGATACCAACTGTCTCAAAGTTTTATTAATTTAGTCATAAATGAAGCCTTTTTCCTCGTAACACTAATTTATTGGGAGGAGAAGGAGACGTAACATTGATCCTGTGACAAGTCTGCCTATATAACGCAGGATATATGAGTGAAACGGCAGGGTAAGGAAAGGATTGGCCAAAGACGATAGGTCCCAAGCCAACAAGTGAGCTGTACTATACGTTCAAGATTTAAAGTGGATTTTCATATGATAAATCAATACTATATCACAGTTTTAATATAACCGTGAGTCTAGGCCTTGGCCTAGTTGCCAGAAGAAGTCTATTGCTCGTCCTAAAGACCGTATATGAAGAATCTTTTACTTCAGCACATCCTTTTTCCTAGAAATTTTACGAAACCTCAGTAAAAGTGGAGATTTGGTGAGTTGAGGTGGCAATTATGACTGGCAGGAAGGCCGAGAAATTTGGGCACCGTTCAAATGAAAGAGTTGGAGATTATCATGAATATTTATGCGAAGCTCGCTTTCACGAGGTTAAATGGAAAGACATGAAGAGCTGCGGAGGTTTATGAAAGAACACGAATCGGGATTGCGATGGAGATGATGTGAGATCCGATTAGGAATTCTATGCCATACTAAAATGTTGCAGTAGTACTGAATACTCTCTTAATCACGGCGGAATGTGCATTGTATTTTGGTAATGTGGGTTTTGCTAAGTGTATTCCCAAAAAAGTACCATCCACTCTAAAATTCCTTTTTTAAATCAGTTCAATATAAATCCTAAGCTTTATTAAAGGCAGATTGTGTAGCAGTGGAAACGTTAACATTTTGTGTGCCATTAACTTTTAAGAACATTTTTCCAGCAGATTTCTTTTCGTAATAGGTTTTAGTAATTTTTGAGTTTGTACTTTTTGTTTGCGTCATGTACTTTCTGGACTTGACTACCAGCATTAGAAACATTACTATTATAAGTAAATTATCCACTTATGATACATCAAATTCAAATATTATCTAGGCTTATAGGTACCAGTACAGGAAAAGGAGGCATAAGAACAGTGATCTTCAAGCATTAAATAGCCAGAAACGACTGCTTGCGAATGAATATGCGTGGGGCATTTTATTCTTTATAATTAGAGTTTATTAGGAAAAAATGTACTTTCTCAGAAATTCGTGGGATGAGATTCAAGGAATCTTGGAAAGCAAAAGGATTAATTATTTAGAATTCTAATTTTATTACTTCAAGCAAAATAAAATGGCGTCCATGGATATAGCTCGGAGTGTTTAATTATGAGCTAATTTTTGCCAGAAATGCTCTCAGCAAAATTGGATCTTAATTAGTAATCATTTGCAAACGTCGAAGTTTAATGAGGTTTAAATCTCTAGGCCCGATCGTTATCCGTATCGAATTATTGCTCGAAAGCCCTGATCGGTACAAAAAATTCCGGCTACCCACTCAGCAGTACTGAATATAACGAAAACTTAGGCACTCCGTTAGTATGTAATTCACTTTCACCCTTCCGCTTTTCCAAATTATTTTTCCATTTTCATGAAAGATGTTCTAAAATCCCTTGTTACACGTCCCTGCGGGGGCTCGCAGTATAATATTTAGATGTAAGTGAGCACTTTAATGAATGTTGTACTCTGGTAAAGTTTTGCCAATGACAATGAAGCAAACAACTATCGTTAATAATTTGCTATTTGAGGTACTCTTGAAAACGTATATGGATGTTTAGCATAGTTTACCTTTCTTTCTCGTAAAAATTGTGCGAAATTGGCTGTTATAAATTCATTATTTCGTCAAAAGGCAAGCTACTCGCAAAAGTTTAGAAGCTCGGATAATACCATCATTGTTGTTTCTAAGATCTTGCCCTAGGTTTCTCCTAATGTTAAGCCTATCACTTGCATCTAGATATCTATCATATTCCGTCATAAGAAGTCTCACACTCAAGGGGGAGTCTTAATAAAACCATCGAGGCTGGACAACACAACCAAAACCAACCCAACAAGATTGATTCAGGGCACACAGCCCTATTCTCAACCGAGTGATGGCTACTTTATCCCGTGAGCATTCCTGACGAAAATGGGCCACGCTGATATCACTTGCTTTATTGTGCGGAGTTTGTTGTCGGTGGTATCGGAACATAAATTATTAGATCAGGAGAGAGTCAGTATGGCTCGCACTACGTCACTAGAACCGCCAGAAGTGACATCGTAAGAAAGATATATTGCCGAACAGATGGGGAGAAGAATTCATTATATCTATGCATCATTATTGGCTATAAAAAAATAGCGAGAGACTAAGGCCCGGTTTCATAATCTCTGGTAAAATAGTTTCTAGGTCTGACAAACGAAGTTAACCGTATCTCTCATAGCTGACACGCAATTCAACAAACCTAATATAATACGCCAAAACAGCAATCTGAGGTAACGTAACGATAGCGAAAATGCTATTTCCCCTTGTGGTTAACGTTAACGAAACATTATAAAACCAAGTCTGATACACGCAGTTAAAATGAAACTCACTTAATTCGAATCCCTCTTCCGACTCCTTTCCCTCGTCTTTCGGGGGATGAGGACCTACCACTCCCTTTCACATGCCCCCACATTGGTTTGTTGGATAGCATGTAGATTTTTATGTAAGTACTGGGTTTCTACAGGTCTGGAAAACTTGGAACACAGGAAAAGTCATCGATTTCGAGAACGGGCCTGGAAAAGCTGGAAAAGTCATGTAAAATGTGAAATTACTCCGAAAATTTGCTTTTAGAAGTCAAAATATGTTTGCTTTCAGTACGTGAGATGCACCATCTTAGACAGTCTGTTTCTGTGAGGACTAAAAGGTTTTAGAACCTTGTCTGAATGAGGAATTAGAGATCTTATTTCGTGTTTTTCAAGTAACTATGCCCTAAAATAAGTTTTCTGGTCCTATTCTTTACATTCATGCTAAAGAAGAAGGAGTGTTTGTTTCTCCTTTGATCGTGCTCAAGTAACTCTTGACCCTGGTCGTGGCTGTGTCCTAGGAATGACATGCAACAGAAAGGAAGCCTATATTCCCCCAAAGTGGTGGTGGTGGTGCTCTATTTGCTGTAAATCTTTACTCCCTCAATGTACATGCGTTAATGTGCTCCTCTACTAATCCTGCGCCTTCTTTAAAATACGGTCCAAAGAGTGGAATTCTCACGTAGTATATTTTAATATAGTTTGAGCGAAATATTTCCCTAGTCATAATGAAGACCATATTTGGATTTTATATTTTAATATCAGCGTCTGCAAGAAGTGTGTAGTAATTATTGTAATATTAATGGCGCAAAAATATAGTTCTACATGACCAAATTCTCAGTAATGAAATATATCTACGTAAATCTCTAGCTTGACTCATTTTTTAACGCCGTACTGATATAAATACTTCAAAACAGTAGGATTTGTTTGCGATTCTGTAAACATTACTACGGTAAGTTATTGATTATGTTTTATAAAAAGTTGAGAAATCATTCAATATACACACCGTTAGTTTTTTGACGAAATCTAGGTGTTAGAAGTTCCTAATTTTTTCAATCATCTCCCTCTGGAGCGCACAGCCGTAATCCGTCCCATGTAAAACAGCTGGAGTTTTCAGGCAAAGGGCTCGAAAAGTAGTTCGGCAAGGTGATAATATTTTTATATCATTGGAAATATGAGAGTTTTTCTTCTTTAAAATGAGGTCAAATTCACAAAATTCCAGGTGAAATTGTTTTTCGCTCAAACTACCTTAAATTGTGGCCAGGAAAACCCGGAAAATTTGTGGAATTACCTAATCACTGCTCTCTGGGATCCCAGGTGTAGAATCGTTCACTTTAGCTAGACTGCGTTCCTCAGCGTAGCCCGGAGGTCTTCTGCCGGCACCAGCGACGGCGCATCGTTGAGGCAGACATTCGGATTCCGTCCAAATTACGTTGGCGAGCGTGGTCTTTTCACCCGGACGGATGGGATCCCTGGAGAGCAATTAACGAGGGGAGTGAACACGGCCAATCGCACCAACATTCCCTCTTCGCTCGCTCGGTTCCGAGACGCCCAGGAAGACGCGGGTTAAGACTCGTCGGCGGCGGCAGCGCTGCGGAATAACAGGGGAAAGATTCTCACGGCGGGCAGAGAAGGTGCACCATGAGGTGCGGGGTAGAAGCGGGTTATATTAGCGGATCGATGGACGGCGTTGCATTCCGCGCGATGAGCCGTGCACCGCCGACCCTCAATTGGCGATCCGAGGTGCGGCCGGGGAAGGCACCGAGGAGCATCTAGTGAAGGAGCACGGTCGGATAGGGGATAGGGAGAGGAAATAAGCTCGGATGGGGAAAACAAGGCAATGTGGGGGGAAGAGGTTTTCAACCTACCACTAGTGGCGCTGTAAATATTAGACTCTCTACCATTAAAGCTCTTTTTGCTCTCCTGCGAGTAATTGTGGCGTAGTGCAGTTGTATGAATTGGGTCCACGTTACCCGACCAAAATAAAAAACTTAAATTATTTTGAAAAACAATTGGGATTTTAAGTACGTATTCTTATATATAAGTGGCATGGACTTTATTGGAATGCAATGTCGTATTGTTGAAAATTTTCTTCTTAAAAATTACACGCGGTTTGCAGCATAGAAATGCTCCGACATAGGGAACCCATGGGACGAAACGGTGTCGCTAACTGTAACACGACGTATTTCCTTATTAAGTTCGGCTTGTTATTCGCCATTTGGCGAAAATATCATTTTCGCCTTCTCTGTGGAAGACAAGGAACTAGAATTATTTGATCCCTCACGTTGAATCACGCGCAGATTAGAGGTGTGATACCTTGCCATGGCGCAAACCCACCGGGTTGCCGTTTTGGTTCACGTGACAATTTTTCCAATTTGCATTTCAATTTATACCTGCTGTTGACGCATACACAAATGGATTACATATTTGAGTTTTTGAGGAAATAAAATCCTGTAAATCGTGTAAAAAACAGTGTAAATTATTGAAAATCAAACCATGAAATCAATTACGTTTAATGTAATTAATGAAAATTAAACCGTGTGCATCATTGAAAAATATAAAAAATAGATTTCACGCCTGTTCCCCGTTAAAATAAGAGGCAGAAAAGAGGTGTGTGTCATTGAAAATGACACTATGTAAGTAATCAGTTATATGGAATTAAATTAATGTAAATGAAATCGTGTACATCATTGAAAAATGTGAAAAATTGATTTAGCGTATTCTCTTTATTAAAAAAGAGAGAAAAAAGGTAGCACACGAAAAGCGCGAGATGGATACGGAAGTCGCTTGATTTCGATGCACTATCGCAACCCCCCCCCACCCATCTCACCTGACCCTGCACCCGATCTCAGGTGTAGCCGGCGTATATCTCCGGGGACTTGAGGGCGGGTGTGGAGGGGGTGCAAATGTTTATCGGGAGCCCGCGAGTGGAAGCGATCCGGTTGCCTCATATATCGTTACCGGGAGTCGCGGGTGTGCATTCCCTGTGTCGCGGTGGGTGGACGGAGGAAAAGGTGACGCCCCCCCATCCCTTCACCACCACCTCCCCCCACCCACCCCTTCGCCCCCCGTTACGCCTCCCGCTTCGGGACGGAAGGAGGTGGTTGGTGGGGGCTGTGAGGAAACGCGCGAAGGGTCCCGGGATTGTAAGGAATGCAAACAGATGGCTCTGCCGCCGTTACAGGGCGGGGCGGGACCCCAGGCGGGGGGCTCTCTATGGAGAACGGGCGGTCCACGGGAGGAGGTTTGTTTGTTGAGCTCGGTGCTTAATTTTAGCGCGCGTTTAGAGGAGGCGGAGTAGAGGGTGGGGTTTATAAGGGGTAGTGCCAGCAGGGGGGGGGGGTAGGGTAGTGTGAAAGGAAAGGGATGTCGGAGGGGGGGGGTGTTGGGATAAGGGATTGGGTAGGTTGGCGTAAATAGCCCGGGGAAGGATTTCTGCCGTGAAGGGAAGAGCGGATGCCTTCGCGAGCGAAGGGAGAAATTTGGGTGGGAGAGGGTTTGGGAGAGTGAAGTGAAGAAAGGAGAGTGAGGGAGAGAGAATTACGGAGGTGGGCTTGGGACCGCACGGCTGCGGGTGTTTCGGGAAGGTGAGTGGCGGGGGTTGGGCGAGGGGGTGCCCGGATAAAAACGGAACCTTTTAAAAAGCTCTTGAATGGGGAGGCGTGTGGAGCGGTGCACTGCTTTTTTTTCAAGACGACGAAGGTTTGTACATCTTTGGTATCCTCAAGAGCAGTAGATCAGTGCCGCAGTCCATGCAGCCGGGTGATGTAGAAACCCTCACTGTCATTTCCCCTGGGATTTTCATCCCCTCCCCCCTTGAGTCTACAGACCATACAAATCCTAATCTTCGCCTAGGGTAGACATTCTTTCTAAATAGAACGGTTGTTTTTTATCATTGGCGATACCATCTGGCTCCTCCTTCCTTCGTCTCAATCTTCTGCGTACTCTGCGCCATAATGTCAGAGTCTGTCCTATTAATAACATCCAGTCGTCATAAACTTAATGCGTAACGACTTCTGTAATCATGTCGTGAAAGAGGCATGGAATTGCGGGTGACGATAGACAACCTTCGACACTACGGCATCCAATGTAGCAATGTGTGTAAACCAGCCCTTAGTGAAATCGAGCGGCAGCGAAATCACGTCGATTCGGGAGCCAACCAATCAGAGCCCACTTGAAATTGACCTTAAGCACATTTCAACCAGGCAAATCCTGGCTCTGGAATTCACGCTGAAGACAATGGCACACTTAAGACTTCGGAATGTTGGTGCTGAATGACACAGCTACCCGGTGGGAAACTGAAATCTCTTCCCCCAAAATGCATAGAACAAGACCTTTTTTATACTATATTGGAAAACAGAAAGTTCTTCATCTGGTATTCATGCTATTTTGAAAGAGCCAGATTTGCTCAAATGAGCCCCTTTTTTGCTAATTTTTATTTCTCTTTGACTCTTCTTACCTCTTTAGAGAGAAAAATGCAATGTAAATCAAGGTTATAAATGCATTTGGTATCTAAAAATTGGTGACTATTTCACGTAGAGGATTTAATTTTTGCTATGAATCTGTAAAATAATAATTCTGAGTGCATATCAAAGAAACTTCTATGCCAATTAAAACTGAAAATAGTATATTCATTTGAGTAAGAATATGAATTGAATGAGATATTAACTGAAAGCGTCGTAAGAAAATCTGTGTATTGGAGTATTAAATGAACACCAGCGTAAATAAATATAAAGAGGGCGTCACCATTATTAAATTTGAGACGATTTGCTTTATTTATTTCAGTGTCTTGAGCAATAGAACTAAAGACTTCCGAAGTGGCCGTATTATTGAGTCATGTATTCATGTTTTCAGCCACTTTTATTGTTATTGCGGAAGTTTCGGAACTTTAATGTAAAATAGATTAACCAATTTCATTGGCACATCGTGTGTGAGCCACAATAATCGGAAACACTGTGTCACAAGTGAGAGAGAGGACACTTGACAATAAACTGGCATTTCAACAGGATAAAATCGAAAGTTAGTAAAGCAAAAGGCACCTTCGAGGGATTTCAATGCCATTGTAAGCGATCCTCTGCCTTCAATCTCAAGCAGAAATTTGGAATATTTCGAGCCACGGTAGAACAAATCTCCACCTACTTGGCTGCAGCATAGGCCATCAGGAACAAAAAACACGTGAAGACGTTACAGAGACTGCACAATCGCCTACTGTGTTAATTTTTCCGGGCAACCTGGTTCTTGAGAAACGAGACAGTCTACCGTGATCTTCGCACTCCCTACCTAACCGATATTATCCGCACTTACTGCCGGCAGTTTTTTATTCACTCCCATCAACAAACAACCGTCTTCTTACTGATCTCTGGGCTTACAACGCCTTTTGCCCTTCCTTTTTTCTACTCCTAAAATTCATTCTCCCCCCAAGTAAGCCTGTAGCACCCTAAGTTACAAATATGATTCTTAAGTTACCTTAAAAAA
Source organism: Pyrrhosoma nymphula (assembly GCA_963573305.1). NCBI lineage: Eukaryota > Metazoa > Arthropoda > Insecta > Odonata > Coenagrionidae > Pyrrhosoma > Pyrrhosoma nymphula. The sequence continues at coordinate 97,238,754 of OY754332.1, read as the reverse complement.
AGCAGCAAGAGCTCCGGTGCTTTTACAAATTTGGTGCTGCTGCTGCAGGTGATATCTTTTTAACCTCCTGATGTATAGTTAAAAAGCAGATATGAACAATTTGCATATACTATTAAGTGGCATTCAACGAACTGAAAACGAACTGAAATAAGCGTTATCAAGTTTTTCTTCCAAAAACCCTGAGATGAATTGAAATGGTCTGGCTGCATTAATATCAATAATGCTCTCAAGGAAAATGTATTGTCACTAATAGAGATATCGTGGGTTCAATACTAGAACTCGCTAACTGAAAATCTACTCCTTTCAGATAATGTAGGTTTTAATTTGTACACTTACCATATGTCATCTCCCTGTGATAGGTAATGGAAAATTGGCGAGTAAGTTACTCAAGGTGCATCGTTTTGCTATCTACTTTTATCATTTGAAAGCTTACTACTTGGTTAACTGTTAGATGTAAATGACACAAAATCAATAAAATTTGAGTAACCTAGTTATATTATGCCATGGTATTATCTATCTAGGCCAGATACTGACAAAAGCTTTAAGTTAGATAGTGGACTTTGTAATGTGGATGAGAAATAGTTATGATAATTTGATATGATGTGTGCTATACCACGTAACGTAGCGATTGATTTGATAAACATTAAGAGTATTTGTTTCATGCCATTTTGAACAACAATTTATGTCCTTAACTAACTGTTTATAATCACAATTATATTTCTTTTTGCTAATTACATGTCAAACTTAATCCACGTCAAATACTAGATGTTAATTTAATGCAGGTTGAGAAAAGTATACATTTCGGAAAAAAGCGTGATAAATCTTTATTTCTTGCTGAAACTCCGTCAAGGTAATTCCTAAAATATCCTCGTATTACGGATGAAACGTTTTGAAAAGCTTAAAAAAAAAGTTTTCATGCTGCCCTGACCTTAACTTCCTTAAGTAATACTATCAGAAAGCTCTGCTTGGTGTCTCCGATTTCGCTTCATCCCCCAAAAGACTTTTCCAATGGATTGGAAATCCGATCTTGCCAATCAGAGGACATTGAGCCAAAATCATTGAACCATTCAAGGGAACCGTATCAGTTTATCTCCTTACAAACACCAAACTTTTTTGTGAAGGGATTCCATCCTTCGATATAATCTTACAAAATTACCGATGTGGCTTTGGTCTCGAGTTTTCTTGGCTGAAATGAGCAAAAAGTCCAAAACAGTTTTCATCTTGCGTATACATATCAGTTTTCAGTTTATGAGGGTCGTGCAAAGAATTGGTATACATCAGGGTTTATTTTGAAATTGATCGTTTTGCTTTAAATATTATTCCTGGAATATCAGTATAATCGATATTCTTATATTTCAGGTTAACTCTAATGTAATTCTAAGGAAGAATACTTTTCACCAAGGAACATATATGAAGTAAAATAATGAAGTAAAGACCTTTAGCTGCGTCTTAAGATATAAAAGTGCAAGAAAATATGTTTTCTACAGTAATATTCTTTAACTTTAATGAGCAAATTCCGAAATTTTCACAAATTTTGCCTATTCTACTCCAGCCGATAATCTAAATAGCAGAGCGACTAGTTCTTATCATTTGATGATGAATCATAGGGAGGCCAGTTATGACTGTATGTTACATATTGAAGGTATTTCGTAACTGAATGAGTGGAAAATAATGTAAAGCATCATCTCTCTCAATGCTGACATATTAAAACATGATTTAAAACTTTCTTTTAATGAATTATAGCCAGAAGCAAGACTTAACGGGTAAATTTAGCAATAAATGCGCATGCTTGTGGCTGTGTTAAATGGCGCGAAAGAAAAGAACAGGAAAATAATTTCAATCTGATTATGAAATTGATTGAGGTTATGCGAACAAAAAATTAAATGCTACCTATCCGGATTTGATTTTTTAAAAACATCATAATAATGGCATAAATATTGATAGTTTATTTTTCGGCAGACCTATTTCAGCGCACCTTTCCTAGTACATTAGGATACTCTCTAAAAAGTAGTCTCTGGCATAATCTTGTTGAATATTTTCATTGTAAGAACAAAAGAAACGATTCTAAACGAACTCTTTAACAGTAATTACAACGATTAGGTTTTCTTTAACTGATGGTAGTTTCAGCCTCTAACCGTCACATTTGAGATCTCAAAAATACGTTTATCCGTAGATACAATGGCAGGTTAAACAAAATTCAAGAGTGGGCAAATATGCGAGCGTTTCTTTTGTTGCTTGAGTAGAATACTCTATCCGCTTACGTACTACAATTTGCCATTAATTGTATTTCGCCACGGTATGGTTTTGTATGTTAAAACGCCTAATTTAAGACTTTGGTGCAATATAACTGTCCACTTAAACTGTTCTGCTATCAATGTCATAATTAATTAGATATGTATTTTATTATTTCGAGATTTCGCAAGCGTTCAGAAGAACATCACATTTAAATGTCAAAAAATGTTTCGAAGGGCTATTTTGTATACCGCACCGTCAAACTAAATTTTGAGGGAAAATTGGGATTTTATATATTATGGAAAATATGGAAATGGTTTTGTCTGATGTTCTATATTTGGTGTTCTATACGAGTGCTTCACTTCATAACTCTCAATCGGGGTAAGATAAAATATTTTTCCTTTAAATTCTTGTTTTTTCACATTGTTCTTCCTAACGTTTTGGAATTTCATGCTTAAATTAAAACTTAATTCTCAGTCGGATTTTGCATCAGTTCAAGCTAGGGAAGAGCAGACTACACAATGAAAAGCCTTTTTAGAGTTCGGAAAATGGATTTGTATTTCTCTGTAAAAGCAAGAACGCTTAGGGGGTGTTTGAAATCCAAATGTAATTATTGTGTTGCGTCAGTTTTTACTTGATTAAATTACCAAATAATCAGTAATGTTTAGATTTCAGTATAATAGTGAGAAAGTGAGATTTCACAAGCGTTCATAAGAACACCACATTTTGACGTGAAAAATATTATGTGAAATAAAATTTTGAACACCACAACGTAAAACGAAATTTTCAGGACTAATCAGGGCCTTTATTACCCCACCGTTGGCTATTAAATTCAAAAGCAGTACGTTCGACCAGTTGTCAGTGGTATGGTATGGTAATGTGTGAAGTTTGGAAGGTGGCTGACGAAAGATAAAAATTGGTGCTTAGTTAAGAATAGTCCACATTCCCTTCACTTTATTTCTCTCTATTTATCTAATTGGACGTGCTAGGCCGTTATCTGTAATTTTTTTTAATGACGTTTTTCCCAAACTTGATTTTGATGGAAATTATCAAGGGCTCTTATGTATGCATTATGTTATCCGTAACCAAAGGTTTTCAATTGCGTTTACCGCATATACATTAAGAGGACTTCAAATGTTTCCAGTATTTCACTGAAGTCTCATTCATAAATCCACTTAGTGCATAGAATGTTTAAATTTGACAATACATGCTAAAGTATGATCCTTCGGAGCAAATATAGTCTCCTTGACACCCTTCGAGGCTGGCAAACGGAAGAACGTTCTAGTTATGCGGGTTGCGTCAAATGGCTCGTGTGGCCACGTGCAAATCTCTTGCATGCATGACCAGGCGGGTGAAGGACAGAACGCTTTAGATTTCGGCGGTAGGACGGCCGTACATTTCGTCGCTTCAGAGATGATCCACACGAGCCCTATCAAGGAAGAAGAGGGCCGCGTAAACGTGCTCTTTCGCCGACATTAGGCTTACCGCGATGTTTCCGAGGTACGTCCAGCGTCGCCTCGCTAGCACCACCCCGCGTCGTTTAATTCAAAGCACTTCCCGTGGGAGCCGTGTCCTGCTATTTACTGCGCTCACCTGAGCCGCGATGAGCGATTTGCGTGGGGTTGACGCTGCTCAGCGTGACACCATTTGTGGAGGAACGTCTGCGGTTTGCAATGGTGCTGCCAAATGGCCCTTGGTACATTTTTGTGGCGCATAATAGTTATCGCCCGGATACGACGATTGATTTCTTCGCCCATCAGTAATCTTCCCGTGGAACTAATGCGTAAAATGCCTGTGTCTTGGAAAGCAAGTGATAAAAAATCAATTACGCTCTTCCTTTATGAAAGTCTTTCCAATTTTTAGCTCTTCTTCTGATTTCCGATGCAAAATTTGGTTAACCGAAACCTGTGAATTTGTCCTTTTACAAGTATATGAAAAATATGGTTGTGAATGGTACCAGAAGGAATAATGTACGCTTTTTCACGAGTTATATTTTTTGAGGTATTTCCTAGCATTCGATGAATATTTTGTTTACGGAATTGAGGCTACGGAGGATGATGCGATTAACTTTCCTGGGTAGTCAATCAGCGCTTGCAATGTGGTTTTGCAATTAATTTAAGTGTGAGTGAAAAGAAATTAAACTAGAAACTTCCTGATATTCGCTATTTTTTGCTTTGTCGAAGAAAGTAAAAATCTAATCGTTAATTAGTTCAATGGGTTGGGTTGCATGGGTTGCACTTGCATGGGTTCGGTAACTATGACAACTCTCTCGTTGTGTCCAAACACTTTTCTCTGTGTCCAATTTGCCTTTAAAATCGTTTCTTTTGCGATAATGGCTTTCAAGGACCGCAGCAAAAACTTAAAGCTTTAGAAAGAACCTCTTAAAGTAGTCACTTAAATCCTTCAAAACTTCATTATTCATTTCCAAATGCAACATTTCGGCGAGATAATTTAACAAGTAATTTGTCTTCATACGAAACGCATTTTTCACTCTCATTAAAATTTTATACATTTGTAAACGTGTTACTACCAATTGAGGCATTTTTTTCAATCAATAACACCATCAACCCCTAAAATAGAACCAAAACTATGAGCTTAAAGAGGAAATAAGCGAGTACAACTGTATGCACATTCCAAAAGGAAAGAATCTTCGAAAAAAGAATTGGCATGATATTAAGAACTCTGCAATAATAGTGACATATTGCAATTTGAAGAAATTGAATGTAAAAGAAATAACGCCATAAACGTTTTTACAAATGAACCATTTAAAAATAGATATCAGGTTGCCCTAATAGAATATATACCTTGAAACACCGGGGATTCTTGAAGTGGATATCAAAGTATCCACACCACTACAAGAGGAATTTCGAGATGTAATAATAATATTAATAATATATTTTATTTCACACAAAAAATTGTACAATTTCCACTAAACAATTATTTTTTTGAAATTAGGCACCCCTGAAGAAACCTGTATTGGGGATGCCATCCATTAATTACGCTGTGTTCAGCAGCAGTCAATTTAACAACTTATTAATATATTTATAGGCCTTGCGAGTGACACAAAAGTATGCTAAATACAACATCAATAGGAATACATAGACTTAATGCATTTGACAATAGAACAATACAAAACAAGTAACAATTTAGGAAATAGTGAATAAATATTACATAGTGATATCAATGACATGTTTGGTAGTAGATACTTTAGCATTAAAGAATATTATTTATATCGATTTGCGTAAATAACTATTTTTTTCGAAGGCTAAGAAATCTGGCTTCACTTTGCATAGAAGATATTTCTCTAGGCAAGTTATTACATAATTTAGGTGCAATATAAATATATGAATGATTGTATGCTTCAAAATTAGGCCTCAGAACTGTAATATTGGTGTTATTTCTTTGTCTTGATTTATGTAGGCACGGTTTATTCCTTTATCCTCCTCTATTATAAAATACTCTGAGTACCTTGTATATAAACAAATGCCTGAGAGGTAAAATATTAAAATTGGCATATAGTGGAAAGGAGGTATCCGTATTCGCTGCTCGAAGCATGGTACGCATAATTTATTTTGGAATACACGTAAAGGTTGAATATTCGTCCGATACGTGCCACCCCAGTAAGTAACGCCATATTGTAGTCTCGAGTTCACTAAAGCAAAATAAACAGATCTCATAACAGATAAAGGACATTTAAACCTTTACAAATTAATTTTTCTTAGCACCAGAATTAATTCCGATTTGAGTTTGATGATATGATGTTTCCAGTTACAATTTTTATCTAGTATTAATCCCAAATATTTAATTTGGTCAACATATTCTATTTTCATACAATTGTCACATATTTTTCCATTCAAAAATATACTAAGAGAACACCTGTAAAATATTTATATATGGAACTGGTACATTCTTTAAAGAAAATATAATGTGTTTAGTTTTAGTACCTACTTAAGGGACATTTTATTAACGAGAAACCAATATTTAAGTATGTCGAGATCACTTTGCCCTATTAGTGTGAGGTCAGTTATACTGGAAGTAGAATATAGTAATGATGTATCATCAGTTAATCAAGTCAATTCTCCATAGAATAAACCAGAAAATAAGTTATTTACATAAGTTAAAAGTAATAATGGGCCCAGAACAGAACCCGGAGGTACTCCACAGATAAAAGGTACCTTACTACTAGTACAATCGTTAATTTTTACAAAGTGGGTCCTACCACTCAAATAACTCCTAAACCAATTGTTGGGAACACCTCTGATACCAGCTTCTTCTAGTCTATTTAACAATATTCTGTGGTCAACCAAATCGAAAGCTTTTGTCATGTCAGTAAAAAGCCCAGCATTTTTATTACCTGCGTTAAACCCTTCAAAAAGACCTGAACAAAATTTTACCAGAGCATCCTCAGTGCTTTTGACTTTCCTCAAACCAAATTGGCTGTTACTAAAAAAATTAATGTTATTTAGGAAACTTAAAAGCCTTGTTTTCGCAATTTTTTCTAAAATTTTTGAAAAAATTGGAAGAAAAGAAATTGGTCAATAATTGTTTATATCAGCCCTATCCCCTTTTTTATAAATTGGTGTGACCACACCCGATTTTCACTCTTCGGGGAAAATTCGCGTTTCCATGCTTAAATTGGCAATAAATGCAAACACAGGCGCAGTATTTTCATTTATGGCCTTCCAAACGTTTGATGTTGTGTTAGCTACTCTTTTTGAAGAGTTGGGTTTTAGTTCTTTTATGATTTGCATAACTTCCTTAGAAGATGTCAGGAGTAAGAATAAAGATTACTGTGATTGAAAAGGCGGAAAACAATAGTTATAGTTTTTATTCATGTTGATGTTAATATTAGTGTCGTTTCTAAGTCTTTCAATGATTTTAGCAAAATAGCAGCTAAATTCACAAGCTATCTTGCGAGCTAGTAAATACGGTATTGTTGGCTAAGGATCTGATCTTATCTATATTACGTTTCTCTGACCTCGTACCTATGAGCCTATGATTTTCCATTGTTTGGCTGTATTATTTCTATTCATTTGAAAAATGTGCAGGTAATAATTTTCTTTTTGACTGTTAATATCCCTATCGAGTCTCGATTTTTATGATTTGTAATATCTTGTTAAAGTTTCATTGTATGTTTGCTTTCTCATTTTCCTATGAAATAAATGTTTTTTTTGCAATACGTCCACAAAGTTCCGCAGTTATCCACGGTTTCAAGAATTAAAATTTAATTTTTCTCTGTAAAGTACAGCTCGTGGAATCAATAATGTTTAAAATTTTATCAATAAATAATTTTTAAGCCATCGATGCGTCATTTCACTCAGTTTCAGGCAGGAGTTCATTTAGAGTATTAAAGTCTATTCTTACGGGAGCTGTTTGTTCCCTGGCAGTGGAGTGTGGATTAACTTTTAAATAAACACATGGTTAAATGGTGATCTGTTAGGCCTAGGTCAACTACTTTTCCATTTACGACACTATTATCTCTGCTTCTTCAGTATATATGATCAGTACAAGATGAACTTGAATTGGTAACTCTAGTGGGTGAGGTTATTTGATTGTTCCATTCCGTGACAGGCCATTAGAGTTTGTTACTCATATGCAGTATCCGTTAGTTTAAGTGTTCATAAGTTCATATCCCCCAAAATAATTAAGTTTTTCGCAGTAGATTTTTCTAGTAGAATTTGCATCTCATTTAAAAACAAGTCAAGAGGTAAAGAGAGTAGTCTGTGCATAGCTATTAAAGTTAAATTAATAGAAGAAATGATTTCAATTTCTATTTTCACCACATTAGCTGATACCAATTCTGGCAATTCACAGATAAGATAGGATTGTTTAACTGATATATAGATTATTACGCCACCACCTCGATAAGTCATGTTACATTTTGCAATTTGGTAATACTCAGGCAGCTTATAAGCAGGCAATTCACATTCATCTACCCATATTTCTGAGAAAATTACAATGTGAGGTTTGACTTGTAAGTTCTCAAATAAGATGACAAACCTATCAAAGTTAGCTGTTAGACTTCTTATATTTTGATCTAGTATATGAAATTGGTCCGAACGTTTAACCAAAATATTATTTAATGGGCATCTTATATTTATATTACACATTTTTATGAAGGTAAAGAAATATAACTACTAGAATATAGACTGCAAATCTGAAGGCACAGAAAACCATAAAGCAGGTATAGAAAATAGGCCCTAGAGTTACAACACTAGAGAGAACCTTAAAGAAGGTGACAATACATGAATACTGTATAATGTAAGCGAAAAAGAAAATGAAAACGACGTAGTTGTTGTCAGTTATGAATATTCTAAGAATAATAAATAAGGTCTAACAGTTTCTGAAGATCATCGAAAAGAGGTAATATGAATGATTTGGTCTTTTTCTTTCTTCCGCATCATAATTTTGCCATTTCTGATCCATAGGTATTTGTGGCCTTTTGTTGCCTTGATTTCACGAGCCATTGCCAGAAGTTTTCTTCTTCCGAGCGATAAGCTTTCATTGATGTAGACGGGCATGTCTGACGTCAAACCCATGTGCCGGGTTGAAAGGGTCCTCTTAATTCTTCTTTCTCGCATCATCTCCTCCTTGTCAAATCTGCGGACGAATTTGACTATCATGCCCGGTGACATAGTTGGCTCTCTCTTATTCATGCGATGGCAGAAGTCCACCATATCACTATTAATCTCTATGTCAAGTGCAGCCCCCACATTTTTAACTACCTCTAGCACATCCTCGTTGGGTTCTGGCGGAATTCCGTGAATTTCCAAAACATTTGATCGGGAATTCTGTCCGTTGTTATAGCTTTTCCTGTCTTAGCTGATCGATAATTTCTAAGTACTGATCAATATTAGAAAAATGGTCTTCTAGCACTTTCTTATTATCGCCAATTTTTTATGCACAAACTCTATAGAACTGTTAAGATCCACTTCCATTCGTTATCTGTCTTTCTTGGCTTCTTCAAGCATAAATATGACCTGGGAGATATTAGCTGATCCAACTTCAGCTGATGAAAGTGCAGACATACTTTTATACTTTTCCCCCTTGCCTCGGAACTGGTAGGACAACGCCAGATTTGCTGTTCAGCAGATATGAACTCAAAATTGTCCTTAGAAATGTTGACAAAATAACCGTGGCATTGATTTTTGCACTCACTGCAGCGAATTTTCAACTGACGACTCTGGATGTTTTACTACACACACGGAATTCCGCCATAATTAAAGGGAACAATATGATGACAATGATTTGTAAGTAGAAAATGCACTGAAAAATACATTCACTTAATAGCCATAAACTACTTTTTAGGATCTTCCACATAGTACACACAGTATACACTCACGAGGAATTAAACTCGACCCATATCTTTGCAAGTTGCCCTTCACTTTCGGAGCTGCTGCTGAGCACGACTACCTCGCTCACTGCCTCACACATGACTGATGACACCAATACTGACACCAATACGAGTGTAACCCGAGCTGAAGTTTCAAAAAACTACTGCAGCACACCACTGAAAAATTAAACTGAATGCTCTATGGCATTTATTTGGAGTCTAAAAAACGTTCTCCAAAAGATATCCGCAAATAAACGAGAAAAGGGCCCGCGGTGCCAATAAACGACCTTTCACCGTACGACCAATCGCAGTGCAGGGGGCGGGGGAGTTGCAGCCGTTCGACACCAGCTGTGAGGTGGTGGCCTCGAATAGACAATAATTCTGTGTGGTATGCATGCTGCCTCCGTTAAAAGTGTACGTATTCGTTAGTAGGCGATGTCAAGTTGCTAAAACGAGATATGCCCGCGCGGTGCACCAGAAGAAAGTCTTTCAGTACCTCCTAAACCTTTACCCCATGTGACAAAATGCGTAACTTTTCCGCGATTTCTCCAAAATATAATACATGGAGGCTCTTTTCAATGTTTGTATCCCGAAAATCTCCATAGCGGAATGGATGCGGCTACAATCCATTCCACACACTTGCCGCACCACCTTATACACCGTTGCGGGCGGGTTGGACTAGACTCGACCGCGCGAACGAAAAACTGATGTGAAAATCGGCGTCGCATACGCTCGCAGCATACCTCATCGGATTCGCACTGGAGTAGCTTTGTAAATTGTTCCCATATACGTTACTTCGTGATGCTCGGCGATGCAAATTCTATATACTATTTCTCTACATATATAAAAAATGACCAAAAATGAGGGTCCAACATTTTGTTTAATATCTTTGGTAAATAATGACATAAAGTAGGTAGACCACATTAAAATAAAGATGAAAAACTGCTTCATATAACTGCATCACTTTTTATTCAATTCCTTACCCTTAAAGGTTTAGCAAGGGCTTGATTTTGATGATTTCGTGAGAAAATTGAGTGTAGACCATTTTTGCGAAATTTGTGCAAATTTGACCTCATGCAAATTGTTAATTGGAGAGTGCTAAGGGAAATGCTTTACGTCATCGAATGCACAGGCGTTTTGAGAATATTTATACAATGTTTCAGCTTCCTGGCTTGAAAAAATCACTTTTTGACTTTTGGCCAGCTTTTTTCGATTTCAGCCCACTGTGCGTTGCCCCGTTGCCATCGCACTCTCCAACCTCACCCCCTAACTTCCCTTCGCATCGTTTCCAATCCCAATTATTTCATACTTTGTTTAGTCCTCGTCCCAGCACCACATTTTTGTGGCGCCCAGAGCAAATACACGGGCTCGAAACATGTGCACAATACAGACGCTGTCAGTGGGGAGAGTTTTCTCCAAAGCAACCACCTAGCGTGTGACGTCAGACACGGTAAAGCTGTCGATAATGCCTTGAAATCCTATTCTAAGCATACGTATTTATTATTAAAATAATAAATACGTATGCTTATCTTGTTAGTGGTATTATTAATCAGAATTTGAAATTTTAAACGAATTAGGAGGAGAATTGCACTTGCATTGCAAAAGCATTTAGAAAACGAAGGGAGCTTATAAGGTGGATTATAGGTAAGGATATGAAGAGCTCGATGTGGAGTGTAGCGTTGTATGGGGAGGAAACGTGGACTTTGAGACGAGAATAGGCTGCAGGCGTTCGAGATGTGGGTGTGGAGGAGAATGGAGGGTGGACGGAAAGGAAGAAAATTGAGAAAGTGCTTGACATGGTTGGTGAGTAGAGGAATCTTCTGGTTGAAATAAGGGGAAGGCAGTGTTGGTGGCTGGAAGAGGAAGTGAGGGTTGCTTAAGGCCGTGATAGAGGGTGGGATGTTGGGAAGGTGAAGCAGGGAAAGGAAGAGAATGGATTTAATGGACGGGATGAGGTAGTGTAGGGTGTATGCTGGGACGAAGACAGAATATCAAAGGTAGATAGTAAGGCCCTAGATGTGGAAAAATTTGGAGGGTTTTTCCTGATTACCATTAAAAATTACCTATGACCGGTAGATGACTTTAATGAATGAGTGAATGAGGTACCTCACAGAAAAGGTCAACTGACGGAGACGACGTTTGTTAGAAGACATTGGTGATTAATTATGATTGTTTTCAACTGGAAGCACATGGTTGAACCTTACTGGCTAAAGATTAAGGTAACCTTAAAACAATATTTTTACTTAAATAGTCTTAGGAATCTTAGTCTTATTCTTATGTCTCAGGGATGAAAACTACCGGAAAATTGCGGTCTCCGGCCTCGAGCGTCTAAAACATCAGTTCGGGTTACCATTTTTGATGTTACTGCTGCCCTGCCCCCCCCCCCCCATAGTAAATTGTCACGAAAGCTCATAAGCCATTTATCTGTACATGTTGGAAGGTTGCGTGGAATACCTTTTTCAGCGGAAGGGTTCATTGCTTTCAACTCTCTCCGCGCGGGTAAGTTAAGATATGAACGCGATTGACTGCCAGGGCTCGCAAGGTTTCAAGCCTCCGTTGCCTCATTCAGAATTCCCGATTTGTTTTTCACATAAGAATAAACGCTATTGTTTTGTCTGAATTGAATACTTAGAATGGACTTCCTTGATGGGTTGCAAGACTAATCAGCGAAGTTCTTTACGACATTGTTTGGATAATAAATGCAGATGCGTATCGAGTGGCTGACTCCTTCCCGTCCTCTAGGGTCAAATTATTACATGCTGTAGATGCTGCCTACTATCTAATTGAAACATCATCGCAGTTTTTTATTTCAATTTTACATACTTTTATAAAATTACTACGCATTTACGTAGAAATTTATATTCCGACTGAAAAACGAAACTTTCTAATGAAATTCGCGTGGCGCGTAAATCTAAAAATTCTTAGCACCAAGGTTGATTATACGTGGATGGCTCAGTGTTAGTGTGGGTGAAGTCCATCAGTGTGAGCTTTATGTTTACAGCCCCTTTACACCCCTGATCTTCCCGTAAATCAGCCGTACTCAGGGTTCTTGGGAACTGCTGCCACGGAGAGGCAAATAAATATTAGAGCAATGGATTATGCAATCTCTAGCCATACTATGCAATTGTTAGTTTAAAAAATGGATTTGACCCACTATAACACTGAATTCTCCATGTGCAGATTTTTTAGCAACCTTCCTGGTGATATAAGTATTTGCAAGCCAGGAATCCAACGAAAAGCCAAGGGCGGCCGGAAGGGGTCAGTTGCTTGAAGGGATAGAGGGCTTGTCTAGCAAACCGGCCGAAGCATGTGGACACGCGGTCTAACTTTGCCGCGGGAAGTCGCCACGTCCCCGGAATTGCGCGAGGGAAACGGCTTGAATAATAAATGCCCACCTCACTGTTCCTGCCGCCCTAGTCCGCGCCTCGAGCCGCTCAGGGCCGGGCCGCGTGCGAAGACCGTCCGCCGTCCAGCATCCCCGCCACTCACCTCGGGGCCCCTCCCGATTTTACCTGGACGCCTACGCTCGTCTCCTTGGATTCGGCGCCCTCCAATATTACATTTACGAAGCGAGGTCACTCAACTGTGCTTACCTCCCTCCCGTTCTGATCCCACTGTCTTGCGGACGTGAAAAGACATCCCATATGTTTCTAGTGCCTTCCGCAACGGGATTCGAATGCAGAATGATCTACTGGTTTCATCTTCTTCCGATACTTCCGTCCCGTCGTTCTTCTGCGGGCAAATTTTCACCTCCTATCCACGTAATTCAATATTGGTCGAAAATGAGGTCGAAGGCCTTGACATCATCGTAAACCTGAAGACTCCTCCAGGGTAGGAGGATAAACATTTTTCATCAAAAGCAACCACGTAACCGGATTTCCTGGAGGAGATGTAGTGACTACGAATACGTCGCGAAAACTTAAATATAGTAAAATAATGTATTTTTGACCCAAGGTGCTCGCTAGCCTAGTGTGTAGCTCGTGTATTTCTTTCTGGAGAATTGCAAGAAAATGGACCTCAACAAAACTAAAAGTTGTTTGCCAAGGCGGTTTTTCGTGTACCATTCTCGCGTACATTCCTATCAATGCTGTAGATAGGATGAATTTGTATGTATTTTTCGTCGGACTTACCATATTTGAACTTAAGCTCTCTCAATTAAGGGCTTTTTCTGAGAGTGATTTCACTATCAGCTTTTTGTTACGTCGTGAAAAGACTGCTATTGGTCAATACCCTTTTGGATGGTTGCAAGTTATTTTTTTACACAGGAAATGTTTTCTGCTCAGTGTTAGTCTTTAAAGTAAAAGGCGGAGCAGGCAATAAGGCTCCTATTATCATTCAATTTAAAATATTGAAAACTATCTACCGTGTGCAATTCCTAAAAAAATAACAGAATGATACCCTGCAAGATATTGATCTTCTACATTTCAATTATATTTAGTAGCATTTCATCTGCAACACATTTCACTATCCACTACATTTTTTTGCTAATTTTAATAACTCTTGCTCCATAAACATATTTTCCTTCTACTACTTAATTTGTGACGGTGAAAAGGTAATACGTCATCTCCTCCGTGCTTCACTGGACGTTCAAAGTGATGCACAAAATTAACTCTTAGCATCCTTATGATCGAAATTTGCCTATGCATGTTTTGACCATGGATTTTCATAAATCGTATTAATCTAGTTCACTTTCTCATTATTTTCAATCTATACAGTTCTCTGCACATTTATTTTTAAATATAAAAATGACTATAACTTATCATTAATATTTCTACGTAATTGTTAGCCCTGATGTTCACGCGTGAAATAATGAATTTGTTAAAATTATTATAATATAACAATGAAATGTATCATTCTTTTCCGAAAGCATATTTGAAATCAAGATGAGCAGTTATTTCATTGATTGAATTAAGCTAATATTTACCATTATTTGAGTGTTTCCGTTGACCATAGTGTTGGTACATGAGAGGAAAATATTTTAAATGAAAATTTCAGTCAATTGTGATGTGATGTATCTTTTTTTAACACTTCATAGTTTTAATAACTGCTTGCCAATGGGAATTTTCCATATTCTTGAAATGGCTCAAATGTTTTATCAAAAGATAATGGACGAAACTTTTGGGGAAAGCAAAACATTCTATTTCTGCCGTATAGTTTTCAGAACGTTCAATTAAAACGGACACCCATTTAAATGGGTCAATAAAACTTTTGATGCTTCATAATTATGATTGTTTGATTTATTGTTGGTAAATTAAAACTTCATCGACCTCTGTTCGTGGGAAAAATATTTAGTGTTGAGTACATACATAGGTATATGATAAATATTATTTTGTGTTTTATTCTCATACTCATTCATTTGTAGGTAGGCCTTCACCTTTTTTTTACTTTTATGGATAAGGTCTACATGCAAGCCCTACGAGGCGAATTCTTTTTTTTGTGATCGCTGTATAGAGTTTCATTGAAAACTACAATTGCATTAAAGAGTGTGTGCTTTTAGCGTCAATTTTCCTTTTTTCCATTATTTAAACGCAATTTGTAATCATGCGTCATTGTAACGACGTATCAAGAACTTTCCCAAGTCAAATGGGGAACTAACATGGGAGAAAATTACAGCAATGCGAACTAATATTAAGTAGTACAAGCCCTTAAAAATTGTGCAAGATATCGATGGTGTCGAACGCGCTTGTGAAACGTGAAATATGTGGTGGTTACTGGGATGAGTAATCCGACCAAGGCTGACTGCTTCGGATAGATAAAAATGAAATATGTGTGATGCTGACAGAATGGGTGCATTACGTACCCACTAAGCATTTGTACCGTAGTCGGCCATGGGAATTCACGAAATTCGACCGTTCGATCAACCGTGCCAGAATACAAACGGTTCACTTTCCAAATCACGGCAATCCCTCTCAGCAGCCAAAATCACCCGAGAGTTTGCGTGATCAATTCTAAAACATTCCGAAATGACTGGCGTCATATCTCACTCAGCGATCAGCAACTAGTGGCAACGTATCGGGTAATCGGTGTTTGCGGAAAATTAACGCCTAGGACACTCGAGTTCAATTATTCATTTTCTGCTTCGGGAATCACAAGAGGCTTCCTTTACCTAGTTTTTAAATGTGAAGGGGAAGCGCGTCTCCATTAAAAAATAACAGCTTTTGAAAAATTTCTGGCACTACGCGGTGGTCGATTTTGGGACATGGTGAACGGAACATTCATAATCCTGCGAAACGTTGGAGGAAGGTCTTTTAGTATGGAGGATAAGCTAGAAACATATTCATTGCTAACAACACAGGCGCTTCAAGAAGTAATGTGACTCACCACCATACCTTCCGTCCCGTTTCAAGTTATCTCACAATGTGACCCAAAAGTAGCGTCCCTGATTAAGCCATGGTGAGAAACCCCTTAGCAGGTATCCTTGCATGTATGTTCCTCGTGGATTTTCGCGATGTCTTTAAGTTCCCCTGCTTCTCTCTCTCTCGCTGCCTCCTTATCTTGTCCTCCTTTCCCTTCACCCATCTTCGACTTCCTCTTCTTGCCATGCAGGTGTGCGCCAGGAATTTTTTCTAGAGCTCTACCGTGACGACACATCCCGCAAGAAAATAACGTGAGAGGAGCGTGCCGAGAAGAAAGAAGTAGCAATTTATATGGATGGCCAATGGGGTAGTGACTCCGTGTGAGAGCAGCCGATCTTTGCCCCGGCCAAGGCGACTATAAAGGCTGTTATCGGTCGATACGAATGGAGTGATATCAGGCTCATTATTGCCGCATTACGCGCCTCCTCAAATTCGGCTCCAAGGAATCATTTTGATCACGGTGTACATGCAACGTTGCGTATCCAGTCAAGGAGGAAGAGGTTCGTGTGGAAGGGGTCACCAAGGGTCGGAGAGGAGAGGACATCACACGGTATGCAATGCTGCTGACTTCACTGCATTTAGTTAATGAGGGAAGGTGTCAGCAACTTACTACACGGCTGTGTTTACGTTCCAAATAAAGCTGAATTAAAGAAAGCTGATATTGTTCGTCATATATCGCTGAAGGCCATTGGAAAAATTCGAGTAGGAGCTGTGTAGTCCTATTAATTACATTTTTATAACAGGTAGATCATTTTAAAGTTGGCATTGAAGGTTTGCGACTATCACAACTAATAGAGATGTCAACTCTATTCTCAAAGCTCTCTCGACTCTATTTTAACTCAAAAGCAACTAATCGCTAATAGAGATTTTGCTAATCGGTAAGTGTCCATAAAAAGTGAGCCACAACCTCTGATTACTGGGGAGGGGCTAGCCCCCCGCCTAAAATCGTGCTTCGGGAAGGCAATGCCTCCCCCCCTGCCTCCCCCGCTGTTGCGCCCCTGGAACTCACCAGACAGTGACGTAGCCAGGATTTTGGTTCGGGGGGGACTAAATGTGAAGCCTGGGGGGTCCTCTCTTGGTATAATTTTATTCATTATTGCAGTTTATTTATGGCTACTTATTTTATACAAAACTGCTTTGTTCTTACCTTTTTACCCTCTCGAACCCTTGCATTTTTTATCCAAAATAATGCATGGTAAAACTAAATTAACAATATGCTTTGAAATTTCAGGGGGGGCTGAAGCCCCTCAAGCCCCCCCTCCCCGTGGCTACGTGCCTTTCACCAGCGGAGGATTAGAGGACACAGACCGTAAACCAAGCGTTGAAGAGCGGGCAAAGTTATCGAAGGACTCACGCAGGGTCCTCTGGAAAAAGGCTCGGCCGCTTCATTCCACATCTCATGGATGCTTTCCTCTCCTTTGCGTCATGATCTTCACAAGCGAGTACCACCAAGTTTCGTTACACTTATAAGCCGATAACGTTCGTGGTGATTGTTCTCCTCCGCTGAAGAGCCTTTTGCGCCAAGGTCACCATGTTTCGCTGCATCAGTTGGGACTTAGCGAGTGAATGGAGGGAAGCAGGTCAGTTGGTCAACCGTTGATCTCCCAATCCTCCGATCGGTTGACAAACACTTTATATGTTGGTGCAAGATTGATAATCGTTATTCATGAAGTGCACATTTTCTAAATGTTTCAAGTAAGACGATAAACAATTTTAGGACCACTTGTTTAAGTACATCCGTTTTTTCGATGGAACTCACCTCACGTACAGTAATGGAAATGATGCAAGACTTATATTTAAATTTTTTGTCTTAATTTAAGCTTTGAAATGAAGGCGAAAATTAAATTTAAATATTTTTTAATCTTTTACGTGGCGTTACACCTTGATATTTGTTTGCAACCATTATAATTATACTAAATGTTTTATGTCATGTTTGGAAGAAAATCAAAGTACATGTATTCGAAATTGGACGAAATATATCGTATGTGCAAAGGAAATATATTTTAAATTTTCTTCTTTAATTAAAGCATGACATGTGTCTAAGAGTTTTCGACGCGGTACTCGAAATTGAGAAAAATGTATATTTTTTAAATGTAGGACTCGGAGTAACGCTTTGATATTTGTAAGCAACATTTATAATAATAGTTTAAGTGGTATTATTTCGCGTGTAGATGAAAATGTATATATGTGTAATCAAATTATTATAAAATATACCTCATGTACCATAAGGCTGCGTGTTAAAATATCATTAAATTTCTAAGAAATTAATCGGTAAAGTGCAATTATTTTCTCTTAACACATACATATCACTCATAAGAACAAGTATGCTAAGTTTCACGCAAATCTGTTTTTAAACGAAAATCGGTCCAAGATAAACGGGCGTTGGAGTATCGGGCAGGTTGTCGCTGAGGAAGGAAAGAGGATTGGGGATTGGGTTCGACGAATGCGTGGTTGAAAAGAGGTTTGGCCTACTAGTGCCCATCCATCGTATACCAATCGGCCGGCTCTCGCCTCGGATGAAGCTCGTATTTTCAAAGCGGAGCGAATAGTCAATGGCCCTCGGCACTCGGGCTAAGTGACGCGCAGCGTAGGCGGATTATCCGGTGCGAGCTTAAGCTGACGGCGCCTAAGGTGGGGTGGGCGTTTGGGGGTGGGGGCGCCGTCGGAGGGGAGTGGCGGGGTAGAAAGAGGAACAGGTTTGGCTCCGAGGGGAGGGTGGGTGGGTAGTTGGAAGTGGGGGGGTGGGGCATTAGCGGCGGACACGAGCTAGAATAAAGCAGATTAGCGAGGAAATTGAAGGGAAGAAATGGAATTAATTCCGTGATTGGCCCTCGGTCTCTCCGCGGGAATGCGTCTCTTGTCGGGTAGTGTTGATCTCACGTGCCGCCGGTCTGTAGCCTGGTTAACGCGACCTTTTATCGCTCGTCGACAAAGGGGATATCCAGCCATTGGTTTTCGCTTCTCATTAATGACGCTCCGGGAACACGTACCGGTACGGTCTGTTTATTGATAGCTAGAAAACGTCAAAACCTGCTGTGAGTTATGATAACAAATGCGTCGATAATATCATTAGTTTTACAGTGACCATTTGGAAAGTTCATCCCAGCAAAGTATATTTCAATGAATATCTTTTGTATCGCCAAGTTTTCAATATTTAGGTGGAATATGATGACATGGGCTTCTACATTTGGGATTTATAAAAGCGATTAGGATATTTTGGAACAAGTTTGGGACATGTAAGAATGTTTATATTATCCCTGGGTCCGATTAATCTATTCAGTCATCAGCACGTCTATGTCTCTGAACGTATAACCAGGAATTTGTAGGTACTACGTACTTGGCTATTTAGAGGTACGTACCTCAAATGGAAATTACCCTAAGAATCTGATTGAATGGAGCTATGATAAATGCTCAGCTCTGCAAATAACAAAGTTTTATTTGAAAATACGTGATTTTAGGTTCCCCTCGAGACGAAATTTGAATTGCATTCACTCTGTAATAAGGAGTTTCAATGAAATTTTAAATGCCACTCGTGACTTATTTACTTGGTACAAATGCAACATACATATTTAGCCACAAAGTACATTACTGATTTGGAATGTCATTCAATTGGCGGTGGATTACGTCACCTTTACGATTTAAGTTATCTTTACGTTTACACAGTATTGACATTGTTCTACCTCAGAAGGGGTAATTAACCTAAGGAAGAAGCAAAAACCAATGTATACAACCTAAGATCTATAACAATGTATATTTTTCCCAAGCCAAATTTGACCCTGTTCAAACGCTGGTTTATCTATATAGGGCCAAAATTATTTCTTAGATTGTTAGATAATGTAAGAGGTTCAGTTAGTTGAACATCTTTTTTCAAAAGAGTGTAAAAATGTACTTAATGTAGAAAATCCAGATGTGTTATTTTTGTAAATATTATGGTTAATACCCTCTATAAACTGTATACACGACAGGTTGAGATAAAACTACAAATTGTTATCTTTTTCATACATTTATTTATGTTTCGTATCTGGTCTGTTTACTCATTTTTTTCTATTATTTTAATTGTAATTTGTCTTGAGGTATCTCAATTCAGGCAATGCCTAAAATGGATTCCTAATTCATCCTTATTTATTTAAAATGTAAGATGTGCTTGTAATGTTGATTGAACGAATAAATAAATATTATTATTACGTAATGTTAAAGCTGGCATTCTCTTTCAAACCTAGCTGCATTGTTCAACGCATGAAATCGTATCTCATTTCTAGAATATCTCATAACCGCTTGAAAGAACAAAGGCTCCAGTGTTCTTTTATGCAAGAGTTTAATACATGATATTCTTGCCGCTTTTTACTTTCTGTGCATGGCCCTCCAAAAATGGATCCCTTTCTAGCATTAGAGTTAGTTAATATTACGATTGAAGGAACTTGTAGTCTAATTCAATTGTTGCCCGGACAATCACTTGCATGTAGTATTTCCCTTCTCTGTGTAAATAGTGCCGTGATGTTTTTCTCAGAGAGGAGATAAATATCCACCGTTTATCACTTGTCTCTAATAAAATACTACTTAATTATATTTAAAGTTAAATGACGAATCTGAATATCATTTTTTGCATTTCTGGAACGTACTATTTATTTCATCTTACTAATTGAATTCGGTACTAACTGTAAAATAAGAAACGTCCTCAGAAGGTTTTTCATCCCCTCTGCTCTAATAGGCAGATGGGCAGTGTGTCAAAGTGAATGTTGTTCGACCAATCACGTTGCTTATAGACTACTATGTTGTTTGAAACGTTTTTCTTAGACACAGGTGAAGTAAATAAAACATTATTGATGAAGTCGGCGAGCAAGGAATATTTAAAAAATGCACTTACTTTGCACCAGATTTGATATTTTACTTAGCTGTCATAATTTCGACGCAGAAATGAGCCTTTGGTTTGTTCGGGCACTAACGAATTGCTGTCAGCTGATGTTTCCCACTACCCGTGCGGTCACGGGACATTGTCGTTTTACCCATCCATTTACGTAATAGCCGCATTGTTCCTGATTAGAGCAAAAAACGTCATGCGTGTAATTGTTGAGATAATGAAGTTTTATGATTAACGTAACTTTAAAAGGTCAAAGTAAAACCGTAAGCTCAAACAATTTGAGTCTTTTGTACATTTAGCTCTCAAGATGTTGCTTGATGAGCTTCATTGTTGGAAGTGGGAAACGGAGGGTAAAATGCGATAAGCACTATCCGCTGCACGCGCCAATAAGCAAGGGAAATGAGCTTCTACTCCCGTTTACTATCTACATCTACGTGATGCCCTACAAAACATGTGAAAGATGTGAAGTAGGGCGTAATTCCCTACCAGATATGCACTAACAGTTTAACACTCCATCGTAATTTTATTCGCAATTTACGGAATTTACTGTTGATCAACGAATATGTGAGTAGAATTCTAAACGAGGAGGCATCTAATTATCATTTTATGGGATGCGGGATGGACGCTATTCTCAGGGATCACAGCTTTAATCAATTTGAGTTCAGTCATGCTAACATGCAAAACTAAACTGCTTTTAATCACATTCAAGTGAGCATGCAATAGCTTTTACTAAAATACAGGTACATAAAAAATTAATTAGCTCCCAATGCAGAATTTGAGTTTCAATAGATAAAAAAATGACATCAAAAATAGCGCTAAGTATCGTTACCACTAAACATTTTCACGGTATGGGTCATGTACAGTGGTTTCTTATCGTACGCGGAAAAATAAAGTTTTAAAACTGTAACTCCTTCAATCTAACGCTCGGTTGTTATGCATATGATCGCTATCACTTTAAAAAAGAAAATGTGTGCATTAATGGGCAACGACTGGCGCTTTGCTATTTATTTGAACCATTCTATGGGGGGTTATACTAGAAACTTTTCTGTGGGACTAAAAATGTTAAATTTCTCCCATGAGGCCTTGATTGACGTTGATTAGACTACACGACTGATTATTCTCGGCCGTCAACGTTTTTGTGATCTGAGCCATTGGTTTTGCGTAAGCTGAGCGATCAATATCTCCCGTTTCTCATGCACTGCGGACGTCGGCAATTGATAGATTTAAGGTGGTCGAAGCGATTTTGTTTTTGTACAAATCTGTGTAAAAATTTGCATATGTTCTCATTATTGGTACCTAATGAAACATTGAAAAAAATGCATTATACTAATTTTTTTGCAACTCAGTGCATACGTGTTCTCATTATTGATACATAATGAAAAATTGAAAAAAATTCATCGTACCGATTTTTTGGCAGCTCATTGCTATTTTAATATGCAGCCTTATGGCACATGAGATATATATTATAATTATTTGATTACATATGTACAGATTTTCTTCTAAACGCGAAATAATACAATTGAGGGCGTTAAAGTCAAAGTGATACAAGTAACATATACACGAAAAACGTTTTTTGTGCATATGTTCTTAGTTGGTACCTCCGGGTACCATCAGGTAGCTACAGGAAAAGGAACACAAGTGTTCGAACATATGGTGCTGCGATTTAGCCGCCAAACACTTAAGCTACTTTGCTTTTTGCCATTTCTTACCGGAGTAAAGTAATACAGGTGACACTGAACGATGTTTGTAACTTGTATTAATTTGACTCTCAGGCCCTCATTTATTATTATTGTAGCTTGCAAATATCAAAGCGTTAATCCGAGTCCTATACTAGAAAAAAAATTAATTTCGTATAATATCCGAATTCCGCGCCGAAAACTCTATTCATAATAACGTGCTTCAATTAAAGGAGAAAATTTAATATGTATTTAATTCTTGTATCATTTCCGTTCCTGCAAGTACGGTACGATACAACGCATAAACTGACGCACTGTAATGAAATGTGGCCCATGAAATATTTTTTTTATCTGATAAAAGAGTTATTAAATGTGCAATCAATGTCCCATGATTACAGCTCTAGCTGGGCATCGTTCTGCTTGAACATATTCGAGATGTTTTTCCTCAAAACATGAATAGCGGGAGTTTATGTACCATGAGTATGGAAGAATGATCCGATGCCTTCCCGACGTATGTTGTTCGTCAAGTCTTTTCGGGTTCCCCAACGGGTCAAACTCTGCATTTATACCGACGTTTCGATGTGTGAGTCATCCATCGATGATCATCATCCATCTATAATTATTAGCCATGCTCTGATGATGATGAATGACTCGTACATGGAAACTTTGGCAGATATGCAGAGTTTGATCCGGTGGAGAACCCGAAAAGACATAACTGACATGAATATGGCAGTTTTGAAAATCCCTTAATATTGCTCAATTAATTCGTTTGTACATTACAAGCCTCGATGTCCTCATGCATTCGTGGAATTTAGAATTTTATACAAGTTGCATTATGTATGGATCTACAAAGCGTGTTATTTTCGCTAAATATTTACATCCATAACAAAAAGTCATTTTCCGGCAAATTAATTTGTTTAATTTTTCATCCCCGCCCGCAGTCACGTGATCATGTTTTCAAAGAATTTTATAGTTTTATCGAGGAATTAAATGCTACTTGCCGTGAAAGTAGAAGTCAATTTATTTTTCGGCTGAAGTGGGAACAGTGGTCGATATTGTTGCGATTGCTACCCGTATTGACCCCGTCGACCAAAGAAGTCCTCTCTTAAGGCCGTTTTACACGGTACATGTATTTGTACAATCTATCATGCGAACGCATGTACAGTCAATTGTGCAAGAAAATATTGTACGAACGACGGAATCAGACTGAATGTCGCTTTACACGATGAGTGCAAACGCACAATTATCCGTGTAATTTAGCGGTAGAAATCGATCGGAATTCGAGAATGTTTTGTTTATCATGTTTATGTTTCACTCGTGAACGTATGTTTCACTCACGTATTTGACACCTTGAAAAGCTGATCACCTGAAATTCGGAACCTCGATTCAACCATCTGCCAACTGATAATTCTCCTGGTTTAGACAAAGCTCTCTTGGACTCTTCTTTCTGGCTCTATATTCGACCTTTGCATCGTTTTTTTTCTCATCTGAGTTTTAGTGCGACAAGTCATTGACGTTTCTCGCCGGATCTCCACTCTTGTTAGGCAAATTTCGTTGGTTTATTATGTGTGTGTGACAAAGTGTTTTTATCAAGTGTATAGTGGAACACGGGACCCTTTTTTATTCCCTCCAAATTTCCCTCCCTTGTATTTGTACCAGTGTTTAATGTCTTTTTTTGACGATTTCTTTGTTACTTGGTAACCAACAGAAATAAAATTATTAGTATTATATCACGCGGGATATCAGGAACTCTACTTGAGGATGCGACCAGTCATAACTTTGGTGAAAAAGGACAAAACCCAAAGGTCGCGATTACACAGAAAAACCTGAACACCAAATAACACGATGAAATTATGATGTAAACATTTGAGCAACTTTGAGTTAATTCTTCTCGGGTTCTCCACTGCTTCAAACTATTCATAATTGTCGACGTAATTAATTCTTACCTTGAGAATGAGTGACGAGTCGTCTCTCGAAACGTCGTCAATTATGAATAGTTTAAACGAAGAAAATCCGAAATCTTTTTGGTCATATGCGAGAGAGCTTCAGGGAAAATCTTCAACCGTAGATTCGTTATTTGATAAAGATGGCAAACTTGTCACCGAAAATATTGACAAAGCTAACACGTTAAAATCCCACTTCGAAAGTGTATACACTACAATCGATACTGCATGTAATTTTGACATTTCATTCTCTGAGGAACCGATGAAAGAAATCACTATTCAACGCGATGGGATAACTAAACAGCTAAAGTCGATAAAAAATAGTAAATCTCCGGGTCCGGAGGGAATACCCGCGCGTGTCCTCAAGGAGTTAGCGCCAAAGATCGCACCGTTCTTAGACATAATATTCAAGAAGTCATTGTCTGAAGGAAAGATGCCATTAGACTGGAAAATTGCAAACGTTACACCGATATTCAAAAAGGTAAAAAGACACGACCCAGGGAACTATCGACCAATTTCATTAACGTCGATTATAGGCAAGATACTCGATCATATCGTCGTTAGCAATATCATGACGTTCCTGGACAGTCGTAACTTCCTCCATGGCTGTTAGTACGGCTTCCGGAAAGGTGGATCATGTGAAAAACAGCTCACGCTCTTTCTTCATGGCGTTCTCAAATCGGGTGAATCGAAAAGACAGGTGAACGCATTATTTCTAGATTTTAAGAAAGCTTACGACACGGTACCTCAAAACAAACTTTTATACAAATTACAGTCATGCGGGCTAAACTAAACAATAGTAAACTGGATACGCGAGTGTGGTCGTAAGCAAAAAGTAGTTCTTGACGGAATTAGCTCTGATGTAGTTAAAGAGACATCAGGTGCCCCACAAGGAAGCGTAAACGGCCCCCTTATGTTCATTATATACATAAATGACCTATGCTCTCGAATTAGCAGTAAAATGCGTTTATTTGCTGACGACGCTGTCATCTATCGCGAAATTAGTGATCACTCTGATTTTGAAATTCTATCATCGGATTTAAACAACGTTCATGTGTGGAGCCAAGAGTGGGGACTCGAACTTAATCTGAGCAAATGCACGGCGGTACAATTCTTGCGGAGGTCGCCCAACTATCCCCATGTATATGCTATGGATGGTGTTAACATAAAGGCGACAGATGAAGTGAAGTATCTAGCAGTTACGATAACTTCGAACCTATCGTGGGGAACACATATAAGAAATATTTGTGGCAGAGCTCTGAAGAAGCTAGGATTCGTCAAACGTCTTGTGGGAAGATTTTCGGATGAAAAAGTAAAAGAGAGGTGCTATTTCGCACTCGTCCGGCCACACCTTGAATATGCAGCGAGTATATCGGATCCGGTTCAGAAAGACAACCCGGGAACTTAATAAAATACAAAGGAAAGCTGCGCGATTCGTCAAAAACTGCTACGGGCGTACAGTCAGCGTTACACATATGTTAAACAAATTAGGCTGGGAGCCGCTAGAGACTCGGAGGCTGCGCGCTAGGCTTAGATTGCTTGAGCAATTGAGAATAGATATCTTTAAGAGCGACACGGAGAACATCATATTATAACCCCTCTATATTTCCAGGTCCGACAGAAACGATAAATTAAGAGAGATATTTTGCCGAACGGATAGGTACGGGAATTCGTTTTTCTCCCGAACAACAAGTGACTTTAATAAATGCTAGGCGTAATTTATTTTGAGCGTTTCCTTTTTATTTGTAAACGGCTTGTGTCCTAACACTCCCCGCCACACGCCTATTGAGGTGGCTTACGGGGTAGTAAGAAGATGTAGACGTAAACCGGTGGAGAGTCCGAGAAGAGTTTCCTCTTTAAAGATTATATACACAGGATAATAGTTACTCATATTATTTGACGGGAAAGTGTTAATCCTTTTTATAAATAACTTTATTTTCAATCGTAAAACAGGCACCACAGTTTTCACCATATCTGCGCCATCTGTTGAATAAAACCGGATTGAAATTATATGATTGTCTGAATGGAATTAGAACAGGTTCTATTTTCCGTTCAGTCATTCATACATTCGCACAAGCGTTCGCACAATTTGCCGCTTTACAAGGTACAATTTCCTGATACATGCGTTCGCACAATAGGTTGTACAAAAAAATGTACCGTGTAAAACGGTCGTTAGACGTCGCGACATTGCATGTTCAACTTGCTAGCAACTCCTAAGGCTACTATCATAGAAGTATCTTACGTGAGTACATCCGCTTTAAATCAGACGCTTAGCAGTTGACGTCACCAAAACTGTTGAACGTCGAGAAATATTAGGTTTATAGACTTACCTATGTAGGCGAGCGACAGTTAACGTTTGCCGTCAAAAGTTAAATGAATACTCCCAGTACATCCTTCTAACAAGCGACCTGACAAAAAAATTAAGATGCCCTTTGACTGAACTGAGAATTAATTTCAAAGCAACCTTATTATATCTAGGCTGTACTATTCACCGACTTTTCCAAGCGAAGCCTTTTGAGATGGTCGTGGGGGGCGAAACTTGGTGGCACTCGTCTGTGAAGAGTAAGATGAAAATGAGAGGAAATAATGCAGGAAATGTGGAATTAGGTGGCCGAATCCTCCACCTGAGGTCCCTTCGTTGGTCCTTTCGTACCTTTGCTACTTCATTGACGCTTCATACACCCCCAGTGATCTTTAATTCTTTACTAGTGAGTGCCACCAAGTTTTGCTATACGTATATTCGAACAGACTTTTTAACAGCCCGGTGATTGGCGTGCTTTCTGATTTATGTCCTAGATTCCCCTAGTGTGGTTAGGTTGTTGTGTAAATATTCTCTCGCTGCATTGTACTCAAATTAACTTCTATCGCCGAAGTACCATTAACTAAGGTAATACCACGATTGAAACCAAACCTGGGCGCTATCGTGCTCGTCAGTAGTCGCTAGCCAATCATCGATAGCGATTTGAGCTCCAAGGCACGGACGTAGAAGTATGGACTGAAATAATAAAACTTGCTTCTGTCCACTGAATAATTTATTGCATGTACAATGCGTCTCAACGGCAAAGCATCATTTTCAGGTACCATTCTATAATATTTTAATATTTTACCTACAGTAAATTATTTAGTGGGCAGTACCAATTTTATTGTTTCAGTTAATTATGCTGCTCAGTCACATCTTGCCAGAGATCGTTGAATATAGTAGTATGTAGTCCATCAATGCTCTCCAATTCAGCGTATGAGTGATGGATGTAGCGCGTCAAAATCATTGCTCGGTGAGAGAAGTAGATCGTTTAATACTGGAGCTATTTTGGTACTGTTGAATTATTTGTTTTTGTAATACGGTGACGTGTTTGGTGGCGTACAAATTTCCCGATTTTCAGAAAAAAATACCAATGTGTTTCCATTATCACATTTGAAATTGAATTCGATGTCAAAATTGTAAAATTTACCCTACGTCCTATTGTGTTCAAGCGGCGTCGCGCATGTATCCTATATTATATCCTACAAAGTGAAGCTACGGGTCTGCCGAAACGATACCTGCTTAACGTGAAGCACTAAAGCCAGCACAAGCATTTGCATATTTGCATAACATTCATGTCCTGTCAGTTATCTTCCAAACACACGCTCGCTTCACATAAATTAAACATGTATAAAGCATTATATGAATTTTGTGTACTCTGAATTATCAATAACTATTTATTGCGAAGTAGATATTTAAAGTAATTAAGAGCATGACTGCTAATATGGTATAGCTTCACTAATTAAAAATTTATTTTGATATGTTTTTTTGATTGTTGAGCTTTATGAATTTGGATGTAAGAAATACTTGAAATTGATATTTATTGATATAATTTGAAGATATTTAGTTATTATTTACTGTTTTAAGCATACGTAGTATGTTAATATCTCTAGTTTGATTAAAACAGCCGAAACTGGACCACCTAACTCAACTAATTACTCAACGAAGTGACTAATAGCATAGAGTTGCTAATAGGGACGAGAGAGATGAGAGTACTATATACAATTTTAGGAAAGACCTTACTAGACGACAAAAGATACGACGATGCATACAGGGCATGCCGGATCGAAATTATTATTACCTTGGTGAGCAAAAGATTAAATGCATGGAATAGCCAAGTAAGTAGGATGGACCACAGCATAACTGTAAACATTCCTTAAGTCCGCTTGCCTATAGGTTGCTGAAATGTAGGAAGACCCATTAAACGATATAAGGACCAACTAGGCACTAGGTAAGAAGAACAGGCATCTGGCCTAATATAGAAGAAGGAAGGAGAACTAGATTTTTCGTTGCTGCTTTGCAAATGAGTAACCACCGCTCAGTGGCAAAGTATTCGTCATCACGTGCAACGCGGAATGTCCACGCAAGTTCCACGTTTGTCTGTGACCAACCAACCAACCAACCCACCCGTAATTGGCATCTCGTAACTGTCTTTCCATAAAAGGACAGTGCGTAACTGTAATTTAAAATAATGATATTCGCTAACAGACAACTCGTTACATGGATACGTGACTGAGTTGAAGATGATGCTCTGCATCGAAACCATGGTCGTTTAAATATATAATTTTGAGGAATTGCATTGTTTATTTACCCTCGTCATCTAAGACTTTGTGGACCAGGCAAGGGGGGCTACTGGGTCGTGTACTTGAGGGATCCCTCCAACGCCGTGCACACAACCCGTCGCCCACCAACACACGGCTGTCTCACCGCCACCCGACTTCGCTGCCCAACGCACTCCCGAGTCGAAGGGGCGTGGGTGGCAGTGGGCATCTTCGTTCGGCCCCCGCCCATCCCGTGGTAGAGTGGGAGATCTTGAAGCAAGCCAACCCACGCACGCTTATTTGAATCCGAAGTGGGTGGTCTTCGGGTTAATTAAAGAATAAAACTCTGCCATTTTGGGAAACTTAAGTCTTAAACCAAGAATAGTGAAATTTACTCATACACTCATACCTAACCCCGTATCAAATGAGGACAGTATCTGCTGCGGTGATATTACAGGCGGAGGAATAGGTACATGCATGAAAGAGGTCAAATGTCCATAATTGGACGTATATACGGACGAGCAGAAGTGATGAATATCGGACAAGTGTAGTGATAGCGAATCATCGTGGCAGCTGTTTAGAAAAACAATTTCAGTTGAAGGGACCATTGCTTCCAAATAGGTTTTGTAAGTAAAGTTTAGTAAGGCAGTCTTCAGCTAGATACACAACGCATCTCACCCATAGGGTCCGGGTTAAAATCGTGGCCATGATGGAGATTTTTCAATGTATTCTCGATCCATACTTGGTTGCCATGTGGAGGTCACTTCAAATACAGTTCTCTACCTGTCGGATGGGTCGTTAAACCTAGGTCTCTCTGGCGCCTTTCGTTCTTAACAAATGCCGATTCCTGTTTTTTTCCACCCTTCCCCCATTTCTCACGTAATCTTTCACTCACCAACCAACCCACCTACCTTTAACTGCGCAAATGACGTCAAAAGTGAAATTGTGCTTTTTTGGTTAGTCTTTTGGTCGAAGCCCCACTTCAATTCCGTTGAATTTATTTTTCTCCAGAGGCTGAGAGCTATAATTTACCATGAATTTGGTATCTCCTGGCAATAATCCCATGGTCGGAAATCAGAGGTGTTTTTATTTAGGGAAATGCCCCTTGTAATTCTGCCGATCTCTTTCACTGGGAAGCAATTTCTGTGCTTAGCCAAAATTCCCATCTCTTGACCACATCTCATTTATATCCCTGGTCTCGCTTTCAGTGCCTTTCGATGTAACGTTGGAGTGCACGCTTCGGGAAAGAGGAGGGAGTGCACCCCTTCCCCCAACCTGCACCTCCGCCTGCAGGGTGGGGGTAACGGGTACACGATCATGGTGCACACACGGCGAGACAATAAGTCGTGCTGCGCGGTTGAAGCAATATCCTCCACGGGTAGTCGCTTATCGTTCCCGCCCCTATACTTTCACGGAATTACGCGTTTCCACGTGGCTGGGCTTTTGAAATGTTGCACGTATTACACGATAATTGATCCAGCGCAAGACCTTGTATGATGGCCGGTGCTCGATAATAAGTATATAACGTACAATGTTTCAAACCGTCCTAGAAGGTTTCTCACGATCTCTTAACTTGTACTGGTATTGAAGCGGTATTTTCATGCATACCGTAGTGCATTCGTACTATAATTTAAATTAGGGTATTTATTTCAGAAGTCGGCCAGCACAGCTGTTGAGACGTATTCGTATATTTCACGTGCTGTAAATGACAAATTTCTTAAGGAAATGGAGGAATCGCTGATTTCAAAAAGTGAATATTGCACAGCAGCTCTAAAAGCCAGCGTGATTTCTTAACAGCTACCAGAACCTAATTTTAGCGAGTAGAGTGGTGGTGCAAAATGATGGAGGTTGCGAAGACTGTTCTTCTCAGTAGAAAAGCTTGCTACGGAGTTATCGTCGGAGTCGAATTATACCATTCAGCGACAGGCGGTTACCTATGCGACCCTTTCCAAACAAACCCTCACTTCCTTGACGTCTCGCGCAGTCGTCTGCCACTATGTTTCGCTAACACAGTATTAAACTAGTTTCGCATCAATTGTGAAAGCATATAGCTCAGTGAGTATGATAGTTATAATGCTTATTATCCTACATTCTGGTTCAGTAACACGCGATCCTGGAAATCTATCGTAGCAAGCATCCTTGAGCTTGTACAGAATCAAGTATCGTGTTATACGGGCTTCATTGGCCGGCGTCCTTGTGGCTCACGGGAGGGCCGTGTCGACTCGCGGCAGCCGACGAACCGTTGACCGAGAAAGGTGATGGGTGAAGGATGTGGGAAGAGCTCTTCCGAGTAAATGTGTGCGCACTTGGCACGGGAAGGCGTGGCAGAACACGACGACTGATTGACGAACACTCGCCAAAGCGACGCACTCGTAAGAATTGAAATGGGAAAGTCTGTCGACTTCTTTATTCGCAACGACTGACGTTCAGTTGTAGAAACTTAAATGTGGTTCTACCGTGTTATGACTAAAATTTTAAAAATTCATATTCGGTCTAATTTTTGCAAAAACTTGTCCCCTATCTGATATGAAGAGCAAAATGTTGGGCAGCATCATGACAGAAACACTTTGTAAATTTCCATAACCAGTTTGTTTTACCGACCTAGGTTTCAGAAAAACATTGCCATTATCAAAATGTTACCTTTCCACCTCATTTTTCACACAAATATAACCTGAAATGGGAGAAAAACGGGGAAAGTTTGTAATACATGCCATTTTCGCGGAAAACCGTTAGGTAATAGGAATGTCCAAATCCCAATACGTTGAATAACAATAATATATATGCATCTTACTACCTTATTTTGTGAGTAATTTGTATATTACTGCGATACTTTAAGTCAAAGTGTGGTAATTCCAAAGACACGACGCTGCTGTCTGCTCCTACTGCTGGGTTCATTAAAAATGTTCATTTTAATATTTTCATTTTAAATGTATTTGTGGATTAATCTGCATAATTTGTACGATAATTTTGGTTTCAATATATAACGTAGATGATCACCGAAAGCAGAGTTTTTAAACCAAATAAACCACAAGTAGAATTTAGTATTTTTTTGACTCAGAAAGTCTCGGTGGAACCTCCTCAAGTAAGTACATATATATCCATAGAGTTATGACATCTAATATGCAAAGCATTGGATTTATATGCGTTGCAGAAACATTCGATGCAACTATTGGTTTTATAAATAGTCACATGACTTATTTGGCTTGATGGAAAGGAGTTTAAAATTTATGAGTTCAATTAGTAATCAAGATGGTAGATACGCAATGAACCGCTTGGAGGCAAGATTAATTCGTGATAGAGTTACGTCGTGTGTATGGCGAATGAATTATGTGGCGAATGACGAGTTGGTTTAATCATGATTACTATTTAATGTGCAATGGAATTTATATACGTTTCTAACGTTTAACGGTGGGAGATTAAACCAAATGTTCGAAGCCATTGGGGCTAAGTTAGAAAGACGATAGTCCCTGCAACTGGATTTTAGTAATGTGTTGTTTAGTAACTTAATGGATCGTTCCGGCTACCTAAACTATCGGTCTAATAGCCAACAATTACAGCGTCTAATCAAAGCGTGAAAAAGTGAGTACCTCTCTTAAATGTGTTCCATGGCAGGAAAGAAAATGCAATAATGAATATGAAAGAGGAGTGGATGTAATTGTCGATCTGGGATTGGGAACACGGCGAAAGGCACGAGGATATTGTAATTGAAACGGCGGCGTCTGTGTGCTCCATTCCCTCCGCTTGAGTGGCTATCACCTCGTATGAGTCCCCCCTGCCGTAGACAGTGCAGTGCACCCAGCGATGTCAACCAGGTGTCTTTATGACACTTTCATTATGGGCGCCCCGCACTCGTCTACACTCGGTGACACCCACGGAGTTCGCTGTTGTTGTTATATCACGTCTCCCTTCATCCAACTACCATCGACCCGCGCTTCAATGTCATTTGGAGATGAGCGCTGTGAAACGTAAATGAGTGAACGCGAGAGGTAGGAAATCTACGGCATAAAGGAGAAAGAAAAAAAATCATGTTGAGGGTGGTTTTCCGTATAGGCTTCCACGTTTTACCTTTGATATTAAACGCCATGAAAAGAAAAGAATAATTTCATCCGAAGAAAACAAAAACATATAGTTTTTTTCTACACTAGTTTTTGTATTAACAGATCACATCAGTAAAATTACTTAGACGTTAAAAACAGGGTTTCTAGCCCTCTATATAACTTGTATTAGGCTTGGAACTCTAATGGATGAGTAAATAAGAAGATGCGCATGTTTCCACAAAAAACAACTTTATTCACAATGTAATATATATAATCATTTGATGATGATGTAGCTCATGGAAAATCTGGTATTTATTTAAGTTGTTCTCTTTTTGGAAAATTCATGGGATGATGATGAAGTAGGTACATCATAAAATGTAGGTAGTTTAAGCTTTTTTTGGTGAATTGTGATCCATCCACGAATTAATCCACCATTGATTCCATCAATGATGTTTTAACTCAACGTAAAATTGCCTGGTTCTTCTAATTTTTCTCTTATGGATGGATTTCAAATCTGACATCTTCCCTCAGAACCATCTTCCCTATCCCCCAAATCCTGTAACACACGTGCCACCCGTGGATGTCACAACATGACCCATAAATGTTTCATCTTTACCTTCCCTTCCTTCTCTTTGGGTTAATCCCTGATTCCAAACCAATCTATTTCTCTACTACTATCCCATAACCCGCACCTAAAGTCTCATTTGTTGCATGTACGGGACTTGAAAATGACGATGTAGTGGTCGAAATCGACCGATGAATAACAATCTAGTGTGCAACTATACCAAAAGTAGTTGCGGCATTCGGTAATGCTCACGGTTTCTGCAGAATTTGAAACATTTCTGTTGTGTAGTGCACTTTAGGTGAAATTTCACCCCCTGACAGGTATTTGCATATATTTCTGATGCATTTTTAGTTATAGTTTCATTTAATTTTGTCGGATGTAGTGAAGTGAAACTTGGAGAAAACTCACCCCCTACAACCCATTTCCAATGTGGCTTACAGTGTATTATGTAGATTGGCATTTTTTTTTCCTTTTCATCGTGTTTAAAATTGTAAGGCGAAGTATCGCCTGGCCATTCCTGGTTATCCCTGAGCCTGTGTGTACACCATTCACTCTTTCGCTAGCTTTCTGCCTACCTTGCTTGTTTCCGGATTATTTATTCATTCTGAGTGCTTTACCAAAGAAGAATGGTAAGTTAAAGGTCAATGTATGCCTAATTCGTGGCCTTCAGGTTCCTTGGTAAAAAAATAACGTTTTATTATTCGGTAAATATTTGTCACTAACTCGACTGCTTTCTACACCGTGGTTTGATGTTCAAGGTTACTGAGAAAAACTGTTATCTTGTCTGAATATTTTCCATGTGAAGCGCAAAACGCACCATGTAGAGGTCACCACCCATGGAGAGGTCGAACAATGCCGCAACCACCATCTCGCTGCAGTTCCCATATTGATACTTAAGGTGGCTGGAGCGCACAGAGGGCCAAACTGAAAAAAAGCTGGCCAGAATTAATAACTCTAATAATTACCAGTTCATATGCAACATGAAGTGTATTTCTAAGGTATTTTGGGCTTATAAACATGATTTTATCATTATTTCTTCAATATATTTTACGGATAAAGCGCTATTAATTGTATAAACATTAAATATGCAATGACAAAGCTTAATTTCGATGGTTGAGTGGTCTAGTTAAAACTCAAAATTTCCTGTCATAATTATCAAAATACTGTAATTAATAATGCTAGGAGCCAGAAAATCCCTAAAAAATTGTCCAAGCAGAATTTTAATGCATACTACATATTAACAAATTATGACTACTGCAACGGAATGGGAGGAATTGAAAATATGTTTCTCGATGAAAATGAACTTGCATCAAGTTAAAATGTTAAATAAATAAAATATTAAAGCTATAGCTTACGTAGATTACATTTTCACAAAAAAAAATAAATATTTAATTAATTTTTTATTGCAAAATTAGTTATAAATTGGCTATGTTCAAGTCAATTTCATTTTGCTATACTTTTGTCGCACTACTGGCATCAGGATTCAACATAAATGTAAGCCAGAGGCAGAGACCATGATAATTTATTATTTAAATTTCAATATTAAACAAATATTTTTCAATAATATTATTATCAAAAACTTGAAGAAATATTTTGTAAAATAATATTGATAAAAAGTGTCACTCATCCCTTGATGACTCGTCATCACTCTCATCTTCACATTCGTCATTCCCATAATCAATTAGTTTTTTTACTTCTGGATATAAATCTTCCTTCGATTTTTTTTTTGAAATGAAATTGAATATATCAAGGGATCAGAGGTGAACAGCAATCTCCGAAATATATATTTATTAGTCGCCTCTCTTGATATCCTCCGCGTATTGTGATGCCGGAATTTCCTAATTTTCTTTAATCCTTGATTCCAAGGCATCTTCTGAAAGCTGCCCGATGGGCAAAATTGCTTTCTTGGATATATCCGCACCATGAATCAGAAGCTTGTGCACCGTTGGTGGCATATAATACCAAGGGTATTTTTTCACTTATAATTTCGCTGTTGCTAGACAGTATTTTCTGAACTCACTGTGATGGAGTGCTTAAAATTACTTTCAAAATATTTTAAAACCTTGAAATCAGTTGTTCATCAAGCCCTGAAAAATATTAAATTAACTAAAAATCTTACTAAACTTCAGCAGCGATGTTTTCTTTAATTTGAAATAGTTGTCAGTTTCTCTTACCGATAATATTAGCTGATAATTTAGGGTCCGAAAAACAGAGTCTGTGTTACCATCGTCTGTGGTGCCATATCCTGGTTTTGGTACATCTGTTATCAGGCCAATTTTCTATTAGCCATTTACTATTATTAACTCTGAAGTAGCTCTCCCTTCGCTGCGCCTTGTTCCATTTCTCAAAATATCTAGTAAAAAAGCATGTTTGTAGGCACTTCGTCAAAATACCTTTCGCATCGGTATCTCCATTCGATTGAAATTATTCAATCAAAAAATCTATCACATTTTTTCTTACGTGCCGTAATTTTTTTTCTCTACAATTTTTACATGAAGCTGCAACCCTGTCACTTCTCTACTCTCAATGGTTTCTCACAAATTTAGTATAAAACACCACAAAACGAAATAAAAAATAGCAGGTAATCACTTCCATCGACAGCCTTACTATTATCATTCTTACATGGGTAGCAAAAAACAAATTACTGACTCCAACTCGGAATCCATTTAAAAAATTAAAATTTTGCTTACCAAACTGCTTCTCGTATGATTGGAAAGCAAAATTGTCCTCAATGGATGCGACGTACACATAGTGAAGGCACGACGAAACGGAGACGGGTGCAAGGAGACTTTGGTTTTCAGGTACAAGTAGGTAACTATATCCTCATTTGAAACGGTTCTAACGTTGAACAGATCAACCCAGTGTTGCATAGCACAATCACTTACACTGGATGTTCACTCGACGCTCTCTAGGACAACTGATGCATGTGGTACGCGAAAACAATCAGAGAACCCCTAAGGAAACTAACTAAGCATTCCGTTTGGCGGAACAAGTGGCGGCAAGAGTCTGCAAAAAGAAGCAAAAAAGGTGTAAAAAACATAACTTGAGATAGCTATCAATGGATTAGGGGAATTAGAAAAGAGTCATTATTGGCAAGGTTGTAAAACCAGCATTGTGGGGCCAGTAAGCACGGAGGGACGCAAGTCCTCAACCAGCTGGCGCGGGCGCATGCCGCTGCACGTGCATGACCATGAGCCTTCCCCTAAATCCCTCGACCACAGCCTGCTCAACATACCTGAGGAAAATCCACAATTCATGGAAAATCCTTTCAAAGATATTTTAGCCCATAACTCTGCTGAGAAACATCCCAACGACCTCCTCATCGTAGAATCGCCAGTCGCCAACGTAGCGAGAATTTGCAATTTGCCACAAGATTTAGATTGAATTTAGCCATTTAAGTAGAATGTGAAAAAATCAATATGAAAAGTTATTCATAAAATATCTATTCAAATTACCAATGTCATTGAACTGGCATTCCATCGTCTTTATGCTCGGAAATTGTATACTTGCTTCGTTTAGACCCAATTAGTGGCCGCCACTGTGGGCCGAGTGGCCGGGGTGATTTTAAATAAAAATGGTTGTTAAAATTAGAATCGCAAGTTATCGCAAAAATTTGCTTCTGAATATTGTTCTATATGCTTTTTTCTACCACACAGTACAAATAACTCCGTGTAGCCTGATGTCGATAAAAACGATAATTAACGTTAAACTTAAAATTAAATGAAAATACAGCACAATTTTTGAAAAATTATAAAAATATTAAAATACAAATAAAACGGAACAAACTTTATCTTCATTCATGCAATAAATATCAATTTTGAGGATCAAAATACTTTGAAACCAATATTATAAATAACGACTCTTTAATAAAGCTTTCTATCTAGCTATTTTCCAAGGATAAATTTCGGTCGCCAAAATCACCCTGACATGCTCTACTTTTCCCAGCTTTAAAAATTTTCATGGCGTATTCCATGCTCTGTATAGTACCCTATCTCAAAGAGCATATGCTTAATAATATAAATCAACTGTTTTAGGTTGGTTTGCGCGAACTTCATTTTTCGGCTTTTGGCCAGCTTTTTTGGATTTTGGCCCACTGTGGAGCGGTAAGTCGTTGAAGGCACATTCTAATAACTTTTCAAGTAAGACAAAAAAAAATTCTTGGTCTACATTTCACTCAAGTACACCTGTTTATACGTTGGAATTCAACATACTTGCAGTAATATATAGGATGCAAGAGTTATATTTCAAATTTTCGCCTTAATTAAAGTATTGTTTTGACTTTGATTTGCGGCGCGAAATTCGAAATTTACGAGAAAATCATATCTAAATACGCTTTTCTTACTCGGCTTGATACCATGATATTTGTTAGCAGCTATTATAATAATATGAAACTTATTGTTTCGCATTTAGGAGAAAATCTGTACGTAAGTAATAGAATTTTTTCAAAAAATATACCGTGTGCCATAAGATTACTTGTTAAAATATCATTGAATTGCCAGGAAACCAAATCGGTTACATGCAGTTTTTTTCACTTTTATCGATAGATATTACAAACAAGGACACGTATGCAAAGTTTCACACAAATCTGTACACAAACAAAAATCGCTCCAGCCACCTTAAAATAAGCCGTAAACGCCTCAGTCGTAGGTTGCAGCTAAATTTGTGCCCACTGAAGTTCTCACATTTTTCTATTTGTTCCCGTGCGTCCATTTTTAATCCTTTCGGAACAAAATTTAATATTTCTGCTCTGTCCTATTTCCGCTCAAAAATGTAATAATACTCTTGTGGCTGTCATTTCAATGTGCAAAATTACGTAGTTCATTTTAATATTATGGAGACATTAAACTTCCATGAAGTGAGTTCTGAAGAATTTAAAGGTATACATCATGTAGCAGTCGATAATAATGCATGGAGAAAGGAGTATGAAACCGCAGCTAAAATCTCACTATAATTCTTACAATGATCTTTTTCCCTATACTTTTAATACCTAAGTTATGATTTTCCATGTAAATTTCATGCTGGTGTAGACATAGAAATATGTTTTAATGCTGAAATGGCAAAGAAAGCGATTTTGGGGGAATTACGGATTTTGGGCGGATTACCATCTTTTAAGGAAAAGTGAAGGTAATAGGACAAAACAATTGTAAGATTTCAATAACTATTTTTTCCAGCCCCGTAATAGTGAAAATATTGACCCTATATCTTGCGTCCAAGTGGCAAAATAAAAACCCTGCACTGAATTAAACGGTTTTCCTAAGGGGGTATATATTTCCAGCATGGGGTTAAAAAACCTTTCAATTGTTTTTCACGGTTTTTTTTTTGTTTTTATTTCGGTAGAACTTTGGTCACGACCTATATTCCTTTCATAATTCAACTTCCTAAGTAAATCAGAAGTCCTTCAAACAGGCATGCCTAACCGGAAGACAGGCTTTAGTAAATTGATAACATAACTACATAGATTTCGTCTCCCAGAGCTCTAGGACTCAATTACGTACTTGAAAACTTCAGGTAGGGAGAGTTTCAATTTGAGGTATTTTTAAAATTCATTAATGCACAGAAATACATGATGTATGCAGGAAACATGCGAGTCGCGCTGTTAGTACTACTTAGAAAATTAAGAAACAATAATTAGCAGACCTCGGTGGTGGCAGGATAACGTTCTCGCTTACCAACCCGAAGGTTGCGGGTTCGAGTCCCGTCTGGGTGGTTATTCCCCATCCAGGGCATGGTTGTGTTTGTTGTTGAAATATAATGAATATGTAGGTATTGGCGATAGCTGTTACCTATAGAGAAATTATTAATATTATTATATTAGGCAGAACATAAAGCAATTAGCTACACTACCTATCGGCAAACCTTGTTAAAAGTCTCATAGGCTGCTATAATGGTCTCTTAATGGAAAAATGGTAGGTATTTTAAATCTTCCCGTTCAACAGTTAATTTCCCGAATTTTATTATTATGATTTAATCTACTATAGTGTATCGGGTTACGTAATATAGTTTTGACGACGTCAGAGAGTAGATCGTCTTGGAAAACACATGAAAGATAAAGTCATAATTGTGAGTTGAGCATCCATAAACCATTCCGAGCGATTAAAAGTTCGGGGCCGACGTTACGCGAATTGCACATTATGTATCCCACGGCGCGGTTTTCATTTCGTCTCGGGAGTGGAAAGGGAGGCGTTTGCCTCTCCTGTACTGGCACCCTCCTCCACTCACCCACGGGCAGGACCGACCCATCTCCCCCCTCCCTCACCCCCGACGACCTTACTATTACGCCCCGCCCCTCAACCCCCTTTCCCATTCGCCGGCCTCCGATTTCGTTCCCATCAATCGTCTCCATGACCTTCGATAGCTTTCGTTATTTACGGCGCCGGGGTGGGCAATGGCTTTTTTGGGGAGGGCTGGCGAAGGGCGGGTGGGTGGGGTGGAAATCGGCGACGGGGAACCATGCCAGGGGCCGCTTGTTTCTCCTTCGCAGTGCAGTCGATTGATCCTCCTCCTCGCCGGAAAAAGAAAAAAATCGTCCACCGCTTTCCCTTGCTCTCCCCCGTGCATTCGATTTTCTCCCCTGCACGGCAGCTCACGCCTGTGTTCTTGAATTTGAAGATGTGTTCCATGAGTGATCCTATCGAAACGATCGTATTTTGAAAACCTATTGTTGGATTAATTACAAGGAAACGAAAATTTGGAAAAGATAATCATTACACTAAACCGTAATACTGGTTAAAAATAAAAAAATAAAATAAAAAATTGATATTTGTTTGGAATTTTAAATAAACTGATAATTCGTTTCCATGTTTTGATATCATTAATCATATTTACTGCTATACGGGTACTTTAATAGTGACTACTATATGTTTCAGCATGTATTGTAATAACATAATGAACTGTATGTCATTGGTTTAAATTGTTTGTAGTTCAAGCTAATAAGGTATGAACTATCATACTAAATGCTTTTATATTTTACTTACAATTATATAATTGGCTAGGTCACTCACACTTTGAAATAGCCTTCAGTGGTATACTTTGTTATGCCATTGTAAAATTGAGACCAAAAGTTGCATGTTTTGTATATGGTTATTTTAAAGTTATAGAACTCATTGATTTTATATTTTTGTTTTTGATTATATTATGTGCTAAATAACACACACTTTCCGTTTCCCTTCATTTGTAAAACGCATCACATGCTAAAATATTAGAAATAAAGGGACTCCTTAGGGACAATAGTCCTGTTTTGTGGTTGCCGACTCTTTTCGATTTCGTAAACAGTGGTGATGTGTTACTTTGTAAATACCATTGAAATGCTGAGACATAAGAAATTACAATGAAAAGGAAGAGTTGGTGAATTATTCTACGTGTAATTTTGTGATATTTTACAGAAAAAATTGCACATACCCATTATCGAGTGTTTATTTCACTGAGATAGCGAATATAAAGTTTACCAGGGTGCACTGGGGTTTGGATACGCAGTTCCTTGCTAGTATTAAGACGGAATGAAAACAACTAAATGCATTTTTCCCGACGGTGCTCTAGAGTGGTCGAGGCTCTAAATGAATTGCGGCTCCCCAACGCGCGTGGATCGCGCGGTTACAAGCGGGATGGCCTTCGACACGAGAGTTCTCGCTATCTGCACGGATATCTAATTAGAAGGCTGATCGCCGGTTGTTTGGTAACTGAGGGTATGTGAGTGGCTATGAGCCATTTCCCTGATTGTGCTGGCAGTTGTAGAGCAATTAGTATAGCGTAGTAGTAGTTCTAAGCATAGCCATATCAATATAAAGTTTGACTGTCTCATAATATTTAGATACCGCTGTTAATTCAATCGTCAGTGCTCGTGGTTAGTTATGGCGAGAATTTACCGAGACCGTAATGAAATAGCCATGTATTAAGGAAGAATCTTCCATCCCGGAAAACATTGAGGCAATTACTAATTTTCTAATCATGATAATAAGTGATTCTCGATAATTGAAAATATTCTAAATGGGAAAAATACTATCTAGGAAATAATAACCCATCGTATGCTAATTAATACCTCAGTGTAAAAGCATATCAACAGGTTTTTCTTTTTTTAAATTACTTAAATGGACGATTTCAGAGTGGTATATAATTTAAGATGTCAAATCATTTTCAACTTCGATATTGGTAAAAGGAAGTGACGGTCAATGACACAATTGATGCATTCAATTTTTGAATATAACTCGATCTTTGATGCATTATTTTAATTAAGTATCGTGAACTTTTTTATTAGTTCTTATTCATTATGATTCCCCGTCAACTAGCTTTTTTACGTCTGCAGTCAGATTTATTAATTTTTCCTCGCAGATAAAAGAACAATAGGGGCCCTAAGCGTGAGCTTAATCGTATTTGCATGTTCCTCTACAACTGCACTCTTTTACAAGTTTCACGTTTCCGTTTGCCCCTAGGTTGCTCCCTCGCGTTTCAATCACCCTCTGTGTGTTAATTACAGGTTAATGAGGGCGCGGTGTAGGTCGATGTAACGCTGCCGCGTGGGAATGTTTCAATGGCGGTGCTGCCGGATTTGAGTGCGGTGGCGGAAGCTCGAGGTGTGTGGGAGGGGGGAGGCGTAGAGTTTGTTGAACAGCGGCGGCGGCCCCGTTCCTAAAGTGAGCGGGGGGCCGGGGCCGGGGGGTGGGTGGGAGGGGGCAGGTTCACGTAGGAGAGGGGGAAAGGCACGCATTGGGCAGGCCGACGCGTGCTGTTCAATGGGATGAGGAAAATGAAATGTGTTTCTCCCTGCAGTGCCCAAGTTTTCAACCCATTCCTCCCCAAACGGTGCTTTTTTTCTGCTTTTAAGGTCGTATTCCCCCGCCGAAAGCCCTATCTACCAAATCCTTATAATTTTTGAGCTTCCACGAGAAGAGCAAGTAATTTTTGTAGATACACAATAAGTCACCAGCCGCATTTATCCTCAATCATGTTGTCTTTAATGCAGTAAAATAAGTGAAATACATCATTAATATTTGCATAGTGTTCCCGTAATATAAACCAGGAACAGGAAGCATAATTAGACTTATAAAACATACACCCAACAGCTTTCAACTTATACTTTCATAGATATTGCATGGAAATAATCTATAAAGCATACCTATAGTGTAGTGCATGCTTGTCAGGCTTCGCCTCCTGGCAAAAATTTACGATTTATGCTAATGCATCAATATTCTTAGTTGCACTTGCTTTAATAGGGTATAGTGCAATGCATGTTGGTGACTACTCATCCCCTGCCACACACTCTTGAGGAGGATTGCAGGGTATTTTGAAGTTGTAGATGTTTATAGTGTGCCTAAGGACTTGCGCCCAAACGGCACGTTGATAAACGGTTTTCTTGAAAACAACTTAGCCGAACGGAAGATGGACTTCACATCAGTAATTCAAGAGTTTTCCTCATCAATATCAATAGGCGACTAAGAACCAAATCCTCGATTAATACAATAATGGGCATGGATGTGTTAAAGGTATCGTGGTGCTCCCACGCTTCACGTTTCCATGACTCTGCACTCGGAGCACAGACTGCCTACACAAAGAGTATCTGCATTCGGCAGCGTCCAATTAGAATGCTGATCCCTCTTTAAGTAAGGGTATGTGAGTGACGATCGGCTGCTCTGCCAAAAGCCCTCGCGCTGGTTGCTCTCATTGTTTGGTCTACATAGACATATCAAGACGGTTTGAAATCCTCATTGTGTTAAGATCCTGTTAAATTAGCACTTCGTGGTCGCCATATAGTCTCATATTATCCGAATAGGAACCAGGAAACGATGAAGTTTGCCTCCTTAAATCTTTTAATCACGGTTTCCTAATACTAGGATAAATATTTTCCCTGTTTGAAAACTGGCGTTAAAAGGTTCCTTAAACGATAACGCTCACGTCATAAAACCCAGCGGTCGTCAACGTTTGTCACGTGTGCCACCTGATGGCCATGCA
This sequence comes from Pyrrhosoma nymphula, assembly GCA_963573305.1. Classification (NCBI taxonomy): domain Eukaryota; kingdom Metazoa; phylum Arthropoda; class Insecta; order Odonata; family Coenagrionidae; genus Pyrrhosoma; species Pyrrhosoma nymphula. The sequence continues at coordinate 97,195,252 of OY754332.1, read as the reverse complement.
AAAGGTTTTTCAATTGCCCGACAAGAAAATAACGATTGAAATTAACACTACGAATTTATTCCTTATGACATCTAATTTATGAACAGACATGAAATCTTTAATTTGTTGTTTTTGTTTTTCAAAGATAATTTAAACCTTATTACCGAATTTAGTGACAATAGCGCGCAACGACTGTGGTGAGTTGTATTTGTTCGGTTTATATCGAGTTAGTCGAATTAACATTACACTGATAAAGTCTTTCTATACTTGCTCTAGTATAGGTTAATTTTCATTACATCATGTCATAATATTACATTTTTCTTACTGCATTATTTTCTTTAAGAGAAGTCAGCATTTGGAGGGGTAAATTCCCGACATTGAAATAAATACTTCGCAAAATGTGGTACGCGTGCACATATCGGTTGCCAACCGATATACTAACGAGTAATCTGATACTATATCCGAACTCTAAGTCACCATCAAATTAACGAAAAGGCTGTGTCATCTTACGGTTAGCGCACACCAATAATCCAAGGGTTTAAAGTTGATAAAATGAATAAAAGATGCATAAAACATATTATTAACCCATAACTTCCTTTTAAAAACTCAGGGAAATACACTGAATTGCATGTGATTGTTTTGCTTGACAGTAACCCTTTTCATGGATTACGAAGGCTGAAATGTAAACTCAAAATCAGCCTGGTACTCATTCCCTAGTAATAATGATTTCACCCCTTTACTCACTATGTCGATGTGACAGAGATATTTGACGTAAAATCTGAAATTAAGGAGCTTCTGCATCTGATTCAAGTGGCAACCACCGATGTGGCAATGCAGATTCGTCAATATTGAGCATTTTATTTTGAGCATCTGTAGAACAGCATTAGAGATCGCTCTCTCCGGGATGACTGGCTCTTGACAACTGCGGTCATGCGTCCTTGTACCGTGAAAGAAAAAAAAAACTCGGTGCCCTGAAAGCGGGGTCAGTCGTATTAAGTTTGCTCCCACAACAGTCCACTACAATGATCGTATTTACTTCAACGTGGCTATTCTCTGGCGAGGATCTCACCGGTCGTGTCTTAATTACAGGATCTTTTTCGCTACGTATGGAATGGGAACATACCGGTGTGCAATTAAATGCGGGGAAGCGAGGGCGGGTTAGTGGAGGCTTGATGGCCGAGTGCTGCATTGGATGCCGCAGCGCAAATCTGGTCACTGGCACGGAACTTATGTTTAGCATTGATGATTTCCGCCCATTTGACGCCCAACGGATTTCGCCAGCCGGAATAAATTCCTTTGTTGAATTTGCCGAGTGGTGCTATTGCCACCGTGAAGGGGAGGCATTTTCGACGTGCAGGACGCTGTGCGAATTGAGGCGGAATGCAGTGGGCAAGCCGCGCGAGCATCCCTGGTGACGATGCGGGGTCTGAAGCGGGGACGATCTGGGTTTTCTGGCGAAGGCTTACCGTTAATATTAAGGGGAAATAAAAACATCCTCTATCGCCTGGAAAAACGGACCGTTTGGTCAGTCAAAAGCTATTTACTTGAGTTTTGAGTATCCAAGTCCCCACTCATTGCAAAATTATAGAAACATTCTACTCGGCCGCGCTCGCGAGCATCTTCCCTCTCCCTTTTCCCCAACTCGCTACTCACGCGCTCCCAGCCGCTGAGAGCCGCTCCCAGCTACACTGACAGCCCCGGGTACACGAAAACACGCGTCTGAACCGAATTGCGCGCTTGATCCTTACGAATATTATGTTGATCCCGGGCTGGCCACGTCTAAAAGCACGCGAGCAAACAATACCCTTGTTCAAGGATGTATACTAGAGTTCTGCATCGGGCGGACTGAGACTTTTGACTGGAGAGCGCAAAACCGAACGTAAGTCCGAGACCAGTCTCGCACCTACGCTGCGAATCCTCCCGCTTGATTCCGCCGGTAGCAGAGATGCGCCAAATATATTTACTCACTGGTAATCGAATATCCGAATGAACACCTGGGTACCTGGACGAATACATGAGTACTACGTGAATACCCAGACGAATACCCGGGCGACCTTGAGTGTCGTGATGAAGACTAGTATACCTGTGCGAATATCACTGAATACGGATATCTAAAGTGAATACACCGGAGAATACTGAGTACCTCGATGAATACACGAGTGAGACTCTTCTCATTTGACTCCCGGATAGCCTTAACGCTAGCGTGATTTCTCGCTGCGCCAGCGCCACCAGAACTGGAGACCTAAAGGCACCATATCATAGAGTTATGAAAGTACCAGAGGTGGAACGTCGTATACTCGGCCGTGAGCGAAAGTGAAGCCGCCTCCGACATATTGAGTGTACGTGATATACCATTAGCGTAATTATACTGGAACATATTTATTCACACGTTTGATATAAATTGAATGTTTTATTAGGAAGAAATACGGAAGTAGGAGCAATGAAAAGCATATCGTCTGTTCTTGAGTGCCTAAGCTATATACGTATACGTAGCGTGTTTCAAATTAACATGAGTGAAATACCGGAAGTGATTAAGAAATAAAACAAACATTACTATTTCAGTATTAATAATTTAAACAGCACAGTCGACGATTTATGCAATAAGCATTATTTCTATTCTTGTTCACATTGCTCCTAACAATATATTGTACAATAATTTAAAAAAATATATAGTTTTTACATACCTCAGGTATTTCACTTTAAAGCAGGAAACACAAGAGCTCGTTGTTAGAAAAACAGTCTGGTTTCACGATCTCATGATTACAGCAATCACAGTATTTTTTCCGGGGACGGTCGATATGGCGGAAATGGCCCCACCTAAAGTTCATCACGACACCTCCATTTAACTATACTATACTCTAATGGCCGTTTTACACGGGGCATGAAATTGCACAACTACAAACTGCATTTTTTTCTCATCGGGCGTGCAATCATTTTCGAATTTGAGCAGGGGCTATTTTGCCATCTCGCGTTCATGCATTTGCGCATGCGTTCTTGCAATTCACGGCTTTACACGATGCAATTTTAAATGCACGTTCGTACGTATATCAGATTGTGCAATTACGTGCCCCGTGTAAAACAAGCTTGAGAACCAAATGAACGCCCGAGTGTTCAGGGTGGCCATTTGACCACCTCTATCGAGTCAATTCTCAAAATACTCAAGGGCTGGATAGTACGTACATAAACAACCGAGATTGAAGATTCCCACGCGCCCTTAGGGTGACTTGCCTGGCACAAATACGGAGTAGATACAGTTTCACTTTCCATTCATAATAACTTGTAGCAGACGGCCGAAGAGCCCAGTGTGTCCGATGTCAAGAAACCTTTTATCGCAATTATAGAGGCATAAACTAGGAGTAAAACTTTGAACTCTTTTGAGGAACAATAGCATTACATATAAGTAAACTATTGTATCAATTCAGGCTGTCTAATCTGGTGGAAACTAGAATGATGAGGAGGAATTTATCTCTCTTTTGTCAAGTATTACGCATTCGACGAAGATGATTATTAGAATCTACATAAATAGCCACAATGATTTGGTCTTTATAGAAAATTATACAGATTTACGCGTTAAATTTGAAACATAGAACCAATAATATTTATGGCTGGTGGTAAGGGAGAAATATATTTTCATTTAGGGTAAACCGTACAGTTATTGGCCACATGGTATTTTGAAGAGCATAGTAAGAGTACAGTTGGAAAACATTTACAATAATGATTGCAAAATTTGCAATAGTTATTATTGTAAATTGTGTCCAACTGTACTCTTACTGTGCTCCCCAAAATACCATGTGGCCAAATAACTGTAGGGTGGCTAATAACTGTACGGTTTACCCTATTCTCTTCACCTTATTCAATCGCTATCATTACACAAATTATGGCTCTGGTTTTATGAAGACATAGGTAAGGTCCCTCATCCGATACAACATTTTCTACTGATGCAAACCCTCAACATTAAAATGGCAAATGTATTCTATTTGATAAATGCCCGTAGAGTGATCAAAATAAGGAAGACGGCACACACTCATGAATACCCATTTGGCGGCTCTTCGGACGGTGAGGCGCCCCAACGTTGCAAGATCGAGGTGTTTGGATCCTTTACACAGTCTTTAACGAATAAATTGCGTACCGTGTATTAACTCTAAGTGTATATCAATCTACTACGGAATCGTACAATTCTGATGTGATTGGTGGTATTAATGTCCCTAGATATTAGTAAATGAGGTGGTATCACTTCATTGGGACACATCATGCAAACGCTTCCCCATTCACGAACCCCGGCTTTCTGTGGTTTCGTCAATGTCCAACTAGAAGAACCGTGTCTTATGCTGTAGATTGTCTGAATCACGAGAGTCATGCATATTTATAAAACTGTCCTTGTAAACTAACTAAAAATAAATTAGATTGTATTATACGCGAACCTGAAGAATAATTGAAAGGATATATATAGTAAATCCTCTGCGTACATTGATCCGGGATTGTGTATTTTGTATAACTATTTATTTAGAAAATTCCTGATTGTTGGGTTGTCAAGTTTCCTCCAGCAACAAGAGCCTTGCATAAATCTGGTTGGTGCTCTTTTTGCTGCAATTATATATATAATACATTAAGGTAAAATGGCTACACTTAATTTTCGAGTTTCTGGTACTTTACTGTTTATGAGATCTATTTATTGGCGCTGCTCTATATTGCATGCGAATATGAGAGAACTTTATGTTAGTTCTTTAAATCGTCACTGACAATCGCCAGTGACGAATTAAAGAACTAACATAAACTTTGTGGACGCGAAAATTAAAGTTCGGTGACTGAAAGCGATGCTTAACATTTATGGCCATAAAATAGGCAATATTAGAAAAAGAAAAGTATAGAGGTAAAAAGGCATTTATAGGCAAAAAAAATTTGCTTTATTTTCCTTATACGTTACTTTAATTGTATTTCTAGCTTCAAAAAATTCAAATACCTAGTGAGAAAGAAATTGGCTTTTTAGGCAGTCCTCAGCTTAACTTTAAGCTACCAAAGATCATTGTTAAAGCCGTAGCATGGAAATCAGATAATTTTCCTTATAATGAATTTTAAGTAGTATATTTCCATATAGTGGAATGTAATTTGGGAACATTTTTATTCGAGTTACTTAACCTAAATGGAATATTTTATTGTTGTCATTGTAATTTCCATTATCTCACACTCACTTGTAGCTAGAACTTACTCCCAATGGGGCTGCCCCAAAAGTATTTTTAGCTATAGTTTATGCCATATTCAATTAATTAACTTCTTTTATAGCCTCACATGCGTCGTCTGTGTAATGTTTTGGTAACTTACCGATATCTTTTTATGCCATATTTGCATTCATTTTTCATGCAACCAAGCATTCTTAGTATAGATTTTAAATGAGCGATTCTTACGAAATATATGTATATGGATAGCTATATAATGAGCTTGGAATTATAAGAACACGCTCCATTATTCAGCATCTATTCCTCATTCTAACCCTTTCAGTTTTATAAATTAGAGAAGGGTGAGAAATATCTTCAGCAAAAATTTGCCTTCTCAATTTTTCGAAGAAAGGGATGAATATGCTTGAGGTTTTCTGAATGCTGAAGGTTCGAGTCATGCATTAGTGCCTCCTGCCAAATATGTGATCAACCTGAAAGTTGCCAAAGCGAACGAAAAAACCCTATTTTATTTAGTAAAAACCTTTTTAAAAATTCGTCTAAGTTATTTGATTGACTATTAGCATTTTGCTCGTTAAATGAGCATTGTAATATTTTAAATATTCTTGGCACCAAAAGGTATTGAATACATATGCGCATAAGTACGAGGTAATTGTCCATTAAATACATTTTCATTGGGTCATAAAGTCGGTGGGAAGCAAATACATACTTTCAAAGAACCCAAGTTTCCTATGCTGCTTCCCCTACAAATTCCCCCATTCATTTAATTCTGCCTTTGCTCATGCTGGAAGATAAAAATGGATGTTACAGCGCCGATTCAGGCGTTCTCTTTTCATGGCACGCTAAATGTTTACTAATTAATTGAATTTCACTGAAATAATGAAAGTATTGACTGGTGATTTGTATGAGATTCCTTCGAAGTTAGCATAGGCTGCTTTGCTTGTTAGCATTCCTGCTTTGTGATGACATATTTCCGCGCAAGAGCAGTTTAGTCAGAGCATCTCTACATTATTGAAACTCGTGAAAGTATTGACGTTATGTTACTTTGTTTTTCATTAATTTTCAAATGGAGTACGTGTATAACGCCAATCGTCCAATTTCCAACCAAACATTGACTTAAATTATATCTAATTTAGCGAGTCTAGTCCCAGCTTTGATGGAGCGGTTTCATTCGTGTGGGGACTACAAAATTTCATTTTGGGTTTAAAAAAGTGATTTGGAATTTATATTGGATTCAGGCTCCCATTATATATATGGTCTGCTCTCGTGTTTTTAGCGAGTTGAATAAACGTGATCGCGAATTTATCCCGTGTTTATTTGATAGCGCATTTCCATTTATTGTCTTTCGCTCCTACTGTGCTTTATGGGGAGACTAAATCTAACACATTAATGGTATTCATTTTTGACGACGCCCTTCACGTACGACATTTGAGGTCTTTCATTTTGGGAATCACCGTGCGATCCGGGTGGAAATATTTCACTCCCTTGATGGGCCATTTTAGTGTGCCGAACAAGAGCGCGCTCAGCTCAGCCACGCTGCCCTTCATTGGCAACCGTGTCCGCTTTAAATTGTTTTTCCCGGTACTGTGGCGAGTAAAAGGAAGCGGCTCTAAAAGTAAAAGTGTCCAGAGAATGAAAACCCGGAACGGAAATTTGCAGTGGTGGCAAGAACGACTCTCGCTCGATTAAGCATTCAAATTATTATTGTCCAATCTAAAGGCCGTCCTTAATCTTATATCCATGATATATAGCCTATGCTTTATGGTGGAATGTCACCTTTTAAAACATGACAAGACAAATAGTGTGACCTGGATGAAAGGAATGCATGACGGGAAGCCGATCAGTCATACCAAAATATCCATTCCACTTGAGGTTTTTTTACCCTTGATCCCTCTATCAAGAGGGATAACAATTAATCCTTGGTGCCATGAAGAGGACACGTCAAATTGTAAAGCCCATTGGAACACCCAATTTATCGTGCTAAAGGGTTGCGGTAAAAAGAAGAAGGCAGAGGTAATCATGTGGCTTCGCAAGTTTTGGCATAAGCCTCAATTGTTTATTGCTACCTCACCAGCAAAAAGGGTTTTCTATGTAAAGACATGGATATGACTCTTAAATTAAGATGATTATTATTTCACGCCTTTAGGTCCTCAGTGATTACTTTTGGCAAATCAACTCATTAAAGGTTTGACGTAATATGTCGAATGAAGTTATTTGCTCTTTTATTTTCAAATACTGATGGCATTTAAGGGACCTTGCCGACAAATACCACGAGTGAGTTCCGGGAGATAAACAATAATATGGTGGAAAATACCGGTGACATCTACCGATCGGTTACAGATCTACAATATCCACTTTGACAACTACAATGCTGTTCACCACGGTTTTTCTTCCTTAATTATTATTATATCAGAGAAACGTTAAAACTACTCATAAGTGGACATTTTTTCGACTTGCAATTTTTTCTATTTTTTATTTGTGCATTTTATTACGGCAGTTGCCATTTGTTTTTCTTCTTAGTTATACTACCATGATTGTAATTGTTTTGCTATCAACCATCAGAATACATATAAACCTTTGTGTTTACTTTCTATTTTTTATTGTTTCCACTATCAGTTGTTGGTAACTGTGTCCGGCGAGACGTATTGGAACGATGTCATAATCAAAAGAAACAAGATAGCCCTTTTCTATTGAATGTATGGAAAAGTAATCTCTACCTCTTTTGATTATACCTGTTGTGTTGAAAATATTTAGCCAAAGACAATGTTTGAGATGCAAATTATTGTATTCGCCTTGATTAGCTTTGACGCAAAACCATAGCGGCCGCTGAAGCGTGCCTGATAGAAAAAACTGAAAGTGCATATTTATGTTATTTTCGGCTACCATCGGACATTCATTTTTGTTGAACAGCTTTCCTGCATGCCCCCTGCTGGAGATTCAGTTTTTATACTCGTAGCTACTTTTTTCTTCCATATTACTTACTCGTTAAGTGCAAGTAGATACGGACTGGTGGCACAAATTTGATTGTGAAAATATAAACTTCATATGAAGAGCCTTACATAACATTAAAATAACAACAACATTATTGAAAGTTAGGATTAGGATAAAACAGTTATTAAGAAAGTGCAGAGTTATATATTTTTTTAAATACGTTCACACTTGTAAGGGAATGGATCAAATAGCTCTCCTGGTAATTTATTCCATTCTGTAATTGTTCTGTCTAGAAATTAATATTTCTTCGTATTAGTGTTTTGCATTCTCTATTTAATTTTGTAGGTTTGCTGGTTCTTTCCCATGAGCATTGCTGTGGAAGTTTCAATAACTTAATTATCCACGCAGAGGCACACTTACCCTTAGTAAGTTGAACCGCGAGTTGAGTACTGAAATATTGCGACAAGCTACAAGCCAGGTTTTTACAGGTTGACGCTAAAAGCAGAAAATACGTTTGTTGCTGTGCTGGGGATCATGAGAATTTTCGAATCCAAAAGGTATATTTTTTCTTGATTGATTGGCACCAAATTCCGATCATGCTCTCGACTTAGTCCACTTAAGAACGCAGATGAACTCATGGAGCGAAGCAAACTTATTTGGCTCCTATATCAACTCCTAAACTAAATTGGATGGAAAAATTTACTCTCTGCTTGGTTCACTGAAGCTCATTTAAATGTGATTATTTGCTTGGTGAAGGATTTAGGTTCCGTAATAAAAGTCGCGACGAGGTCCATAGTACTGTTCTCTATCCATGGTTAAGTTGGGCGCAAAGTAAGAATTAGGATATAATATGCCGCAATCGATCATAAGCACACCACTGTGCTACGATAGACGAGATATACAAATCAATAGCCACGGGAACAAATTCTCATTTGACGGCTGGTGGCATTCTAAGTCTCTACAAAGACTGACGAGTAACATGTTAGTTACAATATTATACCGTAAAAAATCTTGGTTGCGCTAAGCCATTCTAAACATTTTACTCACGTTTAAATTAAGTGCTTCAATGAATTCGACAAAATAATTTGCGTGCAAATTGTTATTTTCTGTGCTGTCTATCGTATAGGTACATTGTCTTTGGGTGGATAGCCGCCGGTCCAAATGACAATTCCACATCTCACAATTTGCGTTAGGGTATTTCACGAAAACGTCAACCTCACGAATGACTGACATTTAGAATTGCATAAACGTATATATTACATTCGTCTTTTTAAATATGTCTACTTAGTTATATGGCTTTTACTTTAGTTATACTCCAGTACAGTGATGGGAGATGGACCACTTGTTTTCCGAAGGAGTTCTTTTTTCTGGAGTGAAACTAAGCAAAAAACTATCATTTCCCGTTTACTCATTATTTTTAGCATACTTCTTCTCTTCCGTGCCTTCCCCGGTATTCTCACTTTATTTCCCCCTGCTATTGCTCCAGGCCGCATCTATTATCAGGCCCTTGACTCCCTCTCAAATAAGGTGGCCAGAAGTCGAGAGAATGTTTTGGAATGTGGCACTGAATCGCGGGAAATGTCTACTGTATGTGGAAAAACGTGCCCGAAAATTCTCATAACTATCAGAGACGACCCAGATCCAGTATCAGAGACGACCCAGACCCACTGTATTTCGAGATTTCAGCTCCGACCTGTATGAAGCGCTACTGATGTTTGTAGCGATATTTTATCAGGTGACGGTGCATCCAGTCTCACCTAGTTTTTCTTCGAGCTATTTACTCTTTTTTGGGAACAAGGCATAGGTAGGTCTCATGTATTTTCCCAAGAAACTGGCGTTTGAGTCAGTTGTACAGAAATAGGTCTGGTGTAATGAGATTCTTTGGAAATTATCAGCGACACCATTGAATGCAATATATAATACTGTGTAAAAGGTCCTTTCTGGGGGCGGAAAGGTTTTGATGTGATAATGAGTGGGAAAAACGGAAGGCTCGAGGAAAACGAAAACTGAAATGACTAAACGGCCTAATTGTGGGAAAGCTTGGGAGAAGCTCACTGCTTATAGTAGATTCGGTGTTGAATTAGTGCGAAAATCGGACTTAAGTCAACTAAGCTCCGGACTAAGAGACGAAGGACGAACGTAAGTGGCGATGGTTTTAATGACGGAAGGACTCTGGTGTCCGTGGTGCCCATTGAGGAGGATAAAACTTATGTTCGCATCCCTCTTTTTGGAATTCAACGGCCCTCCCTTGCATACATATGGCAAATATCGAAAAACACATTTCCGATAGCCGTAATTTAAATCGTTGAAAGTCGATGAAAAGACGCTCGGGAACGTCTTTGGATAATAGTCTCGACTAAAAAGACATTTTTGGAAACTTAAAATATTTATGAACTCTTAAAGTATGCTACACACAATCAGTTCGGTGAGGTTCCCCTCCCGCTTCGAGGGCTGGGCAACTAATGAAGCCCCTGGCCGAGTGAGCTCCGGGATTTGGACTCTCGTAAGCGAGGGCTCAACCAGTGACCGACTTCCTGAGATGTGGACCCACTCAAACACCACTAACCGGAGAATGTAAGAGACACTAACATGTGTAATGGGAAATATTGAAGGAGTCAGCGTTGCAGCGATTAAGCCGAAAACATGGGCAGTAGTAATGAAATTGTTTCGTTACCGTAGTGGTTTATCCATAAAAATGCAAAATAGAAAGTCAGAATAATGCATTGCATCATTTATTATATACATGGACGAACTGTGTGTGACAGCGACGATATATGGATAATTTTTCGCGAAAAAACAAGCTTCATTCGGGTGGGCCAAAACTTCATTTACTCCCTTCTTGAGTCCATGCTTTTAGTCAGAGGTCGGCAGACTTTTCTAAATACTAGGTCATTACAGGAGGTCAGTAAGGCACACTGATGCAGAGAAAACAAGGTGTCAAAAGAGATTTAAAAAAGGATTAAATACACACAGGGTGCATTTTATAGTTGGATGATCAATCGTATAATAGGGTAATTGTTTACTAAGGTTTTTATGCAACTTTGTCAATCATGCGAATATTTTAGGTACGAAATTGGAATGCAAATAACTACTTAGAGCGAGGCATATCATGCATCAAGGTCATTTACGGATTATGTCATGCATTGATCTACTTAAGTGCCATATACTAGATGAGGAATTGTACCATCTAGTATTTCTGTGATGCCACAGCCTCACCTCTTTGAGGCGGAAACTATTCACCTAGGCCGGATCCAACAATAAATAAATGGGGGCTTTGGGCCGGACTAGAGTATTAGCTAGGCCGTATTTGGCCTAAAGGCCGGAGTTTGCCAACCTCTGCTCCAAGTGAACGGATTGCATGTGCAATTCGGCGGAGGCATCGCGTCCCGTCCCAGTCAAACTTCAGCGCATCGTTGAATCCGACTCAGGGTCCACTCCAGCGAGTGCTGCAAACGCAGCCTACCACGCACACTCGTCCGAACAGTGAACGCTGGGGCGGCCATACCCCGTGTCGCACTGCCCCGCGTGAAGGTGGAGATTCCTAGGACGGGCGTGGGTGTGGTAAGGGCGAGTACCTAATGTTTTGGAGCAGATAGACGCCTTTAGGCACGGCTGGCGCGGCGGCGGGCCTGACCGCCGGTCTTCTTAGTCTTTTTGAGGGGCAAGTGCTCCATCTTGTGGAGAAAATTGATGATTTTCAAAAACAAATTTCATTTGAAGGATGTATTCTAAAATACACCGAATATCAATTTTATTGTAATGCAATGCTGTATTATTGAAACAATTCTTCGAAAAAATAAGCGCGCGTGGCGGCGTAGGAACACTACGTCGTCGGAAACCCAGGTGATGACGTCACCGAACGGTAACGTTTCATGCATGTAGATAAGCGATACCGTGCGGTGACGTCAGGCTGCCGAGATCCCTTTTTGGGTTACGTGATTTGTTCAAAGTTTTGTTCACCTAGATGATTCCTCTTCATGACCTCTTATATTTATATATTATTTTTTTCTGGAGATAATGATGTAACCCTAAAGAAGCATACATATATATGCGAAATGTTGGCAAAAGAAAAATAAAATAAACTATCGATTAATGGACCTGTACCTCCAGAAGAAAAAATCAATTACATTTTTATTCACTTTCGAATGGCAATTATTAATGCTGAAGGTGAAGTATACCCATAAAAATTTGCATTGGAGTTCTTGACGATATTTTTCTCGTGTACACTATGTAAATATGAGAAATTAATTTTATACAAGTTCCCAATTGTTATCCTTGTTATCGATCCAGTCCGCCTTTGGTCCATTCCGCATTTTCACCTCGCTCAAAAATCGATTAACTCCAACTCATTCTCCCTCGTTGAATAGGAATACGTGGCTGCCCTGTGGCATTCCTTCCTCGCAGTCTCCTAACACGTCACTCGTCCCCAACATGGCAAACATTGACTTTCCACCCAATCCCTCTAGGAAGCGATCATCTATTTGTGAAAGCCTGAAAGTCTCAGTGTGCGTTTTTCTCCGAGCTGTTTGTCAGTTGCATTGTCGCATAAATAATTTCTTCCTCTTACTAGACTTCATACGGTGATGAAGGTTATATTCATTGGATATTAAGTATATTAATGTCGCTAATGCTGGCGTTTGCTTTGAGAACATCGTGTAATATTTGACTGAAACGTTCAAGTGATTTGAGGGAAGAATTTTTCGTAATCTTCTACCGTAAACGATAATAAATGAAGTGCAAATGCAGCCAATCATTAAACGTGCTCTATGCCGTCTGAAGAAACGAATCACGTGGCTGAGTAATCCATGGTGGTGGCTTTTGGTAAAACTATGTGATTGTGTAAAAATTGTTTAGTTTTCTTTACTTTCTGAGCCAAATCCGTGTATTTTATCCAATTAGGGTATTTTTAACGTAAACGGTATGAAAATATGGCATTTTAATGCTTACATTAGTTAATAGGCTTATTTTTGCTCTTATGAAGACCCTACTTCAATGTTTTAATGTGCAGTCCACATTGGTGGATCTGGGATTTAAACTCATCCCGGCTAATTTCCGTAAAAGTTTTAATAAGCTAGTTTAGATATTTTATGAATCTTTAATCACAAAATAATTGAATTTTAACATCTAATAACATGGTATCGAAAAAATTAATTGAATATCGCGATGAGTACTACTCATCCATGATGGCGTCGTAACTACGTCATGTCTGCCTCACCGAAAGGCTTTTGCAAGCCGGTACCCTATTGGTCGTATGTTTGAATTCTCAACTGTGCTATTATCATGGATATGAAATTGGTGAGTTCGAAGCGTGTGATGTTTACGCAACAATATAGTTATATATGACAAAAATTTTCAGTAATTGTGTGAGTAATTCTACACAAGCCTCTAACTTCACTCATTTTTTCACGCCGTATGGCTAAAAAGCCTTAATACAGACGATTTTTTCCGATTTTTTTTTAAATTACTGCGTTTAATAATGGATTATTTTTATAAATTGTTGACAAAGCATACAACTTACACACCGTTAGTTTTTTTTACGAAATCTAGGCGTTATAAACTCCTAATTTTTCCAATGTTCTCCTTCTAGGGCGCACAGCCGTAATCTATCACATGTAAAACAGCTTATATTTTCCGGCAAATTGCTCGAAAAGTAGTTTGGCAAGGAGTTAATATTTTGGCATCATTGGAAAGATGGGAATTTTTTCTTTAACATAAGGACTAATTCAGCAAATTATGGGTGAAGTGATATATTGCTCAAATTACCTCATGGAGGAGTCGTCAGATGGGCATGGGAGGGGTAGATTCAATAGCCTGTTTAGCATCGAGTGAAACGCAGCCAGCTTATTGGCGGTAGGGTGGCATGAGTCTACTGTGATGATGTCCGTAATATTCCTAGTACCTGAAGATGACTGTAAATGTGTTTTAGTATTAAAATCCTGTGGAAAAGTGCATGTTGTATGAAATTTAATACCTAAGTTGGTTTTTCGATAAGGAAAGTGGTAACAATTGTTGTACAATGAAGGTAGATGATGACATATTTGAGAAAATGGACGATTATGTGTACCTTGGCAAAATGTTTGCAAAATATGGAAGGATTGATGAAGAGATTATAAGGCATGCTGATGCCGGAAGTAAAGTCATAGGTAGTGAGTGGAGCATATCTACGAATGGTGGTTTTTCTAGGGAAGCAAAATTGCAGGCTACAGAAGGGTTCTTTCCCCGACGTTATTACATGACAGCAAAACCTGGGTATGTCAGGATAAGTATACGAGCATGCTGAATGCCGTTGCTTATATAAAAGTACTGTACTTTATACGTTTGGCCATGTGGAGAGAATCGATAATAATCGATTATCGAAACAAATTTAAATGATAGCAGAGTGAATGGTGTGAGAGGAAGGGTAGACCGTAAAAGCCGTGGGTGAATGCGATGAAATAGACTATAAAGAGGAAAATACATTTGGAGTACTAAGAATAGGAGAATACGTATTTAGCAACGCATGAGTGTAAGAGAAGCGAAGGAGGTATTTAAGGATAGTACATTATGAAGGAAGTTGTTAAATAAGAGCCATTTTTATAGGCGAAACAATAAATAAGTTCTTTGACTTTACCTACCGCGGAAGAAAATGGCGTGATGGGTATGTATACATGAATGTATATAGTTAAAAATACAGGTATACCTAGCTCAGGATACGGTGTAATTCTGGAAGCCTGCACCTTGAAAAGAGGAATTTGTGGAGTATGCTCGGAAATAACTCATTCAGGCAACATGCATTTATATGTTCCTTTTATTCTATTTCTCAGAAACATTACAACCTGTAAAATATCGTGCAATATGAGGAAGTGAAAACATATGCAACTGTCCTTATTGCGTTCTTTGATTTTTCTGCCGTATCAGAACAAATAACATTTGGCTCAGACAGCCATGATATTGAGGCTATCTGACTTATTCCGTCCTACATGAAGATGCTGTAGAAATAATTACCATGTTAATCCTTCAATACCTAAAAGAGGCTGGATAAATCATAAACATTTCAACGAACTCTTTTATTTTCTTATTCAAAATATAAGAGCTTGAAAGATCTTACTGGTTATAAGTACGTTCAAATAAAAATGAGCGGAAAATTATAGCTAAAAATGGTGATAATCATTTGTGATATTAATGCATTAATCAAGTAAAAAGGCCTTATATATAAACGATATTATATGCCTATTTCAAGTTATTTTTTGCTAAATTTTTAGAAAATATAATAGGGCATAGTCTCTCAAATTAAAAATATTGTGTAGGTACATATGAATGCGTGCTTGTGAAGACAAAAAGCATAATGGTTGAGTGATATTATATGAAAATTTTGAGAATCTACGATTATTTCTGTGTCGTATAAACATGGTTCTAGCGCTTCCAATTTTACCACAGCGTCGTCATTCCTGTCTTTCTGCGGAGCCTCGTATCTCCAGCCATCCTCCCACTTCTTCCGAAATACTTGCGAGTCTCGCCTAAGGGATCGGTAGTTAACACTATCGTACATTGACAATAAATTAAATGCAGTCCGAGATGACCCCGGGATCTCTATATCACCACGTCGGCCGGCCTTCCTCCCCCCGGCCCAGAATTCGTCCACCCCGGGCACCCGTCTCCGACGGGGCCCTACTTTTCCCACGGTGAGCATTCGACCCGCCCTCCCCTACTACCCTCCCCGGACATTTTCCCTTTCCTGCAGCACCACATATTTCTCGCCTCTTATCTCACCCTCTCGCCTTTGTTTATTATTGTTTTATCGACTCCTTGTCGCTTTCGGAACATTTTACTCGCCCATTTCCTGTTTTCCTGCGTTATTTATTCAGAGACTTATTTTTTTAATTATAACCGTGGATGCCATTAATCCTCACACTTTCGCAATCTTATAAGAGGCCCTTCCTTTATCAATCTCCGTGGAAACTTTTATTTTATTGAGTGCGCTACCCGCCGTGCATTAATTTGAGGTCTGTAGGTTTTGAGGTCTTGTTATTCTCAGCATCCCGTCAAATTATTGAGGCCTTTCGGCAAATGAAAATGGAATTAAAATCCCTTAAACCTCTGACTTACCCGTTCCTGTGTTACACCTCGAGCTGTCAATGGTCCCTTTCGTTTACAAATCACCCCACGCTTCGATTGGAGATTTAAGTTAAAAGTCTGACTAGTATTTATCCGTCACCTATCTCATGAAAATAACCTTAAACGAGGTTAAAAAAAGTATTTTAATGACCATCCCATGAATGATGGGTTGTGATACGCTGTACAAATATCTATTTTCTATTACGGAAACTGAACTCGTTGAAAAATGGACAAACCACGGCATTTTTCCGATAGAAATAAATTTCCGAAAGAATATAAATAAATGCGAGTGAATATTGTCTACGGTCATAACGTGTCATGATTATGTATTTAACGTGCTTACAGAAAAGCACCCCAGAGATATCAGATTCTGAAAGGATTTGTAATTCCCTAAAGACTGAGCTTTAATTTTCTTGATGTATTCCATGATGGTTCTAAACATTTATCCCTTGATCAATGGCAGTTTATGTTTTTAAAAAGTGAACATGTTTTAGTGTACAATTTGATTGCAATTTGTATATGTACGTATATCAGGCCACGATATACATTTGGTTAATGTTTGCCATGTTAATGTGCTGCGACGATAAACATTAGTAAAGTATGGCATTATTACTATAGTGGTTGCTAGATATGAAAGAGGTGAGACAATTAAAATGTATATTATGAAAAGCATATTTTATACATTACATTAAT
Source organism: Pyrrhosoma nymphula (assembly GCA_963573305.1). Taxonomy (NCBI): domain Eukaryota; kingdom Metazoa; phylum Arthropoda; class Insecta; order Odonata; family Coenagrionidae; genus Pyrrhosoma; species Pyrrhosoma nymphula. Next base: position 97,178,384 of record OY754332.1, on the reverse strand, counting down.
AAAATCCCAATGTGATTTTACCCGCCCAGCGTGGAGTTCGTAAATTAAAATTCCTCAGCAGTAATGCTTCAACAACAGAACAGTAACCTTCAACACTAATGTCCTTATGAGAGATGATAATTTACTTATATGAAATCCAATGAAATCATCCCTTAACATTGAAAAATCGATGCATCAGCCCTAAGGTAACTTCTGCAAGGATTTTTTAAGTAGGTAAAGTAAATTTGATTGATTACAACAAACAAAAAAATTATTAAATTAATTTAATTACAAAAAATAAACAAGAAATCTGTGTTGCTTCAATGGGAAAACCTGTGCTGAAGCAACCTTCATGAATTTATATGCGTACCTAACGCTTCAATTCTTTTCATACTAGAGTGAGAGAAATTATTAGACAGTAATGCCATTCACATCTGAAGTTTTTTCATTATATGAATATAAATACAGAATAACAAGTAATTTTCTACAAAAAATAATCTAATAACATCAAAAGAATCTGACATAATTTTCCAAAGCTAGTATCAATCCTGGCAACTACGGGACTCGGCCAAGAGGGCCGGGTGTCGTGCCCGGCAGCGGTGGGAGCAAGGCCCCTGCGGTCGTCATCACACGAAATCCTTGCTCAGACGAAGCAGCAGCAGAGGAAAAGAAGATAAAGAAGATGAACGAAACTATTAGTATAGGCACGTGGAATGTTAGGACTATGCTGAGGGCGGGGAAGCTAGAGAATATAAAGCAAGAAATGGAGAGGGTGGGTGTAGACATCATGGGTCTGGGTGAAGTAAGATGGAAGGATGACGGGGATTACTGGAGCGGCGACTATAGAGTAATTTATAGTGGAGGGAGTGAAAGTCAGCGCGGGGTTGCTTTCGTAATGAACAGGAAACTTGGTAGAAAAGTAGTGTATGCAGAACAGGTGAGTGATAGGATAATAGTCGTGGAACTAAAAGCAACACCAACGAATTTAGTTATAATCCAGGTGTATATGCCTACCTCTAATCATAAAGAGGAGGAGGTAGATGGGGTGTACGATCAGCTAGAGGAAATAATTGGTAGGATACCAGGAAGTAAGCACCTGGTAGTAATGGGGGATTGGAACGCGGTGGTGGGTGAAGGAAGAGATGGGCGGGAGGTGGGCGATTACGGGCTAGGAAGAAGAAATGACCGGGGCGAGAAAGCTGTGGAGTTTTGCCGCAGAAATAACCTAGTAATTACAAATACATGGTTCAGACATCATCCTCGACGTAGGTACACTTGGAAGAAGCCGGGAGACACAGACAGGTTCCAGATAGATTATATAATGGTACGTCACAGATACAGGAATAGTGTTAAAAACTCGCATACTTATCCAGGAGCTGATGCAGACACAGACCACAACTTATTAGTCATGAAATGTCGGGTAAAACTGAAAAAGATAAGAATGGGAAGGAGGGTACGTAAGTGGAATACGGAGGCATTAACTGGGGCAATGAAGAAGAAGTTTCGGGAGAAGGTGGATGAGATAATGGGTGAGGATCATGGTGTTAGAGCAGTGGAAGATGAATGGGGAAGTTTGAAAAATGGAATTATAGAAGCAGCGAAAGCAACGGTAGGCGTAGTGAGTGCAACTAAAATTAGAAAACCGTGGATCACGAAGGAGATGATCAGGGAGATGGAGGAGAGAAGGAAATGGAAGAGTGTAAACTCAGAGCTAGGTAAGAGAAAATACCGAGAGTTTAATAACAGGCTTAGAAGAGAAACAAAGAAAGCAAGAGAGGCGTGGTGGAGAGAACAGATCGACGCGTTAGAGAAATACCAAAAAGAGGGAAGAGCAGATGCATTATATAGGAAAGTAAAGGAACTGACGGGTTGTAATAAGGGAAGGGGAATTACAAAGATAACAGACAATACGGGAAAGGTAATCGTAGAACCGAGAGAGATCCAGGAGAGGTGGAAGGAGTATGTTGAAGAGCTGTATGGTAAAGAAATAAGGCCCAATAGGTTAGATATAGAAAGGGAAGACGATATCGACAGAGATGGCATCGGACCAAGTATCCTAGATAGCGAAATTGAAAGAGCTCTACATGACATGAAAAGGAATAAGGCGGTGGGAATAGATGACATACCTGCAGAGTTTTTAAAGAGCATGGGGAAGAACGGAAGAGGAAAACTTTTTGCGCTAATTCGTAGGATTTATGAGGATGGAGTGTGGCCGGAAGACTTCGCGAAGACTGTACTAATTCCTATACCGAAGAAGAGTAAGGCAAAAACTTGCGAAGATTATAGGACAATAAGCTTAATATCCCACGCGGCCAAAGTAGTTATGAGGATTCTAAAAAGAAGGCTAGAGAAGAAGGCGAATGAATACCTGGGTGACGACCAGTTCGGGTTTAGGAGAGGGACGGGAACGCGAGACGCTATAGCGGTGATGAGGACTCTAGTAGAAAGAAACCTAGAGTATGGACAGGATGTTTTTGCATGCTTCGTAGATTTCGAGAAGGCGTTTGATCGGGTGGAATGGACAAAATTAATGGGAGTGTTGAATAAATTAGGGGTCGATTGGAGGGACAGGCGTCTGATTCGAAATTTGTATATGAATCAGACTGCGCAGGTTAGGGTAGCCAATGGAGAATCGGGATGGGCCACGATAGGACGGGGAGTGAGGCAAGGGTGCCCACTATCGCCGTTGCTTTTTAATGTGTATTCAGAAGAAATGGTAAGGGAGGCTTGGAGGGAGGAGGATGTAGGAATAAAGGTAGGAGGGGAGCTGATAAAATCAGTGAGATTTGCAGATGATCAAGCATTGGTTAGTCAGTCGGCCAAGGGGTTACAGTCAATGGTAAATACATTAGAGGTGCAGTGCGAAAAGTATGGGATGAAGATCAATCACAAGAAAACGAAAGTAATGAGATTTTCTAGAAGTAAGAAGGCGGGGCTGAATATAAGGGTGGGAGGGCAGAAGATAGAGCAGGTCGAGCAGTTTACGTATCTGGGTAGTATTTTGGAGGCGAATGGGTTTAGTGGTAAGGACATCAGATGCAGAATTTCGCTAGCTAAAGAAGCATTTTCGAAGAGAAGGGAATTGATGAGGGGGGGTCTGAGAAGAGACGTAAAGAAGAGGCTGGTGAAAACTTTAATATGGAGCGTGGCGCTATATGGGTCGGAAACTTGGTCATTGCGAAGGGAGGATGTGCGTAGACTTGAGGCGTTTGAGATGTGGGTTTGGAGAAGGATGGAGAAGGTTAGCTGGATGGCGAGAAAGACGAACGGGGAGGTATTGGATATGGTCGGAGAGGAGAGGAAGCTTGTGGCAGAGGTTCGGAGAAGGCAGAAGAGATGGATGGAGGAGGTTTTGAGAGGAGAGGGCATGTTGAAGAGAGTGATAGAGGGGAGAACACTGGGGAAGCGTGGGAGAGGAAGGAAGAGGATAGGAATTCTGGACGAAATAAGAGGAGGTAGAAGATATGAAGAATTGAAGAGGGATCTAATAACGGGCCATCCTTAGGAGGGAATGCGAGGCAATTTCTATTAGGTTGGGATACAAAATGGGGACTGTCCAAGAACCTACCAATCAGCTGGTAGAATACTTGAATGAATGAGTATCAATGACTTCGCTAAGCGTAGAATTTGTTTACAATTTTTAACAATTTTTACTATCTCTGGTAACATATTATAAAACTTTGGGTCCATGTGATCAATGGGTCGTTAAAAAATGGTTAAACATCGCTTAAAATGGGACATTGCTTTTTCTCAAATTAAACTTGTACATTGCCAGATGGTTTGGATGGCTTTCCTTTATGGTAATTGACATATTACTAAAGTGAAATTCTCTCTTCCTCCCTGGGTAGGATTCTCCACCTCCACCGATGTTTCGATGGAAGACTTTAACCATCGTTCTCAGGGCTCTCTGATGAATCAACAGCCCTGAGGACGATGAAAAAGTCTTCCACCGAAGCGTCGGTGGAGATGGAGAACCTGACCCGGAGAATTGCGCTTCAAGAAATTCACCAGGAAAGCATCAAATCGTAAGGCGTACTACTATAATGGGACATGCAAGCCCACCGGGTTTTCCGGTGCGTTGTGGCTGGTGCAACTAAGATGCCGATCTAGGCTAGAGGTAGATGTGCGGATTTTGAGTAAGGAGGAAAGGAAATGGAAGAATGTATCGAAGATTTGGATGTGATCTGTTGAGGTGATATGCTTGTCACCAGACGGTGCCGTAACATGGAAACGACCTCATTTCCTTTCGCCCTTCCTGAGAATATAGTTCAGCATCAATTTGTGTCCCGGAATATCCTCATTTCTCAAAACCGCTTCCTTCTTGATATAGCTCAAGATTCTCACTCCTTCACCTTGTTGCTGACTGGAAGATTTCATGAATTTCTCTTGCGAGCAGCCAATCCTGCGCAAGTAAACGATCAGTGCTTGTAATCAGCTCATATATTTCCAAAAAAAGTTTTTTATAATAATAATTCTTATTAGGAATAAATACCAAACAATCAGAGTGCTACTATTTCTGTACTGATGGGTATGCTATTTGCATTTTATTTTGGTAAATTAGCATTATGTTAATATTCGTTTAGGGCATACTCAATGCATTTTTTCACTGTCGTGCGATGAAGTCGTTTCGACAAAGAGGTACCTTGGATGGTGAACTTGCGTGAGAGAGCATATTTAAAACTTAATTACGCTACCCTAAGCGAACCACTGACAATTGAATGGTTACAAGCTTTAATAATCAAGAAAGTTAATGCCTGATTAAATGTTTAGTTATCATTCGCGGTCATGTTTATCGATTCATTTACTTTTGTTAGAGAATCCCTACCCGTTTTCACCTTACTAAGGTCTTGTGCGATATGGTGTAGGCTGCTGCTGCTGCTACAATAAGGGTGGGTATTCTTTGATTTGTTTGATGCAGTGGTAGCGGAAAATGTGCGCTTATCCTAAGCTTGTTGAAAAAATAATGCCAGGCTTACCGTAGCATGAAGTCATGGTCATTTATATTGATTTACGTTGGAGGATAAGGCTATTTTTATGGGATCGATTCCCCCGTCCTATCACTAACCGATGTGGTGAGCCGATGCTCATTTGGATTCATGCATTCGACGAAAAGAATGCGGAGTGAGGGATGGGATTTTTTTTGTATGTAAAGAGGGGCAGTGGATACACTGAGAGAAAAATGTGATTCCCGTGGCCGTGTTGGTGGCTGGATTGCCAGTAATTTAATTTGTTTGATTGGATTTAATAATTCTTTTTATTCTAAATGTTACTAATGTTACTACTTTATGTTAATTGAAAATAATACTAACGTATTATTTCCTATTAACTTAATATTTACAGTAATTCTCACCTAAAATTTCATCAACGTATTGGAGTCACATACCTAAGGAATTTGTAACTATAAATACTAGGAAATTAAAAGCACTTTAATTAAACGCTTAAAACGGGTAAGATTAGTGGGCATCAGAGTGGTCTGAAAGACGCTGAGCTCCTCCATAAGTATATTTTTTTTCGAAGCAAACAGTTGTGGTAAATGTAAAAACGCAGCTGGTGTTTCTAATTTTACTACACAACTGAGATTGGAATCATTATTTAAATTGCCCTCTGAGTAACGCACGCACGTACTTGTCCAGATAAAAGCCTCATTCGTCGAAGTTATACTGCTTTTTCCGCAGCTCTCGTTATACGCTATGTGCGTGCAAAGAAAAATATATTTTCATCTCCACAGCTGTATTTTTCGCAGGCGCCATTATGTTGGCATGGCGATCTATTTAGGCTAAAAAACATAAAGTTAGGAGAATTTCCATTTTGTTAAACTTGTAATAACACATTTAAAACGATTCTTCTAAAAATATAGCTTTTCTAACACCATTAAAAATAACTCAAAATTTCGGAAGTGCCTTACCGACACTTTCGGTAACCGGAGGTTTATAACGTGTGGTGCTCGTGCCACTTATATCGCTGTGTTGGGTCCTATACGTCAGGACACTCTGTTTTCAGCATATGTAAGGTAAACGACCAATGTAGGAATGCTTCCTTTGTTTGCTATGAAATATGAGATTGCTTAATGCTGAGACGCTATGAAGAAGTTCAAAACACGGGTAATACACGGTGGTCACTCTGGCCTTACAATATTTAAAGAGAACACAAATATTAAGAATTTTGGGTCAACCTCGATTACTCTATAAGATGTAAGGCTCATCAAATTTATAAATATAATTTGGTAAATGAATGGTTGTCGCATGACTACCGATGTTGTTTTTATGGAAATATGAGAATATGGATATACGGAATAACACTAACCAGCATTACTACATTACCATGTTAAGATGCAATCACATCCCAGCAGCAACGCAGGAAACTCATATACAGTAGTCTAAACGCTAAGTTTGACAGTGACCATGGTAATTGTTGGGTAACATCTTCCGGGGAAAAAGCGACTCCATGCCAAAAATACGACAGTGAGGTTGCTGCTGGATTATTTTCACACACCTGCCGTAAGTGTGTATATTACCACCCAAGGTGCGACTACGCTAAGGTAACACACTCTAAATATAGCTCCGAAGTAGAGCTACGAGCATCATTCACAGTAGTTTGATTTCGGCTTGTTCAATCACTATGATCTTTTTGGAATTAAAGCGGCAGTGCATGTTCGTGGAGAACTTACTCTCCGCCGAATCCTGTCTCCCTCGAGGACGCTCGTGAGTCACCAATTTTAATAAAACAGGGTCGCGTACATTACATCGCGTCTCCACTCAGTGCCCGCAGAAAGTTCTTCCTCTTACGGGCATTTCTTCTGGCCTACGGCAGCTTTTTATATCGCAAAAAAGAGTGGTAGATGACTGGGTCCACAGAGTCTTTTGGCGTGCTTTCAGTCTATCTTTCCACAGAAAATATGTAAAATGTATCACTGTGTGTACCTTGCTCTTTTGTAGCGTATGAATTTATACACACGTAGTGTGTATGAATATATAACATGCCCTGTTTTTTTACGTGTCTCCTAAGGAAATTGTGAACCCTTATGGGGCTCTAAGGTTGACAGGATTCGTCCTTTTTTCCCACAGTCGTATTTTCGAGACGCATTTCTTAAGGCCGTTTTACACGGTACATTTGTTTGTACGAACTCTTCCGTGAACTCTCGCATAAGACAAAATGTATCGTGTAAAGCGGCATTTTATATGAGGGTTTGTGCGAATGTCTCACGAATGCCTGAACGGAAAATAGAACCCGTTCTAACTTCGTTGAGACAAACGTACAATCTCACGTACATTCGTTTGTACAAAATCTCATAGTGTAAAAAGCACATAGTGTAAAACGGCCTTTGGAGCTGAAACAAACACTACGGAAATAGACAACATAAAATTCATTCATTCAAGTGACGGAAGCTAAAGGCTACCGTAACATGACTTAAATGACAAATTAATATTCTAGCTACAAATAAAAAGTCTTCCGTTAGATATGAACAACGAAGTTTTACTTTTCCACGCTGCTTTTTTCGCAATTATAAGTTGAAATTTTGTTGTATGAAGAGCGAGTATGAGTGAAGTTTGGGGATAAATATAAATTACCTATCAAATATAAAAGTAATTTTCTCGAAAAACGGTTAATTAGAAGCAAATACTCCGCGGGAGTTGAAACATTATGGCATATAGGTATATACATAGGCACCATTCCATGTTATTTGTTGAGCAATTAGGAAATTTATTTAAAAAATGAAGTTAAAATTCATTAACTCAAGAAAAATGGTGCTGCAGTGGGCTCATATGACCAAAAATGTGTTGATTTAATATGTAATCATTGAATAATCTGCATGTTGAGAATCTTAGTCTTTTTCTCTAATAGCTACAGGCTGTCATCAGTGAAAGCAATATTTTTTAAACATTGCCGGTGGAAAGTGGAATTCAGTGTTTGTTTTCACTCGTACAGTTTCGGCGGAAACTCCTTGAACCCGAGAAAAGTTGTGACTTTGAATTTTACGGAAAATGAATTAAATTTGTATGGGCTTTTTTTCCGTAGATACGACATTGGGTAAAATAGTACGTGGCTTAAGGTTCCTCTTTTACCTCTAACGAGAACCGTTATGGGTAACTGATCTTTTTTTTAACTCTGTCCTCCTTAGTGAGTCGAGCGGGATATCTGGCATCTAAATTTACCTATTTCGGAAAGTGCCTGGCGTACCTACTGAGAAATTTGATATTGTGGAATCGACCGCAAGACCTGTGGTTTGGATCCAGGGAAGTAACGCGTCTCCCTCACAATCGCTTGCACCTTAACTAATCCGCGGCTCCCTCATCCCGGCACCCATTGCCGTTCCACGCACCCTCTCCGGCACCCACACTCACCGCTCAATGCTCAACAAGAGCACCTCTTCCGCTTCACCACCCGATGGTAGGTGGGAAGCGCGGTCAGTTCCAAGGAGCGGGCTAGTGTCCAGGTTCTTTCCGAAATTTTGCATCCGCTGTTCATTCTGTGACGACCCAAGCGTTAACGGCGAGATTTGCCTCAGTTTTATTTGTCCACTCTCGCTTCAGATGATTAATGAGTGCTCGTCTTAGTCGTAAAGCACTTGTCCCTTAGTACTAGCCTTGAATTAGTCAATGACATACCATGCAGCTCATTCCCTTTGCTAAACCAAACCAAATAAATTAAATCAAATTTTATAAATGAATATTTCACGTATGTCTGTCTTATGACAAGAAATTAACGCTGAAAGATCGTAGGACGAGATGCAAAGAGTGTCTCACAAAGAGAGCCCAATGGACGCCACAGCAACACTTTGTGTCTGAAAAAAATATGCGTCAGCAGGTCGCCTCTAATGACTTTTGCGTCCACGGGTCGCTTTAGTATATCATGGGCATATAAACAGGGAAGGAGACTTTAAAAATTCCATGTGTTTCGAAAAGCCATAAATGTAATGACGGGGTGCTCGTTATAGTGCAAATGATTGCAGATAAACTGAGATAGTTTCACTCTTATTTTATGACCGTCTGGAATGACGAGGACGTTGAAGCCTCCACGACCCCGTAATAAGCCTCCGAGCACGTGAGGGTCTGGGCCATGGGAGAGATGAATCGCTGCCTTCTGATGACCATTCATGCCCGTACCGGCTCATAAAACCCAAGCCATCTATGGAAATTGTTTCGCCCAGAAGCAAATTCAACTTTTGAATCAGGGCATCTGGGTTAATGTGCCCAGATATTATGCTTCCCTCAAATATTTTTTCTTATGCTAGTCGTCAGTTTATGCCAGAATTTTTTTTTTTCATAATGCTGCCAGGGTATGTCTACGACACTGGCGAACGAGGATTTGAGCCGTGCGCTTTGCAGTTTTTCTTTCTCAAAGCCCAATTTCAGAAAATATAAATTATGTATTCAAATATGTATGTAAACATTTTGTCTTATTTTCCACGCTCTATTCAATGGTACGTAGATGTTTGTTGTTTTTCAACGCTTTTATACTTTATTAACTATTTTTTATTTGTCAGCTGACAAACATTCGCTTGAAGAGCTTTCCTGTATTTCTGTCTGCCATGTTTCCGTCCAAATAAAGTATTGCATTTTAGCCGGATGAACTTCCCTAATGAACCCGATGAACACGGAAGAGAATTGACCAGAGGTTGATTAAACCCATATACCACGAAATCAATGTTTAATTCATTGTATTTCAACTGTTGAGTATGCCAAATTAATATTTCTCCCGGGTACCTCGCCGCGTTTTTAGGAATGGGCCATTTATGAAAGTTGCAATGGCATAACAATGAAGAAATCCTCTTTCAATTTTATTCCCCTTTATTACAAAATGTTCGTGTATTTGGAATTTATCTAAATATTTGTGTATTCAGATCATGGATAGATATGAAGATAATGGATTGGCAAGCATTATAAATCATGGATAGCTGTTATGCGAAAAATAAAAAAATAATAGTGATAAATACTGATATTTCTATTAAGTTTTCTAGGGTGATATTACTTCTTTGTGAGGGAATTTTCATTTCGTGGGTCACAATTCCTTTCCTTTTTGAGATTTAAGGCTCAAAGATCTGCTTGCACTTCAAGGAGCGTACCCTTGAGAGCCATCCTAGCACGCGATGGGTTCCTCGAGAAATATTACGGGTTTCGAGTCTTAATAAGAAAAGGAGATCGCACGCCCTCCGCGTAGGATATTTCGTTTTCCCGAAGAGTAGTTAAGTGGGCGGGGCGGGTGGGGTTGGGGGGAGACGCAAGACGAATGGACCTGGGATACCGGCGGTTGTTTTGCCGGAATACGATGAGCGATAAATTTATAATCGCCCTCTCCACATCTGCTCTCCTCCTCGCCTCATCCCTCATCCAACTCCCGAGCCTCATCCAATTTACGACCGCTCATCCGACACCCCCGCTGCCAGCGCCCCGCCCACGCCGCGACCCTCCCCTCCCACTACCCGTGCTTCAGAAAGGAATTTGTCCTCCGCATCGCACTTTCGGGGGCCGCCCGCCCCCTTCTGTCCGATTAAAAAACCGCGCCCCACCTTTTTCGTAAATCCGTCGAATGGGTCCACGCTGTTTCCCCCTTTGCCTCGATTGTCACTCCCTCCCTCTACGCGATCCGGTGACCCCCGGCTCCGATTATTCCCCGTTTACATCACTAGGGTTCACGGATTAACATGTCGGCTGTGGATATCGCACCGCCAGCCGGCATGGAATTCGTGGATCTGTCGATGATGGTAGCGTCGTCTGCGTAGAACGATGTCCAACAATGCAAGCAAAGGTGCGCTGGCATGTCAGCTGGGTAGCTGTTGAGGAACACCGGTTTCTTTCCCAGCGAAAAAATCTCGGCAGCAATAGCTAATTTTCTGTTTGCGCGAATATTCAAAAGGTCCTGGAAGTAAAAGCTGCCATTGGATTAATTCTATTGCATATTTTGCAGCACATATATAGGAATACTATATTCTCATATTCCAACTTCCCGATTATGAACTTCTAAAAAAGGGGGTTTTGGCCAGCCTTTTTTATTTCCGCCCACTGTGCGCCGGGTTAAGAGTAAGCCAATGCCAACGCAGCGCCCTCCACATAGGATGCCCAGAAATATTCCTGCCACTGCACCAACGTGATCCACAAATGCTCCACATCGTTTGATGTTTTCCGAGATGGGGAAAGAGAGAAGTTTTGAGTTTCACTCATAGTCCCGTCGGAAGACCTGATCGGATAAATGAGAACGGCGGGAGAAATGATTTTCCCCCACTCCGTTTTACACGAGGCAATTCGTCGCACAATTTGAAGTAGCATCTGTTTTCGCAATTCGAGAATGCAGGCTCGGAATTAGAGCAGGGGCTATTTTCCCATTTATCGTTTCTGCATTTGTGCATCCTTTCTGGCAATTCACCCCTTTACAGTACGAATTTTTCCATGCACATGAATGCGTAAATCAGGTTGTGCAATAAAGTGCCTCGTGTAAAACGGCCTTTGCGCATATTATATGCCCCGTAAGTGAACAAACTCAGGTATGAGCATTCACTCGTTATCTGAGATACCCTTTGGGAATAGGTTTTCACGAAATGTGGAGACGCATAGCATGCGGATTTACTATTCCACTCTTCACCACCTACTAGTGGGGGTAAGAGCGCTGGTTATTGTGTCCCTTAGGGAAAACTGAAAATTTTGGCGTGGGAATATGAAATAAGGAGTGGGAGAATGCGGTGAAGAAAAGGTTTCCCGTGAGATACAGCACTCCTTGAAGGCAGTACAACCTATTGGTATAATCGAGGTGGAATAGGAGAACAGTGATTCACTAAATTTCAACGCGACTCATGGGAAGTAAGGCTGCTGTTCTGTCGAATACTTCAGCAAAACTTACGCTGTGGAAAGGAAAATTCGATCCCAGAGTTTTCGGAGTGAGTCGGACAAGTAGTTGAAAATATCTTTTGAAAAAAGCTACTAGCTGCGGGAACTTTTGTAGCTGCCACTTTGACAGGTACATTTAAAACAATTTAGCGCACTGCAGCTAAGCTACTAACAAAAGTAGCTGCTACAGTAGTGCGCTACTACGCAACCCTGCCAAATATAAATTAAGAAACGGCAGTTCAGCAACTATGAAGAGGAAGTGAGAAGTGCTCACCTCCAAGGAAAAAGTTTAATTCACAATTTAATTCCGACAGAAATAAACCATAGCTGAAGTCGCTACAATATGTGACAGAATGGAATCGTCAATTGGTGAGATGGTGATATAAATAGTCAAAATAAATGAAAATTAGATTATTCTATTTATATATTTTGGCAGTATCTGTGTTCTATTTATTTTTTAATGTGCTCGTAAGTGCTTCAGGGTGACAACAATAAAGACTTAAAACGGAAGAATAAAACTCACCCTGCACAAGAGAAATTTTGACCGACAGTCCCCAGGGCTATGCTTGGGGGATCTTTGTATTTCTTGGCACGAAGGTTTCCTACGGAATGGGACGGGATGTGGTGTCGTGGAGCAGGTATGCGATCCATTCAGTAGCCCCTGCTGTCCACACCGCATGGACCTTGGGTCATGAGACATTGAGGTCGGTTGGATTAGCTGCTCCTCTTGAAAATGACGTGAAAGCGTTGAAACCGGTCGAAGTGCAATAAAAATAAGTGTGGAAAACACAAAGTGTTATCTTTGATTGATATGAATTACCACAAAGTGAACCCGTCAATAATTGATCTAAGGATTAGCTGGAGATTTGGATTCATTCTAATGCTTTCCAAAACCCGACGATCTTTGACGGATGACTTTGTACTTTTAGAAAAAAATAAGGGAAGGGGGTGTAAGTACACGGACCAAGGGTTGGGCTCAGCCCCCACCCCCAAGGTATTTTTTCAAGGCAATAGTTTATGATTGCCGGTTGAATAGTACCAAAGGGCTACTCTTGCTTTAACTTTCCCGCGGACATTGCTTAGGCTGGAGAAAAGCAAGCTGCGCTAAATCCTCCTACTTTGACCTTCTGCTCTGTGAGAGGGACGGAAAGATAGGATAAAAAATGCTGCTAATTAGACAGTGAGACAAAGGAATTAGTATTGAAAATACTTTCCAAACTGGTAAATAGCGGAGTTTTTAATTTAGTAGTTCACTTAATTGCGAAGTAGGGTATATTTCTTACATTGTACGCATTAAGTAACACTGCTTCCCAAGACTTTTTTTTGCAACTGTTCCCCTTCCTCTGCCTGCATAAATCATTATCTGGTCGGATGTAAAGGTAGAATAATGACTTAAAAACAAGCGCTCACCTGTGGGTTGGAAGGTTGCAAGAATTCTACCCAGTCAATGAAGAAACAAACTGTGTAAATTTGAGTTATAAATATTTTGCCTCCAGCGTTTTTAAAAGATGTCAAAAAGTGTTTTGCCATCTTCTTCATGGTGAACGTAGTTTGTAGCCTCTCACCCTGTGCTTGAGTAATCTAATCGAAATAAAATTGCATTTCCCCATCATTTAGAATAGTTCTTCTACGTTGGGATGCATGAGAGCAATGAGAGGAAGTTATTTGTCTGAGCAGCCTAATTAATTAAATAACCGACTGAATTGCTTGTAAACTAGGGGTTACAATCAACAGTGAAACATAATACGACTTCACTTGTAGATAAAGGGGGGAATATTAAAAAAAACAATTATTTTGGTGTTTCTCTATGCGTACTATGTTAGAGGTTTACACAACTTCACGATGAGAGGAACTTCCAAATTCAAAACTCCATGACGCCGCCTGCGAAGTAGCATTTCGGAATCAAGTTGTCAAAAAAATTGATTTCTGAAGAGGCTGGCGTTTACTGTAGTCCTAATTGGCGATATTGATTGTGTGACGGTGTGGTTAGCTGTATTTTAAACAGATTTTCATTTATTCGATAGTCAGCTGTACATGATTGTTTTTGCCAATGCATTCAACTCATCTCTGACATATACATCCCAACCTGCGTGCAACTTAGTTTTCATGGTTCCGGCTCATGATCATAAACTGTGCGGGTCAGACGACATATTTTTATCGTTTTCTGAGGCATAGCTAAAAGGATTTTATGTTTGAAGTGAAACCAGCTGTTGGCATCAAGTGAACCAGATTTGCGATTGGCCATCAAGTGAAACCAGCTGTTGGCATCAAGTGAACCAGATTTGCGATTGGTCACTCTAATGTATCGGATTTGTCACCCAAAAAGCTGGGGGTGGCCGGTAATAACATTTCTTTTCTGATAATAAAAATTGGAAATTGAAAATGCACTATGCCGACATTGACACGGTATGGCAATGAGGTCATTCATGTAGTGTTACTTTTTTCCCACGTCTTTTCCCACCAAATTTTGACTATCTTTCTATTCATGCCTCCAACTTTCGAAGGATGTACATCAGTCTTAAGTCAATATTTTTGTAATTAGAACATTAATCAACGTTTTTTCGCGCGCTTCATGACAGTTAAAATGTGAAGCAAAAGCTGAAAAAAAGCATTGGGCCACGTTTATTATCTCCTTTTCCCGTATCCGCCTCCTTGGAAAGGGTCAGGGTTCATTCCGGTTTTATAGGTTTACCTAAAGGGTTGAGGGTGTCGGATAAAGGAAGAGAAGCCCTGGCACGGACGTCCTTAGCCCTTCTGCCTCCATTCACTCCGGACACTCGTCTCGGTCCTTCACCTCCACCCCCTCCTTACGCCCATCTCCCATTTATCTCAATCCACTCATCCACCCCCTTCCCCGCTATCGTCCTCCTGCTCGTCACGTGACTACGCCTCCCCCACCCCCAATCACACCATTACCGCTTACGCACTTCCCCCTCTCCCCCCCCCCTCTACCTTCCTAGCTTCCCAGCATTAGGTCGTTTTTGCACGACGATCTGTTTTCGCAATGCGAAATTGCCGGCTCGGAGTCAGAGCAGAGGCGTATTGTCTCACCTCTCGTTCATGCATTGGCGCCTGCATTCTAGCAACTCACCGCTTTACACGACGCAATTTCCTATGCATATCCATGCATGCATCAGATTGTGCGATGAAGTGCCTCGTGTAAGGTGGGCATTTTGACCCGCCGAAATAGGAAGCAAAATAACTGCAGCAGAAATAGCATTCTTGAGGAGCATAGGAAATAAAACCAAAAGGGATTTGGAAAGAAACACAATAATCCGAAAACATTTTCCGGCAGGAGCCCTTAGTAACTATTAAAGAAAGAAATCAGCTTAGATTGCATTGACATCTCAGTAGAATGGATCAGAATACAAAACCCAGGAAAGTCTTCCAATCATTGCCATTGCACAAATGATATGGTACGCAGCCACGCGCACGGGTGAGAAGATATACTCCAAAGACGCATGCAACTGGCTAACACACCTGACCGGCAATTGGGAGATCCGAGTTCAAATCCCGGTCACGTCAAATTATATTTTCATGGTGAATTTCACAGTCTTTGATATGTACCTAGGAAAGTATTGGAAGAAAAACCGGATGGGAGAAGATATAGAGACCGACCGAGAGAGACTTGGATGCAAGGGATTGAGAAGTATGGAAAGGAGATGAAGAAAATGGCAGGTGATCGGAAGAGGTGGAAGCAGTTCATAGAGGCCCCAACGCCAATGGCATAAACGGGAAAGACGAAGAATACGTCTGTTCTATTCTCTTATGTATAGTTTCAGGTCGTTTGAGTGAGGCATAAACGGGAAAGAAGAAGAAGTTTGCAACCGAGCGCTATCCAACTTTCCTCGCCATTGGTGTGCGCCTAGCGATACTCCTAAGCATGGCTTAACCAATTTTGTACCAGGGTTAGCATATTGTAACGGTTGATAGCCAAACTTGAAACATTTATCCGGAATTATATCGTATTTCTAAGCCATCAGGTCATCGAGCGTGGTAAAACGCACTCAGATTTTTAAAGTTAAATTTTAGAAAAAAAATTATGATCAACTTACGTTAATTTTGATCATTTATAGGGATACAATGATATTGTCAACGCCACAAAAATACGTGCTAGCTTTAAGCCATCCGTCGATGAATTCGAGAAACCAATTAACGATGGAAAGGGCACCTTCAGCTTACTGCTGTAACGCAGTGTTCGGTGAAAGTAGAGAGATGTGGGCCTCCAATGTCAACGCAATATCATATGCATGAAAATATAGATATACTTAGGCCTATAAGACGCAGGCCGTTTTTAAAATACATTTTCAATTAAAATAAATGTTTTGTGAGCTTGGTGATAGGTACTTGTTATTTTTCTTAAATATTAAAAATATTTATAATAAACAAAGGTAATTGAATGAAGAGGACTTAACGAATTAAGTCGATTCGAAGTTTCAAATAGTTACTAATTTTTTCGCCAAAATGTTTTTTCCGAAGCTCGGTGATTCATTTTATATATATTTTTAAAGTATAGTACGCCTAAGTCTATTTTCAAAAACTGTCTATATTGCAATAGAATACATTGTTGGATAACAAAATATCACAAATTTAACCAAAATCTCAAAATGGAGGGATACTGAAATTACTCGCTCTTACCATAGGGTTACATTTCATAATTTCCTAGTTTAATTTAAAGCCGTAAATTTAAAAAAATAGCATAATTAACTTAATCATGGATTAATGAATTGAGTAGACTGCGTCATAATGCATGAAAGCGAAGTCTCTTTTTCGATAAAGGATCAGACAAACATGGTTATCACATTCAATTCGACCTTACATTTTATAAATAGCTATAGAATTAATACCTTTTCCAAAAATAATTTTAATTTTGCAACTTCATACATAATTGATTACGGCAACACTAAAAATCCACTAGTAACATCTATGCTCTCGGCGTATTAGTTGCACAACTGATCCTTTCAGTACGGCTGATTGCTTATTTCGAGGGCTTCATTATTCCTGTTAGCTATCGTACCGTGTGCGCGAATTCCGTCTGTTCCCTTCTTTTACCTGTTGTCCTACCGTCACGCCATGTGTCATTAGAGCCGTCAACCAGCTTCCCGTCCTCCTATGGAAGAGCTTACGGCCAGTCACCCGATTGTTTATTGCCTATGGTGGAAATGCCAGTGGGAAAAGTAAAATTAATATGCGAGATGAAATTAAGTAGTTGGGATATCCTAAATGTCATTTCCACAAATGGATTGCGAATTTAAAGTTTTGATTCTTGTGTTCGGTCAATCTACTCATTTAAGTTTGTGGTATAATGAATAAATCTACTTCTGAAGATTTTTAGTCTCCAACATGGATCAGATTAATCGGGATGGTAATGCCTGATTCGCCTTTCATGCTCTTTAAGACGCATTTCTTGCAATGGTTTCACCCGTATCGCACATTGACACGGGATGCGGAAGATGCCTGGTGATATAGGCTCCAAATTGTGTTTGGCGATTCCCACGATGTTTTTTTCCATTCTGATAAAATCTGCGGTTGCAGAACTCCGCCTAGACATTGACCACAGGATCAACTTTGCCAACACGAAACTAATGTGTCACATAAAATCTACTGTTACTGTATAGTAGAAGTGGTTTAGTTTAGATTAGGTTCAAGTTCACCATTTCTGGAAGTACTGTAAACTCTGCACGGTGACCCTAATGTTATTTTCTGCGAGTTCAAAATTTCGTTGCTAACACTAAATTGCACCAAGTGGCCTAGCGAAAGCAAAGGCATTTGTTGAATCTGTAGGTAGCCACAATTAGGTAAATACGTCCGACCCGTAGCAAAAAAAATATTTTATCTGAATGATTTGATCACCTTTTAGTGAGCTTTTCGAGTAAAACCTAGAAGCCGTCTTCATCCTCCGCGGCAGCCCTATTGCATTTTGTTAATTGGTCTCGACTTGTTTCAATCTCACCTATTCTGGAGGAAATGACGACTCTGCTCGCTGGCCGTTGTATTATTTTCTGTGAATTCCAAATTTCTTTCCCGGAATTGCGCTGGCGTTACTTCCCTGCCCGTAGAGAGACGATTCTTCGGCCGTAACAAATCCACCCTCCCTCCCTCGTCGCTATGCTTTTCTCGCCCACCGATCCGTCTTGAACCTTTTTCTCGTCTCTTCGGCCGCCGCCCTTCTCCTCCCTTCTTCACTCATTGGCTGTTTTACGAGCGGCACTCGGGAGGGGTGAGCCGTGCCGTGCCGGCCCCCCAGCGTCGCCCCATTCAACTTTTATCTCCGCGCGGTCCGTAGTGGAGACGCGCGGGGGGTCCGGGCTGGCCCGGAGTTACAAGGTGCTCGTCGGGGGCGTGTGTAAGGCCCCCAGGGGAGAGGTAGGCGGGGGGGCGGACACCCTTCCGCGCCTCCGGACCTCCACTTTTTCACTGTCGCCACCGCCTTCCCGTTTGCCGATGCGCAGTAAGTGCGGCCCGCTCTCTTGGGGCAAGGGCTGCCACTCTTCTTCCTCGAGTTCCGATACCGGACGGAGGAGTAAAAGTGTTTGATTCCTCCGAGCCCTTTTTTGTGTCCTTTAAAGCGATCTCATTTCCAGAGTTATTCATCATCATCGGCAGTCATCAATCGGAAGATTGGTTTACTCCAGCTTCCACTCTATTCTCCTCTCAGTTAACCGCTTCATTCCAATATAGTTCCTCACATTGATGTCCTTCGTCATTTGTCTGATGAATTCCTTTTTTGGTCTTCCACCGCAGTTTTTCCCATTTCAGTCTTTTCCGTTGTAGTTTTCAGTATGATATTGAGTCGCAAAATGTGTCGGGTAAGATTTTCTCTTCTTTTTTTCAGAACATTCATCATAAGTATTTATATTCTCACCTGCTCTTCGTTGGGTTTCTTTGTTGATAGTTCTTTCTGTTCGTTAGAGCTTCATCACTCTTTGATAACACCACATCTCCATTTATTCCAATCTCTTTCTTTTTACAGCTGATATTATCTAGACTTCACTGCCAAATAAGAGCATACACCAAATAAATGTTTTCAGAGTTATTACGTGGTATATATGCCCCCTTCGTAAGGCATGGGAAATGGCATTGTTTTCCCATACTTTTTTCCGGAGCGTTTATTGAAAGTTATCTTCTCTCCGTCTCATCTCTTTCTTCAATTTCCAGCCTCATCAGGGATATTCGCCGTTTGGTTCTCTTTCCAAGCATCGCCTCCCCGCTCCACCTCGAACAACAATCCCTCTTCATGTCCCACCCTTTTCCGAGAAGGGAGTACGGGAGGAATAGGGGGGGATTCGTTCGCCCACGCCCCACTTCAAATGAAAGCAGCTCCTCCATTTATTCATGTCGATACTTCTCGTTTGGGGAAATTTGGCGTTCATGTTTATGAAGTCGCGAATAAAGAAGGGGGAAGTTTTGAATCTCTGTCTTAATGGACTCTCTCATCTTCTTCTTTCCTTTTTCTCTCATCCTTTGCTCCGCCCAAAAGTCTCCTCCGGGTCGGAATTCTTCTGACTTCATTTCCCCGTCTGAGAAGCTGCGGATTCTCGAGGCGATGCTTTCATAAGGGCGGAATCCGGGGTTTCCTCCCTCCCCTGGTGCCCCAATCACCCGCTCGCTCCCAGCCCCTGAGAGTCCGCGACTCCCAAGTGAGAGGAGATGAGAGTAATGGCTCCATTCCTTCAAGACGGAGCCCCTCCTCCCGGCTCTTCCCTCCTCAGCCGTCCCACTGGCAGAGATGCGGCGGGAGGCGGGCTTAGGGTGGTACGCGCCGGGCGGCACTTTTTTCGGTGCCGCAGTTTTGGCATTATTAAAATATTTTTTGAACGTGTTATATTGGTAGGGAGAGTTAAACTATAAAAAATCGCGAGAGTTATCAACTAACAATGACAAATTTAAACACGTTGTGTTAGTGATAACACTAAAACCATCCAACTCTCCTGATAGTGAAAAGTAATCATTAATTATAAATAATAATAATGTGTATTGCTCAACAGAGTTAGGCATTCATTAATATTTACAACATGCTTATTTTTTGGTACCCTAATTGGAGGACCTGTATTGAGACTACTATCAATTGACCATTAGTTATGTGTTAGTTTTGACGTAATTGAGCATGGAAAATAGATACAAAAAATTACATGATATTATCAGTACTTTAAAAAGAATTATCAAGTTTATCACATACAATTAATTATAAGTTATAAGTTATAACAAGGTATCCTCTATTCTTTCGTTAGTAAATAGCCAAGATTGTGTATTTTTCAATATTGTATTAACAGATTTTTATTTAACACATGAAGTAGGTAATAGATTGTACACTTTAGGACCTACATACAAAAAAACATCTTTTAAAAAACGTAAGGTTTGTTTTGGGCAAGGGTACACAAGTTTTTCGTAGAAATGCGGTTAAGGCATTTAATCTGTACAACATTAACCAACGAGCAAAGTATTTAAAATTAGTTTTCATGATAATTTGACCTTTAAACACGTTATGCTCATGAGAAGATTAAAACTGTCAAATATCCTGAGAGTGAATGATTATCATTAATTATAAATACGGTTAAGACATCTTATTTAATCTGTCAAACTTTAACCTATGATCAAAATAGTTTAAAAAAATAGTTTTCATGAGGATTTGGCCATTAAAAATCGAGAATTACACATTATAATAAGGTTATTTTGCTAGTAAGTGGAAGATAGAGGATCATTTTCTCTTAAACTTATTTTTCAAATTGTGCCTTAATAGTTTTGATTTGTACTGTGTGTTATCCGAAGGGAGGGCGGCAATTCACAAGCAGCCCAAGGAGGCTCAATGGCCACGCCACTGTACCCCCCTTAGGTCTATGGCGAACTTCCCCAAGGCTCCCCTAAGGGACGCGCACTCCCCTTCCACTCCTCTGCCCCCACGAGAGCCATCTCAAAAAGAGTATTTCGGCCGGATCGGGGGGTGTGGGTCATTGCCGCCGTCCCTCCACGGCTCATCCATTCCCGGGACGTCCCGCATCCGCCGAGAGCCACTCGCGTCCGATCCACACTGTTTATCGCTCAACGCACCCCTCTTCCCCCGCCCCCGCTCGTCCCCCGGCTCACTCGTTTGACTCATTCGCGCTCCATCTCTCCCTTTTTTCACCCTCATTTCCTCTCCACTCCTCGCGGACGTTCTTTCCGACGCCACGCTCTGAGCGCAATTCTCTCTCCACTCTCAATATTCCCTACCATTGATTAAAGAGGGGAGTGGATGGCATCTCGACGCAGCAGAGTGAAGCCTGGTTTATTCGCCAAACTTTATCCACGTAGCCTGGCCGTCTGGCGTACTTTGTCCATAAAATATATGTATTGACGCTCGGAAGTGACGTCTGGACTTTTTTTGCGTAAACTTATCAACCTAGCATTGCCATCGTGCGCAATTTGTGTATGAATTTTATGTATAACTCCGTGATTTTTCGAAAATAATTCCCATTTGTATTATTCTAGATTTCGTTTTGGTACCTCGATGATTCCGCTGTAAAATGTATTATTTTGGCCTGTCAAATGCTCAGCTAACGCATGAAATACGACCCACTGGGCATTGTAATGGCTCCGGTATTCTAACTCTTTATCTACGTGATACCCTACTAGCCAGTGTCAGGGGGTGAATCCTCATAAGGCATGCTCTAACCGTTACACATCATTATCAAATTATTAAAACTTTCGCGGCCCATGTTCATAAAGGACTGTTGTTTTGGGATTATCCGCGTCAGGATTAAAATCAATACCTAAGTTTGTTCTCCTATGCCTGAGACCTCCATAGGACGAATAAATTTGGCTTTGTTGCGTATCGTAGTATATATTTTGATATATTATGATGATATTATATAATTTTATGCTTAACAAAGGGATCATTCGTTATTCCTGAAGAGGTCTTGACGCGGGTAATCACAAAAGAACAGTCATGTGCACTATCATTATGTCATTCACCATTTGACTAATTATACAGTTATGTAACGTACACATTAAAACGACTGTATAATAATTCACATTCAGTTGGGCTTCTAACTATTGTGTGAAATTCACAGTGAAAAAAATCATTTGCCTGGGCTGGGATTCGAATCCAGACCCCCCGATTTCACGCCGAGTGTTCTACCAGTTAAGCTACCCAGGCGTCATCTCTCAGTGTGAATTTTTATGGAGGCTTTAAGGAGCGAGATGTCTTCACAGGTACCGTTCATATAATGCCATGGAGTACCCGTGTGCAAGCGCTAAGCGGTACAGTCGACGAGGTAAATCCAAACTTTAAACACCCTCACAGGTATCTGTGAAGACATCTCGCTCCTTAAAGCTTCAATAAAAATTAACGCCTGGGTAGCTTAACTGGTAGAGCACTCGGCGCAAAATCAGGGGGGTCTGGGTTCGAATCCCAGTCCAGGCGAATGATTTTTTCACTGTGAATTTCACACAATTGTGTGACCATCAGCAAGTGACTCCGTTAAAGTTACTGCACGGCCTCAATAAAAATTAACGGCCAGTTCTGCAGTTTTTTGAATGGGCTTCTAACTATTATCGTACTCATGTGGAGTGGACACTGTACCCATGCATCACAAGAACCATTAATTAAAGTTCAGGCATTCTAACATGAAAAAAGATAACTGAATACAAATTCTGTATTACTCTGTGAAACCGTCACGTATGATTCCATCTGTTCACCTCTTCAGTCCATGTTCCCTTCCGATCTATCCCAATTGTTCCCTTTATGCATAAAACCCCACGCTTTGAGTGAGTGGAAGATGCGGCGATGTACACGCAGAAGAACACGGGTGGCGCCCGCCGACTGCCACGCCGCCTTGCACGGGCCATCGATCTCTCCTCACGAGCGAATCAGCCTCCACTCTTTCACAAGCGACGCACTCCGGTGCTCTTCTATTTCCACGCCAGGAAGGCAAAGCACAGGATAGATAATTGGTGGGACTGACTTCCGTATGAATCCCTGTGCACAATGCGACATTTCTGGCGTCATAGCCAGCGCTAGTAGTAGTTAATGGTAGCTTTCTTCGTGTTAAAAACTAAACTACATGCCCACTGCTAGCCTGCGATAGAATCACTGGTGAAAATCCTCTCTCTGGTAAGGTTTAGGGCACGTTAACTTTTCTAGCAATCTGGTGGCAAAGTTGTACGCAAGACGGCATTTATGACGTCATAGTAGGCGAAAGTAGTAGTTAGCGGTAGCTTTCTCCGTGTTAATAACTAAATTGCATGTCCACTGCTGGCATGCGATAGAATTGCTAGTTAAAATCCTTGCTCTGTTATGTTTTAGACCACATTCAATTTTTCTAGCGATCTGGCGGCAAAGTTGTGAGCATTTCCACCTTTATTTGTTAGGGAATAAAGATATAAAATGGTGTGAAGAGGATGATTTTTGAAATGGAAGTGTTAAGTACTGATCCAACTGATAACCGAGTGTTAAAATCAATTTTCTTATTCTGCGTGTCTGATATGTTTTATTCTTCTGAGAAATAATGCATAGATCCATCCCAGGTAAAAATATTTTGTCTTTAACTAATCTGGAACTGGTCTGCAACTGCTCTTAAAGGCCATTTTCTAGTCTGTAAGTGGTCTGTAGCCGGACTGGACTGGTCTGGAATTTAAAGACGTGAAGGGAACTAGTCTGGAACTATACTGTTATACTCGATGGTCTGCAACTGGCCAGAATTCCTAATTGTAACTTTTTTAGTGAAGCTTTTGCTAACAAAAGATCCTGGGTGATGATTACATCAAAAAGCACTTTGCAACTGGCCAAAAGGGGGAAAATCAAGGAAATCCGGGTGCTGATCCAGAAGTTCTTCTTGCAGTTTGATTGACCAGACTGGTCTGGAACGTTGTTTCAATTTCTTCCCAGGTACAGACCAGTTTCAGTCTTAGATCCACACCAGTTACAGACCAGTCACAGTGGAGTTACATACCAAATATTTTTACCTTGGATGATCAACGAGTATGTTTACAGTTACAATACATGATGATAGCAATGATAACAATGAATTAACTCTAGTGAAATTAGTATCGCATATTTATACTATTACCATGAATAAAATAAAATAAATCTGAGCATCGTACATTTTATACGCAAAGCAGTCTGCCGCGAGATACTATTTCCGTGATTTGGTCACTGCCTGTAGCTTAATATGTAAACAGTAGTTTAATATTGCTCGCCAACAGTTGCCACCATTTTATATGACATAATGGGCGCAGGATTGCAGGCCAATTCTGGCACAATTACGGTTCCGGTAGGTACAGGGCTCTATAGTAAAAATATGAAATATTGTAAAATGGTGGCTGGGAATTACATTTTTAGACGCCTTCGTTCGTGTGGTAACCGAAGCTTGTCTGACGAAGTACATTGCGTGACGGCGAAGCAGCTTTACCAGGTACCGGCCGTATCCCTAGTCTAGAGTAAAATTACCTTGAGCACGAATGTACAACTCTAAAATTATAGCGTGCCCAAAGTAGATAAAGCGAGAGCAATTTTGCAATTTTCTCGGGCTTCTCCGCTAAGCTACAGTAGTTACAGTGGTCACGGAGTCACTACATCAACTGCTTCATATTTTTTCTGAGTTATTCCTAGAATTGTTAAGCACAGATGTGTATCACAGAAAAGGGGACACACTCCAGCAGTGTCTAAAAGTGTGTCTATTTCTGTGTGTCTAATAAAAACTGATAGATGCTAGAGATATCAAATGAACTCAACTTTTCTGGACCAGGTAGCATAAGATTTGACGTCCATAGTCGAGTGATGTTAACACTAACTCATGGTGTTAAAAAGTATTAAAAGTGTGTCTATTAAAAAATCATAGATGCAAGATAATTATGTCTCAGATTTAAATGCACTTTTAGTCAATGTGGAGGCAAGTATTTTGGCATTCATTCACCTTCCGAATTGATGAAATATCTGTGTTATGTGTGCATCTAGGTAACATAGACTTTCTTTCATAATATAGCGAATTTCTTTCGTTTCTTTATTATATCCTGATCCCTTAATGCGCATTTTTTCATTTTGCATACAGATAATTGTGGAAAATCCTTTTCTCTTTTCTTCGTTTACAATTTTTCTACTATTGTTTACCTTTGATATCCATTAACATCTTTTATTAATTAAATTCGATACTAGGCCTTTTTCCATTTTGAGTTTAGATTAATGTTTAAAATTCTTTTATTTTTTCCTCGTCTACAATTTTTAAAAAATTTTTTTCCATTGGTATCCATTAACATTTTTATTAATTAAACAGAGGTAATTTTTTTTCAAACATGCTCAATATGACGAGACTTGTCTGATTTAAAAAACAGGCACAAATGATGGTTCAGTTTTTCAAAGGACGCTAATGGCTGAATGTATAAACATTAATTGTATTTCAATGCAGTTATTAAATCTGTAAGTCAAGGCATTTGTTCAATGTACGATGCATAGAAGTTTGATAAATTTATTGGTTCGATAAATGGTTTCATTACTCATTGGACCTGAAAGATGGTGTTACTTATGAGCATAACAGGTGACGAAGATGGCAGATTTGTGATGAAATAATTGAATGAGTAATTATTTGATGGAAGAGTAGTTATGCGGCAATAAACGAGTTGGTTATTCATGGTTACTAATTATTATTTATATAAGTAGCATAATGCATGGATTTTAGTCAGCGGTAAGTGTCTGAACGAAACGATAGAAGCAATAGTTCCTTGGAGATAATTTACGAAAATAGCAGTTCCCTGAACATGAATTTTTAATTGCGTTCCTTAACGTAATGGATCTCATGCGTCTTGATCCCATATCTAAAAGTTACTTAACCGGCTATAAGTATATTTCGAGGCAACAGCTTGTGCAGTGTAACCGGTTTATGAGCTGTTGCTCTAATGCAGCTTTTTCACGGCAGTAATATAAAGATCGTCCTTGATAAATTCTTCATTTTTTGTTCACTACTAGCCGCTCTCTGTACCTCCTCTTTCAGCATTTTTATTTATATTCTCGTGACCCTTTTTCCTTTTGTCTGTTAAAATCATGTTGATCTAATTACCCGGCAGTGTAAGTTTTCCGCGCCCGCATTGCTCGAGCCGGCTTTCGTAAAAACACGCCCCGAGCAGAGCAAAGGAGGAACAGCGCCGCGAAATCTCGGCAAATCCGTGGAGCCATGCATGTCATGACGGGTGGTGGAAGAGTTAATGTTGTTAGTGACTCCCACGCCCGAATCTCGTTTCGAATTTTCGCGGCTGGCAAGCGTTTTCTGGCGTTCTTCCGGACTGCACCAAGAAACCCCTCCCTTTTCACGTGACTACATGCCCTTTAAAGAAAAGATTTTCTTCCTCCTCGCTCCTTTCCTCGTACATAAGTTCAATTCGACGTCGGCATCGCTAATGACCTCGGTTGCTGATGCGTGCTCTAGTCTTCTGCCGTAAAATGTCGTTAATGTAATTTTAGCGCTGCCCTAGTTGCACCAATCTATTTTTGGTCTACTTAAAAATGATATTAATGTTGAATGATTTCATGGCTTGTGTGTTACTTGTATCCGTGAATCAAATTTTTGCTGCTCAACATTTACGAAAAACCAGCTTAGCAGTAGGTATCCCCAAACTCATGACTTGGAATAATAGTTTATTTTTAATTTTTATTTATTTAAAATAATTTCCTATACATTTCATGCTATTATACCAGTATACAATGTTAATTCGACACAAACGTCCTGCTATCTTTTGGTTATCGTTAAATCTGAGGTGAAGTGTAAAGAAAGATTTAACATTGCAATAGAATTTCAAAAGTTTGACGTACTATATTTTGCCATTACCATGGCCTGTTTGTTACTCAATCACGCAAAAACTACTGAACCGATTGAGCTTATATTTGGAATTTAGAGAGAAAATGTATCTGGATGTAACATTGGCTATATTGAAAATCTCTCAGGGCCCCCAAAGGCATGGACTACCAGGTGGTCCCTGGTAGTCCATGCTAAGCATTGGGTTCGGTGCAGTGGTTTAACTTTTTTCTTTTTTAAATTACATTCAATGAAGATAGAGGGCTACATTTTTTTAACGGATGGCTGAATAAATAAAGTTTATTATTCTTTCAATCGATTTTCTTTTACGCTTCGTAATTGTCTGAATATCAAGTTTTTTTCTGAAAGATCTCACATTTTTATCTAAAATCAACAATAGCATATTTCCTTGACGACCAGAGACTTGATTTTCAAAGGATATTCACGCCTCTAGCATTTACGTTTTCCTGCAGGCCCATAATAGCACTTAGAAAAAAAATCTGTGTGAGAAGGGCCCATAGTCCCAAGAGCCTCATGATGGAATGTTTCTGGGGGTAATCGTTAAATTCAATGCATATTTACAACAATTATACTCTTCAATGTCTATCCTCAAAGTAGCTCTCATAGGGGCACTGCATGCATATGAGAGAACACTTATGTAGTAAACGATACACATAAAGGAATTATACGTGCAAGAATATTTACATGCAGCGAATAGTAATGGTAACAATGCCTCTGTTGCTACAACAAACACGGAGTTGTTTATTATCGTGTAATACTCAGATATATTATGCGTAGTGAAACCGTCTGCCTCTCATTTTGATTGCGAACTGTTTTATATACCAATTCCCACATCATAAGAATCAACGGATACGAATATACGAATTCCCACGAGTATCATACTAGGTTAAGAACTCCTAAAATGACTACGCTGATAGTATTATTCAGGCTTTTTTCTTATAAAATACGTTCAATTTTTTTCACAACCGTTGAATTTGATAACGATTGCAAACAAATATTTAGACCATTTCCCACTTAATGAGCTTTACGAGTTATTTAAGTATGTTTAAAAGTGTTAAAGTGCATTTAACTTACATTTACTCAATCATCGCGTTGCCTTTTCAAGACTCACTCGCCGCTGTATTTCCCTTCCTTGGACATAAAAATATATCCATCTACATGCCTAAAATAAAAAAGAGTAAACTTTCTAATAAATCTTATAAAGCAAGAGGAATGTGTTCTTTGCAAGAAAATTAGCCCTTGCAAGAAAAATGACAAAGATTAGACTTGGATACTCAAAGACATGCCCACCAGCGATCTCATGATCATCTCCCCGTGTTGTTTCTCGGGTTACGCTAAGAACCGCGCAAATTTCATCCTCACCCAATCTACGGACGGGTAACCAGCTATATATCTGGTTCAAATATAGACCCGTGTGTTCCGAAACTTCTCTCTGTATTAAGATGGCGGGAATTATAATGACGTCACTACATGGTTCTTACCCGAAAGTAGTACGGAAATTCTGTGCAATGAACGACATCCGTGCATGAAAATCGGCAAGTGCACCAAGAATTACCATAGATTTTTTATTTAGCAACCGAAACCAATAATTATGGCTACCCTTTGTGCAGAAGGCGCAGTCAGAGTGATGGAGGATTCATAGGTGAAATAAACATGGTTGCTGCTGCAAATGCTCCTTCTGATGCTGTTAACCTCTGGATTGTACCCTACTCTCCGATCCTGATTAAGATATTCAACGCACATATCGATGTTGGATTGCGCAACTCAACTGAGTCTTGAATGCAAATATATTTATGTACACAAGAGAAGCTATCATGCTGTTATCCACTCAGAAGACGGCTCATGAGAACTGAGGTGACCATATATCAGACTGGGTGCTATTTAAGTAGTAATGAGTCTGCGTGGCCCATTTTTGGGTTTCCCATACATGAAAGAGGACCAACAGTCACCCATCTCTCCGTGCACCTGGAAAACGGTCAGAGTAACTACTACAACGAACAAAACATACAATGTAGGTTACGAACTCCTCAAATGACTACGCTGACATTATTCTTCCGGCTTTCTGGTTTTCTTCTAAAATACGTTTAATGTTTTTCACCCCCTTTGAATTTCAACGGGTACCTTCCCCTAGTTTACAATGTTTTTAAAGAAAATAATTCTTTCAATTATAAAAATGCTCTTACTCCTCATAACTGCTATTTTCTGATAGTGATCTCATCTTCAGGCACATGCATAAAGGGTCACCTGAAGATCCTTTCTTTGTTCTGATGTTTTTAATATTGTATTTGTGTTTTAGGAGCAATAAGAAATATTAGTATTTAAAAAATATTATATGCAAGTGTGTTACTTTGTTGGTGATATTACTTTAAGATAATTGAAGAAGTTGATATGTTCGTTTTGACTTATTCACTTCATTGGAATGACCGGAAATATTTCGGAGTCCTCGCTCCTACCCATACCGCAATGTTCTGGAAATTTTCCCTACTCCGGCTAGTGTCAAAAATGAGCTGAAGTAGGAAAACCCGCCATGGCAGGTGAGGCTTGATTATACAGAAGACACAACCGACATGGTGAATTATATAAAATTGCATGCCTCATCATCGTTCCTTTCTTTGAAACATTGGAAATCTTAGTGTCCGTACCTGGTTCTCCCTACTCGCTCCTGACGGGGTTACGTGGCAAGAGGATCCAGGAACAGAAAGAACCGGGCCGAAATTCGGGAAGAAAGAATAATGTGGGATGGGCGCCCGAACAGGTAGGGGAAAGGAACGATAAGATTTTCCTCGGATAGGTGAGATCAGAAAGAGAATCAGGAGTATCCTTTTCGTAATTCCCTCAGCGACTTCTACTTGTACAAGTGCTGCGAGTCACATATCATCACTAGGAACCACAAAAAGGAAGGGACAGGTAGACGGCTAGGTAGTCTGGAACAATAGGAGAAAGATACAGTGTAGCAGAAAGAATACTCCTGACAAACGTACGTGAGGTCGTGACCTCCTTAACTAGATCTCCCCCACACAAAACATGAGAGAATAAAATAACGCATGTCCCCCATTGTGGCTCCTGGATTTTCTGAAATCGATTAGGTTTTCATGCATACGAAATTAAAACTTTCCATCACATCCATCCATTTTTTAGAAATGCAATTTTGCGATTATATAAGCTCGCTTCTTCAGCTCAGAATTTCATCTAGCTCTACGAAATACTGTGCAAGCCACTTCCAGGATGTATGGCATGAGGTGGATCCACACCAGACCCGCAGTTCTCGTCCCAGTTCAGGTCAAACTTTGGGAATGGTTGGGTAGAATGGGGAACAAGCTCATGTGACCACTAATGGAGGATAAAATAAGCAATCAGGAGAACAATGCACATACAAACCTGAAACTTGGAGAGTGCTCCTTTGGAAAACATACTAACACGCTTTACACGGCCTTCGATAACACTGATTTGTACCACAAATGCCACTGTTTTATGCATGCCCACTATTAGGCAAGAATAAGCAAAACATCGCGCAAAAACGTCTTAGCGTTAATGAGAAGTCAATAAACACAAGCACAAAGTCTAGTCTGCCTTGAGATATTGTCTCGTCTTAATAGCTCGAGAGTCATTCTGACATTTAAGATAAAGAATAAATTAAAGACAAAAAGTGCCAAAAAATCAACCAGTCGGTATCCGAAGCAGACATTGATGAAAAAATGAAATAAAATAAAAATATTGAAAGGATGCTTCCTATCCTCGCCACTACCATTAGAGAAATCATTGTGGTCCCTAATCGTGCACTGTAAAAATGAAATTTTAAACAATTCGCCTCTCATCTCAAGATCACCTCTCATGTGAACTGAAGAAGCGAGCCGTAACACTCGCAAGACTGTCGTCCTCAGAAATGAATCAACGCCGCAGAAATCCCCGAAAACACTCGAGAAAGCATCAAGACCACTCCACGAAAGCCTTCCACTCCAGCAGAACGAAATTAGCACGCGACTCGTGAGAGAGGTTACATTAAGAAGGCGCGTCCTCACTCTTCTGATGCATTCATTCACTGGGTGGCGTCGCACCGGATCCGCTACTGCATTCCATCACCTCGATTGGTTCACACCCGATAGACTCCGCACCCCCTCCTCGATCCCCGCCCAAACCCCGCTACCAATACGCCCTTACCCGGCCCTGCCTTCCGCCTCGCCCCCGGAGTGACTTTCACCCCTCCGGCAACCAACCCGCTCCCGCGCACCCCACTTGCACGCCTTTAATTCAAAAACTCAAGACTCAACTCCGGCGGCGCGCAAAGTTCCTCCGCCTTTCCCGAGCCCGTTCCAAAGTTTTTCGCCGCCCCAAGGGAGAACTCACCCGTCACCGAATCTCCGATGTCGCACTATTTTTCCCTTCCGCGCTCACCCCAGAATTTTCCACCGTGCAGTTCGCAGACGCGGCAGCCTTTGTCTCCTCGCCTCCCGCCCTCTGGTTCCATCCGAGCATTAGTAGTCACTCGGGGAGAACGCCTGACTGCTAAGGTCATTTGCGTCATTAGGAATCGGAGGCTTATTGCACGGTGCTGGTTTGCGTTATCGGGAGTGAATGAAGGGCGAGCGGAATTTCGACGCTGGTTTGGCCGACTTTCTCCATTGATAAAACTTGGACGTGTTCTTATCTTTGCAAAGCTAAAGTATACTAGTGAGGAAGGTCATTTCTTTTAGTGGTTTCATTACTTCTGTGGCCTTCTCTGGTATAATTATTTTTTTAAATTATCAGTTATTACTATCTTTCCTTTATTCTACTTACTTTTGTAGTGTGTGACGAAGCCGAATATCTATTGATAGTGAAACCAAGTGGTAGTCGCGTGCCCGAAGCGTGATATCAGCAGCGCGTTTCACGACGATGATTACGTTCCAAACGAAACAGGAATCAAAATACTCTGATATTGTTCAAAACCCATCGAAGAATTCTATTTAAACAAATAGATTGAGAGCCACTGAAGCTGAAAAGTTAATGAGAATGACCGATAGAGCATTTTGAAGTTGCAGTAAAGGTTTGTGACCTTGCAAACCATGGTAGTCAAACGTAAAGACGACCTTACTCCCTCGTGGGCAGCCAGTTCGTAGATAATGGACTCTTCCCTTGGAAATATCGTTTGTGTTACTGCCCCCATGTTTCTCTACCATTATAGAAAGTGACATTTTATTCCCTGAATTTTTTACGCTCCGTTTTCGTGCTTAGGATTAACATTTACGGATCGGGCATCGGCGTGACTGTTTCCAAGGCACCTAGTACTTAGTATTGACATTTCAACATGACGTTAAGAAGCTCGATGATTAAAAACCCTAAAACATCCAGTGATTCCTGGGAGAAAATAAAGAGCCAGGTATAAACCGTGGTGACCTGTTTAAAAAAAATCAAACGAATTTGTTGAGTCAAATCTTCTCAGGTGTCTCCGTACGCGCGAATGCCAAACGGGTGTGTGGGAACAGGACGGGTTCGTGGATTGGCAGGGCACCTTCCCACATTCCGGCGAATTAAGATCAAAAGAATCCACTGCAGACGCCGAAGGAATTATTCAGAAGCCGAACTACGCCGGAAAGTTAGACCGAGGAGGAAAGTTTTAGAGAGAGTGAGGTTGACTTCAGGACCGAGGGGCTTAAAGGATTGTTTTCCGCAGTGCAATACGAGACCCGAATAGGAGAAGTCACAAAACACGGGCATCTTTGCTTACTTACTCTCCCTACTTCGCGCGACTCCTCCTTGCCTCTCTACTTTGCTGCCAGCTTTTTTCTTGCTCGTGGAGCGGCGGTTCTTAATCTGTGTCAGAATACTTTATTTCTCTGGAGTGTATTCTTACTTTTCCTTAGCGGCGTTCCCTTTTATTCGTGGCGCTAAAGCGGCGCGCCGTTCTTAAGAACTCGAGAAAACACGACTCTCCAGCGACGTCGGAGAGTGTGTCTCATGGGGATCGAATCACTCAGCCACGGCTTTTTCTCGCTTCTCCTGCCTGATACTTGTCCAATGTGATTGGGCGCTTAAAAGTTTCAAAAAATCAGAGAGCGCAGACAGCTCTACGGAAAGAATATCTGTAAAATTTTAAGCATCGCAGGCGAAATTAATTCCGAGAAAAGTATTGTTTCATGGGTGTGTTGCAATGAAAGGAAATTAAACGGTGGCGTTTTTTTTTAGCCTGCAGTCACTTTTTTAAGGTCGTTTTACACGAGGCACTTAATATCGAAGGTTGGTGTACAGAAATTAGGAGAACGCGAGCACCGTATTTGAGCAGGGGCTATTTTCCTGTCTTTCGTTCATGCATTCGCTCAGTCATTCTATCAAGTTCCCGCTTTACACGACGTAGTTTTCACTGCAAACCATCCATGTATCAGCCTGTGCAGTGAAGTGCCTCGTGTAAAACGGCCTTTTAGAATCCATTCCTTGCCCGAGAGCAAGCAATTAGGTCTTCAAAATCAGTGAATTCACTCTCTATTAATCCGCGGTATTACTTTGTAAATAGACCATTTACTATTAATATTGCTGTTATTATGTGTCACAGAACTTTTTACTTTATTTTTTCATCGAGTTGATCCAAAAGTCTTGATAAGCCTCGGAGGTCGTTGCTATATTGAAAATTCACTGACTAGGGCTTCATGTCAAAAAGACATTCCTTTTTTGGCATTTAAAAAGATAAAACAGTTCCATAGCAATTGTAAATTCATTTTTATTTATTTTTATGCTATTTAAAATGTACGAATGTAACATGAATACCCACTTGAAAGTCTCAGATAAGCATATAGTTTCTCACTTGTGGCTTAAATATGTTTTACATCAGTTTCAATAAGCTAAATGTTTTAGTTTACACAATAAGTCTAACCTTTTGTTAGCTATACAGAAGCTACTCTGTTAAATGCGGCTGTATTGAGTCACTATGCAGAAATGTTTCCCTATTTCACTAGCATGGAACAGGAATGGCTGGGAGATCACGCTCCGATCTCCGGTGACAAATAGGTTTATACGTGAGATTAAGCCTTAATTAGCCGTTTCCTTAGGATCCGTGGTCTGCCTAATGATCTGAGGAGCGATCTCACCCACATTAGCGTTAATTTGGCATGGGCTGAATGGCGCAGAAGAATTCAAGGCTTTTATCCACTGTGATAACCAGGCTGCGATATTTTATTCACTGAAAAATACCGTAAGGGAAAATAACTTTTCAATTGATCGGGAAATAGTATGTGCTCGTATTTCTCTGTACAAAAAACTGCACAACGACGAGCCAGGTTTGTTAACCTAACGGTGAAATTTCATTAATTATTTTGCACTTTATATTTTCCATAGTTTACAGAAGAAAGTATTCACAAATGTGAGCCTAAAATTGCAACAATAGACGTGAAGGCATCTAACTGCTTTATTTCTTTTCAGGCTGTATTGTTGATGTTAGCGCGTTTATCAAGGTACATAAATCCTACATTAAATGCCGGTTGTATGTCTCATAGTTATTATCTTTCCGTCGGTTATGTTAGGTTGATCGAGGAATACTCTAGACACTATACTTGAATTTTATTCTACAGTGAAGGCTGTTACACGAAATGTGAAGAAAAGGTTACATATTTTTGACGAATGAACTCTAGTTTTATGGATAAAATACTTAGTAATTAGCTAATTAAAAATATTTTAGGTTTAAGCTATAATTATTTATTCTGCGTCGTACCTTGCAGCAACAGATTTTTGCGATTTTATAACAAGTATTACAATGAATAATGAATGCATTCTTAAAAATAATTTTAAGAACATACTTACTACCCACCGTTGCATTGTTGACGCAATCCATGCGTCAGAATATCCTCACGTCTGCATTCTGTTGATCCGAAGAGCAGAGCCGTGCTATATCCCTTGGTAAAGGGCTTTTTTCGGTAAATATCTCGAAAATTAGCACAGTTAGCGAGGTATTTTTGGTGAGGTGAGGGAGTGAGAAGTGAGATGGGTGATGAGTGGTCGTAAGAATTGCTAAAAACTTTTGTTCTATTGACTTATGGACGATACCTTCATATGAGTGCGAGTGAAGGTCTACTTGTTTTGCCGAAGATGCTTCATTACGTGGCGTGAAATCGATCGTCTGCAAGCTAATAATGCAGATGCGGAAAAATATTTCCTTCGAGTCTGCGATTTATCTTATATTTATGAAAATCAAGATTTTCCCTAAAAGTACCAGTAATAAGTTCCTGCGTTAGCAAACTACTTTTCGCAGCAACCGTGACATTTTAAAACCATAATTTTCTCTATCCACAATGCCAAGCATCACCTTCAGTCTTTTTTGTTTGAAGAGGACTGCTTAGGGCGCGTAGAGCAATTCGATAAGGAAATAAATAGAACGATTGTATTGAGCAAATATACAGAAAGAATTTTATTTCCTACAAAAATATACAAAATGTCGCTTAGCATCAAACCATCATGGCTTTCTTCTCCTTCAGTGATAGGTTAATTAAGTTGATAATTTTTTGGCGTTGAATTATGAAACTAAAAGAGTTTTACTTCATTCCCGAGTTTCATTGTGGCCACTACTTCATAGTTCTAACAACAATTTTATTCAGGATATATATATTTATAAATATGTCGGGAACATTTATTAAATTGTCATTAAAACGCTATGGCATTACTCTAAAATTGTATTAACCCTCTACAACCTGTTTTATCCCCGTAGCTCGTTTAGGCATGAAAGTGAATAAGAAGACCAAAATCTTAGTATGCGGAAGAAAGAAGCTGAATGCTTGCATAAGTCACGGGAAGTCAAGAATATAGAAAATAGAGCAAGTGGATTCCTTCACCTGCCTTGGAAGTTCCATGACGTGGGATGGAAGAAGTGCAACGGACATTATACGAAGAATAGCCCTAGCTAAGAAAGCTTTCGCGATGAAAAGGCAACTACTGTGTTCAAAGGAGATAGAACTACAAACTAACGATGAAACAGTATACGTAAGCTTTCGCGTGGAGTGTGGCACCCTATGGATTGGAAACATGGACCATTCGGCCAACAAACCAGAAACGATAATAAGCATTCGAAACCTGGTGTTGAAGAAGGATGCTGAGGATCAAATGGCTGGATAAAATAAGAAATAAAGAAATATACTGAAGAGTAGTAGAAGAAGGGACCATATGGAACACCATACTGAAAAGAAGAACCAGATGGATTCGGCACACCCTGTGGTACAATGGGTTTGTGAAGAATGTAATCGATGAAAAAGTAGAGGGAAAAGTCTCAAGAGGAAGCCCAAGGGATAAATACGAAGACCGAATAAAAAGAATTGTACATAAGAAGTACTTCTGGGGAGTAAGGGGCCCAGCAAGGGAAGGATGGAGGGCTGCAGCGTACGAATCTTGAGATTGGACGACTAATGAATGAACGTATGGGCTCGTTTCGTCAAGAAATTGTATATTTTATTGTATCCTACTCTTAATAATAAAATGCAGGTCTGTGATAAGCGACAACACGGACCTTAAATAAGTCTAAAGTTGTCCCGGCCGCTTTGTGGGTTGATGATGTTTTCCGTTTATCATTTACCACCTCTCCTTGGAAGGTAGAAATGTTATCATAAATCACTCTCATGTCTTACATGCTAATGAATTAACTGGATGACTAATGAGCGAACGTCACCCAACTTTCTTGTCTAATGATGATTTCAACGTGCGTGGAGAAATACCTCCAGGACCCGTCACAATGGCACTCCCATAGGCAAGTCTAGAGGCTTCCCGCCCGGCATTGGTGCTAGCTTCCCGAGCGGAGGGTTCTGCCACGCTCCCAAAGGTAAACCTCACAACGCTACGAACTTCTTAATCAGCGCTGCGATTCCTCCTCGGGGGACTCGGGACCTCAACGATGACCCGTCTACGTGGGCCGCACTCTTGGGAGGAATCTCTTAATGGCGTCGCACCTCTTGTCGACGGCGTTCCCGCGCATTCCCCGCTCCCACCCCTCCCGGTGCCACCCTCTCGACCAATCCACGACTCCGGCCGAGCGGTCTAATTGGCGGGCGCGCGTAGAGGCGGCCGTGTTGATGCTCGCGACCCGATCCTCGTCTCACCGCTCGCCCCTTCCAAATTAGCATACTGTTCGCGAAAGATCCGTCGGGCATTCGTCCCCTGCATTTGGCTGTTATTGTTTACGCCGGGGCGGATATCGCACGCAGGCCCCCGCGGCAATTAGACCAACCAGCGGACCTGCTAGGGTCTCAAGTGTCTGAAGGGTTATACGCTATTATGTGTTTCTGTAAAATATATTCAATTCCATAATGGAATACACATTACGATAAAGTACTCATATTGGCGTAACTTCACTGTGAATTTATAATTTTACTTCGAAAATATTTTTCTCCGATAAAATCAAGGTGGATTTAATGAAATAAAGTAGTTTTTTCTTGAGTAATCGATAATTTAATCATAGCACAATTTATGCAAAGATAGAGAACATAAGTTGCTTTTAGATTTTTAATGTTTTTTTATGTATTGGTTTAATTATCATAGCAGTTGTGAGCAAGATATTTTACGTTAAAACGTTTTATGAATAGTCCAGTTATTCTTAGGCGAATAAAGAAAACGCTAAAGGGATCCTAAGATTCAGTGTTAAAATCTTGCGATATGCATAAAAGATATAATTATTGACATATTCAAAAACATTTGTGAAATTATTTCTAACTTAGTTTTGGAATTAAAGTCTCTTTTTTAATATAGCGGAAATATACTTTAATGTTGAAATCACTATTTAAATAAAAACTACTGTTTTTACCAAACTTGAATCATATATCATGGAATGAAAATATTTCGTTGTGATTGCTCGAAATTGGACAACTTTCATTTTATTGTTCCATTTTTTAAGTTTTCATCTTTATCTATTTCTTAATCTATTGAAAATCAAAAGCTTTAACTCCATTCTTCGTGAACTTTGGACCTCTCACTTTTTATGACAATGAGCCAGCCATATTGCTCTCTACGATGATAATATATACTTTTTGGTGGTCTCTATGCGATGCCTCCAAGAAGACGCTGTTCTATCTATAATAGAAAAATCACAAGAACATGTATCCAGAGGAAAGATTATTTTAATTCATTGGATCCGTCTCTTCATTGGATCCGTCTCTTCATTGGATCCGGCGCCCACATCAGCAAATCTATTTGAAATGCTTATTGCAGTTTCGAAGGCCCTGCGTGAAAGCTTCTATTTCATTTAAATTGAGCTGAGAGTTTCTTTACGCCTTTAACATTTATGTTTGTCTTGGCTGGGATTTATTATCTTTTAATACCGCCGAGGAAAACAACAAAAAGTGCATAGCTATGAATGAAATCACGGCAAAGTAACCCTTCTTTCGGCGCCTTTACGATATTCCTTGGGTAGTCTTCCTAAGTCTCCTTCTCCGTGTCTCGTTGCGAGGAAACAGCCTAAAGAGAATAGCGGAGCCAGTAATTGGAAAACGCCGCGCGTTCTAGACCCATTAATCTACCATACCGCCTCGGTTACCGCTTATAAAGGGGATGCGTTTAAGAGGTACTGAACTGCGGCTTACCGAACTATTTGTGGACGGAGGGAGTCACACTTGGGTTTGCAGTGTCTTTAAAGTTATTTACGTATAACCAGGTACATTGTCGGCCTAGAGACTCCGAAAATCTGTCCTACTATGGCTCTCGCAAAAGTTCTTGGCGCTGCGCAGTGGGAGATTTTGTGACATCAGCTACGGAACTCTCAAAATCCTACAAAACGGTTGTTTTGTGTGAAGAATCATGCCGTCCGGTTTTTACTCGTCTTACAACGAGACCTCAGGACAGGTTCCCTAGTAAAGTCATGGCGGTAGGTGACTTTAACACTTGCCGCACTTGCTTAATGCATATTGTCTTAGAAGTAGTTGGGTTCCCCTGCCTTCCTTTCTCTTGTAGTCTACCTCTCTTCCCCTCCGCCCTTTCTCTTCACTCGCTTTCATTCTACCACCCCTCCTTGCCACGCAGGTCTGCACCGGGAAGTTTTGCGAGAGCAATACACTTGTATAATCATCTTTACAGTCGTCATCCTCCCAGTATATAACATTTCAGCCGTCCACGTATTTCCTACGGCAACCCTTTGCCCATACGCTCCATGGCTAAGCTAGTCCTATCGTCCCATCTCAAGGTACCTTCGCATCTACACTTCAGTCTTTCCCCCGTCCCATTCAAGTAGACTTCCCTCTTGCGAGGCCGAGCGCCAGGCCGTTTTGTTTCCTCACCCATCCCCATTTGAGGGCACTTTCCGAATTTCCTCTCATCCTTACCTCAGTCCTCTTCGCCCCGTCCTTCGCTAGAATCCAAACATACTCTGACAAAATTTCCAAGCACACGGAGCTTGAATATTTAACTCGGCCGTATGAGTCGGGGTAGGCAACCGAGTTCAGTTTTTGCCCAGTTCCATGGGCACATCTTCCTCGCCCGACCCATTCAATTAAATGTTTCCGGAATGGTGCGGAGCGCTGCGTTGCTGTTTCTTTTTTAGATGCGGGCGTCACGAGATGGCACTGCGGTGGGCGCCCTGTGAGGATTTGGCGGCCGGCAGGATCGCTTACGCTGGCTTTTTACATTTTTTTTTTCATTCATTAACGGGGAATATGCTAAGGCGTGGCGGTGCGTTTAGTTTATTCGGGAGCCGGACATGTGGAGGGTTGCAGCGGGAGCAGTTTGGGTCGTTTTCTCGGTGACGCCACCAAGTCCGCCATCGGATGACTGTGACGGCGCATTCTGATGATGCAGCCCGGGGAGTAGGTTATCGGCCGACTCCGTCGCCGGAAAATCGTGGGCGTCGCTTTCATCTGCTCCGCTGCTTCCCCACGCACCTGACCCAACGCATTCCCTCACGCAACTCGGCTCCCCGAAGAGAATACGCCGCACCAGTCCGCAGCAACTGATGCAAGCACGTGTTTTGAGAGAGGTGGCGGGGGGAGGTCTTAATTTCCGATTGCCGAGGCAAGGAGAGCACGCGTCGGCGAATCTTCCCCTTTTGCCCACGAAGGGCTTTCTCTACCGTTCGTTTTTTTATTTAAAATGGCTGGGAATTGAATTTTGAGTGGCCCTCTCTTGCTTAACGCCTGTAATCTCAATGACATTTCTGGCGCCGGGTATTTCCCGGAAAGCTGCCGGCAACAGATGTCGTCGGATGTTTTTTATTATATTCAAACATTTGACTCAGGTATATTTTCTCCAAATTTACTTCCTGTAGAATCGCCTTGAATTCCCTGCTTAATCTTTCCGAACAAAGTGTTCCGTAGAACGTAAGGAGTTCTACGGAAATTGTCGTACTTTTTGTAGAACGAGTTCCTTTTCTACGGATTTCTACGTAATATGGGTTCATGTTCCGTGGAAATAATTTCGGTAGAATAAATTCATGCTCCTGATAACTAATTCCTTGCAAGCGATTCTACGGAAGGAAATGGATTCCACGGAAAACTTCGTGCTGTCCGTAGGACTAGATTCTTTCCAAATACTTTTACGGAACATGAGGTAACACAGGTTTCGTAGAAATAGTTTCGGTCAAATTCCTACACGGAAACTTGGCTGTATATTGTCTTTTAATAATATTAACTCCTATTAATAACATTTTCACAAAATTTCTTACTCTATGAAGTGATAGACATTCACTTGGTCCTAGGGAATTCTGCAGAAGGTCCTTGGGAATTCTGTAGAAATTCCTCAAAATATTGTTGCAGTATTTTAAGGAATCTCTACAGATTTAAGGAATCTCTACAGAACTGCCAAGAGAATTATGAAGAAATTTTTCTGAAGAAAGTGCACAGAATTTTCTAGCAGGGTTACCGTAGCTTTAGTATTTTATAAATATTACTTTAAAAAGGTTGAATACCTGTATACCTTTCTCATACATGGTGAAAAAAACCTTTGCTTCTTCGATTACTTTCTTATTTCGGGTAATATTCATACAATTTATTTGGAACGCTTTAGCAATGTTGCAAACTTATAATCGTATGTAAAAGATATTCGTTAAATTTTCAGGATGCATCGCGTTAAAACTTGTGAGAATCATGTATTATGGAAGTCATCATAATTTCACGGCTGCGATCTTGGGTTAGTGGCGTCTCTACAACCCAAACGGCAGCAATAGATTCAGAAAAGGAACATGCCCAATTGCAGCGTTACCGCTGATAAGAAAGTGGCAAGAAAAAGAGCGTGTGATATTTTTTCTACCATATCGGTACCAGTACGTGTATTAATGATTTATAGAAAGACGTATAGCTTAAATAAACATGGGAAAGTGGAAAAAGTCTTTCAAGCATCAATTCTGTCGAAAAAATACTTTTAAGAAGTTATTACGCGGCAGCATGGCTTCGTGTGAACGCAAATATGGGATTTGTCTCCGCCATACATACCAAAATCCTAGTCAAACTTATCTGGCGCTGGAATTTCTGCCATTGATTGCAATATGCAAGGCACCATGTGTACTCCCCTGTACCGCATTCCTTCCTGCGGCCTCGCATTTGTCCGTTCGTCCTATGCCGAGCGTGTGCGAGGAAACGAGACTTCGGTAGGCTCGTCCGTTCCTCGTCGTCCCGGAGAAGGTGACAGTGCATATGTTATATCCACCAGCCGGACACGGATCGTGTGACTCTGCAGTTAGCTCCAACCATGTCCTCCCTTCCACTCTGCGCGGGATCGTTAGTGTCCGGCTTGTGGGTGCCTTGCTGCCAGAGAATTCGCAGATGAAGAGGAGGGTGGGCAGCAGATAGCGATTCTCTTCCTTCGAAGATAAGCGAGGCATACCGTTCATTGAGAGGTTTTTTCTTTGACCAGAAAATTAATTTAAATATATATTACACGAAGTATGACGTAGCAAGAAAAAAAACGAAGATTCCCGTGAAATTGAGTGGAATTTGTACATAATGATGAAATAACACGTGCAATTTCCCACGAAAAATATTAACTTCCAACCCTGGTTTCAATGCTGATCCGTCACCTTCACCATGGTAGATGATGCATCAACATGGAAACCGGGTCGAAAGTAAAAATTTTTTTGAGGGAAAAATGCTTGTGTTATTTCTTCATCAGCAAAAAAAAAGTTTTCTAAAAAATGGAACACCGTCATAGTTCTAATTCAGTCGTAAAGGTTAATCATACAATGTGGAAGCCTTCTTCGCTTAAGAAAAAAATTGTTGTCGTCTTTTACAATTTGGAAGACAATTATGGAAGCTTTTGTACGATATTTATCATGCAAAATGTGTCTACATTAAAATTGACCATTGTTTTCAATTTAGGTTCTCGTCTATCCATAAACTTTTCTCGTACCTGCTTGATATGAGAAATGTTTTACCGCAAATATTATTCCTCAAAATTTTTATAAATAATAAAGTTATAAGTAATTCATTTTCCTAATCCTTATCAGTAATCCAGCGTACTTTCTTAACTTCACCAAATTTTCTCTCGTAATAAGTATAAGAGTATTTTCAAGCGCTTCGGTGGAAATTAAAGAGGTTTATTTTAGGAGTAATTGAGTCTCCATTGTTTTATCCTAATATGCAGCCTTAATTCATTGTAGAATCAGATAGCTGCTTCTTTATCAACCACAGGACTCATTTTATGCTTCAATTATCAAAAATATTTATAAATTATGAACTATAAAAGTTTATTCTTCTCCCAGACATATTTTGGGACTAAATCCACCTTTATTCTGACGAGACTTACTGGCTCTGAAAATCATGAATTTTCGTCGCTTGGGGTGCGAATGAATTAGATGCTAGATCTAATAATTTAAGGCTATAACAAGGTTCAAATCTCATTTACTGCCATCGTTACATAATAAATTACATATTAAAAATACATCTTACAACTCAAATGAAATATTTTTTAGAGTTTAATCATTTATTAATAAGGTAATCTACCGGTTAAAGGTAGGTTATAATGAAAGTCAGAGAAAATCCTACGGATTTGTACACTTTCAGAGCTCTCTCAGAGATATTATTTCTTTCTTCATCTCACAGTAAGTTCTACCCTTCTTCATCCTATCCATAAAAACTGTTCTTCCTCTTCCCATTCCCCGCTTGTCCAACATCTTTCCCTATATCTCGGCCTTCAGCAAGCCATCGCCCCTCATAACATCTTCCAACCACCCACCCTTCCTCCCCCTATGTCATCTAGAAGTTTCCTCCACTCACCAACCAAGTCAAGCACTTCCTCATTTGTCTTCCTTTCCGTTCTTCCTTGCTTTCCACCGCTTCTCCATCCTCCTCCACATCCACATCTTGAACGCTTCTAGCCTATTCACAGCGTCCACGTTGGTGCCTAATGCAACGCCACACTCCAAATGAAGCTCCTCACCAACCTCTTATTTACATCCTTGCTTATGGTCCCCATCATCAGCTCCCTTCTATCACTGAACGCTTACTTCGTTAGTGCTATGCTCCGCATATCTTTGATACCATGCCCATTTTCTTCCAGCGTACCATGAAAGTACCTAATTAAATTGTTGAAATTCCTCCAGTTATTACCCTCCAACTTTTATGAACTGCCTTGCTTTCTTTATCCGAGATAATTTCATTATTTTTGTATTATTATGATTAATTATCATTCTGTATTTCTCGCGCTGCTTGTCCAATGCATCTACTAATGCTCT
The DNA here is from genome assembly GCA_963573305.1 of Pyrrhosoma nymphula. Classification (NCBI taxonomy): domain Eukaryota; kingdom Metazoa; phylum Arthropoda; class Insecta; order Odonata; family Coenagrionidae; genus Pyrrhosoma; species Pyrrhosoma nymphula. The sequence continues at coordinate 97,135,209 of OY754332.1, read as the reverse complement.
CAATCCCTTCGATAATACACGTTGGGACCAACGATTTAACAAAATGCTAGGTCTGACGTCCATATAATTGGTTTTATTTAGGATTTGGCCACAACGGCTAAAAATAAGTTGAAAGGTGCGAAAATGATCCTATGTGGTATTCTTCGTAGAAGGGAACTACGAAGAAGAACTGTTGGAATACAAGAAGGAATCGATTTTTTTGCTCGCAAAATGATATGACCTTTGTTGACCCTTATGTTTGGGTCGGTGACAGGAATTCGGGCCAGGATGGAGGCTGCGACGACCATTTTAATAGAAAATGGTCCCAAGTTTTGGAAAAACTGTTTAAAAACATTACATGAAAACTCAGTGAGACGGGAAACCTGTGATAGATCCAAGTAGTGGATCCAGTTCGCTAGACAGATATAAGGTAAGGGCTTAAGAGTTTTGCAGGTAAACTGCCGAAGAATTAAAAATAAGGTAAGGGAATTAAAAACATGGGATGCATGAAATTCTGTCGTTGGGATCGGTACGGAGTCATGGTTTGGTGATCATATTATGTCAAACGAAATTTTTCCGCAATATTTGGCGGCCATTAGAAGAGACGAGGTTGGTTATGGAGGACGGTTATTTCTGTGCCTTTACCTGTGTAAATAGAAAGTTTATAAGTATCCTGGAATGGGTATGGGACGATTGTGAAGTGATATGTGTTCATGTCAAAAGTAATAGTGGAAAAAGTTATGAATTGCCTTGCACAAGAGTCCTAACGAAGAGATGTACGCACTCGACGTTTTAGCAGAAGTATGCGCGGAAAGTCCAGGGGAATATACTCTAACAGCAGGGGATTTGAACCTTCCGGGAATAGAGTGGTCTAAATACTCGGTCACGGTAGTGGGTGGGAGGGCACAGGAAACTGCTAATCGCTTCATAAAAGACAAGGGCTTTGTGCAAGTTGTGGATAAACTTACCCGATGGGCGTACACCCTTAACGTCATGCTGCAAAGACCGAACAATAGGGACAGGAAGGTAGAACATTTTCCGGTAATAATTGACCGTTCAGCTGTCTGTCTTTAGCTAAGCTGGAAAAAGACTCAGGGCAAAGGAGTAGAAAAGAAAATAAGCAATAAAACACGGCAGATAGTGATGATTTTCAGGCATTGTTAAAAGATGGAAATTTTGAATGGGTTGGCCGTCAGAACGTGGAGGAACATTGGGAGGCTTTTAAGGATTTAATGGAAGAAAGATTGCTTACTTAAGTTCCAAAAAAGATTCTCAAGGAAAATTCTATTCATTACAACTACGAACTCGGTAATATATAATAAAAATGATTTTCTTTGAGATTTATTGGAGAGCACAAATTGGTTATTTAATCTCCTTCACGGGTAGAGAAATGGGTATTCCTGCGAAGCGCAACTAATGGGTTTCTGTCAAAAAATCGCAGACTCTATTGATGAAGCAATTGAAGCGGATGCGATATTAGTTAACTTGTCATAAGATTTTGGCAAATTCAAGCATGATCGGCTCTTAGAAAAAAGAAGAAAATTACCGCCGCAAACAGACGGTAGAGAATAATTTTGGGCCAATGATTTCCTGAAGGTAAGTTTCTTTTGGATTTCTGCGATTAATCTATACTTTTTAGCAACAGTTTCGCCGTGATATTCTGCCGGCTTGATAAGGCTTTCTAAATCAACAATGAAAAATAAATAAACAAAATTAAGTGGTTATTATGTAGAATGATTAATTAATGCTTGATTTATTCAAAAATCTTTTCTACGTATAAGGAAGTTTGTAGCCATCTTATCTGTATAGGTTGTTAGGTCTTTTTTCTATTTCAATGGCTTCCCTGATGGTCCGTGGATAGTAGCTAATTTCTTTACCTAATACTTTTGCCCTTTTGATGTCAATACTGCGACCTTCTAAAAGTGTGTGCTCAGCCACGGCAGAGTGATGCCAATCTTTCTTCCGAATAGCCCGTTCGTGTTCCTTCAATCTGTATCCCATGGCCAACATATGATTTTCCGCAACTAAAAAAAATTTCGTATATGCCTTCGAACATTGTGGGAGATAATGGATCTTTAGCTCCTCTAAGTTGATCATAAACTTTGGAGGTGGTGTAAAATCTTGTAATGATGTTATGCTTCTTCATGATTTTACCTATGCGATCTGTTGCTCCCGCGATCTAAGGTAGCCCAAAGCGATAAATTATCCCAATGTCTCTTTCTCCTTAGGCTTCTAATTTCTGACACTTTCAATTAATTTATAGCTATAACCATTATCCATCAGTGTCTCCCTTAAATGTTTTATTTCTTCAGAGATGGAATTAGCATCCGAAACTCTGCAAGCGCGATCAAATAGGGTCTTGATAACTGATGCCTTTTGCTGTGGGTAGTGGTGGGAACGTGCGTTTCTTTATTGCGAAAATCTACGAAAAAGATTTCCTGGAGGGTTTAAAACTAATGGTAAAAGTGGGTGAAATGTGCTCCTAAGAAACAAGGGTAATGTGGTGGGTCCCACAAGGTAGCGTTCTCGGAACGCTTATGTTTTTACTTTACGTAATGATCTCCAGGACAACAATAAATCCCATACAAGACTTTTGGCTGATGATGTCTCTATCTATCTACCTAAAGGAAATCTATGTATCTATCTGTCTATCTATAGGAAATAGGAAAGGTATATAAAAGAAAATGGAGAAGGAGAACGATTTTAAAGTCCTTCAAATAGATATAAATAAAATGACAGCGCGCGTATTAAATCTTAGAAAGGATATAAATTTAACAAGTGTGACTTAATTACTTTTAGAAATAAATTAAATACAGGCAGCAGACACTACACATTTTTAGGTAAATTTATTTCTAAAAGTAATTGCGGCTTGTTTAACCAAAGATATAGGGTGGGGAGAAAACGTGGGATACATAAAAAAATCGTTTAAAAATTTCTTTGGGTGACATCTCAAGTGGAGCAGTAAAATTACTAAGAAAAAGGCATATAAGACCCTGATTAGACTAATTGTGGAATATGTGTCATTATTCTGGGACACGCATGAAGAAGGGGAAATAAAAGCATTTGAAATGGTACAAAGAAAGGCAGCCAGGTATGAAATGGGGAAAAATAGGAGGTCAGAGAGTGTAACTGAAATGCTCAATAATCTGGGTTGGTATTCACAGTGAAGGATAAGAACAGACTGCGGATTGTTCCGCATGCTTAAGGGAGAAAAAGCGTGGGGTAATTGGGAATGAAAGTGGAAAACCCGATCTACATAGAGAGGAATGATCATCAATACAAGGTGAAATGTCGTTTGCAAAGGAACAGTGTGAAAATGTTCTTATTCCTCAACAGGACTATTGTGGATTGGAACATTCTTCCTGCAGAACTATCGAGCCCTTTCCTGGCAATATTAATAACTTGAAGAAGAGGTGTAGAAAATTTATCTAGTATTATTGAATTTTTTATTATAAATTTGATTTTTTGTTATGCATTGTCGATTTTTAAAGCATTTTGTTTATTTCTCTGGAAAGCTATATGGTGTGTTGGTGTACTGGTATGAGGAAGCAGACTTCTTTAATACTCTTTTAGCGTCATATAGTGTAAAATCCCAGGTCTCAAGGGAGAGGGCTCTGCTTTTAACTTTGATGTGTACGCTCTTAATTCCTTGTGATTTATTCCGTTCCGTTTTATGCCCGAATGTTTTCAATGAAAGAGTTACTTTTGGAACTCAGTAATGCAGTAGCTTTGGCCTACATCTTGAGGTGGGATTAAATGTTTCTTCTTCTTTCCTATTTTCCACGAAGGTTATCGCACGAATGCGCAGGACTCGTCTATACGTGTTTCTTTAAAAATCACTATTTTTGCACCCTTGTATTAATTAAACCTGTAGCTTAGCGTCGTCACAAAAATAATTTAATTTTTTTCTCGCAGCCTCTATTAGAGATGAAGTGTATAACTTTGCATTTTGTTCAGTTTTAAGGCAGCAAAATCGATTGTGAAATGGAAAAGAGGCCCTCTTGCATCTTTGTGAGTCGTTAAAGTTTAAGTTGAAATATAAGTCCATTTTACGGTTTTTATGATATCACCCTGAGAAAGTATGGGATCTGAAAGACTTATTTGTAATTTCAAATCAGAAGAAACGTTCAAGTCGAAATTTTATAGGCTCTCAAAAGAGATCACTAACATCATAAAATGCGCGTCCTCCGTCACATATCATGAGTTTTCAGGGAACGTTTACGACATCAAAGGGTATCCAGTATATCCGCCACCCATAGAGCACAAATAGATGTTTTTTTATACCGACTTTGACCATGAACTCAGAGCCCACAGTACTGTAACAAAAATAGTCCACGTGAACCTGTTCTCATCATCATAGATAAAAGGAGACAATATATGTAACCGCACGGTATGGTAGCAAAAGGGAATGTTAAAGCCGTTTAATTGCGGAATCGGCCAACTTTAATTGATGGGATTTGTTGTTAATACTACAAGACCTTGGGTATTATCAGCGATATTGTCGTGGGGCCGTATCTATTGCAGAATGTAGAAATCGGTACCGCAGTACCGTATTTAGATTTATCCATAAAATGCAAAATGTAAATAATTTTCGACAAATCACCGCGTGATTTATAGAACTTATGGACGAAAAGAAGTTACACGAAAGAGCAATGTTGGGTGGATTGTTTTTAGTACAAAAAGCAAGTTTCAGTTCGTGTAAAAAGACGCTACTTATACTCACTTTTAACATACGGTCATCCTAATGAACAAAGAACCTTGTGTATTTTACCACCGAGGAATGGATAACGTGATCGGCTTCGTGGATAATTGTGTAAAACCTCAAAACCGGTCTAATTAAAAACTCCTCATTGGAAAACTGCTAAGAGCTCTTCTTTCGTTATGTCCACCACATCAGTTCACAGCAACATTATGTGCTCATTCTCAAGAAGAATCAATTGCTCTTATCCATTTATGTGAGCATGGATCTAGGGTTATTCTAGCATTTCGTATATACCTTATACTTTATGGTCTAAGATATTAAACCTCGTAATTTAAGGACTCTATACCACAATCTTGTACGAGAGGCGAATAAATGATTCACAAACAAGGTCAGTAGCATGGGAGGGGTAGATTCGGCGTCCATCCATGAAGCAATGGTGGAGCGGGGTGGCCAGAGGCTTAAGACTTTTTAGTCGTCCGCCGGCGATCTTAGGGGAAAAGAAGAGGAAATATAGCATACTTAGTGCTCGTAAGGGGTTCGAGGGAGCTCATTTCATGGCGAGTAGTCATCCGACCCAACCACAAAACCCGACACTCTCCCCCCTCCGTCACTCCGCCTCGCCCCAACACCCCCTTGCATCCCCGCCGCGCCGGTATTAGCGCGGCCCCGCGTCCTGCATCCGCCCAAAAGAAGAATCTTTCTTAATCATTCATCGGAATCACTCCCGATGAACCCGGGAGCTGCCGTCTCGGTTTGTTATCGGTGAGGGGGGAGGGATAGGGCGGTTTTATAGGGGAGGATGGCATGTGGTCTCCTTCACTCCTCCACTCCCACTCCGAGCCCTCCCCTTGCCCTTAATCGCCTTACGCCCGGATAGGGTCTTCTTCCGTGTCCTGCACCCTTTTCGCCTACGCCTTCTCCTCCGGCTCAACCGCCAATCCCATCACCCTCCTCACCTCATTTCCCGCCATCCCTCCCATGATTCCTCGGTCCCCGCCCCGCAAAAATCCAACAACCCCGATTTTTCTTTTTGCTTTTTATTTCCCTTGCCGCGTGAGGGTTTGAGAATGGGAGGGACCTTTTCCTTCCCATCCCAGCCGGCGACGCCGTCTACAACCTCTCCCCCCGAGCATGTAAACCCTCCCTCTATCCACCTCCCTCCCCCTTCCTTTCCCTCCCCCCACCCCCGCATGCAAAAGCCGAATCTCGTTAGGGCGAACTCGGGAGTTCGTGGCCGTTCAGTAAATTTGCTCCGGAGGAAAACCAAAATCCGCTATGCGTACATTTCCCTCGTTCCAGGTGATAAGGAGATCTTTCTCGTTGCGTTTCTCCGCCCCATCTCCGGCTTCGTCTTCTCCCCCCGCGGAATTTTTGAAAGCTCGCCCGCAGGCATTGATGCGGGGATTTTTATGTGCCCACATATCTCTTGGTTGATTTTTTATTTCGGTGAGTTACAACCTTACGAACTCATAGCTTGTACTTCATTGGAATCGGCCCTCAGGTATTATTTTCTGTGATTTTTATTTGTACGCTTAATTAGTACCCGAATAGGATGGTTCCGCCAAGGGCTCAGACCTAATAATTGAGAGTTTAATAACCTCTGGCATTCACTAATTGCATGGAATTCTTTTTTACTATTCTCACCTGCCAATTACTGGATATACCTCCTGGACTGGCGAGTTCATATTGTAAAGGTCTCTCGGTTTGCCGTTTCTTTCTCTGTGAGCCTGCAAATTTTCCCTGCATGTAATCCATTGTGGTAGAAAAACACTCATTGTAGACGAGTTGCAAGGTCTATTTTTACCAACCTCGATTTAAACAACATTGTTCACAAAGGTATAGATGACGAAAACGTGCTAAAGGTTTGTAGCACACTCTTTAAATATAGATTGGCAGTGCTTCGGAATCCCTGTAATATGATACAGAAAATGAATGTTTCTATTATAATGGCTCCAATGCGAGGAACTCAAGTTTTGTTCTTTCGTCATAACTCTATGTACCCTACATTAGATGAAACAATTTGAATCTGATACTTATGCATTGATCGAATGAAAAATAATAAAGAACAGCCTGTGATTGAAATTACAACAAGATTGAGTCATAGTGTAATGTATTCGTTCCCCGTCATTATTTTTCCTCTCATTTTATGATGCACGTGATGAAAACCATTGAAGGCGGAAGAATTAAATTACCTTATTTTTTTCACTTGTAATATTCTGGAGTCAAAACCCGCGTCATGGTAATAAATATTACAAGTGGAATTAACTAAGGCATTTTAATTCTTCCGAAATGAATAACTTCCATAAAATGAAGCCTACAACCGTTTCCTTTGTTAACTTGAACTTAGTGAACGGAAGAATTGAATTTAGTGATCGGTAGTATTGCTGAGAATCTACTGTTGTTTTTCTATGAATGTTATATATATATATATATATATATATATATATATATATATATATATATATATATATATATATATATATATATATATATATATATATATATATATATATAAATATAAACTTTGCCAAAAGTGGGGCGGAATTAAATATAGACACAAAACAAGAAACACTCGCAAAATAAGTTCTGATATTTCGGCTGTCTTCGGTTGCAACCTTTTTCACAGAAGGAAGGTGACACTCGTGTAGTCTTTATAGAGTTTCAGATTCATGGATACATTATGCGAGCCATTAAAATGAAACCCATTGATTTCCATGTGGCGTGGGTTGAAGGACTTGCTAACAAAAAGAGGCATGACTTGAATTCTCTAGATATAACGTACACCATTATTTCACTCAAATACCAGAACCTGATCTTCAAAAACTTTTGTGGGTACTAATGGATGATATACTCTTGATATTGGTACCTAATATTTTTTCGATGCACCAGTATCTAATATTTTAGCGTTCAAAACTGTCCTCGGCAAAAAGGAACGTTTCCCAAAACTGAATGATACTTCGTTAAAAGTTTAAATTTCTGATTTTTGTAATGCCTTTAGATGTGCCTTTTCGACTAGTCTCAAGGTATATCAAAATACGAGGAAGTTTTTTGTAAGTCAGAGGTTCTCGTAAAGACAAATTGGGGAAAATGTTTCAGGACTCTAACATGCCCTTTTTATTTACAAGAAGTGCTCCCATTAGGGGCCTCCACCTGGCTTTGCTTATCGAAGCAGGTCTATGCGTTTACTATGGTCCCTATCTCGCCAGTCTACGTTTGGGTGAAGAAATTTTAGCCGGACTGAATTTCGATTCTCTCCTCCTCCCTCTATCACGCCCATGTAGTTGTTGATAGGCGTACTTATGCCCCTGGACATACTCTTCATTCTCTCGTTGATATATGATGATACCTCACAGTGATTAACTTAAATATATTTCACTAAAAGTGGAATTTACTCTTGTGAAATGTATGGTTCAACACCAGGTAAAATTAATTTACTAAAATTAGTTGTCACAATCCTATCACTTATCCATTATACTGTACTGACTTTCAAAGCATACAGGAATCTTTCATTTGATGGAACTTCATCCAACGTCGAGCAGCAATGATGGGATTCAGTGAAGTTCGGTCCCTTAGTTTCAGATAAAATGTTTTATCGTAGTTAACCTATGTTACCTTACCTTACATTCACTTGCACGAAAGCGTTATATAGAAGAAATGTCGACCTTGTTTTCGTAGAATTGGAATCATTTGTATTACTCTGAGCCTTAAGTAAACTCCTTAAGGTTTGTAGCTCTTTAAAAGATGAATGTTAGTTCTTCGATGCAATTAATATTTTGAGCGCTGGAAAATATTTTCTGAACGGAATATGTCAGCTCATTTTCCGAAAGATCACACAATTGCTCTCAGAGCAGAGCTCTCTCGTTTTGAGTTCTATCATAAGAAAAAAGTTTTTCATAGCTTCCCGGGAAGTGTGTTCCCTCACCTGGTTTATCATTTCCTGAAATTTCAATTGTGAAGTGGGAACTCCCTAGTTCATCGGGAAAAAGTCTTTGAATGAGAGGAAAAGTAAACTACTGTTGACTTAATATTTTTGGGGACAGGAATGGTTTTTCCTTTGAAAGGAAAGTAGTTGACAAAAAAAATAAATTTACATACATTATGGTACCATAGATTCCGAGTCTACGTAAAATTCTGGTAAATAACTTGTGAATCCATGTTCATTATTAATTTTCCGTTGCAAGCTCAAATAATACAAATCCATGATGATTAAGATGAAATTCCAATAAATTTTACCAGTTAAGGCCCAGTAGCAGGCATTGTAATTGAACACCATGCTGTGATACGATAAAAGACATCGAATTGGCTTCAGTCTCATGGTCTGTAGTTATTATTTTCAATATTATTGAAGCTGTAGATATCCATGAAATGAGTTTTATGCTATCTATAAACAAACAAATGTGTACGCATCCAATTTTTTGTTACAATCATTGATTTCGTCATACATACGACATCCACTTTATTAAAGAATTCATAATCAAAGTCAGCATTAATTAAATGCCTGCGAAAATTTTGTTTCTTAAGGAAAACTCTGAAATTTTTAAAAATAATTTTAGTAAAATAATTCCATTTCCAAAACATACGACTAGTAATTAGTGTCTCAATTCCATTCAGTCATATTTTGAGATTAAATTGAATGCCCCTTCATGGCATCCAAAAATATTTAACCTTATTATTTCAACCAATTTATTATTAATTTCTGTCTTCTTCCCGGCATATTACATAATTTTCCACTACGTGAATGGAGTATGTTTTACCTCTGCGCTCTGGAATGCAGAGGGAATAAATCTGTCAAGTGGCGAGAAAGAAGTTTAATGTAACTAACCGCATTCTCCGAAATCCCGCTAACCGCTAAAAATACTGTTTCATTGTATCCCGTGACTACGTATAGTGGTCGAAAACCCAAAAACTTAACAAAATAATACCGTTGTTACTTCGGCGTATTTACAGGAGATAGTGATGGTTTCTAGTGTTTGTTGAGCCCCTGAAATCAGTTTTGAAATCATTTTTGCTGTATCTGTGAATATCAGTGTTATTTCGGTATAGATAATTAATTATTTAAACTGTTTATAAAAGCTGACAGATTAGAATGAAACAGTGTCATCAGTCAGTATGACTCCTTAGATCTATATAATCTTTCACAAATTAATTGAACGCAAGACGCTACAATTTCCACAGTTGTAATTGATCTAGACTGGAAGAGGGATTGGAGCACATGACCAAAATTTTTGCAATAGGGCGTGCTAATAACATTAGACCAAAGCTTGATACAAACAATAATTCAAATTATTTGCATTAAAAATGTACTTTAATTCACGTTTTCACATAGAAATTTTTGCAATAAAACAAATGTCGACATGCGCGAATTGGGCCCAATTTATCTATTTACAGATTTAGGCAAGAAAATTTCCAAGTGAAATTTAAAAAATAGGTAGGTAGAATAGGATTTTATAGTAGTATCGGAACTTGGTGGCTGTCGCCTGGGTGAAACCTAATGTCAGGGAGGTGAAGGCTCGAGTGGAAGTGTTTGCCAAAGGAGTGGGGACGAGAAAACATCTCTATGTAGAAAATGTGACAAACACAACTGCATTTAACTCGTGAGGGCAGGAAAGTCTCAGCAGCGCGTTACACGGCAATGTTTATGATCCAAACAAAGCTGCATCAAAGTAGGCTGATATTGCTAACAACCTGCAAGAGAAACGTATGTAAAATTTGGATCAAGAGCCAACTAGAGCCAAAAAGTTGATGTGATTTGAAGATTTAGCGTTTATTAAGTAGGCAATGAAGGTTTGTGACCTTGGGAACCATTTTAGTAAAACGCGGAGACTATCTTGATCCTCAATGTGGTGGAAGTTCGTGGGGAAAACTCTTGTACTGAAAAGGGCTTCTAAGTAACCGTCACCACGTTTCGCTATGACTATACTACGCGGTGTAGCTCAGAGGAAGCTAACTGTTGTGGCTACACTCCCAATGCCATTTAATTGGCTTTATCTCTCTGGATCCCACTTGGGGTCAATGTGACTGAAATGAATTCGCAGCTCACCTCAGGAGGAATCATTTCAATCAACTCTGCGAAATCCGCGGCTCAAGGTACTTTTGTGTGTTTTTTTTCATCTTTTTCTAATCATAGTAGAGCTTTCTTTAAAGTTTAGGCCATTTTACAAGCAGGAAGTAAGTACCTAGGTACGGTTCTATTGACAAAGCAAAAACTTTGATTTATATGAATGAACTTTATTGTAATTTACTAATTATATATATGCTGGGCTTGATAAATTTATTTATGACACATGACTTATTTGTTTCACCTCATACGCTGAAGGATTATTATCTTTTTATATTTATTACGGTGAATACTATAGTTATTCGTATAAATAATTGAGAAAAAAAAAAGTGTGCACTATTTAATTTATGACGGCTGAGGGATGGGCATTATTCAACTTTTTGATTACATCTCTCTGAAGCACGGAGCCCAACGTACTGTATCCAATGGAAGACGGCTTCCATTATAAGACATATATCTCAAAAAGGTGTGCGGAAATTGTGTGGCTCACTTGTATCAGTGGAAATATGAGATTGTATTCTTCAATTAAGAGGCCAAATTCATTGGATTTTATGTGAAGTGGTATCTCAATCAAGCTACCTTAAAAGGCATCCAGATTTTCCCCTCCCACCCACAGGCATTTTCCTTACACTCCTATTGTCGGTCTCCGCGATTGGAATGATGAAAGTTCCCCACCGTCACTTCCATAATGCTCGAAATCCATGTCTACATCTACTACTACATCTACAAAATCCTAGCCACCTCAGGGGTGTGTGGCAGGGGGTTATAAGTCACCAACATGCATTATACTATACCCTAAAGTAATTGTAACTACGACTAATTATGCATTAGCATAAATCACCAATGCTTGTTACGAGGCGAAGTCTCACAAGCATGCATTACACTACAGATATGCTCACAATGGAGAGGGACCGTTAGTATATATATGTATTTTGCAACTACACAAATGGACAGAGACTCAAGACTTATGCACGCTAAAGCATGCACGCTGTTAGTACTAGGTAACAGTCAAGGATTCAAGTACTAGGGAGTACAACTACCACTAAGAGCTACACTACTTATCGACAAACCTAGATAAAAGTCTCATTGGCAGCTGTTATGGTCCGTTACAGTTAGTGGGAAAAATGACATCTTAAATCTGTCCGTTCTGCAGTCTAGTTCCCTAATTTTATTCTCATGATCTGATCTACCGTAGTATGTTGGATTTTTTAGAATACTAACAACTTTGTCAGAGAATTGATCGGTTTGGAACTTTCATAATAGATAGAGTCGACATATGTCAGAAAAAATGAGAGCTATGTGATGTTTTCCTCCTCCCTTATGTAACAGCATATTTTTTTCAATGCATGCTTTAAGGGAATCTTGCTATTATGGTACAAGAATGACAAAGAGTTGTAACATAACTATGGTTTTGAATTAACGTAATTTTATCCCTGCCACAAACGAATTTTCGCGTAATGGAATAATTGTAAGTGGAGTGAACAAGCATTTTTGAATAGAGAGATTCCTGTAACAAAAAGTGTTAACCTTATCGGGTAACTAATATGCTTAAAGGCATGTGAGAGAAGTTCTCCACCAAGCTAATTGGGATGAACGAAACAATTTGAGTGAACTCGATTCTCTCAGGCGTTACTCTGTAAAATTCCATTTTGACCGAATCAAAACAAACTTTGTAAATTTTACAATGGATTTTATTCACTACGACCGGTTTCATCGCATAAGCGACATCTTCAGGTGAGGATCTCCTGAAGATGTAGCTTATGCGATGAAACCGGTCGTAGTGAATAAAATCTATTGTAAAATTTACAAAGTTTGTTTTGATTCTGTCGAAACAATTTGGTGTATGGGCAGGCAAGTTTAAATTCGTGATATCCTTAATTTAGAAATATTCTTCACTACAAGTAAATAGAATGTTTCAGACATTAAAATTCCGTTTACCAATGCATCACGTTAGGAATCAGAGTAAACTTGTGCATAAAGTTTTGTTAATCAGTGCGATGAGGAACATTGTCATCCACTTTAGTCATTCTGTTTTCCAGTTTTTAAAGTTTTCTCACTTGACCCTGATGGATTTGTAATTGTTTACAAGCAGCGAAATTCTCCCCCCTACAGCCGGCCACGACTCAAGATACACTCTTAGATTTCCATGTGCGCGGCAAGTTTCAAGCGCACGGCTCCCTTACCCACTCGACCCATGAGGGAGTTACGTTCCGCTCAGCAAATTGGAAAATTCATCACGGGGGAAAATCTGGTCTTATCTCCGAGCGAGATTCTTGTCCGGGAAGGCCACCGCCCCTTTCATCTGGCTTCCCCAAGCACTCAGCGGCCTTGCTCTTCTTCCCTGCAACTGCTTAGCTCACTTGCGGTGATAAAGTTTCCCTATCTCCCTTGGAGAGAAAAAAAAACTTGTAGCGTACCTCAGTCATTTTGTCCGCAGCCTGAAGATGTTATCGCGCCGTCTTCAATAGATTCCGGCCGACTCACCCCGCCTTTAGGAGGTTGATGCGCGTTTTGTTTATGCATAGATTTGCCTGAAAATTTGCATTTGTGTCCTTATTAGTTATTTCTATAGATGAAGTGACAAATTTGACTGTTACCAAATTGGTTTCTTGGAAATTAAATGCTTTTTTTTTTTAACACGTAGCCATATTTCTCATAAAAATATTTTTCGAAATAATTTGAATACATGCGTACAGATTTTCTCCTTAACGCGAAAAAATGCGTATTTTAACGTTATAATATCTGCTTGGTTTATAATAAATGTCGATGTATCATACCGAGTTCAAGAAAACGTATTAAGGTATAATCTGTGCTTAAACTCCGAATTCCACGCCCAAAACCCATGTCATAAAAACCCTTTAACTATGGCAAAACTTTGTAAGTTGTGTAACTCTTTTTTATTTCCATTACAATCTATGGTGATTATCAACGTTTAAACAGCTGCAATTAACTTAAATGTGGCACAAGAATTTTCGAGTCCTTCCCGGGTGGAGTATTCACCACCCAGGACATGATTGTGTGTGACTCCTCCTTTGTTGAACTGTAATGATAATTTATTAAAATATACTTACGTAAAAAGAGCATAAGAATGAGAGTCATCAGGAATATCATAAAGGACGTCGAAGTGAAGAACTGCGCAGGAATGAAGTGGTTATCTGATATGACAGTGGTGTGGAGAGCTGTCGCAAGATATCTTCAGTTTGATGAATGCTTATGATGAGAACCCTTACCTGTGTTCCTAAAATAAATCATTACCATTATCATGGATTGCACAGCTCACGACGCGAATCATTAAAAATCAACTCTCGTGAAAACTGTTTAAACACAGGACAGAGTGATAAAAACATACCAAGATCTTATGAAATACTTATGAACCTTATGTTATATACTCAGTATGCAGGCTTTGTTTTTCTATGATATGGTAGTGTTGTCAATATTTCGCTAAATGTTACCAAAAAACTATTAATATCCACATTTATATCTAGGATCTATTTTATAGCAGCGTAATAAAGTCGGTGATTGCATTATAGGGTATACATTTATTACATTTCATTCAAAGAAGCAAATTATATTCTTAAAAGAACATTTTTTCGTATTAATCGAGCAATTACTTGATAAATTGTTTGCTTAACTCGTACTGTCGACATCAGTTTAACGACATATTTTTAATTACCTTTCCAAAACTTTTCAGGATCTAATACGATTATTCCTCGACGTAATTAATAAAATATTTGACTACCTGTAAAACTACTGCATTTCTAGGGCAATGCTCAAATGGTACATAATTTGAGCCAACTATCAGGACAATATATCACGCTTATCTGAGACCTTGAGTCAATAATGTCAGCAAAATGGTAACGGGAACTCACGTGGAGGTGAATGGGCGCGATGGATCTGCAAAAACTGTTACGCTTAACTGTCTACTATACATTACGCCAACCAAAAGTTAGGCTGTGATAACGCACGATGCAATAGTAGGGGAGATTTCCAGTCTCCAGTGGTCAAAGTCGGGGACGGTACATTTCCTAGACTTGTTCAGGAGAGAGAGATTCGGCCACCGTCTCCGCCATCTTCCTCCAGCGGAGCATTTCCGGCCTTCATGCAGATAATGTCTCAAACGGTTTCCGTCAAACCGCAAATCGTTCTGTTCCCTCTTACACTGATGGGTGCGGCGGAGGAGGGCATTGGAGGGAGCGGCAGCGAGGTGCGGCGGATCGGCGATCGGCCTCCATGAGTGAACGTGTGCCTAAAAATACTTTGAGGGAGAACTGGTCTATTCCAGTCATTAGATGGGATATATGTGGTATTTTAGCTTAATTAGTTTTAAGAAGCTGTTAGTTTACGCGTTAATACAAATGACGCAAAAACTTTGTTTTCATGCACTATTTTTTGCATAAAGCTACATCTTTTTATTCAAGCCGTGGAGTGTAACATCTTCCAAACTGACGTTTGTTTGCGATTTCATATTGAGTTTGTGATTAGTAGCATCTTTATTTTATTATAATATGTAACTAATATGTTAATTCTCATAATTAATTTAGAAACCCCTGTTCGGGGAGTAGGTAATTTGCGCGCATACTGCCCTCCATGGATGTCGTAACAGTTTCCCAGAAACCTTCTCCGGGATCGAACTTGCATTCCCCGTCACCGGTGACAACCATGATATGCGCAGAACTTACCATCGAGAGTTGATGACGCAGACTTTGTACGATGTGTGGCCGGTCCGTGCGATCAGTGACATTTATTTAGAGCCACGAAAGTAATGGGAAGACCAATTGATGGGTTTTATTATAATAAATGTACCCCTGGTATTACTGGTCGGGACACGAGGTCGTCGACATTAGCCGTCGACGCATGTTCAAAAGTGGACAGGAAGCGTGAGAGAAAAGGACTAGGTGCTTTGGCTGGGGTGGATTAGGGGTGGGCGAGGGGGAGGCGGTCCCAGAGACACGTGGATTGGGAGACGTCCTTACGTTGACGAAGTGGAGGCGGCGAGAAGATAAAGGCGGGACTGAATTACGAATGACGATCACGGGGAAAAGTTCAGAATTGGGTTGACTGCTTGGTAGGGGCGGGTTTGTCCCCTTCGTAAGAGATCTAGAAAGGATCGTTAAGATGAAAATACGGACGATAAGGATGGAAAGGTGGGGGGGGGGGGGGTAGGGAGAGACGAGTAGAGAATGATTAGGAGTTCTTTCGGTCCGGGTCGCTCGTAAGCGAGGCTATTTTAAGTAAATTAAGTATCGATTTTCTGCGGGATAGTGTCCGCTTGCAGAGGGGTGTGTAGCCCTCGGCCATCTCCTGCTGCTAGTTGGAAGCCTTACTCACTCCGTTTCAATAAGGGGCGACTCCGCTATTTTTTTTACGGCAGTTCTGTTTCCAATTACGCGGCATAGATGTAGTGGTCTGGTGGTGTAATTAATGGGTGAATACGGCGAAAATCTAAGCGATAAGGCTGATTACTACTTTAACGACTTCCCAGTAGCGACAATACTTTGAATTTCATTTAAGGAACGGCATGGGGATGCTCGACCAATTACCACGCCATTGATTACTTTTCATTCAACCGTCCATATTCATCATGATCAGCATTGTTTTCGATTATCTCTTTGACATAAGGTCGGTCATGTCAATCGGATGAGCAAGCTTTCAAACTTATTAATTATACACAATGAAATCGGATTATTATTCCTTACCTTCTGAAATCCATCTCCTCCGTCGTACCCCAAGGCTCAAATCTCTCCCTGTTTCTTTTCAGCGTCTTAATAAACGACATTTCCATCCCGCCCCCTCATTTAAGCCTTAACGTGTGTCAATGACAGTTATTTTCTCCGATATTATGCAAATCAATGATCCCTCCAGTTCTTGCATATGGCTGTCCTGCTTGGGGCTCAATATCTCACTCTCATTGAAATAAACTAAAAATCCGAACAACAAACTGTTCCACCGCCTTGCCAAATTCTCCTGAGTACTTCCTAATGGCAACCTTGTCGCTGATTTAAAATGTCGATCCTCAGCGCCTACCTCGAAATTCTTGAGGTAACTTCAATATCAGCCTAGGCTCTCTCAGTAATCCTCTACTAGGACCCATGTGGAAATGAGATAAAAACCCTCACTTCAAACATCACCTCCATAAGGTCCGCACTTCTCTGTAACTTCTAACTTAATAATAATCCAGGAATATTAACCCATACTTTACCAACGTAATCTGTAATTAGACCGCTCCGCTCCTAAAACTTGACAAAATCCTGCATAGTTGCGGGAACCATCGTAGAATATGTTAAAGATCAGTCCTTATTTTGCCTTGTGGGAATTCTTATTTCAATATTATTATTATGAAAAAGTTGCTACAAGGTGGTAAAATTCATATTAATATACAAAATTTTAAATAATTGATTTCCACAAACGCATCATATAGTTTTCCAAAGAAATAAAGTAAGTTATTTGAAAATCAACTAAGCAAAATAAAAAAATCAATTAAAACATGAAAAATCAATTGTGTAAGATAAATTTTCTAAACATCTTCTTAAAAATATTAATATTTTTATGGAAGAGCTCAATAATTTCTGCAGGAAGACTGTTCCAACCCACAATTGCCCTGTTGAGAAAGAAGAACTTATTTACAATTGCCCTTTGCGACCGATATTTCACCTTGTATTGATGATCATTCCTCACTATGTAATTTGGGTTTTCCTCTTTCTTTCCCAGTTCCCCCCATGTTTTTCTGCCTTAAGTGAGTGGAATAATCCGCATAGTCTGTTTATTTTCCTTCTCCTTCGCAATTAACCCCATCCCAGACCATTTAGCATTTCAGTTACACTTTCTGACCTCTTATGCTTCCCCATTACATACCTGGATGGCTTTATTTGTACCTTCCCAATGGTTATCATATGCCCTTATTCGCGTGGGTCCCAGACTAATGACACATTACAAAATGAGTCTAATCAGAGTTATGTGCCTTTTCCTTAGTGGTTTTACTGCTCTCCTTGAAGTTAATCATCGCCCAAATTAATGTTATAAATGATTTTTTTGCTATGCCCCCACCCTAAATATTTGGTAAAACAAGCACCTAATTTTTTACACCTATTAATTTTAGGAATACGTTTTCCTAAAAATTCCTGATGTATCTGCTAGATGTATTTAATTTATTGATAAAAGTATTAAATTTGACTACATAAGAACTTATTTTTGTTGAATCTTTGCATTAATCACCAAGATATACAAGTGAAGATATTTGCGAAATTAAGTGGGCAGTTAGCCTTCAGGTTTACAAGGTTTATCTATTCGTAGCTTCATGGCCGGATGGGCATTTCTCAGAATAGATGTATGATCATATATCATCTTTTAATAAAAAGGTATCATTTGGATATTTCCTCTACAATATTGGCCATGCCACTTCATTTACGAGGCCATGGTGTTCACCTGAATCGTAGTGATTATTTTTTAGCTTAAGTTTTGTTAATAGTGAAAGGTAGAGGAAACTTTAATTCTAATCACAATACTGATCTTATGCATAATTATTTAATTTTATTTCTCAATTATTTAAGTCCATGATTAAATTATAATTCTTCCATGCAGTTTTCTGAAATTGCGTAAACCCTGAAACTACCTTTTAAGTTGAAGATTTAGTTAATACGAGTAATACTAAATGGAAACTTTTGGAGAACTCAAAGAGTACTAAATAAAACTGCCTAGTTATATCTGGAGGATTAAGGATATCAAGGATGGATTATATCTTGCGGTTTATAAGGACAGCCAGTTACCCTCAACCAGTTGTACTCGAGTGCTTTAATCCCACCAATGGAAAATATAACAGGCGTATTTCCAAAACTCTTAGCCTAATGTTTACTAATCTGTGGGGGGTACCATGCGTAATTTAGCCGCGTAGAGCATCACCTGATATGACATTGATTTCTCTGAATTTATCTGGTCCTGGCCGGACCTGGTGTTCTGTGGTGTGTTTTAGTGGTTACTAGATGGAATTGTCAGCATTTCTAACTTCAAATGAACATTTTTATCCAAGTCTTATCAAGAATAATAAGAGCGGTGAGAGCAAAGGAGTTGGAAAGTTCTGCATCATCACTTGTAAATTGGAGTACCTTATGCGTACCTTAAGATCCCGCTGAATCAACATTGTTTTCCTGTCAACAGTCGAATATTATTAGCGTGCACTTCATCAATCGACTCAGGGGAATTATTTGATTGGGATACGAGCCTTATATACGGATGTACTTCATACTGATAGCTAGGAGTGAACAATAGGAACCTGTGCTTAGAGTAGAATGTTAGTTTTAAATGAAACTGCATAAAATCCCCCTGCCGCTTCTAAGTGAACTTCCGTATATTTGTATTTGAATTAATGGGACTCCTATTTATGTCGGTGTTTTTGTGTTGTAGAGAAGAATTTTATAACTATTTACCCAAGATACACCGTAGGTTTTCACGATTAAGATTGCTGTATTTTCCATTGATTTATCACATTTTGGTACTTAAATCAGTGAGTAATTCCTCCGGGATGACCGTTTTTGCGTTTTGCCATCGATTTCGAAGAGTTTTACCTGGTAGCGGAAAATGTTGAGGCCAGGATAGCCTCTAAAAATCTACCTGTTTCCTCCTTGCGCTCGTCAATGAGTCAGGTCTGCAGAATGAGGGTGCGTGATATGTTGATGCCGATTCTTCAAGCTGCTGAAATATTTCTACGTTAAGTGGACTCTGTGGTATTCTAAGTCCAATTATTGCTATAAGCCATGAATAATGTATTTGGTGGAAATGAATACTTTAGTATCTAGAAATATGGATTCATATTTTAAATTGTTTATTTTGTCAACATCCCTTTTTGTCAACCATTTCAACTTTGGTGCCATCAGAAATTAAGGTATCACTAGATATGGTTTTTACCAGCTTCTGGGGCATAATAATAATGCTGCGTTACACTGAGTAAAGTTTCGTTGAAAAACATTAGTCTTCTGTAAATACGCGTGTGTGCTTTTAATAACCCATCAAAAGCTATCTCAAGTCGTGTAGATAATTTAAATTGGATCATCAACATTAAGCTACCTCCACTCGAAGCAAAACGATGATGTTCGTTAATTATAAGGTAAGCATCGAAAAATGTGTTCTAACCTCTCGCTTAGTTTACGACAAGTGGTATAGAAAATTGGATGCTGAAAGCAGAAATAGTATACATTATTATTACCTCAAATATATTTTCAGACAGATATTATGAATTCATGTACCTCCATCCTGAAGTAAAATTAGCTATAGAAAAATCATTGTTTTTAGTACCGACTAATCTTGATCAAGCTAAAATAAATTCAGCACGTGACAATTTCGCACTGCTCCGCTGGTAGATATGGAGAAAGCATGGATGAATCTGTAGAAATATCAACGACAGGTATATTTTATACTTCATGTACATCAATACCAAGGTACGTACCCTGGGGATTAATAGGAGAAAGTTTGCATGCAAATCAACTGGCAAAATGCCATCGTGACATGACAGCTAGAATATAAACGTGGTTTACAGTACCATTCATTTGTATGGCTGAGCCTTACTGGAGATACTGCGGTGGATTACAGTACAATCATACTGAAAGCTTAGTGCTTAACACTCCAGGACTTAATCTGGTATTCGTTGAATTTCATTGGAGAGGCAATCGTAGAAATTAAGGCTTCAATCACTCAAATAAACTACTTACGGGTCAACAAATCTTATCTGCCCTTTGCTTTTCATTTATTTACCTTATTGTTGCTTTTAACAGAGCGGTATGACAACATAAGTTGAGGCACGTGAATAAACTAATCCCACTTTGCAACTTGGCTTGAGTTCGAAGCCTCCAGTCGAAATGCGTCGAAGGACAATGTAGTGGTTTGGGAAGTGATTGTGAGGAATGATTTTATGATGAGGGTGAGTGGTGGAATAATTGAGCATTTGGATGATTATGTGTTCCATTACAGAATGTTTGTGAAAGATAGGAGGGTAAGTAAAGTCTAAATCAAAATTAATAAATGAGCGCAAATGCTGTAAGGAAAGTAGAAAGAAGCATGCAGAGTGAATCAAGGAATATATGTTTGTCCAAGGTAGCAAAAATTACAGTATTAACAGAGGCTAACAATTTTAAGGTAACGTTGTTCTTAAGAGGCTTCATATTCCTTTGGATAAGGAATATTAGGCCAATTAAGAACAGGATGGCCTGAATTAATCAAAGCACATTAATGTGACTGAAGAAAAAGAGGTATTTATGGAATGGACAATGTGGGAAATTATCAAATCAGGGACAGGTGACAGCGTGAAAGCACTATCACTGAATATTCAATTTTTAAAATGTGCCTACTCTAAATTCGAACGTCGTAATGAGAATGAATGCATGTAATAACCGTTACTCAATGATATCGGTTTCTTTTTTCCTAGACACCTTTATTCCTCACTTCCCAAGCTGTAGACGATATAGCAAATATATTTTAGCACTCAGTCCATTGCTTGTCGGTGGCACTGTGGTTGGTGCAGGAGCGTCTTTTGTTGAGGCAAGTGAACGTTATGAGGCGTGGTCTCGTGGTTACTGGGGGCTAGGAGGACGACGCTTCGCTCGTCCTTTCAATATGCGGCGGTGGCCAAGGTGCGGGATAGTGAGGCCTCTTGGTCGCGGAAGCAACAGGGCAGGCGAAAGAAACTGCGGGAATGCGACCTCAAGCTCTCCTGATGACATGAAAGCCTCGGAATTCCACCACGGGCCCGTCCATTGCGGGTCGCCACCCGTTTGCCTCGGGAGAAAGCATGCAAGCCGCATTCTGTGGAGGTCGCGTCTCCCCCGCGCTAAACAACTAAAAGACGGGAATGTCAACTTCTTCTCCCGCTTTGTGTGCAACTAGCATTTCTGTGAGATTTCTTCTCCCGCTTTGTGTGCAACTAGCATTTCTCTTAGATGAAAATTGAAATCGTAAATCACCGCGATTAGTCATAAATATTAGGAACCGGTCAATTTGGCTTTCGTAGCGACTAACTTTTCGAAAATTCCCGACTAAAGTTTTAATTTTACTCCTTGTTTGTAAACACTATGATTTCCCCGACCCTGGTGTCTGCGGGTTAGCGTCGTCGTCCATCAATCCAAGAGTCGCGGGTCCCACCTTTAAGGAATGTTTACCATACCATTACCATGGGTTTTAGGTAACTTTAAATAAACTATATCAGGCCTCAGAATGTGGAATCAATCCATGAAGGAGCCACAGACCCACTGTTAGAATACCTCATGGCCACCCTCCCTTGCATTCTCCGTCTCCTCCCGCCTATTTTTCATATTCTTATCCATTTAGATTGGTATATATAACCCTTAATTTGTTGTATTCATTACCTGAGGATGAAATAAGGTGCTGATACCGAGGTAGTGATAAAGAAACATTTTTGAATGAACATGGTTAGTGCTCATTTCTTTCCTTAACTTGAAGCTAATTAAATCTAAGGAAGGTCTATGAATAACTAATTTCGCTCAATAAATATGTTATTATTTTATTTTTTTCGTCGTTCCCCGTTCGATTACATTTTTTTTTGCCTGGCATCAGTTGGTTTTCCTCCATAATTTTTCACCCTTGCTGTGACTGAATGCCTTTTCCCAGCAAGTTATTGGGTCTCTGTTCAATCTCTTGTGGCTTCTTCCACTGCGTTTTTCGTATTAATTTTATTTCGAGACAACGTTTTAATATGTCATTAATCCATTTGATGTTCATTTTCCGTGTAAACTTTTCCTTATAAATTATTTTCTACGCATACATTTTTATACCTAAACGCGACATTTTTGAACGCATCTCCCATTCCACGTCCACTACATTTAACTGGCCACTCCTCCACTCAACCTCGTTAAAATTGGAATCTGGATACGATCAGTATAATGAGCGATTGAGGAGATCTTGCCGAGAAGGTATTGAGGTTAATTCTGTGAAAACATGATATCGTATTCCTACCTTTATTAGAAATAGTTTTATTCCAAAATGAAGAGAAAATCGGAAAAGGGAGCACGACTTAAGAATGTAGGTTTTGCCCTCCGACCGTTTTGGCTCTTCTTTGCACTTTTGCAAAAATTGTGATTGCAGTAAATGAAATCATTTTATAATAAATTTTCACTTTTACCAAAACACAAACTGTCACAAACTCAATCAAGTGGAAATGGCGAATTTTGGCATTTGTAATGATCGCGAAATAAATGCGAAATTTTCTATTTTTTTTAATAAATGAGGAATTGCTACCAATGTTTTCTTCCCTACTATAATTATGGGAACACAGCTAAGCTTGGTGGCATTGACATGCAACGCGCGTATCCTTTGTGTTCGCAGCCTTACTCTGGAGAGAAAAAACAGATGAAACACAGGGTGAATGTTTAAGTATTGCATTAACAGTATTAGTGTACTGTTAGCACTTGAAACACTTAGGTAATAAAGTAATAAGATTATAGTGTGTACTCAACCTCAGGCGATGAAGGTGATAAAAGCAAAAAATAATTAATGTAGAGAAAATAACTAGAACCATTTTATTTAGCATAGCCATTAATTTAGCTGAAAAAGCCGATTTCATTTTTGACATTTTTAATAATTATTGACAGTTATTCTTGTAATTATATTCCAATTTCCACTTATATTTTACAAAATGCAATATCCACTTTTTGTAAACCCTATACAATGCTAAACTTAGAATGCATTACAACAAATCTATAAATTTTAAATGCTAAAAATAAAAACTTCCAACCATATCACAGTCCTTAGTTATTCTTGCCCCACATGTGCCTGCGGCTGGTGGTCATTGCTGGGCTGAATGGAGCAGTCCAGCTATAGCCGTGTTCGTAGGTTAGAGGGAGAAGGTCCTGGACTATTATTTGTGCCTTGTGTGCGTGCGTTGGAAAGGAAGAGAAGGAACACATGGACCACTTGGGGGAAGGGGGTTGTTGGTTGGTGGAGGGGGGCGGGGAAAGTAGAGAGAAGGAAGGAAAATGGGGAGCATATGGTCGGGGTCACTGCTGTGATGCCCCCGGTGAGGTCTCTGGTCCGGCAGAATCAATATAAACTTTGAAAATTTCACAATTCATTTTATCATTACGACCGGTTATTTAAAAAGTGTACCTCTTAAGCGAGAATATTTTCTTCAACTATTCCCCCGTCTTAGATATCACACTTGCCGTAACCTAGACCCTTACGCAACCTTCCCATCTTAGTCATAACCCTTCCTGAATTGCTATATCTCCTCAATTACCACCCCCCTTCTTGCCCCCCACCTGCAGTGAGGTTAACTTTTTACCCTAAGTTCATCTACGCAATATCTCCACCCACCCTCACCTCCCACCTCCCCCCTTCCTCCAGTATGAGCCTTCTTACCCCCCCCACACTGCCTTCCTTTCCTCCCCATACCCTCCCAGTTTATGGATATACATTCTGTACTTGACAAGAGAATGTACCTGAAGATATCGCCCATACGATGAAACCACTCGCATTTCATAAAATTCATTGTGAATTTTACAAACTTTTATGGAATTTTACAAAGTTACGCCTGAGAATATCTAGTTCATCTTTGGTCCGGCATTACCTTTCCTCGCTCCCTCCACGCTGACGTCATCGATGCCGAACGCTCGTGAAGCTGTGAAAAAAACCCATGCCATCTTACGCGTAGTCAGCCAATGGTTCAAAGAACTCTCAAATTCATCCAGGATGTTAGGTTTAGTTTGTGTATAAGGGGTTAAGGCTTAGGTTTCCGACGTTACTATAAGGTATTGGTACACATCACTTAATGAATTTGCACTTTGGATGTTCCACTCTTATTTATTTGTGAACATGATTTCGGCAATAATCGTCCTTGTCAAATCTTGATAGTGACATCAAGGATTTGATGCTTTCCCGGCGATTAACTGAAGTAAATTGCTCTCGGGATCCACAACGGGTCAGGTCATCCGTGGTGGCCAACATTTTGACGGAAACTTTCCCATCGTCTTCTGGGATTATAATCTAATATGAACTATTCATCAGCCCTGAAGACGATGGAAAATTCTCCCGTCGAAACGTCGGCCGCTTAATAGTGAAGCCCGATAGCAATAAATATCTCTTGATAATGACAACTATTATCGAAACCATGGTCGGAAATAAAAAGTGAGGAACGTACAATGCACAAACTCATTTAGTGAAAAGGTGAAGTTACGCTTGACGGGCTAATCCTCCGTACTTGGGATAGGTTCTGCCAACTACATACAATGGATATTACAAATTTGACGTTACTTTCACCATAAAATGCAATACTTTTTAGGGATTATCAGGACTAAAAATAATGGGATACGCATTTTGTTTGATAATTCTTGGTTACCAGTGCCAAGAAAACTAACTACTTGGTGCATGAAAGCTCTTCGTATTTAGACTTTCATAGGTAGATTTTGCAATTCATTCACTGTAATTTTTCGTGTGCGGCATTAGTTGACTTTAGTTCCAGTGACATTAATCGACATAAAGCCTCAGACTTCACTCGCTGCAGTATAATAATTCTCTGTATTCGCAAAGATATGACCATTCCTAAGCTTTTTTAGATTCAGATAACCCAGTCTACGGAAGATTTATTCATTGGAACCAAGGATAGGTTACAATATGAAATGAGCCTATTAAGTAAATGCTTAAAAATATATATAAAACATTCCTCTCCAAACGAAATTCTTCAAATTACCAATATAAAGGAAGGAGAACTTTGTATTTAGGGACAAGTCTAACTGTATTTTTATGTAAATAAATTCACTCTGTGACGTTTTGCTTGTTGTTCATTCATTTTTTTGTTAATGAATAAGCGTTTACTTCGCTATCGAGCTTTATAAAAGAGCACACCATGAGTTCTAACGTTTTTGTGGCTGTGAAGCCTATAAATAATGAAATAAGCGTTGTCAGAGATGTGTAATAATCAGGACCAATAAAACTAACTAATTTGTGCATGCAATTTCCTCCAGCATATTATGAAATCAGTAAATATTGCAACTCATTCACTGTAATTTTGTGTGCGCAGTATTCCTTGACGTCCATCCTCACCAAAATCCCTCTAATTCCAATGTGGATCTATAAATTCATTTTTATGGAATTAAATAGTTTCAGTGCTTGATTTTAGCACCTTGGGGCTCTAATGAGAGCATATAGCTTGTCTCTGCGATTTCCACTGTCGTAGAATAACGCTGCGCCGTGCCTAATTTGTTCTCTACAGTCTAATGTCGGTGATATTGTCGGGACTCCTCGTATGTTGGAGCGACGCCTTGTCAATGAGATCAATTATTTTTGGCCAAGTATGGAAAATTAGTTACACTACCTTTCCTCACATCTCATTACGTACTTATTTTCTGCTCACAGTTTTAAATACTGTATTTTGCTGTAGTGAAACTATGTTTGGAACGAATTTACAATTTTGTTAGTTTACATTTTCATTCAAGTTCTTTAGAAGAGTTTTCTGTTGCTATATCTTTTTAATCGTTCTTTTAATGTATACTTATTCTATCTTTCATAATATTCTAGACTTCGTATCTTCATATTCAAAGTCATCGATCTGGATAGAAACTTTATTGTCAAACCCTGTTCAAGAAACCTGAGGATTATATAAATTCGGGGTTAAATATTTCGTTAGTTACTCAAACTGCAAGCTCCATAGCCCTTGATGCTTCAAATTCCATATCAGACTAAATATTTTCAGCATATTCAGGCTTTATATGGTGGAAGAAATCCACATTCAATCACCCACTCATGCACTTTTCCGCAGGATATTTTAATACTAAAACGTGTTTCAACGTGATTCATCTTCAGTTACTAGACCTGTGCCTGACGATTACTCTGTATCTTGTACCTAAAGATGACTGAGAGTTGAAACGCATTGTAATATTAAAACATCTGGATTAAAAGTGCAATTGTGTGAGATTTCATGGAACTTAACAGTTGCATCACAGTATTGAACCATTTTGAATGAAAATCCTCTATTTCACATAGCAATTTATAATATCAGCAAAGAAGCCAGGTTTTTTACAGGATATTAGTTGCGTGTAATGTACTATTAAGGAAACTATAACAATACCCAGCTCTTATATTGAGTTTATGTAAACACTGCTTTAAAAATTGTTCTTTCATGCTTAGTTTGTGGCCATTACTTATGCTCGAGATAAAAAGTTAAACAATAGCATGC
The DNA here is from genome assembly GCA_963573305.1 of Pyrrhosoma nymphula. Lineage (NCBI taxonomy): Eukaryota > Metazoa > Arthropoda > Insecta > Odonata > Coenagrionidae > Pyrrhosoma > Pyrrhosoma nymphula. Next base: position 97,108,302 of record OY754332.1, on the reverse strand, counting down.
ATGGGAATTTTTTCCCAATTCTAACTGGCTTACATTCACTTCTCCAATACGATGCTGGTGGATTATAAAGTCACAATAGATGGGTTTATTATCTAAAATCTAAGATTTATTTTCAACCCTCAGCATCCTCTTTTAGGGCTCTCTTTGGTTGGAAAAATAAGTCACGCACTTTCTGTATCTCAGAATAATAAAAATTATTGCATAATTTGTTTCGTTTTGTTACAGTTTTGAATATGATATGAGAATGATTGACTTTAATTAACTGATAAAATGGGAATCGAGGGTAACGACATCTCAGGGTCACAAAAAGAACGGAGGGCATATTATATTCAATCTTGTAATATTTTCGTCATTTTTGAATCTTGATAAGAATTAGGTCGTGTTTTATCTTATCATATAACTGGAATTGATTGCATTTCCAAATAAAAGGCTGGTAAATTGCAATGTTGCTCTTTTAGAAAGGTCTCAGAGATCTCCGTGAATTGAGTATTGGATTATAAAATAGATTCAACAAGAAGTTCCGCCCCGATAGAGCATCCTTCAAGCATTTAGCGCAATGGAGGATTCATCCTAGGTTATTGAAATATAAGAACATGAAAATACTGCGAAGTAAATTTCACAACTTAACTGTGCATAACGCTATCTCAAGTTCTCAGTGCATTGTGGAACAAATTTGCTTCACAAGTTGTAGTTAGTTTCTCACATATATCACATTACAGCTATGGCGTTCATTATTTTTTCCTTACGTATATTATTTGAAACTAAATGGGCCAATTTTCTGATACATTTTTACATAATATTACGATCAATACCTTATATTTTCCATGGATTATGTTTCCAACAAGACATTTAGTCTCGTACTGTTTTCTGCCGTCATCTACATCTACATACTACCCCGCAAGCCGCCTCAATAGGCGTGTGGTGGGGGGTGTTAGGACACCAGCCGTTTACATATAAAAATAAACACTCTAATGAAATTACCTGAGGATTCTAAACAGAAGGCTAGAGAAGAAGGCAAATGAATACCTGGGTGACGAACAGTTCGGGATTAGGAGAGGGACGGGAACGCGAGACGCTATAGCGGTGATGAGGACGCTAGTAGAAAGAAACCTAGAGTATGGGCAGGATGTTTTTGCATGCTTCGTAGATTTCGAGAAGGCGTTTGATCGGGTGGAATGGACGAAATTAATGGGAGTGTTGAAGAAATTAGGAGTCGATTGGAGGGACAGGCGTCTGATTCGGAATTTGTATATGAACCAGACGGCGCAGGTTAGGGTAGCCAATGGAGAATCGGGATGGGCCACGATAGGACGGGGAGTGCGGCAAGGGTGCCCACTATCGCCGTTGCTTTTTAACGTGTATTCAGAGGAAATGGTAAGGGAGGCATGGGGGGAGGAGGAAGTAGGAATTAAGGTAGGAGGGGAGCTGATAAAATCAGTGAGATTTGCAGATGATCAAGCATTAGTTAGTCAGTCGGCCAAGGGGTTACAGTCAATGGTGAATGCATTAGAGGTGCAGTGCGAAAAGTATGGGATGAAGATCAATCACAAGAAAACGAAAGTAATGAGATTTTGTAGAAGTAAGAAGGCGGGGCTGAATATAAGGGTGGGAGGGCAGAAGATAGAGCAGGTCGAGCAGTTTACATATCTGGGTAGTATTTTGGAGGCGAATGGGTTTAGTGGTAAGGACATCAGATGCAGAATTGCGCTCGCTAAAGAAGCATTTTCGAAGAGAAGGGAATTGATGAGGGGGGGTCTGAGAAGAGACATTAAGAAGAGGCTGGTGAAAACTTTAATATGGAGCGTGGCGCTATATGGGTCGGAAACGTGGTCATTGCGAAGGGAGGATGTGCGTAGACTTGAGGCGTTTGAGATGTGGGTTTGGAGAAGGATGGAGAAGGTTAGCTGGATGGCGAGAAAGACGAACGAGGAGGTATTGGATATGGTCGGAGAGGAGAGGAAGCTTGTGGCAGAGGTTCGGAGAAGGCAGAAGAGATGGATGGAGGAGGTTTGGAGAGGAGAGGGCATGTTGAAGAGAGTGATAGAGGGGAGAACACTGGGGAAGCGTGGGAGAGGAAGGAAGAGGATAGGAATTCTGAACGAAATAAGAGGAGGTAGAAGATATGAAGAATTGAAGAGGGATCTAATAACGGGCCATCCTTAGGAGGGAATGCGAGACAATTTCTATTAGGTTGGGATACAAAATGGGGACTGTCCAAGAACCTACCAATCAGCTGGTAGAATACTTGAATGAATGAATGAAATTACGCCTAGCATTTATTAAAGTCCCTTATTGTTCGGGGGAAAAACGAATTCCCATACCTATCCGTTCGGCAAAATATCTCTCTTAATTTATCGTTTCTGTCGAACCTGGAAATATAGTGGGGTTCTAATATGATGTTCTCCTTCTTTTAATGTCATTTATTCTTTTAATGATTATTTCTATCCTAACCCTTTTTTTTTAAACATTATCGTCTTCATGTTTCATAATAATTACATCTCTTAAATGTCATTTAAGACTTTAAACTTGGCGAGAAAGAAGTATCATACTACGCATGTGATAAACCTGCTTTAATATAGAGAAAATTATCCCCGTCTTTGTATATCATTGCATAATATAATATTTAACGTGAATTTGAAAGTAATGTTCCTTTTGGAAATTTAATTTGGTAATCTCTCTGTACTCAACCAGTTTACTGAATCCCTAGAGTGTAATTCAAACTTTGAGGAAACTAATCTGCAAATCCTTTTTTACATGAGAGAGCATAAAGTAACTAGTATGTAAGAAAAGTGGTATGTTAAAATATCGAGTAAATTGTTATCAACTGATTACTGATTTTTGATTAGTAAATTTCTCCCAAAAAAGTAATTTATTTGCGTTGACGATGTAGTAAATTACATTATTAAATCTTTTAAATTTGCCACCTTTTATGGTACTTACGCCTCGTATTTTCTGATCTTTCCCCGGCAACAGTGCTTATGGTATTAACAGTTTCAACCAAACAGCAATATGCAAGACGCGCATGCTTGGAAGACCTTGTGGTAACGATGACCCCTCTTTCAGAGCCAGCCTCTTTTCCGCTGGGTTGTTTTATTCTAAATGTAACCCCACCTTTTTCTTCCAACTTGAGTTCATTTTTATTCGTTAAATCTAAAAAAAAAGGTTTTATTTTCTTTGCAACCCACTCCGCGCTTTTGTGCCGGCTTTCAGGGTTTAATGCAGACGTAGATGGCCGTCAGGTCGTCCTAATGTGCCCAGTCTTTTTTCTTTCCTTTCCACGCCACTCATCTCATCCCGGGGATCTCTCCCCTTTGAATATCCTCCTCCTCCCTCTTCTGAACACCTCACTCCCCTCTCCGCCACACCCTCTTCCGTCCTCCTTGGCCCTTTGCATGCGTGGGTAAGCAACATTCCCTCCCGACCAACCCCCCTCGCCCCAGACTTGATTCAATCTGCTTGAGTCTTATACACGGCACGTAATCATTGGTAAGCAATGCTCAAACGCCTATTCCTTCTCTGAGAGGGCCTCTTGCCCTTCTGTGCATGTCCCTCGCGATTGATAACATCTTCCACGTCTCATAGCGCTCAACTTTGACGACCTCGTCTTCCCTCCCGCCCCCTCTGTCTCCTCTTAGAAGAAAAAACAAAATGTGAAGTTCATATTTTTAAATAAACTGAACCAAAATTTAGTTGGAAAATAACGCTATCTGATGAAAATGTCTATAAAAGAACGATGGTTTCCGTATTGAATGTAGGTGAATGATAAATTGAAAGTTTGTGCATCCCACACTTTGCTATTTCCGACCATGGCTCTGACAATCATTGTCATTATTAAGGTCATTCGTTCTATGTCAAGGTTCCTTGATAGTGACAATGATAGTCGAAGCCATGGGCTGGAATGAAAATGTGTGGAAAATACTAAGTACAAATTCAAGTGGTTAAAGCATTTGTTATTGAAAATTACATGCGCTCTACGGTTTGAAATCAATATGTCATTGATAATATGGCGTATGACGTCACTAAACAGTAACTTAAAATCGGACGCCTTTTCATGTGAACTTCAGGCTTTATAACGACATTCGATGAAAATAATCGGTTTTCTTTTATTTTTGGAAGACAGCGAACTAGAGTAAATTGATCCTTCCAGTCGAAATGTTCGTAGAAATCGAGTTCAAATACCTAGCAATGACAATAGACTACTGATATGTAGTTGGCTACCTCGTGACTTTCTTAAACTTTTAAGTTCTTTTTAAAAGCTATTATGAATGTCTACGGTTGTCGCATTATTTGAGTTGATTGAATTTGTTGGAAAACTTCTATCATTCACAGTTCACAAATGTGAGGAGCAAATGTTTACCCGTTTCTTCCACGTTCTCAGTCCACTGAAGAATTGGTGAACATGTGTATAATTAATTTATCAGATTTTAGTAGCGTATGCGGCTAAAAATTCCCCAATAACTCAAATTTATAATCCATATGCGTGAAACGCAGGCACTAATAATTGCCTTTTAAAATTGCATAACATTTTGTAAAGTCTAACTGGTCCATTGTCTTCCACAAAGGATATTCAAACATTCATCAATATTTTCGTGAAATTGCTAAAAACAGCTCGAACTTTATGAGAAAATAGGTACGTCGCATTGCGTTAGCGATACCGTTCCAAGACGTCATCCCGTGTATTCCAATGACGCTCTTCATGACACCAAGCACACTTAATTTTAAAGAAGAAATATTATAATAATACAAAACTACATTCCGAGAGTATTCATGTCCTGCATACTTAAAGAGCACGTACTTAATGGTTAAAAAAAATAATACATGCTCCCCATTTTGCCGCTCATGTCGCCCATTAACAAATTTTAACTCTCGTTAACAAATGTTAACTAACACGTTGAATCTTTGCGGTTCTCATAACCGTACCGGTGGGCAAAGTCCACCCGAACCGGTCCAACTTCAATTTTTGCAATCGAAATGGCGTGTCTTTTGTGATGGTTGTGTGTAAGTTTTGCGAGAAAGATAAACTTTAACACAACATTGAAATTATTGCAATAAAAAAGCATTATTGTTGGAGAATTTTTTTTTCTTGTTTCTCCTGTGGCATCATATGTGGCGAGTATGTGTGTCTGTCATTTCTCTAAGGCGTCGATATTTTCTGGATATGTACACAATTATATAAGTGGCGTTGGACGCCTATTTTTGCGTAAAACTGCTTACCCAGCCCATATAATTGTTTATTTTCGATAAAATTGAGGGAATAAAAGAAACTGAGACACGCAGATTTTTACTCTTGCAGCGTTAGTTTTCACTTGAGCTTAGCGATTTTTTTATGGCCGCACTTACACACTAGGTGTATATGCTTATTACGAGAAAGTTTAAAAGATTTCTTTCTCACAGCGCAAAAAACTTGTGAAACTTTGAGTTGAGCGCAATGGCGGCTGCTACGTTGTCAAAAATGATGTTTATCGAGTCGCTTATGTTGATTTTGGCTCCATTCGAGACAATGATGGGAAAGCATTAATCATGATCCTCACATTTAGGGTGATTTGCTTGATAGCAGATTTCCCAATGAAGTCAAATAAGCAACCCACACATTGGTACATACGTCAATCGCATGCACTAAAAATTACTCAATAAAAGTGCCTAGCATTTTTAAAAAGTCACTGTAACCAAAAAGGTATTTAAATTGTCTGACGTCATCGCACGGTATCAACTCTCTTCTCCGCGTGCATTTCAGCGAGAAGGAACTAATCATACTTGATCAATGTCATCCAATACGGAAATAGAAAAGATTGAATTCGGCTAATGTGGTTAGCCGGCTTAAATGCACGTGGAAATACGTCTTATTCCTGGCATCGATACCGTTGCGTACCGTCACCCGCCAGTTTTCTGATGACGTTATGCTGGGAGGCCGCCAAACCTGCGAAATATTTAGCAAGAAATATTTTCATCAAATAATCGTTGTTTGACTACAAAATTCTGGTCTTGTGTACTAAAGAACAAGAAATTCGAATCACTATCAGTTATCATCAATCGGAGGATTGGTTTGCTGCAGCTCTCCATTCCACTCTCCTCTGCTAACGTCTTCAATCCTACATGATAATTTACTTTGACGCTCTTCGTGATTTCCTTGATGAATTCTATGCTTCGTTTTCCTCTTCCATTCTTGCCATTTATTTATCCTTCCAACATCGTATTCATTAGGTTTCTGTGTCAGAAAAGGTGTCCAATAAGTTTGTCTCTTCTTCTTCAAAGAGATTTCACTGTGCTTCTTTTCTCTCCAGCTCTTCCAGTAGGACATCTTTATTATTGTTTCTCTCCGTTCTTTTGGCCTTCATCATTTTTATGTAGCACCATATCTCCTTAACTTTCTTCCAATCGCCTATCACCTGCTGCTGTTATAGAAAAATCGTATACGAATATTATTTTAATATGCACGATCCCCATTAGCATTTGCTGACTCACGGCTACAGATCTGCCCTCAATCATCCTCCTCAAGCTTCGCTTCTCACTTTTCCCGCCCACACCCCGTCTAAAACTTTCTTCACTGTCTCCAAATCCATCGGCAGCATTCGAAATTTCGGCTTCCTATCTCTTTTTTTTAATCCATCGTATTATTCGTGTGCAATCACCCTTTCCCTTCGTTCTCTATTTCCCACCCACCTCCACCCGCCCGCCTATGCATCTAAAGAATACGTCTCATCTTGGAATTCCTCCACCCCTGCGTAAAGAGCACGTGTATTTGCGTAAGGAGCACGTCCGCCCACTAATTTCTTCTCACACTTCGCCGTCGCTGACATGCTTTAGAGTGAGTGAGGGCTTTTATCATCCGCGCCGCTGAGAGAGTGTCGTTTCCCCGCAAGGTCGCCCCTCTTATCCTCCGCTCTCGAACTCCCTGCCAACCCCAAATTCTCGACCTTGCCATTAGGCGGTGTAACTCTTCTGATATTTTTGCCTCGCTCCAAAGAATTAATGCTAAAACTTTCAAACTCACCGTGACGCCTGCATTATTAAGGTATAGTTTCATTGCTTTACTTTCCTAGAAGTTTATCCCGCAATCTTTCCAACTTTGTCAAAATGTACAGAAGAGGATTTTGTGAAATTGTTTATGGCACTCGATATCTACATGCATTTTTATTCCTTTGCGGGGATAAACCATCTAAACAGGATTGATACGTAATCCGACCTGAATGCTTGAGATGAACTTTAAGGATTGGAAGAAGCGTGAACTTCGTTTCAGCCATCATAATTTTGTATGAGTACACATTTTTGATGATTGGTCAGGTTTCCAATGCATACAAATACGGGACAAATTATTAATAACAAGGGGCATGCTAACGCTCAGTGAGAACCTTGCTTCTGATGAGATTATTATGTTCGCATGATTTTTGTTATATCATCCGGTGTATTAACAATTTCTTTGAATTTTATGACATAATAGTAAAAAAAATATAAAGAAATTTAGATGAAAAGAAACTTTTAATTACACAGGTAAAATATGTATTTGTCTACATTATCACTTTTGCATTTATAAGTTTTCCTTTCATATTTGACATTATAAAAGCTTTTTTTCCAATATTTCTTCGAAGTAGTTATGTTTCTGTCGTTAATGCGTTCTTTCATGCATGTTTCTTATTCTGAAGGCAGTGAATGCTAACATGCGTCAATGGATAGGAGCGTTGAGTTTAGCGAATACGGCCATGGCTATGTCTCCCCAGGCTACCGTTTACCGCCATCTCGCATTACGCATCCTGCAGACCCACTCTTTTCCCTCGTCACTAGTTGCACCCTATTTCCACGCACCACTCGCGGCCTTCATTTCTGCCCGGCTTTAACCACCGCGCGCCACAAAGAGGCACTCCAAAGCACCTCTTAATCAGCCATCATTTCCCCCTCCTCATCCCAAGCCGCTCATTCAACACCCCGTCCTCCCGCGGCGTCGCAGCTATTTACTTCCCGGTCAAATATGCTCTTCGGCTCTTTGAGAGCGCTGTTCTTTGCGTAGCTCGGTTGTCATCGCCACGCGCACGCAACATGTCCACGCGCTCCGCAAAGCCTCCCTTTCGGCCACAGCTGAAAGAAAGTAACGAGCGAAAGGCCCGCCGGACCGCTCCGATCCCCGCATTCCGCTTAAAAGCACTCGAGTCCCAGCGTTGATGCGTCCCCGTTTCACCACTCTCCATTCCTCCGCAGGACTCCTCAGCCTCACTCCGCAGGAAAAAGAAAACTTCTTTCCCTATTAAAATTTCACCGTTCTCCGCCTCCGCCCCACCTTATACCACTCTTCTCCCTTCCATTCTCCTCTCGGCCGTCGGCTTGGGTCTATTCGGAGCCCTATTGCACGCGCCAATCGAATCCACCTCGGCATGGAGATCTCCGCGCCCCTGCCGGCCGCTTTGAGCCGTCAATTGCAGCTCCAGTGGGCAGTGTGCGTTGTTTTTCTCAATCTTCCCTTCTTCGTCCTATTCCCTCCTGGGGCGAGGGACGAGGGTCCGTAATCACAGAATCATTTAAGTATATAAGTATCTCTGCCTGTACTCGGCCGTGGGTGAAGGTGAAGATGCTTTTGCCATAAGGAGAGTTCGTGTTTGACCATTAGCGTAATAGGCATAACGCATTAATTATAAGATTGATGTACATGAGATAGTAAATTGCTGAGAAATTTGGATAATATCGTTTAACTTAATCACTCAGTGTTTTAACTCGATGGATGGATTTTATTAGTGACAGCAGAGTTCTCCCCGTACTAAGCCATTGGCGTGTGAAATTCACACATTCAGGTTAGGGGGGCTAGTTTCTTTCCCTGAGCTACCTGCAAATTTCCACGGAAGTTATGACGCTCAGACAGTCGCGCCGTGAGGATTGTCGGAGGTTGTGTCCAGAGAGGCTTCAGCCCGATTTGAACCCGGCTCTACTCACTACTCCTCCACAACCTCCTTTTAACTTGATGAGACAATATGTTGTCAACATGAAATCGGCCAGTAGAAAAGCGGCTTTGTCTGCTCCTGAGTGTCTATGCTACATTTAGCGTCTTCCACATGAAAATAATGAAATACCAGACGTGATCAGGAAACTCAACTAGCGTTATCATTTCATTTATCTTTATAAAAACAGAGTAGGCTTTGAATTTGGCTAAGTATGTTAAAGTAAAACAATATATATAGCCTCAATTTTACGGGTGCCAATCGGCGTCCTTCTATTGGTTCACCATGATTATTGGTGACCTTATGACCGAGAGTCACTATCGAATTCTGCGAAGAGACTACATTCCTCGGTTTTCGCGTCCATTATAAATAAGTGAATGTGAGGTATATGAGAAAAGTCGTTGGTAGTAAGTGAAGCACACCAAGGAATGAGTATTTGTCTTAGTAAGCGCAAATCGTAGCGTATGATAGTGTTCTCCTCCCGATTTTTTGTATGATTGTGAAACTTGTGTGCATGATGAAAAACGTGTCACATTTTGGAACATCTGACCTTCGGTATGGCTGAATTTTTTTCATGGCAAAAATAAGTTAACATATAGAATGATAGTTAAACATATTACTCTTTTAAAAAACTTCCTGATCCTTATTGTTACTAATCTGGAGCCTTTCCACCCGTAATTAAAATAACAAGTCAAATTTGTCTGTTGCGGCGGAAAGAAAGCGGTGGCAAAAGAAAGACTTATTAATTCATTGGTATCAGGCGAAACATGATGGAACTCCTTGATGATGATTCAAAAGGAAAACCTCTGGCTGAGTTCCACAGATAAGTATTTGGCCAAATAAAATATCTGTGGAACTTACACTACAACCACGAAGGTCACGGCCACTAAGTAACGCATGATTCAATTGTGTTTTTCTCTGTCAAGCATTGGGTAACTTTTAATGTTAGCTCTTAAAATGTTCGTCATGGAAGTCAGCAATGGCAGTGTCTGGAAACTTTTGGCAGTGTCTGGAAGTGCCAAAAGTGGTTTATGGTATAAGCTCAAATTTCCGGAGTATGGGCTTCCAATAACTGATATCTCTGTTTGAATCTTTGTGCCTGAAATACGGTTAATTGAAGAGTATTTTGATTCCTTAACACCTCATTAACGAAATAATAATAGTAACATCCCGTCTTTCGATTACAAACCTGAGAAATCGGATGTTTTCTCTTGTTCTCCGTGAAAACATGATAACAAACTTTCTGCATCTAAAACTAATTTATGGCGCAACTAAGTAAAATGACCTGTCAAATTAAAAAATATGAAAAAATATTAAAAGTGTGTGGTCTTATTTTTGTATTTAAGGCTTAATTTCTCTTTCAAAAATTAATAAAATATTCTTAAGTTTGATTTAGAAAAACTGGTATACCTAAGCGAAGGATGGTGATTTAATGACGCAAGGCACTGATAAAGTGGGTATACAGTATGGTATTATCTTAAAATAATGCCTTAAAAAGAAAGTTTTATTAATCAGTTGAGTTGAATTTATATCCTGAATCTCAGCATTCAATATAATAACAGGTTAAATCGTATGAAAGGACTACGGTTCCCGTAAAACTTTCGCAATTTTTCATTTTTGAGCACTGTCGTTGAGTTAAGAAATAAACGAGTATTGAACGAACAACACCGGCATTTGCTGCGGCCATACCGCCAACAGCTAAAGAAAATACATCAAGGCTAGTAACTCGTCAACTCAATAAGCCAGTATGTCAAGGCTGGTATCAGTAGTGGAAAGTCTCTGCTTCGACCTTTGAGCACAAACTTTTTCCCATCATACTACAGGTACAACGATCGATCTCCTGGTATAGGGTTCTATCGAAACCGTGAACACTGTCATAGACTCTAGGTTTAACAAACAACTCTTCAAAGTGATTCATAAAAGCTTCAAAAGCCGTCTTTTCATCCTTCTCCAAGCCGTTTTATCACCCTTTGGGGCTGTAAACTGTCCAGTGTAAATAGTGACCGTGTAAATAAAACGGGATTTAATGTGTTCGCTTAAGTATTTCTATGCTTGATCTTTTATACTTTAGTCCGTCACCAATATATCGGGAAATAACATGGGAAATGATTTCGTAATTGCTTGAGCTGCGAGAGAGCTTGTATTTTCTTCCAATTTGCAATATTATTATAATTGAAAAGGAATTCAGAATTAATTATTTTTTTAATGGTTCGCTTTTATCAAGCTGCTTTATACATGCAGTAACCGAAATCGGTCACTGAAAGCAGTCTTTAGAAAAGGTTTTGCGGACACATTTTTTCTATATATTGGGAAGTAAACACGATTTTATATTTGTGCTTGGTTCATGAGCTTAACCCCTCGGACGTCGTATAACGTTGAATGTTTTCGTCATTAAATGGAAAATTAATTCTCGTTTAAATTATTTAACCTTTGATAGTTTCACATACTCGCACTAATTGCTGTTCTGTATGTTTTACATCCATTCTTATTAAATAAGGCCTTGTATATTGGGCAACCGACGCGACGTTTGTCTATTAACTGTTCACAATGTTAGTCACCTTGTTTTTCAATAAAACCTTGTGAATTGTGTGTGTTTGTGTGTGTGTGTGAGTAAAATCCTAATGTCCTTTTTCCAACAAAACAAGGGTGAAAATTTTCCATGAGAATATATGACGGGCCAAATCAACGGGCTTCAGAATACATACAAATGAATGAAATATATCGTGGGATAGGTAAAATATGACAGCCAGTTGATGTATCGCGAAATAAGACCTCTTAGCAATTTTCCACGAAATAAATTTTATGAACCCATAATTGGTTCTGATTGGGTAGTATGATATTTTTCCTGCGTCGAACGTGGCCAATCTTTAATTGACTTTATTTAATGGCTATTCGTCACAAGAATGTAGGACATCCGTCTTTTCTGCTATAAATATTGACGAATTTGCTGTATGGTAAAATGTTCAATTATTAACCAGGGAGTGGTCGCTAACCTATCACGCGAGCGGTCGCGTGTGAGACTTTTTCTCACACTCATATGTATCATTGATTATCTATCATAGAGCGTTTATTGGCTATCTATTACACTATATTTATATTTAATTTATTTCTCAAAATGTTAATTTGAAACAATGATTTCCACAGATACTCAATTACGCAATCATTGTTAATTTTACTGGTGATGATATCATTGGGTATAAATGAAGAAAATTACCATTCTCATGAAGAAATATTTATTTATGAGGACATACATTCTTATGACTCATAAATGTATATTAAAATATCTGCTCTCCACCAAATGAATCAACTTTGCCCGCTTGCTGCGGGAGTGTAACGCAACTGAGTGATACAAAAACATTAACGTCAGTGGTCGCGCGATGAGAAAAAGTCTCACACTCTGTAGCCGACGGTATCAGACACAGCTGCGGACGCTTCATTTATACTTTTTGAGACGGTCGGTCAATAGGAAGAGATAAAAAGTCAGCTAGAAGGAAAGTGAACTTATTCTAACTCATGAGTACAAAGTGAGCACAAGTTTAAATTTGGTGTGAGAGAAAATCTCATTGTGCGACCAATGGCGAGTTATGTCAGCCATCATATGTTCTCTCACGTAAGAAATATCTACATTTTTTTGCCCCAGCTGTCGGTTCGCCGCAAAATACAATTACTAATTAGAGCAAGAGCTCTTTTTTACCTGTTGAGTAGTGCCCACCATAATTGCTCTGTTAGCCGTCCCATGTGCTGAAGAAACTCATACAATCGTGATTTGTGACCCAGCCATATGCGCGCTTGCAACTGTTGCCGAAAATATGGCCGCTACCACAGCTTGGCTTTTATGTCATTTTCTTTTGAGGTCTCTCTCTTCGGCTTATTCCGCTAATTGCTCTTTGATAAATTTTCAATAAGTGCCACTAAGACTTAATGATGATTCTCCAAGATGAAAGGTTGAATAAGATATTGAATTATAGAATGGATTTCATTTTAGGTCATAAAAAGACACTGAAATTAAAGGCAAGGATAGTTTATGGATGAAAAAATGAAAGAAAATAAGATCTGTTTTTAAGGAGGCCTGTTATGCATTGCAAATAATAGACATTAAATACGACTAATAGTATAAACTTAAAAGTTTAAATTTGACTGAGCCAACTGCACGTGTTGTATTGCGGATTAGAACTAATTCCTTCCATCGAATCTTTTGTCTCTACCAATTCAATCTTCTGCCATAAATAATTTTTATACAATAGCTGTTTAAAAATTACCTTGTTAACAACTTCCATTGATTACTGGTTACTAGGATATTTAGTTCATCAGGAGCATTACGATTGAACATTATATAATTTCATATATATTATATTTAAAACTTTTTTTGGCTTTGAAATTTGTCGCTGCTCAATATAATGGGTTGTTGGTAGTCATCTCATTAATAAGGATAATGGAAGAAATCTTAAGTCTCTATTTTTATGGCGAATGTCCAAATACTACCCGAGGCCCGTGATGGAGTATTTAGATTTGGATAACGGTCATCAATTCACATTTGAATCCCTATACTTCCACTGCATTCCCATAATTTATATCATCCAGGTGATATCTTTAGTGTTTGAGGTCATTTTTTAAAGAGATAATGCTAAAAATTGCATTTTTAGATGGTAATATTGAAGGAATCTGCTAAATTCAGGATGGTGTACTAATTCCTGCTAAGCGCAGCTGAGTCTTGATCCCTAGAGCCCTCGATGGGTTTCCTGTGCTGTACCCGGTCTCCAGGTGCGCAATTAGCTTAGAATAATTGGATTTTACTCAGCCCCTTAAGCGGTCTATCAAGCCATCAACATGCCCAGGAATGCCCTGATCCTCAAAATCCGGCACATTTCAAGGAATTGGGAATATGCCTCCGGTGACACTCTAACAACTTCTCCTTCCTGATTTATATCCGTTCAGCTTTCTTAGTTAATCGCATTAGGCTAATTAATGAAGGCGTTTCATTTGGAGCTATTTTCCCCCATATTCATAATTGTTCAGGTTCGACGACAATGTAGAATCTGGAAACGGACTAATGACTCTAGTGCCCTGATGTGGTGTTATGGTTTAGATAAATTTCCTTAGAACAAAAGCCTTAAGGTTTATGCATATTTTAAATATTTGGGTACACTCATTGCTCAATTTCGACGATTAGTGGGATGTAGCATTTCGATGACTGCTCACTGTGAGAGATTATTCTAATGCATTTCACAATCAATTGAGTCACTTTGTATCTGTTGAGCTGCTCGACAAATTCCGCAAACTTCTCTTTGATGCATTTCCCAGAATTGCGATTAAGCCTAAGTACAGCATCCCGAGATAGACAAATATTGGAATAAAAGATCTTAGGCTTTCCCGGCGAATAATATTAGTAAAATCTTCTCGGGTTTGCCAGCGGATAAAGCTTCTAAAGGCCAACGTTTCGACGAGTGACTCCCTCATCGTCATCATGGCTGAGACTGATTGCCGAGTTGGTCCATGCCGGGTTTTTTATAGCTGGCCAAGGGCGGTTGAAACCCCATTGTTGACCACCTCGTTCAAGGCGGTTTGAAATTGAATTGTAACCGCGACCGTTTATTTTTATTAAGTAGCGATCTCCATATTTGGCTGATGTATTGCCCAGAGTCTCGATTTAACTTCTTCTACTCCAAACTTATCTCGATAGCCTCTTTCATCAAACGATCCCAGTATCCATTTGAATGGCAAAGGATTTTGGTGCCGTTAAAATTGATGGAGTACGCATTATCTAGACTATGCTCTTCCAGGGCCGATTTTTCGGGTTGAAATAGTCTTATATGCCTCTAGTGTTAACCGTGAGTGCAGTCTCTCCAATGTACGTGAGGCCACACTCAAGGGATGCTATACACTCCAGGCACTCTGAAGCCGAGGTTGTCCTTTACTCTTACGAGCCGATCTCGAATTTTCCCTGGGGGTCTATGGATCGTCTGAATGTTGTATGTTTGTAAAATTCTTCGTATTTTTCCCGAGATAGTGGATATATAGGGTATGCTTGCTCTTCCCAGCGGCTTTTCATGATCTCTTTTCGGCCGAATACTTATTCCAACGTTTCTTTTCAAGGCCAAGTGAAAATCCCTGTCATTATATCCATTGCGTTTGAACGTAGTTTTCAGATATTCCAATTCATAGGGAAGACTTTCTGCATCTGCAACCATTTTTGCGCGATTTTCCTCTTCGTCATTATTCATATCCGTTCAGTTTTCCTTGTTATTCCACTCAGCAGCCAGATTCAATTGAGAGTTACTCTTTTTTAATTTCCCATCTTTTCCGCTGTAAGCCTTGTGTGAGCTCCAAGAAGGAATATTGAGAGAAATGTGTATTTATGCGGCGTTTGTGGTTCAAAACTCGTTTCTCAGCACATGGGCTCCCTGGCTGGTGCTTATGCTAAAGCCGACGTGCAACCATAGCTCAGTTTTTGCCTGTCGTGTACCAGGATTCAGGTTACCGCTGATCTTCTGGGGAGATTCTTTTACACTTCACACATATTGTATGGATGTTTATATTATTATTTCTTAGTACAATGACTCGTTTCAAGTTATACACATGATTCCCTAAGGACTCTGGAAACAGTAGCCAGCGTTATGTGCAATATGCCCACAACTGTGTCTCATAGCATTATTCCTGTAAATAAGAATCATTTACTCTTTGATGGATATGAATCCATCCATATGAAGAACGAGAGGCTGGAAGGAAAGAATGCGAATGAAATATGTTATCTGCGGATCACACATCACGTGTAATCAATCCATCTGGGAGGAAAATGATCACAATGTAGATTCCACTAACTTGTTGCCATTACTCAGTAATAAACAAAACCTTTGTGGCATGTACGTACTTGGTGTTCCTTTCCCTCCTTGAAGTTTCCATCTTTGGGTAGTGTTTCACGAGCTTAGGGTTCAACAGAAGAATTCTACTTTTGCAGTATGAGATCGGAAGATAGAATGAATATTTCAACGTAGATTTCTTGTGTTTTCTGCTTGAAAGTGAAAATTTTGAGGCTGGTCAAAGGATATGTTTCTGTTCTCCGTTTTCTTTCGCAGAAGATATGCTTTTCATTGCTCCTACTTGACTATTTCTTCTGGAGGTGGGTTGGAGGAGATGAAAATAAATTTGCCCTATCTTGGAATGAGTGTTTGTCTTGAGGATCGTAAATCGCAGTGTACACATATGTTCTCCAACCAATATTATTGTATGGTAGCGGGACCTGGGTATTTCAGGATACTCATAAGAGGATGCATTGGGAACGGGGTACCTGATAAGTGTTTGATGGTAAGTAGGATATATAGGCTTAGAAATTATTAGTGGGCGATGAAATAATGTGGGTTGGATGCTCCAGTAAAAGATAAAATGAAAGGAGTGTGCTTCGTTTTTTATGCCTTTGTCGAGAATGGATGGTAATCGAATAACGAAACAGATATTTGATAGTGTAGTGAGAGTAAGAGGTAGACCGCGAAAGTCATATGTGATTATGTTGGAATAGACTGTAAAGTGTTTTATGAATATAATAAATCTTAAAAATAGGTGTGTATGAAGCAGTGCGTGAGTGTAGTAGAAGCAAAATAGGTATGCCAGGATACGGCAATATGGAGGAAATTATTAAAAGGAAGCAGTGGTGGAATAAAGTGTTGTCGGAGCGACACGGCTTCAGCTGCAACTGTTTCGGTAAGACAACTGTTTCCAATGTTTACAAACAACAGGTTAGTTTCGTTGTTGTGCCACAGCTGCGCCGTTGCGATCTGTGCTGTGCAGTGGCAACTGATAGATGAACCTGGTGGCTCTTTCGTCTTCTATTCTGTTCCAGCTTCACTGCGTGTGTGGCTGCGTTGCGGTTATAAGCTACAATCGGTTAGATTTGAGTCTGTGTCCGGCGGTTGCCGGTTGATTCAGCCAAAACATGTCCACCCGTCGTTTTAGATAGCTCTAGATCTACGAATTTCCTATATTTCATGAATCCAAATGATATCTCCACTTTATATAAGTGAATGATTTCTTACTGCACAGAATACATAACTACTAGAAATGTTTTAACAGCGCTAACAGAACTAACAGAAATGTTTAACGCCGATCGATCGCCCGTTGTTTGGTGAGCCTCTAGCTGTTGTCCGCAACAGGGTGTTCCACGGAAGTGTTCGTTCTGGAACTGCTTCCGTTTCGAAACAGTTGCAATGAAACTGCTGTGTTATTTTAGTGCCACTACTAAAAGGAAGTGAACATTCACGGGATAATGGCAATACCTAAATTCTTTGACTTTGCCTACCCCGAAAGGGAATGACGTGAGGGTTATGGATGTATTTATGAATCAATTATACCAACTGTATCGCAATATGTCAGTAATCCGACATTTTATGTGCAGCAACCGTGTGCATAAGAATGCTTTGACCTATAACGCTCATTATTTTTTTTTTTGAGGATACCGGGACTAGCCACGGTAGTTACCTTTACGGAGTCACCCGCAAGTGCACATAAGTGCGATATTCCACAGAGGAAAAATCATTCGCCTTGACCGGGATCCCGGTCAAGCCGAATGATTTTTCCTCTGTGGAATATCGCACATACAACGCTCATGGTAAATCACGGGCACCCAATATGGCCAAATCAGCTTCACTTTCGCTTACGGCCGATTATAGTCAGGCCCACCCCCGGTACTTTGATAGCTCTACGTCCCCGAGTATAGTTACCGTCATTCCTTCTCACTCTTATCTATCCGTTCGCTCCCCTTCGGGTCCTACCCTTTGCATTCACCGCATTGACGCAGGCGACCCACCCCCCTCCGCCCACGACACCCCCCCGGATCAACTACGGCCCCTCCCCTGCGCTCGGGGTCAAGCCTTGCGGCCACTCTTCCCGGCATGTCTCATTTCCATTTCCCGACTCGCAACTTCCCATCGTCTTTCTCCATCCAATGGTCCCCATAATAATCTGCTCCTCCGATTGTCTCCCTTTTCCCCCTGGTGACTCTTCGAAGCCCATTCTACCTCGCGTTTATGCTTTTCCGCCCACGACACTTCACCTCGCCTTGACTCATTCTATTATCTCCCCCAAAGCATTTCGATGTATCTATCCCACCTCCCGATCAATAAGCCTCCCACGCCATGGCCCTTGCAGGCGGCTTTTTCTTTATTTTAAGGTGGCTGCAGTGGTAATCGTGGGTCATTGAGTGCAGATTTTAATGATTTTTTTAAGTAACTCGAAAAAATTTCTTGGACTCCGGCGGTGATGGAATTTGTTCAAGAGTTATATTTTTTAATTCTTTTCCTTAAAAAGAAGCATGTCATACTAGAGTTTTCGGCGCGGTATTCGAAATTTAGACGAAATCATATTGAATTGTGCTTTATTTCTTCGAATATTGGACTCTGCGCGATGCCTTGATACATTTTAGCCGCAAGAAAAATAGTATTAAATGTATTATGTCGCGTTTAAAAGATACGTATGTAATCTATTTATTACGAAATATGTCATGTGCTTTAAGGTTACGTAATGTAATGGCATTATTTTGTGAAAAACCAAAAAAAGGCATGATATTCTTTTCATTTTTATCTATATATACAGCTTATGAGAATACGTAACATGCTAAGTTTCTCGCAATTCCGTACATGAAAAAAAATTCTTCCAACCAACTTAACCCATTAACGCTTATTTAGCGATGCCAAACGGAACCCAACTGCATTAGTTTGCATGCTGCTCTTCACGCGGCTTTTATTGCCTTTATTATTCTGCGTACCCATCGAAATCTCGCGAGTGAAACCTACTCTTGGATTAAATGGTGTGAGGGCTGTATATAAATTTGATGGCCACCGGTAATATGAACTCTCTCCTACAAAATGTTTGAAATTACTCTGCCTCAGCCAAGGAGGAAAGAAAAAAAAATTTAGGAGACACTCCGCGTGATTCTTGAAGTCACATCACAGTCTGAAAAGTTTAGACCTTACTCTGCCTTACGTTTCCGGTGGTCACGTTTGGTAACCGTCACGTGTAAGTTGAACTCAGAAGGAGATGCAATGTTTTGTGACTGGTGAGCCACGCTTATTTGTCACAAAATCCTTCCCATGAAACCGTTGCTTCTTGCTCAACATTCACCCATTAGTGTTCACGGCCATACCTCATCCTTTTCATCTCAACCATCTTGGCCTCAACATATCACTTGCCAACAAGGATTTCCTCAGTCTTTCAATATTTTTCCTCGATTTAGATTTTTGTTTTTTTACCTGTACTCAAGGCAGCAATGGAGTATACTTTTCTGCCACTGTGATGGGCGTATGTAAATACGCCTAACTGGCTATAAAATGGATAAAAATAAAAACTTAAAATCGCTCCAAGTAATGAAAATGTAAAAAGAGACTAAAATGGCAAATTCTAAAAAAAATGAATGATAAAAAGCAAAAAAAAAAGTAAAATCTAATTACCAATAAAAGGCATGCGCTTTAAAACAATTAAAATTACCAAATGGATAACCACAAATGGTAATGAAAATTATGCAAAGGACCTAAAAATATGTGCATATTTTATTTCATTTCTCAATTTCGTACTGTAAATCGCTTATAACTTGGTTAAGATGTCTAGAATGTCATTTGTTCATAGGTTTTCTAATTTCATGCAAACAATATTTCACAACTCAATTTTTAC
This sequence comes from Pyrrhosoma nymphula, assembly GCA_963573305.1. NCBI lineage: Eukaryota > Metazoa > Arthropoda > Insecta > Odonata > Coenagrionidae > Pyrrhosoma > Pyrrhosoma nymphula. The sequence continues at coordinate 97,088,725 of OY754332.1, read as the reverse complement.
CCATATTAATGCACTATTTCAATGTTAATTGAGTGGTTCTGGAGAGTTCCGTTCACTGGAGCAGCAGTAAGATTTTCGTGCCTCCGGTGCTGCCACTGAATCTCTGGTCTCTTTCAAAGGTGTGGAATGCATTTGAAGGCATGGAGTAGCCGAATACATTTTTTCTTATGCGCTGCCATATCATGTCTGTCATCCATGTTTTCGTGGTACAGAGGAAAATTATGTTGAAAAAAGGAGCGTTTTGAGCTGTTTGGATGACAGCTGCAGTGACATAGTGAATCTCAATTGAAGCATCGGCGGTATTTCAATATTGTTGAATGTTAACAATTCCGAAGCAATCTATTGGGCGTTCAATTAGTGAATTTACTGAACTGATGAACGAATTATTGAGCTACTGGGGAACGTTAGGTTTTTCGCCTGCAGTCATTTGGCAGTTAAAAGCAGCTTTACTTGGGATATTCATCCAGTTTCTAGAATATAATATGCAAATTCCTCATCTATTTATGTATTTCTTGTTAAAATAGACTGGAAACAAAATGTGAAGTAAAAATCATGCATTGAAAACTAATACCTTCGATTAAGAGGATGGATGTAATTCTTTCTTTTTAACGGTATTATTCAAATTCAATTGAGTAGGTGAACCATGAAAAAACTGTAGTTCAACGAGTTCTCGTTCAAACCGTTATAATGGAGCTAGAGCGAAAAATAACTTCACACATTGAGCGAGTAAGTATAGTCTTTTTTAAATAGAAAACATTTTCATTCATTTAATACCAAAATGTTGGTCACTTAATGCACCACTTTCCGAGATATTGCCAAAACATTGAAGCGATATTCCATTGGATGCTGTACCGCTCTGCACTCCAAAGAGACATCATTAAAATTAAAAGAGAAGTTTGAACCTATATGCCATAAATTTAACGGTGTGCAGCTTGTATATTTTCCCAATTATTTTTAAAAATCAATACGTTACTCATAGTTATACTTCTTATGGCATGGAAAAAAGTCGGTTGTGAAGAGGTTATCGGTGTGCGGCGTGTATATAATTAGTCAAGTTATTTTAAATGAAGATATTCATGCCTGTCGTAAATACGGTGATGAAATAACCGATAAATTGCCACAGGAAAAAATCGGCCTGGACCGGAAATCGAACCAAAGACATTTGGCTCAAATCCTAGAACGGTATTATTGCTGGTATAGGATTCAATCACATGGATTGCGGCTTCCTTGAAGTCCGTTGCTCCCTTGCGATGCCATCTTTGATGGACAGCAAGGGCTTAACATCTAGTTCCCTTGTATTCTCCTAAATTGCCACTGGAGTTAGAAAGAGCTTTAAGTTCGTTCATTGGTCATTCAATCCTTAGATTGGTTGATAGCAGCACTCCATCAATCCCTATCTAATGCTAGTTCTCTTACTCGCTGGTAGTTCTTCTTATGTGCTTTCCTAGGTCTTTAATCCTTTTGCCTTCGTATCGGAGCTTTGCCCTTCATTTTTCCATAAATTATATTTTTCAAAAACTTTTAATTTTCCTTAAATTATATTTTTCATAACCCATTGTGCTTCTGGGTGTGCCCAATCTATCTGGTTCTTCATTTCTGTACGGTGTTCCGTATGGTTTTTTCCTCTTTTACTCCGCTGAATACTTCCGTATTCTCGTATTTTATCCGTCCATTTGATCTGCAGTACCCCCCTCCAACACCATGTTTTGAATGTTTTTAAGACATTAATGCCCGTCGGCAACTTAAGTTGCCATGCTACATATTGTCTGACACAGCGATAACCTTGTAGCTGATTCATCCGATTCTTCGCGTGAACTCTGGATAGACCTTACATTGTTGGTTGGCATTAAAGGTTGACTTCTTGTGTCTCGCTTGTTGGATGGATTACTGCAGTCCCTCAAAGTGTTATTTCGACGGCTCGTGACTAACTTCTTTTCTGTGCTATGTTCCATATGATTCTTTGCTCTATTACTCACTGAATAATTTATCATTTCGTGATTTATCCGTCCATTTGGTCTTCAGTATCTTCCCTCAACACAATGTTTCGAATGCTTTTAATATTCTCTGGTCTCCTGTTTCAATGTTTCTTGTTTTCAATAGTTTTATTTTAGTTTTCAACACCTTATACCTCAATAATATTTATGTATATTAAATTACTTTTCAGTCATGTAAAACAAAGATTTTGCATACTATATATTACTATAGCTCCTTCATGAGTCTTAAGACCACTTCAATTATAAATTAAGGTCAAATAGGTGTTGACTATTACTAAACCCAAAAATTTAACAAATATTATGTTATGTTAATTAATATGCTACTAAGGTACGGTTGTTTACTGTTTTGTGGAATTTGAGAAAAATAGAAGTATCGTTAAGATTAAGAGTTAATTGGAAAAACAATAGATAATTAAGTTCACATTAATATCCAAAAGTGGTTTAATTAAAACAAGTTTCCACCATAGGGTCCCTTGTATGACTAGAGAAAAATCTCACTCAAGCTATCATAAATATCACTGAGGAACGTAATACAGTACTTCTTTCGTGAGTGGACGGAGCGTGGACATGGCCGTGAGGCAGTACGGGGCTGCTCTATCCTCGTACTTCATGTCCCCTTCCGAACTGAATTTATATTATCAGCAGTCAACCTCCAAAGCAGCGCCACGGCGCATCTGCCTTCGACGATTTTTCTTCCCCGCATTGTTCCACGGTATGAGTGTGTAACCCCCCTTTCTCTCCCCTCCACACGACCCCTCATCATGGAGTCGTCGATTCGGTTGAGGGCAGCGCGAGGTACGCATTCAGCGGGAATTGATTGCCTCGGTGTTTCCCCCCCCCCCCCGAGATATTCCTGTCTGGCTGACCAATCGTAAATCCCTACCCTTCGCTGTATCGAAGCTCGGTAACTCGAGTTGTTCTCTTTTGCTGTTTATTCGTTATTTGCTGCGCCATGAATTGGCAGCAATTTACGTTTATCGACGAGGACCTAAAGGTCGCGTTGTCTTTGTTACCAACGCTACCTTTTTAGGCTCAGCTGCCATTTTTTTTTTTTTTTTTCAACGAAGCCATTATAACTTCCATACAAGGGTATTTTCCTACAAAAGTTTTAATGTATATTTTAAAGTAAAGAGTAAAGTATTATTTTTGTCACTGCTGGCCTCGGCTATTTTTTCAAAAAGGACCTTATAAGTTGTAATACCATTCTATGCTTCACATCGTTTCCAAACGGTAGCCTACTCCCCACTTTTAAATAATGTATATGTCTATTTGCTGATTGAAAGGTATGCACTTACTATAACGTAGATTTTTTTTCAACCACTACAAATTCAAATGTTAACCACCAAAGTTGTAAACCAAATTGGCACTTGAAATATCATGAATAAAAAATACGAACTTTTACAGAAAATATAATGAACACTATTTTATTATACTTCTATGATCTGAAGAAACAGTAAAAAAACAGACCCTATCATTATTTTTCCCTTTTTGCTTTTTAATTAAATAAAATCCTGAAACCTAGATTTATCCCAAAAACAGTCGATGAAAGCGTTATAAAAGGATATATTATTCGTCATAAACGTCTATTATACTTGAAATCAATGTACTTTGAATGAATTTCGAAGTAGTTGTTCATACCTTATGGTCGCTTTAGTAACTGCTGTTATCTTCATCAAATCAATATCAGAATTGAAGTCAATGACGCAGAATTGACTCGATATCAAGCACACATCTGCGGGGCAGAAGATTGCTGTAATTCAACTCAGCTCATAAAAAAAGGCAAGAGTAAAAGTGTACCATAAAGTTTATAACCCTTTCTTCTGTTCCAGCATTATTTTATCTCCTTCGGCATCTGCACCATAATAAACGTGTTCCATGGCCTTTTTCTGTGTGTTTGTGGGTAATCTGATCGGCTTCACCCTCCATTTCCCCCATCATTTAGCATAGTTCTATCATATTTGGTGAAGAGTAATTGCTTCGCCTAAGCATCCCGCTTCGCTCAGTGACCGTTTAATTTGCATGTAAACGGGTATTCTATATTAAAAAAGACCCCCGCAAACGGCATTACTTACAAGAGTGGGAAGGGTTTTTGAAAAAAATGATATATGTGGCTGCAGCGCTAGTCGTGGGCCAGCGTTGGATGGAAGGAAAAAATACGCCCTCATAATGAGACTGAGCAGCACTCGAAGGTTACGTTCGTGACTGTGGCGCAGCTACAGCTCCCTCCGCTGCGGGTGGTACTTAATTTTCCCGCACTCCAACATATCTGAATATGTTAACCTATTGAAACAGAAAATTAAAATCACATACTGTAGAAAAATATGTGGAACAATGAACGGCTACGTAGATAATACGCAGATAATTGTGATCAGTCGTATATCCTTTCCTCACATCATTTACCATTCATCATAGTTTTATAATGAGTACTATAAAGTGTGATAGGATTTAACTGATACGAGTAAAGAAAACGCTAATAACCATGCTACTAATAATGTTTGAAAAGAATTCTTCACGAAAGTTTACAAATGTTGCGTAGCAATTCAGTAAAAAATGAGGTTACATTGTAGGAGCTTTATAAACTACATGTATGTAACATACGTGTTTCGATGTGATCGAATCCTCGCCGTGTTCAAATTGAGTCTATTATACCAATATAATTATCCTTTTGACCACCAATGCCGACCGGGGCGGACTGTCCCTTGTGCCTGCGTCCCTTAGCTACGCCACTGGTTAGTGACCAAATATGACCATTAGTATTTCCTTCGTCTCGCCATCTTCTCTTTGGGCTTTGGGGACATCAAAAATTTCACTTGTGTGAGACATTGGCGTTTACTGGCGTCACAAGTATGCCGCGGCGGGATAAAAATCCCAAGGCGCCGTAAAAATATCTTGATAAGTGTGTTTGCCCCGTGCACGAGGCAAGACTACAGTTTCGTGCTTTATCGCTGTTTCCATGGGACGACGAGGATAAACGCCCTAACGACTTTGCTTTGCCGCAATGGGCAGGCAGTGGGGAGCTTTTTATTGATGGCAAAAGAATGCTCCCGTGCGGGTGGAAGATGCCTTTTTTTGCGAAGCATAAACGACCGGGAATTTAGCGAAAATATGCAATGGTGAGGTCGTGGAGGAAGGGTTAATCGTCGAAGACGAACATGGGTTCTAAAAACGAATGGGTGCGGCAGCTGTGCTTTTCAAACGACGAGTCGTTGCTGCTCCTGTTTTCAGCGCAGAAATGTGAGGTGTTCATTTCACGTGGGTGTAATTTTCGGCGGTATTAATGTCACGAAGACGAGTTATGGTAGTTGGAACTGAAATAAAAGCTTCTGTGAGACTTGCTACTATTAGTTTCTGTCTTCAAATTATACCTTCTCACTACTTCTTATTTTCTTTTCATTGGCATAGGCTCATACTGAACTTGGATGAACTTAGAATACGAGAATCTTCATTTTTAAGAGCATGTCCATTTATCTCATAACTTTAGATAACAATTTTATACTCAAATGCTTGTTGATTTTCATGAATATATTTTTTGACTTCCCTGATTATTTTGCTAAGAAACATACAAGTAAAGATGCCGTTTATGAGTTAAAAACTGTAAGTAAAGAAACCTTTTCATGCTTTTACCTCTTTATGTATTGAGCTACACAATATCACCGTTGGTTAATCATGTTTAAGATCTGCATTCTATTCTGTGCCTTGCTAAAAACTTTTAACTCTTGTAGCTCTTCTGCTTCATATTTCAACTAAGCGGGCCAACCTTTTTGTCCGTCGGTCTGCATCCTGTACTTTACCTTCTATTTATCATTGTATTAGTTTCCTTAGAAATTCACTGTCTCTGAAAATGCAGCCCATCTGTCTGGAAGGTTTATTCCTGATATTGTTCACAATGGTGTTTTCTTCCATTCTTCTGTACACTTCCTTGTTTTTAATGTATTCATGAGATCTTGTCCATGTGATATTTAGTATGCACCTCCAATACCAATTTTCGGGAAGCATTCTGCAGATTTTCTATAACTAAAGTTGCAAAGGAGTCTGCCATACTGAACAATAACCGGTACGTTTCAGCTCTCTCTCTAATTCATTGAAGAAGTAGGCTCCAGTCGTTTTCTTTTTATGGAATAGGTTTCCAAAATTCCTGTTATGTTGTGTGTATTGATCTATCTATCAAGGGCAAGGAAAGAAGAGAATCTGCTTTTGCCATACTTGTTGCAGAGCCTCTGTGTATCTATTCATAATATCGTAATCTATTCTCGGAGTACATTGTAGTCCTAATGATCCCTTTACATGGTCATTCATTTATAATGGTCAGAAAAATACTGTGCAGCATCATACTGATATCCCTCCATCATCAATGGAGACCAGAAAATGATTCTTCATCATTGCTATACTAGCGTAACAAGTAAAATATATTCTACTTGAAGCATTTCCTAATGCACGTGAGAATTTAGTTGAGAAGGTAGAGCCTAGTCAAAACCGGCTTCGTGAAATGTGATGGTTGACGTATTATTACATTGTGTTAAATTTATGGAATAGTGGAATTCATTGTAAATGCGTTTTGCATGAATACATGAAATACCTGTACCCAGCAAAATATTTTAGTTGAAAAAGCCCCACTTGGAATTGCTCTTGTCTCCGAAAAACCCAACCTTTCGTGATTTATGGAACAAGCGTTAATGATTTGGTCCTCCTTCCATGACTAACGTTTCTCCACAGATTTTTTTTGTAAGAGCAACATATGCATTGTAAACTGAGGTAGATAGACTTAACAATCCGTTGCCTTTATTTCACGAGCAGCCCCAATGAAATATCCATCCTATACTTGATTTGGGGTTAATTTCTAACACTGCCATGACCTCATTACTGACGTGTGTGCTCGAAGTAGTGTGATGTAGCATAATTTCCGAATTTAATCCATCGCTACCGCACACATTAATCCCGGACATAGCTTTGCAAGTCATCTCCACTGGTTGAATAACAGTTACACTTTGCTCCAATTTAGGGGTTTATTCGAAAACCATTTGGTGGTTTTATGCTTTCTCTCTGGCAATGACTTCTTCAGAGCACCTTAATCTTTAAGTCAGAGTTTAAAAGCCATTGTAAAATTTGCTAAGAGGGTGGAAATCTCTAAACTCTTGGAAGGGTTTTGTGTTTCATTTTCCCGGTAGAATAGTAAGAGGATAGATTTCACCAAAGTGCTTTAAAATTCAATTTGATATGCTTCAAAATGCCAACAATGTTGTTAATGTAATTACTCTCATTCATAGGGCAGAATAAGTGATTTCAATTCCCCAAGCGCATCCCAATGTCATTAACCTACTTATCGCCGCAGGAACGTCTTCCGGGAATCATTAAGTCGCGAACAGTAAAGGTGAATTGACTTTTTACGCTTTTCAGTGAAACGTGGGAGTTCGGTGAATGTCGTGTGACGTTAAACGCATTTTAATTGTTCAGCTGTTATTATCTTAAACTTTGAGGTGGTAGTATTATCATAAGTACGTTCATTATCGTTCAGTATTTTATTTTTCTATATTTCGTTATGTTAAACGTGGCGATGAATTTGTCACTGTCGGTGACAGTATTAGAATCGTATTATATTTTTGCTAATTTTTATGAAAAATTAGTTTTTTAAATAGAAGTTATTTTATTCAATCCCATTTTTGGATTTGATATCCTCAAGAAATGAAACACTTTTTACAGTACAATTTATTGAAAACCCGGCGGTCAAGTTATTTAGTACGTTTTGAGTTCATTTACTTGCTGAACTCTGCACATTTAAGGTAAATGAACGATGCCTAATATGTATTAAAGTAATTGACAATTATGTGGAATAGATGCCAAATTATCACACTGCCTACACCGTTGATGTTTTTTTCAACTACTGAATACTTGTTGTATTCGTTCTTTTCAATCATCTGTTTCATGTTTGGGAAAAACTTAAGTACTTCACCTGGTCTATCCTGCTTATGCATACCTTGTCCAGTCCATAGAGATTAATGTGACGTTCCGTCTTATTGCAACAAAACACATCATGCTACTCTAAGGGAAATATATTTATATTTATTGCCTAAAAGAGCCCTTCCAGCTTAATTTCAATGTCTCCACATATACTTCGAGTTAAATTAGCGTACAGCGTATTTTTATATAATTGAAATGGCATTTTGTAAAAAAAATAAAAATATTTGTGCATGTTGCGTGAAACCGTTTTTTGGGGTTGTAAATTTAACTTTGATAACATTGAAATACTTTTTAAAGGATTTTGGGACTCCTTGGACGCCATTTGCCCCATTTCAATGCTGAATCTTTTCTTATTGCTGAGCATCTAGATGCTAGTTCCTTACGTGTTACGCATTGAAAAAAACACCATAAAATTGTCAGAATTGTATGTGTATTGTTTTTGACACAATTCATATTTTTGCATGATTCTTACCATCTTAATCTTAATATTATGTGAGGATGAATGTTAAAACTTATTTGAATAAGCAGTAGGTTCTGAAATTAAATGTTATTCTAGTGTCGGTAAAAAATTGATTTTGTTCCGTTATTAATGTTTGCCGAAAATATGACTCGGAACATAGAATTATTTACATCTAATTCTCAAAAATGTCCTTATGGAAAACGGAACATATCCCCGTTTGAAATTCATGACCAGTAAGGTCTGGAGTAACTTAGGATGAAGCAGTCACTTGGAAATAGTAATGAAAACATCATGAAGGGTGAAAACTAACAATAAAACATTTTGAATGTGAAGTTAGTTTGAGTGTTATCAAAAACATTAATTTAAAACTTACCCGGCAGTATGTCTCTTTTTATGGGAAAATATTTCACGTAGGAAAAATAAACTCTCTAATAATTTAATTTCCGGGAATGTCCATGTAATAACGATTTTCGTAATCGTAAATCCTTGAACTCATATTGACTCTTTCTTACTCAGTGCTTGTGGCTGAAGGCAATGTTGGATACATAAAAGTAGCGGCGATATTCAATGCTGTGACCAAGACATCGATTTCGAACTCTTTTTATACAAAGTCGAGTATCTCAACATAGTGAGTGATTTGTAATCTTGGCCAACATTTTCAATTTGATCGGCATTATATGTGTGTGAAGGAGATTAGAGTGGTACAGTGGCTATTGTACTGGGTTTTTACCATGAGGGTCTGGGTATAAATTCCATCAGTGGTGGAGATTTGGCTTCGGAATCTGAATCCCCACATGGTGCTGTAAAGGGTACTTCCAGTGTAGGACTCTGTCCAACGGATGGGAAGATTAACTGGGGTCTATTTGGAGTTACGTTAGGAATAGACCAACGCCCTCGCTGGGTTCCTCTCCCATCTTGCTCCATTCCCTATGTAATCCTTCCATTTCCAACTTACCCAACCACCCTCGATGGCGCAAAAGTCTTAAGTTGTCGGTGGCGTCCCCTGATAATTAACCGAAAAAGTACGACCATGATGAGAGTGTGCTTTTGTGAATGCATCAACTGAAGTTTCCAGTCAAAATTTCGATGAATAAATATTTTGAAAATCCAATAATATATTTTTACAAATGGCAAGACAGTATTACTAATGATAGTATTTATTGTGTGTAATCTAGTTTAACAAAATCAACCGTAAGATTTAAAGATGAATATTTTTTAAGGTTAGGTATATAATTTTAAATTATATTCTTTCTCCCCAAATATTAGCAACTAATTATTCGTACTGACTCAAATGCAGCTTATGGCCCAAAAAAGGTGTGGGAATGCTGTTAAGAATTTTATGTCATAATATTGAAAATTGTAATTAATCTACAGTGGGTTCAAATGTGTTTTGGTCTCCTGGAATTGCATAAAATATATTTATGAATGTTAACTAGAATAATGGCAACCTTTTCTGAATTAGTCATTTCATTTCCGGGGTTTATTAACTTCTTCAGTAGAAATAAGGCAGGATTAATCGTTCACTATCTGCTAAAAACTCCCGTAAATATGTCTTCATCAGGCTACCACATTGTAACAAATGAAAGTTCCCACCACAAAAATTGAATTTTTTGAATCTTTTTGTCGTATCTACCAACTCGAGATTCGTACTACGTCAGTGAGAAAAGTCAATGTGCGTCACTCATCTGCCATCAAAGTGGTACTTGCTCGCATGCAACTAAGCGTAATGTGAGCCAATCGTGCGCCAATCTCACCGATTTTCTATCCTCTTTCCAGATGCGTCCGTGGTGACTTCGTCAAGCTCTTTCTGCACTTGGAGCGGCCGGAGGTGAACGAGTACACGCCTTGGTCGAGCGTTCTGTGTGGAGGCATCGCAGACGTGCCCCACCACCACTTCAGTTCCGGCCACGGCCTCGTGCTCGAATTCCACTCCGACCGCAAGCCTGGAAACAACTCGGGATTTATGGGAACGTTCCGATTCCTCGACCGACGTAAGTCAAACATTTCTATCTTTTCTTTTCTCCATTCCATAGCCCGAGAATTCCTTCCAGTTTCTCGGTACGCTTGCAGCCGAAGGACCATTGTTTACGAGACAGCGTCACGTTAATCGGTGAAGAGGCTGCGAAGAGAAAGGTTTTTGGTGCGATCTTTATGCTACGAAGAAGGCTTTTTTATTCGCAATGGAACATCGCTCAGATGTAATTTTCCTTCTTTATTGATACATTTCCTCTAATGCAACACTATGCTTGCAGAGTTCTGCCTGTCCGTTATTCGGCACCACGTGAATTAAGTATGATACTAAATAACGCACAATGTACTCACTTAAATAGATGCGATTCAGCTTAAAATTATAACATATAGTTAGAAAACTACGAAGCAGCTAAAGAAACTCTATAATTAACATAGTGGACTGGGCGATCATACTAGAAACTGTTAAAAAATATAAAATAAAAACCATTGACTTAAGGGGTGCAATTAGATTGATTACGTTTAAATGAACGAAAACCTATTTGAATAGCACATGTGTCTTAGATTTGTGGTTTAGAATTATATTCTTTTTCGATTTTTGAAAGTAATTAATCCAGTAGAATCCGAATCAGGCACTGACTCGACCCAAATTCACTGTTCACAAGTCCACAAAAGTATTTTATCAATTCGACACACGCCTAATTTACCGACAAGTTTCCAGAAGTTATATATCGCCGACTGACACATGTAACAAGGATTTTATTGTAAACTGGATTCGGTACGTTGATTCAACAATGCAGGAAATAAGATTTAACTTGAATTTTAAAGTCTATAGGTGTGAAAAAAAGTCGAAGAAAATGGATTTGCAGAAAACAAAATTTCGGTAATGGATCTGGAACTACATAACGCAAAATTTTTTAATTTAAATGAATGAGAAAACAACACTAAAATATGCCACTAATTTAGACGAATGACAGCTGTGTGAAAATAATATGAAGTTGTATGTGATATAGTGCATGAAATAGACACCTACGTGTGGGTGAAAGCGTTGTGATAGGCCATGGTTTTACTGAAGACCCGGCCGATTATTCTTTAACACTTTGCTTAATCCACAATTTAAAGGTAGATGAACCTGGTCTAGTGTGTCTCAGTAAAATCCATCCATTGAGTCTGTTATCGGTGGTGCAATATACTACATTCTGAGAAGTAGAGGTTTCATAAAAAAGGGAACTTCCGTTTGTGAAAGTATCTGAACAACCGTATCGATAAAAAACAGATATATGAAACTAGTTGAATTAAAAATTGTATTTAGATAGAGCTGATACTTCAGAATGTAAAATATGAACGTGAGGCAAGCGTAATATTTGAGAGAAGAAGATTGATTGTCCACGGAATAATCTATGAACGATAGAAAAATAAATACTTATGAATGAAAGTCAAAATAAGTAACTGAGATTTATTGAAAAGGCTGATAACATTGGGTTTACATTTAACAGGAAAAATTGATAATGCAAAATGAAGGTATCTTCCTTTGGAGTAGGTAATCAACCAGCGTTGGTGAGCAATGCGTTGCGTTGGCCTTTGATTGAAGATCAGTAAGTCAGGTTCTTAGGCAATAGGATAGTATTTACTCCCATGAATTAAGTTTAATGTATTGATGAGTATTTCCTTCAGCATGCCGGGAATATTTTATCACGAGTTTCTAGTGAGAAATAATCGTGAGAATGAAGAGAAATGTCTAATTTATGTCCTCGTTATGAGCTGGAATTATTCTTGTATGTTACACATACTCTTATTTTGTTCTGTTGACTACAAGACTATTTATTTCCACCGTAGCAATTGTAGTGAATTTGTTCCTCAAAACCTCAACTTATCACCAATTTGCCGAAGTTTTGATTATGTTCTTAAATTCTCATAAGGGTTTTGAAGAATTTCAAGTAACAAGAACAAGGTAAGCACAACATATTTCAAGAACACTAGATTTAGCAATACACCATACTTAATATACGGAATATCGAACAGCCGTTTTTACATTGTTTGTCAGTCATAATTTACATTTGCTGTAGTCACTGGGATTGAAGTGCCAGAGAAATAATGTGACAATAGTTGTTTGCTATTCTGAATGTTATGTATGGTTATGAATTGTGCTGTTTTGGAAAAAATCCTCAGTATTTGCAACAGCAGAATTGCACGTGGATGTTTCGTTCAAATTAAAACGGAAACGGAGGAGAGGAATTGTGACCAAAAACGTTCACGGGCTGATTACAAATTAAATTAGTTTTTCAAGACACTCATTCGCTGCCATTACGACTTTATGGGTAATGGTTCCTTGCACTTCCTGCTTCGTCTTAGTGATCTGAGGGACTTTTTAAAGCGTGGTATATGAACACGATATTCATTTGACGGTATCGTAAAAACGATTCACTGTCTCTCATGGGTCCCATGCAGCTCCCATTGACAGTAATTTGAACAAGCATCTTTTTGAACGACATAGTTCATTTTTCTAAAGTATTAAATATTATCTGTGTGCATAATAATAAAAAATAGGCATTATTTCCTTTTATTTAAACTATTTTAATGAGGAATTGTACATTTAATAGTCAGGAATTTAATTAATTTTCCCTCGGGTAAATTGTCATGGCCCCTGTTTAGAGGCGTCATGCTTTCTTGCCCCACTTTTATTTTCCATTCATTTGAGCCGGAACGTGCCCCATATTTTTGACCCCCATTCTGCATCCTGTCACACAGTTTCGTCGGAACAACGTTTGCGGGCCCTCAAATCAGGCCATTAAAATATTTTAGGGCGACAAGTGGTAAAAAAAGAATATATACGTGCACATTAGAATATATCATTTGTTCCTAAGACACCGCTAAATCATATGAGCCTAGACGTAAATGCGCGTGGTATTTAAAACGTGAAGCGGCAGTCGTTGAGTCCAGAGACCTGCCTCTAATGAGATAACCGCTTGTGCATTCCATGAGCATGTTCTCTGCCATATTTGCCTCTTGCCGCTATCTGGGTCGGCTTTCGCGCAATTACTCTTCACACCATGGCGTTCTGCTGCTGTAAGCAGGAGTAAGTCGCATGGGCCTTAGAATTATGATGCGATGTGGAAATATCCGAATTTCCCGCTAGTGTGGGCCCGTGTAATAAGTTAAAAGTGGAACGAGCAGCTACTAGCTGAGAGCTAGGAGAGTGAAACGAGTCCATGAGAATGTCACACGCTGGGGAGAAAACCCTAGCCTTGTATCTAATGGCTAGAACGAAAAACGTTCATCAAAAATATGAAGAAAGAACCTCTAAAATTGATATAAATTATTTTAAATATTACGGCGGTTGTTTGGTTAGTTGCGTAGGCGATAAGGATCTGGATTTCGAAGGAAAATCTGTGCGAATGCCAGGAAACAAACCCGGGCCCTCAGGGATGAAAGGCCAGTATTCTAGTAACCACACTAACCCAAGATTTTTGGTCTATTAAAATTTGCTAACGAAGGCGAATCTACAAAATCAGTTTTTCTGCCTAAGCATTGCATTTTAGTGTATCGAATTAGAAAAATTAAAACCAGTATACCTGTGATATTAAAGTGGCCAGTGTAGTTAATGAAGATCCATAAAGTATTAATCAATGATATTTACTTGACACAGGGTATTTTACAAATAAATATTGGAATACTATTGTGGCCTTATCCAGTCGTAATGTTTTAAAAACAAAAGTGATCGGAAAGTAATAGAATACGAATGCTTCTCCATTTCCGGGTTTTCACCACGTAGCCTGCTTATTTGAGTGACAGCAGTTTTATACGACATACAACAGAAGGCCTATACGCGACCGAAATCATGCCCCGGTACTTCGACCTGAAGACGCCCGTTCGAACACGGACGAAAGTGTTATCCCTCAAAAAAGCAATCTACGCGGTGGAAACCCTGAAATGGAGAAGCATTCTTCTGTACGCCGCGGAAACGTACGGTGGAATATAGTAGTAGAATACATTGAGAAGCAATTTCCAACAATAAATCCAGTCATGTACCCGAGAAATCCAAGTTATTAGATTTACTACACGCTGGATAGGACGACGAGTTCTTATCTATTTTCAGCGGGTTGGTTTTCAGAGGTATCTTTCATCGCCTGAAATTAGTGAAGTGTTCTGGGTCTTCGATTTTACAGGTAGCACTACAAAATCACACGTAATTATTTGGTTCATTATGATTATAATGATGTCACCGTTTACCTTAAAAATGCTAACTCAATTAAATAGTGTGCATTTTACATGATTTATATGATATTGCTTTTATATGAGTTTGATTTTATATTCTAGGTATTGAATTTGTCATTTTATTTGGTTATTATAAAACAAAACGGTTTATATGCAAAATTAGGTATCAAAACTCGGAGTTGGCATTCATAGTCAATCAATCTACTCCTAAGCGCTGCATGGATATAATGCTTTCCATTGGTATGTTAGTTTCATGAAGATTAAAGTTGAGGAAAAGTACTTACAATGTTTTGGGCGGTTCTCCTCTAGAGAGTAGACATTAGGCATTAGACACAGAGTGAAAAAAGTCTTAAATGAAGATAGCTGTTGATTGCTGTTAATTTTTTATCTCTAGCCATAGTGAATGAATATTTAATAGTTAGTTGAAATCTTGTGGCAATAAAAGCAAAGAAATGATATTGCACTCAACTTTGTCCCAGTTGAAATTGGACCCTGTGAATGCTAATAGTAAATGCTGAGAATGTCGCGGGTGTTATCACTTACCAATAACTGGTCTTAAAATTCGATGGAATGGTGTATGGGAACCATTAAACGCATCAGCAAACAAACTGACGCCGCGACTATGGAGACAGCCTTTGCAAAATTTCCTGGCATAGTCCTAAGCGGCAAGGAGGGGATGTAGAAGTGGAGAGGGTAGGTTAAAACGGAGGAGGAAGCAGGGAAACGAAGCTACTTCTAAGATTAATCGGCAAGTGGCTAAAATCACCCGAGGATTTCACCAGGGACTCTATCTTGAGGTATATTCATGAGCCGAGTCGAAACAGTACGGCAGGTAACGGTAGGTTATTCCACTTCTCGAAGCATTTACGTTGGCAACAATGAGAAAATTTCTCTGACTGACCCAACACACTAAACAGCCTTCCTCCCTATTTCGCAGGATTTTGAAATTTACTTAGCCAATTTCCCAAAATCATTCTCTGTGCAGCACCAAGAACGTTTTCCAGAGCTCTACTTGCGGCGCACAGTGGTCCCCAATCGAAAAAAGCTGGCCAAAACTAATTGCTGCTTTTTTCCATACTACCTATATTTAAACATTGTCTGTAGAGGTTTTCGATCCGCTGCATCCGAATTTGAAGTTAATTTTGCTGTATCTTTGATATTATTGTTTTTACATGACTAATTATTTAAAAAATTAAATTTAAAATTTTTAAATTAAACTTTAATGGCTGTTCCGCATGTTCTTAGACTCGTATTTGAACGTTGTCAACATAGGTTTTCGATCCGCTGAATCCGAATTTGAAGTTTATTTTGCTGCATCTTTGATATTATTGTTTTTAAAGACTAATTATTTGAATAATTAATATTAACAAATTTAAATTAAATTTTAATGTTTGTTCAACACGTTTTAGATCCGTATTTGAACGTTTTCAATTAAGGTTTTCACTCCGCTGAATCCGAACTTGAAGTTTATTTTGCTATATCTTTCATATTATTGTTTTCACAATACCAATTTGTTAAAAAATTTAATGTAACAATTTTAAATTAAAGTTTAATGGTTTTTCCGTATATTGTTAGATCCGTATTTGTACGTGGTCAAAATAGGTTTCTGATCCGCTGAATCCAAATTTGAAATTTAATTGACAGTTTTTATGATATTATTGTTTTTACAATACCAATTATTTAAACAATTAAACGTAACAAATTTAAATTAAACTTCAATCGTTGTTCCGCATGGTGTAAGAACCATATCATACGAATTCGATGTTATTTCTAACGTCGCGGCGTTAGTGGTGTATACGTCAGGGTCCTGACCCCGTCCGAATTGCCACGCGCTCTGCGTTTCTACGTGACCGATGAGCCCGAATTGCGTCGCCGGGCTGAGAGCATGCGAAGGGGCGCAATTCAAGTCGTCTGGACGACGACGACACTTCGAGGTGCTCCCTCTCGCTCGTGTCTTCGCGGGAATGAAGTGCTACGGGGCGAGGGGCCATCGCGTCACGACAAGGGAAATGAACTCCGAAGTGTCGCGTGTGAATTTGGACGCGTGCCATCCGAATCCCCACTGCATGAACCCTTCCCCCGCTTCGTTCGCTCGCCGGAGGACGCTCATCAAGAGAGGGCATTACCCATCCACCCCATACCCTTACCCATCCAACCCGAGTTCAACATCTGCGAGTCGAGGGTATCACGTGATCGATTTCGAGCTTCTGTAGTGTGGAGTCTGTGCGACCACGGTCGATTATGCTGCTTATCTGTTCACTGATGCGTCAGAATGAGTGGAGTATAAATATTCAGGGGACACGGGTGAAAAATCTTATAAGTTGAGGGTTGAAGGGCCATAAAATACGGTGCTTCCATGTGAATGACAATATATATATGTGATTTAATTTAACTCTGAAGGCCGGTTTACGTTTGGCGTCAACTTCTACCGTGAGGTGAATGAATTTGTGATAACGAATGCGTTTACGATCACGTGAAAGGTTCGACCGTGATCTTCTACCATAAACTTCAATGTTTAATCAGTCCCAAATTTATTGCTCACGGATGTCGGTATTGAATGCGCAGTACACGTTTTTATTACAGTTATTAATTTGTCACAATGTCTTTTGGAATATATCGAGATTCCGTGCTTAGTACACCACTAATACTGATACTATTACTGTAGATATTAAAGTGGTGTCATTTATTCCGCCCTTCTTATAGTTGACGCGTGTATCGTAACCTATGGAAATAAGTGTATCATCTTAACGTTAGAGTGGTCCAAAACCTCCTGTTTCGATTCTTGAGCACAACTCTTAGGAACTGAATCCTTCTTAATGTTGCCATTCATAGCGGTGGAAGTTTTGGTGAGACTGTGCAGCTGAAGATCTACAAAGTTGGACTCCGTTTGACTTCATAGGCTCTGGTTGACAGCTGATTGTGAACCGAAATTCTCAACGAGAATCCAATACACGTTCAACGTTTCAAGTTAGGATATCTGTAGATAAGAGTGAAAAAAATTCATTTTGCTGATTTGGTTTTTTGGCACTTAAATGCAATGTCTTATGGATTTTGAGATATATTTCGAAATAATTACATTACCTATTTACCAATTTTCTCCAAACGCGAAGCAATACATTTCACATTATTAAAAGGTTGCTAACATTACTTAAATGACATGATGTCCTAGTTCATTATTAAAACGTGCACTTAATGAACCACGAATACCCTGATGGCCACTTTAAAGGCTTACTTCGTGACACATACATTTTTTAGAAGCCAGAATATTAAGTTCAACCAAATATAATAGCACCTTATATAAATTTCACATATCTTGGGGAGTTAGGTTTTTATGTCTTATTTACTGTCGTTACCACCCAGAAAATAGCAAAAAATAAAGTACGGGAGTACTTTCTTCTTCCAATCCTGACCAACCAATGACTTGTCTTAAAATCTTTCATCAAATAGTCGGAAGCTCTTGACTGAAAATCCCGTGGCGTTAATGACCCAGTAAAGCCATTCACACTTGCTTGTCCTACACGTAACGCCGTCTTCATACCATTCAGTGTGTGAAACAGATCGCAACTAATTTTGAAGAGCTAAGATAGAAGTTTGCTAAAAGAGTAATCTTTAGTTACTAAGGGAGTGCAAAAGCTGGATAAAATGGATTACAACGACGAACTCTGGCATAGCTGAGTGAAAAATCATGATTGAAGCTTAGAGATACAAGGTTAAATTTATTCATTCACTACATATATTTTTGTTCTAGTTTCGCTACAGTATAGCATCTTTAGGAATGTCGTTTCTAGTGTCAGTCCGTTAGGTTAAGCTTGATCAATATGTATTCATATTCCTAGGGTCAGTGTCACTTTACCCTCTCCCCCATCTACCTAACCTCAACCCTGAGAATTGGAATATACATGGACCTTCGTAACTGATTAGTTTTTTTTGAAATGACTTATTCCTGGACATGCTATAGTGTAGCAAAGCCTATCGAAATAAATAAAAGTGGATTTCTAGGTTTCAATTATCATTTTCTTCATCAAACATTTGGATTCCACAAATTATCCATCCTCAAACATCAAATACAAATTAAGAGATGGTTATTTTTCTTCCACAATTAGCCACTGTTCAGATGAATATGACGCATATCTGTACACTATATTTATCTTAAGAATACTATGCAGGTTGGTCAGCATTAACCTGAATTCAGTTTTCATTTGCTGAATCTCCATCAGGAATAGTTAGTATTAGTTGCACATAAATAAATAAGGTTATTCAGTAATCAGCTGTAAAAGGAAAATAGCATACTCAGGTCGTTAAAGCCAGAAACAAATGATATGTTTCATATTTATATAACTAATAAATAGCTGTGGCGTTTCAAGTAGGAAATTACTACGGGTGTCAAACTTAATCTGAAGTTAATATTCTATTTTAAAAATATTTTTAAAATGTTGGCCTTTATCTGAAAAGGTATTGTCCAGTATTATTATCTCACTCATTTCAGCGAATCAATAAAGTTTGAACAACACTACGTGTATTGGAAGTAACCGTGCATTGCTATATTAATCCCAAAAAAACTCCACCCCGGGTGTATTGTCCTTCCATTTGCCAATCTGAGCCACCACTCGGCGTATTAGCTTTGTGTATTCGGCGCCATCTGAAGGGTTTATTTGCGCATTTAAAAATTATTTCCCCGCTGGCAGTTTATACTTTACCCTTGAAAGCACTTTTCCCGGTGGGAAATAAATGACTCACTTTGGCTTGTGTGGCCATCAATCCATTACAAATCCACGACCGGTGGGACTTTTAAAAAAGAATTGAACAACCATCGTTTCGCTCCATTTAATCCGGGATCGATCTCTTCTCTAGCCGCACCCCACACCCGTCCGCACCCCCTCTCCGCTGTAATCCAGCCGACCGGATCCGGCCCGTCGCCCACCGAGGGAGTCTCGCGGCGCGCCGTGTCGTTCGTCTCACGGTCGAATCCGTCGGGGCCTACGGGATTTGGTCCGTCATCGAGGGTTTTTTTTGCCCCCGCGGGGGGCTGACGTGGGGGCGGGAAGGGACCCCGCGGGGGGTGGCCGGGGACCTGGAGGAGAGATGGAGGCGGGGGAGGTTGCGGCGTGCAAAGCCGATTGATTTCTCCGGCCCCCAAGAGCTTCATTTTCATTTTAATCCCTCCTCTTTTCAGTAATCAACGCACCCACGTATCCAACCCGTCCCCCACCCCCCGTGCCCGGATTTCGGAGCCCCCACCCCCCGAGGCGTTCTGAGGACTCGGCCCCGCGTAATGAGCCCGCGGAAGGTCGTCGTCGCCGTAATCCTCCACCATCGCAGGAATCCATGGCGTGTCTCGGGAAGTGGGGCGGTGGTGGAGGACCCCGGGGGTGATATTGGGGGCACACCTTCCTCGCTACCGAAAGCCCTCGGCCGTTCTCAAACCACCTTCACTGACTCCCTCACAATTCGAAGGGATTTCATTTAATCTCGGGCATTTTTGTCATCAGGGATCGGCTTATAATAGTTTGAGGACGAATTTTTTGCGGGACATCGTGATTTAAGCACGGAAACATAGAATTCAATTTTCAGGCATTCCTTCTTCCGTCGCAAACTGGGGATCTAATACTAAAAATCCTCTTTTATTTCGAGACTTTGCTTTCATTTGTGATTTATGAATTTGGATTGAATAAATTGTGTCCAGAATGATCTTTATTATTCCTCTCTCGTTATGCTCGAAGGAAAGCTATTTCATAATTCAAGAAAAAGATCTCTTCGTTACGTGCCGACCAATTAAGCAGCGTAATGTTTTTCACCAGTAATATTCAAATTTTCCATGCAACAAAAAAAATAAAAAACACGTTAAGAATGGTAAAGTTGATATATCTCTTGCGTGTTGAAAAAGGGATACCTGGTGTAACACTCTTGTGTTTTACGAGATAAGGATCAGATTATGTATATAGAATCGTTATTCTGACTTAACTGTGAAGAAATGCATGGCTCATTATCATTGTTTTCTTGTTTGGAAGTGTGGCCTTAATTTCATTATAATCACGGAGGACCAATTAAGTGAGGACATATTGTCACCATAAAAAAGGAAACTGCATAAAACTATTGAGAGAGTTAAAAAGTTAAATAAGTTAATGAATGGTTTAGTGATAAAATAATTTTAAAATTTTCAACAAAAATAAGGGGAATATTACAGGAATAAGGTTGCTGATGAAATCGGCAACCTTAGTTTTACTGATGGAAATACTGTCAGAGCAAAAATGCCACAAGGCGTGCGAAAATCCTTTCATGGATCTAGTGATACATCGATGAGGCACGAAGATTAACGCGTGTAAAGCGAAGATGCTGGCATGTGGAAGAAAAAGCTTAAGAGGCACATTACACGTCAAGGAGATGTGCCAGAAGAAGTATCCTCCACATATGGAATGAGATGAAATTTGTTCAGCGGATATCAAGCAAATAATAACTCAAGCCAGGAATGAATGGTTTCTTCAAGATGAAAAAACGACTGTCGTGTTCAACGAAAATAGAATAATGATTTCATGAAAATATTCGTGTGGAGTGTTGCGATTTGTGTCTCAGAGACGGACTATTAAAAAGCTGGATCAGAAGACAATATAGGTTTTCGATGATTGGTGCAGAGGGTGAATGCTGAAGGTCAACTAGACGGATAGGATCAGAAGCAAGGGAGTCGGCAAATGGATAGAAGGGCAAATGCCGGTATGCCAGTCGACAGATAAGTATGATTACCCGGCTGCTCCAACTCGACTGGGTGTAGGACGTCCCGGCGCGGTCACCTCGGCGCGAGTTACTTTGGTGCGAGGTATTTCGCCTGTGGCCATCGGTTTTCATTTGTTGCTACTTCTTTGAGCACTTATTTGTAACTGAAATCATTCTTCTTTATATTTCCATTCACTGTACTTATTAGCGTGCCGTGTGCATTTCAGTTATATTACGCTGAAAGAGGCTTTGGATTTACTTGAAGGAAGGAACATAGAGGGAGATTGTGAGGCAATTTATATCAAAACCCTGGAGTGCAACGTCGGTTCTGACGAGGATTCCGGAGTGGAAGATAACCCTGGGAAGATTGACAATCTCTCTGGGCGGCAGCTGAGAGCAGGTGCCGAAGTGGTTTCCCGGAATATGGCTGATGATATTTCTACTCCGTCAGCCATTGCCCCAAGCTTAATTCCTGAAGAGTGGAATCCTACATCTCCGAAACTTAGTGAGACATCTACAATGGACACGCCATACAGAAGGGGCGTTCAAGTACTTCAAAGCTGAAAATAAAAGCTATCCATAATAAAAGGGCCAGAGAGTGGGAGAAAAATGTTTGAGTGATAGTCTGCCTGCTTTTCTTGCATGAAATTACTCTGAATACAAGGATAAGCCATGTGTATATATGTATGAGCTGTGACATAATTGGCCATTTTGTGACAGAGAGTAATTAGTACACACTTCCAAAATTTGCCAAATTCAAATATTGAGACAAATGAGGTACATAATTGTATTTCTTGGTTTACTGTTGCTATCCAGTTATCATCATTTGCCAAATAAGGGACTGTACTGGGAGGAGACCTGTGTTACTCGTAATAAAAATGTGGCTGGGGCTATGCCAAGGAACCAGTACTTTGATATCTGTAGAATTTTTCATTGCGCGGATAACAATCATACTAATCTCGACGATAAATCATGGAAATTGCGCCCTTTAATTGAAAATTTTAGATACCATTGCCGTAAAAATTTAAAGCCAGAAAGAGACGTTGACTTCGATGACTGCATGATATGGCCGCCTTTCTTGCAATCAATTTCTTCGAGGAAAAAACCATACGAAAGCCATCCAATCCGAAAACCATCCAATTTCAGCAACAAGACATGGTGCCTCAATACGAGGGATAGCTAACTCATTGACTTTGATGTTTGTAGAGGGAATAACATATTTTAGAATCACGAGTACGAAGACAAAGTTTGAAAGTGCGCTGCTCCGATGATGTTTTTGATATGCTGTCCGTCAGACGGAATTAAAAATGCTCACTTGCATTTAGGATATATTTTGACAATTTAATTGCACAGTTCCCCCTTCTTGAATACGTAAAAATCGCACAAATGCGCGGGAGATTTTTACAAATATATTTGTGAATCATCATGCCGAAAATGTGATGTTGGCTTGTGTTTAGTGCTCTGAATGATTCCGCGTAATTGGAAAATGTTCTTTAAAATAGTCCAAGTTTATGTTATGCTTGCATTATTCTATATTTATCTTGAACCGAATTATTCAGGGTTTTTAAAGTTAAATTTTGAAGAAAATGTATTTTCACGCCAATTCAACCACTGTTAGTTAATGTTTTATGCAGTATTCATTAACCTTCAAATGATCTGAATAAGAGAGTACAGCGCTGTCTAAAGTTCAAGCAGATCATTCGAAAATTTTTCGGGGTAATTAAGGGTTGCCTGCATTTTCGTGTAAAAAACCGTTCATTGTAACAAGACATTGTAATTGAAAAGCACAAATTATAATTTGTTGGTCAACCTAGGACTTGATCAATTGATTAAAATCGAAATAACTGAATATCGTGGGAAAAATACTTGGGCGTTCGAGGGTAAAAGCCCTTAGGTCCTCACTAAAGTCATCTTTGATGAGTGTACCGGAGGTGGTTGCGTGTGTATTCAATGGAAGGATGTATGTAATTTTACTGATGCTGAACTATTATATGGAATGTGAACAATGACTGCATTTTTTCAAAAGAACATTGCAAGTTTTGCTTGTTATTTTGGAGGAACTTGAAGTAAAGCCCATTCAGTGTTAATGGGAGTCTTTGATATTACGAATTGTTGCCCAATGCAATCTATCACATAAAACGAATGGCTGTTCCAATGGAATACGCTCTTTTGATCTACCGGAAAAACAGTTGATATTCACAAGCTGCTACCTTTACGCACTTTTTACGCACCGTTCACTTTTATAATTATTCCTCTCAAGTATTATCCTCGACAATTTTCTTTTAGGTGATTGATTTTGTCTAGCATTGCATTATGGAACGCTTGCTGAAATTTCAGTTAGCTACCGCAGTAATCAATATTCAATAAATAAAACTGTTCTCAGTTACATGGTGGTACTCCAATACGTGCGACATTTATTACAGGAATACTTGGTTTAAATTATACGAGAATAATTGTACTCAGGACCCAGGTCTCCAATGATGATCTTCACTATCAGGTGATGAGGATAATTCTTGATATTTGTGAAAGGAAACTGTGCACTATTTTTTTTTGTCAATTTACAAAAAAATTTCCTCGTATTTTCGAAGCAGGAGCAAATGCTGCCTCACGTAGCCACATGGATCGCAGATCGCAGATAATGAGGTTACGGTTGATCTGGACACAAACCGATGCCTATTCCAAAAAAGAATAATTCCCAAGGGGAAAAAGAATTCCGTCCAATATCCTTTCTTCCCATCCTGTCCAAAGTTCTCGAAAAACTTGTATATGAGCAGTTAACACATTTCTTAAAGTGCAACAATATTCTTGATAAATGCCAGTCTGGTTTCCGACACGGTCACAGCACGTCTACCGCATTAGCTAAAATCACCGATGACTTGAGACGCTCCATGGATCAAAAAGAAGTTTCAGTACTCGTGTTGCTTGACTTTTCGAAAGCTTTTGATTCCTTAGACAAAGATATCCTTGCAGCAAAAATGAGAGGCATGGGTTTTTCTCCTACAGCAGTCCACTGGATAACATCATACTTATCAGGCCGGTATCAGCGAGTAATTACAAATGATTTATGCTCAATGTGGATCAAAACAGCAAGAGGTGCGCCTCAAGGCTCTATACTAGGACCTCTGCTATTTTCCCTGTACATTAATGATTGCCCTTCAGTGATTAACCATTCCAAATATCATCTTTATGCTGACGATCTCCAAGTATACCTAAATTCAAATGTTAAAAGCCTATGCAATGGAATATGTAATTTAAATAATGACCTAGAAAACATCAACAATTGGAGTAAATCCAATTTTCTAAGCATAAACCCTAGTAAGTCGCAGGCTATTATAATTGGATATCCGAAAATACTCAAGTCAATCGACAGGGATCAATTACCGCAACTACGCATTTCTGATTCTCCTATAAAGTACTGCGACGAAGTTATTAATCTAGGACTGGTCATTGATGAAAGTCTGTCTTGGTCATCTCATGTAACTAAGGTATGTAAAGCAGTGAATAAGTCATTATTTCCTCTAATTCGTTTCAAACACTTTATTCCTCTCTCCTTAAAGAAGCAATTAGTTTCAACCTTAATATTTCCCCATTTTGACTATGCCGATGTTGCCTTTCAAGACATATCTCAGGCCCTGTCAACTAAACTTCAACGCTCCTTCAACGCCTGCATTAGGTTCATATTTAATTTACATATATCAGATCATACTACCAATTATATTAACAATCTCAATTGGTTAAAACCTAGTTCACGACGCCGGCTGCATATCCTTGGTCTTCTCTATCAAATTTTACAAACAAATACACCAGCGTACCTAAGAGACGAGTTTCAAACACTTAGTAGAGTACACGACTCAAATACGAGGGGAAATGATAAACTCGTTATTCCTCACCACCGGACAGTCAGATTCAATAAATCATTCATTGTGACCGCATGTCGCGAGTGGAACAACATTGACTTACCGCTACGTAAATCATCATCACTCGCATCCTTCAAAAGGGCACTATACGAAAAACTTCTCCGAGAACAACAACGAGACACATAAAACACCATGGGAACAGTAGGAAAGATTCAACACTAATCTCCTCCTGCCTCATCTTATATTCTTTTTCTTTCCAGGTACTGGGTGATATTTTCTTGTATTTGTATACATCCATGTTTACATTAGCTCTTTCTCAGTAGGTTTTCGCAGGTTTTTCACGCCCCCCTTCTTGTGTGGGCGTTTTCCTGCAGTGGGTTTTTTTCCAATAAGGACGACAGTCAATATCCTTAGGTTTTTCCCACGTTTGCTCACATCTTTTTACACTTTGCTAACTTATAATTTTGATTGTTGAATGTAATTCCAAGAGCAACTTGACAATGTATTTAACTGCAATAATTTTATGTTTGACGAGGGGTTAGATGGAAGATGGGACTTTCTAGTCCCAATCTCGCCCAATAAAGACGTTTTATTATTATTATTATTATTATTATTATTATGCCCTCAATATTCACCCCCCTCTTCCAATCGCTTCGGCCAAAAGCAAGGGCAGTTTCAGGCATTTCAATTTTGACGTGCGCAAGACTGAGGCAGGGGCGTGGGACGAGTGCGTCGCCGCCAGGGGTGGGTGGAAAGTGCACGGCACACATCATTTGTGCACCTGCGGGCTACGCTGGCCGGAAAATTAAAGACTGAGAAATATTATCGTTCTCATTTGACGCTGGAGCCAGCGTTGTGCTCGTGTCCTCGAAAACGACCACCCGCGCATGTTTTCCCTTTTGGTGGCACTGTGGAGCCAGAGCCTTGCCTCCCCCTCGTGCCACTTGGCACGAAACTCTTGGTGATCGCTTTCATGTCCCGACTCCACGCTTTCGGCGCGGTCACTCGCAATGGCCCAGAAATTAATGCCGCGAATAGTCGTATCGGCTGCTCTCCAAATATCCTCGTGAGCGTCCGTTTTGACTGCTATTCATCCATTCACGTTGTGACCGCTCCTGATGGCTTCGCTGACAAATATTATGGTGGCTGAGTTGGAGAAAATGGAATTAAATGTGCTTGTATTTTTTTGCATCGCCGGCTTCAGATAACATCGAGAATATGTGTTAGATTGAGGTAAAAAATCGAGGTAGCCCTCTATTTGACATTTGAGTAGAAGATCGATCAGTGGTTGAAATAGATAGAAGCAGTAAACTACTTTTCAGAGGCACTGATAAGTGACAATCCACCGTTTAATGGTACTTCTGAAGGAAACAGGTAAGTCAGTGTAGCATAGGAAACCAATAAAAATGTTTTGTGAAAATTCAAGGTCTAATTCTTAGATTAAAGAAGGGACTAAATTGCTCCACAGGATACGAAAGCACAGAGAATTTTGAAGCCATTTAATTGCGCAACCGCCTACATTGAATAGATATTTACTGTTACTCAACCGAACAAATTAGCATTGTCAGCGGAATTCTTGCGATATTGTATTGATTTATTGCAAAGTGTAAATAATTTCATGCTATGTTTTATGGAAAATTTTTTTTGCGAAAAACAGTCCTTGAGTTCGACAAGACGCCATATAATCTCTTTTTGTATATATTGGTCATTATATGATTGAAGAGAATTCATGCTAGTCTTGCTTACTTACTTACCTTAAGATAGTCATACTAGCTTAAGCGGCTGATATGTTTGGAGATTTGCAATGGTTTTTACGGAGCACCTAACGGCAGAATAGAGTTGATAAGATAAGGATCAGATTATGTATATAGAATCGTTATTCTGACTTAACTGTGAAGAAATGCATGGCTCATTATCATTGTTTTCTTGTTTGGAAGTGTGGCCTTAATTTCATTATAATCACGGAGGGCCAATTAAGTGAGGACATATTGTCACCATAAAAAAGGAAACTGCATAAAACTATTGAGAGAGTTAAAAAGTTAAATAAGTTAATGAATGGTTAAGTGATAAAATAATTTTAAAATTTTCAACAAAAATAAGGGGAATATTATTGCTGATGAAATCGACAACCTTAGTTTTACTGATGGAATCACTGTCAGAGCAAAAATGCCACAAGGCGTGCGAAAATCCTTTCATGGATCTAGTGATACATCGATGAGGCACGAAGATTAACGCGTGTAAAGCGAAGATGCTGGCATGTGGAAGAAAAAGCTTAAGAGGCACATTACACGTCAAGGAGATGTGCCAGAAGAAGTATCCTCCACATATGGAATGAGATGAAATTTGTTCAGCGGATATCAAGCAAATAATAACTCAAGCCAGGAATGAATGGTTTCTTCAAGATGAAAAAACGACTGTCGTGTTCAACGAAAATAGAATAATGATTTCATGAAAATATTCGTGTGGAGTGTTGCGATTTGTGTCTCAGAGACGGACTATTAAAAAGCTGGATCAGAAGACAATATAGGTTTTCGATGATTGTTGCAGAGGGTGAATGCTGAAGGTCAACTAGACGGATAGGATCAGAAGCAAGGGAGTCGGCAAATGGATAGAAGGGCAAATGCCGGCATGCCAGTCGACAGATAAGTATGATTACCCGGCTGCTCCAACTCGACTGGGTGTAGGACGTCCCGGCGCGGTCACCTCGGCGCGAGTTACTTTGGTGCGAGGTATTTCGCCTGTGGCCATCGGTTTTCATTTGTTGCTACTTCTTTGAGCTCTTATTTGTAACTGAAATCATTCTTCTTTATATTTCCATTCACTGTACTTATTAGCGTGCCGTGTGCATTTCAGTTATATTACGCTGAAAGAGGCTTTGGATTTACTTGAAGGAAGGAACATAGAGGGAGATTGTGAGGCAATTTATATCAAAACCCTGGAGTGCAACGTCGGTTCTGACGAGGATTCCGGAGTGGAAGATAACCCTGGGAAGATTGACAATCTCTCTGGGCGGCAGCTGAGAGCAGGTGCCGAAGTGGTTTCCCGGAATATGGCTGATGATATTTCTACTCCGTCAGCCATTGCCCCAAGCTTAATTCCTGAAGAGTGGAATCCTACATCTCCGAAACTTAGTGAGACATCTACAATGGACACGCCATACAGAAGGGGCGTTCAAGTACTTCAAAGCTGAAAATAAAAGCTATCCATAATAAAAGGGCCAGAGAGTGGGAGAAAAATGTTTGAGTGATAGTCTGCCTGCTTTTCTTGCATGAAATTACTCTGAATACAAGGATAAGCCATGTGTATATATGTATGAGCTGTGACATAATTGGCCATTTTGTGACAGAGAGTAATTAGTACACACTTCCAAAATTTGCCAAATTCAAATATTGAGACAAATGAGGTACATAATTGTATTTCTTGGTTTACTGTTGCTATCCAGTTATCATCATTTGCCAAATAAGGGACTGTACTGGGAGGAGACCTGTGTTACTCGTAATAAAAGTGTGGCTGGGGCTATGCCAAGGAACCAGTACTTTGATATCTGTAGAATTTTTCATTGCGCGGATAACAATCATACTAATCTCGACGATAAATCATGGAAATTGCGCCCTTTAATTGAAAATTTTAGATACCATTGCCGTAAAAATTTAAAGCCAGAAAGAGACGTTGACTTCGATGACTGCATGATATGGCCGCCTTTCTTGCAATCAATTTCTTCGAGGAAAAAACCATACGAAAGCCATCCAATCCGAAAACCATCCAATTTCAGCAACAAGACATGGTGCCTCAATACGAGGGATAGCTAACTCATTGACTTTGATGTTTGTAGAGGGAATAACATATTTTAGAATCACGAGTACGAAGATAAATTTTGAAAGTGCGCTGCTCCGATGATGTTTTTGATATGCTGTCCGTCAGACGGAATTAAAAATGCTCACTTGCATTTAGGATATATTTTGACAATTTAATTGCACAGTTCCCCCTTCTTGAATACGTAAAAATCGCACAAATGCGCGGGAGATTTTTACAAATATATTTGTGAATCATCATGCCGAAAATGTGATGTTGGCTTGTGTTTAGTGCTCTAAATGATTCCGCGTAATTGGAAAATGTTCTTTAAAATAGTCCAAGTTTATGTTATGCTTGCATTATTCTATATTTATCTTGAACCGAATTATTCAGGGTTTTTAAAGTTAAATTTTGAAGAAAATGTATTTTCACGCCAATTCAACCACTGTTAGTTAATGTTTTATGCAGTATTCATTAACCTTCAAATGATCTGAATAAGAGAGTACAGCGCTGTCTAAAGTTCAAGCAGATCATTCGAAAATTTTTCGGGGTAATTAAGGGTTGCCTGCATTTTCGTGTAAACAACCGTTCATTGTAACAAGACATTGTAATTGAAAAGCACAAATTATAATTTGTTGGTCAACCTAGGACTTGATCAATTGATTAAAATCGAAATAACTGAATATCGTGGGAAAAATACTTGGGCGTTCGAGGGTAAAAGCCCTTAGGTCCTCACTAAAGTCATCTTTGATGAGTGTACCGGAGGTGGTTGCGTGTGTATTCAATGGAAGGATGTATGTAATTTTACTGATGCTGAACTATTATATGGAATGTGAACAATGACTGCATTTTTTCAAAAGAACATTGCAAGTTTTGCTTGTTATTTTGGAGGAACTTGAAGTAAAGCCCATTCAGTGTTAATGGGAGTCTTTGATATGCAATGATATAATATGATAATGCAATCTATCACATAAAACGAATGGCTGTTCCAATGGAATACGCTCTTTAGATCTACCGGAAAAACAGTTGATATTCACAAGCATTCACCTTTACGCACTTTTTACGCACCGTTCACTTTTATAATTATTCCTCTCAAGTATTATCCTCGACAATTTTCTTTGATATGCAATGATATAATATGATAATGCAATCTATCACATAAAACGAATGGCTGTTCCAATGGAATACGCTCTTTAGATCTACCGGAAAAACAGTTGATATTCACAGCATTCACCTTTACGCACTTTTTACGCACCGTTCACTTTTATAATTATTCCTCTCAAGTATTATCCTCGACAATTTTCTTTTAGGTGATTGATTTTGTCTAACATTGCATTATGGAACGCTTGCTGAAATTTCAGTTAGCTACCGCAGTAATCAATATTCAATAAATAAAACTGTTCTCAGTTACATGGTGGTACTCCAATACGTGCGACATTTATTACAGGAATACTTGGTTTAAATTATACGAGAATAATTGTACTCAGGACCCAGGTCTCCAATGATGATCTTCACTATCAGGTGATGAGGATAATTCTTGATATTTGTGAAAGGAAACTGTGCACTAATTTTTTTTGTCAATTTACAAAAAAATTTCCTCGTATTTTCGAAGCAGGAGCAAATGCTGCCTCACGTAGCCACATGGATCGCAGATCGCAGATAATGAGGTTACGGTTGATCTGGACACAAACCGATGCCCTCAATATTCACCCCCCTCTTCCAATCGCTTCGGCCAAAAGCAAGGGCAGTTTCAGGCATTTCAATTTTGACGTGCGCAAGACTGAGGCAGGGGCGTGGGACGAGTGCGTCGCCGCCAGGGGTGGGTGGAAAGTGCACGGCACACATCATTTGTGCACCTGCGGGCTACGCTGGCCGGAAAATTAAAGACTGAGAAATATTATCGTTCTCATTTGACGCTGGAGCCAGCGTTGTGCTCGTGTCCTCGAAAACGACCACCCGCGCATGTTTTCCCTTTTGGTGGCACTGTGGAGCCAGAGCCTTGCCTCCCCCTCGTGCCACTTGGCACGAAACTCTCGGTGATCGCTTTCATGTCCCGACTCCACGCTTTCGGCGCGGTCACTCGCAATGGCCCAGAAATTAATGCCGCGAATAGTCGTATCGGCTGCTCTCCAAATATCCTCGTGAGCGTCCGTTTTGACTGCTATTCATCCATTCACGTTGTGACCGCTCCTGATGGCTTCGCTGACAAATATTATGGTGGCTGAGTTGGAGAAAATGGAATTAAATGTGCTTGTATTTTTTTGCATCGCCGGCTTCAGATAACATCGAGAATATGTGTTAGATTGAGGTAAAAAATCGAGGTAGCCCTCTATTTGACATTTGAGTAGAAGATCGATCAGTGGTTGAAATAGATAGAAGCAGTAAACTACTTTTCAGAGGCACTGATAAGTGACAATCCACCGTTTAATGGTACTTCTGAAGGAAACAGGTAAGTCAGTGTAGCATAGTAAACCAATAAAAATGTTTTGTGAAAATTCAAGGTCTAATTCTTAGATTAAAGAAGGGACTAAATTGCTCCACAGGATACGAAAGCACAGGGAATTTTGAAGCCATTTAATTGCGCAACCGCCTACATTGAATAGATATTTACTGTTACTCAACCGAACAAATTAGCATTGTCAGCGGAATTCTTGCGATATTGTATTGATTTATTGCAAAGTGTAAATAATTTCATGCTATGTTTTATGGAACATTTTTTTTTGCGAAAAACAGTCCTTGAGTTCGACAAGACGCCATATAATCTCTTTTTGTATATATTGTTCATTATATGATTGAAGAGAATTCATGCTAGTCTTGCTTACTTACTTACCTTAAGATAGTCATACTAGCTTAAGCGGCTGATATGTTTGGAGATTTGCAATGGTTTTTACGGAGCACCTAACGGCAGAATAGAGTTGATCGGAGAAAATTAAATTTCCTATAAGTATTTGGAAACTATTAATTTTGAATATTTGCGCTCTTCGTTGTATTTATTTTCGAGGAGAAAACTTTCGTCTCGTGTTTTCTCTGATGCGATTAAAAAACAGCATGGATATCCTCTTAGTGGTTGTAAAACTCATTATTGGGAAATCATATGAAATATAAGGCTCAAAACTCAACAAAGATGATGGTATAAAATAATATGACTAGGCAGTAGATTGATAAAGTGAGTGGATTGCATCATGATGTAGTAAATTGAGCCTTTTTTGTGAATAATTATTAAAAACTAGTCTATCACCTACAAGTTACCCGAGCTCTAAGCATTTTTTGCTATGATTTCTGTAAAATATTTTATGTACATTTTGCTTGCAGTTAAAGTTACCCGGG
This sequence comes from Pyrrhosoma nymphula, assembly GCA_963573305.1. NCBI lineage: Eukaryota > Metazoa > Arthropoda > Insecta > Odonata > Coenagrionidae > Pyrrhosoma > Pyrrhosoma nymphula. Next base: position 97,056,449 of record OY754332.1, on the reverse strand, counting down.
CTCTAAGCATGTTTTGCTATGTTTTTTGTAAAATATTTTATGTACATTTTGCTTTCAGTTAAATTTTCATGGCACCACATTCCACTACTCATCAATTTGACTCATGAATTAGATCACTCGTTCTCTCACTATGGCGGATTGCATGTTTAATTGGTAAAATATACATTTTTTCTATTAGGCCATATACGAGTGATTCAGACTTATTTCATCTACTACCAGTACACTAAACATACGTTAAAAATATATTTCCACCAGAGCATGATTACATTATTAAAAATATTTACTGATAAATAAAGTGTTTTAAGGTAGATAAATCTCATCATCATTATCACCGCTTAGTTCCCACATAATTGTTCACTCTGTCCCTATCAACTCACATGATGCATTCTTTGTCCTCCTCTGTAACTCTGCCCATTCATTTTCCTTCCATTATTGTTTTTGAATTTTTTCATTAAATTTCATTAACTTTTACTGAACCTGCTAAAAACAAATTCCTCGCAGTTCTGTTTCCAGATTTCCTTCTACCCCTTTTCATAAGTCCAGTATTTCCTACGTAATCTTTGGCTTCCGGTTCCCTGGTTTTCTTCTTTTTACTTTCATCTTCAGCTGAATTTAGAATTCATTTTGCGATCCTTTGCCAAATTCTTTCGATCGATCCTTTATCGTTTCCACCCTATTTTTCTTTGTCTAAAGTACTTGGATTGGCCAATATGTGTTCTGTCCCCTTCAGTCTTCCCACCTTCCAGTGGATCTTGTTTTTTTTAACGTTTAAACTTAACCTGACATTCTTTCATAAACAAGTTGTGATCACTAATGATATCACGGACACAAAATATTTTAATCTTCTCCTAATAGTAGTGCTGTTGAAGGATTTTTTCTGGGATGTTGGATCTCCCTACTCTTAGGATATTTGTGAAAAGGCGGTAAAATGCCCATGGAAAACATAAAATTGAATCACTGGCTATTATTAGTGCAACCATTAGCCACGGGAAGGGTTAAGGAAAGGAAATGTGAATTCCGATCTAATGTTTAGGGAAAAAATTTACTTTTTACAATGTTCCTATGTTGTATCATTTTATTATAATATATTTTTTGAAGGAAAAGGATTTTTGATACATATGGCGTATATCTTTATAAAGTATTGAGTGGATAAGTTGTTGCCCGAGTAAAATTATACAATTTGTTAGATTATTCGTGGCAAAGCGATAAAATATATAGAAACAGTTTGGAAGATAAATGCCTTTGAATTTTTTAGTTAACATAGTTCCTTTGTGATGCATAAACTGCGTGAAAGCGTGGAGGAAACAGCGACCCTAAATCTGAGTTGATGAGTTGTATTCACTTATATTTGTCATTCAAAGAAAAATGGCATATTAATTAAAAATTCCATTTGCTTTGTGGAGTTCGTTGCCGTTAAAATACGCTATTTTTCTTTAAACAAGAGGTAAGAATGAGATTACCGTGGCGACATCTGTTGGCAGTTAGCATTGATAGCGAAAAATGCATATTAGCCATGGAGGACGTTTAGCAGGAAATCTGAGAACTTTGGGCAGCACTATATTTGTGAGTAATACTCGTACCGTACTAATGTTGCGTTAGATCGCTTAAAAATTTATGGAGTTAAATGTTTTACAAGTTTCAAGAGACTTAACTACAGGTAAAGGGAAGGGTACAAAAAGGGGCAGTTGGGAAATAGGTGATGGTTCGATTCGTCATAAATCATCTTAAATTTGTCACCGATGGAAGAGGAAGATAAATGTTTCTAAGAAGTTCTATTCCTGCGTTTTTGCTTAACTCACAGCGGACGGATCACGAGTTTACTAGTGTTTCGCACCCCATTTGTCTGAGGACGCAATACGAGATAACTCGTGTTTTCTACACGCCGTCCTTAGATGCCACCTCGTTCAATATTTGGTTAATACTTTATCTATTTGTGTTTTCATCAGTAATCAATTTATTTAACTCGATTTCTTTCGCATTCTTTTTGCTCATTTAACTTTTTTGGTGTCATTTTGGTATTTTGGAGAGTCAATATTTTTGCCTTAAAAAATACGCGGGCACTGGTGTAAGTTGTCCGGTCCTTAATTTGTTGAGTACGGTACTTCACGAGGAAACCCCTCTCCCCGTCCCTCGAGTAAGAATGTCTTCGCTCAGAAATAGACCTACCCTCTATAGCATTCGCTAACTTAGTCCAGGAGGTTTAAATGTTATCGTGAAAACATTGCGAAGTTGAGCTATTTTCATTCTCATTCTCAGTGAGTTTCTTCAAGGAAAGATCGTGCTACTAAAAAGACGAAAAACGTGATAGCTATATTCAATTGTAGGTTTCTGAGTTGATGGTGCGAATGTGTCTCGATTTTTGGATAGCCATCGCGTTTGTTACCCTGTGGACTACTGAAATTGTTGGCTACGGAAAGAACCGACGGTTTTCGTTGTACACAGAGACAATGAACTCGGTGGAAAACTGAAAATGCAGTCATCTCCACGTCCTGATTTTATTTATCCCCAAACCTAATGAAGTCTGTATCGCATCTGTGGCGTCAATTTCTCACTGCCATTCCCTTTGCCCATACTAATCCATCCCTCTGTCTTGTAAAGATACTCGTTGATGCATATCGTATTTCTCTTAGTTTCCCGGGCTATCTTTAACATTCACAATTTCAAGGATAGTGCGTTAAAGAGGTGAATCCGTTGGCTAGAACCTTTGCTACAATCAGTTTTTACAGTTGGTCACCTGCAACTACAGCTTGCTACACATACTTAGAAGTAAGTTGGTCCTTTGTTAAATCATAAATATGGCTCATCCTCTCTCGAGGGAGCGATGCTTGAGTGACAGAGGTAAAAGAACAGACGGTCTAAAATTATTTTATAAGAATGAAGAAAATCAAACAGATTGAGAGAAAATTTAGTGGAGAGAGATTGTAGAAGTTAGTTTTAGAGAAAAACTGCAAAGCTGAAGATGAAAGGGAAGCTGACTGTGGAAATATCTTTTAAAATCCTCAACGTAGAGCTTAATTATGTCAAAAGAAGGGAAGGTGATTAAGTGCTGAGGCTTTCCGGCATTCCGATGATAATTTTGCGTTATCGCATGAAGGTAACCTTCGACACCCATTCAAGTGCTATACTTCGAGCCACGGGAAAGGTGTTTGGCGGGGGGTGGTGGGTCATCAAGCATAAAAAGAGTGAGAGAATCGGGAAATGCAAATGACGAAGTGAAAAGACCAATGTAGGATGCATAATGGTGGGTCACTGTGATGCTCATTTTTTAGTCCTAAGTGGTGAGATGGAATAAAGATCATCCTTTCGTAGCTGGTCACAGATGTGTGTACATTTCTGCCCTAATCTCACTTTATAATGTGGTGAGGGGCAAAAAAATAAATAGGCAATGTATTGACTCAGTGTAATTTAATTACAGAACATTATGATATAAATTATGAGAATTTCTAAGGCTGAGCTGTGCTGGGGTTCCCACTGTTAATGCAATTAAATGTCAATTTTCATGTAAAAGGTCATGCTTTTTATACCTGCATTCATATTTACAGACTAAAAGCGAGGAAAACAAACACAATTTTGAAGAAGATATGTTAGCATGTTATATTTATAACTTTTTTCACTTTCTTAAATAGTCATTCGTTGAAAATATGTGTAATATATAGATACATACATAAACATATATAATATGAACAAATTGTGATTAAATACATGCATACATTAACACAAACATAGATGTATACATTTACACGGAAAAATAGAATAATAAAGAAAACCTGGCACCAAAATTTATCTAAACAAATCATCTGAAGTTTTGATTATAGCCTAACGCAATTTATGCCACATGAATGTTGCAAAAATACCTCCTCATAATTTAAGTTAAATAAATTGGCAGATTGTTTTACACAAGAATAAACTAAAGATTTCTTAGGCACGTATATAATCTCCTTTTAAATAATGCAATGTTTGCTTTTAGTATCCTTACCAATGTTTTTAATCCAAGTATCATCCCTGAATCTCTTTATCTGTCTAAAGTTTCACATCTGAATTTTTTTAAAGTGTCACATCACCGTGTAATCCTGCCGTGACATAGATCCGGAAGTATCTGAATCACGCCTCCCTACCTCTTGCTTATTTTACCCTCTCTGACCGCTCCGAAACATGACCGTCTTATGAGGCCCACGCCGAGGGTTCCGTGTCTTTAGCGCACCTATTGTCTGGCTTGGTTCCTATTGTTTGCAAGCAAGGATGGAGGTAGCTTTAGTTACACAGCTTATTTAAAATGTGGCCAACTGGCCTTAATTAAACCACCATCGTTCAAAGATCACGAGACTTCATGAAGCCAGTTATCTACTCCGTTGGTTAGCATGTAATATTCTCGGGTTTACACCAATGCTACTGTTAGCAGGCCTATGCTTTACTGCTAAATGTTAGGTATCTGTAGCAGCAAATAGGGCGTCGTGTATCACAGCTGGTTGAAGGACTACATTTCCGTTTACCCTCAGTTCAATTTCAAAGAGTAATCCTCTCCGTCAATTACAATTAATTCTTAAATTTTATGATGCTTGTATACATGCTCATGGAACTATGCTAGCATAGGAAAGGTATGCAACGGCAATTTTAAACATTAGCGCCATGGCAATGCATGGCTGAGATCAGTAATGGGCAAGGTGTTGATTACAGCTACGTTTTAAATGCTCGTCTTTTTTTCTCTCGCCTGGAATTCAGGAGAAGTTCTAAGAGTGGGTATTTTCTTGTATTCACTGGTCACAGAAAGTTCAAGCGGTAAATGAGTTATCAATTTGAATTATCTAGCATATCACTTTCCAGTCTACAAAATCCAGATTTTATAAAAAATGGGTGTTAAAGTGGCTTCCTTCTTTTCGTCTTTATATGTAATAATGGGTGGTTTACTATTCTTTCATGGTCAAATTGGAGGGTGACATAAGACAGACTTATAGAACTCTTTGAGCATTAGATTTGCTCATTAGAATAGGATGAATGCTCAATTTTATTTTTACCTAATTTTCTCATTTAGTCAATCGAGCTCTGGTTTCTTTTAGACAAACAGTGTTAAGTCTCAAGCATATTGAACGGTTAACATTGGTCTAAACCCTGCGTTGCATTAGATAGAATATAGTGACGCATGCTTATTAGATATACTTTCTGCTCTGTGAGCTTCTTTGTTTTCTCATCCATAAAAACTAGTGGAGAACTAAATTACTCGATTGTAGGTTTGAGCAATCGCACTGGCACTGTGTGCCCATGTTTTCCTTGCATGTGATACCCTTTGAAGATTTGTTATATTTTTATTGTGATCTCAAAGGAGGTCAAGGAAACATACCCTTATTGAGACTTAACCCTTATATAAACATTTATCATCCCAGCAAGTATCTGCAGAGCCGGAGTTATTTTTCGAGCCACATAAAGTTAAGTCGTATTGTTAGAATGAAATGGAATCAAGTTGCTGTGAAAAGTGTGACCGGAACAAAAAAAACTGCAGCATGATGTAGTTATAATAATTTTCCAAATGATATTTCATTTATGCATCCCGATGGACGCACATGGATGTGGTTGGCGAACAACTCCAAAATCTCAGCAATTCATATTGAAAATGAGCCCATGCAAAGAAAACGACCTTCGCTAAGAATGAAGGTATGTACATTGAAGAATAATAAAATTCCACGTATTAAAGGAAATCTAGATTTCGTCGACGAAAGGGAATAAATATATGTAGGTATTTATATATAAAATAAATACTTCGTTCAGACAGATGGTGAAAGAAATGAGGATAGGAAACACATAAAATTGGACCATACGATGGTGATGTGAAGATGGAATGATGGCCGATTCCAAGTGAAAAAAATTATATATAATTAGATACTTAAAAATTAAAAATAAAATTATATATATATATATATATATATATATATATATATATATATGTATATTCTATATATTTTTTTGTAGTGAAATCCCTAGACGAACGTTTCATAAGTACACAATTTATTGCCAAAAAGCTGGGATAACCGTATCTGAGACGGGTCCGAACGATATGCGAGCAAATGCTTTCTCAGCTGCCGTCTTCGGAATCAAAGGAATATATTTGGCCGATATCAAGCGGAGCAATGCGATATACATTGATAGTTCATGTGACGTGGAGGTGGAAGACAAACGGGAACTTTCTCCCACAGAGGACTGAGCTCCGCGTTCATCTCAGCGGAGGGGTTACGGCTAGAAAGGCGGGAGGGCGGAGGAGATGGGATCTTGGGTGGAGGGGGGAGGTGGGATTGGAAGGGGCAGGAGGGGAGGAGGCGGGAAACATTCTGCGGCGAGATCAAAGGGGAATGCGACGAGGGATTGGAAAGCGGGAGGAGATGGCGCGGGGGTTGGAGAATTCGGACGGAGCGACGCAGAGGAAGGGAATCTTAATGTTGATAAGACTCTCTGCGCCCGAAACCCTTGATCCTCCGCCGCCTCCAGCCCGGGGACGAAGATATATAATGCGGCAAGCGAGAAATGGATGTCTCCGGCTGCATTCATGATAAGTGTTCGAGAAACGAATTAATGCTATCTACAGAACACCATCTACTCGCCTCATAGCGCCATTTCTCTTTTGCACGTTCGTTTAACGTTTGAGTGACATTCTTCCTCTTGTCCCCTTAAAGATTGAAGCGTAACTTGATTCCAGGGTAATTTTTCCTACTCCAATTCCGCTTATTTTTACCCATTCTCGATTCTCACTTCGCATGTTTTATCACCAAAAGACCACTAACAGAGCAGGAAATGTACGTGGAGAGCTGGAGAGCGATTTCGCATTAGGGAATACATGTTCTTCCCACAGACCATGCGGTTCTCAATTGACGTGATACGTTTGCAATATAAGGAACTGGAAGTGTAAAAACCTAAGGGGGAATACTACACTTTTAAAACGCCTTATTAATAAATCTAGCATAGCGGATGAAAAAGACCTCCCAGAGCTTGTCACTCCATTTTATAACTTATCAAGTTTAAAAATATGGCTCCGAGCCTTACTGCAAATACTGCCCGGCGACTGACCTTCACAGAAAGGTAAATTTATACAAGCTTAAAAAATGTCGGGTTTATTGAGATTTATAATGAACTGAATACTCATTTTTCACATTTACAAGCCTCCTGTGTTCAAGAATGTAATATTAATATTAATAGTATTCACCACTGAAGAAATGAGCCAAGAGAAGACGCTGAGGCGAGGAAAAGAAAGGCCAGAGGGCACCTTTCATCGCTCATCTTTGTATTCGATAAGCTTGGCTTCTCAAAAAATCCATAAAATCTCTTTCTAGTCATAAAAGTCAAATCTGACTCTATCATTACCAGAAAAGAAATGTATTTATTGGATAGCTCCACCTCTTATATTGGGAAGAGAAACTGAAGAAAGCTGAAAAAACATCAGGAATTCCATTGCAAATGGAAATGTGCAAGCAACGGTTGTTTCCTATTAGTTTACCTCCCACTTATTCGTTTTTAAACCTTAGTGGAGAATGTCTTTTGTTGTTAATTTAGCTACGTCACTCGGAAATATTCTTCTTCAGTACAATGGGTGCATAAGCAATTACAGCTATGATTTTAGGATTGTTGCTAAGGTGGCCGACTTATAATGTACTCAATCTTAATTTCCAACAGAAGAATTCTTGGTAGGCTTCGTCTATATGCAACGTAAAAACGCACTGATGGGTTTACAAACTTTATATATTTTAAAATTATTCTCAAAATTTTATTTTTATTTCCGAATTTTAGTGGCTAATTCCTTTCAGAATCAACATTTCTGCATCACACAGCTGGAAAATACAACTGGGGCAAAGTTTATTATGATTAGCTCCCAATTGGCGGTACAAACCTCTTGTGTACTATCTTATTGATTGTAAAAAAGTGGGAGCATTGCTAACTTTATTTTCTGTTATCAATGGCTAAATCATTGTTAATCCGCAGTTCGTATATAGGACATGTCGTTTTTCCCATCAGTGATAAAGCTTCAGTTTTTTAGAACTGCATGCGAATTGACTCATGGGTATCAATTATTCCATTTTCTTGTTTGTGATATGAGGTGCATTGTTTCCTTTAAAAAAATTTAAAATGTTCAACAGACTAGAACAAAACATTTTCATAACACAATAGAAAACCCGTTGCCAAATTTTAGGCACTTTTGAGACGATAGACATTTTTGGTGGATTTAATAGCCAGTAAAAGCTGCCATGTTTTGCATATTTCAACTTTGCATAATAAATATATATGCTAGTTCGGATATTTCTCATCATACCTCCGGGTTATAGTAAATTCACCAGTCATTGATACTCAGAAAGTCGTATATAATTAGGAAATACAATATTTTTATCATTCATGACAAAACTACGGAATGCGTTACTTTCGTGAAAGCCGAATATACGCAAATAATCGAGGCATTTGTTAGTTATTTCAAAAATGTGGAAATGAGGGTGAGGGAGTGGCAACACGATTATAACAAGCTACTCCGTTGTTTTCGCCAGAGCTTTGGGGAAAAAATTCACGGTGCACACGAGTGAATACGGTAATGCAATCTTCTCGGTGGGAATGAGCTGGGCCTCATTCCATAACGCGAGAATGTTCCGGTACATTCCGGTGGGAAAAGTGGGAATAAGCAAGGGATTTGGGTCCATTGTCCTAGGAACAAAGCAGCCCTTTTCATTTTAGGCAAACCTACCTCGATGTTTTGTAGCAACTTTGCGTGAACCTGATTTAGTATAGCATTTAACCATTAGTCAAAACCTTCGATAAAAATGCATCGTGGCAATATATTTATTCATGTGTAAACATTTGTGTGTATTATTCAACTTTTGAATTCCGTGACCTGAAAGAACTTCTTCGCAGGCCATTCTAAAAATAGCGAGATATTTGTGCTACACGGATGCATGGGATGCAGCAAAACTGTTTTTGGTGTGCATAGAAGGTATCCTTGCGAAGTCGAAATAATAGACGAAGTACTTCTGAACGATACTTTCAAAATTATAGGAAAAATTTGCTAGGATACCTCTAGGATAAATTCAATTTGGAATCCATCAGCTATTTGTCACTTGCTAGCTCATACGTCTTTGTTATGTAAAACATTTTTATGAAACGTTTCTATTCTTTGAAATTGAAATAAACCGTTAGGAAACCAATTTTAATTCACTTAACAACCAATAAAATCACGCATATTTATGATTTTATTAACTAAGTGATGGTGAGGAATTTTACAAAACCAATTTTATGGGCAAGTTGTTCAAAAAAATTATAACATTACGACGAATGAAGATAAATTCGGGTGCATCATTGAAATAATCGATTATCACCATTCACTATTCCCATGTTATTTTTTGCACCAGGTATATTGCAAAGGATCCACTGGCGGCAGTCGCACGATATCCGAGGCGGCGCATGAATAAATCCCCTCGGCGGCACATGAACCGGGTGGATTTCCCCAGGAAGGGATTGAGACCGCGTGGTGGTGGTGAGGCATTCTCCCGGGAGCCGATGTAGGCGGGGACCAGGCGGCGGAAAAATAAAATAGCCTGCAGGCGAGAGCGGTGAAGAAGACGTATTGCCGCGTCGGTCGAAAATGTGGCAAATCAACTGGGAGATGGCCGCTTGATGGACTGGGGTGGGCATTCAATGGGATGAGAGAGGGGGGAGTCAAATCTGCGGGGGTGGCTAGGGGTGTCTAGATTGGGAGAGATGGCTAGGGTTTTCCAGGGGAAAATCAATGCCAAGGACCGTTAATTGTTTTTTTACAGCGATGCCACAATGGGAGAATATTATAAAACGTTCATTATTAAACTGGTAAAAAATACCTAAAGTATCGCTGTTTTAACGGTAAACTACTGGCATCTCTCTTTGATACCATGAAATGGATATTTATAATTAGAGAACACGTTTGAAGGTATGATAAAGGATATTATTTTTATTATAAACTTAATTATTATTCACACGAATAAGTTTTTCCTTTATTGTTTTCCTGAAATAACTTAAATTGGCCAATAGCAGATTACGTAAGGTTTTGGCTTCGATCCTACGATGAGGAACTCGCCACACGAAACCAATCCATTAAAGTGATCAAAGAAAATTTACCAGAAGTTAGAGGGAGGTGTAATTAAAGTTATGAGTATTAAAAAAATTTTGTTTCTCCCTCAAGGATGTGCTTTATTGTCTCACACAACGTGCATCAATTGATATCTACTGAATTATATAAGCCTCTGCATCAAACATCCGAGATCAATATTCCTAAATCGGTTGGCTGGTTATTTAGGGAGGCTTCACTTTATCGCGGCATCACTTTATCGCGGCAACATGCTGTGGCTGGAATAAATGGTTTTCCATTGGCTGACTCAAAAATGATCTAGGAACGTTGATAAGGTGTCCAAATGCATAATTAATTTACGACTACTGTATGCGTTTTATTAAAAAAACACCAGTTTGTGAGAGCCTGATCGTAACGTGAAAAAAGTGAAATTGATGAGGTTTGTTATTAGTTTCTCAAAATGCCCCACTTTTTACATATGAACTGCTTTTTTAAATAGAGTAACTGCTGCTTAAATATTTCATTACCGTAGGTTCGATCATTCTGGACACTAAATTCATTTCAATCATAAAATATAAGTTTTTCACTCAACTAGGGATGGAACAATGACTGTGGATATTTAAGGAGATAATTAGCCAGCTTGATATTTTCATTTTTTATCCAATGTTGTGTTTCTCTATAAAATAGGAGCCTAAGTTAGATCTAGAGAAAGAGAGGTGTATTATATAAACACCCCGGAAAATTTTATTTGTACCTCCCTCCAGTTAAATATTGTTTTTATTTTCCAAAAATAAAATATAACGGCCCAAAATGTATGATTAGAGAGAGAGAGATGCTTTAGATTACCTTTTATATCATCAATGAGAATCTTTCCTGCTTCCCTAAGTCAACATTCTAATTTTTAATTTAATATTGCCTGCTCCACGCTTGTTTCGCTTCCAAAGATGCTAAAACTTTTCAGTTCTTGAAGCCAGAGAGGCCAATTAGAAGTTTTAGCGCTTATTTACGTAATTGCCTAGGAAACTTAAATTGAAAGACAGCAACGGCGCATATAAATATATATATATATATATATATATATTATTTTTTATTTTTTTTTTCAATCGACGAAGTTCACACGTGGTGAAAATATACCCAATAAGGAGTCACAGGCGTAAGTAAAAACATAGTGGCACAAACAAAAGACAGTTGAATGCTGTCGAAAATTAAACAACCATTAGTGTGAGTTTCTTCGTATTGGGTATATATATATATATATATATATTTATTTATTCTTAAAAGTTCTCTGAAGAACCACATTAATAATATTCGATGTATTTTCATATTAGTGATATTGAATGTACTTCCGTAAGCATTTATGCGATTTCCTTGAATTTCAATTAGGTTTGACTTTTAATTAAAATTTTTTAAATTTATTCCGAAGATGAGAAGAAAATAAAAGAAATTACACCCTAAATGCGTAAATTTAAAACACTTAATTCTGTGAATCGGGTGAGTACAACCTGAGATACTGGACCTACTTTGGACTTGAAGATTATGACCAATCGTACTATATGAACCTACTTAAAATAAAATTCAATTCGCAACAATTCTGCAGACAGGAACTCGTATTGAGTCAAATATATTGCAAAAATGTTTTATTGGGGCAACGGCCTGCCATGATGGAAACACCGGTTCCCGATCAATCACCGAAGTTAAGCATCATTGGGATCGGCCCGAGTTTGAAGGAGTGACCCTCCGATTCGTCCGAGTGCTGCTGCCCCTGTCTGCACGTGGCAGACAATAAGTGCGAAATGACCTTAGTCGTCGAAGCACGTTAAGCAAAACACTACTACTATGTCGTTTTAGTCATAATGTTTATGTTTGCTCTTATGAAGATGCCATCCTAAAATCAGGATAGGCATATGTTTTTGAGTCATGTTTAGTGCCCGCAACACCATAGGATCCACTAATGGATGAGGTACTCAATTTCTGCATCTGAAATGACGTACATGCATGCATAAACACGCTGTCCCTTTCGGGGTAGGCATTGTCCGAAGAGCTTAATTTTCTGCGTTAGACTTAAAAAATTGACGTTTATGTTGACCATATCTTCCATACTGCTCTATCCTTGAAACCCTCCGTAGCTTCCTCTACATTCATGCATTGCTTCATAAACACTCCCATTCTTAAGACTCCTTACATTCCTCCTCTTTAGAGCCCATTCCTTTACCTACCCATGACTTTCTCGGTATACCCCTTGCTCTCACGACATTTACTCCTCTCTCATATATTCGTTCAGTTATTCGACTACTGTTCATCCTCCCAACGTGGCCAAGCCAATGAAGTTTTTCATTAACAGCCATTACCGAAGGATCCGTTCCACATTCTTTCATCACCCACTCATTCCTAGCCCATCTAAATTTGTTGCAAATCCTTGATAGATCACGATTGCATGGTCTATTGGAAAGAAGATAATCATATTATTTGAGGAAAACCTTTTACTGCTCAAATGAGTTAATCAGAAATATAGTGTCAAGCGGAATTCTTCTGTTTATTAGTTATGTGTCGATTTTAATCGTAGTGAACACAATTACTCTTTAATCCTTACGTAGGCGCACTCAGTTTTTATCACACGAGTATGCGCGTGGGGGTCTGGCTGGCCCCCAAAATTTAAATTTATTCAATAATGAGTTAATGTGCATTTTAAAATTATTTCATCCGAATATTCTAGTTGAATATCATTTTTAAACATAATTATTATTTATACAACAATATTGATTAATTTTACCGTAAAAAAACATAATTTTCGTAAATTTCCCCATTCCTGCGCATAATTTCGTTGAGTTCTAATAACTTTGCTGCCATAACATTTAAAACATTTTTTTTCCTTTTGTTCAAATATTAGCTTGCTAAATGTAATAAATGAGAATTTTTTTTATGTTGACTCACATAAGTTATTATAAAAGTCGTGATATTTTACTTTGAACTAAATTGTTTTTATGATATCTCTAATACATTTATTTAATCACATGACTCTTATGGAAGCAAAATATATTTAATTTACAATGTTAGGCTCTTAGTACATGAATTTCAGTGCAAATATACAATGAATATTTTTTAAAATAATTCGCAAAACTAACTTGAATTACCAATTCTTACGTATCAGTTGCATTTAAAACTTTTGTTACATGTATTTTTCCAATGCTTCATGCACATACACTTTTTACATTTAATGCTGTAATGTTTTGCTTTTACATCAATTCGTCTCGGACATTGTACATCTCCATCTTTTTGTTGGTTCCATAACATTCCTATGCTCTGTCGTTGGGTGCATTGTATAAAATATTTCTGTTTTAAAATGTTTTGGAAAATTATTCTGCGCTGCTCTTTTTGAGAATTGCGATCCCACTAAATTAAGTCCAATATCCCTTAAAAATATCTCTGGACAATTGGAGTGCCTCAAAATTAGAAACAGATAACATTAGAGCATTTATTCCAGCAATATCCAAAATTCTGAAAAACAAAACTAACGGCCACTGCCTGTACCTCTTTAAATTTGATTAAGTTCCGCCCAATTCATCTACAGTATCAACGCCTGCCTTAGAGAAGTTATACGTGATGATCATTTCTGGCTTCTGCATTTCCCCAGACCTGTCACCAACTTTTCTATCGTGATGCATTGAGGAGACTAAAATTACATTTCTATTTTTTAGGGACATATGAAGCGAGAGTCATGTCCCTGTTGAATGAAAATAGCTACTTTTTTCTTTCCTATTTTTCACATTCACTATTTGCATAGGTATTTCCTTTATGTTCTTTCTAAAAGTCCCAAGGTAAGTGGTTGTTTTTGACATCGGTTCATTTACTAATGAAATGGTGGAAAACCAATTATCTGCAGTCACCTTCCTTCCTGTACCTTCAGTAGTTCTAACTAAACGCATCACTACAGAATGTGGCTTATGGGACACTTTAAATGGTCCATAGTTTTGGTGTATAATACACTTCCATAGTTTTAGTGCACATAATCCTAGCATCAGTAAATGCGAAAACGTTTATTCCATATTTAGCAGGCTTAGTGGGTATGAACTGACAAAATGGACACTTTCCTCAAAATGGGACTGTTAGTTCGTCTATTGTACTACAGCTTTCTGTCTGATAATTTTCCTCACAATTTTGAACGAATAATTCAAAAATCTCCCGAAATGGAGAAAATTTGTCTAACTCCCACCGTTGTTTTCTGTTGCTTACGTTGTCAAATCGGATCAAACAAAGTAAAAATTAAAATATTTTTCACAGCGACGTACCGTCCTTACCAGGTAAAATATCCGAGCCGCGACTTGCTGTTGACTGCGGGGATTCATGCGAAAAGTTTCCATTGGCATCCGATAAGTCACTTTGTTCAGATACAGTGTCATGATTTGAGATATTGACAAGGTCATCGTCCTCATTAGCAGATGAATGGTCTAACTTTTCTCCCGGCGACACGTCTTGCAGTAGATGAAGAATCAGGCTTCATTCTTTTTCGTCAGTTGTTGTAGCCATTTCAAAATAATTTCAAAACTCTGAGGACACTCCTGTAAATTTCAGAGAGTAAACATTTTAGGAATATTTACATATATTGTGTTACTACAATCTTCGTTGTACTAATAGCATAGCAAATACTGAATATGACTGAATTGTTACTTACGGATAGAAAATAACATCGGCCAGAAATTCCAAGTCAGAACATTTTCCACGATCCCGTTGTGATACTGCAAATAATATTGACACTATATATTTTTTTTTCAAGAACAGGGAAAATATAAGAAAAATGAAACTCACAAATTCAATATTTCAAATGCATACTGCATTCCACTTACCTGCTGAATGGTAATGTGGATACTGCGAATTTTCAAAACGGGATGATACAGGTTTTTTCGTACTCGGCTACTGGATCATAATAATTTGAGATAATGACACTTACTCGCAACTGTGTAAGGAACTGGTGGACCGGAAGGGGACCAGAAAGTGAGAAAATAATACCTATACAAGTATAAAATAAATTCCCATTCATTATCTTACCCACTTGTTTCACAAATTCCTCGTGTCCGCTACCGATTTTTCCTCCCCCCTCCATCTACCTATTCTTGCCAAGGTCAACTTACTCGGGATGTCTTTTGTCCACTTCCTCAAACATCTTATCCCACCCTCCGACCATTCTAGGTCAACAGTCTCTCTTGGCCCATGGTGTATCGCAGGACATAATGAGGAAAAATGACCAAGCAGAATATGTATAACGAAGCAGCTGCAATGGCCAAGCAGTTTTGTGGTTTACCTTTAATTTTTCATAATAATATATTGTACCACAACCGAAAGTACATTTTTGTCTTAAATATGTTTACAAATGTAGCTTATTTAGGAAATATTTTCGTTCTTTTCATTGTTAAATATAAGTAGCATTTGCGGATTACATTATAAAAACTGAAATTCCACACCATATGCAGGAACATAGGCAAACAAGTAATTCTATGATCAATAATATTATACTCTAACACTATTATGGTGGCATTAACATCTTCATAAGTGTATATATTAATGTATAAAATGCAGAATTGTTATTGAAAACAACCACACACGTGAATTATAGCATAGAGATACCGTAGTCACTGCGGCCAGTAAGTCATGGGGGTCACTGCGATCTCCATGACTTAAAAATTGTAAGTATGATTGAAAATTTCAAGTATTAAAAAAATATTTTTATTTGTTATGGATGAATATCAAGTTTCTTAAAGGTGCTGAAAATATGGAAAAAGTTTATCCTAAAGTAAAAAAGCTATAAGCAATAATAAATTCATGGGGGTCTAACAGAAATGTTATGATATTAAGGAAGGGAAGATGTTCATATTTAGAAATAAATTTAAAACCCTGGTATAAATAAATGCATTTAATGCACCTAGAGTAGTTAAAAATAAGAACTCTTCTCTCTTAACCACCTTTGTTTTAATAATTGCGTGCTTTCATCCCTTAATGCATTCCAGCTTCAAGTGACTGACTGACGAAGTGCCCGTACTGACCATTATGGCATACATGGGACAGATTTTCATTGTCATTTATGATTTTCAAAATTTATTTTTTCCCTTAAAAACCATTTTAAGTAATAATTTGAGTCCTTTGCCATCTTTCACCAGGGAAGTTATTAAGGCTCATTCAATTAAGTATAATTTATTTCGCTCTGAAATTACCGGGAACGGTTAACGCAATGAGGCAGTTTGAGTTTCCTCTGAAATATTTGAAATATTAGAAATTTTAGCTTTTCCAAGTTCTGAAAAAAATGAATATTGAAAATAGCACCATAGTAAGGAGAAAGGGCTCCTAAATTATGCTTCCAAATACGTTCTTCTGTTACGGAATAACATAATAACTGGGAATAATTCTTATTTAGGCAGTGGACTGCGTAGTTGAAAATGATACCATAGTATCCTAATAGGGTTTGGGGAGATTTTAAAAAGTAATTATCTTCTTAGGAAGAGTCATTCTTCAGATTAACGTTTGCATATATGTTTTCCTTACTTCATTTCATTCGAAGGATTCGCTTCCATTTTTAATACTCGATTTCCATCTCTAATGCTAGTTTTTCAGCTAGGTATCTTTGAACGTCGGATTCATACCAGTTTTTTTCACTGCTCCCATGTCCTACGAGGATTGCTATATCATGGCTCTTCCTGGTGGTAGAATCAAGAAAGTAATTCAATCTGGCTTCTGCTCCTCACAAAGAAAGAACTCGTCCAAAACTCCCTAAATTTAGTACATCCAAGAATCGGCGTCTTCCGATTTGTCCATATCGGAAAGGAGAAAAAGCAAATATCAAATACGAGTTCAATATTCATAACTCAAGATCACATCAGATTTGAGAAATAGCTGTAATTTTGAGAAGAATATATGCCTTATGCCCACCGATTTTCTTCGATATTTCCCGTGTTATATATCCTTTCCAATACTGGCGCATCCTGCTCACCCATGATTTATGTTGCTGGAAAGAATATAAGAAATATTGCCCAGAGATTTTATCTCCAAAGAAATTTCCATGCGCGTGTGGTTTGCCATACGGATAAGTACATGGCACTGTTATCTGTGGTTGATATAGTGAACGCGGGAATAATTCACGTCACTTAATATATCGCAAATATGGCACACAGTCTCTCTCTGCACCGAAAAGGATTTGAATCATTATCTTCACGCCCATCTCTTGTAAAATATTTTCCTTAATGATCTTATTAAACGTTTGGAACAATGGAAGGTTTTGAAGATGCAAAACGTTTTTTTTTATCCATTCCCCAGAGCTGGGACCACGCTTGCCACAGGCTACCTTTATTGCGACTGGTTACGTTATCTTACCCGTATATCCTGAGCATGACTGAAGATTGAGGGAGCAAAATGTTTCATCTTAATGAAGGAACTGATTGGTGAAAATTAATGCAGAGGGAAATTATTGCGGCCTACAGCTCAGAACCGACCATTAAACAAATTGAGGACAGCAAGGATTAATCTTTTTTCCAAGGAATTCTCCGCTTCAAATTCATTTACTCATTTTATGCTTGTCGAGGAATTAGACGAAGGCCTGTGTGGAATATTAATCTTGTTCCAGGGATACTTAAGGGGACCACAGGAATTTTTCCCTCTTCAATCGTCGCAAGGCATCAGATCAATGGATCCGTCTGTTGATCTGCAGCTGTGGGGTGCGCCAGCGGGAAGGGCCTTCGAGCCTTGGGACCAGAAGACGGATTTCGGCGTGGAGCGGAGAAATGAAATGGATGCGGCGCGGAGGGTGTCTTTATTAAGGGCGACATGTAAATCGTCGGCTCCCTTATTGCATTCGCTTAAAGGGGATGTGCCCAAAAACGGGCCACAAACTTAGTCTTGCTGCGACGACGAATTGGCACGTGGGACTTGCCGCGTAAGACCGAATCGCGTGGTCCTTTCGAGTTCAACATTATAATGAGTTGATCGAATTGTCTACCAAAATAATTAAAGTCACGTCGCATTGCTTCCTTAACTATTGATTAGCAATAAATATTTAATACCATAATTTTACTTGGGACGATTTTTGTTCTGCACGACCTGGTTGCAGAACTGTGAGCACAAGAGGGAAAGATGACGAAGATGACACGAAACATTGTGTTGTTTACAGCATACGCGATTTATGTATAGTGAGCGTTCTAGTCAGAAACGATATCTGAATCGGCTAATACTAGTCGATGCGAAAGTGTGACTGCAACTTTTCTTAAGTGCTTTCTAACGTAGTACATGAAACATGGGAGCATGAAACACGTTTTGGAACATTAAAATAAGAATTAATTTTATAATTTTTGTAATTCATCATTATATGAGGGGGGTGATAAGAAATATATCTATCAATAAAGATTATCTATTGTTAGCTATTGATGGATTGGTAGTTCAAAAGTCCTGTTGCAAGAAAACTATGGGATGGAATTCAATTCCATAAAAAAACATTGTGGGTGGCTTTGGATTTTCATAAATTGAGTTGGGAATCGGGACAAATAATTATTGTAAATGGCTTTTGTTAAATTGATTCGACCTAAAACATTTACATGTTCATACACTTCAGGTAGAAAGTATTTATCGAAAGAATTCCATGATCAAAGTTTATATTTGCAATAAACTAAATCGAGTGAAATAGTTATTTTAATTATGTACCTGTAAATAAATTTTCGCGAAAAATTTCTAGTTTAAGAAAACTATTTTTTTTAACCAGTATATCATTGATTTCCCTCCTTCATTAAATTTCATGCAGACGGGGGCTCTAACTTTCAAAAAGGCATTATTTTTCATTGGCGAAAATAAAAAAAAACAGAGGGTGAATCAAGATTTTTTGGTTTTTCTGAATCTGTCGTCACCGAAAATTGATGGTTTAATTTTTTAAAACTTTTATTAGAATATAAACCTTCCTAAAAGGCTGAGACGTGAATGACTGATGCAATCACGGAAAGAAAATTTATGTCCTCAAACTTGGGAAATTATATATTTAGGTGATCTCACTATCCGAGTTATGTCTTAAATCTTCTTGAGATCCTAGGAACTTTCCGCGGCATATATGCATATATCCAAGAAAAAATCATATTTATGATGCTGTTGCTCACCTAATGTCTCATTACGAATCAAATCACGCGAAATATAAGAATTTATCTGTAGTTTTTCATGATTTCATCAATTTCACTCCTCAAAAGATGAGATTTCATCCGTTACACGAACTCCACGAACAAATTTGCAGTGTATATCTTAATAATGTTATTCATTTTCGGAATTTCCATTTGTAGCGAAATCTACAACAGAGTCCTATTGTTAAATGTCAGCTAAATGTAGCATGTAGAACATTAAAAAATGGAGATATACCAATTTCATCCTCGAAAAACGGCTATTTTTCGTTAACACAACTGTATTTGCTGCTCTTAAAAATTACTATGTGACTCTGACAGTTGAATCAAATTAAAAGATAAGGGGCGACCTAAGGGGAAAACGGAAACCAAGTCCATGTTAACCTGGAATTGCCAGCTGTCCGATATTCCAAATTCTCGGTGTATTCGTTGGAAAATTGATTGTTTTTTATGCGCTGCGCATCATTTTGATTGGATTTCATGCGCAATTTCATTCGTACTACCCAGTGTGCTGTAAAGCTCGGATAGCTGAATTGCCTGTGAGCCATCAAGTGCCAGCCACCTTTACAGTAATATCATCGAATGGCTCACGTGTAATATTTTAGTATCCAAATTACTTAAATCTGAATAATTCTTCTCTAGTTCAAGCAAGCAATAAAACATATTTACTTAAATGGATAGTTATTCTCTCCCAAAATGCTAAATTCATATTGGAGTTTAGCGTGGGACCAAAGTTCTTACCACTAGTTTAATTTCTTTAAACTCAATCTGAAGTCAATTGAAAGACCTTCAATTCAAGGTATTGTATGGAAAGTCAACACTTAAGACGCCAAAAACGTCATTAGTTAACTCAGGAAATGTGAATTATAAATAATCAATATTTTACCTATGGTAAAGTAATAGCAATGAATAAACACAACGAAATATACAAACCTCCAATGAGTAGAAACCTTAGCAGGAAGAGAGACATTTAGTAGGAAATAATTCCTTCTACAAATTTAATTTAATATAAAAATATATATGGGTAAAATTGTATTTTTCGTGCCATAAATTTTAAAGCAGTGGAGATGTGTGCCTCAACATTTTTTAATTTTTGTGAAAGTTTTTCGGAAAACAACAAAAAGGATAGATTTAATATCCTTCCTGCATTTCAAATCACTAAGAGAAGCTTGCTGCTAAACTTAATGAGCAATAGGAGGCTTCTTTGCTGCTCCAAGCGATTGGGGGGGGGGAGGCAGTCGGCAGGACGCGATACTGCGCGCGTAGCGTGGGCGGGTTCGGAGAGTCACTGCGACGCATAACGAGGCCGTCGCTAACCTGCAGGTTCTCGTGCGAGGTTGGTCATAATTGGAATTTTTGCGGCTCTACCGACGGTGTTGGTGGCGTTGGGTGGCTGAAGGAGGCTGCAGTACGTGAGGTGGAATGACCCCCCTCCCTCGGGATGAAGGGGGAGTGGGGACCCTCCCCGGGGGTTGGTGACGGGAGAACGGAGTCGCCGGCCCACGGGATGTGCCTACATCGGCGCTTTTCGCCCCCGCGGTGCCTCTTGTTAAAAGGGGCAACTCTGCGAGATAAGACCGCTCGTTCTGTGCGCTTACGTGCCTGCCGTTTGAGCGACGCCAGAGATTGAGCGCGCGAGCATTCGCGATCAGAGGTCCGACCGCAACGAACAGGTGGGAAGCTATAATGTTGCACGAACTCTAGAGCTATGTGATTGTAATTGGCGTTTGCTCATTTCCTTATGGTTCCGGAGGGTAAACGTCATGGCCTTTTGGGGACAATAGCGTTCAACGCATCTGCCATATGGCAAAAATACATTAGGATCTTCTTTATATACGCGTATTCGGCAAAATGCAAAGGGCAGCTCTTGCTCATGACTGCTACGAGAGAAGGCGCGAGGAAAGCACTGTAAGGGCTCTCCTTTTAGGACTGGGTTTGAAGCCTCAAAAAACTCAAAGGTCGGTCTTTGTGTTATAATCGCAATATTACTCATTTTTTCTGATATTTTTGATTGAATTGATTATACTGATATTGATTTCACTAATAATGTTTACTCTTTATTATTTTACTCACGACTTTACATCCAAGTGAGAAAAATCGGAAAAATTGGATAGGCACTGTCCAACAATGAGATTAAAGAGTTATGTCTGCCTGTGCGCAATTCACCATCACACCTAGTGTTTCTCGAATAATTTATTATGCGGAAACAGGCCTCGTTATCATAAAATTCCTCGACCAATCAATTTAATCCATGCCCTTCCTTTTTATCGCCCTTGCCCTAGCACCCTCAACCACACGCTTTCGGCTCCTCGATGCCGAGCTCTCAGAATTCTCCTCTAAAATGTCCCAGTAAATATTTTAGGAACAAGCTTTTCTTCCACTTGATTGGCTTTCTTTTCAAGTCTGGATCAATTATATAACATTTCTATGCCTCATCACAAATGTATAGCCGTATTCTTCGGGTTTCATATACCCTACGCTGTGACTTTTATATCAGCAGTATATTTGAAGGGAATTGGAAACTGGGCAGATTACTACGTTGATACTGGAGCGCTACTCTTGATATTGATGAAGCATGTGAAGAATGTTAATGAATCACAAAATATTCATGTCCATTGAAATGCATTTTTGTAACGAGTCATAAGAGATATTAGGCGTTTATACCGAATATGGCCGCGTATAAAAATTATTAACGAGAACTGAATCCCTGAATGCTACGTACAGAGTTCGATGTTCTACAGTGATATTCCTTCGTAGAATTGTTTGCAGCCACAGTGCTACGTTGAGTGGATGTTTATGTAAATAAATAAACTTATAATATTAATTTAATATTAATAATAATAAAAATTAATAATCTCTCTTGTAGCGATGAAGCAAGCTATGAGGAGAATTTGTTTAGGGTAAAACGGATATTTGGAAACTATTTGAGTGTTAATTATAATCTACACTCAAACATTGTCTAAATATCCGTTTTACCCTAAAAATATTTTTTATTGTTTTCTTCATCGTTACAAACGAGAGCTACCCTGTAAAGCATTAGAATCATGATGGGGGTAGAATTGATTACTAAGTCTTCGAATGAGCTAGTTATTTGTTGCTCATGTCGCTCAATTTGCTCATTCCACATGAATAACAGTGCATAAGGGCCTTAATATGTGCTGAATTGAAAACCCTTATCATCTTAAAATTCAACACCTCCAAACTGTTATTCCTTACCATTGAATCAGGCAAATCAAATGCATAGTTGTAATCGTTGAAGTAGATGAAAATGTTACCAAAATATTTTGCCATCTCTATTTACTCATGATTTGACTTGGCTTATTTAGCCTGCAGTTCATTCACTCCCTCTGCGTAACTTAAAATCGGGGTTATAGTCTACAAAGCAATGTGTGTGTCCATTTTAATTGGAGTTAATAGGATTTCAGTGCTAATGCTATGTAATGATCCTGTGGAAGGGATCACTGATAAATTTATTTCTCATTATTGATGACGGAGTTTGATATGCTGTTAATTGCACTGTGTTTACAAGTTTTTCATTTGACTTAAATACATATAAATCCAATGTTGTAATATATAAATCCCTGTTTTTGATGTTCTCTCTGGAATAGATGATGTGTGCCACGCTGAGAATATTTGAAGCTACCATGCTGCTTAAATCTCCTACTGAATGGGTGTTTATATAGCAATATTGCTCGATGTTCTAACCATTTATTAAAATCGAATTATGTTTCTTCATGTTCCGTGGTGGTTTTGGTACAACATATATTGCAAAAACTACTTTCTTCATAAGAGTTTTTTATGTTTGCTCTGTTATAATCAGCAGTCGTAGTTTTTATACGTAATTATATATGAATGGAGTTTTTAAAAATTATTTTTCTATTTAAGATAGTAACTACCCATATAATTACAAGAGGGAAAAAAGAAGAAAATGCATGTTCAAAGACTAAAAAACATTATATTTTATACTACTGAAATGTGGATCAAATTAGGTGGTGTGGACCTTCGGTCTTATTTAGCATCCCCGTTATAAATTTTACTCTCCCATTAGTGTTTTTTTGAGGTGATTACAAAAAATCATCTAAGCATATTGTACGCATACTAATGCGAACTCTGTTGATGTGCTGTCAAATCATTTCCTTCATGAAATAGGGACCGTGAATGAAATGCATTGCAGTGAAGCAAAAGAGAGAATACGAATGGAAACAAGGACTACTCTAGGACAGCAGGCGAATATTCTCCAGGAATAAAATATGTTTATTAAATACACAAACATCTGATTTCTATATTAAGAAAATTCAATAAATTGCACTCCTCACAGGCAATTATTCTCGCATTAAATTTTCATCTACGGACATATTCTATTAATTATAAATTTATTTTTAGGATTGCTTTAATTAATGAGGCAGCGTTTCAAATGTTTTCGTTTTATAGAGCCAGTAAAGGCATAAAATTAAAATGCAGGCTTAAGCAGTTGAGCTTCTTGATTCAGAGAACTGAATACTCATTAGTTTATGAGTTTTAATAATTTTCTGAAATATACCCCCGTTCAGTCCTCTTTCAAATATATAATCAATGGCTTCCTTTAGGTCAAATGGCCAAAATCTCCTTCAAATAGGTGCTGTTAATAATAATTTTGAATGTTATGTTTTTACTTTGCATGTGTATGAATAAATGTGCTGTTATTATACATTTTGATTGCTTTTTTTGTTATGGACGTATACGAATGAGACTAACGACCATGCGAGTAAGGATTTTTTAATGACAATTTGGTATTCAAATGCAGAGGAGAGCTTATAAGTTACAAATACAATCCTTTTCTAAACAAAAAGGCTTAAATATTCCATTAATTGGGGTGACGCTTTGATAAAATACCTTGCTTTGACGAAGACTTGCTAACAGTTTGTTTCCTGAAATTGGTTTCCTCTGCGCTGAAGTGGAAGAAGATCTTCGGAATCATATTTTGTTCTCATTTATTAGTGTCATTGAATCGAGCGTACAACTCTGCGGCCGGAAATTAAATTGTATTTTTCTTTGTGAAAGAGTAGCTCCTTTTAGTTTAAAGATTTCTGCATTAACGTTAAGGAGTTATTAACTAGTCATGTCCTAGCCTTTCTTGCTGGTGCTTGAATGAGTCAGTAGTTGTGCTATATCCGAAAGCCTGAGTAGAAATAAAAAGCTGTACTTTAAACATGTCTACAAGTATCTAATCAACAGAGTGAAAGCAATAATTCGTATTCAGTGTAATTAAATGAATTTGACTTATCACGAAAAATGCACCGACGTACACTGTGGCATGTTTCTCTGAATAATTCTGAATACTTAATTATCATTATTTGAGTGAATAATGATGTAATTACTACAAATATTAATCAGTAATAGGCTTTTCACCATTCTTCGTATAGAAAAAAAAAACAAATGTTAATAGGTGTGTATATTTCGCTTAGTGCTTTCCTCTTATGAAGGTAAATTTTGTTGGTTGATCAACGCTATCATCGTTACCAACTCGTATAATTAAAAATTATTGTGGCCATTCTCGACAAGCGCGGGAAACCTTTGTATGATTCCAAGTTATAACTTGGAAAGCCTTAGGCGTTTAAATGATTTCCTATTTAGTGCCTGTTTTTTTATATGGGGAACTCAATATTAATTTAAGTCTCAATTATTATCATATTCCAATTACCAATTAAATAACCATCGAATAAAAATCTGAATAGCAATATAATTTGGCAAATAGAGTGCATAAGGTAAAATCACCCCAATTAAGAATTTCTCCCTGCATTAAATATGTTTTTGCAGTACATCCAGTACCTAATTAGTTCTTTGGGCGTTTTCCTAGCCATGCTAGCATCCGGTTTTTCGTTACTTGAATGACATTGGGATATCTAATGGCTGAGAATTATGAATTCATGATGCTTATACATTTGAACTTGGAAGTGAATACAACTTGGTAATGTTCACATTACTGAAACACATGTTCACATTTCAAATGACATTACCAAGTTGTTTTGAAGTTCAGAACGATGTTCCAGCACATCACGCCGGACATAGTTCAATATACCGATATAACGAGATGACATGTTAGGAAGGGGGACTATTTTTTCAATTAGAAAGCGTTATCGAAATAAATAGGCTTAAAAACTAAGCATTTAACTTGAAAAATTTGGTTGTATATTTTTCTCTAAATTTGTACGTTGTACACACCGGGGTATTTCCCCCTCAAATCACTTGAAGTCAGAAATTATTTTTACTGGATATTATTTTTATTATCCTTACATAGGCATGAATGAGCTATGCTCAGATTAAAGTTTTCAAAAATTTTGACCAAAAATTGCCTCTAAAATTTTTTCAGAAAAAACTTTGCTCAAGGTGGCCTAGAAATAACTTTGAACTTTTGGAAATAACTTTGAAATTCGTTTAAAGAATATGTCATTTGATGTACAGACTTCTCGAAATTCCGTTAAACTTCAATTTTTTTCTTTTTTTTGTTCAAGTTAACATTCTATAACCGATCAAGTACTACTTTTTTTTGCCTTCATAGTTTTTGTTGATAAAAAGTAATCATATAATTACTCCGGAGAAAAAATGGTGATGGTGTATTTTGTCGTTTTGTAGAAAAAAGTAATTAATTGAAATTCTTGAAAAAGTGCGCTACATTCTACTCAAAACGACTATATTTTTTTTGAATAATCATAAACTCTTCAAAAAGTGGCCAATAGTTGAGGAGACACTGATGATAAAGTTCTGTCAGATTATTAAATATACAATGGCGTTAATATAAAGGTGAATTTGAGGTATAAAGACTGTTGAAGAAAATATCAGTGGGAAAGGGAGTGTTGGCCAGCTAGACTCTCAATTTGTCCGACTTTGTGAACAAAGTTTCTTAAGGTCGGAGCAGGTTGATATTGCATTATTAACTCAGCGAAACTTTTGGATTTAAATTGATCTTGCCAGAACTATCGTGTTATTTCATGGTATGCTACCCAACGATACGCCCAATCTGAGTAAAAATGAATCCACCTTGCTGAGTCGGAGTATCTTTTTCGTCCAAGTTGCCATACACTTACTTCAGGAAAAATGTCATGATTTTGTTCATAGTATTTTATAATTAAAATATATTGTTTAAAAATATCAGAAGATGCTTAAGTTAATCCTTAAAATGGTGTTGTTGATTTTCCTTCATAGGGTGACCAGTAAATTTACAAAAATTAAGTATAAGGTATATTTAAAAATAAATCCTTATATCTTCAAACAATTCACCACGTAACTATATGTCACTCACGGCAGATAAACATTCGAAAGTTTTTACAAAGGATTGAAAATGCAGGAAATAACCAACACCAACCAAACTGTGTAATGACCTAATTTATTAATAGCCTACCAAGAACATTCATGTGACAAGGTTGGGCCAAGGTTAACGCAACAAGGTTGGTCCATATACGCTGAGAGCAATAATCCCCATTCTACCCTGGTAACCCTCTATACCTAATTTTTAAAATGACTTACACGGTATCATGATATGTCATCAATTGGTTCAAGGATAAGAATGACGTGATACACTTTAGCAATCACTGTCTAAACTGGAGGTACCCATTTTGAAAGCAAGGTGAACTTTTGATTTGATTTTTTTCATTTAACTATGGAGGCCATTTCGGGTCAAAAAATTTGACAAAAAAATTTGTACTAGCCCATTGATACTAATGTAGGTAATAAATTTTAAGAAAATCCATTACTTGAGGGCACAAACATTTTCTGAATTAAGGTGATTTGAAGTGGAATGACCCTCTGCCTAAAGTGAGATGCCTCTCAGCGTGATTCTCCATCGCTACGGTACGGCTGGTCGTATGCTGTTCAGAAGTCATCACTTAACTATGCTTTTGCTTTATTCTTACTAATTTGGCTTAGTTTTATAAATATCTATCCCTGATTCCCCTGCATCAACATATAAAACAACGCTTTGGCGAGGACTGTAATTAAGTGCCTTTCACTATATCGATGGAGCTTGTTAGAGAAATTATATGTCTGTTTCCTAAAAGGAATAAATTCATTATTTGGGGATATTTCTCCCTCTCGATATTGAATGACTGTAAATAAAAACTCTTTACGAAACTAAAATTTATGAGAAAACGCGTTCTCGGAAAGTGCTGACAACTATGCAAGCTCTAAAAGATTCCTTTCCCTGTTAATACAAATGGTTTTTACGTCAAAAAATTCACGGTAGATTTACGTTTTTCCGCAAATTTATTTATGCAGTCAATAAGTTTCCAAAAACAAATGGGTTTTATGCTCATTAGTTCTGTGCTTCAATCTCAATTGTTATATTTCTCTTTAAAATCATCTCATCTATATGCGGGAAATCTCATACCTCTTCCATCCTCTTAAATTTCATTTATTAGTTTTCCATTTCCCCGAAATCAGCTGATATAGCTTTCTACATTAGGCAATGTAAAATATGACAGTAGGCATACATAGGTACCCATGCCCTGCGTGATCATAAATTCACCTAGGGGGGACTTGAACCTGTGACGCTAGGATAGCAGGCAAAGAACCGCCTCACCACCATGAATGGGACGGCGAATGTGATCAAATGAATAGCTATTGAGTAATTAACCTCCGCGCAACCATAATTAAAGGTCTTTAAAGCTAGAATTTGTTTGATATGTGGTATGATAAGCCTAGTATTCCCTCTACTGTTCCTATTGGTGAAAATTGGATGAATGATTCACCAAAGTTTGCTGTCAAAGTCCAAAATAAAGCCTCTGAATGAATCCATCAGCCATAGGAATCAGTTAAGCTTTCGATGTGACAAGGTTTTATTGATGGCGCACATCATCGATATGTCATTTTATTCTTCACCACATATTTCAAAATATGATGGCTGGGTTTATGCTGCCCAACTCTACTGAACTACCTTGCCGACCACGTGCCCCAAACCCCAATGCATCATATTTTGGCAATGTTGCAAGGGAGAGGGGTGTTGAAGTCCAGGGGCAGGATATGGGGTAGACTGGCGACAGAATTCATCACTGGCACCCTCGCTCGCCGCTCTTCCTCGCGTCACGCGCCCAGAGAACAATGCACTCATGAACGATGTTTCCATAGTCATAATGGATACCATATTGAAATTTTATAATTTAATTTCAGCCTCTGTAAGAAGCGTGAAATAAATATTGTAATATTAATGGTGCAAACATAGAGTCATATGTTACCAAGCTTCTCAGTAATTAAATAAATATATCTACATAAGTCTCTAACTTGACTCATGTTTTCTCGCCGTACAGTTAAAAAGCCTTCAAAATGGCAGGCTTTGTGATTCTGTAAAAATTACTGCGGTAAGTAATAGGTTAATTTTTATAAATAGTTAAGAAAACATCCAAACTATACACGGCTATTTTTTTTATCTAGGTGTTATGAATTCCTCTTTTTTAAATATGCTCCCTCCGGTGCGCACAGCCGAAATCTATCCCTTGTAAAACAGATTGTTTTTTCAGGCAAATTGCTCGAAAAGTAGTTCGGCAAAGGGGAAATATTTTCATATCACTGAAAAGATGTATTTTTTCAAATGAGGTCAAATTCCTCAAATTATCTCCACTCCTTTTCGCTCAAACTACCTTAACATGAGCAGGGTTTGAATATTTGTTGATTGTGTGCGTAGATAAAGGATATGTCTTTACTCTAAAGGATTGAAAATCCTCGTTCCGGATTCTGGCTTTTGCAATGTCCCGCGGAACATTACAAAAAATGGAACTTTTCGCAATTTTTTGTTAAAAAACTCGACAGCTTTATTATAAAACTGTTCTATTCATAGTGAAAAATGATTCCCTTTCTACGTAAGAAAAAATACTGCATGTCTTCAGCTTACATGGTAAAGAGATGAATGTGTGATGTGACCTTGTTTTAGGTTTGGATGTACATGCGGAAATAAGTCATTACGGCGCTAAGCGGCTGAATACTTGTCACAGCACTTCCTATCCCGCGATTTTTTTCTCCATTCACTTCCTGTTGTTTGTGCCTGGTTTCACCATAAATTAGTAGATATGTATTCAAAAGAAAAACTTTAGCTATGTAAAGGGGTTAAGCAAGCCATTGTATTGATAAAGCGCTGGTTGTATATATAAATTTATCTTTTACTTGAGCTTAACTATAGAAATGGTAAAAAGGCACTTATGATTACTATTAAATATTGCTTATCTTATTATTATTATTACTAATAAATATTAGAGTCAAATTGGATTTTTGACCAAACTCATCTGACAGCGTTGAAGATTCTGGGATATTAAGATGACTGCGGGTCTCATTTGCGCTATTATTTCATGCACAAAGGACACGGAGATATTTTTCAAATGATCTGGAACAGCAATAACAACAATTGCTCTGAGCTAGAGAAGCAGACTGCTGAAGTTCGCACACAATACTTCAGAAAGTAGGGGAGGAACCAAATTAAAGTTTTTTAAATGGAAGGAAATGTCGTGTGAGGAAGTCAATACGACATTGATGGTGTTCCATTGTAATTTTGTGGAAGCATTAATCAAATATAATATTTCTCTTTCACACTTTCCAATTTCTTTTTCCTTTCTGATCGATACTCCCGCGGCATCAAAGCGTTTAAAAATGAAGAAAATGATGGCATTGGATTTTAAATGTAACAGTATGTAATTAGTGAAGGACATAGCGTTCTGGAATGTTCGATTTATTATTAGGTCTTACTTTTCATTCTTCTACCTACATGATTTTACGACGAATCTCATGACATCTGTATTTGCTCATTCAAATTCCTAAGGTATATGTACCGATTCCCGATAACCTTACCCCTGTGCCAGCTGTCATGCTTTTACATACCCATTACAAATAGTTAAGTATTTTGCCTAAGTAGAGCACAAGAAAAAAGCTGGCAAAATCCAGTAGATTATACGCTGTTACATTCCACTCTTTGTAATTCAGTTTTAATGTTTGAAAATTCATCTTGCATTTCCAAGCATTAGAAAACCGATATTTTCGAAGAAATGGCTTCCAGAGAAATGCAATTTTACTAATGGAATGGCGCCTTAGTGGAAAAAATATATAACTTTCCAGTCGCGTCTTCCTGTTATGATGGAAATTATTCTTGTCTTGCTTAATATTCAAGGTCAGTTTTTATGGGAAATTTTTTTATAGTCTTCATAGCTTAATTCAGTTGATTACGCTGTCGATATCACTTTACAAGTAGTTTGTTGCAGTTATCTACGCTGGAGAATATGCTGTTGCATACTTACAGTCGCCACTTCAAGTGCTATCCGTTGGTTCCCTGCAAACTACCATGCAAACGCCTCATATTTTACTCTATTGAATTCATCTTGGATAATTTATCAATGGGATAATATTCCAGCCTTTGAGGTTCATATAATGGCAAGTTCCGCCAGGAATTCCGAGGGATCGTGCCATTCATAAGGAAGACCATGGTGTAGTCATGATGGTTTGTCTCTCACCAGGATAACTGCGCCCTGTACAGTATTTTACCAATAAAAGTAGTTGATAGAAGGAAGCTTGCGGAGAAACCACGCTCCTTTTCATTTTTTTAACCTTTCCCGTGCATTTTGATTCATTGATAGTCTGAGTTGTTGCGCATGATGCATGAACAACAGACTGATGCCTATCCCACGCAGTGTTGCTTGGGGGCGTGAAAGAGCAATGCAGCAACGGCTTTATGCGTTATATTTTTAACACTCGATGGTGAGCGGCGCGAAGGTGAACGTGTCCTGACTCCTGAAGTCCTCCTCTTTGCAACTAAGGTTTGATCCGTCCTCTTTCACGATCTCAAGTACCTGCATTCTAAAGATATTCCGTGCAAGGTAGCATTGGAATTCCGTACGGAATCTTCACTCGTGTATGAAGAAGGCTGCCTGAGCGAGGACGGATATGAAGTTAGTATCGATAAGGTAAAATAAATGACCCAGATACGTTTTCAACGGGGGCAGTGTAGCAGACCAGAGGAGAAACGTCCTACTACGTGCTAAGAGGTGCTCAAGTCACGTGGACTCCAGTGCTCTAGATTCAACCACGTAATGTGAATGGTGTGAATTTTTAGCGAAGCTGCTCCCTGATGCATACTGAATTGATCACCTCGTGCGTGAATGTGCTAATGTGTGTTGTTGAAAATGCGATTTTGGTAAATATTCTTACACCAGGTTTTCATGAGGCATGCATTTTCTTCGAGCATGGAGATTTGAAATGTGTACCGTATTCATTGCTCCACCATGCAATAAATATATAGAGCATTTACGCTCTAGTTCCGTACCCACCCTTTGGATTGCTAGCTAGAAAAGATATACATTTACTATCTAACATCTTCTGGTATAACTGGGTGAGGGGTATAGTAAACAGTGAAATGCCATTGTTGCTCGGGGCTTTATTAGTATGGAACCATCCTGTGAACCCATCACAATTATTTCATCACAGTGAGAATTGGCATTAGCACTGATAAATCAGGCTAATTGCCCAATCGATATACAATCAGAATTATTAATCATTTTCTTTCTCACCCTGAGACAGATATGATCGATTAGTTCCATTATCTCTCTTTTATACCGTGAAATGCCCATAAAATGCTTGAGTTTCAATTACTTAGTTTTGAAGTTAGCTCCTTTACGTACTTCTTTCGTAACTAATTTTTCGCTCTTGTATTCCTGCGCATATTATAAAAACATTTACTGCTATTGACAGTAATTACAATCCCTTTTCCGAAATAGTTATTCGTTTTGTTTTGCGCCAAAGATAATGTTCCCAACCTTCTTTTCGTCAAACACTTTGCTCTAGCCAGCTGCTTTTCGCAAGCTCTTAGGCATTCCTATTCCAACGCATTTAATGACTTTAAAACTAATGAGGGCCTTCCTGGAATGTTAAATAAAGCGCCTATAACGTGGGAACATTGCCATTCTGCGTTAATTTTACTTATCGAACTCAGAGCTCTCGTAGTGTTCACTTGTGAGAATGAAGTGAAGATCATTGACTTTATTAATGTAGCAATTGTCCAAATAAATGGAGCAACCTTCTGAGCTTTTTTGGAAGCGTCATGGCGTGATGCGAGCACTTACGGCCGAGGCACGGTTCTTCATGCTAGAGCTGTTAAGTGATGGAGCCGACTATTTGTCGATCCCCCTTCGAGGGAGAGGAGAATTTGTCTTTTACCGACGCGCTAAAGCGTTCCATGTCTTACTCACTCAGCTCAACTTCTGTTATAGCCCCATTTTATTCGCATCTCCAGTCACTGCGCTTAGAATGTGGGCATAACTCTCGAAAAGTTTGTGACCCGTCGGCCATCCCTTCCCCTTTTGGTCTCCTCCTTAACTAAGAGACGTTCAGTTGAGAGGAGCGCCGTTACGAGGCCCTTGCCACGTTACTTATGTCCCACCACCGCAATTCCCCCGCCCGAGTTTCCATCGCCGCTGAGCCTTAATAACAGCCGTAATTGAGTCAAAAAAAAACCCCTCTCCACCCTCCGGGGTGGTTGATGGGGCGCGAGGGCGGGGAAAACTTCCCTCAAGGGTTCGAGGGAATGGCTCTCTCCCCTCTCGCCGAAAACCGTCGTTTTCCCAAAATAAGCGGTTTTCTTTCGGAGCCCTGGTTGGGGGCGTGGTTCCGCTCTGCCTCCTCCTCGCCTCCGTCGCCTCTCCCCTTTAAAAAGTCCTCGAGAGGCTCCGCCTCAGAACTGTCCGCCTCAATCATCCGAGCCACCTCGTCGTCCATTCTTCATCCACCGCAGCGTCGTAGTTCCGACCCTCGTAGTCTGAGAACCCCGCCCTCGCCTTCTACCTCGGTCTACGACGCCCCCGCCCGCCGGGCGCGGCCACCCCGTCCTCCCCGCGGTGGCGCGGTCTCCATCAGGGTGGGGGCCGGGCCGGGGACGAGCAGAGGATGGTTGCGGCAGCGGTTGCATTCCGCATCCGTAACCAGTCCTCCGCAATAACCGGCCCCCGGCGTGCCTCTCCTCTGCCCTCTTCGGCCGTCTTGAGGGCGATACCCGTCATCCCGGCTCATCCACCTACGCCGTGTTCCCTGGCTGTGGGCCCACGTGCAAACAGACACCCGCTCACGTGCGTCCACGTGCCTTCACTTCGTTATCCGTCTCCCATCGGGCCAGTCATGTGACGGCGGGTCTGTAGGGGTTATAGATCAACCCTTTCACTACGTTAAACGATTACTTGTTTCATTAATAATATATGTAAGGTATTCTCAGAGAGATGAACACCATTTTTGTGTCAAACAACAACAATTTGCATTACTTTACTCAGCAATGGCACAAATATTTTTAAAAATTTGTTGCATCATAGTAAATTTGCCCCTATACATACCTCTGGCGATATATATTCCATCTCCGTATTGGAGGGAAAATATTTTTGAGTATATGGGGTACATTTGAGTTCCGCAGTCAGCTGATGAAAATATTTATTCGGGTATGTACGAAGACCGTGACGAATGGGGAAAGGAAGGGATTTCTAGATGGCGTCTTCATGCTCATAAGATAAGTCTTTTTTTGCAAAATATTATCCATCTAACACGGCATTCACGCGTAATGTGCCCCTAAATGTTAATAAAAAATGCAGTTAATTTTTATTTTGCATCCATCTAGGTAAATCCATCGCGTTTTGCGGTTTATAGATTGAGGTTCGCAGCCGTATGTCTCCGGGCACCTTGCAAAACTCTTGACTTTGTTTTACGGCGGGTTGGCAAATTTCTGTCCCCACCCAAATTTGACTTACCCTATTCGTTTATCGTTTTACCGTCTCTGGTAACAAGATTGTGGTGTAGTATCTTTATGTTACATGCGGAAATTTCTAAGATTATGATGTAAGGGAAACGTTACCCTAGAATACCCTTAGCTTTATGCTAATATAATTGGATGTTTATGGGAATAAGAATGGTTTATTCCTCTTGAGGATAATAAATAATTAAAGCAGAGTAAAAGGGGTCCTTTTGCACGAAAGTAATAAAAAATGCAGTTAGCTGATTTCTCAGCCTCTATTTTTTTTTTTTTGGAAAATGGCCCACCCAATATTGAAATCGCGCTCAATTCGTCCATTTATTCTTTGAAAAATGTAGTGCATATTTGGGAGTTATTTTTAATTTGCATTTTTATAGAGTAATAAATACGGTACTGCTGCAATTCCGATGCTAATACTAGTTTTGGCTGTCATAACTGCAAAAATATTCAGTTCAGTGTGGTCTTATGCGCAATTTTAATGGCGTTAATATTATCGTATGTTATCGTCCCGCAAGGCTTCATCTTCTTTCTTGTTTAACATATGGAAGAAAAAATCTGGAATGGAATTCTATCGGAATATCGGAGTTTCAGGAAATTTCAGCGAAGATAACATGAAATTGGCCGCGAAGGCCTAGAAAACGGTCAGTACTAATGGCGTGAACTTATCGGGAGCAATACTTACGGAGACAGGACTGGTGTTGTGGCTGGACTACTGACTTCAAATCTCGAAGGCCCGAATTATAATGCGTTATTGGTGGAGATTTTGTGGTGGAACTCCCTAATCGAGTGACATGCGAAGAGGACATCAAGTTCAGTGCTCAGCCTGTCGGACGGGACGTTAAACCGGTGGCTCTTTTTGTCTGCTCTTTATAGCAGCTGGCTGTCAACGACGGATCATTACCCACTTAACCTATACAGGCAAATTAATCATTTTATTTCGAACTTAGCCATCTTTCCCTCATGCGCATATAATTTTAGCTATCGGTCGCCTCCCCAAGCAACCAGTCAGTAACCGACTTGGAATAATTTTATCGGTGTATGTATACAATTGCTTAGTCCTCCCTACCAAACTGGGGTACTTTTTGACCTCAGAACTATGTGACCTCATTTGGGTTACATGGGGCTTTATGTTACCGCACGTTGCAATTCCTGCTAATAAATTTAATCATTCATCAGTAATATAAAATCCATATATGTTTGTTTTGGACCTAGGCGTGTAAAAACAATGTTTAAGCAAACGAGTTTTTTTCTGAAAAGTTTTAAATAATTATAGCTAGTATGCAATAATTTTAAAAAATATGAAGTTTTCTCATTAAATTTTCAGCGGTGATTGCGGTTTCACGCATTAGGCCGAGTTGAGATAGTATGCATTGTCTTGTATCGGGATGCTGATGCTTGTAAACGTCAATAATGTAACACTTATCGCAACGTTTTATTTCTGAGGCCGTATCGGTTATTGTCCTAAGTATCGCGTACTTTCTCCAAACAAACTATTATATGTGGATTGGTCAAAAAAACAATAAGGTGGTCGTACATAATAGCATCATTCGATGGTCATAGGCTAACTTTAACCTCCATTGACCCTTACCTTGTAGATGCAAGGTAAAAAAGGGGGCCCCAGTCATTGTGGTGTGCTGAGTGTGTGTGTTTTGTTTTTTCTCTCACATTAAATTCAGTTCTCAGCTAATGTTTAATTATATGCACGGTTTGAAAAATGCTTTTTGATGGCTAAAAACAGCTTTTTCATGTGATAAGGCAAATGCAGTTGTTCAAAGTGGGAAAATTTTAAATTGATCTTTTAATATTAAAATGAGGTTAAAAAAACTACAAGAAAACGCATTTTTGAGATCTTTGAGGTAATTAAGGCAACTAAAACTAAGGATATAAATTTCATGTAAAAAGGATAAGGTATGAAACATAAAAAAATATGAAAAAGAGTAAGGTAAACGTTGACGTGTTTACTTCCCAGATAATTAAATTTGATATTGAGTTTGCCGCTACAATGTTTGTGAATGAAAGGGAAAGTATTCCCTACAATTAACCGGAAATTTAAATATTTCATACGAAATAATATCGAAACCAAAATGATATTCCGATTACAGTGAAAACATAATATGTATGGAGGGAGCGATGAATTAAAAAAAGGTTCTAAAAATTGATATTGAAGAAAAATATCTGAGATGATCTACATTGGGATAGAGTAATTTTCGTAGGAATGTGAAAAGCCCAGAATATATCCTAGGTAGGCTTGTGGGAGACTGATACCAAGAAGTATGTTTGCTCTTATCATTAGATAGAAGCAAATTTAGAAGAGTATTTGGACTACTAATCGACCACTAACGGGTGAAGAAGCACCTCCATTACATGGAGACGGAAGATACACCGAGTTGCAGCTACAAAGGGGATGAAAAAACACAATCCAATCTACCATGTTAGTGCCTTGCAATCACTAGGACTCGTAGTCGGGACCTTGGTACTCCCTTTCCAGAACTCAGGGAATTAATGTATTTGCCCATAGTCTCCCACAAGCCTACCTGTGACATATTTGGGCTCTGGGGATAAATTTTCCTCCAGATGTTCGGCACAATGTACCAATGTGCATAACAATAATGCCTTAGAGCCCACAATGAACTCCATCGAAAGTTAATAAAATACATTGCAATACACCAAGAAGCATTGGAGATGACTTTTACATCAATTTACCGAGGTGGTTTAGTATGGTACATAAAATTTAAAAAAACTGTGAAAATATATTTTTGCTGTACCTCGAATTGAAAAAGCGCTAACAAGCTCATTGAGTCTCTAGTAGTTGTTGCCCGTGATTTTTTTAAATCACTAGAGATGTTCAAAATTGCACAGGTTATTAACTCCGAAAGTAATTTATAATCATCTTCAGGCCTATTTTGGAGTAAATATTGCTTAATTTAACATTCCTTCCAATCATTCCCAAATTAAAAGGGAACAGGAAATTGCAAAAATAATCTTTGGACAAAGGATTCCTAAAAATTAGGATGGGCAATTTTTGATGAAAGTGAAATCATATGGTGTAACTCAAGAAGCGCCGGATTTTTCGTGTACCTAAAAGCGCCGGTGGTGGTTATTTGACCACTCCTTCATTTCTTCCTATTTCAGCATGTTTTAATCACATGTATATGAAATCATTAGCAATATGGAAATTAGTTCAGTGCACGTACATAAAAGCCGCAGGATTACTTAAAAAAAAACAATTTATTTAAATACGTACATTGAAATACAGTTTTGTGCTTTCAGTTTTCTAGTGTTTCATCAGATTACTTGGCTTGTGCAATTATAATGACCACTCCAGGAAAAATATATATATGCATGATACGTATGTAGTTTTTCCAATATTTTTTGTAATTGAATGATTTAATAATTACTATGGATTTTTGACGAGTTGTTTTCACACCAATTACAAATGAAACTTTTTTCCTACCCACTGAGCATTTTATAAGAGAAAATATATGCAGCTTTGACTCTGATCCCATGTTTTTTCTACATCGTTGCTCATGAAATTGCAGTCTTTTTCTTTCGTCTGTTGTGTAGGTACCCTGCAATGCAATGTTCAGCGCTGACAGTGGAATTTCATTGCTCTGTGACCGTCTGTGTAATTCACGCAATTCCTCTGCCAACTTCCATGTAAATTTGCGCTGACTGATGTTTTATTTTGTCACTTCTTCGTACGCTACCCTTGCACTCTGCATTGCTGTTGTCACTGGACGAAATCTAATTAGTACGTTAGAATATAAATTCACTGTGAACTTGGAATATCCGGTGTGCGTTGCGGAGTAATAGTTTGGTCATTTATTGACTTCCAAATTTTATGGAATTGAAGAAACTGAATGATGCGTTATTAATTTTCTGTATTGCCTAGTTTAATAAGTATCCGTGCGTTGTACTCTGTAACATTTAAATTTTTTTATTTATATCAAGTACACTTTCTACCGTCATGCCCAGTCCTCCTCGTTGCGCCTTTTAAGTTTCACTGTTATGGTGCCATAAATAACCACACAGAAGTACGGACAATTTGAAATACCTTGCGTCTGGTTCTGTCGAGGGCCCCCTCTACAGGTATGTTGATGCACTATTCTCATTTTACCCGAGATATTTAGATGAAAAACTATCTTTTGAGAAAGTCTGGATGTGGTTTCATGAATTAAAAATTATAGTTTTGGATCGATATCATCTTAGTGCCCCAACGGAGGCTACTCATTAAAAGTAATTATATTTACTTAATCAAACACTCGGAATACTATGCCAACAATTTTCTTTATTGGACATGCGTTGTGAGAATATACACGTACAGATTCGGGGAAACTTGTAATTTATTTTAAGACCAATATCACACTTATTTCACGGCATACAATTTTCAATGAATCGGTTTTGGGTCGCTCAGACATTGGCTTCATGTCAGAGAAAAGAAGATACCTCATAATACCGCCTAATCACCCAGTTCCAACAGTAGACGTAGTTGGCAGGAGAGGGCAAGAGAGTGAAGGATAGGATGAGATTCATGACGGAAGAGTTACGACAATGCAAGTATGCTAAAATGTGCTTTAAAAATGAAATGCACGAACTATTTTAAAGGTCAATTAATGATAATAAATATTATAACATCGTGGCACCGAAAAGTGAATCATGAAAAATTAGTCTTCTTGACTCATGGATGAGAAAGGCAATAAGAATTTCGAGGCATACATTTAATATAACCACACAATTCTATCAAATTAAAACAATACAAGCAGAATGTATACAAAATCCATAGAAATATCGCGTTATTGCTAAATAAGTTCGAAATGAAGGATATTTAAATGAGACTTAATGATATGGTCAAAATGACCGCTGCGGTGGTTTTTGATGCGTGCGTAAATATTTTGTTAACATTTGTTCCCATTGTCAAAAGACAAATCCGTTTAAATTTACAAAATTGCAAAATATTTCATCAAGTATTATGGCAGAGGCTGAAATATTCAAAATGGTCAACTTCACCGCTCTGGCGCTAGTGCTAAAACGTAATTATTACTAGTTCCGGCTTGCTACCTTCCGGCTCACCTACACTACGTAATTTATCACTGGGCAAATAAATGAACTGCACCGTTTTCGACGATTGGTCCTTTTTTAAATGCTTTACCAGGGTGTAATATGATCACATCACTACCCTAATCAGGCTGCAGATCTGTAAACCGAAATGCAGAGATTGGGACAATACTTCATTTTCCATAGTGACAGCAAAACGCTTCCTGCCGTGCAACAAAGTCACCGTAGCATTATTAATTCAATTTCCTCGAGAGGCTGATGTGAGTAATTCAGTTAACGTAACCGGTGAAAGTATTCCAGTGAGAGATTGAAATGTCGGAATTAGCGAACGTCCCAAATTTTGGAAGCCCCTCCCCGACGTGAACACGGTAATGCACGAGGGTGTGCTTAATTTATTACGCGCATCATTTTACAAAGTGGTGCACAGAAGTAATCCGCAAAATTTCATCAGTCGTGGAATGTGTGCGCGGGGGAGAGACGACGGCCTCCCTCACGTAACGAGACGTCATTGTAGTCGTGTCGTCATCTACATTTCGGCCACACGCGAGCTTCATCTGATTGTGAATGCTCGGTTTGCATCATTATGTAATGGACTGTAGTTGGTGACGCCTTGAACATTTATAAGAACTGTTTTTCATCCCTCCACTTTATGTAGTGAAATATTTCGCCGTAACTTAATGCTTCTGCGAGATAGCATTTTGAATCTTAGATTAAATCCATATTGTTTTGTACACCGATAATAGAAAATTCTGTAGAATATTCAATTTGAAGCATAAACCAAGTTGAATGTTGCAATTTTAGCGAGTTATTCTAACTAGTTTTAGCTCGGAGGAATCTGAGTTCAGAAGTATTTCATTTTCAGCTTTAGTTTCTAGGATTTAGTTGCGAAATAGTTTTTTAGGGCGGCTAAGAAGTAATTAGTTTTATCCTTTAGAAAATTCACGAAGCTATCCACCGGAGACTCAAGAAAGGAGAATCCAATGAATCAGGATTTGAGAAATGATTTATTTTTTTCCAGTACATTGAAACTGCGAATAAAAACAAGAAAAACTTTGTAGTTTTCCATTGAGGAATGCTTAATTCTACCGGTTTTAATGTCTTACATCCTTCTCGAGCAAAAATGTTCAGGCTACATCCAGTTATATATACTTTTTGAGTGAGGGATGATTACATACATTGATTTTGTGAAGAAAATAACGAATGCGTATATACCTTGATATACCCTTAACAGCTTGAACGACATTGGAATCGGTCGTATTCAACATTTCTCAGTGGAATACTGTAAATAGTTGTTCCTTCGTAATGCATAAGTTCCACCGCTTTAGTCCTGACATTAGCAATTCATTCAAATATTTGCTTTCAATTCCATATTTTCTCCGAATCCTCGATTACCTATGCTTTCCGTTTGCAGCAGAAATATTTATCAAGAAATGGGGGTCCAGCGGCGTTAAATTTAGAACAACCCCGTATTTAAGCATAACATTTCGTCAATCTCATTTCAAAGAAAATTCCATTCATGGAGCAATCCTTGTCCCCTTTAATGGGAATCCATAAACGAAACCAGTGCATTAGGAAGAAGAACTTTCACTTCGGACCCACCCCAAAGGTTCCCTCAGTTCCGAAAAAGGAAATGCCTTCGATCCGGTATTTCCACTAAGGGAACCATTGCTCAGGTAAACATAATGGTGGTTAATATGCATGACGGGAGCTCGGCGCTATCAATTTCTCCGGAATAAAGTACCCTGCAAGCCAGCCCCGACCGCTTCCCTTCACCTTTCACCACCCGCGCCGCACTTCCGCCCCCCGGCCACCTAGGCCACGTCTCCTGCGAAGATTCTCCCCCCCCCCCGGAGCACACGGCCGCAGCGGCTGCCGGGGCCACTAAACCACACCCCCTCTCCCCTGGACTCGGCCCATTCCCATTTCCCCCAGAACACCCCCGTCTGCCCCACTCCGCCCCCACGCCCGACCGTCTGCCCCCTCGCCTGCCCCGCGCTATCGCTGCGTTAGCCCTGCGTGCCATTTCGGCCCCGACTTCCCGCTCGCTCGTCCGCCCTACCCGGCACACTGTGCCCAGGGTTGCCAAGCCAGCGACTTTGTCGACAACTCTAGCGTCTTTTATGAGTTTTTGGTGGCAAATTATAAACTTTAAGCACCTAGCAGGACATATCACTACTTTTCAGGGGAGATGAGTTTATTAGTTGAATGAGTATGATTGTATTTGGCCAGCTATGGCCAATGTTAATAATATTTGTATTTTTTGTTCGATTATTCATTTTTTACTCTGTAATTATATTTCTATGTTGGGTAAACATTAAAAACGACAAATAAATTAAAAATAAATTATGGTGGCATAAGCCTTTATTTAGTTTAAAAACTAAACTCATCACAATCAAGATACTTTTAACACAATACTGATTTTTTGTTCGTTTGTGAGGCCTTGCTACCTGAGCTGAGAATCTAGTGTGCCGGTAGATCATGCGATTCGGAAAAGTCTATGGTGGAAAATTATTAACTTTAGTTCCTAGTGACTGATCTAACAACTTTTCAGTAAACGTGTTTATTTGAGGACCAAAGTTTTTATTTGAGGACCCCGATTTTTTTTTTTCAGGCATCATATTCAGTGCTGGTAATCTAGTGAATTTGTCGCTAAATATAGCGTCTTTTTTGTCTTAGGGGGCAAAATATTAACTTTCAGCAGCTAGCGACACATCTTACTACTTTTCAGGGAAAATGAGTTTCTTATGGCGGCTTAAGTGCAGACCTGAAGCCTTTATTTCATTTGAAAACTTATTGCACAACAACCAAGTTAGTTTTAACATTATTCTGACTAATGACGTCGCAACTCTGGTAAATCAAGAAGATCCCGCATTTATGTCAGCACACGTGGAACAGATAGAGCAAAAGGGGAGTAGTCAACCCCATTTTTAACAATTTGAGCTAGTTTTGAAAAATTGAGGTCTCCAAAATCCTAAAAATGTTTAAGTATGTGCAAAAATATTTGTAAAAGTGTGTTATTATATGTTTATGTTAAACGAAGAAAATATTCATTGAAAACATAGTTCATAAATCAATAAAATTCCAAAACTAATGGAATATTTGTTAAACAATTAATTTATTCGTAATATTACATATTATGTTTTATACTCTGACTGGTTGTGATTTTATAACACCATCCTTATAGTTATTACTAAAAAGTGCTAGTTATTTTAACTCTGATGTGTTATACCATTGAAACCGGTCTGTGTAACACTAAGAGACACATATTGTCATATATTTTTAAAATTTCTTACCCACGCCAACAGTGAGGAATAATACCAAGTAGTTAATTGATAATACCCCGCCAAAATTTCATAAAGTTACTTCGCCCACCCGACGTTCAATTACAAATTACACCTTACCTTTCAAATATCGCGAAATGACACTACAGAACCAACGCTTTTCTTGGGCTGTTTGCTGTTTATTTCAAGGTAAAATTATTCATTTTTTTGCAAAATCTATTTGATACATTCCCATCTATAATTAATTCTACCATTTTCCATCAAGGAACGAACTAGCGAGTTTTAGCTTGAAGTTAGCGCTGAATCCGATTATGGGTTGGCAACACTGATCTCCGCCACCTCCGCCGATTCGTTTCTTCCACACGCCCCACGCATGATGTCCAACCCCTTCCCGCCCCCTCCCCTGCCTCCCCTTGGACAATTCCCTCCGCGCGTTCCTATTACCCTTGCCCTTCTGAGGAGAGTCCCTGCCTCTTCCCCCGGCTCTCCCCCGCGCCAATGGTCCATTTTTATCCTCTGCCGGCTCATCTCTCCCCCGGCAAAAAAAATCTTCCCAACTGCCTTCTCCCCATGCCCGCCGCATGCCCTTCCGCGCCACTTCCCTTGCGATGCCGTTGCCTCCTCAGTGTTGCCAATATTGCCACTTTGTCGCCAGACTTGGGGACATTGCGAGGTCTGCATCCATGGTAAGGTGGGAACCGTCTTCGCTACTAATATTAGCCTCGCCCGCAGTTATATTTACCGGGGCTCGAGGACGATTTGTTGCCAGCAGATGTGGCCCAGCCTGCAATAGAGGTTGCAAAACATTGTAATTTTATGCCCACCCTAGAAGTTTCCCGTGGTATAGGTATTACCATCATCTCTTACCTCAACGGAGGGTTATCATAACATCAGTTACGGTAATGTTCCACGTCGTTGCATATAATGGGTCGTTTTCCTCTGAGCGTAGGTAGGTTTACGTACGCCTGCTTTCGGGCTACCTGGTTATGTGCATTAATTAAGTACACACTGTAATGGTTAGCAACACCATAGTTTACCGGCAAAATTAATTTTTAGCAATGGTTGTTGCATTTGTAATTGACATTCAAAATATATTCATTTCGTGAGTGGCCCGGAAAAAGAAATAAATATCAGGTCAAGATTGATTTCAAGTCTCGGTTTGAGGGTATTTTTCGATTTAATTCATTTGCAGTTAAATACTTCAAAAATAACTAACTAGCCCTGAAATTTATTTGTTTACAGTGCTGAGTGAAGTTTCGATGATGTTTCCATAAAGATTCAACGGTGAAGTTTCCATGAAGTTGCATTCATATTTGAAAAGTGCTATTATAGGATTTTAGAAAAATATTTATTGAATTAATTGATTCAATTTAATTTAATAAGTACTTATGAGATGCTGTACCAACTAAGAATAAATATCGAAAGTGCCAAGTAAAGGAAGGACTGTTTGCAAATGTAATTAGTCTGTAATTTGAATTGGAACCATGAAAATAAATGGAACAAGATAAACATCCTTGAATTCGTTTTGTAACTTCTACTTCGTATTTCAGCTGAACAAAAAATAGTTATTAAAACAACAGACATACATTCAATAAGTGTGGAAGTTGATAGTTGTTTTCGTGAATAATTTATACGCTGGTTGATAATTCGCCGTGTTCAAAAGGAAATAATTAAATCATGTCATAATAGAAAGCAAATAGACATCTACGAGTTATCCAATTCGACCAACAACACCAAACACGTGTTTATTGATGAATAATATATATGTTTTAGCTCGATATGAGTTAGAATATGATATGATGCCCGTAAAAGCAATTATAAGTTATGTAATATTGATAATTTAAGATGCCTGCATAAAAATTCCGATCCTCATTATTGATTTTTTAAAATTTCATTTAGGCATTATTTGTGAAGGCCTTTTCTAATCTATTATTTATAAGGCATCAGGAATTTTCAGTGCATTATTTATCGTTTTATTACTATTTTTTTTAATTTTGAAAAATATTTCACTCATAATTAAAGTGTCTATGAGTA
This sequence comes from Pyrrhosoma nymphula, assembly GCA_963573305.1. NCBI lineage: Eukaryota > Metazoa > Arthropoda > Insecta > Odonata > Coenagrionidae > Pyrrhosoma > Pyrrhosoma nymphula. The sequence goes on along the minus strand of OY754332.1, from coordinate 97,012,151 downwards.
TTCAGGGAAAATTACGCTCTGTTTTTTTTCTATTTTAGCAAATGCAAATATTTGCTAGAAAGTTATAAAGTAATATTTTCTTTTATTCGTTGTCATTCTACGTGTAGTGCAGCTACATGCAAATAAAGCTCTTTTGGGATCCTCATATATCGTTACTTAATTTTTGACCACTTGTAGTGTTGCCGCGAGACAATACGAGACTGGGGTCAGTCTCGTCTCACTCTAGTTTTTCGAACTTGGGTCTTGTGTCGAGTATCGACTTGTGAGCCTCAGTCTCGTAAGAGACTCATGTCTCGTTTTCAAAATAGAAATTAATGAGTACTTTTTTGGCATAAGAGCAGTTAGCTTTTATGCTGGATACAGTGATTGAAAAAAAGAAATTAGCCATCTCTACATGACCGGAGCATTTTGATAAAAATGTTTAGAACGTTGAAATAATTTTAGAAAGAATATGTAATATATCTATTAATATTAATTATTAAAATAAAATGGAATTAACTTTTATAGTTAATGAAATAAAACTATCAAAGTTAATATCTATTTGGGTTTTTCACCAGCTTATTGGTATTTGGACAGTCCTAATCCTATCGTCCCCAAATCTGGCGCATCATCTCACTTTCCCTTGTATAGATGGATCTCCGTCAAATCTCTCTTAAATTCCTCATATTGTCTACCTCCTTTTATTTGGTCCAAGATTCCTAACCTCTTCCTCCCCATTCCATGCTTCCCCCGTGGACTTCCCTCTCTCACCCTCTTCAACATGCTCTCGCCTTTCAGAACGTCATTTATTCATCCCTTCTGCCATCTCCAAAACTACGCCACCAATGGTGTAAAAATCATCTGTCAATTCCTTTACTTTCCTTCATCTACTCTTCCCTCTTTTTGAAATTTCGATATTTTCTCTCCCCATCATGCCTGACTTGCTTTCATTCTTTGTCTTTTTATGCTGTTGTTAAATTATCGGTATTTTCTCTAGCCTAGCTCTGAGATTAAACCCTTCCATTGCTTTCTCTCCCGCATCTCCATTATCATCTCCTTAGTTATCTATGGTTTTCTAATTTTAGTTTACCACGTCTACCGCTGCTTTCGCCGCTTCCGTAATTCCCTTTTTCAAACTTCCGATTTCATTTCCTTCTGCGCTCAATCCCTGATCCGCACCCTGGATTTTATTACCCTGCTCTTGATACTTTCGTTTTCTTGTCCCCAATTACTGCTTCTGCATTTTAATTTTTTATACTGCTACCCCTTCTTATCTTTTTTAAGTTAAATGAAGAATTTTACTCTTTTAAGTTGTGATCTCTGTCTACATCATGCACTGGATAGGTTTACGGGTTTTTAACACTATTCCTGAATCTCGGTCTAAGCATTATACAATCTATGTGGCTCTTCCGGCTTCTTCCAAGTGTACCTACGTCGAGAATGATACCTGAACCATCTATTTGTGATCACTTAACTATTTCTCCAGTAAAACTCGACAGCTTTCTCGCCGCGGTCAATTCTCCGTCCTAGCCCATAATCGCCTACTTCCCGCGCATCTCATCCTTCGCCTACCACCGCGTATCATTCATCCATTACTTACGACCAAATGCTTACACCCAGGTACACTGCCAATTATTTCCTCCAGCTGGTCATACGAACCATCTACCTCTTCCTTTCTATGATTAGAGGAAGGCCTATAACCCTGCATTGCTCCAAACGCTTCTGGGCACAGCACCTGACCCAAAGAGCCGAGTACCGTGGTTTCCAGGATTCATTTTATATAAGAGCTGTCCTGGATTCCTAGGTTATGTATTCCACCCCCAAAATAATTTCGCCAAAGGGAAAAGTAAATGCTAAGTAGCGAAATATAAATCATACTATTATTAGGTACATCAAAATAGAAAATAAGAATGGGAATTAAAGTTTACTGTTTTTTATATCTTTTTAAGCTCTTTATCTTTTTAGGATTTTGAGGCATACTACATAGTAACATTTTTATTTTAGAGTCAATGGCATTGCGGGTGAGTGGGCAACCTTGGCATTATTCGGTGATGAGGACTTGGAGCATTTGACTCGGCAATTACAGGTTCAATTGTGCTCAAAATCCCTGAAGGCTTGTGAACGCAATTTTTTCTAGCTTCTAGTTTTTTCTACTTCCACCCTAACTTTACAAGGAGAGGTCAGCAACTTCTCGAAAGCTAATCTAAAATTGTGTGAGTAAAAAGAAAAACCGCCATTTTGAGTTATCCAATCCCAGTTCTTTTTATTTTACTCCCGCACAACACTTCGTACTCTAAAAATTTTATTCTTTTGCGCACCATAACTAGCAATTAGCAAATAGCAATTGAACAAGTAATACTCTGCAGGAGCAGAAAATATTTATTTCTATGAGCGCTCTTCTTGTTCGTGGTTTAATTGTTTACTTTTGTTTTATTATGCCACGAGAAAAACTAGTGAAAACTAGTTATATATACATACAGTGCTACCAAGGTAATCCACGTATTGGCACCCTTCCAAGTGGCCGTATATTTGGAACGCTCGGTCCAAAATACCTCTACGCAATTTGCTTATCAATTGATCCTTTTCTTAAAAGGCCTATTAAGACCATATCATTTGAAGATTGGGCTTTTATTCTGTATGAGAGCCACTGAGATATTCCCTGTGACTTTTCCTTGGGAGTGGACTTATTAAATCACACATATAGTCGGCCATAATTGTTTGTTGGATACAACGAAAGCGAAATGAATACTAAACCTCGCCTTCGAACTGTCTTTAGTTACCCATTCCAGCCGAAATGTAAGGCTATCATGGAAGAAGATGCATCTAAAACCGATGTTAAATCGTTATAGTGTCTTCTGACGCCGAAATTCCGAGCGTATGTCTTTACCAGTTAATCCTTTTAACGCAATTTCGAAAAATTGGCTACGGAAAACTGCATATTTTACAATAAGTCAAGAATATATTTTATTTAAGATGCCATACCCGCAAAACTGATTACTTATTATCAAATAATTAGCCCAATTGTAGGTCAAGAAGCTTAAGATATTCTTGCTTATAAATGAGCGTCGACTAAGAAGCAAATATTGCCTCAAACAATATATAAATAACAACTAGGTGATCAGGGCCGATAAACACTGTGCAAGACTGATATGCGGCATATGAAGAAGCCTTACTAGAAGTGGAAGATATCGTATTAGTAACATACTCAGAGTATACATCGCGTAATTACACATAGGTACACGTAGTACACAGGGCAAGGTGGGTTACGAATCATGACCTTTTGATGACCCAAAAGGCACCCTACGAATCGGGTGGTAGAAGTCAGTATATGTCCAGCTTCTTGATTTATTACTCACAACATATGTTCCTAAAAATCACAGTAATATCTTCTAATGATCTATTTTAGTCACAGAGATCGAAATCGTAGTACCAAGCATGCATAACATTGATAAACAAAATGATAGCTTAACTTTAGCTTATACTTACGTAACTCTTGAAGTGAACTTATGATAGTGATTGGGCGAGAATTTTAAATTGGTTCGGAGATGGAGCATTTGAAAATCGATCGTATTATTAATTCCGGAAAGGGTTCCTATTCACTGCCAATGATTGTATTTATTGTTCTTCACTACCTTCTCACGAGACTTTCGAGAGTCTCGTGGAGGTGGTCTCGTCTTGTCTCGTTAATTAGCGACTTCGTCACGAGTCTCGTCTAGAATTTCTGACCTCAGTCTCATCTCGAGTCTCGCGGCAACACTATTGGCTTGGTTTTATTTTGGGATTGGATGCGTTGAAAAGGCAATAGAATTTGTCTACGCGCGCTATTACACTTCATAAAGCACATGTGTTGCTGAGAAATGTAAGGTTTCATCACTTTTATCCGTTGACAGATGCATGCAGCTCCCGTCAAGACTGAATCTCCTCAAGTTCAGCTGTCGTAGGCCCGTTGTTCATTTAATTAAACAGTTGTAAATGATAATGTACCATCCAAATAATAATATAGCTATGTATTGTATTAATTTAAACGACATTTGTTCTGCAACTGTGAACGTAGTTAGGGCAATTGGACTTCAATATATCAACTTGGTCGTGTATTTCGTGTTTGAGCTGGGAATATTAACTCTGCTAATAAACGTAATCCTCGAGGAGATGGTATTGATTTGTTGGTCTGCGACTTTTGCGTGTTAAACAGAACGAAATGCTTTAATATAGCTCATGGGACACTTATACTACCTCTCTTCACTATTCATCCATGTTTTTGGATGACGTATGAGATTTGTGGCACACGATGCATTACAGACTGTGAGTACAGTAATGATATTTAGATTAGGAGACGTTGTCTAGGATTAGTTGCTCACGCATTAATTATAGCTTTTATTTTGGTACATGTTTGAGAACAATTGAATGACTAGTTATGTATTTACAGTAGTCATCACCAGCATACAATTTTTACCTTGGTGAAGCTTGTTTCACAAAATATTGCTGCTAGATGATAGACATTTTAAAGGTTTAAAAATGCTGATTTTTTGGTGCTCGTTCAACAGCCAGTCTAGATATATTTTCAAATCGTACTGATTTAATGACTGATTGTCTAGGAAAGCGAAAATCTTTGTGTAGAAAAGTCTTCTCCTCCCGATTTTATTATGTGGCATTGAAATCTGGTTTTACCAGGATAAGCAATATAATCGGCTAAATGCAGTGGGAATTGGGTACCCACTAAGATTTTGTAGTAAAGGGTGGATAGGGTTAGAATGAGTGGGTTGTGAAAGAATGTGGGTTGTATGCTCAAATGCTTGAGTTTGATTAAATGGAGATATATGAAAAGAACGTACTTCGTTGGTCTGGCCATGTGGAGAGAATTGTGAGAGTCTATTAGATGAACAAATATATAGTTTTGGAGTTAGTTTAGTGAGTGATATGAGAGAAAGAGGTCGATCGAGAAAGTCATGGACGGATGTAATGGAAGATACTCTTAAGGTACTTGGTGCGAAAAATAACTTCACCTAGAAGTTGATGAAATTGACCTCATTATAAAAGAACTCTCATATTTGCAGTGATATCAAAATATTAACCCTTTGCCGAGCTACTTTTCGAGCAATTTTCCTGAAAATACAAGCATTTTTACGTGGGATAGTTTACGGCTGTGCGCTCCAGAGGGAGAATATTTAAAATAATAAGAATTTACAACACCTAGATTTCATTAAAAAACAAACTATTTGTAGTTTGTATGTTTTATAATGTATATATAAAAATTTATCTATTACTCACCGCAGTATTTTTTACAGAATTGCAAAAATACTTGAAATTTCGAAGGCTTTTTAGTCTTGCGGCGTGAAAAAATAAGTCAAGCTAGAGACTTATGTAGATATATTTATTTAATTACTGAGAATTTTGGTCGTGTATGACTTTGTTTTTGCACTCTTTAATATTACAGTATTTACTTCTCACTTCTTACATACGCTGAATTTAAAATATAAAATGCAAATTATAGTATGTATTACGACTGGGGAAGTATCTCGCTCAAACTTTCCTAAGAGTAGTATTAGGAGTCGTAAGAAGAGGCGAACGTGTGTAAAGCAATGTACTAGAGTAATAGAAGTAAACATTTGCAAGAATAGGGCAGTATGGAGGAAATTATTAGAGCAGAGTCAGTTTTACAGGCCTATCACACAGAATTAAACTTTTATAACTGTTATACACAAAAGAGACTGAAATTCACCATGAAAAATTCATTCGTCCTGAACGGGATTCGAACCCAGATCTCCCAATTTCCGGTAAGGTGTGTTTGGCAATTATGCTACCATACCATCTTAATTTAAGGCGAATTTCAGCCTTGTTATTATTACTGGATAGCACATCTGACCGGAAATCGGAAGATCCGGGTTCAAATGCCGGGGAAGTCAATTGATTTATTTTATGGCGAATTTCACCCTCATTGGTGTATATCTTTGTATTCGAGCGCGTGACTGCACACCGCATCATTTGTGTAATCGCAATGATAAAAAAAACAATCGAACTGTGCGTACCCCGAAAGGGAATGGCGTGATGGGTATGTATGAGTTGACTCGAGAATTGATACATTTATATAATTGATTCAAAAATGTTGTTTGGACATTTATGTGAAAGTGATCGAAAAATGAGTGTTTTGCGTTTTAAGTCGAAAGCAGTGCCCTAGAATAATACCCCGCGTTTAGTTGTCGACTAGGGTTTTTAAGCCGTAAAATCCGAGGGGATACCGAGGCAAAGAAGAGTGAGTAACCCACTGAGTCCGTGGAACGTGTGTGAATCTCATGGATATCCCGTTTGGAATAGCTCTGCGCTGCCATTATCCGGTGAGTTTGCTTTGGAAATGGTGGTACTCGAGGAGGATGGGTCCGGAGCATTCCCTTTATCTTCCCAGTCGAACCCAAACCTGGCTCGCACCAGCTACTCCGCCCATTTCCCACCTGTGCGTGGCCCATTTCTATTCTGCTCACCACGTTCAACCATGAGAAGTGCCAGCAAGCCCTCTCTCGTCCCATCGAACTGAAGCCTCCCCGTGCCCTATGACCGCTGTCTGTCCTCACTTATACCTCCTGCCTTCGAGGCGTGTCGTGGGTCGCTTCCGCCGTGTGAGGCGCGCATCGTGGGCAAGCGAAAGAGAAATAGGTTTATTCTACTCAAAGGAAGATATGGATCACGTGTTATTACTCACATCGCACACTCGGATCATAGAATACGATATTTTGTTTTCTTGCTTGCGCTTGCTTAGCTTGCGTGGCTCATAATGACTAATAAAATAATAATAAAATAATAATACGGGTGTATGCCGCGTGTTATTTCGGTTTGGCCCGACGTTTCGTGACCCACTGCTGGTCACTTCTTCGTGGGAATGAAACCTGCAGCCGCTGTATGCTCTTATGCAAGTATTCCCACTAAAATAGGTTGAAGTGGTAGAGTTGGAAGGAGGGAGAAAGCACGACCGATAAGATAAGCAACGTCCTTCGTAAATATGACATCATGGCAAATTTTAAACTACAGGAGCAAGTAAAACATCTCATAGGATATATGAAGGACAGAAAACCGCTACAAATCGAAGAGATACACGAAATTCCCTGCGGAACGTGCTGTAATAAATACATCGCGGACACAGGACGCTCAGTCAAAACTCGACTGGTAGAGCGACTAGGGAGGAGAAGAGAATCGACTGGGGAAAACAACTAAGTCTGAAGTGGCTGAGCACGAATCCTTGGGACACGCGATCGAATTTGAAAAATCCAAATGCATCGCTAAGATGGGAAGATTTAAACCCCGACCCATTTGTCAGGCCATCGAGATAAAAAATAAGCATAATTTCAATAGAGTGGCCTAAAAATCAGCAGCACATGGATCCCAGTCATCCGCAAAAATTCTCTACCGCGCGATTCTCCCTCTGTCCTTACTCCCTCCCCTCTCCAACTCTCCCACTTGAACCAATTATACTGTGGATAGATTTATAAGAGCAAATAGCGGGTGCAAGTTTCATTTCAATGAAGAAGTCACGAGCAAAGGGTCACGAAACGTCGGGCCAACCCGAAATAACACGCGATATTTTTACTTTACTAGTGGTCATGAGTGCCATTCAGTTCTAGGAGAGGCGTATTAGCCCCCTGTCGTAATTGAGCTTCGTCGATATGAAATTGCTTTTCAAAAACGACAAAAAGGTAGTTTTATGGTCATGTGTGAGCTGAAACCCCGCTTATAATTCACGTGTCATTCATTTGGTGAAAGAAAATAACAAATAAGGAAAGATAATTTAAAGATTTTCAATGCAATTATGGTCTGTGTTTAAAAATAGGCATCAATACACTTTTTCTCTATTAACATGTGAATATTATAGTATTATACCATGAAAAGTAAACAATCATCATTCTTCCTATTCAGTTTTTATCATAACTGCGTTTGGCAATTGATTTATAGCCTAAGAGCGTTACAACACGATTTAGAATTGACTTTTTCTCGTGCCTGAAATGCAATTGTGATCCATCTTTGCTGGACTTTGGGTAGTAATCAGCTGTACTAAAATAAAAATTGCTTAAAAAAGTTCCATATGATTATCGTAATAGACTCACCCAGGTGAACAGCAGTTCTTTTTTTGCATAAACTTCAATCCAAGCTTGACTTCCTCAATATCACATTTCTCTTTCCAACTCCAATTCAAAATAGTTGGTTTTTAGAATAAATGAAAGCATAATCTTTGTATGCACTGCTCGAAATACGTAGACTTCAGGTTTTACTATCTCCCTCCACGGATTCATGGAAGCTTGAGTATATTGTTGGGCGAAATGATACTTTACTGGCAGCTGTACTAAAAAAATCACTTCATATGCCAATAATATATTAATTCTAATCAATAAGAATAATAAGCCTTAATTACGGAATGAGCAATGAAAGCCACTAGGCGTCACAAGGACTCATATTCAACGGAACGAGAGTACAGGCCTGTTCATGCTGTTCACCAGTTCAAGGCACACTGGAGGCACACTCGACTCCTGAAAATTCAGCATGAAAGTCCAACTCGCGATCGCTTTTTAAATCTTTTCTGCCACGTCAAATAGCCGCATGAAATTTAAGGATCACTGGGTATATCCCGACACCAGTATCCCAGTTGACGCTTAATTCCCTCCTGCTCCTAACAAGTTAGTTGATTGTTTGTTGGCCAGAACTCTCCACCACTCTAGCCTCAAATATTAGGGCACTTTTGGAGGAACAAAGTTGCGTGAAATTGCAGGCGAGTAACAATCAATACGGTAGGTAAATAAAGAGAAAAGTTTTTTCGAACCACCCTTCATTGAACAAACCCAGCGCCCCCCTATCGCAAGCTTTAAAAACTTAGACAATATGGCTAAATCAGGAATATTATAGAAGGAAAATTAATAGTAATTTCGATTAGCCTAATATTTATTTCAAATCCTATACAAATGTATTTTATTCATCCTAGAACAGGTGAATAGAGGATAAGTGAGGGCTTAAAGGAAATAATAAACGGGAGCTCACTAGTGATTAAAACATTTGCATCGAAATAAATTTTCAAAATCAATAATTTTAGGAAATTTAGTACTTAAATCACTGCGTGTCCTTTTTTACTATGTAAACTAAAACGTATAGTGTGCCTTTTGCTTAAAAATGTAAAGTATTGAGCTATATTTAAATTGTTCTCAAGGTTCTCAACATTCAGAAACTACTAAACGCAGTGCTTCTAATTACCATTTCCACGGAGGTGAAGAAAGGCTGCCGAAGACAAAGTTGCCTATGGTCACCGTTCGGTCAGGAACTTGTCTCCAATGCCCTCTTTCCGCCCCTTGTTTCACCCCTTTAGATTAAACCACATCTCTCCAGGGTGCGGTAGTGCCCATTTGAGGAACCACTGCCTTCAAACCATCCCTGAACGCTTTGTGCCGATCGGTTTCCGTGCTACATATGGTGGTAGCATTTGTGGTAAAACATAAATTTCAATGGAGAATTTTTCATTAACCTTTCAACGGCTACCAACCAATGTTCAGTATTATTCTCAGCCAACACATTTTCACATATTATGGGAAGATACGGTGGTGGTTCAGAGGCTTCTGCGCAATCCGTTGTCAGTCTAAAAGAGTAATATCCGATGGCCAATAACCAGAGTTTTTACCATTATTCTGACCACAGTTTTTATTCATTGCACGGAACTTTAATAACTTAGCCCACAATCGGTTGCATGCAGTCGTCTTGTTTTTTTATGTATCGAAAGTTTTCTAAATAATGGGGCTATATTTACATTGTGCTCTTGTCTTTTCAAAATGTTGGCCTATTAATTCTTTTACATTATTACTTTTAGCCAAATTGTTTTGAAAATTGTTCCTAATTTGAGTTATCTTACCCTGAAGGAACGAAATAAATAAATGCTGGTCATTTTTTTACGTGCTATCTCTATTTCATTCGTTCACTGAAGAGTTTGTTAAAACATCTCATTAAATCACCAAAACCATCAGTTTGCATTATATATGTGTTTATATGCAACGTAGCTAATTACATATGTTTAGACTAGGAAAATAGTCTAAACATCTGTAATAACTAAAAAAAAATAAAAATGTAGTCGATACATTTGGTTCAACTTATTTGCCGATAAGCCGACACAAAACATTCTCTTATAAATAATAATGCACACCGCCAGGAATAAAATTCATCTTTCAGAGTGTGAGAAATTGCTCGTGTTACACCATTGGTTGGTGGTATTAAGAGTTTATTAACTGAAAAATCGATATCATTTCCAGGGACCTTTGATTCTCAACATGGCCATAGACATTCAAGCTTGTTTTGTATATTTTCCAATTAAATTGATTGGGAATTCTAGTTGTATTATTGATGAAGTTCGAGAAACTACAGAAGCTATATAGGAAATTAGATAAATTGGCTACCAGCAACAGCTACATAACCCAAACCTACATTAAAAGATCGTTATACTTTAATCTTAAGCTAATGAGTTATTCGCGTGAAATTATTTTCCTGGCAGTCTATAATCTAACGCCACGCAATCTCAGTGGATTACGACATCAATTTTGAAAATAAGGTGGCTTAGGATAATTGGCAATATCGTGTTTATGAGATCCGTGTCAATCCAGCTGATTTTTTACCCAGGATACTTAAGTCAAGTCGCATAAACCTTGCCAAAAGCTAATGAGTGGTGTCTGTACCCTCTACTGATTAAAACAATCCGGAATGTTTACATAGCTATTGGCCCATGCCTTCAAAAGTAAAATAAGGTAACATGCTGGTGAAAATTTACAATCTGTTATTAATATTTAGGTTTGTTTTTAGCATTCGACTGCTGGGCTAAAAAATCCCATAAAGCAAGACCCCAATTCCTTCTAGCCTTGAAATATAAGAATTCCATATTTTCTATCAACTTCCTTGTGTGTGTCAAAACATTTTCTGAAAATTATGCTGCTCATTGCGATAAAATATCGAAAATAGCAAATATTGTTACTAACATGTCGAAATCATCTTATCGTTAAATTACTCAAAAACAATTGCGTCTATGTCCTCCTGTAGGAAAAGTCAGTTTTCGTTCATTAACTATTCAAATGGGAAATTCATGGTTTTTTATTATTTCTTTCAAGTTCTTGTTTATGTGACTTTCTATTAAGATACATTATCTTGCTAAATACAGAGCAAAGATTCTTAGCGTAGCTTTTACCCAGGATGTAACCTTATCTGCGGATGCTCTAACACAAGAGATATCTTGTTCCCTCGTATACGATGCTTTAAAAAAATACGGATTTTATCTGAGGAAATGCATCCTTTTTTTCTTATTGTCATTTTGGTAAGCCGAGTGAAATTACGTCCCCAACCTCCGTGTTGAGTTTGGGAAATTAAATCATCATATGGAGTTTAATTCACCGATGGTTGTTAAGCTCCCATTTTCCAAAACAAACACATCCTATCCATTCATTACATTTAAGCAATAATTCGGGACCTGAAGATTTTTCATCCGTTCTGTGAATTATGAATTAAGTACAAATGTACTCGGCTAGCTGAAATACTTTTAGAGCATTAAAACTCCAACTTATTCGGCCAGGGGGTATACAATCTATTTAAAAATTAGAGTTTTTATTTGTTTTGACTAATTAAGTACAGAAATAATGTAGCCTAATGATGGTAAAAGCGAGGCTGTTAATAGTCTACCTGTCACCCAATATGCCATGGCAGAATTCCGAGAGTTTTCAGTTGCAGCCATTAATGTTTTATGTTCCGGCGTTACAAAACAGAGCATCTGTATTATTACTCAGCCTATTACGTGAATATAATATTGATGACCGTGGCAATGGTCAAATCATTAAGTTACCGGATTTCTACGTACGCTTTGATCCCCGCTGCAGATATTTCTTCGTGATATAATTCCGTGTAGCATTTGTATGAAAGCAGAAATTACGTGGTAGTTTCGCTCAGTCATTTGCGTAATATATTCCTGCAAGGGATCGGAGGAGTGTGGTGTTAAGCATTTTTGTGGTGTGTCCTAGATAAAAAGCTCCTGTCACCCAATACATATATGTTTACATTTATTCTTTGTTACTCTTTGATTTTATTTTTTTATTATTTCTTTCAAAATGTATTAAATGAGTCTGAGTATAGGCAATTCAAATAAAAGGATATTATTGCCAAGTGATTTGTCTTTTCCAAATATATTTTCATCACCTGAAAATAAAGGAAATGATGGTTATCACTAATTGATTCCGACTAGTGTATGTGTTGTTCTAAAATGCTCTCGTTGGTTTTTTAAATGACCATTGTGACAGTAGAACCTATCAACCCTTTTTGAAAAACTCTGTGTCTGCTAAAGAAGTAATTTAGACATCGAAATATTACCCTTCAATTTCAAATTAAGGCTTCTGGGAAAACTGTCTGTCGAAACAAGCCTTTCGTAACGTCCTCAATCACGGGCGCGATAGGCAGTGCCTTGTCTGGAAATAATGGAGCAGTGCCTTTGTTTCCTTTGAACTCGTCCGCGCAAAAAGCAATATAAAGCAGTCTTCGCTCAAGGTGTTCTTTGACTGCTTTGATCCGCTGGGGACTAGTTTTGCGCGTTCTCAAGTGTTTTTTTTATTTTCTGACCATGAACTCAGTCAAAAATTGCAGCTTATGGTGATGGCGAGTTATTAACATATGAAAGACGCGATGTGAAAAATGACTCAGGTTTAGCTCCTGGTATTATTCTAGATGGAGAGATAAATATCTTTATTTTGGGGCGAGATTAAGACATTAGTTTTCCTATCACCTTACATGTTGTCACCTTTATTTCGGTGCATACATTATTTCAAAAACTAATAAATGCAGTACAGAATATGATATCTATTGATGGGTAATTTTCAATGGGAAAAGAATGTATCGATAGAAATCGATAAAAAATTGTGCGAACATTAAACACATGCACTTGCAATATGATCCGCTGCCAAAGCGATTAGCTATTTTAAAATTAGTTAAAAATTTCGATAAACAATTTCAATGTTTAAAAAATAAATTTTAATTGTTTATTTAATTAAAAAATTTCAAGTTCTCGATTAAGTTTTAAGTACTTAATTCTGGAATTTGGGCATGTATCCTTATAAAAACAACCTGCTGCAGGAAAACACCGGCACAGTAATGGTGTGGTGTCCTGGCACGGTGAATGTGTCTTGAGAAGTATAAAGCCCGCGGGTAAATTCTGCCACGGATGGATTAATTCCGACACCGAGATTCTCCACTCCCTCTCCACTGTTCCCTGAAAGCCTGTCTTCCGCCAAATTACCCACCTGCACCTCGCGGCACAAGTGACCTCAGCTGTCGGCTGCCAGCCTCCACCCTCCCTCTCCCCCTCCCGCTAAATAATGCTCGATTGATTTGCTGCCTGTTGCTTCCTCTGCCGCTGGTCACGAGGCTCGGGTGAACGAGGGTATCGGAGGAGGGGGGAGGGAGAGCGTGGGAACTATGCTAAGTCATTTTTGACTCTCCACGCGTCGAAACGATGGAATGGTGACAGAATTCACTTTCGTGCGTGGTAGAGTCCCGTACATCAGAGCGAGTTACGTACGTTAAATCGAGCTGAATGGGGGAAATGCCAAGGCGTTGCAGGAATAAATAATTTAAATTTATCATGAAACTCTTCTTTTCACTCCTGGTAACCGACCTTGGTCCCGTAAAGGCTTAGGTACAGTTTTTCACTCAAGCTTTTATTGGCTAGCGTTTTATTGTTCACTGGGATGCGGGAAAACTTGAAGCTGAAGCACTGAAGCACTTGAAGCTGAAGCACATGTTTTAGCGAGATATTTCCGTAGTCATTAAGGGCACCATATTCGAATTTTATTTTTTTAATATCAGCTTCTGTAAGAAGTATGAAGTAAATATTTTAATATTAATTGCACAAAAATATAGTTATATATCTCCAAGATACTGATTAATTAAATAAATATATCCTCATTAGTCTCTAACTTGACTTATTTTTACACGCCGTAAGGCGAAAAAGCCTTCCTAACAGATGTTTTTTGCGATTATGTCAAAATTACTGTGGTGAGTAATTGACTATGATAGGTAAATTGATATTTTAATGAATTGATAGGTAAATATTTAAGAAAACATATAAACTACACATCTTAATTTTCTCACGAAATCTAGGCGTTATAAATTCCTAATTTTTACAATATTCACCCTCTGGAGCGCACAGCCGTATTCTATCCCATGTAAAACACTTATATTTATAGAGAAATTGCTTAAAAAGTAGTTTGGCAAGGGGTTAATATTTTCATATAATTGGGAAGATGAGAGTTTTTTCTTTAAACTGATGTCAATTTCAGCAAATTATAGGTGAAGCGGTATTACTCTCAAACTATTTTAAAAGGTTGCGTTTGTAATTTTGTGAGTGGACAGTTTCGAAAGATATTAATTGACTGTACAGTGTCTAAGTTAGTTTAATTTTATGTACAACAAACATTTCATGATTAACATTTTTTCTATGCACGAGACTAATTACTTTCATTGATGATGACCAATTTGTTCCCAGATGGAATTTATTTTCCTAAATCTTTGAAGATAAACTCCTGGGTTTGAATTTTGGCACTTAATATAAAAAAACTCTGTACCATATTTTTTCGACCTTAGAAACTTATGTAATTTCATTACTTCATTCTCTTACTGCTCAGTAAGTCTCTGCAAAGCTGTGTGGCCTTAGAGTTACGCCTATAACACTTCTTAGGAAATATATCACACGAAATGGTATGCATATAAAAACAATTGGAAATATCTATGGCAATATATTTCTGCGTTGTTAATCCTTTACAAAATTCGTATTCTGGCTCGCGATCGCTCTTGCCGTGGTTTTATAGTATTTGTTAAACGTGAACCGCAAGATAACGTAGCCTTTGTGTGAAATTGATATCAACTGAGAGTATGGGATTTGTAAATGACATCGGATTGTCGGTTGATTGGCAGAACATTATCGATAGCAGTACACATTAGCTTCAGTCGTCATGCCGTAAAAGTATTTAACTTATAGATATTTAAAATTCATGACTATGTGACTCCTATCTTCCTAGAATTTGGATAAGTGAAGTATACAAAGCGCATGTAGTTGAGTCAGTCCTGCAAATCTGTCGCATCCCTCAACTTCATCAGCGGTGTTTTCGTTTAATGACTGCGCTTATCCAGGGGGGGCGCTCATCCGCAGCCTTCCGCTCTCGCCTCTCCTCCTCCCAAGCCCCTCCAGCGAGGCCCCCTCCCAAATAATTCAGTCCCACCGCGGCTCGCTCGCACGCCAGTGCCAACGGGAGCCTCGTCGCCCCATACGCCGTTAGCACCGCCAACTTCTCCCGTGGCCCTCGAGTTGTGAGGCCCAGGGGTTTGACCCATAAGGGCCCCGCGCTCTCTGCATCGATCCTGGGTCTGTGCTCTCTCGCCCGCTCAGCGGGAAGGCCGGCGGTATCGGCTGGGAAATATTTAATTTGGCGGCGGACGAGTGTAAACGTCCCCGGGGGCTTGCGGTGGTTTTTGTCCAAACTTATCCGCATACCGTGTTGAGTTGTATGCCCCTTGCTAGTATTTTTTCGTGTCATTTTTACTTGGTTGAGTATAGTGGAGCAACAGTAAAGTTATGCCGCTTTCGGGATTGCGAAGTATTTTCCTTATGGGTAATTTAATACATGTCATTTATAGATGCACACTCTTCTCGGGGTTCTCACTGTGTTATGTTCTCCATGCCTGCGTACGTTTCGAAGAGATACTTTATAGTGAAGAGATATGGAGAACGTTACCCGGTGCGAAGCACGGGAAGTTTGCTTCCATAATTTGCCGGGAAATCATAAAATCTTTCTTGTCATTTATAGGTAGCGTTGCCATTTTCCGATGTCCCATAACTGGGACGTAACTAGCTTTGATGAGACTGAATTCAGAAATAAATCGGGACTTCGTTTATAAAACTTAAGCTAATGGCATAGAGTTATTTTATTCATTGATTGCCAATACGAAATAAATTAGAGTGTGATGATGCGGTAGCTAGTTTTGGTACAAAACTCAGGTCTACCGAGTTCGATATCCGTTAATAGTGTGGTGGCTGACCCATTTTTATCCCCCCACGAGTACAACCTCTGGGCCCCAGCGAAAATATTTAAGGTATAATTGCTCAGTACAGCTTCCATTGCCAGTTCTTCTTCCCTTCAGTCAAGTGATAAACATATAATAGCCAGTCTAGAGCCTTCGAGGATGCGTGATATAATTTGAGTCAATGTTTTCGATTTCTCAACATATAGTTGACGCTGCGTATTGTTCCGTGCAGTAAACAGCGAACCTGAACGAAGACATTGCCTCAAATTGGGACTTTTCCGCTTCAGCCGGGACAAATATGCCCCCCGAGTGGGTCACTACGACAGATCCTTCAAATCGGGACTGTCCCGGCCAAACTAGGACGTATGGTTAGTCTGTTTAATGTTCATATCGGTTAGCATATTCAGAGGAAATTATGAGATTTTATATTCTGTGGCTTACTGTTTGTTTTTTTACTTATTGTTTGTACTCTTTCTTGAACAACTTCTACTGTCACCTAACCAATCACTATGCTGTAAGCTCTAATTACAGAATGAAATTTATAGCTAAAATTACGTGAAAAATTCGCAACAAATGCAAATCCTGATGATACTAGTAATATTATAAATGAAAAGGAAAGCATTTTCTTATTCCACCAATTTATTTTACAGTTCGATAAGTTTCAACGCAGTGGCGTCATCTTCAGGTACCGTTCAATAAATTGGTTTAATTAGACAAAGTTTTCCTTTTCATTTATAAAATGAACTTCCACTAAGTTGAACCTAAGACGATTGAGATAAACTTGTAATATTATTTAAAATTTTGTTTGGAAAAAAGTTCTTTAAATAAAGTACTGTTTAGAACTGCTAGAGCATAATTATTTCTTTCTTATCATTATTAGTGGCTGTGCGAATTAAACGCGGGTGGTTATTGGGTTGGACCACCATACAGGGCAAGGAGGCATGAAGCTGCAGGCATGGGCAGGCTGTTTCCTAGTATTTAAGATAATTATAGTCCCTGCACCTTGACATTAAAAATTGAAGCTTTCCTACCGTACTCGACTCAGTGCAAATTTCACCTAGTTGGTGAAAAATCAAGCGGCACCAACCTACATAGCAGCTGAGCTGTGGATCAGCCTCCTGAGGATATGGAATACTTGTTGCATCAACATGATCCTCCTCGCCACTGTGAAGTGAAGCAAAGGGAGGGAGGGATCTCAAAGGAGTAAGTTAGCATGTCGTTAAAGATTGAAGGTACCGATATCTTGTCGAGCAGAAGCACACGATGTACTGCGATGAAATCCGGGTCCAGGTGCTTGCAAGCTTATCTTGCTTCACAATAGTATCCTTTTGATCGAGTGGATAAATCAGGCTTCCACAAAAGGAAGAATACTCTTCCACGGAAGGTAGCACGTATCGTTCGAGGCAACATTCCCTGTGAAGGCGATAGGTGTGGTGTGCGGAGACCGAATTTTAGGATATGAGAATTATGTTTTGGTACATTTGTAAGCGCTTCACAAAGCCTGGTTAACAGGTGGTACGTCCCTGCAAAGTAAATTTTTGTTCGGCGTCTTATTTCACATTAGCTATCAGTTCCTCACCCACATCGTTTGATTTGGTGGAAAAACACATCCATCAGGACATATTTGGTTGTATTTGCTACAACTGTATTTAACGAAGCGCGATTTTTTGTTTTTCTCTGCTATGAATTTCCTATTTTTCTTCTTTCCAAACCTTTCTGAATAGGAATTTTTTTACTATTCGTTTGAATAGAGTGCTGTCATCCCTTATCTAATTACATTCATTTCAAGAGTAATGAAAGTCTCTTATTCCGTCTTAACTCATCATTACTTTTCGTTGCATTCCAAAATAATTATTCGTATTTCCTATCTCTATTGGTTTTCAGAGTCACTGAAAGAAGTGGAAGGGATTTTTTAAATGTTTAATTTAATATTATTTTTCTAGTTGAAAAATCAATAATGTTGATTTATTTAAAAGGGTTGACCATAACCTCAATGATATAATTAATATTTATTTATAATGTATACGGTGACCCTGGGGGAAAGCTTTTTAAAAATGCAGAAGAGCGAGGAGGGAATTTATATCCCTTTTATGCGTGAACGGCTAAGACCCCTTATCAGTGGTATCGTTTTACAGGTATTTTTCAAGCAGAAATGATGATTAACCTTTGTTTCATTAACTTTCTCGGTCCGTAGTACACGGAATTGGTCAAAATTAGTCTTGCAAACCTGTTCCTTTCGTTGTGTTCCTATCATAAAAAATGAGAGTAATGGACATAAATCATTTCAGTGGAGGAGAGGTGAGTTCAGGGACTAGAGAATACTCACCATTACCTCTGTGCAGTTTTGAAGAGGTATTATGCAAAATAAGATATTTAATTATAATAAAATACTTTATTCTAATTAAAATATTTGCCATGATGAAAAGATAGGAAAAAATCCTGAATTTCTACATAAAATATTTTAATTCATGACCCAGGTTTTACTGATGTGCAGCTTCTTCAGGTGAATGATGTGGAAAGCAGCATTTTTTCCTCTTTTCAATATGGAAAGATTCCACCCAGTCAAGCCTGAGACAGTCTCTTTTACCATGGCTATAATTAAACTCTGGTTTTATAGTTAAAATTAGTGAGTCGCATCAATTTCCCCCAGTTGTGTGGTTCTGTGGAAAACAAAAAGTATTCATTAGTAAAAAAAGGTACCCATCTACCTGAATATTTCCCTTTTCTAAGTCATAGGATTCATCATTCAAATTCACTATTGAATCCCAACATAGATCACCAAATCCACTCGGATAGTGAAAGGTATTGAAAGTTTCCATTTTACACATTTGCAATCAGTGTTCCACTCACTTTTACTGTCGTAGGATAAGCTGGGAGTGGTTAGCGGTCCTTTGTCCATTAAAATACTGCTAATAAAGACACGCTGTACAAATATTCTTTTGAGACTTCAGAGGGTCACTATCTCACATAAAATTAAACTTCAAGCATTGCAAGTGCAAAATATTGGTAAGGTTGTGGAAAAGGACACAGTTGATAGGCAAGAAAATTAAAGAAAGAACTAGTATTTAGTTACGGAAAATGATCTTTCACATTAAGTTCCATAAGAAGTGAAGACTAGCTTGGGCTGCAAAACACTTATGTTGTGTGCAAATTCTGAGTAGTAAGTTGGTTTAATGAATGCTAAATTTGTTTATATCTTAATTATAACTCAATACGTATGCTATTTCACCTTCTGATTGAAATAGAGTGTGTGCTCAATTTAAGGGAGTGAAAGTGTTCTCTTGGTTTTTACTAATAAACCATCAAAACAAGTGATTTATATAATTTGATAATACTATTGGATTAAATTTTTTGCATTGCCATTTCATTATTAATCATACGTACCATTTTTTAATTGCGATTGTGAGTAAATATTCCATTACCCGTAATGGATATTCGTGTAGAATAATGGGACGTAATTTTACCCGTCAGACTGATATTGGTACGTGAGCCAGAAAGATACGCTTCTTTTACTTTTTGAGCAATTAGTGAAAATCTTTGCTAATTTTGTCATCCTCAATTAGTTCGCAGCCAGTGGAAGTCTAAATCGCGTGTCGCGTTGACGTCTCTTCAAGAGGACCTTATTAAAAATGCTGCAACACCAAATGACACTAATGTATTTGTGGCTCTCCTCAACTATGAATTTGGATCTCTGGTAAGACGGTAGGTAATACGACCCTTACTCGATTCATTACGCTTGAGACGTTTACCATGACGTTAACAAAGGCAACACTGCTCAAAGTATCTACAATCTGCAAGCTGCCGCTTTAGTGGGAGGAATTCCGATGAAAATAATCGTGAAATGCCACTTGATTTGCAATTTTTGATAATATGTTTCCCAATTGCCAGTTTAAAGATATTATATATCTCATTCTGGGAATCGCGTTTTTTAATATGTACGACATTTTACATATCATCTGATTAGTGAAATAATTGCTCTACAGCTGGCCATCTTATGTTGATATCGGATCATGAGAACGTCATTTTGTTCAATTGTGTGTTTCACGTGAATATTTTAGTAACATGAACATTACTTCTAGACAATAGTTCTGTACTCAGTCACAGTACCAATACCAATTTAGTCAAAGTACCAATTTTCTATTTTCCTTGACTTTGAACACCTTCTCTGTCTTCATGAACCGTAATTGAAACCTAATGCACCCAACCAAATGTTATTCATTAATTTAAAAAATATGAATTTCTGGGTGTAAATGGACAAATTTAGTATCAATCTTCAATTTGTAATGAAAATTTCGGCGCTCCCTATCAATTATTCTGCTTAATTGACATTTATGAATAATAATATGAGTTATAAAGTCCCTAAACTTTGGCCAATAAGTCGAAAAATCTTGCTCTTACCTTCGTGAATTGAGACATTCTCAGTGATAACCCAATCAGCCCTCGGGTTATTCCGAGCCGCCCCCACAACCGCCTCCAGTTACGACCCTTTCAACTAACTGATGAGGTCTACCCTCAAGTAGTAGATCAAAAATTTATGTTGCCTCATAATACCCTGTAAAACCTTTTATGCACTTGATTCAGAATAGGAAGAAAAAAATTCTTATTACATTATTCAATAAATAAAATTTATTTTCTTTCCGTCTTACTCAAAGGTATCAGTTGTTTAATTATTATATTCATTCGACGTCATTTTGCACACTTGCTCCGTCAAAGGATAACCAAGTAAAAAAACAGCGCTTAACTTGCACAGGATAGGTGCACTAAAATAATGTTGTGGAGTCTCAGTACTCATTACTACACAGTTACTATCCATCACTCACGAACGTAATTCATGTTTAGAAATACATATTTACTTGAACAAAGCATCAAAAAAATAAAATAGGATTTTTTTTAGTTTCAATGTAATTTTTGTCAAGAGTTTTCTTAAAAACAAGGAATGTTTTTTTCCAAGAAACTCACCCCGCCACGGTATTCTCTGCTGAATTATTTTCTGAGCTTGTATCTCAATGCTCGAAAGCACTTCTAATGCCAAACATGGTCTCAACGGGCAAATATTTCCGCATAGTTCGCGCGGTGAAAGCAGATTACTAGAATGAAGCCTCCCGGAAACTTCAAATAGGTTTCACCTTTGCCACGATGCTATTAGCGGTGAGGATGCATTTCACATTTTCTGCTTGGTGCGCTCTCGTCCACCTCGAAGAGTCGGCAAGTAGGGAGGAGAAAAGGATCGGCAACCTCATTTTTACCTTTACCTTAAGGCTTGCTGAAAATTGTTTTGATCAGTATTAAGGTGAAAACCGTAGAGGAATTTAAGAGCCTTCTCCTTCTCATTGAGCATGGTCTCAAAGCGCAGTAAAAAGAGTTCTGCTTCTCCGTTTGGCTCTAGTTAAATGCAATTTATTTTTTAAAAATAAGTGAATTCTCTGCTTTTATATATAATTGTCATTCAATTGAGCGTCACCATTTGTGACAGAAAATTAAAACCAATGTCAAAATGGAGAAGTGCCTCTTCCTTGCAACAATATGCTTCCCATATTTCAGTAACACTCTTCAGTATGTGTGCTATGGCTTTGAAAGTAAAATCAGTTCCCCAACCCGATTAGGCATATTTTTCAACATTTTAGTTAAATATAGATTAGTACGACTACCGATACTCTGTTCTATAATAAATACTTGGTAATTACATCATACTCTCTAGATTCTACTTACTGCAGCTTCATGAAAGCATATAAAAAATTTATTTCCCTCTTCCAGCTCTTTAGTACTTAACACTAGCATTCCCAGGCTATGCTTACCCCCTACCATGTCCGAGTGGGTCAATTTGACCTAATATAACTAAGTATATATATCTTACGCATATAATAATGTTTATAACTAGTTTTATTGTACGTATCTTCTAGGAAGTACAATTATGCAATTACATTCTAATGTATCCATAAAAACTAATTAACACTATTCAAATAAAATACAAATAATGAACAAAATAAAACGTTTTTCCTTTATCTTTATTTAAATACTAGTTATAAATTACGAAAGAGAATTTAATAATTAAGATTTTAATATAGCACACTCAAAATACATTAAAGTGAATCAATATATTTCGCAAAATATTATTAAACATAAAATAAAATTTGTAACAAACAAATTTATTTGTTGATACATTTTCTGCACAGATACCTGATTTTAGCTTTGCATTTTCCACATAGCATTTTTTTTGCAACACGAACACTTATCTACGGTTTTGTTGCCTTTACAGTATGTTTTTACTTCACACCTTCGGCCTGACTTTTCTGATTCTATTTCAGTTACGGTATCTTCCTTGTGTTTTATAATATTTCTGCAATAAAGGAAGTCTTCTCTTAGTTCCTCAGCTAATTTTTGGAGAAAATTTTGACGGGAAATATTTGACTTCGTTACAATTTTTTACAGAACATAGGAATTGATGGCGGCAAAAAAAATGAACTGGCCAGTGTTGGGCGGAAGCCTTTACTGAGTACTTCTCGCCATTTGATCGACTATATCATCGCCATATTTCGAACCATTGTAAAATGAAACAGTCTCGGGAGTCTTTTTCTGATTATTAGCTAAATCAACTGTGGGGTGGAGAGAACGGATCAGTGCAACACTCTTTGATTTTTTGCCTTGGTAAATTGTCAGCGTAATGTCCTAGTTATTAAGCACTTTACTAGAGTATAATGGCCCTCTCATGGTTTTTAAAATTTTCGGTATTTCCCTACGCGCCTTGTTCACAGTACCAACGATAATTGTGTATTTTTGCATAAATTCCTTAGCCAATTTTAGGGACATAAAATAATTGTCCCTGGTTACGTTTCTACTAGTATTTAGGTAAGGCTCCATTAGGCGCAAAACCACATAGTCTGAGACACGCTCTTCGACTGGCCGCGATACGCGACTGGACGGTATCTGCTTCTAAGTAGGGAAAGCCATTCAATATGTATTTTGAATTCACATCTACAGCTAACCAGTATTTCTGCCCGTATTTGTCAGGTTTTGACGGAATAAATTGCGTTATAGGGCACCTCGCTTCACTCGGAAACAGCTGTTCATCCACTGTTGTATTTGGTCCAGGTTTGTAGGCCAATATACAGTTTTCCATGAACTTATTCGACACTTCCGAAAACAGAGCAAATTTATCTTTTTTAAGTGTAATAGAGCGAGTAGGTTTCTCATCAAACCGAAAATATTGCATAATTTCACAAAAACGATTTCTCCCCATGGTTTCCCTACAAAATGAAGAGCCCCATGAATCAGACCACAATGAATGACTGTGAAATTTAGTAGAATCTGATATACCCCGAGCATACAATATGGAAATGAATGTTTCTAACTCATTCAGTTGAAGAGACCAGTTGTTATTTCTTATCTGTCGGTGGGCCTCTGCCTCCGTGCAATGCTTTATGTGCCGAAGCATAGACTCATCTATGAAAAGTCGCCACGCTCTAGCAACACTTTCTTTTGATACAATTCTTTTTGCATGAGACATAGGGCCAGGTGTTTCCCTGAAAATATTTTGCTGCGACCGTCTATCAAGGGAAATAGCACCCGAGTTCACCTCTTACCACTTGGTTCCATTTACAGCTTCGTACTCTCTTCCTGTTGTATGAGAAGCTTGTTGTATCAGATGTTACCCAAGGTTTAGGTTTCAACAAAACAATGTATCAGTACACTGTGGGGATGCGAGGAAATAAAAAATGAGGGAAGTGAAGTAAAGGAAGTCAAAGAATGTTACCCAAGATTTAGAGCTCGACAACACAATTTATCAATAAACTGTGGGGATTTGGGGAACAATACAATGAGGGAGGTAAAGAAAATGGGAGTCGAAGAATTTAACCCATGATTTAGAGCTCAAAAATACAATGTATCAACACAATGCAATACCACTGACGTAATAAGGCAATATATACAGATTAACAATGTATTTTAATACATTGTGACGCATAAAATAAAAGGCAATCGAGGAGTTAAAAGCTTTCAACGGAGTTTAAAGGTTTGGGTCAAAATGACCCATACGGGCATTGCAGGTATAAATGTTTAAAAAATACAGAAGAAATAATATTAGGAAAATTATGTTCTGTATAGTGGTAAATCACGATAAATTATTAAAATTCAGGAAATATCAGGTCAATAAACCTCCTGATGTAAAAGAAATCGACAAAAGTATTCTGGCTTGGGTCAATTTGACCCAAACGGGCATTATATTGTTAAGAGGTGATGAAGCACTATCCGATTTAATAGTTAGTAATGTGTTTTTTAGCCGGAATATATAAAACATTACCTTGTAAACCCATTAACCCTTATAGTTATTTGCTCGTTCATTGCTTCACAGTTATCTAATTTACAAATATGCACACCGGAATGTTTGAATTTTCCTTTGAGCTTTAGACTTTGACTAAGATTCCATCGCAATGTCTGTATTCCGCAATACGCAATTGTGGCAAGAAAATATGTATAATTTCAATAAAAAAATCAAATTTTGATAAAAAATTAATGAATTCATTAAATATTCCTCCGAGGAAAAGTAGTTCTTTCATTTTTTCGTAAAAATGTCTCTAGAGATTTAGAATTTTTTTAAAATTGGGGGACCAGAATAAAATAATACTTAAATTTGTTTAAAGAAGTACGTTTAATTCCATCCGAATATTACCTTTACATTTACAGGAAATTATTTGAGTGACATAAATTATTCACATCTAGTACAAGATATTTTATTCATAGGAGAAATGAGTGCAACTCTAATCACTAGAAGAGCGCTAGATTTCATCTTTATAATTCGTGCTAAAGCCATAGTATGAATTTGATACTTGATTGACATATTCTTTCGGAGAATTTAACCATTCAGGATGTTTTACTTAACCTGTTCCATTCCCTGCTTTCAATAATTTGTGTCTCGTTCGATTTTCCTGATCTAATTCCTGATCAGGTGAGAGTAGCTGGTGGACATCCATCATTTGCGTATTATTTCATGTGAATGGTAATTATTAATAGATAAGTAGTAATGAAATAAAATAATAATTGGCCAGGTACATAAAGTCAGGCGTATCACCAACGATCCGAAAATTGCTGTAAGAGAAGCCTGTTTCGGTGCGAGTGCAGTCAAACCGTAATTCACGGTGTACCATACTCGTTCCGCCACATTGCTAAGCCAAGCAAAGAACTGAATATTGAATTTAAAGTCAAAATAGTCTAAATTGTTAGATCTGAAACGTTGCTACGAGTTGAATGATTGTGATTACTCTGAGATAAATCTCATTAAATCGTTAAATTGGTATGCAAAGCTGTTGCCACAACACTTTAAGCGATGAACTAACATTTTCAAAATACAAATAACATGACAATTATTGATTATCAATTTCGTTGATACTCAGCAAGAATGTGTGAGAATTGGCTGGCGGTGGGAACGGAGGGTAATTGATGCTCCCCGTCATCTTAAAAGATGATTTCCGTACGATGAATAAAGAATATTGCGAAGTTTTTTACTGTGTCCTATTTGCCATCCATACTGATGTTATAATATGATACATCATTTATCAATATTCATTATTGCTAGATCTACTCAACTTGAACAGATTGGTGAACTCTTTTAGATATAGATTACAAGGAATATTGATTTTATTTAACGTGGATAAGTTAATTTGGCGATCGATTCATCATTTTCTCTTTGTTATAAACGATTAAGAGGCATCGACAAGCAAAATGTAATGCAGCGTGATGTGTTTCCATTGTTTATACATTGAAAAAACATTTTTTTAAGGAACTCGTTGAGCTAGATTTCACATATATGTTCAGCCTGCCCTTGTGTCAAAGTTCTTTTTATTTACTTTCAAAATAACTTCCTGAAAGCTTTACCTAATCCATTTCTATTATATATCCTAAAATCAAAAATTATGTGCCCTATGTGGTATGTATTGATGATTTGATTCTGCCCGGCATCCGATTAAAGCATTTCTTGAGAACATTTAAAAAGTCGTTGAACTTTGATTTTATTACCTACTACGTAAAAGGTAGGGTTTTTTTAAGCTATTAACTTATCTCACCTAGGCAAGAAAAAGTCGTCAAATTTGGAGAGAAAAAGTAAAATGAAGACGTGCTAGGATTTGATTTTCCGTTAATTTTTTCCTGAAATCGCCTTCTTAACTTTTACCGGTGAAGTTTAAAAAAAAGTGGTGGGAGAAACTCTGATCCCATTAGTAGTGAAGATTGCAATGAAGTTGAGGGTGTGGCTACAACGGATGATTGAAAAACACAGAACTAGGTTTGTGAAAGCTAAATGAGGTAGGTTACTATAACTGGCAGCCATATCTTCTCAATCAACATCCAATCGACCTTAGCGAAGACGTGGTCGTTGGAAAAGGCTTCGTATAATAAACTGAGAGATTGGTTCTCACGTGAATCCGTGACGGAGGCTTTTTGAAGAAGGGTGAGAGTGCAAGGATACGGTGAGGATTTTGAAATGGAAGTCAGCGGAACCAGTAAAAACCGAAGAAGCGGGTCAATAAAATGAAGAGAGGGAGGAAAAAAGATATTTATTCTTAATTTATGGGCAACTTGAAATCGTGTTCAAAAGCGGTAACTTTCGACCTATTCATTGGGAACGCACTCCAATAAGAGCTGGATAGGTATTTTTAGGGACTCATAAAAAAACGCCCATGAAATCGTCGCTCGTTTCCCAGCAGTAAAACTTTTTCATCGTTGGGCCCAAGCTGAGATTACCACCAAAATGAAATACGAGAAGGCAGTATTGCTCGCAAAATCAGCCAATTTACTGCTTACGAACGGAGTGAGGGGTTTGTTTCTAAAATTAGAAAAAAAGTTTGCATTTTTCTTCCACATATACTATATCCTTTTTCATTTTCTTGAGTGGGATGAAGAGCCCTAAAACATTTTTTGCCAAGTTTGGGAGCAAGAGGTTGGTATATTTGAAGGGAGAAATGTTTTAGCTGATATTACCAGCCCGCCCGCATGATTAGTGCAGCTGGGCATTTAATCCTGTGACCAATACAGTACCAGCTTGTACGGGTCATTCAGTGAGGAATGCACGACGCTCTCCCTACGCCTTCTTGGATGGGTAGCAGCAGATACGATTTTGCACTTTTTACATTATTTAAAATGTTCATGTTATATTTTACTTGAACTTGCAACCATATAAAGACATTTGTTCAATGCAGTCTTTTCCCATGGTTCATAAGTCATTAACAACATCTATCGTATAAATATTCAAATATTCGTCGTTGAAATATTTGCAATTTTATGTCGCCTAAGGATTAGTGAATGTTAATAAACCCATTAGTGATAGATAAGTGTACACTCTATACAGTTTGTTGTAGCATTTATGGCAATAAACTGCAGTGCATCCGTAGGAAAAATATATTAGCTGTGAAGTATTAGTTAAATTTGAAAGCGGGAAGGTTTACTCAAAGAGCCCTGATCAGGCATCACATTCTCCTACCATTGAAAAAAGTTCAAAGATGCGTGATTCACATAGGACGCTTTCATGTTCACTGCTCTGTAGGATCTAAGTCTTTCACTGCTCTATTTAACATTTTATTATCTTGAATTTAAAATAGGATAAGTCCAAGAATATCATCGGCAATGAATACCATGAGCTTAAAGGCATCTCCGCCAGAATATACGTATTAGCTCCACTTACAATAGTAGTCTGGAGAAGAGAACAATAATTCCAGTTGAATGTCTTAATTTCATTGATATATGTAATATTGATGAGTATGATTAAAACTCATTTAATAGTAAATTTTAGAGTGAATTCGGAAACCCATGAACCTAAGCATGTGTTATCCTTAATTAGATAAACTATTACGCGCATTTACAAATATGTTTATGTCAGAATTTTACCGATGGAGGAAATTCTAAAGTGTGATCATAGCTTCGTTCTTCAATTAAGTAATCATGCTGCCATGCCAATGAGAGTGGGGTCTTTTAAACTCTTAGTGAAAGAACACCTTCATCTCTTAAGGTGGTTTGAGCGAGTTACTTCCCTAGTCATAATGGAAACCATATTCAAATTTTATTTTTTTATGTCAGCGACTTTAATAAGTATGAAATAAATATTGTAGTATTAATGGCGCAAAGATATAGGTACACATGACCAAAATTCTCAGTAATTAAATAAATAAAGCTACAAAAGTCTCTTACTTGACTCATTTTTTCCAACCGTACGGCCGAAAACCCTTCAAAACAGCAAGTTTAGCTGCGATTCTGTTAAAATTACTTTGGTGAGTAATAGATTATTTTTTATAATTAGTTGGAAAAACGTGCAGTCTACACACCGTTAGTTTTTGACAAAATCTAGATGCTAGTAATTCCTAATTTTTTAAATATTCTACCTCTGGAGCGCACCGCCATAATCTATCCCGTGTAAAACAGCTTATATTTTTATGAAAATTGCTCGATAAGAAGTTCGGCAAGGGGTGGATATTTTGATATCATTCGAAAGATGAGAGAACTTTTTCTTTTAAATGAGGTCAAATTCTTAAAATTCTAGGTGAAGCGATTTTTCGTTCAAACTACCTTAAAAACCTGCATTATACCTTTGTAATTTTTAAGCCATATTAAGTGTCTCTCTATATATATTTGGTGCATCTGTAGAGTGAACCAAATGTTTATTTTCATAACTTTTTAATGGCATGCTGCAAGACATTCCGTGCCTCAAAAGTTATTTTTACAAGTTGTTTAATTCATCCGTTATACGCAGACTACATAATTCTATTTATCTCTATCTCTCTTGCCTTTTTACTGCAAAACCTTTTGAAATTCCTCGTTAGAAGTGTGACGTGTGCTTTTTTCATTCAACCTTACACTCAGGATTTCAAAATCTAATTTAAGAGTGTCAAATATTTTGAGATTTATATAATAATACCAGTAATAGTCATGAGGCCATTTAATCCTGATGGATCCTATTATGTACAAAGCTCTCCAAACCTTGCCATTATTACTTGCACAAATATATTTTGGTCTATCATTTTCACCTTTTTTTCATCCAAGAAAGTTAAAGTACCGCGTCATTAGATTTTTTATTTATAAAAAGATTTATTGTCCTCAGCGCCTGGCTCACATGTGAAATTACATACATTAGTCGATTTATTTTTTTCTCAGGTCCCAAAAATGCATAAGGATGAGAATCAATTTAAAAAAATAAAAAAATGTAATGCTTGTTTAATTATGCTGAAATCAATGTAATTATTTAATCGCAAGCAAATAATCGACAGTATACATATTTAAAATGTGCAAGATTTGAATATTTTTGACGCTGCAATAGTCAAATAATTTAGAATTAGGAAAATGTTTATAGCCTAAAGGACTTGGTTCCTATAAAATATTCTTTTAGTACCGGCCATATAAATTGAACATAATGGCATATAAATATGAAATAAGCCATTAATAAATCAAAATCGAAAATAAATACGAAATTCACATATTTTTTACGTTGGCTTAATTCAGAATTAAAACTTTTCAACAACGCTACAATTTATATAGTTTATAGTCGCTTTATCATGATATTTACACAGCTTTTTTGTGAACTAACAATTGGTCAGAATTTGCATCTCTAATTTTATATACTTTCAATAGTTTTTTAAAACACGTTTACCAATTTTTCATTTTTTATTATATCAGGGAGTTCGTGGAACAAACTCTCCGAGGCTACCTTAGAAATTGGAGGAGGATGTAGAAGAAGCTTCAGTTTTTATATGATAATCCCTTAAATCTGAGCCCTTTAGTTTCGTAAGATCACTCCTCTTCCTGCCTTTTACTACCCGGATATCGAGTTTAACGATCCTCGCAAGAGTCTTGAGAAAATAAGCCAGGGGACCGTGAGGGGGCCCGGGAGGTTGGAGGAGGATAAGCGGAGGTGGAGGTACGGGTTGGGAGGGGGGAGCGCGGATGTATCAGGGAGCGATGAGGGTGCGGCGGAGAATAGGGTGGATAGGTAAACGGATGCGGTGCCACCGTCGCGACAACTCCCTAGTTCTGCGGGTCACCCGTTCGCGGGAAACCATCTCTCCTCAACGTTTTTTACGCTGGAGTTGCCGCCACCCGGAACAGACTTCCTTCGTTTGGTCACTGTCTGAGTGCCTTGCCTGGCATTGACCTAGTAGAAATGGTGATTATTCAGCAGATACGATTGTTCCGAAATATATATGCAATATTATCTATTTTTGCCAGAATGAATAGAAAATGAGAAAAGAGAGCAGGACGTAGAAGTGTAGGTAATGTCATAAGTGATGGCTATTTGTTGTAGTTTTGCAAAATCGGGATTGCTGTAGAGAAGATCAGTCTATAATAGGATCTGAGGTTTTCGCGGCGTTTCTCCATATTGGTAACGGCTTTCGGGCGTTCCTCTGTCGTCGCCTTTAGACAATAAAACGCGGAACAACGCCCAAAAGCCGTTACCAGGTCTATAATAGATGTTTGGTTTTAAGAAAGGCACCCAAACTGTTACAAAGTAATACACATGAGGAGAAATATCAAACGAGAGCATGGAAAACATATTTAGACATGCTAATAATTATTAGTCCAGGCGATAGTCGAGAAATATGTATGCCATACTATCTATTTTACGGAATAGTGGCGAATATGTTACATAAACTGTAAGTTAAATTATCGTGATATACATCACAAATTGGGAGTATACAAAATTACGACAATGTTATATTTACGTCCCTCATCCCTCCTAGGTGTTTCTTCAGGGTGAGGAACATGTGGAAATCACTTGGTGCGACGTCGAGGCTGTACGGAGGATGCCCGATCACTTTCCACCCAAACTTCGAGATCAGTTCCTGCGTCTGACTAGCCGTATGCGGTCGCGCGTTGTCGTGATGAAATGAGACCCCCTTCGTCAGCATTCCTGAACGTTTGTTCTTGATGGCGCGCCGAAGTTTTTGTAATGTGTGGCAGTCTCTTTCCTTATTGAAAGTGGTTCCCCGGGGCATGAAATCCACCAGCAATAATCCTCACCCTGAAAAAACACCTACGAGGGATGAAGATCGCGACGGACGAAGAGATGCAAGATGAGGTCAACGCCTTCGCAACGCGGACGGAAGCTGGTATGACGACGGTATTCAAAAGTTCATCATGCGGATGAGGAAAATCATCGAGCGCCAGGGTGACTACATCGAAAAATAGCTAAAGCCATGACCTTTCCAAAGATGTATCCAACAATGTAAATAAATGTCATTTTCTATGACAAAAAAAATTTGAGACCTTACTTTTAAGTCTACCCTCGTAGCATACGCTTAGCAAAATTGACATAAAAAAGCTTCGAGTCACCCGGAGGTATAACTTATCGTCATTGATTGTTGTGGCTGTCCTGATCAGATGCCGGTTTTATCTGCTCTAACACTCTGCTGCTACTTTAGTTGCTGCTGTTAGGTAAGGGGGTGAGCGACCATGCGTAAAATTAACGGCTTTACCAGCAAATTCCCTATTTTTATGGAATTAACCACAGGAATGAATGGTACTCCTTTGATTTCATTAAGGGTTGGTGTTGAGCGGATTAAATCATGAAAGTCCCATGGAGAAGCAATTGTATGTTGACTGTTCATTTGACGAACAGAAAGTATGAAGCCGTTTAATTACACGTTTCCTTTTAAATATAATATGATAGAACCTTTTGCGATGCCGAAGTATATAAAATTATGATCGTCAAATACCTAAGTAGACAAGCTACAAAATAAGATACTAGCTATGAAAAATTGGAAGCAATTAATGATATGAAAAAATGATACGATTTGTTTTAAGAATAAGATACTAATAAACCGTTACTGGAATCGCTTCTAACACTTCCGGCACTACCTTTTCGTTTCTCCAGATTGATAGGGATCGTTACCGCGCTAGGAAGTATGTTTATCAGAGGACGAGACCCTAGTATTGGAACAAACAGTTATGGACTATTCACTACTGTGAGAACTTTTATCAAAGTTAATGCAGTGCCAATCTATTTCTGGCTTTTCTTTTGAACGTGATTGTGTATAATAAGAAGATATTGCCGTGTGTCTGTGCATGCATATATTGTAGTTTTGTGATTTTTATATTTTTTTCATTTTATACTCCATGTGAGGCGAATTGGCACATTTATTAATTTTATAAATTTGTATATTTTGACTCCATGCAAAGCAAATTTCCTTCCCAATTTCCGCCAAGTTTTTTTCTCAAGGAATCCACTTCGGGACCGCCCGACGTGGAATGATAAAGATACGGAAGGAAAGGAGGACGCAGGACGGAAGAGCGAGGGGGAGGGCGTGGTGGGGGTGGGGGCCTGTTTATGGGGGCATGGGAGTTCCCGGAAATTGTAGAAATAAAAAGGGTTTGGTAGCAAAAAGAACCGTCGTGGAGGATGGATGTGCTCGTATGCGGGGATGACGTTAAGAGAGCGGCGGAAGGTGTGAGCCTCTGACCGGAGTATTACGTATTCGTTGATGGGACGAGAGAGTTTTTATTTGGTTACTTTATTTTATTATTTTTTGAGAGTTCGCGCGGAGATTATTGAGTCAAAGACGGTCGGGTGCCGCCGCTGCCGGAGCTGAGGGACGGATCAAACGAGAGCTTCGTGATTAAGGGCAGCGTATGCATTTATGTAGATGGGAAACAGGAAACAAGTGAGTGGGCTACGCAGAGAGGGAGTTAGCGAGGGCGGCAGAAAAGTTATTTAAGAAATGGAATTGAATATGGAAATTGGCGCCCGGGTATGAAGGTAGGCGGTCGGGCTCCGGCATAGGAGATTCCTCTCAGCAAGAGAGAGCTCTTGGGGTTCGGTTAAGCAGGGGAGCGTGAGAAGCTAATTTTAAGCCGTAGTAGACAAAAAAAGGGTAACGCACAGCAGAATGGAGAAAGTGCTCGGTATATTTTTTTAAATCGAAAAAAGGCGTGATAAATGATCCATGAGGGCTAAGGAATGTAATGGAAAAATTAATTAGTACACGAGGGGAAAAGTAATGATTAAGTGATCTTGGGGTGGATCAAATCCGAAAGCTTTTAGAATGTTAGTCTTAGCTTAGCTATGTTGGACAAAGAGATGTTGATTTGATCTGCGACGCGTGAATTGGGGATATAATGCACACCATTGCACGAAAACACACAGATTTAGTTAGAACAAAAAATAATAGACAATTCCGCAGTAACAGAAGGGAAATGGTGTGCTTGTTTTTCGTTTCAATGCCCATATTTGTCCATGGACGACGAAATGTAATCTTAGCGTAAAATAGCTTAGTTTCAAATGCGAATTTATCCAGGACTGCAGTCATCTTTCTTTATCATTAATCAATTACAGTGAAAGCATGAATGCTGCTAAATAATAAAAAACATCATATGATTGATTTTTCTTTTTTCCCGTAGTTTAAGCTCATGGATGTAAAGCCTGTAATTCCCCTGCTTTAGTAATTTCCAAACTGATAAATCTTTCTGGTAAGAGTCATGAAATGCAAAATCACAAACGAGTATTATTGTGTGTTGACTATTACAGAACAGGTAAATGAAGTTTACTGGAAATTTTTCTCTAAGAAAATGTAGTAATTTTTACGTATTTCAAATCCGTCGTTTCCTAAGACCAGTTTTTTAGATTAGTTTATACTGTAAATAGTAACGTACCTATTATACACTGAAATACATGAATAAATGAAAATTTACAAGTTTCTGACGTTTGTAATATTTTACCTGCATAATCCTTGCCAGATTGAAATTGAATTAGTTTACTAACCTGCCATACTTTTATTGCGTGAAGGTGAGCCACATTTTTTCTCTCTCCAAAGTAATGAATAGTTTTAGTTATAAAATGAAAATTTTACTAATACATAGTAGTTGCAACGCAAGCCCGTGAAACTTGACGTCGCGAACGAATTGACTGATTTTGGTGGGCGTAACGAGAGAAAAAACAATGAAAACAACCGTAGCTAGTTTGGAATAACTTCAATGACAGTATTTATATAATTACAATTATTACAGTATAACACAAGCCCGTAGGCTAAATACCGTTAACCTTGTCTTTGCAAGACGATCACAAGTGGAACCAAGCCGACACGTCCTTTCATCGGCGCGGTCAATTGCAAAGAGAGCTGCTATGATAGCGGTACACTTTGCCAGCGCAGGAGGAGAAACAGCTGGCCAGTGGAGGAGTGGGGAGATGAGGGGAAATGCTATCACACGTTGGATTGGTGGGAATATCCGCAGGTCGACTCGAACGTGGGAAAAGATGTCAGCACCAGCGCGGACCGTATAAAAAGTGTTGCTGCTGAAACCGCGATGACCGGACCGATCGCGCTGACCGGGGCAGATCGCCGCACTTAGCTCTTCGCTCGGGCACTTTGCGAGACGTGAAGTCTCCTGCGGTCTATAGAGTCTCCGAGGATTTTCGAGTCTCGAGGTTTCGAGAGGGGGGGAATTTTGGCACATAGTTATACTTTATTATTTCAGCAAGGTACTCGAATACATCTTTTTCCATAATCTTTCTATAATTAATCTCCATTACAAAGCTTAAAATTTTCGAGGATTTGAAAACCTCCCAATGCTGATAAAAAGAATTTTCACTTTACTTACCTTTGGAAACGAGCTTACTAAGCTTTGGTACAGCGACGATGAATTTGTACAAAGAAATTAAAGCGGACTATATTTTTCACTCTGCAAATGCAATGGAATACGTACCAAGGGCAGTATTACCTATAAGATACTGCTATTCCTTACCGAATGCAGAACAAAGAACTTGATATGGTGGGTTCCTTCAAATTTCATAGTTACCATTGGCTCACCATGGTCATTAGTTCTTCCAATGTCAGTCAGCCAATTATCAATCAGACATGGATCGTGGATCTATCAGATATTGACCCATTGAAACATTTCTATATGGTTGGTAAAGGAATGATGTAACCTGGTCGAAGGATACCATATGTATTATTAGTTGTTATGAGCATGCTATGTCATTGAATTTTAAAACACTCGGCTAAGGCAACTATAATGGAATACGTCATTAGTTTATTTTAGTCCCAAAATCTCACTGAAAGCAAACAAAAATGTCTTGTTCAAAGCATTTTCCAAACTCATTTTTATCACACTTAAGTTTTATTCAAATGGAAATAAAATTACCACCCTTTTCATTTTCAGGACAACGATAAGGTAAACGTGCCTTAGCAAATGGAAAATTAATTTATTCAGTGCTTATACAAGAATATTTACTACATCGTCTTGCATGAAATGAAAATCCCGCAATCCACTGTCAAACTATGCCTATTGGGTTACGCACACGCTATGATAGATTTTTTTGCTAACTCCAGTAAAAAGTATTCATTCATATGTGGCCCTTAATTTTGCCTTTGCATGCAATTCCTTTCAGATATACATGTAGTGCATAATCATGGGAATAACATCATAGTTTTTACTAAAAGAGGTGGTTCGAGGCTTGATTTAGGAAGGCATAGAACGAAAAGAACTCGCAAGCACTAAATGAAATAGGGGAGCGATTGTCAATAGGAACGCATTTTATCCTTTTGATCGGAGAAATTATTTCATGAATTATTTTGAACGTGTTGCCGTTGATTTATCTGGCAATGCGTCGAGGCAACGTCTCGTCCTTTTTTCCACGACTCGTCACTTTTTCCCTCGACTGAATTTAAATGAAAGCAATATAAATCGCTCGCTTATTAACGGCGAGTCATGGCAGGGAGGTATATATATATATATATATATATATAACCATTCATTCATTCACTCAAACCGCTCACAGGCGTAAATAATAAATATTTCGTTCAAACAGGTGGTGAAATAAAGAGGATAGGAAACATATAAAATTGGACAACACAATGGTGATGTGAAGATGGAATGATGGCCGATTCCAAGTGAAAAAAATTCGTCTAGACCGGGAATTGAACCACGGACCTTCCGATTTCGCGCCGGCTGCTCTGACCACTAAGCTATCTAGACTACTAAAGAAACACTGGAATCGGCGGGGGGTTTATATGAATCAAACGCCCCCAAGATTAGTCCGTAAAAGTCGCCGAGAGATGGCGCTGGACATTTTCACTCACCGGCAGAGAAGAAATTACGTACACAGAAGAGGAAAGCAAAGTTTGAATCAGGCACACAGACAGTGGTAAAGATACAGAACAGGCGTTTCGGGGCACGCAGAGCCCAAGAAGTAGAAATGAGCCATTCCGGCCATACAACCATTCATTCATTCACTCAAACCGCTCACAGGCGTAAATAATAAATATTTCGTTCAAACAGGTGGTGAAATAAAGAGGATAGGAAACATATAAAATTGGACAACACAATGGTGATGTGAAGATGGAATGATGGCCGATTCCAAGTGAAAAAAATTCGTCTAGACCGGGAATTGAACCACGGACCTTCCGATTTCGCGCCGGCTGCTCTGACCACTAAGCTATCTAGACTACTAAAGAAACACTGGAATCGGCGGGGGGTTTATATGAATCAAACGCCCCCAAGATTAGTCCGTAATGTCCAATTTTATATGTTTATATATATATATATATAACTTCTAGGAGAATCACTCGGGTGATAAATATACAATATGCCAAGAGGGTGGCCGATAAAAATGTACAAACGGAAAAAAGAGCACTCACAAATTAAAACTTCCGATATTTCGAAGGACAGTAGCGTCCATCTTTCTCTAGGTAGAGAGTAAGAATGAGGAAACGGATAGAGATTGAGGTATGGGAGGGCAAAGAGGGGGAGACGAAGGTGTAGAGGGAAAGGAGGGGGAGAGGAAGGTGTAAGAGGGGAAGGAGGGGAAAGACGAAGAGCGGGGAGAGGGCGGGCGGAGGGGAGAGAGGAAAAAAGGGGAGCAAAAGGAAGAGGAGACTGGAGGAAGCAGGGAGAGATGAGATGAGGGGGAGGGAGAAACTATTGTGATTTATTAAGTCCAGGGGGCGAGAAAGCCTGGTGGATGAGAATGCACGAAGATTCAAGATCTTTGAGCTGAAGGGGAGAGGAAGAAGGGGGAAGGGAAGCAAGTAGACCGACTTTAAAAGTGTTATTGAAAGTGGAATTGTGGGAGGAGACGTGAATGGCGACTGGGAGAGAAACAGAGAGGGAGGGGCAATCGTTACAAGACGAGTGGTGCCCATTCATTCTAATATTGAGAGGAGTGGTGGATAAGCCAATATAGAAAGAAGGGCAGTATTGGCAGAGGAGGATGTAGACAATGTTAGGCGTTGTGCAGGAGGGTGAGAGGACAGAAGGGAGGGGAAAAGCGAGTAACTTGTCCGGCAAGGGCTGGGTGATGAGGATGGCGCAAGTTTTACATCGCGGGCGGTTGCAAGGGGTGGGAAGGGATTTGGCGGGTGGGTTGAGTGATTTGGACAGGGGTTTGGTAATATTGAAAATGGCGGATAGATTGGGGGGGCGTCTGAAGCTGAGAGGGGGACATTGGGGGAATATTTTAGAAGTGGTTAGGTTGTCTGACAGGATAGGGTAGAGGTTTTTAATAATACGTCTAATAGAGTCCACACCTGGGAAGTAGGTGGTACAGAGGGAGATATTGTGTTGGGAAATGCTATTAGTAGGAGGCAGTTTGGGGGAGTGTGGTTTTTTGAGGATTTTGTTATTGAGAAGGATATATTTATTTATTTATTTTTTTATATTATCAAAGGGTGCGTGAATAAATTTTGGGGGAGACAGGTGGACCTCTGCCCTGGCCTCTCTTTCCCCCCTCCCGAGATGCCACCAGCCACAACCCCCCCTCCCGCCATCGTTTCGAATCTTGACCCGGCGGGCGTTTCAGAGGCGAGTGATTGCCCACCGCGTCGAGTAGCGGTGAGCGTTAGGTTGTCCGAATCAAGGAGTTGACTGTGAAGGGTAGGCGACAGGCGTCAGCGGCGATTACGGCTTAATCCAGAACATTTCGACTTACTTAACCTTTTTAGTTGATCCATAATTTTCCGGGGAAAGTTTGCTACGAGGGTCCCAAATGTAGGGTGGCAGTCTCTTTGAATAAAAACGTGCCAAACGCGTATTTTCAGAGCTTCCCAGGAGATTTTTTATCAAGTTCTCTCCTCCGTGTTTCAAATTCATCATATGCATGTACGGTGATTTTTTCTGCCAAACTTTGGGTAGCTTTAGATCGCATGGATGTCATTTTTTAAAACGACCATACTCCAGTATTGCTTCTTTTAATCCTAGCTCTCTGCCTCGTTTATTCCGATACGAAGTACTCGTTAAAGGTACGGTACTCAAGGTGTATATATATCTCATCGCTCCCGTTAAACTTATTTTAAGTGGAGTTGAGGTTACGAGGTTACACTGTAGCTGATTTATTAAAAACAATGCGGTAAAACCATCACAATTTATGATAGCATCATACCACTATTGACAATTTTGGACTATACAAAGGAAGACCGCACGATTATTTAGATACTTCTAGAAATGACAGAGAAGGGTCTCATAGCTGATGGAAGGATTAGGTAGGGAGGCGTTTGAGACTCGGTGGCTACACGCTAAAAATAGATAACGTGGAAAATTTTGATCAGGCGAGTTTCAGTATGACTTGGAGAATATTATTTTGAC
Source organism: Pyrrhosoma nymphula (assembly GCA_963573305.1). NCBI lineage: Eukaryota > Metazoa > Arthropoda > Insecta > Odonata > Coenagrionidae > Pyrrhosoma > Pyrrhosoma nymphula. Next base: position 96,973,565 of record OY754332.1, on the reverse strand, counting down.
GCCGAACTATACTTCTAGAACTGATAGAAACGAGAGAATAAGAGAGATACACTGCCGAACCCATGAGTACAAAATAACATGCACCGTTAGTGATTATATCAAAAATAGCGTGACACTAACATAAGATACATTCTTCACGTACAATTCACTTCTGTCCTCTCCACCAACCCTTTCCTTATTCTTTTCCTTTCATTGCTGGTGGCATAACCATTGCTGGTGGTCATCGGTATTTCGGTGGCTCACAGGGTAGTAACTAAATGTCGGTAGAATTATATCAGGCTATACCCAGTTTAATAGCCGTTGTGTAAAAATACTTGGTTTTCTCCGTACTAAAATTGAAGTGAAATTAACTCAGGTCTCCCATAGACAACTCGATAAACAGTCGTTTATAATAAATTGTAATGTATATTTGGCATTTGGAATCCTGTGTACTCACCTTGTTGGTTTTGTCACTGCTAGAGAAAATCCCCCTTTATTTTGAAAATGTTATCCTTTCCTTGTTATTCTATTCACTGACTTGAGCAACGCAATATAGTTTAGGGCACAGGTCGACGTAAAATTTCCTCTATCAGTAGTTATTGGCCAATGTTGATTTGTTCATCGTTATTCTCTTACACCAATATTCTCTTAAACTGAGGGTCCATCCGATTGCCTGTAACAATATGCATGTAGATTCCAAATTGTATTCTTCAATAGAACACTAGATAGTTTGGAAATGTATTACTCTTGTAGGTTATCTGCAGAGAAAGTATAGGAAATATATTGAATGCCTTATGAAGCACATTCCTTTAATATAAAATAATAGATACGTTTAGCTGTTGAGTGTTTTTCTCGGATTTGGATCATTCTACACACACCTATGGATAAAGTAGTCCTTTTTCTTAAAATAGTAGATCTATTTGTCCTCTATGTAGTTTCATCATATTTAATCGGTATCATTATCACAAGGAGTAAAACTTTACTGAAAACTACAAGCCTACTATGCAACTGCGTCCTATTTATATGCATATATAGTATTTTAAACGGTTTAGTTAAGGCGGGTTACGAAAACTTTCTCTCATGGATAATTCCTTGTAGATTTTATCTTGTAGGCAGAAGAATCATGAATTCATTGATACATAATGTATATTTTATATGACACATAGTCAAAGCGCCGCGAGGTCGAAAAAATTCTACAACTGTCCGCTCAAGGAATATTAGCAGTTATTCATTGAGGACCCGATGGTTTCCGAGGGTCTAAGAGAATAAATGGAAATACTTTTTCTTCCCTTGATGGCTTCTCCGTAAGGCTGAATGCAGAAAAATCGTTGCAATATATCATACAACCTGGAGATCATTATGCCCTCATGCCGGCTCGTAGCCTTAAAATTCTACGAGATGGGTTCCCATTAAGGAATAAAACGATGGGAGCACTGGACGCTTACTTCCATAAAAAGATTGACCTTTTTCACAATTGGAGTCTCCCCCATATGAGCGTCCGCCCTCCATCTTCAAAAGGATGTCAGTCCCGGAGTATAAAAAAATAACGCATTCAGGGTACTCTTTGCTTGAGGAAACCCATTATTTTTATCGTACTTATTTCCGGAATATTTTCGACATCCAGGGTGCATTTAGCTGCGATGGCGTGATGGAACTTGCTTTTTTCACTATGTTTTCACAATTAATGGTGTTTATTATAATATTCCGTCACCGTTTCATCAGCGTCTGTCGTTTTTCGTGAATGACTGAAGTTTGAAGAGCATACAATGCTGAAGAAATGAGGAACTGGCCGCGCAGTAACTTGAACTGCGTCTCTCGCTAGTGTTCACACAAATATGTGAAATTCATCTTGAAAAATTATCGTTGGCCTCAATTGGGATTATATCCCGGAACTATCGAAACCGCGCCGAGTGCTTCACGAAGTTCACGGTGAAAGACGAAACCTGGAAAGCGTAACTGATCAGAGAGTGAACAGTTCAAATTGATGATTTTTTCACTGTGAAACTGTTTCATTGAAGAATATGTTAAAATACGGATTGTGCCTTCAATATGCGTATCATCTGCCGTTGAACGTCAGCAGTAAATGTTGATATGTGACTCATGAATTTCTTGGGCGGAGTAATTATCAGAGCCAATGCAGTTCAGTAACGTAAACTTTTCTGTGGGGGTGTCTTTAAATATCAGCTCTTTAAAAGTATGAGTTTGCTAGTTTAATACATAAAAATATGGTTTATCTGCATTACATACTCTCCTCACTCATATTACATCTCGTGTGTTTTATATTTGAAGATTCCGCGTTTTGATACAATAGTTTAGTTTTGCTAAGGTAATAGTTGTTCTTACTGGAATATTTACTCTACCTGTGTAATTGAGACTGTTTTCAGAAATCTTTGTAATTCTTGAACAATGTCTAGTGACCATGTATGATATCAATAATCATTCTTATGCGGAAAAATTATCCAAAAGCCCTCTTTTAAAGTTCTGTTGGCGTCAAATAAATGTTACACGTAAATTATACAACGTTTTCGTAGCATCGTTTGCTCAAAGAACATTTCGATTTCGTAAATGAATATTGAAAGTATATATTGCCAAGGTATTATGGCCATTGTTTACGTTATCCACTGGCAAATTGGTACGTTATTATTGTAAAAAAATGAATACATTTTTACCGTCAAATATTTATCATTCTCGTCATAAAATTTCAATCTTTACGGTGATTGGCTCAAATATTTCTTAATATTTGCAAGTGAATGTGAGCCGCGTTCTCTGTTTCATCTCCTGCAAATGTCTCAACGGCAAGTTCAACAGCGTTCGGCTGCGGTGTTCATATTGCTTCGGTGTCCTGCGCTCAATTTTCGGGTAAACCTCTGAGGATACGACTACCTTATAGAGGCATTGTGTTTTATCGAGGACGTAGAACTTTCCGGGACGCCGAAGGCGGCATAATGGAGCAAGATTCCTCTTTGCCGAAAATTCCAAGATCACGTGCACCATGCATATGCAATGGAAACATTCTTCGAATTTTAAGGTGTTCTTGGAAGATTTGGATGCTTAATCTAATATGGAAAAATTTAATCTGTTCATATCTCTCGGGGCATCATTTTTACTTTGAAATCAATATTACACGTTAAGTTTTACCTGGAAATTGTATTATAGAATTTTAATCGTGAACTTTATTGGAAGAAAAGGTACTTGCAAGCATAATAAATGTTATGTAGCGAACAATTTAGACCTATTTCATTTTTATATTTTACGGGTCGGATAAGCATCTGTTAATGAAGTGATGGAACTCGTAAAAAAATCATGCTTTATATCAATATTCTGGAATTGTCGCTTGGGGTTCTTATTATTTACTGAGTCATGGTTTGTGCACTTTCTTGCATCGATAAATTTGCTGCTCCGTAATTGAAATGTATAGATGTACTGTAAAGTTTTATCTATGCCATAACCATCAAGTTTAAAAAAAAATGGTTTAAAAAGCCATTGTTGAAACATTTTACGGCCATCAATCAACTCAATTCTAAACCCAGCACATCCTTTGAACACATGTACGTATCTTAAAAGTTGACTTCGTATAATATTAATAAAACTATTGGTAGTATATATTTTGTGAATGTGCATAAGAACTTACAGTACTTTGTTTCAGTAAGTTATTGTACTTCAATTTTCTATCTAGAATCGATTTTCAGCCATAAGTATGTATGATACTTCTTCATTATAACTTCATTATAAATGAAGTCCCATGTTTTGAAATTTGACTTTTTTCCCGAATATCGACCCTAATGCTCACTTTATTCACACTTAATATTGGTATCAGCTCTTTGATATCGAAATTCCTGCTACTTTATTTACAAACAAATATACCTAGTATCAAATCTTATCGTATATTTGCTAAGGACTTTTAACTCATAATTGCCGTTCTGCGCTAAGATCAAACAGGCTTAATCTTGCTGTATTTATTCCACGTTTTGCAAGGAACGACGTGGAAACATTTAAAACTTTCTCGATTCTAAGCAACAAACATAAATGATATGTAGAGTTTCTCGACTTTTCATCAACTGGTGTATATATTTCTAAAAGGGTGACAGGCCTTTTTATCAAACAATGTTTCCATTCTTTAGAATTAGCCAATCACACTGTGAAACGTCGGCTGTTTTGATACCAGACTCTCATGGCGGGAATTGTCTCCACGGAATGTTTTTCATTAAAAATAATTTCACGCTAAACTTATTCCCTAAATTTCCCTTCAATATATCTTCGGAACGTGCCATTGTAGTTTCTCCAACCCAGGGAACTGAGAAAATGCTTCGCATCAGTTTTTGCCTACTAGCCTTGTTCCCGCGGTCCATTTCCATCTTCCTTCCTCTCCCACACACCAAGGCCACTCCACTTCATTGTTTGTTTCTTCATTCACCTGCCCTTTCCTCTCCCCTACTAATGCATCTCAAAGAAGCCGAGACTCCGTCCACTCGTGCTCCATGATCATGCTTCCTTTTACAAACCTCTTACCTCTCAAAAACATCTCCGGTATCCAATAATACGGGGGAGGGATGAGGAGAATATGGTAGAGAAAGCTATCCTTTTCCGCGTTGCTTCGAATCAGGCTATTAATTTTTTTCCCCTCGGGGTTTTCGTGGAAAATGTTGGAATTTTCGTCTTCATTCAGGTGGATATGCGGGAGGAGGATTGTGCATGATCTGCCAATGCTCCCAATTCCATCCCGGCATGCACTCGAGGGGAAAAAGTTTCCTCGAGTGATGCAGATGTTTTCTTCCGCCCCACCACGCTACGTAGCAATGTCAATTCCTTTGAATGTGCACCAAGGAGCGAGAGGGAAAAATCCTTTGCGCACAAAATGGCAAGAAGTTTCTTCACGTGTATTTGTAAATCGTGAGGTGCACAGAAATGTAGTCGCATCAGTTTAGAGGCATTTCCTTACTATGACTTCTGTTAAATACCATTTCTGGCGAATTCCTATTCTTTGAATATAATTTTAAGAAATCAAAGGTTATGTTTATGAAAATGGTTTCGGTTTTGAATAATTTTAAGTGAAGCATTAAGATAATGCAATCAGCAATAATTAATTGCCGAAAAAGTTCATATTTAGCTAAGGACGCTAATCAGCTTTTTCAATTTCGTCGCTATTCCAAGGAGAATTTATGCTCAATTATTTCATTCTCATAATGTCTTTGCCGTAATTACTGATCGTTATAGCGTATGCTCTTTAAGCATATAGCTCGCATGGCTATGGCTATGACTAGAATGGCTACGGCTAGAATGGCTATGCTATGGCTAGAATGGTAATCGTTGGTCATTGAGCGCATATTTTAATAACTTTTTAATAAAGTCGGAAAACATTCTTCTAGCACATTTCACTTAATTTCATTTGTAAATGCGTTGAAACTCACCATACATGGAGTAAGAAATGATAAAAGAATCATAATTTAAACTTTCTTTCTTTATTGAAAACCTATTGTGTCATATAGGCTTTCGGCGTGGTATTGGAAATGTGGACGATATTACATTGAAATATGTTTTTTTCGTATGCTGTACTCGGCGTGACAACTTGATATTTCTAAGCAACAATTATAATAGTGTTAAGTGCATTATTTCGTGTTTTTAAATAATCTTAACGTATGTATTTGAGCTATTAGGACATATTCATTCATTACAGTAATCTACCGGTTAAAGGTAGGTTGTGTTGAAAGTCAAAGAATATCCGACGAACTCTTACACGTGCCGTGCCCTTTCTACCTCTAGTATTTCTTTCTTCATCTCAGCATAAGTCCTACCTTTCTTCATCCCGTCCATAAAACCGATTCTCTTCCTTCCCCTTCCCCGCTTACCCAACATCCTACCCTCTATCACGGCCTTCAGCAAACCATCGTCCTTCATTACCCCTTCCAGCCACCTACCCTGTCTTCCCCTAATCTCATCTATAAGTTTCCTCTCCTCGCCCACCATGTCAAGCACTTCCTCATTTGTCTTCCTTTCCGTCCAACGCACCTTCTCCATCCTCCTCCACACCCACATCTCGAAAGCCTTCAGCCTATTTTCGTCTTCCTTTCTCAAGGTCCACGTTTCCGCCCCATACAACGCCACACTCCATATTAAGCTCTTCACTAGCCTCTTTTTTACATCCTTACTTAAGGTCCCCGTCATCAGCTCCCTTCTATTATTGAACGCTTCCTTTGCTAGCGCTATTCTCCTCCTAATGTCTTTGCTACTATGTCCTGTTTCTTCCAGCGTACTACCCAAGTAATTAAATTGTTCTACTTGCTCCAGTTTGTGACTTCCTACTCTTATCACCAGCTTAGCTTTCTTTGTCCTACAGAATCTCATTACTTTTGATTTCCTATTATTTATCTTCATCCCGTATTTCTCACACTGTTTATCCAGAGCATCTACTAAAGTTTGCAATCCTTTCGATGACCGACTGACCAACGCCTGGTCGTCTGCGAATCTAACCGACTTTATCCACTGGCCTCCTACTTTCATTCCCACGTCTAGCTCATCCCATGCCTCTCTTACCATTTCCTCAGCATAGATGTTAAAAAGTAAAGGCGACAACGGGCACCCTTGCCGTACCCCGCGACCTATAACTGCCCACCCTGATTCACCCTCAGCTACCCTTACCTGAGCCCTCTGCCCCATATATAAGTTTCGGATGAGTCTCCTGTCACGCCAATCTATCCCTATTTTCCCCAGTATCTGCATTAGTTTCTCCCAGTTTACTCTGTCAAACGCCTTTTCGAAATCTACAAAGCAAGCGAAAACATCCTGATTATGCTCTATGTTTCTATCTATAAGTGTCCTCATTACTGCAATCGCGTCTCTGGTAGCCCTCCCCTTCCTGAACCCAAATTGGTCATCGCCTAAATAGCACTTTGCTCTGCCCTCCAACCTTCTGTTTAGTACTCTAAGCAACACTTTTGCCGCGTGCGAAATTATACTGATTGTTCTGTACTCCTCGCATTCTGAAGCTTTCATGTTGAAATAGCATTGAATGGCCAAAAATCCAAATCGGTTTCATGCATTCTTTTATTTATAGTTATCACTAAGAAGAATACTTATGTAATGTTTCACGCAAATCTGTTTGCAAACAAAAATCGCTCATTTGCTCTTGACTTTTCCGACTCGTCAGCAATAATTTATTTTCCGACCATCGTGGTCGGAAAAACAACTGTGTTACCATTTCACCCGGCAACTTTTATCTATTCAAACCTTAAAATCAGTTCTCACATTTACAGCGCGAGTAGCAAGAACTGTGACTGCTAAGAGTGCATCACGATGTGGGTCCGCGTTTAAAATGATCAACAGTTTCGAACGCAGGAAAAAGCCATGATTGCGCATTTGGTACATTGCATAGCATTATTATCTAGATTACCGTACACATTTCCTACAGTAACACATTACAAGTATATAGTATCTATATCACATAGCCTTCTTATTCACGTTAACATTAAGTGTCTATATTAATAATACATATTTAGTCAGAAATAAGCTCCTTATGCCATTCCTTTCCATGGGGTCACCTGATTATACAGTGACGATGTTAGATGCATGTATTTGTATCCCCATCCTTGGGATCTTCTTCATTCATAATGAATACTGAATACACTATACATCCATCTTGTTTTCCTCTTCTTAATGCAGTACATTTTTACGCGTTGTATGCTCGTGTGCATAATCAATTACAATCCCAATAGTTATTCTCAAAAATGTCGCTCAATATACATCGCATCGAACTTCGTTCATCTGTATATTTAAATTCCGGGTTGGAATAATCAATTGACAACAACTTTTACAAAAAATGTTAATTTGTGACTTAGCTAGTTTAATTATATTTTGTGCTCAATTATTTAATCAAATACCATTTTCCCATTGTTATTTAATTTAAAGCCTGGATCTACTCTTGACCAAGGTATTGCAAACGCAATAGGAATGCAGCCGTTAGCTACTGAGAAATTTATTACCAAAAATTCAATTACGTCCATTATAAATCTTCAAAAGCAATAAAATCCCATATGACAGGTTTTACTGCATTCGTGGTCGGAAAAACAACTGTGTGTTACGATTTTACCTGGCAACTTTTATCTATGCAAATAAAATTGTTTTCAATACCCTAGTTTCTATAAGTGTCAGTTTAAATGTAGCACAGCTCTGAGGGTTGAATATTTTCTTTATTTGAAACTCTGGAATAATTATTGATGACAAAATAATTTAATAACTAATAAATTTCATTCCCATTTAAAAAAACATTCACTCTGTCACCTTTTTATAAATTACTGGGAATCCGTCCCATTCACCGTCATAACGTTTTTCTATTATTTACCTGTATTAGTCTGTGCATGCTTTAAGTCTATATTTCCTATTATTTCCTGTATTGGTACATGGGGGTTTCGTTATGCTTGATGAATAACTCTTTTTTAATCACCATTTATGAAGCAGCGAACTTATCGCACCACATTCTTGCTCGGGAAACGATATCGTCAATTTAAGATTTCTCATACCTTCTTCGCATTTTTCAGTAACATAATACCTTGAATTTTAGCTGTAGTAATTGTTTTTTTTTTTGAAAATTTCGTATTTTTCTATAATTTCTTAGACCCACATATTGAAACATGGCAGGCATCGTTATTGTTGTCTTTTCTTGTCTCCCACTCATCAGGGGATGTAGCATATCGCTTATGACAGATGAGCATATTGGATACATTCCTTCTTGCATATGTAATTTGGCGTGCCATTAATATTTTATGCTCCCGAAGGTATCTCATTCGCATCTACTCCACCACTGACCTGAATGCCTATGTCACCCTTTTCACTGGCTCTTCTCTTTACTTAAGCCTTTTATCTGCATATTCACGTGAATTAGTGGGTAACACTAGAGAAGCATCGTAGATGTGGCGCATAAAATTTGAGTAAATAACATAATATTATAGCATAGTCCTTCAATTCCATTTTCACGTATTTATAAACTAATTATAAGCTACTTTTTAGCTTTGATTTTTAATCAGATTAGACCTCAATTAATTCTAGCATGAATACCTTAGCATGAATAATTTCTAGGAATACCTAAAACTATTAGATCCAGGAGTGATTTCGTGGAAGTGACTGGAATTCTGTGTATAAACAAAACTGGGTACTTTTCCAAACTCTATCGAAGCACAGTGGTTAATTCATTTTCCGGCCATAAGGTGCCGTGTCAAGGAGAAACCGGTCGCATATATTAGGAAAGTGTGGAGAAGCACAAAGTAGAGCAGTTAAAATGGATAATTGATAGTCTCTCTGATAGAAGTTATAATGAAATGGTTTTAGGTTTTTTAATTGAGTGTTTTTTTGGGCAATTTGGCGAAGCAGATACTGAATTCACCCATGTAATGTGACTGAATTTTAAAATTGTTCATTTGTACGGTACACCCTGACTAGGTCGAACAAGTGACACAGTTCTGAGGTCTCTCCGTTTAAATAAATGTGTGTTAACGCGCAAGGAGAGGATGAAATATTTTAGCTGTTACGCCTGTCAGAGGTCGACGAGATAGTTTTACAGGAATATGAGGAATGATTTTTGTTAATTTAGCAAACGTAGAAGAGTGCAGAGCTGTTTGGGAATAATGAGCACGGTACGTAAAAAAAATATACAAGTGGGTTTGACGTTAAGCGGAACGGGAAGCCGTAAATAACTCCTCTGAAAAGGGAATAAATTCGCCGGGGATGGCAAAATAGGCGTAGGGATTGGTGGAAGGCACGATAAGGACGGGGATCGGGGTGAAAATAACGAGGAAGGAGTAAATGAGATGTGAGCCTGGATCCTTGTCGCTAGGGATGGAGGGTTGGAGAGGGGTGGGGGTGGCGAGGGGAATGGAGGTCGAGTGGAAGGGGCGGGGGGGGGGTCGAGGGGGGAAGGAAGGGAGAGTAAGGAGGCAAAAGGAAGGGATCAGTTGGAACAAGGGGATCAAGCACCGAGGAATCAAGAATATATATTAGGAAGTAGGCCAGAAGGTCAGAATTGGTTCGAATTGGCGGAAAAAATCGAACGCGGGAGGAGAGGCTCTTGGAAAAGCAGCTGGAGTTTTTACAAAAGGGAAAGGCCTACCTGCTACAAGACTCAAGACCAAGGTCAAATCGATCGGGAATTTCCGAAAAATAACTCGAGCATCAAGAGTTTTTCGATACTATTGAATTTTATGGAAGAAATTCCGGCATCTATGCCAGATCATTGATTGCTTTTCAAAGGCATCGTTTTGAGTTAAAGGCTTCTATAAATTTATTGAATTCACTATCTTCTCCAATGTGTTAGTTTAAAAATATGTTGGAGCTCACTGCGTATTTTAAATACTTGCGCTTAAGATTTTTCAAGTTTGTTAGCTAATTATATACCTTCATCGAAAGGAGTAGATTAACTAAAAACAGCACCTGTTACCAAAATATTAAAACAACCTTTAATTTTGATTTGGTAGTATGTATACTTAAACAACAACAATCTTGAAAGTGAACGATTCCTTTGGAATTGATTTTCGAGAAAAATAATGTGTAGCATACGCAAATGAGTGACGGTATTTCATTTCTAGAAGATATTTATTTTTAGAATTAGGTTTTCCTTGAAGTTAAAAACACTAACTTTATTTTGGTAACTCTGCGCGGAAAACGCTTTGATTGAATCCTTTTAATTCATATCCTCCTTTATATCGTCTTTTTAATTAAACGTGTATGAAACCGTGCATATTTTTTCACCTCAGTACTAACGGGAGTATCAGATAACAATAACTACTTTTATAAAAAGGGCAACCAACTAACGTGTGTACCAATACCAGTAATTCATGTTTATGCAAAGATATTTTTGTTTAATATGTTCTGGGTAACTATTACAAACTAATGGAAAGATGGCCACTTTATTTCATTGCAAGCAAGACAATTAGTAAATTAATTCACGCCTGCCGCAAATACAGCGATGACATTCGTAGAAATTGCCGCAAAAAAATCGGCCTGGACCGGGAAGACTTCGAACCTTTGGCTTTCCTGTCCAATGCGAAGGCCACTAGTAATTACCATAGTACTAGTAGTACCATGTGTCCTAATTCCCATGACAATTCAGGAGCATACAAGGGAACTAGATTTTAACTTGAGCTGTTAATGATACGGAAAGCCACTTTCTCGTAGCAATTTTTATGTAAGACAAATAACGCTGGATCTGTATAGAAACAATGGAAATAATGCGATAATATGCGCTTTTGCAAGCATATCGTTGAAAGCACATTCCACTGATTTAATTTTACCTTTGCATTTCAAGGACTGGGAGTTAGAGCGACTTCTTTGAAGCATTTCTAAAAGAATGCTGATGCCTTTAAACTTTATAATGTCATTTCCCTGACTAAAGTTTATCCCGAGTACATAAGTCTCAAACTGGTCGGCCGTAAAAACGAGCTTAATTCTGAATTTTATAAAATACGAGGTGAAATCATGTGACTCACTTGATAGTCCTTCATGTGATCACGACGTGTGTCATATGAAGGACTGAGGTGGTAGTCTTATAGTGGACGAAAGATAAGTTTTCAGTCGGAAGAGTGTTTTTGGTCGACCAAGTTATGCGATGTGATGGCAAATGTTTGACATTAAAGAATAATTTTATCGAGTAGCAGACCACATGGAAGTAAATATTTACAATGAAGGCCATATTTATAATTTTTCTCATTTTGTAGAAAAAAGATCTTTTGGAACACAAGTGCCCACGATTTCGTTCACTCCGATAATTAACCCTAGTGGTTAAACGCAAGGAATTTTTTTCCGAATCTCAGATGCATAGGTATAGCAAAATGTGTACTAACCATAAAATGTAGCATTGATGTAACGTCGATGAAAAAACTCCACTTAGTTGGTTCAGGAGTGTGATACTTTAGAAGCAAAAAACTAAAGGGTGTGAACTGAAGGAAAAATATATTTATTTAATTATTTATATCGGTGACATGTTAAGGGACTTTGATGATGACGCAGATGCGTTAAAACTAGCCGTACCAACATTAATTTGTCTGCAAATATACCTTGTGTATTTTATTTCAGCAATAATAAAGTTTCACAGAGTTAAGCGAGAAACAGAATGAACAAAATTACTGAGAGAGATAGAGAGATCGATAAGACTGAGTGATGGGGAATAAGGGGGCGGGGGCGGTCGGTCGGGGTTTGGAGGGGGGGAGCCCGGGGTTGGGTGGCAGGGAGCACTCGCTATTCGCCGATGTCGCCCTCTGGGGAGAGACGCGAGTAAGTAAACCACGGATGATGAAACCGAGTTCACGTGGGAATAAGGGGGCTGTTAGTTCAGCGTTATTTTGTGCCCGACGGTACCGGTCGTGGAATCGTTTATTTGGATCTACCGGATGCTAAGTGTATCATATTTTTGTAAGGAATAATGTGTTTATTTGAAATCTGTTGGAAACATGCTTAATTCAGCATCAAGAATTGTTCCTTAAACATAAGCTCGAAATATTTAGATATTAATTAATATTACTGTGAAATCCAAGGACTGTTCCTGGTTAATATACCCTACCACTCAGATTAAAATGTTTTATTTCAGTACTAAGAAGCCTGTATACCATCGTGAAATATATATTTTTTTAGACCTTGAATACTAAAACAGATATCAGGGTTAACGTGTCTGTAAGCGTTTGATTACTGAATCACTTGACTGACTTCAGAATTTATTTATTAGTTGTCTACTGTTTTCATCGCAAAAGTGACACCTGTTCTGATGTGATCACTTTTCCGATGATACCGAACGACAATTGTTAAATCAATTTTGATAACTTATAAGTTATTATGGTTACTCTCCTTTCATATTATTACATATGCATTTTATTTTATACGATAAGCAATGTCTCGTTGTGCGACTATGTACGTAGTACTCACTCCGAAACGGGTGGAGGAAAGTTTGATTAGCTAACAGATATAAGGTGACCTTAGGAGAAAGGTATATAAGCTTCTACGTGAAGAAGTAAGTGTATTGAAATGTGTCAAACTTCAGCTGTTCTTATCGTGATTTTCTAAAGGCACGCGAAATTGTATTTAGTTTGACATATCGAGGTGAAAATAAGTTCGAATAGGCCGATACCAATCTTATCAGAATTGAATTCTTGAACTGATGTAGGCAGAATACGTCCGTGATGGGAAAAGCTTCCTATTACATTTGGAATATAACTCAAAGAAAACTTTGTCAAGCTTTAGTTTGACGAGGTATGAGTACCTACGTATATGAGACGAGGTATGAGAGGGCATGAGTAAATTTGCCAAATTCCTAGAAATGGTAAAAGGTCCTTTGTTTTCGTCAACTTGGACTTTTCTTTCTTCATATTGTCATGGTTTTCGATCTGAAAAGTGAAATAACCTTGCTACTGTGCACCGACCAAAGTTATACTTTAACCTACGTATTAACTGGACTGGATCTTACGAACCCTCAGGCGTCACTGACCCCAAGTGCTAGTCATCGGCATGCCAGAGACAGAAATCTCAATGCCTCTTCCGAAACGATATACTAAATTACGGAGAAAAAATTAATGGTTTACGTTCTGGTAGAGACTGAGATGAATGTTTTGGCTTAAGTATTTTACTTCCTGGAATTACAATTCCGAAGAGTATGAGGAACTAGGGCAATTCATGAGAAAGACAAGAATTGCTTGATTATAAAATGGCATGGAGCAAGCAATGGCACTGCATGTAAGACAGAGTTTATCGATAAAATTCCATTGAATTTTTGAGCTGTCTCATATCCTGTAAAATTTCTTTTTATGTAAAGATTTTTTTTAGATTTTTAAAAGGATTATTCATATTTCAATAAAGGAAGTAGTTGGATGTATATAGCAGTAGTCCATAGTATATACCGGCTATGAGAATGATTTTGTTTCTTTTGACCGAGTCGTAAGAAGAACAAATTGTACTTGTAACTTCCGCCTAAGATTCACTGGAAAGAATATCCTATCTTCCTTTACGGTTATATAAATTGTAGAGCTGTAGGTCCATTGGTGAGCCTTGTCCATTTTAGCACACTCATTCGTTAATGGAGTTCATGTAACCTCCGATGCAAACACTGCGAGATTACCCCAATAATGGGTGGTCAAAACCTCTGTTCCTTACTTGAGCTTAGGCACTTATACGATGTATATACGATCTCATGCTTTTTTTAAATTTTCTTGCGATAGAACTTGGATCGATTCGGCCTAAAACAATCACTAAAATTAATTTCTTTGGTCAAAGTTATTAACTAATAATTGAACAAAGAGGATGACAAACGACCGACCAACAAGTGCATTCAGCCTCACTAGGTCAACCGTTCTAGTAGGGAATAGTATCAGCTAAAACTTGTTGAAAACCCGTCATTTTTGTACCACCAATTCGCGAAAAGCTTACGAAAATACGTGCATGGTGGCTAAAATACATTGGTCCACCGTTTGGACAACTTTAATCGAGAAAATGTGCCCTTAAGACTTGCAGAACTGGATATTTTGGAGCTTTTTAAAAACTTTCCAAACATTAAAGTACGTGTGCCGAAACGATATGGCACAGTTACTTTAGGTTGCAAATTTCAGCAAATGCTCGGACAGTGCTAATGTGCGCTGAAATTAGCATCGTGAATCACAGTCTCCGAGGCATCGAATTCGATTTAAGCTCCGAATTTGGTTCCGAAACATTTAAGTCGATTTCATTCCGGATTTCAGGGCTGAGTTTGAAACGTAAAATCTTGAAAACCCGACGAGAAATTTCTGTCACTTGCAAATCATATAAAAACTTATTTTTATTGCGGTGATCGATAGCAAACATTTGTTAAATTGACTGATTTCAGTTGACATTTTTTATACTGAGAACGGAAAAACTGCTCCAAAAAAATGCAGTGTTTGGAGCTTTATTACAACGAAACTGAGAGTGGGCTTAATTTCTTGCATACATTTTGTAGCTGAAGCCGTTGAAAGTGCTCTTATGAAATAACGCACGATAAGCTATATCCATTCGGCTATAGTTAAAAAATTTATGGGACTGCGAAATGGCCGTTTTCACCATTTTTCAGTAAAGGTCGTGTAAAACAGCTTTAATCGAAGTGATCTCTCCATTGCTCCAAAGAAGTGATCGGAATTTTTTTGGCAAATGTTCGACACTGCCAAGATAAAATCCTGGACCCTCGTGATGAGACGCCAGTATTCACTACAACAACACGATCCCCAAATCCCGAGTTATTGTGGCCAGCAATAACGGCTGAGTTCTGAGGCAAGGGCCGCTGGGTATGTTGCTTGAGACGGTCAATGGCTTGGGCGGGTGCGGAGTTGGGGAAGTGGAGGCGGAGGAGGGAGAGGTGGATACGGAGGGGGGGGGGGTTGAAACGTAGGAGGGGAGATGGGAAGGCGAAGGAGTGCTCCCCGAGTTGGCTTTGGACGGAGCGAGGCTGGGAGGGGTCGAGAAGAAAGGTGGAAAGTTGGCTGCAAGGAGATGTTGAATAAAATGAGGAGGCAAAAGGTTCTTGGGGCAGGTTGGGAAGGAAAAGGGTTATGGGAAGGATTGGGGTACAAGAGGGATAAATAAATCACCAGGGTGACTCGGGGATAAGGATAAAAATATGCGGTAGAGGAGAGGAGTCCAAGGGAGTTGATTAACGTCGCTCGTGGCCTAATTAAAAGGGAACATAGTCCCTGAGATTGTTTTATGATCACGTCCACTTAAGCACTTAGTTTGCTAACACATTCTTCACAGTCTTGCGTGTTTTTCCTTCTACTTAGTGGGAGGAAACCATTTTAGTTTCATAATAATATATTTTCCAGGCCTGGTTTGGAATTATTTCTTGCAAGGCTAGAGTACTGATTGTTTGATGGGCTTCATAACCTGTTTTTGCATACTTTACGATAAACGTTCTCCTTAAGTTTGCAGTTTTAAAGGATATTCATATGACATAGGATGAAATGCATCTCTATCAAGGTCATTAACTTTGTGTGGATACATCTTCTGCATAAGAAATGATTAAAAAAGGAATTAAAACTATGTAAAGTATATATTCTATTGAGCTTTTGCAAAAAACTTGGCGTACTAAGTATTGATCCTCAGTTCAATTTGGCACTGCATGCAAAGAAGATTAAAAAGTGTTTGCATCTATATAGTTGATGATAAATGAAACTAAAAATCTTTATTTTATATTACTGGTATTTATATTTTATAATCTTGATTAAAGATATATTATTGGGCAATTAAAAACACCGTACTATTGAGTTAATAAAATTTTCCCAAAAAAAGTATTATGTAGAGATTACTTTCTGCCTTCAGATAAATAATTTCATTAATTTACTCATTGGTTAAAGTACTTGGTGTAAAATCAAGAGATCCGGGTTCGAGTCCAGGTATAGGTGAATGAATTTTCCACTGTGAAATTTTGCACTTAAATACGCTTGCGGATGACTCCGTAAAGGTAATACCGTAACCCCGGTATCCTCAACATTCATCAAAAAGAGCGAACACCTCATTGTGTTCCATATTTGGCTTTATTCTCGCGGACAGTGGCGCTGAGCGCACACTTCGGACAGCTCCTGGGCATATTATGTCCAGAAGACCTGAACACCTTGTTCCTATAAGGCCCTCAAAAATCCTTAGGGGGGAAGGACGCCTCGGGGTCTGCAAAGGTAATAGCTAGTCCCGTTATCCTCGGAATTCGTGTACAAAATATTTAACTAGGGTAGTATTTTTTGCATTTAGAATTCAATAATAATATTTGTATGGAATTTAAATGAAATATATTAGGAAGACAATTTTTTCTTTGTCCTGTTTCTATAATATTTGCAAACCATGTGTTTCGCCTACAGTATCTGAGTGCATTTCTGACATTGGGATGTAACTCTGAAACGTTTATGTTATTATGAACACATAAAGCTTTATCTTAAAAGTTCTATCTTATTTATAAAGCTCTTTTTATCGGTGCTTAAACATGATTCACTCATTACTTTGCATATTTTGCTTTAGGTTTCCGGTGGTAAATATGCCATTTCTGCAAGCCTTGAAATTTGAAATTTTACCCATTCAAAATCAACCGTAGTGATTTTCAAAGGGCAGTATGTACCTATAGAATGTACTGAAGAAGGTGCTTATGGCAGGGGAAAACGTAGAAAAATTAAAAGAAAATTTAATATTTAGACTGTTTTCGTCAAATTTAAAAGATCATTCACAGTTGAATGCTGTTTTTTGCTAATACATATTCATAATTACACTTCAATGTATTAATTGTCTATAACTCTCCATTTACGTCACTAAATCGGAGGAATAGATTATGAAAGGAAATTTGAAATTATTATTCTAAATACTTCTTGAATGTGAACGGAAAATGTTCATTGGCGGCTCATGGATAAAAAAGAGTCATGCAAGCTGATAATGTTAGTTTGATGTATGATGGCTAAATTGGAGATAATTCCTTTTGCTGCCTCTACATCCTCTGCCTCATGCATGCCGAACTCAAGGAATATGAAAATGTATTCAAATGAGTGACAAGCTCGTCGAATTTCACGGCACTGCAATCCGCACGGACGAAATAGGTTTAAAATAGGTCCCCGCATGGTATAGGCCGACGCCAACGAAGAGATCCCACGCCCTCACTCACATCCGATTACGGAAGAGTCGTAAAGTCGAAATGATACACTGTCGCGTCTTGAGCGACGGGCGACTGCTTCCAGATGATGATCGCCGCTCCAGCCCCTTTACTCTCGTGCCCGGAGCCAATCCCGCCCGACTCCCAAGCAATTCCGGGGCAAGCCTCCGGCGAGAGCGGGGAGTAAAAGTTTTAAATCAATGCGCCGGCGTCGGGCGGGGACCGAGGGAAGTGGTTCCGCGACGGGGGTTCGTTTGGAGGTACTCAGCGCGTGTCAACCGGTGGCCGTCGCCGGGGGCCGCAGCGGTGGCGGGGGCGTCGGGGGGTGGGTGACGTAAAATTCCAGCCCCGGGTCCCCCACACCTCAGACCCCCGCGAAGGCACACGGGAGTATTTCCGCTGAACGCGCTTCTCTATTGTGTGCTATATGGGATGCAGTTTTGCCGAGAAATGCTTCAATTGTGCGATCATGCCGGTGTTTAGGTGAAAGGGCACAGAGCTGTTTCGCTGCTGTGCAACGCAGGGGTTCGAATTGAATAGGCAGTCGGTGCCGAGGTGTTAGGCAGGGGGGTTTCATCACCGCATTCAAACTTGCATATGAAATCAAGTCAAAAGGATGTTTGTTTACTTTTGCGGCACCCATGGAATACACGAAATGCTCAGCAGCAATAAAATGACATGCAAACAATGGCTTCCCGCTTTATGAAATATCTACTATTCAGGCAGCGCTCAATCATTTTTCGATTCATAAATACTTAGCGTTCCTTGCACGCAGAGAAGTAGGTGGTTTTAATGAACTCACAAGCTGGTAACCAGTACCAAGTCAGAAATTAAATTTTCGTTTAACCAAGAATATAGTAATGATTACCATCTCACTTGGCTACCTTGCGTGGGTTGCCATAACCGCGTCGTGCTGGTAAACAGGACCATATGGTGGTTTATGCCTTAACCAGACCCATATTTATGATAGATTTCTCTCATTGTCTGAGTTATTTAGTAAAATGGTCTCGTTACCATGCACTAGTGGAAAAATCTGTGTTGAAACCATTTTAAAATGGCTGGCTTAATCTCTGTTTAAGTTGTGTTGAAAATAGAAACATGAATACAACACACTCTCTGTTGAGGCTCTCTTGAAATTCTTTGTTGAGAATCCCTTGCCCTCTCAAAATAAAATAGTGAAAAAATATATTTCAGTTACTATAAATGCAATAATAACACAGATGCATACATTATTATAATAGATTATCCTCTACTAACTAACGACATAGTCATTGACTCGCATTACCATATTTCCTAAGACTCAACGTGCACATTCTCGCACCCGATATTAATAAACAAACTTCAAGAAAGTCATATATATATGGCCACTTCCGAGGATTAATGTACCTTCGTGACCAAATTTTAAATGGCAATTCTGTTAGGTCTGAGGAAATACCATTAAATCACGATAACAGTTATTTGACAATAATTAATTGAAACCTATATTGTCACAGTATGAATATAACTGCAATATTACTGAGAAAAAAACAAGATGTTTTCCAATTCCTGCTCCAAGCGCATGCGAATCATCACTCCTAACACGTTGCTCCCCCTACCACTCCAGCGGGTTCCTCGAGCTCCCAGACTTGGTTGTGTGTGCCGGCAAATGGCTGTCTGTCGCACCAACTTTGAAAAAATGGTTCCCGTTACCAGCCGCATAGCCAATGTAACCGTGGGCAAGTCGACCAGTCGTGATGGTACTGATTACCAACCTCGGATAGTTACAGTGACCAATAGATAATTAGGGTGACCAACTGCAATTGTTTCATCAACTTAAAACCACGTTACCACCAATTTTGCAGGTTACAGAAAACAACCGTTTTTCTGTGTTTGCATACCGAGTTCTTTTTTCTAAAATACAGCACTCGACGCTGTATCAATAGTTGATTTGACAACTAGCTTGTAACGACAATTAATGTGCAAGTATTTATATGCGTATTTTTAAATTGGCACATACTTTTATGCTCTATTTCGCTATCAACATTTTAATTTAATATTTATTCATATCAAGTCGTACCTTATGAGAGGACAGCTTCGCATGCTAAAGGTTACGACACCGTGGACCCCAATGCACAGCCCACGCATGGGTCACCCACTTGAGTATGCTGATACTTCAGAATCACAAGAGCGGAATTGGAGTCGCTAATCGACATTACGCATGCATTGGGATTCCATGCTGCTCGGTCACCACGATGCCCAGGAAGAGGACATGGAGGGTTTTTGCGAGCTCAGCAGAAGGGAAAAATGCGCGATGTAAAAAAAAAATATATATATATATACATACGCCGAAACGTCCAAGTTTTATTTGTGAGTGTCCTTTTTGCGTGTTTCTGTGTTTTTTTAGTGTATTACTGTTTTTTTATGCATGTGCATCGTCGTCGAGAGCGATTTTCGACCAAGACATTATATATATATATATATATATATATATCCATCTGTATGAACGAAATATTTATTATTTACGCCTATGAGCGGTTTGAGTGAATGAATGAATGGTTAAATTATATATATATATATATATATATATATATATATATATATATATATATATATATATATATATATGAGTGGGACGAGCGGTGGAAAGGTTGAAGGGGTTTTAGAAGTAAAATGTCATCAGAAATTGGAAAAGTTTTTGACTGGACGCCGCGCATGGTGTGGGAAGAATGGAGGGAGGTACTGGGGGAGGGTGGTGGGGGGCGAGTTAGGTGACCGGGGAGTCGGAGGAGGGGGTGCCGAGCTGTGTCGGGGTTGATCTAAATCGGCTTCAGTCTTTATTCCCCGAGGGAAAGTTCTCCCTGGCCGGGAGAGTAGCAGCCCCCCTCAGTTTTAGGTTTTCGGGGGACCCCCGAGGGGGATGGGTTGGGAGCGGGGTGGGGGCGATATTCAGAGAGAGGAGGGGGACGGGGGAGGAAGAGGAGGTATAGGGGTCTGGATGGCTTGGAGCGTGAGCAAGCGCCAAAAGTTTTTGGACAGGTATATCGCGCCGTCGACTCCTGGCGATTGATTGGGTCTTGGTGGAAATTAATAGCCTCGGAGAAGGACCACTCCATGGCGGAGAGGTGTAAAGGTTTCCCTCAAAACGATGTTCCAGGGTAATTATTCCGGAGCCGAGTCGGGGAATCTGCACACGCCTGCCCTTTTCGCAAGGGGTGCCTTAACTTCGCCCATTTTTTCCCTCCCCCGTCCCGAGATTGGGGAAAAGGGAGTCCGCTCGGCCCGACGGGACGAGGAGGGCAAAATTGAGGTAGACGTGTGGGAGTTATCGAAGGGGAAGGAGAGAATGGTGGCCCTTGGGAATTTTTTGCTAAAGTCCTCCTTTATTTATTTATCCTGGAGTGAGGCCACACCTCCCCGATCCTCCGGCCTCTCCCGTCCGGAAAGTGTACGGGTAAAGTGATAGAATTCCGGCCTCCAGAGGGCGATCCGTCTCTTCCAATCAGCTCTCCAAGACCACTCTTGATATTTTGGAGCTCACACCTTAGTTTGAAAGGAATTATTACCGAAATAAATCCGAAATATCTGAGAAGTGTTTGCGGTAAAAGTAGGAGGAATTGGATTGGAAGTGTGTCATGAGTGGATTTGGAATGGATACTCCGGCAACGGGTATGTATGAAAGTGGCATACTTTGTTGATTTGACCATGTTGAGAAAAGTTTTGAGATAAGAATAAAAAAAATATTAGAAAAGTGAAAGGTGTGAATGTAAGAGGTAAGAGATGACTTAGACAAAAAAATAGAGGGAGTATTCTTATTACTCCCGTCGGATCTTTATTTCGTGAATGCGAAATTACTTATGTTACTCTCATTATTGGGAGATTATTTTGTTTTTTTTTGTCAGAAAGAAAGTTGAAATGAAAGAAATAAAATTACGCTATACATAACATTTATTCATTGAAATCATTAGTACAAATGGCTAACCTATGAACAATTGGTCAATGGTAATTAATCTTTTCTGCTTTTCAATGTTAATTTTATATCTCTTGTGTCATTAACCCTTCAGTGGGCGCGCGGAATTTTGCTACACGTTTAGGCGCGCGGGCCACAATCGTGGCCCAAATTCAAAATTATTTTTCCGTTTATAAAATAATTTTTTCTGATTGAATTTCTATCTATTAATTAACTTTGACTATTATTTATCGCATTTAAAAATATTTTTACTGAAAAAACGTCTAACTCACGTTCTCAGCTCTCCGTGGACACCTCGATCACTAAAATGGACCAACTCGTTCCGGAGATACAACAGAACTGAGCGAGCGACGTGCCCACAGAAGCCCAAATTTAGACCCCCCACGCGCAGCGCCGTGACGTCACCTCGCAACCCCCCCTCCACTCGCGACAAACCATTTCCGGTAGTTGATGAAACGGGCTATCCAGTCATAGTTTTAGATATTCTGTAATATTTATAGTTTTTGCACACGAAGACCTCGAAAAAGCACAAATATTGGTCGCGGCAAAACCTTAGACGACAAGACCAGAAAATTATTCGCACTACACCAGATGGTCGAAGGAAAAACTCTTACTTTGGGGAGTCTCAAGCCGATTCTCTCTAAAAATATCGATTACGGGTCGTTGAATCAAGGTTTTGACGTTTGTCGGCCGCGTTTCAACTCATCGTGTCTGCTGGAGACGCTTGCTGGTTTTGTTTCCGCCAAATCAGCATGATAATGATATTATGTCCACTCTATTAGAGCCCGAAGTCTTTATTATTATCGAATCTTCATCCTTTATATATTTATATACAATTTTGGAGGAACCACTCTTGCATGCAAGGTGTGATTTTCTTCAGCATAATTCAAAGGAATTTTAAGTAATCCGGGCGATGTATTTCTAATTTTTGCTTAAGATCCAATGCCAATGCACCACTTTTCTGGTCTAGTGCGAATAATTACGAATAGAACCACAAAATGTTCATTCGCATTCACATCCAAATAAATATCTGCGAAGTGTTTGCAATTAAAGATAGTCGTCATGATTATAAAACGAACTTTGCGAGCGTCTCACTTTAAACTATTGAAGAAACAGTCTTATTTTCTAGTCATGGGAGCAATAGGTTACCATAATATTTATAGGCATTGTGGTGACTTGAAAAGCAGCTGGTGACAAGGCACTGATATCAATTCTGAATTGCGATTATGGCTTACTTACAATAAATGACTGAAATCATAACTTGCGAAATGGTATTCATGTTTTTTATTTAAAGTGACATTAATTTGTCCAGTGATAGATAATCGTTAATATACACGTGCAAACTTTAAAGCACATGCCATAAACGCCGCCGTAACCTAGCCCTTTACCCTATGAAAAGAAACATCTTTTAATGATGTTATGCAAATAATTAATGCTTCAATGTTAAATAATTTGATTTATGCCTTAGCGTAGCTACCTTTGAGTTGCGACAATGACGTCAACCTTTGTACCAGTTGTATTGCAAAATGATTGTCAAGCGTGGATTTAAGTCATAAAAAATGAATGAATACCCCTTTTTGGGGGTCTTTATCCGTTGAGCCTTGCTAAAGCTGCAGAATTATTAACGAGGCATTATGTGGCTTTACAAAATTGAATGCATTATTTTAACTACTGTACTCAATCACACATATTAGAACCCGATAGTGCATTCTTTACCTCTGCCATTCATCCCGGGAGAAGGGGAATGATTTTTCCTCTGTGGAATATCGCACTAATGTGCTCTAGCGGAAGACTCCGTTTAGGCAAATACCGTGGCTTGTCCCGGTATCCTCAAAATTGGACATTCCTTACCTGCTGAAATACATTTTATTTAGGTTTCAACGTAATGCTATAAATTTGCTGGAAAGTCCCGTTTAAGGCTACAATTCAGGGGGAGTTAACGCTTTAAGGCCATGAAGTTTCAGTCATCTCACCTGATGGAACATCGTTAAATATAAACGCCAACGTTGTATCTCGTATTTTGAATTAAAATTTTAAGCAATTTCTCATTTTAGAAATCACAGGAATCAACATGACGATTGTATGTGGCAGTTTAGAAATTTAGAAGTTTTTCTTGGATGATATGTGACTAGTGTTTACTAACTGAAATATAAATTAAAATAACCTAACAATTATATTTGTCATATCGAGAATGTAGAAATTGCTCTGAAAGGTAAAATGTTGCGTTTTTACATTTATAGGACGAAACAAATATTTTTAAACTCCTCCATCAAGACACATTTCACTTTTCGTCCTTTCCTCTTATCTGTCTTGTTGTTTCGTATTAATTAATTGTCCATAGGAAGAAGGAAAATGTGTTAATCTGTATTTCACAGTATTTTTTTGCCGCCTCTGGTTATAATAAAAATATAGAAAGAGGTATAAAAAATATTCTCTGTGTCTTCCTGAACTCAAGTGACCTGAATATTTTTCATGGATTCTTAGACTAACCCTATACCTCCAAGTCTGTAGCCGTACTGCACCGACGTAACGTTCCTCTCCTCTATCTTATCTGGCATCCCTCCTATTTTGGATTGATACAGCCTAGTTCTAGCGCCACATATGTTTCGTGTGTCTTATATCTTAATTAAACTGAAGCTAAGTTCACACTCGATAGCTAGAAATCCATGTGTCTGATCAATCAACGTTGCAAGTTGATTGAGTTGATATATTGGTACTTTTTGTGAATTCGTTCTCTGCATGCCAAACCAAGCCTTTGCATTCTGAATCTGAGATTCTGCATGATTCCCGAATTTCTTCGAACAAATTTTTCATCCCGGGTTTCAAGCACTTGTAAAGACTGTAACGTGAGCCATTTCAAGTTCGGAGAGTTAACGGCTGGCATTTTTTTTTCATGGTGAGTATCATCTGCTCTCTGTCACGCACCCGCACCCTTTTACGACAACGTGGCTAAGGGAATAATAAATAATTCAGTGGCCATTTAGAAGTATTTTATTCCACTTCTTGAAGAGAATGACCCCTGTAATTTCTGTTATCCCTCTTCTTGCTCACTGATGAGAAAATCTTTTGGTAGGAGCACATTTTCGGCATCAATCGATCAAGCAGCCATGGAAATAAAGTCGACGAAAGGAAAAGCCATTGGAATTCCTCCGAAGAAAGCAAGGCCTCTTCAAGTCATCCACGCGGTTAATGGGGCGTAGGTTAAAACATTCACCCAATTCGCTGCCAACGCCCCCTCCACTTCACCCCCTCCCTCCCATATCCGTCCCTTCCCCATATCCTCCCCCCCCTACAGAGATGGTCGAAGGAGAAACTCTTACTTTGGGGAGTCTCAAGCCGATTCTCTCTAAAATATCGATTACGGGTCGTTGAATCAAGGTTTTGACGTTTGTCGGCCGCGTTTCAACTCATCGTGTCTGCTGGAGACGCTTGCTGGTTTTGTTTCCGCCAAATCAGCTGGATAATGATATTATGTCCACTCTATTAGAGCCCGAAGTCTTTATTATTATCGAATCTTCATCCTTTATATATTTATACACGATTTTGGAGGAACCACTCTTGCATGCAAGGTGTGATTTTCTTCAGCATAACTCAAGGGAATTTTAAGTAATCCGGGCGATGTATTTCTAATTTTTGCTTAAGATCCAATGCCAATGCACCACTTTTCTGGTCTAGTGCGAATAATTATTTATTTTGACCGCTGAGAAAATTGATAGCTGAATTCATGAAATTCATTTAGCAAGGTGCCATATGATATGGCTAAGTCCTCTGTAACTACTCTGATCGACTCGACTGATTACTCTAATCGAAGGGGTAGTAGTTCTCAGGCTCAATTAAGTGATATCCTAATTTAATTCGATACTCTAATAATACTGCCGCCATCGATGATAAGCAGTTGTCTTCTAATCAATTTTAGTGCATGACTTACTTAGTGACAAAATTATTTCGTAGTGTTATGAAAATAAGTTTAGTGTTTGTAAAAATTTAGTTTAATGACTCATGAGGTATAGGTCAATATGTTTTGCGTCGAAAAAAATTATATCTCAGCGTTAATAATCATTCGCAACCTTCAATTTTGCCTCATAACACATTTTGGCAGACTTTAAGCAGTATTTTGTCACAGTTAAATATTTTGAAGAGGTATCAACTCAGTATTATTATCAGTTGTAAATGAGCCAATAAATGAACTATTTTTAATATAGATGAATTACCCTCGATGTGGTTTTGAACGAGTATATTAAGTTAAACATGTTGACTGAGATAAAACGTCTCTACGGCATTCATGAATTTTTCCTGTCTAAATCTTCCTAATCTCTTTTGGTGATCCTCTTTACATCACTTGCAAATTTGATGTCCTCTGCAGCGAGGAAAGTCGTTTAGTTTGTACCGTTTTATCACTGCTCAGGTCGCAGCCGATCTTCAGAAAACATCCAAGGGTAATAGTAAATTGTTTCAAGTACCAGATACCGGTGAGGAATCAATGAAAATACGTGGAAAATGGGAGGAACAAAGTTTTTTTCGCACTTAATATTGACATGGAACCATCACCAGGGTGAAACCGCCGTAGTATTGACATCGACGCCTGAACATTGGACGCCACCTGCCCACTTCCACATTAAAACTTCCCTCTACCCACTTCGGAGAATGTGGCACACTTCAAGATAGGAACAGGTCGACATCCTGATTAGAAATATCTTTTTATCTTCCTCTCGAGCTCCGCTACTCCATTAGCGCACTGATGGGAGTTCGCGCGTGTGAATACAAGAGAAACTTAGATAGAGCCACGGGGCTCCGAGAGCCATTTTTGGATTATCTCGGCGAGATAGTGGAGAGGGGGGTTGGTCGGGTCCCTCTTTAAAAACCCTATTCCCTCCCACCCCACCCTCCCCAATCCCTCTTCTCTCCCTCCCTCTTGTCCGTCCTTCCTCCACCTCGACCACCCTTGCTCTCGTCCCCCTTCCACCCCCACCCACCCACCTAACGCAGGGCCAATGACGTTAACGAATGGCGCTAAAAACGCTCCCACTGATAGCTATCGCCTTCATCCACTTCCCCAAAGCCCATCCGAATTTTTTTTATCCGAAAACAATTTATGAGGTTCGAATTTTTTTCTTCGGTCCCCATTTGCCATTCCCCTCCTCCCTATGGGCCTCTCATTCGTCGATGGGCGTGTGCCAGCTTGGGTGTGTCCTCAAGGGATATTCTCCGGAGAGGTACTCGAACCACGAGAGCTAAAGATTTGTGCCCCGTTTCCACTAACCACCGTACCCACAACCCTAGGTGAAATTCGCAGCGAGAATGCACATCTATGAGTGCGTCAATCATAGTTTCTTAACGCTGAATATTTAAGGTGGTAAGTGATTCAAACCCGGATTTTCCAATGGATAACATCTATTGTTTTTAAAACTATTATGTGTGTAAATAAGGACAGTTGTTAATGACTCATGTTGGCGCATAATTACATGGGTTTTAGGCAATTGGGTTAATATGAAAACTAGCTTTCATTTACATTACTGATATCCTAGGAATGTTTTCCATTTATGGTCAAGTGTAACTGCTAGTTACGAGTCATCGTAGTTGAAGGATAGTGTGGCGGGGGTTTTTACCTGAACGGTATTTGGGATACCCGGCTTCAATAATATTTTCAAAGATATTTTGTGATAACTCTTGTTTTTTTGATGAGTTTTTGCACCGTTACGCATGATTATTTGTTGCGCAAATGATCCGCATACCGCGCACCGTTGCGCATAAAATTATTTGTTAATTTTTCTCAGTGATATTGGTTTAAAAAGTCAGTGTTTATAAATAAACAATTTTGGGTATATTATCTACTGTAGTGACCTCTCATGCTCGAGAGCGTCTCACGTACTAAGGTGTCAGCTATTGATGATAACATAAACTTTGGATAAATATCGGTGAAAGAATAGCTTTGGTAATGATGTCGTGGGGGTTTAACTGGCTCACTTGTATATGTGTGTTCCAGTTTCGAATCTCAGTAAAGTAAAAGGATTTTTTAAATGCCGAAATCGTCTCTTATTTTTATTTGCACCCAGGTAATTTTTTCGTACTTTCTTTATAAAACTTTATATTTCTGTCTCACGCGAGGACACGGGTTAAAATGATATTCAGCGTTATTGACAGAGAGGGATGTTATTTGATTTTAAAACAATTCCTAAATTCCAAATCGTCTCAGGGATCCGCGAATCCGAATTTAGAATGAAAGAAGCCTCTCGCTATGCAGTGGATCTTTGTGACTAATTACTATTATAATTCTAGGATTATTGAGAATATATACAGTTTGAATACGTTTGTACGTTAGTACGTTGAATACGTGGTGAGGACATGGAGCATCGCTACATATGAGCCCTTCCGCCGGCTTCTTTGTATTGACTGCTTCGCCCCGCCAAACCTTGGATTAATTACGATGGAGGCATTCTATCGAAGCGAAATGTCATGCTACTCGCTTTAAAACCAACTCATTATCGAGTTATCACTCGAGGGTAGAGAGATTTACTTGAAAGCACGACGAATCGTCAGATGTGGACATGTATTTTAATTTTTATTCGTGATCGCCTCCAATTAGGGTGAAGATAGAAACGCTTCCTCCTTTTAGCTGCTTCTTTTCGGTAAGGAAGAGACCAGGCGTGCGGTCCTTAATGTAGAACACACGACCCATCATTTATTCCACATATGTATCGTGTTCCCATTCCGTATCCTATTTGACTAGGTACATTACTTCCTCCTTTCCTTACATATGTCTCTTTCCAATTGTAGCACGCAACTTTTGGTTTGTTTTTCGAGCGGTCATCTACACGGAATCTACTGAGGAATAGGTATTTATGTACGTGCATTTTGATGATCTGCAAACGTTTTGGCAATGTGACTTCACTTGGCGAAAAGTTGGGTAGGTATTCTTTCAAAGAGGGCCTAGCCATATAAACCAAACCAATAGCCAACAATTGATCATTTCACATAGAAGGGAAAGCTAAATCTATTGAAGTTTTATCTTACTTTAAACTTTACGCAATTTTATTTTGGTTGCTTAATCAAATATTAAAAAATTAATGGGATTTCTTTTCATTTGCTTAACAACTCACCACATTTCCCTACCCATTAAATTAAGTGTCCCTCCTCTTCACGGGGTAAAATCATCCGATCCACGGCTAGTTTCTATTTCATCTTTTATGCCTACATCCGTTCTCTCCTGAGAGATACCGTCAGCTTTTTTAAACCACAATGCTTCTTCCCATCTTCTCCCCAATATTTTCGGAAAGCTTTTAATTTCCCTTCAGTTGTAAACGAAGTTATGTGCCAATAAATAATACAAAACCGATGTTTCTTTAGTCTATTCGGCTTAGTATGATAAGAACTAACTACGGGAGGATTAATTATATGTATAAAGTATGCTAACCAGCAATAAAATATTTCAAAATTAATTTTTTATAAATTTGCCCTAATCGTGGAAGAATATAATGTTATAGCAGTACGCATCGTTATTCTGCCCAATGTGGAAATCATTGAAACTTTTATTCGATATCAGAAGTGACGTCTAAGGCAGGAAAATGCCTATAGGTATGTGGAGTATAATATTTCCATTAGGAATTAATAATTTATTTGTATTTTTATTAAACCTGCTCAGTTTGATTTGAAAATACTTTTAATGCTAGAGGAAATTTTAAATATTTATTTACCTAAATCTTTGTAAGAATACCTATACATGTTCTTTCGGAAAAATCTTCAGATTATAAAAATGATATATATATATACAGTCATGTTCAGCGGATATATTGAAGCGGACAATAGAGGCTGATTAGCGAATACTACTAACTTCAATATCACAATTAATTTTTTGCACTCTACGTTAAGTTGTTCATTGGAAAATACTTTTAATAGGCTTGGACATAGAGAAACGTAATGTTGTCACATAATTAATTAGCGGAACAAAGAAATTAGTAGTAATTTACAAATGAAGAGAAAATTCATAAAACACACACCATTAAAAAGTTTTACCTATCTTATTTTTACTTATCTTCGATGATGCTACTATTTCTCGCCCCACCATTCTGCCTCCCATAGTATCATACGTTTTTGCCTAATTGCCTGCTTATTTCCATTTTTGCGTTCGTCTTTTTGTCTCTACCAGACTTACAATCCAAAATAAATGTCCTTCATTTTCTGAAAGACTTAATTTTATCAATATAAATTTGTGATGTTTTCCATTCCTAAGGAAGGATTTTCACCCAGCAGAAATGATATCTCTCATATCTCGTACACGTGTTCCAATTTGGAATAAGTCCAACATTTACACAATCCTTTCCATTAGACAATGCTGGTTGGAGCAGCAACGAGGTTGAGACGGCGCGGCGTGACACAACACATTCGGTGGCGCGGGAAAATGTCGTGATTACACCAATCACTTGGGCTCCAGTCGTTCGGGTTTAGTTCTTCTGATGAGTACTGCGAGTTCCCGTCGGCTAGAACACCATTTTCCTCTTGTAGTTTCAGCTTCTTCTTACTTCACCGTAGAAAGAGAAGTAAAAAGCATTCCCCACCATGCTACGTTGACTTTTGCTATCGCCTTCAACTTTTCTTATCCTTTCATTTGAGAGCGTCTTGAGGAGAGGAGGTTTTTTTTCTCGAATGTTCGGAATCATCATATTTGAGATTCCCCCTCTCTCCGAAGTCTTTTGTTGCATCCCCTCCACGTCTTCCCCTCCTCCCCCCCCCCCGCCTGCCTGCCTGTCCCCCTTACGCATCCCAAGAACTCCTCCCACTCATCCCACGATCTCCTCCCCTTCACTTATCTTTGTGTCACGTCATAGTTTCCAGAAGAGCCCTCAGCAAGCCTCCCTCCCCCTCTTCCAGGCTCCTTCCTCCAACCCCCCCCCCCGTCGCCACTTCCTCATTTCCTCCAGGCCTTTGTTTTCCTTCCGCGTGGAGATTTTTATCGGAGACGAATGATTTATCGGACGAAATTTCTTCGTCCTTTGCTCTCGCATCAAAGGCTGTTCAAATAGCACCTTAAAATCGTGTCTGTGCCTTGTTTTTTTTCATTTGTTTTCTGCTTTGCGATGCGGAAAGACTTGATCCCCGCCTGTTTTTTCCTTCCCCGGTGGGAACACCGTAGATTCCTTTATGAATTTTGTCGTGTTTATATACGTCGCAAAAAATACGGAATAGAGCTCGCAACTCAAGCCCCGTTGGCCAAAATTACGAACACTTGCGTGGAAAAAATGACGAGAGTATGCTGAGCAGCACATGGTGTGCTGCTTTGGAGTAGATATGTAGTTTTTCTCCGTGGTGTCGTAATTCTGACTCCTTTCTACGCTCACGTAGTCACGAACTTACAGTACCGTTGAAGCGTTTTTTAATAAGATCGGAATGTCGTTTCGTGTCACTGTCCATAAACTCGAGAGAGGACAGTTTTGAGTTTTATTTGCCGCCCTATTCCAATTTACGGTTTAAACAGTATTTCATTTATTTCATATTTTTTTCCCGCATTTGCGTAACTTTTTCCATACACTCATTTCATGCATAGAGAAATCAGCAGAGCATTAGCCATAGGTGACCTTTCGTTTGGTCTTTGAAGACGTATAGCAGAATACCGAAATGTATAAAAATATTTGAAGCTATTAAATATTAACCCCAAAAAATTGTTTTTGCTAGTACTTACTTTGCTAGTACTTATTTATAATTTTAAATACATTTTATGACCTTGAGTCCATGCTTAGGAATTAATTGTATTTCATCTCCTTTTTAATGTTTTTTATCGGGCGAAGCATTAAATTTTGAGGCATATTTTTTTCAAAGTTCTATTTCATGCAAAGAGACGCCTAAATACCGTCAACGTACCCTTTGCGTAAAATTGCCTTGCCTGGATGAAATTCTTTCATTTGAATGTTCTGTTCAAAATTCTTTCATTTTAAAAATTTCTCATTCGCAATTTCCAATGCAACCTTTCCTGTTAGTTATAGGAATATGTTCATAAAATGGAATGATACGCGTGGGAGGAGCTGTGGAATAAAATTTAAATTCTTGTTACCAGAAATATTTATACGTCAGGTGAATTTTCCGTCATCCGTTATAGGCTAGAGCACAAATCGAAATCAGTTCCGAGTTTTTTTGACTCCTTTGTAAATTTATGAGTAGGTACTTTCATCATCTGTCCTTCAGGTGCTCGTCAAATTCGAATTTTCTTTTGGTGCATGCTAATTAAATTTGGTATGTCACTGTATTTCTTGTAATTAAAATTTTATGACATTATTATATGCTGAAAGCAAACACAGAAGATTATGATGGTTACTATTTATAGAGAAACAAATTTTATGACAGTGTTATAATTGTGATACCCATGATACATTTAAGTTTGGGAGTAATAAATGCAATATAGCACTCGTATTTTGGCTGACCTAGTCTTAAAGGTATTTTATTTTACGTGGATATTTTTGATTAATTCCTTAAGTAGCCGATATAATTACTACCTTGCATTTGTAAGGAAATTTAGTTAAAAGCAAGGGCACCTTAAAAAATATATGGATGAGAAAGTTGTAATGTTTGCTAGGGATCACTTTGTACTTTTATGCTTCACATAATTGGTGATTCAAGAGACGAAGTGCTTCCTCAAGCCTTTAGCAAATATGCATTGAGGTGGTTGGTAAATATGAGTCAGTTAGAGAGAAAGGCTAGGAAAGAACTGCTAAACATGAATATAGCAAAGAAGTTTTTGAGAGTAGTTCGAAGACAGAAAAGGTAGAAAAAGGTGATAAGGAGATTCACGTAGTTCTTCAGGACTTAAGCACGAAAAAGATACTGTTGAAGAAATGGTACATAGTATGGAAATTTTAACGGCTTGAAATATAAAAAGATAGAAAATATTAGTAAAGTGACGGCATAGATAACCAACCAGCCTCTTCTTAACTATGTATGCCTATATTGGCACTTTATGTACAAATAACAATGTAACTTATTTTTCTTTGAAGTTATTCATGCTAATAAAAATATTTTTTATTTCAGGTAAGTAACGTTCATGCTCATATTGGATTGTTTTGTGGTGCCGAGCTGCTTTGGTGAGTAACATACTTGAAATCCATAAGGAATTCAGATTTGTAGAAGCTAAATGATCTATTTCATTTTTTTTGGGTGTGATTACTTTCAATTTTATAGTTACTCATCCGCAGTTGTGAGAATGGGAATAAATAAATAA
Organism: Pyrrhosoma nymphula; assembly: GCA_963573305.1. Classification (NCBI taxonomy): domain Eukaryota; kingdom Metazoa; phylum Arthropoda; class Insecta; order Odonata; family Coenagrionidae; genus Pyrrhosoma; species Pyrrhosoma nymphula. The sequence goes on along the minus strand of OY754332.1, from coordinate 96,940,838 downwards.
AATATATGTGTATATATATATATATATATATTTATTTACATGTCTGTAGAATTTTCATGATTTCTGAAAGACACCCTCTAAAATCTAAACTTAAATGTGCCATCATATTCTATGGTTTCTTTTTTCACCAAGAGTACCTTGAGTGGAAGCATCATGCCATCGTAAAAGTACATATTACAATGTGTGCATGAAATTTTACATGAAATGTGGGAGATTTATGTTTGGTTTAAACTTTATTTTCTAATTTTGGTGACTCGCAATGAACGAAAAATGGCTTATTCCTGAAAGTATCACATGTCGCTTAATTTACACTCATAGTTTGTTTTAGCCATTCTCCTATCTCTAACAATAAGTAGTTGCCTCTCGGGAGCAGCTTCTTTTTCCGCGTGAATGGGCGGGCGAACGTCATAGATGGACCGGGCATAATTAATTTTGAATTGCGTTTCCATTTCTCGTATCGCTCAGCCCTTGCCATGTCCCAGTTTGAGCCCCTCGTCCCTTTTCCCGTCCTTAAGATCCTTGGAGTACATTTCTTATTCACCTCTTTCTTTACTGCCTGATCGACTAACTTCCTTTTTACGATTCCTGCTGGGTGAATGATTCAGGAGCCATGGGAACTTTTGAAACGACATGGGTAATGTCAATTACGCACTATTTTGCTAGCTTCTGGGAAAGGAGTGCAGTCCTGGCATTGTTGAGTAGGTACCTAGATCGTTATATCTTGAGTGCTTGGGGAGGCATGTGGCAATTTTCGATGGCCGTCCAACGCCCGTTCCGGAAAAGAAGACGTTCTCTAGGGACCATTGTAGGGGTACACGATCTCGTTTGGATGGGCACAAAAGGAAATAAGGAATTCGTTCCGGTGTTAAAAATCATTACCAAGTTAGCCGCATCTATACTTCAAAGTTCTCGCGGGGGTTTGCTTGCGTTTCTCTCACCACCGCCAGGCAGCCGGCTCCTCACCCCCGCCAGGCAGCGAGGCCTCCGGACCCGACCGGAAGGCTCTTAAATCTTTTGTCTCCCGTTCGTGAATAACTCTTTACTCCCTGGACCAGAGCGTCGGGAACTTTAGATCCCATTCCACACCGTCCCATCGGAGAATCAACTCGAAACTCTTCCTCCTCGCACAAAACCCTTTTGAAATATTTCGACTGAAAACGTTTTGTGTTTCAGTGTGTGCTTTCTTGCATTGGTGGTGGTTGGTGGCCTGATTCGATGCGAGTCCGAAAAGTTTTCAATCACTTATTCATGGCCTCGTCTCCTTCCAGCTCCATGGTATCGACGTTCTCCACTGAATGAGCTCCATAAACGTGAATTGATAAGTACGACTTTGCCATCGATTCGAGCGGCGGAAACTCAGGATGATGCCGATGTAGTAAACCTCAAATATTCAGCGGTGGAATCAAGTGTCGTAGGGAGGATAAAAGTTTTCTGTAGTCTAAAAATTTACGGTGTGGAAATGACTTCAGTCACGAATCTTATGCTTTAACTCACGGGAGTGTTTTCAAGGTCAAGTAATGTCCTATTTCTTTGTTTTAATAAGGCCAAATCCAAGGAATGTGACGGACCTATAATACAGTAGGTTTCAATACAATAATTAAAGATGAGGTTTAGCTGGTTAAAATGTAATGTCAATACAAGAAGACCTGGCAACCTTAAAATAATTATGTGCATTTTTTAATAGGGTTCGAAAGACTCATTTAAAAATCACGTATTGCATGTGCATTCTTTGAATAGAATTTGAAAGATTCATTCAAGAATCTCGTATCATATATCGCATAGAGCTCGTGAGATAGCATATGGTCCCTACGCAAAATCACAAATTTGACTTGGGCGTGTCCACGGCTCATAGCATCCACATGGGGGGGTGCTGGTGAAAGTTTTTCACCAGCACCCCCAGCATTTTCATTTGGGAATTCACTGAAACCACGCGCGTTTGCTACCCAAGAGGCACCCTCCCTTTTACTCGTAATTCTGCACACATTGAAGGACCACTTGTTTTGTACAAGATTTAAATAACTGTTTACCTGCGTCAAAGTTTTAAACAATACCAATTGTTATATTTATTATTAAACATTGCCGTGGTATATTCACACTGAAGGAAACATTTTAAGGAAAAATGCTCGTCATTAGTATGAATTGAAATTTGTCCTGAAATGTTTTCCCTGAATCAAACTAATTTAACGTGTAGAACATCAAAAACGGAGGTATGCTGAGTCACTGTTGGTAAAAGTCAAGACATTAGATTAGAGTAGTCAGAGTACCTATATTTGGCACGGATTTTTTATTCAGTTTATTTTACTAATGATTCAAGAGATCTATCTCTATAAGCTGAGCTAGTTCTTTTTGTGTGCCCGCAAATGTGTGCCTCTGCCAACTTCAAATAGATACTCAATCATTCCCCGGAAGAAGTCTGTTAAGCTATCGCATAAATAATATTCACCACCTGAATAATTGCTCCTCAAATCATACATGTCCTGTGGGCGTCCACAAACCTCTTCTGGCTCGTGGCAAATTGGGAAGACGGAAAAAGCCAGTCCCCGTACAAATTTGACTTAGGGCAAATAAGAAATAAAAGAACAGAAAAGAGGCGGGAGAATATGAACTGAAGGGCGGTCTGGGGGCGGGAGGGAAATATTTTCATAATTCACCCCCTTACAGCACAAATCCATTAACAAGGCTACCAAGTTTTCCTTCTGACCACCCGCCACTCCCCCCAGCCCCGCCCACCCCAGCGAGTCGAACACTCTCCCCCCCCCCGCCCACCCACCCACCAATTGGGGTCCGCTCTTACTCCGGGTCAAAATTCGAAGCTACTTTTTTCTCTTTCTTCTCCCTCTCTCGATGCGTCCCGCCTCACCGGGGGTTGGATGGGAGAGGGAGACGGGGTTGGGCTCGGTCTTTTCAGCACGGAGAAACCTTTTTCCCTCTGATGTGGAATCACCTCGACCCCCCCCCCCCCACTTCCCCGGCCTGCTCCCCCCCCTCGAACACCCACCAACCCCCACCGCAAAACCGCACCCACTCCGTGCGGCGAACACTTGAGCTAGAATCTCTCTTTCTCTCCTTAGAATGCCATTTGTATGCTGATTCCACCCTTCGTCCATCGAATCCTTTTGTTTCTTCACGCCCTGGCTGCTCCAAAAACTTCGGAGATCCCCGCCTTGCCCCGCTCTCCAGTCCCCTCCCCCGCCCCGCCCGGCTCCTCTGGACCCGAACTCCCCTCCCCTCCCGGCCCATCCCGCCTCCACCCCCGCCTTCCCCCACGCCCCCGTCCTCCCCTCCCCCCTTGGCCCACATTCCGCCTCACCGCACAAACCTATCTCACGGTTCCTCCCCCTCCAACCTCACCCCCTCCCACTGCTTCTACCTCGTTTTCTTCCACTTCCCTTTCATTATTTATTTTAGACCGCCTTCTCTCTCTTTCTTTTTTTCCTCCCCCTCCTCATTCCCCGGCCAGACTTCTCTCATGGACCCACGGACATGATCCCTTTCTCTGTGCGATGGGAGGACAGGAAGTAGCGTTCGGGAGGGGACGGAGGGATGAATGGAAGAAAAGAGCTTTTGTGGGTTGTGTGAAGAAAGGAGACGGATCCTTAAGAGCTGTTTCCTCACTCCAAATGTCACATTCATACCTCCAATCATGTGACTGTTTGAGGTTATTATTTTTTTCCTCCTCTTGAAATGGTGTCGAAGTAGGGAACTGTCTCACTTTCAACGTAGATTTCGCAATGGCTGTATTTCCGCTATTTTTGACACAGCGGAAAACTGTCTGCTCTCTTGTATTGGGCTAGGGATCTTAGTGAATGTTCCCGTGCTCATTTCTCCCCGGATGAGTTGGTAATTATTTTATATTTGTTATTAGGTGAATAAATTATGCATTTCAATTTATGGCTTGACTCTTAAAATTTATTTTTTTTAAATTCATGCTACCATTGGCAGAATTAAAGGGGAAACCTTTTTTGTAATATTGTAATGATCAGTAAATTGCAAGGCATAGAAGACTAATCTGGAGGAAAATTACTAATTTATGTTTATGATACGATTGCTATATGTTGGATGAATATAGTTCTCATGAAATGTGCTGGAATCGAAAGGAATTACTCGAGGTTAACGTCAAGAAGATTGATTACATTTTTAAATGCAAATGTATTGTACATATTTCCTTGGATGTTCATTTAAATGGGTATTTAGCAATGTTCTCCTCTTTCTATCCGCAAACAGAAGATATTCCCAATATACTTAAAGCATTTATGTTCCCTCTGGGTTTTTTTGTATATCAACAAAATTTTTTTGTTTGGCGAAGAGAGTAAATTTTCATTCCGTTGATTACAACATATCGGAGCACATTTCAAGGAAGCCTACGACATAACTATGGAACTTTGTCAGCAAATGGGGAACACTTTCACTTTTTCTCGAGTATATCGATCACCGCCGGGTATTTGTCTACTAGTGATTCCTTGAATCTCTCTCGTTTTCCTTTTTACGTATTTTCTGGCAGTCAGAGCATTACCGGTTCACTTCACCGGAAGAGTGTCGTGTAATCTCCATAGAAGCTTCTCCGAATTAAAGTTGATTACCATACATTTTCCTATCCCCTCGACCCCTCGTTCACCCCTCGTCACTATGTGCTCGTCTATTTTGGATTTTTTGCTACTTTTAACATTTGGCCTCCATATTTTGCACTCAACCGCCCTTTTCCAAGGACCTTCCATAAATTTGCTTGCAAAATCCAAGGTATACCTGTATGCCCGCCAGGACCATTCTGTCAACTTAGTTTTAAATTTGTTTATTTGACGAAGAACTATTCTGAAGAAGAAAATGTTTCAGGATAAGCTGTTATATGTCATGCAATGCTGTTAGAGGTTAACTGCACCATATCATACGAGTGTATAGGATACCAACATGTCTTTCAATTGATTTTTTGTTTTCTGGTTTTAAATCATGAATTATGAATGAATGATAAACTCCTGAATTAAATTGATAGTTACATTTATAAATATTCATTGAACTAAAATTTCGTAAGTAATTACTTTGTTTATCAACTATTCAGAGACATTTGTGGCAATTTTTATTCTCTAATTTATGTTACGTTCTCCGTTTATACGATTAAATGCTATTTAATGAAATAACTAAAATTTTTCTGATTCTTAGCTTAAACCACGCATGGATAGCTTGAAAAATTCAAAGGGAGAGTGATACACTTAACGAAAAATCCTTGAACTTGCCTCAATAACGGCAATCACTAGGAATGTGTCCTCAATTGAATTTATAAAGTATATTCCTTAAAAGCCTAATTGATATCACAAAAGCTTTTTTATAACAGTTCTCTTTTTCCACGTGCGTGGATCGGGTAATGGGGTATCAGCGTAATAGGCCGGTAATAAATTTTCCCTCCAAGCCCTTAACCTTTGTTTCGCAAACGGCGGAGCCGTGTGATCAAGGCCTTTTCTCTCGTAGGCTGAAAGTTAAAAGTGACATTTTTTTTCAAATAACGATCCACCTAAGCGATGTAGTCATTTTTTGTCGTGCTTCCCATTTATCAGAGAGCTTGGAATACTCATTAGAATCACGCGTTAAAAGTAGCTCCATTCACCGCATCCGAGATTCATCACATTTCACCAATTTACTCTTTGCCATTTATGCTAAAGCTCAGCGATGCAATTGCTATGAAGTACCTTTTTGACTTTCACCCATAATGAACGTAGTTCTACCGTTACGCTGCCGACAGTAGCACAACGAGACTATTTTTGGCGACCTAATTCCCGAAAAGGACATTTTTCTCTGAAGTGACTCTAATATGGTAGTCCTTCAAAGTCTTAAAAAAGCACAAAGTCCATCATGCTCATCAATAGGGCGCCAGGCTCAAACGCGAGTCCCTGGCCTCTGTACCATTATTGGAAAGCAAACCCCAAAGCACGAGGGAAGATTGGAAACCCTCTTCTTTCATGTCGTCTTAGTTTTCCTTTGATCGACTTTTTTCCCCCTCAGACGATGTTAATTGCGAAAAAAACAGTAGATAAAAATCAAATGAGAGGAGATGGAAAAAATGGAAAGGGAGGGTAGGAAAAGATTAATTAGCATATTAAAGTGACAAAAGGAAATTCATTTTCCACGGGCTCCTTTATATCCGGGTACGAAAAAGAAACAACGGTAAATTAAAAACATATCCTTTGATTTTTCCATGACAATAAGTTGCTGCCACTTAATAATTGGTTACAAAATTGGGAATATATTACCGCCGAAAATCAAGCCTTTGGTTTGCTGGAAAACAGAAAATTCCTGTAAATATTCCTCCCAACAAATTTGGTGATAGGACTCAGATTATCAGTTACCTCGAGACAATTATTTTCACTGTCAAGCAATGTATTAAATTCACATTCAATTAACTCCCCACGAATTTTAAGGGAGACAAATAGCTGCAAATTTTTACTATGTTAATAATATTGAAATGTTACGTAAAAATGAGCTTCATTAATGGAAAATGGAGCCCCTTATTTAATTAAATATCTCCACTTTTAAATCTTGCGCCAAAAAATATTATTTTCGCCTTAGCATCAATTTAGGGTAAAATAAGTAGCCGTTCCCTTAAATAGTGATTTTGTTTTCATAGTAGAGAGTTATAGATGTCAAAATATATTAAATTGTCTCATGACATTTGGGAAAAAAAATTTGGTGGAAAGGGGACCTGGAACCTACTAAGCTGTCTGAAAGATGAGACGGTATTTTAATTATAATAGCAAATGTTATATATTACCAACAGTGATACTTAATTACCGTTTCGTTCTATCACGCACTCATGAGATTATACTCGAAATAAAATTGGATACAGTAGCTGATTATTTCTCATAATTTCCACAGTGGTCTAACAGCCTAGCCCAAAGGCTGGGGGATAATTAATTCCTAATCAGATGAAAATACTTTTTTTAAATTTATGGCTTAGCATTGTATTGTACCTCCATAACTTAAGGTATTACACGGATGCTTATTCATGCTATACTGCGACGCCGATTTCTCAATTTTTTCACAATTTCGTCGTGCTGAACTTACTTTTACAAGCAATCACGTAAACTTAATAATATTTCTTACCCATTAATAAGTTTCCGAAAAGGAGAAAAAGTGAGGCAAAATTTATCATAAAATGTTGCCGTCAACAATTCCTCACATCATATCAAAGTTTAATTCCAGAGGTTGGGTGACCAAACCTCTGCTGCAAGGCGTTCACCGTTAGGCATTGAAATAAAGGACATGAAGCGATTCGGGAGCAGCAGGCTTGGTATTGTTGAAATCATCATTCTCTGGGAATAAAAAAGACGCTGGTGTTTAATTTGCCAGGACTTTGGTGGAAAATAATTAAGCGACGCGGAGCAATGTTTCAGTCCTGGGAATTCGTCCGGTTAAGTTCATTCTCCTACTGTTTCTTTCTATCGGCAAGTTTCCAAGAATGGTTTGTTAGAGGAGCAGGCTGCATATATATGTGTAACGGCAAGTGCATGACGACAAGCGTCGCCAAGAGGGTGTGATGCTCGACTGCGTGTTCTCGTCTTCCTGCGCACTCCGCCGACAATTACTCTGGGAGTCCTCCGCCGTTTCCCGTCCCGCCCTCCCCTCCCAAACGTGCCTCCTTGTCGTCCCGTTGCCCGCCTCGCCTCCCTTCCTTCTTCCAATTCATTCCAAGGTGCTATCTCCATTGATCCACGACGAGAAACTTGGATGCAAATGAGCGCGAGAACGTCACGAGAGGCGAGCGCCTGTGTCACCATAGCCCCGGGAATGGGTGAATGGGTGTAAACAAGGCGCTTCCCCATTGGACTCCGGGCTTAATTACTTCATGCTTGTTATGCACGGGCCCTCTTGGGGTTTTATTGCCCGCGACCTCGTGCTCAAGCGACCATTATATTCGTCTATCCCGCTCTCTGTCACTCCCCCGAGTCCTTTCACGTCAAGTGGCGTGGACGCAATGATTGGTTGGAATTGGAGCCGCCACTCAAACAAGACCGCTGAATTGGGGCAGTGGAAGAATTAAAATGTTTACGCTTGGCTCGTCGGAGTGGCCCTCGGAAGCAAATAAGCGGCGCGCGTTGGCTGGAGAGGTGCTGGCAATCGGTCGTTTAAACTCCGGCGAATATTATGTGAGACTCACCATGAGGCAAGTGTAAATTTTAAATTTATATTTATTTTCGAAGATATCAGTGTGAGACAGCATAGGAAAGGAACAGGGAATCATGGAAATCGGCGTACGAAGAGACTGAAATTCATGGTCGGGGACTAATATTTCCCGAGACACTATAATAAATGCCGAGATAATATGGAATCATTCCATTTTGTACGCTTCCAGCTGTTTATTGGCATGGTACTGCGTGATTACTAATGTTTAGGCTACAGTTTTTGTTAATAACAGCAAACAGTGAGTGGTTGAATTGCTGGAATAGAGCTGAAACCTTGCAACTGTTCCTAGGAGCGTAGCTCATCAAAGCTATTTGATTTCGTCAATCGTCATGGGTAAAAATTAAATGCCCGCTAAAGTGCTTTGTAATGTGAAATTAGAAAACCTAAGAACGAAAGACATCTTTACCTATGGTTAAGGGATTTACAATAGGAAATTGGGAAATTAAATAAAATATATATGCAGGGAAACAGGTTCGATACACATCGCACTTTGAATTTTGCTGTTTTCTTGCCTTAGTAATAAAAAAATATAAATAAATAAATAAATATATATATATATACACTAGTAAATGGGTGCTTGCAATTTGCAAGCAAAAGGGGAAAATTGAATGATAGTAAGTTGTAAATCATTTAAAACAAAAGCAAAAAGGTCTTACTGCTTACTATAGCAAAGCGGTTAAACTAAATTTTCGAAATAATGAACCAATTTTTAAAAATCGGTGGGAGAATTTTAAACCTTGGTCTATTGGCTAAATTGCTCTCTAAGTTTCATGTTGTAGGGACTTTTTATTTACAAATTCGAGAAAGAACTTTGTTATACACGGAAAATGTTAATTTTACTCTTTAAAAAACTGAATCCTTTATGGTCCGGAACTCGGAGAAATTCCGTGGTTGTTTTTACATAATAATGCATTGAAAAAACATAAGAGCGTAATAAATATGCTTACAAAGCCAACGAAAATTCTCAAAGTAGCGATTAATAAGCAATTTAAAAGAATTGACGAAACCTAGGCTTGATGGAGTGGACACTTGAAGATGAAAATGGCATTGTAATTGAAAATTGCATGCAAGTTTTAGATGTGATGTTTCTCTGTAAAACCTGAAATGCGAGAGCAAAATGCTTGTGAACCTCATCGTACTTCTGAAGGTTACGTGATAAACCAAAGTTAATAAAATGATCAAGAACTTCTTACCTTGAATGACTTGGCCTTTAAATTAAAATCATTAGCAGCTCTAAGCTATGAGGGCCGAATAAATGTTTTTTCTCGGGCCGCATAAAATATTTCGTGGGTAGCAAAACGGCCCACGGGCTCCAGGGGTTCCCTATTTTACAATGAATTATATGCTTTAGAATGAAATGTGTAATAATCATTTGTAGTTAGTGGATTGTAAGTGAATATCAGCAAATAGTATAACTTAAGGATCCTAACCGTGAATGAATAAGTCCATTTTCAATATAAATGCATTGGATGTTGTAAATTTGTTTTACGAAATTTAAATAATAAATTTGAAATACGCACCAAGAAGGTTAAATTTACTTGAATGCAGCCTTTAAATAGCCAGCGTTTATGGTCCTGCAAGCCTCGGAAACAATGGAAAAATTGCTTAGCAACGAAAATGAAAAAAGATTGAAATTTTCTTGAATTTTGAGTTTAAACTTCAAATATTTCAATTTATCGATTGATAGACAAAAATCGGTTGCAAGAATTAAATTCTTTAATTTTTTGGCCTAATTTTGGTCAAAAAATGAAACTTTTATCTCAATTATTTCATATTTTAATGAATGAAAGAAAATTACTCTACTCGGAATTTATTCGTTTTTCCCATTTAAACCCATTAAAAAACAAAATCCTATCTGGACTCGAAACTAATGAAAAAGATTGAAATTTTCGATTTTTTCCTGACTCGACACCAAATTAAAACCCTCCCTTAAAAATTTCAACCTTCTATCTCAATTAGAAATGCCCAGGAATTCGTATCAATGAGTGAGTGAGTGAGTCAGTTTTGTAGCTTTATATATTACTAATATATATATATATATATATATATATATATATATATATATATATATATATATATTATTTTTTCTTTCTTTTGAAATTATCATTTTTATGATTGTGTCATGCAAGTAACCTTTTTATGTTATTTAACCCTTTAACTTATTTTATGTACACTTTAAGTATCGTTTAAAGTATCTTATAACTACGTTCTTTTGTGGATTTTAACAAAAAGCTGCAATACTACCTTCTATGTGACATAGCAAGGATTTCGTGTGGGGGGGGCGGGCCCATGCTGAGCAAAAGCTGGGATGGGGATTGATAATGTTTTTAATTCAGGAGCCGAATTGATTACAACAAATATGTTCAGGCAAGTAAGAGTATTATTACGACTGTAGCGTAACAGCCCGTTTTTATTATACTGCCGGTAAAATTACTGAAATAATAGAATACCCACAATTATTTTTTTGAAAGTTACATAAAAATGTTAATTGAGAAATAGCTATGTGGATGTACTTAATTATAGAAATGAATTCCATGAAATATTCTCTCAGGCAGGGAATGTTTCAAGAGATGTTAAGAAACAAAATACTACGAATTTGCCGTTTAGAAGAAATTCAGGTTCGTAAAATTTGAGTTGATAACAGCATCATTATTCCAACCCTTTATCGTAGCAGAGCACATTCCGATTTCCGATTCCGTGTTTCACGAGTATTTTTTTCAGAATGACTGTGTTCATACAAGACTTCGCTCCAAATTATAACATAAACCCTTGTGTAGAGACGCATGGGATATGCAATCATCAGTAGCTTAAGCAGAACTCGGCCTCTGATGCTTCTTTAAAGACTGAATAATGTATGAGGTAAATCAATTTTAGGCGACTAACTATTTCACTCTAAATATTTGAGAATTATTGTTCTGCTTTATTTTATGATCATGTAACACACTAATAGAGCACTAATATCATTGCCAGTTAATTACTTATCGAGACCAAATGAATGCCTATCACCCAATCAAATTCCCAAATTATTCTGCTATGAATTTCAAAAAAATAAATGCTCCCGGAATACTACTGTGTTCTCTGGAAATTCTCCATGGTTGCTTCGTTGCAGCATACATCCGCATGAATATAAACACGTTAAAGATGTGAACCTGCATGAACTGAAAGGAAAAAAGGTAAAAATTTATTTTAAGATATACAGTCACAGATATATTGAAATGTTTTAAATCTATATATTCCTCATAATAGATGCAGATTTTCTTTTTACGTGTATTGTTGTGTCTTAACATATAGGTGAAATTTAATTTTTTATCCTGTTTATCTCCTGGAGTTTGTTATTTAAGCTGAATGTTACTGATTTTTATTGTGTCATCATATAAGCGCCTTCGAGTAATATTATTCAGGGTATGACCATGGACTTCAGTAAATCTGAATTAACTGAATCTGAATTGGTCGCGCTATGAGATTTTCTCTCAAACCAAATTTACAAATGTGCTCACTTTGTAATCATGAGTTAGAATACGTTTCCTTTCCTTCTAGTTGACTTTTTATCTCTTCCTATCGACCCACCGTCTCAAAAAGTATAGAGAAAGCGTCCGAAGCTGTGTAATGATATGTCTGATACCGTTGGCTACGAAGTGTGAGACTTTTTCTCATCGCGCGACCACTGACGTTAGTGTTTTTGTATCACTCAGTTGCGTTACACTCTCGCAGCATACGGGCAAAGTTGATTCATTTCGTGGAGAATAGCGAAATGAGTCAGGTATGAAGGACGCTTATTTACCACAATGAGCCGAGGGAAGAAACTGGTTGAATTAGCACTCTTTAAGAATGCAGGTAGGCTTTTTCATGTTTTAGTTCCTAGACTACTTTTCCTATCAATACTGATATTTTTACATTTCTGGATTGAAAATTTACCAGCCTAAATGAATAACAAGCAGTCTTCTAATAATCAAACTCCTTAGTTCTAGAAAATTCATAAATTCTGAGGGATTCCCATGCATCTGGAGACTTGTCGGATAACCGCGACGAGAATCAAGTCTGTGATGGAAGTGACAGTGACAATGAGAGTGAGCATAGTGATCATTGCACAGATACGGAACCTTCTGCTTCAAGCGATCCCGAGAAGGAAGAATGTGTGAATATTGCTGGACGGAAAGTGGTGACTTATTTCGGCAGGGATCAACAAACACAGTGGTCAGTGAACCCTCCTCGCACTAACATAACGTCCGAACTAGGAAACATAACATTGTATTACATCTCCCAGGAGTCCGAGCTGTAGCTAGGGATACAAAGACATGTGTAGAATGTTGTAAATTGTTTTTTCCGGACACAGTAATGGACATTGTGAGACACAAAAATATGTATTTAGCGAAAATCCGCCAAAATTACGACCGCGAAAGAGATTGTAACGATACAAACTTTTACGAGCTAAGTGAATTACTGGGACTGCTTTATTTGGCTGGTGTACAAAAAGCCCAGCATACAAACACATCTGAGCTGTGGAGTGAAGACTGAACTATGCCAGAATGTTTCAGGGCTACAACTTCAATGAGGAAGTTTTACTTACTATTGCGTGCGTTGATGACATGAATAGCAGGGAAACACGAAAGCTGACATACAATTTGGCACCAATAAGAACATTATTTGATGGATTCATTGCACGGTGCTTAGCTATTTACTGTATCGGGGAGTATGCCACAGTTGATGAAATGTTGGAAGGTTTCAAGAGCATTGCGATAATATATCCCAATATGTTGATGAAGTGTTGGAAGGTTTCAAGGCAGATTGCGATAATATATCCCAAACAAACCTGCTAAGCACGGCATAAAAGTGTATGCTCTTGTAGATTCCCGCACGTTCTACACCAGCAAAAATAGAAATATATGCTGGCCGGTAACCCAGTGTCCCGTATCAAGTTGAAAATAGCGCTTTCAGTGTCGTCAAGCGTATTGTCAGTCCAATTATAAATACCGGAAGGAATATCACTATGGAAAATTACTTCACATCAATACCACTGGCAAAATATCTTTTGGAGTATAGAACAACCATTTTAGGTACATTACGGAAAAATAAGAAAGGGATCCCTCCAAATTTTATCAATTCAAAAGGAAGGTCAGAAAATAGCAGTATGTTTGCATTTTCATCCCATGGTGTGATATTATCATGTGTTCCCCTAAGAAAAATGTGCTACTTCTGTCTACACTCCATTTCGATAACAAAATAGATGAAAAATCAGGAAACTTAGAAAAACCAGAGATAATATCATTTTACAACATGACAAAAGGAGGCGTAGATGTGGTAGATGAGCTAAAATCTCTATACTCTGTGGCTAGAATCAGTAATTGGTGGCCTCTTACAGTATTTTTTTCTATGATGAACATTGGTTTATAAATAGTCAGATAATCTACAGGGAGAACACCCACGAGAAAGTAGAAATACGAGTATTTTTGAAGACATAGGCGCTAAATCTTATAAAACCACATCTAACTATTCGTTCTTCAATACCACACCTACCAACAAATTTACGTCATTCTATTGCGAGAGTGGTAGGAATTGAAGTTAAAAAATATTATAGGAATGAGAATGCTATTCCTGGGTTTTGCTCATTCTGTCCCCGAAGGAAAAATAGGAAGACAAAGAAACTTTGTAACACCTGCGACAGAGCAATTTGCCCATAGCACACAAAATATTCATGTCCAAAATGCAATGTGATTGAGTAATTTTGTTTGAAATTTCGGGAAGATGTGATTTATCCTGTTTATGCTAAAAGCAGATATTTTAAAGCAAATGTATGAGTCATAAGATTTTATGCCCTTATAAATAAATATTTCTTCATGAGAATGGTAATTTCCTGCATTTGTACCCAATGATATAATCGCAAGTAAAATTAGTAATGATTACGTAATTGTATCAGTATTGTGTGTATGTGGTCATAATTGATTCGAATGAACGTTAGATAAATAAATTAAATCTATAAAAAGTGTAATATATTACCAGTGAACGCTCTATGATATATATGACAGTGTGAGAAAAAGTCTCACACGCGGCCACTCCCGTGATAGGTAGCCTAGCGACCACTCCCGTGATAGGTAGCCTAGCGACCACTCCCGGGTTAATAAATATTTTTTCACCTAAACACTTTTATAACAGTTTGTATGAATTTGGTAAATCACCATATTTACCATCAAGGGCAGAGAATACTTCTACAACCAATATTTGTACGTACACTACACGCTTTAGTAATATTTAGTTGTAATTAAAAATATACGAATTGAGTTATTATGCCTTCATGGAACTTTTAATATTATTCTCCATGTGTCCTTTAAACTAACTTTAAACATTTTTAACTTAGCAAATGGTCACAACGCGGAAACGATTGCATGTAGATTGCTTCTTATGATATTAGGATCCATCCATTTATTTTACGATAGGGCTTTTGGTATTACCAATAATGAGAACCCTCATGTTGACCTGCTTTCTGTGACGCTATTTTTTTGCATGAATGATTGTGGAGATAAGGAATGCACCTGGCTTTCTGATTTTTGCCTTGAAGTAATATATGAAGCTGATATGTAAAAAAATAACTGGATCAAAATATCTTTGAAATTTTGTTATGATGCCTCTATGTTTACGTCAAATGCTTTACTCGGTGCTTATTGGCTAATTAGACATTGAATATGTAAAATGTTTGCATAATATTATTGCATTGTTGTCAAATATTTGAAATTAATTACAAATATTACCTCATAGGTCTCTTTTCTAAATATATGCAGAAGCCGTGCGGTGAATACTTTTGCCAGAATTATATTTTTTAATGATTTTCTAAATAAAGAAAGAAAATTTTGTTCTTATAACCTTCTTGAATTTTGTGAAAACATTTGGCTAAATTATCTGCTATTTTTAAGTGAAAATCTTTGTATGAATGTGTATTATACGAAAGCGTACTCTACCATATGACAGTCTTATGCCGGACAAAAACCTGATTCGTTCTTAACTGATAACTCATTGCAATGCCTTATTTTTTACTGAGAATTTTGCCTTAAGAATTTTCTCGGAAATGTCTCAAATAGAAAAATATGTATTAGTGATATAGTTAAAATAATATGTATGGGATACTATGGATAAAATATGTTAAAATTATTTAATGGCAATTGTATTCAACTTCAGTTCAGCAAAAAAGACATCCTAGAAGTAGTTTGTGAATGAGTAAGTGGAAGTCTAAAGAAACAGGAAGGGGTTTATACCGATGCTTAGGGAACTTCTTGCGCAGGTAATACCGTTGTAGGGTTTCGAAAATTTGATATTTGAAGTATATGATTTACCATAATAGTGATTTTCATAGCATGTCTGATCATTTATCCATGCCGATACATGAATCTTAGTATTACTGTTTCAATGCAATACGGTGACTATTAGAGTGTCGCAGCATACAATGGCTTTCTCAAACTCATCAACAGAGCAGTTCTTATCTTTAATAATATTGGCCATTTATCCCTGTGAACTATAGCACCTTAGTCTTTTTCATCTATTCTACAACATATGAGTGACCCATGATTAGACTGACGTGATGGCCTTTCTTCAAAATGGTAGGAACATTTTAAAAATTTCGAAGATTTTGGATATCACTGAACTAATTCATATAATTTATGTTGGCTAGCCGGCCTGTCATGAGAAAATTTATGTACGCCCTAAGAAAGCGAGAGGCACATTTGCAACTTCCAGGGAATTACAGAAGTGATATTAATATAACTTATTTGTGTGGAAGGCAAGCCTTACAAGGGAGGTAATTTAATTTATTATTTATAAGGCTTGGTTTCGAGTCCATTTTCAGACATTATTTTTTTTTATGACCGTGCCACTTGACTGATTTCCCTCAAGTTACTTATGAAATGTCTATAACCTGATTCGGAGGGTAATATGAGAGGCTATAATCGTACTTGTACTTCCAGGAAGGATTTAGTCGAGGTCACATTGAGGCATTGTGAAAGTGACGCAAATTAACCTTGAACGCGCTTCTGAGCTCTAGAAAATCTTCCTAATTGTTCCCAAGCGCATTATTCCGCATTCATGGTTGGTTAATTTCCCCCTTTGAATGATCTCTCAATATGGCCTCTGCCTAGGGCACAATGCAAATTGCCTAAGGGGTTGATTACGCCTAAACATATCCTATTAGAAAATGCTAGCCGAGATGAAACTTAAGTTGGGCCTCCAGGAGGGCCATGATATCACAGGATAGTTTGGCTACAACAGGAAATGACGCATTCATTATTTCCGGAAAATGTAATCAATTGTCGCATCTAAATTATGTACTGATGATGGAGGAGGAATACTGAAGAATCATATTGGGCAATGCATTTGGAGATGAAATCTTTCTTTCGGCCATACATTCGTTGCTTTGAAAGAAAAACTTTATTTTCAATCGGCTAAAACTGTTAGAAATATTTTCTTCTCCCATCATATTTTTTTAAATGTATATTTTCATGAATTGTGGCTATGGATTGTAAGCATCCACTGACCCAATGCATACAATGATTAAGTTGCGTAGCGAGAACAAATTGAATACATTACTAGGATACACTCGCATAACCGAAAAAAATTGACGAAATCGTAAAATAAAATGTCAACCACGTAATAAAGATAGCGTCTGATGGTTGCCCTGGGAAAAGAGGGTGCGGAACGAAAAGGGTGTGGCGGCTGGAGTTGCAGGAACGTGGTTAGTGAGTTGATATGCTACACTGACATATCGGCAACTTGAAACTGTATTTATTAAAAAGGATATCTATAAACATTAAGTATCCAAGTAATTAATAAATATTATTTAACAAGGAATTAATAAACAAGGAATTACGGGGAATCCCATGTCTGTTAATGCAAGTAAACGGCCGTAAGCCTATACTACTACAATTGTTGGACATTTAAATAAAACCAAAGTTGTCACTCGAAAGATTCTTCTTGTTAAATCTTCGCGAAATATCGTTATGTCCCTAGGGCTGGTCTCCGATGCCTCCTCCAATAATTCCTCAGCGAAAGTATTGCCTCTTTAGCTATGTCGGATTCACGAATTAACACCTTATGGACTGTGGGTTGCACGTAGAACCATGGATATAATGCTACGAATTCTTCAACTGTTATCCAACATCAATCGTTGAAGACTATTTCATTGAGTGACAAGCCTATTTTAAAAGAAGTGAAAAGTAATTTACTGCAGATTTAATTCGCAAAAATATTCCTTAGTAAAAACTCCACCAAAAAATCATTTAAATTAATTATGTCATGGATTTTTTTGGCGTTTCATACAAACGCTGTTTAGTCAAAATCTGAATGCCCGAACCACATAGACAACACGCCTATATGAAAGCCCTACCAGTTCTTTCAGCCATCAGTCTAGGAGCATCAAAGAAGCGTCATCCAGTATTAACGTCACCCGTTTTCCCAAGTCCTCTCTTTGGTCCATACATCTACAATTAGGCTCATCTCTTTTCTAAACTCATTTTGAAGAAAAGACTTCCTGGCTTTAAGTAGCTCTTACTGTTTTCACTTCTTCCATGATCAAAACTCCATCCGTGTAAGCAGTATTTTTAGTAAGCCTTACTCTCTCGTTACTAGGATATAGTTTATTGTGGTCCTGACTAAGGCTTATGTTACATAAATCCTGTACTGGTTTTATGTTAGGTACATTGGGATTATCATTGACAAAGCCTCATTTTCTGACATTTCAGTCTGGGCAAGGTCCGATCCCTTCCATTTTTAAGTACTCTCTATGCCATAGTCAGTGTGGTATTGGTCATTTCTTTATGCATCTCAGAAGCCTCCCGTTTCACGGTTGATGCGAATGACAGTGTTTCTCGCGGAATAAGAAAGTCGTAGACGTTCTATTATTTTTTGTTTTTTATTGCTCGCTGGAGTATTCAAAATATTTCTCCGACGACATCATTGCAACAAAAAACTACGATTCCACAGTACAAGAAAAATCCAATAAACTAGATAAGCAATGACACATGAAAATTTGACTGGAAATATCAACAATAAAGAGAGATGGTCAGTACAACGACTTCATTCCGAAACAATGGTAGGTAAGGTAATATGACAGCATGGTTAATTTTCGTCTCAAAACCATAACAAAGAGATAAATGATTGACACTTTATGTGTGTACTTTGTAAACAATACTTATTAAGAAGTGGATTCTGGCAAAACCTATTGACTGTTCCTCAACCAAAAGATAATGCACTGAAGCGTCGCCAAAAAAATCGTGGAGAAGTAAACATTTCCTTAAACCACAAGGACACGTCAACTCGGGCAAATATCCACGAAAAAAACCTAATTATTATGGATTTTTCAAGCCTGTCAAGATATTCTTGTTCCAAAAATATGCTCGGAGACCGCACATGAGGACCCGCACTCTCATAAAACGACCCTTTTTCACACGGTCTTCCTTCCTTAGAAGGTGATCTCGCGAGGCCCTAGCTACTTAGTGTAGGGTCAACTTGCTACAACGGCTGCTAGTTGGTAGAGGCATTTGTTTCACAATTAGTTTGTATTACCGTCAAAAGTAACATGTATCTCTCAAGACGGCCAAAATATGGAGTAGCGTAGAAATGTGGCCTGAAAATTTAGGGTTAGCTTCTGCATTGCGTGCGAAGAAACTGGTCTCAACGCCACCAAGGATTTCAGCTATCCATATGGGGAAATAGGCATTGGTTTCTCCGTGATGCCTTGGATCAAATAACTGTACGTCAGTCTACCTACTAGCAGTGTCCCTGTGGTGTCCAGCCGCCGGCGGGCAGAGCCAACTACGCCGCGCCATTAAAAATTCAATTGCGTTTTCGGGGACGCAAACGGGCACAAAAAACCTCTTCGGACGAAAACTTTGAAGAATGTCTTGCATGAATACCTCGGCGTCCTAGTGCAAATAAAGGTATTTTAATGCTTAAGTTAAAAAAATATATTAAAATCAGTTTCCGCCATATTGTTTTATAGAAAATTCAAATAAAACTCAAATCATGGACTAATTACATTTACTTAAAACAATAAATTTTTAGTAGAATTATATAGACCTTAATTCCACATTTTAATTCCAAAGGGTACTGCAACAGTTTTGAATTCGTAGGTCTTCAGAAAAAATCGTACACGGGCGTTTTTCACGAACATTGTCCAAATTTGAGCCGCTGCTAATTGCTAATGAGTGAAAACTGTGGAAAATGAAATCCGGCATCACATGTCAATATACATCGGGAGTAACCACTTTTCAAATCGGGAGTAGCTACTTTTCAAATTCCACGTTGAAAAGAGCACATTTGGAATTTTGTCCAGATTTTTTCGATTTCACCCCACTGTGCGTCCGACTGCTCATTACGAAAGGTTTCCGCAACAGTTTAACATGTTACATCCGACAGACTTGTGGAGAGGTACTGATGTCTTCTTCCTTGGCATGGATACCCCCAGAATGTGTTTAATTTATCCTAGATGTCCAGAGACGTTCACCAAGTGTGATGTCACCGTATCTGGGCTGGGCGCGTCGTGCATGTGCAGAGAAGTCCACCTTTGTGAAGCTCGGCCAAAACCGAGGGCAGAGACCGCGGGGCACGCCACTCGTCGCCCGGTGTCTCTCTCTCATCTCCGGTCGCTCGGGGTTAACCTTTCCGCCCCCCGCACACGCCCGTGATGCTCGGCCGCACAGGACCCTTGTGCGGTGACTTCCCCCGCCGTCGAGGAGTGCGCTTCAGCCGAAGCCTGACACGGCCACCCCCGCACTCAACCGATTCTTCCGGGCAAAAAAGCGGAGCAAGCTGTTTGTGGAGGGCACTTGAGAGACGAGACTATCCGTGCTCCGCCGGCTTCGAGTGGGCCCAGAGCCGTCACCTCCCCCAGCCGCGCGAGTGTTTGCGGGTACGTTTGGGCAGAGGGCACGCCGACGGGAAACGATGCGGCCCCGCGTTGGTTGGCTCCGCTAATCCGACTCTTCCCAGGCAGCAATGCATGATGCTGCACTTTTCCTCCCGAGTTTCGCCCTTTTGTTTTATTTCGCATATCCCGTCGTTTCGACGGCTCTCTGGTGGGATTTCGAAAGATCACTCGGCTGGAATGCGTGCTCGGCTGATTGCAGATAATTCGTCGGAGGGTGTTTGAGTTTTTTATCTTTCCTTCCTGGAGAGGAGGAAGTATCCTCTTTTTTGGGTGGTGTGTTACGGAGAGTACCTATTGGCCGAAGTTCAAGGGCATTTACAAAAGTGTGATGGCTGCAAAAAAACTTTTGTGTACCCGAGTCATCTTCTGGTATCACATTCTTCCAAACGGTTATGCTTGCTCTTAGTCTTATTATTCAATATGCCGCATGCGCTTAATATTAGGTGTAGCTAATGGTAAATTCGCTCTTAAGCCAACTCTTTCCGCCCAAGCGTTCCCCTCCTTCACGTCATGCATCGCCTTGTTGACAGCAACCATGGCTGTCAACAGGGCAGTTTGGCTTCCACTATACCAGAGGCGTGAACTATCGAGTTTAAGCAGCACCAACCAAATCAATCAAAGCAAGAAAACTTCGAAAACTTGTGGAATCGAAGCTCAGGTAGTTGAGTCTAGTGAAGCACTGTCGAACCCACAGTGCCAGTAGGATATTTTCTAGTCGTCATACGCCTACTCCTCTCACGCAAACTCCAGTCAAGTCTAATCCAGGGGTTGTGTTTCCACATTTTTAATGTCGCGTAAAAAGGCTCACTGTAGCCGGTGTTTGGAGATATTTAATGTATTTTTATGGCGAATAAGACTGGGGAAGGATTATCTAGATTAGGAAATAATGGGTAGCAAGAAGGAATTGCCCCTAGAGGCCGGTACAGGGCAACTATTTCTTACCGTTCTGACGAGAGGACTCTTAAAATCTTTGCGAGAGCCGACCCGAAATTCTCGCGATAAACAATGTATTAAGGTAGTTTGAGGAAAAAATAACTTAACCTAGAATGTGATGAATTTAACCTCATTTTGATTTAAAAACTAATCTTCCCAATGATATCAAAATATTTACCCTTTGCTGACTACTTTTCGAGCAATTTACCTGAAAATACAAGCTGTTGTACATGGGATAGATTACGGCTGTGAGCTCCAGAGGGAGAATATTGAAAAAACTGGGAATTTAAAACACCAAGATTTCGTCAACAAACTTGTAGTTTGTGTATTTTCTCAAATATTTATAAAAATTAATGTATTACTCACTGCAGTTATTTTTACAGAATCGCAAAAAACCTACTGTTTTGAAGGCTTTTTTGCCATAAGGCGTGAAAAAAATGAGTCAAGTTAGAGACTTAAGTCGATGTATTAATTTAATTACTGAAAAGTTTTGTTTTATGTAGCTATATTTTTGCACCATTAATGTTAGAATATGTACTTCTTGCAGGCGCTGAAATTAAAAAAATAAAATTCGAATATGGCATCCATTATGACTAGGGAAATATCTCGCTCAAACTACCTTGAGGAGATGCCAAGTCACGACCCCTGAGGTACACGTGACTTGTGCTGAGTGCCGGTTGGGATGCGGGCGGGAGTGTGATCCTTATGGGCTGGTATCTGGATGAGGCGAGCACACTTCAATCGCTTGCTCTCGTCGAGCGAGACAGGCGATGAATGTTGCGATTGCTTCCACCCCCTGCGTTATGCGTGTGCTGCCGTGGAAACATTCGCAAGCGTCTCTCCAAATCCTTCTTCTTCCTCTCCGACCACAGTCGCTCGCGAGCTGGTTCTCAAGAGTGCGAGGAGCGTTGGCTATCGCCCACCAGCGTACCTCAAGTGCCTCATTGAGCCGGTTTGAATTTCTTTCCTCACTCGAATGCGTATTCTTTTCATTTTCGGAGCACCGTGAAAAATCTGGTGATAGGTCACGGGATGTCGAATGACGGTGCATGTGAAAGAACTCGTAATGTGCTGACGGGCGTTAGGATTCTCTCGCGGAGTGTGAAGTATTGGTTACCCTTTCGGTCACGGGCGTAATGCTTTTATAATTTTCTTGGTTCAGTGTTCAAGGTTTTTTGGTATGACGTACTTATTCAAAATGTCGGGGATGGCTGTTGATATTACCAAATATATGTACATTTTTATGACGAAACTGAACTTTTTCACACAACTATAAGCGACTGGTTTCACCTTCGTAAGGCAACTTCTGGCAGGTTTAAAGCTTCAACCTTTCCATATTTACAGAAATAAAATCGTTAAAAATCGAATCACTTCAAAATCGGCCAGAAGATCGGTGACATTGTTGCAGTTTATGAAGTGTGGAAAAGTATAAAGTTTTATTATTAAAGTGAATATAAGTCACTTCCAGGGAGTCATGCTTGAAATAATTAAATTTTTTCGAATCTATATATCGTTGTGTGTATCATTACTACTTCTGAAGGTAGCTAACATTGCTGAAAGATTACCAACATTGAAGATTACTAAAATATTACTAACATTAAAGCTCGGCTATCGCCCAAACCATCTGGCTACTTATAAACAGCTTCTTTCATATAAAAAGACGTATGCTTTCTAAGACTGGCATGTAAACAATTAAATACATTGGAAAAATATGATAAGCTGAGTGAATGATCAAACAAATGAAATGTTTCTGATAAATTTCCAGAATCGAATCACTTCAAAATGATTCTTTTAATGACTGATTAGATTAAGTGTATCATTAAAAAAATTATCATGGATCACCCAACGTTATTGCCTCTTTGCTAATTAAGGATCAATATATCCTTAGAGCATAGATTACAGAAGAGAGTAGATGGCGTCTCGACGCGCGAAAATTTGGATTTTTTTGGAACAACTGAGCGTTTTTATTAATAATTGCCATCATGCAGTTTTTTCCTAAATCAATACCTTGCCGCAACTGCTACATTACTTATAATTTTGCTTTCGACGAAATAACTGCAAAACTGATCCATTCAATACGGTTGCTAGCGCATTTAAATGCCATCAATATTCCCGTGTCATATCGTACTGTAATGCATTCATTTTGGATACGGCTACGGTTGGGGAAAGTATTTATAGTGTGGTTTTATGAAAATAATTGTGGATGGATGTAGGGTTTAAGTTAATTCATTATATTTACTTGAGGAATATCTTGGGTTTTCAGCTAATATGGGAAATTAAATCAATGAGTGCAGTCAAGTTATGTGAGCCGAAAGTGAACACATATATCAATTCCTACGGAACCGAGTAAAATAAGAGCATATTCTTTTTTTTTAATTTTTGTATAGTTCTCTAGCACCATGCATCGACAAATGTTTCAAATGTTTGCTGAAGGATAAATACTTTTATTTTTTTCTAATACCTTGTTTTATATTTATTTGTACACGATGAATCCATTAAAAATTTTTGTATTCGGTGTTATTAATTAGATTCCCACTACAAAGATAGCGAACGCATTCTCACCAGATGTTGCATAGTTTATTACCTTCGGCCTATGTATTTTTGGTACTCTTAAAAAAGTAATTATGTCTTTAATTATCAAAATAATTACGGTCAATATTCGAAGATTCGAAGCCAAATTTACTGTGCCTGAATTCAAATGGATTTCCCACACTTCCTTTTGACAGGGTATGCAATTTAATTTGCCTAATTATTTGAAGGCACTTGCTTTGTCAGTTTGTGGTATTAAAACGGTTTGATGATTGATATTACTGTTTGAGATCGAGTATGAAAAACTTGAGGGACCAGTCTCACTTTCTGTTACGAATTTGGCCGCAGAAATTAATTCAAATGTCCGAAATAAGTGCTTTTTACACCATACCGGACCGTTAGAAGTTGTCAAAGGGTTCAGGGTCCCGTCGTAGTGGTAAGACTGTCAAACTATAAAATCGCCAAACCATACGATTGCAAGGCCATGGTATGTACTCATTGTTGAAATACGCCACCTAACTGAACTTTCAGGTATTTATTCGTTGATACCTCTTTTGGAATTTTAATTTCAGTTATTTTTCTCTCTGATTTTTTATCGTTTAAAAAGTTAGAAAGACTCAGGCGCAAAATTCAGTAGTTTCTTCACATGCTTACCCTGCGTGGTATTGAATATGAGCAGTTAAAATTTCCCCAGTAGTTTGCCTACTCTGATATATAAATGAGTAGAAGTATTTCAGGGTAACGTGCTTCGGCGGTTATGCTGGATACGCACCTACTGCCTGTCACATGTGGACAGGAGCAACATCACCCGGATGAATACGTGGATCACCCCTCCAAATTCGAGCCGAGCCGAAGAATACTTAATTTCGGTGTTTCTATCATGGCAGACCGCTGCCCTCATAGAATACTCTCATTTTTTTGCATATTCAGAGGCCTCAACCATTCAAAGGTGAATGTAGATGTTGGTTTTAGGCACTCTAGCTGTTAATATCGTATCACGCCATATAACTTTAGACTTAGATCTTAAGAAAAACGCAGGACACATGCTTGACCAGAGAAAGAAAACTTCCGACCTTCATAGTGCTATACCAGGCTCAAATTGAGCTGGTTACCGCGGCCGGTTCTTTGCTTTTACCTTCTTAATGATTATGAATTAAATAAAGCAGAATAAGTTCTCGTTTGAATCGACTTTTTAGGCGTGTTAAAACGCCCAGCAGATCGCTTTTCAAGATATATCCGTACCAATATAATCCTTGTAAACCTAAGTAACAATATATCATCGAAAAACTTTCTTTTACTTTTACAACAGTGAACATTATACTTTTATCCGATGAGTCTTCCTCAGTTTGTTTATTTTTTCTAAAATTTAAAATCACACTGCGGTACTCCTAAATTTAGCGTTAATAATAGGTCATTAGTAACCTGAGTATCCTCTAGCTTTGTCTAACTTATAATAATAATATATTTTATTTACGGACTAAGACGCTGTTTCAAATCAGTGCAATTCAACTGATACACTATAAATATTATTCAGAGTAAATTTATGACATTTCATAAATTATAGAGTAATCATATTTAAAACAAGCATCTTAAAGTTTAAAAGTACAATTTAAAGCAAAACAATAAGAGAAAAAATATATATACATATAATCAGTTTAAAAAAATACAAATCCTAAGTAATATTGTAATGCTTCATTTTAAAATTTCCCACAAGACATGGTTCATAGTACAGTTAGGTGTATTATAATATAAAATAAGCAGTTATGCTCTTTAACACAGTTTTGAGTTGAAGAGATCAAAGTCAATAGTGGTCATTTATGTCCATCCATTCTTGCTTGATACACTGTTTAGTTTTTGGTATAATTGGGTAAATTTGGGTAAGGGATTTTATATCTTCATTCCGTCGCCTCCTTGAATTTTTGAACCCTTAAATGCTTAAGAATATGTATTTATTCAGAGATAGCGTTTGATTAAAGACCTTTGTAACGTAACTGTACGCAGAAATGAGAGCGAGAAAAAATTGGAACCAACATGCAATTGAATTGAAATTATACAGTCTCTAAATTTGAGCATTCAGTGCTTTTACTTCCGTGTGTGAATAACCAATCGAAAATTGAATTAGAGCAGGTAAATGAAAATTCTCTTCCTGCACTGACATTAGAGCTCGTGGGAGATGTGCTTCAAAGCACAGCTGTTTTTAAATCTCACGAGGAAACGTCGAAAAAGTTATCTTGACTGAAGATGAAGTAAATCTTAAGGGGTGGGGATATTGCGGCTCCCCGTTCGGCGGAAAAAATGGCGGAAGGTTAAGGGTAAGGGTTGAGAGGACGCAATTCAAACTCCAGTCATCTGAGGTCATGGAAATGGTCACCGCCTGATAGTGCTAAATAGCAAGGGAACTCCATGGGTCGCACCGTTGCCCATAAACTTCGATTGTTCCCCGGGAATCCCTCGTCGCTTGGTCGGCGTTAGTGATAACCATGCTACCGGTATCACACCTAATAAAGTTCCGCACAAGGGGAAAAAATTATGTCTAAAAAAAGGGGCCTTATTCCCGCCATAATAATAGCTAAGATAAAGTTAGCCCACAAATCAAATAGCATCCCAGATAAATTTGACGGTGCATGATGAAAAAGTGGAGGAGGATTTAAAAACGCGATTCGTTTAATAAAATATTTCTGATAAGGGGGGGTGGTTTTTTTGAAACTGCGAGAAAACAGCTTTCATATTTGATTCAAACTTAAACATTCAGAGTAATCCTGCGATTGTTCAACTGAAAGTTACAACTGAATTACGTCATTGGAAACCTTTCGTAATAATGGAAATTGCTGTCATTTTATAGAAAACAGGTGATACAACGTGGTCCTGTGATAAGAAAACTGGTACCGCGGAGCCTAGATGCCTTATGCTTAACTGTCTATAAATGTTATCGAGGGGTCTAAAAAGATAGAGAGGGCGGATAATCTATAGTAGTTACTTAGAGTGAAACAATATCGCGACCTGGGGCCATAAATTACAAAAGGCTGACGTTCCTTCTTCAAAAGAAAATGGTATTCAAACAGCTGTATTTTAATAAGTAGGTACTGGTCTGTTTTATCAGAGCCGAAAAAAAGAAAACCTGGGATGAGTTTGCAGAATAAAATGTTTTATCCGATCCCGACAAACAATTCACGATGAGTTTTATTTTGACCATTCTATAAGATGATCAGTGATTGTGATCACTGCTTTCATCACATAAAACCTCCAAACTATTTGGCAGTTACCTCAATAAAAATTCCATCTTTTCATTTTTTTCCTGATAAAGCCTGGGTTTAAAGCGATTGTTGGTTCGTACAAAAATTTCAAAACACTATCCCTCCTGCGCAACCAGACTCAATGTGCAATACTTTCAAAAAAGGATTATTTCCTCATAAGAAATAGCAGGGACAACTTTTCTAGTTGGTAGATATTTGTGGACAAATCAGATTATTCCTCACAATCATACTTTATGAGGTAGCGCCATCTTGAGCATTAAGATTAAAAGATAAAGGATGCCTCCTTAACTTAATTCTTAAAGAGTTAGCTCAGTTATAGAGTAATATGCTTTTTCAAATTCTTTCAGTACTCATGGAGCTAGGAGCGAGTAAGTTGGGCACGATATTGCCATGTCGGTATGGTAGGCGTCCGTTTCTATTCCTGCTTTTATGAATTAATGGAGGCACTCAGGAAACCTTATTCATATTTAAAAATGTTCAAAAATTTTACCAATGACTTTTTACGATATATAATGGAATATGAATTAGAAAATTCTACCATCTACATTTATGTTTATACAATTATTAATATCAGCAGTACCTATCACTTTTAGATGATTTTCTTTCTGTAGTGCTTTCATGGTGAAAAATCCGCTCAATTCCCCCAACGGTAGACAATATACCCTGATCAACAATGAAGGATTACAAAATTGTTTCATATAATCGTCTCTTTAGCGTATATTTCTTGTAGTTCAGTCCAAACTAGAAACATTTAGAAAATCAAACTTTATTTTTAGGCAGAGAAACATAATTTAATAAAATAGGGAAGTCATAATAAAATAAAAAGAGGAAATTTAAATTTTGAGACATTTTTAATATATTTAGTTTCACAATTTTATCAAATTAAACTAACTACGTCAAAGATTTAAAGAAACAGTGACTTGTTGACAAGCTTTTTTCTTCTTCAAGAATAATTTCCGAGCAGGGAAACTAAGAAACCAACTCAGCAGATGATTCCTTGGTTCAGAAGGGAATGGACGATTTATGTCAAAACTATCCGAAGTTTTTCTTCGGTTCCTCACGCCCCGATAACTTTTCAAACTTTGCCCACCTTTGAGTGCCGGGCGAGCAGCACCTTTTGTAATGAGAAAACACTCCCTGAAGTTGTTGGCACCAGGTGTGTTCTGAGAAGTACTAGGTATACCAGTTATGAAAGGGAATGAGGAATTGCTGGAACAAAGACAGGCTTTTAGGGATTGTTGGATTGCTTCTTCAGTGTTAGAGCACTCATCATTAGTAACTTAAAAAACTTCAGGGCACAAAAGTGGGGTAATTTGGAGAAGTTTCTTGTCGAAAGTAACTAGAGGGTTTTAATTTCGATACTGTTGTAGACTTTTATAAGGAATACCGCACATCAAAGAGGTGGAAAAATGTTTTGATGCACGAAAAAGTTATATATTTTGCAAATGTATTATTTGTTATTGTGAAGAGAGTCTAATGTATTGAGAATTAGAGCATACAGAGGATTTGTAGAATAAAATGGACATAAGCTGACTTGAGGGCTGTCATCGTAAAAGCAATGGGAAATACCTGAAAAATTAATTTTCCTTTCCCTTAAATGAAGTATTGTTTAATTTGTAAATAGGTCATCCATAGTTTTAAAATCTGCCTGTGATGATCTGTTCTATGTAAGTTTCAATTTCCATTAACGAAATAGGAGTGTTTCGTTTTACTTAAAGTATGTTGTTTTAACTCACTCTTTTTTGAATAGCTTACCATCATTCACTTCTCTAGGTCTCCTTTTATTTGTAGTAGCTATAAAGCTATTTCATTTCACCAAAAAACATCAAAAAAATATTTTAGACCTGCATTGGTTATTATTTGACCTATTAGTTGCAGTTCATCCACCCCATTACTATAATTCCCAGAGTATTAATAGTTCCCTCTTTCTGTTGCAAATCCCTATTATTTTAGTTTTCCAATTTCTTCGTACTTCCTCGTATGTACATTCGTTAATTCTGTCTTGGGGTTTTTCTCTAATTTTTCGCTCATGCCATGTTGTCTCTATTGCTGTATTATCTGTCGCTGTGGTTAATATCGGCCAGTTTTATTCCGCAAAGAGACTCGATGTTCCATCCATATTAATTCTGGTGCAATTAGAATTGCACTGAACTAACTACACGCACTCTGTTCTCAGTGTATTATTGTGAATCAGAGATTATATATCTGCAGGCAACTTCAGGATTATATATCAAAAGTTTTTCATACAACTTCCAGTTTGGCTAGCATATAACTAATTGCTTAACTATCATACTCCTATTGCTTATCACGTCAAAACTAATGAACGTGCTATCTGAGATTCCGAGTATCAGCCTCCGTGGTGGTGGGGTAAATTCCTCGCCTGCTAATACTAAGGTCATACTAAGGGTTCAAGTTCCGCCTGGGTGGGTTTTCTCCCTTCAAGGCATTGGTGTTAATGTGTGAGGGTTAAATCTAAGAGAGAGCTGCATAGTTCTAATAGTCGCCCTGAAAAAATTCACCCTTATTATTATCTCCTTGAATCATTATTCAATCAGGCAATCTTAATACTCTTACCCTTATATTTTTGTGTATCAATGCCTGATAACAAAACTTTCGCCTAAAAGCGGAAACTGGAATCGTCTACGGGTTTCTTCGAAGTTATTTGCCGGACTGTAAAATTAGCAATTTATCAATAACAATCAAGGGTAATGGAAAGAGAGACTATGAAATATTTCTTACGATTTAAAGTACATTTCTCATTAAAAATGAAACTACATTTGAATTTATCTTGTAGTATAACGGAAAGATCATAATGACGAAGGTGATTAACTGATAGAGAACTAATTCATTCATTTATCTGGGTATATTTTCTTAATGATTTATTTTGCAGGCCATGGCCATGGCGCCAATCTCGTTGCTTGATTATTGAATTTCCCTTCATTACTTATGAAAGGAGCTCCATCAGTGCTCACTACTGATTCATATTTGACTTAAAGGTTATCCGTAATTCACTCGGCCTCGGACAGTGTTCCATAAATAGGTTCCCATAAACAGCTTACCGCAGAAAATGGTCACTGGCATTAGTATCTCGATAGGAAACACCTGGAATGATTTTCCGCTTGGCAATTTATCTAACGAGGCTATCACGCGCAAATGCATTAGGTTCAAACTCACCTGGGATCCAAATTAGGAAATTCTCTTTCAGAAGCCAATCCAGGTAGGCATTGAATTTTAAGTCATAAACTTCGAATCTCTCGCAGACAGATCATGGGGATTAGATTTAATGTGATAATTTACCCAGCAGTACTTGTCCTTCCAGTTAGGCCTTAGCATTTATAAGACTAGTGATTCTGTCACTTCATTATCTATTGCGATGAAGGTACTAATTAACCCAAGCCTGATTCCGGGAATTTCTCCGCTTTAAGATTTTCAAAATGGTGCTCTTGACAACAAGCTATAAAAAAAGCTCTGGGCAATGTATTTTACTGATATTTCTGATATTGTAGGGTTAACTTAGCTAGTTTTCCCTTGGCTTACAAAAAAATATATTTATGAAATCGGGCTATATTTCAAGGTATTCAAATGTAGCCTTTTCAATTGAAAGAAGGTTTAATGTAGTAGCATTTATAAATGCATTTGTAGAATAATGTATTGAAATAACAATTAGTCCTATCGCGAGATTTATAAAAATAGACCGCAGTCCTTTAAAATTGGCTTATTTAGCCTGTGATATATTAGTGAAAATGACGGTATTATTAATTATGCCTGCCCCTTGGTTACATAAGGCGGTTCTTTGGCTTGATTTATATCCTTTGGAGTATTTAGATTTCAGTTACATTTATAAAAGTTTACCATGTACTTACTGAAATATTTAGTTTATTGGGGCGCTATCATCTAGCTCATGTTTAAGATACATGAAAGAAGATATGAAAAACAACAAGAAATGCACGATGATTCCGCAATCTAGCGTGAAAAGTGGAAGAGATTCATTAAAACTGGAAGGTTTTCTATACATCAGTGGAGAATACTTGAGGAATATCCATTTCCAAATATCTTTTTTACATTAGTTGTGGTATTGTAGCCGCCGTATGACTCGCCCTGGATGGTAATGGCCTCATTTAGCCTAAGGATACAATGTTTTTTTTCGGTCTGTGTAGAAGAAGGATTGAGCTGCCCAGCACAAAGTACTAAGTCATCGTCTTTCTTATGACCTTTTATATTTATAGGCTATAGTGTAACGCAGGTCATGAAAGAGAGACGGAAAAACGAATGGCCGCCTAGATGCCATAAATTATTGCTGGTTTGTGTTATTTTACTGTCAATGAAGAAATGAACTATGTTTTCCGTTAATGGCTTTTTAAGATAACTTATTTTATATTTACCATACGAAATTTATTTGTTAACTGGCAAAATAAATAGCGGGTATTAACCATAATTTGGGTCCAAAGTGCCGTGATAATTTTATTCGCATTGTATTTTGCCCTTCTCGGAGAAAATGTCGCTGATATTCTTAGAAAAAATATTGTATAAATCAGCAATAGCCTGCACGTACATTAGGATTACTGCCGAAGTGCATAAAAAGTCTGAGATAAACCTGTGGTAGTTGGCTGACACAGAGAGCGTAAAGCAAAGTTAACCTATGGCTCAATTATAAGGTCGTAAGCTCCAATCGACGCCATGGACATCAGATTATTATCGACGTATTCATTACTTTATTTCAAGGTATGAAATTACGTCAGCCGTCTCATCACTCCAAACTAAAGGAGTTATCATTCAAGGACTAGACCGATGCACTGTTTTCCATAAAATCCGGCGGAGGGAACGCTTAAGCACAGCCCACTACAGGTGCGAGAGTCGTTTCGTTACCAACTCCTTTTTCATGGCCAAAACTTATCGTGTCCCGCTTCTGGATTGAAAATGTTGGGGTGGGTTCTCCCCTAATAAGGTCACAACTCCCCCTAATTCCCTTCGCCGAGTGCGTTGCGGTCCGGCCGCACGTGGGCGGGGAACGGAGGGCCACGTGGAGGGCGGACGCCATTTCCGGGCACCGCCCGTCGACAGAGGAGCCAAAAGTTGAAAAGGCAAAAAGGAGCGAACGGGGAATAAAACAACAGGGAAGGTTTGGCTAGCATGGGTATGATGAGGGCGACAGACGTGGTTGCTGCTCCTGTGTGTGTTTTGGCCTTTTGTGTTGCAAGCTCGTCGGTGAGGCGGGAGGGGGGGATTTAAACTTTAGAGCACGATCACCACGGGTGTGCAGCTGAGCTTAACACGCCGCGGCGATGTACACGGCTTCAATTTATCGGTGCTTAAACCTCGACCACAGCGGGCGGGTGAGGGGCGGTGGTGTACGTGTTGTTCGCGGGAGTGGGGGAGAGGTGTCGGGCTCATGGCGGTCGATGTGACGTCGACGGCCGCAGACCAGTTTAGGGCGACCCGCCGTCGGCGCGGCTGAGAGTCGTGCCGTTAGCATTATCACTTTCGCCGAATGGTGGAGGATGGGGGGGAGGATGGCATGCGTGGGGGGGAGGGATGAGGTTCGGAGACCACGTGATGAGGCAAAGTCCTGAGGCTTTCCAATTATACGGGCAGATAATCACTGCGTGGACCCGAGCGGAGCGCGTAAGGCGGCCGGGATTTCTCTAGCCAACTATCTTGTTTGGAGAGCGCTCGCCGCAGAACGGCCTGCCCAGATTCTCCGAACCCCCACTAAGCCCTAACCTCCCCCGTTCTTCATCCCCGGTTCCTACTACCGTCGTCGTGTCCTTAGAAGCTTTTCACAATAAGTCGTCCACAATTTTCTCAGAGACGCGCGAGTTCTTTTCGTGGCCATTATTTCCGGACATTTTGTCCCCGCCAATGGCGTCTTCATTTTTGGTACTGGTTGTCTCATAACAGCGGCATCGAGTTACGTTTGGTGCGATAGAATGCTGGCATGGAATAGGTGATACTTTCGGACCCTTTTCTCTCGTAATTTCGTGTTTCACTGCTGGATATCCCATACCGATAAACTCGTAAATAAACTCGGTAAGCCGATATGTGCTTACCTAACATGTAACTAAAGGTCTGTTTTAATAAGTTTATCTTGCAAATAGCACTCACAACTGATATAAACCTTTAATTTTCAAAGCTAGGTGGACTGAGATACTGCTATTTTATTTTCCATCTTTTAATTTCTGTGCTTGAAGTAACTACCTCTGTGCGGCGTTTACTTATGCGCAATTAGGTTTCAGATAAACCCAAAAAATGTCCCAAAATGCAAAACCTTTAAGCATGTTTGCAGGTTTCGATTGATCAAGAAACGTTTTTTAAGTCCATTAAAACTTCTCAATAGCTAAGAGTATACGCCGTAGAACTTAACCATGGTACATTAGGCCGGTTTAAAAAATAGTCTCTTCCTGAATATGCTGCCTTTTTAGTTTACCGGACTTGTCACTTGACCAGTGAAGACATTTAAAAATCCCATTCATATCTGATGTGGCATAAATACCAAGATTCATTTTTGTGCTTTCAAATGATGATTCTTTTTATGTATTACAGGCTTATGCTATGGTTAATGGAACTAATTATCAATATTACTATGAATGAACTTCCAGAAAGTTGAGCTTGAGACAATTAAGATAATCAATATTACCATATTTTAATTAGCAAGGTGCAGTCAATGTGAATAATTCTTATTGTTCTTGCTTTGAATACTCTCTACTGTGAATTTATTAAATTTACATAATTTTTATGTAATAGAAAGCGACTTTCTTATGAATGAAGCCATATATAAATATCGTAGGTAGTAACCTACACCACCTGTAAACATTATGACTCAATGTAATCCGCAGAAAATTATGTACTTAAATTTACACGTATTAGTTAATATTAAACTTTTATTTGTAACAGATGATTCGTAACATTAAAAAATAATTTGTTGTCGGAGTACTTTGGACTTAAGGCTGTCATTAAAGCCATGATAAAAATCCTCATATGTGTCCTGTGCGGACTTCTAGATTGGCATTACCTTCAGATATGTGTGTTCACTCTCTTTCACCAATTTACAGTTGATAGTCATTGCAGTGGGATGCTAGTATTTCACTTTTAAAGGTACATAACGCCTGCTCGAATCTGTTCACGATAGGGGCATGACTCACCTGATATTTTCTCGCAAGTCTACCCAGTCGAAATATTTGCCGCTCTTTAACGAGTGGAAGGAGTATTTCATGGGGTTGATGACTGTTCGTACCAGGAAAAAAATTCCACTACCGGTCTCAAAACTCGCTTTTCTGTCCCTGCAATTATAAAAATCGAGTCAAATAAACAATCCTTTGAACCCGCAATTACTGCCGGCCGAAATTCCCTATTCTGCAAACGTTAACGACCGTCGCCCTTCATCGATCCAACGGGTAAAAAAGAGCAATTTTCTGGGAGGATGACCCAAAACGAATCCACTACATCCACATGTCCAGATATACGGGGTCCGAATCAAATATCGGAACGGATTCAAAAACTAGTTTGGCGTTACGAGTTTTGTGAGAAATGGCCGTTTAATGAATGCGTCGTTGGCCACGGATTTATCGAGGCCATGCCGAGTGACGGTGACTTGGCGAGAAGTTACTGCAATGGGAAAGGCCGTCGGGAAATAATGCAAGTGCATTTGGTTGAAAATGCAAATAAACGGTCCCCCCGCTCGGCAATACATGGCCACTTTATTACCTTTTGATTTATATCGAGTGAAGCGTCAATTGGAATGATATGAGGTTATCAATCCTGCCTACATTATCAATTGAAAACTTGTTAATTCCTCCTTCATTGTTTAGCAATTTAATGTTTGAATTACCTACCTCCTTAATTCCTTGGTAACCTCCTACCTCCGCAATGCTTTCTAGCCGATAAGCATTAGGAGTTGTTTAATTGCTTTTCCTTTCTTTTTCTTTATCAATGTTTATTGATATTCTGATTTTTTCTCCTCTTTTTCATTAAAATAATCACATTCTCTCCCAATATCTCCTGTTCTTCGAATACCAACTGTAACAAATTTCAATTAATCCAATCAACAAATATTACCTTATGTTTACTCACTATTTCTCAATGCTTTCTTTTGTACGCTAACTTCCTGTATTAGTTTCAAATTATTTATCTCTGCCCTTCATGATTATTCCTTCCTACATGTATTAAATTTGTAATTTTTGCTTGAGGAAATATGGTATGTATACTTGAAGTATTCTTCCCTTAGTTATTAAGTTATGTAACCCATCGGACAAATTTGTGAATTAAACTCCACTCTATAAATTATTTACCGCAGTATATGCAAGCATAAAAGCCTCACAATTTATACCTGGTGTTTGAAAAAGAAATCAATGCATATAAACAACTTTACACTTCTTTTGCATTATATTAAAAAACAATAGTATTTACCTACAAATTGAACTAAAAATATTTTTATGCATTACTTATGTAGTTGCACACAACTTTTATATCATACGGGTTCATAAAAACAAGTTCTTTCGTTGTAAGACTTGGTGCTTTCCTGGCTCACGATGTGTATGAATTCTTCACGGGATTCCCACCAGGTGAGATGTCCAGTCAGAGCCGACGTTTCAATGGCTAACTCTGCCATCGTCCAGAGGGCGTTGAGTCAACGCCCTGAGGACGATGGCAGAGTTAGCCATTGAAGCGTCGGCTCTGGCTGAACATCTCACCTGGTGGGAATCCCGTGAAGAATTCATTCACAAGTTCTTTCATTATATGTATGGCCATAATGGATTTAATTGTAAAATAATAAAATATATTTTCCTTTCCATTAAGCTGTCGTCTAATTTCCAGTATTAGGTGGTCTAGTATCGAAAGGAGGTACACCACCAGTTATAGAATCCCTTTGATACGGCACCCGATAGTTTTGCATCCCCTATGTGGTTGGACCTATGTTGGAAAATGTAATTAGGAAAACAGGATGTTTTTCCCTATAGCGTATGTCTGAAGGGGATATATCACTCCGAGGTTCTGGTATGTGTTTATCACCACTGCCTCAGCATATATATGCAATTATTTTGTCGTTGACGTATTACACAGTTTCATTCATTGGAAACATACCACATATACGTGTGATCCAATACTCGACTTAGAGCTAATCTCGAGTTTAAATTCTATTTTTTTGGAAAGTACTGGGACGAGGTTCCATTTTTTCCCATAAATGGCTACGTTTTTCTGTCAGCAATAACTCTGGGAATCAAAAACTGAAAGGCACTATGTGCTGATCGCTTATTTACTCCCCGATGGTATTCCATTGGATTGGTTTGACTAATGGTAGGCTGTAAATACTGCGGAATGAATAGATGAAGATTTAAACGATGATACTGGTGATTGGGTACTGGCATTAATCGTGTTTTGGTTCGAAGAGCGAGAGAGGTCGGCGATGCTATCTGTGTTGGTGAACCAGATGACCGTGGATCTAAATTACAGTGAAGTTTGGGGAATTAGACCCTCTAGAAAAATTAAAATTTCTGCGATGACGTTAGTTCTTCATGACCATAGTGACTGGGATTTATTTCTAAAATAAACGTGCCTGTTGAAAGAAAAATATGTGGGTGTGCTTTTTTATGTTTACTATTTCATACGCATGTGGCAATTTTGACGACTAAAAATTGGTGAAGAAAATACGCAGAGAAGTATCCACAGGTGTTTTATTAAACCCCATTTCTGTTATGTAGAATGATATTGTTATGTATCCCTCGCTAAACAACCAACCTCCTATATTTTTACAATGGCATGATACATTTTTACATCATTCTTTTTAATCTCTATTGATGTTGCAAATTTTTGTAATTATGTCATCTGTCATGAATGCCTCCTTTATTTATCATAAGTCATGTATTTCATTAGCATGTGTGGATCTCATCCATTATTTATGACGGCTTACCCGTCAAGTGACTTTTAATTTCTGGGTTGAACAGAAAGTCAGAGCTTTAAATTCAACCCTATGAGTGTGCTGAGAGAACATCAATGGCCTTAATCATGCACGCAATTTTACATATTTTGTCACAGCTACATTATCACTCAAACTGACATGCAACAGTGAAAAATTGCTGGTGGGAAAAGTTAATGGGGCCCATCGTACTCCATTTTTTTGGACAGAGGTCTAATTTCAAAGCAGGCTTCTCCGTGGCGTAGGAGATTGATGTTAGTTTACGTGTGCTCTAAAGTTGCACACCAAACGTCATAAAACAGGCGGCCGGACTTTTATGAAAGCCCACGCAGGATGCCGCAATATGTGAACGTGTAGCAGTGGCTTTGATCACCAATAAAACCTTGTTTCAAGAAGACAGCTAGTTCGAGTGATTGGTGAGGTGATATTTTTTTGGCGCAAGTTCTGATTTGAGAACATCAAACGGTGAAGCCTAATATTTCCGCGATGTATTAGTCACCTTTTACGGAGGTAATTTACAGGCTTCAAAGAGCATAATAATTCAGCTTCCGAGCAAAGGGTAGCACGTTTCAAAGAAAGATTCCGGTTTCAGTGGAGAGTAAAGCTAGTAATGCCTGAAGTGATGTCTTTTTTCAGCTTGAGTTGAATAACTTCCGCGATGAATAAGTGTGATTACAAACAGCTGGGTGTGCTAATTAGCCCCGGAAGAAATCCTAATGGCACAGGTAAAGCATTGCTGAATACATACTGCAAAAAATGCATAATAATATGTATTTCAAAATCAATGACTCCAATTTCTCGTTATTAGCATAGCAATCCTTTTCATTATAAAGTATTTCTCTTCATATCATTAGACACTTGCATCGGTGCGTACCTTTTTGAAGGATCTTACTTAAAAGTAGAGAATCAAACAAAGTCAGTATATTTTTTCAGTTATCAACGTAACTGATTAATCAATACTTAACCAATAAAAATGCTTCTCATGGTAGCGGCCTCAATGTCAACAGTTAGTTTGTGAGAGCGGTGGGCTGAAACAAAACGTTGTATTGCGAGAGCCCCATAAGTGAACTCAAATGGACTGAAAACACAAGAGCAAACACCCAGTTCATACATATTTGGATCTCAAAGAGTGTCGCACTTTTTTGTGCGTCGTCCCTTACCCAGAGATATCTCGCGATCGGTTGTTTTGACTGGACAGGGATAAGACTTGGTGCAGTTTATGGCGCGAGATGAGTGAATTACCAAGCCGAATTGGTTCGCCCTATGACCACTGTTTTCCTCCTCTCCTCCAGTCCGCGGAGGCGAGAATTCGCTCCGGCCGGCGCTATGCATCAAATTACTCGGCAGTGACTCGCCGCCGTGACCACATTGGCCGCCGCACCCGACGGGCCACTGTCCGGGCCGAATCCGCTTGCCAGCGCCCGCACGGTACCGCCGCCGCGTTGTGAGACGGGATTAATGCGTCGAAAGAGCACATGGTGCTAATTTTGGCCGAGATAGTTATTTATCCGTCCGTCCAGAAACGCTAAGCAACCGTGTCCCCGTGGCTTTTTGATGGCGCTCTGGGAGTTCGAAGAGGCCCCTTGGGCCTGTGTTGACGGAAGTTGATAACCAGTCAGGCTAACTGTGCTGTGGGTGGCTTTGCCTTAGGCAAAACATTGATTCTCTTGGTTTAGTTATAAAAGTATCTGGTTTTATTATCCATACCATATTTGTTGCGATCTCACCATTTGAGCTGCATTTCGTTCAGTTACGGAGGTAATGGCATGATCACTTGACAGCTTAATTCCCCAGTTAATCACATTTAGTTTGCTAAAACTCTTATAGGTGCTACATCGTGCATTGCTACTGGATAATATATTATAATCTATACCTAAATTTTAAGTCTCCCTTGCCTTGATTTCTGGGTCTCTGGCGTTTCAATTTCGATCATCAATCGGGATTGTGTTCCATTAACACCTGAAGTACATTGTAATATCTGTGACGATTTGTTTTTCAAAATAGAATCGCCCCCTGGGTTCTGATTGTTAAGAAATAATTAGAAATTTCCGATGGCACGACAGTTTTTACAAATTAGAGCGTTGCACGAAAAAACAGCGCATTCATTGATTATGTAAGGTAGGCATGAAACGAAGGGTATCCTAATTCCTCCGTAAGGAACTTTTGTTACCATGAAATATTATATGCTATTAGTGTTTCAAATAATTTTTGAAGTACTAAAAATAGCAATAAATTAAATATGGAAGCTGTAAATAAAAGAAATTCAATTTAAATTCTAGTGTAACATCTTCATATTTGACGTCCTTCATACTAGTAACTTCTTTGCTATTAATATGGTGTCACTGATTCATATACAATTCAATCATACTATTTTTTGGCTAACTGATCTTTTTATTCATATAAAATGAGTACTGTCACTACAGCGTGGAGTAATGTTTTTTAGGCTTAGCTTGTTTCAATTGGAAAAATCGTAATTCCTGCATTTTTTAAGTACCTAAGTTCTGAATTTGTTACCTTGAAACATTGTGCATTGCTAGCACGAGGAGTTTAATGAATATCATAGGTAATTTAAGTACACGACTTGGTACTGCCAGGTTAATTTCCTGCGTATGGATAATAAAATTTAGAAACTGCTTCGGGAATTACAAATCTGCAATATAATAGAAGCAATAAACAATAGATTAAAATGCCCGCTTATTACATTTGATGCATGAGAATGACACTAGATATTTTAGGCAGTGATAACTATAATATTACCTAAAATTTTAGTGTTACACAAGTAACAGAAGATCTTCCACTAATGACACAAAAAGGAGCTAAGTAAAACACTAAACATCGTGTCCATAGTAACAATGACAGGACTCTCACTGAAAACATTATCAATGTTGATTTTCCTCAAATGTACCAATGGGATTAACTGAAAGCTACAAATACAATAAGGCTTACTTTCTTTACTGGAGAATAGTTCATGTACTTCATTTTTCATGACTATTAAAAAGATACTCTTCTTATTTATTTAGTAATGTTTAGCTTTCAAGCAGACAATAGCCTTATTTCACATTCTGTTACTCTTGGAACTGTAATTGATTATAATTGACGTGAAAAAAAGCTACTACTGAACTGGATAAGTGATTGACCCATTGTAAAATAACGAAACGAAGCAGTGAAAGAGTGGGATTCCCAAATGATTGATTTCTATAGTACTTGACAATACGTCTTTTAGTGTTTTGATTGGAAAAATTTATCTAAGGTTATTCATAAAATATATTCCGCGTTTACCACGCGCCATCGTGCAAGAGGTGCACCCTGTTTGTTTCTTATGATCTAGGCAAAGAAAAGCTATTTTCCACTCATTGTGAATGCATTGAAAACAGAATAAGTTGGAATAAGACATTGGTAAGAAAAACCATAACGGGAAACATGTTTTTTTCTGCATATGCGACAATTTATTGTTTTATACCGGATGCCCATTCTATAGCCGAGCGACCGGCATGGACACAGGTGTTCACTTTACCTATCATATCATCGAATACGGCGTGCAACTGATTTTGACGATGCTTTTCGGGAAAAGGTATGTGCGTGATTCACGCGTAGGGAGAAAATCATCTTTTAGGAAAAAAAATACTTATGGTAAGGTATATAGAGCGTTTTTTTAAATTTATATTAGGGACATTTTTGAATTGTTAGAAGATTGAAATAAATGGTAATAATATTGAAGCAAAAATCTTGTTTTTTTATTATTATTCTCAAATTTATATTACATAAACAAAATATCTGGCTTTAACTTGATTAATTAATTTCACGTCGCACTCTAAAATATCCTTCCCAACCAATGATTTGTTTGATTTCTTCTATATGAAGTGAAACAAGTAAAGATTTGTTTTCTCAAAATAATTGAGAGAACATTCAAACTACATATCGTTGGATTTCCGTTCCGATTGTGCGCCAGACCTTCTAATTCTTTATTGTTATAATGCTTCTCTGGAACAATCAGCAGTATCCTGTGAAAATATTAGTTGTACTATTTCTCTAAAAGCAGCGCAATAAGTGTTCGAAATTTCGGTATCATTAAGATGAAATATTTTACTTGTGCCCAGTGGGGATATACCATTCAGAAGAGATTCATGAAGTAATTCAAAATTAGTCTACGACTGAATTATCCTGAGCACTCAACCACAGAACGTTCATTGAATGTTCAAGTGTGAACTATTCAATTGAAGCTGTTCATAGATCGTTCTTTTTCAGTCCACCAAGTGTTATTAAAAAGTTCTCCCTGGTTGAACATTTGAAGACCCTCTTTAAACCATGTATATTTGAATTGTCTAGTGACAATGTTCATTCTATATTCTGGGAATATTCGTGGTGATATTTAGTTTAAACAAAACTCAAATGGTAATGTCGAAATATTTTCATAGATTTTATTTTGACTTGCATTGCCGGCTTTGGTCTTCCGGAGTCAGTTGTGACGTATTTGATCTTGAAATATGCATGGTGTGTGCGGCGTGCTGAATATTGTCCTGTGGATTTATTTCCATATTTACTTATTGCTTGGTTTTGAGTGGTTTCGAATAGCTCTGTAATATTGACTTAATATTCATCTAATGATGCAGTATTGGTTTCAATTATTTATTCCAGAAAACGGTTATCGTGATTGGATGGTATTTTCTCACACTATCACGGTATTTACGTTTAAAAATCAGTTCTAACAGTTTCATCGACGCAATGGAGTGGCCAGGTATGAAACACTTACTTCTTAGTTAGACATGTGATGACAGTTGTATTATTCCGATAGGTATGAGGATATATGATGATTAATTGGTATGAGTAGACATTGTGATTCTATGATAGCAGCCTTTGGAGATAAAGAAGGGTTTTAGATTTAAAGATTCATCTACGTCCAACATTTTGTGAACTATCTATACCCGTTTGATTCAATATTTTCTCATAAAATAATCGATATGCAAAATGTCAGCGAGGCATAATCGATAATTAATGTCCAAAAAATCAGGTAAAACTGCAAAGTATGCATTGTTTAAAAATTGAGAAAATGCATTTTTGATGTTGTTAAATATGATAGAAACTGACTCCAGTATTTTTTCACTATTCCAAATTCAGATTCAAGATTTTATATTTTTGCTAAGCTCCCTTTGTCCCTCCATAGGGTGAGAGCAAACGGCACAGTTGCCATGGTATGATAATCGAAAGAATGCTCGATGAAAAGTGAAATCGAGCGCTTTCTCGGGGTTCTAAGAATTGAAAATTTTGACTCAGCCTGGACAAATCTGATGATTATCTACTTAAAATGAGTCAATTCCTTAAATTTTCATTTTTAAAAAGGGGAAAAAAAGAGTGGAACACTCTAGCTGACTATCTTAATGAGCTCTTTCCAAAAGTGTGCAATGATTTAGTAAGAGATAAAAAAACGTTTGTCACAGAGTTGCATTATGTTTTAGTACACTGTATTTATTATGTTTTTTACAAAATATTTTTTTCATATATTCATAGTTTTGGCGGAGCTTTTCAGCGCTAAAATAATTTCTAATGATATACTTTTTAACTGATCATCATCATCATCGGCCAACAATCCTAGGATTGGTTTGACACAGCCCTCCACTCAATTCTTCCAACTGTCAACCTCTTCATATTGACGTAACTCCTCTAATTTACATCCCTCACAACTTGCTCCATATATCTCATGCGAGGCCTGCCTTCCTTTCTTCCCGTTCACTTTTCCCTCTACGATTGTCTTCATCAGGCCGTCGTGTCTTAACGTCGTGTTTTAACTGATGTAGATGCGTAATTTACGTATTGTCAAATTTAAGAAATTTGTTGTAAATTAAAATTACTGTATGTAATTAATATGAAAAGCCATAAGTTTTGCATTGGCGTTGCCACTCAGCGCATTGCCCACTTACAGTGTATTCAAAGAGTAATAACTCTGATAATAAATAATAACAAAGAGTAATAACTCAGTAATAACTGAAGATAACAGTAAAGTCAGAGCATTCACTGAGTTTTACTCTGTGTTTACTCTTTCTTTTGATGCTTGCGTCAAACTTCACACCTGAAGATGTCGCTTATGCGATGAAACCGGTCGTATTGAATAAAATCAATTTACAAGTTTGTTTTGATTCTGTCATGTACAATAATGCATAAAAAGAATACCTAACTAGCCATACAGTCCGAACTAAATTTTTATGGATTTCAAACACGATGTTTATGTAGAACCACGAGAAGAGTGTCAAGCAGTACACTAGTGAATTAAGGCATGGGTAGGCTATAAAAATAAGCAATTTTCAAGGAAATGTGATAGCGTGAGGACATCTCCCAGGGTCACCAGGATGTTATGCAAAAAGTGCAAAATTTTCTCCATCGAC
Source organism: Pyrrhosoma nymphula (assembly GCA_963573305.1). Lineage (NCBI taxonomy): Eukaryota > Metazoa > Arthropoda > Insecta > Odonata > Coenagrionidae > Pyrrhosoma > Pyrrhosoma nymphula. Next base: position 96,897,761 of record OY754332.1, on the reverse strand, counting down.
CACGAAACTGACGAAATAAGAGGTAGTAACAAATAGTGCCTATCTGTGAAATTTCACATCCTGACAGGCATTCAGGTGTGAAGATGTCGCTTATGCGATGATACCGGTCGTATTGAGTAAAATCCAATGTAAAATTTACAAAATTTGTTTTGATTCTGTCAAAATGGAATTTTACAAAATATCGCCTGAGAGTATTGAGTTCATTATTGTACATACTAGAAGAAGTGAAAGCCGTTATGAAAATACGTAAACATAAGCGGATTTCGTAAAGGATATAGCAAAACATTGCCAGTTTGACAGGTAATGTAACTAATTTTATTTAAAACTGTTTAAAGATATCTTATTGAATTATCTGACCATTTATTACTTCGAAAGAGTCAGTCACGTGTGACGGGAATATTACAAATGGATTGCATACATGACTTCAGTAATGTTACCCTTGTTATGGCGCTGAGGGCGATGAGACTCATTCGCTTAGAATCATATTCTGGTGCATCTGCGAAACATTTACGGAATATAAAATGGCTTACTTCCATGCATGAATTTCTCTTTTATTCCATTGAGGCAATAAAGTCAGGAAAATTGAGATGGAATAAAATATTGGTGCGTAAATACAAGAAACCCTATAACTAACCACTTAAAATAAGTACTCAATTTTCTCACTTTCAATGGGCTATTCAATATAAATTTAATTAATTCAGGTATTTATTTATGAATTTTGATGGTATTTATTGGAACTATCCATGGAGTAGCACAAAAGTGCACATAAGTGCAGAATTCCACAGAGGAATAATTATTCACCTTGACCAGGATACGAACCCGGATACCTCAATATCGTGCCGAATTCTTTAGCCGGTAGTTTAACTGGCTAAAGCACTCAGTACAAAATCGAGGGATCCGGTTTGAGTTCCAGTCAAGGCGAATGATTGTTCCGCAGTATTTAATTTTTGGAATCGATGACCCGAGCGTCATCACCTAAGATTATTTCGCAAAATCTAGAGAAGAAATATTCATGAAAATTTAATGATGTAAGATATTATTCAGTCGGAGAGTTTCACAGCGTAGATCTTTTTATAAGTGCTCTTCCGTATTTCCGCATTGTCTATCCAGGATTTTCGCGAAACAGTTTCAATTGCAGCATTTATCTTCAGGTCGACTCCAAAGTGCCTTGGTCGAAAGCGCGCTCTTTAATACAATAGGCAGTGTTAAGTTGGTCTTCGCATTTTTGTTTTTTATTCACCAATCAGATTGCCGCCAAGAGGTCTTGCTGCGTAAATAGTCTCTTCTAAGTTATTACTAGTTTGTATCCATCTTCTAGATAAAAATCCTGTGGCTCCATCGCTGTATTTATAGATTCTCTAATCAAAAAGGGGAGATAGCATTATCCTCTGGCTATTATTATGCATTACGATCTAAATTCCGGCTGCAGTGAATTCGAAACTTCACGAAAACTCTGAATCAACTTCGTGTAAATACCCTGATAACCTTGCACTTTCACTACTATAGTGGTAGAGAAGCATGAAGGGAGTGCGCATTAAGTTTTTTTTCAGTGTATGAGTCCATTTCCTACGAACTGGCTCCGCATGGGGGAGTATAGAATTCTCCGCGTTTGACCTTGAGGGATTTAGTATCTCTCTCCGAAAGTTGCACACTGATATAAGGTTAAAAAGGGTACATTGTCATCAGTGAACGAGAGAAATATTTTCTACTTATCCCTACCATTATCTCTGAATCCACAACATTTTTGTGACAATTAATTCAGTTTTATTTCATTCATCTGCAAAAATGATCTATTAATCTATCGTTCTTAGAGAAAGCTCATGTTTCTATTTATTTGTCTGATGATTAAGAACGAAGAGTCCGCGTTAGTTTCAATTTGTTTCAGTTAAATTGTTTACATGGAAATAGGTAGGTATTCATTTTTCGTACTTGCTCATAGTTCTAAATAAAGAAATTATTTCCAAAATTTCTACTTAATAATAAGCTGTGAAGTAAATACTTTAGATAAATGGCCTTGCTAAAATTCCTTTTGGGCAAAATCAAATTCAAAAATCTGTTCTTTCTATTCCTGGTTTCATGCTGATGTTTAACAGAACAAGAAAATACAGTCTGGGAATATTTTGATTTTTACTTAGTCCTAATCCGAAAACTATAACTGTCCCTTTAATTGTAGATTTTAGAATCCGATAATAGCCTGTTTGCAAACAGTTGGTCCGAAAAGAATTTTCGAAGCGTCACTTATTACAATCTATCACCTTATACTTGATAGGATGTGGCACTGTACCACCTCTACCACAAACGAATTCATGTTGCGAGGGGGAGGAGAGTTTGGTCTTTCATTCCGGTCCTAAGACTGTGAGGAAAAACATTTCACTACATAGGGGTTAGAAAATTTAGGTGAAGGCAATTTTGAGCTCGCCTCTAATACACCGTCTTTAAGGCAGATAACAAATTGACGAGTCCGGATACCCTGGCTACAAGAATGGTCGGTTTATGCTGAACGTTCTCATGGTTAAAGCGCCAAGCAATGGACTCGGGAGATGGAAGGGCTCATTTTTTGCATTATTTAACCCAGCTTTGGCTCTTGGAATTACCTTTCAGGGAAAGCAAGCAATAAACTTAATGTATTCGATGTTGCAGCAAGCAAATAACTTAATGGATGTTGTTTTTGTACGCGTGAAACGTGTGACATTACATATATTTGTTGTATATCTTTCCTGAATGTTCCACCATAGAAAGCAATTTGCCTCGTATTTCATCTTTTCCCATCGTATATATGTAATTATCAGCATCTAACGTAGAAGTATAAAATTATTCGGTTTTGACATTTTTTTGAACTGTGCCAAGGCTTGGATACGAGAATAACGACCATGCAACTCAGAATATAAAATCTCACTATGTGTCTTATAAATGGTTCTGATTCGTTAAAAGTAAGGCAAATCAATAACATAAAGTTAAAAGGAGAAGGACATTTTTAAGAAAACACAGCAATGCCTCTGAATACATGGGTTCGTTTAGTGATCCTTCTAAACGTAACTCGTGGTAAAATATTGCGCAATGAAGTTAATATATTTATTTTTGTATTTAATTATAATGTACACACAAATGAACTAAGCCATAAAAATTTCAAAAAAATCAAATGGAAATTTATGACTAAAATATTCGGTTGAATTTCATAAAAAGTATCTCTTGCCTCTAATATCCATTCAAATGTGGGGTTTCGAATTGGGGTGAAGGTATGAGGATGGGACTAATGAATGGGTGGGATGGTGTATATATATATATGGAGCGGTAGATATTAAACGGGAGGGGCGTTGCACTCGCTGGAATTGATGGATGAGTTCATGGCGGATGGGGACAGTGAGCGTCTGGTGGAGAAACTACGGTTGGGTTGTGGTTGGGGTGGAGAGGCGGGAGGCTAACATCGGCCCAACAGCTGTACACGCGGAGGAGGAAGCGAAATGGGATTCCAACTGCCTCACATACTACCTCTGCAAAACCACACAAAAGGCGAGGATACGAGAGTGGACATGAAAAATTTAAGGCCTGTTTCAGCTGGCAAATAACAGGCTCGATTTAAATTAAAAATTTTTCGAGGTTCCAACGCGAGCAAAATTGGATGAGGGATCGGGTCCTGAGAACTGCCTTCCTCTCCCGGCCTGGGTCCGAACCTAAGGGTTCGACTAGATAACAGGGTTGCATCAGGACTGGAAAAACGGGAAAAGGACTAGATAATATGGTTGCATCAGGACTGGAAAAACGGGAAAAATTATGGAAATTAAAAACGGGCCTGGATGCCCTAAAATGCCAGGGAAAAGGAGACATTAGGCCGTAGATTAGCTTTTCCGAGTCAAATTGTGTATGTATTGAAAGACAGGAGTATCGTTTTAGGCGATTTTTGGTACCTTGTCTGGATGAGGCAGTGGAACTCTTGTTTGCAGTTAAGTAGTTGCCCCTGAAATAAACGTTCAGGTCCCATACTTGGTACTCATGCTGAGGATGAGTGAGTACTTGTTTCTCCTCAGATTTTGATCAAGTATAATATGGTCCTCATCTTGGCCGAGGTTAATATGCCATCAGTAAGGAACCTGGTTTTCCCCCCAGAGCGATAATGGTAACGATTCGTTTGATGGGAAATTTCATGCTCTCAAAGAACATGCGTTAACGTATGGTGCTCATATTTTTGCACCTTCTTGAAAATGCGCACCAAAAAATGCATATTTTCACTTTGAAAATCCTGGCCTGGCCTGGAAAACCGTGAAAAGACCCGGAATTTCGTACCTACTGGTTTGTAGCAGGATAGCAATCATTGCTTAAATACTCCCTTTGTCGGATGTGGCGTTAAACCGTGGACCATTTTGCGCCTTTTGCTGAGAGCAGGAAAATGCTAACGGCGGGTTTCTCTCCACTATCTCTTCATATAGCAAACCAAACATACTTATCCATCTCTTCAACGCCACTGGTGGCCGTTGTCGCTCACCTCCCCACCAAGTACCCAACTGAGGAAAATGAATAATGTTTTATAGTATCTATTTATGTTATGTGATGACAAATTGAGACTAGTCTAAATAAATAGTTAGTTAATGCACCATAAATGGCTAATAACTGCAAAACTAACTATTCAAACGTTGATAAGAGCAGTATTTCCGGAATAATTACCGTTGTAGAAATTACTCGCCCAGGAATGTCCGATTAAAGTCATTCATATTTTTGTAAGAGAAAATGGAGGTTCAAGTGATATCAAATTAAAAATAAATCCATGAAATGTGGTTTAATTAGATCCACGGTATTGCAGGCGTATAATACAAGATTATTGATGAGCTGTTTACAGAAAAAGTGGTGCGAGTCAGATTTTTACCATGTTTAGGTCAGGTCTTTTTCTCTACCTCTAGTATGTTTTGTGCATTAGCCTGTCTGGCTTCTATTTTTTACCACTTTGAAGCAGCACTACGTTTCATTAATTTTATTTATTTATTTTAATGTTATTTTAAGCCTTCTTTTCCCAAAAGTGGCTTTTTATTCTTACGCAATCCTTGCTCTCAACAGCACATTTGCATATACCCGTCCATAAAAGTGACAGGAATATCAATTTGGATTCTCTCCTTCATTGTAAACTAGTGGAGGAATCCAAAAGTGATGGAATACCATTATCATGTCGTGCATGTGCTTTCTCTTTGGACTGAGGTTTTGGGAAATATAGTATTGCAAATTTAAAAAAAATTGATATTTTGTCACGTTTGAACGCTTAGCTCTTTCTTTGATGTATTTCTTCCATTTCCATTTCTTTCTATTATTATCTTTCTTTACTTTACTTCCTATATTATCTTCCTTTCGCGTATAAACTTCTTTTTTTCGTCTTCTAACGTCTTCTAAACGAGTTCTCTATCGTATATTCTGCGCATAGACCTTACGAAACTTACGACACTCAAGTACATAGCAGCTCAGTCTGTAAGTCTTTCGTATGCTCTTCAATACGTAAGCCACTGCACCATTTTACCTTTGGTACTTCGATCGCACTTTGTTGTAATACTAACCCTTTCTCAATTAAAAATGAGTCCAGTGAGTAGTATCGAGCAGTCTCGGTACTCCATTTTGCTGTAATACTTGCCTGCGTGATTTTATCCCATCAAACCACCATCGATAGAGAAACGACGGCCAAAAATCACATGGAAATATCAAATTTTGAATGCATTTTTTTTATTATTAAAACTTTCATTGAAAACATTAATTGCTCAATTTGTATGTAAACTTATAAATCTTAGAATGAATTCGCGGCGTAAGCCATTGAAAAATAAAAATGAGTCCAGTGAGTAGTATCGAGCAGTCCCGGTCCTCTATTTTGCTGTAATACTTGCCTGCGTGATTTTTTCCCATCAAACCGCCATCGTTAGAGAAACGACGGGCAAAAATCACATAGAAATATCAAATTATGAACGTAATTTTTATTATTAAAAGCTTTTCAGTGGAAACATTAATTGCTCAATTTTTATGCAATATTTAAAATCTTAGAATGAATTCACGGCGTAGGTGTAGCGTAGAGATTGTGGCAAGGCCTTTGTGTTATCTCCACTTTGCCGAAGCTCAGATTCCAAATCAGTTAACCTCAAACAATCAGTGAGGCTTGACTAAGGTAGAATTGCCTGAGGAAGCCACAAAGGTTTCACTGGAGGGCCTCTTTAATCCAAGGATCAATGCCTACTCGGAATGGACCTACGGCTAAACTCGACTTGCGTCGGGTGCGGCATCAGTTATGCCCGTGTGCTCGGAGATTAGCTCGCTTGAGCCCCCGCAACCCAGCGGTCCTTTTGATATTGCGGCGTCAAAGTCGAGGGGAGACGTGAAAACCTTCTCAGCGGGTAATGCACCCTCAGCTTTGGGATATATCATTTTGTGTTGGCGAGGACAATGTGAGGACGGATTCTGTCGGGGGCGAAACGGTGGTGGAACCGCGCTCGAGCCGTCAAGACGCGCCCGATTTGAACTCACTCTAACTCTGCCATGCAAGTCAATGAAAAAAAGATGCCGTAAAATCAATTAAAAGAGTGACAATGCCGGCCAAAGATGTTTTACAAATGTGGGCAAACGTTTTTTAGACCACCCCTAACGACGTTTTTATTTGCCGAGTGTGATTTCCTAAGCCGCACGTTGAGGTGGCTGCGGCGGTAGTCGTGGATCATTTGTGTGCACATTTTAATAATTTTAAAGAAAGTCGACAAAAATTCTTGGACCACATTTCATTTAAGTTCATCTGTTTATACTTTTATGTGTTACAGGCTGTCATGATAATGCTACAAGAATTATATTTCGAAATGTTTTCCTAAGTTAAACCATGTTATGACTAGAGATTTCGACAAGGCATTCGAAATTTAAACGAATTTATATTAAAATATGTTTTTTTCTTACATTGGACTTCACGTGATTCCTTGCTATTTGTAATCAACAATTATAATGATAAAAAGTTATTATTTAGCGTTTAGAAGAACATATCTGCACAAGTAATCGATTTATTACGAAATATATGTCATGTGCCTGTGAGGACGCGTTAAAATAGCATTGAATTGGCAAGAAACCCATTTGGAATGATACCATTTTTTTTTTACCTTTATCTATAAATATCACTGATGAGAACGCGTATGCAAAGTTTCACGCAAATCTGTGATTGACAAATATCCCTCCAACCAACTTAATTTCAGCTGCACTCTGGGGTTTCAAAGTGATCCTTGCAGGATTTCCGTAACCGTCCACGTCAGGAACTTAATTTTTAATCTATGAGTTTTCTCCAAGCTTCGAGTTTTACGAGGAAAAATGAAATTGGCGTTATTTGCATTATATCTACTTCTTGTGGATGAGATTAGTTTCATCTGTAAATTTTAATCCTACTACAGCCATTGCTCCTTTAAATGGGTTGGCCACAAGAATTCTAATGGAGGAAATTGTTAATCTGTAACTTTCATTCAGATTTAATAACATTATGATCGGAATATACCTATCGCTTTTTTGCTGAACGTACGAGACAAAGTCATAAAATTCATATTATTTGGCACCACTAGTAATAAACTGAAGCATATCCTTGCGTGCGTACTTAAAAACCTATAAATAAATCGAAGATAATAATTCCATATTTCTCAAATTTATAATGTACACATGGGCGTACAAATAAATGCTCCATTTTATGTACATAAAGATGTATTTTCGGAGAATTATGTATGCGTGTAACAGGTTATAGCTCTATGCTAGTTGTCTGTTTACTAGTTCGTGACCAATATTGTATTTCTCCAGATTTGACGCAATCTATAATAAATACACACACACTTTGCGAAATTACCGTGTTAAAACATAACAATACGTGAAAAAACCCGTAAATGTTATTTCGGCTACTGAGTGGCCACCCTGGTTATACGAAACATAGCAATATGTGGAAAAAAACCCGTGAATGTTATTTCGGCTACTGAGTGGCCACCCTGGTTATACGAAACTAGGTCATTTTGGATAGAACTACGTGCTGGAGGTTGGTAACATTTTCTGGTATACATATTTTCTGTCACCATTTCACAATCATCAATAACTTGCAGACTGAACGCTTTTACGACCGGCTGTCAGTTTCTCTTGCCTACGTGACCCCGTCTTGGGCCTGAAATGAATACTGGTCGCCTTTTGAATGTAGTTCAATTTACTAAGGCTGAGTGATCGCAGGCATCAGCCAAATATGACCTATCTATTACGCTATATTACGCAAGGCTTTGCCTCTTTATATTGAAATTAAGATTTTACTGTAATTAGCATGAGTTTATTTGAATTAATGTTTTATAAATGACTAAGTGGTCTTCTTTCGGAATGTAATACATATTACTAGCTTATTTAACCTGAATCAATACATAAAAACGTTACCTCGTGATCATATTATTGTTTCACTAAATTGCACTGGTACCGCGAAATGTTAAATTCAGCGATAGAATATAGTCTATTATGAGTAATGGTTGAAGCCAAGACTCTGTTTCCATTGCAAAATTGAGAGAACTTTTAATAACTTTGCGATTCCATCGAAATAAATTTTGTTTCCTTTAGTTTAGCTATACTAAATGCCTAATAAGGGTTTCCTGAAGAAGCTAGAGGGTAGTGAAAGTAGTTGAAATAATAAAAATTATATTCCGTGAAACTGCAAAGTTGTCGTTTAAAGTTCGCTCGACTTGATAATCTGTTTGGTAAATTTCTTTCGTGGATTGGTGTTGCATTGAAGAAACTCCATGGAAAGTTTGTATCGAACTAATGCATTCCATCCATCTTTTTGAATAAATTTTATATCAGACCATATTGATTCTATGTATGTGACTTTGCTACGAATTGTGTTAATTTCTGGTGCTTATGCGTTGACTCCTCGGGATAATTGCTAAAACTTCCTCGCGAATGACTCCAGGCGACAAAGTGGCAAGGATTTCTCGCTCAAAGAAACACTCTGCTGAGAATGGAGACATAATTCCGGCAGAGATCAAATGAATATGAGATGCTTCCCCACTCCCTTAACTCCAAGACAATGAGAGCAAAGTAGTGATGCTAGATAAGGAAAGATTATTGAGGGGGGGGGGCGAAAATTTCGAGGAACTTAGAAAAAGAGTCACTGCAAGTTTGATGAGACGAAAGGAGAGTGGTTGGGTAAAGGTTGGGAAGTGGGGAAGTGGGGGAGGAAACACAGAATGAGTATGGCAGTGGCTCAAGGATTGATTCGAAATGAAACCAGGCTGCGGACTTGGAGCAAGTTGGATGGATTACGCCGAAAAGGAGAAGAGGGATGTTAAGGAGACATTAGACTTGCGAAGAGATCCGGAAAGCGGCAACAGGAGAGAACGGGAGATGGTGCGATGGTTATCAGAAGGCGATATAGCGTTTAAAGACTGAGATGAGGGAATGGAAGGTGTTCTGTGGGTAATTACAAACGATTTTCATTATTATCTCCGTTTTTTACGCGATAGAAAGAGGGGTAAAGATGGGGCCGTGGCTATTCGCGCTGTATGGGTCATGAGTAGATGGTTGTTCTCATGCATCCTGTACGACGTGTTTTATTTCAATATCATTGGAGCCTTCTACTATATCTCGCCTAAAGAGTCAATTTTTTCCTATTGGATGTAGTTGAACAAAAATGTTACCTCACTGATCCATCGGGTGTAGAAATGCGTCTTTCATCATCAGTAGTAACAGTACCAACAGTAATTTTACTCTTTCCTATGCATGTTATCTAGGGGTTCGGGTTTTTGCTGCAGCTGACTTCCTATTCTAAGGGCATGGGTTAAGTTCCAGGCAATAGCAGATGCCATGGTAGTTTTGGTCTTTACCATTTGGCTGTATAAGTACGATAGTGATTTCAAGGTTGTTCGTCAATTAGCATTTTTCATCAACTGTCATGTGAGAATACTTAATCTTTTACCTCGGGCGTTACTTCGGCTTTTCTTTCCTCTCCTGTTATTCCTTTCCTTTTCACTCCTTTCATGTACCAACGGTGATTCCTAGATCTTCTCTTGCAATTTAGTATACAGAGGCGCAAAAAAAGCTGAATAACAGAGCTTTTAATGTTTAATTTAATCTTGCATGATAAGCATATGTTACTCCAACGTAGATTGGAGACGTAATGCCATGTCGTGACTGGAGTTCCTCCTCTGGGTGGGGAATCAAATAAACCTAATTGTAATTTCACTCAACATGTCGCAACGGCAGAAGTACGCTGTGGAAATCCAAAGTTACGGCCTTTGATGGAACAGCATATTTTTTCACGCCGAGCTGAATGTAACGACGAAAGGAAGCCCGCTCTGAAAGTTTCGCACGCTGTAGCGACTTCCCGAAAAACTCATCGCCCGCCCGGGGTGTGCCCAAAGCCAATGAAGCCCATCCGAGCGCAAACACCCACTTTCCGCGCGCGATGAAAATTTCACGGGCCGAAGTATTTATTCCGTGAGCACAATTAACGCTACGCTTTGCACGTTTCGCCGGATGACACGCGAGGATACAGACGTTAAAACTGCGGGAGGGAAGGCCGCCGCGGGGGGAAGGAGGTCGGAGGCGGAGGTCGCGGGGAGGCTGGAAAGGTTTGCTCTGCGGAGTGGGGTGGGGTGAGGCTACTCGGCGGGGGAGTCGCAGCGAAGGAAAAGCGGTGAACGGCAGGGGGTGGCGGTCTGGTGAAAGGGGGAGGGGGGTGGAACTTCATTTAGAGCCGCTGAAATATTGAACAAAGCGAAGCATTATTTAGGGCCGGGCGGAAGCTTGCGGGGATGTGTTGGAAAGGTTTGGGGGAGGAAACAGAGGCTGCGGGGTAGCCGGGCCGGGTGAAAAGGGTGCGGTAGCGTGGCGGCCCGAGGCGGCTCCCGGCGCGCGGTGCGTGCGGCCCAGGGGCCCGCAGCGGAGGGAGGGGGTAGGTGGTAGCTGAAGCCGCGGGTGGCAAGGGATCAGGGAACTTGGCTGAAGAGGATTGAATTCGCTATATCGTAGCAATGTTCGAGGGGGGGGGGGGGGGGGAATGAAAAAAATGGGTGCTTAGGGAGAAGTAGGGATGTAGTCAAAGGTGAGAGTAATCCTATAATCGTACGCTATTACTCAAGGCAAACATTTGAATTCTCACATAGTGTCTTCGGGGAGCTTCACGACAAAATATCATGAGCCTATGACATTAAGATAATCAGCCATGATCTTTTGTAATCGGTAATGAATGAGCTTGGAATTCATCGAGGCTAAAATTTAAGACTTAAGGTTTATTTTATTCATATGTAGCTGCATTACTTCTGTTTAGTTATTATCTTCTTTATTTTTTGTCCCTGAAGCACCTGGGTATCTGTTAATCCGTCTCGGTTGAATTATGGTGAAAGCAGGTAAGCCATATCAGCTCATTGGTGCGGGTTTGGTTCTGCTTTAAAGCTAAGGTACTGCTTTAAAGTTAAAAATTATTTTCGGGGAGTGCATTTAGCTCAAATGGGAAAACCACGCACCATACTTCGTCCATGTAAAGGAGGTATTTTTTATGTGCCGCAGGACGTTCAATATTCCTAAATTTTGCGCTGGGTTTCACTGTATTTACTTTAGCTTACTTACATAACTATTTCTATTTAAGGTGTACATAGCTTTAGATTTTAAGAATCTTGGATGCCGGATACATCTCGACAGGTTAATTTGTCAACAGGATATTGCTCCGAGCAGGTATAGAATGGCCATGTACACCAAAGGGGAGTGAAATCATTTAACTTGACCGAGATTCAAACCTGGATCTTCTATTTACCGATCTGATGTGTAAGCCAGTAACACCAGCCAATGGTTTATAATAATTCAAGGTGAATCACAGGAGGGTTTTGTACGAACTGGAGACAACTGATCGGCTACCGGGAACTCCGAATTAGACTCCCGGCCTAGTCAAATGATTTTTTTCAAGGCGAATTTCCTCCTCAATGGTGTATATCTTTGCATCCATACGCGTGTCTACGTACCAAATGATTCGTGCGTTCGCAGTGATTTGGAAGTCGTCAGAAGTGTTCGACGACAGCTTCGCCGAAAATTGAAATTGTCTATGCGAAAATTAACGCAGTTCGATATAATATTTCTTGATCGCGCAAAGCCTGATGCCACAGGATAAATGTAAGATATCACATTTTTACTCCACTAATTTTCAAACAATAAATAAATTTCCACTGATGAACCCAAAAGAGAAATAATTCTCCATCATGCGACTCAGACGCGAAATGAGACTCCTTCAATCTTTGCTTGGAAGATTGAAGAAAGAGCGCCAAACTTCAGATTTCTCCACGGCTATTGCCAATCCACCATTTTAGTCCAACGCTCATGACTAATGGCTTCCCGTGCCTAACATTGCGTAACTGTGCCTCGAATAGAGCAGAAAAAATGTTTAGCAAAGAGTTTGCAAAAATACTCCTAATGTTTTTATCGGATATTAATCCAAGGTGTTGCATAAGAAATAAAATCACAGGATTGAATTACTATCTGACCAACTGAGCTGAAGAGAGAAGTCCAATATCTCTTGGTTTGTTAAATCCATAGACTTTTACGCCGCAAACAATATATAGTTTTAGCGAAATTAAGGATAATTTACATTGGTGAAGCCGGGTGCATGATTTCCCCTGGTCGGTGTCCGTCGGAATTTAAACAAAACTGAAAAGTAATAAGATAAATATGATTTGTAATGGGCTTTTGTCATTCCAAAATGTGTGTATTCATCAATATGTTAAAATGAACGTCTGTAAATGTAGACAGAATTTTCCCAGGGTCAAAATAATACAAGATAAATGAGATCTCAGAACTTAATGGATTTTTCATCACATTTTCCATTTAACATTTAGTATTCATGTGTATAAGCATACCCCTCTGTCTATAGTCTGATCTGTTTATCAGTTCGCGAGTTTTTTTAAATGGATATATTGTAACCAACAGCGCTACCACTGTTAATTATCAATAAAAAAATTCAGGAGGCTATTGTTTGATATCAAAGTCTCCCTTACTTTCAAAATTGTTAAATATGCATGCATTTATCCAGAATATTGGCATCAATTCTGATATTCCCAAATTCCTTTTCTCTTCATGTAAATTACAGTAATTGTCAATGGAAATGGTATTTGACGATATTTCTGCAAACAAAGAGGGTATTGTGCATTCTATACTCTAAAGTAATTAAGTTTGGTCTTCCTGATCAAAGAATCATGAAAAATGAATAACTTATTTTTTTACTTAGCTTAAAGCGGTTGCCTTAAAAATCAGAAGGGTTTATTCTTAACGAAATTACTAATTGTATTGATGGTAGTGATATACTCCTTACCGTGATCGTTGATCAAATTCTACGGCCAATTATTATGTATGCTTTCATTTCCATAAAAAAATTTCCATTCCCTTTTTATTGACGTTTTTAACAGCCAAGGGAAAATTTTTAGTGTTGTGAAAATATGTGGACTATTATCTATTACGAGCGGTTCTCAAACTTTGTCAGCCACGGAGCTGTTTTTGAAGCAAAGGTATCTTGTGGAGCTCCCAGAAATGTTTAGTGTTTAGTTTACTGTTTGGTATCTATTTATGCTCTATGAGACGTATTACACATTAACCCTATGCGGAAGTATGAAAACAAGGTATATGTATTAATAATGAAGGAAGGAAGCAATTGGGATCGCCTGAGAATCACTCGTCGAGTCCCAAGGGCTACGCGGAGAACAGTTTAGGAAACGATGATCTATACACATGAAACACTTCAAGGTTAACTACACATCCCGTCTTGCCCAAAGTTTCTGATTTCTATGACCTTAATAATAAATGTTGTTTTCTGTTCCAACCGTAAAGTACGATAGGGTGGGCACACCGTTCCTAAAATTTTTACATACATTTTTATCTATTCATCTTCCTATTAATATGGTACTTACGCATATTGACTTCAATCAATAAGCAATAAGAAAAAATATTTCTCGCAAGAAATTGCGTAGAGTCGCAATTTATTGCGAGTGTGCTGGTGTTGATCAAAACAGTTCACATAAAACTATCGCACGAGTTGCTAGTCACAATAAGGCTTTGAAGTTTTTACCCCAGAAAAGATCACGGTCAAGATATTTTAAATGCTTATTTTACTTTGCAGAATCAAAGCGAGAAGGAAAATATAACGTGTCTTTAAAAACTTTTCGAAATGACGCGACAGCCAGAAATCATAAATTTGCCTTGAATTTGATGCAGTATTTGATGCTCACAAATATTTCGATAGTTGAAATGGTAGCCTTGCGACATTTGCTCTACTACTTACTTTTTCAGCGTAAGCCATTATCATACTCATTAGGAATTCAAAGCCTAATAATATCAAAGCCTTCTAAGTCAGAGTTAAACTCTAGATTTTTGTTTAAATTAAAAAAAATACTTTATGGTGGTGACATACCTAATGAAAAACAAAATTGAACGGCAAACTTTACAGATTATTCGAGGACTATATCTTGAATGAACACTTTCTCCAGACTTATGGGCCGACTGCTTCGCCATTTGCGTTAAATATGGGAAATCGACTGAAACTAAAATATTTATATTTCCTTTACTTGAAAAAGGTGATTGTCAGGTACCAATGTTTACCCATTTTTACTCTCCCCGGGGGAATTTCCTACTTATAAACGATTGCTGCAGATATTTATATAAATAAGCAAAATATTTTTTCATCATATTTTGTCCATTCTTGTTTATCATTTAAAGTCTAGTTTCTGAAATATAGAGCGGGCAAAGGATGGATTTAGTATATTCATTACAATCAGAGAATACTTTTCTCTTTTGGCAGTAAAAATATTTATTTATTTATTTGAAAAGTCCCCAAAAACGACACAAAGGCTTGTTACATTGCTTGAACAAACAAAGAAATAGAAATTAAAACAAAATATACCCTAAAAATGTAAAACATGGTGAAGCCTTTGGACGTTCCCGAACAAAAATATCCGCTGAGAGCGAGGTGGCTCAGGGAAAGGAACTGGCTCTCCTACCCTGAATGTGTGAATTTCACATGCCTGTGGCTTAGTTGAGTGACATATGAAAGAAAGCTTGGTATTGGGATTTATGTACAAGGAGATGGGATAGGGGGAGTAAACTCGGCAATATGTTTTCTGAGATATACTCCCAGTTCAAGAATGAAAACCCTAATCTTTAAATTGGCTTTTCAAAGTTTGCTGATTTGAAAACGATGGTGTGGAGAAGAGGTCAACGGAGGGTAATTGTGAGGCTAGGGAGTTGAAAGTTTTTGGCATACGGTAGAATAGGGAGCGCTGGGATATTGAGTCTGAATTTGGGAATGTCAAGAAGGGAGTTATTGCGTAGGGAACAAGGATGAACATGAAGAGGAAAGAGAGGAAGAAGGCAGTTGGTACGGGGAGAGCCACTCCAAATGCTATGGAGGAACTTCATGTCGCATAGTACATGACGGAGAGAGAGGATTCGGATTGAAAGGGAAGAAAGGATGTATTTTTTGATAAGTTTCTGAGAGAAAGGATTCGATGGCGGACAATGGTAAATTTCATTGGTTCCAATATGAATTAAATGACATTTGACATCCCTTTGCGATGAAACCACCTGAAAAGTGCTTCCCGTTTCCAATCTGCTTCTTATAGAAATATCGAATCCTTATGGCTTATATGCTGGGCTGGCCCGTATTAGAGGCTGGTCGGTATTAGGGCTGGGTGGTATTTGAATCCCAATATCAATATCAGATTTCGTAAAATATGGAAAATGGACCAGTATCAATAACCTTATTCGACTATTGAATATTGAAAAATATTGTCATATTGAAATTTTGGAAATATTGGAAGTAATGAAAAAATAAAATATTAGTATATTGGAAAATATTGAACATGGCAATATTAATAGATAAAATTATTTGGCTTACAATGTTTTGCAAATGCGGAAAAAGAAATTGCTGCTCAAATAAACAATTAACCTGGCACAGGCATGTACTTCACATCACTAGCATCAAACATTAGCTTTTAAGCATGTTCTCTTGTTAATGAAGTTCTGGTATCAGTGATGGCCTCACCGCCAATGTTAATTCAATACTTGAATTTTTAACATTGGTAATTTAATATTCAATATTCAAATTGGAAATATTGGTTCTTCAATAGAAAATATTCCAATTACAAATATTGGTTTTTCCAACCACCAATATCCTGTACGGGATATTGATATTGGTTGTTCCAAAATTGTGATTTTGGAATCCCAAAATTAAAAAATATTGATATTGGAACCGATATATTGGAAAACCCAACCCAGGCATAGGTGGGGTATTTGAATTTATAGTGTCAGTAATCACCATGTAAGGAGCTCTCGTAATATAACATGGGGCAGAATTTGTGAGTGTGAAGCTGGAGAGGAGTGGGTTGAAGTACTGGCCTGAGGGAACGGGTTCGGATCTTGTCAATGTCAGAGATTTTTCAGTAGGATTCCAATCCCTACTTGGGCCCTTTGTGGAGAACATTGCAAGTGTAGTACTCCATCCGTTGAATAGTGAATTAAATTACGGTCCACTTGGCTCCCTTCGTTAATAGTCGGCTAAAGTCAACGTAGGGTTTTTCTCCAACCTTCTTCCATTTCTCCGATAGTCCTTCTCTTACCGACTCACCCACGTATCCTAAATGGTGCATAAGACCTCAGTAGTTGGTCAACTGCCCCAAATATTACCAGCCAGCCAACCAACGAGGAGCAATATGACTTCCGGAAGAGTCCCTGGCGCAGAATTGCATGGCAATGTAGTCGAAGTGGAGTAGCGAAGAAAAAGGGCGGATGGAAAGAGAGGAAGTGTGAAAGAATGAGGTCAGAAGTTCCGGGCTGTTTTCACCCTCTCCAGCACCTCTCCAGCGAATCAATCTCTGTTATGGTAATTTTATTTTGAGGGCGTTCGTGCATTACAAACGCAGAAACTCCCCCATTCACCTCCAACCCCTCGCATTCCCTCCTATTAACCTACAAACTATGTATCTTCACGCTACAAACTATGTACTTACGAAATAAGCAATAGGCACACATACGCAAAGCTAATACGCTAGCAGTTGAAATCACCCATCACTCAGACTTAGCCATGGACCCTACCCTGAGGTGCCATTTTGAGATCAGTCAAAATGGGACTGTAGGTAGTGGTGAGTCATCCTAATTCTCAATCCCCATATGCATGCGGCAATTAGGGAGGTTCTTTTTGATTGACCCTCCACAATAAGCTATATTTTCTTACCCTGCTTCGCAGTATATTGAAAGTCCGTGCTCCATGCCCCAAAGTCTTCCACTGCGCAGCGCCAGGAACTCTTGCGAGAGCAGTACTCGCATGATCCACCGCCTCTCCCAGCTTTTATTCGCTCGCTCTCCTCGCCTGCCTTTCCACCATCGAGCGAAACGGCCTCTCTCCTCGTAGACGCCACCTCTCTCAGAGGAGAGCGTGACGGATGCATGCCATTCGACGCTGCCTGCCGTAGTAGCGTTTTTAGCTCTCCACTTTCTGGCCAAAAAAATTTTAAAACATTGATCATTTCGGAAGCATTTGGGCCGCGCCCAAAGTTTGATTCAATTCGGCCATAAAGCCATCCCGCCTTCACTCCGCCGTCTCACGCAATCGTCTGTGATTCATGTGGAGGCGTCGAGAACAGATTTTCTTTTCCCAAGAATGGACAATTTTTTTATGGCAAAGCGTTCTTTATCTCGGAGACGAGAAGCGCAGTTCTGGGAATTATGAAGGAATCATGATCGGCTCACTCAGCGCGTGAAAAGAACTAAATGAGCTGTCTTTCCGTTCGCTGTGTAGCACGCTCGTAATTCATCAATGTTAATTCAGGTCGATAGGTTAATTGGTTTTGAGAGGCAACCGATGGCTGAAGTAGCTTGCACCGATAACCCTCTTGGTGCCAACAGCCGATGTATTGTCGTCATCCTCCCGAACGAAGGTAGCCGAGGTACGATATGTCCGCTCATGTACCTATATCTCCATAGTTCAATCTTAATGACTAATTATGATGGTTTCTGGCTGGTCGTAGGAGGGAAAATGGGTACATCATTACAATGAACACAAATTTGTGACGATTAATTAGACTGCAGCTTTTTAATTAAAACATTTCCACCAAATGAATAGAATAGAATGTTTCCGTGAAGGCTTCTGCGGAGTCTTTGACGTGAAGATGGTTTCCGGGTCTTCTCCCGCGTGTATCCATTTTCTGAGGACTATATTTCGTCAGCGTTCCAGGTGGCTTCTTCAGGTCCACTGAAGTGTCAATGCAGTATTTGGTCCGTCTTTTATTGCTGCTCTGTTTTGGCACCTTTGGGCAGAGGTGTGTCATGATTGATCAATTCCGCTGAATACTCGTTTCCACGCGTTGGCGAGAGTGTAACCGTCATCTCGGTTGATGTCAGTAGGCGTTTCTATCGCTTCCCTGATCTGAAGAAGCCAACTGGAACGCCGGCGAAATACACTCTTAAGAAAATGGATACACGCGGAAGAAGACCCGGAAACCATTTTCACGTCAAAGACTCCGCAGAAGCCTTCACGGTAACATTCTACCAAATATTTTTTTATGAAGGGTTACTTTATTCATGTAAAAGTTACCATTTATTTAAGTTAGCATTTTTTGAAAAATCCATTTAAATTATATGGCTATGAAAGGTTAAAAGCTGGTTAAAAATAGTTCCGTAAATTATTTAAGAAATGGTTAATTTGGCGATGAGGGAAGCCTGGCGTTGTCATTAGCCTACTCTTAACGAAGGACTCCTAGGAGGACTTGTGTGCCAAAATGACGGATGGTAATTTATGAAGTCCTCTCCGCAGAGTACTCAATTCGGCATCGTTATTTCACTATAGAAATCTCATAGACTTTAGGCTGGTCCCTTGAGATGACCACCCAGTGCTCTAGGCACCAGAGTAACGTGATCCCCCACTGTCTATTTCTTGGGTAGACATAGTCGCCTTATGTTTCGTGCAAAAGGATATTGATGGTAATATAGATGCTATGTTTTACGCTTTTTAGTGCATTAGTGACACGTGTCAAAGATTATTTCGAGGTGTGCTCAAAATTTTCTATTTTCGTTACTGACGTAATCAACCTAGAGGATCATATATTATTTATTATTATTCGGAGTTTAGACAGAAATAAGGTCTACGTGTTTAACACCATAAAAAATTTGGTCCTATTGTGATTAAGGGTAAATCATTCGCCTGTCCACGGGGATAGGAAAATTAATTTCAATAGTATCCACCTTTGAGCAATAGGAAGGATTTTTTAAACTAGTACGTATGTGGTTTCCCAATGAATGGATCTCGTAGTTTAATTCCCTTGGAAAGCGTTATTTCAGGCGGCAATCTTTTGAAAGAGGTTTAGATAAAAGGTGATGAAAGCGCAAAATATTGTTACTTGAAAAAATAAAATTGTTTTTTGAGCATACTTACGGAATCGTCGAAATAGAATTCGTTTAGTGCTGTAAGCTTTGCTCGGAAAAGGACGTGATACCTAGGCTTTATTTTTCGAACAAAGGCCGTACGGCGTATTTCAAAACTCGATTCTGAATGAAGGGTAATTGATATTGTACAGTTGAATGGGTGTAACTGAATTACACCCTCGTCTCTGAAAGAAGTTTCTGATATAAGGGTGAAAAAAGAAACATTTAGCGTCCTTTTCTGGATTCCGCCAACAGTGATGGATATAAGGAACGAGCGCCAGGCATTCTATACATTGAGACGAGTTCATATTTTTTCTAACCCGCTTCGGTGTGTCGCAGTTGAAAGCTCGTTTTATTTTATAAGGTGCCTGAGAGGCAAAGTAACTTCCCGCAAGTTAATGTAGGAAAATGCAGTTTTGGAGTTTTTTATGTGATTTACGATTGAAACCTAGAAAAGCCGCAAAAGCGTCTGCTGTCAAAAAGTTGTCAAGCCCATATCTTAGTCTTGAAAGAAAGTCTTCATTGCACTGCACGGTTTTTGAAAGAGATAGGATGTATTCGTAACCCAAAATGTTGGTTGAATACTATGATTACTTCTCAGCCATTTAAGATTTAATGTCAGGTAGTCCCAGTTTCCAGCGAGATTCTGATAGAATTGCTTACAGCTATTTGGTTTCATCATCTCCTTGATAACCAGAGAATATTCCGTGTGGTTGTGTGCTGTTCCACCACTCAGTGGGCTTAACCATGTAATACCAAGCGCTAAGCCGCAGGATTTGGAGGAACGTGGAAGTTAATGAGAAGATGTAATATGAGTTGAGGGGAACGCTGAGAGTATTAGTCGGCATTAATATAAACCAGACGATTTATGAAGTGGCGCCAAGAATAGCGCCGTAAAGCTTGGAACGTGACATCTCTCTGCATAAGTCGCTCTTTTTCCATCCTTTGGATGAAAGTTAAGACGCCTGTAAAACTGGAGATTTAGGCATATTTAATGTGGTCCAACTTGTCACCATACCTTTCGCTAAAATTAGCACAGGATTGCATTACCCTCTTGCTCCTGGTAAATGTTTAATTTTACCAAAGACATTTCTTTGAAACATCCTATACAAGGATACAATAAAATATAGTGCAAAATTTTATCCCTTAGCTAGCAAAAGTAATTGGAATAATATCTATTGCTTTCTTTTATCACTAGGACCTGGCTAACATGAATTTTCTTCATACTGTCAGTCACTAAAACAGTCGATTTGACTGGTCATGGGTTTTCGCTTCCATATAAAGTGCTATGTTTAAAAAAATTCAATATTATTAATTTGTAATTTTAATTGAGTTCAAGGGCTACTTTTAATCTACCTTCTGTAACGTGGTAATATTACATTGGTTTTCACCTCAACATTGAAAAAATGTAGAAATTTAGGTGAAAGTCTAGTATTTTTTCCTTTTTTCGATTGAATGGTACACTGCAAATATAATGCACACATACGACAGCTCGTTTATCACCCATGGGTAATGTGAAGGCAGACGAAGACGTTTATAAAACAATTTATGCTTATAAACATGTGAAAATACCATGCATGAAGTCGCGCCAATTTCAGTAGGAAACTACGAGTCGCGCAACTTTGGGTATGGGATAGGTCTCGCAATTTTCAGTTAATGTTTTGTAATAACATAGGAATCAAGTTGTCTAGCTGGTGAAAATTATTTTTAATCGGTATTTTCAATGTATAAGTTGTTCTTAGAGTAAGTATAAGGGCTACAATCGTTTAATTTGTTCATTAGCTTGCAGGTAATCTTAGCCGTATTACCTCCAATTTTCTTGTTCGAGCCTTGGATTGATCTTTAAATACGTGAGCCAAATTTATTTCATTAGCACAGCTGCCTTAAATTTAAAATTGCGGATGTATATAGACATATGTTTATTTAGGCTTGTCCATTTTCGGGTTTTTAGGCGTTCATTGTTACAATTGGACAACAGTTTCGCCCGGTATCCTCCGAGCGTCCTTCAGCCTTCATTTAAGCCCCGCGGAAACCTACGCCGAAAGATGTTTATTTGATTTAAATATGTGTTTTCCCCAAGCAAGTCATAAATAAGTATGTAGAAAATAAAAGTTCAGTCAATATGACAATGGCGTTAATAAGTTTTACTTATCTACTTTTAAATTGGGATGATTGTTAAGCTCGTAAGTCGCCAAAAACAATGAGAGTAATCGCAAATGGAATGAATATTTGCTAATGAAATATTGCTTTTCGTACATTAAAGGTTTAGCGTTTGTATTTCATTTCAATTAGCGGTATCTTGGAGCAAGTCAAAAGTATTGTTGACATAAATATTTAGGAAATAGGACGATAGTTTTTCAACAATGTAGCTTAAAAACGCAAAGGTTACAGAAGTTCACAAGTAGTTGCTGAAAGCATTATAGGCATTCAAAAATCAAATTAATGGTTTCTTAAAAAATACTGAGTGGATGTATAAAATGTATGTACTTCACACGGCATTCGAAGGCGGTTGAGAAATGCTTGCGAGGCACACACGGCGAAGCTGACTCGTCACGATGGGTCCCGCCACGCGCAGCGATACAGTTATTGATTCGTCACGCAGGGCCGTATTGATAAATCGAGTTGAGGGGGGGCGGGGGGTGGATGGGAGAAGGCAAGGGCACGAAAGTGATTTTCCCGCGTGCCAAGTGCACGGTTTGGAGTCACCTGTGAGACGAAGGTCGTCATTTGTACTCGAGTGGAAGGAATGGCCTGGGTGCCATCCCATCGAGTCTGCACGCTCCTCCAGACCATCGTCTTCGCCTCGTCTCGAGGGCGGTTTGATGTGTGTGGGAATGCCTGCACGGGGTCGATCGGGTTCCGGAATGCCTTCGACAGCCGCGGCAAAACTTGGGCCCAGCCAAAACTTAGCGATCGGGTCCGTATCACGTGACCCCGTTTCGTGAAGGGGAAAAGTTAACCCTCATTTATGATGGCACTTCGTCGCTGAAATGTGGCATTTTGAGGAGGAGAGAACTTCGAAATTCGACTTGCTGCCGAGCGAGCTTATGAATCTCAGATTCAGACCTGACCCGGATCAGGAATCTGGTGTAGGCTCAAAAATAATCTGCCTCCATATAAATGCATTTTACATTAACCAATCATGGCTGTAACTTGTATGAAATTCTCTATAGTGAAATTATTTTTCTCTTGGTTTTCCACATGTATATGGACCCAGATTTCTTCGCGTAACGAAATCATCCGGTACATGCTATACTAAAAACATGGCATTTGTAGTCACAACCAATTAAAGTCAACCTTTTTGTTTTATATTTGTGTCCCTGATAGTGTTGTTACGCAACTGAAACCGGATAGTAATTAAAAATAAATGCGGAAAACCAAGTGAATAACAATTGTGTTACGTTAATCATTGCAAGATTCTAGATAGGCAAATTCATAAGCATCAGGAAGAAACCATGTCTCTCTCTGGATTTCATTAAATTACATGTTTGTATTTACCAAAAAATTATGCCGAGTCATTTTGGTACAAATGAAAGCCTTCACTAAGGTAAGGGAAATTAATGACATTTTCACTTTTTTAGGCTAAGAAAGACATAAAATAGATAGCTTTTGTCGTGTACTTGCCAAATCTGGATTTATTTTATTGTTCCAAACAGCTGCGAATGCTCATGTATTACTGTTGCTCCGGAGCACCGCATTCTCTATGCTCGGTCATGACGCAAAAAGCCCCACTGCTTCAATTGACATTTTTGATTTTTCGGGCTGATCAAATGAGTCCATGGATTTCATACACCAAAATGTATGTGAAAGAAGGTGAAGGTGAACTCTCTTTCTAGTATTATCTCCCCTCATTGCCCATAATGAATTGGTGCAATATCGAATTAAGGAAAACGTTATATTTAGGAAAAGGCAAAGGAAAAAGGAGAAAGAGAGAATTTTTTCTCATCGAAATTTCTCCAAAAATAGGATAGTTAAAATAAGTTTGATAGCTGATTTCGCAAGACACTGAGGACAAAATGTAATTACAGTGGTTCCAATAAAAAGAAAATTTTGAAGTCCCGATTGAAGCCGTTTTATGTCGAGGTTTTTCTTGTTTCCATGCTGTATTTATGTAGTACATGTGTAATGTGTTGGACGCCTAATTCACTCTTTTTTAAAACTCCTATGTCCTATCCGGTGAATCTTTCCAAAGTCTATGGCTTATAACTACTTTACTAAAAATAAAACTTAAAAGTGCCACTTAGTCTTTTATTATCTAAACTTGGATATAATTGTATGCAATCTTCTAAAGTACTTCTTTATAGTGCCAGTATTCATGATAGAATATCCTATATTTTGTAGTAGATGTAAATACATGTCATATTCGTATCACAGATGGTTCGTAAAACTAAAAGTCTAACTTCTTGAGCCCACATACAATACTATTAATGATGGCTTTATTGAGCAATATTAGGCCTTCAGAGCCCACTCTTGCATAAAACTCATTTTACGTCACCCAAGCAACCATGTCCTTGGTGGTGAAAAATCCACCCAAGCGGGACTCAAACTCATGACCCTTGGTTACCAGTTAAGAACTTCACCACGCCACACCCGGGGCCAATTATAAGACATAAGATTTTCCAGTAGAGAATATGTATTGGTTTCAGTTTTTCCTTCTCATTCATTAATGTAATCTACCAATTCATGGTAGAGTTTTGTGGAAGTCAGAAAAACCCTCCTGAGTTTTACACATGTAGGACCTTATCTACCTTTAGTATATCTTTCTTGATCTCAGCGTACGTTCTACCCTTCTTCATTCTGTCCTTAAAACCATTTCTCTTTCTTCACTTTCCCCGCTTGCCCAACATCCTTCCCTCTATTACGGCCTGCAGCAAACCATTTCCCCTCATTACCTCTTTCTGTCACCATTCATACCTTCCCCTAATCTCATCCAGGAACTAGGAGAAATTATAATACCTTTACCAAGCTTAGAACGATACCAATTTAGGATTTTCATGCACTTTACTTGAATATTACCATCGCTGCAATGTTATTGTTACATTTGATTGAAAATACGCTGTTTCCCTCTTACGTATCGAACCATCGGGCTGGATGATGATCGCAGCCCGCGAGGACTTAAGACACACAACTGATTTTGAGGCCATTGAATTCACCAAACGTCTACATTGCCGTGAATAAATATGTACCACATTTATTGACTAATCCTCTCTCACGCGACCAAATTCCCGCTGGTTGTATTACATTTTTTTAATTAAAGTAAATTATTAAAGTGAGGCATATTATTATAAAATTAAATTGTATTTTAATGAAAAAATACTTCAAGGGACTTATTAATGTTTTGTGAACTCTGAAGAATGCCGTAATAGTCTTAATACAGATATATAGAAATAATTTAATGCTCTCCATCGTCTCAGGTTCAACCTTGTGGAAGTTCATTTTATCGTAAATGAAAAGGAAAACTTTGTTATCTTCCACCAATTTATTTTCAGGTACAACTAGTTTCGAAGCAAGAAGTATCTGAAGATGATGCCGCTGCGTCGAAACTAGTTGTACCTGAAAATAAATTAAAAAAAAAAAAACTAAGTTTTCCTTTTCATTTACGATAATTTAATACTCATTGGTGAAATATGAATATGATAATCCATGGGCGTTCAATTTTTGACTTCATCCAAAAGAAGTAATTTTAAAGGTAGATTGTTGGTGTTTCAGTGCAAGGTGGATCTGATTTCCAATCTATTGCTGCAAAGTAGCTAATTATTCCTATTATTTCAAAAAACTTCTTTTTTTAACACCAAGCAGCAATACTTGCCTTGATGTCTTTTCACATTCATTTTTCAGATGAGTAAAAGTTAATTAGTTTTTGCTTTTGCATAATATTGAGTGCGTTTTTACTAACCATATTTAAATATGCTGTTATTTGTGATGAATTGAATCATGAATTCACTTCAAAGGGATTTGAAGGAAATTAAAGTGACGGTTGACGTGAGAGTCTCTCACAATGTGTTGAAAACAATGTTTCCCTTTCCTTATTAGGAGGTAGGATAAATCACATTAAGATTAATTCAATCCTTTCATCCACTTTCTCAGTTCCGTGCCTACGTGACAAGCGAACGTGTAAAACCTCTGCTTATGATATCGACGCTTGAAATTGTATGGAAGATTAAATGAGGTGGATTTTTAAAATTGTATTTCTTCATTAACTCAATTGCACCTATATTGTCTCTTATATTTTATTCCAAAAATGCTGGAATACCGTATTCAGAGCTTGAAAAATTCGTCATCATTTGATGACTCTTCCTTACCATAGTTAAAAAAATGCTCCGCGGGGAATTACTTGATGGCTTTTTTCCATTTTTCGTGCCATTAATAATTTAGATGATAGTCTGTTCCCCACATCCTTATATATTTTTCAAGGAAGTTAAAAAATGTATTAATAAAGTCATTCAATTCCATCCTGGTCATAAATGAAACAAAAAAGGCTTTCATTCGTTTCAATTTTTGAAAAAGCGGAGGAAACAGCTGTGCAACGTTCTCTTCACTTGTTTTTGTGAGGAGGTTGTATGCTTTTCCATAGACAGCATGCTTAAAAATCACTATAGAATGCTTTAAAAGCA
The DNA here is from genome assembly GCA_963573305.1 of Pyrrhosoma nymphula. Taxonomy (NCBI): domain Eukaryota; kingdom Metazoa; phylum Arthropoda; class Insecta; order Odonata; family Coenagrionidae; genus Pyrrhosoma; species Pyrrhosoma nymphula. Next base: position 96,871,752 of record OY754332.1, on the reverse strand, counting down.
TAATGGATTATATTTCTTGCAATACTTATTATACAAGAAACATGCATTCAGAACACAGCCACGGATTTATTTCTAGATAATGTTTTTTTTTTAATGTGTAAAACAAACTAAACTATATTTCTCTGGGGAATCTTACCCAAATTCACCCTCTATTTTTTTATTTTTAAGTAAAAAAATGTGCATACGAAAACATCAATTCTAATAAAAAGTTTTAGATCGGCGCAATAATACACGGTTTATAATATACGGAAATACGAGGTTTTGCTTGCTCACAGCAAACATATCAAAAATTGAATCAGAAGCGATATTTCTGTGTTAAGTAGATTTTAAATTAAACTTCTAAATCTATATCCCAATTTTCAATGTACTCAAGTGTATTCTCTCCAATATCCCCAGATTTTCCTTTTTATTATACTTAATAGAAAAATTAAGTATTCATAGAATATCGTTGTATGGTTCCTCTGTTTCTGTAGAAATAAAAACAGTTTTTTATTTCTGCAGAATTTCTCCCAAGTATGATAAAAGTGTTTCGATGATTCGATTTACGTGTGAAGAATACCAGCAAATAGTAACTAATTCCGTTCGATTTATGGTAAAAACGTGATTTTTTGTTACCAGTTTTTAGATATGCCAATTTGACTCTTCTTCCAACTCCATATTGATGACTTTGAATCGATAAACAGCATAAAAATTAACAAATTTTGGTACTTAAACGCAATAATTATAAATTTGACGGTGACAGGCATCACTTTGTAGAAGTTTATTTAAGGCGGTTACTACTCATGATTAAAGAAAATATTTAGTACTTTTCTACAAAATGTTTATTGTACGAGGCGTTTCAATCGGTGAAACGCGTGGTACAATAAAAATTTTAAAAATATTTTGTAGAAAAGTATTAAATATTTTCTTCAATCATGAGTACCAATGCAATAATTATAGTTAATAAATTTATCTGGACAGCAATGCTACCATATATACATATAAATTATAGATTGTATTTGATTTTACTCATTGAAGCTGTCAGGAGTAACCGCAGCAGCATATTTCTCCTGTATTTTCCGTTTAACATAAGCTTCTTTCAGCAAGAAAAAAATGTTATTTGCTTTAGAGCACTTGACATTTTCCTTTAATCGAAATCCCTCTCCAAAATTCGGTGGGAATTATTCTGCGAATTCCGTTCGTAACCCTCGCTATAATTGCCTGGGCAACATTTTTTCTGTCACTTCCGAGACCACTCACATTCGATTTCCGGAGAGGCGGCCCCGATACGGGTAAAGAACAATCACTAAACGTTCAAACGCACGTAATTTTTTTTCGGCGGTTCGATCGTCTGAAAACCAACCGATTAAAAAAAGAAAGAAAGAATTACTACTCCACTCTGCCTCTTGATTGGGTGCGGGCCTAAGTGAGTCGTTAACCCGGACGTACGTTTATCACGGGGCGTCAAAATTCGATGCAAAACAACTCTAACCACGCAAGGAAGTTATTCCGAAATCCGTGGGGCTTGCGGGGATGGGAGGCAGATTGCCGGGGGTGGGAAGGGGGGCGGGGAAGGAGTGTGTGAGGGGGCGAGGGGGAGGGAAGAAAAAAGACCACTGCCCCGGCTGTGGTTGGAGAGGAATTGAACGAGGAAGCATTTCAATCCAGTTCTTGGCGGAATGGAATCAACAACTGGTCCGGCGGTCGGCATTGCAGAACGCGGTGAACGAGGAGTCCCTCTCCCCACTCCGCCCACCCATTCCCCCTCTCCATCCCCCACCCGTACAACATCCTGCTGCTGCTTCAGAGAGGAAAAAGGCAAAAAAGTGAAGAGCGGGAGAATAGAATCCGGACCTCCACGTTTTTTTCCCTTCTCTCTGCGCCCTACCCCTTTCTCTCGCTCTCTCCGTACCCTAACCTCCCCTCCTCCTCATCTGCCCCCCCACCTCCATCGTGAGAATCCCGAGAAACTTCAATAAATATAATTGCTCCCATTCCATCTCCCACCGATCCCCCCATCCCAAATAGGTCCGCTCTCCACTTCCAACCGCACCACGCTCCTCTTAAACTCCTGTCTTACGGGATATTCCCGGCCGTGGAGCGAACGAGCAGCTCGATTCTTACCAGGCACGGCTATCCTCCTAGTCGTTCTTTATTTTTTTGCGCCCGGAGCCCGCACACCGCCTCTTTCCTCCCGTCCTTCCTCCCCTGCCCTACGTCTCTATTTTCCTTCGGGTTCTTCCACTCCCATAGAGGTCCGAATTCCCGGCCCCCGCCGAACGATCCTCCCCAAAACCCGTTCTCTCGTCACCGGAGCATGATTCCTCCTTAAAAATCTCGCGTGATTGTACACTCTTCTGTGGCCGGCCATTCAATTGCTCATCCACGAAAAGAGTGGTTCTCCTTTTATTCCCACCCACTTTTCCACCCGGAATCGAAAGACCTTACCTCATTTTGATATACATGCTGTTTTTTTACCTTCTGGCCAGTCATCCCTGTACGTTTTGCTCGCAAAAGAGAAAGCATGTTATTCTATAGAAAATATCTAAGCAAAACATAACCGTTTCACTTTTTTCCCGTGGTTTGTATTCTGTCCGGGTGGAAACAATGTGCGGTCCATCGATAGCAATTTCGCTAAAGGTTTTCCAGAAATGTATTCTATTATCGATATCCCGCAGGAGAATTCATAGAATGGCAATTTTTTATTGCTTTCTTGGACCATAATTAAATAATAATTGGACTTTTTTCTCTGGTAATTCATTAATGATGTCGATACCATGTTGGTTACTCAGTTAAAGAGTATAATAGAGTTTACAAGACTCAGATTTATTCTAGATTTTAGTTTTGTCAAGTTTCAGTTCAGCGTTCAGTTTCTTATTTTAAACTTAATTCTCAACTTGAAATAAAGAAGTATTTCGTCACGTAACATACGCTTATTCCGTTTTTATACTATAAGAAACCGTAATGGTGTTTATAAATTTCATTACTTCCTTTTTTATGTAGCAAATTTAATTCACAGACAGCGCTCTGACAATTGGAAAAATAACAGAAACGTTGGATAGTACTTCGCATATTCATTGTAATAATATATGCTTTGTGAAGTCCAAAGTATGTGTGTGTTGTATTTTGATTTTTCTAATATTATTATAGTCTGTTTTTGTAGCTTGAAATAGGATTTCCAAAGGCGCAATGCACTTTATGCTTTGCTAGGTAATTAACCGAACTAAATTACCAAATAAAAAATAAACTAGCTTACATGCTATTTTAAAAATCAGATACCCATTTAATGTTTCTAAAATGACTATAAATATAAGAACTAGGAAAGTAAGCTGCATCAGGTGGAATGCAAGTAAAGATTAGTAAAACGTGCTTGAGAAATGATGAGTGTTATAGGGAGAAGTTTGAGGAGTTGGGTTTGATGTGCTTTGGGGTAATGGGACGCTATAGGCGATCGCAGGAGGAAGGTTGTTTTCATATGGTGGGAAGAAGTAGGAATGAAAGAGCGTTACTGGGGAGCGTCAGGATGGCTGAAGCAATTATTGTTCATACAGAGATTTTCGCACAACTTTACATACATGGTCTTATTATTGATATTTATAGATATAGGTGAAAAAATATTTATTTTTAACAATTCGGTGATATTTTAACTCGTAGCCTTGTGACACATGGTATATAAGTCGTAATAATTTGATATTATTTTGAAGAATTTTATATTTGATATTGAAGACCGCTTCGACCTCCTTGAGGAGGAAATAAGGCACGAAGTATTGAAAAGCGGAAAGGAGTTTAAAAAAACTGTATTATATTTCACGCTCTTTTGAAGTGTTTGAGGATGAATAAATATTGTAATGAGGATGAATAATTATTGTAATTGCAGAGTTTACCAGCATCCTCTAATTAGTAAATTAATTTGCCCATATATAAACACAGTTCGAAAACTTGGAAAAATTAATTGAAGAATGAGGAAATATATGCCTCTGGATTTGCTCTCAATAACAGCGTATGAAATGAATTATTTGTTTAAAATAATATACCCACCCGAAGACTGAATGAGGTGATGGGCTAGAGCTAAGTGAAAAATAGCACATTGGTACTACGTCCAGAGTACAAAGAAGCACTCCACTCCTTTAAACTTCCTCATTCGGAGGTTTATACAATGCCGCTCACACGGTTTTGGGCACTTCAAGGCCATCGAGCTCAAATAGCATGATCCGATTTTAAACTTTATCGAACTAAGTTAACCACTCGATTGGGCCTAAGTTCTCTATCTCCGTTAGTGCTAATATTCCATGCACTGGCGTTTACTCTAATATGCTTTGGATATTGAGCAAATGGTACATGCTATGCTGGGTGATACCCAAATGCATTCAAACCATTTTAAGTGAACTCCAGTCCAATATCATGAGTGACTCTGGCACAAGAATTAAGTGTATGAAAGTCAAAGTAATACAAGTGACATAGGCACGAAGAACGATATAAGTGCTTATCCTCTATGTTGGTACCGTCGGCTACCGTTAGGTAGGTACATGAAATGTAATGCAAGTGTTCGAACGTATGGTGCTGCGATCTAGCCGCCAAACACTGGAGCTACTTTGCTTTTTGTCATTTCTTACCGGAGTAAAGTGATACAGGTGACACTGGACAATGTTTGTCACTTGTATTTCTTTGACTCTCAGGCTCACAATTTATATTCACAAGAAAATAAAAATATAAATTAAAACCGATATATATCGTCATTGAATGTGTGAGAAGAAAGGTTGATTGATTTGTTGGGCACTTGGCAATATTCATAAAATAAGAAACAATCTCCCGTTTAAACTATATTGAGGGCCATGTAAGGTTCAATTTCAGGGGGAGAAGCACACCCATTTCTTTGCATAACACATAAGAAAGAATTCTTATGGGGATGGAAGAAGTAAAAAGGACAAAGGAAAAGCGTGCTGATTTTTTTTGTCGAGTATTGTTATTATTCCGGCCAATGCGCGGAGAGGGAAGGAGAGCGAGGTGGGAGGGGAGAGGATGAGGGAAGGATTGTGGGGGAGCCTACGTCTTCGTTTCCTCGTCGGAAAAATGACCGAGGGGCGGGAGCGGTGGGAGAGAAAAAAAGTCCTCCCAGATTCGAGGCACGACGCCCGAAAGCCTTCGCCGCAACAACGGCCAAAGGGTTTTTTTTTTCATCTCCTCCTTCTTCCCTTCATACATATCTGCTCGTAGTCCCCTTCACACCACTCGAGAGGAGCGGCGCAAAAAGCGGGTGTCGAAATGGTTTGCGTCGCGGCCACATCTGCTCGCCGCGCCGACAACCCAATCTCGGGGACCCTGCACAGGCCGACGACGACGCCGCGGCAGCCGACCCCACTCCCGGCGTCCGACCCGCTAGTCGACCGCCGCCTCTCGTCAAACCACCCACCTACGTTTCCCACGCGTTCCACACCCTTCAAATTTGATGAAAGCGAATGGGACCAAATGTGTCCGAGCTCAACGCAATCATGTTCACCTAATGGGGCTCTTTTTTGTGCCATGGAAAAGAAAAGCGGCCAGAATCATGAATATTTCTTTGCACGATGAATTAAAGTGTCCATTTCTGCATCAAGGACTGCCAAGCATAAATCAGCCCTTGAATCTTACGAATAGTTTTGTAAAGATTTCCGTTTCCAATTAAGTTATTTTAAGAGTCATGATAATCTTAATTGTTTGCCGTAAATATTCGTGCGGTTTCTTGAAGTGTTTTGGCAGCAATCTGTTAAGGATGAAGGACGCTGCTTTTACTATTTGGTTGCCCGCGCGAAACCCGCTTCGCTGGTACGTGATATGTTTTTAGTGGTAAATATCATTTTCCCCCTTTTACATCGAGGAGCAATACGCAGAGTTGTATTGAGAGACCAGAAAATATAGTTAAAATCGAATAATTAGCGACGCAGCCTTAATTTGGGGAACCTTTAAGAACGTTTTCCTCGTTGGCTCAAAGCTGAATGCACAAAGCTGTTCGTTACGCAAATGGAGAATTAAATCTTTGCCATTTTTTATTTAGCGCTGAAAACATACCAGTCTCGGGCTTTAAGATGGATCACCACGATTTTTTTAGTTAAAACTAATTGAAATATCTTAAAACTAAATAAATTAGACCAAATTCCACCTGGTCGTCATGATGTTCAAACAATAATTTATTGATCAATTTGTTGATGACAACTCTATTTTTTTTACAAATCCAAGCTATTAGATAACAAAATTAAGGTACAAAGTTAGCATTGTTATACTATTAATAAAAATGTTTGCGAACATTTTTCCAGCCATATTACATACTGCAGCGCCATTACTGTTGAATTAACAAATTTTCACCAAAGGTATTGCTGTAACCTACTAGAGAAACTCAAAAGATATCTTGTGAAGATCGTACACTTTATGATAAATCATTTCCGTAGGAAATTTCACTTCTTTTAAAAACCTTATTGCATAAATGGCGTTATTATTACTTAGGTATAAAAATAGTATTTTCCCCATATTCCATTCATTCTTTGCTTGAACAGAATTTGATTCCAAGTTTGATATTTCCACTATAAGTTCCAAGAGAAAAGCATATAAAGTCAGGGGTAGTTGTTCATATCATACAGAAGGCAAGTGGACAGTACATGGATAAAATAACATTGTCATTTTATTGTTGATCTGCCATGAGGTCAACTTATAAAACATTTTAAATTTCGCCATCCAAAGAATGAAATTCCGTCTTTTGGACGCTACGAACGATTTAAGTTTTGGTCCATACATTTACCCAATAAAATGTTCTATTACATGTTACGGTTGAAAGCATTTATGTCCGAGCATTTTTGTCATCAATCACTGGGTCTTCTCTTGCCTTTCCTGAATTCAAACTCTTACGCTCTTCTCTGCTTCCAATCCACTGGTTCCCTGACCAGTGGATGAAAAAGTATCGGTGCATTCATGGCTAACCTTGCTTTAGGCTGCACAGTCAGTTTGTTTATTAAATCCGTAGTGTGGCATATTTATGTGAAGTAATTCATGCTGTTAACGGTATTCGGGGTGTTATGTGCCGGCCTGGTACTTCAACCATATAATTTGCGTTTCATTTCTCTCACTTGATCTTGCCATAATTTTATATTAAGTTCCTAGTATATATGTTAAACCTTATAAACCTATAGAAAAACTGGAAAAGAAATAGTTATCAGCAATCGGTTACTCAATTAATTTTAATAATGAAAGTGAATGGTGTTAGTTCCTTCTTCATACTATTGCTTTCTCAAAAACCTTGTGTGTATAAGTAAGAAGTTCAGAATATAAGTAATTTTCCCTCATGTAAATATTTGAACAATCATCATTTGGTGTCTAACTGTTTATAAGTCGGTGAAAGAGTGTTGAATTACTTATTAGTGCTGTAAATGCGTATCTGAAGGTTACACTGTGGATTTAATAGTTTCGTTCGGTGGATAGAGTAAACTAAATTGGCTAAAAATAATAGTACTTGCGTTCAATTTTGAAGCTTATTAAAATCATTGAAAAATGCCCAATTTGATTCAAGTCCTCGTTGGATTCAATTTTTTTTTGCTACATTCTTTTCTTTTTGCATTTTTATTTAATTTCAAAGCCATGAACCCTATATCTTGTTTTTCACATTTTGCTATTTTATTTAAAATTTTAGTGAACCTACATGGAAGTCAGTTTAAAATGACTAAGCACTTGCAATAACGTCGAACACGTGGATGTCATTTTGGATTTCTTTCGGATTTAACATGAGCAAATACCATAATTTAATTCTTTTTTACACAAAAAAATTAGGCTGAAGTATGCAAAAATCGAATGCATGTTGTGTCATTCCATATGAAATCACGGAATAGTTGCCCTTACTATCTCAGATTTTCACGAAATTTTTTTTGTGTTTTCACTATAAGGCCCTTAGTTTGTATACACAATTTTTATGGAAAATGGTTATTTTTTGCGGAGATACGGGGATATGAAAAATGAAAGTCCCAGAATTTTCCCACTTTTTCAGATCTACGAAAGCGAGAATGTTACGGTAAAAATGTATTTGTACGAAAAACAATAGTGCATGATATTCAACAGTCAAATGTGAACGTTTTTAATTTTTTGAAATAAAAACGATATTTGAATGTTTAAAATTAAATTTGCATAATGTACGCCACCTTCGATCCATCTCAAATTTTAAAATATTTTATTCCTTTGTATTCGCTAGGAAGCTGCAAAGTTTCGTCATTGTAATATTTAATATAAGGGAGAAAAAATATTTGTTTATGAGTAGCAGTTGCGATAGACCAGGCCTTTTGTTACTTTCCAATGGAGTAAGAAATGATCTATAATATACTATTGACGTAAGGTGAAAGTGCTACTTCAAAAAAGGATCACTTTACATAATTGGTATTGCTTAAAACATTTACTGCACAGTTGGATTTATATAACGGCGGTGCAACTGCCTAAATCTGGCGGCTAATGTGGGTGAATCTGCCTGGGAGGTCGCACGTTAACCCGGAACCTTTTTCAACAATTTCATTTTGATTATTTAAACGATTTTTAACAGATCGGTTCTAGGAGTGTATTTACTACTTAATATATTTCCGACTGCCTGTGCTTTCAGTAATAAACAGAAGCACCGTTGCAATCCGCTGAATTTGCATGAAAAGGTTAGGTCTCGAAATCTTCATCCTGTCACTGCGGCCTTTTAAAACCGTTGTTGGGGCGTTTTAGGAGTGATTGAAAGTCAAAAACCTTGTACTTGTTGCTCTATTGGTGTGTCAAAGTTGCTCGGAGAACCTGAATTTACTGCCTAGTGATTTGTCACAGCAAGAGGCTGCTGCCACCGTGGATGAAGAAAGACTGGGGACATCGGCACAGCCCGTCCTCGTTTCCAAGGTTATCCAGGTAACCGAGGCCCTCGTCGCGGCGATTCACGTCGCTGAAGTTTCCCAGGTAAACCCTGATGAGTCTGAAGAGCTCAGTCAGAAATTTAATACAAACGTGGAGGAGGCAGTCAAGAGCAGCGGAAGTGCTTACTCTCTAAAAACCTTCGATTAAACCAGACTTACGTTACTCTAGAAGATTTTGGTGAGTCTCCAGTGACACTGAAAAAGTTGTACCGCTCGAAGAAATACAGCCACGAAAAAGTGAAAAGAGTTATGAGTTTGGTGAAAAGATCCCTAGAAAATACAAATGAACTTTCAAATGTTCAATCTCAAATTGATGAAAGACCACCTTCAAGTGATTTAGAACATTTTCATTGGTTTGAAAAAGCAGGGAGGGAGATAATTCAACAATTGAAAGATATATTCAAAGCAGCAAAAACCGTAAGTGAAAGAGTGCTGATCCTGTCCGTTCATCCTCAGTCGTAGACCGTGGCAGAAATACAGAGCGAGTTCTCGAGTACAGAACACATTACCAGGAATTTCAAGCAATATGTAGCTGAGAAAGATATATTTTGCACTCCGCATTAGAAGCACGGAAGGACCCCACCAGTTGATGTCGAGTAAAAAGTAAAATAATTTTAACGAGAGCCTGACATAGGTCGGGAAATGCCTGGCAAAAAACATAGGAAAATTGTAAACGAAAATGGTAGCAAGGTCACAAATAAAAAGCAATAAAGGCTAGTATTAAGTAATTTAAGCGAACTATACTCCCAGTTCAAGAATGAAAACCCTAATCCTTAAATTGGCTCTTCAAAGTTTACTTATTTAAGGCCAGCTGAATGTGTTCTCGCAGGTGCGTCAGGCACGCACTCAGTATACGTGTGAGCAATTCAGCAGAACTTTTAACTAATGTTTATGGGAGCCCAATTATCTGAGATTCTTTCAAAAGACTGTGAAAAGCTCTTTGGATGTTACAGAGATTGCTTTCAGTGCATATCGAAGTGCTCTCCGCCTACTGATGAATGCACTCTCGGTCAAAGTAAATGCAGAACGTTCGGCGACCCATACAGACTCCGATATGTTTTAGAAAATCATTTTCCAGAGAATTCGATAGACACTATCACTTTAAAGAAGTGGACAGACGCGGACGAATGTAATTTGGAGACTTATAATGAACAGTGCAACTTCTGTTGACATTTTTACAGAGGTAGCAAAAAAAGTTCAGGGACATGACTGAATTGCCGAGAAACAAAGTGGCTTTTTCAAATTCAAGAGAGACAATCTAGGCCCTGGAGAAGTTCTCATAATGGCGGATGTTTCCGAAAGTTATTCTTATCTACTTCAAGACAGCGTTCAATGCATTCACTGGAACAGCAGTCTGGCTACAATACACCATTTTTCTGGGTATGTGCGAGAAGAAAATGAGTAGAAAAAAATTAATTTTGTACTAATATCAGAGCATATGACGGACGCAGTATTTTCTTTCCAAAGGAAGCTAGTTCAATTCTGAAAGCTCATGTAAAGGTTTTAAAGAAAAAAAAATTACTTATTCGATGGAGCTGAAGGATAGTACAAGAACAGATACAATGTTGTCAATGTGTTGTAGCACGAGAAGGACTTTAAAAATTCCCGGAGAGTGGCATTACTTCGCGCCTAGCAAGGGACGTAGTGATGGCCTAGGCGGCTCAGTGAAACGTCTCCCTACCAGAGAAGGCATTCAGAGGCCATACAATGAGCAAATACAAACTCCCCCGCAGCAGTATAAATGGGCTTCTGCTAACATCAGGAACATAGCTTTGAGATTCGTGGGCAATGACAAGGTTCAAATTTCACGAGTGGAGGTAAAAAAGAGATTGGACGTTTCCTACGAAGTGAAGGGAATCCGATGTTGCCATGCTGTCATCCGGAAGTGTACGGACACTGACTGTATGAAGAAAACTTCCTTTGATCCGGAAGGAACCCATGTTAAGCTGAACCCCATTCTCCTCTCTGAAAGGATGGAAGATACAGCAGTGCGAACAAGGTAAGGTGCAGGCACATTGCGTTTGCAACAAAACCCGAAAATGATTTTCTTGTGCAATATTTACAATTTCACCCTGCGTTTTCAGGTCTCGACGGCGGCAGCAAACAAGTGAGACTAAAGAATGTTAAAGACGATTGACTATTATATTCCATTATAAAATCTCAGTTTCCTGAAAACGAATATCTTCATAATGCATGGAGGATAGGATGAATAATTGAAGAATGAAAGGATACTGAAGGAATGACTTGGGGGAGAGAATGGAAGGGAAAGGAAGCAGGGAGGGGAACGGATGGGAAAGCGGCGAGGGAGCTTAACGGAAAACTCTGATGCCAGGAGGATGTTAAGCGTGGTATATTCATTGATTTGTTGCACTTTATAATGAACATATTTCCAACCTTTGAAGCAGGTAGTTACCCGTTACCCCATGTCATGCGAGTGGGTGCCGGCGTCGCGGACGGCTGTCGTACGTTGCCTCTTGCCGAGAGCACTGGTAGTCGGTAATGTATAAAGTTGTAATAAAATCTACTCCTAAAACCGATCTTTTAATAATCGTTTGAATAATCTAAATGAAATAGTTGATTCGCATCAAGCTCTGGTTTAACGTGCGACTTTCCGTGCAGTGTCACCCACATCAGCCGCCAGATTTAGACAGTTGCACCGCCGCACAGTGCTCGGAAGTCGGAAAAAGCCGGCCAGAACTCCTAAGTGGCCTTTTTTGAGATATGAACTTTAAACTTCACATGAAAACTCTAAAACGATTCATGTATCTGGAAAATTACTTTATTTGGCATAGTTCTTACCCATTTTTGAGATACAGAGGCTCAAACATGAGCAAATTTTCCAGAAAAATGCCCGTCTTCAGTTTTCTCGGAAAATCTTCCAATTTATGTTGATGTTGAAGTTTAAGGAGGATTTTTATGGAATAATAAAAGATATTATCTGTTAGTATGGTATTTTTTCTTTACAATTCCGAAGTTTTAAAGAATATCTATGATATAATCTTCTGTTCCGTTACAAAATGGCGGACGCTGTTATTATACCAAATTTTACATTATGTAGGAGTTTCAAGTGGGATTTTGGCAAAGTCACGTGAAGTGTCTTACATCAGAGCATTATTTGAAGACTTCTAAAGGTTTATATGCAGTTAACTTTGAAAAAAGTTAGCGACGCCGGAAATAAATTTGATTTTTCGATCGCGCGTCGGGGTTCGGCTCCGCGCGCCGGGAGCTGGATTTGCCGCTGCAGTACGGTTATTGAAGTGGCTTTTAGCGCTCAGCATTCGCCGTTTTTTAAGCTGTACTTGTAGGCACCGATCCCCAAGGAGTCTATAATGTAGACACGGGAGGATTTTCAGTCGAGGTTAGTGCACGCGTACTCGAAGTTAAGCTAGTTTTCTTTGGATACGTTCGGGAACCATGCCTTATATTCAAAGCGTTTGAACCTTGAAGAAGTGAGAAGTGTTCCTGAGATCCATACAGAAGGACCTTCCAGAAAAACACCAGCTGGGATACTTATACCTTCCCTTCTCCCCCATCCTGAATCCCTAGGATTCTAGTGCGAAAATGGTCGTTTTATGACATCACGGAGCCGACGGATGTTCATCACTACTACTCTTTGAATCGAATAGTTCTTTTTCTTTTTCGTCCAATTTTAATAGGTCTCCCAATTCTTTTTATATTCTCATTTTCTTCAGTGTTAAATGCGTAGAGGAGGAAAGTCAAGGATCGGGTGTAAGTAATAGCCTCTTGAAAAGGTCCTCGTTGGTGGCCACCCTGAATTGCTTCCTAGTAAATCGCTCGCGGAATTTTCTAGTGTCTTTATTTCTGGCCTCCAGTGCCTCTTCCGAAAGCTCACCTAACGGAAGTATCACATATTTTGAAATCTCACTTCCATGCAGGAGGACTTAATGCACCGTGGGAGGCATATAGTACTAGGGATACAGCTCCACGAAAAATTCGGAAATTCTCAGGCAATACTGAGCAAATGCCACATCGTTGAGTTGAGTAGGAAAAAAATCAGCGACCCACGGAGTGGCTCACGGAATTTATTAATTTTCCAGAACTTTTTATTCAGCTCCAGCCCGGTACGTCTGCAAGGGCCAGATGGAAGTGGACACGGTGAAGTGCATGGATATTTTAAACAAATATGTTTTCTCCCTTATATGAAATATTGCAATGACGAAACTTTGCAGCTTCCTTGCCAATACAAAGGACTACAGGATTCTAAAATTTGAGATGGATCGGAGGTGGGGTACATTTTTCAAATTTAATTTCAAACTTGCAAATATTTTTTAAATTTAAAAAAATTAAATATTTTCAAATTTTAATGTAGAGTATGATGCACTAATGCTTTTTGTACAAATAAATATTTACTGGAAAATTCTAGCTTTCATAGATCTGAAAAAAATGGGAACATTCTGGGAGTTGTTTTTAAAAATGCCGAATTTTTCATATCCCCGTATCTCCGCAAAAAAATACCATTTTTCATAAAAATTGTATTTACAAACTTAAGGCCTTTTACGGAAAACACAAAAAATTTCGTGAAAATCTGTGATAGTGAGGGCAATTTTTGCATTTTTGTCGGTGCTTATGCATTATATGTACAATATAAATTGCGAACCCGTTGGTTAATCTATAACAAACGTCCCAGAGGGAACATTCGTTTAAACTGTTTTTTGAACTCTCTGTAATGCTTTGGTCCTTTTGGCAGTCGAAGATTGCGCACGGTAGCATTTCCCAACACCTGCCAAGCCACCGTGGCACGAAAGTGATACTGACGGCGACGTCACGATAACAAATGGCGTCCTTTTGTAAAAATAGAAAGAATGCTCAGTGCGGTTGTTGGGAAAATTGAATGGATGTGTTCGCGACGAGCGTTCTAATTTCGACCGCGTAAACCAATTCCGGGGCCGGCGAGCCGCTTCGTTTCCCAACGCCCCTTGTCATCCTGTGGGCGCGTGCTTGGCTTCTCCGCTCAATTCCGCGCGTGCTACCCGACCACTCGCCGCATACCACGGAACTTCCCCTCCTCTTTGTAGCATCTCTCTGTTTACAGCTTAATTTCAGTGTTGCCACCTTTTGTCGTTAATGGTTTTTTAAACTACGAGCCGCGTTGCTGCTGAGCCCATGGTAGACATTTCATCGAAAAGGAAACTTTGAAGCATGGTGCGGTCTCTAGTAGGTGTGAGTAGGTGACATCAAAATAATATTTTATTTACTCCCACACAATTGTTAGAAATTAAAGTGGTCCTTGAGAACCACTGAAAACCACTGACTGAAAATTCATAAACCTGAATTGAGCCACCAAATAAGAAAAACGTATGCCATGAAAATAAAAGCGGTAACATAATGAAAATTAATACATGTACGACAAAGGTTTCGACGTGGCACGTCATCATCACCAGATGATGACGCTCCACGTCGAAAACTAGGTCGTACATTAAATATTTATGTGGAATTACAAAGTTTTCTTTACTTTTCATTATGTTAAGTCGATTCCATGAAGTCACGCCCGAGACAATGAATTGTAAAAAGCGGTCTCTGTTACATAACTATAGTTCCGTGGAAAATACCAACAAAATAAAAGTTGAGAAAAAAGCCACTATTTGGCAAGTTTTATTATTTTTTTTGAGAATTTCATTTTTTAAATTTCAGTGGACAGTATATTAAATATCTTTGGCCTCGTAAACAGAAAGGAAAGTTTTTATAATTTTAGTCTTGGTTTGTTTGTTACATTGTTTTACTCATTCCTTAAATTATATTTACATTTGTCGGATACACTCGGCGTATTGCCACTTCTAGCACAAACATTTTTCAAACCTAAAATAAATACAAATGCATTAGTGGCAACAATCTGTGGGCCAAAAGCAACGGAAACAGGTTGAATGGATGATGGAATGGGTGACTGTGACGTAATTAAGGCCATTCACTTGTTGCCAATGGAAAAATAGGTATTGCTTAGGTGGCTTAAATTAATATCGTAATGTTTGCATTAATGTCTTCTTGATGAGTATTTTCTGCTTACATTTACGCACTTGCCTTAAGGAGATGCTACTCATTATTCAATGCATAGAAAACTTTATGACATAAGCTAGTTTTTCGTCACTGGTTTACGTTTTGTAGTAGAAAATTCATAAAAAAATTATTTCTGTAACATACAAGATTATTTTTTAGTTTCTGGAAAAACATTACGTGACAGACGTAATTCGTAAAAGGCTATAAGCGGAAAATATGATAGTTGGGTTCATTGACAGATCATTGACAGAGTATTGAAAATTAAAACATGTTTATGAATATCATTGCCGCGCAACTAGTTCAATAAGCACCATATAATTTAGGAAGTACTCGGGAAAATAAAAGCATCTTTGTCATGTTACATGAAGTGGTGGATGTGTAAGAGCATGTCAGTTAAAATTTATGATTCTTTGAATATTTGTTTGAATAAACACTTGCTTGTGAATGACACACTATTCATAAAAACGTCCAACAAATTTTTATCAATGACGGAAAAGTGTAAATTTAACTGAGAGATTGCTTTTGAAGTATTATTAACCTACGCATGTGATCTTTGTTTTGAATGATCTGAAATATTGACAGGTTTTTTTACGTTTTTGCATTGAAAACAAATTCGACTGGCTTCGTTATTTCAGACCGATCAAGTTTGAGAGTTTTGCTGTCTCCGTAAACACGAGATATATGTCGGGTTCTTGCGGCTTATAGAAAAAAATATCGATTCATATAAAAAACCGACCTGACAGATTGACCGAGGAAATCTTTCATCTTGTGTCATAGCAACGTTGACATTAATGGCTTCCACGTTGACATTGCTGGGTATATTGCGGGAAGAAACTTCTTTTCCACACATGACGCAACATCTTGACCTTTGGAACTATCTTAGATTGGAAACTACTTTTAAAAATGATATCGGATGATCTGAGGATCTGCAATCCCGTAAGGGGTCAAGTCCATCTTGAAGGATTTGTGGTGACATATTGCCATCGTGCTCTGCGTTTGATTTATTCTTGGGCCAAGTACAAAATAAAAGACAAGATAAAATATACAAGATAAAATACCAAAACATTTCGATTTGAACTCCTTGAGTTTCAACCTATCAACCAACGTGTACACTTGGCATAATGATTAACCTAGTTTTGCACTGTATATCTCATGCACTCCATGTTTACTAAAACTCGTTCTGCTAAGTTCTAACCTAGCAATCCTTGCCTTAATGGTGATGTACTTCCAGATATGTTTTATATATAAACGTTCATGATTATCCCAAATCGATTTGTGTACGGCAGCAAATAAGTGAAATGTGTATTGTTTTCAGTTTATACAGAGTCAAATCTGCCCTGAAATAGCCTTTACCTGTTGAAAATTATAATTGAAAAATATTTCTCCTGGTATTCCAAGAATGTTAATATTAAACATGAAGATAATTCTCTCGAATTTCCTTATTACTCGGTATTATTTGATGCAGCATTTGCCAAAAATAAGTAATTGATCTGGAACTGTTTATGTATCACACGATATGGAGTAGGTAGCTTGGTTTACAATGGAAAATCAATATACAGATTAAAACTAGGGAACGTGAGCTCTACGGCCTCTTAAAGTTATAAGGTATAAAAAAATCTCCAATGGCCGTAACAAATTGGCACCACTCGTCAAAAATACGCCTTGGTTGAGGCGCCAAAAATTGGCACCACTCGTCAAAAATACGCCAAAAATACGAGAGGTTGTGGTTGGTCACTGGCGTGGATTTTTTCCCCCCAATTTTTTTTTCCCGCAAACCAACACAGCAATTGTGGCGTATTTTTGACGAGTGGTGCCAATTTATTACGGCCATTGGAGATTTTTTTATACCTTATAATATACAGATGTTAAATTTTAATAGTTGAATTACGTCCATGTAGTCCAAATATCAGAGCACCTATTCTATAAGCCTAAGATGCTCTTTTTTCACACAGTTCCTCTGCTCTACATGTGTAAACACCATACGGCTATATGAATGCCCTCCTGCAATAATAGACCATGCTCGACACTCTGGAAGTTCAAGAAAAGAACATTTTCCCTTCAGACTAAGGCGTTCAGATGCCTTTGGTACGAGTTTTTGGGGACTTAAGAGATGATAAACAAATTATCCGATACAGATTCTGAAAGAGCGACTTATTTCGAAGTTATTTTTGTAAAATGTTTACATGAGATGGGAAAAATTATAGTATTTTCTTCACCGACATTTCAGTATGTAGCAAAACGTTTCCGCACTGAAAGTATATATTTCAATATGAATCTTTAATGGGTATAAAATGCAAATGAAATGAGGTTTCTGAAATCTTGTTTAAATTTATCCATGAATAATGCTCAGAGAAAGATTGCAGATGTTTTGAAATCAATGTCCAGTTACAAATGTCTCTAATATTTAGTAATGCTTTGATTTCTCCGAATGAAACTGGAAAGGGAGCACCTTATAATTTTAACTGTTTTCGAAAGATTTCAGCTATAAGTTAACCTCAGTGATGTCAGCTGGCCAAGAAACCCGCAGTAGCCAAAATCACTTCATATATCATTATTTCACTAGTATACTGTTTTACCTTCTATAAACAAAATAGTAGTTTTGTTTTGTATTTTGTATAAAAATTGTAATTGACTTTCGACATTATTTGTCTAAAACTACTCAGCTGTGCTTCTGAATGAGCTAATCGATAGTGAAAACCATGCCACAATTTAGGGAAAACAACGATGTATTTTTATAGCAAGATTAGCCTTGAATGGTATACAACAAAAGTCAAGAAATATAAAGCAAGAGAACTTTAAAAATTTAGCATAAATTAAATATGTGTAGTTGGGGTAGTCTGCTATTAGATTACCTATCCTTATTGGTGCTTTTAAAGGTGAATTGTTAATTACTAACAAAACCTCCACACTGAATGATTCTCTTTTGCTATAACTTAATCCCGGTAGTATGTTCCGCTGCTTTTACGCAAGCTTGTTTCCTTATTCTACAAGGAATGTGCCGTTTAATTAGTTTGAAATGATAGAGAGGGCGTCGTGTAGCGTGAGGAAGCAGAAGGAATAAACATTAAAGTGAATCGCACACTTCGTTAATATCCATGTTTCGAAGATAAAGGCAACGTGCCCGTAATGCTTCGCGCCGAGAATAAACGTGCGTATTCAAATCCCTCCCTGGGGGACCGTGTGGAGGGACGGAAAGGGGGTTGCGGATGGGGCGAGAATTTGGAGCTTGCACCACGCCCACCCCCCACACTCGTTAAGATGAAATGAGCGCGTGGAGGAAGTCGGGGCTGGTGAAAGAAGATGTCAGACTCGGCTTTTTAAGGAGATGCCTCCGAATCGCTCTCCCGAAGGTATAAAAAAAGGGTAAGTTTTCCAGCCTCAAAAGCGGGCTCGCCAGTATTTCGTGATGTGAAAACCGTCGGAAAAGAAATCAGCGGTGGTTTTATCTCAGCCCTTTCACCATTTCTTCTCTCTCCTCCTCCTCCTCACCTCGCCCTTCTCCCCAACTCCGTATCTCTCTTTGCCGACTGCATGAATCCATCCTCGGCCGTTCTTTTTTCTTGATTTTGTTTTGTGTGATTTCCTCGCGCCGCCCTGTGGCCTTTGCACAAGTGTTTACGCGTGTATTCACACCTTTTAGTCTTTCGTTTCATCCACCCGTGGCACTCGTCTCGGTCTTCCCCTCCCTCCAACCGCCCCTGCCTTTATCTCGGCACGTTGCATCCACCCTGGGTCCCCGTGCCTTCCTCACACCCCCCCCACGCCCCCGCACCCTCCCCACGACGACATGACAACCTCGACCTGTCTCTTCGGCTTGTCACCCGCTGCCGTCGCATGCCTCATGGCCGCTCGTGCCGCATTATAGCAAGCAAACTCCTGCTCGGGCCGTTCTCGAAATTCATTTTCGCGCAAATTTATTTTATCTTTCCATCTCCTGCGCTCGTTTCATTTGTTTTTTTTAACTCTCCCTCTCTTGTACATCATGTTTTCCGCATGTCTACCTTGGTGTATTTAAAATTGACAAAACATTTTCCATTGTTATTCATTTCCATTCTCGTGAAAAGTTTGGACACATAATGGTTGAACACTCTGTGTTAGTTATTACATTTAATAACGCTCACAAACATATTTATAAGGAATATGTATATCACGGTTTGATTAAAGTTAAGTATTTTAACAGAGTTAACACTGCATTTTTACTTCCTTATTAATGTTTGCGTTATGCCACCTACACTTAATTGAAATGTTTCTAAAAGTTATATACACGCTTATATTTCATGCCTGTCTAAAAGTATGCTTTATTTAGTATTCTGCTGTCGTGTTATCAATTTACTTCGCTCAGTTATGAGATTTCATTTCACTAGAAAACTATTTGTGGTCTGACATCGCATAACTATAACTTCCGTCGCTCGAGACATTTTTTCAGTTGTATATGAGAGAAATACATAATTTACGGCGTAAAATATAGCCTAGATGTCTGTAAACTAACATTTTTCGAATATAGCTAAGAGAGCTGAAGTAAGAGTTTCAAGTTTCGTTACATAAGCAGCAGTGGTGGCATTAATATGGTTTTTACTGGCATTTTTGTTTAATTGTAAGAAAACAAACTTACCAATTCTTCGAAAGTGAAAATTTCAAATTTCCTTACGAAAGTTATATTATAATAGAATAACTAGAATACATTTGCTCTTTATCCAATACGGCAGCTTTATGAGCCACATTGAGTGAAACCTCAATTATATAATGATTTTAAACTATCATCTCCTCGTGGTTCAAACTTCTTTTTTAAAGCTAGAGAAAAAATTGCTTAATAATCTTGATGGCCTTCTCTAATCCACCCCCCTCCTTTTTAGTCGCATATCAGTGCTTCCCCACGGAGCTTGATTATTCTGCTAGATTTTATTTGCTGAGGACGAGGAGTCAAGTTACAATAGGTACACGGGCACATTGTTAACACTCACTTTCTTTTAGAGCCTGGCGACAGAATGATAAAAATGCCACACCGGCCTATCCATGTTGGAGTAGAACTTTCCAGCGGACAAAGAGAAACACGACGTAGCTCATCTTTAACGTTATAACTCCCTTACTGCTGGGACTGCTATCTCTCGAAGCAATTTACGAATGTGGTGATGGCCTTCCTTGTTGCTGACGAATACAATGCGATTCTGTTCCGTTTTGCCAACTGGGGATGGGAATCTTCTAAACAACTCAGCAACTGCGACAGGGACTCTATACATCATTTCACATTTGCAAGACTGCCTTTCAAACCATCGTAAACATTATTTTTTTGTTGATTGCCAAAAGATAGGACAGCATTATGAAATCTATAAGTCAAATGGTTCGTATCACATGAGTTGCAGAGACATTTGATAAATTGGATTCTAACTTTTTACACCTTACAGGTCGTGTTAACTTTAAGCTCCAGAGATGCTAAACACGCGGACTTCTCATGAAACACTTGATATAGCAATTACTAAATGAAGAGTATCCGACGATTTACGATGCTTATATTCATAATGAATACTTAAAAATAAATTGATAAAAAATTGAATATCATTCTCTATCCACTGAAAATTCACAAAAATCTATAAAAGCATATCAGGCTGAAATCCTATCAGGCTTTGTGGAAATAGGTTAATATAGGATGAAAAATATTTCCACAAAGCCTATCAGGATTTGTGGAAATACTTTTTATCCATATCAAATGAAAAACAATTTTAATTTTCCACACTGAATATATTTTAACAAATTAAGTACAAGTTAACCGACTATGGTTTCAGCACCTAATGCCATTATCAAGGATAAATGCCAAACAACGAGGAATATATCAAACATTGATAATGGCATTAGGTGCTGAAACCATGGTTGGTTAACTTGTACTTAACTTGTTAAAATATACTAAGTGTGGAAAATTTCAATTGTTTTTCATTTTATATGGATCACAAAAATCTGCCATCACTTCACTTCAAAACAACTAGTTAGCTGTCTTATTTTCCCCCACCTTGATTAATACAATTTAGTCTTCCACAATATAGGAGTCGGAGGAACTAAATATCAAGTTCAACGCCTTTTACGCAACGCCCAACACCAACGACATTTCTCCCTATCCTAAAAATGTTTCCTGAACTGATTTAAAAACTAGGAGAACATTTATGATAGCCTGTCTCATGCATTCCTTTTTTTTTAATGATCCGCTGTGTTTAAATGTTTTTCCCACTAAGAAAAAAATCTCAAAAAATGGTGCCCATTATTGATTTGGATTATCTTTGCGTGCCCTAGTTTCCTTCCTCTACTTTTGGTGTCTTTTTCAGTTGTTGGATCCCGTATCTGGAATAACTTTCCCAAACAGCTAGAAGACTCTTCATCCTTCATTATATTTAAAAAGTGTATGATAGTATGTTCGTTCTTACCTAGCTCATGACAAGCAAATAAATATTAAATGAATATCATAGTAATTTTTCACGAATGAATTAAATGTATCCTTTATCATGCAATGACTCATGCCTGAATTTACTTATTCCGCATTTTTAACCAACTATATTACTGAGATCCAATATTAAATATTTAAATTTTGTTTGTTTATACTGGTTTAACTAATAAAAGAGCAATCAATATTATTATTATGACCGTGGGTAACGTAGTGAATGAATTTGAGCCAGTGGTAAGAAAATGAGCTAAATGATCAGGGCACTAAGTATTATGAGATAATTTGTTGAAGCGGTAGTTCCTGCAACCCGAATTTTTCTGTTTTCCATAGCGTTATGGATCCAAAAAATATTTATTACATAGCTACATGCAAAGCTAGTGCAACCGGTCATTTGTCTCCAGTACCCTTTCCTAGACTCACCCCTCCCTGAAAGTGCCCTGACACGTCAGCACAATGCTATTTGGTGAAATTTATCAACTATTATTAGGGCTCGTTTAATGATTAAATCAATAATCATATGGTGCTTTAGGTCAGTCTGCGGAGGTTTAATACATGGAAATTATTGCACTTGTACATCTTCTCTCACTCTAAGTCACCCTTTCCTGCTCTTTTCCTTCACGCACTCTCAAAAACGTTTTCTGTTCTTCCTCATGCATAGGTATCCAAAGCTCTTGCTTTCATTTCATCTTTCATCATTACGGGCTCTCTTTTCAAACGATTTTTCGTCCACTTTTTCTTCTTTATTCGAGTTATCTTTTCCCTCTTGTCTCCATTCACCGCTCCTCAGTTTTATTCTTTCTGAATTCGTCCCTTGAATGTCACTTACGAACCTTCATTAGAAGTCTTAACTAAGAATTCGGAGCCATCAAAATACTAAGTTCCATGTTTTAATTTTTATGTGATATTTTCCTACGACTGCTGTTCAAATTTATCGTTATCCTACCGACACGTTTTGTATGAATTTCATTCTTTCCAAGTCCTCTCATTTTTTTTAAATTTGGTAATTGTCATTTATAATTATCAATAAAATTACCATTTAATACCAGAATTTACGGGATTGATTACTTACCTAGAGGTAACGCTTGCATTAAAATAACCCTAGTATTTCTTATAAAACTTTCGTCGATTTAAGCCTTCAGATAAATGTTTAGTTTATTACATGGTTAAGTGGCATAGTGAAAGGGTGGGGGTGTAATTTACATTGACATGTACTTCATCTTAAGTCCAAAATTCTTATCTGTAATTCTTTATTATGACACAAGTTATTTAAAATGATACATCTTACAAGTTCATTTGTAAAGATTTAGATTTTGCAATGCACTTAAGTAAAGTTTAGAGGGCTAATCAAATGGTTGTTGAACATCAAAAATAAGTTTTATAATGTATTTCCTTTATTTTAGAAGCGTGAAACTGCAAAGCCGAGTAAAATTAACAGCCCTGTTTCTTTCACAGTTTCTGCTTCATAAAAAGTGTCTGAATAAAAAAGAAAAATCCAAGCATGAACGTAATTAAAAAGATAAGTACTTCGCAATACAACAACGGCCTATTAGGGTAGGAATATATTAATCCTGATCCAATATATGTCCTTAATGATATTTTCAGTATAATGTCTTAGACTTCAGCATTTTAGGAACTCTCGTTTCTTTAGTGTTATATCCCTTGTTGTTAAAAAAAATTACTCCCACAAATTTTTCCTCCTACCCTACCCTTGTCTTATTCATCCTCCCTCCTTCACTTTGCCTTCACTTCAATCTCTTTCCGTCCTCACCTACTTGAGGCTCGCCTCTGCTACCTCCTCCCTCCCATCTCAACTCCTCCCTCTACCCCTCGGGCCTCCATCCATCCCATCTCCATTTCCCTCCGCGTGGAATAATACACTCACTCCATCTCTCAGCTCCCAACGCCCTTAAAGCATCCAAGAATTCAAACTCACCCCCAAGTTTATTTCCGCTCTCCCTTTCCTGCCTTTGGCTCGCAAAACCGCTCCACCCGCCCGCGCTCTGTCCTTCCCCCCTTTCCCGCTCTCCCACACACGAGTGTTTTACAAAGCTTTTCGAGCCGCCTGCAGAATCCACCCGGCGTCCCACGGCCCCCGCCCCTCCAGACCTCTCCGCCTCACAAACTCCTTCAGCGGCAGAGTTTTGATTACTTCCATTCCGCGGGCCCACAACCCGGCAGCGTCCCGGAAAAAAACCAAAGCAGAGCGGCCTCCTCCGTGGGAGCGATGCATTTTCCTGGGCGCCGAAAAAGGCCTCTTCTCGTTTCTGAAGCTCGGCTACCGTATTCCTCCTGTGTGTCTCCGGACGTTTCTATCTCTCTCTCCCTTAACCCTCTTCCCTCCCCCATCTCACCACTCCCCCTTCTCGCCACTCCCCTCCATCCTCCGACCCACCTCCCAGCACCCGTCTCTCCCTCCGCCCCCCTCGGGCCGGCCCCACCCAGCCCGGCTACCCGCTCCACAGAGTCGGGCCCCCAATTTCAGAGAAGATTAAAAACTGACCAGAGCGTTTCGCCTGGGCTCTGGGTTTTTTTCACCCCCTCCCCCCTCACTGTCCTGACGGCGTGGGCGGGAGAGGCGTGGGGTGACTTGGGAGGGTTGGGGTGGGAAGGTGGAGGAAAGAGACTGTGGATGAAACAGCCCATGAGTTGTTCGTGCGTATGTGGAGTGATATATCTCCGCCGTTGCGGGTGCCGCTATTTCAATAATATTTCCCTTCCTCTTCATTATGCCGTAATGAAAAGTCCATTTGCACATGTTGCCGCGCCCGAGAAAAGGGTGGCGGTGGAAAATATCTTCCAGCCCCCCTCTCTCTCACATTAATAGGTGTAGACGCGGGACGGATCATGGGCCGTAAGTCAATAAGAGGGAGCGGTTGAGAAAAGAGGATAAATGTTCACCGGTTGAAGCGCAAAGGCTTTGTCCGTCACTGAGATTGATCCGACGTGATAGCGGTGGTGATAAAGCTCCTTCACCTACTGCAAAAATATTATTTACCGGTGAAAGCCTATGGAAATACCTCAATAGGTATTTTTATTATGATTTACACTGGTGGTGAAAACAGTTTATTGCGCTACCTCGTAATTGTTTCCAGATGCGACCAAAACGAAGAGTAAATCCTTTCATTATTCTTCCGATGCCGTACGCTCAGCCTCGCCACACGATGTATTATGTTATCCACATACCCGATTCGAAGAAGCAGTCGACGGGGTCTCTGAATCATTAAAATGCCTGCGGGGCAGCTGTTGAGGAATAAAACCAAATCCTTGCGTGCGAGCCTCAGTTTGAGGAACATGAATGTGTAACGAAGCTAGCACTTTCGGTAACTTCCTGAAAACAAATATTTATTCTTGGAAATGCAAGAGCTCAAGATCTATTTACTTGAATAATACACCTTATAAAATTCATAAATATTTGTGATTTTAATTAAATTACGTTAACTTTAATGTTTGAGTAACATTTGTTTTGCATTCATGCTTTAGATTGTATGGATATTAATTTTCTTTGATAAAACGTAAAATATACTCTTGGTATGTAAAATATTCCCTGCCCTTTCAAATTCCATAAACTGCGGCGTAGAGAGAGGCTCCCTTTAAGAGCTAGTCCAAAAGGCTTTATACTTATTGCTCATGTCCAAAAAATAATCAGATGTTTCTAATTCTGAAATAAACCGGAAATTCGTCTCCTCATCTCGAATTTCTGATCCGTGGAATATGAGGAGAGCCTAATTTTCTAACCCCTTTGGAAAACCCCCTGTTTTAAAAAATAATGTTCCATTAAAAGCAGCTTGTGCCACAGTGAGCAGCTAAACTTCAGGCTATAATCTGCTGATTCTTCCGTACTCTCTGATTATCCAATGTTTAATGGTGTAATTACTCAAATACGTTCGAGAGTTGCAAAAAATTCAGAACTTGGTCTCCCATTCATTCACTCTCAGCGGCACACAATGAATCACCCGATGGAGGTTTTTTTAATACGTAAACAACCTGTGTAACGGCAGTGAGAATTCAAACATGAAATTACTTGACGAGAACCCTTTTAGTAAATGAGTTGGGCAAATTAAAAAAACGGAAACGTGAATGGAGTTTTTTTATACGCGAGTAGAAATGCTAGATGGTGACAACGTTAGAAAGTCTTAAGTTTGGAATACTTGGAAAAAAAAGTAAACTCAAATGTTTTCCTGTAGACTATCCCAAAATTAACGCACATTACTACATAACGCACATTACTACATTACAGCAATAGTCAACTCCTTGGTGTAATTTGAAATTATGGAGATCCATAATCAACTAAATTCACATTAATTTGAATAGTGGAATGTATTGTCTTGGAATCCATCAAATATTCCTCGAAGAGTATGTAAAAAAAATAATAATAGTCCCTATTTTTTTAAACCGCGGAAGGATAGTTTTGACACTTCTATTATCTGTGATGATTCAATACTTGTCTGCATACACATAGTATTTGAAGTTAATGTGTTTCACACTGTAGTTTTCCATGAATCCTTTGATGTACTGTATTTATTTGTCGATGTTAAAATTTTTTGTGATGGTTTTTTACGTATTTTCTACTTTTAGATCTTTGATATATGTTGTCGATAAAATGCAGTTAGAATCACAGCGTGCCGAAGTGATTTTATCGTAGCCATACTGTGCTTCTTTACTTCAAGTGTGTCAATAGTATCAACAAGCATATAAAACTGATTATGACTACCATAACGTAAATAATGGCTTCATCCTTATTCACGTTGTTTAAAACTATTTATTAACGGAAGGAATATATTATCATGTTTAAATCTTATGCTCATGAAAAAAATATCTTAATCTAATGAATAATGACGCATGAAATATGAAAATTGGCCTAATGTGACCTATGGTAGTTCATGTAATGAAAAGGGCATTGTGACAGTGTTAACCACTTTGCATGTTTGAGTATATGTGAATTGTGCTGGGTAATCCCGGATTTCTCGTGAAGCATCCTTTCCGACAACAGGAACGGAAATTGTTTTTATTAGTTGCAAGATACCAAATTCTGCCGACACTTATAATCAGGGAAAGAGTTTTACGTCGATGGACCTTTCCGATCAAGTTTAGGAGGCTCGAGCAATCAACGCAGCAATCAAGCAGACGGCTAACAAAATTCGCCCCCAACGATCCCCTTTCGCTAAGTAGATAAGATCGCCTCATCAGAAAAGTTTAAATCGGATTCGAAGCTGTCCCTTAAATCGCGTCCCCTTCTTTAGTGTGCTGCCTCTCATCCATACCCCCCACCCCGTACAGTAAACCCTTCTTTCTTGCTGCAAATCCTCAAGCTGAGAACTCTCCCCTTTCAATTTCGCTCGGCCCATTTGATCAAACCTCCCGGGGCCCATCCGAACCTGCATCGTTTCTCTTCCTTATACTTGCGATTCCCGGAGCCCGCCTTTCCCGTGACCTCCCCCTTGGCCATTACGCTCTTCATCTTGGCCCCTCGTCTATCCGACGCTGACCTCCGACCCCACGGCTGTGCTCAAAATCAAAGGGCCGCGTCAGACCCGACGGCAAAGGATTAATCTAGGGACTTGCAAGGGAAGTAATGGCTTCCGAAATAGGCAGCGAATATGTTACGTTTTGGTTCTGGGGAAACTTTTTCGAGCCCCTTCACTTCTTCCCCCCTTCCCTCCTCCCAACCCCCCCCCCCCACCTTCCGTCCTACTCTTCTCCCAAAAACAATTCCTCGAGACGTATCAAAGTTAATGGTTTCCAAGCAATAAAGTTTCGAATTAAGGTTGTGTTTTGTTTCCCCCATTCGGTGAGTGAGCCCCTTGGCCCGCTTTTTGCTGCCGCTCCCACACGCGGAGGAAAGCGTTATGCCTCAAGGGCATAAGGAAACCACTCTCTCATCAAACGCACATACCCAGCCCGTCGGAACCAAACCTAAGCTGCCCCCCACTCCCCTCCCACCCCGCCCCGTTTCCCGCGTCCCACCCCCGCCCCCTTTCTCGGTCTCACCCCTTCCTCCATTCAGTTTTGCATGTTCTAGCACCTCTGCTGGAGTAGATTTATATGTTATTGGTCTCTTCCGTCGTAAAATGCTAATGCAACGTAAAAAGGCATCATATATAATCTGAGGAAAGGTCAGTAACTGGGATATTGTTTTACCGCCTGTCTTCATACTCGGTTAAACTTAATCAGTCTAAAATTCCAGTTATGTGTTGAAACCACTGTTGGTCCGATAACCGCACCTTTCGTCGTATCAGCACAAGTTTAATTAGTCATTTTCAGCATTTATTTGCTGGAATCTATAGGAGTGCCACCTGGAGGAGTGTTTCAACGAAAGCTCTGATTTTCATCAATTCGGTATTGCCTTATGTAGACCCATGTTTGCTTTTTATGTATTTGTTTTTCGAATTTGTTTTGTTTTTTATAGTCTTTTGAATTTCCTCGCGTGCAGTATTACTTTAGGACCTCGTAAAATGTAAATTACTTCATTTATATAACAAATATTGTTTATATTGTCTTAACCCTGCTTTATAAACCTGGATCATTTATATTAATCCTGTTTTTCTCTTCAGTATTTAACCATTTTATTGTAATATTACTTTCAGACATTATCACCTGGGACGGCCTTGTTATCACTTTTAGCACCATTCTCAATGAAAGATCATCTATTTGTTGGATTGTAATGGACAGCATTTGAATGCGCTTTCTCCTTGGTGAAAGCATTAATTCGTGAAGTAATTCAACTAGAAAGGAAAGTTGCGCGTTACGTTAAAAACTGCTACTAGCTAGCAGAAAGTGTTACACAGGTGAGGGTGGCGTTAGAGACTCGGTAGCTACAAGCTTGCCTTAGAGAACTGAAAAAATTGAAATGAGGCGAGTTTCAGTACAACATGGAGGATATTATTTTAACCCCGCGCTACATCTCCATTAATCCGGGAGAGGGCGTGCGGTGTAATGCAACGTTAGGTGGCGCGCGGGTTGTCTGTGACACCCCAAAGTAAATAAGTTTTTACTTATTCCTTGGAAGTATATAGCCACCTAGTTTTCTTTTTTTAATTAAGTCTCTTTTATTAATTCATGCTAATTATTTATTATTACATTATTACTAATACAATGATGTCGGGAGAAATTTTCCAACTGACTTCTTTTCTGAGGCTGATTTGGCTTTCGTAAAATATTAAATGGTGTCTTTTCAACTCTTGTTCTCTAAGACATGATATTTTTCATTTAAACTCTCGGATAGGATGTATTATCTAGAAATTCCAACGTCGTACAGAATAAGCACATGGCGGTCACTTTGCCAATATAATGTTTCATTTAAAAAGTGTGGTAAACTTTACGATTTAACTATTACAACTATTACCGAAAGTGTTTGACAGATATATAGTATATCGAAATAGCAGCAGCAGAACGTGATTTTTCTTACCATTATGGTCGCAGTATAGACGCTAGAAAATAGCTTGAGGGCAGACTGCCGATTCCTAAGAGGAACGTGGAAGGGCGCGTGGGGTGTATGGGGCACCCCAAAACACTTTCACTCGTTCCAATCTCGAAGTCTAATGAAACTTTTATGGACTGCTGGCATAGATTCGCCATAATGTAAGAGGTTTTTTAGGTATGGAAACTTGCAATATTGTAGATGCAACGATCTACATACAATCTATCAAAGAAGAACCTTGTGGTGCCAATTACACCCCGCGTACCCATTCCCAGGTTAAGACCTTTTTAAGACCTTTCCTAACACTATAAAACATTTTAGGAAGGAAGTAAGAACTAAATTACTCCAGGGTGCATACTAAGAGCTTTTGTGTATAAGTCATGAGTTTCACAATGAGTATGTACATTTTTTATTGTATTCACGTTATTTCTTATGTTTTATTCTTGACCGTTGCCACCACCAGGCCAATTGCCTAATTGTAACGAGCTATTTCATAAATAAATAAATAAATTACTGATAGAAGTGACAATAATAAGAGATACACTGGTGAACTGATAGGTTAAAAAATTCCTTCTCTCCACGCACTAGTAGTGATTATAGCAAAAGCAGCGTGAACATAAGACATATTATTAACACACGATTCACCACAGTCCTTACCCCCTATTTTTCCTTATTCTCGCTCATTCCTTGGTTGATGCCCTTACACCTCCTGCTATATGTCTCTGTGGCGGCTTTCACGGTAGTATGTAGATGCATTACTTATCTAATATTAAGATACACTTGTGATTTTTTAGGAAATAATTTTTGTCTCCTAATCAGGAGAGGGTTATAAAATTTAGCCGTATTACAGCTTAAATTATACAAATTTTATTATTAATGGCATAATTAATGCTAGTAAAGCAATAATAGTAATAAAGGCTTTCAAAACAAGATAGGGAATCGTGTAGAAAAATGAAATTTACAATAGAAGAACTTGTGTTCCTAGAAATGGTTCATAGCTATCGTGTTTTTTGTGTCATGTTATCCCACTCACATTTCCCCAATTGAACCGTAACATTTATAGAAATACGTATTTTTTATGTTTATTAACATTTTACCGTAGCGTAGGTAAAAATGTCATTGAATCATGATTTTAAGATCAGTAAGATACGGTGATGTTCCAATTTTGTTGCATGGCAAATCTTTTCTAAAATTTGAAATGTAATCAATTTATAGTACCAAATAGACAAATTCGAGTAAATACTATGATTGTATAGCAAAAGTTGAAATTCCACTGTAATGTATAAACTAAAAGTGTGTCTAGGAATGGGGACAGTATCCTGGGAATAATTTATTTTTGCTTCCAAGTATCGACTAGAACTCAAAAACCAACATAGCTAATGTAATTAATGGAGGACCTCCAGTGTCATTCAAAAATAAGCTCTGTAATTAATATTTGAGAGTCATGTCATATAAAATGTAAAGGTAGAAAATGTTCTTGAGGTAGAAAATACTCATTTATAAAATAAATTTTCGACCGTGTAGTTATAAGCCGTGGGACCGTGAATATGGGTTCATAAATACTACATGACTTAAAGAATTGAAGGATTAATTGCGCGTAGACGACGAATTAACGATTTTGTAATTAGATAATTATAACTTATTTAACAAATTAGAACTACATTTTCAACATAATAGCAGTCATTTTAGAAGAAATTCGGCAAGGTGTATTTTGCATATAAATTTGGCGTATACTTGAAATATACGTGATAAAAAAGGCAAATATTTTGTCATCTAATGTTCTGTATTTAAAATTAATGCAACTACATCATTCAACAAACATCACGCCAAAAACGATAAATGATTTACATTACCAAAACTTATAGGTACCTATACTGACATTTAATAAGCCTGAACACATTCTGATCTCCCCAGCATGGGAGACTCTCTAGGAGCCGCTTCCCTTGGAAAATTACCCCGGAACCATAAATTTTCCCGATGGCTCCGAAATACTCGATGCCCACTCAACATGTGGGACCCGGCCGGAAGGGGAATAACTTCTCTTTTTTCTCGTCGGCAGCGAAGCGGGGCTTCCTGGGAGGAGCGTACCCGCTTCCAACCGACATAAATAGGAAATACAGAGAATGATTTTTCCAAAATCCGCCTTCTGAGTCATTTTTCCTCTCTTCCTTTCCACTACTTTCAGATCTTTATCTGTACTCTACCAAAAAAAGAATCGCAATATGGCATGAGAAGGGCATAGGGACACCGCGAAGTAAACGGAAACTTATGGAAAATTAAGCCTTCATAAATTTTCCGCGTAATTTACATTTCTCAAGCGCTTCCGACTATCAGGATCACAGCGTCTCTGCACCACAAGGAAGAATTGACACTTTCCGTTTCAATATGCTTAGTTCTAATTTTGCATATCCAACGAATAAACTGCTGGGTATAAATTACTTCCTCGTTGGACCCCTCAAAATGTTGCTGTTTTTAAGTTAAAAGTTTAAATTTATATTCCCCGATGATGAATGCCCTTATTCCTGAGGTACATATTGCTTAATAACTTTTTTTTCTGTAGCCTCGTGAGGCTTAGCGTGAGGCTTAGCCCTTAGCGTCACGATTCAACGTTTCTGCTTCAGTTTCTCTGGCGTTAACTGCATTGGGACGAAATATTGGCTCACGTAGGATTAATAAAATCTTCAGAACCAATTTAGATTTGCTTCTTTTGCCATTACTTTCATAAAGAACAAAATTATTTTTAATGATAAAACAAATATAGGATGGTATAACTCGAAAGTGGATGTTTTTACGAATTCAAAACAAATTTAGTAATTTTATGCAGGTTTGTATGTTGATCATTCCCGGTATTTCGTAAAGATTCCTCTGGAAACAGATTCATTGCACTAAGAAGGTTAATGCTCTTCACTGTTGAAGTGTACCGCATTTAACTTAGAATTTAGCTTAAATCCCAAATTAAATATGCCCACGCCCGTCTCCAAAGTCCCGGGGTGTATTCAAAACGAGATCAAATCTGCCCTTCTTCATTTTTACATCCTTCATCTCATCCAGCTCTCGCAACTTTCCCTTTTCCGACTGATTCTCATCTATCAGTGGCGGTTTGGGGAGGTGGGGGGCGTGCGAGGGACTGCCAAACCCCACGGCCATCTAGCGTGCCCTTATGCCCTTCCTTCCAACCTCGATCGATCGACAAAAGGCTCCTCTCCGCCACCCAGTTCCATCCCTCCCCAACCTCTCCCTCCCGCACCTAACACACACTTCCTCCTTCCTCAGTTCGTCGGCCCAAGCGTCTTCAAACTCCCATCCCGAAGAGTGGCTGCTTCGTTCGGAAGAAGCTGATGGTGGATTTTCTGTTTGTCTGAAAACCCTGAGGGTAGTAGGAGAGCGGAGTGGGTTCTTCGGGTGGTAGAGGAGGTAGGAGGAGAATAAGAATAAAAAAAAATTCGCCCAACTCCGGCGACGGGTTCCGTTTCCGCCCGACTGGGCCCAAAACACTGGGAAGAGTTCGGTTGGTGGATGGTGGCTGTGACGCCCATACCCACCCACTACCCCCTCCCCCTCATCGGCGGGGGGGGGGGAATAGGCCTGGTTCGCCTCTCCGCGTCGACCGGCAACCATCCACGCCCCCTCAAAACACCCGGTTTTCCACGGACAAAAAAGCCCATACTGCACCATCGACCCTTCCTCGGGTTGATTTCGTGCCTCGAGGCGTGTGAACTGGTCCGGGGGAGGGCTGAGGATTTGGTTGGCGGTCCCACTGGCGCGTGGCGAACGATTGACTGCTCTTGCGGAACTCGGCGGCCGGGGGTCGGGTGTGGCAAGAAGTAAGAGGAGGGCGACATTGTTTTCCAAGTGCCGTTAGCAGATACTCCCCCTCTTTCTCAGGCAGCCTCAGAGTCACGCGACACGGAGTCACGCTGTTGTGGCTATCGCATCCATGCCAACTTTTGATTTCTTCTGTGACTGATATACTAATGCTCAAGTTTATATATCTATACATTCCAAAATGATTTAGTCATCCCAAGACAATGGGAGACATGCGGATGGCGAGGAAGAAACATAACTCATAGGTCTTAACTCAAGCGTAATGAGAGTCTGTTCTAAAACAGCTTTTTGTGAGGGTCATTGATCATAAATACATCTCCAGACCTGGTTCTGAGGAAACCATTTCAAACATACTGTGCCCAAAGGAGGTTTTGCCAATCCTTCTTTATTGTATTCTCTAGATTCACTTAAGGATCAAGGATATTGCTAATTGTTCTTGAGTAAGCCCCTAATATTTGAAGATAAAATACACGTCTTTATTACCTTTGGTTGCAGCGTAAAATTGTGGCCTAAGTAATCTATTGCATCTTATTTGTGATAAATCTTATTTATCCATTAATCCAAAAACTATTTTTTATCAACATGTCTACTGAATACATTGATTGGTATTATGATAATTTGTATGTGTAGCATAAATAAAATATGAAAATATTCTTAAAAAAACATCTGTAAATATTTAACATTTGAGCATAGTGGTTTTTTAGTTATTATCATATAATTTTAAAATTTTATAGACGAGAAATATCCCTATCTGCCATTCATGCTCGTTTAAGACGTACTCTGACTTATGGAAAAATAATAGAATCTTAATAACGATGGTTATGGTAAATTAGCTGAATATTCCAATTCTCATTTTTATAATCACTATCGTATTGATTCCGGAAATGTTCAAAATGAATTAACTTGCATAGTAAAGTTCATTTGCTTGCACAATACCTTGATGCAATGTTAAGTGATAATTGTTCATTTCTCGATTCGTTGAATACATGAAAAACGTAGAGTAGGCCGCTTGTTGTATCAAGGAGTACCTTCCAGAAAAATCAAGGAAGGGGCATAAGTGTGTACTGTATGTACTTATGCACTGCATCACGGTGGGTTACTCGGTCATAAGTAAAAATACAGGTGCTAGTTATGCCCTCTGCAAAAGGCTTGGAAGATATTTCATGTATCCTTGGAGGTATACACACTTGTGTGTAATTAGGATTGCGTGCACACAAGGATAAACTGTCCATATTTTTGGGAGACGAGGGCTGGTCCCACGTAGAAAGTCATGAATATTTGACATTTCACAAGTTTGATTCATTGCATTTTCCGCACTGAACAAACTAAATGCAGGCCTCACAGTCCAGGGGTATAGATTTGGAATGTACTGCGATCGGATGTGTGTAGAAAACTTGGTAACGCTTAGCGTACATTGTATTAGATATTCTCTCATTCCTCGAGATGTTTGATAATTCAAAGTTTGAGAGAAAAATGTTTGATGTACACACATATTCCAGTTATCATTTTTCTGGCTTGATATAAATATTCCAGCTTCACTGGACGTCATGTTCATCCGTTTCGCTTCAGCCATTGCAACTCTGACCGTCAAAATAATATGTAAATAAAATTCTTGCCATCATGGGTGCAACATGGAAAAAGAGTTTTTGATGAGTACATCTAAAAGATTATTCTTAAAGGACTAAAATTATTGAAAAATATGCGCAAACTCTTTTCATTAAATCATAATATCAAAGCGAAGAATTTAAATTGATGAAAAGGTGTCTTGGGGTAAAGTAGGTACTTTTAGAGCTAATAACTTATCAATATGTCTCTCGGGAGTAAAAGTTCAGTAAAACAATTTTGAAATGCATAATTGCTTTTTATATTATTGATGTATCCAATGTTAATGCATTTGGGGTGCAGTTGTGGTTCTGAAATTTTTCCATGGAATTTTTTTTGCAGGTTCACAACATTTATATGATACACATTCATGATTTTATTTATTGTATTTATTTTTAGTTAGTACTTTAACAAAATTTTAACTAAAATTTTGAATAATAAAATTCATGTGTATACTTCAAGGGAACAATCACAGAATTTTGTGGACTAAGAAGCATAGAAAAAAAGCATCTAATACTCTTCATTCTATTAATATTTTTAATCGGTCTAACGTTGTAGACTTAAGGCTCAACCTCAGATATTACCTCAGATTCTGAAGCCATACCCAAAATTCCGTATGTTTGGCGTCTTTTTCGGAGTAAGTCATTCTGAGTATTGATTTTTTTACTTTTTGTGATAAACATCTCCGTGAGATCTTGGTCAACCACCTTTGCCTATATTGATTTCCGACAAACGGCGTTGCTTTGTTATTGGTTGCAGCCATTCCGCAGGCAAAAATATGCATTTAGGTATAAAATGAAAATGGAATTAATGGAGCCTCATTTCTGATGTATGAGAAGTAATGAAACGGGTTAATTAAGGTTTCTGTCCGATAATAACGTGCCGTTGAGCGCTGTTGACTCCACTGATTTGTTCATTCACGCTGCAAAATGAGGAAGCCTCGTTTTATCTCACCTCTTTTGATGAACGAGAGTAAATACCACATTAATTGTAATTCATTGGGTGTGCGTTTCGTGTTATTTAAATCCTACGGTCATTACATTTTTTTCCTATCACTAATCTTACAGCCAAGTTAACCGAACATTCAAAATTTCATTGAAATCGAGCTTGCACGGAAAAATGTGCAGGAGTTTACGCTGCTCTAAATGAATATGCTATCAAATTTGAGGTTTGGGCTTGATCATACATGAGATCACTCATGAAGACCAACCCCAAAACATTAATTTATTTATCAGTATGTGATTTAATATATGAGCTGTCACAAGTATTTAAAATTTTAGCTAACCTTATGAAAAATTAACTTGTATTCCTTTAGATGATTCAAAAGTAAACCTAAAATGAGTGTTCTATAGGGATATTTGTCAAATTTCTGTAGTACATCTAAAAATAACAAACCAGCTGACATAATCCAAGATTACTGATGGACGATAATTATGTCTTCATTTTAGGAGGTTAATTTATATATTGTTTACTATCCATTTGCAGAAATATCTATTTCTACATATCTATTGGCAGAAAACGTTATCTCATAGGCGCTATAACATCTCCCTTTAGTCTAATGTCATAGATTGAATATAGCTCATTAAGTTATATCTGATATTATATAATTAATAAAGTCCAATAATTTAGATTAATTGGAGATGTTTTAGGGAGACCTTATATAGCCAAGGTTACTCGCGCCTTTAGATTTGTTGGGTGGGTGCGTGATTGAAGTGCTATTCAAGGCATGGGGGAATAGTTCATGGAATATTGGCGTCTGCATTAGCCACCTGTTAACCAAAGGACTCGGTCTTTCTCTAAAAAAATTAGCATTACCGCTGGAATTAGAACCCGGACCCGGGAATTGGGAATCCAGCACCCTTAGACACCTCACCTTCATTCTCCACTCCATTGATTTCGCTTACTCATTTGCGTAGCAATATTTTTCAAAAATTATTGCGTATAAAATAAGTCATTGAGTATGCAGCTCCGTAAATAATGGGTTAATAATGAAATAGCCAATTTAAACGTTGAGGTAAATGTAGTCGTCATAAAAATAAAATTGCTGACGTTTTCTTTCGCTCACTGCTAAAACAGACTGTATTGACGTACTGCTTTAGATAAAATGAGCTGAAATCAGTATATTTAATTCTTTCGGCTGGAAATGATCACTAAATCATTAGGCTATCTCTGGTAGGTGACCCTTTTTAGAGTAAAGGTTTCGAAGCTTGGATCGATATTAAAACTGTCTATGTTTTAAGACTGATCATCGATGAGAATTAAAAAATTAGATGCTAATACATTTGTCTAAACACCGTTTACAAATCTGAAATTCAGCACTACTGATATCCTGCATCTAAGCTTAAGGCAGTTTGAGCGAGATATTTTCCTGGTCATAATGGAGACCTTATTCGAATACTTTATTTTAATTTCAGCGTCTGTGAGAAGTATGAAGGAATTATAATTGTAACATTAATGGCGAAAAATATAGTTATATATGACAAATATTCTAAGTAATTTAATAGATATATCTACATAGGTCTCTAACTTGACTCAATAGTTTTCGCCGTACGGCTAAAAAGCCTTCAAAACAGCAGATTTTTTCGTAACCCTGTAAAAATTACTGCGTTGATTGATACATTTATTTTTATAAATTGTTGAGAAAACATACAAGCTACACCTCGTTAGATTTTTGACGAATTCTTGGTGTTAGAACTTCCTAATTTTTTCAATATTCTCCCTCTGAAAGGCACACAGCCGTAATTTGTCCCATGTAACAGTAGTTCAGCAAAGGGTTAATATTTTATATCATTAAGAAGCTGAGTATTTTTTCTTTATATTGAGGTCAAATTAATCAAATTCCAAGTGAAGTGATATTTCGCTCAAATTACCTTAATCACCCATTGAGACAGAAAGCCTATGCTACATGTGTATGATGCTGTAGTTGCATATTAAATGTAGTCGTTTCCATTTGGTTGTTTTGCAATCGGAGTGCGGATCGCGTGTCTGGATACCCATCCCGTTCCTCTGGCACCATTCCTATAATGCCAACCCTAAGGGTCGCCTCAACTGGCCTCGACTGCACACCCGAGGATCCAAGTCCTCCCTAGCTGGCCCCATCATATCCTCGCCACAACCATATCACGGCGGCCCTCCCGGAGGCCGCAAATGCACTCCCACGGGCCCTCTCTCCCGTCATACCCAACGCTCGCCATCCCCGACCGCCAGTCTTCCCTGTCTTGGGAGAGCGCTGCACTTACCTGATTGAAGTTTCGTACGGGTCGGGTGGGGAGGGCGGCAACCTCGCGGTGTAGGTCTTCCGGGCGCCATCCCTCTGCCGGCGTTCACCGCTTGGAGAGGCCGTAAGGGAAACGGCCAAGTTACCGCAGGTTTTTTATAGATCCAACCTATAAATTTGATATACACCAAAGACGGTGAAGTTCGCCGTGAAAAAATCATTTGACTTGACCGGGATTCGAATCCGAATCTCCCAATTGCCGGTCAGGTTTGTTAGCCAGTTACATCACCAGAATTTAAGCGGGGTTTATAAGAACAAGATGTTAGTAACACACCTAATCGGCTAACGCACTTCACCGGCAATTGGGAGATCCGGGTTCGAATTCCAGTGACGTCAAAGGATTTTTTCATTGTGAATTTCACCGTCTTTGGTGTATAACTTCGCACTCGTGCGCGTGACTGCATACCACATCATTAGTGCAAAAGCAATGATTGAAAATTTATTTAAATTTGAGGTTGAATGTCCACCCACATCCTCGTGCGCACTTGTTAGCATTCATTATCGATATGTTTTTGCTTGGATAGCATTTATGGAAAGATTATAGAAGCGATGAAGAATTGGCATTGATTCGAAATTCTTACACGATTTGTTTATGAAACGAAGTTGACGATTGAATTTTCACTATCGACGGCTGGTTGCGAGTAGGACATCCCTTTCCAGTTTTGGAGATTGATTAGGTTTTTAGCCAAAAATCTTAACCATGAACCATTAACACTGTTCATTTTCTTATCCGTTAATACGACGGATGATAATATCTGATTTGAGCTTTAACATTGTCCTATGTTTACATAAACATCCTTTTTCTGCAAGAAATAATAATTGATAATTGACTGAAAACTGTTGAGCTGCGAAAGATTTATAATTGCAAGAAAAATTTAATTTTTGTGTTAAGCATTAGACATGGTTGTCAATAGATGTATAAAAATGACTCCTTTGAAAATAAGGAAAAGAGATGCTAATGGATTTTCAAAATTAAAAATTCAGCGATTTTCTAATGAATGGGCACATATGTACCTAATATCGTTGGTTTTTTGGAGGATTTCCAATTCATATGTGGACTAATATTTCAGCTACTATTCTACACCCTGCGGTTGTAGTTAACTGCATCGGTTTTCTTCCATATATATACAATGACGTCATTTTGGTATGACTTTAACATTAATCGTTCAACTATTGAATTATTCAATCAGGTATCTGTTAAAATATTGAGCATTTGTCAGTTGTATATTATATTAAAATTTCTGATATCCCCATCAAGTATTCCATTGAAAATCAGAAATCACATCAAAATTGAATCATGAGGCACGTGATGTAAACCGCTTACGGTGAAGCAAATATCTCATTTTGACTTCATCGTCATTATATCTAGTCATCAGATAAGCTTTAGATTAGAGAGGATAATCACAGAACGATTTATATTTTATGCATATGAATTATGAGGATCATCGTACGCCTTCTTTTATTGTGCACAGTCATTGAATTACGCAGTGAACGTGAAGTTATAGCAAACGCAACTTTAAAGCAATTTCGAAGTTGTGGAAGTTTCGGAATGTAAAAAGAAGCCTCTTTTTCTTCCAAAGACACGGAGAGTTATGTCCAAATTTGGAGAATTGCATCAAATGACGCAAAAAATAGATTTCAAACTAGAAATATGCTAATAATGGTACGTGAAAATATGCATAAAAAATTAAAGAAGTAAAAGACTTGTGTGGATACGCATAATACCTCTTTACGACTCCTATACGTGATATTATTCTATTAATCTGTACTACTAAGATGCAACGTTGAATTAAAATTAAAGATTTAAAAAGGGCATTGGCTTCGATGCTAAGAATTCCTTTAATGCGGTGTGATCCGCCAACATAAAAACGGCATTCGTAGATGCATGATTATGTAATGTATGATAGTCAAATAGGAGTGTTCTCATTTTATAGCACATTGAAAAGACTATTTCGCAAATTCAGGCGGGGATACAGATATTTAATCATTCATGCGCAGTACGTATGAAGCCCTTTTTCACTGTTTAACCAAAAGAGGCATATCAAAGTTTTGAATTTACGTCTTAAATTGCTTGTGATAATATTATGGTGTAAATTATAAATGGGAACTGATAATCCCATATCATAAAGACCAAACAGTGTGACGATCTTTAATGAACATCACACAGAATGTTTTTCTAAATAAAATATCATTGTATTCAGTTTGCATTCGTCTTGTTTCATAGTACCGGTCAGAAAGTTTACTAGTTAAATTTACGGTTCAGTTAAATTTACTTCAGTGCAGGGCAAGTAATGTCATAAATTTGACTCAGTTGTGGAGTATCTAAGATTTGGTCTTAGATATCCATTTCAATATCTATTAGTGAAGAACATTTTCGCACAAGGTATTTTGCTTGCATTAGTTTTGATGATCTTCCGAAAATGTATCCAAACATGTTTAACAGAAGAGTAATATCCAATTTTTTCCAATATCCGAAAATGGATAGAGCCGCAGCCAACTCAAACCAGCTTGGGAAATGGTGGGCATGTAAATCCATATTCGAGACGGCAACACTCCCTTTTCTGCCCTGCAGAACTGTTACTGCAGAACTTGGTGGCAATCGCCTATTTAATGCGTGACGGCAGGGAGACGAGGTAGTACACTTGGGTGGTAGGATAAAAGGATTCGTTCTAGTAGGAGGTTTTCAGCTATCCTTTCCGCTCAGCGAAGGTTTATCCTAAATTTGTGCCTTAAGATTCCTGGCTAGTGCCACCATATTATTTTATTCCTATCCTCCCCGCTTCCATCCCCTCGCCGACCTCCCCATTCCATTCTTTAGCATTCTCGCATTTTCCTTTTGCTTGCTTTTTTATGGCTGCTTTTATTGCATTAATTCCTGAAAGTCACATAATTTCGGCCACACGTAGAATGTTTTCCCCAAAGTGTACGTCTGTATGACGCACAGCCATCATGGGACGTTTCGTTAAAACGTTTAAGCGCTAGGATTAAATTCCAAGATGGAGCGACTAACCAGAGAGATAATTCAGCGACAATAAAAAAAGATAAAACAAATCCCTTTTCTTCCTGCGGCCAAGCCATCGAGGCTCAAGGATCATCCGAAAGTAAAAAGAGGACTGAGGTGTAGACCAGGATCCAGCACAAGCCCTTTTTCCTTTCATCGGCCAGGCATCTTGATTTGTCGTAAACTCTAATTATTGTACTCAAGAGTATTCGGGTTACTACGGTCAATTTTGGAGACTATAAGAGCGGATATGAGATCGTTTCTCTACTCACCAATGAGCATATAGCCGACTTAATCGAGCGAACCATATGTCCATACCACCAATGCCTACCGTTTTATGAGTCGGTCCCCGCTGAGTGTTTTCTACAAATCCATATTCCCTGTCGAATGGCGGCGGTTACAAACAGGTTGTATGAGCAGCAATGAGGTCCAAAATATCCTCTTTGGTAGCCATTTTTTAAACTAAATTAAAAGAAAAAGCCTCCGACCCTTATAGGAAGAGACTTCTTTCGAGACCTTTCTTTATCTTCACAGAAACAATGGCCTTAAATGTTCCTAAAACATACGTACAGTCATCATTCTAAAATGAAATTTCTATGATGAAGGAAAAAAAGCCTGTCTTTTCTCCGGCTTTGGTGCAAACTAAGTCAGATAGGGAATTTTCATGCTTAGGTTTTTGAGAAAAAACTTACTCTTTCTGCGTCTTCACATCAGAGAAAGAGGTCCTCAACAGTGCTCTCATCCATCGAGGCTACTTCACCACAGACACCAAATCCTTTCAAAAAAGAAAAATAAGAATATGGTTTTCTAGAAGTTAGAACGAAGTAGAAAGGCAAACACAAGCAAAAGGCCGAAAAAATTTCTCTTATTAAATGCAGTTAGTGAAATTTAAACAATTGCCAAAATAATTTTCTTTTCAAACATGATAATGAAATAATTATAAAATAATATTAGTTAAGCTCGCTGAAGCCTGTTTGGGCAACTAATGCTCCACTATTTAAAATAATTCATCTTAATTACGTTCAACATTTCAACCTTGCTCTTAATCCTAATGCTTTGTTAGCCTCAGTAACTTCATCAAACCACGCCTAACCTGATTTTTATTGCTTTTCAAAATACCTGCAGTAAAAAAATTAACAAGCAATATTCTTAAATCTTTGAGGTTAATATGATGAACACATAGGAATGAGAACCACTAAATGGCATTATCCAAAGAAAAATAACGACTGCACCACAAGCTTTCTTGAAAAGAAATTCCCGATGGAGAGATATCTCATCCAAGGCCCCAAACTAGTCTATAGTGAAGGGAAAAGCATGTTTCCATGAAGCATATCGTGAAAACATCAGTAAATTCAATGCCAAAGAACAACGAAGGGCTCTGAAAACAAAGTCTTTTGTGGCATTACTGAGCATGTTCAGCCAGGATAGAAACATGATAAAAATAAAAAAATGTTTTTGGCGTAGGATTTTGTTTTCCATATCAACCAGGCATATTTAGCTAGCCGGAATATAACTCACATCAAAGTTGTTTTACGTTCAACCACCTTAAAACTATTGATTTTACTTAGTGTAATCCATCATTGAGATTCAGACCTAAACCAAAATCAAACGACTAAACACAATTGCAGTTATAATAGTCGGAGAGATATGCGTTATTTACCAGCATGCATAAGAATACTTTAGAAGAATAATATGATTTCAGCGCGGAAAAGAAAACTGAGATGGCTAACTTACTCCCAATTTTATAATCTCTTCTCAAAGACCTTATCGGTCGAAACTTTCTCCTGTTACTGTCTCCCATTAACAACGCTCACGTCAGATAGTTGACAAAAACTTTATTCCTTCAGTGCAAAAGCTTTAATGCCTAAGTTAACATCAATTTAGGGTGAATCCTAAGACATCATGCTGTTAACGTTGAACAGGACTTATAAAACCGGGCCTTAGTAGGTCAAATATTCCAATCGTTCCTGTCAATAAGATGCCGGTATGCAGAGGTTACAAACTTTCAAATACCATATCAGTAGTATCAAGTAAAAGGTGGGGTGAGGGAGAAGATTTTTATGCTCCTGCTATATATTCATACGGTGTGGCCTTGGGCAGCACGGTCCTCGAACACCACTCACCCTCACAGAGAGGCCACTTTCCTCTCCCCCGCCCCACTGCCCCTCCCCCAACCACCGCCGACACGACGGCCCCTCCTCCGTCCCTCACCCCCTGCTTCCGCCACGCCCCAGGGCGAGACGACATGTCCGGGCACTTGTCACATCCTCGCTCCCCCCTTTGTTGACCCACAGTGGTTCGAGCACGGCGACGAGGCCAGCTTCACCCCAATCATTGCCCGCTTACAACCACCCTTCCCCCCTCCGCCCTTCCACAGCCCCACCCCCGTCCCTTTCACCCAAGCCTCCCCATTTCCTTGCCGCCGACGTAACGGGAGAAGGGAGGGGGACACGATCGAGTGACTTCTTGTTGCTTACTAAGTGAAAGGGAAGGTCCAAGCCTCTCTATGTCCCTTTCTCGGGCGTCCTTGCCGGGGAATTTGTTTTATAAAGGCACGTGAACCCTTCCTGCTCTCTCACCTGGACTCCCATGTAAATGCCTCCCGGCGAAAATCGCCGAAATCCCTTTCTAACTCTTTGTTGGAATTCAGGTTACGGCATAGTAGGGTCCTCTTGATAATTGCTTGCGTCTGCAAAGCTAAGTTAAATACTGCATGGCCATCACAGCGTTCCTTTTCGCGGTCGGTCGATCATAGGAGCTTAATTATTGCTGCTAGACCTAGGAATCTGGCTCTGTAAATATAATACTGCTCTAAACTTGCGCGCCTCCTTTTCTTTAGTCACTCTACAAATGCACGCTTGATACACACTTTCTTGTCTTAAATTTGAATAAATTATGTTACTTTAACTACTGCTACTATTTAAGTGTTATATATTTGCTAACTATAAGATGAGAACTTCTCACATATAAATCAGCTCTCTTTTTATCTCATGGGGAACTCTTTGCGGCCGCTGAATACAGCAAAATCATATTGAATACGGTTGGAGAAAAGCTAATATACTGTTTCACCCCTGCCCGCTTTCAGCTATTAAAATCTTGGCTTTCAAAGTTTCTGACTTATCTCTGGCAGTTTTATCACTCAACACACTCTTTCTTTGGGTTTTCCTCAAATAATGTATAAAATATATTAACTTTTTACATTTATTAGTATGAAATCATCTTTACATATTGAATTTTTACAGTACAATATGCCTCCATATGTTCTTCCTGAAATGGACCTAAATATAATTCATTGAGGCTCGATCCCTTCTCTGAGCATTATAAAGTGCAAAAAATTACGACGTTTTCCTTGAAATTTTTCGTTCTTATTAGCGGTTCTTCTGAATCTAGTCTACATTTCTCAAGGCAAGAACCATTTTCGAGGAATGAAGCATGGCAACGCCGAAACATGATTCATTAACCAGTTATGGTAGAGTAACTGCAAGTGTTTTGCAAGTTTTTGTGTATTTCCTGTCGCTGTTTCTCTCTTGTTTACTATATCAGATGCGCTGACGGTTGTTTTAATAGTTTTTTTAACTAAGCCTCCTTCCAATTCACCATAATTTTCTCTAGGTGATATAGTTTTACCTTGTAGTGACTTTTTTTCTATAGAAACTCCTACTTTACAATATTTCACTTTCACAATCATCAAAGTTTTTCTCCATGACAGAATGTGTCATCTTAGGTACTTATACCTCAACTCCAATACTTCAGTTGTCGCTAACCTTTCCTGCTCGTTTGTCAGTGTGATGCTTCGATGAAACTCATATATGGGGCCAATCCAATGCGGTTCTTTTACCTAAAAAAATCAAATATTTTCACAAGGCCTTTAAATCTTTTTCATGGTCAGGATTTAAGGACCGTATTTGCAGAAACCTAAAAAAAGAAACTCTAATTAGAATTTCATAAGAAAATGTTGTAGGTTGCCGTTGGTTTAGCTTAGTGCTTCTATATCAGTCGAGCACTAGTATTTGCTAACAAGATTTTTTACTGACATTATTTTAAAATAATCTATCTGTGAGCATGCAACTCCTCTCAGAATAATAATGAATATCGTTGATGATTGAAAGCATCATTCTTTGCTTATATTATGGTCATTTCCGCTTCTTATTTCATAGTGATAGCTAAGTGGTAAATATATTTGTGACATATTTACTGCATTTATGAGCTCAAGTCTCGCCATCTTTAGCCAACATTCTCTCTTTAGCACAAATTTTTGCGTCAGCGTCAAATAAACTTAGGACACATTTAATTTGCAACTGTCTAATAATGAATCAACTATTTAACATTAAGTCAGCCTTAATAAGGGGTTATAGATTAATTTACGACACTAAACGGAGAAAAATATGTAGTT
Source organism: Pyrrhosoma nymphula (assembly GCA_963573305.1). Lineage (NCBI taxonomy): Eukaryota > Metazoa > Arthropoda > Insecta > Odonata > Coenagrionidae > Pyrrhosoma > Pyrrhosoma nymphula. Next base: position 96,826,925 of record OY754332.1, on the reverse strand, counting down.
TTATCAGGTGGGATTAGCAATGACATGCTTTAATTGTTTATTTAGCAATCAGTCAACAACTATGAATGCGTATCAATTATTCAGAAACATATATTTTAATTGATTCCACTGCAGTGCTACCTGTTTTCTATGAGCACCAGGGTCAGTGAAGGCGTAAACAAGTATAGGTCAGGGAATATTATGCAATTCAATGTATCTGACAGTGTTTGCACACCAAATGACCAAGTTTTTTAGAATAAAGATTTGAAGATAACTTTCATCAGAAGATGAGTCATTTCAGCTAATTGATTGAAAACAGCAAACTCTAATATTTTGACATTCACAGACCTTCATAATGAAATTTTTCAAACTTACCACATTTTTTATCTAATATTCATGTTTATGGAGTAATAGACGTTCAAGAATATTGTAATAGATCTCAATACTCTCTATGAATACATAATTCCTTTATAATTTTTTTATGCGTCGGATACTTAAAAATGCTTGGCAGTTTCGCCGATTTAAGTCCACTGCGGCTGATATTTTGGCCAAAAATCCATTTGGAACCCAGCATTGTTTCATGAGAACGGAATGTAGAAACAAACAACGCATCAGTGAGACACTGAATATTATAGCACTAACTTATTATATTTGAGGTGTGATAATAGCTATGCAATTATATATCAATTTGGTTATAATCCTTCTTTCTAGCGTAAAAATATCGGTTTATGCCCCCCTCCCATCTTGATCGTAATAGCTTTCAAGGTGAATCAATTCATTTAGATTTCTTTTAACATTCATTGTGACGTTGAAAGTGATTTAATTAGTCAGTAAGGCACAGGAATTCTTGAAGAGTACAATAAAATTTGATATATTTTTGGAATACGGATGTTGGAAGATAAGGGTCAATTTTTGAGTTGTGTCATCTTTATCCTACTGCTCTATTGTGATGTACCTCCAAAACTGACCGCAGTTGGCAATACGTATATCTTACGAGCACCATTTAGAATTTCAAAAGAGGCTTTGTGTCACTCCATACCTCGGCGACCGGACCACACCGGAATATGTAAATCCGTCCACGTACTTGTGGTTGCAACCATTCATCCCCAGGGTCTTCACTTGCCCACAGACGCCAAAGACTTAAACAATCGACGCCCCTTCGAGCGGCCGGAGGACAATGGTCAACTTTACCTGCTCCCCACCCCCCGAACCCTAAGCGCCCTTTGTTTCACGGCACGCCATCGTCTCCCGGGCCCGCCCTCCGCCACTCCCTTCCGCCACGCCATACATCTACGCCACGCCACCCACGTCTACTCCTCCACTCCGCTCCTAATCCTTTCATTCCAACTTCTGCAACCCGCCGTCCTTCGTTCCCACCTCCTCCTCCACCACTCCTCCTCCACATCCCCTCCACCCCACCCCCTCCACATCCCCTCCACCCCACCCCCTCCCACCCCTCCACCCCCACTTCCCCTTTGTCGATGGCGGAGGGTGTCGTGTGATGTACGAGGACGTGGTACGGGTCCCATCCGATGAAAAGGCCTCGGCGATCGCCCGTGGCACACACAAACACCGTTCCTCCCGAAACCTCTCTCTTCCTCCTGCTCCCTCTCTCGAAAAAGCTTTCATCGCATCCGGGAAGGTCTCTGTTCCCTGGCTGCGGCTCCGTATTGCGGAGGGACGGCCCTTTCCACCTGCCGCGCTCTCCCGACCGGAGCGAGGGTTCCCTCTCAAAGGGCCCCAGTCGTCCTTCCCCGCTCCCCGATAACTCAATGACTCCGACATGATCCATTATGAATGTGGTGTGGACGGTTTTCCATTTTTGCGACCCGGGAGACAGGAGACGCGACCGACGGATGCCTCCATTCCCCGCGGCCGTGCACACTCAAGCGAAGGGCGCGCCGGGCGCCCAAAAAAAAGGCGGGACACACGGATGCGCCAAACAACCCGGTCACCGCCACACAAGCGCAACCACTATAACCAAGGGTCGTTCCATTAGGGGCGTCTGGGAGAAGAGTGCCGAGATGGACTTGAGGGGCTCTCTGTCCACATCAGTCGTCCACGTCCTTTTGAGTTTCGGCTTTTTCATTTTTTCCTTTTTTTTAGACAAGTAGGTTGCGCTGTCCATCCTTTCAAGATTATTCCGCATCGTGAGGAGCGCGGTTGAAACCACCGGAATTAGGCACGCGGGCTAGACAAGAATCGTCGCGGGATTGAATGTCCATTTGTATTGCATGGTGACTAGGGTCATGTGGAAGCGGATCTGTTTTCAAGCGGCTGCGGTCGATGGTCTTATTCATTGTGGTGCCTCGTTAATCTTGTATCCGATCTGGAGATCGCGCTGCAATTCGAGGTCTCGTTCGTAAGTCACCAAAAACTGGTTTCAGCATTGCCTTCTTCCATGGATTTTGGGGTTGTTAAATTCTATCCGGACAATAGCAGCACTAGCAATGAAAAACAATTGTTATTTGAATTAGCTTGGACATTGGCTATGCATCCGTATAGATAGCACAATAATTTGGTGTATTTAGATTGTATCATAAAGTCACACTTTATCCTATTTCGATATATGGGGAAAAAATGGTAGATACCTATAGAAAGAGATAGGTTTTCAGAAATATTTATTTCGCATTCATAATTAAATTCAATTGAATGTTTTTAACATTTTTCATTACTGAGGCGTGAGTAGAAAAAGAAATGAATTATGTGCGCAATTATGCAAAATATTATTTAGTTTATACTTTATTGATATGGAATTTTATTCAACCTAATTAGATAGGAGACACGATGAAAATAAGGATCATGAATACATTTCCACATCACACGGTTCCAATTATAACATTTAAATTGCGCAGTAAAATAATAAAACAATTATAAATGAGAAAATTACGTTTTTAGTACCCTCCCGTTGTATGGAGGAGCACGGGTCTTCCCATCCTCTTGTTCCCCGCGTTTCAGTGAAAAGAAGTGTAGCCGAATCTTCAGGAAAGATTTCTGCTTTGAATGAATGATAATTGTTTTTTTAGTTTCATAGGAATTTAAAGCAGGTGGTAATAGTATCTCTAATAAATATCTTCAATTTTAGAGCTTAAATTCTGAAATGGATTAGTGTTCTGTAAGCCACTGTCTCCACTTTGCTTTACAAATTATCTGATATTTATACCATTGCGCTTGCGTCATTGTTTTCTGCTTGCTGACGTGTGACGGCTAGGCAATATAAGGGAAACAATTAGGAAACCTAACTCGAGCATGTTATTTCTGTCCTAGACTTCATGCATCAGATCATAAGTTTCGAATTAACATTAGCAGTTGAAAAATATTTTAAATAAAATCTAATACCCATGCATTTAAACACATCGAATGAAAAAACTCTGCAAGGCAATCCTAATTGGTTTTAATCGCTTTTCTTCTTCTATCTTTCCGGGATTAGGTACTATTGCCTTTTCCGGTTTCCCCAACGTAACCTTGGTCTTGCAACACTTATTCTACCCAAGAGCTTATATTCCATTGCCTTCTTCGGTATTCTCTCTGGGGACATATTTATGACATGTTCTTTCTTAATATTGTATAGCACTGTCTATCACTGAACGTCCGCTTAGCTCTTTCCTTATGTTTATATGTATTTAATCACTTTCATTTCTTACGTCTTGTTCTATTCTTTAATTGCTTTTATTCTTAAGAATTTTAAAAAAATCCGGCTACTAACAAACCAAATTCCATATTTGAATCGTTGCTGGATATTTATAATCATGTGTATATATATATATATATATATATATACTGATGCGTTTCTTCTTCTGTTTTCCAAGACAATAGTAAGGAAATGTACGTATTTACAGGCATTGACAATCATTGGGATATGAATTTCTTTTATTTTTTTTTCAAGTAAAAATTATTGCCTTAAAATGAATTTTTAGTCCACTGTAAGCAAGACATTAGGATACTCTCAGATGAGGATAGAATCGTGAATATGAAACTGAAAAAGAATTCCCATATATTTAGGCAGTTTTTACGAGTCCTAAAATTTCAAATTTGCCTAAAATTTCCAATTGGTAAACTCCTAAAATTGTCAGATAATATTTGCCTACGCCTGAGTAATCATGCTCCAAAGGAAAGAGTAGTCACTAAAACGTGCTAATTTACTTGCGCACGGCTACGGCTCACTCAGACAATGTCCCTTTATGTTTAACTTGTCGTGCTTCTTTCTATCTCTAAATCTTGACTCGGCTCCTATTGGCTGTAGAATATTGTGAGTTTTGAATAGCATTGCCTGGAATTTTGTCATCTAGTAATGAGACCAAGTTTGATTGTCGGAGCTCTGGATTTAGCTATTCATCTATGCTCTGTATCTACGATATTCATTGGAGCATTTGGGCTACATTTTTAAACTAGTTTAAGTCCTCTTCATCCTTCAATATGGCAGACTACGTATGGTGCAGAATTTAGTACCAATTAGTTTGGTGCTCTAGCGAGTAAAAGTAAAATATGTTACGTATGGAAACGGTATTATTTTATCATATTGTAAATCATAGGTCGATGAGCATTTGGTATACTAGTGCGTCTTCGTCCTAAAACTCGCTCATTAGATTTTTCGCCCTAGTCCAATATTTTTCCCCAAAATTTGGAATATTCGTGTTCGAGAATACGGCTTGTTGTGGAGGGATTTGGGCACATTTCCACTGAAATGATTAGTGCCAGTAGGTACTCTTGAATTTATTGCGTGTATGCGGGATATGCTGAGAGAAGCATTGATCTCACGCTCCTCATAATCGTGACTTTATTCTCCCCCAGCGCTCCACTCCGTCTCATTTTCGTTTATTACTGCGTACAGCGGGCGCTCATTATGTTTCCTGCAACGTAATTAGAGTGTACAAGATTACTCATATTTTACATAACGTTTCCCGATCCCAACATTTCAGGAGCAAATCCTTTGAGGTCACCCGTCTTAGTTTCAGGGACTTAAATACTCAACATGTTCGTTCTAGCCTCATTAATTTGAATAGCTTTGTCGGGTTTCCCTCGCTCACCGCTCTAAAAATACGGCTAAGTACACATCAATACCTGGATTTCCTCCTTTTGTTCACCTAATGTGACATTCCAATTACTAACATTCAGGTATCTGATGAACACCAAGCCTTTTCATACGGGAAAGATTCAATGCTAGCAATTTACGAGTTATTGAAGCACTACGATATCTTCATAAATGGAGTTACTTTAAATTATGTTTTACACATGCTAACGTCTGCGAATTTCCAATATTTATTACCATTGGTTTATGATACTGGGTCCTGTACATTTATGATCCACCTTCATGTATCGCAATTCAAAGGTTGTTCAGCATTTGTATATCACTTACCCTATACATCAGCATTTATATTATCTTGCATTATAGTAAAAGGGCTGTAAACAACTGGGGAAGACAGACACAAAAGGTCTTATTAAACCTGTTCAGGAATATTTTCCACGTTTCCAATTTTAAATATTGTGATGCCAACAACTCTTGTCAACTGGTATTTTCGAGGAAATATTTTTTTGCATTTTGACTTTTGTCACACGAGAAATGAACGCCAGTTGGGAAAATACACTCTTCAGTACTCATCTGTTGCTCCGCTATGATTTCAATATCGCCTTGCGCGTGAAACTAAAACCAATCACACAGCTCCCACCGTAGGGATAATTATATGGTTAAATAAATGTGTTGTGCCATTTTGCCTCCGTAATAAACCTCTGAGCCTTCCCGTGAAAAATCACATCCAGAGTGCTCTGATTTATGCAACAAGGGTCTGCATTAAACTCGCAATTACGCAGAATACTTGTGCCAAATGAACAGCGGGCAGTGAAATGAAGCCGACGGTCTCCACGCTATCCCTAACAACCGATAAAATATCAAATTTTGCGATTAATCAGTGTTGTATGGACTGTAATGAACCAGCTTCACCGTTCCTGACAATAATTGTCAAAAAATTAAGTGATGAATACGTAGTTTTTCTACTCGTGAATCCAGTTTTGTTACTGTTATAACCATCGGTAAGGTAGGTTTATAATGGAAGAAAGCAAATATTCTCTGATACTCCACAGGTGTAGGGTACCATCCACCAGAAACATTTCCTTATTCATCTCAGCATATGTCCTACCCTTTTCCATCCCGTCCATAAAACCTATTAAGTTTGTTCCCCTTCCCCGCTTGCCCAACATCCTCCCCTCTATCATAGCCATAATCAACCCATCGCCTTATTTATAGCCCCAAGTATTACCTCCTCCGACCACTTACTTTGCCTCTATCTAAACTCATCCAAAAGTTTACTTTCCTCACCCATCGTACCACACAATTCCTCGTTTGTCTTTAACCATCTTTCTCCATCCTCCTCCACACTCACATCCCCAACACTTCAGCTTACTTCCGTCTACTCTCTTAGAGTCCACATTTCTACCCCATGCAATGCTACACTCTATATCAAGCTCTTCAAGATTCTGTGTTTGCATTCATTTGATATACTCGCAGTTATAATATATATACAAATATATACTCGAATATATTACTACCACTTTGAATTGATATTCATTACCATTTTATTTTACCAGCGTAGCAATAGTATGAAAATACGTAAAATTCAGTCCTAGTTTTCCATTTTCCAAAGAGGGCAACATTTTTGTTTTTCAATCGGGGTCTGAATAAGAACTTTTGCTTGCTTGTAAAGCTTATCTATTTACATTAATTGTACTGAAAATGTGTTGAGGGCAACTGCCCGCACTGATGGACACACCGGTTCCAACTCGGTCACCGTGGGTGTCGTTGGTCTCGGTGTTAATTTGGAGGGGTTATCTATCCTTTCGTCCGAGTGCTGCTGCCCCTTGTCTGCAAGTGTCAGTGAATGAGAAAGGATTCAAACCGTCAAAGGACTCGAAACTAAAGTACTACTCCTACTACAAGTTGACATAACCGCAGCTAAAATACCAAGGAATACAATTATATTTTAGTTGAGGCACCGGTGTACAAGTATTTGTCTAGTCTAAAACGATTTTAATTTAAATACTATATTTATAATGAGATTAATTTCCCCTTTAATACATAAGTTTATTAAAACATATGAATTAATAAGAAGCTAAAAAGAATAAAAAAGGAGCTTAAGTTGATCCGTAAGGCATTTGTTAGGGTTTACTTCAAGGAAAAAAACAATGCTGAAGAATATGAGACATTTTATAATTAAAACTTTAAATTATTTAAATAAGCAACAATAGTGTCCACACACTTAAAATTACAGTAAAAGAATATTCAAATCCTCCTCAGTAAAATTACACAGCACTAAATGCTTTAAAAAAAACTTTATTTTTTTAGATATATTTCATCGTTGGTGGCAGTAAATTAAACACCTTGGTAAAAACACCATTTTTTCATTGTAAGTTTTGTCTCGGGTGAAACATTTCTGATCAGGGCGTAATAATGTAGCTTATCCATGACCTTAGGTCTATTATCTAGTCTAATAATATGAAGTGGGATTTTGTAGGGGAAATAATACGCAAAGAACAAACTCTTTTGAATAAAATATGTGACGGGAGTCCTTGGAAATGTGGAATTAATGCAGAATCAGTATGGATGGATATCTGTCCCATAAATTTAATCTTGAATAAAGATGAAATGCGGTGTGTGATATTTACATTTCAAGTAGCACCAGAGGAGAAATATGCGCCCCGAATATATATTCAACTCTCACGTCCCGTCACCATTTCATTGATATGCCCGCGGAAAGGGTGGCCTGCTTACTTTCGCCGGGAATTTCTCTCCTCTGACGGTAATCGGTTTTACACGTCGCCACGACATTACATGCCACCGCCTCGCGCCAAAGGAGGCACCGTGAATTTTGAAGAGGCTACGAATTCCTATCCCAGCGGCCTCTTCGTCTTCTCCTTTCGCATTCTCGTCACACACCGCGGACGGAGTTAACAGCCTTACACGCCTTATCAGTCCGGCTGCTCCGAAGGTCGCCTCTCTCTCTTACGCTCGCCGGGTAGGGAATATAACAATGGACGGGTTGTCACAATACTCCGGGGGGCACGGATGACAAATTTCCCGGACCTAAGACCGCTCCCGCACGATCCAACCGCTAACCCTCTCACCCCCCCAAAACCCCCCTCCCTCCCGTTTTCCGCGATTGCTCCGCGCGCACAATATTCGACGCGGTGAAGAAAGCGAGTCTCGCGTCACCGTCATAACTCATGCGGTCGCGTTTGCTCCCCGGAGTTGTTGGATGCGGTCCAGGGGAATCAATTGCAGTCGCGAGGCGATTCTTCATCCGCGGAGCCGAGACCCCTCTCTCTCTGTCTCTGTCCTCCGGCGAAACCTTAAAACCTTCCCGTCGTTCCTCTGCGGGACACGGGCATTCCGAGCAAAGCTTTTCGCGATACCCACCCTGGCAGAAAGAAATTCTAGGAGTGATATAAAATTATGTTCAATCTAGCGGTCGTGCTGAATTTGAGCGGACAGTGGTGTTAAAGTTTTAACCATTTCTTAGCTTTGGAAACGGTATTACATTATTCAAACCCTATTCAATCATTCGAGAATTTAACTTTTTGGCTATCGTTATCTTCTACATATTCAAAACGATTTATGGACCAATATTTTTATCGCCGAGAAAGAGTTTTTCTCTTTTAATATTGACTAATGGAGGCCATAGAAAATACATTAACTACTTTCTATACCATTGCTTCGGGCGTGACTTCGTGGAATTTTCTTAGCATTGTAAATGATAAGTATAACTTAGTTTTTCCACATAGATTTACTACAACAAGATCTGATGATGACATCTGATGATGACGAGCTTCGTCAGATCTGATCGTCTGACCTGACGAGCTTCGTCAAACCTAGGTCGTCTTGTTTTTATAAATCTATGTGGATAAATTAAATTATACTTGTCATTTACAAAGCTACTTTCTAAATTTACTCTTTTACTTGTTTATAATTTTGTTCATACCAAACTAGGGTCATTGGGCATTTGCAACTGAGCTGTTATGGTTCCTGAGGTTTGTGCAGAATATGCAACACCTGATTTTAATGTGTTAAGGATATGCTGTTGGGATAGTTACGGGAATGATAATATGAGGAACTGAGGAAATGGAAAATAAACTCAGCGGTGGCCTTAATCTACAGAAAGTGAAAGGCATCAAATGGTTCGTAGCTTAACGTCTCATCCGAAGAATAGAGTGATCGATTTGATGAGCTCTCCACACGACACTCAAGTATGTGTTAAGGCTCATTCGAAAAATCTCTTCCACCACCGGAGCTAAGAGCTCCTGGGTCTCAGTCATGGAATGCCTCTCCTCTGGCAACCACATACACCCGTACCCGTGTCAGCTGTAATAATTCATTAAATTAATGTGGCAGAATGTGACCTTTATATTACACCAAGGAGGGGTACCAGCAAATGTTATTTAACTGTCGGGGTTCCTCCTCACCTCACCACGGGCGTAATTTGGACCCGCGACCTCGAAATGGGATGCTAGTGCTTTAGCAACCATGCCAACCCGACCCCTGGGCCAAGTGTAGCAAAGCACAAGACTACGATGACACGTGCAAAGAAGCTGTACAATACAACGAGGAGGGGTTACTTCGAATATTCTCTATCTCTCGGGAATCCTTTCAATCATTTCCGTCACCACTAGGGTTCGAACCCAGTCCCTTGCGTTGACATTCCAGTGCTCTAGCAACCACACAAACCCAATTTCCGTGCAAGTTTTATGAATTAGAAAAATTACGGTGACACTAAGTGTAAATCTCGAGGAAGGATTTCTCCGAATGTTATGTACCCCCAAAGAATGCAGAACTTTCAGAAAAAACACCTCGTCGTTTTTTTTTACAGGTTCTTTACACATGGTGTCACCATAATCGTGTGCATTGATGTAATTGGTCCAAAAATCAGGTTGGCGTGGTGGCCAAAGCACCGGAGTCCCATTTTTAGGCCCTGCGATCAAACCGCGCCAGTCCTGGAGATAAAAGAAACCCCAGCAGTTGTATAATATTCGGAGAAATGAGGTCCTGTTTCTCCGAATATTATATACCATTCAGGGTTCCTTTAAAGCCCATCCTTCACCAATAGGACTGAAACCCAGCCCCTTGGAATGGGATGCCTATGCAACCACACCTACTCAATTCCTGCGCAATTTGTATCAATGCACAAAATTACGGTGACACCAAGTTTAAACGTCAAATAGGTGTTTTTTCGAGTGATATGTATGTCTTTGGGACCCTTTGAAGTATTTCCATCACCAGTAGGATTCAAACCACACCCTTCGGGTTTGGATCCTAGTGCTCTAGTAACATCAACACCCAACTCCCGTGCAAGTTGTATCACTGCACAAAATTACGGGACACCAAGTGTTAATCTCGAGGAGGGGTTTCTCAGAATATTATGTATCGCTCGGGGATTCTTTGAAGCATTTACGTCACCACTAGGGTACATATCCCACACTTCGGGTTAGGATCCTAGTGCTCTTGTAACCTCAACTCCCAACTCCCGTGCAAGTTGATTCAAAGCGCCAAATTACGGTGCCATCAAGTGTAAAGAAAATGTGCATTACACCGAGCCTCAGAATATTCAGTGTCTTTTGGGGCTCCTTTGAAGCATCTTCGTCACAACCAGGATTCGAACCCGGCCCCGCGGGAAGGGGTTCCAGTGCCGCAGCAGCGGAATTCACAAAGGAACTCCCTCCCCACCTCATCCGCTAACTTTCATTTCCCCCCTCTACGCGTATTTGGTGAATGGGCGGACTTGGTTGGGGGGGAGTGGGAGTTCCTCTTTTCCCGCCCAACGCCTCAAGGAACGTAGCCCTCCCACTTCCGCGGCGTGAACCATTAAGACGGCACTCTCATTTCCTCAAGACGGCCTCCACTTTCTTATCCCCCCCGTGCCCCCGCCCCCCCCCGGCCTCTCAAGCCTCCCTTATCGCACTCACTCCACACTTCCTTCTCCGGCGTGCCTCTGGCGGTGGGAGGTGGGCCGCCCATTCACCTCCCCCCACCCAATTCCTTCCCGTCGTTCCCACCACAGCCCCTCCCACTTCCCCAGACCCATACCCTAGTCCCCCTTCACCCCCGATCCCTCCCTTTTCTTCAAATGTTTGAAGCTGCCGTTCCGCCGATCTCCTTGCTCCACCCCACTCCGACCCTGCCCGCCACCTCTCACCTCCCTCGCCGTAACCGATTCACTTAAAAAGATGTCGCTCTCTTCTTCTGCGGCCATTCCCGAAGACCCGAAAGATCTCGCGTGTTCCTCCGGCGAAAGAGCCTTCGCCATTCCGGTGAAAGTGTGTTAGCAAAACCGTTTAAACTTCTCCCCTCCGCTCTCATGTTTTGTAATGGAAGTGGCTTCAACGGCGGCACTCCCTCCTTTAATGTTACGGCCTCGTCTGACGTAAATATTGGCCGGTTGTGATTCTCTCTGCGAGACGGTGTGCGTACACTCGGAGCTCGTCCAATTTCGTTAATTCCTCCGGGGCCGCACCCTCCGTTCACCTCCCCTCATCCGGCACCTCCGTTCCCGTCGCCCCTCCACGCTTCTCCTTCGCCCGGAGCCCTTTCGGCACCGCCCGAGTGATAATCCCGCCGCCCACCCTCCCTTCTCCCACCCTCCCTTCTCCCACCCTCTAGGGCCTGGCTTCTTTTATGATTTTGCGTCAATGTTTGTCCTCTCGAACACGTTTCTGAAGCGTGTGCGCGCCTCTGGATTAACGTCGGGTTTTTATACGCTGTGAAACTCGGAAGCGGAATATGAAATTCCAATTCGAAGCGCCCGTACGCACACTATTGATTCACTGACGGTGTTGTTGGAGACTTGTTTTTATCTCTCTCTCGTCTCGATGTGGAGATAATTTTTTTTCGTCTCGTGCAGTCACGAATGGAATATCGCATCCCGAATAGACACGAGCTTCGTAATGAACTGCATTTTTTTCTTCCCAATGTTTGCTAATTATCAGCAATCTGCTTCGCTATTTTGCTTGTGAGCCGAACCGTGTCAAATGATGCCAGGATGCTTGCAAAGTAGATGGATAACTGTTAAAGGTGATAACTTTTATAGGTGAATGTTTTTTCACAGAATTCTTTGTAAAATTCCTACCTTGTTGGGAATGGTGTATGAAGTTTTCATGAGCATATGAGCCGTTGATTTTGAAAGCAAGTCCATTTTATTTAAAAAAAAGTTACAGCTAATTTTCATTAGAAATTAACTTAAAATTTCCTTTTTAATTAATTCGCAATCATATATATAAATAACAGCGTAACTCATTTTGATGTGATTGTGAATTGATTAAAAACAGAAATTTAAAAATCTTTTTCTTTTAAAAAGATGAACTTACCCCACTTTCAACATCAACAGCTCACATAATGATCTAATGTTGCTTCGAAGGTTGGCCCATGTGCATATAGGAAATGAATTAGCTTTTTAGAAAAACATTTGGCGTGTATGATTATTTGGGTTAGTAAAAAGTATACATTTTCGTAATAGTGCGGCTATGGTAGTTTAAAGCCGCTTCCTCTTCGGATAAGCTTAGCACAATAAACGTTTGTGAAAGAACAGATTCAGCATTAAATGTTCCACAGTAGCTATTATCAAGTGTTTATTTTTGTCATTCACAGGAAAATCTTGCGTAAACAAACGTAAACGTTTCTGCAAAACAGTTCAATGCGTTGGTTACCTGGTTATACCTTATCGAACGTCATCTTTTCAGGTTATTTTGCTTACAGAGCAAACAAATGGTGGATACGTTCGAAAGTTACACATCGCTAGGCATTGCGTATCATTACCATTGATCAAACAGAACTGACTTTTGGGGATAGCAAAAGTTGTGCCTTTTTAGTTCTATTTTCTGTGATAATGAAACAAGACATGCGCACGTTTGGATGAGAAAATGAATGTTTATCACGTTTTGCTAATGGAAGTGGGTAAACAGCTTACCATTCTTCTACTCTTTGTCCATATTCAATAATATAGTCAATAACGCTGATACTAATTAGGTGTTTGCAACCATGATTTTCCAGGAAAGTATAGGTACCCACGGAAATTTATGCCATTAAAATAAATGATACTGTACGGTGAAGTAGTTTCATGCATACTTTCTAACCAATTCCGAAGCCATTTTAAATGTATCTTTTATTATATTTAAATTTTAAATTCTAGTAGTTAGTCATTATAATTGATGTAATTCCATTCTCCTCACTTCAATTATTGCTGATGAGTTAAATAAGTGATACATTATTTATAATTCAGAATATTTTAATGGAAACTCATTATTTTACTATACCTATTACTTGTGCAGTGACTGCATTGAAAACAGTTCCTTTCCTCCAGTTGTAAGAGCAAGGGTGACTCAATTCATTTCATCAGATTGTGTATTTTTACGGCAGTTTCTCAAGGTGCATTAACAAATGGTCGAATCTAAGTACTCAGTAAACTTTCTACGAGGGACTTACCCAATTTTCGAAAAGATCTATTGCAATATCGGTGCACACGGTAACACTTCTTCATGTCAATCTTATTTCTTGAACCACATCAGTTCACAGTTTGGCATATTTTTCTTCATTCTCTCAGTATTTGTTTTACACAGAGACTTCCTTAGGACAAGATAGGAGAAAAACAAACTCAGATTGTCCCTCTGGCTCACGCCTCTCAAAGGTGTACCCAGTGCAACAGGTCTCCTTAATTCCCCGAGTGTTTTCACCCAATAACTTATAAATCCGAGCTCGATGCTTCACGGCTCGTCACCCGGGAGATACATCGGGCGAGAAGCGAGAGGGGGGAAAGGCGTCGAGGCCCGCCCATGGATGGTGTTGGGATCTCGTGGGGAATTGTGGGAGATGAGTGGGTGGATTGAAGGAGAGCACGACAGTCCGAGAGATGGAGGTCAGTTGGTTACAATACACTCAATCACTCGGTTCAGCGAGCACACGCAAACAAAACACCCACATCTTTCTATGTAGCACAGTTTTTTTTGCAAGGAAAATATATTTTGTGCCTACTCTCCAGATGCCTTATTTTTTTCATAAGTGAACGGGCACCGATGTGAAGCTACCGATTTTTAGTGCTCTTTAACCAATATTTCTGTTTATTTTCTGGGCGTTTCTGTAGATTTTCTGTAGATGTAAAATTCTCTTCGTAATGTTACAGAAAAGAAATTTTGATAGATATCATATCACGTGTAAGCGTTTTTTTAAATTTCATATTATTCAAATAGAAATCAGTTTTTTTTTCGTTCTAGAGTGCCTATAGCTTGGTGTAATTTCCTATTCTCTTACCGTTCTATGGATGGGTTTGGTGATAGTATTCTATATATCTCTTTAGAGAAAAGTGCTATTTATAACCAACCGATTTTCCATTGGATTGCTATTGATATAAACATGGTAGTTCAACTACACTCCTGTTTATAGTATAATTTTTGAATTTTTAATTAATTACTTAAGTGAAATTAAATTAAATTAAAGGAATTAAAATCATAACCTCAAGAAAGTTTTATCTGAGATATTCCATCGTAGGTTTCCACGGCGTTCAGATGAATTCTTCTGCATTTTCGGGAATCCACCGCGTAGGTTTCTTTTTAGGACAACAGTTTCGCCCGTGTTCCAACGGGAATACGGGCGACACTGCTGTCCTAATTAGCAACCTACGCGATGGAAACCCGAAAATGCAGAATTCTTTAGCTGAGGTTAAGGAACATGTGAAATTGACTGAAAAAATGTTCTTGGACTAAGATTCCAACCCTGATACCACGATTTCACGCCGAGAACTTCATTCAGGGGTCCTCAGCCGGTTTTGGTGAAATTGGGTGGAAGTGGACGTAATGTTGGCTTATTTGAATTGAGTCCCAGTCAAGACAAATGAATTTTTCACTGTGAATTTCAAAATTAAAATTGGAGAATAGTCTCTTTGGTTCAGTGTCACACACTCCCGTCGTCGAGGGTGTGAAATATTTTGCGACGCTGTTAAAAACAAGGTAATCCGTATCTCAATACGCCTAGTGTAGAGATGCTCGTAGGCAGGTGTGTTCCGCTACGCCGTGGCAGATTTTGAATCAGAAAGAGTGGTCGTGTCGGTGAGAATTTCGTTGGCGATCGGAAATTGGTGGTGGAGTCGGGGTATCGACGAGATTCCATTCGCAAGCCGATATTCTCCGCCTCCACCGTTGAAAATTCGGATGCGGGCACGGGAACAAACTCGGTCGCTGTAATCACTTGAGAGAGAGAGAGAAAGGAGGGGAGACCCCCATCTGGTAGCCTCCGCTCCGGTGGTCGCCCGATCGAGGGCATGTTTAGTTTTCCGTGGCCGCCTCGGCGAGCGCACGCAGGCCTTCAAACGTGGGAGCGAAACCGGGAGAAGGAGAGGACCGAACGAGAGCCGACGCAGTTGTGTGTTTCCAGCCAGCTTCACCCACGGACACTTACAAAACGCCCGCGGGCCCTGACCCCGCACGCTCCGGTGGCTTCGAAAATCGACGCGGGCGTCCGCTTCCTTTCATCAACTGCCTTGTCGCGACCGCCCCCCCCCCGATCCCCCTCATACCCCCCGCCCCCATCACACACGTTCGGTCATCCCCGGGAAGAAGTGCCCACACGAACAAACTACATTCCCGTGCCAGCTTCGCAATTTCGCCGCGTGATAACAATAATTCTTCTTCCGTTTCAACCCTTGAGTTCATTCGCAGCAGACCTCCATTTATCTCTTTTCTCAGCTTTCCGTTTCACCTCTCTTCTCAGCTTTCCGTTGTAGGTTATAATATGTTTTGCATTGTACATCTTTCATAAATTGGCTAATGTTGTATAGCCTCTCTGCCATCCCCTGCAATTTGAACATTCAGTTTTCCTTCAATTATTATTTTAACTTGAGTATCGTGCCATGGTAAATGTCCAATAAGTTTAGCTCATCTTTCTTTAATGATTCTTATTATAATTTTCTTTCCTCTTGAGCTCTTTCAAAGATTTCTTTATTAGTTTTCCGTTCTGTCTAGCTTACTTTCAGCATCCTTATGTAACACCATGCTTCAAAGGATAACAGTCTATTCATTTCACTTTCCCCTAAATTTCATGATTCACTTCCATATAGCGCGACACTCCAAACGTAGGTCATCATGAAGTTTTTCTTTATCTCCTTACGAATGCTTTTTGACGTTAGTAGAGTTTCATTTTTATTGGAAAGTTTGTTTATTTTCACGTTGAACCCATTTCTCATTAACCTGTTTATTACATTCACTATTTTTTGCAGATCTTCCTCACTTTCTGCAAACACAGTTATATCATCCGCGAATCTAAGCATATCCGCGTTAACTTTTATTCCACATTCTGTCTATTCTAACTCTTTCCTTTTTCTGTTCATAGCGTCTTGTACATACATATTAAATGAATATGGAGATAAGAAATATGGAGATAGGGACATAACAATAATAATGGCGTTAATGCAGCGGTAGCTATTCAATGACATTATACGTTACAAATACATTTTCCAAATGACAATTGTTCAGTTACAAAAAAATTATATTACATCATTTTCAAATAGAAAATTGTTATAGTTACAGTATATATTATGCATTGACTTCTTAATATTTTAGTGCACGATGCATTTTACACCTTAACCACAATCCACAATGTCTTCCGTGTATCAACCATTATTTTACCCTTCTTTTAAAAATATCTAGATTTTCAATAGTTTTTTTTTAGTTCTGAGGCCATTGAGTTGCACAATAAGTATCTCATATAAAAGAGTGAGGCCTGTGATGATGGTATGGAAGTGCGTGCATGCGTGATCATGCCCGGAGTCCGGCGAAGGCGGCCGAGCGGACTGGAACGGGTGATTGTCCGAGTTTGGATTTCGTTGAGCTAACGTGGGTGGACTCGGGGAGCCCACATTTCCCTCCGCCGATTGTGCCTGCCCCCGCTACCTCGCGGTCGTTCCCGGAGGTGGAGGAACGGACCCACGATCCGGACCTTTTTGTCAAGCCCTCTTTCCGGAAAAGAATGGAAATTGCGTGTCGCAAGTCCGCCTCGCGAAAATAGCATCGCGTCCCTCTCCTCGATTTTTCGTGACGGTGGCATTTGTTTAAGCGCAAAATCCATCTACGGCCGACAGCGTTTTCAGTCCATTATCATGTCGTTTTCGTGAAGGTATCAAACTGGAAAATGTTTAAGAGGGACGTGTGAGAGATAGAAGCTGTGCGGATGATTTTTTAAATTTATCATCGCATTAAAAAAAGCGTAAGAGCTAATAATTACTTTAGTTAATCAATAAATACAAATTCAAGAAGAGAGCATTTGATAAGTAAATTTAAATTAAAGTTTAATCTAAGTAAATAAATAAATATATATATGTATATAATTACGATCATCTCTGACTGACTGACTCTGTAACGCTGATAGATGAAGCCGCAGAAACGAAAACGCATTTTAGCCCTGTGAACTACATATTACTTCAAGGAAGCGGTAGGCCGGCGGAAACGTAGTGGATCGTGGTGCGTAAGTTTTGGAGTTTGATGCCCTGGTGAGGTGAATATTTTTTTCATAGTTTTTTTCACTTATCTTTTTAGATAGTGTGCTTTCTTCATGGTAACTTCCAATAAAAATATTTTCACGCAACTTCTTACTCTCTAAACTGATACAAGCATTAATTTCGGGGAACATAGCGAGTTAGATGGAGCCACAAATCAGTGTTCCTTATATTCATCATCATTCAACGGACATTCGCTTCTATTGACAACTAACTAGTTTTCAATAGAAGCCAAGGATTTTCGACTTCTATGTATGCATTTTGATCATCCAGGTGACCATCGACCGGGAGAGTTTAAATTTAGTAAACATGTGCGTGTTGGTCACATGTTCACTTGGCTGACCAAAATACATGCATAGTGGTCAAAAATCCTATGCTGTGAATGAGATTTTGGATAAGTCTTCAGTTTAAATTAATATAAACATGTCAGAATGAAAATAAAAGATAAATGGGAAGAATTAAATATTAACAAGATGTAACTCAACAGCAAAATCAACTCAGATGTTTAATAGCTGGAATTTCTTTGTATAAGTGACGTTTTAGACATGCGTTGAATGAGTTCGATGGGGAAAAGAGGTCGAGGGAAGGATATCTTGAGGACAACGAATTAATCCCCGAGGTGATTCGGTAAAACAGGGAACTTTGAGATGGGGGAAGACGAAATTTTGGAATGCGTAGGAGACAACAGTTTCGTGGCGTGGGACGAGGGGGGACAATAGCGGCAAAGAGGGAGAGAAGCTAGCAGGAATCGGTCCGATGGTGCCCGACGGTGAGAGAGGCGAGGGATTCCCTGCGAGGACTACATTAATTCACGAATTGAGTTATCACCGGTTAGCGTGGGAACCTTTGAGGCCGAGTCAAGGAAGAGGAATTGCGCTCAATGTAGAAGCACTGAATATCGTCTTTTAAATGAAAAGATAACTTTATGAGGCACGCTTTCACTGTGTTTTTGGTCCTAGGATGTCACCATTTATTAAACGGATTACACTTTTCTGAGGTGGAAGTTCTCACATACCAGTCATTGTGGACCTGCCTCTGTCACTACCACCACCCGTTCAAGACTGAAAGAAGCGGTGTTGATTCTGTCCGCTCGATTAAAATTTATTGATTAAAGTATTTGTTTATTGGAAGCATAATCTGTAGACAGTCTTAACTAATATTGTGATAAGTCCCCAGAGAAGCTGGGAGCGGAAGTGATGTCATCAAAAGTGAGATAACTGCCAAAATATTATGGCTGCGCCAACCGTGTTTTATTGTGATACCGGGGGAAACAATATACTGTTTATGCATATGTCAACTTTGTGTTTATTTTTGTTGAAGTGTAGGAACGCAGGCATAGTTTAATTACAATTTAATGGGAAGATTTATGAGAGCAGTAGTAGTATTTTGTTTTAGGGTGCTTCGACGGCAAGGGTCATTCGCACCATTTATGAGAGCAGGAAGAGTAAAAGTTATATCTCAATTATCAGTACAGTGTATTAAATACCATTAGCTATTTCAAAGAAAAAGTTAATTAAGTTTGAAAGCAGCAATTATCGAAGATAGGGAGAGGATTAAAATCCATGAGTTCAGGCTTGATAGAAGAGTTTTAAAAGTTTTTATCTTCTGAGCAGTTTCATTAGTGATTTACGTGGAGGTAATCGAGTTATTTAGGCTATGTAAATAATAAATATGACCTCCGACTTTTGCTGTATATCTAAAAGCTTTTCAAACCTATCGAACAGCCTATGCCCAATCTACGATAGTCTGCAGTCAAACTTTCCGAAAATATATCAATCTGTGCTGATTCATGATTTTGAAGACCACGAGTCAAACATTGACGCTCTTTTTGCTTCATGTGAAATACACGCTACTAGTTTAATTCGTTCAGATTGGGTGTGTATTTCAGCAAAACGGGATTTGCCTGGAGAACAAACCCGCAAAATGGATCACAATGCATAATTTTTAACGTATCACCAATATTAATTTGGTAGTGATCTGTGTTTTAAGCTGGCATGTATGGCTGAGCCAATTTGTGTTTATCATCCCACATAATTGGAAATTGTTAAGAGAAATTGAACGCAGAGTGGAATTTTTTCTGTTCTCAAATGAAATAATATCACAACCAAGCAATTGAGACATGTAGAATTGACGTTTTTAATCCCACGAACGGTATTCCCTTTTGGATTATCAAAATCGATTTGAAATGGGTTTTGGGTGATGTGGAAAATATATTGATTACACAAATGTAAGTAATAATCAGCATGTCAGCTAATTGAACCGCACTTATAATTTAGTAAGGTATTCGCGAGTGAAGAGAGACTTTTTAATGAATAATTTACATCTCGTGGGCCGCGTGATAATGAGATACATGATAAGCACTCGAACCTGACTCACAAACCACAATTGTTCTGCTTACTCTGCGTCAGTCTACACTCCCACATCGTACTCATATTCCTATTTCCCCATGTTGCAACTCCCATACCTCCTGACTCTATTAGTTTGAAAATAAGTACATTATAAATCGTCATTAATGAATTAGTCAATTTATGAACGTTGCTCATCATCAGTAAGATTCCTCATTTTTAGCTATTGTAGTTTTAATCGCTTAATCCAATAAAAGGCCCTAGAATAGCTATGTGATTAAATTCTATAAGGAATAGTATAGGATTAATAATTCCGAGTGTGTCGGTTGCTAAGACTTTCTCCACAAACAGATCTTTTTCCTACTAAATTTCACCCAAAATAAAGTATCTAAGTTAGGTCAAATACAAAAATGATTGATGTCATAGTTTTTGATGTTTTGGTGATAAGGCCTGTTAAATAGACCAGTGTTATTAAAGAAAACTACGTAGTACGTTGAAGCCCGGGTCGTGCAAATAAAATTATCATTGTGGAACCACAAAGTTTAAGTTTTTCATTTATATTTTAGAGATCACTTAAAACGTCAATGACTTGTGTATAGTAGACAACGTGCTTCTGTAGATAAGCCCGGTCTAGATGGTTAACCACATGCATGCCGTTACCATTAACACAGGCTCAAATTTTTCGGAACT
Organism: Pyrrhosoma nymphula; assembly: GCA_963573305.1. Taxonomy (NCBI): domain Eukaryota; kingdom Metazoa; phylum Arthropoda; class Insecta; order Odonata; family Coenagrionidae; genus Pyrrhosoma; species Pyrrhosoma nymphula. The sequence goes on along the minus strand of OY754332.1, from coordinate 96,806,395 downwards.
CACTGTGCCATATCTTATGAGGGTGAAATGTTTTTTTCGTCTCGTATTTACGTAATGAAGATGCTTAAACTCACTCTGTGAGTTTACGGAAATTCAGTTACTTTTTTCCCATTTATAATTTAAGTCACAAATGGTTTGAGCATGAATGTTTACGGTGAACATTCTTCAAGTACGTTTCCTCGAAATTTGTTTACTGTCACTGCTCATTGTTTTTCTGATAATGATCTCGGCGCACATCTCACGAAACTGATGACCCTACAAGATGATAAATAAATTGTGATTCGCCCAACACGTAGATACTGTTGTGATGTTTCCAGTTTCCTTTGACGCTGTCCCTATGACCCGTACGGCGTAGCGTTTGAGAGACCTATGTTATAATGTTGACCGTGTGTTGAGTGTGGGAAGGGGCCATTGGTTGCCATCAAGCCCAAATGAAGTCGTTTGCCAGTCTGTTTTCCCGCCCCATCTCCAGGCTTCCCTCGCCTTCCCATCGTGCCATTAACCGCCCTTCTCCCTTCCGGCGTCCTACGCCATCCTGGCTCCTACACTTTCCATTTCTCTTTTTTTTGTCAAAGATCGTCAGCCTTTGGGAGATGTTTACTGCTCTTCATCGAATGGAATTGCACCGGCTGGTAGAAAAATAGAAAACTGGTTAAGCATTTGAGCTTTGAAATGGACTTGGAGATTTGTTTTTGCAATAATCATTTGGAAGATGTATATAAATGCCCCAATTCACTGGTGCTGAAAATTAGCTATTCGTTGAGAAGAGATTTATTTCTTCGCTTCCACAAAATAGGCTATCCACTAAATTATTCCACTTTTCCACTCAATGTTTCCAAAAATATATTCCACTATATCGTTAAAAATATTTTTTTAAATTTTATATTGTTCCAAAATGGTTTCGGGATGAAAAAGTGGCGACAGGTAGCAAATATCTCTTTTTAGTCATCCATTACCATAGAAAAATTTGTGATTCCTCCACTGATCTCAGCCACTCACGATAAAAGTTAAATTCTTATCATTTTATAAAGTATTCGAGTAACAGTCAAGGTAAGTCAAAACAAGAGGAAGGTCTTTGAACATTTTACGGCTCTTAATAAGCCTACGATAGCATTCATGCTGAGATTATAATATTTTACGATAAGTATCACCTTGCTTCATCCCCAAATTCATATTATGGTCTATAATGTTATCTGCCAGAATATATTTTTATAATCATCCTTTAATATTGACGCTGCCGATAAAGCACATAACTAGGCACAGATTATTTAACGAGTATGCAGCATTTCCCGATGAATGACGCTTGTCGCATCAGTTCCGCTGAGTGAATTAGTTTGTCATCAGTGCAGAATTGGCGCCTCATTCCTGCGCTACGTTTTCACTTGGGTGTAATATCTACTTCAATACGTTGTTCAATGTCATGTGCCCTGCATGCCTTTAAATATTGATCTCTCTTTTGCATATTCTCTCATTATTGGCGGTATGGATTCTGATGATTCCAATTATCATTACTAAATTTGATGTCAGTTGACCGTAAGAAGCCACCTGAGTCCAACCTCCGAGCCGTAATGGTTGGAGTTAAAGCATTACGTTAGTTGTAGGATATTTAGTTGACGCTTTGCCCATTTAACTAGTTGTGCCCTTCAGATAGGCAGAAAAAATATTTTTCCTTGCAAATTTCACGTGTCCTTATAGATAATGAATGTTAATTTATTTTCCTATCACGATTAATTTTTGTAAGCATCAGATCCATTTTATGTATGCATCAGATACAATGCTGTAATTATTTAGAGATAATGTAAATTTAGTAAAGTCCAATATTATTTAATTATATTTCTTTACTTAGTATTTTTTAAATTTACCAAAATTTTACCATCTACAAATTTTTCGAAAATTTTCCCAAACATTTGGGTAATTCAGTGGTTGTTCTTTTTACTGTATCTGATATTATAATTCCAGTAATAGAATAAATATTACATGAAAATTTATTTTTGTCATGTTAAGTATAAATGGCTTCCTTTGGTTGCAGCAAATCTATATATTTTAAAAATACGATGAAATACCTGCATCGAAAAGATTATTTTGAATAACCTAACTGTATATATCCCTCCTGGAATGTAGTTGTAGTATGATTTTTTACTAAACCACAATCACCCAAACGGATCGTATATTCACTCACTGATGTAAATTGAGATTCTAATTTGATTCTTGCGAAATACAAATGCAGAAGGTGTAATATTGATATTAAATGGCCCAGAGTCTTTTTAAGATGCATCGAAGGTGCAGAAATATAGTATTCCTCTTTTCAAAGAAGTAATTTTCTAGCACACTGCTTGATAACCGTACGCATGAAAAAAATTAAAATGCACCTTAAATACGAACGAGAAATTTCATAATTCCGTGATTTAGTATGTGGCAAGGAAGTTTTTCTTTTTTACAAAGCTAGAGTTGTCTACTGTTGTTTTTTTAAGAAAACGGAAATAATGACCCTCTACTGGAGTATCAGATTTATAGCAAAAATAATGAGTTTTTGTAGCATGGACTTTGGTAAGTCGTTATACTGGAAGGTTTATCAGTACAATAATCTACTTCCGCTTTCCATGATTAGATCATGACAATTTTGACGACTCTCAAACGTTCTCAGGTCATCCAAATTGCACTGTTGTAAATGTGGAATTATTCTTGCAGGTGGTCACATATGTTGATAATTTCAAACCAATATCACCTCTAATCTTAAAATATTTCGATCGGAGAAATTCCAATGGAGCGCATGTATTCCGAGGAGAAATTGGTCCGGGGGCTTTGGCGATGCGAGCGTCACATTACAGCTTTCAAATCGTCGCCGATAGAAATCGAATTGATCATTCAGTACCCAACGAAGCAAAAATCGAGAATGACTGTTCAGCCAATACGTGTGCATCGACCGGCGATTGCGCCGGCGGCGTCAATATCCTTCGCAATAGACTCGTATCCGTAGTGTATGGTCCAGTTCCCAACTCGCTTCCTCCAACGCCATGCAGTCCGCCAAGTGCTTATTGTGTGGGTGATCAACGCGTCCCACATCCGCCTTAATTTGAACGGCGCGGTGTCAAGGCGGCGGGTGCGCTTTCGGAGCCGGAACCTGCGCCATCCCCCCTTCAGCAAACTGAAAATCGCCCTCCTAAGCCACCCCACGCTCACTCTCGTCCCGATACGCTTGGAAATGTTCTGAACGCTCGGGCGACGGCACCCACGAGCGCATGGCATTCGTTTGACTCGCGCGTTAGCCTCCAAATTGCACTTCGCTCGCCCCAGCTTGCCCGCCTTCGCCCCAATGGTTGACATGGTCGAGTCCGGAGGCGATCAGTGACATTTTTATTGCTATTCCTTAGCATTTCTGAAGTACACCACCTTCTGTAGTTGTCAGAATGCTGGTCTCGCCCTTAAATTAGAATAGAACGGAACGTAAAATGCCGAATGATTTTTTTTATGAATGCAAAAGTGTGATCTTCTCGAACGTGTCAAACACCAGTACCTTACTCTTGGAATTTTTACCACTTTCTCAAATTTGCCGGTAACTTTAAACAAATGGGAGAAGCCTCATGAGTTTCTGTAGAGGAGTTAATGCTTCCAACTGGAAAAAATTTTTCATGGTGCCTTTCATTTTGCCTCGTCCTTTCTCGGTACAATATCTTCTCTGCCATGGCTATTTCCAATGTCTCAACGTAACGTGAATGATAGCAGCATCATTACCCTGTAGATAGTGCATATGAATTTATAAATGTATGTGGCTTATTTTTCTAGAAAACAATCGTTTGGTTGAAAATATAGCAGAAGTGTTCATTATCGAGATTCCAGAAATTGTAATTACATTTTCGTAGTGAATTATTTATCCGACTGATAACTATTTTATTACTGCCTCAAACAGTTTTACTGTTTATGTATCATGTGGCAGTTTCAAATCTTTCGTGGTCAACTTCGGACCATGTAGTAAAATCATGGGGTATTGAGTATAAAATATTTATGCCTTATTATTAGGGTGCTGGAGGTAGCTAATTTGTCGACATATAAATAGATTAGCTCAGCAATGTCCTCATCTATTCCAATGTCAAAGAAGGATAGAAACATTTTAGCATGTGCCCCATGCGGGTCTTAGTTTGACGTATAATTTCTATTGCACTCACTTAAACGTGACCTCTGTTCATTTTGTAAGATGCCTTTATTTTCACTTTGAAGCGATTTTTTTCATATTTATAACTTTGACAGTAGATCTAGAGGATCTCCATTGGTTGAAAATCATAGAAAGGTAGCTTTACCTAGGCAGCCTGAGTGTTTTCTTAAATTTAATTACCATTTGAGTACTTGAAAAACTTAAATGAATCATTAAGGAAAATTTTTGGAGATAATATTAAAAGAAAAATTATATTTTTGTACGTAAGTTGAATTATTTCAGACTTCAACTTGAAAATAGCGGTATTTGATTATTTTCTCTCATAAATTAAATTATGTTTTCATTTAAGGCTTTATTGAAACGTCTGTAATCTGCTGCTGTTTGGATTATTTTTTAAATCCAAAACTGCTTCTCATGAGCTACGACGGTTAGTTATTCACATGAGATAGTGTGAATTAAATTTTGGCCAAGATGTTCCGTGTAGCTTTAAAAAATTGTGTGTGTAAGCTAATACTCAAATGCAGTTGTTTACATTAATTTACGCTGCGTTTAGAGGACTCATTAAACCCATAAATTACGAAAGTATGAATAATGCGCAATTTAAATCAGTGAGAGCAGGGGGTGCAGTAGGATTTGCATTTCATCATTTTAGTTCAGTGCGTCAGTGAGCGAGCATCAGCAGCATGGACTACCACTCTTTGTTTGCCCCTCGGTGAAATCAAAATGAGGCTGTATTTTATTCCAATCACGGGATGAATGATGCTAATGAGCCTTTGTCAAACACTTTGCTGATTTTATCATTTTATTTCCAACGGTCGTTATATTTTCACCCACGATTAATCACGAGGGCATTCATTGCCCTCTAAGGGTATTGAGCGAGCTGTTTCGCGTGAAAAGATCAGCTTATCGCGTGACTTCAGCGGTTTTCCCGTCATTCTGACGAATGAAAGAGATTAATTAAGAAATACATAATGAAATAAAAAATAGGCACCCCATCATTTGACATTGAGAATTACTAGTTAGAGACCATAGAGTTTATTTGGTTTAGTATAATGTTTTCATAGCCTATTCATGTATACTGTATTCCAATTGAAAAAAAACGTATGACTGATGGAGAAAGATGAACTTGTGTCTGTCCAATCAAACACTTCATAGAAAATTAGAGTATGCTCACTTTGAAAAGTTCAAGCATTTTATTAAGCAGAGGTAGTTCTCATTAATATTACCATACCCGAGTGTTTTCAATAAATTTAAGTGACTTCGACTTTAGATTGAATAAGCCCAAATTTTTGCTCACGATGGTGACATATCGGTTCAGTCCGATGTCTTCTTCCTAACGTACTCCCATTACCATAGTACTGTAACGCGGCTTAATGAATGAATTTAGATTTTGTTTCAAATTATGTCTTCCCTTATTTTCATGGGTAGGACTAGAATCGACCACTAACTGGCATTTGGGCGTATACATAATTTCTTTCAGACTCTGCGCATGTAATACACAGATTAGGATTCCACTTTAATATTTCGGGTCCGAAACCCTGCACTCATTTGAAAATAAAATCATGGCATGTTAAACAATCTTATGATACTCCTGCATCATTCATTGCATTACAATTTACTATGAAGAAAATAGTAATAAGGGACGTTAAAACCTCACTCTGTTCCGTGTGTAGTTAATTAGAAACCACAGTGGGTATTAGATCGGACAACTCTGTACTATCCACACTATTCAGCCTGCCGACCATGGTTTCGACAACCCCCTGTCGTCTCTGTTAAGAACAATGCTAGTAGACACTACGATTCATAGATTGAAGTAGGTTTCAAGTATTCAGTTAATATTATTGTAAATAAATATCTTGAAATTTTCGACGCCTAGGACACTCCATTATGATGTGTTATATTTGGTATGAAAGTCACTCAAGTAAAAAGAAAGCGAGAAATACCTTTTCCTATGTCACGAGTTTTTTCAGGGAAACATATGGTGCCAAAATATAGCTTCAAATATTACGGGCAATTCTCCAATTAGCGTGATTTGAATACTATTACTACAGCCAATATAAACCGGTTTTATCCATTATACCCACCAGACTGCTACCGTCTTCACCTTTTTTCACAAAGGCTTATCCTTTTTAATATTTATCAGAGCAAGAAATTGGATAATTAATGAATCTAAGTATTTTATTTACCAAAAAGGTAACTATTGTGTGCATTACGAAGGTTTGTGAACCATTTCCTAAGTTTTACTTTCTTTTTGTAAAATTTTTAAATGTCTTGCATGTGAAAAGGCATATTCATGGCTCACAACTATTTTATTCGAAGTTCGATCAGATGGAGATTACAAAACTAATGCAATGATTACAATAATTGCCGAATGATAAATTATGAGGGCTGAGTTTTAAATTAAACTAAAAAATTTTAACCGAATATTAGACGCCATTAATACGGTAATGGCATACATTAAGTATTTTCTCTTCTTGCTCCTCTCTTTTCCACCATGCTACCCAGAAACAGGCCATGTTCATGTGTGAAACGTTGGTGTGGAACTTGCACTCCACGCAGAGCATTCCGGATGCAACTTTCGGCTGGATCAAACACGATACGGTGTACAAAAAAAGGGTTGCCAGGCGTTCCACAGGAACCTCCATTCATTTAAACGGATTGCATCCGCAATTTCAGATGAGTTGACTGGGATTTAGGGCCATGCAACAGCTATCAAACTTCAATTAAACCTTCCCAACGAGCAATTAATTTAAATACGCGACAGGGGCTTCAAATGTAATCATCATATACAGTTTTGTATATGAATGTTTTTAATAAAATTTAACACATGCAACGATTAATTGACGGATTATGGGAGACCAGAATATATTATCCCGGAGTATCGCGCTGTGTAACTAACTGTGCTATCGTTTCCAAAATTCTGAGTGCATCCACTTTGCCCCATTCTACGGTTTGAAGAATGGGGCATGGTGGGAAAAACTTTGAAATTTGGCACTACTTGTGGACTGCGTCTTTTGCTGGGCTAGCTTCACTTGCCGTGAGACGACGGTGGGGAATGAGTAACCGACGAAAGGATCGACGGGGACGGAGTAAAAGACGAGAGAGGAAAGCCCCATCGGAATGTACCGTAGGTTATTCGCGATCATGCGGTTGTGACGCGGCGATGGAAGCTACCGACTTGTGTGATTTTCGCTCTTGAAATTCACAGTTGTGCCCACGAGTGACCCACTCTGTAAAAGTGGTGGTAGCCGCGTGGTTAAGACTTCCTCGAAAGGCGAATTTGAAATATTCCCGGGTTCAATGCTTAGTCGTTCTATTTTTTTGCACTCAAGTAATTTTAATATGACTGTAAAAGTGAACCTCGAGTACAGTCTCTCTACATCAACGCACCCGGTACTGTTTATTATATTACAGGAATTCAATAATGATGCAGGACAACCTAATACGAAAGATGAATCCTTGAATCCTTGTTCTGATCCTAATCCTTAATCCTTAAGCTAATCTTTTCACAGTGAATAAATAATTAAACGTCTCACTTGCTGAATATTTTTGGTCTAACATTGAGTATGGCAATATCTCCCGAGACGTAAGATCCCTATGTTCGAAACCAATCTCCATTTTAACCACCTAAATATCAAGTCGCATTCTAAGTATGATTATTTTGGTGATCCGCGACTGATACATATCATTTAGGTATGTTGTCCTAAATAAATGGCATGAAGTCATTAACCAATGTACACTCATTTCATTTTGTCAGTAGTGACTGTAACAGTTTTTATTCTAACAATAAACGTTTCTGAATATCATGCAAAATCTGTTGAAACTTGAAATTCGTTGAAACTCCGTATAGTAACCAACGGATCTAGCAAAAACTTTCCAATGCCTACAAGTTAACACCTGTAATTATGTACAGAGAGCCTTGAGTTGGTGGAGCTAGACGAAGAATACAGTTATGGGACAACTTGGAAGAAGAATACAATTAACGACGGTCAGTTCCTTTAGTAAAAATTCTACTCAACAAGAGATTCATCTCCTCCTTCATCGGAACTCCATAACCTTTTCTCAATTAAAATGTTTAATTTAAAAACCAACACTTGTAGTTAAATATATTTTCCCTGATCCTCACATTAGGTAGCTGAATCCAACTATTTACCGTAAATTAACCAGAACATCTCTCAACCCGTATAGTTATTTTGCAATGTTAGCGAGGCAAGTGCATCGGAGGAAAGAATGCGCACTTGGAGCTTCGACGGATGACCAAAATTCTGGATTTATCGCCAGGCGAAATACTCGCGTCTACCTTGTAAATCGCCTCACACCTCCAGCATCGCACTTAGGACTTACAGTCACTTCGCTTCGTCCTCAGCACCATCGCCACCTAAAGCGAGCGAAGGGCTAAGCCAAACACTCACCGCTTTTCCTCACCTTCTCTCACCTCCCTAAGCAAAGAGGCTTTTCCGGGCTATCCACCCCCCCGCGTATTTCCACTTAACGCTCTAACCCTCCCGTCGAGCTCCAGGAGTCAGCAGCACAAGGGCCCCCTCCCCCCACCCCCTCACACGTGAGCCGGCCCTGACCGGTTCGGTGGGCTTCAACAACCCCCATCTCCCGAGATAATTCCGAGTCAGGCAGGGTTGAACGGCTCATCTTAAGCCCAAACTCAACCGTTAAGACTTCCCACCAGGCTAATTCGTTCTGATCCCTTGTGCCAACGGCCATGCAGGTGGCTGTGATGGCTGTGTGTCTCGGATGCCCTAGATTCTGACTCTGGCTGGTTTCCTTTGGAAATATAGCCTATTAGCCAATCAGTGGAATGGTTTCAAAATCACCGAGTTGTATTAAGAGACCTATATACTTTTAAACGGTCATTAATTGACCTTTTTTGTTAGAAAGTGAGCTACCTTTAATGCAGAGCACATTCTGACCACATTGTTTTACTGTAAAAATTGCCAAAGACTGGGAATACATTAGGTTTGCTGAGTCCACCACTGCAGCGTAATGAAAATTCCCCTTCTTCAATGTGAAGAAAACATACATTGAAGGGATGCGAGGGATGTAAAATATAAGGGGCGTATTTATCAGAATTAGGGTTACTCTTAAGGAAGAAATGTCGGTCTCGATTCACATGGCTGAAATTTCTTTAGCAGCTGGATGTAGCGTAATCGAGCAAACGAGGTTTCCCTAATTTTGTTTTCTTAGCTTATTTCCTGCGAGGACTGCGAGGATTTACTATTTACGTCATAATAATTCAAAAGTGTTCCGATTCATTTGCGAAGCTGCATCAAAGAGGCGATGACTTATCATACGAGTGGTAGGAAAATCTGCGAGTAGAAATGTGTGTGAAAAATAAATGCAATTTCTCTGTAATTCTGCCACATCTCGGATACACCGCGAGTATTTAGGATCCTGCGTTGAAAAGTTTTATACATAAAATGAAAAATACAAAGGAAAGGAAGCACGCTTCATAAAAACTACTGAATGCGAATAGAAAATGTTACGAAGCTGATTTTGTAGTGATTTCGAGACGCTAGAATCTCACGAGCTACACAATAGGCTAAGATTACTTGTAAAAATCAGATCAGCTGAGTTTCATCATGTCACGGTGGATGTTATATTAACCCTGCATTGTATCTCAAGATCTTATAGATGTGACACAATAAGAGAAATTCACAGTCGAATTAATGGGTGCAAAATCCATTTTTCCCGGTCCATCATTAATAACTGGATTCAAAGCAGAGCGAGTAACTAAGAGACTCCGAAAAATGGAGATTAAAATACTCCGTCTTCCTATTACTTTCCACTATCATATCCGGTTTTCTTAGGTCGAGTCTTTACACTAGTTTTCAAAGTTTTTGTAAATTTGATATCGGTAACAGTTCGTCATAAGTAAATGCTAAATTGGAACTGAATATATGTTTTCATTTAAAATACAGTAACAGCATCTGAATAACGTCATTAGTGAATGGCTCAAATGAATCTAAAAAAAACCTACTAATTTTCTTTTTGTAGATCTTATATTTTACTTTTTTTAGTAACGGGACGCTGACCAAAAAATGTAATTTTTATTATTACACCGTTATTATTTACTTATTCTTCGCAGGTTCGATATCTATTTTGGCTCCTTTGTTTGGGCAATTTGGGCCTTTCTCTACATCCCTCCAGGGAATGATACCTGAATTTCTCTAGCATAGCTGGAAAATATCTCCTTATTACGAAATCAAGTTTATTTTCTCTCTAAAATATTTTCGTTTTCGTTTCTGTAACGTTAGACGCACGCAGAAATCTTGACTCTATTAATAGACACAAGAATAGACTGCAGGCTTTTGAGATACGAGTGTGGAGGGGAAAGGAGAGAGTTCGGTGGACAGACAGGAAGACAAGCGGGGATATACTTGATATGGTGTGTGGGAAGAGTAAACTTCTGGAGAAAATTAGTAGTAGGCAGAGTAAGTGGTTGGAACAATCGATTAAAGACAAAGGGATGCTGAAGGCCGTGATATGGGGGAGGATGTTGGGTAAGCGGAAAAGGGTAATAAAGCGGCTATAGAGAGGAGAAGGTTTAATGGACGAGATGGGACGTATGCTGAGATGAAGAGAGAATTCGTGTCAGTGGACAGGAACCTGTACATGTAAAAATCTAGAGGATTCTTACTGTTTTATTTTAAACCCACATTAACCGGCGGATTACCCTAGTAATAAATAAAATCTACTGGAGAAAGTTGCTCGTAAGGTGAAGGCCTAAACTTTTCGGCAACTCTCGGCGCGTTCCTTGCCTTTGTGGTGGCGTGTTTGTGACAGATTAAGGGTTAATGATAAGAGAAAAGAAAGGCGTGATAGCAATCCATCAAAAACACCTCAGGCTTCCTTCCTTCTCGTTTCGAGTTCAGCTTACTTCTACAGTTTTTTTTGCAGTTTTCCCTCTTTCTCCTTCTATATGACTGGCGTCCTTACACCCACCGCCCCAAGATCTTGCGTTGACTCGCAGGATAGCGCATGTAGGCACAGGAAAGGTGGCGCTCATGGCATTTGGAAATCATGCGCCCTCGACTCCGATTCTCTATCCAGACCTCAATCATACTTGTCCCGATCGACGGCCAACGTGCGTCACATGCGGCTAGACCACTGCCCTTGCGGGGGATTTTGGGCGAGCACCCTCGTCTTCAATGCCCCTCGTGGAATTCTCAGCAATCGTCCCCCGGACAGATTGGCACGGATTCGGGGTCCGTGGATCACGCACGCATCGTCGTTCAGATCACCCCGACTTTTCTTTCACCACGCCACAACACAGCCTCATGGGGAAGCCCAGTAGTTTCGTCCTAGTCTGTTACCGCACTCCTTAATTAACCTTTAAGCAGGCAATAGGATAGACTTTTCACACCAAAATTAAATGACGAAGGGGGATTAATCCTGTTTGGGGTTTATGCCCCTTCGTCATAAATAATTTCAAGGATAAACCATGTTCAATTTTTTACAAGTGCGTAATACTTTAATCACGACCTGGATTTTATGTCGATTCATCATCAATAGGTAGTATGTGCCCAGGGGAGGGTATTAGGGTAGCATGTTGAAAACACTCTAAAAAAATAAGAAAATTTGCGGTTTCAGGGAGAATTATGTGAAATTTTTCCATGTTAGGAAAGATAAAAAATTATGCGAATTTCACAAAAGTTGGTTTATTCACGAAAACTTTGTATTTTCACCTGAAGATGACATAATGTGTTGAAACCCGGGTCGTGAATAAACCAACTTTTGTGAAATTCGCATAATTTTTTATTTTTCCTAACTCTAAAAAATGAATTTGAAATGCAAAATAATCGAGGAAGTTTTTGAAATAGAAAAATACGAACTAATTTTTCAGGTTGATCTAAATACAAATGCATGTATTTTAAAATAACCAAAATCCTAAAATATATTCCAATCAGAATAAAAATACAAATAGTCTACAGTGAAAACAAGAGGAATATGAGCACTGCAATAAATATTTAAAATAAAAACGGGTTTTTGAGTAAAATAATATTTGTTTTTATGGTGCGTAAGTAGATTGAATTCACTTCAATCAATATGAGCATGGAGTGATTCTAATAGTGTAGAAAATCCTGTAGCGTCTTCATAGGGCCCTTTATGAACCAATTTTGAAATCACTTGGTAACAAATGAGAATGAAACTTAAGTACGAAAGAAAAACTATGTCATTACTAAGCTGAGGACATTTAGGCACTAAAAATGAAGAAATAGGCAGCCTAAATAGGCATTAAAAATTTCAAAATAGGCACTTAAAATAGGCGCTTAAAATATTTTTTAATCGAAGATATTAAAACAAAAATTTAAAAAACCGATTAATCGACGAAAGTTCAATTATTAACTACGCCCCCAAAGAGTTGGTCTATACCAGTAACAGCTTCCAAAATTCTAGAAGCACCTCTAGTAGAATAACGGATTCATTAAGATGAAATTTGAAGGATCCAAGAAATGAATACATAGCATCACTCACAATTATAAAAACTCGAAGTCACACACTACAGAACGGCCACACGGCCACGACTTAACCCAAATCTCTAGTATAGTCTCCTTACGTAAGTATAAAAAAAAACATACGAGCTTCGCCTTGGGAACCTAGGATAAGCTGCCTAACCTTTGGCTTTGGAACCAGACAGATACCCACACAAGGATTTGGAACCTTGTCGAAGAAACCAAATTGCAGGCTTGGGATCCTCAACCAAGAAACCCACCCGTGGCTGGTATTGCACGGCAATGGAGCGTGACCCCTACGGCGATGGGGTTACTGAGGGGTTATTTTGTAATCTCAATTAAGTGAGAAAACGTCATAAAATGGGGAAAATTACGTCATTTTTTGTAGTTCATGTCTGCCACCCAGGTGGCGTGACCATCTTCGGCTCTCAAGTGGTGAACTGCCGGTCTATTTATTTGATTCATCCACTCTTTCAACTCTTGATCCGTATCTTTCGACTCTTGATACGTTTCATTTGGCTCCGCATTTCATTAGTTCCATCTCACCTGCCGTAAGGAACATGAAATGGAGCCACCATCGGACCTTGGCCGATCGTGAGTCGATCATTTAGAGAGCGAAACGGAACTCCCGCCTTCCCGCATAGAGTCATTAAAAAGGTGAGATTACAAAATAACCACCCTGGTTCAAATGCCTGAACTGGTAGTGACAATTTCACCATGGACCAACGCAATATACTAAACATTTCTACATAAAACCAACAGGACGACAAACAACAGAATTCATTTGGCACCACCATAGCAACGTTCTCAACGTTGTTCATATTTTTAGGGCCGTATGTGCTCGCGATGAAAAACCAAGTCTAATTTTTTAAGAGGTGTGAAACATGCTCTTTCAAATGAAAATGATTCAAAGGAGTATCCAGAAGGTCTTTATTTTGTAAGAGCGGGCAGAAAATAACCTATATTTGTCGTTTTTACAAATGTCATCCTCAACGTTGTCCCTATTTTTAGGGTCTTATATGCCTGTGATGACAAACCAGATATACTTTTTGGGTTTTGGGTTGAGGGTTTAAATCATTCTCTTTATAATGAAAATGATCCAAAAGAAATTCCAGGGGGTCTTTTTTGTAAAAGCGGGGAAAAAATACACTATTTTTGGCGTTTTTACAAAAAGTGTCAAATTTTGACTCGATATTTAAAATAATGGTAAGCACTTGGAAGATGAAATTTTATATTCATAAATCATGCATTTACATGTTATCATGCTCAAAGTTTCACGTTGAACATACCTTTAATTCCTGAAATATAAAAAGCCAAAATTTTAATTTCTTTTCGATCCGCAATTTTTCGGGCCAGTTTCGCCCTGAATTTTCTACAAGGAGGTCGCTTCTACAGTTATTTTTATTATATTGCTTAAGGAGGTTCCACCGCGACTGTGTGAGTCAAAACAAATACTAAATTCCACATTTTTTATATTTTGAACAAAAAATCCTGATTTCGCTGATGGAATGCGTTACTTATGGAAAACCAAAAGTAAGGCACTAAACATTCATATTATCCCACGAATGTATTTTAAATTAGCACTTTTTCCCAGTCATAGGAGCCGACTGCAGGGCCATTTTTAACGAATTACCGCATTTTGACTTCAATTACGGCATTAATTCTTCAATAACTAGAAAAATAAGGTGGTAAGATGCCTATATTTTATTTTTATTAAATTTCTCTGGATAATTTCCTTCTTATAAACAGTTTTCCGCGAAAATGGAATTTATATTTTATGGAAAAATACTATTTTTCCCCGTGTTTCCCTCATTCCCCAATTGAACACCATGTAATTTCAAGTTCAATTAGAGAAAAAATGAGTCTGGAAAGGTAAAATTTTGTTTCTCACATCAGATAGAGGACACGTTTTTCTATAAGTAGACAGAATACGAATAAAATGGCATTTAAGTGCTTATACGGTGGAACCACCTTAATAGAGCTTAAAAGTTGTACAAGATAGCTAATGTTTGTTTCTCTTATCAAAATATCTCCTGAGATACTATGCCTCAAAGTTACCGAAATCTCATAGTCATACTGAAGAAGGCTGCGGCACGGGGTCAAAAAATTACTATTCAACAAGTATACCATCGGCGAACGTAAAACGTTTCTAATGTTTATTGGGAATATGTATGAATGTCCATACAAAATTTCATTGAAATCCGTGATGGTCGAGCGGGGACCACCAGACCACTTGACATGGAATAGTGTACCTCTAAGTGGGTGAAAAAGACGTTCGAACTGATGTAACGGAGGCACACATTATTCCTGTCACATACCTCACATACTTCAAAAATTTTATCTGCAGAGTATAATGCAGTATTTAGCCAGGCAGATCAACTTCAGGCATACTGCCTGAAGTTGATCTGCCTTTAAACTCAGCAATACTGAGTGGTACCTTCAAACACAAGTTTTTGGCAATTGAAACCATCGCATGTACGCATCACGTAAAATTACCATAGTTGTTTTTCTACTCCTTATATAATAATACTTGGGATGATTTTTCTTTATGCATTTTTAATGACATTATTTCAACCTTGATGGATAAAAAACGAAACTGAAATACCTGACAAGGTCTACACTAAAGAGAAGTTTGGTGACGTTGAGAAGAATATAGCTTTTTTAGGCCCTTGAATAGGCGATATCAGCAGAAAAAGGCATAACCAGGTAAAATAGGCATTTTTAGGCAGTAACAAGTCGCTTTAATTTCGCCATAAATGATCTTAAATGATCTTAAAATAAAATTGGTTTCCTGAGTAAAAGAAAAAATAGGCATTTTAGGCAATGTCCTCAGCTTAGTCATTACAATAAATAGTCACTCAGTAGATTTTGACATATATAAAAAAATTGTAACTGGGAAAGACTATTTCAAAATATCAACAGGAGCCCAACTACAGAAATATTCAATCTCGTATTCTCTCTCACAAAATATAATATTGTACAGAAGTTCAAAGCTATACATAACCTACTCTTACACCAAACACCCTCCTAATCCCACTTCAGACCAAGACTTGGCTGCCCCCAGCTCCTCCTCTTCCTGTGGTCTCATCGGGAGACCACTCATACATTTTCTCTTTACAAATAATGGTTCCCATCATTTACATTGTTTTTTTCGAAATACCTACACCAATTCTCTCCAGACATGATATCCCGGCTACCTCCATGTTTGAACATTGTGAATGACTGCTTAGACATCAGCCGTTACTAAACGTATTTGCGTGTCTTGAAGCTCATTAAATTATGCTCCGTGCACTTTTGAAGGTAAATCAGGCATTATGTATCTTTACAGTTAAAATAGCATTATTGTTTTGCTATTTTTAATGTCAATAGAATATAGTTGTTAACTTGTGCTATCACAAACATACGTAGGATCAATTGGGCACTCCCCCCTGGCTTAATGACTCATCCCTCACCAATTACACAATATTTTTAAATCTTCTCTCCCCCTCTCCAAATTATTTTATAGCCCACTTTGCGTCATTACCCTTTATTAGCCCTTTGTATTCACCTCTGAGTAGGAAAATTTAATAAATAAATAAATGTTTTAAGAATTTAAAATTGGGAAAATATGAATGGAATGAAAACCATGCATACACAATACGCTAAAAGCACAATCAAACCACAAATGGTTAAAGGTTTTTAGAAATTTCATTTCAACTATGAGGTGGAATTATATCCTAGAGCTTGGGATTCTTACACTAAACGCAGTTATTCTGTTTCACTTGTTTTATGAATTTTCGATTTCTCAAGAAATGACAAATTCAGCAACTGTTGTGCAAGACGAGTAGACATTAACCTTATCTGTTAAGGAAATCATTATGCAAAAATTATGACAAAATATGACCATTACAAATGCCTTCTGTTAATACTTGTCTGAATTTCTCTCGAGTGCAGAAATAAGAATCGGCAAGTTTTCCTTCAGTATTCGGTGGCATTCTGCATTTTAATTATTGCAGATGTTAAATTCGCAATTCTATTGGCTGATCCACAATTCTATTGGCTTGAGTTATTGACTCAACGGGCGGAATGCAAAACTTCATAGGGGCCCATTTTGGAGATGCTTGCTCCAATTCTGGAGTGTTGTACTGCTCTTAGCCTAGAGTTTTGACACAGCACAAATGGTAACAATACGGAGGAGGCCGTTTCTGCCGATTTGTGTCCCAATGTTTTATGCTACTTGCCTATAATGACAAATTGTCATAATTCAAACTTACTATCAATTCACTTTGATTCAGCTGAGCAGCACTGGGTGCAAAATTCACAAAGTGAAATTTGGCCCTAACATACATTTCTCAGAAGCATTTTGGGTATTTTTCTATACAAAATACTTTTCAGAAGTGTATTTCAAATATAAAATACAATTTGATTTAAAGTATTCCAAATACGTATTCGAAATACATGTTTTAGAAATACTGCCCAGCCATATATGCCTACATTAAACCCAAAGCCGTGAGTAAAGATTTGTTCATGAATGAAAATCAAAATCGTGTTCACATACACCTTTACTTTGTTTGCTTAAGTGCCCAATGCTTTACATGTCGTTTTAGTGCTATATAATTACCTACTTATGCTGTTGTCTTTGTATGAAACAGTCAGTTATTCTTATTTTATTTCTACAATAATGGAGATAATAATGCTTCAAGTGGGAATTTATTATGTGATATTTTTTTCTTTTTTATAATTTGCTTTTTGAATTGAAACGCTACAATAATGATTTAGCATGAAATACTGTGCAAAATTATAGGAAATGGAAGAATGGAAATGGGGAAATGAAACATATCATGAGTGATTGAGATTAATTCTCATAGAATCACTGGCTAAAACGACAAAAAATACCAGCAACAACATTAAGATCATTACTGAACTACTACTTCTAAACGAGTTTAAGCAGTGGAAAATTAGGGAAACAAGTAACGGTTTACAAAGTGGCCTACATGAACCGAAAACATTTGGGGCTAATTTAGGCCTCACCTGGCTGAACATGTAGCAAAACAGGCTTGCCCGTTAAAAGGTTAATGCGATGCGTCCCGACTCTGCATATTTTTCCGTCCACGGTGGGGTGGGCGGGCAAGGGGCGGTGGATGAAGCGAATCCTGACCCATTCGGGGGCGCAATATGAGGCCCTTGGAGCACTCTCGCTCGAGGGACGCCGCAGCGGGTAAGCGAGGTGGAATGACCAGACGGTTATTCCGCCAGCGAGTCTTCGACCCCTTTCATTCCCCGGCCAGCTCACGGCCACTCACGGCATGACGTGCCCTTCCCCGGTCCATCCTGGCGCACTTGCGAAAAAATGAGGGTGAATTATCATTCGTGTCGCCGACCGGGGTATCAAGTACCAGATGGTGACAGATTGCCTCACGGTTTGACGTCTTGCAATTAAATTTCTTTCAATATTCGAATGTTTCCATTTCGGAGTGCATATATATTTGGGGCCATTGTAAATGAGCACCAGGTGAATGAGGTTAGTCATACAGCTACAAAGATATATTGAGGGTTGTTACAGATAGCGTGAACAAACTCGTTTGACTTTCCTTTACATTCATCGGTCCTGAAAACTTTAATTTCCCTTTCCTTCAAATGGCAATAGAGTTTACTGTTGCGAGCTCAAATTTCCACCGTGTTATTTTACCAAGTCATAAAGACTACAAGGGTCGGTCGATACTTGAATACTTTGAATACTAGGTTAACAGTCACATACATTCACAAAGGATAGTTACCGATGCAGATCTATAACAAACTCCCTGGACATTCATGCATCCTGCACACTTTACATTTCCTTTCCTTCAATTGGTGATAAAAATTACCAGAACGATCACAATTTCCCACCGTATTATTATTCCAAATTATAAAGGGTAAACAGAAATCTTTGTATCCCTTTGTAAATCAGTTCGTGAAATGGTAAAAATATGAATCAAGAAGAAGGGGCTTACGGTATTTGAACACAGAACAGAACTTAAAAATAATGAGGCCAGATAACGCATGATAAAATTCGAGTGATGAGATATGTGTAAATCCCCAAATGCTCATCAAGGGGGGAATGAAATAGACGAAACGGTGCATATGGAACATGATACTAAATACCGAGAATGCGACTAGTGGAAGTTAATACGAGTAGTTTATGGGAGAAAGACAGAGGTTAACATTTGGTATGTACGCCTTTCCCATTAAATTATCCAAGACGCAAATATGAATTGGGATTAAGTAGGTCACTGATCCAGTGAAAAATGTATTTGCCAATTTTGGAGGGAAGTTGGCGTTTACAATTTTTCATTTTCCTTCTAAAAATCCAATAAGTGAAAGCCAACCAAGAAATGTGTCTCAAGTTTGCTGAAATCAACCCGTTTAAATGTTGATGAATGGTAGCACCAGATTAATGTACGATAAAAACTGACTGACTTAATGCTGGATAAATAAAAGTATTTTGAATTATCCAATCTACGAAACTGATCGTGTATGGTTTTTGAATGGGAAATTAGTTTGGCCAACGACTTCGGTGAAATTTATTTAATCAGGAATTGAATTCCACCAACTTTTTAATTTAGCAAATATATTTTTTTGTAAATATATGTTGATTTTGGGGTCACTCTAATGTCACAAACAAATATTCTGTTTGAAAATGTTTTCATGCATTTAATGTCCATCACAATACCAAGAATATTATTATTTCAAATTAACTTTACGGAAATAATATGTATTCGTAATTTTCCTCAGTGTAACGAAGGGCTGAGTTAATTGCTCATTTTATTTCCTCAGCTCTTAAAGAGGGAAGTGTTTCGTCATAACCTACGCCATTTCACTTTGCCATTATTCGTCAATTACTTTTTGACCGAGTATGGAATTGGAGCAGGTAAAACTCAATGAAAATCATTCTCAAGAGATTGTTTATGGCAATTACATCCTAATTGCTTCATTTCTCACCAATGCAAGGCGTTGCTCACCTCTCTGACGACCAAACTTCATTTTTTCCCAAGAATAACTTCATCCTACGCGAACCTTGATTTTTTTTCTGGTCATTTGCATAGTTCAAGACGCAAATATATTCTGGGGAAATCAGGACTCATTTTCATTTTTTCCACCGCTATCTGATCTCATTTAAATGATCAATTTGAATCGTCGTCGGACGGCGGCAACACCCTAGTGCTAAGGATATCCCAGCGCGTACTTCCGGCGAGTAGCGACTCCCCCGTACCCCTGGAAAGCTCTCCCTTCAACCGGCGAGCCGGTGCGGCTCAATTTGGCTCGGTGGTTCGGGAGAGGAGAGGAGAAGGTTCTGAACGTACCCACCCCCGTGCACCATTCACTCTCCGCTTCGACGGCCGGGCACCAAATGGACGCAGGGGAAACGGACGTGCAGGGTTTTAGGGCGCCGGGGAATGAGAGGTCCGCGGAGCCGGCCGTCGGGATACGAGGGATTTCGTAAGTAAAACGGGGCAGCGTCCCTCGAGTTACGACGCCAGTTTCCGTATTGGCCGCTAAGCTTATTTACCGTGGTCGCCGTTTGAGTGATTTTGCTAGGTGCGTGCGCGTGTTTAGGATCTCTGCTGATAGGGCTGGCGGAAATTCGGCTACCCTCCGGTGTTCCAAAAACGGAGTATTAAAATAAAATCTATAGGAAATAGTACATGATGCTTCCTTAGGTAAATATTTATAGAGCCTTCTTTTTTATTGCTATCTTACAATATTAGGCTCAGTAAGTTTCTTTAATCATTCGGTGACCGTGGCAAAAAGCAGCACATTGGTTTCTGAGCTGCCCGTTTGGTACCTGTGTATTCTTATTTCGGATGTATTCGGCCGGTATCTAAGGCGTGTTTCTTCTGATGCATTTTTCATGATAGGAGGCAGTGGTTTTGACTCTCAAATAAATCTACCGCGCAATCCTTAGGAAACTTTTTTGTTTTGAAAAGTGTGTGACGTGTCTGCGGCTACCTCGCTGCCTGCGCGTCTTGTCATGGGAGTGATATTAATTTTACTTTTGTGAGGTTCCTTGTTGTTTTTCACACATATTTTGTTCAACTATCATATAATCAAAAGATGTATCGTCTTCTAAGTGCTTGATTTTTAATAGTTATGTGAAAGAGGTTATTTTTTCCAAATATATCTTTGGCCACATGGAACGGTGACCAGGGCCAAGATGTGGACGTCGAGGCCTAAGCAAATTTTAATTGTGTTTTATAGCAAAGTATGTGACTTTAAAACCTCAATCAGTCTATTATAACATTTTTAATGAGAAAATTAACATTTAATCGAGTAAAAAATTGCAATTAACATTTGAGGTAAAAAAAAGTCGGAGCGTGCCCACTATTGAGTGTGAATTTGGCGCGACCACCGGAGGAATAACCCGCAAAAATAAAGTGGGTTCTTCTCGATTTTACGGAATTGAGAAAGCGCGCGTATTTTTTGAGGTTCTGGGAATTGCAAATTGATTTTTAAATTTCCATATATCCGTCACGTTTTTCATCGGTGAGCTTTTATTATGTGATGAGCTAGAATCCACAGGAATGAAATGTAGCACTGCACTGAAGGATTTATACACGAAGTAAAATAAGAAGGAAAGCCGCAAGCATTGTTCAACACTGCTACGAGAGAACGCAGAATGCAATTCAGCTGATGAAAGTTTGGAGCCACTTGAGACTTGGAGGCTACTATACGTCAAGATTATATAGGCATAATTACTTGAAAATTAAATTATAAGTGTAATATTCAGAATGATGAGGAAGATATTAGTTTAACTCCGGAAACTCTCTGGGACTGATATAAGGGGCAAAATATCATCTTCTCGAGCACCACTACCGACTACAGCAGGAACAGAGAAATACGCCCAAACACGCCATTAATAAACTACGGTATCCGGAATAAAACGGAAGAAGGTGGGGATTTAGTGGAAATTTTCTCTATCGGGAAAAAATCGGGAATGTTTTAGTTAATCGGTAATACTTTCGTTGTCGTCCTCGTTTCAAATTTCTCTAAATTATACATTATTTATCGCCTAACGTGCATCTACAGAGAGTTGGCTCAAGTGCTCAAATGGCAGTGCGTATGTTGTTTTGTGCGTTGATTATGAAACTCATTTATGTCAATTGCGACTTCTTAATGATAATAATTAAGATTTTATTCCTCGACAACAAATAAATACATCAGCAATGAAACAGCAAAACAGTCGGGAACATAGGAAAATGTACCCCTTAGGAAAATGACCGCTGTGGGATTACCGACTCGAATATCCTTTGAACAAAAACATATTAACTGTGTTTACACAAGAAAAACCATTCAATTACATATATGTTTTAAAATAACCAAAATTACATTCACCAAAAAAGTAAATAAAGTTGATCTCTCAGTTAACAAATTGACAATTGGCTAAATCTTACATTCAGCCAAAAAAGAAACTAAGATGATCCGTTAGTTAACAAACGGAGGGACTAATTTCGAAAGCACATGTGAAATTACGCATTTCTTTAACTAGTTTTCGCGTAAAAGATGGAATACATTGCCGTGAAATGTGAAGGAATATTTTCGTTTCGGGCTGGAAAAGTCGGGAATGTTTTCTTCTCAGTTCGGCGTACACTCTAGCATTACAATTCACTTTCGTCCTTTCCCTCCTCCTTTTCCCTTTCCCCTGCCGTTCCCAAATATGGCGTCGTCTCACCCACACACGCCCTTACGACGGCTCGCAGGGTAGTATGCGTAGTGTGGGGTGCGTTGGTGCGTTTGCTCATGCATGTTTATGCGTGTAAAAAGCGCTCACTTTTATTTACCACTTATCCCTATGTATGCATACATACACTCACCACCCGAAGTCCCTTCCCTCGCGCGGTGCTCGAAAAAAGCTCCAGGCATATCGACGCGGAGTTGACGGACGTGGGCTTGAAACCAGGCAACCCCCACCGTCCTCCCCCCCCCTCCCGCCCCGGCCTTCAATTCACTCCCCCGCTCTCGACTGGGCCGCGAGGAGGGCTTTTGCGACGCGTGTGCTTTTATTCATTTAGTTATTTATTTTTGGAAGTCGGGGCTTCACAGAGGGCAATTTGCGGAATATTTTTACTGCTTCCGTTCATTTGTTCGATTTTTATGTTTTTTCCCCTCGACAAAATCGTGTACCGTGCCAATTACTTGCTTGACCTCACTAATGCGTCGGGTCCACCGTCAGGCTGCGTGACCCAAAGATTCGTGCCATAAATGCGTCCGAGTTGTGCCTATAACTCTCTCAGGTCACCGGTCAGTATTAATAAGGGGCGAATATATCCTTAAAATTATCTCTGATTTAGTTCTATTGTACCGTTGTTAGAATAGATATAAGGGCCTGAAAACCTGCGTGAGTAGTGGATTGATGTCACTCGGAATTTACGCATCATATTTCCTCGGTACTGATCAAAAGCAAAATAAAATATACTATGATGGTTAATTAGGTAGTTCATGCATGAATTCCACCGAGACCATCATCCAGAATGGAAACGTGTTCACTCATGGAATATGTGGTACCGTTATGGGGATCCTGATATCATGATGTTTACAAACCATCTTCTGTGGATATAAATTCGTTAAAGGTAATTCATTTCTTAAGTGAGTAAAATTTCCTATGTTGTTCAGTGCAACTTCATACATTGATTTTTATGACTACAGTAACTATACATCGAACTTCGATGTCATTAAAAAACAAGGTAAAAGAAAAACTTACAGCTTAGGATGCGAATTAAACATTTTTGTCATCTGGCACCCATCAATTTATCAGCAGTATTTTGCTGTTAGGATTCAAATTCTACGTGAAGTTACCACCAACCCTTGGTATTGAACCTGTAATAGTCCTTAACACAAGAAATCATTATCGATTGTGATTTTTCTTGTCGGTTTGAATGTCAAAATCACGAAGCCCATTGAAGACAATGTGTGCCATGGCTGATGCATTATTATTAAAGTTAGCATATTCATAGAATTTGCTCGAATAATATTTTTTATAAATAAAATGTTAAAATGATTCAAATATTGCGTCTAAGTTTTACACTAGAAGGTTTTATTTTGTTGTTCCTTTTTTTACTTTATAGGTCCGCGGAGTGTAACTGCGTTCAGTATGATTTTCCCACTCTTTGATCAACTACCTGCACT
Source organism: Pyrrhosoma nymphula (assembly GCA_963573305.1). Lineage (NCBI taxonomy): Eukaryota > Metazoa > Arthropoda > Insecta > Odonata > Coenagrionidae > Pyrrhosoma > Pyrrhosoma nymphula. Next base: position 96,782,638 of record OY754332.1, on the reverse strand, counting down.
TTGCGCTGAAATAATTTAATCAATCGTGCAAATGGTTTTCTTGGATATTGTTTTCCACGCTAGTCTTGTCTTACATTATTTGTTAATTTTTTCTGTTATATTTTAATTTTTACTTTTTATACTGGCTGATACAATTTCCTTATAATTTTTTTCAAGGTTTACGTTAATTTTGTTAAGATGAGTGAAACTGAAATCCATTTAGGGGCTGAGAGTCGGAATCTCGTTTCTGGACTACCGACTAAAATGGCCCCAATTGTCCTTGAGCACGTACTCGGTACCTATCGTTTATCACAATACTTCCTATTAGGCCTTTATGCATTATCCCGTCGGGAATGTCTAGTCTCGTACGTCTAGTCTCTATTAAATTTTGTTATTTCGTAGAGGTGGTCATGTCTTCTTTGTTTTCAGTATTCTTTGGTCATATCTACTTCAGTTTTTACGGAAAAACAGGCAATTTTATGTTTAAGATACTTTAAAAAAACTGGATTATTACTATTCCATATTTTTAGAGCAGAAAAGAAGAAACTTTTTGCTCTTTCATACTCATCATAGTGATGATAATGAACCGCATTTAAGTATTTTTTAGCTTTGTGCATTTGAGGTCATTTTTTCATGGAGTATCATGTTTTGTGCGACAGTGCAAGTATATTGCCTGATTTTATAAGAAATGCGTATACATATTCCCTAAAAGATACAATGTAATATGAAATAAAATAAATTTTCGGTAAAAGTCAAATTTCACGGGAAACAGGCGTGAGTAAATATTTACTGCGACTTTATTTGAATAATGCCGATCAATAATGGAACAATTATCGCTGCGTGAAGTCATACTAATGACTCTTTAATAAAGTTATTCAAGGAAAATTTGTTGTTGCTTTCTTTAGGAAAAATATTTTTGTGGAACTACTTTGCGTGTCAATATTTTGTGAATTTAGCGACAGGCGTATCATTTTATCTTTATAATGATGCTAAATGGCGCCATTTTTGTAACTGCATGGAATTTCATTTAAATTAATTTCGTAGTTTTAAATAAATTCACAAATATTTGTTGTAGTGGAAAACCCAAATTTTAAAATTGAAGTCAGAGATCTATATATCTTCCTGATGTAATAATGTTTCCTTTTGGTTGTTAATATTGAAGATATTCAGCATGTTTTTGAATTTCTTGAATTGGAATTTATTACATGGCGAATTATATATGGCGAATGATATAAATGTTTTAAGCAAAAGCATTGTATAATATTTCAATGATAGTAATACTAGAAAATATAAATGAATATGCTTACCAATAAATTAGGGATAATCAATATTTCTAAAACGATACGACAATACTTAAAGCGTTTCTGATTTCTCTCTGAATAGAGCTTGCCGTTCAATTTTCCTTGAAAGAGAAACCACATTTAGTTTTCACAAAGGGAGTGATATATGTTTTCATGTTAGTCTTCTGCAATCCTTCTATTAATTTAATATTGATAATATTCTGGACGGAATGATGCAACCTTTTGAATTATTTGGTAGCTAGTTACAGTGACTAAATTCCGTTTTAAAGTTTGTTTTAAAATGAATTACAATGATGGGGAATAAGAACTTTTTTCCTTGATTTGAAAAGCTTGCGTCTTATGAACCTTACTTCCGCGGCTTGCGTTTGGGCTTTGTTCATATCTTGTCATCCTTTGACCATCTGCGTGATAATATGTGCTCACAAGTCTATAATCCCAGGACACAGTCCAACTCCAAGGTCACTTTTTTCTAAGATACGTATTTTTTAAACGCTTTTCTTCGCATAGTTTCGTCAATTATGTTAAACTCGTTGAATTGAACTCTTCTTCTTTCCCCTCCTTTGAAAATTGACCCCTCCTCAATCTCCCATTTGCATTACCGACTCTCATCAAGAATTATGTCAAATTCGACTATACCTGTCTAGATTTTTTGACACTCCTGGGAAGTTTCAGCTGATATGCAACAATTTAAGTCAACGCTTAAGGATTACAGTTCTGGAGAACTGCACGAGAACACACAAAATATAAAATCACTTAAGAGTGGAATAGTATTTAAAATTAAATGACATTCTTGTTTTATAGTCTACTCGTCATCTTCATTTCCTTTCTTCAAAGTGAAAATGAAGTATCCTTTTTAATGATGGATGTAGCTTGGAGTTGACTATGCAATGGGGTATTGTAGTCGAATAATTTGCGATTAGTCCTTAAAAAATCATATTTTTAACTAAAACATGCTTTAGCTTTTGTAGTAATTGTTATGTTTTGGCAATTATTACCCTTTCTATCTATATTTCCCTTTCTATCCATGAAATTAAATTACTAAACAAGAATTTTACTATAAAATGGTATATACTTCTATAGATCTACCCATTGTTACTGCCACTGAGTTGACCTCTTGAGTGTAGGGGAGAGCCTACATTTTCGTACATTCTTATGGTGATCATGGTCCAATATACTGGAGGCCCGATTTTTTTCCGACATTTAATGGGAAATGGGTTTATTTCACAGTAATTATTTTGCTTATCGCAGGCTATCACCGCGATTCCGTAGCGAGTGGAATGGTTCACAAAAAAGGCGTAGGAGTCTTCTCAGTAATTTAGAAGCACCATCACTGAGCGACTCCTACATCGGATTTGCAACTCTGCCGAAGCGCCAAAGTGCTAGCAAGTATGTGAATATTCGACCGAAAGAGACTAAATAAGCCTCTTCTCATTTTCCTTCCCCCTTGCATAATGGATTTGCGGCTCATCGTGTTTAGCTCGTCACGGTTCAGTTGCTGGATTTTCTGTTTCGTCGGACCCGATAAGCCCGACCGAGAGCCGACAGGAAGAGAAAGGAGCAAACGAGCCAGCCCATCCCCTGCCATACCTCAAAAAATAATGCGCCCCTCCACCCTCCCACCTCCTCGTCCTCCCTCAAGATTACTACCTCCCAACTTCCACCAACCCTCCCCCCCTCCCCCGCACAAGACTCCATCTCTCCAGTTCAGGCTCTTAACTCCTCCCACTCCCCCCTCATCTGTCCTTCGCTCCCGCGAAATGATTCATTCATACATCCCTTGCCACTTATCTCCCTCACTCGATTCAATTTGCATTGCAAATATTTTGTTTTGATTTGTTTAGACGCTTCTCCACGGTCCCGCCGTACTCCCGACCCCTCTCTTCCCCTTCTAAAACCGCCCTTTTCCCGTCAACATTCGCCTCATGCCTCCCCAACCCCCACCCACGTCCCCGTCCTCATATACACATTTTTCATATTTATTTAAAAAGTTATCACGTCGTTTTGTGCGCCTTCTGAGCCATTAATGGATCATTATTTTTTTCCGTTTAATCATCGAGAATTCTTGGTATCTAGTTGCTTTTTTTATTACGTTTAAGTCAAGTCGTTACCGTTTCCAAATTGATTAGTTTTGTTTGTGCTCGACTAGCCAGCACCAATTTGGATGGTTAGCGTTGACCGTTTAGATTTTTGTTCTATTTTCTTTGTCGATATCATTATTTCGAATCTTAGTTAGTGGGACATGTATCAAGAGCTGCATTAAATGAACACCCGATTTTCAAGCCCTTATAAATTAGTTTCACCCAAGGAAATTTTCTAAAGGCCATCAATGGGTTATTCTTTCCGTTTGTTCAACTAGAAATTTAAGAAATGTTTTTTATTCCGTTTAAGTCAAGTGGCTGCCGTTTCCAAATTGATTAGTTTTGTTTGTGCTCGATTACCCAGCACCAATTTGGATGTTGTGTTAGCGTTGACCATTTAGATATTTGCGTTATTATTTTGTCTATATCAATATCTCAAATAATAGTTAGTGGGACATGCATCAAGAACCGCATTAATTGAACACCCGGATTTTAACCCCTTAGAAATTGGTTTCACCCAAGGAAATTTTCTAATGGCCATAAATGGGTCTTTCTTTTCGTTTGTTCATGAAGAAATTCTGGAAATGTTTTATTTTTATTTTATTTAACTCAAGTGGTTGCCGTTTTAAAAATGATTAGTTTTGTTTGTGCTCGATTACCCAGCGCCTATGTGGATTAGTCGTTAGTTACTCTTCAGTTAGCGTCGACCGTTAGATATCTGCGTTATTTTTTTTGTCTCATCAGTATTTCAAATCATAGTTAGTGGGACATGTATCAAGAACAGCATTAATTTAACATTCGGTTTTCAATCCCTAAGAAACATTGCCACTCAAGGAAACTTTCTAAAGGCCATCAAAGGATCTTCTTTTTCGTTTGTTCATGAAGAAATTTAGGAATTTTTTTTATTTCGTGTAAGTCAAGTGGTGGCCGTTTTAAAAATTATAAGTTTTGTTTGTGCTCGATTAGCGAGCACTAATGTGGGTGGTCTGTAGCGTTGACCGTTAAGATTTTTGAATAATTTTTTGTCTCTATCAATATTTAGAATCTTGGTTTGTGGGGCATGTATCAAGCGCTGCATCAAATGAATACCCGGTTTTCAAGCCCTTAGAAATTGGTTTCACTCAAGGAAATTTTCAAAAGGCCAGCAATATGTCTTTCTTTTCGTTTGTTCATGAAGAAATTTGTGAAATGTTTTTTTCTATTTCGTTTAAGGCAAGTGGTTGCCACTTCCAAATTGATTTGTTTCGTTTGTCCTCGATTAGCTACCGCTACTTTGGATGGAGTTTTAGTGTAGACCATTTAAATGTTTGCTATAATTTTTAGCCTATTCATATCTAGAACGTAAGCTCCTCAAAGTGTTAGAATAGCATTAAATGAACAAAGCCCTAAGAAGCTATGCCTCCCAGGAAAATTTCCTAAAGAAATTCGACTTCACCGATAAATTTTATTAGTTGATGATTCAAAATCAAGAGTTAATGGCGTATATATTTTTAATTGGAAAGAAAACATAGCATGTAGTGATGAATTTTGTAATGCTTGGACATTGATGAACTATTTTGGTTACTTTGCGTCAGTGAAAGTTTTTTTCGACGAATAAATTATGATTTGAAAATAAATTAAATTTTATGCATTAAATTAACTGATAATTTCTACCCCGTGGTTGGCTCTAAGGCCTTTATTAGGAAAGTAATGGCCGACGAATTTGAGGAATGAAAAATAATTCGAAATGTAGAAGTTTTTATTGGTGCTGAGTCTCTTCTAACTGCTTAGGTAGGATTTATTCGAACTGAATTCTTAAGCATATTATGCGAATGACGGATAACATCTAAAAATATTAATAGCTTGTTCAGATACACTGAAAACCATCAAGTTACATCGAATTTCGCACGATGATCACCTGTTTTTAAAAACTGGCACGGTAAAAGTAATGCACCTGCAAATTATGATGTCTGAGATAAACCATCCACAAATTGAATCAGTACTTCAGAAGTAATTGCGAGAAAGTTTTTAGTCAATATTTTAAAATTAAATCCACACCAATATCATTTATGATTGTTTTTTCTCGCATGGCTTGCTAAATATTTCGAAACACATCCCATAAAATCAGAGAAGCTTTTATATTATCCTCCATGCCATAACTAGCCATAAATCTAGGTATTCCAAATTTTTTGGCCTGTAAAAAAATGAAAATTGTCCTTTTTTCTCTTTCCCAAATAGGTGTATAATGACCCGAATCCGATTATCTGCTTTAACTGCTGGATTAAAAGTATGCGTGGAATGGTAATTCTCATTGTGTTATACATACATATATTTAAGCAAATAATCCTTCCTTATAAAATATTAAAACTCATACATCAAAAATAGATCAACGTCTCATGTCAGTACATAAATAAATAAACGAATTATTATAAAAATGACTACTGAATGTATTATTTAGAACAAAGGTATGCGAACGAAACGGCGAACAAACGAAAGGCATAAAAATTTAATAACCCTACCAAACAAAAGAGTATAATAGAGGATAAGCTAACTTTCTGTCCTCGTACATATTTTCAAAGAATAGAAAATAAAGTATGAAAATAATCTGTCGGCAATTTTGAGCCTTGTGATAAAAATTTAATTATGTTTAGGCAAAAAATACTCCAGTCATAGAACAATCTGAGATTTAAAAATGAAATGTTTCGCAAAATCACCAGAACACCTAAACCAGAACTATTAGTTACAATGAGCTCTTAACCTTACAGGAGATAGGTTATGCTGGAAAAATGATTCGTAAACAACCTTCCGAACTTTTGCATGTTAAAAAATGATATAGCGTTAAATTAGACGGTTTTACGTAGCCAAAGTAGCATCCAGTGACAGAGAGAACGTTTTCTATGCTAAATAAGAGAGTTTATAGATAGTCTATGACGTATTCAGTATTCTCTGTTCGTAATTCTCCTTTAAAATAAGGTAAGTGTCTCCGTATCATTCGTATATTTCTTTCCCTCCACTTGGTATCAACCAATCGTAAGTTTTTGAGAATTCATGTACGAATGAACATTTGACTTAGTCCTTCCTTATAAGTAATGCAAACAGCGTGCACCAAAATGGCTAATTTTCCTGTCAGTCCCAGAAAGTATCATAAAAGTGATATGAAAAACCTAGCCATCATAAATTAAATATATTTTCTTTACTTGCATTGTAAGGAATTCAGGTCACATGATGACTGTTGGCGTTTCCATAGTTACTGCAAAAAAAATTATTCCTAGCGTGTACTCAAGTTATTTTTAGCGTGCTAACTCTCTTCCCACATGTCTAGTCTAGTCTATGTTAAGAATATTTTCATGCCGATAAAATTCATAACAGTATTTTTTTGGAAGCTCAAATTGCTGTAATCGACTTTGTCATGGTGGATGTTTTCTCATCGCCTTTCACCTTCTGTAATACGGACTCTCTCAATCTCCGGTATGTTATTCCACATTAATCTGCCATTTCGTCGATGTTGTTGGACGCACGGGAATGCTTTCACCATTCCATTTACGATTGATGGGCACAATTTTGGACGCTTCCCTTGGGCCAACGAAGGACGGGTGTAATTAAGATGTTCAGTCTAAATCAGCTTTGGTGAAGGAGGAGGTTTTAATTTAACATTTCAGGTACGTGTCTAGTAGATGATGTGCCAGGTGTATGTTTTTGCACATACTCATGAGCACATTGTTCAGTCTTGGGAAGATCTCATTCTGGAATATAGCTTCATTATAAAAAAAGACATTAGGCAAAGTTCCGTAGTTTAGTCACAATGTATTATTATCGTGATTTTATTTTATCATCATCGCATTTTGAAAACGGATTGTTTGCTCTTTCAAAAATCCCATCCTCGATGGAAGCATACAACTCCTGCATCTATTATATAATATATTTTTAAAGTGTATTTTTGAAGTTAGTGCCTAATGTTTTTAGTGGAGGAAATTAATGTGACTGACGTTTAAAATGACGCAATATTCGTGAGGATTAGGAGCTCATAAATATTTCTTAATGAACTCTTTATATTTCGCAATTTATTTCATTGCACATCCTGTCGACCGTAATGAGCTAGCCTGATGATGACTGGTAAAACCTTAAGAGAGGATCTCTTCCTATTATTCATGTTTTAGTGAGGAAAGTGCCAATTCATAGCCATTTGACTTCATTTTTATCTAGTGGATTGCGAGTCACGTTCTGTATCCCATTTCTAATCTACACAATTCCTCGAAATATTGTGAGCACTTTTTCCAATGAGGCGCGTGTACGTTAAATAAAGCATATTCTCTTAAACTACGAGTGGGCGCTGTTCTAATAATCAAGGTGAAATATTTTTGATGACATTGAAATACGACTGAGTCGCTGTGTCATTGTATTTAGATGTACAATACCAGTTAGGCGCTATTCCACTTATAAATACCATACTGCTTGCGTTTCATGGCCTAAAAAAGTGAATTTTCTCAATTTTTAGTAACCATTGTTTTACATGCCACCAATGTAAATTTCGCTCGGAGCGGGTTTATTTGTTAATTGTTTACTTAAATTTAAATTTGATCATTCCATCCGCATCTAAGTAATGCGTTCAGTTACCCTACATTTATTTTTTATTTGGGTACTCCATATGTAAAGAGTCTATCTTTGCTGGCATCTTCAGTGATATGTGAGCCGTGCTCATAATTCAGTTATGGGGACCTCACAGTATTATTAGAAATCAATATCATGCGAAGTGCTCATGCCGTGATAAATACAGTAAAATCATGAAAACTACGTAGTAAACCTTGAAACCAGTCTAAAATTGAGAAAGAGAGAAAATTCTTTCATATGCATGGTCATTGAAACTGACTATGCCTTGATTTCTGTCTCCAAATTAGGTACTTTAAGTTCCGTTTGATGACTCGTGGTCGTGGTCTGTGTTTACGAGACATAAACTGGCCTCATCATAGCTAACGCTGGGTAATAGCAACGTGCAAAAATTAATAATATTTGGCAACGTCCGAGAAAGCATATACTACGCGATATGTTTCTTTGCCTCCTTTCAACACAGAGTTTTACCATTAAGGTCTGCTTACCTGTACAGTTGTCAACCTCTGAGAGACATAATTAGCATAATTTAGCTCCTAGCAAAATTATGTCATAGAATCCAATGGTATCAGGGAGCTTGATCCAATTAAGGCACGGCTTACATATCTAGAGTACCTTTCCCACAAGTCCCTAGAAAGTTTTTAATTAACGCACATTCATTTTGCGCTTTCTGCGTGAGGTAAATGCTCTTTTCCACCCAAACAACTGTGCTTTCCTTTGATTTCAATCATACATTTCTCCGGTTGGGTGGATATCTGGGCAGATTTACGGCCGCACACAATGAGAGGGAACCTGGACTCAATCCCTTGCACGGGAGCAAGTGAGTAAAACTCCGAACTTGCTCGCGATCAAAGATATTTGAATTCAGAGGTGGTTGGGGGGGGGGGGGTGGGAGGAGTTGGTGAGGGGATGGCTGGGAAGCGGGGAGTGGAGGGGGCGGTGTCATAAATTTGGGGGAATAGTTAATTAAAGGCGGTGTAAAACGCTGGATCGCTCTTCTTCCCTCTTTCTCCCCTCTCGCTTCCCTACAAGACTGTCAACCTTACCGAACTTACCTCCCAACCGTTACTCTCACCACCCAAAATTCACCCCCCCCCTTTTGACTCAGCCAAGTCCTTTCAGCGTCGTTCCACCCCCCTTCTCCTCCCCCACCCCCCGCCCCCTTCGTCCTGTCCCGCCCTTATCTCGCGGCTCCGATTGGGTCCGTGCGATTCTACCGACCCACCCAACCTCCCCTGCGCAGCCCCCACTATCTCCATCCTATGAAATGAACTGTCTCGGGCCCGAAGTGAGGCGTCAACTTGTCGTCCCCGGGCATAACAAAGCGCAAAAGGGATGACCCCCCCCCACCCCCCCACCCCCCTCCGTCAAGGGATATGTTGTCACTCTGTCTCTCCATCCGCGAGATCGTCTTTTGTTTGTCCTCTCACGGAAGCCCGTATTTTCTAAAGACCATCCCTCAGCAATAGCCCACACTCCTCCTCTGCCGGCTCTCCCTAATGGAACGCGCGGTCGTGTGGGAGAAGCAATCCTCTTCCGGATCCTCTTCGGCCCGCAGCGCTATCTCGGAGAACGGGACCCCAACACGCCCGCTAGTCTCCCCCACGTCCGACTGCCGCTAGAGCTAGAATGCCTCCCTATTTTACGCCCGCCGCCTCCTTTTTTTCTCCTTCGCCACGAGTTTCGGGGCGCTTCCATGGTCGGGATATTTTCCGTCTGCTCTTTTGTTTACCCTGCGATCCGCACGCTTGTTTACTTTACCTTCTCCTCCTCTATTTTACTCCCTCCCCTCCCCGCCCGCCCCCCCCACCGCACGCGAGCTCCGTGTTTATCGCATCCCCGGCCTAAATAGGTCAGCCGGGATCGTTCTGCCGTTTCCTTTCAATTTACAGAATACAACCGTTTCTTCACATGGTAGAGAATCACCGGAAGATGTGAAATTATCACGTAAACATACTGGTATTTCAGCGTACGCTCTTTGAAGATTTTGATGAACGGTGCGCTATGTAACACACTCGCTGGAAATTCCGTCTGCTCTTGAAACTGAGAAATCGCGAATCGCGTCAAATGCCGTATTTCAGGTATTCAGAGTACAACAGTTGCCAAAAATGTATGTATTTAATTTAATTTATAAATAATGTAATTTTAAACAATTTTATTCATTTATTATTCTAACTGGGATGATTTTGTGGAATTGTTAATTATTTATAATTGGAGGACTGAAACATTTTCCGGCACGTTGGTATGGATTATTTTGCTAATTAATTATCTTTTTTAACCATGATGCGTGCTGTAAATGCTCAGCACTTTGTCAAAGTAAATTAATTTTAGCGTCGGCATTGAAAGGGTTGAAAAATGCATTTTAAAATATATGATTCAGAAATAAATGTGAAAACCATAAGCACTCTTTTAGGCGTCCTCTTAGAAAAGGATGGTGAAAAGGCTCAAGCCCCATTTTTGAACGGGGAATACGAAATACTGAATTAAATTTGGATATATATCAAAGAATGCGACGATGAGCAATAAGAATGACTCGTAAATGTAGGCCTCAGGCGATCTCTGCTTGGATGTACTGAACAGAGAACTTCAGGTGGAGCAGTACTCCGTTTGTCGGATGGGACGTTAAACTGTAGTCCCCTTGGCGCCTTTCGTTAATAGTAGGCTAATTCCAACGCCGAGTTTCCCTCCTCTCTTCCTCGATTCCTTTAATAATCATTCCCTTACTATTATACCCAACACAGCTAATGAGTGTATATGGCCTTAGTTATCGGTCCTCTGGAAAATAGACCAACCAAACTCTACTCATCTCTCATTTGTTCATTGCCGTTCCTGTAATTTAGAGCATTTAATAGTTTAGTGTGCCTTTTCTCCTAATCGCATGGTTTTCAAATCCAGCTTATGTCGTGCCTACTGGTGTTTAAAGATATACATTAATTTGGGCTATGCTCCTTTCTTTTTAACAATTTCCTTTTCTTAGACACGATCCACGTTGAGGGTGTTTACCTATCCATAAATGCGACTTGCTACAATTAAGGCTGCACCATGCAAAAAGCTCTCGGACAATTGCATTTTTTTGACTCACCGAAATAGGCCACTATCTAAGAAGTTGGGGAAGCCTTGGTAAAGGTGCATAAGAATAGAATCAAATTATATGCTTCCGTATATATTCCTTAAAATGCCAGGGAACTGCACTCTCAAGATAATAAAACGGAAACTAAGAGATTCTGAGAGGAGGAGAAAGATAATAAAAAAGTTAACGTCATGGGGAAAGGAGACGTTCCACTTCTGCCTTTAAATTTTATTCCTTCAACGTAAGTATTTTTTTGCGCCTCATGAAATAATTGCACCACTTTGTTTCAACGCAAGTAGCCCTGTTACACAAATTAAACCAAGGTCTCTGGTATTTTGCCTCCAGTGAAGATGATGCTCGATAGATACCTACAGAACATATGTCCTCACTTTAGAGACAGAAGGTAAAAATTCTCAAGAACTTGCGAGTTGGCTATAAGGAGGATACTATTTTAAGAGGTCTCTAAGAAGAGCAATTTAACATTAAATCTTCTTTGAGTATTGGTCAACCAAAGACGAAATGGTTGTAATGTTAATTTAAAATAGAGACGAAGACCACCACTGACTAGGTCACGAAAAAAGTATTTTACTCGTCATACACTCTAGCAGCAAAGAAACTTGTATTTTCGTTGTGCTATTTCATAGCATGCAGAATATTTGTCGATCAGTTCAAAGAAGTGTTTACATTAATGCCAAAATGTTGTATTTTGATTTCACAGGATTTGATTTGCAACTCTTTGTTAGGCAATTGTACCTGTTTTAAATCATAGTCTAACCCATTAATATGGATATCCGAGGTAAACAAGACAGTAAATGTCTCATTAAAATTATCTTTAAACATATTTGTCCTTTGTAAATTCCAAAATCATATTAGTAAGTAATCATATTTTGTGTATATCGCAAGGACAAAATCACCGATTACACATTTACAGCACATCTACGTCTCTTATATTCCCCTCAGGGCTAAGTCTTTTCAATTTTTCTTCGAAGACATTCAGTATGGTTATCTCTATATTAAATTACAAAGATAACTTTCGGCAATATCATGTTGATTTTTACGGCAGGTAATTATCAATCTTAATAGCATTTGATGGTACAAATACGGTATTTTATGTCACTAATAGTGGAGTTTATATGAAAAACTATGGTTTTTTTATCTTAAGGAATTTCCAAGAAAATAAATAATAAGTAAGGTTTTAGCAAGCGGACGAGAAAATTGAAGCGCTACCTCGTCCTTTTCCACACAGATGGAAATGTGAGATATACTTCGTGAATTTTCTTTAAATTATCAGGGCAGAAGAAAATTGAAGTGAATAAAATGTCAGACAGAGGGTAATTACGCAGAAAATCTTTTTAAGCGTGGCAATGTCTGAGTTTTCATACAAATGTTTACCCGCATCGAAGAAAACAACCTATGCTCTGGAACACCTCGTTATCTTCACAAGAATGTGTGACCCCTAAGTTAATGTTTAGAACAATTACTTGGAAAATTATTTTTTCACATCCTTGCATCAGTTGCAAGGCAAACAACCCAGTATTTCTCCTCATTCATTCTCTTTCCTACCCCCAAGTCATCTCGACTGAAGTAATATGTTTTGGATGAACACATTCACGTCTTTGATCTCTCATTCCCGGACCGTGTTGGAGTTAGTTTTTTTCTGATGAAAGCTATTATTTCAAAAATAATGAATAGTAAAGCTTATTAATTCATGCAATTTCATATGATTGATATGAATAAGAAACCTTGATACATACTCATAGTTACGGGCCTCGACACTTTTGCACTCGACAGTCGTATTATGCAGTGCCACAGTGAAAATTCTCAAACTTTCTTAAAAACATATTTAATGGCCGTAGTAATTCATTATTTCATCCACAACATGCCCTATGTTTTCCAGTTTGAAGATAGGTAGCAATTAAAATTGCTGAACTTTAGGGGAAATTTAGAAGAACGTAATGATATGTAGGTGGCGTGATACACATTTAGCAAACTGAATTTAGCACTGCCACACCGTCGGTCTTCAATTCCATTGGTTGACTGGTGCAGAATTTCACTATGGAGAAATCATTCGCCTTGATTCGAACTAGAAGCCGGATCCCTCGATATCACGCCGAGTGCTTTAGCCAGTTAGGCTACCGAGGCGTCATTCTCCCCTGTGGATTTTTGTTGACAGTGATTTTTCCTACTTCGAATTTGCACTTGTGTGAAAAGATGACTTAAAGGTAATGCCGTGGCCAGTGGCGGTATCCTCGATATTCGTAAAGAGAGCGAACACCTTACTCTGTTCCATGTTTGGCTTTAACCTCGCGTGCTGTGGCGCTAAGCGAACGCTTTGGACTATTTCTGTGACTTTTGTCCGGCATTCCTGAACCACTTCTTCCTTTTAAAGCCCTCAAAAATCCCCGGCGGACAAGGAAACGTTGGTAGTTAAACTGTCTAATGCACTCGGCTCGGCACTCATTATCGAGGGATAAGGGTTCGATTCCCGGTGAAGTCGAATGATTTTTCCTTTGTGGTATTTCACACTTGCGTGGGTGACTCCGTTTAGGTAATACCATGGTATCATCCAAATTAAAATTGATACGTACTGTAGATCGAAAGTAAATGGAAATGAAATAATGAAGTGGAGCTATATAACCAGGCGAGTAGCATTTGCTGTAGTTGGACAACGGCCTGCCTCGATTGGAGCACCGGTTCCCAATCCGTCACCAAAGTTAAGCATCGTTGGGGGCGGCTCGAGTTTGGAGGGGTGATCCTCCGATTCGAACGAGTGCTGCTGCCCCTGTCTGCACGTGACAGACGTTAAACAAAAATACCACTACTACGTAGTTTCGTTATTTCGCGTCGAGCGTTCATAATTCGCTCTCCATCGTCGTTGAATATCCAGGTTGTGCTTATAGCTATAGTGAATCTTTTGTCGCAAATTGTATTTCCTGCTATAATTATGACGCCGTCGAGGCATTTCGTTTAAAGGCAATTGTGGGCAATAAAGGATGACAAGACAGTGTTCATATCGACGGGGACCTCTCTTCATTTGATGTAAGGTTTTAAATTGACCACATTTAATAAGCATTATAAAATGATAAGTTAATAGCCCAATTATCCTCGATATGTGTCTGACTACCGATTCCTTAACCCTAGTCCATCGTCCGAAGCGGAGCATTTTCCTCTACGAAAATGGACAAATCTTCGTAACTTTAGATGCTCGAATCGAAGTCAGTTTTTTAAAAGGCTATATGAGAAAAAAATTTGGAATACGCTGAAAATTTAGAGTTTAATACATTTGAAAGAGCAAATGAAAGTTTTAGAGATTAGGCATCAACTAAAATAGTTTTCATCCTTAGAGCAAAATTTTACCCTAAATAAACCTAATTTTACCTGTCATTTCCGGCATTATTTTTTTGGAAATGGAAATAAAAATAGGCATTTTTGTTTAGTCTGAAGTATGGTGGAATTATTGAAGGTGTAACTTTTTACCGCATATCGCGTGTTGGTGCCTATTTTATGGCGTAGAAATATGAAATGGAATTATTTCAATCAAATATTTTTTTTCGCGTCATACTCCTTTGTGTTGCTCTGGAAAAAATACTATTCTCGGATTTGCGTCGTACTTGCGGGAAAATGCTCGGCTACATCTACACAAATACTGCAAATATGTTTTCATGTGTCTCTCAATTGTTAAATTCCACTGAAAATGTTTAACTTTCTTTTTTGATTGTCGTTTAATGTTAAAAAAAAACGTCTAATGTGCTAAAACCGCGTTATTCCATAAAAATGCGCAAATTTTGAAAAGTAAATTGTATCACAACATAATCTCTAAATAAAAACTAACAAAATAATCTTTTTGCGTAAATATTTCGTGAGACAGTATGTCACATGGTAGCTTTGAAGACTTATCCGACGAATGCGAACTAAGAAATCCAAAAAAAAAAGGTTTATATGGCTGAATGTCATAAGTTGAGAAGATTTTCCCGTTTATTTTTCTACCTTCCGTCTCCTTCCAACACCTCTTACCGTTCTTGAAAACGGGCTTCAGGTAAACAGACAGTTTCAACTGAGTAGGCAACTTACCAACCGTGGCGTTTTCCATGGCGTTGGTTTGAGCCCCATTCTTAATTTCCATGCCTGGGGAAAGAAGGTGGACTGTGATATCTCCTTTTTGCCTCACAAACCCCTCGCAAAGAGTACCGTTATTAAATGTCTTCGGGGGAGGAGGGATCCGGGGCCTGAGACAGCCTCTTCTCGACCCATTTCTCTCAACTGCCCCGGCAACTCTATCAGTCACTCCATACTCCCGGCCCACTCCCCCCCTTAGCGCGGCCGCCTCTACCACCCCAGCCACTCCCTCCAGCCCCGCCCTTCCTCCCCGTCTCACCCTTTTTCCCCGCCACACCCTTCTGGTTAATTTTTATCGTGCCCCCGGGGGAGGGGGGCGAGACTACTTTGTTCCTCGCCGCCTCAAATGCGTAATCCCCTCTGACGAGGTTTTTCCACAAACGGCTCGTAGGGAGGGGGAGCGGCCCCACGCTCACTCCCTCTAACCTGTGAATGCCGCAGCCGGCCTGCCCTCCCCCCCCCCCGTCTCCGGTCCCGTACACCACCCCCCGCCTTGCCTTCTGCCCTCCTCTTACTGCCTCCCACTTCACAGCCGCTTTCTCCCTGCATTCGAACGAGAGCGATGGTTGCTGCGGCAAATATCTGGGTAACCCCTTTCCGACGCTCTCTGTGCTCGTCTGAGCTACACCCATGGAGTCTTATTTTCTCCATCCGAAAGGGCGCGATTACCTTTTGCCTCCATGCCTGCGGACACGGCGGAGGTGTGTCTGAGCTGCTAGGGTCCGCAAAAGCCTCCGATTTGCTGCCCGTGTTTTCGAGGCCTACTCTAGCCGTTGCGAGTCCATGAGTACCTTACGCCCGTGGTAAGCGGGATTCATTACGTTAATGCTGCGCGCTATGTTTGGCTATAAACAATTACAACGCTTAGCATTGATGGTATAGATATTCTGCTCAGTATACGATTGAGAGATGAGCGATCTAAATGTACTGACGAGTGTGGAGTTAATCATGTACAACGAAATAGTGGGAATAAAAATATTCAGTGCCGGTACATTATTCTCTTAATGGTTTTATGCCATCTCTCTGAGTGGTCTGTTAAGCTCTCTTAGTTTTTATTTTTCGGATCATGCGTTTAGGCTGTTTCATTTTCCTACAACCTAAAATATCGGATGAGCTGTTAAGTGTGTAATTCTTCCTGCCAATTAATAGCTTACTAGAAATTTGTCTATTTTTCAACGCTCATTTTCCAGTTTACAAAATGTCATTTCATTTATATGCCATTTTCACATTGAGAATGTGATTTATGAGCATGTGAAATTCTGCAGAAGATAAATTATAATACAATAATAAAAAAAATAAAAGACAACTTAATTTTGTCTATATTTAATCCTGGCATGTGTTCAATATCATATTAAAAATTAATAGAATCAATTATTTTTAATTGGATTAATAATGAACATGAAATGTAGCAAATATAAAAAAGTGAGTAAAATTTGTAATACTTTTTGCTATGCTTTTAGCTATATTTAGTAGGTACTCATTAACCTTGTGACCGCTGGTTATTTATTCCTTGCACTAGGTGCTTTACTTGCATTTGTAAGGGGAAATTCCTGGAAGAAAAACGTTTATTGTCCGTATTTAATTCCGCTAAATATCACCACACACACACACACACTACACACCTTGTCATATCAATGAAATGGAATGTTTGCAAGCATATATTAAGTACCTTTCTGGGAAATAATTGAACTTGTTTGCTATCATTCGCGTTTAAGTAGTATCCCATCTAGGTTGAGCTTTAAGACAAATTTTATAATTGTGGCTTTTTTGAGTTAATATAGGCTGTTATGAAATCTTTGCAGAATTTCACGTCAAAGTTGTAGTAGCCATTCAAATTTTTAGTAATTGGCACATATTGTGAGGTTTATGTACACACTGCGGGCAGAGCTTATCGTATCTTTCGTCATATGCGTTATCCAGGTACTTAATCTCGGCGAATAAATCCGTGACGTGGGAGGCTTCCTTCGGCCACGCATATTTCTCTACACACGCCGGCTACTCTTTAAATACGTTTTAACAATGGCCTCTCGCATTAATATGCGATTACGTACTATATTCCTAATGAAATATAGCTCCTGCGAGTGTTAAAAAAGGCGCCAGCTCTGAAGTCAATAAACTTCTTCGAAGCGTTGCGGGATTAAAAGCAACACTCCAGAGTTTGCATTACACCCTGACGTTAAACCTGTTACACTGTGGACCCTTTTCACTCTGGCTCGTTTATTCAAGAGCACATTCTTTGTCCGGTTGATTTTTAAGGGCCCGTCGTTTCAACTGCTTAAGCAGAAATATCCCTTCAAAAAAGAATATGACCTTAAGGTCAACAAAATATTAAGACAGTCGAGGAGTTTCGAGAAAATTCTCCACCCGCACGTAATCCCCATGGTTCTGCTTCACCGGGTTGCTCTGCGAGCTGCCACAAAAGAAAACCGCTTGACAATTCACTGTGAGCCGATCCCGAGGCTGCTTGTTAGCCTGGGCCAGATAAAAAAAAGAGCCGTTTGTCAAGCGGACGGGTTTGGCGCGCATATACCTGCACATATATGCCTTTCTATGTATAAGCCTTGTTTATTTTCCAGCTTTTATTTAATCCGTTTAACCACCGAAAACTCCCGTGGATTATGCTACTCACTTTCCAAAGCCGGTGCCAATTAATGAACGGTCGGGAATGCCATTATTTTTTCATGTATTACAGTCCACCGGGATCATATCGAAGAATTCCATTGACGAAGTCAAATCACTTAAATCCTTTTAAAAAATGACTTCCGTTCGGTATCGTAGATTTTATTTTATGCTTAACAAACGAGTTTGGATTTCCTTCGAACTACCCCAAAATTAAAGAGGAACAGAATTGTAAAAGTTCGTGTTAAAAAAATTCATTATTTTTTTCAAGTTCCAAGAGTTCGGAAGCGGAAACAAATGTCAAGTAACGCGAAATCAGTAGCAGAATTATTTGAGCACACACAAACCTTTACATAAAGGCAAAATTTTTAAAGGATTTCTTCCATCTTTCGACGATTCCTTTCCCTCTGATTCGTAGCTAATCGATATTCAGGTTCGGAGTGAATTTAAATGATTTGGCTTTTTAACCGCTTGATGAATCTATCCGTGAAAAAGTATATATATGGACAAAAATATTAGTACGCACTAAAGTTTGCTTTGTGTGCAATAGGGAACGATAAATTGTGTAACTGGTCATTTATCATCATAATTAGTCACTATTTTTGAAGATTGATTGATTACAGCCATCCATTTTACCCTGTTCACTGCTTACTCTTCTATGTTATTCCCTCCCCACCCAGAGATCTGATTGGGGGATAGTTTCACCTCAGTAATGTTTTACCGGGAGAAATGCCGTCACGTATATGAATGAAATGGTGCACCTTCTAGTGAGACAAATGCGGTGGTTTCCCATTGTTCTGCACATCACCGTGCTGCTTCCCATTGCGTGAACTTCATTCTTGCAGTGGAAGGGAATGTTGGAGAAAGTATTACGAAACTATGACATACTAGACACAGTGGAAGAAGGGAATCTACTGAGTGAAAAGGTTAGGCATGAAAGCAAATATGAGTAAAAAAGGACGAGATGGCAAAAGGATTGGTATGTGCCATGAAAGTAGGTTAGAAATATTCCGATGCACCTAGTGAATTAGCTTTCGGCAATATAATTTTAGTGTTAGTGAAAGATGAAAAATATCTACTTTTGAATCCAAGGAGATGGAGACATACATCCAACGGTCGACGTTAATGAGTGCTGCATGAATGATCTCGTTGAAATTCAAGACATAAACCCGAGGCTGGGATACATCCAGATCGAGAGCTACATTGCATAAATTAAAGGCCTCAGGCAACGGAAATAAATATTTAAAAAAATAATTATGTTGTTTATTAGAGATAAAAGGAAGGCATTTATCTCGTTCACAATTATTTTACGAGGCATGTAATTCACGAACTGTTGAATGGTGACTGATATTCGATTTTGTATTAATTTTTGGAATCCGTTGAGGATATGAGACATTTAAACGAGATGAAAATGTCATTATGGTCTTTATACACTTCTTTCCCCGAGAAAATCAAAATACGATAAAGCGTTCATGAATATATTTTAGTTGGATATGTTTTATAAATATTATTTAAAGGGCCCTAACCACCATTATGATATAAAAGATACGTTATTTTTTCAGTGCCTTGTAGCGAAATTATTCCTACTCGTGTTGGTCCCCTCATTAGTGAAAGATAGCTTTGACGGATATTTACATTATGACAAAAATTGATATTCCAGGGACGTAGCCCTACTTAATTTGGCAGATCTAAGGCGGTTGTGACAATTTCCACATTGATTTCAAAAGCACATTTCGATTATCCATCCACAAAGGCCTAAAAATATACTTTCTCTTTACATTAATGGATGTAAATGTACGTTGACGAGATGAAAATAACGTCAATACTTTCTTATGTACGCAGCGGAATCATTTTTATTACTTGATGACAATTTATGTGCTAGGTAAGTTGCCATTCGTCCTGACAGAGAACGCAGATTCATAACCTGAAATCCTCATTTTTTTAGCTTTTGCATCTACTCAGCCTTAATCTGAGGATGAGTTCCTCGTGCCATATATATGCATTATTAAAGCACCATCGATTAAATCCTTTATAAATCATACTCTGCCTTTTCAAGAGATAACGAATATAAATACCCATTTACTGGATGAACTTGATTGTAAATCTCTATTAAAGAATGAAAATATTTTCAATAATAATCTTTTATTTGGCCCTTCGTTAACATTTTTCTTAATGTAGGTGGATGTTTTTGGAGATGGATGAACAGCATTTTACAATATCAGAATAATATACTACTCAGGGGTATGCAGCATGGGAACTCTGGTTATAATACATTGAATGATGTCGCCTCTGGGCAGATGTGGTGGAACTTATTTATAGTGAAAGAAAGAATTATTTGCTGATTTCCACTTTGTTTTTTAATCAATTTTAACGCAACTGGTTTCAATGTATTTACATCATTGTCAAACAAAGATTAGAGTAGTAAAATCGAACTCGTGTAGCACTTGAACCTGACAATGCTTGCTTTGCTTGAGAATGATGTAAGTACATTGGAACCGGCCGCATTAAAAATACATTTAAAAAATATGAGGAAACCTACTTAGAATTTTTTCTTTTAATATAACACAAGAGTAGCACTACCTTCTCAACTCTCATATTCAGTGGCCAATGGTAGGCATATCAATCGTCGAAGTTACATTGGATAATTGGGTATTACCATCGGATTTTGATATTTTTATTTCTCACCCTTATTATATAATTAATCCTTGTACTTTGATTGATATAAATGAAAATAATAATTATTATTACTGCTATTCCTAATAAATACGTTTGAAATATTTAATGCACAGTGTTGATTTTTTCCATAGAATCGCATCATATGCAAATGGAAACAGTAAGAGAAATTCTTTCGAGATTTCTTGCAGTCTGAGTGGTAACTTTAAAATTTCCTCTATGGAGAGGGAAGGACTACTATTTATTTCATATTTATGTTATTTTTCATAATAAATTAGTGAATTTTGAATGCAAAAAAAAAAGATTTGCTTCGCAATTCATTCTCCGCATTAGATTATTAAAAAATCTGATTTGATTTAAGTATTCTACTCATTCTAAAAACTAAAATACATTTTTATTCAACTATTTTCTTGGCTGTGCCGCTTATTTCTACACTTTCTAGAAATAAGAGAATGAAAGTAAGAGAGTGAGAGCGTTTATAGCGAGGTCAGGAGCTCAGTCGTGGACTTGTGTCTTTAATATTCTGTACCGACTCGCAGGGAGAGAAAAACAAAAAACTTTCACGCTGTTGGCGTCAAACCCATAGTAGTGGAGACTACACGGTTCCCACGGCCTTAGTAGCCGCGTGACTAACCCTCTGCCTTCGATGGCTTTGAGGAAGTTCGAAGGGAACAGGCCGGGTGGGAGGCTTTGGTGTGGGGCTGAAAGGAGGTGGAGGTAGGGTGCAGACACACAAAAGGCGCGCCAGGCCACCCACCAAGTCCGGATCAATCACCGGGCCCGAACACGCCACCCTGGGGGACGCGGGTGCGGAGGAGGCGGCGGCAGCGAGGAGGCCCCGCGTCTGCTGCGGCGGGATTCGGTCGATCGGATCCCCGCCCCCGAATCCAACGGCCCGCCCTCGCCTGCCCACAATCCTTCTTGCCCCCACGTCCCCCCCTCTTCAGCCCCCTCCTGAATCCTCCTTCCTCTGGGCAACGGCCCATCGCTCGCATCCGATTCTAAGATCCCCCCACTTCCGAAGCCCCAAAACAATCCTTTGGAGACTCCGACAGCAAGGATATCCCGCGATAAGCCATGGGGAAGACGGCACAAAACAAGACCACTTCTAAGCAGGCCCGGGACTGTATTTCTCCCCCCCTTCCCACCCGCCCTCCCCAACATTTCCCCGACTCCTCTATCCGCTCCTGACTCTTACTACTTTTCTGGCGTGGGTGTGGGCCGTCGATATATCGATCTGACGCTTCTCGCCAGAAGGCGAACATTTCTACCATCTAGTTGGCAAACAGAGTGACCTCCCGCCCCCCCTACCTCCCCTCTCTCTCACCTTCCTCACACCTCCATCCGCCGCCGCGCCCCGCCCCCCGCTTATCGCATCCATCAATCCCCCTTTCGAAACTTTCCACATCCTTGCCCGCCTCGGTGCCTCCTCCTTCCAGCATCTCGGGCATCGCCGAAAACTCGGCCGGCATCCACTCCTGTTGTTCACTTCCTGCAAGCGCGGCACCCTTGAGCAATCCCCCTTTGCCGCCCCCCCACTCTGGCTGTCACATTCCGACCCCCCACCCCTGGCTGTCACATTCCGACCCCCCCACCCCTGGCCCGTCGATGAGCGACTCCGAGCACCATTTGGTCCACTGCCCCACTCCCTTGGCAGGATTCGCTTTACCGGCTGTCACTTGCACTTCTTCCGCAGTTCCGTGCACCCGTCGTCATGGTAGCCCCTGCCATATGTGCTGATGTAAGGGCTTAAGTGGACACAGGGCTCTTTTCCCCTTGGAAAAGGGTCTCTCCGTTTGGGGTACCTGTGAAGTTATCGTTGGCTAAAGCTTTCAGGGCAATGAATTGCGTTTTCAATTATATCTTTTAAAATGTTGACGCTTTACCCAATAATTGTACTCCCTCAGGTAATTATGACTGATACAAAGGAGGGATTAATCTTTGAGACGGCAGTGACCTGAGATAACTGTGTAGCCTAATGTAAAATACCTACCTAATATTCATTAGTTTCGGGTATTGTATTAAGTTTTTGCGTTGAAAGTAGAACTTCTTTAAAGAGATTTTATAAGAACTATGGCCTAGTCAATAGAACAATAGGCCAAGTAAAATCTATTTGGCCTTAAAATATTATTAAAGTAAACCACATGACTATCAGTCACGATTAAACGGTTCACAGCTGCTTGTTTGAATGGATTAGAGTTAATTTTATTTGGCTTCAGTAAAACTGTTTCATAAGTTACCGTAATCAAGTCAAAATACTCGTTTATTTTCCACCACAGTTTCGCTTAATTTAGTTTTTTTCTCCTAATCACGGATAAATATTATACATTGGGTCTTGGATTGGTTTTACTTTGATGTCTCATTTTAAGTGAATATCTTGATTTCATATTTCCTAAAAGGCTGAAAAATATATGCGTGCACATATTTCTTTATTGTACCTATTACCGTGACATTTTGATAATATTTACCATCTGAATAGGGTGAATGCGGTGGAAGATACTTTTTAGAGGAGGAATATTAGAATAGTCTTAAGAATATGAGAGCGTGTATAAAGCAATCTATGAATGGAATAGATGTCATAGAGGTGTGCAAGGATCGGGAATTATTAAAATAGGACCAGTTAAGTTATGTACGCCTAGCCGGAATAAGTTAGTTCTTTGACTTTGCCTACTCTAAAAGGGAATAAAGTGATGGGCATGTTTATATGTTTATCATCTATTTCATTTATATTAGTTATGTTCATAATTAATCTAGCTGTATAAATAACTTTTTATAGTGATATTGCTCATTATCTGATCCACATCATCACGTAAATAAATAAAACGGAAATCCGGTGTCAACATCCTTGTTCAATTACTCATTTTTTGCGGAAAATTGTGTTACCCGAGCGAAACTGGGAATGTAGCTCCTATTACTTTACACCATTTAACCGGTCCCATCTCGTTCCGACGGCTTCCTCGAGCACCATTAGATGCGGGTTTCCACCATTAGATCTCCCGCTCCTCACTCTACTCTACTTCTAGCTGCTCCACTGGATACTTCGAGGATGGGAATGCCATTTGCTACCTCGTGCGAGCCTCCTCTCCCCTCTCTACCCTGCTCTCATCTCTGCGGGACGCATTTGTCAAAGTTGAAGCGAAATCAATCAATGTAGCTTGGTAAATACTGCATCAAGATTCACATATCTCATGGCCTAAGATGGATTTTTTACACAATTTGTTCGACTCAAGTTTTTCCGTGACCATTTTCTTCCTATCGACTCAGTTGGATGCTTTCCTCAGAAGAAAAAGGTGGCCCTCAACCATTTTCTAAAACTGTTGGCTCCTTTTCAGTAAAAAGCAGTTAGTGATTAAACTCATTGCCGTACCGAAAACATAATAGTCCAAGAATTTTTATTCACTTTGAGCAAAATGGAATTGTACTTGCGTTGGTCGAAATATTTTTATTACTTATATAAAATTGCGTAAACCATGAAAATGGCTTGACACTGAAGTATTTGCTTTAGACAATTTTAGCACAATTTCTGTTTGCTTTTTCTCAATAAATGGCTTTCTTAGGAAACTTCGGCGTAAAACGGCAATAAGGATCGCAATTTACCTTTAAGATACTGAGAGAGGCGTGATTCAAAATTACGTGATTAGATTTAGTGAAGTGGCTAGAATGAATTCCCTATACTTATCCCAATCAAAACTGTGATTATTTATATTCATATCGGTAATTTTGATTTCAATATTTCATAATGTGTCAATATACTCAGGAAGTTAAAAAAATGAAAGCTATATTTTAACAATTGGAAAAGCCATTAATTTAGGGAACAGTTTTCTACGAGAATCCTTGTAGCATCGAGGGCTGAGTTATAATTTCATTTATGCTCTTATTGAGTCGCAAATCTTTTCTTCAGTCGGGTAATGAAGCATCTTTATATTAGTATTGCTTTTTGTTTCCTAACATGCCGCAATTGTCCCTTTGTAATAATTAAGTTACTTTCGAGGCGTTGGCAGCTATTGCATTTAAAGGCCGTCGATATTATCGCAATGAATTATTATGGAATAACCATCGTGGAATATGCTTTCAAACTAATGTGAGCATGTGATAGCTTTTGGTGCCCTTTCCATCATTCTTTTGTAATCCAGTTTCATTGTTTGACCCTTTAGGCTTACAGACAGCCTAACTAGCTAGAACATCTAACTAGACTTATAAAACTTTAAATTTTATCAGAAAAAAAAATAAAAAAGACCTTTCGAGCCCTATAACGCAGTATGGCGTGAATGCAATGTTTTTTTATCGACCTCCAAAGCAATTTTCACCATTGCACATACAAAATTGTATGAGTAAATGAACTAAGTATCCCAAATTAAAATCTGATATTTCCGTTGAATTTATTTAATTTATATTTACCTTTATTTGAGAAAATCATATTTTTATGAACATCCAATTAATGAATCAAAACTTAGGCAGAAAATGAGTTGGTTGATAGCTAATTAAATACTTACGTTTCAGGAAATATTTCTTAGTTAAAGTTTTCTTTCTTAGTCACCGTTAGTTAGTATTATTTTTATGGCATAGAGCTAGTTTACATTCTACTGTTTACATTCTACTGCTAAAGACGATCCAAATCCATGCCGTCCTTGAGAAATTTGCTATACATGATGGATTTTTCCAAATCATGAACTAGTTCGTCGGCAAACATTCCACTCCAAGTTCCCAGTGTTATAAGCCCTTATGGCATTGCGACATCTATCCTCTTTCCCCGCATTTCCCCAACCCTGAGAGGAACTTACCGTTATTGAATTCACTAGATGCAGATTACGACTTACTTTTTCCCTGCAGTGTTCTCCAGACATTTCAAAGCGTAGGAGGCCAGGCAGCCAGGATTTTTAAAATAAGAATTGTGAAATAATTCTCCAACAGTTATTATTTGTTATCCTGCATTTAAGTTAAATAGCATAGCATGTAAATTTATCAACAAGATAGAACATACGTGATAAATAACTCAGGCTTTGGCCCCTCATAATGAGTTTCTGGGGTTATTTATTAAGTAGGTAATGAAAGAATAGTGAAGGATATGCTTTCCAAATGCGATTGAATATTCCAGATATCACAAAACGTACAAAAATATCTCTTTCTGCGCATTTTAGTGAGTTTCAGTGAGTTCATGCTCGGTTCCCTTGATCTAACTTCTATTCTCTATTTTTTCTCTTTTTATCCTTACATTTCAAAATAACATGTTTAATTTTTAATGTTTATCCCATCCATATTCACATATTATAGTCCTTGAAAGTGCTTAACATACAAGAAATCCCAAAACTCAAATCATCTGAAAGAAATCTTCAATTTAAATGTTGGTGGATAATTATAATTTTACGTTTTCCTATGACAAGATTAAATCACACATTGCCAGTAACGAGAATCCATAATTTTAAACCATTTTGCTTAAAAAAAACAGTACTCAACTTCAATACCGTGTTTAATATGGCCAGGCTTTCTGGTTTCTTAAAATGTGGGCCATAATGTTAAATTTATCCCGTGCAGTGTAAACCACAATGGAGAATGTATGGAGGAAATGCAATACCATCGGCTCCACCAATCTTCGATGTCCGTTATACTTATACTGTTTCCAGCTATTCCGTAATTTCAGGTTTAATATCTTCTCCCTAAAATGAAGGAAATGAAAAAGGCAAAAAGGTATCTCGACTCGCCATAATTACTGGAATGTAACTGTGGGACAAAGTTGAGGAAATTAGCGTATTAGAAAGTCACGCCACGCGTTTTTCACAATCCACACCAGCGAACGCTTTCAATGGAATAACACTCCAGCATGGTTGTCCTTTGCATCATCAATTGATTTTTCGGATTCTGGATCCCTAATTGTACTTATAAATTTAACAGCTTTGCCTCTAGCCACGCACACACGCCAAAAACTCTTGGCTTGCCACTTGTTCATTACAGTCGGCTCAGCCGGCTCAAAAATCTCTGGCCTTCTAAGGAAATCAATACGGTGGAAATCGATGAAAGACCAATCTGGAAATATACTCACCCCCTCTAAACTTGTCACCGTCTTCAAATTCAGGCAAGAGGGAGAAGTGCTTGCGTGTCGAAGCTCCATCCACCCCTCCAACCTCCGCTAAGCTTGTCGATGCTCTCACCACTCTACCTCCCTTCCTCATGTTCTCGTCGAGGCCGTGTTAATTATTCAAACGTCACTCTCGCTTCCGAGGCAAAGCATTTTCTCGCTGAAAAATTGCGGTCCATTGGCAAGCGTATGTGAAACGACGCTGCGAGATACTGACGCCGTCGGTGGAATTACTTTGTGCATGATACATAATGCAACTCGCGTGTAACTCTCTGTAATCTGAATCAAGGCCGGAATGGTGTGGTTGCGGGAAACATCCTTTTCACACGGAGTACTGAATGCTTGCTTAGTGCTTGAATTATGAAGAGTAATTCCGAAGAAAAGTCTAATTTCAGTCCTATTGAATTGACTCAGTTTCATTATCATTCGTAGCCATCAATCCGGAAATTGGTTTGCAGCAACTTACCATTCAAATCTCCATTCTTCCATCCGCTTCATTCCTAAATCATAATTTATTTTGGCGTCCTTCATTATTTGCTTAGTGTATTCCATTCTTGGTCTTCCTCTATAATTTACTCATATATTTCACCTTCCAATATTGTTTTCATTAGGCTGTTGCGTCACTAAATGTGTCCAGTAAGTTTGTCTCTTCTTATTCGCAGAGTGTTCATTATGATTCCTTTATCTCCAGCTCATCGTAGGACTTACTCGTTAGTGATTCTCTACGTCCATTTAATCTTCATCATTCTTCGGTAACACAACGATTACATTGCTTCCAGTCCCCTTTGCTCTGTTGATGTTATTTTCCAGTCTTCGCTGCCATTCGAAAACATGCTCCAAATATGTGTTTTGATAAAGTGCTTCCTAACTCAGTTTATTGGAACTCAGTTTATGCTTATGAATTCACTTATTTCTGCGCAAAAGGGTTGAAAATATTGAATGGGAAGTTCATCAGAAAGGATGTTTTTCGCATGACAAATGATTAATCATGAACATGTTTCCTGTCCCATTGTATTTATTAATTACCATCGTATTTTCTGTGACTATTGTTTATCGCTTTCAGTATTTTTCAAAAGGAGTAGGTCTAGGTATTATACCCAATTGTGTTTAGTACAATAGCTGAGTGCATGAAAATGGAAACGACCTAACGTTTTATCATAGATTTTGAATGGATTATTAATTTTATTCATGCTGCCGCTAGGATAATTTCATTTTCCTAGAGATGAAAAAGAATACTGCGTTTTATTTTATTCAGTTTATATCATAAATATAAACAAGCGTTAAGTAGAAGTAGTCTTTTCCTCTTCGTTCTCAAGTATCGACTCACAAATGGAATATTCCGCTTCGCGTGTTAATCCAATGGGTTTGGACGCAGTAAAATTTACTGGAATCGTTTGGCCCCTGATTTAGGTTGTTTTTACGTGTAGTGTGAAAATAATTCCACGATCCGTATATAATTTATGTCTTTTCTCTTTCCAGGAATGTTCCAGGCGGATGGTCAAAAAGTACCCGGGACCATGTGTGACTACCAATTTGTTAGCAGCAATTTTTCACTTTCTAAAGGCCGATTCTACTCCCCACGCTACCCATCCGGCTATCCTAGGAATATCAAGTGTGCCTATAGGTTTCGAGCCAGGTATGGTTTCCAATGTCTATATTGTACACTTCTCTTCTATTCCAGATCGTCTTTTTTGTATACTTATACCATAGAGCTATCTATGCTATTACTTGCTCCTTCATTCTCAGGTTATCGCCGCACTCTTTGTATTTTTTAAAAATGGCGACTTGTAGTCAAACTTAGTAATGCCCGTTGGAAAAATGGCAAACATTTTGTCTTTAAAAACAAGGAACAATGATGCCAATTAAATCTACGAGGACATTATTCCATATAATAGTTGTAAATCCATATATTGAGGGAATGAAATATATAGCATTAAAAATTGAGTGTGCCGCGTCTAAAAGGAAATATTATTGAAACCGACCATTTCAACGATTGCTTACTCCATATAAGAACGTGCTTCAGCTATATGCTAAGTTTAGTGATCTAAAACCATTTAGAAAAAGATGCAACCGTTACCTAATTAGTGGACTATAACAAATTGGCCCACCCGAAAGTTTATATATCCTTTACTGGCGATATATCCCATTATAGGTAATGTTTTAGGGCTAAGACAAAACTGCATTCTTGAGTGATACTCAGTAGTGCACAATACTAGACTCTGTTAGTGCAAAAAGTATTAAAGCTCGCCTCTTATAAGGCCTTTAGGGAACGATGGATATGTAACGCTGACTCACTTCAAATTTTTTTAGTTTCAAGTCAGAGTGTTTTTTTCACTCTTCAACATGACATCAATTATGGAATTTAAATTTTGATTGGAAATTAAGGAATAATTCATGTAACTATGTACTCTCCTTACAAAAACTATCAGAAGCATTCAGTAACTGAATAACCTGCCCGCAGTAGGTTTTCTAGCTTTAACTAAGTTAGAAGACTTAGTCATCTATTCGCCACAGGACATGTGCCACGATTACTACAAATAATATCAATATTTAAGTTGATTAATATTGTAAAAGTTTCTGAAAATATTAATCGTTATTATATCGAATCGTAAATGGTTCAAGATTAGAATAAAAATACCTAATTAAATTGATGTTTTTACATAATTTTACAGTGTTAGTTGAAAAAAATGAATTTTAGGTTTTTGGACACGCTCACTGCTCTGAGCACTCGGTATTATACGATAGCAGCTTCTATATAAAGTATTGGCTTTGTCATGACGTAAATGTGTAAGAATATTGGATTAAAAAATTAGTTTTACGAGTTAAAATGGTCTAGTGACTGTCCATGTTAGCTATGATAGCTATGTATTTCTCTGCATGATAATTACACTATTGGTGCAATACTATTTCTATTAATATTGTGCTACCATTTATCAGCTAAATGTTTTGCTTTCTTATAGGAGTAATTATATGGTAAATTTTGTAATATATACGAGAGTTTGGACTCAGTGATTAAGAATGATGCAGTTTATAGCTAAGCTTGCATTTTTTTATTCAAAATCCTTGCCATAGTTATGTTATGCATGTGTGATTAAATGTGATAGATTTATGTTTTCATCATGACCATCACTAATTCTTCTATGGCATAAATTATCGACTAATGCTATTAAATTGTGATAGCATGTATATTTATATACTTTTATTAGACAACTGGTTACTATTATCCATTAAAAAAGTAGTACATGCATATTTCGCTGAGTTTTTAATGGCCATGACGGAGCTAAAAGACACTTTTACACAAACATGCCCCAAAATCCATTATTAATACCTGCTCATCGGATCATGGGGTATTAAATCTTTTCTGATGTCCGCGTGAATAGAAGAATTAAATTTCCTAATAATGCTGTCAATGACCCTGCAGTTTATCTATCCATTTATTTTGTTTTACATCAACTATTTTTCCAAATGCATGACACCAAAAATTAATATTAATTTAGCATATGGGTTGACAAATTACTCTAGCTTAAATACTATTGTATAGCAGGAAAATTACGAATCTTATTCTGATATAACAATGAAGCGCATTTCTAGTTTTTCTTTATCAATGACAGTATTATTAATAAATAAATTATGTTCATTCGTAAGCGCTTTCTTTTGAATTAGATGTTACCAAATCTCGGGGTACCCACCAATTGATCGTGATAAATGTATGCGTAAATGTTTTGTTTCATGTCTAGTAAATGCTGTCACTCTATTATAGTAATGAATTTATGCTCTGGAAGCTGTAAGTCTTGTGAAGGAAAGGAACTAGACTAATTGTTGGTCGTTTTTTTCCGGGCGGCTCCGGACAAGGAGAAGATATCTTTCTAAATAGAGGTGTTATCAAAATCCTGTGCTGTTTCCTGGAGTCTGGGTTTTTTTATACATCCTACGGCACTCTTTCTTGCGTATCGGGCCCGTCTTTGCCATCTCCCTAATGCCCTTAAGGATATATCACCCATTCATTTCCCGGTCCACGATCGGTTAGCCAACCAAAAAAAATAGAGTCAACGTACTGATGTTCTCACAAGATTTGGGGACTGGAGTCAATAAATATCTAGCGGAGGACACAAAAGTGGCCTTCAGATTGGACCTAACTTACCTACTGCTTGTAGCGGATCAGGAGACTGCCGTGGGCTGTGGTGTTTTGGGGGAGGGAGGGTGTGGTGGCGGGTGGGAAGCGGTTGCTCAATATATCTTCGTATCGCTTGGCCTTTCGGATGGCCTCCGTTTTTTCCCACTCGCTAGCGACTCGGGGGCGGCGCCAACGTCTCCTGCCCCCGGCCGAACGGTGGACGCCGACTCTCGTCCCATTTCCCGGCCCCCAGCTTGCCACTTAAAGAAAATGATGCAAGGGAAAACGTTTTCTTTACCCCGCCGGTATTTCATTAGTGCACGGAAGGAGCCCTCACCTTCAACGTGCGCCTACAACCGTCATTGGATTCCAGGGCAACTGCAGTGGAAATCTTAATGTAAGGAGGGAGTTAAATTGATTGCGCCACGTGCATAAAGGTTTCACCAAAAACCGTGCTTGGAGAGGAATTGAGTTAAGAATGGAAGTTTCGAACTTCATTGGGAAAAAAGCCATGGGAGGAAAATTAAATGCCTACGGACAAATATAATCAGATATTCATTTCTATATGGAGATATTTGCCTACTCTTGAATCCTTTTGCAATGCATTCTAAAAATTGTAAGAATAGATGTAAGAATGCATTTAGTAAATAACTTAAATTTCATAATTTATTTCGTATTTGATTATAGTATTAATTGTTTAAAACATTTTTGTTTCATTATTGAAATTGCCATCTGGCCAATGACCTACTAATAATGTTTTATAAATAAATATGTTCCATTGGGGCTAACGTTTGAAACGAAGTCTGGGTTATACAATGACTACAGTGCATGGGCCCGATCTTCAAGGAAACGCGCAGGAAACGCAAAGGTCGCGGAGTCGGAAAAGAGTAGTCGATTCGGCCTTTAAATTGCAGCGTAGGTTTGAACGTTGCGATATATATGACATAGTATACGACCTTTGAGTAATTCTAATGGATTTCAATACTTTTATGAAATAGGGATATTTTGAGAAACGCTAAGGATTCCTTTTATTGAGCCTTCAGGTAATATTACGTTCAACTCTTCGCCGGAAAGATCAACATGGAGGTATTTTTAGGAGGGTAACGTCTGCAACTCAGCATGGCTATTTACTTGCGTCTCTTCCACCTTTTATTTTGGGACAATTACTTTGCATTGTCATCTAAATTTTTCGCTTTCAGCGTGTAGTTCGTTGTTCTGTATTTGCTTTAGAGTTAGCTACTGAAGGTTGGAAGTGATATATTCAACACTTGTGTATGCCAATTTTGTTGATATTTCTACACTCTATTGCAAATCCTCTGTTATTTTTAAACTCTTTAACTTTATGTGAAAACTTAGAGAAAATTAAAATGTTCATAAGTTTGAGCAAGATTTGTTTATAATGATTCTTTTGCTGTAGAAAAGTATGACCCTGACGTTTAACAATTGTAGGGAAACTCTTTTATTTTGGGACAATCCCTTTACATTGTCCTCTAAATTTTTCGATTTTCTGCTGCGTGTAGTTCGTTGTTCTGTATTTGCTTTAGAGTTAGCTACTGAAGGCTGGAAGTGATATATTCATCACTTGTGTATGCCAATTTGGTTTATATTTCTACACTCTATTCCAACTCCTCTGTTATTTTTAAACTCCTTAACTTTATGTGAAAACTTAGAGAAAATTAAAATGTTCATAAGTTTGAGCAAGATTTGTTTATAATGATTCTTTTGCTGTAGAAAAGTATGACCCTGACGTTTAACAATTGTAGGGAAACTCTTTTATTTTGGGACAATCCCTTTACATTGTCCTCTAAATTTTTCGATTTTCTGCTGCGTGTAGTTCGTTGTTCTGTATTTGCTTTAGAGTTAGCTACTGAAGGCTGGAAGTGATATATTCATCACTTGTGTATGCCAATTTGGTTTATATTTCTACACTCTATTCCAACTCCTCTGTTATTTTTAAACTCCTTAACTTTATGTGAAAACTTAGAGAAAATTAAAATGTTCATAAGTTTGAGCAAGATTTGTTTATAATGATTCTTTTGCTGTAGAAAATTATGACCCTGACGTTTAACAATTGTAGGGAATCAGGACTTTCCCTATTGCGTTTGTTTACTTTCTAAGCAGATGAATTTAGGTGAACAACTCTGAAGGAAGTGTTTTTTACTTGGTCTCGCGTGCAACCTCTAACATTATCTCTGATATATTTATGAGTTATCTCACCTAAATCTGTTTTCTTTTACAAAATCATGATTTTAATATTTTTAAAGGGGCATCTTGTAATAATTCAATAACGTGTATCTAGTATATTGAATTCTTTCTCTAAACCCTTATATCCATTACCATTTATGTAAATGTATTGCAAATTTAAAGTTGCTTTATTGTTGTTCATAGGAATTATGCAGCCATTTATATTTTTGAAACGCGGATGGGACAGTGATTATTTTTGTTGATAATTTCGTCCACATAAATAAATCCTCTGCTAATTCTTCTGTTAAAGAAAAAAATTCTACCATATTTGCAAATCCCTCAGATATGCGCAAATATATTCCCTCGTCCATTTTCAATGCTTCACTTGAGGCCGTTGCAATATCAAAGCTTTTAGCTTCGAATGCTCAACTACGCTCCAAGTATTAAGTACGCAAATAATTTTTAAAAGTCTTTTCTGTGTTTTAAACTAATCACGTCAAATGTTTTTCTGTGTTCAACTTTACCATTCGTTAAATCTAGTTTGTCAACAAAAATAATTGTCCGGGAATGTCATTCGAAACAAATAAGTCATTCGATATGGAAAAGACGATTACTTACTTACTTACTTACTTAGGTGGCCATTCAAACCGTTAGAGGTTTTTGGCCTCGTCAACCGCTTGTCTCCACCTCGGCCTGTCCTGCTTGGTGTTTTCATCCGCTCCTATTTTCCTCGTGTCCCTCAGCATCTGGCCGCTCCACCTTAGTCTTGGTCTTCCTGGAGGTCTTTTTCCTGTTGGTCTCCCCTTCATTATGGTTTTCAATATTGAACTATCCCCTCTTCTATTTACATGATCCGCCCATCTCAGTCTTCTACATTTGTCTTCCGCCACGATGTCTGCTTCCTTGTAGAGTTCTCTTAGCTCCTTTTTATTCCTAATTCGCCACTGTTCCTCTTCTTTTATTGGGCCATATATTGTCTCAAGTATTTTATTTTCAAAGGTGATAAGTTCCTTTTCCGTCTTTTTACTGATTGCCCATATCTCTGAGCCATATAGGACTACTGGCCTTGTAATTGTTTTGTAGACTGTTTCTTTTGTCTTTCTTGATAGAAATTTGTTCCTTAATATTTTTGTAATGCTCAATTGCATTTGTTTCCATTTTAAAGTCTTGTTTCTATTTCAGCTTCTTCATTGTTGTATTTGGCAATAGTGACACCGAGGTACTTAAAATCCTTACTTCTTTGAAATTTGTGCGTTTTAACTTCCAAGTTGGCTGTTCCGTCTGGGTTTCGTCCTACTTTTACATATTTGGTTTTTTCTTAATTTACTTCTAGCCCCACTAGTCTTGCTTGTGATAGCAATTCCATAGCCAGGTTTCTGAGGCTATGCTCGTCTTCTACTAGCAAGGCGACGTCATCTGCGAATGCCAGTACATTGACTTTGGTGCCCACTAAAAAGCCTTCATTTAACTCTTTTGTCTATCTCAGTGTTCCTTCTATTGCCAAATTAAACAGTAGTGGTGACAAGCCGTCTCCTTGTCGGGCCCCTGTATTTACTTTGAAAGTTTCTGAAAATTCGTTATTTATTTTAACCTTACATTTCGATTCATCCATGCACATTTCTGCCAGTCTAATTAGCTTTTCAGGTATACCCTCTACTCTTAGTCTGTCCCATAACTGTTGACGATTTAAACTGTCGTATGCTTTTTTTAAATCTACGAAAAGAAGGTTGGCAGATTTATTGTATTCCCAATATTTGGACAGTGCCATTTTTAAAATGAACAATTGGTCCGTTGTGGATTTCCATCTTCTAAAACCAGCTTGATGTTCCACAAATGTTTCTGCTGAGTAACCTGTTAGCTTATTACATATGATTTTGGATAGAATTTTGTATTTTGCGTTGATTAAGGATATTCCTCTATAGTTGTTGCACTGACACTGTTTGTCTCCCTTTTTGTGTATGGGTACTACAACTGCTACCGTACATTCTTCCGGTAACTTTTCTTCTTTCCAAATTCTCAAGATGAGTTCATGAATTTCTTCCAGTAATCTTTTCCCGATAAGGGGTTGTACATTTTGGTATATCGCTGTTCCTGAGTCTTTTTTTATTTTTCCATTCAGAGGTTTTTTGAAATATTCTTTTCATATCTTAAGGCTCTCAGCTTGATTACATATTTATTTTACTTTGGCATTTTTTACCCCAAAACTGTTTGGATTGGCTCCTTTTTTACAATATTGTACGGTACGATAAAAGTCTCTTATATTGTTATTCCAGGAGCTGATCCAGGAGCTGATGCAGACACAGACCACAACTTATTAGTCATGAAATGTCGGGTAAAACTGAAAAAGATAAGAATGGGAAGGAGGGTACGTAAGTGGAATACGGAGGCATTAACTGGGGCAATGAAGAAGAAGTATCGGGAGAAGGTGGATGAGATAATGGGTGAGGATCATGGAGTTAGATCAGTGGAAGATGAATGGGGAATTTTGAAAAATGGAATTATAGAAGCGGCGAAAGCAACGGTAGGCGTAGTGAGTGCAACTAAAATTAGAAAACCGTGGATCACGAAGGAGATGATCAGGGAGATGGAGGAGAGAAGGAAATGGAAGAGTGTAAACTCAGAGCTAGGTAAGAGAAAATACCGAGAATTTAATAACAGGCTTAGAAGAGAAACAAAGAAAGCAAGAGAGGCGTGGTGGAGAGAACAGATCGACGCGTTAGAGAAATACCAAAAAGAGGGAAGAGCAGACGCATTATATAGGAAAGTAAAGGAACTGACGGGTGGTAATAAGGGAAGGGGAATTACAACGATAACAGACAAGACGGGAAAGGTAATCGTAGAACCGAGAGAGATCCAGGAGAGGTGGAAGGAGTATGTTGAAGAGCTGTATGGTAAAGAAATAAGGCCCAATAGGTTAGATATAGAAAGGGAAGACGATATCGACAGAGATGGCATCGGACCAAGTATCCTAGATAGCGAAATCGAAAGAGCTCTACGAGACATGAAAAGGAATAAGGCGGTGGGAATAGATGACATACCTGCAGAGTTTTTAAAGAGCATGGGGAAGAACGGAAGAGGAAAACTTTTTGCGCTAATTCGTAAGATTTATGAGGATGGAGTGTGGCCGGAAGACTTCGCGAAGACTGTACTAATTCCTATACCGAAGAAGAGTAAGGCAAAAACTTGCGAAGACTATAGGACAATAAGCTTAATATCCCACGCGGCCAAAGTAGTTCTGAGGATTCTAAACAGAAGGCTAGAGAAGAAGGCAAATGAATACCTGGGTGACGACCAGTTCGGGTTTAGGAGAGGGACGGGAACGCGAGACGCTATAGCGGTGATGAGGACGCTAGTAGAAAGAAACCTAGAGTATGGGCAGGATGTTTTTGCATGCTTCGTAGATTTCGAGAAGGCGTTCGATCGGGTGGAATGGACGAAATTAATGAGAGTGTTGAAGAAATTAGGGGTCGATTGGAGGGACAGGCGTCTGATTCGAAATTTGTATATGAATCAGACTGCGCAGGTTAGGGTAGCCAATGGAGAATCGGGATGGGCCACGATAGGACGGGGAGTGAGGCAAGGGTGCCCACTATCGCCGTTGCTTTTTAATGTGTATTCAGAAGAAATGGTAAGGGAGGCTTGGGGGGAGGAGGCTGTAGGAATAAAGGTAGGAGGGGAGCTGATAAAATCAGTGAGATTTGCAGATGATCAAGCATTGGTTAGTCAGTCGGCCAAGGGGTTACAGTCAATGGTGAATGCATTAGAGGTGCAGTGCGAAAAGTATGGGATGAAGATCAATCACAAGAAAACGAAAGTAATGAGATTTTCTAGAAGTAAGAAGGCGGGGCTGAATATAAGGGTGGGAGGGCAGAAGATAGAGCAGGTCGAGCAGTTTACGTATCTGGGTAGTATTTTGGAGGCGAATGGGTTTAGTGGTAAGGACATCAGATGCAGAATTGCGCTCGCTAAAGAAGCATTTTCGAAGAGAAGGGAATTGATGAGGAGGGGTCTGAGAAGAGACGTAAAGAAGAGGCTGGTGAAAACTTTAATATGGAGCGTGGCGCTATATGGGTCGGAAACTTGGTCATTGCGAAGGGAGGATGTGCGTAGGCTTGAGGCGTTTGAGATGTGGGTTTGGAGAAGGATGGAGAAGGTTAGCTGGATGGCGAGAAAGACGAACGAGGAGGTATTGGATATGGTCGGAGAGGAGAGGAAGCTTGTGGCAGAGGTTCGGAGAAGGCAGAAGAGATGGATGGAGGAGGTTTTGAGAGGAGAGGGCATGTTGAAGAGAGTGATAGAGGGGAGAACACTGGGGAAGCGTGGGAGAGGAAGGAAGAGGATAGGAATTCTGGACGAAATAAGAGGAGGTAGAAGATATGAAGAATTGAAGAGGGATCTAATAACGGGCCATTCTTAGGAGGGAAAGCGAGACAATGTCTCTGAGGTGGGATGCAGAATGGGGACTGTCCAAGAACCTACCAATCAGCTGGTAGAATACTTGAATAATAATAATATTGTTATTTGTACTATCCTCTTCTGCTTTTTTTCAGCTGGTCTTTAAGGAAGCTTCTTTTAGGTGTCCTCAACATTCTGTTTACTTCGCTATTCCGCCTTTGATAATTTTCTTCGGTGTTAGCTGCTAACTACTTCGGTTTAGATTTTTTTCTCTCTTCTATTGCATTTCTGCATTCTTCACTGACCCAATACTCCTTGTTTCGTTTTCTGGTTCCTACTATTTCTTCTAATGCTGTTTGTATCGTGTTTTAAATTTTATTCCATTGCTCCTCGTTTTCCTCCTGTGTGGATAGTGCTTCAAATCTATTTTTGAGTTCTAGTTCGAACTTCGTTTTGACAGCCTCAGTTTTCAAATTTCTAATTTCTATTAATGGTCTAGTCCCTTGTTTTCTTCTCTTGTTTCTACAAATTCTTTCTCAAACTTTAGCTGGAAATTAGCTTTAATGGAAAAGACGATTTCGCTGAAATAATCCCAGATGATGGGGATAACTTTACATGTGAATTAGCAGCAGTTATTTTAGCTGTAGAGGGTAGCTGCGGAATTAAATAGTTATGTTCTGAACTTGAACAATGATTTTCTGTTATTAAGGAACTGACACCTGTCAGTATAATTACTCCTATGGAGAAGACTCATAGACAATTAGTAAACTGCTAATTAATTAACCGAAATAGGCGTATTTTATGGCATATATGTATATTATAAATTTTACCTTGATATTATTTGATATTTACTATAACATCAAGGTCGATTAGTAAAACTAGCGGAATGGAAATATTTAACCTTCATGGCTAACTTATTGGCTTTTTTTCTCAGCAGTAATTCATTTAAAGTATAGATAATACTTTATGCATCGGCTAATTATGGTTTCAGTTAAAAGATAAAGTTAGATATATCGATGGGCTTGCCTGGTTTATAGAGGAAGCTCAGCTATCATCTAAAGTTAACTTATGCAATATGTTTTTAATTATCTTGAGATAATTCAAAAATATTTCTTAAGATAATTGAAGATGATAGCTGAGCACATAAACGAATAAAAACATGCAGTAAAAACTTTTATCGTTCATAAGGTATAACAATGAGGCCACTGCTCGGAAAAACGTCCATTAGTGTCAGAGACGTATTTAATCAAATAGGTAAAACCTTTATACCTCAAAGTTCATGAAAATTAATGTGCAAATTTTTCCACCTGGAAGGCTGGAGCGAGGAGGGGGATAATGGGGAAAAAAGAGTCACTTGAACAACCCACTCTCTCTCTTGTCGTTTTAAAAGCTAAACAAAGGCAAATAATCGCGGTGGCATATTTATTTGATGCTCTTTGGTATTTCCAACATTGCAAACATTTATGAGATTCACTCGTCTTTCACAAAGATGATATGTATGGCAACTACAGAGCTCACTGCAACAAATGCCAATATAACATTATATTAAAGCATTCAATGATAGTTTATCAGTGCTATTTGACTGGCACAAGTTTCAACGCTTTATCCTTCGCGCTTCGTTTGTGGCGCATTTAGCTAACGTGGGCTTTGCTACCCTCACCTGCCCCGTTCGTGGCCTGTGACACTCATAAATCTGTCCTCTTTGGCAATGAATTCTAGCCGCTGTCACACCTTTTGTATGAAGAAACCGAAATATGGCCCGCTCCTTCGATTTATTGTCCGTCTTCCGGCTTCCCATTGTTTGTTCTCCCTCCTTTAACTGGCCTTTGAGCACTGGTTAACGTAATCGTAAACAAATCATTTGATTAATGGGTTCGGGAGGTGTAGGTACTCCTGGGTGTAGTATGTTAGTTGCACACAAACGCTTTCCCATATGTACCTCAAAACCAAAATTCAAGTGCTGTCCTCTGTTTTCTGGAGTAAATAATGCATTATTGAAAACAAAGCCATAGCCATATGATTGAAAGCGTCGGATGAAGCTTATTCGAGCTTATTCTCTAATTCACATAATTTTTAAATAACGTCGTAGCTGTAGAAATTAAGCTAAATTAAGATCCCTTTTACCTAGTTTCTACCAAAAATTATCTTTCTTCTGTCATCATGAAAAAATATTTATATTTACTATATTTTTTTACTCCATTTTAATATATTAACATGAATAATATATGAAATTTTAAAAATACATAAAAATCACAAAAGTAATTTATCACATTTTTTCATTTCTTAAATCAAAATGTTCCTATTATTCTATTGCAGATTAAAATAAACATATTTTACCATGCAGAGAAGGTTTGAATTTGACTTTTTGCCTTTTCATTTCGCATTCAAAAAATTTTTATTTGCATTATCGTAACGATGTTTTGATTGATAGTTACAATTTGGGGGAAAGGTGTATATTGCCAAAAAATCAGGTTGGAATGCATATAGATTACAAGGTTTTGAATTTTTCATAGTATTGTATAGTATTTAAATATATCCTTATCAAGTATATGCATCAGGGTTTAGTACACCAAAATGTTTCATGTGTTACCATGCAGTTCTATTATTTATCGTAAAAAATACTATTGTTGTTTCAGGCTCAGGGAACGCATCAGAATAGTGTTTGAGGAAGTCACGTTGCAGAAAGGTGATTTAAGGTGAGTCCTTCATTTCTATTACAAGTCATGCTTTTTTGTATTTCCACCACCTAATTTTACGGATAGTTTTCAATTATTTTTCTCATTTTTTTTCTGAATTTTCTCCCATTTTTCGCATGTATGTTGGAATAAAGTTACAATACAACAAAACAGTTGTGGTGGAATGATCTACTTACTCAATGCAAAGATAGAAACTAGGTGTTGAAACTAGGGATTGAAACTCTAAAGTTATAATGCTTCACAGCGAGTCACCTTGGAAACATGGGAGGATCAGTTAATTTTAGCATTTGGCGTATTTTTTTGCATATTCCTCGTGAAGTAACCACTTTCTCACTATAGTATGATTCAGTGATTGTGTTCGGGGATCATGCAGAAATTATTCCTTCAATGAAATATACGAAGTCATAAAAAGACGTTTGATTGCTTATCACGGCAACACCCTGAGTAGAGACACTGAAGATGGAGTGAGCAGACTACCATCTTTCCCTTTTTATATCTTAAATGCCAGTCGTGTTTTTAATTTCATTTGATATTCTCTCATTCCTATCTTATTATCGAAATTATTCATAGACACTACGTTATGTTTTGGAATATTGGATATAAAAATATTTTTTTTATTTATATGTGCCCATTTATAAACCATAATGGATGCCAGAAAGTTGACAGCGATACAGCATTATGAAATGCAGTAATGCATTTTAATCTTACCTTTATTTACGGATATTCTCAGTAGGTAAAGGCGTTAGCAATATGTGCAACAATCACAATTCATTTTGAAAAATAAGTGCAAAATTTGATCCTTTTCTCAGATACAATGTAATTAATTGCTTTATCAATAATAAATGTAAAACGAGACAGGCTGGAGAAAGAGATTAAAGTGGATGTTGAGGTGATTAAATGAAGTTTCTAACTTAAGCTTTTAACGTAAAGATAAGAAAGTTATTTCTTGCAGCTAAATGACATTTATGAGCTTATTAAATCATTATCATGGGTTTCATTCGAATCGATTGAGTTGTGTCTGGGAATAGCTGTCAATATATTCCCCTCGTGGGATTTATTCCGAATTTCCGCCTCTCACTGTTTAAACTCCTCTTGAGCCCTTTATGTTTTGCCTCCTCTCGTCTGGATGAATTTAAGGTATCGTCCTTTCGCAACATCGATTATTGTGAAAGGAACGCTTTTAAACCATCAGAACAGTGTGAAGTGGAGAAACTTTAATATTCTAAATATTCCCGAATCACCTAATTGCTCATTGATAGGGCGTATAAGTGAATATTTTTGTGCTAGCTTCATTCACTAAAAAGTATTTGATTCATCACATAGGCATGCGTTTCACACTTACGTTTTCACGATATTTTAGCTCTCCTTGTCGATGGTCACCAGGATGACTAACTCCATGCATTAATGTCAAAGTTCCTATAATTTCATTGACAATTTTGATTAATTTTTATTTAACATTTATTTTTCAATCTTTTTCATTACATGCGTCTGATGTATCAGAAGACGTATTTTTTTAAACCTGTTCACTTAACTACTGTTTTCTAGCAATGTAAATAGTGTAGAATTTTAATTTTTGAATTGACGATTATTTTATTTTTACTTACTTGTTCACATAAATGTGTGAAATTTGAAATGACTACTTACCCGTCAAGTGAATTGATGCATATATCATTCGGAATCATGCTTGTTTTGGTGTGTTAAGTTCATTATCCGAGATCGCACCGCCTCCTTCAAGCTTTTAAGCAGCCCTACATCTCCTCCATGCGCGATCACTTTAGGAAAAGCCTTCGAATGAATCTCAGCGGACTAGAATGGCCGGCGGGAATTGTGCGCTATTTGCCGGACACCAACAATCCAGCCTCGCAGACTGCCCGGCGAGATTCCTGATTAACGGGAGCTCCTTCTAGTTTTTAGGCCGACTCCCCTCGGCGGCGGCTGCAGCAGGTTTGTCCCCCCCCCCCCGGCCCCTCGCAATCTGCCCCCCCCCTTTCCCCACCCCCTACACGCCAGCCCCACCCCTTCACCAGCCCCAGTATTCCGGCCTGCTAGGGTAGGATTAATTGGGTGCCAATGAAAGCCGGTTCCTGCGCTGCTAAGGAGAGACTAATGAATTGAAAACATACCTCATCCTCGTTTTGGTGTAAAAAAGTGAGCGCTTTAAAAACCCTTGAGTCTTCCTCTATTTATCTCTTCGGTCCCGCTGGGAATACCTCTCGTTCCCTTAATTTTTTTTCAAGCGGAGATCCGCGTCCTTTACCACGTGCGGTATCAGAATAATTTATTCGGAGCTCTTATAGAAATTTTTCGCGTAGATGGTGGGGCGGAGTACTGCTGCTTTTGAGTCGTGTGGGTTCCCATTAAAGCGGCTAGTGCTTATGTATTGTTTCTCGTTATGGAGTTACTGCAGGGGTGGGGAGACTTCGGTGGTGAAGTGTTAGTGCGAGGGGTGTAGAGAAGTGTAGTGGAAGCGTGCATAGTTATACCATCCTTGGAGAAATCTGTGGGAGTTCACACTGTGTGCTGAATCTAGCTGCAGTAACGTGATTGGACCGCATGGGTGTGAGGAGATGATTTCGCTACGCTTCGCGCAATGAGAGAGTTATCTAGGAAAATAGCCTTATGTTAGAATTTTGTACTTTCTAAAGTGAACTTTTTTATCATTGATATAAATGTTTATTTAGCATTTAAAATTCACAAATTTAATTTCAAAATTCAATAGATAAATAATGTAAAATGTGAATTATATTAACAAAGGATTAAGTTGGATATTATATTTCAACATTAACATTGGATAAATATTTCAACAACAACTTCCTGCTAATCGGTTCTTGGCTTATCAGCGGGTACCTATTTAAACAACAATAGTGAGCTTAAAGGCACATATTTATTACAATAATCATTCTTTTGTTCTTCTTTGAACTTCCCTTACAGATTTCAGATTATTTAAATCACCTCTCATACTGCTATATAATGTTGGGATAAAACACTTAATTGCCTACAACCCTTATATATCTTGGTACTTCATATTTATTAATTTTTCTTAGTTGAGTATTATGTTAGTTCACTCTTTCCTTTTGTATTTATCATTGGAATAATCTTCAGTGATTATAACATACTGCTATAACTTTTCTATGGATAAAACATTTTACTCTTTAAAATATCCATTACCTGTCACCTCTCCAGTTTATTAACATTCAGGTGAGTTGATAATTTAAATAACGTTTTCTGGTTAGCTTAAATCCTTTTTAGATTTGTTACTCCACATGTGCCCCGCACATATCTCAAAACGATTCAAATTCTGATTCAAAGGTATCTGACTTTCAAAAAGATCATAGTACGTTATTTTAAATCATTTATAGTTACAATGTCCTTTACGTAGTAAAAATAATACATAATACACCTGAATTTAATATTTAATTCAGATAAAAGATAATTCAAATTAAATTCATCAAATCCAAAATCAGTTATCAAACCCAAATTCTTTTATTCTGATACCTGTTCTAAAATATTACAAACACATGTTAACATATTCGATCACATCATTACATATACCCACAAAATTACCGTGTGACAAAATGTTTACCGATTTATTTTTAGAGTCAACCAAGTTCTGTGCATTGTCTTTTAGTTGTTTTCATTTGATGGATTAATAGTGATGTATAAAGAGATTTTATGTCAATCAGTTTTAAACCTAATCCCCCTTTCTGTACTCCTGTGTTCAAATCTACCGGTAGAGTGACGAGTTTTTAAAATTGCCAACCTTCACGCATATCTGGAAACAAGTATTCATTATTTTCTTTGGAGTGTTTTTTTCCGGCACAAACATTTCAGTTTTTTTTCTATCGTTCATCGAAACAGCTATTCTAATGACATTAAGCAATGTTATTTCTGATATCGCAGAAAATATATTTCGTACGAATTGTTAACTGCTACTTTTGGCGGTGAAAAGTAGCATTTAAGAGATAATATTTATCATTTTTCATCAACTCGATACGACGTAGTTCCTCATCGACAGAAAACATCAACGATAGATTTTCATACCGTTAATCTTTATTATTTGATTGTCACTTTGTAAGAACATACATACATTCATACATAGTCCCTCAGTATGTTTACTCAATAGAT
This sequence comes from Pyrrhosoma nymphula, assembly GCA_963573305.1. Classification (NCBI taxonomy): domain Eukaryota; kingdom Metazoa; phylum Arthropoda; class Insecta; order Odonata; family Coenagrionidae; genus Pyrrhosoma; species Pyrrhosoma nymphula. The sequence continues at coordinate 96,738,631 of OY754332.1, read as the reverse complement.
CAAGCTTTTATCCAAATCGTTTGGATTAGAGAATTCACCGTTAAACCGTAATTTCTAACATGATAAGCAGTTCCAATTTTGCCAACTTTCTCAAGTTCGTATGCATTATTTGAAGTTTTCATCATTGTTTAACCGTTACTTTAATTGTTTGTTCCTTATGCCTCAGTTTGTTTTACTATTTTCAAGAAATTATTTTTTATTTCATATTTTCATCTTTTTTATAATTGATCCTCTTCTTTATCTTTCATTACTATATTTTCATGAAATCGATTATGAATCTATGAATCCAGTATGCCCTAAAAAATTCATTTTCCATTATTCGTACAATTATTAACAATTATTCGTTAGAGAATTTGTTTTGGGTTTAGCGGTATGGAAATGGTCATTAGTAATAGTTACCTCGGGTTGCGCGAGCAATAATGGTTATTTAAGGCACCAATTTTCGTGCTTAAATTGACACTGATCTCTTGTTCAGTAGTCCAATGAATAAATATGCTGCCAATGCCTTTTCAAAGATATCTTTTCTCTTTAATACTCCCGCGATGCCATACAGCCTCTGGGTGTTCTCTCAAACGTATCGTGCGCATATAACCTAGTTGGTTTGTGAATTCCAACATCCATCACTCTTCAAAGTAAATTCTTCCGTCACATATCCCAGTCCTGGGCAACGAGAACCGCCCGAGTAACTTGAAGTGGAAGATCAAATGATCCACCAACGAGAACAGCTTGACGCCTCCAACTGGAAGAGGATGACTAGGCATGTGTCCACCTGAAATAGTGATTGAGCGTGCGAGCAAACGAGAGGGGAGATTCCGCAGAAATACGACCCCAGAAAATGACCACAAGATTTTCCTGAAAGGGTTTTCACTGGTATTTTGCTGTTTTTAAAAATTTATTGTGGCAAATAGTAAATGCTTTGTGTTTTTCAACGAATTTTGTATGTTTGTGTTTTTTATAGCGTAGGTACTTATGCAAAGAAATTCGATCCGTAGATACTTGCGTCATCCACCGATCTTCATGCTCGGCATTGGTAATTTGAATTGCTTCTTATGTTGGAACAGTAAGTTTAGCTCTTATCCATTAACCCCCACCAACTGTTACTAAAATAATTACATCCTACCCACTTGGGTTTTTTTTGACCCCATCGTGAATATTCTATCTTTAAAGGAATAATAATATTCCAATGACTTATATTCATGCATATTTTAATTATATACATTTCAGATAAATTAACAAAAAATACTACGGAATAATTACATTGCATAATTTACATAAAATATTATTACAATTTTATAGATGGCACTCGAGCACAATGTCATGTATGAGAGTAGAGTATAATATTTAGCCTTGAAATATGAGAATTAAATTTACCCAACTAAGTATTAGTTAAATTAGCTGAAAACAATTTAACATAAAAATATTTAAACATTTGTAACATAATTCCACAACTTATTTCAGAAGAACCCATGTATTCCAAGTCACCAATTTAAAAGAATAGCCTTTTGCTGGGGATAATTATTTCCAAAAAAATCGTAGAAGAAATAGTATATTTTACAAAATTTCGTGACTCCAAAGAATTGTGCCAATTTTTAATCTAAATCTTCATCTCCACAATCATTAATGTCGAATTACATACAGACGCTTCGTTGTTGATCATGATCACCGCACACGTATCTGTTGCAAACATTGCAATGAATATTTTTTTTTGTCACTCTTACGAGGGCAAATAGAAAATATACCGCGCTTATTCTTGGACACAATTTTTCTGTCATTTACTGACGGAATACAGCCAATCCCAGCATTTTTTATCGCAATCGAAATTCAATTTGTTTGGTATCCGGTTTTTCCTACTCGACGATGAATTTCAGGTGTTATCAATTCTTTTGCTAATTCTAAAAGGAACCGCCGGCAACAATTTTTTTCGTGGAAAGAGGAGTATTTTTTCAAATACATATAGTATGCATTTATACCAGCAAGATCCGCTATATCAAAACAGATAGCCAATGGCTATCTTTTACTCCCTCTTTTTACAGAATACTGTCGGGCCATTTGATCTACAGCATCCACACCAAATTTTGTAGTGTTGTAGTAGTGAATCACTTCCAGTTTATTCTTTTCAGGGGAACAAATTTTAAGTGCCATATATTGATTAGGCAATAAAACCACTGATTTTTCTTTGCTGGGGACATATGAGGTCAAATTAGTGTTATTGGAAAATTCAAAATTTGAGGGATAAATCTCCCAGTTTTTTAACGGGAGCATGGTTGGTGGCAATTACCTGCGATTTTTTCGCATGGTACCAACGAGTATCAGGGATACTTTTATAAACCTTGGCCAATATCAAAACTTATAAAAAAATTATCTGTGGTGATGTTTCGACCAGTCTCACTAGTGTGAGTCACCAAATCCATTATTACCGGCTTCCCTTGCTGTATTTCATGCATTTATTCATTTTTACCTGCGTAGATTTGCAAATTTGTAATGTACATATTTTTTCAATCTACAGCGTCCAAATTTTAATGACGTATTTTCCTGGTTACGAGGGAATACATATTTCAAAAGAAAACCTTCCTCTTAAAGTATATAAATGTCCATCAACAATAATGTTGGGACATGGAATGAATGAAATATTACATGCGCTATAAAATAAGCTCAATATTTCCGACACAGCTTCTGCCTTGTTAATTGTTTCCCTTTTACGAGCTTCCCGTATTTCTTTACTATCATATCTGAAACAACTCGGAATGTTTTCAAAGAGACTTCTTGAAATATTTGCCTTCAAGATCGGAAATCCGAATTTATCCCACCATAATTTCTTCAAAGCCTTTCCTCGCCCTTTTTGAACACCGTAGATGATATACAGGCCAAAAAAGTTAAACATTCAATCGAATCGAGGCTCTTCCATTTGTCTAAGCTTATTCCATCCTTAATTTAATTTTCCTGTTGAATTGTGTGCTAAAAATTTTTTCTACCAATAAATCAGCAACAAAGCATCGAAAAAACTCAGCTTTTTCCACGAACTGAACATGTCCTGGAAAACCTGCGTCCTGCCTGATGATATTCCTGGATAAACTTTTTCCAGTCGTCTTCATCCCATTTTATTTTTCCATCCTTACGCATCCCGTATCGTGAATCGCCTTCTTTGACACATACGCCTTGGACTTCCTCATGAAACTCGTTCTTCTCCTGGTCCTCTATTTCAACCTTTATGCTGTCTTCCTCTGCTTCCCTTCCATCACTCTCTTTTTGAATGTTTTCTTCATCTGAACAAAATAAATCGTTTTCGCTGTATCCAGAAGAAAATTTTAACTCAATATGCTGCTATATTCGGAATTATTCTTTTATGACATGTGCCTGCAATAGACAAGAGGAGATATGCATATATACATACACCTGAATCAGCAGGAGTTGCAACAAGATAACACTTGGCAAATAAAACAACACTACCTATTCAAAAAATACATATGGCGCTGGAGGTGAGGTGTTTTTGGCTTTTACTTAAATCCACTAGATACACTATTTAAAACTCACCGATTCCTTCAATTCCCTCACAAAAATATCGTGATTATTTCCTTACGAGAGCTGAATAAAAAAGGAAAGTGGAATTAAGAGTGGCTCCAAAAACTTCATTTTACCTGGTAAATACATGAATTAAAACAATCTCCCATAAAGGACATAAATGTAGTACTAAAATAGTAGCATAAGCGTTAAGTAAGTAGTACTTACCGGTTCGCTAATAATTCCAGTGTGGGAGATACTCTTGAGCGACGATAGCTATGACCGCTGCATTCGCCGGAGGAGTGACCACGAGTGACCATTCTCACTGTATAAGACGAGCTCGTATCAGAAGCTGAAAACTACAAAGTCAAAATATGATTGGAGAAAACACTCAACAGTGTATTGCTGATTACAAAGAAAACAGTGTTTATGACGAATCAGCTCTGCGAAGATGACAGTTAAATTAGAAGTTGCAGAGCAATGATGGCTTCTACAATCGTCGGAGTAGTGACCAAAAGCTACTAATTCTCTCTATATCAGCTGGGCTCGTTTCTGAAGACGAATATTAAGAAGTCAAAATGTGCGTGGAGAAAACATTGACGGGGTGTTGCTGAATACTAAGAAAAAACACTTGACGATGAATCAGCTCTACGCAGATTATAGTCGGATTAGCAGCTGCAGAGCAAGTTGAAAATATAGAGTGCTATCAATCACTTTGGTAGTATATAGCTGCTTTTTGTGATGGTCGACTTCTTATGCGTTAGTCTCCAACTTCACCCATTTGGAAACTGCTGAAATATAATAAATTTTGCACTTGAATAGCCTTTAATAGTAACCTTATTTCCTTATAATTTAAGATCCTATAACTGACTCACATAGAGTCATATTTATCAAAACCAGAGCGACACAGAATTTTTATGGTGGTATCGTTTGTGTATCATTTTAGTATCTGTTTTCTGAAGACTATTAATGAATATTACTCTAAGACTTTTGCTAATGTCTAATGATTAATATTACATGCATTAGACATGCTTTATATTAAACTGACTTTTCTCATGCGGAATAGCTCAGGTGTAAAGATTCATCATTATACTTAACTGCGTTGCTAACTTCATTGCGTTGAATCGGTTGAAACCGCTCTTCTTTCATTCGTCCGCTAAACGTTTTAAATTGCCCTGTCTAACAAAATGTCCATTTACATGCGGGGTGGGTCAGTAAAGAGTTCCGAGAATAGTTCCCTGCGAAGCGGCCACCGTGCACAGTCTTTTTCACTCGGTGGTTGATTCAGTCGAGAAGAGCGCACCAAGCGTATGTCGAGTCAACCGAATATGCCTGTATGATCGCCTGCTCACTCGCCCTCGTAGCGTTCCCTCGGGTCGAGCATACCAAGTGAAAATATTCTTGGTGGTTCTTCAGTGGCAGCAAATTCTTTCCGGTGCACAGTCAAAGACTGTTTGGAAGGGCTAGTTCGGAAGCCGCTGAAGACTCGGAGGATACACTCTAGCCTAAGACTGCTTGCAAAATTCAGATCAGTTGAGTTTCTGTAGGACACGTTGCAGTAGAGTTCAGTGAGGTTACATTGATCGATCCGAAGAGAAGCGGTCGTATGAGAGCGCTATCTCAAACAGGAAAGAACATGAACTACTGAAGGTTATCTTAGGAATCTCAATGAGAGATTAATCAGGAAAACTTGAAGTGATTGAGGAATTGATAGACAGTGTAAAATATAAGTTGTTATTTTTACACTTTGCTTCAATTATAGAAATAATAGAAGCGAGAAAATAATGAAGCTACACTGCAGAGCTGTTCGGTACCAAAATTATTTCTTGCCACGCTCCATTAGTGATTATTACGAAAACAGCATGGCACTAAGACACATCGTTAACATACAATTTACCTCTGTCCTCTCCTCCTCCTCCTTTTCCCTATTCCCTCCTCTCTCATGGCTGCTGTCCTAACGCCCCCTGCCACTCACCTCTGTGGTGGCTTGTAGGGTAGTATATAAATGTAGTAGATTCTTACTAACTGCCGCACGCCACAATCTCTAGTTCTAGTATGTCAGGATTCAACAAACGTCCGGAGAAAAAAGGAATTCATTCGTCATTCGTTTTACCATCTACCAAGTTGGGGTTTACAGAAGCTTTCGGCAACCCTAAAAAGATTTAAAATTGTTTAGAGCTTATCGTTTTTGGGGAGGGATAATTTTAATGTAGTTAGTGGCTCAAAAGATGTAGGCTGTTTTGTTTGTTTCTCATTATTTATGCTGTACACGTTCCAGAAGCTCATATGCCCACCCGAGAAAACTTTCAAATGTTTTCATTGAAAACCCAAATAAAATGACCTCCAGGTTTACCGATCTGTAGGAGTTTTCCAACCTGCAGGAGTTTTCTAACTGCTCAGACTGGTGGCCGGGGAGGAATGTATCCGCATTCATGTCATCGAGTCTAGTCATGCTCACTTTTGGCGATTATTCCGCCGGGTGAGGGCACTCAACATTTTCTCCGTTGAATAGGCAGCATCAGCACTGACGTATGAACAGTCGACCGATTGCAACTGAGTGCTGACACATTCCAGAGCTATTTCCACCATCTTATCATCGAGTTCTGAATGTATAATTAATAACACTTCCCCTGAAAAATTTGTTTAGATTGTGCTCCTAATGATGGCGTGACAGTCTCTGCAGTTCCCGTATGAAACTTGACTGTATGGCTAGGAAAGGCTAGTGGGGTGTTGTCCTTCACTATATTCGGAGTAGTTCTCCATCTACCCACTGTGTTAAATTTCAAAGTCAGGCTTTTCTTTCATTGGCATAGTCTTTACCGTTGAATTTTAAAATTTAAATTAATGTGAATAAATTATGAATTTGAGATTCCGTTTATCCAGCATGTTCAGTGTACATTTTACTTCTCATTTACCATCAAAATAATTTTCGATAGAGACATTAATCCCAGCTCTTTTGAGCCAAAGTAATAGTAATAATAGTAAATGTTTTTTCGTCTATATATGATCTACGAAATGTTAACAAAAAAATAATACAAATTATGAAAAACAAAAATCTCGCGCGCAAAAAAATGCTTCCAAAAATATTTGAATTTTTTTTATTCACAGCTCACGGTACTAATAGTTAGAATAGCATGCATGGGCTACACATTAAAATATACTCCATAAAATGTTAACATCTCAAAACTTTCTTGTTAATTTAAAACGGAGGCTGTCCAGAAAAAAACCGTTTACTGTCAACTAATGACGTTTGGTGCTCATAGTGTCTCGTGCAATTATGTTGAAATGGTTCTCCAAAAATGACTTTTCATGAAGATAAAATTCAATTTCTCGTAGATACCACAGAATTAGTAACCACTTAAAATGTTTTTTTTTAATATTTAATTATAAATACATATATTTTTAATATTGCAAACTACCATTTAAATATTTTAATATACTAGCTGCCATAATAGTATTAACGGTAAAGTTCGACCATAGATCCCGAGTTCTTTGCAAGAAACCTGCAGAACAGAAGACCTAGGTGTTTCTACATTACCCGGCGGCACTCGGCGTTTGAGATCCGTCACAGCGCACGCGGGTCATAAAGGCGGCCCGCGTAACTTATTTTCAAACAGTGGCGCTATGGATTTCTGTCCCGGCCATGCTAAATCTCTCTCTCTCAGCCGTTTTAAAACTCGGCTCACCAACCGGCTCACACTTTGATGTGAGCACTTCACCGTCAGACAATCGATACCGGTCCATATTCCGCCCCACGCACGCCGCCCCCCGCCCCACACACGGCCAAGCACCGTGGACGGAGAGAGTACACGGCATTCGTTCTTGGCCCACTCCCCCGTCCCCCGGCCGCTCTCGCTCCCTCAATAAACAGGGCCCTTGCCGATGACATCGGACACCTCTCCTCGCCTTTGATCGCGGACCACTCTGCCGCTCGCATCTCGCTTTCACTCCATACTCGCCCCCGCTAACCCCGCTCCTCCGCATGTTCCCTCTTCGGCCCCGAGAGAAAAAGCCTTCTCCGCCGGCCACTCACAGCTGCTAGGCTCCCTCCCTGTCCCCCCCCCCTGTATCTCTCTCTCTCTCTGCACCACTCCCTCTGAAGGTCTATAACACGTGCCAAAGCTATGTTGACGGCTCTGGGAATCTTGGAGAGAACACGCCTTGTTTATCGCTGCTCTTTGATACCTGCTCATTTCCGAAATTTTGTTCAAGTTTCTAAAACAAAACCTTAGACGGGAGACGTTGCATGATCGGAGGCTGTGCCCGAGGCTGTGCAGATTGCGCGAGATATCACCTCAAATAAAATTCGAGAAATTTGGTCTCTTTATAAGGAAAACTATCTCATGTTCTTATTGATAACAAAATATCAGGCACTTTCCACACTGATTTTAGAAATATTTACCAATAAATGCCTGTTATTTCGCATAGAAATGGTACGATTAAGCACTATACAGAGAGACTTCATTTTAAAAAGATCTCATTCTTTTATTGATAAAAAATCAGGCACTTGTTACGTTGATTATCGAGATATTTACCAATAAATACCAGTAATTTCGCATGGAAAATGGTACGGTTATGCACTCCGGAGAGAGTTAATTTTTAAAATGTGGAATTGGTGATGCATAGATCTCGTCAGAAATTTAACAGTGTAGTTTGCATCAACTATTTATAAAAATAAATCAATTACTCACCGCAGTAATGTTTACAGAATCTCAGACAAATCTTCGGTTGTCAACGCGATTTCAGCGTGCGTCGTGAAAAAATGGGTCAAGTAACAACGTTATAGAAAAAAGTATATTTAGTTAAATATTTAGAATATGAGTAATTTAAACAAAAGTTTTGTGCCTTTAATTTTACAATATTTACTCCATGCTTCGTACAGTTACATTTTAAAATAAAATTCGAATATGGTCTTCATTTTGGCTAGGAAAAAATCCGGAGGGTATTTCTTTGACCCCGAGCTTTATCTGTAGAACTGAACGAAACGACAAAAAAGGGAGATACACTGCCGAACTGATAGGTATAAATATTTCTACTTTCCATTTCCCGTTCGTGATTTTAACAAAATCATTACTTTTTAGCAAAATTCAAATGTTGCCTGCATTATATTTAACTCTTCCCTCACCAATGTTCCCAATTATCCTGAATTACCTTTCGTCAAGCTTTCAGTTCTTTTCCATTTCTTTATTTTCTCATATCCGACTTCGGTTCAACTCCTACACGATCGAATCGATCCAATCTCCACAACTTCGTGCCGAGTTCTGTGTCCATCACTTTCCGCAGCTTGGTTTCAGTAGAACCATCATGTTTAAAATATAACTGAATTCCTTAATAACTGGTCACCATAGCCACCAAGATGAACTAGGTTCCATATGAAATTACTACAATTACAAGGTTGGAACGCTTAAACATGCACACGTTCAATGAAAAAGCTTCCTGTGCGAATATCACAATTTTTTCATAAAATTCCATGTACCATACTAAGAGTGTTTAATTGTTTCCAAAGACGCACCTCTTGTTGACAATTATAAATGGCCTTTATAAAACAAGACCTACAATTGTTATTTCTAATCGCTGAGACTGAAAAAGTGCTGTCGTAGAAATCTTTCATGGTGCACACGCTAGAATGGATAAATCGGCGATTCTGCCATATTTTTCTGATGAATGACATTGAAACCACTTGCGTGATAACTCTTTTGCTTTGTTCGATGGCCGAACACCGAAAACATGGGTAATGGTTGGAAGCAATAACAAGTCAGAGATTGAGGAAAGGACAATTTTACTACACGCTGTTTGAAGATTTATGTGAACATCCTTTTTAAATGTTCCAATATCATGGAATGAGTAAAAATACTTATTTAGATAATTTTTGGAAAATAGTTAGGCCCATTAATTACACTTATATGTACAGGATAAAAGACGTACACACCACATGAGTAGCCGTTTTCTATATTATGCAAGATGGGTCGATGCTGCGATTGAACTATCACTGAACATGCATATCACAGTGAACGCATGTCCGTGTGACTCGTTTTGAGGGCGATACTATCGCGCCGCATGAAAAAATGACCCGGTTGCATATTAGATTTAGCTGAGATTATGTAGTTACATATGCGCGCAACTACATTTGAAATTATAAGTTATAATTAGCGACTAAAGAGTCGTGTGATTAAAAATATTAAGGTAAGGCCCAACTGATGTAGTCATAAGTCCCTTATCTTATATTTACCAATAAACCGTGTTTAATTTAATAATTTGTGCGGTAATAAATATGATAGATTTTCCATGAACAGATACTACTCTAACAAAGTATTCTAATTTTCTTTTTTTTAAACATGTTAAAACCTGTAATGTACTCTTTCATTTATTTTTATGATTAATGGTGGAAATTGTTTTAAATACTTATATTTATACTGCCAATATTTATGTGATCCTAAGTAACATTTGCAATTTTTGTATTGTATTTCGTTTTTGCTTTTGTCATACTATTTGACAGTGATGTGATGACGCTGCATTTTTTCTTAGGTGGCTTGCCACAGAACATTACACAAATAATAATAATAATTGTTATCATACTATTAACAAACAGTAACTTAAGTTACCAATAGCCTACATTTTTCAATTGCTGGAGTTCAGATGTGTTTATAGATCAATCTCCGCCACCACTCCTGAGAGCGGCAGAATGGGACTTTCATTGTTATTTTTCTGCTAAAACTATATGCCTTCATTTTAAATCTATTTCACTCAAAGGTAACGCAACTACCTATTTCAGTGAAATGTGTACGTCTAGGAATTCATTACAAAGAAGTGCTAAAGGATGGTTTTCCTCAATATTTCCAAGATTTTCTTTCAGTGAAATGTGTACGTCTAGAAATTCATTACAAATAAGTGCCAAAGGATGGTTTTCCTCGATATTTCGAAGATTTCCATTTTTTGATAGGGGTCATAAACTCGCGGGTTTGATATCCGTCCTTCTCAATTCAATCGCTTTGGAACTCCGTACCTCCATATTTCTTCTCTGAGTTCATTCCCATATCACCTTCGCTCCCTACCTGCTGGATGCCACCACTTTCCCTTTGCGCCGCAATCCCCCTCGTCACGACTCCATGCCTTGCTCTTGCTTCTTCCTGATCCGAGCATACTTGCTTCGAAACATTCTCCCAATTTCACCATAAGTCTCTCTTTTTAACGCATCCAAAGTTAAAAAATATCCCAAACTAAATCTCACTGTGTGTCATTTAATGATCATTTTACCTTACCCATATAGGCGTCAGACATAAGTTCCCAATCAAGGTAGATTGAGCGGAATGTTTCCATAGTTATGGAGACCAAATATGAATTTTATATTTCGATTTTAGCGTCTGTAAGAAGTGTAAAGTATATATTACCATATTAATGGCGCAAAAACATAGTTATTTATCACCATAACTCTCAGTAATTAAATATATGATGTCATCAATATAAATATATATATCAGCATATGTCTCTAAGATGATCTTTTTTCACGCCGTACAGCTAAAAGGCTTCAAAACAGCAGGTTATTTGGTGATCCTGTAAATTTACTGCGGTTAGTATCAAATAAATGTTATAAATAGTTAAGAAAACAAACTACACACCGTTTTTTTTTACGAAATCTAGGAGTTACAAATTCCTAATTTGTTCGATATTATCCCTCTGGAGCACACAGCCGTAACCTATCCAATGTAAAACAACTAGTATTTTCAGGCATATTGCTCGTAAAATAGTTCGGCAAAGGGTTAATATTTTGATATCATTGGAAAGATGAGTTTTTCTTTAAATTAAAGTCAAACTAATGAAATTCTAGGTTAAGTGATTTTTCATTCAAACTAAATTAATGCCTATGTCGCGGTTTCCAAGGAAATTTAAATTTCCATTCCTGAAATATTGAAAACATTGACTATTTTGGAGCCAATGAAACATAAATTTGAAGAAAATGCGAAGCGTAGAGAAACATGTAACGCAAGAATTGAAAGAAGCTTTTACTTTGCCATTTAATAGTGAAAGTTTCAACGTACTATCTTGAGTGCAAGAAATTCAAAAAATCAAAATAAAAACCCCTGCACCGAGCTCAATGCTTTTTCAATATGAGGTCAAAATTGCCCCTTTATATTACTGTTCACTACTTACATGCCATTTTGTTCGGTATTATATATTTTAGCAGTTCAATAGCGGAAATTTGAACCCTCTAATCTGAGTCCAAGTAATTTGAAAAGAGAAAAATCCTGCACCGTATTCAGTACTTTCCTTAAAGGGCTAAATGTTCAAAATATAGGGTAGTTACGATCCCTTCAAATGGTTGATCTGGATTTTTACTATTTTTAAGGTTGGTCTTAGGTCATGAAATATATTCCTGCAAAATGATAACTTCCCAGGTCACCTGGAAGTTCTTCAAACAGACGTGACTGACAAACAGACAGACTTACAGACTTTAATGAATTGATACGATGCATAGATTGAGCCAAGAGGACTATCATTTATGGTATAATATTTGATGCCGTTGCTTTTTTGCATTTAGAGGCTTACGACTTATATTCAGCACTGAGACTATTATTATCGTAGCATAATATTTACGGAGGGCTGTTGTGCTGGCTAGATGCTGGCCTTCCCGAGAGTCTTTGTTCAAGTCTCGGTGATGGCGGATATTTCTCAGTGAAGTCCCGATTCCTAATCGTGTACTGAGTGGATGACGCTTCGAGTGCAGTTCATCGTCCGTCGGATGGGACGTAAAACTTGAGTCCCATAGGCGACTTTAGGTAATAATGTTGCCGCAGGGTTACTTTAATCCTCCCACCATTCCCCGAATAATTTTTCCCTTCGTAGCAATTACCAAGGGAAAAAATCATCCTGGACCGGGAATCGAAAAACGGACCTTTGGCTTTCCGGGCCAAAGCGCAGAACCCCACGCTGCCCCGCATCCTAATTCCCAAGGTAATTTTGTAAGGTCATTCCTTGAAGGGTTGTCCTACCAAAATCGTATTCGGAACATAAAGTGAGTTTTCAGCAAATCTTTAATTATTTAAATTATAACTGCAATGTGGATAGAACGAAAATTTCCTCTTTTGATTTTTAATAGGTATTTATTGGCAAAGCTTGAATCCTAGGCAATCATCCGTGCAAATATATCATGTTCATTCTCGCTAGATCTAATTTCTTATTTTCTCCTGAATTATAATGTGAATTGACGAAGTTTACATGTGTAGTGATAAAATAGTCAAACTTAGGATGTTATAACTTGGCATGGTGTATTGACTAATTTGTTATTTATTGCAATAAGCCTGACATAATACTAAAAAATACATTCTGAATAATATGCGCGTGATATCAAGCTACTACAGAACAATCAGCTAATAGGCTTTAAATCCATTTTCCATGGATACTGATGTAGTGCAATGAAACACATTACACTAATGTCATCCTCCTCCCTACTCTGATACACTTCAATGTCATCCTTTACCCAGCGGTACTGGCTGAAATGAGTACTACGATACAATACCCAGGAAAATCTAGATTTTATAAATATTTTATTTAATACGTGTATTCACATTGAACATTGACGTGCTCCAGGACAACGTTGGCGCACTCATGAACAGCATATACTCAAGTAATGCTTATATTTTGGAATGTACGCCATATTTTTTTTGGACGAAGGAAGCGAACGAGTATTTTACTGTGAAGAGATTTTTCTGGGAATCTCTTGAATTGTTCGGACCAAGTGTGATCGGCGCTCAGCGGCAAATCTTCCACCATACAAATCATGTGCTTCTTGGTCATTTCGGTCAGTTGTGAAAAGGCGTATTTTGCTGGTTGGAAAATAAAACCCTATTTTACCTCTCTATTATCAATGAATTTTTCCTCTTGATTGAAAAGAAATTTCTGGCTTTGATCTCAACCTAAAAATGTGGAAAAATGTGGATATATAATAAGTTAACCTAGTTCGTTTTAGCAGCGTCATCTCGATTGTGTACCTGTGCGGTTTATTTAAAGTGCAGCATTTTTTTTCCTTAAACGGGAGAAATAGTCTATTTGGCTGGCATTTTCAAACTTAGGTTTCGTAATTTTCTTGAATGTATTCGGATTTTTCATCCCAACTGGAAATCATGAATGTGTCATGCATTGTTTAACTTTTAAAACCACCGTATTCTTCAATTTCTGAGGTCAACTCTTCGAGTGGGGGCCACAAGCTTAATCGGTTTGGCGTTGAAATTATTTTGGTTCCATTTGGATCGTATCAAGGAATACGTGGTTTTTGCTACTCGGAGGTTGACGTCAACGATATCTCGTGTATCATCTTTGGCTAAAATGCCCGCGAAACAGATCACGTCACCTGGGTCACTCAGTTTGCATGTTTCCACAATGCCGTATCCAGGTCTCTTGGGCCTCGGGATGGGAGTACGCTCAGATAAAGTAGCGCCCGTGCGACAGGTCGGTAACTTATCCACGCAGCAGTCAGGGAAGCTAATAGCCTCGGCGCCGGGCAGGTAGTATTGGGGACAGGGGGCCGGAAGGTTTGATTGCAAGCGTGGGGGGGGATGGAAAAAGATATTCCGTAATAAATTGTAAACAAAGACATGGATAGCTTTGAGGAAGAGAGGGAAATGGTCGCATACTGCTGCGAGATAGAGGGGTGGAAAAAAATGACCCATCATCCAACGGGGTTCCATCTGTGAGGGTCGTTACCTCCCGTCCTCCCGGCTCCCCCTCCACGCACTTTCGACCCTCCTTTGCCCTCAGCGTGGTCCACGCCCCCACGGGCGTCCATTTCCTCCCCAGTACCTTGTATCCATCCTCTCACCCCTTTTCACAGTACCCCCTGCCACCGGTTTCGTCCAAATGCTCTCCTCCCTCAATCAAGGTACTGTCTTTTTTTTACTTGTCCATTAGAGAGATATAAAAGTGTTTCAATGAGTAATTAAACCCTCATCCATGCAATGCGGTGCACGGGTTCCTGTTTCGTTTTCCATCGATGATATTTTGGCGCAAATATAAACGTTTTTGGATTAAACATTCTGACGTCTTATGGTCACACTAGAAAAGTATATTTATGGAAACAAGCCGTGTTTCGATCGATTCCATGCTATATTTTTACTGAAAACATTATTTTATGCCTAACCTTTATAACGAGGTAGCCGTTTACCCCAGGTTGCTTTAATTTGAAAAACCGTTAACGATTCCTTGCTTTAAAAATTACAATATATTTCATTAAATGCTTAACCAGGGAAAATTTAAGACGTTTTTTCATTGCTCGCACTTTTCGAAGATTTTTTATTTTGCACACAATTATGTTTTATTTTGCTCATGATTATTAATTGGATTAAGAAATTGCAGAGTAATCATGAGAATATGGATATGTTTTGAACCAAGTTTTAAATTCATCAGTGAACGTGATGTTTACTGGTATATGCTCTGCAGGGTGTTTTTCCTTGGGCAGTTGGTAAGTTATCTTGGATAGGATTCACGAAAGTGGGATTTTGAAACGTGTGCAGAGCCGCGGATCAGATGCTCCCAGGATCGAACTTCAGGTCATAAACGATTAAAAATAAATGGGTGTGAGTTTCGGAATGCCAAAAAAATCATATAAAAACATGCCTGTTACTGGGGAAATGTGTAACTTTCCATTTACAAGAAAGCTTAATGTTAATTCTTCTACTTCCGCTGCAAATGTGGTATGAACTAAGCTGTCCCCTATATACCATATTAAACCTTTTGAAATAGGTATGAATTTGTAATAGATTTCATATTTATTTCCATTTACATTAAGCATGGTAATTTTCTCCTGGGGTAACATTGAGAATGATCCAAGTTAACTTTACAGTAGATATTAAAAAACGTACTGAATGCTATAGTAGCAGATTGACTGTCAGGACTTAAAACTTACTTCTCCTGAATATTTATGCGGACATTTGTGAATATGTCAGAATACTCTGCTTCCCAAATATATTAAGCGAAGGTTATTGTAATTCATGAAATTTATTCGCTCTCCACTACACCCATTAAAAATTGATAATAACGAAAAAATATAAAATTGCCTGCACATCGAAAATGAGCTCAATGAATTTGTAAATGACATACTCAAAGTGAAAATGTTTTTCATGCCCAACAATTATTCGGTTATTAGAAAACCTGTACCAGAGTGTATCAAAATTTTAAGTGGGATTATTTAAAGTTTAAAAAAATATCATTTTTCCTACGGCTCACATGAATATCGATTTATGCAAGAATTCCCGTGCACATAATTGCCTTTAATTACTTTATTGTTGCTTGTATCAATGTTGTTGGTGCACTACCCGGGTCTAACCGGTTGTATTACTCCAGTCTCTCGTTATATGGAACGCAATGCCTTGTGAATTTAAAACCAGTGATAATTTGCTCTCTTTAAAGAGTGAATATTAGTAGGTATTTCTTGCTTTATCAATGGGTTATCTAAATAGTTACTCTGAAAATGGAAAGTTATGTTATTTTCTGTTTTTCTTTAAAACTTATAGTAGTTTTTTTGTAAATGATGCTGTCCTTTACCATGTATAAACCTCATGTACATCATGGTGTATTACTATGCCGCTTTTAGGGTATTTTATCAAAGCAATAAAATAAACCTATTCTATTCCTAGCTGCATATTTCGTATCTCGAGTTTAAAGACTGGCAGGGTTATCCTTGCGAAATTTGTTCGGCAGGTGTCAGCCTGAGAGATCGTGGGATCACATTTCCCATAACCTCCATACGCACCTTGTATTCCGCAAATTTGGTATCTGAGCTACAAACAAGCACGCGGTGTATGAGGTTATCGAATAAGCCTGTAGCCTGCTGGCAGCGATATGCGAGTAGCATCAAGGATTTTTATGAGCAGTCCCATGTTTTTCCTTCTGTGGGAGTGAGTTGGTGAGGAACTTCCTTGTCATACTCTCTTAGGATTACGATCACTGAAGGTGAATATGAGAGTGTGCAAGAAAATGAAAGGGGCATGTACATGATATTCGGTGACACGCGGAAAAAAATGCTTTGCGACGCCACTCTCTCTCTGCGGTGAACGAAGTGCATTATCCATTGGCAGACGGGCATGTCCACAGCAACGTGAACGGTTAGGTGGAGGGGCGGTTTACTCAAAATCCATAAAAGTACGTGCCCAAAGCAATATCCTTCGAAACCTTAAACGAATACTGACAGGTATTTTTTCTGGAAAATATATGAAGTGTACCAATCCTTTTACGTTGAAACTCTCTAGTATTTTAGAAGAATGTAGAAGGAAGATATAAAGCGCAACGTGTGGTGCTCTGAGTACCACTAACATTTTTCAAAGCCCTGGAAATATAGGTACCGATATAGTCTCACATTTTATGGACGAGCAAAGAGAAATTTATACTTTGAATCTCCATGACCCACATTATCAATCTTCAATGTTTTAGCCTAACTTTAATCAGAACCCGGTATCCTACACATTGAAAATGTTGACGGCTTTAGGGAAATATAGACTGATGGTAATAATATTTCTACAGGAAATGTTCTCACCAAATTCATTATCAAGGGTAGCAGCGATGAATATCTGCCACGAGTAAAAATTTGACCCGAGCGCTTCCTCCATATTATGGCTTTTTAAAAAATCAGTTTTGAAGAGATTGGTCTTGATCAAGAATCAAGGGGTCACACATAATTATATGGTTACATACATATGAGATATGCGTGTACACTCTGATTTATCTGTACAATGATTGGGATATATTCCATTCTAAGTAAATGAAATTTAGATAAAAATTAACTTTTAAGCTTAATTTTTCGTGGCTTAATTTTTCTATAATGCTTGCCACTAGTGTGACTCTCTTAGCGGTGACTCAGCATATACTACGATTAAATCTTCGATTTACTCTACCTTTTCTATTACTACTTGATTATTACATTTGTGAATACTTGATATCCGTGGTCAGGACTATCATGTGAGCGTTTTGTGTCAGCTGCTTGGCTTTTTCTGTTCCAGGATATTTTGCGGAAAGTGAACTTGTGAACTGCTAAACGAAGACTATTTAAAACTGTTGACGAATGCTATATTAGTCACTTACTATAATTATATTTTGATTGACACAAGAAGTATTTTGATTGTGACTTTGCGACGAAATTAGTGGTGGACTGTAATAACATACAGAGAAATGTGCCTGAACACCATTAAGTGTGTAGTTATAATTGCAATAAATATAGCAATTATATGTAATCATTGTTACATGCTCAGGAGTATAGATGTTGTAGATAGAGTACCTGAACGGCCACCAGAGTTTTCCATTGGGGAAATGACAGTCACAACCTTCCGGGAAATTAAAGGGGCTATATCGTGTATATATCTTGAAAGCCTAGGATGTTTTTTAACTGTTGCGCTCGGAAATCTGGGAAATTTTTAAATAAACAAATTATCTGACTGAAATATTCACTAATGTGGTATTTGCAGTTGGAGCATACGAAAAGACAAAAATATGATTATTTACTTGCTAGAATTGGCTCATGTTACGAAGAAGGTTCAATATTATCTATATACTTGTAATTTAATTAATTCGATCAAAATTCTGACGATCTCACGTTATTTTCAGGAAATTAACGTATACTATCCCCTATAATCCCTTTCTTTCTAAAGTTATAAAGTATTTTGAAATAATATGGCTTTTGAAGAGTACCTAAGAATTACTTGTAATGAAATCATAAAACTGCGTCATCAAGTTCATATTCCTTTTTTGTATTGGAAAAAGGTTGAAAATTTACATATCGGTGCTAAATGTTTCATCAACTTAATATTTAAGCAATGGTTGGATGCCTCTCATGTATATTAGGTACCATCCACTCAGGTAGATTGCGAGGTACACTTCAGGATACACTGCCCCCCTCAGCCTTCAGTCTGAAGCGTGCCACTTTGCGTCCTAACCACTACATCCGCAGCAAACCATCCCACCGTCTATCCCACGCGAAAACTGCCGGTGGTAAAAAAATAAAATTACCAGATTTCTCCCCATCCGCAGCTTGGATGCGATAATTTCCGCGAGGATTATGCATGCCACGTCAGTCACCGGGGAAATAAAGGCATTTTCCTCGCGCCACAAATGCCTGCCTCCACGCGCGTGGCGGAAGCGCACGCGGGAAGGCGCGTTCATTTGGCCGGGAACACTTCTCTGCCTCTGTCCTCCGGTTCGGGGGTTCGTACCGCGAAGTGCGGGGGGGGGGGGGTGTAACATGGTTGGTGGGAGGTTTTGGGGTCGCGCGGTTCGCGGTTTTTACCCGACAATGGATTTATTCTCGATGCCGGTGACGCTTGCGTCCGTGCCAAAAAAAAAGTAAAAAAAAGCCCCTCGCGCCCGCTTCTTTCCTCCTTTCCAATTTGCCCTCGCGTACGCCCCGCGGATATATCCGTTCCAAGCGCGGTCTCTCTCCCCCTGCTCTACCTTTTTTACGAGATCACAGACCTGTGCCCTCGCCCATGCTCTGCCTCTGCTCCCCGGAATTTTCATTTTTTCCCCACTCCTCTCTCCCCTTTTCGCAGAGTGCTGCCGGAATTTCCGTTTTTTTTTTCGTTTTCACTCAAGAAATTCGTGCAGTGGCTTATCGGGACCGTTGCTCTTCTAGCGATGGCGTGGCTTTATTGTGGTGGCATGGTTCATTTCAGGAGGCTTATGAATTGGAGAGGGTATAAATCATGGTGCATTTAAGACGAGGAGTTGAAGTTACGGTTCTAACTCAATATTTCACTGAGCCATTTATTTTGCTTTTTCTCTTGGTTTCGAAAGTTAAGAATGTGAATGTATTCAATTGCTTCAAATTTGTCGCAAAGTGAGGAACATATGTGTAAATGAAGCATCAGGTATCCAATAAGGTGTACCTGTTGTAATCATTCAGTAGTAGTGGTGAAGTCATTCAGTCTAACCATGTTATAACCGTATTTATAAAAGCAGAAGGAACACTTTGTAAGCGTATTCACAATATCAAAAATATGTATCGGAAAAAGATAATAAGGTTTACGTTAAAAATAATACTTGAGCTTCACCATTCACATCGATAAGAAGTCATTGTAATATCATCGCACTTACGCGAATATAAAGACAGTCTTTTAATTTTCGTGTGCCTGTGTTTTAAAAGTATATTTATATTTGTGTTTATATATATATATATATAATGTCTTGGTAGAAAATCGCTCTCGGCGACGATGCACATGCATAAATCAAACAGTGATACACTAAACAAACACAGAAACACGCAAAAAGGACACTCACAAAAGAAAACTTGTACGTTTCGACGTCAGGACGCCATCGTCAGCCTCTACTCTTGATTCCTCTACCGCTGACGATGGCGTCCTGACGTCGAAACGTACAAGTTTTCTTTTGTGAGTGTCCTTTTTGCGTGTTTCTGTGTTTGTTTAGTGTATCACTGTTTGATTTATGCATGTATATATATATATATATATATATATATATATATATATATATATATATATATATATATATATATATATATATATATATATATATATATATATATATATATATATATATATATATATATATATATATATATAATGTCTTCTGAGAAAACGCACTCGGCGAATAAAAACGCAAATATAAATATACTTTTAAAACACAGGCACACGAAAATTAAAAGGACACTCACAGAATAATTTGCGAACGTTTCTACGGGCAAGCCGCCATCGTCAACGACAAGAGACTAACTCCGTAAATTATTCTTTGAGTGTCCTTTTAATTTTCGTGTGCCTGTGTTTTAAAAGTATATTTATATTTGTGTTTATATATATATATATATATATATATATATATATATATATATATATATATATATATATATATAGTTGATTGCATAGAGTAGTTTCATCGTAATACATTCAAGTATATTCGAAAAAAAACCCAGGTTAGTATATGGTTTTTAATAACATGAAGGTTACTAAAAGTTTTCTATATCGCTTACACTAAATTAGAAACCAGCCAGTCTCCCGCAGAATTTTTCTAATACATTTTTTTCTTCTTTTTACCATAAGGGAGAAACTTTCTATGTTTTTCTGTATTACAAGAAAACATCTCTTCAATATTATTATACTTGGCTTAGGTTATAATGAATCGTATTTCCGCGTGAATAAAAATAATTATTTCTTGGAAGTAAGCTTGCTTTATTACCACCGTCGGATGATATTTTAGAGCTTCGAGAAGTTTTCTTTATTATAATATCCTACGATAAGGATCAGGTTGGTGTGGCGTTAGATTGCTCATGGCAACCCATACCAAGTAACTTGTTTACATTCCGGTGGTGGTGAATTTATGCAGCTGCACTGTAGGTTCGGGTCTCCCGTCGTCCGTCGGATGGGACGTTAAACCCTTGACCCCTTGGCGCCTCTCGTCAAGAGAAGGCAAAAAATGACACCGGGTTTCTTTCCAACCTTCCTCCAATTTCCATAAAACCCTTATCAACCTATCCACCTGCTCTCCGTGGTGCAATTGAAAGTTATTGGTTATCCTCCCCATGTAAACAACAAACCAACGGATACCAATGATTTTTCGTGGAATTATCCGTAAGCGTTTACACACGATTCTGGTGTGGTGCTATGCTATTCGTGCTATCGTGGGCCATCTCACCTTGCTATCTTATAGAAAAAAAAAATCCTGCGCTAAGCTTTTGTTTTAGTAAGGCCACTTCAAAATAATTCACTAAAGTTAGCTGCTAACTTCTCTCAATGAGTAGCAAAAAAGGACTGTGCAAGCAGTCCGTTTCCCTACTCATTCAACCGACAGTATTTTAAGGATAGATAGAATTTGTGCCGAATTTAGGTATGTCAACCGTTCTACGGACTGATCATTGAGTTTTACCCTTCACAGTATATAGATAGTATTATAAATGTGCTCTAAATATATTATGGCTATGTTTTACCTTCAATTATTTTATCAAATTCATGGATTCCTATGAAAATTATTTTTGTTTGCGTTTGAACATTTACCATCATGCTCCATTTTCTTCATCCCTCGTGTCTTATTTGTTCATGGGATTCGTCTTACCATCAGTGCAACGTTTTAAATAGTGATTGTTGAGGATGAGTTTATGCGAAAATCATGTAGGATCGTGGACGTTTGACTATCACGACCACATGACGTCTGAAATCAGGATCAGAGAAATATTTTTATTAGTCTAATATCTAAAAGGTTTCTTTGTTTGAAACGCGCTTACAACCAATTCATAAACTTTGGATCGTAAGCTTTAGATTTGCACTCAGTTCACTCGTTATTCCTTGCTGCTGCCGAAAATGCTATTCCTAGGAAATGCCATTGAAGAGCCTCAATATCTTTCACCAACAACCATTTACAGAGATTATTTTTGTATAAAATATATAAATATATACACCTATCCTAAGTATTCAACTCGAATATTACATTTAGTATATTTTGAAATACTTATTCAGGAGTATATTCTGACAGGCACGTGAAACTCGACAAAAACCTAATTGTCGAAAATGCGAATTTCGGACAAATTGATACATTTAAGAAATGTACGTAATCCAACATTAACCTTAAAGCATGAATGATTATTACTTCAAAATTCCTATCTTACACAAATCAGTGTACTCAGGCTATATCTACTTATATCATGATCAGTAAGTAATGCTTATTTAGTTTAGAGCAGTCATGAATTATTCCTCGCCTTATATAACATTTTACTCACTAATTGTACTCCAGTATAACCAAATGTCGTGACTATACATGGTGCCGTTGGATCACATCACCTTTCATTCAAATGTAGTAGACTTGAAAGTTCACTTTAGGCAAATGACAAAGCTTCTTAAATGCTCAAGTTTTTCTGGAATAAATAACTTACGGATGATTCACCTTGGGTTTAAAGCTTTTATCGGAAAGAACGTCAAAAAGTTTTTGCCCGAGAAAGTTTCAAACATCAATGCTTCTTGAAGAATAGCTTGGAATTCTGAAAGCACATCTCAAAGCAAACCAAAAGAAGAGGGGAAAACTTTGAGCCCTTTTGATCAATATCTATTTATCCAACGACCCGATCCCCATTCATTCTACTCAAGTACAGGATCAAACTCTATTTAAAATATCATATTTTCCAGGAGGTCTTAAACAGCCTTTCTCAATTCCTTATTTTTTGGAGGGCGAGATAAATATATTTGTGAGGCGTAAGCGATTGGAAAGCTATTAGGCAAATTCCCCAGTTTATCGGACTTACAGCACCATTTCGAAGCAAACTTTATGTAAGTAAAAGGTACCCTTGAAATATTGTTTTTTTTCTTTAAAAGCTAGTTCAGGAAAAAACGCTAAAAAATAGAATTTTTGTCTAAATTTCATTAAGATAATACCAAAAGTATTAAACTATTCCGGACAAAATATTAAAAAATGACTGTTGGACGAAAGTGGTGCCTACTGAATGCATAAGTGAGTACTTGAAGCTTAGTAATCAACTTCTTTGACACATTACTTCGGACTTAAAGCATACATTATTCATTTAACACTCAATCCATTATCTGCCAACTTCATAGAAAAAATATATCACGAGTACTCAAAATAATTTACTTTCACTGGCTGGAATGAAGTATTTGAAAAATAACTAGTAAATGTTTGTATAAAATAAGCAGAACGTATTTGAAACCAATTTTCGGAGACTCTTAATTCCATTACTAAGCCGTGCATGTAGGAAATGTGACATGAAGTAGTCCATAGTAATGTCACACGTGATGGAAAAAATGAAAGAGAGGAGAGTGTTACATAGAGACGAGGATTTAATCGGTGGAAACCAATATAATGTATTTTATTTAAGAGTGCGTCATATAAAGACTCGTCTTAGCTTTGTCAACTATATGTTTTTATTCACCGCATTCCATTGAACACGCAAATATTTCCTATTAATCTGGTGTCATTGGACCGAAGATATTTATAATGTAATAATAGCATGTTTATTTTTTATACTCCTAGTCACCATGGCTCTGTGCATATTTTTAAGAATAAATACACTACAACTGAGCACAGTTAAGATTATACATTTTTATGTTGAGCGGGGTCACTCACTTGATATTCTGATGAGGGGGACGTTAATTTACCTGGGTGGAACCATTCCTTTAGAGTGTGCGTTTATCTTATGTAAACGCTCATGATATTTACCAATGTAAACCTCTTTATCAACCCAAATTAACTTATTCTTAAAACATTTGCTTCGTCCACATCTTCGTAGACTTAGAGAAATGTGTAGCTTGCTTCTCTATTCCTCACAATTTCGTCTAGTCGTGCAATAGCTGTTGCAATATAAAGTACTCTAACATTTTAACTTTTAGTTATTACTCCACATATTTTTAGTAGTTTTTTCAATAATGGAGACTACAATAGGTGTTGCAATTCAGTGTTTTAAAGATTTAATGGTTCTAAAATTACGGATGAGTAGGGTTCTGATTGTACATCATCGGAGAATTGCCCGTTAGATTCTTCCCTATTTAACCTTGGCTTAAAACGAAGTAATGAGCGTAATAGTATGTAATCAAATTGTCTATTTAACAATTTCTTTTCTCTTTGTTTCTTTGTATAAATACTTAATGTCATACGTTATAAGCGTTTATTCTAGGATATTATGCAAAACACGCGTTGGTATATGTGGATTAATCGAAACGACATTCCGCTGTGTAGGCCGGCGTAGTGAGGAAGTTTACCACCAAACTATTTTAAACTGTAATTGTACTCGGTGAGGTACTTTCATTTGGGCAATGCGTCTGAGTAATTTTAGTCTGTTTTGTCGGAGCACGTTTGAAGATGTCTTGTAGCTCGTAGAAACCCTTCACTGAGACTGAGATGTTTTATTTCACATCTGCAATTCCGATTCAGTCGTGGTGGGGAGTTGGTAAATGCTGAATACCTTCGTTTTCTTTTCCTATTGTCTGCAAGAGCCTCCTCCTAGCTTCGGAATCCCTCTATGTCATGAGAAGGCAGATAATCTCCAGAGCTCCCATGAGTTGCGTGGAAAAAAGCGACTCCGTCAGAGACTCCAAATAGGATTTTCGACGTATTATAAATTTCGAAGTACATCAACTACCTCTATAGAGTGACTTATTTTGTTTCGAAAATGTGATATTAGGGTTATTTATATACAGAGTGCTTCAAAAAAAGTAATGTCCAATAAAGTGTGCATCATAAAATATTTCATTTTCTGCCTGTTACATCCTCGGGAATAGCTCTTTGCACGTATTTTTTTCAGTATGGATTTTGGTAATTCTTTTTTCGCGAGAAGAGTTGACTGAAATTATTCGTTCAATTGCCTATTTAAAAATATATTTGGTTATCTTACAAAATGAATATAATATTCATCTAAATGTGTATGAATGCAAATTTAAATGAGGATTTAAAGGAGCTTTCTATATCTCTTGACACTTTAATAAAGTGCTAATATAGAGATTATTTTTATTTACGACAACTGAAATGTGCTAATTCTATCAAATAGCACCGCTAGATTGATCTGTGGTTCTCTTTGATCGCATTAGTGCTACTTGGCATTGTCATACGGGAACATTTTTTACTTAGCCACATTCTTTGGGACCTGCCATTTTTTCCCATGAATGCGTTAACAGTTTGGAGCCGGGAAGCATCAACCTCAGCAATACTGCATTGACGTGCGAAGTAGCAATTAGCAATCTCGTTAATCCTTGTTTTAAATCTAGTCAATGAAGAAAGTGCTTTACATTCCAATATTATTCTACGCTTTCATTGTATTTTTTCCCTCCCACGAATCGAAGCCACTTATGGCAGTTTGAGAAGCGTATGGCTCTGCTATTTCTTAACAAAATAATTACACTCACTCATTCTACAACGAAAATGATAATATCTCAACTTATTCCCAAATTTCCTAAGCGCAGTGCATAACCTTTGACCACCAAGTGGAAAATATCCTGCTAAAATTCCCTTCTTAGAACTTACTCCACGCAATATAATCAATAAAAGTCGTCACAACTTCGTGTTACAAAAACAATTAGTAATTGATCATACTCAACGGTATGGAAACACCTATTTTTTTACCTAAATATATTCCATACTTTCTTGTTATCCAGATTTTCGTCTTAGGTGGTAGACCTTCAGTTTCTCTGGAAATATATTGACATATTCTTATTTTCTCCTTGGCATGTGAAGAAGAGTTGCAGATTTTAAATTAATAGTTTTTTTCGGTCTTTGAAATACCTTGTCTAAAATCAATCAAGTACAAGGCAAAAAATACGATTACGTCTGAACATTAATTATGTACAAAATATAATTCTGTCCCTTGGCCGTGGAGGCTTCAGCAAGTGATTGGCGTGGTTTATAGGGCAAATCATTTATCTCCTTCTCACGGCAGTCACTGTTCTCTGGAGAGGAGACGAATATATCATGGGAGACGGGTAAAAGATTGCTTTCCCCATGCAGTTCATCTTCTTCATTTCCCAAGTGCATGCGTAAAACTTCCTTTTCTCTTCCTAAGTTGATCTTTTGCCCTCTTATCAATTTGTCCTATGATAATTTGTCAACCACGTATTCGGTCTAGGCGAAATTCTATGTCTGCGTGCGGCACTTATTTGATCAATCCACCCACACGGAGGCATTCTGAAAACGTCGTGGAGCTTAAAGGGACAGTTTTTCAATAACTTTAGGAAGAATTTCTCACTTGAAATCTAAGATTTACGTATGAAGTGTATTTTCTTTCATTAGACGAAGGGAAATAATTTCCATTCTCACCAACGGTAACATCATAGGCTAAACAATATTATTCAGCACATTGTAAACTATTCTAGGTTTATAGAATATTTGCCTACTAGTGATAGATTTTCACTTCTTGTCCAAGAGGTTTATATCCAGAGAAAGTAATGTGATAGGTTTAAATGCTTAGAGTTTTCAAATCGGAAATAATGAGTACTTTTCTTTTAATGACAAGGTCAACTATGTTTAAATCCAAGAGTATTTTAATGGTACAAATAGTTTCAACTCTGATAGGTACCTGATGATGACGCCGTAGCGTTGAAGCTATTTGTACCAATAAAATACTCTGTGGATTTAAACATAGTTGACCTTGTCATTATTTGAAAATGGACTTCCACAATGTTACGCCAGAACGGATTGGATTCACGAGTACTTTTCTCATGCATCATTGGCGGTGAGGCACTATGCCCTCTTTAGCGCGCAAATTGTTTTGGTTACAAATGTTTATATCGGTGTTTTCTTGAAATTTAGTTAAGCAAATAAGTACCGAACTGGCTGTTTTTTTCAATAATTTGGGCTGACGGCAAGTCAAATTATTTCTTGAACAGAATTTCACTCTTGCTCGAAATATTGTCTTTTCTTGTTTTTTGGAGTGCTGTATAGTCTTTAAACTGCCTCTGGTGTTTTACCCTTTGCACACAGTAAATGATAAGTAGAGATCGAGAAGTAATAACTTAAAGGTGTTTGACGTAGATAATTCGTTTTATCATGTTAAATAATTGGATTTACGTCTTCATTAGACGGTAAGATAAGCATATTTTACATAATAAGTATAATCAGTAGTAAGTAGATGAAAATAACTATGATCTCACTTTAACGTAGAGGGCTTCATTCTGTCGTTACAATTATAGTTTTTCTCCCTTTTTGTAAAGGGATAGTAACAAATTTTGATTGTACGATAATTTAATGTATTCGTTCATACTTAATGGGTAGAATTTGAGTACAAAAATTCATGGGTAAACTATTCGTAAAAAAACTAAAAATTAAATGTCGCTTTTTTCATAGACTCCATTTTTAATACTTTTTTAACCATGAAATCCGATCTCTAAGTCAAGTCAAAGATTGCAAAAAATATTTTAGGGAAATAATCCATTCAACAACGGAAGTTTCCTTTGATAACATGCTACCTTACTCTGTGTCATACGATTTTGATGGAAAATTGATTCCAATCATAAGTTACTTTAGCACACGTAGCCGATTTTAAATGCACAGGTATACGGGAAAATAATGGCATGGATCCTTTTGAACTTAAAACTCACGATAGTTTCTTAAATGTTTTGGCTTTAGATGTTTTGGATAAATTGGATCTAGTTATCTCCAATATTATGAAAAGGGAACATCGGTTCTCAGTCATATAATCAGATTCCATTTTTTTAATTTAGAAGTTTTCCTTGCCCACACAATTGCTTTCCCCCAATAGCACGGCCTCCTTAGGGTATTCCATCATCCCCACAGAGTTTTGCTTCAGATACGACCCTTTCCCGAGATAAATTAATGGCGCTATATTTCTCACAACTTTGGAACTTTAACAAGAGGTGTACCACCTCTTAAAATTTCTGTGTAAATCAATGTCGAAGGATTTATGTACATTTAAAAAGTGGCAAAGAATTTTTGAAAACCTGGGCCAGCATATTCATTCTTTGAACATTTCAACCCTTTGTTACTGGAGTTTGTGGTCTTTGAATACCCCTCGAAATCTTCATCAGTAAAAAGACAAATCTCGGCGTCTCGTGAACTATTTTGGTTGCGTCGCGATAAGTTATTATTCTGCCATTTTTGCATCAGTAAAATTAATTCGCTTCTTGGTTAATCCATTAATGCCAAGAGAAAAATATGTTTGACATTTCGTAAATTTGTGTATGCCCCTCTACTGGTGTACCTTACTCATGAAAATTATTTTAAAACATGATACATATACAACTTTTCTTTTGATAGCAACTCTAGTTACCAATGGGAAGTTTACGGGTCACTTTGTTTATCTATTAAAAAAGTGCTACTCTTACAAATTACGGATTATCAATCACAATAATATCGTCAACATATACGATTTTAAACCGCTTGACAGTGTTATTGTGGATCTGATGCCATTTTATGATGAAGGAAACATCATATACCTTTAAAAAAAATTCAAATGCGGGAAGAAAAGAAGGATTATGGATTAGGGATTAATTTTTGGAAAGCAGTTGAAATTTCCATCCAGTATTTTAAATCCAGTAGTGTGGTGTGCATTCTATTTTCCAAATGCTTGATTCAGTACCAGACAGTTAAAAAAATTCGATATTTGGTCTTTCCCGTTTTTCTCGTTTATGTACTATTTCGTAGGCTATCCTGCAGGCTTTTTGATGTCCCGGTTTACCTTCGGATATATAATAGGATGAAAAGAAATCAGTAGGATCCAACTAATCGGAAGCCATCACCACCAGAGCCAGTAAAATATTAGTGTGATGAAATGAGTCAGTGTTGAAAACAAAAACTAAGGAAGCATAAACATCCATGTAGCTTAAGGATGAAGATTAGCCATGGTGTAAAGGTGGAAGTGGATGCAATCTTTCTTGTTAAGCATGCACCGCATTGTGCATTTGAATATATTCATCCTTAGTTGGATTTGGCACAGTTTTCGACATAAGGCAAATTCATTCACCATTTTGTTCAGAGATAATTTTACAATGAGAAGCATGTCTATAATACTTTCCTTTCACTCGATTTTTTGACGAAGTTGGCCATGATGTATTGATTTGTCTAAGTCCAATCCAGTTGTTTTTTTCTATCCTATTAAGGTGTTATATCTAGATGGACCTATCTTTATCTGAAATTCTGCATATTTGTGCTTTTTTCATTTTAGCAGTCGATTTCCCCATCATCATCAGCCTCCCAAACTAGGGCCAGTATTCATTACTGGGTATAAAGCATTTGGTTATGTAAGATCGTCTCAAACGGAAACTAGAATGTGAGCTCTCTTTCAGGTTCATTGAATAAGGCAGTCACCACATTTTTTATGTTAGTTGTATCATCAATATCTCCTTATTTCTGGTCCAGCTCGATTGGTTTCAGGGATTAACCTAATAAATTTCTTCGTAACATTATGAAAAAGCTTCATGGAGTAGGTATTTGCAGCAAAAACTGCCATAACGTTTACTTTTGTCGACTACATTTTAGCCTGTAATCAAGCACAACGTTTTTTGCAACACCAGCACAGACATGCGGTCTCACAGACAGTTAGGTATAATTCAAAACTATTTCGCTAATTGATTATATATTTTTCTTTTTTGCGTTTATATTTTCAAATAGCCTCTTCTTTGTGTATATTATGTGTATTATACATATTGTTATATTTGTCAACCAAGAGTGGAATAATTTTTTTAAAGAGCTCGGCAAATATCCTAATTGGATGTACCTACCTATAACGATTTTCAAATGTTCGTTGAAGTTAAAGAAAAAAATTGATGAATAGTTTACGGTTTTTATAAAGTTTAGATCCTATTAAGGTTAAATCAGTTTAAAAGCTGATGGGTTTAAAAAAACTAAATGGTCAAAAATCACAGGAAACTGTATGTAATTAAAAGGTTTTTAATTTTACAAAACATAAACGCAGATATATGGTTTGATAGACTGCGGGGGAACATTAGACTGATACACATATTTGTAAATCAATCATAGAAAAACTTTATCGCAGTTGAGAGATTAGTGAAAGAGTATCGTAGTAGAAATTACTGAATTTCGAAGCATTCAGACACGAGGCGAAGGTGGGAGAACCGTATTCTGAAAATGGCGGCGATTTTTGAGACGACATGCTTGTGGTTACGGGTAGAACAAGAAATTATCTCATTGTGAATCAGTCTTTGGCGTGGCCGTACCAAAACTTTTGTTTCAGTCACTGCTCACTTGGTGAAATCGGTGGAGTAAAATTGTTTCCAATGCACGCTGCTCCCGGACTCTACGCCGCATCACCAGTGCCGTCCCTAGGGTATTGCGACAGGATCCGCTGCATAGGGCCCCGCATCTACGAGGGCCCCACCCGGGATTGCTTTTTTCTGATGGTGCGGGGAAACCCGCTTCTTACCCGACATTACCTACTGCTTAGTACGTATGTAAATTCCTTGAAATCGTTAGCCATTTTGTAGGTAAATTGCCTTTTTTCCATGAAATATGCTTAATAGATTCTACAATATCATAAAGGGAATGCAAAGTTAAGGGGGCTCCGACTTTCGTTTGCACAGTGCCCCTCATTCCCTTGGGACGGCCCTGCGCATCACCGACTCCGCGCGCACCCGCAGATTTGTCAACACCGTGGGCGTCTATTCGTCCACGGGATACCTGAGCAGCACAATACAGTGGTACCGTCGCTCCAGGTATCCTCTCACCTATCCAACTAGTCAAGCGAAGGTGTGTGTTTCGGACTCCGGAATTCGGTCGGCACTACGTGAGGCGAGAGACGCTTTGAGTTCCTTTGTCTGTATTCGCTGCTCGGCCCTTCCACCGAGGGAATGGAGGTGGCATGTTCACTTCTTACTAAATGTTGGATTTCAGCAAATCATTGTCTTATGTTGATATTAACTCCGAGGAGGAAATCCATACACAACGAAACAATTTCCATATGGCCTACTGTTCCGTTCATATTGATATTTTGCGTGGGTGTGCACTGTGCAGGATGAGGAATAGGACCAGGGCAAGGAATGAAATATGCATTCGCACCTGTTTAAACTCTGTTGTCATTAGAGGAAAAAGTGGGCCTCTTGGCTGTATTTTTAGGATTTGCTGCCAGGTTTGGCGGAACTTAATGCTTCCTTAGAACTGCATTATATCCATTTCCAAAGTGAAATTATGTAATTACTCTCAAGAGCGAAATATTTTAGTTAAACATCTTTTTTATATGCTCAAACTGGTAGAGGCTATACAGAATCACGTTCCAGTATCATCATTGTCATTTTGTGGGCTTCATTGGCCTATAAATTACATAGTTGGTATTACATACCAAACCAAATAGCTCGCCTCACTTCCTTACGAGTGCGAGTAAGTGCTGTACTGCAGTACTGATAGAGTTAGACGCTTTGAGTTCCTTTGTTTGTTTTCGCTGCTCGTCCTTTCCACCGAGGGGAGGGATGAAGAAGGCCGGTGTTCGGAGAAGATGAGCGGAGCCGAGTCAGTCGGACAAAAAAAAGGAATGCTCTCCTCCGGAAGAGATTTCCCGCGCGGCTTAGGGGTAGACCAACGAATCGAGGAGCCACGGACGAGAAAGCTTAGACGGCGGGACGAATGGCAAGGAAAAAAAAGGTCACTTGACACTTTCGCCCGACGCCAGGCAAGAAAGGTGCAGTGTTGTGAAGAGGATGGGACGCAGTTTGAAAGCTTGGGAGGGCACGGGGGATGATGAGCCCCGCAGGGAGAGCGAAGTTGAGGCGGAGGAAGGATTGCGGTGGTGATTTGTGGAGGACGGCCTCTTGCGAGTTCCGTGGTCTCCTTTGCTGACGGGAATGAAGCGATCGATGTTGTTATGTTTTATTCGTCGCGGAAATGTTGTCGCAAGTTTCTCTTTTTGAATAATAAGTTTAAACTTTTTTTCTCCACATTAAAAATTAATTTTCACGACCATGGTTTCGACGGTTAACATCACCATCAGGCGATGATGCTGTTACATGATTTGAAATCTTGACTTGTTAGATTACGATGTTACATGACACCTTCAGCAAGTTTCTCTGGTGGTATGGTAACTTCTTGCTTGCCATTGGTAATATATTTCCTCAACTAAGTGAAATTCGAGAATTAAATTTGGTTTGAGCAAATTTTAAGAGAGAAGATATTTTAAATGTTCTTCCATCGTAGGTTTCCGCGGCGTTCAGGTGAATTATTCTGCATTTTCGGGTTTACACCGCGTAGGTTGCTTTTTAGGACAACAGTTTCGCCCGTGTTCCAACGGGCGTCTTCAGGTCGAAGTACCGGGGCATCATTTCGGCCGCGTTTATATAGGCTTTCTGTTTCCCTCCATGCTGTGTGGTTGGTCATTTTCCTCCCGCCAAATCCTCTTCCATGCACGGGATAAGTGCTAACTATCTTCTCTGTTGAAGTAATCCTTTGTTTTGTTGATTTTTATGGCTTCTCTTATCAGTCTAGGATAATATCTTCGCTCTATGGATACCAATTTGGCCTCGTCAAAATTAATGCTGTGGCCAGGCTCGCTCCAGGCATGCTCAGCAATCGCCGAAAAACTGAATTGCTTCTTTCTGGTGGCCCTTTCATGCTCCTTCAGGCGTGTCTTCATGGAACTGCAAGTCTCGCCCATGTAGGACCTCCCGCACGAGCATGGCAACTGATAGACTCCCCCGTAGAATTGCTGAGGAATTTTGTCCTTTGGCCGTGGAAGTAAATTAGATACTTTGGTCAGGCTTTCCACGACCAAAGAACAACATTTGGAATATCACAAAAACAGTTCTTCATTATTTTCCAATCACAACAAACCATTTAAATATGTATATCTTAAATTGTAACCTATTGAATTTGTACAACCAATTTTAAATAATACAATCTTACATAAATTGTTGTGATTGCAAATAATGTAGAAATGCTTGTTTGATATTTCCAATGTAGATTATGGTGTTTTGGTGAAGAATAAGATTCATTATAAATATAAAATAAAATCAAAGCGTTGTTTTCAGGTGTATGAGTCCACATTTTCCGGAAAATCCTCAGCAATTTTGTTTTGTTCGGCTTGTCGGGGAAAATATTCCCCAGATGGTAGTTAATTTTAATAACCAAATCTCAAATGTTCGGCATCTTGTTTGAAGTAAATCGACTGATAATAATATTGAGTAAATTTCGTTTAAATTATGTTAATGGAAAAGGAGCGTGGTAATGGGCAATGATAAACACATATTTGACCATGAATTAGGAAAGGTGACTTGAGAAGATCTAATTGACACAATTAAGTTTTTAAAATCTGATATTGATGTTAACTTTCCTGGCTCCAATTTCCGTATTACTTGGGCCTCCCCTCCTTGAGGTGCCTTTGTCTCGCCCATAAGCTGGGACTACCACCTATTGGGGTAAGCTTTCACATTCGAGTTGGGCTACTGTATTTTTCTTTTGCGCGATACCCTTTGTTGGAGACATAGTCAATGCATGACCGGCAAAAAGTTTAAGGCCGTATTTACTTTTAGTTTTCTGAATAAAATAAGGAACGAAAGAAATGCCTTGCGTAATATACCTGATGATTTTTTTAAAAGACTCGCAGTTTTTAAAGAAATTTATGATTCCATGCACAAGAGTTAAACCCGTACTAAATGTTGGTTTTCTGCAAATTATTTTTTTATGTTGATATTAACTCCGAGGAGGAAATCCATACACAAACATTCTCCATGTGGCCCACGCTTCCGTTCACACTGATTTTCCGCATGGGTGTGCACTGTGCAGGATGAGGAATAGGACCAGGGCTAGGAATGAAATATGCATTCGCACCTGCTTAAACTCTGTTGTCATTAGAGGAAAAAGTGAGCCTCTTGGCTGTATTTTTAGGATTTGCTTCCAGGGTTGGCGGAACTTAATGCTTTCTTCCTCAACTGTATAATATCCCTTTCCAAAGTGAAATGATGTTATTTCTCTCTGTAGCGAAATATTTTAGCTAAAAATCTTTTCTATATGCTCTAACTGGTAGAGGTTATACTGAATTGAGTTCCAATATTATCATTGTCATTTTGTGGGCTTCATTGGCCTGTAAATTACCTAGTTTTAATGACACACCAAACCAAATATCTCGCCTTATTTCCTTACGAGTACGAGTAAGTGCTGTACTGCAGTACTGATAGAGATGGATAAAACTCTAGAGAAAACTAACAAGCATGGGTGCACAGAAAATATAATTACAGGGATAGGTCGATTGATGCAAATATCTCCTTTATTGAATTTCAATCAGGCAAAGAGCACTCAATTCCTTTCCTTTGGTCTGCACGAAGCCTCTTTCGAGGATGTTAGTTCACTGAAGAAGGAGCAAAAAATGAATTAAAGTCTCCTAAACGAGGAGAGGAGAATATCCGACATCCTTAAGGGATCCATTTCGCAGCCACCAGCGCGTGCTGAGCTTCGTGTATTCGGAGAAACAGCGATTCTATTTAGCGAGCGAGCGCATTGATATTTATGAGATCTCCCAGCAGATTTCTCCGCTCTTCCACGCTCTAGGGACTCGGGGCCAGAAAAGACGCCAACTCAGATGGCTGAGGGAATTTTTGCCGTTCGCGTCCGCTGACAGCCCCTGGCATTTCTGCCTCCGCGACTAAAATGAGATTTTGCCACGCCGGGATATGGCCTCGCACATCCTAAAATTCAGCCTCCGCCCCCCCCCCCCCCCCCACACGACTTCACCATGTGTTTTGTCTTCCGATGGTGATTCAAAAATTACAAATGGGTATGAAATTTTTACGTTTGAATCATCATCGGCTTCAAAAATTCTAGTTTCAGGGTCAACGTTATGAAAATTTATTGTTTCCAATAAAAGTTCTATGTGTATTCTCGCTAATATGAACAAATCTGTTGATGTCGCCTATGTGAGAAAACTGGTTGTAAATTTATTTAAAATCGTGAAAATACTCATAGCTCTTTTATTTATAACAATTTATTATTCTGGAAGTGTAACTCTGTGCATCACTCTGATTTAAATTGTGCATGAGAAAACTTTTGATTAAGAAATTTTATATATAAAACAAGGATATATTTTACATGGAATGATTATTTATTACGGGGTTATTTAATGATTTGAAGTCCTCAAAACTAAGCAAACTGCTGGTGATAATTGGTTGATCATAAGCTATTTATTTTAATAATCCTTAATCACCGTTGTAATAGTAATATAGATAATAATACTAGTAAAATAATCTAATCACTGGAATTAATAGTCCTTATGACGAAAAGAAAGTGTTTTTTTAAACGAAGGCAGGAAGGTGTGGTGGATATGACCCCGTGGCAAGACCGAGAGGAGTTTATATCAATTATTCATCGGGAAAGCATAAAATCATTCATCATCAGTGAAAGTATTAATTTTCTTCCTTGGTTGTAAATCAGTCCGATCTAAACGAAACTGATATTTGGTAGAAATTTTCTAAATCATTTATATATTATTGCGTTAACAATAATGGATGACATGTGCCATCTACGTGACCTCTCTCATTACGAATGACTACGTAAGAGCTCAATGATTGATAAAGCTTTATTACCGTTTCCGCGTTTCAACAAATCAAACGTCAGATTGTTCATTGGTCATCAGTGTGTGTATAGACTCTTTGTCACTGTATTGTAGGACAATTCTCTTGCTGGGTAATCTGGGGACGAGGAGCGTAAATGCAGCTTTCCGGCAGTATTTCGCTCCTTTACTTGAATTTCTCCAGCATGCCCTCACTGATGGCCATCTGCTACTAACCCAGAGAAGTGTTGTGAGCCACCCGCATAAACTGTTGGCCATCCAATGAAGGTAGGTGGCCACACGATTACGCTGTACGAGCAAAACCATTGGCTTCATATTGAAGAGCTTTCGTTGAACTTTCTGGACTCACTGAAAGACCCATTAAATGTTTGAAGTAAGCCGCAGGTTATGGAAAAGGTATAAGGATATCACAGCCCCAATTGCGCGTAATATATTCCTTTTAGGGGAAAGGCAGGGAAGTATATTTTTTTCGTGGTTATTGGACGTAATCACAGAAGACCTTTAAATATGCTAAGTTTGATTCCGTGAGTTTCTTTTTTCATAGCTGGAAATAATAGATAGTAATTTAAATATTCAATTGAATTTGTTAATTAAGCTAAAGATTAGTAATTTCATTTAAATTTAATAGATGATACAATGTTTAATGTTTCTAAATTCTTTTGTGCAAAAAGGATTTTTCTGTTAGGGTTAAGTTTTTTTCGGTTGCTTCAAAATAAAACCAGTACATCATTTGGTGATTCCGGGTACACCATAATTTTAAGATTTGATTCTGACACTTTAGGTCCAAAGTCGCTGAAGCGAGGTGTATTTCTCCCTACCATACACGAAAGAATAATTTTGTGTATCGAAATGCATCTCCAAAACTCCTATTTTCAACGTCCATGACGCGAAAAAAATACTAAAATTTGCCGGCCACACAGCCATCGTCTGCTGTCATTCATCATTGAACAATGTTTAGTCGCTAGTAACATGAATGACGGAGTTGCACTACCGCAGATAAATGCAAGGTTGGTATTATTTTTGACACGATTTTTACAGATAATAAATTGACTTTTTAAGAGTCGCCTGTGACTTTCAGCGATTCCCAATTACGCCCAAAAAGTTTTTATCCCATCTTGAAAAAAATGAAAAAAATAAAATGTGTTTAATTATTTTTTTAAAAACATTTATTCAAATCCGTTAATATCTTTTCAACTTTATGCATGTGCCGATTTTAGCATTTTAAATTAAATATAACAACTCATTGATACAGCTTTGTTTGCTTAAATAATTAATTCGCAAATCGGTTATCCATGAAATATTTTTTTTTCTTTTTATTGGATTTTCGTTGAAAAGAACATCACCTATGAAAAAAGTAGTAATTAGCCAATTCGTGTTAATGGAGTAATAATATTGATGCATAATCCTGATTGGGGTGGTAACAACCCATTGGGCACACCTCGGATAATCATATTCCCCGACTGTAGCCACACGGCACATGCCTACGTTTCCACTAAAACTTCCTTTT
Organism: Pyrrhosoma nymphula; assembly: GCA_963573305.1. Taxonomy (NCBI): domain Eukaryota; kingdom Metazoa; phylum Arthropoda; class Insecta; order Odonata; family Coenagrionidae; genus Pyrrhosoma; species Pyrrhosoma nymphula. The sequence goes on along the minus strand of OY754332.1, from coordinate 96,701,687 downwards.
AAGGACTTTAATACGTATATTTTATTAGTTATTTCAATATCTTTCTCCTTCCTTTCTTTCTCAATGACCATGAACAAGGCACAAGATCAAAAGCCTCAGTGGTGTGTGGATAAAATCTGGAACTATGCTTGTAATATGGCAAATTATATACTGTATGCTCACGAGTGGGACAGCCGAAAAATTCATTTTCTTTTGCAAAGGGTGGCAAGACCAAAAATATTGTAAATCCCAAAGCACTTGAATGCATTTTTTCAACTTTTTATTTAATACACACAAAATCACTGTCACTCATTTATTTCGTACATGTAAATTGGTCGGCTTTGTATATATGTACCTACTTTGGAAGAAAAAGAGGCATTGCAACGCATGTCGGGCATATTGAGGGCATGTGCAATCTGGACAGACTTTCATGAAAGCGAAAATTACGAAAACGCAGACCTACGCCTACCTGAGCGGCGCCACTGGACGGGCAGACACTACAGAGAATGCGAGAAAATAATGTCCTACCCCACCTAGACCTAACTCGGGCAGATCAGCATAACTCTGTTCTTTTTTGCATTCTGGTGGGGGTCCGGGGACGAAGCCGCCGGCATAGGAGGGTCCAGGGGGGCTTCTTCCCCTGGCTAGCCGCTGCGGTGAGCGAAGCGAGCCGTCAGCTGCTAGTCTGTATATAAATTTCATTGGTAATTATATTAACTGTTTACATTCTATATTATTTGGTATTAAATGTATAGAAATATTTGAAAAGAAATAGATCTGGGCTTAATGGGTTGAATACCATGATCCAAGAATCTGCGAATGTATTCATTAGTGAGTCGTACGAACATTGGCCATTATTCATTGACCATCGTTGGTTCCATAGCGATTCAATTACTGATAAGCCATGAAGCCTATTATTTAATGAATATTAGGGCCATAATTGCAATTCATTCAATGGTATACGAATGAATCCCCGGTACACGCTCGACTTCCGCACGCCCATGCTTCCTCGTTGCCGACTTGTTTGGCACACGTACGCCGGACTTTGGAGCGCTAGGGGCACCATTGGACAATGCATCCACCCCATCTAAACTCCCCACACCCCCGCATACTCAGCCAAGAAACTTTTGTTCCGTTTTCGTTCGATGGAGTCACGAGGATAATGTAATTGGATTAATTTGAGAGTCCAGGGCATTCAGACATCTCATTCCTATTTTTCCCCACGCCTAATTACGCGCCCGGATTAGCGAATAAAGCCGAACGGCTGCAGTTCTTTTCTGTCCCATTGCTTACCCCATTCATCGACGTAATACAGTTTGTACAGTCAGAAGGAAGACTTCACTGATTTACGTATAAAATGGGTGCAGCGTATCACCTAGAAGTTAATCACTCTAATTAATAATAAAAAGTTTTTGCTTCTAAATACTGACCTTAGAGAATATTGCTTTAGGAAGGAAATTTACTCTGGTATAGAAAATAGAATGACCTTTCTCAGCCCCCGAAAAAACAATTGGCCATTTTCTTCTTCACGTTAACATCATTCATTCATTGGTGCCTTCGCCTGTGATAATTTAGGATATTGAGGGTATTACTATTTGCTGGTTAACCTCTTTAATTTCTTTAACCCATTCACATTGCATCAAGACTAAGTGACCATCTACCGTCATTTACATCAATTTTCCATGAAATGGCTTGATGCAAATTTGGAAACAAGGTCTCTCTTCCCTGGCGATTTTCTCAACGATTTTCAAGGTGTTTAAAATGCGTTTGAAGGTGCTTATAAGGCGTTTATAGGCGTTCTTACGGCTCCGGCAAGGTGATATGTTACGCTGTCCAGCGGACGGCGCTCCCTAGCACCCCCGAAGCACCTTATAAACACCCTTGACCAGACATTTCCAAGGTGATCGCTAGGTGTTGATTCACACTTTCGGGCGGAGGCGCTCCGAACCACCCCCGAAGTGCCTTGACATCACCGTTCTCAAGACGCTTCGCTTCGCATACAAGGTGTTGTGGTGCACTGTGAGCAGAGGCGTTCCGGAGCGCTATTGCAGTGCCTTTGGACTACACCTTAGGAGGTGTTGTGCTTCAGTTCAAAGGCGCTTCAGATCGCCCTCACGAAGAGAGCGATTCAAAGCGCCATCGAAGTATTTTTGGGTGTCCTTAGAAGGCGTTGTCACAATGCTCGAAAGCGTTGCTACACGCTCTCTAAGAGGGGCACTTCAAAGCGCTACAGTGCAGAGATAGGCGCTAAGGACACTAAATTTCTTGTTTTACACATCCGGTGGGATAATAAGGAAACATTTGTCTAAATTCAACAAATTCTTCGATTCAAGATGTTTCCTTGCAACCAGATGAGACATGCTTTTTGGTACTGTTTTTATTCAAGTAATCGGAAGACTTTTACCATGAATAATACAAGTGGTAACATTTTAGTCGCCATTGCATCGTTGAGGTATTTTACTCACAAGCATGCCTGTAGTTGTGTCCATCAAAATACACTGCCCGTGTATGACTTCAGGCTGCATAATCTCTAAGCCTTCGATATTTTCTACTTTTTGAATGTGTTGAATGATAACATCTTCAGTTGAAAGAACGGTATTATCTGAGAGCACAATATTTTCAACCAGCAATTGCACACTATAAGCTGCAGACAAACAAATAGCTAATGCCAGCACTATTTTACCAAAATCAGAGTACACAATTGAATCGTCATTTCTCTTTCCCGTAGAATACGTAAAAGTTGTTATTGTTTTACCCTTGAATAGCATGCGGTGATAAAAAAGACACCTCGACGGTTGAAGGCCATTTATTTCAAGGAACTGTCTCTCATTCGGACATAGTTCACAAATCTGGCTTGCACCTAGAAAAAGACAGTTATCAGAGCGCTTAAATGTAATATCTTTGGTCCAAAACATCTTGAAATTGGAAAGGAGATTGGAAAAATCTTGTTTATTCTCAGTAATATTGCATTTATATTCATAGTTTGTGGCAATACAGGTTTCAATTAATTGATGCCAAATAACTTTTATCGCGATGTGATGGTATTTCCTCAAACTATCACGGAATATCCATTTAATAATTAGTTCTCGAAGTCACATTAACGCACGAAAGTGGCCGTATATATAAGACTTTGTAGCCGCTGAGATTTCGATGTCAGTTGTGTATATATGCGCGTAGAGCCGTACAATGAAGTTAGGTTGAAACTAGGTAGGATATCAACAAACTATAGTATGGTATCGCGTAATAGTACATTCATAATAAGTAATTGTAAATTATCATTTTTTATTTTGAGAGAGCATGGAACCGTGCAAGGCACTCCAAGGTGTTGCGACAGCGCTGTAGGCATCCGTTCAAGGTCAGCGCGGCGACTTCAGGAGCGCTGCGCAACGCTGTGGACGGTGCTTTTCAGCACTCTCAGAGCGCCATACAACGCCTCGTAAGGCGCTTCCTAAAACACCTTTAGCGTTCACAATTTCACCATCGAAGCGCCTTCACAGGCGTTACGAGGGAGTTTGCGAGACGCTACGAAACGCTTTACGACGGTGTTCTGAAGGCGTACCAAAGGAGTGGAAAAAAACGCCAGGGTTGTACTTTCAGATTACTTTAGTAAAATTAAAGTACTTTAAGACAGCTTAAGAAAAATCAAATTTTCAAAGATAATTCAGTTTATATTGTAATATCTTAACCTACAGTGGTACGGTTATCAGCTTAAAATATTCGTTCTGTTTTTATTCATCGCAATATTCAGTTTTAATTCCCTATTTCTCTTTTCTTAGCATTTTCAGTCATAACGATACTATTTTGCCACCTAATTGAGTCGTAATCTGTGATCCACTAGCTTCTTTTGGTAAATTAATCTCAGCGCAACTCTCGATCTATCTCAGAGTTAAGCGGTGGTAACCACCAGAAGTGAATAATTTTTTCATATAAACGCAAAAATCAAGATGCCAGAACTGAAATGACAAAAAAATCATTGTGCTGTGACAAAAATTTGGCTTACTCGCTGCAATGGTTCTGGATTAATAAAACGTAAATTCATTGCCACCCTCTCTTTTTTTGTTTTGGTGATTGGAAAGTGAGTAATCGTAACTAAATTGGTTCAGGTCCGTAAAGCTGCAACTCAAATATTTATTCAAGCAAGAGAAAACTTGAGCTTAAATGGGCTGGGTGTCAACTGAAATTATCATTCTTTTCTGCTGTGTCAATATCATTTTTATGTTTTCCTTTGTGAGAATAGATCAATTATACGCTATACGATGACGCGGGCATGAAATGTAATGGACATACCTCCATAAATGATGTCAAATAACAACTTATGACTTTCCACCTGATGTGTGTTGCATGCAGTTTTTTGTATAATTTCACTTTTCATTTCAAAACTCTAAAGGTTGAAACACTCATTTTAGTTACAGCAACAGAAAGGCTTCCTCCAAAATCCATTCCTCTAGAATGTTAAAGAATCTTCTCAATTAAATTAGTGGAGAAAATCGACATTTGGTGGTATTTTACTACGTTAAACATGATAAAAAGAAATCGTTTGGTACTATTCCAGATAGGTCGATATTCCGATGAATTTGAATCATACCAATTATTATGCCAATTTTACCTTTATAATGTCTTTAAGATCCAGCAATCTATTGAAAAAAAGAACACAAGTGTAATAGTAGTATTTTGTATTTCTCATCCAACTTAAATGTCAATAATCACGAAAAACTACATTAAAATATTTTTTTAAGCCTTACCGTGGCAAGAAATCTGATGATGCTTAAGGAAAAAATCCCACTCATGAAGTTCATCAGTTACCTACCTGCAAATATTGAAAATTGCAATATTGCAAATAAAAATGCAAAATAAGCTTTATTGGGCCCGTCACTTGCTTGAACCCAGCGCACAGCTAAATGAACTATCATCAGAGAAATTAGATCCTGTGTATATGTTCTACTCGCTAATGAGCGTTTGAGGGATCTGAATTCGGTTTAGCTTAAAAAATAAATTAGCTTTGACGCAGAATAGAGCCAATTATGCCAAGCCTGCCATAAACCTGCACATAAATGCACGTAATATCATTTATTTTGTAGACTCGAGTGTTTTGTGCGTTTTTTATAACAAAGAAAAGTTATATACAAAGTTATATCTTCCACGCGTAATTAGTTAAAAATTGCTTGCATTTATACAGTAACAAATGAAATATCAATTCGTAACATGTATATTAATATGAAACAGCCAATATGAATCGTAGTTAAGTTTTCATTCAATGAGAAAGTAAACTGGGATGTTCTATATTTGCCTGAATGTTATTCTAAAACCATAGTTTTTAAGACATTTTGAGGTCCCATGACTTTGGTAAACCTGTTTACTCCTTCGGAAATTATGAATTTTTCCCGATATTAACTCACTACTTGAACTTGCGACCATGACTTAATGTCCTTTTCTTCGTCTTGACTGAAAATACACTAGCTAATATAGCCAGTGACAACAGCGCATCTTGGTGTGGGAGTCATTTGGTTACAGGCATGAAAACATTTGATATACAAGCTTATTAGTGACACATGATACAAGTCTTAAAAATATCCCAAGTATATAATATACCACATATGTTAATAAATACGTCATAAGTAAAATACTCCAAGTATACAATATACCACAAATATTCATAACAACCCCATATATAAAATACCCCAAGCATATAGTATACATACTGTAAATATTTAAAACATAAAAATTATCCCAAGTATATAATATACCCCAAAAAAGTTTAAAAGTTTTTAAAACTTTAAAATATTTTAGGATTTTCAGAACAGAAGTGTCCCGTTCATAGTTTTTCTCCGTTACAGAAATCCACATTGTATTTAAATATGATGAATGGATGATAAGTGATCATTGTAATTCGCATTATGTTCTCTGCACGGGTAAAATAATCCTCTGAATATTTGCAGGGGAGAATTTAATTTAAAAAATTTTGATATGAGCCTATGGTAAAACTAATACTTCTTATCACTGTTGTCTTTGATTATTTCAAATTTGCGGGTATCGTTGTCCTGGGCTTCATCTTAAAGTGGCTTACTCTATTTCTCAGTGAAATTCAATATTGCAGGCTTTTAATATAGAATATTTTTTTGAGTAATTAAAAATTCGCAATATTTCATTCCAACAAAGGGATTAATATTTAAAAATTAGATAGTCAATGATGGTAGTTTTGACCCGTCACAGAAAATGTTGTAAGAAATTACAGAGAAACATTTATTGTGTTCTGTTAAATTTAAGAGCACTTCCTTCTCCATGGATACATTTTCTCAGGAGAACTTTTTTACTGCAACCTTATTTCATTTTAACATAACCCAATTTTCAAAATTATTTATGAATTGGGTTTTATTAAATTGCACGCGTTACTTGGTACCTTAATTTCAATTGCACTTAAATATTTCGATTACACATTGACTACGAGAAAATAAATAGAGGAGTTTTGGCTTCAGAGCATTTGCTTAAGCATTAAGACAACATGTGCGCCACATTCTCACAATATGTTCAAAATGTTTTTGAATAAATACGTGCATTAGTTACATACATTTGTGATAAATTGACGATTTTTCTGCATAAATATAATTTCAAAGGCTGTCTAATGCTTTTCCACTTGAATGCTATTCCTCTCGTATTTTAAAATCCAATATTCATATTGATTTTTATAAGCAAACTTTATATCAAAAGAAGTGAAGGAAATAATCATATAAGTTTAAATATATGTTATGGATTAGGTAATTTGGATGGAAATTTAAAAACAACCCTCTGAATAGTGACAGAGAACACGTTCCTTTTGAAGGACGCTCTTTCACGAGGTCATATAAATTTAAGTTTTAAGTAATTCCTTAAGCACCAAAAGTAATATATTACCTGCATTATAGTGCAGACCATGGCAGCCGCTGCCTTGATTGGAACAACACCGTCATAATGTGGAGGTCTAATTTGATGAAGTAGTGATCTCTCCTTTGACCAAAGGACACCTTTGTGGGAGGCATTACCGGTTCACCTGATGTTCGCTAACTCACTTTGTCGGTTTCCATTTGGGAGAACTTCACCACAGTGTGTGTCGTTAGAAACAGCGGTTTAAACCCTTGCCCTATCACCTTTAAAGCACACTCTTAATTGTATTAGAATAAAGTGGATTAAATGAATGCAGGCCACAATGATGTTTGTAGCCCGCTTTGAATTAGCCCCTGGATCCCTTGAATCCTTGGAGCGATTTCTACCCTTGCTTTGGTCGTCTTCCGCCCCCCCCCCTCCCTTTACCTTCCCGCACCTCTCCCTCCACTCTCCCTTGCGCGAATGTCCTTTCCACCCCTCCTCCAATAACCCCGCCCCGCTATCCTAATCCCCGCACCCGCCCCAGCCTCTTTACAGCTTTCCGACCCACCCATCTTATCACACATGAACTCCCAACAGCGAGACCAGGTCGAATTATGGCTTTCCTTTCTTCGTTTTCGCTATAGGGAATTTGTACAATCTCGGGGAAATTTACCTTGGCTCACGGCGGGCTTGTATAGCCCTCTCTCTCAAAACTCTCCTTCTTTCTCCGTCTCTCTCTCTCCCCCACTCCCCCGCCCACACCTTCTTCTTTTGTTTCACCCCCCAACTTTTCCCTTCACGCAATGCATTTTGCGTCCGTCTTTTTGGCCTCCTCGCTTTTGTTTGGTTATTCCGCGCCGCACAATGAATTATCCCGGCGATATAATGCGGCCACTTCCGCACCACCGGGGCCGGGGCTCGCCGTCGGTGTTATTCACTCACTGACTCCCCACCCCCGAGCCGTCCGCCCCCCCCCCCCCCCGCCTTCCACCCCTCCACCCCCGCCGCCCTGATCCGCTTTCCATCCAGCCTCCAACCCCGCCTCCGCCCCCCCCGCCCACTGCCGGGCACTTTGTGCTCTGGGATTGTCGCCGTGCATGTTCGGAGCGTGCATTATTCCCCCCGCGGTGATACTTAATGAAGGAAAGAACTGGGTCTCACAAAAGGCATTTAATCGGATGTAATAGCCACAGTGAGCATCCAGTTCTCATGCTGATGGCTGGCGGTGTGCTACCCTCACTATCCCTGTAGTTCTTCAGTTGCAAGAGCCGATATTTTGTTTATTTTCAACTCAATCCTTATTTTTTGACATGATACTATTTTTATCTACATCTTTATTTAATCTGCCGGAATTGCATAAGCTAACTACTACCTTTGATTCATAATCCGATTTAGAATTGTAGAATACCGGCGCATAAAGCATGTTCACTAGCATATCAAGGAATCCTAATATTTTACTTTAACGGAATGGTATAAGGAATTATAGTATTCAGGTTTCTGGTTCTGCGATTAAATTAATTAATATTATGCGACAGTTTCTTTCTCAGTCGGGCTTTTAATTAAAAGCCCGACGAAGCCGGCAGCATAGCACGGCGAAGCTGTCGCATAATATTAAATAATTTAATCGCAGAACCAGAAACCTGAATACTATAAACATGAGCTGCGAAAATCTGCAAAAAAAGGTATGAGGAAGTGTTTCATTATGTATCATGATTACAATTCGCAATTCCTCACATATTTATTACAAAAACGACCGGTTTAGTAACAGAGTTACCTGAAAATATATTATTTTCATTAAAAATATGTTATTTTAATTGTTACGTATGAGAAATCTGGTAAATGTAGGATTTACATTTTGTCCATGATTTATGAATTTTATCACGGTTTTCTCTACTCATTCATACGTTGTCATTTCTCCTCTTCTCGCCTTCTTGCATCTTTCTTGTAATTTTTTTTAAATTGTTACCTTTGAATTTGAACTGAAGTTATCTACTTATAATTTCAATAATTTAATAAATGGTGTATTTTTTTTCGACGGAGTTATGCTAACTTATTCGTTTATTCAGAAATTGCTTATCAACTCTTCATGAGTAGTTCTACTTCCCATCATGGTGAAGACATTCGGTTTTTTTCTCTGATTTTTAATTAACAGAATACACAACTTCAAAAAATATTGCAAAAGAAACATCTAGCGATTCAGTGTTGGAGAATCATCTCTTAATTTCCTGTTGTTGCATTTTTGTACATTTTTAGAGAGACAAAATTGCACACGGTCCTTTAAGCTTAGCCGTGTTTTCCGCAAAAAAAGAAAACTTCCGCTCAATTTATAATTCGTTAGCGTATTTCAATATTAACAAATTAAGTTTTAACTTGACTTTCAGGAAAATATTTTCTGGCTTATCGGTCAGCATTTTACGGTACACAGCGCGGTTGAAAATATATCTCACTTTCAGGTTTTCTCCATTCATCAATGAACGTAATTCCGCCGCTTCCTAAAGATAATTTCGGCTTATGCAGCAGGTGATAAAAAATAATCAATAATCGAATGTTGTTGATGCTCGATGGAGGCATTCGCCAATTTCGTATGCATAATTTTGAATTCATATTCTCATCCCGTTGCACCCATTGTGGAGATTATTACCCATCAATAATCGAATTAGAAAGATAAGCACCATGGATTAGCAATACTTTCCGCATATCAGGCATGAATTTTAATTTGTATTTGTTTCTCCTAGTTTCTCACTCATGTGGTGATTAACTTCTTGTCGTTTTGGTCAGTTTTGCGGGAGCTGGAGCGCATGGAGTCCCTTAGGCTCAGATATGTGTATTTCTCTTAATAATTCCAAGCTACTTTTTAATGCCAGGGCACCTAATTGGCACACGTGAGCTTGCTTCTGGTCGAATGCTACAGAGAAGATATCAAGTACAGCCAAAGAACTGGTTCATCATTTTACTTCATTTGCACAAGCCTTGGCACTGGGTTCTGTTCTAAAAAATTTCTCGCACGTGTCATAAGATCCCACCCCACTCCTACTTAGTTGGCTTTTCCTGCTTCCTTCACCCTCGCAGTGATCCTTTCATGGCATGAATTAACTCCATTGCCCAATATTTTATCTCTCCCTCTCTTTTGTGGAGCGAAATAAGTATCGTGCATTACAAAGGAGAAGAAATGTCCTCAGACTTCTTTGTCAGGGAACAAAACGTGCTGAGGAGTTTTATTGCACCCTCATAACAAAAAGGTAGCGTCTCACTCTTGCGTGACTAAATGAATGTCTTAATTGATGCAAATTACCACAAAAAATTAGTTGAACCTCGGATCACTCCGTCTTTCATTTGTGCAGACATGTCTATAGCTTGAATTTATTGGCTTTAAATGTGAAAAGAAAGGTATCTGCAACAAACGCTAAGGTAATTGAAAGCTTTTTAGTACTGAGTGGTGTCTTGGTCACTTTGATTTTGAATATGTACATTAAAAATAAATGTAAAGGTGCTGGGAACGTATATGTAATAAAGATTTTGAATAAAATTTTATCCGTTATTGCCTTTAATTCATTAATTAAGTAAATATATTATAGATTTTTAGTGCAATGCTTTATGTCAAAAAAGAAGATTACGTATATTCTCATGCAGATTCTGGGATTCATTAAACAAACCAAGGCATCGATACTACTTACTTTAGGTGAAAAATAATTAATTATTTTAGCGTGATGACACACGGAATATTAAAATACTTGAATAATTTTCAAACTCGCAGTATTTCTGAGAACGAGCGCCCTGAGCTCAGAGTAGTACACAAGCCCTTGGGCTCCAAAATTAGTCTATTTATTTAAAAAAATTATATCAGGCTTTATCTGCTTTTATTAGTGTAACTATGTTTTAATTAACTGACCAAATCTTCCAAGTATTGTGTAACTGCGAGCTTGGAATTTCTTTGAGTCACATCTCTCTCCTCTTACATCAGAAACTAGGGAACCAGTCAGCCGCTATTTACTAATGTACTTCAGCTTTGACTTATTTAAAAATATTTGAATTTTTTTAACTGCCCAAAAAAACTATTATTTAATATAAATAACGGTTAATAATAAACTTTTCCCTTAATTCACTATAGTTAGCCGTTTTTAATCATTCGATAAATGTTCAACGATTAAAGCATCTACTCTATAAGCCTTATATAATATGGCTTACCTATAGTACTGTAATTTTGTCGGAATTTTCGCGGATAACGCTCCTTTTATGCCAAGTAGGCCATCATTAAAGAACTTAATACAATCTCTACTAAAACTATACCACAGGTAATTCCGTTCACCTACAGCTCAATAACTCGCGCGATAAAGGGATTCACTGATGAAATTCGGAGCAATAAAGATAGAAATAAAGGAGAAGGTGGATGGGAGAAACTGCTTCCGTTTAATTTGGAAATTAAAATCTCCCAATTCGGAAACCCTAAATTATTTTCCCCCCTCGTGTGCTCGGAAACTGGAGGAGCTTGTATATTTTAGCTGGTAACTGCCTTCTCCTAAAAATGGGATAGAAGGCCGCGTAATCACGACCGTGGAATTGCGAGATTTTTGCATCTCCACGGAATTGCCTCGCTCACCGGGAGAGTGGGATACGCGTTGGGTAGGTTGAAATTAGGACTACCATTATTGCATCGCTGGCTGTGGAAGTCGCGGTAGGCTACGTGAGTTCCAAGTGCGCATGAATTATCGTGATATGTTCAAAAGCTTTTCCATAACCACGTTCCGTGGCACTGTTTCTTATTTTATGTGCAGAGTGGCCAGTCATTCCTCGGCCGAATGACGGGCGGCGCGGCACATAATTGGTCTGTCTGTTTAGCCGCGCTCGCTCCGAGGGCAGACTTCAGCCGGAAGCGGAACAGATAATTTGCACGGAGCCGCGGGAACCTGTGAATGGCTGCCTTTAGGTGTATTATTTCCGTCTATTACCATTCCACAGGATAAATGGAGTTCCCATAGTCATCCATAGTTAGACGTAGAAATTTACTCTCCGATTGAATATTAATGGATGTGTCACATGAGTAGTAAGTGTGCAGTGGTCAAACATTTTTTAGAGAAATTATTATTAAATACTGGTCATTTTCTTATTAAGATGATAGTGAAATGTAACAAAAGCGGGAATCTTGGATGAGATCAGAAGACATTTTCAGAAGCCAAAATTCAAGCGTGATATTGATTAGTTCAACCTAAATTTTCCCAAGGCTCAATAAGATCAAATACGCTCTGGAATAGCCTATAAATCATTGCACAACAAGATATTTTTATAGGAAAAATTTTAAATTCCATTCCTCGAAAATACAGTTGTAACTGCATGATACAAGCAGCTATTTGGCATAATTGTAGTTGTACATGCTATCAACGCAAATACGGAAGCAAAAAGCAAAAGTTAATGGAAACAGCAGATAATTCTAACAGAAATATTTTTTTTAAATATGTTATTTTAGGTTGTGGAATTAGCGTTCAGGTGAATTAATTTGTGTGGTGCAAAATATCTCATTTCGCGAAAGAGTTTTAAGGAATAGAATTATACGAATATAAAATGTATGTGCTAGATGGCTTAAACTACCTTTCCTTGAGTTAAAATCCCATAAAACTAGAAAGGGATTATTTTTCTACCCGAGATTACGATTGTTTTCCAAATGCCCTTTCACCTCTGTATGCAGCACCCAAAATTATTGTTTTAATTAAGTACTTCCGGATATAGGTATAACTTCACCTAATGCCATTAACCATTACCTGAGCCACGCATAACCTAGGAACTAATTTAGCTCTTAACTATTGACGTGCATTTATTCTCACACAACCAGTGACGTGCAGTTGGTGGTAAAATTCAGAAATCGTTAGAAGTTTTCGCTAGATTTTAAAATAAGATCACGAATATAAAATTAAGAATGTTGAATAACAAAATATAATTGAAAATGTTTCATTTATTGCTTTTTCCTGCAATAGATCAAAATTAATATATTTTTTTTTAATTACACACCTCCATATTGGCACAGGTTTTAAAAATATTTTTTTGCTCATTATAAGCTCACTGGTTTTCTGCACTTGAAACTGAAGAAAGAGGTTCTCCTATTTTTTCTTATGAATGTCATAGTCTGTATGTAATCCACTTCTCTAGCGTTTCTTCAACCTCCTTTACCTTTTCCAACGGTAAGGGGAGAATCTGCCCTTAACTAGCTCTTACCTGTCTTGGTGGTCTAGGATTTGACTTTCTCCTTCTGAAGTAGGGCCTTACTAACTCTGTAGCTATTGATTTGATAAATTTCAATCTCGTCACATCCTTTTTGTCATTTGTAGACTGCTGAAGCACAAAAGAGTTTACAAATGAAATATCCAATACCCTAAGAAACCCTGCCATTGGCCAATTCCTTGTCCTTCGGCTGGATGAGTAGCTACAACTTATTTTATCCCATATTTCTACGCCACGCTAGGTCGACTAGGTCGAAATTCTATAATTTCTTATACCTCTGTCTCCTCGTCGCTCTCCCTGTGGTTCATTGAGGAAACCAAACAAACATCCCTGTTTCCCTTCGGAACAAGGGATACTAGAGTCATGTTGGATGTGAATCAATGCCGTGATGAGCCTACTCCTCGCCCTTTGGGTGGCTGTAGGTACCTGCCTTCTATTTTTCCTAATGGTGCCAAAATACATCAGTCTTTCAACTCTTCTACCAGCTCAATAGATGCAAACCAAGATCCTTGAAGGCAATTATCATTTCATCAATGCATACTCTAGTGCATAGCAGCGTTGGGAGTTTCTGTATTGTGCGACGAAATAAATCGGAAATCTGCGCAACTGGGTTAGCTTTGTATCGGTTCATTTTGTCCTCATGATTATCAAAATAGACTTGTTAGGAGTCAAGCAAACCGTTGCCCTGACATTACTGATCGAAAAATGTCCTGACCTGTACCATATGTTGCAATATTACTACATTTGTCATTATGCAATTCGAAAACCGCAGAATGTGCTACATGAACAAGAAAGGCTTTCAGTTCTCCCAAATATAAATTTTGAAGCTCGATCCTACTGTCACATTTATAATTATCCCTCAACACTTGAAGTTTGATATTCGTCCAATGTAATGTCAACTCTACCATTCCATCGTCAGCAGTCTGAGACTAGTTATCTATAGGCTCAACTGTCTTACCTAGCCAACTGGTAGAATGCTTCAAACCAGAGTTTTCAAAAACGGTGTAATGCATAGGTCTACAAAGGTCTTTGGCTCTCTAAATGACCACTTACAGAGATTTCTCTCATAAAAAATCGCCCTTGCTTGGTGAAATCTTCTTTCACTGAATCACTTCCTCTCTCAACTGAACTATCTTCTTCACTATCGTCGGAATCCGTATCGTGTTCACTTTTGATAGCATAATCATTTCCTACGTCACTCTCCACTTCATTTCATCTTTTGCTAAGTAATCCATAGCCTGTTCCGAAAAACCAGAAGCCTCTGGTCGTAGTATCTTAGAGGGACCGGGTTGGTCTTTAATGGTTTCAGAGGCAATTCAGTCCCATTATGAGCCTTGGCAATGTCTTCGTAATCCGTACTGTTGTATAGTGTGATCAGGAATAGTGTTACAGAAAATTCATTATTTAAATAACAACAAAGAATTCTAATAAGTAGTTACTTGCCTGCGAGTGATAAGAAAATGTCAAAAGTAGATCTACATTACTAATTCAAGAGTAGATGTTCATTTCGCATTTCAGGAATGTTTGAAACTTGCCTGTGGATAATGCAGTTCTCTGTGGCTAGTAATACAAAGAACTGTGACGAAACGAATTATTATTTTTGTTAGTGGTAGTACACGCAATAAATCGGCGTACTGCAGTTGACTGGTAATTACGTGTTCAGACTGTTCTCGGTGATCATATTATTATGCTAGCAAGAAAAAGAAAAACCTTACGTGTAAATAAAGGAGCCTTTTATTGGAAATAAATTAACTCCCCGAAAAATTATTAAGACTTACCTAATTTGTATTTGAAACAGAATGTTTTGGTCACGTTGAATAGGGAGAGAGAAAAAGGATCTGTTGAACTAAAACAGTTTGTTACTCGGCAAAGAAAGGAGCCAAACTAAACTTCAATTTATTGCAGGGAAGAGCCGTTTTTCTACTTGTTGCGGTGAAAATGCTAGCCGAGAAGGATAGCATTAAGCCAAAAAATATGTATCCGACGCACCTGGACGTAACGGTACTTGAAGATGGACGCTTTATTCTTGGTGTTTTTCCTTCGCCCTTTATCCATTTCTTCCGGCTTTAATGGTCTTTTCCCAATGCGCTGAACGCAAGCACTTAACGAGAGCTCAGTTACACCAAGCTCGGTACAAATGAATGGCGCCTACACAGGCGCTTGGCATTTCGGGATTCAAAGGTTGCTATTATTCTCCCCACATACGTGATGTGCGTATTTCTTGCAAAAGGTGCAAGCACAATGACAAAATAATAAGGCAATTAACCGCTATTTTATTACATGTTGGTGATAAAATTACAATAATGTTTGATATTACGAGAACTGGGATTATGAACTAACCGAATCAATAGCCGGAATTATTTTGCGAGCGATCTCAGCACTGACTTGAGTGTCCATTATATCCTGCAGAAAATATTTTTTTTAATCTATAAATAAATTATGCACCTTCCGTGGTTATCAAATGGCACAAAAAATAATTGTTTGTTTGTATGCGTCTACAATTCCATAATTTTTTAAAACTCTTTCGCAATCATATGAACAAATTTACGACTTGTGATTTCCCGTATAATTGACTGAGTTCTCACAGACCGCTCATCAAATTTAATTTCCTTTTTATGGAAATGTAGGATTAGTAATGTAAAATCAAAGATTGTTCTATCCTTTTTTAACAAAAATAAGGCAAAAAGATATCTAAACGTATTGCAAATTACCGTTTAGAAATATTCGTTATTGAAAAATCGCAGCGGTCTCTCAGTGTAAGTCACGCTGCATCACAGTGTAAGGGTAAAAGAATAGAGTGAAAAGTTTATTTTTATCTCTCTATTTAGCATATTCGGTGAATAATTCCAAAAAAAGAATGTTATTACGTCCTGACGGAATGTAGATATTATACCTGTCATTGTGAAAATCCCTAAAGACCCCATTTTGTCCCTCGAAATATTTTTGTTTATTTTACAGTTTTTTGCATACAAAAATATAATACATAATTTCTAGATATTTTTTGTTGTAGAATTCTGAATTTTTACGCAGTGAATGAATCTCGATTAATGGAATACGGCCTATAACCGAAAAATTTCCTGAGTCTGTAAATATGTAATGCAAACTTCGTAGCCATTTTATTATATTGTACTATTTTATATTAAAAATATATAAGTGTGTATGCATGCACTATTATTATATATTATCACTATAAAATAGCAATTTTAATGTACCATTGTATATATTGTTGTAATTTTTTTTTGTCAAATCAATGCTACTCTTAAAGACTCCTGTTAAATGTAAGTAGACGACCTGTTGGGAGAGACAACTTCGCACCCAAAATCCATTTAATCAAACCAAGCGTGAATGTCAACTTCCCATATGGTTTCATTACATACTTTTTAAGCAAGAAGAAAATTCATTTACCTGCACTAAGCTCTGATCTAAGGTGTTCGGGTATAACTCTTGAACCAAGTTCAATATGAACTGGCACTCTTAAAACTTATTTTCCAATAACTACTCAAGGGTTCAAAGCAATTAAGGTGTCAGAATTCTCGAAATCTGTTATCAGGCCTTCTCTTTTGAGGCAAAGAAAGAGTTTCAGTGAAATTAACGGGAGAGAATTACCGTGGAGAGTTATTCAAGGGGCCTGCGCTCCACAGGCAATTTATCATCGATGGCTTGTTCATAATCGAGGGGTATTATTCGTAATAGTCTTTCAAAACGGGACTTATAACGCCATCTCCTCGAGAATTTTTGCGACGCTTATCAGCGATCTCAGCCCTTTTGAGCTTCTTCTTTCTTTCATACTGGATGGAAGGGAGGTAATGAGGGCGATATGAGAGGGCGTTAGTGGATGGCCAAGGGCTCTCCAAGTGGCGAAGGCGGTGGAGTTTTGAAGAGTCCGAGGGCATTAATTCGAAAATCTCGGCTCAAGATTGATTTGGATTGCATTCTATCCGTTTAATTGGCCCCTACGCCGCTAGCACCTCATTTCGTGGTGGAGTGGGGGAGGGGCCGACGCCAGCCAGGGTGGACCAAAAAGGGTTGGCCGCCTTTATAGAACTCCAGTCTCTACAAAGGATAAAAAAAACCGTGCTTTAATTTCACTCTGCCTCGTTTCAGATCCCTTCTACGATTTCCCTATCCGAAGTCCTATCGAAAAAGCCTTACTCCCAGACGTGAAACCTTTTTATGTCTGCACACGCGAGGGCATTGGGAAAAGGTCGTTAGGTCGGCTATGCTCATCCTGGATGTTTCTGGGTCACATTTTATTCGTTGGGAGGCCAAAAATAATTTTTTTTCGGGAATACATAGGTGAGTAAATCATTTGTTGCACGAGGTCTCGGTAATACCACGAACAAAAAATGATCAAGGCTCTCTTATATATTAATTATGTTTTCCCCGGGCTGAAGTGGTGAAACTATATATGATGAAAGTAGCACTATTTGCATATTTCCGCGGAGAAATGTTCAATGCCACCGGTTTCGATATTTTACATCATGGTTTACATATTGATTCAATAGTGCAGCATTGAAACCGGTTGAGTAAAATATTTCTTTTTTGGATTATGTTAAGCTCACCCTAGCGCATAAGTCCAGAGTATAAGGTTGCAGTGTTATTTCTCAAATTGAAGCGCTGTAAAAATATAAACTGGCTGACATTTTATTCTTATTAATAATATCCAGATACTTCAAACCCCCTGGCAACTGAGGAGCTTATATTTAATCTGTTGGCGAGCTTACAATTTTTATTCCCCTCTTTCCTGAAATATTGTCACTCCCGAATATCATATCTTAAAATCCACTAGCTTTTATTGTATTAATCACTGTTGAACGTAGCGAAGCATGTTTGGTGTAGTTCATTTGAATATTGCCTCGCAAAACTTTACTGCTAGGGAAAAACTTGAATAAGCTCTCGTTTTTGTACTAAAAATATTGATGAAAAATTCTATGCAGGAAAAATGTCTAGTGCTCGATGTCGCATGCCCTTTCATTTCGAAAAGCAGACCCCGTACTCTTATAGTAATAATTTGATCTCCTCCCAATCTGGGGCTCCTTAATCTTTTGTGGACCTTACTTTAAAAACTATAATCTGATGTTGACCGTTCATCATCTGTTTACAAATATGTAGCTGACAAGTGGGGAACCTGAATGCATCGCAAACACTTTTTAATTAACTTCATAAGTCTTATAAGATAAATGATGAATATTATGGTACAATTTTGTGTAAACCCTCCATACTTTTATGGCGCAGGCCCTTTGC
This sequence comes from Pyrrhosoma nymphula, assembly GCA_963573305.1. NCBI lineage: Eukaryota > Metazoa > Arthropoda > Insecta > Odonata > Coenagrionidae > Pyrrhosoma > Pyrrhosoma nymphula. Next base: position 96,683,414 of record OY754332.1, on the reverse strand, counting down.
ATGATTCCTTTGTTCAGCTCACCATACGTCCCTGCATCTCCTCGTCCTGCTCATAAAGTCAACTCTCTTTCTTGGCATTCCGCTATAACCAAACGTCCTTCCCCCTATCATGGCTTAAGACTTCCCTTCCCACATCATTTGCTGTTCCATCTACTGTTCGTCCTAATCACCTCCAAAAGTATCCTCTCCTCATTCACCATTTATCAGTTAAACCTACCTTAACCAGTAGATCACTCTAATTATAAATACCTTAAGTATTTAGGGCCTAGGCCTAGAGGCACAGGTAGATTTCGAAGTTTTTAAAAAGTCTTATGAAGTATAATAAATTACAACGAATTCAATGTATTTCATATTAAGAGAATTATAGTGATTTTTCATTCTTTCAAAACACCTCCCCCGTTTCTCCCCCATGGTCCGATTCTGCTCATTGACGAACTTGACCGAGTTTTTCCACCATAATAATTTATGTATTACGCTGGAATTAATTTGTACAAAGTAACAAGATTCGATCATTGAATACGGGAAGTCAAGCGCTTTTATCTCTAATCAGATTGCGTCTGCGTCGTGAAAAGAGATTATACTATATGTTAATCTGATTTTTCTAATCCTGCAACTGATTTTTTTCTTATGCCATCCATATTATCGACTACGCGTTTCAGCTTCAAGACAAGACTCTCCCATCATGCATGAGTATGGACTAACAGCACCGTAATAACTCCAGTGGAAACGTTTCTTGCAGGTGAAAAATATGGAAAATCATGAATCGAAGAATGTATCCTCATACGAATAAAGTTGTTTGTAGTTAATGGTTTAAGCAACATTTACTTTCTTGTTTGAACATCTCTATTTTTACTAATCGGCACAGACTTTTGAATGTAGTAAATCTTTTCCTGTCCCTTGAACGTCCGAAGTGTTGTCCTAAAAAGTACGGGCAGAAGTAAGCTATGTAATCTCCATTTTGATTTCTTTCTTGAATGCCATGCTCCGTCCATAGTATTTGCGCTCTGTAATAACCGCCTCCACGATAAGTGGACCAGTGGTGACGTGTGGCGGGAAGTCATCGACCGTGTTTAGTGTACGGAAACACTCATTCATGATGTAATGGCCGCCGGTGACTATGAGTGTTCGTCTCACGACGGCGATTTCTAAGGAGGCTGAGCGTCCCACGATGAGTGGACCAATGGTGACTTATGGCGGGGGGTCATCGACCGCGTGCCATCGCGCGGGCGATGATGACGTGCGACCAGAGTGATCGGGGAAGTAAGAGCCAGTCTGGGACTCGGAACGGTGTGGGACGGTTGGGCTGGCCCAACATCTGGTGACGCGCAGAATTTGAAGGTGGAAATAATTTTTTCTTAAATTTCACATTAAATTTTGGGGTTGCTCTCTGAGGCCACTTGGCTCATATCGGACTCTATTTCAATCTCGCTTGACTCTCTAGGTATCTTATAGTTGTTGCCGATATCCCACGGGATGACGCAGGGATACGAAAATGCCCATATGTGCAATTCAACCTTGAATAAAGCGAGTGGGCTTATTTGATTTTTATCCACTTGTAATAAAACAAGCGCGTATTAAAAGAGATTAAAAAATAAGGTAAATACATTTTCGAATCCAAAGTACCTGAGAGCTCAATTTGAAAGTAGAAAAAAGTAATAATAATAAATAGAAAATAGAGTTACGTAATATTGCATTTCCTCTTTTTTTCAACGGGCAACTTTACAGGTGTTCATTGCATTCAAAATTTAATTCAAATGCATAATAAAAAAATGGGAGGACCGGTCAACAAATTAACCGTTTGAAGGTAATTCGGGCAATTCAGTGTTTGCATCCACTCATCTACTTCAACGCATTATTTGGTTCATTGATATAGCGGTAATGAAGTAGTATATCGAACAAATCAGTTGGATTAAAAGTATAAAGTGTGCATCAAAGTGGAACTAATAGCATTCAAGGGAAGCTGACATTAATGTCTACTATTCCTGAATGGCTAATGGAAAAATTAGAAACCAATTATTTTTGTGAAATTATCTAAGGTACTGAGAAAAATAGAAAAAAAGGGCTTCCTCTTGAAAGAAAATCTTAAGGGTTTCTCATTAAATTTAAGCGGAAAGTTAAAATAAGCTGGAAAATTTTGAGAGGGAAAATGGATGAAACAAAGACATTGCAATGTAAGAAATCCGGAATGGAATTGGACTCAACGTATCGTACAAATAAGTAACTTAAACAGGAGTGGGAATGCCTCGCTGGCAGAGACACAGAACAAAACGCGTTATGAGTCAGAATAACGTTTTTCACGTTGTGAATATCAGTAATAGAGAGAAATCGACAAAGTTTTTTCTCCGTTAACACTAGTACTGCGTAACGCTTACGCGGAAGAAAATAAGTGATAAAGGCAAGTGAGGAGCTAGATATAGGGACTAGTTATGGGAATTTGATCACACGAAGCTTTTAGGCCGAGTGCCTATTAATGATTATAGTATGCATGGAAGAGCTAGCGTGAGAGATGTATAGTGAATTATTTTCCCGTTGATTCTAAATTATAAGTAGTTATTATGCTACTTATTCCAAATCATGTGGGTAATCTAATTTAAGTAAGAGTAACACATGTACAGTGGCGTTAGAGTGTTATTACATAAAATGTGACTGATTTAAAATTAAAGAATATATTTCGGATTGGTTCGTGAAACGTTCATGAACAGTTTATTACCTATCCTACTAAAAAAGGAAATATGCTATATGAAATTTTCCACTCTTTTTTAATTTTCATTTTTGATACATTAAAAAAAATAAATGGAGAACATAGATATTATATATCTACTTTTTATTGCAAAAGTTTCATAATCACTTTGAGAGATTGCAGTTTATGATTCCTTCTTTGTATCCTCTAATTTCTCGTTACAAGATGCTGTTCTGGGTTAAACAATCATTAGCATATGTTCACTGCAGAGAATGATCGTAATATATCCTATTCTTGCATTAGGCAGCCATAAAACATATACCCCGACATTTTTCATATATTTTAAATACAAAAATCTGTATTTATCTAGCGCTGACGGCAAATGTTTCCAATTCTATTCACGCAGTCAGGGAACGCAGAATTGACGGTAGGAGTGTAGGATATTGAGCAAATAGCATACCCTTTTTTACATCAAATTAACTGGCTAATATCGGGTGTTATTATCCGTGAGGCGAGTGTAAAACAGTCATTATCCGGTTGTTGCTTTACGCCTAGCCAAACCTTCACTAATAAATGAAACAAATCTATCGAAACTGGGAATCAAAATTGTGCCAGGTGTGATGTCCACTGGGACCGCCAGTGGCCCTTACGGCATACTCTGTTGAATCATTTTCATGTTATCCAAGTATTGCATTTCGCGAAAATTTAATTGAGACTCATTAGTTTCTTTCCATTGTGAAAAATTCGTTTTCCATACCACTTCTCTCCTACGTTCCCAAAAGCACTTTTTCCCTCTCAAAATAGATGAGCTATGTTCCCCAAATTACTCATCACACCACGATTGTCAACACAACGAGCGACTCCTACTCTGCATTAGCCTCCACATGTTGGAAATCTTTTATCTGTTTGAAATGGTAGGAACTATACCAGGGTTGAAGGTGTCAATGAAGAATGTGGGTCAAAGGGAAGGAAACAGCTCACCAAGCGGGGATTCACAACCACTTGTGATTGGCCGCATCTAACCAACGAACGGAATGCACTAGCTTTTCGATGTACCTAGAAGAATATTGCTTGGTTATAGTCCAGAAATATAGTTTCCAAGTCCGTCGATTAGAGTGGAGAAATGGTGAGCATAGTTCTCTCACAAAAGTTCCTGGCGCCGCGCAGTGGAGCATGGGCTACGTCCCGTTTCGACTGGTCACACAAGGAGACCTCAAGGTAGGGTCCCTGGTGAATCCATCAAAGGTCCGATCGAGTGTTTTTGCTCGTGCCTTTTTCGCGATGTTTTTGGTTCTCCTGCCTCACTCTCTCTCTAGTCGCCACCATCGCTTCCCCAGCGTATTTTCTCTTCAACCCCCCAGTTCTTCCTCCCCTCGCAAGAATAAGACAGGGAATTTTAAGAGAATTTTCCCTCAATCTCCGTCTTATGGATTTCCCACCGTGACTGTATGAGTCATAACAATTAATTAATTCCAACATTTAGTTTAGGGGTTAAATAAATCTGATTTTTCTGATGACATGCGCTAGCTATTATAAAACAATAAACAATGGCACCTTAGATGTTGGAACTTAAGCACTACCACTTGATCGCAATATCGCATATTCTCTCTATTCACTTATATTATCTATGTGATTTTTTTAAATGCTTTGTGCTTATATGATTTGTTAATTAATCCTTTTCTTCATTTTCATGGCACAGTTTAGCTCGTTTTTTCCAGTTTAAATTTTTTCGTGGTGTTCAGTCACTCGGGAGTAATTTAATATTTTTTTAATTTCCGGAGCAAAACATTATGTAAAATAGAGCGATGAAAATTGACATAATACATCTTAGAAGTAATCGTTAATTTAATCTCGAAATGTAGGTAGCACCTCTGTTTACCCAAAAAGGTAAAAGTTCCAACAAATGCCATCTTGAATTGATTTTTGATAACGTCTTTCCGGATGAAATCAAAGTTGTAGTCTGGCTAATAAAAATGAATGTAAGATAATGGCCTGCTGCTAGGTTTCTTACTAGTTGATGCAATCATATCCTCTATTTTGATAAACATTTGCATTTTCATATCTAGGAGAATAAATCTATTATTATTGTATTGAAGTTCCTTAAATGTCTAAAAAAAATTCCCAAAGCGTAACATAGATGTGCGACAAAGGGTGTTAGAATTAGGTGATACTAGTAGAGTAAGTACATTGAATGTGATCCTGATTCTGCTAGGGGTGTGTTCGACTCCGGTATTCCTGTGATAGCTGAAGGCTACACACTCGGGTTTCGCACCATTTGTGTTTTTTATTACTCACAGCAGCTTTGCCAGTGTTTCAGTTGGCATCTTAAGCCAAAGTGACGAATATCGAAGCTCCACGGCCATGTTGGAACATACTTGTTCCAGACCGGGGGAATAAATTAACTTTGAGTAAGTGACTATGATTTCAAATGAATCGCGGTAATTACCCAGGATGATACATGAGATCATTGAAATCACCAAGTATGCCAACAATTTCAATCCATAAAGTGTCCATTAGCTACATAAAAAATTGTACAGATGTTTCCGCGAATAACCAACCAATCGGGGACCAGAACCACCTTTAGCCACCCCATATGAAAGCGACAAAAGTTAGGCATCATTACTTTGACCTGAACTCGGCAGTGGAAACGCTGACGAAAATATTGTCAGTCTTAAACAGCGCATACTATAGGAAATCCGAGAATACAGCCTTCACTTAGCACTGTAATACCGGCGTCACACAATACCAGAACCAAAATCTGGACCGGAATTGAAATATCTGATCAGGAAAAGAATTGAAAAGCTTTAAACACGGCTTTGCACCTGAGATGTGAGCACTGAGAACACCTGCACTGCATCGCTTTCCAGAAGCGCTTGTCGGGTCACCACTGTACTAACAACGCCAGCTCACCTTCTTCAAACAGTTTTTTCGTTCATTTCAGCGTTGTTTTTGGAAATTTTCTACGCCAAAATGTGCGACTTAAATGCAGCCGTCAAATTGTACACGAATCGAAAGCCTCCGCACCCATAACTTCAGGACAGAAGCTAGTCTAAGCTTCTCTTGATTGTTTTTTTTCGCACCGCTCCGAATGTTTACATGCGTCGGGAAAGTAAAAGGACGTTCGTCGCCTGAGCGCACGCTGGTGCACGGTGGCTCAAGGGATTGCGGGCGGAATTGCACGGCGGGAGCGGTGCGAAGTGGAACCCCTTCCCCCCGGATCATAGGTCCGGTGGGAGTGCGTGCGGTCTCGTCTTCACCGTGGCGTACGTACAAAAGCCTTAAGCCGCCCGGCCACCCGACCACCGGGGTCGCTAGCTGCGCGCCCGGCGAGAGAAAATGACATCTCGGGTCCCGTGGATGTGGGTGGGCGCGGGAGGGACGCGCCAAGGGAGCGGAACGGGTCGGTGGGAAGCGACAGAAGAGAGAGGGGGTAAGATAGAGGAAATGGTCGTGGAGAGAGCGAGAGAGAGAGAGAGACAGAGAGGAGAAAAAGCAAAGCGAAGAAACTGTGCTCTAATAAGTGTTCCGGTCTGGGGAGATGGCTAGAGCGCACGGGTGAATTTAATGTAAGTGGGTTAGATGTGGGAGGGGGATGGAGTGAGAGGGTCAGATGCGGGAATAGAAGAGGGGGTGGCGTTGTGTGGCAATGGTTTAGGGATGTGGGGGAGGAGGAGGACCCCCCCCCTACCCACCCACATCGTGCGGGACCAGAAATAACCAGGAAGGAAGGAAGGGCCTTGCCCGTGTTTCATTTTTTCCCCCGACCGACCGACCGACCTTTTCTTCCGAGGAAGAGGGTTCGCATGGGGACGCATGGGATTCGTAAAGACTCAGGGTTCCGCCCAGTCCCTTCCTCTTTCCGTTTTTTCCTTCTTTTTAAGGGTCGGGTGGGGACCGGGCCTCGTGGGGAGGTAGCGGGGTGGCGGTTGGGGGAAGGTGGGTGGGGGGTGGGGCGCGGAGCCGAAGAGTGAGGGCAGTGATTGGTAATTTATTGAACTCGGAGGCACGCAAGGAGCTAATTTGCGCCACATCCTCACGCACGTCCCACCCCCCGACCTCCACCGGGAGCATAAAATGGTCCGTTTTCTTTTTAATCGCTGGGGCGGAGCCTGTTGGGCAGGATTTTGCATTCGGGGCAAGACGTGATAACACGGGATGGGGGCTCGTGAAGATGGATATAGAAGGGAGAGGGATTCGGGGGAGCGGGTTTGTGTTGTGTGAGAGGGATGAAAGTGAGTCGAATTGGGATTCTCATGCAAGGGTTGTGTTAAGATTTTTCAGGGTTAGCCACTTGGATGCTTAACTAACTCTTTCCTAAAATGTGTCGTAAATAATCGGGCATATGCGTTAAAACTCACATCTTCGCTGCAGCCAGAATAATTACTGATGGTATCTTAATCAGCTTCACAGGAAAATTTAATTGCGTTAATAATAATCTATTTTTTAATTCCATGATTCGTGAAACAATTTTCAGGTGAGAATGGGTTGGATGCTCCAGTGATGGACATCTACGAAAGGGGTTTGCTTCATTGAGCTGACCATGTTGGAGGAATAGTTGAGAATTAAGTAACAAAGCAGATTTATGTTGGAGGAGAGAGTGGTGTGAAAGGAAGGGGTAGACTAAGAAAGTCATGTGGTGGAGGAGACTCTTAAAAGGAGGGATATTAATTCTTAAGAATATGAGAGAATATGTGAAGTAATGCATGGATATGATAGAAGCGACATAGTTTGGGCAGAGTTTAGTAGATAGCGACATAGATAGACCAGGAGAGGGCATTATGAATGTCATAAGGAATATTGAACCAGTTTCCTGGGCCTAACAGAAAAAATAAGTCATTTGACATTATCATGTCCCGAAATGGAATGACATGTTGAGTGTGTATGTATTTTATTTGCATAATGCTATTGTGTAAATGTAAATTAGATTGTTTGGAACAGCAGATGGTGGATTCCGACACAAGTTCAAAGAGTGTCCCGCAAAACAAATGGATTAGAATGCTTCCCGAGGCCCTCTTATACCTATATATATCGTCGTTTCCGAATTCAAAGTTTGGATTTTCCGTTTCAAATTGAGAAGATGTACTTTACCCCACTTGTGAATCGTCAAGTTTTCTTCTCTTTGCGTTTTTTGTTTCGTTTCGTTCTTATGCGAATTACGGATAAATCTCAAATTTGGCTTCAGCATCTGCTGTCAAATGACTTAGGTTTCTTTCGCTTGTCTCGAGGGAAATTACTGCATTTTTGTTGAACGTTTCTCCACGTCCTACCAAAAAAATCCAGTTGCACGAGCATTACGCTCGTGCAACTGGAGCAACCAAGTTGGTCAATATCACATGAACAGCAGTTTAAACCATTCCCTTATTAATCAGTTTTCTATGCCATATTTTTTGTGACGTTTTATCATAGTTCAGTTAAAGGCTTTGATGGAGCGTAATGGTGTTCCGGTAATTATGTGAACGCATTTACATCGAAGTATTTTGTACCCTTAAGTGGATAACTATTTTTTTCCTTCAATGAACCGTTCTCTAGTTTCAAAGACCATGTGCAGCATGTGACACTGGTCTCTTTTTCATAGGAGGTGGATCTCCATTCCTGTTTTCATTTATTTAGTTTTCTATTTGAATCTCACCTTCTCCCATCTGGTTTCCGTGCGATCTGCTCAAGACAAGTTCACAAGTTTCACAAACTGTGCCCACTCGAGGTCATTAGGGCTCTCAAAATGCTTTTGGAGACGGTGGCATTCCTGACGAATAAGGTACAAAAACTCTCCATCTGGATACTACTCTGAGAACGGCACAGATGCATTTGGCAGGGGGTGTTAGAACAACAGCCGTGAAAGGGGAGGTAATTGGTAAAAATAAGGTAGGAGTGGACGGAGGGGAATTATATGTTAACAATGTGCAGGGCTTCCACTGACTCACTTTTTCACTTTTACTCACTTATTCCAAAATGGGTCACTTTTCTCACTATTTTGAAAAGACGCTCACTTTTCTCACTATTTTGAAAAAAATGCTCATCGGCAAATACGAGCCTATCCTACAGCAAAATCCATCCTTTTCATGAAAATCAGTCCCCTTTGTGCAATTTGCGGACTAATTTGGGCAATGAAGTGTGTCCATGCCAGCTTCGAAGCTGCATCCTGTGACGACATCGTGGACACTGGACACCTTCACAGGAATATTCGAGGAAGGTCACGTACCAAAGGGGATGTATTTAGAAAGGACAATAGTGGCTTATTTATGACTGAAGCCCTCGGCTCTTACTTCCGGGATCTAATGCTAATAGATGCTCAGAATGCTGTTGGTTTTACTATTTGTTATGACGAGACAACTAATGAAAAACACTTTAAGGAACTGCAGGTTGACATCAGGTTCTACTCCGAAAAGAAAAAATGCTATTTTTTCAATACTTAGAGACTTCATTCATTGGCAGGGCCACTGCTGAAATATTGTTTCAGTTAATTTGTTCTGCTGCTGAAAATGGTTCACTGTACTTTGGGAAAATGCTCATGGTCTCAAGTGACGGTCCCAATGTTAACAAAGCCGTTGTTAGGCTTTTTTCTCAGAAACTCAAATCTGATTTTGCCAGAGGACGTCTTGACATTGGTTTCTACTACCTGCACATCCTCCATACATCATTTCAGAAAGGGCTTGAAATTTTTGAAATGGAGGTATCTGAGGTAATTATTCTTGTATATAACTTTCTAGACTATCCAAGTAATTTTGAGGTGTTTGAAAAGTCTCAAACAGAGGAGAAAGTGCCTATGCATGAATCTCTGGAGCATGTTGTTTCCCGGGGGCTCACCCTGTCCCCAGCAGCAGAGAGACTTCAAGAGCAATTTCCAGCTCTCAAACACAAGTTTTTAAAAGTGTTACCCTGTCAGAAAGGCAAAGACGTTGAAAATCCCCTTGCAAACAAGTTCTATCATGCTATTAAGTACGCCATTAAAGATAAATCCTTCCCTGCAGATATATACTTTGTTCTGTACAGTGCTAAAGTATTTGAAAGATTTTCAATACCTTTTCAACATGATCAGCCTATGATCCATGTTTTGTATGAATAGGTTGAGAGCCTATATTTCATATTTCTAAGTATGTTCTGCAAACCAGAGCTGCTTACAGGCAAGCAAGAATGCATGAAAGAACCCTTTTTTCTCAATACCAACAGTATTATGGAAATAAGCCAAATTGACATCGTTAAGGATGCCAATTGGCTTATTGTTGAACAGGAATGCTCGCCTCTCCGGAGGTTGAAATTTTATCAAGAAGCTTAAAAACATTATCAGTCAGCTGCGAGCCACCATCTCCAGAAATCAGTCCTGGCGAAGGAAAGAAAGGCTCATCACCTCAAAACATCATGGAAAGCGCTCCTCGCAGAACATTGTAACCGTTTACAAGATGCTGCAGACGCCGATGGAAGTGGACGAAGATGGAGACGAGTGGAGATTATTGCAGCTGGAAATCTTTCCGCCGTTTGAACCTGGAACAAGGATTGACGATTAATGGACCCAAATATTTACCAAAAGTGATCCCAAGTATCCACTCGTAAGCGAAGTGGTGAAAGCTGCCCTCTGTTTGGCCCATGGCAGTTCTGATGTCGAGTGAGGTTTTTCTCTTCCCAGAAATCAGCTCTCTGCTGACAGGTCAGCTATGCTGGAGCGTACTGTTAATGCCAGGCTCAACATCAGGGATGGCCTTCAATACTACAATGGCATCCGTAAACATGTGCCTATGATGTAGCAGCTGCTTATGCACGCAGCAGTGGCACGCAGAAAGCATGAAAAGTACCTTGAGGCTCAGAGGAAACATAAAGAATTCTGAAAATATTGAAAAAAGAGGAGAGTGCTTGCCGGGAGAGGCGTGAGGCCTCCCAGTTAAGGGAAAGACAGGCTTTGGGCAAGCTGAAGGATTACCTGCGTGCAACAAGTAAGAAGGAGATTGAATAGTGCAAGTCTTCAGTTCAACTAGTCATAGAGGCAAAAAAGAAGCTGGAGAAGGCTAATGCCATAAAAGATATAACAAAATTTAAAATCGCCCAACTATGTTGGAAGGGCACAAACACTGCAGTAACGGCCAGATAACTTGCTACAGAAAAAGGAGCCTTTGCAAAAGAAAGTAGAGAAGAAGACATCGTCTCTTGTAGAGCAGCTTTTTAAGAATCACAGAAAGCGGCGGGATGATGATCCCGAGGCGTAGGCGTACCCTGCCTAGACTAAAATTATCATTCTTTGTAATAATTGCTTTTGACATTTTATCTCCTAATGCACGGAACACTATGTACCTCATTCTTATTTTGTACCATTCATCTCTAGTCCAGATTTGTTCATTTATTGTTTATTCTTTATGCTTTCTAGAGTCTGAGATACAAGTTTTCATTGTCCAATTCTTTGTATCGTAATTTTTATCCCTGTAGCTACTACTTTAAAAACGAGTTCCAGCTTAAAATAATGCAAAATGTATGGTTAAAGTCATTGCCAGAGGTCTAACATGGGGTTAAAGTCGCCAATCTTCTCATTATTTTCTCACTTTTCCCTCACTTTTTCCACATATTCCCCTCATTTTTTGGCAAAAATCAGTCACTTTCTAACTTTTCTGTATCAAAAAGTGAGTGGAAGCCCTGACAATGTGTCTATTGTTTGTGTCACGCTGTAGTTGTCATAATCACTAATGGTTTAAGATAAAAAGTAGTTTTTGTACCTATCAGTTCGGCAGTGTATCTCTCTCATCTTGACGTTTCGTTCAGTTCTAGTTATATAGCGCGGGGTGCTAATAATATCCGCGGGATCATGTTGAAAGTACCCTAATCTTAATTGTTCAAGTATTTTAAATTTGGTGTGTAGCATCCGAGTCTCTTAGTGGGTTGCCACTTTCCTTTGTATTTGTTTACGTTGCGAATGGTCCCAGAATCTCGTGGCGTATTCAAGATGAGGCAGAAGTAACCAGAGCAAAGTAGCAATGGTGGAACTAAAATAACTCAACAGTTTCATTGCAACGGTTTCGCAACCGAAACACTTGCAAAACGAAACAGTTCCGTGAAACACCCTGTTGCGTTCAACAGCTAGAAGCATACCAAACAGCGACCGATCGATCGGTGCTTTTTGAACATTGCTGGTAGATCTGTATTCCATGTAATTAGAAATCTTTCACTTAAAAATGTAACATTTTCATTTGGATTCGTGAAAGATACTTTACAGTTCCAGTTCTGTCTGCAACGATGGGTGGACATGTGTTGGCTATATAAACCGGAAACCACCTGCAACATACTCCAATCCATTAAATTCTACCTTATAACCTCAACGCAGCCACAAGAGCAGGGCAACTGGAACAGAAGACGAAAGAGTCAGCTCTAGCAATCAGTTGCCGCTAATCAGCAAAAAGCGCAGCGGCGCGGCTGCGGCACGATCACCAAGCTAACCTGTTGTTTGCAACAGCTATTTGAAACAGTTTTCTGACCGAAACAGTTGCGGCTGTAGCCATTCCGCTCCAACAGCACTTTATTCCACCACTAAGAAGTAGCATTTCTCATATTGATGAGACGTAAGGAGAGAACTGGAGAAATTGACGGGCGGCCGATTGCTTGGCCAGCAATGTGGAATTGCGCACTCACGCGTGTACTTCGAGGTCTTCTGGCTTCCAGGGAGAGCTTTCTCCCTGTAGGCGAGCATAGCACTCATCCGCCAGCTGAGCCCAGAATATCCTCCTTTGCAGCGAATTGAAAAACGCCCTCTGCAATCGCGCGACACCTGCGCGTGTTTCCCGAAAAACAAGTGCCGGCCGGACTACGCTTGGGAAGGAGGAAGTTAAAAAAAAGAAACATAAATAAGGGTTACTCCTTCGAGGATGTACACAATAGAGGTGGCATGCGCGGTCCTTTCAATATGTTGTAAGTGGGACCAGAGTAAGCTGGTACATTACCATCAGACATGGTAGCCAATTGAGCCAAAAGAGCGTGTGAAAAACTAAAAGAAATCACTCATGTGGTTGAAAATTTGTTGTTTTAAGCAATCATGTGTAATACCGTTTCGCTGATCTACTTTACACTGTCCAAAAAGCGAATAATGGTGGTTTGTCTTAGGTAATCGCAAATGACGTCACTCCAGTAAGTCATTCTCTTGTACAAATGACGACGTTTGTACAAATTTCAAGTTCACATTCATAAAGCCAAGGACGATAATTATTTTTAAAAATAAAAAGCTTTTATCGCAATTATCTTTCAAGTTTTCATCGGTAACTCATGGTTACCATGTCTGAAGTCACTCGCCTGGAGATTGCTCTGGAGACAAACTTACTACCCGACAACGTCTCTATTGTTATGCATGCTCGTAGTGCTAACTCAAAACACCTATCGGTCGGATTGCGCTGGGGAAGTTGGAATTTAAACACCAGCAAAAAGTGCGTACTCTAATAGTCGCCCTCCGTGCCCCCAAATACAAGCAATGCCATTGGTTTCGCAAAAAATGTCCCAATAGAATTCAAATTATGGGAATTCCGGTCATTAAAGTATTTTAAAGGTCATACAGTTGAAGAAAAAATGTCCAATATATTTGCTGTATAAAGATTCTGCTTGCTACCCCATGAATGGGCATGAATTATGAACATGAATGATGAACCATGAATGGAAATGAATTAAAATTATTTAGACATGGTCTTGATGACCTTCGAAAGTCTCTCTCGAAGCTTAGTGCTTGTTTGTGCACATTTCTGTCATTTGTGCTAATTGACATAAATTGAAAAGCGTGTTAATCGGGTAAATCAATAAATGGAATATGTAAAAATACAGTAATTTGAGTTACTTGTTATTCATGGAGAATTTCATGTATCCATAGTCTTAAGGTGTCATACTCTTTTCAGTGGTTTTAACTTTATTTGAATTTTCTCATCTCTGATTATTTATTAACAGAAGCTTGAGAATTCGAATTGCTGTCAGATTCTGTGGAAACGCTAAAAACTATTTAAAAGTCTTAAAACCAGAACCCTATGCGATATTCACCTTATGCCTATCATATCTAGTTTATACTATTTTTAAATGTATTTAACTATATTCTTAACACATTGTTCGCTCTCTATGAAAGAAGAATGGGGTAAAATTATCATGAAAGCAAATGTGGCAATATTATGTTAGAAAAACACTTAAAATTATCTGCAGTTTCCGGTAAAAATAGTTGATAATCTTTAAATGCTTGTTTTTATGTGTTATCTTCACATTTTTGTGCTTTTTATCCCAAATTTTTTTCGTATTTCTGCTCATTCATATGCTGTTTGCAGGAAAAATCCGTATTTGCGTGGCCGAATTCGTAATTATGGAATTTAATTTTCGCAGGCTTTCCAAAAAACTATAGACAACAGTTTTGCTAGGGTATAAATGTAAGTTAGTAGACAGTGAATTTGAGTTCGTGAGAATGTTGTCTTTTTTATATGGTTGTAAATAAATAAATTTATTTTTGGGTGGTAAACAAAAAAGCGTAATTCAATGAAGTCCAGCAACTTTTCTTGGCGCTTGAAAATTCTGAGATGCCGTTTAAATTATTTTAATCCATAAGGTCACCCTTTACACTAATTAATGCTCTTGTGTTTCAATCTCTCAAGTATATTACACTTTAATATTTTTATCGGCAGCGAAACTTGACATTTATATATTTTTTTTAAATTGGATTTGAAAAATCTTTCAGAGTAATGAAAATGTGGGTTAAAAACAATAATTATCTGGAAGAACTTAATCTTTCAGTACCCGTGTATTAACAAAAGTGTTGGAGGTTCTTATAAACCTATGTCTTTTGAATTCAATTTCAGAAGGAACTGCTTCTTTTGAAGAAGCAAACGTGTTTCGGCCAAAGTAACTCTAAAAAGTTGAAAGATAAAAAGTACAGCCATACATTTTGATTTGTTGATACGCCCTAGGCAGCAGAAAGATTATTTAACCCATATGCTGTGTGAAAAGGATTTTCTCTTGTTTTTTGCCACTTTATGCCGAAATATTTGTTGCAAATAACACGACGCCTCGTGGGAACTAATTCATTCGGCGGAGTAACTTCAAAGGAAGTTCATTTCGTTAAATGGAATTCCTGCTGCTAAAAAGTTGAGACTGAAGTTATTTCAGGGGCCAGCCATTTACTTAAATCTCGTTAGAAAAGTTGCCGGCCAAGCCGTAACTTCTTTCAAGCAAGTGGATCGTGTTTCATGCAAAAGAACTAAAAAATTGAAGGGAACTTTTATTCGTACCCTTGCTCCCCCACTCCCTTTCATTGTGTGTTCTTTGTCACTCTAAAAGATTGTCCCAAGAGCTTCTTCATATATTTTTAGACTCCCGAGAATTCCACAAGAAATTATATTCATGCGAAAAGAGAAGTCTCGCTATGGAGCTTAATATTAAGTTACTCAGGTGGCCGTTGAAAGGCTGCTTAACGAGGCACACATTATTTCTGGCCGTAATGATGGTGTTCATTGGCGCCCTCGAGGAATATTAAGCAACCATACATTTCGCCACTAGAATTCATTTCTTTGATTCATTGTTTCCCGAGGTCGGTGTTATGGGCTAAAAAAATCTAGATGCAGTCGAGCTAGCCATTACAAACATTTTAAAGGAGCCATTCAACGATGGGAGTAGCCTCGAGGCGTATTATTTTATTGGAGGAAATGTTAAAAAGTTTTAATGTTAGGCTATAACTTGCTTCCCATATATATATTTACCTTTGTAACATCGATTATTCGTTAATATTTTCTGTATAGGTTGGCACTGGAGATAAAACCCGGTAAATTTAGCGTTTTGAAGCTTAATTTCGTCATTTTGTGCCCGCAGGAAGAAATTCATAGGGCGTTTTGTTCAGTCACTACCAACCTACCCATCCTTTGCCCACCGCACAAATTTAATCATCATTTGTCATTGTGAAATGGCTTATTTACACAATTATGGCCGTCATGAGCTTATTTACCTGGAGTCATAGTTCCTACCCATGAAGCAGAATTCATGAATGGGCCTAGGAATAGACACACGTTCCTATTGTTCTGGCAAAGGCCGCAGTAGGAGTGAGAATTAACGGGGTATTCTCCTGAACTCGGACGGTCTCTATTTTTAGACCTATTGCTACATGAGTGGACATCCTGTTTCCTCATATCTACTATTCATTTTCTCATGTATGAACCGTACTTTTCCATTAATTCATTTAATAGCATCGTAATCCATAATTTAAAAGAATTATTTTATTATATCGCTTATAGATACAAAAGACGCATGTATTGCGTACATTGATATTAACGGCTGTAGCTATTTGCTTCGATATTTTAATGGTAACTGGCGGATAAGCAAACTAAATGTTATCACCTGCCACGACGTTCAAGGGCCGAATTTGTTTAAATCAACCAAATTGCATTAGAATGCAATGGTAAACGTGTTCAATACGAACGGAAGCTTACCAGCGAGGTGATCAGCCGATGCCTGAGGTAATTTGCTATGTCAAATCTACGCAACACATTAGTTAAGAATGGGTGTCATGTCACCGGCAATGTTAATTTCTGGGAAGGAAAAAAGATTATAATGGAGTTAATACATTTTATATAATTGATTTAGAATTATTGTGTATTGATCACGGATTTCATATGGGAGAAACATTTTTCTCACCATCTCGTTTGATTATCACTGCAATTTTTATCTTTTCACTGTCCTCTCTATGAAAGCTCTCATAACAGTCTTGAAATAATCTATTTTAAACTATTGATAAATACAAGCATGAGTCATATGTTAATACTACTGCTTTATAATGGTTTCCTCCAATTTTAGCGACACTTGGTTTACGCATGGCTTTCATGTGTATTTTCTATGATTCGTGAATTACGCCAATCGCTCCTCCCTCGTGCTCGTGGCATATCATCTTTCAATTTATGACCAATGTATTCATAATAAAATTCATGAAACAATTATATTAAACACGACGATATAATCTATTCTAAAATCGTAAAAAATGAATGTTAAATAAGTATTACTTAAAAATAGACTTCATTCATTACATACACTAAAAATTGATGATAGTGTTTTTAGTGATAAAAGCTGCAGAACACATTATTGTCGCAGAATCATTATGCAATCTCCAATCAAACTGCCTCTAGAGAATGGAAAGAAAAAGATTAATTTTTCATGAGGAAAATGCTGATCAATGGGTGTCTCTCTTGCTGTTATTAATCCTTAGATTGGGTGAAAATAGACCTCCATTCCTCTCTTTTCTGAGCTTTTCTTTTCATTTCTTCATAGGATGTTGCCCCAGGATCCTTCTTCACTTGCGCCAGATATGACACCATGCACAAGTTACGAAATACATGACACTAATGGCTGTCATGTATTTATAATTCTAGTGTTCTTTCAAAATCAGTCACAAGCAGGTACCCGTCAAGATTCCACTGGATGAAAATACAAAATCAGAATCAATGCATGCGATTACAACAATCCTTTCAGCACGACGCGCGAAATATATATGTCATGAGACAGTTGAATTACAGTCCTGAACCGAAAATGGAGAGGTTTGGGTGCCAAGTAACCCAACCAAAATCTGTCCGCACATCTCATATTGATTATTTAACCTATGCAAATATAGGTGTCAGGCAAAAGTTTCCATTTACAGCCATTGAAGATGTTTGAAATTATGTAACAGATGGATTATTTTGGAGCTAAAACTCAATTTTCAGTCAAAAACGGAATGAAAAACAAAATCACATAATATTTTTATGATTATTTCCATGATATTTTAACCTTATATCTTAAGTGTAAGTAATTTTAAAAACCGCTTCACTAAATGGTATTCTAAACTAGTAAATTTGAAACTTTTGATGAAAAGAAAACCCGTTTAAATGTTTAATCTTTCAGTGGGCTTTGGGTTACAGTATATACTTACGCTGAACTTCATCCTCCTTGCAGTCATATGCGGTTTCCTCATACAGGCGTGACTTTCGGAGGGACACTCACGCGTTCTTAGGAGTGTATTTTAGAGATCCCCCTTAGGAAGGTTGAAATAAAATGGTATCATGCGGTTCCTTAGACATGAAGGAAAGCTTAATAATAGAAGGAGGTGTTTTATTCTGCAATTACAATTTCTGCTCGGCGCATGATGAAGATAGTGGGGGGTAGGTGAGGTTTATGGCCATGAAAGAGGTTGTATCGGAGGTATTCAGGGAATTTTTGATGGAAATGGAGGTACTTACGGAAGCTACATCTATTTTGGCCATGAGTGTACTGGCGTTTTACGGAATAGGGTTATATTGTAGGTCGTGGAAATGGCAGGCATCCTTAATGAAAGGGGGGGAAGAGATATGGCTACGGCTTGCGGGTTTTGGTCAACCAGTGTAGAAATGCGTTCAGACCCAATAGCCATCACCTCCTTCCCACCTCTTCCATCTCCTTTTCTCTCCTTACCTACCCATGGGAACAGAATATCAATCTCCATTGAGCGTCTAGTAGTTTTTCTTTGTTTTCTTTCTATTCATTTTTCTGTATCTGTGTTTTCGAACCATATTTATATGCTTATTTCACTGAAAGCGTTTTCCTCGTGTATACATATTGACTAGAGAAACTTTAGGGAAAGAAAACGAAGAAAAAAACTAGACGGTAGCTTTTGGAAGGTTCGGATGTCTTTTCTAAAACTCCGAGGATTTATACTAACTACAGGTGGTTTTCTCTCGTGTGATATGGGATAAAACCGATGTGAATACGGTATTGAATGATAGTGATTGTCAAATCCCCCCGAATTTCTCGGTTAACAAGTGAGCGAGCCGCATAAGAGCTTTAAAATATTTTTTAAATTGCGTGAAATATTTTTCAATATGGGCCCATATCGTGGCACGTGATAAATTTTACAAATCTTTCCAATCATACGACCCTATTTCTGCGGAATGGCAGTACCCACGGCCGCACTCTCATGCGCTGCCATGTGGAGGATGGTCTTGATGTAGATGGTGATGATGCAGCCACCAGACGAATCAAACGAGGGTGTGCTTTATGCTTCCCTGGCCCCGTCCCACTGATCGTTTAGATGTGTCGCAGCCATTACTCATCCAAGCCGTCTCGAGTCCAAGAAAGACTCCCCAAAGGCCTCGTTCCCCTTCTTGGCTCCCCGGCCAAGGAGTCTTCCTCTTCGAGTTTCAGACAAGACGGGCAAATTTCATCCCGGCTTCAACACGCATGGACTGCGGATGCAAAGAGGCGGGATCCGGTGGGTGGCCGGGGGGGGCGTTGAAGTGGCGTGTCCAGTGGACAGAGGGCAGCAGTGCGGAACTCGTGACACGCGTCCACAAATCGAACGCCCTCGATGCGTCAGTCGAATCAGCATTACGTAATAGGGCTGAGAGTCGCAGTCCCTTCCGCTACGAGCATGACCCAGGGAAAAGAAATTTGACAGGGATATTGATGCGTTGACTGGCTTGTTTTCCTACGTCATACGCCAAGACCCCGAGTCCGAATGCCATTGGTGCATTAGTAAATGGAATCTGTAATACTTACATCGTACGGAGTGCGTTTAGGAAGTAGCATTGACTCTCAGCTGGGCACCTGAGGCGTGAACCATTTTTTAATTGTCAATAATATGTATCGTATATTATATTGTTCCTAAACTATATTCCTGCTTACGTTAATATATTCCTAAGAGATTTTCCTTTTCACATTCTGAGACGCATCCCATATGATCGCTGAAATCCATGTTATTTTATTATTGACTTGTGTTATATCTCTTGTGTTATTTTCCTCTTTTTTATTTTTCCGTCAATGGGTTTCCGAATACATAGACATCTGTTTTTTTATTTCATTCTACATCTACGACTACCCTTCAAGCCACCGCTTGGGCGTGTAGCCGGGGGTGTTAGGATCCCAGCCGCGTTAAGGTGAAAAGGAGAATGTTATAGGGAAGTGAAAAGGTGGTGTATTTGGGGAGTGTTTTGAGTGGGTCTCACTTTTTATTATGGTGCGAGGAAAGAACAAATTTTTGTACCTATCTGTTCGGCAATGTTTTTTTTTTATCTTTCTTGTCGGACCTAGAGATGTAGTGCGGCGTACAAAAGATATTCTCTGTGTCACGTGGAAACACACCTGTTTTAAATTTCTCAAGCCATCTAATCCTAGCGTGTAGCCCCCGAGTCTCTAGCGGTTCCCAACTTTCTCTCTCAAAGCTGTGAAATACTCTATGGTCTCTCGTGGCAGTGTTTAACGAAGCGCACAGACTTCCTTAATATTATATTTATTTTTCAAATTAAATTTTTCTGTAAAGGGTCCCAAATGCTCGCGGCTATTCCAGATGTGGCCTAACCAGAGCGAAGTAGCACCTCTATTTGACCTTTTCCTCCGCGGACCATCCTTCTATACGCTCGATATATTCTAGTTTCTATAAAGTACTGCCGCATATGTTTTTAATATGTGTGTTCTCCATGGTAAGTTTGAAGTTAAGGGGTTATTCCCAGATATTTTACTTCACCTGATGGCTTGATTATTCTTCATTTATCCTGAAATGGTAAATATCTATGCCATATTTTGGCTGAAAACGGATAAGATTATAAGACAAAAATTATGCAGAATTCCGATAAAAGGAATTGGTCATTTTAGGCACTATCTCTGGAAATATGGATACCATAATTATGGGCTGAAAGAATCAAAACAGTTTTGAAGGTAAGAGTTCAAAAAAAATATTATTTTAAAAATCTTTTATATTTTATTTTAACCGCTGGACTCTTTTTGGACTTTTGAACCGCGGGTTATAAATGTTTCATTACGCCAATTTACGAATATAAACAATGTTTCGGCGTTATTGATTCCTCTCAATTGTGTGACAGGTTCGGGTTCCGACAAACATCATATATTTTAACGACTATGAATGCATACGTGTCCTAGCTTTTCAGCCACGTGATACCAGGGAGTTTAAAGATAGACGATATCAACTATATAAATTAAAAATTGCGCCTGATAGTTGAGAGCACCCGCATTTCTGTCCTCTACTCCTCCGCCCATGTGGTGGATAAAGACGTAGTCTCGATGGTCAATCCATTTGGAATTGGCCGCGGTACGGAGTTTAGGCCGAAGTTTTACAAGGTAAATTGCGCTTCCGTCTTTTTTTCAAACGCCAAAATAAAGCATTAATGTGTATTTTGTTGAATGCCAGAGAAACTCAATTGTGTAATTCGCACGAGAGACTGCTCCTCTGGAAGTGTAAAACACAAAAAACTCCGTTTTCACCGTTTATTACAAATAATTCGTTGGAACAACGCCAGAAAAGTAAATTGGCGCACTTTTTGTCTCTATGTACAGGGTAATGCCCGTACCCAAACAATTATCTGTAGTGATATGAATAAAATTTAAAATATTTCTTCCCCATTTAGACTCTTCGGCTACATTTTATCTCTTAAATCAATAAAAAAATATGATGCTGACCTTGTTTTCAAACCAGTTAATATTCAGGAAATTGTGTTTTATGTTTAAAAAAAAAACGGATGAATATTACTGTGAACTACTAGGCCGGAATCAGGGGTGATGACGAGGTTATAGAGCTTCTTGAATGATGCATGAGGCCTTCCCTGTTATTTAATAGCTCATCAATGAATTACTCAGGGGAATTGGGTTGAACAGGAGTCATGAACCGCATCGCCGGATCCAAATTGGAAAAAAATATTCAAGCTCATTCTCTGAAAGAAATTAGTTATACATTACCAAAACACGTCTATACTTAGATTGACAATCTAACTTTATTTTTTGAAGAAAAAAATGCTCATGTTTTGAGAAATAATAGAAGTTTGTTAATTACTCGAGGTGGTATTTTGCAGGTTGTGTATGGCAGGTAGTGAAAACTTAGCCTTAAAAATAAGTTTTTGAGAGGACTATTAATTGGCAGTAAGCCGCATAAAATCAGTAAACTCTTAGTTCATGTCAGGATAAAATTAAAATTTTGTAATTTCATTTTTATGAAAAGTAACTAACTTACATATAAAATTTAGTTTCAAAAAAAACAATCATCCTAGTTTGTAGAAGTAGATGAAT
Source organism: Pyrrhosoma nymphula (assembly GCA_963573305.1). Lineage (NCBI taxonomy): Eukaryota > Metazoa > Arthropoda > Insecta > Odonata > Coenagrionidae > Pyrrhosoma > Pyrrhosoma nymphula. The sequence goes on along the minus strand of OY754332.1, from coordinate 96,661,738 downwards.
AGTTCATGTGGAGAAGATTGAGTTTGTACTTTCATTTTAATGACAAATAATTAACGGTAACCAATTTAATTTATTCACCCATGTGCTGGTTTATACGAGGCAGAAAAAATACGTGAAGATGTTGTATCATTAGTTGCCGATGTAACTAACAGGAAATTGCAGCCGTCGAATTTTCAAATCTTTAGATTATGTTGCAGTAACATCTTAAGTATTTTTAATTTTTTAAAATACTTATGCCTCAAATTGCTCAACTGTTCGTATGATGCTGATGGAAAATGTCTGTGAGTTTCGTTGAATTAGACGGCATTGTTTCGGGCATGATTTGGAGGCGTAGCCTTTCGTAACTCCGGTGTTTTCCCATACGTCTTTAACTCTAGCCAGACTGAAGAATTATGAACTGTGAAAAAATCATCAATTTCATCATGAGTAACAAGTTTTCACTAATGAAACCTGAGATTATATCTTCTATCAACACTCAATGGCACCACTATTGGATAAAAGCGAGCGTGTTGACACATTAATTAAATAAATGCCTGTCAAAAACCCAGTACATCAATTAAGAAGTTTAGGAAATGAATCGGGTTGGTGTGGAAGATAGGGCACTAGCATCTTATTCCGATGGCGCAGGTTTGAATCTTGGTGGAAATTTTTCAGCGGAATCCCAATCCCTCATTGAGTGCTTGGTGGAGAGCACGCTAAAAGTAGTACTCCTAATAACCCTTCCTAATAATCCTTCCCGTGCCAATCAAATCACCTATCCTTAGAGGCGCAATTGGCCTTAGCTGTCGGTCGCCTCCCAAAATAAAGAACCAACCAGAAAGCTTATTTGCCGACGGCGTTTTGAATATCAGCGTTGAATTTTTCCCATGAGTACAGAATAAGAGACGCGCTGAAATATTTACAAAACTATGGACGCCTGCTCACTCAGACCATTCCTTTAAGGTGAAAGTGTGAATAGAGGAATTATTGTCGACTGTCATTTGCCCCTACTCATGATTTTTACTTTACCTTGGAGTAATCGCTTTTCCAGGTGAACGAGAATATTATTTCTGTGTATCTAATCACAAGTGATCTCACGCATTGCGGAAACTCTGATTTTCCGCACTTTGCCCCCTCAAGCCGTTGGGGACGCAAAATTTCAATCATTTTAATTTTCCGCTCGACTCGACCAAGAGATAGATATTGTGACAGCTAATATGCTTGCAATTTGGCTTTATGCATTTCGTAATGGCGGTAAACTTTGTCATGTTTTTAATGGGATCATTAATTTTCCCAAAGCGACGCTGCCGGATATTTACTGGCGCAAAAACATGAGAGCGTTAGCGGGGAAAATCATCTTAATTCCATTGCTGTGGGACCCTGTGTGACCACCAATTAACAAAAGCGTGTCGTATAATAAAATATATCCTTCAATTGCTTCGCGTTTATAATGATGCGATTGTCACTCTTGCTTAAAGTTACAACTTTCAGTGCTAAAATTCTCCTGAAGTTCTGTAACAATCAGTGAAGTTTTTCTTTCGTGTATTGCTAACACTAAAAACTGCGCATATACCAGGAATGATTTCGTGCACAGAATGCATTATACAACCAATTTTTAACAAAATAACATAGCTTCTAAAATAAAGTTGCCTTTCATAATCCTAGGCAGAGTATAAACATTCGTTTTTGAAAATTGACACCCATCATTAATATGCAATTTCCACAAATATTTTATAGTTCAACGCAGGAACCTATGTGTTGAATCAAATCACCAAAATTAAAATTTTGTTTTACTAGGAAAGTGAAATTTTTTCAGTGATACGATCATTGGTTGCAACTTCTAGTTAAGTGAGTGGTTTATTTTTTATGTCTTTTTTTATTTTTCGGAGCCTTTGTGCAAGTAATTTGGCATTTTGGTGCATTATGAACGTATGATTCATCATTTACATAGTCCTTTGAGGAATGATTGGCCATATTAATACTTAGGACATCGAAATCCTTCGCATGACAAAAAGATGCAATGAAACATTTGTTCAGTATTGTTATAGCATCCACTTAGTTATAATAGTTATTTTTTATGTCATTATACTCGTCAAATACTTCATGCGCCAGTCGTGGGAAGGAGTTATCTGATGAATGATGTAACTAATTAATATTAGCGTGTGAAATTCAAACTGAGGAAGAAAATTCTTATTATAAAAATTGTCTTTAGATGTCGTTGGAAACACTTTAAATCAATGATGGCACCAGTCAGGTTTCTCGTAGGAAGAGAATTATTTATCAAATCAGCTAGCACTACAACAGGATCATTATCATCATCATCATTCTTGGCGCTACAGCCCATGTAGGGTGTACGGTCATTTTTGAACGCCCACCTCAGTGTTGTGACCAAGGGCACTGCCTCTTATTCCCGGTCCTTTTCCGCTGACTCTTCCTGTCTGGTTTTTCAACTATTTGCTTCTTTGCTTTAAGACGCAACCAACCACAAGGTCCCTGGATTAAAGAATAAATGCGTGTTGACCACCATCTTGACCGACAAATGCATTCCCGCTTGATGAATACCCTTGGAATTAGAGAGAATTATATTTTCTGGCTGGGGTGTGATGTCTTAAAAAGTCTTAGATCCGTGCGTGATTCCTCTCAGCGAATTGATTCATTTTGAAACTATGAATATTTGCCTATGATATTGTTATTTTTCCGTTATCTACTGTGGATTATCTACACCTGATGTGCCCAAACAATATAACCTTCGAATGCATTACGTGAAATTGGTGAATAGCTCTTCTCTGCTTCTATTTTTTTTTGTAATTGACTCCGAGGAAATTCTTCAGTCGCTTTCCTTTATCCTCAATGAACATGACCCTGATTTTGTGACTGTTCTAAATAAATCATATTCTAAATAAATCATCACTCACTCACTATCCATTAGCATGATTGCACCGAGGAGAGATAACGTGGATAGAGCAAATAGATTCCTGTGATTGAAATTCGGTAGACCTTAGCATATTTCGAAGTATTTTATCTTCTTTCGTTCGCTTTGTAAACATTGTATTCGCTATGATGCAAAGAATGGTGGGGGTGCTGTTATTTTTACTCGAACCGAAGGTAGGCAACTATAAAATTTGTGATATTTTATCTATGAAGTCACTTCCAGCACATTCGTTCAACCAGTATTACTTTTTTTATATTTAAATGCATATTGGGTGGCTGTGTAGCAAAAGAAACATTTTTAGGTCTACTTCATAGTCTTTTAAAAAAATGAGCGTATCTTCCCAGTTATTATGTTTTACCCGCTTTCAGTGCCGTTACTTTTTGATAGCTCAGTATCAATAGTTATATTAGAAAATAAGTGCCTTATTTCCAGGTATAGCCCTCTGGTCAAACTTAGTTTGATATCGTAATTTATTTCCGCAATCGCAACTTTGGAGTGCTGAATTTCATTTCACTCTGCGCATATCAGGTGAAAAAATCTAGGATGTTTGTTTTATCTCTAGCCAAACTCGTGGATAAATCTAAGGTTTATATTTTATCACTGAGTGAGCTGAGCGAGCGAGGAATCTAGTATGCTTAAATCATCTCCAGTCTAAGGAGTAAATATAATTGTATGGCGTTGCTAAATATCTGTTGTGAATTAGTAGCAGTTGCAAGAGAATTGTTAAAGTGGAGCGCTCAGCATTTATTTGCGGGACCTGGGTTACTTGCTAATTAATTTTGCTGCTGCATTTTTCTCACGGCCAAAATTAACCATAGAAGAGCCTTGCCATAGCCTTGGAGGCATTTTCGTTCAAGAAATTATATTTCCTAGAGTTTCTCCCAGGAAATTTTAGGAACGCAAGGCCAAATTTTTCGTTTTTCCTTGGCAGGTTTGAAGATATGTAAACATTGAATAAATATGTTCCAAAGAAAAGTATTAATATCTGGAGATAAAGTTTCTTAAGTCTTTATTTTTACTAGTTGGACTCTGCATTGCCGATACGCTGGTATGCTGCCGGGAGGCAGGTATTTGGAAGTAAGATTGAATATAGGAATTTGATTTGGGACTAGCAAATAAGCCATCCTAAATTCAAACAGCTGTGGAATTATTAATATCAGCCCAGCAGGGACATATATATGATATATAAATGAAACAAGAATTTTTGTTGCACTTGATTGAAACTCCTAAGAAATGGATTATTTTAGAATGGACGAAATCCACTTAAGTTACTATTTTAGTGTTTTAATTTTGAAACAAAACTCTGGGACCTTTGCGCCAATTGAATTGCATTTAGTGATACCGGGATGTAAAGCAAAATTGAAACGAATGATTTCTGATGTATATCTTTGCAATCGAAAAAACTTTAACGTTGATGTTGTGTTTTATATTTCTTTATTCCATCAAATTTTCTGAATTCTTGCTTGGGTGACTGACTTAATTGTTTCTCCAAAAGATATCCTCTAAAAACAATATTCTGGCTTTGGCCCAATCAGAATTTCGGCTATCGTATATCACCACATACTTAACATTTGAACAATGGCAAGGTCATTTTTGGCCGACCTCTTCAAATGTCCCACCACTGGCTTTATGACCTTAAGCATATACTGAATTCCAACTTCATATCCACTTCCCACCGTTTGTCTTGTCTTAAAGTTTACTTTCACCATGCCTTGACTCCTGAAAAACAAAATAAAAATGCAAAATTTTGCAAGTCATGTCAAAGTCAAAAATTGTTTATTTGTTGTAATTTAAACGTGTTTCGATATTTTAAACACGTTCTTTTATTTAACTTATATATACAACCCTCCTCTAGGAAAGGCTCTTCTCCAGGGTCTCCCATAAGCTTTATACCTACTGTATTGAGCTTTAGACCTAAGTGTGCAGCAGATTTGCGTGTTAAAAGTTATATTATTTGGGTTAAATATTCTTTGATTATTCGACTGAACATGTTTCATGAAATACTTTGTACTATTCCACAATATGATGTATATTTTGGAAATTTGATATATATATGGGAAAAAATATACATCATATTGTGGAATAGTACAAAGTCTTTCATTTAACATGTTCAGTGCAACTAAATACCATAAATTATCACCTGCCTCCATTGGCATTATTGGATTCTTGGGCCCACGCAGGCTACCGTGTAATTTTATAGTCCAATGCTAATTGTTGTTGGCAGAAATAATGGACTTTGGTGTGTTTGTTGTTGCGCGTCTGATTTGTCGACGAATATACCTGCATTACTTTTTTCGGTCATAGAATCCAACTACAGCGCCATATATCCATTGAGTTAATGCATATTGACTTCAAATATTATAGCAGTTAGCTGAAGAAATAAAATGGAAAAGTGCCTGGATTGCATTACCACTCAATTCTCTCTGAGATTTTGCATCTGGAAAATATTTTTTTGACGTTGAAATTAATGTGAGGTAGAAATAAGCTACAATTTTATCTCATGTATCACCCAGTTTCGCATTGAACATAATATTTTTCTTAGTTCAATTTGCGAAAAAAGCGTGGAAAGGTAGAATTTTGTTGTTTATGCCTATTTCCAAAATTTGCCTTAATATTGTAAATTTGGGTTTTAAATCATTTTGCTGTGATAACCCTCTAAATATTTTTATTCTCCCTACTTTCGTGATTTTTCATCAATTTTTTGCTTTTACTAATTCACGTTGAATTTTTTGGGAATACCATGATAAAATCTACTTTGTTCTAAAATATCTGTTGGGTGTAATTTCACCAAATGATGATAGCATGGTTTCAATAATAAACGTCGACTATAATTGTGTGGCATTGTGTCTATCACCGTTTTCTTTGAGTCATACATAGTGATTTTTGTTGCAATTAATTTGGAGAAAAATGTCGCAGAATTTGGTGGAACTCGCCGGCGAGAGTCAAAAAGGGTGAAGGCATAGTGAAACATTGGACAGAGGTGCCACAGAATATACGAAGAGGATAAAGGGTGTTTAGCCAGTAATTAAAATATGCGCTTTCCGTCATGTAATTAACGTTTTGTGGATTGAGTGACTTGGCGTGGGAGAATGTGTGGAGAATATTTTCAGCTTTGCGGTGAAGTGCTGTTTTCTCTTAATCAATCACTAATATTCTCGTAATCCTCTGTAAAATTAACATTTTATACGTTGCAGGGATATTCTATTTCGCCGGAAACACAGTAGGGCTTAAAATGGGAGAAAATGTGGATTTCCTAGACGTTCAGCAGTAAATTGTCAAAATACCTCCCACATTCCAAACGACCAAAACTTTTAATATTTTTCTTTTCCAAAAGGATCACGTGGTGTTTCTCGACAATTGGCTTGAAAAATAACGTATTCCAGTTTTTCATTATTTTTAATTGATTTTCTCTACGCTCTATGAATGCGAAAAAGTTTTAAATTTCCGAATATATCCTTATTTGCTTGCGGAACCAAATAATTGTATATCTGATTACGAAGGAAATGTTTAGAAAAAATGAAGCATTTTATTTCTATAAAAACTGTAATACCTGCCGAGTAAATATTGAGTTAGCAATGTTCTTAAATTTGTTTAAAAAGTAGGATGCATACGCATGCAGTGCCATGCAGTACAAATTTTTTGTGCCCAACATTCCGCCATTTGCTGGAAGCCGTAGAAAGATGATGTCTTAATTTGGCTCAAATTTTCATATTTTTCTAATCTCGATATTTTTCTCTATCATTTTATAATTTATTTCTAAATTTTATTTTATAGCTTGATAGTTTATTGACCATATTGATTCAATGCCTCGCAACTAAAAGCAGCTATTTTAGGGTTTATGAAGATATTAAAGGTATTAAACATTTTTGTTCATTAAGTGACTTGCAAATGACCTCCCAAATTGTCAGTTGCAAAGCATTGCAGAAATATTCAACATTTCAACATTATAGGGTAAAAAAACATCCTTTCCAATAATCTTGAGTTTATGGCGCAAAACGCTTTTTTTTTAGCCGGAGATGTGCGTAAATGAAAGGAATTATGCGGAATTATTTTAATTAACATAATCGGAAAAATAAACTAAGTTAATATAACTTAACTGGACTAAGGCTTTAAGTTATAGCTCCCGAGATTTACTGGAATGCTCCGTGGATGTGATTATGGACATCTAGAGTTCCATTCTGTTTCATCTTTTGTTTGCTTTCTTTCGTTATGGTACCATTACAATATTACGTTAGACGTTAAGGGTGGGAAGGGTGGGGGCCGAGGGAGTGTTGTACTCTTCTAGCGTTGCCTTACGTAGGGTGGGATATCATCTTACGCAAGATTTATGTTTCTCGTGAGATCGTTTTTCTATCACTTTATTGATCTGTATTAGGGCCGCAGGGTTTATGATCAGGGCAACTACACCCATAAACCCCACAGTGATGCTCGGAAACATCCTTCAACACAGAACAATTTGAAATTCCGCCGTTTTTAAAAGATGACTAAAACATGGCAAATGCAGAGTTTTATATTTAAAAGCGATTCGATCGTGAATGCCCTTCTGTGTATTCTGTGGAGGTTTCAGAATAGGACGTTTCAAATAAAACTGTTTCAGGCTGGATATGGTGGAAGTTCTCGATATTCATATTATTTGCTCATGATTATGGCACAGTGTGGTGAAACGCGTCGTGCCAAATAAATAAATCTGTGGAAGATTACCAAGTATTTTTATTCATTATTAAGGATGTTTCAGTTTCGGCCGCTTGGTCATTCCACAATTTACATCTGCATACATAACAGGAAGTAACCATAAATATATTTTTCTTCAAATACGTTGAGAGTCAGTCAGTTAAACCGGCGAAAAATGAAATCCGGACATGGCAATATTTTATGTCGGCTCCAGTGAGAAACTATTTTGGTTCTATAATTTTCCTGATAATTAAATACAATCGGTATTATTGCGTGCCCCAAATCTATTACATACATGTTATTCAACAAAGAATGTCTTCAATATAATAACCTTAGGTCATGGTTTAATATTTACGAAAAAATGATTGGTTTGCCTACATGGTTCTAGGCGGATAAAAATGTCCTGTTATATTACTAAAACTTACTAAAATGAACCAAAAATACGAATGATGTTAGAATTTATGTGCTAACAGAAAACAGCATATGACTTTTGAAAAATAAACTCTTGAGAGATCAAGCTATACCTTGACGGCTCAAAAGATATAAGAGTACAAGTAACGTAAAAGACTGAGAAATAGATCTGGTAGTCAACACGCTTACAAAATTTAAAACCGTGGGAACAATACAAATATGGGGCTATTTCTAATATTCTAAATGGTTTTAAAATGGAATAATATTGGTGTCACAAACTGCTGCGAGAAGTTTGTTTTCCATTAACAATCCGCGATCGCGACATTAGAAAATGTAAGTTACAATTAGGAGATCTTGATTGAGAGGTATAATCTTGTCTAATTTAGTTGAAAGATTGCATCTCAAGCCAAATTGACGGTGATTTACCCTCCCATATGCACCTTCTGTTGCCAAATTATATTTCTAATAATGAGTTTGATTAAAATATATTTAAAGATTTTATATTCTACTTCCTTGTAGAATTCAAGCATTGTCGAAAGATAGCTCTCGGTATTCCCTACTCCCCTATTGAATAAGCGTGCAAACTACACACTTAAATTTGTGATGAGATATATACGTTAGAAATTCCTTATTTTCTTAAAGAAAGAGCCTCTGAAGTGCCCACCCGTAACATTTTCAATGGAACATGGATGACATTTGAGGTAAATATATCGAAAAGAATAATGGTAAGTGGCTGATGATTTGTTATGACGGAAAAGGTGACATCGTTGTAATGAGGTCAAATTCTTCGAAATTTATGTGTAGTGATATATCACTCAAACTGCCTCAAACGATAAAGCGTCATTAGTATTAAAGAAAGCCAACTTGCTGATTTTAGGAGGAGCGGTTAATCATTGCAGGAGAGTTTTTATAAGGATTTTCTGCTCGCCTGAATAAGTCCTCCAGGTAATTGGAAAGGAATTGGAGGGATGAAAGCTCTTACAAATTATGGCGCCCACAGTTCGGAGAGGCTACACATCTTATTCTACTATCCACATCACTCTCACTTCCGCGGAATGCACAAAAGGAAGAGCTTCATCACAAAGAGTTGAGGGGCTCTTTAATCTTCAATTTAACTCCCAAGCAAAACTGCGTGTTATCCTCGGAAGGCCACACCTGCCTCTCTGTATCCGTCCCCTCTGTAACGAAAACTTTTTTTGGCCACTAACATTTTTCTCAGCCTCGCGTATACTTCCCTTTCTTGAGCATCCGCATTCGACCGAGAAATAAATCTTTACAACTCCCTCGAAACGGAGATTTCTCTCGAAATGAAGCTTTCTTGCGAAACATTTCCTATTGCTCGTTTACTACATTCGTCTGACAAGGCAGCGCATTCGTTTGAATAGACCATTGGATTGCAGGTATTATTTTCATTCCACATGCACTGAGTCGTTTTCATTCCAAGTTCGTCAACAACTAATTTGTTGTCGGCCAGGAAAATTCAGGAACGAAATTAGGGGAAGGAAATTTTGGATTCTTTCCAATCCTTAAAATAGTGAAGAATTCTGTAAACACTACTTTGTGGGATGCGCATGCATTGCATCAATGTTGTTGTCGTTTATATTCGACAAGTGTGTTCTGCGTGTGAAAAATTTAACCGGATTGTCCACTTAGTATACAATCGCCTAGTTACTATAGCCATTTGGAATTTACTCATGAGCAAGAAATTCAGATGTGGGTAGACGTAAGGCAATTAGCATGAATATGTCACCTACAGAGACCTATCCACTCTTCTGGCTAGTCTTGATTATGAGTCAGAGAGAGGTGCAAGGACTCTTGTGCTGTATACTTCGGTTTGCATCATGTGTAACATTTGCTTGTGCAATTTGAATGCTGGCGCCAAGTTCTGGCGTATGTTTTCGTTGGTTCTTTTTTTGGTGTATTTTCCGTGCCGGCCGCATGGTTTCGCTAGAGTCTAGTAGGGTATTTATTCGTCGGTTCATCGTTCTGTTCTTCGGCCTTCTGTTTGGAGGCCGTGGAGTTGGGAGCTGTTGCCATATGTGAGGTCGCGGAGTTCGCGGCATTTTTTTGGTTGGACTCCACATTCGTTTGAGTTGTCGGTGTTTCTTTCCGTCGCTTAGGTATTCCTGTTTCCTTTGTACCCATCTCCCCAGCTTCCCTCTTTCCTGTATTTCCCTTCCTTTTCGTGGTTCTCGATGGTGGGACGTGGCTCGCGACACTTGGTATGAGTGTAAGTCGCTGAAATAATTACGACATGGAAATTCCTGCCCCTTTTAACTAAACCTTTCTCGTCCGAGAACAGGTGGACGTTTCCCTTACCTCTACCTGTGCTGGCGTCCACACCTTTTTCTTTCACACCTACGCACTGTGTTGCCCACAACATCGAACCCCACCCAGAACTATTCGGGAGAACGAGGCGCCGTCACACATGCAAAGGTCTTTTGAAAGTTTTCGGTTACCACTCCCGAAAACATGGAAACATTTAACCACTTTCTTTCAACATATCATGTTATTCATTTTATTTATCACATTTTTCAAACGTAAAATATGCTCTTTATTATTTTAATTATTCATAAATTTACCATTGAATCGTATTCATCCATTTTTCACATTTTTATTTATCATGGTTTCTTATATACTGGGAGTAAAGGATTGAACACTGCAGCTTCCACTTAGATATTTATTAAACACGACCAGACTTCCACCACGAGATTAGACGCCTTGGAAGAGTTGGAAATTCTGAGTCACCTCACAACAAAACAACTCGTCAATGACCATTTGTATCCCTCACGCTCTCCCCTCCTGCATTTTCCCTACCTTACCCATTACCCACCCACTGAGACAACCGCTGCCCTACTCCCTTCTCGAGGGGACGCAGATTAGACCCCTTGGTTGTGCTGGATTTTCTGAGTCACCTCACCTCCAACAACTACACCCCACCCCCACCCCCCTCCTCCCCCTCTCCTCCTTTAACCTCTTCCTTTCCACCCCCCCCCCACTTTTCCCAACGGTTTTGTACTACATATACCACTTATGCTAGACTTTCTGTTCACCTGATGATGTAGCACCGCTACGAAACCATGGTCGTGTTTAATAAATATCTAAGTGGAAGCTGCAGTGTTCAATCCTTTACTCCCAGTATGATTGACTTCCACAAAGTATTGCCTGAAACTGTGTCGTGTTTCTTATATAATTATTGATTTTTAATTTTTTAAATATTTTATTTCTCATTTATTTGTGCATAGCACTTTTCCCTCCCACACTCCCCTTTTCTTTTTTTATATACTTCTCAATTGCTTTTACTAAAGTACATAAGCTTTAACCTATTAGTAGGTTTTCGCAGGTTTTTCACACTCCCCTTCATGTGTGGGTGATTTCCTGCAGAGGACTCTTTCGTTAAGGATATCACCTCCTTATTCCTTGCGTTTTCATCACAATCGCGTATATCTTTCTGCACAATATATATATTCCAGTTGCTTCATTCTATAATACTGATGATCAATTTATTTGTTCTTTTTTTATAACTTTAATAGTCAAATTGTAATAGTTTCATATGTGTATTTGATGAAGAATTGCATGGAAGAAAGGAACTGCCACATTCTCAATCTTTCCCCAATAATGTCGTATTATTATGAAGTTTAATCGCGATCCACCGATTATCGTTGGGTACCTTCCCTTGTTAGATTTATTGGAATGAAGAAAACGTCCCTTATCCCTTCAGAGAAGCATCGCCCCCAAGATCCTTCTCGCAACGCCGCGTGCTGTGGCCACGTGAGTCCGGGCACGCTATCTCATCCTCCGCCGTGGCATAATGAAGAAATCTCGAAGGCTTTGAAGGCCACTCAGAACCGTAGAACCTCGGTCAATATCCGATTAGCGAGATTATTTCAGTTCGACCGCTCCCAGTACTTAGTACAACTCGTGCGATGGGGCGGGAGTCAGTTTTCACGTGGGCACATGCGCAAGCCTCTTCAGCTGACGCTCGAACTGCCGAAGTAAACTAATAGGGCCAGAAACAAACTGAGAGAAGGAGAAGAGTAAGGTGCTGGTATCTTGACAGTTACCGAGACCCCTTGGCCTTGAGCAAATGTACTCTTTTTTGTTTATAAAGCACGTTGTATCAAATGGCACGTTTTGAAATGAACTTTAAAATTACCTATCTAGTGGTAGCATAATAGAACAAAATAACATGAAGTGTTATGTTCCGTGTGCAGGTTTAAACTATTCTAATTTTTTAAGCACATACCAAATCATAGACATTTATATTATACTTGTATATGCCCCCATTTTGCTATTGTAGAATAGTTTTTCTTGGTTCGGTTTTATGAATAAAGGTTTTTGGACGTTTTATGACCACTTTTACCATTCGTGTTGTCAAAATAAAAATTGTACCTGGTCAGCTACAATAGAAAATCAATCTACACGTCAGTTCGCTCTTTCATTACTAAATGCACAAGGATATCACATCATTAGGCATGTGTCTGATAGCTTTAAGTGCTTCAGTTTCTTTCCGGGCATCCTTCAGATGTGAGTGATCGCTGTTTTCCTTTTTTTTCTCGGTTGAAGGACATGGATGGGTGAGCAGTGATTGATTGCGCTCGCTAAGTGTTTCTCAATATTGCACAAATATAGTGATGAGCACATTTTTCTCTTGTATTTCCCCTTGAAAGTATCCCCCGTCAATATTTTACCTCTTTATTTAGGATGTGTTGAGGAAAGCACACGACGGGCAGCCAAGCGAAGAATTTATCCGTGAAAAAAAACCAGAAATAGTTTTCTACCTTCTTAACTTTAGGGTAAAATGTTTTTTCACTCTCTTTTCCATATTTTTCTACACTGGATATCTTGAGAAATTCTCAGCCAGTCCACCTGTCTATATTCGGTTGCATGTGAATAAGTTAAAGAGAATATAATTATCCACTGTTCTTCACTTCCCTTCCGCTGTCTCCGCACTTAAGCTATAATTGGTTTAGATGACAGTCAAGACTGAGTTGCGGAAATAATACCAGAAATTTCACATGTTGGTTATGCTGCACTGAGTTAAAATGATTCTATTTATTGAGACAAACAATTCATATTAGTTTAAATATAAATGGGTGGAATTTGCAGTATTTAGGGCATAATTAGCCAGTATAGGAAATGACCACCAATGGAATCTGTTTGCACTATTAAGGTAATTTGGGTTGAATGTTAAGAAAATTGAGATCCCTCGGAGTTAAGAATAGTTTAACAGAAGCGTTACTTCGTCGTATGCCTTCTCTTAAAGAAGCCGTCAAAGGGTCTAAAATTTAACGTTCTATCCGACGATCGAAGTTGTGAACTTGAACTCAACTCTTCACATAACGCCCAAGTACGGATTGGGATTCAAAAATAATAACTCAACCACACCCCGGAGTCAATCATGATGGGGAGCTGATGCATGAGCCACCGTGGCATGCCCGTGGGACTTGGGATGTTTCATCACTGACATCGTAAACTACTGAACCTAAACTAGTAACTGAAAGTGAAATATGTTTCCTTAGTATAGTCGTAAGGAAACGCTCATCTACATGCTGTGACATTAGCTAAATTTTTTTTGCAAATGAAATTTGCACTTTTCCGAAAATATGTTTTGCAAATAATATTTTTTCGGAAAATGTATGCAAACTTAATGCCGAATACTTCGTGCGTCATTCCTAGCGGCAGATATAAATAAACCCAGGGAATAGTTCTTTATATAACGCACTTAGTTGTAACTTATAACTATGTCAGTACTTACGAGAAGATGAGTTTTTATAGATTTCCTCATACATGCGTGTGCGTCACGAGTAATATAGTAATGAACCTACCCATTTGTGGTAGTCTAGCATTTCCATAATTAACGATCGTCTTTTCATAAACTTTCACATTTGACTACATCCTCATGGGTCCATGTGGCCGCAGGATTTTGCAAGCGATATTGTACTCCAGCGGAAACTTTCATTGACGTAGAGAGAAGCTCAAAAATTATTCCCCCACACTAAATACTTCTGCTTTAACGGTTATTTCAATCCTATAGGAATGAGTCAATTCCTTCGCTTGACGTCATAGAGTTCATTTGAGTGATGAGAAATGAATGTACACATTACCTGTCTTACTCTGTTTGGCTTTCTCCGAACTGAAACCTCCGGAACTAAGCCGGCTGCAATAAGACGACGTAATGAGGTCTAGTTTAGCAGAAACATCGGGTGAACTTTCTCAATCCTACCTAACATGTATATGTACCGTGTAAGCCAACTCCAGGGTGTGCGACACGGGGTGATGCCTCACCAGGCACGCATCACTTGTCCCAGTTCAAAGTCGAACCTCGCACGTTCCCCTTGCCACTAAACGAGTTGGCAGTAAGGAGAACAATTCAGAGCTAAACCAGAAACTAGAAGAGTGCTACGTGCTCGGAAATGCTAACGTGCAGTACACGGGTTAAGATACTTCAACTGATACGTATTACTAATACTGCTAATTCAGGGATTCTACGAGATACTAATTTTGTCTGAAATAAAAATCATGCGGAACATATTAAGCGGTAATGAGCTGTTATTAGTAAAGATAAATCAGTGGGAAAGAAGAATTACATCAACATTAGGCGTAGAATAACCCAAGCTAATAAGGCGTTTATGATGAAAAGGCAGCAACTTCTGTTCGAAGAAGATAGGACTACGAACATGGGAACAGTATGTGAAAGCATTCGTGTAGAGCATGGCGCTCTATGGATCATGGACCATGGGAAACGTGGAACATTGGAAAGGCAGACCCGAAAAGATTAGAAGCATTCCAATCTCGGTGTTCGTGGAAGATGCTGAAGATCAAATAGACGGATAAAATAAGAAATAATGAAGCATACAGAATAGTGATAGAAGAAAGGACCATATGGAACACGAAACAGAAAAGAACAAGAATGATTGGGTACGCCCTGAGGCACAGTGGGTTTGTGAAGAATATGATTGAAGAAAAAATAGAGGAAAAAGTAAAAGGAAGGCAAAAGGATAAATACAGAAACCAAATATAGAGGAAAGTACGTAAGAAGAACTGCCAGGGAGTAAAGTAACTAGCAGTACTAAAGGAAGGATGGAGGGCTGCAGTCAACCAATATTGGGATTGAGCGACTAATAATGTAGCTATGATGCCCAAGTACTGAGTCAGTCTACCAAGTGAGGTCGGAAATTTCTTAGTAAAGATTTATTACAAGTATTACAGCCAATTACAGTCCACATAAAAGTGACATTTGTGACCTCCGGGATACCTCCGGGGTGTTAGTCCTGCTTGATGTCACATATTATGAATGCGGCCGCTAGAAGGTAGACGTCAGGCAATAGAATCAATTCCTTTGAAGCGTCATTGAGCTAATTCCCACGTTTTATAGTCAAGGTTATGCATTTGTCATAAATACGTACCCACAAGGAACATTCCTATCTCCTGGAAATAGGTCTCCGATTTTACGATTGTTTGACTCGCAGTTGGTTGGCTCCGTAAAATAGTCTTGTGATTAGATAAATCTTCTATGAAATGTAGTTTTTACCACAGTTACAGGGCATGATCTGCATCTCATAACTAATCTCGTTCACTTTCTGATAATTGCGGCTTGATGGATTTGGATTTTGAATGAAGAATGATCTAAAGCTTGCTAATACCCGTCCGAATAAATGGCCATACTTCGTCGCACGCATTTCTCACATTTGTATCCATTCTGTTCGAATAATC
Organism: Pyrrhosoma nymphula; assembly: GCA_963573305.1. Lineage (NCBI taxonomy): Eukaryota > Metazoa > Arthropoda > Insecta > Odonata > Coenagrionidae > Pyrrhosoma > Pyrrhosoma nymphula. The sequence continues at coordinate 96,646,029 of OY754332.1, read as the reverse complement.
TTTAATACCACTGAATGGTACTTTTATATAATCGGTAAACCAATATTTTTACATTTAGTTTAACACTGCAGAGGTATGAAAAGCCTCTTTGTTTCAGTTTGTAATGAGAGGGTACTGGACCGTCCTAAACAGCCCGCTCACTTAGATCTTTCCGGTTGTTTTTTTACAGCGTATTTATCACTTGTATGTGAATTACTCTATCAATTTTGGATGAAATAATTTACATTTTTGAAACTTTCCTTGATTCTACCGCACATAGAGGCAAAATTAAGGTCATGAAATCTTTAGAGTAGCTTTAAAAAACAGCTCTAGGCAACTTCATTTCCCTACACGGAGGAAACTTTAGGCAAAAACATATTGCGCGGGAAAACTAGAAGCAGAGTAGGTCCTTGTAATAATTTTCGGTAATAAAATATGAAACACTATGTGAGTCAAAGGAAAACGTAAATGTTGGACGATACAAAAGCGAATTCTGGCAAGTTAGCGTAGTTTTCCTCTCACAAATTTGTCTGATATAGTACTATGCGTACTGGTTAATTTAACTTCGTTCTTTCTCAAGCATAATCGCAAATGATGAAGCCTCTGTGAGCAACTAATCTTTTACAGCTAAACGGAATTATAAAATATTGCTCATTTAATAATAAGCTGGAAATAAATTATAGAGACCATCAGAGTATTTTTTGCTTTACAGATACAACGACTTGAACTATCACTGTAAACACTCTAAGATACGGCGGACTTAATTTTTCCCTCTTCCTTAGTCTCCACGGTAACGAAATCGTAGTCATTAACTAAATACACATTTATAAATCTTTAACTTGACTCTCTTGTTTCACACCGTACGATAAAACCCCTTCATAACGCAAGGCTGTTTTGCTATTTTGCAAAATTTTTCCTGCGAGTAAGATATGTATTCTTTTAAATTTTCAAGAAGGAATACGAACTACCCATTGATCAATTTCTTACGCGATTAATGCGACAGATCTACACCGTTTTTTTTAATAAAATCTCTCTGGATAGCAGAGCCGTACTATATCCCGTAAAAAACGGCTAGCATTTTTTGGAAAATATTTCAAAAAGTATTACGGTAAGTGGCTTATATTTATGTATCATTAGATAGGTGAGATTGTTTTCATCATGGGGAGGCCAAATCCATTGAACTTTATATGAAGTAATATCTCGCATAAGCTACCTTATCTTGCTGCCTCTCTCAATGAACTAGGGATCTCTCTGTCTCGCTAGGGATTGGGACTCATTTGAAAAATCTCCGCCATACACGACCCTCATGATAAATAGGCAGATCTCTTGCCAAAGTACCAACCAAATCCCTCACCCATGATCGGTAGAGGCGTTCAAAACCTTGTTTACTACCGCTCAACTCCCGAGCTGCGTGGTCGTAAAATGCCCGTCGGAGGAAGAGATTGCATTAATGACCAGTTAAACAATGATAAACACCATTAAATTGGGTATAGCATAAGATAATACTATTGAAAATGAAAGTGTAACACAATAAAAATAAGTAGATCAGTTACATCTTTACAATCAGTTTAACTCAAGTACAAACAATTAAAAGTTTTCATCCATTTTCAAATTACAAACATTCATAATAAGTTAGATCTAAGTCACTAAGACAAAGTTTCAAAGGTTTTTTTAAATTGTACAGAGAGATAATGATATCAGCATTGCATTTACTACATAGATTCATTGCAAAGTCCAGTGGAGCATTTTCCCCATAGTTAGTTCTATGCCAGCTGCCTTGAAAAATGTCTGTCGATCTTAGTTTTCCTGGAAGGACATAGAAATTAACTTGCTCCTTTAGTTGAACAGTTAATTAGGTTGTATACATATATATAAATTTATACCATATCCAAGTACTTTCGCCTTGATGACAATGAAACAATACCAGCAGATATGATTCAGTTATAGTATTAAGTGTGGATAAATGTGGAGACCAAACAGGCAAGCATCACTCCAGGAGGGATCCAACTTGTGCAAAATATAAGGTCTTGTAAGAATAAGGGTTTCTAAGTTCAGTACTATGACGAGATATAAAACCAAGCATCCTAAGTGACTTACTGCGACGCAAATAAATGTGGCCATGAATTGACAAGTCCTGAGAAAAGATAACACCTAGGTCCTTGATGACTAGATGTCATGATTTCGATGGCTGAGTGGATGGGGAGATAACGAGCGCAGAGCGGGAATCATTCGATTGACCGAGCTGATTGAGAGTGACGAAACCATAAATTAACGGAGAGAGTGGCTAGCGTTAACGCACTAAAAGAGAAGTATGTTTATTTGCGAAAATTGATCCACCCGGTAAAGAGTCGTGCTTTCCCGGCTGAGTTGTATGATTAAATTCTTCACTGGTGTAATAAAGGGTCAAGTGTTCAAGTACCGACGTTTCGATTTCCAACTCCACCATCGTCTTCAAGGAGGTTGATGATGTTGAGCGGGCAGTCAACCTCCTTGAAAACGATGACAGACTTGGTCACCGAGACGTCGCACAGTAGTCCCAAATCGAAAAAAGCTGGCCAAAAGTCAAATTTTTAACTGTTAACTAGGAAGTTCAAAATTGTTTACTTGTATTCTCCGGGATATGGCCTACAAAATGATGTACTAAATTGGTCTCTGTATTCAGTCTAGTAATGTGTGTAACCAGTCAAACTTGGGTATGACGAGGGTTAAACGCCCAATGCGTCGAATAGATCAATTTTAGACAAATGGACCTAGATAGAAGATTGCTTTAATTGCATAGGTGAGAATTGCCAATTTTTTTAAAAAGTAATTTAAAACCTTTATGCGTAGTATTCCGTTAATTTTGGTTTTTTAAGTTTTATTTATAACTATATTAAAATATTTATAACTTTAGCTATTTTCGAGTGATTTTTTGAGTGAATGATTCGATATTGTTTTGTGCTCCTCCGTGCTCCTCTATGATTTATGTGCTGAATTAATGAAGAAAGTATATCCAACCTCATTGAGAAAAAAAATCTTACTTATACTTCCTTTTCTGACTTCTAGAAGGTTTTAAGTTGAGCTGTGCACCGCGTCACTGCGGGCGGTTGGCCGGCGTTCGGCCGGCGACTGGGTGGCTTTAACGCTAAGGAATCCAATTCCGATGGTAACACTTGCGCGCTATTGTGTGTTTTACATGGTTTTCCATACTTTGAAATTTCATCTTCTAAATCAAATAATTTCTCGTGTTGGATGGTCTCCTCCAAATCACCATAAATCAAAGAGGGCCGGCTTTCATACTCCTTGCGAGACAAATATGCGTGCATTTAAACAGATACATAGAACATTATGCGCAATCTAACTTGAGCAACGGACTGCGATCAATAACGACTTAACCTCAGTAAAATGTTTTTGCATTCTTATTTCGTGAAGTTTTTTCACGGGTCCTTTCCACCACAAGATTCTGGAAATAGGATTAGTCTTTCGGGCACAGGGCAATAAATGCTCCCTAATGCCCTTGTTGCCACTGTACCGCCCGCAAATCTTTTGCGAGCGGTAAAGCGGACAAAATGGGCTATGGTGTCCGTTTATTGCCTTCCAACGGGTAAGACCCAGTCAAGAGCCTATAGACAAGATAAGACAAATTACACTCTGGCCACCGGGGGTGAGTGTATCCTGAATGTGCATTATTTTTCTTGGAGAAAAACGGAATGAGGACTACGGTCCCCTCACCATGACAGCTGTCGTAGTTTTAGTCATGCTCGTGGCGAAGTCTCCCGACTCATTTTTGTCGAGTGCTTTGCGTAGTGAACAAGTATGCTCAGTGCTGTGTTAACCCCAAAATCTTCTCCTGCCCAGAAAAAATAAATGCTTCGTCTGCCTGGCATCTAACATTCAAGATACGAATTTTATTTTTATGAAAAAATAAAAGTGATAAGTTTAAAATTTACTTATTTTTCTCTTTATTGCCCTTGATTTCACCATCTGTCAATTAAATTCAACTCATTGTTCTTGGAAGCCAAAATAACCGTAACTTTATGGTGCTTTCCGATATGGGTAGCTCGCCGGCTATGCTGATGGTCGCGGGTTCGAATACCGTCAATTACATAGCCGTAGCAGTATCTTGGTTTATTTTAGCGCAATTTATTCATCTGTTTTATATAATTATGGTGTTACAGGTTCCAAATATATGGCTATATTTCTGCCAATCCCGAAAACTTCTACTATCATATTTTCAAAAATTGCTTTAATAATAATAGCCCTTTAAAATATTAAAATGCAAAGATACTAAAAACATAAATTCAAAATCAGATTAAGCTGATCAAAAACATACGGAAACAACCGTTGTTGTTACTAAGTAGGGTGAAATAATGGCAGTATGAATTTAGGCCAGATTTTTTCGATTTAGGACCACTCTGCGTCGGTACCAGTACTCCTGACTCAGTTGGGAACCCGTGGAGAATTTACTCACATAATCCACTTGACATGGCCTTAGCGCGCAAGTCGTCCATAAATGTTTTTGTATTATCCAGTGATATTTAGAGAAAATATTTCCATTTTGCTCTTACAGTGATAAATAATTACGGTACCGCAACGATTTCGCTTTTTATAACAATTATTTTGGCGTTCGAACTGCAAAATTGATCCGTACAATATCGTCAATTGCGCCTTTTAATGACATGGATTTTATTCTCCAGTGCTTTTACCGTGTGGTTCTATTTGTTCTATTCTTTAATTCTATCACATTAAATGGTTACTGGCTAAATTCATAATTGTTGTGAAGTATCCACAAAAAATAATCACAATTTTTTGTGTTTAACAATAACAGATAGCAATGTATGCGAAGGTCTCAGGCGTAACTTGGTGGAAAACTTTAGTATCGAACATGATGGAGAAAAACACTTCTATTTATTTCATGCTTTTATTTAAAACAATGCAAACAATAATTTAGAATCTTGGTAATGGTACATAGTGCCGAAACCATGGTCGGTTTTCTTTAAAAATAAAAGTGTGGAATAGAAGGAAGCGTGTTATTTAATCATATTTAATCATCACTGTTTGACGCAGAAACATCAAAATAATTTATAAACAGTTGTTGCATGGTTGTGAGTTTACCACTATAAATGCAACATCTCTGGGGATATACTCGATCTCCACAGTAAAGGGAAATAATTTTTTTGAGCTTGTGGGGTAAAGTGACAGCGAGGCTAGATCCTTAGGCTCCCGAGCCGAGAAAGTGATTCTCTGTGACGTTTGGGAGTCGTAGCGAAAAGTGGGCCGTGGGAATGCAGGTCACTCCTCACCAGCAGAAACCTCGCACCAAAACGGAATCGAAAACCTCTCTTCGAACGTGATTCCCTCGTACACATACCATCGGATCAGTCCAGTGCACCAGCATTACGTGGAGCTCCGGGAGCGCCGAGTCCCGCTCGCTCTCGAGACTGGACCCAAGGGAGTGGGCGTTCCCGGGAGTGGTAAGCCAATTGCGTTCCAAATCGAAAAAAAGGTTCCCAAAGTTAATATCGTTGACACATCATCGGACTTGCTCATTGTAACTCAATCGTTTTTGCCCAGTCTAATCCGATTTTGAAGTTGATGTTCCTGTATCTCTGGGTATAAATGTGGTTCAAATGGGGTGATTACTTAAATAATTTATGAGAGTGGGCATATGTGTGTACCGTTTATAGCATTTAATGGTGTTATTAGGTAGTCCAGCTACTTATTCCAGAATAACCTTAATAAAATAAACCACCGCATGATTCAAAGACTATCAAGTTAGCACACATTCCACGTCATAGGTGAGATTAGATCCCACGGCCTGTGTTTTGTTCTGCTAGTTGCTTGTTTTACCCTGTGTGTGTACACAATGTACCCTGCTTGCGTTAAAAATGCTCCAACGGTTATAATCTATAGTAATCGAAATAGATATAAGCGGGTTTTATGTCGAGACAGACCTTCAGACAAGACCCTGAAGAGGGTAGGGCCTCAAAAACAGGACTCCATGGAAGTGTCCTTGCAGATTAGTTGCTGTATCTGTTGTTTTAGTATATTTTTTCCACAGAATAAAAACCTCTACACTTCAACGAGAATCTATATTCCGGTGCAGCCACGTAGGACAGCACTTTTTGGCAACGTTCCTCCCCGTTGGAAGTGGCGTCTTCAGGTCGAAGGTCCCATCCTGTAACGCGGAAGAAGCATTGTCAAGAAACACTGACCTATAAGCTGCACTGGAAGATAGATCCGGGTTCAATGAGACTGCGTAAACCTTCAATCCAATATCTTGAAGGCCGTTTTACTCGAAGCACTTGAAGTTTGGTGCAAGAATGGATATGCAGCGAAAGTTGCGTCGTAAAAATCGGGGGCTTGCTAGAATGATTGCGCGAATGCATGAACTAAAACACATGAAAAAAGCTTCTGCTCTAGATCCGTTCCCGCGCTCTTGCAAATACGCGCAAATAAGTGCGTCAGAGGCGTCACTAAAATTTAGTTAAAATGGACAGAAATTGCGAGATCGTGGGCTCAGAATTAGAGTAAAGGCTAATTTAATGTTTTTTTTCATGCATTCCCGTAATCATTATAGCAAAATAATCCACTTTACGCGACCCAGTTTTCACAGCATATCCATCCATAAATCAGACTGTGCAGTAAACTGTCTCGTGTAAAACGGTCTTTAGACTTGCCATTGTGACCTCGTCACGGCGTGGTTCCCGTGATGAGACACGTGGCCTTTGCTAGCCTCCAGTGCTCGTCCTGAGCTCAGCTCGCACCTCTTCTCTCTCGTCCGCAGTTGCATCAATCGAGCCGATCTCATCAGGGTATATGACGGGCGGATACCGCCGACGGGGCCAGTTTACGGGGGCAGCAGCGGCCGACGGAACCCCTCCCCCAAGGGCTCACGGCTCGTTGAGGAGTCGTCTTCGGGAGTGCTGTCGCCGCCCGCCAACCGGGGCCCGCCCGTCATCAGTGTGCTCTGCAACGAGGGCTCGGAGCGGGAAGTGCTGTCCACGGGCCGCGACCTCACCGTCGAGTTCGTCTCGGACTCGGAGTCGCCGGGTCAAGGGTTCAAGGCCACGTTCGAGTTCCAGCCCATCCCTGCATCCGTCGTGGCGGCGTCTGAGGAGGCGGTGGCCGCGGCGGCTGCCCCACCGCCCCACGGACACATCGGCCCCTCCGGAGGTGAGTGGAACCGACTCCATGTCATATTCACCCCCCCCCCTAATTATTAATAAGTTGTACAATAGAGCAGTGGTTGTCAACATGTGGCACGCACATATCTACGCATACATGATACCCTGCGATCGTCAGCTGGAGCTTATGGCAGGGGTTGTTAGTACACCAACCAGGAATACGATAGGGAGCAGGGAAAGGGGAATGGTTAGTTGGAGAGAATGAAAGTAGAGTGCCTCATTAAGTCACGCTCAAATTTGGTTGGTCACTACTGGTACGTTGGGAGAAGGAATTTTTAACCTCCCAATTCGGTAGTGTACCACTCTATTTTGTTGCTTCTTTCAGTTTCAGAGATATCGGGGATATTTAAAAATAACTGTCCTTCATGTCTTCATGTAACTCGCCTGATCTGAAATTTTCAAGTAATCTAAACCTAGCGTGAAGCCCCTGAGTCTTTAGCGACTCTAAAGCTAGTCCTACCATCAGCTGTGTTACACTCTTTGTTCTCTCTTAGTAGTTTTTAACAAAGCTTGCGGGTGGTCTTCGTAGTTTATTCCGCAAATTGAAATTATCTGTGCATGATCCCAAATGCTTTTGGAGTATTCGAGATGCTGCCTAGGCAGAGTAAAATAGCAGCTCTCTTTCAGTTTTTCACCAGTAGACCTTTCTTGTATTTGCGTATGTGTATTTACTTTTATGCAGCGCCGTTTCGTATGTGTTTCTCCCACGCTAGGTCTGCCGTAACTGATTTGCACGTATTGGACTTCATCCGGTAACTTTATACTTACTCCTCCCAATTAGTAGACTTATCCAAAGAGGTACGTGTGATTTTAGAGTACTTAATGTATTTTAATATCAGAGAAGTGGGCTTGAAATTGAAGAAACTGTGTTAATAATGGTCATTTTTCTGTAGAAGTGGTACTGGTAATTTCGCTAACTGGGCGATTTAGGTGTGCCTAATTGAAAAAGGTTGGTAACTGTCGTACTATAAGTTTTGCCGGCGATGTAATCACAATAAAAAATTGATCTTTTATCCGCCGTGTCATCATTCAGCAATTTGGTTGTGATTATGCATTGTTACGTCGTTTATTTTTGAGAAGGAGGGGTGGGAATGGTGATGTACGCTTGAAAGTTCATGTTGATATATACAAGTCCGATTTTTCACAAGATTTAACGAATAACTAACGAATTTCAAAGATATTGATCTCAAGAGAACGCAGAAGTATTGTTGCTTTCCAAAGTCAGTCAGTCGGTATTTTGCTGACAATGAGATTCGAGTATTATGTTTAGTGGCCGCGAAACATGGTGGCAGTTGCCTGAGGGAAGCATTACGTTAAGGAGGACGTGTCACAATAATGTTTACAATCCAAGCAAAGCTGTGTCAAAATATGATAATACTTGCATTTAAATTTACTCTAACCAAAGTGATTCACTGGTATTTGTTGGTAAATTGGTAAATTGGTAAATTGGTATTGGTATTTGTGAGTAAATTGGTATTGTTGATTCACTGGTATTGTTCTATAAATGACCAAGGTTTTATTGACTTCCAATGTTAACTAATTGAACCACGGATTATAGCCTTAACGGAATCTCAGGTATTGTGTTTTACCCCATTCAATGGTGGGCAGATTTAAACGTCATTATTTTTTTAATAATTGGAAAAATCGGAAGTTGTATTTACAATTCTCAATAGCTAAAGTTAGTTCGGCAAAGTTGAATACTTGGCACGATCCGTAGGAAAAGATTAGATGCCGGTGTTAATCTGAAAGTCGAAGCGATATTTTTTTATCTCAGTAGCCTGATGAGTGATTTATCCGACACTTCGCAAAATTAGTGCCGAATCTAACCCCCGCATTCAAATTTTAGTGATAATCTCTTTCTTTAGATTAGTCTTCCGGTTAAAGGTAGGCTATGATGAAAGTCAGAGAAAACTACAGATTCTTACACGTGCAGGGCCTTATCTACCTTTTCTATTTCTTTCTTCATCTCAGCGTAAGCCCTACCCTTATTCATCCCATCCATATAACCTATTCTCTTTCTTCCACTTCCCCGCTTGCCTAGCATCCTTCTCTCTATCACAGCCTTCAGTGAACCATCACCCCTCGTTACCGCTTCCATCAACATACCCTGTCTCCCCAGAATCTCGTCGAGAGGTTTCCTCTCCACACCCACCATATCAAGCAGTTCCTTATTTGTTTTCCTGTCCGTCGTCCACCTTCTTCATCCTCCTCCACACCCACATCTCGAACGCCTACAGCCTATTTTCACGTCCACGTTTCTGCCCCATACAACGCCACTCTCCATATAAAGCTCCTCACCAGCCTCTTCATTACGTCTTCACTTAAGGTCCTCATTATTAGGCCCCATCTATTACTAAACGCTTCCTTCGCTAGCGCTATTCCCCTACTAATGTGTGTGCTATTACCGTATTTACTCGTGTAAGCCGCGCACCTTTTTTCCGAAAATGCCAGTGAAAAAATGGGGGTGCGCGGCTTACACGAATCCACTAGATTTTCATGTAAGCCGCGCACCATTTTACCAAGAACTACTATAGCAGTGAGATCGTGCTGAGATGAGAGACCGTTAAATCGGGTATTCAAATACGCGTTGAACCCCCTTAAGAGGACGCAGTACATAATTTTTTTTCCTCCTCCGAGGGTGAGGTTAGTTTTCTTATTGACCAGTAGAGCTACCGAAGTCAGTGCCTACCTAGTCGCCGTATTTGTCACGAGTGTAGCCTCTACGTACATTTACTTTGCGTGTAGGGGAGGTGAAAACCACGAGCCCTCCCTTCCTTCGGAATGTTTTTGTACCACGTTCTTTGGGACATCTAAACGGACACGCTGTCGTGACTTCAGCGCGGGTGAGTTTGACTTTGCTCATGGATACTAACTTGGCCGATGGCCGCATGGCAACAGCTGACCAGTCACTTTTGCAGCTCGGTAGTAGTACGATGCCGAAATGATGGCATGCCGAATGACGCGCTTACCTGTGGATAAGGGATAGCGCGGCTCAATAGCAAAGAGGTATAATTACGGTAATCTAACGGTTAAAGTATGCTTAAATGGAAGAGAGTAAAAGTCCTCTAGATTTTTCATGGTGCACACCTCCATATACCTTCATAACTTGAACATATCTGAATGCGTATTACGTCTTTTACTTCATCCAATCCAGGATACAGTATCGCGCGCTCATCCCTTTCCTAAACAAATTTGGCCCTCTTACTGATCCTCACTTTATGAATACTTCGCCCTTTGCACTAGCCTTCGGTTAACTAATAATAGGAATGTCTTTATAGCATTAGAAATTCGATTTAGTTTCATGAAAGTTTAGTTTTTAGAGGAATAGGACAAGAAAATAATGTATTTTCACGAGGGGACTTTCCCAACTCGACTCAATGATCATGGCCATAGACATTTAGTTGCGATGAAATAAACCCAATGAACATAAAATATTGCTGCATACAATAGCTAGGGAGAATACTACAGAAGGAGTTGACCACACTAACTATTATAGTGTAAGTCAGCACAGTTATAAGGAAAATATTGCCCCACGGCATTTACCTCACAGAAAAGTCCACAGCATAAAAAGCTACTTACGAAATATCCAAAATATCTGTAGTATGAAATTTTGATTTGCCTTACGCTAATGGTTAATTAAATTGGTAATAAGCGCTAAATAGTCGATATAAACATTATTCCGGAACCACAGCCGTCCGTGCATTGATGTCAGCAAGCTTCCTAGAGAGAACTTAGAACCACCTCGGCTCTAACATCTGTGGTGCAATCTAAGCAGAGCTCTACTCAATGATGGGATACAGAAAGAGCTATTGAAAGAACACATCATGCTGGTTATATTTGTTTTATTTCTTTTGCTTTTTGCATTTCAAATTTCCTTTCTGATCCCTCTCCCCATCCTTACGTTTGAAAGACTCTTCTCTTGGGCTGCCAAAAGACTAGGGGAATTCCGAATCGGCATTGACCGGGAAAATATCGCATCGCCTAACTCCGGAAGCATGCATTCAAAATAGAATTGTTATAATTTGTCCACCATGAATATCTCCCAGAACCCATTGTCCCTGAGGATCCTCTCCGCCTTCAACCCCTTCTTCGTCCACACAGCAAAGATGCAGAAGTCTCGCTGAGAAATATGGAACTGGCCTTGTATCTGAGAGTGGTAATGATGCTTCCGGTTTATTCTCATTCCGTGATTCTTCATCCAAAAATCTACTTTTCCATTTCCGATCGCCTCATCTACACTCATCTCTGCAGCCGATGATGGGCATTTTATTTCCACAATGCTCCGATCCCCCACTATTCCATCGGAAGTTGCTCCTTGGAAAGGGTAAAAACTTCTCTATTATGCTGTTTCCAATGCCACGCGAGCTTTGTCCTCATTTACCCTTCCGTACTCTAGGTGAGGAGAATCGAAATAACGGCACACGATTAATTTTTCGTAGCCTGTGTGTGGACGAATTTTACAGACCTGGCCAAAATTAGAGGCAGTGAGAATCTTCTGACGCATCGCAACCCATTCCACGCTTTCCCTCTGACGTATCGCTTTCCTCTCTATTTCTTTAATTTCTTCCTCATTCATTTTTAGAGATTCCTTAAATAGTTGACAATCAATGTTAAATTCCTCAATAGGCATATCAGGCCTTTCAGAATTGGGACCGTAATCGAAATCAGGCTTTGTCCCAATCAGTTGATTAAGGAGGAACCTGCGCCCTTAAGTACTGTATTCATAAGAAGAATTAAATATCACCTGGTGGGGGAATTTAGGATTAATATATCATTTTAGATATTTCTCTTCGATCTCGGTGTTTTTTCCTTCGGTTGGAAGTAGCAATTGCCTTCAGCTGTTTTCTTTGGAGTGACCTTTTGTAGCAGTACCCGGGACTCAAATTACAAACATTTTTGTAAAGGGAATGCAAAGGATTTCCCGAGTCAATGCTGACCACAGATCCGGCACATCTTCCTCTTAATGAGCGGGTAAGAGCAAAATTAACTCATTTCCCGCCGCTAAATTTGGCTATGATAGCGTTATAATACTCTAAAGGACTGTTATCGTGAATAAGGCTTCGTCTGTGGCGAATATTGTTTTGTGCTAGGTTTTCAACTTTTCATACACCCGACATTCTTTTAGTGCTAGTACATATGTTGTTTTTTCTTCCCGGGGCGTTTTTCCATGATGTAAATATCCTAAATCTACACATCGCTCATTTTCTCCAAAAACATGGCTGGGCCTATTGAGGATATCCTGTTGCAGTAGTTAAATTTTTTTTTCGCTAGTGCTACATTTTGGCATTTCCTAAACTCGACAGCTTTTATGACCGCCATTCTTAAGCGTAAAATGTTATCGGCGAATAATTTTATGTATGGCGGTATTTTTTGTATGTATGGTTATATGTTTTTGAAAAGTATGACGGATGTGACCTTTGCTCCTCTCGCCATCGCGCTAAGTTTTCTCCCTTCCATATTTTACTCGCGGCAGACAAATTCAATTTAATGCTACTATGCCTCTTATTTATACGCTGCTTATCAGGAGGCATTTAAATGATAGAAGATACAAGTGTAGTAAGCTAACAATGCTGTAGGAGGCAATGAAATCCTCAATGTAGAAAAGTTTCTCCTAAAGCGGCCAATGCGCGCGTTAGGGAAAACTGAATGCGAGAGAAAATAACCCGATAGCTGCTGCTCTTGAGCGACAACCATGCTCCCCTCACGCATTGTTCCTCTCTCGTCCCGCAAACGAGCAGAGAAAACACCATATTTGAGATTGTGTGTTCAATTTCTGATGGAGCGCTCGCGGCGAGAAAATGGAGAACTGCGACGGCAGTGGGAGCTATCATAAACGCCCATTACCGCGCTGCAATTCATCAAAATTCACGTTCGCTTTTCCTAAATTATACATTTATTTGATAAAATTTCGCATCGGCAGTCGGCGTATCAACTACAGACAAGTAACTCTTGGGGGCTACCTAGCCATAAATGGCGTTCCTTGAATCGGCATTCCGCAACATTTCGTGCAAAAGGCCTATATTTGTTATAAAACCTGCCTTCCAATATTGGATTAAGAAAAATTTGAAAAAGGTAGCCCCCTTATATCACTCCTTGACTTGAATAACTCAAAAAGCTTGAGTTGAAATAAGCAAAATTGACTGATTGAGAACGGAACGCAGAAGAGTCGGCAAAATAGGGGTGTCCCACGTCCTCTTAAGTTCCTGCCGTTAGTATCTCCAATTTGAACACAGTTAGTCCTCGCCTTACGATCATCTGACTTACGAACATACATATCCAATCAAAAAATTCAAACGTGTGAAGTAATGTCAAATTTGACGCCACCGGATAAGTTATTTTGCCGTTGCAGCTGGCGGTGTGGCGTGCAACAACTCGCGGATTGGTACTACCCATCTTTGCCGCGACGAATTTTAACAATATTATCTCGATATATCAATTTGCAATGTTAATTGTTTACTTGCGTCATAAATTTTTACGGATGATTCGAAAGTAAGACGAAAGCCGAAAGATGCCCTGATATTTGGAGATATTGCTACTCTTTACATATCAATGGAAATCGACTTCCATGTGTCAAGCTGCCTTCGCATCAAATAGAGGCATGATTCCATTCATTCAATCGTTTTGTGATAATAATTATTACCTGCAATACGAGGCTCTATTCAGGTTATCGCGACGAATGGTAAAATATCCTTCCCAGGGTTTGTGGAAATTGCCTTACAGGCAGTCCTTCCATCCAGCTATCCCTCTCAATCACTCAGCCGGAAACAATAAAGCTGTCAGATTTTAGGGTGATTCCTCAGTCAGATCTGAACAATTGGCGTGTCCAAACAGGTTTTTCCCAGAAGATCCCTCAAGAAAAAAGTTCTTCGTTCCTTATTTCTGGGCGCGACGACATTCATCTGCGAGGGACTCATTCAGCGAGAAAGAAAAGGGGGTAACCCGAGAGGATCACCCCTTCACCTTATCTGTTATTATCTACCCTCGCCCAGTTTCTCTTTTACCCAGGTGGCTTTCACTAGTGGGGGAGGGGTTAGGTTTCCTTTCAGGGGCCTCGGCAGCAAACATTAGATTGATACGGCCGATGCTCGAACGAGGGAGCCGTTATTTCGGTCGATTCAAATTGTACCCTTACCCCGGTGGTAGCTGTGAGGTTGACTTCGCACTCCTTCATGATTTTTCCACAACCTGAAATTATGTTGCGTAGCGCCCGAGTGAGCTTTGAAACGCATCGCCACAGCAATGGGATAAATAACGTAGTGCATCGGCGCATCCATTTTCAGACCGTTGACTTTTACATCGCCATGCTAATAGATAAAGAAATTCTGTTTTCACCGTTTGGCGCAGGAAGGATGTTGCTAGAACTTATCTCATAGGGCTTGATACATACTTGTGCGTACTTTATATCAACCACATCGGAGAAAAAATTAGTTAACTTGCCTAAAATCGATCATTTCGCGGAAATGCTACTCGGCTATGAGAAGTGATACGAAAATGAGCTTTGATATAAGTTCTAGCTGCATCGTGTATCTTTCAATGCGGATACTCCTCAAGGTGGTACGTAAGTTTAATACAATTACTATAGCAAAGAGGATGTCCAGCGCTTTTTTTTCCACAGGCCTTCACGCCGAGCGCTGGCGCTTTCGGCAGTCCAGCGAACGGCTACGCGTCCTTGGCCCGCCTCTTCCCGTCCCCTCCACCACTCTCTCTCTCTCCCCCCACCCTCGCCTCGGCGCTCATAGTTAGGGGGTCGGAGTAAAGCGATATTTTTTCTCGAGTCAGCATCACATTTCATCAAAAGTATCACATTTCACTCATCGCTTTCCCACGCTCTAACTTCGCAAGTGGCTTCCAAAAGTAGGGGGGAGGGGGGGGGCGTTGCCCGCTGGGAGTCACTTATCAGCTATGAAGACGAACCAAACGTATCACATTTCAGGCATCTATCAGTTACGGACGGCATTCTGCTTTTATTTGATGATTCGCCGATGGATTTCCGTAATCGAATGATCATGGGTTGAAATTGTATATAATTCTGCAATTATTTTAGCTTGATATTTCATTTCGAACAGATTCCATTTTTAGAGCTGAATGATGTGATTGTATATACAACTGTGATTATTGTGTGATGTTAGGAAAAAAATATGCACCATTAAAACTGTCTGTGTATCGTGACGATATTAAAACGAAACGCATTAAATTCATGAGAAAGATGTACTTCAACACTTAACTTTGGCACAGAATTTCTATTAAAGAACGTGCAATCATGTTATGACAAAATAATGCAGGCTCAAGGGAAAAAATTGATTTTTTGAAAAAAAAAAATTTTCCTCACGAGCCTTCCCGAAAATGGGGGTGCGCGGGATACACGAGGGCGCGGCTTACACGAGTAAATACGGTGTGCCCATTTTCTTTTAGCGTACTACCCAAGTAATTGAAGTGTTCTACTTGATCCAGCTTGTCCCTCCTACTTTTATGACCAGCCTCGCTGTCTTTTTCCTAGAGAATCTCATTACTTCTGTTTTCTTATAATTTATCTTCATCCCGTATTTCCCGCACTGCTTTTCCAATGCCTTTACTAAAGCTTGTAATCCCTACGATGATCGAATAACCAACGCATGGTCCGCGAATATAACCGATTTCATCAGCTGGCCTCCTACTTTGATTCCCACATCTAGCTCTTCCCATGCCTCTCTTACCATTCCCTCAGCATAGATGCTTAAAAGCAAAGGCGTGAACGGTCACCTTGCCTTACCCTGCGACCAATAACTGCCTGCCCTGATTCACTGTCAGCTACCCTCACCTGTGCCCTCTGACCCATGTATAAGTTTGGAATGAGTCTCCTATCTCACCAATCTATTCCTATTTTCCTGAGTATCTGCATTAGTTTTTCCCTGTTTACTCTGTCAAACGCGTTTTTGTTATCCAAAAAGCAAGCAAAAATATCCAGGTTATACTCTTTGTTTCTCTCTATGTGTTCTCATCACCTCAATTTCATACCGAGGGGCCCTTCCCTTCCTGAACCCAAACTGATCATCGCCTATTCAGTAAATTGCTCTTCTTTACAACCTTTTATTTAATATTCTATGCAAAACTTTTGCCGCGTACGAAATTAAACTAATTGTTCTATACTCCTCGCATTCTGACGCTTTCTCCTTCTTCGGGATATACATTAATACTGCTTTCACGAAATTCCTCTGGCCATACTCGTTCCTCGTAGATCCAACGAATTAGTTCGATGTTGAATGAAAATCAGGGATTTTTTTATTTTTGCAGATTAACAAATTTGCTGTGATGGTTATAAGGAAAAAATTGGAAAAGGGTGGAAGAATTGCCAGGTAAAGACAAGTTTGGGATCAGGGAAACAAGGAAAACACTCTATGCGGGAGTAATGAGAACGCTATCGCGTATTTAGATTATAGCTACTGTATTCCTATTTATTTCTTGCGCCACTAGATGTGTGTCATAGCGTTGATTCTACGAGAGTTATGAAATATTCTCATTCGGATCATTTGATTATCAGTTTACAGGAAATGAATTTGTTAACGATTTTCCTAAAAAAAAAGTAAAAAACTACCGTTTTATTGTTTAAAGGTTTGATTTTGAACTTAATTTGGCTCTGACAAGACTTTAAGCCAAATTAACCCTTGTTAGCTTTAGCCTATGGTGTCACAATTGATACTATCATTCATGCTATCATGAAATATGTTTTTAGTTATTATATAACAAAATCCACCCTTATATGTCCAGAGAAAGAAACAGAAAATGCCTTAACTCTTAAAGTTGGCAACAGTTTTTGGCCCGTTCAACACTCGACTCCGTGCTGATGAATATCCGTGGAGCGTTGCTAGTGAGGATTTCAAATTTGCTATTGACCTCGAGGATTAGAATAGCACATACTGCCGACGGTGGATCTCAAAACGGAAAGCGCATAATAAGCCAAAACACATTCTTGCCAATTGCTTTAAAAATATTTTCCCCACCATTTAGTGACTTTTGGATGTTAGTATTCTTCACCGGTTGCCAAGGGTAATGAAAAAAGCAGCAGCTACTGCGATCGGCGCATTTAACTAGGGGTTACAATTGCATGAGCATGAATGATTAAAGCTCCAGTGATAGAGTGCTGTTTGCCCAGGAGCAGAGGGCGTTATTAGTCTGTTTGTAGTACCTACTGGCTATTACTCTTCAGTCAACGCCAGTCTGTGATAAGCATTTTGCTTAGTGTAGACGTATAGTGACCTCAGGGAAGTATATACTACCTCAATGGGTCACCTGTAATCCTCAATTATTTATATAAATGGCATTGATTTCTACACAGTAGATAGGGGATTTCAGGAAAATTGATATTGAAAGTAGGTTTTCTTTATAAAGCATTTAGAGTTGCTATAAGCATGGAAAATGTTCTCCTTGGCTTGTTTATGCGAAATTGCTCTATAATTTCGCATCCTAAGCATTTGGTGTTAAATTATATTTACAAGTTGACAAACCAGTTTTATAGTGGTATCTCTGAACTAATATTTTATTAAAATTTTAGAAATTAGTAGCTAATAAAAAGTAGCTGACGTTGGTGCTTTGTGATGTGGCGTATTTCCTTATTCTTACTATTGACCGTGCCAAAATATACCCTAGGCACCGTGGAAAATAGACTTATTCTGTAGCATATCAAGTGGCTAAGGCACAGAAACGTATTTATTTATATGATACTACATGAGCCTTGAGTAAGCCAACATTAGGCTAACAACCAACTTTATAAAGTGTATGAAAGTGGTATTCCAAATTATGTCGATAACACGAAATGTATCTTTCAAGAAATGTATCTTTTGCGTCATAAAGCTACGTGTTTAAAAGCATTGAATTTTCGAATAAATTTATGTAGGTTAAACGCAATTTTTAAAAATATTGTCTAGAGATATCACTAATAAGAGCACGTACGCCAAGTTTCACGCAAACCTGCACTTAGTCAAAATTCGTATCCTGCCTCCGTTTACTTTACTTGCTCCATACAAATTACTGTATTTATTTCATACTTCTTACAGCTGCCTAAATTTAAAAATAAAATGTTAGCATTGTCTAAACCCCCTTCAATTGTGTTTTCTTGGCTTCCCCTTCCTCCTCAGGGATGCGGTAATTTAATACTTCCCTAAAATCATAAATTAAATGGCACTACTTTGTAAATTTAACTTCAGCTTAAGTATATCCATTTATATATCTACTCTACATAACCATCGAACATTCTAAATTTTTCATCGATCGAAAGGTTTATTTCATTAAAAGCACGGCTTTCTTATGTATTCCTCCTGCGTCCTGGTGTTCATGGTTCAGCGGGAAACCTCACCTTTCCCATCAATTGATTACGTTCCGTAAATGAATACGCCCGTAGATATCGAGATTTATGAGGCGTAAAGGGAGCTTTGGGGAATAGAGATAATGACTATCATGTTTCGGTCCCGTGCGCTATCTCCTTAGCAAAGATAAATAAATAATTTTGAGCACTTCGGAAATCATTTTTCGCTTACATGCATCTTTTTAGAACACTCAGGAATACCTCTTCTGCTTGCTTCAACCTTCAAACCTCCTCTTGCTGATCTTTCTCAAGGAAGAATGCTTAAGGATTTGAGGATGAAAATTCTGAAAATTGCAGGGATTTTGAGCAGGGATATAAATAAAAAGTGGAATGGCAAAGTGAAAAATACAACTAGAAATTTTCCACTGAAGAGGATAAGACCTCAACTCGATGGGAAAAGGTTTGATGGCTGGGTGAGCATTTCTCTTCCCTCAAGCCTCATATTTAGCATTTCTAACCTTCTGTATAAGATGGGAATCAGAATTTTTATCTACCCTTATCTTTTGAGTGCTGCTGGCTCTGAGAGATGAAATTCAGACCCGATACTACTAAATATTATATCTTTTTATATATGATTGTACCTTGAGCATGAACAGGATCACTGCATTTTGATAAATAGTTTTAAATATCATTATTTTGACAACATACTGGAAAAGAGGTGAAAAGATAAGTGAATGTCAACTTAGTTTAATTTTTCAAATTACACAAAAACATTTTTACGGCCATATGGGTCGATTTTAGCGCCGGTTTTATTGAACTAACGCATTTTACTTCATTCCCTGTTTTTTTTGCAAGTTGCTAAGATTGGTTCCTCTTTATCACTAAAATTCATTTCGCAGGGTTAATTCACTTGCTTTGAAATATTTTTCGCAGAGGTTGAATTTCTATTAGATAGAGAAATATTTTGTTACTCCTGTTTTAATATTTTCTCTCATATAAAACCGTGTAGTTTCGAGTTTTATTTATGAAATGAGTCGTGTTGGATTTTGAGAGTTATATCCAGCCAAAGAATTTTCAAACGGGCCAGAATACGAATTAAATGACAATTGCCTAAGTTATGATGGAACCACCTTTATATGCGCCGTCCTGATATACTAATTAGATAGAAATAAAAAATAGCGATACATTTTATTTTACCTTTCATGGTCAACGGTACCAATTTATATTGATAGCATCTCTTGTAGTGGGAACAAGTGACAGCTCGATGCAACCGGGGCAATTTATTAAATAATGTTCTGTAGAATCTTATCCATATTGATCCTATTCATGAATATCCATGCTCTAAAGGCCGTGCGCAAAATCTTTTCCACCGTAATACGCAATTGGGAGAGGTTTATTGCTTCGGAATGTATAGCCACTAAGTGGCCAGTATTTTTACGTCTGCCTACAATTTAAAAGGTGTAACACAAATCCTTTGTGTCGAGTAGCATTTAGCAGGAGTGAGCTCAGTAATTTTGTATCTTGCAACATAATTAAAATTTGTAACATATTACCTTTGTTACGCTAAATTTCTGAAGACCATGCTGTGGTTCTTTTAATGAGAAAACTCAATCCTTTATTAGGAATTAAATGTTCTAGCAAATGAGAGAATTAATTGGGTTGGTCTGGAATGGAACGATGCTTAATTTTTAAGGCTCGATAATCATTGGAGAGAAGATGCATGGACCCAGTCATAATTATTAGTGTGTGAAAATTGTAAATTTACGCGAGGTGGATGCCTTAATGATTGGGTTCGGGCCGCCGGGACGTCTTTGTTTTGTGGTTTACGGTTTCAACTTTGGCCTGAAGACGCCGTTTGAAACCCAGTGGATACTGTCAGCTCTAAAAAATAAGAAAATGTCAAGGGAACCCGACCATTGAATTTTTTTACAAGCTGTTTACCACATTTGCCATAGATGCATTGTTTGCATTTACCATCACAAAAAGGAAAACTTCAATGAGACATAATGTTATAGGCGTAGGATTCGTACTAGAATTCTCGGAGATACTAAAAAATGTTGAGTCATTGGAAAATTGGAAGTCTTAAACCGTAAACATTGGTAGACATTTCAGGAAAAAAGTATTTTATTTTACTACAAACTATAATTTGGACCAGTAAAAGACGAGTTATCCCTATGCTTGCTCTCCTTGCTCTCCATGGTTACCGTCATCACGCTTACATCCAACATGAGTCAAAGTGGAGCAGCGAATGAAATCATGGAATTTATTGCAGGCTGTTTAAAATCATTATATAAATTTTCAGTAAAGCATAACATACACATTGTACAATGTGGAATATACCTAGTACATAAAATCACGGTTCGTTGAACCATTTGCGGCTCCCCTTGACGCAATTAGCATTTATCGGATAATCGCAGCGTGAGGCTTGATGAGGTTTTTCCTTAAGTTTCGTACCCGTTAATGACATTCTTTTCACGAGCGCATGCCCACCGACGATTTATGGGGTATTTTTTTATCTTAGTTAAGTTTGGATTTATTTCGGAATAGTGGAGCGAAGAAAGAAATTATGGTTGGAGGGTACATGGAGAAAGCAGCAATATTTACAATACTGTTGAGATCCGTTGTTGTGGCGTAACATTTTGGAAGGGGCTGTCCGTGATTATTTATACAAACTTGGTTTTCCCCAAAGGCATGTATTGTGGAAAAACCAAGTTCATTTCAATAATTTTCCTTTGAAATTTTTAATTTCATTTAATTTCTAATACAAAACTCTTCCGGTTTATGCAATAACGTTCCATTTCACTTATTTCAATGCAAAAATAGGATAGACATGGAGAAGTGAAGCCGAAAAAGCTGTGAGAACTGCGGCATTAAGATGCTGATGGATGAGAATATAATATTATATTTACAAAAATCCATGAAATAAGAGCCATAAAAAAAATTCAGTGCTGGGTATCTGTGTGAAACGTCATATTGATTAACTCACGGTGGTTGTTGGTAGCAGTGCAAAATCTGCATCTCCGATCTCATACTCCACTTTTTGCGGTGTTTTTTCTAAAACAAATTCTTTTCAAATATCGGAATCAGAACAAACATGTGTGAAGTAGAATGCGTTAGGATTGCTTCGCAGCATTTGATTCTCATTAGCGATTTTAAAAAGCATCCAAGCTCCATTGGGGTATGAATCAGGACGAGGGAAAGAATCGTATGGAACTAAAACAATGCTTGATCTCTATGAAGTCCTGGAATTTTTTGTCACATTCTACATAGTTTTTCTGGAGGATTGCTCAACATATCATAATACCACCGAACTCTCTTAAAAATATACTCACTCATAATATACATATATGTAATATATACTCACTATACATATAAAAATAGAAAACTCACCGAAAAATATAATAGAACTATCGAACGTAAACTTCTCTTGACGTTCATATGAATATCCTGCGATTGTTACGTTATATGTCTCAGTGGAGTTACCCCCTTTTTGTGATGGAAAATGCCCGGCGTAAACTTTCGACTGATTACGGATAAGTTGAGACACCATTGGAAATAAATCACCTTTTTGCTCCCGTTTTTTACCCTTTATATCCATCAGTCACAGGAATAAAACGTTTTTAGTATGACATTCCCTTTTGTATAACAATGCATCTCGTTCCTAAATATGAAGTATTCACTATAGACGTGTGTATATTATTATTATTATTATTATTATTATAGTAGAGCATTATAGCAGTGCATAAACGAAGAGTATAAAATTTTCCCAACTTAACGGCCTAGGTGTCTTCACATCCTAAAAACCCCAGCATTGTCTCTCAGTTTTCTGATATTATGAGTTCTGTCATCAGAGCATAATATTTTATATGCCGGGTATTATTTGATGGAAAAAGAATCTTTTACCCACATCTCACGACACATGATCCAGAGCAAAACCTTGTACCTGTATGCTAGCCGATGCTTAATAATGAGGTTGGAATCCAGTATGATTTATTCCGTCATATTGAATCAGTCATATTGAATCCGTCCGCCAATCCGTCACTTTCACTCGGTCACTTATACCTTGAAAAAAAGAGGAGTTCTTTTATTCAAATCTCAGTCAAATATGTCAAATTCAGAGGTAACAGGTGACCTAAGCTATTGTCGGAACATATTCATTTAATCTTAAATTAACGATCGTAAAATTACGAATTGCTGAACTATATTATTTATTTCATGATAGTTAATAAGTGGCGAATATTTCAAAGAGTGAAGATCACAACGCAGCTGTAAAAGCAAAACTGATTGGCCGTCAGCTACTATATCCTTTTGGGAGTGAGTAGCCAACCAGCACTGAATTACTTACGAGACCAAGTATATTAATGAGTACGATAGCGATTATTTCTAGCGGGTCTATGCAAAATATTTTGTTATAACTCAGGAGAATGGCACCATGTATCACACGAAAGTGGAAAACCATCATGCTAGTGAGCATTCTTAAACCTGTTGTGATTCAAGTATTTTGTGAAACGAGCTTTAAATAAAGCACCCTTGAAATTTAAACACTTCGCGCAGTACATCTCCGCCTTAGATTCTATGAAGAGCTTGTATTATTCATGGGTTATGAGTTTCCGTGAGAAGTTTTACGCTACCGTTGATCTGACGGAAGACCAACTTTCCTCACCTGGTTTCAGTAGTGATGGTCAATTTATCAACGTGCCTTTTGCCGCACTCAAAGTCAATCAGCGAGCATTTTGGCGTAATGAGAGACCACATGGGCATAAACTCAGTGAAATGCCAGCGCGGAAACCCTGGAGAATATTGGAGAGAGTCGCTTTTGGAAACACAGGGAAGAGATGAATCGTGTGACCGGCGGTTGAATCTCGCAAGCATTTTCTCGGAAAATTTGGAGAGCACATCATTCACTAACTGCTAGTTGGATCTGATTGGTATGCTAGTAGGTTTAGGTTTTAATACTAGACCAGCCGAGATTTTCTACCACCCTTCTACCAACAGCGAACGGAGCCATTTTGGCTCCGTCGCTAATATCATGCACTTGGGTGACTGAAATGAAGAAATAACTTTAGAAATATGGTTTTTATTTGCTATACATAATAATTCACTCAAATATCAGCTACTTCACAATTCCAGACCAGCAATATTAAAAAAAGTAGGAACTTTTACCGATTTGAAAATGTTTATTTTTGTAAACATGAATTTTGGCTATACCTTTTTGTCTGAGCTGGTCAAATTCAAAGAACTCCAGTTTTTTATAGTGTAATGTTTAGTTTTTTAAACTTAACAACCAACTCTGCATAAATATAAAAATGGTTTTTTATTTCATGATACATTTATGACATATGTTTAGTGTTTTCTCATTGCACTTGCCACAGACGTATTTTTCGCACACTTGGCATTTCCCTATTCCGAGATTTTTTTGCAGTTCTTCTTGACCTGAAAATACATTTTCTTGCCTTCTACCTTTTCTATAACATTCTCGTTACATGGGAATGGCAAATTATTACTACGAGAGTTGACGTTCTCCGTTCCCAGTTCTTCTGCAAGTTGTGGCAGATATTTATGTTGACTAAACTTACTTCCTGTGACTGACTTAAAAATTACCCAAGAATATATTGCTGCTAAGCCAAGCAACTTGAAGTATGTAAATAGGCCATCGGCGTGTACATACTCGTACTGAGTATTTTTTGGCCATTTTATCGACAAAATCCACCCCATACTTAATATGGGCCAGTTTCTGGGGTCCTTTTCTCAGTGGTAGTAACATTTACGAATGAGTGCTGGGAACTCAAGAGGAGAACTTTTTTTTTGCTTACCCTTGGTACACTGTAAGGGTAAAATCGTCGTTTTTTTTAATTTTCGTGTGCAGTGGTTCTTTCATGTTCTATATAATATTCGGAATTTCTCTACGATTTCTGTTTATGGTTCCAATGATAGTTGTATTTTTGTTGTATCAGTTGCTTTGCTAGATGGAGAGAGGTGAAAAAGTTATCAGTTGCGACGTTGACCCCAATGTGGAAGTATGGTTCTATCAATCGCATTACAAAAAAAATCAGATACCCGCTCATTATCTGGCTAAAATTCATCCCTCCTTATATATGGGTAACCATTCAAAATATATTTGGACTCAACATCAGCGGCCAACCAGAAAATTTGACCGTATTTATTTGGTTTAGAAGCCATGTATAGGGTAAATGTACATTTGCATTTACTGGGAAGCAAATGTTCATCTATCGTAATATTAGCACCTGGCTTGTAGCAGGTATGTCAATTCGGTGTAAACGGATTCCACATGGTCGAAAATAGAGCAAATTTATCAGTCGTAAGTTTGAGTAAACGTTTTGTTTTTTCATCAAATCTGAGTAATATTTTAACTTCGCGAAATCTGTGACGGGGCATGGTTTTCCTGCAGAAAGGTAGTCCCAAACTATCTGACCATAAAGACTCTAAAGGATGACCTCTGGCTCCACTTACACCTCGAGCATACAGAATATACATATAAGCTTCCATTTCTGCTTCCGTAAGTGACCACTCTTTGTCTAATTCCCTTCGAGCCGCTACCTCACTACATTTCTTACAATACTGAAGTGGACGAGTATCGACGAAAAGTCGCCATGCACTAGAAACTCGGTCTTCATTCACGATTCTTTTTGCATGTGCAGTCTGTCCTGGTGACTCTCGGAGAAGATTGTGCTGTGCACGCCTTCCAGGAGTCTTGAGTGCCAATCGGCGATGATCACCACTCCGTAGCATCTGGTGCAATTAACATGTCATTATTCTCATTATTGCCACTGTGCTCCTCTTCAGAGATGTATTCAATGGATTTAGCAGGGAGCCCACGTATCACACCTCAGCGACTCCGATTTCTGGCACGGCTGCGGATAGAGCAGCAGACTTTTGGCACTTTTGGAGATTTATTTCCTATAAAAGTATTTTACTTTGATATATAAAAATACAGGAATAATTTAAAAGGTTAATGAAGCGACTGAAGATATATGTACTCACTCTTAGCGGGAGCAGTTAGTAAGCTTCTTTTTGCAGGCGGTTCATCAAATGAAGACTCGGTATCAGTTGAAATACCTTTCTTCTTGTATTAATCCTCATAGTCTGAATCGCCGTCACTGTTAGGTTAATCATCTTCAACTTATGATTGATCTTCACAAATGTTGCTTAGAATGTTAATAATGTCTTCAGGTTGTAGGCGTTGCTTCATATACATTGCCGAGAAAGAAAACTCGTCCCTCTTCCGAACCAATCTAGATTTCACGGCGAAAGATAGAAGACGGAGTGATGAAAATCCGGTTTGGACAAGGTATTTGCGAGCGTGAAGCAATTTGAGCAATTACCCAATTATTTGGGCTATTGAGTTCTGAAACTCTGAATGGATACAATATAAACACAATCAAAAAAATGCTTGGGATAACTCGGATTCTTCAGCTTCTTGACGTCATTTGAAAGTAATTGTCATGTAATGAGCGCTACATATGTGTTTTGATAGTTTAAATGGAAAAAGGAGTAGATTACCAAAGTTAACTTAAAGATACCCTTGATACAATGTAAAGGATCAAATTAATACATAGTTATTTGATGTTTGTAGCACACTCTACACTTTCAAAGCTCAATGGCATTCATGGTCATCAATGGAGCCAATTTGGCTCCCATGGCTGTTCGAGGTAAATTACCTTTTTTCTGACGAAGTACTCACAATGAGCCACAGATATTTTTTCTAGTGACATTTTCATCAAAATTAATTAAATGTCAGAAAGTGTTATGATTATGAAGGCATAAAGAACAAAAATACAGCTCTTGAAAATCTAAAAGGAGCCAAAATGGCTCCTTCGGCTGTTCTAGTGTTAAAGGTGGCATCAAAGGCATCATTTCGCACCTCTGAAAAACTATAATTTGAAAAGGTGAACTCTGATTACGCTTGAGGATACATTTTATCAATAATATATGTATATAAATTGGTTATTATTATCAGTAATTATAAAAGATGAGGTATTCACGACACTCCCACAAGGGTTTCTCTCGCTTAGGTGTGAGTTGTCTTCGTCAGAGCGAGGTGGTGTCTTCCCATAAATGAAGAGGAAGGAGTGGGTGAGGGCAGTTTCCTTTTCCCAATCGTGTGACGATGACCTCTTCCATGCCACCCCTCCTGGTCACGCTCACGTATACAACGTTGTTATTAAAGTTCTTTCAAAATCCATGCTTTGGTATAACCTGGCGTAACTTAGCCTTCAGGACGTCATGGGGTACAAGTGATGTAGTGGAATGTACCTCTATTTACTGCTTTGCGAGCTGCCAAAGGGTGTATTAGGACATGAGGCATGCAAAGGGGAAGGAATATTAAAGAGAAATTGGAAGGGCGAGGGGACAAAAGTGAATTACATGTTACGGAATATCTAAGAATTATGCTCTGATTTTTTTATAATCTCTAATGATGCGTAGAAAGAAGGAATTCTCGCACCTAGCAGATCGGCATTGTATCTCTCTTATTTTTTCGCCTATATCTGCTCTAGAGATGTGGTGAGGGTTCCAAATAATGCATTCCGCCTAATACTGAAACTCACAACATCTGAGGTCTTCAACTAATTTAAGCATAGCACGTAGCCTCCGAGCTTTTAGCTGCTCTCAACCAACTTATGCTATCAGCTTTATAACATTCTCTGTCCACTCGTTGCAGTTATTAACGAAGCGATCTGCTTTCCTTTGAATTTATTTATTTCGCGAATTAAATCTTTCTGTGGGATCAGATACGTTAGGAGCTTTCATAGTTTTTGAGTCTACCTTTTCATTCACGCGTGTGACTGCGGATTCGAGTGAGGGATAAAAATGCTCCCCTCTTGGTATGGGACGAAATGTTGGAGTGAATTTGATGAACTACTGGATGAGTGAGAAAATCAGGAAATGGCTTGGAGTGCGCTTTCGAGTTCACGCGCACGATACTCTATTTGTTTCACGTGATTCCCCGAAGAGCTTTTTTAACGGTGAAGAGTTTTGCTTTGTAAAGGTGACACACAATGCGGACACAGCTTGTCCATCATGACACTAGCGCACCGCACAGATTGAGGTGATACCACTTCACATGCAAACGCAATGTTCCGTGAAGGATCTTCTTTCGGGTTGAGAGAAAGTTTACTGTAGTTTATCCCTGGCAACGGATTCAATTTTCCCGTCAACTACCACAGAGGCTTCGTTTAATGCCTCACTTGTTTGCCTCTTGTGTGTTTTATGGATGATTTTCGCGTTTTTACATCCCTAGTTTTTGGCTTTACTATACCGTTAACGAGCAGACATGCCCGTTGGTTCTAAATGGGAGAGATAAAAGTAAGTAATAATCTTGTAGTTATGTTTATACAGATGAGAATCTGACTTCTCATTTTTTATCTTAGTTAGTTTTACATAGTGGAAATTGCCCGTTTAGTCGCTTAGTGATGTATAGTACTACACTACTTAACTGAAATTTTTTATTCCTAAAACAGTAGGTAAAATCTGTTAATAAGGTAGATTTTTTGGTCCAGTGTTCTCATGAGAAACTAGCTACTTTGGGCAGCTCTGGAAAAGTATAGGTATTATAAGTTGAAATATAAAATTAAATCCAATTTAATTCCATTATCACTTCAACTGGAATACCATAGTTCTATAAACAAAATTAACGGGGTTGCCGATAAACACCTTTTCCATTCTTCTTGAAATTAGAGAACTTAAAATCAGCACACTTATTAATAATGTTTTTGTGATTTATGCAACAATTTGTATTTGTACACACAATTATTATTTTATAATTAATTTTATTATATTACAACCATTTATTATTTTATTATATTACAACCATTTATTATTTTATTTTATAATATTACAACCATTTATTATTTTATTTTATTATATTACAATCATTTATTACACTTTTAACTGCCAACAGTAACGGGGTTACCGTTTACAACCATTGCCCTTTAATAGTAATGTTGGAGAAGTTTTCATCAGTACACATGCTTTGTATTCTAAAATAGAAATTTCTATTTGCACACACCAAACGGGATTACATTTTAAATCCTTTTTAAGTTCAAAGAACGGGATATTTACAACCCTTTTAACATCCAAAAAAATCTTTAGTGCCGCAAAGAATACAAACGAACGGTTCAATCGATGAACCAGAAATCCAATGAACTCCAAAATTTGAGCGTTTGAGATGGTGACGGACTCGATATTGAAACGTAAATGGATTATTAATAGCATCAGTAATACCAACGTAGGAATTCCTGTCCACTCAGCAATAATTTGCAAGTTTACTCCATTTATAACGTAACAATGGCATCAGGGAGAACAGTATTAACACACTAATGCAATGAAACGCTGACCTATTATTTAACCAATATTTCAATTTGAGGTAGCGACAGAGAAATCGCTATTAACTCGATGAAATACCATCCTTTTGAGATCTTGTAAGTTTTAATTATCAATTTCTAGTGGAATAGAAAAATCAAGAATAAGGAAATACGTGTTTAGTTTTCATTCATAGGGTTAATAGTCAAAAACTGAATAGAAATTAATGCTATTCAAATGATGCAAATAAAAATGGAAATTCGGATCCGAAAACCATGTTTTTCATCTATGTATGGCATTTTGATGGCTCTTCTCCTACAATGGAACTGTAATTAAACATTTACATATTTTTAGTGATCCAAGCAATGAATTTTCACATTGATTTCTTATAGGACTATATTATTATGATATAGTCCTATGATATGATATTTCGCTATATATTATTATGAGAGGCAAGCACAACAGTCCCTTTGGTCGTCAAGGGGATGGGGCTGTTTTAAATGAGGAATTCCACCAGAAATGCAATACTTTACCGAATTTCCTGCAATTTTGATCCAAAATATGTATTTGATGATAAAAATAAGACTCTTCATTGAATTTTATTTCCGCTGGTGTGTATTTTAATTGTGTGCTATTATCATTTCTTTTTAAATTTTGTAAAAGACATATCCTGCAAGCTTTAAACAAGAGTTCTACATGCATTTCTTATGGGAACGCTTTGCCTCGTCTGGGGTTGAACCGGTAACCATTATTTAGAACCGGAAACCATAAAAGACCTGCATAGTACCCTATTATCTTTGCAGAGAATATATTTAAAAATCCTTAAATGTGAATGCTGTAATACATTTGGTTCTCGAGTTTTAGGCGAAAATACATACATGCATATAAACGTATTTACGTGCATATATACATTCATGCATACATTGTACTTTGTTTATAAGATGTACAAGCATTAGAGCAAAATCCATTGGCCAAATACACTTTTACACACGTGGAGCTAACTTTAAAATACCCATTATTATATCTTTTTTCTGTGTAATGAGGCCGTAAAGCTCATCCAGCTAATTTAAGGACGGATTGTACCAGGAAATAGCTCAACCTCTTCAAAATATCTAAGCAGATAATGTATGTTTTCCCACAATGCGTAGCATATGAAATTTTCTGTGAATGTGCATCATATCTGCTATATATATGATCATTCTATTTTCATGGATGACGGCAAATAGTTACTTGATCTTCATTTTTACACCGCGGAACACTAATCTTTGAGAATATTTCTTCGAACATTCTAACAAGAAAAGCTTTAGTGGATTGTCATCGTTTGAAATCCGTTGAGACCATTTAAAATATGTATTTAGCAGATAATTCTCACATTGTGTGACCATTTTATCAGTCAAAATGTTTTTCCACATAGTAAGGTTGGAGCTCACACTTAATTTTTTCGGGGCATTCTATTTGTTATAAAATCTCAATTCTTGATTAGTAGTGTCCAAAGAGACGCGATTTGAAACAGGAAATATCATTTACCAAGTATAGCTCTCGCAAAATTCCCTGGCTCTGTGCAGTGTATGATTTTGGGCCATGGACTACGGAACTTTCAAAATCATACATAAATGAAGAAGGAAGGTTGCAGAGTGCGGAGCGTCAGTGGAAAACTCTTTCTAGTTGCTGCCAACACAATCGCTTCGAGAAGTGGAATGACTCGCCACCTCGCCGTCCCGTTTCAAGTCGTCTCACAATGAGACCTCTAGATTGAGTTCCTAGTAAAGTGATGATGGTGGGTATATTTTAACCCTTGGAATTAGTTTGGTTCCCCTCCCTCTCTCTCTCTCTCTTAGCCTACCTCTCTTCCCCCGTCCTTCACCCTCTCCACTTTTACCTGACGTCCTTGCCGCGCTGGTCAGCGCAAGGGACTTCTGCGGGAGATATACACTGTCAACGGAGCAACTTCATTACTCGAGATAAAACCACGGATATCCTTATATCAAATAATAAATTTCTGAGACGATACGCATCTCGATCCATCGTATGCTGCTTGATCAACGCTGCCGGATTTTCGACTCGGATGAAAATGAGGGTCGTGAGATTTAATTACGGAGATTGAAATCGAATTCTAATTGGCTAGGGTTCTTTAAAAAATTGTTTTCTAAAATGCACTTGTAAACCGTTTTTCGTGGATCATTTTGGATTAGATCAACGGAATGTAGGAGTTTAGTTCGCTTCTCCGTAATCAGAATCCTTGAACAGTATTTTGAAGTAAAACCTTTTCCAGTGACTTAGAATGTGCAGCATCTCAGTGAATCAGAACATAAGTCTACTACTGTGACTTTTAGGTAAAGGTTCTGCTTTAGTTAAACTCTATCTCCCGCAGATTTTCCCCTCTTATGAATAAAACGCATAAATTAACTCGATGGTAATACCCTTCGTCATTTTTACGCTCCAGTCCATGGGAAACAACATCAAAGTATTTTGCATCAGTCCTGTTCATACTGAGTAAGCAATTTTAAATTCAATATCAATCATTTTTATAGCGAAATGGTTGCCTTTTAATAATAAAATAGTTTAGTATTTCACTATTTAAATAAATAAATATGAATGCACACAAATACAACAAAAATGGAATAATTTAAGGCAGCCTTCAATGCCATTGGTATATTAAGACTACCTTACTATTGCAAGTGTTACGCGGTGTTCTAAAAATACGTACTCTTTAAGTACAACGAATATATTCTCAGTAAACAACGAATCATCAAAATACAGTTTCTTGAAAAAGCTGCATTGATTTGATCACGTGATTGTATTAACCTATCTATAAACATCGCCATTGAATATCTATCACTATTTAGAGAAACATCATTATGGACGAATGCGAGATATTCATAATGAAAAATCATGGAATGAAACCCAAACCCACATCCTCCGCGCCGAGTCCTTTATAATTTAAGCTATTAGGTGACCTTTCTCTTCTAACTTTTCTGAGATTTTCCGCTGTAGTCTCGTCAAATCTTTGCCCTTGTTTCCGTGATTGTTACAGAAAATATTTCCATTTGGCTGCATTTCCTCAGCAGATGACCATGTTAATTACCGACGTGTTTGTGTAATTACTGCTTTTGCTATCTTATAAATCGGTGTAAATTGTTTACCCGATTTATAAGATAGCAAGCTTCTTTAAAGTCTTTGAATTGAAAATATGCAAAGAAGAAGACTGTAATTTAGGTGATATTATGAGGGCGCGATCGCATATCACAAAAGCGCAAGTGGTGAGCTAGACTGCCCCATCGTAGCGCGTACATGACAGCTCGGGATCTAGTAATACATTTTGTTTAATTCTCCTGAAATTAAATGTCCGAAAAAATTGCAGTGAATTTATTTATTTCACATTCATATGACTGAATGCTAAATTAGCAAACTTTATTCTCAGAATGTAAAGAAAGCACAGTGGGTTGCAAAATTTTCTAGTCTGGGGTTTGGGGTTGACCTTCTATCCATTTGTCACCTTAGTTACCTCTGTTCAGGAATCCAGGAACTGTTTTATCTTTGGTAAAGGTAGAACTCTTCCAGATATTGTCTAAAAAGTACTACCGAATTTTCTGCTAAGTAGCCCAAAGGAAGTAGACATTTTTATGTGATTTGTAGGATGTTTGTTGATTAGGATTGTTTTTATTTTAGGCGAGTTCATAATTTTTTCGGGTGGAATTCCTGGAGCGCTTCGTTTGCGAGTTTAGGGCGGGTGTATTTAAAATGGAGGTTTGCGTAGTGAAACCAGATTCCACCAAGAGTTGGGTTTGGAGTATGCTAACGGTCTTTTGGATGGATAAGGCAATGTTGCAGGGTTTGGAGCCTATGTCCGGAAATTTTAAGTTTCTGTCGGAACTTACAATTAGTTGAGGTCTGAATCTGAAAAGTACTTTATATTCTCCCGTACTCCTATATAGTAATTCATTTGACTGTGTGCATCCTTCGAAAAAAGATGATGCAGTTCATTCCTTTTCTCCTTTCGGACCAGCTTGAGGAAAATCAAGGGTAATGAATCTCTAATCCAAAGGATTTACCATCGCTTAATTAGTGAGTACCCAGTTACCCCAAAAATCCACAAGCTTGGAAGCCGAGTTTTCTATTAGAGTTATTTTCTAGAAAACATAGTCGTCCCTGAGTTGCGATAGTAAAGTCATTTGTGTATCGTTCACTCATCCTTATCCTACTCAAATATTTCTCCAATTAATTCTCTTCGAACGATCGCAACTGCATAACTTTCATTTGAATTTTAGATAGGTCCACCAAAGACCGTGGCCAATATTTCACTCGATTTCACGCTCCAATATACGTTCCTGGATTCTTTAAACACCAACGCGAAAGACAAACTATGCGAAGAATATGCGGGAGTGGAGCGTATTTATTCAAAATGATAAATCAGGCACTCAGAGGAATTAGATTTTGGAATTGAAACGAGTTCGTTAAATAAGCAGCCAAGTCTCCGTAATTTTTAGTGAATAAACAGTTGTATATTTGAACACTATTCTAATAATCACTGATCATGGTTTCTACTCAGTGCCATTTTCAAAGTTTTTAAAAATGATGTGGGTATATTGAAATAGTAAAATATATTGAAATTGATTATAATGAAGTAGTGTGGGAATATACTACCTTATTTTCTCTAAATATTATGGAGATTAGGCACTTTCACCAAGTTTCACCTCGAAATTTCTTCTAAGATTCCACGTCTTCAAGTAGATACACCACAATGTATTCATTAACCAAGCATACTGCCACAAGAAGGCTGTTTAGCGACCTTCAACATCTCCTAGTAAAGCTATCCAGAAAGAAACAGTGATTTCAATCCTCGGATTCTGCACAAGGATATAAGGACCCCCAACTTGAAACCTTGGAGATCCGAAAAGACTTGTTTTATTAGTAGTAAGTTTTATTTCATAGCTCTTAAGAACAAGTCTTTCAAATTCAATAATGAGTAAAAATATGCATGCATAAAAATCGCTCACCACATTGCAAATATAATCATTCTGGTATTTACAACGAGGCTTGAAAGAAATAATAGAGGACATCACTAGAGATCTTGCCAGATCCCATGACTAGTTTGTCTCTCAACTGTTACCCACAGTGCTTCTTGGTAATGTATATACAAATGTATAACATTGCACGGACGTCGTTTTACTCCAAGGGGTAATTAGTCTTACAATTAGTATATTCACAGAGCTTTTTCATATTCAGTCCTATTTAAATCACTTATTTCATTCATTATTTTATTACATCATTTTAACTCATTAACAAACAAGGATTTTTCCCCAGCTGTATTGCATTGCAAATTCAAGTAGAGTTTGTTACTGTTTCTGGTTGCGTACATATTGTTTTCATCTTTTTTACAAGGATATCGTTAAAATAATTACTTCTATTACAGTTCTTAATAGACATGTAGTTATGTAAAAAAGTAGGCGTCTATAAACTACTCTTTGTTCTTTGGATAGGAAACAGAGGACTTTCAACATGTCATTTCTGTGTTTTCTTTTTTGGCAGCCTAGGGTAATCCTCATTCTCCTTGATGGTAGCTTTTACATTTTTTTAGTTTGCTTTGTTTGTATCAAAGAGATTGGTGGCACTGAAATCGAAGTGAAAAGCTATTGATGTTTTGTACACCACAAGCCTCGTCCACATGGACAAAAATTTCAAAACTGGAATTCAAAAGAACATACCTATATTAACGAGCAATTGTAAGTCTTTTGTCCCCCCCCCCATCTACCTTTCCGTAGTCGTTAACCTTCTCCACTCCCTCACCCGTAGCGACCCACCCATGTTCCATGGTTCCAGGCTCACTATGTGGAAGTTGATTTTCACAAATGAAAAAGTAACTTTGTTTTCTTCCACAGACTACGTCATCCCTTTCCCCTCCCCTGGTTTTTCTCCTCATCAACACATCCCTTACCTCTCTCCTCTCCTACCTTCCACCAAGTCCCTTTAAGAGTATATATACCTCTTGAAATTTTTTGAAACCTTTTACCTGATGATGACACCGTTGTGCCGAAACATGTTGTACCTAGAGAATAAATTTGTGGAAGAAAACAAGGTAACTTTTTCATTTGTGACCCACCCATGTTTCCTACACCCCCTCTCCGCTCGTCACCTTGGGACTGGCATTAGCAACGGCGCTCCCGGAACCCTCCACTCGCGTTTAGTTTCCCTACCTCAGGACAAACACTGTTGTTTCAAGGACTCTCCAACCCAAGGATGAACCCACCCTTCCTTACCATCTCTCACCTGAAACCCCCCTAACTCCTGTAAATCTACATAGCACCCTGCAAGCCACCACCTTATAATATTCTACGAAACCCAACAAACTAAGGTAGATTAGATCATGAGAACAATACTAGGGAACTAGATTGCAGAACGGCCTCCTAAAGCATTTCATTTTACCCGCTAAAGATAATAGATCATAAGAGCAGCCGATAACACTTTTAACCAGGTTTGCCGATAGTTTGTGTAGCTAATTAGTTGGTTATCTCCTTAATGCTTGTATCCTTATTTGTTACCTAGTAGTTAACAGCACTTCGTGCATGTTTATATCTGTGCGCATATGTAGCAAAATCTTGCACAATACATCGATGCAAATAGATCCTCTATCATTGGTGGAATACCTATAATTAGGTGAATGTTTGAGAAATTTCAACTCCTGACGAGTGTTCGCAGGTTTTTGCTAATGCACCAATAGTCGTAGCTTCATTAACATTATCAGGGTACAGTGTAGTGCACGTTGGTGATACCTCTACTACGACTTGAGCTACGACTATTGATGAATATGCGAAAACCTGCAAATACCTGACAGCACCACTATTTAGACATTAGGTTCTATATAGCGGATTTCGAGTTAATACCGTTTTGGCTCTGGCGCATCGGGTAATGTATATAGCGGCCACGAGCGGCGACGGATGTGGAATGCAATGGCGGCGTGACAACTGATGAGAAACAGGAAGAAATGCCCTCTTATTGTTTCAGTCCGAGCGGTTTCTTGCTGTTGCGCTATGCGGCCAATGCATTAATATGAAACTTGGGAACATTCTCCTCCTAGAATGACTCGGGCTTATCCGACCGGCATGTGGCGACCTGGTATATCGGGCGACCAACAGATATATGGGGCGATACTCTCCAATTCAGTAAATTAAACCGTAACGCATAGTCAGTCATGGTTCTCAAGCGGAACCGGTACACCGGCCTCGACAGCCTATACGTAGAGGACTGGTCAGGAGGTGAATTTTCATCAAAATTTACTCTATTGTATGCTACCATTTTTTTTAAAATATGATTATTTATGTACTTTTCAGCTAAATGAATGCGCAGGGATACTAGAGTTATGTAGGAAGCAAGTGCTAGAATTAAGTGGCAAATATAGAGAAAAAGCATTACAGAGAAAACAAAACAATTAGCTACACTAACTATCAAATTTAAGTAATTTTTTGTCTCAATGGCAGCTGTTATGGTTTCCTTTTCGAGATAAGTGGCATTTTTACCAATCCATCCTGCAGTCTATTTCCCTAATTTTATTCCCATGATGCTATCTACTGTATGATGTCGCGTTTCGCAAATGGCTTTTCACTCCTCAGAAAATAAATTTCCTTGGCGATTACGTAAAAGATTGAGTCTGAATTTTAACCGGAGGTTTGATCAATGGCAATTTTAATCTCAGATGTTGCAGCGTGCTTGTAACTTTAATGGAATTAACCTAATATTTCACGTATCCTGCCGTTTTTTCTCTGCACGCGTTCCTACTGGGTTTTGAAGCCAACCTCTTAAGGATCCCAAATTCTGCCAACATATTCCAAATGAGGTCTAACAAGGGTGAAGTAGCTAAGTTCCAAAACTTTAACATCGCACTTTCCTTAATTTTGTAATAAATCCAAATTTACAATTAGATTGACCAGCTGTTTACTTTATATATAGGTATATAAAACATTCTGTCAACCTCTATAAATCACTTTAAGATTTAACTACTGAAAAACTACAAAACCGCTGGTATTAAATGTAATTCTTGTGGAATAGAAAACAGTTTTATTGTTGCTGTTTTGAGCGTTTTACGACTTGTATGATTTTTGCTACCGTTATAAAACCAAAATTTTATGGATCACTAGCTTGACTGCCTGAACCCTTATGGCGCTGAATATATTTGATCGATTTCTTTCAATTTATTTCTTTTTCCATCTATTCTCATTTGAATTTATAGTGAAAATAGTTTATATTATTATCAAATGGTGACGAAACTGTCACTTTCAAGTGATTGGAGTGATGGATCGCTGTATTATTTCCGTATAGATCACAATTTCTTAGAAATGAGACTTGGTATGACATTTTGTTTTATTTTTATATATGTTTTAAAATAATATTGTAATGATTTATCGTAAAGCCTGGGGAAAATGGAAATCATCGTAGAATAGTTGAACGTTTTATGGATTATCCGCTTTCATTTCAATTCGTGAAATTCCGTGAAAGGTGACAGCGTCATCTCCAAAACAAAAGGTTTTCTTGTATATTTTATTGCTCCTTTAATGTTTAGTTAGAACTATTGTTTATGAAACTAGCCTTATAAATGAATTCTCCTCGGGTTTCCAACCGGGTTAGATTCTCTATTATGGCCGACGTTTCGATGCACGAGTCGGGTATCGAAAGGTCGGCCACAATGGAGATTCTAACCCAATTGGAAACCCGAGAAGAATTCATTCATGAGCTACGCCGGGAAAGCACCAGATGATACATAGCCTTATACATTTTTATTGTCACGGTATGCAAGATTTATTGCTCCCCACATCTCCTTATTTCTTATTTTGTGGGTGTACAAACGACTCGAATAAGGATCTAATTATTTCTCTGGAAATGGTGTCGGGTTCATGAGTACTTTTCATTTTTTTCTCTTGAGCTGGGTCAGGATTTAAATGAAATCATCGGTATCCATAAAGTTTTTTCTCTTATATACATTTACATGAGATAGGCTCTGGCAATTTTCTACTCCATTGATATACGGATTTATGTGATGTGGTGTTGGCCTAAGAGTTTTTCCCAAATCATAATTAGTGGACTCATTGCTTATGGAAGTTGTTAATAGTTGTTTCACATTATATATTTTGAGCGTATACTAGCGTATAGATGAATGTCATGATATGTTTTATGAAAATTTCCCCAGTCTCTTACCGTCGCCAATACCTAAGATGCTAACGGCTTTCACGTGGCGCATACTTCAATTCTCGAGAGACGACCGAGACTCTACAAAGCAGTCTTGGAAGATAATGGATTATTTAAAGAAAATAAAATGCTGACCCCTTTTTTTCACTGTGTCGTATAACAAAAACAATTTGTGAAGTTTTATCTCTATGAGACACTTAAAAGAAGAGAAATTTATGAATCCTTTATGTGGGTAATGTTTTGAAGGCGAATTGGAAAACTATTTTTGAAAATTCAGTTAGAATAATGCAGGATAACGAAAACAATTTTAGGTGTGAAACATGCATTGAGGTGCAGATTTTCAAGATTATAATTACAAATGTTTTTCAGTATTTTACATGCAAATACTGGCTGATTAATCATGCATTTTAGGCATAACGTACCTTCTCAAAACCGTGGCTATTATTATTAGAAACTTGCTCCACAGAGAAAATTTTACAATTATACTTCCTCCGCTTTAAAATCACTTCTTTTGAAAGGAGTAGTGAGGGTCAAAAGCTTGAACCATTCGTTCTCTCTCTCTCGATCCATGTGCCCGCCGGGCTTCGCTGGAATCCATGAGGTTCAAATATTTGCTGGCGGAGAGCAGCACAAGTTTTCGGAGCTGCAAAGCTTCACCACACGGAGCTTGAGTGAACTACCACGAAAGGGGAATGACTTTTTTTTCTTTAAAGTCTTATGCATTCTTTTCAGTTTGAAATGCCAATTCGATACTGCGGTTTATTCAGGGTGAAAAACGTTTTTCTTGAAGAAATAATTTTATTAATACTGCGTTTAACTTTAAATAGGAATGAAACTTTCACCTTCCGACTCCTATTCCAATGTGATGATCACCTCCACGCCACTTTCGTCATTTGCTGCAATAGTAGTACTTACATGGCATTGATATTAATAGCGATTGATTTTGTGTTTACGCTGCGGACAAATGATGGTGCTATTAACGTGGCGTTGAATAATTCTTAAATGGTTTTAACAGAGAAGTCGAACAAACTTAAAATAGCAACAAAACAAGGAACGCTTATGCGTTTCCGATTCCATAGGCTTTGGCCTTTTAACTCAAACGGCGGGATTGTGTTCACTATTTTAAACTAAATTCAATTGATACATTAATTTGAAAATTTATGAGGAAAATAGTTGCATCAGTTATAGCGCCACTAATGAAGCACTCCAAAAGTGTTTCTATTTATTAGTGTTTGAAATGAAAATTTAGATTTTTTAAAAGAATAACGGAATAAAGTGTACTAGATGAGTTTCCTACCTGTTAAGGCGCCATAGAAATATTCCAGCTTTCTCAACCCGCTTGAACAGATTCTTAGCTTCCGTTACTTTCTCAGGGAAGTCCTCACAAGTTTATTTGTCCAGAACCGATTTAGTTTACCCCGATTATAACATGTTATCAGCAGTGTAATTATGTTGTGTACTGGCGTTAATTCCAACAGGTTCAATTTTATCATCATCACCTTGTAAAGACAATATCTAATCGTAATAGTTATGTTCCTCTTTTCACCGGAGTTCCCTTCAACTTAGCGTACTATGTCAAAAATTCCTTTCTTTTCCCATTTTTTAAGTAATGTAGCTTTGTCTTCCCTACCACTTTTCCATCGAATCAGTGACGTAGATAGGGATTCATGTCGACCGGTAACTCCCCCCTCCCTTCCCGAAAATTTTAATTTATTTAAATAAAGGGTACTGAAGGAAAAATTATAATATAATATATTTTACAAAAACATTTATCTAAAAAAATATTTTAAAAATTAAAATAATTTTCTTCATTCTGAAAAACTTTTTCAATGAATATGTTTCTAATTTTAAAAGCATGAAAAACCGTGGGTGTTGCATTCTTTCAGAAATGTTTAAAGATTAGCCGTTACACTGCAGTCGCCTTTGCACTCCCACTTGCCTAAACACACAATTTTGCTCCTGGTTTTCAAATATTTCCCTCTGGTTAATACTCAACATGGACTCCCCCCTTCGATACGAAATCCTGTCTACATCACTGCTTCGAATATACTTGCTTGGAACTGATTATGGCTTTGTACATGTCCAATCTCTTTTTCCCTTGTTTTTCCTATTGTAGATTTAAAAAGCAATCTATTTTTTTCTATTTCTTCTAAAGAGTTTTCATTGATTTTTCTACCTACTTGATCACGTTTATATTGGCATTAGATGTCGAAACCTAGATCAAAATAAATTATTTTCTCTAAAGTCTAATTCGACATTGTACTTTTTACATCACTTCCTTGGTGGAGAAATGTTACATAGTTAATCCTGAGAACATTCATTTCGTTAAGTCCTTTTTGTTTTTAAAAAAGTTAGTTTTCTTACGCTATTCTGGTACAGTTAGTATAACTTTAATGAAGCATGCTACGACAACTAAGTTCATTTCGCAGTTATTGCAGCTATTTTAGCCCTTACCGTAGCTGTGCTTCGTTATTGCCAACGGAGGCCAGAGCAACGATGGCTGCTTCTGGGTGACTTTTTGGTTGTTTATTTGAGAAGGCGACTGAAAGAATTAGTCTATTGCGCCTTTAATACGGGTAGGTGTTAGGATAGGTTGGTAAGAGAAGGGGTATTTTGTCAATGAAAGAAGGGTGTGTATGTCCAACTCTTCGTCAACTCTTAACGATAGTGCAGCTTCGGTCCTGAAGATGTAAACCTTCACGCTCCGATGGAATTTTTCATATACACTCTTTGAAAGATCACGGCTAATTTTCGAAAATATCAACGTATCATTTATTTATATTTTGAGTATACTATGTTACCTACTGTCAATGTCGATTTCTTTAGATGCTCATAATAAAATGCTATTTCAAATAGAAAATGAAAATCAGATGTAGTTGCATTTATTTTTTTTACTAAAACGACGTGTAAACAATAGTGCTGTTTAATTAGCCGACATTTATCGGTGTTTTAAGAGAGCACGAGGAAGCCGATATTTCGGAATCTTGAGCGTCTAAGGTATAAACATGTGCCGTGCTTCATTGCTCTTTAGAGAGTACACGCGATGCGAATCCGAATATCACCCTTCACCCCCAAAGAACCACTCACTTAGACCGGGACTAAGTAATGGAGTAAAAGCTAAGGGGAGTGATCTACAGCATTGGTGACTTTCAGGTCAGACCAGGGGAGGGGAACAGCGGGTTAATGACGTGGTATGCTGTTTGCTCTACTGAAGAAGTTCAAACGCGCGTGTCCTAGAGGGACTAGAGTAGATTAAAAAGAATGTAGCTCCAAGCTCGGCCAACAGATGGAGTTGCATCCAAATTCAAATTATTCGTGGCACTGACAACCCCTCGGTTAGACGGATACTTTGGTCACAATTCACTTCGGATTTGAAAAAGCGAGCTGGAACGCTCGCGAAACTGTCGTCACGCACAATGGACCAATTCGGAAGCATTCCCGAAAGTCCCATATTCCGGGACTGAATAAGACGTCCCGAACCAGGGTTTAAACTGAGTCTACGAATGCGGATGTCGGCGTGCTCCCATCGCCTTCTTTCGAGATCCTCTCCAACCGCCGTCTCTCTCCAATTTCCTCCCGCCTGTCTCCATTCGCTGCATCGTGTGTCGTTCCCCGCAAAATTCCAGCGCCTATGTGCACGGAGGCGCACATATATACTCACTCAATAAACCTCCCTCACTCTCTTTCTCGGAATCAAATCCTGAAAATTCGGGTCGGGCCGCTCCATCCGCACCCGGCGCGGCGCCGCGCCCTCGGAGACGTCTTTTCCTTTTACGGCATCCTCTTCCAAAGCTCTTCGTCTCTATCTTTTTCATCCGTTCCTCTTGATCGCAGTTCCACCATGAAGTTCTCATCGTATTGCGTACCTTTACGATCTTGCCTCGAGGAGTCGCGGCGCTTGAAACTTTTGATTTGGGCCGCTCGCCTCACCCTTCAGCACTCCCGGCTCCTGCCCGCCTCCCACCCCCTCCCGCCCCCGCCTCCCACCCCCCGCCCGATCAACGGGAACACTTCCTCCCGGGGCACTCAATAGTCCCCGCTATTGGCTCCGGCGGCGTCGTTTTCCGTGTCTCGCGTGGAATTTTCGAGATGTTTTTTCTTCCTTTGTGTGTCGCATCGCGGAAGGTGAAGACTTATGAAGTGAAATCTCTTCGGGGTGACATCCATGTGGAAAATTTGCGTTCCCCATTGGTTGCTGTTCTTATCTCCGTTTCCCTGTATATTATATTCGCTCGAACAATGGTGGTAACTATAGGAAGCAGTAACAAAATGAGTTGGGTCTTCCGGGTTCTCTACTGCGTCGAATCATCTGTGATGACATGTTTCGCATGCGATACAGATGATCTCAAGCGGAAAGGAGCCCGGAAGACTCAACTCATCAATGCCACTACGCGACAAACGAAAGTTTGTTCTTTATATTAGGATGTCAATTTGAAATAAATCTAAATCACATTATTACTGGAAGTTATGCTCGTATGCTGGAACATTATTGTGGACAGTACTGTAAAATTTAACTGGATTAGGACCTTGGCGTTGCCAACTATAGGTTTAGTTTTTATGGAGTTGGAAGAAATTATGACCAAGGTGAAAATGTTATCGGGTGGTAAGAGAGGTCAAGCGATACCAAAGGTTAAGGACAAAACAGGAAAGATATTAGTCGAACAGGAAGATATCCAAGAAAGGTGGAGAGAATACGTAGAGGAGCTATATGACAGCGAGAATAGACCCCTTAGCCTAGATCTAGAGGATGAAGGAACAATAGATAAGGATAGCCTCGGACCAGAGTTACTTGAGAGTGAAATAGAGAGGGCACTAAGAGAGATGAAGGGTAGAAAAGCCGTGGGAACCGATAACCTACCTTCGGAGCTACTGAAGAATCTAGGTAGTAGGGGGAGAAAATCGTTTTTCGAACTTATTCGCAGGATCTACGAGGAAGGAGTATGGCCAGATGATTTCGTGAAAACAGTATTAATACCTATCCCGAAGAAGAAGAAAGCGTCAGAATGCGAGGAGTATAGAACAATCAGTTTAATTTCGCACGCAGCAAAAGTGTTGCTTAGAATACTAAATAGAAGGTTGGAGAGCAGAGCAAAGTGCTATTTAGGCGATGACCAATTTGGGTTTAGGAAGGGAAGGGCCACCAGAGACGCGATTGCGGTAATTAGGAGACTTATAGATAGAAACATAGAGCATAATCAGGATGTTTTCGCTTGTTTTGTAGATTTCGAAAAGGCGTTTGACAGAGTAAACTGGGAGAAACTAATGCAGATACTGGGAAAAATAGGAATAGACTGGCGCGATAGGAGACTCATCCGAAACTTATATATGGGGCAGAGGGCTCAGGTAAGGGTAGCGGACGGTGAATCAGGGTGGGCAGTTATAGGTCGCGGGGTGCGGCAAGGGTGCCCGTTGTCGCCTTTACTTTTTAACATCTATGCTGAGGAAATGGTGAGAGAGGCATGGGATGAGCTAGACGTGGGAATGAAAGTAGGAGGCCAGTGGATAAAGTCGGTTAGATTCGCAGACGACCAGGCGTTGGTGAGTCGGTCATCGAAAGGACTGCAAACTTTAGTAGATGCACTGGAAAAGCAGTGTGAGAAATACGGAATGAAGATAAATAATAGGAAAACAAAAGTAATGAGATTCTGTAGGACAAAGAAAGCAAAGCTGGTGATAAGAGTAGGAAGTCACAAACTGGAGCAAGTAGAACAATTTAATTACTTGGGTAGTACGCTAGAAGAAAGAGGACATAGTAGCAAAGACATTAGGAGGAGAATAGCGCTAGCGAAGGAAGCGTTCAATAATAGAAGGGAGCTGATGACGGGGACCTTAAGTAGGGATGTAAAAAAGAGGCTAGTAAAGAGCTTGATATGGAGTGTGGCGTTGTATGGGGCAGAAACGTGGACCTTGAGAAAGGAAGACGAAAATAGGCTTAAGGCTTTTGAGATGTGGGTGTGGAGGAGGATGGAGAAGGTGCGTTGGACGGAAAGGAAGACAAATGAGGAAGTGCTTGACATGGTGGGCGAGGAGAGGAAACTTATAGATGAGATTAGGGGAAGGCAGGGTAGGTGGCTGGAAGGGGTAATGAGGGACGATGGTTTGCTGAAGGTCGTGATAGAGGGAAGGATGTTGGGTAAGCGGGGAAGGGGAAGGAAGAGAATCGGTTTTATGGACGGGATGAAGAAAGGTAGGACTTATGCTGAGATGAAGAAAGAAATACAAGAGGTAGAAAGGGCACAGCACGTGTAAGAGTTCGTTGGATATTCTCTGACTTTCATCACAACCTACCTCTAACCGGTAGATTACTGTAATGAATGATGTAACGGAAGATACATCATCATTCACCTTTTTGA
The DNA here is from genome assembly GCA_963573305.1 of Pyrrhosoma nymphula. Taxonomy (NCBI): domain Eukaryota; kingdom Metazoa; phylum Arthropoda; class Insecta; order Odonata; family Coenagrionidae; genus Pyrrhosoma; species Pyrrhosoma nymphula. The sequence continues at coordinate 96,601,756 of OY754332.1, read as the reverse complement.
TAGTATCGTTGAGATCATTAGGATGACAATGCTATTATTTTTACATATCATCAGCATAGATCATGTGTTTACCATGAACAACGCAATCTGGAAGGTCATGAGCATATAGCAAAAACAAAATCTGTTCCAGAACAGACACTTGTGGTACTCCACATGATGTTGTAAGCCAACCTTTAGCGTCTTGCACCGATTGACGACGCTCCTACTAATAGGAAAAGAACCAATTTTGGGATTGGCATGAGAAATTAAGGTTTCGTATTTTTGTAGTGAGTCTGATTTACACGGTCGAAAGCTTTACAAAAATCAATTAGTACCAATATAGTCAACATCTTTATGCCAAAAGCGTTCTTTGTATCATCGGAGACTTTCATCAAGTCCCTCTCTATGGAGTAGTTCTTGCGAAAACCCGACAAAAAATGATCAAATAACTGATGAACTGTATGATAATCAACGGTCTGCTGAAAAGCTATATTTTTCAGCCACTAGAGGTGGCACAGATAATGTAAAACATTATGGATAGGGGACGGTAATCTCCCGGTAAAGAGGTGGTTTTAATGTTTCTATGGATCGTATCAGGGATGACTTCAAAACAGAAGGATATGTGCTATGCATCAGCGACGAGTTGAAAATGTCTAGTAGAACAGGAATCACAGCTACAGATTGGCTTTCGAGTTTTAAACTGAAAAATCAGAGCCATTATTTTCTCGAAGTGAAGTTCTTGTTCAATTCTCCAATCAAAAATGCGTAGGAAAAGGTTTGATCAGTCTGTCAGATTAAACCAAGGCATTTTAATTCTCTCTATAGGTCGCTAGAATGTGTGAGTATTAAGAGAGTACTCTTATAATATTGCTGTTTTGCCTTCGTTACCAGACATTTAACAAGATTACGTTGCCTCACAGATTATTGATAAATGTTTTCACTCTTCCTTTGAACAGCGGCTCTTCCAAGTATCTTTCTTTAACTTTTCCTTCAATTCCAAAGTTACATATGGAGCTATCGGTACTCAAGGCTGAATTGGTCGTTTAGTAGCATGACGATCGTGGCAAGTCAGAAACATTGAGTTGAAATATTCTAGCTCATTTTCAAAGTTTGAAGAGCCATACATATTTTTCCAGTGAATACCGAGAAGTTCTCTCCGGGTACTATCGATTAAAATTTTTTTTTACTTCCTAAAACAAAGCAAGGTAAAATTATTTTAGATATATTGAATTTGTGTCAAATAATCTTTGTATCATGAGCCGAAGGAAAAAGAAACAGGTGACTGATCAAAAGAGATTACCTTATCTTCTGAGTGTACAACGCAAATATCAAGGAGCGTGTGGCTGTTTTCGGTATGATGAGTAGCTTTTAGAGGAAGCAGATGAATAGCATTTGAATATACAAAGTTTTATAGGATTGAACTAGTCAAAATAATGATAGCCTAAGAGGTCAAATTATTAAACTCGGCATTTGAACGCGTCAGTTCTCAATTAATACTGTTACGAACGCAGTTTTAAGGGGTTTTAAGAAGATATGCTACGTTTTTGTTAATTCATTCCAGAGTATTATCGTCCAAAATTGTGAACCTGACTCCCCTCAAAAGCGCTAATTTGGCCTAAAGGCGTATTTGTTATTCAGTTTATGGTTTACTGAAAGCTCGTTTCCTCTTACTCAGTGAATACTTGCTGGAAATAAGAATAATGTAAATATTTTCGTTATTAAGGCAGTTGAAAAAGGGAGAATTATTGCGATGGCTTATAAATTATTTGAAAAATTTACATCTGGATTAAATTGTATTTATTATATTTAACTGATGCGGCGGAGCATGCATAACATGAAATATCACGTAGTCGTTAAAAAATGGGTTTTTTGGTCTCACTTCCTTTCAGATTTCTTCCAGTAGTGGCGAAAATATTAATGTTGATTTTTCTCGAAATTAGGAAAACACACTTTGAGTATTTTTCTCTGGACCTGTAAAACATTACTGAAGGGAGGACAGAGAACAGTACCATTGGTACCTTTTGTGTAGAGAGGATTAGTAATGGTTGACTTGATTAGTTAAGAGTCCCAGCCGAATGCGGATAGAATTTTACGTCTCAGCCTACCTGTTGATAGTTCAGCTTTATGCCCGCAGTATCGTAGCTTAAGGGTTGAATTTGGGCGTTCATTGGGTGCAAGCACTTTTCCCGTGAATGCGACGCCATTGGAATCTTCACGCATCACCGCGTAAGGCAATGATTGACGCCAAGCGCATGAATCCTAGTGCGCTAGGCACCTCCCGAGGACATGTCCTTCGAGTAGGGAGCCTGAGTGCCGATCAACGGCGCTCGCTGCTAATTAATTCTCTAGCTCAATTTACCGCAAGGCAAGGGATACACTTTGGTTTCGCATTGCCTCCGTGTGTGGCGCTCGCTAAGGTAACGGTGAATTCCCGACCTCCCTGCGTTTCCCACCAACTAGAAATTCTTTGCATGGTGTGTGCAATAGATATGAGTTCGCCTGAAATATTTTCACGGAATTCTAATTCACTGAATCACAAAAAGACCATACCATCTTGGTATCAGATATTATCTTGACGCACAAAAGTAATTCCTGTTTTTTGCTAAATATAATCTAAGTACACATTATTGCTTAACATTCAGGTGAATCGTTTTTCCACGGATGGATATGAGTTCATCTGAAATATTTTCTCGGAATTCTAATTCGCTGGATCACAAAAAGACCATACCATCTTGTTATCAGATGTCATCTTGGCGCACAAAAGTAATTCCTGTTTTTTGGTAAAAATAATCTAAGTACACATTATTGCTTAACATTCAGGTGAATCGTTTTTCCACGGATGGATATGAGTTCGTCTGAAATAATTTCTCGGAATTCTAATTCGCTGGATCACAAAAAGACGATATCAACTTGCTATCAGATGTCATCTTGGCGCACAAAAGTAATTCCGGTTTTTTGGTAAAAATAATCTACCTATTATTGCTTAACATTAAGGTGAATCGTTTTTCAACGGATGGAGATGAGTTCATCTGAAATACTTTCTCGAAATTATAATGCGCATGGGATGGGATCACAAAAAGACAATGATCATCTTGATATCAGATTTCATCTTAACGCACTAGGTGATTCCTGTTTTGTTTTGCGAAAAATAACTAATACCTATGACTGATTAACCTATAAAATAATACTGATTAACATTCAGGTGGATCGTTTTTCAACGGATGGGTCATTTTTTACAAAAGGAAACAGGCGTTGCTTTATAAGTTCTTCTCGGTTTTCTCACCGTGTTAGGCTCTCCATAGTCGCCTACGTTTCGGCAGAAGACTTTCCTGCCATTTTCAAGGCAGCTTATCAGCATCATTCGCCGGAAAAGCATGAAATCAGGCATTGCTTTTATGCATCAAGACGAGACGGTATCTACTGTCGTTTTTAAGCCAGTGAATAAGGTTTCCGAGGAACTATTTCAGGCGAAGTAGAATACCCAAACTCAGGGAACCACCTCTCTACCCATATCCGCCAATTTGGCGGATCGTGCATTTAAAGATATTATTTATTTTCAGCCCTACTTAATTGTAATTTGATTAAATTTATTGCCTTATAATATAATTCACTCTTATAGCTAGTGATTTGATTCATTTTATATTTACAATGCGTTTCAATATTAATGTATATAAGATCAACACCAAGAAAAAATTAAATGAGCAAACTCGGTAAGATTATAAAATAAATAGTTTTAGTTAACAAGAGCAAGCACTGAGAGATAAAATTACAGCACACCACACAAAGGCATTTTATATTTATACTTCATTTTTCAAGATAAATATATATTTCGCATTTCATTCATTTACCAACTCTGTGATTTTTTACAGTTATTTCTGATCTTGCAATATTCTTAGATTCACTTAATCTTCAGACCTCGATGAAGAATCGTTTTTTTCTAGCGTAGCGTTGCACTCTAGATATCGTGTTCCACGAGGGTCAATTCAAGACGTATCCGAGTCCCTAGTTTGATTCCCGGTATAGAAAACCAGTCATCCTCCGGAAGCTTTCAACTCATTCTCAGCCGCTCATCGCAGACGCTGAAAAAACTTGTATTTTTGCGAAAAGAAAAATTTAAAATGATAATTTTCAACCATGTATGGAAACCATGATACTACGAGTGCAAAAAGCTCATCAATACTAGTGCGTAAATTTAACATTTACTTTTTTAAGGGTGTAATTTAGGTTCTTTTTCCGTCACAAAGTGAAACAAAAGGTGGTTGAACTTTTATTGCATTAAGACCTTCAATGTTGTTACGAGTGCAGGCCTGCAGTCATCAATCAATGCGTATTTTATTCATGTTATCTTTTATGGTCTAATTATTATTTCTGTTATGCATCCCGCTGGAAATTGGTGCTTATAATTACAGGTAATCATTATTACCAGTTGCGGTAGTGACATTCGGTGTCGTTGATAATACTTCGCAGTCGTTGTACTATCGACATTTTTGGAACGGCCGACTTAGTCTATTTATTAATGCAATTAACTCAACTGCCACAAGTCTCTCTCTAAAAAAGCTGGAAATTTTCAGGTTTCTCTTTAAGAACGGTCGTGGTGTAGAATTATTGAGGTGTTTAAAACACCAGGGCTATGTAGTGGCAATCTAATTTGGCTCATCGAACGCCTATGTGGAAAATCGTCACCGAAGAAATTTTCTCTCCTGAAGAATAAAGCTGACATCTTTATGTCGTCGCTGCAGCAATTAACTTCCCCGGGGAACACATAAAAGGTCCTTTCATTTAATTATCACTGCCCAAAAACTGCCATACTTTCAATTTCAAGGTATGCTCTTCATTTCTTCAATTAGCTTTAGAAGTGACGAATATATGTGCATTGTATACTGCGTATAGATTGGTAGATAATTTATTAAAGTAATGTAACATAAAAAAAATCATCAACCTTTTGAGAACCGCTATGGCTGATCTATACCGGGGTTCCCATTAATCATACCGTGCAGTTTTAATTTTTGCGTAAGTCATACTTCTTATACAAATATGTATGTGAATACATTTACACATTAACGAAGAACAAAATTGAGCAAGAGTTTTTTAACTAGCCTCATTACTATCATATCATCATTCATCTCGCTATTAGCCTATTTCAATGTCTCACAGTCATAACTTAACGCTATTTAATGAACATATGCTTTCATGTGCTCATGAAAGCCATAGTTGCAGAGATAGTTTATTAATACTAAGTATAGAATAGGTCCCAATACCGAACAGTTTGGGACACCAGATTTCATATTCACTGAGACATCTATTGACTTGAAAACATTGGCAGCACGACTGTAAATAATTTCTAACCACTGAAGGAAAACTCCTTTGACTTTTCCATGTGTAGAAAGGAATAGGATAGCCCTACAGGAAGACCCTCCGTGAAATATTTGTACAATTCATTGTGTCACCTTATTTTTCAATATATCATTAGGCCTAATTAAGCAAGCCAATTAAAACTTGAGCATTGGTAATAATTAGCATATTGTTCTCCTTCATATTGTCGACGGTTTAATGAGGCATGGAAACTTTCATTAGTGCCCACTCTTTTTTTTTTTTAATAAATTGAAGAGGATTCAGTCGGTGCTAAAAATAGCTTTAAGTTATTTTCCCCCACGTCGCCGTGCTTTAAAATTATAATTGGGTAACCTCCCGCTCCACGCATAACTTCGGTATTTTATGCGAGACGGCGTTGGGAGGGTCAGAGTTGAGGTGCGGGGTGCCGGACCTCTTGGCAGCCTCACCTCCGCCTGAGTAATAGAGGGCGAAAGGGCCGGCGACGCATTGGCCGCTGGGGTGGGCAGGTGACCCCCTGTGGGCCGCAGGTCGGAACCGGAGGGTTGAAGAGAATAGAATGAGCAGAATACGCCCCAGGACGAGTCCCATGAAGCCGAGAACAATTGCAATTAAAGTGCCAAGAGTGGGGAAAAAAATGATCAAAATTTGTGAGATATGAATGAGCAACTAATATGCACTCCTGAAATTAGCCATTTAGGAAGCCAGCACCTTGTTTCCTTGTTTTATGAGCGAGATTGTTATTTCCACGAAACAATGAAAATATAAAGAAGAATTGAGGGAATGAACATCGTTGATGGTTCTGGAACAGGGTTCTTCTAGAACAAAGACACCGGTGAAGAAAGGAAACTCCATTCGCGATGTAGGAAATACAGATTCTCTCGCGAATGAGCCAAACAGGTGAACTTTACAAAAGAAAAGATTGTGAAACTTTTGAATAAAAGTCTCGAGTTTTGCATATAGAATCGCTTGGAATCACGGAATCAACTTCCGTAAACTATCAGAGTAAATGATAACGCTGTTGAATATTGGTGAACGCTCATGCAACTGTTTAAAAATTACGGATTATAGAAATATGGTGATTGCTAAAAAGGACTGAACTAAAATTGTAGGAATCCACTTTCACTATTTGAAAAATTTTATTTAATCATAATTTGAACTAATGTATAATTTTAGCAGTGATTTTATTAGGTTCGACTGGTTTTAACGTCTAGGCGTCATAGCCTTCTGAATAATCAGGTTTCACCACACCCAGGTACCCAATGTTCACGTGAAAATCCGGTACCTATACACGATAAATAATCTGTGAAATTGTCGTTCCAGAAATGGAATTTAGGGAATGTTTTATATTTAAATATGTTAAGTAAACATTATTTAGTTGATTACTGTGGCAAATACTTGGTGCTTTCCATTTAAATTTTAAAAGATAGATTTAATATTTCAAACTTAGCAATTAACTGTTTTAGATGTATTTATTTTGACATGTTTTGCTACTGAGCAACTTTTTCGTAAATATACCTCTCTAGGAATATACATTCCTTCCTCATCTCCAAAACCTTTTCCTTACTAAATAACTAATACATTCCTAAATTGACTTACTTCTAAATATGCTAAAGTGTGGGGAACGAATCAAAATAAATATGTCTAAGAATTTATAAATTAAAATTATTATATCATTCTCCTAAAATAAGCATTAATTTCTCATTCTGCAGTGATCGCGGAGACAAAACAAATGTGAATACGCTAAAGCGAAGAAAAACTAGTAAAAATTAATATGCCTGAAACAGTGACTTGCTAAGTTTAGATAATCATATTCCTCTTATAAAATTAGCATTAATTTGCCTTGCTGCAGTGGAGGTGGAGACGAAACGCAATTCCTTTACGTCGTACCAGAATGGCAGGGGAGAGACTTAGGGCAGGGAAAGGGGAGAGCACCTGCGGGAAAGTCATTTGGCGCGGAATAACTTTTTACATTCCCCTCAAAACTTTTGCCCGCCACGTTCTGCGGCGGATCCACGTTGATGCTAATGGAAGAGCACAGACTCATCTCGGAGTGTGAGCACGTTCCTTGTGTCCGTCATATACTTCTCCCACGGCGCCCGAAAATTTCCTCGCGGCTCGTTTTTGAAATGCAGAATGCCGAGGATATCAGCGGCACACGGCCCACGCGATCCTCCGCCACTCTTTCTCTCTAACCCTCTCGTTTTCTCTCACCTCGGAAAATAAATAACTCTCCCTGCTCACGGCGTGCTAATATCAAGAGCTAGGAATTCCACGTGACCTTTTGGGGTCGACAATTTGACGCACTTGCTTGTTTCCGAGCATTCTTGTGAGTAATTTGGTGAGAGAAAGGGAAGGTGGAACCTTTTGATAACACGTAGGATAAGAGTCTCTCCATTCCATTGAATGAGCTAACCCTTCTCATTGAATGCTTATTCTAAACGTTTTAAATACTCACGATGAAAACTGGATATTATATGATTCTTAAAAAGCGTATTAAATTAATGGTGGAGGCGGGGTAACGTCCTCGCCTGCCAACCCAAAGGTCGCGGGTTCTAGTCCTGCCTGGGGAGGATTTTTCTCCTCCCAGGACATGGTTGTGAGTGTTGTCCTTTGTTACTGTTACAACGCCTGATGTAAAATGGTCCTCGAGGCTGTATTCAGGTTGATGAAAATAAATAAATTAAAAAAAATAAAAAAATGTCAATTACTCCGAAAGAATAGAAATATGTATGTGCACACATGTTTGCAGAAAGCCCTGTGTAACATATCTGGAAGTTTTCGGTGGTCTACAAGGTACCTTCTACCTGATTCATCTAGAAAGAGGGAAAATAGCATCGACACAAAGAATCAGCATAAGCCAGAGCAGTAAATAGTTCAAAATATACATTTAAATTATAATTTTCATAGAAACATTTCAAAACTTTTCTTAGAAAGCAGCCATTTTTAAAAATCTCGCTCAACTATTTCCCTTATAAGGTTTTTCATATGAAATTTTGTTCACATCAGGCCCCATGCACAAAAAGTATTTATTGCACAATGCCAATCTTGGCTTACGAATTGATACCTTTTTATAATTTAGTTGATGGTACACATATTTAGCATTAATATTGCCAATTTTTGTATAAAATAATATTAAAATTCATAGTTTATAAAGATTTCTTAGGTGTAACAGCCTTAAAGCCGCAAATAAGAGCCCAATTGTCCATAGAGTGCCCATAACTACTTCTTTGAGCAATGAATCTGATTTTTTTTGCTGTAACATAACGGCATGCTTTATAATATTCCATCACGCATTACCCTAGCAAGTTAAGCAATAATTCAGCACATTAGTGCAACCATGATTCAATTCGTTAGTTGAGTTATATTTTCCTAGGCTACACTTTTTGGAATATTTGGTCACTAAATAAATAAAATATGTCCTTCCAAATATTAATTTAAATTGGACCAGCTTCACCAAATAGGTGGCGTCAACAGATTATAATATCTCCTATGTGATGAAACCGGTCGTACATTAATCCGCGAAAAATATCAGTTTTTCTTTAACTTAGCCATCGAATATTAGCATAGAATGAATATACAAAAGGACTACCAGTCAAAGCGCTGTGATCCAACCAAGTCTGCGACAGTAAAGTTTCCCCCATGTATGATTTTAACGAAGACGTAGCATAAATTATCGTAATCCAATGGACCTGTATTCAACCTTTCCTAGAAGCTTCAGTCAAATAGAATACGGTGTGAGATAAAGTTTGTTAAATACATTTTATCGTTGATAATTTCATTCCACTCCCATTGCTGGAACTTGCCGCTGTTATCTAATTAGTGTACGATATGAAATTCAACCTTTAAAAATATTGAAAATCTGCATGGATGCCTTAGCTCAGGAGTAAATTTGATAATCGTCCCAACTCTATGCCTGTGTTAGAATGTACAAAGGAATATTCTGGCGGGGTCAAATGAAAATGAAAGAATTGGAAAAATAAATTAAAGCAAATGTAATTAATAGAAGAGTCAGAACAAAATGAAACTCTCTTACCCATCAAGGTAGGCTCCTAATTACATTTGGTTCGTTAGAATTAATTCATGTTTTAAGGTAAGATATGACACGACAGGGTCTTTCTCTTCATTCATTTCCTTCTATGGTTATTTTATTTAATTAAAACCTTTGAATACAACCACACCACGCGGAGCGCACGTTAAAGACACCATTTTGCACAAACAAACTACAGAAGAAGGAATTTATTTCTCAACTCTCGCTATTCAGTTCACAAAATTCACCGAGGCGAAGGACGTTTGTCTGGTTTGAGCAGTGAAATGAAAATGGATTGCTGAGGAGTAAGAAAGAAAAAAGTTGGCCCAACTTGGATACCGCCAAATTCCACCCTGAGAGCAACGCTACTCGAGTGTCCTCGGCAACAAATTGACAAAACCGATTCAGCGATAAGACCAGGGGGCATAATGGGCCCTGAGATTATCTCGAGAGCTCCTTCGCAGATCAAGTGAGCAGATAAAAGGCCTGCCTCTCCGAAGGCCCCTGGGGGGGGGGGGGTTGCGAAGACCCTCTGCTTTTATTTTTCACTCAGCAGGACGAACAAGTATGTTTTTGCGGTCCTGTGTTTGCTGTGCTGGTATTGGGCTGGAAAAGTTGCCTCATTATGGCGCTCAAAGAACGGCGCTTGACATTCCAACATTTTAAAAGGGCTTTGAAAGTTTGGTTTGATCATTTAAATGGCATTGAAAACACGCCTATTTAACATAAATCTGAGAGAGCGAATTTCTTTAGTGGTCGGAGTTCAAAAGCTCTTTCAAATTATCGTAACTTCCGTTGAGAGTCGATTCCATTGAAAAAAAAATGTTTTATTAAACTTAATTTGCCTTTAATTTTAAGCTATCTCTTATTTTCCACCATATTATTCATTTTTAAATAGAACGAGAGCTCAATATGCTGGAAACGTGCTACTTCCTTTCTGATCCCTTGACGCTCAAATGTAATATATTTATTTCTATGCATAAATGTTTATTAAAACTTTGCCATTAAAACTTATACTCATGTTATTAATATTTGGGTAATTCTTTCAAGACAGGATCATCTATAATAACCTTGATATGGAGGAATTATTCACTACAAAATTCATGGTAGTAGATAATGAAGGCAGATACTTCGGGATGATTTCACCATTTTTTGTTCCCCTAGTCTTATATTTCAAGATCGGAAACGATTTATAAACTGGCAAAACTATCATCGTGTTATGTATTACAGATAAAAGATACGATTATTGAATCGCAGAAAATTTCTTTCCAATCCTGATATGACTTTTTTCGCTCAAATTTCCCCGAGCTTGACGAAGAACTATTACCGACTATACTTGTGTAGAGTATGTGATATTTTATCATTTTTAGGATGATTTCTTCAAATCAATGATAGTTGAATGAATGCAAACATTTTACTTAAATATTTTTTTAATAGTTTGGTGAATTGAATCGTTTGAATTTCATCCTGTAAAACAAATATCTATCATGTAACTTCTGTAATTTATTTTACTTACCTCACGGAGTTGGATAAACAAATTTCAGACATGTATTTAGATAGTATGTACCTATATTTTTCATGAAATTTTCCCTTGCTACCAATTATTCATGAAGTCTTGTATCGTACAAGTAAGTGAAATATATTTCAGAATATAATTAAATTAGGTTTAAAATGGTCAAACTCATTTTCTTCCTTTTCCTTGGGGGGTTCATTGAGAAGTCTACCATTCTTATCAATGTTCTGAATATTTGTGACATTGTCACTCCTTTGCGTATTCGTTATGCGAAGAGCAAATATAACGTTATAATAATCTATTATGCATATACATTGATGTGGGTATGTATTATCCAGCATAACTAAAATACGGCTGGACCTATTATTTTGACATCTTTATGTGGGTAATTGAGTGCACTGGGACGAACATAGGCTGTACTAAAATTTCATTTGGGCCCCAAATGTCCCTGAACGGGCGCACTAGATTTTACGCACATATTTAAAGCATTAGAATCTGTGCAGAGGTTCGTATTTTTGCTTATTTAAATTGCTTACGCTTATGATATAGGACTATTCACTATTGGATGGCTGAAAGAACGAAGCATTTAATTGTTGCATTCGAGAATGTTTTAGTTATCGTTTTTGCTCAGAATTAGGTTTTCAATTCCGAAATTATCAATTTTTCTACCGTTTCAGCAATGGCACATTTCCGTGGCAACCTGAGCAATGGCTATTCACGGGAAATTTTTCCCCGGGTAATTAATGGCTTACATTAAATTTAATGATCAGTATTAGCAAATTTCAGTGAGATTTCATTTGGGTATTTTGTACCTCAATCTCTCCGTGTGCGCTTAACGGCTTTGACATAGTATCTGTATTTAGCACGTCACATTGATTCTTATAATTAGGACCCATAGTTATGCTTTGTAGATCGGTTACTTTGTAGAATTTGCACATTTCTAGAGACCTACGTACCACAACTATTAACCCTTAATAAAGTCCTAGAGTTGAAGAGGGATGGTTGGGGTTCCAATGGTCTATAAATTCCTAATTCACTGCTATTTATTTAGCCTCGGAATGATTACTGAGCTTTTTATCTTGTAATGTTGCGCGTAAGTGCATATATTTATTTCAAATAAAAGTTTGAATAGATTTTTCATTGGTAATGTAAAAACTCACGCTCAAACTCACTTTAGGTAACATATGCTCGAAGTTTATGGCGATCTTCCCCACATCCCACTCAAGAAACTGGAATATCTTTGTTTTACTCTTTTACATAAAAACAGTTTCAGTAATACAGCTTAATAATATGCATTATTAAGTGAAAAAAAGGGTAATTTCCAATTGCTAAAATGAGCAATGAGAAGTCGGATTACTATATTTTATTTTATTTCCATCTCTCCTATTGAGAATCAACGGGCATTTCTGCTATATTATAACAACATAAACCGATATTTTATCTTTAACTAGTGTTTTTTTTCTTCGCCCTTTGTATGTCATCCTCTCTTACGGTTGGTAGAACATTACATGTTGGCAGCTAAAAGATAAACTGAATTATTTCATGACCCTTATTATTTTAATGTATTATCCCCGCTGATTGTCTTGAAGTCCCTTGAAAATTACGTCAAGTGAAACCTCTTAAAGTATTTGTTCAGTAATTTTTATGTTTTTAGCCTTGATAGTCTATTAAATTAAATTAGAAAAGAAATATGTTTTTAAATAAATTTTAAAATAGAATTATTTTATTAAATTTAAATTAAATGGATACACTTCCTCAGTACTTTTTTACGCTACTTTCCTAGTTTTCTTATCGAAAAAATCGTTTAGTCTTGGGGAAAGACGTAGTTTAAAACTATCCTGACCTGATCGATAGTAAGTGGAAAAATAATAATATATAAAAATTATATTCATATCAGGTGATTTTACACACTGTTATGTGTGACTAATCAGCTGAGCGAGTAGGAAGAGTGGTCACAGATACAAAGGTCCTTGGCTATAGGATTAAAAATGCGATCGGTTGCGCAATATTAGAGTTATATATGGGTATAACAGTTGGCACAATAAGAAAATTGACTGATTGTTTACTATCAATTGATCTAAGTATTTTCCTATCAAAGTTTGTTGTACGTATCCGAATTATAACACATTGAAGTTTCGTCATTGGTCGTTCAATCCTAAGACCGGTTTACATGCAGCCATCCGTATTCCCTTATGTTATGCTAGCTCCCTTACTCTCTGATGGTTCTTGATTTGTACTTTCTTCTTTGTTTGGCCTATGCATGGTTTTCTCTTGGGACCTTTCCCTCTATTTTTCCTTCAGTTAGTATATTCTTCACGAACCCATTGTACCTCAGGATGTGATCTGGGGTACAAATGCTCCTTTCCTCTTCTATTCTGTATTCTTCTTCAGTTCTTACTGTATCCGCCCATTTCATTTTCAGCATCCACTTCCAACACCAGGTTGCATTATAAAAGAATGCTTTTATTCTTTTTTGTAAATTAATATAAACGTCATAAAACATAAAATCATATGTCGGCCCCGATGGCGACGGGGTAAAGTCTTCGTCTGCTATCCGAGGGTCGCAGGTTCTAGTCCCGTCTAAGTGGATTTTTCACCTATCAGGACAGGCGTTTTTGTGTTCGTCCTCTGTTACTCGATGATAAACCCTATGTGAATGGCCAGTGGAGCTGTATCTGGGAATGTGGAAATATATAAGGTAAACATCAGGTTATTCCCTTTAATGCATCCTACATGTAAGCATTCAACTGCTCACTTTTTTCTCTCCAACTCTGTTTCCCTCTCTTCGAGCAAAATTTCCCAGGCTCAGGACCACGTCAGCGGGAAGACTGATGTAATATGTATATCATTCATGTCTCGGGCAAAATGCGACTCGACTTCGCGAACATTACGCCGGCCGCACTCACGACGTCTTAAGGCGGCGGCCGCGGAAACTTGCTCCGCATCGGAAGCTTGGTGCGGATCAGTTCGCCCGTGCAGGTGAGGCTGAGAGAGAGCGAGAGAGAGAGGCGCTCCTCTTGAGGCGCCACCGCCTCCGTAATGAGGCATCCTCGGGGAGAAGAGGTGAGCGGCGAAGTAATCCGACGGCTCGCGGCGTCAGCCAGGAGACTCCACGTGTGCGAACTCGAAGGCTTTAGCGGAGTGTGTGTGTGCGAGTGGCTTTTTGAACTGCAGCCGAGGGAGGAAGAGGATGTGTTCGGGGATGAAGTTGAGCATCCCGCGAAATGTAAACTACACTCCCAACGCGTCCCACTCCCCTGGACCATTCCCCGCATCCCCCGCCACAGCCTCCCGACTCTTCTCGGGGTGTTAAAGCATTAATGGAGTGCGCTTGCTCGACTCCACCGCCGGATTGTCAGGGGTCTCGGGAGGAGTTTTGCGTCGAAGGATGCCGCCGGAATGAATTTCCATGTCGATGGAGCGCATGTCTTGGGCCGAATGGAATCCGGTGCCTCCTCCACAGTCGTGGTGCGGGGCGAGTCCGGTGCATTTCGCCGACGTTTCGTGGGACGGCGCGGCGTCGTACTGCGCGGCTTTGGGGTCGGGCGCCTCGTGGCGACGGAGTGAGGTTTAGTACTTGCTTCGTGAGAGGTCGAGGAGTGAACTTGCGGAATAGTGCCGCCGTCAGTCGTGGTCGGGAGTTAAAGCTTCGTCCGCGCTCAGCGTGCACCTGCCGTGCATCTTCGTCCGCTCTCAGTCCATAATATTCACCCATTAATCTCAAATACATTGCCAAAAATATCACTTCTTTTCAGATATTCATTCCTACTTCGCAGCAGTTAATTATACTTACATATATCATTTTTTAGGATTTTTCCCTTCCCTTTATCGTTTAGTAGAATGAGATACAGAATTCAGGTAGTTGGAGCGAAAAATCATGTCGCCTAGAATTTGATGAATTTGAAAAACCTCCATTTTTCCAATCATATCGAAATATTAACCTCTTGGCGAACTGCTCTACGAGCAATTTGCCTGAAAATACAAGCTGTTTTACATGGGATAGATTACGGCTGTGCACTCCAAAGGGATACTACTGAAAAAATTAGGAATTTATAACACCTAGAGTTTGTAAAAAAAACTAACGGTGTGTAGTTGGTATGCTGTTTCGAAGGCTTTTTAGCCATACGGCGTGAAAAAATAAGTCGATTTAGAGGCTTAAGTCAATATTTTTATATAATTACTGAAATGTTTTGTCATATATAGCTATATTTTTGCGCCATTAATGTTAAATTATTTACCTACTTCATACTCATTACGGACGCTGATATTGATAAATAAAATTCGAATATGCTGTTCGGCGTGTTCATTACATTGAGGTACATAATGACTAGGGATATATCTCGCTCAAACTACCTTAAATAGGATCTGATGGCTTAAAACCTCGTATATTGGGAGTAATTTGTTCATTAATGCACCGTTATTCGTAAAAAATAACATTTTTTAAATGAATGTTGCAAGTAACAGCCCTGTGTTAGCTTGAGTTGTGGGTCGAATAAATTCATGTTGTGCTTGCATAATATTTTTGAAGTATTTTTCTTGAATGGGTATCTCAGTTGAGAGACGTATTAAAATTTGACGAGAGATGAAATATGAAAACATTTTTCTCTGGGCATTAATGAATTAATGATTCACAAATCGGGTGCATTCCTCTCGCCAAAAATGACCACGGATTTGCTCAAATAATGCTTTGGAATCGTGCTCTGAGGAGTATATTCCCAATAAATGATCAAATTGGTTGTGTATGGGTGATAATGAGGTAAGGACCATTTAATGGTAAATGCACAGAACTTGATTGCGAGGTTTTACATGCACTTAGCATTCCACCGAATTCAGTGATAGAAAATCGTGACGTTTTTACGAGCAATTTTTCATGAAAGCTTTTCGCAAACATATTTGGCAGTTTTCTTCTTAGAAAGGTAAAAAGTATAACGAAAAGTAACGATGTAATTTGTTTTACAATATGTTTACGTTCCATTAATTTCCTTTTTTATTTGAGTTTTTTCTTTTTAAACCTAGATTTTTTCGAGAATGCATTGTCCTAGTTAGTCTGAATACATATTCGACGCAATAGATAGATATAGACAGAACCGAAGATTCAAAGCGATTCATTTTATTTCTATAATTTGTTTCTCAAGGATAAACTCGGGAAAATTCCGGAAAAACAATTTAAGATTTTTCTCGCAAACAGTCGGTTTTTATTCGATTAATATACTCAGTGCTTCAGTTAGGTACTTCGGTAAAGGAAAGCGTTTCATTTACCTTTTATATTTCATTAAATATTCCCTAAATCGTATGCTTCCGCTGATGAACGTTCAATTAAAGCATGGAGAGTATTTAAAACGATCCTCAAAACCCACTCACTTGGTTAATTATTGTATTCCAGTGATAATTCCCTCTAATGGTCCCAGGAATAGCGAAACCCTTACTTTGCGCGAGGTGTTTTCCGCCAAAATATCCGATTAATTCAAGTGGAGTGGTAGCATATTGTCGGGAACGCTCCGCTGCGGAGCTGAAATCTCGGAATCAAATCAGGTTGATGCCTCATTGTATTTGAAGTTATGTACTAGAACTGTAATAGGTATTCGGAAGCATCCGGTTTATCTATGAAGTGAAATCAGAGCGGCAAATGGAAATTCACTCGCGCCCTCATTGTGCGTGCAGCTGCACTCAGAACGAAGTGCATTCATTCCACAACATTGAAGGAGGACTATCATTTCTCTTCTCCGAGGGTTTTATGGAGGATTCAGCGCATTTCCCATCAAACTGGTCTCATTTGATGAGAATGTTGAATATAGAGCATTAAGTATTGATTACAAATTTTATTCATCCGCCCCATCACTCATTCCAAATGAATGACTACATGATGGCGCTAGAACTGTAGCTTGGGTAGAAATTGCCTCTCTGTGGACACCATTTTATTACCAGCTACTCTTCGTAATAACTTGACATTTTCTTTAACGGTAGCCACCTGTTTTTCTGCTCCCATTCTACTCTTTTTCCCTGTAAAATCTTGGTAATGGATTGAAAAATATAATCGCGATGTTCAAGCCGTCGTGATAATGTAAAATAATCGCTACTACCTGTCGTCATTGGGCTGGAATAATTTTATTACTCTAAGGCATGGAAAACTTGGGCAGCTAGGATATCTCGACTCGTTTATATCCCACTCACCATCTGGGTGACAAGTGTCACGTACCTACCTATGGGAATACATGACCCAATATTGTCAATGCAACTGAATAGGAATTCACCGTTGTTTTTCACCCAGCACGCGGAAGGGTCCTTTGTAACGAGTTAATTGGAGTTTCCAGTAGCTTTCCCTTGATTCCCAGTGATAACACTCATTCGAGCAAGCCTCAAGTTGTTTTGTTGAAGAATGCTGAGCCTCTGCTACCGCTAACTAAGGCACGCCGGCCAGCGATGAAGCCACGCGTGAAATGCCTCGGAGGTGCGAATGCGAGAGCCGGGTGGGGATGAGAGGGCGAAGGGAATGGGATCGTGATAACGGAGCCGTACACCGGCGTTGCACGCGTTCCCTAACACAATGGATTGCCCTCGGAACGCGAGAAAGTTCGCTATATATATCGGCACAGTGGGGGGAAAAACGGAACGGAAATGTCGCAATGGAAATGTCAACAGGCCAGCCGGTGTTTCATTTCCGATGATCGCAACATGCCTGCAGAGTTTCTTTAGGAGATTAGTGTCCGATGATGACTTTTCTCCTGTTCTCCTGAACTAGCGATGTTTCGCGGTTGAGGTAGTCTGAGCGAAATATCACTTCACCCAGAATTTAATGAATTTCACTTCATTCTAAACGTAAAGCTCCTACCTCTCTAATGATCTCAAAATATTAACCCCTTACCGAACTACTTTTCGAGTAAGTTGCCTAAACATCTTAGCTGTTTTACATGGGATAGATTACGGTTGTGCGGTAAAGTTAGAGAATATTGGAAATATTAGGAATTTTGAACTCCTAGATAACGTCAACAAACTAACTGAGTATAATTAGTATGTTTTTCGACTGTTTGTAAAAATTAATCAATTACCACAGTGATTTTTACAGAATCGCAAAATCATCCTTCTGTTGTGATGGTATTTTCACCGTACGGCGAGAAAAAATGAGTCAAGTTATAGACTTATGTAGATATATTTATTTAATTACTGATAATTTTTGTCAAATATAAGTTTATTTTTGCGCCATTAACATTACGATATTAACTTCATACTTCCTACTGAAATAAAAAAAATATTTTCGAATGTGAACTCCATTAGGACTAGGGAAGTATCTGGCTCAAAGTACCTTAAAACCAATACGGCACGAGAGAAACTGCGATAATGACCACCCAGCTGTTCCCTCTCTGATAGTGTTAACCTGAAAGAGGATAAATAATTTATCTGATTCTCAAAATATCGTGAAATGCAGCACCTCCTAAGTTTTTCTTTTTCGGCTTCCGAGGTTAACGCGACATTCTATACTGTTTAGTTAGTTGCGTTCGAAATGCATACCGAAAGATTCTCTGAAAGGTTTTGTGTGAATAAGCATTTGTTAAATATTGTTATGGGGGTGAGTGAAAAAGAAAAAGGATGGTCTGAGAACGAAATGGTCTTAGAGTATGCTAAACGAAAGATGCTAAACGAAAACGCAGCTTGTTGACAATAATTTTTATGCGTTAGAAGACGCATGAAGGACGATACTGAATATGATTCTACTCAGTAATAGAGGGAAATAAGTTTCTAAATTTCCATTTTACCTCTATAGTCGATACTGTACCGTACGAACAAACCGTCAGCTTCAAAATATATCATCAAATTCAGGGTATTTTCTCTAGAATCGCACTTTTATTTTCCTGCATTCCTCCTTATTTCAGTACTCGATCGCATCATGGTTAGATATTATCTCCTGTTTCGATTAATCCTCTACATGTTGTATTCCTCTACATATTCTATCTCCAAGCCCTTACTATTCTTGTGTGGTTAGTTATTTTATTTTTTTCTGACTGAAATACATTTCTAGCACCAACATGTTCCACTTTCTTGTTATCCTATTCGTAAGCGTCTTTTTCTCATCTGGAGCTAAACAAACGATGCATGAATGCAAATCAAGGTAATTTAAAGAAACAAACCGACTTATGCCTTAAAACACCGACTTTACAGCAATAATTTATTACTGTTCCGCCAAACCCAGCCTTGATTACTGTTCATTATTTTTACAGTCCTATATTTGTTCATTATTTCGTCTCGCATGTTTAATCGCTATCCTTTTTGGTTTAAAACTGATCAATCCAGGTAGCCAAAAACTTTTCTTTTCGATGGAATATGGAGTTCCAATTAATCTTTCTCGTCATATCCTTTACCTCTTTGGCATGGTGCAATGACATGCATCTCTATTGTCAACCTGTTACTTTTAGAAGTGCATAGGTGCTTAACAATGTTCAATCTGCAAATAGTACTGCCATGCCGTTTGTTTTCACTTCCGTTGGTAGCAGTTCTAGACGTGTGCTAAATTTCACAAATGAAAAGTCATTCGCCTTGATAGGGACCCGAACCCGGATCCCTCGATATCGCGTCGAGTGCTTTAGACAGTGATACTACCGAGGCGTCATTCTTCTCGGATGATTTTTGTGGACATTGATTTTTCCTCTGTGGAATTTCACACTTGGGCAGATTTTTGAGTGACTCCGTGAAGCTATGGTGGCTATAGTAGACTCGGTATCCTCGACATTCGTCTGGACTGGTGATTCCGGCATAAAATAAGTGAGAAATAGTCACCTACAAAGCTAAGAAACGGATCCGAATTTACTCTGGTAAAGTCATTGTTAAAACCTAAGACTTAGTTCATGTAGCTAAGGAAAAACTGTTATTAAAATTTATTGATTTTCTGGGTCCATCATAGTATCGAGTGTAAAATTTTAGAAACTTCAGCTGTGTAAATGCGCTCTCTATCCGTTTATTTTTTGTGTCTTTATCGTGCCCATATCAGCGCTTTTATAGGCTTGTATGAGTAGGCACTCATGAAAGCACTTTTTACTTCACGTGCAGTAACTGTTTGAAACCATGGCTCTTTCAAATGCCAGGTGTAAGCAGTGGTAATTTATGTGTAAGAAACGTATGCGTAGCAAAACATTATTCAATTGCGTCATCGATATTCAAAGTGATGGAGTAAGCGAGTTCTTTTTTAAGAATTGTTTAACGAGTTCGTTATATTGGTGCATTCGGAATTAACTTTCCTGTATAAATTAGCTGCGTCATTATTCGTCTAATCTCGTATTCCATATTTCACAACTCTTATCGTCAGCCCAAATCAATTTTCCATTTGAAAGTTGACAGAATTGAACCAGATTCGCTATTGCGGTATTGTGCCGTCTATTCACATGCTAACTTGAGTAATTGGGCTATCACTTCCTAATTAAGAAATTAATTATTTCTAGTAAATTTATTTACATGACATTGAATAACGATTCACTGTGATCTATGACCATATCTGATATCTTGCAAATGTTTGATAATAAATAATGTGACATTCCTCATACAAATACCAAATATACCTTTTTTGAGTACGCCATATTCATTGTTTGTAGTAAGTATATAAAAACTGTTAATCATGAATTCTCAAAATTCGACTTCCATATACTATACATTTGTTACGCACCCTTTCATTTATATGAGTGGAAATTTTTAATATCAAATGATAGCTCAGTTTTCTTTGCACCCTCTTTCAATCATCTTAATCAATATTTTCCTTGCTGTAATCCAAATTACCTCTCTTTTAAGTCTATTGATTGAATCTACAAATTTTCAAAAACGTGCTAACGTCCGAGTGGTCACAATGTTTTCGCAGTCTTACTAGGTGTTAGGACATCAACAAACTAAATGTGAGAAAATAAGGAATTGCGAGCAAAAATATACGAAAGTTAATGTGTCGTCCAGAGTGATGCGAAGGGCTGCACCGTTTTACTCACCTTTACGACGTAACTTCTCTCTATTCAATCATCTTTTTCAGCTTTACAGTTACTCTACGAGACACAACGATTACATAAGAAGCATAATGTAGATAAAATTGAAGGGAACGTCCCCAGAGGAAGACCAAGAGACAAATACTTGCGGCAAGTCAAGAGGGATACGGGGAAGAATAACAATAGGGAAGTGAAGGAACTGGCAGGGGATAGGGCGAAATGGAGGGCTGCAATATACCAATCCTAGGATTGTAATACTTTGATGATGAGTTACTCTGCGTTGGTGAAACCACACCCTCCGTTTCAATCTGATTCTTGTGTGGTATGAACTCTTCTTGAAATCTTAGCCGTTGCCTATGCCTTCCGCTTTCCATCGTCTACAACCGTATTCGCTTTAGTATGTGCGTCACGTCGAATCTTGAGTTTACACCGTACTCGAACTTACGAGATTGGCGAAATACCTCTCCTACGATTTTCTTCGCCGAGAAACTTAAGTCATTTGCCGGCTAACCCCCAGTCACTTTGGTGCTAATATTTCGAATGCGCTTTCCCCATGAATGGCCCTAGCTCACGTATACGCGTAGGAGTTGGACTTAATTCACTACCCTTCTGTCTACCTTCTCACCATCATAGGCTGCTTTGATTTGTTTGAATTCAGTATGCACTTGCGCTAATGTGCATTTGTGGTATAATGGTTTCAAATACCACCTGATTGATGATTTTAAGATTCAGGGGAAGAGATTCGTGAGAGTTGTTCTGAAGGTTCTGAGACCCAACGAGAAATAATGTGTATTTTAGTACAAAATTGTATTGTCACCTTCAAAAGAGCTACATTTTGTGCTTTTCAAACGCTTACAAATTTTATTTTGCCAATGCAAACTTCTCTGCTGCATGCCTGTCAGTGAATCCGCGGGCAAAAATTTACACTGCATTTCCCCAAAATTATTTTGGGTGTATATCTAGAGATTGACGGAGCGAATACTTATGTTCAGCAGAGCGAAACGCCTCTTTAGTCATTTCTTTTGCATGGAGTATTTTAATTTGTCTGGTATTTTATTGAAGAGCTTTTTATTTAAAAATTGAGCTGTTTTGTGGCTTAGGCATTATATAATATACTCATCTTCCTAAAGGCATGCGTTTCGTCCATCTTCTATCAGCTTGCCTATTTACTCACTCATTTGACCTAATATAGAGTGCAGTTATTGATTTTTTTCCAGAGGAACTTATCAAAAATACCTCCTAACGTCTTTGATGCTTTAGTTTTACGTAGGTTCTGGGCCTTCTTGAGTATGAATATTTTTACCTGACTACGAATTTAAAGAAGTTGAATGCTAAAATAATACTTTTTCTTTTTCCATATGTTTCCCTTTACATAATTGTTTATAGCAAAACTCATTGATGTGCTTCTTGATGATATTTTTCTTTAGAAAACGACTCTTGACCAGTAATTCTTCAACTTTTTCAAACGAAATTTGTTAACGATAGGGGACGCGAAAAAGAAAGACTTGATGAGGTTCTATTCAGTAGGGAATATGGCACTGAATTATAAATTTCCCTGTAGTAATTTCGGTGTATATCATTTCTGCTTCAAAATAAATTATATCAAGGCTTATGCAGCACACAACAGCAATTGAATAGGCAATGGAAAAAGCAATGTAAATTATCGTCGGTGCCAATGGCAGTGCGATAAAGTCACTCGATGGGGATTAAGTTTGTACAAAGAAAGATAATGATGATGTGAGGTTAAAATGGTAGTTCTGAGCATTATATTACAGTATATTATATAAGTAAGGATAGAGGAGAATTGGTTCGAGCAATTTTGATGGTCATACAATGAGGCTCACAATTACAACATATATAGAATGAGTAAACATTGTGAGAACAATCGTGACTATTGCCCGTGTTTGGTCGGCCTTATTTCCTCTGCAAGGACTACTGCTAGCTAACAAATATTAATGAAGGTAATGTGGTTTTTTTGTTGTGTAGTTGACCATGAAGGAAGTTTTTGATTAGATTTTCGAAAGGATGCCACCACCCATAGACGCAACCGTTTTTGTTAACAATTTCTGCATATCGAGGTGTCTCATAACTGAACTTACAATTTTTGTGAAAGGACTTAGCAAGAGATAGATGTGAGAGATATCGGTCTGTAGTTCGATGGCAGTTCCTTATCACTGCTTTTGAATATGGGAGTGAAATTTGCAATTTTCCAGTCCATGGGTACTTTGTGTTCGTTGATGGATTTACTAAATATATTCTGCAAGTAGGGTGCTATTTCACAAGCTAATTCTCTATACATGTGGGCAGGAATTTCTTCAGGACCTCGGGATTTATTTGGACTTAAGGATTTTAACAAGTTTTCTATTCCGTGAGTGCAAATATCGATAGGCGGCATCTTTTGCTTGAAGTGATCATTTACCTTTACGGATGTAATCTGTGATGACTTGGTGAACAAACTTTGAAAGTAGGAATTTAATAAGTTGGCTTTGTCTTAACTGCTTGTTAATAATTCGCCCTTTTCGTTTCGTAGTGGAATAACTGTTGATCTATTGCCTTGAACTTCCCTTGCGTATGACCAAAATGCTTTTGGGTTATCTTGTAACTGTTCTACTAATAATTTTCTTTTAAAATCCATGAATGCATTCCGAAATGCTTCCTTTGTAGTGGTTTTAGACGATTTGTATTTTTCAATTATTAAATTTTGATCACGAGCGAACAAATCTCTATGGAGTTTTTTCACCTTGGCGTGGAAAACTCTCTGACGTCTTTTTCTCACCTCTGCATTGTACATACCATCTTGGTTCACTGCCCTCTTTTTTACTTTACTTGGAATATATTTTCTGATCCCCGAATGTACGATTGAAAGGACAGCTTTCCAACTACCCTCCGTGTCTTACTTTACGCTTGATTCTTGGAAGTCGGGAAGAGAATTTTTTTTAAATGACTCTTGAATGCATTGAAATCGGCTTTTAAAAAAATGTAGAACTTTCTTCTTAGTTTAAAAATTTTAATTATATTCAAAGAGAACTTTGCTGTAACTACTCTATGGTCACGAATGCCCTCAACAGTTTTTACCTTAATTACTTGTTGCGGTTTATTTGTTGCCAATAAATCAAGAATGTTGTCCCCTCTGTTAGGCGTCGTAGCTATCTGATGAAGGGAATTTGATGAGAACGTGTACAGCAGGGACTCGCATATATCTTTGTCTCTTCCCCCCGATATGTAACTGTAGAGGGCCAATCTATAGAGGGCGTATTTAAATATCCACCTATGATTAAATTTCTTTCGGTGTTCATGGATGTGATGTTCATTAATTGTGTTTCCAGTTCTAAAATTGAGGTGACGTCGGTGTTAGGTGGCCTGTAGTATTCGCACACGAATATTGTTTTTTATTTAGGGCATCTAATAGAGCACCATACAGATCTGGCTGGCTGGTATCTGGGGCGATTTCCGCTTGGCTGACAATGGTATTCCTTACCGCTGTAAATACTCCGCCTCCGGTTCGGTTGGTCCTATCTTTTCTGTAAACGTTGAATGATTTAGGAAAGATTTCTCTATCAGAAATATCGTCCGTCAGCCAACTTTCTGTGACAATAATGACGTTACACTCCGTGCTATGAATAAGGTGGTGAAATTCTGGAATCTTATTTTTTAAACTACGGCAGTTACTACTCCAACGACTACTGCATCATGATTAGTTCGTCGAAATCCGGGTTGTGCAAATAAAATTATCATTGTGGAACCACAGAGTTTAAGTTTTTATTTATTTTAATTTGAAGTAAAACTAATGGGTTATATTATTAATGCATTTTTATATATCTGTTATCGGTGGCCAGTAAACAAGGATTTTTTGTTTCAACATTGCGTGTAATGTAAAGGATCAACTTTGCATGAACTACAAGGCAATGTCAGATTATCGATAGTAACATGCAGATCAATGCTAGCATTGATTAGCTTATCAGCGGAATAGTTAGTGCATGACTGCATTGGCCGGTCAATTCCAGAGCTTCCCAATTTTCCATGCTATTGAATATGAACGATTTAAAGAAGTTGAATATGTCACGTCCGACGACAAATTTTTTTATTAATATTTAACTGAAATTCTTTACATTTTTACAAAAATCCACAGCACTTACTTGCCGTTTTTATGAATTTATAGGTAGTAAATAATCCGTTATTATATGCTGCATAATATGTATCTTAATATAATATTTTTATATCCAAATTGAACTTTTAATATTCCATTATACGAATTTTTAATATTTAAAAACAAATACCGATTTTAAATTAATTCTGGTCCAGAGTTCACCAGTTGTTGCTCCTGATAAAAGCTGGCGCATGCCATACCTTAAGTTCCATGATTCAAAATACTTTCTCGTGACGTTAGCTCTTGACATTTACCTCATGTGGCGTGTATTGAAACACCTTTGTTCGATGGCAGCATACCTTGAGGCAATTTGTAAAATCTCAAAGAAACTGCAACAAATGATCGTATTACACACTTTTAAACACCGTATCGGTGAAAACTTTGTTGTTGAATTAGCCACAAAAATTAAAATTCCGCTCAGCGATGCATATCTGAGTCTATTTCAGGCACTGAATATTTTAAGATTGCCCATCAATGTCATATTTGGACCTATCGCCGGGTGGTAGCGCATTTATTGCTATAGGAAACAAATGATTTAAAGGAATGGAATGAATATTGTTCATTTTTATTTTTACCTACTGCCTTTAAAATGTTCTCTGGGAGAGGATTGAGCTCTGACTTTTCCGACTACAGCAGGTTCGATCTCCGTCGCCCCGTGGACCATATGGTTATCAGTCCACCGAGGAATGATGAAATGCATCACTAAGACGCTCACCTTAGCAGGGAATTCGATTGGAGAGGAACGCGGGAACTGGCGGGAACTCACCCGGCCCTCTTAGTTAGAAAATAATCTGCGTGGCGCCACATGCTGTGAACAGCGCTCTAGCGAGATCCTCTGCGTGCGGCCAAAGCTTGAACTTCGTGCCTGAGGCCAGTGAATCGATTTGCCCCCTCCCTCCGCGTCTTTTGAAATGAAGACAGAGCATTTAGTCATCAATCAGTGGTCATTCGCAACACGCCGGCCAAGTACAAGAGCCATCTGTCGCAGAGTAATTAGCGATCCCCACGTGAGAAATGATTGACTAGCAGTGCGTGAGTAGTATCCTTTTGGAAAACGATTCAACATGTTTCAATTCTTGGCCATTGGATTTCAGTGTGATGTTAATATTTCTGAAATCGCTCAAAATGCTCGGTAAACTTGGTAAACATGATCAATGATAATTTTAAAAGTAAGAAAACTATATTATGGACTCAAATATTATTAATAGATATGTTTTTCATTAGTAGAAAAATAACTATAAGGAAATTACTATCGTAATAACCTTTGTCACAAATTTATGAGAGACTTCACTTCACAGTACCACTTGATAAGTGGTATTGGTAAAAATTTTACATCTATCGTAATACATTACGTTCAAAATTATGAACTCTTTTTATAAAATGCACACTATTTTTAGAGTAATTTAACGGCATATTTAGATTATTACGCTTGTTACAATATGATTTCGGTGTGTAAGACTGGAAGGAAAAAAGCAGGATAGAACACAGGAGTATAAATACATCTCGTGACTGCATTGTGGGATATACTTATGCGTATATTATATAATTATGCGCAAAAACGTTTATTTTCGTTAATATTTCATAACATCCGAATTTCGCTTCGTATTACGATCTTTGTAATAGCATATTTTGGCCTACACTTAAATGCGAAACACACCTGCGTGTAAGAATATTCTTTGAGGATCTCATTATTACCTAAAAGATACTTCTTTAAGACACTGGAAAAAATGAATAATGCATTGAACAAACCTTCAAAGAAAAACTGAATGGAAAATTAAACATTCATCGAAGTTTTGGCCTCCATTCTTATAAATATACATATAACGGGATTTTTTTAATCTCAATATTGGGGGAGGTTAGTCCTTTGTCAACATAAGCTCCAAGATTCACCTTAAGGGGCTTGAGGGAATTTGTTTTTGATTCAACTCACAAGATTGAACATTTAAGTATCATTTTATTCAGTGAGTTAACTTTGATATCGAAATGATTATAAAACAAAATGAATGTCAGGATGTTAATCACTTTTCCATTCATGATAATCACTTTTGCATATGAAGCATTGACTTGAATTAATTTGTCTACTTTTCCATCAACAGATGGACGCGCATCAGCATATCATCATTTCGTATGTCAATGAGATCTGTTCTCTTTTTTATTCCCTGAAAAAACGAAATAGGTGTACATATCCCTAGAAAAACATTATTCTTGATACCAGGAAGACTCTTCCTGCAGCCGTTTTAAATTTAGAATAATTTGACCTATTTGGAAAAACTGCGGCCGAAATCTTCTCCAACTATCAATAACTGATCATTTACATTATAAGATATAAATCGTATGCAAAACTCGGTAACAGTTTTCTGTCAAGCTTTGTTAACGTCAAAGTTGCTATTTAGTATATGAAGCAAATTTTAGTCAACATTTTATTGATTAATTACTCTGCTTCCCCATAGAGAAAGCAAAACTGCTCTTCCCTTAATTCGAAATTGCGTTTCCCAAAATATTTTTATTTTTATTTAATCAATGTCACCAACTTCTCGTGTTATCATTTTGAATAGCTAAATTTGACTTTGAAAATATCTAATTTTGGCTTCGAAATATTTTTTTCTCACGAAGCCGTTAATATTTGAAATACTTAAGGAAATCCTGGCGATGGTATAGTTCACGGATATGGCCTACCAACGGGATAGATTTGTTGACACCAAACGTTTCGACGGCTGACGGCTCTGCCTAAATCCTCATACGTCATGCGGCTTGTTCCCTTGACGATGCCTGCAGTCGATATTCAGATATTCATCGCCCATGAACAACATGGCCGTCACCCGTCAAAACGTCAGTGTTCAGCAATAAACCCTGTCAAAAACCTGGGAAAACTTCAAACGCTTTTCTTTGAATAAGATGCCCATGTTCAACCGTGAGTTCAGCATGCTTTTTATTCATGACGGTATGCAAATCCAGTTACGAGGCCGTTGCCGCTGGTTAAGGTGGTGTTGAAAAACCCGAACGTCGGAAGAGGAGCTATAATGTTGCTTACGAATCCATGGTACTGGATGATTAATGAGTTCGTGTTTTTATGTCAGATAGAATTAGCGAATTTGACGTTCTTGTGTTGTGAATACTTATAGATATATCTAAATATGAGCCAAAAATATTTCCATAGCAAATGCGAAACCACAATTTAATCAGTTCCTAAATATTTGTTGGTAAATAATAATTTTAAGGAATGCAGGAGTAGAACTGGGGCTTCGGTGCCCTAATAAAGTTTATATTTTGACACAATTGTGGTAACAATGGCCCTTTTTCCGTCAGATGAAATGCGTTTCTTGAGAAAGCTTAGGAGTCTACCATGCACTAAAACTATTTCATCTAGGATATTGCTTTTTTAGCGCATTTTCTCATAAACTGTTACATTTCTGTTAACCTTTGAAGTCAATATATACAAGCATACACGATAATTGATAAAATGGCTGAATAAATGAATCTGATTATCCTGCGTAACGACGTCAGAATATAAGATTTGCATCAAAATATTCTTTCTCAATGGCAGGATGTATGAGAAAGGTCAAATTACCAGAAAAAGGTTTAAGGCTGTAAAATATATTTGCAATATTATTTCGTATCATTATGTAGGCAATAAAAACTGTTTCAGGCTGGACCTGGTGGAATTTTCCAATATTCATAATGAATAAAAACACCTATTTTCATTTTTTTATTCATTATGAATTATATTGGCAAATTGAGTCATCTACTCAAATAGGTTTTCATTCATGAGGTTGCGTTTAAAAAATTCGAAAAAATCGCTTTTTAGTTTCACAATTGAAAAATATTTCCTTTATTATATGTTTCCCCACCTAATTCAATTAAAATTATCAAAATTTGATTTATTACTCGAACCAAGGGAAAATATGATATGTATGAGGATTATAGATTTTTTGGATGTAGTAACCGCCTCTGCATTTTCTTTTCTTTTGTACTCTATAGTTTGCGTCATCCTTCAATATTCCATGAATGAAATTCGTGTATTCCACCATGTATATTATACAA
Organism: Pyrrhosoma nymphula; assembly: GCA_963573305.1. NCBI lineage: Eukaryota > Metazoa > Arthropoda > Insecta > Odonata > Coenagrionidae > Pyrrhosoma > Pyrrhosoma nymphula. Next base: position 96,572,762 of record OY754332.1, on the reverse strand, counting down.
TTTGTATAAAAATGTAACTCCATTTTCGTATTGTCTCCTACCGTCAGTTTGTGGGAGTGAAATTGATAAATGAGCTCATGCCAAAGAATATTCTACTTTATTATCAAATGTAATATCCACCTCCCAGACAACTATTCCGTTAATTTGACCTTTGACTAGTAGTTTTATCATCTTCCCCTTAAGTGTTTCTTTATCTTTACTTCTGTAGTCCTACACCACGACCGTATCTTTCCTACCATCTCATACTAAAAAATTGAAGTCTCGTATAATAAAAGAGTGAGGAATATACAAAGTGTTTTAATTTATGTTTTAGATTAGATTAGATTGTTGTTGGGGGGGCCTTCGTCAGGATCCCGGGCACTGGGGTCCATTGTGCCAACCCCATGCCTGTCTGCCACTTGCAGACAGGGGACAAGAGCACCTCGGTAGAGGTATGGAGGATTGGCCTCCCCCTGCCTCACCCTAGTACCAGGTATAAAGGATGTTCTCCCTCCAACCGCCTCCGGCCTGCCGGTATAGGTATGGAGGGAGTATCATCTCTCCATCCATGCCTGGTTGAGGTATGGAGGAGGGTCACCCATCCAACCACTGTCCGGGCCCAACGTTGCTTAACTTCGGTGTTCTGATGGGAACCGGTGTTTCAACGTGGCTTTACCAGGGGCTAGGCCCTTGCCCTTTAATTTATGTTAGCATGTCAACAAAGTTTTACAAAGACAACTCGCATTATATTCGTTATTTTCACAAGTTATTACAAGAATGCATCGTGATTGTAACGCTGGTTCCCACTTAACCACTTAGTTGAATCATTGTTGGCTTCGGATCGAATTTGGATTTGATATCGTCCAATTGGTCCAGATGACATCCCTTACGGCATGAACAGATTGACCTAAGTTTTTCAAGCATGCTGTACTCTAGATCTTCAACCAAGTTTAAGGGGAAATATTACGCTGCTGATGTTTACTATTTATGCTGTACATTAGGACAGATTTAAATGTTCACAAATTTTATTTACTCTATAAAATTATCATATATTTAGAACATTTGGCGGTTCATCCCAGTAAAATCAACTGAACTGTTATTTCAGCGTAATCCTCCAGTAACTTTTTGCTGCTTGAACGGCATTCATAAATGGTGCAAAAAATTGTTTCTGAAGTCTTTTAGAACAGAGTGAAGTTTTTAAAGCACAACACTATTGATTAGATGAATGACCTAGAAAGCCAAAGCATTATAAAGGCGGCACTCCATTGTTACTTTTGGTAGTAGTTCTTACTCCAAAATTATGGTGATCACGTGCCTAAAGTGATAATTATTTCATATTAGCTTTGGGTAAATAGACTTGTGGCCAATATGTCATTTCAGATTCTGTCATCGGGTTCTATCGGATTTTTCGCTCTGCAGACAACGTTTCTACTCTCATCCAGGATCGTCTTCAGATCGAACCCACCATCGTAGATCATGCCGGGTCGGACACACCCCACAAAATTGGCTTCGAGAACTTTAAAATACTGGCGAGAGAATAATGTTTTTCCCGGGACTCGTTAGATAAACCGTGCAAATGGTAAAAACCCCAAGAAAAAATGCCGTCCGGTAATACGGTTACATATTCGCGTTTGGGTGGGGGTTAATTGGACTGCATCATGAAACAGCCAATTAGGAGACTACCACAGCCAATAAATAGGCTCCTTAGCTACCAGCCTACCATACCAGCCTTCCCGCTACCTTATGCATCGGCCAAAATTCCTATACATAGCAGCCCAAATTCAACGAGAATTCTTCGACCTAAAGACTGCTCCTGGATATAAGGTCTACGAGGCAACAAAACACGATAAAACCCGATTATAGATTGGAGCCAATAAATAGACCTCGTGCAAACCTGAAGAATAATTATTCGAGTTTATCAAATACTTCTACCAGTATTGTTACTGGGAGAATATATCCCTCGTATTTTTGCCACAATGATGGAATTAAGCTCTCATTCTTAAGTTCTACCGATATCGTCAATCAAAACTTACCGCAGCTGTGCATCCTCAAACGTGCCTCACTGCGATGTGTCGTCAAGCGCGGCAGCGCTACCAAGATCGCAGCCTTGGAACCTCAGATATGAGAAGTTTATCGTGGGAGAAAATGATGATGGATTGGGAAACTTTGTGGAAGAGAAATATTTTTTTTTCCTGCCGCACATGAAAGATGGCTCCGAGCTCTCACTCCGACAATTCCGAAAAATTTAAGAGACGGAAGATAGCGAGGGCATATTCTTGAGCGAACGAATAGATTCATAATTTTGCTCGCTACCTTCCGGCAAAGTAGTATGGCCAACTTTTAAGCAGGGAATGTCGTAACAAAATTTGAATTCGATTGTCGTCAAGGACGATAACACAATTCTCTTGATTTACGAATGCTATAAATTGTATCTCATCTCCCAGACTCAATATTCACGGCTAGTGTGATAGGAATTATGGAATACAACTGAGTTTGCTTTGATTGCTCTTTTCTCAGCGTGCATGATTGAAGATAATGTCTTTCATGGAAGTTGAAAATTTTATGTATGTTATGCTTCAACCTATCCCCTAAAAAAGCAATGGGTACGTTTATGATTTATTGTAAGATATTTCGTTTTATGTACTTAAAATTTTAAGTGTAATAGCCAAGGTATGCCATATTCACCTCAAGGGAACGGTTGCTAATGAGCAAAAAGCAACACACAACTATAAGACAAGATTTTTATCCTAATTATGGAGTCGAGAAAAAGTTAACTTGAATTTGATCATAAAATTTAAACATTGTATAGGCTGTAAAATAACGCAACTTCGTCTCAGGAAAAAAAATATTCTTCATAAATTTGGATGAAATTTTCACGGATGACTCGGAGGGTGTCTTCATCAATGAATGCATTTTACTATAAACTTTTCCATGTAGATGATTAAACTTTCTTTCCGCGTTCTACATCATCGATGTGGTAGTTAAAGTCGGTGAGACTGTAACATATCCTCAAATATTCGTCACTGCTTTGTAACCAGTATCAGACCTTTTTCTTATATTAAGCGGCTGTTGATAATTACCAAAATACGGACTAGATGTTAAAACGCCTGAACATTGTCTTATTGGTGCTTCACAGAGACGCTGCAATGTTATGTACTCGCATCTACATTTGTCTAATGTTATTGAAATGCATTTTATTAACATTTTAAAGAAACTATATGTCCCTCGTTACTTCCTTCTTAAGAAGCGCTTATCCAAACTATAGTGTTATTTCCATCTTTTCTTACTCAATTGATTTTTCAGATGGTCAGCATTTTTCCAGTCTCTATTTCATAATTCAGTCATTTTAGCATTATAGTTATAAAAAGAATATACAACTACAGTGGGTTTATTCAAAGATAAATTCCCCATTGGCAGTGGTACATTGCTCATTCATGACATGGGGAAGAAAATAAATAATTTTACCATCGTGAGAAGTGTCCTCGCATGCATGAGAACAGTAATGCTCAAAGTATAAGGGAATAATGTTCCTTAACATTTTTGTGAAAGATATTACTCAATGCTTTAAAAAGGAAAGGTGCGCATGGAAAATGGCTGTATTACGCCTCCATGCCTTGTGATATTTAATGAAGACATACGGCGGGTCGGTTGTTTGTGAAAATGTCCGTGGATATGTCATGCAACCACTAATTGGCTATGCGTCGATTATTACGACAGGGAAGGGTATGTGTGAGGTTTCGAGAGAATGGAGTTCATAATTGAAGACTACTGTGATTCATACGTGATTCCTTTGATCGCTGCTCACTTACTTTAGCTTCTCTTACTTCATGGCAAAGAAATGACAATAGGTTTTGCTAGTATTTAAGACTGTTCATAACTAAGGTAATCATTGTCCAATAATTAATTGAGCTACAATCACCTCTACAGTGTTTGTGGACACAGGGATAATTAAAAGGCACTGATTTGACATTTACGTTTATTTGCGACTAAAATGAAAGTTAGGGAACCTAGTAACATCGTGTAGCAGGTGGAGATGGAAATAAAAGAAAACGCATTCAAAAGCAAAATGTATCCAGTATTTATTCAAAGAGAAGAATAGTCATGAAACATGAGGGCCATAAATTATGAGGTAGATGAAAACTCTTACCCATATCGGAATTCGTTGTATACATTCGTGATGACTACATTGCATAGCCACAGTATGCGCTCATTTTTACGTCATAACTCCTCGTCACTCATCCGAAACACTTTTAATACATACACATGAAGTGAAGAAATGATGCTAGTATCATACGTGATCAAAATAAGTTACACGGTTTTAATCTCATGCGTAGGATTCCTTTTATAGTAGCAGCTGGCTGCGAAATGATTCTCTGTGCCATGCAAGTTGTCATATTACGTTTTCGACACGAAATTTATCAGTCTCTCGGCGGCATGAAAGGTTAAAAGCAAGCAATACAATTCGTGGTTTATAAATCCATTTCTGGCCTCCGGTTTCGCGCGTTTTCACGGCGCTATTAACACGTTAGACGGATGTCGTGTGCGGGGTAATATTTTACGTCCCTTGACAAAGATTGCTGACGATGAGAGGTGAAGGGAAGGAGGGGTTTTGGTAGGTGGGGGGAGTGGCTTGGTGTTCGGTGGCGCGAAGGGTGTGGCAGCGAACTGCCTCACACTTCCAGGAAGTCGAAAGAAGGGAAAAGATAGGTTACGCCCCGTCCGCTCGAGTGTACGCGAGTCTAACTCGACGTTCTTCGCGAAAGCTAAGGGTGAAACTTTGACGTGACGCCTGCAGATCACAGTTGTTCCCCGAACAGTGTTATTTCTCCTAGGTTTTTGCCGTGAACGACTCCATCGTAATTCATTTCTTTTACCATTCCTCTTTTACGCGTCTGTTCCCGGGCTTCGGTTCTATTCAGAATGGATTTGTCTTCAACCCAATTTCTTAGGTGAATAGAGCACAACGTCTGTTTTGTAATGATTAGAGGTTTCTGTCGATGGGCGAGAGAACCGTGCACTGAGCCCCTTTAAGGTGTCAAGCATATTGGATCGATGGAGAATACTTCCAAGTATCGACTACATCTTGAATTATGCACGTAATATTTACGCTCGCATAACTATTTTACCAGCTCTCTGGAAAATATCGTAATAATTTGGAAGCTAATGATGATTTCTATGCCCATTTTTTTCTAATTTTGTAAACCAGCGATTGAGTACGAAACCTCTATTCTTGCGCTCGTATTGTGAATAATTTCCTTTGTTAATCCTATGCGAAGGAAATATGTTGTCCTAATAAATAATTTCTACAGTTTTTCATGTAATTGTAATTTTTAATGTTAGTTTGATGACAAAATTCCCATAACTTTACACATGGCATTAGTTCGAAAAGAAAATTTGTTTTGGTAATTTTAACTACTCTCAGCTGAGACTTTACTCTATTTCTAGTAGCACTCGTAGATGAATTTAGTGGTGGCTTTAATTTACTCATTTAATGCTAAACTCTTCAGCTGCTGTTTCATTACTGTCGTATTTCTGTACATAAGGTCCAATTTTCAAGGTTGGATTTTGCTTTCTTCTTTATTTTCTTCAAAGAAAACGTTCCTTAATTTTAAATCCAAATAATAATGTCGATTTTTGCTTGAGGTGCAGCCAACTGTAACATTATAATTTTTGCATTTCATTTATAATGTATTATCATAGCATGTCTATTTCTATTGCAGATAATAAAATTTCAATCAATATGTCATTCTGAAAATTGTACAGTGCAGTCAGAGCTGTTTCCTAAAGGTAATCTCTCAAAATCTACTTCATTTATATCTGATAGTTATCGTTTCATAACGATATAAGCCGGACCTACCAATAAACTGATTAATTTTATAACATATCTATGATACCCCTACCCTGAAAAAATTCCGAGTTCTTTTTTTTTAGTGGTAACTGCCGGATGAAATTGGGGAGTTCTCAGTCTAATTTACACACTTTTTCGCAAACATTAACTTGAATTTAAAATATTCATTTCAGGTTATCTTATGTTCATACACAGTAAGTATTCCCAAGGGTGTGATTGTTAATCTTTACGTATTGATAAGTCTCTTTACATTGGCTATCATTATTTCATCAATCCCATCTGTGAAAAAATGATTTTTTCTCATTTCTACCAAGTCTTAATAGAATTAATTCCACTCAAGTATTTCTATGCATACAGTTTTATTCTTTTAATTTCCATCTCAAAGCTAGAAGTAATTGCATTTTGAGGTAATTTTTCATCCATCATGTCATTGAAATCATTTTTCTGGTATCATTAAACTTGCTTTTCCATCGCAATCATTTCTTTTGATGTCATAGAGCTTGCCATTTCATTGCAATCATTTTTATGATACAATTATGCTTGCCTTTTCATTAAATCATGATTTTGATATCATTATGCTTGCATCATTGAGCTTCATTTTTTTATTTGCATTTGCTATTTCTGCTCGCATATCCCCCGCTATCCCTCATTCGGGCCGTCTCCGAGCAAAGTATAAATCTGTATTTGGGACTAGAGACGGCAGATTTTCTTCAGATCCTTGTCGATGCCAAAACTCACGTGGTCAAACTTAATGTCACCTCTTGCCCCATGCCCCCATGGCCTCACCAGCTGACAGCCGAGCGGATGGAATGGCGCTGTCTGCAGTGGTGACCGGCGACCCCGATCCCCCGCTTGCATTACCGCTTCAGCAGAAAAGGGCCGTGCTTCTGTGCCGACAAGGTAGTGGACGAGGCTCGCAGCTTTGCTGCCCACTCTCATCAAGGTCAAAAAGATCGCACGAGAGTAGATGTGTTTGCCCTCCACCCAACTCCCTCTCCCTGTCCTAAGCATAGTGACCAAGTCAAAATCGCGTTCGGTGCAAACACAGGACCGAAGCGTTGCCCACCCCTGTGAGTGCATGAGGCTCGTGGTGTAGATGGTTCACTTAGAAGTCCGTCCATGTCCGCATGTTCCCCTCACTCCAGTTGTCCCAGGATGTAGATTTTGAGTCACTCATTGTAATGTCCTTATACGTCCGTGCTAGTCGTCGTTTATGTTCTGAAGAATAGTGTTGTCCACATAGACTTAGCGTCGGTAAGTGTCCTTAGGCACTTCCTCAGAACAAAATGAAACTGCAACTATTATGTCGAGTGCTTGGAATAAGCATGCATCGCATAATATCTATAGACAGCAGGTATCGGTCATATATCCTCTATTTCACATGATTGTCTGTTGCAACGCCGAGACTGTTTGATGGTAAACTTCTAGAGTAATATGGAAACTGTTGTTTGTGGAATGGTAGTAGGTTTCCAAGTCAAAACGTTTAGTATAATTATAGTGTACGATTGTACTCAGTCTTTCATTTACTCATTTACGTCGACGTAATTAACGCCCAAAGCTGTTTTACGTGCATATGGCACTCATCCCTCATTTGTAGGCGGAGTAAAACGTGAAGAAACATGTTTTTAGGAAGCAAGTAAAGGCCCATCGGCTGTAAAAGCCCTTTGATACTGCTCCATGTCATGCAGGGACTCATTTATGACACGTGTAAATGTGTAGAGCTGTGGTTTTAAACATTGTGAAATTGTAATTTTACTGCAACTGGATATGATAATTTTTTTCATTTCTACTTCCTGGTATTCAATGCTTAATTGGCTGGATAATATAGATTTTGAAAGTAAATTACTAGGCCCACGTCATTTTATGGATGATAAAATAAATAGCATTTATGTCTGCACTTTCAGTAAACTGCTTCCATTTAACAACTTCTAAAAATAATTTTAGCACTGGAACCTTAAAGCTAGAAAGGTTAGTAAGTGCACGTGAAGCGTTCAAACCTTGAGAGATATTATGACCAAAGGAGAGAAGGCGTATTTTTTTCATTTCCATAGTCGTTTATTTATTCCAATTCTTTTGGATCGGGAAAGTCTGCGACAGTTAAATATTATAATTGTTTCTATAAATTACATCGTCCAAATGTGATTTTGAATGCAGTATGACTCGAAAGAGAAATTCGATCAAATACAAACGAAGTAGATAAATACAGTTTTCTTTCCATTGTATTTTCACAATGCTATACCGCTATTAGCCATAGCGTAAATGGCACCGATTAGATCATATCATTTGGGAAATTCTTATTTTCCGAAAAATAGGGATTTGTATTAAACAAAGCTGCTGGATGTGTACAGGAGTTTGTGTCTCATTTATGGAATGCACATCGGATGAAAATGGACAAATTACATTAAAAATGTAAATAGATCCAATTATAGGTAATGACACTGAACCAGCGTGTCAGGAATTTGTCGTATTTCCGGAATTGGTCAACGTAATGCCGACCCGATGGCCGATGCAATCACACCAACATCACTGAAGGACCAAAATCACCCTGGCCGTCCCGGGGAATAAAACAGAAGAACGGTGCTTTATATGTGCTCTTTTTGCGGTATGATTAGGATCTGTGAAGTGTATCGCTCCTAGTTTAATTAAATTCTTAGAATACTTTGGAATCATATGGTGCAAATAATACCATATGAATCATTTCCATAAATTCATTATTATTATTATTGATTTTTGATGAAAGAATGCCTTCCGCTGAGACCTAAGCATGCATATGAAACCTGAAACGGTCCATTACTCTCCAGTAAAACGGTTGTAATTGCAGAGCCCTTGAAATACGCCTCCAAGAGAATCCACGGGCAATAAAAAATAATAATTACCGCATTTCTGCAATAGTCGAACACCATCTCAGGGGCCCCACTCATAATTTCAGCTTTGAGGAGACAAAGTTTATGTCAAAGGAGGTACGCTATTACCCAAGATTAATCAGAGAGGCTATAGAAATTGCGAAGAGACCGGAGATGTCAACCGAGAAGACGGTTGCACGTTGAGTAGAAATCTAATACGAATTTTTCAATTTGAAAAATTCCGACAACAATGGGAGTCCTCACTCATTTATAATGACGAGCGAGACTAAGGAATCAGTTCAGTTAACCTGATGAAGCTGGCAGAAGGACCAGCGAAATATTATTTTTTACAATTTTAACATCGCGGAATGAATCCCGAAAAAAGGAAGTCAAAATATTCATTTGATTCCGTAGTCTGGCGGGTTTGAACTTAATGCAATATAGTGTCGTTTAAGTATGACTATTTATTCTTAACTCAGACAAGGATACTCTTGGTTCCATTTTAAATTGCATCGCAATTGATAGAGTAAAAAATGTTGAGATTGAGTGGCTTTTTCCCTTTTTAAGAAAAAATAGAAGCAAAAATAGAATAATTGAATGGAGAGAGAGATATTGTAGGGGACTGCTGGTTGTTTCTCGACTAGTCAAAAATTGTTTTATTCTACGGTGAAAAAGTATTTTTGTATGTATGTACCTCTGCATTCCTCACTTGAAATTGTAGTCATGGAATGAACTTTTTAATCTTAGGAATTTAGTGGGATAAAACAATATAACTTCCAGCCATAATCCGCGAAGTCATTCATTCCAGGTGACCCAAAAAGCGGAAACACATTCCAGCCATTTTATAATATAGTATTTTTTTAACTGATGATATCAGGCCTCACATCGTGGAAATGATGGATTTCCATGTTGATAAAGAAACCAACTTCGTTATTTACACAAACTTTATTTTGCTGGTTCGACGCGCGTTTCACCACATTGTGGTAGAGTCATGTGTATTTAAACGGTAATTTGGGTGATAACATGTAGTCAGGGATCTAGGTGAGGAAAGTAGTGGGGGAAGGTGAGGGGAGGGAAGATGGGTAAAGGTTAGGGGAGGGAAGATGAGGGAAGGTGAGGGGAGAGGATTTCGGTTGAGTTTAAATATGCATACCAAAGAGGGTGTGGATTTCTAGGAAGGCTGCTAAACAACACTCTAAGGCGACTCTTCGGGGTTTCCAGGGGGAGTTTCAAGGGGGAGGGGGAGGAGAGCGGGGAGAGGTGCATGGTGTAGTGTTGGGGGATTCGGAGAACAAGTGCTTTAAAACGCATTGACCACCCTCTTGAGGAGGAACTGTCTAATTGATTCTTATAAATCAATTATAATACAGACGCATTGTAAATCACCGTCATTGCAGTGTCCTACTAAAAACTTAAACAAACACACAAAAACCAAATGTTCTCCCTTGCCAACCAAATTATCTAAAGTTTATGTGGCCTAATCGTTATACAAGCTCCTTTTTACTCTATAAACCACACTCATCACTTGCACACAATTCCTGTTCATAGGAAGAACGATGAAAAAATTGAAAAACATACATTTTAAATCACCGTCATTACAGTATCCCACTAAATATTTAAACAAACAATAGCGCACTATACGCACTTTACTAATCACTTGCATAAAATAACTCCTTTCTTCCCCTGGAACCCTGCCTTTATACTCTCACCCAACCTAACGCACTTGACAATGTCACATTGTGATGAAACACGCGTCGTGCCAGCAAAATGAAGTTTGTGGAAATTACAAAGTTGGCTTGTTCTCAACATGGAAAGTATTTTTTCTCCATATATATGTAAGTATACTTCCCAATGGTCACCGTTTTAACTCGCTCCCACGGCTTATTGACCGCCTCACAAGCACCTGAAATCCAAAGTCTTTTCATTCTTCATGCTGGTGTAATGGGATGTCTCTTTACACTTTATTCATGACTCATCATGCACAAATCACTCGAATAAGTCATGAACTGTATCGTGAATAGGCTTTAATTCACCTATCGCTTCACCAGAAAATACTTTTTCCCTTCTGAATCATGCCTTGTTATTACTTATACTTCATATACCTTTTATTAACCACTCAACGCAGGAGAACCTTTAATGAAGACCATCTAAATGCATAGGCAACACCTTTGCCAAAACCAGCTTCATTTTTTCCTCATTCACCCGTCCATTCATCATATGTTGTCCTAAATTTTAGAATTTCGCGAGAAAAGCCATCTTTTAACTGCGGTTTTTCTTTCAAAGTTAAATAAATTAGAAAGATATATGCCGTAGGCACAGAATTCAAGAACAATCCATAAGTCTTAATCGTAACTGTCTGAGTGCATTGCTCGTCCACTTTTCTTAATAGAATATCATAACAATTTAGAATATCAATTCTTTCTAGCCCAGTGTGTATGATCTCGGAATGCAGCTCTTTAATTTATGACGTACTTATGGATATCTACCATCTGTCTTTCAAACTTAATTGGCAGTTACTGTAGCTTTATTACGCCCACATAACGTTACTTGCCATTAACTTTCCCCATTTCAACGCTTATACTCCAAAATCAGCGTAGAAAGTTAACCGGTTTCAAATAAACTCGCTTCTTTATTCAAATAAATTCTTTTTCGTTGAAAGAGCCCGTGCCTTCTTTTTGTGACCTAATATGCTGTTTTTTAGCAATTTTTTTCGGTCTTTAATGCGTAAACTCTCTTCCTTGAACTACGAAAGAAAGCGAAGCTGGTGATAAGAGTAGGAGGTCACAAACTGGAGCAAGTTGAACAATTTAATTACTTGGGTAGTACGCTAAAAGAAAGAGGACAGTAGAAACGACATTAGGAGGAGAATAGCGCTAGCGAAGGAAGCGTTCAATAATAGAAGGGAGCTGATGACGGGGACCTTAAGTAAGGATGTAAAAAAGAGGCTAGTGAAGAGCTTGATATGGAGTGTGGCGTTGTATGGGGCGGAAACGTGGACCTTGAGAAAGGAAGACGAAAATAGGCTGAAGGCTTTTGAGATGTGGGTGTGGAGGAGGATGGAGAAGGTGCGTTGGACGGAAAGGAAGACAAATGAGGAAGTGCTTGACATGGTGGGCGAGGATAGGAAACTTATAGATGAGATTAGGGGAAGACAGGGTAGGTGGCTGGAATAGGGTAATGAGGGACGATGGTTTGCTGAAGGCCGTGATAGAGGGAAGGATGTTGGGTAAGCGGGGAAGGGGACGGAAGAGAATCGGTTTTATGGACGGGATGAAGAAAGGTAGGACTTATGCTGAGATGAAGAAAGAAATACAAGAGGCAGAAAGGGCACAGCACGTGTAAGAGTTCGTTGGATATTCTCTGACTTTCATCACAACCTACCTCTAACCGGTAGATTACTGTAATGAATGAATGAATGCGTAAACTAACTTTTAGTTAGTTAATTAAATCTACTATGCGGGATTATTTTCTTCAAAAATTTTAATTTTAACCTATCACTGCTATTAGTAAGAGCGTAATTAATTATAATGCAATTGAATTTTAGTAGCATAAGAGGCTTTTGAACCACACTACGGCACTGCATTAGGCAATTAGCACCCGCTAGCCGCTTGGGGATACTTCTATTATTCATTACTTGTAGCCCAAACTTACATTGGCCTGCGGGTTCTCCTACAATAACATAACGTTTTAATACGTTTATGGCATTAGGATTAAAATAATTATTTTCCAAGATCCATAAGACACTAGTTGAATGGGACTGCATTATTGAAAATAATCAGTTTCCATGGAAACTGGTTATTTTACCGGGAACACGGGAATTAGCCACGGGGTAATGATTTTTGAGATGAGAATTGTTTTCCGCAGTGACAGCACCAAATGCGAGCGATAAGTAATTTCTCTTAAGAGATTTAGCCGTACACATTGTGTTTCCTAATCGGGTGGCTCCTACCTCAGGATCTTCAATAATTTAATAATGACTTTTCTTTGTTCGGGAATTTTTTTCCGAATCCCACTGTTTTACAATATAATTTCCTCTGTTCGCGAAATGAAATATTTCATAGCGAATTCCCACTCGCTCGAGGCATATTAAATAATTAGTGAGATATCGAATTACGAAAAAGTCTCATCATACCTTTCTTAGGTATCTTCAGGATAGGGTATAAAATGCACCTTTTTAATTTCCCTCCCAATTTTAGGTTGTACTAATACCATTGTCTTTGATAAAGATTCTCGTAATTTGCAAATGTGATTTCTTACGGAAGAGATCAAAGTTATCGTAGCATCAAATAATTTCTATAAATAATGTGGAGTTTATAATAAGACTTTTTAGATCATTCTTTGAATGGCTTTTTTATGTAAATCTTTTGGGAGAAAGCAGTATTTAATCCCTGCCTCTTTACAGTAAATTGAAAATACTCAAAATATATTTTAAATAAAAAAGAAGCAGATTTACTGCATATAATTTATCGCTTTAGTAATTTTCTGTAATAAATACTCAGTCATATGAAATATGTTTTTAATTTAATCTATCAAGAAGTAATATATTTAAACAGTGAAAATTGATTAAGGATATTTATAAGTTATCTTCTGTAGAATTTTGCATTGCCTCGCTGTATTTTCCATCACACATTTGGACTAGCTAGAAAACCTCTTTCTGTTAAATGATTCCCAAAATATCTCACTCGTTCCTTTCTTTCCAAATGTTTAGTCATCCACTCATCTTCCCTTCGTTAGAGTTACCTGTTTACCTAACGTGAACCGAAAGGTAATTTGGGAGGAGTTGTTTGAGAACTGAGAAGGGAAAGAGGGATTGATTTTTTTTAGTTCCCAGTAGATTGTTGAAAAACTCCAATATTTACCGTTCAAGGCTGTAAGTGTTTCATCTCGGAAGAATATTTGCTTTAACTACTTTTGAATTCTTTTTGCTCCAATTGAGTTTCCACGTAAAATGCTCATTTAAATACCCAGTCTCTTTTCCGCGAATCGACATTGACCAAAAACAATCATCACATCAATTGCTATTTGACATAGTATATATCTGATTTCAGGAGTTTAATATTGGCCTTTTATAATATTAAAAAAACAGCATCGATTCAGTTACGACATATTTACTTTGCCTAAATTTACCCAACTATAACGTTTGTGAGGAATCGTAATGCAAAATAGAATAGTTGTACGTGTCAAGTCCATAAGTGTCAATTCGAAAAAAATTAGCTATCGAACCTAGCATCGGTGATATAAGGTAATTAGACTGTGATTTTATCTTAAGGTTTAAGCAGTTGTAAGGAACATGAACATGTAAATAGAGTCACATGTATGGCCCTAAAACTTTGTTTTATGGCTGATATTGTGATGAATTGACTTAATGGGCATATTTGAGATTTAATATTTGCTAATTAGTTTCACTCCGTGCGAAGAAAACAACTTCACGACCGAATTTTGCGTATTGCTTACGATTTTATCAATGCCAAGTAAGCTTGGCTAAGTAAACATTTATTTTTCAAAATTTTGGGAAAGATTAATAAATACACATCTTTTAAGCGATAACCCTATGCGCGCGTCAGAACTGCCTCATTTTGTTAATAGTCTCTTTTTAGTGCACACAGTCATCCTTCATTCCCCTTCAAACGGCTGTAATATTTTATTCAATGCCTTGATAAGTAGTGCAATAAGTCGCTGACATTTTTGTATGATTAGAACGACGAGACTTTTCCTCAATAGTGAGTTCAAATTCGGTGAATTTTTTGCATAGTATCCTTGCTCAAATTACGTTAAAAGAAACCCGGATTTGCATTCAAGCACCTCGCGAGTCACGTATGCGTACATATGCGTATATTTGTGTGGCAAGCGTTCGAACGTCGGATACGGCGTTTCGCGCGGTGTTAATGATATCTATAGGAAGGTGAATGCATATTAGGTAAACAAATTAAGTATTACTCAGCGTGGTATTCTTGTGACGACTACATCTAGCTTTTCATAGATGTATGTTCATTTCATCATTATTATTTCGTTCATCTTCTCCTATCACTGTCGTCTCCACATATTCCGTTCCTTAACTTTTTCGTGTATTCTCCACCGTTGAAACACGCTCTTTAACCAAGCTTCCAGGGATTGGTTTGTTGTGGCGGCTTGTGTACTGGATTTACATCACGGAGGTCCCGGTTCGCTACCCGGTGAGAGAAGTTATTTTTTCAGAGGAAACCCAATTCTTGGGTGCTGTGCAGAGAACGCTTCAATATCAGTTCTTCATTCTTCGCATTAGGCTATTCAGCACTACGCACCCTCGGTCAACACGGGACTTACACTTATTTTAGGTTTTCGTTCCACTCCATCAATTAGAATCCCTTGCCACCCTATCTTTGCGGCCTAAGCTATCCATGATTTACAACGCTAATGAATTAGTGTTCTGTCGCCTCTCTCAATTGTTATTTCTACGGCTAGTGCAATGTAGCCGTTGCCGAATCAATCGAGCAACTACCGCATTAATGAATAAGCCAAAACTTTTATTAAGGCATGATCTGGATATCGATCTAAGAATGAGAGTGATGCGGTGTTATGAATTCTCTGTCCTTTTATACGGAGTAGAGTGTATAACCCCCACTCTCGCTTCCTCGATGAGGTTCGAGGCGTTTGAAATGTGGGTCAATAGATATATGCTGACGATAAGCTGAATGGATCGTGTTATCAACATACAGGTCTTGAATTCAAATTCCGCATCTGCATCCACAAAGGGTGCGTGCTAGCCGCCTACAAGGTGTGTGGCATGAGGTGATTCCACACCAGCCATTCAATACTTGTCCCCGTTGAAGTATTTTCATTTTCCCAGTATTTAAAATCCCAGTACTTAAAAACTTTGCACGCTCCCCAGGATGCTAGTAGCAGACCAAAAAATTGTCTAGGTTCATAATTCATGGCTAAACCAGAAACTAGGAGAGAGCTACAGATGAGCATGCTAATATGCAGTACACCGGTTAAGATACTACTTTTGAAGAGCATTACTAATAACACTAAGTCATATATACTATGAGAAACTAATTCAAGCAGAAATCATCATGCGGGGCGAGATGTTAGTAAAAACGGTGATCTATCAAATACAAGTGCAAAGCCGAATACCCTCTTCAGTAGTAAAGATCTATAGTCAACTTTTATGGTCTCCTATATTCCGTGGAAAAATAACAAATTGACTATATCCGTTATGCTGTACATTTCATTTATCATATTTTTGTGATCCTTTTCTGCCGTGATGCGTTAACTTTGATAAAATGTGTTGTACATCTTCTAAAAAAGTAGTTATGCTTTGAAATTCGCTCTAACGACTCAGCCTACACTTGTCCCTTGGATATGTTAGTGAGTACCAGCCTAACTCGTTGTTCAACTCGGTCCCACTGCCAAGTTCATCGTAACACCGTTTTACAAATCTAGCTTCTCGCTGTACTCGATCTATTCCTGAGATTAATTCCACTTCTTAAGGGTACCAGACGCAAGTGGCGTACTCTTAAATGAGGTCTCATGAGAGAAAAATTGCACCTTTTTTTTGCTTTTTCACCAAATTTTACAGGCATTTTTTTTAGTAAGCCACTATTTGCAATAATAATGTCTACAAATATCCGATGTAAATAAATAACTAATAAATACCGTTTCAAAATCGGAAAACTTCCATACTTTGGCCATATCATGAGACAACCTAAACAGATAATATCGTACAAATCATTTTGTAGAGAAAAACAAAGGACTTCCAGGATGAACAAAAGTGTCTTTGTTGAAAAATATCGGATAGTGGTTCGAAAGAAATTGCTATCTTACTTTTCAGATCAGCGACAGTTAATGCTTTGGTAGCCAACAAAGATACCGACATTCACGAAGCACATACGGCACGCCGTGAAAAAGTTTGCCAAGTTGTGAAACCAATGCCCTTCATAGGATGAAAGTATAGATTTCGTGATTAAATGTCCGCGCGTACTCAGGCTTTTGTTTATCGTGCGAATCGCCTGCTAGCGAACCCTGCATCATGTTCGACAAGAGGGCGTGCTCTGGTGCGCCAGTTGCCCGTTCATCAAGAATGTTTTGCTTTCCGGGCGCTTCGACGAGCCTGCCGGGTCCAGATAAGACTCACGCGTCGAAACGCTGTTTTCCAGGAATAAAAAAAGCCACCAGTTCCCAAAATCTGTATTTTTTGTGCTGACCTAAACTTTTATCGAGTATTTACCCATGCCGTATGGTGATAGTGATGCTACATTGAATATAATCAAGCAGCCAGCTGCAATACCGTAAGTTTTGAGTCGACTAAGAATGAATTGGCAAACAATGTCTGGAAACGACTCGCACCACTTGCTTCTCATAGATACATGTTTTAAGCATATGCATACATACATGCTTGTTCCTTTCTTCCATGTTTTAGCAGAAAACACATTAGAAGCTCATTATTTTTCAATTCTGTATGAAATCACTCTTCGTTAAACGTTTGGATGCGGAACAGAGGGTCTCGTTGAGCAGTCCGACGAATCGAAACTAAAATCTGTTATATTTGTGAACATAGTTGGAACGATGACGGTATCTCAGGATAAGGAGCTATTGCCAGCAACATTCATGTGTCAGTTGTACATTCTAAAGGTACATCTGTAACACAGCAGTTTGTTAAAAATATTTTACTATTTCCTTCCTTGGGGTGTATTCGAATAAAGAGCTTCAATAATCAAACTGTTTCCACGTAAGGGATCTGACTCTTATGGAAATTAGAGCATTCTTCCGATTTTCCCATAATTTTTGTTTATTTATTTAGGTGAAAAATTCTATTGATTAATGATAGCACATCATACTAGTGATTCCCGTGGATATAATATTTATTTTTTCTGCGCTTTCATAATAGGTAGCAATTTATCGTTCTAACGTATTTTTAGGTCAAATTTATACTCAAACTATATTTTAATGTCACAAACAACGTATACCGTCATGGTGTGGCGTCAAGGGGATTCCACAAGAATTATTGCTATGTAACATGTCAGCATTTAAATTGCGTTGTTTGGAGCCTATGGAGTCTGAGGGTAGAATCCCAAACAGCTGGAGGTAGAGATTAATTGGGATTTAACAGTGTCCATTTCATTAATTCCGTGGCGCATATTTGTAGATTCCTGTGAGTGCGGAATCAATAGGTGGAATGCAAACTGGCATATCTCAAATGATTGGAAATAATCAAAATGCGGAGGATTGGAGTTTTATCATTTCCTGTAGGAAACTTTGGACTAAAATTCGTAATGTGAATTGAAAATTAATTCAGATATATTTAAATATGATCGCGCAGTCTGTTTTTGATAGTGAAGAGGTCAGTGCACTACATTTTCTAAGCCTGCGATCAATTTCGATATCATGGAACGAGGTTTTTAAACGTAGTCATTATTTTCTTCCTTAGCGCCCTAAATATTTCTATCATGTCAGCCGTCATTAAGTCTGGAAGAATTATCTGAGTCGCAATATACTTTTTCTCCTGAAAATTGACAGCGACAGCTCATGATGGCTGATAATGATGGTGTTATTCCCATTCGAATTTTTAAACGTTTCATCCATTTTTTCCACATTAGGGTCTAGGCTTTCTCAGGGCTCTGCATTTTCCCGTGAAGCCAATGAATCAATGCTCATTTTTTATGGCTATAATGAAATTATTTATTGAATTATTACCTTTTCTCATGAGTGAATCACATAAGTTATGCGTATTTTACTTAGAAAATATAGGCAAGTAGCTCCATTCTATTTCAATAGAGTGTTAACTAACGATAAATGACCTGACCTTCAAATATCAACAAACGTTTTAGTTTTGATAAACAAATACATCTCGGAAGGATGATACTGCAACAATGCTCTTGAATGGTTGATGTCAGTTCTCAAACAATATACCGCCCGTAAGTAGAATATGATCACCTATATATTTTTTGTGATTAGTGAAAATTACTTAAAATTTCGTATATTGATGCGGCCAAACTACAGGACCAGCATCAAAATGAATAATACCATCATTTGAAACCAGGTATTTCTTTGGTAAAGTTTAAGTGATATAATAATCCTTTAATGAACGCCTAAGTGTGGGGTAAAAAACCATGATAAAAAATGACTGCAATGCTACGACTATGTCCTGCAGTGTGGTGATATACGTGGTGCTTACTAAAAATGTTGGGAACACCAAAGATTGTAACTGACAAGTATAACTTAGTTTTTTCACATAGATTTATTACAACAAGGCGACCTACATTTCGACAAAGCTCATCATCATCAGGTGATACAATGCTAACAATAAGCAAATTCCACGAAGTCACGCCCGAGACAATGGAAAACATACAAACGTTTTTCAGTTTGAATTATCACAATTGGCGCCGATGTGGACCTTTGTCAGTTGATTTGTTATGGTCAATTATTCATCGCGGGTATTCATCGGTATCGAAAAAATAAGGTAGTCATTTTTTCATTATTAAAAATTATTTTGTTGTAATCCACCCTTTTTTATTTAAAATAACCTGGGTCGGTTAGTTTAAATAAAGTGTGAATTAAAACAAAATAATTTTTTATCATGAATTCTTGTGACTTCCACAAAGTTAAGCCTGGTACAATTTCTTAGAGTGATTTTTATTACTCTAAGGCAATGCTCCAAGCTATGTAGCCTAGTATGTTCCAAATTTGAGCTCCACTTCAATTTTTTCCCGATAATATGTGATTGTATATATCAGTTGAGTTTATTTAGTCAACAGCATTGCTTTGCTAAATGAAATGTATTGCTATAGAGGGCCGGTATTACACTTCAAATGGTTAAAGGACGTCTGGGAACTCAATGCGAAAGATATATCTCTCCGCTAGAGATTTCCTGATCTACCACACGTTCCAAACGGTAGTTAAATATCAACGGTTGGTAGTTTTCATCATGGAAAGAACATACCACTCCTTTATGAATGGCCTTTTAATTATGCTTATTACTATGACTTATATTTGTAAGTGGTGATATGAGTTGAATAGACTAGTCACAATAAATGGAATAGTTAAGTAATTTACTTAGGATCATATGTATTTCACCCACCCAGGATTTCAAATGTCCTTTCTATCACAGTATTCAAAATCAATATTAAATAATTTCGTACCCCGTTCATTATATTTAATATTCCCCCGGAGTTTCCTAAGTTACTACAATTATTGCGTACAAGTGTGGCCCACAAAGGTAACAACTTAATGCATACAATGCATAGATACTTTTGTGAAATATAATCGTATTTTCTTCGCTTTTATGCCACCAATTTTTGTCATAATATCAACCATATTTATTAGAGATCCTAAATTTTAAAGAGAAAGAGGTAATTTTGGTACATATGCTATCATTAAATTGTTATTCGTCTTTCTGTAGGAAGATTTTTGTGCGTATTTTGGTTTAAAAAAGATTTGAGGAATATGTAACTCTTCATACACATAGGTATTCAACTGATTTTTGGAGAATATGTAACTTTGTTGAGGAATACCATGCTAGGAAGGTCGAAACTCATATAAATGTTGTGCTTGAAAATTATAATGAAGGCCAAAGGAAATGAAGGGGATAATGAAGACTAAATAAAATGGAGGAGAACATCATAATAGCATCCTTTTAGGTACGTTTTCTCTCTATTGCTCGCTCTTTCTAGGGCATTTTTATCGCTTTCATTTCAACCAATCAACCCCTTCAGGGTACAGCTTCATCTGATGGAACATCATCGCCGTTATAAGGGGTACAGAACGGGCGCAACTTGCCATCTAATGGGTATCGCTCAGAGTGACTGGCATTACCTCGATTGAAGCCGTTTGGCGCAATGTGAATTTCCTGGGCGCTTAATTTATTCGGCAGGCGAAGGGATGGCGGAAGCTCCAAGCGTTTCTCATGCCACGGAAACTCTGATTTCATTCCAAGATATCGTCCCTTGAGGAGAATTGCCGTCCATCATACCCAACAGACTGAGAACAAACATGGGAAACAGCATAGCCGCCATTTATTCGCATATCCCTTGCGTGATGAAGGAGTAAAATATCAGAAAATCGAAGTAACATTCCCTGGTAATCGTTTTTGAAAGCATCACGAAATAATACGACCAAATAGTCTACTTAACCATTTTCAATTCGAACTGGCTATAATAATCTCAAATAACAACGTTTCTCAATCTGCTCAATATTTGAGCATTACATGCGAGGGTAATATCAACTAATTCCAATTGCAAATAGCAAAAATAGAAAAACAAAACGCAACGGAAAGGCAAAAAAACGAAAGGCTATATATTCTTTTT
This sequence comes from Pyrrhosoma nymphula, assembly GCA_963573305.1. Lineage (NCBI taxonomy): Eukaryota > Metazoa > Arthropoda > Insecta > Odonata > Coenagrionidae > Pyrrhosoma > Pyrrhosoma nymphula. The sequence goes on along the minus strand of OY754332.1, from coordinate 96,551,811 downwards.
GATTTATAATCTATAGGCAAGGAGTATTTGTAGTAATGGAGCATTATAACCAGCCATAAGCTAATAATACCACTTTGTTACTATGCATCAGGTTGATGAAACTACTCTGTCACTCTTCACTGGCAAAACAGCACCTCGGGCCATTTCATTGCCATTTCTATCACATTGTAGTCTATCTCATTAGGAATTCGATTTTAGGTATCACGTAAGATGGGTATTTTACCATATTTTTATTGGATATTGGACATATCAAAGGTAACCTAGAGCTGACCGAATTTTTGGGTGGAAGAACTTATTTGATAGTTATCTTTTCGAAGAATAATTTCGATAGAAAATTTAGCTTGCAAGAAGTAATTGCTCCGTGGAGATTCCTCCGTAATGAGCTATGTCAGAAACCCATCTCATGTGGGCCAACTCCGATGGAATGCAATCACTCAATGACACCTCTTGATCAGGTTATAATGCCGAACAAGTAAAACCATTTCACTCACCGTTGCTTCTTAGGTGCTTTAATGGTAACCTGAAAAAATGTTTTCGCCATTATGTCATTTGTAAAAACCTCCAATTAACCTATAAAAATGAACGTATGAATGTTCCGGTGCAATCAAGTGATTTTTTGCCTCATTTATTACGCATACTTGCATGCTTCGCATTATTTTGGAATCTGCGCAAATATAATGTTTTCTGAACAGTTTTATTTAGAGCATATACTTGATATAAAATCCAGTACGACTTTAAGCTTTCTGTGTTTCATTCTGTTTTGATTTTTATTGCGAAATTTGAGTACGAAAATCAGCCTTTGAAAATTTTTGTGAATATTACATTTCCCTGTTTTGCTCATTGCCATGAACATTTAATTCATCCCCATTGTAAAAATATCAGTAACAGTTTTCCAGAATTCCCTACTCTCTCTGATTCCCTCATTGATTGAAGGATTCCTTCTAAATGCAATGAATTTTTCCTTATCATATCTGGTTTCGTACAAAGTTGCAAGGCCTCTCTTAGGTAAAACATATTTTTCCGTCAGTTTTTATAAGTACACTTAAGTTTCTGGAATTTTTCCACGTTCTTTTAATTTTTTGTAGTTCATCTATATTTCTCTATTTTTATCAAGTAGGTAGATGTAAGTCTTTAGAAACTAATAAGTTCTGATTTAATAATTTGAGGACCAGATTATATATTGGAAGGTTTTTCCCATCTATTGGGTCATTAGATTTCAGAGCAAACTTATTCGGTATCTTTTACTGAGAGGGGTCCTTAAGATTCTATCCGCACACGGTGAACAGTACTGCTATGCAAACGGGTGATGCTAGAACAGAAGAGGATTCAAAATTTGTATGTTGCAGAACTTGGTATATCGTAAATAATATTTGTAGGAAAGTTTTTACTATATATATTTCATATCGTATCAAATTTGTGTTCATCGAAAAAATTACAACAGATATTGAATTCAATTCTGACGAAACGGATCCTATTCATTTTTTATTCTCGGTTTTTACTTTTGTGGCGAGAACATTAGTTCGCGTCGCAAAGGTGATTCCATCAATTGCTTTAGGATTAATTTTTCACGTTAATAAATGTTTTTTCTGACTTGGTCGGCTCTGGTAATTATAGTTTGAAATTTATTTACCTCCTGTGTATTCTTGATTTATATAAAGAATGCATTTTCATGAAAACTCTTTTATTTTAGCACCAACATAGGAGAAGGGCATAAGCACCTTTTCATCTTTGTGCATCCTCTCTCAGAATATATCTTTGAAATTAAGGGTAATTTCGAATAAAATAGCGCTGCTTTCAAAAAAGTAACCGAAACTATTAAAAATAGGTTCAATAGACTTGATTTTTTGCTAACAAATCGCAAGCGTACTTTGACATATTTAATTCATTTAACCCGAACCTGTGTTCTGAAACCATACTCCATCAATTTCCATATCTTCCCATTGTTGAAATAAAAACACATATCCACTATATTTATTTAAGTGTCGTGCAGTAATTTTTAAAACTTCAGTTTTATCCAAAGGATCATCTCTTGGGTAAGTTTGAAGGAACAATATTCGGGTATGAAAAGTTAGGGAACCTAAACGAAAAAAAAATCCTTTAGTATTTCTCACACGAAGGCGGCTTTCATATCACTCACGCATAAGTCCTCGAGATATTCTTCCGCAGTTAAGGAGGCTATTCTTTTTTTCGCCTTTCCTTTCACCACATGGCGTAATCGTACCTACATCCTATACCTCAGAGGACCTCAAAATTCTTCTTTCCCACTTTCCCTTTTACGCCGGATGACTGGGCGGGGGAACATAATCCCTTCAAATTCCCCGGCTGCTCTTTCGCAGATCCCGTATCTCCGCATTCCTTCGCCTTCGGAGAAAGAAAAGTCCTCGGCCGTGCAGAGGATGAATTTCCGCCCATTTGCTAAAGCGGTGATACGACGGAGGACGTCTCGATTTGCGAAGAGTAAGACAAGGATTTCGCTCTCCGAGCTCTCACGGAGCATATAAACGGTGATAAGGGAGGGAGCGGAGATTACGTCGACTGTCGGAGGGGAAAAAACACCCGATCGGCGAAGGTCGGGGACTTTGGCGGCTGTATGTGGGGTAAGATTCCGCCTCTGACATCCCCTTGAAGGATCTCCCGACTGCGGCGCGGCGATGGTTAAGAGGCTCCACTCGATCCGATAAGGCGTTTCCGTCGAGTCTTTCACTCGGTGTGAAGTGATGGCTCTGCCCGTCAAACGTGCTCACCCACACGCACACGAACCAGCAAGTCAAAGAGACGTATTTCCAAGGCCTCCTTTGATAGTTTCACCTTAAAATGAATTAAATGCCATTTTTTCCACATCCTGGCCACTTATAGAAAAAGCGTTACTACTGTTTTTAACTTCCTCTTTGGTTTTCAGCCCTTAAGTCCTGTACACACGGGGAAATTTTTAGTACCAGCATAGAGCTGCAATCCTGCACCCGACCATGCATGATGGAATTGCGGAAACTGATGGGAAGCAGCATTTCGCCGCTGTATCCACACGACTCCTCAGGCATTGGCCAAGTCGTTGAAATAGTTTAGGGAGGGTGACTGGTTTAGATATGAAATGGATGACGTTCGAATTGGATGAATGAAAATTAGTGATAATTGTAAAACTTTTTTTATAATTTTTTTACTATAGTTAATCCACCATCACCATTTGTTACTACCATGCTTAAACATGGGAAACATAAGTTTATTATATATGCCTACGTAATTTATTAGAAGAATAAATAATAAGATACATGAAAAATGTGGTAGAAATGAGTTTCATAACCGCTGAGTAGTTAGCACAATATGAAACTCTTCCATTTAAAACTTTCCTCCTATATCATTTCATTTATCTATTCAAAAACAAATTAAGGCACAAATTCGCACAGTTTTGCCACCAGATCGTTGGAAAAATTAAATATATTTTTATCCTTACATGAGCAAGGAAATCACAAGCCAACAGATGACATGCGATTTTGTTGTTCACGTGGAGAAAGTTACCCCTATCACTTGCCTCGCCTGCAATGACGCAAGAAATATCGCCGTATGTAAAAGCCGAAATAACTAGTACTTTTTACGTACAAAATCAGTGATAGCGGTAACGACAGCTCCAATGATGGCTTTATGCAAGGTTCTTATAGGCTTTCTAACCACTAAAACTTTTAACTGTCCAATTTTGTGACCCGCGGAAAATTAGTACGCTGACAGACTAAACAGTTTTTACAACTAATATAGAACTATAATTATTTGTTAACAAACATACCTGTGATGTGAAAATTACCGTCCAAACATCTTTGTTTTTAAATAAACTGTTGGAGCAGGTTGCCAGAGGGCAACGGAAATCTGGCATTCTTTCTTTTCTCAGGCGAAATAATTCCAAGAAAATGTCTTTATCCAACAAACTATTTAGTCTAAGCAACATTAATTGCATGCTTATTAAATAATTAAAACACGATCAATCAAAGTAAGCGGAAGCAAATAGGAAATGTGACCACATATGTGTTTTAATCAAAAAAAGATTTTAAACATTACGGAAATGACGCTTTCAGATACAGAAACACTGACTGTGTAATAGGGAAAATGAATGTTCAAGCTATCACTGTCCAGATTATTGACAAGCTATAGTTCAAACGATCCCTGGACTTGTACGTGAAAAATGATCTGTGATTAAACTTTAGACTGGTTGGCAGCTATCGCATCATTCCATTTATTTCTATCCCCTTTGAGTCGGTTTACCGCGGTATAGGATGTGTTGATGCCATATTCTATTATTTTATTTCTATATTTATATATCGGTCAACCTCTAAAGGTTGTCTACATAATGTTTATAGTTTTATCCAGTCTACGTGCTATAGAATGGGCTAAATTTTCCTCCATCCATCATATCCTTTTTCGTTTCAGGGTCTTCCCGAGCATAAGCTGTTCCTCAATTTTTTGGAGGATTGCATTTTTCGAGATCTTTTTCTGTCCAACGAATTTTCAACAACATCCTACGGCACCATAGTTCAAAAGCTTTTAGACCTCTTCGCTCTGCTCTACTGCTCAAGTTCTCCAAAAGTGAAAAAGCCTCTGTTTGTTATAAACAACAACTCCGCCTCTCTGTTTGGTATAAACAACGAAAGCCTACCTTTCCACGTTTGTAAAAAATTGAACTTGTAATAACATTGAGTTATAGAGGTGGCAAAGTATGATGGCAATTTCGTAGAAGTTAATTTTTAGTGGAACTGTTCATTCCCTACGAACTGGCATCGTGTCGGAGAGTAAGGTATCATCCGCATCTGACTAACACGGCCCCCATATTTTCCGTAAATTTGACCGTTAATCTGTAATTTACCCCCTTCCTCTTAAGTATTTCTTTATCTTTCTCTCATTTGTCCTCCATTACAACCGATCCTTCCTTAACCCATCCTCTGTCTGTGAGTGTACATAAGTTCATGCCGCTGGGGAAAATGTAATCCCACTTGGAAATATGCGAAAGCATTGAAAGCAAAACATGTTAGTGGCATCTAATTCAACAGCGTGGAAGGGAAAAATTTCATTTATTGATATTGGTAGCGAATCGTGGTGTGGCAGTTGCGCAGAAGGCCCTTTTCATTGGAAGAGTCCATTCCCTTCTAAATGTCTCCATTCGTAGGAGTTAGGTAGTCTCTGCGTTTGGTTACCAGGGTTACCAAAGTCACTAATATTCATTGCCAAGTTGAAATCTTCGTTGTCTTTCTCAGTTACAACGTTGAGGTATTATTAATATATATTAACTTTCCTAAGTTACTAAATTAAGGTAAAATGTAACCAAATTTCTATCTATGACTCTAAAACCTAACTATTTAGTTTGGCATCAACGATGGGTTGCGAACAATAGCAGCGTATTTTCATCCACCTTTGTTTGGTTTATGAACGTTGCCGTGAAACTCACTTCTGGCCCTTTTCTGCCCTCTCCAGTTAAATGCAATTATGTTTGCAGCGTTGTCTACCATACCTATGCTGTCATTCCGACTATCCTGAGCCGACCTCTTCCACATGAGCCTTCCCCTTTAAGTTGTTGGGAAATAACTACGGGAACTGGAGTCAAAATGCTCCTTTAATAAAAAATCAGTTCGTTAGAAATGACCCCTCAGTTGGCTCACACGGTCGGAAAAATTGCTCCTAAAAATATAATCGTTGAATATTCTGCGCATTTTGTATTTTAATCTTATTTCCCAATATCTAAGGACTGTCATCAGTGGAAGTAGAATTTTTGTGATACCCGGACTAGCCACGGTATTACCTTTACGATCTCGCAAGTTAAGTACGCACAAATTTGAAACTCTTTAGAGGGCAAATCATCAACCTTGACCCGGACTCGATCCCGGAATCCTCTGTTTCACGCCGAGTGCTTGAGTTATTTAAGCTACCTTGCCGATTTTTCGAGGCTTTCCTACCATCCAAAATCCCTCTCAGTGAAGATAATACCGTGGCTAGCCCCGGTATCCTCAAAATTTGTCAAAATAGCGTACACCTCACAGTGTTACATGTTCGGCTTTAACCTCGCGAGTCCTGAAAAACTTGTTCCGTTAAATCCCTCAAAAAGTCCACTACTATAGGGAAGAGGACGCCTCGGTAGCTTAAAGCCTCGTTCATAATAACTTAACTCGGCGTAACTTGGCTTGAATCGGCGCGACGCCAGAGATGAGATCTTGAGAAAAGCGTCTACCAGTTCAAAACGACTTAAAGTAACTCGACATGGCATAGCCTGGAGTTGAGCCCAGCTCAACTTCCTCTAAATTCAAGCCAATAGCATGGCATGCTCTACTATCGATAGTCGGGAATCAATCGTTTTCTACACTCGATATTTCCTCGAGCAACCATGATGAAAATGTGATTTTGTTGTGAAGTCGCATGTGGACACGTTTAAGCGAAAATGGATGCGGGTACGTTGATCGAGTCAGTGCGAAATAACCCTCACATGTTCAGCAAACCTTCAATTTTAATACTTATATAGTTCAACTAACTATTTACAATTGATACTTAACCGCAACTGAGCTGTTTCGGGGGAGCTCACGACAACTCTCGAAACTCACGCTATCGATAGGTTTCATCATTAGATTGTAAGATCGAATTTGGCAGTGGTTCACAGTGATTGTTTAGAAATTTCGCGCATTGGTTCACCTACGAAGTGAGAATAAGTCAAGTTACGCCAAGTTAAGTTATTGTGAATTAGCCTTAGCTCTCTCTTTTGCGCTCTCTGAGATGTCGAGAGATCCGGGTTCTTGTCCCGGGTAACGTGATTTTTCCTCTGTGGAATTTAGCATTAGTAGAATTTTTTTTTAACTCTTCCAGCGAAAAGTTGGAATTCAGTACTCGTTTTCACTTACATATAAAAGCGTATCAGGCTTAACATTGTGGAAATACTTTATGTCCATTTTAAATAAAACAAAGTAGTAAATTTCCACACAGTATATTATCAACCACAAAATACAGCACCGACCAAGGTTTCGGCACGTAATGCCATTCTCAAGTTATTTGAGGTAAACCTTGAGAATGGCATTACGTGCCGAAACCTTGGTCGGTGTTGTATTTTGTGGTTGATAATATACTGTGTGGAAATTTACTACTTTGTTTTATTTAAAATGGACTCGTTTTCACTCACGCAGTCGCCATGGAACCCCTTTAAATGAGAGAACTCCGGATGGCAGGTCAAAAGGAAATCGGAGTACGGGGAAGGTCACCCAACGTGGCGTAGGAAATTGCCGCTCGGCGGTTATAGGGCCGAACAATAATTTTTAAGAGGCTTCGGGGGGGTAATGATCTCCGTGGAGACGAACCTCTTTATTTTTAAGGATATCCTTTGTTTGCAATTCAAATTGCATCCTTCTCCCCACCATCTCACCGCCACAGACTCAAGTTTCCATTTCCTTTTCGCCCCCCACTCATCCACCCACCCCCACCTCCCTACCCCCGCGACACTTCCGACTAAACACGCCTCCGCTGCGCCTTTTTTTTACATCTCTTCTCTCACTCCTCCAGTTTCTCTCCTAATCGATTCCGCCATTTTGTCTCGACAACCACCAAAGTGTTCGCCCGTGCAAATAGTCCATCTCCTGACATCACCGCTACCACATCCGGCCGCCGTTGTGCTTTTTTTCTCCCCTTTAGTTTCCTCGGCGGCCACCACCGCCCCTGGCGCTTTGCTAATCGCCTCTCTCCTGCGACGGCTAGAATGGCCCCGAGGGGCGCTGCTAGGCGGGGCCGTTAACGCCTTGAGAACAACAAACGTTAGAGGGGAGCTCCGAGCGCCGTTTGAGGTATTTTATCGGCTAGGGCGTTATTCGGCGCGAGTTTCTTGCCAAGAGCACTTTCACTTCTTCAGATCTCCTTGATTACTCTCAACTGTCCACTTTAACAGTACGTTTTTGGATTTGTACTCCGTTCGAATTCATGATGCTTTCGGCCGAGATATCGTCGGTTTGTCTTCAGTTAAATGTGGACAGAACCATTTGTTATTTACATGTGAACTAAACTATACGAAACACATTTATTTCACTTTCAAAACATTCACAGGCCACGGAGCCGCGTAGTAAAATGATATTACTGATTTCTTCACATGAACCTTTATTTTTCACGGTGCTCTTCTGGCCTAAAATGATTATATCTAAGCCTCAATTTGATAATGGCACTGCGGGATGTGTCGTGAATCGTGTAGGCGCTTAAAGCAATGCTAGCAAACTGCGTTGAAGCTTCTCAGCCAATTTCTGCCTGAAAAGATACATTTTCTTACTAAGCAAGTAAGCTTCACTTTAAGCAGTGTGATGATTTTTTTCAGTCATTTTCCACCATTTCCAAAAATGTGAAAAAAGTGCTATATTTTTACTTCAAATCCTTATAATATATTACTATTCTTAGCAAATTAACTTGAAAGTGGCAGGCTTCACTTCGTAGAAATTATTTGTTTATTATTTATTATATATTATAGAAGTATACTTCATATTTGTGTTCATAATAAGGTGAAATACTTAGTAATTTGCCACAAAATGTTATTTGTATGACGCGTTTCACCAATTTACGGCATTGTCATGTACAGAAAGTTAGTTTTATTCGTTAATTGTTGCTGTAGTTACGGGGAAGGAGCACAAAAGTACAAATATTAGAGCAGGGTTGGCATAAACGCGTAATTTTTTTTGTACCTGACGATGCTGTAAATTGGTGAAACACGTAGTACAAATAACATTTTGTAGAAAACTACTAAGTATTTTACTTTATCATTAATACTAAACTACTTTGAGCAGGTAATGTGATTATATTTCTGTACCCTTAATGTGCGGTACATCTTTCACACGTGAGGCATAAGTGATTCGTTGTTCAGTTTCGAAGATTGCATTGCATCATAAATGCAACCCAATGATACATGTATTCTGCTCACCGATCACAGCAGAGTTCAATTGGAAGAAAATTTTAGCACCTGAACATGTTGAATCTCTTTGCTCAGGAATGTGCTGTCAATAAGTTTCACATTTGGTGAAGTTATTAACAACGGAGAGAAAGTTGAGTTGCTTCAGATGTTGAAATGAACTTCATTAGCGTTTACAACTAATTTTTTGTATTCATTAGTCGCCATTTATAACATCTTACCACCGTTGCCTACTTAGTTTCACAAGATTGAAGTTATTACCGCAGTGATATTTACCGACATAACCAAGTGCCGATTGCCTATGGGAATGTCAGATAATATGATATTCGTTACCGATTTCCTTTAAATGACAACAAGAGTATCCGTCATCATAAAAATAAATCCTCTATGAGATTCAATTTATGGTAGTCGAATTGAGATCTCATAAAAAACTCAGCTGAAAGCTGCATAATTGAAAATAAAACATTTTCCGCATGGCCGTTAAGGATAGTGATAGTGGAACACCGATGCAAATGCAGGGAGTACACCCTGAGAGAGTATGAAACTCTCGGAAATTTCCGAAATTTATGGAGAAGAGTGGAATTTCTTAAACCGATGAGAGAACCCGCGGTCGTCTGTACACTGCGTTTCTCTAGCTATGGATTCATGCTTATGTTATGCTTATGGATATGCTTACGAATTCAAGCTTATGTTTATAATCCGAGCTTTTTTGGCGTTCTAAACTATAATATTTGCTAACTATTACCTATGTTAGTCAAAGCCGCTTCTTAGATGGAAAATCTTGAATTATAGAGCCTGAATGATCAACGATGCGATAATAATTCTCATTTATTTCGAATACTAACCATTATAAACCACAGGTATCTTATGCCCGTTTCACACGATACTTGATCCAGCACAAGTTCGAGGATACTCGCTAGTGTAATAGCTTTCCACTACCGTGTGATATAGAACCAGCATGCTGGCTAGCCAGTATAATCACTATCATAATGGCTGAGCCACTTGATTTCATAATTGATGCGGTACTAGTTTGCTACAAGCTCCCTGTAGAACCTAGTAGTCGTCGACCAATCACGTTAGCTTTTGCAATCGCGGTGCGGTCTTCACTTTTTTTAATCAGCGCCTCATTTATTCGCGGGTGTTACGCACTCTTTGGTGGTGAAGTCAATATGCCGTGAATGTCTCGACAATCCCTGCTATTACTGCAGCAGCCGAAAGTCAACTTCTTTCATGGAAATCTTCCATTTTCTTTTAACAGTTCGCAACAGTAGACGGCAGTACCGCTTCGTCGCAAGCACAAGTTCAACGACCGTGTGAAACCTTCTATCACGGTTTCTATCATACTGGGTTCCGTCCTCAACTACAAGTACCAGCTAGCATAATAGGTCTTGTACTGGATCAAGCATCGTGTGACACCGGCTTAAGCTACAAAACATAATGAATTCACAAGTCTATTTCCACACTGTTTAATCAACCGACCATGGTTTCGGCACGTAGTGCCATTTTCAAGGTACACAGCTATGGGTGGCAGCCTATATATACATGTTTCAATGGGAGAGGGATGGGGTAGAGTTTTCAGGGGGAAGTTACTGGATTTGGGGTGGGGGGGGGGTTTGTAGGTGGATTCACTTGAGGGTTTAGGCAAGGTCATGGGAGTGAGGGATGACGCCAACGGGCGATGAGTGGGAGGTAGGGTGATGTGCAGGAGAGGCGAGTGGAATGGGAACATATGATCATTACATAATTTAAAATCAGCGGGGCAATTCACAATTTCAAACTGCTCGAAAAAATCAAGTTTCCGCCCCTTGTTAAGTACATGTAAAACTTTTGGATCGAAATTGCACCAGTGGTGTTCTTCATTCAAGTGTTTAGCTATTCCAGAGGAGTTGTCATAATTTAAAAAACATCGTCTATGTTCATGCATTCTCGTTCTAAAACTCCTCCCAGTCTGGCCAATATAAAAAATGGCACAACGTGCCGAAACCATGGTCGGTTGATTAAACAGTGTTGAAATAGACTTGTGAATTCATTATGTTTAACATAAAAGATTTCCACCGAAATACACCGGAAACTGTAATTTTTAAGCTTCAAACCTAGTATTCTTCCGACATTTTTTCTCTCGCATAATGCAATGAGATTGTTGGTGTTGGTATTTTACGAGTAATTCAAGGCAGAAACATTCTCCGTTATTTGTCAGATAAATCAAGGCTTGTGGTAGAACGGCTGAGTGAAAATTTGCAAAAGCAGTTAACATGCCTTTCTTCCGCAATCTGTTGAACAATGCGAGTAGCTTCATATTGTTTAATCGTTTTCATTTCGTTCGAGGAACAAGTTTTCACTTACTCTTGAAAATGATTAAGGCCACTGGACCTTCCTTTTCTTCTCTCGTTTAGTGAGAATAAAATCTTTTGACGGCGACGCGAACTTTCTCGCGAGAAGGTTACCTTTTGAATGGCGAGATTTCATTAAAATTCATGAGCACGAAATTAAATGGATACAAAAACGTTAGGAGCATTAAACATCTCTCAGCAAAAAGATTAGAATTCGGACTGGGATTAGCATTTTAAATCAGCGTGATGAGAAGAGAAAGTCACTCAAGTTTTTGAAAGATAAACTTCCGCTGTCAGCATGCAATGTTCTCCTCTCACGCGTTCCGTGTTGACGCACGCGTGCCATTTACTTGATTAACTGGCGTTTACTAAGTCATCAAATGAATTTTTCTAGGAAAATAAAGTTTTCCAAGGCAGTACTCTCAAATGACAGGTTGAAGTGAATCAGTTCTTTCTGTGACTTTTTGACGTTGCTGTCACGTTGGGGCAGTTTAATTAGCTGAAATTTTCTTGCCGTGAAGTATTTATAACTAGGTTGGAATATGAATTCTTAAGTGAGCGTATTGTTTGGCGTGCCTTGAATGAAGAAGAAATGAAGAGCATGCTCACGTAAAATAAGATCACTCATTTTCTAAGCTATTGGTTTAAACCGCTGAAATCACCAAATATTTTAGCGGGAAACTTTATTGCTGCTCCTTTTTAATAAAATTTAATATTTAATCTGATGGGTGCTCCTTAAAATGCACTCATGTTAACGTTAAAATGATATACAAGCTTGAATGAATTTAATTTACTTGATAGAAGTGATTGCAAGAACTCCTGGCACATTGAATTAAGCCATTAGGGAGCCACTTCTCGCCGGTATTTGCCGTTGCTTCCGATTACGAACGCTTTAGCTACTGGTTCGCCGCGTCCCCACTGAATATTATTTTTAATCTACCTGCACAATTTCATTCTTAATATCAGCGTACGTCCTACCTCCCTTCATCCTGTCCATAAAAGCTATGTAGATTTTTACAAGCGCAGACCACAGCCTACCTTAACTACGTCTTTCTTTATCTTGGCATACTTCCTGACTCTCTTTATTCCGTCCGTAAAACCTATTCTCATTTCTTACCCTTCCCAGCTTTCCTAACATCCTCCCGTCTATCATGGCCTTCACCTACTCCTCACCCATCATTATCTCTTCCATAATAAAGAAGGTAATCTCTTCTGTTGTTCTCTTGGTCTTCAAAATGCTGACAACATACTCCGTGAATAAAATTCCTGATTTTTCTCCGTGGTGATAGGTAAAGCTTTACGCTGCACAGCAAGATGGTATATAATGTATTAATCCTAAAATATTGAAAAAATATTCGTTTTCAACCCTTATTCTCTTCACTAACTTCCAAAACGTGATGCGCTGAACCGCATGAATCGATTATTGTCTTTTTCTGTCATGGAAGCCTTTAGTTCACTTGGTTTTAGTTTGAGAGCGCTGTTCCCAGGAGGAGGGGCCCACTCTGTTTGCCATAGCTCGGTCGTAACCACCCAACAGCAAACTCAAACATTCATTCCAACCGACGGCGATAGGAATTCCGGTGATGACGCTATTTTCCCCGTCCGCCGGTAGCCCGACCCTCCACAGGCCGAGGCCGGGAGACGACGAGGGGATATCCCGAAGGCCGCCCGAACGGCTTACGGCCCCATCGCCGTCACTCGGATAGGGAAGGGACCGGCGATCAAGCCAGCGGACCAAGGGAAGCTCCGGACCCTCTTTTAAGGATTTCGGTGGCGAGGTGTTATCGACGACACGGGAATGATCGCAATTGTTTTGAAGTGGGGGGGAAGAGTGAGATTTCGGGGAATCGGTCGATATTGGAGGTGGGATGACGTCAGGTGGAGCAGCTGGGCTCCCGGCAAATTTCTGACCCGTCTGACCTTTTCTCGATGAGCTTCGCACTCGCCGGCGGCGTCCCAGTGGTCACCGACGCATTTAATGTCTGCTGGGAACTCTCTTTGGGGATGGTGCAGTTCGGATGGATCAGGGCAGGGTCGATGGGGCACGACCCACCCCGAAACCCTGTCCGTATATTATTCGGCTCGCCGTGATATACTCTCCGCCCATTTCACCATCCGACTGAGTAGTTGCGAGTAAGAACTGCGATCGGCGTTTTCTGACGATACGAAAAAGACAGTTGCGGTATATTACGATTGACGGATGTATCGTCACAACTTGTTGACCGTTTTTTAATATGGAGTTGCGAATTGGTTGTCTAATTTCTTCCTTATTAATCAAAACATAAACTTTTAGTAAGTATTAAGATTATCTACCGGTTAAAGTAAGTTAAAATGGAAGTGAGTGAAAGTCCTCCAATTTGTTTTGCGCAGTGTCTTCCTACACCAATTACTGTTCAGCAGCTGCATATATATACCTAATATGTCTTGGTACTGCTATTTCATTTGGAAATGCAAAGATTGAATTAAGTGCGTCGTAATAATATAGCAATTGTTTTACATTCAATATAGTTATACTCATAAACATTCAGAATAGTATTACTTAAACTAAAGAATATAAAAGTTGATTAAAAAATCACAAGAAGTGCTGTAGGAGAGTACTGAAAGTAGTAGCAAGGGAAAGTGCAACGCCTCTACGGCGCCGAAATTCCAAAGCCGTAACTAAGTATGGAAATCCATGTGAGAGTTAAAATGGTATCAGGCTCGTTTTTCAACAATTTTTATCGGTCACATGTCGGTATTATTATTATTTTTATTAAGGTAGTTTACTGTTATAGATATGTTTTAATGGAAGTGAGTGAAAATCCTATGGATTTTACATGGGCAGCGCCATATCTACCAACACCATTTCTTTCATCATCTCAGCGTACGTCCTACCCGTCTTCACTCCGGCTATAAAACCTATTCCATTTCTTCACCTTCCCCGGTTGCTCAACATTCTTCCATTTATCACGGTCTTAAGCAACGTTTACCTCTATACCTGTTCCAACCACCTTCTCTGCCTTCCCCTAATCTCATCCAGAATTTTCCTATCCCCACCAACCATGTCAAGAACTTCCTCGTTTGTCTTTCTTTCCGTACACCGCACCTTCTCCATCCTCCTTCACACCCACATCTTGGACGCTTGTAGCCTGTTTTCGTCCTCCCTCCTCAGAGTCCACCTTTCTGCCCACCACAGCGCCACACTCCATATCATGTTCTTCACCAACCTCTTCTTTACATCCTTACTTATGGTTCCCGTCATCAGCTCCATTCTATTGGCAAACGTCCTGTCGCTGGCACAATTCTTCGGCTATATTTGATACTATGCCCATTTTCAACTTACGTACTACCCAAGTAATTAAATTGCGCTACTTAATCCAGTTTGTGCCCTCCTGCTTTTATTACTAGCCTCCCTTTCCTTGTCCTTGAAAATCTCGTAATTTTTGTTTTCTCATGATTTCCCTTCAACCCGTATTTCCCGCCCTGATTTCCTAATGCATCTGCCAATCCGTAGATGTACTGAATAATGTTGGTTCAAGAAGATTAACTAGTTTTTTTTGTAAAGTTAATTAGTAAGATTCTAGAATTGAGGTGATATAAATACAAGCATACCCATCACTCCGTTCCCTTTCGGAGTAGGCACAGTTAAACTCATACCTAATATAGTTAAACATTTTTAAGTGTTAGGCATGTAAATCTGACTTTACTTTAATAATTTCCTCAATAATACCCTATCCTTTAAGTTCTTTTCCCATGCAGTGGAAAAAATTTCGAAAAATATCGAAAACTTCCTATTTCTTAATTATGGTTAAGTTTAAAGAATCGCTGTAGCTCAATTCTCATGGCCAGTGCATTTCAAAAGGCCGATTCTGAGATTACAGATGATACTTAAGTATATTCCAGTTGGCTGCCACCAGCTTAATTCTGCTCTTAGGAAAAAGAGTTTTCCGAACTACGTTGTGCATGCAATAGCAAATATGAACTCTTAAAATACCGGTTATTTTCGAAAGGAATATCACGTAGACCTCTTATTATATGTAATGTTTGGAGCCAGAGGCAGAGTTTTGACGTGAAGTGAACGTATTAGTGCTAACAGTATGTAATTATTGGAAGAAGTAAAACCTCCATAAAATGCCTCTTCCCAAATATCTGAGCAAAAGTTTGCCTGGGAGCCAATATATTAATCGGAGTACTAGTATAATAGGACCCATGAATACGTGCCACGTCACAGCTTTAGAATGAGAGTTACATATGACTCTCAATGAAAGAGGAAGAACTATTTCATTTATTACATCATTCACTTTTCCACTCTCTTCTAGCAAACAGGAACGACAATTTACAGGGTAGAATTTTCTTGGCCTCGAATGTTATCACACGAGTTGCACGTAATGTTTGCTGGATAAACTTGTTGCCGCTTTGGATGACGTAAGGGCAAAAGTTTGAGCCGCATTGGCTTTAGTTTGGCCTCTGTTCAAGTGTAGAGTGAGCAAAAATTGATTATTCGATGCTAATATTTTAGGAAAACTATTTATTTGTTTGCATTAAAATAGAAGTATCTTCTCAACGAGGGAATGTATAGATATACTGAGCAATTTATGTAGTGCCGTGCAAATTTTTACGCGGTTGAATCGTATAATCTGAAATTGTAAGAGGAGTAAACCCTCCCGGCATTTAGAGCAGAGAATATTGATCCTTTAAGAAAACATTTCATAGCCAAGTGTTTCGGATAATTGCATACAATTTGCTATGAATAAATGCGTAAATTTAGACTGTCCTCACTTTCTTGTAGGAATTGAGCTGTGGCATCGCACGTTGCTGGAAGAGTTCAAATTATCCAAAATATTGGATCATATAAAAGTGAAGCCCCAAAACAATTACTTGGGTTTCCGAACCCTGTTTTTTAGCACGTGTACAATCCGTAATGATCCAATGTGATATGAAAATAAATTCTTAGCAATAAAGCCTCCCTTTTCTTTCGACGTATAGAAATAATGTCCATCGTAGATAATTTACCTCTCTCAAGGAAATAAAAGCTCAACGGGACTTTGCGTATTTAATCAAACATTGTAGCAAATCGTGCATATTTATTTGGGCATTTTCCGTGAGATGAGGGCAGAAATAACGAGAAAAGATTTTGGCTTTTGAATATTTCCAATTTTTACGACGATCGCTCTCACAATGTTGCCTGCATCAGGGAAGAGCAAAACTTTTGCATGTTGGCGGCATAATTTTATTCCGCATCGAGATAAAAAGGAAATGAAGAATTGAACTTACGAGTCATGTCTACCAGTAAACCTTTTACTTTACCTTATCCTAAACTTTCTCATGCTTGAAAGTCAGTCTATTATTCGTTAATCCCAGTTGTAACCCAACCCCAATTATATTATTACCCTCACCGTCTCAATGTGACCCACAACAGTGGAGTTTCTCTCTGATGGTGATGTCCTTTCTTTGATACAGTGCTTGCATATTCTGCTCCTACTCGTCTGCGTTCCCTTTCTTGTTTGTAGTTTAGTTGCCAAAGGACTTCGTGTCTCCTCACCTTCTCCTTGAGGTATTCCAGTCCTGCCCAGATTCTGTCCTGCATCAAACTTTGCATATATCATTTTTGCCGTTTCCTTACTGTGTACGACTTTGGTCCCCAAGAATCTCACGTTGTCCTTAAAGAACAAACATTGTTCATCTTTCTTGAGAGTGACGCTTTTCATGTCAGTTTGAAACCAGAGGTATTCCTAGTGTTAAATAAGTTTGAAGTCAGTTTGAAACCAGAGGTCTTCCAAGTATTAAATAAGTTTGTGAGAGATCGGAATCTACTCTTGGTGGATCCAGCTTTTTTCTCCCCGATACGAGCATGTTCCATAATGCTCCATGATCAAATTTTCACTTAATATTCACTGAAAGAGGTAGAAATATGTTTATAATTATTGTAAGCATTATCCTTTCAGGATTTTCTTACTAGCATAAGGTGTTTCGTGGCAGTCAGCTGAATGAATGCTTGAAGATTTTCACTTTGACAAGTCGACTACTATACCTGAATTTTTTAATTGATTCTTCGCCTAATGTTGTCTGGAAATGAAATGCATATTGACATCTAATGTAGAAGCACATTCCGTAGAATATAATTTTGTTTTCCTCAAGCATTTTACGCGCTAATGCCGTTTTATTGGTCTAGGTCACTTACCTTTTTCTTCGAGATACCTTCGAGAAATTCTGAAGCATTAAAGAAATTCAAGAATAACGGTTCTATCCTCTGGAGCTTGTAAAGGCTTTATTTCATTTTAATACACTTACGACATTGGACTGCACTGAAACTGAAAATATCCCACAGCTTAATGGACACGAAGGGAGCAGTAGCTACGGTTCCCTATTGAAATGTCTCTGCAGAATGTCAGTGATAAGCGATCTATTCAATCAAGTAGGAAAAATACGCAAAAAATACGGCGGAACTAATTTAGGGATACACGAATTAAGTTGAACAGAAATTATGAGCGTGCATGGATTAAGAAGAAAGTTGATGGCGTCTTGACGCGCGGAAGTGAAGTCATAGTTTTGCAAAATATGGTCCTCCTTAAATGGTCGCGCGCAATTTTTCAATTAACTTTACGAATAACCCACTACTTGTTTGTAAATGATTTCCATTTTGCATTTTTTAAATAATTCTTTACTCTACCGCGACAGTTCCGCAAGAGATACCCATCTTTTTGGCGAATCAGATTCTCAAATGATCCATTTATTATGGAAAATAGCGCATTTTAACGGCTTCAATATTCCATTTTGCTGAATGGTTCCTTGTAGATTTTGTAATGCAATTCTTTAATTTACTTGAATTGTTGGATACCATTTTATAATTTGATCTCTTCTTTGATGAAAGATATGACATTTGATTAGTTGCTTCAACTGCCTGAGGAAAAGGCATTCTAGTGCTAATGAGAATTGGGTTGGGATTGGCCCATTTAGAGCCCAGATAATGAATTGCATAAAATTCAGTTTGATTGCTCTCATGGCAATTTATATCGGGATCTGCATACAAATCGTTTTTATTTTAATCGCGATTTTTGCAGTCAACTGGATATTATTGAGGCCAGAATTTCGAAAATTGACATGCGTTGCAGCTCCATTACCATAAAACTGATTTTATTTTTCTTTAACTATGAACTCGATAGTGATATTCTTCTTCATTCTTCGTTGGTATTTGTTATGGATATTTTTTTAAATTAAAATTTTATATTTTTGGTAGTGCAAACTACTCTGGGACTTGCTGCTCTATGAGATACCTGAAGAGTTAGCTTCATTTAAAAAATGAATAAATGGGCGGAATATGGCGTTTTCCGGAATATTTTCATTACTTGGCTTTATTCCCGTATTTGTGCTCAAATTAAATTAAAGAGAATCCAAAAGTGTAGCAAGCACTATTATAAATTTAGATTATCATTGCTGAAAGCTTTGCCTTGGAATGAAAAATAGTGAAAATATACGTTCGCAGAAAATTTGAACCCTTGTAGAAAAAAACTCAATTCATTGGTTGAGATGTATTGTATATGCATACCTATTTAATTAGGAAAATATAGACAGTTTCTTTCGAGAGAAAGAATCACTTTTTTCTCTTCGTGTGCCCACGTAAATAATCCGTATTGACAACTAATGGTTTTCAACTGCTAATTCATAGCTTTATTGCTCCAGGTGTTTAGATTTTACCTAATATATAACTATTAGTATTTTCTAACTTGTATCTGACTACTCCATACTGATTATTTTTTCTTTGGGGATTTTATGTAGAGCTTCTGGTATTTTATCGAAGTGATACATATGTAAACTTTTTAACAAACTCATTCCTGGTATTTGGGGTGAACCTTCCTTCATCATCGTGAGTGCTACAAGGATACCAGACTGGAAAATTTAATAGATTATTAAGATCTTCCTAAAATTTAGAAAGCGAGTTTCAGTAAATGAAGCAAGAATATCATGCCATTATGGAATTGGGAGACCCATTTGAGGATTCCATCCCTTAAAGAGGTCGTCTCGAATGGTTTTATTTCCTGCTCACACCGCCCACTCCTCATTAACCACGTCCCTACCCCATAATCCCTTGGCCCAAGTCTCGCAGCAAACGCGCCATTCATTTTTTCCTTTCCTCGGATTTTTCTCTTTCACTCCATTTCCACCTCTTTCCTCACGGTGTAAGCATCCGTCACTGTAAGTCATCCGCACCGAAACAGGATCCTGAATATAGTATTAATTCATGCATACTTTCCTCCAACATTTCATTTACCGTTTCAGCTAATGACTTTTCCATTCCATTTCCATCGGTATCGATAAAATTCATAGTATCTATTTTCCTTAGCATTCATAAATATATACCCTTAACGCCGTTCTCTTTCGGGGTAAGCACTTTCATAAAAATTGGTGTACTTAAGACCACACGGGAGAAGTGTAAACTTCTATGGCGATATTCTGATAAATATAATATATAAAAAAATATTATGGAAAGTATCATAGGTATAAAAAAATTCTGCATAAAAAGAATTCGAAAAGTACACAAAGTTTGTATTCCAACATTATAAAACATTTTTTTCATAGAAATTAGCAACAAAATTTTCTACATGCCTTATTTTTCCATTATTTTTCCATTCTTCAATGACTTTATTCATTATTCACTAGCATAAATATTATCATTATTACAGTTATCTGACGACTCTAGAAAAGAAATGATTGGCTCGTGGTAGTATTATTATGTATAGCCGAGCGTGACGTGAGAAAACGAGCGTGACTTTCAGGAGCGTGACGCCCAGAATCCGATTTACCGCCTGCAGAATTTTCTGTGCGTGGTGCGCCTGTAGAAGTTTACATTAGAAAAGTTTAATTATTTCCTCCTTATCCTTGAATACCTCTTTTCCTTTACGGTTACGCTCATGCATTGCTTCATACGCGCCCTCCTTTTCTTCAGACTCATAATGGCCTTTTTCTTAAGGGTATATCAAGAACCTTACAATGAGGATGGAAATCTTGGTGCGCTTCCGATCGTCATTTGCTCAAATTACGTGTCGCCAGTTAATGCGCTGGTGTTGCGAGGGAGGCTTCGGTAAATGTGAGCTTTCGTCCCGCCAGCGTTTTCGTAAATTTCACCCACTTTTAACAGAGATATCGGAACCAAATTCACCTCACTTATTATGCAAACCTTGCGCATTTGTAAAATACTTTCAACTCAACAATTAATCAACTACTTTAGGAATGGGATACTTTCAAACCTGAGAAGTGCGATTTTTCCTCTCCGCCATCTTGTGAAAAAATGCTTTTTCCTCTTATCCACTGTACGTAGCGCAGCGATCGAGCAGTTGCTTCTCTAGCATATACACACCTCTCCTACACAGTTTCTTCCCTCCTTCCACTCAAACTCGCCCCACAACAGCCATTTAACACAATCATTTTGAGACTAGAAATGCTTGACCTCCCACGCGGTTGCAGCCCCTCTAGCGGCCGAAGTTGGAACTTGATTTCTTTCGCGGCCGTTGATAACACGATCGAAGTAGGAGATAAACGTCCTCTTATAAGGTTCTTGGGGTATATCTTCCACCACATTCACCCATGACTTTCTTGGTGTACCACTTCCTCTCGCACCATTCACTCCTCTATCATTAATTTTCTTTGTTGTTCGACTCTCATCCATTCTCTACACATGGCCAAGCAAACGCAGCACGTTCCTTTCATTCCGTGTCCATTCCGGAGAAACCAACCCACATTCTTCCATTACCCACTCATATTGAACCTTATCCATTCTCATTTAAACGCAAACACTACTCAAATATCCCATACTCACTGCAGTTTACTTGACTGCAGCCTAATTCAATACTTATCCTGGCATGCTCACATTTCACTACCATACAACAAAGTGGGAGATATTCCTTGAAAAACTTATAAACTCCCCGTTTTGCGTATAAATCTGGGGTACTGGATCCAACCTGCATGTCTTAGCTCATTCCAGAGGTTATAAACGTCCTTAACTGCTTGCGCAAAATATGCTGCTTCCCCCATGACATCAAATCCTTCGAATCTTCACTTATGCTGACCTGCATCGATTTTTGTGTCCATAAAGGTGGAAGTATAAAACAGCTGCCCAAATATTTCTTGAAACTAGTTGGTATGCATACATATAATATTAGGTCATGTTACAGTGATTACCCTTATAAACATTATGCAGGATGTTACATGATCACTCCAAACATGTAGGTAGCATTGGGAAGAATATCCGATAATGGATATCTGCTGTGCCCTACTATCTCTTCCACATTCAGGATATTGCTTTAAAATTTTCAACAAGTTTCGTATATTGCCGTAAAAAGAAACATTTTTCCTCTATCGCTAATATAATCATGAAAAATACCGTGCTTCATTATCGATTAATAATTTGAATCGTAAAATAATGGCATCCTCGAACATACTGCCCAATGGGAAACGTGTGACTCATGCCGTTTATCATAACGCACCAGGTCGTTTTATCATTAATAATTTTTAATCGAATTTCTGATTGGTTACCAGTGATTAATAGATTTTCAATTTTAAAATAGTATTTACACTAAACGGTTTTCAGGACTAAGGTAGTAGTCGAAGTTTGCCTTAAGGCAGCATTCCCTGTTATTAATCTTCATTAAGTCTCAACTATGCATTCTTCTCATCGCTCTTCTCTACCGACGTAACATTCTTCTTTTAAACAATATCCATAGCATTATATTTGCGCGTACTCTTTATGTATTTCTGTGACTATCTTGGAGTAACTTCATTTCTCCCTCTGCCTCCCCCTCCCTTTCCAAAAGTATATTACCAATTAAAATAGCAACGGAAAGAGATTGCCAAATACTGAAGCTATATATATGTGAGACTTGATGCTGTGGTAATTTTAGCAGTTGCGGCTCCTAAATCGGAATACTAACACTACATTACGGCTTTGCGGAAAGGTTTTAAAGGCAAACATACAAATATAGGGATATGCTATCTTCTCAGTAGTGCCCATAAACCGATACAGCGCAGAAGATGCAGGAATAATTCCCATATGTGAGATGATAGCTCTCTCATTATTTAACCGCAAGAGATCTTAAATACGTAAATACATTATCGTCCTCTCCATCCAGCTACGAGGAATGTAAGCACCATTTATTAAATGTTTTACCATGTGTGGTGGCGTGACGTAATAGTTTCATATTTTTTGCCTCATATGATTCATTTTGTATGCTCTAAAACCCTGGTGTCCGAATCTCATATCACTGAACTCCTCTTTACACGGTTACTCGTAAGCCATTACGTTAACTTAATATCTCTTGCGCGCTAAAACCGAAGCGAGAACGTGTTGTTCACTCCAAAGTAGAGAGAATAAAAGCTATCGGTACAACGTGTTCCTCTGCAGATTAGAGGAGAGCGTTCCGAGCCGCTGTCACGGCGCTGAAGGAGGAAAAAGCACGTTGAAATCCACAGAAAGTTTTTTGCTCATCTCCAGGTTCATATCTGTGTATGCTCAGAATATACGGGAACCCATTTGTTCGGTCGGAAATAATACATTGAGGTGATATTTTGTCGGGCGATCCAATAAGGCAAGGAGATTCTGGCGTGCATTAATCTCGTGCCGCTTCCATCTCCTTCCCTGGTGAAATTGTTAACACAGGTCACGCACTCACCGAAAGAATTGCACATTATGGATAGGGGAAAAACAAGGCGTGGGAGTGGAAAAAAAACGGGAATCATGCGCTGCTAGCTGTCACCTTACAAAATTTCCGGCTGTTAAAAAAACAAGGGGCTCGGAGATGTTCTGGGAATCATGTGCGCGCAAGGTGAGGGAATCGGCTGCCGGAATGCTTCAGGGCTTTGGCGCCTACAATTAGCTGGTTCCGCAACACACATTTCTATTCTTTGAAAAGACCTTGCGTCTTCCAAGGCTCACCCCCACACCTGCGCCAGCCAAATGCCGCCTGAAATAGATCGATGAATTCTCTCTCTCTGGAATGGCAGCTAAATCTTTCCGCTCTCGCTGAATTTTCCGTTTCCACTCTCAGAAAGCTAAACCCTAGTTTTTAGAAACGTCAACTATTTCTCTTTTAAGGGGACTGGAGGGGTAATCGTGTGTCAATGAGTGGATTATTATTTCAATAATTCTTTAGGGAAGTCAGTAAAAAATTCTTGGACCACATTACCTTTAAGTGCATATGTTCATGTGTTGGATAGCACCGTACAGGCAGCATTGGAAATGATAACAGAATTATAGTTTAAATTTTTCCGTAATTAAAGCATGTTATGACTAGAGTTTTTCACGCTGCGTTCGATATTTAGAAGAAATGATACCTATTGAAATATATTTATTTTTAGTGCGAGACTCGGTGTTACAATTTGATATATGTTAGCAACATTTATAATAATAAGAAATATGATAATATGAAATATATTATAAAGAAATTGATGGGGACCCCAGTGGTGTTGGTTGCGGCAATAACGATGTACCATCTGAAAAGGGACCTCGTATGCAGTGGGCCGATGCCTTAAGGGGTGACCTACTCGCATGTCATTCTGCCAGCGAGCCCGAACGCAGGGAGTTTATGGCAAGGATGCACACTTTTTGGTGCTAGATACATCCTGAACACAACCATTTGTAGCAACAGAATATGTGCAACTATACCAACCGTCTGCAAAAAAAAGAAAAATCTCCATCAACCGGTGGAGAGGAATACACCACCCTCCTAGCTAACCTCCCAGCGGCTTCCCTTCTATCTAACCTCCCAGTCACAGGCAGCCTCTTCACCGGCTGACGCGAGAGCCGCTTCAATGTCGGCATCTTCACCAAATAGGGAGGTAGCTGGTCAAGCCGACTCTCAACTACGATCGCGGTTACTGATCAAAATTACCTATGACGAGGGGCAAACTAGGCAGAGATATATCCTATGCAAGATCTCTCTGCGGGGTAACCGTCTGTCCCGGTTAAATGGCCTTATCCAAGAAATCCTAGAATAGACGTCGGACCTCTGGATGGTCAATTGCGTGGTCTATAATGCTGCCAAAATAATGGTTCGCTCTCAGAGGAACGCCTCTTGGGAAGACAAAGCAGCGAAAAAGGTTGAACAGTCGCAGGCCATGATCATGCAGATGCAACGGCAAGCGTCGAGAATTCCGTGCGTGATGTAATACATCACATCTGGGAGAAGTTTTACAACCTTAGTTCAGCGCATAGCGCGCAGCCTCAGTTACCTCCATGGCGCACTGCATAAAAATGCTTACCATTAAGCAGCACGTGGTCTTTATAGAGTACGGGCGCTCACGGCCAGGAAAAAACTCCTCAAGAGGAGTAGGTCCGTGTAAGAGAACTCAACCATTCTCCTTTACCCGTTCCGTCTTTTTCGAACACCCAGGCCTGTCGTCAAATCTACACCTCCCGGCCAAGAGGTAGAGTGCCTAAATAGTATTGTGACAACCACCTACATGATGTTTATGGGCCTCTTTCAGTCACTGAAAGCGACGTGAAGAAGACCTTCAGTGGCGAAAACTCCTCAGCTCTAGTAATGGGTGTCATGAAAACTTCTGGTGGAAGAAGTTTACTTCCACCCACAAGCACCTCACCAGAATCTTCACGTCCTTTCTGTCAGGCTGAGAACTATTTCCTCCTTCTGTAACTAAGGAACGCACTGTTTTCATACCTATGAAGGGAGACTTGTCCCAACGGAGTAACTACTGCCCTATAACCTGCCTCAAAACTGTATGTAAAGGGCTCACCTCCATCTTGAGTGACCTTATCCTCCACCAAGGCCTGTGTGGGAGGAGGTATACGAGCAGAGGAGCTCGAAGCGAGGAATCGCGGGATTCAAAGACAACCTCTTTTAATATTTCTTCTCGCTGGGTTCCTAGCATATTTTAGCCGATCTCATTTGTTGTGTTGTTTAGGAGAGTTACTGTGTGCGGATGAGTACGACGATATAAAACGACAAAGTGATGACATTCCGCGACCCTTTAGTAGAATGGGATTCTGTACCCAAATGCATCACAATATATATGAATCTTGTGAATTTGTGGAGGTTATCCGCCAAATGAGCACATTTCCATTTCAAAAGCAGCAAAAAAAATTCGACCATACTTAATGAGGGGATATGGATACCAACATATATATAAAGCGTAAAAATGTGCATAATAAAAGTCATTAAATTTCTGTTTACACGAAACACTCTAATTCCCCGTACAAGCAGCAGTTTCACCTTGTTCACACCTATTGCTCCCAAGAGATCATTAAATAATTTAACTTTACGTGAGACCTTGAAAGCAAACTTTTCCCGCCATGTCGGGGTCATTAATTTTTTTTAAATTTTATTCTTTTTTTATTCGGCATTTCCCTCCTCGCGAGATTATATTGTACCGATCCTAAGTTCTGGAGTGGAAGTTGCGCTTTAATGCTTGTAGAACACTATCCATAAAGCGATTTTACTCTCCCTGCGTTTTGATCCCATGTCATCTACTGGAGCTCTTGTTTTATTTTACCAGCTGTACCTAGCCTCAGTGATGTAATATTAATGTTAAAGGTTTCACGAAAGAGTGTTATTTCTTCCATTGCGTTTTTTTGATCTAAAACTCATTAGGAATGAAAAATGTTGTTTATTTTAACTGTTCAACAATTTAAATTAGACAAGTTAAATCATCTCTTTTGGCCAAAACCTGAACTAAACTTGTAAAGCAGCCATTTTAAAAGATGTGATCATTGTTTACGGTAACTGGACAGTTTACAAAAGGGCTAAAAATACAATTTGTGTATTATAAAATTGGTTAGAAATACGGAATGATTTATAAGATAAGACAATAATGAGATTTTCTAGGATTTATTAATCCAGGCTGGTATAAAAGCAGAAAGGCTCTAGAGCAAGTAGAGCATTTTAATTAATTAGGTACATCAGAATAAAAGAGTCATGCCAAAAGCCCTATCCAAAGAACCGATCAGCAATAGATGGTAGCTGATGATGGTGGCATTTGGTTAGGATATCAAAATGAGATAGGTGAAGAGTTCAATGTGATGCATGGTGTTGTATGGGGCGGATACGTGGAGTCTGAGAAAGGAAGACGACAATTTGTGGCAGGCGTTCGAGATGTGGGCGTGGAGGGGAATGGAGAAGATGCAGTGGACGGAAATGTAGGCGAACGAAGGAGTGCATATGGCGAAGGAGTAAGCGAAATATGGTGGGAGAGGAGAGGAAACTTCTGGAGAATATTAAGAGGAGTCAGAGAAGATGGTTGGGAAAGGTAATGAAGGTCAAGATAAAGAAAAGGATTTTCGGTAAGCAGGGTAGGGTGAGAAAAAGATTGTTTTAGGGATGGAATTAAGAGAGTCAGGACGTATACTGAGGTGAACAAAGAAGTTGTCTTGGTAGGTAGTGGTCTGCGCTTGTAAAAATCTAGAGGGTATTTACTCTCTTCCGTTATAAAATACCTAACTCCTTGGATTACCCTAATAACAATTCTTACGTATCTTTCCGATGAAATATTTATAGTTATATTCCATTTATAAATGTATAGACATATTCCGATGGAATATATTTATGCATTGATCTCTTTCATCTATTATGAGGTAATATATCTATGTTGAAGAATTGGTAAGGTGTACACGAAAACAGAATCAAAACCTTTCCATATTAGGGGTAGTTACGACGAGGCAAAAATAAAGTTGTAATGCGTGCTTTCTTGAGAAGCCATTTTTAAGCATTATATGTGCATCGTGGGAATCGTATTTCTCGAGAATCATGACATTTTAACAAAGTGGGTCTCTTTATGTAAGTATAGTTGCCAAAAAGAGACGAATATTTATAGGATCTCCTCAAAGCTTCAATAAACGTCCTGCTCCAACAATTGACAAGGTTTTTACAGCGTTTCATATAGTGGGACTTTAAAGGTAGACAATGAAGGAT
The DNA here is from genome assembly GCA_963573305.1 of Pyrrhosoma nymphula. NCBI lineage: Eukaryota > Metazoa > Arthropoda > Insecta > Odonata > Coenagrionidae > Pyrrhosoma > Pyrrhosoma nymphula. The sequence continues at coordinate 96,524,692 of OY754332.1, read as the reverse complement.
CAATTACGTCTTCGTTCAAGCGGCAGCGAATTCCCAAAGAAGGCTCTAAAGAATAGAGCTCTCATTTATACCTTCACCATGCTGCTTTTTCCTTGCCTCGTCTTTCGAAAGATTGATGGCTTTACTTAAATCCATCAGTGGTTTTCTCTCTCTCAATGAAGAAATCAAGCGGATTGAGAAAATTCGTTAGTTTAACACACAACACTTCGGGTGACGAAAATATGTATCTGGTTTAGTTAAACATTTTTATGAGAAGATGTGTTTTTCTTTTTAAGAAAGCCTGCAATAGTGACTGCTGCGAATTTTATTCTGATCAGTAATGCTAAAAAGGTTTTTACCATATTTCTTTTGAATTATGAGTGGAAAAAATTATAGCGAGCATTGTGCGTATATTTGAATTGCCTTATTAACTTAAGCAGCTTAATCTTTGGCTACCAATCATCGTCTTGGGTTCTGTTCACAGCGCCAAAGAGCCAAAGCATCGAGATTTTAGTGTCTCCGGATCCAGGTAGACATTGGGAAAGACTCTACCCCACCTGCTCTTATGAACGAATGTCGTATGTAATGTAATTTTAAGTAGTTGAGCTTTCCTTGGCGATCAGATATGAATTTTTGGCCATTTTATTTGCACTTCATTTCTTTCTTGAAAGACTCAAAGAGTATTCCCTCAAAACTTTTATAACTGTGAAATGTAATAAACAGGGACGCATGTACACTTATACCATAGATAATCAATCACGTTAACATTGGTGTGGGGATAGAAGGTTTTCCGGAAATCACAAATGTCGATAACATGTCCACTTAACATATCAAAGGAAATTGGCCATATTGTTTGTTACGGTTGGAAGAATAAATAAAGTGAGATTTGATTTTTAGACTATGGGCGTGGTAGTCTGTGTAAGCATATTTTTACAGCTTGAGAACTTTAAATGTACATCCGATTCGATATTAACCAGTACTCAGCGTATATTAGGGTTTTCAATGTTGGAACATACTTGGGTGTGCGTTATTTTAAAATTGATGGAAGCTTCATGCTTTTTTTATTGTCATCCTATCGTAGGTATCTTATCGTACCCGTAAGAATAGTTTCCCAAAATGAGTAGGCACGTTTTCTTGCTTGAGGAATTATCTGAAATATATCAATCGATATTACAGCCATTTCCCGGCCATGGACAAGATAACGAGTCGAAAGTTATAACATATTCATCATAGAAAATCAATGAAGAGCTATTGATTTCCTATGATGTATTAGTCAGATTGAGTTAATCTTCATCGCTGAATATAATGTTTCGCGTATGTTGTGGTCACTTACTGCTAGGGAATCTATGATTTATTGGAATTTTGATAGCCGTAATGGCCACGCGCAGTGTGCCCTCAAATTGCTCACATGGTATTAAGGGCATTATCGCGCGTATACTTGGGGGTGATGATATACGACCCCAAGTTAGACCTTGCAGCTTTAGGCCTTCGGAATGAGGGGGGGGGAAAGCGATCGGCTAGGGGGACGGGTAGGGCGTCTGGCTGTTTTGCTACTGACGGCCAAGCACGGCCGCCCACCGCAATGCCCAAGTTTCTTCAGCCTGGCCCTCGGAGGGCGATTGGGGAGGTTGTGACCGTGCTCGCTTTAAAATGCGGAGATGCTGTGGCCCGGTCGATAGCATGAATCTCACTTGTGCCGATCCGGGGACTTTCTTTGGAATCTATGCGCCTCTGGTCCCGGAATTCCCTCCCGAGTCCTATAAATACACCCGCTGCCGCCGCACATTATCCATGACACCCCGTTGGCTTTGGCTATTAAGAGTTGCCACACATTGTTGGGTCGGAAGGTGAAGAGCAGTATTGTGGAGAGATAAGGGGCGATTAAACTAAAGGTAGTTATTCGAGGTCCCTAATTAAAAATTGCTGAAAGTGTTTTGTTCAATGCGGTGTAATGAGGAAGCTACCAGTGAATGCAAAGTAGTTAAGTGCACCCGGGCAACTCATGAATCCATTATGAAGCCATCCAAAATGAATGACCTGGTCTACATCTACAGTTACATACTAAACTACTAAGGCACAGGAGTGTGTAGGAGAGTATGTTTCAACAAGGGTCACTGCAAGGGTGGGAGCAGGGAAAAGGAATACAAGTAGAGAGAGGACGGCAGTGGCATTTCATGGTATTGGAGTACCTTATTGTCTCAATATGTTTTTCATAGTCACTAATGGTTAATATTATTGCTTCAAGACTGATGTATTGGATCTGATACGTGACTAGAAGAGAAATATTTACAGGATTACACTAAGAAATGTCTTTCCATGATATTTATGACTTGGCAATAATGTAAAAAGTAAAAAATAGTCGCATTAAACATTTCGTAGTGGAAAGCAACGTAGAGTTCCTTTATCGTCTCTAATTGTGCTTGGAAGGAAGGAATATTCGTACCCATCCATTTGACAGCGTATGCCAGCCAGCGTATGTTTTCGCTTATACCTTTTCTAGAGATATTTATCATATAGGGGTTCAAATAGTGTCTTCTTAAGTCATCCTAAAACTTTCGCTATCTGAATTTCTTAAGTAATCTAACTTGCCCTTCCATCAGCTGTGTTTTACTTTCTGGGATGCTGAGAGTGTGAATACTGATTATAACTCAACGTTTACTTAATTACGCTTGCAAATTAGAAGTTCTCCTAAACCTCAAGTGAAAATCAACTTTGTTCTAGGCCCTCATTAATTATTTCAAAATGTTTACACATGATCGTACCTGTGTATAGTTATAGTTTTGCACTGTTTAGTACCTTTTTATAGTTATACTTTTCCTTAAATATTTTGAATTATTTTTCTGTCAATATATTAATATAATTAAACAGTTACAAGTAGGCCATTGGCCTGGTGGTAACAATTAAAAAAAGCCGAGTAAAAGAATAAACCTTCAACTTCTTTAAACTATTTTTCAAAATAATTAATTATTTTGGGAAGGGCTCGTATAGTTTTGCTGATAGGTCGTTCCAGTCCCGTATGGTCCTATTCAAGGAGAAGAACTGTTTAACGTTTGTCCTTTATCGTGAACTGGTGATCATTTTTCCCCACAAAGTTTGGCTTTCTTTAAATTCTTAAGATTATTTTTGTGAACAGGTCGTGCTCAGTGATAGAATCCCCAATTCATGCTAGCCTTATGGAGTACGTAAAGCTGCAAGATCTATTACTTACGTCAGTTTTAAAATTTTCTATTTGCCTTGAGTCACCTTTCTAGCATTTGTAGCGAAATTCTGGCACTGTTTAGATTACGCAGTGTCTCTTGATGTAATATCAATATTGGAGCAATAAATAAGTATTTATTCATTCATTCATTCACGCAGCCAGCAACTACATCTACAACGTTTCTTCACACATATCGCGAATTTTAAATTGATTATTTGGTTATTTTGGAAAGCAAATGACAACTGCGTCTATTTGCTCCCTTCGGTTATGTGGGGCTGTTGTGGAAAGGAAAGGATTATTTGAGTAGTGAAGGTTAAGTGGAAGGAAACCCTGCGTCGGCGTCATCCCACATTGAACGAAAGATGCCAAGGGGATCTCAATTTACCCTCGAATCTGATGGAAGATATATGTACTACGGCTAGAGTGCTCTCAACACTCCGCCCAAGTAGGATATAGGATTCCGCCGAAGAATCTCCGCCACGGCCGAGGTTTGAGTCCGGGCCCTGGGATTATGAAGCTGGTTCTCTAGACTACGTAAAAACCTGGTCCCTTGATTGGAATTGAAAATACTAAACGTAAAAACTCTCTGCTTTAATGCCTGTAAGTCCCATTCACTACTTGCATCAGGTATATCTGTGAAACTGGCCTAATTTGAAGATCGTTTTTTTATATTACTTTAGGCCTCCCTCTCCCATTTACATATTATTTATTTGAAGCTAAATAATAAAAATAACCAACTTCCACTCTTGTGAACGTGTGATTTGGCTTCACTTACTTGCAATCACTGGGATTTGCATTCCAGATGCTGCTTATTTCGGACTCTGGGAAAAGTAAACGAGCAGCTGGAAACGCATTGTTGCCTTCAAGCCCCATGCGGATTTATCCCCGGACAGCTCTGCACCACCCTGGCCCACTGGAACTCCGCCAGAATAAATGAAATATTAAACAGAATACCGAGGATAGAGCAACTTTGGCTTAGAGTGATTTTTTAATTATTAACCAGCGTGAGTTACATTTTTTCATCTCACCTTCACGCGAACGTCACAAGTCAGTAAGCCTGCATTTTTCACTTCGCTTCCGTCCCGTTTGTAGAGTTATATTCAAAGGCCTCCTGGGAATTAGAGACTCAACGTTAGCATCGAACGGCGTAGTGACGCAATGGCTTCAAGCAGCCGACAGAACACACTTGCATTGGACCCGAGTTCACTCGGTGAAAAAAATACATATATACTACTTACTCTAAAAATATCCATACCTTAATATTGAGAAAGAAAAACGTTGGCTCTTTTAATGTAGCATTCAGTTTTAATTGGGGGAATTGTTTACTACAGACAATAATTAAAATTTCCGTGGCACATCTACCATGTTATGCCATTTACTTTCGGTGAGGGTGATGAAGAAAAATAACCAGAAATGACATTGCTATACGACATCCCTCCAAATACTTAACCTGAAATTTAACCTTACCACTATGGGACTAAAATATCTTAACTTAAATATAAGACCTTAACCACTATGGAACAGATTTACTATGAGCTACTTAGAAAACTTGGCGCATAGCATACTCTACCTATCATTCCTACTTAATGATGTTGTAATATTCGTATTCATTGACATTATATTTTTCCATAAGTACCTATCCATATTTTTTTCTTTCATCTTATAATTATGCCTCGCATAATGTTAATCACTGAAACTGCATCATAAACTCCTCTCAGGAATTGTAAATATCTAACGCAACCCCACATGATGTATTTTAATTAAAATCATGAACAGTGGTATGAAAAGCGCGCCACCGAATCTTGAATAAATCCGCATGAATCATGTTTGTATTTTTTTCAAGCCATATCGGCAAATTTAACTCGGAAACCAAATAACCAATTATAAATTGAAATTCATTTCATTGGAGGGTAATTAAATTCTTTCACTTTTTGCTTACCCACAAATACGAAGAACCAAATGCGTAGTCTTTTTTAAAACCAAGCATTATTTCAACTTAAATGTAGGAAATTAGGTGTAGGATATTGCCGTATTTTAAAGGGCACCATAAAGTAATCTAGGGTTAAAGTATACGGCTACTGCATTTTCGGTACAAATGCGCTAAAGAGATTTATTTATAGTTTATATTTGTTTAGATTATCTTTGTGGAAGGATTGTTGAAGATGTTAATTTTTTTCAGTGTAATTCTCAAAGTTTTTAAAATTTTGATTCATGTTTATCTTCATATTTTCATTTTTATGGCTTTAATTTGTTTCTTTACAGTTTAGTTCTCTCCAGACGAATTCTTTATAGAGTTTAGACCAACTGCGATAAATTATGGAATATAATAGATCCAATTAATTAACTTTTACTATCCTAGCATATATATGACGAAGAAAATAGGCTCATGTAAGCACAAAATATTTAACTATCGTATTGTATGAAATTGTCCTCTCAAGTGTTCATTCTTATTAATTTTATTACAAGAATATTGAATAGAAAAAGGAATCAATGGAATTAATTTCACTCACTTAACCGTATAATATTTGGTGTTCCATATTTCTAAAGATTTCGCATCGCCCATAAACCTCAAAAACAGCATATTTACCATCTTTTTGGTGCTTATAATCATTCCTTCTTCTCATTTTTTCTTAGATGAATAATAGTACTATTAAATTTGATTGTTTCAGGCTTGACTTCGTGGAAGTGATAGGTATCCATTTTTAATTTGATTTTTTGGGAAGGGCTCCAATAGTTTTGCTGATAGTTCGTTCCATTCCCGTATGGGCCTGTTCAAGAACGAGAACTGTTTTACATTTGTCCTTTGCGATCGGCATTTTATCTTGAACTGGTGATCATTTTTCCCCACAAAGTTTGGCTTTCTTTAAGTTCTTAAGATTATTTTTGTGAACATATCCTATGTGATATAATCCCAAATACAGGCTAACCTTATGGAGTACGTAAAGCAGTAAGATCTATGAAAAGTACCAAGTGTTTTATTCAAAATGAATAGTGCAGTTAATTAATATTAATGTCACCATATTAGCCTTCATTCAAGTAAGCTTTTTAAAAGCGTGGTGTTCAAACGGAACAATAGTATAATAATGCATCATTTTTATTTCACAAATACACGTTTATTTCAGCATATTTTTGAGCATAATTATTAGGAAACAAGTTAGTTTTTGTTGCATGGATTGTAACATAACATGGTATGATGATAAAATTTAACTGCGAAACTTGTGAAGGATAAAATACCTTTAGAGATAAAATGCCTTTAGGGTTAATTCACTCTACAAGTTTTGTAACGCTGCCATATTTTCCCACTAGCTAGAGTTTTTGTACTCGGCATCTTTCAGTAATTTGTTACTAAGATCTGAATTAGAACTTATCAAATATGTCATTTCAATTTTTAATATTTTAATTACAGAGATTTTTTCTGTTTTTTTTTCTTAATTTGCAACAGCCCTCATATGAAAATTAAATCGCAGCTTTATGTAAGTAGAAGAACTTTAAAATAAGAGGAGATTTTGGTATTAGTTTTGAGAAAGAGAAAGAGCTCTATGAATATGAGTACCATACTTTAGTTCCAAAATCATTAATCAAAGGTATCGCGAGAAGTGTTAGAAATAAAACTTAAAGCTGATTGATAGGTTTGTTATCTTTGGACTTGTTTCGTTTACGGTTCTTGCGGAACTTTCCGACCGTGCCTCTCAAAGATACCCTCGGGCAAAGCGTCCGTTAACTCTTTGTGGGTTCGTACAATCTATATTCAAAACAAAAAAATGACATCTTGTAACAAAAAAGCAACTTCTAAAACAACTTGGTAAATATCGTCTCCATATATTTATACGTACATTTTTTTAGTTGACTGCAATGGAGTAAATGAATCAACGAAAGACTATTTCGTTGAGTTCATTCGAAGGTCATTCGGTCTGGAGACCTTTCCGCAAAACACATTCACTCTCAGATGATGTATCATGGATTGATGTTCAGTGAAAATTACGTCCTGTTAAGCGCGGTAACTCTTGGACGACTGAAGAAATGCATAGAAGACTGCGCGGAAAATGGCCTTTCTTCCAATTCATTCAAGTCGTCCTCGCGATTCTGAAGTCCATTTTGATATCTTCCATTTTTCTTCTCCTCCAAAATAATTTATGGAAAATTTCTCGCGTAAAACTGCTTGTAGTCTACTGAGAGCCCACTTGCTGCCTTCGTCACTCCATTTATGTCTGCATGCAAGGGGAAGGAATACACATTGGTGGCATCATTTGCCATCACGACGGAGTTTCTTGGCTTGCGTTAGGATAGCAATTTGTCGTTGGTTAAGAGATCGTGAACGGATAAGTAACAGTCTAGCCGTTACAAAAAAAATGTAATGATGTGAATGATCTAGTCTTATTGCAGAGCTGTTGTCAAACATATTTTTCAGGAAAATTTTATTGTTTTAAATATAATCTTTTTTATTTTCAATAATTCGATAGGAGTGTAAATTTGAAAAGTTGTGATTTTCTTCTGGAGAATACAAATTTGCTGAAAATTTTAAAAATATTTTGCTATTTGTTATAAATGATTGCAACTCGATTTTTTAAATATCCTTTGTTTATGGTATTATACAGTTGAACTTAGGCATGGTGATAAAGGAGCATCTAAACCTTATAAATTGAAAATTTGGGCTCGCTAAAAATCATAGTTTCCGAGTAATTGTTGTTATTATATAATCGCCAATGGTAGGTATTTTACACTTGCGATGCATGGTCTATGGTATCTTTTATATGTAAAATTAACCCCGCTTTCACATCGCGCCATTGGTTTTTCGTTGAGTTTGTTAATGACGCAGATAATTGCTATTGTTTACATAATATGACGTTGTACTTAAGAATTCCTTTCTATCAGGCTGGAGAAGAATCTTATACGAACTTTTTTTTACGTAGAATTAACTCCCCTTCCATATGGTGAAAATTGTGTATCGCTGGGATAATTATTAAGCGAGATAATTGCTATTGCATAACGTCTGTAATGATAAAAATTCAAACTTTTATGAGATCCCCATATAATTTGCTTTATTTAATGATCTAGGAAGAGGTGGGGGGTGGGGTTGGTTGGATTGAGTCGAAAAACAATCGAATACAGCCATATTTAAAGCTGTAGTTAATTGTTTTAGTCAATTTCAAGGCTCTTTTGTTTCGCCCATTATCTCACAACTTATGATTTTATTGTTTATAGCAAAATTTGTGGCAATATTTCCCCCCTTCGTTTTCATCTAAACTAAAACAGCGTGACCTAATGGAACCTGCTTTTAGGAAGAGATTTCATCCGTGCAGGTAAAACATTTGCAAGCAAAATATAATCTGTTGAATTCTCTCGTAATTAAAACAATGTTGAGAGAAACGTAGCATTTTAGTAAAACCTTTGGGCTTCAAATTCCTAATAGAATGCAGCGTACCACCATCCTTCATTCTAATCTCCTAAAGGAAGCTTTCCAATAGTGTTCTATCCATAATATTGCTTGGATTACATTTACTTCCTGCGGTCTTCTATTCCTTAGAGAAATGAAATGCGTCTGAGATGATTTTATTGACGCTACCGACCATATTTAAAGGGAAAACTGATATTTTTAGTGCTTTCTTATCGTTTAAACCTGTTTCTAATGTAGCTAAGGTAATTTGTTTTCCGAACACAATTTACCCTTCGATTTCAGCAACCGCAACATGGTTAGAGACACACTACCACATCAGTTCATGTAAACTGCTGCGTCATTAATAATGATATTTCATTCTATAGCATAAGACAGATCGCTGGATAATGTTATGGATGTCCAAAGTTAACTCGTGTGAAGGCTGGATTTTCAAAGAGAGTAAATTTGACGTCCGGAGAAGTGAGGGCAAAGAGCCATAATTATTTAAAATGGAAAGTATACCGACCCACCTCACCCTTAGCTAGGAACATGCATTCCGTTTAGGAAAATGAGCAATAATTTTCAAACGGCTTTTTTACGCTTTTTCAAAATTAATAATCTGTAGATAATCAAATTTGTAGTGTGAACGACCAGTCGTGCTACTTATGCTTCACAATAGTTATTTCTGGTTCGTTATAACGAAGACGATATGATATAGTTACTTGTAATATGCTTGCTGTGCATTCCTTGGCATCGTTACACAAATAAATGATGCCTCGAGAGTTTTTGGTCAGTTGTCAACACCCTTTCAATGTCATTTTGAACTCAAAGGAGAGGACCTCCGCTTACAGGCAACTTATCCAAGTTCGCTACAGTTTTAACCGTGAATTAAAGAAGGGAGTAGATGCCGTATTGACGCACGATAGTGAAGCCTGTTTTTTTCATGAAAAATATTCCTTCGAAGACGGCATTCACACGCAATTTGTCGGTAAATGTAACGAAATACGCAGTTTTTTAAACTATTTCTATCCTGAATTTCCCATATTAAGCTATATGGTCGCGCCACACTCTCGTTAGGTACCCATGTCTTTGGCGTATTAACTGCAAAAATGATCAATTAAATATGGCAGATTACGCCTTACCTATAATGGCTTCAATATTCCTTTCTCCTATCGAATGGGTCTATCTGTTTCTCTTCTTTAAATCTATGAATTTTACCGTGCCACTAAGCACAACAGGCGAGAAGTTCAGAGTTCCGGAAATAAAAAAAAACTTGGCGGAGGATGAAAAATTCAAATAGCAAAAGGTCAGTGGCGTCAGGACATAAATTTGTCGGAGGTGCGTCCGTAAATTTCAGAATCGGCCCAGTCATTAACCTCTTTTCCCCTCCCCCCCTCCCACAGTGCACCTTTTAGCTTTTCTACACCCTCCACGGAAGTAATCCTCAACCCGCATCGCACACTACGATCGTTCGTAGCTCTTACAGTTTCCCCCGCTGCCCTTTCCGCATATCCCGCCGACCCCGCGCGCCGGTTTTAAAGGCAAAGCACACCCCCCCCCCCCCCGGGTACCCTATTACTTAGCCCCATCCTCATACCCCCCCTGTCCAACCTTCTCCATTTTCAAAGCACAACACAACCCAACCCTTACTCCACCATCAAAACCAACCACCCTCTTCCCCTTGCAATCCCGGGCCCACGTACTTAACGCTTGGTCAAATGAGTTCCACGGTTTTTTTTTAAATTAATCGGCCCTTCTCCCGAGCCCTGGGTAATTATTAAACCTCAGGAAAGAGAGTCTCAAATTGAGAATGCACACACTAACCCCTCACCTCTGCACCTCCCACTCTAGCACCCCCACACCCTCAAGCACCCTCCACCCCATAGGTATTTCTATCCCCTTCCACGCCAATCTCGATGCCATCCCAACCCACCAAAATAAAGACTGTGAAGTTACGTCAAAGTACGGTGCATTGCGGGAATGGCTTAGTGACACACATATTGGTCCACATAGTATCCCGCAAGCCACCGCTAGGGTGCATGGCAGGGGTCAGGTTTTCACCAACATGCACTAAACTATGTATTACTTACGTCAATGAAGCTACGACTTTTGATACAATGGCAAAGAGCCACAAATACCTGTCAGGAGGGGAAAAAGTGCACCACGGCTCACATGTTACCCTCCAATGTAACTAAATGTAAGTGTTAATGTGGTCCCCCCATAAAATAACTTAAATGTAATTTCATTGATGATATTCTGTTTACTAAAAGACGAACTTGTCTATCGTAAGATAAGAATGACCAAATCTTACCTTTCCGCAATATTTTCTTCGCAATTCAAATTTAAAGTTACTCAGTGTTAAGCGAGAATGGGGGAAGCATATGGAAAATAGTAGTCTTTATACGGTAAACTGTTTCTAAGAAGTGAAAACTTTGAAACCTGAATAAAAATATAATGTAGACACCCTACTATTTCATTTTAATAGTAATTAGCAAACTAATAAAAAACTGTTCAAGACAATACCGTTGTTTATAAAAAATGGCGCTGAAGCCGGGTTTTATGGTCGAAATAAAGTGTTCATTAAAAATATAATCGTCGAATCATCTGTAGTTGGTACATTGATTACGTTACTCAATAGTTAAGGGCTGTTTAAGGGGAAATCAACATTTTTTAAACAGTGCAAGCGAAAAGGTGGAATTCATTATTCGTTTTGACTTTCCATTTTTGCTACTACATACTAAGTACATAAAAGCATTGGGAGACAAAATTTGTATTCACGTTGACAATGCCACTGACATAGTACCTGGCAGTGGCATTGGTGCCTGATAAAAATCCCTTCTTTCCCAACTCTTAGTTCTGGTTTTTTCAATCGCTGGCTAATTATTATTTTCGAAATAAAAGCCTGAGTTAATATACTCTCCCATCGAAGCCCACGTTACCTGACTAACAGTCTAATGTATTACACAATATCCAAACTCTAACTTGTCCTCAAGTTGACATAGATTACATCATCTTGCTGTTATCATTCACTCATTAAAGTTATCATCCGGTTAAAGGTAGGCTTTAATGGAAGTCATCAATGGAAAAATCATCCAGATATTTACACGTGCTGGGCCATATCTACCTCAAATATTTCTTTCTTCGTCTCAGCACACGTCCTACCCTTCTTCATCCAACCCGTAAAGCCTATTCTCTTCCTTCCCCTTCCTCGCTTGCCAAACATCCATCCCTCAATCACGGCCTTGAGCAACCCGTTTTTCATCAATACCTCTACCAGCCACCTACCCTGCCTCCCCCTAATCATATCCAGAAGCTTCCTCTCCACGCCAAACTTGTCAAGCACTTCCTCATTCTTCTTCCTTTCCATCCACCGCACCTTCACCATCCTCCTCCACACCCACATCTTGAACGCTTGCAGCATATTTTCGTCTTCCTTTCTGTGAGTCCACGTTTCTGCCCCATACAATGCCACACTCCATTTAAAACTCTCATCCACCACTTCTTTATATCCTTATCCAAGGCCCCCGTCTACGTGCCCCCCCACGTAGCACGTAGCACGTAGCCCCCAAGGCTACGTGCTACAAATAAATGCTTCCTATGCTAGCGCTATTCTCCTCCTTGTGTTTTTGCTACTATGCCCATTTTATTCTAGACTGCTACCAATGTAAACGTTAACCAGACATTATAGAACCTGACCTTAAATGGGTCTCCCATTTGGTCATTCCGGGAGAGTCGGAGAGATCCAGGAAGCTGTCCGTGGGAAGGTGGCAGGGGTCTGAGGTCAGGCAGGGAGGAGGGTGGCCGCTTGAGACAGGGAATGGCGAGGTGGTGAGTGAATACGTGTTGGTGAGTGGCGTTGTTGAGTCGCCGGTCGCGCGGAATGACTGCGATGAGTGGAGTAAGGGCGGGCGGGGTGCGTGCAGGAAATGAAGCGTTGCGGGTCTCCGTGGAGCAGCCCCGTTGAGGGTTTCCGTGTCCAAAATCGTGTTGTAATTTCCATTTCACTCAATGGGATCTTTCCATTCAAGGTGTTGAAGTTATCGCTGAGCGGAAAACGTAATTGCGGTTCAGAGCACACGGACGGCGTTAAATGGAAAGATGTTCGCTTGCGAAACGTTTGGAAACCCTTCGGTAGGCGGCATTGTGTGGGTGCACAACAATCATGACAGAATGTTTTGTGTATAGTTTACGTATTCGTCCCAACTAAGCATGTATAAACGTATGGTTTTTGCCGCAGCGCAAAAAGTTATCCAAGTTTTACGCCGTTGCTGACAATGAACAAAAAACCAACCATGGCGGATACGATTATCGAAGTTCTTTTGATGTTTAGCGCTGCTCCAGTTTGGGTTTGAAATGCGCTGCCCAGTGCGGAGGGTGTGAAACGAATAGAAAGCACTTGTACTACAAAATGTTGCTTTAAAAGTAAAAGTAAAGCTGTGTACTACAAAGTGAGCAGCGCACTATATCGAATAAAAAGCTCGTAGTCACATGAGCGAAAGAAGAGAGTAACGATGAGAGAACGTAAACTTTTGTTATGATTGTGGATTCCGTTTGGCGCAAATAACTAACAAGGGGAGACTACGTACCATGCTACGCTTCTGGGAATGTCATATTTTTTATGATGTTCGGAATGCCGAATGCTGCTAGGAATACGTCGTGGTTTGGTTGAATAGGCTTTAGTTTAGCCGTAATAAATTAATTTCTATTCATTATTTTCAGAGCGCTAAACATAAGCTAAGGACACCACACCTTAATCAGCGAGCTCAGGTGGTCCAGTGGTTACGGTTGTCGACTCCTGAGTCGAGGGTCGTCGGTTCGAGTCCAATTGACGCAACTTTTTTTTCTTCTCTATTTCATTCATTTTCAATTTTTCTATTATTTTGCATTGCAACTAGTCTCACCGGACGAAGGAACATTTTTCAACCGTCTCTTCGAAATAATGTATTGACGTCGTATTCCGAACGCTGAAGCATGACATAGAGTAGCAACCCTAGGGTGCACTCACCAATTTAAGTGTCCATTGATTATAGTGATCAACTTCCTAATCGCCATGGAACACAACGATTTCATATGGGTGCATTCACATTAATGCTTGAGGTCTGAAGACACCAGCATGCGTAAATTAGATGTAGAAGAACGCGTAAAGAATAATAATTACCTTATTATCAACCGCTCTCATATAACTGAAAAAGAAATAAAATTACTTGGTATGTAAGTACTAAAATAAAAGTGAAGGATAAATCTTATATGTCCTATCCACAAAAAATTATGTTATCACACGCAAGTGTCAGAAGGAATAAAAATTAGGATGGTGGGGTTTTCCAAAAGTTGGCCATTTCAAACCCTCCGCCTACTCCGCTCTTTCCTAATCCCTGACACCCTGAAATTTCGTTCTCTTTCCTTCGTTGGCACGGTTTAAATGGACTCACTTCGGCTACGCATGCGCTCCAGTGAACACTGTTTCTACTTTGGTGGCAGCGTTCGTAAACGAGTAGTTTTCTTTTTCTGGTGAGCATTGTGTTTTTTTCGTGAGTGAAAAGGTGCCCGAGTAACTTTCAATAACGAACCTCGACCTGGAGATAATTTTTTGTCATCCGAGGTAATCAACAGTGAAGTGTACCTTAATTCGTGACCAATGGATAAAGCAAGCACATCCAGGGAAATAATTCCATCGGAGGAAGAAGCGAATACAGGATGCCTTCTTGATTGTTCCAGAGAAGTTACTTACAAGGTAAGCCAATAGTATAGCGATGTATCATAACATGTATACTATTGAATATAGTATCTGATGTGCTGGTGCTAGAAATATTGCGTATTCCTGCATTGCGTATTCCTCCATTGCGTATTCCTGCAAAGACAGTACATAATTTGCACGAGGTTTTTTTTAGCTAAACAAGGTACATCTAGATTGATAAAATGGCATACTTGTTGAATAGTTTTATCATATTTCTGCTAAAAAATTAAATTTTATATCTCACAGATACTCTAAGGGAAAAGAATGTTATTAAGGACCCCTTAGATGTCGAAGTATCGAGAAAGGCTCGTTAAATTGGAGAGAGAGCTGTGGACATGTTGCTGGATATTCTAGAGGAGAACATGTTCGTTGATGAGGAAGAATTATTCCTTGAAAACGAAGATGTAGACGCAGACTTTGCTCATGATTGTGAGAGCGAAGAAGAATCGGAAGAAAGCAGTTCCCCCCCATCGCAAAGTGCTAGTGAATCTTACGAGCCTTCACCAAAATCTCCAAAATTCGTTCGCGTTTCACTGGATACCAAAATTCGTGTGATTAATCTTGCAAAAGAACATCCTAATTGGTCGCTAGGTACCCTTCAGGAACGAGGATCCCATTTATTGAGGCGCAAATTTCAATTGAAAATGTGGAGTAGAGACATTGAAAATGGAGGAACGCGTTTAGATAAGTATGACATGATAAAGAAATGCACTTACGAAAGATTTTGTGAAGCGAGAAAAAGAAAGGAACATGTCACTTCAAGATCACTTCAGCAGTGGGCATTAACCGTGGCTTATCAGCATATATCTCCGGAATTCCCATTTTCTGCCTCGAGATCCTGGCTGATTAAATTCAAAAAGGAATATAAAATTAGGCAACGAAAAGTGACAAACTATGTCTCTCATAGAGATGTTTCGTCATTCGAGGAAATACTGATGAGTGCCGACGTGTTCCAAAAGCAAGTGAGTAAGGTGATTACAGACTATGACCCAGATTACATCATAAATACGGACCAAACTGGGTGTGAATACCGAGTTGACATTAAAAGAACATTAAGTCATCAGGGTGAAAAAGATGTGCTCTTATGTACCGGAGACAGGAACAAAGTTACTCATTCATACACTGCGCAATACACTATCACTGCATCTGGTAAACTTTTACCGAAAGTCTTCCTGTGCATGCAGGAAATAGGAGGAGCATTCGGCCCGAGAGTGTGGAGGAATGTAGAAGAGTTGGAGAATAGATGGAAGAACGTTGTCGTGACCTCCTCCAAATCAGGAAAATTAACAGCAGACCTGTTCAAACTCTTTTTGAAGAATGTAGTGAAACCATACGTTTCCACAAATCGTTTCCTTCTTTTGTTAGATTCATGGGGAGGACAAACAAACCCTTCCATATATGACGAAATATTTACGGATGAAAATGACCTGCCAACATGCCAGTTAAAAATTATTCCCCCAAAATGCACCCCTATATGCCAACCCTGCGACGTGTATTTTTACCGCCAAGTGAAGCAGTTCATATCAAGATTGCAAAACTGCACATTTCTACTTCAAGAGAACCGAGAAATAAGTTCCAGGGAAGACGAAATTCGAATTCATTCACTAATGCACGACCAACTGTCTTCACCCAAATTTACTAGCATGCTACAGTACGCATGGTATGCGTCAAAGCTAGTAAACACCAGAAGTTTTTTCCAAAATGTTCGCCAGGTCTGTTTCCCAGACGAAGTGCCAAGAACGATTTGTAGGTGTGGTGGGCAGTGTTTCATTAGGTGCTCTTGGTGCGCCATTATCATGTGCTTCAGCTGTTTTTATGATAAGTACCACCCAAGCACATGTACCTACGAACTTCCTGTGGATGTAAACAACTAAAAAAGTTGTGTCCGAAATGGGACAAAATTTGCGCTATGCAACGATTTGAAGAATTAACTTCATTTTTCTTGGTGTAAATAACAATGGACCACCTTCGGGCGACAAAGGACGCTCATATACACTTGACGCTTGCGCAGGGGGTGAGTAGGGGTGGGAAAGGGAAGGAAGGAGAAGAAAGATGGTCAGCGAACGACCTTTGCTGGCAGGGGAGAGGAAAGTGAATTAACTTCCAGGGTGTCAGGGATTAGGAGAGAGCGGAGGCGGCGGAGGGTTTTAAAACAGCCAACTCTTGGAAAACCCCATCATCCTGAGCTTGGGACAAAGCGGGCGGCGGTCTTTTGGTCGCTTGGTGAACGGTGGAAAGTAGCGGAGGGCGGCGGACGCGGGAGTTGGGGACTAACGGAACTTCGTTCTCGGTGAAGGTACAGATTCTATTATCTCTAGAGCGTCTTTATCCTTAATTCATGGGATGGAAATTTTTAAATTTTGTTTCTTTTCAATATGTTCAAATGACACACAACATCGCCGGAATATTCCCAAATAAATGTAATTTTTATTCCTTCTGACACTTGCGTGTGATAACATAATTTTTTGTGGATAGGACATATAAGATTTATCCTTCACTTTTATTTTAGTACTTACATACCAAGTAATTTTATTTCTTTTTCAGTTATATGAGAGCGGTTGATAATAAGGTAATTATTATTCTTTACGCGTTCTTCTACATCTAATTTACGCATGCTGGTGTCTTCAGACCTCAAGCATTAATGTGAATGCACCCATATGAAATCGTTGTGTTCCATGGCGATTAGGAAGTTGATCACTATAATCAATGGACACTTAAATTGGTGAGTGCACCCTAGGGTTGCTACTCTATGTCATGCTTCAGCGTTCGGAATACGACGTCAATACATTATTTCGAAGAGACGGTTGAAAAATGTTCCTTCGTCCGGTGAGACTAGTTGCAATGCAAAATAATAGAAAAATTGAAAATGAATGAAATAGAGAAGAAAAAAAAGTTGCGTCAATTGGACTCGAACCGACGACCCTCGACTCAGGAGTCGACAACCGTAACCACTGGACCACCTGAGCTCGCTGATTAAGGTGTGGTGTCCTTAGCTTATGTTTAGCGCTCTGAAAATAATGAATAGAAATTAATTTATTACGGCTAAACTAAAGCCTATTCAACCAAACCACGACGTATTCCTAGCAGCATTCGGCATTCCGAACATCATAAAAAATATGACATTCCCAGAAGCGTAGCATGGTACGTAGTCTCCCCTTGTAAGTATTTTCCAGCCGCCTGTCATATGTTATTACTTTTAATTTTAATGTTCTATAGGTATAATTTTGTAGGTTAGAACGTGCAATTGTGGTACTATAGTTTTTAAAACGTTTTTTTATCTGCCTCGTTGGAACGAATATTAAAATATGTAATTATTCGTAATTAGTTTTAAGGTTGCAGTGCATTCCTTTACATTGCTACACTTATGACTGATGCCTTGATATATTGTGGTTAGTTGTTACAAGAGTTACTGACATTAAAGTTTCGACAGACGGTGTAACGTATGATATGAATTGTGTTGTTGATCCTGGGTTGCTGGGGAGTTGTTGATAAAAAGGAAAGGGGATTGTTGGGGAGGATTGGATTTGGAGAGGATGCTGGATGCATCAAGAAAAATTTTATGGAAAGAATAAAGAGTTTTGAAACGAAAATAAACGTCTGACGTGACAGATGGAGGTAAGAACCCACTTTTCTGGCGACGAGGACGGGATATTCGTCACGGGTTTAAAAAAAATAGCCCGTGGAACGTGGAAAAACGCAGCGGCCGGATTGAAGGCGTGAATCGGAATCGGAGGGCATCGGAAAAAAAAGCCCGTGGAATGTGAAAGAACGCAGCGGCCGGATTGAACGCGTGAATCGGAATCGGAGGGCATCGAAAAAAAAGCCCGTGGAACGTGAAAAAACGCAGCTGCCGGATTGAACGTGTGAATCGGAATCGGAATCGGAAGAATCGGAATTTGGGAACGGATTAATTGGATCTACGGTTGCCGGTTTGAGGAAGCTGACTGGAGGCGGTATCTGCTTCAAGGAAGGACGCAACATTGAGTGACGAAGTTGGAGCTGCGAGCAAAGACGTCTTGGTTTCTTCCTGCCGGCGGTTGGAAGTCGAGTTGCGGAAGAAGTGGACGGGCTGCAGTTGTTCGTGTTAGTGTGGCGCCATTTGGCAAAGGGGTACTAAAACGGGATCTCAGCAAAATTTTGTTCAGTGATGTAAGTATTTAAACATCCCTGGACAAAATTCTTTAAACGGTGGAGGAAGACTGTAACGTATGATATGAATTGTGTTGTTGATGCTGGGTTGCTGGGGAGTTGTTGATAAAAAGGAAAGGGGATTGTTGGGGAGGATTGGATTTGGAGAGGATGCTGGATGCATCAAGAAACATTGTAATGGAAAGAATAAAGAGTTTTGAAACGAAAATAAACGTCTGACGTTACAACGGTAAAGATATGCAAGGAAAGAACAGGGGGAATCAATGTGGTGAATATTTTGGTTGCTAGGTTACAGTTTGATGAAGTCAGGCCCTCCTTATCAACCTCAATTGTCAAAGCCATGGTTAAAAATTGAAGTGTGTGGAATATACAGGACAGCGATTTAATGAGAGACGAGTACAAGTTCCACCAAGTTAGATTTTTTTTAATGAAATATACGGGAGAATATGTATATTGTTCAAGGTGAATCATCTGAGAATGAATATAGACAAAACGAAAATAGGTGGGAATTGCGATGTCAATCGAGGATTACTCTCGAAATGACATGGCTGGAAATTGTGCATTATACATAGTAGCGATGATTTAATGATATTCTCTATATGTTCACTATATTAAGCTATAGAGCTTTCCTTTTGCTGATATTTCGACCGCCTGAGTTAGCTAGAGCAAGATATTTTTCCAGCCGTTTCTAATGCCGTATCCGAAATTATTTTTTAATGCAATCATTTGTAAGAAGCATGGAATAAAAGAAATAAATAGATGTTGTAAATCTTTTTACGGCTGAAACTCTCATTGGTTAACTAAATATCTATCTTACAGACTTAAGTTTGACTTTAAGTTTGACGCTCGAATACGTTCACAACCGAAGGTTTTGTTTTGCTGTTTCATAAAATTTATTTCGGTGAATAATGCTGTTTTTTAATAATTGATGAAACATACGAACTGCACATCGTTTCATTTCTGACACGATATATACGTCATAACCTCCACATTTGTCTTGGCGAATTTCTCGAAGAATAGAACGGAAAGTTTTTAACATTTTAATATATCGGTTTACGGTGGTAAATTTCAAGTTCTTATCACCGGCATACTGCAGTCCTTCAAGCCATTCCATTCCCCGGTAAAATGCTCCTTTCCCAATCCTCCCTTTATTGGTCCTAGGCTCTCATCATCCGATCCTACCCTCGGGACTTCCATTCTATTACTTTTCCAACAAATTCCTTTTGTGTCATTGTGAGCTCAATCCATTTGGTTCTTCTTTGCTTCTCTGCGCTCCAAATGGACCGCTTCTCCCTAGCCCCTTTGTGTGCGTCTTTTGTTTCTCATTTTTTCATCCCATTTGATCTTGAGTTTTACACATCCATTTCTCCTTGTGTAGCTTCCCCGTAGGCTCGTACCTCTGAGCCCTTGAGAGGTGCGTTCCACACTGATGTTTATACGTGCACTTTCACTTGTTTACTTTGCTTTGTATCCTCGAAATTCATCCCTTTTGATAGCGGACACTTCACCATGAACGCCTTCCTTCGGTGAGCTATTCTGTTCCCGATTACCTACGTGCTTCTTAAATCATGTATCGTTTGTATTAAGGTCCAAGGACCCTCTTTGATCTCATTTCTTTCATCTTAGTCTCCCTGATTTCTCTCTTTTATTGTTTTTCCCGGTATTTATTCTTTTTGTGACCATTTAGTTGTTACTCTTTGCTTGAAAGTAGATCTAATATTTTCCATTCCCCTGTGGAAGCGGTATCATTTGCAAAACAGAATATGAATTTTGCCCATATTAAGATGAATTCCTGTAATTCCCCTTTCTACAAAATCAATAGGGAGCTTAGTTGGCTAGTGAATTTATTACGTAAGATATATCCCTATTAACCATGGAAT
Organism: Pyrrhosoma nymphula; assembly: GCA_963573305.1. Lineage (NCBI taxonomy): Eukaryota > Metazoa > Arthropoda > Insecta > Odonata > Coenagrionidae > Pyrrhosoma > Pyrrhosoma nymphula. The sequence goes on along the minus strand of OY754332.1, from coordinate 96,504,377 downwards.
GCAAAAGAACATGAACTTCTATGCCAGCCAGGATTTAGGCCACCCCGGTGACCAAATGTGGGTGGAAATAGTGGTGAATGTGATGGAAAGATTCTAGGGTGTTCCACCGGGTCCGGAGTTCCATCCCTGTTTGACGTTTCAAATAATTGACTCATCTTCATGTTCAGGGAGAAATTTCCACAGGAAAAAATCGGTCTGAAATCGAACCACGGACCTATGGCTTGCCGGGGCAATGCACAGAAATTTCCACAGGAAAAAAACGATTTTTTTCCTGAGGCAATTTCTCCGTTTTTTCGTAGCCATATTTGCGGTCGTCATGAATATATTCATTTGTGGCCTAGCACGGCATAAGTGCCGGTATAGGATGCAATCGCATGGGTTGTGGCTTCCTTGAAGTCCGTTGCTCCCGTGCGTTGTCATTGATGTTCAGGGCTTCTTGATTTGTAAGCTCTGACGAAGAGCGAGTCGTTTTGCCATTTGCCGACTACGGATACGCTTTAGTCACATGACTACTGCGGATACGCTTTTCACTGTGATGCGTGCCTTTACCTCACCCATTTTGAGCTATCTTAAGTTGTATGGATAACTTCAAGTGGATTAATTTACAAAATTAGGTTTTATCTACAAGAAGCCAAAACGGTGATGCTTGTTTAAAATAAGGTATTCATCGAACAATTGTGTTATCATCTAATAATTAGTTTACGACAGTAAGATTTCATTATTTACTTTGTTGAACACTTGGAAACATCCAGAACACCCAATAATCGAGCAATTGAGTACATGCCGCGAATGGGAAACCTGACCCAATAATTCAACGTGCGAAAATTTCGTAGGTGCCAGCCAATGTACCTATATCTATTATTCGCGTATCAATTGATTTAATTTAATCCAGCTTCTGATAACCTAGCACTGAATCAAAATCTTAACTCATTTTGTGAGGTTTTACCGAATGATAGAGAGCCCTTTACAAGCGACGGGACGCCGCGGCTGAGCGGGCGTTGTTATCGCCACCCTGCAGCGGCTGTCGGGCGAGGCTCGAAACGACGACCAACTGAACGTCCTGCTGCAGGCGACATGCGTCTGCCTTGATGGCGAGCACGTTGCATGCGACGAACAAACCGCACGATCCCAGCCCGAGTCCGCGTTGCCTTTGCCTTGTGTACATCTTGTTCGGCCACGACGCAAGTATGAACACATTCATAGACGGTAAATACATATGAAAATGGTATAAAAGTATTTTTTATGAGTAAGTTATAGTTTTCAAAGCAAAAGCACCCCTCGTACTAATTTGAGAAATAAATCAATCGAATAAATGCGAGCAGAAATAAAAGTTAGCAAAGGAATAGTTGATTTCTTTAAAATCTATTAAAATAGATAGATTAAAAAAGCAGAGTTGTTTTTTACATAATAGCATTTTTAAATAGAAAGAGCCACCGAATGTTGAAATTTTTGCAACGGGTGAGCAGGACTATGACCTCTGCGGCATTTAAAACATCATGATTTTGTGAATATCATAAATAAATATGTAAATGGATTGAAACAATTTGTGTGAGTAAACTATGATTAGCAAAGCAAAAGTATCCATCGTACTGATTGGAAAAAAGTCAATGGGATTAAGAACAGCAGTAATAATAAATCAGCAGAGTGTTGATTTATTTCTTTATAATCTATTAAAAATAGAGCGAGCAGTTCTCTTTTTAATCCATAGAAGCATTTTTTTTAAATAAAGTCAGCTACTGACAATTGAAATAATTGCAAAGGATATGCCGAACTATGACAACTGCGGCAGTTTTATGTATCATAATTATGGTAACATCAGGGAGTAATACTGAATGAGAGATGATGTTATTTGAAATTGTCTCTGAAGCGATAGATACAAGAAACAAAAACGGAGAAATTACAAAATAGTATATGAAGATATGGAGGAACACATGACAAATGATTAACAACATCGATGTAGCAACTAGCTCAGTGAGGAGACACTTAAGGGAACAAAAAAAGATCACTGAGGATAATGGTAAGAGGTATACAAGAAGAGGAGTGCGAATTGTAACTGAAAAATATAAGATGGGTAAAGAAATTGGAGAAATCAAATAGTAAAAACAAAACGGTAAAAACCTTTGGAAGACAGCTCAGTGGAAAAAGTATAGCAAGGTTAATAAAGATGAACGTCGGCTGCTGAAGTTGTTATCTGAGTATGACATACCATTAGGATAGTAGAAGAATTAATAGCAAGGCATTCCGAGCGGATTAAATGAGCAAGGAAATTACTGAGGAGCTCGGGGATATAAACAAAGGAACTCTACGCGGCTAAATAAAAGCAATTAAAGGAAGAAATTGGTGAATGCAATGAGTGTAATGAAGAGTTAATGGCTGATAGACCATAGATTCAAAAGAGGACAAGTCCCTAGAGGAGAAAGGATAAGGTATTTTTGAGTTTTTTGTCAGATTAGTCCGAAATTCTTAATATTTTGAGAGAGAGTGAAGAATGCTCAGTTATCCTTTACTCTACGGTTTTACTAGTTAATGCTGTTGCTACAAAAGTGAAAAAGTATGAGAACCTGATTTGATTGGTCCTCTATTTTTAATAGTAAAGGGCAGCAACCTGCCACGATGGAAACACCCAGTCACCGAAGCTAAGCATTGCTGGGCTCGGCTCGCGTTTGGAGGGGTGAACCTTCGATTCGTTCGAGTGCTGTTTCCCTGTCTGTGCGTGGCAGACATATGTGTGAAATGACCTTAGTCGTCGGAGCACGTTAAACAAAAATACTGCCAGTACTGGAATAGTAAATAACAGAAAAATTGTGATGAAAGCAGTACTTGGCCTAAATATAATGTTTAGCGTTTGATGCATACAAATTATCGAGAAAAATCAATTATATTTCAAAGGCCCCTGAACAATTCAAAATGAATATGATGAACGAAAAACATGACTATTTAAAACTTGTTTAAAACGGGGCTCCACCTAAACTAAAATTCCCACACTTTGCAGGAAGGACAAGCGAATGTTGGATTTAAAACCAGAATTCTGCAAAAGAGTGACGTGGCAATTGGTTATAAATTGGAAAATAGACTATAAGATGTATTTATAGACAATAAAATGATAATGCAGTGAATTTAGAAGAGTCCTCAAAGAAACTAAATTATTGCAAATGAGGCAATCACGAGGGGAGGCCGACAACATGACGCAGGGTGGACGCATGACAGTTGCACGTGAGATATACGCCCAAATAAGCAATGAACTCCATTCAGCGATTGCTAGTTATTCATTTACCCTTTGTTCCCTTCCTCTCATTATCCACATTCGCCGAACGTCGCACGGTGTTACGCAGTGAAAATTACATTCACCTGGACTGGGAAATTAACCCTGATCCCCCGATTTTGCACCAAGAACATTTAAGCCTCCCATACGTCCAACTCTATATTGTATTTCAGAGAGACTATATAATAACTAGATATTTTCACAATCACCGTGCAAACTACGTGACGTAGTTCTAATGCTCGTGCGCATCACGCTACTCTCCACGAGATTAAAGCTACTCCGATACACATGGGTTACCAGCATCGGTGATTATAAACTCTGAAACGGTCATATATAAGCAGAATAAATTTATTAATCCTGGAGCCGATGAAATTCGAAAGGAACTTGACTCCTATGAAGGTAATACGGTCATCTTGGTGACACCTACCGGGTGAAAGAGTGGGTAGATTAACACTCGAGCGCACGTGTGTTCCGGTTGAAAGCTTGGCACATACACATTCTCGAGTGCTACGTCACCAAAACGCATCCACCACGAGTAATGAATGACCTGATGTTTTCCCGGTGTGCATCATCTGAAGGTATGTCTCTTGGGGTGTCGCACTAGGTCAGGTCCATCTCTCTCTGCCTAAGTTTTGGACAACGACTCGCTCTTCGTCAGAGCTTACAAATCAAGAAGCCCTGAACATCAATGACAACGCACGGGAGCAACGGACTTCAAGGAAGCCACAACCCATGCGATTGCATCCTATACCGGCACTTATGCCGTGCTAGGCCACAAATGAATATATTCATGACGACCGCAAATATGGCTACGAAAAAACGGAGAAATTGCCTCAGGAAAAAAATCGTTTTTTTCCTGTGGAAATTTCTGTGCATTGCCCCGGCAAGCCATAGGTCCGTGGTTCGATTTCAGACCGATTTTTTCCTGTGGAAATTTCTCCCTGAACATGAAGATGAGTCAATTATTTGAAACGTCAAACAGGGATGGAACTCCGGACCCGGTGGAACACCCTAGAATCTTTCCATCACATTCACCACTATTTCCACCCACATTTGGTCACCGGGGTGGCCTAAATCCTGGCTGGCATAGAAGTTCATGTTTCATCTTCATGTTCAGTCATCTTTCATCATATAAATTAGTTTGTTAGTTAGTTTACACCGCGGTAGTAGAATAGAGAAGGTCTGGACACTTGCCGCCCCGGCATATTCTCTTAATGAATTCGTTCCCTGCGGAGACCGATAGAGGCACCACCCATCCCAGAGGGCAAGATCCCCCGGCTTGGCTACAACTTTGGAGGACACGGGGGCTTAACTATACGCTGATGGTGCACCCATCGAAGTACACTTAATTTTAAAACTAACCACAAATTAGTAGAAACGCGTAATTGATCGGTTAATAATGAATGTAAGGACATAATACCTGCAATATTAACTCAAAGTCAGTCCCTTGGAGGAAGTAACACGCGTTGGATTAGTTACCTTTGTAGAAGCAGACGAAAGGCGGGAATTTGTTTATGGAAATGCTCTGACGAAAACATAACCAACACCATTTTTTTGACGCGCCGTGTTGGATCTTCCTTTGTTTTCTGCTTCTAATGTTTAAAGAGAGAGGTCAATGTTTGATAACTATTAATGTACGAATAGACGGCTAAATGTTGGCAAACTGATGAATGTGAGCTAAATCTATACTTTATTTAGTTTCACGTTTCATTTGATACGCATTTTTGACAATCGTAGTAAGAGAAACATATCAAAGACAATATCCTCATGGTCCCTGTAGGATTTGCTGGCATGTAATCACCCCTGCCTTGAAGGATTATCATAATCACAATATTAATGGCGTTAGCGCACATTTGTCAGAAATTTAGATCTATAGAATATTGGATACAGAAAGCCTTTCAATACCAAGGTAGCAGTTGATATCCACACAATATCTATGTTCTCAGGAAATAACCTCTATAATATCCAAATACCCTCATATGGATATCCGAGGTTCCCCCTTGTGCAGATCCAAACAACATAGTGCCGCAGTTATAATATATGGATAAGCATAATAAATACATGGCTCCACAAAACAAAAATCAACAGTCCTTATACCTTGAACTGCTAATCAAATTGTCACCGATTTTAAATTATTAATTTCAATTACAAACCAGCGTCATACTACTGTTTTAAATATATCCACCAAGCAATGCTGTCTGGGAAATCATCTCTACGTAACTTTTAAGTTACTGCAACTACTACGGTCTTAGGGCAATACAAGTACATTAATGCACGATAAGAACATTATCTATTATTTTGATCTATTGGTTTTAAATAAAGGCATAGAACGCCACTCCAGCTAATGCTGAATGTATTGAACATCCAAGGGAACGCTAAATGTGTTTCTCACAGATATACCTACTGCCAGGAGGATGTATCGAATCGTTTATTCGACTTGAATTTTCTTTTTCTTACATTACCTATGGTCATGTTCAGTTCATGGTCCTCTTTACCACCAATGCCTTCAACAGTGTACACTCACCAATCATGCTCTGTTAAGATCCCCCTTAAAATAGTTCACATTAGTATACCAGCACAGGCAAACCATTGTCTGGACAAGTACACATTCCTGTTTTTACCTTTGTAATCTTAAGAGATCCATCTTAAGCGAATATTTGGCATCTTACTTGCCAAATATTCGCTTTGCATGAAAAATATCAACCATTGCTATCAACCATCAAATATGAAACAAATCGATGCACGCAGTAAATATAAGATTTTTTTTAAAGCTAGTACTTAATTTGTTTCAGCAAAACTGGAAAACTTAAAAATGCGTATAAAACCTTATAAACACGCATTATTATTTAAAATCAATAATGTGGTTGTTTTTTTCAAATAATTTTTCAAACAATACCAGTTTTAAAAACGTCCAAAATGGTTGAGTTTTCATGGGGTTATGGCGAATTTTTCCGCGTGCCGCCGATTTTAAGTGGCGTTTTCAGTTTTTGTCTCGCGCGCGCGTCTCTCGTCGGCTATCCCCACCACCACTCCCGCTACGGTCGCTCTGAATACGCTCCACTATTTACGCTATTTTAAGTTACTAGAAAGCTTTTTGTAACAAATTATTATGACTTTTAAAAATATGTCTTTGACTAACTAATGCCGTTGGACTCATTTATTAATTTCTATTGACAAAGCGGCTGCGAATTTTTAAAAACAAATTCCTAGCTCGGGCCTTATGGGTCGTAGGGTACATTTTTAAATCTATGAAGCCAACTTTTGATTTATTATTTATTATGAAAGTTAGTTACTTACGCAGTGAGAAACTCCTAAAATGTACGAGCAATGCTGTGGCTCTAATTGTTTATAAAAAATTAGCCGCTTTTTGGAAGCAATAAATAAGAAGTTAACATTTAAAACTTTTCATTGATTTTCATCAACAATTGAAAACATAAACGTTCCAGAAGATAATCCGTTTTGAATTGACCCGAAAAGTTTATAAACAAATAAGTTATGTTTTTCAACATTTAGCGTCTTGGGTTAAACAAATGAACATATCTCAGCAACAAATGAATCGAATGACCTTAATAAACTCTCCATAAATTTGGAATTGGAAAAGTGTCCTTTTAAAACGATCAAATGATTAAAAAAATATTTTTGTAACAAATAATTTATTTAAACATTAGCCATTTTTTACGGTTTTTCTTAATTAGGAAATAAAAAATATTCAAATCGATTTTACCAACAATTTAATGGACTTTGAGTTACCTACAAGTTATTATGTTTTTAATTCTCTAAAAATCTTACATTTGCTAGTAGGATTAAAAAAACGTGTTTTGACCAACTTTTGGTCGCACGTAGCTCCGAGAAGACACCGAATCTTGAGTTGCAAATACATAGGAGATCTCCTTTCATCCTCTTTGCTACGTAAAACAGGTCCCATACATTCCTCAATTACATCCCTGAAATCGCTATTTTTGCTCTGTTTCTTGGACTCATAGCTCGTATAGCTCGTATTGGAACGTGTTACCACACACGTCCACAGCATTCTCACTTAACTCGCAAGTATCTAAAACTTTTTTGACACACATTGAAGAAAAAAATACACACAGGCCATCACTAAACTAATGTAAGAAAATAAATGAATGTAACATCAGCGTTAACTACAAAAAATTCATTTTCTTCTCACCCGACACACGCAAACTACCTTCAGTAATGCCCACTGACTCTTGCTCTCTCGCACCCGTGGCGTCTCCCCGAAAATAAAGCGGCGGCTTGAGGAAACGACTTCAATAAGAGGACATGGGCTCCCATGGGGTAGCATAGGGAGTGTCAGGGGTTGGTTTACACCATCATTTGACATACATTTTCTAGACAAAAACTAAAGCAGATTTTACTATTTTATTGATATATACTTTAAAATAGATATCGGATGGTTCATTTTCGTCACGGAACCAATAAATTTTCCTTACGCCGAAATATATGTTAGAGATTCAGTGATACAAAGAGGCTGACGATAAAATACAGATAAATAGAATGGAGTTAAACCTTGGAGCCTTTTCAAATGGAACAATGCAGTGAATGTAGATGATTTCAAAAGACGTAACGTTTTTTATATACCTAACATCTTTGGAAAGATAAAATTCATTCCGAGTTTGATAACATTATTTTTCATCCCTTTATAACCCTAGAATGGACTTTTGAGTTTTCAGCTTAATTCAATGCTCTGGGCAAATATTTTTCTCAAAGAATGGCACCAAATCAAGCAGGTTTATAAAAATATTTCCTATTTCCTGAATTAAAACCTCATATGTCACTTCATAAGCAGAACCGGAACCCAGCCTGTACTTTTATTTATCCTGTTTTAATACCGACTGAAATTGGGTAGAGTAATTTACAAATCTGATCTCTCCATGGTTCATTGAGATTTGTAAATAATGTAGTCTCTGTTGTATGTTTCATTAAATCTTGGTTTTAGAAGGAATCATTATCACAAACTAATATTTTCTAGAAGAAGACGGAAGTTTATTACAAGATATATGGAAACCAGGAAAACATACTTGACCGCATAGGAATCAAAAACACTAGTGGAGACAGTTCGTTGCCATCAACGAATGGTCTCCACTTGTCAAGTACGATTTCCTGGTTTTATTAGAACACGTTGTCATAAATTATCATGCTTAAATTTGATTTCCTGATTTTTTTCTGCTGTCTCAGTGACCAATGGTGTGTATTTACCCATCAATAAGGAATTGTTAAAGGAGGAACTTTCGAATCCGGCTGATAATATGGATTTTGTTCCATTATCGCTGTGTAAATTTCAATTGATATTTACGTCTGGATGGATAATATCACACACCAATTACTCTTAATACCAAGGGGATATACTGTTTATAAATTAGAAAGCCAGTGAACTCATAACAAGAGAAACGTTAGTCCGTAGTGTGAAAGTAAGTCTTTTCTCTTTTTGAGAAACTTTGCTTAGGAAATGCAAATTTAGGACAGCTGTGATAGCTGCTGCCCCAATTCTATGGTTCATAATGATAAAAACAAAACGTATTTGTACTGGTATTCTTCCGGTGTGGTCTTTTGTGTGGCTTACCCAGTCCCGTATTTCATGCTCTCCTGGAGTCATATTGGCGATGTAACTTTTTTATCGGTTTTCATGGGCGTAACTTCGACTAATCCCTGGCTACCTTGAGATTTTTGGCACTATTTTCTCTTCCCTGGGAGTGATGTGAGAAAATATTTTTTTTCATCACAGAATTTTGATCCTAGCAAAGAAAGTGAAGCCCTCTATACCGTCGTACTTTCCTCTTATGCTCGGGAAATATCGGTCTTAGCATAACAAGCGATCATTCATAGTATTTCGTGATCACATCAAGTTTTGAAATATTTAAGAGATTAGTTTAAAGCATATCTATAATGTTATTTTTATTAATTGTTCACACGGAATTCAGATAAACTAAAGAGAAATGTTGGTTGGTTTTTCATCATACGGCTTTGTTCTTTAAAATAATTGTAGATCAAAGTTTTGCTCATAACCATACCCCAAAACGGGATAGTTATGCCACGTCAGTACTAAATGACGTCACGGCGCTATCTATACTGAATCCCAGGAGTTAACTCTTAACGCGAGGGTAAGCCGGAAGCATGGGTTTTAGTGACATTTTCTCCCAGATTTAAAAATATAATGACTCAATAACATGTATTAATGGGTCCATCTTACAGTAGTTAAAGTAATAAAGTGATAACATTATGGCCAGAGTAAATTTTGTCGCAAAATGAATGGATAAACACAAAATAAATTACCGATAATGAAATTTTTCACTAAATGCACTGAAGTTTATCTGATTTTTTTCAACCAGGAGAAAATAAAGGGCAAAAGCTATATTTCATTAAATTCTGTAAAAGTCTAAATAAAACGTATTGCCTCAATAAATATATATTTTATCGAGTGAATCCTGTCGTCTGGTGCTCTCATTTTTTTCATTTACAATTAGACACTAAATTAGGAGTGAAATTTAATTTCTCGGAATATTTGGGGCAGATTATATAATATTGAGTGGTTTAAATTGCATAAATTAATTTTTTGTATAATAAGAAGCTGGATGTCGGTATCACTTAAGGAGGCTATGCATGGAGAAAACGTCAGATAAGCGTAAACGTTTCTGCCTTCGTTTCGTCTGTAATGCGTTTTTATGATTCAATTTTACGTGGGGGTATATAATATATACCACGGGAGATATAGTTGTGAGTAAGCCTTCCAGTGTTATCTTAAGTGACCGTTAGCTTCAACCTGAGAAAATATCTGCACACGATGTAACACGGCAGCTACTTTATTCTGTGAGTGAATGGATGAAACACTATAAATATTTGACTCTGCTGGGTGAGCAATGACTTGCATGAAGTATATAGACGTAAAAATAGGTTCAATGATGGTTTTCTTCGCATGACTGCAACCATTTTTCTCCTCCAAAATCACGAAATTTTGCGTGGGAAAATTACTTTTTGCGAAGTACTTGACGGATTTCCAATGCTTTTTAGATCTTAAGAAGGTTTACCGTGGCAGCGTAAAGGGGAATAAAATTATGGCCAGCATTACGCTCCCAGGGTTTATACGTTTCCAGCAGGTGACTTTTACTCATTTACTCAGGCCACTGCAAGCATTGCTGAGGGATTTCAATCAAGGTTCCCGGTGTGTTCAAAAATTTCACCCTTCTGTTTCAATTCCAACGTGAATATTCTACCCTCGGTAAGACACATGCGTATATTAACTTCAAAGAAAAAATAAGTATCCTTGAGAAGAAATCCCTGAGAGCGTTCGAAGAAAATATGGGTAAGAAAAACATTATTATTGACTTTATGACGTAGCTATCCTCACTGTAGGAGGATTTTTTCCATGTTCAATGTGCGTAAAATATTTTATAAAACAGGATTTTAGTTGCTGAACCAAAGTTAATACTTGGGCATATATTTTGGATTTGGGGTTGTATAGGTTTAAATATAAAGGGAGCGTGGTAGCCTATTGGGTAGAGCGCTTGGCTACTGATCGAAGGGTCCCGGGTTCAAATCTAGGTGAAGTCTTTGGACACAAAACACCATCCTCGAATCACCAAACACCCCGAACAAAAAAATCCTCGGAGTTTGAGGTGGCCCAGGGAAAGTAACTGGTCCACCTTTCCTGAATGTATGTAATGCCTGTGGCTTAGTCCGGGGTGAGTTCGACCCTCAAATATCCAAACCAACCTTCTGGTTGAATCACTGAGTGAGTGAGGTTTAAGTAAGTGCACGATTTTGTGGAAAATATGCTCGAACAAGGGAGGTTTTTTTCCATCTCCTTATATATTAACTTTCAGCAAAGGTTAAAAGCGGTGGCCGCCAGTAAAAAGAGATAATGATAGAGTAAAGGGAACTAAGTGGGTTTACTAGGCTGATGTAGGTGACAGAATTCACTTTGATCGCATTCCCCTAAATGTAGGTATTGGTTGTTATTATCAGCAATGATCACTATATGGTTTAGTAATCCTTGGAATTATTATTTATAGAGTAAAAACCTTTCCATCAACCTTCCCTTGAAAAACCATCAATCTTCCCTTTCCGCCGCTGCCTTACGTGTGGATCTGAGACGATAGACATAGAGGTGAGACGAGCTACGACCAGGATTTTCAATCATTAGGGGTTGCAAATGTTTCTCACTACCTGTAAGGGGCCGTAAATATATACAAATCAATGAAGCTTGTAGCGATGAAAGAAACATGGCTGTTGAAGTACTTATTAGTGTTGAGCGTTCCCACTAGGGTAATTGGCACACATTGAAAGGAAAAACTTGCAACTCAAAAATATTGCTTCTAAGCGTCCAGAAAATTCGCCACTACGCCGAACTGAAACCTTAATTATGTATAAGTTTGACTTTTTTTCGTTGGCAAATCATACGGCTATTTACGGTTGTTATATCCCATTTCTTCTAATTATCTACTTGCTGATGGTGCTGCAACTCTGCTGCAATGCTCTTGGTGATACTATCTCGAGCCCCATGAATAAATGTAAATTTTATATCAGTAATATCAGTTGCACGAATATACTAGCTATTGAAAACCATTCACTAATAATTATACTCTCGGCTTAAAGCAGCAGATAGGTGCAAAACAGTGCAATCTCGCAGTGAATTCGCAATTGGAACTGCAACGTTTATATTCCACTCTGTTCCGTCAAGATGAAATGATTCCACCCAAGTAGGTGCCAGGGACGATTTCTCGTAAATTTCTTGTCTTTTCAAAGAATATTGAAGCTAAAAAACAATTTGCGTCGGGCATGCTAAATGAGCGTCGACGCCGAATGCCTGCAAAATATAATCGATAAAAAAATTACGCTGACTCTCCTCTTTCCATTGGAAATTTCCATTAAAAAATTCCCCCGCCCATTTCCTTTTCCTTTCCCTCAGAATTATGCACGCCCCTATTCCGACCGGCCCCCTCCACTGTGGCAGGCCCGATCGGGGGCGGAATTTGTGGGAGGGATCTCAGGAAGGCCCACCGTCCTTGCAGTTAAGCCTTCCGAGAGTTCTGTGGGGGGGGGGAGCAGGGGTTGGGGGATGTGGAGGCCGAGGTGCGGGACTGGAAAGAGGGGAAGGCTCCCGAGGACGTGGTGTGAAAACTCTACAAGCAGAGTGAACAGTTGTAAGATTCAATGGGCGTAGCGCGGAAAGGGTGGGTGAGGGGGGCCCAGCGGGTTCGGGTGTTTCCCTCAACGGGGGGGCTAATGGAAATATCGGAGAAGTTGGGGGTGCCAGCGGAATTCTGTGGGGAGGGCGGTTATAAAGGTGGCTGGAGTGATAATCGTGGGTCATTGAGTGCACATTTTGATAATATTTGACGTGTCGGAAAAAAAATTCTTGGACCACATTCCACTTGACACTAAAAGTACCGGAGAGGTCATTTTGATCCCTTTTCAATTTTGACAATCCATTATTTCCGATTGGTTTGTCCCAGCTCTTGTATATTTCTTGACTTTTATTCACTTTATCAGGAGAATATAATGTGAAGATCATAGCAGCCATAGTTTTTAATGTACATTACCTTCTACCTTTTAGACCCTAGGCTATTTCATCCCTGTTTTATTGCAGTTTTGTCATTTTAGAACGGACTTTTATTGTCTTTTGATAAAATAATTTTCCTTATAGTTTAATTTAGATTTTTAGTAAATTTATATTTGTTATAAACGATGATAACCGTTTATAAGTACTCAAAATACGAATTTATATACACGCACGCATAGTTATAATACATAGAATGTATACGCGTAGTTTTTACTTCAAAATAGATACGTAAATATAGACCAATAGTTTTTTATTTTTTCAAGACTCGTTGTAAACCTTTAAACATGCAGGAAACAATACTTATGTTAAATGCACTTTGTACTACTTTAGAGCAATGATCTACATCTACATACTACCCCGCAAGCCGCCTCAATAGGCGTGTGGCGGGGGGTGTTAGGACACCAGCCGTTTACATATAATAGACCGGAAAGTTCCGTAAAATGATTGACGGAAATGTTGAAAAGGTAATGTGGAAATGGCAATTCATAGTATGTTACTTTAAACCACCATTCTTCCTAGATAAAAAATAATAAATTAAAGATATTTTCAAAACATTTGCATATTAGGTAATTTTTTTCTCTTATTTCAGAAGATAAAGGTCTATAGATGTATATCTCCTGAAAGAAGAGAAAAAATTACTTAGTATAAAAGAGGTCATGAAGTGTAGTCATCTAGACTTTTGCATATTATTTCGCTTAAAAATCTCAAATATACCTCTAGAAAATTAAGTATTTCTAAGGCTCAAATTGACCCCTGTCGGTACTAATAGATATGCCGCAAAGTCCGGTACTTCTAGTGTAAGTTTATCTGTTTCGTATCGTTGACACTCACCATACCGGCAATAATGGTATCGATACAAGAATTAAATTTTAAATGTTTTCCCTCAATTAATGTTAAAGCCAAAGTTTTAGGCACGGTGTTCAAATGCTTGACGACTTTATGTAGAAATGTGTTATGCCTGCTGCTCACGGTAAAATTTTCCGTAAAACGTTTTATAAAATCTACTAATTTTATAAAAATGAGCTTGCTAACGATAAAACCGTTTTATAAAACCTAGTTTTTTAAAACGTTTTACAGAATAGGGCAGGTTCTATTTCCATAAAACCGTTTTATGCAACAACCAATGAGATGTTCCGCTCATCGCGTTGATAATAATCTCGTATCCATGGGACGCCAAACAAGGAAAACGTAAACAAACATGGCTGGAAGTTCATGGAACGTTGAGGCAGTACCCTTATTGTTGTTAGAAGAATGCGTTAGAACCTTAGCACCGTTGAGTGTGATCAGAAAGTAAGTAAATAAACAATACATATAGTTTTTCACCTAACAGTCATCCAAAAGAGAGTGCATTTATCTCTTCACGTGTTTGCAAAGCGTCTCATAGATGGCAGGACATTGCGGTTTTATGTATAGTTTTACCGTGAGCAAGCAAGTACGTTTTACGTACGATTCATAAAACTTTCAATACAAATTTTTATGATACTGTTTTATGGGAAAACTTACCGTGAGCAACAGGCATTACTTTTAATTTTGGACTCGGCGTGAGTCCTTAATATTTTTACTAACAATTATAATAATAAGGAATGTGTTTTTTCGGGTTTTGAAGAAAATCTGTGCATATGTAATCGAATTATTACGAAATATGTGTCATGAGCCCGCGAGGCTTCGTTCAAAAAGCATTGAATTACCAAAAAACCAAATTGGTATTTTATCTATAAATATTGCATGGGAATGGGATGGGAATATTGAATGGGAACACGTGTGCAAATTTTCACTCATCTCGTGGGTAAGTAAACCAAAATCGCTCCAACCATCTTAAAATGCGGGCGGCATTGGCTTAAGGAGGTGTTCGGTGGTTTTACTCAACTTAAGAGAATCCTATGAAACTTGTTGGAAGTATTAATTTGGTTGTCTTAAAGCTACCTGATTTTTTTCAGAATTATTTACCGCAGATTTCTTAAGATATTTGAACGAGAAGTGGGCATGAAAATACACGGGTTGTTATGGGAACGCAAGCCTTTATTCATCACAAAGAAACATTTCTAATTATTCAATGAAAATAATTTACACCATCGATAGAAAAATGTATATATTTTACAGATTTTTACTCCGAGCGCTTGAATAAATCCCTCGCGCGCGTTGCTGATCGTGTGAAATTGGCACCACGGGAAATGTACTTGAACGTGGATGCATAACTTTCAGGATGCAGAATAAAAGGCATAAGAACGTGTAATTTCATTCCCGATTCTCGATCAAATATCTTAGAAAACCTCCGGTAAATAATGCTGAAAATTTTCAGGTGGCTTTAGAACAATATTATTAATACTTTCATGAAGTTTCATTGAATTCTTTCAAGTTGCGTGAAACCACCGAACCTCCTAACTAATGTACGGCAGTGCGTGGCCCAGGCTATTCGGACGGCCTTGGGAAAAGGTGCCGTGGAATATGAATGGCTGCAGTGAAACGCCAACTTAGAAAGGGTTTCACCTTTTTTCACTCTCTTTTTAGCCCATTATTGCCTAAATATATTTTATTTTCCAATATGCCTTCACAGTTGATATAATAAATAATAATACAAAATGTTATTAATGCACATAATAGAAGAGTCCTCGAAAGTGTGTTTGAACCGAAACAAGCATATGCCTCGATCGGGGAATATATATTGTCATCGCTGATCTTCCCACAGAGTCATTACCGACCTTATGAAGTAAAGTGCTTACGTTAATATTTTGGCTCCAATAAAACCTACGCGAAAAAGATTATTCATTCGGGTTAACATTCATCTAAAGAGAAGGCAGCATCAAGAAAGAAATAATTTCATGGGTAGCAACATTTGAAAATTAATTATTCATACAGGGGCGCGACTGTATTTAAATGCGTTTTAATACAAAGTCGTAAAAAATAGTGCACGCGTAGAGCAGAAATACTGCAAATGAATATAGGTTTCATGCTCAATTAAATAAGTTAATCTTTATCAAGAGTAAATCCATGGCTACTCTCTCTCAGCAATATTTTTTTTCGAGATTGGTCACCTAGATTGATTTCGAGATTGATCGTCTTATCCACGTGGTACCACCGCAGCAATGTGAGTCATAGCAAATACAAAATTCTTTTCTCTTTCAGTTTTATTATTTAAAACATGATTTCACTGATGACAGGCCTTATCTATCAAATTCAGAAATAAAATATACGCAGATTATTTGACGAATATATTTTTACTAAAGGTTTTTCCAGTCAAAAGAGCAGATAGGAGCGCCATTTCAATTGAATTACAGCATTTTGACTTCAATTGTCACACTAACTTGCTAATAACTTAAAAAATAAGACATTATTAAGTTCCCAAAGTTTTATTTTTTGTTCAACTCGCTTGAAGTTTTCGCTTCTTTAAAACGGTTTTTTCCAAAATGGCCGTTATATTTTATATAAAATACAAGTTTCGCCATATAGTTTACTCATTCTCGCATATAAAAGTATATAATTTCGACTACAATCTGAGTACAAACTAGCGAGGAAGATATAATTTGGTAACGCATTTCAAATAGATGACTCATTTTTCTACAAGCAGCCAATACTAATTTAAGTCATTATACGGTACAGGAATCTGAATTCCTTGTGTCTCGGCTGGATAATTGAGAGATGATTCTCATCGTACTAGGAGGTGCGCACAACTGATGCTGAGAATACAAACATTTTTCAAAAGGGGTATCCGTATTAATTGAAACCGTTTGACTCAATAAAGTAACATTTAATGTAACGGTTTTGCACAAATTTTTCATGGGCGTTGTGGTGTAAAACATTGACATTCATTTTACAGATAAATTACAATAAATACATTTTATAAGGGCTCCAGTTATTAATATGAAACGATAAAATGTGGGAAACAGTTTACCTCAATGCTAACACTAGTATATGAAGTATAATAAGCAATTTAATTCCTCGTTAATATTTAAACTTCTACCGATTGGCCATGTTATTTGAAATAACTTTTACGGGTTTAATGGAATGCTAGCCAGATTTAGGAGAAGTGTATGGTATTTCAGTTAATTGTTACAATCACTCGAAGTGCTGCAATATTACTCAGATTATTTTTGTAAGAAAAAGGTAAAATTAAAGGTTACAGCAATTTTCATAGTAAAGGCTTCATTTCTTGGCTAACCATGCAAAGTAATAAATGATTTATGCAGTGACTTATATTGTAAATAAATATTGGCTAATTATAACATACATGATCTGTGACAAAACAATGAAATGGCTTTAACTTTGTTTTCGTTAAAGTAGTACTTTTGTAAATTTAAGCCACGAAAATACGCAGAGTTATTAAGAGTTGAGTACTCATAAGTTATGCTGATTGTTTTTTTGTATTATATCAATAACCGTTTTTAGTATAACGCCTACGCAACTTTAAAAAATTGACAATTTGCGAGTTTTACGACCCTATGGATATCAATTACTTAAGCGTAAACATATCTGTATCGTTAGGTACCTCATTAGCCATTGCTTGGCCACCACCTTCTTAGTTAAGGTTTTATACGATGTAAATCCACCAACCTAAGTAGCCCAATATTTACCACGACTTTCTTACGTCTACTTAATACCGCGTAAGCCACCGTAGGGGGGGTGCTGGATTGGATCGCCAGACATTAATAGGGAAGAGAAGATGAGTAGGAAGAGGGATAGGACAAATGTGAATTACATGAGGACAGATTGTCTTGTCTTTCAATCTGTTATTTTTTTGTAGTCACTGTTGCTGCATGGAATGAAGGAGCTTTTTTATCTACCAATTCCGCAGTGTATCTCTCTAAATCTGTCACTTTTATCGGTTCTAGAGAAAACGTTCTGGGTTGGAATAATGTTCTCCTTGTCATACTGACACTATCCCGATAAGTATTGGGCAACGGCCTGCCACGATGGAAACACCGGTTCCCGATCAGTCACCGTAATAAAGTATCGTTGGGCTCGGCTCGAGTTTGGAGGGGTGATCCTCTGATTCGTCCGAGTGCTGTTGCCCCTGTCTGCTCGTGGTAGACAGTATGTGCGAAATGACTTAAGCCGTTGAAGCACGTTAATCAAAAATACCAAAAATACCGATAATTATTTTCAAATGATCTGAGATTAGCGTGCAGCGTCCGATTCTTTAACGGCTCCCAACTTAGTCCGTCAGCACTTCAGTTGCTCTGTCCGTTACCTCGATGAGGTTTTCAACGAAGCATATGGCTCTCCTTTCGCTCGCGGCGTCTTCGAGATGTGGCCTAGCCAGAATGAATTATTTTGTCATTTTTAGCGACTTTTGCAAAGAAAAGATGATCATGAAATGCATGCGGTGAAATAATTAGCCTAAATGAGTGAGAATTCTCAATGTGGTTGGCTTGGCAAATGATGCGTATGCCTCCTATTTTATAATCCTTACTGCTAAGTTAGGTGACTTTATGCTAAGGAAAAGAATCGAACAAAAGAAATTAATCAATGTTTTTTTGTGCCTGAGAGTGGAGTGAAAACAAGCCTGATGTAAAACTATGATTTTATGTACATATGTATAATTTATTGACATGCATATAATTTGAATACCATGAATATCGCTCTTCAATGTAGCTTCTAAGTATCGGGAAATTTAACAGTGTCAAGCTGGACCTGGTGGAAGTTGACGATGATCATGATTAATAAAACAGTCATCTTCCACAGATTTATTGAATGGCTTGACTCGTTTCACCACTTTGTGGCACAATCAAGTGCTGGGTTCTTCGGTTAAGGTTAATAGCCCTAGTCTGAAGCGTTAGGGAGGAGGGGAAGGGTTGGGAGGGGAAAGTGAAACTTGGGAATAAGGGTTTTCAGTTGACAGAGGAAGGACAGACACAAGAAACGGCGGTTGCACGGGTTTGGGGCTGGGTGGTGACGGATGAAAGGGTTGTGTGAGGGCCTAGGGTGGCGGGGGAGATAGGAGTGGTGTGGGTTTTTAAATAGTACGTTCACTGCCCAGGCCCGGGCATTGGAGGGGGGTCCGGGACCAGAACTTAAACCGAAGAACCATGCACATGAATATGCCACAGAGTGGTGAAACTCAACGTGCCATTCAATAAATCTGTGAAAGATTACTACTCTGTACGGCCGCCTCGCCGGCAGCGTACTGCCGCTATTATTCTCCGTTTTTTAATAATTATAAATAGTGTCCATATTTTGGATTGACTATGGTTATTGTATTCATATGATGCTGTCAAGAGCATTAAAACAAGACCATGATCAAGTTTTCGGGGCAATTCATTTCCAATAAAAATTTGTTTATGAAATTAGTAGCAACATTTTTTGACCATTAAAAATAAACTGAAATTTGAGTTCGACATTAAAAAAGAATTTTTTCTTACAGATTTAAAATTTGATAACAATTAAACACCAACATGTTTCCTTATGTGAGGTCAAAGAGAGTAGAAAACGCCAAAAACCGGTACTTTTTGTTGTTGTCATCAATATTAAAATCAGAGGTTTGTTATAAAATTGTCACTAAATATGGCGAAATGCAAAACTAAATGAGCTAAAATTTGATGTAATTTGCACTCATGTCAGCATTGTTTCATTTTTAATCGGTGCTCGTACTCACGTTTACATAATTTTTACACCATCAGTGTGTTTCATTTATCACTATCATTGGAAAATCTCTTGCAACTCCTTGCGTATATCCTTGCATTTCAAAGCGATAAGCACTAAATCAAAGCCTTCAGACTTTTCGATTCTTCGTTTTTTTATCACTCAGCTTATCACTCATGTGTGACTTTGAGGTCTGATAGCTGAACACTCGGTACTGATTAACGACGAAAATCATGTAAGGGTGTGGTTGCCGATGCGATTACTCAATGGCGTAGATCAATCTCTGCTCTTGGTCAATAATGAGTTAGGTTAATGTATGCAACGGCCCAAAAGTTCGTTTGTAAAGTCTACCTCTCAAAAAAAAAGAGCTCTATATCGTTATCCAACGTACAAATTGGGATGAGCAAAGTGTAGGGGGTCTGCCAAGTTTCAGAAAAACTTAAGTAACATTATTCCCTTGAGGTATTATCGGTACTTTATATGATGTAAGCATATAAGCATACTCATTGAGCTATTGTCTACTACATTGTGAATATAATTACTCAAAAATGTATTTTAAATAGAATATTATGAGCTATCTAATTAACTGTAGGCAACACAGGAATATGAGCCAGTGCCCAGAATAAAACTTAGCATCGCAATATTAAAAAAACCTAATTATTCACTTATGATCTCGAGAAATGGATGAGTCAATGATAATAATATAAAGGAATGTAATTGCCAATGCATTCTGGTTGATAACACGTCCACCTGCTTATCCTAATGCCATACGCTGGAATCGTGTTTCAAGAGCTAGTATTTTGTATCTCTTAAAAGAGGTCTTCGGGGAAATTAAACCCAGATTGCTCTCCAGGCTTATCCCAGCAATCTTATCAGTCAGTGCAAAGCTCAGTGGTGCATTGATGTACGCAAATGATGCACTGATACCCTCAAGCATTTATTTCTTATAGCTTAAACGGTAAGTCAAACGGTAGTTATAAGGTAAATTTATGATCACGTTTCAAATCAGCATTTCTCAGAACTAATCGATCATATAATATGTTTTATTAGATGAAGTACCACATTTATGCTTTTCACTGATAATTCCAGCATGCATATTCAAAACGTTGAAAATACTTGATGAAAAATTCGTATGTGCAACTACCGAAAGCACAAGTTTTATTTCCTCTTTGATTCATCAGCCACTGAACACAGCAGAGAGCATACCACAAAGCGAACTTGATTTCCTCCTCAGACGAGCTGTAAAATTAAAGCATTGTAGTATTCACTGGGAGGGTTATTTCAAATTCCATTAGTTGCTAGATCCACCTCCGGCAATTTGGGGGAAGTCAGACTAAGTTTCCCGCCGAAGTTTCGCGGGCTCCCGTCATAATGGTGAAGAAGTGATAATCTATGTTTTCGAACTAATCTGGCTTCGCTCCTGGCAAAAGGCGGTATATAAAGATGAATCCTCCGAGGTTCTCCCTCTTCGAGCAAGTGCATCGCCCTATAAACTTACCCTGACAAAACTTATGTGAGACTTCCGCTCTCATTTCCATCGTGAAAATTATTGCAGGGTTGTATTACTTCGACAACAGAGAAGAATGTGTTTTACTCCTCGCCCGCCACTTAATTTATTAATCCACATCGTCTTTGTGGTAGGAAAACCATAACCATTCCTTCATTCATAATCAAAAGATCTCTAATGGCTTTCATGGAGCGTCACTTGGGCTTTAAATAAAATGCTGTGTTATGAAAAACTTACCGGTGGCCATAAACAGAGAATACTCTTTTCCTGCTTCTTTTAAGGTGGCTGGAGCGATTTTTGTTTACATACAGATTTGCGTGAAACTTTGCGTACGTGTCCTTATTAGTAATATATATCGATAAAAGTGAAAAAAACGGCATGCTACCGATATGGTTTCCTGGCAACTCAATGATATTTTAACAAGTACTCTTATGGCACATGGCATATATTTTGAAACTATTAAATTACTTATGTACAGATTTTCTCCTAAATGTGAAATAATAAGTTTCATATTATTATAATAGCTGCTAACAAATATAAAGGTATCATGCCGAGTAAGAAAAGCGTATTTAGATACGATTTTCTCGTAAATTTTGAATTTCGCGCCGAGAATCCAAGTCAAAACAATGCTTTAATTAAGGCGAAAAATTGATATATAACTCTTGCACCAAATATATTACTGCATGTATGGTGATTTCCAACGTATAAACAGGTGTACTTCAGTTAAATGTGGTCCAAGAATATTTTTTTCGATTTACTTGAAAAGTTATTAGAATGTGCCTTCAACGACTCACGAATAACGCTCCAGCCACCTTAAGAACGTTACCGGCTTTCAATGCTTTCACAGTGGAAACTTGTTGTATTCTTAGCGTTATCTTTTAAATTTTGTTGAGATCATGTTTATCACCCATCTGCCGGATTTCTTCTCTTTTTTCACTCATGGAATTACATTAGACCAATTTTATTCTTTTAGTACCTGCCGTCGCAATTCTCAGCGTCAAGGACAATGACAAGCTATTTATTCTGCCAGTACTTGTAAAGACTAACTGGGATTTAGTTTTTAATTTGGCCTTATATTTTATTTGAACGAACCACCTGCATGCTTAATGAATTGAAGAAATAAAAGGAATAAATACTAACTTTAAAGAACTTAAAATATATGCTACATTTTACGTAAGCAAGCTGTGTCGCGTGAAGTCGTCATTGCCACTTTAATGTACGATTAGACCTAGTTTCCTGCGTTTTATGGCAGTGATTCTTACACCTTGCTTGAATTATTTTCTGATTTCGTTTAAAATGATTTTTCGTCCCTTGTCTCTGACTTATTTCTTTTACATGTCTTCCATTTTTTTCAATGAAAATATCTAAATCGTAGTTGTGGTAAGCTTTTATAAATACAAGGTAAAAGAGACTAATGGTTGTAAAAAATAAAATAAGTGAGAAATAGTGGAAGCATTAGCAGAGAATCATCAGGAACTTCATGTGTAAATAAATTTTCCGGGAGTGTGAACAAAAACATTATCACCTAACTGGCCTGCTTTGAGCAATTAGGTAATTTAAACCAGAGTCTGATTCGGAGTCAGGGCTCTGAATTTTCTTTTTCAAAAAAGAAAAAGGTATTTTTCATCTCACCAAATGCAAAAGCAGCATACTTTACCATTAAAATGTACGTGCAGGCGTGCTTTTTAACACCTTTCTTTGCATTAAACTGCTTCTAATGTAATCGGAAAAAATCGCAAATATTTTAGTTGAATTAAAATGGCAAGGAAGAGCCAAGCTTGCTTTCCATGACATGTAAAAACACGTTGGCATAACATGTCATGCCTAAATTTGGTTTCAATATATTTTCTGTTGTCACAGTGGTCATAGGTTATGTATTTTATCTGTATCTAGCTATTAGTAAATAATTAATAATTGTGGCACTTAAAGATCGAGCTATTTTCATGGCTGTGCTCCTGTTATCACTGTGTAAATTTCAATTTATATTTTAAGTTGGAATGTATCACATAGCACACAAATCACTTCAAAATCCACGGGTGGATACCGTTCATAAATTACGTTGTAAATTATGTGCTGAATAATTCCTCTATTATTCGAAAGAAATTCTCCGGGAGTTTGAACAAGAACTTTATCTCCTTACCGGCATTGCCTCGAACAACAAGGTTTTTTAGACAAGAGACAGACTGCGAGGTCAGTGCTCTGTATTTTCTGTTTCGAAAGCGAAATAGAATATTTTTTAAATCACACGCAGTACAAGGTAACTTTGTCTAACTATTATCGAAGCGAATACGCCTTTCGACATCTCTCCTTGCGCTAAACAGCTGCTAGATCGGATCGGTGAAAAACAATCATAAGACACCCGTCCTTCATGATGGATGCTGCTAACGTGAACCACTTAATCTACAGATTGTCGCTTCTTTTTACCGGGAAAGGTATGCTTGGTTCATGTTTGAACCAAACCAGGAGACTTATGCGAAAATGGGGAGAAAATTACAGACGCTGGAGAAAGGCCTCACTTGGGATTGTAAATGGAATTCGGACACGTGCCGCGACCGGGTCTTAAGACGCCACGGACGGTTAAGGTGATGGAGTCGTGTGGATCGGTGGGAGTGCACATGGAATGGGAGGGGTCTAGGGTCGGCGGGGGCGGTGACGGGGAACGTCGAAGGGCTTGGGGGCAGGGCCCGGTAGTGGGCGGTCGCCCGTGAGCGGCATCGGAATGAGCATAGGGCGACAATGAAAAGCAGTCGTTGCTTGGAGATCACGACACGAAGGCAAAATACATTCACGTCCTCTACAATCTTCACAGGCAACCATTAAAAGTGACCATTAAAACCATTAAAAAGGGGTGGAAATATTTTCGGGCGTCGTTTCCTTTCTAAGCCTCAAACTGACCAACGGTTCTGTTTCTAATCACCGATTGAAATACATGATGAATACAGTTTATTTGAGAGGACGTAGGCCACCCTTGCTTTGATTTTCCAATCACTTAGCGATCTACATACTACAGCTAGTAAATGATGTATTATTGTACACCTCAAACAACGTGAGACATTGTTTCAGTCCTAAATTTGTGTAAAAGAATCACGATTAATAAAAACAATAGCCTAGTATTATCCTTTTCTAATTTAACTCTTCCAAAGGGTTTGCAGTCAACGACTATTTGTATTGCTTACCGCTGAGGTGCGTTTTCTTGTGTTTTTCATTCCAGCTTATCCTGTGTTTTTATGTTCTCCTCACCATAACCCCTCCCTTCCTCTCTTGAAGACAATGTAACAATGAAGTTGCAGAAGCTCGCATATAATACATTCCAGGTTCTACACTATAATTGCAATTTAATCATGAATTGATTTACTGAAACCATGGTCGGTATTAAAATTCAGTGTTGATGGTACTTAGCTATAGTTTTATTTTTAATTTTGAAACACCGTAGAACTGGAATAATCACTACTAACAATTAAATCAGTAAATCATCCCGGATGAGATAGGCTTAGCATATATATAAGATGATATTCATGAGTGCCGCAAATACGGCGATGAAATACGAGAAAATTTTCTCGTGGAAATTTCAACGCATTAGCATTTATATTCTAAAATTTCGTACATTAACCACATGGATTTTATATTTTAATAAAAATATTTTAATTGCTTGTCGTGCATGATAAAAGCGAATAAGTATTTCCATCACTCAGTACGGTAAAGGGGAATCTTTTTAATAATCCTCGACTTGCATTATATTTCTCGCTTGCTGAGTTAAGGATCATACAGTTATTTGCAAGGTTCCTACTTTTCTCAGACCTTAACTCAATTCAATGAGTCAAAAAATAGGCTGGTGAGATTCAATGCAAGGATGATGAAAAATAGCCTAAATTATTAAATGCATTGCTCATAATGGAATCATTTGCATTTGGATAGCAAGGCAATGAGCTTTCCAAAATCTTTACTTTGATGTGATACGTTTAGAAAAGGCTGCGACGACTCTTGCTAAACAGTTATGACAGCGCTGATAAGGTGCTCGTATTATGCATCAAAGGTTAATGATGGTGCAATTTCATATTCATATTGGAAAATTTGGTCAGGTTAAGCTCAGTAATGAGGGATTTTCAACATTTAGTATGACACTAAATACTAAGGGAGGATAATGCTGCGTTGCTAATCAAGTTACAGTCGGGAACTAATTAAGTAATACGAATTAGCCTTAAGCACGTTATCATCGATTTTTCTTTTGGTTTTCGGCTGTCAGTTCTTGTGTTTTGGGTGTATTTGTTAGATGATGATGTAGAGTATGTTTCTCTCTTCTCTCTATTCATATTATCTTTAATATTGCAGCATTCGGTGATGAGACACTCATCCAGGAGCCTTTCTCATATTTTTTACTTTTCTTTAGTTAAAAATTGTTAACAGCAGTACACTTCACATAATATTTTATGTTGTATTTCAAAGAGCTATGATATTTAAATGTAGAGTCAGAAAGTTGACAATTGGGTTTTATCTCCCTTTTGGGCTTGCCCTCTATTGTCTATTTAGCTTCCATCATTTTTCTAAGGTAATGTTATATTTTCCCCTATACACTGGCACTGAGCCATTCATATAGCGAAGGATATTATCTATGTGTCATCCCCATATTTGATCCTTTTTTATAACTCATTGAGTCCTTTGGCGAGTCTCATAATGCCTTTGGTTGGCGGTGTTATATGAATGGATACATCCCACTAGTCTTTAATAAGCCATTAATGCGGTGGTTTACTGTTTTAATCCAAATGGAAGAGATGAGGGTTGAATTAACTGTCTTTTGATTTAACTGTATGATTGTTTCTCATCGTTTTTGAGGGTTTTAATAGTTCTCATGATTTCATAAGTTCAATTTATATGGAATAAATTTTGCGAGGTTCACACAATGTCATACTGGCATTTACAGGGTTTATCAGTTGGTATATCACAATAGAAACATAAGTAAGATATGAAGTTCATTGATATTGCTAACTGTATATTAACTCATGTTGTCGAACTTCATCGGCTTTAAAAATTATAAAATATATAAAATTTACATTTATTAAAAGAAGGAAATTATCTTACCAGTTTGCTTCTTTAACATTTATCATTATTAAAAATTAAGATAAATAGCTCTATTTTGTCAGTTTCATTTCTCATTATTCTGCGTTTGCCATTATAAGTATTTTATGCAAAATACTAAACAGCTACCCCTCAGTGCTCGTTTTGGTCACCTGCCGCTAAATACCATCGACGGATTGACTAACATTTAGCATGGAGAAGGAATATTGGTATTTCAAAGAGAATTTACTTTTTGTCTTCAGGGTATTTATTATCCAACCTTGCCTTTTTTTCTCAGTGTTAGTCCTCAACGAGTATTATAGCGGATGTAGCTCTTTGCCTTCAATCATATCCTTGATATACAGCTCACAGGAAAGATTAAATTAAAAAAATCTTTTTTGAGGCTTATGTAGGGCTACGTTTATAGTACGAGAATTTGCTTACGCAGGAATGGAACGAGATTGAAAGTTAATGAAACGATAATCTACAGAATAGTATGTGATTAATGACCGATGTAAGTCAGGGCTGTGAGAAATAAATTTCAAATTGTGGGGAAAGGTGCATATAGATGTCAGCATACCTTGAGTATATTTGTGAATCGGTGGTCATTGTATCAGCCTCCAACAGTCTTGGTCGTTTCTCTAATTCAGAGAGAAACGATTGCAGTGGTAGAAAAATAATGACGGGGAGGAATGATTGAGCTCATGTACCCAGGACACCTGCTCTCCAGGAGAGAGGCACCCAGGTGTCGGACTGTTTAACTCTGTTACGCTGAGTGGAACTTGAAAGATTTCCCACTAAGTATTCAAGAAGAACGAGCATAGCGCAGATAGCGGGACATTTTCTGCCATTCCGGTGAGCAAAGCAAACTCGGGTCACCTGCGTACGAGATGAAGCAAACCTATTGTTATGTAAGCAAGTCCACTCGTAACCAGTCACCGCATGACCAGCCATCTTAACCTTCTCCACGTAAACGAGCTTTGATAGCTACGGCGTATCAGGGTTTTGTGTCCTTGCAACCGGATAAATTATGTCTTCGTTAAAACCCGGTAAATTTCTTGAGTCGCTACATCTCCGTCGAAAATTAAACAAGTCATTTTAATACGCATCACGGTTTAAACACAATATCACCACTAATGTCACATCTAACGTGCTGAGCGATTCATATCAAAATTCTGTCTGACCAAATTTTGAAAACAGGAATAAGGGAAAATGAATAGATTAAAAAAATATTTCTTTATTAAATCCTTACCTACACACGCAGACTTCCTAGTAACCCGAGAAAGTTACCAGAAAATATTTTCTTATATTTGCCATCTTAAATATTTAGAACTTATTGCGCGGTAACGCCGTGCCCTCTTTATCAAATTCGATAAAGACAGTAGGTTTGAATTGAATTTATTTTAAATTAATAATTCATACATATTGGTTAACTTCAGTTGCTCACATTTCACTGCTTTAGAGCACTTTTTCCGCAGAAGATTTATGAGCTATTTCTTTACACTGGATGTTTATCGGTCTACGTTGACCACAATATTGAATTTACTGGTCTCAATGACCATTCTGTTGCAAGGTTTGGACCGTTTGGACCATTACAGATTTAATGATAACGGATCGATTTCCCGTTGACTATAGATACCCAAATTTTGCGAATGTTACAAAAAAACCCATTTAAATATTCCGCTTAAATATTTGTTCCTGCTCCAATTTCACCGAAAAAAAAATTGTTGTCTTTATCTAATTAGCTTCCACACTGAGAAATGGGCAAGTGTATAATCGTGACTCTTGGGTTCCCATATTCCACAAACCCATCCTAAAGAAATTATTTTGGCATTTCTCGGCACCACCGATGAAATTCCAATTAAGACGTAGGATGCTCAGTCGGACGTGTGCCTTGCCTTCACTCCCAATTTCCTGCGAGCGTCGTCCCCCCCCCCTCCGGCTTTCCTCCATTTACCACTCCACACACCCCCCCCCCCCCCTCACCCGTTTACGTGAACCCACCCCCCTGCGGTGGCCCACCGGGTAACGTGTAGACTTGTGAGCGGGAGGTGACGCCTGCCTGGGAACGGGGAGTTGTGGCGTAGGGAGAGAGATGGATGGGTGAGGAGGTTCCCTGGGTGGAGGTTGTGGGGGCTCGGTGGTGAGCCGGCCTGAGAGGGTCAAGGGAGGAGGGGGGCGGCGCTTCATCGTAGGGGCCCCCGGAACGGCCGGTGAGGGAGCGGGCAGCCGGGGAGGCCGAAAGTGAATGTTTGCCCGCAGGCGCCGAGAGTACTAAGCCAGGGGGTCAAAGTGTCAATGTCGGTTCTCCATTGGCCACCCACCCGCAATGGAAGGATCGCGGAATTCGAGAAAATGAGAGTGAGGAATCTGGTTGGTGTCGTGGCTAGAGTGTAGAGGTATTGCAACATGGTGGCATTCGCTCGCGCGAAGCGTGATGATGAGGAAGGGGGTGTTCTGGTTGAAGGTGTCTGCTTTGAAGCGGAGGGACGAGAGCATCCCTCGATAGACACCAATGCCAACATAGATAAGTTTATCTTGGGAGGAAGGGAAAGTGTCGTCAGCGTTTAACGACTAGATTTATGATCGAAAGCGAAGCTGCATCAAAATGCGCTCATATTGTTTGCAACCCAATGGAGAAGGTCATCTAAGCTAATCATCTACATCTACATACTACCCCGCAAGCCGCCTCAATAGGCGTGTGGCGGGGTTGTTAGGACACCAGCCGTTTAACTATAAAAAGGAAACGCTCTAATGAAATTACGCCTCGCATTTATTTAAGTCCCTTATTGTTCGGGGGAAAACGAATTCCCATAACTATCCCTTCGGCAAAATATCTCTCTTAATTTATCGTTTCTGTCGGACCTGGAAATATAGTGGGGTTCTAATATGATGTTCTCCGTGTCGCTGTTTAAGATATCTATTCTTAATTGCTCAAGTAATCTAAGCCTAGTGCGCAGCCTCTGAGTCTCTAGCGGCTCCCAAACTAATTTGTTTAACATCTGAGTAACGCTGTCTATACGCACGTAGCAGTTTTTGACGAATCGCGCAGCTTTCCTTTGTATTTTATTAAGTTCCCGGATTAAGTCATTCTGCACCGGATCCCATATGCTCACTGCATATTCAAGGTGTGGCCGGACGAGTGCGAAATAGCACCTCTCTTTCACTTTTTCATCTGAAAATCTTCCCACAATACGCTGCTTCTGCTCAGATTTAGTGATGGTTCGGTCGTGATTGATCGAGTCCCGAGATCAAGTTCTCTTAAAAGATTGATCGATGAACTGGTTCTCTCCAATGATCGAGGAGTTCATCTTTACCGATCACGATTGGAATGATTGAATTACATCAAGTGTCGATCACGAGATGTGAGTCCGACCAAACAATAATGTGATAAAATAAAGAGATGACTCTGAGGTGGCAAAATTTTTTGAAAGAAGTCATCAGTCTTATCCGACTCTTGCGAAGAATATGCAACACTTTAAACTCATTTCCTGTCATGACACATTTATTAGGAGCGTATGTCTACCTAATGCAAATTACCTTTAAATATAAAAATGTCACCACAAGAACACACGCAATACATCAACGCACAAATAGTACATATGCCATTTGTAATCACTGAATTTCAATAATTTTATTGTCACTTAAACACACGATAAACCTTCGTCTAATAAAGCCTTCGTTACAATATTCTCGACAAATATTACGTCTCTTGCACAAGTGAAAGTTAGTGATACCAATTGTAATTCAAAATTGGATTTAAATGCTACGGTCGGATAATTTACTTTAAATTCTTAAAGCCAAATGAAAACGTTGATCGGTTCAAACTACATCCCAAAATACAATTTTCCAGCGCTCTATGCTACTATTTATTATTTTCATCATCAGAGTTTTGAATAATTTGTGGTCCATAAAATCTCACTCTTCAATACTTTTGTAATCGTAAGGGATATTTATAATATTCTTCTTAATTATGATTAAAATCACAAACGAAGAATACTATGAAAGAACAAAGCAAACCTTCGAACGCATTGTACTATTGTGCTTTCAATTGTTTTTGAAGAAGTACCAACAACTCCACGGAAACCGGAACCAAACGAGGTAGCTGTACATATCTGTCATGATTACAGTACATGCACGCTTTGCTCGCCGTCACCGTTAGGGGGATACACCCCCAACGGCTATGTGTTGTCAAAAAAAGTTGATTTTGGCACCATATTGCCAGCAAACTATAAGTGATATAGAGTAAGGATAAGCATGAAGTTGTACGCCTCCATGAGATCTAAAAAGAACACCCAGCAGATTTGAGACCCGACTGCTAGTATAGAAGCTACAGTGGAAAAACAGAAAAATCCAAATTTGGCGCCATGTTTCCTGTGAACTATAAGTATTAGAGAGAAACGATTGGCATAAATGTTAGGACTTGTAGAGATCTAAAAAAGCCGCCCAACAGATTCGAGATCAGACTCTTAAGTTTAGCAGCTACGAGACGTGAGGGAAAGAAACATTCGAAAATATAACTTTGGCACCATGTTGCCATAGAACTACAAAAGAATCCGGCATGTTGCTAATTATCCGTAAAGTTAATGTCAAGGCGCATACCCCTGCCGACTTTCAAGGTCATACCTACACTAGTGAGGGCGTGAGGGAAAGAAACATTAAAAAGAGTTTCATGAACTACGTGAATTTGGAACCATGTTCCCAGAGATCTACGAGGGATGAAAATAAACGGATAGCAGCAAAGATAGATTGCAAAAACAGGATAAAATGACGAATCTTAGGCCTGAATGAGATCTAAAAATGACCACCCAACAGATTCGAGATCCGACTTCTAGTTTAGAAGCTACAGTCGAAAAACCACGAGTTTCACGAAAAGCCGACTTTGACACCATGTTACCAGATAACTAAAAGGAATGGAAAAGAACGGATAGAATAATGTTGTAGGCCTGAATGAGATGAAAAATAACGCCCAACAGATTCGAGATTCGACTTCTAGTATAGAAGCTACAGTCAAAAAACAGCAAGTTTCACAAACATCCGAATTTGGCGCTATGTTATCAGCCA
This sequence comes from Pyrrhosoma nymphula, assembly GCA_963573305.1. Lineage (NCBI taxonomy): Eukaryota > Metazoa > Arthropoda > Insecta > Odonata > Coenagrionidae > Pyrrhosoma > Pyrrhosoma nymphula. The sequence continues at coordinate 96,473,336 of OY754332.1, read as the reverse complement.
ACTATTGGTAAAGTCCAGGTTTTTGCTAATTACCTGTATAGGGCATGTCGAGGCGGATACCCATGTCAAGTTTCAGAAACATTTGACAGTTTTACCAAAATTCGACTTTGGCACCATGCTACCAGAGTACTTTTAGAATTAGAAAAAAAAACAAAAAGAATGAAGTTGTAGGTCACGATGAGATCGAAACCCATGGGAAAAATAATTTCAAATCAGAATCTTGTTTAGGAGCTATAGTAAAAAAAACGTAAAAAATGTAAACTCTTCACTAAATGCTGTGCCTGGTGAGAAAACTACGAAGCGTAGAACACCAATGTTTTTTGCATGTTTTAGAAAATTCAATTCCCAGCATTGAAAATTTCGTCAGATTTCAGATCCGACCCACCGTTCAAAAGATATGCAGCGAGAACTGAAAGTCTACTTTTCGAAAAGTCCAAAAATCCGCCATTTTTATTTTTTTGGGTCACTTCCGGCTAAAAATTCCATGATTTCAGGATTTTTCCTCCGTTGAATTCTTTCAAGGAAGGTCCGTGAAAAATTTCAGGCTCCTAGCTCGTCTGAGAGTGGTCGGGAATTTGTATACGTGAGTGAGTGAGTCACACAAGCCACTGTAGAGTATTAGGAAGCACGAATGGCCAGCAAGAACAGCGTTCGTTACGATTTTGTATCAATCACGACTTTCCTGAGAGATCAATTATCGTAGGCAAATTGAACAGATCATTAGCTGGAACATCAATTAATGATGACCTTACACTCGCGATCGAATCACAAGTGGGAGTAATAGGCGTGACCGAGATCTCTCAAAAGACCGAATTTGCCCATCACTACTCAGAGTGGGACGCTCTACCCACCAGGGCACTGCGTCATAATGATGGCATTCTCAGAAATTCAGTTGTAATTTGCCCACTGTGGTATGATGTATATGCAATAAAGTTTAACGCATTTGAGGAAGAAAAAAAACTATTACATTCTTGTTAATCAATTTTTCAATTCTCTGAGTTAAAATTCGTAACTTAAACCCTCGATTGTCTGAATTAATTCTGTCTTTTGTTCAGTTTAAACGTGATAAGTTGAATTGAAGAGTAGTGAGAGACTGTATATATTTTCCCTGCGTATATAATACGGTGAGGATGCATTTTTAAAGAGGCTGGATTCGTGAAATGAATTGTATAAAATACAACGAGAACATTGGTAAAGTGGCCATGTGATGCCATATGTCATCGCTCGGCCTTTAACGACACTTGTGGATAATGACCAGCATCTTAGACCAAATCCCATCGCACAAAAGGAATGCCTGAAGATTTTTTTAAATTCATATTGAATGGTTTTACAGCTAACAACTTATGTGGCTGTCAATGAGATCTCTTCCAAGTGTAATGAAAATTCTGAAATAGATGCAAAAGGTAATGTAATTTTCTGGAGCCAACTATACTCGCTAATGCTGTTGGTTCTATCGGAAATAAAAAACGCAATTTTCCAAGTATTCAATACCAAGTTATCATTCATGTGCTAAGAATGCCTAAAAACAAGTTAGTTCTTAGACAGCGCTTAATCATCTCATAATTGGAAATAATACGACACTAATTACTTGATAGCTAAATGCATAATTTATTGAAATGCGTTGCTGAAGTAGGCTGTTTTCCACATACATATCATGATATAAAATTACTTTATTTTTGGAAGATAATGGTAATCTATTAATCCATATTGATTAATTTTTTTTATTAACCCACTCTCCGGAGAACGCCAGATCAAAAACACATGTTGAAATCATTTTATTTTATTATAGATTGATATCTTTTGATGTGCATGAATACAAGGGTATTCATTTCAATCATATTGAGCCTGTTTTTATATTACCTATTAGTAATTAGTATTAATCCAGTAGGACCCATCAAAAATGGAAACAACATCAATTTGATGTTATGCAAGGCTGATCCTGGCAAAAAGCAATGGATCCAGGACACCGCGAGTCTTTTATAAAAATTCACCTAATTTAAAATATGGATTTGCAGAATTATTGCTACTGGAAATCCTTTACTGTAATAATTTGGAATAAAATACATTTAGTAGGTATTTTATTTTTACGATTATAATTAGGATAGGATAGGAGTAAATATTTAATTATTTTTCTTTTCAAGTCAACGGCAGATAGTTTGAAGTACCCTTAATTTAGCCAACCATCCCGATTGTCAATCAAATTTGTCTGGAAAATCGGATGAGACACCTATAATTTTAAATTTTAATGACAATTCTATCGGTCGAAATAAATGAAATTTCGAAAAGTCGAAATATTCTGAGGACGAAACATATTAAGAGTTGTAAAATTTTTGAGTAACAGAAAGTTCCGCAGTCTAATACATGCAAATACCAACGTAATACCGGTTCGATGAATTGAAATTAAATTCGATTAATCGAAAGTTGAACTTACAGAAGTTAGAGTTACGGAAGTTCAGCTGCACATGGTATCATGTGATCGACACGAAATAGTAGATATGTTGAACAAAATACGTATGGAAGCGTGTACAAAACTTGTTGTAAATTAGTCCTACGAGGGAATGAAAACTCTCGTACACGGGTCTGTCTTCGTTGGGTCGTTGGACACTCGACTGCCACTGATGGACAAGGGTTCTTCGTCGTCGTGACAAGAGTCGCCCGTGTCCCGCACCGCCTCTTGGCGGTGACCGAGGCAAACTTGAAATGGCGCACTGCGAGCGTTGTCGAGGGCGGCGCGCGTGGATATCGTGCACCAAAAGGCCGAGAGATTACCGCGGCGTGGGAGACGGATGCGGCCGACGAGCAGAACGAAGCAAGCTGTGCGGAGGAGGTTAAAAGGTGTAGTGGCGTGTTGTGTATGAGATAGAGGGGAGGAGGGGTGGTTAGATTAATCTGTGGGCATAAGAGGGGAGAGTGGGAGGGAGGGGGGGGGGATAGCTCTGCGTTAAAGCCTATGGACTCTCGGGAGAAGTGCGTTGCGAGCTTGGGATGACTGCACATGGCTGGCTCAGTTGGCTCCGACTCCGGAGGGAAATTTCATTAAATTGAGAGGAAAGTCGTTCGCCCCTGCCCCCCCCCTCCCTCCTCGAGATGAACTGAGAATTGCGCAATGCACAGCCTCTCGCGTGTTGGGGGACAATCTTTTCAAAGAAATCAGGTGTCTCCGAGCACAAAAGACTTCAAATCTGATTTCTCTTTTAACACTAGAAGAACGGGATGGGTCATTTTGACCCATAACACGTGTTCAAAATCCAATTTAACTACTCATTTATTATTAGATTCTTTTTAAATTTTGTAACTTTGTGTACTTTTACTTATATTTTACTATTATAGAAATTAAATTACGTAATTATTGTTGCTTAATTTTTTAATTGATATTATACCTAGAAGGACGGACGTCATTTTGACCCATTACTTATTTCTGTACTGGAGTCATGTTTTCTCACCATTTCCTTCTCCTATTGATCACTGATATTTATTTACATAAACTAAAATATATCAGTGCACATTTAAATCAGTACTTGAAGCCTTTATATTTCATTTGAATGCCATTATTTGATAGCGGAGCTCTCCTGGAAGCGGCTTACCAAATTTACGGAAATCTTTTACTTTCAAATCGTCTTTGAATTTGACTTAAAATAGAAATCGCCAGAAGAATAGGATTGAAAATATGTCACCATCATTCTGCCGTTGTATCGTATTCATTATTAAAATGTAGCTTAAAATATTACAGCTAGATGATAGAAATGAGATCAACATTATTTACATTCCCAGAAGGAGAGGTTACAGCGGCCAGTGGTGGGACAACGCAAAAGGATAGTCTTAATCATCGCTCGCCAAATTGTTTTGAACTCTCACTAGAGATTCGCACGTTCGCCCCGACCTTTTTTGTCACCGAAGTGTCGGCACCCTACTTCTGAAAGCCGTGTAGAGGATGCGCCGTTCTCAAGTTGTAAACTAATTTCCGATTCCCCTATTTTTTAACTTTAGGGAAATCACTCCGTGGGATGCAAAAGAGAGGAGGTAAGAGTTTTGACTCGTACGAGAGCAAAAAAGCCTATTACTTTTGTCCCTCCTAGGATTTGTGGGTACATTTTCCGACGTGGAAAAACTCGCCAAACCTTCCGTATGCTTTCTTTGTGTCGTCGGCTCCTTTTACTGTAGGTGGCCATGTACTAGATTCCTATCATTGCGACTGGTGGCGAGCGTCGTTCACGTACTCCTATGACCGGGTTTTTTCCCGGAAAGGAATGTGCTACCAGGCGGATAGCAGAAGTGACGAATAGGAAATAAAAAAACAGTTAGATAGAAGTGACGAATAGCAAAATAAGTAGAAAGAATTACGATATATTTAAAGACTGGTTGAAGAAATGTTGGATATGTACCTAAATTGAATGGAAACCCTCATCTTCCCGGGAATCGCACGCAACTACCCTTTAGGGTGAAAAAAGAAAACATTGTCAAAATTTGAATAATTGAAAAAACAAAACTGCCAATAAATATCCTCAATGCAATAAAAGTGTTTGTGGAAACTGTGCTGAAAAAATAACTATATGTGTAAGTTTGACAAAAGTCTTACATCTTTTCATATATGCGTACATGTCTGTGTATGGGCGTGAAATATATACCTATTTTATCATTTGAAGAAGGTTTTGTGAAAATAATATTTATCAAATAAAAGGATATTTATCTAAATAGGCACAATTTTCAGCCCATTATCTTTATTTTAAATCTGCTATGCTTGAGAATAGCTTAATATGAGCACTGCTGTAGAGGATAAATTGAAATAATTTTAAATATTTACAATTAATTAGTAAAAATAATTTTCTGCGCGCATTGACTTATAAAACTCTATTTTATGATAAATAGAAACATCAAATTACGCACATAAAGCCCTTAACCAATTTTTAGAAAGCACTTGAGATTGTATGTTTAAACGCGAAAACCACTTTTAAGTTTACTGCAGAGCCGTAACAACGAAAGTATTAATTTTAACTGGGTCTTAATATTTTCCATTTTAATTGATAAAAGCATCGCAAAGAAATATATTCAAGTAAAAGAAAACTACTTCCCTGCCTTCCAAAGTAGCTATGTTACTCCTGAAGAGTATGTGCTGCAAACTGCTGAGTGCTCATGCACAGCGTGACTGAGAACACCACACGGTCAGTGAGTGTTGGTTCAACATTAGCCGTATTAATGAGTCATTTGGTAAATGTTGACCAGCTATCAGTATGTAATTAGGTGGCTGATTGAGATGTCAAGTATTTTTCTCCCCTATGCTGGGATGCATATGTAGCTGTACTCTTCGACGATCTCCTTTACAAACTTATTTGAATGAGATTTCTTCCTCTAAATAAATTATTGGAAAAGTTACATTACCAGTAAGCGACAATTTTTGAGACTACTGCGAACGAGCCACGTCAATGCCTTTATGACGTCACCCTTCTATTGGACATTAGTGCGATAATTTCTCAGAGGGAGTATCATTCGCCTTGGCCTGGACTCCTACCTCAGGTCCTTTCATACACCGAGGTGTTCTTGTCCACCGTTATCCGCAGAATATTTATTCAAAATTCCTTAGGGGACATTGCCTTCGTAGCTAAACTGATTAAAGCACTACCTTATTTGCAATACTGAGGGATCCTGGTTTGTGTCTCGATCAATTCTGACGATTTATCCTTTGTGAATCTATCGTGCCAAAAAGAGATGTCTTGACACAAGGAGATGCCTCAAGCTGCCAGTTAGTGGGCTTATGCTTTATATCGCTTACCATTTTCATTCCCAAATGGACAAATAGAAATTTGGAAGCGTCGCTATAATTAAGGTGGCTGGAGCGATATTCGTAGGTCAATGAATAATGACAAAAGACAAATGTTTAAGTAAGTCTGAAACGAAATTCTTGAACCACATTTCACTTAAGTGCAATCTATCTACACATGCGTTGGTACGCATCATATAGGCAGTTATAGAAATGATACAAGAATTATATTTTACATTTTTAAATTGAAGCATGATAAGACGATTTTTCGGCGCTGTATTCGAAAATTAGGCGAAATTGAAATGTTTTATTTTTGAAAATTGGACTCGGCATGACACCTTAATATTTAATTGCAACTATTATAATAATGAGGAATGTATTATTTCACTTTTAGAAGGAAATCTGCATATTTTTAATCGAATTATTACGAAATATATGTCATGGGCCATGAGGTTACGTGTTAAATTAGCATTGAATTGCCAAAATAATCAAACTGGTATTGTGTATTTTTTTTCGGAATTATCTATGGATATCTCTGATGAGGACACGTATGCAAGGCTTCACACAAATCCGTAAGTGAACAAAAATAGCATCAAGCACCTTAATTCGATTTTGGTTGTTATTTACTGTTGCAAGTTGGATTGGCGCCATTATTTCAATAATCTTTCAAATTCCTAAGACGATTAGCTCCTTTTAAAAAATTGACGAGCAAAAAAAAGGTAAAAATACTTCTAAATCCCATTTTTCACCCATTTAAGCACAATGTGATTCCATGTTCTATTTCCGAGAAAAAAAACGTGGCAAGGCGTGATTTTGTGTTTGTATTGCACAAAAGAGATTCGTATTTTCACAAGTGGCCAGGGAATGAATCAAATGATATTCAAGTCATTTTTCAATGCAGCCGCATTAAGAAGCGCTGCAGCCACCTTTAAGGTAGTTTGAACGAGATATTTCTCTAGTCATAATAGAGACCATCACTGAGTGAGTGAATGGAGACAGTACTTGAATTTTATTTTTTTAATTGTAACGTCTATAAGAGCTAGAAGTAAATGTTGTAAAATGTATTGCGCAAAATATAGATAGGTATGATAAATATTTTCAGTAGTTAAGTAAATACACTGACTTAAGTCTCTCACTCACTCAGTGATTCAACCCGAAGGTTGGTTTGGATAGTTGAGGATAGAGCTCAACCCGGACTAAGCCACAGGCGTGTGAATTTCACACATTCAGGGTAGGGGGGCCAGTTCCTTTCCCTGGGCCACCTCGCACTCCGAGGGCTTTTGTTCGGGGGCGTCCAAATGCTTCTCCCGGATTTGAACCCTTTCTTTTGGATTTTTTGGACCCTTCGATCAGTAGCCACGCGCTCTACCCACTAGGCCACCTTTATACTTATTTAGTCTCTAGCTTGACTCATTCATGAAAAGCCTTCAAAACAGCAAGATTTTTTGCGATTATGTAAAAAAGACTGCGGAGAGTAATAGATTAATTTTTATTAAATGTTGAGAAAACATACCCAGTACAATCCGTTAGTTTTTTGACGAAATAAAGGTGTTATCAATTCCTATTTTTTTTCAATATTCTTCCTCTGGAGCGCACAGCAGTAAACTATCCCATGTAAAACAGCTTATATTTTTAGGCGAAGTGCTCTAAAAATAGTTCGGAAAGGGGTTAATATTTTGGTATCATTGGAATTATGGGTGATTTTTCCTCTAAAATGAGGTCAAATTCATCAAATTGGAGGTGAACTGATTTTTCGCTCAAGCTAACTTAAGTAGCACAACTGTGTGGCGCGGGGGTTGGGGGGGGGGGGCAAGCTCCGGGGGTATCGGTGACAGTGTGGACTGTGACTGCGTTTGTACACGAGTGCGGACGTGTAAGTGCAGGGAGGGTGATGAGTGGGGAGGGGGTGGCGCGGGGAAGGCTTGGGACGGACCCCTAAGAGGGATATGCTGCCTGCGGCCGCAGCCGGAGTTTATGGACGTCTTGGCCTCCGAGATATGTGTGTGTGCGGGCCGGGGAATGTTGAGAGGGGGCGGGGGACCACGGTCGTGGGGTAATGGGGGGTGGTTAAGGGCGGCGGCGGGTGTTCCTGACGGGATGTTGAGACTCCTCTTAACATATTCTGTCCCAATTGTTTGAAGTGGAACACTTTTTATGGATGGGGAATAATATCGCGATGGCTTAGCGTCACGTGACACCCAACTCCAGGACGGATCGACTGTTGATTTTGTTGCGTTATTACTTGTATGCAGGCGCTTGGTATTATTTCACAAGTTTACACTCGAGGGATATAGCCCATTTTCATATGAACATTTTGACCGATGCGTATTTAATGTAGTTCATTAATGTGTATCCAAATATAATTTTCATTTTAATAGTTTCATAAATTTTAGTCAATTATTTATGTTTATTTTTGTATATTACTGTGTACTCACCAGTGATATCCATACTCATTGTAGCAATTCTGTCAGCTATACCGTGGCGGCTACATCTTTTTTTAATAAAGATGGATGATTTCCTCCTTAGCATTAAACTACTTACCCGTACCGTCAAAAATGATGACAACATTTTCGGTAGGTCATGTTGCTTTCGTTACGTCGTAGTAAAATTCGTTTACATGGAGTGTAATGCTGATTTACCACAATAGCAACATTATACGAAATATCGATAAATTTTATCAAAGTTTTTGCGATTTCGTCTCGATAACGGCTTTCGACAATGAAATTGAGAATCCTTATTGAATATTCCTTCCTATCGGAACTCTCTCGATAACATACGGTCAATATTTTGGTTGAATTTTACGGAAAAAAACATTTCAACGAATCAAAAAAATATCTTTTCGTGAATTTAAAACGGAATGTTACTGAAATTAGATAAATGAATGCATAAATGTGTACACGACCGTGATTAATTCAATAGATGATAATGGAGTTGAAATAAAAAACATAAAACACTGACTTTAATATTTAAAACATTCGTTTTCCAATTTGTGATGGTACCGATTTCTTTAAACTGAGAAATAGTTTATGAGCTGAGATTCCTCAAGAGGCATCGTGGCAGAGAAACTTGGTGCCAGTAACCTGTGCGAATCGTTATATCAAGGAGGGGAAGACTCGCGGAATTTGGTGGCAGATGCCAGCGCAAATCATATCTTCATGGGAGAAGACTTCCGTAGAAAGAGTCTGTAAAGGAGTGGAGGAGAGAAATTTCCACAATTTTGGCAACACAGCCAACATCATTGCAATTAATCAGAGATGGCGGAAAAGGGCCAGAAGCGTGATTCACGACTATGATTACCTTATAAAATGAAGCTGAATCAAAATACGCCGATTGTGTTCACAACCCATCGTAGTAACCTATTTAAACAATTACATAGTGAGGCAAAAAAGTTGATGTAGATTATGCATGAAAAGTTGATTATGAATTTTTATGTTGGAAACGCTGGTTTGCGACCTTGGGAACTCTCGTCGTCAAATTCGGAAATTACCTTCCTCCAGAGTGTGGAGCTAGTTTGTATACTCGTACACTAAAATGCGTATTCTGAGTAACTGAAACCATGTTTCGCCACCACTTTATTGACGACTTTAGAGGCAAGATGATCGGGGCTATGCCTAACTTGTACTATTGACATATACTCAGGCTAATTAACGACTTAAAACTAAATCAAAGAGCAATTCCTCGTCCGTACGGCTGTAACATTAAATTATAACGTTTCCAACCACCTCAAGTTAATATTTATAAATGCATTATTCAGTAAAAAATTCAGAATTTTTCACTCAGTCCCTTTTATATATTTTACCTTTAATATTGCCATTTTAGTCGGCGGTACCATGTTTTACGAACCATATAAAATAAAAAACACGATTCTCCTGTTATTCACTTTTCTAAAGGATACATCTGCAAGGAAACTGTCTCATAAAAAAATGATATAAGCGAGAATAACTTCCTTGATTAGAAATTTTTATGCTAAAAATAGGGTTTTTGACTAAGTGAAGTGCGGTTTTTTGTATTAATTTTTAGCGATTTTTTCAATAATTAGCTGATACACCGATTACAAAAAAAATTAGATAGTATTTTGTTTAATACAATGATTTTCGAATTATTCTTTTATCTTCGGTACTAACAAAGTAATAAGGATTCCCCAAAAATATTATTTTTCTCAAAAATAATGTTTTGCGGGAACCAGTGGCAATATTTAAATTAGCCCCAAGGATTTGAAATTTTTTCATACCTCGTATTGAGCTCCCAAAATATTAGCAAACTAAATGGCCAAATATCAGGATAAGCAAAAATGTAGAGAAAAAAAGCCTGGAAGATCTTCGCTTCCTCAGTTAATAAAGACATTCCTACAGTACATCGACAACGAAGTAATTAGGTGAGATCAAGGAGAATCATGGGATTGTGTCACGACATTGGTAGTAGGACCTTGCCTGTAGTAACGCCAATGTAGTTGGAATGTGCGTCGGGTGGTTACGTCACGGTGGTGCGTACGGCGATAGTATATAGTTGAGGTGAAGGGCTGGTCAATGGGATTGGCGTCGTCGGATGCATTGAGGGGGAGGGCGAAATGGGGCAGGGTTAGAATAAATAGGAGGCAGGAGTGGTGGGGGCAGGCAGGGGGTGGGACGGGAATCCGAGGAACTACGGCCCATCTCAGAAATGCATGCGGGTGTTCCATCGTGGGGTCCACCATCCCTCACGACCGCCCCCTGTCGACCGTGCCCGGCGTTTCTCTTATTCACGCCACCTCGGCGTCCCTGGGATATCCTTCAGGGCTTTACTCGAGCGGGCGGTTGTGCACGAGCGTAGGGCACGGCTGAGCCGGGGCGTGAGTACCTCGACGGGCGGCAGACTTAAGATTTGATCCGCCGCGATCGTCACTTTTTGAGAGAAATTCACGGCTGCCTCTTCTGTTGAGAGCGGCGCCCGTGTGGCGGGCGTTGAAGTGTGAATGCTCTTCCCTGTTTTTAGAGACTTGAAAACGTTTGCTTTTCTGCCACACGCCATTCTTCTTCGACACTAAAGAGGCAAACTCTGCTCTGTCTTACTTGTCCATCGTACTTGGTGGAATGGCTGACTTACTGTGGTCCTACCGCCGGTCTAGATTGGCAGGCTTTTGAGACTCGGAGGCTATATGGCAGGTTTAAATGGCTTGAAAAATTCTGATCAGGCGAGTTTCAGTCAGATGCGGAGGAAATTATTTTGACACCGCTCTATGTCTCTATTACTGTTAGAATTTCAGTAGTAAAACTGAAAAAAACTGGCCCTTCAGGACGACGTAAATATATTAAAGGTTTTTGCATCCAGAAATGGGATGGATGTAAATGAGAAAAAATGCACATACATAAGTTTTACTTACAAAATAAATACCAGCAATAGGAAGTATGAACTCTCCGGTAAATATATCCCAAAATGTGACCTATGTAAATATTTAGGTGTGTATTTAACCGTAAATTTAGAATGGGATTTAAAGGTGGAATACATTACTAGAGGGGGATTCAAAAGTTGTATTCTGTAATGAGAAACCTCAGAGGGAGCAGCATGACTACTAACCAAAAGGCCTATAAAACCCTTGTACGACCCACACGATAAAGAACATGTAATGACCAAGGAGAAGTTTCAAATAAAGGCGGATGGGTATGTTTTAGGGTGACACAAGAACACGGAGAGCGTATTTGAAACGCTTAATGTACTGGAATGGAGTTTACAGCTCAAGAGGAGTAGAAGGAGGTTTTGTGAGTTGTACAGAATAGTTAGTGAGGAAAGAGCAGGGAAAAAACTTGAAAAGGACGCAAAGAAACCGACCCTTGTGGGAAAAAATTATCACCAGTTCTAGATAGTGTGCCGCCAAGTCAAGTCACAAAGGACAAGTGTAAAAACATTTTCATATTTAAATAGAGCACTACTGGACTGGAAAGATCAAAAAAAAACAGTGTTCTTAATAAAATGTTAGAAAATTCAAACCTGACTAAAAATAATGATAAAATAAGTTCCTTCTTATGCGATTACTGTAATTGGACATTTTAACCATTACATGACTTGATATTGTTACCATCGAGCCAATATCCCACTTGTAACAATGTATTGATAATAATAAAAAGTGACAAAGGCGTTCGCTGCCAAAACGATAGGCACAAAGACTCCCTCTTTCCATGCACCACTAGTGACCACTCTATAACTGTGAAGAGTGACACTAACATAAGACACATCGATAACATACAATTTACTCGTCTTCTCCCCTCTCCTCATCCCTATTCCCTTCCCTTCCCTTTAAGGTGTCAGTACAGCACCTGCCTTAACAATTGCCTATAGATGTGCTGTGAAATGACTTAAATGTTATTTAATATGCATAAAAAGGTTCGTATTCAAAACGACGAAAGACAGTATTGTAATTACAGGTTGCATTTAAGAAACTTTGTAGCGAAACAGATCATGCACGAAAATCCACTTATCTGGTTTGTTTTCTGAACGTTTTAAACGCTATGGTGTTCTGAGACTTCAAAATTCTCAGGAAGAGATTGAAAGCTCCAATAAAGAGAATAAAATTTCAGATAAAAAATAGCTTGTATTGATACGGGTGTTATTTCTCGCCATAACCAGAATTCAGTAACCTATAAATATTATAATTTTGAAACGATACCCCTATTTTGATTTTATGTTAATTTAGTGAAAGTTTTTGTGCTAAATTTAGACAAATATGAGCTGAAATTGAAATATTTGTTTAATATGAACAGTAAAAACTTATTTTCCTTGCCATTTCCTCCTCCAACTAAACTTGAAAGTACATGGTGTTGAATGCTATAATGGATGATAGGTAGTATTATTACAGGTAAAATAAATGCCATTTCCTGGAAAATCTTTTCATCTTAATCAATTTTTCCAGAGATTCGAATGGCGTTAGTGTAAAGTAACAATCCAATTTATTTTATATGCTACCAGCAGATAATTGCAGCTCCTTGAAGTGAAACCTTCTAGAGGTGCTTCTATCATGAAATAACTTTGATATAAATAAATGCATTTTCCAACTGCTTATAACATAACAAGATTTTATACTTATCCACATTTTTGTCACAAATTGAACTTTTACATGGTGCCAAATACGAGAATTGGTGAATCATTGGGACAGATGAATATTTTCATTTGATTATTGAATGCCATTTTCCCGATTAACTGTTTATAAGGAGCTAATTCTCTCAGGAGGTTGAATAAAGTAGAGGCAAATTTTCATTTTATATTTAAAGCTATTAGTACATCAATGCAATCACAGAAGCCTAATATGTTATTTCACTAGATAACTAATTCAGCTCCCATTGCAGGAAAAAGTGTGTATTAAAAACGTGATTCGTCGAATAAACTGCAATTTTGTTGACATAATGTTGTTTCTGTGTAGCTGAGGCATGTTAGTAGTGAAAACGGTAACTTTTTAAACAAATCAAACAAAAATATGAAACTCAGTGTTAATTTTGACTCCCAACTCCCTTAATCTGCCAATTTGTCGTGTAAATATGATTTTTACTTCTCATTCATATTTAACAAAATTACGAGTTTGTGAACTTTCCTGGAACTAATATTTATGCGGCTTTCCATTGTTTTCCGTGCAATTTACCGAAATGTTTTGGCGTTAAATAAGTTTTCGGATGAGTGAAGAGGCAATGAAAGGCATTTGTATGAGCAGAGGTCGTATCATTTTATGAAAACCAGTGGCGAAACGTTTTAAGGCCATACAAAAAAAGATTGCCATTTGGTTTGAATTCGGAACGTTTGACGCGCCGCGGACCCTAATTGTCGTCTGAGACATTCAGGGGAAAGTTGAAATTTTTGATAAAATTCTTAAAATTACCAGTGAAAAATATCAACTTTCAATAGGGTTCTTGATTCTCGCGATGACCAGAATTCAGTAACCCTGTAAGCGTAATAATTTTGAAACGCAAAACGAAAATAAAATTTTCGTCGTTTACGAAACATCTGTGCGAGGCGGTGGAGTCAATTATCCTCGGCAGGTGTCATAAGCGCGAACAATTTTCCAATTCCAATCGTAGCTTCACAGTCACCACTCAGTGTTTACGGACGCGGTGCATTCAATCAATTAGGCGGAAGGAAAAAGCGCTTGCCGCTTGCACACTCCAATCTTCCACCCCCCCCCCTTCCCTCCCCCTGTCCGCCCCTCAACTTCCCAACGTGTCCCCTCTTACTCCCCCGGGGCTCCGCGTGTCGCGTGCGAGAGCCTTTTGACGCGTGGGGCGCACTTTATTAGCGCACGGTCACGGGTGTTTGTCGAGGGACCGATGGCGTTGATCCGCAACCCCCTGAGTGCTCTCTGTCCACTGGGGACACCCTTTTATGAACTTTTCCACGCCCCGTTTCGCATCTCGCTTCAAAGAGGAGGCAGATGGAGTGAGATTTTATGGGTATTACTGACAATTTGTGACAGTTTTACTTAATTCTCTGCATTTATATGTAGTATTGGAGTACATCTACGTCTAATACCCTGCAATCCACCTCATGGGTGTGTGGCTGTGGGTGAGTAGTCACCAACATGCATTACACTATACCCTTAAGTTAGTGCAATTACGACTAATGATGCATTAGCATGAATCGCTAATGCTTTTCACAAGCATGAACTACGCTACAGACGTGCTACCAATAGTCGAGGGACCGTTAGTATTTATGTATTTTGCAACTACATAAATGGACGGAGATTCAAGATATATGCAGAAAACATGCACGTTGTGCTGTAAGTACTAGGTAGCAGATAAGGATACATGTATTAGTGAGTACTGCTACTACTAAGAGCTACACTACCTATTGATGAACCTAGATAAAAGTCTCCTTTGCCGCTGTTATGGCCTTTTACAATGCCTCAAATTTATGGCCTCACATTACATTTTAAATCTGTCCTTTCTGCAGTGTAGTTCCCTAGTTTTATTCTTATTATCTGATCTACCGTAGTATGTAGAATTTCTTATAATATTATTAACGTCCTCAGAGAATAAATCGGTTTGGAACTTACATAATAGATTAAGTCTAACTTTTAATCGTCGATCTGAAAGCAAAGGATTAAATTTTTGTCGTAGGGAAACGGCTGAAGCCGCAACTGTTTCGGTCAGACAATTGTTTCAAATAACTGTTACAAACATCATGCTTATTTCGTGATCGTGCCAGATCTGCGACTACGCGCTTTGTGCTGTGCAGCGGAAACTGATAACTGAAGCTGATTGTTTCGTCTTCTATTATGTTCCAGTTGCACTGCACGTGTGAATGCGTTGCGGTTATTAGCTACAAAGCTATTGAATTTGAGTCTGTTTCAGGTGGTTGCTGGTTTATTCAGCCAACACATGTCCACCCATCGTTGTAGATAGAATTAGAACTGTGAAGTACCTATCTTTTATGAATGCATAATATTTTTAATGAAAGATTTTTTAGTACATGGAATGCAGAACTACTATCCTTGTTGTAATAGCGCCGATCGATCGCCTGTTGTATGGTATGCCTTTAGCTGTTGTCCGCAACAGGGTGTTTCGCGGAATTGTTTCGTTTTCAAACTGTTTCGGTTGTGAAATAGTTGCAGTGAAACCGTTGTGGTCTTTTAGTGTCACCATTATATATGAGTTGTGCTCTAATGGGCCAATAAATAAGTTTTGGGACTCTTAGCATGCATACCAACGCACAGGAAAATTATAACTAATGAAATCCCTTGTCTCAGTCGCAGCTTTATGGAATTTAGTGAGCATTTTGAAATGAGAATAATAGCCTTCTAATTCCAAATGCATTTATTGAACTCACGACCAAAGTTACGACATACTATTTCATCATCAGGTCACCTATATGTGGAAGAAATGTTATTTTGTTTCATTTCAGAATTTAGTACTTATGGTAAAGGCACTTGGATTTGTTTATTTCTTTGATTCTTTCGGAAATTTACGCACAAAAATTAAAGTGAACCACTGAAGAAAACAAATACTTACTATTTTACATACGTCAAATGACTCTATGGGTCGGAGGCATAGTCCATTGGAAAACCGGACCAGAAGCGATTGCGAGCATTCGGAACCTTGTGCTGGAGGCAGATGCTGAAGATGAAATGGAAAGATAGACTAATACATGAAGAAGTATGCAGAAGAGTAGAAGAAGAAACGACCATTTGCAGCACTGTAAATAAAAAATAACCAGATGGATTGGGCTCACTCTAGAGGCACATTGGGTAGTAGTAGTAGGTTTAGTTTTAATGGTGCGTCGACAGCTAAGGTCATTTTGCACCTTGTCATAAATAATTACATAAAAATCCCAATTTATGTACAAATATGCTAAATGTGCACAACGTGTCTACTCAAATCATTATAATTTATTTATCAACTGAGTTTCCTTCAAGAACGCGAGAACACGCTCGATCATATTGGGGTCATCGCCTAGGACTTGTCCTAGGTTGCCCACCACATTGAGGTTTTCGCGCGCAGCACGATACACCTCAATGTGGGCACATTGGGTTTGTGAGATATATATATGAAGGTTAAATAGAGATAAAATCCCAATAGGAAAGCCATGGTATAAATACATAGACAAAATTAAGTGGAAGGTACATGTGAAGAAGTACCTGGAGTTGAGGGAATCAGCATTCAATAGTGAGCCATGAAGGGTCTCAGTCGACCAGATCTTAGGATTGAATGACCAGTGACGACGCGCTAAATGAAAATTAAGTAATAAACCTGAAGCTGCTCTTTGTAGAAATTTCCAACGCCCATTTAGTATCTCAATTCATAGGGGAGGCCGCAATGAACGGGGGGCATATTTTGAGTGGAGCGAGTTTATATTGGTCTTACTGACGATTGTAGACAATTTGCCTTGTTTTGTGATTGTTTAGTTTAGAAGGTTAACCCTGAGAGACTGTGCCACTACTGAATTGTTACAGCTCTTTGCAAGCACACCTACGCTCTGGACTATTAAGTACTTATGTTATAGCTTCATAAATTTGCTTATTATTTTAATTAATTTCTGGAATTTTAGGACAAAAACTCTAATGAACTACAGAAGATAATATTTATTACTTCACATACTCTAAACGTGAAAGTATGTTCCTGGAGAGAATCAGTTTTAATTTCATACTGGTTAGGAATTCATGAATACTAGAAAGTGACCATTTAATGAAATAATTACTTACATTTTTAGTATATACACACGTGTTTTATACATATGGTTTAATTTAATAAAAAAATTTCATAATTCAAATTTAATTTCCTTTTTCTTTTAATTTTTACTTAATGATTTACATGTAGAAGACTAGGTGAAGGACATTTTAACATGTTATTGAATTTAAACGGTGAATGGTACAAAATGTAAACATTCCAACATGTACAGTTTAAAATATATGATTATAGAATTTATACGCTCAATTGTTTTTATTTTCAGGTAAGTGCAGACATCTAATGGCGATATCTACCGAATCTTCCGAGAAGTAAAGTAGTAAGTGTAAAAAAAATTAATTTTACTCTCAACTTACTGAAGAAAACTTTACTATTTACTAGAATATTTACATTACATTCTCATATAGAATGAGTTTTGGATGCAGACTATAAGGTTAACCTCAGCTTAGTAATCTGCGATGCAGAACGGGGTGTTGACGGGTATGTGCTGTCCTAACCTTTTTTCGGCATGTTTCGTGATCTATGCAATGATGACAGGAGCTTTTTTAATTTGCAGCTTTCCTTCAATACTAATTGTTATCCATTAAATGTAGCATCAGAAATAATCGTGATAGCTTCATCTGTTATGAAATATTCTTTCGCTGTGTTTATTTTTAGCGTAAAAGAGCAACTTTTGAAGCTCGAAATACTGAGTCAGTAGGCTACTCATAGGGTTAAAATAGTAACTCTCGTGTCTATTTCCTTCTTAATGATTACGACTGTAGCTCAGAGTGAAATAGTGAATACGCATTCATTCTTCTAGGTAGTATATCCACCTTACAAACACCTTAATTTTACCTTAACTTAAACAAATAATTTCAAGTTTATCTACCTTGGTCATGAAAATTTCATATAACTTATGGGTCAAGCACGAGATAAAAGTGAAAGTCATTGAATAGGTCACTAAAGATAATGAATCGCAATGAGTACTATTGAAATAAAAATCCAAGTAAAAACAAAAGAAAATCTATAATTAAATATTTGGCACTACTAACAACTCAAATTTGAGATACCGTACCATCATGAAAACAATGCTTGAAAGGCTCGATTTTTTCCTTTCCTTTAAAATGCGTGGCCTTGTGCTAACGTATGTGTTTGATAAATGCCATATCAGCAGTCTAACTGTGAATGTATGGAAAATGTGTATGTTTTGAGATCGCTCTTAAACGACCACGGTTTCTTGCGTTGCTGCTTGAAATGATAAAATGCGATTTATTGGACATTTTGAAATATTTCTCAAAAAGTATGTTTTTTTTTTAATCGACAAGTTCATTGAAGGTTAGAAATGATGGTTGGCTGAAAATTTCCTTAGACTATGTAATTTCATCCAGAATTCAAAGATAAAGCTGAAACTTTCATTAATTATTTTTGATCACGTCTAGTGAGTGCACTGTTAAGAGAGAAAATAAGTTAATGAAGTAACTTTAACTGAATGTACCCCGCGTAAATAACATTAATGGATACAGATGGCCCATAGTGCATGAACATCTTTTTCCAGATATTTCGAAATGATTATCTTTTTTAAGTAGCCATAATCAAATTATCGCTTAATTCGTACATAACACATGGGCGTTGATATCCATTTCATTGGAATGAACGTTTTCTAATATCTATGCATTTATATGCTCTTTGATAAGTTTTTCGTAGGCTCCTAATGAGGTTGAAATATATGCTTTAAACTCATACCTTCTTTGAGGAGCCATACTCAATGCTCTTAATGATGTAAAATGCAATTCACAGAAGAAAATAACATGAGCTAAAATGCATAATACATCAACTGCGCTGATGCCACCCGGCGAAAAAAAAATTGTACCCCGTGAATGCTTGCAGCTTGCGTAACATTGTGGCATGATTTTGCCTACTTCCACGGGGCTGACCATTTGGAAGTTGCCGTGGCCGTTGCCAAGATTCGATGAGTCGATTGCCGAATACTTGGGCAGAGCTCCAAAATTCATTCGTTATTTCATGTGACGTCCGATCTAGTTGGATCAATGCGATCCATTCTCTCACGCTCCCCGTATGGTGTGAAACTCACTTCATCCCAATTTGACCAAATAAAAAATTCATTGGAGTGAAACGTTTGAACAAAACGTTGAGCGTTTGCATTCTCACGTCATCTCTGTGAATCAGACTCCATTGATCAAGTTTCGGACATAAACGTTTACATCGCCACTAAGGTAAAGTAAAAAATTTAAATATTGAACCGTTGTCGTGGAAACTTTCCCTTAAAAATCCTCCAGTAGCCAACCGCCGTGGTGCGGTTGTCCGATTGTAATCAAATGGATATTGAAAATTTTATCCATTCCACTTCGCAAAAGTATAACATCACGAGGCCTCATTTTTAGAAAGTTATCTTTGAGGTGAAGTTGTCTATGCCAATTTTAGCTTAAATCAATTGTTGTCTGAATTCTAGCATATTATCCGATTACCTGATTAATGAATGTTATAAAATTCTGTAACATTTCTTTTACTGACAGATAATAAAATTATTATTTCAAAACAAGCAACAAATTGTTGTGTCAACAAAGAGATTATTTTTTTAGAATACTTGGGTGAAGCATTGTGCTAAGAAAACGTGCTTTTTTTCAATTTTTTCGTATCTTGTTGTAAACACATGCGCAATTAGTCTTTTCTCTGTTGAGTCATTATTTCATCGTTAGCCCTCTCATTGCCTGTGCAAGAATGGTACAATACTTTGGTGCACCTCTGCACTGAAACTTCAAAATTTAATCCCTTTGGAGTCACATGAGTGCACTTACTCTCAAAAATCCATCTCCCACACCTTAATTGAAAATGACTTATGGAGTGACTGCCTAATGACCCGAAAAACACTACCAGTTCCTAGCCGAAGAAATATGATTCTCTTTGGCTCTTTGTGCCAGGGAAATGTATCCTTTTGCGATAAGAAATTCGACATCTTATCGCATTCCGTAATTACTGCTGCCCTCCAATAATTGCTACCGAAGGGGAGAGCGTTCGATGACGGGGGAGGAAGTAATTAAAGGCCGAAAATGGAACGCGCAAACTTCCGAACTTTTTACTCATCCTCCCAACGCCATCCGCCCCACCAACTCCCTTGCATTGTCGATACACTTGAGGGGAAAAAAATGTCTCCGCCCCATCCCCTGATACCCGCACCTCTCTCCCGATACCACCTTGCGTAGGACATCCCCAAAAGTCCGACTCTTGAGGTCATCGTTTCACGTTTGACGACAAAAGAACCACGCCGAGTCCCAGCGAATCAAAATGAAAAAAAGAGAAAGAGCTGGAGAGGATGGTAAAAAGGAAGAATGGGAAAGGTTGTCACCATTCGGATTCTGAAATAGAGCGAGCTTCGGGACGTATTCTCTTTGCACAGAGGGGTGGCAAGGGTGTGCCGGGAGGGGTATCGTATGTGTATGGGAAGGGGAGCCGCGTTCTTTGTGCGGCTCTTCTCCCTTATCGATCCGGGGCGGGGGGAGGGGGTGAGATGGGAGGGGAGGGGTTTGGACGATGAGGAAGGGCACTATGGATTTGCGCATGCGTCAAAACCGCCACGCAGCCTCCCGACCCTTCTCCCTCCCCCTCCACCGCCCCCCCCATTTCCCCTCCGAACCCTTTTGTCTCACCCCTTGGGGAGGGGAAAGGGTTTCTCCCGCGCCGTGGGAAGGCATCACCGGCTAAGAGTTTCACGGCGGAATCCGCGCGCGCGTTTGAAACCGTGTGCCCTGACGGTCTCCCGACGCCGGCCTCTTGACCTCGCAGCGACGTAGCCAAAGCGGCATGGGGCCAGGACTCGTGTTCGCGTCGCCGGCGGCGTGACGCGCCTTGGATTCGGGGGCGGCGGCGTGGTGCTTTGGCGGCAGCGTCCTGGACGCCTGAGCGGGCGGCGGGAAGTTAAGCGCGGCGGCGATCGTGAGCGGCTGCACCGGGACGCTCAGTGTCGTTTGCGGCGGCGAGTCGGCGCGTGGTTGCCGAGGACTTTGGAAAGAGTTTCGGGCGCCGAGAGAGAGAGACAGAGTTGGCCGGCATGAGCGGGCCGGCATCGTGGGCCGTACGTGCGGCCCTCTTCATATCGCTCGTCTGGGTCGGATACTGCAAAGAGTTTGCTGAAGGGAAAGGTAAATGTCCTGTTGAGTGCTTTAAACAATTTTGGGAAATATTTTGCTGCGCAAAACTACCGGAAACACGTGCCTTCGGTTTTTTTTTTAAATCTTCCCTTCCGTACAGAATTAGATTTTTAAAACGACTTATGCGCATGAAGAAGGGAGATTTTCTCACACATGAATGCATCCGCAAATAACTACATCGTATATTTTTGACGCTTGTCTCAGTCATTCGGCATCGACTGTACCAAGAATACTGCATACGGTAACTTAAAAGAACCCATATTT
The DNA here is from genome assembly GCA_963573305.1 of Pyrrhosoma nymphula. Classification (NCBI taxonomy): domain Eukaryota; kingdom Metazoa; phylum Arthropoda; class Insecta; order Odonata; family Coenagrionidae; genus Pyrrhosoma; species Pyrrhosoma nymphula. The sequence continues at coordinate 96,452,031 of OY754332.1, read as the reverse complement.
CTATTCTTGGATTTTTTTACCTTTCTGCGTTCTCAAATGTTATTTTCGGAATAGCTCATTACAGCCCCAAATTCCATAAAACGTCTTTAATTTCTTTCTATCTTACGTCGTAGTATCTTTACATTTTTAACCGTAAACTTAAACTGTAAATAAAAAATCCCTTGCACGATAAGTGAAATGTTTGATAGTTATTTTAAACTTAAGTCGTACTCTGCACTTTTGTTTCCATCTTTCAAAATTATATTAAATTTAGTATCTCAATTCTTTTTCCAAAGAGAAAAAATATACGATTGAATTATACTCACTTTAAAGTTACTTAATCGGTAATTGTCTTTAAATAATTATACCGCTATCCTATAGAAATATAGATATATTTGAATATAATTTCTATCGGAAAGGAATATTTCCCAAGTATCTGACACCATCTTCGAAAACTTTAATGATGCTCTTGGCTCGAAATGTGGTGTCCTACATGCATCCGAAAATGTGTTATATTCTGGCATATGTCGTAATGCATGAAATGCTCACAGATGTTTTTATATATTTGATTCCATTAGACATTTTTGAACACATTTCCTTGAATCATTATCATCTAAACGTTTGTCAATAGGTTTTCCTCGGAACTCATTTGAAGATAATACTAATGACTCTCCGGGCTACCACGGAAAAATTTCGAACTTCTAATGGGTCGAGATTTCCATTCGTGGTTCCATTTCTTCCTTTTGTATTTTTTATTCCGTGTAAAATGATTCGGGGCTCCGATGTTTCATATTTTTTTTGTAAATGACCTCTTTTTATTTTGTGCATTACCTTTTAGAGAGCATGTTTATCCCTCTTTAAAAACATCTCACGTCAAGAAATTTTAGTTTTGTGAACGATTTAGTGAACATGGAAAAAGTTTAGTTTCTGGAAAATTATGTTTTGGAGATTGTTACATTTGTAAATTAAATACCGCGGTGCGTCAATATTTCAATATATCTCAAAATATTTCCTGTAAATGACCTAATTTTCATTATATGCATTGCCATTTAGATATCAAAATTTATCCTTCTTAAGGAAAACATCGCGTAGCGTCATTATTATTTGGTTTTAATGAACATTTCTTTCTTTCGTGGAAAGCTTTTGTTTCTGGAACATGAGTGTGGAAATTATAATATTCTTTAATTATGAACCGCGCGTGAAGAGTCTCCTCGTTGATAAATGAACCTACCGCTGGGGCTTTTATTCTGGAGACGCATCCTAAGGTTGTTTAAAGATGGAAAAATGAAGAGAACATTTCATTGCAGAAACTTTTACAATTAAAAAAAAATTATCCTCTACGCATCTTGCGTTCGTAGAGGAAAAATAAGTTCCGCCTCAATTTTATGCCATGATAATAGATCTTGCATACTCAGCAATTCACATCCTGCTAATTCAAATGTCTAAAAATACATCTTACGTAAAATCAAATGAAACTCTAGTTCCATCAGCGTTAGATCAGATGTAATCTTCATTCTCTGAATGCAGTTAATTCATTATATCCATGAGAGCATTCGAACATTTTCTGGTAATTTTCAACGTTGATAATGAACAATTATGAAATTTAAATCTGTATATTGAGAAGGAAAAGTTTTCATTAGGTGGATGAAATCGTCCTTTCAGCGCAGATATTTCGAAGTTTAGACTGAACTCTTATTTCTTGAATTCAGTCATTATTTATTATTGGATTGTATTGGATTTAAAATTAGATTTCGAAGCAATAGAATTAAGTATTTCCATTATTTCCATTCCATTTCAATTAATTCCAGTATTCCCGCATAAAATATGTACTCTGCAGTGAATGTTCACAACATTATGTTTTAAGGACGAGTCATAAGCATAACGTTACTTTTACATGAATTTTCCTGGAAGAGCAAAAAGCCAGGTGCAGGAATACTAATAAAGGCTAGCATACTAATTTCTTTACTTAGTCTTTCGCAAAAATGCTTCTGATATGATGACTTTTGTTGTACTTTTTATTTTTTACTGAAAATAGTTTCATTACTTTTACAAGAGTAAACTGAATTTATAGGCCGGGACATGACTAGATTTGTGCATTATGCTTCAAAGTCTACGTTAAATATTGGTTTTCAGGAAGCGTTAATCACCTTGATTGCATAAATATAAGATTTTAACATATTTATGCTATAAAAGACCTGGCGCGGTTGAACCTATTGTTACCGTTCCACTCCGGGTTTTTGCACAATATCTTCGTATAAATCCTATTGTGATCCTATTGTATCATCTAGAGTCAATTTCAAGCTTGTTATTTTTAAATTTCTTTTGTCACCTTATAATAAGATTAAATTAAATGAAAATTGTTATTTGTCAATTTTTTATAAGATGATAAACACAAGTCTAATTACAATAAACGTAATCTACTGGCATTGGTGACAGGAGCAATTACTAAAATCTATTTTGACATAAGAAAATAGTGAAATCAAATAGGTAGAACTTCCGATATATTTGTTAGTGTTATTTTGTGCATAAATAACATTAATTGCAAGGAAATTGATGCATAATTTACAGTAATATCCAATTTTTGTGGCCGGTGGCTCAGCGTCTAATTTCTTCTTCACCACCAAAGGTGTCACGAGATATCTAATTATCATCCTCTGATCTGAAAATGGCTATTCTCTTGCAGGTACGTTTACGCTTTATATAATTATATTTTTGAATCCAGCGATCGTTTTTATTATTTCTCTGTATAGATTAAAATTTAATTTTCAATTAAAGTGAAGACCACTTATTATTAAAGTTAACATTTCGTAGGATATTCCTGGTACTGTTTTATGTGAAAATTACTTTTTTTTCAAAGGACCCATTCAAGCGATTCATATTATTAATACAGAAGGCGTACTCTCTCTTGCGATACACTACGTAATTCTCAAAAACAGTTTTTATGTATGATACTGTTCCTTTAAACACATTTTTTTAATATTCTCCAAATTGCCTCTACTTAGTAGCCCGGTAGCCTTTTTTGACTTCGATTGTCTCAATGTAATTCTCTGTGCCGAAAATAAAAGGCATTAATAGAGATTTAAAAATTCACTAGCGTGGAACGTCTATCTGTAGCTCTATTAGCAGTTGTCACTAATATATTATTTCTCTGAGCTAGTTGAAGTAGAGATTTCAATGATATGTTACTTTTGAGATAATAAATAAAGTGACTAATAAAGATGCTTGCGTGGAGACTGGCAGTAGTCAAGAGAATTTTTATTATTTTACACTATTTTAATCTTACCTGATTATCTCGCTGAAACGTAATGACGCTTTGAGTGAGCTAAATGACTTATTTCCTGCTATTTTAAATAAATGGTGTTTTCCTGCTCTCAGGAGACACTACTAGGACGCCATTTAGAGGGTATGTAATTAAAATCAAGTTCATCCAAGAGTGCGCCGTCATATCTCATGCATAAATTTAAATTACTTCCTAAATTACATATTTCAATCCAGTTTTCACGGTTACTGAGTCCACTATAATTAATTCACCGACACTGAAATCCCCACCTCTTATTGTTGACAGATATTGTTGTTTTCACATGTTAATGCTACTGGGAGGTGAAACTAGATATTATAAATTGATCAGCATCTGATTAAACAATATGTAAGGCTCGATTAACTGTTGAAGACATCTTTTTAAAGCAAAACAATCTTTTGCGTGATTCTTCTTTCTGCCTACAACCCGTTGTTATCAATTTTGCGACATTCTATGGGTTCCTTATTATAGTTGAAAAATAAATCACTCTGCAATATTCCATAATTTTTAATCAACTGATCGGTTTCGATGTCACAATTACAGTCAGAGGTCGAGTACATGTTCAAGTACAGTTGGCGTATTAACTCAAAGGAGGGGAGTGGTTGAAGGGGAAAGATCTTTGGGACGATTAGGTCTGGTATTCAACTAAAGGACAACATGTCCAAGGCAAAGCTTTAAAATGACGTCGATGATTAACAGATGGGATGATAAAAAGGGGGGATCATTTTTTGGCACTAAGTCATCGAACGCTCTACGATTACACATTTAAAAGGGTGCCGAACAATTTCAAAAATTCTTCTAAGAAACTAGCCACATTTGTCACGAAAATATAAAATATAAAAAGTAAAATCAGATGAGTTCTTCGACTCTAGCAGGTGCTTAATAAAAAATATCCGGCAGTAAATATTTTTAAAAAAGTTGGCATTTGACACAATTTTCACGTTTTATTTTTATAATCCTGTGACCATTGGCAAACTTATTTTTAATTCAAAAGATGCTTGTAACAATTTGGAAAAAAGTGGGGTGTACTCACTCAAATGTGCAATCGTTTGCATATTGGCCAAACTGGTCGTAAATTCAAGACAGGAATGAATGAACGTTCAAAATGTGTTTTAAATTGTTTTTAAATTTTCAAACCCTTCTGAACAACGTCATTACTAGCCCGTATCTCATGTACATATTCATCGTAATTATGGGATAAGGTGGAGAGATGACTGAGCTATTAGATTTGTTCTTGAATTCAATGGAATAAAATCATTACAAATAGTGAACCAGCGCATTCGGATCGTTCTTAAGGAAATGGTATAGGTATAGCGAAACTTGGTGGCACTCACCAGCGGAGGATTAGAGGACACAGACCGTAAACCAAGCGTTGATGAGCGGGCAAAGTTACCGAAGGACTCCCGCAGGGTTATCTGGAAAAAATCCAAGTGCCACCAAGTTTCGCTACATCTATATTCATATGCATATGAATTAAAGTATGGCAGCTGTGCTGTTAGACTTGATTATTTTGTAAAATAGTCACAATCAACAATATTAGATTCTTTAAGTTATTGGAAAGAATAGAAATCATTATCTATAACAAACAATGCAAAAAGTAAAATATAAATTTAAAACATTGAGGGTAAAATATAAGGTGAGATTTATTGGAAACTATCTTCTGTCAAAAACTTCAAACGAAAGCAAATATTAAGTAGAAGTAGTCAAAATACACTCCTACCTAATCCGAAGTTAATGGAATACAATTTTATTTTCATCTTAGTTATGTTGAATATGACCTGAGACATAAAAAAATATATTTTAGTAAAACCTTTATCCAACTTATTAAAGTATCAGGGAGTTCAAAGAAATCGATGTAAATGACAAATTTCACGGACCTAGAAAGATAATAGGGAAATTAAAAATGAACAAATAAATAGAGTCGATGCTCTTTTAATTTTCAATCGCAATAAGTGTTTTGAGCAATGGCAAAGGTGGAATAACTAACTCAATTTTTGACATTTTGACCACTCAAACTATTAGTTTATTTTACTGTGTTCATTTTTTTTCTTGTTTGTCTTTCCTAGATTTGGAATATCTTGGATTTTTTGAGGACCTGAACACCCACATTGCCATTTAACCGGGTTTAGGTACTCTCTACGTGAACCAATTTTCTGTTTCTGAAGCTTTGGAGATGAGGTACCTCGGTATGCATTTACATATGAATTAATATACGTTTATAAAAGATACACATTGTTCTTAGCAAGTGTGTTGCAAGAAAGATGACAAAATTAACTTCACCAGTATGGATATATATTTTCGATTCACTTGTATTAGTTCGGCCGTTTTTATCGTTAGAGAGGTTATTTCAAATACATTAAAATCGAATGTAATTATGGCATTTATTCATAAAAATAAAAAAATCTTGATGTGGTAGCGTGTATTCCAAATAATGATGTTCAAGTATTACTGTGTATTTTGTATCGTTCACTTATTTTGAATCTTGGCATGGTAAATATTTCTACATGAATGGCATATGTGCGAACATAAATATTGATTTTCAGCATTTTAGTTTTTGAACTCGCAACGATAAAATTGTGCTGTGAATCCACATGGAAATAGAATCCATTGCATAATTCATTGAAATTAATGTGAGAGTGTTCAGCGTGACTTCGTGGAAATTGCTGCCGAAATAACAAAACTTTTAGTTTTTCACACTTCATTACTATTTGCGACCAATTTCACCGTGATAAGAAATCATCTGGCAGATTCTAAAGTTTCAGTCGATCTAAATGTGAACTTTCGCTCTGGATGAAGATGTTTAGCGTTGTTGTTGTAAACTTGATAAAAAGATTCAGAAAAAACCTTACCGGGAATACCGCACTAGTACAACAAATTAATTCATGGCTTCAGGCGTGACTTCGTGGAAATGCCTGACATCTGTTGAAATAAAAATTATATTTTAACATTTATTCGAAACCTCCCAAATTTTTACTTTGTCAAATTCAAGCGTTCTTTTGCAAGAGCAGAACTGGTCTGGTGCTGCCGCAACAAAAGTATTTTCCCTTTGGATAATACGGAACGTCGGCAAATTGGGACTAGAATAATCGAGGCTGTCGTATAGTTGGAAAAAGAGAATGTGAAAAGGATGAAAGCATAATTTTTGAACAACACGATTCTTCGTCGAAGAATTGTGTAACAGGATGTTTACCACGAAATTAACCTTACGGTGCCTAGCGGGAGGAAGTGAGTTTGTGGCATCATAATTCCACTACAGAAACTGAGTTGCCTATCGCAGGCGAGAGGTGGATCGCATATCTTGCGGCGGACCAGTACATCTTGTTGCTACAGTAACCAGTCATGCCTCGATTACTTACTTAGAATCTGTATACCGTTGCTTGCTGAAAGCCACTTTACTCAAAACACGTAATATGCCATTAAAAATTACTTATTACGTCAGAGAGAGAGTAATTTATTTCAAACTGGTATTACAATAAAACAGTAATTGGGTAATCCCTAAGGAAAAGCCTGTATTGGGGCAACTATAAGGTAATCCATGCAAAAGAGTAATAAAAAACAATACATAATTTGAATATTGCAGTCAAATAATAATACAATCCAGTGAAGAATTGGAGATATTTTACAGATTTACATAGCAATAAACAGTGGTTACGAAATAGAAAATACATAAATATATGGTCAGATATAGAAGAACAATAACAGTAGTATTTAAGAACTCTTCATTTTTTTACATTTAATTCAATAATTGTGACATGCACATTACAAAACAAGACCTCGATGTCTTTTATAAGTATTAACCAATTTTTTATTTCATTAAGAAATTTTCGGGCATTTTTTTCTTCCTTGATGTGTGCCGGAAGAGCATCAAATATCCTCTTTACTCTATTATATCCATGTCCTCCTGATAGCATGGTGAGATTACATACAATTTTCGATTATCCAACCATTTTGAGGCACCACCCTGCCAAATATATGAAAATGTTTACTGGTGAATCAATTAATTGCGGAGACTGGAATATTGGCTTTCCCTTTCAAGGGTAGGGTGGATTAACGTCTATGGCGAAGATTTTTCAGAAAATCTCAATCCTCACCTGGGTAGAGGGTTTCTTTCGGGTGGGTCGCCAAAATGAGGACGTCTTAGCCCCTTTCATGGGAGAAGGGTGATACAGGAGGGAGTATCGATTCGTTCTTCCTCAAATTTCCCAAATAGTCTTTTACCTTACTAACCTCCTATGGTGCAAATGTTATCAGTCATCGATCTCCTCTCTGAAAATCTACGTTCAAGCTCTTTTGAGAGATTCTACGTTCGCTCGGAAACCCACTTTATTTATGGAATTATATTTAATATAACATTATTATTAATCTTTAAATGGCAATGAGATATTGTATGTTGACATTTTACAAAACACTGATAGTTTTGAGTAAAAAATTAATAATGTTTTAAGATCGTATTTGCGTATGATGGTATTAGGTTAGGTTCGTATTTGAATGCCCTACTATTTGGAAAATTGTAGTAAAGAACCAGTTTTGAAATTTTTTCAATCACATATTCAGGTATTGATAGCACTTGACGCCAAAATAGCGTCGGAGAAAAACAATATAAGCATACAAAACTCGCTCATCCTCAGGCCAGCACGTCAAACTTGGTCTCGTGTCGCTTGTTCGTTTTTGCTTGGATGGGATGTCTCCAATTCATCCTCAATATAGGGTATCCAATATCTTCTGAATGACCCGAGAGCCAAATGGAGTACGGACTCGGCATCAAAAGCGAGCCCTGGAGATGTAATTCAGTTTTGGGACGAATTAGGTTCCGTGTCACTCGTTTTGAATGAAACAGAAATTGAAACTTTCATAAAGGGAAGAAGAGTCAAACAAGCGTCAATATAGCAGGCAGGCTCCATTTTTTTGTGTCTCGGATAACTTATAATTTGACTCTTTTAAAGGAGGGGAAAAGGAACAGTTTGTGCGGTGTCGTCACGTGTTCACTTGGCAATAAAACCCACGGTATCCTTTCGTAATCTACTGTATCGCTACTTAAAACTTCAACTGAGCCTTTGGTAAAAGTCACTTTGTGAGAGAATGACAATGAGTGCTTACGCCTTTAGTTTAGGACAATTTACGTTGCTATCGATGGATGGTGTGAAGGAAATTGGCAGTTGTAATAGTTGAAGGATGGAATGTGGTGCTCAGAAATGGGTAAAATTCATGAATTAAAGAACGTGAGACTAATAAGTAGAAGAAAATCAGTTTAATTAAAAAATGAGATTATGACTGAGTTACAAACATACACATCCGTCAAGCAGTTCCCTATCGGCATAGTTAAAAATATTTCATTTTAGGTGAAAGACCTGTAAATCTGACTCTCTTATAACGATTCCCTGCCCTGGCCTTGGATACTTCTTTCGCTTTAGCCATACTTATGCATTGCTTCATAGTCACACTCCTGTTGTTAAAACTCCTAATATTTCTTCTCATACAGTATCTTCCACCACATTCACCCATGACTTTCTTGGCCCCTACCCATTCCTGTCATGCCATTCACTCCTACATCATAAAGCTGCCTACATTTCTGACGAGTCAAAACCAACAAAGCAGGCTCCTATTATGCATTCTCATTACTGGAGCATTCAATCCACAATCTTTCATCATTCACTCATTCCTAACCTTTCTGCTTTTACCAAAAACATTTCTCATGTACCCTATACCTACAGCATGTAGCCTACTGTTATGCTCATCTTGTTACAACCAAGTTACACTACCGTATATTTAAGTAGGAAAGAGTACACTTTTGTACACTGCAAGTTTTGATTCCTTAGGCAAACAAATTCACCATAATAGAGTGAAGCATACATTTACGCTAAATTTAATTCACGAAGTCAATACGAAGAGTGATTTAAGAGATTTTTCTTCGGTATGTCTTCTTCTTGCTTCCACTTTGCAATGTCTTCTACGTCTTTTGTAGCTGGTCGTTCTAGGCAAGTAGGAAGATATTTGTGCTGGGATAATTTATTTTGGTTGAAACGGAGTCCGGACCCATGGATTCCCGGAGTCAGACGAAGTTCGAAGATTATGGGCGCTCACAATAGGTATATTCTTAATTTTATTTATTACCGTCCACCGAGAAATCAATAAGGGAAGCTTACGTTGCCGAAATATTGGAAAGAACCCTTTTTTCTGCCATTCTCTCATTTAAGGAGGCGGCGTGAATTATCTATGAAGGAACTTAAAGCGGGATGAGAAGTGTGAATCGTCGGTAATCCTCCTACTCATCGAACTAAGTCGGAGAGCCGTGGCGCCCGATGAAACCTCTCAAACACTTGGTCTCGGCATTATTCATTAGAGACGATTGAATGGCCTCTCTTTCCCCCTGTCTCTCTTAGCCTTTGGAAGACTCGGCATCTTTCCTCTGGCGGAATCTCACCAAACGCCGCCCGATAAGCGAGTAGTAAACGAGTATCCATCCCGTCGATCGTCAGCAAATTCCGACGCCTTTAGTATTTTGCGCACTTCAAAGACGTGATGGCTCAATGGTGGGTTACATTGTTGCACACGGGAGCAAATGGAGTGCCATTTGGGAACGCGTGTCGATAACGGAAGTTTGAAACATTATGTAGGTACCTTAATTAGATCGTTTGTAGTACGAGATCTGATTAATCTTTCGGACCGCCAAAACGTCAAGTAATTTCTCTCCGAAATCTTTTTTTTTTTCTTTTATACCCTTTAATTTGACTGTCGGTGCATTTTTTTCATATGTCCTATCACGTAGCTGTATCTTATACCAACTGCCTGAGAAGTGAAAAACTTCATTCTTCTAATATACTCGTTCCTGACTCATAATTTTCGGCAGGTTTACTATGCTAGCTTTAGAATAAGTTGCGTAAATGTACTGTGTACTCATTCTCTCACTTTTAATTTTGATATATATGGTCTCCTTCACTTTGTAAGTCAATTCCAATAGAGATAAAATTGTTTTTTGTGTTTTTTTCCAATTGCAGATTTTGCTAGAAAGTTAAATAAAAATACAAAGCTAAAGAGATGGCTAAGTGTGTGATTATTAAATCACTTTCACCTTAAAATTTGATTTAGAGGTTTGTGAGTACGCTCTAGTGCCTTCAGAAAATCAGTGTATGATAATTCTATTGGCAAACCGTATGGAATCGTTACTCATCCATTGCTTCACCTACAAGAACTCATTAATGTATTAGAAAGTACGCCATTTGCTCTTATATTCAAATTCATTCATGATCTGAGCACTGCAGGACTATGGCGTCATTGAGATTAGTGCTTAAATCGTATAAATATATTTAAACTCCATCGCTGCATTTTTTCTAATTATTCTCTATTATGAATTTTTATTTCTTCTGTGAGGCGTGCATTGCATGCCATTGACTTTGAAATAAATATCTGATTTATGATGATATAATATTGACCATGAATAACTTTTTAAGTCGATTTACACATGCCCTATTAGCCTAATTAGGACAAGGATAACTCAGTCTGAATCATTAATTGCTATGATTTGTAAAGTCTTTGATAAGGTTCCAATCTGAATGATTCCTTCAAATACCGTCGAAATCCTTCAGTTTTGCCAAAGGTGGATAGAATGAAATTGATATTTAGGTTGTATTTACTCGTTTTTTACATGTCTACATAAAATCCTGGCAATATCAAAATACAGTACAATCATGCTTAGCCTTAATCGATGAGGTAGGTAAATGATTTTCGAGTGAATAGCAGAAGATTCACGTCGTGAAATCAACCAATCAGAGGCCTCCAAAAGAAAAAAAGCATTGCTCTCTCCTCTATTGGAGTTTTACGATCACGGAAATTGGAGTGAAGAGATTTTTTTAATGTCTTAAACTCATAACTGAGAAATTTGTCGATCAGCTAGGTAGTTATTCCTCTCACTGAGTACACGAAAAGAAATGAATTCTCAACTAAAAAAACCAAATGTAGCATTAATAGCTAAAGCCCGGGTCCATTATTACTTTCGTATTCTGATATTTGCCTATTTCACTTTCAGTAAACCTGCGCAGGCAATTCCCGTTGCTAAATTTTCCATGGATACGGTTTCTGCAAAATCCGTAGCCTTCGTTCATACTTGCAAGTAACTTGCCTTAGATTTAATATCTGCCACCTTTATGGGAAAAAATCATAACTGACGTCATACAAAATTTTCTTCTAATTGAATAGTGAAAGTAAAATATGATCGTTTTTGTCAAATGATTGCTAAACTCCTTACAGTGGTCATTTGGTAGCAGTATATTCATGTACTCTGTTGATATGGCCTTTTTCTTTCCCAAATTTTGAGCTCAGGAATACTTTGAGTCTTGTTTTTATTTAGAAAAAAAAACTTCCATTAATTTTTTCTTTTTTTATTTCACTCAAAATAATTCATTTTATTTAGGTGTAAATGATATACTTACGTTGCTCTGTACATTTTCAAATCCAGAAGGTCTCTCCTTTTCAAACGATGAAACTTGTTGGAGGCGATACATCATGGCTCAAGTTACTTGAAGGTGACGAAGCAGTGGTCCCAATCTCCCCAGTGAGTTGGAAGAAATCGTGGTAGGTGCCTGGTTACATTATGCCACTCTGTTCCGAGAGCCGTGGTTGCACTTGCTCCTTCTCATTCCATTAGTGAACACAGACCCCTTATCTCCTGTACACATGGCTTACCCCCTTAACGAAAATATTTTTGCAGCGATAAAGCATACGGACGAGAGACCAAGTAATTTAATCACACGCATATGAGTGAATATCTTCGGAGGAGGATGTGCTTTTCGGGAGAGGCAGAGAGCGCGGAGGGGTGTGTGTGAGTGCTGGAGCCACAGCGCCGGCTATGAAGTTTCTCCGGACAGTGGAGCCGAGCGAGAATCGGGTTTGTTTTTATGAAGTTGGAGAGAGAGAAGGAGAGAGGCCCAGCAAAGTGATAACAAAACGACTTTCATCCCAACCCATTCCGAACATTCTTATCTCGTGATTGAGTCGAGAGGAACACTCCTTGCTCGCCTACGTCACATCCGCTGCCTCCCCTACCGAATTTCCCCCAGCCTTTCTTTCCCCTACTCTTCCTCCCTCAACAGCCCCCCGCGTGCCACTCCTGCCGCTCCCCCCCCCCCCCTCCGCCACCCCCGCTTCCCGCCAGCGACACTGACCCGTCCCCGGCACCGACATCATGAAAGCGGAAAATTATGGCTCGGGACTCCTCCATTCTCTCCTCCTCCCTCACAACTCCCATCCTCACATCCCTCCTCCCTCTCCTCCCCCCCACGCAACCCCCGGCCACCTCCCCGCCTCTTTTCCGGGCATTGAGGCTTCTGTCGAAAGTCGCCCCTATTCCGGGAAGCAAGTCACTCCTCCGAACAAAGAAGTTTCTCTCTCGGGAGAATCGGCCATTTTATAAATCACCGGCCTTGAGCGAGGGGGTAAAGGACTGTGGGGAGAGAGAGAGAAGGACATGAGAAGAAGTGGATATTACCGCTTCTTCTCCGAGTGTCCCCCTTCACTACTCCGGAGCCCGAAATTAGGTCTCACTCTTAGGAAGAAGGCTCCACACACTGTGTCCGATGCTTGGCTCTCCTTAGACACTCGGGATTAGATTGACCTTTATCTCTTTAAAGCACTGCCGCGTCCACGGTAGCTATTCTTTGAAATGGCTGGAGTAACATTCGAGCCTTTTCTTTCATGTGAAGTTGGAAGTAAGCATGAACGGAGGAGGGGATGAAGGGTGTAATGATAACGTGGCTAAGGCGTTGTAACAATGAATGTGATATTCGTATAATATATATTAACTACACTTTGTCATGCAACAAAATCAATAACGTCTTCATGGGTGCCCATGTGTTTCATGCCCACCGGAGAATCTTTGTGGAATTCTCTGACTCTGGGATTCCTGTAATGAAGGGAGAATCGTGAAATGCCAAGAATTTTATGTCCTTAAAAAAATAAATAAATATTTTGGTCAATTAAGTAATTGTTATTTTTCTGTAAATTATTTAATATTTTAGTTATACATACCATACTCATGACGCCGTTCCCTTTCGGGGTAGGCAAAGTCAAAACAGTTTTTTTTAGTTATCGGCATGCAAAGCTAACTCTGCTTTAATAATTTACTCCGTACTCCCCTATCTTTGCGTACATCCTCTCTTTCAGCTACTCTCAAACATTTCTTCACTCGCGCGCCCACCTGTTCTTAGGTATTTTCATTTTCCTTTTCTTACGAGTCTTTTCGATCACATTCTCTCATGAATTTCTCGGTCTATCTTTTTTCTTCTCATTCAGTCACTCTCATTCACTCCTCCGTCATAAATCTACGTCTTAATTCGTTTCTCAATCATTCTCTCGACCTCTAAAAACCAATGAAGCGCGCTGCTTTCATACGTGCCCATTACCGGAGCATTAATTCCACAGTCTATTCCCAGATCTCTAACGTAGTTCGAAATCTGGGAGTTCTAATAAACAATATTTAAACCTGGAATAATCAAATCCACCAAATTTCCAATAGGGTGAACGGTATTCTTTATCAACTCAAAACCCAGAATACGTCTTACCGACTCATACTAGGAAGCTGATAGTTACAACTTTTCATTTCCCCATTTAGATTACTGTTCTCTAGTTTTTGGTGACATATCAGAAGAGCATAATGACAAACTACAGAGTATCCAAAATTCATGTATCATTTTTAACCTCCGATATGGTGAACATATTTCTTCTTAAAGGGAAAAACTATCTTGGTTAACTGTCAAGGGCAGGCTTAATTACTTGCTAAGCGTCTTCCTGTTGTCCTCATTTTCCGTTACAGAACCTAAATAGCAGACGGAAATGTTTATACACCAACCTCAGTCCCGAAATATGAATACAAGGAGTGAATCATTTGCCTTATACTGCCCCGCCCATAGAACCACAAAATACCACAAATCTTTCCTGGTCATATCCACCAAATCGTGGACTTCTCTCCCCATAGACCTAAAGAACAGCATAAACAGGCAGTCATTCAAAATGAAACTTAATTCTTACCTTTTACACATAAACATAAATCTCTGATTCACATTATTATATGTACGAGGGGCATCCGGAAGGTAGTACCCGTTTTGGAATTTAAAAAAAACTGGTACATTTAAACAAATATAATTTTTTTATTTGTAAAGAACATACTTTAAACTACTTCTCCACATAGTCACCTCGCAAATTTAAGCATTTGTCATAACGTGTGACGAGTTTTTGTATCCCAGCTTCATACTCCTCTGCCGCCAGTGTATTGAGATATGTAGTCACAGCTAATTTCAGTTCTTCATCACTTTCAAATTTATTTCCTGCCAAAAAGTCCTTGAGTTTTGTAAACAGATGAAAATCTGAGGGTGCCAAGTCTGGGCTATAGGGTGGATGGTTGAAAGTTTCCCATTTCAATTGTTGAACAAGTTGTTCTGTTATCCGAGCCGTATGAGGCCTGGCATTGTCGTGGAGGAGAATAACGCCGCTTGACAACAATCGCAGCCCTAATTTCACAACTCTCGGCGTTCTCTATTTTCTTGAACATTATAAACACTCACAGAAAGAACACAGTCAGTACCAGCGATGCGTAACTTTGCACACAGACAGCTGAAATACAACTGAACGTGTTAGAATTTGTCCGGCGGCTACTCTACTCACCGGCGCTCCACACGGTACAAACGGGTACTACTTTCCGGACGACCCTCGTATATCACCATCCGCTTCTTACGTTGTTCTTGTTCAATCTTCTTTAAAATGTCATTTATTGTTAGTTCTTTTGTTATTTTGAGATATGGATACGTATCATAATTTTTTTATTCTCTATGTATTGCTGTTTCAAATATGTTTATACTCATTGTTCATGTTTAATACTAAGTTGATTTTTAAGTTCACCACAATTGTAATTGTAATATTGGTGCTCTTTGGGGTATTATACCTAGAGATAATAAATATTTATTTATTCTTTCATCATTCACTCATTGCTAACCCTAGGCCTTCTGCTTTTACCAAAAACACTTCTCAGATACCCCATTTCACTGAAATTAGCCAAAAGTTATGTTTTTCCTGCCACACTTTATCTTTTTCGCTACCTTACGCTATAGTGTAGTACACATTGGTAGACTGAAATTTTGGCTCCCTCAGAAAAACATTCAATCCTTGATATACTTATTCCACATTCTGCCTACGACTCTCTTTTAATTTATTATTATGGCTTTTCATTTATCATGTATTATGTTATAATGAATGGAATAAATATGCAAAGCATCCGAAAGGTTATTATTATTTTGACATCATTTTATTTTATTTTCCTGGTGCATAAAATGTTTGGTGTCTCATGATTCTGGACGGTTGTGAAGCAAGTAAATTCCAGAGGGACTCTCAGGAGGGCATGAAAGACAATAGTAAACACGAAGATGTTCTCATCCAATCGTCCTCTGCGCTTGGGCATTTCAAGAACTTTTTTGCTTGAAGAAGAATTTGTGATAGGAGAGGAACCCTGCCGCCGGAGTATTATGGATTCATGAGGGTTTCTTACGATTTCATCAATTTCCTCAGCTCAGTTGTCAACTACGTTTGCTGAGGGATGGGTTTCATAACGTATGTATTATTCAACACCAAATATTGTTTCCTCCTTTATTATTGCGATTTTGTGTGCCTGTCCGAAAAAAGAGTTCTTTTGACAAGGCCTTCCGAAAAAATGAGGCTTATAAAATAACCCTTGTTGAACAGCTGAAATATGACGTATGTGGAAAGTTCCGTTGAAAGCTCAGAGGAGACTGAAGACGACGTTTAACCATGAATCAGAGTTATCTTCTGCATTTGCCGGGTTTTGTTTATTTGCTAAACTTATTTCCTAATAAGTGATCATTATCAAAGCTATATATTTCTGAAATAAAATACAGTACTTGCCATCGTATTGTGAGGGAATCGATATAATTAAACTGGGTGTTGAAAAAAAAGTCCAGGCTTGTATACTCTTAATCTTGAAACATGAAAATGCTCTGAGTTTTAATTTTTGGGCTATAGCTTATTATAGAATCTTATGGTGTTGTTAATAATTAAAATAAACGTTGATTTCTAAGTCAACTCAATTGTAAGATCGTCTTTTTTACGTTAGACTATTGGATTTGAGATTATTTATTTTGAAAGTTTTAGAATATCTGTGATAACTTGTTATTAATCAAAATATTTATCACAGGTGAATTTCTTAAAAGTTAATGATCAGTTGAACACTGATTACTTCCCTGATTCTGGACATGAAATATGTCTTACATCATCCTTATGAGGATTGGAAACCTTTCCGTACTAGCTTAAGAGTGCGAAAGACAGGTGTGCTACTCAGCTCGTTACAGCATATAAAATTACGCTACGCAGTGTTCTGGGAATGCTTACATCTCGTTTACAGCGAATAACTGCTCGGAGGCACCTCCACCGGACTACGTTGGTTACGATATGAAAATGTACGGGCGCCGGCAAACTCACAGGCGCTCCAACACAAAAGCACTCATCGGCACCTAAAAAAACTGGAATTAGCAAGTTTCAGGAAAATGATCCCTACCATTTATGAGCATTTCTTTTTTATGGTGGAATTAATTATGGAAGAGATGAATTTTTGACGGGTTGAACTCTTCCTAAATAATTCATCAGACTTTTTCAAAAGCTTAGTCAGCCTGCAACCTTAATTTTGACACCAATGCCCCTTTCTGATTACTTTTTTCACATTATCCAAATAACTACAGGAAAAGCTCTCCTTCCATTAACCCCGGTTCTTCATGCCTCACATTTTTAAGGCCTTGATAATATTACTTTATTTTGATGCCGGAAATCTAAATTTTCCATGCATAGCTTGCTCCTTTTATGATATTTGACTAAATAGTATGTCAAGTGAGAAATTATTTAAACACGAATAAAACTTGGTATTATTACTTTCCACTGGTATGTTTTGGAAGTGTGCTAGGAATTATACTATAGTATCACAAAATTGTTTTGTACTGGGTGAATTTCAATATTAATTCCTAAACTTCAGTACAAAGTTGCACACAGAATCTGCCTTGATAATTAAAGTAAAACGCTCCTTAGTGTTTCATAATCAATGTCTTAATTTTGTTGCTGAATATCATTGATGTGCATAGAAACTTCATTTGGCCCTTTCCGCGGAATATTGTGTGGACCTTGCTATGTTTCTCTTCTGGGTACAGTCTTTCTTAAATTATGAGATTTGAAAATATTCCACGATGAAGATAATTTGGGAAGTAGAATTTCAACCTATTTTGTAATTAGAGTCCTGGGCAAGACGATCAGGAGAGAAGGCAGGTGCGTTAATGGAGTTGAATAGTTGATGTTAAGAGTTGAAATGCCCTTTTATTTATTAGAGTATTATGCTCATGTCCCCTTCTGAATGTATAGATAAGTATATATTCTACTTTGGTGTTTTAAACTTATTCATTTAATTCTACGCGTTTGTTAGTAGAATGCTTCAGGATCAATTGCAAGCTTCATTAATATATTTTATGATTACTCCTTTCCTTGAACCGTTCATTCCATAGCGTCACGTCTCTTATCAGTAATCCTTCTGCTACTACTATAAAATTCGTTTATTTTTAAACCAGCTAACTAAATACTCTGAATCTAGGGAACTTGTGCTCTTCGGCCTCTTAAATTGAAAAGTTATAAAAATCTCCAATGGCCGTAAAAATTGGCACCACTCGTCAAAATTACACCACAATTGCTGTGTTGGTTTGCGGGGAAAAAGAGCAATTCCACGCCAGTGACCAACCATAAATACTCAGGATAACTGCATGCAAAGTTATGTAAATCTTCAATTTCATCGTAAATGCCATCATATAAGCTATGATTAAATAACTAAAGTGCGGCAATCATCAGTTGGCGGAAATTGTGTAAAAAGGGATATTTGAAAAAATTAATGCATCGTAAATATCTCTGGTAAAATTTAAGTAATCTAATAATAATATGAAGAGAATGCATGAATAAAATTTCTACTTGTGCGACCGGTTTAATTTCTTGATGCTAACACGTGATGACAGTGAAACAGTCAAGTCCGCGGAATAAAAAAAGAGCAATCTTGATGAAAAATGTGAACGATAACTGTCACTGTCAAAAGTGAAGGAACTCTATGTGATCAAATATTTTGTCAGTGTGAACGTAAATTTAATAACTGGCTGCAAGCATCACATCACTCGTGCAACACTTTCCTGAAACGGATTCCTTTATTTTCCGTCACGGCTTCGACTGGTATTGGCGGTACCAATACTGAGTGAAATATCAAATATCTCTGAGTGGCCATGCACCCAAAACGAACAGAGGGAAAATATGCTTTTATTACAGACAATGCAGAGCTACTTGTGTTTAAGCCTGAGATAAGTTCGTGGTAAAAATTGGGATCCGGACTTCACAAAGTTGCATCATATATTTCTGATTGCACATGACAACCACTGCCTAATCAATTATTGGTTAATAATTATAGATCATCATTGATAAACGTACAAACCGCAGTATAGTTACTAGGCGGAAGATATTTTTGTAGCCCTTTACTAAATTATCAGTTAGAGTCCATTCTTCCGGTGAAATTTCACTTTATACCATTTTCCGGGTTATTACTGTACTTCATAGTGTAATGCGTCTGTATAATCGTGCGTGATTTTACCGTGCATTTTTTTACTGAGCAAATTTTTTCCAGCTTCTATGCTCTGCCAATGTTGAAAAAAACAAGCATTTTGAGCTATTTTATTAGCCTTATTCTTGATTAAACATTTTATATTTTTAGAACATATTTGTATTGTTTCATGCAAATGCACCCCGGTATCATATTTAATATTTTAAAGATTCCATATAGTGTTCCTTAAGAAGTATTCAATCAGAAAGTATCTGACGGTATTTTAAAATCTGCACATAGAATTTAGGTTTATAAATGACCATAGTTCCATATTGGCTGAAAGAAAGGGAATTTTGCAGTGACTCTCTAGCGCTTACAAATTCACAATGAGAGCTAAGATTTTCATTATTTACTACTCTTATATTTTGATAATCGTTTTTTGGTCAATTTTAAGTTTCCGTGCTACGTAAGTGAATACATTTTGGACGTAATTGATTTTTTCTTAGACAGACATATGGCACTTTTACTATCTCAAATCCGATTTGAAATTAATTGAACTTGAAAGCTTAAACCTTAAATAGAACTGTTCGTTAAAATGGATATTTTTTCTGAATGAGTGAAAAACGTTGTATGCTCCTGGGTAAAAATATATGTGGGTAGTTTTTTTATCTATAAAAATAATGGAGAGATTTTATTTTTTTAGTTTCTATACAACGATTTCGTCAAAATGAATTAAACTTGTGTTTCTCGACATGCATTTGTATTTGAATCCATTACTACTGTCAAGGATTGATGGCCATAAGGATGCATGCTTGACTTATAACGTTACAAATGATATAAAGGAAAACATTTCATAAGTAAAATGTATCTAGCCGATCTGCTACAAAAGTTTTACTAATGACCATTTCTATAAAGCCAGCTGATCGTCATCAACACGACAAAGCTCTATGTTACCTGAAACTATAGGCTTGCTATGAAGAGGCCATTGCTATTATTAAAGTAGCAAGAAGGGTTTGTTTATAGAATTATTGCGAACTGACTAGCTATTTTTAAATTTACAAATGAAACTCATCGCGATTTTTGCATTGGCTATCATTTATGAATTGGATGGCGTCGATTTTCAATAAATATTTTCCATGGCACAAATATACCAATTTAAACAACAAGTATAAATTTAAAAACTTGTAAACGGAGGCAATTTTTTTTATTGTTATGTGCGACATCAACTGTGAAATTTCAGTTTTTTTTCAATGCATGTTCAACATGGCCATGCACTTTCACTGTGTATTGTTAGATTTAATCCCGAATACTAATATCAGAAAATTTTAAAGGGGGAACAGTAAGGAATAATGTGCAGTAATCGCAATGCTAGCATAAAAACTCTATAGGGCAGACCCATGAAAAGGATATGAGGAAGATATTGCCAAGTAATATTCTGGTAGTTTAAAAAAAATTACGTTTGTATAAATCTGTAGATAATTTTTTTCTACGAATAATGTTATCCAAGTATCTTATAATTGAGCTTAAGTACAGTTTTATTCATAATTGTAAATATATATTGTAACCTTAAACTTAATTATTCCAGTAATTTTGGTAATGAACACGGTAAAAAGGAAGCTATGATTGGCACTATCTCACTTCTACCACTTCATTTGGTGTTTTCGTGCAGGTGCAAAAGCCTTGCGGTGGAAAAGGGTACTATAATATATAAGCTGAAAAACAACAGTGATCCCTCCACTTTGAATCAAGGATAAAGCTGCCTCTAATGACTCGACAGGTAAAAATCTTTCAGTAGCTGTGTTAACTTTGCCGAAATTTTATTTACTTTCGTAATTTGTCACGAATTGGAGTTCCGGTATGTTTCCAATAGTTTATTCTTCTGTGCCAAAGTCTTTCAAGTGGATTTCCTCCTGTAGCTAGATTTCGAATTTCCCCGACGAAAAAAAACAATTCAATGGATTTGATACCGGTACGAATTTGGTACTAATTGTAAGCCATAGCCACCATGAATAGAGTCATATGTTTGACTAACACTTCTCGGAGAATAGACTTCTCTACATAGACATGGATACTTTTCAAGCTTGAAGTTTTTGTAAATTGATAAGTTACTAAACAGTGAAGGTTCGCCATCATATTCTTAATCACTGAGTATATTGGTGAAACTGGATGTTATTACTGTGGAACCACCTATGGTCTACATTCCTGAAAGCCTACACTAAATAAAGGTATCTCGGAGAAATATTTTTTTTCTGGCCTCTTACCAGCAAGAGAGCAAGGCAAAACGAAGGTACACAAGGACGACCTGAGTGAAAAAGGAAATTTTTCGTGTCACAACTGCATTAGGACAGCTAAAAATAAATGAGGTGAAAGTACTAATACCTTTGAAGTACGCATTATGCTAAAATTAACTCTTTTGACATTTGAGAAGTTAAGCTAGTTTTTTCTTATATGGTCGTTAAGCAAGATTACTTTTCCATAAAATTCACTGTTATGACCATTGCAGTCACCTTGTAAAAGAGTGGAAAGATCTACAATCTTTGCCACAAATTTATGAGCTAAAACCGAAGCAAAATTAAAAATAACTTCTGTAATATGCTTTTCCCTTAAAAGCGAGGAAAGAGTCTACTTCCATGGGATGCTGGAGGCGCAAAATTTAGTTTCACAATTTGAGATCCACTAACAGTTCTGGTCTTCAGCGACTTTAAGTAAATTAATCCTGATAAACTGCATTGCTTGTGTATTTAGGCTTATTCAGATGCCTTGTATTTTTTGTTTTCTCAGTATTAAAGCAGCTAAATCTTGGTTGCAAGATATGAAAATTATGAGTGAGAAGACGGCAGTATAGAATCCTTATGTTTTTAGTCACCTCGTACATTTATATATTCTCTTCAGGAACTTGCCGCTATTTTTGGCGATGTATGAATCAAGTTCTTGCCTTATAAAACAAGTATATCTATTAGCAGGCATAAATATAATGCAAATATGCCCTTGGTAAAAAAACTTTTTTATTATCATCCCTAGAAAAAAAATTATGTTCCTTGGTTACGAGCTAGTTTATTTGGCTCGGTGTGATGAACACGGATTGTCCTTGAATAAGTTACTTTTATTTTAGAACATTGAAAATTGCGTCAATGCCTCTACTATTAAATTATGCACCTATAGTGTACGAAGGCAAGTGAATGTTATTGCATTTTCATTATCTAGTAGATATTGTTGAGCATGAATATTTCCCATGTCTTTCATTGTATCAGCGGAGATATTATCGATATAGCATCCTTATAAACTTGATGGAAAATCTCCACGTCAAATTTGAAGTTGGCCTACACTCTTGCACGCATTTGGTTCATAATTATTCCTTTCATCATATGCTCCTTTATCTTAGTTTTCAATGTAATATAATTTGATTCTCTTATTACTCTTTGCAAATAATATCCGGTGTATAGTTCAATCATCAATAGAAGCTACCGACGAAAATGATATAGTATACTACAATAGATGTGGTTTTTAAACATCATTCATCTGTAGAGGCGTGTTCAAGGAGAGAAAAGTCGTATCCTCATTAGCCAAATTTTAATGCTGTACAGAAAGTGCCACAGGATTCCGCGCGGAAAGCCTCACTAGGCCCTTTAAGATGAAGGTAGAGCTTAAGAATTAAAATAGGAATCTTAAAGAGAGACGACTTGTCGTTTCTTGAAGGATGGATTCAGGAGATAGGGAATTAAGTTAGAGGAAAGACGTAATTCCATACTTGTGGCGTGGATCTTGATGAGCAAATCATATCGAAGCGGGTGGATGCAGCACCTCCAGCGTGATCCGGTGCACTCTGGAAAACCAAACTTCTTCATATCTTATTTGCATATTCTTATATGCTTAAAAGAGAAAGAAATTTATTCAAGTAGTTTTCCACTTTTGGTGAAATTCTTGTTTTCTTTTGCAACCAATGTAAATCCCTTTTACACGATACTTGATCCTATGAGCGGACTTAGTATGCTAGCCGGTGCTGAAATAGAGTATGTTATCCAGCCGTCCTGAAAGGTTACACGCGATCATTGAACATGTACAGGAGAGTAAGTTATCATTATGATAGGTACGCGAATAAAGTACTCGTATAGCACAAGTTTCATTCATATCGTAGCACATGTCTACTATACTTTTAAATTAACCAATCTACGACAGCAGGTGGCAAACAGTATTTTAGGATATGTTTATTTACTGCTTATTTCGCGGCCAGAAAATTACCGTTACACGCAAGGAGGTATAGACGGCGCTAATTTCAGAAAGTGAATATCGCACTGGCACTGACGTGATTCGTCGAATGCAGCTAAGTCTTAATGGAAGCAAGTGGCAAATTAGTACTGATTCAGTTATGAAATAAAGTAGCCCAGCTAGTATGGTAGCGATTATGCTTATCAGCCAGCGTTCAAGTGCCAGCCAGCGCTGGTTCTGTTTCACAAGATACTGGAAAAATATCATACTAGCGTGTATCCTCGAGCATTTGTGTTCAGTATCCTGTGGAACGAGCTTTGGGTAGCCGCCCATAGTCGTCGCACTTATATTTCACTTTTCAACACGGATCACTTTGCATGCATTAACTTATCGTGTCACAATTCGAAAGACACCCCAATATTAGTCTTAATTTTTTTCTGAAACCAACTACTTACAAGACAAATTTCAAACTTTGTGAGGTAGATGTTACCCTTGGAGAGCACACTCGGAATCATTGTATTCGGGCCATCAGCATTCAAATCCTAGTTCAGGAGAATGGATTTTCATTGTGAATTGTGCACTTTCTTGTCCCAATAAACACATTTATTACATTCTTGGCAATTGTACGATCGGTAAAATTTTATTTACTTTCTCTTTTGAGCGTCTTTTCAGACTCGTTAGTGACTTGCACCTAGAATTAAAGGTAAAAGATATGCAATATCATGTACGGATAATCATTTTGAGTAGTGTTATCGACTATAAAAGATAATGTGATTGGTCCATATCTACTGGATTTTCCTGAGAGAGAGTTAATTAATACTGATAACAATCGGTACTGACAATTCTGGTATTTTCTCGTACTTTTTCTGTAAAAGTTCGTATTGCTGTCCTTCCTATCGTCATAAAGGTACAGTTCAAATTATAGTCGAATCATTTATTTCGAAGTTAACAAAGGTTCACACCGTTGTCCATTGCTCGTGCATGTTCCGGGATGTAAACAATTTTTTTGCTGTATCATTTTATACAAATTCTTTCAAAATATATATATATCTAGATCGCAATGTAAAATAATTTAAATTAACTGAGTGACAATAAGTTAAATTTGTGCCACCGATTTTGGTGCCAATAACGATGATTTTTTTACAACAAAACATGGTTTAACTGCAGCTACGGAGGGAAAAAATGTATATGGAGATGTAGAAATGAGCATTCTATCATATGAATTTTATTGCATTAAACTCGGTTGACTTACCTTGAGGACGTAACTCCTTAAGGCCGTTTTACATGGTACATTTGTTTGTACAAACTTTTCCGTGAACTGTTGCATAAGGCAAAATGTATTGTGTAAAGCGGCAAATTGTATGAACGCTTGTGCAAATGTCTCAATGCCTGAACGGAAAATAGAACCTGTTCTAATTTCGCTGAGACAAACGTGCAATCTCGCGTACATTCGCTTGCACAAAATCTTTCATCGTGTAAAACGGCCTTTTCACTCGATGGACTATACTTTTTTCAATTATGAAATCAGGTGGCTCAGCGAGTGCGGTTAGAGATCATGCTTGTCAGCCAGAATGCTGGTCCTGTGTCACTCAATACTGTTAAGCATTCATACTTAGCAAGTATCGTATAACTTGTGCTAGATCGAGTAAAACTCGACTTTCCGATGTTGTTGGCTCTGCAAAACTGCGTTGCTCTTCTTTAACGTGTTTTTTAGGGGTCCGTGTCGTCCTTTCATTTGCTTGCTTTTAACGCTTGCCGCGTAATGCTTTTTCCTTGAGGGTGGAGTCTAAGGCAATTGCTGCAACTTGTTCTCCGGCCTCCATCTCATTTGGAGGGGGATGAATATTTGATGCACCGCCGGGCTTACGCTCCCGTCTCAATGAGAGGGAACTATTCCCGGTCCCGCTTCGGCGAACGCATTCTGAAGGGAGACTGGAATGTGGAGCACGTGCTCGAATCAAGAGTGGAGCTAATGAAGGATTGGGCTAGTTGGCACTGTTTCTCGAGAGATGCAAGGGTCACGAATTAAAATTGTATTTCCATGAAAACCCCAGAATAGAATCAATGTACACGCCGAAACAGGCTTAATGAAACCTGCGACTGATTCGTATGAAGTAATCAGTGTGGAAACTTTTCCGCGTAAAATCCTCGTTCAGACTTGCGTCATACTTAAAATACGTTGTGTTAAAACACTAACGCTCGGTTTTATCAAGTCCGGTTATTCATGAGAAAAAACGTAGCCTTAACTTTTATGCACGGATTTCAGACAATGTGATTTTTTTTCAAAGACTAATTACCTGTTTATTACCAATGATAAGTGGCACACTCCAAGGTGGCTCACATATTATAATTTTTATATTGATTTTCTAAATTCGTATTATGTATTTAGCTTTTATAATTTCATTTACTATTTTATTATCATGTGGTATATTTTATTTTCTTCTATGTTCAATTCTCTGAATTTATAAATGTAAGTAACTGAACCGCTCGTCACCAATAAATGCTTTAAAATATTAAAATTCGAATTAAGTTTTAATGTAAAAATAAGTAAAATAAATAATGTATCAAAAAATAAAAATATAAAAACTGATAACCAATGATTACATTACGGAATTCCAGCAAAATTTACGCAAAAACGTTTTGCTTTTAAATAATGATCCGGATCGCTGGTAAAATAAAAAGAACAATGATAACTACGATCTAATTATATCACCATATGATAGTAATTCAGGGGAACCCTCTTCCACTTAACCCTGATAAAAGGTAAACTAAACAGGTTTACTCTTCAGATATACTTAATTTAAGATTGTGTGGATGTCTGAAGACTACATTGATCTGATGGTTTGTTGACATGAAAGTTATCAATGAGTGGTCATGCATCGGAGGAAAAAAAGAGAAAATCGTTAACCTGGCATTATAAAAACGGGCCTTGATATAGTTTTCCATCATCTCCTTTTAGTATTTACATGATAGTCGAGAAAAATGCTCTTCCATGACGTTATTTTATAAGTTACCTACTTGATTCTTTGTTAAGAGAGGTGGGAATGTAGTCAGCCAGAATTGGCATAGAAATACCATACTATCTTGAAATTTTATTAGAGCCATGTCTGGATAAAATCGTGGAAATCGCAGACGAGTTCATTTTCAAGTCTCCCCACGCAATTGAATGTCTGTACTGAACCAGCATCTCTTTATCCCTTAGATTCGTAAATGCTTTGCGCTGTTTACTTTAATGCTGGATTTTTGTTCCAGACGTTTATCAAGTGCGTTTCATACTGCAAATTTTTATTTTGCTCTCAGAGACGGCCAATTCCTTTTTCTTTAATTCATGTTTGCCCTTGTTTGAGTGCATAGCCCACCTAGTTCATGTTCGAAGAATACTTCTTTAGGAGTGTTCCACTCAGCTGGTGAGCAAGTAATTTAAGTTTGTTTTGATAATATTTGTTTAACACCTGGCCGTGTGTCTTGGCCTGATTGACATGCTCGCCGGAAAACTTTTGACCTGGCACTTCACCAAGCGCAAATGAACTCAGAAAATCAGTCATCTGCACATCCAAACTGCTGCGACGTTTGCGATGTTTGACTGCGACATCCTTGCTCAATCGGGCCAAGACGAAAAACGTATTTAGGTGAGGGAACAATATGTAGTCACCCATCGAAGGACCCGGATTTTCAGCTCCCCGTTCTGCTGGCGGCCATCCGTCGATGGTCTCGAATAGATATTCCGGTTGAATTGTGCCCTTTCAAGTATACTAAGATAATTTAGCCGATCATTTAGTCATGAATCCACCCAAATAACGAGCCCTCCTACCTCTTCAAATGCTTTATAGTGGTAGAAAAACATGGTTGCAGTGGCGCAGAACACCATTAGCAGTAATGGAGTCCATTTCTTACGAACTAGCTCCACAAGGGGAGTAAGGTAGTTTCCGAGTTTAACTACCCGAAGTCGAAAATCTGCATTACCAACTTCAAAATGCTCGATCTGTTATTCACATAAACTTCTGTCACTTTGTGCCTCTTAATCCAATTGTTTAGATGACCTCCTGCGATGGGATGCAAATACTATAAGCGTGTATCGATTTTGATCGTGAATACAGTCGTGTAACACGCTGCTGATATTTTTCACGTCCTGTCGGGTTAAATCAATTACATTGCCAGAATTGCCTGACATGTGCGGCCTTCTTACTTCTACCCCTTTGCCTACCCCTCCTTGATGCCATGCTTTGCGCAGACGACTGTCACCAAGTTTTGCTATCCCTATACCCCTTCAATAAACCCTAGTCGGACCTTGGGTTGTAAGAAAACCCTTATATTTCTTTAAAATTTTTCCACAATGGTTCTCCCAGCCACATCTAACACAGAAAATCAGCCACAACGGTTTCCCCAGTCTGTTTCTCGCGGATGATGAAAAACTCCTTCGCCTTTTCATGTAACAAACAAGGGTCATCTTAGTCTATGTAATGGATTCCGGATAATCTCAAGTCATAATTATATCCCTAAATATTTGCTATGTTTGTTTCAAATGTTCAAATAATTTAATTCTATACCATTGCTTGTCATTGAACTTCGGATCTATATTCATCTATGTAGGGGTGAAGCCAAAAATCAAAGCCAGATACCATAAGTTAATCTTGGAATATTGTTAACTCGTTATTCTCAGGCGTAACTTCGTGAAAATCCATATTTACAGAATCGATACAAACTTTGTAATTTTCACTTTGAATAAAAAAATAGATTATTACTTTTGTAATTGACTTACAGTGAGCATTACATCTTAAATTATTGAAAAAATCTTCCTTTTATCGCTGGAAAATCGATAGGTTTTAACGTTTTAATTTATCGGGTTTTATTTTATTTAAAGCTAAAAGCCTCATAATTGTTTGGCGAAGTGTGAACCAATACACTAAAGAAACAGATAATCATATTTTATTTAACAGCAATTGTTTGATTAAATCAAATGTAGTCGCGCGGTTCTATATTCAGCATATTTCATTTTGTCTCAATGCGGATGATTCCAGTCACACTTTAATAATTTGTTTCCATAATTAATTGATAGGTAAAAGGTTTTTGCCTATGCTTGACACTGTTTTATAATATTTATGATAATTTTAGGCAGTCAAGGCTAGGTTATAAATTCACAGAAAGATAAATCTAAGTAATTGGCTAGTCTCAATTTTCATTTGATTCCTTAATCCTTTTGCATTCCTTTTTTATCCTTCTATTACATTTTTTATTACGCGTGCAAAACTGCTGTAATGACACATTAATCGTGCGTAAAGTTAGCGAGTCGCGTAGCGTACTTAATTACAGTCTAATTGAGATAACTATTTATCGTTGTGATTACCTTCGGGATGCTAAAGTGGAGGGAGGCTGGGGAGTTTTAATTACATTAGAATTACAGAAATTAGCGGCAGACTACGCCCATGTGAGAAAATCACGCAGAATTTTGGATTGTACTAATCCACTGCTTTTCAACATGAGTAAACAAAATGGAACTCGTGCAATTTCCATATCTGAGTTTCAGTTTATTCCAATATTCATGCTAGCTCTTTCATTCATGTAAGGATAAGCATGAGAAAATAGCACGTCTAGGACTGAAATCCGTGTCGGGAATTCATGAAAGGTCGAGGTAGCGGTATCAATCCAAGCGCCACTTGTTTTTTCATACTGATGTTCTCGATGAGGTGTGAGCAACCTTTTTGAGAGTGCGTGCCCTAACCGAGCAAATGCACGACACAATATATTTCCATGAGCCAGCTAACAATTTTCGAAAACATATTATTTGATATCTTCATATCTGATTTGTAAGTGATCATGTTATTCATGTAAAACTGACTGAATAAAAAAATTATTATCCCTCCCGGAGGGCGTAGCCGTATTTATAGCCTAATGAGAAATTGAATTAGTTTTTTCAGCAGTAGGCTGGCTTGCACACGCTGCGGAGTGTCGGGACTGTCCCCGTCACACAAAGGCGTCCCCTAAAAATTGAAAATAAATTTGGCCAGGACTTGTTTCGCGTGCCATAAAAAAATCATCGGCATGCCAAGTTTGGCACGCGTGCCAAGGGTTGCCCATCCCTGTGGAACATTTGTGGAACCACCGAAACTTTTCTCTCTGAAACTATGTCCCGAACTTTATGCTCAAGATATTTATTCTCAAATTAGCAATATAAATTTGGGAATCGAATGTAAAAATTCATGAAGACGACGCATGTTTACAGTAAACGTTTTTCCATGAGGTACATAAGGTCATGTTTGTATTAGACGGAAATGTGTGGAAATTATTGTCACATGAATTCGTCATATTATATTTCTGCTGCGGGCATTAAGGCTCAAAATATTGGGATCACTTTCTCATCTTATCTTCACTTGAAAATAAATGCCTCATTCAATGAAAATAATTGCTAAATGCCTTAATATACTTATTTAAAAAATCATCGACAGCGGAAACTATTTTTCTGAACCATATTAAAACAAGTTTTAAGGACAACATCACAGTCATATTTATATACGACTGTGGAGTTGGCAGGTAAAAGATGTGCAAACCCTCGGAGCAAACGTCCAATACAATCTGGATATAAATAAATATATGCTAAATAAATCCATTCTTTCGAATAATCAGCAGATAAATGGATTTTTTCTACTTTTTTGAACGAAAATTGATCAATAAAAAATAAATAGTTCGAGTAATGGTTATCAATATAAGAGCATCAGATCAGAAAGTATGTTTTTTGGAGAGTTTGTGTGTGCTGAAATTCTTTCTTTATTTAAGTTTGACCCATTATGTTCTAAAATAAAATATTTGGTTTTCATCATTGGTTAACCTAATCACAAACTTAGATGTAAATGTGCAAATGTGGTATATATTTGGGATATGCAGTATTGTAATATTAAGGATTCAAGTTCTATAGTTTCAGTGCTTTCATTAGCCATTGGAACAAAAGAAGACTCACAAAGTCCTTGTATTCGCTCATGTGGCGAAATCCTGTCCTCCAAGGTGTCTAGCAGGTGCTTAATTTGTCTTTCTATGATAAATTATGTACAGTGACGTCACTCTATAATGGTTCCTCGGCCTTTGGCGAGCGAGACACGTTGAGAGGAGAAGGGGATTATCAGAACTCCACTCGTGAAGAATTTCACTTCAACGCGAGAGGGAGTTTTACCTTAATATCCTCTCACACGGAAAGCCTCGGGAAAGTTTGCGGTCGCTATCTAATCTGCTTTGATTATTGCCTGATACATGTTATTAAATGAGTATTTAGCCACCTCTGATCATAATTGATTGCGAGCAAAACTAACTTTGGACTGACGCATGTGGAAGTTTCAGTGTGTGGCGTAGATTGAAAAATTGAGTAAAAAATCTACGCCACATCAGTCAATAAGTCTCTAATGTAATGGTCTCTCACGTATTTCGACGGTTTTGAGGATAGGCTTCGGTTTGAAGTTTTTTCCTACCTGGGCGAGGATTCGAGTACTTTTTGAATTGATAGCAAGATCCGTGTATCCGAGTTCAGTGACTTCCAACTTAAACGGGTGCTCCAGTCTGATAGCCCTTTGGTGAACTCCAAGGACAGTTAGGAGCTACTTCTAACCTCCTTGGTGCACTCCTAGTTAAGATTTGACCAGGCAGCCGTCTCTCCGGTTTATTTCCTTCCACACTTACCGATAGAAGTATCGTAAACTCCTTCGACTTGGAGTAGAGTCCCGTCTTTCGCACTCTTCAAAAGATGTTTCAGCCATGTGAATTACCTTTACCCATTGCCGTTGAATGATGTTATCTATCGTATCCTTCATGCCCATAAAGTAAAGAAAGAAATGCTCTTTATGGGCGGCGATTTTCATCTCTAGTGGCCCATTCTCCTGATTAAATCACGTCTTTTTTCACTCCTTTGTTAGTGCTGGAGATACTCGTCATCGTACCCTTTCTGCCCTTAAATGGCTTCTGTTCGCTTCTTCCTGCTTGGAAGTTGGTCTCGTCTCTTATTCAACGGACCTCTGTATTAGCTTACTGAATACGGAGTTTAAAATCTAGTTGACCTGGATGTTGGTGTGAGCTGGCTTGGAAATACCTATGGCTGCAGTCGGTTTCCAGTTTTCCGAGGGTCCAACGGTCCCTATTGTTGACTAACATGTCCAGGTATGGAATATTTCCTTCGTATTCTACTCCCGTGGAGAGTTTTATGTTTCTATTTTCTCTATTTTAGTACTAATAATATTTCTTGCTTCTCTCTGCCTCGAGTCAAATAAATATAAGTTTCGTAAAATGTATCGGAGCCAGAGCTAGTTAGTATCCAAAGTAGACGTAAAATTTTAATCGAAAAATATTGCAAAACCTTAGGTAGTAAACTATCTCTCGACAAATAGGTTTATCACGTTATGCCTGAAAAGGTAGCGAGTATCTGGTAAAAATACTTCAGTTAGTGCTTACTGCACATATACTACGATCTCTTGCGGTACCCCGTTTTGGTGGCGAATAAATATGATTATCGATTGAGAAATTGACGATGTAGGAAGTACCTTTTTCCCTTTTCCAGTGGCGTGGAACCAGAAATAAGAAAAATAAAACTCGCCCTTCATAATCACGTTCTGTTTGCGAAACTGAAATTTCAGCCTTCCCCCTAAGACTCTCAAGGTAAATATCCCTTCGCCATGAAAACAGGGACCTGAGAATATCCCTCTTGTTCCGGCGGTTTTTTTCTGAGGGTGATAGCATCTGAGGAGGATAGAATGTTCAATGCCAGTGCACACACTAAAACCTTTCTTCTCCGGAGCGTGTTTGAACGATGCTGATTCGATTTCTCAGTATGCCCTACATTAGCAAAATAAAAATCGGCAGATGTCGAGTACATGTTCCCGGTAGTACCTTGCCTGGTAGTAATTTGAAAATATTATTTATTAAGGTAATAGTTGGCGAATTAACCTGGAGGAATCGATGCATTAAGAAAAACTTAGTACTTTTTGGGTAATATCGATTGGATTCGTCGATCGACATTCGTTATTTTTTTAGAGGAAGCCTATACACCAAAAGAGGATGGAATTCGCCATGAAAAATAATTTGACTTAGACTCGAGCCCGGGTCTCCTAATTTCCTGTCAGCTGTGTTAGACGGTTACACAATCAAGCCTTCTTAATGCACAGTGAATTTCAACGGAGATTTATATGAGCTTCGTGCGAGCGAATCTTCGAATCCCTGTCAAGACTGGTGTTTTTTACTGGCGAATTTAATCCCATATAGTGTATATCTTAGAACCTGTGCGTGTCTGCGAAACATATTAATTGTGCAATCGCACTGATTTTGAAATTGTTGTAGGAATCCTCTTGAAAACTACGCGTGTAAGGCGTTGTAAGTGGTAGAGGTTGAATATAGGAAGCATACTTTTTTAATTAATGTAATATCACATTTATGTAATTAATTGTTGTTTTATCTGCACGACTCACAGAAGGTAAATTGTTTTACCTCTAGTTGCCAACGGTTAGAACTGAGGTTGATTATTTTGGGAGGAGACCAAGAGCCTGGGTCATGTTCACACATTGGTTGGAAGATATATTTTGGTATGGATACAGTTATTCGGAGAGAGGATGAGGAGGAGTAGAGTAGCCCGGCGTCCTTATTTCTCCTAATTCATTGAATGGCGGCTGTAAACATTTATTTTGATATCCATGTTGAGAAAAACCAACTTTGTAATTTCAACAAGCTAAAAGTTTGTGGAAATTTCTAAGCTAGCTTTTCTCAACATGGATATCCATCATTTCCACGTTGTCAGGCCTGATATCATCAGTCTTATTTATTTTGATTATTTAATTATTAAACCTAAGTTATGTGTCATTTTTACCAAATCCATTGATACCAACCATAATGAAGGTACTTTTCATTACATTATATAATAATATTGTATTATCCTTACCTCATCCTCTTCCCCAAGATAAGTCAGCACTTAATTAAGGCATGAGTTCAGCTTGTAATAAATGTTTTGCTGAATGTGGTGTACTCATCCCTATTGCTTAACCGCTGCTCTAGCTGATACGCCAACCCGATACCTCTGCAGCATTCAAACCGACTGGAGATCGATGTGCGGTTGTGCAATATCACTTTCGCAACAGTGATCGTTCCTCGCTTAGAACGTCTCGGAAGAAAACTTGTCTCATCTTCCGCTCTTGGCTAATATATAGCGGTAATGGTTCGCAGCCGGAGACGGTACGAGGGCGCCGACAACCGTTTCGCCGCGCAAGTGCCGTTGGGGATGCCGTGGAGGGATGCGCCCGGCGACGACCTTCGCTGAAATATGGACGAGCCGTCCTTCGGAAGGGAGGGATGGGAAGAAAGTGAGCGGGTAAAGGTGTGAGTCGAGAAAAGAACTCGTGAGTTGGCGAACACGAGACAAGAGTCGAGAGAGGGAGGGAAATAAAGAAGGGGAGGAGAGGGAGTGGGGTTGGACGAGTGGAAAAAAAAGGAGTTGGAATAAGACGAGGCAAATGCGAAAATACGGCACATTTGGATGTGGAGGAGAGCACTCGGCGTGGAAACAAGAGGCGGGGGGGGGGAATAAAAACTCGGGACGGACAAAAGGGTTGAGGCGGTGAGAGGGGAATGCGCGCGCGTGTGTGTACGTACATATAGGTGGGCACGCTTTGCTTTTTTTTCTTTTTCTTTTTTCTCTCTTTTATTTTTTTTTATTTTTTTTTCAACCGAAGGAAAGGACCGTGCCGGGTGGCAGGAGAGGGCAGCGGAGGGGAGAGGTGGTAGTGGTGATGAGAGGGTGGGGAGCTAGGCTTTCCAGAGGGCGGTGTAGGGCGGGAGGTGCGAGACTTCGTGTCGAAACCCACGCAGGTAAACACGCGAGGAGAGGCGGGAGAATGGTGGGGGGGCGGGGACTCGAGAGGGTGGTGGAGGTGGGAGGGAGGGGCTGAGAGTGGGGTGGTGTGTGTATTTGAAAACCCTTTCAGGGCTCACACACACGACGTGTGCGGGGAGGCAAGTGTTGGATGGAGAAGGAGAGGGAGTAGTGGTGCTGAGGCAAAGTGAGCCATCGTATGAGAGCCAAGAAAGGAAAGGGAGTGGTGTGGATGGAGAGGAAGGGTGGAGGGAGGTGTGGAAGGGAGGGTATTGGGGGGGGACAGACGTTGGGGGGGAGGCTGAGGGGGATGCAGTGGAGGGGGGCGGGCGTATTTCCCTGAAAGAGAGAGAGAGAGGAGAGGACCCCTGGATACATAAAACACGAGAGACATGGAGGAGGCATCAAAAGGATGTGGAACCCAAAGAGCCAACTATATAAGGGTGGTATATATAAAAATAGAAAATAATTTAACCCTCCCAGCGCCGCCCCAACCCCGAGTTTAGACATAAATTATTCGAGTACTGTTCCTGAGCTTGTAACTTATTAGGGCGAAGGGATTTCTTGTTTTTTTCCACTCTCCTTCGCATGTGGAGGGTAAACTCTGTTAATTGATCAAGTAATTTTTATTACCGATCGATCTTTGATGGCGATGGGATTGAAAGTCTTCAAAGGAGACCCAAGTAATTAAGTTTCTTTAGTTTCGTTAGAATTTGAGGAATAAAAATGTAAAGAAAACAGTGCTGCGGTAGGATTTTATGTACCAAAGTGTTAGGTGAAACCTTGATTCGTTAATTTTCTGCTAGAATTCGGTTCATTGGAGTACATTGCACACGACGTATTCTAATGCGATGTAAACTGAATGCTTGTTCCGTATTCCATAAATAAATCGCAATATCAGTTTCCCATTTGCTATAATTCAAATAAACGTGCTACGAAAAAAAATATTGAAAAGTCATCAGTCCTGTCAAAAAAACATTGTTTCAACTAGAATATTTGCTCTTTTAATCTATCTCCTTGAAATTTAACAGTGATACATGAATATGAATAAACTCCAGGTGGTAGCTTTTAAGTAAAAATAAGTGTGATAAAATAAATATATCACGCTATTTTTCAAGTTGCTCATAATTGCATTTAAGAGTACAACGGGGAATACACTTTCTTTTTATCGTGAGAAGAAGTGATAATCTGGCAGTTTCGTACAAGGAAGGAACAATGCCAAGTTAAGAATCCATGTTGTATCTAAATGAAAAGGCATTCACTGCTTTAACATGTTAATAGCACCATTTTACTGGAAGTTGAGAATATCATGTTATTTATTTCGGGAAATTGAAATCGTTAATCTACATGCAATTTCAATCTTGGTCTGCCCCTCCCTAGGCGTGATAACCAATATGTCTGAACAGGTTTGTAACAAGACGTGGTGAGGGTCATGTCGTTTAACGGTATAACTCTGTAATTGTGTTCTGCCACGATGGACTTAACTACCCAGACTTTAGTATCCCTATCTATCTTATCACTCTCCCACTTAAACTCAAAAGGCGGCCGCAAATGCTTATAGAAGCAGGAATTTCTTCACGAAAATCCTTTGATAGGACGAATGGCATTGCTGATGTACTCTTTTTTTGTTAATAACAGACAATTCTTGTTTTAAATTCTGAGTTTTGAAACAAAATCTTGGTTCAAAACTTAAAGCTTGGATTAAGCTTCGTTACACTTAGATATTTACGCATAGCTGAGATGATGCTATTTATTTTTTTAAGGTTGCAGTTATATGATTTCTTTGGATGAATCCTCAAACGCGACATGCTACTGGAAAATAATGGTAGGAATCAATGACACTTGGCTAATAGACTCTGTGGGTAATGAGCTTATATATAATATTAATGTGTCTCTTGTGTTATGTGGTGAAAATTACTCATATGTTGAACGAAATTTGAACTGACATCACAGCAGTAATTGCTAATTATATATATTTGCCCATGACTATGGTATTTTGTGTAACACCATAACCAGGTCGTGACAGTAGTCGTTTGCCGCCTGCGCTGTTGCGTGGCATGTATTTACAAAATATGTTTAGGGGCGAATTCTTGACCTTTTAATGTAAATGGAGTTTGTTAAGTGACTGGACTACTGGTTTTCAACCCCTAGAGGCTGAGTTCGGATCTTGACGGTGGCAGAAATGTTTCTGTGGTACTCCGATTCCTAATTGGATCCCATTTGGAAAGCAAGTGTAGCAATCTATCCTTTGGAAGGGACGTAAATTTGTAATCCCCTTGGTGCCTTTTGTCAAGAGCAATTTAATTCCGACGTCACGTTTTTTTCCCACACTTTCTCCGTTCCCCAAATAATTATTCTTCCCTTGCCAACCAACGCAACTGCCCTCAATGGTGCAAGTGACCTCAGTTGTTGGTGGCTTTCTCCGAATAATTAGCCAACCAAATTTGTGGAAATTGCTCTGATGTTTGTTTAACTTTCGATCCAGGCAAAACGTCATCACGATTACATGTCGCATTGGATCTGCGTGCTCTTGTGATGCGCAATGTACATCTCCACCCGCGAATTGCACCATTTCGATGGGAGGTGGTGCAGCACCACCCGCTCAGTACCACCGCAACGGCGTCCGTGGGTAAATATTTTCCCTACCATCGTCTCCCTGCTCCACCGTACTCTTCCGCCACCCCCCACACTACTTGGCCCATTTTTTTTACTCCCTTTTCAATTTAACCCTTTGGACACTGGGGGCGACATGGATGGTTAACCCGCAAGCAAACACCGGGAATAAAGGAAGGTGAGGCGGCGGCGGCGCGATGCGTGGGTGAGGGTGAGTCATGACACGAGGGGATGGTCGCGGTGACCCCTTGGATGGGGAACCTGCCCCTTGCCAGGGTGGGGTTGACGTTGAAATAAAGCCGTGTGCCGGCCCTCTAGTTCGAGCGGGGCGGGAGGAGGGAGGGGGGTACGACGCCCTCCTCACCGTTTGCCGATTCCGCAATCGCACCGGCCGACACGCCCGGGCACGACCCCCGAACCGGGCCGCACCGCTCCCGAAACTCCTCCCGGGCCCGAAGACCTCCCGCTCCGCCGGACGACTCCTCGTGAATTTCGTATGAGCCGCCGCACCACCTTCCACTGCCCTCCCGCTGCGTGCCCCACTAACCCCCTCCCCGTTCCCGGTGGTGAGAGGAGGAAATGTGGGCGATGCTCTCTTGTTTGCGGGGAGCATCGAGGGGGGAGGGAACCTCCGATGCCCCCCGCCCCCCTCTCCCGATCGTCGGCTGTTGTGTTCCGAGGGGTCAAGCGGGTTGTGTGTGCCTCCTCCGAGTGCTGCCCACTCATGCGTACGGCCTCTCCGTTTTATTCATTCAGTGCGGGGGCGTGGTGTGATTAAGGTCGCCAGCCGGAGGAATCGGGAGGCCTCACTGTCCGGTACCCCCCTCCCCAATCGAAACTGCCATGGTCCGGCCAATTTGCTCGGTAACATTTTTTTGTTGGTAAATAAAACCTGCCCGAATGGATTGATTGGACTTTGAGGAAACTTTTCCTGCTACTTGCCCAATACATTTGACGTTCATCCGGGATTTAAGGTTTCCCATTGAGGAAAGTCTCAATGAATGAGTCTGAATTGCACAATTGGGTCAAGTCTGTGAAGTTATTTTCTGAGAAACTGGTTGCGTAATTAAGTTTAATAGCTGCACTTGAAACTTAGTTGTAATGATGTAGCTGGTTTTTATCTATTGCAAGCATTAATTGCAAGTGATGAGACCACTGAAGCATTTGAATGTGCAGCAACATTAACAGAGCATAACCACATAAGCGAGCACGTATTGAATGAAATGATAACCTAGTCCAATATCAATTGCATTACTTTTACTCAACAACAGCAATACCGTCATTTTTATTGCGTCAGCGTATTAATATCCTGCTAATGTTTGCTACGATTCCCGTGGAACTTGTCATGTTAGGAACGAATTTTCGTTTCGACAGGCGGCCTAGAACTCTTAAACGGCCACGCTTAAAAACAAAGACAGAAAGAATGAATATTTGGAGCGTTACTGAGTTACTTATAACATAGTTCCCTGATTTGTGTGCAAACATGATTGAATTAGTCCTTCTGAACCTAAGGCTACACTCGTCTCATCTGATCTTTTTAATATTATCTTGACGTATCGTCGTTGACTTGAATTTTTTTCTATGGGTGGAGATTACTTTTCGTCATCTCTTTCTCTCTACTTTCCCTCTACTATGGCATAGTGTTACGTTATAGCATGGGTTAACTGGCCTTTTGACCGAGGCGAGTCATTATATTTTCGGTCAGAAGCGAAGCCATTAACAGTCTCGCTGCAGATTCCGTCAATTGGTGCAATTTAAAAACTCCCGAAGAATTCGGCTCTCGTCTATTGACGTAGCTCAACAGTATAAACAAAGTTTTAACTATAAATGCAATTTAAAAATGTTTAATTGTTTCAATAAAAAAAAGATTTTTGCTATAGTAATGAATGAAAATTCGAAGACTTATCATTGTCATAGGCTTCCAGGCTTCCAAAGGGCTACCAGGTGTGATACTTGTAGGCATAATAGGTTTTTTATTATTCAATATGCCTAAAATCCTCATAATTTGTTGAAGTTAGTTGAACTTTTGGCCCTATATTGAGCCCTAGTAAGTTATTTCATCAGTTTTAATTGGCCATTTGGATAAATCTTACATTTCAATTTACTTGTCAATTGCTCTCTTCTTGAATTAAATTAAAGGGGAATAATCGCTAAATAGTTGACTTTATTAAGAAAACTATCCTAGACAACTTGAGTTATACCCCAAAAATCCTTATTTAGCATTCTTTCCTTCAGCCCTTATTCTTGACAATTTCTCCTTAGTGCCGTAATAGTATCGTGACCCATATTGGTACGCATTACGTACACAACCTTTAATGTAGTCTGTTTAGGTTGTTTTGAGTGCATCTGTTGGCTGGTGTGGCTTTCAACTGCGAAGCTCAACTCGTACGTTTAAACACATAGTATACGAGGACGGATCTATTTAGGACATAGGCAAAGGTAATCAAGCATGTATCTAGCTAGTAGCTGGGCATACCAAAGGTCTTGTACCTTCCAGTGGATTGATGTAACTATATCACATGCACATGTAATAGTTCAGTCTACGTCAGTATTCATCGTTGACACGATACTGACTGGCACCCTCTTGTGGCTTCAATCGCTTTAACTTCCCTCGTGACCCTCTGGCGAAGAGCAAGAGCCACTATATTGACTGGCATAACAGTCAAATGCTGAGAGAGAGGCCCCTTCATTACAATAGGATGCTGGTAGTGATACATTCAGTGATTGTTTAGACAGTTACCTGATAGATTTTTTTCATAAGTTTTCAATTTTTTTCTTACATTATGTAACAGATAAAGTCCTGCTAAGCCTATGGATTTTCAGCAGGTGCTCTTTTTTATAGTGTCCATCGGATTGCCAATCAAGTATTCATAAAAAAGTCAAATCAGGTTAAAGATAGACAATGTTATAGATAGCGGTATATTAGTCAGTAAACAGAATTTAACAAAATATAGAAGAAAACAGATATAAAACCTAAAATGTAATAAAAACACATAAAAATACGTAAAACACAATTAGAAGATTTCTATCAAATCATAATTACCTTAGTTTAAGTACCTAAAGTGTTTTTTTTCTAACAGATGCTCAACATTGATCAGTCGGAAAACATAAAAAATGTAAAAGAAAAACAGATTTAGATACACAGAATGTAATAGAAATGGATAAATATACGTATAAACACAATTAGAAAATTATTATCAAATCATAATTTACTTAGTACCTACTATTAGCACAACGCTTTTAAACATATGCACAACATTGATATGGTTAAAATGATAGTATACCATATTAACTCAACTGCATTGCTGTTTATGCACCAACCATTGTTTCACTTCTTTCTTTAATGAAGACATTTTGTCAGTTTCTCGTATTAATTGTGGTAATAAATTGAAAATCACATTGGAACAATGCACATTAATAAAAAAAACCTTACCGTGGTTGTTATAATATTTTGGAACAGAATATTTTTCAATACAGCGGAGCCGAATATCATGATTTACATTTCATCGTATGTTGAACTTGTTTTGAAAGAAATTGTCACACATTATGACGTAGAGAAAAAGTTCAGTTATTGGTAATTATATTTTATCTAAACATAGTTTAACATCTGTTTGATACATTGGACCTAGTTTCATCCAGAAAGGCTTCTATTTTATTTTTTATTTGAATTACCTCATGCAAAAAACTTTGGTACCTTGTACCCCAGATTGTTAGTCCATATCGCATGATAGCTTCGGCTAAACCCTGGTAAAGCAACTTTTTCGCCTCAGTTGGCAACGCATATTTCAAGAGTGACAACTGAAAGAGAATGCATCGAAGCTTTCAACGCAAATAATTCAAATGTAATCTGAAGTTGTATTTTTGCCTAAAATCAGACCTAAGTATTTAAAATCATTATCCTGAGAAATTACAAAACATGAATGTAAGCGGCAGCTATTGCTTTTTGACAGCCGTGAGCGGAATGCAAGGATAATTGGGAGTGAAGAGTTAAATTTATAGCATGATGAATTCGTATCACCTAGAAAACGTGCACTGCTCGAACTTACGGTATAGCGAATATTTATACTCGTTAATTGAATAAGAGTTTAATAATAGCACTTAAATTTTCAATGAGGATATAAACTCCATTCTAGAGAACGAGAAAGTTACCTATGTAAGTAACCAGGTTTGTAAAGCTCCGGGTTAACATCTCTATGGCCGAGTTTATTAATAGCTCCTCGGGTATTGATATGTTCATATCTTTGGTAAGACAGCGCGTTATATCATTAGTAGTTAGAGCACCAAAAACTGCGAGACAGCTGCAAAAACCAGAATGTAAGACAGCTGCAAGAAACAGAATGCAAGACAGGCTCAGGATCTATTTTAACAATTTACAATTCAACCCTGCATTATTTAATAACGACCGGTTTAGTAACAGAGTTCATTTATTTTATTTTTGCGTCCAAAACAGCTCAAGGCCAATAACATTGGCGAAATAACAACAGTAAGAAAAAAAAATAAACATTGAACTATACAACAAATAACAGCAAAAATAAATAGTTAATAAAAGTAGCATATAGCCATGAACAAAATTATACCAAGTAGGCAGAGAGCGATAGTCGAGAGAGAGGAGTGTGACAGATACGGAATGAAGTATTTAATGCT
The DNA here is from genome assembly GCA_963573305.1 of Pyrrhosoma nymphula. Taxonomy (NCBI): domain Eukaryota; kingdom Metazoa; phylum Arthropoda; class Insecta; order Odonata; family Coenagrionidae; genus Pyrrhosoma; species Pyrrhosoma nymphula. The sequence continues at coordinate 96,410,853 of OY754332.1, read as the reverse complement.
CTTTTGACGTTTTAACCTCCCGTAAGATATAATATATTGTTATGAAACCCGCAGTTATTAAATAAATCAATGTGGAACTGCAAATTGATATTCTAATGGTTACAAATAAAATGCACGCGAGCCCATGGTTAACATATCACACCAAACTCCTCCTTTTTTCTGGATTCTTTGCTTGAACATCCGACTGGCACGTACTCGTGGCATCCGTTCAATCCCGACAAACAAGTCTCGCGCAACTGCAAGATCACAGGTTGATCCCACCACACAGGAAGGTGCTGAATCCAACCCCGTCCCCGACAGTGGAATCGATCCTGAATCGCGGTCGACCCAGCTTCGTGGGCATCATCTCTCGGTCGCGGAGGCGTGCGTGCGGGGCGGGCCTTGCTTCCGGCGGAGGCCCGCTTTTTTTCCCTACCTCTTCTTCCCTATTCGGGGAGGTGAAAAAAAGGGCTCGCGCAAGGTTGGGCATATATCTCGTGCGACCTCGTCCGAGGTGGAGGGGGGGGGGTCGGGAAAGGGGCGGAAGGGGGGCGGGGAGGAATCTCCCGACACGCCCCGGGGTCGGAGGAATTTAATGAGGACAAAATTTTTATGTGTAACACCCCCCACCATACTCTGTCCGCCCTCAACCCACGACCCATCCGCGTTGACACCGTGGGGTGGGGGCTTCTTCCTCGCTCCAGTCCCCACCTCGCCGTCCCCCGTGCCCACTCCACGACCGAGGGAGAGGTGGCCCAAGACACGTTATTTCTCTTCATCTTTTCTCGCACCTTCTCCCCTTTCTCTTTCGCCTCTTCTCCCCGGCCTCGCAGTTCATAAAGGAAGGTCTCTGGGCAGGGGTATACGAAGAGGTTTCCGGCGCTCCTCCGTCGCTAAGGTCGACGTTTTTCGTCGGCCCGTGTCCCATCTGCTGAGTAATTCGCCGTCAAATTGGGGGGCACACCTCTCCCCCGACCCTCCCACAATGCTTTCCGGTCTCAGGGTCTCCGCACCGCTGGATGCGAATCCTAGGGTCGTTCAAGGACGAGGAATGACGCACAGATTATAGGGCTTAACGGCTTCCCGTGTTCATATCCACGCGATAAGTCTATCCCGGACGTCATGTATGTCTAGATAAATCCTGTTTTATTCTATCAACGAAAGGCTGACACTAAGTTCAAATGTTCCATTTAGTACCATGCAAACCATGCATCCAACCATGCAAAAATGGAGAACATAGTCGCTTTGAGGAAGATTTTCCTTCAGAATTTTTCTTTTATAAACAAACTATAGCAAATAAACAGCATCAAGGCATAACAAATGGTCGCTATATCCTCTATCACTCTGCAAGACCACCAAGTTATCTCAAGTGCTTGACATAGCTAAATAATCATTTGAAGTCATCATTCTAAATATTGGCCCACAGCAGATGTCCTCTCCATTCTAGTTCCGCTAAGATTTTCATTCTTCGTGAGCCCCTACATTCCATACAGTAAATGAACCAGCAATTCACTGAAAAATAGCAAATTATACAGTTCGGGAAAACAGGGGCTTCGTTAAGTTTTCATAACTATAGTACCGCTCAAATATTTTCCTTGGGAAACCAAAGATTTCCTCCAGCCGGTTGTATCGATCAGAGTTGATCGTCCGTCGAGGGCAGTTTATTCATGTTATGGATATTCTGCCAATATTTGCGAAGAGTTCATTTTTATTATTGATAAGACCCTGAAGACAACCATTATGTACGCAACTCAATACTTTATGAATTAGTTTATTCTTGGAAGTATACCAAAGTAGAGCACGTCAAAATACTTTCCCTTCGCTGAAGAAAATTTGAAGATAAAATGTGGGAAAGTGAATCTTGTCGAGTATATTTCTTTCTTTTGATCACATCTCAATCCAATCTTGCAAGTTGAAAATTTGAAAAATTTGTCAAAATGTTTATATCACATTCATCATTACTAGTGACTCTGTACCTCCCTCATAAAGAGTTATAGTGTTTATTTTGTTCTTATACCTTTAGAAATTATATTAAATATACGGGTCATCGTATTTATTCTAATAATTCTTGGATACCTATATTAACTGTTGAAAATTTTAGGCATAAGTAGCTCCATGGAGAATGAGTCATAATGAACTTGAGATGAAATGAATAAATATAGGTCGAATGCACATTGCTTTACCACATGTAAGGACCTATTTCGTTTACAATAAAGTTCCTACTGTTCTCTATGATCAGCGAGAGTACCACATATCTTGCTTTGCCCAAATTCATTCTAATCCCTTTGTGTCCCAAAAATATACTATGCAAATACTTAAAAGCTTGCAGAGCAATTATTTCAGTGTCTTTCAAAATCGACGTCCAGCTCCTTACAGCCTATTGAAAAAAAAAAAATATATATATATATGGGGAAATCCGCCTAACTTGAGCTCTTTAAAAATTTTTTTCTATTTTTTTAATTTAAAGGCACATCTCTGAAACTTTTTACTTACTTGAATACTACCCTATGAGGTTGATAAACATTTGTGTAACTGGGTTTTGGAAATTGCCGAAATATGTATGGAGAAATTTGTAAAATAGAAAAAAATTAAAAATTTTCAATTAAATTTGCTTCTAATGAAAACAAATTTAAATTTAAATAAATAATATATTGAGTAAACCAGACCGAAAAATAATTTTTTTATTAATTTAATAATTTATTTGAACATAAATATAACATAAACATACAGAAGATTGGCTCTATTTACATCAGAAACCGTTACATGTCAGATAATAATGTATGCATGATGCATATCATGTAACATAAAATATATTTTGTCTCGTACCATAAAAATAAAATGTATCTTGTAACATAAACAACGCTTATATACAATATTCATTCATATAAATTATGAAATGCAATAATTATAAATATAAAAATGCACCGTTTAACATTATTTTTTTCTTCTTGTACGACGCATAATAGGTTATTATCGTATTATTCACCTTACACTTATTAAAATTTTTTCTCAGATTAGTTTTGGATTCTATATGTTTGTGAACTTTTATTTTAGCCTTAAAGCACTTTTCGTTGTTTTCTTCACAGCATTTTTCTTTCTCAGATTTTTGCAATTAATTTATTTCACACTTAGTTTTTCACTTCCAAGCATTTGGCTTTGTCTATTTTTTTGTCTACAGAAATTTTGTTTTTTTTTCTTTTCTTCGGGTGCCCATCTATTTGGTTTTAAAGGAAAATGTTTGCAAGGAACATCATACAAAGAATTACTAACGCAATACGAACAGGATTATTCATTTAGGAAGAGAGATTTGGGAATTTGTTTTGACCACATCAACTGACATATTTTTGTTGTGTTTGGAGCCGCCAGTATTTTTGTATTAACTTTTTTGAAATCATTTTCATTAAAATTAAAAATGCTTTGATTTTGGCATAACTGACCGATCACAACGACTTTTCACAGTACCACCAGCCCAATCTGCTGCGCTTTTTCCGTGCCCAGGTGCCGTGATAATCCACGTTGCATTTTTTAACTGTAGTTCGTTACAATATTGTTGAAAAAGATGAAAATTGGTTTTGTTTTTGTACTGCGTACTGGGGCCATCTGTCTGAATATGCATGATATTAAGGTGAGGTATATTCATTTGTATTAATTTTAAAACAGGCTCCAAATGCTCCCAAACAGCAGCAGAATCATGACTAAGTCATGCAGAAACAGTACAAAATAATGTGCAAGTCAACTCATTTTGTTCATTTTTGAAATAGAATGTTCCAGCATGGAGGGATAACTGCTTCTTTGAAGCCCTAAAAAGAGAACTTAGAATTTCGGCACTACACTTGCAAATATAATTCTGAGAAAAGCCTGCGATGATAAATACTTCGTTTAGTTTCAACTGGTTTTGTATAATTGAAAAGGATCTACTTCGATGAATTCGAAGATATTCATGTTTCAAAAATTCAGGGATGTTTTTATTTGCTTCACAAACCAAATTTTTTAGCGTAAAATCAACTCTAATTTTTGATGCAACTTTTACGGTATAAATTTTATTTTTTGCCCCAAGTCTTTCGATTGTATGAGTGAGCCATTTGTAGTATCAGGTGTTTTCGCTTTTAACGTTTGCAATATATATTTTTTCATTTTTAATGCAACTAGTACATCGATCATACCAGCATTCCATATTAAAAACATGACATACTCTCGTTTTTGTTAGAGTTTGCAAAGAAATACTGTCTAACAAATTATGAAGAGATAAGCATTGAACTATAAATTTAATGTTCTCGTGAATTTTACACAAACATGTTTCGTGCCCACAAATCTTTCGATTCATGATCCAAAAAGGTTTTAGTTGGTAAAATATAGTATGACTTAATTTTAACGTAGGTTCTTGTAACTTAAATTTCTCGTACAAATTATTAACTGTGTCAAGTAAATACCTTTTTCTTTTTGAAACTTTATGTTTAGTAAATGTGTCTTTGACTCCTGGAGGCAAGATAGAATTTTCATCGTTTTAAAAGAAAATTTTAACCTTTTGAGCAAACTCTGATTTGACAATTTGCAAATTTGGACGTGATATTTGAACACTTAGTGAATTTGTATTTTTATATCTCTTCATAGAAGAAATACTAAATTTGAAAACTGTTTCATCATCCCATGATCTTTTGTAACTTTCCCAAGAACTATTCTCATCAGGCCTTTTACTCAATTCAATCGATTAATTCGTTCAAATATGTCTTAAAATAGATCAAAATACATGGAAAACGATTATTTCCATTGATTTTTAAACAATTAATCTATATCTCTTTTTCATTTCTATGAATTTGTCTAATTAATCTATTTGTATAGATATTTTTGAGATTTTTGCGTGATTGACAAATACAGTAATATTTTATACCTACACTTAGCACTTTTCAGGAATGTGTAATAGTACAAACACTAACAATTACTTACGTTATTAGAACATTTACACATATTATGTGATTGTGCCAGCTTAAAATGTCAATATTAATTCCCAGTTACGCATAGAGATATTTCAAAAATTAGCCATAAATGATGCTTCAATATTGAGGCACACTTCTTTAAAAGGTTTCAAATTCTTTATTTGAATGCCTTATACACGATTCATTCATAAATAATGTAAAAATGTCAATGCTGAAAAATTTAGAGCCATAAAACCGAAATATTGTCCAATTGATGCAAATGCAGTAACGCTAATTCTAACTCGAATATGTACCTTCATTTTTTTAGGCACATCAATGAAAGTAAATGAGATTAATATCTGAAACTGTGAAATTTTATCTCAGAAAAATTCAAATCGATTAATGCAATGCTGAAAAAGTTATAGCGAAAATATTTATTTAATGTTTCCCCGTAACAATGTTAAAATTGAAATATTAAGGGATTTTTCAGATAAAATGTAACATAATTCAGTTACTTAGCAACGAAAAACGTTGTAAATTTTTGTATGCTTATAAAATTACATAATATTAAATTACATATGGTCTCGGCTTGAAATATATCGATTAGTCAAAAAATAAATCAGAGTAACATAGGTAGCTCAAGTTAGGCGGATTTCCCCATATATATATATAATCATTTCCAAAATTGCATAAGTGCTTTTCCAGACAGGGGTGATACTTTCATGTGATGAAAGGAAAGAACGCTATTCAAGTTAAAACTGTTACTAGTAGTCCCATTTTTCTACCTCAACAGAGCATTGAAATTTCGCAGAGCTAACCAAAATACTGCATGGATTTTGAAAAACAAATGAATTGACTATGCCATATCATTTTTCTCAAAGTTGTTAGCTTTGTGCCAATATTCTTAAAAATTATTGTGTCTGGTGACGTGAAAGGTAAACAATTAGTATTAAAAAAGAAATGCGAAGAAAAATAGCTGAGAGACTCTTGTTTGTGGCACCAAACTTATTTGCTAAGCCATTATTTGCATTTACTTATTTCCAAAACAAAATCCTGTTAATATAGATATGTGTCACGGGGCATAACACTTGTCGAGGAGCTAAATCCGACTCACGCAAGCGAGAGTAATGGTGTAATGAAAATTATGCGACCACTAAATCTCGTGGCGTACGCATTCGATTAATCATCGTCATGGAACACGATTTCATAAGCCTCCTCGTTTGTCATTCTCCGGGTTCCTTTTGTGCGCCGCGTCGTGATGGCCAAGTGAGCAGAGCGCTCTTCCTGTTGGCCTGATGATCCCGGGTTCAAATCAGGGTCCAGACTGTGTAGGGTCCCTCGCTTTACCTTTCCGATTTTTTAACTGCCAAATTTCCCGGGAAAAAACAGCACCCAGATGTGCGAATGTCACACACCCGTGAGTTTATCCCACAGTGCACAGAGCCCCTTCATGTGTTAACAAGTAACGCATAAAAAACCTTTGTTGGTGGGACATTTTCGCTAAAATATGCACTAATCACGTTTCTCGGTTAGCTAGAGTTAATGAAGAGATTTTGAGGCGATACGTAACTGACAAACGCTTACGTCTTTAAGATGTGGAAGGCTTTAACGGTAAAATGAAACAAATTTGTGGATGAGAATAAGCATAATAGTAGGATTAATGTTCTGGGAATGCGATACCGGGGAAGGTTTTTCGACCAATGTAAAATTGAAAGAGTTAGGAATGAGTGGATGATAAAAAAATGTGGGTTGTATGCTTGGATAATGGACGTAAATGAAAATAACGTGCCTCGTTGGATTATCCATGCTCAGAGAATAATGTGAGTGGAATAAATAAATAAATAAATAAATATATGATAGCAGAATGAATCGCCTGAGAGGAATGGATAGACCGAGGAAGCCATGGGTGAATGTGGTGAAAGATAACTACTACTAGATAAAAGAACTACGAAGAGTAGAAATATTAGAAGTGTTAAACGTATTGGACAGCGTTTTTGAAGCAGAGCCCAATGTGGCGGAAGCAAAGGAGGCCTGCAATGATGAGGCAGTATGGAAGAAATAATTAAAATCAATGCTAGTCGTTGAGGCCTAAATCCGAGAAAAAATGTCTTTTGAGAATGCCTACCCCGGAAGAAAAATGCGTAATCGGTAACTATATATGTGAAACTAATTTGTAGGAAAATATTTTCATTCTTTTCGGCCAATGTAAGTTCCATTATTGTCTTGCATGATAAATCCACACTATCTGGTTTACAAGCCGTATGAAAGCGCAATAAAGTGTTTTGCACAGAAACGTTGGGAGCCATATTACACATGCCCTTCGGTTCAAAATGAAGGGCATAATAAGGCCATCTCAGACAAAAAGAAAATGTGACCTTTATGGGTGACTGCAGCAGGTAGACTTCGGAAGTGTGATGTACTGCTTGTGAAAATTATTACATTCACAGCAAAATAAAACTATTTTTTTTGCTGTGAATGAAAAGGCCAGGGGCACGAACTACTTTTTCGTCCGCTTACTATGTGATTTTTCCGTTACATATATAGAAGTCAGCGACTGAAACATAGAGGTACTAAATTTTTCCTTCACAAAGATTCTGGGTGCATAATATAAACTTGTTTCTCTCTCCCAAAACGTCAAATCAGCATGTATTACGCGCGTTTTGGCAGAATTATTATTCATTAAAGAAGCATTATAGCATACAAAAAGTTGAAAACATTTTCAGGTATATAGAGTCGAAAACCGTAGCACAATTAAGCTCAACTAGAGCATGAATATTAAGACACGTCTACAAACTAAGCTAATTGACTTAGGTTTCCATCCAGTAATATCGTATGTCGAGAAAACTATAGTGCAATCTTAAATTTTAAGAGCAATGAATTTATTTAACATTGATAAAATATAATTTTGTAGGGAGTTAAGAATTTGGAAAACATTACAAAAGGCTTAGGTACAATGCATCCTTTTAATTTATTCCAGGAATACATCAATCTCAGGATCATCGTGGAGCTAATGGTTTTAGAAAAGTCTCAAAACAATTTTGAAATGTATTTACTTCATAATTTCACTGAATGTGCTCTTAGAAAAACTCCATGAAAAAGTAATTTCTAAATACGCCAAAGAGATGGTGCACATGTATGAAACCTTTTTGAGTTTAAAAAAAAGAGAACAAAAACTACTCTCCATGTATGTTTATAAAACATCCACGTGCTTCGTGGATGTGACGCTTAATGTTCTTTCCGAGAAATGTTTTTGTTTCCAGATGCAGTGTCCCGCGTCATGAATCACTTAATGAAGACGAAAATGAGGCTCGCTTTTGGATTCCAACTCTCACTTCCCCGTTACCTCCGGGGTGGTTAGCTAATTACATCTTTATCAAGCCAAACAAGCCACGGTTGTAATGTGTTTACGTTGGTTCGTCGCGCGTCGGTCGATGCAGATTAACCATGAGCTCTTTCACGGTTGCTGCTCCCGGCACACAGGCACTCACCCCACGCCTCGACTTTCTTCTTCGCTGGTCTTCGCGTGAGGACTAGCGGGTGACTGGCGCGGTCGTAATAACTCTGCCGCGGTCCCCTCCATCCGTGCACCATACACTGGCGTGCGGTTTGTCAGTGAAATAGTGGCCGCACACCCTCACCGCTTGTTTTCTGCTCATGTATCAATAGTTTCCCTCTTCAACGTTCAATCTCTATCCCGATATTTCCAAATTTTATTTGGGCCTGGTTTTATAATCTCTACATTAATGCTTTCTCGCATACCATTCGAGTGCATACCCTCGAAGCCATTGTTAACTCCTTCTTCCGTCCGTGACGCTCACGTAAATAAACCTCAAGAATACATTTTAAAACCGGGCCTTAAGGCTATTGGCCATTTGGTCAAGTCAATGTGTCTATAGTCGATGCTGTATTTATTTCTTCTACTTTAAATCGCTTTTCTCTCATTTGGTCACTTCATCTATGTTCTTTGTATATGTTTCTAATTGGTTACATTTTTCTCAATTTTCCCATGCATAAACTTCGTATTTGATATTTTAGGGTATAACTTAGCTTCTCTATTTCTAGGTTTCGATTGTTTTCCACACCTCCCTTCTTGTTGTGGTGTTATCATACAAAAAGGGGTTTTTTTCAAGTTAAGGATTAGAGCCAAGCCCTCAATTTTTTTCATGTTGGTTTTTATCTTTTTCTATTTTTTTACTGTTGTTTCATATACCGTGCTTAGTTAAAGTACATTAACTTTGTGGCGTGTTGGTATATATTGGTAAAGCTATTTCATGTCTTTCCGGATTGCAAATAATTTCACTGACAGAACTTAAACTGCTGACCTCAACTCCGTATTTTGTAATCACGGCAACATTCTTTCCCCTTGCCCTTTCTTTGTCTGTCTGCATTTATGGGTTATATGAATTTCTAGTATCATTTTGTGACACGTGAAAAGGAGTGGGAGGAAGAGGGGACCCTAGATAATTTCAGTCTATCCCCACTCAATCAATTCGTTTATATATCTATCCGGATGCCATGAGATAATTTTCTTCTAAATTATTTGGTCTCTTTCCCTTTACCTTTTCCCTTTCCCCTACTTGGCTACACGTCTGCTAATAGTCTAGGCAATAAATTAGGAATAATAATAAACACTTGGTTGTTATTCCACACTTCATTGGAAACAAAACGACCCGGGTTTCAGCTTGTCATGCCATCATCAGGTGATGATGGCATGACATGCTGAAACCCGGGTCGTTTTGTTTCCAATGAAGTGTGGAATAACAACCAAGTGTTTATTATTATTAAAAATGAAGGAGTTCCACAAAGTAACGCCGGAGACAGTGTCTTATATAATAAATTAGGAATCCGATTTTGAACTCAATGCGAGATATTATTTACAGTTCCGTAGCTTACTTTGAGTCTTTTACCTTAAAAAACATCCCATGGATGTTAAAAAAATATACCTTCATAAGAGTCCTCGGTGTATTGGATATTCACCGACCCAATGGATCAAATGAAGGGGTACCTAACTCAATGAACTGCAAATTATGACTTAACGACGTGAATGCCCTGATTGTTAATTTCTTTGCGCTCTTGGATTGTTATTGAGGATGAGTTATGTTCAACGATTTCCTCAAATTCCCACAAAACACGATTCGTTAATTCAGTATTCAATAAAGCGAGAATTTGATTAATAAATGAAAGCAATAAGCTTGCTTTTCCAATGCTTATTCCCTTAGGAAATCAACGGTACATTCAGTGCTGTTTCATTTAATGTTTCCCCTCCCGATCGTAAGTCCCGAATTGTGCCGGCAGATACCACCAAACCAATTAGTCACCGAAGTGGCAATAACAGTAACGCGAATAACAGTCCAATGTTCACGTAGAAAGTACAAGGGTAATTGAAGTCTTGATGGAAGGGAAAGCTGGCAACGGTGACATCATCGACCTTAATACTATAACGCAGTGTGCTGATGGAGAGAGTGCTGTAGGGAAGGGAAAATAAATGAGCGAGTTTGGCGCCAATTGTGACGATGACATTAGACTATCCTGAAAAACGAGCCTCACACCTAATAGAGGAATCATTGACTCAAATTCCCTCATTTTAAATAAGTCACTGCGAGTTACAGAGATACATGTCATTGCTACTAATCGTAGTTAGTGTAAACCTAATGGTATAATGCTGGTGTAGGTCTCCGATCCCATTACTTTCAGTTGGACATAGATGTTTGAAAATGTTGAACGTTCAGGTAACTATCAAGAAATTAGCATGTTTTAACCTTATATTATGCATTATTTTCTCTGTTCATGATGTAAAATTATAATTTTGTTCTATTTAACTCTTTTTCTATTTGAAAACCAAGGGTTCAACAAATTAGTATCATTATCATGGTAATTATCTATAGTATCTCCGTATAAGCGTAATTCTGAGGCAACCAAAGTTAAGTCCAAGACAAAATTGTTAGACATTAGTCAAAAAATATATCACCGTCAAAACGAAAAATTTCTCTTGACGTGTTTTTATTCCTTATATACGATATTTTATTGCTCTATGAAGTATTTTCTTGTTGGTTGAGGAAAATAAATGTTTTGAGATAGTGTGTACTATTAATGAGCAAAGTTTGGAGGAAAAATGCAGCTTTTATTCGGGACTGCCTTTTATCCTTGAAACACGAATTGCGAATAATAAACAAGCATATAACTTAGTTATGTACATTGCGTCGCAACGATATAAACACGCATTACTACACGTATTACAAAATACTGTAGGTTTATCTAAAATGTAAGGTCTTCCAAAAAGCACATCTGACTATGGTACATCAAGGAGATAGCAGCTATTAACTTTTAAGAGGAGTCTACATATAATTTTACTTGCCCCTTGAGTGGGTTTTCATGACGTGCGAAAGTAGCATTTTTTTCCCAGTTTTATTCATGAGATATTTTTCCTCAAAACCGTATCACATTTTCATGTTCCCGCAAAATCTGCCATCAGTTTATTTTCTATTGTAATATCTTGTGTTACATTTAAGTACAAGAGCAGCAGGAGTATAGCGTTTTATTTTTGCGTATAGGTGACAGATTATATTAAGCAGTTCAATAAGTTGCTTGCATCTCTGGAGTACCATCTCAGTTCGCGGATACGTGTGATCCTTTCTCAGGTGATTAAAGTGCCAAGAGAGAGTGTGTAAATTAAATAAGCCCTTCTGAAAGCTTGTAACCCGGTGGCGCGGAAGGGAAAAGCATGTTGTCTCAACTAGGGCTTTTCGAATGAAGGACGCAAGCGGGTCGGACGTGCCACCAAACTGATTCCTGAAACCAAGCGTCTTTATTTCAAAACTAAAAACTTTTGAATCCAAGTTAAATCACGTGATGCCAACTATGGAAATACTACCTGAGAAGAATCACGTTCTTGGTAAGTTACGCCACATTTCCACCTTGCACGGTAAAACGACCTTTTCGCCTCATTCCTTCATTCCAATTGCCATTTTAGCCGAAATTTATGTCCCTCGGTAAGTTTTCCCTGAACGCATAAAGGCTACGAATCGTCGTTTCCCTCTAATAGCATCCATTTTCTACCTATATTCCATTGAAAGGATGCAAAAATATTAAGCTGAGCCATAAACTTTGATGCTTCAACCGTAGCAATGCCTTTACTGCAGCACTATCTCGTATCGGGTTTGGCTTTCAACCCTTTTTTGCTTTTTTTCTACCAGATATGAGATTGGTCGCTGAGACGATATATCTCGAAATATAATTCCACTTTAAAAGTCACTGAAACGGGAACACTTTGGTCTTATCATCCATCTGACAAGACCTCATCTTTGATGGCTATTATTGGTTTTTTTGAAGTAGTCCACAAGCCTCGGGTAAATGCGCTTCGCAATATAGCATAAGCATTATATTTATTTTAACTTTCTCATACTCGGTCGTGACTCCTAGTATACTCTTATTCTTTAGGATCAGGGTTGTAGTTTTACACGAATTCAGCAGTCTTATTCTCTCCGCCCATCTTGATGGATTAATGTGGTAGACTTTTTGCATAAATTTCTCACGCATCTATTCAACGAAGGTAATAGAGTGATTTTTGTAGACTTTCTAAATCCAAACATAATTATTTCAAATCATCACGATATGTCTCCCTTGTCACGCGTCATGTACAAAGGCACGTTAAAACTAAAGTTTAAAAAAAAGTCAAAAACCTGGCTAAATACTCTTTTAAAGAGAGTGAGTGTAGTAATGAACATTTATAGATTCCTCATCTTGTTTTTGCGCTCCAATCGTGATCATTTTCTGCGTAACTACTGATTTATTTTCCCAGATAAAGTGTGCCATCGATTTGATCTCTATTACTATTTTTTTCATTGTTTATTCAAGATTTAAAGTATGTGCATCATTTAACCACCTTATGCTGATGGCGTACTCCTCATATTCGTTTCAAAATTCACGCCACTATCAATATTACATTCCCGTTTTTACTTCCCAGTGTAATATTTAGAAAAACCATAATAACGGGGACTCTTGCTTTGTTTCCGTTGTTCTAAACGCGCGTTTTTGCAGTGAAAGGTGAATAAATGTGGCCACGAGTCACTTTCGCGCGAGTTCACTGCCAGCCAGCGACTCCAAAAATCCGCCCCTCACCCTTGGATTAAGTTTCTCTGCCACTCGACAGAAAAGTGCATTTGTATTATAACGCCGTAAATTTTAGCAACGCATGACTAAAATAATAGTTTACCATTAATATTTCAAGCTACCACCACAACAAGTATTAAGGCAGGTTAAATGACACGTATTTTCATTGAAATTTAGGCGACGTAGGATAATAGACCCTTATTAACTCGATATGATTTTCATTATATAACTAAATATTAGAGATGAGTCGATTCCAATTTTTTCCGATTCTCAATTCCGTCGATTCTTATTCCTAATAACAGGTGAGATATTGATATACTAGTAGCGTACGATTATTATTTAAATTCAAGTACTGGCTGGAATACAATAACGAAGACAATTAAGTCGCTCAAAAAGTGTTTAACGACAAATAGCAAATGTATCCTCATCTTATACTTTATGCTTAAAATACATATTTAACTGGAACCAATGGAATCGGAATCGACTTAAGGCGATCGATTCTAGATACCGATTCTAAGCCTGTGAATCAGTGGAATCGAGAATCGACATTTGGAATCGACTCATCCTGACTAAATATACACATCAAAAGCTTTAACATGACTCATCTTTTTCAAACCGTACTCTGAAAGCACCACACCTTCACAACCGAAGGTTTATGCGATGTCGTAAAAAGTATGACGGTGATTAATACATTTAAAAGTGGCTGATATTTGGTATTATTGGAAAGATCAGATCTATTTCTTGACAGGGTAGCAAAGTTATTCAAAGTTCTGTGAAGTGATAGATCACGCAAACTACCTTAACTATTCGTAACTTTCGAAACATGGATACCCCTGCAAATTGCAAGAAATTTAGAGAACTATTTACACGCCATGACAAATGCACTCCACAGCTATATTAACTCATGTTTTTTGTAATTTTACTTTTACAATTTTTGTCTTAATTTTCATGTTAAAAATATTGTTTATATTTAAATGATCATGCCCATGGGATTCAAAATGTAAAGTCATGTTTAAAATGTCATATAAAAAAACAGATATATCATTTTTATGATATTCACAATTAGGAACGGCCAAGAACACCCAAATGATATACCATGTCAAATGGAGAGGCGTCACCTCTACGTAGGACAGGGCGTAGATAGCAAAATTAAGTAAAACGGAAAGAGTGATGGAAATAAATTGATAGATATAAAAGAAGATATCATGTTCAGGATAGTTCATTCAAAAATAATGTGAAAATAGGTAAATATTACCAGCAAAGTTTAAGACATCGATAATTGTGTGGAGAACTATTGTACACTAACTAAGAAATTTTCAGGATAGTTCATTCAAAAATAATGTGAAAAAAGATTAATCTTACCAACAAAGTTTAAATCATCGATACTTATGTGGAGAATCATTATACACAACCAAAGAACGCTGGACTATTATTGATTTTGCTGGCTCAAAAATTCATGCTCCACTGAACACCTAGCTAGTTCCTCTTGTTTAGACATGACCTTAAGTTAGTTGGAGCGAGATATTTTCTGATAAAATTCAATGAATTTGGCCTCATCACAAAAAGAAATATCTCATTATTCCAATGATAAAAAATATCAGCCAATTAGCACAATGCTTTCCGAGTTTTTTCCAAAAAAATACCAAACATTTTGAATGGGAAATGGTACGAGTAAGCACTCCAGAGAGAGAGAGACTATTTAAAAAATGAGGTAATTCTAAAGCATGCATCTCGTCAGAAATTTAACCGTTGTAGTTTGTACTAGTTCTCAACTTTACAAAAATAAATCAATTACCCTCCGCAGCAAATTTTACAGAATCTTAAAAAAATCTACGGTTGCGAAAGCGTTTTCACCGCCCAGCGTAAAAAAATGAGTCAAGTTTAAGACTGATGTATGCATACATATTTAATTAAATACTGAGAATATTATTATTTCTACAATATTTTTGCGCCATTAACATTGCAATATTTGCTCCATGATCCTTACAGTTGCTTAAATTCATCAATAATTTCCAAATATAGTCTCCATTATGATTAGGGAAAAATCTCGCTCTACACTACTTAAATGGCAGACTCTCAAACCGACGACATCACAACATTTTTCAAACAGCCTGGTGGAATTTTTAAAAATCAAGAGATGTACAAATGTACGCCGCGCAACTGACAGAGGGATTTGGGTAGGTGTAAGCGTTTTTGGATACATTTCTGAGCTCAAATGGTCTCGGTATCATTGAGCCAGTGCAAGCGGAGATGTGCGAAAAGCCAGCCAATCAGGGGCGTTTGCGGCCGCCCCTCAGCGGTAACACCATCTCGGCGAGGCACGCAGAGGCTTACCGGCCCCAGCTGTCCCCGACCCCTGACCCCAACTGACCGCGGTGCCCCCTCCTGCCCCCGATGAACGTGACGCAGGGTGAGGGAGGTGATAGGGTGGCGGTGGAGTGCTATTGGATAGGTGAGGGTTGAAACACTATTGGAATTCCTGACCTTCGGAAATGCCAGGTAACGCGTGCCTCTATCGGCTGTAATCATAGGTTTCGAACTGAGCTCAGGTTTAGGAGGTTTTACTTATGTTAGTCCTGGTCCAAGTACGGATTCCAGTGGAGCTTAGAGTTGCAGTTTGGTTTGTTCTGAGTTTCAGCTATGAACGTTTAATCAGCATGACGTAGATTAAGGTTTCTTCGCACTAAAGCTGCCGGTAGTAATGCCAGTTTGTGATTAAAACGTTTTTTGTATTTATGTGAGCGTTGGACGAATTTCCTGATTGCTGTCTCGGACATATTTTTTACAAAATCATAAATCTAGCCATTTTTAGTTGAGTACCTGCACTGAAATTAAGAGCAGACATATTTCAATTTCTGGTCATTGCATATATATAACAAATTGTGTCAAAATTGATTATATGGAATTATATATGTGCCAAAAATATAAACTATATTTCTTAAAGTTGAAAAAAAACAAGAACTAAGTGACGATGTTTTTGAGAATAATTTAGTTGGTAGTCGTTCATAAGTCATACGGTTGAAACTACGTTCTGTCTTTTGAAGGGTTTTGGTGATCCAAGTTAATTTTTGTCAATGAATAGATTATAAAACACCAGTACTTAGACACTTCATTTAAACACCCAGTCGACTAATTGGATGCAGACAACAAACCTGCTTGATTCAAACAATTCTTTTGCTCTTGTATGGTTTGCTGCCGTAACATAAAAGAAGTACTTTAGCCATTAGAGAGAGCAATCTTTTTCAACCTTTTATTTTCCTAGTACATCTCCTTATTGAAAAACAGAACATTAAAGTATGACAGAACAATAAAAATAGAACCTAACAATTATGTGCATATTTGTCGCCATCTTATATGTCCGTCTTCAGTATTACACGAAGTAAAACTATTTTGTGATGTCACAATTAAAATATTTGGACCTGCACCAGATTTCGTTATAGAATACCAAAATGATGAGGCAAAAAATATGCATAAATCCGATCCAGTATATATGGAGGAAAGTGAGGAGGGAAAAGGCATGTTATTGATCTCCCTGCATAATGCTGGTTCTTAGATTAAAGAATAAGTTAGACGGTGCCTTGGCGCACAAAAAAGAATCATGTTTTATTTCGAAAAATTCTCCACCTCAAATAGAAATCGCGCACAATTTGCCCATTAACTTGCTGAATAATGGAGCGCTCTTTGGGAGTTATTTTCTTTGCTATTTGCATTTTTCTAGACAAATAATTACGCTACCGTCGTGATTCCGCTTTAAATGTCTATGTTTTCGGTAAATTTACTGCGCAGCTGATCACATCAATATGGTCTATTGCGCATTTAAATGGCTTCTTTAGTCCTCTATGCTACCGTATTGTGTGGTGCCATCTATTCTCTAATTAAGTATTACGCTAGTGCATATCCATCACGCCAAAAAGACCGACAGGCGCCTCGAAAGGTGTAATGTAGACCTACATTCACGTATAACCCTTACAGCCACCGCAGGTGTACTTAAGGACACGAGCCGTGAGAGAGTAGTAAGGAGGAGTAGTAAGAAGTAACTGGAAGATGAAAGAGACAGTGAGGTGTAGTTTGCTGTAATAATGACTGCTCTCTTTTTAATGTCTTCGCGAACAGTGTTTGAGAAGAAATATTTTTTGTACCTACATATCTCTTTGTTTGTCTCTTCGCTATTTGGAATCGGCTATTTGGAGTGGAGGCCAGAAACTAAGGTCATGTGCGCCGTCGATGGCAGGTAGATACGTTAGCGAAGATGTTTTTGGAAATGGAGGAATGGTGGAGAGACTGGCGTCGGCTCTACCCCTATTACTATATTCCCAATACAATTCGACAAATATGCCCTCGGTTAAACATCCTATACGACGGGTGGAGTAGTGCAATTGAAGTTCCTTCCATAGGGCACCCTTATAGGGATCCGTATTCCTCTAAATAATCTACTCTTCCACCAATATTTTGAAGCCGGGCCCTCAGTTTAGGAAGCCGCTACTCTAACCACCACACAGGCCCGATTTCCTCCAATTTTAAATACTGACACCAAAAGTTATCCCCTTTAGTGACTGAAAATCCCACGCACTACGTGCAATAGTCAAATTGGTGAATAAAATCTGTGGAACGGGTCTGATTTTAGGATAAGTTTGGACGGGATTCTACTGACAAAATCTTAGCCTCCGCAAGGAATCGAAGCTTGATCAATATAATTGGAAGACAGTACGCTTTCCAAAGCACCAACCGGATTCCCAAATGATTTTTATTACCATCGTAAAAGTTCCTGGCGCAGACCTACGTGGCAACGAGGGGAGGTAGAAGTTGAGGGGGTAAAGTGAAAGGACGAAGGGGAAGAGAGGTAGACTACGACAGGGTGAGAGGCAGGGCAGCCAAAATACTTCTCGAAACAAAAGCAAGAGGCGCGCACACGCGCGGCTTGTAGGCAAGTGGTAAAACAACCGTTGATAATCATCTCATGTTCATCATCGCGCTTATGTCAGCGCTTATGTCAGCATAACTGACCCTCCACACTAAAAACCCTTCCTCTCTCGTTTTAACGATTTTCAATGTTCCGTAGCCCGTGTCCCAAAATCTCTCACTGCGCAGCGAACTTTAGCGAGAAATAAATTTAAGGAACATATATCTCTTTCACTACACTCCCTCCGGCTCCGTGGAAACTTCTGCGACCCGCGTGGGGGAGGACCGTCGCGCGTCGCAATGTGTGACGTCTCCCCGCTCACTTCCACGCAGGTGATGGCCCCGGCGAACGGCTTTTCGGGGGACGCGTCTGTCTATCTGAGCGCAGTGGCGTGATGGAGTAGGGAAAGGGGTTTTGCGAAGGGGTCAGCTTGGCTTGTGCCGGCGTTGTGTACACACGAACCATCCATCTGCGATACCTCTCTCTCCCACACCCTTCCTCCCAGCGGGGCAATTAGTGTACACGGAGAGCAAGGGCCGCGCACTTACCCATCTCCTCGCGTCCTGCGGCGTGGCGGGGGCAGCCGCAGGGTAATTGCATCGTGTAGGCCATAGCCGCCGCCCCCTCCACCTGCTCTACCCCATCCCTATTCCCCTTATCCCTTCACCGCGCATCGGCCCTTTCGCGGAACGACTTGCGCGCGTGCCACTGCTCACGCAATCGCCGCGACGACCCCCCCCCCTCTTCCTCCGTGAGGCGTCTGCCAAAAAGACCATCTCATCAGTCAGTGGCATTGAAAACCTGTACGGCCTGCGGGGAAATTCCGGGAGGCAACATGAAGCAGTTAGAGTATGCGATGCGTTTCGCCCTCTCGCTGCTGTAGGGCTTCGAGCATTCATTGCCTCAGGCACGCCGTGCTCGGAGCTAATGATAACATGTGGCTTGTTATTTGGATGGAACACTTCTTGTATCCCTGGGATGTTCAGTCATTGGATGAGAAACATCTTAGAAGCTGCTCGACTTCCGTAAATAACAGCGGCACGGACGTGTGAGAGGAGTCTTGATCTCCCTTCAAGTGTAAATAAGTGGAAGGTAATATCTGAAGTATCGTGAATCCACAGGATAACTCAGATTAGGTGCGGTACTTGTTGAACTCGCCGGGTAATACGAAGGCCTTGGGTTAGAACTCTCTTGTATGTAACTTTGTCATATAACAATGTCACCTCGTATTTTCCGTCGAAATGCTTTGTAGTTACATAAACTAATATATGT
Source organism: Pyrrhosoma nymphula (assembly GCA_963573305.1). Classification (NCBI taxonomy): domain Eukaryota; kingdom Metazoa; phylum Arthropoda; class Insecta; order Odonata; family Coenagrionidae; genus Pyrrhosoma; species Pyrrhosoma nymphula. Next base: position 96,391,680 of record OY754332.1, on the reverse strand, counting down.
TTCTGTCCCACGGGCACATAAAAGTACTTACGGATGCTTTCCCAATGTTTTTCTTAGCAGAATAAAATTTTAGCTGTTTGAAAAATTTTTTTCTTATTGCAAATGTGTAGCGCATTCTCTTACTCGTTTTATTGTTGATTATTGATAGGCAATATATTTTTAAAGTCTCTTTTGTTGAAGCCAGTCTGGAAAGTCGCTGAAAATGATATTATTTGCGAAATTCAGACATTTATGAAACAAATAATTGTGGAACGGGACCGGTTACTGAGGGATCCTCAACTCTGAATATGTAACTGGAAAAAGACAGGATTAAAGCTGGCCACCGTAGTCGCTTTCTGAAGATTGCTTTTAGTCTGTAAGGAGAGTTTCACAAGGAAAGCAATATGTTTTATTGAAACTTTCATAATACCCTTCCTTAGAGTCAGGTACTGCTGCACAACGCAACAAACGACCACCTGGGGGTGTGGCCATCGTATTTGACTTGACTCAACGTTAATTGTTTTTTGGCAAATTTTTAATCCCTTAATTTATATTATTCCATGGAAATTTTCAGACCCTTGGAGGGGATCCTCCATACTTTCACTGGTTGTTATTCACAGTCTCACTTTGTAATTCGAAGGGTATCCGATGGCAACACTTCCTCTGAGTATCAGGATTGTGACGATTTGAGACTACTGAATTCACCGTCACACCACGGTCGACTACGATTTTGTAGCAGTGGTAATCGCATGCAAAGCGTCACTATGAGAAAAAGGTGTACGAAGTGGTACTTTGCAGTTTATGCTCGTCGAATTTGTCTCTAAAATTCAATTCAATGGAAATTCGGCGAGATTGTGAGGAATGCTTTTGAATACTACAAACACACACACTTGAACACTGCAACCACCGTATTCATGAGGATATTGATTTACTATCAGCCAGGTATAGCCACAAGAACTTCCTCAATAAAGTTAAACTGTGAAAATAATCGAAATATAGTGGTGCAAATTTATTGGACGGAAGGGCGTTGCCTATTGCAGTGAGAATGCAAAAGACTAGAGCATTCCAAGTGATTTAACCCCAATAATGTATCACTAAAACATTTAGTTTAACCCATATAATGTATCACTAAAAAATTTAGTGTACGATCAAAGAGAGGGTGGGGCAAAATTCAATCAGATAAGAAGGTGATTATATTTTTGGAAACGGAAATACGGTCGCATTCAAATTGGTAGGACAACTCTCCATGTCTGATGAAGCAAATCAATGTCGTCAGAGGGCTGTCATACTAGCTGCGTCCTCGACTATCTGTATAAAAATGCGTCACGTATCGAATCCTCTCACTTTCTAAGGTAGTCGTCCTAAATAGCCAAATACATGCTTTCGCTGTAAACACCGCACATTTCGCAATACAATGATTTATGGCGTCACTCATCGAGAAGCAAGTTTAATACTACTCTTAACTTTTACTGGATTTATTGACTCATGAGATAAAATTCAAACGTCGGTAGACGTCACTCGTTGAAGTAAGTCATCGTGCGCAGTGCAACCCAAGTTCGAAACCAGGTCCATGCGCATGATTTTTTTCACGGTGAACCTCGCACTTACGTTTCCCTATAAAGACATTTCATGTCTTTCCTGGCATTAGCATGGTTGGAGGATCTGGCATTACTTCCTCTGGTGGGCATCTTCCAAGATTCATTTGTAACTCACTCACAGAATTCAAGGTAAAATATCAAAAATGTTGCCCAGTTGGTTATTTTAATAAATACTAAAAATTGCCATCTCTTTTTGCAGGATTAAGGTAATTCCAAAAGTTTTGCCGTTTTCGGCAAGAATACCGTGAATTAGAAATGTTGGTTATTGTATTGGAATTGTATGTAATGTATTGCTTGTAATATTGTATGTAATATTGTATGTAATGGAAAAATCCAAAATCCCTTATTGGAAAATGACGCTTAATGTGAAATAAATAAAAAGTTAAACGCTAAATGCTTTTTTTGTGGAAAATCACGTAGGTTAGTCTCACGTCACTCAGAATATAGGTAGAGGAATGCTTTTGCACGCATAACCAAAATATAACAAAAACTGACCTACACCTTTTTCGCGTTCAACGGCTCATTTATTAATAACGACCGTCGTCGCAATCCTTGCTGGTAAATTGGCCATAAGCTCGGAGGCGTTCTACTCTGTAGGACATTGTGGATAACGAGGCCACACATGCTCGGTTTCACACAGGCAAACTTGATCTTTCCTTCATTCCGTGGCAGTGTACAATGGCTCCATCCCCTGAGGATCCCAAGGTACCAATTCCCATTCCATAACATATAAGGCAATGGAGAAGCAAGGCTTTTATGGAATCGGTGAAATCACCGATGCAAGAGCAAATGTTGAATCGGAACCTTTGAGACGGGTTCCGATCTGAATTTGAAACAGGGAATCAGGGTAATTAGAAAATGTCATGTAAAATTTTCGCGTGGAAATCTGCTCCAATTTATTGTCTTAACCTGTTGAATGCCATCCTCTGCATACATTTTTGGTAATCAAATGTCGAATATTTTTCATGCATCCTTGTAGGGACTATTAATCCCACTGAAATAATTCGTCAACTTATCAGATTACCTAAAAGCCGAGTCATTGTAAAATACATTGCTACCGCTGTTTTCTTTGATAATTGGTTTTCATGCTCTGAGTGGGATGTCTATATTAAATATTTTTTTACTTAGAATGGTATGATGTAAAGTGATTTGTTCCGAATAAAAATTCGTATGCGTAAACTTCATTCTTTAGGTATGGTCCAATTTCTACTTTTGGGACCTGATGCTGAGTAGGACATATTTGAGCAAGAATGAACATTTTTAATGGATAAACAGAAAGATGGATTGTCTAAATGGCCGTAATAGACGTCTCGAAAGGATCACTGGGAGCATAAGGTGCGCGTGAAACACAATATGCTTAAAATAAGTCTGTAATGGGTCAGGATGAAACCGAAAAAACTGAGCGTCATGGCAAAGAGGAATGATCAAAAGAGTGGGAATTACAAAATTGAAATTGAATTTGGTTTCAAATTGTGACAATTCGGAACATTATCAGTACTGTCATGATAAAAATAAGCGCATTTTTATAAATATTCTGAGGAGCATGATATGAGGATAAAAATTTAACATTTATGCAAATAGCTCTACAGGTGTGCTGGTACTCAAAATTAAAACAATTCCTTCAAAGGAGGTGAACTCTAAATCACGTCAATAATTCTTACACCGAGCGTTAGTGTTCATTTATTCCCTATATTTCTTTAATTTTCTCCCTTTTTCGGAGAACTCTTAATGAATGTCCAGGTTTGATCTTTGAAAACTGTAAAGCTACGGTAAAAAAAATATATTTCTGATTTCGTTCTATTTTCACTGCCATATTCATAAGCCATTCATATTTACCGGATTTTTGGCACATCTTTAACATTTACGTATGTCATTTTTGGTCATTGAAAACGGTTTAGTATTCGTCTCAATCAACAACAACCTGTATACTTTAAACAGGTGTTGCAAAAATAATTTTTCCCAATTCATTACCTTTGAAAATCATTGTTATTGCTCAAGATTCCTAAAATATTTTAAGGAGCTATATAAAAATATTGCTCGGCTTAAATTCACGAAATTAGTTGGGAACTGTATCAAGAGTAAGGCGTGGAACTTTGTCCCTTGTGGGAATTACTTGTATCGAATGAAAAGAAGTTTTGTTGCCTTCTCTGAGTTAGAAGAGGAAGTGTCTTTCAAAAGATCGAGAGACTAATACTGCATGCTTTGAGGATTGCACTGTAATCTCAGTGGTTAGCTCCAAAAATGTATACCAAATGAGCCCTACACGAAGAAATAGTGCAGGCGTCACAAGCTATCCTTTAATCACCTCATCTTCTTCATTAAAGTATCATAAGAAATTAAAAGGTAATGTGAAGTTACACGGTGCATAAAATAATTTGTATCACAATTTAAAAAGATTCGTAAAATATATGACAGTATTTTAACCAAAAATAATTAACTACATATGCTTTTAAAATATGGAGTACTAAGTATTTAAGTAGGTAAAGTCTATGGAAGTGGGTTTTGAGGAAAAAACATTTTTTAAATCGTATATTCTTCCCGTTAATCATCTGTAATCAGTACTCACGAGAACTGCTGCATATAGTGGAATATATTCGAGTTTAGGACTCGGTTATCTCTTGCGCTTAAAAACATTCAAATCCAGCAATCCTAGTCATGAAAAAAATGGATGAGGTCCACCGTAACAGTCAGCTCTCCATTTCTATTCCTACGAATGTATTTTATTCTGATGCAATCTAAATTTCTCAAAGACTTTGTAATGAACACGAATATATTTAATGTAATTCCGTAATGAATGAATGAAAAACCGTTGTATGTCTTTCATTTATACCGAAATGATTAAGTTGACAGGGGAGCAAATTTGTATTGATTAATTTCACGCATAATTTAATTTCACGGAAGCAAAATTCACGGATTTCCACTGCGACGACTCCCAAATCCTAATGCACGCCACGTCGCACCGAATCACTTATTCAAAGCAATGCACTTGACGGCGATGGCGGACAACAAAGCTTGGTTCCCAGAAGGACATCCACGATTTTTCAACCCATCCCCAAACCGAGAAAGAACGCCTTTCGTCACACTTCCTAGCCGCGGGCATTTTTCACTCTTTGTTCCGCGGGCGATCCCTTAATATCGGGCGCCCGAATTTTGAATTACTAGGTAACGCTCTGCCGCGGTGCGGTGGGTTGGGCGGTGCACGTGGCCATTTCCGCACCGCCCGCGCAAATTGGCGCCGATTGGGCCCCGCGACGGCCGGATGCGCGCGGGCCCCGCTCGTTGAGGGCCGCACCCTTTTTGCGGCGTACATTCAAAGGGCTGGGTTTGGTGGGAGGTGGGGATGAGGGAGGGGTGGGGGAGGAACGCATTGGAGAGAGTTTGTTGGAGATGAAAGTGGAGGCGGCGTGTGAGGGCCGGAATTTCGATTTGATGACGAGCTCCTCCTCATCCCTCCTCCGATTTCGCTGATTCCGCCCCCACCCAACACTCCCCCGTGCCTCCCAGGCGTTCCCACCCCCAACCCTCTGCGCCGACCACGGCCTCAGCACGTCCCGCACCGGCGACATCGCAATTTCCCACTCCGCGCAACACCCCCTGCCATCGCCCACCCGACCGCCCCTTTCCCTCTCTCCCGCCCGGCTCTCCGCGGCGCGAGCGGCGTGAAAATCGCGGATTCAAAGCACGCCCGCGCGGACAACAGGGGAGCGGGGAAGCGTACAACCTACCCCCTCAAAAACCGAGCACGGCAAATGTTTTTCCAGCCGCCCAAATCCTTCCCTCCCCCGCCCGCCCCCCGGCCAACACCGCTCCCAATTTATTATCCCGCTCGCTTCAACTGTCAGTGTCACGGAGCCGGCTGCTTTCCCTCCCAACCACCCCCCCCCCCAACGGTATCCTCAGCCTCTCTCTCATCTCCTCCTCCGAACACCCCCGACTGAATGGCTTTGCGGGAGAAGAACAATGTGTGGAAATTTATACGAATATGTATATATATAAGGAAACACGCCCACGGCTTCCGTGTGTGTGAGAGAGTTCGTTATTCAGCTTTTTTTTCACTTCGCACCGCTTCGCTTTCGTTCGTATCTTTTTTTATTTTTCCCTTTATTTCACGTCGCATTTCTTTCCTCTCTCTTCCCGGCTTCCTTTCATCAGGCTAAAAAATAAAGAAACGCACCACTCCCACTGGGAATGTCGGGACGTCAGGGCCGTAATGCTTCCATGCGAGAATCTTAATTTTCGCCCCACATATTCCAGTGTCTGCCGGGCTCCTGGCGGTAAAATGTACATTTTTGTTCCCAGGCGCCTCACCCCTCCCGTTGGTAACAGTTGCCCGTTTATTCCGTACAAAAGGCTTTCGAGTCGTCTCTTTTCGCCCGACGACGTGGAAGACGGCGGCCCCTGTGACGATGACCTCCTCTTCTCCCCCGTTCACCAGTAAAAACCCGAAACCCTCTGATTCGGGTGAAGCATTCACGGGTTTTCCTCCTGGTGAGTGTTACAGAAGCCGACGTTTCGAACCCTGGCTCCGCCATCTTCTTTAGAATCCATTGCGAAGATAAAGAAACACTTGGTAATATTCCAAAATATTTTCAATTGTGACCAACCGGTTAAAAAACGAAAAAAATGGGGTGTGGAAAATTATGAATTATTTCTTTGTCCTTGTGATGAGTGATGTGTCGATTCTACTGAGTTGCGTCGCCGGCAATTGTTTCTATAGCCTTTAGTGCACTGATTCTATAGCCTTTAGATAGTCTTTACCCTTAGGAATTATTTTCATCGCCTTGCTTGAGGTTATGTCGGAGGCCACTGTCTCTAAACTCAATTAGGTGGCGTTTTTTTTTAACAATCCAAGATATTGTTTGTGACTGTTAACCTGGAAATATTGTGCCGTTGAGAGATAAAATAATGTACGAGAAAAATGTCGATTTTTGGAAAACGATGCTTGTAGTGAAACAAAATGAAAAGTTTAAACTTAATTGCAGCTTTCAATATAAAAAGCATTGAAGTTCCTATAATTGCACCACACATGAACTAAACAAAAAAAAGGCGGAGGAATGGTTGTGCTCTCTTAGCTAAACCGTAGCAATAATCTTACTTACAGCACTTTTTCTTTCAACAACTCATATACTAACATGCTGTTAATTGGCTTAAGCTGTTATTTTTTTAAAAATAATTATTTTAATGACAGTGAGGAAATTCTTGAAAAATCTTTAACGCCACCTTCATATTCTCATATCCTTTTTCTGTCACCGTGCTCCGCACCTCATTAATTCTTTCCGTGCATAGATCATGTCTGCTCTTTCGAAGAGTTACTTCACTCAAGTAAGGCCAAATCTCGTGTGCATCGCGAGCATTTGGGAACCTGCATGGAATGACCTAATACGCGAAATGTGAAAATACAACGAAATTAGGCCAAATCTTGAGAGCTCCGTGAGCACTTGGGCCCCTTTACAGAGAGACTTAACACGCGAAGCAAACAACACACAATGAGAAGCCGCACGCATCGTGAGAATACAATTACGAGCGAATAGAGAGTGTGGCACAGCTTCCGTGAGGACTAGATTGTGATCCGCTATAGACTAGCAGGCTACATGCTAGGGCTAAATTGTTATTTCATTCAGAGCAGGCGAGTATTAACGGTGACAATGGGGATTTGACCCCGATATTTATCATTAGGACTGGTAGAGGTGACAAAATAAGATAGATACGCAGCCGAATTGATTCGTAGAAATATTCCATCTTTCCACACACCATTAGTGATAATGACAAAAACATACCTATCGAGACCCAAATGCACTACGTTTGCATGCAATTCACCCTCTTCCCATTCCTTTTCGATTTTCTTTTCATGGCTGGTGTTATAGCACTCCATGCCACAGGAGCTTATGGTGGCATGCAGGGCAGTATGTAGATGCAGAACAGCCGTGGCGAACATTTTATCATAATTGTTGCCCGCTCGATTTGTATCACATAACACCTTAAACTCAAACGGTGGGGCTGGTATACTGCTGAACTGATTGATAAAAAATTTCATCTTCCCGTGCTCCGTTGATTGACTGGCTTTGATGGAGTTCCTTGCTCAAGACTCGAGGCAATTGGAACCGTTGGTTCATTGTGGTATACATGTTATTGAGTGTTTAGACCCTTTGAGCCAAATAGCATTCCCGAAAGCCAGGACGTCCACAATGGGCAAATCCCTGATGCTTCTGCGTACCAGAAAGGGTGTAGGTATACGGGTAAGGATTTCGAGTCCTAGTGATTGCTAGGCATTTGCACAATCGATGGGATGTTGTTTCCTCATCCTCTTTGCTCAATCTGAAACTTAGTGTATCTTCAGTTCCATACGTTAAGGTTTTCTGTTTTTTCACTTGTTAATGGCCAGTTTAAAGCCATATGATTTTTCCTTATTTGTTTCTAGTTAAAATTTGAGCAACTGTGGCTGTGCAACAGACTTGATTTGAACCAAGGTGAGTTAACTTAAACTTCCAACTACTCGACTATGACATCACTCTGCTATGAATACAGAGCCTGAGGTTTGTATCTCTTTGATGATGAACGTAAATGCTTCACGGGACTGCCACCGGGTCAGGTTTCTGGCTGCTGCCGACTTTTCAATGGCTGGCCCTGCCATCATCTTCAGGGCGTCCTGAAGACGATGGCAGGGTCAGCAATGATGGCTTCCACCTCGGGCTGATATAATGGCATTCACGCACCATAAAAGGCAGTTACAATTAAGAGCGAGTCGAAAAGACACTCCGTTATGACTCCGTTATTGGTTTGCAGCAGCTTTCCACTCCACTATCCTCTCAGCCTACCGATTCATTCCCACATAATTCTTCACTTAAACATTCTCCATAATTTCCTTGATAAATTCCACTCTTGATCTTTCTCTGTAACTCCTTCCATTCATTCCTCTTTCCAATATTTTCTCCAATGGGCTGCTGTGTCGCAAAATGTGCGCAATAAGTCTACTAAAATCTGTACAGAGACAAAAATCGTACCATCACCCTTTATTTCTACACGAAAGAGCGTAAACAAGTTTTCCCTGCTCCATGCGAATCGTCTTTTGGGGAAGGAAAGATTCCAGGGGTGACGGGAAACCAAAATGAGGCATTGGCCCGGAAATCGTTGGGCTTCATTCCGGATAAGTGCAGTAAAATAAAAGAGCTCCGTTGATTCAAATCTATTTTCCCAGTTGAGAACAGTAACCTTTTCCGGGAACGTAACTGAAAAACGCGGTCGAAACGCGCCATTGTGCATCGCTGCAGATAATTTTTGGCGGATTTGAAAATTTAATGGCGAGGAATGGCAGCTATTTTCCGCGTAAATTTTCAACCGTTTGGGCCAGGATGCAATAAATCCTGCGTGCATGGGGAGGCATTCACCTCTCCTCCCGGTCTGGCGTAAAAACGTGCTCCCTCTATTCTTTCACTTTACCGCCACACTTTTTTCATTCATCCCTCTTAAGTTTCCACGAGTCCATGGTGATTTTTTCTTCCATTTTTCGGCACGTATGCTTATTTTAAATAGATCACCGCAAGCTTCGTCGATGCATGCGAGGAAACAGTGTGCTCCTCTGGAAATTCGAGCATCCTGAGTTTCAAGCTGCAATAAAATGTGTTTTCCTTCTGCGAAGCCGTGCTGTTCTGTATGGAATATGAAATAGTATTCATGGAGTTGAGTTCTTCAAAACTTTCATCTAAACATAATGAAGTACCGTTGAGGTACTCGAAGTACGTAGCTTATTGGCGCCTAGATCAATCGGCTCTTCAAATGACTTGAGTTTCAAACGGAAATTTGTAGAAACATGATTTTCCCAGTAAATCTCATTTCACTTGTTTTTTTTAGTTTCCTTATTCAGTCGTATTTGAACTTCATACAAAAGGTGTTCACTAGAAGCTTTAATTGTTTAAAATTTTTTGCTCATTAAGAGCAAAGCTTCTTACCTGGTTACTGGCAATGGTAACACGCTTAGTATGCCCGGTACAGGGAGTGGTTCTTGAAGTGTTCTCATGCCACCAATATTTCCTTAAAATGGTACGCGTAAAATACATCTCACAGTGTCGGATTTTACTGGATAGTTAATAGCAAAGATTACTTACCCAATAGCCACGGAAGATAATGTCCCGCTTGTGTTTGAGCGAGCAAATTCACGTTTTTCTCCCCCATACGACCTTTTGCATAAAATGAAAATCTTTTGGCGATATAACATGATTATATAATCTGGGGATGAAATCAACATGATGTGCAAAAATATTCATAGCGGTGCACTGATAATTAAGTTTACATTTCCTCCCTTTAACTTTTCTGGAATAGTCATGAAGCTAAAAATTTGCCTCATTTGAGAACTTGGAAATATAGCTACTACTTATAAATATTGAACAAATAGGTATTCCCTAAATATTTATAATTTGTTTAATCATACCTGTAGGTTATTATGTTAATGCATACTTGAGAGAATAAAATCATTTTCTTTTATCGCGGAAAAATCAAGAGGTTCCCTACTTTGTGAAAAACGTCATCACGCGAGTTTGCATTGCATATCGCAAAAGATAAACTTCAGGGGATTAGGCAAGTTAAAAAACCCTCCAGGTGATTTAGGGTACAAATTGATAAACTATGTGTACACTGCGTGAAGTGTGTTGTTCCAAAAAGTGGTGTAATGATTGATACAGGCACTTATGAAATATGAAGAGCTCCATGTGTGTGGAGAGTTTAAACCCAACTCGATCTCTGGACAATGCTATTCATGTGTGTCCCTTTGGTGCCATTGTGTTTTGTTAACGAGCTAAAAATTTTCAAACTCCATTTTCTATAAACTATGTTTTTTGGACAAAGCACACTTTACGCGGCGAACTCAGAAATATCGTAAGACCGAATGCATTCAATTTTTTTCTGGGGGTAAGGGGCGATAAGGCGTATGACAACTGCTGCTACATGAAATGCTAAATGCTCGTAATATTTCATCCGACTCATCCCATGAATTCCGTGATTTTCATCAGAGGAATATACGTGCGATGAAAAGATGCGACATTGAAATGGAACTGCCGAGGGAAGATAATGCATATCTGACCGTCCATCTGGATGTATCGTTAAGCGCGTAAGGTCCCGTCGCCGTTGAACATCCGTCATTCCTTTCACATGAGCGCCTGGAATGACGCTCCTCCCACCGCTGCGAGCGCCGCCGCTTGTAAAAATGGCGCAACCCAAGTCCTGCCGCGGCTTTTACTTACAGGAAGAGCAAATGATGAAGATTGGTACAGGTTTTTAATGGTGATAAATGGTCAAACACGTGTTCCATTAACGATTTTTCATCATTGTTTGGCCCGCAATACATTTCAGGGTTTGTCGTAATGAAGTTTGCGGCCGGTAATGGAAGAAATGTGAAGGGAAATTCGTTGATAAAGTGTTTGACGCCGGACTAAAAGTTCCGCGAACGCTGACTCATCCGTGGCGTGGTTGGCATAAACGCACACGGAGTTGAAAGCCGTCGCGTTGCTTGCTTTGCTTATCGCTGAGTTCTGAACGATGATGCGCTGTGATGAGATCGAGGACCGTTGAGTGGTGCTTGGCAGCCGTCGTAACAAGGGCGTGCACCCTGCACCTGTGCACGTCACACTCCGACGTATTCCGAGTTTCCACTTCTGCTGGTGAGCCTGCGTCATTACAAAGGAGGGTGATCTCGTGACACCTGCCGCCAAAATATGCAAGGATCAACATGAGTGTTCCACGGAAAGTTAAACGAGAGATGATTTTCTTCTTTAAGTTACATGTCCAAAAAAATCTTTTATATCGCTTAAAACCTTCGAAAATAAAGTAATATATATTGAAATCACTTAGTGTCGAAGTTACTTGAATTTTCAAAAACAAGATATTAAAATCTTTATTTTTATCGCAATAATTTATCGTGCCTAATCAAAAGAAAATTAATGTATTAGCGGCATTTTTAAGAGCGGGTTGATTTTATAGTGGGTTCACACTTATGCACAAAAATTATAAATTTTGTAATCAGTCCTCCCCAGTTTTTATAAGACTAATTTTCTTGGTTGTAGATAAAACCAATAAAAAAAAAATTTTGGAATATTTTGTTTTAACCAATTTTTGACGCGGGAGATTCCTAGTTTCTTTAAAAGATAGGTACTGGATTTAAATGGATTTCATTAAATTTCAAAATGTTTGATTCATTGGATGAATATTTTATACCATTCTTCCAACGAAAAATATTCCAACGATGTGTTATTTTAATCTGTGACAAGGTGCACTAAAGTTTGTTGAGTAATGGATAAAACCAATTGACAAATTTATCTTCAGCAGTTAAAATGCAGGAATTCTTCGTTTGCTCTGGTATATACGGTATGTGCAGCACGATCCGCTAAACAATGTTGTGTGACGCGTGATAATCTTTAATAACTAGAATATAACGAATTTGAGTCTGTTGTTAAGCCAGCTCTTAGCACTCAACTCGTGAATCGCCAAAAATAGCTTGATTTAATACACGGTACTCGCGAGTAACCAAAAGGGATCATTAAATATAAACGTATACCTGTTTAACAGGAATTATCGAGCAATATATATGGCAGCTTTAATTATAGGACTTTGCTGAGGGCGGCTACTTGAGCTGAAAAATCAGTTGTATGCGATCGAAAAACTCAAAAATTTCACAAAAACAGGCACCATTAATTTATTTCAATTTTTTAAAGTAATGTAATTGTACTTGAACCAAATTTTCAGTAACTTAACGTACCAGCTGCTACTGCGAACCAGTCGTGAAAAATGTGAGTTGATTAATTTAAACCTGAGAACGTTTAGGCGAATTACGTAAATCTTCGTTCATAAGCATGCATTACAACTTTTCTAAATCATTATTATTATAATTCTTACCCCATGCAATTCACCTAGTTAGTCAATATATGCTATCAGTTGGCTGCATATCTGAGAAGTTCACCTTGTGTGGGGCAAAAATATCCTTAGAAGCCGATGTATAATAGTTTGCACTACATTGAAGATTAATATGGAATGACTTTTACCCTATTGTGACAAGGTAATGCTTTTTGTTCAGTTTATTGCTCTGCATTATGAGCAGCTCTGAGTTTTTCATCAGGAAATTTCATAGATTAAATAAGAGGATTATACAGTGGGATTGAAGAGGGGAATGTAAAAGCCATTAAAATACGCATTTTGACAGAGTGACGTTAAATGAAGGATCATTTATGCAGCCAATGCGCCAAAAACATAGGTATTAGTAGACAAATTTTCGCGCAAACGTTATGAATTAATTGAGTGAGAGATACGTGAGCTTTGACCTCCATTGCTGTCTTATGCTCAACTAAGAAAAGTGGCTTAGTGCAATAAAAACCTGACTTAACTGGGTTTAAATTTTCTCCTTCAACCTTTTATACCTTACTGCACCATCAGATTCTTGAGATATGCTTCATTGACGTTATAATTCCCTCATAGGAAGGAATGATGAAGACTGCTGAAATTCAAATCGATAACAAACTGCATATGTTGTCCTTGACGTATAAGTACTCCAAATCGTCCGCTTAGTCCATTGATTAAAAATGAGAATTAAAAAGGACTCAGTCTTTTCGCCCTCATGTCTTCAGCTATACATTCCAAAAAGAAATATTGAAGAATAAATATTGAAAAAAAAAGAAATATTAAAACATATCGTATAAAGAAATATTCAAGCCATTAAATAAAAATTTAAAGCCAGCAATGTTGGGTCAGTTTTGCAGTTAATACGCCGCAAACATAGGTATTACCTGCGGAATTATAGTGGTACCGTTTGAAATACCTAGGGAAATGCAAACTGGAAGTAATTTCCAAAGAAGCGCTGCATTATTCGTAAAATTTAATGACAACATGTGGGGGTAATCCATGTTAGGTGGATCATTTTTCGCAAAAAAATAGGCTTCACTTTTGTGCATCCAGACGCCATCTACTCTCAACTTGAATCAATGGGAAATACCCATCCCTTAGCAATCCTTTCCCCATGCTATCGAAATCTGTACTCATCCCCCTCGGCTGCCCGGTGCACCTCCATACAAAGCGCTCACAACTTGCGCGACCCGGGGGCCTTCAGGGCGTGAGAACGGAGAAGCGGCTTCGACGAGAGTTGCCCGACCGGAGCGTCACGAACTCCCCTTCAATCCGCGTGCCATGCCGAGAGGTGTCAGATTTCTTGCCCGCAAACGCGCACTGCAGTAGTTACGTCCACCGAGATAAGATCCCCCATTCCTCCCTCCCCCCCTCCCCCCCATGCAAGCCAATTTATTCGGAACATTACACATCCCGACACGAATTTCCAGGCCGAGCCGATCAAAGAAACCCCTTTCCGGAAAATTTATCTCCTCCCCGTGAGAGGATTTTTTTAGGCGGCGAGCAGGGACTCATCCGCGCTCGAACCACTTGCGTAGGGTGGGGGAGAGCACGCGCGGGTTTGTCTCTCACAACTCCCGGTGATTCAAAAGGCTTTACCGGCGTGCTGCGAAATTTTGAATGGGACTGTTGCGTGATTGATCCATTTCGTTTTGTTGGTTGGCTATTTGGGGAGGCAATCAGCGACTGAGGTAATTCGTGTATTTTACGAAGGTGGGATGATTTGGAAAATAATGTTGAAAGGTGCCCTTGAAAATGACATTTTATGTCGAAACCATGTTCGGTAAAAATAAAAAAATAATTGCAATGTACAAAGTTAGAAATTATTTCACCCACTGGTGAAAATAATGACTCGTCTGTTAAGTTTTTCCTGCGTATATCAGTTACAAATTAGCTCTAACCCACCTCCCGGAATCTTCTTCTAATTAAGTGTTTTTTATTTTGCTAAATTATGTTTTTCAGTCAGTTGTATCGTGTCAATTTTAATTTAACTTATTTTTCTTTAATCGTAAATGAACGACTGTTCACAGCTCTTATCAACTTTCAATGCAATATTATGTTGTTACTCTTCAACTTGCCATCAGAATTGTTTCGTTGTCGCAACTTTTATCGTATTTACAGCTACTTCCTCGTCCATTTCTTGTACGCCGTCTTTTGTATTTCGCTGGCTCTCCTCCTACGCAAGTACGCAAGAAAAACACTACAAAACAAAGGAATAAAATAAAACATTTAAGTAACAAAAAAGAAGAAATATGTATGATAAAAATGGAGAAAATTAAAATGCAAAGTGGAGAATAAAAATCATAAAGAGGAAAGTAAATAAAAATATAAATCGTTTCATTAGTTTTATATTCTCCTAGTCTCTTTTAAGTTTAAAATTTCGTGAAAACAGCACACCTCACGGTGCCAATATTTTTCCCCGCCACCTCATAAGCCGAGTGGTTTGAGGTGAGACCCGTTTCAAAGCCCGAAAACGTTTGCTGTGACGATATCGCTGGTGAATGCATACAAACGTCGACGGACGTCTAACAGGCCTTCGCGATTAGACGTCCACGTCGGACGAAGACAACAGATGGGTATCCGTGCCATCGACGTCGTACATGTAACTCAATTCAACACTGAGCTCCGTGTGACGAGCATTTTTCATTTTGATGAGGTAAGCCGGCCTGAGAATGTGAAAGGACGAGGGAGCTTTTGCGTCCGATTTGAACTCGGCGGTGGCGACCTAGGAGCCCCGTGATATCTGACTCACTCCCAAGCCTCGATGGGCCATGTGATTCCTCGTGGAGTATAAAAGTAGGTTTTTTTCAATATGGGAAGTATTTATTTTCGTCGAACTGCTGGTGAAGGCTGGTGTGCCCTTAAACATCGTTTTGAGGGTGAAAAGAAAGTGAAGTGAAAACCAACGTGGCAGATTTGGCACTGGATGGACTAACCCAAATACCATGCTGGATACCATGCCACGGAAAAGGAACGGAACCCACAAGGACTACTTTGGAGGACCCCCGTACCGCAGAAATAAGGTAGGGGTCCCTTTGCTCTCCTAAATGCTGGTTAGATCACCCTCCCTGGTGCCCTAATAGGTGGAGTGTTTTGTCACAAAACACGGTAAACCGGTGTAATTTTGCCCAAACTAACCAGCAGGAAAAGATTATTAGATTAGTCTCTGATGCCTTCTTAATGCATGAGACATCGTGGTTTAGACTTTTACAGAAAGTTTTCCCTCTTCGCCAATTTTTACAAGTACTTGAGTCTCAGGTATAATGATAGCCAGGTGTTGTAACTATGCACCAGAGCGATGAAAGAACATTATTGCCATTGAAAAATATTGGTGGATATCATACAAATATATTTTTGGTCTAAGTTTTTATCAGATGAAAATATTTTGGCAAAAGCAATAATTTCTTGAATAACCTTTCGCGCAATCAATCCAGTTTACGATATCGCTCTCTATTACCCTACCAAAACTCGTTGAAAGTTATAATTTACCATTGCGGTCGGTTGAAGTCTTCACTGTAAAAGTTGAAGCATGTAATATTTTTGTCATTGGTTTACTTGTTACTGTACGACAGTTAAAACAAAATACGAGTTAGCTCCACATTGGATAAAGATAAGATCATCCAAATTTCCTTCTCTGGCATGTATTCGTCAAAAACCTGATGAAAGAATGCCAGAGGAGCGCAGATTATTGCGTGTGTTTTGAAGGAATAGCGGTGCCGTAGCGTCGAGTTTAAGGAAGACAGAAGTCGGCCATTTCAAAGAAACTTGTGTATTTAATAGAGAATAGCGAAATTTCCCGATCACACGTTACGCGAGCCAATGCGTGACAACATCTGCTCTGGCGATATTGCCAGTTGGTCGAGGCACACGAGCAGGTGTCAAATAGTGCCAAATGTCCCAGGCGTACGAACACTACACGGACGATGGGATAGGTATTTCTCCTTTCGACGTCACACATTGGTCTCCAGTCAACTCCGAGCTCCGTACAACACGTGCAAGGTTACGAGTGCCGAGGATATTTTCAAAAATTGGGATTGAACTTCTACACCCATTGAGTGGCAATGAATGTTTCTATCCGCGTTTCAGCGTCGTGCTCTTAATGAAGGAGGGTGTCGATTGAGGCCCATCGGAAGCGGGTGGCCGAGTAGAGAGGGACAACTGGCTGGTGTGTTGAGAGCGGAGTCCTTTACAACGAGACGCGTCACTCGGTCTCTCAAAATCACCCCGGCCGCTCGATAACACACGCCCGATTCGGAGGTGGCCACTTCCAAACAGGTTTCCAGCTGTTGATACAAGGTCGCTGCGGGTTGCTTTTATCGCAAAAACATGCAAGATGAGGCGAATCTTTTTGTGTCCAACAAGCTCCGAAATGAAACTTTCGATGCCGCAATATTTTCGGAACCAAATCAGAAGTGAATTCATTTATACGGAAGCATATGATCCTCCGTAAAAATGTACATTCCGTAAAGGGAGAACACATTTTGATAACTACACTCGCTTTTTCAAACATCCGCTGCAATTCATCTCGCCGTTAAAACATATTGCTTCGCTAAAATATTTCATAAATTTGAGACTCATAATACCTGCAAAACTAATGGATTTCAATGAAAGGTGACTTATGACTTCAAGGATTGCAGCTTTCCTCATCAAAAATAAATATTCTTCTAGTCCATAATTATTTAGTTACATTATCAAGCAAATGTGCAATATTCTTTCGTTGGTTGCGGCAGTTTTAGGCAATTTCTAGGAGAAAATTTCATTCTCCGTGAGGTGAAAAGACTTGTTTAGTGATTAAAATGGAAATAAATAGTAAAGTTAGGCTTTTGCATGTAGACCATAGTATTTGATGTTAGCACTTATTTGCCGTTATAATTTACTGAGAATGAAACATTAGCATAAAAATTAATGCGCTTCACTAATTATGTTCTCCATATTTAGCTTGTATAACATGAGACACTCATTGACGCTTTCCTCAACATGAAGCGAATATTTTTGTTTCAGTACATTATCGTGATAAGTAAAATCAGGGCTTGCACAACCAAAATGCCTCATTATGTCGACGTCATATGTGGCCATGAAATCAAATTATTATCAAATTGGATATAATTCAGTAAATACCCATTATTAAATTACGCTATTTTATCCAAACACCGTCTCAATAATCTGGTACAAAAACCTAACACGTCAACCACAAAACCTCTCTTTATATTCATTCTGTCGTGTTAAAAAAATTCTTCCTTCAATTTTCTTTTTCAGTCTTCCTTTGGTAGGTTATCATTTTTTTCTCTCGGATCCGGACCCACTTCAATGCTTCCACTCTTCAATTCAACGACTCCCTCTACGTGAGCCATTGAATTAACAGTAAGACTTGTTGACGATGGGGGAGGAAAATCGGAGAGCACTGCAAAGCGGAGCTCTTGTAACTGATCTCCGTGCTTAAAACGATACAGAGCGGTTTTCCAGAGACCAAATCCCTCACCTAATTAAACAGCTAATGGAATCTTCTGCTGATATCAAACAACGCTTCCACCTTAACATCGACGGATATGGCTCAGCATAAATTTTCGCACCAAGGAAACTTTTTCGTTCTCTGCATTGCATAAATTGATGAGGCAATGCCCGTCGGAACGGCATGTTGTGATTTACGGGTAGCGTTGAAATATGAAGCGAAAACTTCAACCAGCCGACAAAGTCGCGTGCGCATCGGTGCATTGTCTAATGTTAAACAATACGATCCGAGTAGTATTTTCCCGCGGTGCGGATCCGCGTCGCCCAAAGGAAAGAGTTACCGTCAAGAGTAAACCCGCGCAAGGTATTTTCGTCGTCATCAGCATGCAGTCGGGGGCCGTTGGGTAACAATAGCGTGGAGCTTAAATTAAAAATAAAAAGATCAGAAAGAAGTTCTCTTCCTTTTCAACGCAGCTCCAGCCGCGCCTGGCTACAGAATTCCACTAGGCCGAGCAAAACGGGACCGCTTCACAATATTTGAGTAGGTACGCAAGCAAATAGTCACGGAAGCTGCTTTATTGCACGGGATTGTTTCGAAGCTGCAAAATGAAAGGAAGTCAACCGTCCTCTTATTCAATCCAGAGTTGCGGAAATAAACACAAAAATGGATTACTTTGGCCTGAAACGTTTACCTGTCGATTGAATGAATACACATAAGTTCTAACACTACTTGCATAGCCTTTGAACCCTTACCCATCTTTTATGTAACTTTAACGGCTAAAAAATTCTCATTCATCAATTTATTTTTCGCATATTTAAAATCTTTAAACATTTAATATCAACTTCACCCTCTGACTAGACCAATTGTATCATTATCATTAAGTTTTACAATCAATCTATGTTTGATCTGAACTCAGATTGACCTGAAAATTCCAAGCGAGCTGACTCAGATTGCCTGATTAACCAGCACAAACTGAAAGTATCGATATTTAACAATCTAATCTAGCAGTCGAAACATGATGGATCCGGAAAATCCTAATGCGTGTAGTGGCAATTATTGGGTGTAATGGCAATTATTTTAGAGTTGGAAATGTACAGTGATATACAGTGTGAACATATTAGCACAATTGAGTTACAAGTGCAAAGGTATCATCAATGTTTTGGAATCGTGAATGATAACGATTGTTTTCTATGGTCAACCAAAAGATTAACGAAGATCGCCACAGTCTGGTAGTTCATATCGATCTGAAATCTCAGACCAGCTGGGAAAGTGTGCTGACTCTGCCCACCTATCAGTCTACGGGCCGAGTACCACACGCATTTGACTTTTGTAATGGAGTCAGTATTTTCAATGCACATCCCTTTCATAAGAGCTGTGAAAAAAGCGAAAAGTTAAAATGAACTTAATGATAGGCTGTTTATTTTTGCTTTATTGTTTGTATAGTTTTGTTTGAAATGTGCTTTGTCGTAAAAAGGTTTTGCACTCAATCGATGGGATATCCTGAATTGGCATTTCTCATGAACATAGTTCATAGCTTTGCTGCTGAGCACTTAGAAAATTATTTGTTAACCGTATATGTTTACACTGCATGGTGGTTAAGTTTATATATTTGGTGATATGGCTATAATTTCTAATAGAATATATGTTTTTCTAAATATCTAGTAGGAAAATAAGTTTTAAATATCTATTAGGAAAACCAAATTGATGACGTTATCGTTCTAAATGGAATGCCTTATTTCCTCTAATTTGGCGCAATCTCATCTCGTGGAAAAGCAAGGCACTCGAGTATACACTCAAGAAATTGTGCATGTAAATATTGAGCGGGTCAGTAGCCTTTCTGTGCCAATCGTCTTAAAAAATGTAGCTCACAACCAATTGAGGAATTTAGCTGAAAATATATAGATCTCATGCTTGGAATCTTGGACTATTCAGTTATTATTTAAAGCAACAGCAGATCCAAGCAGTACTATTGTTTAAACTTTTACCGTTTCATTCCTTTATAGAGTAAAACAGATTTGCATTTCTTCACTGCGCTAATTTTCATGTTGAATGCAAATTTAAGTGCTGAATTTTTGACAACTTATTTGTACTATGTGCGTCTGATGCTGCATATCAATATTTTTCCGAACCCTCACAAATCCTCGCGAAATGCAAAATGCGTGCCAGCCACTAATTCTTGGAGGTATATGACCGCACTAAGTATGTAATTATGTTCCGAATATGACTCAAGAAAGTATGCTTTATTAAATCACTGAAAAGACAAATACGTGGGCAAATGAGATTCTAGATTAAGTAAAGCGAGTTATGAGATTAACCCTTAAGAGGTTATTATATCCCTTTGAAAGCTCGGAAGATATGTTTACAAGATTTTTCCGGAGGTCGTATCCCAAAGGCATTTTAAATAAAAAGAGATTTATCGTGGCCAAAAGGACGAGGAAGCGAGTGAACCTCGAGACTAGAGCCTGCTTCCCTCGAAGAAAGAGGTACAGAAAGGCTGCTCGTTTGAAAGAAAAATAAATTTAAATTTTCATACATCCATCCCGCGGCACTTCATAGCAGCAAGAATATGGCTGCAAGCCATAAAATTCTCGGTAGAGAGACATTTCCCTTATTCAATTTTCAAAATCCGCATGATATTTCTGTGGAAAATAGGGTTATGCATATTCTGAATTGAAGCAACAATCCCAGAATGACGAGGCTTATGAATTGAGTTTACCGATCAAAAAATGTGTTTACCATCTTTTGCCCACAAGATTTTCAAGTCCCTAAATTATTGAGTCTGGATAATATTTTGATTAACATGACATATTATTTCGTAATTTTAATTGAAATGTATTCTTTTTCCGGCTATCACCCGCTTATAACGTTCACCTACAAATTTCTTAGCCTTATATATTTTAATAAAATCAGCGTAAAATTAATAATATTTTTAAACTCGAGAATATGGTGCCATTAAAATATTTTTTCGATAAGAGTCATCCTTCTCAGTTGGTGTCTAACTTGTTGTTCGTCAATGACCACTTTCTGTTAATAACTGAGGAAAATAGCGTCAGAGTAGAGTAGGGAGATAACAGTCTTTTCGTGCAGTAATAAATTAAAAATCTCTCTTGGATCCGAAAATTATTCTTCTGAAAACATGGAAATTGTTCTTCTTTTTTTTATTTTGGCTCATAAGATTTTTTTATTTCAATGCGGAAAGAAAGAGCATTCAATTTTTTAAATGGTCTCTCAATTTCTTTTATTTGTGTGGAAGAATAATTGTGCTACGAGATTATTTCATTATACTTTCTCTCAATCGAAGGAAATGCATTCAACTGCTAAGTCTCACGATATTCCTGCTGTTTAATTTCAAAATGACTCCTGCAATTAGAAATTAAAAACCATAAGGACCCTAAAATAATCTTTGATTTCGTTTGACACTTCCGAACCTGAGAGAGTTAGATTCTAATTGGCCAAAAATGACCTTAAGCTAAGTAGGCTACGTATTTACGATATATAAGTAGAGTAGGAAGATGAATTTTGTCAGGCTTCTATATATATTCACTGTTTAGATTTTTATGGCTATAATATTATATATGCTTAGTGTATGATACAAATATCTGACAGGAATTAGTGTTAACCTAATTTCTTTCAACTTTTCTCTTATATATTTTACAGAAATTCATGGGTCAGCTCAAAAATATTTTAAGAATTCATCAAAAACATGAGGTTTTAATTATTTGAGCAAATTCTGAGCTGAGTATTGAAGTTATGCAAGTGGAGAAACAAAAAGCTGTTGGGCATGAATAGGAAATATTGAATTTTTTTCTCCTTTATTAATTTGTATATTTTCTAAATTGTATATTCCTTTAGCTTTATAAATTTTATCTTTCATATCCATTCTTTTTTATATAGCTTTAGTTATAAAACTATTTCTCTATGAAGTTTACTTTTTATGAACACTTTCTATAAGATTCGCCCCGGGGATTCATGTGAAGCATAAGTAATGCTTAAGTAAAGCATAACAATGGTACCTTTCCGTTCTCATCATAGTTAGACACATGAAGTGGTGACAAGTTTTTTAAATATAAATTCCTCGAATCACAATCAGTTATTTTATAAATAGGTAGAGTAATCATAAGAAAGAAATGGCTAGTTTGGAAAAGACCCTCGTGGAATTTTTAATAATGTAGTGGTTTCGGTTTTTGAAGCATGGCTTTCATCTTTCGCCATTTCTTTAATGTACAGAATTAGGGACAGCCAGTTTCTCGGAGTAAAAACGCGACAAATATATCCCTTTTTAATAAGAAAAAATAGCACTTTTATTTATCCACAATTTTTTAATACACCGATCCAGGGTAAACCGTTACGGTAATTCTCTTCAAGGGTAATTCAAAATTAACGTGTCGTGTGTCGTTTACCCGTTAAAACCTGGATCGGTAAAAATGAAAAGTGCGTATAATTACAAGAGATATTTTTCTTAATCTTGTGAACACGAACATTTTCCACAAAGTTGAGCGAAAAACTATTTGTTGTATACATGTTTTTATTGAAGCACATCACACATTCTCGTAGATTTTCACAACCCAAAAATTCGTTTGGTAACTTCGTTTAGAACTGTCGACTGCTGCTTCTCGTAGGTGAAACTCAACGAGTCCATTTAGCGCTCAGGATGGAGGAAAGGAGGGATCATTTACTCGAGCGGCTTTCCCCGGAACTCGCCCACGTCATTTCTTCAGCGTCTTCGAGGAAATTTCCGCCAAGAGATTCCCGGAGAAGCGACTCGAAGATAGTCCTGGCGTCACCACAACGCCCGACGAACCCCCCAAGATAGTCCTGCAACTTCCGCCCGCCCCACTCGCAACCCCGTACCCCACTGCCACACGCCTTCCGCCTCCCCCTTGAAACCTACCACCCACACACCTCCGACTCATCCCCTATATGTACTCCTACTCCCTTGCCGACTCCCTGGCGACAGAGAGAGGGTGAAGGGGAATATAGTAGGGTGAGGGGGAGAAAGAGTATGTCGTCTCCAGCCACTCAGAATGCCCGTGGCTCCAGTTCCCAAGACGCGGTTGCACCCCTGGTGTCTGAACTACAGCAGCCCCCATCTCCCCAGACGATATTGCCGTGATGCTTCCTCTCGGCAAATACCTTGCGGCCGGGAGCCTGCCGATAAGGAGGACAAGAGTCCCCCGCGAATGCTGCTCCTTCTGCCGAGTCCCACCGCGGCCCGGCGGCCCGCGCGCCGAATTTTTCAAAACCCGCGGCCCTCTCACTTCCCCCCACAGTCCGACGGCTCCATCGCTGCGGCCGGTGGGCCGGCTTTGATGCAGAGACTCTTACGACGACCCCCCTCCTCCTATCTCTCCACGCTGGGGCGCCTTTATCCGGGGATTTCTCGCGCCTAACGAAGGCATTTATCAGGGAATTATCTCCACGCGGCGTGATGTATGGGGGCATCAAGAAACGGGAAAAGTAATCGCCAGGACGAGAGCATTCGCCTATGCGTGAGGATTAAAATCGAGTTCGGAGTTCGCTCTGAGTTCGGCATGTGCACTTTCATTTTTTTCGTCCTCCACCCATTTACTCTTCGAGCTGCGGTCGATTGGGTTCGCCGAGGTCACGGGCGTGTGAAGGGTCATTGTCGCGTGTGCGGGCGTTAGGACGAGGAAATGCCGTGGACTAGATCGAGGAATGGCAGCGGTGTGTGCGGCCGGTGAACGCGAGGGTATTGCGGATCGTGCTATTTCATTGGAGTACAATGAAAATCGTGAACCCTCGAGTTGTTTCAGAGCCACTCGTTATATGCATAAGAAACCCCGTCCTTATAATAAGTATTTATGCATATAATGTGTGACCAATAGAGTCAATTTTTTTCACTTCCAGGCTTCATGAAAAAGCGATCTCAAGGGTGTATCAATATCTGTCGCCACTTATTTATAAGGAAACGGCAATCGTGAATTAATTTCAACTATCAAATGCAACTCCTTTACTTTAATACATTTCTCATATTTACAATTATTTTCTTGTCTTTTCTAATAAACAGTACTAAGTATCACAATTCAATTTGTATCAGTGCTCTCACAGCATATATTAACTGTTTATTATGAGAATCAACTCTACATTTGAAATATATATTAAAGATTACGCTTATAACCAATCAAACCAAGGAATCGAATAAATTGTGAGATTATCATATTACGAGTACAGGTGTAGCATAACTTGGTGGCAGTCGCTTGTGAAGATCATGACGCAAAGTTGAGGAAAGCATGCATGAGATGTGGTATGAAGCGGCCAAGCCTTTTGCCAGAGGACTGTGTGGGAGTCCGTCCATAACTTTGCTAACTCATCAATGCTTGGTTTACGGTCAGTGTCCTCTAATCCTCCACTGTTGAGTGCCACCAAGTTTCGCTACACCTATACTTTCGGTATTGTAATACGCTGGAAAATATTATCTTTTTTATGTGAAAATGATAAATGAATATTGCAGAGAACTTTTTGTTTAATGCTGAGTGCATTTTAAAGATGATCATAAGATATTCTCGTTATCGGTCATAGCCTTTGAACTGTATAGATAGCATGGCCACGTTAGTATTTTGAAGGTATATTCCGTTTTTTTCTCTCGCTGCGAGATTATGAGTGGTTTCAAACAGAGGCTTCCATTATCTTACTCAGCATTTCGGGATGCCGATAAAACGCAATCCACTTTCCCCTTTCACATTTTTTAATCAAACATTTATTAACTTTTATCGATACCGCTGTGGCTATCGGTTTTATCACGTCGTTTGAAGAATTAAAATGCCCTAATTTACATATTATGAGAAACGGTCGCTTGGTCATGCACAAGGTGAGCAAGTTAGATGCATACGAGTATGAAAATCACTAATGGTTTTTCAAATAAATGTATGAAATACAGTGCGTGTCAGTAAAATATGACTATTGAAAATGTCCCTAAATATTAATAATTAGGATAGGAATGTTCAAAATGAACAGTTAAATCGCTTAATTTAACGTATTTTTCCGCACAATGTGTTTTGTACCGTTAAGATCAAACGATGGCTACTTAGGGAAAACTTTTCCTTTGATTTGGATACCCAAATCCATACTTTCCACGCTACTTCTATTGCATAATGAACCTAAAATTATCTGAGTTATTTAATGAAAAGAGAGATGGCACTTTTCCACAAATTTAATGAAGTACAACACGTTTCGACCGTTAGGTCATTTTCAAGTACACTTGATGTACTTGAAAAGTCAGTGTACTTGAAAATGACCTAACGGTCGAAACGCGTTGTACTTCAATAAATTTGTGGAAAAGTGCCATCTCTCTTTTCATTAAATCAGGATGTCATTCCACTACATCTCGCCTGCCTCAGTTACTTTTATCTGAGTTATAATAATATGTCTCAATCTAATATAATTGCCATCTTCACGAAATAATGTCAATAAGAAGGAGATTCATCCTGGGCATGGAATAATAATGAAATATATGGAACGATCCTACTAAGTTTTTGATTTAGTAGCAAACATGCTGCAGAACCTGAAGACAGATGCGATAGTTCAATAGATAGGCACTGCAGTTGGCTAATATGCCCGGAATTGTGATTAATAAAAGTATAACCGTTGAATTATCTGCCTGATTGGTATCTTATTCTTGTTCCCAAAGTAAAAATGACAGTCCATCAGTGAAAGCCTTGGTTTTTTCAGGTTTTTTTACAAGCCTTAAGGTAGAATTCAGTATTTGCAGGGACTCAGACACCGACTGAAGCTTCTCAATTGGGATTTGAACCCAGATCCACCACATTCGCAGCGGGTAAATTTGTTAGTTTCAGGCATTACTTCGTAGATGCGTGACTGATATCCATTTTGAAGATAAATCTTCGAATCTTTCCACCATAAGGACTAATTGTAGAAGTTCCGTTATGAACATAGGTTCGCACCGGGTATTTAATCAATTATTTTTTGTTGGTTCATTCACTGTTAGTTTATTTATTTGTTAAAAAATATTTATATTTCAGCTCACAGTACCTAATCCTCGCAGGATGGTGGAAGTAATAGAAGCGTATCGCATGACGGGGAGTTTTGAAATGAAATTGTGATACCTCTCTCCGGAGAGCGTTATCATTCGCATTTAAAGTTTTATCATTTTTTTACGGCGGCGCAGAGCCTCCCGGGGTTGGAGTTTTGAACTGTCGACGTGTGACGGCACCATTTCGCTATGCCGGATAAAAGCTCTCCCTGCGTATTCGGCACTCCGGCTGGCCTTTCCCTGACGCACACGTAATCCTTGTAGCACTGCAGTTCTCAGCAGTCTATCCCGGTGACGCAGTTGAATAGGCTTTTGAAGGATAGGAGTAAAGAAAAAAATTGAAAAAATATTTAAACTATGCTTTTTCGAAAAGTTTTATTAAAAAAATAAAAAATAATAATCTTAACATCGCACTAAAAAAGAAAAAAATAATATTTTCTCATGTGAATGAAAGTTTAGCCTAGTACTGGAATAAAATTAATTCAATTCAAGGAAATTAGCCACACAATGGATTATCTATGAACATAAATTTTAGAAAAATATTTTTTCAAGAATATAGCTTGTTTAAAGTTGTCTATTTATGCAACACCTCAATGAAAAGCATGGGGTGCTCTTTCATATTCGATATCAACATAAATTCATTAAATATGAAGATTTTGGAATTCAATGAAATAGAGAGCTTCAATATACCATTTCTAGAAAATCTTCAAGGGAACTAAAGTTTAGGTGCAAAATATAATTGAGGTCGTGGGACGAGAGTCGGATGCTTTACCAATTTTCCACCTTGAATCACAATATAGGGAAGGTATTTTATTGCATTATTATTATTTAGTGATAAATGAAGTGGTAGCCATGGAACCTTGGTTCCATGGAAAAGCGAGTTTAAAGAAAAGCATGTAAAAAAGGATACGGTTGGTCGATGCATTTACGCGGGATTCGAGAACGTCACAAATGTCACGAATGGGGCAAATACTCCGCTACTCGTGACAGGCGGGAAATTGTTGGCTGAATAATGTGATCCACCTCGAGGCGGTTCGTTTCGGATTATCAACGTCTATACGTCACACGAAAGGGTGATGCTTAAAGAGTAAATAGTTCAACCGAAGTGGCACGACAAATTTCGGTAAGTCGCGGACATTCAATATGGCGGAAGCAGCTTACCTAGAGATGGGTAAATAATCGTTATTTTCATTTGAGGTAATAAAAACTACGGTGTATTACGATATTTTTTTTAAATAACCGTAATTTTCCACTAATTTTATGTACTAAGCAATTAATTGTTAATTTGGGATTAGATATGAAAGACAATCACAAAACAAAGGGAAAAACAATGTTTAAACCACACCTTATACCACATTAATCTATGATAAGTTACAAAATTGTAAAAAGAAATATGGCAGAAACTAGCAATCTGGCTTTCTTTTGTTTTACTATGAGAAAGTATTTCAAGAAGAATATTCTCATACATTACTCAATAATGAATTAATTTCAGTAAACTATTCCCAAAATTATTTTTCATGTACCTCAATTTATAATTAGGAAACACTTAGGAAATGTGTATGGACTTGGCTTAAAAGTATATATTTGGAATTTATCAGTATTCAAAATTATCTCAACCCTTTTGAATTTTCCCCTAAAAGTACCGAAAATTATGGTAATTTTCAGGTGTTGCTGTAAATTATGAAAAATGCCGCGGTAATTTTCAGTGTGTCCCATCTATAGGCTTACCCTCACTTACATTCTGGTATAAGCAGCGCCCACTTCAGGTGCTAAGGTGGCTGGTCTAAAAAACCAAAGTGAACAGATTTTCTTAAAAATTCCCAAATATCTTCCTTTTTGGATATTCTATGGAATATCGAAAAAAACGGGGGATCATCGGCATAGCTTTTGCGATATTTTAGATTCTTTTAAAATGGAGCCTTATGGCGCTCTCCACTTCAATAGGATACATTACGCACTTTCTCCATTCCTACTGAACAGATTTCAACGAAAATCTGATATAATGTAGCTCTAATAAATTAAAATATGTTCTGGAAAAATCATTTAATACTATCGACTAAAATTTTTCGTAAATACGATTTAAAATATGTATGCAAGAATTTCAAATGTCGCGCGGGTCTATGTGGTGTAAAGTTGGCAACGTGGCGCACGAAAGTACGGGACATGCTAAGCAGAGACACGTGTTGCAGCGTGTTGCAAAATGGACGCTGTTGCCGGATTAAAAACGAAAGATAAAATAATGTATAGATACATATTTTAATACTAGCTCGCATTCGAGTGACAGTATATCTTCATTAAATTCTTATTTTGAATTCTATGGCCACGGGTGTAACTGTTTTCGGAAAATTAATTTCGCAAAAATGACTTAAGAAATGAATCAAGTCTGCATCTAAACAAATTTTTATGGCCATGTGTAAATTTAAAGGAAAATATTTCAGAATGTTCCTAAGACATAAGTCATTCCTACTGAATATAGTACAACTACGACCTATTAAAAATTGTAAACCAGCATTAAAATTTAAGTAACTAAATTTCTCAATGACTAACGACTACCCGACGAGCCACCTTAAATAACTCCGTGGGGTGGTTCCTCCACCACCAACCGACGCCGCCCGGGACTTGGAGAACCGTCGACTCTTCTGCGTTGTCACTCTCCCACCTCACCACCCCTGCAGCTGTTTTTATTGGTTCGGCATTTTGCGTTGCTCCGGTTCTCCACGCACGCACTCTTCAACACGAGGATTTATGCCTCTCCGGATTATGGAAATCCTTTCCCTGCCCATCACACACGCGCTTTTCCAGAGGGAGGATTTTCCCGATCTTGTGCTCCATGAGCTTACCGTAAAACATTTATCTGCGTTCTCAAGAGAGCCTGTACGAAAGCAAAATGTGATACTAGATGCAAGATCAGATCCACTATAGGAATATCTGTAAAAACTGGTAATCATATCAGTACTTTCCCCATAATCGTTATTAGTATGTGTTCATGTAATTACTATCGAAATGTGAGGATAATAACATTTAAAGTTTCTCCACTAGTAGTATTGTGTTATGAACTATTGTGTATTAAAACTTAATGAACTATTATGTATTTCTTTCGTTGACAAAATTTTTGAGGCAAAAATATATATTATAGGGACAACGTAAAAGGCCTTTTAACGTGTATGAGTTATTATATTTAAGGTAGTATCAATTATTCGAGTATACATGAGGCCACCTTGTATGATGCGCAGGGGCCGTCTGGTGCACGTAAATTATGAAATGAAGTCGCTATTTTCATGTCTTGCCTTTGTACGACTTATATTTACATTTTTTAAGTCACTTTAAGGAAATAACATCTTTAAATGAAATGTTTCCTCCATTTATTATTACTCAATCGTCTAGATGCAGCTATTGTCGAGGTACAATTTTCACTTCTTGTCTGTGATTTTCTCTTGGCTTCTCAATAGCAAAATAACCTCATACTAACTGTCAAAATTGTGTATAGAATCATGAAAAACGCGTGTAAAATCAAATAAAATAAGCATTACAAATACGGATTCAGCCACACAAAATGAAATTACAGCGCATACATATCAAGCTAAATTATGCAGTCATCTAACCATATAACCTCAGATAATACGGAGATACGGTAAATCGGGACTCGGATAACCGACACTACCGTAATAATTTATAAATATATAATGTGAATAATATTATAACTATACAATATTGTACCTAAAATAATTAATGAGAAATAAATAATAAAAAACACGCCATAAGATGGTGGGAGTTGTTATTATGGTAGGTGCTCGTTTATCGGGAAATCGTTTTAGAGACCTTCCTCTTTTGATGCTTTTTGGCTTGTGACTGCCCATTTGGGGATTTGGTACTCTCCACTCGGTGGTTGCGCCATCATTTCTTCGGTATCAAGGGCTAACATAAATGCCAGCAGTAATCTTGGGGACTTAACGTTTTATGCACGATTTTACGTATCTCCCTAGTCTTCATCCACTTTGAGGTCGTATATATTCCCATGCAAGAGTAAAATTTTAATGTTCCGTAAGTTTTCCTAGCAAAAATGTTTTAGCGTCACTTCAAGCTGGAAAGTGAGGTTGAAACACTGCCTCGTTTCAGCATATAGTGGATGCCAACTCTGTTTGATAAGACTAAAAAAAGACAAAGTTGCGGACTTGAGACATTGCACCTCGGTAAGATACCGCGTGACCGAAGAACGTTAATATCTTTGCCGTTCCAGTTTTCAAAGTGGGCAAGACTTCCTTCTTCTAAATGTGACTCCTCCCGGACTCTAAAGTGTGCATATATATAAATGTATATGCCAACTTTTCCGTAAAGATTCTGGGACTTTTTTAAATTAACAAATTCTGAGAAAACCGGGAATAGCCACGGTATTACCTTAACGGACTCACCCGCAAGTTCACATAAATGTGTATGATCCAAAGAGGAAAAATCGTTAGCCTTGACTGTGACTCGAACCCGGATCGGGGCAAGATCTGTGATGCTGCCGAGACGTCTTTCTCCATATGCTTTTTTGTGGGTTCTTAATGGAACTAGATGTTCAAGTCTACCGGACATGTGATTCAACTGAAGCAATCGGACCTCTGGGCCTTGTCACCACGAACTAGGCTTGTGCGATGACCGATTTTGGTCATCGATTTTCGATGAAAAAATTTCATCGAAATGTTTTGATGACGATGGCTGTCATCGATCATCGTATAGAGTGTACACGATGATTGATGAATGCCGATGTTCGATGAATTACGATTATCGATGACTCTTGATGAACTGTGCAGTAGTGATGAGCGATATATCGCTGTGATTGAATCACCTGTACTGAAAAGTAACAATCACAGCCTGTGACTAAATAATCGAAATCACTGTGACTGTGAATTCGGTGAATTTAGTCGATTTAGCTCAGGGTCGCTACCGCTGCTACCAACTGCACCAGTGCACCAGCGAATACAATGTTAACACTGCTACTGCGTATTAACTGTGATTGAACGTGATCGCTACTTCTGTATCGCCTACCACAAACTTGAGGAAAAACATGAATTCCAAACATCCCACTGTGGTCTTGCCATCGTCCTCAAGGCGCAATAGCTGGGGTGCTTATACATTATACATATATTTTAGATTTAAGGCGTTCAAATGAATGGAAAAAAAGAAGAAAAATTAGTGTTATAATGATATCGATCATCCTCATCGATGGTTCTCATCGACATCAATGATTCGCATCGACTCATCGGCATCGATGATTCTCATCGACATCGATGATTCGCATCGACTCATCGACATCGATGGTCGATGACATTCATCGTCATCGACTACAGTCATCGCACCGCGATGACTAAAATCATCGTCGATGACTTCGATTAATCGACTCATCGCACAAGCCTACCACGAACCAAGTGGTTAAAGTGAGATGTTCTAACGCAGTGAGATGTTTTTATTTATTTATTTAAGTTTAACACAAAAAAAATCCGCAAGAGCTTTTACCTTGGGCATATTAAAATAAATTAATACAAGTAAATTATACATAACAAAATGTGGATATAATAAAAACAAGGAAGTAAATAACATGCATATGGCTATTCATGGGAGGAATCTAGTTGTAAGTGGTAGCGTTTTAGTGAGAAGGTAAAGATGTTGTTTGGAGAGAAGAGGTCAAGAGGTCAAGGATACATGCTGGGGAGGGAGTTAAAAAGGGATGGGATTTGGTAAAAAAGGAATCTGGATGTTCGCTCTTTTGAGAAATGTTGGGTGTACCGAATCTAGTCACACTATTACTATTTATGTGTTAATAAGAGACAGTTGTTGGTTATTTTGGGGAGGCGGCCGACAACTGAGGTCATTCGCGTCATTGAGGACAGGTGGGTAAGGGAAGGATCATTGATGAATGTAGGTTCATTGAGGAGAGGGTGGAGATAAACTCGGGAGTCGGCATTAGCCTGCACTTAGCGAAAAGCGCCAAGGGGGTCACGGTTTATGGTTTCATCTCAAGGAAACAGACGGAGTACACCCATGTAAGGATTGGGTTTCCTCTGAAAAATAGCCATCGGGATTTGAACCTCAATGTTAGTACTATAGCCACCTCACCAAAACGATCCTCGTTTAAATACGAGATTTCATCTACGTAATACTATCTTTACTCTATGATAATACTTGGTGAGGCGCCTCAGAGGTGAGTGACAGGGGACAAAACCGTTGTGCTATTGGGACCACATTGATATGGTCAGTATGGAGTGACTTTACAATTAGTCTATTTAACCTATTTTCAACATGTGCTTCAAGTTTGTACAGAGCCCTTGAAAATGCTGACTTGCTAAATAAAATCCCTTCAGGGAATCACATATACCCTGGAACTGACTCTTAAAAAATAGCAGAGCAGCTTCAGTTTCTGAAGTTCGTCAATCGTCAAGTTCATTTGAAGAGCTTATTAATATACACATTCGAGCCTTTAGTTTACAGGGGCAACGGCCTGTCACGATGGAAGCACCGGTTCCCGATCAGTCACCGAAGTTCAGCATCTTTGGGCTCGGCTCGAGTTTGGAGGGGTGATCCTCCAATTCGTCCGAGTGCTGTGGCCTCTGTCTGCGCGTGGCAGACAGTAAGTGCGAAATGACCTTAGACGTCAAAGCACGTTAAACAGTAATACTACTACTACTACTTTAGTTTACAGGAGTTCCTTATATACACTAAATTAAAGGACTTTCTTTATCGGCTTAATAGTTCCTATTATGTTTTTGTATATGATGATCAAAGAGGAAGTAATCAAAAAAGAAATAACGTCGAAGAGGTAACGAGGATTTCATGGTTGCATGTAGTTAATAATGACGCGAAGCTTAGTGTCAAAATATTAAAGGTAGGTATATTATTAAACAAACATTTTTCACGATGTGCAATAACATATGTAGTATTGAAGAACAGAGGAAACAATGCTGATTGCATACGTATCAACTGACACTGATTTGTTCGTGCGTGACTAAAATAATTTATGTACAGAATCGACCATGTGTTTCTTGCTGAGGCATATAACCTATATGTGTCTTCGGGATACATCAGCCCGAGATCAATGTAGATGCAAGTCGAGTCACAATGTGATGTTTTGTGGGGAACGGATGCAAGCAATGAAGAAAAAGTTAAGTACTTTAAATGGAACGGAAAAATGCACTGTATAAATTTTAGTGGTATGGCATTAATTCTGAGCGTCTAAAGACTGTTTAATTTTATTGTTCAATGTTGTTCTGCAGCATGCTATTTGAAAATCATTATTGCTCATCGACAAAAGAAGAAATTAATGAAAATATTCGGTGCAACAGCATAGAGGAATACTGAAGCCATTAAAACACGCAATCGGCCATATTCCATGGATCAGTTGTGCAGTTGATACGCCGGAAACAGGTAATTGTAGCGGAATAGCGGCGGTACCGTAAAGTTTTGTCTAGAAAATGCAAATTGGTGATGATTTAAAAAAAAAAACACTGCATCAATCATAAATCTTATGAACGAATTGCGCGCAATAACCACATTAGTTGTATCATTTTGCACCAAGATATACAAGGTACACTTTCACGCCCAATGGTGCCATCTAACCTCTTCGTTAATCCATGAAATCCTCAAAATCAGTTATGAGCAACGAGAAAGTTGTCAATTATTATATACGTCTATTTTATTTTCCCACCTAAATTTCCGCACTCGAGAGCATAAGAAGAAGTAGCAACGCAGATTTTTTTTCCGAATCAGTATTTTTACTCTCGCGGTTTTTTTTTAAATAAATAAAGTTTATTCTTGGCAGACTTTTGACAAATGGCTTCCTCCCACAGAAATACAGCTCACCTTGAGAGAAAAAAATTGAAATTGGGATCATCCGTCTCCGGCTAAGATAGAGTTTTTCATTTACTTTATTCCATGGAGATAGCGGGGAGAAATTCCCCGATGCAAATTTTGAAAGCTCTTTAATATACGCCTCTCCGATTCGCCACTCCCCCCCCCCCCCCCCCCCCCCGGCCCTGACGCATCGATTACCTAAAATTTTGCCGCGAGCGCTGCTCCTATGAAAAAAAAGTTTCCAGCCATTTACTCCGGGTCTTTGCGAGAGATTGGAATGCTTTCGGAATCGAGAGTCACTCGGATCGGATAGGGAGATCTCTCATGACAAATTCGTGGCGAGGGAACTTTTTCGTCCGCACGCAGTGGAACGCATTTCTTCCACAAAAGGATTCTTGGGATTCTCCTGCGTTGTCACGAGATACCGCCGCAGCGTATATTGCGTGCTCTTTGCGCTGAAGCCTGTTCGTATGCGTCTGACATTTTTTTAAGTATCAATGCTGGAAAGTAGATACCTTCATTTCGCTCCATCCGCCAGTGTTACAGATTTGAATGGGTGGAATATTCCTCCCTGCTTTATTTCTAGCATTAATGCGGTTTGTGAATGTTTTGAAACGAGAATTTATTCCCGGCGTTAGTTAGGTTATAATTATTTAGATTATAATTCCCGGCGTTAGATAGTTTGAGCGAGTTATAAATTCACTTTAAATTCAAGCTATCACAATTATTTAACGCTCATAAAAATGAAGGTGGTTTCAACAATCACATCACCAATTAAGGTGGTAAAATTCTACATATCTTCATTGAAATTTGGGCTGCGTACGATGTTACAGCCTTCTACACTTCGTACAATGACGAATTTACCTGTCAAACTGACTATATGATGGCAAATGCTAATATGTCAGATCAAAATGACTAAATGTCTGAATATTTCTAAGTGTTATCTAGTGATCATGTATCCTCATGCAACACGATAACGCTCGCGCATAACCCTAGGTTTCTCGGAGGATCTTTGGCTGCCTTTGATGGAATTTTACATTAATTTCAAGCGAAAATTCATTTATGACTAGTAATGTGTGCTTTGAATTTTGCTCAAAAAGTGAAATACGTCATGCGGCATTCAGAGGACTGTGATTTTGTTTTTGTTAACTGCAAGTTGCCTTATTTTTGTGACTCAGCAGACTTTAAGTACTTTGAGATAGATGTCATTTCACATTAAATTCAAAGAACTTAGCCTCATAAAAAATAGAAATTACTGATCTTTCTAATGATACCAAAATATCAGCCACTTACTACGCTAATATTCGTGATATTTGCCAAGGAGAAGATGATCTTTCCTACAAGATATTATTATAGCTTTCTTATCATTTTATGGTTTCTTTCTTATGTTATTGGGGTGTGCTCCGAAAGCACATTATTAAAAATTGATGAATTTCCAACGTATAGATTGGGTCAGAATTGTAATAACGTTCTTATATTTCCTCAATCATTTTGAAAAATAAATTTACTACCTATTTTAATAAATATTATAAAGCATCTGATGTGAAGTTTTTGTCGGCGTTGACGATGAGTAAATAAGTCAAATGAAAGCCTAAATTTGTATAAAGCCTACTGAGACGTTATGCACTATTATAATTAATTTTGCGTTGTTAATATTCCTATTTTTACTTCGTACCTCTTAAAACTGCTTCGATTTTGAAATAAATTTTGAATATGGTCTCTTTTATGACTAGGAAAATATCACATAAACCACGTTGAATGGAGATCATACTATATTCCGTATTTTCATTGCAATATAATGGAACTTTATTTCAATGCACGGACTTGATAGGCAAGTAAACTGTAATCGAGATAACTGTCGTGAGAAATTTCAGTCTTCACTTTTACGTGTATATTTGAATGATGGCTCCTAAAAAAAATACTTAACGTTTTTTCTAATGAAATCAAGTTTGCGTCAACTCTCCGGATATAATGTAAGATGATTTTTTGAATGCGTGCCTGTTTAATTGGTATCTTTTTCTAATGACACAAAAGCACTTAAAAGAAGGTTAGGTTCTGAAATTATCGATTTAAGGTATTGAGTATTTGATTATTTTTCATTATTAAGCCTTCAGCACAGGGTTTTTTTATGCCTGAGCCAAGTTTCTAATGCCTTGGAAAAAACTTCATCCTAAGGCGGTGTCTAGCAAACGTTGATTCATAGCACCGGGCTTTATTCGTCCCATTAACCCTGCGAGCTCGTTTAGAATGGAAACATAAACTTCGAATGATTTACGTGGCAACTCATGCTAGAAATGTCTGCAAATATCGTGATTTTTTAATTTGACAGGAAAAAGAATTCTAAGAATCTGCGCAGTTGATTAAAAATGATTTTGTTTATTTCACTCCATTCCATAAATAATGCCGATCTATTAATTAAGGTGTTCCTGTAGCATCTGAATATTGCGCTGTCCTTTCATTCAGGAAAGTTAATTGGATTTTTCTTTCAATATTCCATTACATAACCATCCGTTATCCAATATCCAATAATCTAAATTTCCCAATTTCTTGCGCCGTTAAATGATATGGTTCTGCCGAGAGCATCCTGCTCTCTAATTTGCGCCACTCTTATTCCTGTGCTCTAGTTTTATTTTATTCAATTATCCACTCCACTCCAGTCTACAACTTGTAAATATTTCTAATTCAGCCCCGTTGAAAATATTTGCGCCTTTACACTTGAAGCAATAATCGAGTATTTCCAATATGAGATTTTTACCTTTTTTCATGTAAGATTAAATTATTTCCCAAATATTTCATTGAGTAAATTTTCAGAACTCTCGCCATTCCAAGCCATATCGCCATCATCTACGGAACTCCACTTCTTTTTCTTTCAGCTTCATTTATTATTGCAACAAAAAAAATAAACATAAAACTGAAGATCATATGCCCACCCAAGAGACTATGCTCTTCAGTTACATGTATGTTTATAGGTGATTAAGCGATTAGCTCCCGTTATCAAATTGGCCAATTAATTATTTCCTTGAACTGCTACATAAGTCTATAGGGGTATATTTGCTAACCAAATTTTTTTTAGCTCTACGTGCACCATTAAGTGTTCAATAAATCCTCAGAAACTTGCGTTTAATGAGCAAGGATGTAGACACTCTTCTAGAACAATGTATAACTATATGTTATAGAAATGTGGTGTACTTTCTTTAAATACCTTAGGAGCGTGATATAATAATAGTTTCAGTGGAGTTCATGCAAGAAAACGTTGTATGCTGAAGTTCATACGAATATATCTATACTCATTGAATCGGTGCTCTGGACACTGTCTCTGAATGAATAGTAATCGCCAATGCCAAATATTATATTATCCAATGTAAGGTCAGTATGCTCGATTCTGATCCGGGGAGTTAAAAGCTTAAAAAACAGCCAAATACTCAAGGGTTTTCATTAAAAGTGGTCAACCCTATGGCTTAAGTCTCACCTGAGAGGATTGTTCAACACTCTTGTGCATGGTTGCGTTCTCCCTTCGCCATCCGCTAAATACCCCGATGTAAAAGTCGTTAGGAGCTGTTATCGGTATTTGTGGAAAATAAGTAAATAAATTGTGAACGCGCAAACGAACCCACTTCTTTCATCATGTGCAAATCCCGCTGAGTACCGCCTGCCATCGATGGCTTAATTTTGCCTCCAAACCCCTCAGCACCATTACTCATGGCGGGCACTCATCCACTCGACCCGACCGGGGCGGCAGGGAAGACTGTGGGCGAGGGTCACCGGAGAGGGAAGACGGCGAAATCTTTATCGGCCGCATACCTTCGCCAGTGCGGCAGAGGTCCCCGAGCGGGTGGGCATCAGTGAAAGGCGCCGCGTAGCGCCTGCCGCAGCACCACCCCGCCCCCCTGCCCACCTGCGCCTCCCGCTGCACCCCCAACCGCTCCATTATCGCCCCCATCCTGCACCCGGCTCCGCCGACCCTGCACGCCGACCGGAATCGCTGGCGCACGTCCAACGCGGGCCCGTCCGCCCGCCGCCCTCCCACGTTACCCTTCGCCGTGCCCCCCGGTGCGAAAGAAACATCTCCCGGTGATGTTTATGCTGCCGCTCCGGAGCGTGCTGTCGAAGATTGCACTGCACTGTGGTGCACGCGAAATATATTGACAAGCATCGTCGGTAAATGTCGGTTGTAACAATCTCCTAAATGTGTGTTTTCCGGCACCCCTTTCCAAGACCTTGATATCGCTTCACTCTACAGCTACTACGTCTCATTAAATGAGGATATTGACCATGACCTGTCAATCTAGATCTCTGTAGATAGTAAAGAGCATATTTTGTTATAAAGCCAAATCAACGTAATATGGTGCTGCGTATATTCCTCAACCGGGTGTCCAACCTAATCTGGAGTTCAGGTACCGTAGTTTCGATGACCAACTCCGCCATCGTTTTAAAGGTGGTTGATCACATCACCAAAATCATTGAATACGATGGTGGAGGTAGTCACCGAATCGTCCGTAGCTGAATTCCTGACCCTGTTGTAAATTCCCGAGAAGAATTTAGTCATACAATTCGCCGAGAAAGCACCAGATCCTTTATCGTGCTGCGCGTAGTGAGTTTTAAAGTTGCCATGTACTCCGATAGTCCACTGAATACAGGTTGAAAGCATTAAAGCGGTAGAACATGTGCATCTGAAGTAGATTCCCGTCGCATTGAATACAGCCCAGAGACTACTTGCTGTTTCATATACCTACGTCGTATACCTATTTGCGTCACGTGTATGGAATGCTGATGTTTGTATATTTGTATCGCGCGCCACACTCCCCCTCGAGCTAGCGTCCAGGGAAAAGCAATATTCGGCCCAGGCAATATAATAAAAAAAACTTGAGCGGGTCTCTGTGGGCCGGGTGTTACGTGCGTGGGGCAGGATGTAGCCATGGAATCCGTCCCCTTGGTGAAGGGCGCCGATGACGCCGGAGCGGCCCTGGCATCCATAGCCGGCCCTGGCCGATGGATGATCCCAGCGTCATGTCGGGGCGCTCCTGCGATCCATACACTTATTATTTTTTTTCGCCGATCGGACGGATCTAGGTGCTGCATCTGCAAGTTCACGGTGGATGGGTTTTCAATTTGTTTGCCCATATGAGGGCGCCAAGCTGTTAGACGAGAATCATACAGTTCTGTGCCCGCTTTGACGGCACTGATTGGCGCTGATTTTTTTTATCTATACCCATTACTACAATAGTTGTATGAAAAAATGCAGTTAATAGAGCGTCTATTAAAAAAAGCTCTAGGTAGTTTAAAAGGAAGTATGTGGAGATCGATTATTGAACTGATTATATTTTTTCTTATTGTATCAAATTCATGATGCAATTCGCCCGCTGACCAAATTAATGTACCCGAGCGTCGCTTGAAACTACGCTGTCGCAAGTCTACCTACCTTACCTACAATTGCTCACTTCTGTGATTCTCAATTTAGTCCAAGTACTAAAGATAATTTTATCATATTTTAGAGTCGAAAAGTTCAATATTTGGCGTTTAAGTTCCCATTGATCCCCGTGCAATTCCATAATTTGGCCCGAAAATCTTTCTCGGTCCCTTAAAAGTTTTCCCAAACGATGAGACCAAGTCCAATGAGTTCTAAAACCCTTTCTCAGTTTTAATAAATAGTCTTTGTGGAACTCAGTAAAACTTATTGCGCATTTTCTTCAATAATGCTGTGGTTCCACCAAGTTATTCCAAACAACGTTAGCTTAATTTTGCATGCACCAAGATTTCAACATTTTCATTCCGAGCGATCAATACGTGGGCTATCTCAACTGGAGAAAATATGGAGGAGAAATTTAGCCGCTACATTTTGTCATTAGTTTGTATCTTTCATATGAACGAAACTACCAATAACAATCTGCTTATTGTGTAAGCTATCATCAAATTGTTGTCAGTAGCGCGGAAGCAGAGTGGGAAATTTCACCATTAAAGAGTTCGCGGGGCATGAGGACAAAACTTTGCTTTGGTTAACGTTGTTTGGGATCAAAATTAATTATAGCAATTGCTAGCGTATGCCATTATTTCAAAAGGTTTTAGCACTTTCATAGAAAATCAGTACCTTGGGTATGAATACCCGGGAGAGAGAAATTCCAGGGTTTCAGGATGAGGTTCGGTGGCCAGGATTTACGGTGCAGAATCAGTGTGTGGCTTAAGTTACAATTCCTAAACAAGTCGCCGTGAGGTTACAATTTTAATGAAAACTGTTTCAGAGAACACGTCCCGAGTGAGTCGATAAAGGTGTATGGAAATTAAGGAAATAGAAATTAACTGCTGCTGGCTACCAACTTGCTTACGCATACTGTTTCATGATGCGAGCACGATAATGCTATTAGAGCCTCATTTTCATTGAAGCTGAAAGGTTATTTGGGTTTCATACCGACTATACTTTTTCCGTTATAATTAACTTAGTTGGGTGTTTAAACCTAAGACTAATGGTAATGATTTCTTAAACGCACAAATTTTTACCCATTTTCTATGCCTGTGAACAAAGAAGCCAATGCATCGTCAAAAATTGTGTAACTAGCTAATGTACCTTTATTTTTACAATGTCGATAGCAAACACAATCCCCAACGCTGTAAAATAGATACGTTTTAAAATCAATGTCACAGGTTAAGACTTGCTGATTCGACTTCAGAAACTAAAAGGAGAAAAAAACCCGAGCAAATGACAACCACGCCAGGTCAAGTGACTATTGTTAATGTTTCGGCAAGAAATCAGATATGAGAATAAGCTTAGGAAAAATCATGTGGATATTATCACAACTGAATTTAGATTCAATTTTCAACATAATTTACAGCAGATCAAAATTCAGCGTTAAAATGGTGGTAAAATGCTCTGAGTTACTTTTGACAACATTTAACAACAATTTTTTTGCTGTTAATTCCATAATTTGATATAATCTACTGATTTGGAAAAAAAGTATTGAAAAGTGTAGAGCGTCGTCACGACCATTATATTTATATAAAGGCCACCGTATTGGCTTTAGTCGCGTGATTTTCTTCCTCAGCCGGCATTGAATGTGTCTACTGATTAGCTGAATTTATATCCGTCAGCGAGTAGTCAAGTATTATAGTGGTCGAAGTATAGTGAAGGAGAAACTCTTGTGTTGTTTTTCGTTTCAAAGGAATCTTCTCCTTTGCATCCCCCGATGAACGAATATTTCATTTCTGAAGAAAAAATCGATATACTTACTTTATGCTTTTCCTTCATGGTTATGAAGCCTTGAAACGATAAAAGATACCTTTCACTTAATCTACCCGGAGAAAGTGAAAAGTTACGCTTGACACATTCCATATTTTTTGCAGGAAAAGTCTTTCTCCGCCGTCCGTAGGCAAATAAACTGATTGTGAGATATGACACCCGCAGCGGATGGGGTACTCGTTGAAAACACCCGAAAGATTTTTCGATATATTGACTCCATCACGTCATCTTGTCAGCTCGTAGAGCGGTAGAAGCAGGCGAGAATTTATTTACTGAGCCTATCTCGATTTTTCTTCCCTCGA
This sequence comes from Pyrrhosoma nymphula, assembly GCA_963573305.1. Lineage (NCBI taxonomy): Eukaryota > Metazoa > Arthropoda > Insecta > Odonata > Coenagrionidae > Pyrrhosoma > Pyrrhosoma nymphula. The sequence continues at coordinate 96,350,405 of OY754332.1, read as the reverse complement.
GATGAGAAACTTCACAGTTTGCCCGAAGGTTCTACTCCTGTGAGGTTTCCTATCGCGGGAGTCTCAAGGTTTGATAAACTATTCCCTTTTTAGCAATAAAAAATATATTGCTGCATGGCTCAGTTTTCAGTCGTATGAACCTTGACATTCCATTCGTGCTGAAAGTTATTATCGTTCACTTCATTATTAAAATGTGATTTTTACGGGATCATTGTAAAGTGTGTAACGCACCGGATCTCCGGCCCAATGGACGCGAATTTGAATCCCACCTAGGACCTCGACGCTGTGCCTGACTAAACTGATGTTTAAGCATTTCACTCCTCCGACTTCAAATAGGGTCTTAAATGATCCTAGAAAAACAACTTTGTACTTACTACCAAGGATGAAATCTCGGTTTATAAATGTGTTTTATACACATGTTACTATTTCGTATAACATTATGTAGTATACTGGTAGTGGAGTCAAGAATATCAAAAGTTAGCATTGTTTTGGAATAAAATTTAATTTCACTGCTAATTTACTTCATTTTTATGTCTTCAAAATCTTGTAAATCCATCGATATAATTCGCATATGTAATTCACTTATCCATGTGAGAGACTGTTAACGCCTTATTTTTTTATAAAAGGACAATTCCATCATGACATCCTCCATTTTTCTTAGTACCAGTCTATTGTAAGGATATAGGCCAAAGATAGATAGATTTTACCCAAGAAGTAAAAGTACCGACAACACGTGTTCGGGTTAGTATAGCGGTTAGAGTTCTGGCTTCCCATCCTGATTACCCGGGCTAAAAACCTTGCAGAGGCGAATATGATTTAGAGGATTTTCGATCCCTACTCGGGTACCGCATTGGTAGCACTTTGTGTGCTTAACTCCTGCCATCGGATTGGACATAAAGCCGTGGTTCCCTTGGTGCCTTTTGTAAAAGAAAACTCTGTGCCTGACGCAGACGCAAGGTTTCTTTCCACCCTCCTTCTATTACCGAATCATCCTTTCCATACCAACCTACATGACTGTCCTAATTGTGCGAATGACGTCAGTTTTCGGCTGCATCCATAAATAACAAGCGAAACAGAATCTTCAAACCCAAATCTTCTACTACAACCACTTCAACATATTTTGAGCGAGATATCATTTCACATAAAATGCAATGAATTTGGTCTCGTAGTAAAGAGAAATATATCATCTTTCCAATGATAAAAAAATATTAGCCACTTACCCCTAATACTTTTTGAGTTATTTGCCAAAATAATGTTAGCCATTTTCCATGGAAACTGGCACGGATGTTCTTACTCTCCAGAGATACTTTACTTAAAGAATGAGGAATTTTGAACTTGAATTTTGAACCTCGTCAGAAATTGGACAGTGTGTGGTTTGTTTTTAATGCGCAACTATTTTTAAAAGTAAACAAATTGGTCACCACTGATTTTTTTTCAGAATGGCAAAATAAATCTTCGCCTGAAGGCGTCCTTACCGTACGGTGTGAAAAAAATGTGTATTTTATATATATAGGCAGTTAGTTACTGAGAATTTCAGTCATGCATAACAATATTTTTACACTATGAAAAATACAATATTTACTTCATACTTCTTACTGCTGCTGAATTAAAAAAATACAATTCGAAAATGGTCTCTGTTAAGACTGGGGAGAAATCTCGCTCAATCCACTTTAAAGATTCACTTATCGAATTTTTCCGTATCTTCGCAGTACATACATACTGAAATAATCTTGTGGTCTCCGATCAGTACTGCACGGACCGACTTGCGCGGTCGGTAAACCCACATTTATCGAAATGTGGTACGTAATTATATCTGACCCCGGCGTGCGCGGACCAACTCAATTTTGTCCAGTCAGCGCAGGTGCGATTCCATAAGAGACTTCAGCACCCCTCAGTGGTAGCGTAACGCGTGAAGTACATCTGTGTCACCAATGTTTTGCCTGCTAGCCATTCCGGCAGCATCTGAAATCGGAAAAAAGGTCCAGTTAAATCAATTCAATGCAGAGCACTGTTCTAAAATACCATAGCGTTATTAAAGTACCAGAGGTGGCGCTGCGTTTACACTGCTGTAGGCGAAGGTGAAACTGCTTTGCCACATAATGTCCGTGATCTATCATTACCGTAATAAGCCTTAAAGATACCTAACCAACCTGCTCGATAGCTTTCTTATATATTTTGATTAAAGAGAAACAGGCAATTAGAAACAAATAAGATTATATCGTATGCTTATGAGCGCCTATGTTACATGTAGCGTCTTCCAAAATAAAAATAATGAAATACCTAAGTGATCCGGGAATAAAATTAGCATAATCTTTTCAGTATTATTTATATAGACAGTGCAGTCAACCATCTATGAAAAAAAATCATTAATTTAAAAGAAAACCTTTTTACATACCTCAAATATTTCACTTTAAATCAGAAAAAAACAAGAAATCGTCGTTAGAATATCCATCTTGTCTCACGATCTCATACGGTAATTACAGTATTCGAGGGACTATCAATGTAACGGAAACGTCCTCACCTGAAGTTCGTCATGCCAACTCTGGTGAACTATGCACTAAGTAAAATACCACTTTCGTGACTATCTCACTTTCACTCCGGGAATATTCGTCGACAGTTTCATTGTTATCACTCACCCCGAGCGAAAATACTGGCCCCGCATTTCCTGGATTACGTGCTCCGGAGTTTTCCCTCTCCAAATCCACGACAACAAGTTTCGACGGCGGTTATTCGCTCGAGAGAGATAGCGTCTGTGTGCGTGGAGAGGGCATTCTGGCCGGGGCGGGGGCGACCTTCTGGAAATGAACTTCCGAAATGTCTTGCCCCAGCCACAGTTGAGTTGAGTGGCGTTGTCTGACGGGACGCCTTCTCCTGTTGGGACATGATGTGGGCCGAGGGGGTGAGACCACGGACGGCCAAACTTCGGCCGGAGTGGGGTGAAGGAGGACATGGGCCGGGTCCACTCCAATTCCAGAGCCCGTTCGGTGTCGGGTGGTTTCTTCTTCCGCACATAAGGTCCTCACCCCAACCCCATGACTTCCATCGACCCTCATTCCCTACTATACCCCCCAAAACCCAAGCCCCCCGCAGGCCACCATCGCTTCCTGCTTGGCCTACAGCGCGGGATCGTCACTCGATCCGCCGTACAGACGCTTTTCCAGCGCATCCACCGTTTATGGGGCGCCTCTGCATCCGGAGGAAAGTGGCCGCTAGAATGGACGTCGGTCACCCGGGTCGAGTCAAACTCCCACGCCCCCATTTAAAATCCCCGCTGGACCTCACCACAACCCCCTCACACTCCCACTTTGACGTCCAAAGGCACCGCGTTTGCATGCGTGATTGATGCGAGCGTCCAATGTAACACGTCACATTCCCTCGCCACCCCGATCAGTCCTCCTCCTCGATGGCAGCATCCCCGTCAACCACGACACGACCAGCACGTGGTTCCGTGGGGGCGGGAGAGGAATATGAACGCAGGAAGGAGAGAGAGTGCGGTCTGCGACCTTATTCGTTTTTGCGAGGGCGGGATATGCACTAGAATAGGTGAGCGATGTGATCTGAGCAAGCGATATGGGTTGAGCTAGTGATGTGAGCTGAGCGAGCGAGGTGAGGTGAGCGAATGATGTGAGCTAAGCGAGCGAGTTGAGCTAAGTGAGCGAGTTGATCTAAGCGAGCGAGGTGGACTTGGCTACTGAGGTGAATCTAATAAGAGATGAGGTGGGCTAGCGAGGTGAGCAAAAAGAGCGAGATAAGCAAAGAAGAGATGCGATATAAACATTAAAGCGATGTGCACAGAGTGAACGAGGTGAGCAATGCAACCGAGATGAACTAAGCAAGCGACGTGAGTTAAGCGAAGAATCCATGTGAGCTAAGCGAGATAAGCAAAGAAGCGATGTAAGCAAAGCAAGCGAGGTGAGCTATGAGGTGGAGATGAGCTAAGCGAGCAACGTGAGCTAAGTGAGCGACGTGAGCTAAGTGAGTGACGTGAGCTAAGTGAGCGACGTGAGCTAAGTGAGCGACGTGAGCTAAACGAGCTACGTGACCTAAACGAGCGACGTGAGCTAAGCGAGCGTCGTGAGCTAAGCGAGCGTCATGATCTAAGTGAGCGAGGTAAGTGAAGAATCAATGTGAGCTAAGAGAGTGAGATAAGAAAAGAAGCGATAACGCAAAGCAAGCGAGGTGAGGCAAGCGAACGAGGTGCGCAAGGCTAGCGATGTTTGATATGTGAGCTAAGTGAGCTAGGTGAACGAGATGAGCTAAGCGAGTTATGTGAGCAAAATAGCGTTGTGAGTTAAGGAAGCGATTCAAGCCATGAGGGATTGTGAAGTTAGCTATGCGAGTGAGGTAAATAAGAAAGCGATGAGAGCTGAGAGAGCGAGGTTAGCTAAGCGAGGCGAGGTGAGGCGAGTAGTCCGGGCGTTAGCCCTCCTTGACAGCTCATCAAACGCAACCCCTCTCCCACCCCTCCCTCCACCCCGAACTACATGGCCCGAATGTTGGGCGAAAGAGCTCGTGTGTTTTTGACCTTTCATTTTTCTGGCCGCAGGCCTTTGTGTGTGGTCATCGCTTCTCCGGAAAGGTGCGCGTTTGAATATTGCCAACGGCCTTTTTCATTTATTTTATTTACCATACATTGTCGTGAAAGTGATCTCTACCCTTTCCATGGGCACGTTGGGATTTTGAGCAAATATTTTTTTTCCGAAAGCAAAAGGGAAATATGAAAAGCACGAAATACTTCTTTTCCACCATGTACAGCTTTGGTTAATATTTTGATTCATCACCTTCCGTCATTAGTTTATAATTCCAGACAAGGACAAATAGGATGATTTGCATATCGATACGTTGATTCTTTAATACTAATTACATTTGAAATCTGAGAAACAAATCTAATATTTTATTTGAATCTGTGTAAATTAAAGAATGGATAAGGGGGAGTTGCTGAATGATATGTTGTGTACGATAATTAGAGACAAACGCTTGTTGGTTTCAATAGGAAAAATTCCTCCGATGGCCTTTTAGTAATGAGTAACTAAATTTGAAAACGTAATTAAATAAGTATATATGTCGCATCAAAACCTGGGTAACTCTTAAGCGTACTAAATTATTTCACAGTGAATAAATATTTGGAAAATATATCTAATTTATATTTAACATAGATTAAATATTTAGTTATAGTTTTATAGGCTACGTAATTAGTTAAAACTCGGTATTTGCAACGATTTTGAATCTTCAACTCATAGTATCAAACTGATCACCTATATAATATAAAGAGAATACATATTTTTATTAAACAGTATTTTTTAGGAAATCGGCTTTTTTCCCTTAAAATATTATTTTTGCAAGAAATAAAATGGCCTTACACTTACGTGAAATTTTCAATCAAAGGATGGTGACCTATCAGTCTCATTAGACAGGCATTAAATTTTCAGGATGCACTTGAGCAATGAAACATTGAAATACCTAGAGATTACTCAGGTAACGTTATTTTAAAACCCACAGTGATTCTTATACCTGCACTAGGTATTTTTAAAACAATTAAATTTAGACGTTGGAACGTGAGTTTTATTATATGCAAAAGCATATTTTCTTAACGGATAATATGGGATAAAATAGGACGTCATTTGCCGAGTACTGACATTTTATTCCCATTTTATTCCTTTGTGTGGATGAGCATATAGGTATGTAAATTAAATAGTTGAGATATTTTTCGATTTTAAGGAGGTTCCGCTGCGACTGTGCGAGTCAAAACAAATACTAAATTCCACATTTTTGATATTTTGTCATAAAAATCCTGCTTTCACTGATGCAATGCGTTACCTATAAAACCCAAAAGTAAAGTAGAAAAAATGATGATTATTCCACGAATGTATTTATATTTGCACTTTTTTCCAGCCATAGGAGCCGACTGCAGCGCCATTTCCTACGAATTACCGCATTTTGACTTCAATTAAGGCATTAATTCTTCAATAACTAGAAAAATAAGGTGGTAAGATGCCTGTATTTTATTTTTATTCAATTTCTCTGGATTATTTCCTTCTTAGAGACAGTTTTCCACGAAAATGGCATTTGTATTTTATGGAAAAATACAATTTTTCCCCGTGTTTCTCTCATTCCCCCATTGAACACCATGTAATTTCAAGTTCATTTATAGAATAAAATAGCGTGGAAAGGTATTATTTTGTTGTTCATATCAGATAGAGGACAACTTTTTCTACAAGTAGACAGAATATGACTAAAATGACATTTAAGTCATTTTACGGTGGAACCTCCTTAATGCAAAGACCTAGTCTCGAAAAAATTGCCTCAAGCTTTATGTTTTGCGTATTTTCTCGTTACTCAGAGACCTCTCGTGTGATTTATTGTACCAGTTTTTTTTAGAATTAATCAATCTCGTGCCAATCCCGCCGCTGTGAATCTCGTTAATGAAGCTTTCCATTCTCCAGGTTCCCTTAATGTGTTGAGTATGGCCTACTTTTCCACGCACGCAGGTAGCATCCAATTTGTTAAATTTATTTCCTTTTACGAAGACGGCAAAGTTGCCAACCAGCGGCAAAAGGGAAAAATGTTATCTCGGAAGTGGTTTAAGTGAGACTGTCCTCACGTTGTCAAAGTATTTGAATTTGAATCTGAAGGTGTCATGTTTATTTTCTGTCACGCTATGTGTTGTAATAGAAACAAACAATGTGCTATGCATTAGAAACTTTGAGCTGAATGATATAACATTTTTTTTGCCGAGTCGCACATAATGCACGCTCTTTTTACAAAAGAGTTGGCAAAAATAAATGGCCCAACTTTGAAAGTATCTAAACTTTCATTTGATCAAGAACCTCTTCAACTTTTCGGCTACAATATTTATATCATAATAGGTGAGACGTTTTTTATTTCCTATTTACTTTAAAATCAAGAATGCCTTGTTATTTTGATTTATTTCATAATTAACAATCGACACGTTCTAAAAAATGAGTATACCAACAAAACAACAACATAATTAAATATTTACATTCATCCATTTGAATATTTAACCTAAAAACTTAATGTATTTATGTATCTTCAACATTAGTTAGATATTTTTATATATGTACTGTTCACACTTCGTCGAAAGTGCATATTTGATATTTTTCTAGGTTATTTAATCAAATATTTTTATAAAAAAATTAGGAATATCTACTATTGTTTTTTTTGTATTTTTATAATAGCCCTGATGAATTCAATTAGAGTTGATGGAACATCAACAGTGATTTCAAGAATTTTAAATATTATAATTAAATAATGGGTACCGAAAACCCACTATCTATTGAGATTTAAATTTAATCTACGGAATGTTTTTGAACATTTTCGCCACTCTTCGCTTAGAGCAATATGTTATAATTATGGTCTGGTTCCTCTTTTTGATTCCATGACCTCCAGTCACAAGTAAAAACGTAACTTGCGTGAGTGTCTCCTCTCGTTTGGCTGTTGTTGCACGCATTCCGAAATTGAGCCAAAGCTAGTCATATATACGACTGAAGCAAAATTTACTATTTACTATAGGTCTAATAGGGAATATATATGTGTAAGAATATTTCAAGTTTAGGTAAGCCAAATGCAACAACAGAAATACTATACATGTTAAATATGATTAATATGCAAAATGTGATTGAAAGCACACTTCTTTGAAATCCTACATCAAAACGCCTATCTTCGGAAATCAGCATTCTCTGTAGGCATAGCCGTTATTTATCCTGATATGAACATGCCACTTAAAACAAGCTCGTGTTTTCAATTGTAAATAAATACTGTTCTTACAACCAAATCATGTTTTAGTTTTTGTTCGGCTAAATTATCTTCCACAGGTGAAATGATTTTTGACGGTGGATTATTACGGAAGTATCAAATATTTTATTGTTGTTTCCATCAATTCCAGCGCCTTTATTTTTCTGAATGAAGATCACCTTTAAAAGAGCACTTTTTTCTTTTTTTATGCATTTTAACGTGAAATGCAAATCTTAATTGGCTGTGAAAACGAATCTTTTCCGGTACGTTTCTGCCTCCCGCTGTCACGATGAAAGATGACAATTTTCAGATACCGCTGTCGGAACGGTGTTATCTGGAAATGAAAAGTGAAAGTGAGTGTGCATATTAGATTGAGTCGAGACGAGAGAAAAACTCTCTGAATCCTTGCATAATTCCTTATCCCAGCTTTCCAGCATCCACATATTCTCGCATTTCGTTGGGATTGATGATAAATCCGTTTTTTTCATTATTTATTTAATGGGAGAACATGCATAGCTTTAAAAAACTATTTGCACGCAAATTTCATATTCTGAAATAATTAGGACCGAAATTTTGTCCAAAAAGATCGTCATTTTATCAGTTACTGCTAAAATTTCGCGAATTTGGCGGATTCGTAAAACTACGTCATCGGAAACCCAGCTTATGACGTCAGGAAACGTTGTCTTTGCCGTAAATACGACGTATTTTTTGACTAACGATAATATCCGAAGACTTCTTATTTTTTCTTCTTTAATGGGAGACGGCGAACAAAAGTGATTAGCTCCTTCCTCTTGAGATACACCTTGGAAGGAGAACTACCTTACGGTGATGTCGTATAATTGACGTACCATTTTTTATCACGTGATTTTCTTCAGTTTCTTGCACTATTCAATATACAATAATCAATACCTGCGGTTGACGCATGTACTTTTAGGTTATATATTTGAGTTGGTTGGAAAATCTGCCACCGTGTTCACTACTCCAATACGAGAAGTAAATTAAATGCTTGTTCCCAATCGTAAAAGAAAAATGTTTTCTTATTCCGCTATCCCTGTGCTGTGTGGATTGTGTCAGAACAAGGATCCGAGGATTGAAAGCAGTCAAGGTATTATGAGCGAAATATCACTTCACCTAGAATTTGATGAATTTGATTTCATTTTTTTAAACCCATCTTTCCAATGATGTCAAAATATTAACCCCTTGCCGAACTACTTTTAGATCTATTTGTCTGAAAATATAAAATGTTTTACGTGGGATAGATTACGGCTGTGCGCTTCAGAGGGGGAATATTGAAAAAATAGGTATTTATACACCTAGACTTCACCATAAAACTAACGATGTTTAGTCGGCGCATTTTTCTCAACTATGTATAAAAATTAATCTATTACTCACCGCAGAAATTTTTACGGAATCACAAAAAAAACTTTAAAAAGTTTTTTAGCCGTATGACGTGAAAACATTAGCAAAGTTAGGGACTTATGTAGTTATATTTGTATAATTACTGAGAATATTTGTCATATATGTCTGTATTTTTGCGCCATTAATATTACCATAGTTACTTCATACTTCTAACGGACGCTGAAATCAAAAATTGAGATTCGAATATGGTCTCCATTGTGACTAGGGAAATATCTCGCTCAAACTACCTTAATTCTTCCTCCGATCGATGCGACCATGAATATACATACAGATCTAAATCTTCAGCTCCACTGTACGGGCAGAAGTGTTGCCTAAGTTACCGCAAAAATAGGTCGCGCCACAATCGCCATGGTTCCGCTCCCGTGAGTCAAAAATGGCCGGTTCAATTGGGAGGCCAATTCTGGTACCTTTATTTCCAGTATCTCCATTTGAATCACGGCCTTTCAATAATAGAACCACCTTCTCTAGAGTGGCGGCGCTACAATCTGCTTGGTCCTGATTTTTCGGTGCATGCGGAATGTTTGGCAGCACCCACTTGGGGCAAGTTTAGGATCCATATGTATATTCATGGATGCGACATCATCCCCTAAGCTCCGAGACCACGCCACTGCTCCTCCTCCCCCGCGGGAGTCGGTGGGTTGACTGCCCTCCGCCTTGCGTTCTCCCCCTCCGACTGCCTCCCGTCGCTTAGCGCACCCGCCGACTAGCTTCGACAAACAGCCCCGCCGCAGCGGCCGTGTGCCGACGACCGTCACCGTCTGTGGTCGTGTGCCTCGCCAATTTCACGCCCGGACGGCTAAAGCGATTTACTCGAGCCGTCGTTCCCTCGCGAGAATCTGCACGTGGATTTTTGCGCCCTCTTTGCATGGCCAACATTGCTCTTGGAACAGTATCTTAACAAGGCTAAACTTGGGAGGCCATATTTACTCGCTTGATTCGCGATTTGTGAACGCTCACAAGCGATGTAGATTGGATAAGTATTCACTGGTCGTGAAGTCATCTGCAGCGAAAAATTACTTCGTTCTTTATCGATGTCGTGTGACGCATCCATTTTCCATTTCGTTCAGGCACAGGGTTTGACGAAATATTACTCGTCGAGGAATATGTCAGTTGTATTTGCAAGTATTGCCACCCTCCCCACCCTATATCAATGTGGAACCCTTGAAAGTTGCAGGGGTGGACTACGGAATTAAAATCCCAAAATGTTTCTTTATATACATCATTATCAAACAGAAGAAAAATGTTATTGGTTCACAGAATCAAAAAATCTTAAATACCTTGAAAAGGAGGAATAAATGCGCCCGTTGCACCGTGTATAATACTGGGGATGGATGATGTTTGACTCGGAGTCTCTAACAAACTTACGTTCACACGAATACCGTAGTTTTAGGTGACCTCGAGCGTTAGTGGCGTGATAATCACCGACATATGTAAGATTGCAGAAGCAAGAACACTAATAGAAAGAGATGATGGTTACTTTATTTCTTTAAACTAAGCGACTAAAGTTAAAAACTATTCCGGGTATGCATTATCGGCTGTGTCCCAAAAAAGTTGTGAGCTATTGTAGCATTAGCACACGGGAAATTGGCGTTTTATATATGTCTAGAAAGTTAATTTCATAACTGCTAAGTCCTCCGAATGAACTCATTGGCCTGTAAGTCAGGGAGAATTTCAATTTCCACTTCAGCGTAATTCTACCATCTCTCCACTTCGCCCTCCCTTTTCTAACTCGTATCCGAACCAATTTCCCGTTCACGCGTCTTGTGAAAGGGGCATAAGAGCCTTCTATTATGTAAAGCGCAGATAATATTCCATATTGCGAGGTGGTAACCTTTAAGGGATAGCTCAAGGGATTACTTAAAGCCTAAATAACGATTTGATAGTCGATACCAGGCTCCACTCAAAAGTTTGTGGTTTTGCCATGGCATCAATCGGCCACTTTTATCTCGTCCCACCCAAACCTCCTGCGCTATCACTACGTTTTCTGTGATTATGATTGCAGTAAAATGAATAGATGCTGGTTCAGTTGAATTACCATACTCATGAGTTCTCTGAGATTAATTGCAATATTTAATATTACTCATAACAATTCAACTTGTAAGATCTGTTTGAATAATTGAATTTTCATTTTTTAAACTCATTAATAAATATTTTTGACATTACACAAAGTAAATTTCAACGTAAATTGCAAACCTGGTCATTTTACTAAGTCACTCCACCACGGAAATAAATATCATAGGCGTAAAACGACGCTAATAGCAGAAAAAAATTACAAAGTGGGAAAGTAATTTTAACCCTCGTGGTTCTTCGGGGAGGTGGTTAACCCCGTCAATGCTATAAGTATAAATGAAGTCACAAATACAGAGACATGGGATGCGCTATGTTTCTTACAGGTGTTAACTACACTATTGTAAAATGTTCTAAAATGAAATTTTGTTTTTAAATTTGGAGTTGTTCGTGGATTTAGTTGCTAGTAACTAGAAATCTCGCTGATTTTGTTCCTTATACCTCCTGGTGATGGTACTTCTCGGAACTCTACTGGCTTCTTCATTTTTTCTCGCTCCCATAATAACAGCTTCGCTGACTTCTCAACCGCTGTAATAGAGTATTTGCACACTTTTGGGAAGTGACATCTAAAAAATCTATCGATACTTCAGACGCTAAATTTTCATTCTGACTCTCGAGAGGCTTTTCGTTAATTTTTTATTAGCTAATAAAATCTAATAAATTATTATTGCGCCGAAACCATGGTCCGCCATGTTTTGTAGGCTCTGACGTCATCTCCCATAGTCGACCATTTGTTGATTTGGAGATTGTGACTGTGTAGTCTTAGCGTGTGGACGAAACTTAAGCTATTAATTAGCAAATATCGAAATAACTTCGAAAAGGCAAATACTATTTCACTCTCAACGCACAGCTAGGCTATTTCGCTTCTGCTAATATGGGAGATGACGTCACACTACGAAGAACCAATGTTTGGGAGTTTAGACCTAGGCAATTTCGATGCTAAAACAATGCATATTAAAAGCTATTTATTAAATTAATTAGTTGGAATTATACCTTGGTATTTCGTACGTGGCATTTCGAAACCAAACACTACTCGCTATAATAAATTTCAACAAAATACCTCACTTACGCAAATACTCTATTCTGTTTCTTCGTGATCTTTCTTCACTCTATTGCGCTGCTCAAAACACAGCTGTGATTAACTCAAGCGGCTTGCAATTAGTCGTCCTTTTCCACTTTTCCCTATGTATTTCACTATATTACTTCGATAATCTTTTTCGCTCGTCACCCGAATAACCTTATGCAACGATTTTGAAGGTGATCTCAACATAATTCACTTGTATATTTCCACAAATATTGAACAAATAGTATCCAAAGATTTAAAGCGTTTGTTGGGATATCACAGTAATGGTTTTTATTCACTTTATCTTCTTAACTTTCATCAGCAGGCCTACATACAGCTGCAAATGCCTCATAGATAACTGCTATATTCCATTTGACTCCTGGCACCTTGATTGTGCGTTATCTCTATGAAAAAGGCAAAATATAAAAAGGGAAATTATGTCACTTTTTCCTTTTTGGAAAACTGAAGCGAATTTGGTTTAGTTTTTAAATGGCTTCGGAAAAATATTTTATTGTGATTAACATCTATTAGCAAGTACCAATGGTACCAAACTAATACGCGCATAATATAATAAACATGAATACACATGCAATATAATAAGCATAATAATAAACATGAATAATTCATGTAGGCTTTTATTATGTATATGCAAGTAAGTATGGAAAGAGCAACGATATTCCATTATGCATGTATATTTTATAATAAGCGGCGTGAAGGCATAAAATATGGATGCATAACGAATGCAATGATGCAATACATGGCGAAGATAAAAAACTCAACGTTCATGTTTTGCAATATTCGGGTCATATTCCCGACCGTATTCCCAACCGTAGTGAATCCTTTTGTGTCAGTATAAATCGCCAAACACTGCGTTTAACTTGGAAAACAATGATTCTCTCCTCTCCATCTTTAACTGGCATGAGGGTATTTTTTGTATTCCCGGGAATGACCGAAGGTAAGGATTTTCGCGTGTTCAGGGCCAAAGATGCTTCTTTGAGTAGTCCCCGGACATCTTGATGATACATGATAGCCGGGGGCAAGGGAGCAACAAAGGCGGCTGTTGCAGAGCAAGGCGAGGTGTTGATGGAGTGGTGGAGGCCGCTGGGGCAGGGAGAGGGACACATGTAGCCCCCAGGGGATTCAAGAGGGGAATGATGATGCCGTCGAGCGGTATCGAATCGTTTGCCGCGTATCGATGTGCACTCCGAGCATCGTTGACCTCTTTTCAATGTTGAGACAGCGGCTTCTTACGCAGGAATATGTTTTATTTTGGAAAAGAAGTGAAATAAACTCTTCATTTTACTGCAATTGCTAGTATACCGATACATATAAGGGGCAAATAGCAGCGACTCTCATCTCTCTCTCTCAGCGACATTGACTGATCACGAAATCTCTGGAATATCTTAACGTATCAATGTGACATTTACCACACAGCTCCATCTAAGGCTACATGTTTCACCAAGAAATTATTTATAAAAATTATAAATCTCACAGGACTAAAATAAAACATAATTTTGTAAAGAGAGGAACACGAAGTCTAGGGGAACACGAAGGGGCTAGATGATCCCCTATCCAAATGTAAGAGGATAGCGTAGCAGGTGAAAGATGGGTATCTAATTACTTTTGTAAGGCTTAAGACACCGTCTCTGGCTCTACTTAATGGAATTATTTCACTATATAACGATGAAAGAATCACTTTTTAATGCCGCACACATCAATTTAAAGAAAACAACAGGTTTCGCTACAAAGATACATCTTCACCTGAAATTGAAACTCAGTAATTTTAAAATAAATCCGTGTGGAATTGCAAACTGATATAACATTGCTACATAACTTATCGTGATTATTGGAAGTTTGGTAAGGCGAACGAGGCCGCGGATAACAGCTAGTCATATATTTATGAAGATGTCCAAATCACTGCAAAATGCACAAATTGCATTGTACGCAGTCACGCAAACGGGTCCAAAGATATACACCAAAGGGATGAATAATTCCATGAAAAAGTCTTCGATTTGACCGGGATTCGAACCCGAATCTCCCAATCACCGCTGAAATTAATTGGCGAAATGGCTAGACGGTGCAGCTGGCTAGCAAAGCTGACCGGAAATTGGGATATTTGGGATCAAATCCCGGTCAAGTCCATTAATTCTTTGGGCAAATTTCCTCCCTCTCGTGTATATGTTTAAATTTCTGATGGTACATCTCACGTACGACGAACTTCTTTAGAGGTGCATAAACTGACCCTCTTGCATAGATTTGAATCGGAAAAAATTAACCCCAGAGAAAGTTGTCACAAACGTAATTCTTGAATTGCATCTCTATTCTCAGCCTTGTCGCTGTGGGTAATTGAAAAGTTTGATCAGAAACGGTCGGAGGTTTTGAGCGGAAATAGGATCATAAACATGCGTAATGATAATTGAAACCTAATTGACATAGTGTCCGAAATGAGCTAGAATAGTCGGATGCAAATTTGAAAATATTTTATGCAGGTGTATAAAATGCATCAAATCTCGAAAGAGATCAGGTAGGTGTGGCTGCTAGTGTACTGGCCTCCCATTCCGAGGATCCAGTTTCGAATTCCGGCGGCGTAGGTGATTTCTCACTCGAACCCCGATCGATATTTGTGTGCTATCAGAAGAGCCCCTTAACTTCAGTACTCTCCCGTATGCATGAATATAGATCAAGAACCTTTCATGATATAGATACTGGATGGTAATCCGCCATCTTGTTCCGTGTGAATCCCCCGTAAACGTTGTTGTCGGTAAATTCCTCACCCTATAGAAGTTCCATTTTCTATCTGTGGGTTGTTGGTAAGTACCGTTAGCGTCGATAAGGTTGTTCAAGGTCTCTATACCCCAGGTGATGACATGCACTTAACTAATGTAATCCGCCATCTTGAATCCAGATCGCAGCGGGAATTCAAATTTTCCATGTAAATGAATGGCTGACATAGGTTAAAAGAACCACGGATATCTCACTTATTACGTAAGATGAAACGATTAAACTTGCGAGGACAATAGGCAGTGACTTATTACTTGGGAATATGTTTAAACAATTGGGCTGAAGTTTTCTGTTCGACTCAAAAAAAATTGTGAAATTACCTCAACTCCGATTCTTGATAGGTAGCACGGCAAACATAGGCATAAAGAACATAGGTTTCCACTTGTACAGCCGGCAGTTCAATATCCAGGCCTTTCTTCTTGCTGGACCAGCATGAAAATAGGTAGGTAATTTGTAATTGCAATTTTTGCAAAGTAAACAAACCACCCTGACCGTAATGGAATTCCCAGATTTCAACGGAAGGTTTTTATAAAAATGAATTTATGAAGTTAAGGCTTTTTCAAATGAATAAACGTTATTAGTTCCAGACATCGGTATTTATTCCAATCTAAATTTAATCAGTATTTACTTCCTGAGGAGTTACTCATTCATTTACCCGATTAATCATGAACATAACCCTTAGTACTCGCCGTTTCGCCAGTTTAAACTGCCGCCAATAGTTTTACAAATGCCCGTTTGTTTAAAGCGCTGACATCACCTCAGTCACGGTAGCCTAGCCTGCGGAATTTTTGACAACAGATCCGGGCCATTGATTACTATCCAGTATTCTATATTCATGGTCGTATGGTACATGAAACTGCGGTCACTGCGCCTTTTGTTAAAACCTGGCCAGAGCCAACGCCGGGTTTCCCTCCACTCGTTCTCAAATAATCATTCCATACCTATACTTTCCTCGTACCCTAAAGGGCTGGCATTACCTAAGCTCATAGATTGAAGATGAGCGGATGGGATCTAAGTCAAGTAATGAAGGACGAGGAGATGTTGAAATTTGTGGTAGAAGGGAGGATGTCAGGTAAGTGGGAAAGGAGGAGAGAAATAACAGACATTCTGGAAGGACTGAAGGTAATAAGAAATATGTCGAACTGAATTAATAGATTCTGTACATATGTCGGCGTCTTCTGCTAGAGAAGTAGAGAAGCAAATGACAGTATTCCAATAGCCAAACCACAGATTAAATATGAGATTAGAGAAAGTCTTGACGCTCGAAAGTGGAGATATGTTAATTTGGCAAAAGATGATTCACTTAGCATAGCTATTTTATCTACAAATTTTATTAATTATCCAGCCCTGTTTTAAATTACCAATTTTGCATTTTTCTTGACCAATCATTACGGTCCCGCCACAATTCTGCCACCAATATCTATGTTTTCGGTGTATTCAATGCACAACTGATCCACTTTATATGGCCGATGGCGCATTTTAATGGTTTCAGAATTTTCCTTTGCTACAATACAGTAAAATACCGTTATGTAGAGAGTGCGTGTGTTATGCTTGAAATGTGCTGTTAGTGTGGTTTGAGCAAGCTAGTACACATGTCGTGATGCATGGTAATAAATCAAGGTGTTTGTACCCTTGTGTCTTTTTCGGGTAGTTTTTCATCCCGAGCTTGTTTTATACACCTAAGGGATAAATGAATGCGGATTCATTACACTTCGTTATTTAAGAAAAATTATAAATCGAGAGATAAAGTTGATATTTTGATGGCTAGGGACGTACTTGTGCTTCCTCGTTAAAACCTAGCTAAATTAATCGCAAATTGCGCCTTCTACCTCTGTAATCCTTTTCTAAAAACAACGCATAGGTTAAATAATTTAAATTTTGAACAATAATGCCAAATTTTAAGAATAAGGCCTCTTTAGCCTAGGATTTCGAAGCATTTTTGGCATAAATACCGTGTCACACCTCTGAGAGTTGCTTTGGAGAAATCTTTCCTCGTCTACAGTATCTCTACCGTACACATTACATGGTTCTAAGTGTATTTTCTTCTTTAATCTGTGCCAAAGTCTTAGTTACCCCAAATGGTCAACCAATTTCAAATTGATTAATAATTATGTTTATCCATCAAAATGATTTTGGCTCGACCACATAGGTATAAAATTCAGTTGCTGGTTTATTGAGTCGGAATCGATTTGAACCAATCGTCTCTTGAATCCAAAATAGTTTCGTTTCATTGCTTCGGTGGACTCGTTAACGTCCCTCGCTTAACCAGATGCTGACCGGAACGCATTCCTTGCGTTGAAATCGAAATCTTATATCGCTTGGATGGGAATAAAATCCACCAGGGCCGCTGGATCGAAGTTGAAAAGAACGCGGAGAGAGAGGAGTTAGGTAGACGGAGGAGAGCCAATGGCTGCGAACGAGGTAGGGAGAGGTTGGGAGAAGGGGAAGAAGAGGGAGCGTAGAAGGAAGAGGATGCTTTTGGCGCTGTAATGGGATGCTCCCCGCACGGAGAGTGCACGACATTAACTTTAAATGGTAAGCAGTACGGACTGACGCTGCGGAGTAGAATTTTAAAACTGCATCAGAAAAGATAGGGCTGATATTTTCAAACATTTACGCTCTCGTTAAGAATGCCGTGCACGCCGGGTGAGGACATAAAAAAGTGAAGCAGTAGCGTGTTGGGAAGGGTAAGAGTGGAGTCTCTTGCCCGCGCATGGAAATGTGTAATGCGTTCACGCGGCCCAGGTCGGAATTAAATATATATTTTCCAGTGTAAAGAGTGTCAGTTGTACGTTCATGACTCCTGAATGCGTAAGTGACAACATAATACAATACATCGTATATGAGTCATCAATATACATCTGCATCTTGAAGCAGAAATATTTCCTTGGGGAATGGAGTAATAAATGTTCTTTTATCTTAGTTTAGCTTACCTATTCACATTCTGAAAGTATTCGTTATTATCTTTTAATATTTTTGCTAAAAATATATAATTTAAAAATTTGGTCAAGGTTACTTGTTTTGGTGTGTTATGTTCGTCTTGGATGATTTAAAAAAAAGAAGATTTCATACTTTTTTTAGGCAATAAAAATTACGAGACCGTGATGATTTCAGGTTGCGAAAGTGCTAATTTTGGAAACAATCAACTTTTTTAAAATTTTATTCCATTATGTAGTTTGTATAATAAAAATTATTGCTTTCTATTAAAAAAAAAACGAATTTAACTAGTCAAAGTACGGGACACTACAAGAAAAATTGTGACTTGACGGCTGCCTAAGCTGCAAAGCACTCTAATTCGGTATCACACTTTGAATTACATTAGAGATATATTTAACGAGTGTTTTTTCCTACAAAAACCGAATAGACAGAGTTTTTATTTTTAAGATATGGAGGATCAGCGATGGTTTTGATATGCTTTTGCTAACAATATTTGTCTTATAAATACTCGGAAATTTGTTGAGAATATCGTACTCAAGCTTTTTAGTTCACTACTCCACCATTTTCTGTATCAATACCTACGTGAACTTCATGACCCTCTAGGTTTTCCATTTCTACTGCTCTTCGTTTAACTTGATTAAACAAGAATTTTCCCTCATTATTATGTTTGTTGTTGCCCAGCTCCGATGAATGAGGAATCAAGACACCCCTCTAGGAATCATTGTATTATATTATACACAATTGTTTGAAGAGGTTGGTTGAAGAGGGTGTTTGAATCGAGAGCTGCGGGAATACAGATTAACTCTAAAGCCTCTTACATTCCTCTAAACGCAAATTAACTAATGGCTATCATTTTATGGCCATTAAGTTTTCCAACCTCATTCCAAGTATCCGTAAATTTCAAATACTTTGGTATTATATACCTGGTTGATAGTTATGTCATGAATGATTTTTTTCCGGAAAACAGTAATAGGGAAAATTTAACATATTTAAAATAAGAAAAATAGAATAAGAAAAAAAATCAATGATCGGAAAGCAGAAATCAATTATTTTTCATCCTTAGGATGTAAAACTGGAAAACTCGTACTTTGTATTCACTATTGCTGTGCATTTGCAGTCTCACTAAAGTGTTTACCAATCTTTGGACAAGTACGTACTTCAGCGAACTTAAACAGTCTTCTGTGACATTTTGCAACATTTTCACTTAAAATGGTCCTCAGTTTATGTTGAACTACAATCCTTAATTCAGAATTGTGAAATACTGTATGCGTTAAGTGGCAGTCTTAAATCTTTAAGCATAAAAAGATTCATAAAGTCATATAGATTGTTTAAATGGCATGTACACATTTGAAATGGACTAAGTTACTCTGTATACAAATATTGAATGGTGGTGTTTCTAAGTCAAGCGACGGAAGGATCATAAAAGTATATTCGTACTCTAGGCGTTCTTTCAATAAATAAAAATCCGTGCTCTTCGTGTTTGATCCTGTTTCAGTGATGAGTTCAAGTTACAATCCCAGCAATTCTAGAATTCCAAATTCCGAACGATGGGAGCGTTCGGTCGCCCATTTCGAATGAGCCGAGAGGATCCGTGAAGAAAGCAACGCTCTCGGGACTCGTAATTAGCCTTTCCTCGGAAATCAACTCATAAGATGTTGAGGACCTGCTCTGTTTAATTAAGGCGAGCCCTTTCAATCTGTCCCTCCTTACCCAGCATGCCTTTCCTTTTCGAGATCCGACCGATCCTACCAGTGCTTACCCAGCTTCCCAGAGCCATTCGAAAGTTGGTCACGTCAAGTGTTCCCCTACGAACATCTCCATGACCTCTGAAAACCCTTCCTCGCGTCTCCATAACTTTTTAGAGGATTCTCTCTCTTTATTAAACCAAGCCTTTTTGATCTAAAATAACCTATAAAGATGGGAGATAGGCCATAATTCATCTCTAATCCTTCTGTGTGGACTCACAGCTGTTTTTGTTAGGCCGTGGGCGAAAGTTTATTTCCGACAAGTCACTTTGGTGTTCATTGTATTTTAACTGTGTAAGGCTAGACAATTAGGCTGTGAAAAGAGGGGGGGGGGGCGTTTTCCTTAACGCTTTATTCTATCTCAATGGCGAGAGAGATGATATTTTGTTTCAAAGATGAATGATTTCAATTCCAAAAACACTCCAATCAAACTCACTTGTGTAACTCTTTTGTGCCCATAGACTTTTCTGAGAATCTTTAATTAATAATTAGAATCCAAAGAATTAGTCTGTGAAAATATATTTATATGCCTCTTATTATAGCATCAGCTTACCCGTTAACTACTTTCTGTATGTACCTAGATACGTATATGAATTTAAAAATTGGTAATGGAAAACAGTCTTTGGCATTGTGTTTCAAAGAATCCTTCACATTATTCTTCAATGTTTATTATTGATTATCTTACTTTGATTGATGACTGCATAGAATGTGACTACTTTACTGACAACCCCTTTTTACTCTGGGAAGTTCCAATTTTTTCTATTTATTTTCATAAACATCTAGTTCCCTTTTACTTACAAAATTGCAACCGGAATCAGGAAGCCTGGGTAGCGTGGTGGTCTTCGCATTGGGCCGGAAAGTCGAAGGTCTGTGGTTCGATTCCCTTTCCAAGCCGGGAATTCGTGGCATTTGTTACGTATTTTATCGCCGTATTTTTGGCAGACATTAGTTTCTTTATACGTAGCTTAGCATACGTAGACGGCAGAAGTGCTAGTATAGGATGCAACCGCATGGACTTCTTTGATGTTCTATTCTCTCTTGCGTTGCCATCTTCCATGGACCGCAAGGTCTTAACACCTAGTTTCCTTGTATCCTCCAAAATTGCCACGGGAATTACGAAGCCTCGGTACTGTAGTGGTCTGCGCATTGGCCCGGCAAGCCAAAAGATAGTGGTGCGATTCCTGGTCCAGGCCGTATTTACTTTTTGTGGTCGTATTTTTACGTATTACCTTTTTTTGGCTGATACTGAATAATACTTTTACATAATATTTGAGAAAACATGTTTCCGAATATACAAATAAACGAATACAAGAGACGTTTTAGAGGATATCCTATGGTTACATGAATGTTTAGACGAGTGCAACTACTTTTATGATAAGGAGTAAATAGACATTTTGAACACTCCATCTATAAATCTGTGAAATGTGATCTCACGGATGTCCATAATTAACCACTCAGAGAAGAGATTCGTATTCCAATTGCACAGTGTTGCTATCAAATTTTGCCGAGTCACTACGAGTTGCTATCAAATTTTGATTAACAGTTTGAGCAAAACGACTGAAAGTATCCTGGCGACCGATCATAGACTGCAACAGATGGCCCATACGTGAAATGATACCGCACTAAATTTAAAGAATCTAGACGAAAGAAGCGCCTAAGAAATCTAGTTTCCGAAGATCGATTTTACCTTGTCCCTAAATTGGTGTGAGTGGAAATTACTTGATTTCTACCAAAGTGAAGAACATCTGTTTTTTTTTATTGTCATGCAAAAAATTTCATCGGGTAAGGCTTTACGAATTACGTCATGCATGCAAGAAACACTGCTTTCTGAAATGTCTCAGTTCACTGATGACCACTCTACGAAATTAAAAATCTGATCCAGAACAAAGTAAACCGTCCTCCTTCGAGCCTTTCCACTAAAACGATCACGTGTTAGTGAGGCCTAATTAGGAAATGAAGCGAGTATAGTGTGATAATGTTCCACGAAATATCGTCAATACTTGCCGTCCATTACACGTCATGGCTCAGTGAAATGATGAACCATGTCATGGCTTTCTCAAAGCTTGTGATTTCGTCAACATGAGGTAGTCATTTGTTTTTTCTAGGGTATTTGCGGTGACAAAATATATTCCATACTAGTAAATGTGTTTCGTGTTCAAATAAACTGAACGCTTAATCGAGAAAAACTTTTCCGCCCGACTTCATCTTTTTAGCTTATATTTTGTCGTAAAAAATGACAATGTACATGGTCCTGCTAATTGTAGATACACATCTTTTTGGAATGATTGGTGGGTACCATCAGTGGGCTTGGGGGTTAATGTTAAGCATTTAATAACATGAATTAATGATAAAATTCCGACTGATTCTTTTCTTTCCTTTGGCAACACCGTAACATATTAATTGCCCACATGTATAACAAAGTGAACATAAAATGTTAACACGCACGCTCATGGAATTTAATCTTTCAAAACACGTAGTTCAACTTCAATGAGATAAGTATCGCCTGTTTGCATATTATTTGGAATTGAATGTCGTGAAAATAATGTTTAGATCCATAATTACAGAATTTTCTCCTCTCTTTGGGCTTTTAGATACTTTCATATAAGCATAAAAATTAGCCTACTACAGATAATTTGGAGTGATGGTGAAATGGCGCAGTATAAATAAACAATGAGATCGGTTGTTCGATGTATAATCAGTTGGTGAAATGTGGTCGGAAGATCAGTGACGTAGATTTTCGGCTTAAGTTGGAAAGTCGGCTCGGGACGACGCGCCGCCCCGGGAAATTCCCCAGACGCCCATTGTCAAGACTTCCGCTGATTCCCTCAGTCCAAAGGATGATGCCCCATGGGGCGCACTGGCGCCTCGGAGGTGGCCGGTAGGTGTGATGGAGGTGACCAGAGGGCGTGGTGAGACTCAGAAAAGAGGCGGTATAAATAGAATTTTTCGGGTTGGAAAGGCAACGCCACATGGTCACTTATCAATAGATTATCACGACGAGCTGAATATAAGTCATGCGAAAAACCTGTAAATATGTACATATTTTATTTCCTTTACCAATTTACTATTGCAAATCCCTTCCTTTAAGGATATGATTTCTTAAGTGCCATTAGTTCGTGAGTTCCCTTAATACACACAAACAACACTTCACAAGTCAATTGTTTCCCCCCCGTGATGATGCAAGAATTCAAATGTTTATTTGGGTGTTAATGTTTGAGCTACGCCCAAAATATTTCTTGTTGCCTGGATTTAAGGCTCGTTCCTGAGGTTGTTGCGGAGCGCTGATTCAGAAAATTGCATTGGAAAGGCTTCATCGACTTCGGTGTCATAGATATGGTTGGACTTCATCAAATTTTATTCCACTCCATAGCAGATCTATTTTGTGGAATCGTGATGTAAGTGTAGGCTTTCTGGTTGGAATGGAAAATTTAAGTTTTCCAATTACCTATATCTATTTTTGTGTAGTGGCCTTTTATTTACAACCATTCGCAAACTTACTATAGCTATTAATTTGGATCTTAGGATTCGGATCTCGGTCAATTCAGAGGCCCTAAGGCAAGTTTATCCCATCGATTTGTCGCGGGAAGTACATTTGTGTGTATCAACGGTAAATCTGTTTATAATTACTCTTCAGATGGGCAATACGCAACGAAATTGACTAGGTGGATAACGACTAGGACTAATTGAAAAGCTCCTTAAACGCTCCCAGGTTATTCGAATATTGCCGATGGATCCTAAATATCTGTGCATCAAACAGAATTTAATTAACAGACTAGTATTTCGTGAATTAACTTTAATGACAATATACGAATCGCAAGTCTTGTAACATTGCGTCATTAATTATATTATTTTATGCTCTAATTTTTAATAATTCCTCTTCATTAAATACATAAAGGATCAAGCTTTTCATACAGTAATTTAATGCACCACCGGTTTTGTAACGTAAACGACTACATCAGGTGAAAAGTTGCTCTTGTGAAAATATCGGTCACACATTTAATGAATATGTGTTTAATTATTAAGTGGACAATGCATCTTTTGTGGAGCGGCCAGAGGCCATCTCTTTTCCTGCAAAATGTGGGAGTCGGCCAATTCTGGTTTAGACTTTCTACGCCTTTGAATTCCGTTTAAAATCATATCTACCCAGCCGCCACCTAACGCTCAAGTACTTCATTGCTCTGAACATTTACTTCCACGGTACATTCATCGTCACAGGAATCATACACAGTTGTCATTTACGATAGGCATGCTCCACCGTTATTGAAGTATCTTATTCCGGATCAATCTGGTGCAGCCTGTGACAAGGACGAGTTTTGGGATTGGCAATGGGAGGCCAGTCTTTCATGGCTGGGGATTGAAATTTGCGCGGTAGGTTGGCTGGAGTTAGTCAGGGAGGTGATGGATTGAGAGGAGGCAGTAGGGGTGGGGGATAGAGCGCTTAGACAAGAATTGGGGGAGCGGAGGAAGAAACTTGTTTAAAGGAAATAATCGGAATGAGATTCGAAGGGCGCGAGGGAAGAAAAGGAAATTGGAAAGGTAGGTGTGTATGGGGGGGGGGAGAGGGGGCGGAGGGGAGCAGGATGGAGTGCGGGGGTGGGGCGGGGGAGGGAGAAAGCCGGACGTTGACGGGCGCTCGAGTATTGACCTCCTATCTCCCGGCAGCCTCTCGAAGAAAAAGATGTCAAGAGTATGACCGGCCTCGGTCAGCCGTCGGGGGAAAGAAGAAAAATTTCACTCAGGTAATAAAGGGCTGCACTCAAGCTGTAATTGAGTTTTACAAGGCACTCAGGCGGGTAAGATCATGTGGCACCATTGAGATACGGTAAAGAGAAATGTATCGTATGACAAGGAGGGAATTGAATGACGTGCTGTTGGACGTCTAATGTCACCGAGCGTGTCTCTACAGCCTACTGCTTTTCTCTTTTGAGGTAAAGCGAATGAATTCGGTGCACAGAAATGTAATAAGTGACAATGCAATTTGACCGATATATTCAACTAAACACTGCGGGGATTTGCTCCCTCAGTTGCTCCACTTTGAAATTATTTCACTTATTAAATTGCATTTTAATCTTTGAAGAAAATGGTAAACTGAGAGGGCAATCCAGGCATTCATTTTTTTATTTTATTTTATATCTATGACCATACTTAAATTTGTTAACCTCACAATTTGCGAGCACAAATTTAATTTGGGTGATTTTTTTTATTTTTACCCTGAAATTTACGTGATTGAGAACGATGAAGACGTTTGCAATTGCTTTTATGGTTCAAAATTTCAGTGTAAAGCGGTAGTAAATACATGGAATTGCCCTAAATTTATGCTTGGCAAGCCCTAATTCTAGAACGTTGGCTCGTGTTTGCATGAGCCAAAAACCGAGCGTGTCTCTACAGCCTTCTGCTTTTCTCTTTTGAGGTAAAGCGAATGATATCGGTGCACAGAAATGTAATAAGTGACAATGCAATTTGACCGATATATTCAACTAAACACTGCGGGGATTTGCTCCCTCAGTTGCTCAACTTTGAAATTATTTCACTTATTAAATTGCATTTTAATCTTTGAAGAAAATGGTAAACTGAGAGGGCAATCCAGGCATTCATTTTTTTATTTTATTTTATATCTATGACCATACTTAAATTTGTTAACCTCACAATTTGCGAGCACAAATTTAATTTGGGTGATTTTTTTTATTTTTACCCTGAAATTTACGTGATTGAGAACGATGAAGACGTTTGCAATTACTTTTATGGTTCAAAATTTGAGTGAAAAGCGGTAGTAAATACATGGAATTGCCCTAAATTTATGCTTGGCAAGTCCTAATTCTAGAACGTTGGCTCGTATTTGCATGAGCCAAAAACCGAGCGTGTCTCTACAGCCTTCTGCTTTTCTCTTTTGAGGTAAAGTGAATGAATTCGGTGCACAGAAATGTAATAAGTGACAATGCAATTTGACCGATATATTCAACTAAACACTGCGGGGATTTGCTCCCTCAGTTGCTCCACTTTGAAATTATTTCACTTATTAAATTGCATTTTAATCTTTGAAGAAAATGGTAAACTGAGAGGGCAATCCAGGCATTCATTTTTTTATTTTATTTTATATCTATGACCATACTTAAATTTGTTAACCTCACAATTTGCGAGCACAAATTTAATTTGGGTGATTTTTATTTTATTTATACCCTGAAATTTACGTGATTGAGAACGATGAAGACGTTTGCAATTGCTTTTATGGTTCAAAATTTGAGTGTAAAGCGGTGGTAAATACATGGAATTGCCCTAAATTTATGCTTGGCGAGTCCTAATTCTAGAACGTTGGCTCGTATTTGCATGAGTCAAAAACCTGGACACATCTCATATTTTATATAATTCGTGATTAAAAATGTAACATTCTCTTGAACCATTCCTAAGCTCTAAGCTAAGAAAAAAATAATTCAGTGGATATAAAGCGTATTCAGTACCAATAATTTTAAGTCTAGGCTGACAGCAGCTATCAAATATCTTTCAATTCACTTCATCAGTGGCCAATGATACTTGAGCCACCTTGACAAATGCTCTCCTCTAATTTTTTTAAAATAGCATTCTCCGTTGCATCTTTCATTTTTTTAATGTTCTACACATCAGAGGAAGTACCAGAATACCTAAGTATTTTAAAGGAAATCACTCCATGGTTTTTAATTTTTCCACTCAATCCAGTACTGACCTTGAATGTTCCTCTTTGAAATTTCCTTTTGTCTGCGATAGCAATATATACTGTTTCAAACCGTAGTGGGTGGCTTTTAAGAAGAAGGGTATGGTGGGATACAGATACACAAACAAGATTTGTAAGACTTTGTACCGGACGCTCATTTAACTCTTTCCGTTGCACGGATTACATAACCAAAATTTAAACTTATTTCATCTTGCTATGGGAAAATTAATTTCTTATAAATTATCCGCGGAAATCGATTTGAATTCCGCGGAGGAGGAGGAGAAAACGATGTGAGAGTGGTGGACGTAGCGGCATGCAAAACGTGCATACCATTTTTTAGTGTTCCAACTCCCTTAACTTAGTGCTGTGAATAACGGAGTGACTCCTTTAATCAAAGGAGAATTACAATGCAAGGGGGGCATTCACTTCAGTCCCCGCGCTTCTGCCTCCTGTTAGGATTCCTTTCGCATTGTTCTTCGGAAACTTTGACGTTAAGTTATCCCAGGAATCCGAGGGTTGCGGAATCTTTGGGGCTGGTGGGCATAAGGGATTAAGTCTGCTCTTCATGACGACTGGAAGATATTTTCTCGCGCCTGATGGAACGGGATGTTTTCATTCTGCGTTCATCATTAGACAGATCCGTGAATAGTTATGGAATATGAGGGAAATTAATCTGGCATCATGGATGAAATTGGATATTGGCGTACTCGATCATTAAAATCGCTCGAGTCCTATTTAAAGCATTGGATTAGCATGTGTAGATTTGACGTATTTGTCTGACACCGTAAAAAGTAGTTAGGTATAGTGAGAGTAAATGTTACGGTAGAGTGAATAAGAACACTTATTTCCAGAAATGGAAAATTATTCTTTTGCTTCACCATTATTGATTGCGTTTAACAGTAATTTATGTAAGTTATTAATTCTACTCTCTTAACTCTTACCCTAAAAAATCCTAAAATTTGACTCGCTTATGTATCAATTTTATAATTCCTCATATTATGGAATTTTCATGAATGATATGGCATTTCAAGAAAGCTGGGTTGCTTAGAATACTATCTCTCAAAAATTTCAAATAGCTTAGAGCACAGGGACTGTCCAATCAGCTAAGAAGTTGGCAGTATGAATTTTCATACCTCTTCAAAACTTGAAATATCATTTATGGAATTGAATCTTTTACGGTATCTTTTACGGAATATTTTAGGTTATAAGACGAGGAATTGCATATCTCGAAATAAATGTAAGATACAGTAATAGTTTTTGAGATGGAAGAAATCGTTGAACCAAGAAAGGTGGAGAGTTCAGAGAGTAACAACTATGCCGTGATGATGATAATGATGTAAATTTAAATGAGAAAATATTGATAAAACGAACGGATTGTGAAAGCACGTTCACACTTTCCCTAATTGAGGATTCGATTTAGCAAATCTATTTAATCTAAGATATTGTCTGTTTGTGTTCTCATGGTTTTGCATTTAAAAGAATTCTTTTTGATCGCATTTTGACTTGAATTTAACCTTAAATTGAAAAAAATCTTATTTTTCTATTCCTATTTTATCGTCCAATAACAATGATTGAGAACACAGCTTTTAATAATTTTTTTCAACAAGTTCAAAGCTCATTCAAAGCTTCCCCATGCATTTGGACACTCTGAAGGAAATTCATAGCCAGTCACAGAAAATTTGCCTGCTGTATTTCGGCCGGGCAAAGTTTATGATTCACTGCGGAAAACTTAGATCTTGAAAGCACTCGTGGGCTTGCAACTCCACTACCTGCTTTTCATTTGCCCCCTCAGCACTGAAGAGTGTTGCGATACACGTGGTAGCACCTTGCTCGTGGTGCCACCTACCTGACCCAAATCGCAAGCACCCGGTCCAAATCTCCGTTGCAATGCGTGGCGCTCGTGTGACCCAAACCGGCCTCGCCTCTTTCCACCCCCCGCCTTCGTCCCACCCCGCAAATGTTTTCTTCTCGCATGCGTGGCGGGGCCAACCTCGCACTCAGCACTTCGGGGCAACTGCCGAGTTTCACGCACCGCGTTTGTATGACTTACCGTGGGCATGACCCCGTTTGCGGGAGCACGTTGGAAGCCTGTAAGGTAGTTGGAGCGAGTAATTACCGCAGTCCATAATAATAATGGAGACCATATCCGAATATTTTTATTTCAACGTCTGTAAGACGAAAGGAGTATGAAGTAAATATTTTAATGTTAATGGCACAAAAATATAGTTATATAAGATAAATATTCCCAGTAATCAAAAAATATATTGAGGTACATAAGTCTCTAACTTGACTCATTTTTTCACACCGTACGATGAAAACACATTGACAGCAGAAGATTTTTTTGCGATTCTGTAAAAACTACTGCGGTGAGTAATTGAAAAAAAAAATTATGAACAGTTTCTGGCTACGTAACTAAGTCTAAGCGAGATAGTTCCTTAGTCATAATGGAGACCATATTCGTTTTTTATGCAAGCTTCTGTAAGAAGTATGAAGTAAGTATTGTAATATTAATGGCACATAAATATAGTCATGCAAAACAAAAATTATCAGTAATCAAATAAATATATGTAGGTACTACATAAGTCTCTAACTTGACTCATTTTTTCACACCGTAAGGTGAAAACACCTTCACAACTGAAGGTTTTTTTGCGATTCTGTAAAAACTACTGCGGTGAGTAATTGAAAAAAAAATTATGAACAGTTTCTGGCTACATAAGTATGTCTAAGCGAGATAGTTCCTTAGTCATAATGGAGACCATATTCGTTTTTTATGCAAGCGTAAGAAGTATGAAGTAAGTATTGTAATATTAATGGCACATAAATATAGTCATGGAAAACAAAAATTCTCAGTAATCAAATAAATATATGTAGGTACATAAGTCTCTAACTTGACTCATTTTTTCACGCCGTAAGGTGAAAACACCTTCACAACTGAAGGTTTTTTTGCGGTCCTGTAAAAACTACTGCGGTGAGGAATTTATAAATTTTTATAAATATTTGAGAAAAAATACTAACTACACACCGTTCAGTTTTTTTACGAAACCTAGGTGCTAGAATTTCCAATTATTTTCAATACTCTCCCTCTGAAGCGCACAGCCGTAATCTATCTCATTGAAAACAGCTTAAATGTTTAGGAAAATTGCTCGGAAAGAAGTTCGGCAAGGGGTTAATGTTTTGATATCACTGGAAATATGGGATTTTTATCTTTAAAATGAAGTAAAATTCATCAAATTCTTGTTGAAGTGATATTTCCCACAAACTGCCTTTAGGTGGCTGGAGCGGTAATCGTGAGTCATTGAGTGAACATTTTAGTGCATTTTCAAGAACGTCGAAAAAATTCTATGACCGAACTACGTTAAAATGCATCTGTTTGTCCGGTTGAAATCACCACACATGCAGTAATGCAAATGATGCAAGAATTATATTTTACATTTTCGTCCTTAATTTAAAGCACTTGGGTTTTCGGAGCGGTATTCGAAGTTTCGGCGAAAATTGTACCTGGAAACGTTTTTTTTTGACTCGGAATGATACCTTTATATTTATTAGCAACAATTGCAATAATATAAAGCGCACTATTTGTTTGCAAATATATTTATATATTTGCATTTAGGCAAAAAGAGGCAGTTTAAGTACCCTTGAGATCATTTAAGCTTGCTTAGAATTTATTTTACGATTTTCAACGTTTATACCTACTATTTTTAGCCCCCTCTGTCTATCTTTTGAATGTGCAACAGTAGTATTCAACAGACAGGTGGCCAGCCTATTCGTTATCAGAAGAAATACCTCTTGAGGTCGATGACAGTTAACTGAGCCAAGACGCACGTCGTAATTAAGTCAAACTTATTTGCGATTGCTATTACATTTTCCAGTTTATAGCAAATGGTGATGTTTCATATAGTATATTCCATATGAAAAAAGATAATAGGCCAAAAAATAATTGCAGTTAAAAGAATGTTCAAGACGTTTCCATTTTCTTAGGCACGATAATACTTAGAAGATGGCATGCAATCTAACCTGCAAAGCGTTGCATTCCCACCTTGTCTAAAAATCGTGGTTAATTACACCCCAGCAACAGGATGAATCACTGCTAAATTGACAAGCATCACTGTCACGTAAAAGTAGTTTGTGTTCTTTGATTGTTCTTATTTTTATCTTGTAATATTACACATCCGTAAAGCACAATAAAGAGGCTCATTGCATTTACATTGTGTGCCCAGATTGATTCAGAGATTCGTTTTCTGTCACATGTTCCCTGCCAATGGCGCAAAAGCAGTGACAAACATCAAACATCTCAGTGGTGTGAAAAATATTATCTCATTGAGTTATTCCAATCCATTACACATGGCTGCAGACCTTACATCTATTGCCACAAATCTAAATCATTCCTAGTACTGCTCCTTTTAGTTTCTCCTATCAATATTTAATTATTCGAGCAATATGATCACGTGCAAATGCTTTTTAAATTTTTAAATAGCTAACATTTCTCATGCCGAAATCAAATAGAAGCTTTATTTATTATTACATCAGTAATATAACGACAGAAAATAACTAATGGAATATTGGAATGGGGATATGTTTTTTATCTCCAGAAAATTTTAAATGTGTAATACAACTGTTAATTATTGTTGAGCCTGATTTCAGCTAGGGATGAATGACAGTGACATTTAGAATCTAAAGACAATGAATTTTAACGAATAATCATATAATTCTAACAAGCATTTAACTCCATTCTCTGTGGTTCACCGCGACCCACGCGTATTTTTCGGATTTCATACCATAGGCTGTTCAGCATTTATTTGACCGTATGCAATTATTGAGATCCCTTTCCTGTGTAAATCTCCATATGAGGATACGATGTTGCCTATAGCAGCGAGAAAATTAATAACCTGCTTTGCATTAGGCATGATAAATACACATCTAGGAGTATTTCAATGTGCAAGTAACTGAAGTAACCCTATAGTAACCTTTTATAATTTAGCGTGGTGTTGGAAATGGTTGCCTACGTGACATGAAGATAAGCACGTGAAGCGTAGGTTTGGCCACAGTGACCTCCAAAAGCCCATAATCTCAATCCAAAGTCTAACACTCTATAGCAAACGATCACCTCAGTTTTAAAAACTTATCCATTACTGGCCAAAGTAAATGTACTTCCTCAGAAATAACCTAGGCTAACTCTAACAAACGACAAAGTCCGTTTTACATTAAGCACTTCACTAAAAAGTCTGATGTGTAGAATAATGTGCAGTGAAAATTACGTCGTGTAAAGGGGGGAATTGCTAGAACAACTGCGCGAATGGATGACAAAAGACAGAAAAACAGCCCCCGTTCTAATTCTGTGCCTACGTTCCCGCAATTTCCGCACATCAATCCGTGCTATGAAGTGCCTCGCGTAGAACAGCCTTAAGATGCTGTTTCCCTCTGGTTAAGCTGCCGCGCGACCAGCGAGATTCCGAATAACCATCCGCAGGAATACCGTGGCCACCGTTCGATCAGCGAACGTCTTCTCTCAATGTGTAGTGGGGGTGTCTCGGAAACCCCTACTACCGAACGTCATTCGCATGGATCTGCATGGACATAGTAATCCACGAGGATGACTATATCCATGCCGATAAGACAATGCCCACTGCCGAATTCCCCCTCTTGGCCATTAGTCATCCTCCAGAGGGAGCAACGACTGCGCTACCACCTTCGTACGTCAGCGGCTACCTTTGACCCTCCGAGATGTCTTATAATGCGAGGCGATCTCGGAGCAGGCGGCGTTCTCCTCCCCGTCCTTCCCCCTGTTACCACCTCCTCTGAGCAGCGGGTCGTACTTCCGACCACCCTCAGTCTCCCTCCTTGACCACGGGTCGCTCCTTCGACCCTAGCCGAATCCCATCTCTACCTCGCCTAATACCCCCCGAGACGCCCAGCCTTGTCCCGTGACCCTTCCGTCGTCCCGAGCCGCCCCCGCGTCTCCGCCACCGCACGCAGACTTCTCCGCACGCGTCGCCGTTGCCCGTCGACGGAGCTCCGAGCCGTGGGTCGAAGGCCATCCCGACCCCCTTGGAGCCGCCGTAAGTGATTATTCGCCCCTACACCCCGGTGCCTGACCCCCTCTTGTGTCAACTGAAAAGGGCTAAATAAAGACATGTACCAAACCATCTCTCTCTCTCATTTAACCAAATCCGCGATACGCTCCCACCAATGATGTCGCGGCCGCCAGCCACGCGACAAATGGTCCGCCGCAGCCACCTTCCCCTCCCGCGGGTCAGCGTCCTCACGGCCCCCGGGCGGGGCGCAACACGCGTCCAACCGTCCCCGGGGGGAGGGAAGCGGGGCAGGACGAACCCTTCCCCCCATCCCCGCGCGCCGAAACTGCTCGTCAAATTGATATGCAGATAAATAAACATGACCTGACTTATTGACGTCCCTCTAGAGGGGGGATGAGTCCTCCCAAACACGGTTTATGGCGGCTGACTAAAGACGGGGCAACCAGAGCGCGGCGTCTTCTGGGGAGGGGGGGTGCAGGGGTGACAAACACGAGAGAACCTGAAGATCCCGGCTGGCATCAACCTCCACTCCATTCGCCGTCCCCGTGAGAGCACACTACCGTGTCGTCCCCACCTGCGGGGAGGAGTGAGGGGGGTAATTTCACGGGGGGGAGGGGGGTAGGATGGAGAGGCTGGGGAGAGGTTTCGCATGGTGCGAACGAACCCACGGAGGTGGTGAGGCCGTCTGAGGGGGGCGGGGGTGGATGTAGCGAAGTTTTCGGGTGAGGCAAGCAGGGCGAGAGGCAGGTCGGAGGGAATTTAATGCTCGTTCGAGGCAAGACAAAAGAGCACAGGATGGAGCGCTAATGGAAGAGGGCTCGTTGGGTTGAGAGTGGGTGTGCGGGGTGGGGGAAGGAGCAGGAGGTAGTTCTCGGGACGGCGCTGAGTGAGAGAGAGGTTTTCGGGGAGGGTGAAAATAGCGTCACGCAATCCGGCGTTGTGGGGGGGGTTGGGGAGGGGGGTTGGGAGCCTCTTGATGTTTCCTGGTGATGGAACGTGACGACGTGGGGGCGGGGATTTTGGGGGGTCTGTGGTGGGGGGAGGGTTATAGGAGCATCACTGCGCGTGACGTCACGCTCCCGGATGGCAAGGGAGGAGGGGGCTGTAGGGGATGAAATTACAGGGAGCCAAAGTGGAGATGCGACGTCGTCCACGTACAGGAAAGTTGGATTTTCTCCTCTTTTTTCAAAATTTTCGTTCTCTATGGAGTGGGTATGGTGCTCTTCAAAGATTTACTCCGGCTATCAGATTATGCCTAACTTTCGCACTACGAGTTCTTCTCGGGCATATTGTTTTGGGCTTCCCAAAACTTAAGTGATGAAGAAAACAGGGAGAGTTATCATCAAAAAGTGCCCGGTGCCACTTCATCATGAAGGGAAACAACCTGTGAGTTGAGAATCAGAATAAATTTCTCATATGAAAACGTTATCTAATTTTTAGCACATGGAACATCTCAATGAGAACAGCAGTAGCAAGAAAATTAATATACATTTGGAGGTAACGCGTAGCTAAAGTAAAACCTTTTGGCCCACTAAGAATTTATTTATTAGCAGGAACATGTTAATGGATAGGGATGGAACAGGAAAAAAATGGTAGAAGTGGATATCACCATTAATTCTTCAACCCTTACATTTTTTTACTGCAGCCTGCCATTCTATCTTTTCCCTTTCTAACTCCTTAATGTAGCTCTTATGTTTCATATTCCGTATTAGTTGGCATATGAATTTGTCCCTTTGACTTCTTCGAGGGGCTTTCCATTTTTCTATGTTACTTATGTATTCTTTATCTCTCAAAGTGTTGCCCATTTATCTGAGCTTTGTGTTCCTCTTAGTGCTCCATTTTGTTTTCCCCTCTTCTATTCTTCAGTACGCTTCCTTGTTTTGACCACGCTTATTTAATTTTCACCTGTTTGTTTGTTGTTTTGTCTGGATGGAATGTTGTTATCGAAATCTAACCTACTTTCCAATGTTCAAGCGAGCTGAAATTTGACTCACTTACTTACTATCGATGACAGTACATGAGTCAGTCATTAAATTCACCAATTACCAAGTTAATCTACTAAAATGAAATGGTTTACATTTTATATGGAAGATAGTCTTTGGCCAATATATGGCGTTTGTTGAAGTTAGTATTTCTAGTGAGAATAAATGCTAATAATTCAAATTTCAAAGAACCGTTTCTCAACTAATAAAAATACTAAAAAGTAGAAAATAAAAGCCTGTAAAAATACTTTTAAAAAAAATCCACGCTAATATTCAAGTGTACTAAAAAGTAAAAAAATATTTTTTCATCCCTCGGAAAATAAGAGCGTGGACGCTTTTTCGTAATCAACGTCCAACCTTCGTCATTTATATCAATATATTCCAAAAGCGCCCACCTCTTATTAGGAGAGTGATATAAAAATTATTTTTACTATTTAGTACATTTGAATATAAGCGTTGTTTTCTAAAAGTATTTTTTTACCTATTATTTCAGTCCTATCTGCCCATCTCCAGTATCCGCCTCCGGCAACAAGTTGTGAAAGCATCTATTCCCCTCCGTTCCAGCTTTCAGGTCTATATCTCTGCGCTACATAGAAACCCAATATATAAACGCCCAATCGTGCATTATTTTGGCTTTGATGGTATCGGCAAAGGATGACCACCAGCTTCTAGGTTCCCTCAATTTCCCTCAGGTTTTTCCCTCAGGTTTAGTCTCTGATTCAGAGAAATCCGTCTCAATGTTTACCTTTCCCCTGCTGTCCCATTCCAGATATAAACATAGAATACGCTCCAAGGGTTATTGAGGTCGTGAATTTTTCATCATATACATATTTTCATGAAATCTCTCTGGTAATTTCCTTGATAATAAACATGGCAATAAATGGCCTCTTTACTCAGAAAATTAAAATATTGCACTTTCAATATACTTACATTGAATGCGACGCACTGAAGTGTATTAAAATATTACTTATGCTATTTATTTAAATTTGCATATAAACTGAGAAATTCCAGATATTCCCATAATTATTACCAAGGTGAACTGCAGTAAAATTGGTGAAGAAGAGGTGCAGCTTAGGGCGACTACAATTATGTAAATGAGACGGTGGATGGATACCGGAGGGGCAGGGTACGTGTTGTGACAAACATATATTAAAGGAGAGAGTGGAAGGCGTTTTGATGCTCGAATGTAAAGAATGTTTTTTGTGCAATATGACCCACCTAGCATGGCCCCATTTTAAGTCACATTTTTCCTTAAAACTGTTGAAATTGCTCACAGAATCAACTGCTGTTGAGACCACTTTTATTATATTGTGGTAATTTGAAACACTGGTTGTCTCACTTGGTCATCAGTATGGCCCGTTGCGCGAGCAATTTGCCCAATAACATTATGAATATTGCAGGGTGGAAGTTATTTCCACTAGTTATTTTTCTATTTACATCATTAACGCTACCGTTCCGCCACTAATACCAATGCTTTCAACGTATTAATTGCAAAGTTAATCCATTCAATGTGACTGATTGCGCATTTTAATTGCTTGAATATTCCCCTATGTTATCGTTCCATATAGTTCCATGTATTCTCTTTTTGATCTATTGACTTGGCATACGTTTAGGCATACTCAGGTGTCATGAAAACACATGCAGACGAATCTGTTTCCGATCTAATTTTCAGCATTATTCATTATCCCTCGCTAAGAGAGAATTATAACGGTAAACAATCATAGGGTCTACGTCATGGATTTGATTGTGCAATAAGATTTAAGGTAGTTTGAGCGAGATATTTCCCTAGTCATAATGGAGACCATATTCGAATTTAATTTTTTTAAATTTCAGCGCGTGTAAGGAGTATAAATTAAATATCATAATATGAACGGCGCAAAATTATACTATGACAAATATTCTCAGCAATTAAATAAATATATAAGTCCCTAACTTGACTTATTTTTTCACGCCGTACGGTGACAAGGCATTCACAACAGAGGTTTTTTTTAGGATTCTGTAAAATGTATTGCGGTTAGTAATTGATTAATATTTATAAACAGTTGAACAAACATACTAACTACACACCGTTGGTTTGTTGACGAAATCTAGGTGCTCGAAATTCCTAATGTTTTCAATATTCTCTATCTCGAGAACAATTCCGTCATCTATCCCATGTAAAGAAGCTAATATTTTTAGACAAATTGCTCGAAAATTAGTTCGGAAAGGGGTTAGATTTTTGATATCATTGGAGAGATGAGAGTTTTATCTTTAAAATGAAGTGAACTTCAT
The DNA here is from genome assembly GCA_963573305.1 of Pyrrhosoma nymphula. Classification (NCBI taxonomy): domain Eukaryota; kingdom Metazoa; phylum Arthropoda; class Insecta; order Odonata; family Coenagrionidae; genus Pyrrhosoma; species Pyrrhosoma nymphula. The sequence continues at coordinate 96,313,671 of OY754332.1, read as the reverse complement.
CAAACTCTAGGTGAATTTATATTTCACTCGAGCTACCTTAATGGGTTGAAAGAGTTAATATAAAATCCGGTCAAGCTATCAGGTTTTACTGCATTAAACACCATCTCTTCGTTGAGTATTAGTCAGCAATGCGGACCAAGCCTCACTTCCACCGCGCACGTGCCCCTCTGCTCTATCGTGCCGCGTGGTTCTATCTATTCCCTTAGTTGATCCATGATTATGACAAATAATCTGATGCCACACAGTCTATGGGCCACGTTGGACAAGGAGAGTCACTGATATGAGAGCGGTGAACGGAGAAAGTTGGTCGTACGTTCTGCGTCCAAGACCGTCCGCGTGGAGGAGGGGTTGAGGGGGAGGGAGGTGGGAGGACTCAGAAGAGGCGGAGCTTTGATGGGGGTGCAAATGATTCCTCCGCTGGCGTGTGTCCATTAGGGCCGGGGGAGGCGGAGAGGGAGCGTTTACCCGAAAGGTTGGCGGGGGTGGCGATAGTGCTCGAGCGGAGAGGAGGGCAACCCTTTCGCTTGAGTAGCTCTCCTTCGTTCCGAGGGTACAAATTGATTAGCCGTCTTCTTCATCTCCTCTCCCTCCCAAGGATTGTGCCAATTAGCCTGTAGCTGTTCCCAGCACCTTTCCGGTCTCGCCTTGTTTCATCAACGTCTTCATTCCAACTAGCAAGCCACCACCGGAGTTTGTGATTGAGGGTATGCATCGTCCGCATTGCATATTGCTGAAAGCTCTAGAACAAACATAAATTAATGTTATTTAAGCTATAGAAATGCTAATTGAGTACTACTATATGTTAGGCAACTTAACGTAAGATTATACGGGTTTTAAATGTATGTAGATCGGTTTACGGTTGTGGTGTTTATGAAAACTACAAGTAAAAAATGCCCCTTATAGTACTTCATCTTGGTGAACCCGTATTTTTGGGCGTATTATACCTCACCGTAAAGAGAACTATCTATTTGCCCATTTCATAACTTGTTCATGCCGTGATTTTATCTAAATGCGCATAATAAATTGTTATAAAATATGCAGGCTTTTCCTTGGATAAATAGTTAAATAGACCAAATTTGACTAACAATTTCAGTCATCGTAGGATTTATATGAATGCTCTCTTTGAAAGGTAATATGCAATCCTTTAATTATAAGTATCGGCATAAGAGCAAATTTAATAATTGAACTCATTAATAAATCAAAATTCATGCATTTATGAATGTTAATACAAATTGACGTTGCTTTTGTGAGCACTTCAAGAGTTAAAGAGTACTGGATAATTAAGCTAAGATATCTGGCTCTGCTTTTGTGCTACCTCTTCTAAAATATTATACTTTTGTCTTTTTTTATCTGCACGTCTCTTTCACCAATTAACACTTTAGTCATGCATTGTTTCATCCATACTCACATGCATATTGTATCTGCTTCTATATCGGCATTGTTCTCGGAAAGCTTCCACATGTGTTCATGGCAGACTATTATTATTTACTAGACATGCGCGAGGATACGTGATAAGCAATTACCTTTCTAGCTAGCATAGGTTGCCTGTGACCCTCGGCGTATGCATTATAATGAGAGAGATAAATTGATTAGATTGGTAGCAACAGCGTAATGATTATTTGGTTTAGTGCGCCTGCCTGAAATACATTCTCGAGCTTAATATTCTATGGGTTAATTAATGTAGCATCATTGTCGTTTTTACTGAACAGAACGATCTAAACATCTTAGGTGCAATCTGTTATTTGATCCATGTAACATTTTTTTTTGTAAAAATTTAATCCCCCAACTACCAATATTTTTTAAATTTCTAATCGTGTAATAAAAAGCTAATGCTAACGAATCGTTCTATGAGGACGGAGGCCAAAAAATGAGAAGAAAGAACAAACAAAAAAATTGGAAGCCTATGAAAGTTGCGAGCTATTACAGAGTGGGACTAAGGTCAAAGTGTGATTGTTAGTTAGGAAAAACTTATTTTCATGGATTAGAGATGAAAAATGATCGTAGTGATGGGATTTGATTAAATTAAAGTACCCTAGGGGGAAAATAATTTATATATATAAGTATAAAAGCTTTTCCTACCTGTACTTAAAATTGGAGAGCAGGTCCACTACATAAAATGTGAAATGTTTTTTTTATATTTTAGTGCGAAACGAATCATTCTCATCCCTTATCCCCACAGAGGGATTTCTGTTGCACACGTCGTGAAAATCAACTCTTATTAGAGAGGAAAGCATCTTTCAACGCGAGAGAAATGAATTTGGTAAAAAAACTAAAGTGGCTACTGTAAAAAATAACCTATCGCCCTGACTTTACTAGGGATCCCAACCTTCAGATCTCATAGTGAAACGAGTCAAAGCCAGAGTTCAGTAGGGAGTCATCCTACTAATCGGAGGGCTTGCGCTGGTAGCAATTATAAAGGGTTTCTGATTGACCCCCCTCCACTGAGTGACCTTACTCCCTCGTTTTGCAGGATGTTTGAAATTTCCGTCACTTATGTCCCGTAATCGTCCACTGCGCATCATCCGGAAATTTTACGAGACCTGTACTACCGAGTAGTTCTTATTTCTCAAATAAATTCGGATAGAGAAAATTTAGAAAGGTAAGCGGCGTTTAACACGCGAGGAATGAGCCCCAGGGAGAAGTTTGTGTGAAATGGATACCTGTGACATGGACAACCCGTGTATCATAATGAATGTAGGATACATTTCACTACGCGAGGCGAGAGTTAGATTCGGGTGTAAGATGTTTTAAGCCCGAAACCCTGGCAACTTTAAGTACCCCATTCAACTTGTGACGATTTAAAGATCTCTCTCGGAGGTTTTTAAGGTGAATAGCACAAGTGGACTTCAGAGTTTAGCGGGTATAGCTCTCAAAGAATTTCCTGGCACAGAACTGCGAGGCAAGGAGGGGAGGTAGAAGTGGAGAGGGTTAAAGGAAAAAACAGAGGGGGAAGCAGGGGAACAAAGCTACTTTTAAGGTTAACGGGAAAGTGGTTAAAACAACCCATCACCATAACTTTACCAGGGACACCACCTTGAGGTCTCATTGTGAAGCGAGTCAAAATGGGACAACAGGTAGTAGTGAGTCATCCCACTTCTGGCAGCATTTGTTTTGGCAGCAATCAGAAAGGGTTTCCTGACTGACTATCGACACTAAACAAGCTCCTGTCCCCATTCGTAGGCTTTTGAAAGTTCCGTAGTCCATGTTCAAAAATCGTCCACTGTACTGATCCAGGTACATTGGTGAGAGTTATACTACAGAGTAGTTATAAGTTCTCAAATAAATTAGTATGGAAAAGATGAAGATAGTAAAGCGGCGTTCAACACGCGGGGAAAAAGTCCCATGAATAAAAGTGTGTAATAGATAGGTTTTTCGTGTATCATCAGGAAAGTATGATGTATTTCACTCCGCAAGGCGTTATTTAGATTCGGGTTTAAGACTGTATGAAGTTCCAAACCCTGGAAGTTTCTTAAGTACGGCGGTTAAAAATCTCCCGCGGAAGTTTTTAAGGCGAATAGCACAAGTGGACTTCAGAGTCTCCGGGGTAAGAAAATTTAAGCCTTGGAAGTCCTTCCCATGTGCAGTAGTCGAGGTAAACCTGACTCGGGTCGGCGGTGTTCTCTTCTGCCACGCTTTACCCGCCGTCGTGGAGAGAAGCAAGCGGCGATCGAAAATGTTTGCAAGTGAATGCTTGCACGTGAGGTGCAAGGGGACGGCAAGTGGCCCATTTCTGCAAGTGGTCGGGGCCGATGGAGTAGTGACTTGCTACGAAGAGAAAATAGATTTATGGGACGCCACGAGGAAAAAAAATGAAGCAAGGAGAAGCCAGCAAGGACAACCCGCAAGAGAAAATGGAGCGATAAGATATTCATGTAAGGGTGGGGCTTGGGGTGCCGATCTATTAAGGAAATTGAAGAAAGAAATACGGGCGAGAAACATGGCCATGCTATCACAAAGATTTATGAAAACACTTTAAATAAGGATAGGGAAGATTTGTGACTTTTGATAGGCACTATGGGGAAAATACCGAAGATGAGAGTTGGTCAAAGAAATATATAATTTATTATTTATGCCAAACAGAAGATCATTTTCACATCGAATGCTGAAGGTCGCGGGTTCGTATCAAGGTTTGGCTAAGAACTGTGCCGTTTGTAGTGGACTGAGTCTTCGCGGTGTTTTCTAATGAATTTATAGATTTTATAAATGCAAAATTACTATATTTCGTACATTTTTTTAAATAGGAGCCAAGATACAGATTTTCTCAATTCCGGCAATGACTGAGGTTCATATACTTAACCTTTAAACATTGCATCTACCTCAGTAGACCGTCTTGGAAAGAGTAATTTATACATTTTGCTCTAAAAAATAATTTGAGAATCTTTGCTAAAGTTTGCTGACATATTTCGGAGTATTATGCGAAACTTTTAGTAATTTTAAGTATCTAGGGGATTATTTCTAAGACAACATTTAACACTTTACACCATTTGAATTAATTTCTTGCATTTATCTACTACGATTCGAACATGAACGTTAAACAATTACCATGCGGCACTCCATATAGAAATATATGAGAGATTGTTTAGCATTGAATCGCGCACGAAAACATCCGCAGTTATTGAATAAACAAAGATAGATCTGCGATATCCCAAGCCGCTATATTTGAGCGAGAGTTAATTCCAAGTGTAATATTTCTCCATAAGTCACCCTTATTCAAGGGCAGGTGAATCCCTCGGGTTTACCCGTGGAGCTCAAAGGAATCAGAAAATCGTGCATAAACATCTCTCTACGGACTTCGAAAAATATTCCTTTACTTTGTTAGCGCACGCGCTGGAATGAAAAATAGCAGTGGCTTTGAAATACAGTTGCGCCACTTTCTCCATCATTTGGTTGAGGGAAGAAATAAAGGGGATGACTCACGAGAGAGAGAAATACGGCGTCATAGTAATCACCCTCTCTGTTAAAGGCTTCTAGGGGTCACTGCTGTCTATGCAAAAAGTGTAGATGTTCGAGTTGGAGACTTTGTTTATACCCAGTGATTCTACTGCAGGGAAATGAACTCCACAGGAAGAGTTATTTTTTCTACGCTTTGCAATAGGTAAAAATAATTTATATTACAATATTTTAATATTTTAAAAAATAAATTTTAATAAACTTCGATTAAAAAATGTCACGATTTTTTTTCCGCCGAAAACATAGTAGCACAAATTTGAACGTTTATAACTTGAAAACGGCGCCACTTACGCGCATGTGCTGAGGCAAGTTAGTATAAGAGAGTTATTTAAGTTCCAGAGGTGGCACTACGACTACTTGGACGTCATATTCAGTTTCTGTGATTTAGCATTAGCACAGTAGGCCTAAAAATATTTATCTACACGTTTTCTGTACATAAAATGTTGAATAAGGAAATATAGGCTAGTAATGAGAAGCATATCGTTTGAGAGTGTATGCTATATGCAGCGTCTTCCAAATGAAAAAGATTAAAATACCGGGAGTGAACAGGAAATGCAACTGAAATTGTTATTTCAGAATTAACAGTGCAGGCGACCATCTACGTAAAAAGCATTTTTCCAAAATATTGTACGCATTGTCGTTTAGCCTACGTTTTACAATTGATTTAAAATTAAAACAAAACTTTTTATGTGCCTCAAATGTTTCACTTGAAGGAAGGATATACACGAACTTGCCGTTACGAAATACCCGTCCGGTCTCACAATTTCATTCGGCAAGGATAGTATTCTCTGAACTCTCACTGTATGGAGGAAATGGCTTCACCTGAAGTTCGCCACCTCAGTTGAACGTACTCTAAGGTTAGAGCGCATATATTCCAAATTAATTTTTTAAAGTAAAATTGTTAAGATTAAAATTTTGACACTGTTTTATTAATTGTACAAAGCTTTAATATTCATAATATATTTGTGGGTTGGCGAAAATTTTAAAGTGTTTTAGGGCACCGGATACAACCACACATAACGACAATGTAAACGAAAATATTGCTGATTTTTTTTAGAAAGTTTAGTTCTCCATACCCCTCTTGTGGGGAAACTTGCTATTAGTGTTATTCGAAACAACACCCAAGCGGGAAATGCATGGTTGCCGAAAATTTTTACATCTCCACGCGGGTCATGGGTCACAAACATTAGCCAGCTCGGCAACCCGGCCATCATACATAATGCGTCAGCGTATTAACGCAAATGGAAACTTTCCCTCCAATATGATGTCCCCACTCATCTGACCCCTGAGGGAGACAGCTCTATCGTAGGCCTCTGCTGTGTCTGAAAACAGTGAATAAGTCGCAACAGAAGTACATCCTTATGTAGAAATTATTGGCTTCCTAGACTTAAATGTGAGAAAAATATGTTCTATGTTAGCACAGTTAACAGAAAAATATCGCGAAGCCTAGGCGAGAATATGAGATAAGGAAAAATACAGTGATTGTTCATAATGTTCATTTCAAATTTCATCGACACTGTCATGGCACTTAATTTTTCCGCAAAAATATCAAGTCTTAAAATTACCGTTTTCTAAAGAGAAATTTTTTATGCCTAGGCACAAAACATTAGGCATTAACACATAAAAAGCCTTCACATTTTTATCTACTCCAGCGAGGAGAAGCGAGGAGAAATATTGAGCCAGGTTAAAATAGACTAATTGTTTTACTTTCGCGGTACTCTGGGTACTGTTTGTTGTAGTTGTGACAACATTTCTGATCCAAATATGAATAACAGCTTTACGTGAAGCCTTGCGAATTTAGTTACGAACGAACCAAACTGTGTGTGCAAAAAACCGTCACTTCGTTCGACGGCTGATAAGATTTAAAAAGTGATTGACTGATAATGCAATGCGTGTATGTGATGGTGAATGTAAAAATGTATTATAACTTTCCTATAATAATTTCAATATCTTCGTGATAGTATTCATTCATTACAGTAATCTACCGGTAAGAGGTAGGTTGTGATGAAAGTCAGAGAATATCCAACGAACTCTTACACGTGCCGTACCCTTTCTACCTCTAGCATTTCTTTCTTCATCTCAGCATAAGTCCTAACTTTCTTCATCCCGTCCATAAAACCGATTCTCTTCCTTCCCCTTCCCCGCTTACCCAACATCCTACCCTCTATCACGGCCTTAAGCAAACCACCGTCCCTCATTACCCCTTCCAGCCACCTACCCTGTCTTCCCCTAATCTCATCTATAAGTTTCCTCTCCTCGCCCACCATGTCAAGTACTTCCTCATTTGTCTTCCTTTCCGTCCAACGCACCTTCTCCATCCTCCTCCACCCCACATCACAAAAGCCTTCAGCCTATTTTCGTCTTCCTTTCTCAAGGTCCACGTTTCTGCCCCATACAACGCCACACTCCATATCAAGCTCTTCACTAGCCTCTTTTTTACATCCTTACTTAAGGTCCCCGTCATCAGCTCCCTTCTATTATTGAACGCTTCCTTCGCTAGCGCTATTCTCTTCCTAATGTCTTTGCTACTATGTCCTGTTTCTTCTAGCGTACTACCCAAGTAATTAAATTGTTTAACTTGCTCCAGTTTGTGACTTCCTACTCTTATCACCAGCTTCGCTTTCTTTGTCCTACAGAATCTCATTACTTTTGTTTTCCTATTATTTATCTTCATTCCGTGTTTCTCACACTGCTTTTTCAGTGAATCTACTAAAGTCTGCAGTCCTTTTGATGACTGACTGACCAACGCCTTGTCGTCTGCGAATCTAACCGACTTTATCCACTGGCCTCCTACTTTCATTCCCACGTCTAGCTCATCCCATGCCTCTCTTACCATTTCCTCAGCATAGATGTTAAAAAGTAAAGGCGACAACGGGCACCCTTGCCGTACCCCGCGACCTATAACTGCCCACCCTGATTCACCGTCAGCTACCCTTACCTGAGCCCTCTGCCCCATATAAAAGTTTCGGATGAGTCTCGTATCACGCCAATCTGTTCCTATTTTCCCCAGTATCTGCATTAGTTTCTCCCAGTTTACTCTGTCAAACGCCTTTTCGAAATCTACAAAACAAGCGAAAACATCCTGATTATGCTCTATGTTTCTATCTATAAGTGTCCTCATTACCGCAATCGCATCTCTGGTTCCCCTCCCCTTCCTAAACCCAAATTGGTCATCGCCTAAATAGCACTTTGTTCTGCTCTCCAGCCTTCTATTTAGTATTCTAAGCAACACTTTTGCTGCGTGCGAAATTAAACTGAATGTTCTATACTCCTCGCATTCTGACGCTTTCTTCTTCTTCGGGATAAGTATTAATACTGTTTTCACGAAATCCTCTGGCCATACTCCTTCCCCGTAGATCCTGCGAATAAGTTCTAAAAACGATTTTCTCCCCTTACTATCTAGACTCTTCAGTAGCTCCGAAGGTAGGTTATCGGTTCCCACGGCTTTTCTACCCTTCATCTCTCTTAATGCCCTCTCTATTTCACTCTCAAGTAACTCTGGTCCGAAACTATCCTTATCTATTGTTCCTTCATCCTCTAGATCTAGGCTAAGGTGTCTATTCTCGCTGTCATATAGCTCCTCTACGTATTCTCTCCATCTTTCTTGGATATCTTCCTGTTCGATTAATATCTTCCCTATTTTGTCCTTAACCTTTGGTATCGTTTGACCTCTCTTACCACCCGATAACATTTTCACCTTAGCGTACAAAGCGCCCACTTCCCCCTCCTCCTGCATCTTTTCCATTTCCTCACATTGTCCCTTCCACCAGTTTTCTTTTGCCCGATTGGTCACTCGCCTGAGTTTATTATTCAATTCCTTGTACTTCCTCTTCCCTACGTCGGTGTTCACGTTTTTCCATATCCTTCTCTCATCCATTTTCTTTATCATTTCTTCTGTAACCCACTGCTTCTTAACGCTCATCTTTTCCACCGTTCCTATTTTTTTCTCTGCCGCTCCTGCGATGCCTGTTTTTATAACCTCCCATCTCTTCTCTATGGTTCCCATCCGCTTCTCTTCACCTATGTTCTTTTCTACCAGCTCTTGGTATTCTCTCCTTTTCAACCCTTTCAATGCTTCAAGATTCCACCTCTTTATCTGCCTACCTTTACAAAGCCTTTTGAATCTAACTTCACACTTCATCATCACCAAGTTGTGATCTGAGTCCGCATCCGCCCCTGGATAGCTACGAGAGTTTTTTACACTGTTCCTAAATCTCTGCCTCACCATTATATAATCAATTTGGTATCTCCCAGTATCACCCGGCAATTTCCATGTGTACCTACGCCTGGTGTGATGTTTAAACCAAGTATTTGTCACTACTAATTTATTTCTTCTACAAAATTCAACTGCCTTTTCAGCGCGATCATTTCTTCTTCCTAGCCCAAACCCTCCTACTTCTAATCCGTCCCTCCCTTCTTCCACCACTGCATTCCAGTCACCCATCACTATTAGGTTTTTCTTCCCCGACACTTCTCTAATTATTTCTTCTACTTGCTCGTACACCTCTTCCACCTCTTCCTCCCTATGGTTGCTCGTAGGCATGTATACTTGGACCAGTACGAAATTCGTCGGCCGTGCTTTTATTTCTACCACTAGTATCCTGTCGCTCACCTGTTCAATGTTTACCACCTTCAGTCCCAACTTTGTGTTCAGTACCATGCCTACCCCCCCCCGTTGACTCTCATCTCCCCCACTATAGATCACCCTGTAGTTATCACTCCAATAATCCCCGCTATCCTTCCATCTAACCTCGCACAATCCCAAAGCATCTATTTTTCCTTTTTCCATTTCCTGCTTAATATTTTCAAGCTTTCCGGCCCTCATCATGGTCCTTACGTTCCAAGTTCCTATTTTTACCACTGTTTTCCTCCTCCTCTTCCTCTTTATCTTCTTCTTCTCCCTCCTTTCCCTTGTATCCGCCGATGATGATACTGTGCAAGGATTTCGTGTGATGACGACCGCGGAGGCCTTGCCTCCCCCGCTGCCGGGCACGGCACCCGCCCTAGTGGGCGGCGTCCCGTATTTGCCAGGAATCAGTTCTCTTTGAATGACTTTCATGTTCTGGGATGTGATAGTTGAGAGGTATTCCCACGCGACTCAACGGTATTTTTAACGTGACACCATCACGGAACTACCTTTCGTCTGGCTCCTACCCTTCGACCTATCTGTCATGGGTGGCCCTACCAGGATCAATGAACTTACTCCTGCCAGTCCAGCTCTATGGGTCACAGGAACGCACAAGCCCTTCCACCACGTCAAGGTTGTAGTTCAAGGAAGGGTCGTGGTAGTAGTAACTTAAAATTATTCCTATTGGACGCGGGAGATCAGTTATGTTTCAAACAATGAAAAAAGGCGTCGTTTTGACCATTTTAATTAATTTGGATAAATTGCCTTCATGGAAAAAGGTAATAAATTAAGTGATAGTACACGCTATTATAAATTGAAACAGGTGTTTTATTCAATTTAATTTCAGTGGCCACAATGTAATCAACTTTTTTTTCTTGTGATTGAGACTTTTTTAAATTCAAAATCATATAAACCTCTGGGTTTTAGATGATATTTAATGAGGCCATTTAATTATTATTCTAAATGTCATTGTTACTTTTACCACAATTCTTACCACAAGCATTGATATAATAAAATTTTCCTCCTGTTCATTGAGTGTTTACATACCTTAAATCTTAGTACTTTTTATCATAGTAATTACAACAACAGAAAATTTATCTACGTCTCCAAAGTGCGTCTATCGTATTAGTACATGAGATCATTCTATTGTGGTAGTCCTGTTTAACACGTACCAATCTCAAATGAATCATATTAATTATAAGATAGAAAAAATAACGAACTAGGTATTTATATCATTCCTTCGAAAGATTATTGCAGAAGTTGTATTTTTATGGATCTGTATCAAGTGCATCGAGTCCGCTTGTGGGATCCATTGCCTATTTGATCCAGACTCCACAAGCCTTAGCCATGCGCTTCATCGGACCGACGTGACCCACCGTCTGGCGTTCACTGATCTTGATGAAGATGGCAGATTGGAAAAATCGCTCCGATCCGAATAGGGTTTCCTTGATGGCGTCCGCGGCTGTGCGCGCGAGGCTTACACCTGCCTGGCGCTTCCTCGCCATCCACCGCGCCCCGCAACGGAGCGACATGTGTCGAAGGCAAGAGTCCAATGAATGGGCGGGTGGCATGAAATTTGTGCCCCGGGATCGCTGCTGACGAGAAGAGTTGTCCCGAGCGCTCGGAGAGGGTTTTGTGTGCGGGGCGTGTGTTGTGGAATGGCGGGCGGGAGGTCGGGGATGGATGGCCAGAGGGATGGGAGATTGGTGGCGTTGTGGTGGGTGTAACATGGCCAGGGATCGATGGACTTAATACACTGGATACCTCTCTCGTAGACAATGGTAGACAAACAACTGGGAGAAATGCTCCTGTGTCCTCGTCGCCGTCTGAGTGAATTGATGGACCAGCGAATGGTTTATCAAGGCCCCTTCGGGGGTGGTGGTGTGGGCTAAGGCGGGGGTGCGGGAGGTGGGGGGAGTTGGGCGAAGTGGGCTTGATGGGCAAAGGGTCAGAAAGGGACCCGTATGTGATGTTGGGTAGGAGTGCTCTGAGGAGAAAATCGACCGAGTCAATTCGCCAGAAGTGTCAGTACTTCCCCACTCCTCCTCCACAAACTCCCCCTGCCCATCATTTCCCCCCTCCCTCTCACCCACTCACGCCTTCCCCTCCTCCCTCTTTCATTCAACTGTTCGTTTCCTTTTGTTTCGCTCACCCCGTGCTACACTCCTTCATTTCGAGCGTCCCATCCCACACCCCTGCCATACTTCTCCCCCTACCCTCCCTCTCCCCCTATACCACCACCTGAACCATTTCCTCTCTTCCCCCCTCCCACCTCCTCCCCCCAATCCAACTGCGCTTTGTTTCCAGATTTCCCTCCTTCCTTTTATATGCTCACTCTCCCTGAGAGAGAATTTCAGCCCTCCGTCATATTCAGGTACCCTTCCTCACGCATATATTTTTTCGCTCGCGCAAAAAAATGGAATTTCATTTTTGTTGTTATTTTATATTTTTCAGCCTTATTTTTTTATTATACCCAGATATTTGTGTCCTCTTTCTTATGTGGAGAGGTTTCTCATTTCCCCCGACCGCAATGACCTGCACTCCCCACACTTTAACGATAAACTGTCCTGGGTTTAAGGGAAAGGTTTGAGGGCTATTCAAGATAGCAATGCTCTCTGAGGAAAATGATATCTTTATTTACTTTTTCACCTCAGCATAATTTATGAATACGAGGAAACCTTTTGAATCACTTTGTGAATTCATGTTTGATAATCTGTTAGATATGATGCAGAACAGTCGAAACACGATGAATTCATATGCTATGGTATCTTCTATTTGGATTCATTTTAAAAAATACAAATATTTCTTCAACCAATCGGGATACCTAATATACCCAGAGGAGATCTCTGGCAAAGGGGGAGAAGTATTGATGCTATTAAATTCAGACGCTGAAAATCCAAAAAGAAGAACATCTATGTTTCTATAATGGACCACAAAAGTTTTAATACCCTGATGGTAAATTCATGTTTGATAATCAGTTGATAGTTCAGAGTTGAATTATTGTCAATTTATGTTTGATAATGAGTTTCAACAGACTATGAGGATACACTGAGTATGCCACATTGAACTAGACGGAAACTTTGTGTTCTCTACTGGCTATTTATGAACGTATCGCTGAAAAATGAATGTGAGTGTAGACTTTCATTATAAGGGACAGGAAAAATGTAGCACAAATATGTCATTGAGTCTACCGTTTGTTGGTAGGAGCCAGTATTGCTACCGGTTTCTCGCTGCTGTCCTCAACAGTGCTGATAGTGCAGCTCCAGCCCTTCATTGGCCACCTTACTATTGGGTCTGACGCCCTTGCATACGTCTCGGCGAGCAACAGACACTGCGGTGGATTGACAATCTTTCGCCTGGCCCTCGGACTTCGATCTAACAGGCGTGTGCGACCACCCTAAAGGGTTTCATCATTGCTCCCGCCACTCAGGGTCGGTCGAGAGAGCAGGTCTTCGTGCCGCGAGATTAGGTGGCATGAGTTTGCGACGCATTGTGTAGAAAAAGCTTCAGCATTCCTTTATCGCTGGCAACAGCCTCAGTGGTGAGTAATCTTCCCTTCTCCCTCAGCTTCATCTGCGGACAAAGCCTCCTTCCTCATTTGATAATATTCGTCAGTGCTGCTGATATTAAAAATGAGACTCGGCAGAGGCGGGAATTGATGCAACTCAGCATGAGACAGCGCATTACTCTTACTCCTGGTTCCTTAGAATGAATAGTGTGAAGAGTGTACCATGTTAATATTTTTACACAATTGAGATATCCACTTGCAACAAGATATTTCTGCACTGCAGGACGCCATATATTATTATTTATATTTATGTTTCTGTCATCGTTGAAACTACTTATTTTAGAATTGATTTTGGTTAATATATGTTAATCGGACGTTACTTATTTTTAATTTTCTATGGCAGTAATTTTCCGGGGTGGCTGAGAGAAAAAAATAGTTCATCAGCTAGCCAACGGAATGCATCAGCTGCACGGGCAGCATCATGGCTAATTGTAACATTTTATGGCTTCCCCAGAAATGAAGCATTGGCAAAAATGCTTTGAATGTTCCTCGTTAGCGGGCTTACTAATTTTCATGATATTTTATTCACAATCCGTTTTTTCCTCGTACGTTAGCCTTTAATTTGACGTGTATACTAAGCTTCCGCCCTTATCTGAAGTTCTATCAAACAAAATCTCTAAAATTTCCTTAATACTATTTTCCAATACAATGGCAACCCAAAATAAGTAAGCGATGTGAAAACTAATGTAAATGGAAGTCGGATTGGCTCCCGGTTTTACTCATCGAGGTACGCACCCATTTACATACATGTTTCACCCTTTTGTTTGTATTTCGAGTGTATTCGGCAGATTTTTTTTCTGGTGCCTAATCGCGTGCACAGATATTACGATCTATTACTTTTATAAAAACTGCCAGTGAAATTTGTCGTCAATTTGCTAGGATTTTTTTCATTCCAAAAAACTGCTTCTGTAATTCGTAATATCACCGTGCGTATTTTTTGACACCTGGACGTAAAAAGATGGCATTTGGTATTTATATAAGGAAAGCTCTGCTTATTTCGTGCCCTCAGTAGCTATCTTCCCACTGTCATATATTTGAATCCATACTGCTTTAGAAGCGCCGTATTTTCCCCATGCCTAAAAGCGCCGTACAGTGGTCTGGGGAGCGCATTTTTCCGGTCAAAAGCCTATAGTTCCATTTTTTAGGAATAAGTAGTTGTTTTATTACTTCATTATGTCTTCTTTTGTTTAGTCTTGCATTTATAAAGTGAATTTTAAACCATGAACATATATTCGATTACTTCTCGTGTAATTAATTCATGTATTCATGTGCAATGGGGAGCGCTTTTTTCCAGTCAAATGTCGACAGTACCATTTATTGAGAAATAAGCGGGTGTTTTATTACTTAAAGTTGCTATATTGTATTTAGTCTTGCATATCAAGTGATTTTTTAAATGTTCATATATTCCACATATTCCAGAATAATCAATTTCGATGTAATGGAGTATCTATGAATTTGCTGCTACATCAGTTGTGAATTCAATCCGTTAACGTGACTGCTACTCATCATACCAAAAAAATCTTAATTGAAAAGACAAAAATAATAAGCTGAAAATGAATAATACCCATCAAAATGACCGCTCTGGCGCTTTTAGGTATATCAACAATTATTTCGTAAGATATGCATCTTAGAATAAAAACGTTTAGCGAGTGGACGTAGGATGAACATTTATTAAATGTCACGAAATATCATTAGTTTTTATCCATCGCGAAGGAAATGGGGACCACTTGAAATTGAAAAACGGTCAAAATGACCGCTATGGCGCTTCTAGTGTTAAATATATTGTTTCTTATGTTTAATAGATTACCCGTATGAAATTATTTACAGCTCATTCACTAAATGGTTCTAAGCAGCTCAGATGGCTTACGGGCCTGCGACGTTTAAGATTGGATTCCAGGCTGCTCTCATAATGTTAGTAACAGCTTTCTTATATAGCTAAAAGCAATGACGGAGACCGTTTACATTTAAGAAAAACCGAAGCTGACGTCTCCAAGTCGATTTTATTTTCCATATGGACAATTCCTTTCCTTTCATTAGTGATCACTCAAACATTTGCTGCAATATGTCACATTATTGCTCGTCAGATTGTCGTTTTCCTGGATTCATTAATGATAATATCAAGCACCGATGCATCAATGATGCTTTATTTATTTTTACCTACCACAATTTGATTAAACGGGCTCGGCTAACGGTCAAGTTCCTGGGGATACCCCACCACTGGCCATCTTTTGGTATCCATCAGCCACAGGTCTTATTTTATGCTAAAATCTGCTTACTTGAGAGGATTAATTAAAATGCTAATGCATTTTAAGTAGTCCTCTCATGGGAAATGGATGTTGAAATATCTTAAATGGTGTATACCTTGTCTCATCATTTAGTGTACAAGTTCTTACTAATATATATATAATATATATATATATATATAATATATATATAAAAATATTATATTGGTAAATATTATATATAATATAAAATTGAGAAAAAATTGTAAATGTTTAAATACTTGTAAAAAACGCATTTATGAATTGCCACTAAATTTTATTTTTGGAATAGTTAGCTGAATATGTTTAGATAACGGATAAAAAGTTTCGGCCGATTCTGAGATGGATTATTTGAGAAAAGTTTATTAACAATTTTCTAAACTTTAGTAATTTACAACAATAGGGTATAGAAGAAAATAATTTTTTATTGTTATATTTGCATTCAATAAAGATTTATCTTTAATAAAAGCTTTTAATCATTGTTTTATGTCAATTAAAAGCGGAGATATAAGGGATAATATGATTTAAGGCACGGATTTTTGATAAAAATGCGAAAAAATTAAAATATGCATAGTTCATTCAAAAATTTTTATTTCACAAAACGGTTTGAGGGTATTAAGTTTGAGTTAATATTGTACCCATACACCAATTTTTATCAAAATCTGAGACCCTAAGGGACAAACGTTTGTTGAATTGAGGTGGAATGACCCATATATATATATATATATTTTTTTTTTATTACTTACCTGTTAACAGGGTAATGAGAGACTTTAATGCGGTGTCCTCTGAAGTCGATATTTTGAATACATATCTTCCTTTAATCCATTAAAAAAACTAGCATAGTTTTCCTAAATAGAAATAACAAAATTGCATTCTTGCTCAAAACGTGGCGACTGTAATTACATTTATTTAAAATTCTATTTCTTGTTTTGATTCATAGTAAGTAGGCACTATTTTTAATTCAAAGGTATTACTCGACTACCATAATAAACGACATATTGTTTTCTAAATGGGCACCTTATTGTATGAATGTAATTTTAGAACAGTTTTTACTTTATTTGTGTGAAAATATTGCAAAGACATGTAAGAGGGATGATATCCCGTTAAAAAATAAATAAATAAAAGGGGGAAATACCCATGTTAGGTGTTGCAGCGTTCTCCTCATGCACTGATTGCCTAGAAGGTTACGCTTTCTTTGCGTAACTAAGTGCCGAGTGGTTTGGTACATGCTTTATGAAAAACGTAGCATTGAGTACAGCTGAAATGGAACGTAATTCTGTATCATTCCACAAAGTCAACCGACAAAGGAATCGAAATGAGGAATAGGAGCTAAGGGAGTTGGGTGCGAGGATGTTTGCAGAGATTGAAACCCGGGATGAACTCATCCGAGGGTATTGAAATTTCCATTCCAAGAGAGAGGTTAATAGTGCCTCCTTAATATTTCGTTCGTGAATCATTTAGAAACTTAAATATTTTACCAATATCACCGCATACTTTTAATGTTTCTTCTTATATTCATTCAACACTGCTTTTATCTATCTGTCACGTGCTCTTTCTTTATCTCGCTCTCACTGCAGATCTAGCCTTACTATTATAAGTATGCTCTTAAGCTTTCATGAAAGATTTATTTAAAAACTTTTTCAAACCACAGACTTACAAACCACAGAAAGCGATCCGTTTTCTGTGGTTTGTAAAAGTTTTTAAATAAACCATTTTACAGAATGGAATACCACAAAGTTAGTAGTGAACTCATTTTATTTTCATGAAAGAGTTATCCCAGAGGAATGTCCTAGCGGCGCTCTTGAAAACGTCTCAGTGGGGCAAATTGAAAGCTGTAGCAAGAGTTTTCCGAGCGAAAGCGGGCTGGTGACGAATTGAGCCTTTGATGTTCCGACATTTTTGATTAAAATCTGGAGCACCGTAGCCTACGAAGCCCATCGTATCCTGCCTCAGTATGTCTTTTCTCTCATGATTCATTCCTTCCTCGACTCGACTCTTAGTTATCTGCTTTTTAACTAATTGACACCTTTTAAATGCAATATTAACTCAAGTTCTTGCCATCAATATGTAGATTTAATTGTCTGTAACATCACCGTGTAATTAAATTACGTAAGAACTAAGAATTACCAAATGAAATTTATATTTTGTGGACAAGATCGGATACCTATTATGTAACATTGCGGCAGAGGAGGGGTAAATTTATTGACTCCAAACTTGGTGAAATACAGTTAGTTTTGTTTTATTAAACCACCGTAGAAATTATGACTTATGTGTGAATTATGTGATGGATTACGCCATGCATAACCGGAAGTGCTGCACATAGAAACCTCTGTTTTGTTTACGCTGCATCACGTTATTCGACAGGTGAACGGGTCACATATTGTTCAATCTTAATTAGAGTACAAATAGCTGATGATAATTTTTAACTCTTTCTTCAAACTTACATTTGCGGAAAATGTTTTCAGTTGCGTAGGGTTTTGGTTCACACAATTATTAATATCCATCCGTCTATATTTCTTTAAAAAAGGCAGTTTGATTGCTACCACTCACCATTTTTAAGTACATAATATCGGCATGTATTTACTAAATAGGGTGTGTTATTACTACTATTTTGCATCATTAAACTCAGACAATATTTTAAATTTTCAAATTCGATAAACAGTTTACACCCGTGGCTATAAGATTACATTTTTTTGCTATTTCCACGCGCGGTGAGGTATTGGGGATTCGAGGGGTCTTGCCCACACCTCCCCGCTGAATACTCCTATGGCTGGGCGAAATACAATTTTCAAGTAACAAAGGCCAATATGCTATTATATCCTTCTCCTCCACAAAGAACGCCATTAGGGCGAGGGCACACTTGACTGAGTGCATCATTTCTTCTACCCCGCTAGCCACATCTCGAATTCTCTTCGGGCCCGTTGTCTCTCCTTACGTCGCCCCTGGGCCCCTGGCTCCCTCTCTTCCCCCCCTCCTAACCCCCCTCCCCTTCCCACCCACTCTCCCTCCCTGAAAACCCCTCCGCTTTGTTCTCCTCCTGCTCTCTCCCTCCCATTTTACTCCATTTGAGACGAATTTAGAGACAAATTTCGCGAGGGGCTTCGCCGGGCTGGGTGTGGGGGGAGAGGAGGTGGTAGTGGGGGGGCGGTGAAACGAGCAGGCCCACGGGAAGGGGGTGGCGGGGGAGGGATGTGCCGACGTCGGAGGGCGGGCCACTTCCGCCGAGTCGCTCTCGCGGAGCGCCAACCGAATCGTTTCCCGTGTTTATTTAAATGAACTGAGCGCGGCGTATATTCGAGAAGACTTTTGGAATTTATATTTTCCGGGCCCCTTGCGACAGCACATTGTCGTCGTCCCTGACAAGGCGACTTGATGGCCGCACCGGTGCGGATCCCTCCCTCCGCGGAGGACAAGCAATGCGGCAAGTTTCACGGATGGTAGTGGTGTTTGTGCGGCGTGAATAATTGGGAACCCATTGTTTAAGCGTAGGCAAAGTTTATGCAGGTGTTGATACGTGTGTTGCTTCGGCGAATTCCTGCAGTTCGCGTGACTCTTTGTTTCTTTTGGGTTCCAGAAACTTCAAGAAAGCCTTACTTTTTAACTTTTCTCCGACACTTTTACCTTTGAATTTCTTTTCTTTTGAGCTCTTCTGGAGTGTTATCTTTGCTTCTCTCATATTCAAAGGCTGTTGCGGCAAAGTCCTTTATTTGGAGGGCACCTAGTATTTCCACTGTTAAATACAGTTTCTTTGACTGCATTATGCCTTTACAATCTTGGAATACCCGTTCCTCTCAAGCCATAGACTCCTTTAACTTGCATTTGCACGGCGATTCAACTCCCTTTCACTCGGTCAACATAGCCCAATGAACATTCCTACGCTTTTCTTATTGCTTTATTACATAGGAATGTATTTCTAAAGTCATGGACGATTACTTATTTTTAGCAGCCATTATTTCTCTCTTTATCTTTGTATAAGATATATTGGGTGTTATATATATTGTACGATATATTGGGTGGTTGCAATAATGGTGAGCGCTAACTGTTAGCATTTTAATTTTTGGAAGATCCTCATCCATAACTATATAAGTTGGTATTCCTTGTCACCGCTGATAATGTCTGGTCTTTTTAATATTTGTCTCACTTAATTGATTTTTCTTGGGAAGATATCGCTTCTGGACATTGAAAAAGTAGGGCTGGTGCCAAATTTTACACATCACTAGGGGTGGTGTGGTGTGGTAGCTATAATACAGGCTTCCCGTCCCATTGATCTGGGCTTGAGCCCCTTAAGATGCGAAGAGTCTTCATTGGATAACCGATCCGTACTTCGTCGCTATGTGAAGAGCACTTAAAATGCAGTACTCCGTCCGTCGGATTGGGCGTTAAACTGCAGTCCCCTTTGCGACCATCGTTAAGAGCTAATGCTGATGCCGGGTTTCTATCCACCCTTCCTCAGTTACCCAAATAATCCTTCCCTCATATATGTGAAGTTGTCGGGCTTGACTTGATGGAACCACGTCCATATTTGAAAATAATTTCACATTGTAAAAATTCCATAATACTTACAATTTATTCCGACCCAGGTTTCGACTTTACCTTGATAATGACTGTACAGTCGAAACCTGGGTCGGCATAAAGAAAAAGCATTTAGGTATTTCAGCAGTGTGAAATTATTTTTAAACCTAATCCTTCCCTCACCAACCTACTCGCCCCTCCTCACCAGCGCAAATGACCTAACGTTTCGGTCAAACAACCAACCAATCATACATCGCCTCGCCCCTTCTGACAACTTGGCTCCGCGCCGAGCACCACGTGACGAAAGCAGAAATGGAATCTGTTTCACACCATTTCCCTCGGCCGTGAAGTTGAAGGGTTTGACTCCGTCGCCCAACCCATGTAACTTTAGCGGGAGGAAGTAGTCTTGCTCGAGAGAGTATGGATCAAGGCCGAGAGTGGAATGAGAGCGATGGATCAAGGGCGGGCTAGTTTTGCTATTTTTTTACTCGTTCAGGTAGTCTGAGTGTCATTTTTCCATAAGATACACCACATTTGCATGTTATATCAAAATTTAGGCTGTTGTAATAAGCACAAAGTGAATACGGTGACATCAGTGATGCAAAAACTCTTTTATACCACGGAATTTATTATAAATCACATGATATATATACTTTTTAAAATAACTGGTTTTTTTCACCCCGTACGCTGAAGTTGCCTTTACAATGGAATTTGTTTTTCAATGTTTTGAAAAATAACGCGGTGAGTAATGCATTCATTCTTAAAAATAATTTAAAAAATATACTAGCTATCCATGGTTCCATTTATTACGCGATCTATGCATAAATTATTTCTCGTTATTTTTATAATGTCTTCGGAATCACACTCGTTCCATATCTCATGGATAACTATTTATATTTTGCAATTATCTCGCAACGTTATGTAGTGAGTAGCTGATCTTTTTCTACCATTATATATATGGGACCCTTTTCTTGTTAGCGAAGATAGTTCATTGAACTTTACGTGAAATGATCTCTCTCTCTAAATTCCATGGGAAATCGCCACCAAAAAAGGTTCACGCGTAACGATCTATTTTACCAAGATACCGTTCTGATACATGGGTTTACGAAATGCAATGGTTAAACTCCCTCTAGCGTTATTGAGGATTTGCGACAAAACACAACGCTTGAGGTGCAATTTGCATGGAAGGTTGCATTTGCAACTCCTAGCGGTAAAACAATCTTTTATTTTTTAAAGCAATATTTTCTACTTCCAATCGACGATCGATCAAAGAATCGCCTCCTTATCGACTCATTTACCAATGGATGTCGTTTAACGTATCTTACGGAATAGAAAATTTGACTTACAAGTCAATGGAAGAGGTAAAATATCATAACATTTCGCTAACATGTTTATTTAGTTGCAGAGGCAGTACCTACTGCGGATTTCCTTGGTTTTGGGCTGAGATTCTTAGATTTGAGTTTTCAGACTCGCGTATGTTTCAGTGATCGAGTCTCGGCTAGTCGTAGCCTATTTGGCAGGGAAACCAATTATCGTGAGTATGGAATGTGAGGCGTCCGGCGTATCTATGCACCAGCTCCATTTGCAACGCCATGGGACGACTGGTCGGGGGTCTGAGTAAACGTAATTCGAAGCAAAGCTCGGGCATCTGAGCCAAGGAGACCTAGGCCACCATGGTAATGGAAGTGTAGTATGCTCGAGGCAACAGCGAGCGATCTTAGGGAGTACATTCCAGAGGTCAATTAAAGATAACACTTAGCGAGCATTTTTGTTTCAAATTCAACTAATGTTTGTGCTTAGGTTCCAACTAATTCTTGAAACAATGATGTTAGACAATTACACTGTTGCTAAATCTAAAAAAAATAGAACATATTTTCAATCTAAAAATGAGATCTATAGAGAGGTTGGGCAGTTTTCAAGATTTTAGCCAGCTCTTATTGTTATTTTGCTTAAATGTTCACAGGAAGTTATCTATACTTACAATAAGGCTCAAGAATTTCGCTTATTTTCAGGGAATCTACTTCCTAGAAAAGGTTGTAATTTTTACCTGTAATTCAATAAACACTTTAATATAAAAGTTTACTTCCGTAAACGGGAGAAAACCATTCATGTGGTGAACGGTGTGCTATTTTCAGTCCTCTTAAAATATGGACACGCTGTGATACACTTGAATGCCTTCCCTCCCTCTCCGCAAAGGTGAACCTAAATCTGAGGCATTAATTAGCTAAGAGTAGCGTAAGCTATTTACGGAAAGCTATTTACGGATAATTTGTCTCAATGTCTTAGAGCATTTGAGAGCATACATTTTTCCCTTGGTAGGTGATATATAATGCATCCCATGAAAAAATATTTCTCAATGAATGGGTGTGTATCAAAGTTTGATGGTTTTTGCTATCATGGGGTGGGTAATGTTTTACGGTTATCAAGCTAGCATTCCTTCCCATAGAATCAAGGATGACAAAATAATTATGTTAAATTATAGTATGTTGAATTCATCTATGACTCAACTCAGTTACTCCGTGACGTCTGGCTTAAAATGGATATCTTCTATGATTCGAGTACTGTATAGGCCATAGGAGAGTCTCTATTGTAACATTAACGCACTTTTTTTTCGTCGCTTACCGAAATTATGCATATTTTAATCGTTTGAATTTGATGTTATTGGAATCGGGGAGAGTAGAATCTATGACAAAATCGGCATTACCAAGAAATTATTATCCACTTATTATGTAAAATTCCGAAACGGTAAAATGCGAGCTCTCAAGATTTCATTTCTAAACGTTTCCGATAGTAAAATAAGCTCTTAAGTCACAATGAGACTCATTTAAGACACGCGCACATCAGTATAGGAATAAGATGCCCCATGTTAGAGTGCAACAAGGTAAACTTTTTCACGTGCATAATTAATTCTACTTGAGATCACCTCTTTGTGTTGCCTACAAGTTTATCCATAATTTCTACGGCAAGTAATCCAACATGCTTAGCAGTCCTTCATTTGCATACAAATTCTGCATCTACACGCGACCCTGCAGGGGGTATCGTAGGGGTTAAATAAGTATGCGGGTATGATTTCTTATTTCTCTTTTCCTCATCTCGTTTCCATCCTCTGGATGCAGCTCTTTGAATAGTGGAGTGGTGCGGTCCATAGGGGCGGCAACGAGCACCTCACCACTGCAGTCTAAAAAACAATTGATTATAAAAGTACGGCCAACTTTTCTATTGTCCCATACTGCATCCATTTGGACACGAGGCGATACAAATTGTGAGTTTTTGCATTAACTCTTGCTTGCTTATTCCTATTAAGAAACTCTTTGAGTAAAACCGATGGAAACTAATGAAGGGGTGTACGGGGTAGATTGTTGGTACGAAGTCCTGAAAACATTTTTTATCGCACGTTTTTTGCATGGAAAAAGCGTGATGATTTTTTTTTCTATTTCTTCGATTTTCAATCAAAAATTCAACTGGTAAGTATTAGTTGTGTCACGTTTTATTGGACTATCATTACGATAACTCTTCCCTTAACTCGTTCTCTCCCACTTCTCTTAATGACCCCCATATCGAGTGAATACTACGTATCCTAGTGATATCGAATTAATACTTGAGAAGTAAACCCCGTGACTCTTTTGAGATAAAAAAACGTATGCTTTCCCGAGCACTTAATTTATAAAGATAAGTCTCTCACCCGGAGTCTTAGCACATTTTGTGGATTGTGTCCCTTGAGACCGGGAGCACTTAACAGCTGTGGAATTACCAGAGTCGGTTAAAAAAAATATGAGCCCCGTAAGTGATTATGCGTGGCGAGGGATAAATATCAACGGTTAAGCCGTCTACTACCTCGTTGTTTTCGTCGCCTCGCGCAATGAACCGACGTCGGCGTCGGCAAACACAGCACCGCCCGCAAAGTTTGCCGTACTTTCTAATCTGGTGGTTGCCCGCGGACGGCTCCCGCGTCGAGAAGAAGCTCTCCCCCTCACTCTCGCGCGCGGAACAATTTGTTTCAATCCCCGGGAAGCAGTCTCGTCGTCGCTTCCCGCAGGAACGGAACAGGGACCCCTCAGCACTCCGCGCGCAATCCTTTGCCGTCGTCACACAATCCCCCCTGCCATACGTCCCTTGAAATCCGACCCCATCTCCACCCCCCGGCCACTTTCTCACATTCGCAAAGCGGCACATTCCCTCCCAACATCTGCATACGACCCGCCGGGCCGCCGCGAGGTCATGTGGCAGGAGGTGTTAGGAGACCAGCGATAAAAAAACTGAGGGTACAGTCAAGGAAGTTGGTAGTGGAAAAGGACGGAAAGTGAGATTTATTTGACGATATAATGTGCTATCTCTCTATTTTTTGTTGTGATCATTAATAGTGCACGGGAGAAATTATTCTTAAAAACGCACTCGTTTGACTGAGAATTTCTCTTATTTTTGTCAGTCCTACACAAAGGTTAAAGAAGAGTGTGGATGTCGTTTTGACGCATGAGAGTCTGTATTTTTTTTACGAAAAATAAACCATCTAACATGGCTTTTGCGCGCAATTTCTCAGTGATTTTATGAATCGAGTAGTTTTTATTTTATAATTTTTTTTCCATTTTGTATTTTACAGGTAAAAATTATGTATTGTAGTACCTCGACAATTCCATCTACTAACGTTTTCGGTGATTTATGAGCACAACTGATCCATTAAATATTGCCCATTACGTACTCTAATGGCTTCATTGTGATATTTTGCCGCTTGGTTCTATCTATTCTCTTCTTTAATCTACGGTCTTGCAGTTGGAGTGGGGAATATTGACTGCATTATTTACATTTAATTCCTGATTGATAAATATTTATGCTTACTCTAGATCCGTGTAGTTCCTAATAAACCCAGTAATCCTTGCCCAACGATAACGGATAACGCTCGAGTCTCTCAAGGCTCCTAATCCAGTTGTTTTAACAGTTTTTTGCACTCAGCGTTCACGAGCGGCAGTTAATTTTTATAAACCGCGCGTCTTTCCTGGCTATTTTACTGGTCTCGCGGACTGAATCTCTCTGGCCTGTGTCCCAGATGCTTGCGGCGTTCTCAAGTTGTGGCCCAACGAGATCGAGATAACCATTTATTCTTATTTATGGATAAATTATAATTCTCCACAGAAAAATAAAAATTTAATTGCAACCTAGGTTTCCATGTATTCAAGCATTATCAGGTATGATAAAAAGAGTGAGATCAGGAAGGAAGTAAATACGATAAGGAAGTGAGTTTTTAATCATGGTCTTATCTGATGAGGATTTAATAAAATGAAACCCAGGTGGTAATTTAAGTTTCATTTATTGGTGGAAAATAGCACATCCATAGTATTCAAATCCCACGCAATACCACTTGGGTTTTCGGGATTCAACACTCACCTATTTTATCGTCCAAGGCTTTCCAACTGTTCGCCTTACGAATCCCAGTCCATTACTCATGTGAGAATAGCGGCTAAATGTAAAATGAGGAAACTTCATAGCATGCCTGGAAGGTTGACGCTTTCAGTGTGGTAAATTTTACTGATGGAAAAGGTGACGTCTGATGCGATAATCTTACTGTTTTGGAACGTAGATGCTTGCGGTATACTGAGGATGTTGCATAAAGAGAGTGCGATAACATCTCTCTTTCGTTTTAATGTCCAAGGGCCTTACAATCGTTCGCTTTATGAATTCCATTCCGTTAATCCCTTTTAATGCCAGGTGCTCTGAGTTCGGCACATAACTCTGAGTCATCTCGGCTCATTTTCCGATGCCCAATGCACCGAATTCACTACATTAAAAATTGAAAAAACATTGTTTTGCCGTTTTTATTTCGTTTCTATTACCTCCTTTATTTTACGACATGAAGGAATAAAGTTCTTTCTAAGCAATGAAAATTTCGGTCTACGAAGGGTTAAGGTATTTACTTCTAGCGAGATGGCGCTATGCAACAAATTGAATGTATTCTGTCTCTTTACGAAGACGAAGGTCGGAAATTTCGGTTTATGCCAAAATATCACCCACGTATTGCACTACTTATCGAAATATTTTCCTTTAAACATAAGCTGTTTTCCATAAGATTTGGTACGTTAGCGCGCTCGTTAGAGACACCAGGAAGTTCTGACACAAAGTTCACGTCAGAAATGCAACTTAGGGTATTTCGTAATTTTGCTCGGTTATTTTTCTAATGAGTACATTCATATTTCACATTAATACTTTTTATGAAATCTCAATAAAAATCTTCGGTTGTGATGCCGTTCGGTGCACGGCACGAAACTTTTCAGTGAACCCCTCAAATATATACCTACATAAAGTTAATTGCTGAGTATTTAAACCATAAAGTAAAAGTTTTTTTGCATAAATATTGCTGTATATTTGATTTGTGCTTATTAAAACTGCTAAAATTTGAAGTTTAAAGTCAATTATGGTGTCTTTAATGACTGGAGAAAATCTCGCTTGAACTACATTAATGCAGTGCCGTAAGTGCCCTGGATGTGCTTTCCCCACGATAAGTCCGAAGTTTATGGTATTGCCCAGGTAATTGACTTGGCCCTCTACAGTTATACCTACTAACCTCAACTTTATTGTGTTTTTCCTCTTCCCCCCCCCCCACCATGAACTTGCCCGTGGCCAGCGTTGGGATCTCCATCCGCCCTTCGCGGAAACCACTCCCCCCCCCCCATCCACCGTCCTCCGATTTCTGGAACATGCTTGCTTTATTTTTTTATTCGCTGCCATATTCCACCCCAACCTTCGCCCCCTCCACCAGCCCATTTCCCCCCATGGATCGTTTGTTCCCGGCTGAAAATAACCCCGGATGGCAATATTAGATAAACTCCGCCCGATCGATGAGACGTTCCAGTGATCTGCTTCTCTCGCGACGGTCTTTATTTTGCACGTGACCACTTCCCACCCCCCCCAAACCCCCCTCTCCATTCACGCTCACTCGTTCACCCCTCGTCCGGCAAGCGGTGGTACGTCTTAGGACGACCGCCCGGATTCCCGTCTCAAGAAGAGCCGCAACTCCTAGGTGAACCTTTTCTTCTCCACGACACCTCCAACGGAGGCACCCCGCGACCAGTCAGGTTAGGTCGCGGATGAGTCACGAGGAACTGCAATCCGAAAGGGTGAATCCGTTTGAAACTCTTTTCGTTTCGCTTCCTAATTTTCCTTTTTCGAATGTTTTCCGCTATTATTAACACTACTCTCATCTGAGTCCACTTACCACCGCGCGAGTCGCCTCAGGGGCGTGTAGCAGAGGGTGCTAGAATACCTGCGATGCAAAGGGGAGAGAATAAGGAAAAGGTAGGGTGAGTACGAAAGTGAAATGGAAATAAAAGATAGGGGGATGACGAAAGTGAAATTGCGTTTGAACGGATTGCATTATAACGGATATGCATTTCATAAATGTATAATATTAAATTGTTTTCGTGCCTATCTCTGTTTTTTTAGCCACTAATGGTGCGTGGATGAAGGAATTTGCGCACGTATCAGTTGGACAGTATATTTCTCTTGTCTTGCCGCTTCTGTCAGCTCTAGAGGTGAAGTGCAGGGTAAAAACTGTCATCATTGTAACCCTGTAACTCACGTAGTCTGAAATTTTCAAGTAATTTCAGCGTAGCATGTAGCCTTTTAACGCCTACTCTATAGTGCATCAATTACATTTTAAATCTTTTCACTTCGAGTCTTTGTACTTTCGATTTTTCTATTGAATTATTACATTGGCTTTCTTGCCTTTATTAATATTAAACCTCTGATTTGATTATGTCTAGCTGATTGTCAATGCAGATGCATGATATATTTTAATGGCATTCAAATGCTCTGACCGTCAAAGTTTTATTCTAGTTTATGTAAGCTAGAAGGGAGCTATTTAGAACGTTTCATTTTGACATTAACTGTTGAGTCGTTTGCCAAATATAATTTTGGTATTAACATTCCATTTGAAAATTAGATAACCTCCCTATTAAGGGATGTTTTAAACCAGGGTTCATTCCAATTTAATCCCAACAATTCTGTCAATGTACATGAGTAAGTTATGTGTAAATCATAAAACACATCCAAATTCGTCATTATTTCATCATCAAATTTCATTTCATCGCTTAGTGTAACGGGGCCTTTAAAATTACTCAATTTGTAATAAGCGTTCAAATTACTGTTCATTTGCATAGAAATTAGTAAAATATGGCTAATTCAGAGAAGAAATTGGTGCGAAATGGATCGTAACTTCTCGACGGAACTGCGCTCTCAGGGTATTACGCAAAGAGAATTTGCTCAGACTTTGTTTACAAAAATATTTTAGATCAAAGTTTAACGTTCTCCTGCCCTCTGAAAGCATTCATTATTTCATTTTCTCCGTTCTTCGGGCAGAATTTCTCACTTTAGTCGCACCAACCCCGTCCACCAGCCTTCATGACGCTATTTCGTCCCTTTCTTATATACATATATGCGCCATATTCCTAGGCCATAGTGACGGGCACACGGAAACGACAAACGAGTGGAAGGCGTATCTCTTTACGGCCCCTTCTTCGGGGAAGTACACTAAAACCATGCTCCGCATTATGAGTTCCAATCCCCCCACCTCACCCTCAGCCCTCGATGACGTAACGTCCGCTCACCACGACCCCCCCGACCCGTCCCCCGCCTCCGGAGTAATCAAAGCGCCCAGCGTCGACTTCCGGGCGAGGAGATAGTAGCGGAATGTTTTTTTAATTTTATTTATTTTCAAATAGAGATACAAATTTTTATGCAAATGCAAATGTTAATTTAAGTGCACATTGATCACAAGAGAGTTTACAATATTATAGTATGATTGTATTTTACAATCGAGTCCACCAAAGTCCTAAAGTTCATCAGGTTCAAGTACGCGTACTCTTTTTACAAGTACGCATCGTTCTCGCATAATATACAGCATGTAAGAATGAATATAGCAATATTTTTTCTTAAAACTCGTTATGAATATGTACACTTCAAAATGTATGAATTATATTTTTTGCATTCCATATTTATTCAACTTTAGGTAATTTCTCAACTATATTTTACAATCGAGTCCACCAGAGTCTTAGGCTCGTCAGGTAGTGCTCTTTTTACTAGTACACATCATTCTCACGTAATAAGCATATAAGAATTTTAATTCCTATTTAAGAATAATTTTTATTCTTATATGCTGTGTATTATTCTATACTTATATTATTATGTAGAGGATATACTTTTAATAATATATTCTCTTTATTTTAGTTATGAATGAACACACACCTTTATATATATTATAGTTTAAAAATTATAATTTTAGCACCAGGTATTTTATCAACGTTTCTTTAGCTTGTGAAAGAATGTTTTGCTATTTTATATCAGATGGTCAATGATGCCTGTCATCTGACCTATTGAAAGTAGGTGTAACTACAATACCCAACCTCTACAGCTAGTCCAGTATTTTGACCCCGCATAGAACTTTTTTCTAATTGTCATATCATACTCTTGTTTTTATGTTTTTTATAATGTCTAACAAAATACTGTTCTAAGAAGTAATAATAATTTATTACTCCACACATATAATTACAATGTAAATTACTCATAATTTGGAAATTTAGGCAGGCTCTATGGTATCAAACTTATGTGAAGGCTGCCATCCGAGTTTCCAATGCATTGATCCTGGAAATAACTTCAAATTCTAATAATTAATGCCTAAATACTTAAATTAAGTATTGCGATGCCTTTATTCACAACTATAAAACAACACAATTAAAATATATTTTATACCAACTTAGTCGAGAATATATTATTATTATTATGCCAAGTGGCCTGAAGTTCTAATAAAACACGAGTCAAATATTCATTATCAAATGTAGATAAGCCACCGTAGCATGTAGCAAATATTACTCGGCTTAATTTCTTTTAAATACATTATTTAGAAAGCTTTATTTAACGCAAGTTCCCCGGATTCCCGGAAATCTTGACTCTTTTTTTTCATTTTGTAGGACCACTGTGCGACGACTCTTAATCTTTGGAAATACGTGAGTCTTCCTAACTTTGCCTAAATTTTAACTTGCTTTGATATTTTTTCTGTCTTCACTTGCTAGGTTTTGGGCGATACTCGTATTTATTACCCCGGAGGCAGTAATTTTGAGTGGTCAAGGGATATAAGTTGTAGGAATAATAAAAAAGCAAGTTCCGTTTCCTCTATTTACGAGAATATCTTCTTTGGGAAGAGTGTAACTACGGCTTTATAGAAATACACCTGTGAGAACTAAAAAGAAATATGACTACAGTTTACGTTGCCCTGCTGAATGATGGCGCAAATTCACGCATAATAATTCCACAAACATAATGATCTACCTAATAGTTATAACTGTATTATAATCGATCTCTTCCATTTTCTCACTACCCAGTAATAGTAGATGATCTGCTCTGGGTTTCAATTACATACCATTCCGTTGAAATAAGAAGAAATGTTAGAATATCACTCATTCCTGCTTTGCTTAAATGTTTAAGCACAAGACAATGTCATATTACCATAATAGAGAGGGCATGAATGAATACGCAGTCCTTAAAATCTATTAAAATACTAAGTAATGTAATATTTGTTTGTTTTTTATAAAAATATAACATTATGAATGGAATAAAATGCCCTTGAGCACTGAAGATGACTGCTTCAGGAGTACAACATATGAAGAAAATTCAGGGGTTTTAGTGTTAACATACGTGGAACGCTCAAGAGGAGGCTTCGGTCACGACGGGGGGAGGGGGGCGGAGCGCGACCCCCCTTCTCCCTGCCCCCGTTCGTCGCCATTAATTCCTCGTCGCCCACCGATGCGTGGGGTTGACGTCGGTCCGCCGAGGGCAATCCCAACCAAGTTTCCTCCCGGCCGCCGTGCGAGCACTCTCTTGATGCGTGGTGCTTATGGCTCCTTAACTAAGTGCCAGGGCAGATCGGGGTGGACTCCGAGGCTGTATATATCGCGACCCACCATTAAAGCGCGTCCATCCCCACCGGCACCCGCAGAAGCATTAGCTCGGAGGGTGGCTTCGCTCTTTACCGTGCGGTCCCAAGCCTACTGACTTTCTCGCCGGCTATTTGCGCGAAGGTTCTCTGCGGGGCAGTGGAAATTTTCCTCCCTTTATTTTCGAGGCTTTTGTGCGGCTGGACAATTATCGCACATTGCGCTGCCCCGCGGCCAACGGCGTGGCCGCCATTTCCCTTTAGCTCACTTTAGACGGGCGCCGGCGCCGAGTTCTCGGCCAACTCTTATTTGTTGCCGGCTAGCCTTCCACCGCTCCACTCAAGTAATTGACTTATCAGATATTGTTGCCAACTATCCCCACGAGAAGAAATGACACTGGAGTAATGTCTACAGGGCGCAGTGCAACAAAGTTGGGGTGAACGTAATAAGTTAGGAGAGCACACGTCCTACTTTTTGAGCCTTTTAGCTGCAATTGAACGGTATTTCTGTGAATGGATCGCTCGTCTTACTTTACTCTCACTAATTCACCAAGTTTTTTTCTATTCTGTCTCAAACAACAAACTAAACAGTTTTAAGACGAAGGTACTTTTTATTCATGCATTTCAGTATGAGAGAAGAACAGCAAGTCAGAGTCGACTAATATTCGTGGGTTTTATGATTATAAATTCGACCTCCACTTTATTAAAACAGGAAAGTGTAAACATTTTCATCATCTTTACAGTAATCTACCGGTTAGAGGTAGGTTGTGATGAAAGTCAGAGAATATCCAGCGAACTCTTACACGTGCTGTGCCCTTTCTACCTCTTGTATTTCTTCCTTCATCTCACCATAAGTCCTACCTTTCTTCATCCCGTCCATAAAACCGATTCTCTTCCTTCCCCTTCCCCGCTTACCCAACATCCTTCCCTCTATCACGACCTTCAGCAAACCATTGTCCCTCATTACCCCTTCCAGCCACCTACCCTGCCTTCCCCTAATCTCATCTATAAGTTTCCTCTCCTCGCCCACCATGTCAAGCACTTCCTCATTTGTCTTCCTTTCCGTCCAACGCACCTTCTCCATCCTCCTCCACACCCACATCTCAAAAGCCTTCAGCCTATTTTCGTCTTCCTTTCTCAAGGTCCACGTTTCTGCCCCATACAACGCCACACTCCATATCAAGCTCTTCACTAGCCTCTTTTTTACATCCTTACTTAAGGTCCCCGTCATCAGCTCCCTTCTATTATTGAACGCTTCCTTCGCTAGCGCTATGTCTTTGTCTTTGCTAGTGCTATGGCTCCTAATGTCTTTGCTACTATGTCCTCTTTCTTCTAGCGTACTACGCAAGTAATTAAATTGTTCTACTTGCTCCAGTTTGTGACTTCCTACTCTTTATCACCAGCTTCGCTTTCTTTGTCCTACCAAATCTCATTACTTTTGTTTTCCTATTATTTATCTTCATTCCGTATTTCTCACACTGCTTTTCCAGTGCATCTACTAAAGTTTGAAGTCCTTTCGATGACCGACTCACCAACGCCTGGTCATCTGCGAATCTAACCGACTTTATCCACTGGCCTCCTACTTTCATTCCCACGTCTAGCTCATCCCATGCCTCTCTTACCATTTCCTCAGCATAGATGTTAAAAAGTAAAGGCGACAACGGGCACCCTTGCCGCACCCCGCGACCTATAACTGCCCACCCTGATTCACCGTCCGCTACCCTTACATGAGCCCTCTGCCCCATATATAAGTTTCGGATGAGTCTCCTATCACGCCAATCTATTCCTATTTTCCCCAGTATCTGCATTAGTTTCTCCCAGCTTACTCTGTCAAACGCCTTTTCGAAATCTACAAAACAAGCGAAAACATCCTGATTATGCTCTATGTTTCTATCTATAAGTGTCCTCATTACCGCAATCGCATCTCTGGTTCCCCTCCCCTTCCTAAACCCAAATTGGTCATCGCCTAAATAGCACTTTGCTCTGCTCTCCAACCTTCTATTTAGTATTCTAAGCAACACTTTTGCTGCGTGCGAAATTAAACTGATTGTTCTATACTCCTCGCATTCTGACGCTTTCTTCTTCTTCGGGATAGGTATTAATACTGTTTTCACGAAATCCTCTGGCCATACTCCTTCCTCGTAGATCCTGCGAATAAGTTCGAAAAACGATTTTCTCCCCCTACTACCTAGATTCTTCAGTAGCTCCGAAGGTAGGTTATCGGTTCCCACGGCTTTTCTACCCTTCATCTCTCTTAGTGCCCTCTCTATTTCACTCTCAAGTAACTCTGGTCCGAGGTTATCTTTATCTATTGTTCCTTCGTCCTCTAGATCTAGGCTAAGGGGTCTATTCTCGCTGTCATATAGCTCCTCTACGTATTCTCTCCACCTTTCTTGGATATCTTCCTGTTCGATTAATATCTTTCCTGTTTTGTCCTTAACCTTTGGAATCGCTTGACCTCTCTTACCACCCGATAACATTTTCACCTTGGCGTACAAAGCGCCCACTTCCCCCTCCTCCTGCATCTTTTCCATTTGCTCACATTGTCCCTTCAACAAATTTTCTTTTGCCCGATTGGTCACTCGCCTGAGTTTATTATTCAATTTCTTGTACTTCCTCTTCCCTACGTCGGTGTTCACGTTTTTCCATATCCTTCTCTCCTCCATTTTCTTTATCATTTCTTCTGTAACCCACTGCTTCTTAACTCTCTTCTTTTCCACCGTTCCTATTGTTTTCTCTGCCGCTCTTGCGATGCCTGTTTTTATAACCTCCCATCTCTTCTCTATGTTTCCCATCCGCTTCTCTTCACCTATGTTCTTTTCTACTAGCTCTTGGTATTCCCTCCTTTTCAACCCTTTCAGTGCTTCAAGGTTCCACCTCTTTTATCTTCCTACCTTTACAAAGCCTTTTGAATCTAACTTCACACTTCATCATCACCAAGTTATGATCCAAGTCCGCATCCGCCCCTGGATAGCTACGAGAGTTTTTTACACTGTTCCTAAATCTCTGCCTCACCATTATATAATCAATTTGGTATCTCCCAGTGTCACCCGGCATTTTCCATGTGTACCTACGCCTGGGGTGATGTTTAAACCAAGTGTTTGTCACTACTAATTTATTTCTTCTACAAAATTCAACTGCCTTTTCCCCGCGATCATTTCTTCTTCCTAACCCAAACCCTCCTACTTCTAATCCGTCCCTCCCTTCTCCCATCACTGCATTCCAGTCACCCATCACTATTAGGTTTTTCTTCCCCGGCACTTCTCTAACTCTTTCTTCTACTTGCTCGTACACCTCTTCCACCTCTTCCTCCCTATGGTTGCTCGTAGGCATGTATACCTGGACCAGTACGAAATTCGTCGGCCGTGCTTTTATTTCTACCACTAGTATCCTGTCGCTCACCTGTTCAATGTTTCCCACCTTCAGTCCCAACTTTGTGTTCAGTACCATGCCTACCCCCCGTTGACTCTCATCTCCCCCACTATAGATCACCCTGTAGTTATCACTCCAATAGTCCCCGCTATCCTTCCATCTAACCTCGCACAATCCCAAAGCATCTATTTTTCCTTTTTCCATTTCCTGCTTAATATTTTCAAGCTTCCCGGCCCTCATCATGGTCCTTACGTTCCAAGTTCCTATTTTTACCATTGTTTTCCTCATCCTCTTCCTCTTTTTCTTCTCCCTCCTTTCCCTTGTATCTTCTGATGATGATTCTGTGCAAGGATTTCGTGTGATGACGACCGCGGAGGCCTTGCCTCCCCCGCTGCCGGGCACGACACCCGCCCTAGTGGGCGGCGTCCCGTAGTTGCCAGGAATCAGATCTCTTTGGATGACTTTCATGTTCTGGGAAGTGATAGTTGAGAGGTATCCCACGCGACTCAACGGTATTTTTAACGTGACACCATCACGGAACTACCTTTCGTCTGGCTCCTACCCTTCGACCTATCTGGCATGGGTGGCCCTACCAGGAGCAATGTACTTGCTCCTGCCAGTCCAGCTCTAGGGGTCATTAGAACGCACAAGCCCTTCCACCACGTCAAGGTCGTAGTTCAAGGAAGAGGTAAACATTTTAATGGATAAAAAAAAACAGAGCCTTACAAAAGCCAGGAATTAAGATATTCATGACCTTCGCTAAAATTGGCGATGAAATAATGGATAAATTGCCAAAGGAAACATTTTTTTTCCTGCGACAATTTATCCAAGCAACCAGGACATTTGAAGTGGCTATTTGAAGTGACATGGCTAGTTAAGTCTCATGAATATTCAATAGCTCTTTTGAAGGTAAATATTGCGTCATACTTTTCGTTTGAACAGAAATATATAAAACTCTAGACAGCTGAATCGAAGGTTTCCGTATAATAAAAGGTTAAAGTATACTTTATGATATCCACCATTCATTTTAATATCACTGCTCCTTATGGTTACATAAGTATCATCAGAAGTACACCCGATGTTGGCTTAACGGCCGAATCTGTTAGAGCCCTCACAATGAATTGAGGATGTCACGGAGTTTACTTTTTGCTTTTATAATGACAACCGTCCACAGAGTTGAACCACAAAACCTTTGTTTTTTCCAATTTTGAGGATACCGAGACTAGCCTCGGTAGTTTGTTTTTTTCGAAAAAATATGATGAAATTGGTTGATAGGTTGTGTGGAGAGGCTAATGACGAGGTTATCTGCACATTTAAAGACTTGTAGGTAAAGGAGGTGTGATACCGGCAGTGGTGAAAGCCAGGTGTCGGCATTAATATTATTGTTAAGGCAATCTATCGGTTATGATAGGTTTAATTGGAAGTGCGTAAAAGTCCTCTTGATTATTACATGCGCAGGGCCCTATCTTACTATATATTTTCTTCATCTCAACGTGCGTCCTACACTTCTTCATCCCATCCAGAAAGCTTATTCTCTTTCTTAATCTTCCCCGGCATGGTGTAGCCCTAACAATTTGGCCTGTTTTTTGTCCCTCCATCACTCCAGGCTCCTTGAACGTGTCTCCTGATGGTGAAAGCTGTACCGGGGAGTTCTCACCCATCTCCCGACTTCCTACCCTCTACTTCGGCCTTGAGCAACACTTCACCCCTCATCACCTCCTCCCCAGTGGCGGATCCAGGACCATATCTCGGGGGGGGGGGATCCAGGGGGGGATCCAGGACCATATCTGCTAATATGCCTATCGGCAGAAGTAGGATAATATGTGTTTTTTTATGGGCAAGAGCTACAATGTGTTTTTTGTCTCGGGGGTTGGGGGGCAATTGCCCCCTTTCCCCCCCCCTGGATCCGCTACTGCTCCTCCCACCACCTTCTTTGCCTCCTCCTAATCTCATCCAGAAGTTTCCTTTCCTCGCCCACCATACCAATCACTTCCTCGTTTGCCTTCCTTTCCGTCCAACGCATCATGTCCATCTACCTCCACAACCACATCTCGAATGCCTGCAACCTATTCTCGTCTTTTTATTCTCAGAGTCATCCTACTCATAAGGAAATACCGATAGGACTATGGTTTTACGTCCCACCAGACGGACAGAGTGCTGCCCTCGAATGGCACTCCACACATCACTCAAATAGGGATTGGATTTCCTTCTGCAAAATCTCCGCCACTGCCGCGGTTTGAACATAGCCCCTCGAGATGTGAAGCCATCACTCTTGGCATTTCCCTCCCAATCACTAACACATGTCTCCTTCTGTCGACTCTCAATTTTACTCCCCATCTGACCATCTCAATACTTATTTTTAGTAACTCCAACGATTGTGATGCGGTCGCTATATTTTCCTAGTGCGATAATGCTCCGGTGATGGCGAGATTGTGGCGCCTTCTACCAGTGGAATAAGCTTAGAGAGCAAGATGCAATCGACCACAAACTTTTATGAAGGTAGCTGGATTAGTGCCCATATCCAAAAAAAAATAATAAAGATTATCTCGGGGTCCACTCGCCCCTGTGGGTGAGGACCCATTATCCTAAAACGGATGCAAGGGAACCATTCGCACTTCCCAATCCCATGAGCCTCTGCTCCTCACACTTTGGCGTGGGCTGCCACTGCAGATCTCACACCTGGCTTGTTTACCCTGACCAGTATTTCCTCCCTTTTGTCCGCATCGCTTCCCTAGATTAAGGTGGCTAGAGCGGTCGGTAATCGTGGATCATTGAGTGCACATTTTAATAATATTTTGAGAGAGTTGAAAAAAAAATTCTTGGACCACATTTCACTTAAGCTGTTTATACGTGGGCAACGGACTGCCACGATGGAAACACCGGTTCCCGATCAGTCACCCAAGTTCAGCACCGTTGGGCTCGGCTCGCGTTTGGAGGGGTGATCCTCTGATTCGTCCGAGTGCTGTTGCCCCTGTCTGCACGTGGCGGACAGTATGTGCAAAATGACCTAAGTCTTCGTAGCACGTTAAAAAAACTACTACTTCTACTGTATATGCGTTGAAACCTACCACACACGCAGTGATGAAAATAATACAAGAATTATATTTTAAATGTTTTTCATCATTCTGTGACGAGTTTTCGGTGTGGTGTTCGAAATGTGTGCAAAATTACATTTAAATGTGTTGTTTTCGAATTTTGTATTCGGCGTGACACCTTCATATCATTATCGGCAATTATAACTATAAGTTATGTATTATTTCGAGTTTAGAATAAAACATGTACACAGGTTATCGAATAATTACGAAATATGTATCATGTGCCATAAGGCTACCTGCGTTTTAAAATGGCATTGCAATGCCAAAAAACTAAATGTGTATGTTGCAATGCTTTCACTTTTATCTTCAATATCACTAATTAAAATGCGTACGCAAAGTTTCACACAAATCTGTAGGTAAACAAAAATCGCTTCACCAACCTGAATGCTCGCTAAACATTGTCGCGGACAGGGTACGACTTGAAAAACGGTAAAAATAAAACAAGTTATGTTATTTTGAGTGGATTTAGGACTGAGGAGTTCTTTCTAACAATTAACTCATTTATATTTACGAGCAACCATGTCATATACGAGGAAAAATCCACCCAGGTGGGACTCAAACCCGCTACCCCAGAAGTAGACAGGCAAGGACTCAACCGCGCTGATCCCGAGGCCAGCTGAAGTCACCCTCCACTGGGCTCGAACTCAACACCCTAGCCTCACTGATTCAATTCGCTACCAAATAAGTCAGACGGGTATCTCTCCACTGGGCTGGCGCTTGAGATCCTATCCTCGTTGCTTTAGTACGGTACCCTACAGTAGGGCTATGAGGTAAGAGAAATTGAGAAAAAGTTTATGTATGCCCATGCTTTGCCATTGTTAAGTTTGTGACTTCGTATGGATGAAATTGTGCTGTTGAATCCCTAGGGTCCTACAGAAATAACAATGGAATTAATTTCCGAATTCTGGCGTTCCTTTGTTTGAGCTGAACTGGCCTTGAGCAGGCAAAGCATGTGCACCCGCATCTCTGGAAAATCGGCGCGTGTTTGGGACCCAGCGCAGAAATGCTTAGTGCACGGAATAATCTAAATATGTACAAAGGAAAACCTCAGGTTTCGCAAAAAAAACTCTCACGAGCGTACAAAGAGTGTAACACAGCTGATGAAAGGATCAAGTTAGTAGCCACTAGAGACTCGGGGGCTACAGGCTAGCCTGAGGTTATCTACGTGAAATATTCAGACGAGGTAAGTTTCAGTGAGACACGGGGGATATTTCTTTAACCTCGCACTAAAAATCTCTAGAACTCAGAGAAGCGGCAAAATAAGAGAAATGTGCCTGACTGATAGTTTCAAAAATATCTTTTCACGCACTATTACTGAATATAACAAAAAAAGAGTGGCATACCTAGACGCTCCTATGGCATACATTTTGCTTTCTTCCTTTCCATTTTCAATCCCCTCCCTTTTTAATACATGGTGTCGTGGAATACAATGCCCGACGCATCAGCGGCGCCTCGCAGGTTAACACGTGGATGTAGCCGGATTGCACGCAGGGGAAAAATGGCAAATGAAGTATTAGCAATCAGAATTATCATCCACAGCCCTGATGGCGATATGGAAGTTTACTGTCGAAACGTGGCGACGCGTCGGCCTGAATGCAGAACCGTTACCGTTGGTAAGTCAGAAAAGAGTTTCCCAGTAATTCGCGGGGGAAACACCAGAACCAGTCTTTCATCGCCACAGTTACATTTCGAGTGTAAGAGTAGCAAGATTGGAGACAGCCTAATTGTGACCGCGTATTATACAGTATACAGCAGTATTATTAAGAGTTAAACCTCCTGACATATGAACTAAACCTGGTAAAAGCGTTTGAAAAAGTCCACATGTACGAAGCGTTATAAGAAATAAATAACCTATTTCAAGCATCCTAACGGGATTAAATGTGCCCTTAACAATGTTTTCATACAAAACATGCTTATTTACTCCATCATCTAAAACACTTTCTAACGAAGGTACATACTAAAATAGCGCATAAGGTAGCCTCAAAGTTTTCAGATCTGTGGGGAGGCTTCCTTCAGATAATAAATTTCACAATGTTCAAAACAAGCGTATATAAAAAGCCGGTGGAATTCGATATAGTGATTTTTTTTTTTAAACTTTCCTATTTTATTGATTTATTTGTCTGGTTTCTTGTTTTTTGGTGTGGAGGACCGATTTCTATACCGAAAGTATAGGTAGTTTTTATCGCTTTATCATAATTTTTTGCGGGTAAAAGGCATCTTTTCTGTTTTATTTTATTCATTTAAAATATCCCTTTCATCCTCCTCTCTTACTTATTCCCTATCCTTCCCATTGTGGGTTGACCCTGGTGCTAAGAGGGAGGATCTTCCGTTTTTTCGGGGCTCGACCGCTGATAGCCGAGCCGGCAGGCACGTAATGGGCGGACGGATGGCTTTGGGGAGCCGGCGGTCGTATCTGCCCCCGTGAAATTTCGGCTTGCCCATCTTTTGAATCCCCCGGACGTTCCTGCGGTTTAATCTTTGTGGAGCCGGCTACGGGAAGGGAGGGTTGGGGGAGAGGGGATGGGCGAAATCCGACAGCGTCTGGGCTACTGGCTTGAGCATGGTGACGCGCTGGGGAGTGACTGCCTTTGGGAACACTGTTTTCAAGCTGCGAAATGGAAATTGGACTTGTTTTCAATATGCTCCCTGCTGCGAGAGGAAAATTTACCCACCAAGAACTGTTTTGTCTCCATAACCTTTAAAAATATACCCAGGAATTTTGCATGAAATTGAGGAGGCACGACCGTTTTCGCTTATGGGCGAAGGTGAAGCAAGAACAGGGGTTCACGGGAAGGATTTTGTGTCGAGTAGGTAAAAATCGCATTACCTAAGGATATTAACTTGTTGATGTGAAGAAAATTAAGCGTGACCACCCGAAACGCAAGCCAGTGCATGAACTGCACCAGCTGTTTTGGAGAAATTGCCCTCAGAATCGAACAGAATGTCGCCTCCATTTTATTTCTAACCTCCTTGGAAGATTGAGATTAGAATAGTTGACCTGAGAGTTTTGCGAGTTAAAAGAGGGTTGATTGAATCAGTGTAATAGCTTTGTGATTTTACATAATTTATTTGTAGTTGGCCTGTTTCATCACAAAGGTGACATCATCAGGTAAACTTTTAAGTTAAGTACAGGATGTAAATATCATGACTTTAAACTATACCTGATTATTTCGATTTATTTGTGAAGCTCGTCGACAGCAAATACATCTATTGTGAGAATTACAAACATATTATATTGATTCAGTCATCAGGAATTTTCGCCAAGTGAAACCCGAGGATAAGGTCATCACTGGGCAGTTGGGAGGGAACAGAACAATGGGAAAACCAAGGGCTAGGTGAGAAGAGAACAAGAGGAAGGGTGCACGAGAGCTACTTGAAACTAGGAAATGACGAAGAGGGGAACAGATTAACAGAGGGGAATGGAGGAAGAATATTGAGGAGGCCAAGGCTCGATTTGGGCTACAGCACCATCGGAGAAGAGAAGTAGCCTCAGAATATCGAGTTAAAAAGAATTTTTATGTGTCCCACATGACCAAAAATGCATGTAAGATGTATAGAGTTATAAAGTCAAACTTTATGGATGATAACGTAAAAAAAATTACAAATAGCATTAGGAATGATAGAAGTTAGCTTCCTCATCTCAGTATTAATCCTTCACGTAATAATGGCAGTAAGTATCAGCAGGCATCATGATAACGGAGTACGCTTGTCGAGGAATTCATTTTAAAATTAGAGTGAGACATTTTGGAGGAAGTTTAAGCATTAAATGTACGTACGAAATAAAGCACACCATCAGAAAAAATCAAGTACTGGCTAGACTGTAACTCAGGAAGGAATAAATTAACGTATATGAATTTCATTATTAATTTCGCTGGTGATTTGAGCAAAAACATGCCTGGCATCAAGAATATTTAATGTTGAAGTACGTCACGGAAATATAATTTGAAAAAGAGAAAAATTAGCAAGAAACATAATTAACAGTGAAGACACAAGGTTAATGCTCTATGGCGTTGTGCTTTTTGGTTGTGCTGAGTTAATAGTTAGTAGGCATTAGAGATATGAACATAGAGATGTGTGGTCAAAATAAAATTGCGTAAACGAAGAGGAGCCAGGAAGGGATCGGAATAAAATAAGATGGAAGGAACCTGTCAGCAGAAATTTAAAATGCAATATAAGGGAATAGAGATAATTAAAAGAGGCAGAGTTTAAAGTGCGAGCTATAAGTTTTCTTAAAATGGAAACAGTTAGGGATACATCGGTGTGAATTGAAAGTGGTAAATAAAAAGGTCTATATCGAGGATAATATATATATATATATATATATATATATATATATATATATATATATATATATATATATATAAACACAAATATAAATATACTTTTAAAACACAGGCACACGAAAATTAAAAGGACACTCACAGAATAATTTGCGGACGTTTCGACGGGCAAGCCGCCATCGTCAACGACAAGAGACTAACTACTCAGCTAGTCTACTACTAACTAGCAGTTAGTCTCTTGTCGTTGACGATGGCGGCTTGCCCGTCGAAACGTCCGCAAATTATTCTGTGAGTGTCCTTTTAATTTTCGTGTGCCTGTGTTTTAAAAGTATATTTATATTTGTGTTTATATATATATATATATATATATATATATATATATATATATATATAATAACAGTAATTTGGTGAAATAAACGTAATATGTTACTTGGAGGAAACATTTCATTTTTAAAGAACAACACGCAGTAGAATTTGTACTTGACGCATGTCTACCTCAGGATGCGATGTTGGCAAAACCGGTTGCATAGTAATTTATTTTAATTCATAGTGGAGCCTGCAAAGTCCGCGTCTTAATATTTTTCAGTAATTTTTATTCATCAAAAACATTATCAAATTTGTTTAATTATGTTTTAAAGAAATGAAAATACAAATTGTATTAAATAGAAACATGCATGAAGTTGTGGTGAAGGAATTGGATTTTCCACCATTATGATTGGTTTAATAGGTCAGTGTGAATAAATACTGGGTAGCCTTTGTAGCCAAAATAGGCGTTAAATTCATGACAATGGAAGGCCTTTATGATATCCCAAATTCTGCTTTTTACCCTAATATTTGGCCACCTCTTTTCCTGTTGATCCATCATGCGCTTATTACAAGCCGCACAAAGCACCCTCCATGCGTGAGCCCGTAAAAAAGGCTTTGTGATTCAGCGTGTTATAGCTGGTGTGGAAAATTAATGTATGTCTGTGGCAGTCACTTGAATAATTTATCCCATCGAAACTCCATGAAATTTAAATACGCGTCGTAAACGTGCTAGCCGTCCACGATTCCCTTCCAAATATAGGGATGGAACATGCTTTGATTTTGTTCACACGAACTGCTGTGTTCCCGAGATACTGTTTATATGAACATCATTCATTTAAATAGAACCAATTATAGGCTATTAGTAACTTTCTGTAAATTAACCTAATGTTTCGTTTTCCAATGCCGAGGAGAAATGCATTTTCCAGAGCATGAGATTCACATGTTTTAAACGTGGACCCGGCCGAGGATTACTTTATCAATTTCCCAAATGATAGCCACATTTCTTTTCGAAACGATTCCACACTCCTCTCTAGTGACGGAACAGGGCAATTTGGTGAATGCTGATGGAATGTGTTCTTAGTAAATCACTCCGTTATTGAAATTTAGGTAATCTATCTCCATTGGTAGCATCTATTACTTGGAGTGGTGCTCTGAGTGAGCTCTTTTACCAGTAAGTACTTTCCCATTGCCTGTTTTCATTGCGTTAAAGGGGACGCTATATTCTTCCAACACTTCCATATCCTCACTTAATATTTCTTCTGCGAATCCTTGCCATATTGTGACGGTAGGGCCATCATCCTTCTCACTTTTTTTTGCTGTCATGATGATTTGGTCGGGAACACTCTTGCTAGACGTAGAGCGAGTAATTGAAAAAAATATAATTATTATCTAACTGTTTCGGTCGGCTTAAATGAAAGAGAGACTCCTCTAGGTTTTTACAGCTTGCAAACCCCTAACTACTCAACAAGATTTCTTTCTTCATCTCGGCATACCTCCTATCTCTCTTCATTCCATCTATAAAGCCTCATCTTTTTTCCCTTTTTCCTCCAACCCAATATTCTCCCCTTTTTCATGGCCTTCAGCATCCCTTTGCCCCTCATTACCTGTTTCAACCACATATTCTACCTCCCCCTAATCATCTCCATGAGTTTCCTCACCCTCCATGCCGAGCGTATCCCCATTCGTCTTCATTTTCATCCCCCGCACTTTCTGCTTTCTCCTCCGCATACACATATCTAAACGCCAGCAGCCTATTCTCGTCCTCTTCTCTCAGAGTACATGCTTCTGCGCCGTACAACGCTACACTCCATACAAAACTCTTCGCCAGCCATTTTCTTCACATTCTTGCGCTATGTCCTCGTCATCAGCTGCGTCTCATTGTTGAACGCCTCCTTCACTAGGGCAATTCACTTTCAAATTTCCGTGCTACTATTCCCATTTTCCTTCAACGCACTGCCCAAGAAATTGAATTATTCTACTTTCGGGAGGTTTTACCTTCCCAGTTGCTTGTTCAGCTGTGCTTCCTTGTCCTTGAAAATCTGATTTATTTTCCTAAGATTAATCTTCATTCCACATTACCCCCACTGATTTTGTAATGAATCCATTCAGGCCTGCAATATCTTAGATAACCGACTAATTAACAGGTGCAATGCAAACATTATAGCGTTTCTGCGGAGGGGACTGAATATTAATGAAATGATCCACGCTGAATACCGAAGTGATTGCTATGAATGTTGCAAAGTGGCGCCTTTAATGCTAGGAAAGTAAACTGGATGGGATGTCGTCGTCGTTTATGAATTAAATTTCAACGCAATATGATGTATTGGCTAGCTGAAACCTATTTTTTCATTCCAGCATCAATATTGTTATTTAAATCACGCGTCACTATTTATGGACCGCATCTAATCCAGTTGTATAATAAAACCTTGACCTCGGAAATAAATAATTTTACTCTCGGAATACTATATTTTTGCTCTTTTCACTCTCATTAATAATCATCCGTAGTGTTCCAAATTAGTTTTCCGCACAAAATATGTTGTGCAGAGCAAGGATGGCGAATCTATGGCCTAGCGTAATTTTTACCCCAGTTTCATATCGCTCTGGCCATTGTTCCGTGATAGACAGCTACGCGAGCAAAGAGAATTTTTCCGGCCAGATGTAAAGAAAACAGCCCAGGATTTCTATTTTTCTAAAAGGTTTACTGAAAGCTTCCTTCAATTTTTTTCTCCAGACCCTTAATAACAGCGCTGTGGCACAGAAGTGTAAGAGATGCGTTGAATCACGCCTCATTAAAATTCAGTGTTTCTTTTGGAGGCAAAAACATAGGGGACAGTTCCTCTGTAGGCACCAAATTAACGCTCTCCCGAAAAAGA
This sequence comes from Pyrrhosoma nymphula, assembly GCA_963573305.1. Classification (NCBI taxonomy): domain Eukaryota; kingdom Metazoa; phylum Arthropoda; class Insecta; order Odonata; family Coenagrionidae; genus Pyrrhosoma; species Pyrrhosoma nymphula. Next base: position 96,268,912 of record OY754332.1, on the reverse strand, counting down.
ACTCTTCGACAGAGAACGGATATTAAGTCTTTTGCGGACTTCAAGTATGCATTTTGAACGCTGAGTAACTAGAAGGTCATTGAGGGGCGGTCGTTTTCCCTTTATTTATCAAATCAAAACGGCAGCACGCCACCTCTGTGGGAAAGACTGCTAAATTCTTCAACCCCACCAATCAGCAGAGGGATCTACTCCACCATGTTGGAAGTGAGTTGGATCAGCAATTGTCTTGGGAGTAATAAAATAGCTATCACAGTGCTCTGAGTTATTTCGCCGAAAACCACTGAGAAATCAAGGTCATAGTGGTCAAATTATTACACATTATAGACTATCGTAAGATGAAAAAGAAACCATCGCACACAAACTTAACATTCACAATCTATTTCAGTTGCGAAGCAGGAAACGTGAACTTATCGCTCGAATCCACCCAGCAGCCGAGAATAAAATCCTTATTTCCTCTATCTTGGCCCTGAGAGGATTATTTACATAGTCATCGCATGTAATCAATTCGGCTCTAGTTTACTGCACGATACGACCAAGAAGTCAACGACCCAAGCCTCAAAAAGTCCAGGTTTCTATGGATAGAAAAGAATGAAGAGTTCAACGACTCAAAAACAAGAAATAGGTTACATTTCGCAGCATTGCGATCAATCCTTGATGCTTATGCAATCCAGGATAAAGACGCAATCTGCCCATGGGATCACTAAATTCAAAATATTCGATATACTCTCCCCTTTTTGCAATACACTTCGAGGTTGTTGAGAAATTATCGGATAAAATCTCCAGTTTATTTTCGTCTCACTAATAATATTTTTTGCAGTGAAGGACGCACTTGACGTATCTATATGCATTTAATTTCAAATAGCACTGTAAAAGAAACTCCACAGTGTATCAGAATCTGTGTGTACAGAAACCATATGTATTTTTTATTTCTCATTGTATATATATGTATTTCTCATTTATGCGGTAATGAAGCGTAAGGAGCTCTTGTTTCATATCTCCCTTTTCATGGTGTTTGAATGGGTAAGTTGTAGTACAGTATCGATTCCTTGAATGAATAGTAAAAGCGCGTCACCGTGAATGCCTTAGTGTTATGATGTGCTGGTGAGGCTTAAGAGCTCGCCAGTCTTACTTCCTGCTCGTGAAAGCGAGACCTTGAGATACAAGACTCTTAATTGATATGGGAATTCGCCAAGGCTTAGTCAGGTCATAGTGGTGCGTACTCGTTCGGTATTAAAGACTAGCCAAGAATATTAATGGAAAGGGAATATGACGCTTGGAAGACGTCTCCGTTCCCGTATTTAACAAGCAGTGTTCGAAATGTTTCCCTTTAAGAATGAGAATTTCTTCGTCAACAATGCTCACATTTACGGCGCGCTATTTTCATTACATTCTCCTGTTAAAGTCAAGGAATCTTCAATCCTTATTTTATTAAAAATACCCTATCTTACCAGGAGCCACTTTGTCTTGACCCTGTCCTATAAACACACTTCTGAATGCTGCAAGCAAGTGAAACGTGCATATAGTTTCCTTATTTTAAAGCCTTTTCCCGACTTTATTGGGCATAAAGTTTCAACCCCGTGCCACACTCCCAGAGGGTGACTTACACAGTACATTGTCGTTGCGGGTGTCGGTATTATATCTTGTACTTCTGGCGGCAGTAAATTTCAAGATGAGTAAATTTTCCAGTAAATTTTCACGTTTTCTAAGTTGTTGTAGGTAGTCTCTTTTAAGAGCTATAATGCGTATTTCAGGGTTTAAATACTTTCTACAACTGATCCGAAGGAAAAATAATGCAATTTTACGAAATGTTACCACCTCTGGGCCTTAGCGACTGAAATGTTAAGGTAAGTATGAATCTGTTCCTAATCCTATGTTCCAAATGACGAGATATATGGGAGAGCCGGACTAGTCTGAAACAGCTCTAAATCCGGCTGAAATTTGGCGAAGTACAACTAAATATGACTGATCTGTAAATAATGTTCAATTTTTATTTATACTAAGTTGCGATGCAGATTTTCTACATAATATTTTGTCGTTGCATTTGATGAAATTATGAATATTATATGTGAAAGCATCGTGAAGAGAAACTAATCCATACAGGACTTTGGAAACGTAAATCTTTTTCGCCGGAATCCCGAAGCTCCAAACCTAGATGGTGATTATTACGCTTTGGAGCTACAGTTAGAAACACGCAAGGAAATTTTCGGAATTTTCCCAATCGAAAAAAAGAAAGCCGCGAGCTTAAAAACTGCTACGAGAAAATAAAGGGTGTAACACAGCTAACGGAAAGCCTACAGGAAATGTTTGGAGCCACTAGAGACTTGAAGGCTACAACCTAGGCTAAAGTTGAATAAAATATTTAGGTCAGCCCATTTTCAAGGTGACGCGGAGGGTATTATCACAACCCCGAATAATTTATTTGAAAATTTATGTATCAGGAACATCTTTTTGTTATCCTTTATATCAATGTGCTGTCAGACATAGATTGTCAAAGGGATAAGGTTTAGCATTTGTATTCCAGGCGTTACTTCATAATATATTAAGTAGTATAAGCAGGTAGCCTCCTACATTTTAACTTCACAGTCGCAGGGTATTAATAAATAATGTGAAGTATTTGCTTATGTAAAATATTCAAGCATCACAGTGAACTCGAGTTTAATTTTTTTATCATCGAGTAGAACATTAATATGATTATAGGATTTGCTCAGTAATTTTGGGACCATTTAACTTCCTGCCATAATAATTTTACACACTTGACATTATAAAGAAATAATGTCTCACGTTGTATTTTATATTTACATATTTTCTACGATTTTTACATTCGTAGAATAAATTACATAAATTTTTTTTTGTCGAATATTTAGGTGACATTGGATTCTCCAACAAATTTCCCTGAAAGTTACCAGATCTGAGTATTCTCAGCCAAGCCAGTAGCCTTCGAGTTTCCTGCTGACCCCATCTAGTAATTCCATCTACTGTGCTACACTCTCTGTTCACTCGCAGGGATTTTTAACAAAGCGTGAGGCTTTCCTTTGCTTTTTGTTTATTTCGTGAATTAAACCTGTGTACAGAGTCCCAAATTAATCCTAATAGTTAATCAACATATTGAATGTATCTTGAATCCTCTCCAAGATAGGGCACTAGTAGAAGCATTTCAAGCTAACAAATCCCATGGTCTAACCACTGAATACAGCAGTTTCCTTCATTCGAACCCCGGACAAGTTGAGAGATATTCTTCTGATTTGAGATTCTCAAATTCTCGCTGCTTCTTCCCCGAACGTGACTGCGCGGAAATCTTCGCCGTTCTATTTTTCTCGCATTTCGCACGATACGCGTTGTTTAATGGAAACGTTTACGGCAGCCTAGTGCGCAAACATGGAGGCACAAAAGCGTTTTACGGCGCAAGATACGACGGGGTGAGTCATAATCACTGGTGCGATGACAAAAAGCAGCGCAGACATCCAGCCGGCGAAGTGAAGTGCCGGCGAGGGATTTCATTAGGTCGAGAATCACTGCTCAGGATTCATGGACCCTGAGCCTCTTCGGGAGACCCTGCAGCATGCACACGAATAATTTCCTCGGCTCCCTTATCATTCATGAGCCCTCCCAACCGTTGCTTGCCCCTCTCCTTCCTCCCCCCCATTACTCATGACCACCTTCTCCCGCACCATGAGCAGAAGCAGCACCTGTTCTTCCACGCCGCCCACCGTCATACCCTTCCCCAGTCATCCATTCACCACCGCCTCTCGGCCCATTTTACATCTTCTTCATCTCCTTCTTCTGCCCGACCAACCCCGTTCCCCTCCTGCCGCACCAATTCCAGTCATTTCGACCCGTTGCTCTCACCTCTCTCTCTCCAACACTCTGCCCCCTTTCCTTTCTGCACAACCTTTCTGCCCTTCCCCGACCACCCTCGCCGGCCCACTCAACCAACCTCTCGGCCTACCCGCTCACCCAACCCCCTTCGGAGCTACGGTTGGGCGAGGGAGCGCGCCTGGCGCAAAGGCGAGCGGACGGAAGGCCTGACTCTGCGGAGGCAGGTCGTTTAACGGGGGGAATTCGGGGGAGGGATGTTACGAGCAGTGTGACGCACGACAGCTATGGACCTCTAGATTAAATAAGAGAGAGTAGAATGAGACTGCGTGGGAAAGCGAATCTTCTTTTAGTGACAGAACGCCGCCTTAATTGTAACGTAACGTCGACTTGAGTTTCAATGGTTTTCTCACTTCAATGGTTTCTCACCGGGTCAGGAGTTCAGTGAGAGACGTTTCGATGACCAACTGCGCCATCGTCTTCAGGGTGTTGATGCACAAACTCCGAGATCTAAAGGCCGTAACACTACCCACGCTAGTAACGCTACTAACGCCCCCACTTTTATTTAGTATTCCTACGTAAAGTGTTGGGAATGCGCTCGCTGTGATCTTCTAATGGCGAGGTTACAAAAAGTAAGGCAATTATTTCTAACAATATCCCTTATTTTAGCGGCCACTTAACTTTTATTAACAATATACATACGTTTAAGAAAGCATCAGCTCGATTTTGGTGAGGCATTTTAGGCTATTTATGGGATAACTTTAGATTAATTAGTAACTGTATGTCCATCATATTCTTTATCGAGGAACATGCCCTGACAACAGATTAGGTGTAGCAAAAAGACGTTTGGCATGAAGTATTAATAAAGATAATTAACTCTTGTATTTGCAGGGCCTTCCTACACAAAAACAATTCCACTGCATCTTCAGCGTTGACGCAGTTCTCAAGTTAACGTGGCTGGAACGATAATCGTGGGTGTGCGTATTTTAATTTATTTTAAGTCGAAAAAAAATGCTTGGACCACATTTCATTTGAGTTCATTTGTTTATGGGATGCAAATAACAATACAGGCAGTAATGGAAATGATACAAGAATAGTATTTTAAATTTCTTTTCCTAATTAAAGCATGTTATGACAAGTGTTATTCGAAATTTAGACGAAGTTTTATTGAAATATGTTTTTTTCTAAATATTGGACTCGGCGTTACAGCTTGATGCTTGTTTTCAACAATTTTAGTAATAAGAAATGTACTACTTCTCGTTTAGAAGTAAATCTGTACATAGGTATCCGAATTATATGTCATGTACCATAAGGTTACGTGTACAAATAGCAATAAATTACCAAATGACCAAAATGGTATGATGCAGTTTTTGTCACTCTTATCAATTGATATCACTAATTAAAACAAGTATGCAAGGTTCCGCGCAAATCTTTACACAAACAAAGATCGCTCCAACCACCTAAAATTCATTTAAGATGTCAGCGTTTCATACCATGTGCTCTACTATCACCTCTGCCCCGATGCCCTTCCACAAGATCTCTACCCTTCTAACCGACAAGCATAGCGCATGCAACTGTCACCATGCCTTTCTACCTGATACATTCCTATCACTACGCCGCTTCTGTGTACCAATAACAAGTGGTGTGTCGGGGTTTTCCAAATTACATCAATTCTATGTTGCTGGGGTATGTGAAAAGTGCATGGTGGATTAGATCTAGATCCGGCCGGCCTTTCGATCAAAATTATTGAGGTGCTTAAGGGTTGTTTTCCTACTGCTCTTGACTTAGCGTCATACTGGTAGAAATCAATCCAGATCTTTGTCCATTTCTCTAAATACAATATGTGTCACAATGTTCCAATAAACCATTTTATTTGAATCAATCGCTCGAGAAACTTCTAGTTCTCTTCACTTTTCATTAGTTCAAGTCTCACTATCTCTATTCCTGTCTGATAGCAATTATTTCCTCTGCTAGTCCCATGACAGAGAAGGCGTTAGGTATTTGCTGTGAAATATTTGGGAACCCATTATTGCTACGCCCTTAAATCTTCTTTTTATCGGAAATGTATAATGGGTTCACTATTTGCTCAATGCCTTTTCATTTATCAAATGATACAATTGGACAGCTATCGATTACAGGACCGGAGATGAAATTCAAGTGATACGTATTGGTATAGGCCGTTGGCCTCTTACCATGCTATAATCTCACTACCTGATATATCTAGTAGCTCGTAGATGTAACAAATAAAACGTCTGGTTCATCCCAAAATGTCCTAATTGACTACAGGGTTTAGATATTTTTAGAGATAGATTTAGTAGTTTGGGTTCTCATCGATTAAAGCAGCTTAACACGAGAGAGACGGAATGAATTGTTGACGATGAATAAAGATGTCCGTTATAATCAGCGATCTGATTTTCGCAAATATTTTGTACCGGTTTATAAAACATTCTTCCAATATTTATCGCCTTTAAACCCCTTTTACACTACGCTTACTTCAGTGCTGAAATTCGATCTGAATTCAGTATGCGTAAAACTGAAGCGTGTAAAGTGGACCTTAGCATTCGACGAAACAATCAAAGTCGGTTATCAGTACTCAAAACGAAAATGAGTTCGATACTTATTTTTCATCCGATTGCATCCGACGACCAATCACAGGCACTTACAGGCAAGCAGTCGAGTGTTTCGAGAGAATACCTTTGATGGAGTTGGAATCTACTAAAATAATCTTCTAAGAAACTGTTATCGATTATGTGTGGACTAGTGGAAGTTGAGAGGATTAAGAGAAAAAAAAGGTACACTGAAAAGTGTACCAGTGTTTTCTCTTTTTCCTCTTTTGACGATGGTTGTTAAGAGTTTCCATGAAGTAATAAGATTAAGTACCAGCACTCTTTTATGTGTCACTGGAGCTTGTTTAGAATGTTTTGTAAATAGCATATGCAATGTACCAAAACAATATGGCGTAGATCATTTAGGTTGTGTAGTTCAGTAACATCCCGGACAGCGCCACTGCGCGCTGAAATGAGCGCTGTGTAAACACAGAATCCGAGGCACCGAATTCGATTTTAGTTCCGAGTTTTCGGCGATGATTTCAAAACTGTTTACATTGCTGACCGAAGTACCACGTAACTACCTTTTCTCCGTGAAAGCGTGTATATATATGAGAGCATGGTATTACTTCGTAACTTAATCTCTCATTTGTTAGTCGGTCGATTGCTAATGAACGACTCGTCGCCGCAAAGTAGCCACGTACATCACAAACGTTCGACTGCCTTCGTTCCCCAAAAGGTGTTCGTTTCCTGTGGCCCTGGAACACACAAACTCCCGGCCCCCCTCAAACCACATTCCTCCACCAAATCCGCGTCATTTGCCTCCCATCGTCGGCCTTGGTTCACTTCCCAATTATCACTGCCCTTCGATTTCTTTTGAGCACCGCAGAAACAAAAAGAAACTACCTCCCTGCGGTCTCACTTTAACTCTCTTATCCGAGGTCAAAGCCACCGAGCGGTCTTTTTGATTGGGACGCTCCCTTTCGTGCCTCAGAGACAGGGAGGAGCACGCTCAAAGGACGCCTCCGTGGCTTACGGATCCCAAACTCTCTTGTTGGGCGTGTAACCTTCATTTTTTATTTCTAAAATCACTTGAGTACCTATTTATATAACACAAATTGGCCATTTTACAAGTTTGTGATGTCATTGAAGATTGATAAGGATCAAATGGGTGGAGAGAATGACCGATGAAGTACGATGAAGAAGAGTTGGATAGAAAAGACGCAAAGTAGACGTTGGTAGTTTGAGCGAGATTTTTCCACTGTCTTAACAGACGGTGAACGAATTTTATTTGAAAATTTAAGCAGTTGTAAAAAAGCATGACGTAGATATATTGGTATTAACGATGGAAAACTTTGTTTCAATTACGGAAATTCTCCGTATTTAACTAACTATACATATTTAAGGCTTTAACTTGACTTATGTATTTCATTCAGCACGCTGATAACGCCTGAACAACCGGAAGTTTTTTTTGGAATTTATGAAAACTATTACAGTGAGCAATAAATTTATTTTTAAGTAATGTAGTAAATAAAATGTATTAAACACGGTGTCATTTCTGTGGAGATCTGTGAGTCAGAACTTCTTCATTTTTTTAAATAAAATCTCTCTGGAACGCACAGCCATGCCAAGTTTTGGATGCGCAATAATCTTCAACGAGCTCCAGTGGTGTAGGACTTAGACTGTGGACTGAGGTCCATCGATATCCCGTGGTAAATATCCCATTATTAACCCATTAACTCATTCATGCTCAGTGCCTAGATTTGTAGGCACCTCAATTTTTAAGACATAGGAGGCAGCCATACGTATTTCTCGCAATTTTTACAGCTTCTTACAAGGCAGTGTGGTCTAGTGACTCAGCATGATTTTGATAACTTCACTCGGCCAGCTTGGCGCTCTTCAGTCGTAGTTTATTTAGTGGCTGATAAATTAGCGTCAAGCACTCACTATGTACACTCCACAGGGTGAGTAAATTTCATTGGTTTTCTTTTGAAATTTGTACTGAAGTTTAATGAAAATCCCTTTAAGGGTTCGAGCTGTTTAGTGCTCGTGTGGTTTGTGTGATTTTTAAATTTTTATTGCACTAGTCACGTTGTGAAAAAGATTGCCTACAAATGTAGGCAGTGGTCGCGAGCGGGTAGGAAAATTCCCCACGCACAATGTATCGCTATTTTTCTTTCTAGATCACAAAAACAGCTGTCTGCGGCTGAAATCGATTGATTTTTTGGAAGAGAATGACTATGTGTAGGATGCTACTGTCTATCTTCATCCCCCATCTAATCATTGTGCGAGCGATGAGAACAGTGATTCTGAAGACCCAGTTGCTGTCAATTGTCCAGGAATCAGCTGCGCGACAAAAATTGACAACGGAGTGCTGACTGAGTTCATTGTTGAATTTGGAGAAGGTGAATCCGATGATAGGCATTATCTAGGTGAGTCTTCTAGAGACAGTGACTTTAGAGAAGACTCAGATGTAGTTATCGTATCGCTAAGCATTGTAGTAACCACGATAAGAAATATAGTTTGTGGAACAGCCTGCATATGTTCTCCAATATAATACATTCATGGGTGGAGTTGACAGGATGGACCTAAACGTTGCAGAGTACCGTATAGCAATAATAAACAGTGTGGTACGTTCCCATGGTAAGATTTCTCCCAAATGTTACAATGACTATTGCATGACAGTTTCGTCACCTCGCGCCACGGGGGAAGGAAAAATGACTTGACTTGTTGGGGTTCGTTCGTAGAGTTGTTATATTGTACCTAGCTCGTCATAAGTCAGTTCGCTTGCGCCCTGAACGTTCATATCTTCCTCTGATACGCCATGTCCCTGAAAGTGTTCGATGGAACAGGTCAGTTTTCCATTCCTTAGAAACTGGCAACACAGCACAGATGTGGATTCTGTGGCAAAAATGCTTGCCAGTTTTTGGGTTGTTTGTGATGTCAGGTAACACATCTAGTTTTTTGTGGGATGCCATGCTTGAAATTAGAATTAGTTAATATATTTTAAGTTAATTAGCTAATCTCACATTTTATATACTGTGACCATGAATTACTCTTTTCCACTGGTCTCTACTCCTTAAAGTGTTGCCTCATTGTTACAAACTGGCGATTAAGGCTGCCCAAAATATATCTAAGATTTTAGTTTGAAGTACGGTTAGTATTTTGCATTTTCAAGTTAATGAACGCGTTTAAAATGTTCAGAACTATTTTTAGTCATCAGTGAACCTAAAAAAATTGGAAAAAACTGTTTATTTTGAGTTAAATAATGGAAATTTTAGCCACCAAAGAAACGGATCACGTTTGCTTTTTGATGTCAGTGTAAAATGGTTTTTCTGTTTAATTGATTTATAAACATTTCCAAGATAATTATTTTTTTAAAAGCACCCTACCCACTCATGCCCAGTGCCTACATTTGGGGGCATCTCATATTTGACAAATACGCAATGGAAATTTAAAAAAAGTTTTTGCCGCATTTCAAATGCAAAAACAAACAGCATAAGTAAAACTCCGACAACTTTTTCAAGTCTGGGCACTAATGGGTTAATATTTGATCATGGAACCTTATGTCTTTGAGGGTTCTCAAATTTGTTGATACTGTTTTCATGCATATGTCTATGGTAATATTCTCTTTCTGCTGGAAAAGAATAGTCACACACTTTCAACCCCTTGAGCGCCTTAAAAATTATTGTAGCATCCTCTCGATGCCTGGAAGTAAAAGTGCAAGACGTCAGAGCAACACAAGCTGGAAGAGGCAGTATAAATTGGCCCACTCAATTTTATGCAAAACGTTCTTCATACACGTACCAAGTATAATTTATCCCACTACATGGGGCATTTACTGTCCTAATCACTTCAGTAAAAGCTGCAAAAACGCTTAAATTAAAGGTTAATCACTTAAAAGCATCAACCCTTTGATTCTCTTACCGAGCTTCCTACTCATTATCCCCTTGACGATTTACACATCCCCAACACGTACCTCTACATACTCTCCGGATTCCCACGATCACAGCCTGATCTAAATCAAATCAACATAAATATATATCTCCCGTTGGTAAAGTGACAAACTTACGCTCTTAGTTCCTGGGAATGGTCCTTCAATGGCTTCTCTGAGTATACTTATGTATACTCGGAAATGATCTGTGTTACGCGTGGTCTGAAACTACTTAATCTAAAGCTTTAGTTTAAGATTTGACGCAATGCTGATTCATTGTTTTTCGTCGTAAAGATTACAATATAACTGTAATATATATTACCTACTTCTGCAAAACTTTTCTACCACAACCTAACCATTTCTCGGGTATGACTTGGCGAACTTCACCGTACTATCTACACCCGCTGGCAGATTTCAAGAAGATATTTATGTTCTAAAAGTAAAAACTTCATATTTCCACTCGATTATTTTTATCAAGTCGACCACGGTTTCCTCGCCCAAGCGTCATTTTATGGGCACAGGAGCATATAAATACGTGTGTTGGGTGAACATATAAATTAAACTCTGGTTCCATGCAAAAAGAAGGGCATAGTTCAATATTTCTGGTCTAGTAGCATTGAGTCTATTCATGGAAAAGAGCAGCAATTTCATCAACGGGTTTTAGTATTCCAACTAAAGGTTAATTAAAATATTCTCCGAATTTTGATCGTTTCGGAGATAATACGTTGGAGCGTTTTCATCAAATTTGGAGTTAGTTGTTCATTTCATATCCAATTAAATCACTCATGCCTATTTAAAATGTCACTGAAATTGTGTTTTGCAGTCCTTAGAACTCTGCAGACCTAGGTATCTGTTCATTTTCCGATATAAATTTATTGTCAAAGTTTTATGACGTTGCCATTTATTTACATTTTACTACTGCTGTTTAATGTTTTTTTTTAAATTAGATTTTCACCATTTCTATTACGCATTTGAATTGGAGCACACAACGATACTTCTTTTATCAAAATTTTGTTTTTGAGTCCTCGGTGACTTTTATCCGACGACATTTGTCCTCATTTTCAAGCTGAATTCACTCCTTTTTCGTATTTGGAGAACTGCAGAGAAATAAATGGAAGTTCTCTTATTGCCTCAATGACTTGGTGCCACATTGTAACACCTGTGGGCTTGCAGGCTTAGATTTGCTCAAAATATTATATGAAGACGTGGTCATTCACCCATTCACAACAGGAGCAAAGAATCAGGCCTGTAAAGGACCCATTGGGGAATGTTTCTCCAGCAAGTGCGCTCCACCTCGCATTAAAAAAGGCGTATATTCTCAAACAATTTCGGATATTTTCGGAGTTTTCGAAGGTTAAGGTAACGACTTATGTAATTTATAAACACCAAAATACGTGAAAATTTCTCAATGTACTATCTAGTATTTATAGATTTGATAACCTGATATTAATTCTTCCAGGCATAAGAGTTGCTTGCTTGTTTCATAAATATATCTAGCAATTTCAGCATTTGAAACAAAATAATAATTTTAGTAAAATGAAGTTGGGTTTAAAAATAGATACTACTCATTTCTTGCTATTAAGAGATGTAAGAATGCAATAGGAAATGAACGGACCTCGATGACTCTATTATATAGTTCACAATGAAGCATCAGTTTTATCAAGAGCGGTTGGTATCCCTGCGATATACAAAGATGACATGAAGGTAGACAAGGCGCCGAAAAAATAGCAGAGGAGAGAAAATATTTCCCAAAAAGTTGGTATCTTCCCGAAGTTTTTCCAATAGCTAGCGAACTATCGAACTGAAAATGGAGTGGAAAGCATAAATATATTAGTTAATTACTTAAAAGAAACAAATTTGAATCAAGGAATGCATTCAAAGTTTGACAAGGAACCAAGGATACAGGAATTCTCAATATCCATTATGGTAATGTCCACTTTTAGTAGCAAGTTTTCAATGAAAGTGTTGTAATATAAACTTTACAAATAGCTTTATTATAGAAGTTAGCCACCAATTGTTAACATTTGGTTCGAAATGGTTTGTTTCAGACCTGTTCTTTGTTGTAGCTCACAGTTTTGCTTTGTTTCAACAAGGACATCCGAGAAAAAAATATTTTACCTTTCCCTTTTTCCTTTTCTTTATTCTTTTTTTCCTATCATTATCCTTCTTTTCCTACCTTTATCTTTTCCATTTACCTTTTACATAAATATAATAAAAATCCTTTATTATTACCGCTTGGTATCTCAGTTTCTTTCCGATAAATGTTTTTGTCAGTGTAAATCACTTTCAATTATACCAATACACTTTGCTAAAATTAAATTAACAACTATTTGATCAACGTACTCGCACTTGGTACATAAAAACTAGGTTATGCAGATATTTTCCTATGTTGTGGACTCAAATGCATGGAAACTCGAATGAGTTTATTTGTATCCTTAAATTTCAATTTTTCTACATTAATCGTCTGTTTTTCTGTTGGGGAACAAAGCCGAGTCCATGTTTTTTTTCCGCGAATGGGATCGTCACACTTTAAGTAATATCCGAAGCCGAAAAAGGGAGTCATATCAGTTCGTTTTCCTCCATAAAAAAGCCACAAAACGGTAGACAATAATGTAAACCGAGAGTGGAGCAATTAATCACCAGTTGTATTGATTGAATTCATTGACCCCCCCTAGCCTCCATCGCGCTAAAAACCCATTGACATCGGTTGAGTGCGCTCGATCGTTGAAAATTTCCTCTTTTTTAGCTCTGGCAGCCGCGGCCGTTCATATTTTTTCATGCGATGGTAAACAACTCGAGCGATGCGTGTATCTTGATGACTTTTGGCGCCGACACTCGAAACTCCGACGGGTTGAGTCAATCCATCGGCAGCCCTCCGCGGGATCAACTGACAGTTGGTCGACCGAGGGTGCGGGCTTGGCGGGGGTGACGGGGGGGAGGAGTGGGTCGGCCAAGCAGAAGGGGCTCTCCGCCAACGCTGCCGGACAACGCGGAGCATATGCCGCCCTCGCTGACGAGGCCGTGACTACATTATGGTGGCACAAGCGTATGATGTTTTGAGGTAGTTTGAGCGATAAATCAATTAACTTAGAATTTGATGAAATTGATGTCATTTTAAAGAAAAAAATCTTATCTAATAATTGTTATCAAAATGTTAACCCCTTCCCGAGCTACTTTTTGAGTAATTTTCCTTAAAATATAAGCTAGGTATTTTACATGGGATAGAAAACGAATGTGCGCTCCAGAGGGAGAATTTCGAAAAAAAGGAATTTATAGTATCTAGATTTCGCAAAAAACTAAAGTTATATATTTTGTATGTTTTATCAACTATTTTAAAAAATCAATTACTCACAGCCGTACGGTTAACAGAATCGCAAAAAAACCTATTGCAAAGGCGATTTCACCGCGCAGCGTGAAAAAAATGAGTCATTTTAGAGACTAATGTGGTTATATTTTTGTAATTACTGAGAATTTTGTCATGTATCACTATATTTTGCACCATGAATATTACAATATTTACTTCTAACTTCTTATAGACGCATGAATTAAAAACTAATATTCAAATATGGTCTCCAATAAGACTAGGGAACTAACTATCTCGCTCAAACTGCCTCAAGTGGTTATAGTTGTTTTTGCCCATTCACAGATTTGCACGAAAATTAGCACTCATTAGTTACACATGTGGAAAGGAGTGGAAAAAATTGGAGTATACCATTTTTTTAATAGAAATTCAATGCTATTTTTACACGTAGCCGAAAGGCACATGTGAAATAAATCGATTATACATGCGAATATTTTCTTCTTTACACGAAATAATATTTATATTTTATATTACTGCAAAGGTTGCTAATCAATATGAAGGCGACGCACCGAGTAAAAAGTTCGAAAAATCATGTTTAAATATAAATTTCACCTAAATTTAGAAAAGAGCACCGAAAACTCAGACACACCTGCTTCCAATTAGGCAAAAATTATAATAGGTCTTCTGTTAGTTCCATCACTATATAAATAATGAGTTCCACTGCTTAAACAGATGTACTTAAATGAAATGTGGTCCCACAGTCATTTTTATACTTACATGAACAATATTGAACTGTAGGTACCCTGATTGACGCACGATTACCGTTCCAGCTACATTAAATGTCACTCACAATATTCTGTGCCCTGATGATACCAATGTGTCCTTTGTTTCAAATGAAAAATAATACCCTTCCGTTGCGCGCTATTTTTAAAGCACATTGAACATGGAATTACGTCGTGTTCAGTGCAAAATTGTCTTAAACTCGGGAATATGAAATATTTTCCTATTTAATATTAATTTCATTTTTGATAAATATTGTCCATAATAAGCGAATAATCGCATAAAATTTAATTTTAATAGAGCGTATGTTCATATTACTTATATTTTTTCAGTAAGTTGCCAATTACTGAAATAACTCATGTTAAAATGCGTTAATTAAATGGAAATGGCGCTGAATTCGGCTCCTATAGAGGGAAAAAGTGTTTACTATAAACATATTACGGTCGGCTAATACACATAGATTGAAACTTTGCTTAATTTTCTAACAGAAGCATGTCATCAGGGAAAGCAGTATTTTTAAACAGCACACTCCAAAAGATGAAGTGGAGTATTTCTTTTGACTCACTCGGTTGCGGTGAATTCTCCTTATTTTTTTACTTATTATTCGTTTCTACTTATTTAATTTCCAATTGAGAGCTGTAGTTTATGCACAAAATAAAAGATTTTTGTTTTTTTAAGTACCTTTTCCGAAAGCCTATTGTGAAAACGTGATCATGATATCATCAAATTTGACTAGTATTATGTTTAGAAGAAAATATGAGATGAAATAATTCATAAAAATAAAATATCCAAAGTAAAATCAGTTATATTTTTATAAACTTATTAGTTGCTAAAAAAAAGCCCATTTGAATACATCAAGGAGCATATGGGACCTGCAGAGTGGAAAGTGTTAATGAGATTGGGACTCATCATACTAGTAGTTTGAAGGATCTCAGATGATAAAGTGAAAGAGATATATTATGGAACACTCGTTAGGTCACATTTCGAGAATTTCTTACCATAATACGACTTAGGGCGGAAGTATTTACTCCGCAAAATAAACTACTGATGCTTTCTTTAAAACTACTTACAATTAGAGATAACAGGGATTTGAACACAGCTGATGGGGGTCCTAGGATAGGTGCCGCTGAAACCTCGGAGGTTACACGCTGGGCTAAGATCACTGGAAAAATTTAGTTAACGCTAGTTTCAGATTGATACGGAGGATTATATTTGGACACCACAACACATCTTCAAAGCTGGCAGCAGCGACAGTTTGAGATAAATACACTGCATAACCGGTAGTTACAAAAATTCCGTTTTCCCTCTATCCATTAGTGACTACAACCAAAACTGAGACGCTTATTAACGACCGTTCGCATTACTATCTTCTTGCCATTGTACATAAAGTTCTACTAATTTCAACCCGCATTCACCCCTGTCTTTAATCACCCTGGTACATCTGGTATTTACATACTTTTTTCTACATTTACGTTGCACCATATTTGTTTGTCATCACCTACCGGTCATTATGACGATTAAGATGATGACGATTGACCGCGTGACAATAGTTGCTAATGTGCATTCGGATAACAGAAAGCAACTTTTGAAGGTAGACACCTTTAAAGTTAACAATGGTATAAAAAGTTGTCATGGTCGGCGCCAACCAGACGTTCACATTAATAATTCTGACCGTTGTTATGCATTACAATGGTAAAAAAGCTAGTAAAACTATAAGGGTATTGCATATTTTTTCTCAGTTGAGAGTATTTGAAAAACAAAACCCTTCTGCCGGTAGCGTTACGCTCTGTGAGCATCCCGTTTCATCTCCGTAATACCGAAACGTTTACACAGCTTCATCTTGGGTCTTTTTCCTTTGTATTTTTGCTTTTACGAGTAAAACTTCCAATTCATAAGACCAATACACCTTTCACCATGGTACGGTAGGTGCCTAGCAGGCGCTCGCATTACAAATTCTTACCCTTGTAATGGATAATCTTGGTAAAGAGCTATTAATGCGAACTGGGGGACTGATGAACGAGAGACACAGGGTGCTGCGTCTACAGCTAGATTTTGCGGTGAGAATTATGGACCCTGCACGCGGAAAGACATAATAAGCGAAACGTGGCCGCATAGCATTGACGTGGGCTTATTTTCGCCCTCATTGGTGATAGAGTAAAGTCATCGCCTTCTAATGCGGAGGTCACGGGTTTTAGTCTCGCCTGTGTAGTCTTACTCCACCCACGTCCTGGGTTGAGTAATCACGATTAGATTTGCTGTAACGGCTCGAAATTGGGTTATATCATTAATATTTGGTGAATGATTAACATTATGATAAGGATACGAAGGAAAGCCCCACGTTCTGATAAAACCTCACACCGGTGAATAGTGTAACTGTAATTTGTGCTCTAAATAGTTGAGTTCTAATTTAAGGATGCGGTTCTTAGCCGCTGGAAACTCGGGGGATGCAAACTAGGCTAAGAGTACTTGAAAAGTTCGGATCATACGAGTGTCAGGGTGGCACTAAGGACGTTTGTGACCCTGTACTCTTTCTTTAGAGCTGGTAGAAGCGATAAAATAGATAAATACACAATTAACAGATTGGTATGCAAAGCTCTCGCAAAAGTTTCTGGCGCTGCCCAGTGGACGATTTTTGGGACATGGGTTACAATTCTTTGAAAATACGTACATAGAAAGGGGCAATGAAGGCTGTTTAGTGTGGAGGATGTGTCTGAAAACTTTTCTAATTGCTGCTAACACCAGCACTCCGATAATTGGGATGACTCACCACTGCCTGCAGTCCCGTTTCGATTCTTCTCAGAATTTGACCTCAAAATAGAATCCCTGGTAAATTCATAGCGATCATGTGTGGTGAGTGATTTAAAACACTTGCCTTGCGTGTGTGTGACTCGAGCCTAGTTCACGAAGTAGTAAGCTTCTGAACCACTGGAGACTAGGAGGATGCCTCACTCTCTCTTGTTGCCTCCCTATCTTCCTGCCTGTTCTTCATCATCTCTCCATTTCCACCTCTTCACATTCGCGAGCAGATCTGCGCCGGCTTTTGCAAGAGCTAGAGGTAAAATAACTTATCGCCCATGTAATGCTAATGACTACATAGAAAACAAGAGTGAAGAACCAGGGTATTTTGTCAATTCACTTTTCACCCTTTCCCTCCTCCAATTCCTTTTCCCATCTGCCCTCCCATCTCCGTGACTAGTGTTCTAACTGCCCCTGACACACGCCCTTGTGGAGGTTCGCGGGGTGGCATTCACATTTAGATGTGCGGTCCATCTGCCACGTCGCTGGACGCATGGCCGCGCTCCCAACTCCGCGAGCGACGGTCGCTCGGCCATCGTCCGGGTAACCGCGTTGAACTCTCATTCCCCTCCTATCCAACTCAAAAACACCCCACCCCCTCCTAATCCTTTTACCCCCCCCCCCACCCACACGTCCATCCCCCATCATCCCAGCGACGTTCAGCTCCGTTGCACTAAATTAACTTCCCCTTTCCGCTCACGGATTGTCCTTTTTTTCGAGGATGGGAGGAGAAAAAAATAAACGGTCCCTTTTATACGGTCCGTTCCCGTCGTTTGTTTTCTCTTTACTTCCAACCCGTGCCTCCTCCAAGCCAGCCTCCTTTCTTCCGCGCTGCCGCGAAATTCCGTCCAATCACCGCGTATCTCCCGGCCCCTTCCTCCCACCACGTGTTCACAGCATGCAGCACGGCTCGCGGGTCCGTTAAGTCACACCTCCCCTTTCCTTTTCTTCAAGCGGCTACTCCACCGTAAAACCTCGCCCGTTCCATTGATCCTCATCAGTGAAGCCCCTTCCGTAGTCGGAATTTGCGATATCGCTTTGAGCCTTGGTGCTGGAGACGTGTCGCTTTTTTGTTGTAGCACTATACTTACACCATTCCAACTTCGGGTCTTCCTCTCAGAATGGTCAAGGTTCAGGGCCATTATTTATCACTCGTCATTATTTCTCTCTGTCAATGTCACTGAAGAAAATACAGTCAAATTTTCGTAGGTACTATGCAAACATATATATTTACATGGACTTTCGACTTTGTTCCCCAAAAGAAAATTGATGTAGAAAAATGCTGAAATTTGGGTTTACAAATTACCTCATTTTCGTTTTTCCTCACAAACGTCACATTCTTAAATTGAGAGTCTCCATACTGTTAGTTTCGTTGTTCATAGTAGCATAATTATAACCGTGAAATTATTTTGAGGGCAATGATAACAAAATAATGTGGTTATTTCCAAGGAGCATCGATTCGCATAAAATACCTTTACATTTGGTTTTGATGCAAAAATTACTGAGGGTATCTATGAAAAGGAATAGCTCATAATTGATATTATTATGGCACACGAAGTGGAAGTACATTATAATTGACAATTTATTAATAAAAGTCGTGTATTGTAATATATAATATGCTATCAACCTTAAAAAATGAGTCATAAGTAAGGCATATAAATTAGGTTTTGTAATTTGGTATGGGTTTTAGGAGTATTTAATTTCTTATTTCAGCTCCAAATTTTTATAAAATTTTGTTGTTTAGCAATGTGATTAGTCAAGGTTATTTGTCAAAGTGTTTCTCTAGCAATGAAATCGTAGTATCCTGCATGAATTATTCCCAGTATATTGAATGTTTTTTCTCACGCAAAACTGAAAATCTGGCTTCCACGGCTTACGATAATTTAGCTATTGAAAGGTAGCTGACTTTTTCCACTTTACTCTGCGCTGAAATTCCGTAACTGAAGCATATTTTGCTGTCGCTCTTTCGTAAATAATTGACTCTGCACGCACTGTGGCCTAATTTTCAGATATGATTACTCCGAATTTCAGAGTGGCCTTCTGGCCAGTGTGGAAAAAAGAGCATTTTTACCATTTGAGTTTCCAATGAAAGTGCTCCCCTTTTTTTGTTGCTTCATTTTTTGCTGAAAGCCATCCTTTAATTACTGAGGTGCATAAAAAGACGCTCACATTCAAGGATTTTACGTCCACTAAGGATCTATGGCACTTTAAGCTCTGTAAAAAACAGTTGCTGCGGCCAAAGCGCTTAGATTGCCATTTAAGATTCGCGCAGTAAAACGTTTGCAGTTTGGGTGGTACGCAAGCACCTACGTCGAGTCGCTCTTACTATGGTAATCCGCGTTCCAGAGCCGTCGCATGAAAGGCGAACGTTGCATTTACTTTCCAAGTCCCCTTATTTACAGCATCCAGTAAAATTTCACCGCAGAATCACCCTCGATCATTTCTGGGTGCATGGCCGCGCTCGGAATTCCCAAAGCGCGAAAGAACTCGGTAACCTCCCTAACCCAATGACCTCCGCCCCAAAGCATGCTGGGGAGGTGACCTCTCCTCTCTCCTCCACCCACCCTCCCACCCCACCGCCTTGCGTGCGAAATCTGGCCACGCTGTAATTCTGCTCGCCGACCACCCAAATGACCGGATCGGATCTTTTATTCACGGCTCGTCTTCGATTTGTTACATTTCCTCCATCGTCGGAAGCGGCCCATTCACTCGCGAAGCTTTGGCGAGTTGAATGGCGCGGGGACGGAGGAGGAGGAGAAGGTCGCTCGCTACCCAATTGCACCGCCTCGAATCTACTGCAGTGCGACTAGCGAAGATTTTGTTTTTCCCGGCCGGCGTACGGAGCCCTTCCCTACCACCCGCCCCGACCGACACTCGGAAACTTTTTGGCGTGACTCCACGAGAGATTTTGGTATTGGGTCAGAGCTGTAAATTAGAAAATAAAATTGACCCTTTTATGGAGGGGATGCGAGGGTGAAACGTAACGGCTAGTGTGATCCCCATATAAAGGGCGAAGAAGAAAAAAAATAACCATCGTAAACTCCCCTTCCCACCTCCACAAATTCCTCCCTCTCCTTTCTTTTAAAATTGTCTATTTATAACCTCCTTCCCCGCGTTGTCAATCCGCTCGAGACTTCACTGTTTTTTTTATGGGGCATGAAATACGGCTCTTTCATGTCATTTAATCAAAGAGTTTATCGGTTTACACAAATCTGCGATGGAATTTACTGCATTGATATACCATTAAGCATTCAGACCCTTCGATTCTGGGTATGTCTCACGTAGCAAGAGTGTTTACACCAAAGTCTAAACGTCCCTTTCGATTTTTTTGTGACACAGCTTGATGGGGATTTTGTATCCTGGCAACCTTACTTTAAGCATTACGCTTAAGGTTATCGAAGCCTCCCTTCTTTTCTGACGGACATGAACCCTTGATGGACTTATTTATACGAGTTTTGTTAGTCGTTTGGTAGCAAGTTTGCTTAAACGAGTCCTTTCTTATCTGCACTCATGAATTACTCTGGTTGAAAGTTACACTGTACAATAACGATTTACACTCAGTAAATTTTTCAAGGCAGGCAAAATATTTTGTGTATTTGGCTTTAGAGTAAACATGTTTTTACATGGTAATTTAAATTATATGACAGAGTATATAAATGAGTATAACGTGTACTGTATTCAAAACGATTTTAGCCGCGAATAGACCCATAAGAGGGAAAGATAATAACTCAGGCCTTATGCAAATGACTTTTTCAACACGGAGAACGAGGAATACGTAATGTTGTACAGGAGCCAAGAATATCATTTTCCATTATATGTATAGTCTAGAAAAAAACTCGAGTTATTGTTCTCAAAGGTTTCGTATGAAACGCTTCTTTTCCCCTCTTAGCCGAACTGAGAACATTTCTCGAGATTCTACTGCTTATTTTGTAGAATGAATTATTCCTTGATCTCGAGAAAAGAAATATAATAGAATGAAAATCGGCAAGCCAGATGACTTTTGCAGTCAAACCTATGGATGAAATTCAGCCATTAATCAAGAAAAAAAGGGTGGCGCATTCATTAAATTCTATGGAGAGAACTGTTTCCTCTGATAATTCTGCAGTAATGCTTCATCTTTCGCTAGCATTTTCTTTTTATCTTTATTTAAAACTAAAATGCCTACATAGAGGAGCTTTTTCTCACGATTTCTTTCAAATAACTTTGAGAATTTGTTCCCATTAAGCCATGTTTCACATTCAATTCTCACTCACTGCTTTGTGAACGTTGATGATAATGATATCACGTTGTTATCATGATGGCACACACCTTTTATATTGCTAATGTAACGTAGCAAAAAGGTAACATAGATATTAATGCTTGGGAAGATAGGTGGTTAATACAGTAAGTGGCCGCGGAATCCGACAGATTGACAGAACCAGACAGACTGAACCAGACAGACTGAACCAGACAGTATAAACACTCGTGGTGAAGATGATAGAGATGATAACATTCAAAAGGTGATAAAATCCTTTCAAAATTACGTTTACGTGTTCCTGTAACATGCTTGCATTGGATTAGGTGTGTTTTATCTAATCAACAAGCTCAATGTGGAAAAACTAAACATGAACTCTTAACCAAGGAGTACAAGCCGCAATGAAACGTCTTACATCATTTTTTGCCATAACGCTTTAATATTATTGAAAAATGTTCTAAGGTAAAACGTTCTATATCATTGCATTGTCAATTTTAACAAAATTAAACGAGTATTACTGAATGATAATGAAGTGTTGTCGGGTCTCCAACTGGTTCCAATTGCCCACTACCTTACCTCAAGGAATACCATCTTAGATGTAGTGTTGACTCTCAATCAACGATGAAATACAGGAAATGTAATGATTCTTTTTCTCGATCCAATCGAACTTATATATAAGGCTTAAGTACAAAGGAAAATAACCCTCGATGAATATAGCGAGAATGTATCATTCTCATTGAAGTTATCTTAGAACGGCATTTGCTCATTAACACGAAAGAAACTTCGGCATTTCAGTCTAATTTGAGGTAAAATATTATCAACCTCCTAAGAATTCATTAGCTTGAAACGCTGACTATTAATTTGTAGTAAAAATTGACAATTCTCACCGATGGTTGAGAGGTAATACGCGTCTAAATGTATTAAGGCATCATCATAATGCTATGGGCTGTATCTTACGTGAGAATGTAAGAATAAACTTTCCAATTTGATCAAGTGTGCGAGTGAAGGTAGAGCACATTTAAAAACATCTTTATGCCTCATGATGTTACAATCTGTATTAACTTCGGTTGTAGGTAAAGTGGCCACATGCATGGTCCAAACGGTTCCAAATTCTTACAACAACAACTTCGATGCCCTCCGCACTTTCATTCACCAACAGTGTTCTTTTCCTCCCGTATGACCTCTGATTGAGAGCTGATTCGCGCTTAATAGAGATGCCTCCCACGAGAACCTCATTAAATAGCGTGGGTCAAACCCCCGATCGGTCAGTAGATCGCAAGCCTCACTCCCGGCCAGCTATTCAACGGGAGTTTCTGCTCGCTGCAGCGTTCGTCGGCGCGGTTTGTGGTGACTCCTCGCGAACAAAGCCTCTGGAAGCATGGGCCCGCGACCGTGGATCGCTTCACGAGCCATGCGTGATCAATGCGCTCGCGATATCCCTCGGTTCTCTCTTCAAAAGCGAGCCATCATGACCTCCGATGGTAAAGTGCTTGGGACTCGCATCTCCAGCCGGCTCGCCACGGTCCCGTAACGTTGTTGGGATCGCGGTTTAGGTCTGAATATGGATGAATGCGCTCGTCTGGTGAAAGCGCCGTGAATGGATCGTCCGTTCCATATTCTGTGCCGGGGTTGGCCGCAGCCCTTTGTTCGTATGCTCCCCCGTGATTTGAAAGTCTGTTAACATCCAGTCCGATTCAGAGCCATATAAGTTAACCCGGTGATCTCGTTTTCATTGGGAATGGCGCTCAGAGTGACCGAAAGTCGCGTGCATTTGTGTAGCTGTCCATGTTACATGCTCATTTTCTGAGGACGGACCATGATTCATCCCCCAGAAATGGCGACAAGTCTTCTTGATGAAGCACCTTAATCAGTCAGTAAATTAATATTCATGTGTGCTTATATTTTTTTGAAATTTCATTCTGTATTTAATTGAGATTTTGCCATGTAGTTTAGATGGAATTCAACGACTCTGATTGAATGTACCACTTACGCGTCCTACCACGAGATGAGTCGGAACACAGAAAGTCTAGCGCCGACACTTAGCGCTCTGAGGTAAGAAATTGGTCCCATGCCCATAGGCGTATTACTTCCATTTCGGGGAACACCAACCGAGAAAAATCATCAAGTCGCGGCTTGTCACACATACACTAAACGTTGAATATGTACTACTATCATTTGATAGATTCTCCAATGGCTGCAACTTATGAGCCCCAGGTGCAATACATCTGCATGAAATCAGCTTTTGGAAGAGTGTGAGTTACTAATTGAATTAGAATCGGTGAAGTACATTTACAGTACATGTCTGAATGAGATTCAACCATGGAATTAAATAGAAAAACTTAATGAGAATATTTCGGGATGTGCTGGTTTTCGTAGGTATTTAATGTAGTTGGGGCTTAATTTAACGTTGTGTTTCTGTCTAAAATGTGATGCTAGCATTACTTAAAAGAGTGGAATGCTATGGTCCAGTTCAATACTGAGAGACGCATGCAAATGCAGTGTTGGGAGCGTTGGCAAGCGATAGTAGATAAATCAGGTAGATAAAGTAATGACAAATCCAGTGGTAGGTAGTTAATAAGACTATTTGTGATTCATTCCTACACCAAAGGGTAATACATTGAGGAAAACCTGATACTGTGGAAGATATTGAGCTTTTGTAACCCGTTTATGATTCATACTGCTTAAATGGTAATTATTTCTTACTTATGAAACTTAAGTGTTAAAGTTTAATCTCTTCATTATTGCAGTGTAATGGCAGAAATAAAACTCTTGCAGTTCTCCACTGAATAAAGATTGCATATCGACTAGTTTCGATGTTACTGCATCATCTTCATGTCAACTTGAAGATGATGTAGCAACATTGAAACTAGTCAGTATTAAATCTTCTAATATTGGAAACTGAAGTTGTTTTTTGCGAGTCACTATGGAGCAGTTCCCCCACATTACGTTTGAATCTTAATTTTACATTGCAGTCCGGTGTGCTGTCAAATGAAGTCTAAATATCACAAAAGTAATGAAGTGAAATATTCATGAACGTTTTCACCTGAACTATATACAGTGAGCAGTAGAACGCCAGTTAAAGGTGATAGACTGTATGGGTTGTGCCCACGGTGCAATGGCTTTTGCCCGCTGACAATATCTATCGTCGAAAATTTTAATTGGCTCTCATTAATTCTTAGCTTATGCATTTCACATTAATAAAAAAAGTTTTCTACCTAACTTTCCAAGAACACTGATTGTGAAAGAATTAATGATAAGAGCATGAGAATAGTCATGTCAAAATCTTCAAATTCCTAAATTTTGGGTTAGCGCATCTTCAGAACTAGGGCAGAAATCCAGTAAGAGAAACGTGTATCAGCTGCAATGATCAGAACCGATTATAATCGAGGCTATGCATTCTAAAAATTTAAATTGGTAGATCTGCCCAGCTTCCGTTCCTCTAATGAAGACTAAACTGTGAACAAATTTCCGTAGTGGTACTAGAATAATTAGCTAAGAACTGGAGCTATAATCAACCGTGACGAGCCCACGTCAGCTCACAAGTCGGGATGAAGAACCGCGATGAAATATTAGCTGTGATGGTACGCATGTGAAATTTTGTACCTATCGTATGAGGAGCAAGTGTAGTACTTCATACTATACTTGATGGGCACACGTACTGAGTACATGGCTGATAATTATCCTTAGATGTACATATCGGAGTCATGGGCGTAGCCAGGGGATGGCAGGGGGGTGGCTACCCCCCTAAATCAAGTAATACAAGTGCATGAAAAATTCTCTAGGAGTTAAATTTTTTATTTCACTTCCTAGTTTCAAACGACTGAGGGTTTGGACGCAGCACTTGGGATTAGAAGAAATTAATTTTAAGCCACTATTTCTGAGGAATTTCATTCCAAATCTGCTTGACAGAGCCACACAGGAAAATTTCAGGTGGGTGTCCAGCACCTAAACGTAAATCCTGTCTGGCTACGCCAATGAACGGAGTGTCAATGGAAACAACTTTGCTTCAGGATAAGTTTTCTAATGTAAAAATGCTAATAAAATTGTGTGAATTACTATCTACTCAAAACCTAAAGACTATCTATTGCTATAAATTACTATCTATTGAGGACAACTTTATATATATTACTATCTATTGAGGATAACTTTATATATATATATATATATATATATATATATATATATATATATATATATATATATATATATATATATATATATATATATAAATTCACAAACACATAGGCTCCTGTTTTGGTTGATATTCATGCACTCGTTATACCATTTCCCATTAGGATTTTATTCTTTCGTGTTTGTCTTTTTGGGGAAAAATGGAACTTCATACATTTACGTGAGAATGGCTATGGTGAGGCACTATTAAACTTCAGTCCCCCCAAATGTCGTTTATTGCGACTTTTCAATCTGATAATTGTTTAACTTGGCGTAAAACGGAAAATTCCGAGATATGCTTGACTTTTTACCGCCTTCCCTGTAGTGAGATTTTCGATATTTTGCTCTAAATTCCAAGAAGATAGGATTTGTATTCTAGCATTTGTTCATTTATGGTAACTAATTTTTTCCTTTTGACTTTTACTATTTTCCGCCAAAATATGAAAATAAATCCCGTGTATTAAGAACCTTAGTTATGAGGGCCCTTCCAAAACTTCTCAGCTCTTTGGTCGAGTGTTATTCCGCCTTGATGTAGCAAATGTCATAAGACTTTATAAATCTGAAATAATCTTTCGCTGCTGGCACTTGTTATTTATTATGTATTTATTTCTTTCTCTTGAAGTCTAAACATGTATCCTCTTCGTACAAAAATGAAAAAAAAGTTAAAACATTTTTTATGCCTAATCCCTCAGGCATGCAATGGACTGTCTGACATCATTATTTCTCCTCCTATATAGTCGTGCTAATCTGGGGCTAAAAAGAGATTCATGTCCTTGT
The DNA here is from genome assembly GCA_963573305.1 of Pyrrhosoma nymphula. Lineage (NCBI taxonomy): Eukaryota > Metazoa > Arthropoda > Insecta > Odonata > Coenagrionidae > Pyrrhosoma > Pyrrhosoma nymphula. The sequence continues at coordinate 96,242,561 of OY754332.1, read as the reverse complement.
ATTCTGCCATTTAGTCCATAAATTATTTAGAACGGAGCAGTTTTTTTCTTTTTTCTATCTTAGAATTCCAAAGGAGTTTGCTTATGCTCTTCCGTCTTTATTTTTTTTAATTAGGATAAGTATTACATTCCTAAAGTTGTTCTCTACGCGTAAAAAGTGGAAAATTATACATTCTTTTTATTTTTCACGATTATTACTTCTGTGCATACTTGCCTCTTTAATACGTGAGTTAAAACTTCTACCAGTGTGCCTTATTGCCGCTATTGTATTTAATTTTATGAATACATAGCACATAAAACAAACTTTCTGCACCTCACGATGCCGTAAATCGGTGACACGCGTCGCACATTAAACATTTGTAGAAAAGCACAATGTACTTTAATTAATCATGAGTACTAACATAATGATCTTCAACGAAGTATAGCCTACCACTGTCAAGTTACTCTGAAACTTCATTGCAGAGCTGATATATCTTATCTATTTTACTGTGATAATGCCATTAGGATGATGGCATATATATATATATATATATATATATATATATACCCAATAAGGAGTCACAGGCGTGACAAGTAAAAACATAGTGACACAAACAAAAGAAACTCACACGAATGGTTGTTTAATTTTCGACAGCAATCAACTGTCTTCTTCCGAACTGGAGAGAGTACTGGATGCAGATGTGGGTAAGGAGAGAAGAAAGAAGAAAGGAGAGGCGGGGCAGGCAGGGGAGGGCAGGTTGGGCCACTGCCCCGCCTCTCCTTTCTTCTTTCTTCTCTCCTTACCCACATCTGCATCCAGTACTCTCTCCAGTTCGGAAGAAGACAGTTGATTGCTGTCGAAAATTAAACAACCATTCGTGTGAGTTTCTTTTGTTTGTGTCACTATGTTTTTACTTGTCACGCCTGTGACTCCTTATTGGGTATATTTTCACCACGTGTGAACTTCGTCGATTGAATATATATATATATATATATATATATATATATATATATATATATATATATATATATATATATATATTTATGTATGTATGTGTGTGTGTGTATCCGTCATATTAAAAGTACGATTTCAATGACCACAGTATTTCATAGATTACTCAATTAGAATCTTATTTACTCTCTGTGTTTACTGTGGTCCTAAATTTAGCGCAATGTGCATTTCAATAGAAATTAGCATTAATTTATAAAGTATATCGTCTTGCTGCATCGTCTGCCTTTTGAGTACGTCTGATGTATGGTGTCGTCCTCTGTTCATATGTTACCTCTTAATTTGAGAATGAACTTCAGGAGCTGCTTAAGTTAAGAGCACCAATAATATAATGATTAATCGCTATTCGCTCTAAAAACGACTTTTTAACTACGTCATAGAATTCAGTATCATAATTTTGGGAAAATCACTCTCTAGCAAGTATAATACTCCTCGTGCATTTCACCGCGCCTTAGTCGTTTTTTCCGGAAAATCGCCTTTTGGCATGCTATTTTGCATAATTGGAAAATTAACTTTGTCTCTTGAAGAATTTTTCAGATTAATAAGACATTTTCTTTAGCACATTTTCAAAACTTTCGGCTCTTTGATGAAGAAAGGCGTCTTAATATTAATTTCTTACTACCCTAATCTTTTTCATTTCGCCGCCACGGTATAGATTATCAGGGGAAAATAGGGATGCGGCCAGCGTCTCGCTAAAATTCCGAGCCGTAGGATAAATGAAGGGCGAATTTTGGCCGGAAAAAATACAATGATTGCCAGTGGACCTATTGATGTACTTATTCACTATGATCTTTCCTCGTCATCGAATGTAGTTTGTACCTATGCATTGCTGTAATCTTACAGTAATGAGTTTAAGTGACTTAGGTAATATTCCTCGCTATCGTTCAACTCGTCTCTTTATCAAGAATAGGAATAATTATTTCAGCCAAAGTGATTATATTAAATGCTTTTTTCGTCTGTAGATCTTCACCTTATGATGCTAATCCCATAAATAACAAACTTAGCTCAAAGGCAGTAGTTAACTTTTGTTTGTAAACGGGACCATAAATTTGGGTCAATTTGTTTGTTCTTCTCTCGAGAAATTAATAGGTACCGTGAAATTTTCTTTGATTCTTTAATTCGTGCATTGTTTTTTTATAATTAATATTGAAGCCGTAATGAATATTTCCCTTCCTCTATGACCTACTGTCTAACTTCGCCGTTCTCAGTGGCGGTAGCCTTGAGTCCTTGCCTGCCAGACCAAGGACCCGTGTTCGAGTCCCGTCTGGATAGGAATTTCACCACTGAGGAGGAACCCAGGGCATGGTTGCTTGCGTCCGTCCAATGTTGATTTGTTATTTTCATGCATTTAAAAAGGTACTTATTCATTAAAAGTTAAAAATGTAAGCAATAGGGAAACGATAAAATTTGGATAGGTACCTACTCCTAAATAAGAGGCACTGGAGTCTAGTTACATAGGTAATATGGGAAAACATATCCATCATATCTTCCCGTAATATTTACCAGCAGAATAACACACAGTTCAGTGCTGAATTATTCAATATACCTAGTCAATTTGTTTCAACCTTGTGTTTTATGAGTATGTATTTTCACCTGTATTTTTCTTGAAATTATGCCGCTACCGTCGAGAAAAGCGAACATTGCATTATTCGTTCTAATGTAAGAACTGGGATTTTGTGAGTTGGTTTAAACATTTTACGCACGGCCATAATGTTTCCTTAGTAAGATGGATTTCACGTAAACTATTTTTTATGTGATTTTAATGACTTGTTTTTTCATGCACTGAGTTGCCGCACTTGTTACAAATATACCAAGGAGGGATGTAGCTGTGATCTTGACAGGAGATCGACTCATTGCAAGAAATAACCAGGCGTAACCTAAACGTCGATGTAAAAACGATTTTCCCACACTACCACGAATGAGTTTGCTCCTACCTTTGTAAGGCCACCCACTCTTACGATTACTTGTAAACGTGCTGCTATTTTTTTGCTGAGAGTTCCACATTTAAGTAATTACGTATTTGGGTAGAGGTATCTTACAGGGCCTTCTTATTTAAGTGACATCCTCGCGGATGTCACTTAAATAAGAATAAATTGAATGTCACTACGCGTGGGTGGGCACATTTGTGGCATCACGATGCAAATGAACTCGCCTGCAATCCATTAGATCACACAGCCGGGTCCCTCACGCGAGGCTGGATTCCAAAATGCATTTGCGGCCAAGAACTCTGGCGGCACGTGAAGGGCGTAATTTTTCAGCTCGGGGAGGACACGCTCTGCGCCGCCCTCATGCGGGAAGTAATGCCGCTAATATTCAGCGGTGTGCTCAGCATAGACCAAGACAAATGCGTCAATTCACTTACCTAGAGGGGGAGTCTCGCGGGTGAGTGGGGGGGGGATGCAAAAGCATTTGCACCTTTATCATTCCTCGGGGCGAGCAATTTAATCATTGACGGATGAGACAGTTTTGCGAGCCGTCGTTTTGGGGGAGCGTCCCCCCTACTACCCCCACGGTCCCAACCCCACCCCCCACGTACCCCCCCGCCCCCCGCGTTCCCCCCCGCCCCCCGCGTACCCCCCCGCCCCCCGCGTACCCCCACACCCCCCGCGTACCCCTCCCCCCCGCGTACCCCCACTTCCCCCCGCGTACCCGCCCCAAGCTCCCCGCGTACCCACCCCACTCCCCCCGCGGGGGCTGTTTGCACCTATATATCTTCCCTGCCCCCTCCACCGCGTCCTTTGATTGATGGTGCTACGGCCCCGCGAGGCCCCATCCCCGCGAGGCCTCATCCCCGCGAGGCCCCATCCCCGCGCCCGACGTACACACAAGGCAACTCTTCGCATCCGCCCCCACGATCCCGCCTCTTTTGTGCTTGCAGCGTCTATACTTGGCGTCATCCGACTACGTTAACGCCCAGCGACCTCCCCCCTCCAAATTGCAGCGGGGGGGTTATTCCCCGGGCACGGGGCTATTAATACGTGGAGAAGGGGGGATATTTGGGTCAAACCATATTTTTTGGGATTCTATCTTTGTCGTTTGGTATTTGGGAAGGCGACCTACAGCTGAAATAATTTGCGTCTTTGTGGTGGGGTAGGTTGGTAACAATGAGGTTGGAAAAATGGGAGAAAACATTCCGCTTGATTTTTTAAGCCTTTTACGCCATTACAGCGAGTATATTTTGGGTCTTACTCTGGTTTACGTTTCATCTACATCCACATAATACTATGCAAGCCGCCTCAAGGGAGTTTCGCTAGGAATGAGCTATCACCACCATGCACTACACTCCACCCTAAAAAAGTTACAATTAATAATAAGAACAACAACTAACAATAACTCTACAACTACTGGTGAACCAGCAAAAACCTGCAAATTCCTTTCAGGATGTGAAATCTCACCAACACCTACAGCACCATTAGCATGCTACCAGTGTTAGAGAAGCCATTGAATGGACCTTGCATAGACAGAAAGGCACAGAGACACAAGATCTATACCGTAAACATGTTCGACTTGCCATTAATACTAGGAAGTAGACATTAGGAAGAAGATCAACCAATTGGCTACACTACCTATCGACCAAGCTAGTTAAAAGTCTCATAACAGCTGTTATGGTCTCATATGGTTTCGGGGAAAAATGAAATTTTAAACGTGACCGTTTGTGCAGCATCGGTCCGTCTCCGGCAGTGGTGTTTTATTTTCGTCTCGGTAAAAAAACCACAGGTAATACCATGTTTAGTGGAATAGGTAGGCCTCGACTTCTCAAAACAAAATCATTCCGATGCACACCTGTTCTGGCTTCACCTTCGCCCATGAGCGGCCATGCCTTTTCCCATTCATTTTAAACTCCTTGGTTGTTGGTATGGTAAAAATGAAATGGAGAATGGAGGAGAATTGGAAAGAAACCCAGCTTCGGCATAGAACTTAATGGGGGTGGATACTACTCCCAAAAATGCGTTCCAGACCTGTGGGATTTTCATCGCCGCGGTTGAATGGTACGAGGTAACAAAAATCCTGTTTCCACCATTCAGCGATTAAAAGATGGAGCAATGGAGCAAATTTTTTCACTTGCGAAGTTGGTACTTATCAAAACAGAAAGACACAATCGCCAACTTCGGCCAAAAATGAAACATTTCAGCAGTACCCACTTGTGAGGAGTAATTCTAAAACCAGCTGAGGCGTGAGTCATGCAATGATCCTTTGTCTTTGAATTCAGTTCTTTCTCTAGAATGTAGCTTTCACATAATTTTCTTAAACGTGATAATTGACGATGATGGCACACGCCTTCCTCGGCGGGTCGCCGTGCAGGATGCTATTGCATTTTGGCGCATATCCATTTGCATTTTCGAAAGTCATCCACTCCTTTTAAGCGACTCTGGCGATTTAAGTGTATATGCGGATTTGCGTGAAAATTTGCATTAATGTTCTACTTAGTAATATCTATAGATAAAAGAGAAAAAATGTCATCATACCGTTGTGGTATTTAAAATATTCAATAACATTTCAGCATGTAGTCGTACGGCACGATACATATATTTCATAGTAATTAGGTTACCCATGTACAGATCATCTTTTGTACGCGAAGTAATATATTTCTTTTTATTGTGATTGTTGATAACAAATATCAAGTTGCTACGCCGAGTCCAATAGTCCACCGAAATCTCAAGTCATATCATACTTTAACTGAGAAAAAGATTTATAATATAGTTCTTGTACAATTTCTATTGCTGCATGTATGGTGCGTTCCAATGTATTAACAGATGCGCGTGAATGGAATCCCAAATTATTTTTCGACAGACTTGAAAATTTATTAAAATATGCACTCAATGTCCTTTGAGTGCTGCTCCAGCTACTTTAACGAATGGCACCAAGGAGTCACCAGATAGATAATGCCTCAATAGACCAACACAGTACCTACTGAAACGCAGTGCTTTACAAATGGCATCCAATTGGATAGTGATTTCACGGAAAAATCTCCACCACTGCAGTGCACCTCCAGGATTCGAGCCTTCGCACTTTTGAGTCCAGCATAGCTCTCGCAGAAGTTCCTGGCGTTGCGCAGCGGACGGTTTGGGACGTGGGCTACGGCAATTACAGAATCCTGCGGAACGGGGGAGGAAGGTTGTTTAGTGTGGAGGATCAGAAAACCTTTCAAACTGCTGCCAACAGAAGCGCTTTGTGGAAGAAGTGTGATGGTTCACCACTACCTGCCGTCCCATTTCGACTTGACTCACAATGAGACCTCAATCTAGGTTCCCTGGTAAAGTCATGACGATGGATGATTTTAATCGCTTGCCTCGCTTATTTGCCTTAGAGACTGTTTGGTTCCCCTGCCTCACACTCTTTCGTATCCTACCTATCTTCCACTCCGTGCATTCCCTTCACTCCCTCCCCTCCTACCTCCCCTCATTGCCACGCAGATCTGCGACAGGGACTTTTTGGGGGGCTTCACTCTGGCCACCTCAACCAAACCTATCCTCGTTCATCGGTGCCTGGGGTATGAGGAAATTCGTTTCTCTTTCCTTTCCCAAATGGCTGAACCACCGGTGACGCATGAGGACCTCCTCGCTACTCCCATGGGCTTATCGGAGCCCCTTGGGGCACGGGATGCGCTGTCAAAACGCGAGCGCGGCGCCCGACGCCATGTTGATGGTGAATACCAAGGAGAAAGTTGCGATCTGCGTACCTCCGCCTCGCCAGATGATGGCAGTTTCCGTGCCTGCGCCGGGTGGAATTTCCCTCAGCGAAAGGAAAGGGAGGCCTCCTTCATGTGAGACTGAATTCTCGGATAAATTCCTTCCACTAATTTCCAGCTCGGCAATTAAGCCGCGATATTATAACCCTCTTGAGCGCTCTAATTTGCCACCCTGCACCGAATATAGCGTAATGAAATCGAAAAGGGCGCAGCTAATCCATTTTTGAGGTCCTTGAGGGGGAACAGCGCGCCTTAACCGCTTCATCTGCATAACGAGATAATTACGAGTGGAATTCTCTGGTATTAATGGTTGAGAAAATTGCTCAAGGAAACCAAGAACATAGCATACCCAGCTACTTGTCAAAGAGCATTTCTCAACGCCATATCGTTGTTTGCAAAGCAATCAATGCTATAGGTTTGTAATGTGCTGATTTAGGCTTAACGTTATGTAACGAAGTAATTTTTAATGAAAACGATTGCTTTGTATTTCCCAAACCATAGTTTATTACCGGCCATGGATTTAGCAATTCACTGCCATTATCAAGGTCTCACTTTGAAATGGTAATTCACAATAATGAACTGCTGAAGCCACTGTCGGTAATATTCTTGTTTGGGTAATACTAAGCTATAGTTATTTTTCATAACTATAGCTGTCAGTATTTGCTAAAATAATGCAAGAGAAACGATTTTTGCACCATAATTTCAACCAACTGGAAGGTCAAATGTGCTCCTCAATATATTTGTGACGTTTTTCCTTCAGTTCATGCTCGTCTAATGCTCTTTCCGTAATTTTACCTTTCGCTTAGAAGAAGTCTGTACAAAGAGCTGAGAGACTATGGAAAATATGAAATAATAATGGAGAGGTCTTGCTTTACTACCGGAGGAACACGAGACGACTGCACAATTTAATCCAAGTAAATTGACATCAATTGACTCTGTGCAATATATGGTAGGACATTTTTTTTACAGTTCATGGATGTTTTAGAAAGCAATATGTCTCTGATTCGTTCTTGAAGTTGTGTAGTAAAATATTGAAAGGAATATTGAATAACGAATTATCCTCTATTTCTTAAGTGCACTTCTTTTAGTTACCGTCATTCTAAATAATGTTTCTCGTCATGTTATAATTGCTCTTTTTCTCCAAAGCAAGAAAATGTTTACGTTTTTCTCCAAAACGAGAAAACAAGAAAATGTTCACGTGTCTTCTTGATTCTCTCCCTGGAACTCATAAAATAAAAAAAAGAACTGGTGAAACTTTTGAAAAAGGTAAACCGTTTTTTCGGAACTGGAAATTGATACCCGTTTGACTGACCATGCTAACGTTTCAGAGCTTAGAAGAAACGTACAGTGAATTTTCACGGCAATTAGTATCTAATTAATTTTCATTTTCAATTCGTGACTTATATTTTTCTTATTTTGCCACCTTGAAAATGAAGAGATTACTCGCACTCGCAGAATTACGTTTCACAATAAAGTGCAATACTGCAAGATGAATGCTGTTTATAATTTCTCTACCTGGCTCTATCCAGGTCGATGTTTTCAAACCCAATAATGTGATGCTATTTTCACATTGGTGCAAAGTTTTCGATCTCTTTCCGCGGTGGAATGGCGATAGCAGATAATGTAATTGTCAGCACCATATTTAATATTTTATAGGCCAAAGGAATAATGTTTATTCTCAAATTCAAGTCTGTATTACGTATCATTTTCATTCGTGGTTGCCTCGTTGATTATTCACATCATGGATCGTTACAACGGTAGTTATGCCTACTAGAAACTTGTGTACGAAATAATTTCTCGTCCTGTGAATCATTGAGGAAACCCCTCCCTCCCCCCCAAATTCATTTTAAACCATGATCCAAGCGCGTGGCACAAACATGCAGCCCTCAGAATCAGGTCATGCGCCTAGAATACGCGATAATTCGTAGTAATGAACGTACGACTTCGGCAAACATTGAGCTGCGGGACGTGCTAAACTTGCGGTGGCACGCGGGGGGCCGGAGCACCGAGGGTGAACGCAGTTCACAGACTCGCAGAGCAGGCGTGCGCGTGTCGAGAAATCACGAAGAGAAACATAAATAAAGGGAAACTTCAAGTGAAAACTTTACATGTCCACAGAATGTAGGTATGCTCATTATTTCGAATTCTCTCGTTGCTCTGCATTACCTATCTTCAGGAAACAACAAGAGGTCTCAGGATTAAAATGGAAGGAGCGATTTATTTATGCACAGATTCGCTTGAAACTTTGCATATGCGTTCTCATTAGCGATATCTGTAGATAAAAGTGAAAAAAACTCATCATACCAATTTGGTTTTTGAGAATTCAATACTATCATTTTTTAGGACAAAGCCTTAAGGAACATGACATATATTTTGTAAAAATTGAATTGCATGTGTACAGATTTTCTTGTGAACGGGAAATAATACAGTTCTCATTATTATAACCGTAAGTAACAAATATCAAGGTGTCACACCGTGTCCTGTCTTCGAAAGCAACATATTTAAATATAATTTTGCCTACATTTCGAATACAGCGCCAAAAACTCTGGCTATTTAATTCATGATTAAATGAGGGAAAAAATATATAATTCTTGTATGACACCAATTACTGCTTGTGTGGTGAGTTACAATGCATAAGCAGATACTTTTACGTGATACTCTTATGTGTTCCAATAATTTTTTTTTCGACCTACTTAAAAAATAATTAAAATGTGCACTCAATGACCCACGATTACAGCTTCAGCCACCTTAAAAGAAACTTCAAATCAAAACTGCGTTTTCACAGGATGTATTATTATTATTTCGATTAGTTTCATTAAACTGCTGTATATTCAGGAAAAAACTAGAGGGCATTTCACAGACTTTAAAGAGGTATCACCGCGACTGTGTAGGTAAAAAAAAAACTTAACTGTCACAACGCGTTTTGGCTTACTTAGCCTTGCTCAGTTGATTATGTTTCCTTATCCTCTAGCCGAAACGCCGTTGTGCAACATTGTGTTTCGCTGAAAAGTGTCATTTGATTTAAAAAACATGGAAGCCTTCCCTTAAATCTCGCCTGAGACCGTCAATTTTATGCAAAATAAATGCTCAATTCCAAAATTTGGTTTGTGCTTGTTTCACCTATTTTTCTCTGATGACATTTCTTATTATTAGATAACAAAATAGTGTTAAAATATGCAGATTTGTCGACGAAAATATTAACAACACTTTTTCTAGTCGATTCAACTGACTGCAGTGACATTTACATTGAATTGTCACTTTTTTAATTCAGTTATATCAGTATTAGCGAATATCTAAATAGTATGGCCGACTGATACCTGCATTTCTTTACTACTCGATTTCCCAGGTAAATTAGCGACAAATAAGCAATTTTTCGCAAAATAGCATTTATATTTTATAGATAATACTGAATAACCCCATTTTTTACCCATCCTCGAAGAAAACACGATATAATTTCAAGTTCAAATAGCAAAAGGTTTTTCATGAAAAATGTTATTTGTGTTTTCATACGTAGTTTATATCAAACTGAAACGTATAGAAAACTATGCAATTTTCTACGAGTAGCAAGAACGTGAACTAAATAAAATATTAGGTGTTTTGATCGAGAAATCATTTCCAATAAAATGTGGCCTCGTTATAAAGAAAAAGTATTTACTCATGTGTCCAGTGATTACATAATATCAGCCACTTACCGTCATAATTTTCAAGATATTTTTCGTAAAATACCAGCCGCTTAACATGGGAAGTGGTTCGGGTTTGCACTTCAGAGAGACTTAATTTGAAAAATGAAGAATTTCTAACGAATTGATCTCGTCAGAAATTTAACACCGATTAGCTTATTTCCGTTTTCGAATATATTTTAGGATCAATCATTTACTCACCACAGTAATTTTACGGAATCGCAAATAAATCCTCGGTTCTGAAGGCGTTTTCAGTGTACAGCGTGAAAAAAGTCAATTCTAGAAAAGTCTAGTCTAAGGCTTTTGCATGTATGTATAGTTAATTGCTGAGAATTTCCATCGCATTAAAACAATATTTTTGAGTTATTAACGTTACAAATAATACTTCATGCTTCTTACTCCCGCTTAAATTTATAAATAACATTTTAATATCGTCTTCGTTATGACTGGGGAATAATCTTGTTCAAGCCACCTTGAACTCAAGTACGACGTCTAGTCTGCCTAGCGTCATTCAGTCTCATCTCCATACCTTGGCTAGTCGTGCTGACGTGCCCAAATTCATATTAAAATAACAGACGTGTAGAAAACAGGGTTAATTACCGTACCATGCAATTAGCCTTCAATACATAATGTAGCAGCATTTTGTCGTCATTATCGTTACTTTATTTCATTCTTCCTACTGCTGCTTAAATTTAATAATAGATTTGAATGTCCTATCTGTTATGACTCGGAAAAAATCTCACTCAAGCCACCTTAAACTCGAAGTCTAGGATACCTAGCATTCATTCTCATATCCATACCTTGGCTAGTCGTGCTTACATGCCAAAATTCATAATAAAATAACAGACGCGTAGAACACAGGGTTAATTACCGTGCCATGCAGTTATCCCTCAATGCACAGCGTAGCAGTGACGCCGGCACGCATACGTCTGTTGTGGAAACGGGTCTTTGTCCACGACGGAAGGGATTCCAACGCGAGGAGTACAAACGGGAAACATGTTTCGAAACCGATGCAGTCGGGAAAGGAGGGGGGAGTGAATAAAAAGGGTGTCTCTCTCCGCGGTCATAAAAGGCCATCAAAAAGCAATAAAAAACTGGAAATGGGAAGTGGTCTTCCCCCGAATGATTGTGCCGGCCCCGAGATTTTTCCCAAGCGCCCGATTCAATCGCCGTCCCCACCCCCAGCTTGCTTGTGCCCCCCTACTCTCTGGAACAACCAACCGCAGCGCATAAAAGGGTTTGGATTCACGTTCCCCCCGCGCCGCCTCCCCTTCCCCCACCCAAATCATCACTCATCAGGGCCAGAGGGCCTCTCAGAAGAAAACGCCCCCCCTGTACGCCCCCCCTTTCCCGGCCGATTCCTTCTGCGTGACGCAAATGCGCCCTCCGCCTCCACCAGAAAGAGACGACTATTTGTACACATTTGCGGGAGGGCGTCGCATTTATTGCTGAAAGCGTCCCCCTCCCACATACCCTGTAAATAATTGAATGCGTAATGGAATAATAATAAAAGAAAAGAGGTTGGACTCGAGAGGGAGAGAGGTTTCCTCCAGCATGAGTTTCTTGGGATTCGAAACGGACATACACACGTTGGTGGGGGAGAAAAAAATGCAAGGTGATAAACGACTTGCGCTGCATTATTCTGCTGTTTGTGTGTGCGTGGAAGAGAGCGGGGAGGAGAATGAGAGCAGTCCCTTCTATACTACCAGGCTCTCGCACGGAAGTATAAGTGAGCTTGTGCGCATCTCTTAATAATTTAGATGTTCCCCCAGCCAGCCGTGTAGGTCTCCCCTCCGACCTCTCTCTGCCTTCTCACTCCCTCCGACCTCTTCCTCCCTCCCCAACCCCACCATGCCAGCCCACGCCCTTCGTCCTGCGTCCTCCTCCAATCCCTCCAGTGGCGTCCTTTGCTCCTCCCCCAACTCCTCCCTACCCCCTCGCCGAAGGAGACTCGAAGAACTGGGGAAAAAAGTATGCCAAGTTAAAGGTGCAGGTGCAAGATCTCTCCGCGGGACGTTCCCCATCGCTTTGACTCCGCGGTGACCCTAGCGGTGCGGTGAGCACGTCTCCGTGGATAGGGGTACAGGGAATAGAGGAACGCCCGACGACACGGATTTTTTTTTTAAGCCTTCCCCTCCACTTCCTCCTCGTCCGCATCTGCTCTCAACCCTTCCCACAATCCCTCACTCCCCCCCCCCAAACTGGCTCTTCCCCGGTCAAGCCAAACTTTAATCCCCGTCGGTTGTGTTTGTGTGTGCATGTGGGTTTTTGCGTTTCATTTCGCATCGGGACATTCCCGGCTCCGTTCTCTCTCCCGCTTTTATTCCGACTATAACCCCCCCCCCCGCACCTCCTTGTTCCACCCCGAAACCCGGCATAAGCCGACCGTAAAAATGGCGAGCGGTGCGGGAGCGCAGAATTTTCGCGTTTCCGACGTCTATTTTCTGTACTTTTTTATTATTCTTCTTAACCCCGCTCTCCTCCCCCGACTCGTCGTTTAATTTTTCTCGTCGGCGGACGAAAATTAAAACAGGAGAGAGAGAGAAAAAAACAAGTTGACATAGCTCTCTCACTGCTTGGGTAGCGGGATGGGGGTTTTTCGCGGTTGTGCGGGCGTGTTGCGAATGTGGCCAATCGCGCGCGGGTATCTCTCGGAGGGTGCGGGAGGTGCGGAGCTGCGATCACAGTCACCTGTGCGTCAATTGCGGGGCGTTTCGGCCGTTAGATATCGAGTGTTACGTGATCCGTCGTTGCCAAATTTCACAGTCCCGACCATGAATAAACATATGGATCTAAATCATAGGCACCACTGTACGGGCAGCTGTATTGCCTAGCTTTCCGCAAAAGATAGGTCGCGCTGCAATTGGCATAGTTCCGCTTCTGTGTGTCAAAAATGGCCTGTTTAATTGGGAGGCCAATTATGGTACCTATATTTCCAGTATCTCCATTTGAATCACGGCCATTCCTTATTAGAACCACCTCATCTAGAGTGGCGGAGCTACAATCTGCCTGGTACTGATTTTTTGTGCATGCGGAATGTTTGGCAACACCCACTGGGGGCAGGTTTAGGAACCATATGTATATCCATGGTCCCGACGACCCTGGCACAAAAGGAGCTCGTCATCGATCACGGCACCAATGCCACAGCATCACATGCACCGTCCCACGGTGCCTATAGTTTCAAAAAGTTCCGTCGTTACTTCACTGATCGGACGAACGAGTTGCATGCACGGAAAACCCTTTTACATGAGCCGCAGAAGGGCGTGATTCTTTTGATGCTCACCGGTGAATGATTGGCTTACGCCAGGAGAAGAGAGCGAAAGTCCCAAATTTGATATTCATCCACATTCTCCTGATACCCCCCCTAGCCACATGAAGGGTTCGTGGCAGGGGGTGAGTTTTCACCGACGCGCAACACACTAAATGCCACAAATGCCATCGAGACAATTTATTAATATGTTATTGCACCCTATAACCACACGGGTAATACGCCTGACATACAGTAGTTGTACAGGGTTCGTTAGTACAACTAAACAAATCATGAAAAAAGCACAAGAGAGCAAATCATCTAATCACCCACACCACCTATCGGAAAACCAATTTAAAAACTCTCATTGGCGGCTCTTATAGTCTCTTATCGTTCGCAAATAAATGACTGCTTGAACCTGACCCTCCTGAGGTCCAATATAATGTTCATGGTCTAACCTGAGAAAATGTATCAAACAATATTCATAGTAATGTGGTGTTTCACATGATAACATACTTTATTTTAGTCGTATTATTTCAAATTCGTGAGGCTTATAATATTATTTCACCTAGAGAAGCTAATATAGATACAATCAATAAACTTTTCATATCGAGCTTTAAATCAAACTTCCTCTTATCTACGAAGGCAAATGTGAAGCACTTGACATAATGACATTTATCATTGAACCATTTATGCTGTATTTGAAAGATCGTATGAATGTTGTAAATAAACTGCTACGTGGCTTTGCAACCAGTATTAACTCATATCACTCACAATATTGTTGAAGAATTTTCATGAAGAAATTGATCCTTAAAATTTCGAAATTTTGTCAATACATTTGCTCATGAAGTATGAATCTGTGTTGATAGTCTACTTGAATAATCATAGATCACAATTAGCCAAATAATTTAATTGTTTTTGGTAAGTCATGAGCCTTACTATTTTAGTGTACCCCATATGCTGCGTAGACCACAGCAATCCTTGAGTTCTTAGTTGTATATCCACTCCGAGCAATGACACAAGAAGCTTAAGAGTTTAAGTCACAACACTGTTTCTGCTGCTGTGAACTAATCTTCTCCGGAAACTATTGAGCAATTCCGCAGCCATTAGGGCCGGATTCCCAGCTCACCAGGAAGGTTGGGATAGAATATTAAATGTATATTAGCATGAGAGAAGCTTGACTTATTAATAATTAATACATCCATTATAGCTTTTTTTCGTAGCGAGTGACGTAATTTGGCGTTTCTACGGTGCTTTCCAAACCCTCCTAAAGAAAGAGCTTTTAAGCTTATCAGAATTGCAGATTTGGTCGTTGGTTTAGTTGAAGCCTCCTGATATCACGCTCAGTTGAATTTATGGCGAGAAGAGAACACGCTACGTATCTTTTATCTCTTTTAGGCAGGGCTTGCAACGTTTTTTTGATTGATACCTCCCTTGGGCAAAAAAAGGTATTAGCATCTTCCCACTCAGTTTTCCATTTTAAGAATCCAAGGAAATATCAGTGAGAAATTAAGAATTAATCCACGCGGGAAACCAATCATAGGATTGGTTTCAGGTAGTCTTCTTCGGCCGGTTCATTCCTTGTCATTTTCTTTAATGGAAGAGATTTTCCTGCGTCGACATAATTTCCTGTCCCATTTCCCCCGGTTTTTCCTCCATTGCTGGGTCCTTCCATGTTCTATCAATCACAGTATTCAGGTAATAAACTGGTCCCAGAATGTGTTTCACCAGCTATCCTCTTTGTATTTAATTCTAGGCATTCTATAGACTACTCCTTAGACTCCTTACCATCTGGTAGTTCTATAAACCACTCACTCCTTACCAGCTGGTATATGAATATTGTATTGAATGACTATCCTTTCGGAAAATATTTTATTCCACTCGACGCAGTTCTGAAACCCTCTAGCTCCACAACGAAGTTGCCTGAGGTTTTTGATAGGTCAGCAAAAAATATGCAAGGCCAGTGTCTCAATGATAAACTTTTAAAGGGAGCAAAACTCCACCAAGACATCTCAGACTTAATACTTAGGTTTCGCCTAAATGCGGTCGTCTTGATAGCGGACACCCGTAAGATGTGTGGGATGTTTCTTCTGTTACCTCATCACAGGCCAAATAAGCACATTTCATGGAGACCTAATACCAATATGCCTATCGGCAAATTTCAATTAAACACAGTGACTTTAGGATTGACTTCATCGAAATTCTTGGCTATGCGGGTACTTAGCCAGCTTTCACATGATGAAGCTGAGAAGTTCCCTCTTGCTGCTTCTGTTGTTCCTCTAAAGTTTTTGTTGATGATTTAATTTCTGGTGCCTTGTCATCGTCACCCGACTTGGCTAAACAATTGGTGAAAGAGTTGAGAAACCTCTTATTGGCAGGAGGTGTCCATCTTCATAAATGGTCCTCCAATATCCCTGAAGTATTAGAAGGGATTCCCCTTGATGGACGGAAATCTGGTATTAGCTTTGATCCAGAGGGAGAAAACGTAGTCAAATACTTGGAATGCATTGGGAAGCACTTTTCTATGAATTTTACTATCATGTACAGAATGTAGCTCATGTATCGACAAAACGAGGTATATTATTTGAGATTGCTAAAATATATGACCCCTTTGGATATATGTCTCCCGTTGTATTTTGGTTTAAACATGATATGCAGGGCTTGTGGGAGTTGAAGCTTGGCTGGGATGAATAGTTACCCAAGACTCATCTCCGTTCATGGAGTGAATTCACCAAGCAACTTTGTCGAATCAAATGTAAATTCCTAAGTTTATTGCGAGATCGAGTTTGTCCTATAAGCTGATTGGGTTTTCTGACGCTTCGGGAAGAGGATATTCCGCTGTTTTTTACCTCAGATGTGGTGAATTACATTCAAAGGGACAAGTCTATCTATTAATGGCCAAAACTCGTGTTGCCCTGATAAAGCCAGTAACTATACCTCGTCTGGAGCTCCTTGGAGCTGTTTTACTCACTAATGTTTTAAAATTTGTCGTGAATTTTTTATCTGGTTATCTTTCAGTACAACGAGTATGTGCGTGGACGGATTCAACTATTGCATTATTTTGGTTAAACAACCCTCCTTATCAATTGAAACCTTTGCTGCGAACAGGGTGGCTCGAATAAGAGATTGTTCGCTGAATATCACATGGAATCGTATATCCACCACATCTAACCCTGAGGGCATTAAGGGCCGCGGTGCCTTGCCTAAGTATATTTTGGAATCAACACTAGTGGAATTCACCCACTTTGGTTGCAAATCCACATGATCTTTCATTCGGAATTTAGTTATATTGAATTTAATCGTACGGAAAATCTACCAGAAACAAAGAAGGATGTAACTTTATCTTTAGCTAAAACTGTCAATGCCTCCTTAACTGACAGATTTTCATCACTGATAAGATTTCAAGAGTCATATATCTTTGTCTAAGTTATTTATCGTACATTAATCCGAACAATAAGTTCACCTTCTTGGCCCTCTTACCTTATCAGAACTTTGGCTACTGTTGTTGCTGTCCGGGTTACACAGCGCCAATTCTTTATGGAGGACATGTGAAGGCTGTAGAGGCGGGTCCTTGCTCTTCAAATCTATTGCGGCCTACGCATTTCATTGATAAGTATGGTTGCCTGAGAGTGGGTGGTAGATTAAGGAATTCTGACATGCCATATCCAAGGAAACATCAGGTGCTTCTCCTAAAGCATAGTCTTTTAACATATCATGTAACAGATTATTATCACAAATTTTATGCTCACCCCACGTCTGCGACCTTGCAATAGATCATCAGTTTCAAGTATTGGATAATGAGTCCAAGGAGCATTATTATTCGGCAGCGCATCTTTAAATGCGTCATTTGTGTGAAGCAAAAGGTTAATCCCAAGGTGCCCTTGATGGGACATTTACCATCACCTCTTGTATGTCCAAGTCGTGCCTTCTTTCACACAAGTGTGAATTTTGGAGGTCCCTTGAATGTAAAGAAATCACTTCGAAGAAACTCCAAATTAACTAAGGCCTATTTATGTCTCTTTGAATGTCTTGCCATGCCATTTAGAGTTTGTACCTAGACTTTCCACAGAGGCTTTCTTATCTTCATTGGATTGGTTTATATCCCGGCGAGGGCGTTGCTCCCATGTATATTCTGATTGCGGGACGAACTTTGTGGGTGCAATAAACTGTTTAACAGGCACCGCAAAGCAATATCAAGCGGAGTCAATCAGTATCAAAGGAAATTACAATTAACTCACTTTCTCACAGAGAAATTGAACGATATTTTAATCCCTCACGTTACCCAGATTTTGGTAGGCTTTGTGAAGCTAACATTTAGAGTGTAAAATTGCTCTTAGAAGGATACTTGGGGATCGTGTCCTCACATTCGAGGAACTGTTGAAGGTATTTTTTATGATAGAGGCCGTATTAAATTCCCACCCTTAACAAACCTCTCGCCAGATCCCCATGAACTGGAGGCGTTGACACCGCGGTATTTTCCAATTGGCGCACCGTTGCTATGTGCCCATGAGGAGAATTTAAATGAGAAAATGCCCAATTGTGTGACTCGCTGGCAATTTGTTAAACAAGTTTCGCAGCATTTCTGGAGCATGTGGTCCCACAAATATTTGACCACACTCCAAGCGAGACAAAAATGAAGGAAGGCACAAGGAAGCCTTCTTGTCGGTGATCTGGTGGTCCTGAAGGGAGAGAAATCCGGAAATGGTGAGAGAATGGACAATCCCTGACGCCAAAATGCATTTTTTGGCAAAAAGCGAAGCATATTAGAAAATTAACGCAAGAATTAAAATTTTCATTCTTTTAACCTTGCACTCCCTATAAAAACTTTAACAGTACAAATGACGTAAAATAAAAACAAAACAGTACAAGTAGTGTAAATAAATAAATAATAAACAACTACGCCAAACGAAGTGCTTTTCTTATGAGAATTAAAAACAATGTAGCAAATATCTACATTCACTGAAGTATTCTACCAGCTGATTGGTAGGTTCTTGGACAGTCCCCATTCTGATTCCCAACCTCATAGACATTGTCTCACTTTCCCTCCTAAGGATGGCCCGCTATTAGATCCCTCTTCAATTCTTCATATCTTCTGCCTCTTATTTCGTCCAGAATTCCTATCCTCTTCCTTCCTCGTCTACGCTTCTCCAGTGTTCTTCCCTCTATCACTCTCTTCAACATGCCCTCTCCTCTCAAAACCTCCTCCATCCATCTCTTCTGCCTTCTCCGAACCTCTGCCACAAGCTTCCTCTCCTCTCCGACCATATCCAATACCTCCTCGTTCGTCTTTCTCGCCATCCAGCTAACGTTCTCCATCCTTCTACAAACCCACAACTCAAATGCCTCAAGTCTACGCACAATTCGCAATGACCAAGTTTCCGACCCATATAGCGCCACGATCCATATTAAAATTTTCACCAGCCTCTTCTTTACGTCTCTTCTCAGAACCCCCTCGTTAATTCCCTTCTCTTCGAAAATGCTTCATTAGCGAGCGCAATTCTGCATCTGATGTCCTTACCATTAAACCCATTCTCCTCCAAAATACTACCCAGATACGTAAACTGCTCGACCTGTTCTATCTTCTGCCCTCCAACCCTTATGTTCAGCCCCACCTTTTTACTTCTAGAAAATCTCTTTAATTTCGTTTTCTTGTGGTTGATCTTCATTCCATACTTTTTGCACTGCAGCTCTAACGCATTGACTGTTAGCTCTTGGCAGACTGACTAACCAATGCTTGATAATCTGCAAATCTCACTGATTTTATCAGCCCCCTTCTTCCTTTATTCCTACCTCCTCCTCCCCCCCATGCCTCCATTACCATTTCTTCTGAATACTCGTTAAAAAGCAACGGCGATAGTGGGCATCCCTACCGCACTCCCCGTCCTATCGTGTCCCATCCCGTTTCTCCATTGGCTACCCTAACCTGCGCCGTCTGGTTCATATACAAATTCCGAATCAGACGCCTGTTTCTCCAATCGACCCCTAATTTCTTCAACACTCCCATTAATTTCGTCTTTTCCACCCGATCAAATGCCTTCTCGAAATCTACGAAGCATGCAAAAACATCCTGCCCATACTCTAGGTTTCTTTCTACTAGCGTCCTCATCACCGCTATATCGTCTCGCGTTCCCGTCCCTCTCCTAAACCCGAACTGGTTGTCACCCAGGTTTTCATTTGCCTTCTTCTCTAGCCTTCCGTTTATAATTCTTAGCACTGCTTTGGTCGCGAGGGATATTAAGCTTATTGTCCTATAGTCTTCGCACGTTTTTGCCTTACTCTTCTTTGGTATAGGAATTAGTACAGCCTTTCAAAGTCTTCCGGCCACACTCCATCCTCATAAATCCTACGAATAAGAGCAAAACGTTTTCCTCTTCCGTTCTTCCCCATGCTCTTTAAAAACTCTGCAGGTATGTCATCTATTCCCACCGCCTTATTCCTTTTCATGTCTCGTAGAGCTCTGTCGATTTCACTATCTAGGTCCGATGCCATCTCTGTCGATATCGTTTTACCTTTCTATATCTAACATAATGGACCTTATTTCTTTACCATACAGCTCTTCAACATACTTCTTCCACCTCTCCTAGATCTCTTTCGATTCTATGATCATCTTTCCCGTCTTGTCTGTTATCGCTGTAATTCCTCTTCCCTTTTTACCACCCGTCAGTTCCTTTACTTTCCTATATAATGCATCTGCTCTTCCCTCATTTTGGTATTTCTCTAGCGAGTCGATCTGTTCTCTCCACCACGCCTCTCTTGCTTTCTTTGTTTCTCTTTTAAGCCTGTTATTTAATTCTCGGTATTTTCTCTTACCTAGCTCTGACTTTACGCTCTTTCATTTCCTTCTCTCCTCCATCTCCCTTATCATCTCCTTCGTGATCCACGGTTTTCTAACTTTAGTTGCACTGACTACGCCTACCGTTGCTTTCACCGCTTCTACAATTCCATTTTTCCAACTTCCCCATTCATCTTCCACTGATCCTCCACGATCCTCACCCATTATCTCATCCTATTTCTCTAGATACTTCTTCTTCATTGCACCAGTTAATTCCTCTGTATTCCACTTTCGTACCCTCCTTCCCATTCATGTCTTTATCAGTTCTACCCGAAATTTCACAACTAATAAGTTGTGGTCCGTGTAGGCATCAGCTCCTGGATAAGTATGCGAGTTTTTAACACTATTCCTGTATATGTGACGAACCATTATATAATCTATCTGGAACCAATCTGTGTCTCCTGGCTTCTTCCAAGTGTACCTACGTCGAGGATGATGTCTGAACCATGTATTTGTAATTACTAGGTTATTTCTACGGTATAACTCCGCAGATTTCTCGCCGCGGTCGTTCCTCCTTCCTATCGCGTAATCGCCCACCTCCCGCCCATCTCTTCCTTCACCCACCACCGTGTTCCAATCCCTCATTACTACCAAGTGCCTACTCCCAGGTATCCTACCAATTATTTCCTCTAGCTGATCGTACACTCCACCCACCTCCTCCTCTTTATGATTAGAGGTAGGCATATATACCTGGTTTATAACGAAACTCCTTGGATCTGCCTTTAGATCCACGACTATTATCCTATCACTCACCTGTTCTGCATACACTACTTTTCTACCTAGTTTCCTATTCATTACGAATGCAACCCCGCGCTAACTTTCATTCCCTCAACTTTAAATTACTTATAGTCATCGCTCCAGTAGTCCCCGTCATCCTTCCATCTTACTTCACCCTGACCCATGATGTCTACACCCACCCTCTCCATTTCTTGCTTTAAGTTCTCTAGCTTTCCCGCCCTCAGCATTGTCCTAACATACCACGTGCCTATTCTGCTTTATCTTCTTAACCCTTTAAAAATATTTTTCGTTGACTTTAATATTTTTCGGGTCGGTTTAGGGTCGCAAACCTACCAATTTTCAACTTATTAGGGTGCCTGAAATCCTCTTATACTGGTGTGACTCATAAACGGATGGAAATTAAGGAATTAATAATATATATAATAGATCCATAATTTGAATGCCAAACACTTTTCTTCTTTCTAAATTTTTATATACACAATATTTTTCGCTAACTTAAATCAAGTAAACAAATACAAACAAGTAAAGAATATTTTTGAAAAAAAAAATCTTCGAAAAATGTTTTTGTGTCGCTCTCGCTAGCTTGCTAAACATTCCTGGCGCTGAGCAGTTGGCGATTTTGGGACATGGACTACGAAACTTTAAAAAGTATGAGAAAATATTACGGCAGGCATGTTTCGAGTTGCGGCGCGGTCATGTTTAAAATACAACAGTTTCGCCAGCTGTCCTGCTGGCGTCATCAGGTGAAAAATGTCGAGACAGCTTTTTCTTCCGCTTTCAGCTTTCTCGAAATCCTTCACCTGAAGGCACCAGCAGGACAGCTGACGAAACTGTTGTATTTTAAACATGAACGCGGCTGCAACCCGAAAGATGCCTGGAACAACATTTCATCCCCACGGAAACCTGAGACTGAACAGGTGAAAATGCTTCCAACCCCTTCCAATTGCGGCCTACACAAGCGCTTCGAGAAGTGAGATGATTCCGCACAACCTACCTTTCCGTTTCGACTCCCATTTCAATGAGACCTCAAGATTGGGATCCTGGTAAAGTCATGGGTGATTTTAACCACTTGCAGTGTGCGTGTGTGCCTCGTTCCTTTTTCGCGAAGTAATTTGGTTCCCCTGCCTCTCTCTCGTTGTCTCCCTCTCTACCCCTCCGTCCATTCCCTTCACCCCTCACACTTCTACCCCCCACCCTTTCCTCTCAGGTCTGCGCCAAGAACTGTTGCGAGAGGAAGACCTGATGATGCCGTTCGTCGGCGAAACGTGTTGTGCAAATAACCAAAAATTGTAAGACTGTGCGAGTGTTTGGTGTGTTTCCATTTAAAGAGACGATATACTTGAACGAATTAAATATTGAGGTAGTAAATTTCTTTTATGATAGATGTTTCACTAGTGTTGGTAATAAAAATCCAGTGAAAAATAGAAAAAGGTCTATTTCGCCCAATTGAGTTTTAGGCCCTTGTAATTCCTTGGCGTCTCACCCATCGAAGCCTTGTTACCCTCCGTGGAGTAGAAACGCGAAGTCAGTTTGGGAGGCAGCGCGTTGGGGCATTTAAGGTTGAGTTAGGGTCGCCCGGCATTATGAATTCCGGAGATGGGATGGGTGGATCCTCGCCTCGCACCAGGCTTCACGGCATGTGATTCAAAGTACTCAATGTATTACAACCATACTCTCCCACTTTCAACCTCTCCGACCACGAACCAATTTGAATCCTAAAGAGAGCACTCAGTGAGGGTTAAATTGGGGGCGGGTAAGAGGGAATTAAGGGTCCTGGGCACAAAGCGGTCGTGCGGTCTTTCGCTCTCCTTTGAACTAGGAGAGACTTCAAGGTTTTTTATCGGAGCCAAATTGCCGAGGTTTTAATAGATAGGAGAAAATGGTATTGACCGAGGTCTAGCTACGCTACTAATACTACGCTAAGTGGTATTTAATTTTGTTCCGGTTTCCTCAAAAATGTGAGCGTATGATAGCGGAAAGCATCGCAAATAGAATGATTTATTAGATAAGTATCAAGACGCTGAAATATTCGAGATTTATGTGGCGTATATTTTATGAACGTAGAATACCATGTCGTTCTTGAACTAACCCGTTCAAAGAATTTGGGGGTTATTATACACCAATGAGGGTGAAGTTTTACATGAAAAAGTGATTTGACTGGGCCGGGATACGAACCAATATCTCCCAATTTCCGGGGAATTTGTTGCAGGATTGTATAAACAAGTGCCGGGGTTTGAATCCCGGTCAATTTTTTCATGTCAAATTTCACCTTCTTTGATGTTTACAACTGCACCCATGCGCGTGACTGCGTACCACATAATGTGTGCAATATCAATGATTGGAAATTGGAAGCTAATCAAAAAAAGCCACTGGTGTTGTCGTTTTAATTTGAATTATGATTTTTTCATTTTAATTGTCCCCTGTGGCTGCATTTCACAACATAATCCTAATTTTTCATGCAATCAGAATTAGTTAATGAGTTGACAAAATTCCTGTCCATCACTTGAGCCAATTAAAACTCTTCCAAACGGAATAAAATACCTCTCGCAATATCACTTGGCCATGATTAATTTTTGAAACATATTTCCTGTTGCTAGCTATCCCAATGTTTTCAGATATATGGAAAATGTTTCATTCGAATACCGATGATAGTGTTCGGAGTTATCATTCGCCCAGAGGTTTATTCTTCGGTTACGACAGCCAATATAGTGAAGATGAAAATTAGCCACGTTTTATCTTTCATTGATGCAATTTTTCAGTTATGATGGACTTAGAGAGCTGAATAAGTGTAATTGAGGAGTAAAGTATAGCTTGCACGTAAAATATCTTCACCGTCGACTTCTATGAAAACTCAGAAATTTATTAATTAGTCATTATTAGAAATAATTTCGAAAAAAAGACGCAAGTTTGCATTATGAGAGGAAAAATAGCATGTCTGAAATTTATGCTTAGGTCTATGAAAAGTTGTCTTTTTTCATAAATTATTTTAGTACCTATGTTTTATTCTAGCCATAATGTTAATTTATCACAAGTGCACACATACATAATTGCTTCACACTACTTGGCCATGAGGACCTCATGTCACAAAAGAATTTAAAGCCATAAAAATAACGATTTAACAAAATTATTTATTTTTGGGTGCCATTGAAAGTCGCGGATTTTAAAGTAAAATGGATACAGTTCCATTGCGAAACATTGAAACAGTCAAGTAAAGCTCTGCTTCTTGAAACGGGCCCACTCGAGACATTCTGGCGTCGTTCATAGGAATTGTTCGGGGGACATTTGATTTTATAGGTTTCATGCGAGTTGTTTGTTCAGGTGAACGGTCGCTTTGAAAGCGGCGTCATTGCCGTTCCAAGCTGTGCTCAAGTCCCAAGCACTTCTAACGGATCGATATCCCAGAGTCCTTCCGACCGCCTGATATTATTTCTACGAAGCATTTATTTCATTTAGCCTGCGGTGAGCTCGTTCTACATTATTTTCATAATACGTACTTTATTCCGAAAGAAAAATATACTGTAGTTGAGTATTATTTCATGAAGACGATAACTGACGCCAATCTGCTGATTTGTGCCTGGGAATTATTTTTAAATATATTAAATATATCCACACTCAAAAATATAAAAGTCGCCAGCCTTGGTGGAGAATTTTTACTTTTTTCGATTACGCGTTTATAAAGTCCTCGTCTGCGGGTTGTTTATGCAAATTCCATAGGCGTCATAACTATTTTTCTTATGACGGGGCGCCATAACTATGACGCCCGGCGGAAAGGAGCGATTGTGTAAATATCATAGGCGTCATAACTACGTTCCCACCGGCATAGGGTATAATGCTTGAAAAACCCCGTCAAAGCCGTCAGAAGATCGCGGAAGAGGAGTGTTTTCGTTGATCAGGTGTGATATTTAATCAATTACTGTAAATTTTTCATTTTTAATTAATATAATACCATCATATTTACTCTGACAAAAGTGAAAGAGTCTAAAACTGTAGGTAGTGATAATGCGATCCTAATTTTAAGTGCTCACATTAAATTTTGCCTAGGTTCATAAAAGTTTTATGTTCATGACTATCGAGGATATGTGCAATAAAACTCATGAAAACTTAATTATAAAATTTTAGTGCCTATAACCCAGTAACCGTCTAATTCTATCACTGTACGATTTTTTGTTGCGCCACTATTGGATGAAAAGCGGAACTTGCTCCTTCGGTTTAAAGTATAAAAATTACTATATTTCACTGCTATTTCACATACTTGATATGGAAGATTATGGGAAACTTGTATATGATAACTACATGTGAATGGACACGAGTTATTGCTATTCGCTCAAGCAATATTCATTAGAACAAATAATTTGACGATAAAACATTCAACTTAGGTGCAACTTCATACCAAAATAAAATGAAAGTCCTAGGCTACTTCTCTTCAAAATTTTATCGTAACTTTACTATAAATATTGACCTACATTTTTATTACGAGACCTATTTCCGGGATCCTTCAACTCATATGCCGAATGCTGGACACATTTACACCCATAATGTGATATTGGTCAAAATATGGGCCTTTCATAGTAACTGCTGCTGCTCCTTAGCATATATTATTTCCTAAACATAATTTATGCAAAGATGTATGCTTAATGCAAAGCTTATACATATTTTTTTCATGCTTGAAGCGCTCGTTTACCGCTTTTGTTGTTTCCATAGTGTCCACGGTTTCTGCAAGTCAATGTTTTGTATGGGTCATAAAGATATTTCGGTGATTTCTGTTGCTTCTTCTCGTTTGCGAAGGGCTACACCAACCAACTAAAAGCTAATGTTTTGTTCCCCCTCGCTCCGGAGCGTCATAAGCATTATGATGGACCGACATAGAGCGGAATTGTGACAGTCCAGTCACTTCCTTAGCTGATTGCTGATAGTCAGTATCTGTGATTCTCAACTGTGATTGCGATCACAGGTAAAAATCATGGATTAAAATCAGCCGATGGTGGTTAGTATTAGTCAGTTGATCCCGACTACACGCTCGAAATGCCTATCTACGCACTTTTGCTTCTGTACATTGATATTTTCTAAACATAAGTCTCTTATGTCAATATCTGTAAAATTAACCCAAGGGCTGTGTGCATTCATAAATTACGTACTTACGTTTTCAATTCTAGGTTAATTTATCATCCGAAGTATTACGCGAAACTTTTCTTTCGGAGTGAGCAAATCTGATGCGGAGAGGATTATGAGAATAATTTTAATTTTTGATTAATCAATGGATTTGAAATCATTCATGTCCCGAGAATATTTTTAATTTTTCTTCAAACTCTTTACTTTTTGCATTGAATAACATAAAGAAATACTCTAATTCATCGGAAACATAATATAAAAAAATAATATTTTCCCTTTGATAAAATCAATAAGTACGGCTAGGACAGATATGCACCAAAGTTGTATGAAAAATGAAGAAATAATATACTTATCAAAACTAAATTACTCTTTTTTATGCGTTCGCGTTTTATTCTCAGATTTTACTTTGTCATTGTGATTAAATTTTATTTACGAAAGAATTCGTTCAGCTTATTGTCATCTACGATCGCCGAGGACTATCCCGGCTTCAGAAAAGAATTTTTCACAAGGCACAGAACTAGCTAAAGCGCTAAGTGCTTCCTGGTGCTACTGTAGCTTAAATCGATCACATTCTGTCACAGTTATTTGGCAGTAGCAATGGTAGAATTGTATCGGCTGGTAGCATTATAGCTGTAAGGAATTGTGTGATCACATTAACAGCGATTTCATTAATCAAGTCTCTGGTTGTGACTGCTTCTTTTCAGTATTTGTGATCCAATCACAGCGATATATCGCTTATCACTAGACCTACATAATCGCTCGAACGTCATAGACGTCATAAGATCCCGTCATAGCTATTACTCTTATGACGCCTATGGAATTTATATAATTCACCAGCTGCTAACCGGTCGTGGGTTCGGACCCCAACTGGAAGAAATTTTCACCGCTCCTGACATGTTTTATTGTGTACTTAGTCACAAAATGTTATAAAAACCCTGATTTAAAAGGCTTTTAGTGTTTTTTTCAGAGGTAGTTGAAATTTAATTAAGAAATATGATTTCAATCAAGATAGGATACAGACTATCAACCGGATATGGATATTTTTACAGCTAATAAATAGTTTTGTAATACTGCATATAAATCTAGTCTCTTGCATTGACTATCAGTTTTATTTCCGGAATACTAGGGCTACTTGAACGATAATGTGTTGGTTTGAATGAATCGGTGCGCCTAGAAATGAATTGCAAATTAAATCTGATATTTCTATATGAACTCCGCGCCATCACCGCTGCAATTAAGGCGCATGTTTCCGCCAAACATGATAGACTAAGTAATGAGAAATGTAATCTATATTTTGTCAGAACATTTTGTGTTGTTTTTGACCACCAATAAAATACATGTTAATATATTCCAGAAGCATCAAATTACTATTTTGTTGAAAAGTTTCTCGGCAAATTTTCATTAAATCGGCGCATGGTAGAGCATTGATCAAAACCCGCGTACCTTAATTTGAGAAAATTTCCATAGCAACTCAACGCTATTAGCCATTGTATGGAGTACTGCCGCGAAATCTCAAGCCATCTTATACAAGGCTGAACCCGGCTTTCACCAATAGAAGGATGGTTTAGTAACTGCTCTGGCCATTACTAATAGGAAATCATCCCTCCCCGTCATCACATATATATAGAAGCTGCGCAGTAATTTTTTCTATCAACAATATTCCCCGTGTTTATATTCGAATTAAATTTTAGTCGGTTGGTGTTACCGACCTTTCAACCGGCCGGCTTTTCAACCGGCATATCCCTGTGAGACTCATAATCTCTCCCTCTCTAAATCCACATTCGTAAAACGTATCCAGTTACCTTTGGGAGCCGCCACATTATAAGGATCTGGAATTATTTCCCCGGTCAGTCAATACAGTGAGCTTAAATTACCTCATGGTCGTAAACACATGTTATGCATGCAAAGGGAATTCCACCATAAACCTTTTGATGCTGCGGCGAGTAAGAATTCCGGCGGAATTATGTCCGGAGGGCGGAGCACCAACACCCGCCCCAGACGCCACCCGCCGCCCCAGAAATGCGGAGGCGGCTTCCGCGGGGGGTGCAGCGTACAAGAGCGAGCGGCGGGCGGCCCGGACCACCCTCCTCACCCCCTGCGGTCGCCGCAACACGGGTGCAGATACCCCGTACCACGAAGAGAGAGAGAGAGGGGGCTACCGCTAACAAACTTGCGACTGTTCACGCCGCTTATAAATGAGCAGCAGGACTCGGGGAAAGTACGGCGGGGAGGATGGAGCAAGACCGCTTAATTCACGAAATTCCTCGCAGTGACCTCCTCAACAAACCCGTAGAAAGGGGGGTTCGGTGCGGAGTAGATGCTTCTCACGGGCTGTTGGAGTGGGTGGGGGTTTTGGGGGGGGGGGAAGGGGGAGGCAAAGAGTGCAGGGCAGTGTGGAAGCTCCCTCGCCCGCCGTAGTGGAAAATTAGGCGAGATGCTGTTGCCCTGGCGAGAGAAATGCTCGATTGTGACTGATTTGCATACGTGCAAGGGGAGGATTCGTGAGCGCCTCTGGACCTTTTTGCCGTGCTAAATGACGCAAGGGGAGGATTACGTTGACGCGGCTTGTATTATAATCACTCCTAAGTCCAGTATTATAATTTCTGGCTTACCGCTAAAATGACGTAATCTTTCGTTAATTTGTTTTTAAGGTGGTAGAGGCGATTTTTGCTTTTGCGATATTTGCATGAAACTTTGCATATTATGATTGTATTGATAAAACCAACCAGGGTGGCCGACCGAGAAAAACGTGCGGGTACTTTCCGTGTGCAAGAATTACTCAAGTCAAACACCTAAAATACTTAGTGATAATATTAGATGAAACATTTTGTTTTTGTAACCATTACAACTACATACGTGACAAACTAAGGTGTGTTTTGTTTCAAATGTCAAATCATAAGTACTCCTTTACTCATGAGTTGAAAAAATTAATGTATTAAGGCTCATCTGAGGCCGAGGCCTTAATACGTTATGGTTTGACAGTTGGGGGTAGTACAAACTCCACCTTTTTGAAGAAGAATAACCTTACAAAATAAAATGATTCCACATTTGATGACCAAGGAGTAAAATGTGAGAAAAGTGTATAAAAACCTAAGTTTGTTACCATTAAGAAAATCGTACAAATATGAGTTAATTTGTCACAGTTTTTTTATAGCAAATCAATTGAACCCCGTTTCATTAATACTGGCTAACAACTGCGACGAATAAATAGGTTGTCGGTACCCAGGTATTTGAACCTCCATGGCAAGAGGTCTTTGGAAAACGTAGTCCCTGGGTTGTTAAATGTATTTCTTATAGCAATGCATGATATTAAATGTCTACCCTTAAAAAATCACTCAAAGCGTGGCTGCTTAGTTAAAATTGCCTAAAAGCTACACAGAAAAAAAACAATTTTAACAAAAGGCACCTGCTCTCAAGCCGCTTTAAGTCAGCAGGAACTAAATTGTATTATTATAATCTCTACTTTCTTCATAATTGTCTCACTGGATTCTGGATATCATTATCAAAAAGTGAAATAAGTTGCATCGTACTGATTTGGTTTTTTGGCAATTCAGTACAATTTTAACACGTAGCCTTATGGAATGTGACATACATTTCGTAATAATTTCATTAAATATGTACAGATTTTCTTCTAAATGCAAAATAGTACATTTATTTTTATGTATATAAGTGATGCTAATAAATGTCAAGGTTTCACGTCGAGTCGAACATAAATAAAACACATATTTCAATATAATTGACTCTAAATTTCGAATACCTTTCCGAAAACCCTTTGTCATTACACGATTTAATCAAGAAAAAAAATAAAAATATTATTCTTATGTAATTCCATTACTGACTGTATTGTGAGTTCCAACGCAAAATCAGATGTGCTAAAATGAAATGTGCTTCAAGAGTTTTCTCTTCAACATACTTAAACAATTATTAAAATGCGCGCTCAGTGACTCACGATTACCGCTCCAGCCACCTTGACTGAGAGTTCGGTATTTATATATTACATTTGGCTGTCAGTTATCTGTTGTAAGCCATATATCATAATCAGCCTAATAATGCCCAGCTTTATTATGCCTGGATAACGGTAACCGCAAGATGACCTACTAGTGTTTAACTTGATGTTAACTTAGATCTCGGGTTTTGTGCATGTTATATTTAACTATTAGTTAGCTGATCTAAGCATTATCGATGGGAAAAAGCATTGACCTCTGTGTTTACAACGAGAAAATAGTATTATTTTTATTCTTTCAAAAAAATTGCATAATATTTAACGATTGGGAAGGTAGGCACCCAAGAAAGCTGGTACCTTCAGTTGACTAACATGCAATTTAGGGATACAAGGAAAATTTCATGAAAAATAAAATATGTATAGATATTTTCACGAAAAAAGCTGTGCGTAAGGGAAAATTACCCTTAAAATAGCTGATAAATGAGTCAGAATAATTTAATTATGGAAGACAGCAAAAAACAAAAGAATAACAGTATTTCTATAATTTGCCTAGCCAAAATCCATTATCTAAGGAAACCTAATCTAAGGAAACAATTACAACTTCTTACTTATCTTATACTATTTGACAGTTCATTTCACAATGTTGGTCCCAAGTGTAAAAAAGATATATGGTTAATAGGTAGGTTACCGTAATAAATAAATTCAATGTTGAATTTGCTTTAGGCATAGGAACAGAGTATCATCTAGCCTCAATAAATATTTAAGCAGGGATTATAAGCCAAGGCTTAAGCAATCTTAGAGGCGAAACTCCGAATTAATTTATGTTATAATTTCAATACATTCTTCTTGTGATTTTGAGTTTTGAAAACACCTACTAATATCTTTGTAGATAGGTATCGGTGAATAATCCTGGATCGGACTCCGGATCCTTCATTGGGCACGGAAATGAAGTTTACTTGGCTACCGAAGGTGTATTTCTCACTTAGTGCCTCCTGCATGCATTTGGGAAAGATATTCAGCGTACACTTCTGGCGAATTAGGCTCCGAGGATAGAGTTTCCCGCGGTAAACCACTGCAATGATGAGGGAAGCAAAAGAATCATCGCATTTCAGTACCGACGTTTGGTTCAATCTTCTGGAAAACATGAAAGCAAAGAAAAAATAATTAACTCGGCTCCTAAAATATCGCCATCTGTTTTTGCAAGCGGATGATCCCTCAACCCATCTTCTCGACGTTTCTCCAAGCAACGGCGTTCCGGTCCAATTCCAAGAAATAACAAACGAATCTAACGTAAGCCGAGCCAGAATGGATCCAGCTATATGGACTTGTAGCGAATCAACCAACATCCACAATCAACGTTAATTTATATCCGAATTTCCTTTTAATGAATAAAAGTCTTTCATAATTCTTAGCCTAAAACAACAACTTTAGGCATTTATAGATACGCCAAGGATTGAAAGCATAGTCTAGTGAGCATTGAGGAAAGCGGAATTTGCTGGAGGGATTGATTTATGCCCAATCCTTTCGCACGGGTGTCATTTCCGCACCACATCGCTGTGAAGGTTTAAGTACCGTTTCGATTTAAATCAATGTCACGGCAGCTTTTAGTGTAAATATTTTCAATTTAGAAAAACTCTCCGCAATACAGGTAGTCTATGTATTAACTTTCTGATGGTACATATTATTACGAGTGGGTGCATGTTCCATGTATTTCTTGTCAGCAGATATCAAAGGACTTCTATTCCCGGACCTAGTGAAAATTAATTTCAGTATGCCTCTTGCATGCCCAATCGAATTGAAAAAAAAATGCGCTCAAAAATCACACCACAGCTTGAAAATAATTTTACCAAACATGTTATATTGAAGCTATCAGTTGATATTTAATAACTATCGCAAAATTCCTATTCCACGATGCGGAATTAGATGGGTCTTCATTTTCCCTTAGCAGATTCGACAAAATAGTGTTGAGATAGGCACTTAAGTGTAGATTTTGTCATAACTCTCAACTTCATTAATGTTCATTTTACCAATCATGTTATATTGAAGCTATTAATTAATATTTTATTACTATCCTAAACTTCTTATTCCACGGTGCGGAATTAGATGTGTCTTCATTTTCCCTTAGCAGATTCGACAAAATAGTGTTGAGATAGGCACTTAAGGGCAGATTTCTTCATAAATTTCAACTTCATTAATGTTCATTTTACCAAACATGTTATATTGAAGCTATTAATTAATATTTTATTACTATCCTAAACTTCCTATTCCACGGTGTGGAATTAGATGGGTCTTCATTTTCCCTTAGCAGATTCGACAAAATAGTGTTGAGTTAGGCACTTAAGGGCAGATTTTTTCATAACTCCCAACTTCATTAATGTTCATTTTACCAAACATGTTATATTGAAGCTATTAATTAATATTTTATTACTATACTAAACTTCCTATTCCACGGTGCGGAATTAGATGGATCTTTATTTTCCCTTGGCAGATTCGACAAAATAGTGTTGAGATAGGAGATTATGGGGAGATTTTTTTATGAATCTGAATTTCAGTTATGTATCATGACATAATTTTATGCGTCTCTTAATTCTCGATGTGAGTAGTGTGCAAAAGAAATTGCACGGTGCGAACAAATATTGAGTGAATAGAAAAAAAGGAACTAGCATAAATTCAAGAGAGATTGCATATTTCCACACGTGAAATACCTACACTTAATACCTAGGCTTCGATTTACAACATCATCATTTGGTAAACACCAGAATTGCAGTTTCACTCTCCATTATGTTGAAATTCCACGACATCGAATCTGATATTTCTCTTTTTGAACTAGTATTTGTTTCATACATAGCAGTTTCGGATGGCATGATGCCTATTTCAGCATATCACAGGTGCATAATATCGTATGAATAAAATTCCAATAGACTGTATTCACTCGATAGCAAGTGGTTGACTTTTCGAGTCATCAGCATCCAAAAACCCGTTCTTAATTGTTCGAGACCACTGAAAGTGTGTATCTGTAAAGTATTACATTAAACACTATTTCAAGACGAATTATCTTCCATTTCAAATACTATCGTGTTGCCAATCTGCTTTATGCCTTAGCGGCGGGATGCGAGAAAATTTTGCATACAGATATAGAAAGATTTTCTCTCTAAAACATTAACTGACAAGTGTTTTCCAAAGTGTGCGGGATAAGTTTTCCTGGCATAAGATCCCCGGGCTTTGCTGGCGTCGGGCCCGCCAACATCTTGGGCGCCGGCCCTCCTCCATCCGGTCGGCGGCCCAGTCCCCCTGCGCCGCCCACCCTGGCTCTGGGCTGCCCCCAAAGCGGACGGCCCAAAATTTCTATCGCCCGCAATGTTCTTGCGATGATAAACATATAGTTATGATACGTTTGAGAAATAGTCTCTCTTTGCTCACTTTGCAGCAAGAAAATGTTTTTTTTCCGGAAGCCAACTTTGTATTAAGATGGTTGGAGCGGTAATCCTGGGTCATTGAGTACGCATTTTAATAGTTCTTTAAGTGAGTCGAAAAAAATCTACATTTCATTGAAGTAGGCACATCTGTTTATGCGGTGCAAATCATCATACATTAAAATGGAAGTAATGCAAGAATTATATTTTAAATTTTTTTCTTTATCAAAACATGTTATGACATGAGTTTGCGGCGCTGTATTCTATATTCGGTGAAATTATTATTGAAATATGTTTTTTCCGAATCTTTGACAGGGCGTAACGCCTTTATATTTTTTAGCAATCATTATAATGACATGAAATGTGTTATTTCGCGTTTATAAGATAAATTTTACATATGTAATGTAATTATTACGAAATAGATCTCATGATTCATAAGTCTGCGTGATAAAATAGCTTTGAATGGCCAAAAAACCAAACGGTAAAACTCAATTTTAGTTACCACGCATTAACTGGTTGAAATTATTTTATTATGTACATCATTTTTTTCTTGCATATTGCAGCATCATTTTTCTTTAGTTTGCATTTACAGGTACTGATTTTTGACGTAACATTCTATCGCTTTAAAGGGCTTGAGATGAAATCAGTACACCTTATCTGGATAATTCAGGCGCTTTTTGTAAATACAAGGCGCAGCAGTCCACCGTGGATAAGAATCTTTTGCATTTATTTCATTAAATTTTTGATGGGGCCATAGACTTCAAAGCCTCTTTGAGGCTTAACCTTGCTTTCATGCCTTTTGATGTGATGTTCTCAGTACGTAACATTAGGGCCTCGAGTGTTTGATCATATTTACTAATTTTTAAGGAAAAGCTGAATATTTCTGCATTCAGCAAAGCAGTTAGCCATAAAAAGTCTCCTCATTTAATATTCTATTAATATTATAGTCATAAGTTCCCAGAGGAAAGATCATTTATGCTGCGGTGACCCATGATGGGCGTTAACGTGTCCCCTGCGGGAGAGGTTAAGGAGATGGTGGCGCATAGTCTTTCCAATAGTGCTTGGACGCTTGGATAGCAAAAATGTAGCAAAGGCAGCACAAAAAGAAGGAGGAATTGGTAAATTTCAGTAGCTGAGTGTATAAATAAGTTTATTTTACTTCAGGAAACCTATGGCTCAACTGTATCAGGGATTGGCATACGTTTACATTCCTCTATGCAATTGAGTATTGGCGAGTTGGGCGTTTTTCGGCACTTTTTAGACTATTCTACCTACTATATAATACTTATGGCTCAGTAAATAGTATAATACATGTTCAATATAATATAGTTCATAGTATAATAACACCTCAAAATATAGAATATTCACGGCTCAGAGCAGAAAATAAAAGCCATAACGAATGTACACAAACCCAACATAGATTGCCGAGTAAGGGAGATGACGTCACAACAGTCATAATATGACCAAGGTCCGTTCGTACGCGAGACTACAATTATGACTTTTAATCGC
This sequence comes from Pyrrhosoma nymphula, assembly GCA_963573305.1. Taxonomy (NCBI): domain Eukaryota; kingdom Metazoa; phylum Arthropoda; class Insecta; order Odonata; family Coenagrionidae; genus Pyrrhosoma; species Pyrrhosoma nymphula. The sequence goes on along the minus strand of OY754332.1, from coordinate 96,207,414 downwards.
ATATTGTTAAAAACAAATGTGGGGAATTCATCACTGTTGCATTTTGGATTTGGGGTTTATATGTACCAAAGCTACATTTGCCACTGTTTCCAAAATTTGTGCAAATACTCTATTTTAACATAAACTTTTGGTGTTCAGTTGGGAAGAAAGTCTCAATCCTAGGTAATTGGTAGCTATGTTTCTAGCAGATTATTTTATCACCAAGCGGTACAACTACATAGCATTCTTCAAGCCACGTCAACGGTATGGGGCAGGGGTGAGCTTTTACCAGCATGCACAATACTATACCTAGCAAACGTAAATGAAACTACGGCTAATAATGCATTAGCAAAAACCTACAAATACCTGTCATGAGTTGAAGTTTCACCAACTTGCACTACTCTACATGATCTCAATGTCTTATAAACTATGAATATTGATGTATTTTTTACGAATACATGAATGATACGTCCACGTTATGACAAAAATATGTGCACACCGAGAATGCAAACTTGCTAGTATAACATTGTTCAGTATATTCGTATAAGGACGAAAAAGCGTCATCCCTCGTACGTGTTAATACTCCATGGAAGTCTCAATAGTAAGCGATATCCCAATAAACACGTTCCAAAATTTCAATGTGTTCGTGGAGACAGCGAGATGGCTCAATGATAAGATATTTCGGCATCTTTATGCTAAGGGAAAGAATACTAATAGTAAAGAAGTTAATTTAGAATACACTTCATTAATACAGCTATGCAGGATACTCTCATGCGATGGTGAAGCTTTGATCATATCTGCAGAGGAGCAAAGATAATCGTAGATGCGGTGTTATCCAAGAATGGCGAAAATAAAATTCACGAAGAGAATCACGGAGGAATAACTCCTGCGATGAGTGGTGGAGAAAAGATTTTTTTGTTTCAAGACGAATAATCTGATATTGATAATGTAGTAAATAGGCAATCTGAAATTAATAATTGGATAATAATTCATAATAACGGACCATTTACAAATTACTCTACAAGTAAGGAATCTGAAATTAATAATAAAGGGTCCGTTTAAATCGTAACCCATTAAATGTCCCTTGAGACCTGGGATGTTTTCATTCTACTCTGTTTGAAATGAGTTTTTAGAAAGGTTTCGCCCAAGGAATAGCTACACGTTGCAGCACATAACTGAGATTAGCTTCAATTACTGTGGTAACAACCTATCGAGGCAATCTGGCTCCTCGCACCTAAGTGAGGCTTGACCCGTATTGCTGTCCCGCACTGAACATGGATAAGTAGTTTTATGCAGTAAAAACAAATGATTTAACTTAATTTAAATTTCTTTCTTCAACCCTTTGCACCTAACTGCTCCATCAGATCCTTGATCTCAGCCCTATGCTTGCCATGCATTATGATTCCATCGTAAGAAGGAATGGTGAAGACTTCTGAAATTCAAATCAGGAACAGTTTCGTCTGCATTTGCTAACCTGACACTTGAGTAGACAAACCCAGTCCAAATTCGAACGCTCGACAGCTCGCCCAGTCTAAAAATAAAAAAAAAGAATAGATGAAACCGTATGTATGAATTAAAAAAATTGATTATTCTGGACCAAAGCTCCAGAATAAGAATAAGATACAGAAAAGAATAAAAATACAGTAAGAATAAAAATACAGAAAAATGAGAAAATAAACTCTCAATAAAATGAAAGAATTAGCACAATAACATTTACATTATCTGCAATATTTTTTAATCAGAAAACAAACAATTGCATAAATGGAATAATTTACCATACAATAGTGTTTTTAAATCAGAAAAAAATAAATGAAATAAATCAGCAAACCATTTAATAATGATACAATTTGTAGTTTACACATTCAATGAAAGAAACAAAAATTCACATTCAAAAAGAGATTCACAAATACGGAAAAACAGGTGAGTGTCATGTTTATGTCATCATCCAGCATTGTTCCTCCATCAGTAAATTAAATTTTTTTGACTTAAACGCATGAGGGGAAGGAATTTTTGGATATGGAGCTCCACAATAAGATACCCGACACCAAAAATGAAATATGAAATATCGTAGTTCTATGCCTAGGATGGTATAGAAAATTTGGATCAGCTCTAGTACATATTTCTGAGTTATCTGGTTTTGTTTCAAAGATATCTAAAATGTATTTGTGCTCTTTAACCAGGAAAAGACTATACAATGAAAGTCCTTAGAAAATAAATTTAAAGGTTAAGTATTCAAGTCGTAAAAAACAGGCTAGTCCAGGATTGGAAAAACCAAGGTAGATATAAGTATTTATCTCGTATTATGTGGTAAGATTCTCGACTAGTGAAACGAATTCCCTAAAATCACGAAAATTAAAGCAATGTTAATATTGCGAATGCTATCCGTAGTGAAGACTGCTTGTTTTTCATCCATTCTGTTCAGTAATAGAAATAATCCTTTGCCACAGTGAATGAAAACATTTTCCTGAAACAATTGAGGAAAAGAAAGAATCGTGCAAAAAAAACCTGATTACCATCTCCTCCTACTTGAAAAATATTTTGAAAATATTGAACTACAATTGAACACTATTGACTACGTAATGGAACCATTCTTAAGTGTCGCGGAAGAGTGTTATGTAGTAAAGATATTTGCGGTTAAAAATGTCGAATGCATGCACGTTTAACAATATCTATGCTAATAACCAACTTGTATGTTAATTAAATGATAGCATCATTTTTAATAGGGAATCAATGAGCAAAAAACCTTATTGTCATTTAGATCTCGGTTTAAAACAAATGCGCGTTCGACGTTTTAGTGTCAGCCTCGAGTTACCACCGACTGGTGTACCGGCCTGGGGGAGGGTTAAGGTGTTTGGAGTAATTTTCCTCTATGTATAAATTTGAAAGAAGATTTGCATAAATGTGTTCTTATTAGTGATACTTATAGGTGAAAGTGTGAAAAATTCCATCTTACAGGTTTGGTTTTACTGGCAATTCAATGCTATTCTAACACGTAGTCTTATGGTACAAGACATATACTTCGTAATAATTCAATTAAATATGAACTTATTTCCTTCTAAACGCAAAATAGTACATCTATTAACATTATAATGGTTTAAAACAGCAATCAAGCTGTCACGTTAAGTCAAAGATTAAAAAAAAAGCATTTATATGCAATTTTCACCAAAATTTCGAAAACTGCGCCCAAAACTCAAGTCAAAGCACGCTATAATTACAGGAAAAAATGTTAAAGTTCATCCCTGTATCATTTCCAACACTGAATTTATGGTGAGATCCTCTGCATAAATAACTGTACGTACTTAAATTATATATGGTTCTAGATTTTTTCAACTTACTTGTAAAATTATTAAAATAGCACTCTATGACCCACAATTACCGCTCCAGCCAGCTTAAGGGGGTGGAGGGTAACAGGAAATGGTGTGGGAAGGTCACCTCCCAGGGGTAAGTTACTTCGGATATTGCTCATACCCTCCTCAGCCGTAGTGATCGTGAGGAAAGAGGAACGCAAGCTTGAGCTTTGCTGGCATTCCGACTAAATTGCTTCCTAACTTGCTGTCCCGTCCTGAAGACGCGGATAGAGAGAAGGAAAATGGATATATGAGCGCAAGGTCATCCAATGGAACGTATTTCCACAGAGGTAAAATCATTCGTCGTCTGGCAGTCCTGAACAACTTCTTCCTTTAAAGGCCTCAAAATTGCACTGGGGACAAGAAAGCCTCGGTAGATTGACTGGCGCGATATCGAGGGATCCGTGTTCGAGTCCAGGTCAAGACGAATAATTTTTCCTCTGTGGATATCGCATTTATGTGCGCTTACGAGTGACTCCGTAAAGGTAAATACCGTGGTTAGTCCCGGTACCCTCTACATTCGTTCATATAAGTCTGTGTCGATCAATGGCGTCGGTATGAAACTGTTTTGTGTTCTTCGAGAACTTTCACCCTATTTCGATTTCTTCTCTGACAATGCTATATCCCCAGAGGGAAAAAAAGAGGTTAAAAGGAAATTTTTAGAAAATTGGAGTTTAAAGCGTGTCTTCTCAATATTGGTGTGCTGCGGTAAGAAAACACGCGCTACGCATTTATCATCCGTGTCAATGTCGTACTGGTGGTTGCGTAACAGTTGATATACGTGTCTGTTACACCCAGGCTAGGACAAGTTTTAACATTTTCAGTGAACGCATGAAACTAAAACCGGAAGAAACCACGGTTTCTTTCCGAGGATCAACCGGAATGTTCAGCGGACAGCTGTTCCTAACGGTTTATCGCTTGAACTTCGTGATATCAGTGAGTGCACGGTTTTGTTGGTCTATCCTTGTCGCGGCATACCAATATTGTAGTGATATGCTAATAATTTATTTTAATCACATACGACACCACTTCGCTTTTCTTTGAAACCTGGAAATTAGAGGCATGAGGTTCGTTTAGTAAATATTTCATAACCATGACGAATGGTTCGGGTGGTTGGCATTAAGTGGTAGCGAAACATGGTGACAGTTGCGCAGAAGGCTCTTTTCAGTGGATGAGTCCGTTCCCTACGAACTGGCTCCAGGGGAGCAGAGGAGAGTAAGGTAGTCTTCGCGTTTGACTACTTGGGTTCCCCTGGGAGGAAACCTTTTTTTCTCACTTCAAAATGCTCCATGTGATATTTCCATCAACTATGTAAGGCTCTTAACCCTATTGTTAAGATGAGCTTCACCAAAGGGTTGCGAACATTATCAGCGTATTATTTAAATAACAAGCATTGTCATGAAACTCACTGCTGACACTTTCCTGCCCTCTCAAGTTAAATGCAGGTATGTTGTCAGCATTACCATCCATCTGCTATCCTGTGCCCTCTGCTCTTTAGTCTGCATCGACCCTTCCACTCGATACATTCCCTTTGGACGCCACGCTTAGCGCAGGCAACTACCACCGTGTTTCTTTGCAACTATATAACATTCATGCTCCATCTCTCTTACACGGACATTTCTTCCCATCTGGCCGGCAAAGAGTTTTTCGCTGGAGGATCATTTAGTCTTACTGACACGTGATGACAGCGAATTTGGTAATGCCTTTGTTAACATGAAATATCGCTGTAACACGTCAAAATGTGTTTTTATGAAAACCGAAAAGAAAATGACTAGGTAACACATTCTTCTCGCGGTAATATGCTATGGAATATTTCCACTACCTCTTGCATTATGCCATTGAAATAGACTTTGGATTCGTTAAAACGATACATACGTACTCGAGGACCCACTACAATACTCTCAAGGTACTTTAATATACTTTCCAGCTCCCGTTATCAGCATTTGCTAGTTAACTCTCAAGGCAATAAAACATTTTTTAGTGTTTATTCATTCCTTTAGTCAAAAACTAATGAAAATATCTGTTCATACCGTCGGCTTCAAAGCTTGTTTCGCATAATACTTATCTCAGCACTAGAATTAGGATAAAACCAATATGGCCGGGTGAAGCATGAAATGTAAATTCACATCATTATAATGTTATAATAGACACGTCACTTTTATAGGATCCCAGTTACCAGTGTACTTTGCAATTAGCAGCATAACTAATTTATTATGTTGAAGTATTTAAAGCTGATATAAATTTAAAAATAATATGTAAACAGGATAAAATCACTATGCACCTTTAATTTGGGCCAAATAAATTTATGATTAATTAACTATTCTTAACGCAAGAAGGAAATAGAACGGTTGAAAACGAAATTATGAGCGTTGTTTTTTGCGTTATGATGTTTTAATAAGTTGTTTCAAATCAAAATGTTTGTTTCAGTGAACACTACCTTTTTCCACGTCGATTTAAAATGCTTGAATAAAATCCAAGATAATAGACTACTTACAATAATATATGTATAAATTACATACACTCAGCGATTTAGTTTCTTTCATAGGATTTAATACAATTATATAGGGCATCATTTATAATCCGCTTACATTACCAGCGTTGAATGATTGTTAAAATGTCGACCCATGCGTTCACACGATTTCCAGTTTACCTTATAAGAGTTGCTGTTGACCTCTGGTGACGAGTAAGGAATCTCGTACAAACAAAGCAACCCAACACGCCTGCAGGAATACCGTGGTTACAATCGACTCATGGAAGCTATACGAAGAAATAAGGATTCCTAATTAAAGGAGACGATTAATATTTATTTTTCTTAAAACTTAGAAAGTACTTTAAATAATGTATACCTACTGGGTGTGCAGTCACGGCCATATCCTACTGGAATGACAAAATATTTTAGCCTTACGAAAACGCCAATTCACATTTCATGTTTGACCAAAATGCTAACCTAATCAATGCTCCCCCCTCTTAAGGGACTCGCTGGCGTATTAGTCCACGAGAACTACAATATATTCTATAGTACAGTGCTGCCGTCTTTCTTCTCTAGCTTTCATTTTCTCACTCGTAGTTCAACCTACTTCCGTTTACAGGCATTAGTAATGCCTATAAAAGGAATCCTATGCCTGCGCCTATTTTATTGCCCCCATCGTAGTTAAAAGGTTCAATGGGGTTCGCTCTAAATTGCAATTACACAGCGCAATTTTCACTATCGTCCAAGTTAGCGGCATAGTAAGCCGGTATTATAAACGGGGCTTGCGGCTACCAGCAGGACAGGCGGCGGAATTGCAAGCAATATACCGAATTCTGCAACCGGAAGTCTTCTCCGAAACATTCGCCTCCATCGGATTATCAGGGGTCATTTTAAATTTACGTGTTCTCATTTCCCATCAAGGATCATGTCCCTGTTAGTGATTATTTTCCATCGCATATGCACACTAGCATTCCATGAATTTTATAGATGTTTTAGTAAGGCCCTACGTACAATTAAGCGTCATTTTGTCAATTAATGTATAATATCAATTAATGGTGAAGTTATGGCTTTATGAATATGATATCAATACATTTATGACACTTTATACCAATCAACCATTAACAGATTCGCAATTAGTCCCCTGCATATCTCCTGTTCTCCCGTCTTATTAGCAAAAGCAAAAATTACAGCGTAATTCTCGCTATGCCAGACTGATGCTGCTCACTGCTATCCATATTATTCTTGGAATAATTCTGCATTATAAATGTGTCTATAACGGCAGGAATTATCTAGTGTTTACTAAAAGTGTGTTGTATTATGGCCTTCGGAATTCAAAATCTTTAGAAAAATAGACTCGGCAGCTGAAATTGACGAGACTTTCGTCGCCACCCATAGATATTACATCACACGTGTCACCTTTTCAAAGCGTTCTTTGTCGTCCAGAGTTTTATTTAAGCCTTTTGAATTCCTAAAATTTGCCCTTTCAAGCATCATTTCTTATTTTATTTCGTATCCTGTCATACATCCTCATCGCTTTTGACAATGCTCAAAAGGCATCGGATCGGCTTTTTCAGTCACTTGGATTTTGCTCGTGATGGGCAAATGATGATAAACTCGGGATGTGACGGGATGCATCCCCGGAGCGTATTCAAAGCGAATAAAAAAAATATTTGTATTTATGTACACGAACCCTACGCGTACCCAAACGGAATGAAATGTCACGACTCTTGTTCGTCCGGCAGCGTGGCCATGACGTCTCGCGCACTCGCGCCCCTGGCGGCGGAAGGAAGCTATCCGCCACGTGCCGCGTCGCTCGCTTGTTTCGCCCGTCTCTTGTTCCTTGCCTCCCCCGCCGTATCTCTTCGCTGGAGGCCCCGTGATTGGAGCGGAGATGAAGCAGATACAGCCACCCGACCCGACTTTCCCTCTCCTGTTACTCTCCCTCCCGCATCTTCTCCACCTCCACGACCCCCCGCGGCGAGTGGCTTCATTTCCGATCCTCTTACGCGATGGAAATTCTTGCCAAGGGCGAATGCGGAGATCCTTTTCTCTATCTTCGTTGCTTTACGGTGCCTCGCATTCAGCAGGCGGTTGGAAGAAGAAGAAGAAGGTCCTGGAGCCCCACCGGAGTTTCTTTTATTGCCTCCTTCCCCCACCACGTCCCAGGAGAAGGCCAAGATAGAATTCGGGGCCTGCCTGGATACCTGATAGACGCGTTTGCCATAAACGCAAGATTGCTGATTCTTGCTTCAACGAACTTGTGCAGAAAGGTCACCGAAGGTCGCTGTAAAACCAATGCGAGCTATGGTATTCCCAGCTTCGTTGAGGTCCTTTGTAACATGAGTGTGGTGACTATGGATGGATACAGATATGATGTGAATCTTGAAGTATTATTGCATTGCAGTATAAATATAAGCCTATTGATTAATCAGTACTAGCACCGAATATCTATCCGAGGAGAATATTGGGTTTGAGAGGAGAAAAATATTGATATAATGTTAACCTACCCGTAGCCAACGCCAGTATGGAGTTTGTAGGGTGACCGCACAAATCACCATGATGTAAACCACGTACGGCGAATTAATTAAAGGAGGTTGTTACGTAAAGAGTTAATGAGAGAATAATTTTTATTTCATTAAGAGAAAAGAAAGTTTGGTGAATCGGAAAGTTGTGGGATGCTAGATGCGCTGAATAGCAATGTAAAAGTTTTATCCTCGTACCACAGGAGGGCTTGATTCTCTGTTTCTTCTGTCTTACTATTCTGGCAATGTTCATATTGTCAGTCTTTCACAGAACTTTGAATAAGTGATTGAGGAATCGTTGAAAGGGCTCCATTTCCTTATTTCATCAATCATTTCGTTTCACTTCGCTAACGCTGCCAGTGACGTATTTAATATGTGAAATACTTTGAATTCATTGTAAGTTTACGCAACAAATTCTCGTCTGCGGACTTGCGCGGTGTGTGGGCTATATTTTGTTTCCGAAAACAAACCAAAGTGCACAGCCAATCGGTTGATGGATTAATTATGTCGACGTAACAATTTGGAAGTAGTTTCATCATTTCACTTTATTCTGTTGGATGACGTTGGCCTCTGGTGCCTTTTTTATTTGATTCAAACAGTTTTTGACTGTTGTCATATCCTCCTGCTTTTATTTCCATTTATATAATTATTTGATGAAATATCTCTTTCCTTCTCAGCCTGAAGCGCCGATAATTACTTAACCGACGTGGAATACTTAATGTGAATATTTCATTTGTTTGACTTAAAAGTTCCTAAAGAATGCAGACACAAGGTTAATTTTCCTCCCTGCCTAAATATTATTTCCCTCACTTCTAATTTTGAGGATACCCTTTAAAGTAAGCATTTATTTTTTGTGGTTAAAAGGGAGGAGACATCTGTCTCTGTTGGAGCCTCAAAGTTTACTATCAGCTAAAACATATTTAAAGTAGGAATTTTTCTATCTATTGATTTTCATGCGAAGTTCCTTTTCATTCAGAAAGTTTTATAATGCGTTGTGCTAATTGTCACATTTTGCCTAGGGTATAATCCTTCAAAGAGATTTTAATTTGAAGTTATACACTACCTGTTTTTCGTCCAAAGAGCAAGGAAACTTCCAATGTAATTTTAAAAGTCTTAAACGGTAACGTCTACTAATCGGAGCATATGATTCTTAAACATTTTTCATCGCCAGTTAGATTTTAAATAAAGAGTTATCGTGGCTCAAATGTATCAAGAGGTAGCCGAGTCAAATTTGTAAGCCGAACGCTTTCTCCCGTCTTCAAAATGTCATGGTTACTATTCCTGGGCTTTGGAGTATGAGGTCCGTGAATTATCAAAATGAAATTTAGTTTTTTATATCTTGAGCAATGTAACTTCGAGAAAAATTCCCGTGAAATTGAATTTCTCTCTGCAAGTGGATAGTCTACCCATTCTGTGGAATCTGAAATATTCCTGGCATTTTTCTCCAGCGCATTTTTGCGTGTAACATGCACTCACGAGTCGAGCATCAAAAATGCACAGTTTAAGCAGCAACACTGTGCCAAGCACCGAGGTTGCTCCGACATGGACGTCGCAGTGACTGCATAGCTAATTCAGCATCCATCAAACAAAGTACCAAGCAAACTAAAGGCTGTGTCTACTGGAAATGAGGTGACATCAAACAAGAATTCAGTTGTTCATGTATGCAAACTCAGATTCAGATATTCAAATTCAGAATATTATGGAAATAATGTGTGGATTTTCAACATGATGAATCAAGAGGTCACAAATGAATAAGTTAATAAAAACTTAATTGCCGCCTAGGTTTTCATGTTATTACGTTATGTTCAGGTTACACATTCAGATTTTATTGCCATGTACTTTTACAGTACTGTATACCTAGATTTAGGTATTCATTGACACGCAAAAGGGGTAGACAGATTTTTTAGGATCAAGGCGGTTTATAAGCCTAAGCAAAAATGCCTGCTGGAGTTCACATTTGCCGACAAGATTTGAACTCCGTGATAGATTTGTATATGAACAACTAGTGTTCTAAGATTTGATTTGATGGATTTACCTTAATGTATTCTATTGCAAAGTCTGATCTAAACTTTTCCATTTATGTCTCTTTTCCCTGTAGATAGTAGTAACATCGTAATCTAGGTTGTAATTAAAGCTACTCATATTTATTTGAGGAAAATTTCAAATATTTGTTCAATCATAGAATCACATATTCAGTCATTATTCTCGTTTATGTTGAAGACCTGTGAGGCAGCATGCAGCCAAACAAGGCGAGAGCATAAATAACGTTTCTTGAGTCTTTTTTTTCGCGTTGAGCCGCTACCTCGTCAGAGTGTGCTCTGCCGAGTTCTCTCCTGCTGCAGCAAAAAAAACACGGCCACCCCCCTTTGGAGGGGAACCGTGATGGTATAGACCCAAACTTGTGACGTCATTGCCTGTTCAACGCCGCTTTTGAACGTGAGCCAAGAGCCCTGCTCTTGTGCTCATGGCTCTTTCCTTGAGGGTATCAGGGAATTTGGCGAAATTAAGGAGTTCTAACACATTGAGCGGGCCGCGGATAATGTAAACCAAGGGCATTCCATCGGGTGTAATTGTTTTCGTGAGCTCCTTTGATTGCTTTTTTTTTGCTTTCTAATTACCTTTCTGCGATCGATATTGTGTTCCCAAACTCTTTCAGGCGCGAATGATCGTGGCAGTGCGAAGTAAATGCTCTTTTATTCAACTTATGAGTGAAACCAAATGAGTCGCCATAGAAAATCACGGATACCCAAAGATGTTGCTGCATGAGATTGTTCTAGGAGTCATATAATGGAATCGTGTAGACTAAAATATATTAATTAAGATAAGATTAGGTTATATTCCACATTTTTAATTTATAATAATCCACCATTGAATCGGTTATTAGGAATAAAATGGGTAGGAAAAAATTATTTAACACGACATATTTTTTAGCATGAATTTTTCTGTATTCCTCTATCAACGAAAATTATCTAGCTAATGGAACTAGCCATTGGTAAATGTTGGTTTATTTCACTTGTAAGCCTACTCCATGTAATAATGCTTAAAATTCCGCATCTTATTTTATTAGCATAACTTTTAATTCAAAGTATACTGCGAAGAAAGGGGGTCTAGATTGTATGGTGTCAAACGCAATGGACTTTTATGCCAAAGCTCCGGGTTTGAATACCGATATTGGTGGAGGATTTAAAGTAGTGTTTCCATTCTTGCTTGAGGGCCCATTGGGGCGCAATTCAATTCCTGCGCTTCGTCAATCAGATTATACGTGCTGTGGATCCCTCGCCTCCTTTCGCCAAGTTATTCTCCGTCTCCATTGAATTCTGCTGCTTACGTATTTTTGCCACACTATGCAATTTCGCCCCTAATCCTGGTATCAAGGCCTGGAAATAGGAAATTGAAGAAAATGTAAATTAGGTCCTCATAATTTCGTAGCGGAACTACTTTTTGTCTGAAAGTAGGTAGTTCATACATTAATGAAGAGAGAGAGCCAATGGTGTATTTACTCTTTAAAATGAATGCTGTTATTTTTGCGAATAACGTCCCACCTAACATGGCTGTCGCCCGCAATTTGTCCATGATTTTTGTGAAAAATAGAAATTTTGGAAATTACTCCCATTTCAAACTTCTACGGAAAAATGATCACGCTACCGCGACCATTCTGACTACTTCCTATATTTCCAGCGTAGATAATAACTACACGAGTGATCCATTCAATATGGCCGATTGCGCATTTTAATGGCTTCAATATTCCCCTGTGTTATCGTACCGTATGATTCAATTTAGTCTCTTTAAGGTATGAGGTAATTAGACTGATAGTTTAATAATAAATCGGTGGAACTTTTTTTATAGTGTTCCCCCTATATTCGAAAGATGATCATCAATTAACAAAGCCATGTAGATCACGAATAAGGAGATTTATTTTGTATTAAACCTTTTTTTTTTACCTTTAACCTATTTAATAAAACTATATATTTTACTAGGACTGACAAAAAAGTTTCGCAAATTTGAACGGGCCTATTAAAAACCTGAGTACGGAAAATGTGTTATTGCTATTGATGAGTACATTTACTATGAAATTGAGGCATAAGATGCCTTTTAACATTTTTCAACTTAATTTAAAATAGGACGCACTTTACAATTTATTTCAGCACCGATGACTTTACTATTCAGGAAATATTCTCGGGAAATATCAATTGATACAAGTTGTCATCATCGCTAAAATGTATGAAAACACGAATTAACAAATCTGGGGAAGATGAACGAATGATTCCGGGACATTTCCTTTTGTTATTTCCTTTATCTGTTTCATTCTGATCTAATCGTTCACTAAAGCGCCACACACACAAACGACCATTGCAGAAATGGTAGGACTCAGGAAATAGTTCGATAATGCCAAGAGGAGATAGCCTAAGGCGAATATAATGACAGGAAAAATACCATCGCTGATTGTGATGTTGCGACGTGTATTGGCGGATAGGGTGTGAGAATGTTTTGTGCATGTAGATGATCGGGTAATGGCCAAAATATGATTGTGGAAACGCTACTACACTGGGAGTGTAGCCGGTCTTAATGCGGGGCCGAGAGAGAGCACACTTTGACGTATTCATCAGCGGGCCTAATCGCTTTTGAAATGGCAATCTATTTCCAAGCAGAGAGTGGAGGTGTGGGATATTTGGTCCCAGATTAATCAGTTTTTGGAAAAAATTCGAATATTTACACTCGTCTCGAAAAAGCATTTTCCATCACGAATCTAATGTGACCTCGTCAACACGGCGCGGTCTTTTTATTTATCGCTTGTTCATTATCGTGTGAAAGGCGGTGGAACTCATACTGTCTGGTAGAATCAGTTTTATCATGTAATTGTCGACCCAAGTCCCATCCTTCCTGCTTCCGCTTCGAAGTTATATTCACCCTTGATGATGTCGCATATTGCTTTTAGTACCTTTAAATATGCGCAGCATGTTTCTCACGGTGGTATGATGCCACCTTAAAATGACTTAAATATCATTTTATTAATATTCTGTCTACTTGTAGAAAAAGTTGTCCTCTATCTGATATGAACAACAAAACCTTTCCACGCTACATTACTCTCTAATTGAACTTGAAATTACATGGTGTTCAATGGGAGTATGAGAGAAACACGGGGAAAAATAGTATTTTTCCAAATATAAATGCCATTTTTGCGGAAAATTATTTATAGGAAGGAAATAATCCAGAGAAATTGAACAAAAATGTAATATAGGAATTTTACCACCTTATTTTTTTAGTTATTGAAGAATACATGCCGTAATTGAAGTCAAAATGCGGTAATTCGTAGGAAATGGCACAGCAGTTGGCTCCTATGGTTGGAAAAAAGTGCTCATTTAAAATACATTCGTGGAATAATCTGCAAATTTCGGTCCTTACTTTGGGGTTACCATAGGTAACGCATTTCATCAGTGATCGCAGGATTTTTGGACAAAATATAAAAAATGTGTAATTTAGTATTTGTTTTGACTCTCACAGTCGTGGCTGAACCTCCTTAAGTTGGCTAGTCCCGGTATCCTCAAAATTGAATGTAATGAATTGTTTCATTGGCGTGTTCACCTAGAAGCGTGTCGCATGGGATACATTTTCGCGAATCTTCACACCTTCGCTGAAATGTAATGCAAGGAAGAATATTACCAATCAAGATAATTAGTGCTACAGAATGTATTCAACAAGCTCTTTAGCGATAGGATAGATACATTCTCCAGATTTTGAGATAAATAACCGTAAAATAATGGTTTACCTCATTTTTGTCTCTACCTTTTCCTATGCCATGAACCATCCCGTCATCATCGCCTTTTTTTTGTTATAAATGGCAATTTATCTACGTTACAGATGATTATTATCTAAATATTTACCAATAAATATTGAGTTGATTCTTTAACTGTGGAAAATTTAAACTAAATTCATTAAAAAATGTCTGATCATAGTATTTATCAGTATGATCAGGCATTTTTAATGAATTTAGTTTAAATTTTCCACAGTTAAAGAATCAACTCAATATTTATTGGTAAATATTTAGATAATATTCATATGTAACGTAGATTAATTGTCATTTATAACAAAAAAAGTCGATGATGACGGGATGGTTCATGGCATAGGAAAAGGTAGCGACAAAAATGAAGTAAACCATTATTTTACGGTTATTTATCTGAAAATCTGGAGAATGTATTTATCCTATCACTTCCATGTTCTCGTCACAAGCAGTAATAGATGCATTTCAATATTTTGTCCTTACTTTTCTGAATGCGTTGTTCATTGTCAATTACCCTGGAAGACGTAATGTGTAGGTCTTTCGTTAGGCTTCGGCACATTCATATATCATAGTTGTGCAAATGGCATCTCCGCCATTACTTACGCGAAAGTGGGCTACGTTATGCATGATTGAGGCGTTATGCCCGTAGAAAAGATTTTTTCCATCCCACATGAAGTAATTCCTTTATTGAGAACTCTTTTTATTGCGAATAGCTAGCATTCAAAGATATTGAACCATACCCTTTGGTTAGTTGTTACCTGTTTCGGGCTGAAGATTAAGAAAAATTAAGAAACCAGTCATGAAATTAAATGAATGTGCTTTCAAAGTGTATTACTTTTGATATGGATGTTCACTGCTGCTGAAAACAGTATTACTAAAGTGTATATGTACTAACAATTAGACTTTACTCT
This sequence comes from Pyrrhosoma nymphula, assembly GCA_963573305.1. Classification (NCBI taxonomy): domain Eukaryota; kingdom Metazoa; phylum Arthropoda; class Insecta; order Odonata; family Coenagrionidae; genus Pyrrhosoma; species Pyrrhosoma nymphula. The sequence continues at coordinate 96,192,406 of OY754332.1, read as the reverse complement.
TTCCTAATATATGAATTACTCATATTGTGTAGTGATCATGTGTGCGTGAAAGAAACAAAACCGTTAAAAAATTAAATAATGTTCAATTTAGGTGTTGAGCGATTTGAGGTAACATTCATAAATATGAAAATACTTGTTATAATTTGCACTGGGAATATTATCGCAAAATTTAATTTTTTTAAATCTATTGTTCTTGCGGAAATTTCACGTCAACTTAAGTGTTACTATTTTTTCTCCGCGTATCGAAAGTATAATTAATACACTGCCATAAGGATTAGGCTTCCGTAAGGAAAAGCATCTTACTATGATACAAATATTTTGCTAGTACAAATCACGATTTAATTCACATTAAATAAAACTCATTGTCATTTAAACCAGACTCATTCGAGTAATATAAATACGTGCAAGCAGCTGAAAACACTACTGGGCGAATTGCGAAAGATTACCTGCGATTCTATGATGATTGAAAATGCAGTTCACTGCTACGCCGTCATCAGTATCTACAAAATAGAATCCTGCGGTGATCCATTTTCATTTTAGCCCGGCCGCAGCCTCGCGTGCTTTCGAAGCTACGTGCTGCCCGCCAACCGTCCTTCGGCCGCTCTCCTAACCCTTGCCTGTCTCCGCAGCGAGAAAAATGGGTCTGCCGGTGAACTTTAGAGCTCCTGACCTCTCTTCGCCCACTACCCGTTTTAGCAGGCCGTCTCAAATCCTTGCATGAGGTTTGGGATCGCGATGCCACCGGGTCTCGAATGCTTGAGAGAGAGTACCCGGCGGTTTCATTTTTTAACTCTACCATCCATTATGCTCCCATCAAGGTCACTCGGTAATCGTGCTGTCGTCCCGACCCACATTAAGTGTAAAATTAAAATAAATGTCGGAGAGTCGTACTTGCGGCTGAAGGAGTCTAGAATTTGATGATGGCTCACCATCGAGGGTGATTTGACCAGTGAAATGATGGAGAAGTCTATGTGTGAAAATACATCATCCATTGGAGGACTACCGAAGTCTTTTCAAACTAATCTAACGTTTTCCACGTATTCCATTGTTAAGCCCACGACAAAACGATACGTGATCCTGCGTACGACCTAGTATGGCATTAACAGGCAGTATTTGATGCTGATGATGGTATTTAGTATTACTTGAGCCGCCATGAAAGGTTTCACGCTTCCATTCAAGTCGTACTTGAGATGATGTGGTATTTTCATTCAATTCGTTGCACGTCTGGTAAAATTTTAACTAAGCAATCTATGACAGAAGTACACAAAAACACATTTTCAGACGTTTTCATCTTCTGTTTATTTCACGGTCAGAAATAACTATTATCCGCAAGAAGGTACATGAGGCGCTGATTAAAAAAATTAGATGGCACAGCTACTGTCAAAGATTATTTAGTCCGTGAACCGCTACAATCTACTTGGAGCTTTTAGCAAACTAGTACTGCACTGATTACTAAATCAAGCAGCTCAGTGAGTGTGGTAGTGATCATGCTTGTCAGCCTCCGTGCCGGTTCAGTAGCACACAATTCTTGAAAGCTATCATACTAGTAAGTATCCTTGTACTTGCTGCAGGCTGGATCAAATATCTTACCGTATGGGCTTCAGATTCGGTGAAAGGATACCTTTCCCAAGGCAGTTGTATTCCAGAAAATCAATCGTTACGGATGTGATACACTAATTCAAAGGAGTAAGAATATTTAATAGTGGAATGAGGCGAGAACCAAAACAACTTTGCGGCAGAAATAGTCCAAAGAACAAGAGAACAGGATTGGTAATGCTCCTTTCCAGGTCGGGACAAACACAACAACATATCGACTCCTGAAGAGTCAGCATGGACCTCCAGCTTGCGCATGCTCGTAACATTATTCTACTAAGTCAAATAGTCTCGTCGTTTATACATCCATTGGTCTAAGGTTCGTTTATACATGTATGTAATTTCCTCTTTATTTGATCCATGCATGGGATCCTTGCCTTGGTCTTCCACTTGGGGCTTTTCCCTTTATTTTTCCTTTAAATATATTCCACGCAAATTGTGACTCAGTCCAATCTATTTCTTCCCTTCTGTGTTGTGTTCCATATGGTCCTTTCCTCTTCCACACTTCTTTGTACTTCTCCATTTCCTTTTTTAATCGCCCTATTGATCTTCATCACCCGCCTCCAGCACCAAGTCTCAAAAGCTTTTAATATTTACTGATCTGCTTTCCCAGTGGCCCATGTGTCCGATCTATACGGTGCCACGCTCCACGCGAATGTTTTCAGGTACCTACCTTCTTCTCGTCAGTAGTCCTATCCTGTTGAGCATGGAAGTCGTCCTGTCACCATGAACGCTTTCTTAGCTTGGGCATCCACCCTACCTCTGATGTCCATTGTACTTCTTCCGTCCCAAGTCCGATGGTCTCATGCATCTCCGAAGTCACCAGGGTATTGCTCCACCGACATCCCAGTCGGCACATAGTTCAACCCTGCTCCTTACACCACTTCATTTTCAAAAACATTTTCCCGTGTGCTCCTTTCGGCCGTCCAAAATACTTTTATTTCACTCGCTATTCATTTCCGTTCACCTTCTCCGTTCCTGCCTTTGACACCCCGATGCCATTTAACGTTTCCTTTCTTCTGCCCTCATCAAATTTCACTCGGCAACTTCATCTCTTCCGCTGGTATTATTTTCCACTCCCTCATTAGTCATTCTCTATATTCATTTCACTCCCTTCATTGTATTTAATTTCTAACTCCTATCTGCTTCCGTTCACTTTCCTCAAAGGTCGCGAGGCTTTAAAATAAACCCTTTACTGGTCCCTTATTTACGTATTTTATTATATTCCGTGTAACTGGTTCTTCGTTATTTGTGAATTATTTTCCTCTATCCTCCTATCAATGCTTTTCCCTAAGTAGAGAGTCCATTACCGTCACAAATGCTGCCAATAAGAAACCGCGGCCGATTTTTCGTGTGCATACCGCTCACAATAGCATTGAATAGCTTCAGGTTAACTCGGAATCCCACTAGGTTCATATTTGATCTGAATAAAGGTAGATAAAGAAGAGAGTAGATGGCGTCTTGACGCACGAAAGGGAATCCCGATTTCTTTTTTGGGAAAAATTATCGCCGTAACATGGCTATCACACGCAATTCGCCCATGACTTTATGAGTAATGTTGTTTTTTTTGTAAATTATTTCCATTACTGTTCCATTTTTACATTTTTCGGGACAAATCATTGCGGTACTGTGACGATTGCTTTCGACTAATACTTATGATTTCGGCTTACCAACTGCTACGGTGATCCATTCAAGATGACCAGTTGCTCAATACAATGGATTTAGTATTCCCCTGTGCCTTATCGTACCGTATGGTTTCATCTATTCTCTTCTTTAGTCTATTAATTTGAATGATTTTGCACCACGCTTCCGTCTTTAGTGCTGTTGATAGCTCAACAATGAAATCTTGTGTGTGAACTGGATTTCCAAAGCTATAGCATCCGCCAACTATCTCAAATAAACATTTAAAAAAGGGTGGCCAAAACGCAGAGGGCGTGATTACCCCTTCATAAATGTTCCACTAAGGAGTGAAAGCATTTCCTGATCGAATTTTCGATCTGTTGATCACTGATATTTCATCCAAAGACTTCGACTCGGGTGAATATTCCTGAAGTATGTGTGGATGTATCCCTCGGGTAAATATCCCGGGTTCTTCGGAGAGACGACCGACAGTCATGATTATTTGCTTGATTAGGATGAGGATACCTAGCGAAATGGGAGGAAGAGTGGAGAGAAACCCGGGAATGGCATTAGTCTCCTCTTTACGAAATGCACCAAGGTGTCCACAGCGTCCTATCTGACTAAATTCGACAGTGTCGGGCGATATATGGTGGAACAGCATTTTAAAGAAAACTACAGCAATTGTACTCTCCGCTTAAATTTTAATGTAAATAATACACAACACGTGTTTCAACGTTCCTTAGGGCGTCATCTATTGAAGATCCTCCATTATGAGAAAAAGGGACGACGCCTGGACACCTTGGAGCAGTGGGAGATCATCAAGAGAAAGAAGAAGAAAATGAAACTTCTTAATTATGTTGAATATGATGTTCACTCCCCCATTCTATCCTTGTCCACCTGACAACCCAATCCTGTTCTTCCTTTCCCCCCCTTCCTCCTCTGTCCTCTGCTTATCTCCACAAGAACCCCCCCTCCCTCCCCCCCCCCAATATAGCCCACACTCCCGAATCCTCGGGAAGGTCATATGTCATTTGACAACACCCCCTTCCCTGTTATTCACCTTCAACCGTCCCCCTCCCCTTCCTTATGAATACCTCCTTGTTTTTTCAAGAATCCCCCCCCTCTTTCCTTTGTTCCTTTGATAAATATTGCTTTTGGAGGCATAACGTGTGCAGACCTGATGATGACGCCCTAAGGAACGTTGAAACACGTGTTGTGTATTATTTACATTAAAATTTAAGTGGACAGTACAATTACTGTAGTTTTATTTGTCCTATCTGACGGATGGAGTTGTCAATTTCGAAGTGCTCTCCACAAGTAGCAGGGATCGGGATGCCTATATAAAAATCTACTGCCACTGCCGTGATTCAAACCCGGGCCCTAGAGATGGGACGCCATAACTTTTACAATCATACCCGAACGATCCCCGCGATATCCTCGATCGGCGTCAAGTGCGACAAGGCTCGCAGCAGTCTCCTAGTACCCCGAAGATGTTCGCCGAGGACTGTCAGCGTGCTGAATTTCCCGCTGCCAATCTCCATTGCCATTTTCAACGCCAGCCCAATGGGAACTCTCGCCGCCAAATAGACGAGTACGCGCTTAGTACGTGACACACGAGTACATCACCAATTCAGGAGTATGGGGAAGGGGGGACTTTTGCATCATTGCCGCATTGCGTTCCTCAGTAGTGTACAAGATGGCCATCAATAATTCCTCCATCCGACGGAGAGGGAGGGAGGGAGAAAGGGAGGAAGAGTGGGAAAGGGGGCCAGGCAAGTGCGGGGATCATGAGATGACGGCAAAGTCCGGCGATTTATCAAATATATAAAATGGGCGGGGGGGAAACATTTTCCTTTTATCCCCAGCTTCCTGCGCGATAGGAACCGGGCCTTCCCTTCCATACCCTTCCTCTCTGCATGACTTTGTGATTCCCTCCTTTTCCACCACCCTGTTATATATATTTGCGATGTACTATATAACGAGATATTCAGTGACGCAAGTAGAAATATAGTGGTGCAACCGTGGATAGGACAGGGACCATATACATGAATTTGTATTGGTCTAAATTCTACATAATTATGCATATGTGTGAAGTGTACTCTTAAAGTAAATGCACCCATTATGTATCGTGCAAATGGAGGTTGTAATAAAGGGAAAGGGAAAATTCAAAACAAACACAACGGAGAAAATGGGAAAAATGGAGCCGATTCCAAGCGGTTAAAGTTCGACTGGACCGGGAATATATATGCATATGAATGAATGGTATGAAATGTGTTTGGATATATATTTCTGTACATATGTGTCAATAGGTATACGCATACATTCAGTAACACCATAGGCGTGACACGCACAAAAAAGAATCGCATAAAAAATAAACTCGCACTATTTGGCTTTTCAAATTTCCGATGGAATGACCATATTTGTAAGAATCGGAGAAAAAAATCTCCATCACTTTACGTTTATATTTTCTATATATATGATGAGATAATAGCTACCTATATGCTGGTGTGTATATATGTGTAGCTTTGTCTTCGGAGCTTCAATATGCGCATCGGAGGATGGGAGTGAGAGGCTTTGTTCTTCTGTCGTACGTGAGGCCATACGTGGTCTTTCGGTGGAGTTTGGGTGGGAATGGGGGGATCGGGGAATATCGTATGCTACCATTTGGTAGTGGGCGCTGTGGAGGGGGAGCACGGCGGGAGAGCTTTCGGAGGAAATGTGGCTCTTTTTGCGGGTGGGGGGAAGTTGGAATGAGGGAGGGTGGGGCCAGGATGGGCCGGGCCAGGGGTACGCGGAAGGGGTCAGGTGCGGGGACTCCTAGGAGGAAGGAAGTGGGAATTTCACCGACGGAGGGAAGTTCGGAAACTCAAGTGTTGCCCCAAGTTTGCCGGCGAAACTTTTTCGGTATTGCGGTCTTTTAAGTCGGCACGTGAAGAATCTTGGGAATTCCGCGGGCCGAGGCAAGAAAAATATTTTTTTTCTGGGAAGTCCATTAAAAATTTATTGCACGAGTGGTGCACTGTCTGACCCGAGGTGCATTTTCACCATTGTCTTCCGGGAGCCGCGGTGTGCGAGTGTTCGTATGGATTTTTGTGCAAGCGCTAAATCCTCGGGCGAAGAGGAACACCGCTCCGAGGCCGTGTATCCGGTTCCCTTTAACACTCGCAATACTCGGAGGGAAAATGCCGTATTTTTCCCCTGCCTCATGCAGCCGAAACTGCGTTTAATACTGCTCTCCTGCACTTTATAACGAGGAAAAATCGTTATGTGTGCGTATACATGTCAGTCTCAAGTCCTGTAAAGTGATTAGGGAATATTGCATTATATATCCCCCATAAAGTTGAAATCAAAGCTGAAGAGAGTTGAAAAAGTGCAATAAAATCGTGAAAGCAGCAGATAATTACGCAATTAATATTCTTTGGTTGGCCGTATAACGGCATGGAGAAAACAAGTTTACATTAACTTTTTCAATGTATCTCATAAATATTTGCGGAAAAAACCCTGCAAAATTTTCAGTAAATATGACACTCCAATCAGCTGGCTTCAAAGTCATCATCTGTAGGCACCACAAACTTGTTGGGGAACACATTAGGCGAATCATTTGTTTATTCATCATTTCCGAACATGCAAGTCACGTATTCCCATTACCTCTGTTAACTGCCTACTCCATTAATTACGCGGTCACTAAGGAAAGGCTGGGATATTGATTGAAGCATAGTGGAAGGTGTCCTGTGAGTAAATACTTGTGCACATGGAGTTATATAACTTACTTATTGATCACTCCTCTCTAGACTCTAGAAGCCTTAATAACGTAATGGTCAATCAAATCGCGAGTACTTTATAACTCCACTCATTATAATAATGCATACGCGTTCTTTATATTAGACTGTTTATCAGGCAGACTACTGCTGAAACCAGTGAGTGATAATTTGATTGGCCATTCGAATTCATTAACTTGTAAACAGAGAAGCTGATCGCTGTGTCATCACCTTCTCATTTCTTTTTTTATTTCTTTTTTTATTTAGTGTATTTCGGAAGGTTCTTTTTAGGTTCAATGGCTTTTAAATTATCCCTGAAAACGTTTTACTTTCAAATACGTTTATTTTTATAGCTTACAATTCATTAAAATTTGAAAATCATCTGTTGAAGTCGAGAATCAGGGAGTGCTCATTAAAGCATTTTTTACTTTGTAATTATCGAACATTAGTACGGTTTTGCAGAATAAGAACGACAAAAAACAGCCTTTCTGCTGACTTTCAAGGTGATGTCCTCTTTGGAGCATCAATGAACTGGCGTGGAATAAAAAATCAGCATCAGATATATCTTTGGTTCAACTTTAGACTCCAACCTTTTAGCCCTAATTTCTCGTAGTTTGTAAAGGATGATAAAAATAGTAATATATCAAATCTCTTATAGCCGTGGTCCTCAGTTTCTCAGAGTATCAACCTTATGGGAAGCCAAATATGATAATAAGTTTAACAAAATAATCATTTTTATAACTAAAAGGTATTGTTTCAGAGATAGGAACTCGAGAATTCACACCGCGAAAGAAAAGTATGTACTTAGAAAATGATTCATCGAGAATAACTGATTTTATGAAATTATTTCCATAAGTCACTATGTAAACTTCACGCTTAGATTTTTAATTTGAATACCAGGATGTGATCACCTTCATTATTTTCGTTCAATTCGTTCAATGACCCGTAAAATGAATGAATGGAATAGCGACATTTGATTGCCAATAAAATGCTTAAGTATAATTCTAAAAATAAAGCATCATTTTGTCATCGTTGGGCTCACAGATCTGTAAATTGATCGGCTCGGAGCAGTTTGGGGAAAAAGTATTTTCAACCTATACTTGAGCTTCTTGGGACATTTTGCATGAATATTTTATGGGCGTTCTCATTCCCTGAAATATTCCACCGGCCGTGCCAGCACACACACAATGTTACCACTGGACGCAACCCAGACTATTCATCTGATCCGATATGTGGTCAGGTCCCCTAGTAGTTCAGTCGACATTTTGGAGAGACAAAGCCTATTTTCCTTTTCGCCCACCCTTAAGCTTCACTAAGAATCACACTATCCCTGGGGAGGGGTCTCCGGAGCACTTAACTTCGCTGATCTCCAGTCGTCCAATACTTGAGTTCATATCTTGGTGCCCGTTTGTTTCCATGACTCATTGGATGAAACTTCCTTGTGTCCTATTTGAAAAACTAAAGATATATTTCCCAATTTATTGATGTTTTATCTAAAGCATTCTATGCATGCAGTACTTATCGATCTCAGAGCTTGTTTTATTTTTTTTATTAACGGAATAGTTTTTAAATACTAAAATATAAAGCGAATAGTTTCAGGCTTGACTTTGTGGAACTCTTTCATAATTAAATAAAGAATATACTTCAAATCGTATTTATCCACACTTTTATTGACACTACCGACCCAGGTTTCAACGGATAACTTTCATTTTCAAACGGATAACCGTCATTTTCAAGGTACGCCTTGAAAATGACGGTTATCCGTTGAAACCTGGGTCGGCAGTTTCAATAAAAGTGTGGATAAATACGATTTGAATTTTCTTCTTTCTTTAATTACTAAAATATTACTTTAACCTTTGAAACAAAAAAATACAGTGAAAAATATGTTAATGTAAATCTTTAAAAAAAATTTACTATTTCCTTTAGAATTGTGCTTAAAAAAGTGTTCCAGGAAGAAGTAGTGATAGTTTTTAACTAGGATAATTATGTCAGAACTCCTGCAATAATTATGAATATGCTAAGGGAGACCATGCGTTCACCTGTTTGCAGAAGTACAGGATTAGAAAAAAAATTCTTGATCAAGATTTTCAAAGAGAGTCAATACATATTAGTTAAACGCCTTTCCTTGTATTTTCTGCCGCACTACGTCGGTGTTTGTATAAAGAGATATTTCTCTCAATTGATAGGTACGTCGTGGCCGCATCTGTCACCTTACTGTTTCCCTCAGGGTTGTTACTCATTACCTGAAAGTATGTGGAACGTAAGTGGGGAATCACATGGTCATCTCATTTTGTGGACACTATGTCTTAGCGGATTTGTAATCGGAATCAAGCCTTAGGAATTTTCGCAAATTTCACTATTTGCCTCTTCTCAAAGTTTTCTATTTTTCTCCACTCATGGCCTTAATCGAGTTAAGAGTTCTTTAAGAGTTTGTAGACATCATCCATGTACCAAGCGATCGGACTTTTATTTTTAATCTTACTACTATGAAGCCATTGGCTTCATGGAACATTATCATAGACAATAAGAAGTTCAGCTTCCCTCTCGGATTGTTGTAATTGCAATCATGCCCTGTTAGTTCGAGGTGCAAGAGGAATGGCAGAATTATGGATTTGTAAAGGATCGAGGCCTTACATTTTTTTTAAATTTATTTAATGTGTCATAAAATCATCCGTTATCTGCCAGTAATAAAACGTCTTTATGGAAAGGCAGTTAGTCCTTGGGACCACTAAGGTTGATGATCGGGTATTCTGCATTCCACGTTGCTAAATCGTGGTATCGATTTCTCAAGGGGAATTTTTTGTTAGACAAGGATATTTATTCCGGATCATTTCATGCGCCAACATTTTTTCGATTGAAATATCAATAGGTGTACAGTTTGATATAAAAGAATTGGAAGAGGGCGAGGATGAAATTAAAATGTGTTTTGGTGGATTGTTCTTGTGTCTGGCTGAAGTTTAGTAGCATCCACCCATCAATGGTACGTGGAAGAAGTAATTTTATACTTAAGTATTTTACGCCGTGTCTCACTATTTTTAGACATTAGTCAACGCTACCTGGAAAATGACGCATAGACGTTGAAATCGATTGGCAATAAACAGCTTAAGCGGTGGAGGGCAAAGTGATTTCTTTCAACCATAGCAAAATCCACAAAATTATAGCCTGCCTCCATCTGTTTAATCACTTATTTCATCGCATCTGACATTTCTAGAGACTTATTTTGGGGTAAAGATAGTGTACTGTGAGTAACCACCAAACTCGCTCGATCTGAATGCTACACATTATTATCAGCGTAAAAATATATTTATTAGAGGTTATCCACTGGTAAAGGTATGGTTTTGTGGAAGTGGGAATAATTGAGGGTCTGAGAGTCAAAGTAATGCAAGTGACAAAAACACGAAAAATCATATATGTGCATATGGTCTAAGTAGTTACCGTCATGTTGCTACAGGAAAAGTAATACAAGTGTTCGACCGTATGGTGCTGCGATATAGCCGCCGAACACTTAAGCTACTTTGATTTTAGTCATTTCTTACCGGAGTAAAGTGATACAAGTGACGCTGGACGATTTTTGTTACTCGTATTACTTTGACTCTCAGGCCCTCAATTGTATTAAACATTTACACCCGCAAGCCCTTGTACCCACGCTCGATAACATTCTTCATCTCGGCAACGTCCTACCTCTCTTCATCCCATCCATAAAGCCCTCCTTCTTCCCCTTCCCCGCCGGCACAATATCCTTCCGCTCCATCACGACCTTCAGCATCCCCTCACCCCTCATCACGCGTACCAACCACCCACTCCCTCCTCCTACCAATCTCCCCCAGAAGTTTCCTCGGCCACCATACCCGAGCACTTCCCCGTTTGCCTTCTTCTCCGTCCACCGCACCTTCTCCATTCTCCACCAACTCCACGTCTCGAAACGCCTGCAGCCAATCGTCATCATCCCTCTTCATGAGTCCCAAGTTTCTGCACCGTACAGTGGTACGTTTCATTTTCCAAGCATTGCGATTGCACATTTGATATAGTACGCGGTCACGTGAACGGGTGCGAAGATATGCACCAAAGATGGTGAAATTCGCCGTGAAAACATTATCTGACCTGACCGGGACTAACTCACCTGACCGGTAATTGGGAGATCCGGGTTCGGATCCCGGTCAAGTCAAATGATTTTTTCATGGAAAATGTCACCATATTTACTTATGCTTCATATTAGACTATTCATCAGGTCCCCGACATCTATTCTATTTGACAGCTTGACGTGACCCTGTCCCGGATTTTTGGGAATTCCTTAGCTAGCACGACTCTCTGTCCAATATTTTTTAAATATCTCTGCCCATTTTTCCACAGCGTACTACCCAGGTAATGAAATTGTTCTACCTATTCTAGTTTGTGCCCTCCTACAGCACCAAATCATCTTCATCCTAGCCTGCTAGCCCTCACAGAGGCGCGTGGCAGGGGGCATTAGGACACCAGCCGTGAAAGGGGATGGGCTAGGGAGAAGGAGGGGGGAGAGGACAGATTCGGATTGTCTATTAAGGTGGCTGGAGTGGTAATCGTGAGTCGTTGAAGACACATTCTAATAACTTTTCAAGTAAGTCGAAAAAAATATTCTTGGACCACATTTCACTCAAGTAAACCTGTTTTTACGTTGGAAATCACCATACGTGCAGTAATGTATATGTTGCCAGAGTTATAATTCAAATTTTCGCCTTAATTGAAGCATGGGTTTGACTTGGATTTTCGGCGCGAAATTCGAAATTTACGAGAAAATTATATCGAAATACGCTTTTCTTAATCGGCATGATACCTTGATATTTGCTAGCTGCTATTATAATAATATAAAACTTATTGTTTCGCATTTAGGAGAAAATATGTGCAATTAATAGAATTGTTTCAAAATATATGCTGTGTGTCATAAGAGTACTTGTTAAAATATCATTGAATTGCCAGGAAACCAAATTGATAGCATGCAGTTTTTTTCACTTTTATCGATATATATTACTAATAAGGACACGTATGCAAAGTTTCGCGCAAATCTGTGCATTAAAAAATCGCTCCAGCCACCTTAACGAAGTCTCTTACTTACGTGTCAAGCCTTTTTTTGCTGTTATCACCAATTGTGCGTGGAAATAAGGAATATTTCTACCAATAAGTTTGAGAGTGTACCTATCTTATTTTGTCGCTGCAGTCAGTTTAGAGATAAAACGCGTGGTCAAAATGATATCCTCCATATCGTACTCAAACTAGCCCGATCTGAATTTTTCAATTTTTCAAAGCCTAGCGTGTAGCCCCCCCGAGTCTCAAACTGCTCCCGAAATAACCTTAATAGGTAAATAATAGTGAGAAAATCACCTTATCCATAATCCTTATCCAAGATGAGAGTAGGTATGTATGAGATGTATGTACCTCGTGGAATACTACTGTCAGTGAGCAGTAAGTTACCCAGCCGTCGGAACGCTCCCAAGCGTTCCTTTCTCTCCTTCGGATACTTCCATCATGTCGTCGCACCCCATTCGTTGTGATCGGCGGAGGCGAGGGGCCGCACCGACCCCTTCCGCGGCCCCGCGACGCCCTTCAAAAAAAGGCGAGACTGTCTCGACGAATCGGCGAGTGGAGGCGTCGGGGCGCGTCGCCCGTTCCCACTCTCGCATAAACATTCATGGGCGATCGTTCCTCGTCGTTGAATAACGGAGCGTTTTATTGGCCTCACGGATACCTCGAGAAACAAATCGATAGAGAGGGGAGCGGATTTGTATATTGGCCAAGTTGTGTGAGACTTCCCATCGGGGCCCGCGCCCAAATCTCCGCGGCGTCGCATTTTCCACGGGCGCCGTCTCTGCGCCCGCATCCGCGCCGTAGCTCATTGCTTACGGGGCATGATGTGCCGCTGGGTTTTATTTACACGCTCAAGGGTCTAAATCCAATTCTCGGGTAACTACGGCGTATGTAATAAAAATATAGGTATCGGCAGTAACTTGGTGGAATTCGCGCTTTGCATTTTCGGGTTCTCTATCCGCATTCGTTGACTTTGGCTGACAACGGTATCGATAGCCATCCTGCTATCGTCTTCAGGTCGAAGGTGGAACGAAGCTCTTTTGACCGCCTTATATAGTGCTGGTCGTCCTGGTGCAGCGCTGCGATTGGTCGGAGCGGATGATCCTTTTCCATGAACTGCTAAGAGCATATCCGCTGTCTCTGTTGAAATTTTCCGGGAATTTACAGATCTCTATCGCTTCCATGATTTGGCTATAATAATAGCGGCTCTCCTTGGCTAGTATTTTTGCCTCGTCGAAATTAATTGTGTTTCTCGGCTTGTACCAGGCATGTTCAGCAACGGCAGACAGATTGCCATCCAATGGCAGCCAAAAAAGCTTCTTTCACCTTCGACCTGAAAACGATAGCAGAATGACTATCGAAACTGTTGTCAGCCAAAGTCTACAAACGGGGATGGAGAAACCGAAAATGCAGAGCGCTAATGGACAACCCCGCGAAACCCTACGAAAGAATTTTGGTGGAATTCCTTCATAATGAAACAGCAAAGTAATTCATCTTTTCATTTCAGTGCATAATGTTGATTAGTTAAACAGTGGTTAGTGTCATGGCAAAATGTTAAACACTTTCATTAGGTTCATTGTTTTGTTTCTGACTAATGCTTATCAATTGAAGGTACTTTAAATGCAGGCTTTCAACGGTACCTAACTTTCTAATTTTTTTAAATATCATCTATATTGCTCTGTGTTTGCGAGAATAAACTACTCTTGTACTATTATTTTTTAAATATTATTTGCCATGGAATTTTTTTCTCATCATATCTCAACCTTATCTTCTTTTTCGTATGTCTTGGTCAACCATTTCCGAAAGTCGTACCCTATACATTTATTTATTGCGTTTATTGTTCACTCAGAATGAAAAAAAAATATTCAAGGGTGAGCTACGACATTACAGTCACAAAGAATACCTGTCAAAGCTGGCTAAAAAAAACACATATTAACTAAATATGCCTGTTATTTAAATTCATTATTTCTATTTCCAACGTAGCGAGATCCCGCCGCGAAGTGAATTTAATGTAATTTTATTCATGTTCCGGTGACTTAAAGGAAAACCCGTCCCCGTATATGAAATGAGGTGAACTTTGATTGGTTCACATTACAATTATATTTTAATTGCCGACCAAATTTGGAATTATCAGCAAGAAAATGGCAACATCATTGATCGGGTCAATATGTGTTAATGATTTTATTGCACCACATCAAAGAAAATGACTTCATGAGTCGAAACTTTGGTCATCAAATGTAGAATAAAAATTGTAGGGTGGACTGTATAAAGTGTACCTCATTTCATAAGAGCAATGGAGTACCACAAAGTTACGCAGGAAAACATTAAGTCTACGAGTTCCCTGATTGATGTGACCAACAATAGGCTTACCTTCTACCGATCATTTTTTTCCCGCTAAATGGAACTTGAAATTACATGGTGTTAATTGCGAGAATGGGGGAAACTTGAGAAAAAATCGTCCGAGATCTTCTTAATATTCCAGTCATTAACAAATTACTGTGATGAATTGTGTCAAAATGCGTCATTTCAATAAATTTGGCGTTGCAGTCGCCTCTATATCTGGAAAACGTGTTCGTTAAAAATATACTTGTCGAATAATATTCGTATTTTCTTGCTTAATTTTCTTTTCCCGTAGTCAAGCCGTCATAAACGTAATTATCATGTTTTTAAACTACACAAACAAAAAGGTGGAATCCAGTATTTCTTTCGACTCACATACTATCAACGGAACAATGCTAAGGTAGTTTGAGCAAGATTTTTTTCTAGTCATAATAGAGACGAATTTTATTTAAATTTAAGAAGCATGGAGAAAATACTTTAACATTAAGGACGCACAAACTTCGTTTTATATTTCTGAAATTCTCACTAATTATCTGAATACACATGCATAAGGTGTAAACTGGACTCAATTTTTTCACGCCGTCCGCTGAAAACGCTCTCACAACCGAAGAGATTTTTGAGATTCTGTAAAAGTTTCTGTGGTCATTAGTGGATTAATTATTACAAATACTTGAGAACGCATACACACTACGCACTTTTAAATTTATGGCGAGATTTATGCGTGAGAAGTTTCTCATTTTTAAATAAATTGTCTCTGTAGTGCATATCCCATGGAAAATGGCGTGTTTTTGGCATATAACTCGAAAATTATAGCGGTATTTGGCTGATATGTTGTTATCATTGGAAAGATGAGTTATTTTTCTATATGAAGAGGCCAAACTCATTGAACTTTATGTGAAGTGGTGTCTGCCTCAAACTACCATAAATATGCCATTATTCAAGTTTTCTTTTGCGCGTACCCTTAAACCGCCAGCAGCGAACCTCTTAGGGTACTCGTGTGACAGGTTGGGATTCGCTCTTCTGTTTAGAAGGAAGAATGGCTACCATGCCAATCCAATTTCCATATCTTTTGGATATTCGCCGTAGATTTTTTTTTGCGATTTAATGTCCCTCGCATAAATCTCAGTTGGGTTGCATTTCCCACGGGCTCCTCTACGTTGGCCTGTGCACTACGCTCCGCTTGTCCCCCGCGTGTGGTGTTATATGGTAGTGTGCTTTCAACGCGTCATTTCCCAAATGAAATTCTTGGTGACGATGAACCATTTGCCGCAGCGTTCTTCTCTAAGGAAGAAATAAATGGCCACAAAGGCAAACCCAGCTGCCTTGTGATCGCGGACTGCTCTATGGTTTTACCTTGATCCCAGTAGCGACGGGGTAAAGTCCTCGCCTGCTAAACCGAGGGTCGCGGGTTTGAGTCCCGCCTGAGTGGATTTTTCACCACTCAAGACATGGGTGTTTGTGATTGTCCGTTGTTACATGTTAAAAACACCCGATGTAAAAGGCCCTTAGTGTTGTTGTCGGGTATAATAAAAATGATAAATGTGCATCATTGAATCCTATTTGCTCGTCATATATTACACTACGCAAAACTTCCCGCAGTCGCGAAGTCTCTAACTTGAAATTTCTTTTTATGTTTTCTTTCATTCTCAACTGTGTTTTCAACTTGGAACTTGGGCATTATCGGTGGTGGTTGAAGAAGGTCTGATATTGATTCAATTTTTTGTGTTTTATTTAGGGGTCATTAAGTGGATTTTTGTGAATTTGCGTAATCGGCTTTAATATCTGCACTTCGCATTTATCATTGGTTTCTTTGCTACCACGGAAAGATCAGGTCAATGTACGTTAATGCGTCTAATCCCTTTGCACCATCGAATCCCATGTACTCTTCATATTTGATATTTCGCTATACTTCCCGCAGTCACAAATTCTCCAACTTCAAATTCCTTTTGTGTTTTCTTTCCTTCTCAAATGTGTGCCAATAACTTTCTGATACCACGAGGATAGTTTTCAATGTCGCGTGTTATGCTTAAAATATTCGCATTAAAATACGCATTTATTGTTGTTTTTGTCGCAACCACGAAATGATCAGGTTAATGCGTATTTATAATTTTCTTGCACAGCGTCAATGAAGAGATCAATGTGTGTCAGCAATACCCATGCACCGCGTCGATATAGAAAGCTTCAAAACATTTTCGGAGGTGGCTACAGACTGTCTTTATTTCGTGTTAATGTTTTGTGCTTGACCAAGTGAGGGTAGTCATTTCGCCGGTGTTAGTGAATTTCGCATATTCGACTTCAAAAAATCCGTATGTATTTCACATTTATCATTGGTTTCTTAGTCAGCACGAAATAAACAGGCCAATATGTGTTAATATTTTTTTTACCACCGAAAACAGTACTCGATGGCCTTGATATCGGGATATTTTCATACAACAATGGACAAGCACAAACAACCATGCCCTGGGAAGTGAAATATCCTCCCCAGGCGGAATTCGAACCCACGACCTTTGGGTTAGCAGACGAGGACGTTACCCCGCGGCCACCGAGGCCGGCTATTTTCTTGCACCATTTGCACTTACCACTCGAAAGAAATATTTCTTCGGTGCCAAGAGAATGACAAGTTGAAAATATCTCCTGTTGTGGCGGCTGGAGTCTACTTCGGGTGAATTCTTCACTCCGCGAAACAAGGCGTTGGCCAGGGAAAACACGAGATGCCATCCATTCCAATTGCTTGCTGCACCAAAACCCTATCCTTTTGCAGGCTTTTTATCACCTCTTTACCTTTGCCTCTACAATCCCAAGTGAGCCTCGGCTTTCAATATAAATTCCCTCCAACGTCTCCTCTCCTTCGCCATCTCTGCATTCTCTCTCACACGACTCTCCTAAGATCTTCCAACCGTCCGTCCAAATTCTCAGTCAATCCCTTTTCTGTCTCAATTCATCCGCACCTTCAGGATTTTCTTCGGGCATTCGCCATTCATGAATTCGTTCCCAGGTGGCCAAACCAACTCTATTTCCCTTCCATAATTTTCTTCAACTGACCCTCCATATTTGTTGCATAATTTTTTTCTCAATTAATCTCAGATCTTCTCTGTTAAAGATCCACGTTTCACGTTAATTGGTGGCAATTAGTACAATAAGGTGAATTTGAATGTCTCTCGCTTCACAAGGTGGAATTTCTTCTAGATGAGGGTAAAGTAAACACTGCCGTTCCACAAAAAATGTGACCATGTCTTGTCTATCATTACCTGAAGATGATGCACAGCATCGAAACTATGGTCTGAAGTGATTTTTGTCGAATGTCAGTGTTTAGTTTGCCCTCATCATAAGTACAATGAATGGCCAAAGGTTGTTCTTTTTGTACCACTGAGCTAGCTTCTCAAGAATTAACTAATTGCAGAATATACAAACCTCCCTGCTTCACTTTTTATCACCTCCGTCACTTTCACCGTAAAATAATGAATACTAAAATTCTATGTAGGATTTTTGTATTCATTCACCTTTCATTATCTGTATTTTACTTCGAAACCTAAACTTCTTTATCGTTATAAACAAATTGGTTCACTATGCACAGGTTTCGCAAATGTTCCTCGCTTCTGATGCCTAGTTAAGTAAATTTTCAGTTTTTTGGTATTCACAGTACCATTCCAGATTCCCGATGCACAGAGCTACGTATCTCTCATCATTTTTTGACTGGAACAGGCTGGGAAACCGTTCACCTCTCCTTATGTTGGTGCTCGTGGTGAGAAATGCGGTCGAGTCCAGAGATCGACGCAGGGCAAATCCGGATATCGAATCTGTCGGTGCTAGTCGAATGAAGTGATTGGCTGGGAGGTTGCGGTGATCGGGATTCGCCACGGGGCGGGGACTCAGTTAACTTCATTTCCAAGCCACCGCGGGGGGAGCGGGAAATTTAGGGTAGAAGGAGGACTTATCTTTTCGCCTGAGACGGTCAAGGGCGAGTACCATGCTGGAAGAAGGGAGCGGAACGAAGGAAAAATATTTAGAGATATAATTTTTTTAAGTAATTCGAAAAATATTATTGGGTCACATTTCATTAAAGTTCATCCACATTGGAATTCACCATACAGCCAGTAATAGAAATTAAACAAAAATTATATTTTAATTTTTTCCTTTATTATATCTTGTTTCGACAAGATTTTTCCGCGCGTTACTCAAAATTTGGACGTAACTATATTGAAAATATTATTAAATTATATTTTGGTTTCGAAAATTAGGCTCGTCTGATAGATTTTTCACTTATATATATATAAATGAACTCAATATTTTCAGGTGATATTTGTTAAAATTCCATATTGACAGAATCAATACAAACGTTATAAATTATTGAATAAAAGTAGTAATAAGTAAAGTATTGAATAAATTCCATTGTAAAATTTACAAAGTATTGAATAAATTCCATTGTAAAATTTACAAAGTTTGTATTGATTCTGTGTGTGTATATATGTACAAAACGAAAATTTCGCCAATAGGCCACAACAATAAAAACACTTCAGCTATAGAAAAAGTCACCTACATGCCCGAAACGTCCCTGTAAGTCTTCTCTCTTTTTACTTTTCTTTCCCCACCCCCTGTCAAGTGTTTTTATTATATATATATATATATATATATATATATATGAGTTCGTGGAAAATCACACACGCGATAATTTAAATAAAAATAAACTTTGCCACAGGTGGGGCGGAAATAAATATAGAAACACAAAAAGAAGAACACTCACACACTATACGTTCTGATATTTCGACAGCCGAAAAGCTGTCTTTCTCACAGAAGGAAGGATACAGAATCTGTATCCTTCCTTCTGTGAGAAAGACAGCTTTTCGGCTGTCGAAATATCAGAACGTATAGTGTGTGAGTGTTCTTCTTTTTGTGTTTCTATATTTATTTCCGCCCCACCTGTGGCAAAGTTTATTTATATATATATATATATATATATATATATATATATATATATATATATATATATATAAAACTTCCAGGAAAATCACTCGGGTGATAAATATACAGTATGCCAAGAGGGTGGCCGATAAAAAATATTCACACGGAAAAAAGAACACTTACACATAAAAATTTTCGATATTTCGGTGAAGTCTAGCTCCACCTTTCTCAAGGTTTAAGGTAGGAAGTAATTTCGTTCAAACAGAGGGTGAAAGAAAGAGGATAGGAAACACACAAAATTGTGAAGTCCAATGGTGGTGTGAAGATGGCCGATTCACAGTGAAAAAAAAATATATATATATATAAATATCCCTGATGAGAACGCGTATGCCAAGTTTCACGCATATATGTACATAAACGAAGTGTTTCTTCCACCACATTCTCCGATAACTTACTTGGTCTAACACTTATTCTCACCATTCATTCCACTGTTATGTACCTGTTTCGATATTTGACTCCCATTCGTTCTCTCAATATATTCAAACCAACGAAGTACATTCCTTTCGTAAATATCATTTGCTGGAGCATCCATTCCACAGTATTTCATAGTCCACTTATTCCTAGCCCTATCCATCCTACATATGCCGCAGACACTTCTCAGGTACCCGATTCCCATTGCAATTTAGCCTGTTCCTAACACTATCCTGATATACCTTACTTATTTTTAACCACAAGATAAAAATGGCAGAAGTATACTATTTGCGTGACTGTGATGCCAGTTTTCGGGAGCCCGTCTTTATTTCAATCGGCACTGAGTCATGCTGTTTCTCAGTGAAACACATAGATGTAACGAAGAGCTAAAACTTATATGGGTGTCACTTTCTGTTAACTTGTCTCATTTTATTTCCCAAATTCCGTATACATATATAAAAATTATTTTTAAATAACTTTTCGTAGACTAGCGACTGGATGGAAGAAATTTCCGAGTCTTGCAAGTGCAAGAAAAAATATTGAATTCGCCTTGAATTGAAATGTTCTGGCGTCAAAGTAATTGCCACTCTACATATTTTATCATGGCGATCGCGGAGAGTTCCACAGAGAAAATTCATACGCTTTTTTATTGTTTTAAATAACCTCGTTAACTTCTCGCAGTAAGAAGCACCGGACTGAGCCTGCAGAATGAGAGTAATTAAAACTGTTTCTCTATTTTTCGGCCCGGTCGCCGGTCAAAGAAGTGCGCAAATGAAAAAATTGGTGAGATTAGGCTGAGGCAAAGTTCGTGAAGGCGTTTCAAAGGAGTAACGAATCTTGTTAGGGCGACTAAATCGAGAGAAATTTATAAAATCTCCATAAGCTAGAATTAAGTCCATAATCCGTATAAATTAATGTAGCCGACGCATTGAAGTTGCGGAGAAAGATTTCCTCAAGACTCCAACATCATAACCGCGGAGGGAGCAACTAATCCTCTTGAGTTAAGATTGTTTTGCGGCGAAGGGTAAATTTACGGAGAAATGTCTAGAGCAATATTTTACTCAGGTTCTGGAGTGTTTGGCGGAATTTACAAAAACCTTTACAAAATGGAGAGCATTAGCGCACCAAATTGTGTTGCATATTTATTTTATTTTTTTTATTATTTATCATAATAATTTGTTTTTTTTTACATTTTGGTATTTAGATACTTAAGTATTTCATAGAAAATTTCAGTGTTTGTTTTCTTTTTCGATACAATTTTTTAAATGCTTGACGTCTATCCAAGCCATATTGAATTTGTAACTGAAATTTTTACAACAAATGTTGAGACATGATTAAGGAAATATAGTAAATTTTAATTGGACAGTACTGGATAAAAGTGCTGAGAGGTTAACTACACCATTTCAATGCCCTTCCCGGAGTAATTACACCCAGATAATTATTTAACTACCCATTAATTAGGTAAAACTAATACATATGTTTCTAGTGTAACATTTTAGTTATAGACACATTGTTCTTAGTAAGATGCAATAGTCATCATCATACTTCTTCTCACCCAATGTCGGCCGTAGAAAATTACACGAATTCAAACACGGAATAAAGGTGGATTATTTTCGTTCTTTTAGTAGGTACGTGAGTAGGACGACTTTAGATGTTGCACTTGTCCATTTCTTAGAAACCTTTACTTGATTCGATATCATGAAAAGTAATAGTGCTAATGTTAACATAGAGTTTGCAGTGCCAAAAACAAAGTAGGTAGTAATCTTTATAACAACTCAATGAACGAACCATAACGCGAAGTTAACCCATAAGTACTGCACCTAATTTTGAATATTGCTATTGTATTTCGATACCAAAATTATGGGCATGTATTATCAAGAAAATAATCATTTGAAATGAACACATATAATATATGGCAACTCATATGAAGGTAATATGAAAACGTGTGTTCTTAAAAAACCTTCAAAACTTCTCCTCTCCTATATTGCGATAAGGAGACCGTTACTTGAAATATTGGCGAGCGAACATAAGTCAACAAATAACAACATAAGTCAGTAAATAGCAACGTGGTCCTGCTCACCAAATTCTAAATGCACAGAAATTATTGTGTATCTGATCAAATGTCCTTCTAAGTGAGATCTGGCCTTGCGATCTGAGATTACATCACGTAAAATTCTCGATACCTGTCGCCCCGGGGGTAAATTTTTCAGCACACGTAAAGGCTCGCGAAAAAGCAGCGAAAATAATTGTGATTACGCAAGTGCTTTCAAAACACTGCCGCAAGGATTATGTTTCATACCTCGCGGTGCATCCCCGCTCTCGAGTTTCGCGTGGTCGAGCTCGAGAAAAAAAATGAAATGAAATAAATTCAAATGCCGCGCATGTGCTTCAGTCGAACAGCTTCCGATGAGCAGTCATTTCCCCCATTTCACTGCCGGCGCGGACCCCGCGTTTCAGAGAAGTCCTCGCGAAAGAACACGAGATGAGCGCCAAACCTTTCACCCCACTTTCCCGAGTCCTGTAACATGTGTAACGAGGGACACTGGCATCGCGTGTGAGCCAAGCGTGTTCTTTTTTTCCCTCTCTCTCCCCCCCCCTTGAACTTTTGGGCCGATGTGGAATTTTTCATGACCCAGTTACTCGGGCGAGTGCGAGGTTCAGAGAGTCCGAGAAGGGAGACGGAGGCCTCAAGGGGGGGTTGGCGGGTCGCGGGGTGGCTTCAGCCTCGTCGGCGGCCCTGGGCCTCGCGTGTTCGATGCCGCCTCGGAAAGACCGTGACCGCGGTGTTGTCCGTGCTGCTTATTTTGAAAGCATTTCTTTTCACGCCATTAATTCTCTATTTTTCACGGGTTTAAACATATCCTAAAGACCTTGACTAAGAGTCTTCCTCTCCCTCTCTCATTTATCAAGTCTGTGCAGTTATCACTGTCAGGGTATCAAGACTTCGTGGGCAGCTAATGAAACGAAAATAGGAATTCAACTGATGTTGTATTTTGAATCGGAGTCAATTTGGAAGGCGGAAGGATTTTACGAAAACTTTAAATGCTGCAAAGTAGTTGTTAATTAATTTTCTGGTGAGTTTTCCTTATATATATTACTCTATCCTAATCCATCTAAAATCTTTCGATCCTTTTTTTTCAGTTTTCTCGACAGTGTTGTCATTGATATCCTCCTTAATAAATCCATCCCAAGGTTATTGGGATAGAATTATTAAGGAGGCCATTGAAATTCGATTAGAAAGATGGAATTTCAACCGAGACCATGGCTTTTCCCTTAGCGGCGCATGGAAGCCGTTATTAAAATGTTTAGCGTATTCAAATCGTAACGGCCAGCCCTTGACTACGCGCAACAATGGCGACGGTTGAAGCCTTCATAAACATAATCATTCGCTTTGAGAATGGAGTTAGAGACGGACTCTGAAACGTCGGCAGTTAAAAACCTATCCCGGTGGAAGACCCGAGAAGACTTCCTCAATATTGATATCCATTGTTGATTAGATGATCAGATATCGCTTTGGTTGTTAGAATACCTCAGTAAATCCACGTTCCGCGTTCTTCAGCTGTGATTTTTGTATAACGCGGCTGGATATATAACTCCAGACATAATGAAATGAGAATATATCCCTTTCATGAGGACGCGGTCTTGAAAACGGAGAAGAGATTTTTATATTCTATTGGGTCAAAGTATCTTCGCCTAAATATTGATGATTTCATCGTGAGAATATGTACCAATATCCCTTTGCCAATAGAAATTTTGCTGCAAATAATGACTAAAAATTTATCAATTAAAATATGTATTTCCCACATTGCATTTACTTATGCATTAAAAAATAAATTCCTTGCTCAGCAGCTGTTAGTCAGGTTGAGAAAGTAGTCAATTGCAGGATAACATACACCATTACGAAATTATCTTGGCATTACATCCCTTTCAATGTGGACTCCTTTCCATGCACGCAAACCGTTGGGGATGCATGGTTTAGCCGTAACGATGCCGCAATGAATTTTGCGGGAGAGAGTGAATACCTCATGAGATATTAGGTACCATCTGACTGTAAGTTAGTTAATGGACCTGAAGGAATAAACCACAAATAAAAAACAAATTGAGCTTGATATAAGATATTTTTTTAATTTAATTAAGAAAATACTATTATAAAGCCAAGTAATCCAATATGAAGTTCCAATTCTTAGGTGACCTTAAGTTGCATTTACTATTTGCTATGCATATAGCGCTATTCAAAACTAATGGATGCCATTTTCGCTAGATGCAGAATAATGGACTCAAAACATGTGTAGGAAGTGCATAGCGCTTTTTTATTGAGAAAATATCGCCTCATTAATTTCTCAAATAACGGAACAAATTTCCTCGGTATTGACCAGTCCAATTGATTGCACTCTCCCTTATTTTGAGGCTAGGATGAATCGCTACTTATTTCAATGATCGTCTACTTTATATAGGAGCCTTTTTTCTTTGGTTAATTTGTGTGAATATTCACTGAAAACACAATGGTACACTGTTGTATCCTCCTCACTTTTTCAGCATGTTTTAAGCAACTCTGCCTGTGCCCCTGAATTTGAATTCTAGTGCCCTGAAGTGGAGCTAAAATTACTCCGACTACTTATCCTGAACGCTCTGAAAGCATACTTACATACTTATCCTAAGTTCACGCCTAATTAACTGGCGGTTACTTAAGCCTTACTCGGTGAATGAACCCTTATAACTCATTCTTTGTATCTTATACTTTACTTATTCTAAAGTGCTCCCTTACTCGTTAATTTTAGTGAGGCAATATTTAAAACCTGCCCAACATTTGTATTCTTCATGAAAGGCTGCCAGGTTGAGGACAGGGTGTGAGTTGATTATATCCTTGAAACAGCTTTTACCTTAAGGCATACAGGCTCGATTCTGGTTTTCGTCATCCTGCAGCATGATAAAATAATCCACGCTCCATGCAAACTAAATGGCAACTTCATGTCCTCCATTTATTTTACTACTAATCAGCTTTATACTAGGTTCCAGCTTATGATATACTCCACTCAAGCACAGGAAATGGCGATCTCATTTTTCGGACGCGAGTGCCTCAACATGGAGAAATGATTGCTGTGTGACGTATTAACCAAATTAGATATTTATGACTGCAAAAGCCCGGACGGCTGCCGGAGTAGATTTGTTGGCCGGAATTTCCGCAAATGCTAATGCAATCACTTTCGCTGGATAAAAACTATGGAATCTGACGGATGATGTCATGATTACCCACCCCTACTTTACTACCTTACAAGCCGTGGCAAGGGTGTGCGGCAGAAAGTGTTAAAACATCAGCCATGAAGAAGAAAGGGAATGGATAGGGAGAAATAATTGGAAGAGGGAGAGGACGAATGCATTGGTGTTTTTGGTGTGGTGGAAGTTATTAATGGTGCCTGGGAGGATATTATATTTTGTAAAAACTAGTTTGGCACTTTATCACTCTTGCGTTTTCGATGTTTTTCGTTCTCGAGACCGAAAGGCCTGTAGAGCGCCTGTTTCACCTCTTGATGAGGCATCAACATTTAAACCTGGCTCGAAGGTAAATTTAGGTTGTGGAAAATTGCAATGTATGTAGTTTTAGAAAAAGGCTATGTTCTTTTCATTAAGCTATGTATTTTTGTTTTTTTTTTCTTTTTGGTTATATAATTTATTTTATATAAAGACCACCTATCACGCTCTACCCACTACCTGTCGAAAAACCTAGCTAAAAGTCTCATTTGCAGCTGTCATGGTCCCTTAACGCTCGCGGGAAAAATGATATTTTAAATCTTTCCTTTATGTAGTACAGTTCCCTAATTTTTTTCTCATGATCTGATCTACCGTATAATGTCGGAAAACTATTTGATCCAAGTGTAGCAATTAATATATATGTTGTTGCATGTGATGAAGGACTAGGTGCATGTCTTACGCAAAAAAACAGCCCAGTTGCATGTATAAGGCTGTTTCTATCACTATTTTTACGAAGTTGTGGGCAGATATATACACCCACATATGAAAATCTAGTCAACGACATCCAGTCAAAATCATTTTTTCGTACTTGATGCGGAAGTATATGACCATCTTCAGCCGAGTAAGGCCTGAAGACGCTCTGAAATCATGTAAAAATATTTGAACAGGTTTTGTTAAGATTTTTGCGTGATTCTCACCTGAACTTCTCCATGACTCTGCAGTAGTTTATCGCTTGGTGCTTCAATAGTTGAGCCTCGACTTGTAATGTGAATTCAATCGATTTAGAGTGCAGCCTTTCACACATCTTTGTGGCTCGCGTTCTATCTTAATTAGAAAGCGACACAGGCTGACGCAAATAGTTTATTTCCTTTCTGAGCACATTCACAGCACAGTGTCTAAAAACTAGATTAATACTACGAATCCCATCACTCACTGATGTCAATAACGTTAATTGTAAAAGCTACACCCGTTAAAAAACCTCTGCAAAAGGGAAAATTTGAGGGGGGACCGCTGCGTTGTTGCCATATTTCCCGCTGTTGATGACCAATGCAATGTTTTTAGCAATGTTCGCAAAATTGTTAATTTTCATCGTAGAACGACGATTAAAAGATGTACTTGCTCGTACAATTATCAGGAGTACGATGTAAATATTAATTTGTTGTTTTATGACGTAGTTGTTAAAGTTTAAATTGTATTGAGCACGGTTGTTATGGCAAGGGAGCCGCCCCCTGTGTGGGTCGAGGAGAGAGGCCGGCGTTGGGTCTCCGAGCTGGGGAAAGGGTTGCGGATTAGGACCCTCGCGGGCTTGGGCCCCACCCCACTTGCTACTACCTGAAACTTGGCCCCAGAAAATCGAGCTTGACCCTTCAATCAGATTTATCATACTCTGCTAATTGCTAGTTAGCTAATTGCTTGTACATATTGTCTATTACGCCCATTAAGCTTTTCAGTACAGGGTTCTAAACGGTCGCGGCGTATTCGAGATGTGGCCAACTATCGTAAAGTAACATTACGTTTCACTTTTTCATCCGAGGATATCCGTACTACTCCCCTGATAAATCCTTTCCATTGGATCCTCTGCCCTTCCGCCAGAAAATCGAATGCGTGTTCAAATCGAGGCGTCGAACTCGATGGAAGTTCTCTTGAATTCTTGATCCACGCTCTCCCAAGGGACCGGAGAGGGACGCCACCAGCGGGAAGATGTCGCACCAAGTCACCAAACGACCGCGTCGTCTCTCATCCCCCCTCCGTGCCATCCTCCCCTCCACGCGTATTCCTCACTTCCCCCTCCAAACCCCTCAGCACCCGCCGTGCGTGAACGACGTCACACGTTGCGAAGTCCTCTATCTGGCCGTCCGCAGCAGCGATCGCTTTCCCTCGCGGGGATTTTTTCGCGGAAACGGCCTCGGTGATAGCCTCGCGCTGACGCAACTGCATCCAGCCTTCCATTAGTCACCCGCGGCGTCCTCGGGGTGAAGCGAGAGCTCCAGCGTTCCCGCGCGCGCCTGCGAGTCTTTTTTTCCTCCTCGTGGCACATCCACGCGAAGGCCCCGTTAAAGGGTGGCCGGACGGTTAGGCTCGCCGGCGGTGATCGGCGGCCCCATTGTCCGGCGCCCAACCGGATAATAATGATGCCGAGGTCGGCGTCACGTACACCACACGCTCCTGCCTCCGGGTTCCTCAATCGAACAGACCCCAAAGCTAGCGAGGGGAACATCTCTTTTTCCGTGCTAACTTTTTTTCCCTATTGCCATTTCCAGGAACGAAACCGCTCGACCTGCGCCGGGGCACGCAAAAGCCTCGCCGCTCCCAAGCCCCAACCCACTCCCCCCTTATCCAGCGCCGCGATGCCAAAAAAGTGAATGCCCAGCGGATGGCTTGAAACTTTTATTTGAGTGGGAGCGGCTGTGGCAGTAATTGAATTTCTAAGGTGCTACTCCATAGACCAGGGCTGACTGACCGTAAGCGAGACCGTGGAGCGCATATAAGTTAAGCGAATTCGCTGTATCCATGTGGATGGCGTGATTCAATCCCGTGGCTTACAGGTTACCTGACCGAGGATTGTGCCAATCACCGAATAACCGGTGACGGTGTGAGAAAATAATTGATGCCATTGGACTAATGTAGCCACTACATTGTAGCTTTATCATTCAGTTGTAACCAGCGACAATTGGTGATTAAGGGCTATTCTCGTGCAATTATATTACCTTCATAAAATCGGGGTTATCTCTAAACATTTTCCGATGGAAACAAATGCAGTTGCCGTGCGAGAATGTTGAGAATCAGCTTCACTCACTGGTTTGGTTATTTGGAGTGTGAGGGAAAACTGACAGGACCTTTCGTCCAAAGAGGAATCGGTGCGTAGATGGTACAGGAAGGACTTAAGGAAAGGGGTTGAGATTACCGGAGTCGACTCTTTTAACTGTTAACAAGGTTTAACATGGGGTCGACAGTTTTGCAGCCCAGCCGACGGGCACTGCACCGGCAACTCTCGCCTGAGTTCACCCTCGAAGGGATCGAATATTCACTGGTCTCCACTACTGCCTTGTCCAGAACTTTGGATTGCGAAGGAAGCAGACTGGCCATAACACCAACCCGATTTCCTCGCATTCATCTTCATTCTATGCTTTTTCATTCGATTTTATCATTGGAACGGAAAAAATCTGATACCAATATCTGGTACAGCACTGTCACGATATTCGAAGTGTATAGGATTCCAGGTCTCATTACAATTTTTTTTATGTTCAAATGGGAATCAAGTTTATTATGCAGCCGCATGCATTAAAGGCAATACAATAGTAAGAGGTTTTATATTAAAGTAGCAGAAACACTCTTCTTCACCGAATGGAAAAATGGACCGCTGCACAGGGATCCGAAATCGGAAAAATCTGGTCATAGGTCCAAAATTGCTTTTGTTAAAATATTACCTTAAAATTTCGCATAGACACCCTACAATGATTGGTTCAACTAGAATAGAAGTTCATTGTTATGATTCTCACCCGTCACTCAGATATAGAGGCTCAAATATGACCAAATTTCCAAAAATACGCCTGTCTTCAGTTTTCTCAAATAATCTTCCGATTCGGCGAAGTTGAGGGAGGATTTTAAATTTAGCGCGCTGCTTCAATAGGAATTAGTGCTAGTGGGCCCTTACTAACCTGCCGACTCGGCACACTCAATAAGGCACTCGCCGGTAGACCCAAAGGTCATGGCGTCGAATCCCATTCGGGGAATTGGACCTCGTGCCCTCGCATGGTGGACGAAACCGTCCGGACATGGTGCGATGCAATTAAAGGTGACCTTGGCCATCGGCGCCCATGATGAAGCCAAGGGGACCGGTTTGGTGTGACGCTAGAACACTGACTTCTCACCCTTTTGGGCTAGGGTTCAAATCCCGGTGGTGGCGATGGAGATTTTACCCTGGAATTCCGATACCTACTTGGGTGCGATGAAGAGAGAACTTCAAATACAGTACTCCGTCTGGCGGAGGTCTCTTGATCTGATGAATAGAATTGTGATTCCCTTGGTTCTTTCCGTTAAAGAGTACGCCAATGCAGATGCTACGCCGCACAGTGGGGCTTTTTCCGAAAAACCTGGCCAAAATGCGAATTACAAAGTAGTAAAAATCGCTTTAGTGACAATGTAGTCTGTAGAAGATACAAATTACGCATTCAATGCTACTATTTTCCGAGTCCCAAATCTAACCAATTCGGATTTGTGTCAGTTCAAAGTTGGGTGTTATGCGAGTCAGTTTTACGGGGGAATTTTCAACTATTTTTCTCTTCTTTGACTTAAATTGTTTTGCGAGTGCAACAATCACCTTGAAAAACTGAGTTGAAATTGATTCAATAGATGAAGGTATGTCAAATTGTTATTCATTCTTAAAATCTCTTTCTTTGCATTCTTTATTATTATTTTGACGTTAATTAAAAATGCAAAAAACTATTCCTGCAAATTTACCTCATCCACGATTTCAATGGGATATTTAGTTAACTATCGGGCTTGATCCGGCAGAGTGATTTACAGAGCCTTATAGTTCCGTATGTTGAATACTAGATTCCGTAATAACTTTTACCACATATTACCACATTTTTGAAAAAAATAGTTTATATCACCACGCGCCACAGGCTTTGTGAAGAGGTTGGACAATTTTCCGCTTTCGCATTTCAACATCAATTTTCGTAAAGGGTCACGTAAAGGACACCTTTTATTAAAAAGGCAGAACCTATTTGATATCATGATTTTGTCATATTCAAAGAAAGTTTCTGATAGAAGTGAATATTTGAAGTGCCGCGTTTAGGAAATGACCCTTACGCCATGCGAATCTTCACATGAAGTATACAATATATTGGCTCACTTCACTTTGGAATTTAAATATATACTCAAAGTTTCTCTTTGGAAAACCAAGAGGTTTTTAGAAAAAAAACAAAACTCGGTTGGAAAAGGGCGTTCATTTTCCAATGAATACAGCTGCGAAAACTAGTGGACGCTGTCCAACAGACTTCGATTCCAGTAGTAACAAATCCAAACCCCGAAAAACTGAGCTACTACGGTCTCAAGTCAGCCCGATGGAACTTATCTATGCTGCGCAAATGAGTTTACGCTCGGTTGGAAATGTAGACACTGCCAAAGTAGTGAAGGAAGTAGCCTTCTCAACACCATCACGAGCAAATAAATATAGAGAGACATATGAGGGACGAGGAAACCTAATGACAAGGCTGGCAGGGAATGCAGTACTATCAATTTTAGTTGAAGGGAAGTTAACGAGGCACCAACACAATGTCGTTAGTGCTCCTACCAAGAAAATTTACCCTCCGTTTTAAGTGGTCCAGAAAGCCAAGGGTCGCTGCTATCCAGATATAGAATACTGCGCAATCTCCGAGAC
Source organism: Pyrrhosoma nymphula (assembly GCA_963573305.1). Taxonomy (NCBI): domain Eukaryota; kingdom Metazoa; phylum Arthropoda; class Insecta; order Odonata; family Coenagrionidae; genus Pyrrhosoma; species Pyrrhosoma nymphula. The sequence continues at coordinate 96,161,812 of OY754332.1, read as the reverse complement.
CATTGGCCATGAAGCCATATTGGACCATACCATTCACCGCATTTTGGAAGTTCTAAAATATCTAGTAGAGAAATACGGCCCCGAAGACTTAAAAATATTAAAATTAAAATCGAAATGGGGATGCGACGGTGTTCTGGGCAAAGACAATGTAAACAAAAATCTTAGAGCGGTTTCATTCAAGATTCCAGTATTTTTTGTCGTATTTTGTACCTCTTCAATGAATTAGTTGTAATACCGCCTCATCCAACAAAATTGTCTTATAGAACTGTCTTATCGAGTACCTACAATGTGAAATAAATAGTCTGATGCCAACTTCAGCTACAATGAATATGAGCGTAAACTCCTTGTGCAACACAATTTACAGTTTACGATGGTTGACAGAAAGGTCTGCAATGATGATTTACACTATACAAATTACTTATTGTTATGTCCACCATATTGGATTCAATATTCTGTTTACATACATTTGGGGTATGAATTATAATAAAAGGCCATATCATGCCCCAGAAATGAACTGTTTTTTAAAAAACCTAGCCACTACTTTCTTATCCCTTGGGCCGCCATTTTTAATCCGCCATTTTGCTTTTTTTTATTTGTTCTGATTTCAGATTTGTAATCAGCGGCCTAAAAAACCCTTGTATACCAAATTTGAAATCGATCAAATAAGGATTTCATATTTTGGCCAGCTTTTCGGGATTTGGCCCCACTGTGCGCCGGGTTTCTCTTCACCCTTACCCCATGCAGAAACCTTCTCCTACCGACCTACCTAATTGTCCTCAATGGCGCACATGACCTCAGTTGTCGGCCACCTCCCACTAATAATCCAATCAAGGGCTTCGTAAAATGAATAAAACACCATAATCGTCATATATAGACAACCTATAGACCTCTTAATGACTCACGTAGTCGCGATGAAACAACCTCAAATACCCAGTGGGGAGAGACCATGCAGAAGACATTCATGAACTAATTCAAATGTTGTCCACCACTGAATTATCCTGAGCATACAACCATAGAACGTTCATTGAATATTCATGTGTGAACTATTCATTTGAGACTGTTCATAGATCGTTCATTGAATGTTCAATGGTGAACTATTCATCTTAGACTGTTCATAGGTCGTTCATTTCCAGTCCACGAAGCATTATTCAAAAATGTTTCTTGGTTGAACATTTAAAGAACATCTTTAAACCTTTCGAACAAACCTTGTCAAGTTCAAAATCTTGTTTATTTACAGTAATATTACATTTATATTCGTACTATGTGGCATTATAGGTTTCAATTAATTAATGCCAGATAACTGTTATCGAGATGAGATGGTATTTGCTCAAACTATCGAGGAATCGCCATTTAATAATTATAGTTCTCGAAGTTACATTTATCCAAGGAAATTACTAGGTATGTATGGCTTTCAGTTCGTTGGTACTTCATTATCGGTGGCTAGAAAATGCGCGTAGAGTTGTAGGGTGCCTAATAACGCGACATGAGTACAATGACGTTAGGAAGGTACAAGATATGATGTTATAACGTACTTAAATTACGTACCGTAATTGCACATTCGTAGTGATTAATTACAAATTATCATTTTTGTATTTGAGAGAGCAGGGAAGTCAGTGGAGAGGTAATATGATATGAATCGAGAATCCTTTCACGAGAACCATTTTACTAAACATTCCTTCATGGTTCATATGTTATTAATTAAAAAACAGTTCAGCCGAAATTCATCTACGTTGAACATTCTTTGAACATTCTATGAAGTATTCCAATGAATGTTCTTTGCACTATTTGTGAGTGCCAATTGAACGTTCATTGAATGTCCTTCTTGGATGATCTTTGAACGTTCAAATAGTCTTCACTGAACGTTCTTTGAACATCTTTTGGACGATTAATTCCCTACTGGGTACCTAGAAGAGAAGGAAGTATAAAGCGTCTTGACGCGCGAAAGTGAAGCATGTATTTCCCGTAGTTGAATGTATTCCCGTATTCCCGTAAATGAATAATGCATTACTTCTTTGGAAATTATTTTCATTTTGAATTTATCGAGATAAATCATTGCAAGACCACAACTGTTGCGCTACTAATACCAATGTTTCTAGCGTATTAACTGCACAATTTATCCATTTAATCTATTACGCAATTTAATGTCTTCAATATTCCCGTGTGCTATCGAACTGCATGGTTCATTTCTTCTTCAACGTATGTTAAAACTAGTAGTGAGATGAAAACAGATTTCCGATATTTTGTGACGATATTCCCATGAATGTTGTATACCTAAAAAGGCTTTAGAGAGTAGGAGTAAGGTCTGAAAAATATCGCCAAAAATTTTTAAGAATTTTTTAAACTATCAAAATACTCCTGGTACCTATGTTTAGCCAAAAAGGTTTATATCTATGTTTGGGCTCACTGCTCACCTGCTCTTATGCTGGGTTTAAAATGTCAAGATTTGCGCAAGTTACTTGCAGCAAGTGACTTTAGACGGAAAAGGCAGATGTAAACGACCCTGTACGTCAGCTTTCAGAACTTCTTAGAGTTTAGGCATGTCGCTTACAGAAGCGTATTATGGCCAATCTAAACAGCAACCAATCTGGGTCTACACTTACTCGTGAAAATTTTTTCGTCAGAGTAAAACCCTCCGCAAGTTCTTGCGGAGGAAAATTGCGAAAGTAACTTGTCCTACTAAACCCACCCTTAGAAAGCAATAACTTTGCTGAGCTGAAAAACCTTTTTCATGGTGTCGCAAAACATATTTTGCCGACTTTTGAAATTTGAACATTATTTTCACAAACATTCCTGTAAATAACACAATACTAAATGCAGAATAATAAGCTTCAGTGCACCCGTAAATATATAGCTTCATCTTGAGAAAGACTTGAATGTGAAAAAAAAACTATCGGTTACTGCTGCCCTGATAACGATGTAACGAGAAGCGAATTATGGACAGTATTTCGGCCAATGAAAACCTACAGTCGAGTGACATAATAAATAAATTGACTTTTACGGGGTAATATTTCAGGGTATTAGATGTATTAAACCATATGTATCTCTATTTCTGATAACCCACGCAGAATATTCGCCGAGAATTTACGTTCTAAGTTTCGTATTAGGATCTACCACTGACAAATACACTTGGTACTTCCGTTTTGCGATATTAATGAATTCCAAAACGCCGATAGTGTCGTGCAAATATCATAGAACAAATGCGAAACAAGAAGATCCTATTATTATTTCACCTCGCCTTTTACTCAGGTCATGGATTTTACTCGATACCTTCGGATCAAATAGAAGATTTCTAATTTTACTCGAAGATGTGCGGTCTTTTATCGGTGAATGGATATCGTCTCAGCCCAAGTTAAAACCTTGCTACACACATTTCCATCTCAGTAAACAAGACTCAGCCCCGCAATGCCTGCAATTCATCGTTCACCGCTTCCTCTCACACTGCATCTCTTCTTCCCATGTCTTGATCATCTCCGTGCGTCTCAACGCCTGTGTGGGTGCCAACCTTGACATTGGCAACCTTCGAAATCGTTCGACTTACATCTCCATCTCTTTGATATTTTCTCTCTAGTGCCGTTCCATATCCCGTTAAGATGATTCTCCCGTAGAGTTACTAAAATATAATTTAATTCTTTTTCTGGCTACTTACTGAAAAATGTCATCAGTTTGATGCGAGAAACAAAGTATAAAATTTCCACGCCATTTATTTCACAATTTGAACTTGAAATTTCATGGTGTAAAATGCGAGAAGACGTGAAGCATGGGGTTATTCAATAGAAAGGGCGTTACAGTCGGCTTCCATGGTTGGAAAAAAGTGTCCACTCAAATATATATTCGTGGAATAATGTGAATATTTTGAAACTTAATTTTTGTTTTCAATAGCTAGGGCATTTCCAGTTTGAAAAAAGAATTATTTAAACAAAAAAAGAAGTACGATCGAGTATTTGTTTTGATTCATGCAGTCGCGGCGGAACACCCCTTTAGTCCTTCGATAACGAACATCCTCTCATGAAACGAATCTCACCTCCCGACATTGTCATTCCCTACCGCGGCTTAGTGATGAGAAATCGTTACGTTTCCTTTAGCAAAATCCGGTTCATGCTGCTGAAGTACAGCATTTCTTCTAGCACCTCGCATTGAGGGAACAGTTTTCAGATGAAGCAAAATCCAAGCGGAACACAGAAAGCGAGGCAGTACTTGTCGCTTCCAAGCGACGCCCATTTAATGACTGTATCGCTTCCTACCAACAAGTTTACCAATGAATATTCTCAAATACGTCTTAAACTATAGCAAATTTTGCCGACAAGTTGTTAAAAAAGATGAATAACTGATAGATGTCACTTTAGTGCATCTTTTTATGCGTTGAAACACACCGCACAAACAGTAATGCAAAATTACAAAAGAATTAAATTCTAAATGTTTTCCGAAATTAAAGCATGCTATGACTTGAGTTTTCACCTCGGTATTCAAAGTTTAGACGAATTTATTTTGAAGTATGCTCGTTTTGAATATTGGGCTTAGTGTGACACCTTAATATGTGTTAGCAACATTTATAATGATAAAATATGTCTTATTTCGCGTTAGAAGAAAATCTGTACATATTTAATCGAATAGATACGAAATATATGTCATACGCTATAAGGCTGCGTGTGAAAATACCATTGGTATGGTAAACATCTGACCTGTTACGATTTTTTTCACTATTATCTATAGATATCAATAATGGGAACACGTGTGCAAAGTTTCACGCAAGTCTGTACATAAACAAAAACAGCTCCAACCACTGTAATTGACCTCCATATTTGCCCCTCGATCTTCCGCGAGTGGCTTCCCTTTCTATAAGGTTCCTTACAAATTCCTTGTCAGTAAGTCCATCCGGAACATGTCTTTCCGTTGGTGCTCCGTAAGGTTTCCTCATCATCTATTATTCTGCATACTTCCTCGTTTCTGACCTAAATCGCCCATTTGACCTTGAGCTTCTGCCTCCAGCATCAAGCTTCGAAGGCCTCTTATCTCTTTTGTTCCAGGTTTCCAACGATCCATGTCTCTCGGCTACATTGATCAATATTTTGCAACAATGTTTTCAAATACTGCTTCCTGGTAATCCGAATTTATTTAAACACTTCTGAATTCTTTCAACTTTCATCAAGAATGATTTTTTGGCTGCCACGTATAAACCAGTTATAAAATGTCCGATGTTGCCACGATGTTTTCGCGTTACAGCTTGATATTTGCAGTTTTAGTGACTATTTATCTTTCTAAAGCGGATTCTTGGTAACGGAAGAGAGGGTTCAGCGCGACAAGATCAAAAGCGAGACTGAAGGCAAAAGTAGAATATCGAGAGATTTTAGGCGGGTCAACAACTGTCTTTGGGATAAGGGAGCAAAGTGGGGCAATGCGTACGAAAAAAGACATTAAGGGGGTTATCGCATTCACTCGTTGTATCACTAATGTTATCAGTTTTCCTAGAAAACTTACATAATGATCCGATTGGAGTTGCCGAGTGTATTTTGTTCCGGTGAGATAAGCGTCACACCTTATGTCAGTGTGCATCGAAGTCAAAGCACCACCTTTTCAATCTTTTCCGTATTACTTCGGATGCATTCAGAGTATAAAAATGCACGGCAAGAAACTTGTTGATTTCCGTGTAGCATAGATGGTTAATAAGGTAGCATTCCTTCCGCCAATCACGTCGCTTCAAAGAAGCCACTTTTAAATAGAAGATTCGTCATTTCGAGGTGAAATGCCGTTCCCAAAGGAATGACGCATAAACATTCATTTCTCAGCGAAAAATATTCGTGAATTGGAACTATCTGCCTGCAGAATCATTTTCGTCCTTTTCATAACGACCTACATATTATTTTGATAAATTGTGGACATTTCAAATATAATATTAATTTACGCTTTCACAAATTTGCCCCTTTAAACTTTGTGCTTTCTGCATGTTCTCGATTAAGGCCAATGTATTTTACATGTGATTCAACATTTACGCTACTCCAAATTGTCCTCTTGGTACAATGTGAGCCTGCAACAATAGTGTAAAAAATCGTGTTAGAATTTCAACCTGCAAAATTATAAAAAATAACGACAATTTCATCCACCCATACACCCTTATATCTTGCCTCACCATACCTTCCCCTAAGCATTTACCCACGAGTTATATGCATCGGTAAAGAAAGTTCCACAGCGACTGTGTAAGTAACAAATACAGATCTTTGCCTTTCGTTTGGATTGTTTAGAAAAATACTGCTATCACTGGCGAAATGCATAATTGTTATAAAAAAAAGATTTGATATAAAAATTTTGCAAAATTTTCGACGAATATATTTTAATTAAAACTTTTTGTCAGCGGTAGGAGTTGACTCCGGAGCCTATTGAATTTTCTTCTGAATTTCAGAGCATGTTCTCTTCAATTATTGCAATATTGTCTTCAATTATCGCAATAGCTCAATAAATATCATCAGCAGGTATCTACATTTCATTACTATTCAACTTTCGCTTCTTGTGTAGAAGTTATCTTGATAAAGCATTGAAATTAGATAGGAAAATGCCATTATTTCTTCAAATGGCTTCTCACTTCTTAAAATCCACAGATTTTTTTCTTTTTTAACGACCATGGTTACGGCATCTATGATGTCTCAATCAAGGTTATGAACCATACTTTTGACACCTACAATGTCTTTGTCAAGGACACCTTGATAGTGATATAGTATATGTGGAAACCGTGGTTGGAAAAAATAAAAATGTGTGAAATTTGTAAAGAGAGAAATCATTTCGTGTGAATTAGTTGCATATACTATGGCACAAATCAGTAACTTGTGACCATTTTCCCCTGTTTTCCCCACGCTCATATTCAATACCATGTAATTTTAAGTTCAATTTGTGGAAGAAAAAAAATGGTAGAGAAAGTTAGGCTTGGGGTTGGTCACATCAATCAAAAGCGACGTGTCTCTGGTAGTTAGAGCAATAAATCAATTCACCTAGAATTTGATAAATTTACATCATTAAAAAAAAACTCCCATCTTTTTAATGATGTCAAAACATTAACCCCTTGCTGAGCTACTTCTCGAGAAATTTGCCTAAAATTATAAGCTGTTTTACATGGGATAGATTACGGCCGTGCACTCCAGAGGGAGAATATTGAAAAAAATTAGAAACTTCTAACGCCTAGATTTCGTCAAAAAACTAACGGTGTGTAGTTTGTATGTCTTATCAACTGTTTTTAAAAATTAATCAATTACTCACCGCAGTACTTTTTACAGAATCGCAAAACAATTATATTGTGAATAAAATCGAAATTAGTAGGAAGTCACTAAGTTTGTTCATAGCATTTTACTTCTATTTTGAAGGAAATTTCACCGTACGACATGAAAAATGAGTCTGGTTTGAGATTATGTGGTAATATTTATTTGATTACTGAGAATATTTGTCATAGATATGTAACTCTATTTTTGCACCATTAATATTACAATATTTTCTTCATACTTCTTACAGACGCTTACATTAAAAATTAAAATACGAATATGGTCTCCATTATGATTAGGGATCTATCTCGATCAAACTACCTTGTGTACTACTGCTATGTAGCCAGAATATGGGTAAAATGACTTTTTAATTCGCTTCGCGGTGGAACCACGTTGAGTACGTGCGTTGCACCGAGGTAATGCGTCGAAGACATGATATTGCCGTTTCCTCCCCAATGCGAAGATCTCCAGCAATCATCACACACGCTTTTCTCTCTCTCTCTCTCTCTCTCTCCCTATATCTCTCCTCTGACCCACTTCTGGCTGGCTCCGAACTCTAGACGCGCGCGAGGCATCCGCAATGTGCCACACAGCTTTCCTTGGATGAGGCAACCGACTTTTCAATTATTTTTTTCCCTGCCGCGTGGTTAAACCGTCGAAAAATTGGCTCCCATCCTTGGCCTTGAGTCTGCCCCTCTGCCTCCTCTTTCTTCTTCGTTTTTTCACCTCCCCGTAGACGTCATTCCCACCACTTACAGGAAATTACTTGAAACACTTTCGATTTAAAAAAAAGTTATATAGGGTTCCGTGAAACATTTTCCGCGGTGATATTCGAGATGACTTTTGGGAGTTTATTTTCCACCCCGCTCATCGTCTGTCATCAGCCACATAACGCACGAAGTTTATGGAAAATTTAAAATTATTATTTTAATTAGTTTTTCCCCCTATTTTTGACCAAGCGCACTGAAATGGTGGCGTCAATTATAAATCAGGAGGACACGGTGTGGCGTATTACGTACTTCAGTTTAAGTATGTATCTCAAGCATTGGCGGCTCCAAGAGGGGGGGTGCAACCCCCCCCCAATAACAGGCGTATTTTATTTTTTCATAGACCTAAAACTAAAAGCCAAAATTCATCTTTAAACTGTGAAGTACGATGGTAGGCACCTGTCTTCAGCTAAATAAGAGTTACCTTCTCATTTCACATATAGTTTGTTACGATTTCCCGTGACGAGACTCCTGGACTCTCCCTATCCTGGGAAGTATTTCATAACTCCAGAGCCATTGGTCCACCCCCCCCCCCCCCCTCCCCCGAACCTCAGGTCTAGAGCCACCACTGATCTCAAGGAGTATTACTTTTTATATTAATGGCTATAATGTCATATGTTGCATGCAATTTCTGTGATGCTGCACCTATGTAATATTATGGAAATATTACGTTGTCAGAAAATAGCTGCTTGCTTTTTAATTGGGAATACAAAGTTAATTAGTTTTCCACCAGGAGATAGAAATTCTAGGTGATTGACTAGTTATTTATTCAAAACTCATTAAAATTGAATATTGGTTTACCTAAGCTCTTAACCTTTGCTCATTCATCGCTGATTATGTGAAGCCTTTAGGGCTAATTAACCTAGAATCCTATTTTATTTTATGTATTTATTAATTCCTCATCCATAACCTTAGTAAATTAATGTATGTAATTATGATGCTGGCCTCAGCGGTGTTGGGGTTGTGTCCTCATCCGGAGGGTGGACCCGGAGGTCACGAGTTCGATTCCCACTATGGTGTTTTTTCACCATCTGTCACCAATAAAGAAATCATTATCATTCAATTTTCACGTTTCTTGGTCTTTAGGACTGGAAAAATTCATCGATCCAGGGAAATATAATGCTTATGATATTAGGCTCGTTTTGTGGCGAGGAATCTTCTCACGACATGACATGTTCATAATGTGACCGATCTTTACAATTGCAAGTTTTCATCATTTATTAGTTCATATTCCACATTATTTGAGGACTATGGCCGTTTTTGATAAAATAGTTTTTAATTTATCGTCTTAGAAGTCCATCGTTTTTTTTAATTTCTGATACTGATACTGCTGGTATATTTATTAATCTTAGTTGAGTACTTTGCTTGAATATTGTAATGTAAAGGCTATTTTGATTGTGTTTTTTGCACATAGTATGATATGATTTCCCGTAACGAGACCCCCGGACTCCCCTTTTCCTGGGAAGTATTTTAAAACTCCAGAGCCAGTGGTATGAACCTCTGCTAGGTATTTGGATATTTTGTAAGTAAGAATTATATCAGGTCCGTTGAGTTTAATAGCCCTATCAGTTATCATGTCTGTATTCCCATATAGTCTGTAATTTCTATTTTCTAGAATTCATTATGACAAAAACACAGTACACAATTCCACTTTATTTAAATGCTGTCGACCGGTTTCGACGTCTAAAGCGTCATTTACAAGACGAACTGACAATAACTCAGTACGAAATTCCATTATTTATTTTAATGCTATCGACCGGTTTTGACGTCTAAAGCGTCATTTACAAGACAAACTGACAAAAACACAGTACAAAATTCCATTATTTATTTTAATGCTGTCGACTGGTTTCGACGTCTAAAGCGTCATTTACAAGACAAGCTGTTCGTCTTGTAAATGACGCTATAGATGTCGAAACCGGTCGACAGCATTAAAATAAATAGTGGAATTGTGTACTGCGTTTTTGTCATAATGAATTCCCTCTTCAATTTCCACTAACTATCGCCAAAATTGATTAATTTGATTCTATTTTCTAGTTTAATTGTTATTGAGCCACTTTGAATTACGTGGAATCGAACTATTTTTTTTCATTTTCAGGCTCACAATGAAAGTTTTTCTATTGCTATGTGTAATTCTATGCTGCTTTAAAAGTTTAATGACGAATGATAGATGAGTAAACCCACGACTTGAGGCCATTCCATGAGCCATGGAGGCGGAGCAGTAGCACAGTTGCATGTATACGTGCAATAAAACGGAAAAGCGATGCAGCCACCATTCCCCCCCCCCCCCCCCCCCACGCCGTTTGCGCGATATGGCTCATTTTCCCCGAACCCTACGAGCACGATCCTCGTTTTCAGAAGGCTCCAGCAATTCGAGGATAAGAGCTCCCTCGCCGTAATTCTCTTCATTAGGGCACCAACGTTTTTCGCGGAAATCCACCGCTCACTTACCCGGGGAAAATGTTTGCACCCGAGAGGAAAACTTTCACGTCGCCCGGGTGAAAGAACTTCACACGGGTGTTTGCTAAAGCTTTACGTAGCATTTTTGGATTTCGTTGCTCCGTCCAGGGATTTACCGCACGAAACACTAGGGTTTTTGTTTATTTTCACTTCGTATGTGGGAAACCCTCGAGGCATGAGTTCTTGCATTATTTTCGTTACACTGTTATATATTTTCAAGCAGCCTTTACGTGCTAGGCCTTTCATTCTTTCACCTCGCAAACCCCACCCACGGAAGTCAAAACGAATCTCTTTGTAAATCCGATAGGAGAAATTAGTGAGATGCTGAAAAAGTGATTGGATATCGAAATGTAGTGATATATTGGAGAGGATGATGGTAGGGATAACGACGGTTTTGCGAGAGAGAGGGAGAAATGGAATGGGAATTTTAGACGATATGAGTGTAAGGAAGGGCTTCTATTAGCTAATTGTCGAGAGTACCCCATAGCCGATTACAGGATTTTTACGAGATTTGACGGGCAGGTAGTCCTGAGATAGTGATTTACGTGTCTACTTTCGGTGTTGCATGCCGATTTGGTTGAACGGATATCGAGTTTAAATACATTTACGATCATTACAAACGATATAATTGACCCTAAGAAGACATATAAGGTAGGGGTTTAAGTCGTCGATTAGCAATGCAATTGTAATTTTCTCATGCACCATTTCTCGATGCTAGTGTTTTCATTCGCCGCTTTCTTGTTTGACCTTTCCATAAGTTATGTATTATTATTTTTTTATTTCAAAATCCATTCAAACCATATTATCTTATTATGTATGGTTTATAATGACAACAATATTTTAGCTCATTTTCTGATAAAACTAATTTGTTTATAGTCCCAAAAGTAGGGTTACTCGTAAATAAATATCCTAGGACTAGGTTCATGCCCTTCGTAAAACTTCTAGATCCGGCTTCAGGGTGCTCCCTTGTAAGAGTTTACGTGGGAATTAGTATTGGAAAATGGAGACTGGGGGAGAAACAGAAAGATTCTGTCGAGGAAGGTATATGCAGGACTATTCATGGAAGTTTCATTTATTAGTTTGTCTACTTGTGTTAATGACAAAGGCTAATGTGCTAGATCCAAAACCGAAAGCTTTTCAAAGACTTGACGCATATAAAGTTTTGCCCTCAACTGCATCTAGTCAGCTCAATTCCCTAGTTACGCACGTGGTTTTACATATATGTATCTTGGTATGTAAGAACATGTCGTCTTATTGGCCCGCATTGACTGGATTGCTAACGTTTACGCGTGGATGAGAGGCATGAACATATTTTTATGCGACCAGGAAATGTAATATTTCTGTCTGAATATTACTTCGGGATACGAAACAATAGGCTCTTGTCGGCCCTTCGAAATTCATTATGATGTGCGAGAAAGAATCGAATTTTTTCATTGACTTTTCAAACTTATAAGCTGAGATGCTTCCTCTCTGCTTGTCTCATCATGATAACCTAAGAATAGCCCAACAAGATTTATTCTCTTTGTCTCATCGTAGCTGAAATCCAATTTTATTTGTGAGGAATTGGATGCTTGAAGGATGATTAGAATGTTTGCTTGCGTATGGCTAATTCCAAGCTTCCATGTGAATTTTCTTAAACGGATACATTTAAGCCTCCAGTAGTAAAAACCCGCAAGTCAGTGGGACCATGTGCTGGTAAAAAGATTCATTTGGGAAATAAGTTCATTTCAGTTCTTTCTTTGACTTTGAGGATGTGTAATATCCAACGAGCTAGATTGAACATAGAGTGGGAACTTAAAATGGCGCTCTTAAAATGAAGTAAAGTTACTAAAGACAGCCATGACTGAAAAACAAAAGGTGAACTCAGCAGTTGAGGCCATCACGCGTGCTAGGTTAATGAAGTGTAAAAGAGTTAAAACTATCTTTTTCAAAATTTGAAGAATGTTACATTATGCCAACTTCTTGTTTGGGGTATGGCTGTACATATCGGTACAGCAAAGCATCAGAAATTTCATTTTCAAGTAAGTGTGCAATCAGCAAGATAGGACTAATATATAAAAAAGAACAATGGAAGTAAGTATTGCGTTCCTAATGCAGTATCTTCTAGAAGTTGCTGTTCAGGGAATATGATTTAGTTAGCTGTAAGTGATCGATGGAGAAGTTTTCAGTATGGTATTAGGCCAGTGTATATCGGATTTAACAAGACTACTAAGTTTTATGAGACTAGTACAGTGGACAATTAGTACCTATGGAGTTAGTAGACGCTGATTTCACGATTATGCTCAGAATAGCTAATCATTTGTCAGCTAAGAAGAAAATTTCGAGATTACATTCGGCATTCATTTAGAGTTTAGAAGAGGGAATTTTATATTTTAAAAACGGTCACGAGTAGTGGGAAAATATTGAATCGCCCCAATAACAGAAACTAACGCGCTTATTTTATGCGTTTGGGTGTAAGACGACCGAATTAAAGGGGTTAGAGCAGAAATCGTGGGTCATTGAGTTCACATTTTAATAAGTAAGTCGAAAAACATATTTTTTATTATTACTAAATTATTCAGAGAGGCTGGCTACCCTTTACGTCAACTATAGAATTCAAGTCACGTGATTTGTTAGCGTTGTTTAGAGGCTGTCGCGGGAGTTAAGCTTTAAAATTTTATCGTCGTTCCCATAATCCCATTTGGGTAATCCAATTAACTGTTCCATGGAGTTGTTCGGATACCCCGGTTTCTGCATCCCTTTTTTGAGCTCTTTCGTAGATCTGAGTCTCTTGTAGTTTTTATACTTCCCTTCCACTGCCTTTCCGAACTTAAAGCAGAGAGAACTTTGAAGGAAATACGAAGGAATAGGCCCTTTCTTTTACTTGAATTGAACCATGTATTTTACTAAAAGGTAGTGAAAAATAATGTCGAGGGTTCACAATATAGCGCGTTATTTTGCTATTTTTAATCAAAAACGTTCAAGAAGACACCTTATCATTATCCTTTATGCAGGAAAAGTGGTCAGTCGCAGCTAAAAATCTTTGTCCTGATGGATAAATATGCACCATGACCATTTTTTAGGCTTTTAAAAATTGTTTTTTTCATCTTTCGTGTTAATATTATTCTGAAGTCATGAACACGTTACAATAATGAAAACACAAGTTAATATGGATTCTAATGTCATTAAACACTATTAATTAAGGATCTGTTAATCAAATAACTTGTTTAGCAGAAAAGAATATCTAGGTGATTGTATGGTAGATTACTTTTTTGTGCATTTGGAAAAAGACCATTTGGCCTCTTTGGACTCGCCCAGGTGAATGAATGCAAGCTGAATGATTTTCAAGTGCCATTTACCTCAATGAATCCCCCGGAAAAAAATAACTGGCCCCAACCATGCGTCGTGAATTTGTCTCCCTTGGCCAAGTGTGGTCAATCCTAACCAATCCCAATGCAGACCGTGTTGAATCCTATGGTCTGTGTTTTTTTTACGTAGCCTTTTGCGTAGCTGATGAATACATTACAATTTATTGTAATTCTAGAGTCTTCTGAGTCTTAGAGAATTCTGGCGTTAAAATTCGAGCTGAGAAGTATCGATTCTCGCTGAGATGCTGCCGGCGATACATTTAGAACTTAGCCTAAAAACCTGAATTTATCATTGAGTTAAATATATTGAAAAATTCTGAATGCATTACATTTCTGATTTTGGATAAATTGACTAGCTGATCGAGGTATTTAAAGTTTTACGCCTTTCACATTACTAACTTCTTACCATTGTACAAAACGTTGGTAATTTCTACCCGCATTCGCACCTGTCTTTAATATCATTGGTATTTAACTGGTATTTAATACATTTGTACCTAATGTACACCATATTTGTTTATCATGACTTACTGGTCACTTGAGGAGGATGACGATTAATCACTTGACCATTGTAGCTATCGTGCATTCGGATGACAGAGAACAACTATTGAAGAAACATAGCTATGTTAAGTTTACACGGGTTGAAAAAGTTACCATGTCAGCATTTCCATAGTAAAAATCTAGAAATGCGTTCGGGGCATTACATCTTTTTCACATTTGAGACGGTGTGGAATCGAAGTTTCTCCCTTCTGCCGGCGTCCTTACGGTCCGTAAGCTTCCCTTCCATATCTCTGTAATACGAAACGTTTACGAGGCTTCATTTTGGGTCTTTTTCCTTTGTATTTTCGCTTTTACGCGTAAAAAATACAATGCCGAAGACCACTCCACCGTTAACCAGCGCAGCTACGTCGCGGAGAATATTCATTGCCCTTTATTTCGGAGGCGGTTGATTGCCTGCGACAGGACGCCATGTCACCTTTCGACGCGTACATTTCCTGTCCGGCATGCTCAGCGTGAAAGACCCGAGAGAGACTCTGAAAAGAAATGCACTCCCCAGCCATTCTTACTTAATCCATTCTCTTTTCGCGGTGAACGCACTCTGGCACTTTCTTCGATGAGCGAATATTTTTCCCGGTGTCGTCGTGTGTCGCATCCATTCGTAAACCCGAACGAGTGCGTTCAAAAAGGGAGAACTTCACTTTGTTCGCGGGAAAGGTTTGATGTTCTCTCGCTAGCTACCTGTCGGGTGTTGATCAAAATGCTTTCTCCACTGTCCTCACTTTGAAGCTGGTAAAAATTCTGCTTGTCACATGCTCCGTAAAAAAGGAGTGCTGTTGTTAAGAGAATAGTAGAATTGATGTATTCAGGCGTTACTTTGTGGCACTCCGTTTTATGCGGCGGGTATTCTTTGTGAGAGCTTCAATTAAGGAGGTTCCACCGCGACTGTGTGAGTCAAAAGAAATACTTTATTCCAACTCTTTGTTTATTTGTTTTAAAAAAATGATAATGATAGAAACCGACTGCAGCGCCATTTCTATGGAATTGCCACATTTTGACTTCAATTGTCGCAGTAATTAGCTAATAACTCAAAACACAAGGTGGAATGAGGCATCTATTTTATTTTTAATCAATTTCCCGGAAGATTTCCCATCTTACCAACAGTTTTCCGTGAAATTGGCATTTATATTAGTTAAAAAAATACTAAATTCCCCTGTGTTTATTTCTATCTTCAATTTAACACCATGTAATTTCAAGTTAAATTTGCGATAAAAATAGCGTGGAAAGGTAAACGTTTGTTGTTCATATCTGAGAGAGTACTATTTTCTCCTTAAGTATCCAGTTTATGAATGAAATGACAGTTATATGTCCTTTTATGGTAGACCACCTTAATTTGTGATCTTCTTGTTGTGAAGCGAAACGATTGCGGATAGTAATAGAACAAGTGTTCGGCATTCGTTCGGATACCTACGGTTATTGGAAGTGACTAATCAGATCACATAATGTACCTAGCTTCTTAGAGTTTTATTACAGAACATCGTTCTGTAATAAAATGGAAAGGGAGATCGGGTTTATGAGGCAGTTATTGTTCCGGGTCACGATCACGGCTCTTCACTACGCGGGTGCTCGCGTTATCGCTATTTTTAATTGCGCAAATTGGATTTAAAACGTAATCGTCAGTCTAAACATTTTGACAGGTTTTTTTTAAACTGATGAAGCATTGCCTTTCTAAAGCGGTTTTCATTTTAGAAAACGATGACGACAACGCGATAAAAGGAACCGTGACCCCCATCGTCTGGGATCTTGAGGGCCTGGGATCAAATCCCTGAATTGGAGGAGATTTTTCAGTTGAATCTGAATTCTTCTTTGCGGGCTGTGAGGAGAGTACATTTAGGGTAGAATTCCGTCCGTCGGTTGGGAAGTAGTAATATGAAATTCTTGGTGTCTTACGCTAAGAGCAGGCTAACGCAGACGCAGAGTACCTATTTCTACACTTTTACTCCATTCTCCAAATGTTACTTCCCTTACAAACGGACCCACCTATCCCTACTGGCGCAAATATCCTCAGTTATCAGTTTCCTTCCGAAGTAACCAGTCAAACAATTTGTAGAGGGTAGTCAAATTTTGATTACAAGACTGAACTTCGATGAATTGGAAACGGTTCTGACGTTTACAGGGGTAACAATTTTCTATTTCCTGCAGATTCCCTAAACGGTGACTAATACGAGTTAATAGACTGGCAGTCTATATTGCTGTAGTTATTGCCATCGCGGCACTTCATGGTATTTGTTTTGACGTTCCAATTGAGTTGATTGTTCATAGTCAGCAATGATCAATCCGAAGATTGGTTATCTCTAGCTCCCCACTCCTACAGCTAACCATTTAATTCCTATATTTTATGTTTAAAGTGAACTTACGGTTAAATATTTGTTTTATTGAACGTCAGAGAATATTCTCCAGATTTGTTTATTGCTTTATTAATTTCAAATGTAACGGAGTGTTATTTTAGGGTTGAAAAGGAGGGAATGCCAGGAGCTAGTGGAAAGGAATGGGTGAAGTAGAGCAATTGGAAGCATTAGGAGGAAAATATGATATTATAAAAACCGGCACGGCAAGAGCGGCTGAAAGAACAACAGAATCAGTGTAAACGAGGAAGGTAAGGAAGCCGTGGTTGCGGAAGAAATGAGAAGGAAAATGGAGGAGAGAAGGATGTATATGTCTTCATTTGGAGGTCTTTCAAAATTGGGCTGATGTTCCCAAGATCCATTCATGGACTTCCTCCGTAATTCTTCTCAATAATGTCCCTCGATTATTTTTTTCCGAGAGGCTGTTGTGCCGAAAAATGTATCCAATAAGTTTCTCTCTTCTTCTCTCGGAGTTTTAATTACTACTCTTCTTATCCCTCCCAACTTTCCCCTGGATATCTTTGTTGGAGGTTATATCTATCTAATCGATCTTCATAATTCTTCCGTGACACCATTCTTGCATTGGTTCCAAAATTCTGTAGGGAAAAATAATTGGAAGAGGCTAATGCAGAAATTGAGATGTGTGTTCACCGAGTGTCATAATGTTTCGCTATTTTGTTGTATCCATTAATAGTGAGAGGTAAAAAGTTTTTGAGCCTATTGATTCATGTTTTTCCATTTTATTTTTCCGCTTCTATATCTCACAGAGATGTAATGCTGGTTTGAAATAATGCCCGTATTACTCTTAAACTCTCTTTTTCTAAATTTATCAAGTGATCTTAGTCTAGCGCGTATTTGGAGCGCCTCGAAATTCAAGTAAAATGTTTTTCCGCATCCTGCTATACTTTAGGGAAATGGCGGCTGCTAAATTAATAGGACTGTCCTGCTGGAGGTAGCGGCGAGTTCTCGGTGAAGAATATGCAGTGTGCTTTATTTTATGAAAATAAACTCGGACGAGCCTCAAGTTCCCAATACAAAATCAATAGTGCCTCAAACAGCTATCGCTTCGTCCCTTTCCCGACGCCAGTTACCCACTCCAGCCACCGACAACTGTACCATCCTTTTTATCTCCTATGGGTAAGGTTGAGATACTTTACCCCAAGGGGTCACTGTACCCTTTCGTGGACTTCGTTGGCGCATCTGCTGGCGAAAGTTCATGCTTTCTTTATCCTCTCCTTTTTTTATCCTTTCTTGCTCACCTTCTCTTCGAAGACATGTCACTCCGCGCAAGTGATGGCGTGTGCGATGGAAGTTTCTTGGAAGAGAACAAAAAAAATTATGTAAGCAAATCAGATAATGTAAATCCTCACGTTAATGAATATTAAAATTTGATAAACTTTTCCATTCCATCTTATCGTAGTCATGGAATACCTAGTAGTTCATACATGGCTTCAATATGAATATGTTCACTAATATAAATGTTTGTAGCTAAATTTAGCATATCTTCTTCGTAAACTGTAACCACTTTCTACGTTTTCTAGTGAACTGAAGGTGAATTAAATTTTTTGCTACAGTGCTTAAAAAATCGATTCCCGTCAATGAAAGAGAAAATAGCTATTTCCATTCCAGAGCTACAATGTGTTTGTTAATCCCTGGCGTTTTTTTCCACTCCTTTGGTACGCCTTCAGAACACCGTCGTAAAGCGTTTCGGAGCGTCTCGCAAACTCCCTCGTAACACCTGTGAAGGCGCTTCGATGGTGAAGTTGTGAACGCTAAAGGTGTTTTGGGAAACGCCTTACGAGGCGTTGTAAGGCGCTCTGAGAGTGCTGAAAAGCACCGTCCATAGCGTTGCTCAGCGCTCCTGAAGGCGCCACGCTGACCTTGAACGGATGCCTACAGCGCTGTCGCAACACCTTGGAGCGCCGTGCACGGTTCCCTGCTCTCTCAAAATAAAAAAAATGATAATTTACAGATACTTATTATGAATGTACTATTACACGATACCATAACATAGTTTACTATGATATCCTACCTAGTTTCAACCTAACATCATTGTACGGCTCTACGCGCATATTCTCACACCTGACATCGAAATCAAAGCGTCTTGGATGTCTTATATATACGGCCACTTCCGTGCGTTAATGTGACTTCAAGAAATAATTATTAAATGGCTATTCCGTGATAGTTTGAGGAAATACCATCACATCGTGATAACAGTTATTTGGAATTTATTGATTGAAACCTATATTGCCACATTTTATGAATATAAATGCAATATTACTGAGTATAAACAAGATTTTTCCAATTCCCTTTCCAATTCCCTTTCCAATTCCAATATATTTTGGACCAAAGACTTTTTACATTTAAGCGCTGTGGTAACTGTCTTTTGCTAGGCACAAGTCAGATTTGTGAACTAAGTCCGAATGAGAGACAGTTCCTTGAGACAAATGACCTTCGGCCATGAAGGTGTCTTTTTTATCACCGCATGCTATTCAAGGGTATAAGAATAACAACTTCTCAGTATTCTACGGGCAAGAGAAATGACGATTCAATTGTGCACTCTGATTTTGGTAAAATAGTGCTGGCATTAGATATTTGTTTGTCTGCAGCCTTTGGTGTGCAATTGCTGGTTGAAAATATTGTGTTCTCAGATAATGCCGTTCTTTCAACTGAAGATGTTATCATTCAACACATTCAAAAAGTAGAAAATATCGACGGCTTAGAAATTATGCAGCCTGAAGTCATACGCGGGCAGTTTATTTTGATGGACACAACTACAGACATGTTTGAGAGTAAAATACCTCAACGATGCGATGGTGACTAGAAAGTTACAGCGTGTATTATTCATGGTGAAAGTCTTCCAATTACTTGAATAAAAATAGTAGGTACCAAAACGCATGTCTCATCTGGTTGCAAAGAAATCTCTTGGAACGACAAATGTGTTGGATTTAAACAAATATTTTCCTTATTATCCCACCGGATGTGTAAAACAAGAAATTTAGGGGCCTTAGCGCCTATCTCTGCACTGTAGCGCTTTTAAGTGCCCCTCTTAGAGAGCGTGTAACAACGCCATCGAACATTGTGACAACGCCCTCTAAGGTAACCCAAAAATACTTCGATGGCGCTTTGAATCGCTCTCTTCGTGAGGGCGATCTGAAGCGCCTTTGAAATGAAGCACAACACCTCCTAAGGTGTAGTCCAAAGCCGCTGCGCAATAGCGCTCCGCAACACCTCTGCTCACAGTGCACCACAACACCTAGTATGTGAAGCGAAGCGTCTTGAGAACGGTGATGTCAAGGCGCTTCGGGGGTGGTTCGGAGCCCGAAAGTGTGAATCAACACCTTGCGATCACCTTAGAAATGTCTGGCCAATGGTGTTTACCAGGTGCTTCGGGGGTGCTAGGGAGCGCTGTCCGCTGGACAGCGTAACAGAGCACCTTGCCAGCGCCGTGAGAACACCTAGAAACGCTTTATTAGCACCTTCAAACGACTTTTAAACACCTTGAAAAGCTTTGAGAAAATCGCCAGGGATGGTTTAAAGCTAAAACATGTTTTTTTCCATTTTAATTTGAAGGGCCACAGGTTGTCTAACTATCGTCTGATTTTAGAGTATCCCTTATGAATGTATACATGAATCAATATCCTAATTGAAAACAAAGTTAATGACACAAATGTAAGAAATTATTCATCCTTGTTCAAGTTAATTCCGAGAGGATTGTTTCATAAAAATTTTATTTTTTATCGGCAATTACTGTCGTGCGACTGTGCTGAGTCATTAAATGAAATTTTTATTGTGTTCTCAGTTTATTCATCACAGCTGAATTTTATTCATTATCAGCTGTTGCTTGGGCTGTATATTCTGAGCCCCACTGGCTGCGGTAGTCCTCTCTCTCTCCATTTCCCTCTGTTTTTCCTCTTACCCGTCTCCTTTCTCTTTATCTCTCAACTCACGTGAGGTGAATAATCTGTAAAGGGCCGACCTTCGCCGCGGCGTTATTTGTCCTATTAAAAAATACAAAAATCCGTGAAATATTAAATTATAAGGCAGATGGTTTTTGCGCCTCTTGATTTGCGCTGTTCACTCCAGCGAGGATAAAAGACGCCTCATTTTATTTGCAGCTGCTTGAAATGTACGACCACTCTTTAAACTCTCAAGATATTGCCCGGGGAATGAATATTCATGCAGGCGCTCCCCAAATGCCTTGTGCAGTTTAAGTAGCACGTTGTATGGTTTGAGCCCGAGCAATCAAGTAGTCGGCGGGAGTTACGGTCCTAGCGACCAAATACCTGAGGGGGAGAATGTTATCTGGCTGCGGTCAGGGAAGTTCACTTTGTACCTGGATCTGTTCCGCTGTTTGAATGGAAGATTGATTCTTATTCTAGCTAGTTTGCGAGCCACAGTTTATTCACCTGACTGGTTTACTTCATTTAAGACTTGTAAAATAGAAAATTCTTTTTTATTGCTGCTTCGATAAATGCAGAAGCGTGCTATTAAAGTGGGATGGGAGCGCAATACTACGGAGCCCATTTATTCCCTCGAAGTAGATAAAATTGGGGCCATCCTTTTTATTGTGTCCAGATTGTAAACTATTAATAATTTAATGATGTTGTCTCAGTACTGACGTGGTGAAACTTGTGCATCGTGAAAAACAGTTTCTTTGCAGTTTTACACTGATAAATGTTTCATTGTAAATATTTCTAATAATTTACCCAAATGTTATATATATGGATAAGTGTAATTTTATCTGTAATATTTATTATGATCAGTGAAATTATCAATGTATTTAAAGTAATTAAGTCAAAGTATTCATAAATTTCGAACCTTGAGCATAATTTTACTGGTCTAATTACCAAAAAGCCTGTTACAAAAACCGTCACAACGCTTTTTAGGCTTGTTTTAGTGCATTGAAGACTTGTGGCTAGTTCTCCAAGATATTTCAAAGACGAGATGACCACGCAACGTCATTTCAACCGCAGCAAGTAACGTACAATTTTTATTTCTCCTATAAATGAAGGGTGAGTAAGTGTTGACAAATTTAGTATTACTTTTTGAATTTCTATTTGGCCATGTGATCAAGAAGTACTTGTGGAAACTCAGTAAAATTTAATTTGGGAGTTAGAAGTAAACAGAAAGAGATGATTCCATGCAAGGAGTTTCAGAGCGGCGCGTCATGCTCCATTTTAATAGGTCATCACAACTTTATCACTACACAATCGGTTATCACAACAATAACTCCGCTCAGTCAAATCCTCACAGGTCCCTTAAATTTATTCGTGCGCACTATGCTCTTAATTTATTTATCAAATCCATCAAAATCCTAGAAGTTTCATTATTTTAATTGTGTAAAGAGATGGAAAATATTAGCTTTAATAAAATTATTTGGTAACTAAAGAATTATCTGTAATGCAGGAGAAAATAATCCATAAGACGTCATTGATATTTTCCTTTATTGACCTAAGGTCCAGTTTTTCCACCGTATGGTTTGAGGTATGAAGGAAATCTTAACAGCTGTGAGAATGTAAGGACTCCCTCAGTCCAGGCTGGGCGATTGAGAAATTCTTGCTCAATATTTATTCGAGATAAACTTTTATATGGTCCCTAAACGTTTGTCAAAAGATTGCCTTCATTCAGTGCCGAAATAGATGACCACAAAGTTATATTTAGTTCTAGATATTTTCAAGGAGGCCGTTTCCCGAGTCTATTTCCTTGACCTAAATTTGTAGGAATGGCCTCTTTTTGGCCTTCATAGTTCGGCCTCAGCGCCGTTTGACGACGCACTCCGAATTCTTCCTCATTTAATCTCTCCGAATGGCAAAGTAATCTCGACTTGTGGTCTCTTTCAATGCGTTAACTCTAGAACCCCGGAATCTGGTAACAGCAAAAAAAAACCGAAATCGGTCATTTTAATCAGTAGTCTTTATTTTTCTATTATATTTTCTTTTTTCGACTAGAATATCCTTCAGGGCAATGACTTAATGTGGCACTATTATAATTACCATTTTAGATAATACTTGAGTTGTGCACCGTGGTTGTATGCCCTCAAGTTACGAGAAATTTAATAGTTATACTTCAATGAGTATAATAAAGATTCTGTCCCTAGAATGCAACATACTTAACCGAGGGTAGGGAAAATAGACCAATTGTCAATTAAACTAATCAATATTGCTCATCCTTTGGTTCAATGCAACGAAAACAATTGTCAACTTAACATTCGGATGTGAACCAATATTATCTCTTTCTGCGATGCAAGTATTTCATGCTTTATAATGTGGTAAATTGTTTGGCAGAAATTGACAAAACTGGTTAACAGGCAGGGTTTTAAGAAAATGTGATTTGATTCCAAGTCATCACTCAATCAACTAATCAAATTCTTTGAACTGCACATTACATTTCCTTCGAATTATGCCTGTTGTAGGAATGAAGCGCATGACAGATAGGAGAGTGGAATGGACAGCTGCTGCAAACCATTCTTCAGATTGATGATTACTGATGATGACACGTCACTGTAACACTTTTGGGCAGACTTTTCACCAAACATATTCCCTGTGGGACATCGGCTTTTAGGTCTATGGATGAATTTAGAGAGTAGATGGCGTCTTGACGCAGGAACATGAAGGCTTTTTTATGCGGAAAACTATCCGCCTAACATGGATATCGCGCGCATTTAGCCCATAATTAGTATATGCACTCGCTATAACCGATTCGAAAAATATGTACTAAAAAATATATAATTAAATTCAATTTCAATGGCATTGAATTTTCGGTCACGGCTCCCATAGTAGCGTCACAGACTGAGAGACATACCGAGGTAATTGCATAGTATTTCGACAATTCAGTCCTTTTTGGGAAATATATCCATTTTTTATTTTCCTAGATAAACCATTACGGTGCCTCGACCGATGTTTTCGTCGCATTGGCTGCACCACTCATCCAACCAATATGGCCGATTACGCATTTTAATGGCTTCAGTACTCCCCTGTACTATCGTATCGTATTAGTCCATCAATTCCCTTCTTCAATCTTCGATTTGGCAAATTCCACCAAAACATCGGATCGATCGGGCCTCAATCACGAGACTCCTTAGTTACGGATTATCCCTTTGGATATTTCCCTCCCTTCCACTCCTCCCACCTTTCCAGGACACGCCTTGTCATTTCGTCGCGCGCCGAAAAATGTGTCGCATTACGGCCGGGGCACGCCACCTGTCCGTCCGAGGTCGCGCACATCGCCGCGGCCCCCGAGAAGAACCGTCCTTATGAAAACTCGCCGACCCACACGCCGGAGGGAAAAAAGCTAGAAAAATTAAAAAAAAAAACTTGGGACTCAGGCTTTCGCCGCATGGCCCAAGTTTATCGCAGAGATAATATTTCCGTTTATTTTCTTTTTTCTTTTTTCAGCCGAGGCAAATTTATTTTTTTTCCGCCGGGCCCAGCGTGCACGTGAAGTGTGGCCGGGTCGGGGAGCGCGAGTGTGCGCCTCGGTGGGCGGGAGTCCGCACGTCGGCCGCCGGGAAAGCCGAGGGACGCCGCGCCGCCACCCGCGGCTCCCGGCGGCGGAAGATGCCGGGGAAACGAGGCGCGTGGGCGGGGGGGAGCTAGGCGCCGGGTGGTGGAGTACAGTGCTACCAACTTATAATTGGATACTGTCCCTTACTTTAGGAATCAAGTCGCTATTTTATGGCAATATTGTCGCTAGTTTGTTGCCTATTTTTCGCTATATGGGAATACGTTAAATGTATATTTTATTCATAAATGTTCAATTTTATCTATCCTCCCCCTTCCACTTTTTCTCATTTGAGTAAATTACACATAATGATATTTGCATAAGCACAGCATCGTCAATGAGAATTTATTTCCTATGAAGAAGTGAGCAGTGAGGTTAACGAAACGTCGGGCTGTCACCGAACATCACATGGCATACACCCGAGCATTTTTGTAGCTCACTTTGCAATAATCTCCAGATTTAGCGGCAAAGTCGCTGGCTTGGTAGAAATGGGTAGATCTTTAAGATCAATAGTTATGTCGTCAGATACACAATTTTTCCTTAAAAGTACTTAATCTGTCGCTAGACTCCAAACTTAGTATTTTGCCGCAAAATACTTTTGAAATTTGATGATTTGTTGTTGGTTGATCGTAAGGTCAATAGATTTGTCGTCTCATAACCAATTTCCTGAAAATTAGTTATATTTTGTGCAAGGCGCTAAAATGTATGCCGCAAATGACTTTGTAATGTCGCAGGGCTTTGCAATACTGGGTATATTTTGAGGTAGTTTGAGCGAAAATTCACTTCAATTATATTTTGATGAATTTGACCTCATTTTAAAGAAAGAACTCGTTTCCAATGATATCAAAAATTAACCATTTGCCGAACTACTTTTAGAGCAATTTGCCTGAAAATACATGCTGTTTTATATGGGATAGGATACGGCTGAGTGCTCCAGAGGGGAATGTTTAACAAATTTGGAATGTATAACACCTAGATTTCGTCAAAAACCTAACGGCGTGTAGTATGTCTTTTCTAAACTATTTATAAAAATTAATCAATTGCTCACCGCAGTAATTTGTACAGAATCGAAAAAAACCCTGCTGTTTAGCAAGCTTTTTAGCCGTACGGCGTGAAAAAATGAGTTAAGTTAGAGACTTATGTAGACATATTTCTTTAATTACTGAGAATTTTTGTCATATATAACAATATTTTTGCAACATTAATATTAAAATATTTAATCCGCACTTCACAAAGACGCTGAAATTAAAAAAATAAAATTCGAATACGGTTTCCACTATGACTAGGGAAATCTTATCTTAATCAAGGGGTGTGTCACGGTTATGTCCGTTCCACAAGTCATTAGTTTTGTCGTCAAATGAACATTTTGTCCTGAAAAGTAGTTTGATTTATTTCTAGGTGCATAGTATTCATACTTTGCGACAGAAACATTGTAAATGTTTTGCCACTTTGGCCACACTGGTTGGGATGGACGAGGCGGCGGTAGGTGGAGAAGGCGTGGCGCAAAGGCCGCCATCGCCGCCGGCCGGTCATGCATGCGAGGCTGGATGTACGGCCGAGGCCCTCGCGTGCCTCTCGCGCACCTATCTCCCCTTTTCACGGCGACGAGAATATTAAATGCTCCCTTAGTTTATGGCAAGCGCTTTTTATTTGCTCTTGCGCTCTCCGTCGACTCGGTCCGTGCTAGCCCCGGCATTAGATGAAAGCGATTAGTTAATTTGGAATTAGGATGCACAAAGAGCACCTCAGCATCTTTCGGATGCGGCGCCTTTATTTATTAATGAAAGCTCGACTCTTGTGTGACTCATTCGGATTGCTTATATTATTTTTTTGCTTTTCGCGCGTATCGCGGACTCATAAGCATGCGTTCATTACTTCTATTCAGGGAAAGTTTGCATTTGCATTTTGAGCGCTACAGATAATATCCTGCTTGATGGAGGTGAATTCAGAAAAGATACATAAAAAAAAAACACAGCGCATTTGGGCTCATATTAAGGAAAAATGAAGGATAATGCATTGCATGCAATCGTATTGCGACAACTAGAATGATTTTAGCATGCAATCGCTTTGCAGCCGTGATTGGTATTCTGCAGTTAGCAGTTTACATGTTTGTGCTTCAATTTGGATGAGAGTAAGAGATAAAATAACAAGGGAGTTTTAGGTAACCCCAGAAGAATGTAACTTAAGATGGGGTCACCTTGACAAAATAATATCAGTAAGAACGAATTCGAGTGATTTAACAATTGAAATTATTACTGTTTGAAAATATTTTTCAATAAAAAACTACGCCGAATGCAATATTCATAATTTATTGGAAAAGACTTCCCCGGGTGAAATAGCCACAGTAATAAATGCTCTAAAAAGATTCCATTTTATCGATACATTTTATGGTTTGTGGTAATAAATTAAATATTTGTATATCACATAGAGAATACACCGTTTGTACAATGTAATATTTGTCTTGGATAAAACAAAACACACATTATCGAGAGATTCACGAACCATTCCTGCCATCGTAAGCGAAAGTCACCGGCGTCACCTTAAAGAAAACTTTTGCTTCAAACATTGTTAGGAGAAAAAATAAAAAGGAAAAAAAGAACCAAATGAAAAAACTCCTGGATAATGGAACATAGTGCGAAAACCAGTTGGTTTTAATAAAAGCGTGGATTAGAAACAAGTGTCGTATTTAACAATGTTTGAAGCATTCCTGCCATCCTCTCACCAAGAAGCAAACAAGCCGTAACCTTACGAGACCGACCATCCTCTTGAGATATCTATCTTAAATTGTGTGAATATCCACTGTTTAAGCTGAGGGTGAATAAATTACATAAAATGAGTGCTTCCATAAGTCGAAGCGCCAAGAAGCAAGTCATTTCAATGGCTCATAAAAACTGATGTGGCAATTCCTTGCACGGCAAACATTTTTGCTGAAAACCTTTCTTTGTGAGTGTTATCAACTTAGGCACACGTGTGTAACACCAAAATTTATGGAGATTTAGATTTAATTGCTACGGTGCTGTGAATTGAAGGCGAGCCGCGGTAATGAATGATAAGCGCCCTTTACAATGTTCTGCGGTGATTAAACGACCACGAGGGCGGTGGATTCAATCTCTGGCAAGGTGGGTCCATGACCTAAGTTAATTGTGATGCTATGAATTCTATTATTCGAATCCTCAACCAACTTGATAATAGGAATCTCTGCGGATTCATAGTCGCACCTTTGTCTGGTGATATCAAAGGCTCCCATGAATTACTTTATTTTTCAGGAGGACATTAGTTGCAGCGTGCAACTGAGAAGATGTGCAAGCTATGTTTTTGGTCAAGCTGAGCTTCTTATGTCTTCTTTGTCTTCTTTCGAGTGAGCATTTATCGAGTGAGCATTTCAGCATGTTTACTCGACGGAAAAATAATACTTTCTTTAGCCAGCATTGTAACGTTTAGTATATAAAAACCACATGAAACGATGGTAATAAGACTATGCTAATAATGAATATTGCTGGAATGTTTACATAACTGTGAAATACATAACATAACTGCGTCACGTAAGTCGTACACATCACAGACTTAATCACATAACTGTGAAATGAACGGAAATATAGATACTGTAAAGTAGATACCGTAGAGTTTTACATTAATGGGCCCGAATAATGATTTTCACCGATGGGTACGCCTGTCTACTCTAGTGAAGCTTGAAAAAGAGAGGTCAACGTGCATATGTCATTCTTGATAAAGCATTCTGAATGAATAGATGCACGGGTATTACAAAACATGGGTCACCCAAGAGGTCCTTTTGAGCAGGGGCCGGCAAATGTTTGAAACAGAAGAGGCATACCTGCACCTCACGAAAATTTAAAAATTATCCAATGGCCAAAACTATAGTTTGCAAGGAGGGAAAACTTTAAGTATCACATTTCGTTTATCTTTTTTTATTTAATTATTTTCAAAAGCCACCGAAAACAGCACATGCAGCCTTTTACATCGGGGAATTATAGCCATTAAAATCGGACGAATGGTGAAAAATCCACCCGGGAGAGACACGAACCCGCGACCCTATGGTTAGTAGGCGAGGCCTTTACCCCACCGCCACCGGAGCAGTCTCACCAGACAATATTCAATGGAGAGCAAATCAACACAATGTGAGGAAAATCTCTTTGCTACTTTATAAATGTCGCTGTGATAGCTATATTTTCATTTTAAATTTTACATCAGGGCCACATGAGCGTAACCAAAGAGCCAGTCGCAGTTTGCCGGACCCTGCTCAAGAGTTAACTCAGTATTTCAAATCACGAAGTTGTAATCAAAGCTTCGAGATGCTCTCTTGTGTATCGTGCGACGGCCATCGAAACGCTCTCATGCATTTGTCCGCAGTAAAACGTACCCAGCACCCAAAGCACCCGACCGCTTTAAGAATTGTGTTGGCTTGGCGAGACAACGGAGTAGTTGCACACCGCCCGCTACTTCCGCCGCCCACGGAGTCCCTCGGAGGAGGCCAGGGGATGAAGCTGTGCACTCTTACCTCAAACTGGCAATCAAAGGGACATTTGGAAGGAGGTGCCCTTTGATGGACGTGCGTGAGAGAGGAAGAGCGCGCACGGCTGCCTTTCGTTTGGTGACACGTTTTCTTTTACGATTGTCGACCTTCCCGTCCTCCCATCCTCGATCCCTTGACCGCGCACAACCACCACAGCCGAATTTATCCGTCGCCCATTCGCCTCCCGCATCCACACGTCCGCCTCATTCCCTGCCACTCACCCTACGCCTCCCACCCCCCGCCAATCTCCCCCCGACCTTCCCCCGCCGCCTTCAAGGAGGGAGGCATTCAGTCCATTCAAGGTCCCGACGGCTTATCCTTCACCCTGAAAAGGGCCTGAAATATTAAGGTAGATGGGGCCGGTGAGCGCAAGGAATTGTGGGAGGGTATTTGGAGGGATTAAGGAGGGGCGGGGAGTGGAGGTGGAGTAACGGGAGGCCCCCTTGGGGGGAAGGGGTGGGAAGGGGGGGCGGGCCGGGGGCCAGAAGATGAGGAGTTGGAGGATTTACCTCCTGTCGGGGGCGGCGGATTACATAATGCATCGCCCGAGCGACGATCCTCTTACGTTCGACCACTTTTACCCCCTCATCCCTTTGGCCGGCGTCAAAAGGGATGGGAACAAACGACAAGAGGGAAAGAGAAATTTATTCATCTCTGTTTTGTGTGGGTCCGTCGTGCTAAGCGGCCAGCGATTAAGCGTACTTTAAAAAAAAAATTAGTCTTCATTCCGAGGTGAGGGCAGTGATTCTCCTCTATCATCCTCATTGACCCATTGGCATCATTTCCCGTTCGCTTTCGAGCTGGGGTTTAGATATGCACGGAATAGATTCTGTATCATTAGAGATAACGATTATTGTTGTTAGGTTGACCCATCGGTTGAGGAAGGTTTAAAATCCTCTACAGAATTTTCAGGTGCAGACTCTTATCTTCCTGCACGATTTTCCTCAGCTCAGCTAACGTCTCACCTCTCATCATGCTGTCCATAAAGCCCATTCGCAATGGTGCTGGGCATTAATAGTTTTTATACACTTCTTCGCCGGCTCTCTCACATTTTGTCACATCTATCAGTTTTGAAATTGTATTTCAGGGCTACATAATGCCTTCCAAGTGACCATATAACTAGCGTGGTCTGAATTTTTCAAACTAACTGTAGCGTAGAATTTGCATAATTTGAGCTGATCTGCCGTCAAAGGTAGGGTTTGATGGAAGTAGGTATACCTATGCCAGTCTTTTGCATGCGCATCTTATTTATCTCAGTATACTTCGTGCCTGTCTTCATCCGGGTGGTAATACCTATTGTTCTCTTCCTTCCCCTTCCTCGCTAAGCCAGCATGCTCCGCTCTATCATGGCTCAAGGCATCCTTTTGCCCCTCATTGCTCTTCCAACCACCTAGTCTGCCTTCTCCTAATCTCCTCCAGCAGCTTCCTCTCCTCACCCACCGTATCAAGTACTTACTCAAACGCCTTTCTTTCCGCTCACCACACCTACATTCTCCTGCGCACCCATTACTCAAACACCTTCAGCTTATGCACGTTATGCCTCAAGTAATATAGGTACTCGCTGCTGTCGGAGCTGAAAAAAGAATTGCTATAATTTGATTTGAGTTTTGATTTCATGACTCTTTTCCACTGGAGGGATTGGCTAGTTAGAAAGGATTTTCAAATGAATACTTCGCTGGGATGGATTTTCGGGATATAATCGTATTTTAAGCTGAGTTTTGCCAAATGTCTGGTAGAAAAGAGTTGGGAAAATTCTCTCCTTAATTATCTCCGAATAGCCTCTTCTTTCTCAAATTGAATCTAGCCAGTAGATTTAAGCTTTATATTTTCTTCTTATTAAAGCATTTATTCACAATATGCCATGGTCTAATATATTATACCCAGGTCTATGTTCTCTTTCAATCTTCATTCGTGACGCTCTCTATGAAAAGTAGCGAGCCTAAATACCTCGATTTTACAGAATACATCTTTGAAAGCCTGATGCGGAGACTCAAATGCATCATTTATCAATAGTTTTTTTTCCATTTTTATCAAACCTTGATACAATATTCTCAGATCCATACACTTCAATTGAAATGGCTGATTAACCATGCCACATAGACACGCTATCCCACTGTAAACGTGACTTTGTCCCAAATATGTCTATTAGAATAGGTAGGGTTAGAGGCATTACATTTTCAGAAAGTTTATTTTAAAACTTATTAATTTTTTTGCTCGCAATATTTGATGTAACTTACTATAAATTTTCAATTAAAAAAAAATTGATCCCTGTATAAACCACGTAGGCATTCTCCACATCAGATTGCTTGCAAGTAATCCCTTAACCACGTCATGATACTTAATTCTTTTATTAACCTCCTTTAGTCGTTTCTCATTAGTGAATCTATATGCGCCATTTACCTCTCTCTTTGAACACCAAAACCACAACCAATCATCTCCCCTAACATTTTCCAATGCAGGGTATGAAAAGGATTTTGTACAAAATGTCGTAGTACGTAAATGAAAGATAGAAATAATGCAAAAAAGTATATTCGACTACAGAGAAAAGATAAATTAATTGTGGTATGTAATATGTGGAGCTGATATTTTTCAGAAATCAGTGCAAACTTTGGAATCCATGACTTACAAAAAATTCAGACGGATAATATCGTTTTTAAATGAAAAACACAACTTTTACAGCCTAAAGCCTAAGCCCAAGGCCTAAAACGAGCAGTAAGTTATTAGTAAGTAAATTAAATTTCAGCGAAGCCATCTGATTATTGCCAATTATAAGGTAAAATGAATTGAACGTCGTTCAAAGAGGAATTGACAAAAAAGTTTTGCTTCTTAATATCCAGGATTTAAAGATGGGTATGAATTTAAATTTATCAATATATAATTATTTTGTACGTAAAAATTATAATTATGCTTTCTCTTTATAAATCTACGATTTTTAGTCCACAATAATTTCTTAATGTTGAAAACATGCTCTGACTTCTCACTTAAAATTTGAGATTTTTTAAAATTCGTCTTGCAAACTAATGACTGCTAAAAATCTGCTTTTCATTGGAAAAATTTGGTCAATTTTTTCATTTTGGAATTCGACCCCAAATTATTTTGAAGGAGGTCTCATGTAAGGTCTCATGTCTCCTATTGTATCCGGGACAATACAAAAAACTCTTTGCTCCTCCAACACTACCAACTACACTTCGCTATTGCACGGGCAATCGTACTTAGGCACTGATTAGCAGCTGAAATCGAAAAATGGTGAATAGAATTGCAATATATGTATGGCAATATACCTACTTCCATTAGTTTTATGTTAATAGTAGAGCGGCTTTCTTCTTCAGAACTTTTTCATCCGATTGTTT
Organism: Pyrrhosoma nymphula; assembly: GCA_963573305.1. NCBI lineage: Eukaryota > Metazoa > Arthropoda > Insecta > Odonata > Coenagrionidae > Pyrrhosoma > Pyrrhosoma nymphula. The sequence goes on along the minus strand of OY754332.1, from coordinate 96,129,716 downwards.
TTTCTCTCAGACTTATACGGCATTAGTCTTCACTAATCTCCGTCAGCTGGTAATATTTTACATTTTGACCTTCTACATAATTTACATTTCCATTGCCTTTACCTTTTCGTTTTTTCGGTTGCCCTATGGTTGTGGTAATGATATTTATATTATAGAAATATAAGGTTATATGATGAATTTTATGAGTTTATATCAGCTTAAAAACTGTATGGTATAGTAACAATGACGGTTCCATGTAAATAAATAATACTAGAAGAACGCATTTTAATCTTGGGCTTAGAAAATATTTTATTTACATAGGAAAAACCCTACAAGTTTCCACGGTGACGTAAACTAGGAAAATGAAATGTGTGAAAGTTTATATTATTAAAATCTGGCATATGGTGACACCAATATTTTTGTCAGGCTTCATCCAGGAAGCCGGACAAAAGCGAAGGTGCGTAGTCCCGAAGGGGGGAATGTATCCTTCCAATTATGGACTGGGGTAGAGCAGTGTGGTCGACCTTTTCGCTAACGACACAGAGCAATTATGGGTGTTCACCATCATGCCGACGTCCAAACCAACTCTCGACGCGTCAAGTGCCAATAGCCTTTATGAAGAGAAAACAGACGACCAGGGCAAGTGGATGGATGGATGTTAATGACGTTTATCCCTTATCCGCGGAGAGGTATCCTGCCGCAGGTAAACTTGAATATCGGTTGACCGCATCCCTAAGCTACCCGCTGTCACTCCACGCTTTACTTCCTCGCCCATCTATACGAAAGCTGAATGCTGTCTAGGTTTTTCATTAGTGTCACCGGATCAGCGGATTTTTTGAGCTCGCTTTGTTCTTTTAGACACTTAGGTATCTACTTAACTGTATGGAATGTGAAAAGGGGTCAGTTAAGTTTCACGTTTACTCGGTATCCTTAGATAAAGTTGACATTACCACCACGTTACATTTTCCGCGTTGATTGCCGAATTAAAGCCGAAATTATATTTTATCCAGTGTACGGTAGTTTTCTGTTTTACATTAAGTATGTTTAAAATATTGTGAACTTTTTTATGGAAATCAAACGCGCACTTTTATTCACAATACATATTTTTACTAAATATGTCGGTAAATATGTATTTTGATATGTTATTGTACCTGTATAGTAATATAAATGGTCGATTTGTAGGGCTAATTTTCGATTTTTCGAATTCAATGGTATATTTGACGACGCCACAAACCCCAAATCTCTCCTTTAAAATAGAAAAAGAATCAGGGCATTAATATCTGTTAGCATTATATTTTCTAATAAAACAGGCCATTGAGACTTATGGGAAGAATAAAGTTGTGCCAAGTTGCTATTTTTCTTTGGATTTATTTCTGATATGTCTTAGTTGTAGTTACGCGCGTATAATAATACAGTTACAGAACTTGAGAGGTGCTATCTCGTTCATGAATGTCAAGTAATAAGCATTTAAAAGGTATACCTTGGTATGGTACATCTAGGCTGGTAAGGTGAGGTTTGGAATTATCTATGATTTTTAGTACTAAACTGTTCGTCTTACTGTTACAAATTCGTTTTTGTCGAGCAAAATGTGATCTATTAGCGTAACTTTAGCATTGCGTGGGATGAATGAGATGACAAACAGTATTTCAACTAAAAGATAGGTCAAAAATGGCACGAGGAAAAGAAATACCATTTTTATTTGAAGCGGTGATTGTTTGATTAACGGCTTACTTCCCATCAGTACACTTTTTAATGGAATTGCATCACCAAACCTTCACGCTGCGGCAGCTGCACTAATTCGCTAAGCTATTATTTTCCATCAGAATGCTTTCTGAAGTAAGTTATCGATGTAGTGCGAAAATTACAGGTGCTATCTCGCTTCTGAAATAAAAAATTACAAGCTCTTGAAAAGCAGGCCGCAGAGAAGGAAAATAAGACGACTTCGTTCAAGTCCACAAAACTTTTAATACACCGACATAACTGCCGACTTATTCAACCATTCTCAATATGTTCTCATGATATTTCATCATGTACTCAATAAATTCAATCATTTATTACAAGAAGTCGAAACAAAGATTGGTGTATTAAAAGTTTTGTGAAATCTCTTATGAGGGATTTTCATTGTCCTTCGTATTGTGGTTCGTCCAAGTCAAACCTGACAATTTTATCCTCACATATACAACTGAGGTTGCTAAATCAAGGCTGAAAAGGCGAATAATTAAAATTTATGAGTAACCTATTCTTCTACTCGATATATTTCATTATTTCTCAAGCCAAATGTGGTCAATCATTGTAACTTAAACATTACGTGGGATGGACGAGACCAAGAGCCGTACCCCGGCCAAAAGGGAGACAAGGAAAGGTGGGCGAACAAAATTGCCTTTTTTTTGGAACTGCTGTTGAGCGGTTAGCGGCTTATTTCCCATCGGTACACCCTTTGAAGTTATTGCATTATCAACTTTACACGTGGCAGTAACTGCACCAATTCGCTTTATTATTATTCTCCATCAGACCGCAAAAGTCACGGGTGAATGAGGTAGAAGGGACTGAAAGATTATATAAAGAGGAATATTAGGAGTCTTAAGACTTGGAGAGCGTGTATGAACCAATGCATGAGTGTAAGAGAAGCTAATGGTGTTAGTAAGCATATGGAATTATGGAGGAAGTTATTTAAAGGGAGCCAATTATCTAGGCCTAATGGCAATAACTAGATTTTTTAACATGTCTGCCCCGAAAGGGAATGGCGCGATGGGTATACATGCATTATTTCGTATAGGAATGATTTCTCATAGAAGTCAGTGGTGTAGTTGCGGCAAGCTTAATAAGGCGAAAAACGACAAATAACAAATGTATTATAACAAATAGAAATTATCAGACAATCAAATATCCAGTTTTATGAATTATTATATTCGCATCTCTCCCCATTCTTTTCCGATAAATTTAACCTTTCCCGCCTCATCAACGTGTTTTTTTTTCTTCCTCAGCCCTGCTCGAATATCTGTTTTCCCCCCTTCTCCCCCGTAACTACAACAACAATTAACACAAATATCAAACCTCTGTACCTGACGATGCCGTGAATCGGTGAAACTAGTACAATAAAAATGTTGTAGAAAAGTACTAAATAATATCATGAATCATGAGTACTAACAAGTAATTTCTTTAAAAGCTTCTACGAAGTTCAGCTTGCCACTGTCGAATTTATTAATAAGGTGAGTTTCGAAAACTAAATATTAGATTTTATGTTTCACATGTATACCTACATCTTAAAGATAAAAAGTTTTTTTTATCGAGCAAATTACGATCCAATACCGTAATTTAAACTTTACCGTGGGATGAACGAGGCCAAGATCCGTATTCCGGCCAGAAGGTAGGCCAAGAACTGCGCGAGAAGAAAAGCCCCTTTTTTTCAAACAGCAATTGATCGATGATCGGCTTATTTCCCATCAGTGCACTTTTTAAAGGAATTGCATTATCAAACTTTCAGGCGGTGGCGAGGGCTTCACCAATTCGCTCCGAGTCCGCCGGGCCCCGGGGCAGGGCTTCGATTGGCCGAGGATGCCCGCTCCAGTGCATTACGGGGAAAAAAATATATCGCCTCCAAAGCCATTTCACGTGCTACCGCAGGACTTGAGGGCCGTCAATTTTTCATTCATTTCCCACGGTGACCCACGGACGTCACAAAACGAAGTAACTGCTTCAAAGAATGTGTGGAAACCGATGCTCATTTTTTTTTTTCGTTTTGCGGAGCGGGTGACGAATTCGTTCACGGATTCTCGGCCCGGAATCATTTCGGCTGCAGCAAATGGGGTGCAGCATTTTTTAAAAGGGATTTCCGCAATGGGGACAAAGCGAAAATGGAAATCGTGGTGTATATACCGCGGAATGTCCTTGCGCATTTGTCGGCTTCTTCTTTCGTTCGCTGCCGTCAAAAGGAGTTTGAGTAAATTGGAAATCGTGAAAGGGAATTTTATTATCCTAGGATTTTTGGAAGTGATCGCGGCCATCGGCTATTTGAGCCTCGTTATTCCGAAGCATCTTATGTAGCTGAAACTAAATTTACTCGATTCGCTTCAAATTCTAGAAATGTATATTCCCATGCATGACTCCTTGAAAATCTTATTTAAAAATTTATATTCCTAGTTTTCACCACGGTATAAACTTAAATTTCTAGGCCATCCAAATTGTGTTTTCGAAGAGCGTGGCTTTGATCATAAGGTCCGTATAGGCCCGTACGACCGATGAAAATCTTAGACTATTCTCGTCGAAAACTTTACCTTCCTTATCGTGAAAATGGCACATTATTTTATATAATCGTGCTGTAATGTTAGCATATAATTCTTAAAACTTTGAATCCGGGATAGGTATAGGCATTTCTGGTGTTTTCCGAAGAATAATCAGAGGTTATATTGATGGAAATTAAAGCGGTTAAGCATATACGGGAATGGAGCGATGAGCTGCCCTAAACCAAATCTATTGATGACTGTGATGATGATTTAATACGTGAATGTATGTATATTAAGTGAAATAACAACATTTGGATCCGTGGAGCGTGAATTTGAGAGTCAAAATTTAAAACGTGTACCATGCAATTGAAGTAACGTTCTGTTAATAGTGATGACAATTACATTATACTGACAATGAAATTAAGCAATGTGCTCCAAATTTTAAATTGTATTTATTGCCACAGTTTATTGTAAGAATGAACGTTTTAATTGACGTTTATGACATATAAAGTCGAATTAGTATATATTTTCAAATTTATTTAGTGCGACCTAATGACACAGTGTTGGAGTATTCAGTTTTAGGGACGGGATCATCACAGTGTGACGCAGAAAAACAGGCACCATTTAAAAATGTACGTCTAGTACATGCTATATTCTTATGGGATGCATATTAATTGATTGTTAGTTGTGTATTAAGAAAAAAAGAAATTTACACAAGAAAAATTGTTCAATTATACCACATAGTGTAATCATTTCTTTCCCAATTAGTCTTCAAATCCACTATCAAGCTTCTTTCAATTATCAACGCTCACTGTCAATGACTCCTCGGCAAATAAGTCTGAATTTTGCAAATTTTTCCTAACTCGCAAATGTTTTTTTAGATAACTTCTCAATTACGGCGGTTCCTGTCTAAAAGAGAAAAGTAACCTGCTATGGGAAATAGTTACGCATTTTTGATTAATTAAAACATTAAACATGGCTATGGTGATGGGACAACATTCAGATCTCCATCTTAATTCGCAAACAGGAGAAAGCTCTTCGGGGCGGGATAGGGGAACTTTTTGGTTCCGCTAATTAGGGGCCATACTCTCTGATGTTGCTTAAGCCGGAGGCGAAATTTCCCTCCCAGAGAAAGGCTATCCTTGACTGCTTATCTTAATTTTATGCTTTCAGTAATCACAACGTAATGAAGTTCTTTATATGGGAAGTTTTTATAGTATCCTGAAACAACACATCCCAATTAAGCAAAATCTGAACCTCCCGTGTAAAGTACCATATATTGGTTTAACCAGCGCACCTGAGTAGCATTTGAGGATTTTTGTTACAACTTTGGCTTCTTTCTCTCGGATTACACATTATCAAGATTCTCCGGTAATCTTCACGCTCAAGGTGATTATTCCGTCAGTTCAAGCATATATGCGTCACACCGTCATTTATGTTACATTATTCCGCAAAACATTTCAAAGGATATATTTTTGGTGCCTTTATGAAACTCAAGCTCGCTTCATCCAATTTATCCCGCCTCGGATTTTTTCAATTCAGATACATAGTTGTATCCGTCGAAGGTTCATTCATGTATAAAATAACGACATAAAAATGAAACTGTACCTTTTGATGTGCTTTTGCGTAGGCAAAAAAGATGGTTTAATACATTCTTCTTTATTACCTTTGTTCTGTTAATTACACAACCCTTCATTTTTGCTCGCGTTCCAAGAGAAGCATAAGCAATTTGAGCTCCTTGCCTTGAGTGAGTAAAAATGAATGAGAGATCTTAATACCTTAAAGGAGATGCTTTCAATAGTCATCCTCCAGGTCACCTCTCCTATTTCAAGCCCCTTAAACATTACTGTGTGGTTGAAATTTTCCTACTACTTAACGTGTCATAGAATCCTTTGTGCGACTTAGGATAAATTTATGACCATGAACCTTTCATATTTACCAACTGTATAACTATATCATTAGTTATAAAAGCCATATACTGTGTACAAAACAGTGTATCAACCGAATAATCAATGCTGAAGCCAGTTGAATCATTTTTTTCCAGTTCAATGTATATTCACTCACTCAATCTATTCGCGTTAGATGTTCTCGGAAAATGTAAGAAGCTGGAAAAGTTTGTTATTTCCATGTACGAGGTAAGTGAAAATATCAAACGCCTGAAATGTCGCTGTAGACAATTTATCTTATAATTTAAATTTTATTTTCTCACGATAAGTGGACTTTACATTTGTTTCGTCAGTTTTTTCTCATCCATGTGCTTCATGTAACCTTTTTACACCTGCGCTCCTTGCCGCATTTTCAGCTTCTAAGTGAATTATGAATTTCTACCTTGTTTTCAAGGAGGAGGATAGTTTCTTATTTCTCTTGTTTTCAACTCCTCATCGCAGTTTTTCGTTACGCGGAGAACGAAACACTGCCCCACTCAAAACGAAAGACTCCCGGTTCACGGAAATCACGTAAGTGATTCCCGGACTCTGCTCACAATCTGCGACATGAAAAATATTTTTAGTGAAATTTAGAAAAATATATAATTGAAGTAAAGGTTAGACCTTAATTATCATGTAGAATAAATCCAGGCTTAGGAGGTTCAACTGCATTAATAAAAACAAATTCTGATTTTCACCTTTTCGTTTTCTTTGTTTAAAAGATACTACATTTACTTATGAGTCACGTGGAATTGAAATTAAAAAATATTAAGTAAAGAACACGCAGATTAGATGACGAATATACTTTTCACGGACATTTTTTGTAGCCACAAGAGGAGACTAGCGCCATTTCCATAAAATGAACGCATTTTGTCTTAAATTATTAAGGTAATTTATTAATTACTCAAACCATAAGGTGACCACGTTCCTTCATTTAATTACCATGCACTTATCCGATGACTTTTCTTATCAAAAGTTTTCCGAGAAAATTGCACTTAAATTAAATAGAAACCTGTTATTTTTCACCATGTTTCTCTCAGTCTCGTATTTAAGGTAGTTTTAGTGAGGTACCATTTCACATAAAATTCAATGAATTTGGCCTCAACGAAAATGAAAAGTTATCACCTTTCCAAAGATTTCGAAATATCAGCCCATTACTAGGTACTTTTCGAGATACTTGCAAAAAAATAGAAGCAGGTTTCCAAGGGATACGGTACGACAATGCGCTCCAGGGAGATTTAATTGTAAAAAATGAGAAAGATTTTAAGCAGAGAAGGCATCAGAAATCTAAGGGTGCTTAGTTAGTGTGCTTTCCCAACTACTTAAAATATTTATTACTTACCGTAATACTTTTTACGAAATCGAAAAAACCTACGGTTCACCGCTCGGCGTGAAAACATGAGTCAATTCAAAGACTTATGAATGTACAATTTGGAAATAACTGAGAATTTTAGTCATGTACAACAATATTTTTTCGCCATTTATATTTCAATTTTTACTTCATGCTTCTTAGAACTGCTGAAATGAAAAATAAAATTTTAGTATGGAGCCTACTATGACTATATAAAAATCTCGCTCAAACTACCTTAACACCTTAAAATTTCAACTTAAGTTTGCGGAAAAAATGGCGTAGCAAGGTACGAGTTCTGTTGTCTCAGGCGTGACTTGATGGAATTTGCTTAGCATTGTGAATGAGAGGAAGTAACTTTATAATTCCACATGTATTTATTAGTAATGACTCAGGTTTGGACGTTGCACACCATCAACAGGTTGATGACGTGCACCTGATGATCACCTGCAACGTCGAAACCTGGGTCGTTTCTAATAAATACATTTGGAATTACAAAGTTACTGCTTCTCATTCACAAGGTACGAGTTAGTTGTTTATATCAAGAAAAGGCGACGTCTGTCTCAATGAGCCGTTGAGAGCAAGAATGGTGTACGTCAAAGCTTTCACGTTTTGGGAAATGGGGCAAAAAGTGAGCATTTTAGGAAAATTGAATAAGTAAACATTTAGCACACCGAAGGTAGAATAACATCACTCGTGCAAAAACATATGGGCCTGGGAATCCTTCGGCGCTCCTAATTACAGTGTGGCAAAAAACTGGCTCATACTTGAAGTTATTGGTGGCGGCCGATACTTTGTGGAATTCCATTGTAGTTAAAGGATAAATTACTTTGGACTATTCCACTGGAGAAATATGTCTGTCTCATACTTGTTTTACTTCGAACGACTCGTATGTAGCCAGAATATATGAGCCGTTGAGAGAAAAAGTGTTGTAAGTCAAAGTTGTCCGTTACCACTTAAACCCCCACGTGATACTTTTTTGGTGGTTTTTATTGGGTATAAATGCTCAAAGTTGTCTCTCAACGATTGTTACCCGTGAAATGGATTACAATGCTGGCATAGTTAGACGTTTTCGCACATCTCAATGCTCTGGGCCTGGGAAAAGTTCCATAATCTGACATTCACTCAGTGCTTGGAATGGCATCCTACCTGACAATACCACTCTATGATAAAGTTACGTGATGAGATAACGGCTATCATGAGTTTCGCTGAAACGACATTCCAGAGCTACTCTTATTTTGCTTTGTGAGAAGGTCAAGCCATGGAACTTGATCGCGAAAGAACGAGTCTTGTGCGTCTATTACGGAACAATCGTTTGGTCACTCGAAGTCTATCTATCGAAGGGTTCTGCAATTACTGCGTTGCTCAGAGTAGGCGATGTCTGAACAGCAATCGGTTACTCGTCGAACGCTTCGCTTAGCGAGTGAAACTGTCCCCATCTTGGGAACTCGAAGATCTTTGCCGAGGTTCCCGAAAAAAGACACTTGGCCGCTCAGAGGTTATGACCTAAGAGTGATGCAATACGTTTACCGGATTACCTTTCGAGAGGCGTTCACATATTTTAAGAGGGATAAGGTTAAGCGGAAACTGTGCCTGCTGATGAAGTTTAAAACCTGACCAGCCATTCGTTTCTGAAGGGAACGCAAACAGCGTAGTTGACGACAGCTCCTTTTTCATTAATGTTTGTTTGCCTCTCTTGGGCTTCAATTATTCTTCCTTCGCTTTCCACATTTTTTTTGTAAAAACACCATATCAGCATTATTTGTTTTTAAAAATGAAGGCATTGAATTTGCGGCAAAATATGATAAGCTCACCTTCACATATTAATACCAATACATTTTCTAAAGATTTTTACCCCGAAGAAAGATATTTTCTCATTAAAGAGTAAGGCAATCAAAACAAGGTAGTTTGTGCGAAAAATCACTTCACCTAGAATTTGATGAATTTGGCCTCACTTTCAACAAAAAAAATTCATCTTTCCAATGATATCAAAATATCAACCCCTTGGCGAACTACTTTTCCAGCAATATGCCTAAGAATATAAGCTGTTTTACATGGGATGGAGTAGGTATAGCTGTGCGCTCCAGAGGGAGAAAATTTAAAAAATTAAGAACTTCTAGCATCTTGATTTTGTCATAAATCTAACGGTGTATAGTTTGCATGTTTTCTCAACTATTTATGAAAACTAATCTGTTACTCACCGAAGTAATTTTTCAGAATCGCAAAAAAACCTGCTGTTTTGAAGGGTTTTCAGCCGTACGGCGGGAAAAAATGAGTCAAGTTAGAGACTTATGTAGCTTTATTTATTTAATTACTGAGAACTTTGGTTATTTTTACAATATCTTTGCGCTATTAATACTACAATATTTTTTTCATGCTTCTTACAAACGCTGAAATAAATAAATAAAATTTGAATATGGTCTCCATTATGAATAGGGAACTATCTTGCTCAAACGACTTTAATCAGGGCTCATCTTTCGGAAATCGATTCCATTTAATCTACTTCACCTACCCAGCGAATTTGACGGCCATTTGCATGCAGTTCCATATCAATGCATACGATAGGTTTTTAGCATTTCATTTTATGCTCTATCTCCGCAGTCGTTACATAAAGAACTCGGTGGTACATGGTCCTTTTGAGTATAAAGGGTTTCAAAGGTTTCGTACTGGATATTTTCAACGCCCATAACCTTGGAGTATGATGCTCACGACCGCTGTAACAGGGGTACGAAATAAAAGTTTGGAAATGTTTCTCGTACACTCTTTTCGAGGCCACAACGTTTTACCCGTAACTTCCTAGCAATAAAAAATAAATTTTAATTTAAATAACCTCTTTTTCTTCTCTCATGAAAGTAATACGAAATAACAGAATAAGATAAACATTTTGCGAAGTGACTTTGTACATTCTGCATCCAGCTGTAAAGCTGAGAGCATTGTTCACCTTAATTGAGTCTTTATATGAATGATAATAAAAAGGTAAACGTGATCCACGGAAGGATTTCTAATACAATTGAAACGGCGAACAATAAGAAGAAATGAATTTTAAGCTTATGGTGGGGCCATAATTCTTTGATGTGCGGTGTGCACATTCTTACCCTACATGTTACGAGTTTCCAGGCTAAATTTTGCTTCTCAGGAATATTTTTCGGGAAATGGCTCATAAAAAACCGGATGGATTTCCTTCCCGGAAAGGTGGCTATTTGTTATCAGATGAGGCCCATAAAGAGTCATAATTTTCACGGCTCAAGGGTAACGTCAACCTGAATTGTGTTTGAATTTATTTGGACAGCTTTAATTAATTTTCCCTTCCGTTTGCGATAAACAAATTCCGATACACTTAAGGGATGAGGGCTAAAAAGGAAAAGAGCGAACGCAATTTTTTACTGGAAAAATCTCAATTCCAAGGTTTTATTTATTTTATGGCAATATTTTGCGTAAAATGTTATTGAATTAGTTTATCTCGCGCTTGAATTGTATGACCAGGTCACTTGATTTAAATTGTGACATAAATTAACGAATTAATCCTCTACCATTATTTGATTGCTGTACATTTGGTGAGGTGATATTTTATTTAAAGGTACACCGCGTATTTATGTAATTTTAATAAAATTCATTACCCTCGCCGTAAATATCATTTTTTCGTGGCTTTATTTCATTGGCATATGTATTTTTAATGCATAACTTCATAGTCACTTGCTGAGCAATGAGATATTTTGGCATCGTCGCAGGTTGAAATGTCGAGTAATTTTCCCTCTGCAGTCAAAGTAGCCAATCAGTATCGATTTTATAGTGTGGTCTGTAGTTTTCCATTCGGCTGCCACAATCGTTGAAATTCCTTTGAGTTTTCTTCAAAAGTGTACACATTTAAATTGGCTATCATTAAGGATGAGTCGATTCGTAATTTCGATTGTCCACTCCACCGATTCCCAGGATTTGAATCGGTATAAAGAATCGATCGCCTAATCTTGATTCCGATTCCATCGACTACAGATAGAAAAATGTTCAAATATTGACTATTAGCTGAGGATATATTTGCTATTTGTCATTAAGTACACTTTTTGAGCGACTTAATTGTCTTTGTTATTTTATTCCCGCCAGTAATTGAATTTAAATAATAGTCGTACGCTACTGCTTTATCAATATCCCACCTCATATTTAGAATAAGAATCGATGAAATCGGAATCGAGACTCGGGAATCGATTTGAAATAATTGGAATCGTAATCGAAAAAAAGTGGAATCGATGTTTTAAAGCTAAGTTTTAAAGTAGCAAATCATTCCTTCGTAGGTTTGTATTTGTAATACAAGTCCAGGTGAGGAAATTAACAATTGTCTTTGATTAACATATGAACCCACTTTGAGTAGAAGAAAAAATAGTCAAAGTAAATTTTCAGGTTTCAGTTACATAGTCTTTCCCAGTGGATTTCAACGGTTCGAATGCTCAAAGCCTTTGCTGTCGGATCTGTCACTATTAATTCATCTGAAACTCAAACCTCATTCACGGCAACGTAATTCGGTGTATCTTGGCTTAACTCGGCGCAAAGCCGGAGATGAGACCTTAAGATTATCGACTGCCGGTTCACAACGACTTAGAGTGGCGTAGCTCGACTTGGTGTAGCCTGAAGTTGAGCCCAGCTCAATTTTCCCTTGATTCCAGCAAATAGCCTGGTGCTCTTTCGATAGTCGGGAAGCAATCGATTGCTACTTCCGATATCTCCTCTCTCTTCGTGCAGCCATATTGAATACGTGGTTTTGTCACGAAGTCGCCTGTGGACAAGGTGAGGTCTCTTCCCTCACCTTGACCTGAGGATCCGTTTAAGCAAAAATGGATACAAAGAAGTTGATCGAGTGCGAAATAACCATCACATGTACAGCAAGTCTTCCATTTTAATACATTTATAGTTCAACGCACTATTTTCCAATGATACTTCACCTCAACTGAACTGTTTTGAGGAACTCTTGAAACTCACACTAACGATAGGCCTCATCAATCGACTTTAAGATCGATTTTGGTAGTGGTGCACCGTGTTTGGTTCTAAGTTTTACGCACTGTTTCGCATTCGCATTTGGATACCAATTTAAGCCGAGTTAAGTGTTTGTGAACAAGCCTGCATATTCACTACGTAATTCGATCCTTGAAACGTGCTCGAAGAACCGATATATATATGCATAGGCTACCGTACGTTAAATATGGCAATGTGTGCCTAATAATAGAATAAGTGTGCACGATTTATTTCTATTTATTTCCAACTAAGTTTTCAGTAATCCGAGCATTGAGGCTTCCCTGTTTGAGATATTTTCGTAGGTAGAATCATTCCCCTCGCAATCGCTGACCCATTTCAGCTTCCGAAAAACCCTTAAAGGGTACTGATTCCAAGAACAAAATAATTATTTCTGCTGTTTCTGGGCTCTCAAGGGTAAGCAGATGACCGGGTCAACGGGAGCACAGGGGTCCGCATCAGACTTCCAGTTATTTGGATCCAAGCCTCTGAGCTTTGCTCTGCCGAGCAAACGTTGCTGGCTCAGTCCCGATCTGTTTCGCAATTATTAATTGAAAAAGAGATTATATGACGTTTGGACGCGCGAAAGTGAAGTCTAATTTTTAGCGTAAAAAGTGATCCACCGATCGCTCGCATTTTGCCCATTGATTTATGAATGATGCAGAGCTTTTTTGGAAAGTATTTCCATTTTAAATGTTTTAAAATCAATTATTACGGTACCGCGGGGATACCACTGCAGTTATCTATGTTGTCGGCTAATAACTGCACAATTGATTCGTTCAATATAATTGATTGCAGATTTAAATTGCTTCAATATTCCCATTTACTATCACACCGTATGACTCCATCTATTCCCTTTTACTATCTATGTTCCCGACTGATCAATCGAGTGATTTTTTATTAAAGTTTTAAATAAAATCCGGGAGGTAGCCCCAATGTAAGACTTGTTGCTTTCCTGGCGCACGATGTGAATGAACGCCCTGAGGACGATGGCAGAGTTAGCCAATGAAACGTCGGCTCTGGCTGAACATCTCACCTGGTGGGAAACTAGTGAAGAATTCTTTCACTCAAGTAGTCCCAATTTTTACATTTTTATCTGTCCCCAATTAGAATCCATATTTTTCACCACCATTTCCATTAGCGATGTCCTTTTAACACCATTTTCTGACGGCTGAGTTTAGCGTTTTAGCCACATATTTTAGGTAGTTTGTGGGAGATGTTTCCCTGGATATTATTTTCAAATAGAGACGATGCTATTTTTTTAATTTAAACAGCCGCAAGAAACATAAAGTAAATATTGTAACATTAATGTCGCCTGCGTAAAAGTTGCATGAACAACCAGATCTCCTCTCTTCATATTTCGGAATTAACATCAGTTGTTTCTCTTTGCCTAGCGTTAGAGAGGACTGCTGCAGATGCTACAGCGCAGAACAGAACTTAGAAGTTGTGGCTGCAGTACGTTAGACAGATAGATCTAATGAGGATGTAAATCTGTGACAAACCAGCATGGAATTGGCAATTGAATCTGTATTGCGTGCTTTGGGAAGTTACTCAAGGATGATGCGGCTCTTAGATATTCTATAGAAATATTTTATCAGCCTGATACCAAAAGGGAGGGGATGATAGCTTCTGGAGAAACGTTTATGAGAGCTTTGTATGGTGGAAAGAATAGTTCCTCGCACAAGGATCTCGATGAAATGCGAGTACATTTCTACAGCCGCGCAGTTGCGAAACAGCCTTTACCATCATTGCTCAATCTGGCGACCCTTTCACCATTATCGGCTTGGTGCAAACAACATTCATTGTGCACGTACCATCAGGTATAAATTCTAGTACAACAATTGTATAGAAGTTGGCTAGTGAACAGGGCTAAAGTCAATTGATATTTTCACATTCAAGCTTGGCTCGGTCGTGAGTTATATCCGACAATTGGGGTTTTAAATCATTAAATGGTGTACTTCAGCCTGTACCAACTTAGCTTCCCCTGCCCCGGACTCACTTCTAAATCTAGTGGCATGCAATTGCAAGCAATGTGGGGTCCGATGTGAATGCCGCCAATCTGGTTTATCCTGCTCCAACATGTGCAGGCAATGTACAGGTGTATCATGACTAACTCCAGTTTGCATTATGAAGAAAGCGAAGACGAGGATGACCCATGATGAGAGGTTACAATTTACCTGGTAATAAATGATTTATGGATAAAAAAGACACAAATTACAAAAAATTAAGCTCTTAATTTTATCAGCGGCTTTCTTCCAATAGTTACTCCATCAGAAGTTGACACACAAAAAACGAAAAAGCGAAAAATTGTATTTTTACAAAAAGAAATGGAAGGTTTGGAAACGTGACCTGCGCATAATTATTGTTGATATCGATCAACAAGGGGCAATTTGTCCATTCTATAAAAATCTAAACATGGGCAAGGCCGTAGGCCGAAATGCTATGCGTACGAAATGGGCCAGCTCCGCGCAGTGCGGAACGCGCGACGCCACTCGCTACCCGAACGATTATCTTCACTTAGAGACCACATAGGAGAGAAATAAAAACACTCTTGGAAAGGTAAACCTATACAATACATTTAATTTTGACTAATTCATACATTGATGACGCAAGGGAGAAAATAATTCTACATCAGTGGCGATCATAGGTTACATTTTAACCTTTTCCGTTCAATAATTCATTCTCAACGCGATTTAAAGACACAAGTAGGCATGATAGCACACATTTAGATAACTTGTATTCAATAGAACTCATGTAATACCAAACTGAGTATGATCCAAGTTCAAATAACCGCGCAGCGCCCTCTCCAATTCGCACGCGTTATTTGACCCCTTGACCCCTTTGTGATCCAAAAAATAAGGTGAAGCCCAGGGGTGAGATTCTGGGACTTTTGATATGTTGTTCTCTACATCAAATACTACAGCTGTGCAAATTTTCAGCTTTACATTATTTGTTCTATGTTGAAGCGAATATTTAGCTAAAGTTCCTGGGCTACTACCTTTAACCGGTAGATTGTTCAGATATGAAGTGATCGAAAAGTATGATGGTACGTGGCTGGTATTTTGTCATCATTGGTAAGATGGAATATTTTTCTTTACGACGAGGCAAATTTATCCAATTTTATGTGAAGTGATATCCTGCTCAAACTACCTTAAACTTGATTGGTTCATTGATGAGGGACGTTTGTGAAAGATGAGACTACGGTAGCATTATAACAAGCCGTCTTATTGATCAAAGGCACTATTAAACTGTCCGCAATTAAACTTTCCATCCGGCGACCCAGGAGTACCGCACGTCAAGCACCCTTCATTCTGCCTGAAGGTGGAAATCGGTTTACATTTAAAACGCGTCAAGGGTTTCAATGCGTGAGCATCATTATCAGGTGAATGCAAATATGGGGAACTCTCTTGTATACTGAAGGGAATGAAAGGGAGGAAGAAATTGAAATGAGGAGGGTGGAGGGAGGGGGATCATTGAAAAACTGCCTAAAGGAAATAAGGAGGAAAGGAGGGGTAAGGGAACAGACACTCTTTGACGCCACATGTGTCAGGATCACAAAATATTTTTGAAATTTCGAGTTGTTTCTAGAGCATTGAACTCCCTTCGGAAGCTGCTGCCATGTAAAACGTTGACAATGAAATCACTGTCATGAGCAGTACTAAGAAGGTGTTTGGCAAAGTTGATTCCATTGTCGCAATTGTTTATAAAAGCGCTAAAATTTTCTTTTGTCCTTATATTAAAATCTCTTTAGCTCTCCAACATAGATGTGAAAGACATCTCTCTCCACTGTTGCTGTCGTTACAATTAAGAGCATAAACCCCACTTTTCTTCTTTGAGTCAATAAGGTCCAGGCACTTGACGTACATGTTCGTAAGGTTGTATGGGGCCTTTAAAGAAACAAAATGTTCA
Source organism: Pyrrhosoma nymphula (assembly GCA_963573305.1). Classification (NCBI taxonomy): domain Eukaryota; kingdom Metazoa; phylum Arthropoda; class Insecta; order Odonata; family Coenagrionidae; genus Pyrrhosoma; species Pyrrhosoma nymphula. Next base: position 96,113,334 of record OY754332.1, on the reverse strand, counting down.
TCCTTGGGAAAGTGTTTTACAATTTGGTTTGAAATAGGACCTAGATAACGGATTGAACACCATCTTTACATGATGTCACCTTGAAACTCACGGTTCCTCGGCGAAGAGAAACGGTGCCGGAGAAACTAAACAAATCTGATTTGCGAAGGGAAAAATGTTACTCAAAGTGAACTCTGAAACGTGTCGAGTGGCGGCATGAAATATGGATTGGTTTTAAGTGTAATGGAATTGGAGGTTAGATCAATTCACATTGATTACACGGAATAATGATCAATACCCGGCGATTGCTGGATATTGAAGTTTAAACTCAGTTGTTTCTGCAGATATGGAGAGGTTCGTAGTTGAATATCAGCAAAAGACTTGAAAGAAAACCGCCATGCGCAGTTTGTGTACAGTGCGGAAGACCGATGATTTATCGCCTATTTCTTGCCTGTTGAATGAATGCATTTTGCGGACATTTAATTTTGGCGTAAAGGTGAGGGATATTACTTCAGCCGTAGACCACCTTACCGAAAGCCGTAACCGTAAGTATTGTCGTAAATTTTCCAGTACGTCAGCACGAGAAGAGTTTTCGAAAGAGCAGTTAATGGAATTTGTTACGACTGCCTCCGCATCGCGAAATAACGCGACTTCAGCTTGCTTACATGGTGAAGAATGGAAAATAAATTCAAGCCACTCATCAAGGATAAATTTCCATCTTTTTTCTCCAGGTCACTCATTCGCAAATAGATTCTTTTCGGGGCTGTTCCTGGAATATGCATTGACATTCAACTATGTCATTTCTAAGTGACATCAAACAGAGTTAGATAAACCAATAATAATCTATCTATGATACCTGTTTTTTTTTCTTTCACTCTTAGATGTTAAACACTCATGATAAATAAGGATGCCGCCAAGCAATAGTCTACCCCATTGCCCAATCACTAATGCTTCTCCTTTAAAAAGGTTCTCCTCAACAATTATATTTACCAGAAAACCCCACCATTTTCGTCGCTTTATCGAATGACTTAGCAACTTTTGAACTCTTTATGATATATGATATGAACAATTCCTCAGTCTATCTGCATTGCATCCTCCTTAATTCAACTCCTTTCGAATTCAATATACCATCTTTCAAAAACTTTTCAATTTCTCTTTTCAAAAAGATTACTGCAAATCAAGCCCTCCCACCGTTTCCATAACAGTAAAATCTAAATTCTCCCTCTTTGATTTCCTAAATATTAGTCATGAACGGAGTGGGGAATTAACTCCACTGGTTAACTTATTGTGCAAAGGTGGTCGTGTCTTGAGACCGCTTATTTCTCGGTTGAAAAGTACATTTTACTATGCCTGCAATGCATTTAAGAACTTAAATCTAAATTTAGATACCTTTTATGAGCTTGATAATTTAAGCTTTGATGAAACATGCCTTTCTATAGGGATTGAAATTAGTTTACTCCGAATATCGGAGTTCCAGACAAGTGACACGCCAACTAGCGGAGAAAACTGTAATCACTAATACGGGTATAGCTGATAGCGAGTGGTGTAGCTGCTGTAGTGCTGGGAGTGAGACAATTTACCTTTTCTAGAAATGCAGAATACGCCGATGACATTTTCACCTAAAAAGGTGAAATCAAATAAAAATTGTTGCGTTCCGCAATGCTCATCTAAGGCTTGCAGAGACACGAGGGTAAGATTCCATGAGTTCCCTAGACCTGGGGGCTTATTCTCTAAGTCGAAGCATCGGAGCTTTCTGGCGAAAAGATGCTTCAATAAGCTACTTGCTCCCATCGGTATTCTCTATCATTCTCTACAGGAGAAAGAGAAGGCAGAAGCTACCGGTAGCATATTAGGCTTCCACCCATATTCTGTAAATGTCACGAAGCTACTTCCGTAGCCCCAATAAGCTCCCACGGTAGCGCGGCCTCCGAATACCCTGCTTAAATATTGGTCATTTGATTACGCTTATCTATTTATAATTATTCAACTCACGGGTATGTTTCTTACATTTATTAAATGCGCATTCCTTGCACTTTCACTGGGTTACTTTGTCATTTTCGCCATTAGCGGGATTTTTCACAAAAAAAAACATATTAACTGGAGTGACGGAAAGCCATATTTACCTTCAGTGAGTTACATGATTCCAGCCCATAATGGGATACTTATTGGGCCGTGGTAGCGTGTATCACCTTCGCATTTCGTTTGAAAGTTTCATCTTCGTATATTATTTAAATGATTTAGATTTATGCATAATAATACTTAGATGAAAATGCGAGAAAACAAATTTTTTAAAAACATTTCATTGATAGGAGGTCCATCCTTGGACCCCCTCCGGACTTCTATGGAGGTTTTTTAATTATAGAGGTTCATTGACATGACCCTTCGTTGAACTACGACCTTGACGTGGTAGAAGGGCTTGTGCGTTCCAATGACCCCTAGAGCTGGACTGGCAGGAGTAAGTACATTGCTCCTGGTAGGGCCACCCATGCCAGATAGGTCGAAGGGTAGGAGCCAGACGAAAGGTAGTTCCGTGATGGTGTCATGTTAAAAATACCGTTGAGTCGCGTGGGAATACTTCTCAACTATCACTTCCCAGAACATGAAAGTCATTCAAAGAGAATTGATTCCTGTCAACTACGGGACGCCGCCCACTAGGGCGGACCGAAGTTTCTGATAAATGACTAGTATGAAAGTAATTTATAATTAATCATCTAAGCCTGTGTTAGCGTCAATTGAAACTACAACTTATAAAAAAACTTACCTATTTAAATACCACAGCACAGCGGCTACGTGCTTGCACTTCTCTGACTGTCCAGCTTTACAGGAGCAGTCGAATTTCTTTATCACTATTTTCTCATCCGGACTTAAACCGAGAAACCCGTTTATTTGCAGCGGCTCTTTGGTTAAGACTAAATAACTAGTTTAAACTATTGGTAGAGTCACAACCACATATGCAAATGTTTCTCTCATGTACCTACACTTTACAGTATTGTCTCCCCCTGCTACTCTGATTCTGAGATATGTTCAGTAAAGGGAGAGACCTTCCTTCTTTTATTGCAATTTTCTCTTCTATAGAAAGTGAAGAAAAATTAGTCCCTCTCAGAAAATTGACACAATTCATCGTTTAGAGGGAGGAAAACTGTTCACAAACACGTAAAACAGAAGGTGCACGCACAGACCACGTAACACGCAGTCATAACTCGTGAAACTAAACATGTTGTCTGGTTGCAAAGTACAGATTCTAAAATGCACAATATTAAACCATGTTACGGGTATAGTTAGCCGTAAACACTGTACAAATTGTATCACTGTATTAAACAGGGTCCTGACTCCTAGTGGTGAGAAGCTCCTCGTTAGATGGCGGAAGAGCTTCTCTGCAGCTGCGCTTAATGTCGGCCTAGTTAGGAATTCATTCCTCCGAATGAAGCCATTCTCGTTAGACATCGGCAATCTTTGTCCGTCGCTGCGTCGTAGACCAGTTAGCGGCCCATTCATAAGTAAAGCCATATATGCCAATAAATAGTTAAAACTTCTCCTGTTTGGAGAACAAGGGCCATAATTTTAAGTTCGGTGTCACTTCGATGTTGAACCCCCACCACCAACACCAGTCCAGCGTTTAACACACACTCTCCTTCAACAATATTTCTTCGGCTGGAATTCTCGCCCAAATATTGCAGTATTTCATCGAACGAAATGAAAACTTTAGCACTCATGACTTCAAATTACTAAATCACGGTATACACTTCCACCTTATCTCGGGGCAAGTATACCCTAATTGACGGCCATATTGAATTATGACGTCAGCGATCACAGCGCCGCTAGTGGTGATTTCATTTCCGATATTCGTTTCCGATTACAAAATATGTTTTTTTATAAGTTGAAAATAGAAATATTTATAAAAGGCCCATAAAAAGTCGTCACAAACGTTATAAATAGTTGTTGCTCGTGTAATAAAATCATCAACAAGCTGTTAACAAAAAAATTTTACTTTTATAGAATTAATAATAGGATGATTACAAAATATAATTACTGACAAATGCATATTTGGTCGAATCCAATTCCAAATGATATCAAACGAAAGATTTTTCTTCAATTTTAATCACAACTTTCACCTCGGCATAAAAATACAAAATCATAACATCCTGCTTTCGCTGAAATTTTATTCATTTGTCATATTACTCACTAATAACACCGAAAATGCCTTAATTGTATTACTTTTTACAATCAGCTATAGCAAAGTGGTTTCTATAAAATTTCGCCAGTACATATGTTGCTTTAATTCGCATAAAAAGTGTTTTTCAATGTGCTTAAAAACATATACATTTTGGACATCTTAATATGTGGGCGTTGTATTGTTGAAACTTTATCATTTAATGTCATTACTATTATAAAAACCATTCTACCACAGTCATTGCTTTTATCCGATAACGAATTAATAATTCACGACTTCACCTGAATAATGAATATTTAACGTATTTCCTCCAATTAAGTACAATTTAATGATATGGTTTGATTACAGATTTTAATGCAATATTTTATCTAATTCTTGATCAATTTCAAAATTTTTGAGCTTAATTTCGAATTAAATCACATGAAAATAATTCTCTCCGACATTAATGGCTCCTTTCACCTGAAGAACATAAAAACACAATCAAAGGGTATTCGAATCAGTAGCCGTTTCGATAACAATTCATTTCGTTCGTGAATGACACCGAATTATTTTTGCGAATAATTTACGTGGAATTTTATAACTCTGCCACCGTTTGGGAATATGGTAGGTGGCTGAGTGCTTACGCTATACGTCATTTTTAATCTTCTTCCTCGCTCATTTCATCCATTCAGTGAGAACTACGATGATCGATGTGGTCACGGGGGCTATATATCATTGTACTTCAAAGTCCTACTTTTCCGAGTTGCACATTTGTTTTACGACGTTACTTTTCATGGTGTTGGAGCGATGTTACATGCCTGCTGTGATCTAAGCCCTGGTATTGTTGAAATTTATTTCATGTCTCCAGTCATTTGGGATACAAGAGCACCCAACGTGTGTTGGATTACTTATTGTCCGTCACGATAAAACTTTTACGTCCACCCTACGTATAAAAGTTGTAGTTTCAGGCTTAATTTTTTGGAATAACATCATAAATGAAAATGACTGGCAATTTTCCACAAGAATATATTTAAAAAACGACCGGTTTCAGTGTACAACACCATCACCTGATGATGGTGTTGTACACTGAAACCGGTCGTTTTTTAAATATATTCTTGTGGAAAATTGCCAGTCATTTTCATTTATCCACCCTACGTGTTTACAAGGGTACTTTGACTATTTTCTACACAGTCCTCTGGAATGTAATATGGTGTGATTGTTATGTATTATGATGTATTGCATGCAATGTTTTGGGGTAGGTACATGCAGCATTTGAAGAACACATTTATTTTAAAATTTCAGTAGTCTAGGAGCTATCATCATTTGAATAAATATCTCTAGAAATTTAATTTCGTTTTCTTATGGTTTTAAATTCAACATTTTTTTCTTCCATTCATCAGGTTACTGTGGAATATACTGATTTTTAATTTTGCAAGATTTTAGTTTTTTCAACACTCAGTAAGGAGAACTGTCCCTTCATGCAGAGAATGTTTTTTTTCAGATTCAGGCTCAACGTGCTTTAAGCAGGCATGACGAATACAAGAGAATGAGGCATTTACCATGTTTTTGTATTTGTTCTATTCATAGTGAACATCCGGCTCTTTGCTTACTTTATACGAAAGAAAAAAGTTAGTATGAGAAATCTCAATACTTCACATTGATTGCAAAATATGATATCGACCTGGGTTTTGACTGTTAAACAGTAATATTCAAGGTATCGTATGTGCTTACCATATTTTTATTCTTTCTTCGAAATAGCGTTTCCATGATTTCTGTTCTTTCTTTCTCCTTGCTATCCTTTCAGTATTTTTTCATTCTTTCTCTGTTTTGCCCTTCTTTCTTCTGCTCATATTCCACCTCCTATATTTTTTATTTCCTCCTGAAAATCCTGAAAGTTTTCTTGAATTCATTTTGGTATCATATTTTTTCCCTCTGTTTTATTCATTTAAAAATACCGTTGACTGGCGTGGGAATATCACTTCCCAGAATATGAAAGTCATTAAAAGATGTTCATTGCCTTCAGGTCTGTCCTCACTTGCATGATCCACTTCATTTGAGTTTTAGGGTTTCCGTAAAGGAAGTCAAATACTCCCATTAACTATTTGTTAACCATACACCCTATTCCTATTCCTTGTTCCTATTCCTCATTTAGCCTATTCCTCTTTGTTTTCATGAAGTTCCTTGTCGCTTATCAACATTCATTTTGCATTCTAAAATATTGATCCTATAATTTTCCATAATGCTATCCTTACCTGCTTTTCTACCTCATCGTTTGCTTGGCTCTATTCAATGCAAGACCTTATGACCCTTTAGCAAGACCCTTTAGCTTAATCACTGAATTGCAATGCCTCATTCATGCGAGTTTTTTATAGAAATTATGGATATTCCATATTTTGTGGTTTTGACTGATTGAGTTCCAGTTAGTGTTCTCTGTTAATGAATCCACCCAAGCAATTACTTTCCTTTTCACATCGGGCTTGCTTGTGGCAAAGACAATGTTTCTTGAGGCAATATGTGCATTATACCTACTCATGGGTTCAGAAAAATACTTACCCATGAGATTACATTGAGACTGCTTGAGTTTAAAAATATAATAAATTAAAAATTTTCGTTTTCGATTAAATAATACCACTTTATTATATGTTGTTTAAAAAATAGATCTTTATTAGCCTAATCCATTAAAATAAAAAAATAAATGTTCCAACCTGCTCTTTTGCTGACAAATTTATTTTCAATTAACATTGTTTTCCTGCCAGTGGATCTAATTGCACCACCATTGAAATAACTCATTTTAATTTCAATTATGCTGGTTCTTTTTCTAATAACTCAAAAGAGAGATGGATAGGTTCGTTAATTTTATTCTAATTCTATTCTATTGGAGAATTCACTTCTTATAAACTGTTCTTAGCGGAGATGGCTTTTGTATGAGATACAAAAATACTATTTTTTCTCCATCTTTCACTCATTCCCGCATTCAACACCAGGTGTTTTTTTTAAGTTCAATTTGAGAAAACATCTCTTAAAGAGGTAACATTCTGTTGTCCATGCCAAGAAAAGGACACGCTTTTCTATAAGTAGCCGGAATGTAAAGGGAATGACAATTGAGTGCTTTCCCGGACAGCCACCTTAATTGTTGTGCATCCTCTTAGAAAGTGAATAATTACGAAATGTCATGAATGTGTGAATAAGAGTTATTTGGGGTGGGCATAACGCGGCAGGAAGACGGAGAGCAGAGTATCGTCATCTCATTCCACTTCCTCATAATTTCCAGTTTCATTTAAGATTTGCACAAGTCTAGAGCCTTGAATAACTTAAAGAATAAAAGAACAGCATCGCAAACCACAGACGCTAGCAAGGAGTTGCGAAAACGTTAGTCGTGAACAATGAAACGTATTCTGTCGTTGGTTGTTTTTCTTATTTACTTTTCTGATCCCTTTGTCCTCCTATTATTTGGGTAAACGAGTACCATAAGGCCTCTTCCATTCTACGGCTTCTCACGGGATGAAATTTATGCTTTACTTACTGCAACCACGCACATCCTTTCACTCACTTGACTCTTGACTCCAATTGCAATTACTGTCGGAATTATCTCCTAGAATTAGTCAAAAGAATTTTTACCCGGCCACTTAATTTCATACCCATTTACCCCAGCATTTATGAACTTCAAAGATACAGTAATATCTATAAGTAATCCGGAAATTGATTATGCAGGTTGGTCTGTGCTGTAGGGTTGAAATTTTCATTTAAACTAAGCCGTAATATGATTTTGACAAATTATTGACGTGAGTCCATTACATGCACCTTAACTTGTCATCACTTATATATTTATTTCAATTGTATCAGGAGTGTTTTCCACCTATCGCCGCAGCCACTTATATTTAAGTTAATAAGAGTTATCAATCGCTAATTAATTCCCTTTCACCGATATTTTATTTTACCATCAAAACCTTTGAATGAAATGTCCGGTACGTCCTTTCAAAATAATTTTCGGGTGAAATTGTTCAGTGAATCATACTTGATTATTCTGAAAACTATGTTTTACACATACACTTTAATTCTTTTACGATTACTCAAGCAACATTTATTTATTGATTAAGTACCTGGATAAGAAGTTTCGGTTAAGATGGGAGGTTAAAACTATCAATTACTCATTTGTGACCCTTTATGAATATATTTTAATCCAATCTATGCATTCAAAGTTTAAGCCATATAGCGAAATCGGTTTCATATTATGCCTAGGTGCTGAATGACTTTTATTACTTAGTAGCTAAGTGTAAAAGGTGAAGGTATCACATGGTTTAAAAAAAATAGAAGCACAATTGAACTAATGCATTATATTTCTCATATTAAGGCTCTATCTAAATTAATACTGCCGTTCAATCATTCCCGACCATTCATCAATTTTTAATTATTTCAACTGAATCAAATACCAATTCATTCTTCAACTGTCATCCACACATGCTTAAATATCTGAGAGGCGCGCTTCTGGGCCCATTGCATTTACAGGGAACTTCTGAAACCAGTTTGAAGAAAGCCCAAGAAAAGCTGACGATTTAATGTGCTATGTTAGGGTCTTAATTCTGTACCAAGCGTTCAAGGGGTATAGGATAGAAATTAGATGGCCATTATAGGACTATGCGTGAGCAAGCTTTAAGAGATGGATTTGAGTAGCCGGTGCCTGGTTTCAGAAACAAACTTCCAAGCAGTATTAGAATGTTTGTCAATGGATATCTTTCCATTATTTGCGAGTGCAGAATGGAGTTTTGTTTCCCCCGGGATATGTTCGCTCATGTCTCGTCGGATGAACTTTATTAGCGAAGATAGATGTAATCACTCCCCGGGCTCTGTCAGCACGCTCAGTGCACCACACTGTTTAAGGGCCGAGTATCCCCCATAATGGAAGACGGATATCTATGTTATCTGAGTGTTTTCCCTCGGCCGCCCAAACCACTGCACTCCTCCGCACCGAAAAAGCCGGCATTCCTCTGCTCCCTCCCGGGAGGGGATTCCGCATGAGCGCTCCCCCTCCCTCTCTGGCCCCCATCACCACCGCCCACCCCTTGTCCCAGGGTGCGGAGAGCGGCTCAAATCCCTTCTTCACTCTCCCTCCCCTCACTAAACCCTTAGAAAAATCCCACCCCCCTCCTCCCCACCTCCCTGTCGGGGTCTTCCGCATTTTCGCGAGTATTTACCGTCAAACCCCCCTCACCGCGACGTCATCCTTCTCTTATCCCCCGTGATTTAGAGGCATTGCGCCGATGTTTTAAATAAAACGAAATGGCAAGGCATTAGGCACGAGATGCCTTCTTATGTACAAGTGTGATAGAGAGCGAAATTGGTGTTCATTGTTGTTGTAATTGTGTGGAAAGTAATAATGCAAGGTCAAGTATAATACTTTGAGTTTGAGAGAGAGAGAGGAAAAAAACGTATCTTTCCACTGATTTTTAATGATGGTAGTTACAAGGCACAACTAGTTCCAACGCCAAGGCGTCATCTTCACGTGATAAGTTCGTTATGACTCCCATGTGTCGGAACAAGTTGTGCCTTCTAACTATTAATATTAAAAATCAGTGGGAAGATAAAAAGTTTTAACACTCACTTAAAAAATTAATTTCCACATTCTTAAGCCTGAAACTTTCGAACTTATAATACTTTGAAAACATATTATACCTAAATACCCATCACAGAGTTCCCTCTCGGGGTGAGCAGTGAAAAAATTAAGCCATTACACTAATCACTCATCTTTCTTTAATATGCCTCGTAATTCGATTCTCATCAATTTTCTCGGCGAGGCCAAACCAAGGTGTGGCCAAAAAAAAAACTTTCACGCATGCCCATTTCACGCATGTCAATTCCACATTATTTCTAACCATATCCTTTCTGCTTTTACTGCGAACATTTCTCAGACACCCCATATCCACTGCATTTAGCCTTCTCTTATGTTTATCCTGACAAACCCAGGCTTAGCTATCATAAAATAAAGTGGGAAGGTGTACACTGTTGTGTTCTCCAATTCTTACTTATTTAGACATTCCTGTTAAAAATATCTTAATCCCATCATTTTATTTACCACCAGTTGAAATTCAATAAAAATTTAAAAAACTGATGGTATACTAATGCCCACCTTCTTTTCGTAGATTTTAAAAAAGCATACGACTGTATAAATCGTGAATAGCTATGGGACAGACTAAGAGTAGAGGGTATACCTGAAAAGGTAATTAGACTGGCAGGAATGTTCATAGATGAATCGAAATGTAAGTTTAAAATAAATAACGCATTTTCAGAAACTTTCAAAGTATATGTAGGGGTCTGAAAAGGAGACGGTTTGTCACCGCTACTGTTTAATTTGGCAATAGAAGGAACACTGAGATAGACAAAAGAGTTAAATGAAGGCTTGTTAGTGGGCACCAAAGTCAATGTACTGGCATTCGCAGATGACGTCGCCTTGCTAGCAGAAGACGAGGATTGCCCCAAAAACCTGGCTACGGACTTGCTATCTCAAGCAAGACTAGTGGGGCTAGAAGTAAGTTAAGAAAAAACCAAATATCTAAAAGTAGGACGAAACCCAGAAGGAATAGCCAACTTGGAATTTAACACGCACAAATTTCAAAGAAGTAAGGATTTTAATTACCTCGTTGTGCCTCTGTTGACCAATACAACAATGAAGAATCTGGAATAGAAACAAGACTTTTAAATGGAAACAAATGCTATTGGGCATTACAAAAAATATTAAGGAACAAAATTCTATCAAGAAAGACTAAAGAAACAGTCTACAAAACAATTATAAGGCCAGTAGTCCTATATGGCTCAGAGATATGGGCAATAAGTAAAAAGACGGAAAAGAAACTTATCACCTTTGAAAATATAATACTTAGGATAATATATGGACCAGTAAAAGAAGAGGAACAGTGGCGAATTAGGAATAACAAGGAGCTTAGAGAACTCTACAAGGAAGCAGACATAGTGGCAGAAGCAAAATGTAGAAGACTGAGATAGGCGGGCCATGTAAATAGAAGAAAGGATAGTTCATTATTGAAAACCATAATGAAGGGGAGACCAACAGGAAAAAAACCTCTAGGAAGCCCAAGACTGAGGTGGACCGACCAGATGCTGAGGGACACGAGGAAAATAGGAGCGGATGAAAACACCAAGCAGGACAGGCCGAGGTGGAGACAAGCGGTTGACGAGGTAAAAAACCTCTTACGGTTTGAATGGCCACCTAAGTAAGTAAATAAGTATACTAATGCGATGGGTTTATATCGGTAATCTCATTTCAGGACGCAATATTTGGACAAAAAATTAAGTTGGCTTGGTGTTCCTCTAGATGGAACTTTACCATGAAGCGACTGCGCCATCCATATCAGAGCAACCTTGGTGCCTGGCACAGTTTTGCTGCTTAACCTTTGCATACATAATGCTCAACTCGTGCATGTTTTACGAAAAAATGCAACGGAGGGAAATGCCAGGAATATTTAAGATTCCAAGAAATGAGAAGATTCAGATTCCTTCCTTCCCTCTCTCATGGAGTAACTTTTTCTCAGTGTTGTAAATAATGCCAAACCATGGACAAGAAATGAAAAAAATACTCTCGTCTTATTCTGCGAGTATTTTAATTTGATGTGTCTCGCTTCAATGCATAGCTGACCTCTCAGGTACTGGCTAAAGATGACAACTGGTGGCACTGAATGTATTTATCCTCAGAATGAGACAAGCGCTTTTAGCTTTCCATCGACATGTAACTCCACCGAGTTGAAAGGGAGGCCAATGAATTCTTTTCACAAGGCGGAAAAGAACAAGAAGCAAAGTACATACATAAAAGACGTGTTCGCAGGTTTTCATCAGTCTACTGCGACAGGGATGGGGAGAATGATGCAGCATTCGGAGAGTGTGTGATGCCTGCCTCGTGCGCGTTTATTTGCACATGGCGCTCTCCTCCTTGGCGAGAAAATGAAGACGAGAGAGCGGCGTGGTGGAGCGTATAGCGGTTGCAGTAGCAGGACTACAGGGGTGGGAAGAGGAATACTCTTTCCAAATGAACATTCTGGAAAATAATTGGACTTCCTGCAATCGATCCCAGGATTCCTCATCACTTAGCCTCAATTCCTTCCCCGCACCACTTGGAAAGATTCTAAAGAGCGAGTCAACATTTCAGACAACACCGGCGTAGTCGGACGCATGGAGTAATTTTTTCGTAAGATTCTTCGTGGCGTCTTAACTAGATTAAACTGATGGTGAGCACCTTATTACATAGGCACGAATGAATCTGATGGCAATGCATGCATTTGTGCATGAAGCCGTTCAGAAACATGTTTATTGTTATAAAGGTAATCTACCGGTTGAGGTAGGTTTAAATGGAAGAGAGTATAACTCCTCTAGATTTTTAGAAGTGTAGATCCTACCTCTCTACATCCGGCCCATGAAACCTGTTTTATTTATTCCCCTTTCCCGTTTACCCAGCATCCTCTCCTCGATCACGGGTTTCAGCAACCCTTCGCCTCTCATTACCCCTTCCAACCACCTACTCTGCCTCCTCCCAATTTCCTCTTTTTAATCACTACACCAAGCACTTCCTAATTTATCTTCCCTTCCGTCCTCCGCACCATCCCCATTCTCCTCCACACCCACATCTCAAACGTCTACAGTCTATTCTCATCTTCCTTTCCCAGATTTCACGTTTTTGCTACATACAACGCTACACACCATATTAAAGTCTTCGCCAATCTCTTCCTTGCATCCTTACCCATGGTTCCCGTCATTAATTTCCTCCATTTACTGCACGTTTCTTTCGATCCGACATATGTCCTTGCTACTATACCTACATGCTCAACGTAGTTTTAATATCTGTGGAGGTAAAGCCTGCCCCATTGATACCTTTATCACGTTATGTAGAAATAAAAATAAAAATTCATATCACATTTCATCTCTTTGTAAATGCAGGTTTTTTCATTAAATTGTAGCGCGTTTGGGAACACTGTTATCCCGCTGATGTTTCACAATGTGATAAATGTTTGTGTAATCTATGCATGGAATAATATTTATTATCTCTTTTATTTTCAGGTAAGCTGCTATTACTGTTGCCGTACTCTAAATCTTTGATGACGATTGGGTGAGTGCAATAAGTTTTAAGCATTTTTCGTTTCATCGTCCATTGTGGCTACGCTTTACGTCAAGATTTATACTCAAGGACCAACGTGCAGCTAAGGAGCTATTGCGGTAGCCTCTACGGTAGTGCAGCTAACCCCGCTAACTCCCCTCCTCTGTAACTGAGGTGTTCTCGAGTAGGGAGTTAACGGGGAGGTGTCGATCATGCGCCCGCCTCCTCACTTTTAATTTGGCTCTGGCAATCGCAGCTGCTGCAATAGCTCGCAAAAATGTCTTACTTATTTTAATCTCCGATTTTCCTACTCTATACAATGCCAATGGAATTTTAAGGATATCTTTATTTTTAAAAACAAATTACAAACTGCAAATTCAGTAAATAAAAAAGTAACGGTTCAGTTAACTGAAGAGGACTGAGGCAATCAAGGAGCATCATTTAAATTATACATTCATAACTAATGTGAGTAGGTACTGTGTTTCCGTGCCAAATTCCATGAGCAAAGGTGAAGTGTCTCGAAGAATATAAGATGCAAATTTTAGAAAGCAGGTTATGGATGTATCTAATAAATTCGATAAATTTTCCGAAAAGATCAGGCTTGATTGTAAGAACAGTAGTTACTAGCGCAGGAAAAAGTAAAAAACGCTAACACCGTGTTAACCTCTTCAGGGACAATTTTTTCATTATTATTAATTTGAACAATTTTTTTTCTACATTATGTTATACACTTTACAATCCTATTAAAAGTGAGTTTTTTGCGCATTTTCATCGGAACATAATGGACACGAACGTGTATTCTTCCCGTTACAGGACCTCATTTTCTCCCATAGACTTAACATACTGTAAATGGCCACATATGTGGCAGTATCCCTGAAGAGGTGCGAAAGCACTCGTGACCGAAGAATATTTCCACCTCTGCCGAATACGGCGATGAAATTCGCAGAAATTGCATTGCGAAATAAATTAAAAAATCTCTCCAAGTCCTTCAAAAATTGCTTCTGGGATAAGGAAGCCCGAGTACCGTAGTGGTCTGTTCATTGGCCCGGCAAGCCAAAGGTCCTCGGTTCATTTCCCAGTCCTGATGGATTCACTCCCTAGTCAATTTCTACGCATAACCTATATAAATATATAAATAGGCACACACCTTTTTTTCTCATTTCCTCTCCGTAAATCCTCCGAGATTTAGCCCCTGCTCGGTCCGCCTCTCCCGAAATGAGATTTCAAATTCCTCTCCTCCGCCTCCCCTTGCCTCACCCCACCTCACCCGCCGTTGTGGCGGCCGCTCCCGCGGCTGCGGCGGTGGCGGCCGAAGTGCGGGGGGCGCCGCACCGGGTGCGGTGCGGCGGGCGGCGAGGACGCGACCTTCACCCTCCCCCACGCCCCGCTGCCTCCTCCGCGTGGCTTCCGCTCGAAATTCGATTCCGACTCCTCTTCCTAATTGTTTATGCTTTTATTAAACCTTTCCAATCCCCGCTCTCCTCCCTTGAGATGTGCGGAATTCGAGTGAATGAGGAAGTAATAACGTGCGCCCCACCGAGGTCCCCCTTGCGTCCTCCCCACCTCTCCCGAGGTCTCCGTCCTCAGACCAGTGGATTTGGATCTCCCCTTAATTACTGTCAGCCCTATTTTGTGAATATGCCTTCATGAAATAGCTTGTTTAATATATTGATGTCCATGAAGTGGTTCTAAGGAGCCTTTCCCGAATTGTCTGTCTCTACAGGCAGTTTTCTGTCTTTTTTTAGGAGTTAGGTGGGAGAGGAGAGACTACCAAGTATGAATACCACCCCAGCAAAGACATTTATTTCTACCTACCTGCCTACCTATTCTTTGTACCTATCTACTGTCATCTATTCATATTTTATTATTATACTGCCCCTTTCCACATGCAGAGCGTGATAGCCACTCAGATTGGTTTCTTCAAAAAGTTTATTTTCTCCCAGTCAGCTCACCTGCGTGCAAATATTGAGATGCTTCCATTATTTGTTTTGGATGCTCTTCATTGTTTAGAATTCACTAACAATCTATGAGCTATTGACAAAGAATTGTTGTTTTTTAGCCTTAGGTACATGACGAGCAGTTAAGAGGGTATAAAAAGGAAATGGTGGTTCCTTTCGGGAATAGTTCCAAAGTATAATTGTCGTACATGAAATAGACATTGTCATTTTTGTAGTTATATACCGCATTATTGAGCTTGAATTGCGATATAAAAATTAACAGTGTGAAAATTAGTCAACTCATTTCACGTATTCCCAGTGATTTTTTTATTAAATCCAAATATTACGTACTTACAAAAATATACTTAAAAAATGGCGATACTTGAAATATTTCCTTTCAAAGGCACTGTTATCACACCACCTTCGTAATTACAGTTCTAACTGAGTACAGGTACAGCAGTCATTTAATTAAAATGGGTTCATGAAAAAAATATTTAAAAAGCCTCACACTTAAATGCACGCTTTGAAGCGGACGTTGCTCCAATAACGCCAGGGTTTAACCCCAAGCTTCGCCTTTGCCAATTCCTCTCTCTTAGCCGTGCCCCCTTGCCTTTAATTAATCCAACCCTCTCTTGCATTCCCCAAGTCCCTCCCCTCCCGCCATCCCTCGTCCTTAATCTTTCGCCGTTTCCCCCTTATCTTCACGGTAGAGCAACGATTATCGGGTCCATGATTATCCACATGTCCACTTAGCTGGACCCGAGCGATTAATCTGATTTAAGAGGGAAAGAGCGAGGCCAAAGAATATATGTATATATATGAATACGTATAGTATTTGTGTCAGCGGTTAAGAGTTCCGTATCACAGACTTCCCCTTATGTTCCGTTTCCATCACTAATTTTTTTACCATGGTCACTCTCTACTTACGCAATGCAAGTAATGGCAACGCTCGAAAACGCCTACCATCCAACTAAGGTTAGGCTACCGTGGTAATTCCCCACCAAGGGTAGCTTTTCTTAGTGCGAACGCAGGGAAGGCAACACCCTGGTAAGATGGAACTATGGGGAAAAAGTTGAGTCACGAAAAGCTTTGGGGTATCTCTTTGAGTGCCGGATTTTAATAAATCGTCCTTAAAAGATGCACAGTATGTATTCATAGTTTCAATATGGAAACCTACATGATAAATACATTTCTTATGTGAAAAATAGACTATTTTATAATTTTGGAAGTTCTGATGGTTACTTCATCTCCTGTAGTAGTATTCGAACTCGCATCTCTTCGTTTTTTTAACCATGCACCACAGACTGTGAAATTCACCGTGAAAAAATAATTTAAATTCACCGGGACTCAAACCTGGATCTCCCAACTGCCGGTCAGGTGTGCTAGCCAGTTACTCCACCAAGCCATCTTTACTCAAGGCGTATTATAGCGGAGGTTTATGTCAACTAGGTGTTCTCGTCTCAAGTCCACGTTTAGTCCAAGTGGACCGAAAAGCTAATGAGTAATTTCGATCGGTCAAATTCGTCTTCATTAGCAATTGCGATGGCGATTTGAACATGTCGTTGATTTTTGTTATTCTTCTGTAACAGGCATGAAGTCCTGCACCTTTAACTATCTTTCGTCGATTTTCTTTCGAATTGAAACGCATGGAATTGTGGTAGTTTCTACGTCACAAAGCGAGTACGTTATCATGGAAAGACGTAACCAGTTGAAACTCAGGTTGGTTTCGAAAGCAAATTTTACCATGAAAAAATGTTATCAATGGAAATGAGGCATTAGAACCTTGGAAGTTACGATCATTTATGTTTATTATGGTGACTCACATACTAACTCCAGATCAATTACATTTTAAGCGTTTTCAATCACTTTAGGACAGCATTGGTTTATCACGGATCTCGGATAATAAAAATGGGAGATTTTTTCTACACCACATGCCCTCTCTTTTCTCGTACTATCGTCGTAAGTTCTTTTTACGATGAATCAATAACAAAGGAGGGCAACTGCGTAGAGATTTATGATTTTAAATGAATTCCATGCAACAAATCTTTCGGGTCATTGGAGAAAAGATGAATCACCGCTGAGTAAGGTGCAAGTTTCTACGGATACAATTTGTGACTCCTATCAGGGAGCGCTTTCAACTTTCATGTTACGTGAGACCACACCAAGAATAATTTCTCCTTTTTTCATGTCATTCAAACTACATTCTTCCATCTTCTTATCACTGGATAGCTATTCCATAGATTGCACTGCCTTCATCCTCAATTTTAACGTGGTGATAGACAGAATAAACGTTTTTTTTCTTCTCCGTGACTTCTGCATTTCATTTATGCTACGATATTTTCGTGAGTGATTATTTGTTTTATAAACTCACCTAGAGTAAATCATAAGTCAAGGCTCGGTTAAATTACACCTGCTTAACGTTAAATGCAGGACTACGCTGTGTTTAAGCAAGCTATTAAATGAGAATTTTGGTTTAGCATATTACATCCGATTGTTGCGTAGTTGACGTGAGCGATATCGGTATGATAAAATATTACCTCCGGTTTTAATTTGGAGAAAATATTTAAAAATAGACTATAAATCCGGGTCCATGTAGGTCAATTTTGCCTAATCCTGGTTGTAATTGTCTTACGCCTCGTTCGTTTTACTAGGTTCCTACAGTGGTATTCCATTACAAGAGAAAGAGTTAGTAATGCGAGCGCTAGTTTGGTGCCGACCATAGTAATCTTTGCTACCCGGGTAAACCTACCATGGTTATTTATTTCCGGAGAAGTTTTCTGCCATCCAAAAAAGCGTTCGTAACAATGGTCAAGTGACCCAATTTTCATCCTCATAAAGTGACTGGGAGATGATGAGAAACGAATATGGTGCACATCAAAGGCAGTAAATGCCAGTTGTAATGGAAGTTGGTGATTGAAGACAGGTGCGAATGCGGGTAGAACTTAACAGCGCTATATGCAATGGTAAAAAGGTAGTGGAGCGTACGGAGTATTAGCGTTCTAAATATGGGACAAGTGAATCTGGAACAATGGATCAGTTTTTCTCCACCACTTTGAAGAGAATATACTTTTCCATCACACTCCGGAGGAGAATGAAATTTGCTCCCTTGGTGATCGCCGTCGCTTGTCGGGTCCCATTCCCTCCCGAGTGTCACACCTGTTCGGACCACTTCCTCCGTGCCCCGTCGCCACCCCCCGTCCACTCTCAGGCCGCTGCCCCCTCCTGCCCCCACAAAATCCTATCCAACCCACCCACGTCGTCTATAACAGCCCCCTCGCCCCAACCACTCGCAGGCCCCTTCTCCAGTGGGGCGGAGAAACTCTCAACACTCAATTTCGCTCCAATTTATGAAAGAATAAAATCAATCAATCGACCTTTTTCCCTCTCACCCGACACTGCCTCCCCTTCTGAAGGGCTGAAGGGGGAGATCGGCGTTTCCCTCCCCCGTAGGCGTCCCTTTCCCCTCGAGGACCAAAAACTCCCTCCCACGACAACGGAGGAGGTATCGCGTCGGTGCGGCGGCTAAATGCGCCTACTCGCTTCTCATCCGAATCCGAGCAGCGGCGGATATTTTCTCGCTAGAATCCCCGTCCCAACCAAGGTGCCACGGTGGGGGCACTTCAAGTGAAGTGCACTGTCCACCTGATGATGAACAGGTACAATGAAAAGGGAGAATCATCAACTATCTACAATAAAGCTAATTTATTGATATTCTTCTTTTGCACAGTGTCATTTTGAATATTCTAAACTACAATACAAAATTTACCCTCCCGTAAAAATCCATAAATGTCTTCGGAAAAACGAAAATCACGTGCCATCGGTGTTCAAAGGTGAGTGGTTATTACGTATAAGTGTTCACAGAACGAAGTGTAAGTAAGTGTGGGTGTTATCGAATTGGTGTGGTGACTAGAGTATTGGGCTCCCATCCCGATAGCCTGGGTTTAAATCTCGGCATTGGCTGATATTTCTCGCTGAAATCTCGCCTCCTACTTGGGAACCGTGTGGAGAGCACTTCAAAGTACAATACTTCGTCCGTCGGATGGGACGTTCAACCGTGGACCCCTTGGCTCCTTTGGTAAAGAGTAGGCTAACGCATCCGCCGGGTTTCTCTCCATCCTGCCTCCCATTCCTTTAAAAACCATCCCCTCTTTGTCCTCAATGACGCAAATAATCTCAGTTGTAATCACCTAAATAATACCACCCACAGCACTGTTTAAAATAATTTCCATTCTTGATCGTAATGTAATTAACGAACGCTATAAATCGCCTTAAGCCGCTGCCAAGGAAGACTGGCATTAAAATCTAAGTGAATTAATTCGATTTAGAAGAAAATCTCATGGAAACAGAAAAGGGAAAATGCTTAAGGCTTTTCGAACGGCAATAAATCAACGATGAATTCACTAAAAATGAAAAGGGAAAATTATCCGAAATCGATTTTTCACAAGCTTAATTATTAATCTCCTTCTTTCAGAGCGTTTTTTTAAATATCTCAGAATACACCGGCCGCCCTACCTGGTTATCATTTTCTAGTGACAGATGCCACCAAATGGTATTTACTGTGACAGAATAGTACGTTTGCTAAAAAAACAGCCCCATTGCAATTTTCAAAGACTCTCCTGCGAGTATAGGTAATCAGATTCAGAAATAATGTTTTATCTGAAGATTACATTCTCTAAATCCTTTGCCAAGCACGTTGTGAGTGCTCCGTCCGTCAGATTGGACGTGTGTCTATGCGCTCGGCTGTTCAGACTCGTTGAGTACGCCCGATGCAGAACTCTGCTATGAACAGAGGTCCTCTGGGGACCTTGGGTTGAAAGGAGGCTATGCTAGGAGGCCATACGCCGGGGGTTTCTCCACCCTTCATCCAGATAATAATCCTTCCCTTGCCATCTGATCAGTCCATCCTCGATGAATAGATGTGATCTAAGTTTGTCTACCCCAAATAATCAACAAACCAACTTGTTTTATGATTGCGTTTGAATGATTTATCTTTATATGCCTCTGAATTGGTCATAGAAAAACCATCTCTTTGTCATCCCGGGGGACTGCGTTTGTTCCTTTCTCTCATTGAACGAGATTCTTGACTGATATTGTGAGCACTCTAGATGGCTACTAATTACTTAGAAGGGTTGCGGGTGCATAAGTCTTTATATTTTACCCTTTGAACAGTAATTAGAGAGAATTTTCGGTGAAAACTCGCGTCTCTGATTGAGTGCCTTGTGGAGAGCACTGCTAGTGTAGCAATCCGTCCGTCGGATGAAAGTTTTAAACTTTGGACCCCTTTGCATTAAAGATTAATCCAAATATTCAACAAATGCAAATGAATGTAGACTTCTATGCATGCATTTCGATTATCTAAGTGACTGAGAGATTAAGAGATTAAAAGAGATTAAAATTATCCCTGTTAAGAGATTAAAATTATCCCTGTCAATGGACACCTGGATTACCGAAATGCATGCATAGGAATCAAAATTATTTTGATTTTTGGAACAATTTGTATTAATATTTAATTTAAATGCACTTGTCAATTGCTCTCTTTTTTCGTTCACAGCAGACTAATTCCGACACCGGGTTTCCTCCACCCTTCCTCCATTTCCAAAACACACCATCCCTTCACCAACCTGCCCATCTATCCTAATTGGGTCAACTGGCCTCAGGTGTTGGTCACATCTCCACATAATCAACGAACCAAAGCGCTCCCCAGTCGGCCATATCCCTCCGGCATTTGGGAACCCTTTGTAGTGCACGACGCTTCCGAATGGAACGCAGAGCTAAGAAACACAACAGGGAAAGGTTTACCCTGGAGATATGCCGCGGAGTTTAATCTCGCCTGATTTGCTCCCAGTTTTTGGTTCACCAAAGTGAAAACTTTTACATGAGTAACTCTGAGGTTATCATCTATTGATGCCATTTTTTGGTTAATCTCTCGAGAAACGAATCAGATAACGTTATACCCTTTCAATTATGATTAATCGCACTTGCCTTGATGAATTTTCTCTTCTTTCTTGGAGTGATATATTTTAGATAATGAAATATTGGTAATATATATGGAGCCGAAAATTTCATTGCTCTCAATTTTATTAAAGACACCAGTTTCACGAAAAAAGCCCATAGGGTCTTACCCAACTGTGGCTATCAATCAACCCTGCTGCTACTGTAACTTGGGCCATTAATCACACGACATGTGCTAGGGATTTTTTCTCTACGCCTTTATTTCACTTGGCGGATAGGGCGCCGGTGAATTAGGAGTAACTACCCGTGATGAATGTTCCTACGTAGGTAAGATAGTTTTAAGCTGCATCGAAAGCTAAGGTTATGTGGCAACTTTACAGAGTCGTGCATTAGATCATTGACTTCTGTAACGCAGGGAAAGTCAACCTGTACAAAGATTAGAATTTTATAAAAAATTGCGTATTGATGTAATAAAGTATTTATAATCTTTATTGCTGGTATTTTTTATGATTAGGTAAAATATAAAACGTAATATACTCGATAGAAAATGGCCTAGCGGAGGAATAATAAAACTTAATCAATATTCTTTTTAGTCAATACCCAATATCTTGCCAATAAGATTAAGAGAAAAGGGATATTAAAACTGTCACGATGCGGCTGATACTTTGTGCTGCCTGTCAAAAGCTATACAACGGTGAGACGGTAGTCAAAGACAGTGCAAGTTGGTGCTTTATACTCAGGTGAGAAAAAATAAGAACGAGTTGAAGCTGTATGGCCAATTTTTTAATTATGTCTTCCTCCCGTCGACTATTCCTTACCAGTATTTCCGAGATCTTACGTCATTTTTTAAGTGTCGAAATTTGTTGGAAGCTGTATTGCGCCATGGCATAATCCTTATCGGCGAGAACAGTTATTTATTAATGTAACTTCAGTTAAAGACCAGAATTTGTATTATATGAGTTTCATCTTTGCTAATGATTGCTTTTGTGGATGCGTCCACAGCTTCGTATTCCGGAACAGCAACTCCAACTGGAACCCAGATATCTTACATAAACTCCTTTAGTACCAAGCGTAATTTTATTAAAATAAAAGGCTCTTCTCTACGAAAAACGTTAATGCCACAACTCTTTTCAGCTCACTAAGCCACCATCGGGTGACTGTTGATATGTGTCAATGTGTGTCAGTCACCCACTACACGCTTCAATATTACTTATAGAGAGCAGCTCTTTTTTTTACCATTTTTGAAAATTCCAAACAGTTATTCCCTTATAATTTTTTCATGTGAAATATTTTACACTTTATACCTCATATAAAAATATTTAGTTTAATGTGAATCTTATCCGAGGGATTGAAAGATTTTGATTGTTTCGTCAATGGTAAATGGAAGTGGCAATGTGCCAAACATTAACATTTTGGCACATTGTCACTCCTAACATTAATATGGCCCTAAAATTTTAAATATCTAAAGATGCCTTGAGGGCAACAGCCAAAAAGATACAATCAAGGGGTATGAGTGCTCATAACTACTTATTGGATCACAGCAAATGGCCAATCTGTCCAAAGGGGGTTTGGGAGAATGTACCGGATTTGTAGCGTTTCTTGAAATGTTTCCCCATCTAAGTAAATATACACCATTCAGCCCAAAATGACATGCACATAATGTTTCGGGTAAATTCTCTCAAGGGTCATTTCCTTTCTTCAAAGTGAATAAACCACGTTGATTCGGAGCTCCCAGCTTCACTAATTCAGGATTTTTCCTCCCTACAATTCTCAAACAGCATCACATCTCTCCTTCACTAACTTTTTCATGTATCTGTGAAGTTTTTAGTCTACTGAAGCCTGTGGGACTACCACACGCGTTTTAGAGAGGCGGTAGGTGGCATAATAATTTTGAAACGGGGACGTTGTTTTAGTGATGACATTGAATTCCTCAGAAATCTGGTGCTCTTTCAAGACCGTATAACGTATGATTATTAGTGTCGAAGAGGTAGGTTAGCTTGGAGGAATTTACTGAACTGCCCAAGACTTTAAACGCTTTCTTCTATTTTATCGTTCTAATGATGTAGAGCACCCGGACATGCTTACAATGTCCATTTGTGCGAGTCGCAAGAGAACTATTTTCCATAAAATATGTTTCGTGTGAAAGTCATGTGTAATCATTCAAAAAATTAAGAATATTTAGGTGATGTAATATTTTAGCTACAAAATTCAAGCCAAGTCTTTTTATTTCTGATGAGTTAGTTACACAAAGCGATTTTATGCTTAATTAGTATCCTAGTTGAACTTAAATATACAAAATGTAGTTCTGTCCACTGAGTGCTTTTACTGCGCGTTTCACTGTGTAAGCATCATACTTAAGTACAATGATTGATTGTACCTGAGGATGATTATTGCCCCTGATGCTCTCGCTTAGGCGCTGAGACGAGCAGTACAAAAAAACATTCAGCGGACAGAACAAACAATAAGTTTTTAATATTTAATTCCGCGATGCTCTTCCACCACATCATGCCAGGCGTAGTGGAAACAATTTGCTCACTGGACACATCTTTTGCGGGACATGGGTCATTTTTGGCCGGCTGCTGCAACAAAATAAACCGCCGTCTCCTTAAATTCCTGCGGAGAGTCTCTGTCTGTCCATGTTTAGTTCCTCTAAACCCTTCCCCTTTAACCAACGAATATTCCGAGTGTTATTAAGTCGATCCACAAATTCGCAAGCATTATTTATTCTCGCACCTCACTTTTTCTAGCCCAATCTCATGTCTTCCAATGCGGTATTTTTTTCGCTTCCTCCGCTCTTATTTAACATTGACTGTTTTGGGTGATAAAAGATGTATTGTTGCTTCGCACGCCACTCGATTGCGGGAAATGGCGTAGCGTGCACACACATGCACGAGCTAGCTTTCGGATTTTTTTTCCAGATGAATCACATTGGAAGTCCCATTCCAACACAATTCCTCGCAAGATAAAAGATTCTTTTAAATCACCACTTGAGCTCTTTCTAGGCGAATGTAACCGCACGTTATCTCGGAAAACAGCTTAGATGAAAGTGCTTCAGAACTAGTGGCAGATGGAAAGACACTTCCATTTCATGATTTATCTTGCCCGAAGAACATAGCGCTTGCTCGCTTCAGCAGATAGTCATTATGAAAAGAATATGATTAAGGCTTATGATTAAGATACTTTATTGATCCATTTTCATTAACATTGGCGGGGCTAATCATGGTATTAGTAGATATAAATCGGTATATAAGATTGAAAAGTGTAGACGTGAGCATAAAGTGTAATCCAATTGAAATTTAGCTGTGAACAAGTACCCAACGCCTTCACTACCGTTTAAGGAAATCCGCTTCACGATATACTTTTCTAACAATTTGAATCCTTATGGAACACAAATTTGACCTTTGATTGAATATTTTTAAACTGGTGCATCTGATAAATTTTATATAATGGTAATGTCATTGGGGAACAAAACGCTGCGTTCTTTTTCATAGTACATTCATTTTGAGATCTAGGTTAGGTCCATCGAGTGAATATTGCAAGCCGCCAATGTTGGACTTTTCTGAAAGTGTTTTGCTGTGAGTAAACTGTTAACCATCAAATAGACTTAATTATCATTTGCACGCGGTCGGAAATTAACGTAATAACTTTTCTGTTTATCGCATTGAAAGATAGAGAAAACAAAACGGATATATCTTTTTATGTGGACGTTCATCAAGTTCACTGCATTAGCTAAATGCGGTACAGCGAGACGCAAACGAAGTGCGACTACTAAAACCAGCAGTATGCCCATAGAAGTGCGCAGACCATTTATTTAGGTGGAGATTGGAATTTTTTTTACTTATCAAAACTCATTCATTCAAGTATTCTACCAGGTGATTGGTAGGTAGTTGGACCCATTCTGCATCCCAACCTCATAGACATTATCTCGCTTTCCCTCCTAAGGATGCCCCGCCATTAGATCCCTCTTCAATTCTTCACATTTTCTAATTCCTCTTATTTCGTCCAGAATTCCTATCCTCTTTCTTCCTCTTCTACGCTTCACCAGTGTTCTCCCCTCTATCACTCTCTTCAACATGCCCTCTCCTCTCAAAACCTCTTCCATCCATCTCTTCTGCCTTTTCCGAACTTCTGCCACAAGCTTCCTCTCCTCTCCAACCATATCCAATACCTCCTCGTTCGTCTTCCTCGCCATCCAGCTCACCTTTTCCATCCTCAAGTCTACGCACATCCTCCCTTCGCAATGACCAAGTTTCCGACCCATATAGCGCCATGACCCAAATAAAGTTTTCACCAGCCTCTTCTTTTCATCTCTTCTCAGACCCCCCCTCATCAATTCCCTTCTCTTCGAAAATGCTTCTTTAGCAAGCGCAATTCTGCATCTGATGTCCTTACCACTAAACCCATTCGCCTCCAAAATACTACCCAGTTACGTAAACTGCTCGACCTGCTGTAGTTTCTGCCCTCCCACCCTTATATTAGGCCCCGCCTTCTTACTTCTAGAAAATCTCATTACTTTCGTTTTCTTGTGGTTGATCTTCATCCCATATTTTTCGCACTGCAACTCTAACGCATTCACCATTGACTGTAACCTCTTGGCAGACGGACTAACCAATGCTTGATCACCTACTAATCTCACTGATTTTATCAGCTCCCCTCCTTCCTTTATTCCTACCTCCTCCTCCCCCCCATGCCTCCATTACCATTTCTTCTGAATACACGTTAAAAAGCAACGGCGATAGTGGGCACCCCTGCCTCACTCCCCGTCCTATCGTGGCCCATCTCGATTCTCCATTGGCTACCCTAACCTGTGCCGTCTGGTTCATATACAAATTCCGAATCAGACGCCTGTCCCTCCAATCGACCCTTAATTTCTTCAGCACTCCCATTAATTTCGTCCATTTCACCCGATCAAATGCCTTCTCGAAATCTACAAAGCATGCAAAAACATCCTGCCCATACTCTAGGTTTCTTTCTACTAGCGTCTTCATCACCGCTATATCGTCTCGCGTTCCCGTCCCTCTCCTAAACCCGAACTGGTCGTCACCGAGGTTTTCATTTGCCTTCTTCTCTAGCCTTCTGTTTATAATTCTCAGTACTACTTTGGCCGCGTGGGATATTAAGCTTATTTTCCTATAGTCTTCGCACGTTTTTGCCTTACTCTTCTTTGGTATAGGAATTAGTACAGTCTTCGCGAAGTCTTCCGGCCACACTCCATCCTCATAAATCCTACGAATAAGCGGAAAAAGTTTACCTCTTCCGTTCTTCCCCATGCTCTTTAAAAACTCTGCAGATATGTCATCTATCCCCACCGCCTTATTCCTTTTCATATCAAGTAGAGCTCTTTCTATGTCGTTATCTAGAATACGTGGTCCGATGTCATCACTGTCGATATCGTCTTCCCTTTCTATATCTAACCTATTGGGCCTTATTTCTTTACCACACAGCTCTTCAACGTACTCTTTCCACCTCTCCTGGATCTCTTTCGGTTCTACGATGACCTATCCCGTCTTGTCTGTTATCGTTGTAATTCCCCTTCCCTTATTACCTCTAGCGGCTAAAAATGGCATTGTAGAATTTTGGAACATATTTACAAATATAAATAGTAAAAACTGAACGAACAACATTAGAGTAATCAAAAATTTAAAAAAATTATGTACATAGGTTTCACAAAGTATTGTCTTGAAATTTTTGTAATTATAAAACGAAACACACTTTCAAGCTTTACCTAATTGCTATAAAGTCAACTTTAACAACCTTTGAAAAAATAACTTGCTTTAGAGCAACATACCCCTCCCACAGTAATAAAAACTTTAAACCCTTCAATTACAACCGTATAGTTAATATTTTTTGCAGTTTCTTGCTCTATGAATGGTAAACTTAGGCACTCCAGGCGATCTTGAGGCATTGCCTTTCTTAGTTTACTCTTGACAATTGATAGTTTGGAAAAACACCGTTCACAACTGGCACAGGTTGCATGTATTATTGAGAACGTTTTCCAAGCACATTGGGACTCGCTGTAAAATTTCGATCTGTTGTCAAGGAGTAACCACTCCAACCACTTATTTAAAGCGGTTCTTGTAGCGATTAAAAATAAAACCGAGGAATAAACTTATCCTGCTTCGTTATCGTATAGCCTATGTAAATGTTTATTTAATAATTACCTCTTAACACGCCACCGAAAACTCACTCCTCAGTTGTTTACTTCCGCGCATGCTTGGTACAGTATACGAAATGCAAAACTTTATTTTCACTGCCAGTCAGCCAGCTATATTGAATTTTAAACGCCGGTTGTCAATAAGTCAGAGGGAAAAATCACTCAAGTATTTTATTATTTTACCAGTTTATGGTTCATCTAATTCTGTTGGAAAATCAAAAACAATTATACCATCATTTTCACGTATTTCTAGGTAATTTAATTAATTATTTCTCGCTATTAGGTGGTACCGATGCACCACCGGCACCACCCGTGCGCACGCCTATGAGTATGCCTTTGCAAGAATAATACCGAGGGCGGGAAGGCGTTGATGAATCACTCCCCAAGTTTTCCAAGTCCTAAAACTCCGTACCATCGCCGGACACGAAACGATACACTTTTGGTGCGCCATAAAATCGCATGATTTACGTTCCCGCCTCTCTTTTTTTATACACCGGCTTCAGCGGTGGAGGGAGGGAAAAAAAGGTCTATCATTCACAGCGCGTGAAATCCTCGAATCTATTTGTGGCACTCTCCAGCTGCGGCCCCAGAGCGGAAGGCAAGCATCTTAGGGGACGGCGGAGAGGGGGGCGTGGGGAGGAGGGACAGGGGGAGCGGGGTTGGGTGGGCGGGAGGGTGGTTGCTTGGTTGGTTTTGGATGCGCGTGACACTACACACACTCACAGGGGCATGACGGGAAGGCCGATGGGTGAACTCCATTTCCTTGAGGTGATCGCGTCTCACACTTGACGTTCCGGCCGCTGAGCCGTCGGCTAAATCCGCCGCCGGCGACGACGCCGAAAGCGCTCGCGGGCGCAAGGGCGAGGGAGAAAGAGTGACGCCGCTTATCGCTGCACGTCCTCGCCATTTGCTCCGCAGGAATCCGCTTCTCTCGGGGGATTTTCTTTCCCCTAACCCCCACTGCCTACCATTCTCTCTCGCCACCTCCGACACTCCCTCCCACCTCCCTCCCACCCTCTACCACCTCCCTCCCACCCTTACATGCGAAGGAGATGAGGATGTTGCGGCCTCGACCGCAGATAAGATCAACGTCTTATTTCAGGGGCGGCCGACTACGTTTTGTCTCCGCGCTTTCAGCTCGACAAATAATTGCCCGCGTGCAGGGGAACAAAGTTCACGGTTAGATGTGAGCTCTCTCTTGGGGAGGGAATGTAAGAAAAAAACATATTCCGCCGCTTTCTTGGATTCTCGGATTCCTTTTTGTAATTCTACTTTAATCCCCCACCCCCGTATTTCGGAAACCATGTTTGTATCCACGTGAGCACGGCAATAGTTATTTCTATAGTTTTGGACCGGGCGATTTGGTATTGCGAACGGTATTTTTTACATTTTTTGCGGAAACTGTGAGCCTAAATGAGCACAGACTAAATAAGCTTTCACTTTGCCCTGAAAGAATTAACTAATTACCTGGTTTTAGGGACTCCTGATCATCCTTATGTACGGTGTAGAGGACTGGACCCTCACAGAGGTCATGGAGAAGATGAATCAAGTCTTTAAAATATGGGTTTTCAGACGCATTTAAAGGGAGTTTGAGCAAGATTTTTCTTTATTCATATTAGTGACCAATTTCAAAATTTATTTTTTATTCAAGCAGCAGTAAAAAAATATCAGCAGTAAATATTATAACATTAATGGCGCAAAAACTTTTCACTTTCACAATTCACACTAATTAACAAAATATTCATCATAAATATACTTGGAATACTTATAAAATATACATTATTAACTTTTCAACTTAAGTCACTTTTTTTACCCCATACGCTGAAAACACCTTCACAACCGAAGACCTTTTGCGTATCTGTAAAATTTATTGCGGTGAGTAATTGATTTATATTAAAAAATAGTTGGGAAAGCTACACACATTTCTGACGAGGTCTAATCATTATAAATTCCCTATTTTTTTGTAAAGAGCCTCTATAGTACATACCTGTTCCGTTTGCCCTGGAAAATGTCTACTTTTTTGTGGAAAATATCTCGAAAATGATTATGGTTTTTATTTTGTAATCATTGGAAAGGTGACATCGTTTTCTTTATAATGAGGCCAAATTCATTGAAATTTATGTGAAGTGATATCTCGCTCGCTTGATCTCTAGCGTCGATCATATGACGAATGAAAAAGTCTTTCGTGAAATTGGCTGTTAATCTGAACAAATATTAACGAAATAACGTATTGCAATATCTTGGACGTTTAATGAGACACAAGGATAAATATCGACTTCTACAGTTAGTTGTCCGAGGGAAGGTAGAATAAAAACGAGATACTTGTGGAAGAAGAATTTTCTGGCTTGCCAGTATGACAAAGTGGCATGTAGCTACATTGGTTGAGGTATTCTGAACTGCATAATAAAAATCAGACATTGCCATGATGATAGCCAACCAGACTCATTTAATTCCTGAAAGCCCTCCCGAAATCATTCTGTGAGATATTCTCTGCTTTCAAATTCCGTGTGCACTCAAAAATGCATACAAAATTGTTTACCTCAAAAGGGAAAAGTGGTTCAGTGAGAGGAAATTCTTATACGGAACGTAATGCATTTTTTAGGAAACTTTAGTGTTATTTTCTCTTTCATTACCATTAACTTCAATGAAACTCTGTGCTATCATGCACGTTCAGCGGTAAATACAAGCTAATGGGAATATTTTTTCGATATTTATATCGTAAAACGATTTTCCTTCAAACTACAGGGTAATTGGCGTAATATGATTGAACAGCGTTTTTTAAATTAAAAAACACAGACTTCTTACAGCCTAGTTCATTGTTCTTATCTCGGAAATATCTTCGACGTTTAAATCTCCATAATCAAGTACACTAGTAAGTGTGCCTGATTGCTATAGTGTACCATAATATGACAATTGTATAAGTGTACCTGAATATGGCATTTAAACACCGAAACTTTTAAAGAATTCAAAAAAGATATGGTACTTTTTTCACAGATTTTTATTTAAAGTCGACCGGTTTCGTCGCATAGGCGATATCATCAGGTACATGAATATGGCAAGTGGCAGAATATATACAATTTTTAAGAGGGTGGGGGGAGTGGAGGGATAGGATTTTACCGAAACTTTTGTCGTGATCGGAAAAATAAAGTAGACTGTATGATGCCTGTTTTTTCATGATGAGCTTTAACTCAGATTATGTATAGCATATGAAAACTCCGTGATTTTCAATGGTATGAATACGCCTCACCCACGCATGGGACCAGTTTATCTATCCCCTATTCGCAGCCAGAAATAAGGGATACCAACGAACAGATATCCTTGATCACGACCCCTATCGTACAGATTGATTAGAGAATCCACGCATTCGCTCCGCTGTGAATGACTGAAAAACACTAGACAGTGATAGGTGAGCGTTAAATCCCGTAAAATTGGAAACATTCATTTTGTCATAAATGACCTTCTATCCTGCTCCCGGCCATGTCGGATGGAATGACAGCAACCGATGACGAACAATATTTCACCGTTGCGTACACAGGATACCACAGGCAGTGACCAAGCAGTGGTTCCAAACAGATTAGCGCAGATCTGCTTTGCATATGAAATGGATAGCATTCAGCTTTAAATATTTATTTATAAATGGGTAATAGTATACCAAAGTATTATTTATTTTACCAGAGTTACTTCATCATCGTCTTTCTTATCATTTAGCTTTGTAGCCGAAAGTAAACTCGTTGATTGTGTATATGTACAATGCTACTCAGAAGAATAAATAATAATGAGCGTATACATAATAAAATTGATTTTAATAATCGCTGATTAGTTGAATCAATATTCAGCGCTTTAATGTCAAAATATTTCTCTTTATACAATTTTATCTCTCTATTCACACACAGTCCCTTCTCTTGGACTACAACCTTGTCGTGGTTGAAGGGCTTGCGTGCTCCGATGACCCCTAGAGCTGCACTGGCGGGAGCATTGCTCCTGGTAGGGTCACCCATGCCAGATTGGTCGAAGGTTAGGAGACAGACGAATGGTAGTCCGCGCAGCGTCTGTATCTCAGTGAGGCGGCTGCAAAAGGCGTCTGACCCCAGTGGGGCGACCTCTGAAGTGATGGTGTCACGTAAAAAACATTATTGAGTAAGGCCAAGGAATACTACCTCAATTAAAACAAAAACCTTGAAATTATGGACAGTTCTCAATTGATAATGAATCCTGGCAACTACGGGACTCGGCCAAGAGGGCCAGGTGTCGTGCCCGGCAGCGGTGGGAGCCAGGCCCCTGCGGTCGTCATCACACGAAATCCTTGCTCAGACGAAGCAGCAGCAGAGGAAAAGAAGATAAAGAAGAGGTACGAAACTATTAGAATAGGCACGTGGAATGTTAGGACTATGCTGAGGGCGGGGAAGCTAGAGAATATAAAACAAGAAATGGAGAGGGTGGGTGTAGACATCATGGGTCTGGGTGAAGTAAGATGGAAGGATGACGGGGATTACTGGAGCGGCGACTATAGAGTAATTTATAGTGGAGGGAATGAAAGTCAGCGCGGGGTTGCTTTCGTAATGAACAGGAAACTTGGTAGAAAAGTAGTGTATGCAGAACAGGTGAGTGATAGGATAATAGTCGTGGAACTAAAGGCAGAACGAACGAATTTAGTTATAATCCAGGTTTAAATGCCTACCTCTAATCATAAAGAGGAGGAGGTAGATGGGGTGTACGATCAGCTAGAGGAAATAATTGGTAGGATACCAGGAAGTAAGCACCTGGTAGTACTGGGGGATTGGAACGCGGTGGTGGGTGAAGAAAGAGATGGGCGGGAGGTGGGCGATTACGGGCTAGGAAGAAGAAATGACCGGGGCGAGAAAGCTGTGGAGTTTTGCCGCAGAAATAACCTAGTAATTACAAATACATGGTTCAGACATCATCCTCGACGTAGGTACACTTGGAAGAAGCCGGGAGACACAGACAGGTTCCAGATAGATTATATAATGGTACGTCACAGATAAAGGAATAGTGCTAAAAACTCACATACTTATCCAGGAGCTGATGCAGACACAGACCACAACTTATTAGTCATGAAATGTCGGGTAAAACTAAAAAAGATAAGAATGGGAAGGAGGGTACGTAAGTGGAATACGGAGGCATTAACTGGGGCAATGAAGAAGAAGTTTCGGGAGAAGGTGGATGAGATAATGGGTGAGGATCATGGAGTTAGAGCAGTGGAAGATGAATGGGGAAGTTTGAAAAATGGAATTATAGAAGCAGCGAAAGCAACGGTAGGCGTAGTGAGTGCAACTAAAATTAGAAAACCGTGGATCACGAAGGAGATGATCAGGGAGATGGAGGAGAGAAGGAAATGGAAGAGTGTAAACTCAGAGCTAGGTAGGAGAAAATACCGAGAATTTAATAAAAGGCTTAGAAGAGAAACAAAGAAAGCAAGAGAGGCGTGGTGGAGGGAACGGATCGACGCGTTGGAGAAATACCAAAAAGAGGGAAGAGCAGATGCATTATATAGGAAAGTAAAGGAACTGACGGGTGGTAATAGGGGAAGGGGAATTACAAA
The DNA here is from genome assembly GCA_963573305.1 of Pyrrhosoma nymphula. Classification (NCBI taxonomy): domain Eukaryota; kingdom Metazoa; phylum Arthropoda; class Insecta; order Odonata; family Coenagrionidae; genus Pyrrhosoma; species Pyrrhosoma nymphula. The sequence continues at coordinate 96,080,508 of OY754332.1, read as the reverse complement.
GATAACAGTCAATACGGGAAAGGTAATCGTAGAACCGAGAGAGATCCAGGAGAGGTGGAAGGAGTATGTTGAAGAGCTGTATGGTAAAGAAATAAGGCCCAATAGGTTAGATATAGAAAGGGAAGACGATATCGACAGAGATGGCATCGGACCAAGTATCCTAGATAGCGAAATCGAAAGAGCTCTACGAGACATGAGAAGGAATAAGGCGGTGGGAATAGATGACATACCTGCAGAGTTTTTAAAGAGCATGGGGAAGAACGGAAGAGGAAAACTTTTTGCGCTAATTCGTAGGATTTATGAGGATGGAGTGTGGCCGGAAGACTTCGCGAAGACTGTACTAATTCCTATACCGAAGAAGAGTAAGGCAAAAACTTGCGAAGACTATAGGACAATAAGCTTAATATCCCACGCGGCCAAAGTAGTTCTGAGGATTCTAAACAGAAGGCTAGAGAAGAAGGCGAATGAATACCTGGGTGACGACCAGTTCGGATTTAGGAGAGGGACGGGAACGCGAGACGCTATAGCGGTGATGAGGACTCTAGTAGAAAGAAACCTAGAGTATGGACAGGATGTTTTTGCATGCTTCGTAGATTTCGAGAAGGCGTTTGATCGGGTGGAATGGACAAAATTAATGGGAGTGTTGAATAAATTAGGGGTCGATTGGAGGGACAGGCGTCTGATTCGAAATTTGTATATGAATCAGACTGCGCAGGTTAGGGTAGCCAATGGAGAATCGGGATGGGCCACGATAGGACGGGGAGTGAGGCAAGGGTGCCCACTATCGCCGTTGCTTTTTAATGTGTATTCAGAAGAAATGGTAAGGGAGGCTTGGGGGGAGGAGGATGTAGGAATAAATGTAGGAGGGGAGCTGATAAAATCAGTGAGATTTGCAGATGATCAAGCATTGGTTAGTCAGTCGGCCAAGGGGTTACATTCAATGGTGAATGCATTAGAGGTGCAGTGCGAAAAGTATGGGATGAAGATCAATCACAAGAAAACGAAAGTAATGAGATTTTCTAGAAGTAAGAAGGCAGGGCTGAATATAAGGGTGGGAGGGCAGAAGATAGAGCAGGTCGAGCAGTTTACGTATCTGGGTAGTATTTTGGAGGCGAATGGGTTTAGTGGTAAGGACATCAGATGCAGAATTTCGCTAGCTAAAGAAGCATTTTCGAAGAGAAGGGAATTGATGAGGGGGGGTCTGAGAAGAGACGTAAAGAAGAGGCTGGTGAAAACTTTAATATGGAGCGTGGCGCTATATGGGTCGGAAACTTGGTCATTGCGAAGGGAGGATGTGCGTAGGCTTGAGGCGTTTGAGATGTGGGTTTGGAGAAGGATGGAGAAGGTTAGCTGGATGGCGAGAAAGACGAACGAGGAGGTATTGGATATGGTCGGAGAGGAGAGGAAGCTTGTGGCAGAGGTTCGGAGAAGGCAGAAGAGATGGATGGAGGAGGTTTTGAGAAGAGAGGGCATGTTGAAGAGAGTGATAGAGGGGAGAACACTGGGGAAGCGTGGGAGAGGAAGGAAGAGGATAGGAATTCTGGACGAAATAAGAGGAGGTAGAAGATATGAAGAATTGAAGAGGGATCTAATAACGGGCCATCCTTAGGAGGGAATGCGAGACAATTTCTATTAGGTTGGGATACAAAATGGGGACTGTCCAAGAACCTACCAATCAGCTGGTAGAAAACTTGAATGAAAAAATTCACACACAAATGAAGGCGGAAATGCTTACAAGTTTGCTGCCAGATCATTAGAAAAACTGAACGTGTTCTTCTCCTTCCCAGATCCAGGCATTCGCCAGCGATTCTATCGCATGGCATGCGATTTGGTAGTTAACACGTGCCAGGTATGGGGCCAAAAATGTCGCCGTGTGTACAAGGCTTTTTGTGAAAGCAATTATATGGATCGGTGATTGAAATTTTTCCCGGAGGACCCGAAGTTGTCTCAATGGATGATTACTTTGGGAGTCCATCGGTTCACTAAGGAGGGAATGATTGCCTCGCGGTCCTCGGCAACATTTCGTCAAATTATGTAGGCACTCGACACGCCAGCCATTTCGTCGTCCTCCGTGACGTTCAAACGAGCCCCTCGAGTTGGAATTAACTGCGCAAGAACAGGTAGATGGATGCTCCTCGTTAATAGCTGCGACCGCATTAACGATTGCCTCTCTATCGGTCGCTGGGAGAACTTTGAGAAAGCCTGGCGCATTGTGCGGCCTCCCCACTGAAAGCAATGAGGCACCAATTATTTCCGTTTTATTCTCCAAATATAGGGCTTTTACGATCTAGTGAAACTTGAAAATTCCAAACCCGCCTCAACTCCTCGAATTATTTTCGTCTCGTAAAGCACTAAATGCAAAATGTGAATTCCAAGTCGTTTCTATTGTTTTCTTTAGGTCCATGCATTTAATGGGAATAACGTGCATTAACGCAGATATTTTTCAGGCGAAAGATATTCATTAATGTTTGAGTCCAAAGGATAAGTGGAGAAAGTGGAAATAGTAATGAAAATGGCAACGAGAGCAGAGCTGAAGCCACTGTCCTTTACTTTTCTTATAACTCTGGCTCTAATCTCAAATCATTTCAAGCACCATTCCTTTTTTTCATTTCGAACTTTAAAGGGGGAGTATTCGTAAGAGTTATCACTCATATTTGATTATTTTTATGTCATGAAAGTTTCTTACAATCGAAAATATGTAATCCATATTCAAATGTGTCAACCGAAGCCATTAATAATACTCTTTAAAAAATAATAACATAAATTCGAAAAAAAATCATGTGATCCAAAACAACATTTCAATGGCTTGACTTCATCGCACGGTATCGTTTCTCTGCTTCCCATGAATTTCAAGTAGAGCGGAAATCATGTTTGTTTGTTGTCTTCCAAAAAGGAAATAAAGGCGATATTTTCCATCCAATCAGGATAAACCAGCTCAATTAAACAAGAAAACACACCGTATTATGGAAGTTATTCCGTTTCGTGACGTCATCAGCTGGGATCTCCTTGATGACGTAGCGTTTTGACGCCTCAAAGCGCGCGACATTTTAAACAAGGAATACCTTCATAAAAATAACGTCACCTGTAGACTAAATTTCGGTACTGGTAGTTTAAGGATATAAAGTTCACAGATAAATTGTTGTTTGTATTGGTGCACATTCCGCATTCTCGGATTATATTGGCTTTTAAGCAAACCACAGTTTTCGTTGCTTTTTGCGTATCGTAGCGACTACCATTTTTAAAACCAAGGTGTTACATTGGCTATTTAATCCATCGGTACAGGGTGTTCGGTAAACTGGGGTGAGACAACAGAAAATTTAGGTAATTGCGCCATTTAGGGTAGGTTATTAGATTGGAGGAAGGGTGAAGAGAAACTCTGCGTCGTCATTATCCTGTATTAGTCTTAAACGAAAGACTCCAAGGATACCATTTTTTAACGTCCCCTTCGACGGGAGGGGAAATGCGTATTCGATAAAGTATTTGTCAAATATAATCTTCAGGTATAATGCTATTTCTGAAGCTGGCTATCTATATTCTCAGGAATGACTTCGAATATTTGATTGTAGGTGTTTTTGCAAATTTTCCAATGCCACCGTGAACACCCATATCTCTCCATTTCCATCAGTCGCTGGAAATGTTCAGTTTGGGTGACCGGTGTATTCTGAGAAGTCTTTTATGTAACTCTCTGAAAGGAGGATCTTTATAAATTAACTTTGCTCAAACAGATTCTTGATGATTTTCTTTTCATTTTTTAGTCAATCCACTAAATTCTTTTAACTTGTGGAAACCAAAATTATTGGATTTTTCCTGTGTTTTTATTCTGAATTCTATTTATTTACTTCAATGTTAATGAAAATCTTTTTCGATAACAGGTTTGGACGGTTTATAGTGTCATTTAATACTGTACAATGAACGGTGAAAATTCTACACTAAATTCTTAGTGCAAACACTCACGACATAATACACATCTCTGAGGACTAAAAGTCACATAGGTTCCATTTCCCTGAATAAATATTAGGATTCTTCGCTTAGAGTAAATTTAGTGATGTCATTTAGTGATGTGCAACATAATAATCCCTTAACAGTATAGAGGGGAGATTTTAGAAATAATGTAATACAATAAACACGTGGCAGTGAGGCAAAGATTCAGATAATACTGAAAACTATCCCGGACTCAGTGCAAAATCACTCCATATTTGAGAGCTAATCAAATTATGATTAAAATATGTTAAAATTAAAAGAGGATGGAAAGAATGTAAATGGAAAGATAGTGAAGGCTCGTTAGGAAGAAATATCACCAGGAGTCGGTGAATATTTATTTTTAAATTGAAAGTTGAAGACGATATCTTCGAGCAGAAGTTACAAGAGCAGCAGGGGAAACATAAGAACCATAATATAAGAGAATAATTAGGACGCTTATATTACTATAGTGAAATTAAATAAAATAGCGTTAAGGCAAATGGTAAAGTATTAGAATTGACCGAGCAAGGACGGACAAATATATGGATAATAATAATCGTGGCGTAAAAGGAGAGTGATCAGAATGGAATAGAAAATATTTATTTATAATCTAATTGTTAAATTTCCTATATAATAAGGTAAATTGATTAATTAAAGGTGTGTCCACATCAAGGTTTTTATTATCTGTTGCATGAATATAATCATATTGAGAAATATAATGATTTTTACAATTATTGCACATTCGATAACTGCAAAAGAAAATATTTACTGTACATGATCTTATCAAGGTTTGCTTAATTGAATACAATTGTAAAAAATCACATTACAAATTACACATCACAAGTATTGAAAATTCATAAATTAACTGAAATATTGAGAATAACACACAATAGCTAGGAGTATTACTACAGTTTTATCATATATTCAACTATTTTGTTTTAAAATATTTGGTGGAGAATGAGTTTTACGTTATATAATATACATTTTTAGGATTACATTATGAGTGGTAGTTCGGAAGGTGGAAAGCACAGTTCGAATCATTTGAACGCTAAGGAGATGGGTAGAAGTGCACAACACTCTGCATGACGTTAACAAAACTCTCGGGAGGTAGGTATGAAAGGAAAAATTGAGCTAACGATTTGATAAACGGTGGGGAAATTAATTATTGAACGGGAAGAGATTCAGGCTAGAAGTATCTTTATGGTAGTGATAACATTTCTGAATGCTCCAATATGACAAATATTCCGCCTATACAACATCAAAACTGATTGTCATTTTGACGGCGATGCGCACACAGAAAACGCTTAAGGTAACCTCAGTATAAGTGGATAATTTAATATCACTTTCCCACTAATTATTTAGTATTGCTGAACTTTAGAATGCGGCTGGTTCATATTTAGGGACATTCATTTCATTCATTCAAGTATTCTACCAGGTGATTGGTAGGTTATTGGACAGTCCCCATTCTGCATCCCAATTTCATACACATTATTTCGCTTTCCCTCCTAAGGATGCCCCGCCATTAGATCCCTCTTCAATTCTTCATATCTTCTAATTCCTCTTATTTCGTCCAGAATTCTTATCCTCTTCCTTCCTCCTCCACGCTTCCCCAGTGTTCTCCCCTCTATCACTCTCTTCAACATGCCCTCTCCTCTCAAAACCTCTTCCATCCATCTCTTCTGCCTTTTTCGAACCTCTGCCACAAGCTTCCTCTCCTCTCCAACCATATCCAATACCTCCTCGTTCGTCTTCCTCGCCATCCAGCTCACCTTCTCCATCCTTCTCCAAACCCACATCTCAAACGCCTCAAGTCTACGCACATCCTCCCTTCGCAATGACCAAGTTTCCGACCCATATAGCGCCATGCCCCATATTAAAGGTTTCACCAGCCTCTACCTTACGTTTCTTCTCAGACCCCCCCTCATCAATTCCCTTCTCTTCGCAAATGCTTCTTTAGCGAGCGCAATTCTGCATCTGATGTCCTTACCACGAAACCCATTCTCCTCCAAAATACTACCCAGATACCTAAACTGCTCGACCTGCTCCATCTTCAGCCCTCCCACCCTTATGTTAGGATGGTGATGTGCAATTTACACGGTATAATATTGACGAGGTTTAATGGAAAATGGCAACAATGTAACTAATGAGGATCGTTTCTGTTAACGATGAACAGCAGGGGTCACGTCACTGTTTCGATATCACGGTCGTCATGGATGCCTTTGCTATTATTAGTAATGGATTCTCCCAGGGGCTTTCACGTCGCCGTTGCAGGGCCGAAGTCGTGCCTTTTGAGGAAAAATGAATGTTTTCCTCCAGCGCTTCGCATTTCCCGGAGTCCACTCGGCCGAGCATGGGAAAAACCGAGCCGGCAGGAGGAAAACCTTCAGTCAACGTGGATGGACACCGCTGTTTGACACGGGTGAGGAGTGGGAGGAAAATGGGAGGTACGGAATGAGTGCCATAATTAGATTCCGCAAAATGAGCGCACGTGCCTTGGTTTTCCAACGAAACTCCCCGCCGCGGGCGGAGTCATGGGTGAATGCTTGGACCCGCTGACGATGTAAGGGTTATGGGGATTTCCATGAAGAATGGGATAGGGGATGAATTTTCTGTGCGTGTATGAGCGATAGCATAATTTTCAAGCAATTGGTGTGTAACGAAAATAAATAAGGAACGAAAGAAGCTTGTTTGGAATTTACCACTTCCTAAAAAAATCCCTACATATTGTTTTTATATATACTGCAATTATTTCATTCACAAATTGTTGACATTCTATTCACTGTTCATGAATTAAGAGATTTAATGCCATAAGCATCATCATTTTTAATGCCATAAGAATCGTCCTACCATGCCCTTAATCAAAGAACGACTGCTGTGTTTCTTGCAAAAAAATACAACGATATTTACATCATAAATATACAATTCCCCGGCGAGCCCAATAAAAATATAATTCCCATAGTGTGGTCATTTAGAACTGATTAACTCTTTAACGTAAAGGTTTACGCGTAAACGCGGGAGATATAAAAAAATTACTCGAAAGTAATTTCTTAATAGTAGTAAAGAATATGGGTTAATATTGTCTCTAGGAGAACTTCACTAGGCTAATTATCAGGTCAATTTCATGGTTAACTTTCAAGATTGTTAATCTGTTAAGTATCCGGCAGGTTATATCTTCGTTGAATTAAAAATCATTCCATTATTATCTTATTTTTCAAATTTCCATAAGTGAACAAAATTAAGGCTCTACAGTGTTCTCCTGCAATGGCGTCAGTTGGTACGTCTCCTTACAAAAAGCATACATTTGCCATTGAAAGCTCAAAATTGACTTCTGAGTCACCTTCCTCAGCTGTAGAGGAGGAGGAATTCATTCTTTTAGGGAAGACGCATTACTTAATAGTGATTTGGAGGATGCTGATTACTTGCCATAAGAGGAATGAGTTGACTTTTCCTCACATACTAAAGTACATGAGGAACATCGATGTGCATGTTGACAAATATGGAAAAGTAATCCAGTGGATAAGGCCTCAAAACATGTAATTCCATTCCTGAAGAAATCTTGTGGGTACTTCATTATGAAACTACCATAAAATTAACTACGCGAGTAACTTATAATAAAGAAATATTGAACACTATTATGAGAACTGGAGAATCTTATAAATTCAATGATAAAATGTTTACAGAGGTATTTCATTCCAAGTTTACTTCCCCACGCTAAAATCAAATCCTTACTTTCTCGCTAAAGCAAAGCAAACATGAATGCATCTGTCAATTATTATTTCGGACGATTCATCGGAAAGTAAAATATCTTCAAATTAAATGCCATTTTATCATTTATTCTCTCATATAATCTCAAAGTTAAAGTTTTTCATTGGTACAATGAATAAGTTTCACCAAGTAACGCCTGAAACTACCAGTCATATAATCTCTTCAAAGGAACAGGAAAATATGTAAATTTGTTTCTGCTAACTAAAGCTTCCCTGCTATCTGTTGCGAGAAAATGCACTAATCCCTGGCGTTGTCAACAATTCATATTAATCATCGGTTTTCACCAGAATTTGACCCAGGGGCCACTAGGGATACGATAATATTTCGGGGCATTTGTGGAATAGTAGCACGACCGGGTTCTCGTGTGTATTTCCCCTCTTTGTTTCTACATAAGAATGCTAGATGCAAGTTGCTGTTAAGAAGTGATAAATGGTATTTAGATAAGGAATGACAATGGATGCGAAATGATCATTCTCATCTCTTCCCCTATCTATAAAACTGCGTTCACGGTCTTCAGCTGACAGTGCTGAATTTCATCTCCGACGAAAGGAATATTTTCGTTCATATATTCGGCAGCCATAACGGCGTTTACGGCTGGAAGGTTGTTAGATTGTCCTTTGGAGTAGCCATAAATCATTATTTCCCGAAATAAAACAAAAATCGAATCACAAAACTAGCTTTCGCCTTAAACTTAGCAAAAGAACACTTTCCCCAGGGCGGTAAGACGCGTAAGCGACACAAGTGATGTTTAGGGTGGTTCAGGGTCACGCGGTCTGAGAGTCAATCAAAAATGTTTATTTTTTTCCGAAACTTTAACGCATAATTTTAATGTCTGTGCTAATTTTATTTTCTGCAACTACCCCATTTAACCATAGTTCAGTATATAGTTCCAGCTTTGCAATATAAAGCAGTCAATATAAATTTGACTCCGCAAATTAAAACAATGCGCATGCTTAAGAATTGATTTTTATCTGTGGCATTCAATAAACTTCATTGAACACCAAAGAATAAATTAAAACAAACTGCACTTTCACACATTTCCATAAACTTCAGGCCAACATATTTTGCCAAACGGTGGTCGCAATTCCACCTAAACCTCCCAAGTTCCCCCAAGGGAGGAGGTATTCCCCACCGGTTGACGACCCTATGCATTAAGCCGAAGCTTGGGAACTTGTCCGTTGGGGGTTGCAGCAGCAAGTGGAGTGAGTAACATTTTCGAGCGGCATCAAGTGTGTGGATACGTTTGAGGGTCGGATATTGTGCAAACACCCACGCTAACCTCTTTACGGGGGAGAAAGTACCACCTAGTTGTGACGAATGCATCGATCTAACCGTGAGGCACCCCTTGATTAAGGTAGTTTGAGCGAGATATTTCCCTAGTCATAATGGAGACCATATTCGAATTTCAAATTTTTATTTCAGCGTCTGTAAGAAGCATGAATTAAAATTGTAATATTAATGGCGCAGAAATATGTATGAATAGGTCAACTATTCTCAGTAATTAAATAAATATATTCTCATAAGTCTCTAACTTGACTCATTTTTTCACGCCGCACGGTGAAAACGCCTGCACAAAAGATGCTTTTTTTACAATTCTGTAAAAATTACAGTGGTGAGCTATTGATTAATTTTTATAAATGATTGAGAAAACATGCAAACTTACCACCGTAATGTTTTGACGGAATCTAGGTATCAGAAATTCCTAATTTTTCCAATATCAGTAGCGCACAGCCGTAATTTATCCCGTGCAAAAAAGCTTATATTTTTAGACCAGTTGCTCGAAAATTAGTTCTACAAGTGGTTAATATTTTGATATTATTCAAAATATGAGTTTTTTCTTTAAAATGAGGCCAAATTCAACAAATAATAGGTGAAGTGAAATTTCGTTCAAACTACCCAAAGTGTGACAAAAACCGGAAATTGGCGATTCGCTAAGACTCAGTATAGGGACTAAATGCTTTCTAGGGAATGACTGTGATCGAATCAGCCGAGTGATTAACCCATTGAACAATCAGAAGCTTAAGAAAGTTTTTACTTATTTGAAGCGCATATAATGGAACCATACATACACACTCATCACGCCATTCCCACAGTCAGAGAGCATAGCTATTACTGTCAGACTCAGAATACTGGCTCTCATTTATTATTTCACTATTACTTTCCTCCATAACGCCTTATCCTTGCATATCTCTTTTGCTTCCGTTGAACGCATACATTGGTTCAAACATGCCCTCCAGTTCTTAAGATTCCTATCATGCCTTAAGACTCCTCTTAAGAGTACATCTCACCACACTCACCAATGACTACCCATTTCTCTCGCACCGTTCACCCCATTTGTCCTAAATCTTTTCGTTATTTGACTCTGATCCATTCTCTCAACATGGCCAACCAACGAAGCTTACTCTATTCATTTATGTCCATCAATGGATCATCCAATACACTTTTTAAAAATTCCTATCTCATTACTTACTCTGCCCCTCCTAATTTTACCACAAAAACTTCACAATTACCCCATTCCCACTGCATTTTACCTACATTGATTCTTATCCCGGCATACCCAGGTTTTGCTACCATACAATTAATTCGAAAGGAATACTCATTTGTGCACTTTGATTTCCAATTCCCAAGACACTCGTTTTTTTACATGCTCCACGTACTAGCTACGACTTTCATCTCGTCAGTCGCGCCCATATTAATATCGTCGTCTATCCTTCCACCTTTCGTAAACATTACACAAAGGTACAAAATAATTTGTCCACTCGTTTAGTTTTTATATAATAGTGGTGGAATCAAGTGTTGTCGGAGCGAAACGGCTGCAGCCGCAAATGTTTCGGTCAGACAACTGTTTCAAATAACTGTTGTGAACAACAGGTTAGTTTCGTGATCGTGCCGCAGCCGCGCCGTTGCGCTCTGTGCTGTGCAGTGGCAACTGATTGCTGAAGCTGACTGCTTCGTCTTCTATTCTGTTCCAGTTGCACTGCGCGTGTGCCTGCGTTGCGGCTATAAGCTACAATTTGTGAGATTTGAATCTGTTGCAGGCAGTTGCTGGTTTCTTCAGCCAATACAAGTCCGGCCGTCGTTGCAGATAAAATTAGCACTGTGAATACCTATACCTCCAAATGAAATTGTTACTTAATTTATGTGAAATATTTATTATTACATAAAATACAGAACTACTAGTCATGTTGTAACAGCACCGATCAATCGCCCGTTGTTTGTTGTGCCTCTAGCTGTTGTCCGCTGCAAGGTGTTTTGAGGAACTGTTTCTTTTTGAAACTGCTTCGGTTGCGAAACAGTTGTAATTAAACTGTTGTGTTCTATGAGTGCCACCACTATTAGATAATCATTTATGCAAATTTTTAAGATACTGGGATTAGCCACAAAATTGACTTTCGGAGTCGCTCGCAAGTACACATAAGATCAAGTGGTAATTTCATAATGCTAATTAAATTGATTGCTCGTCTTTATTCATCTCCACTTTTTTATCATTAGATTACACAGGTCTGCGTTTCAAAACTCTTTTGTGAGATCAAGGGTTTTTTGGTGATCATTTATATTTAGTGCATGCTAAATTCAAAAATGTAATTCACTTTGCTCAGTCAGGTCACGTTTCTTTGCTACCTCAATATTTAGGTAGTAGCCTATTAGGTAAATAAGTCATTCAACCCTTTGAAATTTTGAAGTTAATTGTCACAAAGATGAATTATTTCCACATCATATACCTAGATAAAATGTATCATATTCAAATAAATATAGTAAGCAAGGGTGAAAAGGTTCTTTTAGGTATCTGTTTTTTGTTTTAGATCTTGAAAATGGCACCAGAGGTGCAGCCATAGCTGTCAACTCTGTATACAGATATGGAGGTGGCAGATTTGTAGGAGGGAGTGGTTGGGGATGGTGGGGGGAGTGAGATGACCTTACTTCTAGCTTGTAGCAACCTGTAGGCTAGAATAGCTGGAGCTTTTTTTGTGAAAACTGCATTGTTACAAAATGAATCGAAAGTGCAAGAATCATTCTGACCGATTTTGCTACATTTGTAGTTAAGTCATAATGCCAAATAGGAAGTTAAAAATCACTCCTTTTGTCAGGAAAGTGTATCATGCATACTCTGGTGTTAAAATTGGTGATGAGGACAAGCCCTTCGCACCACACTTATGCTGTAAAACGTGTGTTGAAAGTCTGTGTCGCTGGAGGAAAAAGAAGCAGAAGTGTCTCGGTTTTAGTGTGCCAATAATTTGGAGGGAAGGAAGAGATCATACGTCCGACTGTTATTTCTGCATGACAAATTTACAGGGTAAATTGCATGACTTAGATTCTCATTTCTTTAATGTCTCTTTATTTGTGCCTTTTACATAAATCAGCAAGTATCTTAATGCAATTAATTTAATGAATATATCTACTTTTACTTTTTTAAGGTATAAGCCAAAAAAAGGCACCCGTAAAATATCCAGACGTACCATCAGACCAGTGACACACGGACCAGGAATTCCGATTCCAACACCACCTGATAACCTCTGTGATTTTTCTGACCAATATGAAGCCAATTAAGATACATGCCAACCAAAACCCCCCACCCAAGCTGAACTGAATGATTTGGCACGAAATTTGTGCTTATCCAAAGAATCTGCTCAGTAACTAGGATCATGCCTTCGTGGAAATAGACGGTTAGCTCCTGGAACAACCTTCTATTGGTACCGCAGTCGTGAAGAAGAGTTTCTACAGTATTTCAGAAAGGATGTAGAAGCTTCCCAGGTTTACCGTCAGGACATCAGTGGTCTCATTGAAGCTTTAAGTATTACGCATGACCCAACTGAATGGCGACTTTTCATTGATCCGTCAAGTAAAAGTTTGAAATCTGTACTACTCTACAATCGTAACAAGATGTATTCCGTTCCTGTAGGTCATTCAGTACAGGTGAGTGAAACCTACAGTAATATGGAACATTTGTTAACTTCTCTGAAATATGGACATCACAAGTGGAAAATATGCGGAGACTAAAAGGTATATTTTTCAGTTGAATATACTACATGCTTAATGTTTTAATTTCGTAAGCATGTCATACCATCCACAAAATCATATTAATACTATTTTTTACATGTTGTGGCCATACTTCTGGGTCTACACCAAATATCCATTTTTCCTATGCATATGCCTGGTTAGCATTGAAGTCAATCATAAAAAACCTTCTTGCAACTATAGGAGCCCTGAAAATGAAAATGCCGTCGAAGAACTCCTGCAGAGCTTCCAAGCTCTTGGTGTTCATATTTCAATAAAGATGTACTTTCTAATCTCACATTTAGATTACTTTCCTCACAACTGTGGAGATTATAGCGATGAGCATGGCAAGGGATTTCATAGAGATATTCGAGTGATAGAGGAGAAGTACCAGGGTCACTAGGATGTGAACATGCTTGCGGACTATTGTTTGTGTCTAAGGAGAGACATTCCAGAAGCAAAACACATACGAAAGTCCTTGAAAAGGTCCTTTCTTGCATAATAATGATGTTTATGTATTATCTCATAGTTTATAGTTCATCCAACTATAATACTGTTTTCGAACCATAATCAGCATCTGTCGTATTAATAAATTTCTGAAATGTCATATTTAAAAAAATGAGATAGCAATAAAACCTGACCTGACACTAATTACATTTCTGAATTCAGTGTGCACTAAATATTTAAAAACAGCATAAAAAACCTTGACGTCAAAAATGACGCAGACCAGTGCTATAAACGGGTCGAAATAGCCAAAAGACGTCGATGCACCCTAGACATCTAAGGATACCTATGACCTCACCGATTGCATCGGAATGAATTGTAAATCCGCGGAAAGAGGCTGCACACCTTCAGTACCGCTCCTCTTCCGTGCCTCGGGTGTTTGCCGAGCGCAAACAGGGGAGTCAATGCCTCGCCCCACGTGCGGCAACGACTCCTTGAGCCCGCGCTCGAGAGAAATGCCGGGCGGCACCCACACAAACGCAACACCGCCACGCCCGAGCAGCGGCAACTTTGGACAGCGTGTCAACACGGAAATGAATCGAGAGGGTGTCACACTGCGTACACGCGCGTGTTTGCGGAGGATGAGGAGGTGTCACGCTGCTTCGCGTCGATCGATGCGACACATGGCACGGCAGACGCGCGATCATCGAGCCCGCGTGCTCCAGAGGCGGTTGTGACGGGCGGGCCGGGATGAGAGCAACGCCCCCCGCTACCGCCTAACAAACTACGTACTACACCCACGCTCACTCCCACTGGCCACTCTAGTTTTACAATAGGCACTTAAGGTCGTTTGAGAGAAATATCACATCATCAAGAATTTGATGAATTTGACCTCAATTAAAAAAAAACTCGTCTTTCAAATGATTTCGAAATATTAACCCCTTGCCGAACTACTTTTTGAGCAATTTTCCTGAAAACGCAAGCTGTTTTACATGGGATAGATTACGGCTGTGCGCTCCAGAGGGAGAATATGGGAAAATTTGGACTTTTTATCATCTATATTTCGTAAAAAAAGCTACCGGTGTGCAGTTTGTATGTCTTCTAGATTATTTATAAAAATTAATCGATTAGAAGTGAGATAATCGTTAAGACGACAGAGAGTATTCCATGCCAAGATGAAAAAACTCCGTAGAGATTTGTCCACTGGTGATCAAAATTTAATAATTGAAAAATACAAATTGTCTAAAGCCAATACAAAGGAAGTGTTTCGGAATGCATTCACGGATTTTAGAAGAAAAACATTCTCAAATTTTCTTCTCATGATCTGATCTACTGTAGTATGTCGGATTTCGTAAAATATTATCAAGGTGGTCAGAGAATAGATCGGATGTGAACTTACATAATAGATTGAGCCTAAATTTGAATCGACGGTCTGACGGTTTGAATCGACGTACGGTTTCCAATCCCAGTTGCTGCAAAAGGTCAGTAACACTAACGAGATTATCATAAAGGCCTTTAACGTATCTTGGCGATCTTCGCTGCACGCGTTCTAACACAATATTCAAGCCTACCTCACAAGGATCCCAAATACTGGCAAAATATTCCAAGTGAGGTCTAACGAGGGAGAAGTAGCTAAATCAGTCTAACCCTAACTTTATCGTCGCACTTGATAAGGACTCTTTTAACAAATCCCAATTTACGATTAGTTTGACCGGTAATTTCTCGAATATGTTTACTCCAAGAGAGATCATTAGTCAGTTTAACTCGGAGGTATTTAACAGATTCTACAGTCTCTACTTTGCTGTTGTTTATGCAATAGCTGGTACCAGGACCGTTTTTCCGTTTCCAAACATTCACAACAACGCATTTTTTCAGGTTCAATTCTAGCTGTCACGCATCGTACCACTCCTGCATTGCCTCGAGGTCCTTAGTTAGCCCTAGATTATCATTAAGGATACGGATTTTTCTATAGGCCATTGCATCGTCTGCAAATAATCTAAGCTTACTGTCAAATGTTTCACCGATATCGTTAATGTGCAAAAGGAACAGAAGTGGTCCTATGGCACTTCCCTGTGGGACACCCGATGTGACTTTTACTTAATTAGAGATAGCGCCGTCTAATACAACCTTTTGCACGCGAATGCTTATGAATTCTCTAATCCAGGAAATTTCGTCGTCTAACTCGTAGGAGTTTAATTTCATGAGTAGTTTTCTGTAGGAAACTTTATCAAATGCCTTTTTTAAAGTCAAGAAAAATTTCATCAACTGGAACATAACGTTCCAGTTGACGTTCACCCGAGACTAAAATATCGTGGGTAAAAATGTGCTAATTGAGTTGCGCAAGATCTTCCTTTTCTGAAGACGTGTTGCGTTTTTTTAACAAGTTCTGCATATCGAGGTGTCTCATAACTGAACTTACAATTATATGTTCAAGGACTTTGCAATAGACAGATGTGAGATATATCTGTTTGTTATTCGATGGCTGCTCCTTATCACTGCTTTTGAATATGGGAGTGACATTTGCAATTTTCCAGTCTATGGGTACTTCGTGTTCATTGATGGATTTACTAAATATATTGTTCAAGTAAGGTGCTTTTTCACAAGATAATTCTCTATACACGCAGGCAGAAGTTTCTTCAGGACCTGGGGAGTTATTTGGACTTAAGGATTTTAACAAGTTTTCTATTCCGTGAGTGAAAATGTCAATAGGCGGCATCTTTTGCTGGAAGTGATAATTTACCTTTACGGATGTAATCTTTGATGACTTGGTGATCAAACTTTGTAAGTAGGAGTTTAATAAATTGACTTTGTTCGAACTGCTTGTTAATATTTGCCCTTTTCGTTTCGTAGTGGAATAATTTTTGTCTTATTGCTTTAAACTACCCTTACGTGTGATCAAAATGATTTTGGGTTTTCCTGTAGATAACTGTTCTACTAATGTTTTTCTTCTAAAATCCGTGAATGCATTCCGAAACACTTCCTTTGTATTGGCTTTAAACAATTTGTATTTTTCAATTATTGAAATTTTGATCACCAGTGGACAAATCTCAGTGGATTTTTTTCATCTTGGCATGGCATACTCTCTGTCGTCTTAATGATTTTCTCACTTCTGCATTGTACATACCATCTTGGGTCGCTGCCCTATTTTTTTATTTTACTTGGAATATATTTTCTGATCTCTGAATGTACATACGTACGATCGAAAAAAAGGCTTTCCAACTACCCTCCGTGTCTAACTTGACGCTTGATTCTTGTCTTATGAGTCTTATGCGTATAGTTTGAAGTTACCGACTAGATGTACTTATACTTGGAAGTTATTGTGGTCTCCCTCGCAGTTTTGGTATAAATGTTTTCAACACGGCTCTTCAATCTTTGGCAGCCCTGCTCATTCTAGGCGTTATACTACCCATTCGGGCAGGAGGAAAATGGAATTTACGCTGAAGAAGCATGGCCACGTGGCTCTCGGCCCAAAAGAATTTGTAACTTTGTTAATACTTATCGCACGGATTTGATTAAAATGCCATTTTCATCAGCTAGTCAATTAGGGGACTATGAGCTGCTCTATTTCTTCATTTGTTGCTAACTTTAAAAAGTTATAAACTTTGGTGGAGCGTGGATTGAGCGGTCACCCACCCCCCGCAGGGAAGGGTCGAGGGCGAGTGAGGGTCCACGAATCCGAGTCCGAGGACCGCCGAAATGAGGGTTTGCGCTCGCTGGGGGTTCGTCTTGAGGTGCGAATAGGTAAAAATGTCTTGCGGTCCCCATTGAGTATCCTCAAGAGCCTCAAGCCAATCTTACATGCACTCATGTCGTGTAACCAAGTATACTTAGTTATCAGATGAACTAGTGGTTTAAGCGCGTCATGTGGCTAACTCACATTTTAAATGCTGACTATAGCAGAATTGGCGACTGGCATGTACGTTTGTGCAATGGATCGTTTTGAAAAAGTAAAAATTATCCTGACCAAGTAGTTTTAAGCACATTAATTATAATTCATGCAGTTGGTACCAAGCTTATTTTGATAATTTAGATCATTTAATACGCGGATTCATGCAGAATAGGAGACTGGAATAAACTTTTGAACTAGTAATCGTTTTGAACAAACTAAAGGGAAACATTATACTGACCAAGTAGTTGCAAGCACATAAACGTTGTTTGTGCAGTTGATACCAAGCGTTATCTGGTAATTCAGAACTAATAAGCATCGTTTCAACGAGTTTGAATAATCCTTGCCTTTCTGTTAAAGTTTTCAAGGATTTTTTTCTTAAATTTACTCAATTTCTCGTTGGAGTCGGAACATCAAAGTGCTATTTTTCTACGTTTGGTACGTTCTGGGAGTGTGTAAATGCTTCACTTGCAATCCTCAATGCAACATCCTAAACACCCTGAGCTGTAAGGAAATTGAAAAAGTTCATCGTGCCGTTCAGTTTCACCTTACGCGAGAGGATAAATTCTCGAGATTTTTTTGTGGGCGTCGCAATATATCCTGATTTTGAATCTAGATCCCGAGTCTCATCTTCGTCTCCACAAGGGTTTTTTTTCCCTCGGGTTCCAGGCAATGTTGCCAAGTGTAGATCGAAAATAAATCAACCCGTTTATCTCTCGAGGGCGAAGAAGTGCACCCGATAAGGTTTAGCCCAAGTTCCCCGACCGTGATTGGTTGGATCCAGGACCGCTCCCTTTTCTTCGCCGCGTCGAGGAAACAGGGGAGGACCTGGGATAACGTTTTACGGCCTGTCGTTCGTCTCCTCCCCGAGGCGATTATGAGTTCGAGGCCCTCACGTTTGAAGCTATCAACGCGACCGTTTACGACACATCCCTTCCCTCGGATTGTGTGCCAAAATGGACTTGATTAGCAGACGTTAAATTGTTTCCCCGCGGAAAATACGTGGTCTCGCGGCGAAGGGATTGCAGATTCACGCCCCACTCGGCCTTTTGTGAATCCTTAAATCGGAGAGCAGCATCTGCCCGTATTTTTTCCGTGCAATGACTTTCACGCAATTGACATATGGCTTTTTCACCGTACAAATCTTCCTACTCCAGGTAATCCATCTGCTTGGTTTTGAAGTTATGTGAGTGCGTTGTAATAATTTCATCCGAGCGCGATTTCAGTAGGTATTTGAAACGTTAATGATGCACGCAGTCCAATGCTTTCGGAAAATTTCCTGCATTCGACTTCCTTTTTCGGAAAATTTCCTGCGTACTTCCTTTGAAGCGCTTCGCCGTTTGGTGAAATGCAGTATTTATCCGGAATGAAAGCAGGGGCAGTATCTTCAGTTTTTTATGCTAAAGTATCAGTTTTTAATATCCGGAAATTATGCTATCTCGGCTTTGTATTAATGACGCATTTTTTAAAGATCTATCTTCTCCTGAAAAAAAGCTAATTATTAGATAGATTAGATTGTTGTTGGGGGGGCCTTCGTCAGGAGCTCGTGCACTTAGACCTTTCTAGGTCTATTGTGACAACCTCATGCCTGTCTGCCACTTGCAGACAGGGGACAAGAGCACCTCGGTAGAGGTATGGAGGATTGACCTCCCCCTGCCTCACCCAAGTACCAGGTATAGAGGATGTCCTCCCTCCAACCGGCCCGGTCTGGGTCTCCCTCCGGCCTCCCGGTATAGGTATGGAGCTTAGAGTATATAGTACCTTAATAACTCTATGGTATGGAGGGAGTATCATCTCTCCATCCATGCCTGGTCGAGATATGGAGGAGGGTCACCTATCCAACCACCGTCCGGACCCAACGTTGCTTAACTTCGGTGTTCTGATGGGAACCGGTGTTTCAACGTGGCTAGGCCCTTGCCAAGCTAATTATTAGTTGTGAACGCAAAATTTATCATTCAATGGTGACGATAAACAGCGTTCTGTGTTATTGAAATTCATTTAATGAAATCATTTCTCGCTTTCTACATGTCACACTTTTTATTATTACCGACCATGGTTTCGACATTATAATGCCATTATCGAGGTACACATCTCATATTTTTGGGTCCATACATATATACTTCAATCGGGGGTGGGTCGAGGGAGGCGAGCGAGATGAAAAGGGGACAGCGGGGGGTGGGTTGATTAGGAGGGTAGGGAAGGGGAGGTCATTCTAAGCCTAGGGGAAGTTGCTTTTTCAAAGTGAATGACTGGAGTGGAGGGGGGGGGAGAGAAGAAACAAACAATTACAAGTACGGAGGTTATGACGTAAACATATCAGGCAACATATTAAAAGGTCAATGAAATATACGGTGAATGCAAGTCAAAAGTAAGGTCGTTAACAAGGCTTAAATTTTGCTCTCCAGTATTTACGATCTCAATTTACCGCTCTAAAAAATCCAATTATTTACCTTTACCCTGTGCATGCAAAATTTCCGTTTCAAAGTTACTTGTATGGTCACAGTCCAGTGAATGTTACGCAGACATTGATGAAACATCACTAGTTATAAAGCACATTTATGTTCCCTAATTCTAATAACTAATTTGCGTCAAGATTGGTCAAGCATTGTACGAGTTGCAATTGAAAGCATAGACTCCATTCTTGTCAAGATGCTCAAATTTATATTTGGTATTAAATAAAATTTTACCTATGATCTCGGAATTATAAAATGCCGAGTTAAAATTCTTCACATGTCTACAGTCATGACTACACATGCCTCCAAAACGAGGTTTCAAAAGCTCCTAAATTTTTCAAATCTACTGAATGAACGATCAATGTTTCCAAACCATAGATTTCCACGTTCCTAAAGAATGATTTCACGTACTGTTTCCATAATTTTATTATCATTTGTTTATTTTCCATTTTTAAGCTTATTTTAATCGCCATTTCGATGCTTTCTTTCATTAGCCTGGATTATGTACCCAATTATGCGTCAGCATAAACCAGTGAGAGGCTCGTTAATCTCGTTAATAACTGCATATGCACTTGCTTGCAATGTGTTCCAACCAGCAGCGTTATTCATTTTTCCAGAATCTATTAGTTTTAGTTTTATTAGCCCCGCAGCTGGTCTCACGTAGCTGTAAAACCCACGATAATCACTCTCCCATATTCATGAATAAAAGCTTGAAAATCTCGTGTGTTTTTTTTGCATTTTTAATACAAAATATTAGTTTTTATTTATGAGCTATTAACCATCAAGCAATCTCTCGTTATTTCATATCCGTTGTATACAGATTCTGATGCAAGCATGTCGACAACATTGTAAACATTAAAGCATTTAAGGCAGTGGATATCAATTTTTACAAAATTGCTAAATCCAGATTTACTAGGTAGCGGAAATATATTTCAATGTTTCAAATCAATTTGGTTTCATTTCGTGGAATCCATATTGGTTCCGCAAAATCCGTTTCTCTTCATGAAACGACGGACTCGACCGAGTGTAAACGTCAAATTAATTTGTGTGGCAATGGCAAAAACACCACAGAGATAGAGTTGGAATTCCCAAACTCAAATGAGCCGATGTGCACTTCTGAAAACGACCTTTTCCTGGTGATTTTTAAATAAATGATTTTATACTGTTTATTTTGTGGTTTTTGAGCTGAATTAACCCACGGATGATTGGTATAATTCATTGTAGAAGACATCCCATGGGATCGGATCGTTTCTAAGTCTAAGGCATCTAAGATAAGGAAGTTTTCATAATTCTATTTTGTGCGTAACTGACGCTTTCTGTTTCAATTGCCAACAATTGCTGAAGTTGGCAATATGAAGTCCTGTTAAAGACAAACCATTTACATGGTGTTAAATTAGTGTAATTGTGATGTTGAGAAGAAACAGGGAGTATTATGTTTCTGGTATACTTGTTAACTGGCGGATTGCCGGTAATACTTTGCATCGAAATTGATTTATATGGTGATATATAAATTAGTTAAGCTAATATTTCTCCGTATTAGGCATGAAGCCTGTTACAACCTTCTTCATTCGTGTCATTCCATTTATATGAATGGGAAGTATTATGTTTCTGGTATACTTGTTAACTGGCGGATTTCCGGAAAATTTTGCATCAGAATCAATTTCTATGGTGATATATAAATTAGTTAAGCTATCATTTCTCCGTATTAGGTATGAAGTCTGTTATAACCTTATTCCGTCGTGGTATTTCCATTTAATGCGTGGACGTGCCTGGAATCTTCTACCCCTCTCTCTATATTCCCATAATTTTTCGGTATTCTTTCTTTATCAATTCTTTCTACGTATTCTCTTTGTCAATTTCTGTGCTCTGGTATCGTTTCGTTGATGCCTTGTATGTACGTCCGGTAACCTGATTAGAGTTCATTAAATCTATCTGCTACGCACCTAATGAACATCCCACCCGAAAAATGGAATGCAGCACTTGGATACTCCGGGAAACTCGGGATTGCAGCGAAAAATCACGGCCACTCCTTCAATTCCGGGGGAGTTGTAGACCCTCGGTAAGGGTCGCCAGTGCACTAGGCACCTCACAAACCCGGTCCCCACTGGAATAATGACGACTGGGGAGGATACCTACGTCCTCCGCTGGCACATTAGACAGCCTCCTAGTGCCTATCCCCCCGCTCCCCTTTCTCTTTTTCCCTGGGGGCGAAAAAAAAAATCAATGAGGACGGTCGGAGGAGCACAAGCAGCATTTTGTCACTCGGGTCCGTGAGGCAAGCACCTTGCTCCGCTCAAACACACGTGCTACACTACGCTACCGTCGCACCTTCTCTTCCCCCGCATACACATAACATCGTCTCTGCTATAGCAGACCCACTCCCGGAAAATCCATCTCACTCCCTCGCGCCGGAAACCGAGGCTTCTTCTCTAAACCCCAACCCCCCGCAGGTGACCGGAGGAGGAGGATCTCCCGCCCGCAACCCACGGGAGACTGAGTCGGTTTGCCAGGTCCTCAAGGGTTCATTCCGGGAATGGTCCTTTCCGTACATTTAACGTAGTTTGGGCGAGATATTGCTTCATATAGAACTGTGATAAATTTGGTCCCATTATGATGAAAGATCTCATCTTTCAAATGGTACCAAAGTATCTACCACCTACCCCACTATTTTTCGAGACATCTTGCCAAAAACAAAAGCAACTTTTGATTGGATATGGTACGGCTATGCACTCCAGAAAGAATTTTAAAAGTGAGGAGGTTTCGACGCATACTTGTGGTTTATGTTATGACAGGGGAAAAATCTGGCTCCAGTTACTTTTCCGACTCTGACAAGTCTGAAAGTCTGACAAGCTTACCGGCAACGTCGGTCACTGCGGCGCGAGTGATATAAAATCGTGAACGCTATTTGTCGGTCTCTTTGGCGATGTATTCGCCAACAAATCCTGGAGCTGCGGGTTCGAGTCCTTCCGAGGGGGATTTTTCACCATCCACGGAATGAGCAAATCCAAATGGGTTAACCGTATGAGAGTATTTTTTAAAAAATCCTAAAGTGGCACATTTATGAAAAATTACATGTATTTCTTTATTCATTCCCAAGAGTGGAAAATCCCGGGAGATTCCAGGAGACTAAGTTGAAATCATTATTACACTACGAAGAAATGTCTATTCCTCATTCCTGAACGGCAACATTGTGCCATGGTATCACTGTTGAATAAGATGTACACCTTCATCCTTCTGCAAGTACATATATTAGGCGTTGAGTCTGTTACGACTTCAAAAGAAGACCTGAAGTGTAGGCCGTCTTGGTCTTTCCTTCAAAATATAAGCTCTTTAGGGATATTATTATGGGCGATTTATCACAATGAATTCAACAGAATCTAGATATTAACTGACACTTGTCATAAATACAATTCTCAGACGATCATTCAGAAACAACGAGCATCTCCCCCATAACCCTTCCCAGAACAACTCCTCTACAAATCATGCGATCTAATATACTACCCGGAAGATGAGCGTCTTGCTGAGTAAAACCGAGAGGCGAACGCCTCAATCCGGAAAGGGGGAGAATTTGAAAAAATAATGTCGAACGCCGGGATTCTCCGGGAGAATCCGGGAGAGTTGGCAACCCCTAAGAGTAAGGCGGGGAACCCGGAGCACATAATTCCTCCGGCCTCTCTTTTTCTTCCTCGATGCAGCCGGGCCATTAGCAGGGCCCTCGGCGCGACGGGCACTTTCTGGGAGTGTGGGTCGGTCGGTCGGTGGGGAGGCGGGCCGGGGAGAGGCGGTGGGGGAACCGGAGAAGGAAGTCCATTAGTTTATTGAAGCGTGGGCCGCAAAAGGGGTTGAGGAGGGGAGGGGTGGGAGATAGAATCGGAGGCCCCGTGGGTTCGGGGGGCGGAGGGGGTGGGTGGGGGGGGGAGGACGTTGTAAATGGGTTGCCTTGGCGGGGGGCGGCGGGTGGGTATGCTCGGGGGCGGGGTCGAAGGGTGATGTACGGCGACGCGGGTAAGGAGAGGTGTCACTCGCTGCCCCCCCCCCCAATCGCAGCCTCCGGGAAGAGGGTCACGGGGGCGTCAGCGGGGTGGTTGGGGGGCCGATGCGAAACCCTATTACCAGCCCCGGGAAGAGCCCCACTACCGCCGCCTTCGATGCCAGCCTTCCCCTTCTCCCCCCCACATATCGCAGCCGAAGGCCATGAATGCCAGCCAATTAGCAGACGGTTTATTTTTTCCCGACCTTTATTCCCAGCCCAACCTCCCCTCCGAAACTGATGTCATTACGGGATGATATTGCCCCGCGAACCCTCGACCCCGCACTGTCGAAGGCATTATTTCTTCTGTCGTAATAACTGTTGTATACACCACCAGCTCCAAGTCCCCCCCCCCAAATCACGGCAATCATTCCGTCCCCATCACGTGCCCCGCGGAGGTGACTACTGCTCACGGGTTGTCGTGCTGTTTTTTTTCTTTTTTTCTTTTTCCCTGTAATGGAGATTCACCTATTACCTCCCAACGGCCGCATCCAATGTGATTTCGGGGCTTCCCTAAGTGAGTGTCGATCGGGTAATGGGGCTGGTGTGGAAACTAAACTCGCCTTACATGCATATTCAGTGGAATTGCCGCCGGCCGCGGTGGCGTCGCCCGTTTAGGGGCGGGCGCGAGCCACTAGGAGAAGTTGGGCGCAGATATAACAGTGCAGTGATGGTGTGCTTACGGCCGGAAACTTTCCGCACAAACTACCGATTTCTCTATGAAAGAGAAATGCTTTTTTCAAACGAGCGGCGTCAATTGCGGGTGCTCAACAAAAAAAAACCATTCCCAGCATTTTAATTCTTGATATTATTATTCTCGGTTCAACATCGATTGATAGTATGTTGAGTGTTGCGCTAATGATTTTATTCTAATAATTTTTCTTCCTATGGTAAAGTGTTCATTTTATCTGAGAACTGAGTGTGAGAGAATGAAAGCTATAAAAATTCGGATGCAGGCCCTGTTTCTACTTAGAATTTAAAGAGACTCAAATACAAGAGTTTTTTTTCACTTTCCTATTTAGTTATACTATTGAGCTTGGTATTGCAATGACTAATGCATGGTCTTACAGATAGTTTGCATTCAATATCATGTGTTTTTATGTGTAGAATTGGTATAGATATAAATCGTTCGGCTTCGCCGGTGGATATTCTAATCCGGAACTCGCGATTTCACGGCGGAAATTGTGACAAGTCATCTTTTGACGAGGTTGGCTTAGCGCTGCATAATCACTTAAGAACGCTAACGGGGAGATCTGAATTCGATTTAAAGCATTTCTAATAGGTAGTATCATATTACTCTGTGGTAGTATGGATGGGAAATTTATTTTATTTACATCTAAAATAGCACCAACTCTGCAAGCCGTTTCACCATTGTGTGAAGGGTTAGATTTTCACCAAATATACTTTACAATTCATGCAACCAAAATTGTATGAATATCAAACGCTAATGCTTTATGTAATGGCATGCATGCATAAGGCTATGTAGGCCGTTTTACGCGAGGCACTTGATTGAACAACTTGAAGTAGCATCTGTTTTCACAATGCAAAAATTCAGGCTGGGAATTTGAACAGGGGCTATTTATTTATTTTCCTATCTTTCATTCATACATTTCCGCTTGAATTCTTGCATTACACCTTTTTTCACGCAATTTTCAATACATCATCAGAATGTGCAATAATGTGTCTCGTGTAAAACGGCTTTAAGAGTGATAGAGCAAGCAAGCGAGACTAGCAGTTTGTACTTGTTAGCATAATACGGACTGATATTGATTTTTATTATAGTTGTTGCAGTAGGCTCTCAGTACCTAAGAATTGTACATAAATCCCAGTTTTATGTCCTATGATAGGCGAATAGAGAAAATATAGTCAAATTTAAATAAATTAAAAATGATTTCTTCTTTACAGCCAAGAATATATCTTTCTGATCATCGCTACACACGTTATAGCTAGGTTTTTACGGTAGTCTGATCAAGGTATCACAATAAATTTCATCTCATTGTAATGAAAAAAAATTTCATTTAATATAAGACACTGTCTCCGGCGTTACTCTGTGGAACTCCTTCATTTTAATATAATTAAAATTTCATTTCTCTAACGATACCAAAATATCGGCCACTTACCGTACTACATTTCGAGATGTTGGCTAAAAATTTGACGCGGCTTACCGTGAGATATGGAACGGATGTGCGCTCTGGAGACGCATTAAAAAAATGCAAGTTCTATGCACAGCTCACGTCAGTAATTTAACGGTACATAGTTAATAATAATATATCTATTATGCTGTGGCAAGACACCTAAGAATAAATACAGAGTATATATATTCTCACATTACAGTCGAACAGTACGATAAAAACAAAAACGAAATTAATACAAAAATTGCAAACGCTATTTTAGATAGCATACAGATTGGCAAGTTTTTAAAACAATCTCCATTCTTAATAATAAACAATAAATAAAAGATTAAATTACAAGTTTTAAAGGTTAAAAAAAGAATAATAGAACCTTATATAATAGGGAACGTTTAATGGCATGATTTTTTCATTATATATTCATCATTTTTTATTTTAAACATTGATATGTTATAGATACAAATTATACTCCTGGACAGTGAGTTCCATAACTATATGGCATAGATAAGAAAAGACTCCGTAAACATTACTTTTATGAGAGGGAAAATAGTTCGTACGTTTCCTCGATTTTTTTAAAAACAAATTTATTACTCGACGTAATACTTTTTATAATATCGTAGAAAAACTTTCCGTTTTGAAGACATTGTCGGTGAACGGCGGAAAAGAAATAAGTCTCAAGGAGATACATTGAGTTAATTACTGAAGTAGTTCAGTCATTAAAGGTAAAATGTTGCGTCATTAATATCACTATATTCCCTCCATGCTTCTTACAACAGCCTACAGTTTATAATGAATATAAATAAAATATAATAAATAAAAAGATAAATAATACGGTCTCTCTTCCATTTTGAAGATGGAAAAACCTCGCTCAAACTTTCTTAAGCCTACCTCAAAGGGAATATCTCGCTGTGCTCTAACAAAAAGACACGAATCGGGTGGATTGAGAACGCAGGGCAGTTGGCGACATCCCGGACGCCAGTGTTCGATGGGGAAGGCGTGTAGCGTCCTCCAGGGTCCCTGGCGTACGCTTTCACGCGTCAACCACGCCATCCAATGCTTCCCGCGACTCGGTTTGCTTGAGCGGACGTGCATGCACTTCACATCGCCCCCCGCTCAAACATCGTCCACACCCCGCGGTCATTAATGGCGGCGTGGCTGATAACTCGTATTGGCTCTGGTTATCATTACCGGACGTCGTCCCTCCCTCGCTTTGAGCGGCTTCGTAAGACTCGGGACGATTTCATAGAAATAGTTTGCGCTTCAATGGTATTTCTTACGAAGGAACTATTGACATTTGCTCCAACATGAGAAACGCTCCACGCAGGTGAAAGTTACTTAAGCCATAGCGAAGGAAAATAACCTCGGATGGGTCGTGAAGAGGATATTTTTGTAGTGGCTTTCTTTCGAGGAACTGAAGTATGTACTGCATGTTATCAGAATTTGACCATTTAAGATTTTTTTTAAAGAACTTAATTCGGACTAAAAGTTTGGAAAACCTGGACCATGGGTCGGCCAAGCTGGAATAGTATGAACCAACATAATGGCTACACGATGGGTCGTCATATGTCTAAACTCGACTCGTTTGTGTATGTTGTACCTTAAGGCCAGCCGTAGCTCAAACATTGTTTTTGGAAGAGGTTGGAGGTACGTGCAGCATTTCATGGTAACAACTTTAATATGAGTCATGAAAGTATTTGTAGACATGTCATGTGCATTCAGCTCCTGTCCGTATTCATTGACGGGTTTAAATTACCGGTGTTGACAGGAATATTAAAAAGTTTTTATGAGTAGTAGGAGGATGACAGAAACTAGTTGGACCCAAAAATGACGACCCTAGACGACCTTTACAAGGCTGAGGAGGACAGAAAGTTAATGATTGAAGTTCAATGGTGGTTGTGAAATTGGAAGAAGGAAGTGGTAGGTAAGGTCCAATGAGATTTTGAAAGCCGTGATGGAAGGAAGAAATTTGAGTTAGCGAATAGGAAGGAAAATAAAGGTTTATATAAAGCTTCGTAAATTGGGATAGTCAGAATGCCGTTGTGATGAGGCAAACGGAGGATGAAGGCAGTTAATTTGGAAGCGCGTAGAAAATAAATAGTGTTTTAGTAATTGATCAAATTCTCCTAACCGCTGAATTAAGCGGAGTGTCAAACACATTAGTATTTCGTTGCAAGTAACGTATAAAACGAAATATTTTGATTCACTGCTGTGTGTACACCTATAAAATCCTTTTAGTTTCTTATTTCAACGAATTTCATCGTTTAAAATTTTTCAAAAAGCTAATGCCGACGCCGCGCCGGTTTTATGACTTCACCCTTCCACCGTTCCAAAAATGACAATTTCCTGACCAACTGACCCGCAAGCCCTAAATTCTGCAAATTATCTCAGTTGTTGGCCGAATTGTCATATACACCCTACAATTAGGTCCAAATAAAGAAAAAAGGGCTCAATGACCTAAATTTTCTGAAGAATCGGGAGGGCAATCTATGCCGATCGAATAGCGACGGCTTATCTCTGTTAAACTCTTGTTTTTTATTCGATAGCAGATCATTTCAGTCGGAAGTCATGGCATGGATAAGTAGGACATTGGAGGCGTCGAAACTCAATTGTGTGCGAGTAATCCCATGTTCAGCGATCTGAGGTTAGGGAAGCACTTTATCACCACCTACGAGATTTGTTTCTTAGGAGTATTACTGCTCCGTAGACCTATTGACGCGCATTTTCGGAAAGTAATCAATATTGAAATTTTACTTAAGGTTTGGATATGAATTTAATGCTGACGTAGACCGAATTACCCTACCTCGTTGCAGTTGCACGGATACGAGATATTGGAAACAAGAGAGTTAATGAAGAAGTTATATCCATAGACAATAGGGAGAAACCTAATATTGCTAGGGAAAAGGTCTTCCTAGTAACGCTTCAAATTGATGCATTAACACCTTCCCTTTGAAAGAAAGTTTTGATTCGTTCAAAATGGAAACGTGTATTTACAAAGTAAGTTAATTCGCAGTTAAAATGTTTACTTTTTGCCATATTAGAAACATATTTATAAATATATACATTTATTAAGTATCGTGATAGACTTCGATTGCTTGGAACGCACATATCAACGCGTAATGAAGTTCGAAAAATGTATTAATGCGATACCAATGCAACTTCTTCTCAAGCATCATTTTTCTTAATGACATTAATTAGGTAGTCATTGAGTCCTTTTTGAGAGAAAAGCACTTTGATATCATGCTCAATTATTTTTCCCCTGCAAGAAATATCTGAGCCGCGGCACATTTGTCCTATCTCCGACAATTATATGTGACATTTATCAAAGAATTTAAAAGTAAAATAAGGAACGGACCCGAGATTTTGTACTTTTTACATTCTCAATCTACTCGTTCTTAATTTTTTGGAGGGGATTCCTTGTTACACAACTGTTCATCGTAAAATTGTATTGCCCAGATAAATTGGCATACTGTATGAATATTTTTTTCTAATTCACGTATTACCAAGCCGCAGAAATGAATAAATTAAGAACTGGTTGATGTCTGAATTTCCATCGACTGACATATCATATTCAAACTCAAACCCAAAATCTTCAATGGTTCGCAAGCTGACTTTTTTGATTTTAGAGTTCATTTTAGAGAATGAAATTAAATAAACTTAGTAACTTAAATAAACTTTGTAGCAGTTAAATGGAAAAACTCGACCGGTTTCAACACTTGCGCGTCATTATCAAGGGGGAATAAAGTCTTTATATTTTTTGGTGTTCTTTTCATCGTTCTTCTGCCTTGGGGGATGTTATCTCTTGCAATGCGGGGAAGTCTGCCCTCCGTCATTCTACCGACGAGCGCATCCAAGTATCATCTTCGTTTTCTTGTCTAACTGACGACGCGGACGTCAATTATGTTTGTCTGCTGCCTTAACTCGATGTTTCTTTTTCAAGCCGAAAATGTGTTGCCTGTGATCAATCTTATCGCCCGCATTTCTGTTTTCTAAATACTCTTTCCGTGTTAGTTGTCCAAGCTCTCGTTTCAAGACCGTGTATCAAACTGTATCTGACACGTTATATGCATGCGCGATTTTTTTCCGTGTATTTATTTTTACAGATAAATTAAATTATTTAAAATACTGAGACACCTTTCTTGCTGGTTTTTTTCTTTATTCGCCGTATTCCTTACTACATTTTCCAGGTTTCCGTTACTATAGATTTTGTTTCTCAGGTAGTCAAATTGCATTACTTGTTCAATGGAGTATTTTCAATGGTTAATTTACAACTCAGAGGATTTTTATTTACAGTGAAGAATTTTGTTTTGGATTTGGAAATAATCATACCGTATTTTGTAGCAGTTGTGCGTGAGGGCAAAGAGAAGAGGTTGTAGATAATCCTCATTCTTGGCAATCAAAACAGCATCGCCTGCTTAGCTTTCAAGTTGCCATTATTTATACCTCCGCCCCCTATCCCACCTTACTTTTTCTTTCCCCCGAAACTTTTCGTAAAACTTTCTTCGACTAGCCTTCTAGTTTCAAAACGTGCCCGATAGGAAATTTTAATGCATCCCGAGGTAATCCAATAATCCGAGGTGTCGATAACATCTCTGGCATACTTTTATTGATTGAAGCTCGAGCCCCACGCTTGATTCGTTTTCCAAAGTCTGCGGCAAAGGGATTGGATTTATGCACGTTAAAGTTTCATCGCCAGGAGGGAACGGAGGAGATTTTAAAATCCCCCGAAGTCATTGCTCGCCCCTTTGAATCCACCTTAACGCTCGTTCGCTTTGTCATCATTTGCTGTCTTCGAAACAAGCCCCCGTAAATATTTTAGTCACTCCTTCTTTACTCGAGATTTTCGAAATTCCCTTTGACGCGCAAGAGCCGTATAGAACGTAAAATTTTATAAGAAAATATCTTCTTTCAAGTTCTTAAGACTCTTGATCCTCTACTGCGGCACAGTAACTGTGTTTTTTCTTCCTCGTTACCTCCATCACTAAGGTTAAATCTAATGCATGTGAAAGATGCATTTTTTCCCCTTCTATTAACTGTGAGTGCTCCGTTTGAGCCCGACTTCAAGCCACCTTTCTATTTTTGCGTATTAGTAATTTATAAGCTTTCTTCAAATTACAAGTCGTTCGGAAGTGGTTTCTTTAGCGTGGATCCTCTACGAATACTTTAAAAACGCCTTAGCGACTGACTATCTCAGTCGATAGTCAGTCAAGCGGTTGTGTAGATGGTGAAGGTTGCTTGTGCTAAGATATGGCCCTCCTCGTTGCGGAACTAAGAAATTCTCTTATCTTTTTCTTTTCTGTATCAGTAGTAGTGAGGAGGGGAGCAAAAGAGCCTATCACTCTGATACCAAGAAGGAAGGAAACCATTATAGTATTGAAATTTCCTTCCTAAAAAATCCAAAAAACTAGAAGAAAAAGGATAGGAATATCTCCTTGATTATTTTGCAGTTATTTTAAGCGTTAAAGGAATAAACTTTCTGTTTGAATTTGTTTGGCTTTTTTATTTTGACATGTAACACTATTTATTAACATAGTGATCAGCAATATTATTATGGATTTCCCTCAGTGAAGCATTACTGACTACATCATCAAGAGGTATTTTTCAATTCCGATGAAACGCGATAAAAACTGAAATTTCCTAATGATTCCTTAGCTTTAGTAACTCTAAAGTAAAAGTATGGCGTAAAGGTTTAATAAAGTGGGTATCATGGCGCCTACATCGGAAGCTGAAAAGAAATAATTAAAAAGATAGAGATGCATTTATGCGTCTCGTTTTACTGGTTGCGGAAAATGTGATTTTCATCGGGGAAAAGAATTATATTTGCGAATAGTTTGATCTTGCTCCGAATCTTCGTGCTCCCAAGGTCTACGGTAACTGGTATCCTCTTTATCGCGTTGCGCAACGTGTTATTTCATTGCGACTTTCCACGAACCTGCAGACTAGCCTCCCTATCATGCCTACATCTCGAGCCAATCTTAATCTCAAAAATTCTGATCTCGCTCTAGGTAGTTCTAACCCGTGTATTTTCTGATACATCTCTTAGCACATGGGGCTTCCATTTGTGAAAACCACAACTGCCTTTTTTTACTAATGCGTATGTCCAGCATGAAACTGTTGAAATTTTCTTCCCTCCATTCTGTACCACAGTATTCCTTCTGCGCTTTCCACATCACATAAGTATTAATTAAAATCCACTCTGGTTAAGTATTTTGCCGGGACACCATGACTTTTTCAAACACTTCCGACTGCGTAGTTGTAAGATTGTTC
This sequence comes from Pyrrhosoma nymphula, assembly GCA_963573305.1. Taxonomy (NCBI): domain Eukaryota; kingdom Metazoa; phylum Arthropoda; class Insecta; order Odonata; family Coenagrionidae; genus Pyrrhosoma; species Pyrrhosoma nymphula. The sequence continues at coordinate 96,048,582 of OY754332.1, read as the reverse complement.
ACCTACTTACTTTTAAGGATAACGCATCATACCGTACATTAGAGCAGCATTGAAGTAGAGACACGGGTGAAAATCGCTTGAATGTGCATCTCGACCTGGGCACGGTGTCAAGAGAATATAGTACAGGTTTGCTAAATGCTTTGAAGTGGAATATATTTGTACGAACCTCGAAATATCTTATTGTGTGGCAGCAAAGCCTGGATAAGACAAAGAGTAGGCTAAATGCATTGGCTGTGACCTGTCTGAGAAGTGATCGTGATAAAAGCAGGATTATGAGTGGGTGATGAAAGATTGTGGTATCAATGCTCTGGTGTTGGGCATGTATGAAAGGAGGGTGCTTCGTTAGTCTGGCGCTGCCGAGAGTGTGGATGAGAAACGAATAACGAAGCAGATTTATGAAACAGGAGAGAATGGTGTGAGATGAATGGAGGTAGACCGAGGAAGTCTTGGGTTAATACGGTGACACTCGTACCAAGAATCTGTGGAAATAAAATAAGAAAAATATTATTATAGAATCGATATTGTACGCCTTAGATAAAGTTAAAATACAGACATGATTCTTTTAAATGAAAGAAAAAGCCCATAAATATTTTTAAAAATGAAAGAGATGCATTTTACACTACTTTGTTGGAGAGTGGAATAAAGCTGTTTTTTTAAATTGCAAGGAAACAATATTTGTTTCAGATGCAAACATTTCAGTCCGCTTTCGAACAGAATTTTTTTATTATGAATTATGTATTCAACATTAGGTGTCTCTTCAAGTGGCTTTTTATATCTGGTTAAAATTTAAATTTATTCCTGAAAAAAATAAGAGAAAATCTGCTCGAAAACGAACTGAAATTTTTGTGTCTGAAACAAATATTGTTTCCTTGCAATGTAAAAAACAGCTTCATTCCACTCTCCTACAAAGTAGTGTAAAAGGCATCTCTTTCATTTTTAAAAATATTTATGGGCTTTTTCTTTCATTTAAAAGAATCATGTCTGTATTTTAACTTTATCTAAGGCGTAAAATATCGATTTTATAATCATATTTTCTTATTTTATTCCCACAGATGTGTTCGTGAAAAATATTTTAGAGTCCTTATGCTTTTCTTGTTTTCCTGGATTTCTTACATTGGTAGAATTAATGGATTAGATTTCCAATAAAATATATAACTGATCCTTAAAAGAGAAAAAAACCAACTGCAACGGAGAATTTTCCCACTTTTATACTTGCAGGTAAAACTAAGGCGACCAAAATCATTGTTACCTCGTTTTTGATAGGTAATCATTCCCTTGCCTTTATAAATAGCATGAAGAGTCGATAGAATGACAAAACATGTCAATAGCATGGCAAAGCCCAGACAAATGACTTAACGCAGCGTCATCGTGTTAATTATATCCACCGAACCTATATTAGGGTTATGTAAATCATGATAACTTCGTCTTTTGTCTTGAGTGGTAAGAGTATGCATTTACACGAGCTAGCAATGGAGTTTTCAACCATTGGGAAATTTCCCCCACGAGAGGAATTTAGCGAGGAATTAGGAACACTAAACAACAAAATTTATTGTTCTATATATTGTGTAAAATCTATAAAAATATAGTTTTTTTAACTTTTCCCGTGCGGTTCAATAATATATTGGATACCACAGAGTAAAATCGATTCATAAACTTGCGCATTATGTTCATTTGCGGGATTAAATTATAATTTATAAAACTGTGTTGTGACGGGGAAATGATATTCGGAGCTGTGGTGAAAGGGGTGAATTGAGCAAAATGTTTCAGAACATCTTAGCTAGCAAAATACCATTGCAATTCGCGTGAAGGTTTCTCTGCAATATATCACTGCAAGGGTGGGCGACGAACTCTCCCAGAGATGTGTGAATCTCTGAAATATGAGCACCTACGACGGGGAAATCATTCATCTTTTGGATTGGAGCATAATCTTCATTTTTCCGTGTTAGAGTGTAAAACCTGCAACGAATTTTCAGGAACGGTCGACGATGGAGAAGAATCAGCCATTCCGTGAAGTCTAATGTGTAGCTTAGGAGATACTCATTGTCAGCATCAGTAAGATCTCAGGCTTTGTGTCTGGCAAGAGCCACAGGAATTATTCAATTCGCGTAGAAATTAGACCACTTCTTGAGTTATTAACGTGTCATTAGTTGCGCCTTCGTATTGCTGCGCTGTGTGAGAAATGAACGACAAAGGAGGCAATCCATGCCTCCAAGGGAAGAAGACTGAAATGAATCAAGCAGTTAAATGTGTGCCACTCTGAGTGAAAGAAGCAAATGGCACGCTAATTTGTGCCCTGAAAGAAGTTTGATATTCCATGCATTACATTTTGTTGGTTCAAAGTCAAAATTTCACAAATAGTTTTGCTGAAAATCCTAGTAGCGAGATGTCTTTTACATTCAATAGGTTCAGTATCTTACAATTAGGACATCAATTATGAATCATCTTTATGCTGACAATTGAGATATCCACTTTCATCCATCCTCAGATTTGCCTTTCTGTCTTTCATTTGTTTTTTTTGCGTTGGGTTGATTGATTTTAAGCTTTGCGCTAGCACGAATTAGAACCGTGTATTTCCTCAGATTCTCGATTCTCATACTTAATAGTCCTCCATTTGCCTTAGTATAACGAGTATAAAAATTATAGATATCTCTAATAATCAATGCTGTCCCATATTAGAGAGGATATAGTTATTTTGATTTATATCTTTCATGTAATAGCAACTCTGTTTAGTGCGGCATAAATCTCATAAGCTCTACGTTTTCCACGTATTAGAACCGTATATGTTTTTAACAAGCTTCACCATGCCATGATTTAAAGTGCTGTATTTCCCAAAAACATTTAAACCTACCGTGGATAATAAATTGAGTTTGAAAACGAAATATATCTCTGGCAGTAACTTCTGTCTGATAATTGAGGCAAAAGAGAAACTTTGATTCCACGCCAGAAGCTAAACTAAAGCACCAAAATCGTGCAAGTGTTCGTTCACCATTCGTCCAGTTACTCATTGAATATCAACCCGCCAGTTCCTTAAGAATTACTTTTCATATCTGAAATCATTTTTTCATGCAGGACATCAATAGCTATGAAACGGTGACAAAACCGACCAGAGAAATTGTCAAACGTCAAGAGAATGGATGGACCGAAGTATAAGCCTTGACAATATCGCAATTCCACATCCAATAAAGGTGATAATCTAACAGAGACGTCTTTAAGCTGTGCAAGGCTAGTCGAAATCTTTCCTAATAACTCCCCGCGATCAACTTTTCAAGAGCTCTCGAACCGTGTTTCCCTTCCACTCCGCCCGGCAACGCGATAATTCATTTCTTTCCACTCCGCCCGACACCCTGGCCCGTGATAAACGATGGCAAAGGATTTCTCGGCTCGGCAGCGGCGGGCGAGGTTTTGTCACCGCCGGTATTTATCACCGGAACAGGTAATCGGATTGGACCCCGGCCCACGCAAAACTCAGCAAACGTCCCCCCCCCCGCCAGCTGGAAACGAACTTGCAGCTCCACTTTCGGGCGTTCCATATGTGCGAGACATGTTCCGTGTGTGTGCCGTGTTGCTATCCTCCCCCTTCCTCCCCCCACACAAAGGACGGCCTCGGATCCGAGAGATGGCGAGCCGTCGGCGGGGGTGGGCGGTTGCCGAAAAATATCCCGCTTTACAGCTTCCCTCGCGCGGTGCTGAGGTCATGACGTCGGCGGCCGAGCTAGGTCAGGCGCTCCAAAGGCGTTAGCACCAATAATTGTCGTTGGAATTGGGGCAGGTTACCGGCGGATGAGGTCACATACGCGCCGCGAGGAATGAGCGGAGAATACGGCGCGGCGGTAGGTCTTCACTACCCGGAAGAGTGGAGGAGGTGCGGTGAGAAACTCTTCGTGGGCGGGGTCCCAATCCGAACCACGGCCCTAGCTCATCTTGGCCCCTCGTGGGATATGTCTTTCAAGCATGCCGTTGTGATTCCCACCGAGGAGATAAATGAATGCGAGGTACGAACTTGTGGTGAGCCGTTGAAACGAAAGCAACCGACTATCAAAGATAAAAATGATGTCACTATCTTCATCATTGGTTGTTTAATCCTAAGATTGGATGACTGCAGCCTTCATGCTTTCCTGTCTAATGCTAGTTCCCTTTACTATATGATAGTTCCTCCAATGTACTTTCCTCTTTATTTGGTCTATGTATTTATTTCTTGGCCTACATCTTTTAGGCTTCTAGTTCTACTTTTCCCCCTCTTTTTCCTTCAATTATATTCTTCTCAAAACCCATTGTGCCACTGGGTGTGCCCAATCTATCTGATTCTTCTTTTCTGTATAGTGTTCCATTTGGCCCTTTCCTTTTCTACTCTTCTAAAAATTTCTTATTTTGTCCGTCCATTTGATCTCCAGCATCCTCCGTCATCACCAGGTTTTGAAAGCCTCCTATCTTTTCGGGTCTGCTTCTCCAATGGTCCACGATTCCGATCCATGAGTGCCACGCCCCACACGATTTTTGTCACATACCAATTCCTCGTTCGTATTCCTATCTTCTTAGAACATTTGGAAATAATATAGTGGGAGCGAAACATGGTGGCAGTTGCCGTCGCGGAGGGTGACGTTAAGTAGAGGAAGGCTAGTGTGGAAGGGATCAGCTAAGGAGCGGAGGGGAGAGGAGAGCGTATGGCAGGAAACGCTGCCAACATAAATCCATTTATTTTCAAAATGCGGGAAAGTTTCAGTAGCATGTTTCAGGACAACGTTTACGACCTAAACAAAGCTTGGTCAATATACTCCGATAGTGTTCCCCACCCACCGGAGATCCAAAATTAGTTATAAAGCTGATTTCAATAACAGATTGAGAATTTTGAAGTTGTAAATGTGGGTTTGCGATCTTGGAAACCCTCGCAGTCAAACCAAGAGAGTACTTTCCTCCCCCGTGCAGAGCCACTTGGCGGGGAATGGACACTTCCAGTAAAAAGACGTTCTTCGCAACTTCCAATATAATTCAATACCACTGTACGCGCTTTCAGTTTTCTCGACTACCATCGACAGTACAAGCATCCAGCGCCACCGTTTGAGGCGTTGTGGCGGTACAATTACAAATTAATGCGACTATACATAAGTCGAGCTGAAACCTCATCGCCAAGGAAATGTTCCTTATTCTACTGGGATAACTATTTCAACATGAAGTTCCCCCAAAGTTTTAGTGCATTCCTGAGCATGGTTATGAAACGCATACGATAATAAGGGAATTTGATAAACAGAAGAGATTTTCCGAAAAATATTGCATTAAAAAAAAAGCACAGTACCTTATGATACCATATAATGTATACTGATGCGTAGTAAAATCACTTGAAAAATATCTACTTTTGAGATACTCAAAGGTCTCCTGAACCACCAGTAACGGAGCGAGAAAAATTATAACGAATCTGAGTCCAAAGTGTAAGGTATCCGAGGTCACCTACTCGAAGGCAACCATAGACGGATAAAAGAACCTTGGTATGAACCTTGATACCCTCGTTAAACCGGTATTGGGGCCACGGGCACAGAAATAGACAAATAGGCCACCTTCATTCATAGCTCGATCGGTCCCAATGTTCATTTAATAGGTTAGGGTTGAGGTCATCTTGGGCATATGCCGTAGACGTGTGGAGTTTAACATATTCAGGACATGGGCTCCATTTCCCTCCTCTGGATGACTGGCGGCTTCCCGCAAGATATACGTATCCTTAATTATAAAACTTACCACATAAATTACGTAATATATTGCATAATATGTGAAACAGATCCCACAATTAACAATATCTCATTCAGTCAAATAATTTTTCCTCGCTTTAATCTGCTATTTCTGATCTCAGAGTTTGAAACTGCAATCTTATTAAAAATTCTCTAGTCGCCATTACTTTTCAGTAACTTTACAATGTCATCTAATCGTCCCGGCAGTCACATAGCTGGAAGTTTTTCTCTTTCAAAAATTCGAAATGCTGCCTGTCAGGGTATGACGCAGCAACTGTCTTTAACGTTTACTATTATATGTACTTTAATAAATTATCAATACGGGCCAGCATCTATTATGCTCTGCAGTAGTGTAACTTAAGCTGGAAAATCATCCATACTTCTCACAAATTTTACTTCAAATATTCTATAAATAATATCTATGTTCAGGGTTGTTGAAACACTGAAAGAACCTGCTCTTTAAACGGTATAGACATCTGCTAACTAGTTTACTGCAGGTAGTGTACTAACCAGCGCATGATCCAATGCCCCACAAATAATTACCTTCGTCAATAAATAATAGTTTGTAACATTCCCTCATTGAAGGTAATTATTGATCTGCAATGATGTTCTCTTGTGTGGCAGTGAAGCTTGGACATCACCAGCTGCAGAGCAAGTGGAAGTGGAGTTATCAAAGAATTATAAAGATCAAATGGACGTAGAGAATCACTACCGAAGAAGTCTTACGAAAAGTTGGTGAGAAAATAATTACCTACAGTTAAAGCTCGGCGAAGAAAGAGATACAAACTTACTGGGAACATTTTGCGACACTACAGCCTATTGAAGGCAATATTGGTAGGAACATTGAATGGGAAGAATGTCAGAGGAAGACCAAGAATAGAATACGTCAATCAGATTATGAAGGATGCCAAAATGAATAATTATGTAGGAATTAAGCGTTTGGCGGAGAGGACAGTTGAGTAGAGAACTGATACAAACCAATCTTCGGATTGATGCCTGCTGATAATGATCTGCAATGAGGAGTGAAAGAATTTCTAGTTTGGCACGGAGAAATTACATTTCGGGTGTTGAGGAAGAGTAGGGTGTCAAAGATTTGCCCCGTAATGACTGAAACGTCATGTCTTTCAAGTGCTCATAGTGTGGCCAAATTTAACGAAGTAGCATACGCTAAGAAGCGCGTAATACCATTCTTAACTGTTTCTGCCGACTACTTAATTTTTGATGTCGCAGTACTAGTTTCGTACCTCGTGTTTAGATTGAGTATTTCCTCAGTGGGCATTATGGCAGCATGTTTGAAACACATAAACCAAGAATGTATACCACAGGCGTTTGAATAATACTTGAGAGCAGCTCTGCAGTTAATTTGGCATTGCTATCATAATGATGGTGTTGATTTTAACGCTTCACTTAAGCTGGTTGCACAAGAATTTAGCAATGGGATCGATAATCATGAGATCAGTAAAATTGTGGACCTCAATACTAACATTAGGTTTCCGGGACTATAGCTTTTGTAACCTATCCCTTAATAGTTAATTCTTCGAATGGCTGGTCTGCTCTCCTACCACTGGATAAAAGTTATGTGTGCTAAAAATACTCATACATTTTGTTCACAGAAAATTTAAGTAAATAAACTCGTCATTCGTAACATACTGAATCTTATGTCAAGTTATTAAGCCTTGAAGCGGTTCACTGCATATCCACAAGCTTCGTTACACATATTTGTTTAAGGTTAGATGTTACTCTTTAGATATGTGTAGTCTCTGCCAGGAACCATTGGTAATTTAGTCATGCGGAGATTATGGTGGTCATAGTCGACGGCTTTCTAGTGCCGGAACAGCTTTCTTGAATTTTTAGATAGAGAATCTCTCCGCGATATGAACTACTAGGTAATGCCATTAAGAGCGATTGAAAACATGACTAGAAGTGATAAAGGCACATGGAAACTATGGATTGGATGCCTATGCCAAAGGTCACCGGCGATAGTTGAGCCCATGACTTGGTAATTCTTGGGAATGGATTGACGAGGTAGCTTTAGTAGTTGTGGCATTTTATCCCCAGGGTCTAAATTCAAATTCCAGCTGAGGAGAATTTTTTTATATGTGTCCCGATCCCTGCTTGGATACACTTCAACTATAGTGTTTTTACACCGTCCGTCAGAAATGGAAATACGCAAACATTCAAGGGAATTTGACATAAAGTGTCTATGTAAGTAAGTGGTGAAGGGGAAGCAATTGGGACAGACTGCGGGGCCCTGTCGGAAAAACGGTGCGCGGTCCACAGTAATGTTTACTGTTTCAATGACGTAATATATGGTCAAACTACTTTAGTAGGATGCATTTTTCGAAAAAAAAAATGTAAAACGTATTTTTATGAAATACTGCTGCTTTGAAGCTATGTACTGAACCTAATAATTATTTCTATGCAAAACTAATCATTCTGTATGATACCCCAGACGTGTGCCGCATGTTCAAAGCGAGTTTTCAAGAAAGTCGAAAAATGACTTTTGTCCGCCTTTTTCTGGATCCGGACCACTGTGCGGCGCTGCCTGCGCGGCAGCCCATCTAGGAAGGTGTATGACATCCTACTACGTTATCATAATTTCAAAATTTGTAAGAACCCTTGATTTATCGAGAAAAGACATAAAATTTAGGATAATTGTATAACATACTGGTAAGTTGTTCTTCGTATCACAGCCCATTACTGAGTATGGTTTGAAAATAGGTTATTTTCAGCGATGTTAACGATTTTTCTCGGTGACATTTGTTTGCAAACAATAAGTTGTTAATTAGAATATATCAGATTTGTATTCCATATGCTAATTCCGAGAGGTTATGCAACAGTTTCCATTCGGAGGTTTTCAGATGAAAATCGAATACACGTTTTTCACGAAAATTGTTGAGTTTTGAGCCACTGCTAAGTGTTAAGAGCTAATAAGTGGCAATTAAGGAGAAGGAAATGCAGCATCACATGAAAGAACCAATGGGGAGTAAGCATTTTTTTAAATTCAATACTTTCCGGCGTTACTCGGTAGATCTACTGCGTCATGAACAATGACAATAACTTTGTAAGCTCCACAAAAAATATGTCGTAACCTCCAGGTATACCTGAAGATACCGTAACTGGCGAAACCAGTTGTACCAATAATTATTTTTTGTGAAGCTTATAAAGTTATCGTTACTGTTCATTTTTTTAAATTTCTGAAAAAAGTACTTTTGGAACTTTGCACAGTTTGTTACGATTTCAGCCTACTGTGGAGTAGTCGAAAAGAGCCATCCCTAGCGTAGTATTCAACCTCCCTGAACCGTGGACCCCTTTTTCCTTTCGTGAAGATGGTTGAAGCGATTTTTAATGCAATAATTTGGGTGAAACATTGCATAAGTGTTCTCATTACTTATATCTGTTGAAAATAGTGAAAAAGTTGCACCATATCAATTTGGTTTCTTGGCAATCCAATGCTATTATAGCTTGTTGACTCATGGTACATGCTATGCATTTTGTAATAATTCGAATACACTTGTTCCTTTTTCTTCTAAACGCGAAATAATACATTTATTATTATTATAACTGTTGCTAACCAATATTGAGGTGTCACGCCGAGTCCAATAGGTATTCGAAAGCAACATATTTCAATACGATTTCGTCTAAATTTCGAATACCGAGCCGAAATCTGTAGTCATAACTTGCTTTAATTAAGGTAGTTTGAGCGAGATATTTCCCTAGTCATAATGGATAGCATATTCGAATTTTATTTTACAATTTCAGCGTCTGTAAGAAGTATAAAGTAAATATTGTAATATTAATAGCGCAAAAATATTGTAATATATGACAAAATTCTTAGTAATCAAATAAATATATCTACTTAAGTCTCTAACTTGACTCATTTTTCACGCCGTACGGCTAAAAAGCCTTCAAAACAGCAGGGTTTTAAAAATTGTGATTCTGTAAAAATGACTGCGGTGAAGATAGATTGATTTTTGTAAATTGTTGAGAAAACATACAAACTACACACCGCTAGTTTTTTGATGAAATCTAGGTCTTATAAACTCCTAATTTTTTTCAATATTCTCCCTCTGGAGCGCACAGCCGTAATCTGTCCAATGTAAAACAACTTGTATATTCAGGCAAACTGATCGAAAAGTGGTTCAGATAGGGGTTTTTATTTTGATATCATTGGAAAGACGGGAGTTTTTTCTTTAAAATTTGACCAAATTCATCAAATTTTAGGTGAAGTGATTTTTCGCTAAAACTACCTTAAGGAAAAGCTTTTAAAATATTTTATATAATTTCCATTACTGTCTGTATGATGAGTTAAAACGCATAAACAGATGCACTTAAGTGAAATATGGTACAAGAGTGATTTTCGACTTCGAGATTATTAACATGTGCACTCAATGACCCTCGATTACCGCTCCAGCCACCTTAAGAGTAGGAAATTTCACACACCCGAGATACCCGATCTCTTTATCCTTTCACCATTCTCCTTGTAATCCTAACATTATGCCCCGTTTCCATTACTAACATCCTACCATGGTTATTTTATGTCTCATTACCTACCTGCGTTACAATTAGCTCCGTTTTACCCATAGACATTGAATAAAGGACCTATATTCAATGTCTATGGTTTTACCCCAGTTACTCGCTTGTTTCGTGACCTAGCGATTTCAAATATTCCAGCTCAAAAGAAAATTGACGAACATTATTAAAAGGCGCAGGAATTCTCGAATGGTACCGACGTGAAGACCTATGAAAGTTATAAGCGTACATCACCGACTTGTTTATATCTTCACACCGAGTAAAGTAAATTACTATAGAGTAATTATTTCAAATAGGGACACCTCGTTACCACGTTTCTGAACGACAAGCACGCCATCACTCGCAAAACCGAGATTCCCCAAACGCTTTTCTTGTTTCAACCATTTTCCCATAATTCTTTCTTACCCAGATTTCTACCTTACTTGCGTTCCAATTGTAAAAAAGTTAACGCGGTAGACGACTGACCTGGTTAGATCAATCCTAGTAAGATGATCTACTATGGCAGACGCTTTCGAGCGTTTTCATTGCTAGCATTACGCGGGTTTTCACTTTTAAACAAAATAACGGCGAGGAAATTTTCAAAATTTTTCAGAATTATGGGTCTCGGACTATGGTCGGTTGAAATAAACAAGTGTGGAAATAGACAAGTGATTTCATTATGTTTAATATCAAAGATTTCCACCGAATTACGCCGGAAACTGTATCCTTTCTCTTTGAGTTATTTTTCCCCAAGAAGTATTTTAACACTAGGGCCAGGACACTTAAAATGACGTGGTTCACGCCTGATATTCTCCAACTAAATGAAAAACTTGTTTCTGCCTAAAAGTCGTATGAATCTAATAGTAACGAATCAAACAAATAACATCGTAAATTTTTTTAGAAATAATACAATTCACCAACAACCCAAGCCAAAAGAGTAGCTTACAGTGAATATATCTCTATATATCTCCAATTCTGACAACAAACTTGTACAGTCATTAAAAAAGAGGCAGGCATTACAAAGACTACTCATGATGTTTCCATATCTCCAGAAGACCCCAACAGTTTTTTTTAATCGAAACAGATGAGAACATACCTTAAACTACTTCTTCTAACCAAGCAAAAGTAAAATTTATATTAAACGAATAGGTATACGGTGAACAAAAACCACATTGAGAGGAAATGGATTACACCTCATGAAATCTTTAAGGAGATCAAATCAAACAGTGACGAATCAAACAAAGAACTTCTTACAAAAGTACACAAAGAATACAATCCACAAATGACTCAAGCCAAAGGAGTAGCTAACTGTGAATAGATCTCTATGTATCTCTAATTCTGACAATAAAGTTAAGGCAGCCTGGACTGCCATTAAAAAAGGCTAGCTAAAGCTAAAAGAGCGCTAACAGTAAATACGTTTATGGCCTCTCAAATAATCTTCTCAAGAGCTTAGATGAATCTTTAACTGAGCCTCTCCTCATTATTATCAATATCTGTGGACTCGTAGTAGGAATGCTCAGTAATGGAATCGGGACATTACCAACCTACTCGCTCTATCCTAAACGTAGCGAGTGGCTTCAGTTGTCAGTCGCCTTCCCTAATAGCCTGCCAACCAACTGAGGCATTTGCTAACTTAACCACCCATTCCGGCGAATGACGAGGCGACAAGAGATGGTGACAGGATAGGGGGGGTGGCGGGGGATTGATGGGGGAAATACCCTCCCCCACTGGATGCGACACCCTCTCTCGCTCAATCCACGAACCAATTTTTCCGTGGAGGGGAAAGAATTTTGGGCAATTTTTTTCCTGTGAGAGCGGGGGAGTAGCGGGGGGAGGGCGTGTGGCAGGGGTGTAAAGGGGGTGGAGGCAAGGGGAAGATATGGCACGTGATTGATCGCAAGGAAAGGAATCATACGTCAGATGGATATCCCATAAAAAGATTACCTCCTCCTTCTCGCCGCCCGGCACCACCACCTCGCTCCATGATTGATTCCCTGCTCCCTCCTCCACTCTTGTCTGTGTCACCCACCCCCACAAGGACAAATACTCTAGGGTCCAAATTTTTCTCGTCCCCCACGCACCATTAGACGCTCTCAATCAGGGTTGATGAGAAATATACGTCACTGTACGTGAGTCACAGGTACTGTTAAGTAGGATTTGCACGCCGCGGCTCGAGGGGAGCTGATATGTTTTCGAAAATGTTGAGGGAAATTAGTCAAAGTGCATAATTGTTTCACAAAGATGCTATGGAAGTGAGGCCATTTGGGTGGACTGCGAGGCCATGTTGGGAATACGGATCATCCAAATGAGGGAGGCGTGTAGTATTATCTCCCGTTATCGCGATTCTATGTGAACTACATCATCGAGAAATGACCTAATTCAAAAACGGCGGATCATTGCAAGGCACTCACGTTAGTTGGTTTTCGTATCGCTTCCCATTATTGAATGCTTTTCCGTTGAAAATGGACTAGTTTCTACGAAGTATGCGATTTATTTTTCACGGAACACACGGATTATGGTCATACTACGATTGCGACAACCCTTAGGTAGCCTACGAGAAAAACGGAAGCTATAATATGAGAGAACGTGATTGATGTGTTCAGCAAAATGAAACAGTTGCATGTGCTCGTTGAATTACAATGGCATATCTACATAGGGCATGAACCCACGTGGGCTCATGAATGAATGCATGCAAGAAAATATTCACGGAATTTGAGCAGGCATACTCGCGTTCGCGCTTCTTTTGTGTGTACCTACACGATAAAAATTTTAAGGTGACATGTCTCATGCGTGTTACCGGGATCAGCGGAGCCACAATTCGCTAACAACCCAATTGATGATATTAAAATAATAATCTATTCACATTTCGTACAATTATAGTCGGGGAGCGTTCATAGGTAAGAGAGTGATCGGAAAGTCAAATTTAGCTCAGTTCTGTGTGAAACAAAATCTCATGCTTTAATTTGTGGTATCATTTCATTTGGATAAAACTGGAATCACTTAGCGTTAATATTAATGATCAGAACTTAATAATGGGGACAAACATAGCAAAGTTCCACTGGTTAAATAGATTTATTGCATAAATCATCTCATAAATAAAAAATGTTGCAAATAATAACTGCACAAATACTGTGCCAGTGGAAAATTGAAATTTCTGTCTTCACTATGTTGAAATTCCATGACATTACGCCTGATACTTCTCTTTTTTCATGCACTTAAGTTTGATTTAACCAACCATGATTTATAAGGTTGTGTACGGTTTATGAAACTATCGTGCACACCAACGTAACCCTCCTACACGCGTTCACACTACAGCATCGTAACTGTGTGATGCCCCTTACCGGAATCGCTGTCAACAAGTGAAAGGCAAGCGGTTAATTTAGGAAAACAAGAATTCCGCATCTCTGTGACGTTTTGATATGGTTTCAAAAGGCAAACGGCACACTTCATTATTAACCCGGGAACCACAACATCGGGTCGGGTCCGACCTATATCGTTAAATCAACAACGATAACGCCCACGTCAATCTTTCTAAGCATGCGCGCTTCTCAGTACCTTTCCTTTTAAGTGTCATCTCGGCGTGTCGGTCATCGATTAATTTATTTTTTTACCCCAAATTCAACAAAGACTCAATAACGGTAAGTAGAATACGCCTGGGTCGTAACTTGTTGTGATTTACGTAACTTCCTATTCCATCCGATTTTGTAGTTCAGATGGCGGCAAGGAGAGTATTTTCGACTGAGGAAAAAATCAGAAGAGATATTTTCAGTGAAGAACACGAAGGTAACATTGATGGCGAAGAGGTGGCTAATGAGAAAAAGACATTTTTACCTGACGACGTTGAGTTTTGGACGAAGATAGTGAGGAAGAGTAAGATGGGAGGAGTGCTTCAGCGGAATAGGAATGCAATAAACTGATAAGTAAATATGGGACTGATTGGTTTGCGGAACCCTTTCACGCAAAACATTCCAGAATCCCCGGAAAGACCATGGTGTTACGTCTTCATGGACTAAAAGGAGCTGCAAAATGTGTACTTTTTCAGAAAAAAATATTCAGTTTGCTAATTACTGATTAATTAATGCAAAAATTAGTTTTTTATACAAATGGGAAGATTGAAGGAAATGTGCAGAAAATTTAAACAGATCAGAGATATTTTTCCGACCAATGTAATATAAATCAAAGCAACCATCGGTTTGCTCTTTATGACGGCGGCTGCCGTCCAATGTTCATATTTGAAAGCATCAGAAATTGACCAGAGCTGCAGGACCAAATGCATGAGGCAGTGTGCTACAATGTATACTCCCTCTGTAAATGTGACGTTTGACGATACCTTGCTTAGTTTCAGTGGAAGATGTCCATTTATAATGTATTTACAAAATAAGCCAGACATGTATGGATTGAAAATTGTAGCAATGTGTCATTTTAGAACCGTTTGTCCCTGCTGTGGTATTCCGTTCACAGGAAAGCAGACCATAGAACCTTTTTTGTCTATCCCGACATAGTATGTAATGGAACTCACCAAAGAGACTCACGGCACTAACAGGAGTGTCACTATGGATAATTGGTTTTCTTCCATCGCACTCGGCGACAGATTGGCGGGGCAGAAACTCACAATGGTTGGTACTATTTGGCAAAATACATCTGAAATCCCCAATGCATATATGTGTACAACGAATCGCGTTAATATGTCAACTGAGTTCTTGTGCCAAAGATGTCTGATTTCCTTTCCACAGATAAATAATAAGAACTTCCTTTGGCTCTCATTTATGTATTGGAGAGGCGACGTAGACGATATTTCTGAGAAAGCTGAGGTAGTGTTGTACTATAATAGTAACTGAGATGGAGTAAATGTATTTCATAAGCTTTGCCTTAGCATGAGAACTGCATGGAAAACATATAGGTTGCCATTACGATATTTTTATGCAATTATGGACACTGACGGGATAAATGGGTACGTTTTACACAAGTTAAATAGTGGGAAACTTAATCAATCATTATTATTGAAAGAATTGGCATTATCTTTGGTTAAGGCACACATGAGGTTACAATTGGAAAAGTCTCCACTGCCGATGGAATTGCGTTTGAATGTCATGCACATTCTTGACTTGACTGTAGGGAATGTTAGGACCTTCTACATATTCTGCACGACCAGTAAGATTTCAATACTATTCCAAGGAAAATGATTAAAAAGAAAATGCCACATGCAAAAAGTGTGAAAATTAGAGTTTACGGGGAATACCGAATCACAATCTTTTCAATTTATAAAAAAATCAATGTCAATATATTTAATGCAACTGCCTATTATTCAAGCATATTTTTTATTGTTTTAAAAAAACATCGTTTTAACAAATGCACACTAAACCAATTTCATTTTTTTAACATCCATTAAGGTTTTTTTTAAAGAAAAAAATTTTGACTTCCCCATCGAGATGAATCCGACACATGTTGTGAGTTGCGTTACAAAATTTTATGCTGTGATTCCCGGGTTAAATCATCAACGTAGCAGTTTATCCTTCTCAATTTTGCTTGCCTTATTTGATAATCGTTCTTCATTTTTTTCGGTGTCCACCCGCAACTCCAGCGGCTAACCAAGGTAGGATGGCTGCGTTAGGAACTACAAAACGATGGTTACCAATGCGAGTTCACACGACATTTTGCTCTTCGATGGACGTATGCACGACTGCCGGTCCGCCAGTTGTGTGAGCGGGATAATTCCCACGACTGTGTGAGTCACGACAAATACAGAACTCCCCTTATCGTTTTTACTGTTCAAAATATATTGTTTTAACTGATGATAATACTTAGTAATCAGAAAACAAGAATTATACACGAGATGCAGATTATTCGTTGATTATTTTTCTTAATGAACACGTTTTAGGCCATTTGAACGGAGTCCTCAGGATTGCCTTTTTTTAACTTCAAGGTGAGGAGTATTGTTGGGAATGCCATACAGAGGACTCTTGCATATGAACATACTGCAGCGTCAATTTTATTGAACTTACGTTTTTTGCCTTAAGTTCCTGCAGTAATTTTCTAATTACTCAATAGCTATGATGAATTGGTGCCTATATTAAAAAAATGTCGCGAAAATGGCGTTAATATCAGTTTTGAAAATGTTATTTTCCCCATGTTTCACTTATTTGCTCATTTAACTGCATGCAATTTCATGTCCAATTTGTAAAAAGTGAGTAGCGAGGAAAAGAAGGGCCCATCAAATCAAGCAAATGTTTACCATGCTGACAAGCAGCCAGCACATAATTAGATGATATTTAAGCCATTTTACGGTGAAGTGTGAACTTGAAAAAAATTTAAGAGTGGACTACTACTCTCGAAGAGTGTTTTTGTTGTTGTTACTATCATCACTTTCTATTAATGGGGATGAACCAGATCACTCCGAGAGTGAGAATTAAGAGAGAGGATTAAGAAGCATCTCCTCCCATTCCCCGTGCTCGCCCTTCGTCCTTCTAATTCCTTCCCTTCCCGGCAGTCTTTCGTCATATTTTTTTCCCTCCCTAACCTCGTTTCTTTCCGACGTAAAATATTCTCGTGACGAATCTTTTTTGGGTCGCCCCTCCTCCGGGCCCGCAAATCCGGACGCGTTCCTCCTCCCCGGCACCTCCCGGCTCCCTCGCCGGGGAAAAGCGAGTTGGGGTGGCGGGGGGGGGGGGGCATCGTCCCCTTAGGCCCCCGCAAAAGGACCGCATTACCAAAAAAGACTATTATCATTATCATTATTCTCCTCTTTTTCTCTCGTTCTTTTCCTTTTTTTTGTTTGGAAGAGATTACATTCGGGAGCTTATTATCGCGGTGATGGAGAGGAGAAAAATGTGCGAGTGGAAAATGGCGCCGCCATCTCGCGTGGAGCGAGGGAAATTGGGTCAAAAGGGAGGGTGAATGAATCAAGGGAAAGGGTGGAGGAAGGAGTAAAACGTTGGAGATTTTTTTAGTAGGGTAAAGTTAAGAGAAAAGCCAAAGACTTCCGATCTGCGTTGACATTCCTTTTCGAAGGTCTTGATTTCATAATGTTGAACTCACTCGAGAAGCAATTGCCAGCGACTTGATTTTGTGGAATCGACACGTGTTGCTCATCCTTGTTGTCACGGTAGGTGTCTACCTTTATTATTACGAAATTAATAGCATGAAAATAACGAAGGTTATTTTTTACGAAGCTGGGCCGTAACAGCTTCCTAAAGAACTCGTACCTGAGCTTGTATTGGTAACACTACTCGATCATTAACTTCTAATATTCGAAATAACCCATTTTCTAAATCATTTTCTGGAATTATATACGAATAAAATTTAATGTGATTGAAATCTGAATATTTCTTACTTCAACATCATTGATGACCTACTGTTTTTAATGTAAATTCATGAGTATGAAGCATTACTTCTTAATTGCAAACAACTTTTATTTTTTGACCTGACCGGCTTCGTATTTACATCAATGGTTGGTTGATGCTACAAGTAATTCTATATCCAGTTGATATCCTGGTAATAGGTACACATCATCCTGCGCATAACAACTGGGGATTGTGTGAGGTGGTTTTTAAGACGTCTGCCATGAAAAGTGAATGGAACAGGGAAAAAGAGAGGTAAAGAACCAAGGAGGAATAATAGATGTTATCGTAGTAACTTAAGGTAGTTTGAACGATATACCACTTATCATAATGTTCTACGAATTTGACATCACCATACAGAAAAAGATGCCATCTTTCCATCAATAACGAAATGTAACTTACCAATATACATTTCGAGGCATTTGCCAATAATTACCAGTCAATATCCATGGGAAATGGTCAGGTGTGCACTCCAGAGAAACGTTTTTTTTTTTAATATGGAATTTCTAACGCAAAGATCTCGTCAGAAATTAAAGTGCACATTTCATATTCTTTCTCAGCTATTTTTAAAAATAAATCACACCATTATTTTAAAAGAATTACGTCACAATCGTCGGTAATGAAAGCGTTTTCGTTGTTCATGAAAAAAATTAGTCAAGTCATCTTTTACATGTATATTTATTTAATTAGTGAGAATATCTGCCATAAAAAACAAAGGTTTTTCGCCTTAAGTTTTGCGCAAAGGTTTAATATTACCATATTTACTTTATGCTTGTTATAGTTTCTTACATTTAAAAATAAGAATTCAAATATGGTATTTAAGATGAATAGGGAAGAATCTCGCTTAAACTACTTGAAGCTCGTTTTGTACGACGTGAAATTCAGCACAATAACTGATTTGCTAGCCGGTATTTGAAATTGAGGACGAAATCCAGTAAGATTTGAGCCATCCCAGAAAGTTTTACACGATCATAGAACCAGTACATGCAGGGAAGTGGCATCTCCTTTCTCATGGTAGCACATTCCTGCCATTATTCAACTAAGCAATCTGTGACAGTAGGCGATCAAAAAGTCTGACGGGACATCTTTATTTGTTGTTGAGCCAAAACAACAGATAAAGAAGTCGCAAACCTGTCTGCAAAACTGTCGCAAACCGTCACACTGTCGCAAGAAGGTAAAGGTGGTAATGATTTCCAAATGTGATGGTGGCACAGCGATAGTCAAAGCTAATATGATTGGTCGTCAGCTACTATTGCAAGTAACAAACTAGTAACGCATCAATTATGAAATCTAGTAGCTCAGCGAGTGTGATAGCCACCATGCTGGCTCAGCATCACACGATACTATAATGAACCGCTGCATATGGGACTAAGAGAGTAGTTCACGGAATGGAATGGAGTTCTGCGTTGTGGAAGACAATTGGAATCCACCATATTGTGAAGTCTCCTTGAGGATTCAGCCTCTCGCTCCAAATAAGACGCGTAATCAGCCAAAATACAAGCGAGCATCCTCGAACTAGTGCCTCTTTAAGTATCCTTTGAAACGAGCTTTAGTTTCTTTTCTTTCTGTTTTTCTTTTAGTCACTTATGTTGCTTGGAAAGATAACATTTTTCTACCTATTACTTCGGAATTTCATCTCTCTCAGTTTGCCACATCTATTACTACAAGAGATGTCCCCAGTGCCAGGCTAAAATAATATACCCTATTCCACCTTAAAACCCTCGTGATCTGAAATTTTCAAGTTATCTAAGCCTAGTGTGTAGCATCCGAGTCTCTAACGGCTTCCAGTCTAATCCCTCCATCAGCTGTGTTATTTACTCTCTATTTGCGATATGTGATGCTGCTTGCTCTCAAGCCAATGAATCATCATCATTCCAAAGATTGGTTCTATGCAGCTCTCAAAGTTTAACTTCATTCGTTAAACGAATACTATTTTTCAAATCAATTGTATCAGGCGAAACATGATGATTGTTAAAAAAGGAAAGGCAATGGCAGGTTCCACAGATATTTTATTGGCGACCGGTTTCGATGCAGATGCCTGGTGATGATACTTTGTATCGAATCCGCTCGCCAATAAAATATCTGTGGAACCTGCCACTATTTTTCAGGCTCAACTTTGTAAAAACTCAATTAACCATTATGCATATTTTCGTGCATTGAATTTCATACATGCTAATGAAATTTAATTAATCTTGGGGAAACATACATTATTTATTTATTTATATAGCTAGCTGCATTATTTCTTTATAATTCCTTATTTTGGCACAATTCATATTTTTTTAGGCCTTCAATCCTTAGTCTTGGTCGGCAATTCTTCCCATTCACAGATCCGTAAACTATTTGTTTTAGGAATCTTCTTATGTCTCATACGTTAGATGGTTTCTGGCCGAACTTACTTGAAATTCATTACCAGGTACCCGAAGATGACACAAGAGTGTTGACAATAGTTGTACGGTATAGATACCGTAAGATGCGTAGCGTAAAGAATACTTTGAATGAAACGAATGATGAATGCTTTAGCCTAAAGACACAATATGTAGTTGTCTGAGTTCAATCATTTCAGGCGTAACTTTGTGGACGCCCATTACGAATAATGACAATACTAACTATGTTTCAAACCTCAAGAGTTTTTACTAGTACAACTAGATGCAAGGCTACGGTGTCATCACCAGTTTACCTGATGATGACGCCGTAGCGTTGAAACTGGCTGCACCAGTAAAAACTCTGTGGATTGAAACATAGTAGGTATTGTCTTTATTCATCGAATGTAGTTTTATTATTAAATGATGTCTCATATGATTCTGTCCTCTAATTAACGGATCTTTCATCAAGCATATTTTCTCCCAAGCTCTTCATTAATTCTCTTATACCATTTCATCTTTATCATTCTTCTATAAAACTATATTTCCTCTGCTTTCATTCTTCTGTGATCTTCTGTTGTTATCCTCCAAGATTCATTACCGCATAAGAGCATGCCCCCATGAAGTTCTTCCCTTATTGTAAATTGGCTAATCGTTAAAGGAGGACACAAGCCGATCCAGTATCATGCGCGACCCAATTGACAGACTACAGCTGAACAATAACGTCGCCTTCTCACAGTACTGGAAACTGACTGTGGTGGAATTTGTTGCTAGTGTGTGTCGAAAGTACCTCCCTTTCATCAATAAATCAAGATTAGTATTTTCCCATTTCTATCACTGAATCGATAATACTCCTAAAATTAATAGTCTCCAGGATAAACTCCTTCATGCGAATATTACGATCTTATGGCTTCGAAGTTAGTCCAAAGTTTCTACGAAAACAGACTCATTCATCTAATTGGGTAGGTGCGCCATGTAAATCCGTCTCAAATTTGTGTTGTGCATTGAGGTTGGGAGTTTTTTCATCATAAAGCCCATTCTTATTGGCTGATACAGGGAGACTTACAAATGGACTGAATAGGTTCAATAACGTCCTTACCACGGATATTACCTCGGTAAAGTTCCACAGAATTCTCTCTATGCTTATCTCAGAATATTTCTATATATTTTCTTTGTTATTATTATTTTATAAATGCCGTGCGTCTTCCGTCACTTGTCTCTCGTATGGATTCGCCAAACTCGATAAATATTTCATCGAATATCTTTATCATGGAGCATAGGGCGCGGCAAACACTTTAAAATCTCGTTATCTTCGTATATTTTCAGCGAATTCCTTTTCGCATCTTGGGAGACTGGGTTTCTGGAGAGTGAGCCGAAGAAGAGAAGTTTTTCATGCGGAGGAAATGGGCTCGATTGCTGACTATTTGGATATTTTCATCGTCCTCCCCTCCCGGGCACTCTGGAGTGCCAGTTGGATAGAATTCGACGCAGGTTGTGCATCTGAAGCTACGCAGCCAGGTGGATAGAATTCGACGTTGCTTGAGGACATATGAAGCCACGCTGCGACCCCTTACACGCTTTTTAAAAAGTTTGAGCACGATTCTCATCACGCATGAGAAAATCAAATGGCATAAGCCAGCATTTTTCATGTTTTTTTTCATCTTTTCATACTTGAAATGGCCCAGGCAGCGAAAATTACGCCAGGAAAAGCGCATCACCCACGAACTCTTATGCCGCCTTTTTATTCAGCTAGCACTCGACTCAGAATTCACGAATTTGAAATCAACCCCTCCCTTTTCCCCCCGCTTCTGTCCCGAATAAAAAAACTGTTACTGTCTCCTTTAGCTCCTTTTTTCCTTTTCCTGAAATGTCTTTTCAATTCGCCTCTAAAATACGTCAATCCGGAAAAGTTTTCTATTCGCCTATGATTTGTCCTGAGGGCTCCAAATAAAACGACCAATTTCCACCCATCCGCCAATCTAAGGATAGAGAGACAATAAAATGAGTCGTGCGTCCAGCGGGGGGAAGAGGGGGATCTTGCCGCGAGGAACGTCGCACAGTCCGGGGGACGGAGGCGCACGAGATGGCCAGTCGGATGGTATGCAGTGATCCAGATGCTGAAAAGGCGACTCGACTAAATTTGGTCGTTTCAGCCAATTTCCGGACTCGCCGAACGAACTCTCAAGAGTTTTAGGGAGCGACTGTCTGGCAGTGATTGATTTTCAAGACTCCCTGAGGATTATAAAAAAAGTTTTGTCTCCACTCCTGCCTCCACCCCGGTGTTTTCTCTTGGGCCACGGAGGAGGAGGTGGGGGGGGGGGGGAGGACCGAAAATTCAGGGACTCTCAAGTTCCTCCACACTCTGTAACTCCCACCCCCTCCGCTCCGTGCCCAATGATTCTCCGTCTACATCCATTCTCCAAAGATATCGCGTAAAAATTTCAATAATTTCATGAACGTGGGATTTATCGGGTCTCACCCCCCCCTCCCCCCATAAATGGATCGTAAAAGATGAATGAGAGGGTGCTCAGAATCTTCGGACTTTTTCGAGGCAATGAAAAGGCCGTAAGGAGTCCTCAGGCCATCAGGCACGCAGTACTTACATGGGAGAAGGATCCTTTAGACGGTCGTCTTTTGCTATTTCTACTTCGCCATCTTGTTCCATGGTGACTTGGCACATTACTTGTGCCATTCTCTCTTTTTTGCTCCAATTTCCCCGCGGTGTCACCTCTTACGGGGCATAAAATCCCGTTTACTGGCCTCAGTGATATTTCTTGCCTGCCTACCCGAATGTCGCGGGTTCGAATCCCATCTGGGTGGTTATCCACAATCCAGGGCATAGTTGTGTAGGTTCGTCTACATATTAAGGATGAGTCGATTACTAATATGGATTCTCGATTCCACCGATTCCCAGGCTTAGAATCGGTATCGAGAATTGGTATCGAGAATTGATATCGAGAATCGATCGCTTAAACTCGATTCCGATTCCATCGATTCCATATAGAAAATATTTTAAACATAGACTTTAGATTGAAGATAAATTTTCTCTTTGTCATTAAACACACCTTTTGAGCGACTTAATTGTCTTTGTTATTTTATTCCCGCCAGTAATTGAATTAAAATAATAGTCGTACGCTACTGGTATATAAATATCCCACCTGATATTAGGAATAAGAATCGATGGAACCGGAATCGGGAATCGACTTGAAAGAATTGGAATCGGAATCGAAAAAATGTGGAATCGACTCATCCCTACCAAATATATAATAAATAGGTAATAATTGGCGGGAGCTGATACCTATCGGGGCATTATTATTATTGTTCTCTAAAGTTATGGACCAGTATTTGTTAAATATAAATAACATGTAATGAAGAACATAATCACAGCACTACATCAGGTACGGATACTTATGATGCGTATCTTTTGTGATTTCTTCGGCAGATTTCCTTTCTGTTCTCTTTTAAGAGCCAATAATGAAGAAACAAAGAGTTTTTTCAACTTAAATTTATCTTACTTTCAGGTGCATTTGCAATCAAAGGGATTCATTGTGATCAATAGGGCTGTCGGGTAGGACAGATAAATCCTGAAGTTCCATTAGGAGTAAAAATTATAAAATATCAGTTTCACTGGGTCTGCATTTCCAATATTTGCAAACTAGAGGCTAGCCAATGTAGAGTAACTTTTAAGGAATGAAATTATTCCCAACGATTATATCCAGGAAAAGGAGGATTTAGATTTAGTCATATTTAGTCAAGTTTTATTACAATTTTTGCCATCATATCTACGACGACGCTCATAATTGATTTCCACATTTTATGATGCTATTAAATTATTACTGCTCTGGTATGGCCACGATATCAGATTCGTTCTTTCGTTTCCTCTCTTAGTCGTCTAAGGATGACGAGTTTACGATGCTTGCACAGAATGACTTTCCGATGGCTGTTTTGTCCTCATTCGGAAAGAAATATCTGAAGGGAAAATATATTTCGTCGAATGTATCAAAGTATATTTCGGCAAAAAACACTATTGCTCTCTGTCGTCTTGCCTAAGGTATGCCGAAACATTATTGGCTATTCTAGCTGTGATAACTGCATTTAGGCTTTGTCACCTAGAAAGTTTTGTTTAAGGATCGATTTTATTGGGTTGGAGGAATAATAATTCTATTTTGCGTGAAGTAAGACCCTTTAATGGCTGAAATGGTCGAACGCTAGGAATTTACCAAGCGCTTTCGCCATCATTCTGCATTTTTATGATTTCTCACTTTCTTTTTATTTCCTCCAATGATTCAAATCATAATTTTCATATAATCCATTTTCCTTTGTACGATCATTGCTTTCAAATTATTACGATACACTCGGGAGTCATCAGAAAAAAATCTAAGCATTTTCGTGTTTCCTATAAATTTATATTTCGGGTGTTAGTAGGAGGGTTTTCTGCCTACTCACTCCTATTTGCAGGCGATGATACTATCAATAGTAATTTCAGCCGATGCGATTTAACTAATGTCTTAATTCGATTTTCTTATTTTCTGGGCCAGTCACGAGATTAAATTCTCGGAAACGCCATTTTGGGGTGTTTCATGAAAATTATATAAGGCCGATGAAAAGTAAATGGTGTACCTACTTATGTAACCATGGGCTTTGTGTGCTTTTTGACATACCACTGTTAGCAAGGCTAAATGTACAGGTGAAATATGAGGAAGGGCGTTGATAACCCAGGTGGAAGGCAGACGTTTCTTTCGGCTCCATCCCCATCTCGCCCTTGCATTCGCCCTTTGGAATTCATTGTGCGTGCTGCCACTCCTTCAAAAGAGGTCGTCCATTTGAACAGGCCGCCCGACAGGGTTTGTTGGGGGGTCCTTCCACTCAATGCAGCCAACTGTGACACTTCTGTTTTTTAAACGACAGCTCGTATAAAAAACCCGACGCGCACTTTGCCGGCGCTAAGCGTGAACCCTCTCGGTTGGAGAAACAGGCATGCCCGCGCATTCACCCCGCTGCTGTCTCCTGCTTCATGACTCAGCCTTCATGATCCAGTTGATGTGTAATGCAAGGTAATGCATGAAACCCTTGGCCTATCTCTCTCTCTGTCTTGTGAGCCGCCGCTTTTTAAAGATCCGGAGCGTCGCTGTTCATAATTAAGCACGTTTCCGCGGAGAAAATGAGTGGGAGATGTTGGATATCCCACACGGAGTTGCGATCAATTTTGCCGCGGGTATGAGGAAGATGGAAGGAATTAAGGGGTAGTGGATTGCACGTGGGGGAATATGTGCCCACTCGCCCAAGCCTTTATGTTTACTGTGACTCTACAACTCTTTTCCTTTGTTCTATATAATAGTAATAATAATTTATTTACTCCCAAAAAAAGATTTTTTTTGCACAAACTGGTAACAACAAAAGAGCGGGAGCTATATGTGGTCTCCGAGGTCATAAGACCAGAATTGAGCCATAAAAATAAACGCAGTAACGGTTACATAAGTATTGTTACAATGAAAATACCATTTAAAAAAATGTTCAATATTTCTTGAGAAAAAAGCCAGTCTTTGGCAAGTTTTAACATTTTTTTTGATAATTTAATTTTTTTAATTTCAGCTGGCAGTATATTAAATATTTTTGGCCCCATATAGAGAAAGCAACGTTTATATAAAGTTAATCTTGGTCTGTTTGTTACAATGTTTGACTCATTCCTTAAATTATATTTTCATTTACCATATACACTCGGAATATTGCCACTTATGGCATAAAACAATTTTAAGACCAAAAATAAATATTAATGCCAGTGTGGCAACAATTTGAGGGCCACGAACAACGGAAAGGAGTGTTCATAAGAATTTTTGGACGATATTACACAAATTATTTTTTTTGCAAGACGAGTGCACACTTAAATGTGTTCATGTATGCACTGCCCCAGCAGATTATACCATAAGAGATTTTGGAATGTGCAAGAGCATGATAAATGATTTTTTTGACCGGAAGTGGATATTTGTATCGTAAGAAGTAAAATTTGGACAAGGCACTTCTAAGGCATTTGTTTACAGTAAGTAAATTTTTATCCCAGCGTGGATTACTGTCAAAAAATACTCTCAAATATTTCATTTAATTCACAACCTCAATATCTGGACAGTTACAAGCACAATTAAAACAATTTATAATATTAAATACAAATTTACAATTAAAATTACGTGTATTACAGATGTTATAACATATAAACTTCGTCTTAACACTTAAATCTAACCCATTGCAATCAAACCATTTGTCTAAGAAACGTAGAACCTCTTCAACAAATGTTTCAGGTTTCAATTAGGTGCTGAGTAGCATAGCGCTATGTCATCAGCAAAAGCTGTGAGTTCACCATTGAATTTATTTTCACACAAATCGTTTACGTAAATAAAAAACAGAATAGGTCCTAGAACAGAGCCCTGTGGAACTCCTGTCTCAATAGTTACATATTCACTAAAACAATAATTTACTTTCACACATTGTGCTCTCGTTGACAAATAACTTTCATACCACTTTAGTGATATTCCACGTATTCCGGCTTCCTCAAGTTTCATTAATAATACTTTGTGCGAGAGTGTATCAAATGCCTTAGTTATATCTAGATATTACCCAATAGTCCGCATGCTTGAATTGACTGATTTGTATACATCAGTCATATGCTTCTCTAGAGCATCTTCAGTTCCTAATTCATGTCTAAATCCAAACTGGTTTTCGCGAAAAAATTTGGTTTTATCTAGGAATTTCAGTAGGCGGCTTTTAACAAGTTTCTCTAAAATGTTTGGAAACACTGACAAAAGAGATATCGGTCGGTAATTCGTGATTTGCAGTCTTTCCCCTTTTTTGTGCAATATTATAATAACAGCTTTCTTCAAAGAGCTCGGAAATACGCCATTGATAAAACTAACGTTACAAACGTGAGCAAACACCGGAGCAACATCGTCAATGACTAATTTCAACATTTTAGTCTCTATTTCTTTATGTCCGGGGGACTTATTACACGAAAGCATTTTTACTAATTTTACAATATCGATTGGCACCGCTGGTTCTAAGAAAAAGGAAGTCAGCTCACTTTTTTAGCACATGTGTTTTGAGTACGTGCCCTATTCTCATCATTACATCTTACTTTTGCGCATTCAAAAATTTTGTTGAAGTGATTATTAAATTCAGAGGCTAAATGTTTTGAATCGTTAATAACAATTCCATTTAATTCTTACTGCATCATCGAATGATCTATTTGTTTTTCACCAATTAATTCTTTAAGCAAATTCCATTGCAATTTAATGTTTCTATTTGCCTATTGAAATTTTGACATTTAGTAATTACTTGCGGCGTTCCTCAGGTTTTCGCGCAACTTGTTTCAACACGTAAGATATTCATTTTTTAGGCTAACGTTTCTTGAGTGTTTTCTGTATTTTTTGAAAAGGTAATTTTTTTCTCACGATATGTCGTAGGAGATTTCCAGTAATTCACGGTTTTAATTTAGCGTCTTTTTTCGTGTGATTTACTTTATATTTTGCAGCTTCGAGACTAGTTTGGAGAGATACCAGTATTAGCAAAAATGCATTAGATGCATCGTTTTCAGTAAACACTGCATTCCAATTAACACTTGCTACGGAATTTTGAAATATGACATGATTTACTCTCGTGGTGCATGTATAATTTGTAGGATTATTTACACAAATACTTTTGCATTCATTAGCAGAGATAGGGAGGGATACCAATTAATGATCGGTTACTCCTAAATTTAATACATCTAGTAATAGCGTATACTTATAAGAATTTGAAAATCTAAGAAATAAATGGTCTATACATGAAGCAGAAATATTAGTTATCCTAGTAGGCTGAGTAATCAGACAAATTAGACCAAATGAACTTTACAAGTTCAAATAACTATCAGTATCATTATTTGTAACCAAGGTGTTTATATTCATGTCACCAATAAAAACAAGATTAGTACGACAATTTCTCAAAATACTTTCTATATCATTAAAAAACTGTACCGTAGGAATATTTAGGTTTCAATAAACACTCAGCAGCTCAATATTACAAAAACGTAATTCTAAGGAAAGCAATATACAATCAGCAGAATTTAAAGATACAGGCTTAGAAAAGCTCTTTAAATTATCTTTTACGTACACCACAATACCTTTTTCTCGGCTTTCATTTCTGCGTTTTACAAAATATTTGTAGCCATTAATCTGATAGTGACTTATTTCATAGTCTTTTATCCAAATTTCAGTGAGTACAATAATACATGGCTGACTTTTTAAGGCACATAAATGAGATAAAAAACTGTTTAAGTTACTTCTCAGAATTCTTGTCTTTTGCTGCACAATAAGTACCTCGTTATCAGAATTAATTAAGTTAATGAGAATTGAAGACATTGAAAAATTAAAGAAGGTTATTTACAGTTTACTTAAGTCTTCCATGGTAGTCAATATAATGGCTCGCTCCCTTTTCGCCTTCCTCATAAATATTTTCCCGCCGCGAATCCAGAGGTAGTTGTAATTTTTCGCTTTCTCAGCTTCTCGTGCAGCACTGAGGACTTCAAGTTGGCCAGGACACAGGGATTCGTTACTGTAGATAGGAACGTCTGATGGTGGAAGGAACGCGAGGAAAAACTTCTTTCAGCCTGCGTTTTGCCAATAAAGCTTCCTTAACGTGCTGACTGTTGAACCTCACATGCATGAATATACATATGGATCCTAAACTTGCCCCCAGTGGGTGTTGCCAAACATTCCGCATGCACCGAAGAATCAGGACCAAGCAAATTGTAGCACCGCCACTCTGGAGAAGGTGGTTTTAATAAAGAAAGGCCGTGATTCAAATGGAGATACTGGAAATAAAGGTACCAGAATTGGCCTCCCAATTGAACCGGCCATTTTTGACACAGAAGCCGACTGCATGCCGACTGCAGCGCGACCTATCTTTTGTGGAAAGCTAGGCAACACCTTTGCCCGTACAGTGGTGCCGAAGAGTTAGATCCATATGTATATTCATGCTCACATGTATGCCCCCAGGCTTGCCATTTACCTTGGGCTTCAAGCGATAGCAATAATCAATACTACTCTCACTTATCTTAAGGCCTAGCTCTGCTCCAATTTTACCTACAAAACCAGTAAGGTTTTCACCATTAGTAAAGGGAACACCGTGAATTTCAACATTTTTGAAAGTATTATTTGCTCGAAATCATTATAGTGTACTTGTACCTCTGATAATTTTGTTTTAAAGAGAACATTTTCACTTTCCAATGTTTCAATTTTCACGTAGCACTGGTCTATTTGCCTTGCCTGCGCTGCGATAATTTTAGTACTTTCGTCCAATCGATCGTACAGCCGATCAATAGAATAACCGAGATTTTTTTGGTTGCCTTAAGCTCCTTTTTTATTTCAGAAAACATATTATAAATCTCCTGAAGAGATTTACACTCGGGCTCACTTTCACTATACTCAGCAACGTCTTCGAAATGCCTCCTGCTATGCACACGTGCTGCTTGACACTCCGAACACCTCCATGGCTGTTTGCTGGCGGAAATTCCGTCAATTTTGTCTTTTGACGGAGGAATGTCGAGGCAGTGTCCACGGTAGCTCCTTTTGCACTCTACACAGGAAATGAACACGGTGCTGCGAGTTAATCTTCGGCACACAAAACACGAAGACATTGCTGATTTTTTTATCCTATACTCAATAAATCCTGGCCTCTTCTCAGCAATAACTTATTCCCATTAAAGGGTAAACTTTTATCTCGTGCTTCAAATGATTCGAGCCACAAACCTTTAGTTTTCGTCTTTTATAAAGAACTGACCACGATTATTGCGACGCCAGCTTCTGCGAAAGGATAGCGTGACGCACTCGAAGTTTACATGACATTTGGCTACGCAGCCCATTGATTAAAAGAGAGAGTTGACGGCGTATTGACGCACGAAAACGGAGATCATTCAGAGCAATAGTGTTTTTTGCGAAAAATGACCCACCTAACATGTCCATCGCGCGCAATTTTCCAATATGTTTATCAATAATTCAATGATATTTGGGAAACTTCGCATTTACCCAAGTAAATATTGGCAACGATACCGCTAATTATTCCCGTTCTGGCGTATAAACTGCTCAACTGACTCACGAAATATTGCTGAATGACCATTTTAATAGCTTCAATGTGCAATCGAACTGTATGATTCCATTTATTTTCTTTTTAATCTAAGGCTCACACTTATTTAAAAAATAACGCAGCAACATCGATTTTACTGTACCTAGAGTAAATATAACTGACCTATGTAAACATGCCTTCTTTTTTTGGAACGCTAAAACGCTGAACGCATTTACACGAAATAACAAAATACCATTACAGATTGCGTGGAGGGATATTCATCGCAAGGGCGGCCGAAACACTAACGCAGAGATGTATAAATCTCTATGAGATGAGCTCTTATCATGGTTGAATAATCTATCTTTTGCTGGGGAGTGTAATCTCATGTAAAACATTTGCTGTCTTTGAATATAAAACATTTAAAGTTTTTTTCGGGAAAGGCCGATGGTTGATAAAAAGTAGCCTTTCCATGAATAGATGTGTGCAGCTAAGGAGGTACTCATTGTCAGCACCATTAAGATCTCAGCATTACTGTCTCACCAGAGTCACAGGAATAACTCAATTCACGAAGAAATCATAGCGCTTCTTGAGTCGTTAGTATATCATTAGTCAAGTCCTTGCATTGATGCGCTGTGAGCCTGTGTGACTAATGAACGACTCAACGCCTACGAGGGAGGAAGACTGAAATCTATTCTATTTTTTAATCTATGAAGTAGCATGAGAAAATTGGTCCTGAAACCCACAGAGAAGTGTTTCTCAGCTCTCATTTTACTAAACGCTCATATTCAACTTCACCGAAATGTCTGTGAATCTGGGTGAAATCTTACGATCTCATTGTCACCCACTTCCCAACAACTTTTACCTTTGAATGTGGAATTCAATTAACAATACAATATCATAAAAATATAAAAATTTATAAAATGTTTTAAAATAAAGAAACGAAGCTTTTTTCTCAAAGAATAATGAAAAATTATATTTTTAATATTATTTCATTTGTTCATTCTCGCGGGAAATGTACTCGCGTGAATTCTCCTGTAGACTTAAACATTCTCCTAGAGATATTAAGTTTATTACCCGCTTAAAAGACCGTTGAATTTTCATGTTCTGTGCCGCGTAGCTAATCATTTCAAGTAAGACTTTCCAGAAACATGGGTATATTTCCCCGTGACACTTACGCTATGAACATGTATTTCATGTCCACATGTATTTGGAATCTCCTCTAACGTGTTGAACGCCTCGCTAGCTCCATCCCAGCTTATACCACGCGCTCAACGACCTCACGTCCCTACCCTTTGTTGGTCCGTCTGGGTCCTCTGCTGGAAGGCCGATTGGGGGACCTGTGAAATATTTGACCCGCAGGAATGCCGACGCGTCATATTCGGAGCGAGAGGCTGAATTCTCAAGGAGACTACCTATACAATATGGTGGATTCCAATTGTCTTCCACGATGCAGAACTCCATTCCATTCCGTGAACTTTTCTCTTACTCACATAAGCAGCGGCAGTTGAAGGCAGCTCCCCATCCACGAGCTGCAAATCAGTGCGCTTTGATGAAACCACTATTATATAATACTTGTGTTTATAACTTCCACAAACTACCAATAAATAATATTTTAATCGAAATCTAGATAATTAATCTACATCTTGGTTAAAAGCGATCCTAGCGACGATGCACATGCATAAATAACATATATCAATGCACTTGAAAAATATAGAAACACGTAAAAAGGATACTTGCAAAAAAAAACTTGTACGTTTTTACGGTCCAGCGTTCATCGCCGACGGTAGAATCAGCTGAACGAAAAAGAGCTTTCTATATCTCAACTTACCGCGTGGTCTGTTTTAGTCTCATGCGTTCACGTAGGCTCATACGGGTATTCATCAGTCTAAACCAGACAAAAAGATGGGGAATACTCGTACTTTGTAGCTTATAAGGAAGAGAATCCTATCCTAGAATATCCTAGTTGCCATATGGTATTGCAGTTTATTTTTTAATTTGAAGATTTGTAAAACTTCTAGCGTTTTAATAGTTGGGCACCAAGGTACCCGGTTATTGAGATGTGAGACAGCGTTAAGTTTTATTCGAGATATATTGTTCAAAAGGAAAAAATTAAAGAAATTTTGGACTTTAAAAAGGTTATATCGTTGTGATTCGGGAGGTTTTTTAAAACAGTATACTGAAACAAAATAATTTAACAAAAAAGCTGAGGTGGACAACCGGGTACCTGATTATTAATATAACGGTTAGCATATTTTCGTGTTTTAGTTAGACTACAAGGTACCTGCTACCTGAGTTGAGCCACCATCATAAGATAGAAAGATAAAGAATTGCCATTAAATATCAGCATAGTGCCGAGTATTACAGTTAAAAATATACACATTCAAATTAAATATTAAAAACAACATCACCTAATACCCCTCATCAATAGTGTTCTGTTTTACTTTTAGGAGCAAATTTTCTTAAAATTAACTCAGATTTTATGATAGCCGGAAAAAATTGAAGGTTAAAACTTATGGCACTCCTGGAACTATTACCGGCTATTTTTATAATTGGGTAGCCAACCACAGGCTACCTGTTGTCTAAACCCAAAAAGATGATGCAGGGGGATAGCTTTATGGAACAGCCTAAAACTATTTATTTGAGATTTTTTGTAGGCCCCTCGGAAGCGCGGATTGTCAGAATGATGAAATGGCGTGAGGCGGCTTGGGATGTTCCGGGCGTGCAAGTGGGCATGAGGGATCACCAGAGAGCAAATCGATTCCTCCGGGCAAAAACTTGAAATGGGCAGCAAAAAACTTGTTCCGCTCATTCGTCAAAAACCCTCGCGTGACATAATCTTCTTCGCGAGTCAATATTAGCTTGCTCCATAAGTAGAGCCCTGAGTTCAAAAGAAAACATGACTCGGTTTTATTTTTTCTTCCAGCATAAAGTTCTTCGTCGGAACAGATGCGTTGGAGTAGAACATTCATGCGGGTGATGAACACCGCGTTTGATAAAAACGCTTTGAGAGAAGAGAATTTATTAATTTAGTACAACATTTGGTCGTGACTGTCATACTATTGTCATTTTTAAATCATGGCATGTCTTTGCACACGTCGCTTGTTCTCAATACTCTGCAATTATAAGTACTCCGCTCAGTTTTGATATTGCAATAAGAGAACAATCTTCCCTGATGCTTCTTTAACGCACCTTGAATCAGAATCATTACAAAGCGTTCCACATTAAGTTGACGGCATAGGCCTTATGGAGAACACTATTGTCAAATTGGCAATCCGCCTGCTTGTTTCGCGACCACAGAGATTACCTTTTCCAAAACAGTGCTAAATTTTATGAAGTTACTTCATGGAATAATATTTGCATATTGGAAGTCTCCCCGATATTTATTTTATATCCTACATAGCATCGTATTGATTTCTCTGCTTCAATTGGTAACATTGCACCTCAGCAATTTAATGTGGAGCACACCACAGCCCGTTATAGTTGAATGCTCGGAAGTAGCGTCCGCTCATGCCACGCTAATTTCTGTTCGCCATTTATACCCTGTTTCCCAACTCTAGGCGGGTGGACGTCACAGAGCGAGTAACCAATGAAAGGCGTTTCCCCTTCCACCTCGGTTTCTGGCTTCCAACGGCCGAACGGCTTTGTCAGATCTTACGAATAAATACATGTTGAGTGGAGAGGAGTCATGTTCACCAACGATGTGCAATTCGTACGCAGTAAATTTGGCATCACAGACGATACCAGACCAAAAGAGAACCTCACGGCTGTCAGAGAGAGAGAGACTGAGGTCCTCCCAATGAATTCCATGCCACTCTTCTGTGATTGGCTGGGAATGTGAAAGGTTGTACACCAGCGTATTCAAGGTCAGCCGCCATGAGTTGGGAAAAAGGGAATAATATTGGGGTTTTTTAAGATATTTTTCTCCCAGGTCTTACGGAAATAGCAACAAACAAAGAAGGCCTGATGCTTTCATCCCGTCAGTACCGAGGAATTCATAGCATAAACAATGACAATGCGGAAAAGAATGCCATAAACATTTGAGATAGGACTTGGGACTGCACTCAACCATTTGATGGTTTCAGTTATTTCATGTTCACTTGATAAGTAAGCTTTCTTCATAATTGTAATTTCAGGGATTTTACCTATTTGGCAGAATTCATTTTGACGCGTAGACACGTCAGGAACATTGGAAACCTAAGGATAATGATGTACCGGAGGATGACGTCTACGACGTCTGCGAATCTTGTACCACATTAAACAAAAGTAATGGAAAGACGTAAATTTATCTTGCAAATTTTGATCGCATGTTTCATCATCACTGAAATAATGGTTAATTATTTCCTTTTAGGATTTAATTACTATAATGACCTGATTATGTTGAGTGACAACGAAACCTAGGTCGTGAGGATTAAAAATCTCAAAAGGATGCACCAAGTTGAGACAACAAGTTCTCGGGTATCCAACCGGGTGAACTGTTGAACTGCACCGAGGTTTCAATGACGAAGTCCGCCATAGTCTTCAGGGTCAAACGAAGACGAACTCTGCATGAAGAAGTTAAACTACGTCATCGGAAAGTTGGTTCAGTTCACCAGTAAACCTATCACCTGTTTAAAAATCGAATAACTTATGAAAATAGAATAAAACCAATGATGTATGCTTTTTAATTAAATTACCGTAAAGTCCCCACCACATTCTTCACAATCCGATCCCAATTGAAGTTCCTCTTTTTCATTTCAGCAACCAACTGCAACCATGTGTTCTCGAGTGACATTTCCAAGAATGGCACAATATCGTCACCGGAGTATCCTAATCCATATCCCTCCAGGAGCCAGTGTCGATTCGACTTCCAAGGTCGCGGGAAGGAGAGAATACAGGTGGTATTCACGGACTTCAACCTCTATCATCCTCAAGACGACCCAAAAGAGTGAGTAATTGAGCGATTTCAAGCTTTGGGGCACACGAGAGATAATTTTTTCATGATACTTGCAATTATCACGGAGATGCTTTCTCATTGCGTGATTTTAATTACGCAGATACTTTCATTAATTTTAAACCATCCCTAAGTAACTGAAAGCATGCGTTTGAGGCAGTATGATAAAAATCAATGAAAAATCTAGGTATTCACTTTCACACTTGAAGATATTTATTTTAAACCATTCAAACAATTAAAAAAATCAAATCAAATAAATTAAAAATAAATTTCTAGTTGTCTCCTCTGACTTGATGGCTTGTGATTTTCCGGCACATATTTTTATCTACCAGATAATCCACTCGCTTATGAATTCTGCCAGGAATACGGGCCCAGTCCAAATGAATAAATAAGCTATTTTATTCTATTGTTGCAAATGATTGTTTCTCTTGGCAGTGACTATCATTTGCTCCTCAAATTCAACTCTGTTACGTGTCAACAACATATAACAGAGTTGAATTAGTCCTTAAGAGCCTTAAACAGCTTCTATATGTGAAAAAATCGTGTTTTAAGTAACCAATTTGAACACTCATTCAATATTTTAATGGAAAAATGGCGGGAATCTTAAAATCAAATTTACCAGAACTTAAGACGAGAGAAATATTATTTTTCGCTTTAGTTAGCAGATTTCTTTGTGCAACTACGGAAATTTTGCATCGAGCCAATAAAATGGGAGTTATTACAGTTAATACATGGAATATGTACCTTTCATCTAGATCTGCCAAATAAATGTAAAGACGAGTCAAAAGCAAAATGTAACAAGCTATTTAAAAAAGACCAGGGTTAATAAAATAACTTTCTGTCAGAATTTAAATGCAAAAATTACCTTAAAATGCTTCTGCCGTTGTGGCTTGGCAAGACAAACGCCAGATTATGCTACTCAGAACTCTCCTCTAGCCTAATGACGTCCTTCTTTATGTCAGTCTGAATCTAGAGAGTGGATTATCCTTGTAGTATTAAGTAGTAGATGACTAGTGCAGTGAGCTCGGGTTCTTTACCGGGTCAAACGGTATTTTTGCCCGTTTCGATGGATAAGTCGTCCATTGAGACGTCGCAAGAAATGCGGAGTCATACCCGTTGGAACACACGAACAGACTTCGCTAACAGGATTCGTCTGAAAAACATTAGATATTTCAAGTGGATAACTACTTCTCGGGGCAATATATAATACATTTAATTATTGTATACTATTATTAGAGTCACATGTGCAGTGACGTCACCGCCAGTGGTGCATGAGTTCCGGACCCCCTTCCGAAATTTTTTAATTTTATAAAAAAAGGGCACGAAAGGAGAAAGTTTTAATTGCAATTTAACAAATAATGCTGAACTACTTTATTCATTAGTTTGATCAAACTTTTTAAAAATGTGTTTGTAATTTTTAAACAACTGTGGCTCTTCTATTCATTCAAAAACGTTTTCACAGCTTTACATGAAAAGACGTTTGCACACATTCTTTTTGTTCACAGATCGGCTGTTACACCGCAGGCCCAATTACATATTTAATTGCGTAAACACACAAGTTTGCTCCTAATTTTTAAAAATTTTCTCCCCCTTCTCCGCTTATATCTACATGGGCACGACCCCCTGAAACGAAATCCTGGCTTCGTCACTGACACATGTCAGGTCGATATTAAAACCAGAGTTTTCCTAGTGCATGCCATATTCAGATATTCAATACCTCTCGACCGGTCAATTTTAACCAACGTTCGTTCCATTGCAATAATAAAATACAGAATAATTACTACGAGACATGCGATTGCATTATTACTCGAATTTTTTATGCAGAGGATAGAACGAAAGATTTAATTACGAGCTTTATAGCATATTCGGGGAGTAGACTGCAATTAATGAGCTCATTTTATTACATAGGCGCATTGCATTTGTTTTTCTTGTTTCATCAATTTACAAAAACGGCGCTTTCGTTGGTACGGGATTGCCTACGTAAGAATTAAATTCATAATTTTGCGTTGAAGATGCATTCAGTTCATACTGGGAAGGCAATAACCTTGTTCAATATCCGATTAGTTTTTATCAAATCTGTCAAAATTGGGCGGGCAACTTCTATCCTCTACAACACTTGCATGCAGTCTGGAGAACCTACCAGTAGGAAGTAGTAGACCATATGAAATCTAGCCTTCTCAGATCCTCAATAATCTACAAGTACGCATTCAAGGATTTTGCGGATACCACCTTAGAGGTGATAATTTATGATTACTTACTTGCATTAGAAAAATTGAAAGTACACTAAGAGGAGATTTTCTGTTTGTTACTTATTTATGTTTTACTTTCATCCTAGCCATTTGTATTCTAATGTTTTATACAAAAGTCACATTAAATGGACCGATAGATAGGAAATATTTTTTAAATGAAGTTCCCACGAAAAACTCAAACTTACCAGGAGAAATTTTTACTTTTTCATGACCCCTCTCACGTGAAACGATACTTCAACGAGCAGAAAGAATAGATGATACCTTCCATTTTAGCCAACCAAGCTATGTAACCACGATTCAGCATGATACACCTTAAAGGAAGCGAATGACTGCTTTTGTAGGAAGAGTGGTGAAAAAATAGGACAATAAATAATTACCTGCTACTGACCATATATAATTGATATTCGTTTTCTGTTTTTTAACGAATAATTTTTCCAGTCCTAAAAGCTAAGTCCAGTGCAATTTCTTCTAGACAAATACAGTTTTATTTCAGTTACTACAGGTATTTGCTACTAACTCAGAGACCAAGATGGAATATAGCCTCCATTATACTATAATTTACTTTCTCGTAATTTGCGATGATATAAATCACTTCCCTATAAAAGTATCTTTTGTATACTCAATATCTGGTAGATTTTATAATATTTTTCTCTCTGATTCAATCAGTCTTGCTTTGAACCCTTAACCACAGAATTACAGCCTCACATACCACCTCAATTTGTTAATCATGGTTTATCTATGCCTTGTTTCTGAATTTTCCGAAATTCAACATCTTCTGAGTAGATTTTACTTCTACTTCACTAAATCATCACCTACTTTACAGTTTTTTGTATAACTGATTTCCGAATAAATCTGTTTAAAACTTGAAGCTATATGTGCAAAAACAAAAAAATGAAAAGTTAGAATTTTGTTGAGGTGGTGTGAAAGGGGACACGATTTTCTATATTTTCAACGAAAAAGAAAAAAAATACACGTAATTCATGTCACGGAGGATTCTCCTTAAAAATAAAATGGTAATGCAGTAACTCACGAACGATGTGCTCAAAAACAGCCTTGAAAGATTCGTAAAGTTAAAATGAAAAAAAGGAAATATTTTAAACATGTGTCATGATGCAATGAAAAACTAAAGGATATAACCCATGATTAAATGAATTATAAAAAGATTTAAAAAAGATGGTCGAGGAAATAAATTTTGTCCTCCACGAATGCCCTAAATGGCAGTTATGAATTTATATAGGAATATTTTATAAAGTTACACGTTTACTTCGGGAAATTTTTCACTCTCATGCAGGCTTCGGAACTCTCGGACTAAATAGCTTTGCCTGAGTGCACGCTGAAGCCCTGTAACCCTGCGACATTCATATATATATTTAAATACATATTTTCGGTCGTATAACGTGGAGCTTGACTTTAACCTGAAGTCCATAAAAAGTCCATACTATGGAGGCTTATGAAGGAAGACTATTATATGTCCATAAGATTAAAATGCTGATAAATTTATTATGGCGCAAATTCTATGTTTAATAAAAATAAAAAACATTTAAAAATTAAAAGAAACGTGATAGTTTTCCACAAATTTAATAAAAATGTGCAATGCGTTGCGTCTGTTACGCCCAATTTTGAGGATAACGGGACTAGCCACGGTAGTTACCTTTACGGAGTCACGCACATCTGTTACGCCAGCACGTTCCACTTTTTTATTAAGTTTGTGTTAAAGTATCTCCTCGTTCTTTTTTATTATGATATTCTACCACTTCTTCTCACCGGGTACAGTTGCCTTCAGTTGTAGTGTAGTTTCAATTAATAAATTACCACTATTTATTATTTAATTATAAAATAGCTAAAAACAAATAAAAAACAATTTTATATAAAAAATAGTCCACCTCGATGGTGGCGGGGTAGCGTTCTATTCAAACCGGAGGTCACGGGTTCGAGTTCCCCCTGGGTGGTTTTCCCCATCCAGGGCATGGTTGTGTTTTTTCCACATATAATAAATAGGCAGTCACTGTCGAAAACTCTTACTTTTTTATAAATTATTATCATTATGTAATAATATATTTAATTATATATAAAATAGTGAAAATCTTATCATTTCATTTTTCCCAGAAATTTGAAACATATTGTGGATTAAATCTGCAATCGGTTTACACAGTGAAAATATAAAGTGAAATATGAAAAAAAACTGGCATTGTGGTGCACGTTTGTGTCTATCGACAAGCGGCTGCGGCCAAAAATATTTGACACGCAATGTTGCAGTCTATTCTTCGTTTGTAAGATAACTCATCACCGACAAAACGGCACATTAGAGGATGGTCTCCGCTGTGGTAATGCAATCTTCCAATGCAACAGGCATGGCTTTTGTGCGTCGCCGATTCGTGACGGCGTGGATGCTTGGCGTGCCTCAAAGAAGCCAGTGGAGAAGGTGGAACGGTTATGCCCGCAGTGCGGTGGACGAGAAAGGCGGAAACCGTACATGTAACCCCTTTGA
The DNA here is from genome assembly GCA_963573305.1 of Pyrrhosoma nymphula. Classification (NCBI taxonomy): domain Eukaryota; kingdom Metazoa; phylum Arthropoda; class Insecta; order Odonata; family Coenagrionidae; genus Pyrrhosoma; species Pyrrhosoma nymphula. Next base: position 96,008,903 of record OY754332.1, on the reverse strand, counting down.
ATCACCCGCATGCAACACAAGGAGGAATCGAAGTCGGAATGGAACGCGCAAATGGCAGGGTTTGGTTTGTCACCCGCTCTCTTCGGATCGATGCGTGCCTCCCTAAACAAGGCGCGGGGTTGATTGGGAGTTTGCGGGTTTTGGACCAGCGCCTGCCGATTCAAGTGACGCTAAGTCAATTATTGGCTGATTGCTCGAGCAAGGGTCGTGTGTTTAGCCCCTGCCTATCATACGTTACGGCAATTGAATCCCTAGGGATTGTATATCACCACCCCGGGACTCGTTTGCTTGTTCACCAATTTACCCCTCCGCACAAAGCGGTGTGTCAATATTTCCTAGGCATTTGTCACGGAATTGCGGCGCTCCTCTGTTGCAGTTAAATTGAGTAGACTGTTTGACTAATGATTTATTAGGCTCCGGGTTCAAATATGTGCGATGTTTCTTTGGATACCTCCCGCTAAACCGAATCTGTGGGTTATTTCTGGGAGCTTTTGGAGAAACCACAGAACTCTCAGCGAAAAGGGAACTAGCCCCGTACCCCAACGTGAAAAATTTACCCGCAACAGGGCTGGGCTCCCATTGATCTCTAACTTTCCTCATCTGAACTCTGGTTCAAAGACTGCGGTCTCATTGTAATTATATTGCGCATTATATTTTCACCGGAATTGTTGGAATTTGAGTGAAACGTGGGTGTGTATTCATTTATGGCCAAATATAGTAGTGGCCACCGAAAAATACGGTAACTATCAATATCTATAGAAAAATCATGAAATACATGCCAATGCTCTTTGTACTAGTTAAGTTTTTACATTTTGCTTGTCATACAAAACACTCAGACTATAACGGCAACCGATGCCATTTTTTCATAGTGGAAAATGGCAGAATGCAGACCATTACCGTAACCAATCCTAATTTATAAAAAAGATGTCTATTTCATGCTTACATGACCCGCAAATGCGTATATATATCCTGCCTAACTCTATAATCCCTCTCAAGTGCGATGCATGTCGTTGAACACGAATATTGCCTGGCTAGAATCAGAATCTGGGTGCCTACCTTTCCTATTTCTTCTACTTTTTGTCCTTGCTGCTCTTCTTACTCATATTCCGTGTTAGCTGGTCTATGTATTTGTCCCTTGGCCGTACTCGTGAGGCTTTCCTTAATAATCTTCCTTCTTTAATCATTATAAAAATACCCTTATCAATTCGCTGTGTCTCAAGTAATTAAAGAAGGCAATGTCCATCTGGACATTGTATTTCGGATTGTGCTCAATATGGGTTTTAACTCTTCAAGTCATCTGGACAATTTCTCGTTTTTGATCCTTCCTATCTGTCCATTTGACTTTGATTTCGTCAGCTATCTTTAGCATCTATAATGCCTGAGTAATAGATTTCAATGTGTAATGTGGTCAATCACGCAGATTATTAATGTTTTCCCTGAATTGATAAAAAGCCAAAGTTTTTATTCTTGTTTACTCAGGGAGTCACGATAGAACATCCTGAAGAAGCATTGTATAAATCACTACATATTTCTTACGCCAAATTAGTTTATTATTCATGTTTCACACATAATTGATTACAGTATTCATTCCTAGAAAAATTCCCGTAAAAGAACTTGTTAAGTGTTGAAATATCTGAACACTAAATTTTATATTCTAATAATAAGTTATGTATTAAGTAAATAGTAAGTTCCCGGAAATAAAAATGCTCTGGATCATTCTGGAGCATGCATAATCAAAAAAGCAAAGAAGCAGAAAAAAAATTCAATATTAAGAAATGTAAAGTATTCTAAGCATTTAAAAGATATTTTAGCTGTAATAGATTTTGACCTTTTCTTCAGGCGGTAAATAACACCGTTTAACCCCAAATTTAACTACTCAAAAATATGAAGATTATATCCTTTTATGATTTTTATAATTCAATTTGGATTGCATGAATCCATTACGAATCATTATAAAATATTTCCCATTTCATGGTACTGTCTTACGATAAGGAATTAATAATAAATACTGTTCAAAATGCCTCGTTATATCCCAATGCTCTGTTCTAATTTAGGTAAATATGAATATCTCGTTTTTCTTGCCTTTGCCAAAGGGTAAATCTTATCCCCTTTATCTACAGGAATTGAGTGAAACAATATATATTATACATCACTGTGTTTTTTGCGTTCCTATGATTTTCATTTGTTGCGTATCATTATTTATCTGCACAGAATATTAGATTACCATCATTTTTATCTTAAAAAATTCCTTTAATCCTTTAAACATTCTAGTAATCCGCTTATATCCTCGAGGTTTGAAATTCCATGAAATAATTACCGGCCTTTGATTAATGTTAGAATACATTTAGATAACTTTTCCCGCTTAGTAACTGAATATTTTATTCAAGCTTGAGCAGTAATTTTCATATTCTTTTTATATCATATAATTTATGACTGCCGAAGAAGACAGTCTTATCTTAGAATATGCCTCTTGGACTATATGTGTCTCAAATAAATAAAGAAGGCGATGTCCATCTGGACAAGACTAAAGACTAAGACTAAATATCTTAGAATATGCCTCTTGGACTATCAGCATGTTATAATCTTTTAATCATGCGTAAACTATAGATTCGATGAGGTGACGTAGGCTCGATCCACTTTTTAACTAGCAAAAACCACATCCGCTTTTGCAAAAGGCTATGATGATTTTCTCGGCTAAGTAGTCATCCTCTTTGCTGATGATTACCCATTACATGGCTTAAAATTTAATTTCTAGAAAAAAGGGACTAAGTAGTATGTTTCCCGTGTGCTGCAACGTTTGTTTTTTTTATTTTCAATGTGAATTTTCCTTTCCAGCTGTGAGACAATAGACTCACTCATGGCCTACGTGCAGATCGACGGAAGAATGGAGAAAATTGATAATTTCTGCGCCTCGAGTATCCCCTTGCCTTTGATGTCCAACGGGCCGCGTATGGTACTCGAGTTCCGCGGTCTGTATTCATCGCGATACGCCCGCGGTTTCAAGGCCATCTACACCTTCACGGAAAGTAAGTGCATATCAACTGGGTTGGTAGCAAACTCAATAAATTTAAGGCATGATATATCTAGAACTCTGTCACCAAAAAAATGAAAACTTACAGCAAAGTTTTTATCACGTTTTCTTCATTTATGTGGGTCATAAATATTTAGATCTTAACATATATATTAGCTATGTAATGGGTTTTCGCTTTGTACGGTGGATATTTCCAAATGTTACGCTTCAGAATTTGAACAATTAATACATAGGTATCGTCGAGAATTCACCTTTAACTAAGATGAAGGTATGTACCTATGCCATTAATTTTGATACTAATGAAAAATAATTAAATGCTTTATATGATTTAAGGCAGGTTGATGTACAAAAGGAATTTTATCGTCTTTTCTTCAGCCAACTATATTTTTATGAAACTACTTATTACTATTTTTTCTATGATATGATACAATTTATTCAAATTCCATCATGAAATTCATATTTGTCATTTCAGTTACCATTTAGGTATGGAGCAATTAGTATGTCAGTAAAAAATAATTTACTTTCATTACCGGATACCTATCTCATTCAAGTTTAATAGGAATGCAAATTCTATGAGTAATTTATTCTAAGATCCAGAAAATAAATGCTCATCTTAAAGACTTATGTATTTAATAATTGTAAACCTGTGTATCAGTTTACAATTTTAATCAGTTTACAAAGACGGATACCTTGAGTAAGAATGTAAAGAAAAGACTGGAGAAGAGTTTTATCTGCATCATACCCTGCAAGTCACCTCAAGGGTGTGTGACAGGGGGTGCATTTGTTTTACTAACATGTGCTACACTACATTCTACTAAATTTAGCGGAAAAACGACTACTTATCATAAACCTGAAAGTACGTGTCAGGATGGGAAATTACAAAAATAATGGTGGTATTTAGTGGGAAAATTTGTGTTGCAAGAGTGCATCCTAACTAGTGATGGGTCGGTCGTGATTGATCGATTCCCGAGATCAAGTTCTCTTAAAATGTTGATCGATGACCTGGATCTCTCCAATGACCGAGGAGTTCATCTTTACCGATCACGATAGGAATGATTGTATGACATCAAGTATTGATCACGAGATGTGAGACCAGCCAAACAATAATGAGATAAAATAAAGAGATGATGCTGAGGTGGCAAAATTTATTAAAAGAAGTGTAATAAAAAACTATACACTAATATTTTTCTATAAAGTCCGTTTTACACGATGAATGATTTTGTACAAACGAATGTACGTGAGATTGCACGTTTGTCTCAACGAAATTAGAACAGGTTCTATTTTCCTTTCAGGCATTGAGACAATCGCACAAGCGTTCATACAATTTGCCACTTTACACGATACATTTTGCCTCATACAAGAGTTTACGGAAGAGTTTATACAAACAAATGTAACGTGTAAAACGGCCGTAACACCTATATTGCTCAAATACACAAATCAATCATTGTCCTATCACTGAGGATGTAAACTGCCAAAATTAAAATTCAAGAGCATCCATGTAGTCAATAGCTTAATTTCAATTCGCATTGATTCCAAATTTTATATAATAGTTGAAGCAACGAACTAATTGCAGTCATCAGTCTTATCCGACTCTTGCGAACACTATGCAACACTTTCAACTCATCTCCTGTCATAACACATTCATTAAGAGCGTAAGTCTACCTAATACAAATTACCTTTAAATGTAAAAATATCACCACAAGAACACACGCAATACATCACAGCACATTCAGTGCATATAACATTTGTAATCACTGGATTTCCATAGTTGCATTGTCACTTAAAAACACGATAAACCTTCGTTTCAATATTCTCGACAAATATTACGTCTCCTGCACATATGAAACTTAGTGATACCAACTGTAATTGAAAATTGAATCTAAGTGCTACAGTCGGATAATTTTCTTAAACTTTTTGCAGCCAAATGAAAACGTTGATCGGTTCAAACTACATTCCAAAATACACTTTCACAGCGTTCAATGCTACTATTTATCATTGGTTTAAAAAGTGAGTTTTGAATAATTTGTGGTCCATAAAATATGTTACTCTTCAATAGTTTTTTAATTGTAAGGGATATATCTAATATTCTTCTTAATTATGCTTAAAATCCAAAACTAAGAACACTGTGTAAGAAAAGAACAAACCTTCGAACGAAGCATCACACAATCGTACCTTCAATTGTTTTCGAAGAATGAGCAACAACTCTACGGAAATTGGCACTAAACGAGGTAGCTGTACAAATCGGTCATGATTACAGTATATGCTCGCTTTGCTCGTTTGGGGGCTTCGCCCCCAATGTCTGTGTGTTAAAAAAGTTTGACTTTAGCACCATGTTGCCAGTGAACTATAAGTGGTAGAGAGTAAGGATATGCATAAAGTTTTGCCTTGATGAAATTGAAAAAGCCTTGATGAAATTTAAAAAAAAACAGCCAACAGATTTGAGACCCGACTGCTAGTTTAGAAGCTACAATGGAAAAACTGAAAAATCCAAATTTGGCGCCATGTTTTCAGCGAACTATAGGTGTTAGAGAGAAATTATTGGCATAAATGATAGGACTTAATGAGATCTAAAATAGTCGCCCAACAGATTCGAGATCAGACTCTTAGTTTAGCAGCTACGAGACGTGAGGAAAAGAAACATTCGAAAATATCACTTTGGCACCATGTTGCTATAGAACTACGAGGGAATCCGTGTTTTTGCTAACTATCCGTAAAGGTCATGTCAAGGCGCATACCCCTGCCGACTTTCAAGGTCATACCTACTCTGGTGAGGGCGTGAGGGAAAGAAACAAGAGATTTTCATGAATTAGCCGACTTTGGCACCATGTTCCGAGAGAACTACGAGGGATGAGAAGTAACGGATAGCAGAGAATCGTAGGCCTGCATGAGATCTAAAAAAACCACGCAACAGATTCGAGATCCGACTTCTAGTTTAGAAGCTAAAGTGGAAAAACAACGAGTTTCACGAGAAGCCGAATTTGACACCATGTTACCAAATAACTAAAAGTAATGGAAATTAACGAATATAATAAAGTTGTAGGCCTGAATGAGAGCTAAAAAAAACCGCTCAACAGATTCGAGATCCGACTTCTAGTTTAGAAGCTACAGTCCAAAAACAGCAAGTTTCACAAGCATCCGAATTTGGCACCATGTTACCAGCCAACTATTGGTAAAGTCCAGGTTTTTACTAATTATATGCCAAGGGCATGTCAAGGCGCATTCCCATGTCAAGTTTCAAAAATATTTGACAGTTTTACCAAAATTCGACTTTGGCATCATGTTACCAGAGTACTATAAGAGTTAGAAAAAAACACAAAGCATGAAGTTGTAGGCCACGATGATATCTAAATCCTTTGGAAAATAGAATTCAAATCAGAATCCTAGTTTAGGAGCTATTGTCCAAAAACAGCAAAAAATGAAAATTCTTCACTAAATCTTGTGCCAGGTGAGAAAACTACGAAGAGTAGAACACCAATGTTTGTTGCATGTTGAAGAAAATTCAATTCTCCGCTATGAAAATTTTGTCAGATTTCCGATCCGACCCACCGTTCAAAAGATATGAAGCGAGAGCTGAAAGTCTACTTTTAGAAAAGTCCAAAAAAACCGCCATTTTTATTGTTTTGGGTCACTTCCTGTTAAAAATGCCATGATTTCGAGATTTATCCTCCGTTGAAATCTTTCAAGGAAGGTCCGTAAAAATTTTCAGGGTCCTAGTTCGTCTGGAAGTGGTCGGGTATTTGTGTACGTGAGTGAGTGAGTCACACATGCGGCTGTATAGTATTAGGAATCTCGAATGGCCAGCGAGAGCAGCGTTCGTAACGATTTTGTATCAATCACGACTTTCCTGAGTGATCATTGATCGTGGGCAACTTGAACAGATCACTAGCTGGAACATTAATCACTCATGACTCACGATCGAATCACAAGTGGGAGTGATAGGCGTGACCGAGATCTCTCAAAAGACCGACTTTGCCCAACACTAATCCTAACAAACAATGTCGTTCCCACAATTATTAGCCTTTTTCCTTGGCATAAATTATCCATATAATTATCCATATAATTAATGGTCCACCAGGAGACATTAACCAGCTCGTACATAGTGAAGCAAGTCCCCTGTCCGTAGGCTAAGAGTGAATTCAATTGCTCCTCGTCTGAAACATCACCGCTGCATTCTTTTCACTGACTATCTTTACACTCGGTGGGTCGATCGATGAAACTAATTTCTCCCTTCTCTTCCGCGCTTTCGGGGCAAATCGACAAATCCGTATGAAATTTCCGATATCGGCCCACAAAGCGGGTATTTGCTATGAAGTGTGCACTGGTTGGGTGCTTGTCAATGTCAGCCGCATCGCCGGTCCTTATCACCCCAGATTTTTTACGATCGCATTCGAGATGTGGCCAATGTTTGAGCAGTGGGCGGAGTGAGGGAAGTGAGGGCCAGTGGGGGTTTATGTGAAGGTAGGTAGGTGAGGACCGGCGCTAGGGGGGGGAGATCCCCGCTACGACCTTATCACCTTCGCAGGGACCGTTTTGTGTCTCATGGAAGGGCATTCAACGCCACGTGCTGTATTGATGGAGGCGTTCTCAAATAGGATAGAATTAATGACGGATACCTTGAGTAAGAACGTAAAGAGAAGACCGGAGAAGAGATTGTATCTACATAATGCCCGGCATGACACCTCAAGGGTGTATGGCAGGGGCTGAGTTTTCACCAATATGCACTACTCTACATTCTTCTAAAGATAGCGAAACAGTGACTATTCAGCAAAAACTCTCGAGTACCTATCAGGATGGAAAAAATACCAACATGGGCTACGTGTTATAGAAACTATGGTTATTAATGTATTTTACAACTTAATGTACGCTAATGCATGGTCATCTTATATAGTATAGCATATGTAGTATATCATTGCATAGACTCTATTGAAAGAGGACAAGAAGGGATTGTAGGCGTTGTGAGATGTGGATGCGGAGGATAATGGAAGTGCTATGGACGCAAAGGAATACGAACGAGGAAGTGCTAGGTATGGTGGGTGAGGAGAAGAAATTTTTTAAAGAAATTAGGAGAAGAAAGAGCCAACGACTGGTTTCCCTCCACCCTTCCTTCCATTCACCACATAATCCTCCCCTTACCAACCAAACCACCAATACTCAACGGCGCAAATTATGTCAGTTGTCGATCGCCTCCCCCAGGTAAACAACCTACGAAATAAAAGTCTGAAAGCATTTTTTGTACCTACACTCATTTCGTGGCCAGAACGCCTTGCGTTAACTTAGAATAATAATAATGATAAAACAAAGTTTAGCTATTTCCTCGCTCGCAAATTATGTCAGTTGTCGATCGCCTCCCCCAGGTAAACAACCTACGAAATAAAAGTCTGAAAGCATTTTTTGTACCTACACTCATTTCGTGGCCAGAACGCCTTGCGTTAACTTAGAATAATAATAATGATAAAACAAAGTTTAGCTATTTCCTTTTTGGCTTCATACGTAGTGAATACGAAAGATCAAAAGGCGTGCGATATCATTTTAAATACCATCTTAATCCAACTTTAAGGCTGAGAGCTTCATTCATGTTGATTGAGAGTCGGAAAATGCGTCCATAATAGAAAGGTAAACATGATCCTCAGCAGGATTTTTAACACAAAGGAAATGGTGAATTATAGGAAGAAAAGAATTTAAGCTTATGGCGGGCCATAAATCTTTGGCGTGCGGTGTGCACAGCCAGTTGTCAGTTGTCGCTCGACTCCTAAAAGACCCGACCAAACAACCAAAAAAGTAAACCTGGAGAGCTGCAGAAAACCAATCTGAATATTGATTTTCTGAAACTCTCCAGTCTCCAATCCTCTGAATTAAACGTTTCATTAATACATAATTCTTCACTTTTGACGTCCCTTGTAATTTTCATGGTGTCACTTTCTTCCTCTTCGTCGTCTTCCTCGGTGATCCTTTCCATTTTTATTGTATTAAGTATTGTTGCGTTACTGTTTTTTAGAAGCCTATTGTGTCGCAGTGTGTCTAATAAGTTTGTCTCTGAATACAGTGGACCAATTACCTCAATAATATTACATGAAAATAAATAAGAGGACTAAAATATTAGGATATAGAAGAGAGAGAATGCAGAATTCACAGTAAAAGGAAAGAAATTAATGCAAGTGGATTGATTACACAAGATAAAAACGTCACAATATTTCACATTATGGTATAACAACGACCGGTTTTATCCAACAGTGGACATCATATGGTGACTATTTTCAGCGTTGGATGAAACTGGTCGTTATTAAAGCATGTTATGAAATTTATAAAGTTTTTATCTTGTGTACCGTTGAGATTTCACGAAGTGGAGCCTGATTCCATCGAATTCAGCAAGTGGATTCCTTCTCCTACCTCGGAAGCACCATCACGTAGGCCGAAAGAAGTAAAACGGACATGAAGCGTAGAATAGCCCAAGATAAGAAAGCGTTCATGACGATAAGGCAGCTGTTGTATTCAAAGAAGATAGGACTATAATTCAAGGAAGCACTATGTGAAAACATCTGTGTGGAGCGTGGCACCATGGTAACCTTGACCATTGGAAAATTAGCCTAGAAAAGGTTAGGATTATTCGAAACCTGGTTTAGGAGACGGATGCTTGACGAGATGTAATTGACGGATAAAATAGTAAGTGAAGAATTATGGATTAAATAAAAACCGGATGGATTGGGCACACACTGAGGATTTGCGAGGAATGTAATTGAAGGAAAAATATAGGGAAAAGCCCCCAGAGGAAGTCCCAAGGGATAAATACATCGACCAAGTAAAGGGGAAATTACATAACAGGAACTACCGAGGAGTTTGATAACTAGCATTAGATAGGGAAGGATGGAGGACTGCAGTCAGCCAATTTTGAGGATTGTTGCCCAATGATGATGAAGTTTGTCTCTCCTCTCTCTGTTTTCGTGTGACTTTTTAATAGGAAATTATCTCCGTTCATTTGACTTTCAGGTAGCATAAGTGTAAACTGATTCTGTGCAAGGATTTCGTGTGATGACGACCGCGGAGGCCTTGCCTCCCCCGCTGCCGGGCACGAAACCCGCCCTAGTGGGCGGCGTCCCGTAGTTGCCAGGAATCAATTCTCTTTGAATGACTTTCATGTTCTGGGAGGAGATAGTTGAGAGGTATCCCACGCGACTCAACGGTATTTTTAACGTGACACCATCACGGAACTACCTTTCGTCTGGCTCCTACCCTTCGACCTATCTGGCATGGGTGGCCCTAACAGGAGCAATGTACTAGGTCCTGCCAGTCCAGCTCTAGGGGTCATTGGAACGCACAAGCCCTTCCACCACGTCAAGGTCGTAGTTCAAGGAAGAGAGTGGGCAGTTATAGGTCGCGGGGTGCGGCAAGAGTGCCCGTTGTCGCCTTTACTTTTTAACATCTATGCTGAGGAAATGGTAAGAGAGGCATGGGATGAGCTAGACGTGGGAATGAAAGTAGGAGGCCAGTGGATAAAGTCGGTTAGATTCGCAGACGACCAGGCGTTGGTGAGTCGGTCATCGAAAGGACTGCAAACTTTAGTAGATGCACTGGAAAAGCAGTGTGAGAAATACGGAATGAAGATAAATAATAGGAAAACAAAAGTCATGAGATTCTCTAGGACAAAGAAAGCGAAGCTGGTGATAAGTGTAGGAAGTCACAAACTGGAGCAAGTTGAACAATTTAATTACTTGGGTAGTACGCTAGAAGAAAGAGGACATAGTAGCAAAGACATTAGGAGGAGAATAGCGCTAGCGAAGGAAGCGTTCAATAATAGAAGGGAGCTGATGACGGGGACCTTAAGTAAGGATGTAAAAAAGAGGCTAGTAAAGAGCTTGATATGGAGTGTGGCGTTGTATGGGGCGGAAACGTGGACCTTGAGAAAGGAAGACGAAAATAGGCTGAAGGCTTTTGAGATGTGGGTGTGGAGGAGGATGGAGAAGGTGCGTTGGACGGAAAGGAAGACAAATGAGGAAGTGCTTGACATGGTGGGCGAGGAGAGGAAACTTAAGATGAGATTAGGGGAAGGCAGGGTAGGTGGCTGGAAGGGGTAATGAGGGACGATGGTTTGCTGAAGATCGTGATAGAGGGAAGGATGTTGGGTAAGCGGGGAAGGGGAAGGAAGAGAATCGGTTTTATGGACGGGATGAAGAACGGTAGGACTTATGCTGAGATGAAGAAAGAAAAACAAGAGGTAGAAAGGGCACAGCACGTGTAAGAGTTCGTTGGATATTCTCTGACTTTCATCACAACCTACCTCTAACCGGTAGATTACTGTAATGAATGAAAAGTGTAAACTTGAATTATTTTAAAGGTGTTGCTAAAAATTGCATTGTATTAAGGCGTGGTCAAGTGATATTGAGGTGGTTTATCTCATAAAATGTATAGGAAATCTTACTTTCTCACCATAAAAAACGCAAAACTACTTAATAACGGTGGGGGAATATTGTTATAGTATTAATTTTACATATTTTATTCACTTTTAATGCAATACAACTATTCAATGCTACGTTTTTAATGCTCAGGTTCAAAGGATTCGGGGAATAATTAGACTCGCAGGAGCTTTGCTAATCTCAAATATTCTTGATTAAGTTACCTTAAAATCGTTCTTCCTTGTAATAATAACATATAATAAGATTTTTTAAATCTGTTGTAGCTGAGATTTCCTTTCGCTGGTGTTCAAAAAAACTCTTTAACTTAACTTGATGCAAATTTTTCAAAATGGAAATGGTCTGGGACTAATTTGGATATCTAACAATCGCTCACTATCTGTACACCACCAGAAAATCACAGCTGTCTCTGCATACAGATTAAATTTGTATAGCATGAGCATCAAATGCAAATTGTTTGAATATCCAATGCTAGCTGAATTACACTGATGGGTATCAAACCTGCCAGAAAGAAAAAAAGTCTCATATCCAGCATGAGTATAATATATTGTCATGGCTCGGCCCCTTGGAGACTCATCATTGAAGCCGTTTATTCGCGAAATGAATCCGTGCCTACAAGGCCGTTTAACGCCACTTCTAACCGGAACTGACCCTTGACCTACTGGTGGATAGGGCTGGACGACCTATCACTGATCCGGTGTTTTCTTACTTATAGAATTCACCTCGGCAAACGCCAGAGAAAAAAGGTTGTTTCGCGTTCCGTTTGTCCTCTTAGCCTATATATGACTCTGAGGCCGGAAGCTACCCATTTCCTACCCCTTTTACCTGTCCTTTGCTCCTTCGTATTCCCCGAAGCCTTCCGTTCCCCGGTCATGAGCGAAGGCTCGAATACCGGTTGGAAGGTGGAGACCCTGCGCGGAAGACCCGCTCATCCACTGACCCTTGACCTCTCACGTTTCAATGGAAATTAAACGATGCTTTCCTTGGCATTGGAATTATAAAATTTTGGGTGTTTTTTAAAATATGAAATAATGAGCTGAAATGATAGAGCTTCGAAAGCTGTCACTTTTTCACAAAGCATTTCCATTTTAATTTTTGAAATCGTTTTTACGAAATTTCACATTATTCGAAATAGTTGTTACCAAGGTATATTTGTTAGGTCATCTAGGATAATTTATTCTTTTTCGAGCTTCCATCCGGGTCAGGAGTTCAGGTACCGTCACTTTGATGACTAACTGTGCTATCGTTTTCTATCTAATGCAATGTTATGGCCAAGTTAGTCATCGAAGCGAACCCCCAACCCGATTGAAAAACCAGAGAAAAATTTACTAATATAGTTCATCGCGAAAGCACCAGATCCTTCATTACCTAGGAGAATATGTCTTTGATGGCTGATGGAGAATTTCCAATACCAAATGACCAAGGGAATACGTACGCAGCTAATGTCATGGACGAATATGTCCCTTTGCCAGGCGTGGCCCCGGTTCGGCAAAGGCGGTTTGAAGATGTCAAATGGGTACGAACCGTGTCCTTTGAGCAATGTCCTATTTAATGGTAGGACAAAAGGCGCGAAATATTTCACACACAACTCTACTCGGTGATGCAATGAAAATTTTCTGGGTTTAAGGTAGTTTGAGCGAGATATCACTCAACATAATTTTTTATGAATATGAGCTCACTGTAAAGAAAAATGTGCCATATTTCCAGTGATGTCAAAATGTCAGCCACTTACCATTGTACTTTAAGAGATATTTGCCAAATAATACCAGACATTTTCCATTGGAAATGGTACAGGTGTGCACTACAGAGGCCCTTTATTTTAAAAAATAAGGAATTTCTACCACATTCTGCTAATTCATGTTACCATAGCAAAGTAGTGATGTCCCTCATCAGATGATATCCCTCATTATCCCATTAGATGAACAGATAAATTTATATCTTGCATAAATATTTACGTGCAAAGTTTTTCTGCAACGCTCAGTTATTTTTTCAAGAATATCAGACATTTTCCATGGGAAATGGTAGCACTACAGAGGCCCTTTATTTAAAAAATAAGGAATTTCTACCGAGTCCTGCCAATTCATGTTACCATAGCAAAGTAGTGATATTCCTCATTAGATGAAAAGATAAATTTAAAACTGCAATATTTACGTGCAACGTTTTTCTGCAACACAGATTATTTTTTAACAACCAGAAGTTGAACAACGTTTAAATTTTGCACATCATTAAAAGTGGTGACTCCGCAGATAATAAGCTACTTTTTCACATTTTGAGGTTCAGTTTCTTGTATGTCTTTACATTTTCCTCATTTTTGTTTGATATTACTTTTTGCTTAGCATCTTTCCTCGTATTTATCCATCCCTGACATTCGTTTTTGAACCAGGTTTTCCTTATAAAACTGTTCTTTTTATAACCAACCACTTCATTTTGTTTCTTCTTGAACGACTTTTTTTAGGCCTCCTATTGGTCTCCGATATTGTCTGTGTCCTCCAAATTTCATAGGAATATCTGATATCTGTTCATGAGTTCCAATTAGAATATTTTTCTGGCAGCTTTGTTTGTTACTTTCTGAAACTCAAAAGCTAGTTTTATTGCAAGTTTCTCTCTCTTTTCTGTATGGAGTTTTTGTTATTTTAAAACAAAAGTATAATCTGAGCCATACTCCGCTCCTCTTCTACTTTTTACATCTGTTATACAGCTCTTCATATCTATCTTCTATGAGAACGTGATCAATTTGATTTTTCACAGTTCCACTTGGTGAAGTCCATAAGTTATACAATCACAAACGATATAAAGTCCAAATTGCATTTGAACCTAACTTGCGGGACATAATTACTCTATTTGGCAGCATGCTCTTATGTAAAGCGAAACTTTTGCAAAATGTTCCTTCCGCGAATCACTGCTACATCTCTTTCTTTATGATAATTTCAATTCATTGTAATCTATATAATGACCTTTGTGCTCGGTATTTCTACTTCCCGTCCTGCTTGTAGACTACAGAAAGAGAAAATAATAGACAACATAACAGTTACACTTAAATATTTCTTTTCCATGCAAGAACAAAACTTAATATAACGTATCTATATCAGTTCGATGCTTCTTTCTCTTCCTCGGACCTGTATTACCTAAATCTGAAGTCACGCAGGGAATTTTTGGAATATCAAGTCCAACGGATTGAAGCGTACCATCTGACGTCCAGGGTGGAAGATGCGGAGCTCTTGGTAATGTAATGAGCTCGCTGAGAGGATATCATTCACAGAAAACTTGACCTTAATTAACGTATTTCGCCGGAAGAAAAAACAGTTCTCAAGGCAAGCTGAACACTAAGAGTATTCTCTAAGAGTTTGGCCAATTATTTGAGGTAAAACACAACTATTTGACGAAGTCTGGAGTAAAATAAAGCATATTAATTTAAACAGGTACCTACTGTCGCCAAGTATGCGAGATGAACCTCGCATTCATGCTTATTCGTATTCATAATTATAACCATTCGAATTCATACTTAAAAACCTTTCACGGCAGTACATAAACGATTGGAAACGTGGACCAATGGAAAATTTTATTTGGTAAGAGTTGAAGACATCAAATTGGGGGGAAATTGGGGGAAAAAAAAGGTGGGGACGAATTCTGAAGACCGTAGTTTATGGACAGTTACAACGAGGAAAGATGAAGCACACGGAATACCTGAGGAAAATTAGATATAGATCTTAGTTTTACTCCAAAGAACCCGGTTGTTTGTTGGAGTAGGTATGATGTTAGACAATAAAATATATGTGAAAAGCATAAAAAATAGAAATTTATATCTCTCATGATACTTAGTAACCGATGTTGGTCTATAATGATGTTTAGGGATAAGGATTTGAAAAAGGCTTTCTTGAACGAACAAAAATATCTCTCCCATAAAGTTGAGCATGATCGAAGAATTTATTCAACTCTTCTGGGTTTTCTTTGCGCAGTGTTATTTACTTAAAATATATGGTAGCATCAGAAAGTCAGCTTTATGGTAGGTAATGCAAAGGTAAACTTCTCTTGTCAGAGAAATGACGACTATTGACAAAAAAAACAGGTCATCATTTTTTATTTATGGTGTATTTATAGCGCGCCAAACGCTTAATGCTTAGTTGACGGTCGGATATGAATGTAAATTAGGTCCCGTGTCTAGATTAGCAGGTGAACCTAAGTGATTTGAAGTTTACCATTCTCTCAGCGACTTACTACCGTAGATAATCTCACAGCCTTGGATTCGATTTTCGGCGAACGGTTTCTATTTTTCAGCGAGCGAGCGCCAGGAATGTTCCTATATTCGCTCGATACGTTAGTAGTCAGTTACGTATTCAGTGCAACAACCTTATGCGTGTAAAACCACGAACGACTTTAAAATCGATACCATGCTGAGTGGCCATGAAGAGCCCTTTTAAAAATTAGGTCGGCCGTGTTAACGGAACCGTAAATTTTTCGCGCTGAAACCAGAGAGAAAAATTAACGGTAATTGCAATTTTGTGCTAACATAGCTTGAAAATCTCTTACTGTGCCATTTTCCGGAGCCAGTTCACCAAAAGACCGGTCTATATAACCTAAGCAGTCTCTTTGACGGTGACACTACTTTTCACCACTAAAAAACTTAGTTAAGAATATGAATTCCTACGATTATCACAATGAAAAACATACAATTATTAGTGTGAATATATCAATCTCCAGGGGCTTTCTAAATATCATGAAGACCTTTTTGATGCTAATACTGAATTTGGGCAATACCATCATATTTCATCCACTTACAAAATGGATAGGTATTCGAAATAACTCAACTGAAAAAGCAATTTAAAATATGAATTCAAACATTTTTTGTTCTGCTTAGGGAAAAGCACAACTACTCATCTTCCTGCCGCAATCATGCCTGCACAAGGAAGGCGAATGGTGAGCAGCCTAACCACAAATGGGAAGGTAGCAGCAATTTTCAGGAAAAATCGCTCCAGGAAAACCTTCTAACATTTATCCGCAAGGCAACTCTGTAATATTTCTTCTTTCAACGAGAGGATTTTCATGTTTCGCTGAATTTTTTTCCTCACTGAGAGAATGTCTCGCCACTTCTCGTGGAGTAATCGCTTCGCTGCGTCATGCAACCGGAGGAATGATAATGACGCATTGAGAGGATAGCTAACGCTTTTGGTGCGTGTTCCTACGATTATCTCCCCGAGACGCAGCTGGAAGATTCTCCGCAGAGCACATCACGAAAATTCTGCTAAGCGCTGCTGATAAATAAAGCCTTTCATTTTTCTCTCTGCGGATCCTTAGTTATATTAGTGATTCCGAGCAACGGGAAACCACCAGATGTCCATTTCATTGCATTTATAATACGTTCACCTTCCCAAGAGTCCATTGTTGCTCAGTCTTCCCTGCTCCAGTGATAGAGTAGATAGTTTATGGTGTGAAATCAAAATCCGGTATTCATTTTCCAGGGATATTATTTTGCCTGTTTTCCTTATCTATCTCATAGAAGTCATGCGCTTTTCAGCGTTTTTAGCTGAGACGTCCATTCATTTGGCAACGTTTTGTTAATATTAGCCGCCGTAAAATGTAAGAAGAACTTGTAATAGGTTTTGAAATAAGTGCTCACGTGGTAAATGAACCGAGCGTTCAGAAATAGTCTCAGGTCTCTTTTGGCCTGCTTATACCTGGAAACAATACTCTTAAAAAGCAATAACATGATATAGCAAGAAATCTTATCCCATACTCCAAAGAAATCTTATTACTATCGGCCTCTAATTAGTCGCTTCCGATAAACGTTTTAACATAATTAATCATAGGAGAGTAGTAAACAGGCGAATATATTTTTTTACCTCGGGACGAATCTCTAAAGCAAGAATATCAATCATTTGGCGATATTTTGCATTAATCTTTTTCTGTATGTAGTGGCGCAAATATCTTAATTATAAATTTCAATACACCCATTCCATAAGGGTTTCCATAAAGGAGATATTCCGTGTAGTTGAAAAAATTCATGTTTCCCAGCCGCCTGATTTTTGAAAATTCTCCCAGGGTCTTTCCAGCCAAGTGATTTAGCTCATAGCTGGAATTTTAAATCATCGCTCTGTGAGTCTAAGGTGCTAAATGTCGCTATAAGGTCCTTAATAGTGCGAGAGATATTGCCATAATGGCACAAAATGAATGTTCAATAAAAACAACCATGAGAGGTGATGAATAAGTATATTCATACTATCGATATACTCCAAAATTATCTCTGGGAGTAAAGCATTTTTATTTTTTATGTATTTTATGTTATTTTAAGTTAATATATATTTAACCATCTAATTTATATTAATATTAGCATTATAAATATTTAGTAACTGAAGAAATTAATAAGTTTTTCGGAGGGGATAAAACATTCTACAAGCCGTGAAGTGGTCGTTTTTCTGGGTTGATAGGTTATTTGGAACCGCCGTCATTTTGGAAACCAGTTAATCAAAATATACTTATCTTATAATAGGCATAATGGGTGCATTAAAAAAGTGATAAAATCGTGTATATGTTGGTACTTTTCCATGTCAATTCTTATTAATGTTTTCATCATGTTCGAATGCGTGTTAGCAAAAAAGCTAATGAAACCGAATCAAAATATTTTTCAATTAACTCTTTATGGTTATGACTTTTACCACTTTTGGAGTAAAGCGGCTTTTGGGGTATCTATCGGCGTAAATTCAACTCAATGAAACTAGACAAAAGTAATCCCGAGAACCAAACACTAAAATGTTCTTTCAATGCCTAAAGGTGTGAATAGTGATGAAAATACAAGACGGGGATTTTATAGTGTTTATGCACACTCCTGATCACTTACGAAGAAATACAGTTAGGTAAGAGGAATGGGGAGCTGCAGCAAACCTATATTCAAATTTATGAATCAAATTTTATGAAAGTATTAATTAACTAATTCTTTGAAGCCCTTGGAAAGTGCTTTTGCCACTGTGCTCCCACTATTACTCCCACATCAGTACTCTAGTTTTTTAGCGTATACCACGTATATGCAAATGTTTTCGTCAAGTCAACATACTCAGGTATAGAGGCATAATATACATGGATTTGTGGCGGGGCAATAATAAATAGAGATAACGATTGGGGTAAGATGGATTCAAAAACCTTTAAGGGTGATTTTTAATTATTTTAGTGATAAAATCCTGAGTTCCCTTGCAATCCAACAATGAAATCAAGGTGCTCAAGAGTATACCAGTATTTGAACTAAACGTTTTTCATTTTGGTCAATAGCCTTGAACGTTCTTCAGTGAATTCTAACTCTTTAATGTTCCACGCAACTATTTAATTGTTTCCCGGTTATTTTCAACGCTTCAGCGTCATGTTGACGGGTGCCAAGCAAAGCATCGTTAAGCGGCCTTGAAAAATGTTCCCCTGGTTACACATGTTTTTATGGATGCAATATGCTAGAGTTAACTTGATATGTTATTGTATATATGAAATGAAACTATATCTGTTATTGTAGATCCGCATATAACGAAACAAAAAAAGCATGTCTTGACATATAAAAATGAGAATAACCAGGCAAGTGTTGAATTCACAACCACATCTCAGAACCGGAACCGAAGCTAAGAACCAAACCGGTACCGAAAAACATTGGAACCGACCCATCGCTAGTTATAACATCTAAATACGAAGAGTTGCTTTCTTTGGAAGTAGAATGCAAACTATTTGTTGGATAGTATTATCCGTTGATTTTTTTTACCATCTTCAAAAAGAGAAACACCGGTGTATCAGAAAAAATACACCCAAAATGCTGGATTATCGCTCTGTACCTATCATTCATGCTCTAAAAAATACAAGTTTATGCATGTGATATGCACACAAGCAGTGATATGCTACGTGTGGAGGTGGACTTAGCATGTGGGCCGACTTGGTACGTCTCTATAATGGAGGGAAAAATGGAAGTCGCGGTGTTGATTCGCAAGAGCTTTTGATATTAAATCTTCTGGCTTAGTCTCTCTGCTTTTTTTCGACTCCGTTTTTACCTTTTCGCCACTAAATTTCTCCAATGAGCTTGAATTCGTAACTTGGCACACTGCCCGAAGTGTAAGATACTTCGGTGTTGACGCCGCGACGCCGGATGGGCCGCTCCGATGCCACTGACTCCCCTGCCGCCGCGAAGGACTCTCACCGCGCTCCCCTTTAAAAAGCTGCCTGCTCCCCCCTCCTTATTCTGATCCGAGCGAGCTCTCTCCTCGGTACATTTATAGGAACAGGAATTGTTATTTAGCTTCGTGTACTCTTTTTTCCCAATATGCTATCTGTGTATACATTAGAAATTACAGCGACTGCAAAATGCTTACATTCGCTTTTTTATATCGATTATAATGAGCATGTACAACCACATAATAAAATGCTCAAAGAGCCCAAGCTAAAAAAAGACGAGACATAATGAATGCTTCTTTCACGTATAAAATTATTAAAACACAATTACCTTCTAACTTACCCATATAAACAATCAACATTCCATATTAATTTTGAAAAACGCATCACACGGAATACTGAAACTCCGTACAGCCTGAGAAATATCGTTTCAATGTGCATAAAAAGGCATTTTTTATTTCTTCTTGTAAATAATGAAACTTTTCCAGTCAGTTTGAAATTTTTGAAGAAATTTAAAGCAATAATATCTTGAGCTATTTTATCGTGTATTTCTTGTATAGTTTAATGTATTTCAATGTGGAGTAAAATATGTCTCCTGAAGTGTTATTGTTATAGCTTATTTTGCATTTTGTACTTCCAAACTAAGTTCATTTTACTTTTTATTTTTTTGCAATATCTGCAATTATTTACTACAAACAGTTTTTGAAAAACTGTGACAAATGAAATAATTTGTTTTAAATCTTCATGCTCCAAATGGCAGAAATTTCCCAGTGCAAATAAAGGTTTATTATTATAATATATTTTTAGGTCCTCTTTCATGGAATCAATTTCTTGTCGACACTCTTAAACTTTCGATACTAAATGGCTTTATTGCATATACTTCGATGATATGATAGAAGTGGTCTCTGCGAAAATTACTCTCACCTTTTGAAATTAGATTTTCCCTGTTCCGCTGACGCCATAAGTGGAAATTCCTGTTGGAAGATATTATATATATATATATATATATATATACATATATATATATATATATATATATATATTTATTCATTCATTCATTACAGTAATCTACCGGTTAGAGGTAGGTTGTGATGAAAGTCAGAGAATATCCAACGAACTCTTACACGTGCTGTGCCCTTTCTACCTCTTGTATTTCTTTCTTCATCTCAGCATAAGTCCTACCGTTCTTCATCCCGTCCATAAAACCGATTCTCTTCCTTCCCCTTCCCCGCTTACCCAACATCCTTCCCTCTATCACGATCTTCAGCAAACCATCGTCCCTCATTACCCCTTCCAGCCACCTACCCTGCCTTCCCCTAATCTCATCTATAAGTTTCCTCTCCTCGCCCACCATGTCAAGCACTTCCTCATTTGTCTTCCTTTCCGTCCAACGCACCTTCTCCATCCTCCTCCACACCCACATCTCAAAAGCCTTCAGCCTATTTTCGTCTTCCTTTCTCAAGGTCCACGTTTCCGCCCCATACAACGCCACACTCCATATCAAGCTCTTTACTAGCCTCTTTTTTACATCCTTACTTAAGGTCCCCGTCATCAGCTCCCTTCTATTATTGAACGCTTCCTTCGCTAGCGCTATTCTCCTCCTAATGTCTTTGCTACTATGTCCTCTTTCTTCTAGCGTACTACCCAAGTAATTAAATTGTTCAACTTGCTCCAGTTTGTGACTTCCTACACTTATCACCAGCTTCGCTTTCTTTGTCCTAGAGAATCTCATTACTTTTGTTTTCCTATTATTTATCTTCATTCCGCATTTCTCACACTGCTTTTCCAGTGCATCTACTAAAGTTTGCAGTCCTTTCGATGACCGACTCACCAACGCCTGGTCGTCTGCGAATCTAACCGACTTTATCCACTGGCCTCCTACTTTCATTCCCACGTCTAGCTCATCCCATGCCTCTCTTACCATTTCCTCAGCATAGATGTTAAAAAGTAAAGGCGACAACGGGCACCCTTGCCGCACCCCGCGACCTATAACTGCCCACCCTGATTCACCGTCCGCTACCCTTACCTGAGCCCTCTGCCCAATATATAAGTTTCGGATGAGTCTCCTATCACGCCAATCTATTCCTATTTTCCCCAGTATCTGCATTAGTTTCTCCCAGTTTACTCTGTCAAACGCCTTTTCGAAATCTACAAAACAAGCGAAAACATCCTGATTATGCTCTATGTTTCTATCTATAAGTGTCCTCATTACCGCAATCGCATCTCTGGTTCCCCTCCCCTTCCTAAACCCAAATTGGTCATCGCCTAAATAGCACTTTGCTCTGCTCTCCAACCTTCTATTTAGTATTCTAAGCAACACTTTTGCTGCGTGCGAAATTAAACTGATTGTTCTATACTCCTCGCATTCTGACGCTTTCTTCTTCTTCGGGATAGGTATAATTACTGTTTTCACGAAATCCTCTGGCCATACTCCTTCCTCGTAGATCCTGCGAATAAGTTCGAAAAACGATTTTCTCCCCCTACTACCTAGATTCTTCAGTAGCTCCGAAGGTAGGTTATCGGTTCCCACGGCTTTTCTACCCTTCATCTCTCTTAGTGCCCTCTCTATTTCACTCTCAAGTAACTCTGGTCCGAGGTTATCTTTATCTATTGTTCCTTCGTCCTCTAGATCTAGGCTAAGGGGTCTATTCTCGCTGTCATATAGCTCCTCTACGTATTCTCTCCACCTTTCTTGGATATCTTCCTGTTCGATTAATATCTTTCCTGTTTTGTCCTTAACCTTTGGTATCGCTTGACCTCTCTTACCACCCGATAACATTTTCACCTTGGCGTACAAAGCGCCCACTTCCCCCTCCTCCTGCATCTTTTCCATTTGCTCACATTGTCCCTTCCACCAGTTTTCTTTTGCCCGATTGGTCACTCGCCTGAGTTTATTATTCAATTCCTTGTACTTCCTCTTCCCTACGTCGGTGTTCACGTTTCTCCATATCCTTCTTTCCTCCATTTTCTTTATCATTTCTTCTGTAACCCACTGCTTCTTAACCCTCTTCTTTTCCACCGTTCCTATTGTTTTCTCTGCCGCTCTTGCGATGCCTGTTTTTATAACCTCCCATTTCTTCTCTATGGTTCCCCTCCGCTTCTCTTCACCTATGTTCTTTTCTACTAGCTCTTGGTATTCCCTCTTTTTCAACCCTTTCAATGCTTCAAGGTTCCACCTCTTTATCTTCCTACCTTTACAAAGCCTTTTGAATCTAACTTCACACTTCATCATCACCAAGTTATGATCCGAGTCCGCATCCGCCCCTGGATAGCTACGAGAGTTTTTTACACTGTTCCTAAATCTCTGCCTCACCATTATATAATCAATTTGGTATCTCCCAGTGTCACCCGGCATTTTCCATGTGTACCTACGCCTGGGGTGATGTTTAAACCAAGTGTTTGTCACTACTAATTTATTTCTTCTACAAAATTCAACTGCCTTTTCACCGCGATCATTTCTTCTTCCTAGCCCAAACCCTCCTACTTCTAATCCGTCCCTCCCTTCTCCCACTACTGCATTCCAGTCACCCATCACTATCAGGTTTTTCTTCCCCGGCACTTCTCTAATTATTTCTTCTACTTGCTCGTACACCTCTTCCACCTCTTCCTCCCTATGGTTGCTCGTAGGCATGTATACCTGGACCAGTACGAAATTAGTCGGGCGTGCTTTTATTTCTACCACTAGTATCCTGTCGTTCACCTGTTCAATGTTTACCACCCTTAGTCCCAACTTTGTGTTCAGTACCATGCCTACCCCCCGTTGACTCTCATCTCCCCCACTATAGATCACCCTGTAGTCATCACTCCAATAGTCCCCGCTATCCTTCCATCTAACCTCGCACAATCCCAAAGCATCTATTTTTCCTTTTTCCATTTCCTGCTTAATATTTTCAAGCTTCCCGGCCCTCATCATGGTCCTTACGTTCCAAGTTCCTACTTTTACCAATGTTTTCCTCCTCCTATTCCTCTTTTTCTTCTTCTTCTCCCTCCTTTCCCTTGTATCTTCTGATGATGATTCTGATTCTGTGCAAGGATTTCGTGTGATGACGACCGCGGAGGCCTTGCCTCCCCCGCTGCCGGGCACGACACCCGCCCTAGTGGGCGGCGTCCCGTAGTTGCCAGGAATCAATTCTCTTTGAATGACTTTCATGTTCTGGGAGGGGATAGTTGAGAGGTATCCCACGCGACTCAACGGTATTTTTAACGTGACACCATCACGGAACTACCTTTCGTCTGGCTCCTACCCTTCGACCTATCTGGCATGGGTGGCCCTACCAGGAGCAATGTACTTGCTCCTGCCAGTCCAGCTCTAGGGATCATTGGAACGCACAAGCCCTTCCACCACGTCAAGGTCGTAGTTCAAGGAAGAGATATATATATATATATATAAATTTTTTTTATTTTGTGAAATTTTCGCCAATTGGCCACAAATATATAAAATAAGACTAACAGGAGGTAGGAGAAAGAGATATACTTAGATAAACGGATTTGTTCTTACGGGAACGTTTCGGACCGGTTGGTTTCAATTTGGCCAATTTTCTCTACACTATTTTTGATATCATTGCAGTTTATCAATTGGCTGATTATTAATTTGCACTATTGTATGCATCAAGCGTTTTGCTTTCTTCTTGGCCATTTTTTATAATTATTTTTTTAAAGTGGTATTTAAAATGCTTTCACTTACTTTATTCACTTGTTTCCGTTTAATATTTTTATCGATGAATTTCATTGAGTCGCTATATGACTGCTCACTCTACTACTGATTTAGTTCTCGGTAATCTCGTTGATGAATCAGGGAATTTAGTCTCAAATTATAATGCGGTAATTCATTTGATTTCAAAGGTCCTCTTGCGATGATACGGATTGTTTTATAAACATCTATATAATGTAAGTACTTTTGCTAAAACTATGGAATCCATAAATACAGCATATTTTTGTAAAATTCCGGGACCCATGATGGGTGATTTTGTATTGATTTTGCATTTATTGTACTCTATGGTTTTCTATCTCTTTAAGAACTTTTCCATGCTCCAGGTTAATCTTGTCGCGTATCAAGCTAAGAAAGTAAACCTTTTTATTTAAAGTTTTCCATGTTAAACCACCGAGGTATGTGCCATGAAGGTTCAAAATTATAAGAATAGCAAAATACTGTGCATCCCTTGACGATAATAACCACCTACTTTCAACCAAAAGAATAATCTTTTTTATAACTGTCGTTAACTTTAACTGGTGCAGTTTCCATGCAAACAGTTCTAGAGTATTTTAAGATTTAATTCCTGATATTTTCCTTCCAGAATAATTTAACGCTTATTTTCACGAGTCACTCTCAAATATGTTGTTTCAATGCTTAATTTGCAGAATGAGGCATGAAAATGGCCATATCTAATTGTAAGTAATATAAGAGAATGTGGCTAAGACAAGCATCCAAAGCCTTAAAAATATTTGGTACCGCGGAGAACAATGGTTTAAAAAAACAGTTGACGTATTTTTTTGCGAGTATGCGATGTAAACGTTTTTAAAAAAACATTTACATCGAACGCTTGAAGTTGCGAAGATTAATTATAACTTTTATTTTCAGTTATAACAAAAAAATGAGTCCCTTTGAACGTGAAAGAAAAACAATTAGTTCTATCTCAAGCTTAATTGTATTGTTCCACATTGACCCTACCACAGCATTCACCGATTCTGGAATCCCCGAGTTTGTTACCTTGGGCACATTGGTTTTGGTGATCGTTCCTCTTTAATTCTTTCGCATATGTGCGTTTAGCGTGTATTCGATTTCGAGCGCGCCGTATTCTTCCCCGGGATGCTTTCCCAAGTTTCAGTAAGTGAGAGTAAGAGAGATGTTCTGTCGCACTCAATTACTTGTCCCGCGTGGTGAAAAGCTTGCTCGTAGCATTTTAATGGACTCCATCGGGAAAAGCAGTTCTTTTAAGGTTTTTTTATTCGCTGACACTGAAGATATTTCATTGATCGCATTGTTCTCAAAGAAAATAGCCCATTTTCAGCAAGCACTCGCGCGAAACTTTTGGGAAAGTTTGCGTTATTTGTTTGCCCACGAAAAACTTTGAAACTCGCAGTGGGGGGGATTCCCTCATGTTTCTTCACTTGCGACGTACTCGCAAGAGTTTTCGCTCAGGAGTGCGCGCAAGCAACCTGACAATGTGGCTTAAAGTTCTTTCACAATGTTTCATCAAGAGCTATTGTAGCCACTAGCAGAGTTACGGCTTATGGAGTTACGGTGAAAATAAGGAAATCCACGCTCTTTAACCTTCTGCGGTATTGAAACATCATGATGCAATTTTAGCTGCCTTGTAAAATTTAATCTTTCTTTGAAAAATGTTGAAGATGAGTCGAAATGAGGATATTTCGAGTTCGTTTAAAAAGTATTTTGTTGGAGTAAAGCAATCATTTTTACGCTTTTCTATTCATGGCGAAGCGAAAACTTTTTCTGCATTGGATATAAACTATTTTGATACCCTTACTGGCATGGAGGAATATGCTTGCAATCCAGCACTCACTAGCTATTCTTTGTCTAACCAATATTTTTCAGAGATTATTTTTAATTTTTCTTACCTGATAGCTTATAAAGGGCATATTAGATGCTTTAATGCCATTATATAAATGGATATTATTGCTGTTCGCAGCAGTGTATTATGTATTTATATGAACATTTTCCATTTACTTATGTCTTATTAATTGTCAGTTATGTAAATCCCATTGATAGGCTCTGGTATCTAGGAGTATGGGTAAAAATAGAAAATAAAAATGAGCCAGCATCGATGACTGCAGTAATCTATAGAATAACTAGAATAATATGACATGCTGTAAGTTCTCTTTTATTTGAGCTCACAATGAACTATGACTTCTACTACCTCCAAACCATTTAATCTCTCTTTTTCCCACAGACTTCGGAGTCACATCTGGTAGACAGCTCCCGGATTATCCATGTGGGTTCGTCTTCAACAGCAGTGAGACTCAAAATGGGACATTTCAAGTCCGAACTATCCCGGAAACTACCCCAGAGACACCGAGTGCCACTATTTTTTCACGGGAGGGCAAAGGAGAAGGTCCATATCCACTTCACCTACTTCGACGTTGAAGGCGTTATGCCGTAGTAAAATTTCACAGCCACCGAGCAAATATCCTTCCTTCCTGCGATCACGCCTCAATATGCAATAGTTGCTGATTTCCTTTTTCACTAGAACTCCTGAGGCATTCATATTCACTGCTTTTCGATTTTGTAGGACTCTTGGAATTGTGATTTGGAAAGTGTACCACAGTGGTTTAAAAGAAATATACATAAAACAAAGCATTTTTATGGCCAGCATTTCTGTTTCCTTATTGAAAGTTAAGTGAATACATGCATATTAATTTTGCAAATAGATTCATATAATTGTTCATAGATTCAAATTGTATTATAAATGTTCTATACTGCTTTTTTTTCTACACACTCTTGTAGCAAGCGAGTCGCTGTAAATTTGCGTTGTAGCATGCAAATAAGAAGAAGAAGATATATTAGACTTTCAGTCTAATTTCTGCCTTCCCATAATGTTAAGCCATCAATGTATATCACTGCGTTACCGAAGCAAAAACTAAATTAGTAATAATTAATCCCTAATAAAAAGCTAAGTAATGAACAGAGCCTATTTGAACTTATTGTATTTTAAAATTGCAAATAAAAGAAATAACTCATGAGAAGTCAAACTATTGACCGCTTCTGGGTTGAAAGTATGAAGGGATTCTAGCGTTAAAATACTATTCTCTTTCCTGCCCCATTTGAGTCCCTTACTTTTGTGCTTATTTATATTGCATTATTATTACGCAACGCGTTATTAGCCTAGCATTAATGAGTTCGATAAAATACTTAGTCTGGTGAAATATAAATGCGTTAAAGTTAAGAAATCATTTTTTCCTTTAATGACAAGTTCCTATCCCATTATTACCAACATATATTGGTAAACAGTGGAATAAGAGGTGCGTTTGAAGTAGCAGTGAGCTAACAAATGATCTGATGTATGTTAACAAATTGAATAAAACAGCTTACATTAACTTTAATTGTGTAAACTCTTGGGGTAAATTATAGCTAACACATTTTGTGAGCTCTTTAAAAAGTTCATTGCAATTCTTCTACTTCATAGATCACATTTGATCGTTGGCTCATTGGATCGTTGATAACGCTATTAAAGAAAAGAATGCTGGTGCTTTTTGCTGCAGTGTATTTTTACGATGATTTTTCATTGCCCTTCGTCTTACTATTAATAATGCATTCTTCTCTATTCGATTCTCGCCTTTTCTTAGTTCAAATCATGATATTTTACAGTTTATTTCTAAATGAAGAGTAAATTCCTTTTTGATCATTTCCTTAGTTATTTTCAGGTTTTTCACTGGTTTGCCATAAAAGTTTAGATTGAACTAAAATCGAGAATATTTTGTGTAAACAATTAAGTTCACATATAAATAAATAAAACCGCTTGGGTACATACATATTTGATTTAACGGAAAATCAGTTGAATATTGCCATGGAGTTCACCTCGCATCGTTCATGCACTTATAAAACTGTAAACGGCGATGCAATGACCAATACAATGCTGATATAAACGTATAATGACTTATCTTATAGGAAAATATTCCCCTTAACCTCAGAATCAGGCTTCTGGAATATGAAAATAAGCCTTCATACCTATTCCTACATGAAATATCGAAATAACTTTTATATCCAATAAACGTCCGTTGGGAACTGAGAAGACTTAAGAGATATTCACTAATCGATGTCAGTGTAACAAATTGAAACCATTGCTGAAATACAACAGAAGTCAAATATCATTAGATCTGTCGAGGATAACCAAAGATTCTGCGAAAAGTCTTTCCCTCTTTTCACTCCCTGGCACGCTGAGTGGTTGGGTGCATTCGGGGGACCCTCAGACGTTATCGAAACAATTTATCCAGGAGTTTCAGAGTCGTGACCACAAAAGCCACCACGTTTCAAATTATAGAAATTGAATGAGACAGTGAGAAGCATAAAATATTCTCCCGATCAGAACTATTTTAACGCAGAACATTTTTTTAAACTACACGAATATCGAAATGTTTTGCTGGGCATCGCTACAAATGATGAATTTTTGAGTGCATAACGAAATGTAGTCTTAAGTAATTTGCTTGAACACACTGCAGTAAAATTTCAGTCGAAAATAGTTATTAATTTTTTCATTAATCGTTACTGGCAGAATTTTGCCATACCCCTATAAATATAGCCGTTTTAAACTTGAGCTATTAATTGCTGCATTTGAGCACACTCTTTATTTAAATCTCATCATTACCCCACTGACATAAAGTGACGGCGATTCACTGTTTACGTGAAGTGTTATCTTAGTAATCTTATAATTAATAAATATTTTTAAAGATAGGTACATTATTATAAATTTTTAAAAAATATCCTAAGCAATGTTAATCTATAGATGCAATATCTCTTGTATTAAGTTGTGAGATAAAAAATTATATCAAGCAAAAGCAAAGTTTTGATTGAATAAATAGTTAACTCAGGGGAAGGGGATGTATCCAAAATTCCAAAGCCAATGGGTTAACCATTAGTCCTTCGTTCTCTTTTTTTCAAATACGCCTATTTAGTTCTTGGTCCTAAATAAAATCATTCGTTTCGCGAAAGCAACGAATATTCTTTTTTCAAAAATTCCATATTCTTTGGGGATACTGGCCTACTAAATGCCTAATATTTCTCCGTCGTATTACTCTAGGGTCAGCCTTAGTTAAGGTATATCGAGAGCGTGCTTGATTACAGGTGTAATACGATAGGCTGGAAAGAATTGGGTCATCATGTGTTTGCCTCGAAACAGTTGAAGCACTCACATTCACCAACTTAAACGTAGTTCGATTCTGAAAATCCAGATGCTGATCCCTCATAAACACTGATCTTTGGCTAGTAAATAATTAATTGCGTGGTGCAAACTTTATTGGCTGTTTAAACCTGTTCAGCAAAGCTATGAAAATAACGGTTTGCACAAAAATCATATGTTACGGCTAAATTTTACAAAATAAGTAAGTTTTAATCAATGTGTTATTTACTGTGCTACAAAATTAAAGAAACCGCATTACTTGCTAGGAAAAATATTTTCCAGCGTGAAATATTTAAAGATCCACGTGAAACCCAGCATTATGCTTAAAAAGTATACGACAATGTTAAATATTTTAAAAATTTATCTGTATCAATAATAAAAAGTTTATATACTGTGTGAACGCGATCAAAAGAAAGGGTGCCGTTTCTGCAATTGACCATTAGGTTATCTCCTTCATACAATGCCTAAATTATTTTATTTTTATTTTCAACTTGTACTAGTGTCATTCATGATTCAGATAAAGAGCATCCAGGTACTCAATTTTAACTATACCGCGATTTAATCTGAATTGCTTCCATTTCAGGTGCGACGAATCTTCAGCCAGTGACTACGTGGAATTCTCCAACTTCCTGGCGAGGGACCGCAAGTACCCTAGAGTTTGTGGCCAGCTCCGGGAGCTCGACATTGAGTCAGATCGCAAGTTCTTCAGGGTCACATTCCGGTCGAATTACCGCCTGGACGGCAAAGGCTTCCACGCCACATACCAGTTCCTCGACGACGTCGACAGCTTCACGATCAAGCCGGCGCCCAGTGCAGCACCTTCCGCCGTGTCCAGGGAAGTCATCTCGGCGACTTTAATCGTAAAAGGTGTGGAACTCCATGATTCTCCTCGAGATATGTTCCTTCTCCCTGTCACCGTCACCCTGCCCACACAGGTTCTTCCAGTTCATCTTAGTTCTGAGTCCTTGCACGGATTCTTTCAGTTCAGTTCATATTCAGAATTCCTCCAGTTTTCGAGTGTTGTAGCGCTATCGGGAGAAGAGAGTAGATTTTCTCGCCGATAACACTCGTAAAAACACAAACTCTTTCCAAGCTCGGGTGAGATAAATGAGGAAAACGAAACGAAACACAAATATTATCAATCATAAACTTAACTTATCAATATATTTTACAAATCACACATAGAACCAAACCAATTACAAGAATTTACCCATAGGTTGAGTGCCAGGCGACCGTAATGAAGGTTTCCAGTCGGAAAATAGTTTAAGTTTAACAAGTACAAGAGGTTGAACTTCTCTCTTAAGTACAAAAGTGACTTAGTCAGCAGGCTCACACAACGGTGATACCCGGTCGGCGTCTCGGAAGCAATAGAGAGCGAGCTGAGCCATGAGTCAGCTGAGGAGGGGGTCTGTCGACAAGGACGAAGGTGGAATGGGTAAGGTCAGGAGGTTGGCGATTGGTAGCCTTGGAGGGGAGGAAATAATGGGATGGGTGATAGATAGGGTGACACAGCCTTTGTGCCTTGGTCAGGATGACCGCATTTTTGGTATCCTTCCTCACTTTACTGGCTATAAAAACGGTGCAGGACCTGGTGAGGGAACGGCGCGGCTGAACGGCGCGGCTGAACGGCGCGGCTGAACGTCGTGGCAGAAGTCGCTGGCAGTAGTCGCTGCATTTTGTAGTCGTAGGCATTTTGGCCGTCGTTGGCGCACACATGCGCGCTAAGTCCTTCGGCTAAGTCCGGAGGATAAACAGTCCGCAGAGGGGAAACTGTCCAAAGAGGGGAATTGCCCAAAAAAGGGGGGGAAAATGCCACAGTGTGATCGCTTTCAGCACAAGTATATGTTCGGACCCACAAGCTTGCTGGCATATCCCTCGTTAGAGTTGGTTGTAAACGCTGGAAACGAATTTGTTAAGGTGGTTGGAGTGGTAATCGTGAGTCATTGAGTGCACATTTTGATGATTTTTCAAATGTCGAAACAAATTCAACGACGAAATTTCGTAAAAGTACAGACATCAGTTTTATACGGTGAAACTCGCCATACGTGAAGCTATGTACATGGTGCAATAATTATAGTTTACACTTGCTTGCATGTTATGACTTGAGCTATTGATAGTTTTCAGCGCGGTATTCGAAACTTAGGTGAAAATTACATCTAAATATTTTTACAAATCTACGACTCGGCGAGACACCTTGATATTTGTTGGCAGCCATTGTAATAGCACTAAATGTATTATTACACGCTTAGCAGAAAATCTTTACACATGTAAATTATTACTAAATACATCTCATGTGCCTTACATCTCGTATTAAAATAGCGTTGAATTGCCAAAAATAACCTAATGGGTAAAATGTAATTTTATCACTTTTATCCATGGATTAATAAACAAAGAAGATCTATCTGGAATATAAATGGAAAACTATACACAGTTTCACGTAAATCTGTTCGTAGACAAAAATCGCTCCAACTGCCTTAAGTGTTTCGTCATCGACTTTAATCTTAGTCTTCCAGTCGAAAGTTCAAAGCCCATTTTAACTACTGCGAGAGGATATCCTTGGTGGCACGAGCGTCCCTCAAAAAATGCGAAGATGATAGGTATTTACTTAATTATTACGTGGAGCAAGATTGAATCTATGAGAATCCCCTATTGTCATATGGGAGAAAATGACTCAAGCAATTCATATAAACCATACAATACAGATATGACATGGTAACGCAGGATAAAATACATTATTCATTTAAAAAAGAAGAGGAGTTCAGCAGCTCAAACTTTGTGAGGATAAATATTTACAATCAGGAAAGACATGAATTTGCATTACCAATTCTCTTATATACTATAAAGAATCTTACCGACTTTATCCACTGGCCTCCTACTTTCATTACCACATTTAGCTCATCCCATGCCTCTCTCACCATTTCCTCAGCATAGATGTGAAAAAGCAAAGGCGACAACGGGCACCCTTGCCGCACCCCACGACCTATAACTGCCCACCCTGATTCACCGTCAGCTACCCTTACCTGAGCCCTCTGGCCCTTATATAAGTTTCGGATGAGTCTCCTATCACGCCAATCTATTCCTATTTTCCCCAGTATCTGCATTAGTTTCTCCCAGTTTACTCCGTCAAACGCCTTTTCGAAATCCACAAAGCAAGCGAAAACATCCTGATCACACCATGTTTCTTTCTATAAGTGTCCTCATTACCGCAATCGCGTCTCTGGTGGCCCTCCCCTTCCTGAACCCAAATTGGTCATCGCCTAAATAGTAGTTTGCTCTGCTCTCCAGCCTTCTATTTATTATTCTAAGTAAAACTTTTGCTGCGTGCGGAATTAAACTGATTGTTCTATACTCCTCGCATTCTGACGCTTTCTTCTTCTTCGGGATAGGTATTTTAAACTGTTTTCACGAAATCCTCTGGCCATACTCCTTCCTCGTAGATTCTGCGAATAAGTTCGAAAAATTATTGTCTCCCCTCACTACCTAGAGTCTTCAGTAGCTCCGCAGGTAGGTTATCAGTTCCCACGGCTTTTCTACCCTTCATCTCTCTTAATACCCTCTCAATTTGCTGTCAAGTAACTCTGGTCCTAGGTTATCCTTATCTATTGTTCCTTCATCCTCTAGATCTAGGCTAAAGGGTCTTTTCTCGCTGTAATATTGCTCCTCTACGTATTCTCTCCACCTTTCCTGTATATCTTCCTGTTCGATTAATATCTTCCCTGTTTTGTCCTTAACTTTTGGTATCGTTCACTCTTACCACCCGATAACATTTTCACCTTGGCGTACAAAGCGCCCACTTCCCCCTCCTCCTGCAGCTTTTCCAATTCCTCGCATTGTCCCTTCCACCAGTTTTCTTTTGCCCAATTGATCACTCGCCGGAGTTTATTATTCAATTCCTTGAACTTCCTCTTGCCTACGTCGGTGTTGACGTTTCTCCATATCCTTCTCTCCTCCATTTTCGTAATCATTTCTTTCGTTACCCTCTGCTTCTTAACCCTCTTCTTTTCCACCGTTCCTATTGCTATCTCTGCCGCTCCTACGATGCCTGTTTTTATAATTTCCCATCTTATCTCTATTGTTCCCATCCGCTTTGCTTCACCTATGTTCTTTTCAACCAGGTCTTGGTATTCCCTCCTATTCAACCCTTTCAATGCTTCTAGGTTCCACCTCTTTATCTTTCTACCTTTACAAAGCCTTTTGAATCTAACTTCACTCTTCATCATCACTAAGTTATGAACTAAGTCCGCATCCGCCCCTGGATAGCTACACGAGTTTCTTACACTGTTCCTAAACCTCTGCCTTACCATTATATAATCAATTTGGTATCTCCCAGTATCACTCGGCATTTTCCATGTGTACCTACGCCTGGAGTAATGTTTAAACCAAGTGTTTGTCACTACTAATTTATTTCTTCTACAAAACTCAAC
Source organism: Pyrrhosoma nymphula (assembly GCA_963573305.1). NCBI lineage: Eukaryota > Metazoa > Arthropoda > Insecta > Odonata > Coenagrionidae > Pyrrhosoma > Pyrrhosoma nymphula. The sequence goes on along the minus strand of OY754332.1, from coordinate 95,975,062 downwards.
TGCATTTTTACCGCGATCATTTCTCCTTCCAAGCCCAAACCCTCCCACTTCTAATCCGTCCCTCCCTTCTCCCACCACTGCATTCCAGTCACCCATCACTGTCAGGTTTTTCTTTCCCGGCACTTCTCTAATTATTTCTTCTACTTGCTCGTACACCTCTTCCTCCCTATGTTAGCTTGTAGGCATGTATACCTGGACAAGTACGAAATTCATCGGGCTCGCTTTTATTTCTACCACTAGTATCCTGTCGCTCACCTGCTCAATGTTTACCACCCTCAGCCCCAATTTTGTGTTCAATACCATATCTACCCCACGTTGACTCTCATCTCCCCCACTATAGATTACCCTGTAGCTATCACTCCAATAGTCCCCGCTATCCTTCCATCTCACCTCGCACAAACCCAAAGCATCTATTTTTCCTTTTTCTATTTCCTGTTCAATATTTTCAAGCCTCCCGGCCCTCATCGTGGTCCTTACGTTCCAACTTCCTTTTTTTACCACTGTTTTCCTCCTCCTCTTCCTCTTTTTCTTCTTCTTCTCCCTCCTATCCGTTGTTTCCGCCAATGATGATGCTGTGCAAGGATTTCGTGTGATGACGACCGCGGAGGCCTTGCCTCCCCCGCTGCCGGGCTCGACACCCGCCCCAGTGGGCGGCGTCCCGTAGTTTCCAGGAATCAATTATCTGTACATATATGACTTCCATCTTCTAGGAAGTGATAGTTGAGAGGTATTCCCACGCCACTCAACGGTATTTTTAACGTGACACCATCACGGAACTACCTTTAGTCCGGCTTCTACCCTTCGACCTATCTGGCATGGGTGGCCCTACCAGGAGCAATAGTACTTGCTCCTGCCAGTCAAACTCTAGGGGTCATTGGAACGCACAAGCCCTTCCACCACGTCAAGGTCGTAGTTCAAGGAATAAGGGCCGATAACAAATGATAATTTGCAAACAATCTCTTAAAGATTCCAAATATTTCCAGAGGTATAGGAGTATAAAGTTGAATGTAAGGGCAACCTTCTCATAACGGCCGTGACGTCATTTCTTCCTTCACTTCTTCCCTCTTCTTCCTGATCCATTCTAAGAGATGCCTTATAAAGGTTTTTGTGAAGATTTCCACTTCTGCCGGAAATACAACAGTATAAAGATTTAGAAAGTACTTTGAAAAAATATCCGTCGTCACCGGGAATCTTCACCTTTGATCGAGGGATGAAATGACGTTTGTGGGCGTTTTGTGGAAACAGAAAAAATTTAACTTTCTACAATTAGTTATTTGGTTATTAGGCCTTAATAATTCGAACCAAATCCATAACCCTATATTTAAACCTATGAAAATTGATTTCAAAAGTAATATTGAAAAAGAATTCGAATGATAATCTGATAACCCCATTCACTGATTTCGCGGTTCTAAGTAAACGACAACTCCCTTTCCGCCGTGGATATTTTTGTTCATTAGACAGATTTCCTATTTAAATGATGCAATGAATGTTAAAGCGCTTAGAATTAAGATTGGTCATTATTAAATGTGTGCGTTGGCGAAATAAACTGAAAGTAGGCCCATTTTCTGTTTTTGCCGCTTTTTAGAACAGGCATTGAGGGAATGAAAGGGAACTGAACTGAAGCCTTAATGTTGCGAATGCTACGGCACTATATGCTGGTTGAGTAAATGAAAAACAGTAGAATGCTGGTTCAGTAAATGAAATTCCCCTAGTTTCATGTTTAAAGGCAATATTATATGAAATATGACATTTTCCTTGCTTTTTGCACTTAAAGCGTGGTATAATCGAGTACCTCTTATGTATTTACTTCACACTCACTTTTATTATTTAGCGGTTCGAAGACTTGATATAGCGTCCATACATGGATGGATGGATGGATGCAAACATGGATGTTCATTTGAAGACAGGCATGGCTTCTTGCTACAACATAATGTCTTCTTTACCCAACTAGACTGTTTTTGCTTTACTTATCCAATACATTCAAGATTTTTTCCAACTTATTGGCAGATAATAAAATAACAACACCTCATTTGACTTTAACTTTGGTCATCAATGACAAAGTATCACATTTAACTGAAAAGCCTTAACGTTAGCTCACCCAAGAATACCACTGTCTTGGGATACAAAAGCCTCATATTGCGTTCATGATGTTTCTTTAAGTCTCTTGAAGTGATACTTATTCTTAGTATTTTTTTATTTCAACGCCTAATTATTCATATCCTTTGCATCGTTATTCGTAAACCAATTTAAAATTAAAAAATAAAAATGTACATTCGCATTCCCGGCAGCTGTGATTCTTTCTCTCTTGACGTAATATTTATTCTTAGTATATTTTTTTCAACGCCTAATTAATAATATTCTTTGTATCGTTATACGTAATCCAATTTGAAATAAAAATATAAAAATGCACATTCGCATGCCCGACTGCTGTTGGACTCAAATATGGACAGTAAGTCAGAAAAATGTTAGACAAAAATCGAATGGATTAAGCTAAAGAAGGATCGGAATCCATATTTCATGATATATTTCAATTCATCCGCAGACTCGCCTTTTTGCCTCCAGCGTTGTTTCATTGAAGTTCAGTTGGAGCTTAAATGTGAAAATATAGTACGCATATTTCCATCCAGCATCCCCAGGATGGTAAAGCAGTCCTGATCTATGGAGACTGGAGTTTAGCATAATCGTTTTACTAGTTCTACATAAGCATCTACTTAGAGGCGTATTCTTGTACCCGCTTCGATGTTATCGTGTATGATTTCAATGACACCCATGCCTATGCTATGCCCGACTTGGCTACCATTTCATTAAGTTTTCCCAGGATCGGGACTGAATACGAAAGGCAATCCTGCATTTCTTTCCTTAGAAACGAATGAACAAAAATGGATGCTGGTTTAATACGTTTATCTATTCTGCTAAACACAAAGATTGCTGATGGGAAATCTGCAACGGAGTCAAAGTTCCTCAGAGAGAGCACGAGCTCAAATCCATGCATTCTGATAACACTAGTCTGCATATCAGATGACATACAAATGATAACAGCTAACTTTGATATGCTGATTTTAGAATTGTTATTAGTTTTCTTCTATCACGTACAAGTTTAAAACTTGTTGTTTCAGGCTTGATTTTGTGGAATGACATCATGAATGAAAAGGACTGGCAATTTTCCACAAGAGTATAGTTTTAATCGACCGGTTTCGGTGTACAACACCATCATCAGGTCATCACCTGATGATGGTGTTGTACACCGAAACCGGTCGATTAAAACTATACTCTTGTGGAAAATTGCCAGTCCTTTTCATTCACGTACAGGTTTTTCAGAATGGACTAAATCTAACGTCTAAGATTTATTGATAAGTGCATTTTATGTGCCAGTGGGTAATTATTGTGCGAGGAATATTTCTCAATAGAAGCTAATGAGCCCTAGGCTGACCCAAGCTAATGGGTCTTAGGTTGGTATAACTGCTGCTATTGTTGTGTGACCTTGGAAGTGTTATTCATCCTTCATCCATTTTTGTTACAAAATTTGTCATTGCGTGAAGTAATGTTAATATAACTGTGCTTGCAGTAGTTAAAATCTTGAAACAATAATTCTTATTTTGTGTAAAAACCTGACTTGGTAGAACAAATTGGAAGTCATTTTTAGAATTTGCATAAAAAAGTGATTTTAGAACACCTATTTTTAGTAAATCATCTGACAAAAAGTTTCAAAACGCAGAGTGGTGTAATCATTATAAACGACTTTTTCTGCGAACTCTCCAGAGCAAAATAATACACTGTAAACTTTTTATGTAGACCAAGCGTCAAAGGGACGAAAAAAATGCCGTCGTTTAATGTTTTACTTTTAACTAGTGCAATCCCATGGCAATCAAACGCCCTACCTCGCTTCAGGAGCCTCAAAAAATGGAGAATGATCAGGCGAAATAGCAAATTTAGAAATGGACAGTAGTTGACACAAAACTTTGATGCGCTGTCGCATCTTGCATCTGGGTTTGGTTTCCAAATGCTGTTTGGAGATTTATAGCTCAATTTGATACACCATGTGTTGCGAAACTAAGTATCTCTTCATGACTTAACAACCTTACTTCCCCAGTTCAAAGAAATTAGTATGAAAATCAATAGTAATTCCGCTGAGAAATGGACTCTGGTTGTCACAAAGTTTTGTGCGCCATCGTAACTTGCTGCCGTGCTTGCCATTTCTGAATTTAGTCTCTAAATCTCATGTTTTGGAGATATATAACTTACCTATAATTTAAAAACTTTTTCCCCTAAGTCAAATGGCACTGCATGAATGGCAATTCTTTACACCTCCGACATCCTTGAAGAAGATGCCTCCTTCCAGCTAACTGACTTCAATGTCTGAATCAACCAACTCTCTCTCTCTCCATGGGTCTACAGCCCTTGGTGGGCCTTGGCCTCCTCCACAATTCGCCTCCAATCTCTTTTGTCTTCAACTCTCTTCTTCCATCCTTCGATATTCATTGACTGCAAGTTTGCAGTAACATCATCTATTTCTGTAAGCCTTGGCCTCCCCTTTCTTCTCGCGTGGTGAAACCTTTCCTTCAATATTTTTTCTGGGCATCCACTCCTCTGTCATTCTCTCCACATGGCCCAATCATTCCATTCTCCGAGCTTTGACGAATCCAAAAATGTCCTGGCCTCCAATTAAATGATCTGGTTCAGCATTATATCTTATTCTTCAGTCCTCATTTTCCTTAACAGGTCCATATATCTTCCTTAATACCAGTCACTCAAATACTCTGAGAACACTTTCATTCGACCTCTTCATGGTCCATGTCTCTGAGCCACAGGTGACTTCCGGTCGGACCAACGTCTTATATATTTTAGTCTTCGTATTTCTTGTAATTAAACAGTTCTTGAACATCATCTTGTTTGCAAAATATGCATGGTTGCCTGCCTGTATTTTATCTTTTATTTCTCTGCTTAAATCATTGTCATTAAAAACCATTGCCCCCAAATATCTAAAGCAGCATACTCCTTCAAACTTCTCTCCGATTGTCAAATCTTGAGGTGCTCTTCTTGTCTCTGACTTAGACATTATCATATACTTTGTCTTTCATTCATTTACCAGAAGCCCAATTTTTTCTGCTTCTTAATCCATTTGTTAGTAGATTTGTTTTAGTTTGTGCACTGATCTTGTGATGATTGCCCCATCATCTGCATATTCACATATCTGACTGGACTTCCCAAATATTGTTCCCTTCTGATCGATCATCTTTATTACCTTATGCAAAGCCAGGTCAAATAAAATGGCAGAGAGCCCATCTCCTTGCTTCACCCCTGTGGTAAATTCAAACACCTCGCTCAGCATGTTACTTATTCTCAATCTTACCTTGGTACCATTCATGGTCATTCATACTAGTCTTATAATTTTTGGTGGGATGCTATACTCTTCCATAGCCTAGTACAGTCTATTTCTGTTTCCACTGTTAAAGGCTTGTCTTAAGTCAACAAATAAAAAATTTAAATTAATGTCATATTCATAAAACTTCTCCATTATCTGTTATCAGACAAATATCTGGTCAGTAGTGCTCCTGCCCGGTCGAAATCCCTTTTTGTAAATTGAACAAATTAGTCCTGTCTTACATTACTGTGGCGCTTTCAGTATTCCATATTTTTGTAATCATTCTATGAATTGTTGTTATCATCGTTTCAACTTTTATCATATTTTCAATAGTTTCATAGTTATCATAGTGTTATCATAGAATCAATAAACAACTAATTCAAAACTTTTTAAAGTAAGTGACGAGTAAAATAAATACACTTTGGGTCATCTATGGCAGAGCTAAAATGAATCGAAGGCCGGTTACCTATAACTTATCGCAGATTATATATGTATGAAAAAGAGATACGCGGTGAAAAAAAAAGAAAACCACGTCATTTATTTTGGTAAAACCTTGTTTGAGATAGAATTATTACCATTTATGCCCACTTTGTCACAATCACCCCGTCTTTTCTTAGGACTTTGATAACCTTTGTTGATTCCTCTGGGCTCTTGAAGCGCCTCCGCGCGGCGACCGATGGCTCCCGCAGGGAATGAACGATCCATCTCCCATTAATGTCACCCGAGGTGTCCGAAGCGGAAGACAGCTGACCGTCCCCATGTCCCTTGGCCGGTTTTTCATTTTCTTAAATCTGGACTTAAGCTTGTGGAGCCACGGAAATGGTGATCTGTACGAAGATTTCATCACAGAAGAGAATATGAAGTTAAAATACTTACGGCTGTTAAAAATAAAATACGCAAGGAAAGACACATGGATGTATTCGCATGCACACTCGACTCTCGCACATCTCCTTTTAATACTAATAATGTCTATATCCTGGCAGTCCTCCAATTCCTTCACTTCGTATATTTTGCAATTCTTCTTCATTCGCCTCTATGTGCCAATAAGTGCACTATGATATAGTTTAGTTTAATCATTAGTAAGAATAAGGTAATAGCTTGAGTACTTCCTTATTTATACTCAAATCCAGAGTACGTGAAAAATATAGTTATTTACATTATTTATTTCATTTTCAGTTTTAAACTGAATATTCTGCTGGCCTGGTATTAGGTTCATGAGAACAATAGAGTTTAATGCAATGTACCTCTTGTTCACAGTCAGTTTACGAATCAATCTTGAAATTCTCTTGAAATCTGCAACACAAGGAGTTTCGAGGTATGCGAGGTATAATCACGTTAGGGGCGTTCTATTGACGGGTCGGGGTACCTCATTTTTATTAAAACATTACGATGTGTTTACCTCATTTATTGATGGAAAATGTATTTTTTAGTTTTATGATGAAAATTAGATATGTATTTAGTCAAACTTAAAATTTGAGTAGTGGGGTGAATGTATAATTGACGGAAGAATAGGTCTGCCTTCAATGTCATGAACATACTTCTGCTCCGTTCCATGTGCCTCGTAGCTGTGATTAGCCATGTAAAATAACTGTTTGTTGTCAGATTTTCTCCTTATATCAATGTAGAAATCAAGCAGACGCATAGAAGCATGCCCATTCGAAGTTATGTTGTCTGTTTTTATGTTAGTTTCACCTTTTTCAGGTGTACGTTGTTTGGGCGTCAGATGCCGCTCATTAGTTGACCCTGAACTAATATGGGTTGTTTCTCAAGTACCTACTGATTAAACTGACATTGATATTGTAATGGGTGGATTCGCCGATTTTCCATCAAGTTTCCGGCGGATTAAACTGTCCTCTGTACCATTCTTAACAAACTTCTTCCAATTTAGTGATGCCAGACTGGACCTATCATTATTTATGGCCAAACGGTTGTCAAAACTTTTATTTTTTATTATTGGTTAAAATCCATTCCTGGACATAATACGTAATAACATAGGAGGGGCCCATTCCTTAGTTCTATGATCTTACTGCCCGAGCCCCGTAAACGCCTCGACGTTCAAGGTGATCCCCAGTAGCAGCAAGCAAGCAAGCCTCTTTCGCGTTGTCGTTGTCGCTACTCAAAACGCTAGCCACTGTAATCAGGGGAAGTGCTCATAGTTACTCTTCTAAGAACGCACTCCATCACATAAAACTAGTTAGTTAAAGTACTAGACAAAGTTTCCAGATTTTTTTTTTATTTTAGTCTAGTTACGCCTTATGGAGAACCGTTATCGTGCCCTTAAATAGAGGTAGTTGTAGGCATGGATACAATCGCAGTATAACATTATAAAATATGAATGGGACGCTGCCTCTCTTACTGGATAGAGTTACTTAGCTGATATAGTCTGAGCTAGTTCAACATCAGACCGGCAAATCACTCCTTAAGAACTTAATTTTCTCCGAATAGCTTATGTCATTTCCAGATCTGCGAGGAATAATTTCATCACCACTCTCGTAGTAAATTTAAAAATCTCTATCAGTACCATTTTCGTTTTTCAATGTGAGGGAAAAATACTCTTCGGGAGTCTCCATTGTCTCCAGTCTCTAGTTAAACAATGTAGTGCATGAGACATGAATTCACCCACCCGTTCAGAACGGTTTTACCCCAGGGTAATCGAGGGATATAAGATCATTAATACAACTTTATATTATTCTTCATCAATTCTCTACCTTTAACTTGGCCACATCTTTTTATAGCATGGAATCAATCATTTGCATTCTTCAAATGCCAAATCACTCGGTGACGGACTCTGGATACTGAAGGTTTTCCGATCGCATATATCACTACTTCATCAAATGAGATAGCTTTCTGGAATGCAGAATAAGAGTGTGTTTTATCTACGCCATTCAATTGATTGTCATACCTCAAGAAGCACCCGCTCAAAACACTCATTCACTCCTTGAGCACACTCAATCACCCTACCCGGCTTAGCTCACCGCGTGCTTGGTAGAAATTAAGGTCATGTTTTCGGTGTTGCAAATAGAACTTGCTCTCCAATGCCCTTCCAACACCTTCAAAAATAAAGCCAAAATATTCCAACGCATTTCTTTGAGCTCTTGTCAAAGAAAATATCACATGGCATTAACCAGAATTAAAATTACAAAAAAGTGTAATTCATCCCAATGATCCTAGAAATAGGTTGAAATATTTATGTTGTTTTTGCAAGATCCCAAACCGTGTTCAGGCGCATTTGCTTGCGATCGAGTTGTGAAACTTTTTTATCTAATGCCCTTTGTAACAAAAACCAAAATATGCTCACCCATTTCTTTGAGCTCTATTGAAAAAAGTATCAAATATAACCCTTACCTATGATAGATACCGGAAGATACTATCATTAATGCCAATGATCTTATTGTTAGAAACTGGTGGAAATATGTGTTCATACTGATCATATAAGGTGCTAAAAATTGTTTAACTACATCTTCTGGTGATCAGTAATCTTCTATCATCATAAATGAATGCATTGAGTTCAAATATCGGAGAACACATTCTTGGCTTTAATCGACGGGTCGCGGTACTTTCAGTTGGTAAACTTGGTCTCAAACTCATGCCATGTGATATTAAAATATAGTGAAATGCTACAAAAAATTGCAATGAAATATTTTTACAGAAAAAATTCTGAATATTCTGCAATTTATATTTATCAAGTGAGAAACCCTCCGAAAATCAAATACCACCCACCAAGTATTTTTCATATTAACTTTAACTTTAGAATCAAAGTATAGCACTTCATCTTTTATGACTTCGTGGCATTGCATTGGAAGTGTTATTTGACTCGCAGAATTCCACATAGTACACACAGAAAAGAAACATGACCCGGATTTCAAAGTTTAAGGAACACCTTCACAGATGTTTTAGGAATATATTTTATAAATTACAATAAATATATTAGCTTTTTTGGAGAAGCTGGTGTGCAAGACATTTTTACCCTCCGAAAAACAAAATTTCAGTTTCAACTTTCTTAATTTTTAGAATACTTCATTTGCATATTTTTACTCGTGAAGTAGACTTCCCAAATTTTTATTCCCATTTTCAAAAAACTTCATCATAATTTTTATAATGTAATTACATTATATTTCATATTTCTGATCGCAATACAGATGTGACACTAAGGTCCGGTCTTATAACCACTGGTTAAATACTTACTCGGTTTGATAACCGTTACTAATACGTTCTACCATTGATAAAGCTCGCATAAAATAACTGTCTGTGTGATGAAATATACAAATCACAAACTCTCAAATAACGTAAATAGGTACTACGTTATCTTGGAGTAAATATTAACCAGGCTTTATATTACCAGGTCTAATTTTAAGAGCTATGTTTCAAGCTATTGATACCTCTATCTTTACTTTTCTAGGTATCCTGCTTGTGATGGTCGTCTTTCTCTGCAGCGGTCACCCTTCATAAGTGGATAAAAGTGATCTCAATCTGATGATGCCAAATTGTTTCAAACTCTTTTGACAAAATAACGCTTTAAACAATTGTCTCGGCTCCAACAAAAGTCGTGCACACTTTTCGATGACAAAACGACCTTTCATCTATCTTTCACATCCTTTAAAACTACAACTCACGTAAAAAACCAAACCTTCCTCACGCGCAAAAAAAATAAAATAAAACCTTCGAGTGTCTGCAATCTTGGACTCCTTTTACTGTGTAATGGCTGCAGAAAGGAAACAAATTGAACGAGTGGGTCTCGTCAAGACAATCCCTGCCGAAGGCTTTATTCCAGTATTGTTCGAATATTGGAGCTGCGGAATGTGAATAACAAAGCCTGTCGTCTGCTCAAAAAGAAGTGCTTGTTTATCATTCAAAATATTGTGTGGTGCGACGAGGAAATTTCTTCTCGGCTAATTTTCCGAAATTAAAAAAAAAATAACTGACGGGAAAAATCACGTGATTTCGAGTAAATGCCGTAGCTTCCAAACACCTTGGGAAATAAAAAATGCTATCATGTGCTGTCACTTATTTGCCTAACTGCTTCGTTTCCTCCCCTAAGTGTAGCAAACTTTTAGAATAAATGATCAGCGTTTATATCCAGATTGTAAATACACTTAGTCGTACGTTATGATCATTTCTGAAGTAGATGGGTGTACATATGCCTTTTTGTAGATCATCAGCATTTAAGTTCCATGTCACGATATGGCACTACTTGACGCGTAATGAGGAATTCTGGAAGATTAAAAAAAATTGATCAAATTAAAATTTGCTGATTTGGCTGCTTCATTTCGCTGACGTGAATAAAGCCTAATTGTGTTTGTGTGAATGATTACGCATAATTTACAAGGGAAACGGTGTGAGTGGTTGTAGAGCGCCGTGGATGATGATGGTTTGTCGTCTATAGCCACTAGGGAAGGCATTTCTAAATACGTCCACAGCCATTTTATCTACCGATCCGTGGAAACAGTTGAAAGTTGTGCGGGAGATGAGAAAAAAATATGATTGTTATGTTGTTGTTGTTGTTGAAGCGATAACGTCATTCCAAGCACGGAGCCCATTGGGTTGGCCCCCTTAAAATTGCAGTTGTAATCGGATGCGGTATTTTTTTTGGGTTCAGGACTGAAAGTGTCTCTCACTCTCCTCCCTCTCTCTTTTTAGCTCAAAAAATAAATGATGCGTGAGAGGCAAACGTGTAGCCTGAACTCAAAACGACTTGCTTCAATCGAATGACAAATTTTTAAGAAAAAACTTTGAAGTTGAAGGGAATCTCTTCAGCCAGACGCATCTTTCTTATTAAGATTTAATGGTGCTAGGGTAATCCATGTCACTTTATCTGAACTACCACCAGCCAAAACAGCAACCACGCCGCCTACTTGGATGGCTCAAAATATTTAAAAAAAAGTGCATAGTGTGGAGGGCATAAGCGACGGGACACTTTTTTTTTAATATTACGCTCGTCGGGGAATTGAAATGTGCTAATCGATAACCAAAGTTTTCAGAGGAAACGACTTTAAGAATCCCTCTCTCAAATGCCCCTATTCATACGCTTGAGATGAAATTTGAAGAAAAATTTAGATAAAAGTAAAGTTTTGTTGCGTTATTATAGTTGTTCTATCAAAACGGTTTCATCCATGGCCATGGTTCACATAATTACTATCACTGTTGAATGTACAAATAGTTTATTTCTGTTGGTTACTTGAAGAAAATCTATAAATATCTGTATTATTTATGGGAATGAGGATGGTTTTTCCCATGACATGACAAGCAGTATAATTTAACACATGAATTTCCAATTTCTCCCCAAATCCCCAAATTTTACATCTGAAAGTTACTCAGGTCACATGCCACGATTAGCCATGGAGCAACAGCTGTCGTCTCAATCAATTCTAAGACTTTGAATTCAATGTATAAACTGTCTCTGTTCGTTTCCTTTGCCACTTGTTGTACACATTTTGATATGAAAGTTATTTAACCACTATGTTAACTGGAAAGCCCTCGTGAAACACTCCAAACAAAGTGTTTTCTTGTTGCATGTGTTCGTATTTTTAGGTACTGTATATTTATTCGTACTGAGCAAACCTCATTTTAGACGTGTAAGTGGAAGTATCTTTTACAGGTAAGGTAACTTTCCTTGTAAGGTTTGGAACCGAACTATTATTCAAGTAAAGCTCCTATACTGGTGCGTAGTGTGGACTAAGTAAAGTTATTTTTGTCATGAAAGCAAGTTTGGTATTCTTATGCTTTTGATAAAGCATACAATATGGTGTAGTCTTTGAACATCAGTATTTATTTGTGCTCCTTTTCGTAAGAAGTTGTGTGTTATGTTTGTAGTTTAAAACATTAGAATGCGTCTGAAATTCCCTGTAACTGGAGTTGGGATTTATTGAATTTAAGCTGGGCATTTATGTGAGTGTGATACTAACGGTTAAATGTAATTATGTGATGTAAAACATTTGTGTTGTCGTATTCACCAGCTCTTATCCCTGATCGTATTTCGCGTGCATTTTGTCTCTTTAAAGAACTTTCGACATCACCATTGCTCAATAAAAATCAACCATGAGTAATATTTTGTTTTGTTTTATTGTAGTTTAGATTATTCTACGTAATAACTCCCACTTACCTGAAAGCCGTTGTTTGAGGCGTGACTTGGGGGAATCTACTTCTCATGATTCTAGAAGTAAATTAATTGTTAGTTATTCCGCAAGAACTTCTCGCTCTCGTTACCTACTGTGTGGACCGGCCGCCAGCAGCTTTATGTGGATTCCATCATTGATATAATATATGAATTTTATTATGCAATGTATTATTTACGGACATGTTTGGGGCTACAGGAAAAAACTGTATTACTACCCGTAGAAGAGGCAGCCTAGCGTTCACAAAGTGGACGTGACAGATATCCGCCCCGAAAAATATTCCAGTGGTAAAGGGGCTCCCGGTGGAGACTACTGTGAGAGGTGTTGCTCGGTAAACTTCTTAATCGTATTTGCCGCCGAGTGGTGCATTCCGGTTTACTTTTGTTTTTGTTTGTGTTTGCCGTAAGAAGGCAAGGAGGTTCTCTCTTTTGGTCCTCGATACGAGGAGACAGTTGTTGAAAAGAACTTGTGTGCTTCGGACATCCAAGGAGAACCTGCATCATGGACATCGCGCCAGCTCGCCATGGCATTGACGCCTCTGATTTTTTGTAAGTACCATTCGGCGGCATTCAGTTCATATACAGTCCACTTTTCACCTTTAGAATTATTAACAAGTGTATCTGTCAAAGGTGTGGACTCATACTTAGGAGTAAGAAACTTAAGGGTAAGGAATATTTGGGCTAAATTCTAGTCTGTGGTGGTCTCACAGTGAACCTTTACATCAGCATGATGAAAGAAACCCAGGGAAGTCATGACATACGAATAAATGGTTATACGTTTCTTACGCTTGTGTACATCATTGTTTTATTTGATGTAAAGTGCAACTTGCTCATTGATTGGTACATATGCTAGGATGCCATCCGGCAAAAGCGAAACCTATCAATGACCTAGGTGGACTACGAGAAGGCGTTTGACACCACTTCGCATGAGCTTTTAATCGCCATGATGAAGTTGATGAAATCCACCCCGAGGTTGTGTCATGCATCCAATGCCTGTTCTCTGGAATACGCGCTTTGTCCTGACCTCAGGCGAGCGATCAGTTTCGACGGATTTTGTAACATACCACCGTGGCGTTTATCAAGGCGATAGCTTGAGGCCCCTCCAGCCCTGTATTTCCCTCCTACCTCTGCCTCTAAGGTGGCGACGAGATAGAGGATATATGTGAGGTGTTCCAGGTGACAGGAAGCATAAGGTCTCCCATTATTTTACATGGATGACCTGAAGCTATACGCTTCAAATGCGAAAGACCTTCGCGTTGCCCTGGACGCCGTACTGGAAAACAGTAGGGATGGAGTTCGAAATGGACAAGTGTGAATCCATCCACCTGGCGAGAGGAAGATTTTCGGGGAACAAGGAAGACGTGCAACCCGTTTACGGGAGCGTCATGGTATTTTTATATTCAAGCAACATTTTTATAGTACTATTAGCATATATGCTAATAGTACTAAAAAAGCATTATAATCATAAATCGTATTTTTATGCCATTCTTTGATCGACATTTAATAGTGCAATAGTCCATAGCTTCAGTCCATAATTAAACAAAGGCCAATCGATGTATGTACCAACATAAATTAAGGCTTCCGATGGTGAAATTGATTTCTGGATTGATTCCTTTGGGGCGTTTTCCCCCATAAATTCTTCAGTAATGGCACGGGCTGATGGGACGCTTTAGAAAAATTGCATAATTGGTGCAAAATTATTTGAAATTATTTTGTAAAAGTTCTCAAATAAAAAATTAAATTTGCAAAAGCAAAATTCTATGTCAGCAATAAGAATTCTAATTTCCATTCACGAGAAACTTCTCTATAGTTAGAGTGATCATTATTTCTAACTCGATTTGGCAAAAGAAACAAAATCTGCAAGCGATAAAAATGAACTTTTCTCGCATTTCTTATGAAATTTGATGTGAACGATCGGGAGTCGAACCTGAGTCTTTAATTGTACAAAACGTAGCCTATTATCTGCTGAGTGGTGACATTTAATAATGTGTAAAGTAATATAAAAAACCCTTTGAATGTAATTCAACTTCTGGTTTTTAAAAACAAAGGCGTATCAATGTATTTTAAGCCTTATAGTAAATGTAGGATATGAAAATGAATATTTCAGCCAAAGTCTCATAATTTGGCCATACACTTGCCCTCACTTCATCGTCCTAAATGTTACCACGCAAAGTGATGTTAGTATAAGCCTTTTTATAGCTCGTATATCAAGTTTTAAGCTTTAACATTTCGTAATATTCCCACTGATTGCAGCTCTTTGGGAAAGGTCAGCACATTAAGATAGAAGAAAACGGGTAAAAAATCGGACGCGACTTATCGCTCGAGCGATATACTCGGTCGTTTCAAGAGGTCAGTTTTGGAGATCTCGTCAACGAGGAGTAGGCAGTTGGTGTGGATGTTCGACCAAAGCAGAATGTTGGGTATATCAGAGAGAATGGATATTGTGCAGGAGTGCGAAGACATTTTACCATTTGGAAATACGATTCCTTGGGGTGATCTGGCTCTGACATGGAGTGCAAGAAGTCAGTGTGTAGTGGAAGAGTTGCTGTTGTATCTGTTCCAGGAGTGGCCATCAGGAAAAGAGTAACGGGAGTGGGAGATTCAGCATTCACAGTTTGAAGGAGACTCCTCCAACAGCTTAGAAGCCTCTAATGTATCAAAAGTAAGTACCTAATATAAAAAATAAATTGGTATATACTGATTGACGTGGCAAAGGGAACTCGTAAAAGCCGTTCAAATACGTTTTGAATCAAAGACTTTTTGAAGTTTTGTCCAGCTTTATACCTTATCTTTGAGGAACGTCGATTCTACTCGAAGATTAGGTTCTACCCGTTCCTCGTAGATCCAAAATCCAGCATTAGAAAACCAACGGCACTTAATTATTTATTCAATTGAAGTAATTTCCTTCGTCAGTCTCAACCATTAATCCATTCATCTTTCAACAATTCCTAAGACTTTGTCGTTCTTTGCCCTGAATGGTATTACGCGATGACTACCAGTTAACATCAATTCTTGTTAACATACATTTTGGATATGTTCGCCATGACTTCGACCAGATGACGCCCGTTGGAACGCGAGTGAAGCTGTTGTCAAAGAATTCAGTGGACGGGACAGAAACACGACGATGTAGACATCCCCAATAGAACGTTACGTAACAACTGCGTAGATGCCGTATAGGGACTGGTTACGTATACTGGATACGTAACGGTGTGTTTCAAATGGTTCCTCAGACTACGTATCTGCTACGCAGTAGTGCTACGTATCTTCTACGTAGCAGTGCTACGTATTTGCTACGCAGCAGTATGAAGTAGAATTTACGCAGTGGTGCTACGTAATGTTGGCTACGTATCTACGTTGGCTATGTAGATTGCATAGGCACATATTACATTACTACAGAGCAGGTCCATGGCACTGCTAAGAAGTAGATGTACTGCAATGCAACTCATCAAATGCTTGTCATAACACAATTGTTACTCACCTTTTCATAAATCATTTCTCTCACGCCGCAGTCTTTCCTTTTAAATATACATGACATGTAAATAGAAACCTGACGTATGAATCGTTGAATCCTTTGGTGTACTGCAGTGATTGCCACTATATCACCAAGAGCTACCAGAAGGAAAACAGTTTCTCCAAAATTTCCATGATAAGAAATTCAAAAAGGTGATCCCTTACAATAAATTGCAGTATAGCTATATAAAGCGATGAGATAGAGTATTCTAGAATGAATATGGCCATAGCGCTTTAGTGAACATAGTGGTTATAGAGCTATAATAATAATTATGGGACTATGGATTAAACTCCACCCGAAAATGGAAAATATGGTTTAAGTAATGATGGCGCAGTCATGGCTGTGACTATAGCATTGGAGGCAGAATTCATGTACTTACAACAGCTATGAAAGAGTTTCTTAAAGAAAGTACAAACGTGATAAAAATACAATTTATTGAAATTGCAAATGGTTAAAAAATACTAGGTGGCATATTAAGCTCTTTCGCCGTATTTGAAGCACAGATTCATTTATTTTGTATTCCCATTCTCATTGCAGCTTCATCCTCCTCAGTTGCATATGCTGAAAAAAAACAGCTTAATATGAGTCATGATATCAAAGAGAAGCATATTTAAAAATATGATCAAAACACATTCAGTGCCAGGTTGTTCTATTAAATATATATTCCCTGATGCCATTATATTTTTCACCAAATAGAGTTTTTATGCATTATAGTTGTATATTCATCATCTAGTATTTAAGGTAGTATTAGCATTTGGACACGAATTTAAAAATTTAATACCAGCAGCTATGTCATCTGAAATGAATGTAGAGCTCCTAATTTACTTTCGACACCACCAGAAATTTTTTTTCAAATCCCCTTATCAGAAATATGGGCACTCAAAGTTAGTATTTTTGCATCGGTCAAATGGTAAATGAGCAAAGAATGCACTCATGTCTTCACTTTAAACAAATGATACCCACATTTTGAAGAAAGAATACGATTTACTAACCCTCCCTTGATCTAAGATAAAATCAAGAAAATATCTGCTATGGAAGATTTAAATAATTTATCACCTTCCCCAACAGACGTCTCCTCTTCTATTCCCCTTCCTTCATTCTCACACTCTTGTCTCTGATGCCAGCCTCAATCTCACCTCCATATATCAGCTGAAGCAGGATGTGCTCATCGGATACCAGCTATAAATATAAGATTTACCAATTCACCTTAAGTTAACGAAAACATTTGTAGCTGAGAATACTAAAAATGGACAAGTGAAGCTAACTTTTAAACGAGGAACACAATGAAACAAGTTAAGCACATCATTCGCGATTCAAGCACATACTCAAAGAATAGATGACAATGAAATATTTACATTCATTGCATTCAGTAATTTTTTCGCCTATTCCACTGACAATAAGTTATATCGTTACAATAATCTTACAAGAAACACCAAGATATTGACAGAAATTCCCACACTGACAATCACATAGAGAATTAACTCCTAGGCTTAAAAAAATTACCCACACCGCCAATGCTTATAACTTTTTTAAATTAGCAGTGTAGATGGAGTAGACTGGTGAAATAGGACAAATTGTTTCACTACTGCCATATCTTGAAATAATACTGCTACCCGCAGGCAATAATAATCTTCCAATTTTACATTAACAATTATCGTTTAAAAAACTTTCTCTATGACCATGACCATGAGTTTCTCTATGACCATGTAACGGAAATTCGAATTCTATTCTTCTTTCTCCAAATCACTTCTCCTAAAGATTGGATTTTTTTACTCATGAATAACTTAATTTACAAGAAAAATAATCTCGGGCGGTGATATTTTCAAACGCCTAATCACTATTCTAGGCCCCTAAATACAAGGTGCAGATATCAACTAATCAATAATCCTAAAATATGAGGTTAAATTGACTAATGGTGACGATGGCTTTTAAAACGTTGCACCAGGGAATATATAACCAATATGTTTCGTGAATATTTTTTTCGCAGAAGCACGATGTGTTGTCACGTTGTAAACAAGCAAAATATCGTTTTTCTTTTGTTCGGCGCAGCGCCTCTTGACGTCAGTCTTGGTTCAGTCAGGTTGTCATAACCCGCTTTTTTCAAAGAACCAAGTTGTCCGGGTTTCCAGGATAGTTTTTGAATCCCTTAGACTTTTGAGTCGTCATATAGGTTTCGCCGGGAATACGTGCTTTAAAGGTTCGGTTGATCCATGTCTGTTTAAAATGTTATAAGTTACGGCTAGAGCCACGATTTTTCAAAAGAATATTACACACTTCCGTGAATCTAGTCGTCACCAACACCGCAACCAACCCCTTGCAATGAATTGCATTTTGAACTTGGCATGAATTGTTGCATACCATTTTACGCCCGAGTCATCCATTATAGTTGGCATTTTTTTTTCTTCCTGTATTTCATACGAGATTGCTAGAAATAAGATGAACACAATTTTCATGCAGCAAAGCTACGTAGCGGCGATGTAAATGCTACACATAACATCGACGTGGAGCCTTATTTCGTAGTACTAAGTTTTCCGAGGCAAAGTTCTGTACCTACTTCTTTCTTATTCCTTCGTGACATTCCATAAGTTGAAAAGGAAATGGTCAAAATTAATTTTTCAGGTAGCAAAGCTACATAGCGGCAACGTAGATGTTACGTTTACCATCTAAGGCATTGAAGAGTTATATATATCCTTTTCAAATTCATTCACTGACTTTCCGATGCATTCCTTTCTCTCAATTGCACTCATTTAATTCAAGATCAAGGTTAAAAATACGGATTAAATTTTTCCAATGCATTGATGTTAAGTAGCATCCACGCATATGCTACGCATACATACTACGTGATATATACGGTCCCTACTGCTACCTATGCTACCTAAAGACTGTGTAACGGTACGTAGCTGTTCTGTTGGGGATGTTTACGAGACACTTTTCCGTCGAAAAATCAGAGATGAAGCCGACATTCTCTCTCCCTAATCTCCCATTGACCCCATCAGACAGTGCTAGCAGGTGGGCATGTCCTTAAATATCGGGCCAAAGCTCTAACATTGAATTAAATCTATGAAATATTTTGTGTTCGAAACTCGGTAGAATATTGGTAGCAATTTATAGTGGGTTAAAAACTATGAAAATGATATTTCTTAAATATCCAGGAATATGTATAGAGATTTAAATTATGCCATCTTCATTAAGTTTTAATAGCCCGATTTGAAGATTGTAGCTAATTCCTTTAAGTCCTCTGCTTGCTTATTCGTCTCATCCACTTTTAGTTAATATTGCTAGTTAATTTTAAAATGCTTCTATGTAAAAGTGCTTAGGAAACAATTTTATTATGTTAATTAAAAGAATGTTCGGATTCATTTACAGAATCACGTTTCCTTTGAATATCGGATTTTCGATTAGTATTTGGTGGAAAAATTACGACGTTAGTGTAAATATATTGTGATTATGAGACCAGGAAATTGATTAGGATGCTTCATGAGGGGAAGTATGATGTCCTATTTATGTGATGTGAGCTCTATGAAGTATAATGCTATGAGCATTAATGAAGAAAATTGCAGGGACATGGAATGTGATACGTTTCTTACGTATGCACATTACAAAATGTTCCAAAGGAACATTTTGATTCTAAATTGTGTACAATAAAATGAATTAGTCGCCAGTTAATGTGGACTTGTGACGTTAGTTGCTATTAAAATGCTCAGATACATCATCCATCGCCTTCCGCATCAGTTACGAGATATTTTAGAGAAAGTGACGTAGCAACTGGATGATGGAAGTAGGTAACTTAGGGTATAAAGCCATTTTCTGAGAGATTTGGTCTTTATTGAAATGTAGTAGATAGAAGGGATGGAGTGAAAACTTAGAAGATATATCCGTGGCTGCAGTTTTATTCAGATATTCTCGTCTTGTCTCATTCTTAGTCAATGTGTCAAGCCTCGAAGTCTAAAATCCTGTGGGTGGTGTGTTTGGAAAATGTTAGCAGTCGTTATTCGGGATCATTGCAAAAAAATACAGGATGTATGCCTAAATCGCATAAAATGAGTCGATTCTAGTGGTCTCATCTATGTTCATCTAATGAAATACTTCAACATCGATCCCAGGGCAGATCTTAATTCAAATATTCTCCTTTCGGGAGAAAAATTGAAATGTGAGGTTCTTCTCTCCTAGCTTTTCCGCGTTCCGCCAATTGCTGTAGAAACGATTTTCCAAAAATCAGAGAAGCGTGATGAGTTCGACAGCAACTTTGCTGAGGTTTTAATCCGATCGAGCTCGGTAGGTTATCCGTTTCGATACGCGGTCGCGCCCCGGAAATAAGTGCATATGGGCCGTTATCGACGCTTTTTCTAAGTTCGTGATGCGAAACATGAGCGTGGTGGTGACAGTTAAGGCTCTGAATAACCGGATTTTGGCTATAACCGGGATCCACAAAACGTTGGTCCCCAATAACGCCACAAAGTTTACCTCGGGAGAATTTAAAAAACGTGTTTTTCGTGGGGAATAAAGCATGCTACAACGACACCTTGTTACCCCCAGCCCTCGCATGTGGAGCGATTCAATCGGAATATCAAGGCAGCACTTACTGTATACCACCGCGATGCTCAAGACCATTGGGATGAAAAATTACACGCGCTTACTATCGCTTTCAATACAGAGAGACACGAGAGTACCGAATGCACTCCGGCTAGCTTATTTTTGGTCGCGAGTTAAATCACCCGTTATCCATAAAATGACGCGTGGACGAAATACCCGAATCATATGAAAGTGGGAGAAAACTGGAGGAGAAATGGGGCCAGGCTCTGGAATTATTGAAAAGATCCAATAGGAAGGTGGCAGAACGTTATAATCTCGGGCGATATGGGCCTACGTTCCGCGTGGGGGAAATCGTCGCATAAACGTTGCACCCGTACAGCTCTCTCGAAAGCTTAATAGCGTTCGGATGCGCGGCGTTTGTGTTGTCCGCGTCACAAAAATTCCATTTTTTGAAATGCACTCATGCATGGCACAAATGTCTTTGCTTTCCCTACGTCCCTTTTCCCTACCCTTTCCACCAAACTTTACCCCTCCACGACGTCTTCTTCTGCGCATCCGAACGCCATAAGCTTTCGCGAGAGCTGTGCAGCTCGAAAAAAACTTCCGCCGAACTGCGAGCCAAATGGTCAGAGCCAGACGGAGTATAGTAGAATTTGCTACTCCCGTGACAGTCCAATTAACCGATGTCGCAACCGGACGGGGAAGGAGAAATGTCACGTATCCCAAACCAAGGCCCTTCATGAGCTTCGGAATTCACTTCAAGTGGATAACGCCTAGGGCGGCTCCTTCTAATATTTCTGACCTTTCTTCCCTGGCCTAGTCGACTTAATGTTTACCTTACCCCTTCCTTCTGAGCTTCGTGACGTGGGGCGGAGAGGCGGACCCGGAGAGTGACCGAGATGAGAGCGGAAGCCCGTGGGGGGTCCTTGGCAAAATTTCGCGTGTCCTCTTTAACGGACCATTTTTTTTTTGGTGCCCCTATTTGGTTCTCCCTCCGGAGCTGGTTGTATGTGTGTGAGCATGTATCTGTGTGTGTGCGTAGTAGTGTACGCCACTTTTGATAGCCTTTGGATCCGTGCAGGACTTCTGTTTTTTGCCATTGTTCACTGCTCAAGATGTCTATTGTGAGACCCCTTTGAAGAATGGGGGGGTGTCCGGTCTTCAGCAACGCAATGAACTTCGGCTGTCAAGTACCAGGACTCAAGATTTGTGAGTCGGAAAGCTGTTAGTCAAAGGTGTTACAACGCCAAACAATGTTAAATACAACACTCTTAATTGAAGAATGAACTGAAGAGATTTAAATTTAAAATATTGTAATCATCATAAGGTTCTTGATGTTTTTTTATTATTCCTTGAATTAATGTGATTTATTTTGTTGGGTCCGATGACTACTACAAACAATTTATAATCTAGAAACAATTCTGTAATTTTCGTACTGCGGTCACTCGGCCGCAATACTCCCTCCTACCCTATACCCTACCCAAACTTACATTTCACCGAGATCGAAGAATTACGTCGTGGGGCGCAGCGCGGGAAGATGAGGCGTGTATGAGAGGCTCGAGGCCACCGAAATGGTCGGTGTGGAGGAGAGCGGGGAGAGGATGCCCAAGCGGCCAACTCTTCCTCCCGAAGGAGTTTATTCGGGGGTAAAGTGGTTCGGCCCTCGTATATAAAGCAGGGGCCGAGAGAGCCAAGGTGGCTTGTTCTTGGGTGATACCCGAGCGGGGAAGTTGGTACCGCTCTTCCAGATCGACGTCGCTCCTGGTCCGCCTCATCGCCGCACGTCCGTAAGCTTGGGTGTCCTCTCCTCCCCAAATCTCCCAGTTGCTCTACTCCTTGCCCCCTTTGTCGCCCCGAGTAACGCAAGAACGAGTTTGCACCCCGTTAGTTTCGCATAATAAATCTACCTTCTTCCTATTTCTGTGTGTTATCCATCTTACTCCCACCGTTCCTTCAATCGCATTTATGGCGATAGTTTAAGAAGATTATGTTTTATTCTCACGCGGCATGAGTTTTGCTTAGAATCTTTAACACGAGGTTGGAGGCAAGAGAAAACAAGTATTTGGTTGACGACAAGTCATAACAATACGAGAGTAATGAGGTTTTCTAATGCAAAGAAGTGCGGCTGGCCGTAAAAGTAAGAGGACACAAACTAGAGCAAGTAGAAAAATTTAATTTACTAGGTAGTACGCTGGTAGTATTATGTGGTAGTAAAATAATGGTATTAGAGGTAGATCATAAATATCATAGATCATAAAGGTATTAGAAGGAGAATAGCATTAGCAAAGATGGAGGTGTTCACAAAGTGAGAGAATTAATGACCAGGACCATGTGTAAGAATGTAAAGGCTGGCGAAGAGTTTAACATGGAGTTTAGCGTTGTATGGCGCAGACACATGAGGAAAGAGGATGAGAATAAGCTTCTGGAGTTTGAGTAGTGGGTATGAAGGAGTATGGAGAGTGCGATGAATGGAAAGGAAAACGAACGAGGAAGTGCTTAGTGTGGATGAGGAGAGGATATTACTTGAGAAAATTAAGAGAAGGCAGAGCAGGTGGCTGGAACAGATAACAATGGGCTAGGGGATGCTTTAGGCCGTGATAGATGGGAGGATATTGGGTAAGCGGGTGAAGGGAAGAAAGAGAATAGGTTTTTTGGGTGGGATGAAGAGAGGTAGGGCGTATGCCGAGCTGAGGAATGAACTTTTGCAAAAATATATAAATTTTGCCAAACATTTGCCAATAATGATACTAGGACCTTCAGCTTGAACAAAATTAGCATAGGTATTCTTACTTCCGTATGAAACTATCTCTACCGGTAGATCACATTTTATGATAATAGTATTAATTCCTCAAACAGCGTTTCATACTGGGGCTAAGAAGGTAGCTAATTATTTTAAGACGGTAGTAGGTTAGATCGGTAGCTTTGAGCTAATAAGTCTTCCAGTTAAATATTTTAAATGCCCACCGTTTTTTTAGGTGAAATAATTTAATAGCCAAAAGGGACTCTTGAGGTTCACAAAGTGCTCTTTTAATTTTTTATCAGCAGTAACTGTGAGCGGTAACCAATGTGATGTGATTCTTCATGAATGGGTCATTGAAAGGTTGTTTCATATTTATAGAGAAAGATTGGACAGTAATTGCATAGATAAAAGCTGGTTATTGAGGGTTTGGTCAGGAATAAGTAGACGCCGTCGCCAACGTTTCGATTTATTTGTAAATCTTCATCACAAGTGTATATTATTGGTGTGTTCCTTTTATTTATTGTGATGAAGATTTATAAATAAATCGAAACGTTGGCAACGGCGTCTACTTATTCCTGACCAAACCCTCAATAACCAGCTTTTATCAATGGATTTTACTGTGGTTGAAAACTATGATGACAAGTAAATACATAGGCATTGGCCAACCGGGAATAAATGGTAGAAAACATTGACTAATTAAACATTTATTGACACATACCCCACTCATGGGGTTCCACTTTTGACTTATGCGAGTAGGTTGATCGTCCAGTGGCAAAAATTGAAATGCAATAATGCAGAGGGTATTGATGAAAATTGGTTTCCATTACCTGTCCAAAGAAAGTAACTAACATAGTTCACCACGTATCAGGTGAGTGAAAATTGGAAGTCCTTCACCCTCTGGGTATATTTTAGCTATTGGCATGGCTTTCCCATCATGACAATTAAATAAAATATTCCGTTCTTATATCACTCTATACATTTCTTTCTCATCGGAGCTTTCATCATAAGTAGTCATCAATCCGAAGATTGGTTTGCAGTAACTCTTCATTCCACTCTGCAATCTACCATCCGCTTCATTCCTATATAACTATTTGCTTTAACGTCCATCATGATTTTCCTTCCATTCTGGTCTTCCTCTGTATTTCTTCCCAATTATTTCTCTTTCTAATGTTGTTTTTATTAGGTTTTTGGTCGTAAAATGTATCCAGTAATGTTATTCAGCAATATTCTTCGTAACAATCACATAAGCACATGTGTGTTTTCTTTAACAGAGAAGAATTTAGTATTATTCGATGTTAAATGACATTTGGTTCTTATATTTGCCATTAAAATTATCAATTTATTTTCTTATGCATGTATCTATCATTTACATGTAATTATTCTGGCTTGCTAATCCACTGTTATCATGTTAAAAAATGTTACCTGTATATACCACGGCGAATTTCGCGCCGAAAGTCGCATTTCGTTGTTCACATGTTTGTTCATGTGTTTTCTGGCTTTCTGCTATTTCCTGTAGAGAGTAGTCGTTTGGTAGGTCCCTGGAAGGTTAAAGTAGGAGGCAGATCGTGTGGCCGTTCAGTGTGGTCACGGAATTATCGGGGCAAGCAAGTGTGTAGTTCTCATCCTATAGTAGGTCGTCAATTTCAACGTAAATAATAATAACATGCTACGTTATTTTCGGGGATCATTAAGGTAAGGCTATTTCTTGATTTTTTCGTTTTCGGTGACTCCCCGGAACCCTTTTTTTTTACCCTTGAATGAACTTGTGCCTGATTTTAGCGTCAGTTTTATTTGAGATCACTTAGTGATCGTTCTTCGAGTACTTTTCGTTAGTTGGGGCGGATTTTTATAGTATTTAGGCCGGGTATATTTTCGCCGGGTGAATTTTTTTTATTCTCAGTTGATCAATATAATTGCCTGTTTAGCAGTGATTTCGAGCATTTTCATGTGATTTGTATGCATTAAAATTAAGTTTAGTACAATAGTGAATTTAATGCCGATTCTCGATGAATATATTTGTGTATGAGAGGGTTGTTTCTGCTTTTCAAGCATTTCTTCCCCTGATATTTTGGATAGTTCCTTCCCTTGGTGTTTGTAACTGTTCTTCGCTGTTTCCATTTAGTCATTATCATTTCGAAAATTTTAATGTTTCAGGAGCAATTGTATTGGATGTAGAATTCTTAATGGTGAGCTGACATTAGGCCCTTCCAGAAAGCCAAAACTGAATATGTTTCTTCCCTCTGCACACGGCACAAAAAGATTTTATAATGAAGGTACAGGAGATACTATTTGCCCATCGATGGTCAGAGGCATCGACCACATCCGTGATCCACGTCTGAATAAGGTATAATTCAGCATGTAACTTTGATGCATAATTTAGACCTTGTTGAATATTTTTACAATAATCTGATTTAAATTTCATCATGCACTCTAGGGCTTGGCTTTTACTTTCGAAGAAAGGCAACTACTTGGAATCCATGGACTTATCCCACCTAGGTTCAAAACACAAGAAGAGCAGCTTGAACTATGTCTAACAAGCTTAGAAATGTATAAAAAAGACCTTGACAAGTATATTTATCTAGTTGGCCTGCAGGTACTGTATCAAGCTGGTTCATACTTCTGTGGTTCTTGATAGTAAACAGTTGTGGGGTTATTTATGTTGTGCCTATGTTTTTTGTCCTTGCAGGATAGAAATGAGAAGCTATTTTACCGGTTACTGTCAGAGAATATAGAGCAAACAATGCCTGTTGTATATACTCCTACAGTGGGTTTAGCTTGTCAGAAGTTTGGTCTTATTTACCGCCGGCCTCGTGGGCTTTTTATTACGATACATGACAAAGGACATGTCTATGATGTGATTAGGAATTGGTGAGGATCTCAATAATTGTAATTTAACTTGTGTAATTTATTTATCCATAACATTTTATCTATTTATTTTCTGCTGCTTGGTAGGCCTGTGGCTGATGTGCGAGCTACTGTGGTCACTGATGGAGAGAGGATTTTAGGTCTTGGGGACCTAGGTGCATCTGGAATGGGTATTCCAGTTGGAAAGTTAGCTCTTTATACCGCATTAGCAGGTGTTAAACCTCACCAGTGCCTTCCTGTTACCTTGGATGTGGGAACCAACAATCAGGTATAATCAATTATCATTGTTGTGTAACAGTTACTTTTTTCTTTTGGAGGCTTTGTTTTCATTGTTCATCTCTTGTGCGTTTCTTTTTGGTTTTGTATCACTGGATTTTTACCACTTTTACCATTTCGATACTGTAATCGTAGCTCCTACATTCCGTTAGCAAGGTCATTCCTACCCACTGTTCACTTTTTTGCCTCACCGGGGCTGGGAAGTCTTCGCAGGTTGACCGCAGTGAAAGGCCCGTTTACACGATGTGTGCATCCACGTGGGTTCATGCATAAATACTTATGGAAACTTATTCACCAAATTAGAATGTGGGCTGATTTTGGGATGTATAGCGATTCATGAATGAACTCACGCAGATATGGGCATTATGTAAACAGACCTCAATGTTTGTGTGTTTTAAATTCCTCATTATATGTAGTACCTGATTTCAATCTTTATATGAAAAATGCATATTTATTAATCATTAGGATGAATTAAATTTTCCTTTTAATTGCTTTTAATTTGGGAAATGAATCTGATGACCGTTCCTCTTAAATAGTGAATGAAGAACCATTTTATTTTCTTAATATCTGGAGATTATTTTTTCCTCAGGTAAACAATAGTGCTTTCACCTTGAAGTGCGTAATAATTGAAATTAATTTGATTCATAATACCAATAGAAAATAGTATTATGTGGGTTATCCTCTGCTATAGAGTATATAGTAGATATGTAGGAATAAGGGACTACTATTTCAGAAGCCATAGAGGAGGGCTATTCTTACAGGGTATTAGAGTTTTCCTATGTGTATCAGAATAATAGACATAGCAGTGTTACCAGGTGCCAATTATTCAGTGGTCATGTTTTAAATGGCAATTTTAGACAAAATTGAGTTCATTTCTATGCTTAGCATCTTGATGTGAATATGCACCTAGTATTTTTCATACAAAATGGGAGAGAGAGTGTGACGTGCTGGTAATAGCGGAAAAATTTGCTTTCATTTCAGAATCTTTTATTGGATCCTCTGTACATGGGCCTGCGACATAAGAGAAGAGATGGGCCCGAGTATGATGAATTCATTGACGAGTTCATGCAAGCAATTGTACAGCGTTATGGGCAAAACACTCTGATCCAGGTAAGGTGGGCTTGGAGCAGTAGTTTTCAATGCTTGGAACAATATCATACTTGGGTTTATTTGTGTCGCTGTTGTTTTGGTGTAACTATGCTGGTCCTTGATTGAATTCCTTGTCAAGCTCTTGGTTACCTGAAGATGCGAGAGTTTTATTTTTAGTCAATAGTTCCTGAAGTTACGCGAGTTTTATTTTTAGCCAATAGTTTTATAGCTACCAAAGAATCCATACACTCATGATTGAGGAAGATGATTGCAGAGTGCGGTGAATGTGGAACAAAATGAAAGGAACTGTGGTCCCTGAGGCAATGAATGGGAGTGGACTAGTTGTGGTGCTTTCCGTGGTGTTCAAACTGCTGAGATTGATTGAATGATATTGTTGGAAGTAATGGGTGGTTGGGCTAAAATCTGGGGTTGAGAGCAACCAGTGAGCTACTACAACGAAGACGTGGATTATGCATAGATACAATTAGACTTAAGAGAATTACAATCACTGTAGAATGGAATTACAGGTGAATTAGGTAAATCAGGTGAAGACTTATCGATCTAAAATAAGCATAGAACGTACAAGTGCTAGAATATGGTTTGTACTCATTTTTAAAAGATATCAATCTTGGTTTTATCCGTCTCATGGTGGATAGTTTCTGGGAGAAGTGCTAGATAGAATTTCATGAAATTAGGCCACCTGTATTGAGTATGATTGGTATTTTGAGCCCATTGGAAGAAAGTTGTGGCTAAGGACCTCTAGAAGGTATAAGAAAGTTCTTTCATGCTGCTTAAGGGCCGCTAGAGCCTAGGATAGGAGACCTTTCAGTTATGTAGATGCTGTATCAGAGTTTAGAGATTTAGACTGATTTAGGACACTTTAGTTTGATATAGACTTCCAAATGCTGTTGAGGAACGTCACTTAACAGACATTTTTTGACCGAAATAGAATACTTCAAACTCATCGATCTCTTTAGAGCCTCACTCAGTTTATGATGCTATAAAACATGGAGCCTGTTATTTTATTCTTACTTTATTTTTGTCAGGTCTCTTACAAGCAATATGATAGTATCTCTTACAACGTGGTGATGTGTCACCATTCAAATTATTATTTGGATGCAAAGTTCTGAAGAGAACCTGAATTTTTCTTCATGCAAAGTTAAAGTTGAATGGGGAAATGGCTCTTTTTAATTTATGGCATAAGGAAGGATTTGGTTCACTGTGTCACTGCATTTATTTAGGTACATTGCCATAAAGTCATTGGTATGGGAATGTCAGTTTTTGCCTGCTTAATGTCTGTCTGCTTTGTTGTTCATAACATTTTATGAAATCCTACTTGCTACGGGAGATCAGATTGTGAGAATGAAATTAGGGAACTAAACTGCAGATATAACTTCACCTAGAATTTGATGAATTTGACCTCATTTTAGAGAAAAAAACTCCTATTTCCAATGATATTAAAATATTGGTACACACGAGGCTTAGATTACTTGAAAATTTTGGATCGTGCGAGTTTCAGGATAGCACGGAAGTTATTATTTTCACCCAGCAGATCTGAAACATCTCTCGAACTACTGTATCACTATCACAATAACGAAAATGTACATCTACATCTACTCTGCAAGCCACATCAAGGTGGCAGTAAAGTGTGTTGAATAATGGATGAATCTACTGACATACATTGGTTTATAATGCTCTGTGGCATCTTCTGACTCTCAATTTTCATTTTAGTCCCATCATCCAACTCTTCCTGGGTCTTCCTCTTTTCCCAATAGGGATCTACAACAGAACTTGTTTTTGTAGCCTCTCATTTTCCATTCGTTGGGCATGGTCATCCATTCCAGCTGCTTTCCTCATATTTCTTCGACAGTATCAAGTTGGACATCCATAAGTTTTCTAATTCTATGAATGAATCTAATGGTTACATTTTTTAATCACTTTCGGGCTTCATGTTAATAGTCATGAAATTATTTTTGTGAGGTGCAAGGCAAATCAGCCGTGCTTTCAGAAAAATTTTAGTGCTTAAATATGTACGTAGTGTTAAATCATCACTGTTGTCACTATCTTCACAGTGAGATGCCCAAGTGAGTGAGTCCATCATTCTGCTATATTTTTGGATATGCATATTATTTCTCTGGGTATGCATATTCATTTCAATAGCATATATTCATTGTGTCTGCTGTGTTATATCACTCTGTGAGGCATGTTGTTTTCGGCAGTTTCATTATAAGGTGTGCATTTTTTCATGAGATTGACTAGTTTTTAGTGTCATCTCTTTTTATCAGATTGATTTGTCTTTTATCCAGCAGAACTAAAAGTTGTATTGGAATGTCATTTTCGACAGAAATCAGCTAGATTTCTAGGTTGATGAAATAATTTATGAATTCACTAGAGAGTTATCCCACAAGATTTTTTAAATACCTTATGAATGAAAAAATTACTTGAAAGATATGTACATACCTATTTACTAGGTAGAGTAAGTTTATCTTTTTATTTAACTACTTTGTTTGGCAGTGTCTCACTTTGTCTCATGATCACCTAATGACTGCAGAGTACTGGGGGGATTGGGGGATTCATGCCTGCAAACACTTGGGCTGGCCCTTTTCCCCCTACGATAACTTGGTCAATTACTCCCTTTCCCGTTATAATGCTAGCTTTTGTGTCTTTTCATGACATTTCATAATCCATGGGCTGATCCTTTAATTTAGAGTTATTTGCTATGATGGCTCGTCCTTCTTAATTCTTACCTACACATATTACTCATTTTTCCATTGGTTTTATTGATTTCCTGTCTTTGCCATATGTGTATAGGTTAATATCTCTTAATATCTTACTCCACCAGCATAGTAACTTAGAGGAATTGGCCTCGAGTTAGTCAAATATCAGTTTCCACTACAGCTGGCAAAGCCAGTTAGTGAGGTTAAAACTGCCATGCTAAAATTGTCTGTGGGAGCTGGTCTGTTAATTATGTTAGTTAATTTATCTTAACTGTGCTATTACAGTAATTGAACCATGAAAAATTCTTTGCTCCTGTGTCACGCAAACCTACGTAGCAGTCCTACATTGATGTTGCATATGTCACCCATTGTGTTAAAATTTTCCTATATGGATGTTAGGGCTTCTGAACTACTGCTTAGGAACTATTACTCATGGCAAATTAATTATAATATAGGAATGCTAATGTTTCTATGGATTGTCTTGATACATTTATCCAGTTTATTTAAAAAGCTTATTGGTGGAACTGCATGATGCTTAAAAATGGGGAATTGCAGTTTTTTCTTCTTAATCTTAGTGAATAATTGATGTGGTATAGCAAGAGTGCAGTCCTGAATAAAATATGCACTATTCTTAAATGCACTCGGGTATATGCAATTACATAAGCCTCTTTTTCAATATGCCATTCAAATTTCACTCATCCCAATGCATCTCTTATTATAATATAATCTTCATATACTAGTAATTTCAGTGGAGTATTGCTTTATTTTGAATTTATTTAATCATTTGCTTAATATGTACACTATTTTTCTTATTTTTGTCCATAGTTTGAAGATTTTGGAAATCACAATGCTTTCCGGTTCTTGGCTAAATACAGGAACCAGTACTGCACTTTCAATGATGATATCCAGGGAACTGCATCTGTGGCTGTCTCTGGCCTTATAACTTCACAAAGGATTACCAACAAGCGCCTCTCTGACCATAAACTCCTTTTCCTTGGTGCTGGTGAGGTGAGTGTACAATGGGTTTGCATTATCTCTCATTAAACCAATAGTGGCTCCTGATGAGCAGTAAAGATAAGAAGACCAGTACCAATGAAATCACGTAAAAATGTTTTCAAAGCTCATTATTGAAAGCTAAGTTATTCTGTAAAGTTAATGTTCTTGGGAACCCATTAGATTTACTGAAGCTCAACGAGAATACTGTAGGAACAGCGATCCAAATTAGGTGCTGTTATAGTTTCGTTTTTAGGTGCAGGCTGCTTCTGTCTGTGACAGTGGATCTCAACTTCTTTTGCTCACCCCTTTCACCATAGTTGGGAACAACATTCCTGCTCTTCCAATATAAGTTATTAAATTCTAATTTAATTCAACAAATAGAAATAATGCACACTAGGTAACCCGTGTGAAAATTTCACACTTTCACGCTGTCAGGGAATAAGTATGTTAAGGAAATGGTGTAATTGGGTTTTAAGTAGAGAAGAAGGTGTATCATAAAGAACTTTCTTTATACTTGTTTTCTTGCAAAAATATACAAAACATATGAATACAATACAGGCAAGAGAGTTTATCGAAACTTTTAAGTCAAATTAATGGGTAAATAGTGAAATTTGAGATTGTATTTTTCGTCAGAAGCCGGTGATTCAACGTTTAAAATGATACCTCATTTATCACTGTAGGTGCAGTATTAACAGAGCATATACGGAATGACAGAAAAAAGACCTTTCTGTAATAATATATATGATGTTTAACCCTTTCACACCGAATGCCAGCTATAGCCGACAAGGTTTTTCCTACGCAAAAGAACGAAAGTTGGCTATACCCTACAAGGGGGAAGGGAAGTGACTGCCACTGAAGGAATAAACAAAGGTTACCCCCAGAGAAATAGCTTAGCGAGAGCTTATGTCCTCTCCTCGGCAACTGGAAACCTCTCTTTGTCACAGTGCGAGCTCCACTCACAGCAAGTGTCCACGGTCAATTACTTGTTTATGCAGAGGAATAGTGAAAGTAAAAGTTTCTATGTACTCTGGAAATTGAGGCTTATAAATACATTCCTTATGTTTAGGTGTACATTAAAAAAAATTTAATCTGGCTCCACCGTTATTTTTAACGTACCTAGTTTGTGGGTAAAGGAAACTCAGAACAAATTTGGGAGTCTTTATGCTAGAGAAACTAATACTAACGGTAGAATTTTGTTCATAGGATATCATCAGCATCGACCATGACTTGCTATACTGTGCTGTGAAGAATAAACAGAGTTCTTACATTAGCCTTAAACACGCTTCTGTTCTTCACACCTAAATTTTTTTATTTCTTATGGTTTCGGAATACCCTGTGGAGCATCCAGGAACTAATGAATATCTTTAACCCATTTTTAGTCAAGCAGTCAAATCTTTTTCTATACCAACAATCGAAAAACCCCACTAGCCACCATTTGTAAACAAAGTGACAATGTGCATCAAAGTCCTCACTAAGCCACCTACCAACGGCTTCAAAAAATTAAACCAAAAAAACAATGAAAGTGCACTGAACTTGGCGGGGCTGGCTTGTACTATGCGCCCTCATGTAAGGATTGCACCATAAGTTTTGTGAAGCAAAATGTTTTTTTCACAGTTTTCTAGTGTGTGATGCACACCAGATTTTTTCAGTGCTGATTATCGGATTAAAAAGGTGCCCATGGTAAACACATTAATGCAGTATTTCTGAACATAGAACCTATAGAACATCACATTTGCTGAATGCTGGTCCCAATTTACCCCTGAAATTATCCCCAGAGAGGGAATTCCCCACTGGAAGAAAACCCCTGGTACTGATCAGGAGAATCTTACCTAGAAATTTTCATTGTGAGTTGACGTTTCATTCTTTTTTCACTGTAGTTTTTTCTTCATTTTTAACTTTACCTTAAATTATTTCAGCAGATTTTTCAGTCATTAATTTAAATTACCTTTTAACTGTTCCATAGGTTAGCTTTTTAGATTTTGTCAATAGGTCAAACTAGGGTGAAGTTAGGGATAGCATTTATTTTCTTTGTAGTTTATTCCCATGCTTAGGGAGATTTACTTTCATTGAGTTTTTTGTTTTTTTTTTGCATTCATCTGAGACTAGATGTTTTTTTCTGTTTTGTTACATAGGAAGGTAGTACATAATTAGTACACTTTTGATAGGTAGTTGTTTAGGACTATTAGTATTGAGTAAGGACTTCACATCTAAATTGGGGGGCGGGAGGGTTCTCTATAGCCAGCTGTGCAAAATAGTCCAATTTTGAGGATACCGGGACTTACCACTAACCTTTACAGAGTCAACCGCAAGTGCACATAAGTGTGATATTCCAGAGAGGCAGGCACGTAGCCAGGGAGGTGGTTCCCTTTTTCTTCATGATAAGGAGGTGGCCTTCCCCCCGAAGCATACTTCTGGCTACGTGCCTGCACAGAGGAATAATCATTTGCCTTGACTGGGAATCGAACCCAGATCCCTTGATTTCACACAAATTGCTTGTACCAGTTAAACTACCGAGGCGTCCTTCTCCCCTGTGGATATTTAGTGGCTTCACAGGAACAAGGTATTCTGGACTGCTAGACATATGATGTCATTAAGCAGTCCAAAGCATTGTGGACTGTGGCGCTTAGCACACACTTTGGACTGCTTAATGACATCATATGTCTAGCAGTCTGAAACTCCTTGTTCCTGTGAAGCCGCCAAATATCCAAAGGGGAGAAGGACGCCTAGGTAGTTTAACTGGCTAAAGCACTCAGTGCGAAATCGAGGGATTCTGGTTCGAATCCCGGTCAAGGTGAATGATTTTTCCTCTCTGGAATATCGCACTTATGTGCAAAATAGTGTATAATGTGCAAAGGTTTATCAAGATGGAATCAGCCAAAGGAATCACTATTCTGGCAAAGAGTGTGACTGAACAAGTAGCCACTGCAACTGGCGTTTCCCTAAGCTCCTATAAGCAAATTGCTTAGGAAGGAGCTGCCATTGCCAGTGGTTTGCCAGCAGAATTTGTGATCCAAATTTGTGAATATTGCTCATGTGGTTTAAAACTAGAGATTATCATGGTGAAATGAACCTCATTAATTACTTTAAATGGCTGAGAAATCAGTTCATTCCCAACCTGCTCCAACACTCTGGTCCTACTGGTCAATGCAGCCTACCAAAATGTCCAGCATGACTTCTTTCTAAGGAACAAGGACAAAAAGGAGAAAATTAAGATGTGGTTGGATTAATGAGGAATAAATTGCAAAAGCAGGGAGACAAAGCTGGAGCTTGATGAAAAAGTTAATATGAACAAGGAACCAGTGATTTATGAAGTGGACCAAATTTTAGCGGAACATGGG
This sequence comes from Pyrrhosoma nymphula, assembly GCA_963573305.1. Classification (NCBI taxonomy): domain Eukaryota; kingdom Metazoa; phylum Arthropoda; class Insecta; order Odonata; family Coenagrionidae; genus Pyrrhosoma; species Pyrrhosoma nymphula. The sequence goes on along the minus strand of OY754332.1, from coordinate 95,940,524 downwards.
CACTCAAGAGTGAGATTGCCTCCATACTTCCATGACTTTACCCAATGTAAAATAAATGGGGGATAATGAAAGTCTATGAGGCACTGAAAAACTCAAAATTCTATTTGTAAGACGTGAAGCGGTTACTGGAGATGAAGTGCAAAGACATTGGATGATAAGAGTGGATAAATTCCTGCAATATAGTGAAGGCAGAAGAAAATTCTTACATAAGAAATGAAATGGTTTTAGAAGAGGGCGAAAATGAACAATTAATCTACCTGTTAAGTTATTTGGAGAACAGTACCGTCTGTGACTAAGACTTAAATAATTTGAGTTTTAAAATGTAACAGCATTTAAATTGATTATTATTTTTCCAGTCATTATCTTAGCCATTTATATCCATATCTCTTCTGTGTAGGTTTTGTAGTCGTGATATAGTTTCTTTTGCGAATTGTTTGCTTGGGACTTCATGCAATTGGACTGAGAAAAGTGAACATCGACAAAGACATTGTCCTCTTACAATGAGCTGGGCAAACAGAATAACAAATAAAGAAATAAAAGCAGACGAGAGGTGGATGTTCATGAAGTACTTTCACCTCCGTGTCTCACCCTGTGGTGGGCACCTCTTTCTCATAGTGTTACCCACTCTGCTGACCTTCCTTTCCTCTCCCTACCTATGGAACCGATGGATGTGAGAGGTTTGCATTCCCCTCCAAGTTTCCTGCCCCAAGTGCACCCCCTCCTCCACTTGCCAACGTTCCGCACATCTAGGGGCCAGGGGCTTACAAACAAGCTGTACTAACGTAATATTGCTGCTCTGATTTTCACCAGAATATAAGAAAAATCTTCAACCTAATATTTGATGCCAAATGCTAACTTGTTATGCCGATGCCAGTGTAGGTAATAGACTTTTTTGCATAATCAGCTTAGTTTATATCAAATGGCTACAATCCACATTTCAATTTCACAATATTTCTTATGTTTGAATTTTACAACTTTTCTCCCCTAGTTGAATTAAAAAATTAAGTCATGAATGTCATCAGCTCCTAGTGATGTTTTTGTTCTATGCAACCTGCAATGCAGTTGTGTTGGACTTCTTTAATTTGTGTGCAATTCATATTGGGAGAAAATTATCATGTTAGTCATTAAATCAGTTGAAATTTTATCATCTTATTATTACTTGCCCTGCAGTGAATCACGAGGCAGTATGTGTATGTAATTCCTCTTTCATTCAAAGTGATTTGAAATAACAAGAGGGAAAAGAATGCAGTTTTTGCAGTAGTTAAAGAGTAGTAATCGTTAATACAGTGTCCATTGGCAGATAGTAAAATCTGTCCTAAGTATAAAAACTGAGTTATTATGAGAACCTTAATCTTGGTGAGTCTCATTCTCAGCTTTTATACCAGCCTCTTTGGGTGCTTACGCTGACACTGTTGGGACCACTGCAGTAGTTGGCTCATTAAAAATGTTATGATATTTGATTGCTCACTGCTTCCCGTCAAGCAGGTGATGATAAATACATATAATGACTAGCTTTAGTATGCTGATTTCATACTGCTCTCAAGCTGAAGAATGATTGACTGGAAAGAGGTTTATTGAAGATGAAACCAAGTCTGGTTATCGTAATGCCCTGTTGGAGTCTCTTTTGTTGATCAATAAATGAAAAGATCTTTTCTACCAGTTATTCTTTCATCTTTTCAGGCTGCCATTGGTATTGCAAACCTTTGTGTCAAAGCTATGGCTACTGAAGGTACTGACATAAAAGAAGCTCGCGAGAAAATTTGGATGGTTGACATTGATGGACTTCTGGCTAAAGGTCGTCCGGAAGGGAAGTTAGAAGGTATTGGCTTATGATTATCTGTATTGCTGATGGATTTAATCAAACCCATTGATTTTCCATTTGATTTAATCAAATTCCTGGAATTACTGTTTATTTTGAAACTTTCACTTTCACTAAAGCATTTAATCTTAAGTTTTAAAACTGCTACTTGCCTGAGTCACTGACACTAAGTTGCTTGATGGTATTAATATCATTGTTCCAGAGTTCAATAATATTTTTTCCTAAAGTCAAATGTAAGTACGATTAAGTAAAAAGTAAGAACGATTGTCAATGGTTGAGGCAAGGGCAACAGAAGTTAAAATGCTGGTCTAGTCTGTAAGATTGAGGGATGTTCATTGTCATGGGCTCAAAATTTAAAAAGCAGCTAAAGAAAACAACACTAATGAAAATCTTCAAGTCCTAATGCTCAGCTGGTGTTCTGCTGAGCTGCTCAGCTGAGATGGTTGAAATGTATGAATTAGAACAGGCTCGGCTTTTCATTGATTAGGGAAGTATTTCAGAAAAAAGGAATGATAAGAGGATTAGTATGCTTACTTAATGAGACGGGCACTATTGAAGTATACACAGAAAGAAATGTTCCACAGACCTTTATTATGAAACATGGTATTGCAATGCTTTAAGAATTTTTGGTACAAGACATAATATGTTTTTTTTATGGTAGGATTTTTATATGTATATTATATATACATATAAAAATACAGGTGATACTGAAAATAATTTTTAAATTATGAAGTTCCATGTCCTAAAATACACTTGTTTCCAAATTTATAAATAGTCACATAAAAATTCCTGAACAGTGCAATAGCATTTGGTGAAGAGAAACTTTTTCAACCTTTTCATAAATTTTTCCATTCTTCACACTGTCCTGTAACGAATTAAATATTTTTTTACCCATAACCATTGGGTTATTTGATGTAATACGTTTTGTGTGATGAGTTACATGAATGAGGTTTTCATTTCTAGTGACATGAGAATGAGTTTCTCTGTTTAAATTAAATTGCTGAATATTGTTTTTAACCGGAACAGCTACACAGTAAATGTAGATTGCTGGAATCTTTAATAGGTTCTACTACTTCATTAGTGGTTTGTATAAATTCTTTTTAGAAACACCCATCATATATACATATGTTTTTTTGCACCAGGAAGATTTTTTTAAGTAAACAAGTTGAGGATCCCCAGTGATTTATTCCATAAGATGCCCTTGTGTAGAAATTGGAATAGTACATGGATTTTAACACTTCTACCGATACTGTGTTATGAAGAAATCAAACCTGATATTAGACAGAGTTGAGAATGAAACACAATTTAGAAACATGGATGGACCAGCTTCATATATTTTGAACATGCAATCCCAGAAATTTAACATCATTTGCTACTGAAATGGGTATGTTTTTTAAGGAAATATTTTGAATATTTCTGTTACTAAATTGGTTGAACCTGAGTTTTATTGTAATTTAGTTTCAATTTATTATCGAGACACCCGACCGATATCTTATCCAATAGTTCGTGGTCTGATTAAAGAGGCCTTTGATGTTGTCATCTGAGATGATAAAACTCACATCCTTGCATAACACTGGTTTTACACTGCTTTTCCTAATGAGTGTAGGTAAGTTGTTCACATAAAGTAAAAAAAGAATGGGAACCAGGTTCCCTGTGGAACACCTGTTGTGATCTTACAAGGGTCTGACAAATAGTTCTCATTTCCCGAGGTTATTTCAACTTTATGAGTTCTAACTGACAGGTATGACGCTAGCCAATCCAGTGCTATACTTCTGATGTCTAATCAATAGCACTTACATAAGAGGATTGTGTGATCCACCATATCAAATGCTCTGGAAAAATCCAGAAATAAGGCTGAAACCTTTTTGTTATTACCAAGAGAAATGGTCACGAAACTCATTGCATTGAGCAGAGCTGATTCTGTTGACCTTCCTCCTCTAAATCCCCATTGACAATTGGATAATGCATTTGATTTATTCAAGCACTTAATCAGTCTATTGTAATAAATCAGTTCCAATAGTTTAGAAAATGAAGATAGTGTCATTTGTCTTTATTTAGCAACATCTTTAATACTACCTTTATTTTTGTAGATAGGAATTACTTTGCTTTCTTTTAATACTCTAGGAAAAACACCATTTTCAAGGGACTTATTATTTATATATACTAATGGTTGTTTAATAAAATCTTTACACTGCAACAGCAAGTTAGGAAATATATTATCAATTCTAGGGGTTTGATTTCTACTTAATTTGTGTAGACTGGAATATACTTCCTTTTCGTTGTTGTGGTATAAATATAAGGAATTTAGGGTATTTTAATTAATTCTATCATTTTTATAGTTGGTTGCGGTTGCACTTTTATTGTTTTCGTAAAATTCTTTGAGATCAAGTAGATGTTTATTTATTTTATTAGAGATTATTTTGGTTTCAACTAAGCGAATGCCGTTCTCGTCGCAGAAATCTGATAAATGTCTAGCTGTGGTTTTCCCTAGCATTTATTTATTATGATCCACATTTATTTTGTTTTATTCAAAGCAGAGTTTAATTTTTTGTCATTATATGTTTTTTTTAATTACTTTATGATTAAATTGTAATTTATCTTAGTCTGAAGAAAATCTGCTTAAATTGCCTGTGCTTTGTTTAACTTAGCTTGCAATGCTTTCTCTTTGACTACTTTAGAAGGTTCAATTATTTGTGGAGTCAACAAAGGTTTCTCTTGTTAGGTTTCTTCACTCTCATAGTTGGGATCGCACATTCAAATAGATTACAAAATTTAGAGTAAAAATCGTTAACACTGGAATCAATGGAATCACTCTGGGCAATAAAAATATCTTCCCAGTTTTCCAATGAAAGCTAATTTTTCAGATGGCTGACATTGCTTTGGGAAATAGATTTTCTATCATAGTAAATATTTAAATGGGCTCCTATGTGGAGAATAAACATTGTCACTTGCATATAGAGTGATTTGATAATCCATTATTAATCACTGAAGATTTACATCTTGTATAGTCGTTTGTGATTGGTTATTTCATTGTCTAGTTGTGTACTGGATGTCAGAGTGACACGAGTAGGACTGCTTATTAAAAACATAAAACCATATGATTCAAACATGTTAATCAGCTAAGTGGCCTGGTGCAAACGGAGAAATCACAATTAAAATCGCCCATTAGTACCAAAGTTCTCTCTCGTTTATATAATGAATGAAGAAGTTCATCCAATTTTTTAACAAATAGAACCAAATCGCTCGTTGGTGAATGATATAGAGAGATGAACACAAATTCACCTTATATGGACTCATAAGCACAAGCTACGCTCTCGAACACTTTCTCTTCTGCCATAGGAATACTGATAACATTTATTTCATGATTTGAACTTTTTAGATGATCATGGGCATAAATGGCAACACCACCGCTTTTATGTATAGTACTCGAGTAATTAGTTACACACTCATAATTGCTCATTTTTATCACTTTCGATTCATCTTCGTTTAAACAATGTTCGGCAAAACACAGAAAGTCTGGTTCTGTTTCATTTGAGGCCACTTCAAGCTGGTATACTTCATTTCTCAAGCATTGTATATTGATAAAATTCACTTTAAAAACATTCTAAGTGCCTGTTATTTTTCTGGGGGGAAACTGGGAGCTATCAGAAAAAATATATGTTTACATACACACCAATAGGCCAGAATGCTTCATCTAGCAAGATCGATTTAAGTTGTTCATTTACTGACATTTTAAAAGCATAGTCACCTCTTGTCACTTTGAGCTTTTCAATTTCAATACTTTTAACTAGTTTCTCGCAAGAGTTTTTACTGCACAACTTATCTTGGACAAATGTATTTACCTCTGTAGATGTTCTACCACACAAAATTCCAAACATGTAAATGGGATTTTCATGGTACACCCAACAACGAGCTTTCGTTGCTCGATGCTTTACCTCTTATCGGGGATCATCTTCGTTTTCTTTTGCTCTTTACTTGGATATAGCCATTGTTATCTTCATTATCTCTCTGTTTTTCCTATGTAGGGAATTATCTTCTGTTGTCCTCCGATTTCTCCACCTCTTTTGAATACTGATTTATAACAGGATGAACACTTTGAATTTCACCAGCCTCATGCTTGGAGTCACTCGTACCAAACATTTTTTGAGATGCATGGTAATCCATCCTTAACATTTTAGATTCTCTGATCACTGAACATTTTGCATGATTTTGGGAAACACTCGGGGAAATAACATCCTCTTTCTTAGCAGCTGTATCACAGCTTTTCTCTAAATTTATCTTTAAGTAATTAATATCCGCGTTTTGCACTTTGATTAACACCATGCAATAAAGAAAGTAATCGATCTAGTACGTCCACTTTATTTAAAAATTCACTATATGTGTTTCGGCTTTTCACTAAGCCATCTTCAGGTACAATGATGGCTTAGTGAAAAGCCGAAACACATGTAGTGAATTTTTAAATAAAGTGGACGTACTAGATCGAATACTTTCCTTATTGATATGAAGTTCCACCATATCTCGCCTGACACTGTTGATTTAATTCCATGCATATCAATGATTTGGTTTACAGGTCACTCACAACATTAAAAACTGTTTCTTGACAATTTTCAATCCTTCTGTCCCAATCACATGGCAGGTATACACACGTATTTGTTTATTTATTGGTCCTGATATTTTACAACAAAATGTAGGACAAGTTATATAAATTCGTGAAAAATACAGGAAGAACAATAGTTTGTGATTTAAAGTCCAAAAGACTCTTCCAAAAGGTCCAGTATATGATAATATTCCTTTTCTAACAAGAAATGTTTCATTTTTCTTTTAAAAGATTCACTGTAGGGGGAATTTTTTATGCCAGATGGCAAATGGTTGTAGACTCTTAGGGCTACGTGGAAGGGACCTTTATTAAATAATGCTGTTGAATGACAATATAAGTACATGTCCCCTCTTTGCCGAGTATTGTGCCCATGTATTTGAGAATTAGTAGTGAGTTCACTACAGTTATCCTTTATATATAGACATATATATAGGTAGTAAATGTACAAACATGGCTTTTAAACTCTCTATAATAAGGTTTACAAGATTGCTGAGCTAGTATTTTTGCAACATACCTAAAACCTCTATTTTGCATGACAAAAATGTTTTGAAAACCAGGAGATGATCCCCAGAAAGTAATACCATATGTTAGATGAGAGTGGACGGTACCAAAATATGCCATTTTCCTCACCTCTAAATCCACAATGTTCATAAGATTTCTTAAAATATAATACATAACTGATAATGTAATGTGGACCTTCTAATTTAGAGACTCTTCAATTTCATCATTACAGTAATCTACCGGTTAGAGGTAGGTTGTGATGAAAGATTAGTAACCCTAAATACTTTGTACTAGACATTCTTTCAATTGGTTTTTCATTTAGGTGAAGAACTAGCTGAGGCACTTCTCTCTTTTTATAGAATTGAATGAAAGTGGTTTTGTGTGTGTTGATAATTTGTTAATTCTGAACCAATTTTCTATATATTTTAATGAGATTTCCAGATTCGATTGTAACAGTGGAGGATCCTTGTGACTTATTGCTAAAGATTTATCATCTGCATACAAAATCATGTTGTTATTCAAAGCACTATTTGGCAAATCATTAGCATAGAGTAGAAACAGGAGAGGTCCAAGGATGCTTCCCTGTGGCACACTAACGGTTTCAGTTGAAGATGGTAGCTCCTCATAACTTTATCTGCCCCTTACTACCTGAAAAGAATGGCCTGTGTGGGTGTCACGGGAGCCATGAGGACGACTCCCACGCTGGCCCTCGAAACCCTACTGAGTCCTGTACCACTTTATGTGGAAGTCGAGACTCAAGCTAGGATGGCGGCCTATCGTCTCAAGAGACAGGGACAATGGAGTGACAGGGGAAACCTCTCCGGTCATAGACAACTATGGATGGAGCTCAGGGAGTCGAACCCCATTTGTGAAATGGGTACTGATGACATGACAGTCGCGTTCAACAAAACACAGCCTCTCTTCAAAACCCACTTTCCAACGAGGGAATGGTGGGTCAAGGAAGGAGGTAAAGACAACGGAGCATATGTCTGGTTCACAGATGGCTCCAGGAAAGAAGGAAGAGCAGGAGCAGGGGTTCACTGCCGCCGACCTGACAAAAGGCTCTCAATCCCCTTGGGGGAGCACGTTACAGTCTTCCAGGCAGAGGTTTACGCTTTGCTGACCTGTGCCCATGTTGCCAAAAAATTATGCGGAAGAGGTAGATCAATGCACATATGCACCGACAGCCAAGCAGCCTTAAAAGCTCTCATATCTCCATGGTGCAAATCAAGACTGCTGCTGGAATGCCAGGAAGCACTCTATTCCCTCAGCAGACAGAGCAACGTAGAACTTTTCTGGGTCCCTGGCCACACAGGCATAACTGGAAACGAGATAACGGATGAACTGGCAAAGGAAAGCTCAAGTAGCAACCCAATTGGACCAGAGCCTTTCATCCCAATTGCACCCTCTTCAGGGATTTCAAAGATCAAAGGGTGGAGCCTATCTCAAAACTCTAAGATCTGGCAAGCCAAGCTCCTGATGGAAGGACCCAGACTGGGGCTGGCAAGAAAGTGTCTTTTACTGGTCAGAAGACAGCTTCGTACAATAGTGGGACTGCTTACTGGACACTATCAGGTTATGAGGCACCTCCATCTCCTGAGAATTACAGACTCGGGGAAATGTAGGTGGTGCGAGGAAGAGGACAAAACAACATCGCACGTACTCTGCCAGTGTCTCGCTTTGATGAGGACTAGAGTTAGGCATCTGGGCTCACCATTTTTGGAACTAGATGAAGTCAGGGGTATCCCCGTAGAGGACATGCTAGCCTTTAGCAGGGCAACTGGACTCTATGATGGGGTGGGTGATTACAGACATGGTGGTCGGCACAATGGACCATTAGGTCTAAGTGCCTCAGGTCTTCCTTGGAGGAACTCCACCTACAATCTAATCTAATCTATCTGCCCCTACTCCATCAATAACCACCATTTGTTTCCTATCCTTTATGTATGATTTTAACCAATGATGAGCCATGCCCCTTATACCTTAACATTCTCATTTAGCGAGTAGGATTTTGTGGTCCACCGTATCAAAGGTCCTTGATAGATCATTAAATATAGCAACAGAATACTCATTTGAGTCCAAGGAGTTCATAACTTTTTTAAATGGCTCTCAAGAGCATCATTTGTCCCTTTACCTTCTTGGAATCCATACTGTTCCTCATTAGAATTTTGTATTACTCTATTTTATTTTATATGCCTCTCTCATTAAATTTTCAAACATTTTGGATAGGTTAGATAATAAGGATACTGGGCGGTATTTGTTTATGTTGACCCTATCCCTATTTTTGTGAATGAGTTTGATCTTGGCGATTTTTAGATAGTCTGGAAATTTCCCATTTAGGAAGGGCTCATTGATAATGAATGTTTTACTTAATACATTTTCACATTTTTTTATGATTATGACAGGAATATCATCAATTCTAATGGATGTTTTGCATTTAAGTTTATGTATACACTTCAGGACCTCGTTTTCTGTTACAAGAATTAAACCCATGTATCAGATCTAATGGTGACAGTGCTGAGTGTTTAATTTTCTATCACTCACAATCAGTTTTTGTAAAGTCAAAGGGATATTGGCAAAATATTTATTTGTATATTCGGCAACCTCATTTGGATCCGATAAGCTGACCTCATCATCATTTACTAATATTACGTTTTCTCTAATGGTCCCCTGTGACATTTTTTACTACATTCCTTGATGTTTTGGTTATGTTGTCTGATTGGCAAATGAGCTTGTTATAATAGGATTTCCTAGCTTCCATAAGAAATGCCTTTTTAAATTTTTTTAATGACTGAAATTGGATTTTGAAATGTGGATCATCCCACCTCTGTTTTAAAGCACACAATTCCCTAAACTCTCTACTGGCTGCCCTGACCTCATTTGTCACCCAGCACTTACTTTTATTATTGTATATAAGGTAACTGTTTTCTTAGGGAAGCAACCTTCGAAGATAAGTTTTACATTCCCAATGAAAGAATTGTACATTCGCTGGATGTTTTTTGATTTGTAAAAGTCATCTATGGTATTTCACTCAGTAGTTTATAAAAGCTATTTACACTGTCAATTGGGTAAAACCTAGGAAAACACTTAAATGGCACAACCTTAGTCATTGGGATAGATACCATTTCTGCACAGTGGTCGAAGATGTTGATCACAGATGCATAATGACTTTCAATCAGGTCCACATTTGTTACAATGAGGTTGATAATTTTGGATGAAGTTAAAGATTCTGTAGCAGGTGAATTTATAAGTGAAGTCAACCCATACAACCCTAGAACCTCTCCTAAATTGGTGGAAAGATTGTCGTGGGAACCCATATCGATATTGAAATCACCACATATTATCTAATACCTTGTTATTAGTGCCAACACTCAAATTTAATACGCTCAAACCTTTCGAAGAAGTCATCCACAGAACCGGAAGGAGGTCTGTACATACATACAATCACTAAATTTCCAACACTTTGAACGTTCTTCAACTTAATAGCAGCGATTTCAATAGCGATAGCGATTTCAATACAGCTCTCTTTGGAAATCAGATGATTTAACCCCTTCGCCTCATAGGTAAAATCATTTTGGACAAAAATGCTCATGCCCCCATTTTTGTGTTCTGATCGACATGAAATAGCCAGTGAGTATCCTTCAAAACCAAACGATAGTATCTCACCTTCTTTACACCAGTGTTCACTTAGACATAGAATCCAAATATTTCAGTCACATAGCTCTGCATTCATCATAGTCACTTTGTTGCGGATGCAGTATATGTTTTGATGTAATACATTACACATAACATGTTTTGTACCTTCATTTCGCTGTCCTAGTCAGGCGGCCTTCCTGCTTGTGGCTCTCATCATCGTGTGAGACAGAGGCCGTGGTGACTCAGGCAAAACAGATGATGCAGGCGCTGATGTGAAAGTGACTTCTTCCATATCTTAGGGCATGGCGAAGTTTGTAGAATCATTCACCTGGATTTTAACCTTTTTCCAAATGGATGGGTTTTTAAACCGGAAATTAATAAAATCACTTTTATTTATACTATTTGTTGCCAATTTTGTGATGCCAACACAGAATAAAAAAAGAATTACGGCCAAAATCGCACTTGAAAGAACTTCACTTATCTGCAATAACAACAGAGCAAATTGTACAGCTCGTATCACCGTCCTCCATATTTAAACACTGTTCAAAGTTTGGTGAAGGGTTTTGGTAATGGAATCGGGTAGGATAAAATACAATGGAGTCAGAGATTGCTGAGAAGTTTACTGGTTAGACTGTACGAAGTTTTTTTTTTTTTAATTTTTCATAAGTTTCAGCTGCAAAGAGTTTTTTTTGCTTGCCTGCATTTTTATATTTATTGATATTTGCCAGTGATACTAAACACTTGTGCTTCTATTAAAGTAATTTGCAGTAGTGCATTAGTCGTTGACATTGGGTTAGTAGCTTGTTGGGTTGGGCTTGTGACAGCTAATTGCCATTTTTGGCATGATTAAATCTGGAGTTTCAGGGAATTTTGAGATCAATTCAAAGTGGAGACTTGGTAATGAATTATATTGCCCTCCTGTGTAGGGCTGCCAACTCTTAGTCTACGAATATGACGACACATGGTGCAAAACATAAGGACTTTTTTGGAGACCTTTCCCTGCAAAACCATGATTCACCTTTAACAAATATCACATGTCTGTAGTGCAGCATTGCTCTTAATTATTATGTGATTGCTATAGTCATTTTAAGACTACATATTCACATGAATCCAGATTTAAGACAACCACCAAGCTCCTAATTACCATATATCTTCGAATATTGGTCGGTTCAATTATTAGTTGATGTCTTCTTATCCAGCTCCAAATTATCGACTAAAATCTATCTCTTGAGTATAAGTTAAGGGAACAAAATTGGAAGCTCATTTTTTGCATTGGTTATGTGATAATTGTACAATACAATTGGCTTTGTGGAATTCATTATTATTGCAAAGTGGAAATACAAACTGTCAGTGGTAGGTTCCAATACAAAACTTAAAACTTATCTAATGCATTTCTCAGGGAATATTCTCCGTGGTATATGAGTGACAAATATACGTATGGTTTTATGCAACCGATACACAAAATTATTGACCCACAAAAGTAACCTTTTTTACTGACTTGACTTAAAGTTGCAAGTAGGATTTCATTGGCTGAAATAAGGCAGAAATTTCTCTCCTTACACTTGAGTATATATAGTGTATCTCTTTGTTAAAGCTTTCATTTCTTTTTCTCTACCGCAGGTGATAAGGCACATTATGCAAAAGATCATCCTACCATGAAAAACCTTCTAGAAATTGTGAAGAAAGTACGTCCTTCTGTGATGATTGGTGAGTTTTAATTGATCAGCTGCATATAAGTTATTCTGAACTGAATCTCAGATTTAACCATCTACATTTTGGTTTCCTGAACTCTTTTTGCCTTTGATGATGATTGGTTTCAGAATAATGTAAATGCCAAAGATTAGTTAGAGTTGTCAATTTTTTAAAGTTAAGGGCATGGTATTTCAAAGTTTTGCATATACATTTGGCTAGGATACAATGTTTGAAAAATTTTTCTTCAGTATTGCATAAGCGTTTTGCATCTCATAAGTATTGCATAGGTGGCGTCGGGGGTTGGGGGGGTGGGGGAGGAGTGCCAAATGGAGTGTGAAGCAATCGTCAAGTTTGGTATTGTATTCTTGCTTGTGAGTGGGGACTGGGAGGGTGGAGAAGGATCATTGCATGTACACCTGTGGTTATTAACTCTGATGTTGAGTGGTGTTTTGCATTCCCCGATATAAAATGTGGGACAAAGGTTGCATTGGAGGACGTAGACTATATTTTGTGGTTGGGCATCTGACGTAGCTGCAAAAGCTGCCCTACACCTCTCGAGTCTCCGGTCATTATGACGGTCATGAAACCTGATGATCGCGAGGGGAATGTTGCAAAAGTAACAAATAAAAAAACAGCAATTTTTAATAAAATAATATTTTGGAGTTGGGCTGGGTAATTCTGACCATCTTGGTAAAATTTGTCCATGGGTCCTTTAACATGCGTCAAGGACTCGCTTTTGCATATAAGATCCGGGGTGGTTTTTAAGCAATTGTTTTGGCAAAAAATTCAATCTAATTTGTCATTATATACATTATATACCTAGAGTAATTGAGATCCTGGGTCATACCTCTATATTCAAGTTTTTACAGCAGTTTAAAGCATATTAATTTTATAGTTAATGATCTGTTCACTCCTTTTTTAAAAATAAAATGTCTAAAATGTGAATCCCCCATGGAAATGAATAAATATACATAATCATTAAAAGAGTATTTAACTATGTGGAATATTTCCATAATTCAATGACTGCTCTATACCTGATGTATCTGACCAGATTGTACCTGATGATAGGTTAGCTGCTGAAACTGGTCAGCTTGTTAAAAAATAATTTAGTGGAAAAACCTAGCTGTGTTCATTGAATTGGTAAATATTAATGAAGGAGAGAAACTTTCACTCCAGACACTTTGGGAATCCTTTTCACACTTAAGAGGGCTGCAATCCTACAGAATACAAATGTGCCATAGTAAATGTGTTCAAACTCGTAGCGTGACTAAAATGCCTGTTAATTTCATGTTTAACCATGATGAGAAAACCACCTTTGTTAATTCCACAAACTTTCTTACGCTGGCACGACGTGCGTTTCACCACACTGTGGCATAATCATGTGCATTTAGCGGAAGGTTGCGTGGGAATATATAGCCTGGGCTTGCGTTGAGGACAGGAGAGGGGGTGGGTGGGGGAGGGGAGAGGATTTCCGTTAAGTTTAAAAATGAGTACCAAAGATGCTATGGGTTTCTCAGAAGACTGCTAGGCGACTCCGATGGCTGGGGGGAAGGGGAGGGCTGGAGTGTTTAGAGGGGGTTTCTAGGGGTGTAAGGGGGAGGTGGAGGGGGTGAGAAGGGGTGCATGGTGAAGGAGGATTTGGGGACCAAGCGCTTGAAAAACCGCCGTGACCACCCTCTTAAAGAGGAAAGGTCTAATTATCACTAACAGAACTATATAATACACACACATTTAAAAAAAAAAATCACCGTCATTAAGGTGTCCGACTTAAACTTTACACAAACAAGTAAACTAATTCTTCTCCCTAACCAACAAAATTATCTAGAGTTAATGGCTTACTGGTAATAAAACTACTGTTAACTAAAATGAACCACACTCGTCACTTGCGCACAATGTGTACCTCCTGTCCATCAGAAGAATGATGTCCATATGAAAAAAATTGAATAACACACATGTTAAATCACCGTCATCATTCTTCTGATGGACAGGAGGTACACATTGTGCGCAAGTGACGAGTGTGGTTCATTTTAGTTAACAGTAGTTTTATTACCAGTAAGCCATTAACTCTAGATAATTTTGTTGGTTAGGGAGAAGAATTAGTTTACTTGTTTGTGTAAAGTTTAAGTCGGACACCTTAATGACGGTGATTTTTTTTTTTAAATGTGTGTGTATTATATAGTTCTGTTAGTGATAATTAGACCTTTCCTCTTTAAGAGGGTGGTCACGGCGGTTTTTCAAGCGCTTGGTCCCCAAATCCTCCTTCACCATGCACCCCTTCTCACCCCCTCCACCTCCCCCTTACACCCCTAGAAACCCCCTCTAAACACTCCAGCCCTCCCCTTCCCCCCAGCCATCGGAGTCGCCTAGCAGTCTTCTGAGAAACCCATAGCATCTTTGGTACTCATTTTTAAACTTAACGGAAATCCTCTCCCCTCCCCCACCCACCCCCTCTCCTGTCCTCAACGCAAGCCCAGGCTATATATTCCCACGCAACCTTCCGCTAAATGCACATGATTATGCCACAGTGTGGTGAAACGCGCGTCGTGCCAGCGTAAGAAAGTTTGTGGAATTAACAAAGGTGGTTTTCTCATCATGGATATCCATAATTTCCACGAGGTCAGGCCTGAGATCATCAGTTTTATTCATGTTTAAGTTTCCTGTTAGTCAAGCTTTCCTGTATTGGTTACAGTTCAACAATATGTAGCATAGAAGAGGTACCTCCATTGTACTTTTTTAAATGTTGTTATTTTCTGAAACCCTTCAAGCAGGTCTGCAAGTTTGCAAAAATTATATTTTTTTCTTTTTTCAACGTGTTAGCCCCAGAGAAATTTTTTTGACAATTTTTCATCAAATTTTATTATGCTTCGCTCCTAAGTTGCCAAATTCCAGGACATATTATAAAAAATATTATGAAAGTGGAACAATGTTTTTTTTTTCTGGCAGCTAAGTTGCCACTGGGCAGTTGTTGTGTCACTTGGTTCATCCATTTAAAAATGCAGCATATTGAGAGTTTTGGTAGATATTTTTTGTAATCATGACCTCAACACTTTTAGAACAGAACATGAATAGAAAAAAGATTTAAAATACATAGCTTTTAATTTTTCCATCGCTCAACATCTTTCAACTATGATAAGCTTCATGAAGTGCACTTTGGCACTTTTTGCACAAACATAACACTTTTCCAGAGCCTTGAAAATGGCAGGAAAGTCTCTTCCCGAAACGTCGGCAATTATGGAAAGCCTAACCCGGTGGGAAACCCGAGAAGAACTCATCAGCATCATTCGCTGGGAAAGTCTGGAATCATACATAAACAAAATGCTTTTATTCGGTAGTTGGTAATGGCTTTTATTCTAATTTCATGAAATGTTTCCATTACACCCAAGCCTTTTTCTGATAAAATGTGTGTTTTTCAGGGACAAAATTGTCTTTTGATAATTTCTGCTCTGAAAATTATCAAAATACAATTTTGTACCTTGAATCAGACTCATTTAATCACACAATCTCAGAGCGAAATCCATGCCTTGGCCAAGATGTTTGCATTAGGTCTGTGTGAGATTCAGCATACGGCTCAATATTGTGAACATATCCGGAGGGATCTGCGATAGTTAACTACCTTAAGATCTTTCGGGTGGGTCAGGCCATTGCAGACCCAGCGAGGAGGTGGTCCCTGCGCAGAGAACCTGCAAACCAACTGCCTTAAGATCTTAATCTTATGGGCTCCTCACATAAGAATTGTTTGGCTTTGTGATGACCACAATATGTTGACATCAATTTATCAATGGAACACACGTCCCCATGAAGTGCAACTTTGAAATTCATGTTTGGAATTTAAAAATACGGTCGTATCTTGTATAGCTGATCTGTGCTATCAATTTTGTTTTATCAGCAAAGGAAAGGTGTCTCACAATTGTTTCAAATCCCTTTCTAGTTAAGGCATCTTAAAAAATGTTTACCCTGTCATCTACTTCGCCACTCCAGTACACCCTTCTGTCAAACAAGGAATGATAGCAAAATAGTGATGAAAGAGTATATCTCCTCTCCAACTCAATGGACGATTTCACACTTGAAGGTCGATAGTAGCGCCGTCGGGAGTAGCTGTAACTATCGGGACAAACAAATCGTGTTTTTGTACGTTTACCATTGGAAAAGGTCATCTTGCTGATTTGTTAGTTGCGTTAAAATGGTGAAAAGGTGTGCTTATGGGTTGTGCAAAAGCGACACGAGATATAGGAATAAGCCCTATATGGAGGGAGTGGAGTTTATGTTTGGAGTTAAATTTTGAGCCACCTTCACTGGTTTTGAACGATTAAAAGATTAGTTCAAAGGCTCCAGGTTTAACTGAAACCAAAATTAATCAAAAGAGAAATTCACTATTATTTAACTTGATTCCCTCAAGACTTCAATGGTTGGATATGATTTGTTTGTCCCGATAGTACCAACTTCTTCCGCACGCAAGCGTTGCGTGACGTCATTTGTAAAATCGTCCATTAAAGTATTCCATATCTTTGAGTAAGCATATATGCATGGCTGTTGAAGAAATAACTGAGCAAGTTATTGCAAACAAACAGTTTGCCTGAGAATGGTTTTGCTGCAGGTCAAAACGTTAGGAGAAATGAAGGGAAACTCGTGTACCTTCTTAGGGACATGTTTCCAAGGGCGGTCTTTCATAGGTGCATGCATAATTTTTCTTACCCTTTCAGAGACAAATCCACTTCAGATGGACTTTCCTCATCATTAAGTTAGAAGGTTTCTCAGTGAAGGCCTGCACAGTAAGAATTGCCCTCGAAAGGTGGTTGAGGTCAAGTTTCACCTCTCTGTATTATAAAGTCTCCATCCTTTGAAAGAAGGTGTAAATGTAATTGTCTTCTGTACTAACTCCTTGTCAGAATTTTTCAAGAGCTCAGTATACGGAATATGTATTGGCAGTCCTAACCTAGC
This sequence comes from Pyrrhosoma nymphula, assembly GCA_963573305.1. NCBI lineage: Eukaryota > Metazoa > Arthropoda > Insecta > Odonata > Coenagrionidae > Pyrrhosoma > Pyrrhosoma nymphula. Next base: position 95,923,341 of record OY754332.1, on the reverse strand, counting down.
TGCAGCAAAAATCTTATTGAACCAAGTACACATTAGCATTCATTATCACTGAAAGTATCAGTATCACTGAAATTTAACAAAAAAACTGTGAATTTAGTTCTTACTATATATATACTAATAACTTCAGAACTCACAGTATTGGCATAGATAATTACTTCTTTGAAAAGTTAAGAGTATTCGCAGGGTCACTTGCCAGTACAATAGGTCAGGTTCTAAATTGCAAATGTGAGTTAGTAGAAGGAAGCACTCAATGACATGATGTATCTTATACCTTCTGAAAGTACCTTTCACAAAATCACTGCAAGATATGCAAAATCTGTCGGCAGGAACTGAAGTGAATATGATAATGACAAGCATAGAAATGTATGGTGATGTATGCAAATGGTGTATGACAAACTGATTTGTATTTTAGGAAAAGATAGGTTTCATGGTAGCATTAATCTTTCATGCAAAGGAAAATATGAGGACTCGAAAACTGAAAAATGAGGGGAAAAGAAACAGTGCAGGAGGAGAATTTAATTTTTGAATGTGGCTAAAATGTTTGGCTACTGAAGTTGCTACTGGGCATTAATGGGTAAAGCTTAGGAAAAACTTGCATTTTGTGTTTTCATGCTGACTTACAGCATACAGAGAACCACACTTGGGGGGAGAACCACACCGCCATCTATCAATGTATGAGGTACATCGAACTCTACAGTGGGGTTGATTGGATTAGGCCTCAACTTCTACCTATTCCATTTGTGTTCTCCCAACATATTCTGCAAGTTACATCATCTATGCATCAGGATACTCCTAGGTCATAAAAGAGGCACCCAAAAGTAATTGAATGGACACCCATTTAACAATTATCTGCGTAATATTCAAGTTGCTATTTTAATGGAGCCAACCACTGAAGAATAAAATGTAACTTAGTTTTGTAGTAAGGTAGGCTCACAAACTATCAAGTCCAATGGCAAGCCTGCTTATCAGAGTATAGACCTGTTTCCTTTCCCTGTGCCATTTGTTTTCTGAGTAAGATCTGGCTACCAGAAAATCAAGTAGCTTTGGTCCAGCTGACTTGACCAGTACCTCTGGTCAATTATCCAACACTACCTTTTGGGTTACAACACTATTTATTTGACATCAATGCATTCTTATTTCACTTCACAGGTGCTGCAGCTGCTGGTGGAGCCTTCACACCAGAGGTACTCTCCCAGATGGCATCTTTTAACGATCGTCCAATAATATTTGCTCTGAGCAATCCTACAAGCAAAGCTGAATGCACTGCTGAACAAGCTTATATCAGTACTGAGGTGAGATATGAGGACAATGATTTTAACGTGCCTTCATGCATTCTGTAAAAGTACTCCAGGTGCTTTTTCAGAAAGCCATGTTCATATTTTGGTGTACTATTTTTGGTGATAGTGCAGAATGTAACTAATAAATCAGAAAAAATAAGTTATCCACACAAAAACGTTTACACTTATCACAAAGAATCATAATTGCCATTTTGTCCACACATTCTAAATGAACCAGCATTAGGGAATCGGTCTGCTGGAGACCACATCTCTCGACCATCACAAGTAAAACCTCACTAAGGATATAGGTTACAGTTGAAGGATTGTTGTGAGAGTGGCAATTATAGGTAGTATACAAGTAGGCAATCACCTATACTCTTTACCAAATGCATTTATCAATTCCGGGGATAAATAGTTAGAGAATGATTTTTTGGGTTTTGAGGTTTTAAGGAGCTGCTGCCTGTGGAGCATAACAGTCTATGCTTTCAAGTCTTCTGGGGGGGGGGGGGGGTCATCAGGAACTTCGGGATGCTTATTCCTAATGTTCAGAAAAAGGGAGGAATCAGGCGAGAAGATGTGAAATATGACTAATTAGGATAATATTTCTTATTATCCTAATGTTCAACTGTGTTTCCTAACTTGGGTTCCTGATGTGCCCAACAATGATCGCAAAAGCTAGTATTGCCATTCTTCAAATGCAGCCACTCCCAAGGGTTGATAAATTACCCTTGCATCAAGAACCTCACTTTTTGCGTTTTGCGATACATCACTCTGGGTTGCTGATGGAATGGGATTTAAACTACACTTGTTTATGTGATGATGAGGCCTCTCAGGAAGACTTCACCAGAATGTTTTATCCCATGAGTACTCTCGATTATAATTATGGGGGTGATTATCATTGGCAAACAACTTCTGAGGCAGGCAGTCATTTACCGCAATGGTCAGAAGTCTCATGTCGCACAAGAGAGTTGTCAAGTCACCTCAGAAAGAAGTTGTGTCAAGCTGGTTGCATTGGCTGTGGTATGATATTTTTTTTTACTTTTTTACTTTTGGTTTACAAAGTGGCTGTTGTGACCTGGATATTGGTGGTCGAGTTTACATCACTTTTAGATGGAGTGTTGTGTTCCTCTATTATTCTATTGCATTTGCTGTGCATACAGTTGGATAGAGGACTCAACTTGCCTCTGTTGTAAGATGATATTCAACTGTTTTCATGCAACTGGCCAATCTTGATGTGTCAGTCAAACTCTAAAGGCCGCCACACACCGAATGCTATGCTAAGCGTGAGAAATGTTCTCGCAACGGACGTCCGCTATATGCGCGCACACACCAGAAACTAACCATGCCGTGCTATGTAGCAAGATGGCGGACAGCGTAAAATGCACTTCTCAGGTTTGACACTTGACTATTCCGTTAATATTGACGTAATTGCAATGATGAATGATTTTATACAATGCGCATAGTGTGAAAAACTAATGTACGTAATATAGTTGAAATTGCTCTGTTGTAAGTAGGTTAAAAATGTATTTGAGCTGGCGGGACGAAAGCGCTCATTAACCGCAATAGATACTGCGCATGTGCCATGAAAGCTAAGCGAAGAGGAAATTGCCAGCCGAGCGATCCCTTGTGATATAGCGCTAGGGAAGTTCGCATCGGTTCGCATGGCTCGCATTTGGTGTGAACGGACAGTGGGAAATCGCTTTATGGGATCTTAAGACACGTGGCGAAAGCTGATAGTGCACTTAGCATAGCATTCGGTGTGTGGCGGCCTTAATGCATGCATTTCTCGTGTACATCTAGTGTCAGGATACTTTTGGTGTACAAAGTGGCTGTTGTGACCCGGATATTGGTGGTCAAGTTTACATCCCTTTTAGATGGTGTTGTCTTCCTCTATTCTTCTATTGCATTTGCTTGTTTTCTTCACATATTTGAGTACAGTGACTGGGAATAGCTCAGAATAAGCTAGGGAAACTATAGTTGGTCGTGTGAACTTTCACTTTTCTTTACGTCCATACCTTCCCACTCATCCATTGTCACCTTGCCAAGAATATTCTTGTCTCAGCTTCCCTATAAAATGGCATGGGGAGATACACAAATGGTCAGTCATTTCACGTTCAGTCAATCCTCGACGGTCATTCATTGACAAGACATTCACTGACTGTCTGTCAGGGAGTCTAGGCTCAGGCTATGTGACCCATGCACCTGAAGCTGCAGTGCCATCCATCCGTGCCAACTCCCATGCTTCTCTCCGTCGACATGGTAATGTTCTTATTTAGCTATTCTAGATGCTCATGTCAACTCTTTTAATAAATCAAATAAATTTTGTCATATTCATCTGAAAACAACACAGTCCATCTAAAAGAGATGGGAACTCAACCACCAATATCCAGGTCACAGCATCACTTCATCTAGACACAGTAGACATCTAGAATTTTATCTTGACAGTCATATCTATGAGTAGTACATATGAAGTAATACTTTTTAGGGACGCTGTGTTTTCTCAAGTGGCTCACCATTCCCTCCAGTCGAGTACAATGGAAGAACATTCTACCCTGGACAAGGTAACAATGCTTACATTTTCCCTGGTGTCGCACTCGGAGTTATATGTACTGGAATTCATCATATTGGTGAAGAGATCTTCCTCATAGCGTCTCAGGTAGGTCTGGAATGATTGTTTTCTATATATTTTAACTGTTTCTAAGGGCATTTATTCAGATGGAGTGGATAAATAGTTTAAAACTTTATGCAGTTATGTTGACACTTTCTTGTATTGCACACATTGTTTTTCATTTTTAGCAGAAGAGTGCTTTGCTTTATGAAATGTTTTAACTTTTTTATTTCAGGCTGTTTCCGAGATTGTGAATGAAACAGACCTGGAAAAGGGAAGGCTGTATCCACCTTTGGGGAAAATAAGGGAGTGCTCTGTTAGGATTGCAATCAAGATTGCAGAGTACGCATATGAAAAAGGTATTTTTGTTCTGCATTAAAGTCATTTTTAACTCCAACTTGGAAATTTTGAATAATTTTTTCTGTATATTAATGGTCAAATTAGACTTAGGTGTTTGTGAATGCATTCACTGTAGAAGAAGTGCCACACCAGTTTATTCAATTGCCTTTAGCCGCACTTTTATATCCTCATTGAATGCCATTATGAAACTGTATTATATTATGAAATGAATGCAAAAACGAGTGCCTCGAATAGTAAAATCTGTTATTCGGCCTGTTGTAAAAAATCAATGGTCAATTTTTGATCTCAGAATTCCCTCTGAATCCTGAATCTGAATCTAAACTGAATCCTGAGCATGGCTCAGGATTCAGTTTAATTACAGCATATATGGGGTTAGGATACATAGCAGAGTCTGTTGGGGGAAAGCATGCATCCAATTGAAAAAGACGGATTGATTAGAAATTGGGAAGTGTCCAGCCAAATTTAGCTCCAAATCAGGGAATTCTCTCTGGGAACAGTAGTGATGGTCTGCTCTGGTCAACAAACCATCCAAGGCTAGAAATGGATGCACTTCTCTTTGATTGTATTATTTCTATTGGAGAAGTCTCCTAGTGAAAAGGCATGGACTTCTGCCTTGCCTGATATTTGTATGGGAAAGGGAAAATCAAGGCACAACTATGGTAGTCAAACCGCTCTTATATGTGACTACAAAGCTTAGTCTAGCTTAAGATTTTAGTGAAAATTCTGAAGCCCTAGATCCTTGTAATTCCTATGGGAAAAACTGTTATGTCCATTGCTTAAGATTTACCATTTCCGATTCTGAATTCACTCAAATCACTCCTTTATGTGCATTGCAGTAACTATTTTATACGGTATTTGTTTGGCTTTCTCATAAAATTTTCTCTTTCGGTAGCTCCTCCTACATGCTCAATCATAGATTAAACTTGATATAATCATGTAAAAATTTGTGCAATTGAAAATGAAACTTGGTATCTACATTTACATACTACCCTTCCAGCCACCGCAGAGGCATGTGGCAGGGGGTGTTAGGACACAAGCTATTAAAGGGAAGGGTATAGGGAAAAGGAGGGGGGAGATGACAGGTGAATTGCATGTTAACGATGTGTTATATGTTAGTGTCATGCTGTTTTTGTTGCAATCTCTAATGGTTCGTGGAAAGAAGGAACCTATAAGTTCAGCAGTCTATCTCTCATTTTTTGCATCTATCAGTTCTAGAGATATAGCAATGGGTCCAAATATATATTATCCACTGTGTCATACTGAAACTCCCCTGATCTGAATTTTTCAAGTAATCTAAGCCTAGCATTTAGCTTTCCAGTCTCTAACGGCTCCCAACCTAGTCCTTTCATCAGCTGCACATCATCAGCTTCCTTTCTGTCTGTTCATAGCAGTTATTAACGTTGCATGCGCCTTTCCTTTATAATTTATTTACTTCAAGAATTAAATCTTCCTGTATGGGGTTCCAAATGTAAAGTAGCATTTCACTTTCACTTTTTCATCGTAGAACCTTCCTAACTCAAGAGAACACCGGAGAGCCTTCCTAACTTGGAGGTATTTGGAGAACTTTCTGAATCTCACATGATAAATCGTAGTTTCTTTAATGCAGTACTGCAAAAGTTTTGTTTCCCCCACATATAGCTCTGAAGTTCTGGTGATTCCCATGTATTTGATTTTAAATTATAATGCAAAGAAGAAATTTAAATGGTTCACTTTAATGCAAATATTATTGACAAAATGTAAAATATGAGGAGCACTAGTCAAGAAACACTGGTTTTCAATTGGATATTTTGAAAGTATAATGTGAAAATTAGGGATATATGTTGTTCAAATTTCTTTCACCCATTAGTGTTATTCATTTATGTATAGGTTTTCCGAAAGGTGATCAAGATTATTTTGAAAAACAAACGCCCCAGTTTAAGTCCAATTTTATGATTTTCTAGGCATATCCCCTAGTAGAAAGATCATTCTTATCTTGACAGAATGCATTAACCTTGGCCAGTTTATTGTAGTGTGATACATATGGCTATGGTTGTTTATCACGTTCCGTGCGGGGCGATTTTCATTGGTTTATACCCCGTGGCTGAATACATTTAATTTGAAGTATACATCAAATGTTACCTGTATATGCATAAAAAAAATTTTAAAAATTTTATGGTAACAATTAACTTTTGTTTTTGAAAATATTTAGAGCATGATATGCCACTCTCCGCCATAGATTTGACACAGAATTTTAAAATGTGGTTTGTGGGGTTGCCTACTTTACACTTGTCATATTTTGATATTTTTTGCGTTCATTAATCTTAAAGTTTGAGAGTAAAATTAGTATTTTTGTGATCTATGATCATAATAACATTCAAGCGTTACGGTAATTTAAAAGATTTATGTGAATCAGAAATTTAAAAATCCAAAATTAATACTAGTATTTTGTCGCGATGTAACTTCGTAATTGTGATCATCATCAGCTTTTAAGAATGAAACCCTTGTATTCCAAGATGAGAGAGGTACCAAATTATGTGACATCATATTGCTGTGAACAGGGATATACGAGAAGCAGTAATTTTATTATTATTTTGTGGTATATTTGGAGCCGGTTGGCCATGGAATCGATCTGCAAGAAGACTAACCGATTTCCACAGTCGTTTTTAAATGCAGCTAGGAGCCATAGAAGTAGTTTGACGGGGAAATGGTTATCAACATCTGCTGAAGATATTCAGTTCTATTTTGCTGTGTTTTGATGGCACAATTTAAGAAAAATTAAATTCAGAAATACTGGAGTTCGCGAGTGGTCATTGCAATTCCTTTCTTCAGTGAAGTAATGCCATGCAGACGTTTTCATTTGCTTACCAAGAATTTGCATTTTACTGAAAATGCAAATCTTGATGAATTTGGCATTCTAAGAAAGATATCTCCCATCGTTCATAAAATATGTCAGTCCATAAATTGTGTAAAATAAATAAATTGTAGATAAAATAAATCTTCCACAAAATCTTGTCGTCGATGAAAGCGCAGTGAAGCTTCTTGGGATACATATCAGTCAATTCAATCCTGACAAGGGACCTTGTTTTGGCGTAAAATTTTTAAAAATTTGTGAAAGTTCCTCTGATAATTGCATGCAGATTGAAATTCACACCAGTAAGAAACTAGAAGCAGCAAGTGAAGTACCTTATATTCCGCCAACAGTGTTACAGATAATGAAACCTTACTCCGACTTAGGGTACACGTTAGCTGCTGATAACTGGTTTTGTTTACAGATTTTGACGCATGTATTCTACAAAAAATTTCATCGATAACTCTTGATAAATCATTATACAGTAAATCCACAAAAATAAATGAAATAGTTTGCTTTTTAAATTTGCAATAATATTTGAGGAATATGATTTGTAATAATAATTAAACAATTGTTGTAAAAGTTTTTATTTTTGCAATTATTGCAGCAATTATTTAAAAACGGTACTACAAATGATAAAAATACTAATAATGGATCGCCGCCACCTTCTTCAGCGAGAGGTAAAGGAAGAATCAGAAGAAAATTCAAAAGAAGAAATGGATCGCCGCCACCTTCTTCAGCGAGAGGTAAAGAAAGAATTTTCTTCTGATTCTTCCTTTACCTCTCGCTGAAGAAGGTGGCGGCGATCCACAGAACAATTTACAAAACCCGTGTGAGTGTCTTTGAGTGCCTTGTGTCGCGTTTCATGCTCTGTAGCCATCCATATCAGAATCGCTAAATTCCTGCTCCTCATTTTCTTCTGCCAAATCGTCACCTTCTTCCTCAAATTCCTTCAAGTATCGTATGATCCTCCTCTCCATCTCCTCGTAACTCATCACTATATGATACCAATCACTGTTCAAATGACGAGTTTTCTAATTATAAAACCCCTTAGGAGGATACAGGAATATTACAAAAGTGTGATTGAGAAAAAATGCAAATACCTGCAAAACGATGGACCACTTCCAAAGAAAACTCCAAACAGTTTTTCTTCTTCAAACTTCCAAAAAAAAAACTAGTTGAAAAAAAGTCTGAGACAGCAGCTATTCTCACATGAGACAAATGTAATAGTGGTATGACTACTAAAGCCTCAGCGAGACAAGCACAGATGAACGGATGTCTCCATCAATTAAATAGATGCAAAGTAACAAAATGCAGAACGTGCATGGTCTCATACTCACCGAGTGGCGTGCAGTCTCAGCATAGCATAAGTAGTTGTGCAGGTCTCAGAGACCGCAACTCACTCTCACGCACTAAGTCTTCATTTGTCCGAATTTATTAGTATACCAAAGGACACACGTTACTGAGATTTACACATTAACGGATGGATGTCCACATAAGTAGCTTATGAAAAAAGTTATAGAGAGCGCAGGGGATGCACGGTCTCAGAGACTGTGCGCCACTACCGGAGTGTGTAATGATTTAAAAAATTACCTATAGTTACATTTAAAATTTATGTTTACCTGTCGACTTGGATGAAGGAAATCACACTAAGTCCTGCTGGATCAATCCGGCTCTCAAGAAAATTTTTCTAAATCTGTTTTATCCAATGCACTGCATAAAATTCAAATTAAGGGTAAATGGATTAAGATATAAGTCATACAATAACTACTATAGAGTAAAGCACGTGGATATTAATAGCAACAGCAGAGAAAATTGCACGCTTACCTCGAAGAAGAAAAATATTTTCACCAAATAAAGTTGTTTGGGTAAAAGAATAAACTATCAAAATATTTCCAAGAAAGCTATAAAAATCTTGATAAATACATTCTAGGTTTTTAAAAAAAATAAAAAATAACATTAACTATATAGTTAATTTAAAATAACTTTGAAAAAATATGAGAAAAATAGTAAAAAATAAGCACAAACCTGTACAAATTCAAAATATTCGTGTTCCGTACTCCTACGGCTAATCAGGAAACGAACTTCACCACGCGAGAGGTTGGAACAAACTGGTGGCGGCTGTAAACCCTGAAAGAGGCCTGCGCATGACTGGCCTCCGCTAAACCCTATACGAAAGAAATTCGACGAGCACGCCATATGCCGCTCTCAGTCACGGGGTAGGATCAATGTGAGCGGCATATGCTGCTCTCCGCATGGAACGTGTTATACAACTAACAATAAGCCATAAGTCTCAATTGAATTTTTACGAAAAAATAGGCTCTCTCAAGTGAAATAATTCATCTTGAAATGCATAAATAAGTAAGACGTATTATATGTATATATGTACATACATATGTACCTGGTTTACTTATTTTTCTTTTATCTATTTCATTACAGGACTTGCCTCTACATATCCTGAGCCAAAAGATAAGCGAGCATTTGTTGAGAGCCAGATGTATGACTATCATTACGACAGCTCAGCCATGCCGGAAGTATACGATTGGCCCCAACTACCTGGACTCCGTGGTTAAGAGAAACAATTTTTGACCACGATAGCTTCATGTTATTTTACTAGCAAAATTTACACAGAGCAATAGGGAAGTAATTTGTTTAGGCGGAATAAGTCATTGGGGTGGGTGGTAAATTCCAATGAGCTATAATAAAACATACTGGTCATTTTTTTACAAGATCTGAGACACCAAAATACTGTAAAAGCAATAGGTTTTAGCCTGTATCTCATTGTTTGAAAATATTTATATTTATTTATTCAGATGCAATTGAATGCATTCTTAGTTGTTGTAAAATTTCCATATTTTTATGGCATAACCTCTATATTGTGATGAACCACATGAGAGACTTATGGTGTCTATTTAATGTTATTTATAAATTTATTTTATAATGGGGCATAAAATGTCTCCAAAACTCTTTGCATGCAATGTCCATGTTTGAGTCAACTGTAAAACATTTGAGCTCAATTTAATGTGATTTTGATGATCATGATATCATCTAAATAAGCAGTATTTTGGTGCACCTACAAGGTATGTTAGCACTTTGCCCTTTGAGGGAGCAATCTATAAGATCCCTCTGTTACTAAATCATCAACAGTCATTGTTGTCTCTATTTTTATTACTCTTTGATTTGATTTATCCAGCTATATTTAAAAAATTTTAATAACAAGTCAGTATTTATTATTTTCTCTGTTTGAAACAAAAGGAATCCATTATTGATTTAGAAACTGGTTTGAATTGTCAAACAGCTGTGTTCCTTAGCGATCATATTTGTGGCTAAGATAATTTGCCTCTTTAATTCATATCATGTTTCCAGCACACCCAAGAGACATCTCATTAATAGGTTACCTTTTTCTGGCACTTTTTCCACATTAAATGCGTTAGTTCACGATAATAACATTTTATGTCTAGATCTTGCCTGTTACAAATCGTTGTATCTAGCATATGGAACCACGTTTTAGTTTTGATTTGAATTTGTTTTAGAGTGTAGTATTCATTCAATTTTGCTGTTATTATTTTCCATGCTAATATTTTGTTTTTTCCGTAATTAGCAACACTTTGGACTTACATAATTTTATTTATAGCTCTTTATATCTAGTACCATTCTAGTTCATCCCTCAAGAGTCATTTCCAGTTTCCTCTGCTTACTAATTTTATCTTTTAGCCCATTTTATATTTTAATATTGTTAGTTACCTGTCAGACAAATATTGGAGATCCCAAAGTGAGAAAAAAGGATATTCAGTAGGGCTTTCCAAGTTGTTCATGAAAAACGGACACCTATTTCTACAACTGGGCCTAAAAAATTCTATTTACTGTGTGAAGTTTCTTGCCTGCTTATGAAATCTGGAAACTGTACCTTGCAATAGTATATTTCAAGTAAACATGGTTCCACAAGAAGATAGAATTAAAGTGATGCACTCCAAACAAAAGATGAGGTACATTTTTATTTTCTTAGGATCTCTCCAGCTCATTGATGTTAGCGTTTTTTGGTAGCAACACTTTGCAGTGACTTTGATGTGACGTTTTCTTGAGGGAAGGAGGAGGGTTTCCTTGTGTGTTCTGTGCCGATTTGTTTTCATGATCAGAGCCAATCTAGATCCCTTCTTTTCTTCAGTAATAATTTTCAGTATTTTTTGTTTGATAATTCTCAGGCTTTCAGTATAAAGCCTGTTAAATTGACCTTCCTGATGGTCTTTTTTGTAGCTGTTGACATGGACATCAAAAGTTTTGAAGTAGCCATTTCTTTCTAGTATTTATTTAGCACTGTTTTCATTTTAGTAAATGATTCAAATTATTATTCCTCTTGAGTATTTCTAAAGCACATGTTATATGAGTACCTTTGATTGAGGGTTTAATTACATTTGGCTCCATAAAGCTTAAGGTTGCTCTGGCAACTTATTTTAGCATGAAGGTGAGCATTGCTCAACTTCTTGCTTGTGCACTTAAAATTCATTCATTTTGTGTGTCGTCATGCTGTCTGAAAATTATATTTGTGGGTTGTTCTATTTTCTTGTTAGAATTTTAATTGAACGTTTTTTTTATATTTTATTATTGAATTTTAATTAAAAATGTGAGGGGCACTTTATTTTGGAAATAATTCAATGGAAGTTTGTCATGTTTGTTTTAATTAGAGTGACAAGCCCCAACTTAAATTTTCCTTGAAATCTTTTTCTTTTTAACACCTTCCTGAGGTATCTGAGATTGGTACCTTTGGTATCAAAGCGAGATTACTAGTTTTACCAAGGAATTGGTTCAACAGCAATTATAAAAATCTCACATGGTTGTTTCTATGAGTGCTCCTCATTTCTCAAATAGAGTTTGATCAAAAACTCATTTGATAACCTCCATCTTATACATAATTATTTGAAAATTGACACATTTATAGCTAGTGTCATTCTCCCTAGTCATCATTCCTAGTCATTTTTTGGGCTCATTCTTTTAAATGTGGGTACCTAATTCCATAAAATTCAATTAAACTGTATGGGAGAATTATTCTGTGTGGAGAAATTCTAATTTTTCATTAGATAATTAGGTACATTTTTCATCATTGGTAAACATTTCTTTTGTTACTAAGCAGCCCAATAAATTTGTTGCGTTAAGTGTCAGAATACACGGTTTACCATGCCATGGGAAACTGTTGTGTATTATTTTGTAATCCTTCGGATGCTAAATGTTTGTGATATTATGTAAGCTGTGTTGTTTCCCTGAAATAAGTGGCATTGCATGATGTTTTAATGTAAACATTTAAAAGCCATTAAGAGGTTTACTGTAAAGACTTATGTAAATTCTCTTATGATGTATGAATATCACTATAAAGTTAATTTTGCCATGGAATATTTTTTTTGTTTTGTTGTTCTAAGATGAAATTCCCATAATATTCTAAGTAATTCACCCATGGTGCAGATAAAGACTTTTGGTGTAGGATGGTAGTTTTATACTTTAATCCGGAGGTTGTATATTTTTACTGAAAACATTAAAACTAACAAGTACATTTTGAAAGTGCATTGGAGGGAAAAAGTAATGCAAGTGATCCCCATACCTCAAGATATTAGCTTTAACACTAGAAGTGTCGCATTTTCCCCATACCTAAAAGCGCCAGCAGCGGTCATTTTGACCGGTAGGTGTTGTCTCTCGTTTTGATGGTGTGTAATAATAATGTTTACGGATATATTCTATTTTGAAGTGAGATTATTTTATTTTTTACTCAAATTTACATTATTTTAAGGTAATGAATAAGATCATGAAGATGAAGAATAAGGTAAGAATACACAATTTAGTTTTTCAACTTGAACACAAGCTTTAGGATTCACAGATTTATCACTAATTGTGCAATATACAATTATAATTGGTGGTAGTTTGGTTGATAAAAATTTTGCAGAGTAAATATAAGTATGTTATTTAAAATCAGGTAGTAGTGATATAATGTTAACCCTTAGGCTGCGGGAACGTTTTTATACGTTGTGCATGGTGACTGCGGGGAAAACGTTTTTCTACGTTCGACCAGATTTCTTACCACTGAGAGCCTTCCTTTAAGATTTTATTGCCACCCTTTCCGCAGTTGCTTGCACTCGGCCGGACCTAACGGCAGGGAGCACAAAGGTGTCTTTCGAGGACTGGACACACTGGGCCAACCCTCACCACGGGGAGCACTACCCAGATTATCCCTTCTCTTAGAGAGAGCTCCCAGCTCTCCGCGGCGCATTCACGATGAAAATAATTCCAATGAATCCTTGCATTTCCTAGGAATCGATTTTATCTGGCCACTGTCCATTAGCCTGGGAAACTTTTTTGAAAGAATTGGTCTCTTTTTCTTATACTTTGGCAGATGGGTCTTTCGTCCCTGCGTAATTACCAAAGACATTTCTTTGCTTTGAGTATTATAATCTCTTCCTGGTTTTTCCACCTTCGGAAATCCTGCCTTTTCCACATGCTCTTTAGATTTTTGCTCAGTTTCTTCAGAGTTTCCGTGGTGTTCGTTTGCTACTAATCAAGTATTTGAGTGATATTTTGTGAATCTCTTAATTTACTTACACTATGGATAGTGAAAGTTTGCCACCTCGGTCAAAACGGAGGAAGGTTGTTCCCGAGGAAGAGGTTCTCGATATATTATTGATTGATAGTATAGTATAGATATAGTATTGATTTCTAAGTGACAAAAATATAATATGTTCAAATCAAATGCCTAGCATAAACTTTATTATACTTTACCTTTACCTGCAGCATCCAAAGATATGAGCGAAATTTTTCGTTACATTCAAATCGGCTAAAATTTCGTCGAGCAATATGGTTGTAAATCAATGGATTTTATTACTGTTTGGTATCAAATCGCTCGTAAAAATGCCATGATGGCCAAATTTGAGAAAAATAACCAAGTTAAATTTTAATTACAAAAGATTACGTTTGAATATTTAAACTCCAGTTATGATTCTTCGAAAGGACTCGAATGAAAAGGACTCAAACTCCTTCCCATGCTCTTTAGGGATCGCATACCACCACAATGAAGTAAGAACCTTCCGATTGTTCGCTCAAGAGGCTACGGTTGTCTCAAAACTTAGTTGTCTTATGCTCGCGCCCGGCTCAATTATCAACGGATTTTTTTGGTGTTTGGTATCAAACTAAACAGAAAGTTGCTAGAAAAAATATTGTCATATTTGTTTTCAACAATGACGCCTATAAAAAAATTTCAAAATTACTTCCAATTCCCACTGATCCCTCAACAAGTTCCGGTGCCCATTCCCTGGGATCCCGAGAAAAGGGTCGGGAGAGGATTACATGGGTCATATAACTGCCCACCTCGGCCCGTGGGAAGGAGTGACAAGCTCCGTCCGAATAGATATTTGCCGCACAGGGTGGACGAAATGCGCTCTAGCTGCCGCAGCTTAAGGGTTAATAACAGCATTAAACCATATATTGCTATTAGTTCTTCCGTCCCAGACTTTATTTATCATGACTTTTCACATTTCCGCAAGTATAATTTTGCCATCTTGAATATTTCACCATATTTTTATTCTCTTTACATGCTTTTACCTGACACTGAAGTCTTTTCCTAATTTTTGTACCTGAAATGGACGGTACCTACTGGCCCTGGGTGTATTAACTTGATATACTCACTATGTAGTTCTTCAGCTATCGTCAAAATGAATTTATGGCGGCTGATATTTTGTGAAATGACCTCTTTGTATAACACCCATACGTTAATTGCAGCTAAATCTAGAATATTATACACATAAAACTTGCACACTTGCATCGGTGAGATCCAGTGTATTTGGTGCATTCCTTGCCATTTGGTCCAGTATATCTACTCCATACTTTGTGGAGTTGTAGAAATTGACTGACTGTGGTAATCTTTTTTCTGTACTATCTAAAGCAATGCTGGGATGCATGGTACTCAGAACAAATACTTTTTAGTTTTTTAGCCTTGTCATTGTAATATATAAATGTTTTGAGATTGTGAGATCGTACAAACTAGTCTTTAACGTCCAAAGTACTTCAGGGACCTCAGGTCTGATTCTATTCATTGTGCCGACAATACTAATTCCTTGCTCCTTTAATTTTTTAGCCAAAGTCAGTGAGGTGAAAAATTATCTGTTGTGAAATTTTGTCCTGAATTCACGCAAATACGCAAAATAAACGCAAAACAAAATTTTCGGGGAGATTTTCGTTCAGCGGGTGAAACTCATCTTTCCCCAGATATGGAAACCCAATGCAGAAATATTTGTAATTAACTTTTGCTAATACCCAAAACTTTATTCCTAATTTGTCTGGTTTATTTGCCATATACATACTGTGTGAGTCCACACCTAGCTTTAGTGGGAAAAAGCTGCTCATCCACCGTGAGGTATTCACATTCACATTTCCGAAGTACTTCAGGGACCTAAGGTCTGATTCTATTCATTGTGCCGACAATACTAATGCCTTTCTCCTTCAGTTTTTTAGCCAAAGTCTATTCCATATTTCAGACAAAGCAAATTTATATGCAATGAGACGCTGAGATCCTGCGATCCGAATATTAAATCGGAAGTAATTCATAAAAGAGTGAAATCTGCTTCGTGTAATTTTTTTACCATTAGATAAAAACACTGGCTCCCATTCACTAGACCATAGCATATTATAATCTAGCTAACCACAACCTTATGCTTCTTGTGCGTACATTAGGGCAAAATTAGCTTCAATTTACTCAACAGTTGTTGTCAAATCTCCGTACCCAAGCACACTGCTTCTGCTTCAATACTTTTCTGTACGTGAGTGTTCGTTCTTCAATAAATACTAAACATATGCCCTAAATAAATACTAAATAAATGCCCTAGATACATTCTCTTTAGACACACTTCGTTTGGCTTGTGGTGATGGTCCTGGATTTTCTTTTAAATTATTTTGGCTTGCAAGCCTACCAATCGTGTTTACGGCACTTGGGGTCACAACGCACTCATTGAGTCCATCCCTACCTAATAGCCGAGTTCCGACTGCTGGAGCAAACAAACCGTTTTTTTTCACGCCCTTGACCTTTCCGTCCCCCTTCCCTTTCTGCGCTTCTTGGAGGCAGGCAACGCTCACCAGAAGCATTTTCAAGGGCAGCATCACTGTGTAGTTGGAGATTCCCTTGAATTGCATCAGCAGTGGTTGGCACTGCAGTGGTTGCCAGTCCCTTGCACTTTCTCTTCCCTGTCCTCTCCATTGTCCTCTTCTCCATCGTCTTCTTCCCCCTCTACTAAGCCTCACTCCACCACCATGACCGATGCATAAGGACAACTGAGTAAATTATGAAGAGGAAGACTGCAAACGATTTTGTAATTGTTTTCATGTGTTTACATCCTCCTTCTAATATCTAACAGGATCATAGTTTTATCGAAAAATAACTCACCAGAGGGTGCTTCTGTCAGATAATCTTGCAGAGACGCTTGTGTCAAGGCATCAGCTTCTGAATTGCCGCTCCCACTTTCAGCAATGTCACTTGAAGTGTCAGAGAAGAAAGTAATTCCATCATCCGAATCTGAATGCCCTGGCTTGAGTTTGTCAATATCAGAATTGTTTTCTGATAAGTCTTGCAAAATTGGCACATGTTCTTCCGAAGTAACTTCTTCCTTCTGCATCACTGGGATATGCCTCAGAGCTTCGGGGTTTTGTTACCTACCCAATGAAAGCTCGACTGACCATGTATGGATAAAAAGAAGGGACGAAGAGTGAGGTGGAAAACCGCACATCTAGCATCCCTTAAAATAAAACTGAATTCTGGACCTATTTCCTAGTGGTTTTATGTGTATTCCTTGAGACAATTCTGAGAAGGTCTATGCAATAATCCTATAATATATTTGAATAATTATAAAGTAAAGAAAATTTTATATAAACCTGCAGAGCATCAGTTGTGAATTCAATCCGTTACGTGAAAGCTACTCATCATACCAGAAAAAAAATTTTAATTGATAGGACAAAAATAATAAGCTTAAAATTTATATTACCGGTGATAAGGACCGTTCTTGGTGCTTTTAGGTATATCAACAATTATTTCATTAACCATGCAGCCGAGAATAAAAATTTTTTGTATGTGAGCATAGGATAAACATTTAGTAAAAGTCATGAAATATCAACAATTTTTAACCATCGTGAAAGAAAAGGGGACCAGTTGAAATTCAAAAACTGTCAAAATTACCTCTCTAGGTGCTTCTAGTGTTACAGATTGTAGTTGGTACTCATCCATGTCAGTGACAGAAAGAAAAAAAGACTAAGCAAATCTTGAAAGTTACTTAATACTTTCTTTTTAAATATGATCTTAATACCCAAACATTATCGAACTTAGAGAAGAGTAATGAAAAGTTTTTAGGTACCACATCATGTACTTTGGCCATTATTTTATAGCATTGCATTGGAGATATGTGGATTGAAGAAAATTATTAGCTATGCCTAGATTATAGAAATCAATGTGATGCATTTGAATGAATAAAGGTCTAATACTGAAGTTTGACAGAATAATTTTCAGGCAACCATGCAGTGTGAATTGCATAGTAATTTCTTTTTTGTTATAAGCTTTCATTCATTACATTGTACTCCTTCCAGGCAGTTGAATACCTCAAGAACTTTCCATTGCTTCAGGCTCAACTAGGTGGAAGTTGAATTTCGTAAATGAAATACTAACTTTGTTTCCTTCCACAGATTTATTTTCTTGGTACAACATGTTTCGACACATCGGTGTCGAAACATGTTGTACCAAGAAAATAAATCTGTGGAAGGAAACAAAGTTAGTATTTCATTTACCTCAAGAACTCTCATGAATCTTTAAGTAGTTTATTTTGTGCTGCGCTTGTTGCTTGATTTCCGGTACTCTCTGTCTTGCCACCACATATCGATGCGAAGAAATCAATTTTCATGTAGGAATATGAATTCTAATAGTATTTTGCTTTGAAAAATAGAAAATAACATTCCAAAACTCACAATAAAA
This sequence comes from Pyrrhosoma nymphula, assembly GCA_963573305.1. Taxonomy (NCBI): domain Eukaryota; kingdom Metazoa; phylum Arthropoda; class Insecta; order Odonata; family Coenagrionidae; genus Pyrrhosoma; species Pyrrhosoma nymphula. The sequence continues at coordinate 95,905,285 of OY754332.1, read as the reverse complement.
CAAAAATATTTTATCTGACTCATGCAAATTCTATCCATAGCAATGTTGGTGGTTGTTCAGGTTTCCTACCTGGTCAAAATCTCCATTTCTGCCAATTGGATAGTTTGACCCATGGCAGAAATGGAGTATTTGACCCAGTCGGAAACCCGAACAACCACCAGCATCGGTATATGCCAGGAAAGCTGTAGATCTTTCTCCATATCAATATCTTATCAAACTAGCATTTGAAATATTTTTTCATAAATGCAATGGTTTTTATTTGACTGATTTTTACTGCTTCGTATTTCACTTCCTCCAAAATTAAGAGAATAAAATGTAAATAATTCCAATTTTGTCTTCACAAAAATTAAAATCTCTTCCTTGACACCACATATCGATGTGAAGAAATCAATTTTCAGGTAGGAATATGAATTATAAAAATATTTTATTTTTTAAAAGAGAAAATAACATTCCAAAACACAATAAAACAAAATATTTTCAGTCTGACTCACGAAAAATCAATATCAATTTCTTACGAACCTTCCGTTTTATATATTTTTTCTTAAAGGCACTGGTTTTTAATAAACTGGTTTTTACTGTTTCTGCTTCAGGCTTTCGCAGCACTGTAGTGCAGGCAGTTCCATTGTTTCAGGGTTCCGCTGCATTGGGCTATTTGGATGGTGATATCATTTAATAGCCAATGCAGGTAACATCTTCAGACCACGTCTGAATGCCGACTGGTTGAAGTTCAAAAAGTGTTTATTCCAACATTTTCAAGGTGCAGGAAACGGGAGAGGTACGATGTATCATAACAAATATAACAAAGTAAGAAATAAGAATGCAAATGTGGACTCTGGTGTAGATTTTTGCCTCTTCAGGGCAAGAATATCCTTTCACTGGAATTGTGTCATTGGAAAATGTGCGGAGAAAGCTTTGACCAGTCATTTGTCCTAAGGACGATGGGAAACCGCAAAAACCGTCGTCAGGTCATTACAAGTAAAAGTAATACATATAAGTAAATAAATGTGATAGGCTCTGAACGACCAACAGGGGGTAGAAATATATGCACTACAAAATAGTTCTAATAGACGTCTTTGGCTTTGATCGTTCACTGGGTGAGCACTGGGAATACTGGAGAGTTCTCTTGAGCTGGGTGGGGAGAATCACTTTGGGTCGTCATCGCAGCCGTGGATCTTCTCTTCTTCTTTTTCTTTGCGTGGGAGTGAGAGTCTCAATATGATGAACTGAACTCAATATGAGGTTCTTGGGGTGGAGGAACGGCAGGGGCAGGTAGAGACCAACATTTTAGGGGGGTCATAACTGTCCGCTCCTCCCCCCTCCGAGGGGCAAATGTTTTTGGAAAATTCCTATCAAACTTTTTTTGCAGATTTTTACACATTTCTGAGTGTTTATATCATATAAGATACAAAAGAGTAATAATAATAACTGCCACAGGTTTATTTCAATTTATTATTTATTTAAATTATATATGCAAATAAATACTTGGAGAAAAAATAACTAAAAAGTAAAGGGTTTTACACAAATTTACCAGAAAATGTTATAGATTTAGAAAAAACTCCAATTTTCTTATTTAAAAACATTCCAAAAAAACAACATAATATGCTTGAAAAGTTATCTATGAACAATAATGTTTACAAGGGTCTTAAATTAAAACAATATGTCAGTGTACTTCTATGGGTTTAAGAAAGAAAACAGTAACAAGGAACAAAACAAACAGCATAAACTCAGTAAGGATAATATATTATATAATAATTTACAGCTGCCTCTGGACATTATTTCCTGAAGTAGGTCTGGGTTACTGGAAGGTATGCACCGTGCTGCGTTGCACTTTAGACGACAGAGCCTGTAAAGGATAGGTACATTATTAGTGATCTGGTTATTAGTGATCTGATTATTAGTGATTTCTTTGCACTGGGTGTGGTAATGCAGCCTGAAGACCTGTCACAGAATCCGACGCTCCAGGGTGGCATACGGTATTACATTGTGTCAAGGGGAGGATGGGGAGGGCCGCATACTCCATAACCAGTCTCACAAAAGCCTGGTACAAGAGCACGCAGCACCTTGCCGAAGCTTCACGCCCGCCTGCGTGGACTGCACAAATGAGGTTACTTCGTCTGCTGCACCTCACCCAGATCTTCCTGGCGTAGTGGATGGTGTAGTTCCTGTCTCTGGTGACTCCTAGGTGCTTGGCTACATTATGTTAATTGATCTGTTTGTTCCATAGTTGGATGCTGCAGTTTGATTTCTGTTGGTGTAGTGATTTGGCAATAAGACGCTGGGTTATCGCTGCATTTGGCCTCATCCTCCATCTTCGGAACCAGCATTCCACTCTTGTAAGCATCTTCTGTAGATTCCCTGTGGCTGCCTAGGGGTTTCTTCCAGTGCACCATAATGCTGCATCATCAGCGTATTGACAGTGCGTCACAGGGTTGGCTGTCTCATCTCTTGGCATGTCCTAGCAGTAAAGGGTGAATAGCAGGGGGGATAGGACCATGCCCTGGGGGACACCAGCTTTGATGGGGAAGGGTGCAGAGAGTTGGTTGCCCACTTTTACCCGGGCATCTCTACTCTTTAGGAAAGTGCTGATTATGCTCAGTGGATTGCATCCGACTCCCGGGATTAGTGGTAGTTCGTGCAGCAGTCCCTCATGCCATACACTGTCGAATGCTCTTTCTATATCCAGGAACAGTGCTGCTGTGTATCTGTTCCTGTTGATTGCTTCCATGGCAGTACTAGTGAGCAGGGTGAGGTGGTCTGTAGTGCAGCGCTGGAGTCTGAATCCATACTAGATCGCGCTGGGGTCTGAATACATTAGATCATTACAAACATTGCATTCAGGACTTTGTAAGAGCCGAAAATGATACTTATATTTCCTCATCCAAGAACCAGGTGAAAACTGCATGGGAGGTAATCAAACAGCATACGAATGCAAATTGTGAACCTGTAAGTCCCCCCATAATCAATTTCAATAACGTAGCCATCTCTAATCCGTCAGATATTGCTAATTTTTTCAATGAAAAATTCTGCTATACTACCTCTAACAGCAATATTCCTAATCTTAATCTAACACATACCACACACTCAATTTTTCTTTTCCCCTCCGGTCCTGCAGAAATCCAAAAAGTTATCAACTCCTTTGCTAATAAGTGGTCTGTTGGTTATGACGGAATTCCCATGCCCATTGTAAAAAGGGTTGCAAAATAGATAGCTAATCCCCTTTCAGACATTTTCAATGAATCACTAAAAGAAGGCCACTTCCCCTCCAATTTAAAAATTGCTCTTGTCTCCCCAATTCACAAAAAAGGTCCTACTCAAGAGTCAGAAAATTATAGACCCATTGCTATCCTGTCTGCTTTTTCCAAAATTTTTTAAAAACTAATGTTCAACCGTATAGTAAACTACTTACAAAGCTTCGATCTGCTACACTCTTCACAACATGGTTTTCGAGAAGGTAGATCAACAACAACAGCTGTTTTTCATCTAATAAAATGCATATGCCAATCACTTAACAATCATCACCTGACCATTGGTACATTTTATGACCTAAGCAAGGCCTTCAACAGAATTGACCATTCAGTCTTAACCAAGAAACTGATGAGTTTGGGAATATCTGGTGTAGCCCATTCATGGATAATGTCATACCTATCAAATCGACAACAAATTGTCCAAATTAGATGTAAGTCGCAGTCAGGGATTAAATCCTATAGATCAAGGCCACTTGCAGTCAGTTGCGGGGTCCCTCAAGGTTCAATCCTTGGGCCTCTTTTATTGATTATATTTGTTAATGACCTGCCACCTTCTTTGCCTAACAGCAATGTAGAATTGTATGCTGATGATACTTCATCCCTGAGTACTGAAGTCACTCTACCTGCTCTGCTGGAAAACACCAAAACAACCATTTGTAACATGTCCCTATGGTGCCAAGTAAATAATCTCTACTTAAATAATAATAAAACATTTTATGCAATTTCACTGTTAAACATCTCCCCCCTCCTGCAGCCCTTTGTTAAAAATCAATAGCCATACAATCCAACGAGCCTCAATTGTCAAATTCTTGGGTCTTCACCTAAGTGAGGACCTTGACTGGATCACTCATATCAATCATTTAAATAAAAAACTTGCTACTGGCATCTATATGATAAGAAATTTATCTAAAATTACCTCTACTAATACATTAAAAATTGTCTATTATGCCAATTTTCAGTCCCATCTTCAGTATGGTATCATCTTTTGGGGCAACTGTACGGCTGCCACCAAAGCTTTCTCTTATCAAAAAAGGGCAGTAAAAGCCATTGTCGGGGTATCTATTAGGTCTCCTGGTAGGCCAATATTTGAACAGCTTAAAATCCTTCCTCTGCCTTGCATCTATATTTTTCAATGTGCTGTTTTTGTAAAAAATAATCCTTCTTTGTTCCTTGTGAACACCACCTTACATAGTTACATGACTCGTGGAAGTGAAAAAATCCACCTAGAGGGTCAAAACTTAACCTACGCTAAGCGCCCCGCTTCCATTATATATAATAAACTGGCTAAGTGCGTTAAATCTATTTTTTCTCCCATTAAGTTTAAGAAAATTCTATTTAATCATTTAATAAGTAAAATGTATTATAGTGTGGATGAATTTATGAATGATAGACTAAAAAGGTAATTTCTGTAATCTGTCCAAATTACTTAACTCATGTTTTGTATTCCTATTTCATTACTGATGAGTTCTATGTCTTGAGACCAACAGAAAAATAAAGTTTTTATTATTATTATTATTATACTGGTGTTGGGGCAAGACACCGATATCTTCGAAGAGGTTGGTCATGCGGCGTGCCAGGTTCCGCTTTGTCACTTTTTCCTCTCGTTTCCATGCATGTTAGTACTTACGTAAGCAGTGAATGGAGGATATGCGTGGAGGAACTGAAACGGAAAAAAGAGAGCCACTCTTTTGTCTGCATTTTTTCTTCAGGGTCGGTTAGAAGCGCACCAATCCTTCTCTCCCGTTCTCATCCATCTCCGTCTTTATCTCTCTGTCCAGATCTTCTTCCGCTCTCTTTCCTTCCTCGTCCCATTTACTCTCTCTCTGTCTTTATCCCATTGGCTGCCCTTTTCCCTGTCTTATAATACCTCCCTCCCACCCACCCACTTGACCCGAATGGTCAGCAGGACTGCCAACCCCCTTAGGGTTGATTCCAGGACAAGTCCGTTCCAAGATTAAGAAAATCCTTAAGATTCCATGGGGAGATTAGATTATAACCGCCGCTGAATGTGATTTCTCAATAAATGAGCAGCTTTATTTAAGTTGATCACAACTGAACTAATTAGCTCTACCAAAAGGATTATTAGGAACTCAATCGTGATTAAATTGCTTCACCATCAACCACCAATTATTATCTTAAATCACGAAGTGTTGAGATACGTTGAAATATTCCGTGTTATTACTTGTAATTAATATGTGAACAAAAGTTATAAATTGCAGTAGGCCGTGATTATTTGTTTGATAAATTGAGGTTTTGATGGAGTTCCCTAATCTGCTTCCCAAGGCACTCAAACCTGTTTGTCCAGCGTGCCGTACATCTTAATGAGTGTTTATTTACCAATTACCCTACAGTGCTGGTGAGGCTTAAGGGCCTGTAGCTCTCTGCCCTGCTCTTGTCCTTGCCTGGCTTATATCACCATGTTTGTTTTATTCCAGGTATTGGGGTAGTAGCCTAGGGTGAGTAGCACGTTGAAGAAAGTCATCAGCAAGCATGCCGGTGCCTTTTTAAGATATATTGCCGTTATTTTGTCTTCTCCTTGGGCTTTGTTTCTCTTCAACATTCCATCCAACTTCATTGGTTCAACTCAAACTCAGAGGTTTGCCTAAGGTTAGTAGGTAGGATATCTCTTCGGTGATGGGGTGTATGATGTTTTCCCGTTCTTTGCCCTTATCTTGTATCGTTTTATGTGGTGACAGGGCTTCTTGGATGTCCTGGAGGCAGGAGGTACAAGTCTCAACTTTTTAGTCCAGGAGCAACGGGTCATCCATCGGGAAGTATACCAAAATGTTTACCTTCAGATCGATAAATCTCTTTACCCATATGTGCAAAACACCGTGACTGCAAATGAAGCTTGGTTGTCGCTGGAAAATCTATTTGAGGGGAAAACCAAGACGCGATGGATGAACTTATGGGACGCTCTGTTGGATACCAGGTTATCAAAGCATAATGGAAATGATCAGGAATATGTTACTTCCATCCTGGAGCTGACAAATAAGTTAGCAAGCATGGGTAAACCTGCAGATGATGGATTGGTGGCCCTCATAATGCTCAGAGGTTTGCCTAAGGTGTGCTTGCCTTATCGCATGGGAATAGATGTGACCACCACCTGCACAATCAAGGAGAAACTTCTCAACGGCAGCCTAGTTGAACATCTGAAGCTGTAGAATGCTGAGGAGGAGTCTGTCTTATTCACCAGGAACCTGAAAGGCCCTCAGTCCTTCAGTAAGCTGGTGAAGGAGAAGGAACCAAGGTCCAAGCCATCGGGTGTTAAGGGGCATGGCAAAAGGAAAATTAAGTGTTTCAAGTGCTGGCAAATGGGTCATTACAAATCAGAATGTCCCATGAATGAGGCGAAAAAGGATTCGTCTTTGCTGTGTGCCCTGGGTGCATCTACGTTTACAAAAGATGACTGGGTCATTGATTCAGGGGCATCAGCTCACATGACACCCCACAAGGTCTGGGTTCGAGATCTTCAGCAGGAGGCCAAGGGGCACAGTGTTAGATGTGCTGATGATTCTTCTCTTGTGAGCAAAGGTAAAGGTAATGTGCTAGTCAAGTTTTCTGACAAAGTGATCAAACCAATTAAAGATGTCACTTTAGTCCCAGGGTTAGCAACCAATTTAATCTCAGTGTCGCAATTGGTGAAAAAAGGGTTCACAGTAGTGTTTGAACAGATTGGCTGTCGAATATACGACTGCGGGAGTTGTAAATTCAGGGAAAATCTGAAGGTGTATTTAAGTTAGATGTCAAAGAACCTGTATCAGTTGATACTGCATGTGCTGTTGGAAAACATGATATTTCTGATGTTTTGTGGCACAGGACAATGTACTTTCTGATTCTGCTTTAAACTTAATTGTGAAAAACCATGGAGGTTAACTAGAATGCTGTGATTTCAAAATGGCCAACAATTGTATCCCATGGGTTCCATGTACTGGTTTGATTGTATGTCTATAGGTATACAAGGCCAGGGTGTAAAACAAATCAAATTGGTTTTTCCCAAAAATCTAACAGTACTCTGCAAAAGCCCCTGAAAAATGGTCTAACCAATAGGGATGAGAGTTGTGAGCAGTTTCATCATAGTACTTAGATGGAGGTTAACAAAATGAGGTAAAAAAACCATTATGATGTGCACATCGATTAGTTTAATGTGAATAAGAATTCACAAAAACATGGTAGTAAAGAAAGTTCTTAAGTACTTGATATTAACAACAAAAAATCCATGGTAAAGGAAAAACCTAAAAAATAACATCTGAGCTCAAGGTACAGAGAAAAGTGTTAGTAGGTAGGATGAAATCCGTGGCTATTGGTTGTGGCCATGTGAAACCATGGCCTTTGGCAATGGTACCAAATTTAATTTTAAAAATATATGTTTGTAGGATGTACATTATTGAAGCTATTTTCCTTTTCTATGCCATAATTTTTTGTTAGGTTTTCGGCTGTTCTTATGTTTGTGAACTAACCCATTCTCTACGCAGGAAGAGATGTACATTATTGTGATATACATTATTATATTACATATCAATTCATCATCTCAGTTATGGGTTTCCCACAACTGAGAAGATGAAAATAATATAAAGGCCTTTAAGATTCATCACAGGCAGTGCGTAGGAAAATTAGGTACAGATTAGATTTGGGCCATGATGACTAGACTACATATATCTGTAGACTAAGGCTAGGAGTGTTTAGTTTGTATTATGATTGTTTCTTTTTGTACTAATCCACTCACTTCCAGGCTAACTTCATCGCTGGACAGGAAAAACAGAAGAGTGAAGACTTCAATTGAAGAAGACTTCACTTTTAAAGAATACAGAAGATATAGCTTAGATTAGGGCCATGATGAAGTATCCGTAGACTAAGGCTAGGAGTGTTTAATTTGTATTATGATTGTTTCTTTGTGTACTAATCCACTCTCTTCCAAACTAACTTCATCGCTGGTCAGGAAGAACAGAAGAGGGAAGACTTCAACTGAAGAGGACTTGAATTTTGAAGAACACCAAAGATATAGCTTAGATTTGGGCTAGGGGCATGACGAAGTATCCGTATGAAAGAAAAAGACTGGCAATTTTCCACAAGATTAAGGATTTTACTCGACCGGTTTCGGTGTACAACACCATCATCAGGTGTTGGTGTTGTACACCGAAACCGGTCAAGTAAAAGCCTTATTTTTGTGGAAAATTGCTAGCCTTTTTCTTTCATTATGATATTCCACAAGAATAAGGATTTTACTCGACCGGTTTCGGTGTACAACACCATCATCAGGTGTTGGTGTTGTACACCAAAACCAGTCAAGTAAAAGTCTTATTTTTGTGGAAAATTGCTAGCCTTTTTCTTTCATTATGATATTCCACCAAATCAAGCCTGAAACAACTACATACTTTTATCCGTAGACTAAGGCTAGGAGTGTTTAATTTGTATTATGGTAGATTTTTTGTGTACTAATCCACTCTTCCAAGCTAACTTCATCACTGGACAGGAAGAACAGAAAAGTGAAGACTTAAATTGAAGAGGACTTCACCATTGAAGAACACAGAAGAAATAGCTGAGATTTGTGCTATTAGGGTCATGAAATACCCATGAAAGAAGGTGTGCTTGTATAAAAATAAATAATATAAAAATAAAAAGTAATAAATTGAATCAATTTATTGATAGCAAAACAAGAATGAAGACTTCATTCAAAGATTCAAAATCACTTTGATGGATAAACTTAGAAGTCAACCTCTAAATAAGGATTCGGTAAGTGTTATTTACATACACTTCTCCTTAACTGAAGTCATTGTTTTTGGTTTATCATTTGAACTAAATTTATTTTCACTCGCTAAAATCAGCGACGTAAAAGTGGGTGGTTTTTCGGATAGGTCTATTTGCTAAAGTCATCCGCAGCGGGTGAATACTTGATTTGCTTTTGACAGCTCCACAAGTAAATCACCAAGGCGTGGTGCGTTAGGGTGGCCCAAAAAAATACTTTTTTTGAAATTTTGTGGGGCGACTGCATTTTATGGTGCAATTTCATGTATAAACGACCCACAAAAAAATTCGCCTCGATTGCACAATATTTGACCCTGCCGAAACGCGTTTAACATTTTCGGCTCGGTCGTAGCACATTTTGCCTACTTTACAGGGGATATTTTCAGTTTTCTCCTGTATTCTACTGCAGAAATTGTTGTTAAAAAGAATAAATGCAATCCTTGTTGATAAAAATTATTATTTCAAATGAGTTATTTTATTATTAATTTGCTAAAAATTGTTTACATAAAATTTACATGTACCTAGACCTTTTCTTTTCCATACTTATCAAACATTCTTCTATGCTTCTGCACCACTAGTAGCAAATGCTGTCTCTCACGTTCATTACAGGTAAGAATTTCTTTAACAGATAATGTTTGATAAGGGACACACCCCTTTCGGTGGTGTCATTGACGACTTTAATATGTTTTACAACATTAAAGCCTTTCAGGTACCTTTCATCGCAAAGCCAATCTTCAGGGTCTCTTGACAAAAAGCCTTGATCAATGCCCGTAATGTCGAAGAAACGTTGAGAATTAGAGGAAACGAAATCGCTCAATTCCAAATCCTTAATGCCACGATTGGGAGGAAGTTGCGCTCGAGGGCTGCAAACATCCAGCACTTCCTTTAAAAAAGAGCTGACCATCGCCCTCTTACAAGACAATGAAACATTAGGATCAAACAAAGATAAGCAAACTAATGTTTCTGATAAATACCACAAATGGTTGCAAAATATTTTGAATGCTGCTTGGTATTGCTTCTCTTTGCTACTGGCCAAGGTTTTCAGAAGTTTGAGATCACGTGCTGGCGCACTAAATGCCACTGGACATGTGTACCAGGACTTAATGTACACGGAAGCTACAAAACAACATATTTGAAACACGTTGTCACTCTCTCCGGTTGACAGGCTCAATTGCTTTCCAAACATCCATACTTTGAATGAAATCTTTGAACTTCTCCTTTGTACATACTTCGTTCTTTCGCCTTCTCCGCTGCAAGTTCCTTCTGATGATTCCTTTTACGATTGTTTTCCTGCATGGTGCACCATTCCTTATCGATGCCGCCCATATACCCAATGCGGTCACTTTGCATGTACACGTAAAATTGGCGGTCATCATCTATTTTAATGAGCTCCATAGCTTTCTATGGCCAATGTCGAACAACCTGTCCAGCTTGGATGTAAATAATTGTCTCTTCATATCACTCTTCTTGCATTTGAGGCTCTTATCTTTTCCTAACCTCCTATATTCCCTATACACGTTTAATTAATTAAACGTGTATAGGGAACAATTGTTTCTTAATAACATCACGTGCGTTTTGAGTTGGGATGTTTGATTCTGCCCAAAACTCCAGCAATGCACTCACCGTGTGTCTGACGACGTCTTTGGATTTAGCAATGCCCGGTGTGGAGTGCAGTCTAGCAAAGAAACTCTTCAAAACTTCTCACAATGTGGGAAGTTTCCCATTTCTCGGCTAGTTTTCATCGAAACAGTCACCAACGAGCCAAACATTGGTATTCCTCCTAGTGATACGCCTATAACTCTTCTCAGCCATTTCGAAGTAAAATCACACAAACTCCTAGAAAAATAACTCAGAGACACGGTTTCATCTCTGAAAACATGAACTGCTTTCACGAATGCTACCGCTTGCCTTGTCACTGGAGTCTTCAGGGGCGGGAGACTCGCGCAACAATATAGCCGTGATCATGAAGTGCCGTTGCTGTCTTGCATCGTTGTAGGACAATGCAAGACAGTGCAAGACAGACAACAACAACACTGTTCTAATGAAGCATTGACTGAGTTTACTTTTTCCGCCAAACGATAACCGCTTTGAACGCTTTCTTGATTACCTTTTTATCCAATTATAATAAGCGAAATCTATCATGCCGTAGGAGGTTTTTTTTAGAGACCCTGAAGATTGGCTTTGCGATGAAAGGTACCTGAAAGACTTTAATGTTGTAAAACATATTAAAGTCGTCAATGACACCACCGAAAGGGGTGTGTCCCTTATCAAACATTATCTGTTAAAGAAATTCTTACCTGTAATGAACGTGAGAGACAGCATTTGCTACTAGTGGTGCAGAAGCATAGAAGAATGTTTGATAAGTATGGAAAAGAAAAGGTCTAGGTACATGTAAATTTTATGTAAACAATTTTTAGCAAATTAATAATAAAATAACTCATTTGAAATAATAATTTTTATCAACAAGGATTGCATTTATTCTTTTTAACAACAATTTCTGCAGTAGAATACAGGAGAAAACTGAAAATATCCCCTGTAAAGTAGGCAAAATGTCCTACGACCGAGCCGAAAATGTTAAACGCGTTTCGGCAGGGTCAAATATTGTGCAATCGAGGCGAATTTTTTTGTGGGTCGTTTATACATGAAATTGCACCATAAAATGCAGTCGCCCCACAAATTTGCAAAAAAAAGTATTTTTTGGGCACCACTGGTGCGTCGTGCTTAGATTTAGATATTATTGATTAGTGCATTCGCATGCGTGTAACTTCATTGCCACCTACAGGGGTGGAATCATGTCACTTTGTGAGAATGGTCTCATTTTTGCAATGTGTCATGACTCCTTCCTGTAGCATCCTAACATTTTGATTGCTTGCTTGCATATATTGAGAGCATGCGTATTTATTCATTTTTTGGGGGATGTAACTTCTTTGTTTACGAATCCACTCTCTACACAAGCTCTCATCAGGTACAAGCCAAGATAGCAAAAGTAGAATGAAGACTTCATTCGAAGATTCAACATCACTCTGATGGATAATTTTTGATGTCAACCTCCAAATAAGGAATTGGTAAGTGTTATTTACATACACGTCTCCTCAACTCAAGTCATTGTTTTTGGCTTATCATTTGAACTAAATGTATTTTCACTTGGAATACTTTAAAATGTCTTTGATTCTCATATTCCGGAAAGGTTATTATTATTTTATAGGGAAACTTTCACAGTTTATTTAAAATTCCTTTACAATAGGAAGTTTCCCAGATATTAAAGTCATTGTTCATTTTCGTCACTTGGCAAAAATAAGCATCAATTCCCAACCAAACAAATGATTATAAGTTATTTCATTAAATATTTTATTTTATGCCTAGTTTCATAATTGGCATAGTGACATAATAAAAAAATAAATATTCCTCCTAAAAACACAAAGTATTTAATATATATAAATCATTAATTTTTTATATATATACCACTAGCAATAATACAGATTAGAATATATTACTATAGTTTGGCTCAAAAGTGTTACTCCTATTGATAATTTGTGTCAATTAGACAACAGTAGTCAACAGATATTCTCAATTTAGGTTTACAAGACCAATGTTTTTATAAATTACTCCATCCACTATTTGTTATTTCTTTATATTTTTTTGTCTATTTTTTTGTTTGATTTATTTTAGAAAACGTAAATGTTTACTTTACAATTTATTAACACTTAACATTTATCTGAGAATTCTTAGAATTTCTTCAACTTAAAGAGTTAATTGAAATGAGAAGATAATGGCCAAACTTGAAACGAAAAGCATTTTTTAATTTTAATTTACTTTTAATTTTTAAAAAAGGTTAAAAAATGTTTTAATAAATAGGTAATAAAATAAATAATATAAAAATAAAAAGTAATAAATTGAATCAATTTATTGATAGCAAAACAAGAATGAAGACTTCATTCAAAGATTCAAAATCACTTTGATGGATAAACTTAGAAGTCAACCTCTAAATAAGGATTCGGTAAGTGTTATTTACATACACTTCTCCTTAACTGAAGTCATTGTTTTTGGTTTATCATTTGAACTAAATTTATTTTCACTCGCTAAAATCAGCGACGTAAAAGTGGGTGGTTTTTCGGATAGATCTATTTGCTAAAGTCATCCGCAGCGGGTGAATACGTACACTTGATTTGTTTTTGACAGCTCCACAAGTAAATCACCAGCCGTTAAGGTGAACCAGACTGCAAGTGCACTGATTCTTTCACTCCACATCTTCCTGACCGTCTACACTACATACTTACTGCTACACTTTTGTTAACCCGTCTGCCACAAGCTTCAGCGAGTGGACCTGGAGATCCCATTCTGCGCTACAGAATGGGATCTCCAGGTCTCCTGCCATGCTGCCTCCTATGATGTACCCGATTAAACACCTGTTTGGAACATTTTTTAACAGCGTTTTTACTAGACATTATTTCTGATGAAATAATTATCCATTTTGTACATTCCACACTTTTTTATTGATACATGTTAAGTGAAGGGGTATGAAGTCACAGGCCTTATCAACCCCCATAAATAAAATTTCATATGGAACCTCATTTCATTAAGAATTCATGTGGAATTTAATTATGCCTATCAGTCATAAGGATTTGTTCAAATTACAGTTGGTGAAGCCCGAGGTAACTGAGGTTCTTTGGTATGTTTCCCTTTAATGATTTTTTAAAGTAATTTTTTTAGCCGTACTTAAAAGTAGAAGACAAAAAAAGGAATGATATAATTGATTTCTAATAGCATTTTGTATCCGTACCTTAAAATAATAGACAAAACAGGAATTATATTTGACTTCGAATTGCTATTTTTTATCGCCAAACATACTTTCCCTGAAGCTACGCCCAGAATAAAATATTAGGTCAAAAACGCGTTATCGTTAACGCGTTAGAAACTTTATATTTTTAGCAATTTATGCCTATTTCGTTAAAATCACCCCCTCTATAAATCACGAAGTACTGGACACAAAGTTTTGGTAATACCAGAGATGTAATCATCAGCATCAGCTTTCGGCAGCGGTCGTCCTGGATCTCAACGACGAGCATCTCCCTCAATCACACCTGCTACGCTGAAATTATAATCAAGAGAAGGAATTAATATCTACATCCGTTATCAACTCCCTCTTCTCATATATCTTACACCTCCGCATCCATAACAGACGAATTATGCATAAAATTGTTACAAAACAACACTTTGCATTTCCGCAACAAGTTTTGCCGCAGAAGTGCACGCTCGTTTTCTCCCTGTGTGTAATGTGAGTAATTTGTTCACAAGTGTCCCTGCACGAGGAGCTGTGAATCTGGTGGAAGTCGTACTCATCAAGAATGCTGAACATGCTGAAAAACCTATTCCGAAAAATATATCTTGAGTACCAAATACATTTTTAGAACTTTAACTCCGCGGAATTAGGCATATTCGATAACAGAAAATAGCGACTTATTTCTTTTGCGAACTGTTTCTATTTTTTGTTCGAGTGAAAACGTTTACTGTTAACATTTGTGCAGTAAAATTACTCTATTCTCTGTTGCTAAAAGGAATTAAAAAAATATTTTACTTCAATGAAGAATATTTCCAAGCTGAAAAACCTCATCCGAAAAGGAAATCTCCAGTTACAAACATATTTTTAAAAGTATTGCTTTGCAAATGTAGCCATTTTCGATAGCAGAAATATTTAACAGACTTGATTTTTTCGTGAACAATTTTTTTGAGAGAGAACCTTTGACGTACTGGTGTTCAGTTATTAATATTGTACTCTACTTATTTTAAATAGGAATAAATAAATTTTTCACTGCTAAGAAAAGTATATCCTTGCTGAAAAACGTTTTCCGAAAAAGAAATCCTGAGTACCAAACACATTTTTTAAATTTGAACTCCGCGAAAGTAGGCATTTTTTGATAACAGAAAATATTGACCTGTTTATTTTGCGAATAATTTCACTTTTTTTGGAGGGAAAACGTTGAGCACCAATGTTGTGCAGTAATCTAATACAATTCTCTTTTGCAAAGTAATAAATTATTTTATTTACTACTAGAAAGAAATATTCCATGCTAAAAGACATCTCCCGACAAAGAAATCTTGAATTCCAAAACCATTTTCAAAAATATATACCTTCGCAAAAGTGGCCATTTTCGATAACAGAAAATAGAGATTTGTTTTTTTCGCGAATAATTTCCTATTTTTCGTTGAAAAATATTTAATGTAACACTTGTGCAGTATTCTTATTATTTCGGAGGTTCGGTGGTTTCACTCAACTTTAGGGAATTCGACGAAGCTTGCTGGAAGCATTAATTATGTTTTCCTAAATTACCTGATTTTATTTCAAAATTAATTTCCGCAGATTCTTAGGATGTTTGATGTGGAAGTAGGCATGAAACTACATGGGCTCTTATGGGAACGCGAGGTGCGACTAGCTTTATCCATCAAAAAGAACATTTTCTACTTAAGAATAAGAAAAACATTAATAGTTTGAATTATCAATAGAATAATACATGAAAATCATTTGATATACTTAATTTTTAATATTTTTGTTTTTCCTATTCTTAACTAGAAAAAGGTTCTTTTTGATGAATTAAGCTACTCGTACCTTGTGTTCCCATAAGAACCCATGTAATTTTTCGTCCACTTCTCGATCTCGACCACGTACTGGTGTTCAATTATTAATATTGTACTCTACTTATTTGAAATAGGAATAAATACATTTTTCACTGCTAAGAAAAGTATATCCTTGCTGAAAAACTTTTTCCGAAAAAGAAATCCTGAGTACCAAACACATTGTTTAAATTTTAACTCTGCGAAAGTAGTCATTTTTTGATAACAGAAAATATTGACCTGTTTATTTTGCGAATAATTTCCCTTTTTTTTGGAAAGAAAACGTTCAACACTAATGTTTTGCAGTAATCTAATACAATTACCTTTTGCAAAGTAATAAATTATTTTATTTACTACTAGAAAGAAATATTCCATGCTAAAAGACATCTCCCGACAAAGAAATCTTGAATTCCAAAACCATTTTCAAAAATATATACCTTCGCAAAAGTGGCTATTTTCGATAACAGAAAATAGAGATTTGTTTTTTTTCGCGAATAATTTCCCATTTTTCGTTGAAAAATATTTAATGTAACATTTGTGCAGTATTCTTATTATTTCGGAGGTTCGGTGGTTTCACTCAACTTTAGGGAATTCGACGAAGCTTGCTGGAAGCATTAATTATGTTTTCCTAAAGCTACCTGATTTTATTTCAAAATTATTTTCCGCAGATTCTTATGATATTTGATGCAGAAGTGGGCATGAAACTACATGGGCTCTTATGGGAACGCGAGGTGTGACTAGCTTTATTCATCGAAAAGAACATTTTCTAGATAAGAATAAGAAAAACAAAAATAGTTTAAATTATCAATAGAATAATGCATGTAAATCGTTTGATATACTTAATTTTTAATATTTTTGTTTTTCCTATTCTTAACTAGAAAAAGGTTCTTTTTGATGAATTAAGCTACTCATACCTTGTGTTCCCATAAGAACCCATGTAATTTTTCGTCCACTTCTCGAGCAAATATCTTAGTAATCTGCGGTAAATAATTCTGAAAAAAATCAGGTAAATTAAAGACAACAGGTAAGTTAAAGATAAGTAATGCTTCCAACAAGTATCGTCAAATTCTCTTAAGTTGAGTGAAACCACCTCCTTAGGAATAAATAAATTATTCACTGCTTAGAAAAATATTTCCACGCTGAAGAACCTCTTCCAAAAAATAATATCTTGAGTTCCAAACAAATTTTAAAAAACTATAACTCCGCGAAGTATACTTATTGATTTGATAGATTGATACTAATAACTTATTGATTCATCATATGCTAACACATGAGAACAAGCAACGGCCATTGAAATTCCCATTTATCTATTTTATTTCAGGGTTAATTTAAATATCCAAGGATAAAAAACATTGGAATTCAATACACGACGGCAGCAAAAAAACAATGCTAAGCTCTTAGGCAGCAAGTACACCATCGGCGAACGTAAAAATTTTAAAATCTTCGTTGGAGATGTATGTGAAGGTCCATATAAAATTTCATTGAAATCCGTGATAGTCGAGCGGGGCACTTCTCTGAATTCAGACCACTTGGCATGGAATGACCCATTAGCAAGTTATTTACAGAGGATAGAGGGGAATTTAAAAACGAATCAATTACCTTGATAATGGCAATTTTTGCCGAAACTTAGGTCGGTTGAATTGGTGTGGAAATATTTGCAAAGTGTTTTTTGTTACAATGCAACTTGAAATTAACATAAAGAAAACATTATATGCGTGTGGGAGGAAGACAATTGGATCTTATTTTAGAAAGTGGGCAACATATAAGGCATTGTGAAGAGTATACATGCTTGGGATGCAAATTATAGAAAGTAAAACAATGGATACAGCCAGGTGTACACAAGGAAAAAAAGCCATAAATCTTTTGAAGTTTATTATGGGACCAGCATATTTTCCAAGAAAATAAACACAGAATTTACAACACAGCTGTAAGTTACTATGAGCATAGTAACTTACAGCTGTGAAGTATGGCCACTAAAGAAATCCGAAAAATTATTATTGACCACTGAAATGGACTTTTGGCGAAAATCAGTAGGAAAATAAAAAAGAGAAAGAATAAGGAATGAAAAAATTATAGAAATTATGGATTTCAACAACAAGACAGTAAGAAATAAAGACATGGCAAAATAAGATGGTATGGACACGTGCAACGAATGGGAAAAGAAACACTCCCAAAACAAATTTTGGTGTGGAAACCAAAGGAAAGACGATTGGGAGGCAGGCATAGGAAAGGTTGGATAGAAGGAATACGGAAGGAAATGAGATGAAGAGGACAGACTCTGGAAAAAGCGGGAAGCGTGGACATTGGGAATCGAAAGACGTGGAACGTCGAAAACCGACTGAACATACTAATGGCGTAAAGAATTTGCGCGCTATTTTATCATTACTTTTGTCGTAATATGCCGATGCCAATATTCCCGAGGCATGATTCTACCGCAATTTACAGTCAACCGCGACGTAGGACATATGCCACGCGCACAACCAGGTTTCGAATGTTTTTTGGAAGGATTCGATTTAATCTCGAATCCATTGATTCGACAAGATTCGATTGAATCCTCTAATCCTTACTACATCACTAGTATTTACTCACACACATATTCACATATTCCTTTTACATATTCACATTAAACACATAAGATAAAATACTATGTACATAATTCATTTTTATAAGAAGTCAAATTATGTCATACACATGCATGTATCCAATTTGGTCGTGTTAACTTTCAGAAAATGCAAACCGCCAATTGACGTGGACCTCAATGGAGTAGTAGTCACCAATAAGTGTGATTGTGAGTAACGCTCCGGCACGTTTCAATGGTTTGCCGTTTTGAATAAGGTATAGGATTTCAAACACATTCTGTAACAGGTTTTTAAACAAATGCTGGACTAGAGAGAAATGTTGCGCTTCAATATATGTGGAGACCCCAGTCCAATACGTAAGATTTGGAAGAAGAAGCCAAAGGCCACTCCATTCCAGTAAGAATAACGTCTGGGCTCCGAATCTTTGGACTTTTGCAGAAGAGGTATCGTGCCTGACACCATCGTATTCCGCAATGAGAGACATGAGAATTGCAATGCGAAATGTGAATATTAATTTGTGTGCAGCCTCGCGCACGGGTCCAAAGATGTACACAAAGATGTAAAGATATACACCAAATAGATGTAATGATGAAATTCCCAATCTAATTATGAAAATTTCAATACTGATATAAACAAATTATTTGTATAAAGAGTTAGGAATTTAAAGACTCTCTTAATGCGGTGCCTAAATGTGTATGGCTCCGTCTTAAGACGATCTATGAAACACAGAAAGATCACTAGTTAAGCTAATGATCACTTAAGTTGTTTAAAGCGTTTCGCCCACGAATGTCACACAAAATAAGGAGTAAGTGTAGCAAAAGAGGATTATGCTAAGCACTCACCTGATTGATGTAACTCCAAGCCAGGCGAGCATCACTTTTTACGTACTGCACAAGGCCCTCGCAAGACTTGAGACAAGGGTAGTCATAAAGGGTTGCCCAAATTTGAGAACATACTTCCCGCAAAAAAATATTAATAAAATATTTAGGTTAAGGGTAGTTTTCTGGGACCATGTCACAGGTGTTGGGTGTGGTGCACCTCGCGAAGGGTCGAAATGCGAAACCCTTTCTCAAGCACTCGGCCCAACGCTGGCCTCTCTCCCCGACCCACGCGGTGGGGGGCTACCGCAACAAAAACTGACCTTACTCAGTATAATTTAAACTTTAACAACTACGCCATATTGTATTGTATTGTAATGCTATTTTTCATCGTACTTCTGATAATCGTGCAAGTACGCACGTCTTTTAATCGTCGTTCTACAATGAAAAATAACCGTTTTATAGATTTTCGTAAAAATGTTAAAGATTTTGGTGGAAAAATGGCAACGTCGCAGTGAATTGGAGGCGGTTTCGCGAAGTTTGAATACGTCTAGGGTATTTTCTGACGCTTTCCTTATTGTGTGTACGTACGTCTATTGAGTGCAGTTTTGTTTTTGGTGTTATTGACGTCGATTAATGATATTTAACACTGTTTACCGAGTTGTTATCGTGGGAATGTTTCCAATATTATCCCTTATTATTTCCCTTGCCGCGTGGAGTAAATGACAAGGGTGGTAGGTGGGGTAAGGGGAGGAAACGCGGACTCGTTATCCGAGTTAACGACCATGCGTGCGAGGCGCTTTCGAGACAGCGGGAGGTCGTAAAGACGGGAGGTCGGCGGGAGGTGGGGAAATGGGTAATGTCGAGGTGGGGTGTAGTCACTCATCACTCTGTCTTTGAAAATATCTTTTCGAATCTTAGTTCCCTTCTGCACACCTTTTGGGTTTCCATAATCCTCAAATCGCAACGGGGCAACCGCTTCTTTCGCTCAAAACCCACCACGCAGTGCTCGTAACCCACAAAGATATCTACCGCCGTGGAATTGCGGAGGGCTGACCCATGCATTAACAAGTTTATGCCTAATAGCTTACGAGTATGACAGCAACATTCTGAGTATCGTTACACACATTTATTCCTAGAATTCTGGCTACCGCTATACGCATTTTCGCCCTAAAGTGACTGATCACAAGAATATGGAAAACTGAGAATATGCCACACCAATGGAAAACTGGAATACATTTTCCAATTCACCAGAAGGGGGATAAGTTAATATGTGACAGTGGTATCACACTGCTTTGCGTGGTGTATAATATTTTATCTGGCCTGATAAGTGAAAGAACTAAACTAAACGCAGAGTATATTCTTGGAAAATACCAATGAGGATTTTTGACAGGCAGGGGCACTACTGATCAAATATTTGTGCTTAGGCAAATAAATATGTCATTTGTCAGTCACACAATTTGGATAATTTATTTATTTATTTTTTGAAAATACGTTCGGTAAAATAGAATATTTATCCAAGGCGATGCTGAAGGCGCTCACAAATAGAAAAATCCTGCTTTATTTTGGAAAAATCACGCTACCAGTTCCATAAATGTGAGGCGTGTTATATATTTTATTAACAATTATAATGAAACCGGTTAATTGTCTGCTTTTCGTTTCATTATGCCTATACCCCTTGCAAGCAATACGCAGGTCATGTATGTTGGAAGAATGACGGAACCCTTTGAATCCCGAAATGGTGTGCACCCACGCCTCGCGTGCGCCATTCATTTGCGCATCCATTGGATATTTGGGAAATGATTTAGTGAAAGACGATTTCCCGAAGCAAAGACAATTTTTATGTGAGAAATCGCTTTGAGTGGTCACCCAGAGAGTCAAAGAGGAAAATTCATACTCCCTTGCATAACATCAGTTCTTCGTAATTCTGAGGAAATCATGGGGTCTCATGGGAACATTATTGCGGATAATTGGTTCACATATTTTGAGCTGATAGAAAAGCGAAAACACTGACGTACGTTGGCACAATCAGAAATAAATAAAAGGAAAATACCTAGTGATTTCGGGTCATTCAAAGGGCGTACAGTGGGCTTTTCACTGTACGGATTCTCGGCCAACATGACTCTAGAGTCTTATGTTCCGAAGAGAAACAGGGATGCTTGTTTGGTTTCATTAATGTACCACAGAAAGAGCGACGACATCAAGTCAGGAAAACCAGAAATCATTGCATTTTTAACCCATTGCATTGAATGCATTCATGGGTTTTAAAAGAAAAACATTAGTCACCATGTCACCATTAGTCACAGATTACGTCCGTCACAATAAATGATCATTTACAGCAAAAGTTGCCGCCTATAGATATTTGATCTCACGTACTAGAAAACTTGTCAAAATCATTAAGTCCAAACAAATCAACAGGTTCTTAAAAACTCCTACCCACGTGTATGGAGAATTAGCTAGTGAAATAGCACCCTAATTGCAATTACAATATATTTTGTAAATCTATCAACGAACACAAAGTTCCCATTGATTGGAAAGTTGCAATTGTCACTCCCATATTTAAAAGTGGTGATAGGGA
The DNA here is from genome assembly GCA_963573305.1 of Pyrrhosoma nymphula. NCBI lineage: Eukaryota > Metazoa > Arthropoda > Insecta > Odonata > Coenagrionidae > Pyrrhosoma > Pyrrhosoma nymphula. Next base: position 95,883,711 of record OY754332.1, on the reverse strand, counting down.
ACAGCCATCGAACCACCAACCGAGATCGCTCACATCTATCTCCTGCAAAGTCCTTGAACATATAATTGTAAATAATTGTGAAAAATACATAATTGTGACGATAAAGTTAGGGAAATCAGTTACCTCCGAATAGACTGCAGAACGGACGGATTTATAATGTCATTTTCCCGCTAACGAAAAGAGACAGTAACAGATGTCAATGAGGCTTTTAACTAGGTTTGTCGATAGAAAGTGCAGCTCTTAGTCGTACATCTACATCTACAAAATACCCCGTAAGCCACCTCAAGGGTGTGTGGCAGGGGGTGAGTATTCACCAACATGCATTACACTATACCCTAAAGTTAGTGTAACTACGACTAATTATGCATTAGCATAAATCGCCAATGCTTGTCACGAGGCGAAGCCTCACAAGCATGCACTACTACACTACAGATATTATCACAATGGAGAGGGACCATTAATATAGATGTATTTTGCAACTACACAAATGGACAGTGACTCAAGACTTATGTAGAAAACATGCACGGCGTGCTGTTAGTACTAGGTAACAGATAAGGATTCAAGTATTAGGGAGTACTATTACTACTAAGAGCTACAGTACCTAACGACAAACATAGAACAAATTACGTCGTCGTCTAAACCGTAGGATTTTAATTTCATGAGTAGCTTGCTGTGGGGAACTTGATCAAATCCCTTTTTAAAGTCAAGAAAAATTGCAACAACTGGAACGTTTTGTTCACCCGAGACTAATATATAATAACTAAAATATCTAGGGAAAAAAGTGCTTTTTGAGTTTCGCAAGATCTTCCTTTTCTGAATCCGTGTTGTGTTTTTGTTAACAAGTTCTGCATATCGAGGTGTCTCATAACGGAACTGAAAATTATATGTTCAAGGACTTCGCAGAAGATAGATGTGAGAGATATCGGTCTGTAGTTCGATGGCTATTCCTTATCACCGCTTTTGAATATGGGAGTGACATTTGCAATTTTCCAGTCCATGGGTACTTTGTGTTCGTTGATGGATTTACTAAGTATATTCTGCAAGTAGAGTGCTATTTCATCAGCTAATTCTCTATACACGCGGGCAGGAATTTCTTCAGGACCTGGGGATTTATTTGGATTTAAATATTTTAGCAAGTTTTCTATTCCTTGAGTGCAAATATCGATATGTGGCATCTTTTGTTGGAGGTAATCATTTACCTTTACGGATGTAATCTGTGATGACTTTGTGAACACACTTTGAAAGTAGGAATTCATCAAGTTGGCTTTGTCCGAACTGTTTGTCAATAATTCGCCATTTTCGCTTCGTAGTGGAATAACTGTTGATATATTGCCTTGAACTTCCCTTACGTGTGACAAAAAAAACTAGTAGTAGTACTCACTAATAAATACAATGAAAAAATACAATGAAAAAATACAATAAAAAAAAACAATGCAAAAAAAAACAAAAAGATATATACACTGAAAGCGACAGCTAAGAAGGAGACAGCAGCAGTTCAGTATTAATTGTTTATACTTTATACAGGTAGCACACATCTTGCATTCTTACTAAAAATGGGATTACTCTTCATGATTACACAATATTCATCTTTATATTTTAATATTAACAGAAAAAATATAAATAAACCAACTGGTATTATGACATTCACTCCACCAATCTCATAACCTTGTGCAAATGGAAAACTACGATATTGTAACACTACAGTGATTTTACAATAAATTCTGATAGGTATATAATGTTTTAAAATAGGTTCAATCACATTTGAAGCGTCACAAATTGCACATTCTAGAGAAGGGCGTTGCCATGGAGGATGTATTGACAAATCGGAAACGAATGAGCGAAAAACTGGCAAATAGAAATTTAAGTGATGGATGCGTACTTGAAAAGGCGGCTGACAACTGAGGTTATTTTCGTATTTAAAGGTTAGCGGGTAGAAATTTGGGAAGTAATAGTGCTGATAAGGGCGCGGTGGCTTTGGGAGAGGAGAAATGGAGAGAAACCAGGCGTCGGCATTAGCCTACTATTGACGAAAAACACCGAAGGAACCTAAATTCAACGTCCCATCCGACGGAAGGAGCACTATATTTAAGATGTTCCTCAGGTGGCACAGGGATCGATATCTCGTGAACAATGCATAAAGTAATGGGGATCGGAAAAAAACTCCCTACAGGGATTCAAACCCGGTTTCTTAAGGACGGAAAGCAAGTATCCTAGCCATTAGCCCAAACCGATCCCCAAAGAAATGTACAATAAATCATACAGTGAGAGAGCAATATAGAGAGTGGAGGAGGAGGTAAGGCGGATCACGGCGAAGTAGATAACCTAACTAGAGGGCTGTTTTGTAGGCTCTTCGTGCGTTGTACATGACAAAAGAGAAGCAGGAAGCGAAGAAATACAATATATTTGATAAATTGTCCAACAGAAAGTAACTTAAAAAATTATTATTATAGGGATTAGACAACGACGTTAGTTTTTGGATCAGGAAATTCTGATGCGATCGCGGACAAAGTGTTGATTTACCAATAAAAATGGGCGACAGATAATGTTGGAAACATTCCCTCGATAACAACTCGGTAAACAGTGTTAAATATCATTAATCGACGTCAATAACACCAAAAACAAAACTGCACTCAATAGACGTACGTACACACAATAAGGAAAGCGTCAGAAAATACCCTAGACGTATTCAAACTTCGCGAAACCGCCTCCAATTCACTGCGACGTTGCCATTTTTCCACCAAAATCTTTAACATTTTTACGAAAATCTATAAAACGGTTATTTTTCATTGTAGAACGACGATTAAAAGACGTGCGTACTTGCACGATTATCAGAAGTACGATGAAAAATAGCATTTGTTACAATATGGCGTAGTTGTTAAAGTTTAAATTATACTGAGTAAGGTCAGTTTTTGTTGCGGTAGCCCCCCACCGCGTGGGTCGGGGAGAGAGGCCAGCGTTGGGCCGAGTGCCCGAGAAAGGGTTACCCTTACCCGAGAGTGACCCTTCGCGAGGTGCATCACACCCAACTGGCGTATACCTGGGACATGGTCCCAGAAAACTACCTTTAACCGATATAAACCAGCTCAAATTTGAATTTAAGAGTGAACATTCTTCTTGACTTTCCTCTCCGAATTTACTCTTCTCCCTCTGCCATCTAGATGCGAGTATCCCACGGAGTTAGCCCTTTATTAATTGGTGGATTAGTCCAGTAATAAGTTGTCTACCTCAATGTAAATTCTACCGTTAATTCTAATCTAAAACTCCAAACCTGGTTTCGTTCACTAATTTAACCTTGCTTACCTCAACATTTTTGCTCATATTAAAATTATCCACATTCTTCCGCAGATATTCAATCATAGTTTCCTCCATTTCCGCCACTCCAGACGTCTCCGTGGACACAGTGCTCACGGCCTGCGCGGTGGGAGGCAGCGTGGAGTGTGCTGTCGGCATCTGCAGGATGTCCCGCACTTGCGCCTTGATGCTTGCTTGGAGGGACTGGGCCGATCGGAAAGACAGCTGCCCCAGTCGACGGCAGCAACCGTGAAGAAGGTGGGGAATAAGACATGGGGGGAGGGGAAGGAGGTGCAGGAGGGGTTTATTAACAGTAGTAGCAGAAGGTGGAAGGGGGGATAGACAGGTGGAGGGGGAAAGGGGGAGGCAAAGACAATGACCAGGGGAAGTATGGGTGATTGATGTTCACCATGGCGTCCAGTGTTAATTTTTTTAGTTTGCTTTTCATTTTTTGTGTTAATTACGCTTGCATGAATATTAGCGAGAGACCGTTTCCATTTCTGCCATGGAGAGGGAGGTGACAGTAGGTGCAAGTTTTGAGGTAATGAGAGAGAAAAAATGGCAAACCCATTTTGGTTACTTAATGACAGTAAAGAGAAGTGTATTATTGCTAATCTAATTGTGGAGCCATAGATATTCAAAGTGGAAGAAGAGATGTTTCCCAAAACCTTTGAGGTTGAATTCCGCTCTCTGATTTCTGATCTGATTTCTTTCATCACATAATAGTCACAATACACTCTTTTTTAAGTCCTGCGCGAACATGGCAAAATATATTATCACAATTCCCTCTGAGAATTTGATCAGCTTATGTTGACCAAGGAAAAAATACAAAAAAATAAAAGCAGAAAGTACAATTTAACATATGAATATCAAGGAAACTTTTCCTTCAAAATGAGAAAAAATACCAAAACCTTGTTAATGACTTCGTTTTAGATACGAGGTTTACACTCATTGCATTTAAGCGGTGATTAGTTTTATAAGCTAGTCTTTGAATGGGAGAAAAGAGATGTATTTATAGAGTGACTTGCAAATATGTTCCAACTCCCCATGCTAATGGAAAAACCAAATGTACTGAAAACATCCATCCTTAGAGGAACACTTGCAATGGCATTCATCTTAGGTAAATTCTTCTCGAATTTCACACCGGATACGGATTTCCAAAGCAACCAGCGTTTCGATGGAAGACTTTTCCATCGCATTCAGAGCTGATGATGTTCATCAGCCCCTTTAAATCTCTACCAATTTTTTTCATATCGCACAAACAACAACTTACACAAAATAAAATTAGTCGATTAATTTAATGTTGACTATAGTATGAAATTAATGTAGCTATAACATGTCACAAATCGATTAACGAGGCATGTTACTGCATGATGTACACTGTTCAAATAACTAATATGAAGAGAAAGGTAGCAGCGTATGCTCCAAGCCTATTCTTTCCAGTTATTAAATGTGGCGAAATTCTATGGATAAATGTAACTGTTAAGGAGAATATGATGAATAAAATGGTAACTTAAAATAAGACATCAAAGCCTCTCAGAGATCAGTATTGACAGTTCTGTTTTCCACCTCCTCGAGGAAGGTCGGAAACGACTAAACATTTGGAATATATATACAAGTGTGTGAACATCTTTTTTGGTAGGCACTTAGCATATTTTTTAACAATTTTTACCTAGATTTCGTTATATAATGGCATGCAAATAGTTTCAGTAATTTTAAGTTCAATCATCATTACTACACCAGCCGTAAATAAATTATCAGCACCATAACATGCAACAAGCAAATTAAATAAGATTAAAAACTGTATTTCAGCCTAGAAATCTGTTATAAACTGTCTAGCGTTTTCCAAAAAACATTTAACATTTATTTGAAAGCATTTATAAACGTACAATTAAATCTTCTTTAAAATGACACCAAACACGTCGTTTTACTGCCCTAGATTCAAACATTATGCATGTTTTAATATATTGCTGTATTTCACGGAATTACGGCTATTTCCTACTTTCACGATTTACTGTCGACGGCTGAATCTTTTCAACGTTGGCTTTATCTCATTTTCGACGACATAATGAAACAAAAATGAAATTTCCTTTCAAATGACAGCAACCACGTTATTTTACGCCGCTAGATTAAAACACAATGCATCGTTTAATATAAAGCAGTATTTTAGCGTAATTGCGGCCATTTTCTACTATAACCTTTTAATGTCGAAGGCTGTATATTTTGAACGTTGGATTTAATCTCATTTTTAAAAGAAGATTTAATTTTTTTAAATACTGCCATATTTTCAAAGATGCTTAATTTTTGAACCTAGGGATGTAAAATGACGTGGTGGGCGTCATTTTAAGAGAAATTAAATTCTACGTTCAAAAATTTCGTCAAGACTGAGAGAAAATCCAACGTTAAAAGATACAGCCTTCGGCAGTAAAAATTAGCCGAAATACATCAAAATACTGCAAAAGCTTATAACATGCATAGTGTTTGAACATAGGGGCGAAAAACCAAGTAGATATCGGCATTTTAAAAGGAAATTTAACTCTACGTGTATCATTTCGTCAAAAATGAGATTAAATCCAACGTTGAAAAGACGTTAACAACGTTGAAACGACGAAGATGAGAGACTCGGTGTGAAACCTGAAAGTCCACTAACATCATCAACCGCCGGGAAACCCTTAGATCTTTCATCAAATTAACTTATCATGATTTCACAGATAATCAACCTGATTCTCTATCCTATATATGTTTTCAAAGAGTCTCTACCTGAAGATGACATGAACACGACAAAATGCGTTGTCTTTTATTCAGGAAACAAATAGGATTAGGCGAAAGAAGAGACTAAATTCTCAATCTCGCTCCGAAAATGAAAGACATGTATGTATCCATATATTTTGATGCTGTATCCCGATGAAAAATATTGAGGAAAACTGTCACCGTTTGCAATGTTTTTATGAGATTTTCATTGTGGAAAATGGGCATTGGTGTACGGAGAATATATTTTTTTTTCGGAATTCTCGCTGAAATTTGAATACATCGTTGTTAAATTTGATCATATTTGGGGTTATAGTTATGTTTGAAGATGGGAAGCCCACTTCAATGCGACGAAAGATGACAAATCAAGATGGTGGACTATCGACCACACGAAAATCTCCTAAATACCGCCTCCTTGGTTATATTTCAACCTCCTCGAAATTCCCGCAGAGCCCCGATCATCCATTAGCCGCGAGATGGCTTGTTCATCGACAGCAGAGAGGGGGTAACGCGAGACGGAACTCCCGTGGAGGGTGCACCGCTCGGAAGCCGTCCGTCGACGGAATTCGTGGATCGGCGGCCAGATCAGAGGGATCCGTGAGTGTTTTGTGTACGTGTGTGTGCGTGCCCACAGTCCATCATTAATTGTTCCCCTGGACCAAAGGGGTGTGGGGGGCTTCGCGGCGATCATTTCATGCCCATCAATGGTCTCTTGATGCCTCGCCGGGACTCAGTGATTTGGGATGGACCTTACAAATTACTCCCGGCTGGAGAGATAGCCGTCCTTCAAGATCCGGTGCGATAATGTCTCCTATTGGATGATTGAGGAGCCCTCTGTGAGCGAGGGAGGGAAATTTATGTGTATATAAAACCTCCCCAACCCTAACCCCACCCCCGGCCTCACGAGGAGTTTGAAATGTACTGGAGGCGCTAATGTTGGAGTATTCTATACAAGGTAAAAATTCCGTCATCTCAGTTTGTCTAATTTTGTCGCATCGAAGTGGGCTTCCCTTCTTAGAACATTATTATCATATTATGACGTGATGTATGTAGTGTGTAGCAACCGGCGTCACACAAGGAAACGTGATCGGCACCCAGTTGTTCCTCATTTATGTAAACGAAAATAAAATCTAAAGCAAGTAGCAAAACTACAATGATTGTGGCCATCTACCGAGAAATTGCCACATATGTTGACTTCAAAGTTCTCTCATCGGACCATAACAATGTTTACTGGTGATTTCTTGAGTAGGCGTCAAACAGGCGTGAGTTATGCTAGGTTTTTAATTACTTTTCGGTAAAAAGCTTACCTTTTTAAGTATTTATTTCCAACGAATTCATTCTATATTTACGAAAATAAATCGGCCGTAAGATTTGCGTGAAGAATTTTGCTATGAGTGTGAGTATGAATAAGAATATTCGAATAATCCATGAATTCTCCAACTGATACTGGGTTTTTCTCGAGCTTATATATTAACCAAATACCTCCCCCAATCTACCCGCCTGTCTCATAGCCCAAATGACCCCACCTGTGAGTGGCATATCCTAATAACTTCAATCGTTATGACCAGGTTGGATAGTAGTACACTACTTGTGGCGCAATATTGTAGAAGTTATTGCAGAAGATTAGTGGCGTCTATCTGCGGCGCAACACCTTTTTGCTATAAGTAGCAGCTACAAAAATGTTTGTATCTTGTAGCTGTTTTCTACAGCGACTTTGCCAAATCACTCGGTAAACTACGAATTGAAATATGATTTGTACAAGGGCCGTCATTGAAATATCTGTTCTCGAAACATTTTTCAACTCTTGGATTTTAAATTATAAGAGCAGAAACTTACGTTGATTAAGCAAATATCATAATATATAAATTATATTGCTTCGAGTGCTTATGCTTACAAAAATAAATATTGTTGATCATATACCATCTGGTCTGAAATAGTAATTTTCACTTAACATCGTCCTAGGGGATATTCATGAAATATGCTCCTTTAAACGTCGATTTTAAACCGATTTTTGAAATATCAATAGTAGAAATCTTAACTACAGTGGTGACAGAAAAAACAACACTTAACTGTAGATGAGTAACAGTTGGAAACTTAAAGTAGATGACCGCTACTAATTGTCAATAGCTGTAATTAAACTACTTTTTTTATCCAATTGATGCTTATAGAGTAGCTGTTTCTTTTTTTTGAGGAAGCAGCGAAAAAGCAGCTGGCCACAATTTTCGTAGCTTATCCATCCCTGATTATGGCTGAAAATAATCGAAGGCTTGACATCGCTGTGACGGAATCATCTTTGGAAACTCAGGCGCCGGAATCGACGCCGGGTTTCTCTCCACCATTCCTGCATTTCCCATTATACTATTCTTCCCTTACCAATTAACCCACCGGTCCTCAACGATGCGATTGGCCTCAGGTGTCGGGGGCTTGCCTCCAAATAACCAACTGGCCAACCAACAATTAAATATGCTATATTTTCATCGCGTTCTCAATGATGAAGAACACCTTCCGTCGAAAAAAAATGTTACAACGACTTCGCAAGCAGAGAGAGCGCATCTTCAACTATTGTTATTTTTCTCACTGCTTCTCATCCTCATGTTCTTGTTTAAGAATTTAAAAAATTTTATTGGACATAGTGCTCTTCTAGTTCTTAGGGCAATGAATCTTTTTCTAATCCTAGTTCTTTTAAAAAAATGTTCAATCCTTCTTCTCTCTCATCGGCGCTAACTAAACATTCTCCCCTCCATAATCCGTTTTCACATTCGTCTCCTTCTTATCAATACGTCCCCATTCCACATTTTTTGCCTTCTCAGTACCTTCGCAAACAGTTTCCACCCCATCCTCTGCCACATCTAACGCTTCCTCGTCAGCCCTCACTACCCATCTCAACCTCCCTATTTTTCTCCAGACCCGCGTCTCAAAAGCCCACAGTATACGCACATCCTTTTAAGGCAATGACCTATCTCCGAACTATACACAGACACTCTCTACAGTAAGCAGTTACCTAGTATTTTCTTAATGTCTTTGACAAGAGACCCCCTTATCTATGAGGAACATTCATAAGATTTATTTCTCATATATAGTAATGTAGAGTACACGACAAAATAATTCCTCAAGAACTCGAATCCATATGTGGTATGTGTCAACCTTAGAAATTTAAAATTGCCATTCAAAAGTGATAAAAATTTGAAAAAGTCACATTTTCCAAACCGAAATCTTGGTGGCTTGACATCACTGCATTTTATCGCTTGTATGATCTACATGTATAGGTTCGTGAACGTGAATGTTCATATCATAGTAGATCATTGTCTTCTGCAAAGGAAATTAAAGCGATAACTTCGTCAAATTAAGAAAACAAAGATATTCTTCGTATTCCTTTAAGCGATACCGTTCCGTGAGGTCATCTCCCTGGCTCCCATGACGTAGTGTTTCTTCGCCGCCAAGCGCGTGTAATTTTTAAGAGGAAGTATTTCAAAATAAACATTGATTTCCAATTAAATTCATGTATATTTAAGACTGCGTACTTCAAATAAAAAGAGTTATTAGTAAATATGCATGTTCCCCATTCCCATTTCCTCGAAAAAGCTCCCCAGCCAATGGAATTATTTCATTGTACGCTGAATGTTTCTGCTACAAAATCCATTCTCCTCCAAACACAATCTCCAGTTCCTGAATTTTTACATAGTTATAGAAAATCTGGATATAGAGTATTGAGGTTCAAATTTATCATATTGGAAATGCTGTAAGAGATATCAATTTTAAACTTCTCTCAATCAAGGATAAATATCTCAGTCACTCAGTGATTCAACCCGAATGTTGGTTTGGATAGGTGAGGATAGAGCTCACCCCAGACTAAGCCACAGGCGTGTGAACTTCACACATTCAGGGTAGGAGGGCCAGTTCCTTTCCCTGGGCCACCTCGCACTCCGAGGATTTTTTCAGGGAGCCCGGGACCCTTCAATCAGTAGCCAAGCGCTCTACCCACTAGGCCACCACGCTCCCCCAAAGATAAATTTATGTTCCAAATAATGTTAGACGGAAATGGCATATTTATATTATCCTTGAAATGGGCATCGCACCGGGGTTTTTGAAAACGAGCATTTACTTTCTCAATGGAAAACGGCTTCGTACGTTAGTATATATTATACAGTACATTGAAACGTACACATTAATTGACGCAAATTAAATATCCCACATAAATTTAATAGATATATATATATATAAAATAAATTAAATCGTTTTTTTTCGTACTTAGTTTTTAAAATATACCTAATATTTAATAAATTATTCCGTTTAAATTTACTTTAACAATAACAAGCAAATTTTCCCGGTTTCCGGGAAAAATATACTGAAATCGAATATAATTCAATTGAGTATAATTTGCTATTGTTAGGTTTTTTTGCTGATCTGCGTGCGAGTAATGATGCACCATACGAGGAGACACTTCAAAATTTCAAGGCCAGGATGTCTCTATTAGTATTAGAAGTATTAGTATTAGAAGTTAGTATTAGTATTAGTCTCATAGACGTTCTAGAACTACGACTTATATGTTTCTTGGGTTTTCCGCGTCTTGCTAGCTGGTTCGAAGGTGGCCGACGTTTCCTCTCCTTTGCCGGAGACTTCCTCAGGGCTACCCAAGAAACATATATAAGTCATAATATGGACCGCGAAAGTTTTAACGACTTGACGTTCTAGAACTATTTTATCAGCTGTGAAAAACACGTCTAAGCCATCAATGACACACATTTTACCAGAAACCAATCGAGATAGTAATTGATCGATGAACGAGACCATCGTTTGATGAACAAATAGGAACATCTCCTTTAACGTTTTTCAGTCCATTAAAAAATATGGTCTTTTTTCTAAAATCAAAATTTCCACGTTTACAGTGGTACGCAGTCACGCGCACGGGTGCAAAGATGCACACCAAAGATAGCGAAATTCGGCATGAAAAAATTATTTGACTCGGCTGATTTTTTCATGGCAAATTTCGCCAAATCTGGTGTTCGTTTTTCAAAAGTACAAAGTATATTTTTAATTTTAACCATATGTTTCGAAAAAAGACGTTCATAATAGCCATTTAGCGTAAAATTTATAAATAAATTTTAATTAAACCTTAATTTAATATAATTTAAAGTATTAAATGTATTTAACCTACACATTTTTAGCACAGGTTAAATAGGGGACGCAAAGGTTTTTGTCCGAAATGATTACACTTACACTGTGTCTTCGCGTGTTACATCGCACAGTGGGCCAAAATCCAAAAAAGCTGACCAAAAGTCGAAAAATGAAGTTCGCGTAAACCAACCAAAAACAGGGTATTTATATTATTAAGCATATACTCTTTAAGATAGGGTACTATACAGAGCATAGAATATGCCATGAAAAATTTTACAGCTGGTCAAAGTAGAGCATTTCAGGGTGATTTTGGCGACCGAAATTTTTCTGTGGAATATAGCAATATATAACGCTTTATTAAAGAATCGTTATTTGTAATGATGGTTTTAAAGTATTTTGATCCCAAAAATTGATCTTTATTGCATAAATGGAGATAAAGTTTGTTCCGTTTTATTTGTTTTTTAATATTTTTATAATTTTTCAAAAATTGTGCTGTTTTTTCATTAAATTTTATGTTTAACGTTAATTATCGTTTTTATCGACATCAGGCTACACGGATTTATCTGCACTGTGTGGTAGAGAAAAGCATATAGAACAATGTTCAGAAGGAAATATTTGCGATAACTTGCGATTCTAATTTTAACAACCATTTTTATTTAAAACCACCCCGGCCACTCGGGCCACAGTGGCGGCCACTAATGGGGTCTAAGCGAAGCAAGTATACAACTTCCGAGCAAAAAGACGACGGAATGCCAGTTCAATGACATTGGTAATTTGAATAGATGTTTTATGAATAACTTTTCATATTGATTTTTTCACATTCTACTTAAATGGCTAAATTCAATGTAAATCTTGTCGCAAATTGAAACTTCTCGCTACGTTGGTGACTGGCGATTCCATGATGAGGAGGTCGTTGGGACGTTTCTCAGCAGAGTGATGGGCTAAAACCTCTTTGAAATGATTTTCTATGAATTGCGGATTTTCCTTAGGCATCTTGAGCAGGCTGTGGTCGAGGGATTTAGGGGAAGGCTCGTGGTCATGCACGTGCAGCGGCATGCACCCACGCCAGCTGGTTGAGGACTTGCGTCCCTCCGTGCTTGCTGGTCCCACAATGCTGGTTTTACAACCTTGCCAATAATGACTCTTTTCTACTTCCCCTAATCCATTGGTAGCTATCTCAAGTAATGCTTTTTACACCTTTTTTGCCTCTTTTTGCAGACTCTTGGCGCCACTTGTTCCGCCAAACGGAATGCTTAGTTAGTTTCCTTAGGGGTTTTCTGGTTGTTTTCGCGTACCACATGCATCAGTTGTCCTAGAGAGATCGTCGAGTGAACATCCACTGTGAATGACTGCACTGTGGTTGCACAGATGTACCAAAACCAGGATGTGGCACCACAAACGGTGGTAACACAGACGCTGTTTTTCGGACCCTAAATTATCAGCTAATATTACCGGTAAGAGAAACTGACGACTATTTCAAATTAAAGAAAACATCGCTGCTGAAGTTTAGTGAGATTTTCAAGTTAATTAAAAATTTTTCAGGGCTTCATGAACAACTGATTTCAAGGTTTTCAAATATTTTGAAAGCAATTTCAAGCAGTCGAGCACTAAATCACAGTGAGTTCAGAAAATAATGTCTAGCAACAGCGAAATTATACGTGAAGCAATATCCTTGGTATTATATGCCACCAACGGTGCACAAGCTTCTGATTCATGGTGCATATATATCCAAGAAAGCAATTTTGGCCATCGGGCAGCCTCCAGAAGATGCCTTGGAATCAAGGATTAAGGATATTAGGAAATTACGGCAACACAATACGCGGAGGATATCAAGAGAGGCTACTAATAAATATATATTTCGGAGATTGCTGTTCACCTCTGATCCCTTGATATCTTCAATTTCATTTCAAAATAGTAAATCGAAGGAAGATTTAGATACAGAAGTGAAAAAACTAATTGGCTATGGGAATGACAAATGTGAAGATGAGAGTGATGAAGAGTCATCAGAGGATGAGTGACACTTTTTATCAATATTATTATTCAAAATATTTATTCAAGTTTTTGATAATAATATTATTGAAAAATGTTTGTTTAATATTAAAATTTAAATAATACATTATCATGGTCTCTGCCTCTGGCTTAAATTTATGTTGAATCCTGATCCCAGTAGTGCGACAAAAGTATAGCAAAATGAAAATGACTGGAACATAGCCAATTTCATACTAATTTTGCAATAAAAAATTAATTAAATATTTATTTTTTTGTGAAAATGTAATCTACTTAAGCTATAGCTAAAAGTTGTAGACATTTTAACTTGATGCAAGTTCATTTTCAATTCCTCCCATTCCGTTGCAGTAGTCATAATTTGTTAAAATGTATTATGCATTAAAATTCTGCTTGGAAAATTTTTTTACGGATTTTATAGCTCCTAGCATTATTAATTACAGTATTTTGATAATTATCACAGGAAATTTTGAATTAAAATTAGACCACTCAACCATCGAAATTAAGCTGTCATTGCATATTTAATGTTTATGCAATTAATAGTGCTGTATCCGTAAGATATATTGAAAAAATAATGATAAAATCATGTTTATCAGCCCAAAATACCTTAGAAATGCATTTCATGTTGCATATGGACAAGTAATTATTAGAGTTATTAATTTTGGCCAGCTTTTTTTTAGTTTGGCCCACTGTGCATCGGCTCTAATTCGCGGTTTCTGACGGTCACGTGCTTCATGGCTTCTGTGGATACAACTTTCTTCAGTGATGCCTGGATGTGTAAACTGTATTCATCTTATGCTGCCGGGTTACCAAACGACGTTCCAATGGGAACTTCATAACCGTCACCAGCAAACTTCTGGGAACCATGATTGGTGTACAGAAATATGACGAAGAAAGTTGCTGAGAAAAAGGATGGAGAATTCTGAGAAAATTAATTGCACTGGTGGTTTAGAATATAAAGGAACTTGTTAAAGGTTGTTCGGGCTTCCCACCGGGTTAAACTCTCCATCTCTGCCGACGTTTCGATGTATGTGTCGTCCATCGTCATCAGGCCATGACATGTCCAGTCAGGCCCTGTGCATCGAAACGTCGGCAGAAATGGAGAGTTTAACCCGGTGGGAAGCCCGAACAACCTTCAACATCACCAGACGCCGGGAAAACCTTAGATCGTTCTCGTAAGGGAACTTGCTCCGTCTCCAGGTCACCAGGGAAAAATAAATGAGGCGAAGAAAGCACCGGAAATAACTCTTTCACACAACGGAATCATATGATTTGGGTTACCACCACGACTTTTTAACTGGCGTAACTCAACAACCAGGATAAGCCGACCGTGGTTAGATCGGAATTGTATGTATTACTGTATAATATATACATTAGTATATATTATACAGTACATTGAAACGTACACATTAATTAAATAATATATATATATATATATATATATATATATATATATATATATATATATATATATATATATATATATATATATATATAATAAATGAAATAGTTTTTTTTCGTGCTTAGTTTTTAAAATATAATATTTAATAAATTATTACGTTTAAATTTACTTTAACAATGACAAGCAAATTTTCCTGGTTTCCGGGAAACGAAATAATTTTAAAATCTGACCACGGTTGACGCTAACTGGCGTTACCACTACAAAATGCACCCAGCGACTGGCCTAACCGGCGTAAGATGAGCGTCGTGGAAACAGGGCATATCTACCGTCCTTTGTACTCAAGATGGCGGCAGTGCGCCCTCTACCCGAAAATTCCTCCGGGCTCTGCTTTACATCTAAATGGGATTGATGGAGTGGTGCGATAGACCGCACAAGCGGGTGGACCGGTCCTACCCCATCCCCTCCCTCCCACCGACAGCGGAGTGATTACGTTTCTCGGGAGCGCTGAGAGACGAAGATAACGACACATTTTTTGACGGCCGAGGAGTGGAGATACAGTCGCCATTGTGGGGGTGGAGAGCAGATAGAGAGGGTCCAAGGTGCTGGGGAATGCGCGGTTGGAGTAGGGAGGTGTTTGGAAGCTGAAGATATTCGTGATACGATACTCTCGAATCAGAGTCTGTATTTAGAGGAGGAGTGGGTAAGGTTTCACTTTATTTCGATCAGGTGATAAACATGAATCAATAGATAGTTAACGGAGCAGCACAACAACACAAGTAATTCCATCAAAAGAAGTATCCCAGCGACGCAAGCTAGAAAGCTACGAAGCACTCCATTGAGAAACATATTGGGAGCATGCTCTTATATGGCTGTGGGCGATGGCATTGGCAGAAGAAATAAAAATTTGAAAGCAGTAGAAACGTAATGTAACCGAAATATGATGAAGATAAAATGAAAATTTAGATAGATGAATTATTGGGGAATTAGGGCGAAATTGAAACTATTCCACCTAACTCCTTGTGATGATATGATACATGCAATGATACATGCAATTCATAAAATACAGACATTATATATGTTGAAGGCAAAAGAAAAGAATATTGTCAATTTTATGGAACAAGGAGTTGAGATCAGCAATTTAAATTTTGTCAGTGGAAATATTCACAATCAGGAAAGAGACGAGTTTGTACCAATGTACTTTCTCGTCATAATTTTTACGCAAATACATTAAGCATGATAAAATGTGCAATGTTAACAAAAATAGGACAGAGAAAATATTTAATGGCAAAAATGAAGGAAGAATCACCAATGAAGTCCTACGAAAGGTTGGGAAGGAAAGATTTGTAATTAAAAATCTGCGAGGCGTTGGTGACACACTTATTGGAGATATTCAGCGATATGTCCAACAGAATCATGAAAACGTTAATGGAAGATAAAATTATTGCAACGAGTTATCGAGGAAGACCAAGAATGGCATTCAAAAGGCAGCACTTGACGGAAGTTAAACCGAAAGCTGATTAAGGAATTAAACTGTCGGCGAATAGAAGAATGGAGGGGAGAGATGATTGCTGCATTAATCTAAGGATTGGTGAATGTTGAGAAGATGATGATCCAAAGGATGGAGGAATTCGCCGTCATACCTATTCTACCAAATAAGTAGTAGGTGGGATAACCAGTTCAGGCCATAGAATTTCCCCAACAGTGAGGGATCCTCTATTGCGAGTTCATAGTATTAGTATTGGGATCTGTAGGGTGCGCCAAAGGGATTGGTCTTTTTCTGCACCTCTACACAACTGAAGTAAATTCAGAGAAAGAGGTTTATGAATGACTTGATATTTACCTCATCTGAATTATAAAAGTACCATTAGAATACTACTCATAAAAGGAATGACATATTATCCAAAAGACCGATGCGTTTTAAGAATTAAATGACTCGGCTCATATTGTACGTCCATGTACGGCCATCAATGTACGTCTCGGTTTATGTCACACTCCGTCAGTACATTTGGTATACTGAGAGTGCTGTCACGGTTATCTCACCGATGCGGTATTTTCTTTTGCGTATAGAGATTTTGCTTGGTCCAATGCTGTGTCTACGCGTGTGTGTATGTAACATGAGTCTGAAGATACATTGCGTGTTCTCCACAAAACAACCTTTTTTAATAATTCCCTTTTCAAATATCCTATCATTTGCCACCCTTAAAAACCGAGAAAAATTCGTGATCCTCTTCAGCACATTATATGCTCTTCTTTAGCTTTCCTCAAACTTCTTATGTTCACTCCTAGTGAATGCAGCATCTGTTGGAAGAAGAATGGACTTAAATTCCAATAATGTATTTAATAATTGCATAATGCATTTGTTTTCCTTTCCCACATATTTTTTACCCATCCACCTCACACATGCATCTAAAAAGCCTCAATTCCACGTTCATCCTCCTTTTGCATACAACTATTAGGGCTTTCGCTAACCTTCTCTTAACGTGTAAGTTCAAATTTCCCGGCATCCTTTTCTTGTCTTCTTCGTAAACTCTTTGTCTGCTAATTTAATCCTTAGATTTATGTCATTACTCCTAAGCCCACAGTTGGATGAGAATGGGAAGGGGAAATTTTGCAGGTATGTACTTCTCTGTATGGTTGGTCGGGAAAAAAATGTAAGAAGAAATTATGGGACAGAGTTTGTAGTTATGTAAGTAAGTGAAGGGTGTTGGGATTGATGAGGGCTGAGGTATAAAAAAACATATAAGGTGGCTAATTAAAAATGAGAAGAAGAAAATATTTTAGGGTGGAAATAAGAGGAGTAGCAAGTATGTTTACTGGAAATTTTATCAAATTTGTAAAAGGAAATTGTGTTTCAGGATGAAGTGGAAAATGTAGAACGCCCGTTCGAACCCAAATGAATCGCTTGAAAACGTATAATAAGATAGAGAGTACCTATGGAGCAACTTTTCGCATCCACGTCAACCCGCTGCTAATGTTCTGAGCTATGGAAACGTGATATCACCAGCATCAAAGGACACGGATGGGCATTTCCTCCTCAGAATTAAACTCTTAAATTCAGCGTCCGCATCTTGGTGCTAAGCCTTTCTGGATTTTTTTCAAATAAAAATACTGTTTACCTAAATTTTTAACAAACCATGCTGCTTCTTTTCTGCATCCATGTTTCCTGCACGTACTTTCCAAAAGTCACAAACAAGCACAAGTAACAACTTAAAGGGAGTGAAATCAACTTGGTGTTGTGGTTAATGCAATCACCTAACCATGCTAGGGACCAGGACCAGGGACCGACAGCTGAGGTCATTTGCGCCAATAAGAACAGGTGCACTGTTCCCTTCCCAGCAGTCCCCAACCGGATATACAATTAGGTATACCTCCAGGAGGAATCAGGACGTATAGTGCTTATTGCTTTATATTTTTTATCATTTGAAATATGAGATACTAGGTAACCCGTGCGAAAATTTCGCACTTTCACGCTATCAGGGAATAAGTACGTTAAAGAAACGGTGTAATTGGGTTTTAAATAGAGAAGAATGTGTATCATAAAGTATGTACTTTCTTTATACTTGTTTTCTTGCAAAAATATACAAAACATATGAATACAATACAGGAAAGAGAGTTTATCGAAACGTTTGAGTCAAATTAATGGGTAAATAGTGAAATTTGAGATTGAGATTGTATTTTTCGTCAGAAGCCGGTGATTCAACGTTTAAAATTATATTTCCTCATTTATCACTGTAGGTGCAGTATTAACGGAGCATATACGGAATGACAGAAAAAGACCTGTCTGTAATAATATGTATGATTGTTCTTTATTATGAGGCCAAATTCACTGAGTTTTGTGTGAAATAATATCTCGCTCAAACTACCTTAAAGATAGGTGGGCGTGATGTCAGAGGAGATGGATTGCTTGGGAGGGTGGAGGAAGGATGGACACCTGGCGTCGGCGTTAGCCTGCTCTCAACGAAAGACGCTAAGTTGTCCATGGTAAGAGGTCACATCCGAAGGACGAAGTGTACTCTCCACATGAAATCCAAGTAGGGATCTGGACTCCGCTGAAAAACCTCCGCCACTGCAGGGGTACGAACTCGGGCACTTGAGATAGGAAACACAGTACTTAAGTCACCGCAACAAGTCAGTCTATGGTCTTATAATTTAACTCATTTTTAAGGTATACGCTCTGAGTCTGAGTCAGGCTTCCCATAAATTTCACGCACTAATCTGACGAGAAGATGTCTGATTCCTGCTTCAGTATGCTGCAATGTCAGTATTACAGCATTTTTAAGTTATTTACACTATTGTACAAGAAACCACGTAAACTTTAATACGAAAGTGGTTTTAAGAACGTTCACTAAAGCCAAGCGGGTGGAATTATTCGAGTTCTCTTTCGCTCGAGGTGAGTGGGCCGCCTTAGCCATCAGATATGGCCCGTCCAATTCGGGGGAGTTAACAAGTCTCGGCGGGGTTCTCGCGTCCTGTCCCCGGGCCACATTACAGCTCCCCGACACGGCGCCTTTGGGACGGTCGGCTCACGGCCCAGAGCGGGGAAGGCCTCACGCGTAGAGGCGGCGATCTCCCGACTGGATATGCGGAGGGCGATGAGCAGGGGGTCACCAAGAAAGAGCGAGCACTGACACGAAAAAGAGGTAGTATTCGGAGGAACCGGAAATGAGCACCAATCAAGGAGTATGACAATGTCCCGCCGGGATTTCCATCCCGAGAGGGTTTCCCGTGAACTTTCGTTCATCTCTTCTCGCAGGTGTTCGGCCAATCAGCTGCGGAGGATCTCATCTTCTGGTCCATTCGGTGTCCCCCTTGCGTCCCCGTGTTCCGTCCAATCCATGCCCTCGATGGGGGGGCTACGACCCAGAAGCACCCAAATTCCCCTTTCTTCCCGCGTCCCCCCCCCCTACGCAACACCTTTACCCAGGGAAATGAAGAATTCTCTCGGTGAGAACCTTGCGGCACTCTCCGAGTAGATACCAAAGCGAGCAAAATTTGCGGCCGTGGGGATTAAAAAAATTGCTTTTCTGTCAAGCTTATTGTTGTTGGAAGCGATTTATATGATGGGCAAGGTCTACACGCCTTGCTAGCCCTGGAAGTCATTTGGAGGGTTCATTGATTATACAGGACATAGATGAGGAAAGTCCATTGCGTCACACGGAGAGTGATGCTGAACGAGGTAAAGCAAATTATTTGAAAATGTTGAAGATAAATGAAATGCGTCGCTTGACATATTCAGAAATGGAATAGAATTGGTGAGCGAGGAAGGGAGTGATGGGTTAATGAGGTAAAAGATAATCTTAAGAGATATTTGGAGTCTTGAGAACAGGAGGGCGAGTGTGAAGAAATGCATGAGTGTCACCGAAGATAGCAAGGATAGGGAATTATGGAGTAGGTAAATTATATAAGATGAGTCAGCTTTACAGGCCTATCACTGGAAATGAAATTTTTTTTACCCTACCTATACCGATAGGGTGATAATCCTTGCAAGGAAATGTACAAAAAGGTAATTTTTTGAGTTAAATTTAACGAAAACTTTTCAAGGATAAAGTCTTCCATCTGCCACAAGGCTGCTATACAAATGTTTTTGATAAAGACGGTTATTCAGTAAAGTGCATCTGGCCAAATTTCTGATTGAATATAGGTAAATTGCTATGACAAAACTGATGACTTTGTGAAATAAATATGCACATAAATGTAGCGAATGAATTAGAAAATGAACATTTGAAATTATAATTATGAAACCATGGTGTAAAGTGATCGACGAATCGAATTTTTTATTTATTTATCGGTTACGGAAGCTTTTGTATCATTGCATGAAAATTGGGATAGTGTTCAATGGGCATTTCGAAATATTGCGAACCTTAATATCCTGAAAGAAGGTATGTTGTAATAAATTTCAGCTCTCAACCATTTTTTTAAGTAGACAAAAAGCTAACATTACATTCAACAAAGCATTTTACATCACATAGGACAAATCTAGGGGGAAAACAGCCTCATTTTTTTATTCCAACGTGTAATTGATTCTCCAGCTTCAATATTGGGTCTAATTCAATCCACCTTCAAACTCTCCCGCCTGTGTCTCTACATTATTAACTTCATACTCTTACCCATCTTGCATCAGCAATCATGACAAAAATTCAATTAAGTTCAGCTGTAAATTTCCAAAATGCCTGAAGAGGGTTCCACTGTCAAACGATATACCTAAGTACCATAATTTCATTTTCGTGATGGTTATGAAAAAACATTCAGCATACTCAAAATCGTATCGTTTAAAAGGCTGAATCGTATTTCATGAATGCGTCGAATAATGTTTTCACTATTAAAAATAGAAAAAGGTTTGATACTTTTTCCATTTGAGTCTCACATTTGACTATCAATCACGGCAGAGTCGAGCGTTTCAAGGAAATACCGGTGGTGGAGCTAGAATCAATTAGACATTGTTTTCATCACTAAGCGAGATTAAACTTGGAACTTGATCAAGGGAAAATAAAAGTACGGAGTTTTTGTATTACACATAACGCACTAATTAAGTTAGTATGGAGTTCTACAGGTTCTGAACAGGCGCCGGTCAGAAATTGAAACGGCGAATTTGATCGTATGAGAGGGTTCATCCGAGACCTTCAGAATTTAATTTTGAGTGTACTGAATTGAGTCCGATTTTCAGTACTGAAATGAATGCTGTTTAAGGTGGCTGGAGTGATAAGCATGGGTCATTGAGTGGACATTTTAATAATTTTGAAGTAAGTCGAAAAAGATTCTTGGACCACATTTCACTTAAGTACGTTGTAACTTACCATACAGGCCTAATTCCTCCCAGCCTTCCGTGATGCCATTAGGCACCAGTCATGTAAGTGATACAAGAATTATATTTTAATTTTTTTCTTTAATTAAAGGATGTAAATACTAGATTTTCGGCGTGGTGTTCAACATTTAGACTAAATTATATGGAAATATGTCCCATTCGAATATAGGACTCGGCGTGACACCTTGATATTTGGTAGCAACAATTAAAATAATAATACATGTATTTTTTCATGCTTAGAAGAAAATCTGCTCATATATTATAGAATTACAACAAAATTACGTGTTTAAATAGCAATGAATTGCCAAAAATAAACAAATAAGTCGGAGGCTACTTTTTTCAATTTTATCACTGGATATTAATAATAAAAACACGTATGCAAAGTTTATCGCAAATCTATACATAAGCAAAAATAGCACCAACCACCTTTAAACAACCTCTAGAGATACTCCATACCTCCTTCCTCCGATTCCTTCTTCCTCCTTCCGACGCCAACAACAAAAACTTCGCTCCTAACCTCGTAGCTCCTAACCACTACAGTTCCTAGCTCGTTTTTCTCGGTAAGACCACCAGCAGAGTAGGAAATTCCCTTTGGTAGGTAGCAGTGTCAATGTTTTCTCGCTCGTAGTACATTTCCAATTTCTGTGTTCTAGGTATCAGCCCTTTGTCGGTGGACTTGATTAGGAGATGCGACAAACATCTGAGTTCAAATTCGTTACTTTATTAAGTTAGGTATCCGTCCAGTTAAGCCTTTATCACGTTAAGTGGATTGAACGATATTTGTTGAATTCGGAATGAATCTTTGTAATAGATGTCTCTCATAATGCTTATGTATTTACCTCTATGTACCAATTAAAGAAATCATTTAAACTATGAGTAAATGCCTAGAATGGCCTAGGTACTGTATAATATTGTATAAAGGTGGATTTACCCTGGAAAATTACTTCAGCAAGTTTCTTCTGCAAGAGCTTGAGGAGGATTTTAATCTGACGAAAACATTTTCATGAGTTAGAGCAGAGCCAGATTGGTTACTGTTTACACTTCCAACTATACCCTTCTGCAATCGACCTGCCAAAAAGTTTAATAGTTTGGCAAGTGGACTTGCAGAGCCGTTTACACCTGAAAATTACGTCAAAAATCGCTTGCTGCAAGTAACTTGCGCAATAAACTTTTCAATAAACCCCCATAAACAGTTTGCCAACGTCATCTTATACACCTTAACCTTTATGCTCTCGTAACGTGGAATTCTGATCATACCTTTATCTCTCTCCCCTGAACGCCAAGTGATGCCATTAGGCACCAGCACGCATTGACGCACTATCCTCGCTTTTATTTAAACTAATTATTCAGAAAATCCAATATTATTACAGGTGCTTCCACTCCGTGCTTTTTATGCTAAAAAATAATAAAGCCAGTCTCTCATTGCTCTTACATTAGATCCAACTTTTTATATTACAACTTTAAAAATTGCAATATTATTTCCGGCTTCCGAGAATTAATGAATGATGTACTATTTTGGTATTTTAATGTATTTTATTTATTCAGTATGATTTTAAAATAATGTTTCCATTTATTTTTGTCCGTACACTGCAATTTATTGTTTAGGGAGGCGACGGCAGCGAAACCTGGTAATGTCAGGATAAGCATAAGAGTAGGTAAATGCAGTGGGAATATAAAACCTGAGAAGTGTCAGCGGCAAAATTAGGACGAATAGAGTTAGGAATGAGTAGGTGGTGAATGAATGTGGGTTGGATTCTCCAGTAATAGACATATAAGAAAGGAGTTTGCTTCCCTACTTTGGCCATCTCGATAGATCGGGAGAGAGTCAAATAACGAAACAGCTATGTGATAGTAGAATGAATGGTTCGAGAGGAAAAGGTAGACAGCAAAAGTGGTGGGTCAATGTGGTAGAAGAGACTCTAAAGAGAAGGAATACAAGGAGTCTTAAGAATTGTAGTGCGTGTATGAAGCAATGCATGAGTGTAAGAGAAGCGAAAGTGGTTTGTAAGGATAGAACATTAAGAAAGAAATCATTAAAAGGCAGCCAGTTTTATAGGCCTAACTGCCAAAGCTAAACTCTTTGGCATTGCCAACCCCGAAAGATAATGGCGTGATGGACATATATGTATGAAATTTGAAGTCGATGTTCACTGTTTTCTATCGCTGAGCAAACGTGTAAGTCCCCGTTAATAATTTAGAATTTTTCCAAAAAGGCCTAACTGCCAAAGCTAAATTTTTTGGCATTGCCTCCCCCGAAAGGAAATGGCATGATGGACATATATGTATGAAATTTGAAGTCGATGTTCACTGTTTTCTATCGCTGAGCAAACGTGTAAGTCTCCGTTGAGAAATTCGAATTTATTAATTACCAAGTGAAAGAAGAAAGAGTGGAAAGAAACCCGGCATTTGTCTGCTCCAAGCAAATAGTTTCAAGAGGTCCACAGTTTAATGTCCAAACCGACGGACGGAGTGCAACACTTTAAAGTGACCTCCGTACAACACTCAGGAAGGGATAGGGGTGTCACTGAATAGGCTCCGCAATTGCTGGGTCTAGAACCTGGGGTTGGGAAGCAAAGTGTTCTACTCACCTCAGCAACTCGACTACCTTGCCCTCCGTCCCATCCCTCCTCTGTGCCCTGGGCGGAGCATCCGGCCGCCCTCTGAAGGGCCTAAGGGCTCAAAAGGGGCAGAGAAGAACGGCACAGATTATAGCTTTCAAGTTCGAGGGGGTTGAAAGGGCTGTGGAGAGATTGAACGAAGGGCGAGTAGGGACGTGTGCCCCCGCAAAGAAGGACGACCCTTTTGGTGAACGGCGCAGGGTCAAAGGTCGAAGGAAAACTCAAGCCTCTCCCCTCCCCCCTTTCCCGTGGACAAGGCCGTGTGATCCGGACGCCATTTAATAATTAGCTTAAGCTTCGAGTGGGTGGCCGCGCTTCAATTGAAATACGCGCGCAGTCAGTCACCCGGAGATATAAATTCCCCTCCGTCAGGCCCTCTGGCTGTTGCCACAGCTACCTTTATCTCTCATCTCCAGTTTTATCCACCACTCGGCGAGTTCTCCACGAAGCATTGCGGATTCCCCATCAATAACCTTTTACGCGTGGACTTGAAATTATTGGGCGTCGCTTTGATATTTCACGGAAGGGGAGGTGCGCATCTTCGCCGTAAGATTCAAGATTTGATGTAGATATCCGTACTTTATATTAGAGGAGACGAAGTGAATGGCTTTTCACGATTACGGACAGTTTGTAAACTTGTGGATTCTCTCTGCGTGCTCTCTTGATATCATCGTGGTACCGCATGGCTCAACCCTCACATCACGACGTTCGCAATAATACTAGCCGAGGGAGAGTCAAAGCGTCCACCTCTATGGTTGATACTTCACGTGGAACCGTGGCTCAAATGATCGTGTTCCGAGGAAGGGTTGCTATGAAGAGAGATCCTTGACATTCATTGTGAAGCGTATTTATATGATAGAGTTCGATTCAGCCGAAAATACGGTGATAATAAAAACACGCTAAAAGACAGTGAGAAATGTCAACCTGAACCAAGAGATTGCCGGAATCCTTAGGAATGTATATTTGGGAAAATACTCAATTCAACCGAAAATACGGCCATAAAAATACACAGAGAAAACTGTCTAGAGAAAAATCAATCTGGGCCGGTTTCTTTGGCTATCGAGCTCAAGTGTAGACCAATTACGATACCTAAAGATCCTGCTTAGTTATTACGGTAATTTTAGGACTAACTTTAGGGCCACTGTTGCTCACGTGGACGATTTCGTCCACGCTAACATAGGTTTCATATTTACTCGGCGCTCTTTCCAAATTAACTATCTTTCCCGGATGGGGGATCATAAAAATACGAATCATGTACCGTACTAACAACATATATTAAAGACTCATGTAATGAAAACGTGTATGCACCTGCTACAAAATTTTGGGCAGGCGTGGGACAGAGTATATACTCGTATAGAGGTAAAATGTGACTATGGTTGTAATTATTTGTTCGCACAATCGGCCATTTTCTTAGCCATTTCCATACCGGCCAGTCGGATCTAAGCAATGGCTACCCATAAGAGGGAAACGCTTTTTTAGGAAATAGGCTTTTTTTAATAGCTTATGATGTTCAAGGAGAACATAATTTCTATTTCTGATGTTCTTTTATGTGATGACGTAGGAGGCACGAGAACGAAATAAAGCGTCACCTTCTTAAAAATTGCTGAGAAAGCAAATTTACCAGTAGATTCGCGTTAAATAGGAGATCCGAAATCGGAGATCTGGAATCATTGCTTTACGTCAGGTATTACAGTACCATTTCAATAATTTAACCTTTGCACCAATTCTAAACATTTATTATTCGCCAAAAATCACTGTCTACACGGTGAGGCTTCCAAACATTACGCAAAAAAAAAGCTGGCTAAGAGCAGGGTGAATGTCCGCAACAAGCATTTCATAAAATACCTTACGTATAAACCAATTTGGCCTCTCAGTATATGCTCCGTGGTAGAGGGCTAAGGGGACTAAGCACCCTTACGATCGATCAACTTGTAAGGAAAAAATAGCTTGTGAAAACTTGTAAGGAAAAAGAGAGGAGAAACCATTACAAAAGAGGATAGATACACTACATCAAATATGCCGTGATTTACTAATATCTGAACGCGTTCACTTCAGCCAGGAATTCGGGTATGAAAAAAAATAGAAATTGCCATACAGGCAGTACAGGAAATAATAGAAGATATTTTGATGTTTTTCCTTAATTAAAGTATGTTAGAGCTTTCGGCGCGGTGTTCGAAATTTAGACGAAAATATATTGAAAAATGTTTTTTCGATTATTGGATCCACGTGGCACCTTGATATTTATTATTAGAATCACAACAACAGAAAATGTATTATTTCGTGTTTAGAAGAAAATCTATACACATTCAACCTCATTATTAAAAAATATATCTCATGTTCCATAAAGCTACAATTTAACATAGCATTAAATCGCCAAAATACCAAATACGTATGATACAATTTTTTCACTTATACCTATAGATATCACTAAGGAGAACACATTTACAAAGTTTCACGCTAATTTGTTTATAAACAAAAATCGCTCCCACCACCGAATTTGTGGAAAAGCAAAACCTCCATATGAGGTGCTCAACGTTGGAAGTTGGTAATATTAACGTTGCTTCCTCGATGACAGCTAAACTTTCACCACAAAAAAATTAACGATTCCCTATCGTTTACCTGCAAAACAGAATGACACTGGAGAGTAAGGTGCATTGCATATTAGCATGCTCGTTACCGATAGGCTAAAGTAAAAAAGTTGCCCTATATGCTTTTTGTTCTATCTTCGTTCTCGCTTTAACATAAATTATTCATGTAACCTTTTTCCGAAAGTCTTAAATGGCATGAGGAGAGCTAAAATGTGACTAGTGATCAAAGTCTTATCACTTCGATCACTAGCCACCGAGAGAAATTAGAGATTCGGTTTGTGAATAAACTCCAACCCTGGAAAGGTTACACAGAGCATTATGCCCACAATACAGAATTGGGTATTTTCCACGTATTTCAAACTATCGATATTCTGATTCTGTTACTTGAACTTATTGCATTGGCTAAAAGTTTTCTAATCAAATTGTATGAATTTCGGTTTTAAAAGCTAAAGAAAGTTGAAGGTTACGAATCCTCCCGAGCACACTCCGAAAACAACCGAATGACCTATGACGTCATTTTCGCTGTTTACATTTAGACCCAGGCGTTTCCTTAAGCTTACGGTGGAAACATGTGAGGTGAAATTAGTTTTGGACGTTTTTCTGTTTTTGATGTGCCTTTAAATGGCATATATAGGTGGTGTTTTGTGCCACAATGTACAAATACATCGGTGAAAACACCGAACAAGAAATGCATCACGCAATCACGACATTGAATGTTTGAAATTTCTTCCTTGGATTCCTCAATGTCCACCTGCACAATGTATGCTTTACTTCGTACTTAGTGTTCTGGACATATTCTTGCAATGGCTGTTCACAGTGGTCCATCTCTCTCTACTTGGACGTATCCTATAGCATTACCACCATAACTTTCTTTATCTTTATTCTAAGAATCTTTATAATAAAGCAACACTTAAATTAAACTATGAATAGACATTTAGGAGATAAGAATCTATTTTTAGGCATTTCTTTAGCCGAGAAGCCACTTATAGAAACCTCTATAAACAATTACTAATTAACAAATCACAAATTAACGTCTTAAGTGTGTTAAGTACTTGCAGCGTAAACATTTGGCAAGTACTGTGTTACGTTGATATGTTACTAAGGTACTGTTTGTTTACTTTTGCATGGACTGGTATGGACTTTCAGAAAGAAAGAATAAGTATCCTAATGATTATGAGTGTATTGGAAAAACAATTAATAAAGCTCATACACCAAATACATAATTGTATGCATTAACATTATAAACAACAGTAATGACGATTTACAAGCAAACTTTATACTTACATTTTTTGGACTTAAGCTCCACGAATTTCGGAAGCAGTAAATCGCTCGTCCTTCTTCATAAAAACGCCTACCATAAACATATATACTTTGGGTAAATTATCTGATGTGGTTTTAATAAAACCATTGCAAGCTCTTTGTTTTCAATGAAAACTCTTTAAATATACGATCTCTTCTACAGTCCTTCTCTACAGTACTTCTACAGTCTCCCTCACAGCTGTATATCGCTCAGCGAAAATGACGTCAAGCCAATCAGATTTCGTTTCGCAGCCGCGTAAAAAAATTTGAAATTTCGACTATTTTAATCTTAAATATCTCAATTAATATTGAATTAATTTTAAAACTATTTTCGCTCCGCAAGCTTTTTCGAGTTAAAGTAACATATAAATATCCATTTACTTAAATTTAAAACTTTATAAAATACCCAATTGAATCAAGTCACAAAACCAGTATAAAGAGAGCGAAACATTGCAGTCTTGGCAAGTAACTTAGATCTGCAATGTCCTATTAAGGAAAAATTAATTTCGCCTCTTATAATTAGTCCTTTCTTAGTTCTTAGCGAGCGAAAATCAGGGGGGGCACGCTTTACCCCATGTGTTGAGGGGTGTTATTTCTCAGTGTAGTGAGTGAACACATTTTGGTCTCTCTTGGATCATCGGGGAGCATTTCCTTCAAATTGAGTGTTCCTCCCCACATTAATACATACGAATGAGTTTAACCATAGCAGTTTTATTTGGCGAGGAAGTTGTGTGTCACGAAGGTATTTGTAACAGCGTCTCGACTCTTATTTTTATTTAAACTAAATTATTTGATTGGACAATTTTTACTTGACTGTTGAATGGTGACAAGCTTTGCTAATCGGGGTAGCCTACTTGAGTTGAATTCTAACTTCACTAATGTGAAAGTTCTTGGTCGTGACTCATTGACGAAAAATTTCTTATCCTCCATCCTTTCACTTAAATATTTTTCCACAGTTTAGTCTGTGATCCGGTGAGTACATATTGTCAAAATCAGCAGTGTTCATTTCCAAATATCTTTTATAATCAGACTTACTAGCCATTGCCGCTTTGATTATTTATAATCATAGCTAACGTGGCAAGTTATGATAATATCTTAAGGTGTTATTAGGTATATCGAATACCGAATGCCATTTTTTTCTTCCGTATTTTATACAGCTAAGTCCATTGTGTAATTCACGGTGAATGCACTTCCACATCGAATCAGGTCAATATAATAACACGCCCAGGAGATAAAGTGGAAAATGTTTAAACTCTACCGTAAAGCACAAGGGCAGAAAAATAGCAAGCACGATGCCATTCTCCGTAGAAGGAACCGATAGATCCACTGTCACCCATCCGCATTAAGCATTAATGCTCAGGTGCTGTTGCGTAAAATTCCCGGGGTGAAGTCATTGGAGGAGGTGGCGCTCAAATCTCCCCTAGTTTAGCATTTTCGTCACATTTATCTAGTCCATCCACTTCGAATTTAATCCATGTGCCCCTCAGTTATTTTATTAACTTCCCACGCTCATGTATGCCGAGCTATGTTAAAAGCTTATTCTCTCACAAGTTCAGGGCCACCTTGAAAATAAAACGGAAATGTGGTTAAAATCGATTGGTAACAAAATAAATTGCGTGTGACTGCGTTAGTTCTTTCGCTAGCAGTGACAACTTTCATCAACCAGTCATCGCCTGATCCACCAGGGAACCGTACAAGTCAATCAAATATAACCATAGGAATGTCGATTGCACGTTCGAGGATACGGGAAATATACGCCGATTAGTTTGGTTAGTTGACATCAGAAGAGGTCAGGGCTGGGCAATGGGTTGATTGGCTACCTATTTGGGGAGGCAACTGACAACGGAGGACATTTGCGCCATTGAGTGCAGGTGGGTATGGAAAGTATTATTCGGGGAATGAAGGAAGGGTGGAGAGAAACCTGGCGTCGGAAAGGTGCCATTGTTTAACTTCCCATCCGACGGTCGGAGTTTATTTCTGTTAAATAATCAAGTGGTTAAGTACAGGAAGTGTTTAAATGGAAGTAAGTTAAAATACTCTAGATTTTTACATGTGCACGGCCCTATCTACCAATAGTTTCTATCTTCATTTCAGCGTATGTCCTACCCTTCTTTATTCCGTCTATATAACCTATTCTCTTTCTTCCCCTTCCCCACCTACTCAATCTCCTCCCCTCTACCAAGGTGGCTGGAGCGGTAATCGTGGGTCATTGATTGGGCATTGTATTCCATTTTCAAGAAAGTCGAAAATAAATTCTAGGAGCGCACTTCATTTAAGCGCAGCAGCTTATGCGTTGGAACCCACCATAAAGACGTCAAAAGAAATTATACAAGAATTATAATATTTTTAATTATTTACCTTTTTCAAATCATTTTATGACTTGAATTATCGGTATGGTATTCGAAATTTAGGCTAAATTATATTGAAATATTTTTTCGAATGTTCGACTCAGCAACATGGAGGTTGTTAGCAACAATTACAGTGAAAATAAATTTATTTTTTCGCGCTCAGTAGAGAATCTGTACATATGTAATCGAATTATTTCGAAAAATATGTCATATGACATAAGACTACGTGTTAAAATAGTGTTGAATTGCCAAAATAAGCATACGGTATGACGCAATTTTTTCACATTAAGATTAAGATAAGTATCACCTCAAGCGATATCTTTATAAAAATCAAGTCCAGGTCACGTGGCCGCATCGTTTGAGGGAAGCGTCCAAAGCAATTTGTGAGTGCTTTAGCGTACATACGATGAACGTGCTTGTTTGAGCATTGAAATTATGACATTACAGTTAATAATGATGGAAAGGCATGAAAAGTTTCACGCAAATCTGTACTGAAACAAAAATCTACCCTTATAACCATTTTAAACCTAAGAGTTCAACAACTTTAAGCAACCCTTAGCAACTCACTACCTCTTCCAACTAACTACTTTGCATCATTCCTAATCTCCTCCAGAAGTTTTCTTTCCTCACCAAGAGATTTCTCTGGTAGATTTCTCATTAAAGGCGGCACATTTGTGGGCTTGTGGGCTTGCAAACAGCGCAAACATTTGAAAATTCTGCTACGTATTACCGAGCGAGCTGATACAATCCAATACTGCCGACTAAAATAGATTGTAGAAGTTAAGGTCCTGCATGCAAATAAGCTACATGATAACAATCAATGAGTAGGTTCACGATATGATGTGATTTCGGTAAAATTATGGGATACTCTGCATCGTAGTCCAAGTGCGAATGATACAATCTTCCTCCCGCTCTGAGCAATCCATCCTTATCTAGAAATAGGGAAAGACGACGGATCTTCAGGCTACAAGGTCGATTGTGATGAAGTTGAGTTAAATCTTCCTTGAAGCAAGAAGTTTGTACAATTTTACAAATTATGGCTGCAACCCTCTTCAGCTCTGTGGGCGTGATGATCCCTTTTAACTTACTCATTGAGCGAGAATTGTGGCAAAATCGCATATTACATGCTACGACGCGGAGTAATTTTGTCCATGATGAAAATCTGGTGAGTAAGTCCCATTCATGTGACTTTACACTTACAAGGACATTAAGAGGTCAACGACAGAATATCAGGTAAAAATTCATCTTCGATTCGAACAAAATGAGATATTGGTTTTTCATCAGTGGTTGATGCAAGCCATTTCAGTCCCTTCCACCAGAGATTGGTTGCAATAAGCTGAGAAGAGACAAGTCCTCTAGAGGCATAACCAGCTGTATTTTCCCTTGAGGGAATATGATTACAGGAATGTGACCGAGTCCACTCGTGAACTTGGCTCACACGGTTTGCAACATACGTTTTCAAACGATAGGGTGGTGTTTGGATCCAACTCAGAACAATAGTGGAGTCACAATATGCATATATACCTTCTATGAGGGAAGAAAAATTGAAAATACAATGATTTAACAATTTTGCTAAGAGATGAGATCCGCATAGCTCCAAACACGGCAAGGATATACGTTTAAGCGGGGAAACACGAGTTTTAGCGACCAGAATGGACACCTTTGGTGATTGGTTGGTGCTTACACTTCGGACGTAAAGAACAGCGCTGTATCCTCCTTGTTGAGAGGCGTCGGAAAATCTAGGTTTCTTACAGGGGACCCCACGTGAATATTTTGTTACCTCTAGCAGCTGATATATTCTTGATTCATCCTAACTGACGTCGAACTCGCTGCTGGTGAATGCCACTCTGCCTATACCAGGCTTATCTTTCCTTTACACATACTATTGGATTATACTAGACGCAGACATGAGTGAAGGACAGCTTATAAATTTGGTTAGATTTGCTGATGACCCCGCGTTATTTAGCCAGCCACACAAAGGATTTCAGCTCCAGTCATTGTATTTAAAAATCAGTGCGAGGAATACCGAATGAATTTTAATTACAACGAAACGAAATAAACAATTCTAGGACTAAGAAAGCGAAGTTAACCTTAAAAGTACGGCGGAACAAATTGGAGCAGAAATAACAGTTCAATTACCTGGGTAGTATCTTGGAGAAAAATGAGTTGATACCGTGGCTTTATTGTCTACATCTACATTATAGCCCGCGAGCTGCGAGCTATAATGTAGATGAAACTTAACTTTGAAAGACTTTTGCAATTCTTTCTTCCTCCTTTCAACTTCATCTTTACTGCCATCAGCTGTCTTAGTCTAAACAAGATAAACGATATTGTCTTATGATAAAAAGTTTTTGATACTGATTTTTTTTGGGTTTTTAAAGATGCAAAATAAACAAAAACGTACCTTCCATTTCTTGATATTTAGCCGGTAAGCAATTCGTTGTAGTCACTCAAAAAAACGAATATAGCAGTTAAGAGGGGACGATCCAAAAGAATATTTTGTTTCGTCTACTTGCTTCTCACTCATCCGTTCCCATTTCCGTCTTCAGCCAATTCTTAATTTTTTTTCGAAACTATCATTAATTCTTTGACATGATTTTCATTTACGGAAATACGAATTTTAAAAAATAGCTCCTCATGAACTTTGCCAAAAAGCCCTTTATCTCTGCATCTCCCTCAAGGCTGAATTTTTTATGCAAAACTTGGAATGCCGATAGTTATTTTGACTCGACCGTCTGTCCCATTCCTTGAAATATAGCATCGTGTAATTCTTTTCGGATCACTACCCACCTCTCCATTTTCTCCGCTGTCTGAGGTACAAACTTCTAAATCACAAAACCACGAACAAAGAAATAACTACATGTTCTAACGCTGCGTTATCGGTAGTAATACTTTCTACAAGTAGTGGTGTCAATCATACCTGTATCCGATGTTAATGCATTCTCTCCGTCGTGTATGACCTCTCTGTAGTAGAATAACTCCGACAACCGGCAGCCAAACTATGGATGAACCGAGGGTAACTCCTCTCTCATTAGTTAATGTGACTAAAAGACGTCGATGTTTTTACGCTCACCACTAAGTTAGACTGACCGTATGAGTAAAACTGAGGAGATATGAAACTTTTTAAGCCAATAGGACGTGCGTATTTTGGGGAAAACTGCCTTTTAAATTGCTGGCTAACTCGTTCACTTGCGTGTTCCAGAAAAGCGATATTTTTGAGGGCATTAACCGATGCACATGCGCTACGGTCGTAATACAATTAGCGGCGTCCTTTTAAAGAAACATCTAAGTTCCAAATACCATATTCACGAGCACCACATTTTCAAGGAACAAAATATTCGAGAGCACAAGAGGTGTTACTTAGTAAACAAAGAGTAGTGGAAGCGAATTGGGGTCCTAAGGGATTATTGCGGTCTGTCGGTCGTGTGCTATGACCGCGCTCGCTTCGATTCTTTTCCTTCTTCCCAAGGTCGGAGGGGTTTCTTGTTTGAAAGGAGTTTAAGTGTGGGAAATTCCCTGTATCCATGTGAAAATAAATAGGAATGAGGGGAAAATATCCACTCTGCAGTCATTTGGCCACGTGCCCTCATCGGGGCTGATGGGTGACCGGCCGCCGCGGCACATTTTCCACTTTCGATTTGCCCCTTGTGTGAAGGTGTGTGTACCATTTTTTATTTCTAAAAATAGTCAAAATTTAGGGTTTTGGCCAGTTTTTTTTATTTCCGCCCACTGTGCGCTGGAGGCAAGGCGAGTAGATAAACTCTATCTACTCACCTTGCGCGGGAGGAAGTTATGGGGAGCCCGAGTAGGTGTTTGGAAGGTGTTAGTGTAGGTTTTAAATTCCTTATAAAATCTAACTCTCCTTATTTCGTCCAGAATTTCTATCCCCTCTCCTACGCTTTCCCATTGCTCTCCCCTCTATTACCCTATTGGCCAACATAAGACTCATTTGTCTACAATTTTTCACAACGTTTATGTTTTTTGAGGAAACCGGGACTAGCGATGGAAGTAACCTTTACGGAGTCACCCGCAATTGCACATAAGTGCGATATTCCACAGGAGAAAAATCATTCGCCTTGACCGGGATATCCCGGTCAAGGCGGATGATTTTTCTCCTGCGGAATATTGCATTTATCTGCACGTTTACGTTTTTATTTCCATTTCCACCGGTTATAAAACAAAATGGTGGGCACCGTTTCCAGTCAATTTTTTGCAATTAAGTTGGGAATTTAGTCACTGATAAACAAGGCACTCCTCCTTGGCAAAATCGTGGAGACAGCCCACCGATGATCACGCCACCGTATAAACCCACACATCGAAACTCTCGTGGCCATCGCGACCCACCCCAGTGGGTCAGAGAACCCTTTCCTGCTGTGGACCCTCGGACTTCATCACCCGTCCTGAGGCCCAGGCCCGCCTTCTCCACCCGTCACGGCTTCTTCCAGGGATCGCTGGCGTGAGACTAACGTCTTCATTGCAGGGGCCGAGCCCCATCCTCACCCGTGGGAAGAGTGATTTCAATTGCCTGAAAGAAGGGTTATCGAGACTCGTGGGTGTCCCGAGAAATGGATAAGGTGTCTAAGCACATCAGCGTTTCCCACAGCCTCCAATCGGGGGGAGGGGACCCCCTGCGTCGCGTCAACAGCGCAGACAGTTGGTTAATGACGGGTGTCAGGTTCGATGGACGACCATTTTGGTAGGGACGGAGGAAATGATGTGCTATTGATGGGAGAGTGAGGGCGTATCATTATGATTAGGGCGCAGTTCTGTCCTCCCACCCCTCTGGGGTCCTTTTTTTTTCTCATAAGGCCTTCTTCTTCCACGAGGGACTCTTGTGTCCCGCCCCCTCCGAAGGGCCCTCACCGAAGGGCGACCCAATATGTTTGCGCTCCGCCCCCTCTGGTCGCTCACTTGGCCGCGGTCGAGACTACACTACCCGTCGGCGAATTTTTCCTGCTTCCCTTCCCTCTGCCCCCGTCGTGACGTGAAACATGGGAGAAATAGAGGAGCGTCGGTAAAATTTTAATGCGATTTACGTGGTGAGACATTGTGTAGTGGACATGGAGCACTTGGGAGAGGTATCAAAGGGTCGAGTTTATAAAAAAAGCTCAAATGCCTTGGTGCAACATGCGTTGCGTAACCATTATTTAAACTATAAATTTTCGAAGAAAGCAGGTGGCATCTTGGAGCAGAAAGTCGAAGCGGTATTTCGCGAAAACTTGTCCGCACATGGTCATCGAGGGGAAAGTTATCGAATGGCGTAATATTTAACGTAAATTATCCCTGTAAGTTCGCTATTATTTTTTTAACACTACTGTTTATGGCGTCACGACTGCATAACCGGCGTAATAATCAAAATCCATAGCGCCTCTTTCAATTGCTTCAATATCCCCGAGAGCAATGTTTTCGTATGGATCCATCTGTTCCCGTTTCCCCTTTTCTCATCGTTTGAACGTATTCTAACGTGCGTAGATAGGTTTTAAAATATATGTTTGATCTACCTACGTGAGCATCTTAATTGCTGCCGATGATATGCAACGCGTATTGTCTCACTCATTACTTTATTTCCTTGCGCTTCCCAACGCTTCTATGTTAAATGGAATGCCTTTTCCTTTATTATATTCCGTATTTCCAGGTCTCTCCATTCAATCGCTTCCTTTGGCGTGCCTTTCACTGTATCTTACGTATAATAATATCACATGGGTTGATTTGGATAGCTTTGCAGAAAAACACAGCTATCAATTAAAGTTATTTCAAACGAATAGGGAAATGAGAATTGTCCCAGAACAAAAATAAACAGGAAAAGAAAGCTTTCGAGCTTGAAGGTACCAAATTTACTATGTTCACATTGAGTGAGCTGCCATAATTCTATAGTATCTAGTAGCAGGCGGATTGCAGAATGGTACTCCGTGACATCATAACTTTACAGGAGAGACAGAAATGGCAGAATTTGTACAGCAAAAGTTATAAACTCCTTTACAAATTTATCTCATGCCATTTTCACTTAAAACCGGCAATTCACTGTTACAGACAATTCATAGCAATTTACATTCAAGAGTAAGATCGATCAACAATATTTCCACGCACTTGCATGGAAAATATGCAAGGGTAAAATAATGGTTAATACACGCAAGACACTCATGTTAAGGTAGTTCGAGCGAAAAATCACTTCACCTAGAGTTTGGCCTCATTTTAAAGATACAACTCTCATCTTTCCAATAATACCAAAATATCAACGTCTTGCCGAACTGCTTTTCGAGCAATTTGTCTAAAAATATAAGATGTTTTACATGAGATAGATTATGGCTGTGCGCTCCAGAGGGAGAATATTAAAAAAAAAATTAGGAACTTTTAGCACCTAGATTTCGTCAAAAAACTAACGTTGTTCGCATTGCATGTTTTCTCAACTATTTATAAAAAATAATATCTATTACTCCCCACAGTATTTTTTACAGAATCGCAAAAAAAACCTGCTGTTTTGAAGGAGTTTCAACCGTACGGCGGGAAAAAATGAGTCAAGTTAGAGACTTATTCAGCTTCATTTATTTAATTACTGATAATTTTAATCATATATTTGCGCCATTAATATTGCAATATTTATTTCACTCTTCTAACAGACGCTGATGTCACAAAATAAAATTTGAATATGGTCTCTATTATGACTAGGGAACTACCTCGCTCAAACCACCTTAAGGTGTAAAATGTATCGTGTACTTAAGTCATAAGAAGTCATTGCATAAAATGTAATGAAAGTATCACACTTTTCTGTTATAAAATTATTTAACATTATTTTTTTTGCAATTGGAAAATTACCCTTTGGAAAATGTATTTGTAATGTATACCGTAATTGATTATTTAAATAGCTCCTGCTAAATAAACTCTAGTAATATTATATATCGAGGCTGCTTCTGAATTTCTTACAAAAATTCGATTTGGTGATCACTTAGCCATCATGACCCAATTTGTGGCTACATCACGTTTCGATATCTTTGTAATCCGCTTTTGAGCCTCAAAATTACCCATTCATCCATCAGAATGAACATTTTATTCCATCATATTACAACTACAAACGACATACTTTATAGAAATTTCAAATAATTAAGAGGTTGGAAATTAATTAGCTTAAGATGGAGAAAATGAATGGAACGCCGGTTTGTGCCAGTGTTCGTCCTGGTAACATTCCTCGATGTAAACTTTCAAGAAATATTATCAATC
Organism: Pyrrhosoma nymphula; assembly: GCA_963573305.1. Lineage (NCBI taxonomy): Eukaryota > Metazoa > Arthropoda > Insecta > Odonata > Coenagrionidae > Pyrrhosoma > Pyrrhosoma nymphula. The sequence continues at coordinate 95,846,281 of OY754332.1, read as the reverse complement.
TAAGGCTAAGCTTAATTGTTTCCATTTGGAGAACGGCGCAAAAAATTGAATTTCCATCAAAAATGGCAAGGCCGTCCATAAATTAAATATTCAATTCTGCTCCAGGTTAATTTCAGTTTCAAGATATTTTAAACCACAGAAATGGGAAGAAAAGACAGATAATGTTGTCAGAAACTTGTTTTCCCAAATAAACTTGTCAGTTACATTAATTTTGAAAAATTCGCATTTTTCAAAAACACACTTACGGTATTGCCTTGATCAGAATGGATATTTTATTCCATCATATTACAAATTCCCCTTAATTCTGCTAGTAGTTATCCCTTATCGCCATCTTCACGGCCATCAGATGTGTGGAATCTCGTGTGTCCTAAATTGTAGTCATATGTTTATTCCAAAATTAGCTGAGATATTACAGCCAGTTTATAAGCTTTTATAAAAGAAGAAAGAGTGGAATTAGTCTCATAATAGTGAAGAGGCCATTTTCAAGTAACAAGAAACGCGGCATGACATTCTTCGGTTAGCAATCTGTCAGCACTCTTTCATGTCGAAATGCACAGCTGTGAATTCAAAACACGAAAGAATTGGCATGCACTTTATCATAGATTTGCTTTTGTTGTCAACATCAGTCATGACTTTTTTCAATGTAGTTCAAGCCGTTTAAGGTGGAGCGAGATTTTTTTTTCTACGCAAAACATCACAAAAAAATTTATTTTAAAATACAAGCAGTTTTTGAGGAAAAAATTAATTATAAGTAATTATATAGAAGTAATTATATAGGAGTAATTATATATTATTGATACGTACTTCTTTCTTCTAACAACTGCTTTACCGCTTGCACTTAGCACTTTGTTTTCAATGGCTGAACTTCTCAGCAATTAACTAATTATTCATACTTGTGGCTTTTAAGTAGACTGCTTTTATTCCAGGCCACACGCCTTCATAACGGAAGGCTTTTTTGTAATCAATAAAAATTATTAAGTTGATTTTTGCATTAACTTTTAAAATAAATCAAACGTACTACGCACCATTACAGTTCTGACGCGATCCTTGCGTTATAAATCCATTATTTTTTCAATGATATATATCTGGAACACGCAGCCGCGTCAAATCTCATGGAAATCTCCTGCTATTTACAAGCATTTCGAAACTTAGTGGAATAAATGTTTAATTGTAAAACCATTTATTACCAATACGGTATTGACAGTCTGAAGATTGTGACGAAATTCAATGAATTTTTTGCACAGCGATGTCTCGAGCGAATTTCCCTAATATCGTCACTACCCAAATTATTAGGAGTGGGTATTTTATTGGAGTCAAGCAAGAAAGTATGAGAGTTTGGAAGTCAATGGGTGAACTCTTAACGGAATGGGGTCATGGTGTGTTTTCCCTCACCTGGCTTTCGTCTTTCAAACCTTGATTTTATTCCATAAAGATTACACACGCTTCCAATATCTTATATATCTACGAGAACGAATTCGTCTCAAAGTTTCGGCGTATTATTTCCAAGACTGTCATATTTTGAAGCAAGGCAAACGAATAGGGAAAAAAAGATTACGGGATAGAGCGATTCCAAGGAATGTTTTTCCGCCCGCACAATTTGTAGGACGAATCGTAATGATATTGTTCGGATCACCCGTGTCCAAATTCATGGGCCACGGACCACTAGTGACCCTTAAGCGTCTTGTGGGTGGTCCCTGCGAAGAAACCGCGTCCGTCGACCACATTCAAACCTTGGATTCGTACCTTCCTGATGCGCCATAGATAGTATCGATATTGATACGTGAGGGAAATTTCCCTAGGCTTCTCTGAACACCATTCTTTAGCAGAATGCAATGGATGCATTCGAGGTTTGTGTGCAGGAAGAGAATTCTTGCCATGGCATAGGGATGGCTACCGATGGATAACGTCTTCAGCATAACTGTATTCCTAAGGTGATGAGGTCGAATTTCCGTCATTGTGTAGATGAAAGAGTTGATTAATGCAATTGGAGATATCACCAGAAAAGGCAGTTTCAGACCTCTGAGATTTTCATCGTCACTGTCCAATGCTAGTTGATAAAACATTTCCCTCCTGTTTTCAACAATCGGTGGTTAAATATGGAGCAACTGGACAAATGTATGTTATTAAAGATGGTACTAATAATATCCAGAGTAAAAAGTCGCAAAGTTAGCTAGCTAAAAGTAGACCATTTTTAACGGAACAGTATTCTGTAACGGGGAGTGTTACGGAAACCAGATGAAGTACACATCATGCGATGATCCTTCACCTTTGAATTGATTTGTTTCGCAAGAATATATGTTTCAATGAATTTTTGTGAACGTGATAGCCGAGAAGGATTTGGTACGCCCTCCTTGCTGCATACATGTGGCGCATGGCTCATGGCGCATGGTGCCTTGGTACATAATGCAGCGCCGTTTTTCCGCCTGGGTCCCGCATTCCACCCATATTGTCTTCCCACTTCCACCTGCATATCTCCTTTGCGAAATCATTTTTGCATTATTGCGTATTTACATTTGCATTTTTGAAAAGCAGCCGCTCCCCTTATAATAATATTGCTCATAGGGTATCCGCCAATTTTGTGAATAACTTCCATAAGATAGCGTAAAAATTAACTGAGTCAACGCCTGAATCAGGGTGGATTTTTCTCCAAACTCGGGCTCCATTCTAGCACTGGCGAGATTGTTAGTCGGTAGATATAACAATTTAGAATAAGTAAGGGAGAAAGACAAAAGGGATAATAGGTTTAAATGCTCCTTTTCCATCGCATAATTTTGGACAGCTAATAAACTACGGAAAAGTGCAGACAAATTTAAATACGAAAATACATTAAAAAGTTTCTGAAAAATATCCATTGCACTTTCATTCCCTCCCAACCCTTTTGGCGTTACGCAGAGCATAACGTAGATTATATGTATTTCAGTCAATAATAGGCGTCCTATCATTGGTATGAGTGAAGCTGTCTATGGCAGCTTTGTAAAAAGTTCCCCAATATTCAAACCACGACCCGTAGCACGTTTTGCGTGTATATTGTACTATCCTCAAAAACTTATTTGATGGAGTTCATGTGCGTGCTTAAATGAGTGCGTAATTAGATGTAGACGAGTATCTAGTACTGTCTGTCGATATATATGACTTTCCTCCCCTCTTGCAAGGTATAAAAAAACGCAATTTTCAATGATTTCTCGCCCAACCTACCTACCTACAACCTTTTGAGAGAACATATATATGCTTAGAGATCGCCACGAGGCAAAAAAAGACCACTTGGACTGCAAAATGAACTACGGTTTGCCGAGTTCCCGGTCCCGGTGAGTTTTTTTCTCGTGTGAATTAAATGCATAAACTGATGCACTCAAATGAAACGTGGTCCAAGTATTTTTTTTACACAAAGCATTTAACATATGAATAAAACTGATGATCTCAGGCCTGACCTCGTGGAAATTATGGATATCCATGATGAGAAAACCACCTTTGTTATTTCCACAAACTTTCTTACGCTGGCACGACGCGCGTTTCACCACACTTTGGCATACTCAGGCACATGAGTATGCCACAGTGTGGTGAAACGCGCGTCGTGCCAGCGTAAGAAAGTTTGTGGAAATAACAAAGGTGGTTTTCTCATCATGGATTTAAAATATGCACTCAATGAACCATGATTACCACTCCAGCCACCTTAAGCCAAGTAGAAAAAAGCGGATCTAGGTAGAAAAACCTCATTGCTTCTTGCTTCCAATCCAATACGGTTTATCGAAGAATGTCGCTTCCCACAGACGATTTTTCCGATACGTGATAATATGACTAACACGTGAAGCGGTTTTCACCAACAAGTTGATAAGAGAGATGATAAACCCACGATGTCACCACCATGTCTCATTGGGTTTAGAGAATTCTGCCTGCCCCAGTGAGCTCACTAAATATTTGACCACCGTTGTCACAGCATGCGTTGCAAGTACTCCGGTAAACGGTTGGTATTGCGGTGTACTTCATGCCATCATATCGCTTCGTTACCTCCCGCTCGCAACTCACCACTACCCCCGGATTTGATCCATCACCGACTCCTGTCCTCTTGAAGAGGAACCCGGCACGGACTTAGTGGTCAGGGGAAGTACGCGATGTTGGGAGAAGGAAGGAAGAGACCTCTTGGCCCGAGGGAGGGATGGAGTGTGATGATAATGCCCCATGGAAAGCTAACGCGCGGAGCTCTCAATCCTCCGGGATGCCATGCAATGCAAGCGAAAGCATTGGCGAGTCGTGTGTGTGTGTGAGGGGCATTCCAAAAGGTCCTCGTGGGGAGCTCAATTGTGTGCCGGGGCCATTGATTGACGGGCTTCCCTACGGGGTAAGTCCCGGACCATTGTCCGAGGGCCACCGAGGGATGAGTGACGGCCGCTTGAGAAATCCACCGCGGGTGAAGGCCCCGGGAAAAAGAAGAATCCATCCATCCCCTTTTTTGAGTGATTTTTGACTCGTGTTTGACTTTTCCTCGCCACCTACAAAGCACGCCAGCCCACCCACACGACAAAGTCGCTGAGGCAGGCAGGCCTCTCTCAGATCCACGGGTCCTTCCTGCAAAGCCTTTTTTTCCGTTTATATATATATCTCGGCCAGCCGCGTCAAGGTTTTCGTAAGACGGAGTCATTAGAAATGGCCTCAAATGGGAGAGAGCGGCCCGCCATTGTCAGGCTTCGGAGTCGTCGTGATTCGAGTTACAATGGTCGCGCGTCCCGCGTCGGCCGTTTTATTTTAGATGAGCACGGCTCGCCAGTCTGACTCGCGTGCGGAGCTGTCGACATGTGGTGCGACAATGAAGTCCTGTCTCCGGGAGCACGACTTCATGAAACTGCTGAATGATAACAAGTCTAAAATAATAAATATGACCTCCCCCGGAAATCTGCTCCGGGGTTGTGTTTTCGGGCCGTTCGAGACGCGAGCCGTTAATTGTGCAATTGTGTCACGGATAAGAAATCGTCGGGATAAGTGTTTGTTAAGGAGGAAACGAAATCAAATATTACAAGTGTTTCTTCCGGGAGTCCAGGGTTGACTCTTACTTGTCTCTTACTGTTATGCGGAGCTCATTGCGAAAATTATATAAATGATGTGACACGCTGTCACGCGCACGGGTGCTGGATATAAAACCAAAGAGAGGAATTTCGTCATGACGTAATCATGTAAATAGACTGGGTCTTGAACCCAAATTTCGCAATGCCAGTCAGGTGTCCAAACTAGTACCTAAGCCACCAAATTATGATAAATAACAATGAAAGATTCCGCGGTGTTTATGCTGTACCATCGCCTCCAGTGCACACACAAAGCGTTATCGTGCTTATTGAGCCACGATCGTGTACGAATTAAACCAACTTTGATGCACTTAATCGACAACGTTATGTTTTATCACCTCAGTCTGAGATTTTGTTTTTTTGTGTCCTAATCACACAAAAGAAAACACAATCGCGTGTTCCGGCAATTATTGCCAGCGGTTTATCCCTCTTCTTTTAAAACAAGACAATTTTAACATCTGTATTTTTTGTAATTGATTTCTGCAAAGTCGTAAAAAATTTAATCTTTCTGAGACTATTTCTCTCTGACAGTATCGGTCTATCGTATTTACTCCGAGGTCAACCACTCTGAAATGTAAGAAGCACTTTCTTAATCGGTTTGGGATTTTTTAACACATTTTGGAAGCTCAGCTTGTTTCATGCTTTGGAAGCTATGCGTGTATACATTTTACTCATAGAAAAAGTCCGTTTACTTATTATATATTTTAGCAGAAACACCGTATTCTTCTTTGTAATTTTTCTTTGGAAAGAAGATTTCCACCTTTTTAGTAGGGCATGCAAATTATCTTTTCAAGAAGTGACACGAATCTACTATACTCTATTTAATACTCTATTTAATTTCAGTTTTACAATTACTTCCGTTTTGGCTAAATTCTGTTTTTATATATTTTTGTTACATTTTAATGTAACGCTTGTCCATGCTCCATTTTTTTTACATTATCCTCAAATGCTCGTCCCTAAGTTTTCGATTATGTGCCTTACTGTAGCAAGTACAACATTTTCTTCTTCTTCAAATTATTGTCGGTGTCCCTCGAGGCTTGACGTCATCACGTCTCAAAAGATCCTAGATTTGGACATTTAATCCTCCTTCATTCTGTAGACTCGCCGATAAGGTCGTTCAAAAAATAAGTATCGCATTTTACTTTAGAAATACATATGTATTATTTCTTTTTGCATAATATGTACACATTTGAAAGTCAGTATTCGAGCATTTTTTTCAGAAAATATTTAATCAAATTTTAGATAATATTATTCCACCTCAAGACGAATTCAATTTGCAACGAAGTGTACGCATCTCCAGACACGTGTAAACTCTCGATATTCCCGGGAACAGCATCAAACTTTTAAACATATACACAGAGGACTATTACGAAGCTACGATATCGCGTATTGTGCTAGTTTTCGAATGTTGGTTGTCGACCTTTTTCCAGGAAATAATTCATAAAAAATTAGAATGTCATTATTCCACCGCGAGATCAGTACAGTCAACACCGAAAATAGGGCATCTTAGAAACCGAATAACTCCACCGGTAACCTCAAACTTTAAGCAACATAACACCTACATACGCAAGTCCAAAAACACAGGTTTTCGGGAATGATTGAAAATGGGAATTCCTCCTTGTAGAAAAGGCCAACACGCAGGCGTTTTTGATTTTTAAAGACGAGCTTTGTTCATTTCGCTAACCCTATGGTCAACTGCCGAGTGAGGTAAGCGATGGAGTGGGGTTGCGCGGGGAAGAATGACGTGAGGGGGTGGGGGAGGGATGGGGATGAGGGGGTGAAGAGCGACTGGCGCAAAGGACAATCCATTGACGACTCCCTCCCTTATTCACCCTTCCCTTCCCCCTCTTTCCCCCTCCCGCCACAACCTTCCTGCACCCCTGCAGCCACCTCCTAAGACATCCTCGGCAGGCGCAAGGCAGCTTCAAAACTATCGCAAAGAGAGTCGACTGTACAGGAGAAGTGATGGAACCATGCGGAACGAAAGCACATGGGAATATTGAAGGCATTTAGATGCGCAATCGGCCAAATTGAATGGATCAATTGTGCCGTTAATAAGCCGAAAACGGATGTTGGTGACGGAGCAATCGCGTTACCGTCATGATTGATAAAGAAAAATGGTAATTATTTTCAAAGAAAAGCAATGAATTAATTTCAAAATTTATGGAAAATTTACGCGAGTTAGATATGTAATGTGGATAGTATTTGCAAAAAAATACGGGCTTCAATTTCGTGAATCAAAACGCCATCTTCTCTCTTTTTTCAGTTTGAGCGAGGTTTTTCTCAAGTCATGAAATAGACCATATTCGAATGTCATTTTTAAGCAGCTATATGAATCATGAAGTAAATGCAGTAATGATAATGAAACAAGAAACGTCTTTCATTTGATTGAAATTCTCAGTAATTAACAAAATTTAAACAATAAATAAAACTCTCTCTTCAGTTACTTTGTGGTACTCCATATTTTCACAATATTTAATTGGAAATATTTTTTACAAAGATCACACTTAAAACATTAAACAAGACAAGAACATCAACTGATGATGACGATAAATCGTTGAAACATGGGTCTTGTTTCAACGATTGTGTGTGGCCTTTGTTTAAGTTATTTTCAACTAAATATTGTGCAAATTTAAATGCATACACGAGACTTCAACATGACTCATTAGCTTCACCCCGTACGAAAGAAAACGCCCTCAAAACCGAAGCTATTTTGCAATTTAGTAAAAAGTACTAGAGTGAGTTATGTGGTTATTTTTAAAATTATTTGAGAAACTACACGAACTACAAACCGTCAAATGTCTGACGCTATCCATGCGTCAGAACTTCCTAATTATTCAGGTCTCATTTTCGTGTGGTACTCGTACTTTTCAAGGTAATAATAATAATTATAATATCACCTATCTGTTGTGCCGAGCCCAGCCGGACACTTTGAGTCACCTTCTCTCCGGCTGTAGTTATTACGCCAGGTCAGCGTATCTAGCTCGGCACAACGCGGCCCTGCGGGTGTCATACTTTCACCTTTGACACCACTATGGCATCGACGAAACACCTGTGCTGCCCTATGCCTCTGGAGATATAGAGACCGTCGTGGAGAAGGATAAATGCACAATCTGGTAGAATTACTCCTTATCCACCACCAGGCAGTTGGAGGCGACCAAGCCTGATATCGTTCTCCTCGACACGCTCCATGTTCGTGATCAAGTTTTCGGCTCCGGCTGAAACTAACATGGATGCGAAGGAGGTGGAAAAACGGACGAAATATCAAAACCTGCTTTTCGAATTTCGACAGATGTACCCCGGACACTCTGTGAAACAAGTGGTCCTCATCATATGCGTGCTCGGGGAAGTTAAGGGCACGCTGCTAAATAACATCAAGTGCATTCCGTCCTGCGTGGCACAGGCGGAATCACTAGTTGCACGCATGCAGAAGGCCGTCATCCAGTGGTCACTCCGTCTACTGCGGACGCATGACCCGACAGCAGCGTAGCCACCCATCCGATGGGCGTCGGACGTGGCTGCGACTACTGCCCAACCCCTCTCGAGCCTCCGGCCATTATGACGGCAATGAAACCTGATGCTTGCCGGGGACTCGGAGGGGCGAGTTACAACTGTAACAATTAAAATAATAATTATAATAATGACGAAGTTAGGACTGTGTAGTCCTTTCTTACATTTAACTCGTACATCACACATTAACACCCATGCCATGAGACGAGAAAACCCACCTAGGGGGTTTTGAACCCGCAACCTTCTGGATAGCAGGCGAGGACGTTACCCCGACGCCACCGAGGCCGGCAAAAAACGATTAGGCACCGGAGAGATGTACCGTTTGATTAAGATGTATTGCACAACCAACTAGTACACTTGGCGAATATTGAGGAGCTTCCCATCCGCTGCTGTGCACTGATCACTTCGCAATACTACTGCACACTTGCCTTCCATTCGATGCAGACCCCGCTCATTAGGCAGCGCACTGCAAAACAGATTGGGAGACGAGCTGATGCGCGCTAAACAACAAAAGAACGTCGATAATCGCATCCGCGATAGTTGTTTTTAAGTGTATTTTCCGCAAATGTTTCAAAAATTGATATTACAAAGTTTTAAATTACTCCTCGGTGAAAAGATTATGTTTTTGAATACTTATTGCGAACGAACTCGATAAGTATGCACCAAAAATTCGGCCGCGACTGCTGTGCTTCCACGGAATGCTACCAAGAGGCGGGTTTACCAAACGTTTCGCCAGGGTATATCGTTCCATTCGACGTCGCTCACGTGCGCTGAAATGCACTGGAGTGTTACGATCTGTACAAACTTGCGCAACACCTTGAATGGAAAACTGTCATAGTCTCCGATTATTCCGCGAGAAATGACATTCGATATCGTGTGGTGAAACATCTAGCCTCTCTCGCTTAATCCAACATCCCACTGTGCTCGTGACATTCCGGGAGGGGCGATGGCAACCTCCTCCTTGACGTTTTCGTGTCAAACCTCCACATTCATTTGCGGGGACGGACAGGGATGTGTTTTGGTCACGGCACAAAAGACCACCAAATATCCCCAGTCCTGACCCCTCTCCTTGCCACAACAATGCCCTCGACGATACCTCTCCACCTTTCGTGCTTTGCGACCTCACCCCCAAGTGCCCACTCCAGCACGTCCCTGCTCGCTTCACCGTCTATTTGACTAATTTTAATATCCTGCCAAGTCCCATCCTCCTCCGTTAGGTAAACACGTTAGTCTTTTCCTCTCTCTGCAGAAGGAAGAGAGGGGTTGAGTTTTGAGGGGGTCTCCTTAACCCTCCTCAGGACCCCAGCAAACTGTCTCCCCTAGCAGAGGCTCTGGGGGTACTTGTCGATCCTCAGGGGCTCATCTCTGGCCCCCCGGATGGGACTCCTCACAGGCCAGGTGTGACGGCACTCAAGTGGTGGATGTGCGTTGCCTAATTCCTCATCTCGCCACCTCAAACATGATCTAGTGTTTGAGGGTCCCCTAACCGCGGGCGGGTGACCGTCGTCCCCCAGGTGGGGAACAACATCAAGTGCTGGAGCCTGAGGTGGGAATCCTTTGTTGCCCGGATCCCTGGGCACTTGAAGAACGACGGGAATGGTCCCGAGGCCGAGTGCTACATTAGCGTGCGGTTTACTCTCGGCCCATCGACCTCGACCGCTGACCCGCTCAGACCTCCCTGACCGATGCTGGTTTTTTTTTTCAGGGGTCCGGTGCATAAGGGACAACTGATCGCACCTTCCTTCATGGATGTTGATTAAATAATAAATTATTTAAAAATGAATATTTTACTTATTTATTAAATAAAGTATTCATTTAAGTTTTCATTCTTCCATAAATTAATTTTATATTTTTTTTATAATTTTGAATATTTCATATTTTCACGTTAATTAAATGGGATTTATTATACATAAATGAACTAAAAATTACTGAGATCTCCCAGATGGTCACACGCTAGAACTGAAAGTCGAAAAATTCCCCTCGATAATTCATCGTATTTTTCCTATTTTCAATGTCGTTTCAGCCACTTATGACCACATTTAACACTTTGCAGCCTAGCTGGATATCCAGTATATCTTCACTTTGGCTTAGAAGGTGGCTCACCGCTATTCAGTCAGCACCTGTATCCTAAAACGCTACGCTCCATTTTTCAATCACTGCGAAATGCGGCAATGATATAGTACGCTGGCACGCTCACAGGTGCTACACTATTTTGTCTATTGGGATCGGCTAAATGTGTACCCCTCAGGCTAACACTCATGACCGACAATTGAGAGATCCGGGTTTGAATCCCGGTCAAGTCAAATTATTTATTCTTGGCGAATTTCATCCGCTGCGCTCCATATTTGTCTCTTCATCAGCCGTTCGCTTCAGTCTGTCTGCTCTCGGTTAACTATAAACAATGATTGGCGTGCCGAATCCTTCAACCGCAAATACTTCGAAAAAGTTTTAATGTTCCATGTGAAATTAGAATACTCTGAATGAATAATGAATGATTACTTAGTTGTTGCTACAAATGTTTGTTACAAACAGAAACACATTAAGACCACCCTTAAAATTCGCTTGCTGCTCGGTATTTTACTCTCCTCATTCTTATTTTATTAATTACTTATGCACTTCATACCCCAAAAACTAACTTACTATAGCAAGCCATGGCTAGAAATACCCGTCACAAATTTAGAGTGTCACACTGCGATCCACAAGTGTGTTTACTTGACATGATTAAGAAATTAAATTTGTGTAGAGCTTAATCTACAAATTTATAGAGCTTATAGGTTGTGAATACATGCCTATATTCTATTTACTACACTATTTATTACTATTTTCAATCAGTTTAAACTATTTTTTTTAATATGAAGTTTCAATTGCCACAAAAGGCCAATATGAAATTTGACCAGCATAGTTTTCGATTTAAGGCCCCTGTGCGTCGGTCCGTAGTAGAAACAAAGGATAAGTTCGCAGCTATAGGACTAGGTAGTACGTGTTACAGCCGTACGGACACGAAGCCCCAATGATCCAGCCCTTTAGTCCACAGGCATGTAGGTACACCGATGTAGCTATCGCAAAAGTTCCTGGCGTGGCGCAATGGACGATTTTGGGATATAGGCTATGGAACTTTCAAAATTCCTGCAAAACGGGGGAGGAAGATTGTTTAGTATGGCGGGTCAGTCAGGGCTAAACAATGAAATCAACAGTGTTAAGTGAGATGTGGTGGAACTGCATTACCAAAAATGAAAAATAGTCGATATAGTACTGTCTACTTTATTTTAAATGTACAACACATATTTCGGCTATTTTTTACTTACAATTAGCCATCTTCAGGTACAATCTTTGCAGTCTTCAGATTTATAGGGATATATAGGGATACTTATGGATCTTCAGGTACAATGTACCTGAAGATCCGTAAGTAAAAAAGCCGAAACACGTGTTACAAATTAATGAAGTGGATAGTACTATATCGATTACTTTTTATTTTTGAGGGCTAAACAAATATCTCACATGCCTGTTTTAATTCCCAATTTTTCATATCTCTATGCATGCGTTTGTTTCGTATCTTTACCAATGTTTACTACATATCAGATGCTCAACCTTTCGCAGCGTACAGTGTAGTGCATGCTTTAGTCAAAATTCACCCGCTGCCACACACCTTTAAGGGGTATTTCAGGGTACGATGGAGGTGTAAACTGCCGAAATTTATTATTCCGTCAACGCAGGAGAGTAGCCTTATTGTCGGGGTATTTTCGTCGAGGAAGACTCACCCGGGTGCCCGCCGGATTAGGTTACCCGGCGGAAGGGGGGAGAAGATGGGGGGGGGAGAGCCCCATCGCGTCCTCCGTGATTAAGTGCTCCCGGGTCGGCGGCTCCGGATATTGGCAAAAGCCTGACCGCCGCCTCCACAAGACGAGGCCGCCTCCCGCGATATGATCAGCGCGGCAGGAACAAACGGCCAAGCCGCGGACAGGGGGTGGGATTGAGGTGGGAGGGCGGTGTCGAAGAGGAGGGGAGGGAGGATGAAATCCTCCAAAGATCCTCCCTGATTTATGCGCCGCCGACCATGCGCGGGGATGCGAGGAATTGTTGGATCGAGAAAAGGGAGCGGGGATATGTCGCTGTGGCGTGCGGGCCGCGGCAGAGCGACGCGGCCATGCGTGAAGCGGCGGAACGCGATGTCGAATGGCGGTCGCTGAGCCGATTTGACCGTCAGCGCGGTCATGGAAATTTCCTCAACAGGCAATGAACGCGTTCGGATTCAGGAATTAATACTGCTATTTGATTATTTTATTGTTAGTGCAAGAGCGTAAAATGGCCGAGCGGCGTGGCCGTGCCTGGAACAGCAAGGAGGGACGTGAAATGACACTTGCCGAGCCGAGTCTACCCTTGGCACGGCCATGGAAATGTCTTCAACAGATAGTGCTTGTGTTCTAATTCAAAGATTATTATTTAATTATTTAATAGTTAGTGCGAGAGCGTAAAATGGCGGGGTGGCGTGGCCATGCCTAAAGCAGCGAGGTTAACTGATTCGACGGTCGGCAATTTCCTCAACATACAATTGTCGCGTTCCATCTCAGGTTTTATCCACCTGAATTTCGTAATTAATTCATTCTGGTCCGCGGTGCGTATCATTAAAACCTATTTTTCATTTAATTTATGAGAAATTTGTCCTGATATGGCGGAAAAAAATAAAAAACCATTTGTCTTACAGAAAGTATGTGCTTTTGAATAGAATTTACTAAAATTTTTCAAGAAATTATCATTACTTGATATTAGAAAAGTATTACTCTTCGTATCCAAGATATTGCGTTGAGTTATTCGTAACTCGAAGTACCTCAGTTTTTGACATTAAACTGGTTAGGCTGCGAAAATACCATGGTGGAGTGAGAGGTGTGTAATGTACATGTAATGTTTCTAGACGAGCCAATGGCATTCACTAGACGTCCACACGATACTATTTTGAATTTTTAAAAGCAAAACGGTGACGCCATGCTCGAACCGATGTGGCACGACAGAGGAACAAGGCAACGAAGCATTCATCTTTGGTCTTTTGTTTATTTATTTACTGTCTCCTTCGAGGGAGACTGATTACCAAAAACAAATACATTAAATTAAATAACAACGATAGTATCTGGAGGTTTAAAAAATTAAATGAATACAACAATGGAATAACAAAATAGCAACAACATGTCGAGGTAAACTAGCTGATACACAAGAGCGGAGGATTTCAAAAGCTAAAAGGTTTAAGATGAGAGAGGGATAGCAATAGAATAACCCAATCTATTCTCGGTGTAAACATAAAGCATTGTATATCATTGCCAAGTCTGAGGTCATCCGTAAACCACTTTTTAAATACATATTGAAGAGCAAAAAATTAAACATATCTTTAAAAACTTCATATTGACATGCATTTAGGCGTGAGAATGTAGTAATTGCCAGATAATTTGCTTTTTCTGCGTGTAATGAGCATAAGCCTTTTTCAGCAGCGCTATTCTCTGTAAACTTTTGGATTTCCAGGCACTGAAAAACTCATAAAAATCATCTCAACAGTGTTTTAATTGTAAAGCACTCATCTTTTGAGATTACTCACGTCAGAATTTTTGAAAACCAACGTTTCGTCTCCTTTGCCCGATACCTCGTTAGGGATAATGAATGTTGCGTTTTTGCGCTTCAAAATGTATATTCTCAAGGAGGTGGAAGGGGGAGGGGGATGGAGCGTAGAGCCTTCCGGATAATGTTCTTTTTCTACGACTCACTAATCTTTTGTCCTTTGTCTCTATTACAGTTGTTTCTATGTTTTTCAATTTCCAAGAAATTTTCTGTTTTAACTATTTATTTTTTGACGCTTTCGACATTTTATAAAAATCGTTTCAATTATAAAACTTGATAATTATACGTATCAAATATCCATTTCAAATACTTTTAAAGCAGTTTTAAAGGATTATTAGAGGATACAATAGATTTCTGTTGGCAATGTAAATATCTCTTCCTTGAACTACGACCTTGACGTGGTGGAAGGGCTTGTGCGTTCCAATGACCCCTAGAGCTGGACTGGCAGGAGCAAGTACATTGCTCCTGGTAGGGCCACCCATGCCAGATAGGTCGAAGGGTAGGAGCCAGACGAAAGGTAGTTCCGTGATGGTGTCGCGTTAAAAATACCGTTGAGTCGCGTGGGATACCTCTCAACTATCACTTCCCAGAACATGAAAGTCATTCAAAGAGATCTGATTCCTGGCAACTACGGGACGCCGCCCACTAGGGCGGGTGTCGTGCCCGGCAGCGGGGGAGGCAAGGCCTCCGCGGTCGTCATCACACGAAATCCTTGCACAGAATCAGAATCATCATCAGAAGATACAAGGGAAAGGAGGGAGAAGAAGAAGAAAAAGAGGAAGAGGAGGAGGAAAACATTGGTAAAAATAGGAACTTGGAACGTAAGGACCATGATGAGGGCCGGGAAGCTTGAAAATATTAAGCAGGAAATGGAAAAAGGAAAAATAGATGCTTTGGGATTGTGCGAGGTTAGATGGAAGGATAGCGGGGACTATTGGAGTGATAACTACAGGGTGATATATAGTGGGGGAGATGAGAGTCAACGGGGGGTAGGCATGGTACTGAACAGAAAGTTGGGACTGAGGGTGGTAAACATTGAACAGGTGAACGACAGGATACTAGTGGTAGAAATAAAAGCACGCCCGACGAATTTCGTACTGGTCCAGGTATACATGCCTACGAGCAACCATAGGGAGGAAGAGGTGGAAGAGGTGTACGAGCAAGTAGAAGAAATAATTAGAGAAGTGCCGGGGAAGAAAAACCTGATAGTGATGGGTGACTGGAATGCAGTGGTGGGAGAAGGGAGGGACGGATTAGAAGTAGGAGGGTTTGGGTTAGGAAGAAGAAATGATCGCGGGGAAAAGGCAGTTGAATTTTGTAGAAGAAATAAATTAGTAGTGACAAACACTTGGTTTAAACATCACCCCAGGCGTAGGTACACATGGAAAATGCCGGGTGACACTGGGAGATACCAAATTGATTATATAATGGTGAGGCAGAGATTTAGGAACAGTGTAAAAAACTGTCGTAGCTATCCAGGGGCGGATGCGGACTCGGATCATAACTTGGTGATGATGAAGTGTGAAGTTAGATTCAAAAGGCTTTGTAAAGGTAGGAAGATAAAGAGGTGGAACCTTGAAGCATTGAAAGGGTTGAAAAAGAGGGAATACCAAGAGCTAGTAGAAAAGAACATAGGTGAAGAGAAGCGGATGGGAACCATAGAGAAGAGATGGGAGGTTATAAAAACAGGCATCGCAAGAGCGGCAGAGAAAACAATAGGAACGGTGGAAAAGAAGAGGGTTAAGAAGCAGTGGGTTACAGAAGAAATGATAAAGAAAATGGAGGAGAGAAGGATATGGAAAAACGTGAACACCGACGTAGGCAAGAGGAAGTACAAGGAATTGAATAATAAACTCAGGCGAGTGACCAATCGGGCAAAAGAAAACTGGTGGAAGGGACAATGTGAGCAAATGGAAAAGATGCAGGAGGAGGGGGAAGTGGGCGATTTGTACGCCAAGGTGAAAATGTTATCGGGTGGTAAGAGAGGTCAAGCGATACCAAAGGTTAAGGACAAAACAGGAAAGATATTAATCGAACAGGAAGATATCCAAGAAAGGTGGAGAGAATACGTAGAGGAGCTATATGACAGCGAGAATAGACCCCTTAGCCTAGATCTAGAGGACGAAGGAACAATAGATAAAGATAACCTCGGACCAGAGTTACTTGAGAGTGAAATAGAGAGGGCACTAAGAGAGATGAAGGGTAGAAAAGCCGTGGGAACCGATAACCTACCTTCGGAGCTACTGAAGAATCTAGGTAGTAGGGGGAGAAAATCGTTTTTCGAACTTATTCGCAGGATCTACGAGGAAGGAGTATGGCCAGAGGATTTCGTGAAAACAGTATTAATACCTATCCCGAAGAAGAAGAAAGCGTCAGAATGCGAGGAGTATAGAACAATCAGTTTAATTTCGCACGCAGCAAAAGTGTTGCTTAGAATACTAAATAGAAGGTTGGAGAGCAGAGCAAAGTGCTATTTAGGCGATGACCAATTTGGGTTTAGGAAGGGGAGGGGAACCAGAGATGCGATTGCGGTAATGAGGACACTTATAGATGGAAACATAGAGCATAATCAGGATGTTTTCGCTTGTTTTGTAGATTTCGAAAAGGCGTTTGACAGAGTAAACTGGGAGAAACTAATGCAGATACTGGGGAAAATAGGAATAGATTGGCGTGATAGGAGACTCATCCGAAACTTATATATGGGGCAGAGGGCTCATGTAAGGGTAGCGGACGGTGAATCAGGGTGGGCAATTATAGGTCGCGGGGTGCGCCAAGGGTGCCCGTTGTCGCCTTTACTTTTTAACATCTATGCTGAGGAAATGGTAAGAGAGGCATGGGATGAGCTAGACTTGGGAATGAAAGTAGGAGGCCAGTGGATAAAGTCGGTTAGATTCGCAGACGACCAGGCGTTGGTGAGTCGGTCATCGAAAGGACTGCAAACTTTAGTAGATGCACTGGAAAAGCAGTGTGAGAAATACGGAATGAAGATAAATAATAGGAAAACAAAAGTAATGAGATTCTCTAGGACAAAGAAAGCGAAGCTGGTGATAAGAGTAGGAAGTCACAAACTGGAGCAAGTTGAACAATTTAATTACTTGGGTAGTACGCTAGAAGAAAGGGGACATAGTAGCAAAGACATTAGGAGGAGAATAGCGCTAGCGAAGGAAGCGTTCAATAATAGAAGGGAGCTGATGACGGGGACCTTAAGTAAGGATGTAAAAAAGAGGCTAGTGAAGAGCTTGATATGGAGTGTGGCGTTGTATGGGGCGGAAACGTGGACCTTGAGAAAGGAAGACGAAAATAGGCTGAAGGCTTTTGAGATGTGGGTGTGGAGGAGGATGGAGAAGGTGCGTTGGACGGAAAGGAAGACAAATGAGGAAGTGCTTGACATGGTGGGCGAGGAGAGGAAACTTATAGATGAGATTAGGGGAAGGCAGGGTAGGTGGCTGGAAGGGGTAATGAGGGACGATGGTTTGCTGAAGGTCGTGATAGAGGGAAGGATGTTGGGTAAGCGGGGAAGGGGAAGGAAGAGAATCGGTTTTAAGGACGGGATGAAGAAAGGTAGGACTTATGCTGAGATGAAGAAAGAAATACAAGAGGTAGAAAGGGCACAGCACGTGTAAGAGTTCGTTGGATATTCTCTGACTTTCATCACAACCTACCTCTAACCGGTAGATTACTGTAATGAATGAATGTAAATATCTACTTCATAAAATTTAAAGCAGTTTCTATACTACCCTTGACTATGCAATACAATTCGTTGTTCAGCGTAGGACAGCTTCTGCATGGAGATCTCTTTGGAGAAATTTTATCTACCAAGCACCTGGAATGCTTGGATTCAAGCATTGGCAAGAATGAATGAAATCAGGGTTTATGGAGATTATGGAGATGGAGATGGAGAAATAGATTAATTCGTGATTTTTCAAAAATGACCACCTTAATAGTCCATGCTACAGTAAAATCAGGGAAAAGGTTAGAGAAAAATCTAATTTATGTCAAAATAAATGAATAGCTTTCGAAAGCATTTCTGCCACGACGATTTTGGGGTATTGGACGATTTTGGGATATGGGCTACGTAGCTTTCAAAATCCAATGGAACGGTCAAGAAAGGTTGTTTAGAGTAGAGGGTGAGTCAGAATACCTCCCTAATTGCTCCCAGCACAAGCGCTTCGAGAATTGGGATGGTTAACCACTACCTGCCATCCCGTTCCGACTAATTTCACAATGAGATCTCAAGATTGATTCCCTGGTAAAGTCATAACGATGGGTGATTTTTACTGCTTGCCGATTTGTCTTTCATTTATATGGCCGCGTGATTATTTCGTGAAGTAATTTTATTCCTCAGCCTCACTCTCTACCTTTGCTTCCCTTTCCGCCTTATCCCTTCAACCCCTCCATTCCTACCACCCCTCCTCGCCGCGGAGGTCTGCGCCAGGGTATTTAGCGCTTTTTTGCGCTCCGGATTTCTTATATTAGCGAATGATAATACGCAACACAATTCTCGTTCCGAAAGAGTTAGCGATCTCTATAGTTCTACCAATTTCGGGAGGTTAGCGAAGAATTCCACAATCCGATGGCGACATGGTATAAAAAAACACACACCACGAGGAAGAATAAACAAGGACAGGCGAAACAGCATTTTTTGTCCGCATAGATTTTTAGCTCTAGCGGCGTTAGTTTTTAATCGAAGTTCGCGATTTAAGTTCACTCCCTCACACACAACGAACATTTTTACAATGAAAAATTTCAATACTTACAGGTGAGTTGAGTTAAATTTAAAACGATGAGGTAAGCTGAGCGGTGTATGTATGTACTTACGTTTGACATTTTTTTGTCTTAGGTTGAAATTATTCATACTGGCTACCGCCATATAAACAGGCGGTATTTATACAGTGATATTTCTAAGGTTCATCGAGTGCTATAGATGAATGACATTATTTTCGTGAGTTTTACTCCATTTAATTGCTTGTTTGCACGTATAAAGGCTAAGGTTGGAAAACACAGCCTATGTATCAATACAATTTGTTTCGCGCGGATTTTCAATCAGCGTTACAAAGTCACGAGTTAACTGAAAATGTTAACGACTGAAAAATGAACTGGAGTGGAATTTCAATGCTAATCCTTAGCTAAGAAGAAGTAGCGATCACTATCCTAGCGTGGATTCCGCTAACTCGGGGCCGGAATAAAAATTCGCTGCGCCTGTCGCTAATATTGTCGCTACCTGAAGATAGTGGCCGCTAATAAGAACCACAATTGACGCCCTGCACTATGCAGTATAACTGCCATAAGGAGCGTGACTCCCTTGTTTCTCATGAATATCACTACTTCCATGCAGTGAGCTTTCATGAAATTAGCGACACAATAGCTCAGCTACGCGTTAGCGACAGCGAAGTGAACCATTTATCGTCAATCCAAAGCTAAGGAGAAGTAGCGACTGCTATCCCAGCGTGAATATTGCTATTCCAACAAGAAACTCTACCGCGCTACTTCGGAACCGGAATAAATATTCGTTGCGACAGTGGCTACTATCGTCGCTACGTTAAGATAGCAACCGCTACGAAGAACCAGAATTGACCCCTGTAAAGATTATCCACTCATTTGAGTGTGTTCCACCTCCCGTATAGGCGACATCTTGTTATCGCCTGCCCTTCATACCCAAAGCTTCCGACGGCAAATTGTAAAAAAATCGGCCTCATCCCGACTATTATTATCCTTCGAGATGCCGCGTCTACTCTGACCGCTTAAGTATATGTTTAAATGTACCTTTGACTTCATTACACCGTGTAGATGCACTCTCACCACTTAAATATCGGGTGTACTTAAGTGGACCCAGGGACCACTAATTAAGTGTACTTGGATGGTATAGTTTGCGTTTCGTCGATGCTGGTCGAGGCGGTCGAGGTCTCGTCATCGATAAGTCGAGGAATGTCTATAATCATACATATCATACATGTGTTTACATAATTTATTTGAGGAGTTTAGCAATGGTGCACGTGTTCATCTTCTTTTAAATTTGCTTATGGAGTAATACGTATCTAGAAATGACTAAAGTAACTTCTCGGGCACGTTATTTTTGCGCGATGCAATTTTCTTTTCATTAACACTAGGTAGCACTTAGGTAAATTTCATACCAGTGTGTGGACGCTCGCCTAAATTAAGGGTAGTTTGAGCGAAATGTCAATTCACCTAGAATTTTATGGATTTCACTTCAATTTAAAGATAAAACTCCCATCTTTCCAATGATATCAAAATATCAACCCTTTTCCGAACTACATCTCGAGCAATTTTCCTTAAAATGTATGCTGTTTTACATGGGATAGAATACGGCTGTGCTCACGATAGGGGAAATATAGAAAAATTTAGGAACTTGTAACCCCTATATTTCGTCAAAAAACTAACGGTGTGTAGTTTGTACGTTTTCTCAACTATTCAGAGCAGTAATTTTTACAGAATCGCAAAAACATCTTCTGTTGTGAAGGAGAATTCACTCCGCGGTGGGAAAAAATGAGTCAAGTTAGAGACTTATGTAGCTATATTTATTTTATTACTCAGAATTTTTTTCATATAAAACTATATTTTTTCGCCATTAATATTACAATAAATACGTCATAGAGACTCTGAAATTAAAAAAATAAATTTTGAATATGGTCTCCATTATTACTAGGGAACTATCTCTCTCAAACTACCTTAAATGCTGCACTTATGTACACCCTACTTAAGTACACCTGTAGTGTAGACGAGGCAAGAGAGGTCGCGGCTTTTCCTCGTTCCCACTATGGACGTCCACAACTCTTCCCGTTCACGTAACCACCCTCTCTCACTCTCTCTCTCTCTCCCTCCCCTCACCCCGACCCGTGCACCCATACGTCTCTTCATTTCTTCAACCATTCCCGCCTTCCCACGCGGATACACGCATCTCCATAACTCCGCGCGAGCCGCAACACACGCGCGCGCACACAAAACGCGGCGCGAAGAGGTGCCAGCCGGCTCCAGTCTCTCGTCTCCGAGCGGGTCGGCACACCACATACGTCCGAAGGAATACGCCCCCTCAATCCCCCCATGCCCACCGATGACTCAAATTTACGTGAATGAACGCTCAAAAATGAAAGGTGCAGTCGTATGCAATTGTCTACGACGTAACTGTGTGGAATCGACGCATGGCTTATCACAAGGATAAAGAAGTACTTCGTAATTTTGCACACAATTATATCACAATATTATCATGATGATTTATTTGCTTCCACCTCTTGTATATTATATATATATATATATATATATATATATATATATATATATATATATATATATATATATATATATATATATATATATATATATGTAACTTCTTGGAGAATCACTCGGGTGATAAATATAAAATATGCCAAGACGGTGGCCAATAAAAGTATAGACACAAGCGAAAGACACAAATTAAAACTTCCGATATTTTTGTGGAGTGTAGTATCCACCTTTCACAACTGACAAGGTTATTCTTGTTCTGGGAGTTATATCACAAAGATAAAAATTAAATTCTTTTTTATTTTGAATTCTCTTAAACTCATAATATATAATGTCAAAAATACTTAATATTACATAGTGAGAAAACTTAAGAAATTTTTATTTATCCTTGCGATAAGGATTGGTGCAGTACTGGCCAGTCATAGTTAAATTTCAACGCAACCACAAAGTACACTGCAGGACACCTCAAGGGAGAGTGTGGCAGAGAATAAATTTTCACCAAACATTCATTGCTCTACATTCTACACAAAGTTTAGGAGTATCGAGTGCTGACTCCTTCTGCAAATGCATACAAATATATATATGATATAATACATAGATACATAAGAGTTATGTAGCAAGCATCCACGACGTGCTTTTAGCGCCAGTTAGCTTACTAATAATTAAGAGTTATATAGAAAACCAGCTACACTATCAATTAAACAACCTGACTTGTTAAGTTATTTACAAAAGGGATGAAGTTTTCCTTTAAAAAAGCCACATTACTTGATCGGGATTCGAACCCAGATCTACCAATTGCCGGACGAGTGTGTTTGCAAGTACCTAACTACCTTAATTCAAGTCGAATTTTATCGGTGGTTAATACGAGCCAGATGCTCTCTAGATTTGAGCATTTCGCATTGAGTTGGATATTGATAATTGCAGTAAATAATAATAAGTAGTATATTCCAATAAATGCAGCTATTTCAGTCACCATTAGCTCACAGAAAAGGTGGCATATCCAACTTGTCCGTTCTGCAGCCACCATCCATGTTTAATATGCTCCAAACTAAATCGATCGAGTTACTTAGCGGTATGCAAGAGTTGTTGACGTCCTCAGAAAATAGATAGGCATTGAGCATGAATACTTGGCAGTGAATGTTTTTGAAAAAGATTATATCTTTCAACAGACATAAGATCATTAATCACAATGAATTATTTTGAGTACAATTGGTAAAATACTTAGACCTGACCCTTACTCGGGGCCTCTCTTGAGGGAACACGCATGGGTGATAATTCTATTAGATCTTTTCAAATATGGCTAGTTGTGTAGGCTATTCAATGGTGCTATATATTCTTTTTGTTTCATGCGCTCTAGCCGTCAACTTCACATAAACTCAAGTATAATTTGTGAAAAAATAATGTAGGAAGGCAGGATTTTGTTGAGATTATCAGACAGAGAAATTGTTATTGCTATATGAACGGATATTTAAAGATGAAAGAATAATTTCATTTTTCCCGAGTAAATCCCTTAAAAATAATTGGCGAACGGTCCTCCATCGAGAATTTGGTCTTCTTTCTTTGTCAAAGAGCCCCAGGGGTCATGCGTGAAGCCAAGGAAGGCATTGAGTGGACTTGAAGTGGAGTCGACCATGTAAGTAACAGTCGCCCGCGGCCGTCCACTTACATGGCGGGGGTTAGGGCACAGCGTGGTTTTGCATTTGATTCACAACCTTTTGAGTACTCCGAAAATCCTCAAAAGATTACGCATTGTCCGACAGACAGCGATAACAGTTTTCAAGTCCACGTTGATCTCTCGTGGGGCGTGACATTTATGAAGCGTTGCATTCAAGCAGTCCAAGTATTTCAGTGGTAATAGGTAATCATCTACATACTCATCATCTACATCCACTTGCTACCCAGCGAATCGCCTCGAGGGCATGTGGCAAGGTGTTCTGGGACACCAGCCATAAAAAGAAAGAGTATCGGAAAAGTGTTAAACACGGTTAATGAAGGTGATGGTAGTAAATGATTATATAGGCGTGTCTTCGTAGAATCATTGTCTCGACAATGTTGGGCGAGAAGAAAGAATTGCCGGATCTAATATGCACGACGATGTGCCTCTCTCCATGTTTTAGCCTTTGCCTGTCCCATGGTTACGTTGTGAAATCAAAATAAAATCCGCCGCTTGGGCCTGAAGCTCTCGTGATCTGAACTTTTCTAGTGAGTGACTCTAGGATAGCGAGTCACTTTCGAGTCTCAGGCGGCTCCCATCCTCGTCCTTCTTGTTTGTTACACTTCCGTTCGCATGAGGAATTTTTTTATGAAAAGTGGATATTTCAGTTATATTATACCACTGAGCACATAAATAAAATCTTTTATCCTAAAATCCAAGTGAATATAATTTGTATATGAAGAAAAGTGTATATTCTTTACACTGTGCTAAGAGTAAGATAACATTTCCGATTCCGATAACGTGTCCGACATGTCGAGTTAGGGAAGATGATCACTGTATAGCATTACTATATAAATGAACATCTATTCTGCGCGCCCCTAAATGTAAGCTATTCACCGTAGCAGCTACAGTAATATTCATGAAGTTATCGCGAATCATTGGCATAAATTTTAATTTCATTATCCAGAGCTATCTAACCGTGCTTTCACAGCGCTAACTTTGGTTGTTTTCATGCAAGAGATAATTCCTTTGGATAGATGAAATATTCGCCTTCATTACATTCGAATGTATACGACCGTAGTCCTGAACTTTCTTGTGTTAATAGCCTTTTCTCGAGCCCTTAATCTTAACACAGCAGTAGGTACACGAGTGTAATATATGTCCGTTATTTCGTTCGCGTGAATCCCGTTGAAGCGTAAGAACTGATTTATGAATTCACCGTGACATAGCACGTTAGTAGCACGTGAGCGAGTAGCCAATGAATTCATACCTACCGAAATTAATGAGCTGCCGAAACTGTCAGTATTTTTCTTTCTGTCGTTTACTATGCTGTAAACGGAGTAATTAAAAGGGATAATTGAGGGCTGAGCGAAATGAAAATTTAGTTTTTTTGCATCCGGGGAAAATTATCAAAATGGTAGATGAATGCAAAACATTATTTCATGATCACGCAACAGTCTCGAGACGAGAGTCAACAAAGATGTGGACAAACGCTTGTGTTTGTGGTGTTTAGAAAAAATATCAGGTATCAGTTTTCTATCCGGATACTTTAACGGAGGTAGCGAAAAAAGAACAATGTAAAATTCCACATGAGAAAATATAATTTATTTCGATCTAGGTTTCACCATTTTATGCCATCATGATGGAACAGCATGCTAAAACTTAGGTCGAAATGCATTTTGCTTTCTCTAGTTAAAATTTACGTTGTTTTTTAATTCACATAATCAAGCCTGAGACCGTCCATTTCGGATACTTGAAGTTTAAAACCGCTTAGTGATTTAGTTTTTGTTTCCTTGAGAATTCCATCCTTTTCTTACATCGTCATCTTGTCGCACTAAAAAACTAAACGAACGGAAATATAAACAGGGTCTTCCATCATGACTATCGTCTATCGTCACGGAAATTGAAGAGTTTTCGGTTTGATATTCATCCCGATGTCAATTATTTAAAAATGGTATCCTGTCTGTTGATACCGACTCTCTCGATGCCAGAGTAAATAACCTGCGGACCATTTTTTGTAGACTAAGGTTTATCATCCAAAGGTGAATGTTTTGAAATCCTAATGGATACTCACCTTACGTGCACGCCCGACTAAACTCGCTCATTAAATCTGAAGTAACGTCGGTTGACTGAGTCGAAGGCCTAAAATGCCGATTTTTGGAAGGATTTCACAAGCCTTCTCTATTCAAATGTGCATATCTTTGGATGATATGTGACGATCAAAACAATTCTGCGCGTATAAAATTTTAGCATTCAAAAGAGAAATAGGTACAAATATAACGTTTAAAGCCTATTGTATCTTAAGAGATAACCATGACAAAGTTTCTGCTCTCCACTTCTTATTTCATTTTCGTCATTTTTTCATACAGTTCCGATTTTTCTTCTGATTTTACACTCAATTGTATTCTACGTTCTTTCAAGATTTGACTTTCACCATCATACTTCACTCCAGCAATGCTCCTGTTTTCGGGGATATCCTCAGTTATACATGTATAAATTACAATGAGTGACCCTTTCCTCCTTGATCAGCATTCAGAATTTCTTGAAACTCCATACGAAAGGCTCAAAGAGAAAATCCAAATAACATAATTCAGGCTTGAGACGGAATTTGTCAAGAAGTACCAGTTCATTTCGCTGAGAGCAGCATAGATGGCAGCACGGGTCGCCATCCGCGCTCAGAACCAGTTCGTTTCGCTACGGGAGCTTCCCGATGGCCGTGGGTTGACTTCAACTTTCGGAATTTGGCGGAGATGCCTCCCTTCCAAAATCCTCATTGTGTTGTTCCTCACGTTTGCCTTTCCATTATTTCACGTCAAGGCTTTCCCCCGCCTTCGAAAAAGAATTGCAAACCGGAGATTCCGCACACGTGTTCTTCAGCGAGCCCCACAATGTTTCCAGCGAACTCAAAGGCAAAGTGGTTGAGATAATTCTAGGGAACTTTATCCTCACACAATCATCTTCATTTCATTAACCGCCAAGTCTGATTTCGTTATTCTACTCCTACTAGAAACCTCATTTGTTTTCGCTGACATGAATTACCACTCAATGGCTCCCTAAGTTCAATTAAAAGGAAAAGTAACTATGTATGCGTTCAGTTATTCATGTCGTGTACCATTAGACAGAAATTAAACTCATGAGGTGTTATTATTGAACTTAAATTTGTGAAAGTTTTATATTTCACGAATCATCCCATACATTATCGGATCTGGAGTCATCCATCTGGTAAAGAAGCCAATATTTGGGCTGATCGTGGTACACGAACTAAAGCAGAGTAGCAACTAACTTGAAAAAGATAAAACCAATCGTCTTATTACTAGGGAAACACACGTGAGAAACACTACAAAACTGTATTGAAAACGAAAACCCTAACTTTAAAAATCATACAACGGAATGTGCAACAAAGAGTTATTAGAATATTTTAACTAAGCTGTGAGTTAAATGAAGAGTGACTTATTTCCCTTGCTTTATTACTAAATAAAAAATCAAAAAACATTATTTCAGAACCAAAAATATTATTTCAGAACCCAAAACATTGCGGGTAATGTGTTAGCATGTAGGGATTCATCATCATGATTTCCTTCTAAAATTCAATGAAAATCATCTGCGCCATTTTATAAATTACCTAACCCAACGTCATTTATTCATATATCTCCTGAACTCAAGCTTGTCGAAATTTTATGATGCTCATCATCCTTTTGTAGGCAGTAATTCCATGGTTTTGTTCATGTTCTAAAATATGCATTGACATGAGTATAGTCTAATAATACACTTACCATAGTTGGCTATTTATGTTTTATCCAAAGCGCTGTGCTGGTTGACATGTATGGATGATTCTGCAGCTGAGATCAAGGGCACCGATGGATTTCGGAGTCTGGAAAATAATAAAAAATAAAATCCCATTATGTGATGCAATGATTACCGAAAGTATTTCACATGAAGTCTGAAGGTAAAACAACTTTTTGAGTTTTTAGCTGCTCTCTTTCAATCCAAAACCTGCATTTATCATCAGACACCCTAAGAGTATTGAAACTCGAAAGCCGAGTAGTAATCTCAGGCACAGTAGTCGAGTCATGAAAACTCTACCGGACTCTACCGGACCAGAAACTAATATGTATCCTTATTGCACATTGAACCGCTTGAATTTTAGTGGTTTCGGAAAATAATATAATTTTCACGATGGATCTCCGAGGGATTACAAATTACTAGCGCAATTAATGCCAAACTCTTGGGGCCTTAATTAGGGGAATACTTTACCGAGACAGAAAAAAATACAAATCAACGCTTACATCTTCTGCGCACAACCATTTCCACACGCTCTTTCGATTTTGAAGGTGTCATGTGACTGTTAGCCGTACGCTCAAGCTCTAAAATGTGCACGATAGGCCGTGTACTTTCCACGGACACTCCGATGCCGAGGCAAAAGATATAAAACAAGAGCAAGCATTATTTCAAATTCTTGTTTTACGGCGTAAAGTGTGTTAAGTTCACAAAGTGGTTAAATGAGTATTTGATACAGGCACTTTGGAAATATCAAGGGCTACATGTGTGCATTGATGCTTATGTCAAACTCCATCCGTGGAAAAATGTTATTCATTTATGCTCCTTCGGCATCATTTACGAATTGGACAATTGGGTATTTTCCAAAATTTTAAATTTAAGTTTACAGATCTTTATATGTTAATTGAACTTGAACAAGCTTGCGGAGTGAAAGTAGTTTTAAAATTGATTCAATATTAATTGAGATATTTAAGATTAAAATAGTCGAAATTTCAAATTTTTTTACGCCGCTGCGAAACGAAATCTGATTGACTTGACGTCATTTTCGCTGAGCGATAGACGGATGTGAGGGAGAAAGTGACTAACTGTAGAAGATCTACCGTATATTTAAAGATTTTTCATTGAAAACAAAGACTATGGCGTGCAATGGTTTTATTAAAACCACATAAGATAATTTACCCAAAGTGGATATGTTTATGGTAGGCGTTTTAATGAAGGACGAGCGATTTAATGCGGAAATTCGTTGAGCTTAAGTCCAAAAAATGTAAGCATAAAGTTTGCTTTTAAAATCGTCATTACTTTTTTATATCATTTTTGATACATATAATTATGTATTTGGTGTATGAACTTTATTAACTGTTTTTCCAATACATTCATAATCATTATGATACTTATTTCTTTATCGAAGTCCATATCAGTCCATGCAACAGTAAACAAACAGTATCTTAGCATATCAACATAACACAATACTTGCCAAATATTTGTGCTGCCAATACTCGACACACCTAAAACGTTAATTATTTATTTGCTAATTAATGATTGTTTGTAGAGGAGGTTTCTAGAAGTGGCTTCTCTGCTATAGAAATGCCTCAAAATAGATTCTCATCTCCTAAATGACTATTCAAAGTTTAATTTAAGTGTTGTTATATTATAAAGCTCCTCGTGAGAGTTATGGTGATAATGCTATAGGATACGTCCAAGTAAAGAGAGATGGACCACTGTGCACAGTCATTGCAAGAATATGTCCAGAACACAAAGTGCGGAGTAAAGCATACATTTTTACGGGTGGACATTGAGGAATCCAAGGAAGAAATTTCAATCATTCAATGTCGTGATTGCGTGAATAAATTTCTTGTTCGGTATTTCAACCGATGTATTTGTACATTGTGGCACAAAACACCATCTCTATCCCTTACTTAGATGCCATTTAAAGGCATATCTAGAAACGCGAACACGTCAGAAACTAATTTCGCCGCATTTGTTACCACTGTAAGCATAAGGAAACGCCTGGGTCTAAACGTAAACAGCGAAAATGACGTCACAGGCCATTCGGTTGTTTTCGGAGTGTGCTCGGGAGCTTTCGTAACCTTCTACTTTCTTTAGCTTTTAAAACCGAAATTCATACAATTATTAAGAAAATTTTTAGCCAATGCAATAAGTTCAAGTAACTGAATCAGAATATCGATTGTTTGAAATACGTGGAAAATACCCAATTGTGTTGGGTGAATAGTGTCACGTCCTTGACTGGGACATAACATACTTCATACTAAGGTATGAGAACCTAAGAGCAGATGCGTGTGCTCTATGGAGCTCGTAGTTGATTGGAGTTTAATATGTGACGTCAGGCGGAGGGATTACCTATTCGATCGTCAACTCTTGTGTTCGCCCACCTAGGACGTCTAATTGCGGAGAACTACTTCACACCGTTCATGTACATTTGACCATCTTGCGACCAGAGCACACATTGTCCCGCATTTACACGGGTAACGTGTGACCAAGAAATGTTGCTATTCTCCAATGAACACAAATGTTTCCCAGAAATGGCTGAGTTTTATCTCAATTAAACTGAGACCCCGATTCCCATAACACGTGAAGTGTGTCAATAATATAAAAAGTTAACTGAAGAAGTGCATTTTTTAATTCTCAGAACTAAGTTTCTGGACATGCTTTCTTCATGTCCTGAAACACAGTTTTAGTTACATATTACTAATTGTTTCAATGAACACTATGAACGGTATTAGAACGGGAGGTTTACCTTGAGGCACAATATGTGCTAATATATGCTGAATATGATTAATTCATCCATAAATTATAAATCTCAATCATAAAGGTAGTGCCCAAGTTAATGTGAATGATAAATGTCTTGATCTTGTCAAACTTTACGGAAATAATACTATGAAATTGTTAAAGATTATTACCTACTGAAAATACTGAAATAAAAATAAATTTTCTTCCATTAAATTCTTACACTCCTAATAATGTTTAAATTCCTTGTGTAGTGTAGTTGTAATTATATTTCATAACATAACTATACGATTTAGTACTAGTCAATATATCATTGGTATTAAAATAATACATATCATTGTTGATGTCCAATTTATTGAGAAATGAAATAGAGAAGATGAGGGATCAAACACTGAGAATAGATTTTTATCATTAGATTTTAGATAACGCGCACTTGACGCAGCAAACACAGGAATAGGACTCGCCAGCCGCCAGGGGAGGAATGGCTGGCTGAGGGACCTTCCGGGTGGCTTCCCTAGACACCCTCTTCCTAGACACCCTCCCCCCTCATCCTCCGCCGTACGCCATCACCTCCCCATCCCCCCCGACGCATAACCCATGCTCTCTTTGCTCATCGCGACCCGTTCTTGAATTATTGTTTGGGAGGGAAGCGCATAGGGATGCCATTGTTTCCATTTTTCACGGGATCCTCGAAGCACGTTATTATACGCCCACGGCCCATCGCGTCGAAGAGGGTTGGTATAGCGCGCGGGGCAAAGCAACCACAGACTCCTCTCCCCTCCCACCTCACATCTCTCTCCTCCCACAATCCCTCACGACAGCATTTACTCGTTATTATCCATTCAAAAAAACTCCCTTCTCCATCCTTCCGGTATATCACCTCACTAACCCTCCCTCCCCTTACCCTTATACTTCTCTCTCTCTCTCTCGCCCCACCCAGGGTATATAAAAAAACTCGTCTTCTTCGTCTCACTCATCCCCCCGCTACCTCCCTCCTCCCCAACCCCTCTCCCCCCTCCCCCACCCTCTCCCCTCCCCCATCACCCCTCCTCCCCTTCACTCAGCGACGCCCACGCCATCCAGCGGCGTCGCCCGACGTCACAGGCCGCGGGCGAGCCGCGGCCATTGTCCGACGGCAACCTTCTTCGGAGACGAAGAGGAGCTACGCTAGAACCATCAGCCACGCTATGCTGTGCTACCATAGTGATGGGCCAAAAATGGCTTATTTCAATTGCTATTGAGTTTATTTTGAAAAAAAAAAACGTTTTGTAAGATCACTGCTTTGTTCGGCCTCGCCGGCACAGTCCTCACTTTGCTTACGCTATACACGTCTTGGATGATTGTGCATTGTTGTTGAGGTAGTACGAGTGACATTTTTCCCTCGTCATAATAGAAACCATATTCAAAATTTAGTGTTTTAATCTAAGCAACTGTAAAAACATAAAGTAAATACTGTAGCATTAATGACGCAGAAATATTCATGTAGGGCAACTTGACTAATATTTTGACGCCGAAAGCTGAAAACGGCTTAACAGCCAGAGATTATTTTTTTCTTTTCTGTAATAATTCATGCGGTGAGCAGTTGATTTATTTTCAAAAGCAGTTGAGAAAGCACACAAACTACACAGTTAAATTTCTGACGAGATCCATGCGTTGGAAATCCCTCATCTTTTAAGTAAAGTCTCTTTGGTGTGCATACCCGTACCATTTCCCGTGGACAATGGCTGGTATTATTGGCAAATATTTCGAAAATTATAATGGTAAGTGGCTGATATTTTATTCCCTTTGGAAAGAGTTGATCTCTTTCTATATAATGAGGCCAAATTTATGGAATTCTATTCGAAGTGATGTCTCGCTAAAACCACCTTAACGAGTGAACTGCAAGAAAGGACCATAAGTCCTAAATTAGCTCAAAAAATAAATAACATTATCATCGTTATTATTTTATTCGTCTCAGGTTACTTTTTAACTCGTGATACTTCTAGCCCTAAGAGGAAGAGGATATTATGAGTCTTAATAAAAAGACAGCATGTATGAAGCAATGCATGAATCTAGCATAAGAAAATGAGGGTATGCAAGGTTAGGGCAGCATAGAGGAAATTATTGAAACAGAGTCAGTTTTCTAGGCCTAACACCCTGAATTGAGCACCTTTGACCACGCCAACCCCGTCATGAAATGGAGTGATGGGAATGCTTCGATCCCTGAAAATTCATTTGGCACGGGAATTAATTCGTTCTACAAGGTTGGTGTCGCATACGACAGGCACTTCCATTCATTTTCATCTGTACAGGCAGCATATATATATATATACCAAAGAGGGTGAAATTCACCATGAAAAAAATAATTTGCCATGATTCGATCGACATGGATTGCTTATGAGCCCAGATCTCGCAATTTCCGGTCAAGTATGTTAGCCTGTTACACCACCAATCCATCTTAATTCTAAACGATTTCCGGTGGGGGTTTATACAAGCAAGTTGTTCTCTTCCCCAGTCTGGTGCAGTCGGGTGCCGTGTGCGTAACTGTTTACCCGTAGAAAATGGTTGGTATGTTTTAGGCAAATATTTCGAAAAGTATAATGGCAAGTGGCTGATATTTAATTCTCATTGGATTGGGAAATTGTCAGCACGTGATACAGTTAGCCTCAGCTGTCAAATCCTTCCTATATCCTTAAACTTACCTTAGGACGCACTTTACGTATCGTCTTCAATATATTATCTCTTTAAGGGGATGATTCCATCTCCCAGTGTCGCTCTTGTGTCCGCTTTTCGGTGAGGTATGTACCAAAATGTTTATTTTGGAATGTGGGTACAATTAAAACAAATATCATCCTTATTCTCATCTATTGTCTTTAAGAAAAAAACTCTCCACTCTTCCCACTCAAGGCAGAAATTACAAGTTTAGCACAAATGTGAGATACCTGAGCTTCGTAAGATGACCTACGGGGGAGTGGACTTATGTTGTGATTTGCATAACATATTCAAGGCGAAAACCATGACAAGATGAACTAGTCAAATGCCCAAATGGTGAAATAAATAAATGAAACATTTTTACGGCTGTCTTAAAGTATGTTACTCATGCAAATAGCCAATAAACAAGAGAATAAATTCAATGAATCACACACAAATTCGACCCAGTAGAATTTTGTTCGATCGTTATACTAAGCAGGGAGATTTAACCATACAAATTTACAGGGAACTATAGTACTGTGTTCATGTCCAACATTTTTAGTGAATTCTTAGTTCGTAATCGAAACTGTTTACGAATGAAATTTATAGTTCCCGGAAATTCAATGATGTTATCAGTTGTGGGGAAAACCGGGCCTTTTTGAATGCCTGCTAAAAATATTCAAAGCACTTTATCTACCCGCCAAAGGTTTCACATAATGTTACCAATCATATACACTGTTACGTGCTCTAATTATACTCTGATATTTCCTGAATTTCAACCGATTCTTACTCCTCTTGTGCAAAAACTGTTCTGTATTTATACTAAATACAGCATTTTATATTATGTGACTAATTTGATATATTTTTATATAACATACTATCTACAATTTTCCATGTCCAATGGCCTGATGAATGAAGGTATTAATTTTAAAAACCGTAAACTTGTTCAGTTTGAAACTTTAAAATTTGGAGGAGGAGTGTAGAGGAATAAATGGATTTTGAATTTTGCATGAATGCATGTCAGGGAAGTTAATTTATTGTAAGTTCTTTTCGTGATTAAAAGTTTACTTGAACTAAAATAAAAAAAAACTGCTGAGCTTGAGTAAAAAGGCACCATAGATGACGAAAGGTGTCAAAAAAGGTATCAACATAAAGTTATCCTTCGTTCACAACTGATTCAGCATCGAGATAAATTAACTATATACATGAATGTGTCCTGTACTAAGTAATGCTTCTGCAGCAGGAAACATTATTTTAAAACCTTCGCTGAAAACTTAAAGCAACTAAGAACTGCCCATGTATGGCGACAAAAAAGCAGATTGCAGTGGGCACGCAGCATAAAAAAAGTGCCCACGTTTCTTCCAACGGCCGCATTCCCATCGAATCTATTTCCCCAACCATTTTTATCAGCTCCTCCTCTACACCCATTCCCCGCAAGTACCCGGCCGGACCGAAATAATGAGCTTCCCATCCTACGGGCGGCACAAAAATACCTCCACGTGGCCATCAATTCCGCAAGAGCGCAGAGTTAACGACTCCCTCCCGTTGACCGAAAAAAAAAAACGAAACCACCGAGATATTTCGGTAAAACAACAATGAGGCCGTAATGAAAGCGTGTCACCGGACGGGAGGGAGGGAAGAGATCCAAAAAGAGCCTTATTTTTTTAGTCGGGGAAAATTTAGTCCTTATAGCCATCGCCTCCCCACAGAGCCATCCTCCTTTCTCGGGGGGGGGGGGAACCGTGAAATACGTCCCGCTGGTAAGTTGTGTCGTTCACCCACGCACTCGGCGTGGGGACTCCGAAAAACTCTCCGCCCGCAGAGACGGAAAGAAGTCACGGACCAAGTGAGTGTGGATCGGGATGAGGTCACATCTTGGAACATCCCCCCTCCCCTCGACCAGTTAGTTTTTCCCTTAAGGAGGAGGCTTCCTCAATGGGTAGGGCTGCAGGACCGGAGAGTAGACGTCGGAGAAGGACGCCGGGGTAACGTGTAGGCGAGCCCCGGCGGAGTCTGGCCGCCCGCTTCTTGAAGCCGTGGCCTCCTCGGGTTCCCCCGACGCTGTCCGCTTGGAAGGCGAGTAAAGCCCAATTAAACATGTCACCTCACCGCCTTCGGACCAATGAATACACACACGCACAGGCACCAGGGCCCTCAACTACCTCCCTTGAGGCCTCCTTGTTATCTCCCGAGCACAGTGAACATTCCCCCTCGGCTCAGTGGTATGTTCCCGGCTGTGAGGAGGGCTGGTTTCAGCATCGTCCCCGCGAGGGAGTGTGGGTAATGTTGTTTTATCGCCTCTCCGAAGTTGTTCACTTTCGCCTTTTTTTCTCCCCGGATTAAACTCGAGCGCAGTGCTGGTGGATTGGTCAGAAAGGGGGGGGGCAGTTCAATATCCCACCCTGCCTTACTCTCCTCACCCCCCCTTCGGTGATGTTTGACTGTAATGAGGCACCAAAGTTTCTCCCCACACTGGAAAGCCACTGTGTCGGACTTGAACCGGAGCCGCCGCCAATCCTGAAACTCGACAAAAGAGGCATGGGGTAGGCGAGAAAACGGTGGTCGAAATCTCAGGCGTGTGACGGCCTTAAGGAGCCATTTAGGAGACGCGCCACGCTCTTTCAACTCTTGCAGTATCCCTCCCTCCTCCCCCGGGAGAGTCCCGCCCAAGTCATCCCTCACCCCCTGTGGTCGGTTTGAGAGACACGGGCGAATTCCCTCCTCCCCTCGCCCGCCTCAACACCTTCGTTAAAGAGGCGACATGCCACGAGAGCAGGGGTGCCTCTCTCGTGAGCCTCACCTCGGTGTGCCTCCGGTTCGTGGGCTCGGCGTCGTACGGTACGAGTCCGGCAGGGTGATTACAATCGACGCTCGTGCTCTGGAGCCGTGAGCTCAATCGGGTGTGCGGCGTGGTGCCCCTCGGCGATGGCTATCCGGGAGGACGATTAAAATCTTGCCAATAAACCCCGGGTGCGTTGCTTTTATGGGCATCAATTACGCACGAATTTACTCGGGCTACGCTGATGATCAGTGCGAGTGGAATCCCCTCCACTAATGCATTCTGATTCCACAAATTCGCTTATTTATGACTCTTGAAATTTTGTGTATGTTAGTCTGCAAAGTTTAAAGGTACATTTCATTTTCACTGCCTGTATAAAAACCACAATGTGGACATCGGTAACAACTAATTTTAGCCGAGCTGACTCAAGCTTGATCTTTTATTAATATACCCATTTTTGAGACCCATTCTGCATCCCTGAATTATTTCCGACGCTTAAATGTATGTGAACTTCAGCATAAGGAAACGGAGCAGGGTCATTTTCACCGCCAGTATATTTGCAATAACCTTGAAATTACTTTCATGAATTATTATGATGTTTTAATTGCGTACGCTAGAAGCGCGAGGGCGCTAATTCTATGGGTTGGCAATTGGCATCGCTTTTCATCAGGTTTCTCAGGGTTCGATCAATATAATGGCACAAGAAAAAAAAACGTTTCTTTCCGTAAACAAATGCGGGCTGATTTCATTCTTTAAGAAATCCGTCCTTTCCTCGAGTTGCCAGTAGGACATCTTCATCTCTTTAGTAGGGTGGAATTAATCACAGATCGAAGTGATATCTCATCGCATGGAAATTGCGGAAAAAGTGGCAAATCACTGTCTTCAAATACGTCAGGTGTATGTAATGACGAAGGCATTTTAAAAGAATCGCATAAAAGGGTCCAAATTTAAACCAAGAAGCGATTCCGCGATCCTTATACTGCTGGTTGTCCCATCTCTTACTATATTCGCGAAACAAGGCGGCAAAATGAGCGCTTGTAAGAGCTTCAGTATTTCTCAGGCTTCAAGTAATCAGGATGCGAAGTTCACAAACTTCGCAGATAGATTTTAGCAATCGCGAAGATCTTTTTGTTCGTGCACATACATGCTTATTTAAAAAAAAACTCAAAAGAATGCTTTGAAAATGGAGACGGACAAATACCGGAAGCAATATATTGAGAAGCACACGGTCACTTAGCTAGATCTCCTACACGCCAGTAGGAAAAATTATGTAATTATTAATTAAAGAGAGCCAAAATAATGTTACTATACAAGCTATCAGAGATCACCAGTGTCTTCATCACGGTGGGTGGGGACTAAAGAACGCAAATCAGTCCTTTATAGCTGCCAAAGTAAACACTAATCAACCCTACAAGTGTGAACGGGGAATTACGCAGTTGCGGATAAATACGTTCGGCCATATTAATAGATTTCAACTTAAATAGTGTCTAAGAAATTTTACTTGGTCCTGCTATAAAAGAGGATTCCAACCGGTCTAAAAGTTGCATTATGCTTCGCTGCACGTTCAAGCTTAAACGCAACTCAGTATGCCATAAATGAAACATTTTCCGAACTAATTCTGCCGGGGATACCTCAATTCGGGCATAAAACGACGGTAAAAACGCTGGTTTAATGGAAGCGCCGGATGCACCACCTCGGACCTGGAGGAACAAATCTGTGAATATATCAGATTAAGGTGGCTGGTCGGGTAATCGTTAGTCAGTAAGAAATTTAGTTACTTAAATTTTAATGCTCGTTTAAAATTTAAATAATAGGTCGTAATTATACTATATTCAGTAGGAATGACTTATGTCTTAAGTACATTCTGAAATATTGACCTTTAAATTTACACATTGCCATAAAAATTTGCTTAAATACAGCCTTAGATGCATTTCTTAAGTCATTCTTGCGAAATTAATTTTCCGAAAACAGTTCACACCCGTGGCCATAGAATTCAAAATAAGTATTTTAATGAAGATTTATTGTCATTCGAATGCGAACTAGTATTAAAATATGTTTCTATAAATTATTTAATCTTTCGTTTTTAATCTGGCAACAGCGTCCATTCTGCAACACGCTGCAACACGTGTCTCTGCTTAGTATGTCCCGTACTTTGGTGTGCCACGTTGCCAGCTTTACACCACATAGCCGCGCGCGACATTTGAAATTCTCGCATACATATTTTATAATCGTATTTACGAAAAATTTCAGTTGATAGTATTAAATGATTTTTTCAGAATAGATTTTAATTTATTAGAGCAACATTATATCAGTTTTTGGTAAAAATATGTTCAGAAGGAATGGAGAAAGTGAGTAATTTAACCTATTGGAGTGGAGAGCGCCATAAAGCTCCATGTTAAAATAATCTAAAATATCGCAAAAAGTATGTCGATGATCCCCCGTTTTTTCTTCGATATTCCATAGAATATCCAAAAAGGAACATATTTGGAATTTTTTTAGAAAATCTGTTCACTTTGGTTTTTTTAAACCAGCCACCTTAAATATTAATCCACGCGTATCACTTTCTCCAAACGCACGATTTACTAATTCGATAAAGCTACGCGATCGGCTGAGTCTGGACTCCACCGAGATCCCGCGCTCAAACCGCGGCCGAGATGAAGATAGCATTAGAGGCGGGCGATGGGGCCACGGGGCAGTCGCTGTCACTCCCACCATCTCGGATTTCCACGGTGCTCGATGAAAATTAAAGAGATTCGGAGCTTTATTGGCTTCTTAGCGTCCATTAGTTTTGATCAACCGCTCCCAGCGGCTGACAGTCGATCAATTTTTTTCACCCAAGCGGCGGAAACAAAAGAGCAGCACGTGGTCCATTCTCCTGCCTCGCCGCAGGTTATCCAGAGCCGTGGGGGAGAGGCAGGCCGGGCCCTTTCATCCCCGCATGACGACCATCCGCGAAGAGTCAATTAGATTTGACTGTTGACTTCCTGCACCACCTCGTCTCCTCCCGAAATATACAAGAAGGTCCAGGGCCGTGCGGCGAGACCCCCTCCTGCGCCGCGGAGAAGGACAAGAAAAGGGTGCGGGAGTCGGTTGGGTGAACGTCCCCGGAACCCCCCCCCCCTCCCCCCCTTTGATCACAATTAGTATGCAAATTAAAAAGTCAATGGTGAAGAATGGAAAATAAGTTTTCACTGCACTGTCATTCCCGGCCCGATTGGTGGGGAGGAGACTCCTTGAGGTAAGCAACTGAAGACGAAACAATCACGTCGAAAACGGAACGATGGGTCGAGCCGCGCGCGGAAGAAAAGGCATGTCACGGCGGGGGGGTTCAAAACCAATGCCTCGCCACAACTCCCCACGAAGCGCCTTTGACAATTACTTTTCGGTGTTCTAATTAATGCTAGCTCAAGACGAAGCATCGGGGGTGGGTCGGAGGATGAGGCCGGAGGCACCTATCGTGCGCATGGCGGCCCGCGCGCTCTTGAGGCGTTGTAGCGGCCCCCAGGTGGGCATCCCGGATCGCAAGGGAGGGGGGAATTGAGGCAGAGGATGGAGGCGGTTAAAGAGGCACCGACAAACGATGAACAACGGGCCATCCGCGGGGGGTCGCCCCTTGTTCCAAGCTCTTGAGTGGCGAGGCCCGGGGAAGGGAGAGCGCGGCTGCTTTCAAGGAATCAAAATATTGCGACGCTCACGTTCTAAATGGAAATGCTCGCCTTTTGAAAGGGGCTCGTCCATTTGAGAGGAGCGAGGAGAGGGAGGTTTTGAAGTGGGTGGGTTGAGTGAATGAAGCATTAATCGAGCACAGGACTCGGAGAGGTTGTGTATAAAAGGGTTTACATGCATGCAAGACAGCCGGAAACACGAAGGAGTGACGTAAAAGGTTGGCGAACGAATTAAGATGCACGTGGAGTCGTATTCAAGGATCTGAGATTTGAATCTTCTCGCAACATAATGATGCTCCCGATGTATTTCGGGAGTTCTTCATTTCTCTCCTCTGGACCCTCTCACAAGCGTTAACAAGACCACTTGTGTGACTTCTATCAACATTATCAACAGGATAAGGAAGCATTTAAAGAATTAAAAGAACGATGATGGTGCTCAGCACCTAAACCTGGGTCGTGAGTGAGAGTATTTCATTTTGTGGTTTGTAAAAGTGCTGAAATAAATCGATTTAAAGAATTTCCCAGAGGTGCTTGAAGGAGGCTTATAGAGGTCATAAGAGGCATCGCAGAGGGGATGGCAAGTTGTCAAGATAAGTGAAAAGGAGGGAAGTTCGTTGGGATTTTGGTGGAGAGGGAGGATAAGGATGGTGTATTTGGAAAGTATGAAGAAAGACAAAGGATGCGAAGAGTTTAAGAGGGATTTAATATTGGGCATATTGACAGATAGCCTTAACCTATAATTGCGCGATACGAAATCAAATTTCAATCCTAATGCGTGTCAAATTTCTATGGTTCCACCATTTTATTATAATGTTTTAGGTGGAAATTAAGCAATTACTTTAACCGCAGTCGTATGATCGTAAATTGATCACTATAGTTAGCATAAAAGGGGATATCTTTTTTAACCTGCAAGGTAAAGTAGAACTCTGCGAGAGTTGGATGAAAAAATTCATTCGAATGCATTTTGAGGAGACCGGGACTAGCCACGGTGTTACCTTTACGGAGTCACTCGCAAGTGTGAATAAGTGCGAAATTCCACAGAGGAAAAATCATTCCCTTGATATAGATCTGTGGAATTTCGCATTCATTCGGATATATCCAAACGCCGCAGCAAATGCGTTAATGATAGGAAGCACAAGAGAGAGCTCCCCGCGGTCGACGAAATCATAGTCAGGGCCCATTTACTTGGCTGAATCCCAATGAAAATGATAATCGGTTGGATCGCCTATGGTGAGGATGAAAGTTAAGAATTGCATAACGTGTTCCTCACCCTATTGCACCACACTATTGGAACCGAAAAATTGCCTCCTCAAACTTCGCCCACTCGGCGAACGAGAAACTCCTCTCTGGATGTCACGGACTGATTAATGTATCTGCCTCCTGTGGGCTGATGCGGATGAAGTGAGGGATTTTGTGGAGGCTGTGGTTACACCTGAACAATATTATGATGTGTCTACTGCGGCACGCGATATCCATGTGATGTCGTATTGCTATGTTGAGCCACTATGCTGCAAGAGCAATATCATTTGCTCGTTTGCGAATACGGTAATCATGAAAACTATAAACATTAAAGTGCATGAACATTTCCAAGAGTAGTTGGTTGTTATTCGGGGAGGCGAACGACATCTGAGGTCATTTTCGCTGTATAGGAGTGGTGGGTTGGTCGGTTAGGGAAGAATTACTTGGGAAATGGAGTAAGGAT
The DNA here is from genome assembly GCA_963573305.1 of Pyrrhosoma nymphula. Taxonomy (NCBI): domain Eukaryota; kingdom Metazoa; phylum Arthropoda; class Insecta; order Odonata; family Coenagrionidae; genus Pyrrhosoma; species Pyrrhosoma nymphula. Next base: position 95,805,888 of record OY754332.1, on the reverse strand, counting down.
GGAGAGAAACCCGACGTCGGCATTATCCTACTCTGAACGAAAGGCGCCAAGGAGACCACAGTTTATTGTCTCATCCGACGGAAGGAGACTAAACTAGATTTTGTTCTTTTGTTTAATAATTTACCACTGTTACCATCACCTCATCTCGCTTGAAATGCCTTGTAACATTTTATTTTCTCCACGAATTAGAATCTCGTAGTATTCATGAATTAATAGTATTAGTAATACTAAGTAACCATAGTATGTTAACTCGTGAACGACAGGTTAGCATGTTCGTCAACGTAGCACTCCCTTATTTTCTGGTTTGGTCTTTCATTGTTTCCCTGACTGATTTCTGGTTCTTGCCTAGCGGCAGGGGGAGCGTGCGAGGTTCTGATTTTAAATGGGACGAGTATTGCATGCCTAGTCTGGAATCACCTCGTGCCACGCACCCTGGAGGTGGCTTTCATGGTATTCCGTAGATGTCGTAGATGTCAACGAATGAGTACTATACCTGAACTCAGCACTCACAAAGGAATAAGGATTCCACTAAAAAATCGCCACCTCTGTCGGAATTCGAACCCGGGCCCACAGGATGGGAAGTCACGGATCTATCCACCACGCAAACTCGATCCCCCGACACCACAGGGACTCGAACCCGCGCCCATCGAGTGAAATGCCAGCGCCATTCGCCACCGCGACAATCTAAGCCCCGCGTGCCGGGTCAGAGGGGCACTTGGGGTCGCCGGTAAATCCTCCGTCTGCGCAGGTGCGGGAAATTTTGGCATCCGGTGGGTGGTTTGGGTGGGAGGGCGAGAGGGAGGCGAGAGTGGTTTGGGGGCGGGTTGGGTAAGGGGGGGGGGCGGGTAGCGGCTCCCCCCCCCTCCGGTATGGCACCCGCTCTCACTCGTCGACTAGGGTCGAGGAGGGGAGGAAGGTGGACGTCCTTCCTCGGCAATTTACATATTTCAACACGTCTTGGAATGCAGAGGTGGGCGTGGAGGAACACGGCGCCACAATAAGGCCAACAGCGAATTCCTGCCATCGGTCTTTTGCGCGCGCATGCCACAGAACATCCCTCTGTCGTCGATTCCCTCCATTTATACATTCGACGGATCGCGATTCCTCCTATGTATATCAGAATACGCGATCCGGTTAACCTCCTCAGAGATACATTTTACCAAACCTCACTGCGCTAAGTGCAAAAGAAAACATCCACGTTCACAGCATCACTCATAGTTTTTATTCTTACAGTTCAACTAGTTTGAACGCCTCAGTGTCTCCGTAAGAGTAAATGTTTTGTGCAAATATGAAACGCTCTCCATATTCTACGACAAAGAACTTCCATCTAGTAGAGTCTGAAACCACTGAAGTCGTCTTTGTTATTGTTGCATCCTAAGGTCTTCAATAAAGGGTTAGGCTTCAATACCAAGTTAGAACACTTCTCTTTGTAGTACAGAAATATTCATGCAAATTGAGATTCAGATCGGCACGGGGAATATTCTTTTACCACACCTACTTTGGCCAAAACATTGAAATCACTATTGGTTACAAGGTAACTCCTACTAAACGATTAAGGAAAATATATAGGACGGTACCTATGTCTAACGGTTACGAAAGTATTTTCACTACTTTTCACTATTGTTGAATCTCATAATTTTCCAGGTGTCCGGTGCATCTTCGTTGTATGGTAACCATATACAGAAATCAATTGGATGTTGAATTTTAAGGCTAAATAATGAGGAAAACCGTTGGCGTTCGTAACATTTTCATCAGTTTTTCGGCGTAAAAAAAGGACACAAATAATAGGGGACATTAAATTTAGAATTTCTCGCTGAAATTTGATTAAATGGTACTCAACGTATGTTATATGAATGCGCATATAACCATCACGTCATTTCCTTTCGGGGTAGGCCGAGTAAAACAGTTTAATGTTTGTTGATGGGTCTGTAAAACCGACTATGTTTGAATAATTTCCTCGATAATGTCCCAACACATACCCTTGCATACCTCTTTTGCTTCAGTTAAACTCATGCATTGCTTCATACATATGTTATGTAAGCACTTCAGTTCTTAAGACTCCTATTATCCTTCCTCGCAAGAGTATCTCCCGCTACATTCACCCATGACTTTCTTGGTCCATCCATTCATCTCACATTATTCACCCCCCTATCATAAACCTGCTTTGTTATCCGACTCTCTTCCGTTCTCCCAACGTAGCCAATCCAACGAGGCTCATTCCTTAGATAGGTACTACATATCCATTTCCTGAGCATTTATTCCATATCATTACATCAACCACTCATTCCTAACCGTACCCCTTCTACTCTTGCCGCAATTATTTCTTAGATGCCCCATGCCCATTGCATTTAGCTTAGCCTAGTACAGGGGTGGACAATCTTTTCGAATGTTTGCGTGCCAAAATCGGCCAGATATCTTACACAAAAATTGTCCACGTACCTACCAAAATTGTTTGAGAACATATTACGTCATATCTTGATATTTGATTTGTAAGTGAATATGGAAATCATATGAAGCTGACTGAATGAAAAACATGCGACAAGTTTGAAGGAAAACAATTTTGTGTGAATATTTTTACTAGGCTGTAAGTATAATAACAACTGCCATGCATATTTAGACAATTTAAAGAATATAATTAACGTCAACACAAAACGTTAACACCAACTGTTATAATTTTCGATGAAGTAGTCATTATTTGCATGACTTAAGCACGGTAAAAGGTTATTACAAACAACCTTTTGCTGGTTTTAAATCTTTTGTGCATGATGCAAAAAACGAACGGGCAGTTTGTGACTCAGAGCTTAGAAAGCAACCTTTGGTCCCATCCCGGAACGCTCTCTTCCGATCAAGGTTGAGCCGCCGCGTTCTCAAGGCGACCCCAAAGAAATAATATGAGCTCGACGACGGAACACAAGACCATCTTCACAAACGGGTTCATGTCCCGGGAGCCCATCTCAGCATCCTGGCTGCTCACGAGTATATTAGTCGCGGGCGTGACATCCACCGTCCATCACGGGCGAAAAGCTTTTGACGTCCACGCGGTGAGGAACATCATTCGGGAAAAGTCAATCTCACTTGGAAGGCGAACCTAATGGATGGGACCCGGACACAATAGGTTTTGATGAGAGAGTGATCATTGTTCTCTATCGACCAATCCGTTAGAAAGTGTGCAACAAAGATTGCCGCGATACTTAATAGGTCCTTGCCATTGTTCAGGATAAAAATGGAGCAGGTGGAACAGTGTACGTACCAACTATTGGGAGGAAAATGGCTTTAGTGGCGGGGACAATGTAGAATTGCCTTAGTCAAAGAAGCATTTTAGAAGAGAAGGAAATTGATGGGGGAAGTCTGAGGACAGACGTAAAGATAGGTGAAAATTAATATGGAGCGTGGCGTTTGGGTCGGTAACTTGGACATAACAAGACAAGCGCGTAGCGGTTGCGCAGACTGGAATCATTTTATGAGGGTTTGGAGAGAAATGGGGAGGGTGAACTGTGTAGTGAAAAACGAAGAAGTGTTAGGCATGGTGGAAGAGGAAAAGGAAGCAGGTGTAGGATATTCGGAGAAGGTAGAAAAGGTCTATGGAAGACCAGTTGAAAGGTGAGGGCATGCTGAAGAGGGTGATAGATGGATGAACGCTATGAAAGCGAGGAAGAAAGAGGATTGGAATTTTGGACGACATAAGGAGAGGCACAGGGTATGAGGAACTATATAGAGACCTAATGGCGAACAAGTAAAATGAAGATAAGTGAAAAGATGTCCAAGAAATGCGGAAGTAAGGATAAAGACTTCAGAAACCTACCAATCAGCTCGTAGAAAATTGTGGTAATTATCTCAATGAGAGAACTCATTGTGCGCTTCATTGATAAGCACAAGAAGTTCCTGAAAACTATCGTAGCGCATATACACCCGCACACTTCTCCACAGCCGTCGCATCGACGAGCGAGCATAGCAGAGAGGCATTTGGGAGAAATCGGCTGTTTGAAGCGTGTTTTAATATTAGCGTGTTTGAGTTGGTGCCTCACTTTTTTGAATTCATTAATGGTGGTTGGAAGGAAGGCATTTTTGTACACATCAGCTCGACAGTGTATTTCACTTACTATGTGACTTCTGCCGTTTTGCACTCATACGCCGATACGTCTGTTAGATATAGTTAGGGGTTAAAATAATATTCATCGTGTCGTGCTGAAACTCGTGGTATAGTAATTTTTCTAATAATGGTAGTCTAGCGCGTTATCTTCGAGTATCTAACGACGCTTAATCTAGTTCTTCGACTGGTTTTGTTACTATTTCTACTTTCACTTGGAAGTTTATAGCAAAACGAGTGACTTTCTTCTATGTTAAATAAAGTTTTCCGAACAAATTTGTTTGTCCTGGATCCCAAACGCTTACGGTGAACTCGAGAGTAATGTAGTGCATAGGTATCTTGGTGGCAACTCAACCCCTGCCATTCACCCATGGCGAGGTAGCATGCAGGGTGCTGTGTAGAATAATGCAGACGTAGAATTCGACCGCCACGCAACATCCTTTCAACCCATCACGCTACTCTGCCCCCCTCCCCCCCACCCCATTAAGAAAATTCTCCCCCTCCCAAACCCCTTCTCCCCCGTAGCCGAGTCCCAACGTGACAGTATCCAGGGCCGTCCCCTAATGTATTCTCTCTCTCCCCTTTTCTCGGCTTGTCGTTATCTGATGGCCTCAGGATGCCGCCATGTCTTGCTGCCTCACCCACGCAAGCCCTCGTTGGCTAAGGATGCGCCCAGGCTCTTCAGCCATCCCCCGCCACCACCTCCGGCCACCTCTCCTTCCCCTCCCACAGCCAGCCCCTCCCGCCTCCCTCCCATCCCTCCCCCCAACGTTCCACCCCCAAAGTCGACCTCCCCGACCGACACCCCCCTCCATTCACCCTCTCCCGTCCCCTCCTCCCTCCCCAACTCCGGCGTCCTCCGCCTCGCTCGACTCTTTCGGGCTAGACACGCGAGGAAGAGGCCTCGAGGTGGTCGAGGCGACTTTTGTTTGCGTACAGATTTACGTGAAACTTAGTATACGTGTTCTCATTAGTGATATCTACTGATAAAAGTGTAAAAAAAAAGGAATCATAGCGACTTAGTTTTTTGAAAATTCAATGCTTTTTTAACACGTGGTCTTATGGCATATGAGATGCATTTTGTAATAATTGATATCCATATGCACAAAATTCCCTCTAAACGCGAAATGATAAATTTCATATTATTATAATTGTTGATAAAAAAAATCAAGGTGTCTCGCCGAGTCCAATATTCGAAACAAGAATGTTTCAATATAATTTCGTCTAAATGTCGAATACCACGTCGAGAAATCAAGTCATAACCTGCTCTGACTAAGAAAAAATTTTTAAACAGGTTTATTGTATCATTTCCATGACGACCTGTATGGTGAGTTCCAACGCATAAAAAATTGTGTACTAAAATGAAATGTGGTCCGAGAATTTTTTTCCACATACTTGATGCATACTCAATGACCCACGATTACCTCTGTAGCCCCCTCAAGAGTTGTCAACTCGCCCGGATTCTCCGGGAGAGACTGCCCGAATCGGAAAATCATTATTTGCTATCTTCCGGTTTGATGCGTTTCCCACCCGCTTTCGCTCAACAAGGCGATCATCTTTTATTTGGGCTGTGAGTCAGATCATTAATTTGGGCGAGTTGTTCATTGAAGGGTCATAGGAGAGAAGGATCATAACTCAATGGGTTCTCTATGGGCGTCGTCAACTGCTTCAGGCTGAACTTCGCGGAGAATATACATAATGAAAGAAATAACTAAGTATTATTTCACACATTTTAATGGGTAAATATAAGTGAATTAAAAAAAAGAATAGCTTGTATTCCACATGATTACTTATTGGTAGAGCGTGGTTTCGGCATTTTCAATAAAACCTGCCTGATGGTGACGTCTGAAACTTTTGAATATGTATACAAACATGAGGATTATACCACAAAATAAATATCAAAAGGACTTTCTTGAAGCAAAGAAGTCAAAGTACTAACTAACCACAAATTAATACCACCCACCATCTAGTCTGAAGCGGTCTATTACTGATATTAAAGTCAGTAGGGAGCATTGGGATGGTTGAACAAACAGAAAAAAACTTTTCTAGGTAGTACACTTCATCTTACAAAATAATATTTTGTGATATTTGCGTATGACGTGCACAAATAGTTTTTAATCCACTATTTCTTCTTCTTCCCCAGCCCTACAGCCCGGTGTGGGCCTTTGCTTCTTCAGTTATATGTCCCCATTCGGCTCTCCTTTTTGCTTTCTCTCTCCATCTTCCAATCCCCATTGTCTTCGGGTCCTCTTCAAAATCTTGCAGCCATCTTTTGAGAGGTCTTCCTCTCCTCCTACTCCCTTCCATCTCGCTATATATTAACAATTTGGGCATTCTATACTCTTCCATCCTTTCAACATGGCCCAACCATGACAGTCGCAATGACTTCGAGAACCTAACAATATCCTTCTCTACCAATATTTCATTTATTGCATAGTTCATTCTTATTCTCCACGTTTCTCCTTCTTTTACTGGGCCAAAGATTCTCCTTATTATTTTCCGTTCAAATCTTCGTAATGTTTCTTCATCTTGTTTGGATAGGACCCATGTCTCAACTCCATATGTAATTACTGGTCTTATTGTTGTTTCATAAATTTTCAATTTAGTTTTCCTGGACAGAAGAGTTGATTTGAGGAGGGATAAATTTAAAAATAGGCCTTGTTACCTTCCTTGTATTAGCCTTTGATTTTTCTCCTCAGAGATCTTATTTTCATTATTTACTATTACTCCAAGGTAAGTAAATTTTCTGACGCCCTAAATATCGTAATTCCCAATAATTAGGTTTAGTAGCTCTCGTTTGTTCTGTGAAGAAGACATTTTCATGTATTTGGTCTTTTCTTCATTTACATTGAGGCCTATTCTTTTCCCAGTATCTTCAATGATAGCAAACATTTCTTTAACATCCATCACACTTCTTGCTATCAGAGCTATATCATTAGCATATGCAAAACCTTGTTTGGATTTATAAACAATAGTTCCCCTTAATTTCAATTTTTTCATTACTTTGTGCAAAACCAAGTTAAATAGCACAGCTGAGATAGTATCTCCTTGTCATACCCCTGAGGTCACTTCAAATGCGCTGCTTGTTCTACCCAAAACAAAGGCTTTACATTGAGATTCCTTCAGCGTTATCTCAACCAAATTAACCAGCTTTTGTGGAATACCATAACCTTTCAGTTCATGCATCATTTCTCTCCTACTCACACTGTCAAAAGCTTGACGAGAGTCAATGAAGAGTATATGAAAATCAACGTTGTATTCGTAGTAGTTCTCCATTGTTTGTCTCACTGCGAATATCTGATCAATGGTGCTTCTTCCACATCTAAAGTCACACTGATATTTTTCTAGAGTATCTTCGGCATAGATACTTATTCGTTACATCAGAATACTAGTGAAGATTTTATATGCTACATTCAGTAACATAATTCCTCTATAGTTATTGCAATCCAACTTGTCACCTTTCTTAAATATTGGGCAAATCAATCCAGTTCTCCAATCTTCTGTACAGTGCACTAATTTAGAAGATGCAAATTTATTCAAATACAAATATATTTTATTTAATTATGTATGTACAAGTGTTGGTATAGGGGAAATATATAAGCCTCGCCCTATAATGTATGCTCTCGAATCGAGGGTTTGCAATTTGAATCGTACCGTAAAAATAATGACACATTATTTGAGAGAAGCCATATAAATTGTTCTGGGTGACTATTAAGTTTAGTAGGATCACTCTTATCCGGCCACCATGGGAACGAATCCTTGTGTGGATAAACGAATGGCCCTTTAATCTGAAATCACTTTTGATATATTTCAAATATATTCATAATTATTTCATATAAATTGTGTGAAGTTATTGTGCAATAATTTTAAAGGCAAAAGAACAAAAAAGTTCAACGCTTTTAGTAGAAAGAAACGTCACGAGAAATTATCTTTTGTCCGAGGACACCTTTCTTAAAATATCCGAGCCCGTGAACTCCTCTTTTTTTCGTTTTTTAAAGTGATATTTTGCTGCAAGTTTTAACATTTTACCTGTTTTACTCACATAGCAACGGATTTGGAGTCTGTCTCTCAGCCGACACACCCGTGTTCTCGAAAACTACATCAGCAAGACAAATTCACCGTCTCTCTCCCCACATATGACCACCTAGATAACTAAAATTCTAGCATTGTAGTTTATTTCCTTTTGCATTTCATTGGTTATTACGCTTTATCTTCAATAAAATTTCACCAGCCAATTAAGCTTCCTATTGATTTTCTTCTATTTGGCGACTGCAATGTGGTTCTATGGTGGGTAATGACCGCAAGTGAACACAAACTTCATGAAAGAACAAAACAACAAAAAACAATTACTGGACCGAGAAAATACTCGAAAACATCGACCGGGCGAAAACAAAATCGAATATGGTTTACGGAGTCATTTTAGGGGGGGGGGGCGGCGACAGATTAGAGTAGTTATAAATTCGACAGTCTCTGACGAACCCGCTTCCCCTGAGACTCTACGGCCTCATCAAGCTTCACATAGACATTCCCCATCCGTCCAGTGGTATCCGGCGTAGGAACACCGACTCATAAACTCGCCTTAAAATTGAATGCTTCCTTCCGTCAATTCTCAAAATTTGTGCCCCAATTTGCAATAAAAAACTCTGTGAAATTAGCTGAACAGTTAAGCAAATTGACCACCCCGGCGAATGCTAAACCCTTTGACGTCAAGAACCTGTTTACTTCAGTTCCCGTAAAAGAAACTTTGAAGATTGCTGAAGATATTTTGTTTAACTCAGCTACTAATCCTATAATTGATGACGAGTTGCACGAAATGCTGAGTTGCACGTTATGCACGAAACAAAATTATTTTTTATTCAATGGGACTCACTACCTCCAACAAGAGGGTTTAGCTATGGGATCACCTTTATCTCCATTACTGGCTTACATTTTTATGGATGATCTGGAACGTAAACTTTTCAATTCCAATTTTAACCTTAAAAACAATGTATTTTATTGGTTTAGATATGTGGACGATGGTTTATGTTGTTGGACCGGCAGCCGTAGGCAAGCGGATAAATTTTTAACCTTCTTAAATTCCTTGCACCCACGTGTCGTTTTTACTATGGAGACAGAGTCAGAAGGTCAGCTAAGTTTGTTAGACCCGAGCATTTTTATTTCACAGAGCTAGCATGTCTTTGATATTTACCGTAAGCCCCCACATACACTGACCAAGTGATACTAGCTGATTCTTACCACCGAATGTCCAATAAAACAGCTGCTTTTAATTCTATAATCCACCGAGTGTTAAATATACCGCTTTCTAAAGACAATTTTGACAAAGAATTAAACACCATCAGACACATCGCATCGGCCAACGGTTATAAGGCCTCCTTAGTAGAAGGTAGAAGTAGTATTTTAAAAAGGAGGCAAAAAAAGTCAGCCATACAAAATATCACTTCCGCCCAGGTTTGCAAGGAGAAGAAACAAAGGTGGGCTAGGTTACCGTATCTTGGCCGGGGGTCGTACAAAGCAGCTCAAAACTTTCCCAGGGACAAATATAAAGTCACTTTTTACTCTCCACTCACACTGAGGGACATATTTGATAATGTCAAAGACCCATACGATCCCATGAAGACATCCGGGGTATATGAAGTGACTTGCGACACGTATGAGGGTGTGTATATAGGTCAAACTGGGCGAAATTTTGAAATCTGCATCGATAAACATAAGGAGTGCTTGTCAAACAGAGATCCCAAATCCCACCAAGCCAAACTCTTGATAGAGGAGTCTAACTGTACTAACATGGACGTGAAGATCCTTCATTACGAGAAAAAGGGACGACGCCTGGACACCTTGGAACAGTGGGAGATTATCAAGAGAAAGAAGAAGAAAATCAAACTTCTTAATCATGTAGCATTTGATGTTCACTCCCCCAATCTATTCTTGTCCACCTGAAAACCCAAGCCTCTACTTCCTCCTCCCCCCCTCTCCTCTTTCTTATACTTATCTCCACATTTCACAAGAACCCCCCCAATAGGCCGCACTTCCGAATCTTCGGGAAGGTCACATGTCTCGTAACAACACCCCCTCCTCTCTTATTCACCATCAACCGTACCACCCCTTCCTTACTACTACCTCCTTCATTTGTCAAGAATCCCGCCCCGCTTTCCTTTGCACATGTATAAATATTCCCATTGGAGACATAACTTGTGTAGACCTGATGACGACGCCCTAAAAAACGTCGAAACACGTGTAGTGTAATATTTACAGTAAAATTTAAGTCAACAGTACAATTACTGCAGTTTTATTTAAGCACTATAATAGTTATAATGTTGAACCAAATGTTACTTAAAAACTTAAAAAAATGATCATTTTCATATTCCAATTGCTAGTTTTTCTTAAAACTATTGGAAAGTACATTAATGTTTGAATTATTGCTTCTCTTCATAAAATTAGTTGTGCCCATAAAATACTTATTGTTAGTTGAAATCACCACTTTTCTGGAAGACACTGGCTGTTAACCACATGTTGGCTCACCTAATATTTCTTCCTACGATCATACTCAAGTATTTTTTTTTCCTCTTTCCATTCATTGGTTGAATCGTTGTGCATTTACTTAATCATATAACAGATCACGTCCAATAATCCACCCAGGGACAACTGACTGAAAAGAATACAACAGAAACAGAGTACAACAGGGTAAATCATGTCCTGGCAAAGCTGGGTGAAAAAAAAGCTGGCAAATAGTCGTCTTTTCACTTCTGTTGTGAATAAATCTTCCAAAGTCCTGTTAAATGTGATAACAAAAATGTTAAATGCAATGAAACTCTTAAAACACCGAAAAGAGTATAAGATATATAATAATATATTTTACCTATGGGTAACACTTTAAGCGAGATAGTTCCCTAGTCATAATGGAGACCATATTCGAATTTTATTTATTTATTTATTTTATATCACCACCGAAAACAGCACATATTCGCCTTTACATCGGGGTATTTCAACAATCAACAACGGACAAGCACAAACAACCATGTCCTGGGAAGTGAAAAATCCTCCCCAGGCGGGATTCGAACCCGCGACCTTTTAATTTTTGATTCCAGCGTCCATTAGAAGTATGAAGTGAATATTATAACGTTAATGGTACAAAAATATAGTTATAAATGATATAAATATTTTCAGTAATTAAATAAATATATCTACGTAAATCTCTAGACTAATTTTTTCTCGCCGTACGGCAAAGTATCAATCAAAACAGCAGGTTTTTTGGCGATTCTGTAAACATTACTGCGGTGAGTAATGGATTAATTTTTATTAATAGTTGAGAAAACATACAAACTACACACCGTTAGTTTTTTGACGAAATGTTGATGTAAGAAATTCCAAATTTTTTCAATATTCCCCCTCTGGAGCGCACAGCCGTAATGTATTTCGAGTAAAACAGCTTGTATTTTCAGGCAAATTGATCGACAACTAGTTCGGTAAGGTGTTAATATTTTGATATCATTGGAAGTTTTTTCTTTAAATGACGTCAAATTCATCAAAATTTAGGTGAGATGATTTTTCGCTCAAACTACCATAACTGACATTTTCCTAAAAGCTGGGTACTACAATATCTAAACGAATAGTCATGTTTTAACTTTTTTGTAAATGAAAACTTCGTCCGCCATTCTGGATCAATTAGACTTAGGTACCAGATCTGATAACATAAATAATTATTGCAGAAAACTCTTAAAACCTTTGAAATAGTAAACGAAATCTATTACTTTTGAGCTCTTAGTTATCCGCTGCAAATTTCCCCATCAAATAAACTTGCAGTAAACGATCGAAGTTTTATTCCTGTTGAGGTTATTTTTTATTAATTTAACCGTGTATAGTTACTGTCTATAGTGGAGTAGTGCGGTAAATGCCATTGCAACGCGTTAAATGTTTCCAAGAATGTCATGGTCAGTAAGTGTAATATGTAATGTTTCCCACAATATGTACATGTAATCAAAAATTATTCCACTCAGATTACTTACTCATCAGTAAAGCATCGTGCTGTTCGGTAGTTTATCATCATTGCGAGACTCATTATTAAATACCTTTTTTCATGAACACAAATAAAAAGCGCTGCGTAGCGAATTTCACAGTAATACGTTAAGAGGTTCCAGATGTATCGTGATCAGTGAGAGATTGAGTTCGTGTAATTTTTTTATTGAGATATTCCCTTTTTTATATGCGAAAAATTAAGATGAAATAGACAGAGAGAATCTCGACGTAAAAGCCCCACGAAGAGTTGGAGAGAAAAGAAGTACAATCTGATAAGAAGAAGATAAAAAAGGCTGAGCACATTTTTCGGAACGTATAGAAAACAATAATGGAAGGTAAAACAATGTAAGAATTACAAAGGAAAATCAAGAATGAAATACAACAGACAAATTATGTAGGACGTCAAACTGTAGAATTATGTAGGAATATAGCGGTTGGTTGGTAGGAGAATGGAACGGAGAGCTTTAGTAAACCAGTTTTCAAATTGATGACCGCTGATGTTGATTTCGGGTGAAATATAGGACGGAACTTATGTTTAACAGTGAAAAAGAGATTTAATTAAATTATTTCATGTGTAAATGATAAAAAGATATCCCACTCAAATCACGTTCTCATGAGCAATGGTTCAAGATGTTAGGCTTTCAACCATCACCGCGGGACTCATATTTGATTACATTTTCCACTTCGCACCAAAAATTGCAAAACTTGAGATCGACCCGAGGCCAGAAACAACATAAATGCCTTTGTTTCCGCCAAAGACGCGGGCTCGGCACACCGCGATATTCACCTGTTCGAGCTAATGTCTCCACGCTCCCCCGCCAGGGCGGCGCTGTTTCCAGGGAATGGAAAGAGGAAAGGGGGTTTTTCCCGCTCGCAGTTGAATACTCCTTTAAATTCACCCCGCTATGAAATTCGCCCACCCCTTCTCGCCCCACCGTGCCCCGCGGCGGTTGGATTTTGATGAAACGGCGCGAATAACGCGTGGAAGGATACGCGACGCCGCTCCGAACGCGGCTTAATCGAATTTAGCCATGCGCCACGCTTCGCCCTCGAGGAGAGAAATGTATAATGGGAGTGGTTGGACCCGCGTGGAGTTGCCATTCGTATCGAACTAAAGGGAGAGAGACAGAGAAGGGAGAAAGCCATACACAACACGATCCTTTTTCATCGGCTCGGGCGATGAGGAAGCGTATACTTAGTTATCCGAAAGGAGATCCGTGCCCACTTTCCAATCTTTCCGAGATTCAAGTTTGTTCACTAAACCATTCGATATCGTACGGTTCGACCCGAAGTGGAGGAGAAATAAAAAAAAACAAGGGAGTGAATGAATTGAGGGACGTTGTACGGGGAAGAAATCGAGCGTTTCTCTTCGGCGGATAGCGTGATATTCACTCCGGGGTGGTCACGTCCGTGTGCCGAGTTTCCCTCCGTCGGCGCCTGCCTCATGCATATTTATGACAGGGGTGTGTGGCGAGAAAAGCCACGTGGGGGAAGGAAAGGTAAGATGGCGACGCGCGCAGCGACCTATTTGTGCCTTTTTTTGTTTCATAGATCATCCTCTACCCGTTGTTGAAGAGGAGGAATTGTATTGAGCGCTCCCTAGAAACGGAGATGCATAGTGAATTCGCTGACGCCATACCGTACCATTCTGAACGCCATGTACGAGAGTAAATTATGGTAGTGAAACATGGTGGTAGTTGCGCAGATGGCCCTTTAAAGGAGAAGAGTCCATCCCCTACGAACTGGCTCCGCACCTTATATGTTAGTGTTTGCGGTTGACTACCTGGGTCTCCCAGGTTTCAAACCTAAATTTCCTTGATGAAAAAGGAACAAACGTTGCGAATTTCACTTGTAAGTTTTTTATTTACGACACAGGTGTCGACAGATTATGTCATCTTCAGGTGCCTGAAGATGACATAAATTTCATGAGGTTACCCCTGACATTGTTCGTTTTGTCTAAATATCCCTGTTTCCAGAGGCTCAATCAAACATCCATATCAAATTTCTAGCTCTCTATGGCTCTTAATCCAATTGTTTAGATGGGTTGTGAACAATATCAACATATTTTCAACCAGCTTTTCAACGTGCTGCTGAACCTTTCCTGTCATTTCAAGTTAAATGCTGTTATTTTAGCGACGATACTCCCTTCCTCTGCTCCTTGGCCGACCCCTTCCACACCAAGCCTTACCCTCCTGAGCGACACATTTTTGCGCAGGTGATTGCCAACAAGTCTCGCTACCTCTATATCATGGACTCTCACGTTTGAACAAATGCATAGAGTTAGACGTTGACTTAGGTGGTTGGAGCGATTATAATCGAGGGTCATTTGAGTGCACATTTTAATAATGTTTTGAGGAAGTTGAAAAAATTCGTGGACCACATTTCATTGAATGACATCTATTTATGCGCTGGAATTCACCATACAGGCAATAATGGAAATGAACCAAGATTATATTTTATTTTTTATCTAAATTAAAACATGTTATGACATTATATTTTGGTGCTATATTCGAAATTTAGACGAAATTATACTTAAATATGTTGTTTTCAAATATTGGGCTATTAGTGGCGCCTTGATATTTGCTAGCAACTTAATGAGAAATATATTATTTTGCGTTTGGAATAAAATCTGTACATGCGTTATGGAAATATTAAGAAATGTAAGTCAAGTGTCATAAGGCTACGTGTAAAAATAACTAAGAAGCGAATCGGTATGGTGCAATTTTTTCACTTTTATCTATAGATATCATTAGTTAGCACTTATCATTCTGGTAATAGGTAAAATTAGCTCCAAACACTAACACCTATTGCACATACGACGGTTCGACTCACGTCCGAGACTTAGGTGGAGGCGAGAATAGTGCTACCCATTCTCAGCAGGATAACGCTAGAACGCTTCATATTTATTTTGGTCCGGGACCATACGATACCTATCTCTCCGTATTTGATGCCATTTACACGCAAGAGGAGTTCATAATCATTAATTTCAGAACTTTAAAAGAAAGCCACAGAAACAGCAGAAAATCATCGATAAATCACATCCGATTTCCAGAACCGATGCCATTAGAAAAGTCCGACGAGTTGGAGTACACGATTAACTTCAAAAGCTGTTAAAACTAAAGACTGACCATCTAACAGCACTACTGGATCAATTGTGACATGAAAATCGGAGCAGTAAAAGGAGATTCATATACTCATAAATGTTCGTACATCCTAAACAAAACACAAGCCAAAATATTGCGGAATCGCTATGTCGCACATCTTGTCATTTTTTTATTGGCAGTTTTCGGTGGTGTACCACAGGAACCTTGACCAGACATTAACGAATTGAACGCAATATTGGTTAGAGGGAGGTGTATATGGACGGGTCAGCGGGACCATCAATCTGAACCGTCAAAATTCGGGCGGAAAATGGGATCCCTATTGTTCCCTCGTCCGACCACAGCCAGGGCGGTCACTGGAGTAACTGCCAATGCACAGCCAGTAAATGCCGTCACCCTTTACTGCTATCGTAAATTACTGCGAAAATATTACTGCCAACAGTAACGGCGAAGAGTAAATATTCGGAAGATATATCGTTAGCACAAGAGCGAGTCCTTTTTTTAAGCTCACCGTTTCCTTCCCTGGGAATTCGCTGCGGCGTATGTCGTTTTAGGGTCTCAATTCCCCGCGACTCAAGACGTTTCCCTTTCATCCGTATAAGACTTCGCTGCAGTTTTATAGTAGTATTTACCAGAGTTAATTAAAAATACTACAGCTTTCCTCTCCCTAGCAGAGACTGAATATTCAATAACTCAAAAATAATGCAAATATATTGTTTATATATATATATATATATGTTTTTAAATTATAATGTGAATATGAATGATCGTTTCCAGCGGTGTAACAACGTTGCGGATTGAAGGGGAATGGAGGGGGGGTAAGGGGATAAGCATTTGGTGACTCCATCATTCAAATTAATATTTTCAAGCATAAAAGCAATCATCCTAAAAATCCTAAAAAAATTTTATTTTAAAACTCGAAATTGTGGTTTTCCGATTAAGTTTTCAGCTTTCACGAGAACCAAATCCCCGGGTCTCTGAGATGTCGTATTAAATAAGGGCAACTTCTGCACCCCCTCCTTGATATAGGTTGGCGCCCTCCGCAGCAATTTAAGGGGGGAATTTAAAATAAATATACACTTGCCACCCCTTGTTGTTACGTCCCTTATCGCATCATTAGGAATTAATTACTTATAAGACTTAATGCGAACAACAAGGTTCTCACTAAGAGATTCAACGAGTTGAAAATAATGGGCAATCGAGCGTACAAAATAACCTTGACATGAGCAAAAGCACTTTCTGGTGAGCCTATTGTGACTCAGGACTCCTGAAAACTTGAAAGTAATGTACATTTTAGTTTTAATTTAATGCAATACACATTTTAATGTTTTCCAATAAATACAATATCTCGTTCAAAAGATTTACAACAATATTTTTTTTAGACGTGAGTTTTTTAATTTTCCACTCATATTGAAAGCGTCTTCAGAAAGTTTTCTTCGAGCGATGCAGTTCAATTTGTCTGTTTGATCGCACTTCATCTTTTTGAAAAGGTTCGAGTAATATTTCGACGGACAAATCCTCACTTTGTGGACGATCTCACACAGCTAGTCAGCTTTACACCTCCTCCCGACCTGACCGATGGCATCACTCCGCTTCAACCGACGTCACTCACCGCACCCTAAACCTACCCATGGTGCACACGCCGCGTGCCCATCTAATAATTTCTTCCACACCTCACCCGCAACCCGTCACAAGCACGCTTGTTCAGGCGTTTCATTATTCCCCCGTCCCGATACGACAACTCAGCGTCGAGCATCGAGTGTCTCAATGCGATCCCTCCCTCCCTAAAAGGCGTAGCGTGTTACAATGCTGCGTCCCGGAGCAAAACACAGACTCCGTCATTGTTCACGGGCGGACGGAGGGGTCTCCCGGGGGGAAAATCTTCATCATCGCGCATGTCATTATAATGGGGATGCCTTCGGAGGGTGTATTGTAACCGAAGGGATGCGTCCTCTGGAGTCAGCCTGGGAGTCTGGGTAGGAAGTTTTGAAGATCACCGGTGGGTCACGGGAAACGCGGGCAAAAAGGTTGTGTTTCTCAAAATTTTTCGCTCCCATGACATTTACCTTTTTACTCTTCATACCGAAATTAGTAACTCGGTATGATTTCCCACTTTATTAGCTCCCACCGACACAGATTTCGGTATATTGTGCCATATACAAGGTGGCGAAAACATTTCAATATATTCCGAAACCTGGGTCGGTTAGAGCTAATAAAGTGTGAAATCATACCGAGCTACTGATTTCAATATGAGGAATATAAAAATTTTCCGCAGGGTAACGCCGGAGACAGTGTCTTACACCTTTTTACTCTCAGAAAGATCGTGGATAATATTCAAAATTTTATTTAAATATTTTTGTGAGCCTACTGTTTCACCAAGAACTTGTCGTTTTTTTTTTTTATACTGATAATAAAACGCTGTTCAAGTAACAAAATAAGGCGAGATAAAGCAATATTAACTATTTTTATAAAACGAAATTTCACTTTTTAAAAACTTTTATATGAACCGATTTATGGGCACCCTGGGGGTCTAAGGGTCCCAGAGTTGATACATCTGGTTTCTTGGTTAGTTATTTTGGGGTGACGACCAATAGCTGCAGTAATTTCAACCACTGAGGACGGGCCGGTAGGTTGGTGGGATAAGGATAACGTCGGGAATGAGGATAGGATGGAGAGAAACACCGGCGTCAGCATTAGCCCTCTATTAACGAAATAACTCAAAGGGGATCCACAGTTTAACGTCCTATCCGACGGACGGAGTGCTGAACATAAAATGCCTTTCACATGGCACCCAAGTAGGGATCGGGATCACAATGAAAAATATCCAACGCTGGTGGGATTCGAAACCGGGTACTCGGGATGGGAAGCCAGTCCTCTACCCACCGTACCACCCAGATCACAACATCCAACAATTGAATCTGTTCTCAGCGGAAGACAAAGTGCGCTGCGTGAACCCTGTCGTGCCTCCAATTAAGGCCATGCCTGAAGTATCACACACGGTCATCCTATGGTGGCATAAAAGCGTAAAATAAACCAGGGCGTACATTGTAGCTAATGTAGCACTAGAGATTATGAATTGCTTGTAGTACGAGATTAGAGAAAAAATATCTATGTTCATAAACACCAATTCTTTCCAGCGATTAAACCTCCACCCCGAAATACGAGTAGCTCGCCAGAGAGTTTACAACATCGACCACTTTCCATGAAACAAACTTTGTTACCTACTAGTGACGTTAGTCTACTAATGTTCAGTTTCAATGACAGAGGGAATATCACAATTGCTACGCAGTAGAAGTTTTCGTTTAAATTAATCGTTATTATTGTAATAGTTAAAAAATAATATTTTATGAAATTTTTCGCCATGAAGTTTGAATTTGAAATTTAATATCGCCATAGAATTTGACGGTGGACAATTTAATAGTCATAAGTAGTAATAGCGTTGAAACATATCCCAAAATTGGGCACTTGATACAGAGACTGACCATATAATCTGCCTAAGTCCAAACAAAATTAGGAGGAAAATGAATACAGCGAATTGTGAACCTTCAATCATCTAATTTCCCTTCAAACAATGGAATTCCATAAAATATCGGCCGCATCCATGAATATTATGAATATGTAAATGGTTATAAAACAATATGAATACAATATTTTCAATGAAAACTACTTTGTTTTAACTCTCATGCAAAGAGCAAGCGTATATGCAAATAGATGCTCGTTTTACTTCGAGTCGTCCCGTCGCACTAGTCATGGCGGACGTTGAATGGCGCGGCTAATGGCGCTTAACGGCGAGTCGGAACGGCTTGATGAGCCGTGCGCGCTCGGTCACGCACTCTCAGGGGACGGCCAGTGCTCATTGGCAAAGCCGCGCCGAAGTCCCGGAGAGGGAGGAAGTCTTCCATCTATCTAGCTTAGCGCATCTCATAATAATTGCCCGGGAGACATTCACGGTGCATTTGTAAATCAATTTCAAGCGTCAAAATCCTACGGCGGACACCCGACACCACAAATCATTTGTCACGACTTCATCGGCGCTCTCTTATGGAATCAACAACAAAGCTATTTTTAAGAGTCTCCAATGAGTGATAGAAAGATCTTAAGCTATTATGGTCCCTCAATCGTCAGAGGTGCTAAATTCCAACGAATACACTTCTCTTCCATCGTAAAAAATGAAAAACAATCCATAATAGATTCGATCCACGGTTAAATTTTGTTTTGGTTGGCTATTTGGGGAGTTGACCGGCAGCTGAATTCATTTGTGCTATAAAGGATCGGTGGATAGGAGGGTATAGATGGATTTTCTTGGGAATATTATAATGAGGCCCGACGTTGGACTTTGCCCATACCGTTCGAATGTCACCAAGGGATCCAAGGTGTTATGTCCCATCTGGCGGATTGAGTTTCCCTGGGCATCTTCATTTGACTTTCAAAGTGGGGATAGAGATTACATGGACCC
This sequence comes from Pyrrhosoma nymphula, assembly GCA_963573305.1. Lineage (NCBI taxonomy): Eukaryota > Metazoa > Arthropoda > Insecta > Odonata > Coenagrionidae > Pyrrhosoma > Pyrrhosoma nymphula. The sequence continues at coordinate 95,786,231 of OY754332.1, read as the reverse complement.
CGACTCTCGGGATAGGAAGGCAGTATTCCGGTATTCTGTGCCATGATTTACTAAGTATCGAACCAACCCTCCCGGATAGGTAAATTGAGAATAATTTACATAAATTGCATTTTAACGAACGGAATAAAAATATACAAGGCAATACGCAGTCTATAAGGGGGTGGGTGGATAAAAAAAACAGAAGAGGCATTTTAAGACTGCTGGGGTTTTCATCACTATGTGTGAGAGTAAATAAAATAATCCTGTTTCCACTTAATAGCGCTCAAATGATGAAAACGATTGGGCAAAAGTTTGTTCGTAAAGTGGATAATAATTAAATTGAAAAGAAAACATTGCAAACTTTGCTAAAAATAGATCATTTACAATGAATCATCGGGGCTATTGGATAAACAATCCTATTTTCATCACCGCACGCCTAAAACATGGAACGACGGAGTAAACGCTTGTACGTAAAGTCAATCGTAATCATATTGAAAAGAAAATATCGTAAACATTGCTAAAAATAGATGCTTTTGAATAGCAACGGAGCTAGTGGATGAAGAAATTATATTTTCATCATTGCGCGCCTAAAACATTGTTCAATGGGGCAAACGTTTCTTCATAAAGTCAATAGTGATCATTTTAAAAAGAAAATATCGCAAACATTGACGAATATATAATTTTTAACGGAGTAGTCCTCGGTTATGGATGGTGATTTGAAGAACATCAAACGCATGCGTCATGTAATAATCCTTCACCTTTGAGTTCAGTAATTTCTCTAGAATGTAGGTTTCGTAGAACCATTTTAACCGTGATGACCGAGGTAAAAGCTTTCCACGGTGGGCTGCCGCATAAGCTGCGCCATTTTCCCAACCAGGGCCCCGCAGTACTCCCTAATCACCCTTTCCACCACCTCCATAGTTCATTTACAAAATCCATTTGCATTTTTCCGAATTTCCTCTTATAATGTCGAAAGTTGCCCACTCCCGTTAACGTGCATTAAATTGAACTCCAAAAACTATGAAGTGGGTACTTGAAGACAAAATTACGATAGCTGACAATTTTTATAATTGATTGTAATGTCCTGTTCATTGTACGTATGTACAGTGTAAATTAATAACCTCTAGCTTCGAAGTATCCGATGCCTTTTACAGTTCCTGAGGCACTCCTATTTATCGAGGTATGACTATACGTACAGTTCCTCGCATGCAGGGATATCATGGGAGGGATATAAATGGAACGACAGATCATTACTCATTGTCATACATTCCGTATCCCGCTTTTACGGCAAGCCATAAATTTATTAAGAGCTCATTCCACAATCGACTTGGACCGATAGGAATCAAGTAAAACCCTGCGCCTTTCTTTTTTATTTTGCTCACGGGAACTTGATAATGGGGATAGGTTTACCGTGATTATTCAAACGATGCTGCCGGCGATCCTGGATATTAAGCCCAAGCATAAATATGGACCCTCACCCCATCCCCACACCCCTCCCACTCCTCTTAATTTCATTTGTCTCCGGGAATAATCTTACTCATTAAAGGCATTAGCGCGGTTGGGTGGTCATGGGCAGCGATTTAGCCTCGTGCCCCGCGGTCGTTTGCCGGCCATTACGCTTCGACGGCGCGAGGGTTGGCTGCGCCGGGCCTGCCCCCTCGCGGCCGCGCGCCCGAACCACCGACGTCGAGATACCCCGCCTCCCCTCCCCCACCCACCCGACCCGTAAAAAACCACCCACGCAACACCCCCTGCCACTCACCGAAGGGAAGAAGGGGAGGGCCTGGGTGATATATTGGCCCGGCAAAAACGTATTGTTAAAAAGACCTTATGGACAAAAGGATACATCTTTCGCTCCTTCTTGACACGAAAATTAGAATTCTTAGCGTTTTAATAAGTGCCTCGGATTATTGTTAGCCGTCTATTTTCACTTCAACGGGGGCGGGGGTGTAGTGTGCGTTCGATGGTTGTGGGTGTAGGGGGGTGGGGGCGGGCCCGGGACACGCAGGGTCGAGTCGGGTGGGCGTCACCCGGGACATAGTGTACCGGGGGTGAGGTAAGAAGAGGGGCCCACCAAGGCTGCCCCACAGCCTCTCGCGCCCATCTCGCAAATTATCGTCTCTTCCCTTTGAGAATCTGTTCCGAGAGGTATGGCCCGACTTCCTGTGACACGGTTGCCGCCCCCGGGTCGACGCCGCGGCCCCCAACCCGCTGCGGGGGCGGGTCGCGATGCGCCTTCCCCGGCGCCTCTGCAGCTTTGGGCGGCGATCGCGTGGGTAGCCCCGCATCGAAGACCGTGGGCGCAATGCAAATCGTGATGGTTGCGGTGGCTACAGTCCTGGCTTCCCATCGTGAAGTCCCGGGCTCTAACCCTGGCAGAATCTGGTTGTTGTGGGGATTAGACTCCTTGCCTATCGCCTTCAAAGGTTCCAGGGTCGAAATAGTAAGAGATGGATGCCATGTGAAGAGATCTTAAAGTTTGCTACTCCGTCCGTCGGATGGGACGCAAGACTGTGCATCTATTAGCCAACTGCAATTTATTTTTCAATCAGAATTTATTGAGTTAAAACTAGTTACAATGACAATGCTGACGGGTTAACACTAGTCGTACCTTTATAAGTTCTAATGGTTTTATTTCAAGGTATATTTAAATTAAAGATATCTCCAAATTGCCAATAAAAGTAGAGGGATTTTTCTCCTACGCATGCATTTTGGTCATCCAGGTGACTATATACAGGGAGGATTTAAATCTTGTAAACACGTGTGTGTTTTCCGAGACTCAGCGCTCGCATTTCAAAAACACGGTTGTATTGACGAGATTGAAACCTTCCCTTTCGACGGTCACCTAGATGACCAAAATGTATGCATAGGAGTAAAAGTTCCTCTACTTTTATTGACAGTTTGGATTTATCATTACTTTAAATTTATAAATCCTGGTGGAAAAATACAATTTTACTACGGCTCACAGTGAATTACCACTAAGTTAAGCACGTAACCACTGAATATAGTAGGTATGTGCATCCCTTGGCATCCTACGTGAAGAGACGCCGGGTTTCTCTCCATTCTTTCTCCATTTCCAAAGTACCTAAGTCTTTCCCAACCAACCTGGCCTTGGTGGCTCAAATTACCTTTTACTGATCACCGACGGAGGCAGGGATATTTTAATGGAATCAGATAGCCTACTTTGGTGCTGTGTGAACATTTCTCCGGTTTTCCATCATAAGTAAGTGGGTCAGAAAATGGTTTCAACCAGTGGCAGGCGAGTGAGTCGAATGATGGCGGAAGTGTGGCAAGAGTGTTTCCATACTGCGAAGGATTCAACCGATTGTGTCAATATCTAGGAAATTGGAAGGTCCGTAAATATTTGGAAATGCTAGTTTAAATTCTTGGAAATACCCCCACGAAATAGTATATTGGAAATATATTCCCCAGGATTCAGAAAAATAATTGTGTTGCTATTCGGGCTACCTGCGAATCAGTGATTTCAAGTTGTACATATTCAATTTATCTGGAAAAATTTCGTAAAGTACGCACCAGAGCCTTAAAATGTGTATAATATCAATAGAAAAGGGCAATCTGAGAATTTTCATCACCTTTTAAGAAAGTGACACTTCGGGCCATTTGTGAGCTCATAGCAATTATTCACGAGAAAGACAACCAAGAGGGATATTTAAATACTTTATAATTATAGCGGGGAAAAACTCAATGGTCCACCAAAAACGTTATGTCATTGTTTGAGAAAAGGACAATTGTTTGATTGACGCAGACTACCAAGAAGCCTGAAGGTAAAAATTGCCGAAGTTTTAGACAACAAATGTTTAATGAATATTTTTCTTGTGGAAAACTACAAAATATGCATATTTTTTTCTCCACCGTGGAACAGATCATATCCATCGTGGAACAGAATTACTTATGCTTTGAATTATTACATATTTCATAACAATGATGGCTACCTGTATTTAGATCCCTTTTTAATGACATAAGTAACTCTCAAATAATTAAATAAGTTAACCATGCTCTTTTTGACCAATTTAATCATATTTTGGCATGGCATAGGCCGGGTGCTATTTCACACGTGAAAATATTTTTTGGGACTCTACAAAACGTATTTTAGTGATTAATTTACTTAGGTATTTGTAAAAATAAATGGAGAAATTATACACACGTTACATTTCTGACCATCTGTGCTTCAGTACGAACGTAATTTTGAAATAATTTGTCTTCGAAGCCGTGCCATGTCCCATGAAAAAATACTTCTATTTTTATAGCGAATTCGTAATATCGAAATGCAGTGTAATAAGTAAATGATATTTTGCATGATAAAATGATGACACATTTTTTTATTATTCAGTCCAATTTCAGGCATTTCCATGGTTTCCGGGTTTCGCCACGTTAAGTTATCTCGATGGTGCCAGAGACATTATTACAATTATCATTATCACCATCAAGATAACTCAACGCAATTAAACCCGGAAAATATGGAAATGATTGCACTACAGCGCTGCGAAAGCCTCAAGCAAGGTTTCAGGCCAATTTATTAAAAAACTAGGTTTTAAAAGGCGCCCGTGTCACCCACTCATTCAAGGAAGATATTGAGATTAAATGACACTTAATAACATGAGTTTATTCCCAAAGTTAAAAAAATTACATTCTTTCCGTTTATTTGCGAGAGAGAGCAACGTACAGTTGTCCGTGTGAGAATACTGCTGTTTGGAGTAGAAGCCCAACTTGGTCAAAAGACTGATCCTGCGACTTGTTGAGTGTAATCGCATATTCCGAAATCCCCGAAAATTGTCGTCGTCGCAAGATGAAAGGGAGCGTTGTCTCAGTTGGAGCCAAATCAGAAATGATTCTCGCTTTTATGAAATTTCTTGCAAGCAGATGAATAACGGCATTTTAAAATTTAAGTGACTGTGGCTCCATCTAATAACGACATTTTAAAAGTTTAGTGTCTGTGGGTCCATCTTACAGAGTCCCTGAGTCAGTGTGTGAGTGACAAGGGCTTTTCTTATCTAGATTAATGCAGAGTGATATCTCGTTTAAACTACATCATTTCTGAAAAAAGCCATTTTTGAGATGGAGACGCCGGGATCTAATGCGCACGATCTTAAGATCCAGGGGGAAAGGTAAAAATGTGTGGAGGGTTTAAAGATGGGGCAGGGTTGAAGGGAGGAAATGGTGAATGGGACAGATGCGACCGCGGCGTGAAGGGAGCAGCGGGGCAGGACTGCCATGTGAATCTAATGTGCCCATCTGGTCCAAAAGGTAAGGTAGAAATGGGTAGAGGGTTGAATGGAGAGAGAGATAGGTGGTGAATAGGGGTTGGTGTGACCGCGGCGTGAAGGGAGCAGAGGGGCTGCAGGACCGTCGCCCCATACTCCCGGGGGGAGCGTCAAGGGAGAAGTGTGTAGGTCGGTCGGTGGGGGATGGATGGTTGGTTTTTGGGGTTTTTAGGACCCCCAGGGTAAAAGGGGGAGTGTGGGTTGTTGCGCGGGGCGGGCGGGAAGATGTGCGAGAGGGGGCGGAGAACCCCACCACACTCTTAAGGAAAGACCCCACGTACGAAAACTCGCGGAGAACAAAAGGTGAGCATGTCCAAAGCGTTTTATTTTTTTAATATTTGTCGAGACCGAACGTGTGGCGTGGAGTGCGGGGAGGGGGGGGGGGAAGAGGGAGTTTCAAATAAAGCCGTATTGTTAACCAAAAAGCCATGAAGGGGGGGGGAGTCTCGAAAACTTCACTCTCCACCCCATCATACTATTATGGGATTCCATTGTTTTTGGGGGCCCGGGTGGAGGAGTCGGTCGGGCCTGGCGTCTTTTCCCGTCCGCGTGCCCCGTGGACCCAGTCGGAGAGGGGGATGTGAGGAGGGAGGGAGGAAGTGGGCAGGGTCCAGGGACGACCCTTATCGCGGGATCTCGATGAATTTGGCCGGCAGGAAATCATAAGTCGGGGCCCAGCGGCGAGGCAAACTTATCGGTGGGAGGATATCTCGGAAAGCCGCTCGGTTGTATTGAATTTCTATAGAATTGAGAGAATAGGAGCATAATTGTTAACTCGCGGCCGATACTATATAATTTTCTGTTATTTTCTCGATTTTTTTGGCTTCTGAAAATATACTCGTGGTATCCCTTCTCAGTCCATTAATGCAAATTGATTTCATAGTCTGTGTTGGGACAGGCACCTATAATGTGATGCATGTAGCGGGGGATCGATCGGGTGTTTATCGGCCTCAAATGTGCTGATAATCTCGATGAAATAGACGCGAGCATGGTATTTTTCGCGCCCTCTATCTCATGAGGATTTCACGGCCACGAGGGAAGCATTGCTGGGGGATCTATGCCGTCCCTGTGACCAACCACAACGGTCAATGTTACACGCCGAACGAAAAATGAAATATTAGACTCAACTCTCGTGGGTTCCTGTCACTTTTTAACATCTTTGCAGCCAGCAGTGAGTTTCACTCAGCATATTACTCGGACACCCGAAATTGTTAGTTGAAGTAGGCGTAATTAATGCTGTATAAATAGGTAATTTGATGGTGAACTTTTTCATTCCTAGTAAAAGAACTGCACTTAATGAAATTGAGCAACTTCCACAGTGATACATTTATTACACGACCGGTTTCGGTTTTTACAGCATCTTCAGGTGCATAGCTTCAGGTGCATTACAACATCATCATCTGAAGATGCTGTAAAAAGCGAAACCGGTCGTGTAATAAATGCATCACTGTTGAAGTTGCTCAGTTTCATTAAGTGCAGTTATGTTTCGTTTCCACTCCATCACGCCTGAAACCTCAGATTATGCTAGGAAAAGAAGTTTGAAAACTAAAACATGTCGGTTCTGACACATAATGCCCTTGTGAAGCCTTTCTACGAATTATTAAAGACGCTTTGGAACTAGCCATTCCGAATTGTATATTTCATTGTAATACGTTTTGTGGTTCCAGATACATTGTGATCAGTCAGGGATTTTGCGGTGTATGCTATTTTTATATGTCAATAATCAAATGCTATTCCACTCAGATTACTAATTATCATCATGGTGGTACTCACATTTGATTACAATTTTCCGCTAGCACTAAAAGAAAGTGCAGTGTAGCCAATTTAATTGTAATACATTACTACGTGGTTTCAGAGATATCATGATATGTCAGAGAGATCGTGGTGTTTGCCTTTTATACATGTAAATAATCAAAAGTGATCCCACTCAGATCACATTCTCATCAGCAATGGCTTATGATGTAGTTCGGCTGTTTATCATCACGGTGGGAATATTATTTGATTAGGGTGTCAGTGGTGTTTGCCTTTAATACGGATAAATAATCAAAAGAGATCCCACTTAGATCACATACTCTTCAGCAATGGTTATGCTGTTTGGCTGTTTGTCATCACGGTGGGATTCTTATTTGATTATATTTTACCATGAACACGAAAAGGAAGGACTGCGTTGTAAATATCGGAAATGTTTTGAAAGGTAAATTAAATATTCTTGTAAAAAAGTTCTGATAAATATTTACATGCGAAATGAGTGACAAAGTTCATACACCATTTACGTTTTGTATTTTTTAAATGCAGTAAAATATACTATCAGTCAAGGAATGGAAGCAAATGTGTCTCTCTTAATTAATAATAGTGTTTGCCTCATCATCATTTGGTCAGCGTATACTTCGTAATGCTGTTCATAACATTCACACGAAATAGGCCATAAGTCTAATGAATCCAGTGTTACAGCGTGAATTTGGGTGCAAATATAATCTGAAAAACCTATGGCTTAGTCGCTTTCACCGGCAGTGAGAGAAACGAAGATAATTTTAAAATTCACCAAGACAAAAATTTTAATTAAGCTTTTAAGGTTAAGATATGCACTCAAATCTTAGATTCACCATCATTAAATAAAGCATCAGGCCTGAAGCAAAGCATTTTAGAGTTATTTCTCAAAGCAATGGCTACTCACGCTAAATTTACGCTAATGTTCATTTGGTATAATTAATTTTTATAAACTGGCATTGAGCAAGATGGAGAACCAAGTATTCCCGTCGGGTATTTAAGATAGTGCTCGTGCGTAGGAGTGATAAACCAGACGGGCAAGCCCTTAGCTGGCCTCTGGTCTCCTCTGCGTTTATCATTCATGCATGGAGGGGATTGAACGAGGAGGATACCATGAGATGGCCACCCGGAAAGGACTTCTAATGCACTTCGTCTGAGGCAGGGAATCAAAACTTTTATCCCTCGTTTACTTACGCGTTACAGTTTTATAGCCTGCTTGTATCAAGTTTTATGGTGATGTAGTACATCGAGTTGAATGATCACAATATAATCGTCATCCTTTGGACCTTTCTTTTTGGCAGATGTCACAGTGACATACCACGTATTCACCGAGCAGCCAGCTTAAAAAAAATTTTTTTTCTTTTGTAAAATTTTGTTTTTCAAATGCTCGTTAATTCTCTTTTTGACGTATTCTTCATGATGGCATGACTTTTAAGATGCGGGATGCTGAAACATAAAATCATTCATGGCTGAATATTTTTTGTGCGTTTTTTTTTCAAGCAAGCGTCGGGAACGGTTCGCTATAATTTATTTTGCCTTATTAAACCGCCGTTAAAACTTCGCTAAAAACAACTAGACTTGACTCAAGGGCTAATGATCATATAGCCCCTTAAAAAACCCGTAATCTACAACTGAGGGGAATGTATTGACAGTAAATAAAAGGACCGTAATGACACTACAAATACTGCTCGTGGGTTGAAGGAAAAAATAAACTTAACTCTTGACAGTAAATGCTCGGCGTTCAAGTCATAAATAACCGAGTATCGTAACTGATTGTTAAAGGTAAACTCAAAAAAAAAAGTTTTAAATAGGGATGGGGATTTTAGGTGCATCATATTTAATGTGATTTAAGCAATGGGCCATCAATCCGTCATTCTTTCGCAAAGGGCGAAGCCTCGCTGGTTTTACAATGGGGACGCAAATTTCTTCACCGCAGACATCCACTCGCAAAGGAAGGTGTATCCGTATGACACGACGCAATAAGGGCCGTTTACAGAATAATCCGACGCCAATTTAACAATAGCATTGACTAAGCGAGAGTTTTCACTGTCTTGCCGGTAATGGCATCGTTGAGAGAAAAACTAAGCAAGGAACGCATGTCAACTCCTAGAGAAAATTAACGCAGGATTGGACCAGATTTTAATCAGCGTGAAAGCATAAGAAAGTTGTGTCACAGTCGTTTTTTCAAGCGCTATTTGTCAGTCATTTGTTGAGTGGTCGCGAGCATCATGAGTAAAGTAAAATTATGAGAGGAAAGTGAAATGTTTTGCGGCCAATCGCCATAAAACTATTAACGCAATAACCGATGATCAGAATAAGATGTACTACATGCGTCGAGCATTTGTCTTTAATTCATTAAATGCAAACAGATAACCTCATCTCTATGCTAATGCTTTTAATTTAAGTTTTCGGTCGTTTTGTAAAGTTCTCGTAACGCTTAGTGGAACAGTAAAATTAAATAAATTGATCTACGTTACTTTTTCATGAACCGGCGTTCGTACTGCCAACATTTAAAACACCGTTACAGTGCTTATGTTAACAAAGCGTTGATTTTTTCAAATAAACCGGGCGTACTTCTAAATAAAACCAATTAATGTATGGATTTCGAAGTGCAGACGCAGTTGAAGAATATATGATGATATAGAGCAGGGCAAAAATAATCTGTGTATATTTCTCTTTACTTTGCTGTTTTTCTCTCAGGACTTAACTTTTACTGGGACCGCTTAGGTGTGACCGACGATGAGCAATAGACTATTGATGTGAAAGAGCTCCTTTAATAAATCTTTTATTCACGTGTGAAACCAGACCGGCAGGAAACAGAGTCAGAACTCACCTCAGCCACGTTCCTTGGGCCATCTGAGTGCTAATTACGTGCTATTTCATCCTTGCATGCGCTACATGTTCACTGAATGCATGAGACGCTTTATGATTCTTCGAAGCGTACACTTATCCCTGCGAAGAACGCCAAAAGCTTTAACTCAAGGGATCCCCACAATTAAAGTGCGGTAAAGATGGCTCTGTTCACGCTGAAATGCAACCTTAGCGTCAGTTAAAGACCGAAGAAAATGAGTGCATGTATTTTTCAGCTATGCCGTTATTCTTATGGGGAAGTCTGTTGGGAACATTTATTCTTCGCATCACAAACAAACAATGCGTTGCTTTAATGCTGAATCTAATGCAAAGGAAGCAGACGCTCTACCTGAAAGTTTGTTGGCAGTTTATTTGGAAAGGCAACGGACAACTAAGGGCATTTGGGCCATTAAGGGTACATGCATACATAATTGTCAAGGAATTCCCTTACGGAAAATGAGTGCATCCATTACGGAATAGGTGCAGTCAAAGAGTTTAGTTATTGCTGTTTGGCCAGAGAAAACTGGCTTTCTTTCGATAATTTCCTCCATAACCACCTATCCTTGCATACCTCTCCCGCTTCTATTACATACATGCATTACTACATACAAGCTCTCCTATTTTTATGATTCATAATATAACTACGCTTGCGCGTCTCTTCCACCACATTTACTCATGGCTCAATCGGTCTACCCCTTCCTCTCGCACCATTTATCCCTCGATCATAAACCCGTTACGTAATTTGACTCTCATCCACACTCTCAACGTAGCCAAACCAAAGAAGCGCTCTCCTTTCGTACATATATGTCCATCACTAGAGCATCCAATCCACATTCTTTTATGACCCACTAATTCCTAATCAAATCCTTTCTATTTTTACTTCAAAGTTTTCAAGTATCCACACATTTATCACTGCATTAATTCTACTCTTATGCGTAGCCTGGCCTTCACACTTTCATTGTGTTAAATTATTACTGATTTCACTAATAATATAGGTATGTCAAGTAGGTATCCACCAAAAAAGTTCCCTATCTACTGTGCTGAATAATAACAATGTGTATTGTTTCACGCAGAAATGTTACAATTATTTCTAAACAGCTGTGGTCTGGTAGTATATTTACCACTACAGATAGAACACTGTTGGGTATATACTCGATATCCGCAGTAGGGGGTATATATTTTTTGAGCTTATCGGGTAAAGTCCATGTTACAATCCAGAGGAAAATATTTATTCGTGTGCATACGAACTTCACGGGAAAATGGTTAAGAGTATAGGTGGGTATATTACTCATAGGTATAAGGGCTGTTTGGGGAATGTAGAAAGTGTGGAGAGAAACCCGGCGTGTACACTAGTCCACTCTTAACGAAAGACGACGAGGGGTCCACAGTTTAACGTACCATCCGACGGACGGAGCACTGCATTCGTAATGCCCTAGTGCACGGCCTTGAACTGATACCGGGGTCACCGCGAAGAGCGCACCATTGAGACGACTCTTCAGTGTCCACCTCGCCGAATAAACATTGACGGCAAATCCTCCAGGCCACGGCCGGGAGTGGGTCCAACAGTGAGGAGCGACAAATGCAAATTCGGCCGCAACTCCACTTCTTCTTGAGCGAAGGGGATCGCAAGGGAAGGCTGTAACTGGAACCGGGCCAGCCCCGCGTGACTGCGGAGTTTACGTTTATGCCCTGGCTCGCGCACGACGAAAACGCCTGGCACGGGCCCATCTGAATTCCACATTCAACCGACCCGTTGTAGGAAGAGTCCAGTACTCGATCAACTTCCAACGTCACTCAATCCAAATAAGGGACGGGGGAGGGCGGAGGACGGCACTGCGTAAGCTTTCATGATATGAATGGGGATTAGAATTGAATTTTAAATGGAGGCACCGTGAATATTTTTAACAAGGACTCCATTCAAAGGATTTCGTGCGTACTTCGGGGTTGAATCTGATGCAGTTGATTTGCCTGCGCCTTGTATTTTTTAATATAAATTAAAGTAAACTCCATTCTAAATAAGAGTGAACGGTAGGCCGAAAGAGAGATGAATATAAAAATCCGAGAACTCGGTAAAAATGCCATTTCAAGGACGAAAATTAAGAGAAATAATTGCGTGGTAATTTGTTTTACAAAAAAGTAATACACCTTAGTGCTGATAATTTTCACCTATTTTTGAATAGCACATGAGAAAAATCGCTAGATTCAGTCATCTGGTGCAATATTTCTGCAATTTGATGAGTGGCCGTTTCTGTGCTCCATGCATAGCTATCGCTTCAAATGTATATGTACCGCTACAGGATAGTTTTTTGGATTATTACATCCAATCATCTTAATTGCAGCCTGCATGTTAATTGAAGTGCAGCCACAATAAGATTGAAAGCAATTGTTGGCCTCCCTATAATTATTGGGATTAGCGATGCTCATGAATTTTCTTAGTTTGGAATCACCTCCGTTCTTGTGAAATTGGAAAGTATATTCCATCGGGGTGTTTCCCTCTTTCATAGGAATTAATCACTCCCTGAATTATATGTGCGAAAGTGAGAACATTTAATAAGAAATGACCATCAATTTTACCAGTTTCGGAAAGCTATAAGTTATCTCCGTTCGGCCACTCATGGCGTCACCAAGGGCGCCAACACAGGGCTTGAGCAATGACGTTCATCGCAATGAGCAATGGCGGTCATCTTGGACATGATGTATTCATCATGCCAAATGTGTGATCGTGTGATATGGGCATAGAACCTTGCGTCACCACCAGTGTAAAATTATTGTACGTACTCGATATAATATCGTGCGGAAAGTTCACGATCGGGTTCATTTGAAAGCATTCAAATGGTTCTTCGGGGTAAAACCAAAAAGTGAACTTTATTCATAAAGTTTCCCCATGCATTTCAGGTAAAATGGTGGTTGATTGATGGTGAATTCCAGCAAACAGAGTTTTACAGGTTGAAAGAGCGACGAATTTTGGATCTAAGACGAATTTCATCCACGGAACGTTTCCGAAAATTTCAAATTTTTATTCAGACTCAGAAGATGATGTTTTATGAAATCAGCACCGATGGCATTACCGAGGACACTAACAATTAAGTTTTCCAAAGTGAATTTCGCACATTAGTGCATCCAGCAGTGATGCTTAGATAACACTTAGATGATAGATGCTTAAACAATACTGCTTAGAATAGCAATCTGAGTTCTTTCGCAAGAGTTTTTCACGACCCTGGCGTCCCATTCCTGGATTATGTCCAGTTTTGTGGACAAATTTTGCAGAGATGGGTCTCTCAAATGCTCGCAGCATACCTATTCAACGCAACCATTCCGCCAAAGGGCGAGGTTTGCACTTTGAATTCCACTCGCGATCTCGGGGACGAGAAAAAATATATCAGAACGGGGTAAAGGAGGAGAAATGAGATGGGAAGATGGACAGGAGGAAGCACTCAATTCTCGTGTACGAATGCTCAAGCAGCCCGAGGAATGGCCAGTCGGAATGATTTATCTGGTCCGGTACGGACATCAGTCTGAGAGGTCCGCGAGTGAGGCTGTGCATCGGTATGGACAGGGAAACAATGAGGCTCACCTGAATGGGGAGTAGGATGAGGCTGCGAGGCGTGAGGGAATTCCCCCCCCCCACACCAACACACACACATACGCAACCAGCAAGCCTCACCGGAGAGGCAGATTTTAGGGAGCGGACAGCGTGGTAGGAGATGAAAAAGGAACGCGAAGGCTGCAATTTGTGTCCATTCAAGGTCCCTCTCATCTTCCTTCCCTCCTCTTGAATGACCACTCCCGCCTCATCCCACCCACGCTACTCGCCTCAACACCACCTCCCACCCCCTCCGCCTCACCCAGCCTCCACGAGCCACCATTCCCTTCCATTCATCCACGGCCCCCATCCATCCGTCCCGAGTCAAGCCTTTTAGCCCGGACGCAATTCGGGCTCCATTCATGAGAAAAAGAAAATATTTTTGAAACTTTTTTTCTCTCGGTGCGTGCGTGCCATGGAGTCGACGCGTGGTGGTCGAGGAGATGAGGAGGTGGGTTTTTTTTTTTCAAAAAATAAACACGTTCTCGCCGGACTGGTCCACCACACAATCCGACCGGCCGCTCCCCTTCTTCCGGCTCATTGGGTGGGTGGGGGGGGGGGTTTAGGGAGGGAGGTTCAATGGGGTGGGGCGGTGGGAGAAGGCCGGGTCGTGACCCGATCGGGATGGTTCGACCTTTCTGAGTTTGGGTCGCGTTTTCGAACGTCGAGGAGAAACGAAAGCGCAGTCAGTCGCATCCAACGCTCTTGAGCGCGCGATCGCTGATTGAAATTTCCTCACGCCTCTAAGCAGGCATACGGTAGGGTGGCTCGTACGAGATGAATTTTGGGATCGTCATCGATGTAATTCAAGCCTGTCCCTCACAATTAGGCACCTCAGGCTCGGAAAGGAAAAGGTATTAAGGATAGAGGTGAAAGGTAGGTTGGCAGAGAAGAGAGTAGCATGGAGCCGTTTACCCGAAGCCCCGTCCGACGGATGGAAAACTCCAACTTAACGTACTCTTCATTTTCAGAATCAATAAAAAAACCAGCGCAGCTGCATAATTAACTTATGCATATACGACAAATTATCAGGTTTTACTTGGAGGTACCACTTCACGATTTAAAAAATAATTTAACCCTGTAAACATTCCACAATACTTTATATTTATTCCGACCCAGGTTTCGACTTAACACAGTAATTTTCACCTTTAAAATAAATATGTTGATTCCCGGGTCGGAACAAATAGAAAATATTGGGAAATGTTTACATGGTAAAATATTTTTGAAATAACTTAAGCATACCGAGGTTTGAATCCCAGTCAAGTTATCCATGGCGAATTTCATATCTTTGGTGTATATCTTTGCACCCGCACGCGTGACAGCGTACCATGTCTCAGGTATCATTTGGAAATTTAAAAACTTAGTCGTTATCAAGCGGCAATGCTGGATTTATCCTGCGCGACATTAGTTTATCACGCATTACAACATCGCCTGCGCTATAGGTAATATGGACAGGAGACGATATTATCCAGTATGTATAAACCGCTGCTGAATTTTGCCATTAAATAAGATGGCTTGGTGGTGTAACTGGCTGTTGCGCGTAATCGCCCAATGGGTGATCCGGGTCTGAATGCCGAAGTTATTTTCATGGCGAGCCCCTTTGATAACTCATTTGTACGATATTCTTCTTCCAATATATTTGCTAGCGTTAGCAAAGGAGGGGTTCACAAATAGGAGAGAATATATACAGCCAATGCACTTACCTGTGGATGTTTGTGAACGAATATAGTGAAAAGACTGGCACAGAGTCGAATATGGAATTCAGCGTATTATGGTGCAGAAATGTGGAATCTGAGGAATGAGGACGAGAATAGGCTGCACGGGTTCAAGATTTGGTTGCGGAGGAGAATGGAGAAAGCGCGGTGAACCTTGTGAATGGCAATCGGTTGCTGAAACCGTATACACCAAAGACAGTGAAATTCGCCATGAAAAAACAATTTGACTTGACTGGGAATCGAACCCGGATCTCCCAATTGCCGGTCGGGTGTGTTAGCCGTTACACCACCAAGCCATCTTAATTCAAGGCGAACTTCAGCTATCACACCTGACCGTAAATTTGCAGATCCGGGTTCGAATCCCGGTCAAGTCAAATGATTTTTTTAATGGCGAATTTCAATATCCATGGTGTATTTGTGCCCGTGTGCGTGACTGCGTACCACACCACTTGTGTAATCGCAATGATTGGAAAATTGCTGAAACCATCGTCGGTAATAAATTTTAAGCTTGGATAAGTTCTAAGCCATCGCGTTTATTTAAATGACTCGGTTCCGCAAAGTTAAGCCCGAATCAGTGTCTCATAATAAATATTCATTATCCAACCAGGTTGAGCGAGCATGAAGTCTTATCACAGGAATCAAAACTATGAATCTACGGAAAACCCTGTTTCGTCATATGTTATTTTATCTAGCAAAAAGCAATCATTACCATTCAAAGACACGATTGAGAAAGCCACGTATACAAATCAAGAAAGGTCCCATGTAATAATACCACTAATCGCATAAAGTGAGGAAATGGCGCGTAGGCGATCGAGGATCAACGCGTGCCCGAGACAAGTTGGAGAAATTATGGGACCCTCCCCCTTCCCTCCCCCTATCAGCCCCCTCCTCCACGGAACGCCCCTCCCCCCTTAACCCACGCGCGGCAAAAAAAAGTGGAGAGTTCAGCGAAAGCCCGTTCACCGAAAATCATTTCGCCTCCAGGACACCCCAATCGTTCCCGGAAAAATCACGGATTTTTAGGCCGAAAATAACCCAACCTGTGCACGTGGGCGGAGCCGTGGCTAACGAAGCTTGGCAAGAGATTACCCATTAGCACGGACGTTATACTTTAGAGCCCCCTCCAATTCCTTCTCTTTGGCTAACGGGTGAATCACGCTCGAACGTGTCCAAAATACGTGATTGCTTTGTTTCGTGGAATAGGAATCGCTCGACCAATATTACAATAATGACACAAACCTCTGAAAAAGAAGTTATTATAGTTAAATGGGCTATTTTTCCACATTCTAGAGACTCGACCTGTGTAATCACCACGTCCAGAGGTAATTACACAGGCTTCATCACTCTGAAACTATGCCCTGAAGATTTCCGCGTCCAAACATACATTTAACATACTGTGTTTAGTCAGTATGCGTAGTAAAGCTATGCATCCATAGAATAACGTCATATCCTAGATTCATAATGCTTATTATAAGCTTTGAAGTCATACATAACAAAATATGGGTTGAATTATGCGGATTAAATACTTTTGTAACTCATAATCAATTTTCATTGTAATTGTTCAAAATTTTAACCTTAATGCATACGTTTGTGCACACGTTCAGCATAAGTTTTGCGAGTAATAGTCACTTTTTTAAAAGCCATTTTTTCTCACTCTTCGCCCCAACCGAACTAAGGACTGATCGGGAGTGAACTTTATAATAATGTGGCAGATTGTGGGAAAAACTGTTACAGCCACTTTGGCTTTTTACCTATCTGTATGTACACTGTACTCCACTCTAGGTAAAGTCTCCACCTGCTAAACTGGGGGAAGCGGGTTCAAGTCCCACTTGGGATTGTTTTCCTCCACCCACCACGTTCGTGTCAAGTTCCTTTGGTTTGGTACAGCTCTTGTCGCTTTTGACCTCTCTGAAATTATTCCACGGCAGGGCACCCAAGAGTCCACGTGCAGATCCACACACTACGGGCTAGCGAAGTATTGTTTGCAAGAGAACAAGGGGGGGAGAGAAAGCGGACGAGTTTTTTTTCTTCTTTTTCATCAAGTTTACGCGAAAACGCCTAACGCAACAAATGTGCCTCACTCGGCGCGGGGAAGGAATGGTTTAGAGAGAGAGTAGTGTAAGCGTGTGGTGAGAGATGTTGCCTTTATGGCCCTCCCCGCGCACACCCGGTGGTGAGGGAGTCTGCTGCCCTTCTAATTTCACTCACACCGCCGCGCCCGCAGAAATGATTTATCGAACGGCGGGTCAAGGATCCGCGGAAAAGGATGATTTCTCCATTCCGACCGCAATCACGCCCCCATTCCACCCTCCCCCTGATCCCCCCCCCACCGTCCCTATCCCTCCCTCCCTTTGACTCCCTCCCACCTCCAGAAAACGCAACGATCCTCCCCCATTCTTTCCTCACCATTTGCCCGTGCTCACGTTTCACTTCTTTTAATGCCAATCATTAAATCCACCGTGCATGTGTTACCCATACCTGGCGCCGTGAATGCTACACGGGATCGGGTTGGTGAGGTGGATAAGTTACTGCTTTCCATCATGATGTTCCGGGTTCGAATCCCGGCAGCGGAGCAGATTATTTCGTTGGAATTGCAATCCCCAGGTCGATATCTACATTATACAGTGCAAGCCACCTTAGGGGTGTGTGGCAGGGTTGAGTTATGGCCAACATGCATTACCTACACTATACCTTATTTATGTTAGTGCAACTACGACTATTGATGCATTAGCAAAAACCTGCTAGTACTTGCGAGAAGGCTAAATTTCACAAACATGTACTACACTATAGCTATGTGACCAATGTTAGAGGAACCGTTTGCATTAATTGTTTATGCAGCTACATAAATGCACAAATATGCAAGAGTTATACAGGAAAAATGCAAGGTGGGCAGTGCAAGGTGGGCAGTGCAAGGTGGGCATGCAAGGGCAAGGCAAGGGCAAGGCAAGGTTAGGCATGCAAGGTGGGACCGTCATGTAAGACTGGCTGCTACACAGCCAGTCTTGCGTGACGGTCTGACAGCGATTCCCGTTCCAGTTGTTGCAGAAGACTTGTAGCACAAACGAAACTATCATAACTTGGGTGCCATGTTAAGAGAATGTCTTAAGTACAGTACTCCTTCCGTCGGATGGGGCGTTCAACTGCGGGCCCCTAGGTGCCTTTCGGTAAGGGCAGACAATCGCCAACGCCAGGCTTTTCTCCAGCCTTCTTTCGTTCTCCAAGTAACCTTTCCCTTACCGACCTACCTACCTGTCCTTAATGGTGAAAATGACCCCAGGTGCCGGTTTCGTCACCAAATAACCAACCAACCAACAGCGAATGCTAATCTTCACACAAAGCCTACGCACTGTAGTGCAATTCCATAATTCGTTGGCGCATGCCAGAGACCTATGTCGTCTATCAACTCCAATCATTGAATCATCATTATCCGTAGTATTTCAATGCTTATTTCTTAAGTGTCTGTCTCACGAGGGTTGTCACTTCCTACCAGCAATTTTATACGCGATAAAAGTATTTGAATATAGTTCAAGCAATGCGATAGCAATTCGTTCGGAAAGATGGCAAAACGACCGATATCACAAGAATATCTTAACAAGTTACAAAGCAGCACTACTTTCATGGTTGAAGCATTTGCGTGTATCATGGTTGTGGGGCGCCTATCTTCCTGAACCAAGGGCCCGGGTTCGTTGAGGATCCCTAGAAGCCTTTCGTTGTGGGTAGGCTAATGTCTACGCCAGGTTTCTCTCCACCCTTCCTCCGTTCCCCAAAATAATCCTTTCCTTACCAACCTGGCCTTCATGTTGCAAAATTGATAGTTGGTAGTTAGTTACCTCCTCAAAGTAACAGAATTACCTGTGCCGATTCCTAGGACCGAAAATGCTTCATTTACTACGAACGTATTGCAATGCGAGTATATTACTTTCGGGAATGCACTAGTAAATCAGATTTAAATTCCTGATAGGGTTATGTTGATTCGGAGATTTCCGCGGCGTTTGTTTGAATAAGAAGCTGTTTTTCCAAGTGAGTGCCGAGAAAATAGAATCATCAAAGAAGAGTTGCGCGGGGAAACCAGCCTGTCAATCAGAAATTCCCGCGACTCAGACACAGCTATATGAGACGGACCAGAATAATGCATCGGCACTTCAGACCTGAAGACGCCAGCAGGATGGCAGGTGAAACAGTTGTCACCAATGGACTTCACGAGGAGGAACGCACGAAAAGAGCTACACATGATATGATAACATTGATAATCGTGAGAAACAGAAGAGTCGCGCTTCTTAAAACAGTTCAATTTGGCAGACCAGGGGCTCTTTTGTTGACATATGAAGATATCGTTGCACTACATCGTTACACTAACGTTGCAAGAGAGAGAATTGCTTCTAAAATAAGAAGATTATTTGAAAGGGTTGCTCTTAAAAGTAGAAGACATTTTGAGAGGATTGCTTTTAAAATAAGAGGATATTGAAGAGGACTGCTCCTAAAATTAGAGAAATTTTTGAGAGGATTGCTTTTGAAATAAAAGTATTGTATTGAATTGTAGATGAAATCTTGAGAGTAATCCTCATTAATGTAGAGGGAGTTACCTTCTATCCTGAATACGTTCCTCTAAGTATAAGAAGATTGATCTCCGGAGAGGAAATTCATCTACCACTTAGAGGAATACTTTGGTTAAGATATAGTAGCGGAAAATCCGTTGATTGATACAGGATTTTACTAATTTTAAGATTTCGACTGGTTGATCTCGATCTAGTCCACCATAGAGCAAATAAAATTTGTTATCGTTAAAATGTCAAATTTTGGTTACTCGGCACTTCTTGATTATTTTGTAATGAGAAAGCCGGAGAAAGGTGTTCCCTTTCATTACTAAACTCTCGTTTGAAATTTACAGCAAATATGAGGGGGAAAAAAACTGGAATCGACCCATTTTTAATTTTCATATTTCTATCTCGTCGAAATGAAGTTTTTCCCTCACCCTAGTTTAATCCTCTCTCTCTGCACCTCCCTTAGACACGAGAACAATGTCTACTTCAAACAGCACACGAATTCGGCCACCCCTTCTCCCCACATTGTCTTGCCCGCCCCTGCTCCCCCCCCCCCACCAGACCTTCCCGCGATCGGTCGGCTTGGTCTTTCACCCCTTATCGTACGGATGAATTAGGCCCTGTCCGAATTGTTTAGAAGAACGCCTTATGGTTGGATTTCTAAAATCCACTCACGCTAAACGAGGCATTCATCGCGACACAACTGTAAGTGCACCAATATATACGGTGTAACAACGAGGAAGATACAAGAATGTGCGAAATTCAGGTTTAGGGGCGGCTTTCACCGTGCCACAACTGATAGTGCACCGATAACTGCAGCGTAATAAGGAATAAGATAGATGACTGTGCGAAGTTCAGGTTCAAAATTTTAAGGTCGCCAGATATTTAGAACCAGCTAAATATTACACCATTAGCTGCATTCTCCAAGCAAAAACTGATATTTGCGGAGTAATAAATATCCCGATAAGTTCCCAAACTTCAATTCATTAAATATAATGGTCAGTGTCTGTCTCTTTTTCCAATGTCACAAATAAATCTCCACCACTCTTGATACCAATTATCAGATATTATATTGGATGCCCAGCTTTTTATATCCCAAAAAATGCAGACAAATTGTTGATACCCAGGTGACAATGTACATCTGACTCAAAGGATGGTATGAAATAGGTAAATAATTTGGGTGCATTATTAAAACGAAGACCATATATAGTGCAAGTGAAACTTAACATTCATTGAAGACCAAAGTAAACAATATTTAGGGCATGAGTAAACTAAATACTCATTCAAGGCTAGAGTATACAATATTTATTTAAAGCATGAGTAAACAATATTGTTGGCATGTGTGGTTAAGACGTTTTCAATAACAAGTAATTCAAGTTCAAGAAGGCTATAGCACATTATTGAACATTCATGCATTTCATGGTAGTAAATCCCCCACCATTATTTTTAAAGAACCTGAAAACTAGTTAAATATTTTCGTGCAATCAATTTGATTGCACTCTCACATTTATCACCGAGATATGGATACTTTTCGAAAAGACAAATGGGAATTCGTGAACATGCAAAATGATTTCACAAGGTAACTATGAAAGTGGTGTGGGGGAGGCTATTCGGCAGGACTGCGGGGCCCGGGCGGGAAAACACCACTGCCTGCACGGCAGCCCGCCGAGGAAAGTGTATGGCATCTTACTCGGTTGCCACGATTACGAGATTTCTATGAAACCAACACTCCTGAGAAATGACTGAATTCAACGGTGAAGCAAGCATGCAAATCAAGGCATTTACTGAAGATGTTTTCGCGGAGATATTCAGTAGGGTGCTCGTGAATTCCAGACGGAAACTAAATGTATGCATTTCCTTTCCTTCTCCATGGTCGTGCAATTTCGTAATATTTTCCGCGGCGTCGATGAGAATTAGAAATGGACGTAAGAGGTTCATGCTCTCGACGTGATAGCTTCATTATTTCCCCGAATCCGAAGGTGAGCATGGGAACCTCCTGGCGATCGTCTTAATGGCTGGGACGATCCTTCGGTTCCTTTCTAACGCGCTTTGCTCTTGGATTAGTCACACACGTTCGATGCACAGCGCTGTAAGCAATCCCAAACCGGCTAACCACAGTTGTACCCAATGTGACGAAAGCCACTCGAGGCACTCTCCCCGCTAAAGGTAAACGGACAATCCCTGTGGTGCCACGAGGTATCACTTCGAATTACGAGGTGATTGTGTGGGTGTGTCGGCCTGAATACTGAATTCCCACACCGAGGATCAGGCTTCGAATCCCGGGAGTGGCGGAGATTTTTCTTGGAATTTCGATTCTTGGGCGATGCATAAAAAGGTTTTCAAGCACAGCACTCCATTGTTGTATGGAAAATAACATTGTGTTCCCTAAGACGCCATTCGTTAAATCGTAATTGGTTTCACAGAAAAGTTCATCTTCTCATTTCCAGGTGGATTATAAGCCGGCGAATTTGTTTAACTTTGTAAAATTATAACTATGCATACTTATTCGATCGTTGCTTGGTAACATAGGCCACCATTGGGTGCTGGGATTTTATGCAAACCTTTTGATTTTATGAGTTTTTAGGCGTGACAAAAAGACATTACTGTGTGTAGAAATTGTATTTTTGGAAATCTCACTTAACTTTGATTACGCGGTTCCGAGGGCTCATTATTTCGTGTTTGTGATTACGTTCAAGAAAAGAAAACCACATTCATTGTCGTAAATGTCAGCAGACCATTGTGGCGGACCTCTGACCTCATGTAAATATTTAAGATATCTCTTCCATTATACTAACAAATTAGACCTGCTTTCGGTCAATCCAGTAACTTACGCACGAACGTGAACGCTCGAAACCATTTCTCGAAATACCCGCGTGGAGAGAACGTGGAAGGGGGTGGCAGATGAAGAGGGTGCTGAATGAGGAACAAGTGGGGTTGGGAACGGAGAATGGGAGGCTGCGGGGGCGGGTTCCACAGGTGGACCAATCGGGACGCAGAGAGAGATCGACGAAAGCGAAGGAGAGGGGGTATTGCGCAACAAACAATATTGAAAGCACTGTCCCGCATCTCCCCCGTCTGCCCTCCCCGCCAGCTCCATTCGACGTTCCGATGCCGCCCAGGCATGGACGCCCGGCCTTTGTGTTAATGAACGGCCGGCCGCCATGATTCCACCCTCCCAGCCCCCGGTTCGACTTTTCCACGAATGGCCGGGGGCTGGTGCGGGGGGTTTAGCGGGGTTGGTGGGGTCCGGCGGGGAGGAAAGTGATTGGGAAGGGGTTGGGGAGAGGGATAGGGTGTCGATTTCTCCACATCTACATACTGCTCTGCGATCTGACGCAGGGACGTGCGGCAGGGGGGGGTTAAGACACCAACCATCAAAAAGAAGTAGTAAATAAAATAGAAATGGGAAATTGAAATAAAAAAGCGAAAGTGAACGCTGACGAAATGTCTTAGTGTCTCGATCTGTATTTTTTTTAGCCAGAATTGTTACGTGGAGAGAAGGAGTTTATGTGCCCATCCGTTTTTGCAGTGTAGGTATATTTCATATTTTGTCGCAGATATAAGTTCTAGACATGGTATGATATGGCTCCAAAACGAGTTACTTCTCTGCCACCAAAGCTACTTTAGAGTTAAGAAGATACTCCGTGAAAGCTATCTTTTAAAATTTATCTCCACTTAAGGTACGTATTTCGAAGTTGCCATGAGCCTCGGTAGCTACATTGGTTCATTTATGATGCGAATCAACAAAATGCATATTTCTATGGTCAAATAATGCTTTTCTGGATCGTAAGTATATATATATTGACGAAAGAATAGCTATTGGAGTCCATTCTTAATTTTTATAATGTTTTACATAAGTTTAATTGTCTTTTCGTTTTGATACTTATTGTTTTTACTCGCGTGTACTTTGATTCTAGCTTTTAGGGAAGTTAGTGTAAGACTCTTAATATTGCCCAGTAAATGCTCCCTTTAGTTACACGCCTATTCCGGTACATAAAGTAACACAGGTTATTCCTTGGATTGTCTTTCGTTAATTTAAAATAAACCTGCTACTCTATCAATTAAGCTTTTTTCATTTTTCAAGGAGTGAACATTTTGTTTTGGGTATGAACTATACCCTCTGAAATTCAAAGAAAGTTCTTATATTTGCAAATTTGAAATAAGTATTTTTCAGAAGCTCGTAAACAAAAATAATATGTACACCAATTATGACGTAACGAGCAGAAAAATGTTCATTTCTCTGTGAAGAACAAAGGAATAAAGGCACATACTAATCCATACATGTAACGCACGGTCATAAGAAAACTTCCCGCACAAATGTAATATTTCATCCTTTCCAACACGAGAGCACCCGGCACTCAGGTCCCACCGTGGGCGATCCGTGGTCAGCGGCGCTCTTGAAACTCGTCCGTAAAATTATGCGGGCGCTAAGGGCGTTAAACGGAGCGTTAAATGTGTGCATAAGGAGACCACGGAAGGCTGCCTCTCGGCGTTAGGAATGAAGAAGACGTCATGATCGTGAAAGGGACCGCGAGCCGTTGCACTCCTGCTCGACACGCTGAACACGTCGGACGGCTTTGTTTCACTTTTCCGTGGCGTGAGCTGAAGACAATAGACCTGTTCGATATTTCGAAGCATAAACTCCGATACGCGATGTACAAGAGTTATTCTACATCGACGTACTGCCCTGCGAGCCGATGCAGAGGTGTGTGGCAGAGGGTGTTAGGACACCAGCCATGAAAGGGTAGGGAATAGGGAAAGGGAAGGGGAGAGTAGAATTGTATGTTAACGATGAACCTTATTTTAGCGTCACACTATTTTTGTTATAATCACTAATTGTGCGTGGAAAGAAGATATTATTACACTTATCAGCTCAGAACTGCTTCCTTTGTTTTTACCAAGTCGCTTCTATCAGTTTTAGAAATATAGCACGGAGACGAAATAATATCCTCCTTGTCGTACTGAAATTCTTAAGTAATTCAACACTAAGCGTAGGGTGTAGCCTCAGAGTCTCAAAAGGCTCCGAACCTGGTCCTTCCATCAGCATTGTATCACTTTCTGTTCGCTCGTAGCAGTTTATTCTTCAGAAGTATCGAGCCATCTGATTGGGAAATATCCGATGTAAATACGGTTATAAAAGTAATTTGGCATAAAAATGGGTTTTATTGATGGACAATTGATGGTAATATAAGTGTATGTTTTATTTATGTGAGCGACTGGATATCCCAAGTTCGCTTCAGTTTTGCCCTCGTCAAACTCACCCTATAGCTTCTCACTCTGTCGCTTTGAACCATAAAGTACTAGACCTTGTGCGGCTATGGTATTTCGTCAATAAATTTCTCGTGGCGGATAGCAGAAGTCGAGAATTAAGTTCCACTTATAGCAGAAGTCAAGATTTAAGTTCCACTGACACGAGGCCGGATAGCTCAGTCAATAAAGCATTAGGATTTTAACTTAAGGGTCCAGGGTTAAAGTCACTGCTCGGGCAGAACTTTTACTGGCAACCTCTGTGTGGCTGGGTAAGGTCCTTGCCTGCTTAACCCCAGGGTCGAGGAACACCCATCTAGGAAGGGTTTTCACCTCTCAGCGTATGTCTGTATGTGTTTGTCCGCTGTCGTCAGTTATTATGCCTGATATAAAAGTCTCTTGAAGTAGTTTTCGGGATAATGTTAATAAATCAAATACTAGAAACATAAATAAGACCGTCGTGACAAATACTGGCGATTAAGCAATTGACTAAACTGCGTGCCATGCCGGGGAATATGAATGTGCCAAAGCTTTGACCCTGATCGCCTAAATGGAGATATCATTTCCCTTGAGCAAACTGGATTCCTCACCTAAGGGGAGCGGATACTTTTCGAAAATGCTAATGGAATTTCTTTGACAGTTTCTGGGTTTACAATGGAATTGAAAGTCACCTGAAGATGGTCAATGCATCGAAACCATGGTCGATTAAAGTTATAATCTTGTGGAATTGCAGTGTTTTATTTACCCTCATCCAACGGAATTTCGTCAACATGCAAAATTATTAAGTAAGTAAACAGTGG
This sequence comes from Pyrrhosoma nymphula, assembly GCA_963573305.1. Lineage (NCBI taxonomy): Eukaryota > Metazoa > Arthropoda > Insecta > Odonata > Coenagrionidae > Pyrrhosoma > Pyrrhosoma nymphula. Next base: position 95,760,467 of record OY754332.1, on the reverse strand, counting down.
AGCTTGTGGAGAGTAGGTAGTTCGGGAAGACTGCGCGGTCTCACTGGGAAAAGTGTTTTCACAACGGCAGCCCTCAGAAGAAGACGTATGGAATCCGCCTCATTTATCTCGATAACAAATATTCCATTAAACCTACGTTTTCGAAATGTGAATTAAATTAAAAAGAGAAGGGTCATTGCGTCACGCATGCGTCAGTTATTATCGTCTTAATCCGAATTGCCGAGTATTGCTCCGTTTAAAAAGTATTTTTTCACGATGATTACGATTTATTCTTTGCGAGATCATTCGTATCAACTTGAAAAATAAACTTTTTTCCCATTTCTCCATTTTTCAAGTACCGGATGGACAAACTAGGATTATTTATCTACTAGCATGGTACTGAGGCAAAGAAAGCCCCAGCTGTCTGCAAATGTTTTTTTTCTGGCGTATTATTCACCCATATTATATTTTAATGAAACCGTGTGAAATATTTTACCACCTATACCAATGAGATCTGAGAGCTCGTTCGTCATAATGGCAAGGCAGTATGTAGATTCACCTCGACCCATCACCCTCCAAGTAATAAGGGTGAGTTCTGGATGGAATCTTTCATATCAGAGGTATGTGTGTTAATTTAAGAATCCTTATGTTTTCTATATTAGTTTATAGCAATCGTCTTGTCTTGTTGAGAGAGCTATTTCGTGAAATGGAACATTTTCGTGAATCGTAATAGAAAGAAAACCCAAATAAGCGAATTGCATTAATAAATTAAGCAAGCACATGGCTCATTTCACTCAGAATAAAAAGCCATCAGGCTCTAAGAACCAGGGAAAGTCCCAACACCTTCTACCGGAGATCCGAGTAGGAAGACCGACAAAAAACCCGGAATGTATTTTAAAAATCGAAGCTTCCCCGGCGATTTTACGAGTTTCACCGGGACATTCTAATCATGATGTCATTACGGAGGAATGAGAACTGAGTGAGAACGCTTCTAAAAGAGCATCAATTACCGATTCTCCACAAAGCGTCCCTACAACGAACGAACAAAGGGTTGCCCTTTTTTTCTCTTAATTCTTCCTCCGAGAGGTATTCTTCTCCTCTCCCATCCTCCGGGGAGCTTAGGGCTTCCCCATCCTAACTCCCAGCGCCCACCCACAAGGCCCCCCGCCCCCTCCCACGCCCAGGTATCGTCCCGGCCCACACCCCGGGCCGCTCCACGCGCCGTTCAACACCCTCTCCCCCCTCCACCCTCAGGCCCCGGGACGGTGGTATGGGGCCGGTGCCCCATTCATCTGCGGCCGATGCGCTTTCGGTGAAAGGGGAGCAAGGTATCGCGCGCTCATCGCCTTCTTCGTTGGGGGCCTGACTGAGAGGAGGGATGGACGATAAATGCATCGTTGTATGTACCCGATATTTTTCACGCCATGGGCGGGAATAAAAGCCGATATTGCTTTCGTGAGTGGGTGTTTTTCGAAGGCATTGGTCATTTCGCACCATCCGTGAGAGAAAATCGCAATAGGACAAAATGAAGAAAATCCAGCAACGCCCCAGCTGCGCGTGCAATCTTAGGGTTAAAAGGGTTTGGAACTGGCAGTCATAACGAAATCAAGCTTGAACGCCATTAAAACTCATAAAACCTCTACTTTTGATGGAAACCTTTCGAATAAAGCTATGATTACTAAAATAAAAACATTTCGATGGTAATGTGTACACTTAACGTTCTATAATGAAGAAATAGCTCAATATTTTAAACACATTTTCATTTTTTTCAAATACAATATTTCAAAGATGAAAAATCTTTCTTGCCAAATGTAAAAAATAAATATCGGACCTTCCGGCCATTTTGAGTTTGAAAATGATGGTTTTCTGCTGAAAGTAAGGTAGTTTTTTTAATTTATTGGCGTTGAAAAGTATTAGGACATTTATTCATTGCTTAAAAAATGTTGGCGTGCTGATAAAATATTTAATCACGCGTTTGTGGCAGCACTTAGGTTACAGTGCATTCGGATTATAAGTAAGGTAAGTACATTCGGATGCATTACTCATGTAACTAATGAGGATGATGACTAGCACAGCATATATTTAAATCCATCGCGTGTGTCTTTACATCTGCAATTTTTAAAGATAGAACGGAGAGCTAAGGGGTACACGGGCACGGTGTTTCCGCAAATATTAAAAAATAACGTCCTCTAAGATTTTTAAAGAAAGGTAGATGTCGATAAGCAAGAAATCTTTTGAGTTATGCATTAATGCGAACGCTCTTTTAAGTTGAATTTTTGTTTTCCCAGTTTAGCTGTGGTGCGACATGGTTAAACAAGAGGAAATCATAGTTCAGAACGACAATATATGTGAAAATTTTGAATTTCAATTTCAAGGCTTCCAGCATGAAATATCATATTTTATAACTTACCTGTAAATGACATTAAATGAAGTTTTAAAACAAAGTCAAAGAGCGTAGAATTATTTTTTGAAAGATAATACATGGAGTGAAATTATTTTTCATAACGCTGAAATTAGCGATGAGTGCCGAAAAATGCATTTTTGCTGGTCCGTACGAAAATAAATAAGAGTGCAGATGAAATGAATTCGATCCAAAATAAAAGGTAGGTAGCCTAGCGATTAGAGAGTTCTTTCAAACGTCAACAGTTCCCGCGTTCAGATCCTGGTTATGCATATACGTATCATTAGGGGATGCAATTTTCTGGACACCTGATTTTTCGGAGGCTAATTTCCGCCGGGTTGACCCTTGTAGGCATCGAGCCGAGTGCCATGCCCGGTTAAGCTGCAGATGTTCCCGACAGTCGGAGGTTGGATGACACCAAGCAGAAAAACTTAAAACAGTAAGGTGTTTACTTTGACTTATATTGAGGATACCGCAAACTATCCGCGGTATTATCGCAATCGTAACTTCCAATAATTACACAGAGGAATTTTTTTCCTGTTAGTATTATGACCATAGTCAATTACCAGCATTAAAATATTTTGCAATGATTATGATACCTTGAATTTGCACCGGCGCGGACGCTGCTTTATGACAGCAATGCTGCGTTGGCATCGGAACTATAGGGACTGTCGGTGAAGATGGCAGACCGAACCACACTTTCCGCATCTGGTGGACTTGTTCTAGATCCCAAGCCGATGGAAATGTCCAACACTTCTTCAGAGCCCCACGCTCCGCACTCGAACAACATCACATCACAAACAGACTCGCAAATAGCACTCATGTTGCATGCACAAGACCCAAAATCGAACTAAAAACTAACCAAGCACACTGAAGTCGAAGTGGATCTAGGTGACTCACGCTACTCTCTCGAGTGACTCAGACCACTGTCTCGCCCTATACTACACCTCGCGTGGCTCTCGCAGACCGCAAAAATGTTCGTAAAGGCAAAAGTAGTGCTTTCGACAATCGCAGATAAACGGTGTATTTCGCATCAGCGCGCCGAAAAAAATACTTGATATACTCATTGCACGTCAGAAATTCGAAAAAATACGATGAGTCACTCTCTTTCACAATTACCGTATTAAGAAAAGAGTTGCTCGGGTGACCAGACATATATCGTAAAAAATAAAATCTAAGATAGCGGAGAACCCAGTGGTAAGTGTTTGCTATGATTTTCAGCAGTTTTAGTGTAATCGATTGTCTGGTCATCTCGATACAACATATTAAACTCGGGTATCTCAAGTATTTCGCGTGAACTGTGAAGCTCGACCTTCTACCTCCACCCTCCCGCGCAGCGACAGGAGGATTCCCCCCGCAGGTGTCCAAGCGCCAACGGGCCGGAGCGATTGCGGTGCGGCCCCGCGAAAGAGCATCGCCGTCACTCAAAAGACGCTGGCAGAGGGACAAGGCCCGCGGGGGGCTTTGCGGGCAGGGTGGAAGTGGTATATGGAAAGGCAGTTGAGGAGGAGGAGCTGTGGGGGGCCTGAATTATTACATCACCATTTGCATCCGTATGATTATACGCACTCGTCTCGTGTTTCCCCATTCGTCAAGGCGGACAGGGACGCCCTGGGGGGCCGGCGAGCGGCTTACTATATAGAATACCGTCCCGTGCGGCGTTACCACGTCTCCGTGGTGTGTGCGGCAGGGGGTGGGCGGGGATGAGGGAAAAAAACCCCCTTCCTTCGACACGCGAGCCCCGTTCCCTCCGCCGGGGAGCCGAGATCGATCCCCGATACGGGGCGACTGAAAACCTCCCCCGCGTCCGCCTAACAGGACGGCAGAGCAAGAACCAGCTACCCTTCTTGGCCTTCCGCGTGCTGCTTGCTACCTTTGTGAGACGATACGGAGAGATCGTTCCGTATGGACGACTCACATGAGTTATCCATACGGGAAAAGATTAAAGCTACAGGCCTCACGCTTTACACAATCTAAATCTTTTCACTACCGTGTAAGCCACGGAAAGAGCTTGTGAGAGGGGCTTAAATGATATTGGATAGTTTTTTTTAGAGATCGCCTACCTATTAAAGTATGTATAGATGGAGATGGCATTCCCTCTGCAAGTCCATCAAGTAAACGGAGGATCCTACCGCCACACACCATTTCATATAGCTTAAATAAGAGAGATAATGGCGTCTTGTGGCACGAAAGTCTAGCTTGTTTTTATACGTAAAATAATCAACCAAATATACCTATCACAATGAACTCGGTGGTTTCAGGCGTGACTACGTGGAAATTCATTTTCAATGATAAAAGAGAACACTAGGTATTTTCCACAGAATTTTATTGAGGAACTACTAGATTCAACGCATAGGCGATATCTTCAGGTACAGTTAGGTATGCAGTAGTAGTAGAACCTCAATAAAATTCTGTGGAAAATACCTGGTGTTCTTTGGCATCATTGACATCTATCGCTCGAAATTTGTCCATACATTTAACGAGTAATCCAAGGTTTTTGGAAATCATTTTATTTGTATTATTACAGAGAAATCATTACGGCAACTTGACCATGCCACAGGCAGTAAAAATGTTTTTTGTGTATTAACTATACAACTGACCCATTCCATATACATATATATTTTTAAATTGTTTCAGGCTTGACTTCGTGGGGCTAAAAGTTATCCAATTTAATAATAAAACTGGGAACTTTTCCACACTTTAAAACTACGACCGATTCAAACTTGACAAGGAATTTTCTGGCTAATCTTCTGCCAAAAGATGCCTTATCAAGGTGAAACCGGTCGCAGTTTTAAATAAAGTGTGGAAAAGTACAAAGTTTTATCACTAAAATGGATGCCATTCAATATGGTCTATTGCGCATTTATTCAATATTCTCCTGTACCATCGTACTGTGTAGTTCCATCCATTCACTTCATTAATTCATAGTCCTACCTCTCTCGATCCCAGCCATATTCCCTTTCTTCCCTCTTCTGAACACCCAACAAACGCCATCTGTCATCGTATTCAGTATTCCTTCTCTCTTCATCAATTGCTCTCTCGATCTTTTCTGTCTTTATCTGATTTTCTCCCACATTTTCCCGATTTATCTCAAACTTATTTACCTATTTAGATGTGAAGTAACATCCTCGTGTTTTGTACTATCTCCTCACCAAAAATTCCAAGCAACTCGTATTTGTTTGACCCGCTATCCGTCCATCGCATCAACATAACCGGGAACAATTTATTATTTTAAGAAAAGTTTCCTTTCAAGTTGATGCTTCATGATATTTTATTGTGCCCTGAATCGTGTGTAAGGTTAAAGCGTCAACAGCCGTGAAATCTTGTGTGGAATTCTAAGCTAACTCGCAAAATTTTAAGCATAATTATTAACCCTCTGATGGGCGCGGCGAATTCACATTCATTAGTGAATTCCTGTTTACATACATGTGAGGGAATAGGGGAAAGGCATTGGGTTAGGGAAAGGACGAAAATCAAGAAACTCGGTTAGGGTTAAGGGTTAGAAAAAGGACGAAAAGTTGTTCGAGTATCGTAAGTGTATCTATCTGATTTATTTTTAGTCACAAAGGGTGCGTGTAAAAATGGAATTTTCGTATTTATCTATTTCATAGTGTATCACTCTTAGGTACAAAATGATATCTTTCGCGTCCACCAATGGTCAAAACAATATACTCCTTATCAAGTCGTAAAATCTGAATGCTTGAGAACATGAAAGCTTACCGACCAGCATGTACCGCACACCAGAGAGTATGGAGAAGATTTTGATGCACTATTTACGTTTGTTCTAAATGTAACAAGTCCCCTCTACTCGATGCAATAAAAATTCTGCCATTTTCTAGGTTTCCTCCCGACATACAAAAAAACGAATTAAGCACCGTAAAGTAGTAACAAACAGAAAATACGCCCACTAAGTTAAAAAAAGGCAAATATAAAACTAAAATTAAAAAATATAATTCGTGGAACGGTATAAATAAATCATGTGGGTAAGACTTCCGAAAAATAATAAACGATAATTTGAGATAATTTAAGGTGGTACACATGTGGATACATCACGATAACCATTACAAAAACATTTAAAAATATCTTCCTAGAGAGAGGAAAAATATCACTGCTACCTTCTTGAGATACCTACCTGATGCTTTAAATTTTAAAATGACTTGAGCGCTACTTTTCTCATTGGATGCCTTCTCTCGCGCCATTCTCTAAAACCAGATCCGCAACATTTCCCCGGGGCCCCCTTGAGGCTCGAGATACATCGAGGAATGAAGGGATGGACGGCACGGCTCGCGGCCCGGTAAATCAAATATCCGGCTTTGAGCAGATGGATGCTCGGCCATTCTTTTCGCAGCGGTCCCCTCGGCACGGTCGCTCGGGGGGGAGATGAATCGGATGATAGATATTGCACGGTTCGTGAGGCAGCCGCGGCGTTTATCGTGAAATATTCGGGAGTATCTAGTGCATAAATAATAGGCGGCGTTTCGCTCGTCCCGTGTCCGGCTGTGGAGGCGGGCCCGGGTCGATGCGCTCATACAAGCTAGCGTAAGAAATCCGAGCCTCCCTCATCATTGCACCCCGTTGTAAGAAGACCTCGTTCTCGTCACAAGAATGCAGGTTAATCTCATGGTAGTTCACGGACAGAGGACTCGGTGGCAGAGGTTTTTAGGATGCCAGCTATGAAACGGAGGGAATAGGTAAATGAAATTGTAAGAGGGCAAGGATGTAGGTGAAATGCATGATAATGGAGTGTCTCACTGTCTCGATCTGTTTTTGTTAATGTCACTAAAGGTGTGTGGAAATATAGTAATTACTTTACCTACCAGCTCGGCAGAGATCTCTCTTATTTTGCCGCTTCTATCAGTTTTAGATAATTATTGCGATGCTTACAAAATTGCCTCCACGTCATACCACCTGATCTGAATTTTTTACAAGTAATCTAAGCCAGGAGTGTAGCCTCAGAGTCTCAAGCAGCTCCCAGCTTAGTCCATCCATCAGCTGTGTTACACTAATTGTTCGCTCGAAGAAAGTTTTTACGAAGTGGACTGGATGTAGATTCGGGGATTCGGGGAGAAGCGGGTTGGAGGTAAATATGTAATGAGCGCCTAGTGCTAAGGAGATTGAAAGCATTTCCACCTACATTTTACCTTGACAGTCGCCGCAAAAGTTTGTCAGGGGATGTTAGGACACGAGCCTTGAAGTAGGGATGGAACTGTGAAACAAGTAAGTCAAATTTTAGCATCCAATATGTGTATCTATAATAAAATACAGATTCATGAGTCATGTGGTGGAAGCGTTCTATAATTACAGGAAAACTGCAATTTTCCACTAATAAAATACATATTGAGACTAGTTCCGATGGTACTACACGACTTGAAGATGATGTAGTAACATAGAAACTAGTTGTACTTAATCTTTAATTAGTGGAAAACTACAAGTGTTTTGTTTCTGTGATGTGTAGGTATCTAGATGATTACTAAGAATTTTTTAGTCATACCAATAAATTCTTTGCGTTACACAATTTTGTGAAATTCACAGTGAAAAAAATCATTCTCCGGGACTGGGATCTGAACCCAGACCCCTCGATTTCGCGCCGAGTACTCTGACCAGTTGAGCTACCCATGCGTCCTCTCTCACTGTTGAGGGGTCTGGGTTCGAAACCCAGTCCAGGCGAATGGTTTTTTCACTGTGAGTTTCATATAATTGTGTGACCATCAGCGGGTGACTCCGTTAAAGTTACTGCGCGGCTAGTTCCGCAGTTCTTTGAATTTGTCAAAGTAAACACCTTTGTGTTTATGGTTTTGCTTCACCTCGTGGGCAATAGCGCTGAGCGCTCGCACACGGGTACTCAATTGCATTGTATGCATGATACCTGTGAAGGCATCTCGATCCTTAAAGCCTCCATGAAATTCTCGTAGAGAGAGGACGCCTGGGTAGCTTAACTGGTTAGAGCACTCAGCGTGAAATCGAGGGGTCTGGGTTCGAATTTCAATCCAGGCGAGTGATTTTCTCAATGTGAATTTCACATAATTGTGTGACCATCAGAGGGAGACTCCGTTAAAGTTACTGCGCGACCAGTTCCGCAGTTCTTTGAATTATTTGTGTCTTGAATATCACTTTATATACTTCAATAACTTTTCACTCCAAAAATTTTGAAATAAAAATCTAGCTTGGTCACTATTACGATTAGAGTAAAATCTCGCTCAAACTACCTTCATATTACAAAGAAGTCATTCACTTTGTACCTGTGTGGTTTATAAAGTTTATATTTCTCATCGTGCCGCTCCTGCCAGTCTATGCACATAGTATGGGGATGAAATAATATCCGTCGTGTCAATCTTTTGCGTTGGGAAGATATTTTCACAGGAAAACAATTTGTACGATATTTTCCATTAAAGATCTTTAAATTAAAGTTCTCGACTATATCACCCGCTTATTTCTTGCAACTCTAAAGGTGAATTTTCATTAAACGTTATCACCTTCCATGCCTTGCTTATTGCCCTTAAATTCTCTCCTCTTCCGTCGATGCCGTCACTTCTAGAGATGTGGTGCGGGGTTGAAAAAATATCCCCAAGGTCCGAGCGGAGAGCAGATGCTCAGCGATACTCGGATTAATGACCACTGATGATGACGAGTTCACTAAAGATAAGTAAACCATACGAAAGTTTTTACTTTAATTCTCGTTCTTCAAACCTCAAGAGGTAATAAAGATAAACAAGTACCCCGAGGGGATTAATTCTGATTTAATTTCCATCACGCCCGTGAAACTCCTACCGTTCACCTCGAAATCACAACAAATTCGCCCCTGAAAAGGCAACAATGTGGTGGCAGCGATGCCGGGAGGGAGATGCCACAAAGAGGACAGATAAATTAAATTAAAGACCAAGAGAGAGAGAGGAAAAGGAAAACATCGCCAATGAGGAAAAAAACTATCGTGAGCTCGAATCTCTTCATTCGAGAGAATGAAAAGAGAAACGTTAAAGAGCGGAGCGTTTAAAAAATCTCGAAGCGGGATGCATGCTCGGAATACTACGGGTCGCGATAATCGATAGACGCCCCGGGCGGGAACGGACTCGGCCCTATTTACCCTCCCCCCCCTCCTCCCCTCTTCGCTCCGCAAAACCCATCGCAGGACGCCCGTTCACGCAACTCGCACATCACAGAGGTAGCGAAACTTGGTGGTTGTCGCATGCGCGAAGCTCGAAGTAATGGAGAGGAAGGCATCTTGGAATTTTTTTGCTTAATGAGTGCAAAGGAGAGAAGTATACATCGTTCACACCGCCACCAACATTATTACTCTTTAGGTGGCTGGAGCGGTTATCGTGGGTCATTTAGTGTATATTTTAATGATGTTTTGGTAAGTCGAAAATAAACTCTTGGACCACATTTATTTTAAGTGAATCTGTTTATGCGTTGGAAACCATCATACAGCCAACAACGGAAATGATGCAATAATTATGTTTAACGTTTTGTCCTTGCGTAAACCATGTAATAACTAGAGATTTCGGCGCTCGGACGTGATATAGATTTCGTAATGATTCGATTGCATGGGTACAGATTTTCATTTGTATTTTCATTTGTACGAAATAAATTATTAATTTATAAATTGCCCTTAATTTGCAGTTCATTTCGTTTGAATATGTTTCGTGGCTATCGAGATATTTCGTCTCAAACCCGGCGTAATCTGAACTTTTTGCGCGGGCAGCGGTAGCGGAGGCTGGGCAAGAATTGCTCTCCGAGGGAACAATTCAAATGCCCCTCGTAATGCTTTCCTCACTCGGGGCGAGAGCACGAGGCTCTCTCTCTCTATGGTGAAACGCTGGAAAGAGATTCCGCGATGCTAATCGATGGGGGAGGTATCCCGAGCGCCGATTGATGCCGGCGTAAATATTACCGCTCACCATTTCCTCGGAGTGGAATGGAATCACGATTGGAGCTGGAATTGAATTCGTGAGATGATACCGTCTTTCTGTCGCGCGGTAGCCGCGGTTCTCCAACCATCCAGCTCCGTGGGCATGATACCCGTCAAGGGGTGGGGTGCCGGGGGGGGGGGGTTGAGAGGATTGCCCATCCCCGTGAATGTTCGCGTGAATAAATTACGCAAGATTTTTCGTAGCGAGCCCTTATTTTTTTCTTTCACGGTGCAAAAATGAAACTTTGAGAGGCGAGAAATATCAAACGAGTTCTCTCGGATGAAAGCAGAATATTTTTGCCCCAACCCCAAAGATTTCACTCCATCCATTATGTTGCAAATGAATAACACGGTGTGCACCAATCCTCACCAATTTTATTTCTGACGATTTTATCGTCCGCAATATCATTTAAATGAATAATTAGTTTGAATATTACAACTCTGATAAGGCTTTCACGTTGTTTCATTATTCATGATGTTTCACGATTCATGGTTTTTGAGGAAATTCGTATCACGGGAATAAAAGCCCTTTTTCCTGGATTAGCCTATTTTTTATAACTTTCCTCTAGGTCCCTTATTAAGAAATTCCTTCAATTTACTATCGTTATGCCCGTAATGTAGATACAATAGTAAAAGATGGAGCTCTGCAATGGAATATTCGCGATAAACAAAATACGCAGGTATTAAAAGCGATAGCATTAAAATGTTGTGCGGATTTGTACGAAATTATTCCATCGCCGTATTTCAAATATAACCAAATTCCACGAATTAACGCCTGATCTCTTCGTATTTACCGAGAGTCAACTCGGGTAAGATTTTCACCATGTTTCACGATTCGTGATTTTCGAGAAACATTTTTACCACATGAATAAAGGCTCTTTTTCCTCGATTGGCCTAATTATTTTTAGTACTTTTCTCTATGTCCCTCATTAAGTAATTCCTTCGATTTATTATCTTCATGCCCGTAATGTAGGTGTGTAAAATAATAAAAGTCGGAGCTCTGCAATGGAGTATACGGGATACGCAGAATACGCTCACGATGACCGGAACTAACTTCATCATTTAGCAGAGGATCAAACAGAGAGGAAAAAAAATGTTTCTCAAGTACATACGAAAGTATAATTTTTCACTTAGCATGCTCGTCCGATTAATATCGGAGATCAATCAGACGGACATTTGTCTTCAAAATTATTATGATTACACAGGCGCGGGAGATGTCCACAGGGCAATGTTTATGGTAGCAGCAGCTGTACTCCACGACCCACTGCCTTGTGGTTTTGTTTTCGCCCTCGAGGTTAGGTGGAGAAAAGGATCTTTTGTAAGCGCGGAATAGGGTAGAAGATGTCGGTCGGGGGTAGTGAGGTCCAGACACGGAGAGGGGCGCCACGATCGGACACGGTTCAGCGCGCCATCAGATGGACGGCGTAGGGTGTAATTGCCGGTTTTCATCGGAGGGAACTCAAGTGGACGCAGAAGCGACCCTGAGGGGGAAAAAATCATGCAGACCACTGGGTTTGAAGGAGGGCCCTGAGGACGAAAGGGAATTACGCAAACCATCCCTCTTCTACCGTCTGCCTCGCGCATCAAGTGAATAACAATCAGCCATCTTGTGAATAACAATTACAGTGGTCCCAATCGGTAATGATGTTCCCTCGTAAAAAGATTAAAATGTCACTTTTGTCATGCATAAGCTACGAAAAGAATACGAGTCATTAATCCGATAGGGCTAATATAATCCTACCTTTACCCATATTTCTTTTTAACAAATTTAGCTTGAAGTTCATTTGAATATCATCATAGTCATAGCAAGACGGGTCGTGTGACCCGCAATATAATAGGCCCAATAAGTAAGGAAGAATGAAATGGAAGCGTTTATTTAGATGGGCATAAGATGACAAAGTAAACGATTAAATTTTATTTTTATTTCTCCATTAATATATTTGGAGCCGCAACTGTCTTTCCCATTCATAAAGCTAATAATATTTCACCGAAATCCCTGTTGGTAAATAGTTTTCTAAGTGAAATATATTAGGTACCCATAAAAATGCCAGCCATCATCTAAATCCTGTGTTGTCATTATTACCATTTACATGCATTTACTGCCATCATTTGTTATTACATTGGCGGTGTTCGCCATAATATCCCTACATGTCAGCTACGTGTACCTCCTCAGGTCTTGATTGATTCACATTCAGCGATTCCGACGACTCCACGGGTTGGAAAGTGAGGTTCAATGTAGTCATTTCTACCGTATTTTCCCTACTCTAGTAACTTTGCGGATAGCAAGTTGTCAGTCTCCATTGGTATGGACGTGCGATCCTGAGTTATGTACCATTTGACCCTGAAAAAAGAAATTCAAAGTGGTCGACTGTTAGTATTTTATAAATGATTTCGGCCACGTCGAAACGTTCAGCGATAGGAGGGAGGTGATCTACATCTACATACTACCCCGCAAGCCGCCTCAATAGGCGTGTTAGGACACCAGCCGTTTAAATATAAAAAAGAAACGCTCTAATTAAATTACGCCTAGCATTTATTAAAGTCCCTTATTGTTCGGGGGAAAACCGAATTCCCATACCTATCCGTTCGGCAAAATATCTCTCTTAATTTATCGTTTCTGTCGGACCTGGAAATATAGTGGGGTAATAATATGATGTTCTCCGTGTCGCTCTTAAATATATCTATTCTTAATTGCTCAAGTAATCTAAGCCTAGCGCGCAGCCTCCGAGTCTCTAGCGGCTCCCAACCTAATTCGCTAAACATCTGTGTAACGCTGTCTGTACGCCCGTAGCAGTTTCTGACGAATCGCGCAGCTTTCCTATGTATTTTATTAAGTTCCCGAATTAAGTCTTTTTGCACCGGATCCCATATGCTCGCTGCATATTCAAGGTGTGGCCGGAAGGTGAGTGCGAAATAGCACCTCTCTTTTACTTTTTCATCTGAAAACTAGTGTATTGATGACGGTGACCTGGGGTGAGGATGCAAAGAAAGGAGGTGGTGAATAGTTTAACATGGTGAGTAGCGTTTCAATGGGCAGAAACGTGGACTCTAAGAAAAAAATACGAGAATAGGCAACAGGCGTTCGAGATGTGGATGTGGAGGAGAATGGAGAAGGTACGGTGGAGTAAAAGAAAGACACACGAGGAAGTGCACGGTATGGTGGGTGAGGAGAGGAAACCTCTTCAGGAGATTGGGAGGAGGCAGAGTGGGTGGTTGGAAGAGGTGATGAGGGGGCGAAGGTATGCCTTGGGTCACGATAGAGGGGAAGATGCTGGGTAAGCAGGAAATGGGAATGAAGAGAATAGGTTTTATAGACAGGATGAAGAGAGGTAGGGAGTATGCTGAGATAATGAAAGAAGTTTTGTTCGTAGATATATCTACATAAAACACTGCGAGCCACCGCACAGGTGTGCGGCAGAGAGGTATTGCTTAAGGTTTAAGAGTTAAAAGCAATTTTCCACAAACTAAAGTTTTAAAAAAGACTTTATTACGACCTAGGTTTCGATGTTATGCACATCATCTTCAGGTGATTAGATCAGCATCCCAACCATTGGAAGGGGGGAAAACAGGGAATAGGAGGGGGAGAGGACAGGGGTGAAATACGTGTTAACGATGCGTCTCATGTTATCATAACACTGTTTTTGTTTTGATTACTAATGGTGCGAGGAAAGAAGGAGTTATTGTACCTGTCATTTACGTAGCGTATCTATCTTATTTTGTCACCTCTATCACTGCTTAAGATAACGACGGGGTAAAATAATATTCTGCGTGTAGTATTGATACTTGCCTGATCGGAGCTTTTCAAGTATTCTAAGCCTAGTGTGTACCCTTCGGATCTCCAACTGTTCCCAACCTGATCCTTCCATCAATTTTGCCCCACTTTCCGAGCGCTCGTAGCAGTTTTTAACAAAGATTGCGGCTTCCCTTTGTATTTCATTTCCATCGCGAATCAAATCTTTCTGTGCAGGATTCCAAAAGCACGTGGCGTTTTCAAGCCTAACCAGAGCAAAGAATGGATCCTACGCATGTAAAAATCTAGATGATTTTCACTCACTTCCATTTAAGCCTACGTCAACCGGTAAATTACCTTAATAATAATAAAAATGCTATAAATAAAATAAATAAGCACGATTACGTCAAATCGTCCCTCTCTTTCACTCGGTGGATGCCGAGTTAAAAAGTAAAATAAAATTTAAACCCGTGCGCAATATTTATGTGTAAGAAAGAGGCCACGGAAGAAGTGGGCATAATTTTCAATCGACGTGCGCCCATGACCATAAATGGGTGGTTGGGCCCGAAACTCATCCCACATCCTTGGCCCACTCCCAGCCACCCACGTAGACGTAGCGGACGCAGAGGGCATTCTCATGCCAATCCAAAAGAGCGCGACGATGACAGCTGGAAGCATTTTTTATTCCGCGTAATCGTCCGCTCGTAAAACATTGAAGAAGCGGACCCCGTCTAGTTTAATCACAAAGCGCTCTGCTTTTTTGTTTTAAAAGAGAAGATGACAGGCCTGATCGAACGAGATGTTTTGCCCCGACGGAGAGGATCTCGCCGCCGAAACACAGACGAGTCCTAAAGGGAAAAATTTCGGGACGAGTAGTGATTTATCAATTTTGATAATTTCGCCTCATAAACCATCCAACGTTTTTAAAGTGGGGTTGACCCGTCTATTCTCCGCCTGGACGGCAAGTGCGTTGGGAAAGGGCCGACCCGGGCGATGTGAATTATCGCTCCTTGAGCGGGAAATAAGGCAGGGAAATCAGTAAAAGACCATTCAGTGTAATTGCAGCGGAGTGACATAAAACGGCCGAGAGGGAATTACGTCGGTTTTCTTTTCAATCCATGTTCGGACGACCATCTGCCTGCCGAGCACACATTCTGCGGAGAAAGGTGAATGTCTTAAATGCTGCATAATAGAATATACCTGTGCGCGTCTCCATAACGAACGTAAATCATGCATTGATAGTCGCTTAATGGATGAAGAGAGAGAATACAGTGAAGAATGTTTCCGTGATATTATTCGTCAACAGTAGTCAACTGTTGGTTCAAAAATTTCTGAACTCGAGTTTGGATTCAACATAGAGTTTTTATCGCGATTATAACAAAAAAGTGCCAGTTTTAAGGCGTTTTCCGACCGACTACTCTTTTTGAAATTTCATGAAGAAAAAACTTGACGTCCGATCCCAATTAAATTCTCACAACATGCAGAAGAAATGTGTCCTAATGTGATCCTTGACATCAGCTTTCAGCCCTTTGCAGCTTACAAAAAAGGCCATATCAATGTCGTGAAATGGAGGCACGAGAAGGGGAAAAAATCATTTAGCAGTTTCTCATGAAACATTATTTTCACATTTTCGAAACACGTTGTCGACGGAGATAAGCATGATTATATAACAGTGGTGATCGTACATTACTAAAAATTACACTGATGAAAACTAGGATGTCTTTGTTCATGCTATTTTTTAACTAAGTGCTCATTTATGGCTTCATAATTCAGTACTGTATTGTAAAAAATAAAAAAGGCGTATTGACCCCGAACGTAAAGCCCATATAACTTGCGAGAAATGATCAACTATGACGGGAAAGCTGACCAGTTAAGTAATGAGTTTTAAAAAAATGTTTTCGTTTCCCTTATGCCTAGTAAAACCCTCATGGTATTGTGCCAATAATTTAGAACACTATTGCTTTTGGATAAAGAGCAGCATAACTGATCTCGTCACCCTGGCAAATATGGCAGACAAGTAAATGGCTTCAACACAGTGGTGACTAAACTTGGTGGAAATCATCTACCCCATAAGTGATGTCAAGAAGGGGAAGGCTTGCGTGGAAGGGATTGGTTATGGATTGGAGGGGAGAGAACAGCACATGATAGGCGGCGGTGCCAACATAATTGCACTTAAGATGGCTGGAGTGGTAATCGTGGGTCATTGAGTGCACATTTTAATAATTTTTTAAGTAAGATGAAAAAACTTGTACCTCATTTCACTTATGTGCATCCGTGTATAAGTTTGAACTTACCATGCAGGTAGAAATAATAATGTTGCAAGAATTAAATTTAAATTTTATTCCTTAATTAAAGGATGTTATGACTGGAGTTTTCGGCGCGTTATTCAAAATTTAGACGAAATTATATTGAAATAGGTTGCTTTCTAATATTGGACTTGATAGATGTTAGCAATAATTTTTATAATAAGAAATGTATTAATTTGCACTTAGGAAAAATCTTTGCATAGGCAATCGAATTATAACGAAATATATGTTATGTGCCATGAAGATTCGTGTTAAAATTGCACGGAATTGCCAAAAAACGAAAGTGGTATGATGCGATGCCTTCCCTTTTATCTATAGATATCACTCATGAGAACGCGTATGCAATGTTTCACTAAAATCTGTTCGTAAACATCGCTCCAACCACCTTAACTTGAGAAAGCGGGAAAAGTTCAGCAGCGCGTTTCACGAAAAAGTTTACATTCCAAATAAATCTGCTTCAAAATACTTACACATCAAACTACTGAATTCTCGCAACCCATCGGAGTAAGCCATCCTAACAGTTGAATTAGAGCCATGGAAGGCATTTTAATGGACGTCTATAAACTGATTGTGCACTATGAATTTGTAAACGAATGTTCTTGACCTTGGGAACCCTGGCAGTAAAACGCGAGGACTGCCCCCGCGCGGTGCTAGTTTGCCGGAAATAGAACGTTCCACTGAAAATGCTCTTCTGCACAACTGCCACCATGTTTTACTTACACTGCCGTCCTCGGTGCTGTGGTGCCTTAAAGCTCCATCTATTTCATTCACCAATCCATGCGATGTACCGACTGATATCCCTATTTTTCCTCCACAGCAATTGATACAGCCACATCACTTAATTTGACAGAGCTGAGCCATTACTGCCTGGAGGAATTCAGGCCATGTCATAATTTATGAAAGCAGGCCAGCAGACGTTTATATTGTAATCAAAGGCATCATCTATCACAGGTCACCTAAACCCAACTTAAGTGCCCTCATTCTAAATGAGCGACTTCATGCGATTATTCAATTCCTTTACATGTAATCCGCAAACGTTACCGTGAGTAAGCGGCAAACTGTCAAGAGATGCTCATAGGTGTATCTTCTGAGCTATCAAGAGGAATGATTACGAGTAACTTGAGTTCAAATTGGAGTATTTTATTAAAGATTACAGATTTTGAAGCCTCATGATCATCATGTTATGCATGTAATACCCATTCAGGCAAACCTACGCGCATCATAATTTTCCGTTTAATCTTCGTGAAAAATGTGATGTATTAATGAGTTGAACAAAAGTTTTTCCCTTCATGTTTTCATCTGTAGGTTACTATTCTATTCAATCGGTCAATGTTCTAGTATATATTCCAGACCACTAACCAACCAAAGGGCGCAATTCTTATCAGGAAGCAGAAGGAATGTAAGGAAAGCACTTCAATTGGCTCAATGGCGAGGAACTCATCAAGGTACCAATACCAATAGAAAAGAAACTCTTGAAACGAACAAAGATTTTTTATTGATTATCATATTTGCTGATTCGTTTGCGTGGCCCAATTTGAAAACATTAGCAATGCAAGCCATGACTGAGTTGAAAACAGATCAAAACTTCCTTAATTTTGGGCATAAAACGTTTCTAAAAAATATTGTCCTCGGGATAGGAAGAAGACACTCTATCCACCCCACTAACAAGATCCTCAATGGGTAATGGTGTTTTTCATCTGAACCGTTGCTTGGTTGTTTCAGATGGTGACCACCAACTGAGATAATCTGCACCATTAAGGTGAGATGAGGATTATTTAGGGAATGAAGGAAATTTGGAGAGAACCTGGCATCGGCTTAACTGCTCGTAGCGTAAGGAGCCAAGGGGTTGACAATGTTGCGTACCATTCGATGGTCGGATTGCTGCACTTGAAGAAGTCGAGGCAAATCACTGAATTAGGTTACGGGAAACGACGGAAAAATCTACAATTTTGCGCAATCCACCACCTTCCGCCCAATGGAACGTTAAAAAATGGATCCCGTCGCACCTTTCAACTAGAGTAGGCTCATAACCAAATAACCTCAGCCGCCAAACGTCTCCCCAAATAACCTGCCAATAGAATTTCAAATGACGGAACCGTGTAAGAAAAAATGTTTGTGTGTTTCACAACGAGTCTTTGGCCCGAGTAGGGATTGGAAATTTAAAACCAGAATCGATTTTCGACGAATCGACTTTCGATTTCGGTTTTAAAAATCGATTTTCTAAAAATTCGATTTTTTGTCCAAAATAATCGAAAAATCGAAATCGATATTTTTAAATAGTAAAGTAATTGTCTGCTGAAATACGGATGTGCTGTTGTAACAAAATGCAAAATATGGGTTAATGGAAGCATTAGGGATAAGAACTGAATACGGTTAAATTTATTAATAGAATATATAATGTTAAAGATAATGATAAGGTATGCAGGAAATTAATAATCCATACCAGATACTTGTGTAAATATACGTAATAAAACAAGCAAATTATATACAGTTTAGTAGCAATAAGAATTGCATATTGAAAAGTGGGCATACCTACCACAAAATGAAAAACCGAATTTTATTTATTCCTTGTTTGCAAAGCCGTGGAATCAGTGTTCCTCAGAAATGGAGATGGACCTCAGATGGACCTTAAGAAAACTAACATATTTAAATGTTTTCCGGATAATCGATTTCGCACCCGAGTTGCAATGAACCCGGCATGAGAAAATAGTCGCTCACACGGCACGGTAGAGGCAGCTATAGATAAAATCCTGCCAGCTACTTAGTATACGTGGGGATATTCTCCCTTAATCTTCTTCCAGGCTTCCAAGTGGATTGGGATTGGACTTGCGGTCGACTGGAGAGAGGTTTACGAACTGGCGCAGCTCGATTGGCAAAATTCAAATGCTGTAGCAAGCTAAAAATCGAAAATCGATCGTCTAGAATCGATTTTGATCGATTATTCAAAACAAAAAGTCGACCTCGATTAAATCGAAAATCGGAGTGTGATAATCGATTTTCGATTAAAATCGAAATCGATTTTCCAATCCCTAGGTCCGAGTCGCAGCATTGTGTGAGAGCTATTGAGTGTTAAGTCATGAAAGGGCCGTGAAATAGTGAAAGGGATGCTCCAGTCATGGAAATTTATGAAAGAAGCGTGCTACGTTGGTTTGGCAATGCTGAGGGAATGGACGAGGGTCGAATAACGAAACATTTTTATGAGTGTGGAGTAAATAGTGCGAGAGGAAGGGTTAAATCGAGAAAATCATGGGTGAATGTGGTGACAGCACAAGAATATTTGGAATCTTAAAAAGAGGAGAGTGTGTGAATGAGATAGGTGTAACAGAGTTATGCAAGGATATAGCAATATGGAAATTATCAAAAGAAAGCCAGTTTTCTAAGCCTGGTTTTAAAAGATACGCTCTTTCACTGTGTCCCCTAAGGAGAATAACGTGATGGGTATGTAGGTTTCTTTCGTTAAGGTTTTTATTAATGTATTAATTTATTTTTCAAAAACATTCGATAGGATTAGGAAATTAGCCTTGTATCAACGTTAGATTGGAACTAAAAATAGAAGAAAAGAGGAAAAAAATAAAAAAAAACTAATTTATAAAACAATTTACCCTTATTTTTCCAACGTATTCATATTTTCAGGAAAGATCTTAATTATATCTTCAGGTAGCTCATTCTATTCTTAATGTTTGAGATTTTGATGTCCGAAAGGACGGGGTAAAGGAACAGATTCGATTAGTACTGTACGCCGAGATGATTAAGGAGAAAGTATGGTGGTGGCTGCCAGGTCTGCGGATGGTGCCATCGTCCCAGACTCTAATATCAAATCGTGAAGATGGAACTGGTGTCTCATTCCGTATTAACTACGGCCTTTGTATGAGCTGCTCCTAAATAGAATATCGTGTTGAGCATGCACGTAGTTTTCGTTGATATTTTGGAGTGTTATAGGACGGAGTAAAGGAAATGTTTCGATTAGTACTATACGCCGAGTTGCATAAGGAGGGAGTATGGTGGTGGCTGCCATTTCTGCAGAAGGTTCCTCCTTTCCAGACCCTAATTTCATATCGCGAAGATGGAACTGGTGTCTCACTCGGTACAAGTCGAGCGGTATCTCCGTGGTTGAGGAGATGGGGAGGGCAGCGAGAGACGAGGCGGACACGGAGGAAATTTCATCCACCCGTCGAGCGTATCAAAAGGACCTTAAACGAATTCAGTCTCACACAGGCGCTTGGATTCGGCGATTCGGAATGGAGAGACGGCGTTGCTGGGGAGAGGTGGAGGAAGCGAAGATGTGACCGACTACCTTTTTCTCACTCCACCACCCACTCTCCCCTTCCCGCTTCGCCCGGATGATCTGGAGGCCTGGATGCTGCGTGGGTCGACGGGAAGGTTACCAACCCCTTTCCCCGCACACAGACGCACACACCACAGCGAAAGTCTCCGTCAACTTTCTCCATTGTTCGCGGAGACTCCGAGGACTTTCTCGGCTGGCTGACATTCACCGGGGTCGGACCCGCTTAGCGGAGCATCCGAAAACGCATTCAAAGATTTGGATGGATCTCCCCTGGGCGCACCCCTCCCCCCACCCCGCCCCCCATCTCCTCCCTCCTCCCCTTCCGCACCCCAAATTCTCATCCCCGGTGCTTTAATCACCTCAAAGCCCGGGTCACACAGAAAGTTGGGACCGTTAGGGTTCAGACTTAACGCAATTTGAACTTCTGGGTCCGTTAACGACAGCTTAGAGCACGGTATATGAGTGGGGTCCTCTCAAGCTTTTCACCACGAGGGCCGCAATGAGTACTTCAGAAATCTGCAGTGGTTCGTATTAAAAAAAGATGAATTACTCTGAATATACGAGTCTTATGAAAAGCAGAAAATGTTGTAGAACAATTACAGAGTATGTGAGATAAAACTATCGTATGTTAATAACGACGAACACAAATTCTCACTTTTTTATCACAAATTATTATAACACCACTAATTGGAATTATGTAACCGTGTTTGCGTTTTGGAAATCTTATCAAATTGAAGTTCAAATTTTGAAAGGTTAGTTACAAGTACCGACTTCAGTCGTTCATTGGATTAACTCTACCGGTATTTTACTTGTTATATTTCATTCGAGAATGGTATGAATGTGTTCAAAGATTTATTAAAATCGATGATGTTTCTTCTTAGCATTTATCTGACAAATTAGTCCAATTGGCGCATTTCCGTATAATTCTTCCGCGGGCTGGATGAAATCATATCGCGGGATGGGTGTGGCCAGCAGGTTGTACTTTGGATACCCCTGGTCTACGACATTAAGGCCCGATTTTACAATCTTGGGTTGATAATAATCATTTCTCGGTATAAAAATCGATATTATTTCGCTCACGATCGATATCACTGAAGTCAACTAATCAACAGTAAGATGTGATGCACAGAACCCATATTCACAGGTGACATCAATCTAACGAAACGGCCACGTCATTTTGCGGTTACAGTTAACCAGAAACAATAATGCCATGCCTGAAAGAAATATTTCTTCCCGCTCATCATCTACGGCCACTACAAATGCATGCCGATAGAATAAACATAATATGAATGTCTCATGCCGTTCACGGATACTTTATTAGTTCGCCACAACGGGATCTAACGGGCAAATAAAATTCCTCCCCTCGCACCATTTGCCACGACAGCAAATACCTACATTTTGAAATGCTAATCTACTAGTTTTTAATCGCCTCTTTCCTCTCCTGATTACTTTTCCTTACTTCCTTTCTTTAAATGGCCACCTGTGTCACCTCACTTAGGTCCGGTATGTCGATTTATTGTTTGCCGCAATATGACCTACACTTTACGTTAACTTGATGTTAATAGGGAGTTTGGTTTTTATTGAACGAGTAGACAATTTTGTGTATGTTGACCAAATGTTCACGGACGATGGAAGGATAGATGAAGATATTATAAGGCGTGCGAATGCCGGTAAGGAAGTCGTAGGTAGTATGTGGAGCATATCTAGAAACGAGTCTAATTAGGGAAGCGAAAATCGCAGGGTAAAAAATTGTTACCTTCCGACGTTATTATATGGCAGCAATACCTAGGTATGTCAGGATAAATATAAGGGTAAGCTAAATGCAGTGGTGATGGTGTTTGTGAGAAGTGTTTGAGGGAAAAGTAGGATGGATAGGGTTAGACATGAGTGGGTGATGAAAGTATGTGGGTTAGTTGCTCCAGTAAAGGACATATATGTAAGGAGTGTGCTTCGTTGGCTTGGGCATGTCGAGGGAATGAGGGAGAATAGCAAAATGAAACAGAAATATTGCAGTAGAATGAATGGTGTGAGAGTAAGTGGTGGACCACAAAAGTCATAGATGAATATGATAGAAGAGATGCTAAAAATAGGAGGAATGTGAGGGTTCTTAAGAATAGGAGAGCGTGCATGGCGCAATGCATTAGTGTAAGAGAAGTGTGAGTGGTTTGTAAGGATAGGACATTATGGAGGAAATAATTAAAACAGAGCCGGTTTTTTAGGGTTAACGGTAATAACTAAATTCTTTGACTTGTCCTACCCCGAAAGGGGAGGGCGAGATGGGTACGCATGAATGTATTTAAATTAGACTGTCATTTGTTTATCGTGAGCGTCGAAGAGCGTATTAGAATCGGTTTTCATGCCCAGAAAATATTAAAACAGATAAAATAAAACCTCTAAATACCTGGGCCGTAGCTACCTACCCTGGCGGCAGATCGTAATTTTAGTACTTAGATGAGAAAAATAGTGAAGAACTAGAAGGATTATAACGATTCATACTGAAGTCTTAACGTGGCTATTATTACAGATTTTTAGGGATTTGACAGGTAACCGTAAAGGGATGGGATTAGGGACAGTGCTGCTTTTTGGAGACGGTGCATCGATTTACTGAATTAACTTCAGAAAAAAAAACAGACTTCATGTCCCTTTCCTAAACTCTAGTTTATAGCTGCTCCCTTTAAGGCATTTGCATATTTACAAGGTCGAACGTATGTTTTTTTTAAGAAGTGGCAAAAAATCTTCCATGCTATATAAATCACACATTGGACGTGTCCGTAGAAGAACGCTATTTCTTTTCCAAAATGTTCGCATATGTGTATTTAAATGATGTTTTGAACACCTTAGTGCTAAATTGTAAAAAAAATTACAATCCACTCAGAAAATTTATAAATATGTGTTCACATTCTAAAAATAAAGTTAAGGAATGGCTGCTTTCTTTTGAATATGGAATTTTCTTTTCAGTAAAAAAAGTTTTCATTGTCCTCAATATTTTTATATATTTATTCTTTGTCAATATCTTGAAATTGGCATATTTATCCAACTTTCGATGGATTTATGTATTTCATATTACTTTAGTTTGTATTAATTATGAACTCTTAAGGTAATTTGAGCGAGATAGTTCCCTAGCCATAATTGAGACAATATTCAAATATTATTTTTTATTTCAGCGTCTGTAGGAAGTGTTAAATAAATATTGTAGTATTAATGGTGCTAAGATATAATTATATGAGACCAAAATTCTCAGTAATTAAATAAATAAAGCTATATAAGTCTCTAACTTGACTAATTTTTTCCCGACGTACGGCTGAAAACCCTTCAAAACAACAGGTGTTTTTTTGAGATTTTGTAAAAATTACTTTGGTGAGTAATAGATTATATTTTAGAAATAGTTGAGAAAACAAGCAATCTACACACCATTAGTTTTTGACGAAATCTAGGAACTAGAAGTTCCTAATTTGTTTAATATTCTTCCTCTGGAGCGCACAGCCGTAATCAATCCCAAGTAAAACAGCTTATATTTTTAGTTAAATTACTCCAAAAGTAGTTCGGCATGGGGTTGATATTTTGATATAATTGGAAAGATGAGATTTTTTCTTTAAATGAGGCCAAATATATCTAATTCTAGGTGAAGTGATTTTTCGCTCAAACTACCATAAGCCCTCATGTCATGATCGTAGCTTCCCACAGGAATTCCTCTATAAGCTAACTAACGCTCATATGTTTTAATTCATGTTTGTGTATTTTATACGTTTACATGAGCAATAAATATATATCTACCTATTGTTATCATACTCCCACAGTTTTTCGCGAAGCCCATTGTTTGTTGTATGTAGGCTATTCGTAGATTCGTATACTTGAACGTGAAGAATGTATGTACATAGCTGAGTTTATTTCGAGAAATTGTCGGCTATCATTGTATATAATCCACCAGAGGACCTCAGTGTTTTTCTATTAAACTATGAAATCAACGGTGTCAGGCGAGATGTGATGGAACATCGTAATATAGAAAGAAATCGATGTAGTACGTCCACTTTATTTAAGAAATTACCCATTTTTTCTTTAATAACAGCAGTTATGCCCTGATAACTGAAAAAGAATGGATTGGTGTCTTCACTTTGCACTCGTTCTAATTCCCTGAAATATCCGCTTTTCTCGTCAATTTTTCGTCCAAAATGACATTACGTAAGAAAGAAAAACTCATTATTTCTCCCATGCTTCACCCACTGTCAACTTTATACCCTTGTGACGTCATTGGATCAATAGAACTTTGTTGAGTTCGTAAAAAATAAGACATATTTCACTGTAAATAGCATAAGAAATGCAATCAATTTAATGGTGTAACCTCCTTAAGAGGAACAATATGTCCGGTCGCTGATTGAGTGGTGGCAATGAGCCAGCGTCCCCAAATATGGGCTCTACTCCCGGCGACGCTAGGGGCTTTTGCGAAAAGGGAGTGTGCCCTGAGGAATGATTTGGCGCACCCACATGCCGACAGATGTCGCGATGAGAGTGCGCATCCTTTCGGAGGCATCGGGAGTGGAGGTTTACCCTCCTCTTTGCGAGCCGCACTGCGTGGGAGACCCGCCATTGCCGTCAAAGGAGTCCGAAATGTGCGTGGATGTACTTACTAAGGCAAAGATTGCGGATTTCAGTGGTGTCCCGTCCATCTCACGTCAGTGCTAACCCAAGCCACTCCGTCCGTTTGCTAAGAACGGACACACGTGAATTTCGCGGAATGATTATTAGCGGTAGAGGTTGGAACGGTGCGGTGGCCAGGGCACTGGCGCACTAAGCGAGGGACAGAAGTTTTTCAGCGATTATCCGATCCCTACCTGTGCGCCCTATGGAGAGCAGTTCAAGAACAGTAGGTACTCCGTCCGTCGGAAGGGACGTTAAACCGCGGTCCACTTGCCGTCGTTCCTTGAGAGCAGAAAAATGCCGGCACCGGGCTTCTCTCCTTCCTACCCCAAACTAACTTGGAGTTCTCACATTTTTAACATTAAGAAAAAAACTTGCCAGAGCCCTTTTTTTAATCAGGAAGCCGAAATGGTGTGTGACCAAAGACTATCTTCTTAATGCATACTACATATTCTTTCAATTACACCTTAGACATGGTATCAGACTTTGGGGGCATGCTTCAGACATAAAACTGATATTATTACTTCAGAAGAAGGTGGTTAGAGTTATCGTTAACTCAGGATTTAATGAATAATGTAAACCACTTTTTGTTAGATTTGGCATCATGACTGTATACAGCCTTTATATATTTCAGTCTCTTGTAAGTTAAAGAAAATCTGCTCATGTACTCAACAAGGGCTGTTGTTACAAAATCATGCGACTAGAGCCAATCACAAACTAGATATGCCTCACTGTAGACTGGCTATATCTTTTAAATATGAGAATTTGGCTATAAATGCTTCAACATGCTGCCCAACTCAGCAAGAATAATAGTCAACAAAGTATTCCGCATGACCCTAGAGAAATGGCTTTTATCCAAACCATTATACTCTCTGGAGGAATATTTTGAAATTGACTTCTCCACAATAAGTTTCTAATTTTATAAATATAAATGTGTTTTGTATTCTATGTATTGTTTTGTTCCTGTATCCTCACATGAGGTGTTTTATGACTGATGAAATCTACCACAACGCTTGTTGTGGAACAGACAAATAAAGTTTATTATAATCACCACCACTTTTTCATTAAATTTGGAGAATTGTTGAATTATATTTCTCAGATGTTATGAAATAACTCAGCACTATGTTTCAGCGACTTCGAAACTCATGTTTGCGATTTATTTAAATATTCATTATGAACAACATGTTACCCTTTTTTATGAAAAATTAATATGGTTGAAACTGGAAAAACGAAAAAAAATCCAAAAGGCATTGAAAAGCACTGTTTCAGAAAGGTGATTCTTGTATAAGACACTGAAATCTTCAAGTCCGTCGTACTTGTATGAAAACTTAGTGTACAATGCGGATACAGGCCGAAGATCAAGTCATATTACTGATATTCAAGTTCCAAAATACCGTTCATTAATATTTGAGCATCTACCGATTCGTCCGAGTACTGTTGCCCCTGTCTGAACGTGGGGAACAGTATGTGCCAATGAACTTAGCCGTCGAAGCATGTTAAACAAAATTACTACAATTACAAGAAACATAACAGATTACTCACGTAGCACTCCTTAAATTATAAACATCCAAATTAATATAATTGATACGTGGATGAATGATTTTACTTATGAGTGTTGTAATGTTGACTTTAGTTTTAGATTAAAGTATTTATTAAGTATTACTTCATCATGTAACTAGTGTTTCTACGTTTTTATTTAATATTTATATTTTTCTTATCAATAAAGTTGTTGTTATATTCACGGCATTTATTTTAAAATAGCAGGTAACTTTTTAATTTATATTCAAAGGGACCTACCCAGAAAAATAAAATATGTGAGAAAAAAGAATATACGAAGGAAAATCCGGCCGCTAGTGCCACTCCTTCAAATTTTGCGGGAACTACCGAGAGATTCGCAAGGATTCTCCCGAAAGTCAATGTCCGGTCCGGATTTATTTTTTTTTGTAGAAAGATGGTTGGCCACCACCTCAAGCCCGAGGATAAGCTCCCACGCACAATCTTTGAGGGAGAGTACCAGTTATCATGCTCTTGCGGCAAATCCTACGTCGAGCAAACGGGGATATCCATACAATGCAGATGACGGGGATACGAACGGGCCACGGTAGCGGTTCCGTCTCTCCGCCGTCTCGGAACACGTTTGGTCGAAGCCTGACCACTGGGTGAACTTCAAGGATCCAAAAGTATTATGCAACGAGAGCCGCTACTACTGCTGATTGATACTGAAGTAGTCAAACATCCGAACAATAACAACCGGGAGAATGGGTATAATCTATCCAGCGCCACGAGGAGAAATTGCAACGCAGAATACGCAGGAAACCAGTCCTCCAATCAGGACGATCCAACTTCTCGGACACGATAGCAAGGTTTATTTGGTCAAAAATCAAGTATCGCCACTACAGACCTGAATACGCCAGCAGGACGGCTGGTGAAGCTGGAATAAACGGACAAAACGCGGAGGAACGCCCGAAAGCTATTACTCTTCAAAGCAATAAAATTTGTTTCCTATCTTATCTTACCTTCCAGTTCCACCCTTATCTCCATCTCTTACCAGCCTGAAGCGTCATTTTGAGTGGAAAAGACTTGAAATACATCGACGATGAATATTGGTGAAGTTGTGATCAATTGCATCATGATCATGGCATCATATGAAATATTTCTATACAGTCGTGAGTAATTTCAATAGGGAGCTCAATTGACTAATGAATGTCGTATGGAGGAGGAAATCCTAATAGCCAGTGCAGTGAAATTCTCTCGGGCTTCCGACCGGGTCAGGTTCATTATCTCCATTGACGTTTCGATGGAAGACTTTTCCACGGTCCTCAGGTCTGTTGATGCCGGGTGTCGAAGTTGCCGGAAGCGGGCAGAACCGTGAAGACACGAGTGAAAGAGCACCAACGACACCTCCGACTATGCCAGCCCGAAAATTTGGCATTCACGGAACACTCAATTAACCTCGACCAACGGGACAAGACCAAACTGCTCCACCACTCCCGCGGTTTTATTGAATGAGAAGCAGTAACTTTGTAGTACCACATGTATTTATTGGAAACGACCTTGGTTTCGACGTTGCACGTCATCATCAGGTGATGACGTGCTACGTCGAAACCTAGGTCGTTTCCAATAAATACATTTGGAATTACAAAATTACTGCTTCTCATTCAATATGCTAAGCAAATTCCATAAAGTAACACCTGAGACAACGGAACTCCCGCGGGTATTGGGACAGAATCACGAAAGAGGCCATAGAAACCAGCCTGTCAACGGCAGACTTCCACGGGGAGCAAGGATTCCACCTAAGCAGGACTTGGAACCCCGTTCTCAAGATGTTGGGAAAAAGTAATGCGTCTCCACCAATCACGGATGACCTGACTTGTAAAACAGAAAATATTAACCCGATAACTTCAACTCCCAGCATCAACAGCCCCCAATTCGCAGATGAATAACCCTACAAACTAGCCTGAACGAATAATCCCAGGAAAGGATATATAAAATAGAAATAAAAAAGACACAAGAATTTGACCAATAAGGCGCAACCTTAACCGGTAGACCTATCGTGTGCAGAAAAGAAAATATGGCCGGGGGGAAAAGTGGTAGTCCCGGAGAAGAAGATGGCCTGGAGAAGAAGAAGATGGCCTGGAGAGGAAACAAGACGGTCTGAAGAAGATGATGACTTGGGGAAGAAGAAGACGTCCTGGAAAAAAAGAAGACGATCTGGGGAATAAGAAGACGGCCTGGAGAAGAAGAAGACGGCCTGAAGACGAAAATGGTCTGGAGAAGAAGATGGGGAAAAGGTTTTTTATTTATATTCTTTGTTTAAAATTAGGGGTAAACCTTAGTACATACCCTCAACAGTAATTTATGCAAATAAACCGGGAGAGATTCGAATGAACCTCTTCCCTTTATTATTATTATCAACAGCCATGAGGACGATGGAAAAGTCTTCCAGCGAAACGTCGGTGGAGACGCAGATGGAGAATCTGACTCGGTCGGAAGCCCGAGAGAATTTCACTGTAATCATTCGCCGTTATAGCATCAAATCCTACATTCTGATAGCCAGCGTAGTGCAAAAGACAACTCTAGTTTTATTTTACCGATGCATATTTACCTGACTGGTTAATATAACCTAGCAAGAATTAAGGTATGTTTTGGATAATTTTAGCTAGCGAGTCTTTGAAGCCACCATAAAACGAGGGAGACTTTGACAACTTTTAAATTTAATATAGGACAAATTTGTAAAAACCTCGAACGAAAATTAATTTAAATCTTCGCACTCAGATTACCCTGTATGGTATTAATTTTTGTTTTGGTCTCTTGGCGCCCATTTCTCGGCCGATAACTTTCGCCTTGCATTCATTCTGTGGTTTTTGGATAATATTAAGGATATCAAAAAAGGGATTTCTCATTTTATGTTTAAGTAAGTTTGACTAAGTACCCTCGCATACCACAAATATTTCACCGAAGAGGGTGAAATGTGCCATGAAAAAAAATCATTTAACTTGACTGGGATTCGAACCACCTCATTTGTGCATTTGCAATGATTGGAAAAAATCGACGAAATTTCACACGAAACTGACTTGCTGGGATTGAAAAAGCCATTCTCGCATGATAGGGAAAGACTAAATCATCATCATGATTGAATGGGTTGTTCGGCGGTAATTATTCAGGAGACAAAGATGCTCACTCATCTTCGTCCTTTTGTGCACATGAAATCCAAGATGGGACTCAATCGTGTGCGTCTGTTCCACCGCTTTGACCCCCACTCGCCCTGCTTTTTTTTATTAATTAAAGCCACCGCCCACACGCAATGCAAACGCAAGACTCAAGCGCGCCGACGCAAGACGCTCTCCTTGCATACCTTCCACCATTCGAATGAGTTATACGTCACAACAGGCCGCACCCTTTCCTTTACGCAGTGCGTTCCCTTCACCCGGGCAGGCCTACCAACTTGGCGGCTGCGCCGACGTGGAGCTAGCTTCACAAAGGATGCTTTCGATTTAGTGTGGCGATAGCCGGCCGTTCACGGCAGCGATTAGCGATCGCCACGCGGCCAAATGAAATAAAACCGGTCAAAGCGGCTATTCACGCATGCCTGGTCATTATCGCGGACAAGTCATAAGCATTTGCGGAAAGCTGTGAAGAAATGCGCATGCCGTTCTTCAATTGTCCGGCTCCCCTCGGAGTAGTGGTGGAATAAAGTGTTGTTAGAGCGAAACGGCTGCAGCCGCAACTGTTTCGTTCAGAACACTGTTCCAAATAACTGTTGCCAACATCAAGTTAGTTTCGTGATCGTGCCGCAGCCGTGCTCTTGCGCTCGGTGCTGTGCAGTGGCAAATGATTGCTGAAGCTGACTGTTACCTCTTCTATCCCGTTCCAGTTGCACTGCACGTGTGGCTGCGTTGCGGTTATAAGCTACAATTTGTCGCATTTGAATCTGTTGCATGCGGTTGCTGGTTTATTCAGCCAACACATGTACGACCATCGTTGCAGATATAATTTGAACAGTGAAGTGCCTATCTTTCAGGAATCCAAATGGAATTGTTGCTTTAATTGAGTAAAGATTTCTTATTACATAGAATACAGAACTGCCATCCATGCTGTAAGAGCGCCGATCGATCGCCTGTTGCTTGGTGTTCCACCTGCTGTTATCCGCAACAGGGTGTTTCACGTAACTGTTTCGCATTGAAACTGTTTCGGTTGCGAAACAGTTGCCATGAAACTGTTGTGCTCTTTTAGTGTCACAACTACCCCGGAGAGGAGAGCCACCGACAGCCAGCGATAGCTTGTTATTCCAGTAAATCGAAAACACCACGGCGTGGCGAGCTCCGTCCATCGCTGCCAATCGAAAGCACCCATAGCTTGCACCTAGGTTTTTGAAGCTCAAATTTAAATATCGAAACGTTACATCGATTGTGGGCGCATTGTGGGGCATGATGGCGTAATGACCAGGCGAGGAGCACGGTGTATGGGAAAATGTGAGGGAAAGTGCCGTGAGAAAGACCGAAGACTAAATGTGACGTGAAATTTGAAACCGACGGAAAAAATTGGAATAAGTTTGGGATAGGGATGAAAGAGAACATATGAGGAGTATAACCGATTGTATAAAGTTTCCCTTTGTGGAATTGTTCCGTATTAGAAACGAATAAAATAGTGATGCTCCACACGTTATTTTGAAGTAACGACCGGTTTCAAGATTTAAATTAACTTTTCGGTGGACATGGACCCTAAGGCTTCCAATTCGTCGTTTTTCAGCTGTACTCTTTGTCACTAACCTCCACGGACTCTACTTTGATGAAATCGCGAGAGTATTGAACCGTGCGACCGGATAAGTTGACGCGGAATCACGATAAGTTATTTTTTTTGCGTACGCTCCGTGAACATACTTGTTTTTCACGCCCTTCAGCCCCTGAAAAGAGTGGAGTCTTTTTAGGGTCCATGAAACATTCTAGAAATACACAAGTTAGGATTCTTTTGCATGCTGTTCATACACACTTTCAAATTAATTAGAAATTTATTTAATCACCGAGTGGTTGAACAGTGGACACCAGCTAGCTTGGCGCATAGTGATTCATTATGTGTAGTTGATTTACTTCGCACATAATATCAGTGGTGTTTTTACCTTTCGCGTATCCTACGCTTTTAAGTAGCAGTGTTTGGCCATATCTAGGATATGTGCAATCGCAATCTAGTGCTATCAGAGTTTTATGTTGACTCTTGTTCATCTCCGTGGAAATTATAAGAGACAATGCCTTCTCACATGACATCTCAGCTTGGACAGCATCACATTTCCTGCACAAAGTTTGTTACCCTAGTTCGTATGGTAGTTGTTATTTCCACTAGTATTTAGCTGTCACAATGCTTCCTTTCTCATATAGACTCATGGAAGTTGCGAATGCCGTTTATTTAGCAGAGGTAAATATTTTTAAATTTTGAATTTTTCTTCTTCGGTCTATCTTAAGAAGCGTGAGGCTTTAAATTTTTCAAATCGTTTAGGCAACATTTGAACCTATCTGAAAATATTGATCAGCTGATTATCATCTACATCTACGTTATAATGAGCAAGCCACCTCGAGGGAGTGTGGCAGAGGGTGAACATCGTCAAATATGAACTACTTACAAGCAATTAAGAGTTACAATGTCACTACTTCACGAAGACATGTCACGGAGTAATAAGAGTCACGTATAACTAGATGGTTGGTATTAACTAATCCATGAAGCGAGTATAAGTTAGAAAGGGTGTAGAGCGGAATTTCTTCGGAGAAAAATCAACCAAATCGGTACTAGAACCCGGAATCCCCTGTTTCCGGGCCAGATACTCTACCAATTATCCTATTCAGTGATACTCTACCAATATTCCTTCTCCCCTGTAGAGTTCTAGAGGTATTAACGGACAATATGCTACGTGCCTGCCGTACTTACAATATCACAGGCAAGCCGAAGTCGTGCACACATCGCCACTGTCCACGAAGTTAAGGCCGCCTTTAAACACTTAAGTTATGACAAGAACAATCCTAAGGATTGCGAACTTACGTCGAATAACAGCCCTATAAGTTTAAGGGGGCCAAGGAGATTTATAAGATTTTCTTTTAATGGATTATAGGAATATGCGCATAGTGGCCGTACTTTATGACCGCAGAATTTCGCGGGTGAAGAATAGAATCGTAAATAGGAGGTATTGCAACTAAAGATCGATATGCCGACGACTTGGGTGAAACTATTCGCATGAAAAAGGTCTCCTGCCTGAGGTCTTTTCTCTCTTCTCCTCTCAACCTAGGTCCTTAATCTCGCGCAGCTCCCCATATTGCATCATTGTCGCAGGGAGGCCCCTCGTCTCTTATCGCAGCAGATATTAGACCAGATTTTAGGGAAACGGCTGCGTGGTCAATAACAGATGTGTAATGGTATTATTCAAGCAATAATCTAATGGGTATTGTTATTATTCAAATTACGAGTCTATACCATAAATCCTACGGTAAACTCTTGGAAATTACGACAAATCGGAACGTTATTTTCTTCTTTTGAGCGTATTCCTAGTCTTAAAACATTGAGATCGCATATTTATGAAGCTTCTGACTACATCGTTGTGAGAATAAAACATGTTAATGAACTCACTCTGAAATAGCACGAACGTGAAACAACACCAATAAACCAAGGAATTAATTACTCAATTATTCATCGATTATTCAAGGGACACATAAAAATTGGAGGGTGATAATGAACAATGATGATTTGTAATTTACTCTTCTAAGTGAACGTCGATTTTTTATGTGATGCCAATGCGTGATGGTGGTGGCGAGCGTAGAGGTATGTTCGGGAACTCCGACTCCTGGCTGCGCGACTCGGAGAAACGACCATCTTTAGGGCATGAGAAAGAGACCGACCGTCAGTAATCCCTTGGGCCCTTCCGCTAAGAAAGGAAAGGAGGGCGGAGGTGGGAAGGGGGTTTGTTTACGGTTAGAGCTTCCTGAGGCTCCGCTAGAGGGAAGCCATGACGCGGCGTTGACAAATTTCCAAAATCTCCGGACTAAAAATTTCGGCTCCGCAGTGGTAACTTTTCATTGGAAGTGCCTGTACCTTGAAAATGACATTTATGTACGAAGTTTTCCGCGGCGTTTAATTTTTTGAGCAGCTTTCGGGCTGTCCTCCAAGTGATGTCCATGGTTGATAACAGTTTCTCCAGCCATCCTGCTGGCATCTTCAGGTCTGAAGTAGCGATGAGACGGTCAAAAAACGGACATTGCCACTTCAGAGCTGAAGACGCCAGCAGGATGGCTGGAGAAACTGTTGTCAACCATGGACATCACGCGGTGGAACGCCCAAAAGCTGCTCAAATGAAATTTATGTGTTTAAACCGGTCGGTACCTCAAAATTAAGCGTGGAGCATTGCTATTTGTTTCGTCTCTATCATAGACGAGGAGATTAAGAGGCGTGTGAATACCAAAAAGAAAGTCGTCGGTAGCATGTGGAGCATGTCAAGGAATGAATGTTTGCCAAAGGAAGTACAAATCCCGTTGTACAAAATTGTACTCCTCCCCACTTTCCTGTGCAGCAGTGAAACTTGGGTATGCCAGGATAAGCATGCATGTGAGCTGAATCCAATGGGAATGGGGCATCTGAGATGTATTTACGGTAATAGTAGGAGGGACAGGGTTAAGAATGAGTGGGTGATGAAAGAATGTGGAAATGATGCCCCGATAATGGGCAAATATGAGAGGAGCGGGCTTTGCTGATTTGGCCATGTTGAGAGAATGGATGAGAGTCAAACAACTAAACAGATTTATGATCGAGAATTGAATCGTGCAAGAGTAAGGGGTCGACCATGGAAGTCCTCGGTGGATGCATAGGAAGATACTTTGAATGGGAGTAACGTTAGGAGTCCCAAGAATGGGACAGCGTGTACGACGCAGTGCATGAATGTGGGAGAAGCAAAGGAGGGGTAGGAAATTATAGAGGATTTTGTTAAAACGGAGCCAGTTTTCTAGGCTTTGCGCCAAGAGTTAAGCTCTCTTAACAATCTCTACCCTAATGGGAACAGCGTGATGAATATGCATGTATGTATGAGTGAATGAATAGCGTTATTCATGCTCTGGGGTACCTCATTAGAGCAAGAAAACAATAAACAAATTGTACATGCTTCTCAAATAATCGTATACATCTAGTCGGAAAGAATTAAGCACTATCACCAATTTAATGCTGAGTTTTAAAATAAGAATATAATTTACCTTTGAATAATTGGAGAGATGAGGAAGATTTAATGTTAGAGGGTAGGGAGTTCCCAAACCTGGAGGCAGTAGTGAGGAAGACATTTAGGTAAAGGTTGCCAAGGGCTTAGGGAATGCTAAGGAAACTTAAGATCAGAGCGGGTTAATGTATGTGAAACTCTGGGGGTAAGTAGTTCATATAGGTAGGCAGGATTCCGGTTAAGGAAGAGAGAAATTAGAAGACCCCAGGAAGTATTTACTTCGGGAATTAAGAGTTAACCAATTTAAATCGACCGAATAATTAGATACGAGAACATCTTTGCGATCGTCAAATATAAAAGTAACACAGCAGGTAAGTACAGGGAGACGTGCAGTAAATCAATCAGTAAATTGAATGGCTTATAATACACATGGTTTTTAGTTTGCATTGCAGATCTCATGTTAACGCATTACATGGAATTGCATCGAGAATCTTATCGCATCGCATTGCGTCACGGTGCGACACTTCCCATGGCCCGGAAGATCAGTATCACAATGCGATATCTTCAAAGTATAGTACATCGCCGTATCGCACAGCCCTACTCGAATCTCCTCATGGTTCATTCTTGAGACTGGAAACGACGGGAAATAATGCCGTTACACGGGCTATCCTTGATGATTCTTTGAAATAATGAATGGCTTTTCCTCAAAAACACAATGAACACGAACATATAATGCAGAACATCTCGCAATGCCGTGCGATAAACGTGAACGGAATACGATATTTCGCTAATCGGTGGTTCTGTTCATCATAAATAGCTTCAGAAACAAAAAAAGCGACTTTCAATTAACAGCCGATGAAAAAGAACGACAAAAAACTCACCCGATGATAAACATCCTTCGCTGAATTCCGAGTCGTAAGTTCCTAGATTTTTTGCTGCTGATTTTTCTGTACGAATGAGCTTAATGAATCAGAGGTACGGGAGTGACTTTTGTTGATGGCCCGAATGAGCTCCCGGTGACACTATTGGAAGGAATTCATTAAAGGGTGTAGTCAATAAATAACGACCGGTGATCGGTTAAGATTAGAGCGCCCGTGACAGCCCTTTGACACTGGACAAAGGAAGGGCTGAAGGAGTGGCGACAGTCATGAATGAAGTTCAGAGACACAATGGAGTAATTATAATTCCCCTCCTTGTTCTATGCTAATCGCAATGGCATTCAGCGCAATTACTGTCGTGCTATGATGCGACCGCGGACGGCCCATGCAGCAGACCTTTAGTTCATGAATATGCTTGAATCTTAGTGTGTACTCTGATGCTACAACCTTAGGCACAATGGAAAAAAATACCCATCAGTGATACATATTTAGCATGCGTCATGCAGACTTGTACCTTGAATTATATCAAAGCTATCTCTACGGTTGACATCCGAATAGTTGTTCTCAATTGCATGCCAGATAATGCATTTTCCCGTGAGTGTCAAAAAGGGGAATATATATTTTGACATATGTAACCCACTCACAAGAGGAGAACACAGGAGAACTTGTTTCACAAGGTGTACATGTAAGGGTTGGCATATTCTTCATGCTGAGTAGTCCACCTTTCAAAAGAGAAATGATACAGAACAGGCTACCCTGAAAGTGATCACAATTTCAAGTTCTCTTTGTCACTGTGGAACAATTTAAAAATCTATTCAACGAAAGAAAAATATTTCCGGCTTAACGTCAAAATTCCGACAAAACCACCGCATGTATTGGATAAGACCAACTTATTATAAGCATCATAAATATATGAATGTGACAGTGTTCATTTTGATAAGACTTATGAGGGTTTATTTAAGATAAAAACACTGCTAGATATATGTTTAACGGTCAATTATTCTTCATGATCATCACGGTTTTTTTTTAAATTGGATATGGAGTTATTACCAAAGTACTGGCTTCCCATCCCGATGGTTGGGTTCGAAACCCGGCGGTGGCGGAGATATTCCAAAGAAATCCCGACTCTCTACTCGCGTGCAATGAGAAGAGCACTTTACGTGTAGCAATCCATCGGATGAGTTTGAAACCCTTAATTGGTATCGTTAAGCAAAGGATGGTGCCGACGCCGGGTTTCTCTCCAAACTCCCTCAATTCAACGGACGTTCATACCATTGCCTATTCATGTTCGCCCACCCCGCAAATCCTCAGTTTCCGGTCGCCTCCCAAAAAAATCTAACCACCCCAAGAGCTCGTGAAATGCTACAGCACATTCGGAAATAATATGAGTAATTGATATTGCTTTCAAGCCTATGCTATCGTAGAATTTAAGGAGCCGCTATTACCGTAGAAATTTAGCCATTAATCACCAGAGAGATGAAGGATGCATGGCATCAGTGATCAATGTGGTAATCGAGTACATGACCTTCAGGTTATCGGCGATATCATTACATAACCGGACAACCCGCATTGCTTTTTTCTTTACTACTCGCATCAAACGATATCTCAGTAAGTATCTCGACTGACATTGAATGGAGAACAATGCTTCCGATAATCACTCCTTCATTCTTCTCCATTTGCCAGGGACGATAAAGATCCGAAGCTCAGAAGAATATTTTATAAGTACAGCATGAAAATGTCTGAAATAGTAACTAAATATTGGAGAGAATCCTCAGGTGAAAAAGTTTCGGTAAAGTTGTTGAATATTAACTATAATGAATGAATGAATAATAATTTCGATTAACCAATGTTGTACTTCGTGTAACGTATCTTTTGAGAAATATTTAATCGGAAATTCATAGTGTGCTAACATATTTTCAATCGCTTGTTTTACCATCGATCCAACCGCCGAAATGTTTGGCTATTAAAAAAAGTTTAGAATGGATATTTTTTTTTACATTTTTCGTCCACACAGTGGATCATTGGAGATATAAATTGGCATATATGTTTTAATTCCCATGGAGGGCTCGAAGGAGTCTGGATTACTAATCATTAAAAATCATTCCATTTTGTTATCCTCACTCATCGT
Organism: Pyrrhosoma nymphula; assembly: GCA_963573305.1. Taxonomy (NCBI): domain Eukaryota; kingdom Metazoa; phylum Arthropoda; class Insecta; order Odonata; family Coenagrionidae; genus Pyrrhosoma; species Pyrrhosoma nymphula. Next base: position 95,722,540 of record OY754332.1, on the reverse strand, counting down.
TTGATAAGGAGTTCACGTAGGGTAAGACAACATTATACACCTTTTCAGACTTTTTGACGCAAGCTTAAGGCAAAAGAGGGTAGTTGCTAAGCCATCACCGCGAAATGGATTAATTATATTTTTTTTAAACGGGAATTAATGCGATTATTTCACTGACAATGCTCATTGACTCATCGAAGCTTTGAATATAGCATCAGATTTTTAAAAAATATTGGAAACCAAGGAAATGAGTATTTATCGTGAAATAACAACCATATTGGAGGAAGAGAATCATCAATTAAGAAGTCCTACTTAGATATGGAATCCTAGTAAGCGGAAGGGAGAAGCTGAAGGCAGAAGTCACACTGACAATACGAGGAGAGAAATTAGAGCAAGTGGATTCCATCACCAAGCTCCGGAGTACTATCACGCGGGACGGTCGCAGTACTACGGGCATCAAGCGTGGAACAACACAAGCTTCGAAAGCCTTCATGAAGAAAAGGCACTACTGTGTTCAAAGAAGATATGAATAAGAACGAGGAAAAAAATACGTAAAAACATTCGCATGGAGCTCTCTATGGATTGGAAACAAGGACCATTGAAAAAGTAAGACCAGAAAAGAGTAGAAGCATTCGAAACCTGGTGCTAGAGGAGGATGCTAAGGATGAAATGGACGGGCAAAATAAGAAATGAAGAAGTTTAGAGAAGAGTAGAAAAGAAATAACCACATGAAACACTATACAGAAAAGAAGAAAGAGATGGATTGGGCACACCCTGAGGCACAATGGGTTTTTGGAGAATATAATTGAAGGAAAAATAGAGGTAAAATCCCGAGAGGAAGGCGAGAAATTAATAAGTGGACCAAATAAAGAAAAAGGTAGACAAAGAGAACTACCAGAGATTAAGGGAACTAGCATTATAAAGGGAAGGACGGAGGGCTTCAGTCAACCAATTTTAGGATTGAACGGCCAGTGAATGAATTACGTAGATGTGGAGGGAATAGTTTCTAAGTGTAAACTCTGTTTGGTGGAAGAAGCAAAATTATAGGACATATTATGCGTCACAACAGCCTCCTAGTACAATAATGAAAGTAGAGACGAATGAGAAGAATTATCGAGTAAGACAACAAATCGAATACATTAAACAAATTATGATAATTGCATGTTATAATAAGGAATTGTGAACGAATTAAACGCTTAGATGAAAAAAGAATGGAGTGCAGAGATGCAGAAAACCATTCTCATGATGACATGGTTATCTCCAAAAGCTTCATTCGTAAGAAGAGAGTCATAAACCTTTCGTTTAAAAAACGTTTTAGGTGACAGCTGATTTTTCGAGGACACAGGCGTTATCGACCTATTTCATTGGTGTGAATTCGTGGAGCCATGATAAATTGACAAAATGCGCAAGGTATGCACACATTACTGTATTAAAGAGTCCAGCGACATTCCATATTCCCCTTTACGAACTCCTACTCAGATCAGGAAGCTAAGTCACGTAAGTACAACGGTGACATTCTCAAGTTTTGAACCGATTGTGAAGGCGAAAATGAGGTTTGACTGATGGAATTTGTCTCACTCTGCACGTAAGGATAGCGCCAAAAATCGATAAGCAACAAAATTAAGCCCAATTCTTCTTCCAACCTAGTCTCACTTTCACCCCGTATCCCCATTCTCTCTCCATCCCGAAGAAGACTCGAGAGTAGAGGGGGGCGCGGATGGCATTTTGATCAACCGACCCTTTCTTACCCGGGCGAAGGAATGGAGGAGAGAAACCCGGCATCGGCATTAGTTTACCCATGATGCCTCCTTTCCTTAACTAGCATTCTACCTAGGTAATATTCGCTCTTGTAACTTATCTGCGTTCCAACTAGCTACGCCCGGCTATGGTAGCTATCTCTTGTCGTGACGTAGCAATTACCAACATTCCGTGCATTTCAGTTTGAAAGAAAGATGACGAACGATATTTAGAGGCGCAAAACTCCCCACCTGTTACTGTAGTATAAACATTTTAAATCATTATACTCACAATTATATTATTGTATATGCGCCATGCGAGGAAATGAGAAACTTCTACACCGCATACCCCCTTTGAGTACCAAGTGACACCCCAACGCTTTCCCTGATTCATCTGTTTTCCCTTGATTCCAATAAACCTGTATTTGTGTCTTAATTACATTCTCATTGCAAAAATTACCGTGGTAGGCGAATTATCAAGACAGCTAAACCCAAATAGGATGATCTAGCATGATAGGTGCTTTCCAGCGTTTTCATTAACTAGCATTACACAGGGAGAGAATTAAAATAGTGGAAATGTTAGTAATCTAAACGAGGTTTAAGAAAATCTGCCAAGAAGTCTTCAGTTAACGTCTCTTCTAACGGCCGGAACACTGCCACTAAAGTGCTCTCCCCATGACGCCCGAGTATAAATCAGGATTTCATTTCAATATCTCCGCAACTGACGGAATCCGAAGCTGGCCTCTTGGTATAGGAAGATTGTACTCTAGCTACCACAACAACCCGATGGATGTGAAGCAGCGGTACATCTTATATCATAAAATTGCTATTGATTTACTTTACTATTGCTATTTCATTCTAAGGTAGTTTGAGCGAGAATTTTCCCCCTTATCATAATAGAAACCATAATCGAATTTTATTGAAGTGTAAACTTCTATTGGCGCACCACGCACAAAAAATTCTGCAGGTGGTAAATAGGATTCTGGACGTCACGCTCTTTCTCTCACGTCACACTTAGCGTGCCGAATGTAAACTCAAAAAACGCTGAGGTGGATGTCGTAGTGGTTAGAGTCGTCGACCCACGTACCTAAAGACCCAGGATCTATTCCTATCGGGGGAATTTTTTTGCGTCACGATTCCAATTATTTTCGTCCGTTTTTTATATATTTATATATTGTATTTATTAGAATATCACCTTAGAAGTTTACACTTCTCCCGTGTAGTCTTAAGCACACCAACTTTTTCTTTTCAGCAGCTGCTAGAAGCACGAAGTAAATATTTTAATATTAATGGCGAAAAAAACGTTAATTTATACGAATGAAATTCTCAGTAATTAAGTAAATATACATACATAAGTCCTTAACTTGGCAAATTTTTTTCACGTCAAAGGGTGTAAACGCCTTCACAACCAAAGATTCTTTATGCGATTCTGTAAATTTATCTGTGCCAAGTGTTTGATTTATTAAAAAATAGTTGAGAATTTCATTGTCTCAGGCGTAATTTTATGGAATTTTCTTAGCATATTGAGAATTTATTATAACTTCTAATTAATTAATTCTAATTAATTACAAATAGAATTCTATTATATATATTCTAATAGTTCTAATAATAATAATTCTTGATTGATCTTGATCCCGAAATTGATGAAAATCCACCCAGGGGTAGTGTCCTGCATCCAACGCCTGTTACCACTATGGAAAACGCGCTTCGTTCTGACTTCAGGCAAGTGGTCAGTTTCCACAGAGTTGGTAACATACCACCGTGGCGTTTTTCAAGGCGACAGCTTGAGCCCCTTACTGTTCTGTATTTCCCTCCTACCCCTCTCATTTCGGTTGCGACAAGGTAGAGGATAGATGTGCGGTGTTCCAGGTGACAGGAAGCATAAGGTCACCCATTTGTTCCATATGGATGACCTGAAGCTTTATGCTTCTAATGCGAAAGACCTTCGCACTGCCCTGGACACCGTACTGGAATACAGTGAGGATATAGGGATGGAGTTCTGATTGGACAAGTGTGCATCCATCCACTTGGCGAGAGGAAGATTTTCGGAGATCAAGGAAGACGTGCAGCATGTTGACGGGAGCGTCATTCGTCACCTCGAGGACGATGATAGCTATTAATATCTCGGTGTCCCCCAGTGCCGAATACAGGAGGTTGCAGCAGTGAAGGAAAGGCTCACCGCCAAATACAGACAGACTCTCAGGAACATCTGGAGTCCTGAGCTGTCTGGCAAGAACAAGGTTCTTGCCACGAACATGTTCGAGGTTCCTACACTGCTGTATACCTTCGGATACATGAAGTGGAACGTCAACGAGTTGCAGAACCTTGATAGGGGAACGAGGAAGATGATGACCATCTATAGAAGTCTTCATCTGAAATCTTCCGTCGCCAGATTTAATCTCCCTCGCAATGTAGGTGGTAGAGTACTATTGAGTCTGGAGTGTGTCCATAACAGAGTTGCCCTGGATACAGCTTGCCGAGTGTTGAAAATCAGGGACCCCCTGCTCAATCTCGTGAGAGAGCACGAGAGTGCGATGGCAGGGGCGTTTCTCTTCCATGCGGCAAAGAGGGATGCGGACGAAACCGGTCTCGACTTCTACCCGTCATCCGACGGAAGCGACTTTGACACGACTATCTTGTAATTGAAGTCAGGCGTCCTCAAGCTCGAAATAAAATAGCCGAGCGGAAGGCCTTGCTCAAGCCGCATACCGATAAGCCCATGCATGGAGGTTTCTATCGAAACATCGAAAAGCATGGGTTATCGAAGGAGCTGACGTTTGCCTTCCTACGCTCCGCTGGTCTTAAGTCCGAGACCGAAGGTTTTGTCCTCGCGTTCCAGGATGGTGTCATAAACACACTCGTGTACCGCCGCATTATATTCCAGACGGATGTTGCGGACACGAAATGCAGGGCGTGCCGATCCCAGCCGGATACTTTGAGTCACCTTCTCTCCGGCTGTAGTTATTACGCCAAGTCAGCGTATTTAGCTCGGCACAACGCGGCCCTGCGGGTGTTATACCATTATGGCATCGACGAAACACCTGTGCTGCCATATGCCCCTGGAGATATTGATTCCGTCTTGGAGAACGATAAATGCACAATCTGGTGGAATTACTCCTTCTCCACCACCAGGCAGTTGGAGGCGACCAAGCCTGATATCGTTCTCCTCGACCACCTCACACGCTCCATGTTCGTGATCGAGTTTTCGGCTCCGGCTGAAACCAACATGGATGCGAAGGAGGTGGAAAAATGAACGAAATATCAATGCTTTTAGATTTTTGACAGATGTACCCCGGAGACTCTGTGAAGCTAGTGGTCCTCATCATTGGTGTGCTCGGTGGAGTTAATGGCTCGCTCCTAAATAACATCAAGTGCATTCCGCCCTGCGTGGCACAGGCGGAATCACTAGTTGCACGCATGCAGAAGGCCGTCATCCTTGGGCACTCCGTCTACTGCGGACGCATGACCCAACCGCAGCGTAGCCACTCATCCGATGCGGACGTGGCTGCGATTGCTGCACAACCCCTCTCGAGTCTCCGGCCATTAAGACGACAATGAAACCTGATGCTTGACGGGGACTCGGAGGTGCATGTTACAACTGTAACAAATAATCATAATTATTATAATAATAAAAATTCTAATTAATTAATAACTAATTTATTTTTGTAGAGCATTTATTATAACTTCACACTTAAAAACTTATGACAAGACCATTGCGTTAGAATATCTTAATTTTTTTTAAATATAGGCTCTCTGAAGTGCATACTCGCACCATTTCCCATTGAAATGGCTGGTATTTTTAGGCAAATAACTCGAACATTAAAGTGGCAAGTGGCTGATATTTTGTTGACACTGGAAGGATGAGATAGTTGTCTTAATTATGGGGCTAAATTACATGTCGCTCAAACTTCCTTTACTCCGACATTATTCAAGTATTTTTTTACGCGTAGGGCTAAACTGACAAGATTGCACCGCTTTTTCAATGTGAGATCCCCCATAATTCATGTCCTCTTAGGATAGGGCTCAGAGAGGTGCCCTGGAGGAAACCGCCGTCCCAGAGAAAAGTAATCAAGGGTAATTGCCAAGCGGCATTGGCCCATCAAAACCCAGTCCCTCCGATAGATAAATACATATTAAGTCTTGCGAATGAGACAATTGTACCGGAAAATGATCGGAGGTAAGTGAGCGAATGGTGAAACGGAAGTCAACGTGACCCCCAATGTGAGGAGGGCATACTTCCGGGATCCAAGCGGAGGGAGCCTTAAGGTGGTGGGAGCGATTATAATTTTGTACTGATTTGCGTGAAACTTTGCATACATGTTCTCATTAGTAATATCTATTGATAAAAGGGAAAATAAAATAAATAAATAAAACTTTTTAAAAACATGGTTTTATTAAAAAAATATATCTACTATAAAGTAGAAAATAATTTTTGAGCTGTCACAACATAGAGTACGTGATTATTTGTGACTAAAAATAAAACCATGGGAACCCAACCAACATTTGAGACACAAAAGACTTTACCATTACTATAGGCAAAGTGGTAAAAGTCTTAAGTATTCCAAGTTGTGCAGGACCAGGAATTTCCGGCAAGTGAAGCTTGCCTAACTCTTTACAGTAATATGCTGAATAGTATTTAGTATCACTAGTTGTGATGAAGACGGAATTTCCGGCGTGCCTCAACCATTACAGTAATTTTTTGAAAAGCCTTTATTTGATATCACTAGTTGTGACTAGGTCGATTAGAGCATGGGTGTTTCCGGTGAAAAGTTTTTGCATCACAAATATTGGTATATATTCCGCGTGCTGTTGGCCTGTGTGACAGCTGAAAACTTATTTTCTATATTCTAGTACATTTTTTATAAAGCCATGTTTAAAAAAATCCTTTTTTTATGTATCTTATTTTAAAGTTTTTACTTTTAAATCATTTTGCATCAATTTTTCATCCATTTATTTTCGTTATTCTATAAAAATTATTGAAAAGTTTACGGTGAAATTTTTGATAAAAAAGAATAGAACGAATCTCTTTTTGTTTTTTTATGTTTACATTTTTGTTTATTAGTTTAAATCGAGGAACTACTATAAATTTTCATCCAAAACACGCTAGTGGGAAAAGTTTAAAGAAAATGACTTGGTGGAAGCGGGTGAAAAATTGATTACAAGATTTGACCAAAGCAAACAGAAATGTCCAGTTAAATATAAACATGTAAATATAACATCGTACCGATTTTGTTCTTTGGTAATTCAATGCTATTTGACACGTCTTTTGACACATAACACATGAGATAGTGACAATTCGATTACATATGTACAGATGTTCTTCTAAACGCAATATATTAAAACATTTTATTATTATAATTGTTACTAGCAAACATCAAGGTGCCGCGCCAAGTCTAATAATAGAAAAATACATATTTCAATACAATTTCGTCAACACTTTCGAATACTGCGCCGTAAGCTCTAGTCATAACATCCTTCTTTTAAAGAAAAAAATTTAAAATATAATTCTTGTACCGTTTTCATACTAATCATAATCAACCACTAAAATGTTATTAAAATTTGCAGTAATAACCACAAATACCGCTCCAGCCACCTTGAAACTGAGGACGAGACCGCTTTTTAACCACTTTGTAGGACTAGAAGGGCTCCGTTTAATGTTGAGATGGGTTAATGTTCATTCACCCACAAATTACACCGTTCATTTCCGGTTGGTCACACAAAAGAGCTTCATTCTTGAAGTTAAGACAGGAAAAATAGCTTTATTTCAACAATTTCCTGCTGCGGCCCTATTCTTGCAAACCTTCTTCGCGTCTGCCACGTCCATGCATTGCTCCATTCACTCTTTCTTGTTCTTAGCACTCTTAATACTCCCCCTTTTAATTATTCTTCCGTGCTTGTGGAAGTTTCACACTTCGCTCAATTTTCAAGTATCTATTGTAATCCTCATTTCAACGATTTATTTCGTCGGTAGAAGAAGGTAAAGAGGGCGAGGAAGCGGAGAGTAAGACTTGGTTCATAACTTAAAAGAGTCTGGGAAAAACAAAAATACTCGTTTCGTCTACAAACAACAAGTATTATATATACATTAGAGGATGACATCTCGTAGTGACACAAAAAAGTGTATCATGGCAGAAAAATCTAAGAACATTTCATGGGTACGTCTGACGGTAGTATGAAAACCAAACGTATGTAAGTAATCAATAAGAAGGCATCATAAACCCATGGAAATATTGTCTGTTTATCAAAGAAGAAACTCAATTTTTTAAAACAAGCTCGGTGTTTCTTGATCTCCATATGACTGATTGGGAGGGATTTCCCCCCCTCAGCTTGGCACATGAGATATCCGCCTCGTCTCCCCCGTCGCCGTCACTCCTGGAATTCCCACGGGGTCAGAGCGGGACGGAAGTGTGCGACTCAGGCGAGCGGCTTTGCATAATACCCCCCCTCACCCCACCCTCCCACCACTTCCACCTCTCCCCCGTGAGCACCGGGGCGTGAACGAGCACCCCATGCCAAGGGCCAACAGCACGACCTGACGCGCAGCGCTCAAGCGTTAAGAGGTGTCCACAAGTTGCACCGCCTGAGACAGGCAGGTGACGACTCAGCTAAAGAGCCATAGTATGTGCATACGTGAATTTTATAAGCGCGATTTTTGCTCATTAAAAGATTAGCTGTGAAATTATGCATGCGTGTTCTCGTTAGTGTTATCTACAGATAGAATTGAAAAAAAAATCATCATACCGATTTCATTTTTTTGGCAATCCAATGCTATTTTAACACGTAGCCTTAAGGAAAATGACGCATATTTTTTAATAATTCGATTACATCTGTACAGATTTTCTTCTGAACGCCAATAATACATTTCTTACCATTATAATTGTTGCTGACAAATATCAAGGTGCCACGCCGAGTCTGACATTTGAAAAAACCATACCTATTTCAATATATCTTCCTCTAAATTTCGAATACAGCGCCGAAAACTCTATTCATGGAATGCTTTAATTGAGAAAAATTTTAAAGTATAATTCTTGTATCATTATCATTACTCCCTGCATGGTGAGCTTCAAGGATTAAACAGATGAAATTTAATGAAATGTGGTCCGAGAATATCGATTCGACTAGCTTAAAAAAATATTAAAATGTGCACTCAAGGACCCACGATTACCGAACGCTTCTGGCACCTGAAAACTAAGGACTAAACCGTTGACCAACTATCACGAGTAATATATCAATAAGTGTTATGAATAACTCAGTTCTTTTAAAGCAGATTCCATTTTATTTTTTTATTAATAAATTATCACGGAAAAATGAAAACGAAAGACGCCATGTGGAGGTCACGGATTACCAGACCGTCACTCTCAGCCACCAAAGCCGCTGGCCTGGGGGGGCTATTCTGTATGTTCTCGGAATTTCCGAGCCTCGAAAGTGACGAAATTTTGACGTCACACCCTCTAAATTTTCAAATGGGGCCATTCAAAAGTTGAGATTTGTTGTGGGAAGCGACGTCACATTCACGGATTTTCCGAGGTTCGACGGTGTCGAGTCCTTACTGAATAAGTTCCCTGATATGAAACCCGACGAATTCCTTCGGATACTGTTCGCTGTTACAGACGACACATAGTGATAGCTGGAGACTGAATAAAAGTAGAAAAATTCCACTGAAAAAATAAAACATCATTGCACAACGCGTGTTAAGCCATCATCTGGTATAACGTTTTTCCCGAGATACACCTGAATGTTCAACGCACAATGAAATGCTGAAATACTTTTTTTGCTTATCGAGATTCATTTTACCACGATTATTTTAAATTCATCCGTTTTTTTGTCGTTTGTTTGTTTGTCTGGATGGAATCTTGCAATCGAAATCTAACCCATTTCCCAATGTTCTATCGAGCTTACATTTGGCACGCCTACTTACTCTCAATGACAATACATGAATCAGTCATTATACTCACTAATTACTAACTTAATCTACTAGAATTAAATGGTTTACAATTTATATGGAAAAAAAGTATTTTTCCATTAGATGGCGCAAGTAGAAGTTAGAGTTTATGGTGAGATGAAATACTATTAATTTAAATTTCAAAGAACCGTTGCACAATTAATATTAAGACTAAAAAGTAGAAAATAATAAAATGAAAAAAAATACTTTTTTAAAAAATCCACGCTCATAGCCAAGTGTACTAAAGAGTAAAAAATGATTTTTTTCATCACTCGGGAAATAAAAGCGTGGACGCTTTCTCTTAATCTACATCCAACCTCTGACATTTAAATTATCAATATCTACTCCACAAGCACTCACCTTATATCAGGAGAATGATGTTAAAATTATTTTTTACTTTTTAGTACACTTGAATATATGTGGGTTTTTTTTAAATAATTTTTTTTTTCGTCATATTATTTCTTCAGCGTTTAAGTGCTATAGTCCCTTCTCTTGGACTACAACCTTGTCGTGGTTGAAGGGCTTGCGTGCTCCGATGACCCCTAGAGCTGCACTGGCGGGAGCATTGCTCCTGGTAGGGTCACCCATGCCAGATTGGTCGAAGGTTAGGAGACAGACGAATGGTAGTCCGCGCAGCGTCTGTACCTCAGTGAGGCGGCTGCAAAAGGCGTCTGACCCCAGTGGGGCGGCCTCTGAAGTGATGGTGTCACGTAAAAAACACTATTGAGTAAGGCCAAGGAATACTACCTCAATTAAAACATAAACCTTGAAATTATGGACAGTTCTCAATTGATAATGAATCCTGGCAACTATGGGACTCGGCCAAGAGGGCCGAGTGTCGTGCCCGGCAGCGGTGGGAGCAAGGCCCCTGCGGTCGTCATCACACGAAATCCTTGCTCAGACGAAGCAGCAGCAGAGGAAAAGAAGATTAAGAAGAGGAACGAAACTATAAGAATAGGCACTTGGAATGTTAGGACTATGCTGAGGGCGGGGAAGCTAGAGAATATAAAGCAAGAAATGGAGAGGGTGGGTGTAGACATCATGGGTCTGGGTGAAGTAAGATGGAAGGATGACGGGGATTACTGGAGCGGCGACTATAGAGTAATTTATAGTGGAGGGAATGAAAGTCAGCGCGGGGTTGCATTCGTAATGAATAGGAAACTTGGTAGAAAAGTAGTGCATGCAGAAGAAGTGAGTGATAGGATAATAGTCGTGGAACTAAAAGCAGAACCAACGAATTTAGTTATAATCCAGGTTTATATGCCTACCTCTAATCATAAAGAGGAGGAGGTAGATGGGGTGTACGATCAGCTAGAGGAAATAATTGGTAGGATACCAGGAAGTAAGCACCTGGTAGTAATGGGGGATTGGAACGCGGTGGTGGGTGAAGGAAGAGATGGGCGGGAGGTAGGCGATTACGGGCTAGGAAGAAGAAATGACCGGGGCGAGAAAGCTGTGGAGTTTTGCCGCAGAAATAACCTAGTAATTACAAATACATGGTTCCGACATCATCCTCGACGTAGGTACACTTGGAAGAAGCCGGGAGACACAGACAGGTTCCAGATAGATTATATAATGGTACGTCACAGATACAGGAATAGTGCTAAAAACTCGCATACTTATCCAGGAGCTGATGCAGACACAGACCACAACTTATTAGTCATGAAATGTCGGGTAAAACTGAAAAAGATAAGAATGGGAAGGAGGGTACGTAAGTGGAATACGGAGGCATTAACTGGGGCAATGAAGAAGAAGTATCGGGAGAAGGTGGATGAGATAATGGGTGAGGATCATGGAGTTAGATCAGTGGAAGATGAATGGGGAATTTTGAAAAATGGAATTATAGAAGCGGCGAAAGCAACGGTAGGCGTAGTGAGTGCAACTAAAATTAGAAAACCGTGGATCACGAAGGAGATGATCAGGGAGATGGAGGAGAGAAGGAAATGGAAGAGTGTAAACTCAGAGCTAGGTAAGAGAAAATACCGAGAATTTAATAACAGGCTTAGAAGAGAAATAAAGAAAGCAAGAGAGGCGTGGTGGAGAGAACAGATCGACGCGTTAGAGAAATACCAAAAAGAGGGAAGAGCAGACGCATTATATAGGAAAGTAAAGGAACTGACGGGTGGTAATAAGGGAAGGGGAATTACAACGATAACAGACAAGACGGGAAAGGTAATCGTAGAACCGAGAGAGATCCAGGAGAGGTGGAAGGAGTATGTTGAAGAGCTGTATGGTAAAGAAATAAGGCCCAATAGGTTAGATATAGAAAGGGAAGACGATATCGACAGAGATCCAAGTATCGGGCCAAGTATCCTAGATAGCGAAATCGAAAGAGCTCTACGAGACATGAAAAGGAATAAGGCGGTGGGAATAGATGACATACCTGCAGAGTTTTTAAAGAGCATGGGGAAGAACGGAAGAGGAAAACTTTTTGCGCTAATTCGTAAGATTTATGAGGATGGAGTGTGGCCGGAAGACTTCGCGAAGACTGTACTAATTCCTATACCGAAGAAGAGTAAGGCAAAAACTTGCGAAGACTATAGGACAATAAGCTTAATATCCCACGCGGCCAAAGTAGTTCTGAGGATTCTAAACAGAAGGCTAGAGAAGAAGGCAAATGAATACCTGGGTGACGACCAGTTCGGGTTTAGGAGAGGGACGGGAACGCGAGACGCTATAGCGGTGATGAGGACGCTAGTAGAAAGAAACCTAGAGTATGGGCAGGATGTTTTTGCATGCTTCGTAGATTTCGAGAAGGCGTTCGATCGGGTGGAATGGACGAAATTAATGAGAGTGTTGAAGAAATTAGGGGTCGATTGGAGGGACAGGCGTCTGATTCGAAATTTGTATATGAATCAGACTGCGCAGGTTAGGGTAGCCAATGGAGAATCGGGATGGGCCACGATAGGACGGGGAGTGAGGCAAGGGTGCCCACTATCGCCGTTGCTTTTTAATGTGTATTCAGAAGAAATGGTAAGGGAGGCTTGGGGGGAGGAGGCTGTAGGAATAAAGGTAGGAGGGGAGCTGATAAAATCAGTGAGATTTGCAGATGATCAAGCATTGGTTAGCCAGTCGGCCAAGGGGTTACAGTCAATTGTGAATGCATTAGAGGTGCAGTGCGAAAAGTATGGGATGAAGATCAATCACAAGAAAACGAAAGTAATGAGGTTTTCTAGAAGTAAGAAGGCGGGGCTGAATATAAGGGTGGGAGGGCAGAAGATAGAGCAGGTCGAGCAGTTTACGTATCTGGGTAGTATTTTGGAGGCGAATGGGTTTAGTGGTAAGGACATCAGATGCAGAATTGCGCTCGCTAAAGAAGCATTTTCGAAGAGAAGGGAATTGATGAGGGGGGGTCTGAGAAGAGACGTAAAGAAGAGGCTGGTGAAAACTTTAATATGGAGCGTGGCGCTATATGGGTCGGAAACTTGGTCATTGCGAAGGGAGGATGTGCGTAGGCTTGAGGCGTTTGAGATGTGGGTTTGGAGAAGGATGGAGAAGGTTAGCTGGATGGCGAGAAAGACGAACGAGGAGGTATTGGATATGGTCGGAGAGGAGAGGAAGCTTGTGGCAGAGGTTCGGAGAAGGCAGAAGAGATGGATGGAGGAGGTTTTGAGAGGAGAGGGCATGTTGAAGAGAGTGATAGAGGGGAGAACACTGGGGAAGCGTGGGAGAGGAAGGAAGAGGATAGGAATTCTGGACGAAATAAGAGGAGGTAGAAGATATGAAGAATTGAAGAGGGATCTAATAACGGGCCATTGTTAGGAGGGAAAGCGAGACAATGTCTCTGAGGTGGGAGGCAGAATGGGGACTGTCCAAGAACCTACCAATCAGCTGGTAGAATACTTGAATGAAAGTGCTATAGTGGTGCTCATATTCCTGAACTTATTCGGGCCTTTTTTTCCCACGTCCAGCATGTCCCTCACATCCAGTCCTGAGACCCTTCCTGAGCCCGACACCCGATGCGGAGCGCCTCCATGTTCACGGGGAGACAAATGCACGCGGACGAGGAATGGGGCCGCTAATTCACCTGCGAGAGGGGGCCCATTGCTCAAAGGCAAACCGCTCGGGAATGTTTGCCGAGGGAAATTAATCACGCGTGTCTCTCGCGGGACCCCGACCGGAGATGGAGCGATGGAGATATGTGTAACGGGTGGGTGGGTGCTCTGCGGGGAGGGTGAAGCGGGAGAGGAGGGGGGTGGAGGTGTGTGGGGGGGGGGGGGCAAAGGTTTTCGGCCTTGGTGGGAAGGGAAACAGCTCCTGCCCCCTTCCAGATAACTCAAGAATAAAGATGTTGAACACGGGTGGTAACACGGTTGATAGCACGCGGTAGCTGCCTCGAATGTTTTAAAGGTTTTGCGGTCCGGTGTAGCGATTCTCTGCAAGATTAGCTGGGGTCACTATATCTACACATCTACGCATTACTCGGTTGGTCATCGCAGGGGCGTGTGGCAGGGAGGTGTTGTTGCCCAGCCATGCAAAAGTGAGGGGATTGGTAAAAAGGATTAGAAGAGGAAAAGAACGAAAGCGAACTGTATTTTAACGGAGAATGCTACTGTCACTGTTGTAGTCACTAATGGTTCATGGAGAGACGAAATTTTGTATCTATCACTTCGGTAGGGTCTGTCCCATCAGTTTCACTTGCGCGCTTAACATACCCTAGCTACAAAAAAATATAATTTTGGTAAAAATAAAAAAGAATTGTTATGGCATAAAGCTTTTCATATCACAAAGGATGAATGTCAACATCCTCATCTTCCAGCAGCAAACTCTTTGCGGAAAAAAAAGTGATTTTCCGACTCAAAAGCGTAGTAACAGTTCGTCTAAGGCTGTAGAGATCAACTGACACTAAAATGAACAGTCGTACCGAAACTTTTGGTTCGAGACCACGAGATGTTTTTTTGAAAGAGTGGAATGGGTAAACATTCTCACATCCGGGCGGGAAGAGTATGTTTTTCTTTCATAGAAACCTAAATAGAAAGTCCGTGGAGTATAACTCGTCAATAGCTTACCAGATTTTATATAATATTCTAAGTTATTCAAAGTTTTTATGTAGATTTCCGGGTTTTCCGTGGAATATAGACGTAAAAATTAAGGTCTGCAAAATTATAAGCAATCACTCACTTATAAATACCATAACGCTATATTTTTTACGAAATTCGATTTCCCTTCATTAATTAGTTAGTGAAAATACATGGATAAATCTGATTAAGGAATGAAGTGACAACCGGGCAAAGATGAATTAGAGATCTCTGAACTATATTGATCGCTAAAACATGGTAATAATCAGGATTTCTGACTTCCATTACCAGTTCCTTCGAGAATTATTTTATTATACTAGGATGCCTAAAGTTACAATTATTGCTGTGAAAATTAGACGTCCTACTTCACGAGTGAGCTAAATTATGAAACCGTAATGATATCAGCCACTTCATTTATCAGGATAATTCATGAAATTTCGAGGCACTGAATCGCTAATAATCGCGTTTGTGAGGACATTCATCGGAAGGTAATATTATCATCACCATTTTAATATTGCATATAAATCCGTAACCACGCATTACTAAATTAACGAAGAACGACACAGTTGACTGATCAGGTTAGTGCTACGTTACAATCGTGACAGAAGACTTGAAGTAGTATCTGCCGCCTTTGAATAGCTGCTCCATACATATGGCCGTATTGAGAACAGTATATACTGGAATAAAATGACAGGCAACATACGACATTAATAAACTGTGCATGCAGACGGAACGAATTTGTAATAAGGGGCGTTTAACAAGCGTTTTGAAGCGCTGGCCAAATGAAATAAGCAACAAGGTGAAAGGCGTCCTAGTTCTTTGAGGAAGGGAATGACATAGCGATCGTGATAGCTGTCTCGGTATGAGTTGAAAGAGGTATTTAACGGAAAGTCAATCCTTGATGCTTTGAATACCGTATTCATTTGTATAACATTGTCGCATTCATGTGAATACATAGAACCTTCTACTCTCTGAAGTATTCAACGTAAATTAGAAGCTTGGAGACGGGGGAATTGAATGAAATTCCCCGACTGCGAAGCAATCAATGGGAAGATCGAAAAATATGAGGACGGGCTTGGTAAACGATTTTCTTCCCCTTGCGAATAAGATTAACATTTATTTTTCATTGCAAAAACTTTTCATTAAGCATATCGATGAATCAAGTTTTATTTTCGAAAGATCATCGGCCCAATGAATTCGTTCCGCATCGATTTCAGTCCATCGTATCGATTCGGATCGGGGATTTTTCACTCGATCCCACACACGTTGCCATTGAAGACGGATACGTAGGTATTTAGAAAGGAGGAAGTGGGCAATTAAAAAGCCTTTAGTTGCGTGGCGCCGCCTGTTTTGTTTGGAGAAAAGAGGAGGGGTACCTACGGGGGTCGTGACGGGAGGGGCGCCCCTCCTCCTGCTTTTCCCCTCCCTTCCCCCACACCCTCCAATTCCCAAATAATCTGCTGCCACCCACTCACCTGTTTTAAATGGCGCAAATGCTCTCAGCTGTCGATCGCCTCCCAAAACCACCGACCGCAAGTCAAAAGGCACAAAACTACGCCAACTCACCGATAAAACCGGACAAAGAATAAACTTATATTAGGGTGAAAAACTTTTTTTAGATATATTCAATAATCATGGGATTACATGTATAGCAAAGTAGGAGCCGGAAGCACTCTTTCTTTTGTTTAGGCCCAGGTCTAAGGAGCCAGTGAAATGCTGTCTCCTTACTTCAATGAGTTCCGTGAAAATTTCGGCATCAAAAAAATGTCTTTATTTAAGCTTTCCTGGATTATTTGTAAAAAAATACGATGTTTTGACGGTACAAGTATGATAACGGCAAGTGCCCCAATCGTACAAAATAGGCTATTGGATTCTAAATGCCGAAAGCCGTGTTCTTTTTTAGTAAAAATTAAAGAGATGAGCAAATGACCCAAGCACATAAATTAACGTAGAAATGAGCTTTGGATGAGATAATGTTTATGTCAACAATGTATGACACCGGTGAGTCCCCCCACTTTTATTCAGGCCCAGGTCTAAGGAGCCGGTGAAATGCTGTCTCCTTATTTCAATGAGGTGAATATGTATAGTGAAGTATATTTTCAGTAAATAAGAATAGGTTTGGTTACCTATAGGATGTGCAAGATATCCTCAATACTAGTATGGTCACTGAATAGTCTCCAGTCAAGTTCCCTTTTAAAAGGGTAAAATATTTTACTCATCTAAGAAGTGAAATCACCCAGAGTAACAAAATCTCCAAAGAAATTTTGAAAAGGTTAATGCTAATAAGGCAACCATATTTTTCAAGCATAAAAGTTTTAAAATCTAAAGCAATATCTCGAAATACCTAAATGAAAATGTATAACACCTTGATAATAACAGTAGTTGCTGCATGGCAGAGACACTTGTTCCGTGCGGACTGCTGATATTCATGCTCTTCAAATATTTTAGAGGAAAATAATATGAAGCATACATGTCCCATTCCATGAGGATGGTATTAGAGGAATTAGATCAAATTTGGAAGTAGAAAATTTTATGTTCAATAAAAAAGAAAATAGCACTAGGTCGTTTCCACACTTTTAATTTCTATTAACTGACCATTGCTGGCCTCGGTGGCGGCGGGGTAGAGTCCTCGCCTGCTAACCCGAAGGTCACGGGTTCGAGTTCCGCTTGGGTGGGTTATCCTCCAATCAGATATTTAGATAAACGTCATTATTGGAGCGAGATTGAGACTTAAAAAGTCTCTTCTTTCGTCTAACTCCTAACAACAGGACTTGGGTGTTAATGTAAAGTCTAGTGTTAAATATAAGAGAATATTTCGCCCTAAATAAAGGCAATAAAAATGGTTTTGGCACTATGCACCAGTTTGTATGAAAATGTAACGCAAATAAGAAAATGCAATGCAATATGTAAATATAGAGAGATTCATCAAGTATCTGAGGATAACCTGGTTGGGTCATTTGGAGAATGTCAGGCCATGGGATGCTGGAGCAGATTTTTTCCAGAGTGATGAGTACAGAAAGAAGGAGAGGAAGGCCAAGAACGCGATGGTTTCAGGATGTGCAGAGAGATCTTCGGATCATGGGAATACGGAACTAGAAGGTGCCAATGAGTTCGGAGATGAGGATATTGGAGGCAGATTGTTGAGGATGTATCCAAAAGTCTAGCACTCGCCCCTATTTTTCTTTTACTTTCTTATCAACGGAGCTGTTATTATCTCCAAAGAGTTTCTTACGTAGTGGCATGTACCTGCTTCATTTATGTTCCAAGTGACCTTATGCCCCAGTACAGTAAAATTAGTTTCTTATCTTATTTTAGGGAATGGGTCATCGGATAAGGAACGGCACGACATTTACTGAGACGATGCCCAATGATACCAGTGGATATGGCAACTTGTAACGTAGTAACTGGAGTTCCGCTCAGTTTCCGAAGAAAGGGTTACACGCTCCAATGTTTACACACATGTTACTTGGTAACTTATGTTTGCCGGAGATTGACGAGGGTGGTAATGTGAGCCCTATATTTTGTCAATCAATACCGGATGTGGCAGTGAAAAAGTAGCGGGCATCAACTCATTGTTTGGAGAGTCAACGTGAAACCGATAGACCTATAGCTGCCCCAGGCGGACTCCTTGAGACCGGTGCCTATTCGTCATCCGTAGAAAGAAGGGAAGTGAGGCTACATATCTTTCCGTGAAACGGATTGATGAGGGTGTTCTGCGCCAAGGGTTACCAAATCAATCCGGAAGACAAACAGGCACCGGAAGAAAATGGAATGTACACAAGTATATGGAAGGCAATTCAGTCGGATGTCGCCCCAGGGGCGGTGGTCAAAAGAGGCATCGATGCACCAGCCGTTGAACACTATAGAGAGCATACGCAACTTCAGAGTTCCGTTTGAGATTTGTATTCGGATATAGAGAATATGACTTACAAGCAAACCCTGAGTGTCTTACATAAAAACCATGTCAGGGAAATCTTTCCATTGACCGCAATTTGCTCTTTTCTTTCCTCTTTAAGTCCATTTCACGCGGTAATTGATCAAGCACAAATTTTAAGGGTACTCGCTAGTAAGATAGCTTTCCAGCACCGTGTTATACAGATCCATCATGCTGGCTAAAAAGCATGATTGCTATCATACTTGATGAGCTACTTGAATTCCCAAATTGATACGGTACTACTTTGATACTCGCTCCAAGTGGGGCCTAGTAGCAGCCGACCAATCATATTAGCTTTCACAGTCGCTGTGTGACCTTGAATTTCTGAAATGAGCACCACCTATACATCCTGTGGACATGAAATTTAAAAAAAATCCTTGACAGTTTCTTTGGTCACCTGCTACCATATATGCATTAGTTAACTTAAATTATAGTACATATGCGTTAGAATATGAATGAAAATGCCGCTTCCTCACCGGTACAAGTTCAATGATCGTATACGACCCTCTAGGACCGCTCCAGTCCATCCTCAGCATCAAGTTCAGGTTATTATATTAGGTCTTGTGCAGGATCATGCATCATGTGAAACAGGCTTAAGGTATTCTGCAAAAACATGCCCATGAAAATTGTTGAATTGTCGAGTCGAGAAAGAATATAAGTAGAAAAATACTGAAAATCGCTAGTGATGAATCTGAAACATTTCTCCTTCGTCCTTCTGTACATAGTTTAGTGTTAAATGTCGTCGATTGCTACAATCTGGAGTCAATACAACTTAAACTGCACAAGATAAATTACAATGGTGTCATAAATTTTCGAGATATTGGAGGTTTAAAATATTTTCAAGGGGCCGCGAAAATTTTAGAATCTAAACATCTATCTTTTTAAAGCTTTCCTGGCTTATTTATTTCAAAATAGCATGTTTTGTTGATACAATTATGAGAACGGCAAGTTCTGAAATTGGTATTCTAAGTTCCTTTTTAAAATAAATCATAAAGAGACGAACAACATTTTAAGCGCATAAATAAACGTAGAAATAACCATTGAATGAGGTGCTCTCAACTTCATAAAAATCGATTGACTGATTTTTAAGATAGAGTCTTCTAAACCAAAGGTTTTCGACCTCTTCAATGGTCAGTTGGAGGAGAAGTTGTCATTTCATATTACCCTGGAATACTTGTATTTAGTAGACAGCGTCCCATATTGCTTTGAGGGGCGAGAGGCGATAAAATGATAAAGCTCCTGGCAATAGCGAAATCTAAACTCCTATAGAGGTGTGGTGTGCTAATTAAGAGTCGGAAAGATCAACGATAATTCCGAAATAGTAAAATAATAAATTTCGCCTTGGAACACGTTTTTCAGTTTCCTTTTCCCCGATGCCCTCTCCAATGCGGATATTAGCTAAACTCCATGAAGCACTCGAGAAAAAGGTGACTGGAATTCCATTTAATATTATATTACACTAATAACGTCAATATTAAAGTGCATTAATGTCTTGGCAACGAATATCCCGCCTATACCGGGTTGTCCTTGTAACGTCTGTTGAATGGATCGTTAAAGTATTGACCTCATGGCTCCTTCCAACCCGAGTGAGTGACGATGTTGTTGTTATACTTTGTTGCCATCCACATATTGGTCTTCTCTTTAACGCCTTCCGTAATTGCCCCACCCCTTTAATTAACTTCACGGTCTTTATTACAAACGTGGCCATATAAACTGACCTCCACTGTCGTAAAAACCGTTATGAATTACTATAATTATGGAAAAGCATCTATGTCTCTAGTTAATTTAACTTAATATGGAAATGGATATTTCTACACATTTGCTAATGAACCGCAGTATAGTAAAAAGCAAAAGGATTGGTGCAAAAATGATCCATGACTTATAATAAATTAATGGCTATGTGCTGTTGAAGCTATAGACATTGGTGTTCATCTCTCTAGCGAGCAACAATGCTCCAGGCTCGCTCACATCCTTGATAAATTAAGTATTTCATAAAATTAACCTTACATATTATATTACTATGAAGAATTTCATGTTACGTCCAAGGAATTTGCAATTGCATAAAATTAACTTTACATATTATATTACTATGAAGAATTTCATGTTACGTCCAAGGAATTTGCAATTGTCAAATTGACAACTATTATACTTGAGATGAATTAATAGAATGGAATTAGTCTCCGTAGATAAACCCGCATATAGCTAACATGAAAACGTAGTTTTCTTTTAATGCTTTTATTTCAAACTATAACTGCATACATTGCAATGAAGATAGTAACTTTCATTTCAGAAGTGGGACGACGCATGCAATTTTCACAAACGCCTTCAATTTTAATGAAGATTAAATTCTCTCGGCGTCACCGATACCCAGGTTGTTAGCACTCCGACCGCCTTGCGACCCAAAGTACGCGAGTTCCATAACCGCCTCGAACAAGGATGTTGTGTCTCGGGATGAAGGTATTATGCTGGTCATTGCAATACGACCAAAACCAGAAAAGAAGTATTATAAGTTGGGGTGGATAAAAAAACGTTTTAAAGACAGGATGAAAACTGGCACGGGAGCTTATGAGCGGAGATGTGAAGAAATAAATTTGTTAAAATTTGAGACAAAATTAACAACCATAATATTGCTGAGGATAATGGAGAAAAACACGGAGGATGAAGAAAGGTGACGTATACGAGAAATGATATTAAGAGCATAGTATGAATTGGAGTATAGTGTGGGGAATACTATTTTGTTTTAGTGAAACTTCACTACCAGTAGGTTTTCGGAGGGTTTTTACGCCGTAATCGATAAGTGAGTGTTTCCCTGCAGTGAGTTTTTTCACCGAAAATATAACCCTGAAAATCTATCCACACTTTTACGACAAAGTATTCCCGTATATCCCGTACACCTTTTTCGACGTGATATTCTAGTGACATTTTTTATTAACTAATTAATTAAGCAATAAGTATTTTAGTGATGGACACAAACCCAAATCTACTCTATTTTTTATTATTTTTGACTGGCACATTTAATATAATATACCTATGCATAGGTTTTTTTTGCCTAAAAACATTTTATGCTCTTATACCTAACCAAATTATACATGCATAATTTGACAAGGTGTTTGATGGCAGAAAAGGCTATCTAAGTCCCATTTTCGCCCCAATAATGACGATTTATTTCAGGAGGGCTATTTAGGAGCTGCCAAGATTTACCTTTCCACGCTCGCTCTTACTAGTCTTCTCGGGAGAAATACGCACTGTTGGACTAGAACTAGAGAAAAAATGGCGGTGACTGACCATTTATCGAGGAGCTCACGTACGGACAACTTGGAATGTAATATATGTTAGTTTTTGCTTTTGCCTTCCATTACAGAATGGATCAGGATGCTTAGTTAATCGTACTGATGGGTTGACACAGCTCCATAATTCACGGGAGGAAAAGATTTTCCTACGCACTTCGATAGAGTTTCCAGTGGACTAACACGACCACGGATCTGAAAGATATTTCACTAGCGAGGCTCAGTCCTCACAGGTCATAAGCTTCAACCAACACTTCAACTTCATTCAACACACCGGGAGCAGGTCAAAACCCCCTATTTGACCTGCTCCCGGCCCATAACACCCACGACTAGCGTTTCACAGAGAAATAAAGGGAGAAACTGAACACCTGGGGTCTCTTTTACTGCCAGTCAACTCCACCGACCTCATCGAACAGTCTGTCCAGGTCCATTGCCCGGTAACAATAATGTTTCTATTGCCGGAGCGGAACTTGAGTCTTCCCTCGTACATTTGTCACACTCCACTTACCATCTACCACCAGCACAAGAACATCACATGTAATAAATGAGACTACACCGTAAATTGACTTTTCAACGAAACGAAAAATGTTTACATGATTTTTTACATTTCATTGTCGTATTTCAAATTAAGAATTTCTCGTGGCAACTGTATCAGAGAGCATTTAACCCTAGACTTATAGATAGATGGAGCTTCGACAATAAATTCACCACGTCTCGTTTCCAATATCATGATGAATTCAGATAGTGAACTGTAGATTATTTATTTGTCTTCCAGACAAAAACAGACCAATCTCAGAATCAGTTCAGTATGGAATTCGTTATTACAAGCGGAACATCCATAAAAATATGGAAAATTACGAATGAACTATGATTAAAAACGCAAAATTCCTTAGCATGACTGGTGTCTCACTCAAAGGGTCACTGAATTTATGTATGACCTATAATTCAAGTATGGGTTGCTTAAGAGTTAGACACGTGACCACTGCGAGTAACTTACACAGGCAAGTCACCATTCCACACACAATGTACTCCCTGATCCATAAATCACGAGATTAAAAAAAAATCGCAGAGAGAAACGAAGTCAATAATGTCACCATTCTCCGAAATGAAGAGTGTCGAATGAAAACATTAATCTCACTCCCCGGCTACTTCAGCGTGAGTCGTCTCATCTGCGCTACTCAATTACCTTCCCCCTTGTCACTTCAGCCTCCGAGCACTGCTCCGAAGGCTGGCGACCCCACAAAACGGTGGCCGTCACAGCTTCCACCCGCCAATTAAATTCTCTTCACCAATTTCGCAAGCGTTCTGACCCGCCCAGACCCATCAGTCACGTCGAGTTGGGTATTAATGAGTGCAGCGCAATGTCGACAAGCGATGAGGAAACTTCGCGCCATTCAAGTGCCTGGTTCTGACTTCCAACAACTAACCTCAGTAATATCACATAATATTATGCATTACATAAGCGAAACTACGGCAGATAAAGTAGTTGACGTAAATCGCAGACATAATTCATATATTATACCAAAATTTTATTCAGAATATGGCAGGAAAAAAAGGTCAGTTCAAATACCAACAATATTAAACCAATTACCCAATGATATTCGAAATATTAAAAACATAAATGAAGTAAAAAAAAGGTAAAGGAATGGCTTTTAAAATAAATATTTAGATAAATTAACTGTATATTGTTCGAAAAATAAAAATACAATGATATTATAATTAATTTAAGCAATTATGTTTAAGGACATAAAAATTGCAATTCATTACAGCAGATGAACTTACATAGTAAAAACTGGCACCTGCTGACAAGTCCTAATGGACTTAGCAGGACCAAAATTGTTACAAGATGTGAACTAAAATGTATAATTTTATACCTAAAATATTAATGTATCTATGTAATTTATGTATCAAATTTATGTATCCAAATAAATGATTTGTCAAATTTGTCAAATGATTTGTCAAGGTCCCCAAACTTTTTCGCCAGGCGTTATGACCTCAGGGAACTCCCCCCACCTCCCTCCAACGGCTCATCCCACTTATGTGTTCTCCTTATGGTGATAAACCACTTGAAATATGCATTTTTTCTACTATTTAATTATCTCATCCAGCTCATAAAAGTGTGCTTGTGAGTAGAGACCAGATACTTTTCTATTTTCGCCATTACTCATTTTTTTTTCGAGTAACTCTCAACCACAAAGCACGTAACACCTAGGGTACTCGTACTCTGAAGGCTGAAGACCGTAGAATCATAGATATATTATTACCATTTTAATTAGTAATATGGTCAACAGTTTTATATAACTCAAGGTATTATTAATAGCTGGAATTTTTCATTTAAAAAATGTTAAATTTAACAATTCATACATTTTACTAGTTTTATTTTACCTGATATTATAGCTGGCGATGTTGCAGTTTTGAAACACGAGGCTGAGCAAAAGACATTTATAATTCTACAAACGGTGGCCGTCACAACTTCGGTTAGTTAATGATTTGAACTTCCGTTTCAGTATGCTGTTTTTCATTGAGATTGTGACCCTAGCTTCAAACTATACACAATCACTTTGCAATACGACTTTTCACAACATACAAGCAATAGCCTATGTATAATCATGTACCGATTGCGGGATAAGGATGGGTCGAACATGTCTTAATCAACAACACTTTTCTGGCGGGAACTTTGGTGTGCACCTCGACTAATGTCACACAACACCTTCAAAAGAAGAACGTAACTTAGCGATATTAATAAAGCCTCATATATCTATAACGTTAGGGGGAATGATGAAGACACTAAACTAGGAGAGGAACCTGTCGAAAACTTAAAGTATTCCTTTTTTCTACGGAAAGATCTTGAGTATTTCGTTAGAACCAGGCTATTACCTTGTCCCACCTTCCAATCTCGGCCCAACACCTTTCCCGAAGCAAGTAAGCGAAGCGTAATGCGAAATAGCATAATACTTCTTGGTTAAAGAGGAGTGAATGATTCAGGGAAGCTGTAATACCTCAAATGCAACGTAAAAGCCGGTTGTGTCATTTTTCTGATATTATTTCAAAATTATTTCGTGGATAAGCACGAGCAGTCAAGCACGGTTAAAAAAGAGTTTACTTATTTGCTTTAGCCGAAAACAAGGGGATCTGGGTCGTTGTGGTGGCTAGAGTACCGGCTTCCCACACCGAGGGCCCGGATTTGATGCCCCGTAGTGGGGGAGATTTTGCCCTGGAATCGCGATCCCAACCTGGGTACCACGTGAAGAGCACTTGAAGTGCACTCCGTCCGTATGATGGGACGTAAAATTATGTGCGAATTGTCAACTATCGTTGGGAGTGCCTAGGCTAGTTCCGACGCCGGGTTTCTCTCCACCAAAATATCCATTCCTTAAGTTCTTGGGCTATTTCATTGCGTTCATAGTATGTACTTTACATATGCGGAGATAAACCCGGCGTCCAGTTAGATTTCAATTTCAAGCCTTATAGTATGAACATGAGGTGTTCTGCAGTAAATAATGGCCCACCATTTGGGTCATACGAAGAATGTGTTCATTTGGGAGGAGACCTTACAGGAGGATATGCTATCATGAATTAAATGGCAATAATATTTATGGAATTTCCGCTCGAGAGGGAATCATAAATCGCCCGACTATTGGATATCTAATGTTGGCTAATGCCGACGCCTCCACTTTCAATCAATACCCTAAAATAATGCATCCCATTAATCCCATTCCATTAATGATAGTTCGAGTGAAATATCACTTCACCTAGAATTTGATGAATTTGACTTCATGTTAAAGATAAATCTCTCATCTATCCAATGATATCAAAATACGAACCCCTTGCCAAACTACTTTTCGAGCCATTTGCAAAAAAATTTTAGTTGTTTTACATGGTATAGATTACGGCTGTGCGCTACAGAGGGAGAATATTAAGAAAAAAATTAGGAATTTCTAACACCTACATTTCGTCTAAAAACGAACTCTGTTTGCATGTTTGTTTGTTTTCTCAGCAATTTATAACAATTTATCTAATACTCTCCGCAGTTATTTTTACAGAATCGCAGAAAAACTTTCGGTCGTGGGGGCGTTTTGACCATACGGCGTGTAAAAAGGAGTCAAGTTAGAGGTTCGTGTAGTAATATTAGTTTAATTACTGAGAATGTTTTTTCATATATGACTACATTTTTGCGCCATTAATATTACAATACTTACTTCATAGAGACTGAAACTAAAAAAAATCGAATGTGGTCTCCATTATGACTAGGGATCTATCTCGCTCAAACTACCTTATGTTGTGCTGTTGTGCCCAATGTAAACGAGTCTTAAAGCATGAGTATATTATTTATAAGGATGCAAAGGATATTTATATAAATATTTATTTTATTCAATAATACATTTCCTTGGGAGGAGTCGTTACAGGAGGATATGCTACCATGAATAAAATGGCGAAAATATTTCCGGAATTTCCGCTCGAGAGGGAATCGTAAGGCGCCAGACTATTGGATATGGAGTCCCACGACATTGGAGGATCGCGTTGCCGGTTCCCGGATGAGATGAAGCCGTCAGCGGGCACGGGGGGGATGGACGCGCGTTCAAAGGTCGGATCTGCCGTTTGAAGAGTGGTCGGGGGGGGGGCGCCACGGCATTGACTCATCGCTCGAGAGCCACGCGGGGAGATTTATGCCGGCCATCACGCGTGCCATCACGTGTGTCATGAATTAAGACAGACTGCACCTCGGGTGGGGGCGAGCCTCCTCTCGGATTGGTGTGCCCGTGTCCAAATTGAGGGACTACGGGGGGTGAGGGGGGCGGGAGGGAGGGGTTGGAGGAGGAGCGGGAGGAAAGCGTACGATCAACCCCTTCGGACAGTGAGGAATACTCCACCTCACATCCAGATGGAACAGTTGGGAATGCCGTTCTGAACGAGGCTGAGTTCCTTTACAAATAAACTCTTTCACCTCCTATTGAATTCCCAAAATATCTCCCAACGATAGCCGCATTCTTGAAAACTATTTGAACTATCTATCGTTGTAATGTAATTAATGAGTAGCAATGTTAATGCAAAGAATATATTCCACAACATTTAATCGGAAAACAACTTTTAAAAAGTCCACACTTAAATTACGATCCGAGTTTCACCGATTTATCGTCATCATCAGGTGTTTTTTTCGGCACTACGTCTCTCTTTATACACATTTCCACAGTCAGAGGAGGGGGAGAAGAGGGGAAAGTTAAACGTGGTCTTTGTAAAAGTTATTTTCCGATTAAATATTGTGAAATTATGGAGTTCCAAAAAGATACAAAAGAGAGAGTTTTAATTATTAAAGAATATATTGTTTGTTTAATTGTTATTTCGAATATTATTTTTCCTTTTTGATTGAAATGTGGAAAGATT
This sequence comes from Pyrrhosoma nymphula, assembly GCA_963573305.1. Classification (NCBI taxonomy): domain Eukaryota; kingdom Metazoa; phylum Arthropoda; class Insecta; order Odonata; family Coenagrionidae; genus Pyrrhosoma; species Pyrrhosoma nymphula. Next base: position 95,695,262 of record OY754332.1, on the reverse strand, counting down.
TTTTATACTTCTAAGTTGTTTTTTTTTGCTATGATATTACTTTAAAAGACAGGTATATATTGACGACATTGGACGAGAAGCTCATTTTGCAAGTGATAGGCCATACTGGACGACCTTGAATCAAAAGATATGACCATTTTGGCTGACAAAACATTTTCTTTATTAAACGAGTTAAAATTTGTACGGTTTCATCATAATGTGGCATCCATTCTGCTAAATCTATGCGTTCCTCAATACCCGTTAATTTACATTGTTATGATGCAATAAGACTGCTCCCTACCCTCAAGGGTACGATTGACTTCCACGGTACCTACGTAACGCTTCTTAAGAAAGCCTGCATGGAAAAATTACTTGAATATCATGTCCCGGCCACTTGAGAATAAACGAGTCTCTATTGTGCAATATAGCCAAACAAATCATGCCTAACCGAGTTTTTTTTCTCGAAAATTGAAATTGAAATTACATTGTGCTAAAGGCTTAAGTGGGTGACAAATGGGATTAAGAAGTATTTTTGCTATTTTTGCGCATCACTATTAAAAGAAGATGATTATCCTAGGAATTTGAAAGATAATTGAATCAAGGCACCAATCCAACTAAGTTTTTGAGTTGTTAGCAAACAATTACTGAAATTGAATTAAGATAGTTGTAGCGATATTTTTTTATGTCCAGATTTTCGCATAACTTTGTATACGTGTTCTCATTAGTAATAGCTACAGGAAATGGTGAAAAAAACAAATTTACTGAATTGGTTCTCTTGAAAACTCAATGCTTTATTTTTTTAGGTAGCCTTATGAGACATTGGATTTATCTTTTAACAATTCAATCACATGAAAATAGATTTTCCTCTAAACTCATAAAGATATATTTCATATTATAATAACGGCTGTTGACAAATATCAAGGTGTCACGACGAGTAAAAGATTCTAAAAAACTTATTTTAATATAATACTCGTCTAAATTCCTTAAAAAAATAAATAAAAAAAATTATTCATAACATGGGGATGCTACACCAAAGGGGATGTAGTTCATGAAAAAATCATTTGAAATGACTGTAATTTGAACCTGGATCTCCCAATAGCCGATCAGGTGTGTTAGCCAGTTACGCCACTAAACCATTTTAATTCGAGGTGAATTTCGGCCGGGGTTTAAGCTAACAAGTTGTTCTTTTCTTAGTTTAACACCTCGTTGCCTCAATTGATTCTTTCATCTTGAATTTCACCATATTTTGTGTATATCTTTGCACCTGTGCGCGTGACTGAGTAACTTATCATGGTAGGTAGATTTAGATTCATAGGGTGCGTCGACAGCTAAGGTTATTTTTGTACCTTATCATTTTTGCAATCGCAATGATTGGAAAATTTGTCAACAGTTAGACGCTCTAAAGAGGTAATGCTGTGTTTATTCTCCGCGACTGTGGCATATCATGCACGACCACGTCTCTTGTGCTACAATGTAAAATGGGAAGAGAACAACTTGCTCGTATGAAACCCCGATGAAATTCGTCGTGAATTAAAATGGCTCGGTGATGTAACTGGCTAACATGCCTTTGGGGCAATTGGAAGATCCGTTTTCGAATGCCGGTCAATTCGAATGTTTATTTCACACTGAATATCACCCTCTATGGTGTATATCTCCGCAAAACTGTGGGCGTGACTCTGTACTACGCCTTTTTTTAAATAAAAATATCAAATTGGTTGTGGCATGTGTGGCATAGAATGCAGTGCAGTGTTATTTAAGGAAAAAAATAATTATTTTATTATTTCCATTACTGCCTGTATGGTTAGTTCAAACGCTTAATATACAGATGATGCACTTTTGTGAAATGTGGTCCAAGACCTCTCCAGCCACCTTAAAAACGCGTTAGTTCAGTAAAATGGCGCTGCAGTTGGCTCCTTTGGCTGGAAAACCTGTTCGTTAAAGATTTATGCGTCGAATATTTCGCGCAATTAGTATCTTTACTTTGTTTTTCAACAGCTTTGGCATGCCATCAATGAAAGCAGTAATTTTTAAACTGTACAGACGAATTGGTGGAACTCAGGACTAGTTTCGACTCACTCAGTCGCGGTGGTAGATCCTCAAGCCACGCTCTAAAATTAAGTCCTCATATTCGACTTGATCCGAGCCCTATCCTCCTCTCACAAGCAAACCATACCCCAACCCAGTAGGGAGCCCAGGGTCACTGCTCGGTCCACATGCGCCAGCGCTGCGGCACCGCTGAACGAGCGCTGAAAGCGATTGATGAGCTGACATCCCCGGCGGGACAAGACGAGCTCCGAGCCGGGACCGGGGCGGACAACAGGACCCATTCACGTCACGTCTGAGACGGCCGTGTCGAATCTCCGTGGCGTGAGGAGTGGGCGTCGTGTCAATGCGTGCTGTGGCCGGAACACGCGGTGGTGTCGGACGGCCCCAGTGACGGACCGTTGACGGGTCGTGGGCGAGAATGGGAGGATATGTGAAGCGGTACATCATCATCGTCAGTGGTTGGGAGAGACATCACCATAACATGGGCAGTTGGTTCGTGGGTCTTCCACGCAGGGGCACCACCCTTCCCCCGGCATTCGAGCGCGAGCTCATGGCCGGGGAACGGAAGGGCTGTGTGGAATAGGAGGGAAAAAAGGATGGGTGGAAAGGGTAGGGGAAAGGGGGAGCTTCCGGCCCCAGAGTCATTAATAGGCTAAGGGGTAGAAAACGGAACGCGAAATAACATATAATCTCCAGCGTTTGCTGCGGTGAATTCTATAAATAAGAAAACACCAGAACGGCGACCAGTCGTCCAGCCTGGTCCGCTGGGTACCATCATATTGGCAACCATTCGGTCAAATAAATGGTGGAGTGCCGGCCCAAGGCGTTGGCAGCGTGGGTCAAAACCACAGGCAACCGGTAATGTGTGCGGCCGCGCTGCGACTTATTAGTAATTAATGTGAGAAGGAGACAGAAAGTATGAAAATCGGAAAGCTTTGCCAACTTCCAGCATGTATTTCCATCCAAAAATACCTTCTTCAGTATATCGTGAAAGTGACTGAATCTCATGACTGGCTACAACAAAGAGAACAATGAAACATACGTACTAGAAATAGTATCAAGCGGGCCTCCTGCCACCAACCCATTGAAAGGAACTGTGGCTGAAACGCACCGCAATTCATGGTTGAAATTACACCTACCTTCAAGGACTTTAATGTAACTAATGCCCGTAAATCTTATCCTCATAAAGCCGTTGCCCCACGGTAGGTTTTTCGTAAATTTATTCATGAATATTTCGTCAAAGTTCTCAGAATCGTTGACTGCGCATACGCATGACAATACTCTGTGAATACCTGTAAATTGGGGAACTCTGTCAATTCTTGGCGAAACGGGCCCACTGAAGGGCTGCGCGCATTAGATTAAATCCGCGCGCAAATACTACTTCGACTACCTACTTGAGAAGAAAACGTGCTTGAATTCCACCGTATTTACTACCAGTTGCGAAAAAGATGTGGAGGAAATAATTGTGAACATAGCACATTTGAGCGCATTGGTGACATTATATCATTCTAGAGCGAGGGCAGAATTATTTTGTGCAAACATCCATTACGAAAGCTATTAATAAATCTCGTATTATTACTGGTGAACTGCTACGTTTGTATTTTTCTGTTCATTGCCGTGAACCAGTATGCTTGGCCATTCGATTCATTCTAGAGTTACATAAGGTTACAATAGTTTCTGTGTAATTACTATGATTAGGCTATTTAAAAAAATAATTTACTCAAGTCTCAAATTTCAACACGTTCACAAAAACATCTTCGGTTGTTAAGGAAAAAGATTAGTCCAAAACTAGTAGATGGTAATTTAACTAATTACTGGGAATTTCAACAGCGTAAAACAAAGATTTTGCATCATAATTGCTACAACTACATCTTGCTTCTACTAAATGCTTAAATGTAAAAATAAAATTTGAGTACCGTCTCTATTACGAGTGGGTAAACATCTCGCTCGAACTGCCTTGAGCTACGGAATCGCTACGCGGGGACCATAGTCGCGGGGGGCTCCCAGGGACCGGAGCCGTTTCCGACGGTCCCGAAGCGTGCGCCCCGTCCGGGGCGGACGAAGGTTGACAGGAGGAGGTCATTAGAGTGACGCGTGGGCGGAGGGTGATGGGAGTGGGGTGCCAAAAGAATGAGGCACGCGTGGCCGAGCGGGGAAATAGAAATGCGATGGCGTACAAATGGGCCCGGGACGGTCGGACTGGGCGGGCGGATCGCGGCCGGGCCCTTCCCTACCCTCCCCCTCCACCACCCGTCACTCCCGCGGCGGGAGATCCCGAAAAAAAAACCCCGAGGGCGTGGAGCTGCATGATTTGGCGATTCCATTCACCCGCTGCACCCCCCCATCGTCCCATACGCAACCGGAACAATGAGCCCCACCACGGGAACACGGGGTCTCCCTCGCGAGACGCCAAAGTCATCAAAATTCCATTACATTTCGGCTGGGACTAAATATCTCTCTAATCGCCCGGACTACAAGTCGGAACGCCTTTGCAAGAAGGAATTCCCCCCGGACCCCACAGATTATTGATGACTCGTGCTAAGTGAACCCCGAGTGTGATCAGCGTATAGCAACGTCGCGTGTTTTTACATAAATCTCTAATAACTGACTGGCTCTCCACTCCAGCAGACGCAGGCATTCCCAAAATGATTCAGAAGCTATTTAGGGCTGAAAAAACGGGTTGAATGAATGAATATCCGTTTATGCGGAATCCCATTGAGGAAAAGTCATTTGCCTTGACGGGGCTCCAACCCGGATCTCTCGATTTAGCGCCGAGTGCTTTATCCAAAAGAGCGAACACCTAATTGTGTTCCATGTTCAGCCTCGCGGACGCTATTGACTGCTTCGTGACATCACATTCCCGGCAGTCCTGAACTGCCTATTCCGTCCTGTGGACGTCACTTTTAAGTCCAGCTAGTACAATATAATGTACTGAATATGTCTCCAAAATGAGCTCATGTTGGGTTCTTTAAGTTGATTTTGATTATGTACCTCACCCGGGGACTTTTCTTGTACATTATGAGCACGAAATCCTTCACTGAAATTGACCCTCGTCTCATATTCAACTATTATTACTTAAGTGAGGGACAATTTGCTCTTTAGACAGTTAAGCTGTACATCAGGGCTTTTAAGTTCCAAAAAACTACCTATTGCTCTGGCCACACGTTACCAACGAGACCCTGAGGTAGGTACTCAAAAGTTTACGAATGGAAACCGCCTCACATTTACGAGCATGTCACTCCACCCAGCTTAGACCCCCACGCAGAGCTACCAGAACGTTATCTTGAATACATTCAAATAACATATTTTACCCCTCAAATGATTTAAGTATGTCATAAAACTGCACAGTGTTTGTTGGTGCAGTGGTAATTCCGCGAACAACAGGCAATCAGACTCCAGGCATAGTCATTGTCACTAATTCCACCTTTTAATCTTCCCTAAAGAGTTCAACTGACGTAAATACAACCATCGGGGATACTAAATCTATAGAAATTTACATGATATAGTATTCGATTTATTGGCAATGCATATTAAAGTTCTTTCAACGACGCAAAACTCCGGGTGACCTTGAAGGGTAGCAAGAAAAGGTAGGCCAAAGCTATCATCCAAATCCAATAATAACACATAATAAAATATCGAGTAATTTAACTTAAAATATGGAATTGAACAATCAATTTTCCAACCGAGCAACTTTTAAGAGTCACATTCTTCACGATGTCTTGCCAATTAATCATGTAATAGAAACTGAGAATAGTGTCCCAAATCACTATGCAAAAATACTCGTTTCAATAAATTTTAATAACCATTGCTAATAGTTCAATTCACCAGAGAAAAGATCGAATGTGATCGCATGTGTGAGCAAGAATTCGGTTTTCTGATTCCTGGAATGAGAACAGCGACAAAGTCTACCAAATTTATTGCTTTAAAGACAGCAGAATTACCTCTTCCCATGGTAACCATGCCATAACGATGGTTCTTCGAAAAATAGGATGGTTAGCCATAAATTTGAATGACAGTTCCTATTATAATACCAATATTTATGGATTGAATTCCAATGTGGCCCAATACCGAAACTTTCAGCTTTTAAAAGATGTGTATTCAGTTCAAGTAAGGATTAGTAACTTGCCCTTGAGAATAAGAAAAAGGCAAGGATTGGAATTGTATGAAAAGAATAAATAGAGGTCGGATTTTCAAAGCTATTATTTTCACGAGAAAAAAATACACGAGTTATATGAGGGCTGTGTCCAGCATTTACTTAAAAAAGGATTGAGACTAAGACAATATATTTTTTCGACTGCATAATTATACGAATTGACATGAAACAATAATAGAAACACAACTCATAACTTTAGCTGGTATTGCTCAAAAGAGCTGAGAACTATAATGGGATGTGTTTAGAAGAAAAGCTCACAATGTAAGGCAACTAATTCTCTTTCTCTCCATTATAATGAAATAATTATCTCTCCATTCTCGTTATCTCAAAGTTAACATAACGCCAAATGCTTCACTGCAGATGTAATTGAATTGAATGGGATACACGAATTATCTAACCCGTTTCATTTACGACGAACAGCTTGGACTTAATGGAAGGGGATTCGTTTTTCCAAACATTTGGCGTAAGTTTGTTATAAAAATCGATTTATTTAAGAACTTTGACAAAACACAGAATGAAATACACTCTCTCTCACACACACACGGTAAAATTCTTAAATAAATCGATTTAGAGAATTGAATTCCACAAAGTTAATAGTGAACTCATTTTATTTATAAGTTTGTTATGACTACATGGTACGATTAATAGGCGTCATGCACTTTGCGAAAATGAGCGCACTGAAAAACACTTAACTCTCCCGGAAACACTCAATAGGCTGGTAGAAGCCGTTTCACCTTTTTCTTTAAAAGGGTGTATATATTTCATGGAACTCTTCTCATTACACTCCCCCCAGAGCAAGGTTTAACTGCGCGGTAACCCCGACCGTTCCGTATTTATGGGAAAAAACTTCACAAACCGTCTTTAAAATGAGAAGTGAATCTTGACTCCTTCACAATTTTCGATCCCCCTTTTTTTTGGAGCCGGGAAGATCGGTTGACGTCCCACGTTTTATTAGTTTTCAACGAAACTGTTAAGTTTAAGGAACCTTAAGAGTTTTCCCGAAAAAAAACACCATCGACGAAGGAGTTAATCCATAACTTACATAGGGTGGACGAAAAGCAGAGAATTAAAAAAAAAACAAAAACAATCATTCCCAGCTACTTCCTTGAGGCAGAGGGGGACTGCGAGATTTATCCGGGACGGCCGTCTTTCTTAAAGGCCATCATATTTCTGGGCCGCAGAGAGGAAGCGAAAATGAAAATGGCAAATAGAGGAGATGTGAGCGGTGGGGAAAAAACATCCCGAACGATAGTTACGACGGAGAGGCAAAGTGAAACAAGCAGGGAGAGGTATAACCTAGTTTTTATACCCGTTTTTTCTTTTACGGCAGCAACCCCTCCCCAGAATAGCCGTTTCCCAGAAAGATGGTTTAAGGTATGCTGATGTTTTATGAAAACGTCAAAATATATAAATGTCTGTAAAGGCCGTTTTACACGAGGCACTTCATTGCACAATCTGATGTACGCATTGGTGTGCGTTGAAAATTGCGTCGTGTACAGTGGTGAATTGTTAGAATGCGTAAACGAGAGATGTGAAAATAGCCCCTGCTCTAATTCCGAGCCTGCATGCTCACATTGCGTAAACAGATGCTACTTCAAATTGTGCAATAAAGTGCCTCGTATAAGACGGCCTTAAAGAAGAGGATTTATACGCATTTCCTTAATGCAGAAATTCTGCTAAATCCCGTCGAGTTGTGACGAGTAGGCCCACGAGTATTCGATATGCGACACTATAGTGAGAGGAAACAATGATGGCATTAATGAAAGGATCGTACTCCGATGAGGATGCCCGCACCTCCTTTTTTGAATTGCTGTACGTAACTTTTTGATAAGCTATGTCTCATATTTCGTCACTTCCCTCGGTTCTAACGATGCTCTGTGGTGTTAAAATATGTAACGGTAAACTTGCAATGGAAAATGCACTTAACATTTCGTCGCTTATTAAAGCTGGTTATGGTTGGTGAGGAAAAGTAACTTCTGGATAAGATTAGGAGGAGCCAATGAAGGTGGTTGTAGGAAATAATTTGGAGCCAAGTGTTGACAAAGAACGTGATGAGCGGAGGATTTTGGGTAAGCGGGGAAGGGGAAGAAGAAGAATGGGTATTATGGACGAGATGAGGAAAGGTAGGACTATATGCTGTGATGAAGAAAAACATTTTGAAAGAAGATAGGGCCCTACACATGAGAAACATTCTCATGACTTTCACTCATTTCCATTCAAAACTCTTTTAAACGGTAGATTTCCTTAGTTATAATAACAATCGGTATTTAAAGTCTGACAGCCATAGAGTGGTGTGGTGTCCTAACACCTCCTACCACACACCCCTGCGGCGGCTCGCAGGATTAATTGTAGGGGTAGAAGGGTAATCTCCTTCATGTAAAATTTCGATTGCACGATGCGGGTAACTAGCGAATAGTAAGATATCGGAATATTGGAAATCAAGCCGCGTATATTTCAAGAATAACGAACATCGAGGATGGATCGTATCCGGCGGGAGACTACTCGGGAATAAAATATCGAAAATCGAATGCTGTCGATGCTTTCGTCGACAGGCGATACTTGTACATCTCGCGGCGGTGCGGGGGTGGTACTCGGATGATCCCCCGGGGAGTGTGGACGAGGGGCCTCGCTGCCCCCGACTGTTCGTTGACAAAGGCCGTGGCTCAGTGGGAGGGCCCTTTATGGCCTCGGCCCCTCCTACTCCCTCCCGCCGCCGCTGACCTCCTGACCCCTACCCGCCAAAAAAATACCCTCCCTCTCCCCCACCCACTCCCCCACTAATCACCTCCCAACCACCCACTCCCGCCCCCGCCCGAAACGCGACGTAATGTTCCATCAAGGATTTGCCCCGGGGGCCGAACGAGGGGGCCGGACTAAGTGCCAAACATTCGTCTGTCTCGGAAAGCGACGGATGAGTCGGCTGCGCGCGCCGGAGGCCGGGCTTCGATTTCCGAGTGCCGGTAAAAGATCCTTAACTCCCCGTTACTCGCGTTGGAAGGAATTACTTCAATGCTCTCGTCGGTTAATATTTACCCAGATTCATGCATATCGAATTTCCTTGAGTTTTTTCACTAGAAGCATTTTTTTGAACATGATATTAGTTATCCAATGTAGTTTCGTGACCATATTTCGGCGAAATAATTTTATTTTTCATCTTCGTCAGCAGAAATTCCTTTACCTACCTTGTAATTCCTGGCAGAGAGGGATGGCATGCATCCGATGCCATCATATAATGTTATTCTAATTTCTATTTTCAGTGACCGAAAATGCCATAGAAAGGTTGGTGAAAAGATAAACTTTGCAAGTTTTATTTGCAGCATTTCACATTTCATGTCGCTTATAACAAATTTTACGCATTCTCAATGCATTCAAGAAGGAGCTACATTTGTTTTTGAAATAACGGCTTTGCTCATAAAAAATCATTTCTTGAGCTGAATAAAACAGAAGTAAAAAGCATTCCTACGGCTATGACCACCATCTTCTACATAAGTCGAGTCACAGGGCACGATATTGCTTAGCTAAGTGTGGAAATGGACACAAAATCCGATTGAAAGATTTAAAACAGTTTCCTAAGATATGTAAAATTGAGAATTTATTACAGGAAAATGAGAGAAAAATCAATATTGGAAGTAAAAGAAAACGAACGGGCCAAGTGGATTTGATGCGATTGACAGTGAGAAAGAGGTATCCGGACAAGGGAGTTAGGTGTTAAGGCTGCTAATATTACACATATCGCACCGTCATACACTATAAATGGTCATAGACTGATTTCCAGCGCTTCTCATATTGCAAACTGCGCCGGGGTTGTCAATTTCAAAAAATTAAATTGTGTTTTTTGCAAAATAAATACAGTAGTCTCGACTACCCGAATCCCGGTTTATCAAGGTTCCGTATCAACCTCGCGATTACTGTATTTTTATCCCAGTTATGTATGGTCTGTAGTTCATTTATTGGATGCTTTATCAAAACTTCGAATTCAAATTTTATTTGATTCAACAGTTAGTCGGCGGATATCATCCCTGCAGATATTATTCTCCTGAGATGTCAAGACAAAAACGGAGATAAGAAGAGAAAACTGCACCTGGACAATTGACCCGTATTTTATGGGGGAAAAGCGATATAGATTAGGAAAAAGAATAAATGTTTTGCACAATTCCACTGAAGAAATTTATTTATCAAGTCGACATGTTTCAATGCACTGCAGCATCATCAAGACTGATGCAAAATTTCTCCAGTTGAATTGTGCAAACCATTTATTCTTTTTCCTACAGTCGAATTCTACATAGTATCGGCCGCAACCAATACTTTCAAAATATAATTTGCTTAAAGAAGTTATTTCTTCAAAGTGACATGGTAAATAAAAAATATATCGCACTACGGCATGGCATTATACTAGCGAGTTTACATCATAGTAATTCACGCACCCCAGACGATCCTTACGTATTTTCCGAGTTTTCAATTATCCTCGGTGGCCTCAGTTCACCTTTACTCGGGTAATCTAGACTCTATTATACGTCTTTTATGCAGTGATAGACACATCCAAGATTTAAATCAGAATTTCCCACGCAGAATCGCAAGATTTGTTCTCAGAAAGTGGTGGCTCTCCGAGTCTCAGCCGAGTGAACGCATACATATCGTTTCCTCATACTTTGCTAGACTTCTGCTGCGGGGTTTCCCCTCGAAAAATGTGTTCATGGAACGCGATATCATGTTTGATCTTCCCCCTCTTATTTTTTTATTTTATCTTTTGTCGTAAACGTCATAAAACCTCCGTGAATTTCGATTGTTTTCGGCCGACCTTTAAACCAATCCATTTCGTGGAAGTTAACCTTTCAATCGACATTTCTGACATTCGCCGAGCATCAAATCCTTCGCTCAAATGTCCTTGCAAGTACCCGACCCTTCCACCGCACGCCCTTCCGCCTGCGAATGATTTCAAGAAAGCAAATATCAATTAATTCTCCGAGAGCACCTATTGTCTACTTCTTCCATCATTGTTACAGACCCGAAGGGAAAGGGATGTGCTTTGCTGGTGAACCGAGAAGAAGGCTTCAGAGATCGATAAAAAAGTTGGCTGAGAGCTCCGATTGCTACTTTATGTGTTCCGCAGACTTAAGATGTTGTGCTTGTAATTGAAAAGACGGGCTTGGACGTCGCAAGAGCCACAGAGGTCACACGCTAGACAAAAGTTACTGGGAAAATTCGGATGATATGATTTTCAGACTGACAAGGAGGATACTATTTAACCCACGTGCTACAACTGTAGAGCAGGTAAAAACAGCATCATTAGAATGTCATATTGTGTCCAAAACTATTTCTGCATGATACTCACCGTTAATGAGCAACGTCAACGAGCAATGTTATTGATCAGACAAATGACTCCACTAAAGCTATGCTAGGAAAAGTATTTTACTGAATATCATTCGAGACGAGAGAATCTCCACGCGAACACTTAAAAACCGTTTGACGGCCAAATGACATACAAAAACCTCTTCGTAGGACGTCACTCGAAATAGTTGTTTGAGGAGAGAGATTGTGACAGCGGCGCCGGAAGTGATCTCACCCGAGTGGAAATGAGCGACAGAGCAGGTCGACGTCCGACGGAGGAAGGCATTGACACAAGAAAATGTTGGTCGAGATATTGATACCGATTCTTTCTTCGGACGGATTGTACCCGAACCCTCCCACCCTGAAATTCCTTTTGAAAAACGGTAATAAAAATCTTCAGCATCTGCAAATAGCCAGACAGAGGAATACGGAAAGAAATATGGTCTTGAACGACTTTTTTCTTCGAGAGAAACCTTACCGCTTTCGTTGTTTGCCGTTAAAGAGTCGCACAAACATTTGTTGACGAGGCCGTAAAATCCTTTTGAAATACCTCCATGCGTGGCGTCTTGCTATTATCTTTCCGTGATTAAAATGCTGATATCCCGGCGAATGACTGCAAGTTCCGCAGGTACAAAAGGAACGAAGCTGATTATGGATGAATACGAGCAAGTTGAGCTATTTGACAGTTTTCAACTCGCTCCCGTGATTAATTATAACGTGAGAAGCACATTACTTCATTGCACACTATCTGGTAAATTTTCTTAGAAGATAAATTGCATCCATTCCGTAATAGACTACTGTATACTCTACATGAATATTGCAAGTATTCTAGAATTAAACCATTAGTTATGTTGTAATCAAATAAATTTAACGCTAGAATTCAAAGATCGGGGTCAAGGCAAAATACACGTAAGTTAGCCTTTTGTTTCAAACCAAGTTTATGAAGCGCCGATCTGCCCACCCCAAGGTCGCAGGCTCCAATCCAGTTCTTCTTCGGTCATGGGTGCTGCCTTTGTCTAAGAGTTAATGTCTTATGTTTAACGGATGTGATGTAACTTTAGTGGGGGGAGCTCGTGAAAAACATTGTCTACTAATACGTTATTTCCCGTGCATTAGAGAAAATAAACTACGAGTGAGAATGCCCATTACATGAAACAAAATTATTCGTGTAGTGTATTGAGAGAAAGACCTTTTATTGATTTCCTTCCACAGAGATAGGGGCTAACCTACCATTTTGGTGAATGAATATTTTGGAATGAACGTCTTACGCTAGTGCGACGTCGCTCAAGTAACTGCAACACATCTCTGCCACTTGAATAACATGTCTAAGTTTTTCACCCAGTATCTAATCGTATTTTAAGTCAACAGGGAGCCACCATCGCTTAAATGATCACTGGATAAGAGACGGCGCAACGAATGGTAGAGTTATTCCTTGTGAGATGCTTTTTTCGTTAGTGAAGCAGATCATTCGGTTTTTCTCACCGCGTGATGAAAAAAGACAATTCAAAAATACTCGGCTTTACTCTTTGCTGGCGATTGATAATATTAGGACTGGGAAAGCTAACATCGGCTACAAAAGCCATCTTATTCCCGGAAAAAATCCATCACATTTATCACATTTTGTGAAATATACTGACGAATAAATGTAAATAAATAGGGAATATTTAAATGAATAAGGACGATAATAAATGGCACAAGGCGAACGCAGGTAGTGAAAGACGCACGCAGACATTTGGGTTTCTAGAGCCGCCAAGTCTGCTAAAAGGTATTGTGAGCCTAGAGCAAATGTCCAGACGGAAAACTCCTAAAACAAATTAACTCAGAGATAAGACGGGGTGACGCATAGAAGGAGGCGCTGGATGCATTGTGTAACATCACACAAGAGACTTACACAACGAAAGGACAAAAAAGAGCGGTTTGCTGACAAAACTTTCGCCAACTATCAGTAGAACAAATATTTGACGAAGGAGGAAAGGGGGAGGGAGGATCTTCCTCAAGAGTTTCGGAGAGCAGTTGTGGATTTTTTTTCAAGAGCTCGGAAACATCCGTCGAGATCAGTCTGAATCACTGGAGAATAGAAAAACTAACCTGCTCTAAGAGGACGTCAAATTTTCTGAACGGAGCGAAAGTTATGTTTACAGTTGCCTTCAAAAATGCATTTTTAAGTGACGTACCTTTTTCAAGGTCAGCTATTTCCGGCTATTGATCTTGATGAAGGTTTTCGTGGAGTCTGAGTCCTTCACATTATAATAATGATGCCTTTTGCTTAAAAAGCATGCCTCCTTCCACATTTCCTATCACTGTGATTGATTAATATGAGAGGGGCCAATAAGATATATAAGGGGTCAAAGAGACGACAGATAGATGCAATTTTTGACGCCAGATAGATGCAATTCCGGATTATCAACAGCGGGAGTTGGTTCAATTTCTGCGGTGAAAGTTTCACCGGCATTGCAGAAGGCGCCTTCTTCAGGGAACTTCAGACCTGAAAATTTATTTACTTAGGTTTTTAGATTCAAATGCATGACGCAGCGGAATTTTCCGGGTTGCCATCCGCGTGGGTTCATCTTCTGCAAAATTGCATCTCTTCTCTTGTCCCTCTGATCCCTCTATCTCATATACATCATAAGCATTGGTAGAAATTTATGGTAGAGGCCGGCTACTTACGCAAAAGGCCTAATAATGAAAATGTAAAGGACAATATCGTGGACGTGGCGTCTCAGTCTCGGCAAATCTCAACTTTGAAATGACAGGATCTCAATTTTATGACTTTGCGTCGTGGAAATTCTGTCATCGTCAAGGGTTCCTAAATAATTTCGAGGCCTTCCTGAAAAGGGCAGCAGGCTAATGCCGACGAGGGGTTTCTCTCAATTCTTCTGCCATTTCCTAATTTTTCTTTCGCTTATCAGCCAAAATGTCTGGTTTTATAATATCCAGTGAACTTTTACCACGACATGACCAAGCCTTTACGCTTAGGTGTGGTTAACGGAGAGTACAGGCCTTTTTTTAGTATAATACACGGTTGGTTAGTTGATTTACTTATTGTGTTTATTGTTCATCCAACATGAAAAACATAATTACAGGGTGAACAGGCAATTACATAGAAAACCATTCATTCATGAATGAATTGATGTGAAAGACATCGATGGGTAATATTCAGCTTAGGTAATATTCAACCGAGAAAATGCTTAACCAGACATTATTAAGTCGAACATTAATGGTGCAAATGACTTCGATAGTCGGTCGCCTACCCACATGACTAAGCTTACACGTAGAGGTACCCACGTAATCAATGCCAAATGTATTTAATTATTCAGAGCATAATTTTCCCTTTATAAAAGTCGCGGATCTACATCTGCATAGTACCATGTACGCCACCTCATAATTCAGAAAAAATACTGAATCAATGAAAATTACAGTGAATGCCATTGGTGCATTAGTTAATGCGAAAGATATCGATGGGTGATCGTAACCTTTGGATGCATTAAACCAAGAAACTGCTTTACCAGACATTATAAGAACGAGCATTAATGACTCAAATAATTTCGATAGTCGTCCGAATCCCCAAATGACCAAACGTTACTTACGTTACAAATGGCAAAGATATTTTTCTTTGTGGAGCGTAATGCTCACTTTGTAAACGGTACGGATCTACCATATACATAATACCTTGCAAGCCACCTCAAGGATGTGTGGCAGGGGGGTAGGGAAGTGGGACTGCTCATTTGCTTGTTAGACGCAATGCGGTCGCGAGCCAGTCTCCTCGGAAGAGTATCGGATCTCATCTCCCTCCCACCCGGCCTCCTGACGTCCTCCCGCCCGGCCCTCGCGCCGCCGCGGCGGTCCGGCCCTCCGCATTCGTTCATGTCCGCCCCGGGCCCCGCGGCACTCTTCCCGGGAGGTCTCACGGATTAATTCGAACGGGGAGGCACAAGGGAGAAAACATTTCGATGGAGATATGGCCGCCGCGCGCACTCGGCCGCCCCTAACCTATCCATCTCGCATCCCACGCCTCTGCCCGCCTCAACCTCCCGCCGCCGGCCTTCAGAACCACATTCGACGGTCGAATGCGACTCCTTTTTTTTATTCCTGACTTTCGCTAAATGGCTGCGACCGGCTCGCCTCGCGCTCGGATGGTCGCCGATTTATCCCGAAGTGGTCCCGTCGATAGACGCAAGAGAACCGCACACACCGACACCGTTAGCCAAGGGTATAGACAGTTTTACATATGGAAGTTACTTGACAGCAGCCTAAGAAGTCGCTTGAAAGTATTATCTCGATGTGTAAGCACATACTTCTATGGCAGTAGGGAACGCTAGTAATGCACACATTAATACTATCACTATAGTTAAAATTGTAATGAGAATGTTTTTGAGGATGAGGATATATTTTCAATAAAATTTCATTTGATACGACTATAGTTAGCTATGAAATTTAAAAAAATTAATATTTCTCAAAAAAGTTAAATATAAGAAAACCATGAATTGTTTTATAGTACTTATAATAATACAGATTTGAATGGTTTCAATTCTCCTATTGATGTAGGGTGTTTTATTACAACGAATCTTATTTTCTATTTGAAGACTGGAATAATAAATATATTATTTGGTAATAAGATGTAGGTAATTTAATAAAAATTCTAAATTATGTATAATAGATTGACCGCAGCTCGCACTTATAAGGAAAATTATTGCAAAAATTATATTTTTCCTGCAAGCAGCAATTTAATTATGCGGTAAAATCACATCGCACCCGGTGAAATCAAGTTCGCACGACTGCAATCAGCGATTAAAAATGTAAATACGAAGAAATTTCCCGCAGGTAGACTCATTGTTACAGGTGCAAATATTTATTTGTACCTGGAAATGATTTTACTTTTGAAGAAAAGACAAATTTATTTCTCTTCTCATATTGAATAAAAGGCATATTATCAATTCTCATTATTGGTATGCTTTAAAGATGCACATGCGTAACTAATGCAATCTATACACATTTATAAAATCCACTAATTCCTGTGGAACTCCAACAGTGCGATACATCTATGGAAATGTAATTTTTGCCGAAATTAGGTGATTTTTGAAATTTCCACTTTCAATGTTTACCTCCGTTATTCATTTCTTTGGGAAAAAACGGCAAGTAAGGTGTGAGCAAAACGATGCTCTGCAAGTGTCTATTCTCATCGCTGCACTCGCGGATTCCATAGAAGTCAAATTCAATATTTAAAGCAGCCTCATGACAAAGTGCAATCTGTCTCACAGAATAGATTACAGCGTACGCCAATTTTTGCAGACGCAAAGGGAAAAAAGTAATTATGAAAAATGGTTCCTTTACTTGAGTGATAAACATATTTTGTTTCATGTAAATGTAAAAACGTTTTCTATCTAGATTTAAACCGTGCATTTAAATTCACACAGCACATCACCTCCTCCTTACCTAACCGAACCTACCTAGGCTCTCCTAACCATCGTATACCTATGGGAATGATAGTCTAAGAACTGCTGTGCAAAAAGATTTCTGGACGAGATTGTGCAGCATCCTCGTGCACGAAAGATTCGGGCAGCAGAAATAATAGGGCCATTGCCTTTCTCAGTTTCCCAGTAGCTGTTTTCGTACTTATATTTGCTAATAACTTATTTAATAGATGCAGTTTTTTCAAACGTGGTATGGCGTGGAGTATTCATTCATTCATTACAGTAATCTACCGGTTAGAGGTAGGTTGTGATGAAAGTCAGAGAATATCCAACGAACTCTTACACGTGCTGTGCCCTTTCTACCTCTTGTATTTCTTTCTTCATCTCAGCATAAGTCCTACCGTTCTTCATCCCGTCCATAAAACCGATTCTCTTCCTTCCCCTTCCCCGCTTACCCAACATCCTTCCCTCTATCACGATCTTCAGCAAACCATCGTCCCTCATAACCCCTTCCAGCCACCTACCCTGCCTTCCCCTAATCTCATCTATAAGTTTCCTCTCCTCGCCCACCATGTCAAGCACTTCCTCATTTGTCTTCCTTTCCGTCCAAAGCACCTTCTCCATCCTCCTCCACACCCACATCTCAAAAGCCTTCAGCCTAATTTCGTCTTCCTTTCTCAAGGTCCACGTTTCCGCCCCATACAACGCCACACTCCATATCAAGCTCTTTACTAGCCTCTTTTTTACATCCTTACTTAAGGTCCCCGTCATCAGCTCCCTTCTATTATTATAACTTTTAAATATCACCCGACGTTCTTCCGGTGTGGACTCGAAGGTTCTGCGGCATTCTTTTTCCACTTAAAAATCTTCATAAATTCTACTTAAGCTTGGAATTCAGAAAAAAATATGACAAGTAAATGTTTGCTTGCTATTTTAATGCGTTTTCATTGTTTTCTCTGTAGTAATTACATACTTTCCCTTAATTTATTTGATGTGCAGAAAAAATAAGGGTTAAATCTCTCAGTGCTAACGCAAGTTATGATAGAACCAAGTCTTTGCTTAGATACAAAGAGAAGCTATGCGTTGAGTTATCGCGGCAATGAATGTCTAACCGCTTGAGTGCTCTGGGTGAAATATGTATCCATCGGAGTATTTAAGATGTCATACTGTTGCCGTTAGCTACTCCAACGATTTGTGTGCAACTTTTTTTGTCCGTGTTAATTCACGAGAAATAAATGCTATGGGGTGGTGTGGATTTCCATTCCGAGAAATCGAAAGGTTTCTTGGGAAGACGCACCAATGGTGCCTTTTGAAAGTGCGAGCCTGAAAAAAGACTAGTTTGCAAACGACATAATACAAGATGAAATAATAATTGAAGTTCAAGCTGCTCTGACTTCATAACCGATCATTGAGGTTCTCTCTTTCCTTAGGCTGACAGACGGATTTGTTTCTTCTACAAGGCTCAATATGATGAAAGAGACCTCTTATTTCTAATTGTACAATATGTAAGCTACCATTCGTACTCATTTTCGAAGAATTTAATAAAAACATTAGCTGTTTTACATGGGACTTGGCAGTAGGTACTGTGCACTTTAAAGAGATTTGATTTTACAAAATGGGTTTGCTCTGACGCATAGATCGCTTCAGAAATACGGTGTGCTAACGGCATGTACCTAGTTCTGATGCATTCTCATTTGTAAAAAAAGGTAAATTTATTTCTCGCAGTAATATTTAGTATAATATCCAAAAAACCTTTGCTTGCATAGGATTTTCAGTGTACGTTTTGAGGCAAATGAGTCAAGTTAAAATGTTAAACAAGTATATTTAGTTTAATTGCATCTTAAATCAATTCATCGCTCGCAGCATTATTTTTCATGGCATTGTAAAAATACCACCGGTTGCGAAGGAATTTTCAGCGTATGAGGTGAGACAAATAAATCAAGTTTAACTCTCAAATATCTATAGCATTTAGTTGGTTACTGAGCAGTTGATTCGTAAAACCTTAGTGTTTGGGCCATTATATGAATGCTCTTACTCCATTCTTCCAATACCTGCTTAAACTTAAAAATGAATTTTGAATAAAATTTAAAAGAATGAAATTCCATAGGTATAGGTGTAGCGAAACTTGGTGGCACTCGCTTGAATAGAGTATGACGCAAGGAAGAGGAAAGCATACCAGTGATGTGGGATAAAGTGGCCGAGTCTTCCCCCAGATGTCACTCCGGGAGTCCTTCGGTACCTTTGCCCGCTCATCAACGCTTTATTTACCCTCAATGATTTCTGATTCTCCGCTGGTGAGTGCCACCAAGTTTCGCTCTGCTTATAAGTACCATGACTCAAGAAAATCTCGTTCAGACTAACTTAAACGGCCCTGATTTTATTTCCTAAGGTTTTTACTTTGTGAGTTGCATTCGTTCGTAATTAACGGAGAACGCTTTGCGGCTTGAAGTCTTAAGAGTCAATGCTCCAGGGGGAGGTGGGCAAAACTGTCCCCGGCGATGAAGACGTGACCGACGGCATCTGCGCAGGGAGCGGAGAGCGCATTTCCCGACGTCCGTATCTGTCAGGGTGGGGGGGTCCCGGAGTCCATCGCGGTCCCGGAGCGGAAATGAGCGGTGCGCCGTTGATGCATCGATCGCCGTAACGCGAGCCCATTCAATTAAATCAAATTATGGAACGACGGCGTGATCAATCCTCGCCCCGGTTGAAGCCCCCGGGGGCACTAGCGGGGCGGAGACGGCCTCGCGGATGGACCGCCCCCCTTCGTAGAAGAGTGGGGGCGGTTGCGAGGGGAGGCCTCGCCGTCCCCCCCCCCCTGGGAGCTATTCCGCCCCCCAACCACTCCCGCCCCCCCTCCCCGACACCCATTCAAAAACTTCCCGGCCGCCCGGAATTGGATGGGGGCGGTGTGTGCCTTGCCTGCGTAGGTCTAATGGGTGGATTTCGGGGCCCTGAGGCCGGTTTGTTGAATGAAATGTTGGTGAAAAAATATTTTTAAAAAACTCAAGCTCAGGTTTCATTTTGAAAGTTAATATCGTTCGCGGCGTGAATCGGCGCTCATTAGCACCGTCTATTACGTCTTTGTCGGATAAATGCTGTCTTGCACGTGGCGGATGTTGCGGTGTCTGACCATACGCAGTTTTCACGTAGTTTGAGCTATAGGCAAGAATTCGGGAAGGGCTTCGGTGAGAGAGTTGATTCACAAACTAAATAAAACCGGACGATTAGAAAAGGGAACACATGACACCTATGCACACGAAAGAGAAGCATATTTGTCAGCGAGATTTTATCATTTCATGCGGATATCGCTCATAATTTTCCCATTTTCGTCATAAATGCTCATAATATTTGAAAATTTATTTTCAGTTTCACTTGAAGTTGGATAAATTATCATGGATGTACGAAATATCATGAGTAATTGATAATGTATGGGTAGAACTTTAGAAAGAGCGTAAATAATTAAAAGGGAATCAACCACAATGCTTTAGCATTGCATTAACGAATGAATCATAATTATTTCTGTATTTTATTGAGCTGAATAGGCTTATAAATTGTATATGTGACCGCATTTGGACAATGCATGAGCTGTTAGAACATCAGTCACGACAGAATAGATCACTGAATCATGACAATACCTATTTTTACTGATGAATGAACTATGATGGTCAATAAAAATCAAACCAGTAGCACTTGATGGAAATGAAAATGAAAATGCCATCGAACTTGGCCAGCATACAAGTTCAATGGAAAAGTGATATTTTTGAGGATCCAATTTCTCCCCACTTTGTTTAAAAAATTTGTACTTAAGGTAAAAATATTTCCTGGAAAGTTAATTGCTAAGTAATGAGCTTTTGCTCGAGAGGGAAAAAAGTATTAGAACGGTTCAAAAGTGGATGGAACTGTACTCTCCGCAAAAAAGCACACGATGCCTTTCCTAGTCCTTACTCTGTCATCTAGCAATGAATTTTACCCGGAAGTGAAGTTGTTTTCACATTATTTCGAATTAATTCACGTAGTCATACTTAATTTTTTAAAGAAGTATTGGCCGATGTCATGGAATCGTAGATTGTTCATGACCTCCTGAGGTGCAACCGTGGTAATTGAGGAAGTCTATAATTAACGGGCCATAGAGTTTTCTTGTGGAAAAAGACAACACAGCATCCAGCTTTTTTGCAACGGTATTTGAACTCTGATCTCTGTTTATAATGAATGAAACACTTGGTTATCTTCCACAGGTTTATTTCAAAGGCACGACTCGCTTCACCACTCGGTGGCAAAATCATGTGCGGTGAAACGCGTCCAGCCATAGAAATATATCAGTGGAAGATCACCTAGTGTTTTTATTCATTATGAATATCGACAACGTCCACAAGGTCCAGACTGAAACAGTTATATTTATTCGGAATGTCTGGACTTGTGGGCGGAACTGTCGCAAACTAGACTCAAACACATTCCACCATCACCAAATTAACGGTAAATGCAACGATGTTTCCGTCATCTATTCTCTTGGGAGAGTTCATTCCTCATCATAATTATCCACCCACGAAAGGGCATGTGCCATGAGTGAAAATCGAAGTTTGATTTGCTAAACCCAAAGCCGCGACCTTTAAGCTACCCCTTGAGTACAGTTTGCAGACTCTACTAATAACGTGAGCCAAGTTGCTCTCGAAATATTAATCAAACTCTATAGGTCAAAACTCCGTAAGCTATCCAGTGAATCATAAGCTAATAGCTCTATACTTCTTTAGTTGCGTGCACGAAAATGCATAGATAAAGAGAGAGAATAACCGGAATCATAAGGCGGGAAGACATACTTGAAAACAACACGCACTTTATAGCATTGTTTGAATCTCTTATTAATTTAAAGATCAGTAGAAGAATTACCATTTATACTCACAGCCCCGATTTTGTGGATATGTTCCATTCTTGAACACTACCACGTTGGATTTTACAGTGACAAACATCCTCAGATTCTCATGCATATTCACCTTATCAACGACCTTTCAAATAATTTTAAATTACCATCAACGGCAAAATCAGCGACCTCTGAATCTTTATTTGATCTAAACTAAGACAACTCTTGGTTTCTTTAGTAAGGGCTTGAACTTAATCTTAATCTTTAAATGCAATTTCATATGTAACATGCTGTCTCTGCTGTTAAATGAATTGTAATTTTTTTAATAATAATAATAATATAATAATGTATATTTACTCCATAGCTGATTACATTCTTTTAAGTACAAATATTTCGGAGCTTTAGGTAGCCTCAAAGGTACAAGCACCTGTATCGAGACTGCCTTCCGTAAAAAAATACATGCAATTGCTGGTATTGTACAAAAACTGAAATTTTCCGAACGTATATACAAATATGGACCATTTCATTTATGCCAATTTGTGAACAAAGAAAAATATATGCTTGGGGTACCCCTGTTTTTGCCAACTTGGAATCACTGAAAGCCTACACGTACACACTGGGTTCGCTCTACTATATAACTTTGAAAACAAGCCAGAGGAACACCTCTAATTCCGGCATCACTTAATTTCAATAATATAATTTCATGGTCCTAGGTGTCAAATGCTTTTCTTATGTATATAAATAAGCCCCCAGTTCGATTGTTCGAGTTTATTGCACAGTATATTTTTCTCATATAATTGACTTGGGCATCTTCTGCACTTTTTCCACATCTAAATCCGTATTGATTTTGACTAAAATCATCCCCTTTTTCAAGAAACCTAATCAGCCTATACTTCACTAATTTCTCGAAATTTTTTTTTAGATAGTTGGCAATAGTGAAATGGGTCGATAATTTTGAATAATGTTTCAATCACCTCATTTAAAGATGGTATATCTACAGCTGTTTTTAGTATATTTGGAAATTCACCAGTGTTAATACTCAAGTTACAAGCATGTGCTAGCGCTGGTGCAATAGTTTCAATAACTAATTTTAACATTTTACCGTTAATGCCATCAATTCCAGGAGTTGCACCATTTCTGAGTAATTTTACCGTATTTATTATTTCTTTTGGTAGAATTGGGACAAAGAAGAATGATTTAGCCCTGTTCACCCTGCTACATGGATTTGACGCAGCCTTGTGTTTAAGAGCGTCTTGCATAGATTTGGCAGATTTAAAGATACCAACAAAATATGAATTAAATTCATATGCTATGGTCAGTTCGTCGTCAATAATTTTGCCACTAATTTTTAAGGACCGAAGTGCAACCCCTGGTTCCTGTTCTCCAGTCATTTCTTTGAAAACTTTCCATTGCTCCTCTCAATTGTTGTGGCACTCTTTAAATCGATTCATGTAATGATTATTTGAAGCTTCCCTCAATTTATTTCACAAATTATTCCGACATTTCAAATACTTATTTCTCAGGCTCATATTTTTCGGAAATCGTCTACTTTTTTCAAAAAAAATAATTCTTTCTTTCAATCAATTTAAGAAATGAATTCGTCATCCATAATTTTATCTTAACAGGCTTTTTGTCTTCTACATAAGTATGCTTAGATAATTGTAGACACTGTTTTAATACCTATAAAATATACTCAAACGCTCTATTGGCATTCGTCTCGTTAAATACATGAGTCCAATCGGAACGTGCAACAAGATTCTGAAATTTTTCAAAATTAATCCTAGTGAAGTGAGGGCAAACATTAGTCCGGTTAGCAGGGCTCAACTCAGAATTTACAAAGATAGTCAATTTAGTCATTGAATGGTCACTGATGTCTAAGTGCAGGATGTCGGTTGTTATGTAATACATTTTTGTTGGTTGGTTAATTGTTGAACATGTTTGAAATTCTAACATGAACATGATTAAAACAAGTTGCTGACGATCTCACTATTCTGGTTGGACAGTCAATAAGAGACGTTAATCCGTACGAGGACAGTAAATCCTTGTAATCATTTGTTACACTGGTAATCACATATAGATTTATATTCATATCACCAAACACTATTAAATTACCTTTCGCGTCTTTGAAAATGCCCTCCATTTCTCTGAAGAAAAGTTTCTCAGTAACATTTTGATGCCTATGTACACTTAGTAATTCAAATGATATAAAATCCATTTTCAAGGTAAGCAAAACACAGTCAGCAGATAATGTAGTAACTGGTTTTGAGGTACAATTTAAGTAGTCTAGTACATATACCAATACACCTTTGGGTCGTTCTGCTTCATTACAATGAGCAAAGATATTGTAACCGGGTATTTTATAGAGAGGAGTTTCATATTTTTTAATCCAAATCTCGGTAAGAAGAATTACTGTCGGCTGAAATGATAAGTTATACAAATTTATCACAAAGATATCAAAATTTCTCCTCAAACTCCGTATATTCTGTTGGATCACAGTAACACTTTCAATAGTATTAAACAGAATGTCTTATGAAGCCATAATGAATCACAAAAGCAAGGATCAAAGGTTGATCAAAGATCATCAAATCAAGGATCAAAGATCCATGCTGGTAACAATAATTGCAGGCTCCTTTTCCACTTTCCTCAAATAAATTTTTCCACCACGAATCCAAAGATACCTATAGTGCTTACCTTTCTGCGCTATTCTAGCAGCGTTAAATACTTTACGTCTACCAGCACAAAGGGTCTCATTAATGTAAACAGGTACATCACTAGGAGGTACGGCTTCCAAGGTCAAGTGTCGAGTAGAAAAAATTCTTTTCCCTCGTCGCTTGGCTAACAGGTTATCCCTTACGTGGTGATTCAGAAATCGCACATGAATCCCTCCTGGCTCCCCACTAGATTTCTTTTTAGCTCGATAGCAGTAGTCAATTTGGCTGTCACTTATTTCTACATCTAATGCAGCACAAATTTTACTTACTACTACTTTCAAATTTTCGTCACCTTGGCTAGGGATGCCATGAATTTCCACATTATTACCTAGCATGCGTTGCTCAAGGTCGTCAGAACAGTTTAGTGCGTCAGAAAGTTGTTTCTTCAGCAGAACATTTTCACTTTGAAAGTTGGACATTTGATCTAAACATTGCTCTAATGTTTTGCCCTGCGATTCAATTAACTTTAAACTGTCTTCCAATTTGTCGTATAACTTATAAATAGTGTCCCCGAGGTTTTTCTCAGTGATCTTTAGTTCCTTTTTTAACCTCTTGGAACATATCAAAGATTTCCTGAAGGGATTTACCTTCCGATTTGCTTCTGTCCATCCGGGATGTCTTTTGTAAATTTTGGCAGTCCACACATTTCCAGGATTGTCCACTTGCTTCAATCCCTTCGATGTCTTCCTTGGTCAGCGACTCCTGTAGACAAAATCCATGGAAGGTCTTACGGCAGGTATCACACTTGATGCAAGTTGTATTCCGTGTAGACTTTCTACACTCTGCACACGAACTCATGCCAGAAAGACGTAGTAGGCCAGGCGGACAGAACTCCTGTAAGCTCGATGGAGCGTACTTGGATTTAAACAAATAAAGCTTCCACTCAATGAAGGCAACTAATTTCACACGTATAGCCAGAAACTAAATGGCTCACAACCAGCAATGCATAGCCTTGAGTCAACCGCGCGGAGTAAGAACACATCCACACTCGACGGGAGCGGAGCACGAACTGTTTATATTGTGGCCACGCACCAGCCAATTATTTTTGGTAAATTCAAATAGTGACAACCCCAACACAGGTTTTCTTTTACCTCAGGGGTGTTTGTTGTACCACTAGTTAAAATGTAAACTTGTAATTTTGTGTGTGTATAAGTGGTGGAATAAATATCAATATATTAAATGCCCTGCTGTACACTCTATGCGAAAAAAATCACGAAGAGGTTTCACTGCACAATATTATGCATGTATGGATAAGCAGGCGTGGAAATGTTGTCGTTTAAAGCGAACAATGTCTGCAATAACTGCACAAATTCCTATATCACTGAGGGATATGGAAATAGCCCCTGCTTTCATCCCGTGCCCACGTTCTCGCTATTCCTGTGCATAAAACTGCGCATTAAAGTGCCTCGTGTAAAACATTCATGGCCAAAACAGAGCGAGACAAGCACCGCACACATACACTTTAATACAGACTTGAATATACAGTACACTTCCGTCCTTTTCCTCTTCCAATTTCCTATTTTCTATTCATTCCCAAAGGAGACTGTCTCAGACTTGACTTGGTGGAATATTTCCATATTGCAAAGAGACGTAAAAACTCTGCTCTTCCACATAAAATAATTTATTTCAGGAGCTAGATATCGCAGCATCTTCAAGGTGAATGAAATGACCTGAAGATGCTGCACAGCAGTGAAACCTTGGTCGTGAAATATAATATTTTATGTGGAATGGCAGAGTTTTTTCCTCTCTCATATATTCATTCCCTTTTTCTACAGTTGGTGTCGTGACCTAGTCCTTTGGCCCACGCACCTGAGTCACCTCGAAGGCTAGTATGCAAAAGTAGATTAACATTTGACTGAGACAAATGTGATTTTTAGCTGAGTCTGGGAAACTTGGTCGTCGCGGAGAGATGCACACCGAAGATGGTTCAAACTTTTCAAGACTGTTCGGGCTTCCCACCAGGTCAAACTCTCCATGTTTGCCGACGCTCCCGAACAACCTTCTGCATCACCATACGCCTGGAAAGCCTTAGATCTTTCTTCAAGCTTCAAATACGCGGGTGCGGAGAAGTATGGACTGAATTGGCTTTGTGGAGGGAATACAAACGAGGTGGGGTTGGAAATTGAGGGAGAGGAAGGAAGCTGATGGGATAAATTTGAAGGAGGCAAAGATAAAGTGGGTGGTCACGTATACTTAAATATCTATATGGAGGCGACATTCCAGCTTTAAGCCGATTCCGCAATAACAGTTTACGACGAGGACGCGCTCTGGCTGTCGTTTCCTGTGTCCGCGATTGAATATCGCAAAATCTAGGTACAAATCCACATTATAATACGGGTTATCTTCCAGTGAAGGTACGTTACAATAACGAGAGTACATATCCTTCACGAATTCATAGACGCAGACCCATGCCCATCTTCTTACACGATTTCTCCCTTCATCTCAGCAAAAAAACCCACCACGCTTCATCCCGTCCACGAAGTATATTCTAATATTCTTTTTCATTCCATATAATTCTTCTCACAACCTTGCCATTAACATAGACGATTTTTGGAAAAAATTTATAATAGGCTTTTTTCGGTAAATTGGTACTTATTTGAGCCTCTGTACCTAACTAACGGGTGAGAACCGTGACAAACGACGAGCCATCCCAGATTTATCAACCATTGTAGAATGTCTATGCAAAGTTTCAAGTTGATATCTAAAAAAACATTTCTGACTCCTGGCCAGCCTTTTCCGATATTCTACACTGTTCTTCGTTTAAAATCACGTTTTCACAAATCCACCGATCGTTCAATTCCACGGCTGCGGCATGTGACATTCATTTCTGTAAATAAAAAAACGCGTACTCTCAAAACTTCGAATGCAACAACGGCTGGTGCTAATCTTGAAAGGGGTGACAAAAAACACCAAAATATCGTGTGATTTTATAAATCTTAATTTATAAAGCAGAACACCAAAGTGTAATGCTATAAAAGAATAATTTTAACTTCCTCAGGTGGTTGAGTCGAAGTTTCATTGCCCTAAATTTAGTTTATTATAATCTAAAATCGTTAATTCAGGTCTATTTTAAAGTACCAATTGATTCCCGTACATTTTATGATTTGGTCCAGAAATCTTTTCAGGGCTCGAACTTTGTCCCAAAAAGAAATTATTTCGAAGGACAGGCCTCGCACAACCAATTACTCGTACATTAAATCCTCAAGAAGATCCAGCGATGTCTCATCGAAATCTTCAGAGCCGTTTTTGAAATAAATTTTACCTGCATGCGAGCATGCAAACTCTTAAGCCCGTTTTACACGGGGCACGTCATTGCACAATCTGATGTACGTACGGACGTGCATTTCAAATTGCATCGTGTAAAGCCGTGAGTTGCAAGAACGCATGCGCGAATGCATGAACGCGATATGGCAAAATAGCCCCTGCTCTAATTTGAAAATGATTGCACGCCCGATTGAGAAAAACATGCAGTTTGAAGTTGTGCAATTTCTTTCCCCGTGTAAAACGGCCTTTACTACTTGACTGCATTTTCCGTGTGGGATGTGTAATGTAGACACAATAGTCAAAAGAGCTCATACTCTCACCCTAACATGCACGAAGTACTCAGTGACCACATCTCTAGAAGACGTTAAGCAATAAGGAATGTGCATTATTAAAAAAAAATATTTGTATTTGATACACGTATACTTAAATATCTTTGGAATGATATTTAATCGGAATAAAATGTGGCACTATTCAAATATTTCTTTGCTTGGCGGTGTGGATACCCTACGTCCTCGGAAACCAGGGGGAGGACGTCATGGAACAGTATTGCTAACATCAATTCGATGTATTTCCATCTGAAGTTCGGGTTATATTTCGGAATATGATGAAATTATCATTTTAGCTTCCTTTATGGAAGACAATGAACTAATATAATTTGATGCTTGAAGTTGAAATACATGCAGAGAAACGTTGCCGTGTGGTGACGTCAGGCTACCGAGAGGCCGCTTTGGACCACGTGACATTTTTTCAAACTTGTATTCATTTTCGAAAGGCAATTATCAATATCTGTGTTTGACGCACACATATGGATCTGGATATGGATATTTGAGAACTTGGGAACATATTTTGTCTTGAGGACTAAAAAAATATTAGAAAGAAATTTTATTCAAGTTCCCCATAGAGTAGTATTGAAACAATGAGATCCTGTAGTAGTTTTAAGTGTACTTACCGGTAGGCTATGAGGTTCGAGACACTGGAGACGTGTAGAACCACTCTATATTAATGCATGGAGTGAGAAGTTGACCTGTGAACAAAAACGGAACAAAATCAGAAAACGAACTTTAAATATGTCTTCAAAATCCTTATCGTCAAGAAAAAACTCACCCTGTGTGGTAATACTGTATGATTCCTTTTCCTCAATTTCATCTCCGGTCACTACAAAAAATGATAATGCTTAATTGATAACCGTATTTTGGCAGGAAATTCTACAAGATATATTTCAAAGTCAAAAGTTTCGTGGTGATTTGATTTTTATTTATTTTTTCCATGGTGAAATGGAAGGCTTGGGACGTAATTTACTTAATTAAAATTAGTTTGACGATCGTGAAATTACGTGCTCATCTAATACAACTACAACAAGTAAAATTGACACAATGGGTTGTTTCCCCAAGGGTTGGGACCATTACTAGTGAACTTCGTAATAAATTTAGTCCTAAGGAGCTATTTCCCAAAATATTTTACCAACTTAGCAGGCCCTTCTTTTTGCAAGCCATTTGTTTTATAATTAAGTCCCTCGCTTTTATGTCCGTACTACTGACCACATTCTCACTCATTACCACCCGTGGAGTGATAAACATTGCTCCACTAGACTTAGTTTATGTCCTGGAAAATTTCAATAGTTATTCAATCCTTAAAGCAAAGAATCCTTTGCCGAAAGAAAACAGTCTGTGACTTTCAGATGTCACGTTGAAATATATTTCAATATTCTCCCATTGAAAATAAGTAAAAATAGCTCATAGAAAATACGAAGACAAAAACTAAACGATCAGGGCAAAAAATCTTCCATACTTTCCGAGGAATCTGTATCGCTGCCCTCATTTATCTTCCTGAAAAAATGAACAATGTAAAATATAAACGCTTGATTTACCATTACTCGGCAATTAAAGACAGAATAACGCGATCCAATCCGTCGGATAATCTTTCGAATATTGGATCAGTGTTTGCTTGACACATTCGCTTGATATCCACCCCATTGTCCAATCCAACGTATTCGATACAATATTTGCTCACAATATAGAGGTTACATTCGATTTTCTGTCGGAAGATGCGAAGTCAGCTATGTCGAGCCATTGCGACCAGTACTAAATCATCACGATAAATATTCTCTAAGGACAACATTTCGAAGCATGTCTTGCTTACTTATTTTGCACGCATTTTAATAACCGCCTCGAAGATAAAAATTTTAACTTAATTATAAAAAATATCTTTTTTTAAATGCAATCAGCCATACTTATTGTTTTCATTACTTTAGCCCACTCGATGTAATGGGATATTTGAGCATAAATGTGGCCGATGTTGGAAGCAAAATTAAAATATTTAAACAAGTACAAATTGCCAAATTTCCCCTCCAAGTTACTGCTCCAATTTTTATTATCACAATGGCTTAGCCCAATGACTAACGAATTTTTTCACGATTTCACCCCAAAAAAAACAATTTGTTCCAGAAATCCATCTATTGAAGAATATTTTAATATTCGTAGCTTTTGCAATGAATTTGAATGGAAATACGTCGAGTCTTACGAGTATTGTATTGAAACACATGTATTGCCATCGGACTGTTGACTAATATTTTTAATCAATAATAGCAACAAGTTGAAAAGACAAATATTTTGAAGTGTTTTTTGGAAATAAAATTCATATGAATTATTCATAATATATTTTCTTCTTCTTCTTTCAAGAGATATAGGTCAAATAAGTTGGAATTTTTATTACTGCCAACGTTTCGCATTCTTATGTATGCTTCATCAGGGTTACAATGAAAATGTGGGGCGTTTTTACATAAATGGAATATAGTTTACAGTTTTTAGTGCAATTTATGTTTAATAGTTTATAAATTTTTCATTTTTCAATTTACCTCAGAGAGAGTTCCTTCCATATTAATTGCTTGATTATATTTTCGTTGCTATTTATTGTTTGTTTCAATTGTTGTTATTATTGCTAGGTTGTTTTAAAAATCAAAATATAATTAAGTTTTGTAAAAGCGTATTAGATTATAATAATTGTTTCTTAATTTGGCGATGTCTCTTTTTTATTGCAGGATGTTTTGTTCTGTGTAATGTGCGCCATTTCTTTAAATAATCTTTTACATATGTTGGGTTCTGAATCTATTATTTTTGTGAGTTGAAAATTGAATGTGTGGTTATTTTTGATTGCATGATCTGCTTGTGCACATTCTTGAATTTAGGATTTAACTGAAGTTTTATGCTGGGAAATTCTATTTTTTAGGAATTGGGATGTTTGGCCTACATATTATCAGTCATTACATGGTATTGAATAAACGACGTTTATCTTCAGTTCTTTAGGAGTTTTAGACTTTAATTTTTAATATATGAGATTGTGTTGTATATTATGATTCCTGTGTGCTATTTTATAGTCTGTGTTTTGGAAGACTCTTGCTATTTTTTCAGATAGACCTTTAATGTAAATAATTCCTCGATATTGAGCTGTTTTAATATGAGTGATGTCAGTTGTAAAAAATAAAAAGAGGTCATGAAAAGGAATCATCTAGGTAAATTATTCATACTTACATGCTTAAATTTCATATAGGTAGTACAGTTATTCATAATCAAAAGTTTTAATAAAATACAACGGATAACTAATGAGATACCTGTGTACTTAGATATTGGAGAGCAAAGAGAATGATAATCTCGGCCCGGAGAAAATCGACAGGGAAATAGATAAGACATTTCGAGAGATAAAACTAGAAAGCTGTGGGAATAGATGACATCCTTTAGCAGTTACTCAAGAGTTTAGGTTATAAGGAAAGATGACCGGTTTTAGAACTTATTCGTAGGATTTACGAGGACTGAGTATGACCAGAGCACTTCGTAAAAACAGTCTTGATAACTATCACTAAGAAGAATAACACGTCAGAGTTCAAGGATTTTAGAACGATAGGTCTACGTTAACACGTGGAAAAAGTTTGGATTCAAATAATTAATAGAAGTTAGGAGAGTAGACCAAATCACTTCTTGGGTCATGACCAGTTTCGGTTAGGGAAGAGGAGAGCGACTTGGGATGCGATTGCAGTGATGAGAAAAATTGAGAAAGAAACAGAATTTCATCAGAATGGATACTTTGTGGATTTGGAAAAGGCGTTCTACAGAGTAATTTGGGAAAAACTAGGGCAGACACTCATGAAGCTATGTCGCCCGACCTGGGTCGGTTTTTTTTTGTCCCTACAGCTCTTTAAGGCTCCTTGGACCGGAGACTCATCCGAAAACTATTTATGGTTTAGATGGACCAGGTGGATGATGAAGAATCAGGATGGGCAAGTATAACTCGCGGGGTATGGTAAGGATGCCCACTATTGACTTTGCTTTTTGACATTTATTCCGAAGAAATGGCAATAGAAGTATGGGAAGAGTTAGAAGCTGGAATCAATGTAGGAGGCCAAATAATAAAGTAGGTTAGATTCTGGGGGGAGGGGAGGCGTTGGCTAGTGGATCATTTAAGGGTTTGCACGCTTTATTTGACGCATTAGAAAGTGTGTGAGAAAAACGGAAAAAGGATAAATCATGAGAAAACTAAAGTAATGAGATTCCCTAGGACAGAGAAAGCGAGGCTGGTCATAAAAGTGGGAGGGCACAAACCGGAGCAAGTAGAGCAATTCAATGACAAGAATGCAAGAAGATAATGTGCAAAGTAGCAAATATATTAAGAGGAGATTTTCAATAGTCAAATGAGCTCTAGAATAACAGAATGGAGCTCACGGCGGGAACCGTGGTTAAGGCTATGAAGAAGAGGTCGGTGAAGCGTTTAGCAAGGAGTGTAGAGTTGCTTGAGGCAGAATCGTGGACCCATAGAAAAGAAGACGACAATAAGCTACAGGCTTTCGAGATGTGGGCGTGGAGGAGGATAGATGAGGTACGTTGGACGGAAATGAAGGCAAGCGAGGGAGTACATGGTATGGTTGTTGAGGAAAGGAAACTTGTGGGGGAGATTAGGGGGAGGCAGGTTAGGTGGCTGGAAGAGGTAATGAGCTGCGAAGGGTTGCTTGCTAGAGGGGAGGATGTTGAGTAAGCGGGGAATGCGGAGACAAAGAATAGGCAGTATGAATGGAATGAAAAAGGTTAGGATTGATGAAATTTTCTCGGGATTATAACCGGGTAAGAGTTGGCTCCATGCCGACGTTTCGACAGCTGACTCCGCTGTCGAAAAATCTCCATGGAGCCATCTCTTACCCAGTTGGAATCCCGAGAAAATTTCAACCACGCTGTTCACCGGGAAAGCCTGAAGTTATTTATCAAAGGGTAGGATGTATGTTTAGATAAAGAAAGAAATTGTATTGATAGGTATGGGCACTGCACATGAAAAACACCAGAGGATTTTTACTCGCTTCGATTTAAATCTACCCAAACCGGTAGATAACCTTATTTAATAAAATCCTTATCCATCCCTGGCAGCATAGAGGAAGGTAAATCGCATCTTGCCCAAAATGAAAAAAAATTTCTTTATCAATTTTTTTACTTTACATCATGCTCCTCTTCCTTGAACTACGACCTTGACGTGGTGGAAGGGCTTGTGCGTTCCAATGACCCCTAGAGCTGGACTGGCAGGAGCAAGTACATTGCTCCTGGTAGGGCCACCCATGCCAGATAGGTCGAAGGGTAGGAGCCAGACGAAAGGTAGTTCCGTGATGGTGTCACGTTAAAAATACCGTTGAGTCGCGTGGGATACCTCTCAACTATCACTTCCCAGAACATGAAAGTCATCCAAAGAGATCTGATTCCTGGCAACTACGGGACGCCGCCCACTAGGGCGGGTGTCGTGCCCGGCAGCGGGGGAGGCAAGGCCTCCGCGGTCGTCATCACACGAAATCCTTGCACAGAATCAGAATCATCATCAGAAGATACAAGGGAAAGGAGGGAGAAGAAAAAGAGGAAGAGGAGGAGGAAAACAATGGTAAAAATAGGAGCTTGGAACGTAAGGACCATGATGAGGGCCGGTAAGCTTGAAAATATTAAGCAGGAAATGGAAAAAGGAAAAATAGATGCTTTGGGATTGTGCGAGGTTAGATGGAAGGATAGCGGGGACTATTGGAGTGATAACTACAGGGTGATCTATAGTGGGGGAGATGAGAGTCAACGGGGGGTAGGCATGGTACTGAACACAAAGTTGGGACTGAGGGTGGTAAACATTGAACAGGTGAACGATAGGATACTAGTGGTAGAAATAAAAGCACGCCCGCCTAATTTCGTACTGGTCCATGTATACATGCCTACGAGCAACCATAGGGAGGAAGAGGTGGAAGAGGTGTACGAGCAAGTAGAAGAAATAATTAGAGAAGTGCCGGGGAAGAAAAACCTGATAGTGATGGGTGACTGGAATGCAGTGGTGGGAGAAGGGAGGGACGGATTAGAAGTAGGAGGGTTTGGGCTAGGAAGAAGAAATGATCGCGGGGAAAAGGCAGTTGAATTTTGTAGAAGAAATAAATTAGTAGTGACAAACACTTGGTTTAAACATCACCCCAGGCGTAGGTACACATGAAAAATGCCGGGTGACACTGGGAGATACCAAATTGATTATATAATGGTGAGGCAGAGATTTAGGAACAGTGTACAAAACTCTCGTAGCTATCCAGGGGCGTATGCGGACTCGGATCATAACTTGGTGATGATGAAGTGTGAAGTTAGATTCAAAAGGCTTTGTAAAGGTAGGAAGATAAAGAGGTGGAACCTTGAAGCATTGAAAGGGTTGAAAAGGAGGGAATACCAAGAGCTAGTAGAAAAGAACATAGGTGAAGAGAAGCGGATGGGAACCATAGAGAAGAGATGGGAGGTTATAAAAACAGGCATCGCAAGAGCGGCAGAGAAAACAATAGGAACGGTGGAAAAGAAGAGAGTTAAGAAGCAGTGGGTTACAGAAGAAATGATAAAGAAAATGGAGGAGAGAAGGATATGGAAAAACGTGAACACCGACGTAGGGAAGAGGAAGTACAAGGAATTGAATAATAAACTCAGGCGAGTGACCAATCGGGCAAAAGAAAACTGGTGGAAGGGACAATGTGAGCAAATGGAAAAGATGCAGGAGGAGGGGGAAGTGGGCGCTTTGTACGCCAAGGTGAAAATGTTATCGGGTGGTAAGAGAGGTCAAGCGATACCAAAGGTTAAGGACAAAACAGGAAAGATATTAATCGAACAGGAAGATATCCAAGAAAGGTGGAGAGAATACGTAGAGGAGCTATATGACAGCGAGAATAGACCCCTTAGCCTAGATCTAGAGGACGAAGGAACAATAGATAAAGATAACCTCGGACCAGAGTTACTTGAGAGTGAAATAGAGAGGGCACTAAGAGAGATGAAGGGTAGAAAAGCCGTGGGAACCGATAACCTACCTTCGGAGCTACTGAAGAATCTAGGTAGTAGGGGGAGAAAATCGTTTTTCGAACTTATTCGCAGGATCTACGAGGAAGGAGTATGGCCAGAGGATTTCGTGAAAACAGTATTAATACCTATCCCGAAGAAGAAGAAAGCGTCAGAATGCGAGGAGTATAGAACAATCAGTTTAATTTCGCACGCAGCAAAAGTGTTGCTTAGAATACTAAATAGAAGGTTGGAGAGCAGAGCAAAGTGCTATTTAGGCGATGACCAATTTGGGTTTAGGAAGGGGAGGGGAACCAGAGATGCGATTGCGGTAATGAGGACACTTATAGATAGAAACATAGAGCATAATCAGGATGTTTTCGCTTGTTTTGTAGATTTCGAAAAGGCGTTTGACAGAGTAAACTGGGAGAAACTAATGCAGATACTGGGGAAAATAGGAATAGATTGGCGTGATAGGAGACTCATCCGAAACTTATATATGGGGCAGAGGGCTCAGGTAAGGGTAGCGGACGGTGAATCAGGGTGGGCAGTTATAGGTCGCGGGGTGCGGCAAGGGTGCCCGTTGTCGCCTTTACTTTTTAACATCTATGCTGAGGAAATGGTAAGAGAGGCATGGGATGAGCTAGACGTGGGAATGAAAGTAGGAGGCCAGTGGATAAAGTCGGTTAGATTCGCAGATGACCAGGCGTTGGTGAGTCGGTCATCGAAAGGACTTCAAACTTTAGTAGATGCACTGGAAAAGCAGTGTGAGAAATACGGAATGAAGATAAATAATAGGAAAACAAAAGTAATGAGATTTGGAAGGACAAAGAAAGCGAAGCTGGTGATAAGAGTAGGAAGTCACAAACTGGAGCAAGTTGAACAATTTAATTACTTGGGTAGTACGCTAGAAGAAAGAGGACATAGTAGCAAAGACATTAGGAGGAGAATAGCGCTAGCGAAGGAAGCGTTCAATAATAGAAGGGAGCTGATGACGGGGACCTTAAGTAGGGATGTAAAAAAGAGGCTAGTAAAGAGCTTGATATGGAGTGTGGCGTTGTATGGGGCAGAAACGTGGACCTTGAGAAAGGAAGACGAAAATAGGCTGAAGGCTTTTGAGATGTGGGTATGGAGGAGGATGGAGAAGGTGCGTTGGACGGAAAGGAAGACAAATGAGGAAGTGCTTGACATGGTGGGCGAGGAGAGGAAACTTATAGATGAGATTAGGGGAAGGCAGGGTAGGTGGCTGGAAGGGGTAATGAGGGACAATGGTTTGCTGAAGGTCGTGATAGAGGGAAGGATGTTGGGTAAGCGGGGAAGGGGAAGGAAGAGAATCGGTTTTATGGACGGGATGAAGAAAGGTAGGACTTATGCTGAGATGAAGGAAGAAATACAAGAGGTAGAAAGGGCACAGCACGTGTAAGAGTTCGCTGGATATTCTCTGACTTTCATCACAACCTACCTCTAACCGGTAGATTACTGTAATGAACATCATGCTCACGAGCATAACCTACCCTACCATCCCATGAATTTTGCTATTATTCGAGGAATGCCCTGCGTATTCGATATGTGATATAGGTTAATTGGTTGTATAGATCCTTGAAGAGGCATTAGATATCTGAGGTCAAACCTATGGGTCATGAAGGATCGTGAGGTGGAAGAAAAGAAAGGTGATAAGGAAAGGATTATTCGGGAAATGGAGGAAGGGTGGAGAGATACCCGGTGTAGGCGTTAGCTTGCTCCTAATGGTAGTCTCCAAGGGGTTAATAGTTCAACGTCCCATCCGACAAACTACAAAAAAGATTTTTAGTGACACTCCTCCCTACTTCATTTCCCAAATTATTCATCCCCTTATCATTTAACATACCTATTCTTAACACTCTCGCTGCAGATCCCGTCAATTGACGTGATGTGAAACTCTCTAATATTTGGGCTCACATCTCAGCCACATTTTTATCTCCTCCATTCCCTGTGCTCCCCATACACATTAAAAGAAAATCTTGTTTCAAGCGTAGTTTAGATTTCAGCACCACATTGAATTATAATATGGTATTCTTTCCAAGCATGCGCTTGATGAAACAAGGTACACCATAGCCTTATTTTTCGTCAGCGTCGCAATAATTTGAAATCCGGCTCCCTGCGTCTGACTCCTCTCTGCTGGTAGCCTTGCATTGGAGCGTAAAACCATAGAGTAAGGTATCTCTGTGATAAAACCATATTGAAGGTCTATGGTAAAACCAGCTCGCAACTAGCGGCGGGTGCGTGAACTACTTGCGCAAGGAATACTGGGACGGAACACGTGAGACGCAGCGAGACCACGCTACATGCATTTGATACATTGTTAAGATTCGCAGTATTCTTCGCTTGGAATAGAGAATTATCGAGAAATATTTCTTCAACTCTTTGGTTTCACTCGTGTTTTGAACTGGTAAGTTTCCCCTTAGTATGTACGTTATTTTTAAGTTCGTGCCTAAGTTTCTGTTTCAAATAGATATTGGTTGTAGGAAAACGAATTAATCTTTTTTGTGTTGTTTGGCTTCCTTTACATAGTACTGCAAGCACCCAACTTTGTGCCATCGTTTTCGGTGGTGAGTCGGTGAAGCTGGTGATGACCTCTTGTTGTCGTCATGGATTCTTGTCCTATTCCACACTGCAATTATGTTGAAGGAAACGGCTATGAGGCATTAGTGTTGCATTGTCAGCGGTTTCATGCCAACGCTCCTAACCTTGTTCTGAAATGCAATAGGGGTGGCTGCCCTAAGACTTTCACAAAATTTACTACAAGGAGGGCACACATAAGCAAAAAGCATCGAGAGCTAGAACATATCCCTCACAAACCTGTAGGTAATGACGTAGGTGTGATAGTGTTCGACCCCATCAATCTGGTTGAGGCTGAGGAGGTTGGGGAAGATATGAAAAATTCCGTGGAACTTCAGAAAGAAGCGGAAGCTCGATTTTTGCTAAGTTTACGCTCAAAAGGTGTTACTGAACAAATAGTGCAATGTGTTATTGAGAATAGTGAAATGCTTGTCCAACATAGCCTAAGATCTTTTGAAAGAAAAGTAGAATTAGCACTTAGAGACATGGCCTAAACTTGAGTGATTACATGAATGTGGAAGAGACCTTTGGAGAATGTGGTGCTATGTTTTCAAATTTGAAGAGTAAATGGAAAAGAAAGTTTCTTCAAGGCGAATAGTAAAGTAGTTCCTACTGTTAGTAAAGAATTAGACCACATAGTGATTCAAGGGTCTCGAACTATTATTCAGGCTAACAGGAGGGCAAAGTTACATTCAGACAAGTATTGCTATATCCCAATATTGAAAGTTCTAGAAAACATTTTATCTCATCCAGATTATCCCAAGGTCATTGCAAAAGATCGGAAGCAGCGAGATGGATTTTATCATTCCTATGAGATTGCCCTGGTTTTTCATCCCATGAGCTGTTTAGGGAGCAGCCTGATGGCTTGCAAATTCTAATGTAATATGATGATGTGAACCTAGTTGACACTGCATCATCACGCTCAGTCAGTATGTCATATTTTTATTTCAGTCTGGGAAACATACATCCACGTTATAGATCATATTTAGAATGTATTCATCTTGCTATTGCTTGTGAAGCTGAATACTTGAAGAATAGGATGGACGATGCATTGGAGTTGCTGATCTCTGACTTGAAAGAACTCGAAGATGGTGTTGTTATTAATGGATCGATTGTTTATGGTGCTGTGGTTGCGTTTCTAGGGGATAATTTAGCCCAGCACAAATTCGCTGGTTTTAAGGAGGGTGTCACTGCTACTTATCCATGCAGGTATAGCATGGCAACCTTACATGAAGTTAGGCGTATGACTAGAGAAGAGGAGATAATACTTAGAAGGCCCCACCAACATAATGAGCAGATAGCACAACTGACACATGCCCAGAACAACAATAACCGTGCACTGCATTCACAGTTGAGTGAATCGTTTGGAGTTAACAGGGACACGATTCAATGCGTTACTTACATGTCATTAGTGGACTTATACCCAACCTTTTCCATGACCATCTACACCTTCAACTTGGTACCCACATTCCGTTACTGCTGCGTCCTTTTCTGATTGGAAGATGTAAGGTGATGAGAATAGTTGATTTTAATAATGTTCTAATGGAACATGACTTTGGTTTTAGAGAAACTAGACCGTCGAAAATACTTGAGTTGCATTTGAGGACTAATGGTGGATTGCATAAAAGTGGCTCTCAAATGTATTCTTTAGCATGGACAATACCATTCATTCCGGATCCTCATGTTGGCTTTGTTGACGAATATTGGTGCAATTACTTAGAGCTACTTCAAATACATATCAGCAATAATAATGGCTCATGAATTTTCTGCGGGTTTAGTTGATCATTTATATTTTCTAATAGATCAATACTATACAAATTTTTTTAGTCTCAATAATCACAACTTACTGCCAATACAACATTATTTACTTCATTGGGCCGCTTCATTTATGTTCAAAGGCAGATGTTACATTTTGGGCCACTGATTGAGCCTTTGTTGATTGAAAAGATTGTCCAAGATTGAGCCTTGAGTTACTCTATTCTTTACGGAATCCCATGCAGAATAGTAGTCTTGCCTGGCAAGAGATTGAGGTCCTTCGTTTGCGATTGTGCAAATAACTATTAAACCAGCATAGGGCTCTTTCCACTAACCACATTGTAGTGTAAAATTCTCAGTAGGTAACATTGCATGGTCAACAGAAACAAATGCCTTAGATAAATCTCAATTAATTCCAAATGTTCATGACTGAGCTCTGTGAATTTCCATACAAATATCATTTCCAAGTTGTATCAGTGCTGAGTTTGTGGAATAGTGCTTCCTAAAACCATGTTGATTGTTAGCTATAATACTATTTGCATTTAAATAGTTCATTAATTGGCTGTTTGCAGCCAACAAGGCTGTTAGTAAAGAAACAGGCCGTTAATTACTGATGTTTTCCCTGTCTCCCTTTTTATAGATGGGTTTTTCTCCTGCAAATGTTAAACTGTCAGGGTAGATACCCTCACTAAAAGATTCACATATTGTGTTTTAAATTTTTGTTTTTGATTGTTTGTAAAAAAAATTTATTGCGTTAACCTTGTATTGTTTGTGCAATTAAATTTCTTGTCTCTGCATTTTTGTTGTTTCTATTAAGGGAATTTTAACCTTGTTTCCTGATTTCAAGCTACTGTTAAGCAGCTGAGCATTGTCTTAAAATAAGGAGCACAATGGTTGGTTATCAGAGGAGCATTGCCATCTATTAAGACACTCACTGGCTGGTTAGCAGTCTTAAATTAAGACACTGGCTGGTTAGTAGGGGGCATCGTCTTAAATTAAGACACTCACTGGCTGGTTAGTAGGGGAGAATTGTCTTGAATTAAGACACCCACTTGCTGGCCCTATTCACATGTGCATTAAAACAAGACAGTTTGTGGCTAGTTTATTGGCGCCCTCCTGCCCTTAAATGCAGCTCAATCAACTTCTCTGGAATTCAGCACTAGATGCCTTAAAAAGGTTGCCTCTGAAAACAAGATACTATTTCTGTCTTAAAACCAGATCTTCTTTTTACTGTGTAAGATCACGGCCTGGGCACTTAATTATCTTGCGGCAGTGGTTACTTCTCTATCATATCCCTACTCTTATCATACTCTATTCTCAAGGTATTTAGACCGAGAACTTTCTCTAGTCGTAATGGAGACCACAGAAAATTTCAATTTGAAATGTAAAAAGACATAAGATTCCATGAAGTAACCGTCGATACATTAATGACGCATAAACTTTGTTTCATACGACCAGTAGCATAACCAGAATTGGGCACTACGGGTGTCCAGAACATTCTTAATAGCTGATGTACCGGGGCTCCTGTCTTTGGTACCTTAGCACCGGTTTGTGCCCAGCCTAATGGGGGGGCCGGGCACGACCACCGAAACATATGTCTCTCGGTGGTCGTTTTCCCTCCCCCGGGATATGTTTTTGCTGCACTGCACTTTCTAACCTATTATGAATTATTTGAAAATATATATGTTGGTAACTTTTTTATGCATTAATGTTGGTAGACTTAACAAAGTTACTTCTGGGGGCAGTCCGGTCCTGCCCGCCCCTCACCGTAAATAGGTACGTCCATTTATACTAAACTTCTCACTAATTAACTGAATATAGGAACACACATTTTTAAGGCTTTCACTCGACTTATTTGTCATCCGATGAAAAACCCTTTGCAAAAGATGAATTTTTGTATTTTGACGAAAAGTATAGAAAGCTTAAAGGTAAAAATAAGTAATTGGCGGAATTGGCCCTTATATTTGATATAATAAATAATATTTTCCCAAAGTATTATCCATTATCACACTTAGTACCTTTACTTTCAGGTTTAATTTGTCACAAAAGTGAAGAGGAAAGTTATAATTTAGCTGTTAATCGGTGGTTTTAGGCGTAACATGTTTGGAATCAATTCATGTTCATGGCTGAATTAAATGATTATCAGAATACTTATTCACCTGTAGATGACGATGAACGTCGAAACCCGGGTAGTATTTTAATGAAATACCGTGAAATCACAAATTCTTAGTTTTTCATTCTTTTTGCTCTTCATACCTAAGAGAGTAAACCGTGTTGATCTTCCAAGATCACTGAATACAACGGGCCATGTTCTTCTAGAATAGAGCACAAAATATTTAAAAAGAAGACCAAAATCCTAGTATGCGGAAGAGAGAAGCTGAAGGCAGAACTAAGTGGAGAGGAGTCAGACCTAGTGGATTCCTTCGCCTACCTCGGGAGTACCATCACGTCATAGTAAACAGAAGATCTACTTTTAAGACAAAAATAATATCTTGCTTTAAGAAGCAACATTATTAAGACAACTAGTGCTAAATTCCAGAGCAGTTGATTGAGCTGTATTTAAGGGAAAGAGAATGGCAACAATATAGCCACAAACTGTCTTGTTTTAAGTCGTATGTGAATGGAGCCAGCAAGCGAGTGTCTTAATCCAAGGAAATGCTGCCCTGCTAACCAGCCAGTGAGTGTCTTAATTTAAGACGATGCTCAGCTGCTAAGCAGTAGCTTGAAATCAGGAAACAAGCTTAAAATTCTGGAGCTAGGTATTCCAGAACAGCTGCGTGTTTCAATTTCCATGACGACAGTTTCTCCCACATTACAGGAGGCGTCTTCAGGTGACTTCGACCTGAAGACGCCTCCTAAACGGGGGAGAAACTGCCATCAAATGAACATTAACAAACACAGCTGTTCCGGAAAACCTAGCTCCAGCATGATCAGCCAAGCCTTCACTCCAAGGTTAAAATCCCCTTAATAGAAACTACAAAAAATGCAGTTGCAAGAAATTTAATTACGTAAACAATTCCAGATAAATGCAATAAAACAGTTTTTACAAACAATATCAAACAAAACCTTACAAGCGTGCAATATTTTTAGAATAAAATACGCCCCATTATAAACTCTAATGCCTTCAGGATAGACAGTTGGGTGCTTGCCGAAATGTAAAGGAAGCCAAACAACACAGCAAAGATAAATTCGTTTTCCTGCAACAATTATCTCTTTGCAACTGAAACTTAGGCACCTACTTAAAGATAACGTATCAAGGGGCGACTTACTAGCAAAAAAACACAAGTCAAACCATTAAGTTTATGAAAAATTTGTCGAGAACCCCATAGTCACTTCAGGATTCTTGAGCATACTCGTCGAGTTTTACATAGACGGCAGGTTACAGACTGAGTATAGGGCCCGAAAATAGCTTAATTGAATACAGCAATCTTGAAATGTCCTCGAAACATATAAACAATAATCATGAAGCAGTAGTCGTTGCAGTAGTTAACAACTATAATTAAAAAAATAGGATTCCAGAATTTCACCACCTTGTTCATAGCACGGAGTGTAAAGTGATTATTGACACAGAAAGTTGGCTGACGGACGATATT
Source organism: Pyrrhosoma nymphula (assembly GCA_963573305.1). Classification (NCBI taxonomy): domain Eukaryota; kingdom Metazoa; phylum Arthropoda; class Insecta; order Odonata; family Coenagrionidae; genus Pyrrhosoma; species Pyrrhosoma nymphula. Next base: position 95,652,265 of record OY754332.1, on the reverse strand, counting down.
TCTGGTAGTGAATTTTTTCATAAATCATTCAACGTTTACAGAAAACATAGATCCAACTAAACCGGAGGCGGAGTATTTATGACTGCAAGGAATACCATTGATGGCCAAGCGGAAATCGTCCCAGATTCCAGCCTAGAATCTGTATGGTGCTCAATTAGATGCCCTAAGTAAAAAGCAATATTCGTGTGCGCATACTACAGGCCACCTAACACCGACGTCACCTCAATTTTTATAAATCGACCCAAATTAAAGAACATCACATCCAGGAACACCGAAAAAAATTTAAACATGGGTGGAGATTTCAATACGCCCTCTATACATTGGAGGACCTACAGTTGCATAACAGGGGGAAGAGATAAAGACATCTGCGAGTCCCTGCTGTACACGTTCTCATCAAATACCCTACCCCGACGCCTGACAGAGGGGACAATATTCTTGACATATTGGGAACAAATATACCACAACAAGTAATAAAGGTAAATACTGTTCAGGGCATTGCTGACCATAGAACAGTTACCTCAAATTTCTCTTTGGATATCATTAAAAGTTTTAAACAAAGAAGAAAATTCTTCATTTAAAAAAAAGCCGATTTCAATTCGTTCAAGTGTCATCTAAAAAATTGTCTTCCAGCGTGCAGCGAAGATCGGCAAGATACGTTAAAGGACGTTATGATAATCTCGTTATAGTGTTACTGACTTTTTGCAGCAACTGGGATGGGGAACGCGTTCAGACCGTCGACTAAAATTTAGACAAAACCAATTATGTAAGTTCCAAACCGATCTATTCTCTGACGACGTTGACAAGTATTAGCGATTTATGCTAATGCATAATTAGTCGTAGTTACACTATCTTTAGGGTATAGTGTAATTCACGTTGGTGGATACTCACCCCCTGCCACACCCCTGAGGTGGCTTGCAGGGTATTTTGTAGATGTAGATAATATTTTACGAAATCCGACAAACTAAGGTAGATCAGATCATGAGAATAAAATTAGAGAACTAGACTGCAGAACGGACAGATTTAACATGTCATTTTTCCCGCGAACGATAATGGATCATAACAGCTGCCAATGAGACTTTTATCTAGGTTTGTCGATAGGTAGTGTAGCTCTTAGTAGTAGAAGTACTCCCTAATACATGAATCTTTATCTGTTACCTAGTGCTAACAGTACGCCGTATATGTTTTCTGCATAATTCTTGAGTCTCTGTCCATTTGTGTAGTTGCAAAATACATATATACTAACGGTCCCTCTCCATTTTGAGCATATTTGTCGTGTAGTGCATGCTTGTGAGGCTTCTCCTCGTGACACTCACTCAGTGATTCAACCCGAAGGTTGGTTTGGATATTTGAGGGCAGAGCTCACCCCGGACTAAGCCACAGGCGTGTGAATTTCACACATTCAGGGTAGGGGGGCCAGTTCCTTTCCCTGGGTCACCTCGCACTCCGAGGATTTTCTTTGTGCAGGGGCGTCCAAAGGCTTCACCCGGATTTGAACCCGGGACCCTTCGGGTTTGTGTGGTTGCAATATACGTTATCGGTCCCTCTCCATTGGTAGCATGTCTGTAGTGTAGTTCATGCTTATGAGGCTTCGCCTCGTGACAAGCATTAGCGATTTATGCTAATACATAATTAGTCGTAGTTGCACTAACTTTAGAGTATAGTGTAATGCATGTTGGTGACTACTCACCCCCTGCCACACACCCCTGAGGTGGCTTGCAGGGTATTTTGTAGATGTAGATGCAGTCCGATTGAGGATAACTGCGTATGTAGGAAATGGCGTGCAGTCTCACTACGTTCTCACGTGTTCCGTCCCAGCATTCCTATCGCAAGTAGTTCACGCACCCACCGCTAGGTGCGTCCTTATTTTACGCACCTATGCCAGTATAGCGGAAGAGACGTCTTGTTTCAGATGCAGGGAGCGGAATTTCAAATTATTACGACGCTGACGGGATATAAGGCTATGATATGCCTTGTTTCGTAAAACGCATGCTTGGAAAGAAGGCCATATCATAATTCAAGGCGGTGCTGAAAACTAAACTACTGTGAAGGGAGCGAGCATGATAAAAGGCAACTACTGTGTTCCAAGAATATCCACGAACGAGGACAGAGTATGTGAAAATATTTGCGTGTATCGGAAACTTGGACCAGACCAGAGAAGATTAGAAGCGTTCGAAACCTGGTGTTGGAGGAGGATGCTGAAGATCGGCTAAAATAAAACAATGAGTAAGTTCACATGAGAGTAGAAAAGGATAGGACCATATTGAACGATATACAAAAAAGAAGAACCAAATGGACTGAGTACACACTGAGGCACAATGGGTTTGTGAAGAATATCGAATCTGGCATGCAAAAATGAAGAACGCATGTCAGGGTCTCCCCGAAGAGGAGTATAAGACGTTATGCGAAAAAAGTAAGAAAGCGAAAACAGCAGCTAAGGCTGCCTATCAAAATGCATTAGCGGAATTCAAAAATAAAATATGGAATATTAAGAGGATAACCCAAAGGCATTTTGGTCATACGTGATGGAGGTTCAAGGCTGCAAATCCACAGTAACGTCACTAAAGAACAGTCTAGGAGGAAGAGTAAACGACAAAATAGATAAAGCAAATATCTTCAACACCTTTTTTCAAAGCATCTATACAAAATGCTCTCCAAACGATACCGCTACAATGCCGAGGCTATATAAGAACCCAATGAAGTCTATTAATATCACTAGTCGTGGAATACAAAGTCATCTCAAATTCATTTATTCCAAAAAAATCTCCCTGTCCCGATCAATTTCCCGCCCGAGTTTATAAAGAATTAGCATCAGCAATAGCACCGCACCTGAAAATTATATTTGAAAAATGTCTAACACACATCGTGTTCCTTACGATTGGAAAATCGCGAATGTTACACCAATATTTAAAAGTGGTGATAAGGAAGAGCCAGGTAACTATTGACCGATTTCCCTTACGTCTATCTCGTACATGATATTGGAACATATAACTGTCAGTTCGATTAAGGGGTAATTAGATAGTTAAAACTTGTTGACGCCAAATCAGCACGGATTACGGAAAGGCAGCTCTTGCGAAACCTAGTTGGCCCTCTTCCTTCACGACATTCTTTCCTCGGGAGAAAAGCTTGTCCAAGTAGACGCAATATTTCTATATTTCAAAAGAGCTTTCGATAAGATCCCTCATTCGAAGTTACTCGTTAAGTTGGAAGCTTTCGGAATACACCACGACGTAATATGTTGGATAAGAGAGTTCTTAGCCGACCGCGAACAGAGTGTAATTCTAGATGGCGTTAGTTCAGATGTAGTGAAACTTACATCAGGTGTACCCCAGGGATGTGTCATCGGTCCCTTATTGTTCCTTTTGTATATTAATGGCATCAATACCGTTGTTACGAGCAAAATTCGCCTCTTCGCAGAAGACGCAGTGTTGTACAGGGATCTAGGCATTGAGTCTGACAAGATTGCGTTACAAAAAGACCTAGATGCAAAAAATGAATGGTGCAATACTTGGTAGTTAGAATTGAATTTTTAAAAGTGCGTTGTTATGGATTTTTGAAAAAAGAATAACTCGGTCAACGAACCGTACGCAATTAATCAAACAGTCTTTTTAAATGTAGAGTCAGTTAAATATTTAGGTGTGACCCTTACTCAGGACATGTCTTGGGGGACACACGTCCGGGAAATCTGCTGACAAGCTAGTCGCAAATTGGGATTTTTCAAAAGAATATTAGGAAAAGGCGACGAGAAGGTTAAAGAGCGATGTTATTTTTCACTCCTGAGACCTCTCTTGGAGTATGCCGCTAGCATATGGGACCCTTACGAAGTAGGATTAATCTCTGAAATAGATCGAATACAGCGGAGAGCAGCAATATTTGTGAAAAGTTGTTACGATAAACTTTTGTTGCCGAATTTTTGAAGGAATTAGGATGGGAATCTCTAACTAATCGAAGGGAGAAATACAGGTTAAACCTTTTGCGAAAGTTCGGAGCAGACAGTTTTTTGACGGGCGTTCAACATATACTGCTAGAGCCAACGTACTACGGTAGAAGCGATCACAGGAATAAAATAAAGGAAATTGAGTTCCGAACCAGTAAATTTAAAATGTCATTTTTCCCACGCACAATAAGGGATCATAATAGTTGCGATAGATCTATCATATGAAACTCCCACCCTCAATAGGTAGAGTAGAATTTTCACTTGAGCTTAATCACACAGCATCATTTCTAACACTTCACACCGGTCGATTTGTCCGGCATTATTTTATTTTGTTCACTGCATGAAGTAGCATCTCGTTGCATTCATAATATAACAGTATCAGTAATATTAACCACTAGATGTGTGTATAGCATTGTTCTGCATGTTTGCATGTTCTTTTACGTAACACTCTCCCAGTTTCCGTTTGGACTGCGCACTGTTCTCCTGATTGCTTGGCCTGCGCCTATCGCTAGGGGGAGCGTGCGAGGTTATGACTTGTGCTGGGATGAGTGCTACATGCCTGGGGCCTAATTCTCGTTCTTGTCGCGGGACAAGATATCACGCGTTCCCCGTAACGCAAATTGCGTTCGTCTCCCATTCTCGTTTTTTGCGTTCACGTTCGTGATAAGGCTTCTTCGGCTCTGTAACCATGGAAGTGACGTCAGTACCGCTAACGTCATCGATTTCAGCCAATTTGAGAGGAGTGGACTTTCGAGTGACAGCTGTTTGCAGACGAAAAGGCGAGAATAAGCCTTGAATAGGCAAATAAACATTTTCAAGCGCTTAAATGTTACAAGTTCACTAGTAATAATTTTATTATTAATACAATTGCAACTTAATCGTATTCGATTATTTACTTACGGCGATTCGATTCACTTATTCGTTTAGACAATACGAAAGCATAAAATATAGTACTCACGGGGTACCCTTAGAAAAAAATACTGTAGAACTATATATATTTTATAACTATAGCATATAGTTATTTGGAACAACAGTGTTTATATATAATCACTGAAGTCCTATAGATATGAAATATAATGACTATTGGGCTGCATGTAATCCTATTGATAATTTAAAAAATTGACCAAAAACATTTTACATTGAAGTACCGATGATAAGAACACCATTAATAAAACAAAAACGAATAACTTAGAAAGAAAAAAATGTACCCTAAGAGAGAACGGGACTGATAACCTTAGTATTGATAGCCAGTCACTTAAGCTACTAGGCTAATACGGGACCTTGGAGTAAATGAATTTCACAGAGTATAGAAGCCGCGACATTAATAGCTGGAGAATGCTGAGGTTTGAGGTCTAATACCTCTATGTTTTTATATTGTTGCCTCTTCCTTGGTATTGCAGACGTTTTCCTACCGTTTACCTTATCATCATTACTCTTCCTCATGATCTTGATTACTAGGCATGCTAGAAGAAAATAAAATCAGTTCAAAAAGGTCCTAACCGAAATTTGAAAGGAGAGTATCTAGACGATGGGCACTGTCCAACACAAATATATCCAATTACACAGGTACCTAACAACAGATACATGTAATGCAAATTTTGGAGAGGAAAACACAGCAATATGAATAGCGAATTGACGACAATGGCTTAATATGATATTGTCATATCAAAGAATTTCATTTCAGTTCCACTTCAGTTTCAAATTCTTTTGAATCCTAGGCAAAAAGAGACAAGACGTTGACGCTAAAAGAGCTTAGTCAATAATGAGAATGTCAGTAAATGAACTAATTAAGCCTTGTTTGGCATGGGTATGTTTCAAATACGGGATGAAATAAGGAAGATGTTTGGAGAGCATATTTAGTTCAGAATTGACCTTTATTTAAAATATAAAAGCGCCAACAAAACAGCAGCCACTAAATTTCACTCTTGAATTTCTTAATTAGTGATTGAAAAATGATTTTTACTGGACTTATTCACACAGAACCCTCTCAATCTCACTTTTTCACTTCCTACGTCCACAACATAAACAATTTCCAAGACATCCATTTACGGATCCTGTAAATTTCATGGAAAAGAACTTAAAAGCACCATGTAAGGTTTCACTTAACACGTGTTAACTGAGAACGATCACTTGGTATTTCAATATAACATTACCATCAAATGCACAAACATTCACCAAGACATCCACTATGTATGGATCTTGTATTTCATCGAAACTTAAAAGGTCCATGTAAGGTTTCACTTAACAGCTGTTTACAAAGAACGATCACTCGGTATTTCACATTACAGCCGAATAATAGCAATTAAATACACACTTTACAGCATATTTAAAGCCGGTATATGCACTTCGTTTACCAAAATATTTATCCACACATAGTCTCAGATGTAAAACAACATAACAATAGGTCCACTTCATCAAAGCAGTTGCAATATACTATTTCATGAAATGTCATGCATATCCAATTGGTGGCGTATATGACACTTCACGAATAGGAGTACCTAATCTTGTCGTTGAAATTACTTCGATGCACACTGAAAAAATAATTCCACGTTGATAATTAAAATAAACAACGACCAAAAACCTTGCTCAAAAAGGTGGAATCTCATGAATAAACGAACTTAAGTTAATGAAAGCCTATAGCTCCATGCAACTAGGTTTCACCAGTTGCGCTCAACAGCTGTTTACAAAGAACGATCACTCGGTATTTCACATTACAGCCGAATAATAGCAAAGACACACTAGGTACAACATATTGAAGAGTATATGTAGGTACTTCGTGTACCTTCATATTTAGCCACAAATAGCCTCGGATGTAAAACAACACAACAACAGAGGTTCACTTCATCAAAGCAGTTGCAATATACTATTTCATGAAATGGCATGCATATCCAATTGGTGGCGTATATGACACTTCACGAATATGAGTAATCTTGTCGTTGAAATTACTTCGATGCACACTGAAAACATAATTCCATGTTGATAATTAAAATAAACAACCACCAAAAACCTTGCTCACAAAGATGTAATCTCATGAATAACCGAAATTAAGGTAATGAAAGCCTAGCATGATGATTACTTACGTAAATATAATTGCATTATTCCTCCCTAATAGTGTTCATTGGTATCTCAAGATTAAATATATCCTCAGAAAGCTACAAAACTTTCACTGATAATACCACTCGCATCACAAACAAACACGCATTTCTCGCTGGAACTTGAGGAAGCTAAGTTTTGTTGCCATACACTGTTGCCATATTTATGTATAATAACAAATAGTAACTGAATAAGTTATTCTAATCTTCTAATTTTCTCCATAATAAAATTCCATCGACTTATCACGGCCTCGAAAGCCGTGATAACTTCTTCATCGCAACGTGCGTTATCTCTCGTGATAAGTAGTAAGAGAATACCGAGCACCACTGTGATTGGACATGCCCTAACGCTAACGCTATCACGAACGCTGTCACTAAGAGAATACCACGTACCGCAACTTGCGTTAGAACTGGCGTTCGCGCTCGGTATCGCACTATACGAAAGAACCAGAACTAGGCCCCTGGTGTGGAATCACCCCGTGCCACACAACCTAGTGGTGGCTTGCACGGTACATCGTAGATGTACCGTGCAAGGTAAAATAGAGGGAAAATCCCAAAGAGGCCCATGGATAAATACATTGACCAAATAAAGAGGAAAGTATGTACATAAGAAGAACTTCCATGCAGGGAGTTAGGGCACTAGCATTTGATGGGAAAGGATGGAAGGCTGCAGTCTTCTTAGGATCTCTGCAGCCTAGGAATGCTGCAGTCTTCTAAAAAATCTTTGGATTGAACGACCAATGGAAATCTAGGAGAGGAAACTATTTTCTTAAAGAGGTTAGATTTTAGCGAAATAATATTCATAAGTCATTTTACACCTGAATCACGTCAGAGATGTGACATATTTAGAATTCCAAATTGGTCGTGACGTGAGCCAGGGGTAGCGACATAGTCGTGGCGAGGTGTCGCCCAGGAGTCGCGCGTGCGCGTGCTGTCGCGGCGGGCGGTCGCTCCGCACGCGGCGGATGAGCCCACCCTCCCCTCCGCCCCACGGCGAGCGATCCCATTGGCCCGGAGCCTCGCGTGTGGGCGTGGCTTAGCCGAGATGTCGCACCCACCCCACCCTTCCCACCCCACCTCGCCATTCCAACTGCCCCCCTTCCCCGCCAGCCCCTCCAAGGCATCCATCACCCCACCCTCCTACTCCACGCGTCACTTCCCCACCCTGCCCCCCCCCACAATCCCTGCATCCCGCCCCTCTCCTCGAACACTTCCCCCTCTTCCAAGCGCCCGGCTACCCGTCTCTCGCATCGACTCACATCGCATTCGTCAAACGACGCGCGCGCTCGCTTTTCTCGGCCGAAAGGATGATTTCCAGAAAAACGAATTTATTCAAAATCCGGCGTCAGAGGTGGTTCGCTTACGATTGCGCGATACGAAGCAAGTTGGTCGCGATATAGCAGCATTATAAAAACAGAATATAAACACAAATAAGTGCGGAACGAAGCAAGCCAATTGGCTCATTATTAGTGCGATATTCCGCAGAGGAAACAAGAACCGCCTTGACCGGGATTCGAACCCGGATCCCTCGATTCCGTGCCGAGTGCTTTAACCAGATAAGCTACCGAGGCGTCCTCCCCTGTGATCTCGGCGTCAAATCGAGGGATCCGGGTTCGAGGGATCCTGTGCACTCGGCGTCAAATCGAGGGATACGGGTTGGAATCCCGGTCAAGGCGAATGATTTTTCCTCTGTGGAATATCACACATATGTGTGATATTCCACAGAGGAAAACTCCGTGGGGTGACTCCATAAAAAATGTAAATGCCGTGGCTAGTCCTGTTATCCTCAAAATTGGTAGCAAATTATTAAATGTTCTCCCTGATGCCTGTTTCTAAATCTGCTACGTAGTGCCAACAGAACCTCTTGTATTTATCCCATGTAACTCTTGTATTTCTGTGCCATTATGTAGCTGCTAAATGAATTAATGTAAATAGTTTCTCTAGCATTGGTAGTATACCAGCAGTGTTGTACAAGTTGGTAAAATATCACCTCCGGACAAAATTTTTTAGGTTTTTACTAATGCATTACTTGTCGTAGTTTCATAAACCTCATTAGGGCATGGTGCAGTGCATGTTGGTGATAATTCACTCCCTGCCGCACGCCCTTGAGTTGGCCTTCAGGGTATTTGGCAGATAGGTGTACATGACGTGAAAAATTCCAAATTTACTTTTCGTACATCAAAAATGCGCTATTCTCAACGACGATATTCCTGAGAAAAGGGAAATCATTGCTCAGATACTATATATGCATAGTAGGTGACAATAATTTTCCTTTACTGGTTCTATTTCAATTCTATAGATCAAACAGTAGCGCTATTTCTATCTCAAAATCTAATTGTTCTTTATTTACAAATACCTAATATGAAAACGAACCTTATTCCATGCCATGATTCTTTTTCCATTCAATATCCTGGAATAAGACGTTTTTTTGAACGTTGTGTGAGGTAGGAAAACATTTTTCCCAATGTTCCGCTCCGTCTTACCTTCAAGGCGGTGTAAATTAACGTTAAATGTGTACATCAGTTGTGGATAGCTAGACATTTATTAGATAGAGGATGCACTTTTCTATTTTTACATAGAATAAGAAAAAATAACACAAATTTTATTAAATGGTGGAGCTTCCTTTTCGTTCGTGAGGCTTTTTGAGGAGGAGGAATCAAAGAACATTCTCAAAGAAAAGAATTTTTTCAATTAAATATGTAGGGAACTGCAAGTGTGATACTCAGGCCTTAGTTGATTGGTAAATTTGTGGATTCCTTGGCGCCTTTGAGGTGGCAGGGTATTAGGCAGATAGGTGTACATGACGTGAAAAATTCCAACGGAAGGCTAATGCAGACGCCAGGTTTATTTCTCTCCTTCTTCCATTCCCTAAATAATCCTTCCCTTACTGAACTACATACCCACCCAGTGGCGTAGGTAACTATGGGGGGGGGGGTATGAGGGGGTAGAACCCCCGCCCAGAACCTTAAAAATAAAAAAAATATTCGTATCACAGCAATTCTACTTGTTTGAAATACAGCAATTAAATGTTTTAGTTTTTATTTGGCTTATCTAATGTATTAAAAATAAAAGTTTATTTGCATAAATAACGAATTAATGTGTGGTGTGCTATATTCAATCTGATCCATCCCCACTCAAAGCCAAGTCCTAGTTACGCCACTGTACCCACCCACCCTTAACCGTGAGTGGTCGGTGGCTACCACGAACAACCAACATCCCTGAATGATCCGGCTCGACTTGAGGACGCCCGAAGCACAATGAACTAAACGCCGCTTCGCCATGTTCAAGACGTCACCGCGGAAGAAACCCGAGAAATATTTTGAACGCGATGCACCGCAAAAAACTAAGGAAGTCATTTCCTTGAGATAATTATCCCCGCGATGCAAGTGTGGAGGAGGATGGAGAAGGAGCGGTGGACGGAAAGGAAGACAAACGAGGAAGTGCTAGGCGTGGAGGAATTAGGAGAGGAGACTTCTGGATGAGATGAGGAAGAGCCGAAGTGGGTGGTTTGAGGAGGTGATGAGACTCGAAAGGTTGCTGAAGGCCGTGATATAGAGGAGAATGCTTGGTAAAAGGGGAAGTTGCAGAAATACAATTAGTTTTATGGACGGAATAAAGAACATTAGAACGTACGCTGAAATGAGAAAGAAATTGTGTAGGTAGATAGTGATCTGCTCAATGTACCGACACAATTTCTTGCTATGGGCTTTAAAAATTCAAGGAATATTCACATACTTCAATTGAAACCTACCTTCACCCGCAGATAAACTTCATAATAATAATAATAAATAATAATTATCTCCACAAGGACGCTTTCAAAATGGAATGAGAAAAAAGGTTTGCGACGCAAACAGACCTTCAACCGGCCGGCGTCACATTTTTTCCGCGTGGGGTAATTTCCCGCTCACAGATGGCGCGGCGGTCGGTGGCGGCGGCGGTGGGTACTTGCCCTCGTGACATAGCCCGCAAACAACCCCGCAACGGAGCGAGTGGATCCGTGTTATCGAAAGGTACGCGGAGCGGTCCATATTGACCAATACTGTTGACTCACATGGTAGCTCCATTTCTGATTTGTCGCTGATGAAGTGTACTCTGAAATCCTGTAAGGCTGCCACGCATTGGAGAGTTGGACGACTCTCGAGAGCGGGTTGTGGGCCCGCGCCCACTTGGTCAAACATCGTCCCAGAAGAGATCCCGACCGTCTCTATGTCTCTCCCCCCCTCTCTCTCTTCTTCTCCGACGACTCGGCACTCAGATGCATGTTTTCGTATTGGTCTCAGGGAGCTCGTAATGTGTTTGACCTCTCTCGGCCGCGTTCCACTTCTAAACTATTCTCCCATCTCCTCCGCTCCATAAACATTGGAAAATCTTTCGGGAAAGGTGAAGTGGGAAAGCTCTCTCAACCAAAATGGCAGCGGAGATCTGGAAGATGAAACCGATTCTGGGGAGGTTGTGCTTGGTACCCATCCCCACAGGAGATTCGGTTCTGAAGACCTCGGAGTAGAGGTCTTCCATACGCGAAGACCTCTTTTCCTTGGTGACATTTTCAACGGCGTTCGGTCTGCCTCCTAAGGTCGGCTAAAGTTACATTATCATCGCTCTTGCTAATGGATCTATGAATATCATCCAGGTTATTGGATTATCAACATAGGAAAATAACTGACGGAGATTGAGTGATTTTAAATTAATTTCTGCTGTGAATTACTAAAACGATACAGCCACAAATTTCATTGAGTCCAGATTCCATTGAGTCCATTGAGGCTATGAGTAAACATTTAGGGAGGTTCCACCGCGACTGGGTGATTCAAAACAAATACTAAATTCCACTTTTTGATACTTTGTACAAAAAATCCTGATTTCGCAAATGAAATGCGTTACCTATCGGAAACCAAAAGTAAGATACAAAATATGCAGATGATTCCACGGATCTATTTTAAATGAGCACTTTGTCGCAGCCATGAGAGTCGACTGCAGCGCCATTTCTAACGAAATACCGCATTTTGACTTCAATTACGGCATTAATTCCCCAATAACTAGAAAAATAAAGTGGTAAGAAGCCTATATTTTATTTTTATTCAATTTCTCTGGATAATTTCCATCATTTAGACAGTTTTCCGCGAAAATGGTATTTAAATTTTATGGAAAAATACTATTATGCCCCGTGTTTCTCCCGTTCTCCCATTGAACACCGTGTAGTTTCAATTTCAATTAGAGAATAAAATAGCGTGGAAAGGTAACAATTTGCTGCTCACATCAGATAGGGAACTAGTTTTTCTACAAGTACCTAGACAGAACATGAATAAGATGACATTTAAGTGATTTAACGGTGGAACCACCTTAATTCTCTTAAAATGCAGATTAACTCATTTTGGCCCATCAAAACACTGACTAGTCTTGGATAACATCAAAATGTCTTTGCAAAAACTATTTATCACATAGCTTTGAGCCAAGAAGATCTTTAATTACCTTCTTCTCTAAAGGTCTTCTCTCTCAATAATAAATTATTGAGAGAGAACACCTTTAATTACAGTTTCCATATCTTTTTGCGTAAAACATTCGACCAAAAGCAATATTTTTCAGAAAAGTGGAACGCTCGTTACCCTAATGATACCACTTGATTCGTACCCATCGCGTTGGATACGAAATTATGTTAGAAAGGGTTGCAAAATGGGTAGCAAAAACGTAAAAAGCCCTACCACAGCCAACAGATTGTCTCGCATCCATGAAAAACCAGAATGACTCTCGGTAAATATCCACACACAGGTCAGATTACCAAAAATTAGATGTCCACCTTAAAGTAAAATTTCTCCAGAATATTGCATGGCTGGTATAGAATAAACCTCCCTAGTCGGCCGTATACTTTCTGCGGTAACTCAAATTTTTCATTTAATTGCAAATGGTCGGCATAAATATTAATGAATTTGCTGCTGCAATATCTTCATCTAATCGCGCACTAAGGGGTTTTTTAGGAGACATCCCTTCTAGATGAATTATTGTGACGTGACCTTTCCAATGGGGAAAGAAACTCATCCCTTATTGATGAATACGAAACAATGATTCATTTGTTGACGGAAGCCGAGGACTTTTTCAATAGCAGCTTTGACATTGGTAAACGATTTACCGAATCGGTAGGACGAACAAGGGTCTAAGCGATAGGAAGCGAAAATAAGAGCGGCGATCGATTGGATGGCTGAAAATTGATTGTGATGATTGAGAGTCTGATTTTGCAGTTTCAGGACGTAATGGGTGACGGAAAAAAATGACGAATGGATTTGGACTAAAGCAATCAAAAGGACGTGTGCCCTACGGCCCTCTTCTTCAAATCATTAGTGGATGAAAATAATGAAAAAAAGCCTTGCGCAAAAACATAGAAAGAATAACACTTGCAGAGGCATGCATTGCTTCTTGGGTCAGGCTCATGGTTCACTTGTCTCATGCACTCCCGTGACATTTCTGCCAAACAAACATTTTGCCTCGCAAATGTTGGGTGTTTCCGTGATTTATCGTGAATTCATCATGATCAAAAGGTTCCGGTGCATGCATTTCATCCTAAACAAACAGTGAAGCATGAGATACGTAATTCCATCGGAACGCTAGTCTTACCTCCTGACTGTTGAGAGATTTGAATTATTTCCAGGTAAAATATCTAAGTAGGTGGAAGGAAAAACTTCTGCATAATTCCCCGCAAGGTGGTACTTCATGGGTATGTGGAAGGAGGTGACTTATGACTCGCATGCACTTCACTGCTACAATAAAGTTAAGAACCTACGACTAGCTACGCATTAGCAGTAACCAGCAAATACCTGTCAGGAGGTGAAATTTCACCAAAATGCACTACACTATAGGTGGGTTGCCAGTGTCATAGACACTAAGTGCATTAACGTATTTAGCAACGACATGAATACAGAGATACAAGAGTTATACCGAAAAATGCATGGCATGCTGTAATTACTAGGTATAAGATAAGGATACAAACATAAGGGAGCAAATAAACTAATTAGCTGCTATAAAATAAACTATTTATCGACAAACCAAGTTAACAGACTCAATCTATTATGGTCTCAGCTATTATGTACGGCAGCTATTATGGTCTCTTATCGTTTGCAGGAAAAATGAGTATCCTGGGGAAGGGACACAGATGAGAGTAGACATGTAACTAGTACCAGATTAAGAGGAGTGATTGTTTTAAGATATCATTGTCATATAAGTATCTATATGCATGCATGAAACAAACGATCACCTTCGTAGATTGATTACTCACCCCTGCCACACACCCCTGAGGTGGCTTGCAGGGTATTTTGTAGAGGTAGAGGTAGAGATTTGAAGTCTGGTCCTCGATCTGGGAGGAATGTACTCTCTATTGGGCAGGAGTAACTATATGGCATATTAACTTCGCTAATACTCATTTGTTAGTCTTTTGGAAATTGCCTCCAATATTTGGGATAGCTGCACGATACGTAGAAATACCGAGTTCGAAAGTCAGCAGCGAAAATCGTCAAGGTTTGAGCCCTTGCCCTTGGTACAATAATTTTATTATTTTTATAAGCGTGCTATATATTGGATGGGAGTCGATATTTGAGCACAAGTTAAATTTTGACAGGTTCCTCAGTGCTATGAATGCGATTTTTTCCACCCACGTTTTTCTACGTTTCGAAGGCGTAGTCTGCCATCGTCCTCGGGGTGAACACTCAACCAGCCGGTGATGCAACTCGAAACCATCACCCGAGATATGTACGTTCTGAGCATTCGCAAGGAAAGCCCTACACCCATAAGATGGTTCGCATTGTAAAGTTAAGGAAATCGGCTGCAGAACGGATAGGTTTCAAATGTCATTTTTCCGTGTACAATAAGAGACCATAGTGATGAGAGAAACTACAATTTTTCTCTGCTAAAATAAATTTATGAGACATAGGTTTCGATGTACTAAATCATAATCAGGTCAATGCACTACAAAAGAATGTAGTACATCGAAACCTAGGTCGTAATAAATCTATTTTACCGGTGAAAAATTGTAATTTCTGCCTTCATTTTCTTAAAATTCCACCTCATCACGCCTGATACTTGATACCATGATAAGCTGCCATTGACACATTAAATTAGGTATGTCGATAGATAGTGTAGCTGATTAGTTGATTTTCTCCCTAATGCTTGTATCCTTATATGCTACCAAATACTAACAGCACGCCGTGCATGTTCCCAGCCTTACTCCTGTACCTCTTCGCATTTTTGTAGTTGCAAAATACATTAATACAAATAGTTTCTTTAACGTAGGTAGCATACCAATAGTGTAGTGCACGTTGGTGAAATTTCACTTCCTGAAAAGTATATGTAGGTTTTTGCTAAGGCTAAAGACATTAGGAGGAGAATAGCGCTAGCGAAGGAAGCGTTTGATAATAGAAGGGTGCGGATGACTGGAACTTTAAGTAAGGATGTAAAAAAGAGGCTGCTGAGGAGTTTGATATGGAGCGTAGAGTTGTATGGGACAGAAACGTGGACCTTGAGAAAGGAAGACGAAAATAGGCTGAAGACGTTCGAGTGTGTGGAGGAGGATGGAGAAAGGTTGGGAGGAGAGGGAACAAATGAGGAAGTGCTTGACATGGTGGGCGAGGAGAGGAAACTTTTGGATGAGATAAGGGGAAGGCAGGGCAGGTGGCTGGAAGCGGTAATGAGGGGCGATGGCTTGCTGAAGGCCATAATAGAGGGAAGGATGTTGGGCAAGCGGGGAAGGGGGAGAAAGAGAATAGGTTTTATGGACGAGATGAAGAAAGGTAGGACTTATATTGAGATGAAGAAAGAAATACTAGAGGTAGATAGGGCACGGGACGTGTAAGATTCCGTTGGATATACTCTGACTTTCATCATAACCTAACTCTAACCGGTAGATTACTATAATAATAATAATAATAATTAGGACATGGTGTGGTGCATGTTGGTGATAACTCACCCCATGCCACAAACCCTTGAGACGGCTGACAGGGCATTATGTAGACGTACTCTGTGGACGCGGATGCACTGTGACCTGTGCATAAACGCGATCTCCAAGACGAGGAAGTCTCCGGTATGTTTCCCCGACGTCGCCCGCCTTGCGACGCAACAGCGGAACACCGGAAACAGTTTTAAGAGTCCCACTTCCAGAAAAGGCTCCCCCCCCACCCACCGTCCTCGATAATTTTTCCTTCCGATCGCTGCGTTCACTGGCAATCCTCCGCATCACTGCACTCCCTGAAAAACCCACCCCACTCCCCCGTCCCGTAACCTCAACCCCTCCTTCCCCGCTTTCTCGATCGTCGGGAAAAGCACAAGAACAACGACATGCGGGAAATTCACCGGCCATTTTTTTTCTTTCGATTTTCACCCTGCTCCGTGGAGAGAAAAAAGTGAAGTGGGTGGGGTGGGTGAAACGGTGGGATGAGGCACCCCCACCACGTTGGAAAAGGGGGGATTGACGTGGGAAGGATGTGGGAGGGTGGTGTGGGGGGGATGGAGACGCAGGGAAGGAGTTTGAAAGAAAGAGGGGGGGGAGAGTGTGGGTCACAATGCCTAAATGGGGTCTCCGCCCTTATGCGGTTCCCCTCCTACCCTACCCCCCCCCCCTCTCCCAGCCCCTCTCACCCCCTGCCACACACCTTTCCCATCAAATTGCTCGTTTGAAAATTGCTCGGGACGGTTTACCTTCGTCAAGAGCGGCAGGAAGTTATCCATCCGACATCAACTCCGGAATGAATTCCCCTATTGTTTGCAAATACAGCCAGTCACCAATCTCTCTCTCTCTTTCTAAGGGTAATGCTTATATTTAAATACGCGCCAATTGGGACATATAAATACATATATATTTATACATATATAAACATACATAAATTATATATTTACAAGAAAGTGGGAAATGGCTAAGTATTGGGAGGGGATGGATCTATGTAAACTGTCCGATTTTCATGACAATGAGGTTGTTTTTTTTATATCTTCTACCCATCTCTCTTTTCATGTTTTTTTCTCCTTTCGACTGCGCTGCATTGGTTAGAATAGCAGTGAAAGTAAGGGATATGTTATGAGCACCTCCCATTGCCACCGATATTCCTATTCGGGAGGGCGGAATCAACAAGTTTTTCCATGCTTTCACATTTTAATGAAGAGCTTGCCCTTAAACGAGCTGGCAGTTAGTTCCCCTCACCGGGAAATGAAACCTTTATCCGCGGCATCGCCCACACCTGCGGCTGGAGCAGCCATCGACGTGAGTGCATTATAACGTGGGCGAGAGTACGTCTTCGAGGGCGCATGCACATTGCATGAAAGCTCGCCGCTTCCTTCAGTGAGGACGGAGTAGTCTGTGGTAATCGGATCTGAGGCAGTCTTAATTAAATTATGACGTGCAAAAGTATTGGAAAGCTATGAAGGATTTAGGACGCTTGCAGCGGATAGACTGAATTTAAACCAGACGAGTATCACATGCTAGGCTATCAGCATTAGCGCGTGAACAGACTTTGCTGAAAACTGCGTGAACATTTCTGTCGTGACTAAACTCTATTCAGTTTTCTTTGCAACGCTCCATTTCTGTCGTTTTCATGCAGTGCTATGAAAATAGTGCTTCATGAAATCGACAGTTGCCTTGAAAATCCTCAGCAACAAATCTTGCCGGATAGACACGGATTCCAATAATAAATTATTCAAGTAAACCATAGTCCTCCAAAGGATTTTAGGTTTTCCGTCGAATAATTTTCACGTGAGTCGCCCTGGGTAAGAATATTATGAACCAACTTTTTAATACCTAACTCAGCCATCGTCATCACGATTACGTCTATCGGATAAAATAAATTGTGGAATTACTTATAACACTGAGTCCATTGTTGATGGAGCCGTCAGGCGTCATCTGAATGGTATTAATGACTGTTTTCCATGTACTGCTTTTGCTGAAGCCATTGTCTCGGATGATGTTTTTCCTCTCCTTTCCAATTGCAATGGCTTCTTTGGCGATACTGCCCATTCTTATTTTTTCACGCTGCAAAGCAACTCAGTATTTTGAAACACTACATTATGCACATAGGTGAGACTATGCTCCGCCAATGCAGACTTTTCCAGCTGATAAAATAAAGCAACAAAAAATAAAATTTAACCGATGGAAAATATGGCGATTCTCAAGCGTACATAGCCTTTTAAACTCCTCCATCATAACATGCAATGTACTGTGGGGATCTACATCTACAAAATACCCTGCAAGCCACCTCCAGAGTAGGTGACAGGGGGTAAGAAGTCACCAACATGCATTACACTATACCCTATTAAAGTTAATGTAACTACGGCTATTGATACATTAGCATAAATTGCTAATGCTTGTCATGACGCGAAGCCTCACAACCATGCACTTCGTATCGAGTTGGTGCGCAGGTTAGCGCATTGGCTTTCAGCCAAAGGATCCCGGTTTGATTGCCGGCTGGGACAGGGATCATTCAGTGGAGTCTCAATTCCTGGGTGACACGGAGAAAATAATTTTAAACTCGCTTTGTGTTCCCAGGACTAATAGATTCGACAAAATAAGCGAGATATACGGCCGAACTGATAAGTTAAAAAAATTTCTCCCACACACCACAAGTGACAATCGCGGAAATAGAACGAGACGCAAATATATTTGAGTCCCTGTCCATCTGTGTAGTTGTAGAATGCATGTATATTGACGGTCACTCTCCATTTTGATGACATCTGTAGTGTAGTGGTGCATGCTTGTGAGGCTTCGCCTCGTGACAAGCATTAGCGATTTATGCTAATGCATAATTAGTCGTAGTTACACTAACTCTAGGGTATAGTGTAATGCATGTTGGTGATTACTCACCCCCTGCCACACACCCCTGAGGTGGCTTACAGGGTATTTTGTAGATGTAGATGTATACTCGGTTAGCATAAAATTCACCTTCGTCTTCTCCCTCTTCCCATTCATTTTTCCTGCTCCCTCCCTCCTCCATGGCTGGAGACCTATAAGCCTCTCTCAATCGCTCTTAAGGTTGCTCACAGGGTAGTGGGTATATGTACATCTACATCTACCTTATACCCTGCAAGCCACCTCATGAGTGTGGCAGGGGGTAGTTATCACCAACATGTACCTCACTGTAACGCAATAATGTCGATGAAGCTTTCACTATTGTTGTCTTAGAAAAAAACATGCAAATACTTGTCAGTAGGTGACACTTCACCAACATGCATTGCACTATAGGCATGCCAACAATGCTAGAGAAACTATTTGTATTAACTTTTTTTGCAACGGAATAAATCGACAAGGATACAAGAGCTATACCAGAAACATGCACGACGTGCTGGTAGTACTGGGTAGCAGAAAAGGATATAAGTATTAGGGAGTAAATTACCAAACTAGCAACACTGCCTATCAAAGAACCTGTTAAAAGTCACATTGGCAGCTGTTATGGTCTCTTATCGTTCGCGGGAAAAATTACATTTTATATCTGTCTATTCTTCAATATAGTTCCATAATTTTACTCTCATGATTCTACGGTCCTAATTCGGATTTCGTAAAATGTTATTGACGTCGTCAGTAAACATATTGGTTTTGAACTTATATAAAAGATAAAGTCTAAATTTTAGTCGACGGTTTGAAAGCGATTCTCATCCCAGTTGTTGTTAATGTCAGAAACACTAGCGAAATTATCATAACGGCCTTTAAAGTACCTTGCCAATCTTCGTTCCACACATTCCAACTCGGGTTTTAAACCAACTTCATAAGGATTCCAAACACTGGTAGCGTATTCCAAGTGGGGTAAACAAGGGAGAAGCAGCTGAATTCCCAAACTTTTCCTTCGCACCGGCCAAGTACTCTTTTAATAAATCGAAGTTTACGATTAGCTTCACCGGTGTTTTCCAGAATATGTTTATCCCACGAGAGATCATGTAGATCCCTATTTAGTTGCTATGTGAAGAGAACTGTAAGTGCAGTATTCCGACATTCGAGTTGGACGTTAACTGTGGACACCATGGCGACATTCGTTAAGAGTAGGTAGATGCCGACGCCATGATTCTCTCCACCGTTCCTCCCAAAAATCGACAACAGTCAGTGGTGCCATTGACGAATTGCCTCAGTAGTCGATCGCCTCCACAAATAACCAACAATTAACAAAGAACTAACCTGACTTCTTTTGTGGGAGGAGTTTTTCAAAATGATATTAAAAAAAAGAAAATGAGACGAAATTAAGCTTTAAAAACAAAATAATTCACGCTAGGTTTAGAGCTAAAATAATTACAGCTAGGAATATCAGAGCTGAAATAATGTTATTTAGCCAGGCCTAATGCCAGAGTTATTTTTCACATGTATTTTATGCCCAAGTAGAAAACATTATTGGTCTATCTTTTATACCGGTTGTGTCAGCGTGTAGGTTTCGAAGACGTTTCACGTCGGTGCAGACATTTCCACACTCGAGAATATTCACGCTCCTTATCTTTCACAGCAATGACTGCTACAAAATAAAAGCTCCCGGTCTTTATCTACGCTATTCAAGGTTCTTCCCCCCGTCCCTCCCACCAAACGACTCCGCATAATGAGATCCTACATCCATTGAGTACTTTCGGAACGGCTTGTGACAACCCATTGTCCCACGCGACGCTGCGTGCCCGGAGCATTACAATAATACTCCACTTTGCGGCGAACGTGGTGAAAGTTATGGGGCCGTATCCTCACCGATACGACCCGAACGCATCCGCGGAAGGACCCCATTCAGGTTGACAGTCGGGCTCAGAGGCCCGCGGGTAAGGTGTGGGCTCGCGTATTTCTCTCCTCGATATAAACGTTAGGGGGGGCGCACTACAAGGTAGGGAATGTCTCCCGTCTAGCGGGGCTAACGGAAGCTATCCAGGCTCGCGGTGACACGCACGCTACCCACTTCCATTCTCTCCCGGACGACAATGCCTCGTGCATCAACCCAGAGGGAGCGCATGTGGGGATGAGCGATCCTACCGGAGGTCCTAATTTCACGATGAGCAACGGTTTCACCGCGCTGGATTCCCTCGAGGGGAAGGTCTCCGGAGGCGTAAGACGAGGAAGCAGGGGTGGAGACGAAGTGTTCTCGTGGAGGAAGAGGCCATTACATCCACATCTACGAAGTACCGTGAAAGTCACCACTAGGGTGTGTGGCACGGGGTGATTCCACACCAGGCATGCAGCACTCGCCCCAGCACAAATCAGAACCTCGCACGCTCCCCCGGCCGTTAGGCGCAGGCCATAAAGCAGTCAGGAGAACAGTGCGCAGTCCAACCGGAAACTGGGAGAGTGATAATTAAATGAACATGCAAAAATGCAAAACAATGCTATACACGCATCTAGTGGTTAATATTACTAATACTGTTAATTTATAAGTGCTACGAGATGCTGCTTCACGCAGAGAACAAAATAATATAATGCCGGACAAATCAACCGGTGTGAAGTGTTAGTAATGATGTTGTGTTATTAAGCACAAGTGAAAATTCTACTCAACTTGTTTAGGGTGGCAGTTTCATATGATTGATTTATCGCAACTATTATATTCCTTATTTAGTACGTGGGAAAAATGACATTTTAACTATTTTGGTTCGGAACTCAATTTTCTATATTTTATTCCTGTGATCGCTTCTACCGTAGTACGTTGGCTCTAGCAGTATATGTTGAACGCCCGTCAAAAAACTGTCTGCTCCGAACTTGCGCAAAAGGTTTAACCTGTATTTCTCCCTTCGATCAGTCAGAGATTCCCATCCTAATTCATTCAACAATTCGGCAACAAAAGTTTATCGTAACAACTTTTCACAAATATTGCTGCTCTCCGCTGTATTCGATCTATTTCAGAGATTAGTCCTACTTCGTAAGGGTCCCATATGCTAGCGGCATACTTCAAGAGAGGTCTCACGAGTGAAAAAGAACATCGCTCTTTAACCTTCTCGTCGCCTTTTCCTTATGATCTTTTGATAAATCCCAATTTGCGACTAGCATGTCCGCAGATTTCCCGGGAGTGTTTCCCCCGAGACAGGTCCTGATTAAGGGTCACACCTAAGTATTTAAATGACTCTACATTGAAAAAGCCTGTTTGATTAATTGCGTACGCATCGTTGACCGAGTTATTCTTTTTCCAAAACTTCATAACAACGCACTTTTTAAAATTCAATTCTAACTGCCAAGTATTGCACCATTCATTTATAGCATCTAGGTCTTTTTGTAACGCAATCTTGTCCGACTCTTTGCCTAGATCCCTGTACAACACTGCGTCATCTGCGGAGAGGCGAATTTTGCTCGTAACCACGGTATTGATGTCATTAATATACAAAAGGAACAATAAGGCACCGATGACAGGTCCCTGGGGTACACCTGATGTAATTTTCACTACACCTGAACTAACGCCATCAATAACTCCCCTCTGTTCGCGGCCGGCTGAGACCTCTCTTATCCAACATATTACGTCGTGGTGTATTCCGTAAGCTTCCAACTTAACGGGAAACTTCGAATGAGGGATCTTATCGAAAGCTCTTTTGAAATATAAAAATATTGCGTCTACTTGGACAACCTTTTCTCCCGAGGAAAAAATGTCGTGAAGGAAGAGGGCCAACTGGGTTTCGCAAGACCTGCCTTTCCGGAATCCGTGCTGATTTTGCGTTCACAAGTTTTGACTATCCAAGTATCCCATTATCTTGCACGTGCCAATATGTTCCAATATTTTGTACGATATAGACGTAAGGGACATTCGTGTTCGCGAATAACTCGCGTGGAGCGGTCCCCCGAGTCACGCTCCCGAGTCATTCGACTTCATCAATATCTAAAAAAAACCTGCAAGCCACCTCAAGGGTGTATGGCAGGGGATGAGTAGTCATTAACATACATCTACATCTACACCTACAAAATACCCTGCAATCCACCTAAGGGGTGTGTGGCAGGGGGTGAGTAATCACCAACATGCATTACACTAAACCCTAGGGTTAGTGTTATTACGACTAATTATGCATTAGCATAAATCGCTAATGGTTGTCACGAGGCGAAGCCTCACAAGCATGCACTACACAACAGATGTTATCACAATGGAGAGGGACCGTCAATATACATGCATTCTACAACTACACAGATGGACAGAGACTCAAGACCCATGTAGAAAACATGCAAGGTGTGCTGTTAGTATGTACTAGATAAAAGATAAGGATTCAAGTATTAGGAGTACTACTACTACAAAGAGCTACGCTACCTAACGACAAACCAAGATAAAAGTCTCATTGGCAGCTGCTATGGTCCCTTATCGTTCGTGGGAAAAATGATATTTTAAATCTGTCTGTTCTGCAGTCTAGTTCCCTAATTTTTTTCTCATGACCTGATCTACCGTAGTATGTCGGATTTCGTAAAATATTATCAACGTCGTCAGAGAATTGACCGGTTTGGTACTTACATAATAGATTGAGTCTAAAGTTTAATCGACGGTCTGAAAGCTTTTCCCATCCCAGTTGCTGCAAAAGGTCAGTAACACTAACGAGATTATCATAACGGCCTTTAACGTATCTTGCCGATCTTCGCTGCACTCGTTCTAACTCAGTTTCCAAGCCTATCTCATATGAATCCTAAATACTGGCGGCATATTCTAAGTGGGGTCTAACGAGGGAGAAGTAGCTGATTTCCCTAACTTTATCGTCGCACTTGCCAAGTACTCTTTTAACAAATCCCAATTTACGATTAGCCTGACCGGTAATTTCTCGAATATGTTTACTCCACGATAGATCATTAGTCAGTTTAACTCCGAGGAATTTAACCGATTCTACGGTCTCTAATTTTATGTTGTTTATGCAATAGCTGTTACAAGGAGCGTTTTTCCGTTTCCAAAAATTCAAAACAACGCATTTTTTCTGGCTTAATTCTAGCTGCCACGCATCGCACCACTCTTGTATCGCCTCGAGGTCCTTAGTTAGCGCTTCCTTATCATTAAAGCTACGAATTTCTCTATACACCACTGCGTCGTCAGCAAATAATCTAAGCTTACTGTCAACTTTGTCAACTAAAAATAGTGTAACCATGACTATTGATGCATGAGCATATCTTGCTAATGCTTGTCAGGAGGCTATGCCTCACAAGCATGCACTAAACTATAGATATGCCAACATTGTTATAGGGACCGTTATTAGTTATGTATTTTGCAACTACATAAACGGACAGAGATCCGAGATTTAATGCGAAAACATTCACGGCATGTTGTAAGTAATAGGTAGCAGATAAGGATACAAGTATCTGGGAGAACTACTACTACTAAGAGCTACACTGCCTATCGACAAACCTAGATAAAAGTCTCATTGGCAGCTGTTATGGTCTCTTATCGTTCGCGGGAAAAATTACATCTTAAACCTTTTCGTTCCGCAGTCTAGTTCCACATCTACAAAATACCCTTAAAACCACCTCAGGGGTGTATGGCAGGAGATGTGTAGTCACCAATATGAGTTACACTATATCCTAAAGTTAGTGTAACTACGTTTTTTGATGCATTAGCATAAATCGCCAATGCTTGTCTGGAGACGAAGCCTTACAAGCATGCACGACATTGTATGTATGCTACCAATGTTTGAGGGACCGTTAGTAGTTATGTATTTTGCAACTACATAAACGGACTAAATATTCAAGTGTTATGCTGAAAACTTGCAAGGTGCGAAGTCAGTACTAAGTAGCACATAAGGATACAAGTATTAGGGTGAACTACTACTACTAAAAGCCACACTACCTATCGACAAACCTAGTCAAAATTGTCATTGGCATGTGTTATGGTCTCTTATCGTTCGCGGGAAAAAGTACATTTTAAATCTGTCCGTTCTGCAATCTACCCCCTAATTTTATTCTCTTGAACTAATCTACCGTACTATATCGGATTTCGTAAAATATTCGCCCGTGGCGGAGGCGAGGGGAATCCTACTCGGGCGAGGCATGGCGGTGTGGCTTGGCGGAACTATTCCGTCTGCCAGAAATCGCAAGCGTTGCGGGGATGTCGAGTTGTGACATGCGACGGGATTCCCCTCCGAAAGTCATCTTACTAGTGCAATTTTCTACCGTGCAAGTACTACATTTTGGTGACAAGTTTGATGTAAGGTGCGCTTTTTCCCGGGAAACAGAGTCGATTTATATAAATAATTGCCAATTGGCCAGCCTCGGTGGCGCAGCGGTGTGAATTCCTCATCTGTTTACCCTAAGGTCGCGGGTTTGACTCCCATCTGGGTGATTTTTCACCCTCCAGGACTTGGATGTTTGTGTGCGTACTTCGTTGTAGAAAACCCTCATGTAAAAGACCTAAATACAGCTTTCAGTGGTTGTTGGTTTTTGAACAGGTCATCAAAATGATAATCTTGAAACAATGTGAGGGTTAAAAAAGGCGTTCCAATCGACCACGTGGTTGTTTATTTTTGGAGAGGATCGAGTAGTGCACCCAGTCGGTACATACACAAAAGACATGAGCGTATGGTAGGGATTATTTGGGCAAGGGTAGAAAGATGGTAGGAAATCTTGCGTCAGCATTAGGCTATTATAAGCCAAAGTCTCCAAGATGCCCCAATTTTAGCGTCCCATCCGACGGACCGAGTACGACACTAAATGTTCACTCAGGCAATTAGGTCGGGATTTCCCAGAAAAAAATCTCTGTTATTAACGAGGAGACAGAGTGAGGGGATGAAGTTATAATGATAAAGAGAGAGGGGAAATCAGAGTTGGTTTTAAGCTACGTTTTCATGCAGTCATTATAACGTCTTTTTGCTGCTGCGTTGAGAGTAGGTAGCACACATGCTCTGTTTTCATGGCAGCGGTAGCTTCGGATGAAAACAGAGACGGTTGAAAACCGTGACGCATTCAGTCTTCTCAATTATTCCTGTTATTGCGGATATATTATTTTTTTACATGGATGTTCACCCCGACTATTGGCGATGAACCGCACTGCCTAAGTATATTTGTTGTCAACATTCTAAGGGTGACCCTCAATTCCTTTGGAAAGAATCCCGTGTGCAGAAAATGGCGGAAAGAAGGCGTCGATCGTCACAACTCTGGTCGGACGCAGCTCTGGGCGTTACTGTCAAGTTCTGGTGGTTCGGCCCCAGAGAAACCTGTTGAAAATTCAATGGCTTATCAGGATCGCAGGGGCATAGATACCACCAGAATCCTCCGAGAGAGCAAACAAATAAATAATAACAGATTAGCGATGATGATCAATTAAATACCTGCTGACACTAACCATCTGATAACCTTCTAATTAATTACTTTTCTTAATAATACTAATCAATAGTTGTGTGTTCACCCGCGAACCGCATGTTAGCACATCTGTCAACGTAGCACTCTCTTGATTTCTGGTTTGGCCTTGCATTGTTCCCCTGAATTCTTTGTAGTCCTCACCTGTCGGCGTGGATAGCACGCGAGGTTCTGATTTCATGTAAGTAACACCCTGCAAGCCACCCCTTGCATGTGTGGCAGGGGGTGAGTTATCACCAGCATGTACTACACTGTACCACAATAACGTTTATGAAGCTATCAATTTTGGTGCATTACCTGTCACTTATAATGAAAGTGACATTTCAACAACATGCATTGCACTGCACTACAGGTATACCAACAATGTTAGAGAAACTATTTGTATTAAAGTCTTTTGCAACTACATATGTATTTTGAAATTACATAAATGGAGAGAGATACAATAGTTATGCGGGAAACATGGACGGCGTGTTGTACTTGGTAGCAGATACGGATACAAGCTTCAGGGAGTAAGTCAACAAAGTAGCTACACTTCCAATCGACAAACCTAGTTAAAAGCCTCAATGGCAGTTGTTACGGTCTCCTATTGTACGCGGGAAAATGAAATTTCAAACCTGTGCGTTCTGCAGTCTAGTTCCATAATTTTATTCTCATGATCTACTTAACCCTACTTATCTCTCCCGATGCAAAATCTCTGATTTGAACTGGGCCGAGCACTGAATGCCTGCTGTGGAATCATCCCTTGCCACACTCCCCGAAGGTATGCATAGTATGTCGTAGATGTAATAATTTTGTGTCTGCATGTGCTTAAGGTAGTTTGAGCGATATACCAACCTTTATAACTAGAATTTCATGAATTTTCCCTCATTTCAAAGAAAAATCTCCCATACTTCCAATGATATCAACATATTAACCCCTTGCCGAACTACTTTTCAAGGCATTTGCCTAAAAATGTAAGATGTTTTACATGGGATAGATTACGGATGTGCGCTACAGAGGGAGAACATTGGAAAAAATTAGAAACTTCTTACACCGTTATTTCGTTCAAAACTAACGGTGTAGTTAGTAAATTTTCTCAACTTTAAAAATAATCAATTACTCACCGCAGTAGCTTTTACAGAATCGCAAAAAAAACCTGTTGTGAAGGCGATTTCATCATGCGGCGTGAAAAAATGAGTCATGTTAGTGACTTCTGTAGCTACATTTATTTAATTACTGAGGATTTTTGGCATATGTAGCTATATTTTTGCTGCATAATGTTACATTATTTACTTCATACTTCTTACAGGCGCTGAAATTAAAATATAAAAATCGAATATTGTCTCCATTATCTATGGCTAGGGAACTATCTAGATCAAACTACCGTAAGGCAGGGACGGGTGCGAGATACGGCGGAATAGTTCCAGCGCGTCCCGCCGTGCAAACGAGGGCGTTTGGGGAGCCAACCCTTTCATGTGGTCGCAATTCACCGAAATACCGCGTGATACTCCGATAAGTGCTCGGGTGACGGCTAACGAGGTTCTTGAGTTATGTACCGATAGGTTCAGAGGACGAGTCGTGTGGCGTGGTGGCTTTGTATGAACGCGCGCAGATGCACCTTGGGGGTCGGGGCGACACCTGCCCGCTTTTGAAGACTCTTTGCCGGACGCCGCACGTGCCCATCCCACGCCGAGGCAGCACGAGGAGACGCTGACTCCGTCTCAGGGTGGCAATGACCAACCAACGGGGGGGGGGGGGGGAAGAATTTATGGGCACGCATTGCTTTGCGGTTTCCGAGTGAGTAATCGTGCTCCAGAATGCTCATGAAAATATTGGCGGAACTTTTTGCTTTGGACTGGTTCTTGAGCGTGCTTCAATTGTGCTGCGCTTTAAGTGGAAAAGTCGAAAAATGCCTCGTAAAAATTAGGCTGAATCTACAACACTCTATCCACAGCTGCGCTTGATCTTTTGATCAAAGAAGAGAAGAAATAGAGCTATACGGCAGAATGTGCAATGGTGAGCGGTGGCATTTTCTAATATTTACGGTGTTGAATAGTCGTAAACATAAATAGAACGCATTTATTGATGCTGGAAACCATTATGCAAAGTGTTAGCCCACAGTATATTAAAATATATTATCAGTTTAACAATCCAAAATAAATTCATTGAGTGCTTTATTCTCTCCAATGCCATATCATCGCAGCCTTTAAATGGTTCAAAGCATCGACAGTAGCCGATAAATCAATCACGTTTCGTGAGAAACTCCTTTTTCTCCGTAAAAATGGAACTGTTACACCATGTAGGACTCGCAGCTATGTTAATTACGAAGTAGGTGTGTGTTTCAATTACAAGTGAAAATTAAAGGTTTGGCATACAGATAATCAAAAAGGTTTCATTATTCCACGCCACTTTAAATTTACTATCGATTTCGTGTCTAAAGCCCGTTTCATACTATCCCTGATCCAGCACAACGCTCGCTAGTGTGAGAGCTCTACAGACTCGTATGACACTGAACCAGCATGCTGGCTAACAAGCATAATCGCTCACATACTAGCTGAGCCACTTTATTTCATAATCAATCTGGTACTAGTTTACTACTCGCAGTAATCGCCGACAACCAATCATATAGGTAAGCTTTTACAGTCGCTGAGCAACCTTAATTTTTTGACATCAGCGTCCCCTACATTTCCAAGCAGATATTAGCGCTTTTCTGACCGTGAAATCAGCAATGGATGAAAATATCTCGAGAGTTGTGTCGGTTGCCTACTGCCATAGATAGGTTAATATAAAATTATCGTAGATATGCGCAACGATATGAATGGAAATACCAATTCTTCATCAGTGCAAATTCAATAATCTTCTGGAACCTTGTAGAAAGGATCCAATGACACTGGATTCCGACCTCATAACAATTACCAGCTAGCATACTAGGTCTTTTGCCGGATCGTTCTGTGAGAAACATGATTAAAGCACTAGACGTTTAAGTCTACAGTATCAAAAACTGTTGTGGAATTGTTAAAATTATTCTCCCATGGTGCAGATTAGTGTTGAACTAACCGGAGAGAAGTATGTAATTGCGGATAAATCAATAGTATTAAGCGTATTTATATTCGCTTTCAACATATCGAAGTGAAAAAATCGAATATATGATACATCGAATATAATTAGTGGTGGCAATGGCCGATAGGAAAGATCCGAGAGTATTTGCAATATGACCCCGTCTCGTGAACTTACCTTTCGTCTGGCCCTACCCTTCTACCAATATGGCATTGGTTGCCCTATCGGAAACAATCATTACTTCTCCCTCCAGTCCAGTTCTAGGTGCCAATGGAACGCGTAAGCCCTTCCACCACGCCATGGTTTTAGTCAAAGGGGAGGTTAGCTAAATGTCGAAAAATATTTTGAAATAATCATATGCATATTACCGAACTTGGTCTATGTGAATATTTTTCCAATGTCCACTGCGACATATTAGCTAGAAAAAATTATTCATTTCATTCAATATTTCGCTGGAAAAATATTGAATATTCCATTCATTACATACATTTATTATTTTTAATTAATAAATAAAATTTGCACAAAAGGTTTACACAATATCAAAGACATAAATATATCATATACCAAACTAATGAATTATCAAGGCATATTATGTGCATTAATACACACAAGAATACACTTTATTTTACTCTTCTACATCTACATATTACCCTGCGAGGCACCTCTAGGGTGTTTGGCAGGGGGTGACAAGTCACCAAAATGCAGCATGCAAGCGGACCGCCACATGCACACCGCACGGTCAATGCAGCAAACCGGCTGAGATACAACTACTGACAAAAATATCCAACAGAAACCAGTGGACCTATTTTGTAGGGTAAGCAGGTTTTTGTACCTCTTGTGTACTGCTGATTGCCCTAAAAAATGACTTAAACAGCTTAATTATGCTAATCCTAATACATGCACTAACTAAAGCTGAGGCTTATCCTTGCCCATGTTCAAGGAAACATTTTCTATCATTTAGATACCTGATGACCATCGTTGCAATTGCAATTTTACGATTTAATTTTGTAAATGCCTTCACTGTCTTTCGACATTTTTTTAAATTAATTGAGACTTGATCATGACTTTGATTTTTTGCATCAATGAAGGGAAACCTATTTCATCCACATCTACATTTACAAAATACCCTGCAAGCCACCTCAGGGGTGTGTGGCAGGGGGTGAGTAATCACCAACATGCATTACACTATACTCTAAAGTTAGTGTAACTCTTAAATCAAGGGAGGAAATTTATGTCATCAAATTGGTGAAAATTGAAAAGTTAATTAATATAACGAAACATGAATCACTACATCACCCGGTAATCACAAAATTACCAGCTGCTGCAGTAAAAAAACAATACCTAATATTTTTTAACCATGGTCTATTGACTGATGCCACTTCCAATTTCAAAAAAACATACTTTCCTAAGTAAATCTTAAATAAAACAAAAAAGATCATGAAATTATCCATTTTCACCCCATCGATAATTTATGAGCATCTCTATAATTAACATCATACTGCTCATAATGGACATCTCTTTTGCATATTCAATGTTCGGGAAAATAATTACGTCTTTTGCTGAAAAAAAAACCACGAAAATATCCCGTCACCTGAGGAGAGAGAGAGAGAGGAGAGCAAGTTGCTCCAGCCACTCACAACGGGGCCGCGGCCTCCGTTAGTTACGTGACGCCCCAATGCCGCGCGCACTTCGGCCTTCTTTTTTTTCTCCTGCCTCGGTTTTCGGTCGCGAGGGCAGAGGGAACCACCGTTTCGAGTGTCGCGCTGCAAGCACACACGCGGAAGAGAAGCGAAGCCGCGATATGCTAAGCTCTCTCGTGGGGTGAAGTGGGGTCAGCCGGAGGTGGCGGCATCTGCGAACAGGGGGGCGAGGGAATAATAATTGTGCGGTTCTGGTTGACGCTCGCCGCGGCCTGCTAAGCCGTGACATGCTCCCCCTGGGAAGAGTCAACGGTGGCATTATTTTCCGGAGACTGGACCCCCCAACCTCCCAGTCCTACCCTCCCCCTATTTTGACTTCCGGAGGCAGTGGCAGGGAGCAGAGCATACACTTCCGGCAACGGGGGCAAGGGGTTCTGCCGGCGTGTCTACATGCCTCCATCCACCACCCCCTCTAAACCAACGCGTTCTCCCAGCGACGTGAATGCCTGATTATTTCAATGGGGTGGTTGAGTCCGTGATTTACAAGCCCGGAAAGTGACAACTACAACTACACAATGGGTGAACAGCGAACCCAGTGGCTATAAAAATTAGATATCGTTCAGCGTGGATTTGGCATCGATTAATTCTAAAATGTAAATTTTGAACCAATCATGATGAATGCATATACTTAAGTATCTGAAACGATTATAACTGTTAGTATATCAAACAAAACGTCCTACTTCTTCCAAGTACTTATGATTTTATTTTAGTTTTATAAATATAGTTGCAATGAGATGTGGTTTTAGGGAGTTCTTAATAAAATTCTTAGGTGCACGACTGTTATTCCGGGATTTCTGATGCCTTAAACCAGAACCAAAATGAAACACAAGCAGCCCTCCATGGACAAAAAACACTGAGTTTGCGCTCTTGCAAAAAGAAACCACTTCGACTTGCAAAAAGAAGCCACAAGGGTGCTAGCCTCTTCAAAAGACAAGTAAAGCAGCTTCTTCAATATAATCCGTACTATTTATTCACTTAAAGAATTTTTCAAAACTCAGATATGCGATTGTTTGTCCATTCAGTATTCTGTATCGTTCTAACTGTTAGTCCTATGTGTTCTCTTTAGAAATCCTATGTTAATATTTATGGCACTTGGATAATAAACTATTAAAATTAACCTACATCCTACATTTCGTATGATGAGCTGGGGAGGAAATATTCATCATGAAAACTCTGCGGTTAAAAAGACTTATTCGTAGATAAACATTTTTAGACATAAGAACCGCTTTAAAAGTGTAATGAAGGGGCACATAATGGGAAGAATTGTCGAGAAAGACCGAGGATTGCAATTATGGAGCAACCTATGAACGGTTTCAAACTGAGGAATAGGGAAAGAACTAAGCGGTCAGCTGATAAGGGTATGGAGTGAAGAGCTAGAGCCAATCATAATTGGCATTTAATACCGAAGATTACACTGAAAACGATGTATTAACTTCCTAAAAAACATTGATCTTACTGCAGCACATCTGGGTAAAAATGTTTAGACAGTGTAATGTTACTCTATGTGTTACTAATATTAACATTACTGTAAAGGTGAATTTAGTAACACGAACTTCCTCCTTCTTCCAAGTAGAAAATGTAATTTTATTAGCTATAAAATGGATTGCACCACAACACGGCTCAAATGCAATCAATTTTATATGCTCACATGGCCGGTGAATGCAATTTGAATAATGTAAATAATTAAAACACCAAATGTACCCACACCAAAGTGAAAAATCATCTGTCCTAAGTGAAGGGTACAAACATCTTATACTTATCTAAATCTTTGGCTTATACGCGTTCCGAAAATCAAATATGATACCCTTAACTTGCGAAGTGGATTATATTGCAATATCAGTGTAACTAACCACCCAATTTAGGGATTACGGGAGAAATACTGCGCTTTACTCAAAACCATCTTGCACATATATTGCGAATGGCTGAGCACATGCCTGAACTGCAATAAAAAATCTTATTCAAAAATCACTCTCCGCTTTTAGCTTAATGAGATAAAAAATACGACCTCTTAGAACAACTCGGATGGGAATCACTGTCAGACCGTAGATTGAAAAAAGACTAAATCTATTATGTAAATTCAAGAGTAGTTTATTTTCCGACGAAGTTGATCATATTTTACGACCGCCAACGTACTATGGTAGATTAGATCATAAAAATAAAATAAGAGAGATAGACTGTAGAACAGATAGATTTAAAATGTCGTTTTTTCCGCGAGCGATAAGAGACTATAACGGCTGTGTAAGGACTTAGAAATAGATTAGTTGACTGGCAGTGTAGCTTACTAACTTATGTATTTCTTAAAGCATGTTTACGGAGTTTTATGGTGTTTCTAACAGCATGTTCTAGCTTCATAGGCAGATTGCCCTCTTAAGTAGCATGTAGAATATTATGTGTCATCGTACATGTGTGGCGTGCATGTGGGGTTCTCTTGCATGCTGCATGATGGTTTTTAGTTAATGATGGAATTGGTTAGTATCCTTAATATTCATGACCGTGCGGTGTGCATGTGGCGGTCCGCTTGCATGCTGCATTTTGGTGACTTGTCACCCCCTGCCAAACACCCTAGAGGTGGCTCGCAGGGTAATATGTAGATGTAGATGTAGCAGATGAATTCATAGTGTCACGAATTATTGCGCATGTTTACCAATACACTAACAAGAGATAATAACACGTCTCGCATGCCTCCTTATGAAGTTAATATATTTATATGCAAATATGTCATTGATTTTACCATCAACGCATGTTTTAAAACATTTGCATCACATAAAGTGGGGTATATTTGGGTGAAAATGTACCCCCTTCCACAATCCCTTGCGGCGTCTTTCTGGGTTCCACGCTGTTGTGCATGTTACACATAGATTTATCCAATGCACTGGATAGAGAAGAAGATAAGTAGGAGAAGATACTATGAGTGGAATAACCCCAAAAATCAATCCCTTCAATATCTCCTGAAACTCAGTGCATTTTAGAAGATTTTTACCATATTTTTTTATTTTCCCCAGGTTCTGTGGTGCCTTGCTGAGTTGCAAATTTTCCATAAGTATAGCGGTACTGATGATGGAGCACCATTTCAAAGCCTATTTTTCGGATGCCATAGTTTATAAACGCTCGCAGGTTCCGCTGGAAAATAATTACGGTCAACTTCTGACGTTGATAATCCTTCCTCTCTTCGTCCGGAACTTTTAATCCCTCGCCACACCAAGCACCTGAGTATATATTTGGAACACTCCATGTCCTTGTACCACTGAGTAATAAATTAAACAATATATGCATCATTTACCTCTTTATTCGTTGGTCCCACTTAGCCATGAACCTAAACGTAACTGTGGCCATAAAGAGGCATAAAATACGTGACTTCGTTTGGACAAAATGTGCAACGAAGTGAGTCAACCTTAAAATATTCCATTGTATACACCCCGCATAATCAGGTGCTTGCTCTGCGCATCTATCGGAATGAAAAGGAACCATTCTCTCAAGAATCGGTGATTTTATGTTGAATTACGTTTAAAGTGTGTCAGATCCCGAATACACAAACCATGTTGAAAGTAAAGGCAATCAGTAATCGTGGGTGAGTCATAAATATTACTAATTATAGCGAAAATAATTCTCCACGGAAATATCTTCGAAGCATAATGAAATATATTTCTAATATGCTCGTTCTTTTTATATCGATGTAATTTGCTTGAAATAGACATGTTCTTGGAAACCAATGGTAATGTATTGTATACTACATCTGCTTCTACAAAATACCCTGCAAGCCACCTCAGGGGTGTGTGGCAGGGGGTGAGTAATCACCAACATAAATTACACTATATCCTAAAGTTAGTGTAACTACGACTAATTATGCATCAGCATAAATCGCTAATGCTTGTCATGAGGCGAAGCCTCACAAGCATGCAACACTACACTACAGATGTCATCAAAATGGAGAGTGACCTCAATATACATGCATTCTACAACTACACAGATGGACAGGGACTCAAGACTCATGTAGAAAACATGCTAGGCGTGCTGTTAGTATGTACTAGGTAACAGACAAGGATTCAAGTATTAGGAGTACTACCACTACTAAGACCTACACTACCTAACGACAAACCTAGATAAAAGAATACTAATCACTCTACAAGAAACTGATTGAACGTTTTTCATGACACAATTTATACGCACAAGAAAAATAGACACTCACAGGTCAATACGTGATTAGGTCGTGGTAATTGCACTCCTTTGTAGCAAAAATAGTTTACCCTAGATACTGCCAAAAACCAAAGTCTTGTACTTATGTACGAATTGTGGCTAGTTAGGTCATTTACTCCAAAGGGCTTGCATCCTTATCCGCTACCTAGTACTAACAGCACGCCGTGCATGTTTTGCGGTTTAACTCTTGTATCTCTGTGCATTTGTGTAGTGGTAAAAAGCAGTAATACAAGCAGTTTTACACTGGTAGCATGCCAACAGTGTAGAGCATCTTTGCGTAATTTCACCTCCTGACAAGTTTTAGCATGTTTTTTGGCTATTGGATCAGTAGCCGTAGTTACATTAACCTTATTAGGGTATAGTTAAATGCATGTTTTGTGATACATCACCTTGGAGCTAAACTTACTCATGGTTTCTCGTGGGGTGAACATATTCGCAAAATAAGTGAGCAATAATTGCAAACAGGGATTTGTTAACAAGATACTAGGCAAGTGCGATAATCTAGTTATGGAACTTAGCTGCTTCTCCCTTGTTAGACCTAACTATGAATACGTTACAAGATGTATGTAGATAACATAGCATCATTACTAACACTTCACACCGCTTGATATGTCCGGCATTATTTTATTTTATTTTGTTCTCTGCATGAAGTAGTATCTCGTAGCATTCATAAATTAATGGTATTAGTAATATTAACCACTAGATGTCTCTTTGGAATTATGCTGCATGTTTGTATGTTCGTTTACGTGGCACTTTTCCAGTTTCTAGTTTTACTACGCACTGTTCTCCTGACTGCTCTTTGGTCTGCGCCTAGCGGCCGGGGGAACGTGCGAGGTCCTGATTTGAACTGGGACGAGTGCTGCATGCCTGGTGTGGAATCACCCCGTGCCACACACCCTACTGGTGGCTTGCACGGTGCTTCGTAGATGTAGCTGTAGACTAGTATATTGGTATCCTTATGAGGTAGGCTTATAAACCGAGTTAGAGTTTGTGCAGCGAAGATCGGTAAGATATGAAAAAGGATGTTACGATAATTTCATTAGTGTTACAAGGTTATTTCAGAGCATGTATGGATCAAATGATTCTTATGGAAGGAATAATGAGAGACAAAAATGCATCAAAACCATTTCTATAGTACTAGCCGTGGGCGAGATTTAGGGTCTGGACTGTCGTAGCCGGGGAGTCACCAACTCCGGGCTGGATTTCCGTGCAGTGCGGGATTTACGTATAAGGTACACAAGCTACAGCTTAAGGCCTCACTTTCTTGGGGGCTTCAAAAAAAATTTCCGAGTGAGCAATGATTTAAGAACTGCAGGGTACACAGTGTATCTGTAGATTCCACTCCAGACTGGTCCCATATTGATCAGCTCACTGTTATTGTGAGGTATGTTTCACCAGATGATGGGCTCCCTATTGAACGTTTTCTAACTTTCCTAGAGATGGGTAGCCACACAGGGGAAAGTATGGCTAAGATGGCGCACAGCTACAAATGCGTGCAAAATAGATTTTAGTAAGAGTAGAGGTTAGTCATATGATAATGCTGCCAATATGTCTGGCAAATACAAGGGTATGCAAGAAATAATATTGAAGATTAAAAAGTATGCTTTGTGTATTCCATGTTCTGGTCATTCCCTGCATCTTGTTGGTAGAGCAGCAGTTTACTTTAGTTTAGCAGTGTAGTTTATTTGCAGGAAACCTTTTTGGAATTGCTCAATAAATGTATAATTTATTTTCATCATCTACACATAGAAGGGTAGTACTGTTTTCATTCTTAAAACATGATTGAAAAATTCCAAAGTCTTTGTCAAAGACTAGATGGAAAGCACATTCAATGGCCACAAGTGCAATGCTTGATAGTTATGATGGAATCATTTCTGCATTGCATCAGCTGCATATTGATACTATAGAAAAGGCGAAACAAGAAATCAAGCCATAAACATTTAGAATAAAATGGAGGAGTTTGAATTTATGATAATGATATATTTGTGGAGTTACTTGCTGGAAGAATTTCACAAGACTAGTCAATCACTGCAAGACCCCCAAATTAGTCTAGATGTATGTAGGAAATTGTATGCTTCACTTTCGGATTTTGTTAAAGGTTCCAGGGATCTTTTCAATCATTTTGAAGAAAAATCAAGGAAAACTTTCCTGATGTTGATTACAAGAAAAGCAAATAAAGAAGGCATATCAATGATGATGATGATGATGATGCTCTAGAGAGCCTTGGGCCAAGAGACAAGTTCATAATCAAAACATTTATGCCTGTGATGGATGCATTAGAACCAAGTCTGGCACAGAGGGCCTCAGTATACAATGATGCTGCAAAAAAGTTTTCACTCTTAACAAAATTAGAAGCTACAGAAGAAGAGATTCGTGAAGGAGTAAGTGCTTTATGCAAAACAAATCCTGAAGATGTGGAAATGAATCTTGTAGGAGAAGTCATGCATTTTCATCAATATGTAAGACATAGTCAAGCCAATGGTTCAGCGGAACATGATAGTCTGGCACATCAGGATCTGTATAGGGCAATGTTTAACGATCTTGTCGAATCAGCATTCCATAATGTAGAATCAATTTTGAGATTTTTTCGTAGTATGATGGTTGCAAATTGCTCTGGAGAAAGATCTTTTTCTGAGCTGAAGAGGATAAAAAATTAATTTAGAACAACAATGACTCAAGATAAATTATGCTCCCTCAGTCTAATGTGCATGGAAAGTGATAAACTACGCAGTTTATCATTTGATGATGTCATCAGTGACTTTGCTCTGGCACAGTGCCTTTTAAAAGAACTTTGTTTTTTTACCAGAGTTTGCATTT
The DNA here is from genome assembly GCA_963573305.1 of Pyrrhosoma nymphula. Classification (NCBI taxonomy): domain Eukaryota; kingdom Metazoa; phylum Arthropoda; class Insecta; order Odonata; family Coenagrionidae; genus Pyrrhosoma; species Pyrrhosoma nymphula. The sequence continues at coordinate 95,614,285 of OY754332.1, read as the reverse complement.
TTAAGTTTTTTTATGAATAATAATTATTTTAAGATAAAGATTTATTATTTCAATTTCTATATGCTTCTTAATTGTATTTCAGTTTAACACTCTAGGCATCCGAAAATCATATTTGGCACTGACATAGAATATCTGGACTTATAAAGGGCCCAATATCTCAAATAGCTTAGGACCTTATCAAGTTTAAATCCGGCCCTGTTTCCGTGTAAAGGGAATGTGACAAATATGTGTAATAGTGCTTCTAAAAGAAAGAATGAAGATGGATGTAACGACAACTCTCAAATTTAGTATTTCTGCCCAATTTAATATCCCAAATTTTTATTCGCTGCACGGAGACGAACCCATTTATACATTTTTAAATTTTAAGTTACTCCTGTCATATACGACTTCTGCGCACCGACTCTAGGACATTTGTTTTCTAAGTGGAATGTAGACTGAGCTCTCCTGAACATCGCTTTAAGTTTAACTACAGCAGGGATAAGGTTGAGCGGTATTTTTGATAATTCATGATGCGCTCATAAAATTGCTTGAGATATCTGCACAAAATCCTTAAGATATCTGCTTAAAATTCTTGAAATACCTGCAAAAGAGTAAAGTTGAGGAGTTAACATCATGTGGGTTTTCATTCAGAATGTGGGTAACTGCTACCTTGCACAGCACTGCAAGATTAACTGCTGGTAGAATAAGCCATAACATAACTTCGGTAATCCAAAGCGAGATGATTAAAAACATAGCTTGCAATATCTGCGTAAACAACTATGATAATTGCTTGGATGTGTAAATGATATAAAATATGGAAACCAAATTACCAATTTAATCTATTGTTGGAAGACATTCAATAAGGTATTAATCAAATCATTATCGAAAGATATATTTATGCGCTTTTATCGAATACTTGCCGCCCATCCCTAATTGTGACTCGCGCGCCTGGTGGCTAACGGGACTGAGCAGGGCGACGGAGCACGTCCCTGGTTCGGGAGCGCCGAGCGCACTATGTTCGTCGTGCACCAGCGCGCTTTCGTGAAAAATCCGGTGCCGAAGTTCCCGCGAAAACCCACCTCTCGCGATATTTGCGAGAATGGAGAAGAAACGACGTTTGCTCTCAATAGAGAAGCACACAACTCCAAGTGAGGTGGTTGGAGCTTTTTTTTTTCTATCGATAGATTTGCGTGAATCTTTGCATACGTGTTCGTGTTAGACCAGGGGTCTCTAAAGTACGGCCCGCGGGCCACATCTGGCCAGCAAGATGATTTTATCTGGACCGCAGAAGAATTACGCGGAAACGAGCCGAATAATTTTTGCTTGGATGGTCGCTACTTGTAAGTAATTAGCGTTTCAAAATTTAAATTCCAAGTTAATAAGATACTAAAAGTACAAACACAGTAACATTAATTGGTATTCACGGTTTTTTATTGAAAATATGAGAATTTTCTGGTAGTGTTCGTCGTCATCAACATACGATAATCTAATTTCACATACTCTGTAATTGGTAAATAAAATTTTCTGTTTTTGATATAACTCATATCTAGAGTTTCAAATTCATATATTGTTTTACTACGGCCCGCTGAAAAGTGATCAAGTACCCCTTGTAGCCCTCGTTGCGATAAGTTTGGAGACCCCTGTGTTAGACAATGATATCTATATATAAAAGTGAAAATTTTCATTTTACCAAATGGGTTTTTTTGGCAATGTAATGCTATTCTAACACGTGAAATGCTCATGAAATAAACTTCTCCATACTGCACATGAAATATACTTCGTAATAATTCGATAACATATGCACATGTTTTCAACTAACGCGAAACAATAGATTTCTTATTTTTACAATGGTCGCGGACAGATATCAAGGTGTCACGCCGAGTCGAAGATTCGAAAAAACCTGTTCAAGTGTAGTTTTCGCTTGAATTTCGAATACTGCGCCGAAAACTCAAGTTATTACATGCTTAAACAAAGGAAAAAGTGTAAAACATTATTCCTGTATAATAGCTATCTATTACGGCATGTATGGTGAGTTCCACCGCATAAATGAAATACACCTAAATGAAATGTGCACTTAGTTTTCTTTTCAACTTGCTGGAAAGTTTAATAAATTGTGCAATCAACAACCTACGATTACCGCTCGGTTCGGCTCTATCGAATTGGATAGAAAAATGGCTTGTCATTACAGAGGGCCGGTTTTAATTCCCAGTGGTAACGGAGATCTTCAGCGGAAATTCAGTGGAATACCGAAGCCTATACGGACTTAACAAGAGATTAATTCAGGTGACCCAGCCATCGTACCAACTTGAGTCCTGTGGTGCCGGGATCGAGGACCGGTAGTGGCAAAGGTTTTTCGGTGAATCACCGGTCCCCATTTGGGTGAAACGTGACGAGTACGGTAGATGCACAGTACGCCATATGTGGGATGGGACGTAAAACTTCGGACACATTGGCCCACAAGGAGTATACAGATATCTTCGTCGGGCTCGTCTCAACCTTTCCTCCATTCTCATTATAGTCCTTCTCTCATTGGCCTAGCGAAAATTCCTCAGTCTAACAGCTCCTGCGTTAGTTACAAACATTATGAATAACTTTTTAAGTACACCTAAATAATACCCTGGGAGCCATATCGAGAATGTGTGGCAAGTGGGACAACGTTTAACATATTCTACGGTCTCTAATTCACTATGAGGTTTACAATAGGTGTAGTTTTGTGATATTTAAAATTAAAAAAATGTGTCCATTTTGTACGCGCCACTTAATCACAAGGAACGCTACGGGAGTGACTTGAATCAAACAGGTATGATGATATATATATATATATATATATATATATATATATATATATATATATATATATATATATATATATGCCCAAAAATATTTGAATATTGGAAAGTAAAGCAGACAGACTTGCAAGACGAAAAAGATCTCAGCATTTTTGGTGAACTAAGGTCACTTAAATCTTTTTTTTTATTAGGCTTGACTTGCTCCCTTTGAGAATGGATGACTTTACATCCTGATTTCTCCAATTACCCAATTACCCTTTCTTCATCTTTTTCATGGAAGGTTTATTATTTATCTGACGGTTCCGTCTTGAACTTTATCTAATGCCCTAATTAGCTCTTTCTCCATGAACACCCTTATACTTCATGCATATTCTAACCTAGGCCAATCAACTACAGGAAAAAACCTTTTTTGCGACTTTCGCCTACCATTCTTCTAATCAACTGCGTTCTCATCTTTCTAGACTCAGGAATGTATACTAACAGTGTGCCAAGAGCAGTCCGTCCGTACCTGTTTTCTTCTGATATACTTAAGCGATAAACGTATTTTTGTTTTAACTGTCCATTATCTTCGAGGAATTCCCTTATCATTGACTTGTTTAAGATTTAATTCTTAACTCAATACCAACACCTTTACGAAATATGTCCACAAATCCATGTGAGTATTTCGCCAAGGGAGAGTTCTTGGCGTTTCTTCTTCTGTTTTATATCTATTTCTTCCTACATTATTTCATCCTTTTTCCCTTATTCAGCTCATTACCTCCTTTCACTCATATTTGTACACCGAAAGGGAGTTAAGATGCATTTGAGTTTTTTCTGAGTGATTATTACTATCGCCTCATCCCGCTAGAAAAGTTTCCTGATTTTATTTTCTGCTGAAATTATTGTCCCATAGAAACGATGAATTAAAAGTAGGTATTATCAATACCTTTTGTCGTATGTTAACCCGTCCACTGAATGTTAACATGTTTATCAATGAAGCACTCCCTGGGTTTCTGGTATGATGATTCATTGTTCTCATGACTGCTTTCTGGTGCTTGCCTTGCGGTCGGGGTAACGTGGGAGTCTTAAAATATGATCTGGGACGAGTTTTACATGCCTGGTTTGTGGAGTTACCCAGGACCACACACCCTGGATTTCGATTGCACGGTATTTCCTAGATGTAGAATAGTGTTTACATGCGTTAGTATTGTGACCATGAGTGGTGAGTCGGAAAAAGGACTCCTGAATATCTGGTCGACCGTCAGAATTATTTGGCAGGTATTCTCTGACCTGCTGATGCAGTCGGTGGCTGTATACACAGTAAAGCAGGTCGATTCGTCCAAGAAAAAAAGGTTTTTGGGCATTACAACGAGTCTTCAGAATTAAAAATTCTCAATTTTCCTTGTCCAATGCAGGCAAGTTACGGAACTGCAGCTAAGAACCTAAACAATGAAATGCAACGTAAGTACTTTTGCATTGAACCCCTGCGCTATGTAGAAGTGTTGAAAAGCCAGGATACTGGGCCCAGTATCCTGGCTTGCATGCACATGTATATTAAAAACAGTGTAACGTGCATTTCCACTTCATCGGCCCCCATCTTTTTCCCGTCAAAGCATTTGGATGATTGCCTTGTTCGAACGCAAAGCATTTCTCAACCACAGCATTCACCAAAAGTGAATTTAATGCAAGGTGAGGATGAAGTGGGGGCAGTGTGGGGCAGAGATACACACAATTGGATGCAAGCTGGCCCATTCTCGACGGCTATTGGCTCTTCACCGATGCGAATCAATTTTAAATTGATATACATAGTACCTTGCTCCACATACTCTAAAAAACCTCACCCCCTGCCACACACTAAAAGGTTTCGTGGCAGGGGGTGACTTTTCACTTACAATCTACATCTACGAAGTACCGTGCAAGCCACCACTAGGGTGTGTGGCACGGGTTGATTCCACACCAGGCATGCAGCACTCGTCCCAGCACACGTCAGAACCTCGCACGCTACCCCTGGCACTAGGCGCAGGCCAAAGCAGTCAGGAGAACAGTGCGCAGTTCAACCGGAAACTGGGAGAGTGATACGTAAATGAACATGCAGAACAATGCTATACACACATGTAGTGGTTAATATTACTGATACTGTTAATTTATGAATGCAACGAGATGCTACTTCATGCAGAGAACAAAATAAAATAATCCCGGAGAAATCGACCGGCGTGAAGTGTTAGTAATGATGTTGTGTTATTAAGCACAAGTGAAAATTCTACTCTACCTGTTGAGGGTGGGAGTTTCATATGATTGATCTATCGCAACTATTATGGTCCCCTATTGTGCGTGGGAAAAATGACAATTTAAATCTATCGGTTTGGCAGTCAATTTCCTTTATTTTATTCCTGTGATCGCATCTACAATACACTACGCTATATCATACAAATGTGGTTTAAACTTCGAGCAATGTTGTGTTAGAAGAAACAATTAAATGCGTGTCAACGATGTTTATTACCAACAAGCACGGCTTTCTATTCCACTAATATTTAAGAAGTCTTGCGTATTACTGTATTCTGCAACTACATAAATCAACTTTCAGCTTCCTGCAACGAGGCATATGCTTTGTAGATATGCTCACAACTGCCCTATGCGAGATTTGACCGCGACAACGTGACTCAAAACAAATACTGAAAGAGTCTCCTTTCTGTTAGTGAGTCTAAAATAAACTCAGCTTCCGCTGATGTCATGCCTCAGATGCTCGGAAACAGCAAAACGATACATGTGCTGGTGAGCATGTATACTTCCATCCAATATTTTATCCAGCCGGAGGAGACGGTATCAACGTTTTTGGTTTCCTTGGTTTTGTCACTTTTTGACATCAATAAAGGCAATGATTCGACAATAACTCTACAGCTAGAATGGTTTAGCTCCTTTATTTCATTACCATTCCTTATTCGAGGAAAATATCTCCTTTTCTCAGTTTCTCGAAAAATTGAAATTTATATGTGAGAGAAAATAATATTTTTTCTTTTTTCACCAATGTTTGCGTTTAAGCACATATGACTGCAAGTTCATGCGGCGAAAAAATATTATGAGTGGGGAGTGGAGCTGAGGGTTTTTTCGAGCTCAAAACTGCCTCCCTTCCGATCAGGCACGAACGATGAGCAAAACTATGTGTCACATCATTAGCAATCACTCGATCGTTTGTACTTTCCTATTTTTCTCAAACGAATGAACTGTGTTTTTCACTCCATTTTCGTAACCTCTATCATATTTATCGTAGTGTCTCCCAAAACATGTCCTCCTCAAGTAAAAATAAGTACTTCAAGTGACATATCTCGATAACGTCTGAGCAATGCAACTCTTAGTGTGCTCTAGTCGATGAAATCACTAAGTCCCCTCATCCTTTCTAAGAATTCATCATTTTGAAATACTGTACGATGAGAGACCTTAACGGCTGGCGTATTTTTTTAAAGTCTAGGTTTGTCGACGTGCAGTGAAGCTAATTAATAACTTGGCCATCGAAAGCTATATCAAGAATATGAGAATCTTCTCTAACATCACGCTTCGAACGCTAACTTAGAGTACCCGAGGAATTCTACGATCCCAATGCATGCATGTAAGAACGCGCTTAATCTTAAAACCTCTGCAGCGTAAATGTGCGGGCAGGTATGTTTACGGTCAAAATTCATCCTCTGCCACACACCTTGAGTTGGCTTGCAGGGAACTATATCTATTACCGGCAGTATGGACATAGGCCGATATGCATCGGACCAGATTAAAAGTGACGTTATCGGACAAGAGGTGTAATTTTCTATTAGTTATACGAATATGAACAAAATTACACGTACTTAATTCTGCCGTGGAATCACCTTAAAAACAGCTACAATGAGAACAGGTGTTATTGTTTGAAGTGAAGGGGAGGTGCGTTTTCCTGGGTTCTGGGGAGGGGGGAGGGGTAAACGCTGGTCGTTGGGGAATGGGAAGGGTTGGAGGATGGGTAGAGAGAGGGGAAGGTTGTTTGGAGTGGGGGGGCGGGAGTGGAGGCGGAGAAGGGGCAAGGTGGATTGTGGGAAGGGAAAGGTGTTCTGAGCCGTGGAAGGGGTAGATCCTCGAGCCGGTGGTGGTGGGGGCGGGGTGGAGCCGGGACCGGAGGCAGGGACCGCGGCCGGGCATTCGTCTGTGGAAGCTTGAAGGGAACGCAGGAGGAAGCTTGACTGTCGGGGACTTCGACGAGTGTTGTTGTAGGACTGTTGAGGGAGGAGAGTTGTGGAAGCCCCTTCTTCCGTCCTCGAAGGTGACCGTACACTAACAGCTCCGAGGACGGAGTCCTTGTGAAGCCCGCCGATGCACGGTGCGGCCGTGGTGCGTCCCTCTCCTGGCTCGGTGTCGTTTGAGTGCTTCTTGGTGAAGGTGCCGCCTCACGGAGGGTGCCGAGTGCTGGTGCGGACCAGCAAGAAAGCGGAGCAGGAGGGCGATGGCAGATTTCCAAGAGGTTGGTACCTAGAGTGCGAGCTGTGTGTGTAGGCGCGTGCAACATTTTTTGTACTGTGTTTATGTATTGGATAACGCCCCCGCAATTGTCAAAAAAAACCGCAGGTACTCGTGCGGAAGTTGGTACTGCGATATAAATACTTAATCCTCCTACAGCAAAAACGTTTGTGTACATCGGGAATTTTGCTTGCTGAATAGCAAGTGATAATTTGGGTCGTCGTTTGCGGTATATAGTTTTTTTTGGCGCGCGTGGGAACCCAAATTTCGCGGGTTCCAGTCCCGCCCACGGTTTGGGCGCTGTGCATATCTTATGATTAGGATCTTTGCTCCTTAGGCGTGATGTAAAACATAGCTTTTTGATCACGTAAAACCTAAACATTAGTACTATCTGCTACTACTTTTTTGGCTTCCCTCTTCTAGCGCTCGTATTCCTCACGTGAGAGAGCGCACCACAATTCCAATTCCGGCTGGGAAATTATATCTCGTGCTCATGTTTTCTTGAACTAGCTAAGGTTTGTCTTTTTAGATGGGATTAGGGGTTCGTAATTTCGTCTACCGCCCTCAAATGGGCGGATTTGTTGGTTGCGGATCTTTGCGGAGCCAAGCGTTCAGTTTTCCCGGGAAGTGCGCCGTGCGCCGGCCGGCTAGCTAGACGTCGAGTCGCCGTCTCGTTGGACGGCGGCGTTACCTGTAGGGAAGTGATGCGCATGCTTTTCCTTTAACTATTTGGACATCCAATGCGTCTTTGAAGGATAGAACATGGAACTGTTGACGTGACTACTTAGTCCAGCTCCATAGGCGAGGCTGGAATTGGTCCATCCTCTCTGGAAAATAATTTTTAGCCCAGAAGAGGACATCATACCAAATTCCGGTAGGATTTGAGATGAACAAAGATTGCGAAGCGAGACCCGTCATAATAAATTGAGATTGTGGAAGAGTTATATTGTCTATTTCGTAAGTTGATCAAAGACTCATATGGTGCATACTTTATTTTTTGTTCCGCATTCAACGGCAGCAGTTACCAGCAAATGCGTTTATGTGAAAACACGTTTGCTGTTGAAAGTTTCAGTTGCCAAATTTTCTTTGAACAAAGATCTTTACTCAAAATGTAAGCACATCTGTGCGGACTACTCATCTATGACGCTACCAAAAGTACGACAATCGCACGAGCATTTGTCATCTCCGGAAAACTTGTGTATCGAATCTCTAATGAATGAATGCGCGTTAGGTATTCCACGGCTATTTAATTGACTTTTAATATGTTTGCTCGAGGTGGGAAATATACCCCTTCGTATATTTCTCACCTTGCATGCATAAATAAACCTGCACGTTGGACGGCGAGTAACGAAATTATCGTAATTTAAACGTGCTTAGGTTTAGCCTATGCCTTTCTGTGTTAAGTCAGGTCGGTCGTTTCGAATTGCCATCGGTTGCCAACGTTAGACATGGTAGCAATTCGGTGTGGTAAATAGAGTATTACTTCCCATTCCGAAGTTCCGGATTCGAATCTCAGCTGTGGCGGAGATTTTACGGAGTCATCTCCTCCAAGCGCCTTTCATTTTACCGTAATGCCGACGCCGGGTTTCTCTCCAAACTTCTGTTAGACCTTCCCTTGCCAAGCATATCTTTCCCTTGGTGCAAATGACTTCAGTTGTCTATTTGGCCTCGAGCAAACCTAAGGAACGGAGTAAAATCAGTTGCAGAAGGTGCGTGTGAGAATTTTGTCGAGATTGCGCGCACGACGCGGGAAACCCGTGTTGATTCATTCTTCGTCTTTTCATGCTCCGAGGATTAAGGGTGCACGAGGGTTCGTGGTCAAGCGAGACCCGAGCATCCGGGGATCGCCCCCTTACCGCCCGCCGCGATGAGGTCTCCGGCCAAGGGGACAATGGTTCACCCCCGGCGACAGCCCACCCGGAGTTTGTGAATGGAGGAAAAAGCGTGTTATCTGCGCAAAGCAAATCCCCCCATTGAGTTCACCTCTGCAAAATGGGCAATGGAAAGACGTGTTTTCAATTGTTTTGTGTCAGGTGGAGTAAGAATGGGATTTAAATAGATTCTATATGCCTACGTGGAATCCTTTTTGCCAATGCTTTCGAAATCTGTTGCCGTGAAGTGGGAATCTTAAGGTCCTCTTTGCGGTAACGAAGCGTGGTGAGAGTGAATGTATTTTTTGCCTGTCTGCGTAGGGCCTTAACAATGCGAGGACGTCCAGTCGTGTGACTGAGATGAGTGCTCTTTATCACGAGTTATGTGAACGAGGCTGTCATAGCCAGTGCAGGTATAAACTTATTAGCGCTAGGGTGACTTACTCATCCAACTTTTGCCTCCGTTAGAACGCCGGGAAGGCGTTTCTATATTGCTGCGAAAGAAAAACTCTTCTATATCTACAGTACGGACGCTGACGGACTGTTAGACGAAAGTATAACTATTTTGTATTTTTCATTGTTGGTCCGTCTCGTTGGTCGCTTGCTATGCAAAAATACTGCCTTGCAAGCCGCCTCCGGGGCTTGTGGCAGGGGGTGTAAGGATTAAAGCCGTAAAATTTAGGGGAGGGAGAAAAGAGACTTAGGTGGATGAAGACTTTTATTCCAATGCGTATAGTTCGAGCAAGTATCGCTTTGCTCTTGATAATCTACATCTACATATACAAAATACCCTGAAAGCCACCTTAGTGGTGCGTGTTAGGGGGTGAGTATTCACCAACTAGCATTACACTACACCCTAAAGTTAGTGTAACTACGACTAATTATGAAATATAATTTATCGCTAATGCTTGTCACGAGGTTCATAAGCATGCGCTATACCACAGATATGCTCACAATGGAAAGGGACCATTCATATATATGTATGTTGCAACTACACAAATAATAATGGTACGAGGGAGGAAATAATTTTCGCACCGGTGTGGTCAATAGATTTTCTTTAAGTTTGCCTCTTTCGTAAGGCCTACAGGTGTTGGAGTGGAGTAAAGTGATATGCTCCGTGTTAACCTGACGTCCGGGAGATATTAGTTTTCAAGTAACCTTATCCTAGTGCGTAGCAGAGTGGCTATGATTGTGTCCCCTGGTCACGTGTGGAGGGAGTCATGCGTGTCGGTTACCTAGCAAGTGCTGAAAGTGTAATACGACAATTATTTAGTTCGAATCGGAAAGAATCCTTTTTTGTTTGTAGTGGACCGTTTCGGGACGTATTCGGGGGTGTTTTTCAGTATTCTCTGTGGGATACATGAGGCTGACGCCTCGCGGTTACCCTCGCATCAACCGATCAGCCACGTTTAATCATAAATACTTGTACTCCCTGCCCGGGCTTTCTCGCGAGCGGAATTCCTTACCCGTTCAAGTGCGTTTGGAAAGGATAAGGATTTATGAGGCCGAGTGATGTCTTTTCGACTCAGGAATGGCTCGTTTGCATCAATGGAGGAGATTTTTCCATTCACCGTACGGATAAAAGTCTGGATAACTTCATATAACACCGCGGAAAATGCTCGATCTCCCCTGTTTTCTGAGAAACAAAGGAAACGCATTGAACTTCGGTTCCGCATTTCCCGTCCGTCGTGCGCGGGCGCATGAAAAAAAACCGTCAACACGGCTGACAAATACCCATTTCCCGCGCGTCGGTTACGCAAACGATGGCGATCCTTCATGCTCAACGCGATGGGCATGTAATGAGCGGCGATCGGTGACTGCTGCTCAACAAATAACGACAGGGTACGGCTTCTTTGGACACCGGAGGCTTAGCGTAACATATAGCCGGGTAGGGAGCGTGGAGGGGATGCTCTGGAGCTTTGTCAAAACAATGCGTGGATAATACTTTCCATCAGTTTACAAATTAATATTTGCCGATGCGTATGGGTTGGCGGTCGGCGTCTCGCTTTCAAAGGCGGCCGGTCCCTGACCGCCTCTTCGTCCGCCGAGAGAGTCGCCCGTAGTCTCGCCGTGACGGCAAGCCGCAGACGCCCCAGACATTTATTTACATTCCCCCGAATCACTCCACTGTATCCACGGAAGTCGCCGTTTTCATTTCGGCATATTAAAAAAAATATGGCTTCGTATCGTGCCATTATCTCACGTTCCGTTCGTTATGAGACAGTGTCAGTCTTCAGTCTGCACTGTACCACGTAAGCCACCTCAAGGGTGTGGCATGGGGTGAGCTTTCACCAAAGCATATAATACTCTTTATGTGCCAGTTTTGAGAGCTACGAATATTAATATTAATTCTGATGATGCATAAATGCATAGACACATATGAACTGCGGAAGCACGCCAGCGAGTACCAATACAGAGGATAATGATAAAACCTCATGGTCTCCAATATTCCCGAGTAAGTGAAAAAGTCCGTTCGTCAGCTAACTTCGTAAATTGTACACCCCTAAACAAATTCGCAGCATTTCGGGGTTAACAAAATCTTTTTGACAACGTCATTTGACACTTGCATGCCTAGTGTAGTATTGCATGCTTGTGAGGCTTCGCCTCATGGCAAGCATTAGCGATTTATGCTACATCTACATATTACCCTGCGAGCCACCTCTAGGGTGTTTGGCAGGGGGTGACAAGTCACCAAAATGCAGCATGCAAGCGGACCGCCACATGCACACCGCACGGTCATGAATATTAAGGATACTAACCAATTCCATCATTAACTAAAAACCATCATGCAGCATGCAAGAGAATCCCCACATGCACGCCGCACATGTACGATGACACATTATATTCTACATGCTACTTAAGAGGGCAATCTGCCTATGAAGCTAGAACATGCAAAACATGCTGTTAGAAACACCATAAAACTCCGTAAACATGCTTTAAGAAATACATAAGTTAGTAAGCTACACTACCAGTCAACTAATCTATTTCTAAGTCCTTACACAGCCGTTATAGTCTCTTATCGCTCGCGGATAAAACGACATTTTAAATCTATCTGTTCTACAGTCTATCTCTTTTATTTTATTTTTATGATCTAATCTACCATAGTACGTTGGTGGTCGTAAAATATGATCAACTTCGTCGGAAAATAAACTACTCTTGAATTTACATAATAGATTTAGTCTTGTTTTCAATCTACGGTCTGACAGTGATTCCCATCCGAGTTGTTCTAAGAGGTCAGTAACACTAACAAGATTATCGTAACGGCTTTTCACGTACCTGGCTGCTCTTCTCTGTACACGTTCTAACTCTGTTTTTAAGCCTGTTTCATGAGGATCCCAAACACTAATGCATAATTAGTCGTAGTTACACTAACTCTAGGGTATATTGTAATGCATGTTGGTGATTACTCACCCCCTGCCACACACCCCTGAGGTGGCTTGCAGGGTATTTGTAGATGTATATGTAGTGTTGTAATTTCACTGTAGATCTCTACATCTACAACATACCCTGAAAGCCATCACTAGGGTGTGTGGCAGGGGGTGGGTAGTCACCAATATGCAATACATTATACTCTATTTAGGTCAATGTAACTACGACTAATGATGCATTAGCAGAAATCGGTAATTCTTCATCTTGCGTTCCCTTCACTAAGTTAAAAAAAATTGACAGCCTCTACTGGCTCTAATAAGAACTGGATGTATATGCTCAATCAACCAACTCGTGTAGTTCCAACTTTCACTGCATAATATAATGTTCTGGTGAAAAGGCACCTGCTGCGAGAATGAGGTAATGCGGCACTATGTAGACCGGCGACATTATTTTCCTAAATTATCGCTCTGTTCATCTTGGTTAGCAACGAGATAGCATGTCGCAATTGGCTTCACTTTGCCACACCATTCTTTATTATCTGTGTGTACTGTGTAGTTGTAAAATACATTAATAGTTGGAATAACATTGATAGTGCATTGCGTGTTGTTAAAGACAAATACGACGGTGGAAACGTACCACATTGTTTAGCAACTCCTAGTGTAAATTGCCAGAATCCATTCCCATCCGATGCAAAGAGTGGAGAAACAGATGATTTATCGTAAAAGTTAGTATTCCGCCCCTACCAAAAAAATATGCATCTTGACTGGGTTTAGTCCATCTAAAAAGCTTTTTCGTTCAGCCCACTCCCGTCAGCATCGTGGTGAAATTGATATTACCTGACTCCTTGCGACGTCTTAATTACATATACAGCTTATTACAATAAAGTGATGCCGGGCACTTCTGCTCGCATGGTTGGCGTGCCATAAGTTGGTCAATGTGTATTAGAGGGGTAATTTGACATCGCAGTGGACCAGGAGGGAGGTAGAGGGATTCGGGTTCCGACGCAACCGAACTGTGCAGTGCGGGCTGAGAAAATGGGGAAACTTATTTTGAGGGTGAGGGAATGAACAAATGATTATAGAGGCCTGGTCTGAGGTCTGAAATCATCCTTAATTAAGGTTGGGCGAGTGATTTATGGTTATATTCAGACTAACGTGAAACTTTGCATACATCTTCTCATTAGTGATACCTATTGATAATAGTAAACATATTGCACTACACCGATTTGGTTTTTTGGTAATTTAATGCTATTTCACGGGTAGCATTACAGCACATGACATACATTTCGTAATTAATAATTCGATTACATGTGTACAGATTGTCTTCTAAACGCGGAACGTACAACATTGTTTAGCAACACCTGATGGTAATTGCCAGAATTCATTCTCATCCGATGCAAAGAGTGGAACAACAAATTATTTATCGTAAAAGTTAATATTCCGCCCCTAAAAAAATATGCATCTTGACTGGGTTTTGTTCGTCTAATCACCCTCGATGATTTTTTTTGGACAAAACAGGGCTACAGCATAACAAATATCAAGGTATCACGCCGAGGCCAGTATTCGAGAAAAAACATATTTAATGCATAAACAGATTCACTTCAAAGAATTGTGGTCCAAGAATGTTTTTCGGATTACTTAAAAAATATTACAATATCCAGCCAACGACTGTCATCAATGAACCACGATTACCTCTCCACCCACTTTCACCAATTATTTGCACACGCACCGCGTTCGGGCCTCCTGAAGCCCTTTCGAGTCTTGCTAGCCAAGGAATGTTGCGGTGTAGTGGGTACCTGAGTTATGAGCCACGCACCATGGTGTCCCACTCGGTGCATCGTTCATGTTGGTGTGGGGCAGGCTGGCAATTGATTTCATTCTAGCATTAACGAATGGTGAATGGATGAGAGGTATTTCATTTTATGCATTTCACGTTTATAGGTGGAAGAAGGTAATATTTAGTGACATTGGTGAAGGTACGAGTCAACAGGTTCGGTATGGAAATGATTAGAAAAAAATTGAGTCTTCGTATTAGTTTAGAGAGGAAAAACTTGATGTGATGTAAAACTTTGCAGCTTGGTTTAAAAGATAAATGTTTGCAGAATATGGGAAAAAAGCGTTTCGCAAGTTGTGACACGATTCCATTGAATGTGTTCAAAGAAATGATTCATGCGCCGAGTTTGACGGTCTAGAAATAATGTCCATGGTATATGCCAGAAAATCCGTTCATGAGAGGCAAATGGATGAGAGGTATATCATTAATTCCATGTTTCTCGGTTGAGGAAGGTAATATTTGGATCCGTCCCCCTCTCACAAACCCTTGAGGTAGAACTTTTTGGGTAATGCTCAGCTTGGCTAACGAAGCAGTCAATTGTAGGAAAAGAGCGACATGGCGCTATAAATGCGCATGATACGGGTGAAAACGAAAATGTTCCGTTCTCACATCGTGAAGTTCGGCGCTACTGCCTGAAAATTGAAAAAAGATTTAAAATTGCCGTCCATGTTGTGAGAATTTGCTCAAAGACATTGATGTTTGATCACTTTGTAATGCATATAGTTTGAGAAATGTGGTGTTGTATAAAGGTTTACGGAAAAGATAAGATAGGTAAGGTGAAAGTTGTTATGAAGGAGGATTAGAGAGAGACACTAATACAGCATGTCGACTCATCTGCTACGCGGTTACCACTTAACGCAATTAATTCGTTGCTAGAAAGCGACATCACAATTAATATTTATCTTAACTACATGGGCTTCATTGATGTCTTTTCATGCGATCACTGGCGTCACAAACAGCTAGTTGAAATTTATATCCCTTCATTTGCATAATACATTCGATAAGTTGAAAGTGAGACAAAGAAAAAGTTGGGCGTCAGAACATTCTTGAAATTAGCATTTTTTTCGTGATTTCACGTGAAAAGTGGAGGAAGGTTTATTAGTTATTGCATTAATTTTGTAGATGTAGATTAGTTATTCGCTAGTGTGAGGAAGTTGCGGTTTTTCATGAAAATTCGTTTATTTCCTTGATTGGTATATGGATGTAGCTTACGCTTTAGGTTAGACAGCCTTAGGTATGGAATTGAAGTCATTATGATCGGTTTAGTGAACTATTTATCGGAAAGTGTTTCATGGAATGACTACTGCAGTGTAACCAGAATTTTTATGTAGTTATGTAATTTTTATGTAAAACAAATGTTATGTGGCCCGATAGGTTTTACTAACGGTATTCATTTCTATTATCTTAAAGGCATGTAGTACATGCAGAACTGGCGAAGTAAGTCTTTCGCCAGCACTTGTTTCCATTCCAGTCAGGTAATACAGCGTGTTTCCAGACTCAATGGAGTGTCGGACAACTTATCAATGCTCGCGCCGTAATCTCTCTTACTTTTTACGTAAAGGGAATGGATTTATTTACCTTGACGTCATCTTTTGCCTTATTAGCAATAGGGCTATTTTTATCTTCTCAAGCGTAATTTCTGCACTTGCTCTTGCAAAACTCGTTGGACCCTCCTCGAACTATGAAAAATGAACTCTGGAGCACCCAGTGTGCCTTTTGGTCGCTAAAGGGACATGAACATTCACCTGTAGGCGCCTTATGAAGTAAAATGTTTATGTTTTCTATAACTTTGATGTTATTAGTGGCATTCTCCAAATTTACTTTTTATATTTTGCTTTTCGAGTTCGACGTTAATTGTAATGTGTAGGACCTTGCTATGACGGTGAAGATCCTCCACTCGTGGACAAATTTATCTATATGTTGCACTGATTATATATTAGAGCAAGTGAACTAGATTGTAACTGGCGTGTTTCCACAAGTGTTGGTAATTTTCTTTGGTTGAAATTTTTCCTCGGTTCCCCTGCGGTTACCTTGCGAGCAACGTGGCATTTAAGTGGAGATTTAATAACGTTCCATCTCCATTGGGAGCATATCTGTAGTGTAGTGCATGCTTGTAGATTCTCTATAGATTGGAGGAACTTCTATAGATTGGAGTACCTACAGTTATATATTAGGGGGAAGAGACAAAGATATATGCGAGTCACTCTGTACACGTTCTCATCAAATCCCCTACATCAGATAGCTACGACGCCTAACAGAGGGGACAATATTCTTGATTTATTGGCAACAAATATACCGCAACAAGTAATTAAGGTAAACACTGTTGAGGGCATTAGTGACCATAGAGTAGTTACCGCAAAGTTCTCTTTGAATATTATTCAAAGTTTTAAACAAAGAAGAAAGTTCTACATTTAAAAAAACCCGATGTCATGCATTCAAGAGTCATCTAAATATTCTCTTCCCGACTTCCAGGAATCAAGCGTAAAGTTAGCCACGGAGGGTAGTTGGAAAGCTTTCCTTTCGATCGTTCATTCGGGGATCAGAAAATATATTCCAAGTAAAGTAAAAAAAGAGGGCAGCGAACCAAGATGGTACAATGCAGAAGTGAGAAAATCGTTAAAGCGTCAGAGAGTATGCCGCGCCAAGATGAAAAAATTCCGTAGAGATGTCCACTGATGATCAAATTTAATAATTGAAAAATACAAATTTACTAGAGCCACTAAAAAGGAAGCATTTTATAATGCATTCATGGATTTAAAAGAAAAACATTATTAGAACAGTTACAGGACAACCCAAAGGCATTTGGTCATACGTAAGGGAAGTTCAAGGCAATAGGTCAACAGTTATTCCACTACGAAACGAAACGGGCGAATGACTAACAAACAGTTCGGACTAAGCCAACTTATTAAATTCCTACTTCCAAAGTGTGTTCACCGAGTCATCACAGATTACATCCGTAAAGGTAAATGATCACTTCCAGCAATAGATGCCGCCTATCAATATTTGCACTCACGGAATAGAAAACTTGCTAAAATCTTTAAGTCCAAATAAATCCCCAGAACCTGAAGAAATTCCTGCCCGCGTGTATAGAGAATTAGCTTGTGAAATAGCACCCTACTTGCAGAATACATTTACTAAATCCATCAACGAACACAAAGTACCCATGTACTGGAAAATTGCAAATGTCACTCCCATATTCAAAAGCGGTGATAAGGAACAGCCATCGAACTACATACCGATATCTCTCACATCTATCTCTTGCAATGTCCTTGAACATATAGTTGTAAGATCAGTTATGAGACAACTCGCTATGTAGAACTTGTTACCACAAACGCAACACGGATTCAGAAAGGGAAGATCTTGCGCAAATCAATTAGCACTTTTTTCCAACGATATTTTAGTCTCGGGTGAACATAACGTTCCAGTTGGTGCGATTTTTCTTGACTTTAAAAAGGCAATTGATAAAGTTTTCCAGATTAAGATACTCATGAAATTAAAACCCTACGGTTTAGACGACGACGTAATGTCCTGGATTAGGGATTTCTTAAGCAATCGCGTGCAAAGGGTTCTATTAAATGGCACTATCTCTAATGAAGTAAAAGTCACATCGGGTGTCCCAAGGGAAGTGTTATAGGTCAACTTCTGTTCCTTTTGTACATATACGACATCGGTCAAACAGTTGGCAGTAAGCTTAGAGTATTTGCAGACGACGCAGAGGTGTATAGAGAAATTCGTAGCCTTAATGATACGGAAGTGCTAACTAAGGACCTCGAGGCAATACAGGCATGGTTCGATGCGTTTCAGTTAGAGTTGATCATGAAAAAATGCGATGTTGTGAATTTTTGGAAAAATGGTTTCTGGTAACAGCTATTGCATAAACAACAGCAAATTATAGACTGGAGAATCGGTTAAATATCTCGGAGTTAAACTGACTAATAATCACTCGTGGATTAAACATATTCGAGAAATTACCGGTCAGGATAATCGTAAATTGGGATTTGTTAAAAGAGTACTTGGCAAATGCGACGATAAAGTTAGAGAAATCAGCTACTTCTCCCTCGTTAGACCCCACTTAGAATATGCCGCCAGTATTTAGGATCCTTATGAGATAGGCTTGGAAACTGAGTTAGAACGCGTGCAGCGAAGATCGGCAAGATATGTTAAAGGCCGTTATGATAATCTCGTTAGTGTTACTGACCTTTTACAGCAACCGCTTCAGACCGTCGATTAAAATTTAGACTCAATCTATTATGTAAGTTCCAAAACAGTCTATTTTCTTACGACGTTGATAATATTTTACGAAATCTGACATACTACGGTAGATCAAATCATGAGAATAAAATTAGGGAACTAGACTGCAGAACGGACAGATTTAAAATGTCATTTTTCCCACGAACGATAAGGGACCATAACTTCTGCTACTGAGACTTTTATCTAGGTTTGTCGTTAGGTAGTGTAGCTCTTAGAAGTAGTAGTACTCCGTAATACTTGAATCCCTAACTGTTACCTAGTGCTAACAGCACGCCGTGCATGTTTTCTACGTAAGTCTTGAGTCTCTGTCCATTTGTGTAGTTACAATATACATATATATTAACGGTCCATCTCTATTGTGATAATATCTGTAGTGTAGTGGTGCAGGCTTGTGAGGCTTCACCTCGTGACAAGCATTAGCGATTTATGCTAATGCATAATTAGTCGTAGTTACACTAACCTCAGGGTATAGTGTAATGCATGTTGGTGATTACTCACCCACTGCCACACACCCCTGAGAAGGCTTGCAGGGTATTTTGTGGATTCGAGGCTACACCTCGTGACAAGACTTAGCGAGTTATGCTATTGCATAATTAGTCGTATTTTCGCTAACTTTAGGGTATAGTGTAGTGCATTTTGGTGACGACTCACCCCCTGCCAGACACCCCTGAGGTGGCTTCCAGGGTATTTTGTAGATGTGGAAGATTAGATACCAACGCGACCGCCGTGCAGATAATCATTTCGGAGGACATAACGCATTTTTGAGGCACACGGAAGTCGCTGTGGTAGTGGCTGCCTACGAATTTCCCATACTTCACGGTGACAAATAGCGACTGCGTTATTATATGCAGATGCGAGCCTATTCGAGGCAGCCTCTCTCCGTTCGTGTGACCCCTACACATCGCATGATTGCGACGCCCACATCCGTAAGTTTCCAGTTTTTCGCCCCTATTCTCGGAATCTTCACCTGACGTAGCCGGGGAAGAAGGGAGCAGCCACGGGGAGCGGACTCGGGCTCCCCCGCGAAAATCGCAGCACCTGCCAGTGCGAGGGCACCGCTTTCGCGTGGGTCGGCAAGCATCGTCATTCCGGGCGTGGAATCGAAAATTGGTCGTGTGTTACGCACTTTTCGGGCCGCCTATGAGTTCTGATCAATTGTTTCTTTATCCTCCGCAACGTAATGTTATAAAATTTGTGAATCAGCATGGTAAAATTTGTCGAAGGAACTCAAACATATACATAAGTATTTTGTAGATGTAGAAGTGGTAACACACACTCATGTGGCTTTCACGGTACAACGTAGATGTAGATAAGTGAGCCACGTATTTGGCGAAAACATTTTGCGAGGGAAAAGTAAACGGAAAAGGAAGGAAAATTGTATGGAAAGAAATCGTATCATTAGTTGAGAATCAATTGATATATCGCTTGTAATGCAAACAATATAGTTAAATGACGTTGTTGTACTTCTGGGAAGGCGAGCCTGATGTTACCGTTAACAGGGCCCAGGATCCGGAGCCTGCAGTTCACGTGGTACGGTTCCATGTATTAACAACGGCGTTAACGCCATTGTTGGCATCATTGCACAAGTACTTAGGTTTGCCACGCGACGATGTCATTGCCATTGAAATGCATTGTCGGTTTTCTCCGCAGGGTGGCACATGGCACCAATGCTTATTTCCTGCTCTGATGTAATCTCCGAATCATTTTTTTCGCCCCTTCACGAAAGCACTATTCACAACTAACTCCAGCCGCGTAGAATTGGTAGATTTTCAAAGGCGCACGTTGTTTAGCCGAATGGCTGAATAATGTCAAGCACTTTGCTCTCTACATCATAATATTGGTAGATCTCATGGAAATCGGATTCTGTCCTTGCCTTTAACTTAAGCGGAGTATTCTGCTATAGAGGAGCATAAATTCCAAGTCCAAAATAATAGATTGTTTTCATGGGCTGAGTAAATTAATGGGTTAAAGCGCTATGCCGGAAAACTGTGTGTCTGGTCTCGCATTCCAGTCCAACCGCATTACTTTGCATTTCACACGGTCACGCATTCATTAAGTTGACAACTTGGGCTGGTATTTGGGGTTAAGGTGCTCGAAATCCAGATTTTATCGGCCTCCTAACTGCTAGGCTATGCCATGCTAACCAGAAAGGTGAGCCTGAGGTCATTTGCACCGGGGCGGATAGGTGGCGGGTATGGTGAGTAGGATTTTTTAGGAAATGGTAGAAGCGTGGGCATATATTCTCTGCTTGTATAATCGATAGATGCCGAAGGGCCAAAGTTTTTAAGTCCATCGGACGGCTACAGCGTTATACTGTAAGTGCTTTTCACACGCGCTTAGACGATAGCTCTCTTTGTGCGGGATCGAACCCGGGAACTCAGCATGCAAAGTCGTGCTAGCCATTGCAGTTGCCACATCTCCACCGGGCCTGCGGTGAAAGGAGAATGGGCGGGTCATTTTTGTAAGTGATCGCAGAATTACTTTTCAAAGTTTGGTGATTTTAACGACTGGCCTGCCGATGCATGCCTCTCAAATAAGACAAAACCTATTTTATCCTTGATCTTCTTCAATTTAATTTGATGTTCGCATCATTTCTTCCTCGAATTAGTCCACAAGGATTTTCAAAACGTCGCCCGAAACGAAATAATTAGTCATTTTCGCCGTCGGTGTGTAAGACCGTTATTGGGATGATTACATCGGTGTAACGTTAAACATTTATGCTGGCAGACATTAAAAAGCATTGAAAGACCTTACACAACTGCATAGTTGTCAAAGACGGATTAGTTTCCTTAGTAAACTAGATAAGGTTCAAATTCAGTATAATTAAATTAAAGTGTAAACTATAATGAAATACCTTCTTTTGCCTTTGAAAACCTTAATGCGTACCGTGGCCACTCCCTTGCGTTCGTAAGGCAGACGAAAGGATAAATTCAATGTCTTAAGTACCACTAAGAATACAATCGCTGCATTAGTAGATCACAAAGAACTGACTATAATGATGATAACTAGAATGTTTGACTGTGTCTGGAAAGAAAATTATTTTGCTTGCCGTTCCTATTATCAAGTTGGGATGTATTAAAGGAGTACTAGGACAATGCGACGAGAAGGTTAAAGAGCGATGTTATTTTTCACTCGTGAGACCTCACTTTGGAGTTTGCCGCTAGCATATGGAACCCTTACGAAGTAGGACTATTCTCAGAAATAGATCGAATGTAAGGGAGAGCAGCAAGATTTATAAAAGTTGTTGCAATAAACTTAGCAGTGTTACCGAATTGTCGAAGGAATTAGGGTGGGAATCTGTGGCTGATCGAAGGGAGAAATACAGGTTAAATCTTTTCCGCATGCTCGGAGCAGACAGTTTTTTGCCGGACGTTCAATATATATTGATAGAGCCAACGTACTACGGTAGAAGCATTTACAGGAATAAGATAAAAGAAATACTGCAGAACCGATAAATTGAAAGTGTCATTTTTTCCACGTACAATAAGGGTACATAATAGTTGCGATAGATCAATAATATGAAACTCCCACCCTCAATAGGTAGAGTAGAAATTTTCACTTGTGCTTGATAACATTGCATCATTACTAATACTTAACACCGCTTGATATGCCCGGCATTATTTTATTATTTTATTTTTTTCACTGCATGAAGCAGTATCTCGTAGCATTCAAAAATTAATAGTATTAGTAATATTAACCTCTAGATGTGTCTTTAGCATTGTACTGCATGTTTGCGTGTTCATTTACGTAGCACTCTCCCAGTTTCTAGTTTGACTGTGCACTGTTCTCCTGACTACTTTTTGGTCTGCGCCTCGCGACCAGGGGAACGTGCGAGGCCCCGATTTGTGCTGGGACGAGTGCTGCATACCTGGTGTGGCATCACCCCGTGCCACACACCCTAGTGGTGGCATGCACGGTACTTTTACTTACAGGGTACTTGCGATGTAGATATCTGCATGTTGCTTAAAAAGTTATAATAGTTGTATTACGTGCATATTTTTCATCGGGAATGTGTCAAATTAAATTTTCCGTATGATGGATAATAAACACCATTATATATAACGAACCTTGGATCACATAAGGTATATTAATAATGACCAATTTTTGTGACAGCTCGCCTTAGTAGCTACATAAAAGCCGTGCCGTGAGAAGCATATCGTCCCGGTTAACGGAAATGAGTAGGTAGAGTGGTCGCTGAAAGATGATAATTGGTGCAAGTGCTTTATGATTCGGACGGATGCCATGTGTTTCTATTTAATATTGTGCCTGCTGTGTAATTTAGTTAAAAAATGGGGAAGAATTACGCGAAGATGGTTACCTAATGCAAATGAGCCTCGAGTATATACAAAGTATACCTTTTATATTAAAAACGAATGAACCTCTGTTATTATTATAAAAGTAAATACACTATTCTTACGTTGTTTTTAAGTCCATGCAATTGATAGGCAGGAAATGCAGAATACAGGGGAACCAGGTATTACTTTTTTACAAATGTATGAAATACCTAATGTGAGAAATGTGCCAGAATGGCTTAGGCTTCATGGAAACGTTTAACGGAAGCGAATGTTTTCCCCCTCAAGCAATTCAAAAATCTTCAGGGCTCTTAGTGTTTACTCGCCACTATCAAGGTTATTCTGGATGGATAAGTATGGAAATTCGCCAAGTAATACCATTCCCAGCTGCCGTTAAAGTTAAGCTACCTCTTCCTGGCCCGAGCAGCTAGAATGAAAAGTTAGGATTAGCGTTCATCACACGTGAAATGACGCATTTTTTAATTTTCAGTCAATGTCCTCTGTAAACATCAATCACGCCCTTCCATTCTAAAGCACTCCCGCACCACCAGATCGCTTATCAACGTCACAAAATCAAACTCTTTAGTGACGTAGCAATCCGTGTAATAGCAGCGCGCGGCCGCCATCTCCCTCTGGCCCCTCGACTGGTGGCGACACGGCGGCCTGCGGCGGAGACAGCGAGCGAGGGGTCGGCTGGCAGTGAGCCCCGATACGCTGGCATCCATGCGTTAGGGGACCAGGATCAAGACCTGTTCGGTGGATTGATGCCATATTTCATTCGGCGCTCAGAACACCTTGTCACCTATCATAACCTTTATGGTGGGAACACAAAACTTGTTTCGTCTTTACTATAGCGTTAAGGGAGGATAATCGATTATGCGTCGTGAATGTGTGTATTACGTGCCTATTCCATTTGATTCGTATTTGACTAATATTTCTATGACTACGTTGTAAACATGCTCCTCATTGCATTGCGCGATAGGCAATTATTACTCACAAGATCTCATGTGTCTCGTAAGTATTCAGCTCTTTTCTCTTCACGTTGGTATATATTTGATTCAAGTACTTTTATGTGTAAATGAAAGTATTTGATACAATTTTGTGAAACGCTTTGGAATAGTAACCTCTCTAGTTTGTCCTTGATTCCTAGAAACAGTATCTCTCTGCTAAAAGTCAATTTATGCAATAGGTCTGCTGTTTGATTGTGCGCATCCTTGCTTCGACGGTAATACTGTTCTAATAACCATAGTGTCTGGATTTCATCGGAAGTATTGCTTTACGTGTACACTCATTAGCGGTTAATTTTCGAAAGCGTGTTCAAAATTCTGTCTCCTAGGGATTGGCTCCTACATCTAACGGCTGTATATATCAATATTTGCCGAGTGCTGCGACATAGCTTTCAATCAACGGTTTCTCCCTTACAGCGCATACCTATATTTCTAACTGGATTTTAGCGTAGCGTTGACGTTGTCGGTCACGAAATTGCCTCCATTACATCTCTAGGTGAATCATGTGAGCACATTTGCTCTATTATTCTTGTCGCTGAGGTTTACAGTCCTATTATTTGAAGGCTACCTGTCAGAGGAGGGCTGCGCTGTAATCATGTAAGTTATTGTGGACTTTTTGGGACACCAATGCAATCACTTTCCCCCTGCCACACACCCTTGAGGTGGATTGCAGGGCATTTTGTAGATGTAGATGAAAACTTATCCCTGAATGTAATGATTTCCATAAATATTTCTAGTCTCGTTCCGTTACGAGGCCGTATTTCATTATCATTAATGGGAATTATTGCCGCGAAAATTCTACTCATTATGGCTGCGTGGTCACATTTAAACGACTAATTTCCTTAAAAAAATTGCTCCACTCAGGTAGACTCTTTCAGTTTGGATATGCGCTAATGGTTTTGTAAGAGTTAATTACAGTGTTATCAACTCAGCAAACGCGTTAGATTTAGGGTTTTTTCGTTTTCCTGTGTCACACCGATACTTGTCGCTTTGTCTCTGTGCACGCTTTTAGGAATATTTCTGTTGCTTTTCTGCTGGGGTATAAGGCTACCTCCTTCGTGCGTGTTAGGGAAAAATGAAGCCATCCTATTGATTTAAACTTAATTTTCGCATGCAGCAATACAAGGTTGCATTGTCCGACAAGGTATATTTTCGACCGAATCGGATTACTATTAACCATGATCTTTTCCCGAATTAATTGAACCAATGCTAATATTAACTTACGTAATTGGAATATGTAAGGTGCCATTTATCAAGGAGTACGGGTGTTTTCAGTATTTTTATTTAAGAAGACCTGTGGCTATCTTCGTCGCGAGCCTCAGCGAACACGATAGCAATTCTGAGAATTAAAGCATAAATTTTGCACTCAGCGATAGTGCTATTATATTACCTGGGTAGGCATGCTTTCGACTTGATCGGATTAATATTGATCATGGAATTTTCTGAGATTGATTAAGCCAATACTCAAATTGACTTACTAAATGGGGATTGGAATGGTTCCATTAGTAATGGGGGGAAGGGAATTCTCAATATTTTTATCTAAGAGACCCCTGAGCTTCGATTTATATTATTACATTTCCAACTATGGCTGGAGACTGCGTAATTAAGAAAAACGACGTTGAAAATTGGGTATCGTCTTTGACGTTTCTCCGTTGTGCTTCCGGTGTTAATCAAATTATGGGAATTGTCCAGACATATATTTATGGAACGGCGGCGGAGCTGCTAATTGATTTTTGAGACGACCGCGGCCGCCAGTGGCTCTTCGCCCTGTGGCATAACATTTTATTGGTTTCACTGCGCGGTCCATCACCTTTGCGTCATTTTCTAATGTGGTTCCCATTCACCTGCGGATGGTTGGAGTGATTTCTGTTCGTGTACAGATATATGTACATATTTTCTTCTAAACGCGCAATTATACATTAATATAATTTTTGCTAACAATTACCGAGGTGTCACGCCAAATCACATATTCGACAGAAACATATTTCAATATTTCATATAATTTCATCTACATTTCGAATACCGCGCCGAAAACTCGTCATAACGTGTATCTTGCATCATTACCATTACTGTCTCTGTGATGAGTTCCAACGCATAAATGGATGAACTTGAATGAAGTGTGGTCCAAGAATTTTTTTCGGCTTACTTACAAAATTATTAAAATGAGCACTCAATTATTCATGATTACCGCTCCACATTGAAAAACGATTTTTCCACCTTGTATTTTCTTCCTTAGTTCCGATGTAGTCTTTTCTCTTCACCTTTTCTCTGTCACTCGTACGAAGCGCTCGGACAAGTGGATAAGAGTTTTCAATGGACTTTTTCAATGTTGATTTACACTCATAAGAGAAACCTTTCCCACTTCACACCACCTAGGGCAGTCATAGTTTAACAGTATGAGACTTGTTTTACCATTATATTCGCAAAAACCCGAATGTAACTATTTGACGCGCACCTGAGGCTGAACGATTGTTCGGATGGACCTAGCGTCGCAGCAATGGCGTATTGAGAACTAATGACAATCAAGACAGTTTATTTTCCTTTCCATTAATTGCACATTTAATTCCCTATATGTGTACGATTCTAATCCGTTATATTGTGACAAAATTGCAAGCATAAAGAAAGTATTGTGCGTTGGCTCCATTAGAAGCCTTTCCCTACTTGTTTGGGCGGGAAAATTTGGCGTTTTCTAGGCCTTTTTCAATTTCACTACTATACGGGGATAACCCTTCGGGCCATAAGCCATTTAAATTTGTAAGTTTTAATGGGATGGTGATTGCGTTTACATATATTAAGCCGGGGGCGCAATCAATTATCCGATAACTCTGCTCATAGTCCCGCGGAATTAAAAGCGGTGGAATTCGTTCCGAATTTAGTCAATGAAAACGTATTTCGCTCGGGCTATGCGTGGTGTCAGCAGGTTGCCCTGAGGAGATGGCCGTCAAAAATGGGTGGGATCAGTGTAGTTGATTTGCCGTGGAGTCATATTTCATCACAGGTTAGTGGTGCCGTGACAGGCGCTTGGCAGGTTTGCATTGAGTCGTTATACTTCACGTGTCCACAGTTTGTTGACGGGCGGACTATAAAGTCGCAAGCATTACGATGAGATTTTATAATCCGAATTGCACGGGATCATATTCACGGACGTGCACACTATGTCGACGCGCTAAACTCGTTCAGTTGATTGCTTTTGGTGTTTGATAACCTTGCTCTAAAAGCGGAGGTATAACGATCGGACACAATGATTTACCTCAGGCTCGATGCGATTTTACAGTCGTCCACTCGTTATCAACAATGGTTGTGGGCACCAGGGGCGGATCCAGGATTTTTCTTTGGGGGGGGGGGGCACAAGGGCCTGATGGGCAAACGGTCTTCTCATATTTGGGATTAAAAAACAACATACAACAATTAATGTACGAAATATGCTTTTTTATATAGAGATTACTAATATGAAAATATTAATTAGTTACATATATAATAACGGAAGTTTTCTATTGTGTTTCCTGCTGAAGATGTCCAGTACTTCATTAACGTTCATTTTTGACACAATGTCTTCCTTCCCACTTGGGCGATGTTTTTTTTCGAGCGCTGACTAGCGAATGACCAATGACCGGCAAATCTGTCTTCTTGACTTGTGCTGGCTAAAATGAATGAGGCTCCGTAATACACAAAACAAAACGAACGTAATGATAACGGGACCGTATTAAAAATCTTGTCCATTATTTAAGCGTCTGGGGGGGCCCGTGCCCCCCCCCCCCCTAAATCCGCCTATGGTGGGCACCATTGTACTTTACCCAAAGGGTAAGCTTGTAGAGAAAGTACAACTGCTCCCCGATCAGCTTTGTCTTCGAGCTTTCACTGGCAAGTCGGCCTTTTTATGAACTTCTTTTAACTCTTGGAACCATATAGTGATAACCAATTGGGATATTTTACTGCCAGTCCTCAATGCGAGAAATACTGTGGATGTCATCAAAATTCAAGCATACTCCAGATTACATGGAATTTTAGGGGCACTACAGGAAATTATTGGTTTGAGGCGTAACTTTATGGAACTCCTTCATGATTGAAAAGAAAAAACTTTGTTCAGTTCCGCATAAAATAATTTACACTATTTACAGGCATCAATTCAAGTTCAATTTCATTATGTCGCACCACGTAATTCTACCACGTGCCATACGCAATTTACGCTGATTCAACAGTTAACTTCAATTATTTTGTGGTTTACTCACCCTACTCAGTCACGACGAATGAATACGTTCTCTCCCACCTGGCTACGTAAAATTATTTCCTTTTGGCTAAAATAAACTTTTTACATATCTATGCTACGGTTTACTCATATTTATTCGCTATTCCTTTTTACCATGCATTTTAGCGAAAGCATAATAATGTAAAATAATGGGTATTGAATGGGTAATAATGGGTTCATAGCCGTAATGCTGTAATTTGTTGAGTAGTAACAAAGACTTTGTGTAGGTTGAAAGATAACGAGAAGAATATCAACTTCACGGCATTGCTATGGCATTCGTTCCATCGGCTAGAATGTTATAGTTAATTGACTAATGATCTCTCGTTGAGTAAACATATTCGGGAAGTTAACGGCCAAACTAATCGTAAATAGGAATTTGTCAAAAGAGTACTTGGAAAGTACCACGATACAGGTAGCCCTTCTTAGATTCCAATTGGAATACGCTGCCAGTATTTGGGATCCTAATGAGGTAGGCTTAAAAACCGGGTTAGGTTAGAACGCGTGAAGAGATGATCGGTAAGATATGTTAGAGGCCGTTATGATAATCTAGTTAGTGTTTCTGACATTTTGCAGCAACTGAGATGGGAATAGATATCAGACCGTCGATTAATATTTAGACTTAATCTATTATGTAAGTTCCAAACCAATTTATTTTCTGACGACGTTAATAATATTTTACGAAATCCGACATACTACGGTAGTTCAGATCATGAGAATAAAATTAGGGAACTAGATTGCAGAACGGGCAGATTTAAAAATTCATTTTTCCCACGAACGATAAGAGACCATAACAGCTGCCGGTGAGACCTTTAACTAGATTTGTCGAAGGATAGTGTAGCTAGTTAGTTGATTTCATCCCTATTTTTGATGTCCATATCTACTACCAAGTACTAGCAGCACGCCGTGCATGTTTTCTGCATAGCTCCTGTATATATGTCCATTTATGTAATTTCATAATACATAAATACTAACCTCTAAGTACTAAGAGCTACACTACCTATCGACAAACCTAGTTATATTGTCATTGGCATCTGTTATATTCTCTTATCGTTCGCGGGAAAAAAAACATTTTAAATCTGTCCGTTCTGCAGTCTAGATCCCTAATTTTATTCTCTTGATCTACCGTAGTATATCGGTTTTCGTAAAATATTATTAACGTCTTCAGAAAATAAATTGGTTTGGAACTTACATAAGAGATCAACTGTACATTCTAATCGACGGTCGGAAAGCGATTCCCATCCCAGTTGCTGCAAAAGGTCAGTAGCTCTAATGAGATCATCATAACGGCCTTTAACGAATTTTGCCGATCTTCTCTGCATACGTTCCTTCCCGGTTTTTAAGCCATAAGGATCCCAAATACTGGTAGCACTCTTGCTGCAGTCGTGAACGTTGCACGGGAGGAAAGAATCCTTGAAGCTATTTTCAATGAAATAAAAATTCCTTTGGTTTCTCCCTTCCGTTATCACTAATGTGCATTGTGGGGGTGAAGTGAAGCCTGATGCTAAGAGACATATATTTTTTGTACCACGGGATGGCGTCGAGGTGTCGTTACCTGCCGGGATCAATCCGCCCGTCGTATCGGTGGGCCAGCGGGTTGGCAAGGGGACGCGCAGTGGGCCGCGCCCGCGGGGCCCGTGGCGGCGGCGGCCGAAGTTGCACCACGGTGGCTCGTGCCTCCGACGCCGGAGAATGGTTATGGGAAAACTGAAACTATTTTTTCATATCTGTAGATTTTTAAACGTACTCATGAACGGCTGATGATACTAGAGACTCCTGATTGGAACAAGATTTTTCTCGAATTTTTTCCTTTAAATATACTTTTAAGGTGATTAGTGATCTTTTCTTTTCTGCATTCTCTCTAAAAATATACGTGAGACGTAAATGAGGTACTTCAATGATGTTGTACATCATAGATTTAGACACTGTCCTCTGTGATAAGTTAAATTTCATGAAAAGAGGAACACGAAAAGGTTCAATGCCGTGCTAGGATTTATCGAGTATAAGGATACTGGCTCTCTGGGGTAGTAAACACTGTAAACATGACGAGGTCGTCGGGTTCATTGGGAGGAAGTCGTTACTTCGGAAAGTCGGGAAGCTTATTTGTGCCAAAAATCCATTATGATAAAAATATACCGAAAAAATTCCGTATATCTAAACGAATCCGAAAGAAATGTCGACACATTACTAGAAAATGTGACGAAAAGTTGCAAGGGCTAGAGTATATATTTTTAGATTCGGCGTAACGACTTCATACGCTTCATTCGTTTACCATTGATATCTAGGAAGTGTACCTGAGTATCACTACTGTCAAGATAGGGAGCAATAGTTATTCTAGTTTCATTTAGTGTGGAGAGAAAGAAGAACGAATTTACTGCCATGAATGTGAAAAATGAATGCTACTGCTATACATCACAGGGGTCTGGAAAGTGAAGCGAGAGAGTTAACTGAGTTAAAATAAAAAAAATAGCCGTACTTGCCATGTATAATAGCAAAACAATTGAATTAAAAAAAAATAATCCAAGAACTGACAAGAAAATTTTATAACAGATTAATTCAAATTGCCAATAAAGGTTTTTTTTTAATCACTAAGATGTTTAATGCTGGGCTCGATGTCTACTACTAGGTGTTTCGACATGGGGGAGACTTGTATGGTATGCTGTGTTTTAACCCTCTATTAATCAATTTCATTTCTTCCTTTGTGAAATGGTGAGATGAGAAATTTAACATATGACTGAACTCGCTTTGGTTTTGTATCATCGCTCTAAATTTTCGACCTGGTGTTTCTTGTTATTTCTCAATTCATTCTGCTCGTCTTTATCTTATGTTTGACTTTTATTGACAAGTTGGGTTAATCCATAATTTAGAGAAAAAGGCTTTCCACAGTTATTCCAGTTGAACGAAAATTGGAATTGATTCAAACGTGCCAAATGTTGAATGCCTTTTCTTTTTTCAATGCGCTTATCCCTACCGAGTGATCGCCAACTGAAGTCGTTCGAATCATTAATGATTGGTGGGTGGGACGACAAGGGAAAATAGAAGTTATTGGAGAAGGGGAAGATTGGAGAGAAACCCGGCGTCAGCATTAGTGCACTATTCATATAAGTCACCTAGCGGCTCAAACTTAAAATTCCAGCTACTCAACTACTACTTATTTAGCACGGTTACTCTAATAGCGACAGAAGTACTTATTTTATTTATAATGTCCGTATCGTATAAGTCTTGCCTACGGATAAAAACTATTGTTCGGGATCATCAACAAAAAAGCAACGTCCAATCAATGCCATAAGCATCGTACTCTAGACATCCTTTGTTAAGAACCTCTCTAATCCCAGATTTCGATGGAATTCCATTCCACTCTGAATAATCTCACTCAGAGCTTCCCAGAATATATTTTCTCTATCGTTTTAAGGCGCGAGTCGCAGCTAAAATTCCTACGGTATTTTGGCTAAGGCAACCATACCGCCGATAAATGGCATGCTACCTTTGAATGTTTTTCTCGGTTCCCTGCTCACCATAAATAAAACAATCAGTTGGCGGATATAAAAAAATACGTTTAAGATATCAAAATTTGTTTTATTACCAATGGGCATTTGATTGATTCAGTGAAAAATGAATTCAAGTTATACCCGAGTGCTGTGTTCTCACTCTTTCCGTACCTAAGTTGAGATCAGAAGAGGATTCCGGATTTTATAAGTAGATTAGATTTGATTATCAAGAAAGAGAAACCTAATAGGAAAATGAAACTATGCTGTAAACCCATTAGTTTATTCGTGCAAGAATACTTGCGGTAAAGGTTTGATCAGCTAGAATGGAATGTTTCGGGAAGTAGGCGAACTGTAATTCACACAGCAAGAGAACCTCACGAAGTCGTTTTATGACCTCAGGTTATGCGTAACCTTGTGCCTCACGCGAGACCATCCTTATTTATCTATGTATGTTTTTCCATACCTTATGGATACTTACTCTTGCTATAAATATTTTCTTTTTCTCAATGGTACCATTTGGATCTCCAATAATCCTCATGCTGAATTTATATGATTTGAGCACGTTTTCATCTAAATTTATCCCTTTTAGAGAGTAGACATGCTCATCCATTGGCAATAAATATTGCATTTTATTCGACTCGTCCTTTTCCCCTTTCTCTTTTCATAAATATGGATCGAAATAGCCACATGACGTTGTAAGTGTGATCTGACAGCTTTCGTTAATCCGTGTAAGAATGGATATCCATTCCCACCGACGCTTTCAACTACACATTGCCAAAGGAGCATTATTTCTTTCAGGTGTCTAATCTGAAACATATTCTTTGCCTACTCAGGATTTCCGTCGTAGGATGTGCGATATTTCATGCAGTTAAAACATAATTTAATTTATATTCTCCAGCCATTGAATTGGTACATAAAAAATGTAACGATTGAAACCAGTTTTTGTATTTATTATTAATCATATCGTTCTTATCCCCCTTCATTGTTGAAGTACGGCTTCGACTCTGTGCTACAATTGTTGCTAACTGAATGTTTTGGAAGGAATTAACTGTTTTCTACAGGTGTGGAACAAGTTAAAATTGACTGAATATTTGTAGCAGATATATTGAGTCACAACTACTGTCAAGAAAATTACCTCCTTCAGAGTAAGATATGCTGCAATCAATTAGAGCCAATTCTAGTGAATAGCAATGATATTAGCACTAATCACTGTTGATATCATTCTCATTTCACGGAGGCTAGGCCTGTAGTTGTTTTTTTGCTATTTAGCAAGGCGATAATTGTGGTATTTGCGACTTTGCGATAGAAAGGATCTGGGGTGAGACTGGTTATGGGATGATAGTGTGGTGAAAGGCTAGAGAGAACCACAGCGTCTGCATGAGCCTAATCTACACGAAAGGTGCAAAGGGACCCTCGGATAAACATACAATCCGACGGGCGTAGTACTGCCACTGCGTTCCCACGCATAGGACCCAAACAGGAATCGGTCCCCGCCAGCTCTGTCCGTAGAGGATTCTCCACCATCGTCAATGGTTCACCGCCCTTTTAGGCTCAGAGCGATGTTTGTCTTTGTACTGCAATGCGTGAAACTTTGCGGACGTTCTTATAAGTAATATCAATAGACAAAAGTGAAAAAATCCATTTTATCGCTTTGGATTATTGCCAATGCAATGCTATTTTAACACGTAATCATACGACGTGTGAGATACATTTCATGTTCTTATAATAATTCGTAACAAATACCAAGACCTCGCAAGGCGTCACGCCGAGTTAATACCGCCACACCTCGAATATGCAGCGAGCATATGGGATCCGGTGCAGAAAGACTTAATCCGGGAACTTAATAAAATACAAAGGAAAGCTGCGCGGTTCGTCAAAAACTGCTACGGGCGTGCATATAGCGTTACACAGATGTTAAACGAATTAGGCTGGGAGCCGCTAGAGACTCGGAGGCTGCGCGTTAGGCTTAGATTACTTGAGCAATTAAGAATAGATATCTTTAAGGGCGACACGGAGAACATCATATTAGAACCCCACTATATTTCCAGGTCCGACAGAAGCGATAAACTAAGAGAGATATTTTGCCGCACAGAAAGGTTTGGGAATTCGTTTTTCCCCCGAACAATAAGGGACTTTAATAAATACAAGGCGTAATTTCATTAGAGCGTTTCATTTTTATATGTAAACGGCTGGTGTCCTAACACCCCCCGCCACACGCGTATTGAGGCGGCTTGCGGGGTAGTATTTAGATGAATAATTAAACAAAAAACCTATTCAAATAGAATTTTCCATGTATTCAAAATATCGTACTCCGCCGAAAACTCGAGTCATATCATGTTTTAATCAAGGGTAAAATATAACATTTGAACCTGTACCCTTACCATTACTGCATATGTGATGAGTTCCACCGCATAAACAGATGATAAATGATATGTATATAATAATATAAATGATATGATAAATGATATGATACTTATAAATGATATGTTGTCCAAGGGTATGGGGGAAGGGTAAGGGGGGAGGTATATGATTAAGGGTAATGGGGGAAGTGTAATGGGATGAGGGTGTGGGTGAAGGGTGTGGGGAGGGGGGGAGGAGTAATCGGGGATAGGAGGGAAGGGTGTGAGAGAAGGGGAAGGGGGAAGTAGGGAAGGGTAAATACGGAAGAGGGGAGGACAGAGATGGATACAAAATCGATCCAAAGCGCAGCGTGGTAATTCGAGATGTTAATCTTTACCGGCTCCGTATCATGAACCTATAATTGAGCTTAGATAGATTTTCGTCATTTCGACTTGCTGAAAAAAATATTGAAATATGCACTCAGCGACCCACGGTTACCGTTCCGGCCACCTTAAAGCAAAACTTTCTATGAAGCCCTAGTACAATTGAAAGTGACGGCAGGCAACCATGGATTCAAAATGGCAAGCGATGGGGATGCAATTTCGTTGGCCCGCTCGCACGTGAGGTGAGGCGGGGGAGAGCGGGGAAGGTCGCGCGTGAATGAATGGCGAACAGACGCCCCCCGTGCGCAATTCGACGCTCCGAAGAGAGGCCGCCGGGATATAAACGCGGAAGAAATCGTAAGGCTATTATTTCTCCGATATCAATGATCTCACGAAGCGATGTGAATGCAATACTCTTTCTCGATCGGTGAGTCGAGAGAAAGGCACGGGGCGATTCCTTTGATTCGTAATTTTTATTCGGTCCGGGAATATGTCTGGCTCAGTTCCGCATACAAAATCGATCCAAAGCGCAGCGAGGTAATTCGAGATGTTAATCTTTGCCGGCTCCGTATCATGACCCTATAATTGAGCATAGATGGATTTTTGTTAAGTTTGGGGATGGATTGCTAACTGCTTTTTTGTTGGGTGGTGGTTTAATCGTGTTTTAGGTAGGGAGTGAAAATTAAATTTTTGTGGCATTTTTTAGAAGTGAAGGTTTTTTTAAAGTGAAGGGAGTGTTTAATTCCTGCAATAGTTATTACAATTTCATGACTATGCTCAATGATAAAAGTTATTACTACTTAAGTATTTTTGTAATTTGACGCGTCATTTAGCGTTGCAGACTCAAAGTCAGTTTTTTCACTATAGATGCTATGAGAATATTATTGAGCATACATTTTTTTATTTTAGGGTGTGTATGAATGTGCCTTGGTGCCTTCACCAGGCAAGTTTCATGCAACATGTTTGTCATGTAAATAAATATATATATGAATATATATATATATAAATGATTTTGACATTATATATAGGTACCTATATATAATGTCAAAATAGTATGTGTTAGTAAGAAGAGGTAAGGAAGTCAAGGAAGGATACTAATTTTTGTTCTCCCTTGTCTCAATGTCGCACAAATTGTGCCTTTTAAAGGATGGGTTTACCGGACCCCATTTTTTCAGGTTCAGCTGCATGCAACAGCGTTGTGATGTCAAACGTTTTTGATTCCTCCGTTACAAAAGTCTTAAATCCTCCTGTAACGGAGGAGGAAACGTCGCTGACGCATGCTGTTGAACATGAAAGCATGGAATCCAGTTCTTCAAGCCACTGCGGAAGCCTTCGCTCCAAATAGATTTACCGTTTCTAAATTAACAGTACTTGATTACTGTACTTGATTGTTATATTATTGGATGCTTGGCATCAACCAAACTTAAACTGAGGAAGTAACATTGCTCTCTTATTCTCTCTCCCCTTAGATGTGGCAAGATATTGAGACTGTCATCTTGGGTGCCGGAGGGCCAGCGCAAGCCACCCCAGTCACCGAATTCACGCAGGAGGAACCCACGGCGACTGAGGTCACGAGCAACAACCCCAGCAACTGCAGCCCCACTGCCATCGACGACAAGGGCAGTACCCACCTACTGTCCGTGGACGGTCAGCGCGATCAGGACAACCCATTCCTATCTGCCTGCTCACCGGAGTCGGGATACTACAGTGAGACCGGCGGCCACTCGGCTTGCAACGACGAGTCTAGGATTGGAGGAAACGGTGACCGGGAGGATCTGACTGCTGTACCCGCACCAATATACCTAATGAACCACCCTGGGGCCAACGGCGGAGCGGGTGACGCGTCCAGCCACCAACAGCAGCAGCTATACTTCCCACCGTCCAAGTTGAAGGTCGAGAACAGGAATGACACGATCTACCTTCACCACCAGCACTCCGGTTACTCAACGTCTCACTACGCGCCGACTCATCATGGTATGCCCCCAACTCATCCCGTCCACCCCCAGCAGTACTGCCCCCCGTACGGCGGTGGCAATGGTCAGTCCCAGCTATACCCCCCGGCCCCGACCGCCATGCACCACCAGCCGGGGACCATCTCTTTTAGCCAGATCTCGCCGCCACCCACACCCGAGAACTGCGGCACATACTACCACCCAGCGGCCGCATCGGGAGGACCAGGGCCTACGGCCGGGCCCTCATCCAACCCGGGGGGCGGGCCGCCTTCGTACGGGGACCTGTACCGGCACCAGCCCACGTTCGTGCCGCAGGTGCCACACTTCAAGATTCTGACTCCACCCTCCTCACCGCACCTAACCAACCATCTCCACCAGCCAGGCGCAGCCGGGGGAGCGGGGTTCCTGGGCCCAGTGCACCACCATCACCACCACGCCCCTCCTCCACGCCCACACCACCTGCCCCCGCACCACGGGCACCCGCACCATCTGCCCCCGCACCACCCTCTGCACGCCACCCACCTGCCGCCACCCCCTCCTCCACCCCCACCTCCCCCTCCTGCACCTCCAGCGCCCGCACCACCATCCGCGGCCCCCGCACCCGCCGGCCCATCACCCTCGGGGGTTCCCGAAGGGGCGCCCGCGCCCAAAACGCGCCGGAGGCGAAACTGGAGCCGGCGCAAGGTGATCGTGCACACTTGCTCGCACCCGGGATGCGCCAAGACTTACACCAAGTCTTCGCACCTCAAGGCTCACCTCCGCACCCACACGGGTGAGAAGCCTTACCAGTGCAGCTGGAAGGGTTGCGGGTGGAAGTTTGCGCGATCCGACGAGCTGACCCGTCACTATCGCAAGCACACCGGGGACCGGCCGTTCCAGTGCCGGCTCTGTGAGCGGGCTTTTTCGCGGTCCGATCACCTTTCACTCCACATGAAGAGGCACATGACCATGTGAAGCAGTGCCAGCGAGACTTTTCGCGGACAACCGTGAGAGGCCAAGGACTTAAAAGTCGTGCTAGTCAGAGCGGCCAGACGCAGCAAGTGTGTATCGTGTACCCAATTTGGGATGGTATCCTGGATTCCTTGACAGAGGCAATTTGTTTGTTTTCCTCTTAAAAAGTTATTCCTTGTGAGCACTGTGAATGGATTTCTCTCCTGAAATGCTGGAACGATAATTGTCGAGTGTTTCCCATTGTATGGCTTTCCTGTAGATCCTCAAGCGTGGATACGGCGTGGTGAACCTATCCAATGTAAATGTAGTGATAGTGTTGTTCAGATGAAGTGACTTCAAGTGTGCTTTAGTGCTCTTTTTCCAAAATTCCACCGAAGTGAGAACCTATGACTGCATGTGAGGCAAGTGTTTTCGCAGAGTTTCATCAGTATTAAAAGTGAACTTACATTTATGAGCATAGTGATCCCCAAGTATCCCATCCTACGTAAGAAATTTGAATGATCATAATATGTAGCCCTATATATAATCTCTTCAAAAGACTACTTTGCTTATGTGCCATGAGTTTTGTGCATGCATTTACTGAAATGTCCTATGTAGTGGACGAGATATGTATGATTATATTATATATATATATATATATATATTTTAATTTTATTCTTCGTGAGCTTTGAAGACCATTTTGGTTTCCAGAAATGTACGTAAAAGAAAATAAATGGGTAAAAAAAGGGAGTCTTTTATTTGTGTAATTCCAGAAAGACTTGTAGACTATCAGGAACCACATTGTTCGAAGTGAAAGCGGCTGCATGTGTTCTTGTCATGGACAGGAGGTTCTTAGTTGTTCGAAAATAAGTTTAAAGTACATATCCGCTTCCTTTTGATAATGTATTCGATGAATAATAGCATCTACATCTACGAAGTACCGTGCAAGCCACCACTACGGTGTGTGGCTCGGGGTGATTCCACACCAGGCATGCAGCACTCGTCCCAGCACAAATCAGAACCTCGCACGCCTCCCGTATTAACCCTGACCTAGTAGTGGCTGGCCGCAAGTATGTGGAGTCATTAATCACTGACATAATGTTTACATTCAATGAGAATACGTGATATTTGTTTCGCATTTTCATATTTCTCAGTTCATTATCTAAAGATCCAGATTTTATTCTCATTGTAATATCTAAGTTTTTTAACTGTTGCAGATATCTTCCTTTGTTAACTTTTCCGTACTTAATCAAGTTCTCCGAAATGTTTTTTCTCCAGAAATATCAATTACTACATCCGATACTCCAAACAGCTTATTATATCCTCTACCTTCGAGGGAAAGTAACGGAGGGAGGGAGAGGAAAAAAACGATTGAAGGAGCAATAAAAGAAATGAACTGAAATTAACTGTTAAGTAATTAACCGCATGCCAATCGTTACTCTCAGAACACTTTAAAATGTAATCGATTAATCGTAATCGAGTAAGTTAATCGATTGATGGCGCCGAAACCCAATGAACTTTTTTCCTTGGGCACATGGTCGATAGAAGAGTATACATTACGTTTCCGCTTCACTCTTGTTTTAATACCAGATTTCAGTTTCATATCTCAGCGGCCGACTCAAGTGGCGCTTGACAAACGATATGTAAAATGCTTGTATATATTTTTTTCTCTCAATGGGCTTCGAAAACCCAGATCGATAATTTTTACCTCCGCGACGTACTGACAAGACAGAGCAAATTCGGAGATAGAGACCAAGTAAACACATTACCCCACCTAAGAATATGGTCATACATTGGGTATTTTAAATTTACCGGTGAGGTAAAAATTTTGGATTCGGCTGTAGAAGAACGACATTCTGAATTACACTGATATGAAATGGAACTCTATAGACTACGGTTTTTGTCAGTGATGAGTCAAATGTTGGCAGTTTTTCACCCAAATATGTTTCAGTTCCAATGATTTCAATCATTTTAATGATGTAAAGCATCGTAGTCATTGAAATTTATGTAAACAATCGAAAAT
Source organism: Pyrrhosoma nymphula (assembly GCA_963573305.1). NCBI lineage: Eukaryota > Metazoa > Arthropoda > Insecta > Odonata > Coenagrionidae > Pyrrhosoma > Pyrrhosoma nymphula. Next base: position 95,575,080 of record OY754332.1, on the reverse strand, counting down.
ACTCATGGAATTATGCATTATTTAAGTGAAAAACTGTTAACTTCCCGTTTGCTATTAGAAACTATCAATAAATAGTAACCGTCTCGATGCTACATCAATTATTTGTTTGTATGAGACATCTAATTTTAAATAGTGAGACACAAGGTGAAACCTGGGTTTTCAAATTCCGAGACCATTTGCTTTTTGTTCCCATAGCTTTTTTTGGTTGACATAAAATAAGTTTTCAACACCACCTGCTCAGGGAATAACCCACGTCGATTTGTGGTTACAATATAAAATTCTGCGACTGTAATGGCCATTGGTTCAAGCGATACATTTACTATCTTTAGGGTGAAGTACCAAAAGCATAACGTAATTAGGAATTAAACCTAACAAATATATCAACTAACCTGATATGACAAACACTCTGTCTCTTGCGGTTTATGATATTAACAGTCACTTTGCAACATGTAACGAAGCAAAATTACATCGATAAGATTGTAGCATTAGCTCTGAGATTAGCTACAGAACTGCCTGTTGATGGTAAGTATCACTAAAACATTTTACTCATAATTCTAACATGAAAGACGGGTGTACCTTGTCGTGACGCGGACTACCGACATCCCCTCATCAAAAAGTTGTCCACCGCATTAAAATGCTATAAATAGCAAGATGGCTCTTTGAAACTGCGTAAGAATTGATAGATAACGAAGTAGAGGTGGTGTTTTATTTTTCAATTTGAAAAATAGGCACTTATTTTTGCAATAACAATGTTGTATGACAGTAATGAGTTTGCCTAATGTGATTCTAATTGAAATGGTATATGAAAAAAAATTAAAGAGGTGAGATCTGCAAATGATTCATGCTTTGAGAGAAGCTTGTCGAAGGATAATGATAGCTCCAATCAAGGAAGAGGTGAAAAGACTAAGACTCAGTAAACTTGAAAACTTATGGAAAATACAGCTCGAGATTTTTCTGTCCATTAATATTTTTGCAAATAAGTTCGCTTTATATCATTTTACTTGCATATATGTAAAAGTGAATTAAAAAAAAGAAAATTATCATTTTTCGCAATTTTAATCACTCCTTTCTATGGTACAACTAACTTAGAGCTTCTAATGCTATGGCTATCTAATCTCATAATGTTGAGTAGTTGGAAAACATTAAATGTAAAGCCAATCGTAAAGACATTTTCCCTCTATTCGTATTCCACCAGCTATCTTCGTATGTACATACAATTTTGCGTTTAGATGAAACGCTGTACATATGTTATCGAATAATTACGAAAAATATGTCATTTGCCTTTAGGCTACGCGTTACAATAGCATAGAATTGCCAAAAAACCAAATCGGCATCGTGAGTATTTTTTCACTTTCATCTTTAAAGCTACAAAGTACCGTGCAAGCCACCACCAGGGTGTATGGCACGGAGTGATTCCACACCACGCATGCAGCACTCGTCCTAGTACAAATCGGGACCTCGCACGTTCCCTTTGCTGCTAGGCGCAGACCAAAAATCGGTCAGGAGAAGAGTACGCAGTCAAACCAGAAACTGGGTGCATGATACGTAAATGAACATGCAGCACATTGCTAAAGAGACATCTAGTGGTTAATATAACTAATGCTGTTAATTTGTGAATGCTTCGATATACTACATACTTCATGCAGAGAACAAAATAAAATAATGCCGGTACTATGTCGTATGTATCACTAATGAGAATACGAATCCAAAGTTTCACGGAAATATGTACGTAAACAGAATTCGCTCCAACAACCTTGTTTCTGTGATCGAGACTTCACCGTAAAAATCTCCTCCACCTCCGTCGCAAAGTGGGCTGAAATAAAAAAAGCTGGCCAAATTCAAAATTTTGACTTCTAAATTGAAACTCCGCAGTGTAACAGTTTGCATTTACCGCGCTGCAAAGAACCAAAACTGTTTTAATTTTTTAGGCTTCATTTAGATTAGCAAAGCCCGTTAAAGTTGACGAAAAATTGTCAAAATCCTACGAAGCAGGTTTTTCGCGAAATCTCGTGTATTCTCTTTACTCGTATGGCCATTTAAAAGCAAGTATGGTTATTTTAAAAGTATTATTGATAATTAACCATCTTATTAAGAGAATATACGTAGTCGTTTTGGTTTTAAAATTAATTTATGTTGTTAATTGTTAAACAATAAGAATACCCTGTTTTTTGCCTGATTTTCTTATAACGTTAATGCAAAATTTAGGAACCACTCACAACGACACTGAGATACTTATGCAACTTAAAGTACAACATCTCTACTACGTTTTTATAAAAAAAAACTTGCCCCAACTTGCCCCCGCTCCATTTTAGAGTAAATATGTATTATGGGGAGGGGCAACCGTCTGGCGCAGAAATTAGCGTAATGAATATTTTTATTTTTTTGCTACTAACATATACTCCGAATTTTATTCCTTTCTCTATGACTTTGGATCAAGGACCAATTATGTGCTAAAACTATTTTAGTACAGTAAGAAACACGAAGAATGGAGAACAAATATTATAGGTAATAATAGAGAGAGAGTTATCTAATCTCCTTGGTAAGAACCTTCGCGGCTCCTGGCTGGGCACTTAACAGCCTCATGAAGTAGGCGTATGAAACAGCAGCATGCTCTCTTGCATTAAACGAAATGTTGATCCTTCCCTGCAGCGGTCACTTCATCCTTCCAAAAGGACATGCCACAATACTCATGTGCGAGCGTGGGCATACCCGGGCTGACCGTGGTAATCCTCCGCGGCCCCGAGACATTCCCCCAGCCTTTTGTCCCAAGTAAGATCCCTCACCCACACTCATGTATTAGTTCCCTTAACAGCACTTTGTTTGATAAGACGACATTTAAAACTCCTAGAAGTTTTTTAAAGATTCCGCTTGTAAGTTTATTACCCCTTCACAAGCAAATCGGTTAATGTACCCCAGAGCATATTTTCTCTCAGACACGTGTGTGTCCGGGTTTGCCAAAATAATTTGAGTGTTTTTCCTAAAATGTGCGTTTCCCATTGGTGTAGAAATATTCTCTCCCACTAATTTTCATAGAGTGATTCAGTCGTATTTTGCTGCTGTGAGTGGAAGTACTCAAGTGTTTTCCGCTCATCGACACGAAAACGAGGAGTTGTTGAGGAGTTAGCCATTTATCAGGAGAGTGCTAGAGAACGAAGACAGCATATTTCAGAGCAACATTGGATCTGGAAAGGAGAAGATGAATCCTGAAAAAGTTCCTCGCAAAAAAAATCATGATACTATGCTGAAAGTTGCGGGACAGTCTGTTCAGTCAAAGGAATCAGCTGCGCTACAATAACTGTGAGAAATATTTAAGTTGGCAATAGATTCTAATGAATGCAAAGATATGGTGCAATTAACCGATAAATATTTTTTCATTCCATATTTTCGTCGTTGGGATGCCTGCAACCGGACTAATAGCAGATTTAAAAAAAATAAAGTGTCGCTGATGAACAATATAATTTTACCTATTGATATATGTCAAAACACTCCTGGAACTTCTGACTCAGGTAAGAATCGAACTGATGATAAAGAGTTAGAATGTAATTATTCTGCATCCTCCAAATAAGACATTCATTCATTCATTCAATTATTCTACGAGCTGATTGGTAGGTTCTTGGAGAGTCCCCATTCTGCATCCCAACCTCATAGACATTGTATCGCTTTCCCTCCTAAGGATGTCCCTCCATTAGATCCCTCTTCATATCTTCTACCTCCTCTTATTTCATCCAGAATTCCGATCCTCCTCCTTCCTCTTCCACGCTTCCCCAGTGTTCTCCCCTCTATCACTCTTTTCAACATGCCCTCTCCTCTCAAAACCTCCATCCATCTCTGCTGCCTTCTCCGAACCTCTGCCACAAGCTTCCTCTCCTCTCCAACCATATCCAATACCTCCTCGTTCGTCTTACTCGCCATCCAGCTCACCTTCTCCATCCCTCTCCAAACCCACATCTCAAACGCCTCAAGTCTACGCACATCCTCCCTTCGCAATAACCAAGTTTCCGACCCATATAGCGCCACGCTCCATATTAAAGTTTTCACAAGCCTCTTCTTTACGTCTCTTTTTAGACCCCCCCCTCATCAATTCACTTCTCTTCGAAAATGCTTCTTTAGCGAGCGCAATTCTGCATGTCATGTCCTTACCACTAAACCCATTCTCCTCCAAAATACTACCCAGATACGTAAACTGCTCGACATGCTCTATCTTCTTCCCTCACACCCTTATATTCAGCCCTGCCTTCTTCCTTCTAGAAAATCTCATTACTTTCGTTTTCTTGTGGTTGATCATCATCCCATATTATTTGCACTGCACCTCAAACGTATTCACCATTGACTATAACACCTTGACAGACTGACTAACCAATGCTTGATCATCTGAAAATCTCACTGAATTTATCAGCTCCCCTCCTAACTTCATTCCAACCTCCTCCTCCCCCCATGCCTCCATTACCATTTCTTCTGAATACACGTTAAAAAGCAATGGCGACAGTGGGCACCTCTGCCGCACTCCCCGTCCTATCGTGGCCCATCCTGATTCTCCATTGGCTACCCTAACCTGCGCCGTCTGGTTCATATACAAATTCCGAATCAGACGCCTGTCCCTCCAATCGACCCCTAATTTCTTCAACACTCCCATTAATTTCGTCCATTCCACCCAATCTAATGCCTTCTCGAAATCTACGAAGCATGCAAAAACATCCTGCCCATACTCTAGATTTCCTTTTGCTATCGTCCTCATCACCGCTATAGCGTCTCGCGTTCCCGTCCCTCTCCTAAACCCGAACTGGTCGTCACCCAGGTATTCATTTGCCTTCTGTTTATAAATCTCAGTACTACTTTGGCAGCGTGGGATATTAGGCTTATTGTCCTATAGTCTTCGCCCATTTTTGCCTTACTCTTCTTGGGTATATGAATTAGTACAGCCTTCGTGAAGACTGTGCTAATTAGTTCAGTCATCCGGCCACATTCCATCCTCATAAATCCTACCAATAAGCGCAAAAAGTTTACCTCTTCCGTTCTTTCCCATGCTCTATAAAAACTCCACAGGTATGTCATCTATTCCCACCACCTTATTCCTTTTCATATCTCGTAGAGCACTTTGGATTTCATTATCTAGGATACCTGGTCCGATGCCATCTCTGTAGATATCGTCTTCCCCTTGTATATCTAACCTATTAGGCCTTATTTACTTACCATACACCTCTTCAACATACTCTTTCCACCTCTCCTGGATCTCTTTCGGTTCTACGATGACCTTTACCGTCTTGTCTGTTATCGTTGTAATTCCCCTTCACTTATTACCACCCGTCAGCTCCTTTACTATCCTATATAATGCATTTGCTCTTCCCTCTTTTTGGTATTTCTCTAACGAGTCGATCTGTTCTCTCCACCACGCCTCTCTTGCTTTCTTTGTTTCTCTTCTAAGCCTGTTATTTAATTCTCGGCATTTTCTCTTACCTAGCTCTGAGTTTACGCTCTTCAACTTCCTTCTCTCCTCCATCTCCCTTATCATCTCCTTCGTGATCCACGGTTTTCTAACTTTAGTTGCACTTACTACGCCTACCGTTGCTTTCGCCGCTTCTATAATTCCATTTTTTCAAACTTCCCCATTCATCTGCCACTGATCTAACTCCATGATCCTCACCCATTATCTCATCCACCTTCTCTCGATACATCTTCTTCATTGCCCCAGTTAATGCCTCCGTATTCCACTTTCGTAGCCTCCTTCCCATTCTTATCTTTTTCAGTTTTATCCGAAATTTCATGACTAATAAGTTGTGGTCCGTGTCTGCATCAGCTCCTGGATAAGTATGCGAGTTTTTAACACTATTCCTGTATCTGTGACGAACCATAATATAATATATCTGGAACTTATCTGTATCTCCCGGCTTCTTCTAAGTGTACCTACGTCGAGGATGATGTCTGGACTATGAATTTGTAAAAACTAGGTTATTTCTACAGCAAAACTCCACAGCTTTTTCGCCGCGGTCGTTTCATCTTCCTAGCCCGTAATCACACACCTCCGGCCCATCTCTTCCTTCACCCACCACCACGTTCCAACCCCCCATTACTACTTGCTAAGTGCTTACGCCCAGGTATCCTACCAATTATTTCCTCTAGCTGATCGTATACCACATCTACCTCCTCCTCTTTATGATTAGAGGTAGACGTATAAACCTGGATTATAACTAAATTCGTTGGAGCTGCCTTTAGTTCCACGACTATTATCCTTTTACTCACCTGTTCTGCATACACTACTTTTCTATACCTAGTTTCCTATTCATTATGAATGCAACCCCGCGCTTAATTTCATTCCCTCCACTATAAATTACTCTATAGTCATCGCTCCAGTAATTCCCGTCATCTTTCCATCTTACTTCACCCAGACACATGATGTCTACACCCACCGTCTCCATTTCTTGCTTTATATTTTCTAGCTTCCCCGCCCTCAGCATAGTCCTAACATTCCACGTGCCTATTCTGATTGTTTCGCTCTTATCTTTATCTTATTTTCCTCTGCTGCTGTCTTTTCTGAGCAAGGATTTCGTGTGATGACGACCGCAGGGGTCTTGCTCCCACCACTGCCGGGCACGACACCCGGCCCTCTTGTCCGAGTCCCGTAGTTGTCAGGATTCATTATCATATGAGAACTGTCCATAATTTCAAAGTTTTAGTTTTAATTGAGATAGTATTCCGTGGTTACACAATAATGTTTATACGTGACACCATCACTTCAGAGGCCGCCCTACTGGGGTCAGACGCCTTTTGCAGCCGCCTCACTGAGGTACATACGCTGCGTGGACTACCATTCGTCTGTCTCCTAACCTTCGACCAATTTCGCATGGGTGACCCTACCAGGAGCATTGATCCCGCCAGTTCAGCTCTAAGGGTCTTCGGAGCACGCAAGTTCTTCCACCACGACAAGGTTGTAGTCCAGGGAAGAATTAGCCATACAATTATTGCAATTCCATTCCCGTCTCAATCGCATGTTCTGGTGTGGGAAGACTAGAAAAGCCTTTTCAGAGAGCTAGTGCCAGATCTAAGGGTAGGAAAACAACATAATTGAGGGATAAAACATTGGCAGCGAAGTTATCGTTTTTCACAATTATGAAGCTTCAATCCGAAGGAGATGATGATTATTACAGAGGTTACGACAACAACTCGAGCGAGAAGGAAGCGGATGCTGTCAATGTGGAGATAAAAAGCTGCCCCTCAGAAGGAGTTCACGCCAGCGGAGGCTCTTTCATTAATCATAAATTGTCACCTAACAAAACAACAGTACAAAACACTACGTCCAATTGCCAAAAGGAGCGAGCACAGGTTATACCCTAGCTACGAAAGGGTAAAATTTGAAAAGAGTGCAGCCTATCCAGTAGGAATATCAATTGCAGAAGCAAAATGTGAGGTGAACCTTCAAGCCCTTCTCAATCATACGGCTCTCCACTGCTACCCGTTATGTAAATTTATATCCTTGCTATTTCATACCACCAACACTTCACAAGGTGCTACTTCATGGAGCATCAATTGTGGAGGCAGCAATGCTTCCAATTAGGCAACTCTTGGAAGAAGTTCTGGAATCCAGGGACAAGAACATCAAAACGTTCAGGGAGTAGCACTCGAGGAAGATGTCTAGGAAAGAAGAATTCGAGGATACTTTCCGAAGATTGCTTCTAAGTTCGGATCCACTAATTTCAACAAGAGAAATGCCGAAAAACAAACGGAGAATGTCCCAGGAGTTACGGAATCTTCGTCTGATAGAGGGGTCAACAGATTCAGAGGTCAGTGATAATGTATACTCGGACTCAGATGAAGAGATTTTGTGAGGTAAATACTGGTAAACTGTATAGATAAAGTGTTCTTAAAAGTGCTGTCTTTCTTGTTATTCCGAGTTGAATCAAAACTCAACTCATCCATCACATTTTAAAGAAATTCTTATGATAATTTTGTAAGTACATTCAGTAATTTTTGATATCGATATTTGTATCTATATCTTCGTCGATACTCTATGGGGTAAGCAGTGTGCGTCAAACACCGATATCCGCTAGTGAATGATAGTTGTTTTTAGATGTTTAAAATATTCTCCTTCAAGGAAAAGAAATTTTAATTGACCGTCCGCATGATTACTAGGGAAGAGGATTTCATGGTTTCCGCTATTTTGTCTTAAAGTGGTCCCTAACTAGTCTACGAGCTCAAACTATTGGATTTAACTTTAAGACCTAACCAGCATGATATTGTGAAAATTTCATTGCTCTAGTTTTAAAAACATAGGAGTTATGAATTTTGGCCAGTTTTTTTTCCATGCTAGCCCACTGTGCGGCGGTCGGACCTGTGACCTCGAGATTGGGAGCGGGTTTCTTCGCGAGCGTCGCCCTGAAAGACATCCCGGGCACGCTTGGACGATCACGTGAGCCGGGTCTTGTAGCGCCGTCTAAGAGGAGGGTTGCAAAACGCATACATCCCGAAGCTGAGGGTGGTTGATCGGACTCCAGCCGCTCACCCCCCAATCCACGTCGAAGGGGTGGCTTAGGAGGGAGTGTAAGGGGGGGTGGGGTGTCGTTGGCGGGCCTGCTCGGTCTCCCTGCTTCTCTGCCGTCCGAGGCGGCTCGGCCGATGACAAATAAGGTGGAGACGCGTCCGGGGAAATATGGATTTCCGGCAGTATATAAACGGGGATGGGAGCTTTTTAGAGGTGGCGCGGCGGGCGTAAATATGGTCCCCGGACGGCTTGGCGGACTTTCAATCCTGCGCGGCATTGTTTGAGAGTCCCAGTCCACGTGGGACGCGGACGAAGGGCTTTTAATGACGACCGCTTGGGCGCGCACGATGGGGACTTCAATTACTGCTCTCCATTCGGAGCAATTACCCCGGAAACAATTACGGTGACGTTTATTTTAATGTTTCCCCAATTACTATGTCTCGCGGCTCAAGGATATAACAGGAAAAGCAGCCAAACTGGTTGTTTGTTTTTTTTTTATTTGTTGCAGAGCGTCACTCTGCAATGACGCGATCAGTTCAAATCAAGAAAAAAAATCGAAATATTGCATTTTTTTGATGTCCCAGTAAATTCCACTAATTTATAGAAAATGCTGACGTCGCGCCGCCAGAGAAGTTGAGAAATTATACTGGAAACAATCACGGTGACGTTTGTTTCATTGAATTTTTCCCATATTATCATGTCACTCGAAAGGTCTTGTTTATCAAAGTTACTGCAGTCAACCCTGATAAGTTAAGGAAAGGTGTTTTTCAAAAGAAATTCATCTGTCCAGAAAAAAGAGCGATGAACGGATTGGGTTTACTTTGCCCTCGTAAAATCAATGAGTAAATGAACACTACTCACTGCACTCCCGAGACGTTAATAATTACAAGCAAACCCAACCCGTAGAATAATTACAGCTGAATTTGTTCAAGGAAATTTTGATAGCTTGTGATTGGAATTCTTAATGATGCATATCCCGAAAGCACTTTAAAATTAATGTGAGGCGATTTTGCAAGTCTTTCATCAGATACAATTTCTCATTCCTTCATTTAGCTAACTCATTTCCTGATGAATATGTAATTTTAAATTTTTATTTTCGAAATAACACATGATGAATTGGTACTATTGGGCAATTTTGAGTATTTTAAATTGGATCATGATCAATACAAATTGTTTTTAGCAGTAACCTAAATCAATGAGACGGTTATATTAGGAAAATAATTTGAAATATATCAGGAGTGTGAAATTTACTTGAATATGACCCAAAAAAGGTTGGCATTATGACTATGAAAAATTGGTGATTTTATTCACTAAACAACCACCCAATGATACCGAAGGAAGATATGGAGGCCTTGTTAAGAGCAAGGATCGAATTTTAAAAAATTTTCATCATTTATCGTGAAGTAAAATAAAATGATTTGCTGGATTAGGAACTGCTTGCGTTTCAGAAAAATTTACTCTCCTCATTCCTTTGAGATAGCATAGTCTAATGTAACCTTTGTAATGAACACGGGTACAGGCACCGACTATGAGATTTTTCTAATAGACTTTTCATTGAATCTTCATGCTTACATACGTTCCTTTAATGCTGGCACGTATTGTTTTTAGTTAATCAAAAACGAATTTTTTGAGGAGCATACAGGTGCCGTGTAAACACAAATAGTTTGCTGGCATTTGCAAAAGACGCCTACCATTCCTGGGGAGAGAAAAGATTTTAATGCCGTCTGCTGGGGGAGAAAACAGAAAAACATCTTGGATACTCACCGGTGTACTACCAAGGCATAGGTCCGTCGGCTGACTTCGTGCATCCCTAGTCGTAATGGGGGCAGATGCATGGGCTTTATCCGTAAAAACTTTACTTTTTAGGTTTTATATAACCTAAAGGAAAGAAACTTAACACGAAGCTGTGGTGTCCGAGTGGTTAAGGAGTTGGACTTGAAATCCAATGGGTATTACCCGCGCAGGTTCGAATCCTGTCCACAGCGAAATTTTTTTTGTAGAATATTCATCCTTATCTGTTCTTTATTACACCTGCAGTACTTGAGATTCTTATGAATTATGCTTACGTTGCAATCCATTAAGGCTGAAGGTGCGAAAATGAACCAAATTCAGCAAATACGACAACAAAAATTAGATAGCGCGAATGAAGCTTAGAAACACTAGTTTATTATTACTTTCCTGCGACCTTGTTTCGATTGTGTTATCCCTCGAAAAGGTTACTGTGAGACGTTTTTACGTATGTTTTATATTAATTTGAGCTAAATCATTGGTACAGTTAATCGTATCTGGAATATTTGTATGGAGTTTCTTCATAATCCCCGCTAAAAGATTCCTATATAGCTGTACTGTAAGAGATTAGAGAACTCTATGAACATTGCCTTGCTTTCCATAGGATTAGATCCTTTTCTATGGATTTAAATTGAAAATGAACACCTAGTTCCTGTTCCGTATAAGTAATTTCGGTAGAAAATTGGAAGCCTTGAGAAATTCTCGGAAACTATCCCGGACTTTCTCAGGGAATTATCTCTCTTTCGGAGAAGTTTATGAAAAGCAGCAAATAAGTTCAGTTGCTAACATCCTATTCAGGGTTTCATGACTATGAACTCAGTAATAGAGTAATAAATGAAGTAACTAGCCTAAGCCAAAAATTTGATTGTATGGAATGCCCACAGAGCTTCTTAAGGGATTTCTACAAAAAAATACTAAAGAATTGCTTCAGAAAGTGTTACGGGTATCCTGTTGAAATTCCTTACAAAAATGTTTTAATATTTGTTCCAAGGGGAATTTGGTAAAATATTTTTAAAGGAAGCGACTGTGGTTGTCAAACCAAATACCTGAGTTCCTTATTTTCTTGTTTTTTTTTAAATATTCATTTACCTGATGGCATGCCTTAGCTCTAACAAAAACTTCATTTTGGCACAAAAAATTGTGTGCGTGACGAATATATTTTACCATGAACACTTTATCCAGCCTCTATGGGTCGACGAAAGGGCATTTTCTATTGAACTAACGGATATTAGTATACTATAACGGATTGAATATATATATAGATATACTACAACGGATTGAACTACTCAAAATGTTAGATGGAAAGGTCTCTTCATTTTATTGCGACTCAATTACCGGTAGAATTCACTCTGTGAAACCAGATTCCCTCACAAATGAAATTTATATTATAAATAAAAACGCTATTTTCCCCCATTTGTCAAATATTCTTGCATGAAAAACCGTGCGATTTCAAGTTAAGTTGGCGAAAATTATTTGGGAGCGGCATGATTTCGTCGTTCATATCGAAAGGAGGACTCTTTTCTATCAGTAGCCTAAACGTGAATAAAATGACACTTGAGTTATTAGACGGTGGGACATTCTAAGGCCCATGCTCGCTGCCTGAGACAGTCCCAGTTGGCATTTCTGGAGGTCATCGGGTGAGTGGGCGGAAGGAGAGGGAATATGGAATCCTTCCCGGAGATCCTCGGCGATTTTTCTTACCCTCTCTTGACATTTTTTTTATTCCGCAAGACTCAAGTTTCTGCTTGAGTACTTCGCCGGCAATCCACGCGTCCGTGGCCGCTTGGGGTTGAGTCCAGGGCCCCGAGATGAGCACGTGAACGGGTCGGTTTCGGATATTCTCAATCTTTTTTTTCCCGGGGGGAGAGTGGGAAGGCATTTTAATTAAAGACATCCGCTGACGTCCCAGAGAGGTGAATTATGCCCGCGGGTGCATGAGTTGTTGTCCCACGTTCCCTTTCTGCTGTCCCCGTCCCTTTACTGCACGTCCGTGCCTCGAATAAGGGGTCTCAGACTTATGACACGGGTTACTCCTCGTCCCTTGTATTCCACTATGTACCGCCCGGGACGGCGGCGTATATTGAGGACAATTAAGATGCTGTGTGGCCAGGATGAAACCAGCTCGTAAAGCACTTCTCAAACCCGCGGGTACCATTCCACGACAGTGGGCTAAACAGTGCCGTCGAGTGAGCGGCCATTAAGGCTTTTTACGCAAGGCCGCGTGCCGTCGGCGTGGCGACCAGTGACGGGCAATTTCAACCCCCTGCGCGGAGTTGGATTCAAATCTCACCTCCCAATGGCCTCCCAGAGCCTGCCCCACGACGCTCGAACCCGCCATGTACAATTGCGTTTTGATTTCTCGTCAGATTACCACTAAGCCGGCTTCAATCGGGACGTTTTCCTTCTCCCTGAGCTTCACCCTGCTTTGCGCCCAGCGTGGCACACTGGGATCTGATGTGCATTTCATCGCAAGAGAAGCCTGCGTTTCACCAAGGTAGATTTTTATCTGGAGAAGTGTGGTACAATCTGGAATACATATTCTTGTCACGAGATTTGGGAGTACCAGTTAGTACGTTTAGCACTTTGAATTCTAACGACATAATTTTATGTTGCCGTAAATCTCCCGAGGAACACTGGCAACGGATATTACGTTCCTTTTAATTTTAACAAATATTTGGCATATATTACGTAGGCATCATGTAAAAATGTTTAACTGCCATTTGATAAATCATTCGACTATGATGAAGTTATAAACTAAAAGACAGTATAGTTTTCATCTCATATGTTTTACGGGGAAAAAATAACAAATTATTTAAGAAATTAGTAAAAATAGCCAGGACTTCTGTAACAGAAGAAAAATGGTGAAAAAAGAAAATTCTATGCTTTAACCTGAGGCCGTGATCGACGAATCAGCCGAAATTTTTAAGCCTCGGGCGTAACCGTATGGATAATTTTCATAGTAGGAATGAAAGATGAATTTATAATACTGCGATTTCCCCAGTGTAATTTACCGTTAATGTTCATCATTAGGACCGGGCTTTCTCATCTGATGACGTTGCTTTGTAACGAAACCATGGTCGTGAATAATATCGTGGAAATTGCAGTGACATAAATTCATCTTCTGTTCCTAGGAAATTTTTTACTTAGACTACAACCAGGTTAAGTATAACAAGAACATGGCTAATTCTACTGAGACTATAATTCATGGAAGTACTGAAGAAAGTGAGTATATTTGAGGGATATATGATGTTTTGCAAACTAAGACGCTCCAAGTAAGGGTGGCGGATATCGATTCGGAGTAGAACACTTTATGAAGGGGCAGTGAGGTAGGAGTGTCTAGTGATACTCATCAAAGCGTTAATTGGGGGCAGTGAGTGAAGGTATAGCAGTTAATGATGAACATAATGCATGCTTAATGTTCTCATCAAAGCTGCATAGGCACTAAACATGTTTTTATTCGCACAAAAACAGCAGGTGTCCTAACACCCCATGATAACGCTCTTGTAACAGATCGCTGGATGAAACGTGACAATGTAGCTAAAATAATCATAAACTTTGAAGAATGTGCGTTATTTTTTAAAAATATTTGCATTTTAAGTTCAAAGTCTGTCATTTATAGGATAAAAATTTTGTTGACAAGCATGTTGTTATTTTTTAATATTTCTTATCAAGAATTTTGTGCGTCTGGCGGCGTAAAGTTACTACGTCACCAGAATCCGGCAAATGATGGCACGTAACAGCATTTCTGCAAGTGAAACGACAGGTATCCATGTGAACCTTAACTAATTTATACCAAATTTGTGCAAAAACTCGTTTTTATTTTCTTAGGAGAAGGCCATGAACTAGCACAGTTCGAGCCTTCATAGAAACATGCAGAGCAGAGTTCCGTACGGTGACTTTTAGTCATTGGGGTTTGGACCATGGATTTGGACATTTTTAAACATTTATGTACTTTTTATAAGCATTAATTATTGTTTAAACGCTAAAAAAAATGTTTTCGAAAAATACGAAAGAATTATTGGCACTATAATTGACATCATACGGACCACCAGAATCGTCGGAGAGCTAAAAATAAAATATTTAATCGTATTTCTACTATGGTTCATTCACAGAAAGTAATCGTGGACATCGTAACAACATTATTTGAACGATAATCATGAGCTTAAAAATTTAAAAAGTTTCTTTCAGTGATTCTTTTCGCAGAGCCGCTACATATTTCTACCCAGTAACCATTGTGAAAACTGACGTCGTCGACGCGATCGCCGCCATCGGTGATTGAAGCCTCCTATAAATTTATTAATTCAAAATGCAAATATATGCAATTATGTACGGGCCAGGGGCTGAATTTTTTAATAAAACTTGTCTGTTGTAGACAATCATGAAACTTAAATTTCCCAACGATTCTTGTTGAATTTGTTTATTGCATTGATATTTTGCAATGTCCGGTCGATGCATATTGAATTGTATTATGCTTGAGTTGATTAGTATATTTGCTGTCATGTACACCACTCACAGGAAAATGGTAACATTCATGCATGTTCACCATTCTCGAGAGAAATATTCCGACTCCCACCCCCCGCCATACACCAAACGCTCAAGCCTTTATTTCCGTTGCCTCTCTTCGGAAAAAAAACCGGCCGTGTTCCATTGGACGTCCCATTCACGCCACCGTCGTCAGGTGTCGTCACTCGTGTCTCCGCATCCATATCCCTCTGCGGCGGCGCATGAGGAACGCTTACTGAATGACAACAAACCTTTCGCCCTCGGATTGAAAGGCTCTTGTCTCGCAACCACTTCTCCGTGATGTCTTCATGCACTCCCCTGGAATTTCATAGCAAGCCTCTAGAAAGAGCACGCATTTCATTTCTGCGGACAATCAAGGCAGGGGGTGTCCCCTTCGTCACGTTACGAGGACTCTCTCATCTACATCTACATGCTACCTTGCGAGCCGCCGCAGGGGCGTATGGCAGCGGCTGTTAGGACACCAACCATGGAAAAGGAAGGGAACACGGCAAAGGGTTAGAGGGAGAGGACAAAAATGAATTACATCTCCATGGATAGTCTAAGTGTTCGCTCTGATAGTTTGTAATAACTAAAGGTGCGTGGATAGAAGACTGAAGTTAGCACCTATCAGTTCGACATCGTATCTCCCTTATTTATAGTTCCTATCTGTTCTATAAATATAGTTCAGAGTTTAAATAATATGTCTGTGCATGTCTGGCTCTGACACTTATCCAAGCCTAGAATGTAGCCTCTGAGTGGCTCTCAACATAGTCCTATCAGATGCTCTACACTCACTGTTCACTCGTAGCAGTTTTTAAAAAGGCCTACGGTTTTCTTTTGAATTATATTTCGTCAATTAGATATTTATGAGTAGATTCCCAAATGTCCGCGGCGCATTCGGATTGTGGCCTACGCAGAGCAAAGTAGGAAGTTGCGGTGATTCCTAGTTACTTGACTTCATATGACACTTATAAATTACTTCCCCACTTTATAGATATGCCACAGGCGTGATTTCTTGTGTAAGTAGTGTACTGCAGTGCATTTACTAAGATTACGTTCAAGCTTTCAATAAAGACTCCACATGTTAACAATGTCCATATCCGATGAGAGAACCTCTGAAACTACTAGCGTTGCCGATTCTCGATGGATGACCGCATCGCCGGCAAGGTTTCTAATTTTGCGACTAACTCTAGAGTGAATGTCGTTCATATAACGTTCGCCGCATTCATTGTCATCTCGGCGTCTATTGGCCGAATTTATCTTGGATGAAAAAAATGCCTTGCTCATTCATTCTGCCATTCAAATACACGACTTTAATCAAGTATTCAAGATAGTCTACCATGACATTTACGATTTCAGGCAAGACAAAATATAAATCTTTTGTAAATAATCAAGAAGTCTGCATTACTCTTCTGTAGCTGGCGTAGCTGAAGTCTACTGAGTTTGTTCCTGAAGATGGTGTTGTAACGTCAACACGCCTAGTAATTTGATAAATCAAGTAGAAAATTACTATAGACTCCTTTAGCATTAATGCTCTACCTCATGAATCCGTGAACAGGCCTGGCTATAATTTTCTGCCAACCGGGTGTCCTATCCGAAGTTTCCTTAAAATAGCTATTTATTTTCTAATGCCATTATTCTTGGGAAAAGATTATTGAAGTGGTTGGTTACCTATTGCATTCCTCCTCGTTATTTTTTTTTACGTAACAGCCACTTATGTGACCACACCACTGGGGTCAGACGCCTTTTTACAACCGCCTCGCTGAAGTGCAGATTCCGCGCGGATTACCGTTCGTCAGTCTCCTGACCTTCGACCAATGGGCGATTCTAGCCGGAGCAAATATAATTGCTCTCGTCAGATTTATCACACGGGTTATAAGAATGCGTATTTACATCCACCACGTTAAGGTCGGAATAAACAGGAGGATAGGGAGTTTTGAATGACAACGTAAAATATAACCTGTGGAATGCGGATTAAATTCCGACATTCCTTCTTTTGTTTAAGAGTAAATCTGCACACGGATTCATCCAACCATAAAGACACATGGTCATAGAACTAAGGGGGTTCCATTGATGGTAAATTGTCACTCTGATTACAACCCCTACGATGACCTATTTTTTAAAGATTTACCACAGAACATTTGAGCAAAGATTTTGAGATCTCTGCCAGCATTTGTTCATAAATTGTCTCCCAACTCCTCTCGTAAGGCTTGAAGTATCCCTCTTACACGTGCGCGCTCTTTAAGAATTCATCGACACAGCTTCCGGTATGACATTTGAGATGCTTCGCATGTGTGCAATTCTCTATCGCTGCCACGTCTAGCTTTCACTTCTAGCAATAAGAATTTTATTTGAGGATGCTTCACACAATGGCAATCATGGATAGAAAATCTTGTGTGTCGTGCCAATAAGTGTATAGCTTCCCTTTCCCACCATACAACTCTTAGCATTTACTTAGAAATATCAATGCTAATTGAGATGAGATGGAGTGAGTTTACTCCCAAAGTTGAACCAGGATCAAACAACGCAGATATTTTTACAATTTACTTTTTGCGAAGGATCAAGTTTTGCTGGCCGGGGATGGAGATTATATGAATTATATGACAAGAAAACTCATAGAAGAGTACAAAGTTTGGGGTCTGGAAATCAATACAAGACACAGTACATGACGATGGGAAAAAATGGATATTATATCACAACAATAGCTGGTAACGCAAAGAAGACAACTTGAGTGCAACCATCTGGATGCACACTTGAATGGAAGTGGTAAGTACAATGACAGAAATCTATGGAAATTAGGATGAAGAAAAGCACAAACAAAGGTGCTGCATCCAGTGTATTTGGACAGAAAAATATCTAATGAATAAAAAATAAGAATATTCACGTCACTGGTAGAAAGTTGCGACACGCATGGCTCAGAAGTAAGGACGATTACAGAGGATACGAAAAGATGGCAGAACGTGATGTGAACTTGATTCAAGAGGAGTTGTTGTGGTGTGGATCGCGATGCTCCGGTAAGAACTAGAAAAATGCTTAGACGTCCAAGGCCACTAGTCAATGTATGCATGAGTAATTTCAGGTGCTCCAAGCTAAGGACAACGCTCCGTTCAGCCTTAAGGTGGTTCCACCGTTAAATGACTTTAATGTCATTTTAATAATATTCTGTCTACTTGTAGAAAAAGTTGTCCTCTATCGGATATGAACAACAAAATAATACCTTTCCACGCTATATTACTCTCTAATTGATATTGAAAATACATTGTGTTCGATGGGAGTATGAGAGAAACACGGAGAAAAATAGTATTTTTCCATAAAATATAAATGCCATTTTTGCGGAAAACTATTTATAAGATGGAAATAATCCAGAGAAATTGAATAAAAATGTAATATAGGCATTTTACCACCTTATTTATTTAGTTATTAGGGAATGACTGCCGTAATTGAAGTCAAAATGCGGTAATTCGTTGGAAATGGCGCCGCAGTCGGCTCCTATGACTGAAAAAAAGTGCTCATTTAAAATACATTCGTGGAATAATGTGCAAATTTTGTTCCTTAATTTTGGGTTTCTGTAGGTAACGCATTTCATCAGTGAAAGCAGGATTTTTTGGACAAAATATAAAAAATGTGGAATTTAACATTTGTTTTGACTCACACAGTCGCGGTGGAACCTCCTTAAACATATTTCCTAAAATCACAAAAAAACACTTACACCCATTCTCTGTACGGGAATCGATCGGTCGACCCCTGCCATCCTACGCAGCCCGTTACCAACCCGGCTTCCGTGGGCATGACGCAGTCATTTAATTAGCGATTAGTGCAGAGACATAGTAACGGAATCAGAATCATAACCGGGGAAAATAACAATTGAAGTATTATGGTCGTACCAAGGAGGAGTCACGAGCAAAGGAGTATGAGAATGGATTTTTTGTTCGTCTGACACGAGAGTGAAGACGCGAACGACTCCTGGCTCCACGCCATGTGAAAATCTATTTCGCCGAAGGTAAGCTCGCCGAAAGGCGATCTTTAGAGGCGGAATGTCGGGAACGCGGAATAGCTAAGCCAGGAAGCTAATTTCAAACCCATTTATGGGCAGTCAAACACTGGGTTCTGGGAAGAACGGGAGGTAAAAGTCCGCAAATAAAAACACAAACCTGTAGGTTTTACGGTTCCCGCCGTCCTGGTTGGCCCATGTTTTACACATGTATAGCGAAGGTTGCGGGTTCGATACTTCATTCGAATCTGGTGCCAAATAATACAAGCCACTAGTAAGAAGCATGGGGATACGTATAATACATACGAATAACAATTCATTCAACCGGTAGAAGCAACGCAAAATATTAAACATAAATTCAAATTCTTCCATAAGTTTCATATAATGGCTCTTAAAAGGAAGGTGTTGCCTGGAGCTCACAAAAATCACGAACTAACATTTCGTAAGTTTAAGTAGACTATCCATAATTAGGTAATAATCAGATTAAAAATACACTATCTATAGTAAGCCACCTTATTTTTGTTATCAGTAAAATATTTCTACAGACTACAAAAAAGAAAATATGAAAGGCTATTGACACGAACTTTGTGTGAACAATAGATATCCACCTTCAAGAGAAATAAACACTTGTAAAACTACTATTGAACACCGATCAAGGTTTCGGCATGTGTTTTCATTGTCAGAGTTAAACAGTGTTTCTCTCTTTGGAATGCAGAAGAACGACATTAATTGTAGCTGGATATTCCAAAGAAGTTTTCGCATTAAGGAAGTCTTAATAATCTTCAGCGACAAGATGTCCCTCTTCGTCGGAAAAATTCTTCGCTCGAATAAACATGAAGAAAACGTAAATGTCTTGAGGTCACCACGGTCAATTCCGTCTCTCTCGGAGTCGAAATGACGAAATCATTAGGAATACCACATATTATCGCTCCCAATTTTCTCCTGCGTCTTTCGCCAAATTCACCAATAAAATCCGTACGAATAGATTTGAATCGGTGGAGTCCCACCCGAATTTAACGAAAGACTCTCTTCCACGCATCTTCTGAACTAACATAGTTAAACATGGGCTGCACTTATTAAATATATACATAACCATTGTATTTAACGAAGGCCTCCCTTAACCTACTGAAGAATATTCTAAACAATCATAGTTAAACATGGGACGCACTTAAATATATCCGTAAACATTTTATTTTACTAATGCCTGTCTTCAACAATTGAAGCAATTTGTACAATATAATAGTTAAAGATGAGCCGTACTTCTATATATTCGTAATATTTGAATTTAATTACTGCCTCTATTTAACTATTGAAGCAGCTTCGAAACTACCATAGCTAAACATGGGCCGTACTTTATTATACGCGTAACTATGTGTGTAGACGGAGAATAAGGGATTAGACGCGGTGAGGGAAGGTAAGGGAAGGTAAAAGGAAGAAGTTGATCGCCTCGACGCCGAGGTCACGGGAGGTGGCAGCACAGTCGGGCGGTCCCCGACCGACCCCCCGCCGCCCCCGTCACCGGTGGACGGTGGCGGGCGGGTCGCGGGGGCGGTCGAGGGAGGGTGGGCGCCCACGCGGGGGCCGCGAGACAACGGGGGCCGCCGACGAATTTCGGGGAAGACACGTCCTACCCGGGTCGGGGCTGTTTACGGAGTCGTTGGCGCGTGGGCGGGGGCCGAAATATCGGCGGGCCGCACGAGTTACATTGTCGGATGTTGAAAAACAAATAAAATCGAAAATTTATAATCTATTTTAAAGAAATTGTTAATGGCGCTCATGCTGAATGAAGGGCGTTTTTTTTCCTCTCGCTCGTTCACGTGAAACGGCAATGCCACACGAGTGGTGTGATGGAACGCGTTGTGCCACAAAAATACAGCTAGAATAGTGTACCAAGTAGTCTTTCGTTCACCATAAATATTGACAACTTCCATCAAGTGGGGGTTAAACAGAAATAAATTCAGGGAACATTGTTTTACTTTGAGAATTGTAATATGCTGATCTCAACCTTCATTTTGAGGATCTCAGTGGACTTATGAAACTGAAAAACAATATTCTTAATTTTCTGGAAGAGAATGATGAGCTACACGGGTAAAAAGCCCGGTTTTGTGATGGGAAATGGCCATTTAATTTAGCATTCTTAGTTGATGTCAACAGCCTCCTCAATGATCTAATCTGAAACAGCAGCAAAAGAACAGATTGTTTCTTATAATAGTAAAATGCACCGGTGAATTTAAAGTTAAATTAAAACCGTTCATCTCCCTGTTTGTAAACGGTGAAACTGCACATCCAAAAAGTCATGATAAATCTGTTGCAGACAATAGCAACTTAATGGAATGTGCTGAGAAACTCAGATTATTGCAAAACTCCTTAATTAGTCATTTTAGCGATTTTGCCGAAGAAAATGACTTCATACTTGCATTTGCAAATCCTTTTTCACATAAGTACTAAATAAAATATTTAGACGATACCTAGTAGCATCCGAATGGAACTTAAAGATCTCTAAGCCAAGGGAGGGCGAAATTCATGGAATGAAAAGGATTCACAAGGATCGCCCAGGGATGTATCACAGGGTAAAAACGGGGAAGGGGAAAAAGTAAAGGGCAATAAATGAGGGTGAACACGTGATGCAAGAGTTAGCACCACCCTTTTTACGAGCGCTTGACAACCAAATGGGCAAAATATCCTCGACAGTTGATGCACGGCAATTATACTGCTCTGCAGTTTGAAAAACGATGGCGCTACACGAATCAACAGTCCTATTCGGGACAGCGGAGCTACTCTAGCCGGACAAACACTTAGCGCCTGGGCTACCCTTAGTGTCGGTGCAACTCCAAGCGTCGTTTGCTACGCCTAGAGCCGGTGCAATTCAAAGCACCTAGTGAAAAATCACACTGGCTTATACTCTGGTTTTATACTCTGCCCTAAAGGATGAAAAACAATTAGGAGAATCGGAGAAACTTCAAGCTCTGATGCGTCCCTTAGCGGTGGTAGCTACCTTTAGCGCGTGGCAATCCAAAGCACCTGGTGAAAAATTACATTGAAATTGGTACTGCTCAAGAGAAAGAAAAATGATGGCGCAACTCGGATCCACGTTACTATTCGTAACACCGGAGCTAATGGTGCTTCCCATAGCGGTGGTTGCTACCCCTAGCGCCGGCGCAATTCAAAGCACCTAGTGAAAAGCCACACTGGAATTGACAGAGCATTCCCTACAGAACGGAAAACGATGACGCAACTGGGAGCTATTCGTAACCCCGGAGCTACTGGTGCTGCCCTTCGAGGTGATGATACCCCTAGAGCCTGTGCTCTCCAAAGCACCAGGTGACAAAATAATGGTCCACTCCGAGGGGATGCGTCTCATAGCCAGATGCAGTTCACACTGTTCAAACTTCCTAACCCCTCCCCCTCCATGACCAAGGGAGAGGTCACAGCTAAGGAGGCATAAGGGGATGGGTCTTGGGATGTTTCTCTGGGGGTGAGAGCGGGGGAGGGTGGAGAGAAGCACGGCACTTCGGGTGGGAGGGGATTGCATTGGAGAAGGAGTGCGGGAGGTAGGATGAGAGTTTGAGTGCTGCGTGTCTTACGTCTACCGCACTCCTCCCACGCCATCCGGCGGGAGGCATGTGGGAGGTTGGCCCGCTCATGTGGGCTGCGCCCCGACCCACTAGGGGGACGGGGGGTGGGACAGGAGGAGGTGGGGGCAGAATGAGAAAGGAGTGGGGGGAGGAAGGGAGGTAAGGGAATGAGACAAAGGGCAACGGTTAGGTGGTCGGCGCGAGAGGTGTATGGCATGGAATGAATGGTCTCTTTTCCTCTCCTCATCCAACATTTCAGAAATTTTCTCTTCACCCACCATTTCTTTCTCCGCCTCGCTTTCCTCTCCATACTCCTTTTATTCGTTTTATTTTTCCCTCCTCTTCGCGTGAGGCGTGTTGCATGGAATGGTCTCTACTTCTCTTCCTCCTCATACTAAATTTCGCGCAACTTTTTCTTCACTCATCATTTCTTTTCCCCGCTTCGCTTTCTTCTCCGTGTTCATTATTCTTCGTTTCATTCTCCCTCCCCTTTCTACTCTTCCCGAGAGGTACATGGTATGGAATGCCCTCTCCATCTTCTCCTCCTCTTCATCCTGCATTTCATGCCATTTTCTCTTCACCCATCATTTCTTTACCCACCTCGCTTTCCTCCACGTATTCCTTTTTTATTCGTTTCATTCTCTCTCCACACCTCCCTCCTCTTCCTCGCCGAACAAATAGAGACGTGAAGTCGCTTTTCATACCGCTCTCTCGCGCTCATTACACCGACCGAAGGAGGGAGATACCTTGCTTTGGAGGGCGGCTGCGAAAATCCACGGGCCGTCACGCTCGGCGAATAATGATTCGTGGGCCGAATGCAGGAATACGTTAGCAGCGGTCAACGGGGGACAAGGCGGGGAGGAGTTCTCCCTTGAGAGCGGAGAGGGGATGCTGACGAAGGGGGTGGTTTGGGAGGGGGCCATGAATCGAGGATCGTAGTGGACGCGAGGGACCGCGGCCGGACTGTGGATCGTCGGGTGAGCCATACGGTAATCAACCACATTGGGATTGTACGAAGCATTGCAGTCAATAGAAGATGCGTGCAGTACCATGTACCTATACTCCCCACTTTTGATTTTTTAAATGCATAAATTTAGCAAATCTCATGCATCTCATTACAGAACACTTTCATACCGTCATCTTGGCCATTGATACTAGATAAATAGTAGTACAAATAGTTATAAAGACAGATAAAGACAACTCCGCTCTCTTTCCGGTGTAGGCACAGTCAAACGGACTCAATTCTCGGCGTTAGACCAAGCAAAAAGACTTTGATTTTTGCGAATTCCTCCACACTGCCCTATCCTAGATGTAGATCCTTGCAAACCTTCTTTGGCTTTTACCAGATTCATGCATTGCTTCATACACCTGCTCCAATTCTGGAGACTTCCAACACTTTTAACCGTACATTTCTCAGTCTACCCCTTCATCTCACCCTATTCACTCCAGTATCATGCATCTGTTCACTTATTCGACTCTCGTCCATTCATTCACCATAAATTTAAAATGTACGCTACAATTATTCGGCCAATATGGGAAATTTCCATAAAGACAACCATTTTGAGAGTCATAGTACATACATCTGCATCTTATTAGATCACAAAGATAATATTAAAAATTATACTGAGGAAACGGTGGCTAAAGAACACATTCATAGCGTCATCTTGGTCATTAAGGCTGGTTTAACAGTAGTAGAAGTAATTATAAGCAATTATAATATAGTCCTGCTGCAATGAGTTCCACATATGTATCTACCGAATACTGATGACCATCAACTCCACATCTATGGTATGCATTGGAATACACGTTAAGTGCCTTCTAGCATTTGCATTAAATTTTTATTCCAAATATCATGGAAGAAAGTTTTAATCGCATCCTTGATATGATACCAAAACTTGAAGGAATTTTAATGACCTGAGAATTACGATCAAGGTAAAATTCAGTAAACTGATCCCGAAAATTTCTATACAACACCAAGCCCATAATTAATTCGATGCTCTTCAATTTAGTGTAATCAATCAAGGATGCTCAACGGCATAGGTATATACAGGCCTAGCTTCGAGCCCACTGGCTAAGGTAACCCCACCTCATGTTAGGATAGCTAACGTCAAGTTTGCCTCCGGAAACGGGCGACATCTTCATCGACGGAACCCGCGGACCTAGCCGCCGCACCCATTCTCTGCCACCCCCATCCTCCCTCCCCCCCTCAGAACGGACAACCGGAACGTAACTAAACCATCGCCGCCACTCGCAAGAGGAAACAAGAGGTGGAGAGAGGGAGGGAGGAGGAGGGAGGTAAGGCGCGCGTCGTCCCTATAGGACGGCGATGTCGTCGGCCGAGTCGTCTACTGAATGATGGATGGATCGCCGCGGGAAGGCGGATAAAGGTGACGGGAGGGGGGGTGTAAGGGGAGGAGACGGCAGAGACTTACGGCGCCCAACGTTTGTTGCCACTCATGAGAAGAAACAATTTCAAAGCTTTACAAAACGAAGATGACGCAATGGGACCAACTGTGAACAACGAATTTGGGAGAACATAATAGAGTGGAACCTCGGTTCACGAATTTAATTCGTTCCCGATAGTCTTTCGTCACCCGAAATGTTCGTGAACCCAAACTAGTTTCACCTTAAGAATCAATGTAAAATAGATTGATCCGTTCTTGGAACTCGTAGTTTATGTGAACATTTAAAAAACTACCTACTTTGAGCACATATTCTTGCAAAAAAATCACTGAAAATCATTTAATCTTACGAAAGGCAGGACACGAAACAACAGATAAAGAGCAGACGAAAACTTATAATTGACCGTATCTGTACGGAGAAGATTTATTGCTTGTAAGGGATCTTCCGTAAAAACATCAGTTTTCTTTCATCATCAACATCATCTGTCTGCGGTTTCTTCTTGCCTCTTCTTGTACAGCTTGACTCGGTTTGACATTCGTTTAGCCTCGGTCTCGCAAAAAGTTTGTCCGATGTGACCTGTTTTTTATACATTTTAAAATTTTCATAAACACGACATAGCATTGTCATTGAAAATATTGACGCTGCGTCTTGCTACTGCTTTATCAGGGCGACAATGTTCAAAGAAACTTCGTACCTTACCCCATTTTGCAAAGATTTTGCGGATCAAAGAAGAAGGAATATATAGTCTTCCTTCCACTTCCTCTGAAGGTATCCTCTCCACCATCGTTTTCTACAGCTGCTACTGACTTTGTTTCAAATATTCCGTGCTGAGCTCACTTTTATGGTCCTCCAGTAGTTATTTCACCTCTTTATCATTTATTTCCAATCCCCTGTTTTCTCCCAGAGAAACAATATCATCGACTGCTGCCAAACCCTCAGTGTCAAATGCCTCGAAGTTTATGGCTACAACACAATCTGGCAACAATTTCTTTCAGGCCGAATTAATGATCCCGTTGGTCACTTGCTGCCAGGCTTCATCAATGAAATTTAAGACCTAAGGGATATTAAATTGATATTTCCAGATGTCTGCTAGTGTTTATTATATGCTAGAGGTTCCCACAAAATGCCTTCGAAAAAGTGCTTCGGTGAAGAGCTTTTTGAAGATGGAGATTACTTGCTGATCCATGGGTTAGAGGATTAGTGTTGGGAGCCAGAAACTTAACAGTGATTTTTAATCTTTTTATTTGAAAATTTTACGTTTCCACACAGCAAAACCGTCAGCCTGTCCTTCATCGGTTTGTGTTCACATAACGCTGTCTTTTCTTGGGTGATGTATGTTCTCCTGGGAATTTTTTACATAATCCGATTTCATCACAATAAAACACTTGCTGGGGAAGCATTCCTTCGGCCTTTACGTGGTCATTTAAAAATAGCTCAAATCCCTCAGTAGGTTTTTCATTCGCACTCGCATCTTCACCATGCCTAACCATATTAAGAATGCCGATTCTTTTCATAAATTTCTCCAACCACCCTCTGCTGGCGTGGACAACATCGGTATCAGCACTCGTGCCAGGACATTTTCCCTCTATTTCTTCATGAAATTGCCTTGCTTTTTCACATGTGATAACCTCAGAAACATTGTCCATATTTTCTTGTTTCTCCAAATAAGAAGCACATATGCACTACTTCTTCAATCGTCTGTTATCTTTGTGAATTAAGAACTGTCACTACCTGTCACTGACCCTCTTGATTGTCTGTTTATTTTCGAGAATAGTAAAAACGGTTGATTTTGCCATATCACACTGAGTAGAAAGATCGGAGACACGAACAGCTTCTCTTTTCACTTCCATCGTAATTCTGGTCATTTTTCTTTTCACTAACCCCTCACTATCCTTCTTTGGTCCCACGGTACCTTTTTTAATAGTTTACTTAAAAGGGCAGCCACAAAACACAATTACTTATAAGAGAATACTTGGGCAATTCGAGTAGGAATGTTTACGGAACTAAATATATCATTTCCTTCCCCCCTCAATTGCCACACTTGGGCATTGAGAGTTATTTTTCTTTGCTTCTGGTCAAACAGTAGGTTAGCATATGAGACGGTTCCCAGCGTAACTGTGTGGAAGCAATTCACTGTGAAAATGAAAATACTCTGATCTTTTATATATCACCATATTGGTACCTCACCTTCTAGCCAATACCCCACCCCATATGCAAATGATATACGAAATCACTACTTCTGTATTCCGCACCTGATAAGATTGCTCGTCCAACATTGCATAGTGTGTAATAAATCTATCTTGTGAAATTAGAAAGTATTTTCATTTCAACCAATTGGGTTATAGATTGGCGCTCTACCTCCGTCACTCAAACCAACCAGTGTTACAAACTCGCGTGCTCGTTACTCGAGATTTCATTCGTCACACGAGACGTTTTATACCGGGGAAATTTGTTCGTCCACCGATATGTTCGTGATAAGAGGCAATCGTCAATCGAGGTTCCAATGCATCGGAAAAAACACTAAGGGCTGGTGTTATGCTGTCTGGTAAACGTGAACCACAAGATGATGCAGCCTTTTCATTAACTTAAGGTTAAGGTAGCTGCATACATACATACTGTCCTGCATCATGCCCAATCCTTGTATACCTCTTCCGCTTCCCATACACTGATGCATTTCTTCATAAATGCTGTCTAGCTTGTAAAGGTTCCTAATTTACCTCCTCATATGAGTCTCTTCCACCACATTCAACTGAGGTAACGTGAGTGAGATTTTTCTCTAGTCATAATGAAGACCATACTAAATTTATTATTTTTACGTTGAAGTAGTACTTAAGATCATTATGTAAATATTTAAATGGTAGAAACACAAAATTTTATTCTATTTCAACGAAATTCTCAGCAATAAATTAAATATAAGTGCATGCATAAGGCTTAAACTTAACTCAATTGTTACCCACCGCGCGCTGAAAACAGCTTCGCAGCTGAAGGTTAATTTGTGATTTGGTAAAAGTCGTCTACATCTACATACAACACTGCGAGCCGCCGAAAAGGCGTGTGGCAGAGGGTGTTAGGACAGCAGCCACGGAAGGGGAGGAAAAAGGAGGTGGGAGAGGACAGAGGTGAATTGTATCTTAATAATGTGTCTTATGCTATTGCCATGCTTTTTTGGTTTTAATCACTAATGGTGGGTGGAATGAACGAACCTATTTTTGAACCTATCACTTTGGCATTATGGTATGGTTTGGCATTAGGTGTTAGTTCGAGTGATAACTTTCTCATTAAAATAGTTGAGAAGGCACACGAACTACAAATGGCTATTTTTCTAACATGATCCATGCGTCAGCACGTCCTCATTCAAAAAATTCAGTCTCTCTGGAGGGTCTAAGAATACATGATGCCATGGAATATGCTTGTAATATTTGGAAAATATCTCTAAAAGTAATTAGATGACTGATTATTCCAGTGATTGTGGTGCTCGCTGAAGGAGCTCGTGAAAGCAATCAACATTTCATTTAACTTTTGGTTTTCAAAAATTGACGCAGAGTGACGCGGAGCTTTATACGGGGAGGCAAAGTGATGTATTATAAGGATACTGGTGTGAAAAACATCTGCCTATACATGCCTAAACGCAAGTGACCACGACTTACGTGACTCTGCGCCAAGTACGTGAGAGTCGGCACGAAAGAGTAACTTCAGAGAAGTTGTAAAGTATGCCGTTTCCGCTGCATCATCGTTTAGGGTTTTACAAAAGATAAATTATACTCTTTTCTATTCTATTATTCCCTAGTTCGAACTTACTTCAGAAAAAGAGAGAGAATTTCAGCAGTCGATACTTAGCGGAACTGTAGCGCAACGCTGGAAGTGGTGGTAAACGTTTTTGTCGATCTCTTCTCAGTACGATTCCTATCAATTTTTGGTAATCATTTAAAGTAGGTAAATGCGAATGTTTGCATTATGTCCATCTGGAGAAACTCTTAACTGGCATTTCTCATTCCCTTAAAAACGAAGTGACAGTGGAACCGTTATCCGCACACGCGCTAGACCCACGTGATGTGGGATATGGTTGAAAGCGGGATAATTACTGCCTCCGCAAGGTGTACCGCCAAAATCGCGTGCATTGTCTATTGGCGGAGCCTTTGACTTGCATTGAAAGCTTCAAGTGTAGACGGATGTGTGTTTGACCGCGGACGACTCTTTTTCGAAGCTCCCTCCTTTAATCCAGAATTCAATACCTCTCCCCATGTGGTCAACCGAATGCCCTCACGGTTATCCTTTGGGACAGACCCAGGGTTCTCAGGGTTGGAACCCCTTTCTCCACCTCCCCCTGACTCTGAGATATTAAGAAAGTTCCCCCTCAATTACTTTTTTTCCAGCGATGTGTACGCAAGCCTATCGTTGGCCGTGAGGTCCTTGTTTTGTAGTTTTCGTGTTCTAAAGAGATCTCTGAAGTGAGCGCAAGTGTTGTGAGAACTCATAATTCTGTGATTCACGAATCTACCTGTGCTTGAGGTAGTCTCTAGTAGAGTCTAGTATCATCACAGTGATAGGTAAGATCAGCTATGCAGGTTAGTTCTTTTTTTAAATTTCTTATGTAAAGAGTAGACCCAACATTAGGCATGTCACTAAATCATGCATGGTATTTCCCTCCATCGCAAACAGTCAATTTCTTTAGGTGTTTAGGCCAATGCTTAACCTTCCAATTGCTATTGATTCTTCTTACTTCACTCCCAGCCATGTCGTTAACATTCACTCGCAGGCAACGACAAAATTCAGGGGAGGAAAGGAGAATCAATGAAAGTTTGGAAATGTCACGCTATGAACTGTCTGGAGTATAAATATTCAATTTAATTGGTGGTTCATATCATGTTTTAAATATTCCACTTGCGAGTGATTCTTATTTCTTAACTCTTCACACTGTCGTTAACATTCACTTGGAGGCATGCAGGAGGAGAAAGGAGAATCAATTGACGCTTCGAAATGTTACGTGGCGAAAATTCTGGAGGATTGCTCAAATTACTATCTTAAGCCCGTGTCACACGATGCTTGATCCAGCACAAGACCTAGTATGCTAGCTGGTACTTGACATTGAGGACAGAACCTAGTATGATAGAAACCGTGATAGAAGGTTTCACATGATCATTTACCTTGTGCTTGCGATGAAGCGGTACTGTCGTCCACTGATCCGAACTGTTAAAAGTAAATGGAACATTTCCATGAAAGAAGGCGACTTTTGGCTGCTACAATAATAGCAGGGATTGTCGAGACGTTTTCACTGCATATTGATTTCACTGCCAAAGAGTGCGTAACCCACGATAAAGTGAGACGCTGATTAAAAAAAAGTGAAGACCGCACTGCGACTGTAAAAGCTAACGTTATTGGTCGACGGCTACTAGGTCCTACTGGGAGCTAGTGGCAAACTAGTTCCGCATCAATTACGAAATCACGTAGCCCAGCGAGTATATTAGCTATCATGCCTGTTAACCAGGATGCTGGTTCTATATCATACGGTACTGGAAAGCTATCATACTAGCGAGTATCCTCGACCTTGTGCTGGATCAAGCATCTTGTGATACGGGCTTTAGCTCGAAACAGTTTTTAACGAAGCGAGTGGGATTCTTTATAATTCTATTTATTTCACATATTAATTCATGGGCTGAATTTTTGAGTAATTATCTTCTCCTTAACCAATTACTTCATGATATATTTTTCCTTTTCTTTAAATATTTTTTTTTAATATTCCAGTAGCTAGTGATTCTTATTTCTTAACTCCTAGCTGTATCGTTTAAATTCACTCGGATGCAACGATTATATGCGGAAGAAGAAAGGATAATCAAGTGACATTTGGAAGTGCCATACGACCTGCTAAATTTCTGCAGGATTGCTCAAATTATATGGCATGCCTTAGAGACGTGCGGTAGAGGGAGACCATCCATTCCAAGGGGAGGGAATGCTGAAGGAAACAAAATGAAGGACGAAAGTTAATTGCATATAAACGGAGTGCCTTAGTGTATCACATTGTTTTAAATGAGGAACTCAACTGCGCAGATTGATGAACAGAAATGGCGAGAACACAGGCAAGAAATTAAGTTTTAAGCGGGCAATTTTCATGTATTTTGTTCACACATTCGCACACTCATTCCTGCAAGACCCTGCTATAAACAGCGCCATTTTCATCATGCTGTGCAATAAAGTGCCTCGTGTTATTCGGCATTCATAGCCGCTAATGGCGTAAGGAAGGGACGCATCTTTGTACTTATCCGTTGGGAAGTACTTAATTCTCTCTTATTATGCCACTTCTATAAGTTCCAGAAATATGACGTGGGGTCGAAATAATATCCTCCGTGTCATACTGGATTTTAATACTCAAGTAATTAAAGCTTAGTCGTCAGTATCCTAGTCTCAAGCGGCTCCCGACCTAATACCTTCATCAGCGATGTCTTCTCTCTGATCTTTCTCTCTTCTTCTCGTAGCATCTTTTAACGGAGAAAATGGGTCTCCTTCGTTTTTTTATATTTTTGACAAATCATCTCATTGGCTTAGCAATTTTTGAGTGATTATCTTCTCCTTAAAAACTTTTTATTTCAACAATATTTTAGCTTTTGTTTATAACATTTTTATCTCATAATTAATTTCATGCAATAAATGATAAATATCTGCATATAATAATTAACGTTGATGAGAATATTTTGTAAATTTATACAACTGAAAGCACTCTAATATTATTTATTGGATAACGAAGATAACACTGTACAAAACCGGTGAATCGCCGTCCTTTGTGCCAACGCGTGAAAGTTAATTGCATGTTAAGAGAGGGTCTTAGTGTTTATCTCTATTTTTGTAATAGCCACTGATAGCGCGTGGAAGGGAGGAATTATTGTACTCATCAGTACGTCAATGTACCTCTCTTATTTTGTTGCTTCTCTCAGTTGAAGAGATACGATGTGGGGTTAAAATAATACCCTCGAAATTAGACTTCACCTATCTTGATTTGTGTGTTTCAAGTAATCTAAGCCAAGCGTGTTGCCCCCGGATCACTAATGGCTCCAAACCTAGTCCTTTAATCGGCTGCGTTACATCCTCTGTTCGCTCTTAAGAGTTTTGTTAACGAAGCGCTATGCTTCCCTATTGTATTTTTTTCGTGAATTAAATCTTTCTGCACATTGTCAAAAATTCTCGTGGCTCATTCTAAATGTGGCCTAACCCGAGCTAAATAGCAGATCTCTCTAACATGTTTATCCGAAGATATTTCCTACTGTTTACTTCTTAAAAATCCCAATTTCTTTAAGCAGGCAGTCAAATGCTTCGTTTGTGCTTCAGCCACTTTATAGATATGCCATGGGTGTGATTTCTTTTGTAATCAGTGCACTGCAGTGCATTTATTAAATTTACAGTTCTAGCGGTCACTGAAGACACCACGCGTCAACGCTGCTCAAATCTGATGAGAGAAATGTCCAGGCTGCTACACTGCAAACTGTCGGGAGATGATCGCGTCGTTAGCAATAGTTCAAATTTTTCTGCCAACCCGGGAGTGAACACCGTCTATGTCACGTACGGCAAAGCACAAGGAAGTATTCCTCAGGAGCGTGTGGCAGGGGGTGTTAGAATACTAGCGGAAAAAGGGAGGGAATGGGGAAGTCTATTGGTGTCACGATCCGTTTTAGGTATCGTCCCAAATGTTGCGCGGACAGGAAGATTATTTGTGCCGATGATTTCGGCAGTGTAAGCACCTCTCTAATAAAGTCGCTTCTATTATGATTGAAAAGAAAAACTTTGTGAGTTCTACATAAATAGTTTTTTATTACGGCCTAGGTTCTTCGCTAAACAACATAAAAATCTATTTATTTGGAACTCACAAAGTTTTCCTTTTCAATTATGAAGCCGTTCCATGAAGTTACGCCTGAAACCATTAACTTCGCTTCTATCAGCTGCAGAGATATTCTACGGGGCTGAAATAATAATAGGTTCCCTGTCAACCGGAAACTCGCCACATCTGATTTTTTCGACTAACCTTAGCGTAGCATTTAGCCTCCGAGTCTGGCGGCTCCCGAAGTAGTCCCTACGTCAGCTGTGTTAATCTCCCTCCACGCTCGTGGCAGCATTTTTTAAACTAAGGTTGGGCCCTCCCATTACATTATACTCAGCTTGCACACTTAAGGTGGCTTGAGCGGTAATGGAAGAGGCATTGTGTGAATATTTTCATAGTTTTTTAAACAAATCGAAAAAAATAGTTGATCTCACTTCAGTTCATCTGCTTATGCGTTGGAACTCACAATTCGTGCAGTCGTGGAAATTTTAAGGTTTTTTCCCAAAATCGTGTTATGACTAGAATTTTCGACGCGGTATTCGAAATTCATACGAAATTCATACGAAATTACTTTGAAATGTGTTGTTTTCGAATACGGGAATCGGCGTGACAACTTGATAATTGTTAGAAATAATTAGAATAATAAGAAATGTGTTATTTTTCGTTTACGAAAAAATCTGTATATTTGTAATCGAATTACTACGGAATATATGCCACGTGAAATAAGGCTACACGTTAAAATAGCATTGAATTGCCAAAATACCAAATGGGTTAGATGCATTTTTTTCACTTTTATCTATAGATGTTACAAAAAAGAACAGGTGTGATAAATTTCACGCAAATATGTACAAAAAAGTCACTCAATCACCTTTATCCTTCCGTGGTGCCGGTCGCCGAATCCTCGCGAAGAGCAGTCCAGAGATGCCGTGTGGCACGCGGCACGGGCGAGAAAGAGTATAATCCAAAGGACGAGAGGCGGCCGGCATTCATTAAGCGGCGGACGTGGCTTACCTTGAAATGTGCGGGGGGGGGGTGGGCTGGCGGTGGGCGGCCGGGGGCGGCGGGGGCAATTGGGGGCGATGCGAAGGGAGGAGGGTGGGGTGAGGGGGGCGGAGACGCCACGCGGCCGCCCCCGCAACTCCCCGTCGCCACGAGGAGGAGCGAGAGGCCATATCTCACGCCGCCGGTCCACGAGGCTGCGCAAACAGTCGACGGGGGTGGTACGTGGGGGTGGGGGCAGAGGAGGGGTGGGGGCAGAGGAGGGTAGGGGGCGCAGAAAGGGGGAGCGGGTATTAGTTCGGGGTGAGCGGTCGGAGGCTGGAGGACTGGCTACTCCTCTAGCGGGTCCGGGTTTGAACCCAGACGGTAACGGAGATTTTTTTTCTGTGGTTACTCGGGCTAAATGTGCTAATTACTCCAAGAAGGTGCAGTTATTCTTTTGACAGGGAGGTTATTATGTGATATCCGATCGTTTATGGGTTACAAATAAACATCTATGGAACAGCCGAAAGTATTAGCTGAAGTTGCCATTATGTGACTATCGACTGATTATTATTTATCGCATTTCGCAAGGACTTTCTGCCCAAAATCTAACCGCTTAGGTTCCGAGTCAATTTTTTGATTTGCAGCACGATACTACACATGCTTATATTACATGTTAAAAACCCAGTTGGATGAAGTATTTCAGCGGTTGGTTTCCCATTAGAGGTGGCACTAAAATTACACAACAGTTTAATTGCAACAGTTGAGCCACCGAAATAGTTTCAAAACAAAACAGTTCCGTGAAACACCCTGTTGCGGACAACAGCTGTAGGCACACCAAAACAACATGCGATCGAACGGAGCTGTTACAACATGGCTGGTAGTTTTGTATTATACGCAATAAGAAATCTTTCACTCAAATAAAGTAATAATTTCACTTAGATTCATGAATACACTTCATTGGAGCCTCCGTACCAATACACTTCATAGTTCTAATTCTATCCGTAACGAAGGACGGGAACGCGAGACTCTATAGCGGTGATGAGGACGCTAGTAGAAAGAAACCTAGAGTGTTGGCAGGATGTTTTTGCATGCTTCTTAGATTTGGAGAAGGCGTTTGATATTGTGGAGTAGACGAAATTAATGGGAATGCTGGAGAAATTAGGGGTCGAATGGAGGGAAAGGCGTCTGATTCGGAATTTGTGTATGAAACAGACGGCGCAGGTTAGGGTAACCGATGGAGAATCGGGATGGGCCACGATAGGACGGGGAGTGCGGCAGGGGTGCCAACTATCGACGTTGCTTTTTAACGTGTATTCAGAAGAAATGGTAATGTAGGCCTGTGGGGAGGAGAAGGTAGGAATAAAGGTAGGAGGGGAGCTGATAAAATCAGTGAGATTCGCAGATGATCAAGCATTGGTTAGTCAGTCTGCCAAGGGGTTACAGACAATGGTGAACGCGTTAGAGGTGCACTGCGGAAGGTATGGGATGATGATCAACCACAAGAAAACGAAAGTAATGAGATTTTCTAGAAGTAAGAAGGTGGGGCTGAATATAAGGGTGGGAGGGCAGAAGATAAAGCAGGTCGAGCAGTTTACGTAGAGAAGAGAATTGATGAGGGGTGGGGTGATCTGCGAAGAGACGTAAAGTAAAGGCTGGTGAAAACTTTAATATGGAGCTTGGCGCTGTATGGGTCAGAAACTTCGTCATTGCGAAGGGAGGATGTGCGTAGACTTGAGGCGTTTGAGATGTGGGTTTGGAGAGGGATGGAGAAGGTGAGCTGGATGGCGAGGAAGACGAACGAGGAGGTATTGGATATGGTTGGAGAGGAGAGGAAGCTTGTGGCAGAGGTTCGGAGAAGGCAGAAGAGAAGGATAGAAGAGGTTTTGAGAGGAGAGGACATGTTGAAGAGAGTGATAGAGGGGAGAACACTGGGAAAGCGTGGAAGAGGAAGGGAAATAATAGGAATTCTGGACGAAATAAGAGGAGGTAGAAGATATGAAGAATTTAAGAGGGGTCTAATGGCGGGTCATCCTTAGGAGGGAAAGCGAGAATGTCTATGAGGTTGGGATGCAGAATGTGGACTGTCCAAGAACCTACCAATCAGCTGGTAGAATACTTGAATGAAATGATGGGCGGACATGAGTTGGCTGAATACACCAGTAACCGCCTGCAACAGATTCAAATTCAACAAATTGTAGCTTTTAATCGCAACGCAGCCACCCATGCACTGCAAGTGGAACAGAATAAAAGACGAAACAGTCAGCTCCAGCTATCAGTTGTCGCAGCGCAGCGCAGAGCGCAACGGCGCTGCTGCGGCACGATCACGAAACTAACCTGTTGTTTTCAACAGCTATTTGAAACAGTTGTACGGCCGAAACAGTTCTCGCTGCAGCCGTTTCACTCCAACAACACTTAATTCCACCATTATTTCCCACTATATTAATTTCCACGTCCTCCCCTTGAAGATTTCCTCCCGATCTAAAAAGCCGACTCGTTCGATGAGTGAGGATAGGAACGGGTAGCAAATGCTGGTGGGACGTCTGCAACACCGATTCATTCGCGGGGCAGATTTGAACTAAATGCTCTTCATCAGTGGTTTCCAAAGTGGGCGCTACCGTCCCCTAGGGGGCGGTGCCATAATCTAAGGGGGCAATAAGTAACGAGAGGCGGCATGGGGGCGCTGGTGGCAGGATCCTGACCGAATGGTACCATACATTTCCAAGGTCAATAAAATATGAATCTATTGTATTTTAAATAAGCATTAATTTAATCATTATTGTTTTAAATTTATATTTATAATATTCCTGATTTGGTCAGGTAGCCCAGTACGATTTTAGAGCCCAAGGTTGGGGGGCGTTTTGTGAAACCGAAGGGGTCGGTGACTCAAAAAGTTTGGGAAATACTGCTCTACATCATCATATATACCTCCAAGCCTCCTCAAATATTTCGGAGACGGGAATGAATTTCACTAAAAAGTGCGCTCTGAAAGTTGTGGGTATTATTTCACTTTCATGACTTCTTCACTTCTTGATATTCCAACACTTCTATGCGTCAGTAATTCACAAGTTTCTTCACTACTTTTTGGAACTTCATGGCAGAAAATGTGAGTAAAAACATTTTTAGTTTCAAAGATTAATTTTTAGAATAACCGATTTCGGTGATGTTGTCCATGAGGACCTGAAAATGTCGACACTTCGGCTTAACCTGTTGTTCTACATATGATATCTTGGAAACCTACAGAGTGAAACAAAGTCCCCGTCTTGTTGAAATACAAACTCATCACTCATCTATAAATTGTTTTGAAGTATGCAAATATTATTTGTTATTACTCTATCCTCAACTTCTAAGGATTTGATATTATTAAGAAACGCTTTCTATTTCCCGGTTTCCTTTACTTAAATTCTACCATGGTCATTCTGGGTCTCATAACCTACCTGTGTTCCAATGAGCTACGTTTTACCCTAGTAACTCACTCGTTTCGTGACGTAGCGATTACAAACATTCCAGTTCAAAATAAAATTGACGAACAATATTCAAAGGCGCATTAATTCTCACATGGTACCGAAGTGAATGCCTATGGAAAATATAAGCGTACATTACGAACTAAGGCACAATTATGGAGTAATTTTTTCTTCTAGAGACAACTCGTTACCACGTTTCTATATGATGAGTACTCCAACACTCGCTAAATCGGGAATCCCCAACGCTTTTCGTAACCCAACTGTTTTCCCATAGTCCTTTCTTACTCGGAATTATACCTTACTTGCGTTCCAATTACAAAAAAAAATTAACAAGGTAGACGACTTGCCTGGATATCCCAACCCTAGTAAGATTATCTACTTTGCTAGACGTTTTCGAGCGTTTCCATTTCTAGTATTCTACTGGTAGAGTGTTACTATAGTAGGAATATCAGTAATGGGAACGGGGCGTGTGTGTAGGGATAACTGTTCTTCCCACTTGGTCTCTGTTTACGTATACCTACCTCTTGAGGGCCATCGCCGACACTCAATTATCGCCAATTTGAGCCCCCTTCCTCCAATCCAAACACAATTCCACCGAAATTGACACCGTAAGCGTTTTGCACCTCATTAGGAATGACCCGTGAACTGGCTGCCATGCACAATGGCGTGTGAAAGAAAATGAGTTTTATGCTTTCCTTTGTGGCTTCTCTTCTCACCCTTTGGTGGAAGATGCTCTTCTAGAGTGAGAACTCTATGACGAGAGAGATCGCAAGAACCCAGGTAAACGTGACACCGTTTGAGAAAACTAAGTTTAGTGTTGGAACCTATTTTTCCGTTCAATTACCGTCATCTATGCAGGTAATTTATGAGTTATCTGCGTCAATACCAGCTTAAGTGCAAACATGTTTAGTGACGGGTTAAAAGAGAACCAGATGATTTTCCCTATGCAACTAAATAGCCTAGGCTACTGCACTACTTTCTTTCTTAATCTGTTCCGTCATACAGATGATAAGATGAAGATATTGTGCCAGATAAAAAGATGCACTTACACCCAATAAAATCTCCGATAAATTATGAGAGTGATTTTAGTTTTTCAATAGATATTCATTACCACGGCATTTTACTCATCGAATACCCAAGTCCTTCTCTTCTACTTAAGTGGTGATTCGTTAGTCACGTTTTTCACTTTGTAGCATTATAAACCAGGTGTGAGGACCCCACATTGTTTATCAACAATATTAATATTTACAATATTTACTGTTAATTACTTTTAGCGTAGCACATAGTAAAATTTTACCGGATTGAAACTCGTTGAGGAGTTAATTTATTTTAGTATCTACCGAACATTTTACTTATTGATTACATTTGATATGAAGAAAGAGGCATGATGAGTCAGGAGTAGAAATATGACGAAATATCAGGAAAATCGGTAACGCGACCGCGAGCACATATCAGTCTTTCCAGAACGACAAGACTTCTATCTATTCACAATCAATGCTCCGACAAATTCACATTTTGAAATGTGGACTTCGTGTGGAACTACGAAACATTGGGGGACACGAGTCAATCTTTACTCCTTTTGTAGAAACAAAGCTTACGACATTCCGGCCATCGCGTGCTAAGGTAATTGCTGCGTCTTTCAAGCCAGGTAATGATGCACCGTGGAGTACCGTTCCTCTCTGAACGACAATTGCTCCCGATGTTCATTGTGAGGAACAAATTAGCTGCGAGTGAGTCAATCAAA
This sequence comes from Pyrrhosoma nymphula, assembly GCA_963573305.1. Lineage (NCBI taxonomy): Eukaryota > Metazoa > Arthropoda > Insecta > Odonata > Coenagrionidae > Pyrrhosoma > Pyrrhosoma nymphula. Next base: position 95,536,354 of record OY754332.1, on the reverse strand, counting down.
CATCACCAGTGAGGTAAGAATATCACGCATACAAGTGCTAGCTACAAAGCGAACAGAACCGATTAGGATTACGACACATTATAGTATGTCACGAGATAGACTTCCGTTGAGTTTAGTGATTACATACATCGGAGACAATTACTAGGATATGCAGGGCAAACACCGTGAACACGATTTAGATCGACGACGTGTGACAATGTGTCACGAAATATGACTTCCGTTGAGTGATTAGATTATATTCATCAAAAGCAGTGTCTAAAATGTGCAGCCTAAACTCTCAATTTATCATAAAGCTTTCCTCTCAACCATCGCCGTTTAAAGGTGTCGGAGCCCCCGTGGGATCTCGTTTAACCAATTTCTTCTATAGGTTTATTATTAAATGAAAAATCGATGCTTACAGAACATGTCTCAAGTCCCTAAAGTCACATTAGCAGCTTCCGGTTGAAGTGAAAAGTTTTAGGTATTATTTTTTAGCTATTGACTGCAGGAATTACATTAACTATATACAAAAATAAATAAAAATTTATCCGATAAGGGGGTGAAATGTTTTCTCCAAAAAATCTTTTTTCACCGCCAGGCTATTTCATCCTAACTTTTCCAGAGCCATCTCCTTCAAAATAAAAGTTAGAACTTTTCAAGTGAATTCGTCAACATGTCATCAAAATATTCTAATTTCTCACCAAAACACTTAAAAGAAGTTACCACACACTAGCACAGTGCCATCCTCGTATCCATTTCTTCATCTTTCTTGTAATCGAATAAAATTAGTCTACAAGGAGTACACACATAAAAAAGGTCTATTCATACTTTAATTTTTCTGTTGCTTCTCCGAAGATTAGATAAGGAAATATTTTTAGACACTTTAAACAGCACTAAAGCCCTCTCGCACCTGGTTTTTTAAATAGTGAAATGCAATGTTCGTTCGCAGGTATCTGTGGCGTTGATCATATGGTTTCAAAATTTTTCGGGTTACGTCTGCCTATGTTGTTTAGGTTCCCAACAGTTTCGCCAGCTATCCTTCCGGCGTCCTCAGGTGAAGGATAGCGAGAAGGGTTTTCGTTATATTCTTATAGAGGCCAAGTTGGCTAGATTTGGCACCAAATTCGGCCGATTCTGCGCCCAGTAATGGGACAGCATCGAGATTGCTTGGGAGTCTGATTAATCTTTTCCATGCGCTGTGTAGGGGGCTCCATCTTCTCAATTGAAGTTCATAGGCGTCTTTATGATTTCAAAGGCTTCTCAAATGATTCTCGGGAAGTACCAATTCCCCTAGGCTATTTTTTGGCGTGTTCAAATTTTGTGGTGTGCCCCGGTTCCCTCAATACCTTCTCTGAAATTGCTGATGCTTTAAATTGCTTATTTTTTGTCACCATATGGTGTTCCTTCAGCCGTATGCTCAAATCTCGGCAAGTTTCGCCAATGAAGCTAATACAAGCGAAATACGCGTAACAGTAGTATTATAGATGTATGTACTACCGAGTTTAAATCTGATTTGTTCAATTCCGCCCCATTCATCTGTTTTAGGTTCTATAGAATAAAATAAATACATGCGCCTTCCGAAGCGACTATTTCAATTTTCTCGCCGATTCTTTCTACTTCCAAGGATGTCCATGGATAAAAATGTGTCTTTCATTCATGGATCCCCAAGTCTCGCCTTATGCGTGCCGTGGTAACAGCGTTACCGGGTTGGGGAGAAAAAAATTGCCCCCGTGCCCCGTTGATGTGTGGTTCGAGCGGAGGAATGGAGTCGGGGGTGACTTGGAGAGGGGAATTATGGGAGGGCGTGTGGAGTGGGAGGGGGGGGAGGAGGGGATGGCGGACAACCGGTTCGAGAGGACCCGGCGTGGATGACTCTAAAGCCCCTTCCCCCCTCCCCCATGCCCCTCGCACAACCCACTTCCCTCACCCCCCCTATCTGCACGCCCTCCTCCTCTCTCAATGTCCCATTCACTCGTCCAAGCTAGCAGCATATGCCTTATCACTTCCACCCTACCCTCGGCCCGTCCCCTTTGCGCCCTCCGCCTCGACCCGACCGAGAAAGGGAGGCCCTTCCTCCCCTTTCCACGCCCTTCAGTCACCCGGGGAAAACATTCCCGTCTCCCTCCACCCTCTCTCGTCCAAGAACTCCTCCACACCTTCGTCTAAAGGCTCATCCACACGAACAAAATCCCCCTCTCCCCCTCAACGAAGAAGGCGCTTTCAATTGCGCGCATTCACGCGCGCGCTGCTGAGGACACTTGGCGCGCAGGAATGTGTGTGATCAGACCGTTGAGAAGGATATTGATGAATGTTTACATTGATTTCCAATCGCTTACGATTTTCAGAAGTTACATTCACTCGGCCGTTTTTATTTTAATTCGGCGCACGCTCATTCTAAAAACAATGCTCGAATACTTTTTTAAAAGTAAGGTCAATTATTCCAGCATCTGATTTTTATGGAAAATTGTGTGAAATTTGAATTTGTTACAACTTGTATGAAATGTGAATTCATTTGGGCCCTGATGAAAAAATATATATATTTGCGAAGTGTGTGCAATGAGTAATAAATATCTATTATTTCTAAACCAAGACCTATCCTATTCGAAAAAAAATATTTATAATTTCTTAAATCCATTTAATTTTTTGCTGAAGTCGACTAATTATGATCCATTCAACTGGACATTCATGCATTTGCTTTGGAAGACAGCGCGATGGAATGTGCACTATCAGATTTCCGGTCGGGATGAGTAAAACTTGAATAGTTTAAATTAATCTCCATTCATTATTCAATCAAATTTGTCATTTGCGCCGATTAACAAATGTGATTTAGATGGTGAGGCAAGGATGGTTTGGATAACGAAGGTACCGTGGAGAAAAACCTGGCGTCGGCATAAGCCTGCTTTAAACGTAAGGAGCTAATTGTACTACAATTTCACTTCCTATTCGACGGATGAAGCACTACGCCTTACGAGATTTCCACTAGACACTCATTAGGGCTGGGGATTACAATGAAATATCTTTACAACTAACCTGACTCGAATCTGGGTCCTCAAGTTGGGAAACCAGCGCCACAGCCGTCGCAAAAACCTATCATTGTAGATGCTCTATAAGAAGTGTGTAGCGATGTGTCAAGAGGCATATAATTCTACTGAATTTTCTTTTATAATGCAGAAAAAGGTGTCATTTCTCTCATCAGGCTAAAATAGCTGCCACTAACGGATTGCCTTAGTCATAATAGAGACCGAATTAAAATTTTATTTTCAAACTTAAGTAACCATTAGAAGCATGAAATAAATGTTGTAACATAAATGTCGCAAGAACTTTGAATTCCTGTAATTCTCAGTAATGAACTAAATATACATCAATAAGAGTTTAATCTGAATGATTTTTTCAAGCCGTGCGCTGAGAACGCCTTTACAATCAAAGATTTGTTTTGCGATTTTGAAAGCATTACCGCGGTGAGTGGTTGATATATGTTTGGAAAATAGTTGAGACAGCATGCAAACTACAATTTATTTTTATTTCTGACGAGATCTATGCTTTAAAAAATCCATATTTCTTAAATATCTGGAGTGCATACCCGTACTATTTCCCATGGAAATTTCTGATATTTTTTTGGCAAATATTTAGAAAAGTATGATGTAAAGTGGCTGATATTTGCTCTATTGGAGGTGTGGGATCTTTATCTTTAAAATGAGACCAAACTCATCGAATTTTTTATGAAGTGAAATCTTGCTTCAAATACTTTGATGCACTCCTTTTCGAGATAGTTCCCAATATACAGAAGCCTTTTTCCATTGGATGTAGAACAGTTGGTTTTTCTATAGAGACACATTCTAAAAAATGCGGACATTCTGACGCCCAGATCGCGTCAACAGGCCCTTAACTAGCCGAACAACCAGTACATACCAGTTATATAATATTTTCTGAATGTTTTAAACATTAAATCTTGTCGTAGTACATTATGCAAAAAAACATTTGATTGTGAAGGCGTTTTCATCGCATAGAGGGAAAAAAATGAGTCAAGTTGAAGCCTGAAATATACATGTTTAGCTAACTAGGAATAATTGCAAATATGAAAACTAACAAGAAGTTCTGTGTCATAAATTCTACTCTAGTAGCTTCATTCACCTTCCAGCTGCTTAGATAAAAAATAACATGGCGAGCTTGGAGCGTAGGTAAATATATTTTCAATTAAAAAAATTAAGCTCCTTTTTGGCAGTGTTCCCAAAAGGAAGTGATATAAAGTCATAGACCCTTTTATGTCAAATATTTCAGTGGATATAAAATCTGGTTGCTACTTTAGTTAGAAGAGCGACAGAGACCAAGTTAAAGTTACCTCGAGCCTCTCGGTGCGGTTACAAGGGACAGGGTGAGTTACCAAAATGAAAGAAAACTTTGGCGTAGGCATGTTCTCAACGAGGGGTTATGAAACAGTGCTACAATAAGGGTGATATTTGAGTAGGAAAGGTGAATGTAATTGATGTGTGTATCATTAACTATCGCTTTTTGTCACTGCCTCATTTACTTCCTCCCTTCTACGTCAAATGTTTATATTTGGTTATGTATGGAAAAGTTCTGCTACCAAAAATGTTTTTACGCTAATATTATTACCTCCTCTATTTACTCCGTGCATCTTCTGATTGATTAAATTATGAAATAAAATTTGAATATGGTCTTCACCATGAAAAAACAAAAAATCTCGCTGAAACCACCTTAAATGAGAAGAAAAAACCCCGTAGGATAAGGAAGCAGTGAAAGTATCCAAGTTGCGTCAACCACGTGGCGAGTCGAGGCAGCTTCCATGCATATATGACGAGGGGGAGTGGTATCCTTCCCTATGGCCTGAGGGCCACTCAAGGCGCACTTGATCGGACCGGGAATGGCTTATTGCGACCGCGTGGCGCAGACTTCATTACGCGGCGAGTCCACCACACTGGCATTCCCCCGCGGGCCACTCACGGCATTCCACGCGTCGGACTTTAATATATGTGCGTATTATTATTCCATGGTGTGGTGTGGGGATGGGGGGGGATGGACAGGTCGGCCGGATACGGGCTCAAATTGAAAAAGAGGAGAAAAAAAAACGCGCGCGAAATTACCATGTCCCCGCTGGTGTTATGAATTAGCGCCGACGTCCAAGAGGATCCACTTCGGAAGGGATTTGAGTGGCTGTAGAAGGCGGAGTGGGAGGACGAACGTCATACATACGCAACGCGGGCCTACAACTGCAATTCATCTAAGTCTACACCTAAGGCACACCCCACTTAGCCGTCCCGATGGTCTATGGCAGAGGCAATGTGGAAGGGTTGAGGACAACTGCTTAAAACTACGAAAGCCCTAATAAATTCGAACAAGTTCGAGAGACAAATAACAATGGGAGAGCGAAGACTCTCCCCTCAGCCGGAAACGCAAGTAAACTAATTTTTTTCAATAAGAAGTTCACGAAGATATACTGCAATTTTGTAAAAATTAACCTTCCGTATCAATCGCTCGTTCCCATTCTGTAGGCAAGCGCTTTTTCAAATTTGCGAAGGAAGGAGTGGAAGATCATTGGAATCTGTTGATGTGATGAAACGCCAATGCATAGCGTCCACGATAGCCGTAAGTGTTTCTGCGATAATGTTGTCTGTCCCACATTTCCACAAATTATCGCCTGATACTTGAGAATCTGTAATGAGTATTAATGTCTTATGCAAATATGTACATGCAAACATGTGGTAGGGATGAATGAGAATGAAAAATGCACAGCATAATATGCTAAAAATATTATAGACTGTGTGAGTGATAATGTATTAGCAAATATATAGATACATGTGCAAACAATGCTCAACTTACAGGATGGAGTTCCCAAACCAAGAGATAATCCACGATAAAACTGTGCTTCTCTGGAGGCCGTAAAAATTCCACTGATTTTATCCACCAATCCACCGATTTCCTCGCCACGAAACGAACAGTAAATCTCAAGATAGCTCGCTAGGGAGCACGCTAAGGAAAAAGCCCCGTGTGACGCCAGCCTCCAATCTCGCCACCGCACGTCACGTCGACTCCTCAGCGGAGATCGACCATTCATCGAAGAGTAATTGGATACGAGTTGCCGTGCACAAGAGTCACACGGACGGAGCATGGCGGAATCCAACATGGCCGCCAACGCCGCGTACTAACTCCCCACCCGGTGACACGCTCATCAGAGGCCTCGCAATACTTTATATTAAACTCCGCGGTGCGGGCGGGACTCGTAAATTATCACGCGGGCGTAATAGTATATCCCGGGTCGGTGTTTGTGGCCCTTTTGAGTATTAACAAAGAGGCCTCAGGAGGGAGACAGGATGGCATTAAGGAAGGAGGATCTCTTCGTCTGCCCGGGCATAAATTACACCGCGGGAATAAATATGCGCGGCCATTATGATTGCACTGAATTTATAATTCCTCGCCGAACATCGTCTTCTCTCTCTTCCACGACCAGTACCTGGACGAAGCCAGTGAGCACGCTCTGCAGTTGACCGCCGGTGCGCGGCACGATAAGAATGCGATGACTAAATATAAATAATTGGGGGACATCTCGAGTGAATACGTAATTTTCCGCGATGGTATATTTATTTTGCGTATAAAATTGGGGATGTGATGTGCATTCCCGCAAGCGTATGCTACAATGCAAGTTATCATCATCATCATCAAGGTAGATCTGTCCTGAGACAGGTTCCAGTTGAACTCCTCCAAACTTCTCTATTTTCTGCCCACATTTTCATCTTTTGATAATTCCTATTCTCCCTCAAATCCGTCAACATATCAAATGTTACACGCAAAATTTATTGCATAATAACGCCTAATTAGATAAATCGTCTTCGTAGGGATATTCGTAAATAATTTTCGGTGCAGTAGGTACCTTCTAGAGCTGCGTTTTACGATGAATGCAAAACTAAACCAATGAAAACCCAATATGGACTAAACGTTTTCTTGCTGAGAAAGAAGTTTTCCTCCTCGGCGTTACGTAATGACTGTTGCAGAAAGAAAATTAACTGATTTTTATTACTTGTTGTTTGTTTATAATATAAGTTAGGTCAGAATTGGGTATACTGGACATGGCTATATAATAAATGACGAATACGGAACGATTTTTTATATATATTTTTTAATTATTCGGATTTTATCATTTTGAGCATTTTAAATAAATGATTTACAAGTATGAAAATGGAGAAGTGATTCACGAAGATGAATCACGTAGCAAAAAATCCCTTGTGATGTAGACAATCGAAAAAATAGGTTAATTGATAATGCACTTCAACGAAACAGCGCTGAGATAGAAACTTTCAGTGTTCTGATTTGTTTAGGGTCATCTAAGGACCTGCATTGGTCACTAACCGTGGATGCGATTTATAAAATTGGTAAGTATAACTTCTTATGATTTTAGGAAACGCACATTTAACAGTTACTGGTCGATTTACAAATAATTTAAAAATATATATTGAATTGTTTAACAGATATGAAAAATTCTTTTGAGGCTTTCGCAAATATGCTTTGAATGTAGCAATTTTTTGCGTCCAAACTGTTGTTCAATAAACGTAAAACCGATGCATGAAAATAGTAAAAACAATTGTTTTTTTTAGATATCACAAAAAAATTGAGGACAATCTGTGGAGAACTTACGCGTGGGGAGAATTGTGGTCTATGGTGAGAAAAAGATAGGTAAGAATCAGGATTTCTATTCTGTTTTCCACTTTTTAAATTTACCACAGCGCTCACGAATAACAGTTTTTCAGCTTAATGTCATTCTATTTTTCTCTCCTAATCTTGTCCCAAGATGTAGTATAATAATAATAGCAATGTAAAGTGGTAAGAAAATGTAAAAATTATAATGGAAATATAAATTTATAAAAAATAATTTTGAGCTACTCGCTGAATGGGGATATTTTTTCATTATAAAATGGTACATACAATGTACTTAAAAATGGTACATATGTACTTAACCATTCATTAACTGACACAAACGATTTCATTGAGTAAATTGATTTCAGATTCAATTAGGAGGCGTGTCAAATCTCATTGACTTTAATTTTTTTGTATTAGAGGATAAAAATCGGCAGTTTTTTTATGCAGAAAGGTCATAATTATTTTTACAGATATTGCATGGCAGTAAATTTACCTCTATATGTATGTACCATTTTGGGATATACTTCATCTCCGTAGTAGAGGTATATAATTTTTGAGTTTGTGATAATTTGCTGACTGTGAAGTCGAACTTCACAGTCAGCAAATTTAAATATTCAATCGGACATTTCCGAATCCCGCAGAAAAAGAGCTACACATGTTACAAATATGATATCACTGTTCTTGAAACGCTCAACGCCCGGCAGAACGCCATAAGAGCCCGTAAGGTACTTTAGGCGATGTATCATTTCGGATAGAATTCTATGAAAGTGGCATCAAAGATGTCATCTTTCCAATGATAACAAAATATCAGGAAGTATCACTATACTTTTTGAGTTATTTGCCCATAAATACCAGCCATTTTCCATGGGAAATGGAACGGGTGTGCTCACCAGAGAGACTTAATTTTTAAAATGAGGAATTTAGAACGCGTAGAACTCGTCATCAACAGTGCGTAGGTTGTATGCTTTATAACGTATTTTTTTAAATTAAAGTAATTGCTCACCACAGTAAATTTTACAGAATCGCAAAAACATATCCGGTTGTGAATTCGTTTTCACCGTACGGTGTGGAAAAAGTGAATCAAGCAAATGACATTTCTATGCATATTTAGCAAGTTACTGAGAATTTAAATCATATCAAACGATTTGGTCCCTATAATATTAGTGTTGCCACGAGATGAGACGAGACTTGGGGTCAATTTCGTCTCCAGTCTCGTCTCGTGAACCTCAGCCTCATCTCGGTCTTGAGACTTGTAAGAGACTCTCATCTCGTCATCTCCAGAAAAATAAATTAATAATTTTCCAATATATGAACATCTTTTTTTTTCGCTGGAACAGTGACTTGAAACGGGAAAAAAACAGTTTGCAATCTCAACATGACCAGAGCTTTTTGATGAAACGAAAGTGTTAATAATGTTGAAATTATACTAGAAAAAAATTAAGACATTCATCATGATTTGATTTAAACATTGAAATAAAATTAAATGAACTAGTAACGTTAATGCGATGAAACCATCAAAAGGAGCGAAATTAAAATAGTAAATATTGTGCGCTTGAGAAATAATTGATCGATATTGAAACGAGATTCGAGACGAGGAAGTCTCGCGGCAACACTAATTAATATAACAAAGTTTACTTCATGGTTCAAACAGCTGCTTAGATTAGAAAATAAAATTTGGATACGGTCTCCAGCATGACTAGGGAAAAATCTCGCTCAAACCATCTTCAGTGCAAAATGAAAACTTCCGCGCCCAAGCGGGACCCATGGGGTTGGCCGGGAGGGGGTGGAGGAGACTTTGGGTACGGGGGGGGGCGGCGTGCCGTACGCCGGCGACTTCATTAGCGACCACACAAGGGGCGGGGAAGGGCAGTGTTAGGGGCTGGAGGGGTCTGAGCGGGGATGTCGTCGATGTCGAGGGGGGGGGCGGGGGCCGTTGCAGAGAGGGGGAGGGAGATTGGGATCGCAGGGGACGACCCCACCCCTCAGCCTCACGGGTAAGTCGAGTGAGTGACTCCATCTCCTCCCCCGACTAGCAACGGCTCAGGCACGCGAAGGACAAGAGGGAAAGTGTGGCGGGAGACGAGCAAAAGGAAGGCAGGGAAGGGAGACGTGCGTGGACTGGAGAGAGGAGCGTGGCTCGAACCATACGGCACGATGGCACGGGATACTGTCGCTCGTAGACTAAAAGAAGACTGTAGATGAAATCATCCCACGAATGTGAATTCTGTTTTCTAGTGCGAAAAATGCTCTACCTAACATGGCTGTCGAACGCAATTTGTCCATAAACTATATTTTTGTCAACGTTGTTGGACGTTACTTGGTGGAACCACTGCATCAGTAAAGAAAAATGCGCAGAAGATTTTGTATGTTCCACTAAACAATCAATACATGTACAACCGACTATGCCGTCAATAGGTAGTACACGTGCGTCAACGAAAATCAATACTCTGTTTTACATTTACAAATTGTTTGGTGTAACCTACAAAATATACTGCATATTTTTCTTTAACATAGATTTGTCTAGATAAATCATTACGGTATCGCAGCTCTTCCGCAACAAGTAATTTGAAAAAAAAACGTCCTAATGCGTCATCCGTCCTAAAGCCTTGAGCTTTCTTTTTTTACATTCAACCAACAGTATAGCCAGAAGGTCTAGCTCAATTACTATACTTTTGAACTTCTTACACCTTCTTTCTTGTATTAATAATTACAATATGATTATATCTACATTCATGCCGGAATCACTAGTAATCATGTTCCCAATAGTAAAATCGAAGAGATATGCCGGAATCAAGAGGGTGACAGATCGGAGAGCGGAGAGGAGAGATGCACCAAACTAATCTTTGGATTGATGACTGCTGATGATAAATGCTGACGATGATGATCAAAGGAGATAAAATTCTCCAGGAAAAAAGCATTGGACTATACCTGGATTCAAACCCGAATCTTCTAAATACCGGTCAGGTTTGTTAACCAGTTAATAACTGGGGCACACAGCTGACCGGCAATTGGTGATTCGGGTTCGAATCTTGGTCAAGTCAAATGATTTTTTTCATAGCGAATTTATTCCCAGTTGGTGTATCTTTGCACCTGTTCACGTGACTGCGTACCTTATCATTTGTGCATTATGCAGTGATTTGGAAATATCCTAAAGCTTTCAAAGCATAGCATACCCTTCATGTTTTGTCGAAAACTCATGCCCCTCCACTCAAGCCTTTGAAGTGGCATGCGGAGTGTATAGTAGATGTACTCTAAAAAGCACTTAGGCTGCCCACATACCGAGGTTGGGACTAGAAAGAGAAGTGAATGGAAAGATTAAATGGAGCTCGGTCTATTGGAAACGGCTGAAGCAAAAGGATTGATAGCCTATGTCGCAGAATGTCCACCTCATCTTGCTTCCTACGACGAGTTGATAGGTAGTCCATGCAAAAACTAATTGCTCCAGTAAATTCAAACGCTCGCATTTCATCGCAATGTATTTTGTGACGTAATGGCATTCTCCATGCCCCACATATTTTTTTATGTACAGATATTTTTATTTCATAGCATGGTATTCGTGCTGCATTTTTAATTTTTTATAATAGGTTATTGTTTTTTGCTCAGAATGTAAATTCATTGAGAGTATTTATCAGGACTCCGAATTGATAGTGAAATTAATGGCTAGGTGATGAATATGTTTTAAGATTTCCCGCTCCGTATTGGAACATATCAGTATCAGCCGATTCAGGTTCATTTCTTCATCACCGCGGGATACTTGTTTTACTGGAATCATCACAACACATTGATAGAGACATTGATGAAGGATCAGTGTGGAAACCAAAAACTTTTTGGCTTGAGTAATTTCTATGGTCACGGGTGAAAAAGGTGATACTTCAAAATTATGTTGATGCGTCTATGAGAATTAATTTATGGAAAAGGCCAATACGTCGCACCACTAGTGAGCTTAAGTCGAGAAAAAGCTGGCCAAAATTCAAAAAGTATTTATTTCTAACGAAAGGTTTAAAAAATTGCAGGGTCACTCTTCATTGATTGGTGCATGAGATGACACATGTAATTTGTGAACATTACTATGTCCTTACGATACACGAGGGTTCCAATTTGAACACATTTTGCAAAATTCGACCACCTTAAATTTTTTATTAAAATCACCAAAGTCAAGTGAACACAGGACCGGTCGGTGTAAAGTATTGAAATAAAATTAGGTACAAGCCGGCAGAACTTTTGATTTCCTAAACATTTTCTTAATATTTATGTTTTATTGCCATTTGTACTACTGTTACGCAGCAAAATTGTGGACACAGTTTTCGGTCAACTTTTCGCAATGAAGAAGAGAAAAAGTTAATGAAGACGTCAATAGACATGGAGATATGAAGATACGAGATTTTAAATAGTCTCTTTTGTGTGAATCCAAAGAGATAAGCTGCGACCATTTTCCGTTACGAAAAGAAATCGATTTTTCTAATGCTGAACGGAATTCGGCACAGGGCGCCGGCAGCTCAATTTACAGCAACGCTTCAAACTCCATGATTCGCTACTGGCAAATATTCTTCCCGATGGCGATATTGAAGCAATACGCGTAAAATGACCTCCGCAGATATCTGAATCAAAATATTTCGAAGAAATTTGTGCATTTTCACGCGATCTTTCGTGTTGGTCGCATTAAGGCCAACTGGTAGATAAGTGTCGCTCGCCTTCTCTTATTTCCTCCTCCCCTCCCCCCGTACAAGAACATGAGAACAGGATCAGTCGTTTTATGACAGAGACAGACCTTTTGTGAGCCCAGATTGTGCTGTTTTAGGCTGCAACTTCTCATTTCTACAACATTATTTCTGAAGTGATGCACTCGAGGCTTTCAGTTCTATTTCGTACTGGGAAAGAACAGTTCCATTTTTTTAATAACATGCAACTTCGTCACGACGCGTCATGACGAGTTCTCAGATTGAAATCAGTGCAACAAATAATTATTTACGGTAGTTTGAGCGAGGTTTTTTCCAAGTCATAATAGAGCCATACACAAATTTTACTTTTAAATATAAACAACTGTATGAAACATAAAGTAAATATTGTAAAATCAATGAAGCCAAAACTTTATTTTAAATTACTGAAATTCTCAATAATTAACTAAATATACATTTACTAGGTTTTAAAAGGCGCCCGTGGCGCCCACTCATTCAAGGATGATGTTGAAATTAAATGACACTTGATATCATGACTTTATTAAAAGAAAAATAATTCTTTCCGTTTATTTGCAAGAGAGAGCAAGTTGTCCGTGTGAGAATACAGCTGTTTGGAGTTGCAGTCCAACGTGGTCAAACAACTGACCCAGTGACTTGTTTATTGTAATCGCATATGCCGGAATCCCTGGAAATTGTCGTCATCGCAAGATGAAAGGGAGCGTTGTCTCAGTCGGAGGTATATCCGGAATGATCCTCGCTTTCATGAAATATCTTGCAAGCAGTTGATTAACGGAACTTTAAAATTAAAGTGACTGTGGCTCCATCTATTAACGGCATTTCAAAATTTAAGTGACTGTGGCTCCATCTAGTAACGGCATTTTAAAATTTAAGTGTCTGTGGCTCCATCTAGTAACAGAATTTTAAAATATGAGACTGTGGCTCCATCTAGTACCGGCATTTTAAAACTTTGGTGACTATGGCTCCATCTAGTAACGGCATTTTAAAATTTAAGTGACTGTAGCTCCATCTAATGGCGGCATTTTAAAATTCAAGTTACTGTGGCTCCATCTAGTAACGGCATTTTAAAATTTAAGTGACTATGGCTCCATCTTACAGTATTCCTGAGTCAGTGAGTGAGTGACAAAGGTTTTTCCTATATAGATAAGGTATTAATTTGTTTTGTTCGGGTTTCTCCCGCGTTGATTAATGTTTATGGACAACCGTTTCGCTTGCATTCCAGCTAGCACCGTCAGGTCAGCTGGAATGCAAGCGAAACGTTTTTCCATAAACATCAATCAACGCGGGAGAAATCCGAACAAAACAAATTTATCAAATCACCGCGGAAGCCTCCGTACGAACTAGATAAGGTATTGACTCATTTTTCGCGCAGTAAGTTGGAAACGCCTCCACGACCGAAGTTCTTTTTTTTGCTATTCTGTAAATATTACTGTGGTGAGTAGTTGACTAAGTTTTAAACTACACTCTGTGAAATTTCTCACGGGAGCTACGAGTTAGAAATTCTTCATTTTGAAAATTAAGTCTCTAATGCGTGCACAACCATGCATTTCCCATGGAAAATGGCTGTTGTTATTTGGAAAATATTGCGAAAAAGTATAATGGTAAGTGGCTGATACATTTTTCATTGGAAAGATGAGATTTCTTTCTTTATAATGAAGCCAAATTCATTGAGTTTTATGCGAAGTTACATCTCCGCCAAACTAATTTAATTATATTCAAACACCCGTTTTTAATGAAGAAGGTGACTCGTATCACGAAAATAGAAGTAGGAGTCTATGTGAGGAAATAGGCAATATGTAAGATCAGTCGGGTAACGGGGATGATTCAACGTCATTTCAAAATTACACAAAATGGGAACTTCATAAATCATTGCATAATAAGCCTGTTGTAGATTTATGCCTGGGTATTCAAGATTATATTTTCATACCTCATTTTTTCTAAATATGCATTATACTCTTCTCAGGATACCATGCTCTTCGTACAATAAAAGAGTGATGTATCATGAAACATAAATGTCAGCACCAGCAATGCACTTTGCCATATAAAATACAATTCAATTATATCCTTCCCCTGACGATTGTTAATATCACTGCTCATTTAAATCGTAAACACCATGTAGACCAAACGGCTAACGGAGAAATTTGGGGCGCTAGAGCTAAACAGTTTAAATATTTGTGAGACGTGTAACGATCTTGACTATTTTCATGAATAACGTGCAGATGTAAGGAAGATCCAGGAGCGTCAAAATATTTTATGTTAACAATATTTTACCCACTCAGAACGACCATAACTGTCAATATACGTGAATTCTGCTGTGAAATGTTCATTATCATTGTTGGAACTTTTATTAATTACGTAACTTCATCATTTACTGAGAAGTATATTAATGAGAATACAAATAATGAATCCGGTGCCAATTTTGCCGTAGTTGTAGTTCAAAGCTGCTCCCTTTAACGCAAATGTAAATTTACAAAGTCCTATGTTATTTTTTATTGAGAAGTGGTCACAAACCTGCCTTGTTTCACAAACCACACATTGGAGGTGGCCGAAGAAGAATGAACGAAAAGACCCGCATATATGTATTAAAAAGATGCTTTGTACAGCTTGGGTTCAAATTGTATAATAAAATAGCTCCCGATACGAAAGGTTATCAAAATGTGTTCGGATTCCTAAAGCGATTAAGGTATGGCTGCTTTCATTTGAAAGTGTAATTGTTTTTAGGGTGAAACAATTTTTATCTTCTATATTTTTAAAACATCATCATTGTGAAAATCTTTACATTGGCATATTAATTCAGTTTCTTATGAATTTATGTATTTCATATTTATTTACTTTCCAGTTATTTTGAACACTTTATAGGACTTATGTTATGATGGTATCTCCCCGCAGGAATCCCTTTGAATCTACCAAAAGCTCATATCTTTAAATTCATGTTTGCATATTTGTGATATTAATCTATCAATAACCGCTAATGATATTTCGTTCGAGTCCATTTGGTTCCACGAAACTGTCGGTTGCATGGGGGAGGAAGAGTCTGTAGGCAGACCAATACCGTCCCCGACTATCACTGAATACCGCGGAGAGCACGACAATTATGATGAGTAAAGGCTTTTAGACAGTAGGAAAGGATACCGTTGATACCAGTGTCCAATTTCTGGTCATTACGCTGCAACAAAAGATCAGCTTAAAAGGGCGAAACTCGAATTTATCAAAATGTTATCTTTATTTCCGTGATGTGACAGTTGCCGCTAACTTTCTGAAAAGGTATCTTATATCTCGTTGCAAGCTATCTGTAATTTTCTGACGTTAGAACATCATGATTATTCCCATTAATGTGGTGCGGATATTAGAAAGTTTGGGCACCAGGAGCGTCAAAATATTTTATGCAATCAATACGTTACCCACTTAAAGCGACCGCAACTGTCAACATGTGTGACTTCTACTGTGAAATATTCATCATCTTTGTGGGAACTTTTATTAATTACACAACTTCATCATTCGTTGCGAATTATAATTTATGATTATAAAAATAACGAATCCGGTGCCAATTACCGCTCAAGATATTTCCTCCGAGGTGTCCATTAGGTACCGCGGAGCGGTTAGTGTGACGGGTGAGGAAGGGTCCGTAGGCCGCAGACCACAACCATCCCCGCCTATCACTGAAAACCGTGGCGAGAAAGGGAATTTTGAGTAGGAGTAAAGGCTTTGAGAGGGTGGGAAGGGAGGCCGTAGATCTTGCGAGCCGGCAGACTCCGTGGGCCTCTCTATCAAAGTCAAAGACGGGCCCCCCACTCTCCTGAAGGACCGAGCGCTAACCATGCCGGGGAGATGACGAGCGAGATTAAGTGATCAGCGAGGGTGGAAGTGTAACAGCCTCATTAATGGAGGGGCTAATGGACCTTTCATCATTCACGAACGAAAAGCGCACGCCCCACATTTTTCATGCATTATAATCCCGGCTGAATTCCCAATTAGAGGAGGGTGAGGGGAGAGGGTAGAGCTCTTGGGCGGGAGCATATTCGGGGAGCAGTAAAGCGAGAGCAGGATTGCGCCGGGCTTAGACACCACGACGCATGTGACGTGACTTGATGATTGGGGACGTGACGACACGGCGTGCCCGCTAAGTCGCGAATTCACGACAAACCAACGGCAGCGTTATGGTACCTACTCTTTAAGCAGGGAAAACGGATGTACAGTTGTTCCGCGGAAGTAAAGGCAGCATTTAAACGAATCAGGCAAGAATTATGAAATTTGAAGAAAAAAAAAATTAAGGTTTGAGCATTACCTATTGCGTTAGAATTTAACAGCAATAAAACACGCGGTGATCGCGTAATAACCCCATAAATTTAAATATTGATTTTCGTACTTCAAAAAATGTTATTTTCTCACTTTCTGCCTGGAAAACCAATGTTCAATATAGGTGAAAAATATGCCATAGAGTCAACTCACTTGGACTTGAAACAAGGAAAAGTTTGATGTCCGTTTCCTAAAAATTGGCCCGGGCCTTCTCTGAATCACGCACTCAGGCTGAGATCCTTACTGCACCGAGAGTAGGTTCTTCGATGAGATGTTAGCTGGCCTCATGGACCGGGAAAAAGTTCGCTCTTAATCAAAATCAGCCAACCAACCGACTTTCCATCAAATGGAACGTTATTGCCATGAATATTACTGGATTAGTCATTAGGATATTTCAAATAAACTAAGAATAAAACAGATATTCAACTAATTGAGGAGGGGCAATTGGCTTCTTCAAAACTCTATGACGCTACATGAGAACATGGCAGGAAACTGAGTGAAACGTGCTGGAAAAAGGACAGCTACTCCATAAGCGATTGTTTTAACATTCTGCTGCTCAATACGTTTAGCGAGTAAGCACCTCCATTTTTTCATTAATTAGTCTTTATCTTGTATTTTCACGTACTTAATACGTGTTCAAAATGCTGTCATTTTTTATGATACATAGTGCGGAAAATATGGTTTACTTGGGAAAAGAACCGAGTAAATATTGAAGCTTAGTGACAGCAAAATTGTAGACGAATTCGTCCAGACGGCCAGTGAAGGAAAGTATAGTATAGCTCAAATATACCAACCACGCCATCCACAATAGTGTACCAACTCGCCGGCTTAAGAACCTAGAGCCAAGCCAAGAAAAAGACCACGCATTATACTGGAGCGGGATCTATTATCGTTTCCGGGAACAAAGCAAATTGTACATCTGCTTTCGTGTGCCATCCAGGCAATACTAGATAGAGACATTTAATGATGGGATTTTTGTTCTCGAAAGGTTCCTGAGTGGTATTTTATGTCCTATATTTAGATAGCATCGTCGGCTTACTCTAAATTTGTTTAGTGCTAAAATATAGGCTCTCCTCCTCCCAGCTCATTCCCCCTTATAGACTTCCCCTCTCTTACCCCCCCCCCTTACATGTGTATCGCCCCAGAACGCTCCGGATACAAAACTCTCCGAGAGCCGAGGCCCCGCTCTCAAATCAGGAGGAAAGGGACGAGCCTGGCCCATCGAAGATCGTCGCCCAAGCGGAAAAAGGGTTTAATATTCTCCGGGTGCAATAAATTTCTATTGCACGACACAAAACAGCTACAGCCTCACAGTATCAGAGGCTCATGAAGTATGGACAAGTCCCGTGTTTAAGTATTCTTAAACTCCGGGCCGTAGCCATCAATCCAGCGGAGCCCCAATAACGATTTCATTCCTCTATCTCCGGCCGCCATCCCCTGTCTTTCTCTCCTCCAGGTCGTCCGACTCCACTCCACCGCCTCTCTGGTCGACCCAAGGTTCCCCCTCCCCCCCCCCCCCACACCACACCTCAAGTCCCCGTACGTCCCGAAAAAGAGGATACGATCCTTTCACCTCAAACGACCGCACAGCCACCCACTCTTTCCATATATACACGAGGGAAGATGGTGGAGACTTGAAGGACTGACCAAGCTATATAACACGGGAAGTTCTTTCCTTCCACTTCAATCTCTCAGTGTTCTCCTCCTATTCGAATCCGGAGGAGTCGAAAAAATGTATATATGTACGAGTGTGTGTGCGTGCGTGTATGCAGAAGATCGGAGCGTGGTTGTCGTCCCTGGAGCGAAGACCTCGTGTGCGTGAGGTGGGCGTCCCGGGAGATTTGATCGCGCGACTGAGAATTTGGGCCGAACAAGGATCGTTCTATTTCAAACGGAATGAAGAAAGCGCGGCTCAGAGTTTGAGGAAAAACCAAATGTTTGTCGAAGTTATACTTTCGGTGCATTTTGTCCAAATTTATTTGGGATCAGAGTTTGGGGAAAAATCAGATGAACATCGAAGGTATAGTTTCGGTACATGTTGAAATTTATAATGCCTCAGATTTTGGGGAAAATCAGATGCTCATCGAAGTTACGTTTTCGGGGCATACTGCCCAAATTCATTTGGGATCAAAGTTTGGGGAAAACTATTTGTTTATCGAAGTTATATTATCGGTACATTTTGTTCTAATTTATTTTGGCTATGAGTTTGGGGAAAAATCAGATAGTCGTCCGAGCTATATTTCCGGTACATATTGCTCGAATTCATTTGGGAAATCGTGAAATTTCAACGATCGTCATCATCAACATTAGTCATTACCGTCGTTTTGCATATTAGCACAACATCTACAAGAGTTTCGTCATTTATTAAATGATGAAAGGAATAACATTAAGAGATTTCCATCCAAGGTGTTGTAGTTAGCGTCGATAGGAGCACATCTGCGCACTTAAGCGCACATGGAAGACGTTGAATGGATCGATTTTCACTGGCGAAACGTCTGGTAACCTTCCATTAGGTAGCATTCTGTGGGTGCTGCATAACAGTCACGGTCAAATGTTTAACGTATACATAGTAATTGAATAATTCAAACTAAGTTCTTAAAAACGTCAGCTTTTTACCACAGAATAATTAAAACTTTACAATATCCATTTTTTACGCCTTTGCTGAAAATCTACACAAATACAACAATCGCAGATAAGATTATTGACATTATTTTGTTGTTTAGCGCTAATGAACTCCACACACGATCTGTTTTGAAGTGCACTGTCTAGTGCGTAGGGTCTGAAACGAATGGAAGACATGTGGTCTGTTGTGTTCCTAAATGATTAGCGCTTTAGAGAACATGGAAAGCTCACGTTAGCAATTGTTCAACAGATAAATATCGCCATCCCACAATATTTCACTCGACATAGACGAAGTGCAGGAAAGGAGGTTGGTGGCGGAAATTTGGAGAAGGCAGAAAAGATTGGTGGAGGACGTGAATGAGAGGCGAAGGTACATTGAAGAGGGTGAAGGAGGGGAGAACCTTGAGGTAGCGTGGAAAAGGAAGGGGGAGAATAGAATTCTTGAACGACCGACGGGGAGACTGAGGCTATCAGTTGAAGAGACCTGATGGTGAGCGAGTAATATCAGGTAAAGTGAAAAGATTTATCAGAAATGGGGAAGTGAGGGAAAGGATTTTCCGAAAACCTACCAACCAGCTGGTAGAATGATCGCAGATGTGGTAGGATGAATGAAGGTAGATTGATGATGGGATTAAGTCATTCTAACTCTAAACCTAATGAAATTCCATGTTTTGGTCGGAGTAGGTGTGGCTTACCAATCCCTGGCACGCCTATTCCTGCTATACTTACTCTCCATGCACAGAGCCACTAGCAAGGGCCCTCTTTAATGTATATTGATTCACTGCCTCTAGTAATATTAAAGGAAAAATTTCGTTAAAGTTGACAAGTACCGGATGAGTAAGAAGAGCTACAATTTGTCAACACATAGCATAATTTGGCACGAATGCGAGTAGAGCAGCATGCTGCCAAGATTCAATGCAACGAATTAACGGGTAGTGGCAGTTGACTAGTTTTGCCGATCAGCAATGCATGTGATTTCTCATTCAAATCCTGATCCGGACATGTGTACAATATGAATATCACCTCAAGTACATCACGGCGTCCGTCAGTTTGAACGAAAAACTTTGGACCCATCGGCGAATTTCGTAAAGTGTAGGCTAATGTCGACGCCGAGTTTCACCTCATCCTTCCTCCATTTCCCTAAATATCTCAACCATTCTATCCACTAGCTGTAATTTGATTGAATTACCTCAGATTTTGGTCGCCTCCCCTTAAAAACTGCTATGCGTAGATGACTGTATTTTAAGGTATTCGAGCAAATCTGAGTTTCAACGGGAATCAGGTCGGTGAGGTACCAAGAGTACTGGCTTCCAATCTCAAGAAAGTGGATTTTGAATACCGTTAGAGAATGAGATTTTTCAGTGGAGTCTCTCTGTCCGTCGAGTAGGACTTTTACCTGTGGACCTTTTTGCTCCTTTCGTTGAAAGAAAACTAATGCTGTCACCGGGTTTCTCTCCGCGCTTCCTCTGTCCCTTGCGAGCCAAATCACCTCTGCTAAATGACGGATTTGAATTCAGCTATCGTCCGTTTCCCTAATATACAACAAACAAACAAAGCATCCATAGTCAATTTAAGAGGAAATCAGGCGCATCATGATCGATGGCGTTTATTTAATTAGTGAATAGCTGAAGAAGTGGCTTCTGATGTCAAGGGCATATGTTTCCCAAATATACAACAAACAAACAAAGCATCCATAGTCCATTGAAGAGGAAATCAGGCACATCATGTTCGATAGCGTTTATTGAATTAGTGAATAGCTGAACATGTGGCTTCTGATGCCTAGGGCATATTTCCGTATTTAATTTCAGACATGGTAGTGAATTAAGGGTGGAGCGAAGACTCATTAACATGATTGGAGCGTTATTTATCAGTGTAGAAATTTGCGTGAAACTTTGCATAAAAGTTCTTATCAATGATATCTACAGCTAAAAGGAAAAAGTTGATTTTACCGAATTCGTATTTTGAGAGATCAATGCTATTAAAACGTAGCCTTATCGCACATGGGGTTTATTTCTTAATAATTCGATCACATGAGTAAAGATTTTATTCTAAACTCATGGTATTACATTTAATATTATTATAACGGTTACTAACCAATATCAAGATGACACAATGAGCCAAAAATTAGAAAAAAACATTTTAAGTTAATTTTCGCCTTAATATAGAATACCGCGCCGAAAACTCAAGTCATGACATGCTTTAATAAAAGCAAAAGTCTAAAATATAGTTCTTGTATAATTTCCACTACCGCGTGTATTTTCATTTTCACTGCTTAAACATAGTGATTAAAGGAGTAGTCCTAGTATTCTGTCGGACTTAAAAAAATGATTAAATATGCACTCAATGACTCACGAATATCGCTCCTGAACACCTCAAGCTCCGTTTGCAGAGTACTTCAAGGGTATAACTCGGACGCATTGGTCACATAGGACGTGCAATTCTAAATCCCTAATCGCAAATCGTTAATAAAAATCCGAAGTCAACGGCAAATTTCTCCCTCCCCTTACTCCAATCCTAAAAATGTCCACGTCTACAAAATCAGTACTAATAACACACGATTTTACTTAACTAACCTAAGCAGTACTTATATTTCATGGCTAGCTGGTTTGGTTATTTTTGGAGGGGACCGCCTATTGGTGTAATTTCAGCCACTAAGATTGGGTGGGAAGGTTATTAAGGGAATGATTATTAGCGGAATGGAGAACGGATGGAGAGAAACCCGGCGTCAGTGGAGTCAGGATGTGGAGGGATTCGCCAGTGGTGGAGCCATCATAAAATTGAAAATAGAGTTTTTTTCGGAGCACAATCATAATTAATTATCAAGGCGTAAATTTTACCCAATCAGCATGGGGTATAGGAAACCAAGCATGATCATAAGAAATCTAAAGCCACGGGATTTACTAAAAGGGAGAAGGCAAGGTTAGAGATAAAATTGAGATGACATATATTGGAGGATGTGAAAAAATATAGTATGGGACTTGGGTAGCATGAAAAAGAGAATAGTGTTAGCAAGGTAGGTCTTTACGCACGAAAGAAAATAATCACGGGGAGATCCGGTTACTATGTCATGTAAAGGGTGATGAAGAATGCAGCGTATAAATTCAATAGCATGGCACAGAATCATTAACCCTCTGATGGAAAGAGAATGAGAAGAGATAGCGGGAATTTACGCTGCATTGGTGGCAGTGGAAGGAGTACGTATGATGAACGGAAAGAATCAACAAATGAGGTAGGGTAGACAGAATACCAGGCATGATAGAAGTGAAGAGTAAAATTAGGATGGGTTAACGTAAGTAGATGGAGCAGGTAATAAATTGCGATAGGTTACAGAAGACTGTCTAAGAGAAGAATGTTTTGAGCAAGCGTGGGCAAGGGGAAGAAGGGGACTTTCAAGAAAAAATGAATGGAGGCAGGATGTATACGGAGAAACAAATCGTGTACAAAATTAGGTGTTTGCTGTGGCAGGAGGAGATAAAATGATGATTCTAAGAGAAAATGGAGAAGATGGAGAAAATTCGAAGGAGGCAGCAAAAGTGAATAGGTTACGTCATGAATTGTAAAAAATCCTGAAGAGGGCGGCAGAGGAAAGAACATTGTGTATGCGTGAGAGAGGGAGGAGGTGGATAGGAAAGTTGGACGGCATTGAGAAAGGCAGTAATGACGATGCGTAGGAAAGGGATTTCAAATTGGGGAAATATACTCCAAATGGATGAAATTCGCCGTGAAAAAAATATTTGACTTTACTGGGATTAGAACCCGGATATCCCAATTTCCTGAAGGTCACAGTCTCTGGTTTTACTAAGAGGAGTATCTTCGTGATGAGGGTAAATAAAACAGTGCCATTCCACAGAATCATACATTGAAATAACTGTGGTTTCGATGCATTGCATCATCTTCAGGTGAGGGAGAGGGAAAAGAAGGTAGCAGCTTAGAGAATTTCGGGTCGGGCAAACGAAACATCAAAGGAGAAAGACTGGTGGAGCTCTGCAATGAGAAGAATATGGCGGTGGCAAACACTATTTTGACAACATCGGTGTATAACTTACACATGTAAGATGCCAAGGGATAGACGCAGGTACCAAATCGATTACATACTTGCCAGATCTGAAGATGATACGCTGCATCGAAACCATGGTCGTTTAAATATATAATTTTGTTGAATAGCAATGTTTTCTTTACCCTCATCACAATTACCTGACAGGTGTGTTAGCCAGCTCCACCAACAAGCCTTATTTATTCAGTACTCTAGGAACCACACCATACCGATACCTTTAAGTTTATATCCCTGGTTGGTTGTTTGTTTGTGGAGGTGAACGACTGCTAGGGCCATTTTTCGCTACTAAGCCCCGGTTATACAGTGTCTGGTAAAGCATTTTATAGATTAAGCATCTATTGAAAATTGGGAAAATAGGAAGTTTATGAAGGAAACGTGAGAAAAAAAGTTCCCGTGGTGGACGAAATTGCAGGATTTTCCGTGGGCCTACCAATAAACTGGGGCAATACCAATGAAAATGACAAGAATAGAGAGGTGCTCGCGATCACAGAAGAGTAGACGGAAGTACTTTCATGTAAAAATAAACCAGCAATTATTGCTAGACTTCCTCTGATATTTTTTCCTTCCTTGAATAGACACCCATTTGTTCACGCCTACACCAAAGGATCGGCCCTGAGCTCCGCGAATGACTTCAAAAAGTCGCTCGTGCTGACAACTTCTTTTCGTCACCGACATTCTACGAGGAAAAGAAAATAGGGGTGTTGAAAAAAATGCCTCCCTTAAGGAGGAGACCATAAGGGAACGGGGGAAGTGGGAGGCGGCGAAGTAGGTCTTTAACTACCACCCCTTGCCTTATCTCCCACACCAATTAAGCCGAGGGGGGTTACGGAAGGATTTTCCGAGGGTAGGTTACGGCCGGGGAGATAAGGCGTTTACAAGGGGACAAATTAAAAGACCATAACGTCCCATCCATGGCACCTCTCCGCATTATTTTTTTCCCCACCACGCACCACCTCGTTCCCATTGTCCCGGTCGCGCTGTTCCTTTCACCTACCCCCACCCCTCCCTCCCTCACACCCGCTGTTCCTTCCGCCGCCCTCCCCCCCCTTGCTCTCCCCATTCACTCTTATTTGTTTTCTTCCCTTATCTCGCCCTTATCCTTTAAGGTCCACCGGGGAGTGGGGGAGACGGAAGAGGTCGGCCAGCCGACAAGAAACCACCATTTCCCTCTCAATTAAGTTATTTTATCGGGTGGGGAGGTGGAAGGGAGCGTGGCGATCTTGGCAAGCGATATAAGTTTTTTTTATTTTGAGTGTACGGGCAGGGATTGGCGGGGTAAGGGCAGGGGGGGTGACGTGAGGCGTGATGTGGGAGGGGAAGGGGAAGGAAGGGGTGGGGGGACGCCTTTGGACCGCTTGAGTTGAACACGTTAGCTGTCTCATCATCGGCGATATATGCACGTCCCCCTCAACTTCACCTCTCCTGTCACGAAGGCCAGCATGGAATACACTCAACCCACTCTCTCTCTCTCTCACTACCCATTCCTTCTCATTCTTGTCTCCTCGTCTTCCCATCCTTGTCCGTCTCTATTCATCTTCATTGGTTTCCCTCTTTCTCCCAGTCTCGACCTAGTCTCTCTCTTTCTCATGCTCGCCTCATCTTAGCCTCTCCCTGAGTGGGGGCTCTCAATGATCGGGGGCCCCAGTCGGAACGGACCCTTTATAATTTAATTGATAAATTTACCAATTCCATTTATAAGCTTTATAACAAAGCGCATATAAAAACAGTACACGTTGAGTTTTAATTTTAAAAAAACTGAGGCATTCATGAAGAATTGATATAATAATGTTTACAGTGGTTTTATATTTCGATTATTTGTGTGATCACGCACAACATTTATCGGTAAAAACATTGGATAATTTACGCAGGCAAGGAACGCTGCGCTTTTGCACGAATTATTTCGTGGGAGACTCCTTTAAAGTTCAAATTTGTTTAGTTAAAATATTACAATGCAAATTGAGTACAGACATATTTTAATCAAATATTTTTTGGACACCAGGCGGCCGCCCAGTCTTTCCACTGTTAAATCAGCCACTGCTTTCCCCGCCTCAATCTAAACCCTCCCAGTCTCATCATTGCCTTAACATGTCTTATCCTTGCCCCTTCCTGAACCAACTAAGTCTCATAATTGCATCTCCAAGTCTTGGCCCTCTCTTTATCTGCCTCATTCTTTCTCCTTCTCTACTTTTATATTCATGTCTATTTTTTCCCTACTCTCCTATATATATCCGCGTTCATCACCGCTCCTTTCACTGTTTTCCATTTCTCTTCCAAGCTTGCTACTTTCTCCCCAAGAAAATAGTTACCAGTGCTGAGAATCTTACCCAACCAAAGACGGATGGTGAGAACAATAGCTTACTGTCCACTCCAAAACCATCCTTTCCTTACCACCGTACCCACCAATCATCAATGGCTCAAATGACCTCAGGTTTCGTTCCACCCTAATAACCAGATAACCAAGTTCTGACCCCTAACGACCTCTAGAAAACAGCAATTGAAGGAGAAATGAAGGTGAAGAATTACCGATGGGCCAAGAATGGAACGCATAAAACAAACGATGTGGGTTGTAAAAAATGAGAAACTTATGAATGAATAAAGCCTTAAGGTGAGATGAGGATGGAGTGGTGGCCAGCAGCGAACCAAACGTCCGATTGATGTTCGCAGATAATGAAGATGGTGTGGAAGGCTCGGGGAAGGTCTCTTGGCGTTCGTTTGTGGAATCACGGCAGCGCCAAGGTGAGAAAGGAAAAGGCCCTTGCGGGCATGACGACAAATCACTCGGCCCGGCGACGATTCCCAGGGAAGACCACAAGGTGGATGGGGGAGTCCACAGGGTACCTCTCGGACCCTTACGAGTGATTGATGGGTCGGGACTGGCCTTAGAGTGTTCGCTTGGAGTTCGGTACAATTTTAACGTGAGGGAGAAGAAAATGCCTCGTTTCTTTGACATTTATCCCGGAATGTGAGGCATTGTGAATTTTTAAGGATTTAGTTTATTTTGTGTGGAGACCTGAGTACATGCTTAGCTTAAGTGCACTTCAATTAAAGTAACTCCTTCCGTCGATTGAGTTGTGATCCTCTGTACCCGTTGGCTCCTTTCGTTAAGAAAAGGAAAATAAGTGGTGCCCAAAGGTTTCTCTCCACTATTTCTTGGTTGAGAAAATTTTCCTTCCTCACCGTCCATCCAATCACTCATTAATGTCATAAAAGATATACGCAGTTGGCTGCCCCCACCTATCATTGCCACAACACCAAAGGTTTTTATCCGTGCCACGAAATTTCTTTGGTAGTATCTCCCTGACAAAGAATGCCATTTCGAAGAATAAGATATTAAAAAGGAAATCCTACGCCAAAAACTTGGGAAAGAGTAGTCGTATTTCAACCAAAATTACATCGGCTAAGGCATGAAGCTTGCTGTTTCTAAATTTCAATCACCTGTGGAATCAGTGCTAGCAGTTTAAACGAATTGAAAAGGAATTATTTGAGGATTCTGACGCTGACGATGAAGCAAAAGTGTTGAAACCCGGTTCGTGCGTGCTATTCATTTTGTGCTATTGTAAAATTTCTCCTTAATTAAATCCTTTAAATTATAGAATACCACCCAGTTACTGAAGAAAGTTTGATATATGAATTGAAACTAGCCTTTAACATATATTCTGTGTCATTCAAAACGTCCAGCCAAAAAATGTTTAATTGGCAAATGGATCTGCTTTTTAAACCCAATTCATGAGCAGTTACAGCACCACAGTCTCGCTTGAGACTTCACAACTCTACAAATATATTTCCGGAACTTGATGCACACATTTCCTCAAACTATATTTGGCACAGACATAAAATGGTGGAATCGGGTTTATGTCGTGGCTATAGTGAACCTAGGCCCTCCTGCTTCCTATCCAGAAGGTCTAGGTTCAAGACCCATTAGTGGTGGAGAGTTGCTAACGTTATTCCGATCCCTGCTTGGGTGCCATGCTGCAAGCTCTGATGGAACGCTAATTTGTGGTCCCCTTTTGGTCGTGAAGAGTGGGCAAATGCATACACCGAGTTCCTGTTCACTATTCCTCTCCTCCCCAAATTTTCCCTTCCTCGCGATCCGACACACCTATCCCTATTAGTACGAATGACCCCGGGCTACCGTCATTGAAGGACTCCATGTTTAATAATAATAATAATAATAATAATAAAACGTCTTTATTGGGCGAGATTGGGACTAGAAAGTCCCATCTTCCATCTAACCCCTCGTCAAACATAAAATTATTGCAGTTAAATACATTGTCAAGTTGCTCTTGGAATTACATTCAACAAACAAAATTATAAGTTAGCAAAGTGTAAAAAGATGTGAGCAAACGTGGGAAAAACCTAAGGATATTGACTGTCGTCCTTATTGGAAAAAAACCCACTGCAGGAAAACGCCCACACAAGAAGGGGGGCGTGAAAAACCTGCGAAAACCTACTGAGAAAGAGCTAATGTAAACATGGATGTATACAAATACAAGAAAATATCACCCAGTACCTGGAAAGAAAAAGAATATTAGATGAGGCAGGAGGAGATTAGTGTTGAATCTTTCCTACTGTTCCCATGGTGTTTTATGTGTCTCGTTGTTGTTCTCGGAGAAGTTTTTCGTATAGTGCCCTTTTGAAGGATGCGAGTGATGATGATTTACGTAGCGGTAAGTCAATGTTGTTCCACTCGCGACATGCGGTCACAATGAATGATTTATTGAATCTGACTGTCCGGTGGTGAGGAATAACGAGTTTATCATTTCCCCTCGTATTTGAGTCGTGTACTCTACTAAGTGTTTGAAACTCGTCTCTTAGGTACGCTGGTGTATTTGTTTGTAAAATTTGATAGAGAAGACCAAGGATATGCAGCCGGCGTCGTGAACTAGGTTTTAACCAATTGAGATTGTTAATATAATTGGTAGTATGATCTGATATATGTAAATTAAATATGAACCTAATGCAGGCGTTGAAGGAGCGTTGAAGTTTAGTTGACAGGGCCTGAGATATGTCTTGAAAGGCAACATCGGCATAGTCAAAATGGGGAAATATTAAGGTTGAAACTAATTGCTTCTTTAAGGAGAGAGGAATAAAGTGTTTGAAACGAATTAGAGGAAATAATGACTTATTCACTGCTTTACATACCTTAGTTACATGAGATGACCAAGACAGACTTTCATCAATGACCAGTCCTAGATTAATAACTTCGTCGCAGTACTTTATAGGAGAATCAGAAATGCGTAGTTGCGGTAATTGATCCCTGTCGATTGACTTGAGTATTTTCGGATATCCAATTATAATAGCCTGCGACTTACTAGGGTTTATGCTTAGAAAATTGGATTTACTCCAATTGTTGATGTTTTCTAGGTCATTATTTAAATTACATATTCCATTGCATAGGCTTTTAACATTTGAATTTAGGTATACTTGGAGATCGTCAGCATAAAGATGATATTTGGAATGGTTAATCACTGAAGGGCAATCATTAATGTACAGGGAAAATAGCAGAGGTCCTAGTATAGAGCCTTGAGGCGCACCTCTTGCTGTTTTGATCGGTTTGCGGTTTTGATTGTTTAGGTTTGACCGGAACCAGAATCATAATTATTCTTTCAAATAACGAATTGAATTTACTCCTGCTGATTTTTTTTCGTCTGGTCATGCCATATTATTGAGTTAGAATTTTTAGAAAACAAATTGGAGCAATAATATTATTAAAGTGTTTGATATAATTAAATCATTAATTTTAATGTATACAAGTTCAAGTATAAATATTCCTGGTCCTACTAAGTCTCTATTGACATGTCAGCAGATGCCAATTTTCCGATAATTTTATGCAAGATTGATTACGGCCACATTATATTATACCACAGCATTTTATAAAAAAGTATTCCTAATATTTAATTTAAAATCAGACACATAATATTCTTAGTAATGCTAGAGACACGATTTATTTGGAAATAATTGATATAAATTTGTTTATAAGGAAGCCTAATTTTAGTTTTCCCTGGGAAGGGGGATACTGAAAAGCGACCCTGTTCGGGTGAAAATTTTCATCAGACACCCCTGCTTGCGAGGCAAGCTGATAAAGATGGTTGAATTGATTTTTGTTTACGCACAGATTTTCGTGAAACTTTGCATAGTTGTTCTCATTATTGATATCTATAGATGAAAGTGAAAAAATTGCATCATACGAATTCGGTGTTTTAGCAACGCAATGCTTTTTCAACACGTAGCCTTAAGCACATGACATACATTTCGTAATGATGTAAACGCACGTGCACAGATTGTCCACTAAATGTGAAATAATACCTATCTTATTATTAAAACAGTTGCTGACAAACATGAACGAGCCATGTCGAGTCCAATATTCGGAAACGACATATTTCAATGCTATTTCACATACATTTCGAATACCGTGAAGAAACCTGCTTTAATTAAGGAAAAAAATTAATCATAATTGACGTATCTATTTCATTACTGCCTGCTTCGTGAGTTCCAACGCACAAACTGATGCACTTAAATGAAATGTGGTCCCAGCATTTTTTTCAACTTATTAAAAGAATTATTCAAATGTGCACTCCATGACCCACGAATACCACTACAGCCACCTTCAGTCGCGGGAACGTTTTCATGCAAACGAACTAATGGGAGATGAAGAATAGACAATACGGACAATCCTTTCGCAAAGGGTGAGGTAATTCACTTAGCCCCGTCCTGTGAGGTGAGGAGATCATAGGTCACGCACTCAGGCGTCGAGGAGGAAAAACCATCAGGAGGAGAGGCATCAAAGAAGTGCTCCTTCCCCGCCTACGCTGCCTCTTATCTTCACACCATCTTCTTAAAACTTCCTTGTGTCTTTTTCGGTGTAAATGGGGGCCCAGTTCTTAAAGAAGGGGGGGGGGGGTGGGTGGGGGAGAGGAAAACGAAAATAATTGAGCGGTATTCGACAAATTGTGGACAACACAATAAAAATCTCACGGTGGAAAAAGCATCATTGAGCGATTTAATTTAATTGGGCATTTGGGAAAGCCGTTTCTTTTCTCTTCTCTCCGGACGTCCTAACAGATGGGATAAAATACGTCCTTCTCCCAAGGAACTCGGAGATAAGTAGAAAATCGTGTCGATAATCTTTAAGGGCTTTTTGGAGGGGGGGGGAGGAGGAGTGGGGGAGTGAGGGGGGTGGGAGGGAGTGTTTCGGGTGAAGTCCTGGAGGTGGAGTTACTGCCGTTGAAACGAGTTAGAGGGACGCCATTCCCTCGATTGATTTAGGGCTGTAGTTAGGAGAGAAAGAGAGAGAGGTCCCCGAACGAAGTGACAAAATCGATAATTACACAACGTACGTTATACTCGACTATGAAGGGAGGTTGTTTGTGGTTCCGGATCGTTTTGTGTGGAATAAATATTAGCTGGAATTGGGTACCGAGTGCCGGGGGAAAATCGAAAAATCATGTACACCTTCGCGTTGATGGGAATAGAAGAAAACATGGCGGAGGGCCGAGAGGAAACCTGCCCGTGGGTCGGCTCGAAAAGAAAAAAGATATACGTGTATGTGTGTGTGTATGTATATTTATAGTTTCTTAGGAAAAGATGCGCGTAGCACAATATAATAATACACCAGTGTCACTAGCTGTGACGCACTTAATAAAATAAAACACTTAGAAAGAACACTCACACGAGAAAAGATATATATATATATATATATATATATATATATATATATCACACACATATATATAAAAACACTCAAAAAAATATGTAAAATATGTATCGATTGAACAAATAACAAAAAAATGAATAAAACAATCACGAGTTACAGTCGTGGAAGGACGGGG
The DNA here is from genome assembly GCA_963573305.1 of Pyrrhosoma nymphula. Lineage (NCBI taxonomy): Eukaryota > Metazoa > Arthropoda > Insecta > Odonata > Coenagrionidae > Pyrrhosoma > Pyrrhosoma nymphula. The sequence goes on along the minus strand of OY754332.1, from coordinate 95,505,230 downwards.
GAAGAAGTTTTATCGTTTTCTCATGGAAAGGTTTTGAACATACACGGATCGGGGTAAACGTCCTCCGCCCAACCGACGGCTTCATCTCATCGGTAAATAATTGCCTTTCGGAGCGCGGGCGTGCGCCGTGCATTTTCACGCCTCGGCACCCGAGCACGGAACCCGCCGCTCATGACCCTGTACCCTCCCCACCACTCCCCAGAGGGCACGGGAGGTGAGGAGGGGGGGGGGGTGCCCCGTTGAACTTTATTGAAAGAGACTTGACTGATTGTCGTCACGACCGAAAGGGGCGAGGCCCGTATTTCGTAGACGGGTGAGTACTCAGCTCCCCTCTTGGCTCATACCGCCCGATTCTCCCGGGCGGGATACGAATAAACGGCCACTCGGTTCATTTTCCCCCAAGGGAGTTGGTCAGGGTAAATGAAGAATTACGAGCTCGCCGACGGCGATTTGTGAAGGTGTTTTCACATCATTGGGGCCACAAAATCAGGAAGTTCGTCTCAAAATATATGTCATGCAGGTAGTTAACAAAATCACTCTTTCCGAGGCAGAATGCGCGCAATAATTCAATTTATCCTGCTTATAATAAAAATTGCTAGGGTTAGGAATGAATGGGTGATGGAATAGAGTGAAATGGATACTCCGGTGTTGGACGAATATAAAAAGAAAGTGATTTGCTTGGCCATGTTGAGAGAATGAATGAGAGTTTAATAACGAAACAGATTTATTTGTCCATGTTGTGTGATTATTCGTTTAATTTCGGCCATCCATTTTAAATAAGACAAAGTTGGTAAATTTCCACACAGTATATTATCAACCACAAAATACAACACCGACCAAGTTTTCGGCACGTAATGCCATTATCAAGGTTCCAATACCAAGGTTCAAATGCAAGGTTCCAAGGTGTATACAATGCCATTATTACGTGCCGAAACCTTGGTCGGTGATGTATTTTGTGGTTGATAATATACTGAGTGGAAATTTACCAACTTTGTTTTATTTAAAATGGACATAAAGTATTTCCACAAATTTAAGCCTGATACGTTTTAATTTTGGCCACGTTGAGTGATTATTTATTAAAGTGATTTGTTTGGCCATGTTGAGAGAATGAATGGGAGTTTAATAACGAAACAGATTTATGATAGCGGAGTGAATGGTGTGAGAGGAAGGAGTAGACCAAGAAAGTAATCGTTGAATATGGCTGAAGAGGCGGTTGAGAGAAGTGATATTAGGACTTTTAGGAATAGGATAGCGTGTATGAAGCAATGCGTGAGTGTAATAGAAGCAGAGGAGATATTCAAGGAAGGGACATTATGGAGGGGTTTATCAAAAGAGACCAGTTTGCTAGGACTGACAGAAATGACTAAGTTCGATTACTTTTCCTACTCCGAGAGGGAATGACGTGATGTGTTTGCCTGTATTTCCTTTGCATCTCACGCTTTTTGTACACACGGCTGATTGGCTTGAATTTTATGAGAAAAAAATCATCCCAAATCATTCCAAGCGTTTCGTGAAACTATGGCTACTTGAATGGTTAATGGTTTCGTGAAACTAAGAACGGGCTACCGTTGACTTCTTGTAATTGGATTCTATTTTGAATTAATAAATTTATAGTGAATATGGTAAGCGGTGTTTTAATGTACCATGCTTTCCCATAATAACCTGACCTCAACCTTTCCTGTTTCATGAACTTTTCCCAAGGTTATTTATTGTGCAATCGGGAATATCATCAAGTTAATAAAATAAAATAATATTTTTTTCATTTTCTTGCAGTACTCAATAAAATTACTTTTTTCAAGGCTTAATTTCAAATATTGGTTTACAATCCATTGAATATGGATAATCCTGAACTAGCGATTCAAACCCCGCGCTAGTATCACGATTTAAACCTCGCGGCAGACGATCGACCCCGTATCGATGCCGGGGTCGTGGCGCTGAAGCAGAGAAACCTATATGCATTGGGCTTATGCCTCTGTCGCCCCTTTGGTAGAACTACATCTTAGAAGTAGAGCAAACTTCTTACTTCTTCAAACTACTACTTCGTAGAAGTAGAGCAAACTTCTTACTTCTTCAGACTACTACTTCTTAGAAGTAGAGCAACCTTCTACTTCTAAGATGAGTAGAGCAAACTACTACTATTACTACTTCGGACATAACCAGTTCAGGCTTAGGAAGGGAAGAGCAACTCGGGATGCTATTTGGTGATGAGAACAGTTAAAAAACATATGAGTATACTCCGAATGTTTTTGCTTGCGTCGTGGATTTGGAAAAGGCAATCAATAGAGTTAATTGAGGAAAACTAATACAGTTAGTCGTAAAAATGGAATGGAGTGATATGAGACTCATCCGAAACTTATACAAGGCCCAGAGGGCACAGGCGATGGTGGATGGCGGAGAATCAGGGTGAGTAGCTGTAGGTCACGGGGTGAGTTAAGGATTTGTTTGTGCCCGCTGTCGCCTTTGGATTTTATCATTTATGCCGAGAAAATGGTAAGAGGAGAATGAAAAGAGTTAGGGGTTGGAATCAAAGTAGGAGGCCAGCTGATAAAGTAGGTTAGATTCCCGGGCCACCTGGCGTTGGCTAGTTAATTTTCCAAGGAGTTGCATGCTTTTGTTGATGCGTTTGAAAATATGTGCGTGAAATACGAAAAGAAGATAAATTTGAAGAGATTAAGGTAACAAGGTTCTCTAGGACAGAGAAAGCGACGCTGGTAATAGAAGTAAGGGTGCTCAAACTGGAGCAAGTAGAGCAATTTAATTACCGAGGTTCATCGTTAGAAGATAATGTGCATATGTAGTAGCAAAGAAACTACGTGGAGAATTTCACCCAGCGAAAAAGAGTTATTTTAGAAATAGAAGAGAGCCGATGCCGGGGACCTTGGGTAAGAATGCAGAGAAGAAGTTGGTGAAGCGTTTACTATGGAGTGTAGCGTTGCTTGGGGCAGAAACGTGGGCTCTCAGAAATAAAGACGGAAGAAGGCTGCAGGCTTATGAGATGTGAGTGTGGAGGAGGATGGAGAAGGTGTGGTTTTCAGAAAGGAAAAAAAAGTAGAAGTGCTTTTTATGGTTGGTGAGGAAAGGAAACTAATGGGGGAGATTAGGAGGAGGCAAAGTAAGTGGCTGGAAGAGGTAATGAGTAGCGATGGGTTGCTTGGTAGAGGGGAGGATGTTGGGTAAGCGGGGAAGGCGGAGAAAAAGAATAGGTTGTGTGAATGGAATGAAAAAGGGTAGGACGTATGTTTGGATTAAGAAAGAAATTGAGTAGATAGGTTCTCTGAACATGAAAAAAATCCATAGTATTATTATTATTTCCATTTAAACCTACCTTAACCAGTAGGTCATCAAGTAAAAAAAGTTCTGATCCATCTCAGGCAGTATTATGGAAGCTATATTTCGCTAAGGCATTTTTCCCATATTTTTTATCATTTTTTTACCTTATTCTAGCTAGGGAAAAATGCTAGCATTAAAAAATAATGTACCATACTATCGCATGAAAATTTGAAATTCTTCGATGAATACCCTGTGCATTGGAATGCCATACTGCCTAATTGGTTGTTTGGTTACTTGGGGAGGTGACCGTCTCTGAGGTCACACGAGCCATGAAGGATGGGAAGGTGGAAAAAAAGAAAATAGGCAATGAAAGTATTTTTCGGGAAATGGAAGGAGAGTGGAAATAAATCGGTGTCGTCATTAGCCTGCTTCTAATGAATGGCAGGTGCCAAGAGGTCCACAGTTCAACGAACGAACTACGAACTATATTTTAAGTGACTCCCCTCCATGCTTCAATTCGTAAATTATTCATCCTCTTCCCAAGCATCGTATGTACCTAATATTGACACTCTCGCAGTGGATCCAGTCATTTTTCCCGATTTTTAAATCTCAAAAATTGCAACCCGCGCAATTTGACGCATTTAAATCTACAGTGTTCAATAGTTAACGATAAGTTTTTAATTTGAAAATGTCACTTTAAGGTAGTCTGAGCGAGTTTTTTCTCTGGTCATAATAGATACCATATGAAGTTCATATTTAAATTTAAGCAGCTGTAAGTAGTATGAAGTATACATTAATTATGAGAAAAATGTTATAAGTATATAGCAGTTATTATTTGTAATTAACTTCATTTTGAAAGGACTTGACTCATTTACCTCATGTCGTGCGCTGCGAACACCTTCAAAATAGATGGCTTTTTTGCGATTTTGTTAAAATATCTTTAAAAATAACTAAAATAGCATAATAATTACCCTCCGTTAAATGTATGAAGCAGTGTGCACGCTATAACTTCGTCATTTTTAAATTAAGTCCCTCCGAAGCGCATCGCCGTATTCCATTGAGAAAAATTTGTGTTTGCTGGAAAATATCCCAAAAGGTAGTTCGGTTTGCGGTTAATATTTTTGTAAAAATAGAAACATGAGACATTTTTTCATCATTATGAGTTCCAAATTCATTGAATTTAACGTGAAGTAATGACTTCAACTGCCTTAAAATACTTTATTCCTTCATTCTGTTAAAAAAAGATATTTTTTGTATTCCTTACTAATTGCTACAAAGTGGAGATGTATAATCTTTTCAGGCATGCAGGTACGTTTTTTTGGCAAAATAATTTTTATTTTTAATGCATGGAAGTTGTTGAAAATTCTCAGCATTGTATGGAAGAAAATCAATTTAAGGCTCAGCTGGGAGAGAGTTAAGGCAACGGACGGTGGTAAATCCCCAGTCCAGGCAAAAGGAATAGAGTAGATGAAGTTGAGGAGGTGAAATTTAAGTAATAAAACAAAAAGACATCACAGAGATCATAAACAATGGAGTATAATTTTCTCTTGACTCTTATTTTTTTAATTCTCCATTTCATTTGCCTTCCCCTCTCCTCAATTCTTTTTATCTTAGTAGTTTGTTTTGGTTTCGTTATTGATCTAACCTCCTCTACTTGCCACCACTATTCGATTCTTCGATATCTTACCATCTCTCTTTGATTGATCCGAAATCGTTCCCATCCTCTTCAGATTGGTCTTAAGTACTTTGATAGACCGATCTGTGCTCTGTTTCCCTGTCTTTTCACGTGCCAGCGCTTCATAGCTGATCTATTTAGTTTTTAAACTTGAGCCGACATTTCATCATGACCAAATTATAGTCACTGTCGATATCCGCACCAGGATATCTCTTGCACTTCCTTACTGTTTATTAATCGCTATTTCACTAATATATAGTCTATTTGAAATCATCTTGCCTCCTGGATTTTTTCACGTGTATTTTCTTTTCGGGTAGCTTCCAAATTGTGTATTTTTGTAACGTCAAGGCCATTTTGTACGCAAAAACCAATCAATTTCTATCCCCTATCGTTACGTTTTCTCAACCCATACATCCCTACTGTCTTAAGTTCTTGGCCTTTCCCTACAAAAGCATTCTAGTCTCCAATGTTAGCTCTTAATTAAGTGTTCATCCCATTTTACATTCCTTATCCCTCCTAAATATTCCGTTGTATATATCTTTCACGTCGTCATCTTCGTAATCTGACGTGGGCATTTATTCTTGTACCATTACCTAAGGATTTGTTTCTATTCTAACCATAATTATCCTTTTACTGCATTGAAGATAGCTTTTCGCTCGCATACTGATTTTTTACAGAGTATCCATGTCATTTCGCTGGCTCCGAAAACATACAGACCCCTTCTTCTCATCCCCATTTTCACGTTTTCAAGTCGTCCATAGCCCCGAAGCGATCTGACGATCCAGGTACTAATCTTAAAAATAACTACATATCGTTCTTCACTGATGTACCCTCTCCAGTAGTCCCCGCCCGGAGAAATTACTTCTATTTTATTGATACACGTGAAATTGATTCAATTACTACAATCAAGTTAACACTCGCCAGAGTTATTATTACTATGATTCGCAAAGTATTACTGATAATGGGACATGTCAGCATTAGTATTGGCTTGTAGAAAAGGTATCTGGATCAGTCGTTTATTAATTTCTTTTTCCTGGTCAAAATTGGAGGTATGTACATACATACTTACGCATTTTGCAAGCAAAGTAATTTTTTCCAAAAATTTAACTGAGGTCATTTTCGGTCAAAAAATTTGAAAAAAAATAATTTGGGTATAACACATGCATATAAAATGTATGTATGTAATAAAAAAATTGAATAAAATCCGTGTCATAAGGGCACGAACCTATCCTGAAACTATGTGATTTGACGTGGAAAGACCCACGTCAATGTTTCAAATCATCCAACAATTTTCATGACATTCTTAATAATACGGCCTAAACATTTTACAATACCTACCCTACAATCATTTATAGACACCCTGTACAGTTCACCTCAGTCTTCCACGCCCATCTTTTCCTTAAGTCTCTCCATTTTAATGGCTGTTGTCATAAAACCCCCCCTGCCACACGCCTCGTGAACGTCTATTTTTAGATTTAGGTGGCTGGAGCGGCAATTTGTGAATCATTGAGTGCACAGTGCACGCTAATAATTTCGAAATGAATTTGGAAAAAATTCTCGGACCACAATTCACTTAGATTCATCTGATTATACGTTGGAACTCAACTCACAGGCAGTAATGGCAATGATACAAAAACTATATTTTAACTATTTTACTTATTTAAAGCATGTTATGACTAGAGTTTCGGCGCGAAATTCGAAAGTTAGATGAAATTATATTCAAATATGTTTTTATTCGAATGTTGGACTTGGTGTAACACCTTGATATCTGTTAGACACATTCATAATAGGTAATAATAAATGTATTATTTCATGTTTAAAGGAAAAGCTGCGCATGCTTTATTTGAATTTTAACGAAATATATGTCATACGCCATTACGCTGCGTGTTAAAATGGTATTGAATTGTCAATAAACCAAATCGTAAGAATGTAATTTTATTCTCTTTTATCAATAGATATCACTAATGGGAACTCTTACGCAAAATTTTCACGCAAATCTGTACATAAAAATCGCACCAACCACCCTTTATCTCCGCTACGAACAGAAAAACTTAGGGAGACGGAACGCGTGACGTTGTTCTACCGTCTTTTGATCTCATCCGATGCAGCCATTGAGTTGACTGGAGGGTGCAGTCCCATATACTATAGGACGGCCCCCTCCTATACGTATAGGACTATACCTCCTACTGTCCGAAAATGAATCCAGGTAGGCGGGGCATTTTTGCGTATCCGGGCATACTGCTGTACCCAGGTATATTGACATGTATGTTATTTACCTCCACGACTTCTATTTTGCTCTAATAATATTTGGACGACGACTCTTGTGCATATTCACGATCAAAATTAAAATCCTGGAAAACACATTAATGGTGTATTTAATGTATTTAGCCACGGTAACGGCAAGTAAAAAGTAAGATGAATATACTGCTCCAAGGCAGCAGATGTGAGATGCGAATGTTTTGCGCACTAATATACATAATTTTGTGTACTCGTGGTTTGGGAATACAAATTAGATGGTGGAATGCATTATACTATGGCAACAATTGTTAAATAATACAGGCAATAGTCTTTTTTAAAGTGAAAGAATCCCATATGCGTACGAAATGTTATTTACGAAACTACATAAGATTTATATTCATAACGCGCTAACAATTTTGGAGCAAAATACACCTTGGACCTTATATGCTAAACGAAATGTTACGAAATAACATGAGAAAATAAAAATTATCAAATAGGAATTGGAATAAACTTTTTATAAAAGATAAGCGACCGTTGTGAAAAAATTTGATTTGATACCGAAAATTCAGAATTCATACAGCTAGGAAGGTGTTACCAATGGATAAAATCCCTTAGGCCACTTATAATAATTGTTACAAATATATTGTGGGAACCAGAACATATAACAATACACCAAGGAAAATTAAAATGTGCCAAACTTAGAAGAATGTGAAAAAATAATGCAAGTTAACTGACCAATCAAATTAATTGCATTAAAAAATTAATGTATTGCATAAATATTGAAAAAATAATACTTCCACTATTGATTTTTCACAATCAATGGCTAAACGCATTGATTGTAGATAGCGAAAGACTGCAAAACACTCAGAGGGAATCAGTAGTGTACAAAATATAATGTTTTCAGAATTTTAACATAATCACCAGGGTATTACAAAAAATACCCCTGTGCAAAAGTCAGTATGAACGATGAAAAAATGAAACAGCGTGAGTATACCAGCAAGGTATTCACAGTAAATAATATAAGAAATAACTGATAAGGTTTTGAATAAAAGAGCGATTAGGGGAACGATTTATAGGATGAGGCTAGGGGTATTGTTCGCTCATTAACACGAAGTTTAGATGCATAGTTAATGCTAGCCAAAAAGCCTCTCTCATAAGCACGTAATGTCACTGAATGTAATGCCTGGTATCTTCCTATCACGCCGATTACAGGAGCCGTAAGCCGAGCAGCAAACCATCTGTGAATGGCAGGTATGTTTCTCTTATTGCGGCCAAAAGACGTACTTTCGGAGAGAAATAATAATATCTCGCACAACAGAATGAATATGTAGTATTTTTGTACCTTTAATACACTTCAGAAGTAACAGACAAGGGCGAAACTGGAGATTTTGTCAACACGTAATTCATTATAGGAGCCGTAAGCCGAGCAGAATACCATCTGTGGATGGCAAGTAAGTTTTTCGTAATACGGCCAAAAGACGTACTTGCGGGGAGAATAAATAATATCTCATACAACAGATTGAATCCTTAGTATTTGTGTACCTTTAATACACTTTAGAAGTAACAACCAAGGGCGAAACTGAAGATTGTGTCAAGTCGTACTTCAATGCAAAACTTGGATAGCTAGGTATAGCAATATGGCTAAATTTGTAAGCAGGAAAAACAGAAATACGGACTGGTTTCACCTTGGGAAGCTAACGCCCCCTCCAGTCATTTCATTGGATGCAGCCGCTGACATAGAAACGGGTGGTGACGCACGAAGCTGAGGCGAAATAACATAAAAAAAGGGCTGCATGAAAACGGAGGGATAAGGGGCCCGATTCTGATCTTCCTTCAGTCAATGACTGGTGGAAAGTTGCCACCATTCGTTCAATGAACGACTTGATCCGTTCAATGAACGGCTCAATGACCCCCTCTGGAGAGCCGAACGTCACAAACTTATGCCGATTTCCAACTTACCTCGAAACCGCGAACAAAAAAATGTCTATCTTCCGCACGCTTACTTCCGTCGGAAAGTTTCCACCACGACACTAGCGCTGTTCCACCAAGTGGATGACGGGTGGAAGGGAAGCTTGACTTTCCACCAGTCATTGAACGATGAACGATTCTCTAGTGGAAGGTGGAACATGTGACGTAGTGTCGGAAAGTCATGACGATTTGGTGGAAACTAATGACGTTTTGGTGGAAAAGTTGAACATCGGGAAAGCATCAGAATCAGGCCAAAGAAGCCGAAGGAAAGGTGATAAGGACTAGTTCAAAAAGAGGGTGTTACGGGGGAGGACAGAAGATTTCTGGAGCTCAGCAGAAGGGGAAGGAGGGGGAGCGAAGAGGAGTATAGAAGAGGAATGGGAAGGAGGTTTGAAATGGCTGGGGGAGGAAGGGGGATGAGAGGAAGGAGGCTTTCGTAAAGGGATAACTGGGGGAAGAGGGGGTTCGCTTGGTAGGAGGGGTGCTCGGGGGAGGGGTAAGAGAGGAGAACAGTGGAAGAGGGGTGTGGGACTGCTGAGAATGTGGCGGGAGCCAGGCAAGGACTTGATAAGCTGTGGGAGAGCCCGTAAAAACAACAGCAGGGATTTAATAAAAGATCGGCAACTTCATTGCAAGGGAAGGAACATGGATAAATTTGGAGTGATTTAGGTGAGTTACGGACTTAGTATTGGTTTCGTAAAAAATGAAGTAAGAGTAAAAGAATGTAATTCCACTTGACTTCCAAGTCTTAGGAAGATTAATTTGGGCGGAAGAACTTATATGCAAACTTTTAATAAGTGTCAGAAACAGAGTAAGAAAAAAATATGAGAGCACCGTGACCTAACTCTTCGATAAGATTATTCACGATATCGATGCCTTATCTCAAAAATGCATCCAATTTTATGAGGCCTTCAGTCTTTTCTCTCACACTAAATATTGGCAGAGGATCTTTTTTTCTATCTACAGCCAAATTTTTAAATTTTAAGGACGAATATTTGTACTACTGAGTATCTCACACCCGAGACTTAAGAAATCAATAACATTTCTCTCCAATGCAGCCAATGTTATCGAGTAATAAATATTTTGACACAAAATTTGAGCTAAGGAACTGATGTAAAACTACTAGTAACCGTCGCCAAAATTAATTTAACGGTATTATTATTTAATAGAGGTTAATAGAAAATTTACAATATTAGTGCTACTGATTTTCTCACATCTGAGACTTAAGGTACGTTTACATCTGACAGATATTGCATGATATTTATGTCAGACAGAAATCGTGACTGATCCAAACAGTGAAGAAATTATGTCAGATATATATATTTCTAGCACTAGCTGCATGTTTCGACACATCTACACCAAGGGTCTCCAAAGTACGGCCCGCGGGCGACATCTGGCCCGCAAGATGATTTTATCCGGCCCGCAGAAGAAACATTATGCGGAAATGATCCGCATAATGTTTCTTTGGATGGCCGCCACTTGTATGTAATTAGCGTTTCAAAATTTAAATTCCAAGTTAATAAGATATATAAAAGCACATACACAGAAACATCAATTGTATTTACGGTTTCGTTATGAAAATATGAGAATTTGCTGGTAGTGTTGGTCGCCATCAATATACGATAATTTAATTTTACATACTCTGTAATTAGTAAATAAAATATTCTGATTTTAATATTACTCATATCTAGAGTTTCATATTCATATATGTTCTTACTACGGCCCGCTGAAAAGTGCTCAAGTACCCCTCGTGGCCCTCGTTGCGATAAGATTGGAGACCCCTGATCTATACCATCATATGTAAATGCTGATTTTTTTCAAGTTCAAACACGCCCGACAGATATAGCGGAAGTTGACTACTCGTCTACTTTTCTGACACTGTGGAATAAGTATCGAGTGAACATGGGTGATAAAACTGATAAAAAAGAGTGGACGAAATTTGAAGTAAAATAATTAATTAATATGAATCACGGTAAACCTGAACTTTGGGACATTAAGTGCAAAATTTATAAAGGCAGAGCAATAAAACATGATTCCTTGACGGAAATGGCGGAACAATTAAGTACGTCAGTAGAAGAGATTCAAAGGAAAATTCATAATTTAAGAAATCAATTTAACAGTGAATTAAAAAAAAGCATCAAAGGTATCTTGCTTTACAATTTTACAAGCAAGCTTTTTGAAATCGGCCGATTTATTCTTTAAAAAATCGTAAACTGCGCTCGATCCTCAATACTGAGCTCAGACATTAACTGACTATAGGCACCGAAATTTTCACGTCACAAAATTCACTCTCGAACCCACACGGAACGTTTTTTCTTTTTTTGACATCTTTACAATAATTACACAAGCCGCGATTTTGCGTTCTGATAATTTCATCATTAAGACATAAAATTAATTGTGTGTGTGCAGACAGATGTCACATATGCATGATACAGGACATATTTGTATATGTATTTATAAACGGATGGTGCATTCATTGTAAATTTTAGCATTGCGGGAACTGTCATATTCATATCCATGACATACATTTTTAGTCATTTCTATCAGTATGTAAACAGTCAATGCTATTTTCTGTCTGACACTCGACATATATGTATTCATTCCTTCACATATTAGACTCGACAAGTGTCACATGTAAAAGCACCCTTACGATATCGGTAGAATGTCTCTCTCACCGCCAAGCTTGGGGAAAATTATCATTGTGAGAAAGTGAAAAACTTTATGTTCACACACATGAAATCGATCCGCGCAGCTGCGGGGGATGAGCAGGCAACTGGAGCTGGATCACACACACGCCAATGTTTTTCCACACATATACGAGTCAGATTCGAGAACGTTGTTTCCAGACGGTGTCCCCCCTCCACTGCTCCCTCAACGAGCCCGGCCGGTCGAATAGCCCCGGAAGTCCCCGCAGCCAAATGGAGCCCGTGGTCCATACACCGGCATCTCTCCAATGCTTCTGCAACACCAGCAACACTTATCAGTTCACATAGAAGCAAAACTGAGAGATTTACACAGCCATCGGGCGATGGATTTGGAATTATGGCTAAGAGGGAGTGGGGGACTAGGGAATTGCGCGACAGCTTCTTCCGGAGAGGGGAGGAACTCCACGCATTCACACGCAAACACATGCGGTGTCATATTACCGCCGGGGGGCCTGACTCGTTCGAAAGTTCGGAGTTATACAATGTCTTAAAGGAGGCCTCCCTCACAACCAGGCGGTACAAAATCTGCAACGTTGTACCCACTGTTGCCGAGACCCGCAATCTAGCTGCGCACGGTTTCCTAGGCAACCGCAATCGGCTGGTCAGTGGACCATTCCCGTCAATCGTAAGACGGACGCCGGCAGCGTCGCTTGTCCGAGAGGAGGTCCTCTCAATAGCTCTAATTAATTGAGTATTAAAAGTAGACATTCCTTCGGAGAGTAAACTGTTGGTGCTTTTTGCCTCATTTCATCATTGTATCTCTGGAGGGATAATTATTTAGTTTTAATAAGTAATTTTAAATCCATTTTAAAAAATATTCATAAAAGTGGTGGAGGGGGGTCACTCAATCTATTGTTTTGGTCCGGTGGGCATTTGAAGTGCTTTTTCTAATCTTCTAGCATCGGAATAAAGAATCAAGAATCTGACTTCATTGTCAGAGACCAACAACAGAAAAAAAGCTGGATCGGTGAGTACTGTGATTAATTCTTAATTCTCCGCCTGCATTGGCATTTAAAGAATTGCCGCAGTCTCATGTCATGATTACTTATAATGGTGCATGACTCATTTGCCCTTCGCATGAGTGATTAATTATTTGTGCTGGTTTTCTAATAATATTTGTGACTCGTGTTTTGGTTGTGCGTGTTTGTGTATTGTGCGCTACGTACTCGAGAATCTTGGAAAGTTTCTCCCCGTGCTCCCTTTCATCGTTCAATGTGTTTCGCGAGATGAAGAGAATACGGAAAATTTGAAAAAAAGGTTATACCTAACGCTGTGAAATAATGACTTGGCGTTAAGTGCATCGCTCCCCAGTTATCAATTGCTGTCTTGATCACAGTAAGCAAGAATGTTAGTTCCATTAGGTATAGGTATCATTGCGAGTGCTACATGGTCCTTAGTGATGAGGCAACGGATGTGACAGTGCATGGTTTTGGGTTAGTGAAGATTTTTCAGAGATTCCCTTTGTGCTTTGTGTTTTGAGAGATAAGAGTCAGACTAGTGATTGCCACGTTAATGAATACCTACCTTATTCGGTGAATATAATTTAGCGTTGCTGGAATATAGCGACTGTGAAGTGAATCACTATCAAGAAATTGCGAATTAGGATATGATTGTAATATACCAGCTGTGACGAAATGGATTGTGTTACGAATTAAGATATTGCAGTGGGTAAATATGAATATAGGTCTCGTCTGGGAAATGTTTTTTTTTGCTGGAAACCTCCGCAAAACTGTGAAGTTGCAATGGCATTAATGGTTAGTGTAATGATGGCACATTTATGAAAAAGTAAGAAACATACCGCAGAGACAGGTGTTTTCCGAGTAAATACAGTTTCAAAATGAAGAGTTTCGCTACTTTTTCGAGTGTTTTTGCCGCTACATTTTGACGCTATAGGAACAGCTTTTTAGGGAAACTCACTAGTTTCATGTCTGAAATGTAACCTTCCCCCACCCCGTCACCAATCCCAATCCCCAAGGAGGGTTTTGTGAGAAAGTAGCTGTAGCGTATTTTTCTAAGGAATTAAATTCCTCGAGTTAATTGGTGTTTGGGGGAGGGGGGGGAGGCATAGCTGTACTGTATTATGGTAACGAAAGAAATCCGTTGAGTTAATTTGTGATTAGGGGGGGGGGGGTAGGGTTAGCTGTTGCTTATTTTTAAGAGAATGAAATCCGTGGAGTTCATCGGTGACTAAGAGATGGGCATAGCTGTTGCGTATTTTTTAAAGAATGAAATCCTTTGAGTTCATTGGTGATTGGGGGGGGGGGGTATAGCTGTAGCTTATTTTTTTTGGAATGAAATCCCTCGAGTTGGTTGGTATTTAGGGGGGGGGGGCTTAGCTGTAGCGTATTTTTTTAAGGAATGAAATCCTTCGAGTGGAATGGTGATAAAAAGAAAGCATCCGGAGGGGACATATCGCGGTAAATGTAGGAGTAGAGCAAAAAGGGCGTGTGTAAACAGCTGAGCTGGAAGGTGGACTATGAAGTGCGAGTGAAGGGACGAAGGAAAAGTTAGGAAATCTTAATTAAGACGTCGTAGTGCGGGTATACTTGAAGTTGGAGGCGAGAAAAAGTGAAGGGGGGGATGATATATGTAGCGAAAAGGAGCAATTGGTCGATGGCTGCGTCATGTCGTGGATTTTAGATAAAACGGAAAACATACATGAAGATGGCGAAGCGGCGAGACGCCAAATTTTGGGTTTAAGTAATAGCCATGTTGTGAGAAATGAGGTGAATGAAGTGGAAACAACGAAGCATAAATGCGCAAGATGTGTATGAGAAATGAGATGAATTTGGAGAAAATCCTTGATAGGAAAGTAAGTGAGATTGCGATTTTCCTAGACTAGACGCAAATTCATATTTACATTGCAATGTATCAGCTGGTGCGCTTAGAGTAATGTTACCTCATAGAACCGATTTTATTGCTCGAGATAGAGAACTCATTACATTTTCTTGAACATTTTAATAGCGTTGTCATTAATTGACATGAACGTATACGCTCTTTGTGGATTTTACTCTGTCCATAAATGACATCCACATGATTGGGGGGTCACCACCTTGTGACAATGTTTGACAGGGGGAGGGGGGCATTGCTTCATATGACATACACACTTCCACTGCATTTTGTCTTGGTTTTACTCAGATTGTGGGGTAAGGTAGATTTTTTTTTTCATTTTTGTAACATCATTAAAGGGGGTGGGGGGGTGACACCATTTGTGACTAACTGTGAGGGGGGGGGAGGTTGTCTAGCTTGGTCCAAAATTGTGTGACATCATTTATGGACAGCCACCTAGCGTGTGTACGTCGTATTAGGAACACTGATATAATATTAATCCTAGTTTTCATTGAGCCGCAAGAGATGGTATAGATTGGTATTTCTCGTTTTGAGTTGAAGATAGAGGTTTTTTTTAAAGTTGATGCTCATGACTGCTATTATATCGTTTCTGTTCGAAAAGTTTTGAAGTTTCTTGTTCTTTCGTTCAGTTATTCCCAAAACTGTTATGTGAAGTCGGTGTTCTCTACTGTGGGCTTATTCTGGGGGGATTAGAATAATAAACTAAATAATATCGCTGTTTTTTAGACCCATTGTCCATTTAATGTTAAGTTAAGGGGCTCATTGTAGCGCAAACTATTTTCGTAAAGTTATCCGGACTATGCCAATTGCAAACAAAGTGTTTTATGACCATAAGACGTTTATTTAAAAAATGAGTCAAGATTCGAAGTTTGGATACAGTAATTGTTCATTTATATTTAGACAATGGCTTTCCAATGTAAACATTCAAAATTCACGATTTCAGTATTTTAATCTCAAACTATATCTTCAGCATAAGTTGTGCATTTGCATTGTGAGATTATATTTATCGTTACCGAGTGTTTGGTTAATTATTAAATCTCGATCATTAGCGTTTTTTATTGAAATTCACTTGCCGTCATACATTACTGCGAACGGGTTAAATCGATTCCCTACAGTGGTTATTTCTGTTAATAGCTTTCCATACATCTATATATGGAGATTTTATGTAAAATACCTATGCCGGCATATTTTTAAAAGATCTGAGATATCTTAAATTCTGCTTGATTATTCTTCTAATAAAAACACATTTTGCAATCATCTATCTTCGCTCGGGAATGCAATTCTCATTCAGGAATAGAGTTAATTATTGGGTAAATTACGGGCACATTGATAGTGTTAGCCTACTGATATTTGAAGTAAGTTACTTGTATTTTAACTGTTGTTTTTTAAATATTTGGTGTGCGCTACTGCAATTTTTTTAAACTTTATAAAGAATATGTATAAAGCGATTTTTTCCTGGGAACCTGGGGGAATGATTAGTTCATACAACAATGCCTACGGTGGTTCGCTGGCGGGGAATTTATTATATATTATTGACACTAAATACAATTATTTTAAGCAGAGTTGAGTCTCCGGTTCTATGGGTTTTACTTTCATCAGGTTTTTCATGTAAATATTACTGATATTTCATTAATATTAATATGCCGGTGAGGCCATGGTGTGAGAAATTTGCATTCCTCCTCCTACGCTTTAAAATAGTAGTTTTTTGCCCCCTTCAGGTATATGCGGTGGTAGAAACTTGGTGTCTGAGCTCATCGTGATTCTCGTTAGTAGTATTCGGGGTAAAAGCGACGGTTGGAGGTATCGTCAGCATTACGATTCGCGGATCGCACCGTTGGGGGGCGAAATCATCGCTGAGTCAAAAATGGAAGTATTTCTCCTCCCTTTGTCTCAGGGTGTAGCCAAAATGTTTATATCGGCATGTCATTTAAGTGACACATGCAGTTACCATCTAATGCGTCTTGCTCATCCTTTACATCAAACTCTTCCATTTGCATGAGTGACACGCAGATTTGATCTCCTTGATAAATATTTAGAATGTTGAAAAAATTGAACGTTTTAAATTCTACTAAAAATGCCGTAAAAATCATTGATTTGCTTTATCCATCCTAAGTTCTAAGTTCTCAAGGAATTATATTCCAACCAACGAATTGTCTCGTCATTATTCTGCGAAAGACTTAAATTAAGTGCATGCTTTACGTTGTGGGTACAGAATCTTAGTTTTTAAATTCTAATTCATAGTTAGCTCACTATGGTATTTCATGCCAAATGTAGACTGAACTCCTGAGTCCCCATTTTCTTTTCGATGTACTAATGGACAAATTTGAAGTATTAATCCTGGAATCAGTTTTCTCTCGTGTAGTTACTAGTTATGTATGGGAAAAGTGAATATATCTGCAATTTTTTCCGGTTATGTTAACAAAGGAAGTCCACTGCGTAAATTAGTTGACGTTGGGTGATTGAATGAAAACTCTGGAATGTAGGTGAAGTTCGGCAAATTTTGGAAGTTCTCCTGTGTTTTTATGTAGGACCACCGATATTAAAACTTATTTTCCTAACTTTAGAAAACTAATTGAAAAACTTATTTTAATGGAGTGTTAATCAATTAGAGAAGAATTAGGGGTACATAAGTGGAACTAATGATAAGTTACGTATAGTCTCTTATGTAGTAGAAGGCATACAATCTTGGAGAGACTTGAGTCGCTTAAGTGACGAGCTGGAAGTCCAAATACAGGCGCTGAACAGAATATTTCATATTCTTCCTACGAAGGGGACAGAGTGGATATATACAATGTTGGGTGTTGAATATTGCAAAAACATGCTAAATTCATTCAGTTTTTCAAGTTTTTGTTTCTTTTCTAAAAAAAACGAATTACTTAATTAAATGGCGTGGTAGTAGTCACAATCGTATTAATATTTTAACGCCATGGATGTATTCCGCCATAATTTTCTTGCAGGAAATATTAAATATCAAAACATCCTTATGTGAAATGTATCACAGCGTTTTTATGTTGGATATTGTTTGATGTTTCTTAAGTTATTCATTCCGAAGAGTCAAAATTGCACGTGCTCTAAGAGTAACATTCAGGGTCGTAGCCAGGGGAAGGGGGGGCAGGGGCCGCCGCCCCTCCTGGAATTTATTTTTCCCAACCTAGCTTTGAGAATATTTCATTTTTAGAGATAAACGCCTCCTTGTAGTACTCTGCTTTACAGAGGCGAGCTTTAAGAGTCGAAAAATAACCTAAAATAATCCATCTAAAATTAAGACTGCAAATAGTAACCTTAAAAATATCGAATAAATTTACAGGGTTAACCTTACCAAGCCTTTATTATTGAGCGTCGCAGATTTACGTAGGCACGTAAAAGAACCTCAAGCCTGATAAAGAGGCCTCTGACAAAACTTTCTGGTCTTTCACGCCCATAAAGAATGCGACGCTAAGAACCATAGTAGTTAAAGAACGTCCATATATAAAAAATCAATTCAGGGGCGGGCTCAAAATTTGTTTCTGGAGTGTGTACGAGTTCCTCTGTTTACTATGCATGAAATAGCAAAGCAAAGATTCTGTGTCTTAAGAACATAGGCCTAAAACCAGATGTGTCTTCACAAGGAGACAGATATTGTAATAGTTTATAACAATGAAGTATCTTTTATTCACATTTTCAAATACTGCAGGAAGTATGAAAGAAAGAACTAATGATACTGTTACGATATGCAAAACATACCTTGTAGAGATAACACATGCAATTTATAATGTTTTTAGAAAGTACCTTGATGAGTGGTGTCCAATTAAAACAAAAGTTTTGCACAGAAATATACACAGGCTGATATAATGTGATGAAACTGTAATTATTGAGCGCTCAGCCCTAGAATGGAACACCTAAATGGAATAAAATTTGATCTAATTTATGTACTATCTTGCGATGAACATCTAGTGCGTTTCAGAAAAAATCCACATCGCCAAAATTTATCTGAATCACCTCATGACGAACAGTATGTAACAGATGAATTCATCGGCCTACTGATTATTCGTTGAACACCTTTTTGATACATTATGTGTTACCATTTGGAGTGATGCTTATTTCTTACACCTTTAAGAAAATAAAAGATGCCTTTACGACCCATCGTGGATGGTCGTTCCCGTGAAACAAGCACATCCCCCTCAATATCAAAGTAGTCCAATAAAAGTTTGGTGATAAGAGTAAATATACCACCTTATTCCTTCCTACATTGTTCAAGTATGTACTAAGTAATGTATCCCAAGCAAAGCCTAATACAATTCTCTTGTTCTTTTGAATTATTCAATTCTATTATCATTCTTCAGAGTATCTGCTTTCTAAGATTGTCACTATTTTACACACAATACCTTTGCATTCATGAAGCAATCCGGGTGAAATATAAATTCATATGACACTGCGCTGGGTGGAGGCTACGTCTAAGCCGCGACGCAAGGCGCTGGGGGCTACAAAAATATCACGATGCCAGCCCTGAAACAGAGCAAGGTTGGAATTTGGACCTTCCGACGTGAGTAGCGAGGCTAACTTAGGGGTCGTGCATAAACTAAATGAAGAGTCGCCGAAAAACCTACGGCGGGTAACGAGGGGAATGGGGGGGGGGTTAATTCAAAGTAACTTAGCTGTTACCTATGCGCCTGTTTACGTTTCTTACTCGCCAACATCGCGTCGAGAATACTACAGAGTTTAACATGAGGAAGGACGCGCGGGGTGTTTCTTACTCCCAAAGCTTCTACTTTAACTCAATGTAACTGAACCATTGCCTCTACAATGCTTCGAGTCTTCATATCATCAAATTGCTTACATTTTAACCTTCTAGCGGGTTAAAGAGCGACCTCGTGACAACGCTTTTCAAGGCAGCAGTCAGAAATGTGGGGAGTGGAGAGAACAAAGTAGATGAGCACAGCACCATGCGTGGTGATTCATGGTTGATTTTTAGAATTTAAAAATGAATATTACTTGTTCCAATTGATATTCGACAGTTCTATTTTTTCTAGTTCGGCTACTTTAACTGTCTTATTTCAACCTATCCGTGAAATAAACTCACTCAATAATCGAAAGAAAATATTTATGAATTGAAAGTTTCATTTGTAGAGACAACGGTACATGTCGGAGGGGATTGGGAAAAATACTACGATTGACAACGGAGGGGGGAGGGGAGGGGGTAAGAAAATCAAACGGTAGCGTAGTTTATGCACGACCCCCAGGGCCGTCCCTGGAGATTGAGGGGCCATGTGCAAACGAAAGTCAGGGGCCCCCATAACTTTTCTTTCCCTTATTGATATAGTTGCATCTTTTTAGCATATTTCACGGAAAGAAGGAATTAACCAACTAACTGGCTAATAGTGTCAATAAATTTACATGTCCACTAAGTAGTAGGTAATTTCGGGTAATAGGCGAAGCAAACGGTTACTAGTAGCAATCAAGTAGTCAGAGAAACTCAATGAAGCTCTCAAATTTTATTATATTGCATTGGTGCTTCTTAATGCTAGCAGTAATATCATCTGAAGGAAGAAGAAATGTAGTGGGTGTCAAATTAGCGCAGTCAATGCCAAACAATTTAAGAAGATTCATCATATCATGCAATCAGTGTTTAAATCACTACACATCATTATAATAAACATTTTGTGTGTATTTGGCATTTCTTTTAGCTTTGAAACAATACAAGTTAACTCTTACTGATAAGCATGTGGATATAAATTTTAAAAACCCTTTAAGACATAACTAACCAACAATAATAAGCTCGCGTTCTCAAGCAATTATTATCTGAAATGTATGTGCAAAAGTATTTTGTGAGGGGGAATAGAGCTCACTAAAGATTCATTACGAACAAATATAATTTTTATTGAATATACAATTTATTGAAAGGTACGTAAATATGCATACTAACCATCATTTAATATTGCTGTTTTTAACCATATAAAATCTACGTATTGCCGAAAGCATATTTACTGAATATCAATTAACAAAATGTACGGTGAAACGCAACGATTATAATCAACGGCAACAAAACAAGCATTCAGTAAGGAACGTTTTAAATTAAATATAAATCACTCTAGTGGCTGAAAAACATCATATATTTCAACAAATATTGAGAATTTAAACGTGAAAAGTCTTATTCAGTTCACTTTGGCACACGAAGCGCTTAACGAGAAGTAAACGTACCACCACGGCAGAAACAACTTCACAAAAAAGCAGTCATCGAAGGACTGATTCTTATTATTAGAATCACGGATATTAGAAGATACATTTTCTATACTCCATGGTTAGAATATTCATTACGTGAGACATGAACGCAAAACCAATGTAGATACACAGAATGTCTTTTGCACTAATACTTGCATGTTACGCTTTACCTCTCCGAAGTAAACAATAAACGACAAATATTACGTTAACCTATGAACAAATCTTCAATTTTGGCATTTATTATTATTGTGCACACTCTTAGATCATGAGGCAGTATTTTAGAAGCACTGTAACTTAATTTGAGATGCATACGATGTTAACAAAGTTTTGCCAAAGTTGAACGTTCGCTTTCGAAATGCACATCACTCTCACAAAAGCACACAGAAACAAAATAGGTTATAAGTATATCTATAAAAGTATAAGTATATCTGTATAAGTTTTTCCAAGGTATACAGCCACTGAAGCTCCAGGCGCACCAAAAATCATTTGATGCTAATTACTCGATTAAAAGAGTATAGGAACGTTGACAGTACAACCGCATCCATTGCCCTAAAGAAATTAAGCGGCCACTTGTGGTATCTAAGCGAGCAATTGTCTGCACACTCATTATTTTATTACAATGTAAGTCCATTTGAAAAAAAAGAAACTTTTTTGCATATTAAAACACAAAGAGGGCATGCCACACCCTCCTAAACGACTGCCACTGAATTTAGAAGAGTTTAATAAGTTAGTGCTGGCAGATGTTGTCACAGTCAATAGTCTGCCTTTCTTTCGAGTGCTTAGTATTCCGTAAGATTTTTTGGAAGAGGATCCTGTGACTGACATCCTGTGACTGACATCCTGTGCCTAAAATAACGACTACAGAAGCTGTCAAAATAAAGTTAAGGCTTTGCACGTGGTTAACGATCATGTTGAGAACGCTATCAAGTTAGTGCAGACTTTTAACTAGAGTATTACGTCTAAAGAAGGATGTTTCCAGCATTTGCTTCTCGGCGCTACTGATTATCAAAAAACTATCAAAGACTCGCTTAAGGCCATCGTAAAAGAGCAATATCGTCTGGAATTGTGACAATAATATGTTTTCGTAGTATGTTTTACTCATGTTATGATGAATGTGTGACATAATAAAACTATGAAAGTTTTTCTGAGAATCATTAATATCTGATGTACTAATTCACCACTTTAAAAAGTAGGATGTTTTCAATGCTAAACAGTATTCTCATTTATTTGACGACAAATACATAAAAGTGCATGTATTTTAAAGTCTACCAGTTTCCATGAGACGGCTGCTAGTATCACGCCGCGTGCAGTATCAGTGAAACATCGCTGACAAGAATCCTGTTCCAAGTAAATTATTACATACACATGCATAAATTAGGGCTAAAAGTCGGTCCTGTTAGGATAGTAAGTTGATGTATATCACTAGCAGTCTGTGAAATTCTCAAATAACGGAAATGATTGGGAATGAATGGGAAATTGACCCTTGCTCAGGAAGGCACGAGGGGGGTGCAGGGAATGAAGGGCGCGGGACGGGGAATCAGCTGACTGCGGCCCGCGCGCCCCCGGCGCGGCGTTGTGTGTAGGGTGCGCGGCAGTAGCCCCCGTAAAAATAATTTATTCGTGGAAAACGGTTGCACATAAGTAAAAATGGAGTGAATTTTGAATTCCTAAGACTGTAACTGGGTGCGTTACCCCTAGTAATAATGTGTTTTTGACCAATCGGGAAAATTGAATGTCACTACAATTATGGCTCTTGAGCGACCTCTAAATGTTAACTAATCGAGCCGAATTTTTAAGGATATCCATTCTTTGTCTCATAGCATAATTGGAGAGGTTTAAATTGACAATCTGTGAAAAAATAAAAAAAATAAGCCACACTCTAATGTGCCTTGACGAAAGTGGCAGCGTCACAGTGTAATGTTTTGAAATCATATGTTTTTTCAAGTTCGTTGTGGACGTTTTGTACGAAAGTTTGTGTTTACATAAGTTGCAAGACGCAATTTCTCCATGTATCACTGAGAAAAGTTCCGAATTTCTTTGAATTTTCTTATTTTCTACATTTGCAATAGAATCTCACCGCCAAATCGCACGGATCACGCAGAGAAGTCAGAGAAGCGCACACTTCTGCTACCAACTGCTACTGCAGCTTCGTCGATCACGTTCTGTCACAGTTAATTCGCAGTGGCAGTGGCAGCAGTCAGTTAAGCAGTATCGGAGTTGGTAGCAGTGTGATCATAATCGTAGTGATTTCAAGTATTAAGTCGCAGGTTGTGATTGCTACTTTTCAGTGTCAGTTATTAAATCACAGTTAGAGATATATCGCGCATCACTACAGTGACGACAACTTAGTCGTCGTTTGCTTGAAAGAGTCAGGAGGAGATTGGTATGTTCCTAATGTTCCCTTCCCCAGCTCGCAACGCTTTTAGTTTTTAAGTTGCAATATAATATGACGAGCACTCGGCGCTCAGCGTTACTCATCTTCGTATCCGTTCGAAAATTCCTAGGGTGGTAACATGCGTTTCCCTGGCGCGAGAGGGTGGGTAGGGGAAGCACTGGGTCAGAGTGCATGGGGGAGGGAGGGGTGGAATTTTGCAGACGGTAGCTTCCAGAGGTGTGTGAAGAAACCACGGGTGGCTCTGCTCGCGCTTCTAATCCCCACCCACTAAGCATATTCCTTCACTCTGATTGGACCGCGGACATGCCCTGCGGGCATTTATGAGGACGATTTCCCGGCGTTTAGCACTGGTGACGGCTGCTCTCCCGTAATTAATTTAGTTGAAGCGTTATTTCGATTGTTATTACATTTGGGTGCAAATATTTGTCTTCTATTCTTATTGAATCGTTCCGCCATAAGCTACACTGATTTAAATGTTTTTCATGTCTTTTAAGGTGGAAGTAGATGATGGACACTATGGAGTCCCCTATCACATGGTGACTGTTACTTGCTTTCTTCAATATACCATTCTCCATCGAGACCAAGGAAAAAAATCACTAAATTGGTAAGTTTCGTTTTCCATTTTATAATTTGTTCTCTTTGTACGGACTGTTGAAAATATTTGTCGACCACGTTGAATGAATTTGGATTCGTGCATTATTTTGTGGCAATTTGTTCCGAATTGTTGTTTAACTGTGAAGTGAATTGAATTCGTGCTGTGGATCGTGTGAAACTTTCTAAAGGTAGGAATATGTCGTGACATTCTTGTCTGTGTGTTTATTTTATCTTTCAATGGCGACTAGTCCGTAACTCATGAGAATACTATGAATGATGCAGCAATGATGTGATGTTAGTGCTTCGCTCCGATTCATTTAAATTCCACATTTGAATATCTAAAAGATGTTAAGTGCCTTAGTGATAATCGTGAGTGCTATTAGGCTTAGAGAGAAGAATGTGACGATGTATGTTTTCCAAAGATACGTGAATAACTTAAAAGGAATTAACTTTAGTATGGATCTCGTGTGAGTGCTGTTATGTGAAGAACTTCTGTTTGATTTGTGAACTCGGTGACATCAATTAGTTTCTTTAGTCGTTAGATTCCCTACGGATTTTTATACGTCGTCTCCTTGATTTAAAGTGTCACGCAACACGAGATGTATCAAAATAATAACTCACTTGAAAATTATAGATTGCGAATGAAGCAGTGAAATAATTAATTGGCCTTAGTTCCTTTGCTCCGATTTTGCCAGTTATAGTTTGACGGATTTTTTATGACCTTGATTGGTATGGCAAATCATGAAGTGTTTTTCTGGCGTAGCATATGTGAAGGCTTAACATGATGTAGGATGGTTTCAAGAAATTTTTATTTTATTTTAAGGTGGAAATTGTTACGCAAATAACATGTTGCGTGCCTAGATGAGGATTGGGGGTTCGAATCGTGGACGCGATCGTGATTATTGGCCATTCATTTTCATTAACATGTGAAACGGAGGACTGATAGTTATGTGACATGGCAACTGTTTATAAAATCACTTATTTTACAAGCACGGAGAAATAATTTCGTTGCGTATTATCACTATCGCTTCTGGGTCATTCTGTGGAAATAAGTGGTATTATTTGTGAACTCTTGTGCTTTCCTTACGGATAGATCTAGGATGATATTTTGTCAAGCTTCGAAGTAGATGCCTTGGGTTTGTTGTGTGGACACGTTGAAAAGTATTAGTTAACCTGGTCTGTCAACCTTAAGGGGTACCACGAGAGATATTATTAGTTCCCAGAACGAAAATTGTGTATTTGACGTGTAGTGCAGTAAGAAGAGCATCTGGGGTCCTATTCGTGGACGCGGTGATCATTAATATTGGTTATTTAATTTTCCTTTCCATATCAGGAAGGGGACTATGAGTTATATGAAATGGCAACTCTTTCTAAAATTAAACTTTTACAAGCACGGTGAAATAATGTCGTGGCGTTAAGTGTGTGGGACTGATTGTTCAATTATATGGTGCGATTAAAATAGCATGAATGGTTTTTGGGATATTTGACGTATTGTCGCGAATGGTACAGGTTTATTTTGTGATTTAGCTGACATCATTAGTGAAGACGGTAGTAGTGTATGCTTTCGGACAACTAGTGAATTAATTTTAGCGGTTGAAGTATGATTACGTTATTTTGTCGGGCATTGGAGTTGATGACCGGTGTTTTTTGTGTAGAAGTGGTGTTTCTTAGTATTAGTTAAACTTAGTTATTATTTCCAGAGGTACCGCGCTAGATATTCATAACTATGTTGGAGCATTTTTTGGCGTTCCAAGTATCGGTTGAAAAACTTGCGAAAATCTCCGTGATCAGTTTAGATGAATTTGCACCTCGGATTTTGTCGCTAAAATTAAACAAGTATGGATCAATCCTATGCCGACGCTGACAGATTTTGTTTGTTAAAAGTATGGTATTTAAACAAGTGCATATTGCGTCACCGGATTAAGTGTGAGAAATATGACTTTGCATAATATGAAACAAATATTTATTAGTAATTTAGTAAATTTGATGACAGGATTTTAGGTCAATGTGATGGGCATAGAAGAGGCCACTCACATCCGGCACCTTCATAAACAACCTCTAGTCCAACGTCAGAACATCACCTCCCCCTCCCTTTCAGTTCTCTAGTGTTTTTCAGGAGCTTCACGGATCTCGCGGTAGGGGTCGGAAATGTCGCGGCGTCCTAACAGTTGATTCAGTTCTATCGTTAATGGGTGATTGCCGCCATTAGCGGGTCTGCGATATATTAGCTTCCGCATAGTTTATAAAGGTCAATCAACTATTCTTATGGTTGGGCGCTAAAATTCGACTCCACTTTGATTATTAATTCAATTCGCTACATGATTTTCTGATTTATATTTTTTTTTCTGTTGGAAATGCACAGATATTGCATAGTCGGGTTACGTGGTAGGGTCGATCCGCCATTACGGGTTGTGCGAAACAGTAGCTCACGATAAGTTATCAAGGTATATAGAAAACTCGACGATTTCTGTTGCTGGACGCTAAAATTCCACTCCGTTTTGTTTAATAATTCATTTCGCTGAATGCTTTTCTAATTTATACCTTTGGTTTTCAGTTGGATATGGACGGATTGCGGGACACCGTCCGGTCACATGGCGATTGTGAAACGCATCAGTTTATATACGATTCTCCAACGATACTGCGGCCGGAGAAAAAGTGGAATCGGTAAGTTTATTTGTCAAAACTATACTCTTTTATCTATGTAGTAACATTAGAGAAATTTCTTCGGCAAAGCGGAATGATTGCTAATATTTATGAATGCCTTATTTACGTGTCACATGAGTGTGTTATTGTTTGTTAAGTGATGTTATATTGTGAAGTGAAATGTGTGTGTGCCGTGATTCGTGTGCTACGTCCTCGAGATAGGCTGACGTCGATAGATTTCTGTTTACGTGCCCCCTACCTCGTTGAAGTGCGGTTTTTCAACATGGCGACTGCGTGTATCTCTAAATTTTAGTTGGTGAAAAAATATTGTGATCCAAGTGCTTCGCTGTTATTAATCTAATATAAGAATAGTATGACCTGCATATTTAGTGCTGAAGTGATTATAGTCCTGGTTCTGATTATAGTATAGTCCTGGCAAATTCAGTTTGCTGCGAGATCGTGTTCGAAATAATTATGGCGATGAATGTTTTTAAATAAGCAAGTGATTGATTGTTGATGTATCAATTTTGTGTGAGATATCGCGTTAACGCATTTGAAGTGAAGAACTACAGTTTGACATGTGAACTTAGTCACATAAATTAGTTTCTTTCGTCTCAATATATGAAATGTCTATCATGATGGCGGACCCTATAAAAATGTAACTTGTACGCTAAAGTTCATGATCAAATACACGACTATTTCAAAAATTATAGATTTAAAATGAAGCTGTGAAATTATTAAGTGGCGTAAATTTTTCTGGCCTGATTAATCCGTTAAAGTGAATTAGTTACCGAGACATATGTTAATGAATTCCGACGTCAATTTGTCAAAATGGCGGCAGGTTGTGGACATGCGTATTAACCATGAGCGGCTGTAATTCTGGTTACCCCCCTCTAAGGCACATTTTCCTTCGATCTGATTGGCGGAAGTGGATCGTCTGAGTATTATTGAAAAAGATAGCCGCCATTATGTCTTGTGCGGAACAGTAGCTCTCGATTAATCATTAAGGTATATAGAAAACTTGACGATATCTGTTGTTTGACGCTAAAATACCGCTCCGTTTTGTTTAATAATTCATTTCGCTGAATGCTTTTCTAATTTTTACCTTTGGTTTTCAGTTGGAAATGGACGGATGATGGGACGCTGTCCGGTCACATGGCGATTGTGAAACGCATCAGTTTATATACAATTCTCCAACGATACTGCGGCCGGAGAAAAAGCGGAATCGGTAAGTTTCGTTGTCAAAACTATAATCTTTTATCCATGTAGTATCATTAGAGAAAATTTTCGGCAACGCTGAATGATTGCAAATATGTATGCATGCCTTATTTACGTGTCACATGAGTGTTTTACTGTTTGTTAAGTGTTGATATATTGTGAAGTGAAATGTGTGTGTGCCGTGATTCGTGTGCTACGTCCTCGAGATAGGCTAACGTCGATAGATTTCTGTTTACGTCCCCCCAACCTCGTTGAAGTCCGGTTTTTTCAACATGGCGACTGCGTGAATCTTTAAATTTTATTTGGTGAAAATATATTGTGCTCCAAGTGCTTCGCTGTTATTAATCTAATATAAGAATAGTATGGCCTGCATATTTAGTGCTGAAGTGAATATAGCGAGTCCTGGCAAGTTCAGTTTGCGGCGAGATCTTGTTCGAAATAATTATGACGATGAATGTTTTTAAATAAACAAGTGATTGATTGTTTATGTATTAATTTTGTGTGAGATATCGCGTTAATGCATTTGAAGGGAAGAATTGCAGTTTGACATGCGAACTTAGTGACATAAATTAGTTGCTATCGATGTTAAATTATTTTCAAGATGGCGGCCCCTATATAAATGTAACTTGCACGCTAATGTTGATGATCAAATACAAGATTATTTCTACAACTATAGATTTCAAATGATCCTGTGAAATTATTAAGTGGCGTAATTTTTTCTGGCCTGATTAATCCGTGAAAGTGAATTAGTTACCGAGACACATGTTAATGAGTTCCGACGTGTCAATTTGTCAAAATGGCGGCAGGTTGTGGACATGCGCATTAACCACCGGTGGCTGTAATTCTGGTTACCCCCCTCTGAGGCACATTTTCCTTCGATCTGATTGGCGGACGTGGATCGTCTGAGGATTATTGAAAAAGATAGCCGCCATTATGTCTTGTGCGGAACAGTAGCTCTCGATTAATCATTAAGGTATATAGAAAACTTGACGATATCTGTTGTTGGACGCTAAAATACCACTCCGTTTTGTTTAATAATTCATTTCGCTGAATGCTTTTCTAATTTATACCTTTTGTTTTCAGTTGGATATGGACGGATGATGGGTCACCGTCCGGTCACATGGCGATTGTGAAACGCACCAGTTTATATATCAGCCCCAACGATACTGCGGCCGGAGAAAAACCGGAATCGGTAAGTTTCGTTGTAAAAACTATAATCTTTTATCCATGTTGTGACATTAGAGAAATTCCTTTGCCAACGCGGAATAATTGCTAATATTTATGCATGCCTTATTTACGTGTCACATGAGTGTTTTACTGTTTGTTAAGTGTTGTTATATTGTGAAGTGAAATGTGTGTGTGCCGTGATTCGTGTGCTACGTCCTCGAGATAGGCTAACGTCGATAGATTTCTGTTTACGTCCCCCCAACCTCGTTGAAGTGCGGTTTTTTCAACATGGCGACTGCGTGTATCTTTAAATTTTATTTGGTGACAAAATATTGTGATCCAATTGCTTCGCTGTTATTAATCTTATATAAGAATAGTATGGCCTGCATATTTAGTGCTGAAGTGATTATAGCGAGTCCTGGCAAGTTCAGTTTGCGGCGAGATCGTGTTCGAAATAATTATGACGATGAATGTTATTAAATAAACAAGTGATGGATTGTTGATGTATTAATTTTGTGTTAGATATCGCGTTAACGCATTTGAAGTGAGGAATTACAGTTTGACATGCGAACTTAGTGACATAAATTATTGGCTCTCGTCCTTGTATGTTAATTTTTTTTCAAGATGGCGGCCCCTTTATAAATTCAAATTCCATGCTAAAGGAACAAGTACGCGACTATTTCGAAAACTATAGATTTCAAATGAAGTAGTGTAATAATTAAGCGGCATAAATTGCTCTGGTCTGATTAATCCGTTCAAGTGAATCAGTTACCGAAATATGTTTTAAGGTGTTCCGATGTATTGCTTCGTCAAAATGGCGGCGAGTTTTTCAAAGGAGTTGTGTTTATTTAACACGGGTTTAAGTTATTTAACGCTCTGAATTTGGTCCCCCCTCTAGCTCCCATATTCCTTCGATCTTATTATCGGACGTTCATCTTCTGAGAATTATTAAAGAAGACAGCCGTCATTACGGCTTTTGCGAAACATTAGCTACCGTTTAGTTAATTTTGAGTCTTTTTTTGTTTTGCGCTAAAAATCAATTTTTATTTATCTATTAATTCATTTCGCTCGATGATTCGCTGAATTTTAGGGAAATATTTCTTTTCCTCTCCGTTGGTAATAGGTAGGTGGATGGACACCACCCGATGACATGGTGATGCAGATGTGCTTTCAATTAAAGAGCATACGGTAAGTTTCGTTGTCTATTTTTTAAAATTTCTATCCAGGTATTTACTGTTAGGTAAAGTACGGTAAGTTTGGTTTATTGCTTTTGTTTTTTAATATTGAAGTGATATATTATTCGTGCAGTGATTCGTGTGCTACGTCTTTTATATATGTCGATGCCGTATGATTTAAATGCATGTGTCCCTCGACGGTACTCAACATGGTGACTGGTCGTAACTATTAATTTTATGCGGTGAAATAATATTGTCATCCAAGGGCTCAGATTTTTACAATTTCAGTGTTGTACAGCGAAAACATTTAGTGCGGAATTGTTAATCGTGACTTTTGAAGGCGAGACTAATTTGGGGAAAATAAATGTTATTTATTTTCCCCAAATATATTTTAAAGGTATTGTTTAGCATAGAACTATTGAAAACGGAGTTAATTTAATACTTTTTGTTTATGTTTGTGAACGCGGCAACATGAAGTACTTCTTCATAACACTTTTCTTCAAATATATTCTTAAATGATCCTTACTTCCAATCATGTTTTGCTAGATGTTTGTAGACAACTTTCCTGATGGAAATTTTTCTTCGATTTGTTCAATTAAATATCTTTTGTATCTTTCTTGCTGTATCTTTCTCGCCGTTTGAATCAATTATTATTGGATAGTCCCTCCTCTTGTTGTAAATTCTTTTGTTCAAGTCACTTAGTGGACTGTATTTCTTCCACTGGCCATTTTTGGGTTTTCTTAACAATTATCTTCAGACTGAATTCGCCTGCAGTACTTGCAATGCAGTTCAATAATCTCATTAGGTCTCTCTCTTATCCAATTCTTAGTATTCTTTTTAACATGTTCAATTTATTGAGTTTTTAATATAAATATAGGACATAATTGGTGAAAAATCTTATCCCAGTTTTGATTCATCTATATATCTACTTTTTTATTTATTTCCGCCAATTGTTCTTCATACAGTATGAATGTTACTCTTGTCATTGATAATCCATTACTCTTTTGTGCAGCCAGCTCATCTCATTTCTGTGCAGCCAGTTCCAATTCATTTCATGAAATGATAATTCTAAGTGAAAAAAGCAAAAGTGAGAGACTGCTCTAATTTTAATCCAATTCTATGATTAAAATTAGGGCCAAAAAAGCTTATTATATCTTAATAATTAAGAATCGGCATTCAACTGAGAATGCCCCTATTCTCTGTGCCAACCACGTGTAGAAATTGGAATAGTAGCCATTCATAGTTTTTATTTTATTATTTAGTCAGTATGCATTTACAATATGTGAACTACTCGTGAAAATATGTCAATCAAAAAACATTTGCATCTAGGAAAATACCTGAGTAAATAGAAAGTGTCAGGTTGTTTACTAGCTAAAGAGAATATAGGTCGATTTTATGTAAAGATTCCTTTGTTGTAGGTTATTTCGATCATAGATCTCTAGTTATTACCATTTAGAATTTAATATATCCATAGCTAAAACAGAAAATATCCTTTAAGTTATCAATTGTAAGATAACAAGTTAAAAAAAAGTTTGCAAATTGGTTCATAATAAGGAATCAAAGAAATTTTATTAAATAAATAAATAAAAATTTATTAACAGAAGTCATTATGAATTTCCAAATAGGTAATCATTCATTAAAAACCTAGGCATATATACAGCAAGGAAGACACTTGGGAGAGTAATTATAGTAAGTTAGGATTTTTAACTAGTTGAAGAGGATATTAGTCGATTAGATGTAGGTAGTTTGTTTTTGTGCATAAGACATTTACATTTTAGACTTTATTTATTAGTTAATACATTTACTTAGCTGAAAATTTAAGTTGACGCTCTGTCAAGTTATTATGCAGATCATCCAGCTATGTTACTGTCTCATTGACTGATTATCGATGAATATAGCATACAATGTGAAAAGCATTGCTTGAATATAATCCATATTCTCTGAAACTAGATCAGGGTGACCCATTTTAAAAATTATGCCAAGTATTTTCCTATTAAGAACAAATTTCCTTGTTGGCATATTTTCCTTTAAACATATGGTATTTATATGGTCTTCTCTCTTTAGGTTTCAAACAGTTACATGGAATTGAAATAAAATGTTTACTAATTTATGTGAATGAAAAAAAAATACAAGGACTCTAATCTTTCTAATGTGGACAATTTAAAAAAAATTAACATTTTTCTATTGAATATTGAAAGGGTTAATTATTGTTTTTGTGCTGAAAGATTTTGTATAAAGGTCTTCCCATCTGCGATCAGGATAATTATACTCAAATTCGAAGGTTGACTTTCTTTGATTTTTCAAAAACAATGTACACAATAGAAGGAAGAGAGACATCATCATTGCCACTGTTAGGGGTCAATTTAATATTTCAAGACCATATATCCATTTATCAAAAGCATATAATTTCATTTCAGTTATGAATAGTAATATATCCATTGAAAAGAAGTGTTCCAATTTGTTTCATAATAAGGCTAAATATTTGCTTGGCTCTTCTGTGCAGCCAGCTCACTTGTTCCAATTCATTTAGTGAAATGATAATTCTAAGTGAAAAAAGCAAAAGTGAGAGACTGCTCTAATTTTAATCCAATTCTATGATTAAAATTAGGGCCAAAAAAGCTTATTATCTCTTAATAATTAAGAATCGGCATTCAACTGAGAATGCCCCTATTCTCTGTACCAACCACGTGTAGAAATTGGAATAGTAGCCATTCATAGTTTTTATTTTATTATTTAGTCAATATGCATTTACAAAATGTGAACTACTCGTGAAAATATGTCAATCAAAAAACATTTGCATCTAGGAAAATACCTGAGTGAATAGAAAGTGTCAGGTTTTTTACTAGCTAAAGAGAATATGGGTCGATTTTATGTAAAGATTCCTTTGTTGTAGGTTATTTCGATCATAGATCTCTAGTTATTACCATTTAGAATTTAATATATCCATAGCTAAAACAGAAAATATCCTTTAAGTTATCAATTGTAAGATAACAAGTTAAAAAAAAGTTTGCAAATTGGTTCATAATAAGGAATCAAAGAAATTTTAAAATAAATAAATAGAAATTTATTAACAGAAGTCATTATGCATTTCCAAATAGGTAATCATTCATTAAAAACCTAGGCATATATACAGCAAGGAAGACACTTGGGAGAGTAATTATAGTAAGTTAGGATTTTTAACTAGTTGAAGAGGATATTAGTCAATTAGATGTAGGTAGTTTGTTTTTGTACATAAGACATTTACATTTTAGACTTTAATTATTAGTTAATACATTTACTTAGCTGAAAATTTAAGTTGACGCTCTGTCAAGTTATTATGCAGATCATCCAGCTATGTTACTGTCTCATTGACTGATGATCGATGAATATAGCATACAATATGAAAAGCATTGCTTGAATATAATCCATATTCTCTGAAACTAGATCAGGGTGACCCATTTTAAAAATTATGCTAAGTATTTTCCTATTAAGAACAAATTTCCTTGTTGGCATATTTTCCTTTAAACATATGGTATTTATATGGTCTTCTCTCTTTAGGTTTCAAATAGTTACATGGAATTGAAATAAAATGTTTACTAATTTATGTGAGTGAAAAAAAAATACAAGGACTCTAATCTTTCTAATGTGGACAATTTAAAAAAAAATTAACATTTTTCTATTGAACATTGAAAGGGTTAATTATTGTTTTTGTGCTGAAAGATTTTGTATAAAGGTCTTCCCATCTGCGATCAGGATAATTATACTCAAAGTCGAAGGTTGACTTTCTTTGATTTTTCAAAAACAATGTACACAATAGAAGGAAGAGAGACATCATCATTGCCACTGTTAGGGGTCAATTTAATATTTCAAGACCATATATCCATTTATCAAAAGCATATAATTTCATTTCAGTTATGAATAGTAATATATCCATTGAAAAGAAGTGTTCCAATTTGTTTCATAATAAGGCTAAATATTTGCTTGGCTCTTCTGTGCAGCCAGCTCTCTTGTTCCAATTCATTTAGTGAAATGATAACTCTGATTAAACAGCAAAAATGAGGGTATGCTCTAATTTTATTCCTATCCTATGATACACCTCAGGGCCTAAAAAAGCTTAAAATTTTCAAATTCTCTTCCTGAATAGACATTGACCTATAACTAAGAATACCCCAATTCTCTAAACCAACCTCCTATAGAAGTATAACATAAGCCATTAAAAGTTTTTTAGAATTATTTATTATGAAACAAGGTAATTAATAAATTAAACTGGTCGAAATAGAATTAAAATGATTGAAATAGGAAATTGTCCAAATTTTATGAACTAAGTTTATACATTAAGTAAAGGTAAATATTTAGGGCAGTCAACATGCACTTCCAAATTGCAAATTACTCATGAAAACATGTCAATCAAAAGATATTTACAGCTGGGAAAATACTTGAGTAAATATAGATGGTGTCAGGTTTATTGCTAGCTTAAGAGAATATAGGTCGATTTAATGTAAACATTACTTTGCTGTAGGTCATATTATACATAGATCTATAGTTATTACCGTTTATAAATTAATACATCCATTGTTAAAATCACAAATTAACTTTTAAGTTATCAATTGTAAAATATCAAGTTTAAAAAAAGTTTTCAAATTGGTTCATAATAAAGCCAAAATATGATTTTTGGCTTAATATTTCTTCAAACACCGGAATCTTATTAAATGAAAAAATAGTAAGGGGAGTCATTGTGTATTTCCAAATTTGTAATCATTCACACAAAACCTAGGTACATATGCAGCAAAAAAGACACTTGAAAGAATAAATATGGTAATTTAGGATTTTTAAATATTTCAAGAGGATAATTGTCGATTTGATGTAGGTAAACTGTTTGTTGTAGGTAGAACATTTACGTTTTAGACTTTAATTACTGATTAATACATTTACTAAGCTGAAAATATAGTTTGATGCTCTGTCAAGTCACTATGCAGATCACCCAGCTATGTTAATGTCTAATTGACTGATTATCGATAGCAATACCATACAATATGAAAAGCGTACCTTGTACATAATCCATTTTCTCTAAAACTGGATCAGGTTGACCTCTATTAAAAATTATTCCAAGCGTTTCTCAATTATGAACAATTTTTTTGGCTGGCTTGCATATTTTTATATATAAATATTTTTAAACATCAGGAATGTATATGGCCTTCTCTATTTAGGCTTCAAATAGTTATAAGGAATTGAAATAAATGGTTAATAATTTATGTGATTGAAAAAAATACAAAAATTCTAATCTTTCTATTGTGGACAATTTTTAAAATTTAACATTTTTTTAATGAACACTGAAAGGGTCAATTATTGTGTTAGTGACGAAATATTTTGTTTAAGGTTCTTACCACCTGAGTTCAGGATAATTACACACAAAGTCGAAGGTTGACCATATATAATATAAAAAAACATGTACAAAATGGAAGGAGAGAAATTTCATAATTGCCATTGTAAGAGATCAATTTATTATTTCAGGACCATATATCCATTTATTAATGCAGGTAATTTCAATTCAGTTATAAATAGTAATAAACCAATTTAAAAGAAGTGTTCCAGTGTGTTTCATAATAAGGCATTATTTATTTGCATGGCTCATCTGTGCAGCCAGCTCTCTAGTTCCCATTCATTTCGTGAAATGGGAACTCTTAAGCAAACATGAGGGTCTGCTCTAATATTAATCCTATCCTATGATAATACTGAGGACCTTAGAAAGCTTATAATGTTCTAATACTCTTCCTGAATAATTATTAACCTTCAACTATGAATACCCCAACTCTCTTAACCAACCTCCTGTAGAAATGTAACGATGGCCATTTACAGTTTAAAAAAAATAATAAATATACAACAAGCTAATGTATAAATAAAATTGGCCTTTTTAATGATTACAATAGAAAAATGTCCAAATTTTATTGCACTTAATTTATACATTTTCCTAAAGAAAAATATTTAGAGCAGTCAATATTCATTTCCAAATTGTTAGCTACTAATGAAAATATATTAATCAAAAGATATTTACAGCGAGGAATATAATTAAGTAAACATATATGGTATCAGGTTTTAAACTAGCTAATGTAAATTGGTCGATTTAATATAAAGGTTCCTTTGTTGTAGGCTATTTCAATGATAGATATCTACAGAAGTGCGATATTCCACAGGAGAGAAATCATTCGCCTTGACCGGAATTCGAACCCTAATCCCTCGATTGTAATGGTAATTCCAAGTGAGCAGAGGGAAATTATATTCTGCTTTAATTTCAATCCCATTCCATGATAAACCTGAGGAAAAAAAAAGCTTTTTACGTTTTTATACTCATCCTGAAAAAAAAAACGTTTTTCTTCAACTAGAAATGCCCCAATTCTCTGTAATAACCTCCTGTAGAAGTTGCAACATTAGCCATACATACTTTTTATTTTATTATTTAATAACCGACCAGATTTTAAACGAATATAATTGGCCTTTCAAATGATCACAATGGAAAATTAATAGAGAATATTTAAATATCTTAAGTGGATGTAGGTCGTTTACAAGTAGGCAGTTTTTTGTTGTAGGTAGGGCATTTCTGTTTTAGTTCTCTAATTATTACTTAAAATATTTATTTAGCTGGAAATATATGTCGATGCTTTGTCAAGTTACTATGCAGGTCATCCAGCTATTTCATTGTGTCTTTGACTGATTATTGAAGAAAGTAGCATACATCATGAAAAACTTAGCATGTACATATGTGATTCATATTCTATGTAACTATATTAGGCTGACCTGTATCAAAAATTATGCCAAATGTTTTCCTGTTAAGAATTATTTCTAGGTTGGCATAATTTTATACTTATTTTTTTATAATTTGGAAGTGATAAAGTCGTTACTCTTTATGTTTCAATTAGTTATATGAAATTGAAATAAAATGGTGAATAATTTATGTGAATGAAAAGAAATTAATACATAAATTCAAAACTTTCTAATATGGACTTTTTTGTAAATTAAACATTTGTCTATTGAACATTGAAAGGGTCAATTATTGCGTTAGTTGTGGAATACTTTGTACAAGGGTCTAACCATCTGAAATCAGGATAATTGTACTCAAATTCGAAGGTTATCCCTCTTTCATTAATCAAAAACAATGTGCTCAATAGAAGGAGTGATATTTAAACATTGCCATTGTTAGTGTTTAGTTTACTACTTCAGGACCATATATCCAACTACAAAAGAAGACAGCATTCTCTTAGTGATGAATAGTATTATATCCAGTCAAAAATTTCCAATGTGTTCCAATTAGGTGAATAATAAGGCAAAAACTTCAATTTTTTGGCTAATAGTTTTCAAGCAATTTATTTATTATAAAAATAGAGGTATTTAGGGAAGTCACTATGAATTTCCAAAATGGTGTTCACTCTTAAAAAATAACTAGGCATATGTAGCCTGGAAGATATTTGATTGAGTAATTATAGTAATTCAAGATGTTTAACTAACTCAAGACGTAATTGTTCGATTTCAGTTAGGCACAGTTTTTTTATTGTAGGTGGATCGTTTCCATCTTAGATATCTAATTATTACCTAATTCATTGACATAGCTGCAAATTTATTTTAATGCTCTTTTAAGTTACTGTGCAGGTTACTCAGTATTATCTTGTTTCTTTGACTGAATGAAGATGAAAAAAGCATACGACATAAAAAACTT
Organism: Pyrrhosoma nymphula; assembly: GCA_963573305.1. Taxonomy (NCBI): domain Eukaryota; kingdom Metazoa; phylum Arthropoda; class Insecta; order Odonata; family Coenagrionidae; genus Pyrrhosoma; species Pyrrhosoma nymphula. The sequence continues at coordinate 95,467,447 of OY754332.1, read as the reverse complement.
AGCCTGTACATAATCTATAATCTCTGAAACTAGATCATGCTGACCTATTTTTAAAATTATTGCAAGTATTTTCCTATCAACTACCAATTTCTTGGTTGGCAAATGTTTATATTTATTTATTTATTTATTTATTTATTTATTTATTTATTTATTTATTTATTTATTTATTTATTTATTTATAATTAATATTACAATTTTTATTTAATTCATACGGTCTTCCCATCTAAAAGTTTCAATTAGTTAATTATTATATTAGACAATAATTAATATAAATAAAAAAAAATTATTATGAATCTTAATATTCCAAAGTGGAAAATTTTGAATGATGAACTTATGTTTAACATGAACAAAAGAGCTAGAATCGAATTGGAACTAGAGAGCTGGCTGCACAGAAAAGCAATGCAAATTATTAGCCTTATTTTCTACAATATCTTTATATTACTGTTGATAAATGAAAGGCAATTATCTGCTTTTGTAACTGGATACATTGTCCGGAAATATGAAATTGAACACTAACAATGGCAATCTTGAAACATGTCACCTTCCTCCATTGTGTACATAGTTTTTGATAAATCAAAGAGGGTCAAACCTTCCAATTTGAATATAATTAACCTCATCTCAGATGGGAAGATCCTTATACAAAATATTCCATCACAAGCGCAATTATTGACCCTTTCTATGTTCACTAGACAAATAATACTTTTTCAAAATTGTACATATTATAAAGTTTGAATATTAGTGATTTTTTTAACATTAACAAGTATTATTTACCATTTTATTTCAATTCTAAATAACTAATTAGAGCCTAAAGAGGGAAGACAATATGAACTTATACAATATGAACTATATAAAAACATGCCAGCCTACAATTTTGCTTTTTATGTGTAAATACATAATTATAGTGTAAAATATCAAGTTAAAAAAAAAGTTTCCAAATTGGCTCATAATACGGCCAAGATAAGATTTTTGGATTAATTTTTTCAAGCACTGGAATCTATTTAAAGGAAAAATATAAAGCTATAAAGGGAAGTCATTATGAATTTCTAAATTGGTAATCATACACAAAACCAAGGCATATATGCAGCTAGGAAGACACTTGATAGTGTAACTATAGTAAGTTAGGATTTTTAAAGAGTTCAAGAGGATACTAGTCAGTTTGATGTGGGGTGGTTTGTTTGTTGTAGGTAGGATATTTTCATTTAGACTTAAATTATTAGTTTAAAACATTTATATGCTGCAAAGGTAGTTTGATGCTCTGTAAAGTCACTATGCAAATCACACAGCTATATTTGTGTCTCATTGACTGTTTATCGATGAATAAAGAATATAAAATGAAAAGTATACCTTGTACATAATCCATATTCTCTAAAACTGGATCAGGATGACCAATTTTAAAAATTATGTCAAGTATTTTTATACTAAGAACAAATTTCTAGGTTGGCATACTTTTATATATATTCTTTTAAACAAATGGAATTTCTATGTTCTTCTCTCCTTTGGTTTCAAACAGTTATATGGAATTGAAATAAATGTCATTATTTTATGTGAATGGAAAATTTACAAAGATTCTATACTTTCTCATACGGACAATTTTAAATATTAATCATTTTTGTACTGAACTTATATTGAATTGAATTTATATATATATATTTATTTAATGGATCAATTCTTGTGTTTTTGATGAAATATTTTGTATAAGGCTCTTACCATTTGAGATCAGGATAAATATACTCAAAGTCGAAGGTTGACCCTCTTTGATTTATTAAAAAAATGTACACAATAGAAGGAGATACATTTCATCATTGCCATTGTTGGAGATCAATTTGATATTTAAGGACCATATTTACAAAAGCAGGTAATTTCCATTTAGTTATGAATAGTAATATATCCATGTAAAAGAAGTATTCCAATTTGTTTCATAATAAGGCTAAATAGTTGCATGGCTCTTCAGTGCAGCCAGCTCTCTAGTTCCAATTCATTTCGAGAAATGAATTGGAACGTATGTATGAGCGTGAACGTTTCTAACGTAGATAGATTCGTAAAAAAATCTTCCTTAAAAACGACTCCATTTTTTTCTGAAATAGATGTGCGAATTGGAAATAAAATTCTTCTGAGTAATATTTAGCAATTACGTTATATTATTGGGCAATAATTATATACTTAGGAGAATAGGACGTATTTTTATAGGTTATAACACATATTATTTAAAACTTCCATTTGCAAAAAGGGTAACAACATTAGCCACTGAATTCGTGAAGTAACATTCCTTACAAGGGTAGTACATGTACGTCAGGTGGCCGATTGGGCTCAAATTTACTATGTTAGTATTTCATAATCATTTATTCATACTGGCAGCCTGTTTGGTCAACATTAAAGAAGAGGTCAGCATTCGAAAGCATATTTGTCAATCAGGTTATTAGTAGTAGAAAAATGCTCTCCGTCGAACTGTGGTCCTATAGTACTATCTGAAGATGCTGCATAAATGTTTTACTTCAGTTTTCCGGATGTTGAGTACGTAGGAATCAGGTCAACTTATTCCTCTTGAGTACAAACATTAGGAATCTCATCTGCGCCCTGAACTTGTCTGAACATATTTATGTTTCTTAAATTGTTGCGGCATTATTTGCGCTGACGAATTTCATGATTTTTTCCATCCGGATGTTTATATTTGCGTTAAACTTTGCGTTAAACTTTGCAGCCCAGAAAAATAGTGGCAGGGGATAATACTTGGATTGAAGCAGGGAGCTGCTGCCATGGCCATTGAGATTCACGTTGTCATCTGCTCTTAATTTCCCCGAGCCTCCAAAAAACATAGGTTGCATCGGTGAATTGATGGCGCCATACTTGTACTTCGTTCCGCCTTTTTACAATATCTTCTTCCCAATTTTTGACACATCTAAATTCCGCTGGAGACGTGATGCCTACCTTATGAAGATTTGTCGAAATGTAGGATGGATGCAGCTTTGAGAGGGCCATAACTTTCGTCTTGTACTCAAGAGGAATAATTTGACCTGGAGTGGATTTCTCTAACATGGTATCATATAAGTCCAAGTCTTCAAAAGACTTCACTCCCCAACCTCACTTCTGAAAAACTCGTATTTGAATCGTTGTCACCTACATGGTCCCCAACGACCAGATACTTCCCGTCGAAAAAAGTTGCAATACGGCGAGTCTAGTGAATCACTCACGAATCATGTCTAAGTTGGGGCAACCCCGGCGAGCGAGCTAAAATTACGTCCGCGGTCTTGTAAGCTGCTTTCAAAGAAATGATAAATTTTATTTCGAATTGGAAAAATGGTGTAATTGAGAGGGCCAAGATTTAATCAAATTAATTGATCAAGATAGGTCCAAAGATTATGCTTCAAAATCAAATTAAATCGGGAAATTGCCACAGTAAAAGATCTGATCAAAATCCACGAGTTGATTCATCACTAAATGAGTGCTCCGATATTCCTGGAGTTGATAAAATACGTATGGTTTGCCTCAACCCTTACTGCCCAGAGTCAGTTTCTCCAAAACTTGAAATCCGTAAATCTATTCCTTAAAAATTTAGAGAATCGTTGCGGATGTGGAAAGTGCACCCTCTCTACTTGCTCCTTTTTCCACCAATGGGGATGTCTCCTAATTTAAAAAAATAACCTTGCCGTAATTAGCTTGAAAATTTACGCATAAGCCAATTGGTCCCACTTCTCTAAGCTCCTTGGTTTCATTACTGTACGTGTCGATAAATGATTGTTATGAATGGTGGCAAAATGTGCAGTAGTGACACCCCTCCGTGACGTCGAGTGAGTGAACTAGCCTCTTCATGCCGATCCCTATGCCAGGAGAAATCCCTATGCGCAGATTTACTTACAGTTTGCAACGTATGAGAAACATGGATTGGACGTTTTTCATCTCTTTAGCCGAACTATATTATTGAACCATAAAGCAAGGCAAGGAAATAACGATCCGTTTTGTTTCGATGAATATAAATACGGCAGTATGTAGTCAATATCCTTATCCTTTATAATATATGAAATGTAATGTCTGTCTGTTTCTCCATCTCGCAAAATACAGGACCGATTGAGCTGAAATTTTACTTGTAGATATAAATTTTTCCGGTTGTAACATAGGGTATATAAAAAAGCCCAAAGGGCCCCAGAAGGCCCCCCTGGTGGGACATGATAAGTATTGGGTTCGGTGCACTGGTTAATTTATATAGCTTTTTAAAATTATTTTTACCCAAGATAAATTAATTATAAATAATTTTTGTTAGATGGCTTATTATATATTTAGTTTATAATTATTTTAAATCGATTTTCTTTAATGTTTCGTATTTGTCAGAAAATAATGTTTAGCTGAAAAATGTGGCATTTTTATCTAAAATCAACAAAAGCATATTTCCTTCGCAACTAGAGATTTGAATTTCTGAGGATATTAACATCTCTTGCATTTAAATTTCACGTTTTCCTGCAGGCCCATGATAGTACGTAAAAAATATCTGTATATAAAGAACCCAGAGTCCCAAGGGCCCCATGATAGATTCCTTCGTGAGGTAATCAATAAACTCAATGCATATTTACAGGGACACCTCACTTCACAGGGACACTTCACTCGCCGCTGTGTTTCCCCTACTTGGACTTAAAAATATATCCATCAAAATGCCTAATAGAGAAAAGAGCTACCTTTCGAAAAAATCTTCTAAAGCAAGAAAGTTGTCTTAATTGCGAGAAAATGAGCCCTAATAAGAAAATGTTTTAAGATGGCGTAAATTATAATAACGTCATTATATGTTTGTTACTCGAAATAAGAACGGAAATTCTATTTCAAGACGGCGGAATGTATATTGACGTCACTATATGCTTCCTAACCGGAAGAAGAACGGGTATTCTACGCAATGAACGACTTCCGTGCATAAACACGAATTACTTCCTTAGCCTAGGCATTGGAATATGTTACGGGGTGAACTATTTGAAATCGGAAAGATGAAAGATACCTTGAATTATGGTTCCCACAATGTTGCGTCAGTCTTTCTTATGTACGTGCTTAGGAATCATTCTGCCACTAACAAAGAAGATGCTATCTTGTTCACTATCTTGTTCACAGGTACTTCAGGGGTCGTACATGCACTACGTTTCCAACTTAGGGGGGAGGGAGTCACCTTAAAACCTAAGGCGGGTAACGGGGGGGTTTAGTCGAAGTACCTTATGTAGCTGCTGCAATGCGCATGTTTACCTTCCTTACTGGTCATTATCGCGTCAACAATACTACGAAGTTTAACCTGTGGAAGGGCGCGCGGAGTGTTTCTTGCTCACCAAGCTTTTATACTAACTCACTGTAAAAGAACAATTGCATGTACAAGGCTGCAAGTTTTTATACCATTTAATTGCTCACATATTAATGTTCTCGAGGGTTAATTAGCGACCTCGTGAGAACACATTCAAAGGTAGCAGTCAGAAATGTGGGGAGGGGAGAATACCTAAAGGAGATGAGGACTGCACCATGCGCTGTGATTCATGATTGATTCTTAGGATTTTAAAAATAAAAATTACTTGCTCCAATGGAGATTAGATAGTTCTATTACTTTTATAAAGGTCGGCTACGTTATTTTTCTTATTTTTGTGTAATATTGTTTTCCGTAATAATTTTCTATCTAGTAATTTTGTAGTATTTCTATGAATGAAGCAATTTTGGTTTTTAATAAACTCGCCAGACGACGTATATCGGCATCAACACATTAAAAGATCAACTGGTTTGACATGCCATAAGCAACAGCTACGACGTGAACATTTCTACACCAAAATTGTGGCATCAAGACCGAGTCAATTTTGGCTACAGCAAATATTTGTTGATTGGTCGATTTAAGCCATTTTTAGTTGAACGCTAGTAGATACGTGTAGGAGAAACCTTAGAGAAAGCTATTTTCGTTAGGTAGAAGAGCATGGTTTCTCATACCATCATTAATTTAACTCTAATCAACAGACTTTTATTGGAGAAATGACAAGTATCAATAAGAAGGAACCTTAACGAAAACCGATGATCTCACTAACCACTACACCGAAGGGTAATTCACACTTGTAAGGCAGCGGGATTTCCCGCGGCCGCCTCCGGGGAATTTGTCGGGAGAAAATATTTCGCGGCTAGTCAGCGGCACTGGGTGGCCTGACGTCCTGATTTCTCGGTTGAGTTTCGCCGCTTTCCTTCGCCGCCGAGCTACGAAGGGGCCCCTTATGACGACGCCGAGTCTCTCTCCACCCTTTCTCCTCTGTAACCAATCCCTGATTACCCATTCCCGATTCCCAATGAATGTATTCGCAATGTTTAGGATGAATTTCACCAAGTCCTTCATTTTCTCCAATTCCATTATTCCGTCCCCACCCATATGTATGGCAATATCCTAATACAGTTGCAATATCCTAAAATATCCTTAAATGAAAAAAATATATAGCCGCCCCTGAAAAGATTACTTAACCCTTGCTCCCATTTCTACCCATTTAAGACTCATTAATATTTTTTAAAAAATATTAAAAATGTTTTTATTGATCTAACTATAATTGGAACGCAATATCATCTAATATCAAAACTAAAGCAGTAAAATCGTTGGAAAAACAAGAATAAAATAGTACACAGAGGGAAGGAAACTCGTCATAATTAAATTTTCAGCCAAGCACTTAAACCACTGTTAAACCGGGGTGAACGTGCCATTTCGAGATTTCGTGCCATGAACGGGACTATGAGTTTTACATAGTGTTCGGTGCACATCTGCCGATGTTCAAAGAGCAGATCTGGTTATGTTATCCGTTTTCCATCTCCTTCACATCTATGTTAGTTTCAGCCGGTACTGAAGTGAATACATGGCCACCTTAACTGTTTTTGCGAAACATTGTCTCCCGAAAAATTTATATGTGTAAATCGAAGAATTCGAATATTTTGCATCTACATACTAACCATTGAGCAGCCGACTTATCGTGTGGCAAGGGGTGGTAGGACAGCCGCGTAAAGGGGTAAAATAGAGGATTATAGGTAGGCTAGATAGTGAAATGATATACGGCAGTGTTTTCAGTGATTCTCAGTATTAATAATGGTCAATTACTGTGCGTGGGAAGAAAAAAGTTTTGCATTTTTCTGCTCGGCAATTAATATCTCTTATTTTATCATTCATGTCCAAGCTAGAGATGTGAAGATGGCGTTGATTAAAAATTATATTCTTTGTGTCCCGCTGAAACACCTGTTCTGAATTTCTCAAGCAATCTAAACCTAGCGTGTGGCCTCCGAGTCTCTAGCAGTTCCTAACCTTATCCCTAAAATGCAGTGAAACACTCGTCGTTAGCTCGTTACAGTTTTTAACGAAGTGCACAGTATTCCTATGTATTCAAATGCTGTATATGCAAATGCTCGCGGCGTATTCGAGATGGTGGCCTAACCAGAGCGAAGTAGCAGACCTCTTTCAATTTTTCGTACCAGGACACTCCTACGATTCACTTGATAAATCCTTGTATCTTTAAGGTGGCTGGAGCGGTAATCGTCAGTCGTTCACGGCACATTCTAATAACTTTTCAAGCAAGTCGAAAAAAATATTCTTTGACCACATTTCACTCAAGTACACCAGTTTATACGTTGGAAATCGCCAACCATGCAGTAATGTAATTGATGCAAGAGTTGTATTTCAAATTTTCGCCCTTATTAAAGCATTCTTTTGACTTTGATTTTCGGCGCGAAATTCGAAATTTACGAGAAAATCATATCTAAATACGCATTTCTTACTCGGCATGACACCTTGATATTTGTTAGCAGCTATAATAATAATAAAAAAAACGTATTATTTCGCATTACGAGAAAATCTATACATAAGTAATCGAATTATTTCAAAATATATGCCGTGTACCATAAGAGTACTAGTTCAAATATCATTGATTTGCCAGGAAACCAAATCGTTAGCATGCAGTTTTTTTCACTATTATCGATAGATATTACTAATAAGGACACGTATGCAAAGTTTCACGCAAATCTGTACACATACGAAACCCGCTCCAGCCACCTTAAGGCTGCGGCGCATATGTTTAATATGTGTAATCTCCATGACATGTATCATTTTCAGGTAATTCCCAAATATTTTTCTTCGCCTGACGGCTTTATGAATACTCCATCCACAGTTTAGGCATGGCTTTGGTGTGTTGTCAGAGCAGAGTACTCCATTGCGTTCTTTAAGATTTAGTCCAAGTCCGAACTTAGATTGGTTAACGTTTTATTTGTCCGATTTCCTTATTGTCCTAATTTGGCGTTATCTTCCAATAAAGACTCGACAATTGAATATGTCCCCTGAAGCTCTCTCGCGTGATACCACATTGACTAGGAAATTACATTTAGTAATTCACAAAAAGTTTATGCAAGAAGTTTTGTTGGGTAGTACACATTATTTTCTTAGTTTTGTAGTGTTGAGCATATTAAATTTCTTTCGCCGCGAGTTCCGTCGCCAGTTTACCTAAGTTCACAGAGTTTTTAAATAAGTAGTGCAATTGTCTGCTCCCTGAGTTGAATAACACCTTGAATTATGGTTTCCACGATGTGGTGTCCGTCTTTCTTATGTACGTGCTGAGGAATCATTTTGCCACTAACAACGAAGATGCTATCTTATTCACTATCTTGTTCACAGGTACCTTAGTGGTCGTATATACACTACGTTTCCTACTTAGGGGGTAGCCTAGAAACCTGCTGCGGGTAACAGGGGGGTTTACTCAAAGTGCCTAATGCAGCTGTTACAATGCGCATGTTTACGATTATTACTTATCATCGTAGAGGGTTAAATAGCGTCCCGTGAGAACACATTTAAAGGTAGTAGTCAGAAATGTGGGGAGTGGAGATAACTTAGATGAGCACTGCACCATGAGCCGCCGTGATTTATGATTTATTTTTAGAATTAAAAAATTGAATGTAACTAGTTCCAATGGAGATAAGATAGTTCTATTACTTGTATCTAGTTCGGCTACTTTATCTGTCTTATTTTTCTGTAATATTATATTCCGTAATAATTTTCTGAATAGTAATTTTGTAATATTTCTATGAAATAAGCAATTCAGATTTAAAAAAACCGCCATACGAGGTTATATTGGCATCAACACATAAGAAGATTAAATGGTTGGACATGCCATAAGCAACAGCCACGACCTGAAAATTTCCACACCAAAATTGTAGCATCAAGACTGGGTAAGTTTTGGCTTCAATAAATATTTGTTGGTCGGTCGATTTAAGCAATTTTTAGTTGTACCCCAGTAGATACGTGTGGGAAAATTCGTAGAGAAGGCTAATTTCGTTGGGTACAGGAGCATGTTTTATCATATCATAATTAATTTAACTCTAATCAACAGACTTTTATTTTAGAAATAAGAATATCGATAAGAAGGAACCTTAGCGAAAACCGATGGTATCCCTAATCACCGCACCGAAGGGGGTTTAAACTTAAAACTGGATTTCCCGCGACCGTCTGGGGAATTTTTCGGGATAAATATTTCGCGGCTAGTCAGAATTTCTCAATTGTCAGCGGCACCGGGCGGCCTGACGTCATGATTTCTTAAGACGTGTTCTCTTTGGTAGAGTTTCGCCGCTTTCCTGCGCCGCCGAGCTATGAAGGGGCCCCTTATGACGACGCCGAGTCTCTCTCCACCCTTTCTCATCTGTATCCAATCCCTGATTACCCATTCCCGATTCCCAATGGATGCATTCTCAGTGTTTAGGATGAATTTCACCACGTCCTTCACTTCCTCCAATGCCATTATTCCGTCCCCACCCATATGTATGACAATATACAGTCGCAATATCCTTAAATATCCTTAAATGAAAAAATATATAGCCGCCCCTGAAAAGGTTATTTAACCCTTGCTCCCATTTCTACCCATTTAAGACTCATTAATATTTTTTAAAAAATATTAAAAATGTTTTTCATTGACCTAACTATAATTGGAACGCAATATGGGCTAACATCAAAACGAAATCAGTAAAAACGTTGGAAAAACAAGAATATTATAGTACACAGAGGGAAGGAGACTCGTCATAATTAAATTTTCAGCCAAGCACTTAAACCACTGTGAAACCGGGGTGAACGTGCCATTTCGAGATTTCGTACCATGACCGGGACTATGAGTTTTACATAGTGTTCGGGGTACATCTGCCGATGTTCAAAGAGCAGGTTTTGATATGTTATCCGTCTTCCACCTCCTTCACATCTATGTTCGTTTCAGCCGGTACTGAAGTGAACATGCATGCGGGTTTAGTCATTATTGTTTTGAATTATTATTCTATAGTGAAGGGCAATGTTTTTGTGCTGAGAATCGTGTGCTATTTACATCGAGAGTTCAAGACAGTTTCTTTGCCATGCACGATTCCTCGTCGAAGTGAAATTTCATTAAGGCGACTGGTTGTAGCTTTGTATTTAATTTGGTGAAATAATACTGATATCTAAGTGCTCGTTCTGATTTATCCAATTTAGATATCAATGGAATTTCTTTAAGAGCAGTTGAAGATTTTAGAGGCATTAGTTATGTGTTAGATCTCGAGATTACGCATATAATTATAGGATTTCTGTTTGACAAGCGAATGTGGTGACATCAATTATTATTTTTCTAGTTCACTGTTTTAACGGTTTTTATGATGGCAGTCCCTTTTTACCCTATAAATTCCAATTTAAAGAAGATAATCAAATGGGTGACTAGTTCGAAACTTATAGATTTCAAATGTAGCAGTGAAATATTAAAGTGGCGTAAATTGCTTTGCCCTGATTATTTTTATCAAGTGAAATAATTCATTTGGGCACGTGGCGGTGTGTGTATATGGATGTTGGAGGGGGTGGGGCGAGTTTGCAAAAAACACGACAGGAGATGTTGTATTTAAACACGGGTGGCTCTTTTGGTGGTTCCCCCACTCTACTACCCACATTCCTGCGATCTTTTTGGTGAACATGCATCAACAGAACTGTGGAACAATATGGCCTCCTTATCGGTTTTTGCGAAACATTGTCTCCCGAATAATTTATGTGTAAATCGTAAAATTCGAATCTTTTGCATCTACATACTAACCATTGAGCAGCCGAATTATCGTGTGGCAAGGGGTGGTAGGACAGCCGCGTAAAGGGGTAAAATAGAGGATAATAGGTAGGCTAGATAGTGAAATACGGCAGTGTTTTCAGTGGTTCTCAGTATTAATAATGGTCAAATATTGTGCGTAGGAAGAAAAAAGTTTTGCATTTTTCTGCTCGGTAATGTATTTCTCTTATTTTATCATTCATGTCCAAGCAAGAGATGTGAAGATGGCGTTGATTAAAAATTATATTCTTTGTGTCCCGCTGAAACACCTGTTCTGAATTTCTCAAGCAATCTAAACCTAGCGTGTGGCCTCCGAGTCTCTAGCAGTTCCTAACCTTATCCCTAAAATGCAGTGAAACACTCGTCGTTAACTCGTTACAGTTTTTAACGAAGTGCACAGTATTCCTATGTATTTTATTTAATTTTCGAATGAAATCTTTCTGTTCAGGATCCCAAATCCTGGCGGCGTATTCGAGGTAGTGGCTCAACCAGAGGGAAGTAGCAGATCTCGTTCATTTTTTCGTACCAGTACCTTCCTACTATACACTTGATAAATCCTAGTATCTTTAAGGCTGCGGCGCATATGTTTAATATGTGTAATCTACATAATATGTATCATTTTCAGGTAATTCCCAGATATTTTTCTTCGCCTGACAGCATTATGAACACTCCATCAACAGTTTAGGCATGGCTTTGGCGTGTTTTCAGAGCAGAGTACTGCATTACGTTCTTTAAGATTTAGTCCATGCCGGACCTTAGATGGGTTAACGTTTTATTTGTCCGATTTCCTTATTGTCCTAATTTGGCGTTATCTTCCAATAAAGACTCGACAGTTGAATATTTCCCCTGAAGCTCTCTCGCGTGATACCATATTGACTAGGAAGTTTCATTTAGGAATTCACAAAATGTTTATGCTAGAAGTTTTGTTGGGTAGTACTCATTATTTTCATAGTTTTGTCGTGTTGAGCATATTAAATTTCTTTCGCCGCTAGTTCCGTCGCCAGTTTGACCTAAGTTCACGTTGTTTTTAAATAAGTAGTGCAATTGTCTGCTTCCTGAGCTCCTACCTCACTTCGCGATTTTGTCAATGAGGTTCTTTATACTCAAATTTGCGTTTCATTCGTAGATTCCTTGGCGTAGAATTTGTAAAAAATATCTCCACGACATTTCGGTGCTTCAGTGTTTGGCATTTGCTTTAAATTCCGTGAATGAAGTTTCTGGAATATGTTAACATTTAATGAAACCACATTTTACAAATAAGTAGATTTTACGCTTCGGTTTTACTGTGGACTCAACCGGAGTTTTTAATAAGGCAAAAATGTCTTTATGATAACATATCCCTTCAACGGTATCAACATGTTTAGTAATTGCAGGGTGGTTGATAGTGAAATGTATAATACTTGGTTTCTCTCGTAGGTTCGTTAACTACATGGGTCAGTGAGTGAAAATTCGCTGAGGAAGGTCTCGCCTGCATCACGCTTCTTTGAAATTGCTTCCAGAATATAGGTTTCCCAAATTATTAACGGAAGGTTGATATCTCCGCCAATAATTTTTACGCTTTCGTTATCTCTCGAGGTAAATGTTGATATTTTAGTTTCTATACGTTCGCATATTATTTTTTGGAATCGGCTTGGCAGTGAAAAGAACAAATACGTATGTTCATTTTGTTTTGTTGATTAATAAGTACACCACACGTTCTCTACTTCATTGTCGTTCTATGTGTGTGGTGCTATTCCCTTTGTGATTGTACTGCTAATAATACTCTGCCACCAGTCTTATCCGATCGATCAAGTCAATAGATTTTTTATCCTGGTGGAAAACCTTTGGTATCGTCTGTATCCTCAGCAAACCAGGTCTCTGTTCCTATTACTATATCTGCGATTTGAATCATGTGTTCAAATTCTGCACGTTTTAATTTGCTCCAAGACTATTACAAATAAGTTGATATCGTATTTGGCTTAATGTGAGTCGGTTCGTTCTTTTCTGCTATTCTGGTTGGATCTTTTCTGGAAGTAGACGAGATTTTCTCTTAAGTTATGCCGTTGATTGTGCGTTTTGGATTTATTTTTGCTAAGTTTATGGTATTAATTTATTTGGGCTTCCTGAATTAAATCTGCAATCGCGATCTACGCTACTCTGATTATCCCGGATACTGTACTCGTATGTACGTTTTGAACGTAAATCCCGTCAGATCGTCAACTCTGAATCCTCCGAAAATACCCGTTCTGACTATTCTCCATTGATCCCGGGTAAAAAAGAAAAAGTGGAAAATCAGGGTGGCGATCGTCAGGGAAAACCGGGAAAACCTGGTATTGTCAGGGAATTTTGAATTTCTGGAAAAGTCAGGGAAATGTCAGGGAATTTTCGTAACAGTCAGGAAGAAACGGGTAGGAAATTCTCATTATTTTTCTGCCATTACGTTTATCTTTCCCACCCTTTATTTCACCAACTAAAACTAATGTCCGTCGCTGACGTGCATGGAATAAGCCCCATCAATTCGTGGCACATTCAGTTGTGAATCTTAGTTATTTAGTAGTGAATCAGACGTACAATGTATCTATTTTGCATATCCTTATTGCGGTATTTGCCTATTAATGTCAAAATTCATGATCACAATGTATTGCGCTTATCATAAGGAATCCGAGGCTATGCTGTTCGGAAAATATTACCTCGCATTTTTTTTTTAACTTCCGAGACTTAGCTTGAGAGGTAGCTGGAGCGGCTGGAGCATACTAGCTCGTAGTAAATACATGTTTGCAGTTCTAAAACTACGAGACAATGATTATTAAAATGGTAATACAAGTACGCGTAAACAAAATCTTACGCAAGATCATCTTCGATTCCCATATCCCCCTTCGTGAAAGAGTAAGAAGAGCCCTCCTACCCTCCCCTCCTTTCACGCTTGACGTAATTGTTGAATTGCCCCCTTAGCTCCCTCTCGAAGCAATTTAGTCAGGTCAAAAACCACCTCAAACATGATATTCCTGAATATGATGCTGCCGTTGCCAATTGCCTCCTGTCTTCGCTCGCAGTGGCGAGCTTACGTTTTGTTTGTTCATCCAAATAGTTTTACATCGCAATTGATTTGCAATACTCTTGCAATCAAGGGGTTATAACCACGTTAATCAAATTGTTATTCGCTTCTGAAAGTCACTCGCGCTATCCGATTTTGATCCAGTCCAACAACTCGGCTTTGGTTTGTATTTTTCTCGCACCCTAGTGATACATTTTCCGGAGTACGACAGTATATTGACCATTGACTTTCCCTTCGATGCCTTTTCACTAATTCTCAGCTTCCCAGACTACCAAGACGCGACTATAATTTGGATGACATTTTAAATTATGAAGATAAAATATATATTTTTTTTCATTAGGATGTACATTGTACATGTAGCTTTTAATGTATTGATTTCAGCTGTTTACATTTTCTGAGTTTTGCCGAAAATTTAATTCAGCAGAAATAAAATATTCTAATATTAGGTGACCTTTTGGCGATCGGTCAGAGAAATTGGTAAATCCATCAGGGAATAGTCAGGGAAAAGTCAGGGAATTAAAAAATTGGATATCAGTAGCCACCCTGAATTGATTTTGAATTGATAAAAGTAATAAAATTGAAAATCTTTACCTACAAAAATGATTTTCTCACAGCAATTTATCCTATTTCGCATTAAAAATAGTTGCATTACGGTGAGTCCAGTGAATCACTCACTAATCATGCCTATGTTGGGGCAACCCCGGCGAGCGAGCTAATTTTACGACCGTGGTCTTGTAAGCCGCTTTCAACAAAATTACAAATTTTATTTCGGATTCGAAAAATGGTATTATTTATAGGGCCGAGTTTTAATAAAATTTATTGATCAAGAAAGGGCTAAGGTTTATGCTTCAAAATCAGAATACATTGGGACATTGTCACAGTAAAAGATCTGATGAAAATCCACGAGTTGATCCATCACCAAATGAGTGCTCCGATATTTCTGGAGATGATAAAATACGTATGGTTTGCATCAACGATTACTGCTCAGAGTCAGCTTCTCCAAACCTAAACTACGTAAACCTATTCCTTAAAAATTTAGGGAATCATTGCGGATGTGGAAAGTGCACCCTCTCTATTTGCTCCTGCTTCCACCAATGGGGATGTCTCCTGATTTTTAAAAATAACCTTGCCGTAATTAGCTTGAAAATTTACATATAAGCCAATTGGTCACACTTCTCTAAGCTCCTTGGTTTCATTACTGTACGTGTCGAAAAATGATTGTTATGAACGATGGAAAAAAGGTGCAGTAGTGACACCCTTCCGTGACGTCGAGTGAGTGAACTAGCCTCTTCATGCCGTTCCCTATGCCAGGAGAAATCCCTATGCGCAGGTTTACTTGCAGTTTGAAACGTATGAGAAACATCGATTTGACGTTTTTCATCTCTTTAGCCGAACTATATTATTGAACCATTTAGCAAGGCAAGGATATAACTAGCCGTTTTGTTTCGATGAATATAAATACACAACATGTAGTCAATATCCTTATCCTTACTAATATATAAAATGTAATGTCTGTCTGCCTGTCTGTCTGTTTCTCCATCTCGCAAAATACAGGACCGATTGAGCTGAAATTTGACTTGTAGATAGAAAACATATATCCGGTTGTAACAAAGGGTATATAATAAAGCCCAAAGGGCCCCAGAGGGGCCCCCTGGTGGGGCATGATAAGCATTGGGATCGGTGCACTGGTTAATTTATTTTGCTTTTTAAAATTATTTTTACCCAAGAGAAATTAATTATAAATAATTTTTGTTAGATGGCTGATTATATTTAGTTTATAATTATTTTAAATCGATTTTCTTTAATGTTACGTATTTGTCAGAAAATCATGTGTTTAGCTGAAAAATCTGGCATTTTTATCTAAAATGAACAAAAGCATATTTCCTTCACAATTAGAGATTTGAATTTCTGAGGATATTAACATCTCTTGCATTTAAATTTCACGTTTTCCTGCGGGCCCATGATAGGACGTAAAAAATATCTGTATATAAAAGAACCCAGAGTCCCAAGGGCCCCATGATAGATTCCTTCGTGAGGTAATCAATAAACTCAATGCATATTTACAGGGACACCTACTTTTGGTAAGTTTCTTATGGATTTCTGCGATATAACTATACTTATTTAGGAACAGTTTCGTCATGCTATTCTGCCGGGTTCGTCAGGATTTCTAAATCAACTATCAAAAATTATAAAGAAACTTCGGCGATATTTATGTAGTATGATTATTTAATATTCGAAATGTTTTTAAAAGTCTTCACGGATCATCAGGAAAGCCATTGAAATAACCTAACGTAACAACCGATACATAGAAGATGGCTACAAACTTCCTTATGCGTGGAAAAGACTTCTGAAAAACCCAAGTATTAAATAATCATGCTACATAATAACCTTCGAAGTTCGTTTATTAATTTTTGATTTATAAAGGCTGACGATGCAGGCAGAATATCACGGCGAAAATGTTGTTAGAAAAGTATGATTACATTGCAGAAATCGAAACGAAATATACCAAAATTAAAATGAACTGCGATAATCTACGAAAAAAATATATCTTCTCTTGAATGTCTATTCTCTGAGTAGCTCTCATAGGGGCGCTGCATGTATATGAGGGAACACTTACGTAGTAAACGATAACCATAAAGGAATTAAATGTGCAAGAGTATTTACATCTAGCGAATAGTAATGGTAATAATGCCATTGTTGCTACAACAAACACGGCGTTATATATTATCGTTTAATACTCAGAAGTATCACACGTACAGGAACAGTCTGCCTGTCATTACGATTGCGAACTGTTTTTAAATCAAAGCCAACATCGTAAGCAATATGAGTTATTTATCTACGTTTGAAAGTGTAAAAACTCGGTTAACTTACAGTCACAAAATCATCGAGTTGCCTATTCAAGACTCTCACTCGCCGCTGTGTTTCCCCAACTTGGACTAAAAAATATATCCATCAAAATGCCTAATAGAGAAAAGAGCTACCTTTCGAAAAAATCTTCTAAAGCAAGAAAGTTGTCTTAATTGCGAGAAACGAGCCCTAGTAAGAATATGTTTTAAGGTGGCGTAAATTATAATAACGTCATTACATGTTTGTTACTCGAAATAAGAACGGAAATTTATTTCAAGACGGCAGAATGTATATTGACGTCACTATATGCTTCCTAACCGGAAGAAGAACGGGTATTCTACGCAATGAACGACTTCGGTGCATAAACACGAATTACTTCCTTAGCCTACGCATTGGAATATGTTACGGGGTGAACTATTTGAAATCGGAAAGATGAATGATACCTTGAATTATGGTTTCCACAATGTTGCGTCAGTCTTTCTTATGTACGTGCTTAGGAATCATTCTGCCACTAACAAAGAAGATGCTATCTTGTTCACTATCTTGTTCACAGGTACTTCAGGGGTCGCACATGCACTACGTTTCCAACTTAGGGGGGAGGGAGTAACCTTAAAACCTAAGGCGGGTAACGGGGGGGGTTTAGTCGAAGTACCTAATGTAGCTGTTGCAATGCGCATGTTTACCTTCCTTACTGGTCATTATCGCGTCATCAATACTACGAAGTTTAACCTGAGGAAGGGCGCGCGGGGTGTTTCTTGCTCACCAAGCTTTTATACTAACTCACTGTAAAAGAACAATTGCATGTACAAGGCTGCAAGTTTTTATACCATTTAATTGCTCACATATTAATGTTCTCGAGTGTTAAATAGCGACCTCGTGAGAACACATTCAAAGGTAGCAGTCAGAAATGTGGGGAGGGGAGAATACCTAAAGGAGATGAGGACTGCACCTTGCGCTGTGATTCATGATTGATTCTTAGGATTTAAAAAATAAAAATTACTTGCTCCAATGGAGATTAGATAGTTCTATTACTTTTACCTAGTACCTAGTTCGGCTACTTTATTTGTCTTAATTTTCTGTATTATTATTTTCCGTAATAATTTTCTATCTAGTAATTTTGTAGTATTTCTATGAATGAAGCAATTCGGTTTTTAATAAACTCGCCAGACGAGGTATATCGGCATCAACACATTAAAAGATCAACTAGTTTGACATGCCATAAGCAACAGCTACGACGTGAACATTTCTACACCAAAATTGTGGCATCAAGACTGAGTCAATTTTGGCTACAGTAAATATTTGTTGATTGGTCGATTTAAGCCATTTTTAGTTGAACACTAGTAGATACGTGTAGGAGAAACCTTAGAGGAGGCTATTTTTGTTAGTTACAAGAGCATGGTTTCTCATACCATTTAACTCTAATCAACAGACTTTTATTGGAGAAATAACAAGTATCAATAAGAAGGAACCTTAACGAAAACCGATGGTCTCACTAACAACTGCACCGAAGGGGATTTCACACTTGAAAAGCAGCGGGATTTCCCGCGGCAGCCTCCGGGGAATTTGTCGGGAGAAAATATTTCACGGCTAGTCAGCGGCACTGGGCGGCCTGACGTCATGATTTCTCGGTTGAGTTTCGCCGCTTTCCTTCGCCGCCGAGCTACGAAGGGGCCCCTAATGACGACGCCGAGTCTCTCTCCACCCTTTCTCCTCTGTAACCAATCCCTGATTACCCATTCCCGATTCCCAATGAATGCATTCGCAGTGTTTAGGATGAATTTCACCACGTCCTTCACTTTCTCCAATTCCATTATTCCGTCCCCACCCATATGTATGGCAATATCCTAATACAGTTGCAATATCCTAAAATATCCTTAAATGAAAAAAATATATAGCCGCCCCTGAAAAGATTACTTAACCCTTGCTCCCATTTCTACCCATTTATGACTCATTAATTAAAAAAAAAATATTTAAAATGTTTTTATTGATCAAACTATCATTGGAACGCAATATCAGCTAATATCAAAACTAAAGCAGTAAAATCGTTGGAAAAACAAGAATAAAAAAGTTTACAGAGGGAAGCAAAACTCGTCATAATTAAATTTTCAGCCAAGCACTTAAACCACTGTTAAACCGGCGCGGCGTGAACGTGCCATTTCGAGATTTCGTGCCATGAACGGGACTATGAGTTTTACATAGTGTTCGGAGTACATCTGCCGATGTTCAAAGAGCAGGTCTTGATATGTTATCCGTTTTCCACCTCCTTCACATCTATGTTCGTTTCAGCCGGTACTGAAGTGAACATTCATGCGGGTTAAGTAATTATTGTTTTTAATTATTATTTTTCAGGGAAGTGCAATATTTTTATGCTGAGAACCGTGTACTATCTACATCGAGAGTTCGAGACAGTTTCTTTGCCATGCACGATTCCTCGTCGAAGTGATATTTAAAAAAGGCGACTGGGTGTAGCTTTGTATTTAATTTGGTGAAATAATACTGTGATCTAAGTGCTCGTTCTGATTTATCCAATTTACATATCAATGGAATTTATTTAACAGCAGTTGAAGATTTTAGAGGCATTAGTTAAGTGTTAGATCTCGCATATACTTATAGGATTTCTGTTTGACAAGCGAATGTGGTGACATCAATTATTATTTTTCTAGTTCACTGTTTTAACGGTTTTCATGATGGCAATCCCTTTTCAAACTTTAAATTCCAATTTAAAGAAGATAATCAAATGGGTGACTAGTTCGAAACTTCTAGATTTCAAATGAAGCAGTGAAATATTAAGGTGGCGTAAATTGCTTTTCCCTGATTATTTTTATCAAGTGAAATAATTCATTACGGCACGTGGCGGTGTGTGTTATGTGGATGTTGGAGGGGGTGGGGGAAGTTTGCAAACAACTCGACAGGAGATGTTTTTTTTAAACACGGGTGGCTCTTTTGGTGGTTCCCCCACTCTACTACCCATATTCCTGCGATCTATTTGGTGAACATGCATCAACAGAACTGTGAATGAATATGGTCTCCTTAACTGTTTTTGCGAAACATTGTCTACCGAATAATTTATATGTGTAAATCGAAAAATTCGAATCTTTTGCATTTCCATACTAACCATTGAGCAGCCAAATTATCGTGTGGCAAGGGGTGGTAGGACAGCCGCGTAAAGGGGTAAAATAGAGGATTATAGGTAGGCTAGATAGTGAAATGTAATACGGCAGTGTTTTCAGTGGTTCTCAATATTAATAATGGTCAATTATTGTGCGTGGGAAGAAAAAAGTTTTCCATTTTTCTGCTCGGCAATTTATATCTCTTATTTTATCATTCATGTCCAAGCTAGATTATCTGATTTATCCAATCTACATATCAATGGAATATCTTTAAGAGCAGTTGAAGATTCTAGAGGCATTAGTTAGATCTCGTGCTTACGCATAAAATTATAGGATTTCTGTTTGAAAAGCGAATGTGGTGACATCAATTAGTATTTTCATTTATCACTGAGATGTGAAGATGAGAACTATTTTATACCAAAGTATTAAATAATCATGCTACATATTAACCTTTGAAGTATGTTTATTAATTTTTGATTTAGAAAGCCTGACGATGCAGGCAGAATATCACGGCGAAAATTTTTTTAGAAAAGTATGATTACATTGCAGAAATCCAAACGAAATTTACCAAAATAAAATGAACTGCGATAATCTACGAAAAAAATATATATTCTCTTGAATGTCTATTCTCTGAGTGGCTCTCATAGAGGCGCTGCATGTATATGAGAGAACACTTACGTAGTAAACGATAACCATAAAGGAATTAAATTTGCAAGAGTATTTACGTCTAAGAAATAGTAATGGTAATAATGCCTTTGTTGCTACAACAAACACGGCGTTATATATTATCGTTTAATATTCAGATGTATCAAACGTAGAGGAACTGTATGCCTGTCATTACGATTGCGAAATGTTTTTAAACCAAGGCCAACATCGTAAACAATATGAGTTATTTATCTACGTTTGAAAGTGTAAAAATTCAGTTAACTTACAGTCACTAAATCATCGAGTTGCCTATTCACGACTCTCACTCGCCGCTGTGTTTCCCCTTCTTGGACTTAAAAATATTTCCATCAATATGCCTAATAGAGAAAAGAGCTACCTTTCGAAAAAATCTTCTAAAGCAAGAGGAATGTCTTATTTGCGAGAAAATGAGCCCTAGTAAGAAAATGTTTTAAGATGGCGGTAATTATAATAACGACACTACATGTTTGTTAATCGAAATAAGATTGGATATTCTATTTCTAGACGGCGTAAAGTAAATTGACGTCAGTACATGCTTCCCAAACGGAAGAAGAACGGATATTCTACGCAATGAACGACTTCCGTGCATAAACACGCCTACCTAGCGAAATTACTTCCTTAGTCTACGCATTTGAATATGTTACGGGGTGAACTAATTGAAATCGGAAAGATGTGCTACGTGCTTAGGAATCATTCTGCCACTAACAAAGAAGATGCTATCTTGTTCACTATCTTGTTTACAGGTACTTCAGGGGTCGCACATGCGCTACGTTTCCAACTTAGGGGGGAGGGAGTCACCTTAAAACCTAAGGCGGGTAACGGGGGGGTTTAGTCGGAAGTACATAATGTAGCTGTGGGACTAAAATATTATTTGTTCCAATGGAGATTAGATAGTTCTATTAATTTTACCTAGTTCGGCTACTTTATTTGTCTTATTTTTCTGTAATATTATTTTCCGTAGCAATTTTCTATGTAGTAATTTTGTAGTTTTTCTATGAATGAAGCAATTCGGTTTTTAATAAACTCGCCAGAAGAGGTATATCGGAATCAACATATTAAAAGATCAACTGGTTTGACAGACCATAAGCAACAGTTACGACGTGAACATTTCTACACCAAAATTGTGGCATCAAGACTGAGTAAATTTTGTCTACATTAAATATTGGATGTTGGAGGGGGTGGGGGGAGTTTGCAAACAACACGACAGGAGATGTTTTATTTAAACACGGGTGGCTCTTTTGGTGGTTCCCCCACTCTACTACCCATATTCCTGCGATCTATTTGGTGAACATGCATCAACAGAACTGTGAATGAATATGGTCTCCTTAACTGTTTTTGCGAAACATTGTCTCCTGAATAATTTATATGTGTAAATCGAAAAATTCGAATCTTTTGCATTTCCATACTAACTATTGAGCAGCCGAATTATCGTGTGGCAAGGGGTGGTAGGACAGCCGCGTAAAGGGGTAAAATAGAGGATTATAGGTAGGCTAGATGGTGAAATGTAATACGGCAGTCTTTTCAATGGTTCTCAGTATTAATAATGGTCAATTACTGTGCGTGGGAAGAAAAAAGTTTTGCATTTTTCTGCTCGGCAATTTATATCTCTTATTTTATCATTCATGTCCAAGCAAGATATGTGAAGATGGCGTTGATTAAAAATTATATTCTTTATGTCCCGCTGAAACACTTGTTCTGAATTTCTCAAGCAATCTAAACCCAGCGTGTAGCCTCCGAGTCTCTAGCAGTTCCTTATCTTATCCCTAAAAAGCACTGAAACACTCGTCGTTCGCTCGTTACAGTTTTTAACGAAGTGCACAGTATTCCTATGTATTTTATGTAATTTTCGAATGAAATCTTTCTGTTATGGATCGCAAATGCTCGCGGCGTATTCGAGGTGGTGGCCTAACCAGAGCGAAGTAGCAGATCTCATTCAATTTTTCGTACCAGGACACTCCTACGATACACTTGATAAATACTAGTATCTTTAAGGTGGCTGCAGCGGTAATCGTAAGTCGTTGACGGCACATTCTAATAACTTTTCAAGCAAGTCGAAAAAAATATTCTTTGACCACATTTCACTCAAGTACACCAGTTTATACGTTGGAAATCGCCAACCATGCAGTAATGTATTTGATGCAAGAGTTGTATTTCAAATTTTCGCCTTAATTAAAGCATTCTTTTGACTTTGATTTTCGGCGCGAAATTCGAAATTTACGAGAAAATCATATCTAAATACGCTTTTCTTACTCGGCATGATACCTTGATATTTGTTAGCAGCTATAATAATAATATAAAAAAACGTATTATTTCGCATTTAGGAGAAAAACTATACATAAGTAATCGAATTATTTCAAAATATATGCCGTGTACCATAAGAGTACTAGTTCAAATATCATTGATTTGCCAGGAAACCAAATCGGTAGCATTCTGTTTTTTTTTTCACTATTATCGATAGATATTACTAATAAGGACACGTATGCAAAGTTTCACGCAAATCTGTACACATACGAAACCCGCTCCAGCCACCTTAAGGCTGCGGCGCATATGTTTAATATGTGTAATCTCCATGACATGTATCATTTTCAGGTAATTCCCAAATATTTTTCTTCGCCTGACGGCTTTATGAATACTCCATCCACAGTTTAGGCATGGCTTTGGTGTGTTGTCAGAGCAGAGTCTCCATTGCGTTCTTTAAGATTTAGTCCAAGCCCGACCTTAGATTGGTTAACGTTTTATTTGTCCGATTTCCTTATTGTCCTAACTTGTCGTTATCTTCCAATAAAGACTCGACAATTGAATATATCCCCTGAAGCTCTCTCGCGTGATACCACATTGACTAGGAAATTACATTTAGTAATTCACAAAAAGTTTATGCTAGAAGTTTAGTTGGGTAGTACCCATTATTTTCTTAGTTTTGTAGTGTTGAGCATATTAAATTTCTTTCGCCGCGAGTTCTGTCGCCAGTCTTACCTAAGTTCACGGAGTTTTTAAATAAGTAGTGCAATTGTCTGCTCCCTGAGCTGAATAACACCTTGAATTATGGTTTCCTCAATGTGGTGTCCGTCTTTCTTATGTACGTGCTGACGAATCATTCTGCCACTAACAACGAAGATGCTATCTTATTCACTATCTTGTTCACAGGTACCTTAGGGGTCGTATATACACTACGTTTCCTACTTAGGGGGGAGGGGGTAGCCTAGAAACCTGCTGCGGGTAACAGTGGGGTTTACTCAAAGTGACTAATGCAGCTGTTACAATGCGCATGTTTACGATTATTACTTATCATCATAGAGGGTTAAATAGCGTCCCGTGAGAACACATTTAAAGGTAGCAGTCGGAAATGTGGGGAGTGGAGAAAACTTAGATGAGCACTGCACCATGAGCCGCCGTGATTAATGATTTATTTTTAGAATAAAAAAATTGAATGTAACTAGTTCAAATGGAGATTAGATAGTTCTATTACTTGTATCTAGTTCGGCTACATTATCTGTCTTATTTTTCTGTAATATTATATTCCGTAATAATTTTCTGAACAGTAATTTTGTAATATTTCTATGAAATAAGCAATTCGGATTTTAAAAAACCGCCAGACGAGGTTATATTGGCATCAACACATTAGAAGATTAACTGGTTGGGCATGCCATAAGCATCAGCCACGACGTGAACATTTCTACAGTAAAATTGTAGCATCAAGACTGGGTAAGTTTTTGCTTCAGTTAATATTTGTTGATTGGTCGATTTAAGCAATTTTTAGTTGTACCTCAGTAGATACGTGTGGGAAAATTCGTAGAGAAGGCTATTTTCGTTGGGTACAGGAGCATGATTTATCATATCATAATTAATTTAACTCTAATCAACAGACTTTTATTTTAGAAATAAGAATATCGATAAGAAGGAACCTTAGCGAAAACCGATGGTCTCCCTAATCACCGCACCGAAGGGCGTTTAAACTTAAAACTGGATTTCCCGCGACCGTCTGGGGAATTTTTCGGGATAAATATTTCGCGGCTAGTCAGAACTTCTCAATTGTCAGCGGCACTGGGCGGCCTGACGTCATGATTTCTTAAGACGTGTTCTCTTTGGTAGAGTTTCGCCGCTTTCCTGCGCCGCCGAGCTATGAAGGGGCTCCTTATGACGACGCCGAGTCTATTTCCACCCTTTCTCATCTGTATCCAATCCCTGATTACCCATTCCCGATTCCCAATGGATGCATTCTCAGTGTTTAGGATGAATTTCACCACGTCCTTCACTTCCTCCAATGCCATTATTCCGTCCCCAGCCATATGAATGACAATATACAGTCGCAATATCCTAAAATATCCTTAAATGAAAAAAATATATAGCCGCCCCAGAAAAGGTTATTTAACCCTTGCTCCCATTTCTACCCATTTATGACTCATTAATTTAAAAAAAAATATTTAAAATGTTTTTATTGATCTAACTATCATTGGAACGCAATATCAGCTAATATCAAAACTAAAGCAGTAAAAACGTTGGAAAAACAAGAATAAAATAGTACACAGAGGGAAGGAGACTCGTCATAATTAAATTTTCAGCCAAGCACTTAAACCACTGTGAAACCGGAGTGAACGTGCCATTTCGAGATTATGTGCCATGAACGGGACTATGAGTTTTACATAGTGTTCGGGGTACATCTGCCGATGTTCAAGATCAGGTTTTGATATGTTATCCGTCTTCTACCTCCTTCACATCTATGTTCGTTTCAGCCGGTACTGAAGTGAACATGCATGCGGGTTTAGTTATTATTGTTTTGAATTATTATTTTTTAGTGAAGTGCAATGTTTTTGTGCTGAGAATCGTGTGCTATATACATCGAGAGTTCGAGACAGTTTCTTTGCCATGCACGATTCCTCGTCGAAGTGAAATTTCATTAAGGCGACTGGGTGTAGCTTTGTATTTAATTTGGTGAAATAATACTGTGATCTGAGTGCTCGTTCTGATTTATCCAATTTACATATCAATGGAATTTCTTTAAGAGCAGTTGAAGATTTTAGAGGCATTAGTTATGTGTTAGATCTTGTGCTTACGCATATAACTATTTCTGTTTCATATAACGATTTCTGTTTGTCAAGCGAATGTGGTGACATCAATTATTATTTTTCTTGTTCCCTGATTTAACGGTTTTCATGATGGCAGTCCCTTTTCACACTTTAAATTCCAATTTAAAGAAGATAATCAAATGGGTGACTAGTTCGAAACTTATAGATTTCAAATGAAGCAGTGAAATATTAAGGTGGCGTAAATTGCTTTTCCCTGATTATTTTTATCAAGTGAAATAACTCATTACGGCACGTGGCGGTGTGTGTTATGTGGATGTTGGAGGGGGTGTGGGGAGTTTGCAAACAACTCGACAGGAGATGTTTTGTTTAAACACGGGTGGCTCTTTTGGTGGTTCCCCCACTCTACTACCCATATTCCTGCGATCTTTTTGGTGAACATGCATCAACAGAACTGTGGAACAATATAGCCACCTTAACTTTTTTTGCGAAACATTGTCTCCCGAATATTTTATGTTTAAATCGAAAAATTCGAATCTTTTGCATCTACATACTAACCATTGAGCAGTCGAATTATTGTGAGGCAAGGGGTGGTAGGACAGCCACGTAAAGGGGTAAAATAGAAGATTATAGGTAGGCTAGATAGTGAAATGTAATACGGCAGTGTTTTCAGTGGTTCTCAGGATTAATAATGGTCAATTATTGTGCGTAGGAAGAAAAAAGTTTTGCATTTTTCTGCTTGGCAATTTATATCTCTTATTTTATCATTCATATCCAAGCTAGAAATATGAAGATGGCGTTGATAAAAAATTATATTCTTTATGTCCCGCTGAAACACCTGTTCTGAATTTCTCAAATAATCTAAACCTAGCGTGTAGCCTCCGAATCTCTAGCAGTTCCTATCCTTATCCATAAAAAACAGTGAAACACTCGTCGTTCGCTCGTTACAGTTTTTAACGAAGTGCACATTATTACTATGTATTTTATTTAATTTATGAATGGAATATTTCTGTTCAGGAACCCAAATGTTCGCGGCGTATTCCAGGTGGTGGCCTAACCAGAGCGAAGTAGCAGATCTCATTCATTTTTTCGTACCAGGACTCTGCTACGATACACTTAATAAATCCTAGTCACTTTAAGGCTGCGGCGCATATGTTAAATATTTGTAATCGCCATGACATGTATCATTTTCTGGTAATTCCCAAATATTATTCTTCGCCTGACGGCTTTATGAATACTCCATCCACAGTTTAGGCATGGCTTTAGTGTGTTGTCAAAGCAGAGTACTGCATTGCGTTCTTTAAGATTTAGTCCAAGCCCGACTTTAGATGGGTTAACGTTTTATTTGTCCGATTTCCTTATTGTCCTAACTTGGCGTTATCTTCCAATAAAGACTCGACAGTTGCATATGTCCCCTGAAGCTCTCTCGCGTGATACCACATTGACTAGGGAATTACATTTAGTAATTCACAAAATGTTTATGCTAGAAGTTTTGTTGGTTAGTAGGTACCCATTATTTTCTTAGTTTGGTCGTGTTGAGCATAATAAATTTCTTTCCGCGAGTTCCGTCGCCAGTTTTACCTAAGTTCACGGAGTTTTTAAATAAGTAGTGCGATTGTCTGCTCCCTGAGCTCCTACCTCACTTCGAGATTTTGTCAATGAGGTTCTTAACACATAAGGTTCGCATATTATTTTTTGGAATCGGCTGGTCAGTGAAATGGAAAAATACGTATGTTCATTTTGTTTTGTTGCTTAATAAGTACACCACACGTTCTCTACTTCATTGTCGTTCTATGTGTGTGGTGCTATTCCTGTGTGATTGTACTGCTAATAATACTCTGCCACCAGTCTTATCCGATCGATCACGTCTATAGATTTTTTATTCTGGTGGAAAACCTTTGGTATAGTCTGTATCCTCAGCAAACCAGGTCTCTGTTCCTATTACTATATCTGCGATTTGAATCATGTGTTCAAATTCTGAACGTTTTAATTTGCGCCAAGACTATTACAAATAAGTTGATATCGTATTTGGCTTAATGTGAGTCGGTTCGTTCTTTTCTGCTATTCTGGTTTGATCTGCTCTGGAAGTAGTCGAGATTTTCCCTTAAGTTATGCCGTTGAGTGTGCCGTTGAGTGCGTTTTGGATTTATTTTTGTTAGGTTTATGGCATTAATGTATTTGGGCTTTCTGAATTACTTCTGCAATCGCGATGTACGCTACTCTAATTATCTCGGAGACTGTACTCGTATGTACGTTTTGAACGTAAATCCCGCCAGATCTTCAACTCTGAATCCTCCAAAAATACCCGTTCTGACGGTTCTCCATTGATCCCGGGGAAAAAAGAAAAAGTGGAATTGATTTTGAATTGATAAAAGTAATAAAATTGAAAATCTTTACCTACAAGAATGATTTTCTCACAGTAATTTATCCTATTTCGCATTAAAAATAGTTGCATTACGGTGAGTCCACTGAATCACTCACTAATCATGCCTATGTTGGGGCAACCCCGGCGAGCGAGCTAATTTTACGTCCGCGGTCTTGTAAGCCGCCTTCAACAAAACTACAAATGTTATTTCGGATTCGAAAAATGGTATTATTTATGGGGCCGAGTTTTACTAAATTTTATTGATCAAGAAAGGGCTAAGGTTTATGCTTCAAAATCAGATTACATTGGGACATTGTCACAGTAAAAGATCTGATTAAAATCCACGAGTTGATCCATCACCAAATGAGTGTTCCGATATTTCCGGAGATGATAAAATACGTATGGTTTGCATCAACGATTACTGCCCAGAGTCAGCTTCTCCAAACCTAAACTACGTAAACCTATTCCTTAAAAATTTAGAGAATCGTTGCGGATGTGGAAAGTGCACCCTCTCTATTTGCTCCTGCTTCCACCAATGGGGATGTCTCCTGATTTTTAAAAATAACCGTGCCGTATTTAGCTTGAAAATTTACATATAAGCCAATTGGTCCCACTTCTCTAAGCTCCTTGGTTTCATTACTGTACGTGTCGATAAATGACTGTTATGAATGGTGGCAAAATGTTCAGTAGTGACACCCCTCCGTGACGTCAAGTGAGTGAACTAGCCTCTTCATGCCGATCCCTATGCCAGGAGAAATCCCTATGCGCAGATTTACTTACAGTTTGAAACGTATGAGAAACATGGATTGGACGTTTTTCATCTCTTTAGCCGAACTATATTATTGAACCATAAAGCAAGGCAAGGAAATAACGATCCGTTTTGTTTCGATGAATATAAATACGGCAGTATGTAGTCAATATCCTTATCCTTTATAATATATGAAATGTAATGTCTGTCTGCCTGTCTGTCTGTTTCTCCATCTCGCAAAATACAGGACCGATTGAGCTGAAATTTGACTTGTAGATAGAAAATATTTCCGGTTGTAACATAGGGTATATAAAAAAGCCCAAAGGGCCCCCGAAGGCCCCCCTGGTGGGACATGATAAGTATTGGGTTCGGTGCACTGCTTAATTAATATTGCTTTTTAAAATTATTTTTATCCAAGATAAATTAATCATAAATAATTTTTGTTAGATGGCTTATTATATTTAGTTTATAATTATTTTAAATCGATTTTCTTTAATGTTTCGTATTTGTCAGAAAATCATGTGTTTAGCTGAAAAATGTGGCATTTTTATCTAAATTCAACAAAAGCATATTTCCTTCGCAACTAGATATTTGAATTTCTGAGGATATTAACATCTCTTGCATTTAAATTTCACGTTTTCCTGCAGGCCCATGATAGTACGTAAAACATATCTGTATATAAAGTACCCAGAGTCCCAAGGGCCCCATGATAGATTCCTTCGTGAGGTAATCAATAAACTCAATGCATATTTACAGGGACACCTGCTTTTGGTAAGTTTCTTATGGATTTCTGCGATATAAATATACTTATTCAGGAAAGGTTTCGTCACGCTATTCTCCCGGGTTCGTCAGGATTTCTAAATCAACTATCAAAAATGATAAAGAAACTTCGGCGGTATTTATGTAGCATGATTATTTAATACTTGAATATTTTTTAAAAGTCTTCAAGGATCATCAGGAAAGCCATTGAAATAACCTAACGTAACAACCTGAACAGAGAAGATGGCTACAAACTTCCTTATGCGGGGAAAAGGCTTCTGAAAACCCAAGTATTAAATAATCATGCTACATAATAACCTTCGAAGTTCGTTTATTAATTTTTGATTTAGAAAGCCTGACGATTCAGGCAGAATATCACGGCGTAAATGTTTTTGGAAAAGTATGATTACATTGCAGAAATCCAAACGAAATATACCAAAATTAAAATGAACTGCGATAATCTACGAATAAAATGTATCTACTCTTGAATATCTATTCTCTGAGTAGCTCTCATAGAGGCGCTGCATGTATATGAGAGAACACGTACTTGGAAAATATAACCATAATGGAATAAAACGTGCAAGAGTATTTACGTGTAACGAATAGTAATGGTAATAATGCCTTTGTTGCTACAACAAACACGGCGTTATATATTATCGTTTAATACTCAGATGTATCACACGTAGTGGAACTGTCTGCCTGTCAATACGATTGCGAACTGTTTTTAAACCAAAGCCAATATCGTAAGCAATATGAGTTATTTATCGACTTTTGAAAGTGTAAAAACTCAGTTACATTACAGTCACAAAATCATCGAGTTCCCTATTCAAGTCTCTCATTCACCGCTGTGTATCCCCTACTTGGACTTAAAAATATATCCATGAATATGCCTAATAGAGAAAAGAGCTACCTTTCGAAAAAATCTTCTAAAGCAAGAGGAATGTCTTATTTGCGAGAAAATGAGCCCTTGAAATAAAAAGGATAAAGGTTAGACTTGGATGCTCAAAGACATTCCCACCCGAGGTGGTGGTGTTTCTCGGGTTACGCTAAGAACCGCACATATTTATCCTAACCCGAACTAAGGACGGGTAACTAGCTATAAATCTGTTCAAATATGGACCCACGTATTTAAAAAGTTCAATCTGCTTTAAGATGGCGGAAATTGTAATGACGTCACTACATGTTTCATATTCGAAATAAGATTGGGAATTCGTAGTAGTATTTGTTTAACGTGCTTCGACGGCTAAGGTCATTTCGCACTTACTGTCTGCCACGTGCAGACAGGGGTAACAGCACTCGGACGAATCGGAGGATCACCCCTCCAAACTCGAGCCGAGCCCAACGATACTTAACTTCGGTGACTGATCGGGAACCGGTGTTTCCATCGTGGCAGGCCGTTGCCCGACTGGGAATTCTGTTTTAAGACGGCGAAAAGTATATTGTCGTCGCTACATGCTTCCAAACCGAAAGAAGAACGGAAATTCTGCCCAATGAACGGCATCCGTCCATAAACACGAATTACTTCCTTAGCCTACGCATAGAAATATGTTACGGGGTGAACTATTTGAAATCGGAAAGATGAATGACACCTTAAATTGTGGTTTCCACAATGTGGTGTCCGTCTTTTTTATATACGTGCTTAGGAATCATTTTGCCACTAACAACGAAGATGCTATCTTATTCACTATCTTGTTCACAGGTACCTTAGGGGTCGTATATACACTACGTTTCCTTCTTAGGGGGGAGGGGGTAGCCTAGAAAACTGTGCGGGTAACAGGGGGGTTTACTCAAAGTGCCTAATGCAGCTGCTACATTGCGCATGTTTACGATTATTACTTATCATCGTAGAGGGTTAAATAGCGTCCCGTGAGAACACATTTAATGGTAGCAGTCAGAAATGTGGGGAGTGGAGTTAACTTAGATGAGCACTGCACCATGAGCTGCCGTGATTTATGATTTATTTTTAGAATTAAAAAATTGAATGTAACTAGTTCCAATGGAGATTAGATAGTTCTATTACTTCTATCTAGTTCGGCTACTTTATTTGTCTTATTTTTCTGTAATATTATATTCCGTAATAATTTTCTAACTAGTAATTTTCTAATATTTCTATGAAATAAGCAATTCGGATTTTTAAAAACTCGCCATACGAGGTTATATTGGCATCAACACATTAGAAGATTAACTGGTTGGACGTGCCATAAGCAACAGCCACGACGTGAAAATTTCTACACCACAATTGTAGCTACAAGACTGGATAAGTTTTGGCTTCAATAAATATTTGTTGGTCGGTCGATTTAAGCAATTTTTAGTTGTACGCCAGTAGATACGTGGGAAAATTCGTTGAGAAGGCTATTTTCGTTGGGTACAGGAGCATGTTTTCTCATATCATAATTAATTTAACTCTATCAACAGACTTTTATTTTAGAAATAAGAATATCAATAAGTAGGAACCTTAGCGAAAACCGATGGTCTCTCTAATCACCGCACCGAAGGGGGTTTAAACTTAAAACGGCATTTCCCGCGACCGCCTCCGGGGAATTTTTCGGGATAAATATTTCGCGGCTAGTCAGAGCTACTGAATTGTCAGCGGCACTGGGCGGCCTGTCGTCATGATTTCTTAAGACGTGTTCTATTTGGTTGAGTTTCGCCGCTTTCCTACGCCGCCGAGCTAAGAAGGGGCCCCTTATGCCGACGCCGAGTCTCTTTCCACCCTTTCTCATCTGTATCCAATCCCTGATTACCCATTCGCGATTCCCAATGGATGCATTCGCAGTGTTAAGGATGAATTTCACCACGTCCTTCACTTCCTCCAATGCCATTATTCCGTCCCCACCCATATGAATGACAATATGCAGTCGCAATATTCTGAAATGTCCTTAAATAATTAAAATAAAGCAAATAGCCTCCCCTGAAAAGGTTACTTAACCCTTGCTACCATTTTTACCCAACTATGATTTATTATTATTTAAAAAAATATTAAAAATATTTTCATTGACGTTTCATATAATTGGATCGTAAAAAAAATAAAGCAATAAAAACGCTAGAAAAACAAGATTAAAAAGTATACAGAGGGAAGGATACTCATCATAATTTAATTTTCAGCCAACCACTTAAACCACTGTTAAATCGGGGCGAACGTGCCATTTCTTGGAGAACATTTGCCTCCATTAGGGTTTCTACAAAATGTTTGCTCTCGTATGATTAATTATGACAAATCGTATATTTTACATTTATTATTGTAGGGCGCTATAATTCTACTCATATGTCTCCGTTAGTACATTTCGATCGATACTTCACTGAATTTCAGGCATATACTTATTTTCCTTACCATTTGAAATAGACACATGGATGGGCACCACCTGGTCACATGCAATTCTCCGTTGAACCATAATATGCCGTTCTCCATTGACACTGCCGGTAAAGAGAAAGTGGAATTAATAAGTTTTCTTGTCGAATAATTTTCTATGCTAGTATTAAGAGTTAAGAAATTTCTCGGCCACGTGAACGATTGCTAATATATACCTATATATCAACAATGCCTATATGTATATTATTATGTATACTGTATCAATGTCACCAAAAAGTTTCATTTTTATAATTGATGTTTAAATCTTAAGAGCAATTTCTTTAAGGCTGCAAAGCGTGTGCAACATATGTAGGATAGGTCGGTGCCGTATGATATTAATGTACGTTTCCATCGTCGATATTCAACGTGTCGACTGGGTGTAGCTATTAAACTTATGCGGCAAAATGTAGTTTTAATTCAATGCTTAGCTCAGATTTTTCTAATTTACGAACTAAACGGAATAGCCAAAATATTTAGTTCTGAAGTGATAAACGTGAGTTTTAATAGCGTGACTTATTAGGAGAATATACATGTAATGTGTTTGAAAAACAGTTGACAATTTTTTGAGTTTCTTATCAGAAGTTATGTTAACGGAGGAAAGTGAATAATTGTTGTTTGATTTGTGAAGACGGTAACATTAGTTTTTTACATTCGTCACTCCAAAGCGAATGTTTTTTTTAAATGGCGACCTCTGGGAAGAAATAATTGACATAGTACTTGACATGATAAAATTGGCAACTCTTTGGAAAATTTAAGATTTCAAATAAGGATGGTAAATAATGAAGTGTCGTGAATTGCTCGGCTCGGATATTTAAACTGATAAGTGATGATGTAAATTGTTATGAAATATTGAGTACGGGGTCTTTATGGTGTCATATAATAATAAATGAAGACAAAATGCGAATTAGGTAGCTTTAAAATAATATTTAATTTGGAATTTCTTTTCTGAAATTCGCATGGCGGAGTTTCATGAGCATGGCGGTTCAAATCTCTGAGGCGAAATTGATTTTTTGGGTACTTACTTCACTTTCTTTATCAGACGGATGACCGGGATTCATTCAAAATGTCAACTCTTTAAAAACTCCTAATTTTTATGAACAAGATACAATAATTTCGTTGCGGAAACTTTAAAAGTCAATAGTCAAACTTCAATTTTATGTCGCGATTCAGTAAAGGAAAAAAAGGTTCAGGGATCTTTTAGGAAATTTCTTAAACTTGATCTGTTTAATGTGCTTAAACAGGTAGCTTAAATAAATACAATGTTTTTTATCAATTCGTGAATAAATCTTGGAGGGGAAAATATGTAACGATTGTCGGGTATTGAAGTAGATGGCTGTTACCTTTTATGAATAGACGGGAAAAATCATTATTTAACATAGGTTATTTACCTTCCAGTTACCACTAGGTATAAATTTACTAAAAGTTTTAAAATTGAATGTTATCAGATGTTTGTTATAGGTTTATCATATATATTTATATACATTTGATAATAAACTATCAATACCACTAAGGCAATTTAATGTCAGACTAGCATAAATAGAAATGGAAAAGGCGTAATACAGAAGAAGCTATGTCGGAACATTATCCATATTCCTTAGAACTGCGACAGTAATTATGCCTGATTTACTCCGTTTAGGACTTCAATCATATTTATGTAAATTATCGCACAAGGCAATATGATGTTAAGTACCGGCAAAGACAGATTTTAAAAATGTAGGGCATATCTAAAAGAAGTTTTTTTAAATTATCATTATGACAAGAAACGTTCCACAGCTTTAATTTCAATGAATTTTAAAGCAAATGTTTTGGAGCTGAAATAAAAGAAGGGGTATATATGTCTGGTCTTTCTTAAGGTGATAAATGTGAGGACATTTTTTTAATGAGGGAAATTGGATTAACTACCAATTTATGAGATTATGGAGGCTCACCAAGGTTTGCATGGCTAACAAAATACCTTTTACTCAAAACATATTCGATGGAATTATAGTAAATATTTGGGTATGATCATTTAAGTTGTCATTTTTCGGTGACTAATTTCCTCATGCCATGAACCCTGAAAGTCAAGCCCCGAAAACGACTTCTCTGAGAAAATTTATCAAATCCGGAAAACATGCATTGGGGTATGATTGTTCGAAAAGGTGGTTATTACATAAATGCTATTTGCCTACAAAAAGCATTCAACATAAAATAATAGGGGGCATCATGTCCTGGGGAATTGAGGTGGAATGTCCCTGCTCTGGGAAATATGGAAAATTTTGAAAGGTTGGTTTTGTTAAAATTTTACGTGAAAACTAAATATGATGAAGGGTGTTCTGAAATAATTCGGGAATAATTTTAAAAGGGTGAATTTGTATCGTAAATCACGTGTGGCGTGGTGAGTGAGCTTTCGGGGCTCAATTTGTGGACGGGTTAATGGTTATTGGGTATTTATTTTCCTTTCCATTTCAACCATTATCGGTAGCTATTCAAAATGGAAATACTTACTAAAATAAAAATTTTAACTGCCAATATGAAATCATTTCCTGCCATTAGGTTTTCGATCATTTTCTCAATTTTAAGTAGCGATGAAAAACACCAAAAAAGTTTTGAGATCTTGTAGCGAGCTACTGGGTAGTTTTAAGAAGTAACTGGTGTGATAAGTGAATGCAGCGATTCATGTTTTCGGACAACTCAATGTTAGTGCTATAATTTTTTTAATGATATATTTTTGTAGTTCGAATTAGATGATTTGGTATATAAATATATAAAGTAATCGATGTAGTACGTCCACTTTATTTAAAAATACACTACAAGTGTTTCAGCTTTATACTAAGCCATCTTCAGGTATGATTACAATCCAGTTTTGCGGTTTATATATATATATATATATATATACACACACACATCCAGTTCAACAGAAGTAGGGGGGAGGAAGGGGGAGGTTAAGTGGGGTTAAAGGAAGGCCGTGGGAGAGGGAGGGGGGGAAGGAGGAGAGTTTGGGAGATAAGTGTGGGTTGGTTTGGAGGGGGGAGGAGTGGAGTCATGTTTTGGGTTCTCGGTAGGAGGGGTTTAGGATGGGGGAGTGGCATTCAAATTCAATATAGTTTAACAATTTTATTTTCTTTTTCTTCCTTTTAATGATCTCCCACTGTTCCAAGGCAATAATTAAATAAAGTGGACGTACTACTTCGATTACTTTATATATTACGATGTTCCACCAAATCTCGCCTGACACCGTTGATTTCATTAGATGATTGGGTTTTGTCTAAGCTCGGTGAAACATG
This sequence comes from Pyrrhosoma nymphula, assembly GCA_963573305.1. Taxonomy (NCBI): domain Eukaryota; kingdom Metazoa; phylum Arthropoda; class Insecta; order Odonata; family Coenagrionidae; genus Pyrrhosoma; species Pyrrhosoma nymphula. Next base: position 95,431,213 of record OY754332.1, on the reverse strand, counting down.
TTTGGTACCTTGGTTTTCAACCTTCAGAGGCATTACGAGAGAATTTTTAAATTCGAAAAATTTAAAATTAACATTTCTTTAACAACGTATAAGTCTTATATTGGGGTTCAATGATTTCATTGGAAAATTCGCGGAATTGATAAGATTCGTTTTCTGTTACATAATTTCCATCTCTGTATTGACAGTTGGACAATTTTCGAAGTCACGTGGAGTGATTGCATATTAATGTTCATGCCTTTAATGGGTAAAGCATGAGTGTTTTATTGATTATTTGGTTACCGTTGTAACATTCAGGTAATTCTTAAATATTTTTCTTCGTCTGACAACGTTATGTATAGTCCATCCACAGTTTAGGCATGTCTTTGGTGTGTTGTCTTCCACAAGAAGTGTAGTGCAGTGCAGTCATTAGGATTTAGTCCAAGCCCGACTTTATATGGGTTAACCTTGTATAGGTCAGATTTGCTTATTGTCCTAATTTGGCGTTATCTTCCAATAAAGACTCGACAGTTGAATATTTCCCCTGAAGCTCTCTCGCATGATACCAGATTGGCTAGGGAATTACATTTAGTAATTCACAAAAAGTTTATCCTGGAAGTTTTGTTGGGTAGTACCCATTATTTTCTTAGTTTTGTCGTGTTGAGCATATTTAATTTCTTTCGCCGCGAGTTCCGTCGCCAGTTTTACCTAAGTTCACGGAGTTTTTAAATAAGTAGTGTGATTGTCTGCTCCTTGAGCTCCTACCTCACTTCGAGATTTTGTCAATGTGGTTCTTTATACTCAAATTTGTACTTCATTCGTCGATTCCTTTGCGTAGAATTTGTAAAAAAATATCTCCACGACATTTCGGTGTTTCAGTGGTTTGCAGTATCTATAAATTCCGTGAATCAAGTTTCAAGGGTATCTCAACATTTAATGAAATCACATTTTACAAATAAGTAGATTTTACGCTTCGGTTTTATTGTGGACTCAACCGATGTTTTTAATGACGCAAAATTTCTTTATGATCACATATCCCTTCAACGGTATCAACATGTTTAATAATTGCAGGATGGTTGATAGTGAAATGTATAATACTTAGTTTCCTCTCGTAGGTTCGTAAACTACATGGGTCAGTGTGTGAAAATTCGCTGAGGAAGGTCTCGCCTGCAACACGCTTCTTTCAAATTGCTTCCAGAATTTAGGTTTCCCAAATTATTAACGGAAGGTTGATATCTCCACCAATAATTATTACGCTTTCGTTATCTCTCGAGGTAAATGTTGATATTTTAGTTTCTATACGTTCGCATATTATTTTTTTTGAATCGGCTGGTCAGTGAAATGAGCAAATACGTAAGTTCATTTTGTTTTGTTGCTTAATAAGTACACCACACGTTCTCTACTTCATTGTCGTTCTATGTGTGTGGTACTATTCCTGTGTGATTGTACTGCTAATAATACTCTGCCACCAGTCTTATCCGATCGATCACGTCTATAGATTTTTTATCCTGGTGGAAAACCTTTGTTATCGTCTGTATCCTCAGCAAACCAGGTCTCTGTTCCAATTACTTTATCTGCGATTTGTATCATGTGTTCAAATTCTGCACGTATTAATTTGCGCCAAGACTATTACAAATAAGTTAATATCGTATTTGGCTTGATGTGAGTCGGTTCGTTCTTTTCTGCGATTAAGTGCGTTATTGGTTTGATCTTCTCCAGAAGTAGACGAGACTTTCTTAGAAGTTATGCTGTTGAGTGCGCGTTTTGGATATATTTTTGACAATTAAAAGGCAATAATTTGTATGGTATTTCTGAATTTATTTCTGCAATGGCGATCTACGCTACTTTGATAATCTGTGAGGCAATACTCGTATGTATATTTTCGAACATAAATCCCGCTAGATGATCAACTCTGAATCCTAAAAAAATACCTTTAATGCTCGCAAGTTTTACAAACCATCCGTCCAGACCATTCTCCATTGATCCTGCGGAGAAAGAATAAGTGGAATTGATAAGTTATCTTTTCGATTTTCGAATTATATATCTTGGTAGTAGCAGTCTAGGATATTTCTCTTCCACGTGATATGTCTGGTTATGCGCAAGTGTGCCCCAATATTCGTTTGTTATTTTTTATTTATAATTTTAGATACTTTCGTTTTTCCACATTATTGAAATTAGACACCTGGAATAAATATTGAATATTTTGATAGGTTAAGAGAAATTTTATAATTATTGCTTTTGACCCCAGAATTGTGATCCAATTCATGAACCAAATATTGCCTTATATACTTAAAGGGTGCCAAAGTCGATGGTAAAGTAATATATGATTTTAAGGTTTTTGGGCACAAGGTACACTATGCAACAACTTTCGATTCCAATAAAGACAACCGTTACGCTTGAAAGGTCATAGTCAAGGTCACAAGGGGGACAAAAAGCAATCCCTATTGTCAATCCAGACCTCTTAGGACCGAGGTCATTGGTCACTAGTTGCCAACAAGCATATCGGGACAAAAAACTCATCGGATCGTTGGTTTAAAAGAGTGCCAAAGTAAATGGTAAGGTCCTCAGGGTGGTTATCCGGGAGTATCGACAATCTGAAATTTTGTTTTCATATTTCAGATTTTCTGAAATACGTCATCAAATTTCAGACAAGATGGCGCCCACGGCTCATTTGGGAGTTCTTCGTTCACGGACCGACTCAAAACCGAAGCTTCAGTGTCGAACTTAGTTTTTCGGCGGACGGCGCTAGCGTTGCGTCTGAAATCAAAAATCATCATGGGAAATCCCCCCGCCCTGCCTCCGCAGCCAATCGCTAAGCGAAGGGCGCTAAACGCAGAAGAAACGCTGCACAAAACGGAGCCAACGGCTCTGACATCAGCTTATAGATTCGTTCAGAATATCGTTCGATTGTATTTTTTCCCTTCATTGAATACCTCAATGAATGAATGTCAACAAGATGAACATTGACATTCCCGGATCACCACCAGATCTTTCTGGTCATCCCTTGGCCTGTAAGGGTTTTGTCATGGTCGAAGGTCATGGGAGTAAGAAAAGGCAAAACGGGGAAATATACATATTGAATTTGAGGTTTTAAAGGTTGCCAAAGTAAATGGTTAGGACCTCAGAACTTTCTTGTCATCCCTTGGCCTGTAAGGTTATGCCTGTGACTGAAGTGTCATCAGGCATTTTGGGGCAATAAACTTGTCAAAAGGTCTCAGATTAGAGCAATAAGTTAGGTGAACAGTTTCTTTTTTGATTTTTGAACGCGGTGGCATTTACTACTTCCTTTCTCAGTTCCATTTCCAACTGTGTTTAAAATGAGTACTATTTGGAAAACTTTCAGGGTCGAATTAAGCCGTATAATAATACAGTTTAGTCAAATTCTTTGCTTCGAATTATAGAGTAGTGGTTTGATAATTTCAGTGGCAGATATTTATTGATATTAAGTAAGTTGACACATTTTGATGGGAGTGGTTTTTGCGTAACTTAGGCTAGGAATAGTTATAACGAAGGAATTAGGTTTTGAAGCAATTCGGTAATATTTGTTAAGGTGTGTAATTTTTCGTAACTATCGCGTGGTGTGGTGAGGTAAGCTTTTAGGGAACAATTCGTGGACGTTGTAATGACTATCGATTTTTTACTTTCCGTATCATACTAGGGACTGAGTAATTCCAAATGGCATCTCTGTCTAATATCAAAATGTTTACTAGCTCATTGACTGAATTTTTCATTAGTTAGTAACAATTTAAAATGGAATATAGCATTTTCAAGGGTCTAATTTATACCATCGCGATCTCTAGAGGGTCATTTTGTGGCCTTGTAATATTAGTAAATACGGTTTCGGTTTGTCATGTTTTCGGACATTTCGTGAGTTAATTTTAGTGGCAAAATTGTGATGACGACATTTAGTTGAATTTCGAAATAAATGAATGGGATTTGTTGAGTGGACGTGGTGAAAATAATTATTAACTTTGGTCGTTCAAATTCCTGAGGTACTAATAAAATAAATTCATCATTCCCACCATTCTAAAAATAAAAACTGTAGTTGTGGTGATTTATTGAAATTCAGTAATTCAACAGAAAAAAATCGCGTGATTGATAAGATTCTTTATCTGTAATACAATATTTCATCCCCCTATTGGCAGTTGAACATTAGTCGAAGCCACGTGAAATGACAGCTCAGTAGTAAGCATGTCCTAATTATGTCTAACATTAGTATTTAAATGCGTGTAATTGATATTTATTTGTTAAGAGAAATGCTTGTGTTGTGTGTTCGAGATATGCAAATGTCGAAGGATTCCTTTCCGTGTGTCCTCTTCCTCGTTCGGTATTATCGTGGAATTTTTAAGTGTCTGTGTATAACTTATGATGTAGCGTGGAGTGGCGTGGCGTGGAGTGGAAGATATTTTGTTGCGTGTAATTCGCTCCAATTTACCAGATTATACACAGAATCGCCAAAATATATATTATTGGCAAGTGAAGATGTAGGATGATCTCGTCATGACGTATATAAGTTCCTAGACTCAAGAGGAGAATAGAATGACGATGTATGCTACCCATTAACAAGTGAATGAACATCTATTAACCTCATTTTATCGTTTCTAATAACCTAAACTCAGAAAACAAAGCCAAATTAAATGGCAAAGGACTGTGCAGCTTTGAAGACAACGTGGAATAATTGTTATCGCATGTTTAGTAATTTGCTAATTTAGTGCTATTTTCTATGGCCCGCGCCCGTTTTTCGGTGCAATGTTTCTTTCATTAGCGTCTTATCGCAAAAAAGTTACATAACGCTAAAAATTCATATCTACGGAGTAACGACAAATATTTTTTAATGATAAAAAATTGATCTCTTGGCTGGCTGATTGCATCTCCAAAATGTATAAGATTAAATCATGACAAATCGTAGACTACGACTTGAACATAACTGGGCCAGCTCTAAACAATACTTTTATGCGATTAAAAGTCACTGCGTTCACAAATCAAAATGAAAATGTTCACCTATTATTGCTCTAACCTGTGACCTATGATTTGACAAGTTTGTTGCCCCGATATGCCTGCCAAAACTTTGGCCCCAGGCTTAACCCTTACAGGCAAAGGAATGGCATGAAGGATGTGGTCCTAACCATTTACTTTGGCAACCTATAAAACCTCAGATTCAATATGTTTGTTTCCCCGTTTTGCCTTTTCTTACCTCCATGAACTTTATCCACTGCATAACCTTACATGTCAAGGGATGACCAGAGGGATCTGAGGACATTACCATTTACTTTGGCACTCAATTAAAAGAATGATCTTAAGAGTTTTTTGTTCGATATGCTTGCCGGCAGCTAGTGACCCTTGACCTCGAACCTTGGAGGTCAGGATTGACAATAGGGATCTGGGGACGTTACCATTGAAGTTAGCACCCTTTGAAACCTACGATTTGATGTGTCTGTTGCCTTGATTTGCTTGGCTACATTTAGTGACCTGTGACACCTGCGTATCCCTTGGAAGTCATGGGATGACAAAACGGCTCTGGGGACTTGACCACCGACTTTGAAACTCTTTTAAACTTATTATTCGACACTTTTCCTGCCCCGATTGGCTCTTTGTCACCCGTGTGTCTTGACTATGCCCTTTGAAGCGTCGCGGTGGTTTTTTTTGGCATTGAAAGTGGTTTCGTAGTGTTCTGTGTGCCTAAAAACCTGATACAGTGTGACCTCGTTTAACTTTGTCCCGTTTAACGTTGTTTCGCGATAACGTTGTCCAGCAATTAAAGCCCTTAATCGTTAAACGTCGTCAGTGCTTCCCGATAACGTTAAAATTTTGCGTAACAAAAACAAAATGAATAACGAATAGGACTTTGGCGCATCTGGGGGGTTATCCGGGAATGTCGTCGTTCATAATGTCGTCGTTCACTCATTGAGGCATTCAATGAACGGTAAAAAGACCCAATCGAACGACATTTTGAACGAATCTATGAGCTGATGTTAGAGCCGTTGGCTCAGTTTTGTGTTCCGTTCCGTGTTCTGCGTTTTGCGCACCGCTACGAGTTTCGCATTTGTTTTTATTGCAATTTCGCGGCAAAGTAAATGAACGAAAATGGAACACACAGAAGGCTGTGAGTTTTTAACCTAGGATTTAATTATTTAACGGCGGTTGAGGTTGTTAATTACGTTATCATTATTATCCAGTTCCGTAGTAATATTTATTTTCGCACGTTCCTTTTACAAGTTTGAGGCAGAAAAATTTAGTTCTAATTAATCATAGGCAACCGTTACGTGACATTGCGTCAACGCGAAGTCCTGTTGGACTATATGGAGAGGCATAGGTCGCTTGCTGTCGGCCTGTGTAAAGGCCCCGAAGGGGCTACCCCGAAAAGACAGATGTGGGAGCGCCTCTCTGCGTCCCTCAATGCCGTCGAAGGGGGCGCAGTGAAGACGGCGGACAAGTGGGAGAGAGTAAGTTGAAATAACAATTGCTATGAAGTGTCATTATATTCGTGATCATTAATTGTCAACTCCTTAACTATCAAAGCATTGCCACTTCTATGTTTGCAAATCGATTTTTCCAATTATGAGATGTACATTAGGCCGGCCCTTATTTTTCAGAATTGAGAAAAGTTATGTTTTCCTAGTCTCAAAATGATCCAAATGAGGTTTATATTCACGTGCTAAAATTTGGTTACTTTAAAATAACGGGAACCCGTGCCCCAAGGGCCCTAAGTACTTAGGATCTTCAATTGAGTTTTTTGGGGCTGAAAAAGCACTATCCTTATGAAATACGTGAAAGTAGAGCCCTGAGTCCGAATTTCTGTTTGTTTTGACCTATCTCTAAGCGTTTACGAGATATGTCGTAATGCAATCCACCTCCCAGGGCGCTACCCCGCACCGCGGCGCCGCGCCGCTGAGGTACGGCCCGCACCACTTGCTAGAGACTTCCCCTCCAACCCCTCCCCGCCCTCGGCAAAGTCTTTGCTCCTGCTGGCATGATCTAGCCTCTGAAGAAATGTACTTACGTTAGAAAGGATTTAATTGACATTACAAAATTTTCAATCAAAAGTGATCAATTTATTTTCACTTTGTCCATGAATTTAAGTACATATTAACCAAAATAAAATACATTTTCGGTATATTTCTACTCTTCCACTGACAGACCGTATTTGGCAGTTAAAGTGTCTTTGCGCACGTTAGGGGTTGTGCTACGATGAAAATGTACACTTAGTAATATATTTTGAAAGCTCTCTTCCTTCTTCGTAACTGACATAAAATCTTGAATTAGTTTCACCCCTCTCTCTGAACAATCATTTACCACTTGAAGACCCCGAATAATTTGCAAACCGTTTTTGTAGTCAGGATGTTCATCCCATTCTCGCGTGGGCACATTAAAGAATGCAGAGCATATTTCAAATGTATTAAATTGTTTTCTCGAATTAGTAGTGGCAAAATTTGATATATATAGCTTAGTCAGATCTTTATGTTTATGGGATGCCTTCTTCGGTGGATCACATTTTCCCTCACATGTCCTCATACGGCGTATCAAGTTTTCCTTTTCACGCTTAGAAAAGGATCCATCAAACAATGACAGTCCTACCAACTCCTCGCTCAGGTACCACAAGTGGTTTGAAAACCGCTATTTTCAGGTTAACACTTTAATAATTAACAAGTCTTTTTAGGAACTGCAGTTCACTGTTGGGAGCAGATGCAGCACAAGGATCGGAGAACCACATCTGAATATATAAATTCACTACAATTAGGGAGATGTGCATGAGACCATCTTCTTGGGCCCAGCTCAAGTGGAACTGCGAGCGAAAAATAGATAGAATAAATAATAGAATAAATGGCTTTGGGCATCCATCGGGCGTTATGCATCGGGCCCGGTTGCTTGAAGCGAATGTCTCCTGGAGAGACTCCTCCAAGAAATATTATCATCAGCTCCAGTAATTCTCGATAGTCGGCTCGAGGATGCCCTACCTAAAGAAAATTGTAGTTTGAACCTATTTTTTAAATACAAAGCACCAAATTAGACTGAGAAAGTTTATAAGGAGAGAGGACTTACCTCGAGCTGATTTCTTGCATAATCAATTATAGAAATATCGTCATTAATCAAGAGTATATCTCTTTGCCTACATCTCTTTAGTGTAGAAAATTTATCTTGGACAATCATCGGCCATTTTTTCTGAAATTGTTTAAAAATTTCTATTGTTATTTTCCGTACTTAATCCCATAGCAGCTTTATAGCTACTTTTTTGATTGGAAATTTTGTCATGTCAATTAAATCCTTTCTAACGTAAGCACATTTCTTCAGAGGCTATATCTTGCCAGCAGGAGCAAAGACTTTGCCGATGGCGGGGAGGGGGTGGAGGGGAAGTCTCTAGCAAGTGGTGCGGGCCGTACCTCAGCGGCGCGGCGCCGCGGTGCGGAGTAGCGCCCTGGGGGGTGGATTGCATTACGACATATCTCGTAAACGCTTAGAGATAGGTCAAAACAAACAGAAATTCGGCCCATAAGGACTCTACTTTTACGTATTTCATAAGGATAGTGCTTTTTCAGCCCCAAAAAACTCAATTGAAGGTCCTAAGTACTTAGGGCCCTTGGGGCACGGGTTCCCGTTATTTTAAAGTAACCAAATTTTAGCACGTGAATATAAACCTCATTTGGATCATTTTGAGACTAGGAAAACATAACTTTTCTCAATTCTGAAAAATAAGGGCCGGCCTAATGTACATACGTATGGATCTTTCTCATTTGTAAAGGCAGACTTCCTATGTATTTGTTTGGCAAGTACAAGTAATTGATACACAACTAGTTTTTCAGTCATGGCGGGACTGGCGGCGTGACGCCAAAAAGCGGGCACCATCTCTCAATTGTCTCAACTTATTTCTCCTCATGGCATTTTCTGTCTTTCATCCTCCTCATTCCTGCGCCGCCTCACTATTCCCGCTCCTAAAGCCCAGTGATCCATGTTTCTAAAATATTAACGGATGGAAGGTTATCCATGAAAAATGATTCCTACGAAACTGTTTTAATATATGCGTCCAACATGTGTGCAATTCGAAAGTAACTTCGAATCACATGAGCGTCAACGGCATGCTGAGATATCTTTGAAACTCAACAGGGAAAGGAATTCCTTTCTAAGTAACTCAAACCCAAAGCATCCAAATAGCATTTACAAATGAAATCACTCTTGGATGAGTGATATTCTGATTGCGTCGATCATACCCATTAGCATGGCAATAATAACCATTTCTACGAAGAAGACTGATTTTCCACGTATACGTATGCAATAAGTATACACGATACGTATACAATTATGAAAGAATTTAAATAGATTAAATACGAGGATTTCTATAAGTATACACGCCGGGAATGTCATTAATCAACCTCGAGTTATGAAAATATGTTGGTAGTAAATAAACTTGACTCCCATATACCGCCAAAATACTCAACAAAACACAAACGGAAAGCGCTTGAAAAGCTCGGCTGCGGAGGCGGGGCGGGGGGGGATTTCCCATGATGCTCTTTGATTTCCGTCGCGACGCTAGCGCCGTCCTCCGAAAAATTACGGTTGACACGGAAGCTTCGGTTTTGAGTCGGTCCGTGAACGAAGAACTGCCAAATGAGCCGTGGGCGCCATCTTTGACGGAAATTGATGACGTATTTAAGAAAATACGGAAATTGATGACTAATTGTCACCGTTATCGACATTCCCGGATAACCCCCCTGATGCGTAATTTCCATTCGGCGGATAAGTTTGGCGTTTACTCCCCATAGCGTGTGTAAATGGTTCACCTGAGCGAATAATTATTGCGTTATTTGTTTCATAACTGTTAATTTGCTTATTATTTACTACGATGTTATTGGGGGGCAATGCATCGGGTGATTTAAAACTCAAATCAATGTATGTACCATCTTGAATGGCATGTTATTAATACAGTGAAACCTGACTTAAGCGGAATTCCTCGGGGCCATCATTTTTTTTTCGGATGAGACAGTTTTCCGCTTAACCCAGGGTCTAACATTTCGAAAAAGACCTTGAAAGCATTTCACGCCCATAACATGCATCGCCTAAAAAGTTAGTTTCACTCTTATTCTACATGAAGACGAAATTAATATGAAATAATGAAAGAACAGTATCACATAGTGGTTAAATTTGTTTACTTGAATTAGTTAACATAAAAACCGATCCATAAAATACGCATATATTCCGTCATTTTTCTGTTTTTCTTTTATTTCCTGTATGATACAATTCTCTATGTTGCCGATAGCCCCGTTTAAGATATTATATAAATTAGTGTTACCTTTGGTAAGACTAAATTCTGCTAATTATTTTAGAAAAACCAACATATCTCAATAGGACTTTTTGTTTTCTTCACATATTACCGTTATATTTACTTCTTCGTCGAATTCACAGGCTTGGTCTTCTTTCATACTGTCCGTCAGCAAGCCATCTTCATCGCTTGTCAGAAGATCATTGTCAAAGTCCACAAATCTCTCAGCATTCATGTTATTTCCTATTGCCTGCTGTAATTCGCTTAGATCGTCCATTGGTTCTGAAATAAAAAAGTTCCTGTCTATATCCACATTCCTTTAAGTGCGTAAATATGCATTTTCATTGGTGATATGATTGAATAGAATTTGTTTTCCTTACCTGCCTCGGGGACCAGTAGTGGCAGAAATCCAGCTTTAGCGAAACTTTTTTAACCGTTGATGTTTTAATATCTTTCACTGCCAAATTAATCCAATTTATGGCATCCAGCGCTGATATTTTTTATCACCTCCGCTAACAACGATCGCATCATGTAGTCTATATTGTGCTTTCAGTGATCTAATTACCCCCTGAACCATTGGTTGAGTGATGCTAGTTGTGTTTGCCGGAAACCAGGCTAGCTCCACATTCGTAAGGTGAATTTTAGGGTGGCAGGTTGCATTATAAAGGAAAAGTATGACTTTCCTGTTTTTCCTCATCATTTCGGGATTGAAACTTTTCGGCTACTCTTCCATGATTGAAGTCGTGTTCCATGCTTTTTTATTGTCTCCATGTGACCGGTAATTTCTCAATGTCAACATGTTTGAAACATCGTGGTCGAGCTGATTTTCCGATGAAAAGAGGCTTTAGGAGCTCCCCTGCCATATTTCCACAAATGAGAATGGTCAATCGCTCCTTTGAGTGCTTCCCTCCTACAGAATAAAGAATAAGCGTAAATGTAAAATAATATTTTCCATTAATGCACTAATTTCAAGAAACAGAACTCGTAAATTCATACAAACCCTTGCAGTTTTCTCCTTTAACGCACAATGTTTTAGACGGAAGTTCCCTAGAAAACAGTCCCATTTCATACCCCGTTGTAGACATCACATGGTTGATAGTCTTTAATTTTTGAACTTGAACCATGCCTTTCCAGTCCTCTACGGCTTCCATATCCACGTAGTTCGACTCGCCAACAACACTGCTCCAAACAACATTGTGTCTAGCTCTGAAGCTCTCCAGCCAACCATTCGAGGCCTTAAAGTCTAGTTTTCCTAAAGAGACTGCAAACTCCTTTGCCTTTCCTTGCACCATCGGACCTGACAAAGGAATATTCCTCGATCTTGCTTGCACAAACCATTCCCAAACTAATTTGTTTAATTCTTCATATTCGCAGAGAGGAGTTTTCCTCTTTGAATGTAAACTCAGGCCTAAAATAATAGACGGAAAGAACAATTATTTTATGGTGAGTTGGTTTGCAAACTATTGTTGATTTGGATAAGAAGAAAAACGATTTTAGGCCCCACCTCTTTCAAACTTTCTTTATTTCATCCTTCTTCTTAATTGCTTCGTTAACTTGCGTCTTTCCACAATTAAACCTCTCTTGTATCTGCTTCACGGAAAGCTTTTCTCTTTCAAAGCACTCGATCAATTCCAGTTTATTTTTCAGTGTTAATACGTTGCGTGGCATTGCGGAAATCAATCAGCAGTTCCCCTAAGGTCCTTAGCGTTCTCTGGTGTGGTCTTACCCTGACAGCAGCACGTAGGAAAATGATCCCGTCTATTTCGGTTTCGGTCAAGGCAACACAATTTTTATGTACTCTTTGTAGAGAGGTGAGAGGGTTCTGCGAGTTTGAGGGGAGGTAAACGTGCAAGCTTGGGTTGGTGCATTGGTTAAGAAAGAGAAAGGGGGTGACGGGTAGGAAGAGGGGGGAGTGTTGTTGAACATTTGACACAATGTACGTGAAACGGAACTCACAGCGGGACATTAGGCACTGGGGGAGGGTTAACGCTAGGATTAGGGAGACGTGGAAGTGTTTTGGTCATAGTCGATGCCAAATTGTCCTGAGTCCCTCCCGCGACGTAATGTCAGTCAACAATGAGGTAGACTATAGTGTGCGAACGGCACCTTTGGCTGGTTCCATTTGGATTTGATTGTTTTCTAGGGAGAGGGCATTACAAATCATTTACGATTTTATTTCTTTTAGGTAAATATTGTTCATGGAATAGTTTTTTGCAATTCCGCTTAACCCAGGTTCACGTGCTGGGAATCGATTCCGTTTCCGCGTTTGACAGTTTCCGTTTAACACAGGGTACCAATGCATGTACAACCCTATTACGACCGCCAGGTCCAACATTTTTTCCGGATAAGACAGGTTTCCGTTAATCTCAGGTTCCGCTTAAGGCAGGTTTCACTGTAATACCATGTCTGAATGGTAGATCCGGGGGCAGGATCTTTTACGGGAAAAAGTCTGAAAATCCCATGCTACCATAAGGTAGAATTGGTGGTAGAAAAAGTTAATTCACTGCTGTTTGAGGTGAATCGAAAACGTGTTTTTCGTGTTGAATTAGTGTGTGAGAGGAAGTTTTCTAAACCCTATATGATGGAGTAAATCGTTGAGGGTGATACTGTTCCTAAAAAATAGTTACGAAATAACAAAAATTTTGTACACAACACCGAGCTTCTTCTCTACTTCACTCAATATTTTAATTGATTTCATACGTCTTCGCGATCGCATTCGCATGCGCACTCTCCCGCAGTGGACAAAAATTTCTATTAGCTCAGAGGGAAACCGGTGCTAACAGCACTAAATATCAGACATATAGGAGGGAAAGCATGTGCTTATTGTTTTAAAAGCGCCTTTTCAGTTTGTTTCATCTGAGATATGAAGCTCTCTGACTAGTGGTGCCATCTGTTCGACTGACCGCGTAATTAAAATACGCCGTAATTCAGCGGAGGTAGACGCGAAGTAGTCCATAAAAACACATAAATGTTTTAGGAAATTGGCAATTTTTTTGCATTAATCCATTGATAACGCCTTTCAACCAGGTCCAAAATAACAAAAATTTTGTACACAGCACCGAGCTTCCCTACTTCACTCACTATTTTAATTGATTTCCTACGTCTTTGCGATCGCAGAGAGTGATATTTTTGCCCTTCACTGCATGCGCACGCTCCCGCAGTGAAGGAAAAAATTTCTATATACTCAGAGGGAAACCTGGTGCTTATTGTTTTAAAAATGTCTTTTCAGTTTGTTTTATCTAAGATATGAAGCTCTCTGACTAGTGCTGCCATCTGTTTGACATCCCGCGTAATTAAAATACGCCGTAATTCGGCGTAGGATGACGCGAAGTAGTCCATAAAACACAAATCTTTAGTGAAATTGGCCATTATTGTGCATTAATCCATTGGTAACGCCTTTCAACCAGTACCCCTGCATTTTTAAATATCAACAGTAAGTTCCTATCACCTTTAGTTGTCGTGCCGCAGGATAGAGAATAATTCAATTTCTTTTGTGAGTGAAAATATCAAAGTTTCACCATTAAAATATTTTTGAAAATTAGTTTGAACGCTTCATTAAATAATGTCATACATCCAACCTTTTATCGCTGTGCTGAGTGGAAATAGTAATTGTTATGAATTGAAGAAGTTACTTTTGGAACCGATTTTAATTTTTTACATTGTTTCTTATGGAAAATACTGCATCGTTTAACGTTGTTTCACTTAACGTCTACTATTTCAGGAACGAGTTAACAACGTTAAACGAGGACACACTGTAATAACATATTACTTTATCACCGACTTCGGCAGCCTTTTAGTACATATTAGGATTTTAGATTGGACCCCCATTCTGGGGTCAAAAGTCATATTTATAAAACTTCACTTCACCTAACAAAATAGTCACTATTTCTACACAGGTGCCTAATTTCACTATAATGGCAAAAACGTAAGTGTCAAAATTATAAGTAAAAAATGACACACGAATATTGGGACACTTGTGTATAAGCTGCCATTTCATGTGGACGAGAAAAATCCTGGTCTCCTAGAACCAGGATATAAATTATAAAATCGACAAGAAAACTTATCAAATCCACTTTTTCTTTGTCCGCAGTATCAATGGAGAATGGTCTGAACGGCTGGCTTGTGGGACTTTCGGTCATTAAGGGTATTTTTTTAGGATTTAGAGTTGGTCATCTGTTGGGATTTACGTTCGAAAACATGCATCCAAAAACAGTCTACGAGATAATCAGAGTGGGGTAAACATAAAGTCGTCAGACGAAGTAAAATATTTGAGAATTACCTGAACTTGATACCTATCATTAGGGATGGGCAATTATGATATCGATTAATCGAAAAATCAATTTGGATTTAGGAAGAATAGGGGGACAATGGAGGCAATACTATGCCTGAGACTACTGGTAGAGAAAATTATCCACGTGAGGAAGCCATTGTATATAGCCTTCGTGGTGTTGGAGAATAATGTCAAATGGAATAAGATGTTCAATACTATGGAAAAACTTGACTTGGACTACAATGACAGAAGAATCATCTACCAGCTCTACAAGGACTTGGTAGCCACAATACGCACGCAAGATGGAAGAAATATGGAGGGAAAAATTAACAAAGGGGTCCGATAAGGATTTAACCTGTCACTAGCACTCTTCAATATGTACATGGAGGAAGCAATAAAAGAAATGGTAGAACAAGGAATAAGAGGAATCAAAGTGAATGGAAAGGAAATGAACATGTTACGCTTCGCTGATGATATCGCGATCGTAGCAGGAAACGAGGAAGACCTACAGAACTTACTGAACACAATTGAAAAAGTGTTCCAGGAATACAACATGAAAGTAAATAAGAAGAAAACCAGGATACTTGTGAGCGGATGAGAGAAAGTAGTGGCCGACGTCCGCCTCAAAGGAGAAAGATTGGAGCAAGTGGAATCAATCTACTACCTCGAGAGCACCATTACCTGGGATGGAAGAATCACGACATACATCAAGTGTCGAATAGCCCAAACTAAGACGGCATTCATGGCCAGAAGGCCGCTACTCTGCATGAAGAGCGTAAGACTTAAGACAAGGAAACAGTACGTTAAAACATTCGTGTGGGCAGTGGCACTCAACGGATAAGAAGCATGAACCATTGGAAAAACTGATCAGAAAAGAATACATATAAGCCATCGAGACCTGGTGCTGGAGGAGGATATTGTTTTATCTAATTCATATTTCACATATGAGTAGTCATAGATAACGTCATTTAGGTATTTGTATCGATTAATACTTTGTGGAACTCCTTCATACTTTGGTCGCCTGTTGACCGGTATGATCTGAAAATGTCATAGGGAAGGGTGTAACTTAGGAAACGAAATTAACAGAAAGTCGAAAGTTGCCAATGTACTATGATTATGTCTCGCCATGTGCATGAAATTGTATATAATGGTGCGTATGATGAAGGAATAATAGTGTGCATCATGTCGTTCGTATTTGTTTCAATGAAATCGCTTTCGTTTGTCCGTGCCTTTACTTTAGCTCACGGCTATATCATGTCGGCCCCGGTGGCGACGGGGTAAAGTCCTCGCCTGCTAAACTGAGGGTCGCGGGTTCGATTCCCGCCTGAGTGGCTTTTTCACCACTCAGGACATGGGTGTTTGTGTTCGTCCATTGTTACATGTTTATACACCCGATGTAAAAGGCCGTTCGTGCTAATTTCGGGGATGTGGAAATTAAAAAAAATAAAATATCAAATATGGAATCAAAAACGCAATCAAATATGGAATCCCATAATGATGAAAAACAACCTCTGAGCATCACCAGTGATACTGATCTATTTGAGAATATCTGAGTGGAATTCCTTTTGATTGCGTAAAATATTTGTATGTAATCCTATTCTACTATTATCACATTTTCCGCATGTTACTTCGCGAGTTAATACGTATATATTCATAATTTATTATATTTGGTAAACATTTCCTTTCTTAACCTCTAGAAAGGACAATATGAAATTGTCGTGAAGTGAAAATATTCGGTTTATTTCTATCATCGACTTCTAGAATGGTATAGAAGTCTTGCTATTCCATACTAAGCTATTAGTAGCTTCATTGGTTTTTGCAGCGTGTATTAGAAAACGGCCTCCACTATGAAGGAACTAAGGCGAAGAAATTGGCAAGGTATTTACGGCAAGTCAAGGGTTGGTGATCGCAGTATCCTAGTGCATTACTTTATTAATGTAATTATATGGGTTGGTGCGTGGAGGAAGGAATATTTGTGAACGACAGTTTACACCTAGGTATTGAAATCAAAGCACCTTCCTTGACCTTGAAAATTGAACCGAGTTGCCGAAACCTGGATCGGTTTATTCGTAAATAAAGCGTGGAATTTACTAAGTGATTTTTCAATATGCACAGCACCTACATTTGCTTTTCCAATTTTCTTGTGAAAATAGAATAAATTATGGATTTCCTCTATGATGATAAACAACCTCTGAGCTTTTTTATTAAAGCTGATGTAATATCGTTGTTCTGATTGGATTTCCATTTTTTATTTCATAAATAAGGGTTGGTGATCATGGTATCCTAGTGCATTACTTTATTAATGTAATTGTATGGATTGGTGCGTGGAGGAAGGAATATTTGTGAACGACAGTTTACACCTGGGTATTTAAATCAAAGCACCTTCCTTGACCTTGAAAATTGAACTAAGTTGCCGAAACCTGGGTCGGTTTATTCGTAAATAAAGTGTGGAATTTACTAAGTGATTTTTCAATATGCACAGCACCTTCATTTGCTTTTCCAATTTGCTTGTGAAAATAGAATAAATTATGGATTTCCTCTATGATGATAAACAACTTCTGAGCTTTTTTATTAAAGCTGATGTATTATCGTTGTTCTGATTGGATTTCCATTTTTTATTTCATAAATAAGGGTTGGTGATCACGGTATCCTAGTGCATTACTTTATTAATGTAATTGTATGGATTGGTGCGTGGAGGAAGGAATATTTGTGAACGACAGTTTACACCTGGGTATTTAAATCAAAGCACCTTCCTTGACCTTGAAAATTGAACTGAGTTTCCGAAACCTGGGTCGGTTTATTCGTAAATAAAGCGTGGAATTTACCAAGTGATTTTTCAATATGCACAGCACCTTCATTTGCTTTTCCAATTTGCTTGTGAAAATAGAATAAATTATGGATTTCCTCTATGATGATAAACAACTTCTGAGCTTTTTTATTAAAGCTGATGTAATATCGTTGATCTGATTGGATTTCCATTTTTGATTTCATAAAAAGCTTGAACTTTCACATATTAAACTACTCCTTACGTTAGCCGCATGTGCCATTGAGAGGTCCCTCACCATCGGCTAAATTATAAATTCATTATTCTGATATAATACATCCTTTGGTTTACCTTGATGTCCATCATTTTTGTTTTAATATATACTGAAATTAACTCCTCATTGGCAGTACAATACCTCAGAGCCATTTCGTACATCATTAAAGATATGTGAAAGAAGGATAGGTATCATTCGTCTCTTTAGATGTAGTGACTCCTGAATAAGAAAAAAAGCACTCATATGTACGGTAAACAAAAGATGAACGCGGTGATTAATAATTCATCAAGTTGACATGGAGGAAACTAGTGAAGATATCATTTTCGGAAAAGTGGAATACAGGGTGTCGTCCTCGTTAAGTAAAATTTATTCAGTTAGAAGAGCCGTATCTTAGCTTTGCGATTACATATACTTACTAGAATTAATGTCAATTAGTTGCATTATTAGAAATATGATGTTCTTTTAGTCGTAAAATGTTTAAATTATTGAATTTTGAGGCAATTTTCCTGATATTTGTGTTTCATTTTTAACCGATGTACCACAAATCCTCATTCAGTTAGTCCCAAATTTATGGCTCAGGTCTGTCCTTGGGAATTTAAGAATGCCCTCAAGGGACATACTCTCGCAAGGGTAGACCAGCGACCTATGAAACTTTTCGGTAATGTATCAAAAAATAGTCAACTGAAGGTGTAAATCATATCTTCCTGTCCTGAAGGTCATAAGAACACTTGATGAAGGGAAAGTCGTATAATGCAAGGAGTGATGATCCATCTTTGAAGAGCTTATGGTGACAGTGTCCCAAAACTGTCTAAATTCTCATGGGCGGACAGTGTTCGATAAGAATCACAAAATATTTTTTTTTTTAATTTAAGTGAAATTCATCACTTCTTTTCTTGAAGTACTCTGGTGCACCTGGCGAAGCTTAAGTCGTTGGATGTAAGGAGGGATTGCTTATATTTGAAGCTTCTTTTTAGCAAGTGTATATAACTATTGTTAAACTTGTTGTAGTGCTTGTCGGTCAAGTATTTAAAATTTATAGCAAGGTAAGTCTAACAGTTATTTCCTAAAAATCAATTCATTATTTTTTGTTTTGTTCTTTCTACCTCAGTTATCCTTTTTTGCTTTAGAATCCTTCAAATATAACAAAATAATTCTTCGATAACGTATAATCGAATTTTCTGTCTCTTTAAAATTATTTGAAACTAATCGGTGAATTCTTGGGTTTGATGATTAATTGTCGTATCTCTGAAACGTGGGAATTTGGATTTTCTGGACGAATTTTATTTCCTATGTTTATCCTAAATAGCGGTGATTTCATTTTTCAGCTTACTCTTAGCATGCGGAGTTCAGTGGCTGTGTGTTTAAGATTTTTTTGATCTCGGGAAAAACTAATCGATTTCACTTTCATGTGCATGTGAAACTCATGACAGTGCATTGGATTAGTGTTTAACGAGACCCTATATGATCGATACAATGAAGAATTTCGAAGAATGTACTGCCTTTTGGAGGCAAATGTAAATCATTAAACTTTATTGTAGAGCTATGAAATAGCATAGTCTTCACTTGGTATGTGTTTGGTGAAGTAACATGTGCATTATTTTTTGCCAGTCGTCGGAATGTTGGCGTGTTTATCGTGATTGATGAAACATAAACAATAAATTACGCTCATTATGATGGATTTGCATCTTAAAACGTGAATTTTAGGGGTTCTTTGTAGATCTTAGAGGTTCATGTTATGTAAGAGTACTGTAATTTGAATTAATGCAGTACAAATGCGAAAGAACCTTTCCCTGTAATCAATGCCATTTATTATGTTATTTTATGTCATTCTTATTTCTTCTCTGCTTCCAAATTCCTTATAAGATCTTATATCATCTTCTTTCGAACAATCATTCAACGCATTAATCGACATCATTAGTATTAAATGAAACACCTCCACTAAATTTCGCTTCGTAATGTTTGTGAGGGAAGAAGAGAATAAGCGAAGTAAATCATTGAAGAGAGTATGAACTTAACTTTGTTTTTTTCTCTCAGTCATTCGAGCCTGGATCCCTTATTTTTAAAAAGGATAATTCGGGCAATTATCGCTAAGGACATTATTTCTGCCACTCTCTCCCCCCACCCTGAAAAAGCCAAATAAATAATGGTATTTGTTTGTGTTGAACCTGAAGGTGTCGATCGTCGATGGAACTCGTGTTGTACAGCTATTGTAGTCGCAAGCAAAGTTCCGTATCATTTTCAAATTATGGCATTGGTTATCAGTAAGGATTAGGTTTATAGAATGCAGTGTCCGTCGTGGTTGCGTTGATATGCTAGATTTGACTGTTGATGAACGTTGAAAGTTGAAAATACACTCTGTTACATGAGCAGAAATCATTGTTTCACCAAGATGAAAATTTAGGATCCTTCGTTGTCTTCTGCCATTTCGCATATGAGTTTCATCGTTGGTCGATTTCCTATTGATATTTGAGGACTTGATTTCGAAATTCGAAAATGTAATATATAGATTGCGTGAATTGCAGGAATAAACAAATGATAATATCGATATGCGTTATGAATTCATGCAAAACCTTAGTCATACTATATCTTTTTCCTAAATGTTCACCAATAATATGAGGACAAGCTTCACTAATGTTTTTTTTACTGGTATACTGTGTCCAGTAGTTACAACTCTGCGTAGTACTTCCGCCAAGTCCTATTCTTTGCTGGTTGGGTTGAGTTCATCGTATATCCCAAGTGATATAACATAGACCACTGAGGTATGCGATGATCCCACCTCGGTCATGCGTCGCTTTAACCAACCGCAATTTTAATGAATGAATACATCACAAAGATAAAGAACAGGCATTGACAGCCATTTTTATTTTCCCTTTAATTGTGTTATTTAATGGTAAACATTATTTCTGAAATGTAATTTTTCCAGGATCTGGATTCTCATTATGCCTTAAAGGTATCTGCTGGGATAAGAATGACGTAATTCTATGAGCTGGGTGCTTAATAAATATTATTTCGTGGCATACGGGTATATTTTCAGGGAGTATAATGTAACAGTCAATAAATAGTTGGGAATTTGTAAAAGATACTTGTGTCAGTATATGGCGCAAATGAAGAGAAAATTTCGGGCAAACTTCAATTCCACAATGATGCGTAGTTCCTCTCACTGGTCATCAAATGTGAAGATATTTTTTTACGCATTCCAAAGATTGTTTCGTTTTATTAGAAAACATTCGAAATATGGGTGATGGATGACAGGTGAATGTAGTGATGATCTTAAATTATTTTGACGGTGAAATAACGGAAAAATTTTATTTTTAAGTAGAGTGAAATGCTTCCCTGAAGTAAGGTTTATAGATCTAAAAAAGCCAACTGATTAGTGGAAAATGGACTATACAGCTATGAAGTCTATGAGGCGAGTGTTAAGTATTCATTATCGTATTTTTTGTTGTCTGAAAATAATTCTAATATTCGTTGGATATACTTCAAACTTCGTTTTATTGTTCCTCTATTTTATGTTCTGATTTACATAATAGGCGTAATCTGAGTATTGTTTCCGTAAAATATATCAAATTTATATATATATATATGCATGAAATATAATGCAAATCGTAAGATATCGCGTGGGATAGGGTGACAATTTATTTTTTGAAACCATGATAATCGATAGGTATAGAACTTTTCAAAATTTCAAAATGGGTCCGACTATGATGAAATTAGAGAAAACTGAGCTTGTATGAAAGTCAAAATATGCTGCGGTGATGTTTAAATCTATACCCAGCTTCTGAGTCGGAGGTCATTTTGATTTTTTAAGGTTCGTAATACTCTGAAGTTTATATTTAACTAAAATAGGAAACAATGATGAGATTCAATGCAAAATGAAGTAACTTAACCCAAGTCCTTAAATTTTTTTAATAGAAAGTTGAGCGCAATTACTGGAAGCGAAACTAAACGCTTTGTCGTTCTTTTGATCTTTGTGGTTTTAAATTGAAGGTCTATTCATCAAAGGAAACCATGATGAGCAAGAGTTAATTATTAACCAGCGCTTTTCTATTTAGATTTAATGATGTGATCGTTAAATTGATATATGTTTGCTTTATTGCATCAAATATTTTGTCTTTTTCGTTAATTACTCAATATCTGGTAACAGTTTTTCATACGTGCCTACATGTATTCGCATTGCAGTTTCTCGAGAAGACGCTGTGAGCATGTCGTCAGTATAATTAAAAAGACACTTAAAACATTTTGTTTCAACTCATCAATGCAAAGGAGACTAGTGTAGAAGGGTACTCAGTACATAATATGTTTGTAGTGAGAATATCCATTGTTTTACCAAATGTGTATTTCGCTTAAAAGAAGTAAGAGTTAAAATCATTGTGGTGATTGTATCGATATATACATTGATGAACTGCTTGATTTTTAGGCTTCCAGTTGACCACTATTAACTGAAAATATAATAGGTCAGGCTGTAACTTAGGAAAAGAAATAAACAGAAAGTCAAAAGTTGCAATATAACAATGATAATTTCTCGCCATGTGCATGAAATTGTTTTTAATGGTGCGTAGAATGAAAGATTATTAGTTTTGAATCATGTCGTTCGTGGTTATTTCAATTAAAATGCCTTCATTTGCCCGTGCTTGACTTTAGCCCCCGGATTTTTTATTTCCCTCTTGGGTACAAAACATGTCATTTGAAAGAGGAAAACGCAATCGGATATGGAATCCCATAATGATTTCAACCGACCAATGAGCATCACTAGTAATGCTGATCTATTTGAGAAATCTGAGCGGAATTCCTTTTGATTGCGCAAAATATTTGTATATACTTTTAGTCAACTATAATACTATATTCCGCGTCTTACTTTATGATTAAATACGTAAATATTCGTAATTGTTTATATTTAGGAAATATTTCCTTTCTTAACTTCCAGAATGAAAGACAATATGAAAATGTAAAGTGAAGACTTACGTTTTGTTTCCAGCATCGACTTCTAGAAAGGTATTGAAATACTGTCATTCCATACTAAACTATTAGTAGCTTCAATGGTTTTTGCAGCGTGTATTTGAAAACGGCATTAACTTGGAAGAAAATAAGGCGAAGAAATTGACAAGGCAATGACATCAAGTGAAAATTTGGTGAACACAGTGCCCTAATGCATTGCTTCATTAGTTTTATTGCATGGATTTGGACGTGGGGGGAAGGAAGATTTTTGAACGACAGTTTATACCTGTGTGTTAAATTCAAATCGCCTTCATCTGCTTTTTTCAATTTGCTAGTAAAAATAGAATAAAATATGGATTTCCCCTATGATGATAAACAACTACTGAGTGTTTTTAGTAATGCTGATATAAAGTCGTTGATCTGAGTGGATTTCCATTATTGATTTAGTCAAATGCTGGAACTTTCTCATATTATACTATTTTTTACATTAGCCGCATGTCAATATGTCTCTGCATGTCAAGGATATGCTTAAGATTATTCCTGGAATGTAATTTTCCCAGGATCCGAATTCTCATTATGCTTTATAGGTATCCAAGGCGATAAAAATGATTTATTTCTACGTTTTTTGATGGACTACTTGGCCTACAATTTCCTTTCTCTGGACATCAGCATTTCTATTATGACATTTTTTGTTTCTTTAAAATAGTCTGGCATTAATATAATGTAACTAATGGGAATATTACTGGTGGCTAGCGGAAGATAATACAAAATGAAGTCTAATATCGAATTTAAAAAAAAAAAAAAATATTATTTCGTGGCATACGGGTATATTTTTAGGGAGTACAATGTGTCAGTCAATAGATTGTACGGAATTTTTTGTGTCAGTTAATGGCGCATATGAAGAGAAAATATCAGGCAAACTTCCATTCCACAATGATGAGTCGTTCCGCTCACTGGCCATCAAATGTGAAGAAATTTTTAACTACCTCAAGTGGTTAACGGTAAATGTCTTATTTATATGAAAGAAGCACACATTGTGCAACGTAGTAATATTCGCCAATTTTACTATTCAATGGCATTAAAATTGCCATATTAAAAACTAACCTATTCTTTCTTGGTCATTATTTTGGCAAGAGAGTTTCCTCCTGTGTTGAAAAAATATTGTGTGTGAATATATATTTTTACGCATACCATAGATTGTTTCGTTTTATTAGAAAACATTCGAAATATGGGTAATGGATGACAAGCGAATGTAGTGATGATCCTTAATTATTTTGACGGTGAAATAACGGAAAAATTTATTTTTAATGTACAGTGAAATGATTCCCTAAAGTAAGGTTTAGAGATCTAAGAAAGCCAACCGAATAGTGGAAATTGGACTATACAGCTATGAAGTCTATGAGGCGAGTGTTAAGTATTCATTATCGTATTTTTTGTTGTCTGAAAAAATTTCTAATATTCGTTGGCTATACTTCAAACTTCGTTTTATTGTTCTTCTATTTTATGTTCTGATTTACATAATAGGCGTAATCTGAGTATTGTTTACGTAAAATATATCAACTTATATATATATATATATATATGCATGAAATATAATGCAAATCGTAAGATATCGCGTGGGATAGGGTGACAATTTATTTTTTGAAACCATGATAATCGATAGGTATAGAACTTTTCAAAATTTCAAAATGGGTCCGACTATGATGAAATTAGAGAAAACTGAGCTTGTATGAAAGTCAAAATATGCTGCGGTGATGTTTAAATCTATACCCAGTTTCTGAGTTGGTGGCCATTTTGATTTTTTAAGGTTCGTAATACTCTGAAGTTCATATTTAACTAAAATAGTAAACAATGATGAGATTCTATGCAAAATGAAGTAACTTAACCCAAGTCCTAAAATTTTTTTAATAGAAAGTTGAGCGCAATTACTGGAAGTGAAACTAAAGTCTTTGTCGTTCTTTTCATCTTTGGGGTTTTAAATTGAAGGTCTATTCAGCAAAGAAGAACATGATGAGTAAGAGTTAATTATTAACTAGAGCATTTCTATTTATATTTAATGATATGATCGTTAAATTGATATATGTTTGCTTTATTGCATCAAATATTTGTCTTTTTCGTTAATTATTCAATATCTGGTAACAGTTTTTCATACGTGCCTTCATGTATTTGCATTGCAATTTCTCGAGAAGACGCTGGGAGCATGTCGTCAGAATAATAAAAAGACACGTAAAACATTTTGTTTCAACTGATCAATGCAAAGGAGACTAGTGTAGAAGGGTACTTAGTACATAATATTGTGACGGAACGTGCTGGGCGTTTGACCAAAAACCCTTTCTTTCGTCCGCCGCAGAATCTTACGGCCGGGCCGTCCCCCACTTCCCTCGTCCCTCTCAATTAGTTAAAGAAAGCCTCCCAAAGGAAGGAAGGAAGTCTTACTTCGCTTG
Organism: Pyrrhosoma nymphula; assembly: GCA_963573305.1. Lineage (NCBI taxonomy): Eukaryota > Metazoa > Arthropoda > Insecta > Odonata > Coenagrionidae > Pyrrhosoma > Pyrrhosoma nymphula. Next base: position 95,406,298 of record OY754332.1, on the reverse strand, counting down.
TGAAGTAAAAATGGGTGCCACGCATGACCGCGGTCAAGCTACTCGAATGGTAGAAGAGATTGGAAATTACTTTCTCAGGGGGAGATCTTGATAGGTAGGGACGCCTTACCCCCACGATCGCGACGTCGTACGATGCCACACGAACAGGAATACCGCGCTCTCGTTCAGGGAGAAAAAGACTCGCAGTAGCTATGAGAAATTGAACCCTTTTATTTGAACACACATGAAAAATGTACACTCTTAAATCCTAATGAGGGATGAATGCACTGGTGATTTGCGGAACATTAATGAAAATACCCAGCAATGACTGGCTTAACTATGAACTAAGGATGTAAGAGACAAAAGTTGAACAAATTAACATAAAACTGAATGAAACCCTTCAAATGATATTTACAAGCTCCTCGTCCTTTCGTTCGAAGTATAATTATGGACCTTTTGGACGGGAGAAAGTGATACAAAATAAATCAGATTAAACTGATTATCAAATCTGTGGTGAGCCCTTTTCGGCCTCTCAAAAAGTTCACGTGGGTGAAACGGTGGAGTTGGCAAATTCGTCTTCGCCACGGTTCACTGCGGGTCGACGGCGGGGAAGGGATTCACTTGACCGTTGACCGGTCTAGGTCAGGGGTAGATGTGATCAGTACTTAGGCTTTGTAGAGGTGCTTGGTGCATGTCCGGAGAAGCGTGGGTTTCCCGGCCCTGGGGTGAGAAGGTATCGGCACCTGGCTCGGCCCGACCTTCGTCGTCCTCTTAGAGCCAACGGGGAAATTATTCTTCCGCCGCGGGGTCGTTCGTTGGATGGGATGTCTTTCCTCCCATGCGACGACTTTTCCGCAGACTCTCCTCTCCGGTTCCACACCTTATGGCTGCCTCGATTAAGCACGACTGTCCTTCCGCCTGCCTCGAGCTGTCATGCCCGTGTGTCTCCCTCGAGCTCTCTTGTCCGTCTGCCTTGACGGCTGCCTGTCGTCGTTCTCCCTCCTTTTACCTAGTCATGTGTTTACTCATCATACCCTTACACCAAAAAACAATTGATACTTGATATTTACAAAACCTTGGGCGGCAGGTTCAAATTGCCGAGCGAGCCGTTTCCTCCATGATCGCCAGCCTAGGATCTCCTCAGCGACGCGTCATTAAAAAAAAGAGAATCACGCCAACACGAGCGGACTGTTACAATATGTTTGTATTGAAAATATCCATTGTTTTACCTAATGTGTATTTCGCTTATAAGAAGTAAGAGTTAAAATCATTGTGGTAATTGTATCGATATATACTTTGAGGAACTGCTTGATTTTTAGGCCTCCAGTTGACCACTATTATATGAAAATATAATAGGTCAGGCTGTAACTTAGGTAAAGAAATAAACAGAAAGTCAAAAGTTGCAATTTTACAATGATAATTTCTCGCCATGTGCATGAAATTGTTTTTAATGGTGCGTAGACTGAAAGATTATTAGTTTTGAATCATGTCGTATGTGGTTATTTCAATGAAAATGCCTTCATTTGCCCGTGCTTGACTTTAGCCACCGGATTTTTTATTTCCCTCTTGGGTACAAAACATGTCATTTGAAAGAGGAAAACGCAATCGGATATGGAATCCCATAATGATTTCAACCGACCAATGAGCATCACTAGTAATGCTGATCTATTTGAGAAATCTGAGCGGAATTCCTTTTGATTGCGCAAAATATTTGTATATACTTTTAGTCAACTATAATACTATATTCCGCGTCTTACTTTATGATTAAATACGTAAATATTCGTAATTGTTTATATTTAGGAAATATATCCTTTCTTAACTTCCAGAATGAAAGACAATATGAAAATGTAAAGTGGAGACTTACGTTTTGTTTCCAGCATCGACTTCTAGAAAGGTATTGAAATACTGTCATTCCATACTAAACTATTAGTAGCTTCAATGGTTTTTGCAGCGTGTATTTGAAAACGGCATTAACTTGGAAGAAAATAAGGCGAAGAAATTGACAAGGCAATGACATCAAGTGAAAATTTGGTGAACACAGTGCCCTAATGCATTGCTTCATTAGTTTTATTGCATGGATTGGGACGTGGGGGGAAGGAAGATTTTTGAACGACAGTTTATACCTGTGTGTTAAATTCAAATCGCCTTCATCTGCTTTTTTCAATTTGCTAGTAAAAATAGAATAAAATATGGATTTCCTCTATGATGATAAACAACTACTGAGTGTTTTTAGTAATGCTGATGTAAAGTCGTTGATCTGAGTGGATTTCCATTATTGATTTAGTCAAATGCTGGAACTTTCTCATATTATACTATTTTTTACATTAGCCGCATGTCAATATGTCTCTGCATGTCAAGAATATGCTTAAGATTATTCATGGAATGTAATTTTCCCAGGATCCGAATTCTCATTATGCTTTATAGGTATCCAAGGCGTTAAAAATGATTTATTTCTACGTTTTTTGATGGACTACTTGGCCTACAATTTCCTTTCTCTGGACATCAGCATTTCTATTATGACATTTTTTGTTTCTTTAAAATAGTCTGGCATTAATATAATGTAACTAATGGGAAGATTACTGGTGGCTAGCGGAAGATAATACAAAATGAAGTCTAATATCGAATTTTTAAAAATAAATATTATTTCGTGGCATACGGGTATATTTTCAGGGAGTACAATGTGTCAGTCAATAGATTGTAGGGAAATTTTTGCGTCAGTTAATGGCGCATATGAAGAGAAAATATCAGGCAAACTTCCATTCCACAATGATGAGTCGTTCCCCTCACTGGCCATCAAATGTGAAGAAATTTTTAACTACTTCAAGTGGTTAACGCTAGATGTCTTATTTATATGAAAGACGCACACATTGTACAACGTAGTAATATTCGCCAATTTTACTATTCAATGGCATTAAAATTGCCATATTAAAACCTAACCTATTCTTTCTTGGTCATTATTTTGGCAAGAGAGTTTCCCCCTGTGTTGAAAAAATATCGTGTGTGAATATATATTTTTAGGCATACCATAGATTGTTTCGTTTTATTAGAAAACATTCGAAATATGGGTGATGGATGACAAGCGAATGTAGTGATGATCTTAAATTATTTTGACGGTGAAATAACGGAAAAATTTATTTTTAATGTACAGTGAAATGATTCCCTAAAGTAAGGTTTAGAGATCTAAGAAAGCCAACCGAATAGTGGAAATTGGACTATACAGCTATGAAGTCTATGAGGCGAGTGTTAAGTATTCATTATCGTATTTTTTGTTGTCTGAAAAAATTTCTAATATTCGTTGGCTATACTTCAAACTTCGTTTTATTGTTCCTCTATTTTATGTTCTGATTTACATAATAGGCGTAATCTGAGTATTGTTTACGTAAAATATATCAACTTTATATATATATATATGCATGAAATATAATGCAAATCGTAAGATATCGCGTGGGATAGGGTGACAATTTTTTTTTGAAACCATGATAATCGATAGGTATAGAACTTTTCAAAATTTCAAAATGGGTCCGACTATGATGAAATTAGAGAAAACTGAGCTTGTATGAAGGTCAAAATATGCTGCGGTGATGTTTAAATCTATACCCAGCTTCTGAGTCGGAGGCCATTTTGATTTTTTAAGGTTCGTAATACTCTGAATTTCATATTTAACTAAAATAGTAAACAATGATGAGATTCTATGCAAAATGAAGTAACTTAACCCAAGTCCTAAAATTTTTTTAATAGAAAGTTGAGCGCAATTACTGGAAGTGAAACTTAAGTCTTTGTCGTTCTTTTCATCTTTGGGGTTTTAAATTGAAGGTCTATTCAGCAAAGAAGAACATGATGAGTAGGAGTTAATTATTAACCAGAGCATTTCTATTTATATTTAATGATATGATCGTTAAATTGATATATGTTTGCTTTATTGCATTAAATATTTTGTCTTTTTCGTTAATTACGCAATATCTGGTAACAGTTTTTCATACGTGCCTACATGTATTCGCATTGCAGTTTCTCGAGAAGACGCTGGGAGCATGTCGTCAGTATAATTAAAAAGACATTTAAAACATTTTGATTCAACTGATCAATGTAAAGGAGACTAGTGTCGAAGGGTACTTAGTACATAATATGTTTGTATTGAAAATATCCATTGTTTTACCTAATGTGTATTTCGCCTATAAGAAGTAAGAGTTATAATTATTGTGGTGATTGTATCGATATATACTTTGAGGAACTGCTTGATTTTTAGGCCTCCAGATGACCACTATTATTAACTGAAAATATAATAGGTCAGGCTGTAACTTATGAAAAGATATAAACAGAAAGTCAAAAGTTGCAATTTTACAATGATAATTTCTCGTCATGTGCATGAAATTGTTTTTAATGGTGCGTAGACTGAAAGATTATTAGTTTTGAATCATGTCGTTTGTGGTTATTTCAAGGAAAATGCCTTCATTTGCCCGTGCTTGACTTTAGACCCGGATTTTTTATTTCCCTCTTGGGTACAAAACATGTCATTTGAAAGAGGAAAACGCAATCGGATATGGAATCCCATAATGATTTCAACCGACCAATGAGCATCACTAGTAATGCTGATCTATTTGAGAAATCTGAGCGGAATTCCTTTTGATTGCGCATAATATTTGTATATACTTTTAGTCAACTATAATACTATATTCCGTGTCTTACTTTATGAGTTAATACGTTAATATTCGTAATTGTTTATATTTAGGAAATATTTCCTTTCTTAACTTCCAGAAGGAAAGACAATATGAAAATGTAAAGTGAAGACTTACGTTTTGTTTCCAGCATCGACTTCTAGAAAGGTATTGAAATACTGTCATTCCATACTAAACTATTAGTAGCTTCAATGGTTTTTGCAGCGTGTATTTGAAAACGGCATTAACTTGGAAGAAAATAAGGCGAAGAAATTGACAAGGCAATGACATCAAGTGAAAATTTGGTGAACACAGTGCCCTAATGCATTGCTTCATTAGTTTTATTGCATGGATTGGGACGTGGGGGGAAGGAAGATTTTTGAACGACAGTTTATACCTGTGTGTTAAATTCAAATCGCCTTCATCTGCTTTTTTCAATTTGCTAGTAAAAATAGAATAAAATATGGATTTCCTCTATGATGATAAACAACTACTGAGTGTTTTTAGTAATGCTGATATAAAGTCGTTGATCTGAGTGGATTTCCATTATTGATTTAGTCAAATGCTGGAACTTTCTCATATTATACTATTTTTTACATTAGCCGCATGTCATTGTCTCTGCATGTCAAGGATATGCTAAAGATTATTCCTGGAATGTAATTTTCCCAGGATCCGAATTCTCATTATGCTTTTTAGGTATCCAAGGCGATAAAAATAATTTATTTCTACGTTTCTTGATGGACTACTTGGCCTACAATTTCTTTTCTCTGGACATCAGCATTTCTATTATGACATTTTTTGTTTCTTTAAAATAGTCTGGCATTAATATAATGTAACTAATGGGAAGATTACTGGTGGCTAGCGGAAGATAATACAAAATGAAGTCTAATATCGAATTTTTAAAAATAAATATTATTTCGTGGCATACGGGTATATTTTCAGGGAGTACAATGTGTCAGTCAATAGATAGTAGGGAATTTTTTTATGTCAGTTTATGGCGCATATGAAGAGAAAATATCAGGCAAACTTCCATTTCACAATGATGAGTCGTTCCCCTCACTGGCCATCAAATGTGAAGAAATTTTTAACTACTTCAAGTGGTTAACGCTAGATGTCTTATTTATATGAATGACGCACACATTGCACAACGTTGTAATATTCGCCAATTTTACTATTCAATGGCATTAAAATTGCCATATTTAAAACTAACCTATTCTTTCTTGGTCATTATTTTGGCAAGAGAGTTTCCTCCTGTGTTGAAAAAATATCGTGTGTGAATATATATTTTTACGCATAACATAGATTGTATCGTTTTATTAGAAAACATTCGAAATATGGGTTATGGATGACAAGCGAATGTAGTGATTAACCTAAATTATTTTGACGGTGGAATAACGGAAAAATTTTATTTTAATGTAGAGTGAAATGCTTCCCTGAAGTAAGGTTTATAGATCTAAGAAAGCCAAACGAATAGTGGAAATTGGACTAAACAGCTATGAAGTCTATGAGGCGAGTGTTAAGTATTCATTATCGTATTTTTTGTTGTCTGAAAATAATTCTAATATTCGTTGGATACACTTCAAACTTCGTTTTATTGTTCCTCTATTTTATGTTCTGATTTACATAATAGGTGTAATCTGAGTTTTGTTTACGTAAAATATATCAACTACATATATATATATGCATGGAGTATAATGCAAATCGTAAGATATCGCGTGGGATAGGGTGACAATTTGTTTTTTGAAACCATGATATTCGATAGGTATAGAACTTTCAAAAATTTCAAAATGGGTCCGACTATGATGAAATTAGAGAAAACTGAGCTTGTATGAAAGTCAAAATATGCTGCGGTGATGTTTAAATCTATACCCAGCTTCTGAGTTTGAGGTCATTTTGATTTTTTAAAGTTCGTAATACTCTGAAGTTCATATATAACTAAAATAGTAAACAATGATGAGATTCAATGCAAAATGAAATAACTTAACCCAAGTCCTAGAATTTTTTTAATAGAAAGTTGAGCGCAATTACTGGAAGTGAAACTAAAGTCTTTGTCGCTCTTTTCATCTTTGGGGTTTTAAATTGAAGGTCTATTCAGCAAAGAAGAACATGATGAGTAAGAGTTAATTAATTACTAGAGCATTTCTATTTAGATTTAATGATATGATCGTTAAATTGATATATGTTTGCTTTATTGCATCAAATATTTTGTCTTTTTCGTTAATTACTCAATATCTGGTAAGAACAGTTTATCATACGTGCATTCATGTATTCGCATTGCAGTTTCTCGAGAAGACACTGGGAGCATGTCGTCAGTATAATTAAAAAGACACTTAAAACATTTTGTTTCAACTGATCAATGCAAAGGAGACTAGTGTCGAAGGGTACTTAGTACATAATATGTTTGTATTAAAAATATCCATTGTTTTACCTAATGTGTATTTCGCTTATAAGAAGTAAGAGTTAAAATCATTGTGGTGATTGTATCGATATATTCTTTGAGGAACTGCTTGATTTTTAGGCCTCCAGTTGACCACTATTATCTGAAAATATAATAGGTCAGGCTGTAACTTAGGAAAAGAAATAAACAGAAAGTCAAAAGTTGCAATTTTACATTGATAATTTCTCGCCGTGTGCATGAAATTGTTTTTAATGGTGCGTAGAATGAAAGATTATTAGTTTTGAATCATGTCGTTCGTGGTTATTTCAATGAAAATGCCTTCATTTGCCCGTGCTTGACTTTAGCCCCCGGATTTTTTATTTCCCTCTTGGGTACAAAACATGTCCTTTGAAAGAGGAAAACGCAATCGGATATGGAATCCCATAATGATTTCAACCGACCAATGAGCATCACTAGTAATGCTGATCTATTTGAGAAATCTGAGCGGAATTCCTTTTGATTGCGCAAAATATTTGTATATACTTTTAGTCAACTATAATACTATATTCCGCGTCTTACTTTATGATTAAATACGTAAATATTCGTAATTGTTTATATTTAGGAAATATTTCCTTTCTTAACTTCCAGAATGAAAGACAATATGAAAATGTAAAGTGAAGACATACGTTTTGTTTCCAGCATCGACTTCTAGAAAGGTATTGAAATACTGTCATTCCATACTAAACTATTAGTAACTTCAATGGTTTTTGCAGCGTGTATTTGAAAACGGCATTAACTTGGAAGAAAATAAGGCGGAGAAATTGACAAGGCAATGACATCAAATGAAAATTTGGTGAACACAGTGCCCTAATGCATTGCTTCATTAGTTTTATTGCATGGATTGGGACGTGGGGGGAAGGAAGATTTTTGAACGACAGTTTATACCTGTGTGTTAAATTTAAATCGCCTTCATCTGCTTTTTTCAATTTGCTAGTAAAAATAGAATAAAATATGGATTTCCTCTATGATGATAAACAACTACTGAGTGTTTTTAGTAATGCTGATGTAAAGTCGTTGATCTGAGTGGATTTCCATTATTGATTTAGTCAAATGCTGGAACTTTTTCATATTATACTATTTTTTACATTAGCCGCATGTCAATATGTCTCTGCATGTCAAGGATATGCTTATGATTATTCCTGGAATGTAATTTTCCCAGGATCCGAATTCTCATTATGCTTTATAGGTATCCAAGGCGTTAAAAATAATTTATTTCTACGTTTTTTGATGGACTACTTGGCCTACAATTTCCTTTCTCTGGACATCAGCATTTCTATTATGACATTTTTTGTTTCTTTAAAATAGTCTGGCATTAATATAATGTAACTAATGGGAAGATTACTGGTGGCTAGCGGAAGATAATACAAAATGAAGTCTAATATCGAATTTTTAAAAATAAATATTATTTCGTGGCATACGGGTATATTTTCAGGGAGTACAATGTGTCCGTCAATAGATAGTAGGGAATTTTTTTTGTCAGTTAATGGCGCATATGAAGAGAAAATATCAGGCAAACTTCCATTCCACAATGATGAGTCGTTCCCCTCACTGGCCATCAAATGTGAAGAAATTTTTAACTACTTCAAGTGGTTAACGCTAGATGTCTTATTTTTATGAATGACGCACACTTTGTACAACGTAGTAATATTCGCAAATTTTACTATTCATTGGCTTTAAAATTGCCATATTAAAAACTAACCTATTCTTTCTTGGTCAATATTTTGGCAAGAGAGTTTCATCCTGTGTTGAAAAAATATGGTGTGTGAATATATATTTTACGCATACCATAGATTGTTTCGTTTTATTAGAAAACATTTGAAATATGGGTGATGGATGACAAGCGAATGTAATGATGATCTTAAATTATTTTGACGGTGAAATAACGGAAAAATTTTATTTTAATGTAGAGTGAAATGCTTCCCTGAAGTAAGGTTTATAGATCTAAGAAAGCCAACCGAATAGTGGAAATTGGACTATACAGCAATGAAGTCTATGAGGCGAGTGTTAAGTATTCATTATCGTATTTTTTGTTGTCTGAAAATAATTCTAATATTCGTTTTCTATACTTCAAATTTCGTTTCATTGTTCCTCTATTTTATATTCTGATTTACATAATAGGCGTAATCTGAGTATTGTTTACGTAAAATATATCAACTTTATATATATATGCATGAAATATAATGCAAATCAAAAGATATCGCGTGGGATAGGGTGACAATTTATTTTTGGAAACCATGATAATCGATAGGTATAGAACTTTCAAAAATTTCAAAATGGGTCCGACTATGATGAAATTAGAGAAAACTGAGCTTGTATGAAAGTCAAAATATGCTGCGGTGATGTTTAAATCTATACCCAGCTTCTGAGTCGGAGGTCATTTTGATTTTTTAAGGTTCGTAATACTCTGAAGTTCATATTTAATTAAATAGTAAGCAATGATGAGATTCTATGCAAATTGAAGTAACTTAACCCAAGTCCTAAAATGTTTTTAATAGAAAGTTGAGCGCAATTACTGGAAGTGAAACTAAAGTCTTTGTCGTTCTTTTCATCTTTGGGGTTTTAAATTGAAGGTCTATTCAGCAAAGAAGAACATGATGAGTAAGAGTTAATTATTAGCCAGCGCATTTCTATTTATATTTAATGACATGATCGTTAAATTGATATGTTTGCTTTATTGCATTAAATATTTTATCTTTTTCGTTAATTACTCAATATCTGGTAAGAACAGTTTATCATACGTGCCTTCATGTATTCGCGTTGAAGTCGCTCGAGAAGACGCTGGGAGCATATCGTCAGTATAATTAAAAAGACACTTAAAACATTTTGTTTCAACTGATCAATGCAAAGGAGACTAGTGTAGAAGGGTACTTAGTACATAATATGTTTGTATTGAAAATATGCATTGTTTTACCTAATGTGTATTTCGCTTATAAGAAGTAACAGTTAAAATCCATGTGGTGATTGTATCGATATAAACTTTGAGGAACTGCTTGATTTTAAGGCTTCCAGTTGACCACTATTATCTGAAAATATAATAGGTCATGCTGTAACTTAGGAAAAGAAATAAACAGAAAGTCAAAAGTTGCAATTTAACAATGATAATTTCTCGCCATGTGCATGAAATTGTTTTTAATGTTTCGTAGAATGAAAGAATATTAGTTTTGAATCATGTCGTTCGTGGTTATTTCAATGAAAATGCCTTCATTTGCCCGTGCTTGACTTTAGCCCCTGGATTTTTTATTTCCCTCTTGGGTACAAAACATGTCATTTGAAAGAGGAAAACGCAATCGGATATGGAATCCCATAATGATTTCAACCGACCAATGAGCATCACTAGTAATGGTGATCTATTTGAGAAATCTGAGCGGAATTCCTTTTGATTGCGCAAAATATTTGTATATACTTTTAGTAACTATAATACTATATTCCGCGTCTTACTTTATGAGTTAATACGTAAATATTCGTAATTGTTTATATTTAGGAAATATTTCCTTTCTTAACTTCCAGAATGAAAGACAATATGAAAATGTAAAGTGGAGACTTACGTTTTGTTTCCAGCATCGACTTCTAGAAAGGTATTGAAATACTGTCATTCCATACTAAACTATTAGTAGCTTCAATGGTTTTTGCAGCGTGTATTTGAAAACGGCATTAACTTGGAAGAAAATAAGGCGAAGAAATTGACAAGGCAATGACATCAAGTGAAAATTTGGTGAACACAGTGCCCTAATGCATTGCTTCATTAGTTTTATTGCATGGATTGGGACGTGGGGGGAAGGAAGATTTTTGAACGACAGTTTATACCTGTGTGTTAAATTCAAATCGCCTTCATCTGCTTTTTTCAATTTGCTAGTAAAAATAGAATAAAATATGGATTTCCTCTATGATGATAAACAACTACTGAGTGTTTTTAGTAATGCTGATGTAAAGTCGTTGATCTGAGTGGATTTCCATTATTGATTTAGTCAAATGCTGGAACTTTCTCATATTATACTATTTTTTACATTAGCCGCATGTCAATATGACTCTGCATGTCAAGGATATGCTTAAGATTATTCCTGGAATGTAATTTTCCCAGGATCCGAATTCTCATTATGCTTTATAGGTATCCAAGGCGTTAAAAATGATTTATTTCTACGTTTTTTGATGGACTACTAGGCCTACAATTTCCTTTCTCTGGACATCAGCATTTCTATTATGACATTTTTTGTTTCTTTAAAATAGTCTGGCATTAATATAATGTAACTAATGGGAAGATTACTGGTGGCTAGCGGAAGATAATACAAAATGAAGTCTAATATTGAATTTTTTAAAATAAATATTATTTCGTGTCATACGGGTATATTTTCAGGGAGTACAATGTGTCCGTCAATAGATAGTAGGGAAATTTTTTTTGTCAGTTAATGGCGCATATGAAGAGAAAATATCAGGCAAACTTCCTTTCCACAATGATGAGTCGTTCCCCTCACTGGCCATCAAATGTGAAGAAATTTTTAACTACTTCAAGGGGTTAACGCTAGATGTCTTATTTTTATGAATGACGCACACATTGTACAACGTAGTAATATTCGCCAATTTTACTATTCATTGGCATAAAAATTGCCATATTAAAAACTAACCTATTCTTTCTTGGTCAATATTTTGGCAAGAGAGTTTCATCCTGTGTTGTAAAAATATGGTGTGTGAATATATATTTTACGCATACCATAGATTGTTTCGTTTTATTAGAAAACATTCGAAATATGGGTGATGGATGACAAGCGAATGTAGTGATGATCTTAAATTATTTTGACGGTGAAATAACGGAAAAAACTTAATTTTAACGTAGAGTGAAATGCTTCCCTGAAGTAAGGTTTATAGATCTAAGAAAGCCAACCGAATAGTGGAAATTGGACTATACAGCTATGAAGTCTATGAGGCGAGTGTTAAGTATTCATTATCGTATTTTTCGTTGTCTGAAAATAATTCCAATATTCGTTAGATATACTTCAAACTTCGTTTTATTGTTCCTCTGTTTTATGTTCTGATTTACATAATAGGCGTAATCGTAGTATTGTTTACGTCAAATATATCAACTTTATATATATATATATATATATTTATATATATATATATATATAAAGTTGATATATTTTACGTAAACAATACTACGATTACGCCTATTATGTAAATCAGAACATAAAACAGAACAGAACATATATATATATATATATATGTTCTCACAAACCTTGCCCGATTTGTCCTCGAAAAAAATGCCTTCTCCTTCAGAGATCAAATCTTTTTGCAAACCCAGGGTACAGCTATGGGCACAAGAATGGCTCCTTCATACGCCAATTTGTTCATGGGCCAGTTGGAGGAAATATTTCTCTCCTCACAACCCCTCAAACCGATATTCTGGGTCCGATTCATTGATGATATCTTCCTAATTTGGACTCACGGACCCGAATCCCTCTCTTCCTTCATTTCCGATCTAAATTCCACATCCTCTATTTCTTTCACTTCTACCTCCTCCTGCACCCACATAACTTTCCTAGATACTGAAATTTCCCTGTCTAATAACAAGTTTTTGACGTCCTTGCACATTAAACCAACCAATAATCAACAATATCTCCATTTCGACAGCTGCCATCCCTATCATACTAAAAGTGCCATTCCATTTTCCCTGTCTATTCGCGTGCACCGCATCTGTAACTCCCAAAACTCCCTTGACCATCACCTAGCCAATATTAAAACTGCCCTCCTTAAACGTGGATATCCCTCCTCTCTCCTTGAGCGACGCATCTTACCTTCCACCACGCCCTATGCTCCACCCCCTAAAACTACCACTAAATCGCCCTTGAACCTTTGCACTACCTTCGTTCCGGGACTTCATAAGGCAAACCTTGTCCTTAAGTCGCTTTTCCCCATTCTGCACGACAGTCCCCTTACTGCTGACTTAATTCCCAAATGTCCCACTATCACTTTCAAAAGACCAGCAAACCTAAAATGTATTCTACGTCCCTCCAAACCCACTCCCACTTTGATTCCTCCCAAAGATCCCGGTTCATTTCCCTGCCATAGACCCAGGTGCAAAACTTGCCCTTTAATTCGAAATATTTCAGTGTTCCAAAGTCCCAATACCCCAATCCCGTTTCCCATTTCCTCCCATGGCAGCTGCATATCCTCCAATGTAGTTTACCTTTTGCAGTGTAATAAGTGCCCCGCCTTCTACATCGGTGAAACATCCACGCCCCTATCTATCCGTATGAACGGCCACCGAGCTTCCCCTCCCCACTTCCCTGTCCCTAGGCACGCCTCAAAACATGGACTCCAATTCGACTCATGCTTTTCTCTTTCCGTCCTCAATACCCTTCCCGCCAATACTTCGAACACACAGCTGAGAAATACTGAGATGTCCGTGATCTGGTTTTGTAAAGCTTTTTCCCCACCCGGAATCAATGTATTGCATTAATCCCATGAATACCTCTGCCCCCTATTGTCACAATTATAATTTTCCTCTGCCTTGCAACACTGTTGCATTTCTCACTCTTCAAGAACTCCTCCCTACTTCAAAATTTTCCTTTGATTAGCTGACACAACATTGTCACATTAAATACCCCTTCCAGTTCCCCTCCCCACACTCCATTTCTCCCCCCCTTAGTCACTGACCCTCAATATTTAGTGCCCTCAGTATTGCAACATTGTTATAATTCTCCCTGCTTGAAACTTCTCTCATCCAAAAACAGCCAGGTGCAATATTGTTCCCTCTTAGTTCCCCTCCCCTCCTAGTTCCCCTCCCCTCCTTCATTTCCTCCCCTACCTTCCCCTTCCCCAGGGCAGTACTAACTGCTCACTTCTAGAGCTGACGAAGGACCAACTGGTTCGAAACGTTCCCGTAAGAACGAATTCTTTATCTTTTCCTCTTTCTCCTACCTCCTGTAAGTTTGAATTTATATATTTGTGGCCAATTGGCGAAAACTTCCAAAGATTATATATATATATATATATATGTATATATATATATATATATATATATATGCATGAAATATAATGCAAATCGTAAGATATTGCGTGGGATAGGGTGACAATTTATTTTTTTAAACCATTGTAATCGATAGGTATAGAACTTTTCAAAATTTCAAAATGGGTCCGACTATGATGAAATTAGAGAAAACTGAGGTTGTATGAAAGTCAAAATATGCTGCGGTGATGTTTAAATCTATACCCAGCTTCTGAGTCGGAGGTCATATTGATTTTTTAAGGTTCGTAATACTCTGAAGTTCATATTTAACTAAAATAGTAAACAATGATGAGATTCTATGCAAAATTAAGTAACTTAACCCAAGTCGTAAAATTTTATTAAAAGAATGTTGAGGGCAATTACTGGAAGTGAAACTATACGCTTTGTCGTTCTTTTGATCTTTGTGGTTTTAAATTGAAGGACTATTCATCAAAGGAAACCATGATGAGTAAGAGTTAATTATTAACTAGCGCATTTCTATTTAGATTTAATGATATGATCGTTAAATTGATATATGTTTGCTTTATTGAATCAAAAATTTTGTCGTTTTCGTTAATTACTCAATATCTGGTAACAGTTTTTCATACACTCCTTCAAGTATTCGCATTGCAGTTTCTCGAGAAGACGCTGGGAGCATGTCGTCAGTATAATTAAAAAGACACCTTAAACATTTTGTTTCAACTGATCAATGCAAAGGAGACTAGTGTAGAAGGGTACTTAGTACATAATATGTTTGTATTGAAAATATCCATTGTTTTACCTAATGTGTATTTCGCTTATAAGAAGTAACAGTTTAAATCGTTGTGGTGATTGTATCGATATATACTTTGAGGAACTGCTTGATTTTTAGGCCTACAGTTGACCACAATTATCTGAAAATATAATAGGTCATGCTGTAACTTAGGAAAAGAAATAAACAGAAAGTCAAAAGTTGCAATTTAACAATGATAATTTCTCGCCATGTGCATGAAATTGTTTTTAATGGTGCGTAGAATGAAAGAATATTAGTTTTTGAATCATGTCGTTCGTGGTTATTTCAATGAAAATGCCTTCATTTGCCCGTGCTTGACTTTAGCCCCTGGATTTTTTATTTCCCTCTTGGGTACAAAACATGTCATTTGAAAGAGGAAAACGCAATCGGATATGGAATCCCATAATGATTTCAACCGACCAATGAGCATCACTAGTAATGCTGATCTATTTGAGAAATCTGAGCGGAATTCCTTTTGATTGCGCAAAATATTTGTATATAGTTTTAGTAACTATAATACTATATTCCGCGTCTTACTTATGAGTTAATACGTAAATATTCGTAATTGTTTATATTTAGGAAATATTTCTTTTCTTAACTTCCAGAATGAAAGACAATATGAAAATGTAAAGTGAAGACATACGTTTTGTTTCCAGCATCGACATCTAGAAAGGTATTGAAATACTGTCATTCCATACTAAACTATTAGTAGCTTCAATGGTTTTTGCAGCGTGTATTTGAAAACGGCATTAATTTGGAAGAAAATAAGGCGAAGAAATTGACAAGGCAATGACAGCAAGTGAAAATTTGGTAAACACAGTGCCCTAATTCATTGCTTCATTAGTTTTATTGCATGGATTGGCCCGGGGGGGGGAAGGAAGATTTTTAAAGACAGTTTATACCTGTGTTAAATTCAAATCCACTTCATCTGCTTTTTTCAATTTGCTAGTAAAAATAGAATAAAATATGGATTTCCTCTATGATGATAAACAACTACTGAGTGTTTTTAGTAATGCTGATGTAAAGTCGTTGATCTGAATGGATTTCCATTATTGATTTAGTCAAATGCTGGAACTTTTTCATATAATACTATTTTTTACATTAGCCGTATGTCAATGTCTCTGCATGTCAAGGATATGCTCCACATTATTCTTGGAATGTAATTTTCCCAGGATCCGAATTCTCAATATGCTTTATAGGTATCCAAGGCGGTAAAAATGATTTATTTCTACGTTTTTTGATGGACTACTTGGCCTACAATTTCCTTTCTCTGGACATCAGCATTTCTATTATGACATTTTTTGTTTCTTTAAAATAGTCTGGCATTAATATAATGTAACTAATGGGAAGATTACTGGTGGCTAGCGGAAGATAATACAAAATGAAGTCTAATATCGAATTTTTAAAAATAAATATTATTTCTTGGCATACGGGTATATTTTCAGGGAGTACAATGTGTCAGACAATAGATAGTAGGGAATTTTTTTATGTCAGTTAATGGCGCATATGAAGAGAAAATATCAGGCAAACTTCCATTCCACAATGATGAGTCGTTCCCCTCTCTGGCCATCAAATGTGAAGAAATTTTTAACTACTTCAAGTGGTTAACGCTAGATGTCTTATTTATATGAATGACGCACACATTGTACAACGTAGTAATATTCGCCAATTTTACTATTCATTGGCATTAAAATTGCCATATTAAAAACTAACCTATTCTTTCTTGGTCATTATTTTGGCAAGAGAGTTTCCTCCTGTGTTGAAAAAATATCGGGTGTGAATATATATTTTTAGGCATACCATAGATTGTATCGTTTTATTAGAAAACATTCGAAATATGGGTGATGGATGACAAGCGAATGTAGTGATGATCTTAAATTATTTTGACGGTGAAATAACGGAAAAATTTTATTTTAATGTAGAGTGAAATGCTTCCCTGAAGTAAGGTTTATAGATCTAAGAAAGCCAACCGAATAGTGGAAATTGGACTATACAGCAATGAAGTCTATGAGGCGAGTGTTAAGTATTCATTATCGTATTTTTCGTTGTCTGAAAATAATTCTAATATTCGTTGGCTATACTTCAAACTTCGTTTTATTGTTCCTCTATTTTATGTTCTGATTTACATAATAGGTGTAATCTGAGTTTTGTTTACGTAAAATATATCAACTACATATATATATATGCATGGAGTATAATGCAAATCGTAAGATATCGCGTGGGATAGGGTGACAATTTGTTTTTTGAAACCATGATATTCGATAGGTATAGAACTTTCAAAAATTTCAAAATGGGTCCGACTATGATGAAATTAGAGAAAACTGAGCTTGTATGAAAGTCAAAATATGCTGCGGTGATGTTTAAATCTATACCCAGCTTCTGAGTCGGAGGTCATTTTGATTTTTTAAGGTTCGTAATACTCTGAAGTTCATATTTAACTAAAATAGTAAACAATGATGAGATTCAATGCAAAATGAAATAATTTAAACCAAGTCCTAGAATTTTTTTAATAGAAAGTTGAGCGCAATTACTGGAAGTGAAACTAAAGTCTTTGTCGCTCTTTTCATCTTTGGGGTTTTAAATTGAAGGTCTATTCAGCAAAGAAGAACATGATGAGTAAGAGTTAATTATTAGCTAGCGCATTTCTATTTATATTTAATGACATGATCGTTAAATTGATATATGTTTGCTTTATTGAATCAAAAATTTTGTCGTTTTCGTTAATTACTCAATATCTGGTAACAGTTTTTCATACACTCCTTCAAATATTCGCATTGCAGTTTCTCGAGAAGACGCTGGGAGCATGTCGTCAGTATAACTAAAAAGACACCTTAAATATTTTGTTTCAACTGATCAATGCAAAGGAGACTAGTGTAGAAGGGTACTTAGTACATAATATGTTTGTATTGAAAATATCCATTGTTTTACCTAATGTGTATTTCGCTTACAAGAAGTAACAGTTTAAATCGTTGTGGTGATTGTATCGATATATACTTTGAGGAACTGCTTGATTTTTAGGCCTACAGTTGACCACTATTATCTGAAAATATAATAGGTCATGCTGTAACTTAGGAAAAGAAATAAACGGAAAGTCAAAAGTTGCAATTTAACAATGATAATTTCTCGCCATGTGCATGAAATTGTTTTTAATGGTGCGTAGAATGAAAGAATATTAGTTTTGAATCATGTCGTTCGTGGTTATTTCAATGAAAATGCCTTCATTTGCCCGTGCTTGACTTTAGCCCCCGGATTTTTTATTTCCCTCTTGGGTACAAAACATGTCATTTGAAAGAGGAAAACGCAATCGCATATGGAATCCCATAATGATTTCAACCGACCAATGAGCATCACTAGTAATGCTGATCTATTTGAGAAATCTGAGCGGAATTCCTTTTGATTGCGCAAAATATTTGTATATACTTTTAGTCAACTATAATACTATATTCCGCGTCTTACTTTATGATTAAATACGTAAATATTCGTAATTGTTTATATTTAGGAAATATTTCCTTTCTTAACTTCCAGAATGAAAGACAATATGAAAATGTAAAGTGAAGACATACGTTTTGTTTCCAGCATCGACTTCTAGAAAGGTATTGAAATACTGTCATTCCATACTAAACTATTAGTAACTTCAATGGTTTTTGCAGCGTGTATTTGAAAACGGCATTAACTTGGAAGAAAATAAGGCGAAGAAATTGACAAGGCAATGACATCAAGTGAAAATTTGGTGAACACAGTGCCCTAATGCATTGCTTCATTAGTTTTATTGCATGGATTGGGACGTGGGGGGAAGGAAGATTTTTGAACGACAGTTTATACCTGTGTGTTAAATTCAAATCGCCTTCATCTGCTTTTTTCAATTTGCTAGTAAAAATAGAATAAAATATGGATTTCCCCTATGATGATAAACAACTACTGAGTGTTTTTAGTAATGCTGATATAAAGTCGTTGATCTGAGTGGATTTCCATTATTGATTTAGTCAAATGCTGGAACTTTCTCATATTATACTATTTTTTACATTAGCCGCATGTCAATATGTCTCTGCATGTCAAGGATATGATTATTCCTGGAATGTAATTTTCCCAGGATCCGAATTCTCTTTATGCTTTATAGGTATCCAAGGCGATAAAAATGATTTATTTCTACGTTTTTTTATGGACTACTTGGCCTACAATTTCCTTTCTCTGGACATCAGCATTTCTATTATGACATTTTTTGTTTCTTTAAAAATAGTCTGGCATTAATATAATGTAACTAATGGGAAGATTACTGTTGACTAGCGGAAGATAATACAAAATGAAGTCTAATATCGAATTTTTAAAAATAAATATTATTTCGTGGCATACGGGTATATTTTCAGGGAGTACAATGTGTCCGTCAATAGATAGTAGGGAATTTTTTTTGTCAGTTAATGGCGCATATGAAGAGAAAATATCAGGCAAACTTCCATTCCACAATGATGAGTCGTTCCCCTCACTGGCCATCAAATGTGAAGAAATTTTTATCTACTTCAAGTGGTTAACGCTAGATGTCTTATTTTTATGAATGACGCACACATTGTACAACGTAGTAATATTCGCAAATTTTACTATTCATTGGCTTTAAAATTGCAATATTAAAAACTAACCTATTCTTTCTTGGTCAATATTTTGGCAAGAGAGTTTCATCCTGTGTTGAAAAAATATGGTGTTTGAATATATATTTTACGCATACCATAGATTGTTTCGTTTTATTAGAAAACATTTGAAATATGGGTGATGGATGACAAGCGAATGTAATGATGATCTTAAATTATTTTGACGGTGAAATAACGGAAAAATTTTATTTTAATGTAGAGTGAAATGCTTCCCTGAAGTAAGGTTTATAGATCTAAGAAAGCCAACCGAATAGTGGAAATTGGACTATACAGCAATGAAGTCTATGAGGCGAGTGTTAAGTATTCATTATCGTATTTTTTGTTGTCTGAAAATAATTCTAATATTCGTTGGGTATACTTCAAACTTCGTTTTATTGTTCCTCTATTTTATGTTCTGATTTACATAATAGGCGTAATCTGAGTATTGTTTACGTAAAATATATCAACTTTATATAAATATGCATGAAATATAATGCAAATCAAAAGATATCGCGTGGGATAGGGTGACAATTTATTTTTGGAAACCATGATAATCGATAGGTATAGAACTTTCAAAAATTTCAAAATGGGTCCGACTATGATGAAATTAGAGAAAACTGAGCTTGTATGAAAGTCAAAATATGCTGCGGTGATGTTTAAAGCTAAACCCAGCTTCTGAGTCGGAGGTCATTTTGATTTTTTAAGGTTCGTAATACTCTGAAGTTCATATTTAATTAAATAGTAAGCAATGATGAGATTCTATGCAAATTGAAGTAACTTAACCCGAGTCCTTAAATGTTTTTAATGGAAAGTTGAGCGCAATTACTGGAAGTGAAACTAAAGTCTTTGTCGTTCTTTTCATCTTTGGGGT
The DNA here is from genome assembly GCA_963573305.1 of Pyrrhosoma nymphula. Taxonomy (NCBI): domain Eukaryota; kingdom Metazoa; phylum Arthropoda; class Insecta; order Odonata; family Coenagrionidae; genus Pyrrhosoma; species Pyrrhosoma nymphula. Next base: position 95,385,989 of record OY754332.1, on the reverse strand, counting down.
TTTAAATTGAAGGTCTATTCAGCAAAGAAGAACATGATGAGTAAGAGTTAATTATTAGCTAGCGCATTTCTATTTATATTTAATGACATGATCGTTAAATTGATATATGTTTGCTTTATTGAATCAAAAATTTTGTCGTTTTCGTTAATTACTCAATATCTGGTAACAGTTTTTCATACACTCCTTCAAGTATTCGCATTGCAGTTTCTCGAGAAGACGCTGGGAGCATGTCGTCAGTATAATTAAAAAGACACCTTAAATATTTTGTTTCAACTGATCAATGCAAAGGAGACTAGTGTAGAAGGGTAATTAGTACATAATATGTTTGTATTGAAAATATCCATTGTTTTACCTAATGTGTATTTCGCTTATAAGAAGTAAAAGTTTAAATCGTTGTGGTGATTGTATCGATATATACTTTGAGGAACTGCTTGATTTTTAGGCCTACAGTTGACCACTTTTATCTGAAAATATAATAGGTCATGCTGTAACTTAGGAAAAGAAATAAACAGAAAGTCAAAAGTTGCAATTTAACAATGATAATTTCTCGCCATGTGCATGAAATTGTTTTTAATGGTGCGTAGAATGAAAGAATATTAGTTTTGAATCATGTCGTTCGTGGTTATTTCAATGAAAATGCCTTCATTTGCCCGTGCTTGACTTTAGCCCCCGGATTTTTTATTTCCCTCTTGGGTACAAAACATGTCATTTGAAAGAGGAAAACGCAATCGGATATGGAATCCCATAATGATTTCAACCGACCAATGAGCATCACTAGTAATGCTGATCTATTTGAGAAATCTGAGCGGAATTCCTTTTGATTGCGCAAAATATTTGTATATACTTTAAGTCAACTATAATACTATATTCCGCGTCTTACTTTATGATTAAATACGTAAATATTCGTAATTGTTTATATTTAGGAAATATTTCCTTTCTTAAATTCCAGAATGAAAGACAATATGAAAATGTAAAGTGAAGACATACGTTTTGTTTCCAGCATCGACTTCTAGAAAGGTATTGAAATACTGTCATTCCATAGTAAACTATTAGTAGCTTCAATGGTTTTTGCAGCGTGTATTTGAAAACGGCATTAATTTGGAAGAAAATAAGGCGAAGAAATTGACAAGGCAATGACAGCAAGTGAAAATTTGGTAAACACAGTGCCCTAATTCATTGCTTCATTAGTTTTATTGCATGGATTGGCCCGGGGGGGGAAGGAAGATTTTTGAAAGACAGTTTATACCTGTGTTAAATTCAAATCCACTTCATCTGCTTTTTTCAATTTGATAGTAAAAATAGAATAAAATATGGATTTCCTCTATGATGATAAACAACTACTGAGTGTTTTTAGTAATGCTGATGTAAAGTCGTTGATCTGAGTGGATTTCCATTATTGATTTAGTCACATGCTGGAACTTTCTCATATTATACTATTTTTTACATTAGCCGCATGTCAATATGTCTCTGCATGTCAAGGATATGCTTAACATTATTCCTGGAATGTAATTTTCCCAGGATCCGAATTCTCATTATGCTTTATAGGTATCCAAGGCGATAAAAATGATTTATTTCTACGTTTTTTGATGGACTACTTGGCCTACAATTTCCTTTCTCTGGACATCAGAATTTCTATTATGACATTTTTTGTTTCTTTAAAATATTCTGGCATTAATATAATGTAACTAATGGTAAGATTACTGGTGGCTAGCGGAAGATAATACTAAATAAAGTCTAATATCGAATTTTTTAAAATAAATATTATTTCGTGGCATACGGGTATATTTTCAGGGAGTACAATGTGTCAGACAATAGATAGTAGGGAATTTTTTTATGTCAGTTAATGGCGCATATGAAGAGAAAATATCAGGCAAACTTCCATTCCACAATGATGAGTCGTTCCCCTCTCTGGCCATCAAATGTGAAGAAATTTTTAACTACTTCAAGTGGTTAACGCTAGATGTCTTATATTTATGAATGACGCACACATTGTACAACGTAGTAATATTCGCCAATTTTACTATTCATTGGCATTAAAATTGCCATATTAAAAACTAACCTATTCTTTCTTGGTCAATATTTTGGCAAGAGAGTTTCATCCTGTGTTGAAAAAATATGGTGTGTGAATATATATTTTACGCATACCATAGATTGTTTCGTTTTATTAGAAAACATTCGAAATATGGGTGATGGAAGACAAGCGAATGTAATGATGATCTTAAATTATTTTGACGGTGAAATAACGGAAAAAACTTAATTTTAATGTAGAGTGAAATGCTTCCCTGAAGTAAGGTTTATAGATCTAAGAAAGCCAACCGAATAGTGGAAATTGGACTATACAGCTATGAAGTCTATGAGGCGAGTGTTAAGTATTCATTATCGTATTTTTCGTTGTCTGAAAATAATTCCAATATTCGTTAGATATACTTCAAACTTCGTTTTATTGTTCCTCTGTTTTATGTTCTGATTTACATAATAGGCGTTATCGTAGAATTGTTTACGTAAAATATATCAACTTTATATATATATATATATATATATATGCATGAAATATAATGCAAATCGTAAGATATTGCGTGGGATAGGGTGACAATTTATTTTTTGAAACCATTGTAATCGATAGGTATAGAACTTTTCAAAATTTCAAAATGGGTCCGACTATGATGAAATTAGAGAAAACTGAGCTTGTATGAAGGTCAAAATATGCTGCGGTGATGTTTAAATCTATACCCAGCTTCTGAGTCGGAGGCCATTTTGATTTTTTAAGGTTCGTAATACTCTGAATTTCATATTTAACTAAAATAGTAAACAATGATGAGATTCTATGCAAAATGAAGTAACTTAACCCAAGTCGTAAAATTTTTTTAAAAGAATGTTGAGGGCAATTACTGGAAGTGAAACTATACGCTTTGTCGTTCTTTTGATCTTTGTGGTTTTAAATTGAAGGACTATTCATCAAAGGAAACCATGATGAGTAAGAGTAAATTATTAACTAGCGCATTTCTATTTAGATTTAATGATATGATCGTTAAATTGATATATGTTTGCTTTATTGAATCAAAAATTTTGTCGTTTTCGTTAATTACTCAATATCTGGTAACAGTTTTTCATACACTCCTTCAAGTATTCGCATTGCAGTTTCTCGAGAAGTCGCTGGGAGCATATCGTCAGTATAATTAAAAAGACACCTTAAATATTTTGTTTCAACTGATCAATGCAAAGGAGACTAGTGTAGAAGGGTACTTAGTACATAATATGTTTGTATTGAAAATATCCATTGTTTTACCTAATGTGTATTTCGCTTATAAGAAGTAACAGTTTAAATCGTTGTGGTGATTGTATCGATATATACTTTGAGGAACTGCTTGATTTTTAGGCCTACAGTTGACCACTATTATCTGAAAATATAATAGGTCATGCTGTAACTTAGGAAAAGAAATAAACAGAAAGTCAAAAGTTGCAATTTAACAATGAAAATTTCTCGCCATGTGCATGAAATTGTTTTTAATGGTTCGTAGAATGAAAGAATATTAGTTTTGAATCATGTCGTTCGTGGTTATTTCAATGAAAATGCCTTCATTTGCCCGTGCTTGACTTTAGCCCCCGGATTTTTTATTTCCCTCTTGGGTACAAAACATGTCATTTGAAAGAGGAAAACGCAATCGGATATGGAATCCCATAATGATTTCAACCGACCAATGAGCATCACTAGTAATGCTGATCTATTTGAGAAATCTGAGCGGAATTCCTTTTGATTGCGCAAAATATTTGTTTATACTTTTAGTCAACTATAATACTATATTCCGCGTCTTACTTTATGATTAAATACGTAAATATTCGTAATTGTTTATATTTAGGAAATATTTCCTTTCTTAACTTCCAGAATGAAAGACAATATGAAAATGTAAAGTGAAGACATACGTTTTGTTTCCAGCATCGACTTCTAGAAAGGTATTGAAATACTGTCATTCCATACTAAACTATTAGTAACTTCAATGGTTTTTGCAGCGTGTATTTGAAAACGGCATTAACTTGGAAGAAAATAAGGCGAAGAAATTGACAAGGCAATGACATCAAGTGAAAATTTGGTGAACACAGTGCCCTAATGCATTGCTTCATTAGTTTTATTGCATGGATTGGGACGTGGGGGGAAGGAAGATTTTTGAACGACAGTTTATACCTGTGTGTTAAATTCAAATCGCCTTCATCTGCTTTTTTCAATTTGCTAGTAAAAATAGAATAAAATATGGATTTCCTCTATGATGATAAACAACTACTGAGTGTTTTTAGTAATGCTGATGTAAAGTCGTTGATCTGAGTGGATTTCCATTATTGATTTAGTCACATGCTAGAACTTTCTCATATTATACTATTTTTTACATTAGCCGCATGTCAATATGTCTCTGCATGTCAAGGATATGCTTAACATTATTCCTGGAATGTAATTTTCCCACGATCCGAATTCTCATTATGCTTTATAGGTATCCAAGGCGATAAAAATGATTTATTTCTACGTTTTTTGATGGACTACTTGGCCTACAATTTCCTTTCTCTGGACATCAGAATTTCTATTATGACATTTTTTGTTTCTTTAAAATATTCTGGCATTAATATAATGTAACTAATGGTAAGATTACTGGTGGCTAGCGGAAGATAATACTAAATAAAGTCTAATATCGAATTTTTTAAAATAAATATTATTTCGTGGCATACGGGTATATTTTCAGGGAGTACAATGTGTCAGACAATAGATAGTAGGGAATTTTTTTATGTCAGTTAATGGCGCATATGAAGAGAAAATATCAGGCAAACTTCCATTCCACAATGATGAGTCGTTCCCCTCTCTGGCCATCAAATGTGAAGAAATTTTTAACTACTTCAAGTGGTTAACGCTAGATGTCTTATATTTATGAATGACGCACACATTGTACAACGTAGTAATATTCGCCAATTTTACTATTCATTGGCATTAAAATTGCCATATTAAAAACTAACCTATTCTTTCTTGGTCAATATTTTGGCAAGAGAGTTTCATCCTGTGTTGAAAAAATATGGTGTGTGAATATATATTTTACGCATACCATAGATTGTTTCGTTTTATTAGAAAACATTCGAAATATGGGTGATGGAAGACAAGCGAATGTAATGATGATCTTAAATTATTTTGACGGTGAAATAACGGAAAAAACTTAATTTTAATGTAGAGTGAAATGCTTCCCTGAAGTAAGGTTTATAGATCTAAGAAAGCCAACCGAATAGTGGAAATTGGACTATACAGCTATGAAGTCTATGAGGCGAGTGTTAAGTATTCATTATCGTATTTTTCGTTGTCTGAAAATAATTCCAATATTCGTTAGATATACTTCAAACTTCGTTTTATTGTTCCTCTGTTTTATGTTCTGATTTACATAATAGGCGTAATCGTAGAATTGTTTACGTAAAATATATCAACTTTATATATATATATATATATATATATGCATGAAATATAATGCAAATCGTAAGATATTGCGTGGGATAGGGTGACAATTTATTTTTTGAAACCATTGTAATCGATAGGTATAGAACTTTTCAAAATTTCAAAATGGGTCCGACTATGATGAAATTAGAGAAAACTGAGCTTGTATGAAAGTCAAAATATGCTGCGGTGATGTTTAAATCTATACCCAGCTTCTGAGTCGGAGGTCATTTTGATTTTTTAAGGTTCGTAATACTCTGAAGTTCATATTTAACTAAAATAGTAAACAATGATGAGATTCTATGCAAAATGAAGTAACTTAACCCAAGTCGTAAAATTTTTTTAAAAGAATGTTGAGGGCAATTACTGGAAGTGAAACTATACGCTTTGTCGTTCTTTTGATCTTTGTGGTTTTAAATTGAAGGACTATTCATCAAAGGAAACCATGATGAGTAAGAGTAAATTATTAACTAGCGCATTTCTATTTAGATTTAATGATATGATCGTTAAATTGATATATGTTTGCTTTATTGAATCAAAAATTTTGTCGTTTTCGTTAATTACTCAATATCTGGTAAGAACAGTTTATCATACGTGCCTTCATGTATTCGCATTGCAGTTTCTCGAGAAGACACTGGGAGCATGTCGTCAGTATAATTAAAAAGACACTTAAAACATTTTGTTTCAACTGATCAATGCAAAGGAGACTAGTGTCGAAGGGTACTTAGTACATAATATGTTTGTATTAAAAATATCCATTGTTTTACCTAATGTGTATTTCGCTTATAAGAAGTAAGAGTTAAAATCATTGTGGTGATTGTATCGATATATACTTTGAGGAACTGCTTGATTTTTAGGCCTACAGTTGACCACTTTTATCTGAAAATATAATAGGTCATGCTGTAACTTAGGAAAAGAAATAAACAGAAAGTCAAAAGTTGCAATTTTACATTGATAATTTCTCGCCATGTGCATGAAATTGTTTTTAATGGTGCGTAGAATGAAAGATTATTAGTTTTGAATCATGTCGTTCGTGGTTATTTCAATGAAAATGCCTTCATTTGCCCGTGCTTGACTTTAGCCCCCGGATTTTTTATTTCCCTCTTGGGTACAAAACATGTCATTTGAAAGAGGAAAACGCAATCGGATATGGAATCCCATAATGATTTCAACCGACCAATGAGCATCACTAGTAATGCTGATCTATTTGAGAAATCTGAGCGGAATTCCTTTTGATTGCGCAAAATATTTGTATATACTTTTAGTCAACTATAATACTATATTCCGCGTCTTACTTTATGATTAAATACGTAAATATTCGTAATTGTTTATATTTAGGAAATATTTCCTTTCTTAACTTCCAGAATGAAAGACAATATGAAAATGTAAAGTGAAGACATACGTTTTGTTTCCAGCATCGACTTCTAGAAAGGTATTGAAATACTGTCATTCCATACTAAACTATTAGTAACTTCAATGGTTTTTGCAGCGTGTATTTGAAAACGGCATTAACTTGGAAGAAAATAAGGCGAAGAAATTGACAAGGCAATGACATCAAGTGAAAATTTGGTGAACACAGTGCCCTAATGCATTGCTTCATTAGTTTTATTGCATGGATTGGGACGTGGGGGGAAGGAAGATTTTTGAACGACAGTTTATACCTGTGTGTTAAATTCAAATCGCCTTCATCTGCTTTTTTCAATTTGCTAGTAAAAATAGAATAAAATATGGATTTCCTCTATGATGATAAACAACTACTGAGTGTTTTTAGTAATGCTGATGTAAAGTCGTTGATCTGAGTGGATTTCCATTATTGATTTAGTCAAATGCTGGAACTTTCTCATATTATACTATTTTTTACATTAGCCGCATGTCAATATGTCTCTGCATGTCAAGGATATGCTTAAGATTATTCCTGGAATGTAATTTTCCCAGGATCCGAATTCTCATTATGCTTTATAGGTATCCAAGGCGATAAAAATGATTTATTTCTACGTTTTTTGATGGACTACTTGGCCTACAATTTCCTTTCTCTGGACATCAGCATTTCTATTATGACATTTTTTGTTTCTTTAAAATAGTCTGGCATTAATATAATGTAACTAATGGGAATATTACTGGTGGCTAGCGGAAGATAATACAAAATGAAGTCTAATATCGAATTTAAAAAAAAAAAAAATATTATTTCGTGGCATACGGGTATATTTTTAGGGAGTACAATGTGTCAGTCAATAGATTGTACGGAATTTTTTGTGTCAGTTAATGGCGCATATGAAGAGAAAATATCAGGCAAACTTCCATTCCACAATGATGAGTCGTTCCGCTCACTGGCCATCAAATGTGAAGAAATTTTTAACTACCTCAAGTGGTTAACGGTAAATGTCTTATTTATATGAAAGAAGCACACATTGTGCAACGTAGTAATATTCGCCAATTTTACTATTCAATGGCATTAAAATTGCCATATTAAAAACTAACCTATTCTTTCTTGGTCATTATTTTGGCAAGAGAGTTTCCTCCTGTGTTGAAAAAATATTGTGTGTGAATATATATTTTTACGCATACCATAGATTGTTTCGTTTTATTAGAAAACATTCGAAATATGGGTAATGGATGACAAGCGAATGTAGTGATGATCCTTAATTATTTTGACGGTGAAATAACGGAAAAATTTATTTTTAATGTACAGTGAAATGATTCCCTAAAGTAAGGTTTAGAGATCTAAGAAAGCCAACCGAATAGTGGAAATTGGACTATACAGCTATGAAGTCTATGAGGCGAGTGTTAAGTATTCATTATCGTATTTTTTGTTGTCTGAAAAAATTTCTAATATTCGTTGGCTATACTTCAAACTTCGTTTTATTGTTCTTCTATTTTATGTTCTGATTTACATAATAGGCGTAATCTGAGTATTGTTTACGTAAAATATATCAACTTATATATATATATATATATATGCATGAAATATAATGCAAATCGTAAGATATCGCGTGGGATAGGGTGACAATTTATTTTTTGAAACCATGATAATCGATAGGTATAGAACTTTTCAAAATTTCAAAATGGGTCCGACTATGATGAAATTAGAGAAAACTGAGCTTGTATGAAAGTCAAAATATGCTGCGGTGATGTTTAAATCTATACCCAGTTTCTGAGTTGGAGGCCATTTTGATTTTTTAAGGTTCGTAATACTCTGAAGTTCATATTTAACTAAAATAGTAAACAATGATGAGATTCTATGCAAAATGAAGTAACTTAACCCAAGTCCTAAAATTTTTTTAATAGAAAGTTGAGCGCAATTACTGGAAGTGAAACTAAAGTCTTTGTCGTTCTTTTCATCTTTGGGGTTTTAAATTGAAGGTCTATTCAGCAAAGAAGAACATGATGAGTAAGAGTTAATTATTAACTAGAGCATTTCTATTTATATTTAATGATATGATCGTTAAATTGATATATGTTTGCTTTATTGCATCAAATATTTGTCTTTTTCGTTAATTATTCAATATCTGGTAACAGTTTTTCATACGTGCCTTCATGTATTTGCATTGCAGTTTCTCGAGAAGACGCTGGGAGCATGTCGTCAGAATAATAAAAAGACACGTAAAACATTTTGTTTCAACTGATCAATGCAAAGGAGACTAGTGTAGAAGGGTACTTAGTACATAATATTGTGACGGAACGTGCTGGGCGTTTGACCAAAAACCCTTTCTTTCGTCCGCCGCAGAATCTTACGGCCGGGCCGTCCCCCACTTCCCTCGTCCCTCTCAATTAGTTAAAGAAAGCCTCCCAAAGGAAGGAAGGAAGTCTTACTTCGCTTGTGAAGTAAAAATGGGTGCCACGCATGACCGCGGTCAAGCTACTCGAATGGTAGAAGAGATTGGAAATTACTTTCTCAGGGGGAGATCTTGATAGGTAGGGACGCCTTACCCCCACGATCGCGACGTCGTACGATGCCACACGAACAGGAATACCGCGCTCTCGTTCAGGGAGAAAAAGACTCGCAGTAGCTATGAGAAATTGAACCCTTTTATTTGAACACACATGAAAAATGTACACTCTTAAATCCTAATGAGGGATGAATGCACTGGTGATTTGCGGAACATTAATGAAAATACCCAGCAATGACTGGCTTAACTATGAACTAAGGATGTAAGAGACAAAAGTTGAACAAATTAACATAAAACTGAATGAAACCCTTCAAATGATATTTACAAGCTCCTCGTCCTTTCGTTCGAAGTATAATTATGGACCTTTTGGACGGGAGAAAGTGATACAAAATAAATCAGATTAAACTGATTATCAAATCTGTGGTGAGCCCTTTTCGGCCTCTCAAAAAGTTCACGTGGGTGAAACGGTGGAGTTGGCAAATTCGTCTTCGCCACGGTTCACTGCGGGTCGACGGCGGGGAAGGGATTCACTTGACCGTTGACCGGTCTAGGTCAGGGGTAGATGTGATCAGTACTTAGGCTTTGTAGAGGTGCTTGGTGCATGTCCGGAGAAGCGTGGGTTTCCCGGCCCTGGGGTGAGAAGGTATCGGCACCTGGCTCGGCCCGACCTTCGTCGTCCTCTTAGAGCCAACGGGGAAATTATTCTTCCGCCGCGGGGTCGTTCGTTGGATGGGATGTCTTTCCTCCCATGCGACGACTTTTCCGCAGACTCTCCTCTCCGGTTCCACACCTTATGGCTGCCTCGATTAAGCACGACTGTCCTTCCGCCTGCCTCGAGCTGTCATGCCCGTGTGTCTCCCTCGAGCTCTCTTGTCCGTCTGCCTTGACGGCTGCCTGTCGTCGTTCTCCCTCCTTTTACCTAGTCATGTGTTTACTCATCATACCCTTACACCAAAAAACAATTGATACTTGATATTTACAAAACCTTGGGCGGCAGGTTCAAATTGCCGAGCGAGCCGTTTCCTCCATGATCGCCAGCCTAGGATCTCCTCAGCGACGCGTCATTAAAAAAAAGAGAATCACGCCAACACGAGCGGACTGTTACAATATGTTTGTATTGAAAATATCCATTGTTTTACCTAATGTGTATTTCGCTTATAAGAAGTAAGAGTTAAAATCATTGTGGTAATTGTATCGATATATACTTTGAGGAACTGCTTGATTTTTAGGCCTCCAGTTGACCACTATTATATGAAAATATAATAGGTCAGGCTGTAACTTAGGTAAAGAAATAAACAGAAAGTCAAAAGTTGCAATTTTACAATGATAATTTCTCGCCATGTGCATTAAAAAATTGTTTTTAATGGTGCGTAGACTGAAAGATTATTAGTTTTGAATCATGTCGTATGTGGTTATTTCAATGAAAATGCCTTCATTTGCCCGTGCTTGACTTTAGCCACCGGATTTTTTATTTCCCTCTTGGGTACAAAACATGTCATTTGAAAGAGGAAAACGCAATCGGATATGGAATCCCATAATGATTTCAACCGACCAATGAGCATCACTAGTAATGCTGATCTATTTGAGAAATCTGAGCGGAATTCCTTTTGATTGCGCAAAATATTTGTATATACTTTTAGTCAACTATAATACTATATTCCGCGTCTTACTTTATGATTAAATACGTAAATATTCGTAATTGTTTATATTTAGGAAATATATCCTTTCTTAACTTCCAGAATGAAAGACAATATGAAAATGTAAAGTGGAGACTTACGTTTTGTTTCCAGCATCGACTTCTAGAAAGGTATTGAAATACTGTCATTCCATACTAAACTATTAGTAGCTTCAATGGTTTTTGCAGCGTGTATTTGAAAACGGCATTAACTTGGAAGAAAATAAGGCGAAGAAATTGACAAGGCAATGACATCAAGTGAAAATTTGGTGAACACAGTGCCCTAATGCATTGCTTCATTAGTTTTATTGCATGGATTGGGACGTGGGGGGAAGGAAGATTTTTGAACGACAGTTTATACCTGTGTGTTAAATTCAAATCGCCTTCATCTGCTTTTTTCAATTTGCTAGTAAAAATAGAATAAAATATGGATTTCCTCTATGATGATAAACAACTACTGAGTGTTTTTAGTAATGCTGATGTAAAGTCGTTGATCTGAGTGGATTTCCATTATTGATTTAGTCAAATGCTGGAACTTTCTCATATTATACTATTTTTTACATTAGCCGCATGTCAATATGTCTCTGCATGTCAAGAATATGCTTAAGATTATTCATGGAATGTAATTTTCCCAGGATCCGAATTCTCATTATGCTTTATAGGTATCCAAGGCGTTAAAAATGATTTATTTCTACGTTTTTTGATGGACTACTTGGCCTACAATTTCCTTTCTCTGGACATCAGCATTTCTATTATGACATTTTTTGTTTCTTTAAAATAGTCTGGCATTAATATAATGTAACTAATGGGAAGATTACTGGTGGCTAGCGGAAGATAATACAAAATGAAGTCTAATATCGAATTTTTAAAAATAAATATTATTTCGTGGCATACGGGTATATTTTCAGGGAGTACAATGTGTCAGTCAATAGATTGTAGGGAAATTTTTGCGTCAGTTAATGGCGCATATGAAGAGAAAATATCAGGCAAACTTCCATTCCACAATGATGAGTCGTTCCCCTCACTGGCCATCAAATGTGAAGAAATTTTTAACTACTTCAAGTGGTTAAAGCTAGATGTCTTATTTATATGAAAGACGCACACATTGTACAACGTAGTAATATTCGCCAATTTTACTATTCAATGGCATTAAAATTGCCATATTAAAACCTAACCTATTCTTTCTTGGTCATTATTTTGGCAAGAGAGTTTCCCCCTGTGTTGAAAAAATATCGTGTGTGAATATATATTTTTAGGCATACCATAGATTGTTTCGTTTTATTAGAAAACATTCGAAATATGGGTGATGGATGACAAGCGAATGTAGTGATGATCTTAAATTATTTTGACGGTGAAATAACGGAAAAATTTATTTTTAATGTACAGTGAAATGATTCCCTAAAGTAAGGTTTAGAGATCTAAGAAAGCCAACCGAATAGTGGAAATTGGACTATACAGCTATGAAGTCTATGAGGCGAGTGTTAAGTATTCATTATCGTATTTTTTGTTGTCTGAAAAAATTTCTAATATTCGTTGGCTATACTTCAAACTTCGTTTTATTGTTCCTCTATTTTATGTTCTGATTTACATAATAGGCGTAATCTGAGTATTGTTTACGTAAAATATATCAACTTTATATATATATATATGCATGAAATATAATGCAAATCGTAAGATATCGCGTGGGATAGGGTGACAATTTTTTTTTGAAACCATGATAATCGATAGGTATAGAACTTTTCAAAATTTCAAAATGGGTCCGACTATGATGAAATTAGAGAAAACTGAGCTTGTATGAAGGTCAAAATATGCTGCGGTGATGTTTAAATCTATACCCAGCTTCTGAGTCGGAGGCCATTTTGATTTTTTAAGGTTCGTAATACTCTGAATTTCATATTTAACTAAAATAGTAAACAATGATGAGATTCTATGCAAAATGAAGTAACTTAACCCAAGTCCTAAAATTTTTTTAATAGAAAGTTGAGCGCAATTACTGGAAGTGAAACTAAAGTCTTTGTCGTTCTTTTCATCTTTGGGGTTTTAAATTGAAGGTCTATTCAGCAAAGAAGAACATGATGAGTAGGAGTTAATTATTAACCAGAGCATTTCTATTTATATTTAATGATATGATCGTTAAATTGATATATGTTTGCTTTATTGCATTAAATATTTTGTCTTTTTCGTTAATTACGCAATATCTGGTAACAGTTTTTCATACGTGCCTACATGTATTCGCATTGCAGTTTCTCGAGAAGACGCTGGGAGCATGTCGTCAGTATAATTAAAAAGACATTTAAAACATTTTGATTCAACTGATCAATGTAAAGGAGACTAGTGTCGAAGGGTACTTAGTACATAATATGTTTGTATTGAAAATATCCATTGTTTTACCTAATGTGTATTTCGCCTATAAGAAGTAAGAGTTATAATTATTGTGGTGATTGTATCGATATATACTTTGAGGAACTGCTTGATTTTTAGGCCTCCAGATGACCACTATTATTAACTGAAAATATAATAGGTCAGGCTGTAACTTATGAAAAGATATAAACAGAAAGTCAAAAGTTGCAATTTTACAATGATAATTTCTCGTCATGTGCATGAAATTGTTTTTAATGGTGCGTAGACTGAAAGATTATTAGTTTTGAATCATGTCGTTTGTGGTTATTTCAAGGAAAATGCCTTCATTTGCCCGTGCTTGACTTTAGACCCGGATTTTTTATTTCCCTCTTGGGTACAAAACATGTCATTTGAAAGAGGAAAACGCAATCGGATATGGAATCCCATAATGATTTCAACCGACCAATGAGCATCACTAGTAATGCTGATCTATTTGAGAAATCTGAGCGGAATTCCTTTTGATTGCGCATAATATTTGTATATACTTTTAGTCAACTATAATACTATATTCCGTGTCTTACTTTATGAGTTAATACGTTAATATTCGTAATTGTTTATATTTAGGAAATATTTCCTTTCTTAACTTCCAGAAGGAAAGACAATATGAAAATGTAAAGTGAAGACTTACGTTTTGTTTCCAGCATCGACTTCTAGAAAGGTATTGAAATACTGTCATTCCATACTAAACTATTAGTAGCTTCAATGGTTTTTGCAGCGTGTATTTGAAAACGGCATTAACTTGGAAGAAAATAAGGCGAAGAAATTGACAAGGCAATGACATCAAGTGAAAATTTGGTGAACACAGTGCCCTAATGCATTGCTTCATTAGTTTTATTGCATGGATTGGGACGTGGGGGGAAGGAAGATTTTTGAACGACAGTTTATACCTGTGTGTTAAATTCAAATCGCCTTCATCTGCTTTTTTCAATTTGCTAGTAAAAATAGAATAAAATATGGATTTCCTCTATGATGATAAACAACTACTGAGTGTTTTTAGTAATGCTGATATAAAGTCGTTGATCTGAGTGGATTTCCATTATTGATTTAGTCAAATGCTGGAACTTTCTCATATTATACTATTTTTTACATTAGCCGCATGTCATTGTCTCTGCATGTCAAGGATATGCTAAAGATTATTCCTGGAATGTAATTTTCCCAGGATCCGAATTCTCATTATGCTTTATAGGTATCCAAGGCGATAAAAATAATTTATTTCTACGTTTCTTGATGGACTACTTGGCCTACAATTTCTTTTCTCTGGACATCAGCATTTCTATTATGACATTTTTTGTTTCTTTAAAATAGTCTGGCATTAATATAATGTAACTAATGGGAAGATTACTGGTGGCTAGCGGAAGATAATACAAAATGAAGTCTAATATCGAATTTTTAAAAATAAATATTATTTCGTGGCATACGGGTATATTTTCAGGGAGTACAATGTGTCAGTCAATAGATAGTAGGGAATTTTTTTATGTCAGTTTATGGCGCATATGAAGAGAAAATATCAGGCAAACTTCCATTTCACAATGATGAGTCGTTCCCCTCACTGGCCATCAAATGTGAAGAAATTTTTAACTACTTCAAGTGGTTAACGCTAGATGTCTTATTTATATGAATGACGCACACATTGCACAACGTTGTAATATTCGCCAATTTTACTATTCAATGGCATTAAAATTGCCATATTTAAAACTAACCTATTCTTTCTTGGTCATTATTTTGGCAAGAGAGTTTCCTCCTGTGTTGAAAAAATATCGTGTGTGAATATATATTTTTACGCATAACATAGATTGTATCGTTTTATTAGAAAACATTCGAAATATGGGTTATGGATGACAAGCGAATGTAGTGATTAACCTAAATTATTTTGACGGTGGAATAACGGAAAAATTTTATTTTAATGTAGAGTGAAATGCTTCCCTGAAGTAAGGTTTATAGATCTAAGAAAGCCAAACGAATAGTGGAAATTGGACTAAACAGCTATGAAGTCTATGAGGCGAGTGTTAAGTATTCATTATCGTATTTTTTGTTGTCTGAAAATAATTCTAATATTCGTTGGATACACTTCAAACTTCGTTTTATTGTTCCTCTATTTTATGTTCTGATTTACATAATAGGTGTAATCTGAGTTTTGTTTACGTAAAATATATCAACTACATATATATATATGCATGGAGTATAATGCAAATCGTAAGATATCGCGTGGGATAGGGTGACAATTTGTTTTTTGAAACCATGATATTCGATAGGTATAGAACTTTCAAAAATTTCAAAATGGGTCCGACTATGATGAAATTAGAGAAAACTGAGCTTGTATGAAAGTCAAAATATGCTGCGGTGATGTTTAAATCTATACCCAGCTTCTGAGTTTGAGGTCATTTTGATTTTTTAAAGTTCGTAATACTCTGAAGTTCATATATAACTAAAATAGTAAACAATGATGAGATTCAATGCAAAATGAAATAACTTAACCCAAGTCCTAGAATTTTTTTAATAGAAAGTTGAGCGCAATTACTGGAAGTGAAACTAAAGTCTTTGTCGCTCTTTTCATCTTTGGGGTTTTAAATTGAAGGTCTATTCAGCAAAGAAGAACATGATGAGTAAGAGTTAATTAATTACTAGAGCATTTCTATTTTGATTTAATGATATGCTCGTTAAATTGATATATGTTTGCTTTATTGCATCAAATATTTTGTCTTTTTCGTTAATTACTCAATATCTGGTAAGAACAGTTTATCATACGTGCATTCATGTATTCGCATTGCAGTTTCTCGAGAAGACACTGGGAGCATGTCGTCAGTATAATTAAAAAGACACTTAAAACATTTTGTTTCAACTGATCAATGCAAAGGAGACTAGTGTCGAAGGGTACTTAGTACATAATATGTTTGTATTAAAAATATCCATTGTTTTACCTAATGTGTATTTCGCTTATAAGAAGTAAGAGTTAAAATCATTGTGGTGATTGTATCGATATATTCTTTGAGGAACTGCTTGATTTTTAGGCCTCCAGTTGACCACTATTATCTGAAAATATAATAGGTCAGGCTGTAACTTAGGAAAAGAAATAAACAGAAAGTCAAAAGTTGCAATTTTACATTGATAATTTCTCGCCGTGTGCATGAAATTGTTTTTAATGGTGCGTAGAATGAAAGATTATTAGTTTTGAATCATGTCGTTCGTGGTTATTTCAATGAAAATGCCTTCATTTGCCCGTGCTTGACTTTAGCCCCCGGATTTTTTATTTCCCTCTTGGGTACAAAACATGTCCTTTGAAAGAGGAAAACGCAATCGGATATGGAATCCCATAATGATTTCAACCGACCAATGAGCATCACTAGTAATGCTGATCTATTTGAGAAATCTGAGCGGAATTCCTTTTGATTGCGCAAAATATTTGTATATACTTTTAGTCAACTATAATACTATATTCCGCGTCTTACTTTATGATTAAATACGTAAATATTCGTAATTGTTTATATTTAGGAAATATTTCCTTTCTTAACTTCCAGAATGAAAGACAATATGAAAATGTAAAGTGAAGACATACGTTTTGTTTCCAGCATCGACTTCTAGAAAGGTATTGAAATACTGTCATTCCATACTAAACTATTAGTAACTTCAATGGTTTTTGCAGCGTGTATTTGAAAACGGCATTAACTTGGAAGAAAATAAGGCGGAGAAATTGACAAGGCAATGACATCAAATGAAAATTTGGTGAACACAGTGCCCTAATGCATTGCTTCATTAGTTTTATTGCATGGATTGGGACGTGGGGGGAAGGAAGATTTTTGAACGACAGTTTATACCTGTGTGTTAAATTTAAATCGCCTTCATCTGCTTTTTTCAATTTGCTAGTAAAAATAGAATAAAATATGGATTTCCTCTATGATGATAAACAACTACTGAGTGTTTTTAGTAATGCTGATGTAAAGTCGTTGATCTGAGTGGATTTCCATTATTGATTTAGTCAAATGCTGGAACTTTTTCATATTATACTATTTTTTACATTAGCCGCATGTCAATATGTCTCTGCATGTCAAGGATATGCTTATGATTATTCCTGGAATGTAATTTTCCCAGGATCCGAATTCTCATTATGCTTTATAGGTATCCAAGGCGTTAAAAATAATTTATTTCTACGTTTTTTGATGGACTACTTGGCCTACAATTTCCTTTCTCTGGACATCAGCATTTCTATTATGACATTTTTTGTTTCTTTAAAATAGTCTGGCATTAATATAATGTAACTAATGGGAAGATTACTGGTGGCTAGCGGAAGATAATACAAAATGAAGTCTAATATCGAATTTTTAAAAATAAATATTATTTCGTGGCATACGGGTATATTTTCAGGGAGTACAATGTGTCCGTCAATAGATAGTAGGGAATTTTTTTTGTCAGTTAATGGCGCATATGAAGAGAAAATATCAGGCAAACTTCCATTCCACAATGATGAGTCGTTCCCCTCACTGGCCATCAAATGTGAAGAAATTTTTAACTACTTCAAGTGGTTAACGCTAGATGTCTTATTTTTATGAATGACGCACACTTTGTACAACGTAGTAATATTCGCAAATTTTACTATTCATTGGCTTTAAAATTGCCATATTAAAAACTAACCTATTCTTTCTTGGTCAATATTTTGGCAAGAGAGTTTCATCCTGTGTTGAAAAAATATGGTGTGTGAATATATATTTTACGCATACCATAGATTGTTTCGTTTTATTAGAAAACATTTGAAATATGGGTGATGGATGACAAGCGAATGTAATGATGATCTTAAATTATTTTGACGGTGAAATAACGGAAAAATTTTATTTTAATGTAGAGTGAAATGCTTCCCTGAAGTAAGGTTTATAGATCTAAGAAAGCCAACCGAATAGTGGAAATTGGACTATACAGCAATGAAGTCTATGAGGCGAGTGTTAAGTATTCATTATCGTATTTTTTGTTGTCTGAAAATAATTCTAATATTCGTTTTCTATACTTCAAATTTCGTTTCATTGTTCCTCTATTTTATATTCTGATTTACATAATAGGCGTAATCTGAGTATTGTTTACGTAAAATATATCAACTTTATATATATATGCATGAAATATAATGCAAATCAAAAGATATCGCGTGGGATATGGTGACAATTTATTTTTGGAAACCATGATAATCGATAGGTATAGAACTTTCAAAAATTTCAAAATGGGTCCGACTATGATGAAATTAGAGAAAACTGAGCTTGTATGAAAGTCAAAATATGCTGCGGTGATGTTTAAATCTATACCCAGCTTCTGAGTCGGAGGTCATTTTGATTTTTTAAGGTTCGTAATACTCTGAAGTTCATATTTAATTAAATAGTAAGCAATGATGAGATTCTATGCAAATTGAAGTAACTTAACCCAAGTCCTAAAATGTTTTTAATAGAAAGTTGAGCGCAATTACTGGAAGTGAAACTAAAGTCTTTGTCGTTCTTTTCATCTTTGGGGTTTTAAATTGAAGGTCTATTCAGCAAAGAAGAACATGATGAGTAAGAGTTAATTATTAGCCAGCGCATTTCTATTTATATTTAATGACATGATCGTTAAATTGATATGTTTGCTTTATTGCATTAAATATTTTATCTTTTTCGTTAATTACTCAATATCTGGTAAGAACAGTTTATCATACGTGCCTTCATGTATTCGCGTTGAAGTCGCTCGAGAAGACGCTGGGAGCATATCGTCAGTATAATTAAAAAGACACTTAAAACATTTTGTTTCAACTGATCAATGCAAAGGAGACTAGTGTAGAAGGGTACTTAGTACATAATATGTTTGTATTGAAAATATGCATTGTTTTACCTAATGTGTATTTCGCTTATAAGAAGTAACAGTTAAAATCCATGTGGTGATTGTATCGATATAAACTTTGAGGAACTGCTTGATTTTAAGGCTTCCAGTTGACCACTATTATCTGAAAATATAATAGGTCATGCTGTAACTTAGGAAAAGAAATAAACAGAAAGTCAAAAGTTGCAATTTAACAATGATAATTTCTCGCCATGTGCATGAAATTGTTTTTAATGTTTCGTAGAATGAAAGAATATTAGTTTTGAATCATGTCGTTCGTGGTTATTTCAATGAAAATGCCTTCATTTGCCCGTGCTTGACTTTAGCCCCTGGATTTTTTATTTCCCTCTTGGGTACAAAACATGTCATTTGAAAGAGGAAAACGCAATCGGATATGGAATCCCATAATGATTTCAACCGACCAATGAGCATCACTAGTAATGGTGATCTATTTGAGAAATCTGAGCGGAATTCCTTTTGATTGCGCAAAATATTTGTATATACTTTTAGTAACTATAATACTATATTCCGCGTCTTACTTTATGAGTTAATACGTAAATATTCGTAATTGTTTATATTTAGGAAATATTTCCTTTCTTAACTTCCAGAATGAAAGACAATATGAAAATGTAAAGTGGAGACTTACGTTTTGTTTCCAGCATCGACTTCTAGAAAGGTATTGAAATACTGTCATTCCATACTAAACTATTAGTAGCTTCAATGGTTTTTGCAGCGTGTATTTGAAAACGGCATTAACTTGGAAGAAAATAAGGCGAAGAAATTGACAAGGCAATGACATCAAGTGAAAATTTGGTGAACACAGTGCCCTAATGCATTGCTTCATTAGTTTTATTGCATGGATTGGGACGTGGGGGGAAGGAAGATTTTTGAACGACAGTTTATACCTGTGTGTTAAATTCAAATCGCCTTCATCTGCTTTTTTCAATTTGCTAGTAAAAATAGAATAAAATATGGATTTCCTCTATGATGATAAACAACTACTGAGTGTTTTTAGTAATGCTGATGTAAAGTCGTTGATCTGAGTGGATTTCCATTATTGATTTAGTCAAATGCTGGAACTTTCTCATATTATACTATTTTTTACATTAGCCGCATGTCAATATGACTCTGCATGTCAAGGATATGCTTAAGATTATTCCTGGAATGTAATTTTCCCAGGATCCGAATTCTCATTATGCTTTATAGGTATCCAAGGCGTTAAAAATGATTTATTTCTACGTTTTTTGATGGACTACTAGGCCTACAATTTCCTTTCTCTGGACATCAGCATTTCTATTATGACATTTTTTGTTTCTTTAAAAATAGTCTGGCATTAATATAATGTAACTAATGGGAAGATTACTGGTGGCTAGCGGAAGATAATACAAAATGAAGTCTAATATTGAATTTTTTAAAATAAATATTATTTCGTGTCATACGGGTATATTTTCAGGGAGTACAATGTGTCCGTCAATAGATAGTAGGGAAATTTTTTTTGTCAGTTAATGGCGCATATGAAGAGAAAATATCAGGCAAACTTCCTTTCCACAATGATGAGTCGTTCCCCTCACTGGCCATCAAATGTGAAGAAATTTTTAACTACTTCAAGGGGTTAACGCTAGATGTCTTATTTTTATGAATGACGCACACATTGTACAACGTAGTAATATTCGCCAATTTTACTATTCATTGGCATAAAAATTGCCATATTAAAAACTAACCTATTCTTTCTTGGTCAATATTTTGGCAAGAGAGTTTCATCCTGTGTTGTAAAAATATGGTGTGTGAATATATATTTTACGCATACCATAGATTGTTTCGTTTTATTAGAAAACATTCGAAATATGGGTGATGGATGACAAGCGAATGTAGTGATGATCTTAAATTATTTTGACGGTGAAATAACGGAAAAAACTTAATTTTAACGTAGAGTGAAATGCTTCCCTGAAGTAAGGTTTATAGATCTAAGAAAGCCAACCGAATAGTGGAAATTGGACTATACAGCTATGAAGTCTATGAGGCGAGTGTTAAGTATTCATTATCGTATTTTTCGTTGTCTGAAAATAATTCCAATATTCGTTAGATATACTTCAAACTTCGTTTTATTGTTCCTCTGTTTTATGTTCTGATTTACATAATAGGCGTAATCGTAGTATTGTTTACGTCAAATATATCAACTTTATATATATATATATATATTTATATATATATATATATATATAAAGTTGATATATTTTACGTAAACAATACTACGATTACGCCTATTATGTAAATCAGAACATAAAACAGAACAGAACATATATATATATATATATATGTTCTCACAAACCTTGCCCGATTTGTCCTCGAAAAAAATGCCTTCTCCTTCAGAGATCAAATCTTTTTGCAAACCCAGGGTACAGCTATGGGCACAAGAATGGCTCCTTCATACGCCAATTTGTTCATGGGCCAGTTGGAGGAAATATTTCTCTCCTCACAACCCCTCAAACCGATATTCTGGGTCCGATTCATTGATGATATCTTCCTAATTTGGACTCACGGACCCGAATCCCTCTCTTCCTTCATTTCCGATCTAAATTCCACATCCTCTATTTCTTTCACTTCTACCTCCTCCTGCACCCACATAACTTTCCTAGATACTGAAATTTCCCTGTCTAATAACAAGTTTTTGACGTCCTTGCACATTAAACCAACCAATAATCAACAATATCTCCATTTCGACAGCTGCCATCCCTATCATACTAAAAGTGCCATTCCATTTTCCCTGTCTATTCGCGTGCACCGCATCTGTAACTCCCAAAACTCCCTTGACCATCACCTAGCCAATATTAAAACTGCCCTCCTTAAACGTGGATATCCCTCCTCTCTCCTTGAGCGACGCATCTTACCTTCCACCACGCCCTATGCTCCACCCCCTAAAACTACCACTAAATCGCCCTTGAACCTTTGCACTACCTTCGTTCCGGGACTTCATAAGGCAAACCTTGTCCTTAAGTCGCTTTTCCCCATTCTGCACGACAGTCCCCTTACTGCTGACTTAATTCCCAAATGTCCCACTATCACTTTCAAAAGACCAGCAAACCTAAAATGTATTCTACGTCCCTCCAAACCCACTCCCACTTTGATTCCTCCCAAAGATCCCGGTTCATTTCCCTGCCATAGACCCAGGTGCAAAACTTGCCCTTTAATTCGAAATATTTCAGTGTTCCAAAGTCCCAATACCCCAATCCCGTTTCCCATTTCCTCCCATGGCAGCTGCATATCCTCCAATGTAGTTTACCTTTTGCAGTGTAATAAGTGCCCCGCCTTCTACATCGGTGAAACATCCACGCCCCTATCTATCCGTATGAACGGCCACCGAGCTTCCCCTCCCCACTTCCCTGTCCCTAGGCACGCCTCAAAACATGGACTCCAATTCGACTCATGCTTTTCTCTTTCCGTCCTCAATACCCTTCCCACCAATACTTCGAACACACAGCTGAGAAATACTGAGATGTCCGTGATCTGGTTTTGTAAAGCTTTTTCCCCACCCGGAATCAATGTATTGCATTAATCCCATGAATACCTCTGCCCCCTATTGTCACAATTATAATTTTCCTCTGCCTTGCAACACTGTTGCATTTCTCACTCTTCAAGAACTCCTCCCTACTTCAAAATTTTCCTTTGATTAGCTGACACAACATTGTCACATTAAATACCCCTTCCAGTTCCCCTCCCCACACTCCATTTCTCCCCCCCTTAGTCACTGACCCTCAATATTTAGTGCCCTCAGTATTGCAACATTGTTATAATTCTCCCTGCTTGAAACTTCTCTCATCCAAAAACAGCCAGGTGCAATATTGTTCCCTCTTAGTTCCCCTCCCCTCCTAGTTCCCCTCCCCTCCTTCATTTCCTCCCCTACCTTCCCCTTCCCCAGGGCAGTACTAACTGCTCACTTCTAGAGCTGACGAAGGACCAACTGGTTCGAAACGTTCCCGTAAGAACGAATTCTTTATCTTTTCCTCTTTCTCCTACCTCCTGTAAGTTTGAATTTATATATTTGTGGCCAATTGGCGAAAACTTCCAAAGATTATATATATATATATATATATATGTATATATATATATATATATATATATATGCATGAAATATAATGCAAATCGTAAGATATTGCGTGGGATAGGGTGACAATTTATTTTTTTAAACCATTGTAATCGATAGGTATAGAACTTTTCAAAATTTCAAAATGGGTCCGACTATGATGAAATTAGAGAAAACTGAGGTTGTATGAAAGTCAAAATATGCTGCGGTGATGTTTAAATCTATACCCAGCTTCTGAGTCGGAGGTCATATTGATTTTTTAAGGTTCGTAATACTCTGAAGTTCATATTTAACTAAAATAGTAAACAATGATGAGATTCTATGCAAAATTAAGTAACTTAACCCAAGTCGTAAAATTTTATTAAAAGAATGTTGAGGGCAATTACTGGAAGTGAAACTATACGCTTTGTCGTTCTTTTGATCTTTGTGGTTTTAAATTGAAGGACTATTCATCAAAGGAAACCATGATGAGTAAGAGTTAATTATTAACTAGCGCATTTCTATTTAGATTTAATGATATGATCGTTAAATTGATATATGTTTGCTTTATTGAATCAAAAATTTTGTCGTTTTCGTTAATTACTCAATATCTGGTAACAGTTTTTCATACACTCCTTCAAGTATTCGCATTGCAGTTTCTCGAGAAGACGCTGGGAGCATGTCGTCAGTATAATTAAAAAGACACCTTAAACATTTTGTTTCAACTGATCAATGCAAAGGAGACTAGTGTAGAAGGGTACTTAGTACATAATATGTTTGTATTGAAAATATCCATTGTTTTACCTAATGTGTATTTCGCTTATAAGAAGTAACAGTTTAAATCGTTGTGGTGATTGTATCGATATATACTTTGAGGAACTGCTTGATTTTTAGGCCTACAGTTGACCACAATTATCTGAAAATATAATAGGTCATGCTGTAACTTAGGAAAAGAAATAAACAGAAAGTCAAAAGTTGCAATTTAACAATGATAATTTCTCGCCATGTGCATGAAATTGTTTTTAATGGTGCGTAGAATGAAAGAATATTAGTTTTTGAATCATGTCGTTCGTGGTTATTTCAATGAAAATGCCTTCATTTGCCCGTGCTTGACTTTAGCCCCTGGATTTTTTATTTCCCTCTTGGGTACAAAACATGTCATTTGAAAGAGGAAAACGCAATCGGATATGGAATCCCATAATGATTTCAACCGACCAATGAGCATCACTAGTAATGCTGATCTATTTGAGAAATCTGAGCGGAATTCCTTTTGATTGCGCAAAATATTTGTATATAGTTTTAGTAACTATAATACTATATTCCGCGTCTTACTTATGAGTTAATACGTAAATATTCGTAATTGTTTATATTTAGGAAATATTTCTTTTCTTAACTTCCAGAATGAAAGACAATATGAAAATGTAAAGTGAAGACATACGTTTTGTTTCCAGCATCGACATCTAGAAAGGTATTGAAATACTGTCATTCCATACTAAACTATTAGTAGCTTCAATGGTTTTTGCAGCGTGTATTTGAAAACGGCATTAATTTGGAAGAAAATAAGGCGAAGAAATTGACAAGGCAATGACAGCAAGTGAAAATTTGGTAAACACAGTGCCCTAATTCATTGCTTCATTAGTTTTATTGCATGGATTGGCCCGGGGGGGGGAAGGAAGATTTTTAAAGACAGTTTATACCTGTGTTAAATTCAAATCCACTTCATCTGCTTTTTTCAATTTGCTAGTAAAAATAGAATAAAATATGGATTTCCTCTATGATGATAAACAACTACTGAGTGTTTTTAGTAATGCTGATGTAAAGTCGTTGATCTGAATGGATTTCCATTATTGATTTAGTCAAATGCTGGAACTTTTTCATATAATACTATTTTTTACATTAGCCGTATGTCAATGTCTCTGCATGTCAAGGATATGCTCCACATTATTCTTGGAATGTAATTTTCCCAGGATCCGAATTCTCAATATGCTTTATAGGTATCCAAGGCGGTAAAAATGATTTATTTCTACGTTTTTTGATGGACTACTTGGCCTACAATTTCCTTTCTCTGGACATCAGCATTTCTATTATGACATTTTTTGTTTCTTTAAAATAGTCTGGCATTAATATAATGTAACTAATGGGAAGATTACTGGTGGCTAGCGGAAGATAATACAAAATGAAGTCTAATATCGAATTTTTAAAAATAAATATTATTTCTTGGCATACGGGTATATTTTCAGGGAGTACAATGTGTCAGACAATAGATAGTAGGGAATTTTTTTATGTCAGTTAATGGCGCATATGAAGAGAAAATATCAGGCAAACTTCCATTCCACAATGATGAGTCGTTCCCCTCTCTGGCCATCAAATGTGAAGAAATTTTTAACTACTTCAAGTGGTTAACGCTAGATGTCTTATTTATATGAATGACACACACATTGTACAACGTAGTAATATTCGCCAATTTTACTATTCATTGGCATTAAAATTGCCATATTAAAAACTAACCTATTCTTTCTTGGTCATTATTTTGGCAAGAGAGTTTCCTCCTGTGTTGAAAAAATATCGGGTGTGAATATATATTTTTAGGCATACCATAGATTGTATCGTTTTATTAGAAAACATTCGAAATATGGGTGATGGATGACAAGCGAATGTAGTGATGATCTTAAATTATTTTGACGGTGAAACAACGGAAAAATTTTATTTTAATGTAGAGTGAAATGCTTCCCTGAAGTAAGGTTTATAGATCTAAGAAAGCCAACCGAATAGTGGAAATTGGACTATACAGCAATGAAGTCTATGAGGCGAGTGTTAAGTATTCATTATCGTATTTTTCGTTGTCTGAAAATAATTCTAATATTCGTTGGCTATACTTCAAACTTCGTTTTATTGTTCCTCTATTTTATGTTCTGATTTACATAATAGGTGTAATCTGAGTTTTGTTTACGTAAAATATATCAACTACATATATATATATATGCATGGAGTATAATGCAAATCGTAAGATATCGCGTGGGATAGGGTGACAATTTGTTTTTTGAAACCATGATATTCGATAGGTATAGAACTTTCAAAAATTTCAAAATGGGTCCGACTATGATGAAATTAGAGAAAACTGAGCTTGTATGAAAGTCAAAATATGCTGCGGTGATGTTTAAATCTATACCCAGCTTCTGAGTCGGAGGTCATTTTGATTTTTTAAGGTTCGTAATACTCTGAAGTTCATATTTAACTAAAATAGTAAACAATGATGAGATTCAATGCAAAATGAAATAATTTAAACCAAGTCCTAGAATTTTTTTAATAGAAAGTTGAGCGCAATTACTGGAAGTGAAACTAAAGTCTTTGTCGCTCTTTTCATCTTTGGGGTTTTAAATTGAAGGTCTATTCAGCAAAGAAGAACATGATGAGTAAGAGTTAATTATTAGCTAGCGCATTTCTATTTATATTTAATGACATGATCGTTAAATTGATATATGTTTGCTTTATTGAATCAAAAATTTTGTCGTTTTCGTTAATTACTCAATATCTGGTAACAGTTTTTCATACACTCCTTCAAATATTCGCATTGCAGTTTCTCGAGAAGACGCTGGGAGCATGTCGTCAGTATAACTAAAAAGACACCTTAAATATTTTGTTTCAACTGATCAATGCAAAGGAGACTAGTGTAGAAGGGTACTTAGTACATAATATGTTTGTATTGAAAATATCCATTGTTTTACCTAATGTGTATTTCGCTTACAAGAAGTAACAGTTTAAATCGTTGTGGTGATTGTATCGATATATACTTTGAGGAACTGCTTGATTTTTAGGCCTACAGTTGACCACTATTATCTGAAAATATAATAGGTCATGCTGTAACTTAGGAAAAGAAATAAACGGAAAGTCAAAAGTTGCAATTTAACAATGATAATTTCTCGCCATGTGCATGAAATTGTTTTTAATGGTGCGTAGAATGAAAGAATATTAGTTTTGAATCATGTCGTTCGTGGTTATTTCAATGAAAATGCCTTCATTTGCCCGTGCTTGACTTTAGCCCCCGGATTTTTTATTTCCCTCTTGGGTACAAAACATGTCATTTGAAAGAGGAAAACGCAATCGCATATGGAATCCCATAATGATTTCAACCGACCAATGAGCATCACTAGTAATGCTGATCTATTTGAGAAATCTGAGCGGAATTCCTTTTGATTGCGCAAAATATTTGTATATACTTTTAGTCAACTATAATACTATATTCCGCGTCTTACTTTATGATTAAATACGTAAATATTCGTAATTGTTTATATTTAGGAAATATTTCCTTTCTTAACTTCCAGAATGAAAGACAATATGAAAATGTAAAGTGAAGACATACGTTTTGTTTCCAGCATCGACTTCTAGAAAGGTATTGAAATACTGTCATTCCATACTAAACTATTAGTAACTTCAATGGTTTTTGCAGCGTGTATTTGAAAACGGCATTAACTTGGAAGAAAATAAGGCGAAGAAATTGACAAGGCAATGACATCAAGTGAAAATTTGGTGAACACAGTGCCCTAATGCATTGCTTCATTAGTTTTATTGCATGGATTGGGACGTGGGGGGAAGGAAGATTTTTGAACGACAGTTTATACCTGTGTGTTAAATTCAAATCGCCTTCATCTGCTTTTTTCAATTTGCTAGTAAAAATAGAATAAAATATGGATTTCCCCTATGATGATAAACAACTACTGAGTGTTTTTAGTAATGCTGATATAAAGTCGTTGATCTGAGTGGATTTCCATTATTGATTTAGTCAAATGCTGGAACTTTCTCATATTATACTATTTTTTACATTAGCCGCATGTCAATATGTCTCTGCATGTCAAGGATATGATTATTCCTGGAATGTAATTTTCCCAGGATCCGAATTCTCTTTATGCTTTATAGGTATCCAAGGCGATAAAAATGATTTATTTCTACATTTTTTTATGGACTACTTGGCCTACAATTTCCTTTCTCTGGACATCAGCATTTCTATTATGACATTTTTTGTTTCTTTAAAAATAGTCTGGCATTAATATAATGTAACTAATGGGAAGATTACTGTTGACTAGCGGAAGATAATACAAAATGAAGTCTAATATCGAATTTTTAAAAATAAATATTATTTCGTGGCATACGGGTATATTTTCAGGGAGTACAATGTGTCCGTCAATAGATAGTAGGGAATTTTTTTTGTCAGTTAATGGCGCATATGAAGAGAAAATATCAGGCAAACTTCCATTCCACAATGATGAGTCGTTCCCCTCACTGGCCATCAAATGTG
This sequence comes from Pyrrhosoma nymphula, assembly GCA_963573305.1. Lineage (NCBI taxonomy): Eukaryota > Metazoa > Arthropoda > Insecta > Odonata > Coenagrionidae > Pyrrhosoma > Pyrrhosoma nymphula. The sequence continues at coordinate 95,357,390 of OY754332.1, read as the reverse complement.
AAGAAATTTTTATCTACTTCAAGTGGTTAACGCTAGATGTCTTATTTTTATGAATGACGCACACATTGTACAACGTAGTAATATTCGCAAATTTTACTATTCATTGGCTTTAAAATTGCCATATTAAAAACTAACCTATTCTTTCTTGGTCAATATTTTGGCAAGAGAGTTTCATCCTGTGTTGAAAAAATATGGTGTTTGAATATATATTTTACGCATACCATAGATTGTTTCGTTTTATTAGAAAACATTTGAAATATGGGTGATGGATGACAAGCGAATGTAATGATGATCTTAAATTATTTTGACGGTGAAATAACGGAAAAATTTTATTTTAATGTAGAGTGAAATGCTTCCCTGAAGTAAGGTTTATAGATCTAAGAAAGCCAACCGAATAGTGGAAATTGGACTATACAGCAATGAAGTCTATGAGGCGAGTGTTAAGTATTCATTATCGTATTTTTTGTTGTCTGAAAATAATTCTAATATTCGTTGGCTATACTTCAAACTTCGTTTTATTGTTCCTCTATTTTATGTTCTGATTTACATAATAGGCGTAATCTGAGTATTGTTTACGTAAAATATATCAACTTTATATAAATATGCATGAAATATAATGCAAATCAAAAGATATCGCGTGGGATAGGGTGACAATTTATTTTTGGAAACCATGATAATCGATAGGTATAGAACTTTCAAAAATTTCAAAATGGGTCCGACTATGATGAAATTAGAGAAAACTGAGCTTGTATGAAAGTCAAAATATGCTGCGGTGATGTTTAAAGCTAAACCCAGCTTCTGAGTCGGAGGTCATTTTGATTTTTTAAGGTTCGTAATACTCTGAAGTTCATATTTAATTAAATAGTAAGCAATGATGAGATTCTATGCAAATTGAAGTAACTTAACCCGAGTCCTTAAATGTTTTTAATGGAAAGTTGAGCGCAATTACTGGAAGTGAAACTAAAGTCTTTGTCGTTCTTTTCATCTTTGGGGTTTTAAATTGAAGGTCTATTCAGCAAAGAAGAACATGATGAGTAAGAGTTAATTATTAGCTAGCGCATTTCTATTTATATTTAATGACATGATCGTTAAATTGATATATGTTTGCTTTATTGAATCAAAAATTTTGTCGTTTTCGTTAATTACTCAATATCTGGTAACAGTTTTTCATACACTCCTTCAAGTATTCGCATTGCAGTTTCTCGAGAAGACGCTGGGAGCATGTCGTCAGTATAATTAAAAAGACACCTTAAATATTTTGTTTCAACTGATCAATGCAAAGGAGACTAGTGTAGAAGGGTAATTAGTACATAATATGTTTGTATTGAAAATATCCATTGTTTTACCTAATGTGTATTTCGCTTATAAGAAGTAAAAGTTTAAATCGTTGTGGTGATTGTATCGATATATACTTTGAGGAACTGCTTGATTTTTAGGCCTACAGTTGACCACTTTTATCTGAAAATATAATAGGTCATGCTGTAACTTAGGAAAAGAAATAAACAGAAAGTCAAAAGTTGCAATTTAACAATGATAATTTCTCGCCATGTGCATGAAATTGTTTTTAATGGTGCGTAGAATGAAAGAATATTAGTTTTGAATCATGTCGTTCGTGGTTATTTCAATGAAAATGCCTTCATTTGCCCGTGCTTGACTTTAGCCCCCGGATTTTTTATTTCCCTCTTGGGTACAAAACATGTCATTTGAAAGAGGAAAACGCAATCGGATATGGAATCCCATAATGATTTAAACCGACCAATGAGCATCACTAGTAATGCTGATCTATTTGAGAAATCTGAGCGGAATTCCTTTTGATTGCGCAAAATATTTGTATATACTTTAAGTCAACTATAATACTATATTCCGCGTCTTACTTTATGATTAAATACGTAAATATTCGTAATTGTTTATATTTAGGAAATATTTCCTTTCTTAAATTCCAGAATGAAAGACAATATGAAAATGTAAAGTGAAGACATACGTTTTGTTTCCAGCATCGACTTCTAGAAAGGTATTGAAATACTGTCATTCCATAGTAAACTATTAGTAGCTTCAATGGTTTTTGCAGCGTGTATTTGAAAACGGCATTAATTTGGAAGAAAATAAGGCGAAGAAATTGACAAGGCAATGACAGCAAGTGAAAATTTGGTAAACACAGTGCCCTAATTCATTGCTTCATTAGTTTTATTGCATGGATTGGCCCGGGGGGGGAAGGAAGATTTTTGAAAGACAGTTTATACCTGTGTTAAATTCAAATCCACTTCATCTGCTTTTTTCAATTTGATAGTAAAAATAGAATAAAATATGGATTTCCTCTATGATGATAAACAACTACTGAGTGTTTTTAGTAATGCTGATGTAAAGTCGTTGATCTGAGTGGATTTCCATTATTGATTTAGTCACATGCTGGAACTTTCTCATATTATACTATTTTTTACATTAGCCGCATGTCAATATGTCTCTGCATGTCAAGGATATGCTTAACATTATTCCTGGAATGTAATTTTCCCAGGATCCGAATTCTCATTATGCTTTATAGGTATCCAAGGCGATAAAAATGATTTATTTCTACGTTTTTTGATGGACTACTTGGCCTACAATTTCCTTTCTCTGGACATCAGAATTTCTATTATGACATTTTTTGTTTCTTTAAAATAGTCTGGCATTAATATAATGTAACTAATGGTAAGATTACTGGTGGCTAGCGGAAGATAATACTAAATAAAGTCTAATATCGAATTTTTTAAAATAAATATTATTTCGTGGCATACGGGTATATTTTCAGGGAGTACAATGTGTCAGACAATAGATAGTAGGGAATTTTTTTATGTCAGTTAATGGCGCATATGAAGAGAAAATATCAGGCAAACTTCCATTCCACAATGATGAGTCGTTCCCCTCTCTGGCCATCAAATGTGAAGAAATTTTTAACTACTTCAAGTGGTTAACGCTAGATGTCTTATATTTATGAATGACGCACACATTGTACAACGTAGTAATATTCGCCAATTTTACTATTCATTGGCATTAAAATTGCCATATTAAAAACTAACCTATTCTTTCTTGGTCAATATTTTGGCAAGAGAGTTTCATCCTGTGTTGAAAAAATATGGTGTGTGAATATATATTTTACGCATACCATAGATTGTTTCGTTTTATTAGAAAACATTCGAAATATGGGTGATGGAAGACAAGCGAATGTAATGATGATCTTAAATTATTTTGACGGTGAAATAACGGAAAAAACTTAATTTTAATGTAGAGTGAAATGCTTCCCTGAAGTAAGGTTTATAGATCTAAGAAAGCCAACCGAATAGTGGAAATTGGACTATACAGCTATGAAGTCTATGAGGCGAGTGTTAAGTATTCATTATCGTATTTTTCGTTGTCTGAAAATAATTCCAATATTCGTTAGATATACTTCAAACTTCGTTTTATTGTTCCTCTGTTTTATGTTCTGATTTACATAATAGGCGTAATCGTAGAATTGTTTACGTAAAATATATCAACTTTATATATATATATATATATATATATGCATGAAATATAATGCAAATCGTAAGATATTGCGTGGGATAGGGTGACAATTTATTTTTTGAAACCATTGTAATCGATAGGTATAGAACTTTTCAAAATTTCAAAATGGGTCCGACTATGATGAAATTAGAGAAAACTGAGCTTGTATGAAAGTCAAAATATGCTGCGGTGATGTTTAAATCTATACCCAGCTTCTGAGTCGGAGGTCATTTTGATTTTTTAAGGTTCGTAATACTCTGAAGTTCATATTTAACTAAAATAGTAAACAATGATGAGATTCTATGCAAAATGAAGTAACTTAACCCAAGTCGTAAAATTTTTTTAAAAGAATGTTGAGGGCAATTACTGGAAGTGAAACTATACGCTTTGTCGTTCTTTTGATCTTTGTGGTTTTAAATTGAAGGACTATTCATCAAAGGAAACCATGATGAGTAAGAGTAAATTATTAACTAGCGCATTTCTATTTAGATTTAATGATATGATCGTTAAATTGATATATGTTTGCTTTATTGAATCAAAAATTTTGTCGTTTTCGTTAATTACTCAATATCTGGTAACAGTTTTTCATACACTCCTTCAAGTATTCGCATTGCAGTTTCTCGAGAAGTCGCTGGGAGCATATCGTCAGTATAATTAAAAAGACACCTTAAATATTTTGTTTCAACTGATCAATGCAAAGGAGACTAGTGTAGAAGGGTACTTAGTACATAATATGTTTGTATTGAAAATATCCATTGTTTTACCTAATGTGTATTTCGCTTATAAGAAGTAACAGTTTAAATCGTTGTGGTGATTGTATCGATATATACTTTGAGGAACTGCTTGATTTTTAGGCCTACAGTTGACCACTATTATCTGAAAATATAATAGGTCATGCTGTAACTTAGGAAAAGAAATAAACAGAAAGTCAAAAGTTGCAATTTAACAATGAAAATTTCTCGCCATGTGCATGAAATTGTTTTTAATGGTTCGTAGAATGAAAGAATATTAGTTTTGAATCATGTCGTTCGTGGTTATTTCAATGAAAATGCCTTCATTTGCCCGTGCTTGACTTTAGCCCCCGGATTTTTTATTTCCCTCTTGGGTACAAAACATGTCATTTGAAAGAGGAAAACGCAATCGGATATGGAATCCCATAATGATTTCAACCGACCAATGAGCATCACTAGTAATGCTGATCTATTTGAGAAATCTGAGCGGAATTCCTTTTGATTGCGCAAAATATTTGTTTATACTTTTAGTCAACTATAATACTATATTCCGCGTCTTACTTTATGATTAAATACGTAAATATTCGTAATTGTTTATATTTAGGAAATATTTCCTTTCTTAACTTCCAGAATGAAAGACAATATGAAAATGTAAAGTGAAGACATACGTTTTGTTTCCAGCATCGACTTCTAGAAAGGTATTGAAATACTGTCATTCCATACTAAACTATTAGTAACTTCAATGGTTTTTGCAGCGTGTATTTGAAAACGGCATTAACTTGGAAGAAAATAAGGCGAAGAATTTGACAAGGCAATGACATCAAGTGAAAATTTGGTGAACACAGTGCCCTAATGCATTGCTTCATTAGTTTTATTGCATGGATTGGGACGTGGGGGGAAGGAAGATTTTTGAACGACAGTTTATACCTGTGTGTTAAATTCAAATCGCCTTCATCTGCTTTTTTCAATTTGCTAGTAAAAATAGAATAAAATATGGATTTCCTCTATGATGATAAACAACTACTGAGTGTTTTTAGTAATGCTGATGTAAAGTCGTTGATCTGAGTGGATTTCCATTATTGATTTAGTCACATGCTAGAACTTTCTCATATTATACTATTTTTTACATTAGCCGCATGTCAATATGTCTCTGCATGTCAAGGATATGCTTAACATTATTCCTGGAATGTAATTTTCCCACGATCCGAATTCTCATTATGCTTTATAGGTATCCAAGGCGATAAAAATGATTTATTTCTACGTTTTTTGATGGACTACTTGGCCTACAATTTCCTTTCTCTGGACATCAGAATTTCTATTATGTCATTTTTTGTTTCTTTAAAATATTCTGGCATTAATATAATGTAACTAATGGTAAGATTACTGGTGGCTAGCGGAAGATAATACTAAATAAAGTCTAATATCGAATTTTTTAAAATAAATATTATTTCGTGGCATACGGGTATATTTTCAGGGAGTACAATGTGTCAGACAATAGATAGTAGGGAATTTTTTTATGTCAGTTAATGGCGCATATGAAGAGAAAATATCAGGCAAACTTCCATTCCACAATGATGAGTCGTTCCCCTCTCTGGCCATCAAATGTGAAGAAATTTTTAACTACTTCAAGTGGTTAACGCTAGATGTCTTATATTTATGAATGACGCACACATTGTACAACGTAGTAATATTCGCCAATTTTACTATTCATTGGCATTAAAATTGCCATATTAAAAACTAACCTATTCTTTCTTGGTCAATATTTTGGCAAGAGAGTTTCATCCTGTGTTGAAAAAATATGGTGTGTGAATATATATTTTACGCATACCATAGATTGTTTCGTTTTATTAGAAAACATTCGAAATATGGGTGATGGAAGACAAGCGAATGTAATGATGATCTTAAATTATTTTGACGGTGAAATAACGGAAAAAACTTAATTTTAATGTAGAGTGAAATGCTTCCCTGAAGTAAGGTTTATAGATCTAAGAAAGCCAACCGAATAGTGGAAATTGGACTATACAGCTATGAAGTCTATGAGGCGAGTGTTAAGTATTCATTATCGTATTTTTCGTTGTCTGAAAATAATTCCAATATTCGTTAGATATACTTCAAACTTCGTTTTATTGTTCCTCTGTTTTATGTTCTGATTTACATAATAGGCGTAATCGTAGAATTGTTTACGTAAAATATATCAACTTTATATATATATATATATATATATATGCATGAAATATAATGCAAATCGTAAGATATTGCGTGGGATAGGGTGACAATTTATTTTTTGAAACCATTGTAATCGATAGGTATAGAACTTTTCAAAATTTCAAAATGGGTCCGACTATGATGAAATTAGAGAAAACTGAGCTTGTATGAAAGTCAAAATATGCTGCGGTGATGTTTAAATCTATACCCAGCTTCTGAGTCGGAGGTCATTTTGATTTTTTAAGGTTCGTAATACTCTGAAGTTCATATTTAACTAAAATAGTAAACAATGATGAGATTCTATGCAAAATGAAGTAACTTAACCCAAGTCGTAAAATTTTTTTAAAAGAATGTTGAGGGCAATTACTGGAAGTGAAACTATACGCTTTGTCGTTCTTTTGATCTTTGTGGTTTTAAATTGAAGGACTATTCATCAAAGGAAACCATGATGAGTAAGAGTAAATTATTAACTAGCGCATTTCTATTTAGATTTAATGATATGATCGTTAAATTGATATATGTTTGCTTTATTGAATCAAAAATTTTGTCGTTTTCGTTAATTACTCAATATCTGGTAACAGTTTTTCATACACTCCTTCAAGTATTCGCATTGCAGTTTCTCGAGAAGTCGCTGGGAGCATATCGTCAGTATAATTAAAAAGACACCTTAAATATTTTGTTTCAACTGATCAATGCAAAGGAGACTAGTGTAGAAGGGTACTTAGTACATAATATGTTTGTATTGAAAATATCCATTGTTTTACCTAATGTGTATTTCGCTTATAAGAAGTAACAGTTTAAATCGTTGTGGTGATTGTATCGATATATACTTTGAGGAACTGCTTGATTTTTAGGCCTACAGTTGACCACTATTATCTGAAAATATAATAGGTCATGCTGTAACTTAGGAAAAGAAATAAACAGAAAGTCAAAAGTTGCAATTTAACAATGAAAATTTCTCGCCATGTGCATGAAATTGTTTTTAATGGTTCGTAGAATGAAAGAATATTAGTTTTGAATCATGTCGTTCGTGGTTATTTCAATGAAAATGCCTTCATTTGCCCGTGCTTGACTTTAGCCCCCGGATTTTTTATTTCCCTCTTGGGTACAAAACATGTCATTTGAAAGAGGAAAACGCAATCGGATATGGAATCCCATAATGATTTCAACCGACCAATGAGCATCACTAGTAATGCTGATCTATTTGAGAAATCTGAGCGGAATTCCTTTTGATTGCGCAAAATATTTGTATATACTTTTAGTCAACTATAATACTATATTCCGCGTCTTACTTTATGATTAAATACGTAAATATTCGTAATTGTTTATATTTAGGAAATATTTCCTTTCTTAACTTCCAGAATGAAAGACAATATGAAAATGTAAAGTGAAGACATACGTTTTGTTTCCAGCATCGACTTCTAGAAAGGTATTGAAATACTGTCATTCCATACTAAACTATTAGTAACTTCAATGGTTTTTGCAGCGTGTATTTGAAAACGGCATTAACTTGGAAGAAAATAAGGCGAAGAAATTGACAAGGCAATGACAGCAAGTGAAAATTTGGTAAACACAGTGCCCTAATTCATTGCTTCATTAGTTTTATTGCATGGATTTGCCCGGGGGGGGAAGGAAGATTTTTAAAGACAGTTTATACCTGTGTTAAATTAAAATCCATTTCATCTGCTTTTTTCAATTTGATAGTAAAAATAGAATAAAATATGGATTTCCTCTATGATGATAAACAACTACTGAGTGTTTTTAGTAATGCTGATGTAAAGTCGTTGATCTGAGTGGATTTCCATTATTGATTTAGTCACATGCTGGAACTTTCTCATATTATACTATTTTTTACATTAGCCGCATGTCAATATGTCTCTGCATGTCAAGGATATGCTTAACATTATTCCTGGAATGTAATTTTCCCAGGATCCGAATTCTCATTATGCTTTATAGGTATCCAAGGCGGTAAAAATGATTTATTTCTACGTTTTTTGATGGACTACTTGGCCTACAATTTCCTTTCTCTGGACATCAGCATTTCTATTATGACATTTTTTGTTTCTTTAAAATAGTCTGGCATTAATATAATGTAACTAATGGGAAGATTACTGGTGGCTAGCGGAAGATAATACAAAATGAAGTCTAATATCGAATTTTTAAAAATAAATATTATTTCTTGGCATACGGGTATATTTTCAGGGAGTACAATGTGTCAGACAATAGATAGTAGGGAATTTTTTTATGTCAGTTAATGGCGCATATGAAGAGAAAATATCAGGCAAACTTCCATTCCACAATGATGAGTCGTTCCCCTCTCTGGCCATCAAATGTGAAGAAATTTTTAACTACTTCAAGTGGTTAACGCTAGATGTCTTATTTATATGAAAGACGTACACATTGTACAACGTAGTAATATTCGCCAATTTTACTATTCATTGGCATTAAAATTGCCATATTAAAAACTAACCTATTCTTTCTTGGTCATTATTTTGGCAAGAGAGTTTCCTCCTGTGTTGAAAAAATATCGGGTGTGAATATATATTTTTAGACATACCATAGATTGTATCGTTTTATTAGAAAACATTCGAAATATGAATGATGGATGACAAGCGAATGTAGTGATGATCTTAAATTATTTTGACGGTGAAATAACGGAAAAATTTTATTTTAATGTAGAGTGAAATGCTTCCCTGAAGTAAGGTTTATAGATCTAAGAAAGCCAAACGAATAGTGGAAATTGGACTAAACAGCTATGAAGTCTATGAGGCGAGTGTTAAGTATTCATTATCGTATTTTTTGTTGTCTGAAAATAATTCTAATATTCGTTGGATACACTTCAAACTTCGTTTTATTGTTCCTCTATTTTATGTTCTGATTTACATAATAGGTGTAATCTGAGTTTTGTTTACGTAAAATATATCAACTACATATATATATATGCATGGAGTATAATGCAAATCGTAAGATATCGCGTGGTATAGGGTGACAATTTGTTTTTTGAAACCATGATATTCGATAGGTATAGAACTTTCAAAAATTTCAAAATGGGTCCGACTATGATGAAATTAGAGAAAACTGAGCTTGTATGAAAGTCAAAATATGCTGCGGTGATGTTTAAATCTATACCCAGCTTCTGAGTCGGAGGTAATTTTGATTTTTTAAGGTTCGTAATACTCTGAAGTTCATATTTAACTAAAATAGTAAACAATGATGAGATTCAATGCAAAATGAAATAACTTAACCCAAGTCCTAGAATTTTTTTAATAGAAAGTTGAGCGCAATTACTGGAAGTGAAACTAAAGTCTTTGTCGCTCTTTTCATCTTTGGGGTTTTAAATTGAAGGTCTATTCAGCAAAGAAGAACATGATGAGTAAGAGTTAATTATTAACTAGAGCATTTCTATTTAGATTTAATGATATGATCGTTAAATTGATATATGTTTGCTTTATTGCATCAAATATTTTGTCTTTTTCGTTAATTACTCAATATCTGGTAAGAACAGTTTATCATACGTGCCTTCATGTATTCGCATTGCAGTTTCTCGAGAAGACACTGGGAGCATGTCGTCAGTATAATTAAAAAGACACTTAAAACATTTTGTTTCAACTGATCAATGCAAAGGAGACTAGTGTCGAAGGGTACTTAGTACATAATATGTTTGTATTAAAAATATCCATTGTTTTACCTAATGTGTATTTCGCTTATAAGAAGTAAGAGTTAAAATCATTGTGGTGATTGTATCGATATATACTTTGAGGAACTGCTTGATTTTTAGGCCTACAGTTGACCACTATTATCTGAAAAAAGAATAGGTCAGGCTGTAACTTAGGAAAAGAAATAAACAGAAAGTCAAAAGTTGCAATTTTACATTGATAATTTCTCGCCATGTGCATGAAATTGTTTTTAATGGTGCGTAGAATGAAAGATTATTAGTTTTGAATCATGTCGTTCGTGGTTATTTCAATGAAAATGCCTTCATTTGCCCGTGCTTGACTTTAGCCCCCGGATTTTTTATTTCCCTCTTGGGTACAAAACATGTCATTTGAAAGAGGAAAACGCAATCGGATATGGAATCCCATAATGATTTCAACCGACCAATGAGCATCACTAGTAATGCTGATCTATTTGAGAAATCTGAGCGGAATTCCTTTTGATTGCGCAAAATATTTGTATATACTTTTAGTCAACTATAATACTATATTCCGCGTCTTACTTTATGATTAAATACGTAAATATTCGTAATTGTTTATATTTAGGAAATATTTCCTTTCTTAACTTCCAGAATGAAAGACAATATGAAAATGTAAAGTGAAGACATACGTTTTGTTTCCAGCATCGACTTCTAGAAAGGTATTGAAATACTGTCATTCCATACTAAACTATTAGTAACTTCAATGGTTTTTGCAGCGTGTATTTGAAAACGGCATTAACTTGGAAGAAAATAAGGCGAAGAAATTGACAAGGCAATGACATCAAGTGAAAATTTGGTGAACACAGTGCCCTAATGCATTGCTTCATTAGTTTTATTGCATGGATTGGGACGTGGGGGGAAGGAAGATTTTTGAACGACAGTTTATACCTGTGTGTTAAATTCAAATCGCCTTCATCTGCTTTTTTCAATTTGCTAGTAAAAATAGAATAAAATATGGATTTCCTCTATGATGATAAACAACTACTGAGTGTTTTTAGTAATGCTGATGTAAAGTCGTTGATCTGAGTGGATTTCCATTATTGATTTAGTCACATGCTGGAACTTTCTCATATTATACTATTTTTTACATTAGCCGCATGTCAATATGTCTCTGCATGTCAAGGATATGATTATTCCTGGAATGTAATTTTCCCACGATCCGAATTCTCATTATGCTTTATAGGTATCCAAGGCGATAAAAATGATTTATTTCTACGTTTTTTGATGGACTACTTGGCCTACAATTTCCTTTCTCTGGACATCAGCATTTCTATTATGACATTTTTTGTTTCTTTAAAAATAGTCTGGCATTAATATAATGTAAATAATGGGAAGATTACTGGTGGCTAGCGGAAGATAATACAAAATGAAGTCTAATATCGAATTTTTTAAAATAAATATTATTTCGTGGCATACGGGTATATTTTCAGGGAGTACAATGTGTCAGTCAATAGATAGTAGTGAATTTTTTGTGTCAGTTAATGGCGCATATGAAGAGAAAATATCAGGCTAACTTCCATTCCACAATGATGAGTCGTTCCCCTCACTGGCCATCAAATGTGAAGAAATTTTTAATTACTTCAAGTGGTTAACGCTAGATGTCTTATTTTTATGAATGACGCACACATTGTACAGCGTAGTAATATTCGCCAATTTTACTATTCAATGGCATTAAAATTGCCATATTAAAAACTAACCTATTCTTTCTTGGTCATTATTTTGGCAAGAGAGTTTCCTCCTGTGTTGAAAAATTATCGGTTGTGAATATATATTTTTACGCATACCATAGATTGTTTCGTTTTATTAGAAAACATTCGAAATATGGGTGATGGATGACAAGCGAATGTAGTGATGATCTTAAATTATTTTGACGGTGAAATAACGGAAAAATTTTATTTTAATGTAGAGTGAAATGCTTCCCTGAAGTAAGGTTTATAGATCTAAGAAAGCCAACCGAATAGTGGAAATTGGACTATTCAGCAATGAAGTCTATGAGGCGAGTGTTAAGTATTCATTATCGTATTTTTTGTTGTCTGAAAATAATTCTAATATTCGTTGGCTATACTTCAAACTTCGTTTTATTGTTCCTCTATTTTATGTTCTGATTTACATAATAGGCGTAATCTGAGTATTGTTTACGTAAAATATATCAACTTTATATAAATATGCATGAAATATAATGCAAATCAAAAGATATCGCGTGGGATAGGGTGACAATTTATTTTTGGAAACCATGATAATCGATAGGTATAGAACTTTCAAAAATTTCAAAATGGGTCCGACTATGATGAAATTAGAGAAAACTGAGCTTGTATGAAAGTCAAAATATGCTGCGGTGATGTTTATATCTAAACCCAGCTTCTGAGTCGGAGGTCATTTTGATTTTTTAAGGTTCGTAATACTCTGATGTTCATATTTAATTAAATAGTAAGCAATGATGAGATTCTATGCAAATTGAAGTAACTTAACCCAAGTCCTAAAATGTTTTTAATAGAAAGTTGAGCGCAAATACTGGAAGTGAAACTAAAGTCTTTGTCGTTCTTTTCATCTTTGGGGTTTTAAATTGAAGGTCTATTCAGCAAAGAAGAACATGATGAGTAAGAGTTAATTATTAGCTAGCGCATTTCTATTTATATTTAATGACATGATCGTTAAATTGATATATGTTTGCTTTATTGAATCAAAAATTTTGTCGTTTTCGTTAATTACTCAATATCTGGTAACAGTTTTTCATACACTCCTTCAAATATTCGCATTGCAGTTTCTCGAGAAGACGCTGGGAGCATGTCGTCAGTATAACTAAAAAGACACCTTAAATATTTTGTTTCAACTGATCAATGCAAAGGAGACTAGTGTAGAAGGGTACTTAGTACATAATATGTTTGTATTGAAAATATCCATTGTTTTACCTAATGTGTATTTTGCTTACAAGAAGTAACAGTTTAAATCGTTGTGGTGATTGTATCGATATATACTTTGAGGAACTGCTTGATTTTTAGGCCTACAGTTGACCACTATTATCTGAAAATATAATAGGTCATGCTGTAACTTAGGAAAAGAAATAAACGGAAAGTCAAAAGTTGCAATTTAACAATGATAATTTCTCGCCATGTGCATGAAATTGTTTTTAATAGTGCGTAGAATGAAAGAATATTAGTTTTGAATCATGTCGTTCGTGGTTATTTCAATGAAAATGCCTTCATTTGCCCGTGCTTGACTTTAGCCCCCGGATTTTTTATTTCCCTCTTGGGTACAAAACATGTCATTTGAAAGAGGAAAACGCAATCGGATATGGAATCCCATAATGATTTCAACCGACCAATGAGCATCACTAGTAATGCTGATCTATTTGAGAAATCTGAGCGGAATTCCTTTTGATTGCGCAAAATATTTGTATATACTTTTAGTCAACTATAATACTATATTCCGCGTCTTACTTTATGATTAAATACGTAAATATTCGTAATTGTTTATATTTAGGAAATATTTCCTTTCTTAACTTCCAGAATGAAAGACAATATGAAAATGTAAAGTGAAGACATACGTTTTGTTTCCAGCATCGACTTCTAGAAAGGTATTGAAATACTGTCATTCCATAGTAAACTATCAGTAGCTTCAATGGTTTTTGCAGCGTGTATTTGAAAACGGCATTAATTTGGAAGAAAATAAGGCGAAGAAATTGACAAGGCAATGACAGCAAGTGAAAATTTGGTAAACACAGTGCCCTAATTCATTGCTTCATTAGTTTTATTGCATGGATTGGCCCGGGGGGGGAAGGAAGATTTTTGAAAGACAGTTTATACCTGTGTTAAATTCAAATCCACTTCATCTGCTTTTTTCAATTTGATAGTAAAAATAGAATAAAATATGGATTTCCTCTATGATGATAAACAACTACTGAGTGTTTTTAGTAATGCTGATGTAAAGTCGTTGATCTGAGTGGATTTCCATTATTGATTTAGTCACATGCTGGAACTTTCTCATATTATACTATTTTTTACATTAGCCGCATGTCAATATGTCTCTGCATGTCAAGGATATGCTTAAGATTATTCCTGGAATGTAATTTTCCCAGGATCCGAATTCTCATTATGCTTTATAGGTATCCAAGGCGATAAAAATGATTTATTTCTACGTTTTTTGATGGACTACTTGGCCTACAATTTCCTTTTTCTGGACATCAGAATTTCTATTATGACATTTTTTGTTTCTTTAAAATAGTCTGGCATTAATATAATGTAACTAATGGTAAGATTACTGGTGGCTAGCGGAAGATAATACTAAATAAAGTCTAATATCGAATTTTTTAAAATAAATATTATTTCGTGGCATACGGGTATATTTTCAGGGAGTACAATGTGTCAGACAATAGATAGTAGGGAATTTTTTTATGTCAGTTAATGGCGCATATGAAGAGAAAATATCAGGCAAACTTCCATTCCACAATGATGAGTCGTTCCCCTCTCTGGCCATCAAATGTGAAGAAATTTTTAACTACTTCAAGTGGTTAACGCTAGATGTCTTATTTTTATGAATGACGCACACATTGTACAACGTAGTAATATTCGCCAATTTTACTATTCATTGGCATTAAAATTGCCATATTAAAAACTAACCTATTCTTTCTTGGTCAATATTTTGGCAAGAGAGTTTCATCCTGTGTTGAAAAAATATGGTGTGTGAATATATATTTTACGCATACCATAGATTGTTTCGTTTTATTAGAAAACATTCGAAATATGGGTGATGGAAGACAAGCGAATGTAATGATGATCTTAAATTATTTTGACGGTGAAATAACGGAAAAAACTTAATTTTAATGTAGAGTGAAATGCTTCCCTGAAGTAAGGTTTATAGATCTAAGAAAGCCAACCGAATAGTGGAAATTGGACTATACAGCTATGAAGTCTATGAGGCGAGTGTTAAGTATTCATTATCGTATTTTTCGTTGTCTGAAAATAATTCCAATATTCGTTAGATATACTTCAAACTTCGTTTTATTGTTCCTCTGTTTTATGTTCTGATTTACATAATAGGCGTAATCGTAGAATTGTTTACGTAAAATATATCAACTTTATATATATATATATATATATGCATGAAATATAATGCAAATCGTAAGATATTGCGTGGGATAGGGTGACAATTTATTTTTTGAAACCATTGTAATCGATAGGTATAGAACTTTTCAAAATTTCAAAATGGGTCCGACTATGATGAAATTAGAGAAAACTGAGCTTGTATGAAAGTCAAAATATGCTGCGGTGATGTTTAAATCTATACCCAGCTTCTGAGTCGGAGGTCATTTTGATTTTTTAAGGTTCGTAATACTCTGAAGTTCATATTTAACTAAAATAGTAAACAATGATGAGATTCTATGCAAAATGAAGTAACTTAACCCAAGTCGTAAAATTTTTTTAAAAGAATGTTGAGGGCAATTACTGGAAGTGAAACTATACGCTTTGTCGTTCTTTTGATCTTTGTGGTTTTAAATTGAAGGACTATTCATCAAAGGAAACCATGATGAGTAAGAGTAAATTATTAACTAGCGCATTTCTATTTAGATTTAATGATATGATCGTTAAATTGATATATGTTTGCTTTATTGAATCAAAAATTTTGTCGTTTTCGTTAATTACTCAATATCTGGTAACAGTTTTTCATACACTCCTTCAAGTATTCGCATTGCAGTTTCTCGAGAAGACGCTGGGAGCATGTCGTCAGTATAACTAAAAAGACACCTTAAATATTTTGTTTCAACTGATCAATGCAAAGGAGACTAGTGTAGAAGGGTACTTAGTACATAATATGTTTGTATTGAAAATATCCATTGTTTTACCTAATGTGTATTTCGCTTACAAGAAGTAACAGTTTAAATCGTTGTGGTGATTGTATCGATATATACTTTGAGGAACTGCTTGATTTTTAGGCCTACAGTTGACCACTATTATCTGAAAATATAATAGGTCATGCTGTAACTTAGGAAAAGAAATAAACAGAAAGTCAAAAGTTGCAATTTAACAATGAAAATTTCTCGCCATGCTGATCTATTTGAGAAATCTGAGCGGAATTCCTTTTGATTGCGCAAAATATTTGTATATACTTTTAGTAACTATAATACTATATTCCGCGTCTTACTTTATGAGTTAATACGTAAATATTCGTAATTGTTTGTATTTAGGAAATATTTCCTTTCTTAACTTCCAGAATGAAAGACAATATGAAAATGTAAAGTGGAGACTTACGTTTTGTTTCCAGCATCGACTTCTAGAAAGGTATTGAAATACTGTCATTCCATACTAAACTATTAGTAGCTTCAATGGTTTTTTCAATGGAAAATTTGGTGAACACAGTGCCCTAATGCATTGCTTCATTAGTTTTATTGCATGGATTGGGACGTGGGGGGAAGGAAGATTTTTGAACGACAGTTTATACCTGTGTGTTAAATTCAAATCGCCTTCATCTGCTTTTTTCAATTTGCTAGTAAAAATAGAATAAAATATGGATTTCCTCTATGATGATAAACAACTACTGAGTGTTTTTCGTAATGCTGATGTAAAGTCGTTGATCTGAGTGGATTTCCATAATTGATTTTTTCAAATGCTGGAACTTTCTCATATTATACTATTTTTTACATTAGCCGCATGTCAATATGTCTCTGCATGTCAAGGATATGCTTAAGATTATTCCTGGAATGTAATTTTCCCAGGATCCGAATTCTCATTATGCTTTATAGGTATCCAAGTCGATAAAAATGATTTATTTCTACGTTTTTTGATGGACTACTTGGCCTACAATTTCCTTTCTCTGGACATCAGCATTTCTATTATGACATATTTTGTTTCTTTAAAATAGTCTGGCATTAATATAATGTAACTAATTGGAAGATTATTGGTGGCTAGCCGAAGATAATACAAAATGAAGTCTAATTTCGAATTTTAAAAATAAATATAATTTCGTAGCGTACGGGTATATTTTCAGGGAGTATAATGTATCAGTCATTAGGTAGTTGGAATTTTTTGTATCAGTTTCTTGTGAAGAAATTTATAGGTATCTAAGGCGATAACAATGATTTATTTCTATGAGCAGGGTGCCATATATCTAATCATTCATCAACCTTTCTCTGGAGAACTTTTTTTGATGGACTACTTGGCCTACAATTTCCTTACCTGGACATCAGCATTTCTATTATTAATTTTTTTTGTTTCTTTATAATAGTCTGGCATATAAATAATGTAACTAATGGGAAGGTTACTGGTGGCTAGCCGAAGATAATACAAAATGTAATCTAATTTCGAATTTTAAAAAATAAAAATATTTCGTTGCTTACGGGTATTTTTTCAGGGAGTATAATGTCTCAGTCAATAGGTAGTTGGAGTTTTTTGTATCAGTAAATGGTGCTAATCAGTCACTATCAGGTCTACACAAGGTATGTCTCAAATGGAAATATTTGTTTATCTCCACATTTCACAAGAACCCCCACCCCCTATTGGCCACTCTCCCGAATCCTCGGGAAGGTAACATGTCTCGTAACAACAACCCGCCCTGTTATTCACCACCAACCGTACCCCCATTCCTTACTACTACCTCATTCATTGGCCAAGAATCCACCTCCTCTTTCCTTTTGCTAGTGTATAAATATACCCATTGGAGACAACTTGTGTAGACATGATGATGACGCTGAAGGAGCGTCGAAACATGTGTAATATTTTACATTAAAATTTTAGTGCGCAGTACAACTACTACAGTTTTATTTATGTACTAAAATGCTGTTCCACTATATAACGCCAGAGACTAGAAATTATTCCAGAGTGAAAAATTTATAATAATAATATCTATAAGCGTTGTCAGTTCATGCCAAATCTATGTCATGCTATATATTTTTCGTAAATTTTGTTAACTACGAGGAAAAGCTTCTTCATAGTATTTTTTACAGGTATTGTTTCCAGTACTACTCTACGTGTTACTTCAGACAAGTTCTATCCTATGCTGGTTGGGTTGAGGTCATTGTATAGCCCCAGTGATATAATAAAGGTCACTGGGGAATGCAATGATCCCACCGCGGCCATGCGTCGCTCCCACAAACGTTTTGAATGATACTTCACAAATATCAAGATCAGGTGATGGCACTTTTTTTTTAAATTTTCTCTATTCTTGTCATATTTTTTGTTAAACTTTATTCGTGATTTTCAATTTTTCCACTATCCTGATTTCCATTATGTCTTATAGGTATCTACATCGATAACAATGACGTCTTTTTATGAGCTGGGTGTCTTAAATCTAATCGTTTATTTCCAGCTTTCTGGATTTAAGAAAACTTTCCTTGATGGCCTACTCTGCCTTCAATTTCCGTTATCCGTTCGTAGATGCGACTACTAGATTCTCATATATAGAGAGAGAAGCATCGTGGCAAAACCATTCATTGAGACGTACGAAGCCTCAATATACGAATTTATTCTCCCAAGGGGTGGTGTGGCAAGCGCAATGGTGCGAGTGCCACGATTGACCCCTCGAGCCAGAGGCCACGGCCGCCATTCAGGGTATTTCCGTAACTACGGCGGTTGGCGGATGCAAGGCTTTTTGATCATCAGAATCCAACCGTGTACACGCCTCCCAATGGAGTGCCGGGCACAGCAATCTTCTCCGAAGACCCAGTTGACCTCACTTTAACGGAAACCCCCTCGTCATTTCCCTGTTAGCTACCGAAAAATTTCGGCACCCATTTTGCACCGCGAGGAGGTGGGGCTGACTTCCCAGACTTAGTAACGGGCCGAACCGGCGGCCTGAGTCCTAGCGGTCTGGGCTTGCAAAATCGTTATCGTTCGTTCATCGTTCATCAACAATGCGCATATGATATTTTTAATTTCTTTAAATGAAGCAGGCATAAAACATAATATAACTTATGGCAAGATTACTAGTAGCCAGCCGAAGGCAATAGAAAATGAAATCTATTTCTTGAACTTTTCTTAAATAATTAAAATAATGGCAAAATATATATTTTCAGGGAGTTGAATGTGTCTGTCAAAATCATGATATGGCGCAAATTTGAAATTCGCTGTGGAAGGTCTTTATGCACCTGACGAAGATAAAGCCTGGGGATGACAAAGTGACTATTAATGGTTACACTTTATAATAAAAGTATTTGTTTTAACCTGTTTATAATTTGGTTAACTATTGTAGCATAATATGGACCGCTTGAGTTAAATGGTTCAAAGTTCCTTCTCTCTTAACGTCGTTTGAAAAAATTGCATGTATGGTTAGAAACTGTATTTTAGGAGATATAAATCAATAACCTTTTATTTAGAGAACATACACACCTACGGTTGGTAGAGTTGTCAGTGTCTCCAAAATTTATTATAATAACCTTGCGAGTCGGCTTTCGCAGTCTTTTTCAGATGCTGCTGTGACTCGAGTTTTGCTGCGTTCCGAGTATTTTTAGCTCTGTTTCACTCACATTGGAGCGAGTATCACAGCGAACTTCGCTGCTTCGCGAGAGAAACGTTGACCTAGAAATGCTTGGACCTCAGCAATACATAAGAATCTATTCAGCATGTAACCAGCATAAATAATCGTTAGACGTCTTAAAGGAAACAGGGCTACCTCTAAAGTCATCTTTGAAAATATGTCGCTCTTAGCACTGCTTAACTTCAAGGCAAATGAACCCGTTTAAAATTATTTTATGGAATTAAAATACAATTAATCGTCTACTTTGTATAGCATAAGATAATTCCTGGAAAATGCTGAAAACTTTTCCTCCCAAAGGTCGTCTATGTACGTAGTTCTGAATTTTGTGCCAGTACTTGTTGCAAATCAAGGGAAAATTTCAGCCAAACTTGAATCCCACAAAGATTAGTCGTTCCTCTTACTGATCATCAAAGGTGATGAAAAATACAACTACTCTCAGTGGGTAACTCTTTGATAACTTATTTGTTCCAATTGTCAACCATTCGAAATATACGCCAATTTCACATTTTTATTGGATTAATATTATCATCCTGCAAACTAATCTTGTAATTCTTGATCATTATTTCAGCCATTTTTCCTCCTTTGTTGAATAAATATGGGGCATGTATACGCTTTACGCATGCTACAGACAGTAAAGTTTATTTAGTAAACATCCGAAAAATGGGTGATCTGTGGCAAGCAAGTTCACTATTTCTTTATGACCTTAAATTTGAAGGTGAACGAGCAGAAAAAATTATACATTATTAGAGCAAATTTCCTCCCTGAAGTGGTTTGTATACCTAAAGCAGTCAAAGAAATAGTGGAAAATGGACTTTGCAGCTATGAAGTCCATGAGGTGAGTGTGAGTGTTCATTATTGTATTTCAGTAGTCGTAGGAATTCAATATAAATACTCGGCCAAATTAAATCCTCCGTCGACGATGAGTTCCTGCTACAGGACATCTGTTATCACGAAATTTCGAATATTTATAAATGTATCCAACAAAATTTCCGACAAGTGATAATATTTTCCTATTTCACTTGTGCAGTTTTATCACATTCTTTCTTTTCAATACTTTAAAGGTCTTCTTGATAACAGCTTACAACAAGAAAATACGAGTCATTAGGTTTATAATTTTTTGTTCAGTTTTCGCGCTGTATTCTTTTTTCCAGGATATCTAAAATCAACTCTGATGGCTAATTTCACTTGCAACGTTGAAATATCGCCTAGTTTATACCGGTTATTTGGAAGAAAGAGACGAAATATGTAAACGTCACCTAGAGCGTGGTCTATAAACACATCATCGTTTGTTTGAAAAACAATTTGAAGCGGAGGTTTTATTTTGCTAAACCTAACCATTATAACTTATAAGTTATTTACTACAAAATAAAAAACACATTGGTGTGCGGTTGTTCATATTCTTGCTGATTACGTCGGTGCGAGTACGGGTGCGCACAAGGCCCTGATAATAAAAATAATGTTTTCTCATCAGCGAATAACAGTATTGCCACAAATAAATTTTGGTGTGTATTTGCATAGATATGTATCAAATTCTCTTTCAGGTTGTGCCTATGCCTTGGGTGTGAGATATATGATTCAAAGGTCTTAAGATCTGATTTAACCTCGTGATCATCGTATGGTCTGTGGATTGAATCAGCGACTCTGAGAGTATTTTAAACAATCTCTAGCTAACCCTAAGTCAATGCTCAGTGTACACGACGTCCGTCATTTTACATGCATGAAAAAAACCACAGCGAATATATATTTTCGGAAAAGAAATGATGGAGGATGATTTTCAAGAGTCACTTAGAAAAATCAATTCACTTTTTATTTGAATATCTCTCTCATCTCGGAATTGAAATATATCCAGTAGTATTTCATAGAGAAAAACATTCCTTGGCTATCACCATGGCTTTTACTCGGTAATGTTATGATTAATAACGAATTGAAAGTCATGTTGGAATTAAAACTGTACAAACGTAGGTTAGCGATTGAGACCAGACTTAGGGATCCGGTTTTGTGTTTTGAAGTCATAGGATTAAAACGTCAAGTACGATCGTTCTTATTTTATAATGAGCGCTTTGCCGAAGAATGTTGTGGACGTGAAATAGACGTGGAAAGGGAAGGAAATTTTTATCCTGATTTTTTTCGTCCAATATTTCTCACAACGTAATAAATTATCCACCCCGATTAAAATATTCCCTCGCCTTACCTCGAATATTGCCTCATTCTCATAGTTCGGTTATGTATCAACTTTATTAAGTATAGTAATGATTTCCCTCCCCTTGGGTCTAAGCAATTCGTTTCAAATAGCAAACGAAATGTGACTTATCAAAAAAAACTTCAACACCATATCCAATAGAATGCTACGTAGCTTGTTCATTTTCATGAGTCTTTTAAGCAGGTGTAAGGTCTTTTTGGGAGTGTTGTTGGAACACGGATTGACGTAGGGAGGAAGTAAAAGACGAAAAGTTAGAGCCTAGGAAAAGAAATATGCTGGGAAATGAATAGTCAATGGTTGGCCAGCGTAGTATCTTTTTTTTAACTGAATTTTTGTTATTGCAAGTCATGATATAAGGTAGGAAGGAAAATTAGTGTGCATCAGTCCGTAGGAAGGAGTTTTAATTGCAGAACATTGTATTGCATTTTATTTTGATTGAGCTTTTATCCTTCTCTACTGGGTAAACAACATGTATATTACATGACGAAAATGCAGTGAAATATGAATTTTGGAAATGATGATAAACACCTGAACATCTTTTGTTGTGCTAACCTATTGGAGATAATCGGTGAGGATATCCTTTTGGTTGCATAATATATTCAGAGGTGCCCATAGTCTAGTGCTCCTAACACTCGTCGCATGTGAGCTCTCACGTGATTTGTTATATCGCCTTATCTTGTTATTCTAATAAACGATTGCCCTTCCTATGAGTATAGAAACACTATTTAAATGTTGAAAATGAAATGTAATAGTTATATTAGAACTCCACGACTTCTCACGACGAACTTTGTCCATGTACCAGTTTTATGTCTTTACCAGTGTTATAATGCATTCGTTGTCATTCGTCCTTATTGTTAGTGAACTCACATTTTCGATTTTCTACTTAATAATAAATAAGGAAGTAACAGCTTTGTTTTCCGATACATTTTAGTAGAGTAGTTTATCGATTTTTACAGGACTGGGGGGAGGTTTTGAAGCTACCCGTATTTTCAAGAATATTCCAAAGATATTCCGCTTTAAAATTTATTTTTTTTACGAGTGGCTGAGGATGAAATATTTTAGTGACAACGCTTGAATTCTCGTCTTAATAAAATTCAGAAGACTAAAACAAATTCAATAAAACAAAGCAAAACATTATTCTTCCGATATCAAAATTAATGTTCAGGGAGTGCTGAACAAGGATTCAATTATTCAATTTTCTAATGCGAGAGGTTCTTTTTCAATCGTTAACAAGTATTTAAAGGGATGTATTATAGAAATATGGCAAATATATATTGTTGTCGTTTTTTCGAAAGCTGGGCCACAGCTTAGTATTGAAGATCAGAATACATCTATCTGCATTCAAATCAAGTTATTAAAGTAAAAGGTCACATAAACGTATAATGATTCGTATAAAATAATGCTAGTCGATTACTAAATGGCTATAAAATATTTTACGCTGAAGAAAACGAAATCATTCCCCTAAAGAGGAAACGAGAGGTCCAATCATCCGTAAGCGATCTTTAAGTATACTTTTTTGTTAACATTTTCACTATTAGCGTAATCAAGTTTTTACCCCATTACTTCAAGTTAAAAAAAACGGTCCCTAAAGTTCAAAAGAAACGATTGAAAAATATGTGTTGTTTAATGAAATATTCGCATGATTTCTAAATAAGGGCCAAATGACCTCTCCCATCCCTCAAGTGTTAGCGCTTTCAATTTCGAATTGCTAAAATAGCTGACAGTTTCCCTTTCGTTACCTAGAATTAATAACACTTCTTGTGCCTTTGATCCTCAATCTCTGTAAGTAACACTTAGATTTAGACACTATTTATTGCTATGGATTTTGCATTGTGTTTGTAATGTTCGCGGTAAGGTCGTACCAGTAGGAATAGACATATATTGACGTCAGGATTTCTTATTTAATTCTAAAATTTGTCGTTAACAAACAGATTGACGATAAATTAGACTGGCAAGGAGTCACCAGTTGCCAGGGGCACAAATTGGCTTTTTTATATTTGCTGGGATTTGGTTTGATTTAATTCATTGTGCGATACTCGCTGGAGTTGCCTCAGAGAAAACGGGCATTCAGTATAATTTGATGCGTTAACAGAAACAAATATGTATGGATAGCTTCTTCGTTAAGCCCATTCTGCAAATAACTTTCTTTTTACCTCAGAGAGGTTTACTTCAAACTATTTCAATTGAAAAATTTAGCTATTGGCAAACTTATTTCTCCGGTATAGCATTGGGAATTACAGGATGGCCTCGATCGATACTTAGGTTCTGAGGACATACCATGGTCTGTAAACATCGTCGAATATGTATGGGATATTGGTGAAGGAAATACATCATCCAAGTCCTCAGACCCTGATGTTTTCGTTCACCTTACCAAGGACGCCCGGGACGTTAGCTATAAAGCTTCTTGTACGCTTTTTACAGGTATTCTGTGTCCAGTACTACTAGGGAAGTCCTACCCTATGCTGGTTGGGTTGAGGTCATCGTATATCCCTAGTGATATAATATAGAGCTCTGGGGAATGCGATGATCCCACCTCGGTCATGCGTCGCTCTAAACTACCCCAATCTTTTTGAATGAATACTTCACAAATATCAAGATCAGGTGATGACACGTTTAACTAATTTTCTCTTTTCTTGTCATATTTTATGTTAAACATCATTCCTAAATAGTAATTTTTCCAGTATTCTGATTCTCATGTCTTATAGGTTTCTACAGCGATAACATTGACGTCTTTCTATGAGCTGGGTGTCTTAAATCCAATTGTGTATTTTCTGCTTTCTTGCTTTAAGAAAACCATTCTTGATGGATCATTCACGTCAGGATTTCTTAATTAATTCTAAAACCTGTTGTCTAGGATCAGCTCGACGAAAAAGTAGATTGCGAAGGAATCACCAGTTGCCAGGTGCACAAATTGGCTTTAATACATTTTTCTGGGATTTACTTTGATTTTTTTTCAATGTGCCATACTCTCCAAAAAAATCGCTGCAGTTTCCTCAGGTAAAACGGGAATTCAGTGTAATTTTATGCGTTAACAGAAACAAATGTGTATGGATAGCTTCTTCGTTAAGCCCATTCTCAAAATAACTTTCTTTTTACCTCAGAGAGGTTTACTTCAAACTATTTCAATTGAAAAATTTAGCTATTGGCAAACTTATGTCTCCGGTATAGCATTGGGAATTACAGGATGGCCTCGATCGATACTTAGGTTCTGAGGACATACCATGGTCTGTAAACATCGTCAAATATGTATGGGATATTGGTGAAGGAAATACATCATCCAAGTCCTCAGACCCTGATGTTTTCGTTCACATTACCAAGGACGCCCAGGACGTTAGCTATAAGCAGATCGATTGTAAAAGACACTACGAAATCAATTTAACCAACTAGCATCCATTGCTGACGTGTCTTTTAATGACTAAAAGGGTAAGGTTTAACTATTCTGTGGGATTTTTTCTTTTATTTATCATAAAAATGACAATGGTTTCTTGTAGTTTGCAGAAGTTTCTGTTATTAGTCCATGTGCTGTCTTTTTGGCTCATAATGTTTCTTCGTTAATGGTCGTGAAAGCATCCACGCGGATGAGAGTGAAGAGGGAGTTCATAATTTAGTCTTCTACAAGTGTAAAATATGGGATTGCTTCTAGGATGGGATCTGCTAATGGCGTCATGACTCAGACTGCCCCTGAATGCTATTTATTTGAATTAAGTATGTAAGCCAAAACTGTATTGATATATTTTCGCGAAGGTAATGAAAAATGAATCAAATGCTAACATCGATTACTTACATTTAAATTAATTAAAGGCGATAGAGATCGTGCTATGTTTCTCTATGGAATAATCTACAATTAAATGGATTGGAAGGAAGGAAAGTAGTTATATGCTGTGTCAGTGGTTGGCCCTGAATCCGCTCTTGGTATATATTTCATAGTCGGATAAGGTTTTCTGACATATTCGATCTTAGTATGTTTTTTTTCTTTTACTTGTGGCCAACTTGAGAAACAGCATTAGTTTATAGAGTTAAATGGTAACCGTCATCACCATCAGCGTATGTACATTATCGATTCAAGGTATAATACGTTGCAGATCTAAGCGTGATATTAAAGCTGCTTAGGTATGTGATGTATTATTCCTGAATTGCGATTATATCAACATGGCCTCTTGAAGGAAAATAACCTAATTATACTAAACGATCTTAACATAAATGATTATTCCATAGTTATATCGAAATGCAGGAACTTACCAAGCAAATTTGCATTGTCACTTCTATTAGTAATAGTTTCATTATATCAAAATTCTTTTCAATAACTTATCGCTGGACATAGATAGAGGATATATAGAAAGAAAGCAAAAATTACCTTCACTACGGATATGAGACGCTGATATCGAGGAAAGTTGAGGTGATTGTATTTCTAGGTACTTTCGTCGTTTTTTATATTAGTTTGTTTTACTCGGGGAGCGTTTTTTTGTAGAACTTCCTGGAGAATATACACCATGTTTTTTTTAATAAATGCTAAGTAGTTTCACGTAATGTGATCGAAGCGAAAGGCGCGTGATATAATATTTTATAATAAAGTAGTACTGAAAACAAACATTCGTTATTACTGAGTTGCTATGTGCTTTGCAACTAGAAGCCATGTCAAATTTGGAGTAGAAGGGTTCACCATAGCAATATGTGAACATGATCAAAGTTTTCCTGCCGCACTTTGAAGCCCAGCACGAAAGCACCAATCACAAAACAAGTCCCATTATTCTCCACTCAAGATGGCTTGAAGCGCAATGATAAGGGGTCGAAAGTGTGCATTGCTTGCGCCCTTCGCTCCGACCCCATCCCAAGGGCCCTTCGCGCGGCTCCTAACGTTTCGGACACCCTTTGCAAGGTGGCCGCCACCAGAGAAGTGCCCTTCAAGGGCCCTTAGTTGCCGTTTCGGATACTGCTTTAGTGCCTCATACTTGATTGTGTGTCTTCATTAACTTATGATGACCTCTTGTTCCCATTTCAACGAGAAGTAGATAATTGTAAGAAAATATAATTTAATTTCGCAGTAAATATTTCTTTTCAGAATTAAGTCGCTGGAATGAAAGTTAATTTTCTCCTACAGTAAAGGATGACACTGCAATGTGGATACTTATGCTGGGCGGGTATGGAGTTAATAGGCCACAGTAATATATTGTATGTATATCACTGGGCGCATTAGCTCTTGACCTGCACATGCAATACCAACGGCAACGTGACCCTCGAAAATGGAAATTCACCACTCACATGAGAAAATTTTAAGGTATTCCCAATCCAGCAAGCCTATATTTAACATATGTATATGTACTATAGACAAAAAGTTGAATTAATCGCGGGGGCATAATAAATACCCTTTACCATTTTTTCCAGGTTATAGGTAAAATTGAAGTATATATCGCTTGCCAGGCATTGTTCACGAAGGCTTAATATTGTTGAGTTACCAAAGTGGCTCCTGTTCCTTAAAATATATGCATTATCCTGTGATGGCATAGTATTATTATTTGAGTGAGAAATAGGGCGTACTGAGAAAATAAGTTACTTTTTAGGTGAAAATTTTATTTGTTTTTGTTGTTATTTTAATTGTTTCCCCATCAGAATACATGGTACTGCGATGTGGGAACATATTTTGTATTTGGGAGAGAGTTAAAGGATCCCAGTGATTTGTTATTTATCACTTGATGCATTAGCTCATGCCCTACGCAAGTAATACCAACGACAACTTTTCTCTCGACAATGTAAATTCATCGCTGTCATGTGAATATTATATGGCGTACCAAATATGAATTTATATCCAGTCATTAAACTATGTATTTTTTTACTTTATTCATATAAACCTTTTCGAATTGTTTGTCTTTCTTTTTTAGTTGTTTAACTCAAATAATTATTCAGCTTGTGACAAACCTTATGGTTCCGGTCTGTCTTTAGGAATTACAGGATTGTTATAACAATCAAGATTTCCTAAAGGCGATTTCCTAATTACCAAATATGTATTATAAGAAATTAAAATGATGGTATTATTTACTTCTTCTTGTCTTCAATTGTCTCTGCTCACTCGGCAAATTTTTGAGAGCTAATTGGTGTTCCCATAAGTTAATGTCTCGTAAGAATAAGGTTTATATTAAACTTTTTGTTGTGGTCGGAATTTCATTAGAACTTATCACAGTAGTCAGCGTAAATTTTCTAAATATATAATATTACTATTAATTATGTTATTTGCTATAAAAGCCACGGTTTTAGCCATATCTGTGCTCTCTGTTTTCTTTGTGCACTTGGCGATGCTATTGCAGTGAATTAATGGCGTACATTGGGGATTTCAAAAGTTCAACAATGGGGAGTATGGTTTTCTCCGGCGGATTCAGGAGTCCTCAAGTAATTCAATGTAAGTTCTTCACCGGGCACATTTTCTTTTGTCTTCAACATGCAATACTGAAACAGTCTTTCTAATAGGGAACGCATGAAAAATATCTGCCTTACTAAACAATCTACTTCCTCTAAGTGTTAATACGATAAGTTTGCATGAGGTTTTTCTTATAATTACATTCATATTCACCGGTGAGCTGCTTGAATATGAAATGCCTTAATTTATTGCCATACAGAAAGAGAACGCGATGTTTTTACTTGGGGTTGCCAATAACTTAATTGATACTTTACAGGTTAAGGCTTAATGTGGCCCAGTGTTTGAATATGAATCACTGGATGCATTATGTCTTGCCCTGTGTATGCAAATTTACTGCAACGCAGCCCTCAACGATGGATAGATGTCGTTTTATCTCCTCCCTGTTTGATTATGCATTTGAAATCAGTGGAAGCATTAGTTCTTCCCCAGAAGTTGCGAAAGCTATTTCATAGATCTTGGAGATGTAGATGATGAAGTGCATAAATAATTTCTACGTAAGCGATACATCTTACAATTACAGTAAAGTAGTTATTTTGCTCAATTATATATTATTTTACATTGAGATGTATCTGATTAGTGTCTGGTTCAATGTGAGAATTACAATTGTTATTAAACAAACTTGCCCTCCATGAGAACTTTAATGGTTTTGTCATTATGTCCGCGACTTGCTTTTTGGTTGAAACTTGTTAGATGCCTTGGTTGCCTTCTGCAATATTCTTTTTTTCTTTCCCTGATTCTGAAGTCATTACACTCTTCAAAATTGTTGTGGGTATCGGCTAATATTCTGCGTAGTTGAATCCCTCCAACACTTTCATCTCATGCCCTTTCTGATTGATCTTAATACAAATTTCTTGTTGCTGGATCTGAAGTCCCAAGAAATACTCAGCCTTCTTTGATGTGATCTTGAATTGTTTTTTAAATTCAGTCAGAAAACTGTCTTCTTTATGTTTTGCAGCCACCAATCCATTGTCGACGTAGAGAAAAATTATTACTTTTCTTCAAGAAAGTTCCAAAGACTCAAGTTTCTTGGAGAAACCTCCAAAGCAGTTATTCCAGCATCTTGTAGACTTCCTTAAGCTATTAAGGCTTCTCTTCAGACGACATACTCCTCCATTCATGTCGTCGTACCTTTCTGGTTGACGCATGAATATCTCCTCTTCTAATTCGCCGTATAAGACGTCGGGACGTCGAATTGTGCTACCTTCATCTTTCCACCCGCAGCAATGATGAGAATCGATCTTATAGTCCCCATCCTGGCTACTGGACTATAATTGTGACTATAGTCGACTCCTAGTCGTTGACTGTAGTCCTTAGCAACAATTCATGCATTTTATTTGTCAGTGTTTCCATCTGGATTCGTCTTTAAACGAAACAGCCACTTGCAAAGAATCGCGTATGTTCTTTTCGGCAAAGTAGTTAACTCCCACGTCTGATTCTTCTTGAGTGATGCCGTTTCACTGTCTATGGCCCTCCATTTAATCCTATCGGTTCTGTTTAACGCTTCTTCTACAGTTTCTGGATCAAACTTTTCGGTGACGAATACTGCAGAAACCATGATACACTCGCTGTATGTTATTGGTTTCCTCAATGTTAAACGATTCCTCAATCTCCCCAGAATAAACTGTGACTCTGCCTTATCACTTTAGTTGTTGTTCATTGAAGCCTTTAACAAATGTACTTCGTCGTTGTTGCTGTTCTTTGGCTTGTTCTTGAACTAGCTCGTGTTCAATCCTTTTTTCATTCATCTTTTTGTCCTTAAGTGGAAGCTTCACTCTCTCTGCACACTCAGTGAACTTCTCTTGAAATATAACATCTCTGTAAAGGATTATGTTCTCTTCAGGTACGTAGACTTTTCCTTTCATCTCCGTCGTAACAAACAAGATATCCCTTTACAGCTTTCACATCCATCTAATTTTCTGCTGAATGGGAATGTTAGTAAAACACGTCTATACGATGATGCGAAGATGTTTTATCGTTGGCATATCTCCAATCCACAGCTCGTAAGGACTGCACCTTTTAACTGAAGATTTACCAGTCCTATTAAGTATATAAACTGCAGTTTAATCCCTATTGCTGTTTGAAACTGAACTTCTGGATTGGAATACTTGAACGTCCGTGCCATCTCCACTATTGTTCGGTATTCTCGTTCGCTGCTACCGTTTTTTTTTCTGGCGTATACGGCGCTGTCAGCCTCAGCTGTCAGCGTGATCCCGTGCTCTCGAAGAATTCTTCTGACGTCTGCGTTGTCGAGCTCTCTTACGTTGTAGCTCAAAAATTCCTTGATGTTTTTTCCTTGATTTTTCGCATGAAATATCGTCGTTTTCAGAACCTCTTTTACTTTTGACTTCTCCTTGATGATGTATCCGTAACGATACTTAGTGTGGCTGTCCTTGAATACGACTAAATATCGTCCTTTCTGGAACGAAAAATCAAATTGTATTCAAACAGCACCTGACATAAACTCTCCTGGTTCAGATGTTTTCTTCCTCATGCCAAATGGTAGCCGATGAACTTTGTCATAGATGCAAGGCTCGCATAGCTTAATTTTCATCGACACTTTGATGCCCAACTCTCTCTCAAGCATCTTCTTCACGTGTATCTTGACCCCGTGTCTCATGGTACAGCTGCAAGGTGGAACTATCAGCCTCCGCTACATTTATTCCTAGCTCATTCTCTGGAAGTAACGCTGTGATGTCCGTCTTGTAAAGTGTGCCCCCGACCGCACGACTCCCATAGATGACGGCTTGATATTTGACTTGGAACCAGCAATTCGTTACTGTTGAGAATAACTGGTTTTTCTCATTTTTGCCATGAGCTGCGAGAACAGAAAATACATTCCTTGAGATATTTGGAACATGCCAAACGTCTCGTAGTTCCAGCTGCAGAGCTTTGTCATTAAAAATTAATGTGAATATTGACCACATATAAATTGTTCTTTTAACTTGCTGAGTTTTGGTCAAATAAAAATTGTTTTTTTTTTGGTCAAATGAAAATTCTTTTTTGTTATTTGTTAAATTAGTGTACCCAATATAAAAAATGTAGTGTAGTTATCACCAAATTTGTTAGCAATTGTTATTTTTCGTTTTATACCTGTTTATATTATTCATTTTGTTTTATGGTTTTAATTAGCCCTGAGGATGGCAATAATTTTGCCAAAACTTTGGCAGTGAAGAAAGAATTTGACCAAAACTCGACAAGTTAAAAGAAGAACAATTTGTCATTAACTTAAGACAAAATTCTTATTGTGCCATTTCCAACTACAAGCTTCTCCTTGCCCGCAGCCTTGATGGAACTTGGACATCTGAAATCCTGAAATTCGGTAAAATACGCAAATGAATTCGTTACATGCTTTGTTGCTCCATTGTCATTTCACCTATCCAATGAATGCTTCTCTATTGCAAACGCTTTACTGCATTCCAAACTCAGAGCACCAACGGTGTCGACTTCATTTCTATGTGCACCATTTGCGGCACTGATCTTCGTTGGTTTTCCATCTGTAATCAATTTTCTGCAATCTTTCACCAAATGGCCTCTTTATATGCAATAATTGCATTTCTCCTTTTTTTTGAAGTTTTAGTACCCGAATTTAGAGAACTTTGCCACTTCTGCTTGTCTGGTTTGAATACGAGGATCTCTTGAGCGAATTTCTCACTATCTGCTTTATTCCGGAAGCTCCTCTCGAACATACAAAGCTTCTTAGTCAATTCGTCTAAAGTCTTCACCTTGTCCTTGGTCAGCAACGTCCAAATTGATTATAACGTCTCAAAGATTCTCGGTAAAATGTGTAAAACTTTACACATTAAAATAAAGTCAGGCATCTCATTCTAACCCTTGGCTTTGAGAGCCATGTTCATTTCGTTCCATATGCTCGTCAATTTGGCAACGTGCGTTGAGACATTTTCTCCTGCATTCCAATTAAAAGCCAAGAAATCAGTGCAAACTTGCGATCATGGACTCGGCGCAACTCTTTGCCTCGTGAATCAAATCGCTATTTGCCATGTGCGCCGTAATTTGTGAATTTGAAGCTCCGTAATGTAATGCGGCTGGTTTGACTGACCTCTTATCAATGACTTTTAGAGCACCTTCGAGGTAATCCAAAAAATCACGAATTTTCCTTTTCCACAGCGGCCAAGCGCCTTCACCGGTGAGAGGTTTAACGTGCTTTGCCAGGTCCATCTGGTCTTAGTCCTTAGTAATTACAATTGGACGCTTCCCCAATAGTTATTGGGTGTGTTGGCCCATAAACTATTGAGTTTTAATAATATTTACCAACAAAATCAGCTCGCAGACACCAATTCATATAAAAAGCGTTATAATTCGAATCACGAACACATCATGTAAATGTCTGGTTCTATGTGAGAATTATAATTGTTTGTAAATAAACTTGCCCTCCATGGCAACTATAATTCTTGTCAAAAATTAATTTATATTAATATTTGGAAACAAATTTAGTACTACAACAATTTGAATCACTGAATTTTGTGGATTATTATATTCGTTGAACTTGTTTATCTCTTATCTACTTCCGTTAGGCAACGCAAGCATCAAGAAATGCATTACATTTTCAGGGAACTTCAATCCCACAATGATGATTCGTTCCTCTCACTGGTCATCAAATGTTAAGAAAATTTCAACTACTTTGATGGGTAACTGCTTGATAACTTATTTGTTTGAAAGACGAACAAATTGTCAACTATTCGAAAAATTCGCAAATTTCACTTTTTTATTTCATTAATTTTGTCGAATTTTAAACTGATCTTGTCAATATTTTTGACATATATTTTCCTCGTATGCTGAAAAAATATAGTGTGAATATTTATTACGCTTATTATACGCTGTTAACGTTTATTAGAAAACACCCGAAACATGGGTGATCTAAGGCAGGCGAGGTCAATAATTCTTCATGGTCTTAACTTCTTTTGAAGGTGAACGAGTGGGAAAACATATTGGAAAATGCTTTCCTTCAGTGAAGATTGAACACTTTAAGAAGTTTAACGAATAGTGGTAATTGGACTAAAAACCACGAAGTTGATGAGGCGAGTGTTAAGTATTCATAAGTGTATTTTTTAGTTCTCCGAAAATAGTTCTTGTATTCGTTGGCTATAGCACTTTTTTTGTTGCATTGCTTCTCTGTTTTATCTTCTTATCATAAAAGACGTTGTCAATGTAAGGCACTGACATTTATGTAAAATATATTAAAAGGCTATAAGCATTAAAATATAACGAAAATGAAAAAATATAACTTGTGATAGTTTGCCAATTTATTCACAACTTATCCAATGTTAAATCATTTTTACTTGCGTCCTATTTCAATGTGTCACAAATATGTGGATAAGGTTATGCTTTAAATGAGTGTTGATGTGTTACCTTTTTTTACTTATCGTAGCAATATGATATTATATCCACCTGCATCTTATTTTTCAGGTATCCTGTGTTTACATCCATTCAAGTGGAAGCTGTAAAGATAATGATGTGAATGTGATTTGGAATTGCTTTCATGTTAGGGACCAATGAATCCCTAATATCTGATAATAAATCACTGACTAAATGGTTACCAGTCGTAAAGAAGCAATGCACATTGCGACGGGACCCATATAAATTAATGCCATACGTGACGAAAAAACCAGGTAAGATAATATATTTATGCTATGTTTATTGATAAAGAACCTAAAATATTTGACCTTTCTCGTTTAAAAATACTGCAGGTTTTATTGGATACTTTCAGGCGTCCTGTTTCCACCATGATGAAATTTGCCATAGGAGAGCCTTACGAATAGTGGGAAATGGACTATGCAGCTATGAAGTCGATGAGGCGAGTGTTAAGTTTCATTAGTGTATATTTTAGTTTTCCGAAAATAGTTCTAATGTGAGTTGGCTTTAGAACTGTTTTTCGTTTCATTGTTCCGCTTTTATATCTTTTTATCACAGATGACCTACTCAAAGTAAGGTACTGAAATTTAGGTAAAATATACCAAAAGCTATCAGCATTATAATAACATGAAATAAAAAGATATCACGAATGATAGTGTTCCAATTAATTTTATAATGCCATGATAATCAATAGATAAGGAACTTTCAAAAATCGCACAAGACGTCCGACTTTGATGAAATTTGAAATAAATGAACATTTGTGAAAATCAAAATATGCTGCTGTGATTTTTAAATCTATACCCAGCTACTGATTTCGAGGTCATTTGAATTTTTGAGATTCCTTATGCATTGAAGTTCATTTTTAGCATTAGTCAAAAACATTGATTGTTAAATGATGTAACTTAACCTTAGTCCGTAAATTATTTTCAAGGAAATGGAATGCAATATTTGGACGTCTATCTAAACAAGAATGCACTCCTGTTCTTTCGATCCAATGTGCAACTTTAAGTGAAGTCAGTTGGAACTGAAAGTCTAAGCAGCAATGGAGACCTAGATGAGTAAGCGTAAACAATTAATTAGCATATTTTTAAATCTAGTTTTAATAATATGATCCGCTCTTGATTTATATTTCTTTAAATGCATTACATTTATTTTGTTTATTTATATAAATTAGTGACTTGCGTGACGAATGAACAATTTACGATTATATTTATTATGCTATGCTGTTAATAAACAACCTGAAATATTCTACCTTTCTCGTTTAGTTATACTGCAAGTTTCATTGGATACTTTCATGAGTCCTAAGTCCACCCTAAGGAAATTTGACATAGGAAAGCCTTAGGAATGGTGGGAAATGGGCTACGCAGCTTTGAAGTCGAAATGGTAAGTGTTTAGTATTCATTAGTATATTTGATAGTTGTCCGAAAATAGTTCTAATGTTCGTTTGCTTTACTACTATTTTGTTGCATTGCTTCTGTTTTATCTTCTTATCATAAAAGACGTATTCAATGTAAGGCACTGAAATTTATTAAAAATATATTAAAAGGCTATGAGCATTAAAATATAATGAGAATAAAAAATATCACACGTGAGAGTGTGCCAATTTATTTTATAATTCCAAGATAATCGATAGGTAAGGAACTTTCAAAAATTGCAGAAGACGTTCGACTGTTATGAAATTTGAAATAAATGAGCATTTGTGAAAATCAAAATATGCTGCTGTGATTCTAAAATCTAAATCCAGCAGCTGAGTCGGAGGTCATTGGATTCTTGAGGTTCCTTATAAGTATTTTTAGCATTAGTCCAATACATTCATTGTTAAATGATGTAACTTTACCTTAGTCCTGAATTATTTCCAAGGAAATGGCATGCAATAATTGGACGTCTACAAGAATGCATTGCTGTTCTTTCGATCCATTGTGCAACGTTAAACGAAGTTCAGAAACATTGAACTGAATGTTTAAGCAGCAATGAAGACATAGATGAGTAAGTGTTAATTATTAATAAGCGTGTTGTTTTTTAATCTAGTTTCAATAATATGATCCGTTCTTGTTTTATGTTTTCTTAATTGCATCATGATATTTCTTTTATGTTTATTTATATAAGCTAATGACATACGTGACGAATTAACAATTTACGACTGTTTTTTATGCTATGCTGTTAATAAACTAACTTAAATATTGTCCCTTTCTCGTTTAAAAATACTGCAAGTGTAATTGAATACTTTCAGGCGTCCTTTCCACCCTAAGGAAGTGTGCCTAAGGAGACTACGCGAAGATGCTATGAGATCATCTGTTGTCTTGCGGGTTTTGGGTAAGTGTTCCGGTTTTAATCAGTAATAAGGTACAACACTGGACCAGATCTCGCACTTGGTATAAGCAAATTTGAAAGAACCTGCCACCGCGGAAGTGAATACCCAAAAAAATATATCGACGGGGAGACATCGGTGCGGGTGCAGCCTATCTACAGCCATGTCCTTCGTAATGGTAAGCACCGAGTTTTGATTTGAGGCTTACTTTGGCAACATTTCGATCACCGTTTGGCCAAATCCATTAGGGAAATAAGTAACCAGAGTGTAGTGTGCCCTGGACCTGAAATATCCCTCGCGCGGATGCAGGGAGCAGAGGCTCAGTATAATTTGTTTAATACTGAGGCTTGTTCCTTGTATCTGTTTGATGGGAGTAGATACTGCATTGGCATCTGCAGCAGACAGGGGTACAATGTTAAAAGCATCCTCTAATGACAAGATTCTGAACTTCATTGTTTAAAATGACTATAATTTAGGTTTGTTTTAATAATTAATATATGGTGTTATAACTTATTATTTATTACGTATATTTGCGTTTTAAAATAGAACGAAGAGAAATTTCCAGGTAAAAGTTTTTATTTCAGTGGTAAAACACACGGAAGTGGCAATATTCTCTTAGTAGCTCCCGGACATAGTACGAGGTACTCCCGACGTGATGCGTATGCTATGCGTGAGTTAAGAGGAAGTGTTTCAATAAAAATCACTTAGGTTAGTATCTCTTGGCCTGATCTTTCAAGCAATACGAAAACCAACGCAATACTCCAAGATGGAAAGGCATGGAATATTTAGACATTAATGGTTACAGGATGATCATTATGGAATTTATGAGTGCATAAACCATAAATTTGTGATTGAGAATTATTTCATGTCGATACATGATCCTTCTCCCATGTTACTATCCTTCGCGATACCTCATGCGTACTCCCCCTGATAATGATTCATAGTCCTTCTAATAGGGAACGCATGAATAAATTTAGTCATACTAAACGATCTACTTCCTCCAATTTGCTAAGTTTGCATGAGGTTTTTTAAAATTAATTTATATTCACCTGTAAGCTGCTTAAATCTGAAATGCCTAATTTATTGTTGTACAGTATTAGTATGCGATGTTTTTATTTGGGGTTGCTAAATTACTTAATTGATACTTTATAGGTTAAGGCTTAATGTGGCCCAGTGTTTGAATATGAATCACTGGATGCATTATGTCTTGCACTGTGTTTGCAAATTTACTGCAACGCAACCCTCAACGAAGGATAGATGTCATTTTATCTCCTCCCTGTTTGATTAAGCATTTAAAATCAGTGGAACCATTAGTTCTGCCCTAAAAGTTGCGATAGCTATTTCTAAGATCTTGGAGATGTAGGTGATAGAGCGCATACATATTTCCCTTTTGCGATACATCATACGATTACAGTAAAGTGTTTTTTTCGCTCATTGATATAATATTTTATATTGAGAAGTTTACCCTCACATCTATTTCGCATAAAAAAGCTAATCCTTGATAGAAGTTATCATCTACAAATGTTGACTCATATGTGGGCAGATCAAAGGTAATTGATTATATTTGAATTTAGGGTTAATTATTGCATTTCGGGTTAATTATTGCTTTTTGATATTTATATTTCAGATGCACTCCATCTACTCTTTATACGATCTAATCGCATGCAGGGCGGCGAGATATCACCTGTCCGCAGCGTGGTTAAACCAAAGTGTTGGGTGCATTTGGTCTCAACTCGACCATGCTATGCAAACGTTGAAAATACAAGATAGGATAGCCTGTGACTATCTCTAATGCATCTCAAATTTTTCAAATCACTTATCTTGTGGATTGGTTTATTCGTTTAACGTGTCTATCTTTATCTACTTACGTTAGACGAAGTTAATGTCAAGAAATGTTAAGTGGGTAGAGGTCATCTTTTCACAGCGTGCTTCAACAAAAGAACAGGATGCATTTGGTCTCAACTCGACCATACCATGGAAACGTTGAAAATACGGCAAAGGATTTTTCTGCGACTACGTGGTCACTAGTGAGGAAAAGGGAAAACTTGTCCCTCTATTTTTTTCGGATATCAAGTGTCTACTAAAGTGGTGATGTTGCAAGTTTCGCTTCAGGATAAGACAGTGGTTTGCCCTGATGTTGATTATAAATCTTTTCAGTACTTTCCTCTTTGTTACTGGCAATGCGAACAAATTTTCGATGACTCCTTGGGGTCGCTGACGTCTCCCCACACAACGTACAGGGTGGAACACCGTTCTTTGCTGACTTTGACCTAATTCCCTTTCATATGAAACTACACATTTTCTTTCAGTTCGTTTTTCGTAATCGCGAAGTATTTGCTCGAGAAAACGCAGGGAAGATGCCATCGGTAAAATGTAATAATTAGCAGATTGTTTTTCAAACTGCTCGATATGTAGGGGGACTAAGTTAGCTGGGTGCTTTGTGCTTCGACATAATCTTCCTATAATGACAATGCCCATTGTTTTATCTAAAGTGGGTTTTTCTTGTGAAGTATAATAGATAATAGCGTTATAGTTAATTGTATGAAATTTGTGGAACTGCTTGGTACTTTAAAAGAGAACCGAAAATATTGGGTATCAGGGTGCTTAGTGCATACTATGCCTGTAATGCCAATCTCCGTTGTTTTACCTAATGTGTATTTCGCTTATGAGAATTAGTAGATAATATCATTGTGGTAATTGTATCGATTTATACTTTGTGAAACTGCTTAATACTTATGGCACCAGTTGACCGATATGATCTGATCATAGAGAAGGCTGTAACTTAGGAAAAGAAATTAACAGAAAGTCAAGAGTTGCCAATATACTATTATGTCTCGCCAATTACATGAAATTGTATCTAATGGTGCATAGGATGACGGAATATTAGTGTGCATCATGTCGTTCGTGCTTGTTTCAATGAAAGCGTCTTAATTTGCCCGTGCTTTTACTTTATTTCCCGGCTTTAATTTTTCGCTCTTGGTTTCAAAACATGTCGTTTGAAAGAGGAAAATGCAATCGAATATGGAATCCCATAATGATGAAAAGCAACCTCTGAGCATCACCAGTAATGCTGATCTATTTGAGAATATCTGAGTGGAATTCCTTTATATTGCGTAAAGTTTTTTTATATACTCCTAGTCTACTATTATCACAATTTCCGCATCTTACTTCGCGAGTTAATACGTAAATATTTATAATTTATTATATTTAGTAAACATTTCCTTTCTTAACCTCTATAGAATGAAAGACAATATGAAAATGGCAAGTAAAAATGTTCGGTTTATTTCCATCATCTACTTCTAGAAAGGTATAGAAGTCTTGCAATTCCGTACTAAGCTATTACCGGCGTCACTGGTTTTTGCAGGGTTTATTAGAAAACGGCATCAACTATGAAGGAACTAAGGCGAAAAAATTGGCAAGGCAATGACGGCAAGTGAAAGGTTGGTAAACGCAGTATCCCATACATTGGTGCGTGGGGGAAGGGATATTTGTGAACGACAGTTTATACCTGGCTGTAAATCAAAGCCCATTCATTTGCTTTTCCAATTTGCTAGTTAAAATAGAATCAAATATGGATTTCCTCTATGATGATGAACAACTTCTAAGCATTTGTAGTAATGATGATATTATCTCGTTGATCTGAGAGGATATCCATTCTTGATTTAATAAAATGCTTGAACTCTCTCATACTATACTATTCTCTACATTGGCCGCATGTCTCATTGAGTGGTCACTCATGATCGGTTAAATTATTTAAATGCATTATGCTCATAAAAGACTTGCTCTTGTTTACCTTGATTTTATTCGTTTATGTATAAATGTTTACTGAAATTAACTCTTTATTAGCAGTAGCATATAATGGAGAAATTTCGTACCTCACAAAATAAGTGAAGGACGCATAGGTATCAGTCATCTCTTTAGAAGCAGTGACTCCTGTCAAAGAAAAGATATTCGAAATAACATGTTCTTTTTGTTGTTTCATGATTAAATTGTAGAATTTTATGACAATTTTCCTGATATTTGTGTTTCATTTTTAATCAGTGTACCACAAATACTCATTCAGTTGGTGACAAATTTATGGCTCGGGAATTTCAGAATTTTATAGTGATATACTGTCGCAAGGGTAGACCAGGGGTCTGTAAACATCTTCGGTCATTTATCAAAAAATAGTCAACTGTAGGTGTAATTCATATCCTCCTATCCTGAGGGTCATTAGTACACTTGATGAAGTGACAGTCGTATAATGTAAGGAGTGATGATCCATCATTGAAGAGCTTTTGATGGAAGTGTCACAAATTTGTCTAAAATCTCGTGGGCGGATAGTGTTCGATAAGCATCACAAAATATTACTTTTTTTTAAATCTTCAAGTGAAATTCATCTCTTCCTTTCCTGAAGTACTCTGTTGCACATGGCTGGGCGTAAAACTTAAGTCGTTGAATGCAAGAAGGCATATCTTATGTTTGAAGTTTCTTTTTAACAAGGGTTATGTAACTTTTTTCAAACTTGTTTTAGTGCTTGTCGGTCAAACATTTTAAATTTATAGCAAGGGTAAGTCTAACTGTTATTTCCTAAAAATCAATTCTTTATTTTTTGTTTTGTTCTTTCTACCTCAGTTATCTTTTTTTGCTTTAGAATCCTTCAAATATAACTTAATATTTCTTCGATAACGTATAAACGAATTACCTGTCTCTTTAAAATTATTTGAAACTAATTGATGAAGCTCTTGGGTTTGATGATTAATTGTCGTATCGCCAAAACGTGGGAAATAGGATTTTCTGGACGACTTGTATTTCCTATGTTTATCCTAAATAGCGGTGATTTCATTTTTCAGCTTGCTCTTAGCATGCGGAGTTCAGTGGCTGTGTGTTTAAGATTTTTTTGATCTCGGGAAAAACTAATCGATTTCACTTTCATGTGCATGTGAAACTCATGACAGTGCATTGGATTAGTGTTTAACGAGACCCTATATGATCGATGCAATGAAGAATTTCGAAGAATGTGCTGCCTTTTGGAGGCAAATGTAAATTATTAAACTTTATTGTAGAGCTATGAAATAGTATAGTCTTCACTTGGTATGTGTTTGGTGAAGTAACATGTGCATTATTATTTGCCAGTCGTCGGAATGTTGGCGTGTTTATCGTGATTAATGAACCATAAACAATAAATTACGCTCATTATGATGGATTTGCATTCATCCTAAATAATTCATTTGAAAATTTGATGAAGGTATTGTCGTATAATGTAAGGAGTAATAATCTATCTTTGAGGTACTTATTATGGAAGTGTCTCAAAACTGTCTAAATTCTCAAGGGCGGATATAGTTCGATATACATCACTTAATATTAATTGATAAAATTCAAGCGAAATTCATCTCTTCATCTCCTCTTTTCCTGAAGTACTCTGGTGCACTTTGCGAAGCTTAAGTCATTGGATGCAAGGAATGATTGCTTATGTTTGAAGCTTCTTTTTAGTAAGTGTATGGTACTTTTTCAAACCTGTTGTCGGCTTGTCGGTCAAACATTTTACGTTTATTGCAGGGGTAGGTCGAAGTGTTATTCTCTAATAATCAAACTCATTATTTTTTGTTGTGGTCTAACTACCTCCATTCTCCTTTTCTTCTTTAGAATTCTTCAAATATAATGCAATATTTCTGCGATAACGTATGATCGAATTTTCTGTATCTTCTAAATTATAAGAAATTCATTGATGAATTTCTCGGGGTTGATGTCGTTTCGCTGAATTGTAAAATATGGGATTTTCTGGACGATTTTATTTCCCTATTTTATCCAAAATAGCGGTGATTTCCTATTTCAGCTTTCTCCTTGCATGTGGAGTTCAGGGCTGGATGTGCGTTCAAGTTTTTTTTGCATCTCTAGCAGAACAAATTCATCACACTTTCTTTTGCATTTGAAACTCATGACAGTGTATTGGATAGGTTTTTAACGAGACCCTAAATGATCGTTCCTGTGGAGAACTTCGAAGAATATCCTGCCTTTTGATGGCGAATTAGGAATCATTATACTTGATTATAGAACTATGAATTAGGATTTTTTTCTTATGCTATGTGTTTTGCGTAGTCTATTGTGGGTTAACATTAGCCAGTCGCCGGAATGTCGGCGTGATTATCGTGATTTGTTAACCATAAACAACTAATTACGCTCATTATGATGGGTTTTCAGCTTAAGACGTGGATTCCAGGGATTGTTTA
The DNA here is from genome assembly GCA_963573305.1 of Pyrrhosoma nymphula. Taxonomy (NCBI): domain Eukaryota; kingdom Metazoa; phylum Arthropoda; class Insecta; order Odonata; family Coenagrionidae; genus Pyrrhosoma; species Pyrrhosoma nymphula. The sequence continues at coordinate 95,315,283 of OY754332.1, read as the reverse complement.
TCTCGGAGGTTTCTTGTAATGTAAGTGTCCTGTAATTTGAATTGACCGCAGTAAAAAATGTGAAACGAACTTCCCCTGTAATCAATGCCATTTGTTATGTTATTTTCTGTCATTCTCATTTCTTCTCTGCTTCATGAAACCTTATTAGGTTTTATCGCATCTTCTTTCGAGCAATCTTTCAACGGTTTTATCTATCTTATCAACATTAAATGAAACAAGTCGACTAAATTTTCGCTTCTTACTCTTTGTGATTCGGAAGAATATAATACGCACAGAACATCATGGAAAATATTATGAACTTCTGTTAATGTTGTTTCTATTTTTTCCTTCGCCTATCAGTCGAGCCTGGGTCCATTAATTTTAAATTAGATAATCTTCGGGCAATATTCGCTAGTGACATTTTCTTTCTCCCACTCTCTCCCCCCACCCTGAAAAAGCTAAATAAATCATGTTATTTGTTTGTTTTACAAGAAGGTGTTGATCCTCGATGGAACTCGTGTAATAACTATTTATTAGAAAGCAAAGTTTCGTATCATTTTATGATGACGGCATTGGTTATCAGTGGGAGTTGGGTTTATAGCATGCAGTATCCTTCATCATAGCGTTGATATGCTAGATATCTTCCTTTGTCTTCTGCCAATTCGCTTATGATTCGTCATCGTTGGTGGATTTCCTATTGATATTTGATGACTTGATTTAGAAATTCGAGAATGTAAAATTTATATTTTGTGAATTGCAGGAATAACCAAATTGATAATATCAATATGAGTAATGAATTCATGCAAAATCTTAACACGCTATATCTTTTTCGTAAATGTTCATGAATATGAGGAAAAGCTTCTTCTACGCTTTTTACAGGTATTCTGTGTCCAGTACTACTAGAGAAGTCCTACCCTATGCTGGTTGGGTTGAGGTCATCGTATATCCCTAGTGATATAATATAGAGCTCTGGGGAATGCGATGATCCCACCTCGGTCATGCGTCGCTCTAAACTACCCCAATCTTTTTGAATGAATACTTCACAAATATCAAGATCAGGTGATGACACGTTTAATTAATTTTCTCTTTTCTTGTCATATTTTATGTTAAACATCATTCCTAAATAGTATTATTTCCAGTATTCTGATTCTCATGTCTTATAGGTTTCTACAGCGATATCAATGACGTCTTTCTATGAGCTGGGTGTCTTAAATCCAATTGTGTATTTTCTGCTTTCTTGCTTTAAGAAAACCATTCTTGATGGATCATTCACGTCAGGATTTCTTCATTAATTCTAAAACCTGTTTTCTAGGATCAGCTCGACGAAAAAGTAGATTGCGAAGGAATCACCAGTTGCCAGGTGCACAAATTGGCTTTTATACATTTTTCTGGGATTTACTTTGATTTTTTTTCAATGTGCCATACTCTCCAAGAAATCGCTGCAGTTTCCTCAGAGAAAACGGGAATTAAGTGTAATTTTATGCGTAAACAGAAACAAATATGTATGGATAGCTTCTTCGTCAAGCCCATTCTCAAAATAACTTTCTTTTTACCTCAGAGAGGTTTACCTCAAACTATTTCAATTGAAATATTTAGCTATTGGCAAACTTGTCTCTGGTATGGCATTGGGAGTTACAGGATGGCCTAGATAGATACTTAGGTGCTAAGGACTGACCATGGTCTGTAAACATCCTCGAATATGTGTAGAAAATAGGTGAAGGGAAGACATCATCCAAGTCCTCAGACCTTGATGTTTTCGTTCACCTTACCAAGGACGCCCAGGATGTTAGCAATTAGCAGATCGATTGTAAAAAACACAACGAAAACAATTTAGCCAACTATCATCCATTGCTGGCGTGTCTTTTAATGATTAAAAGGGTAAAGTTCTTGTATTGATCATAAAAATGACTGGTTTCTTGTAGTTTAGAGAATGTTATGTTATTAGTCCATGTGCTGTCATTTTGGCTCATAATGTTTCTTCGTTAATGGTCGTGAAAGAAGTGACGTGGATGAGAGTGTAGAGGGAGTTCATCATTTAGTCTTCTACAAGTGTAAAATATGCGATTGCATCCAGGATGGGACCTGCAAATAGTATCATGACATTAATCATGACATTGACATGACATGATATTAATATCTTCGCGAAGGTTATGACAAATGAATCAAATGCTAACATCGAATACTTACTTTTAAATCAATTAAAGACGGTAGAAATCGTGCCATGTTTCTCTATAGAATAATTTACAATTGAATGAATTGGAAGGAAGGAAAGTAGTTATTTGGTGTGTCAGCGGTTGGCCCTGAATCCGCTCTTGCTATATCTATTAGTCGGATAAGGTTACCTGACGCATTCGATCTTAGTATTTTTTCTTTTACTTGTGGCTAACTTAAGAAACAGCAAGCGTTGATTCCATATTTAACTATTCCATAGTTATATCGTTAAACGAGAACCTGCCAAGCAATTTTGCATTTTCGCATCTATTATTGATTATTTCGTGATATCATTATTCTTTTCAATAGCTTATCGCTGGTCATAGATACAGAGAGAGGATATATAGAAAGAAAGCAAAATTTACCTTCAATACGGATATGATGAGTAATTAACAAGGAAAGTTGAGGTGATTGTATTTCCAGGCGTCGATTTTCGTATAAGTGTGATTTGCTCGGGGAGCGTTTTTTTGTAGAGCAACGTTGAGGATATCCACCAAGTGTAATTTACTTAATGCTAAGTAGTTTCACGTAGATGTGTGCGACATGACCATCAGGGTATGTACATTATCGCGTCAAGGCATCATACGTTGCCGACCTAAGCCTGATATTAAAGCTGTTTAGGTATGTGATGAATGATTCCTGAATTGCGATCACATCATCATGGCCGCTTGAAGAGAAATCATAATTATACTGAAGGATCTAAACATCAACGATTATTCCATAGTTATATCGTAATGCGAGAACTTACCAAGCAATTTTGCATTGTCACTTCTATTATTGATAGTTTCATTATATCAAAATTCTTTTCAATAACTTATCGCTGGACATAGATAGAGGATACATAGAAAGAAAGCAAAAATTACCTTCACTACGGATATGAGACGCTGATATCGAGGAAAGTTGAGCTGATTGTATTTCCAGGTACTTTTGTCGTTTTTTTGTATCAGTGTGTGTTGCTCGTGGAGGGTTTTTTGTAGAGCTAGCTTGAGAATATCCACCATGTGTTTAATTAATAAATTCTAAGTAGTTTGACGTAGATGTGTTCGACGCGAAAGGGGGACTTCGAGGGAAATTTCATCCGCGAAAAGAGCAGTGACCACCGCACACTAGGGAAATGGTATTATTAATATGTTTTCTTAGTGGATAATATTCTGATTTAATATGCTTCTAAATTGATCGCAGAATCGACCCTTTTTAGAATGAGTGGGAGAGCGACCCTCTACTACTCTTAAGTACTACACTTACTATTTGAATCCATATTTCCTCAAGAGCAAAAAAATGAGCCGAATTGAAAAAGACGTATTACTTTTGTTTTCTCAGGCCTTTATATAGGCTTTTGTTTTACATTATATTTTTAATGCGAAGACCTTAGTGGTTGTTGACAAAAGGACATTCGAAAAACTGAAGATTACATTGAAATGTCATGTTTTACAAGCTACAAAATATTGCTCAATAGTAGGACATCATAGGTGTGACCCTATCAAAAAAGGTTTAGGTACATTAATCAGCATGTATATATGCTCGTGGTCAAGAACTCAAATTTAATTTGGAAATCAGTCTGAATGCGCCGTTAGTACAACTTATTACTAGGCCTAGGGGTTAAGTCCCCTCTCGGATTTAGTTTCGTATATGCCTTAAAAATAACATTAAAATATTATAATGAATGGATGGAATAAATAGGAGTGGGATGATGGTTTTTTCACTCAAAATGCATGATTAATGAGAAAAGACATGACTACGACTGAAAACTTACGTTAGGACGCTTTGCTTGGCGATTGGAGATGTGCGACAAAAGTTGAACAATTTGAGCGTTTTTAAAAGAAATACTTATTACATCCTCTTCTCAAGTAAAATATTTGCATTGAAACCAACACCTTTGGGGCAAGAATTCATGAAGGCAGTTGGATTTTCCACCCATAGTTCTAGTTGCGTGACGTAAATAAAAACTGCCTTTATTTTTTTCCGGGTTGCTGGGAGATATTTAAATACATAGCCCTAGTCAGGCCTCTTCATCTTAGTCTCAGTTATGTAAAAAAGTACCATACTTAGTGTCTCATACTTATTTCTGTGCCTGCATTAACTAGTTCTGCATTAACTAGATGACTATTTCCCACTTAAAGAGAAGTAAAGAGTTGTAAGAAAATATAATTTAATTTTGCAATAAATATTTATTTTCAGAAAAAATTTCATGGAATGTGACTATATTTTCCATGACAGTATAGGATGGTACTGCAATGTGGATACTTGTGCTGTGCGGGTAGAGAGGTAATGGGTCACAGTGATACATTATATGCATATCACTGTGCCCATTACCTCCTGACCTGCACATGCAAAACCAACGGCAATTTGACCCTCTACAATGGAAATTCACCACTCGCATGAAAATTTTTAAAGGTATTCCTAATCCAGCTAGCCATTATTTAACCCATGTATATGTACTATCGACAAAAAGTTGAATTAATCGCGGGGGAAAAATAACTATCATTTACTTGTTTTTCCAGGTTGGAGAAAAAATAGAAGTATATATCGCTGGTCAGGTCTATTCCACGAAAGCTAAATAATGTTGAAAGTTACCAAAGTGGCTCCTCTTCCATAAAGTATATGCATTATCTGTGAATGGCATAGTATTATTATTTGAGTGAGAAATAGCGCGTTTAAAAAAAATAATTTATTTTTCAGGGGAAAATCTTATTTATAGTTATTGTTATTTTAATTGTTTCCCCATCAGAATGTGTGGTACTGCGATGTGGGAACATATTTTGTGTATGGGAGAGAGTTTAAGGATCCCAGTGATTCGTTAGTTATCACTTGATGCATTAGCTCATGCCATGCGCAAGCAGTACCACCGACAACTCTCCTCTCCAACAATGGAAATTAATCGCTGGCATGTGAATATTTTAAGGCGTACCTATTATGAATTTATATCCAGTCATTAAAATGTATTTTTTGAGTTTATTCATATATACCTTTTCGAATTGTTTATGTCTTTCTTTTTCAGTGGTTTAACTCAAATATGGATTCAGCTTGTGACAAAACTTATGGCTCCGGTCTGTCTTCGGGAATCACAGGATTGTTATAACAATCCTGAGTTCCTAAAGGCGGATCGTGGTCTATATTTATCACCAAATATATATGATAAGAAATGAAAGCGATGATATCATTTACTTCTCCTTGTCTTCGACTGTCTCTGTTTACTCGTCGCGTAAGCATAAGGTTTATATTAAACTTTTGTTTTGGGTCGAAAATAATTAGAATTTATCATAGTTGTTAGGGTAAATGTTCTTTCCCTGTAGTCAATGCCATTAATTATGTTATTTTCTATGAAAGCCACGGTATAATTCATCGCTGTGCTCTCTATTTTCTCTGTGCACTGGGCGAAGCTTAAGCAGTGAATTAATGGCGTTCATTGTGGATTTTAAATGTTAAACTATGAGTAACATGGTTTTATCCATGGGATTACGGTATCATCAAGTGGTTCCATTAAAGTTCGTCACTGGACACATTTTCTTGTGTCATCAACATGCAATACTGAAACATAGTCCTTCTAATAGTAAACGAATGAAATATATTTGTCTTACTAAAAGATCTACTTCCTCTAAGTTTTAATACGTTAAGTTTGCAAGAGGTTTTTCTTAAATTATATTTCATATTCACTTGTTAGCTGCTTGAATATGAAAATCCTAATTTATTGCTGTAAAGGTATAGTATGTGATATTTTCACTTGAGGTTGCTGATTACACAAATGATACTTCACAGGTTAAGGCTTAATGTGGCCCAGTGTTTGAATATGAATCACTGGATGCATCAGGTATTGCCCTGTACATGCAAATTCACTGTAACGCAACCCTCTACGATGGATAGATATCGTTTTATGTCCTCCCTGTTTGATTTGGCATTTGAAATCAGTGGAAGCATTAGTACCTCCCCAGAAGTGGCGAAAAATATTTCATAGACCTTGGAGATGTAGATGATAAAGCGCAAGAATATTTCCCGTAAGCGATACATCTTACGATTACAGTTCAGTAGTAATTTTTCTCAATGATATATTTCTTTAATTTGAGAAGTATACTCTCACTTTCTTCGCATAGGAAAAGCTAATCTTTCAGAGAAGTTTTCATATATAAAAGTTGACTTGTAAGTTGAAAGTAGGGTAATAGTAATCATTGCATTTGGAACCACATTTTCTAAAGAGTGAAATATTTGACATTGATTTAATTAGTATTTCATTTTTAGTTATAGTTCATGTTCCGAATTGCACTTTAAAACCTCGTATAACTTATGTCCAACATATGGATCGATTTTTTATGAAGGAATCTGTAAGATGGATTTCTCTCAAGGTTTATAAGTTAAAATCCTTTCATTTACTTTAAGAGGTTAGGTAAAATTAGTTCCATTGGTTAAATCTAAATCGGTGAATTCATTACGCCTTGAGTTTTCGGATTTCTGTATCTGCTCCAGCAGCAATGTCGCGATCTTATCACATGCTGGGCGGGTAGAGGTCATCTGTTACCAGCGTGGTTTAACAAAAGCACTGGGTTCATTTGGCCTCAACTCGACCATGTCATGCAAACATCAGAAATACAAAATAGGATAGCCTGTGACTACCTAGGCAATCACTCGCATTATATACTCCTGTCTTAACCGAAGCATTTTTTTCGTGGTAATACAAAAGCACTGGGTGAATTTGATCTCAAGTCGACCATATATACGTCGTAAATTCGGATTTGGATTGCCAGTGACTAAGGATTTTTATGTGACTACGTGGACAATTGTGAGGAAGAAATAAATCCATTCCCGTTTTTTTCTGGCATTATGTCTACTCAGGTGATGATGTTTCACGTTTCGCTTCAAGGTAATACAGTGATTGGCTCTGAGGTTGATGTTAAAGCTTCTCAGAGCCTTCCTCTGTGTTACTGGAAATGCGATCAAATCATCGAGGATTCCTTGAGGTCAAGTACGTCACGTTGCACAGCTAGAAGGGAGAAAGACCGTTCTTTGCTGAATTTGGCCCTTATTTTATATGGAACTAACATGTTTCTTACAGTTCGTTTATACTTGCGGAGTAGTCGCTCGAGAAGACGTTTGGAACGTGTCGTCAGTGAAATTTAATTAGCAATAAGGGTTTTTCCTTGAAACTGCTCGATGCGAAGGGCACTAGGTTAGCAGGGTGCGTAGTGCATAATCTGCTTGTAATGACAATCTCCATTGCTTTACATAGAATATTTTGCATAAGAGCAGGAAAAGATGGTATCATTTTGATTAAGGTATCGATGGAGAGGAATTCGTTAGACGTGGGGTGAAGTTTAAAGGAGGGAAGGGTCATGGTGTGGGGTTGAGCGTCTTTGAGCATGTGGTATGGGCGGCATAATAAGTTAAAGGGGAGACCACAGGTGGTGTGAGACCATGGTCCTTACCTACTTCATAACGTTTATGAGGGGGAATAGTATAAGTATAGCACATCGTTGAGAAGAGTATGAACTCCTGTTTTATTTATTTATAAATTTACCCATTCTCCAAACAGTGGAGCCTGGGTCCCATATTTTCAAATTGGAGAATCTTCAGGAAAAATCGCTCACGACTATTTCTTCCTCCTACTCCCTCCCACCACCCTAAGAGAGTTCTATATGTCCTGCTCTCTGTTTTTTTTGTACCTGTAGGTGTTGATCCTCGATGAAACATGCAATAAAATTATTTTAGTGGATACCAAAGTTCAGTTGGGTTTAAAGGATGCGGTAGTTTTTCGCCGTTGCTTCTATATCATAGGCTATCTCGTGGCAGCCGTTATAGCCAGTTCAGGAATATGTGGTGAATATCCAATAATATTTAGTTATATGTAGTTTCTTAGGCTTTCGCTGGCAGATAATGAAATTAAATGGTATGATGTTGATTTCACTGTTGATGACAGAAGAAACTGGAAAATAGACATTGTAAAATGAGCAGAAATAATAGTTTCATCAAGATGATAATTTAGAATATTCCTTTGTCTTCTGAACTTTTGCTTAAGAATTTTCATCGTTAATGGATTTCCTATTGATATTTAAAGAATTGATTTCGAATTTCGAGAATGTATAATTTAGATTTTGCGGATCGCAGGCATAACCAAATGATTATGTCGTATGCGTGTGTAATTCGTAGAAAATCATTTATCATTCTATTTATTTTTCGAAATAATTCTCCATAATCTTACAGAAAATATTCTCCAATGTGTTTTTTTCAGGTATTCTGTGTCCAGTACTTCTCCACTTAGTACTTCAGACGCTTTCTATCCTCTGCTGGGTGAGTTGAGGCCCACGTATTTCACGAGTGATATAATATAGACCACTGGGGAATGCGTGGGTCCTACCTCGCTCATGCGCTGTGAACTACACCATTAACAACGCCAACCAATTTAATTTCCATTAATTTTTCCAATTCCCACACCGTCTTATAGAAACTACTGCGATTAGAGCGACTAGCGTTTCTATGAGCTGGATGTCTAAATCCAATCGTTTATTTTCAGCTTTCTTGATTTAGGAAAATCTTTGTTGATGGACTACTTGGCCATCAATTGTGTTTGTATATCCATTACCAATTCTCATATGATATTTTAAGTTTCTTCAAATTAATCTGGCATAAAACGTAATCTTACCTATGGCTAGGTTACTGGTAGATAGCTGAAGAAAATACAAAAAATTAAGTCGTCTACTTGAATTGTGTGTGTACAATTCTATTCAATATCTACAATGTCTTGGCATGTGGGCATATTTTCAGGGAGTAGCGTGTGTCAGCGAAAACAGATTTATTTTTAAAATTTAAAATCTGTTCCTGTGCTGAAAGTATTTATGCACCTGAAGAATGTGAATCCCTGGGGATAACAATGGGGCGTAGGTGCTAAATATTTAATATTGCATTTTTATTAGTAGGTTAATTAGAGTAGTGTTTGATAGACCTCTTGAGTTAAATTATTCAAAATTATTCAATCATAACGTTTTATCAAATATAGGCACAAAACTTTATAAACTATTTTGAGAGATAGTATTCAATATCATCGTATATAAAGAATGTACAAATCTATGTTTGGCATGGTTGACGTTGGCTCCAAAATAAATTTACAAACCTAGAGAGTAGGGTTTCGCAGTGGTTTTTAAATGTTGCTGTGGCTCTCGAGTTTGCCTGCGCTCCGAAGATTTTTAGGTCAACTTTTGACTCGCGTTGTAGCGAACGTCTTCAGAGCTTCTTATTAACTTCGCGCTCCTTCGCGAGTGAAACATTGAGCGAGAAAAGCTCGGAACATAGCAAAACTTGATATTCTCATCAGCATGAAATATTATTAATATTTGACGTTCGTTAGACTACGCGTAAAAGGAAACAGGGATACCACGTATGGATACTACCGTGTGATTACACGTCATCTTTAAAAAAATATCGCTCTTTGGGCTGTGCTTAATTTCAGTGAAAATCCAGTGTTTAAAATTAGTTTGTAAGCAGACCATCAAGACCACACAAGTGATTTATAGCTTTAATTTTCTTGTGCAGCTGTTTGTGTTTCTACCGTTTTCCCAGATGTTTAAAATCTGCTCTCCCGGATAATATCACTTGCATCGCCGAAATACCGCATTTTTGACGATGGTAATTTAGAAAAAAGAGACAAGGTTGTAAGTCACCTAGAACGTTGTGAACATATATCATCGTATATGTATGAAAAGCTTATGGAGGTGGAGGTATCAACATTCTTTACTAAACTTTCGTATCTTATAGGGTTTTTTTTAACTATAAAATAAAAGTGACATTGATTGGCTGGTATTCATCTCCTTGCTGGTTATAGCATTGTACGATAGTAGTAGTATTGCTGGGTTTTGACTGAGATTCATATTTTTTTTTCGCCACGTCAAAAAACAGTTTGTCAATAGTCATGTGGGTGTAAACTTTCATGCGTGTTTAGCGCTTTCGTTTAGGAATGTTAACGAAGAATGCCGAAAATTTGACTTGCTGGGTCAATTACATGAAGAACGAGTAAGGGTGAGCACACGTCACTTAATAATGAAACCCAAGTTTAATCATCTGCAAAATTGAAGTATTGCAATAAATACTGTTTTTTTTATTTGTATAGATATGCATCAAATTCTCTTTCTGGTTGTGCCAATTGTATACCTCAAGCCTTAATAATTGTTTTTAAAGGACTTAACTTCCGAACTCATCTCGTGATCATTGTAAGGACTATGGATTGACTTATAGACTCTTTGAATGCATTTGAATATTACTAAGTGTCCGTAGGCCAATGTGCATTCTACACGGCATCATTTATTATGCATTGAAAAAACCACAGCGGATATATTTTCTGAAAAGTTAATGATGGAGGATAATCCTCAAGAGTCACAGAAGTAATTCACTTTGAAAGTGCATACCCTTGACGTCGTTACTGATATGTTTTCTGGTATTAAAAATGGATCAATAATTTCCGCGGCAAATATTTCTAACTATGATATTGATTTACTCGGTAAATTATGACTTGTAAAGATTTGAAAGTAATGTTGGAATTAAACTTCTACAGATTAAGGTTAGTGTTTGTGACCAGAATTATTAGATCCGGTTGTGTATTTACAAGTGAAAGTATTACAACGATAAGTAAGTCCTCCTAATTTTATAATACAGCGGTTTTCCCAAGTGTATTTGTAGACGTGAAATCGGAATTCCATTCAGTTAAATTAATTTAATACCTTGAAGGTTTCTGGTGGACCTATACGACGCGAAATGGGACTTAAGGGGAAATATCATCCGAGAAAAAAAGAATTCCTAGCGCGCTCTATAATGAAGATATGGGAGTGGTTGTGAATAATGTTTTTTCTTGATGAATAAACAATGCATCTAAATTTATCGCAGAGTCAATGGTTTTAGAAGAGGGTTAGGTACGCCCCTTTTCAACTTTTATTCACACCATATTTTCTCACCACGGAAATATTGACCGTTTTTCGAAATATATTTTTTCACTTTTAATCCCTCAGGCTTAAATTAAATATTTATTTATCTTGTGACGAACTTATTCATTAAGTTTAGTTTTAGAGCCCAGTAAGAAAAAACTATTCCATTTCAGGGCTCTTAAACTTATGCCCGATCTATACCAACAATCGAATATGTATGAAAGACACCATGCTAAATATATATCTTACTAGAAGCCGATGAAGAAACAATGGCGTACGCTACAATTGAGTCAGTCATTATTAATAAGTTATGGTTTGGAATGCGATTCGGTGGTCCTGAAGTGGTTATGCCATTGAGCATATGGTAAAGTGTCCAGAAATTTCTTCCCTCTTCTATTTTCCAAGGGTAGATCATGTTAGAATAACATCACCAAATAATAATTGAAAAGATAACCTAGCAAAATTCATCTCTTCCTTTTCTGATGCACCTGACGAAGCTTAATTCGTTGAATGCCAAGAGTGATTTCCATTGTTTGGAACTGCTGTCGTGTGATTATATGCTACTTTTTCTAACTCCTTGTAATGCATCTTGGTTAAACATTTTAAATTTAATGCAGGGGTCATTCATCTTGTCATTTTATAATAATCAATTATATTTTTGTTGTGTTCTTTGTACATCTATTTTTTTTCTGCATTAGAATTCTTCAAGTGTAACGTAATATTTATTCTATAACCGTATCGACGAAATTTTTGCATCTTTAAAATTATATAAAACGGAGATGAAGGACTCGGGCTTGATGATAAATTTATTTTTCGCTGAAGTGCTTAATTTTGGTTTTCTGGACAAATTGTCTTTCCTAGAGTATCCTAAAAAACAGTGATTTCTTTTTTAATCTTTATCCTTGCGTGTGGTGCTGAGTGCAGGCTATCGGTATTCAAGTATTATTTGGTTCTCGGGCAAAGCCAATCGATCACAATTTCATGTGTATGTGAAACTCATGGAAATGTAATGGGTTGGTTTTTAACGAGACCTTATAGTGTCGTTGCTGTGAAGAACATTGAAGAGGTGTCCTGCCTTTTGGAGGTGAAATGGAAATCATTAAACCTGATTGTAAAACTATCAATTGGTATCGTTTTCTTTTGTTTTGAGTTTTGTGAAGTCTATTTTGTATTATTATTATATAGTCGCCGGAATGACTTCGTGATAAGCGTGCTTTGTGAATCATAAACAACTAATTTTGCATATTCTGATAAGTTTTCCGCTTTAGACATGAATTCCTTAGATTCATGTGGATCTAAGAAGTTCATGGTGTGTAGCTGAACTGCTATTTTAGTTGACCGCAGTAAAAAGGCGAATCGGTATTCCTCTGTAATCAATGACATTTATTATGTTATTTTCCGACATTCTCATGTCAGAAAGTAACATATTAACAAAACTTTCTTCAGGAATTCTAATTAGGTCTCATCGCAACTTCTTTTGACCAATCTTTCAAGGTTTTAATATACCTTTTCAACATTAAATGATCCGCCTTGAGTGCTTTTCATGATTCAATTTCCTTTAGTTAGTCATTAGAAACACGTAAACAGTTACACATAGCTAATTTAAAAGTCACCGTTTCACCAAAAAAGCAAAATTATTAATTTTTTAATTACTATATTCGCACTGTGTAACTGATAGAGGATAGTAACTAGATTGAATTTTTGCTTGTACTGGGTAAGGAGAGAAAGTGTTGAAGATGAAGGGAAAGTTTGGCAAAAATAATTTACCTTTTTAAAAATCTTCGCGCACCTGAGGGTCGACTAATGACGAGATGGCAATGGGTTCAATGTAGCTGTGAAGTTTATGTTTGGAAATGGTAAGCATTCATTGTTGTGTAACTTACGCGTCAGTCCAAATTTCGGATACATGTTCTTATTTATTGGTTATTATTTACAATGCCCCTCTTTTCTTCTTTCTATTTACAAAAAGGACATATTTTTGGTAAGAAAGTGAACTTGAAATCCTTAGATTTCTGAAGATCCTATTCACAGATAACGGAGCTACCATATCGAAACCATGTGAGGAGATTGCCATGAAGAAATATGCTGGCGTGAAAATCAACTTCTGTGTTATTATTGCATTTCCGTAAATACTTGGGCAAACAATTATCATATTCTTTCCCTCTTTCACGGATTGTAATGAAATTGCAATAATGACTAAAATGGCAGTGAAGGAATATTGATCCGTGAATATTATCTTATGCAAGTTATTTTCACGAATTACCGTAATCATTTGTCGGGTAAGCAGATTTCATATTATTACCCCTTGATATTTTTTAGTATTATTTTTGCTTGAATAAATGTCAGAAAAATTGCGAAAACAATGTATGAAAGATGCTAAATTTGAAATACCTGAATTTCTTTTCAAGGTAGAGAATGGAAAAAATATTTAAACTCAACTGATATTCCTTCATGCCTGAAGAACTTGCACCAAATTGAAGCAAAATTAGGAAATTTCAATGAAGGAATATGCAGGCAAGAAGACCAATTTGGGTAAGTGATAATGATATACATCCGTATTTTATCATTACCTAGTGTATTATTCTATCGTAGATTTTTCTGCACTTTTAATTACTTTATTTTTATTGAGATTATTGATATTTACTAGCATTAGACTATAATTAGTAAGCAATTTTGGTAAATGATGTCCCTTAAACTTAGAGACAATACATTCTTTTCCAGGTAGAGGACCGCATGCCTTGATGAAGAAACTAAACTAGAAAGCCCTCTCTACAGGAAAATATTAATGCTGCGAAGCGTAATGAGATTGCAATACAGGACTGCAGCTATGATGACCGAGTAGTGTAAGTGTTAATTTTTCACTTTTTCATTTTTTGGTTTTCCGAAAATAATAGTAGGTAATATATTAGACTTTTGTTGCTAGATTCTCCCATAGATAATGCGGAAATATGTATTATCGCATTCCTTAGGCCTTATTTTAAAGTGCTCATTTACAATTAAAAAAGTATATTAATCTGAATATTTTATGCTAGAATACCTGTAAAAACCCTTCAGTTCAATAATATCTTACTTTGAATAACCGTAGCCAACGTAAATATTTTCTAGATGCTAAAGCATTTTACTTCAGATGTCAATAGGAGTCATTTACAGTTGCAATTTTCCTGTGCAGTCTTCTGTGATTCTGCCATTTTCTATGCTCTACCGAGTAATTTCTCTGGCATCGTTGGTACACTGATTTGTTGATGACGGTAATTTGGAAGAAAGAGTAAAGTTATTACGTCACCTCCGTCGTGGTAGATAAATATCATCGTATATGTATGAAAAAAATAACTGCTTAGGCATCATGATGTTTAACTTGATAACCGTAACTTATAAGATATTTTTACCATAACATAAAAATGACATTGATTATATTCATATGCTGACAGGTAATGGAACTGTTTGATATTAATAGCTTAAACATGTTTTGACGGGGATTTCTATGTTTTGTAAGTCATGCCAGAAATCAATCTATCTATCGTCATGTGCGTTTAAACGTCCGTGTGTGTTTAGGACTTTTATTTTAAGGAGAGTTGACGATGAGTGCAACAAATTTGATTACGGAGTCAATTACGACTCAGCTGTATCATGCACTCAATTATAGCTTGAATACGTTTTGACGGGGATTTCTTTGTTTGTAAGTTTTGCCAAAAAAACAATTTATTTATTGTCATGTGCATGTAAACCTCCGTGCGTGTTAAGGGCCTTTTTTTCAGGAGAGTTGACGATGAGTGCAACAAATTCGATTGCGGAGTCAATTACAGCTCAATTGTATCATGCACTCAATCATAGCTTAACTACGTTATGACGGAGATTTCTGTTTTAAAGTCATGACAGAGAATGATTCATCCGTAGTCATGTGCGTGTAAACCTCCGTGTGGGTTAAGGGCTTTTATTTTCAGGAAAGTTGACGAGGAGTGCCACAAATTTGATTGCGGAGTCAATTACATAAAGAACGAGTAAGGGTGCACACTCTTCCCGGAACATAAACATCAGAAAAAGCAATTTCTCAACAGAAAAAATTATTCATTGACACCAATGCTTTAAGGTGTGTATTTGCTTAGGTATGGATGAAATTCTCTTTCATGTTGTGTCTATTGTATGCCTCGGGTCTGACTTATAGGTTTCATAGGTCTTAAAATCCAAACTCATCGCGTGATATTCGTATGGAGGTTATAGTATCACATCGTCAAGTTATGTCCTTCAAATTTTATAATACTGAGCGGCTTTCCCAGAATGTCGTGGACGTGTAATGGGACGTGAAATGGGAAGGAAACCACAGTTCAAAGTGAACAATACAATGCCCAGCACGATTTCTAATTGCACGAATGACGAATGCTTAGAAACGAGCTAAGAAATACTTAAACTCGTTTAACGAAAAATATGCAATTAGCATATCCTCCTTTGATTAATTACACCGATGCCAGGCATATCTACTTCAAATATGCTACGTACGCACAACGACCGTGGTTCGTAGCCAGATGAAAGGCCAAGGATCGTGGCCAGGTGTCCTCCGTGCTTGTGTTGCCGTCTATTATTTCTCAAAACGTAATAAAATATACACTCCGATGAAGATTTTGCGTAGCCTCGCCTCGAAAATTGCCTCTAACTAGTCACCTTTTTGGTTTGTAGTGCTAAAAGTTAGCAGACTTCGTAGGTTTACATTGATATCTTTCTCATAATTCGATAATGTATCCACTTCTTCTACCAAGTATATTAAGGATTTCCTTCCGTTTAGGTCTGAGCAATTCATTTTAAATGAAATGTGAATTATCATCCTCTCCTCCATTTTCACTGGTATGCTATTTAGCTCTTTCATTTTTATGCAACCCTTTTATGCAGTTATAACGTTGTATCTTTTTGTCTCGGAAATTATGGCATCGTAAGTAATGATATGAGGGAGGAAAGAATGTTAATGCGCATCAGTCCGTTGGAAGCAATTTTAAATAATAAATCTTGTATTGCATATTATTTTGTTCAGCATTATTCATTCTATCCTTGGGAGACAACATGTTTTTTACAAAAGAAAAATTCAATGAAATATGAATTTGCTCAATAATGATAAACACCATCTTAGCATATCTTGTAGTGCTGACCTATTGGAGATAATCGGAGAGCATATCCTTTTGGTTGCATAATATATTCAGTGGTGCCCATAGTCTAGTGTTCCTAACACCCGTCGCATGTGAGCTCTAACGTGATTCGTTATATCACCCAATATTATTATTCTAATGAATGATTTTCCTTCCAAGGCCTCGAGTATAAGTAACTACGTAAATATGAAAAATGAAATGTAATTGTTCGTTAACCGTCTTTTACCATTAGAACTCCACGAAATCTCACGACGAATATTGTCCATGTACCAGTTTTCTGTCTTTACCAGTGTTATAATGCGTTCGTTGTCATTCGTCCTCATTGTTAGTGAACTCACATTTTCGAATTTTTACTTAATAATAAATAAGGAGGTCATAGTCTTTGTTTCCGATTCATTTTAGTAGCGTAGTTTTCGTGTTTTTACATGACCGGGGAGAGGTTTTGAAGTTGCCCGTATTTTCAAGAATATTCTGAAGATAATCCGCTCTAAAATTCATTTTTTTACGAGTGGATGAGGAAGAAATATTAACGTAGAAACGCCTGAATTCTTTCTAATTAACATTGTGAGGAATAAAACAAATACAATAAAACATAGCAAAAATTATTCTTTCAATATCAAGAGTAATGTCCAGGGAGTGCTGAACAAGGATTCATTTAGTCAACATTCTAATGCGAGAGGTTCTTTTTCAATCGTTGACAAGTATTTATCGTGATGTAATGTAGAAATATGGCAAATATATAGTCATTTTTCGATAGCACGGCCAGAGCTTTGTATTAATGGAGATGAGAATATATCTGTTGGCATTCAAATCAATATACATAAGTAAACAATTGTCACATAAACATATAATTATTCGTATAAAATAAATCTATTCGGTTATAAAATGTTTATAAATAATGTATTTGTGAAGAAAACGAAATCATTCCATCATCCCGGAGAGGTCCAATCATCCGTAATCGTTCCTTATGTGTACCTTTTTGTTAACGTTTCCACTAATAAGAAGAAATCACGTTTTAATTCCATTACTTCAAGTTGAAAATAAACGGTCATAAAAGTTTTAAAGATTCGATTGAAAAATATTTAATAAAATATTCCCCTAGAACCGTAAAGAAGGCCCAAATGACCCCTCCCGTCCTTCAGGTATTAACACTAATAATGTTGAATTGCTAAAATAGCTGACAGTTTCCTTTTAATTACCTAGAATTAACAAGACTTCTGGTCTCTTTGATCTCAGTAAGTAACAATTGGATAAAGACACTCCTTATTACGATGGTTTTTTTGTGTTTGTAATGTTCGCTGTACGGTCGTACCAGTAAGAATAGACGTTAATTTGACTCAGGTCTGTGATGTATGATTCCTAAATTGCGATCCCATCATCATCGCCGCTTGAAGGGAAATGACCAAATTATACCAAACGATCGAATTATAAACGAATATTCCATAGTTATATCGTTAAACGGGAACCTGCCTATCAATTTTGCATTTTCGCATCCATTATTGTTTATTTCGAGATATCATTATTCTTTTCAATAGCTTATCGCTGGTCATAGATAGAGAGAGGATATGTAGAAAGAAAGCAAAAATTACCGTCAATACGGATATAATGCAGAATTAAAAAGGAAAGTTGAGGTGATTTTATTTCCAGGCGTCGATTTTCGTATTAGTGTGTTTTACTCGGGGAGCGTTTTTTTGTAGAGCAACCTTGAGAGTATCCACCAAGTGTAATTTACTTAATGCTAAGTAGTCTCACGTAGATATGTTCGACGCGACCATCAGGGTATGTACATTATCGCGTCAGCTACTCAGGTATGTGATGAATGATTCCTGAATTTCCATCACATCATCATGGCCGCTTGAAGAGAAATAACATAATTTTACTGAAGGATCTAAACATCAACGGTTATTCCATAGTTATATCGTAATGCGATAACTTACCAAACAAATTTGGATTGTCACTTCTATTATTGATAGTTTCATTATATCAAAATTATTTTCCATAACTTATCGCTGTACATAGATAGAGAATACATAGAAAGAAAGCAAAAATTACCTTCAATACGGATATGAGACGCTGATATCGAGGAAAGTTGAGGTGATTGTATTTCCAGGTACTTGTGTCGTTTTTTATATCAGTGTGTTTTACTCGGGGAGCATTTTTTATAGAGCTACCTTGGGAATATCCACCATGTGTAATTTAATAAATGCTAAATAGTTTGACGTAGATGTGTTCGACGCGAAAGGGGGACTTCGAGGGAAATTTCATCCGCGAAGAGAGCAGTGGCCACCGCGCACTATAATGGAAATAGGGAAATGGTATTATTAATATGTTTTCTTAATGGATAATATTCTAATTTAATATGCCCCTAAATTGATCGCAGAAGTAACCCTTTTTAGAATGAGTGGGAGAGCGACCCTCTACTTCTCTAAATACTACACTTACTATTTGAATCCATATTTCCTCAAGAGCAAAAAAATTGAGCCGAATTGAAAAAGATGTATTACTTTTGTTTTCTCAGGCCTTTATATTGGGGTTTGTTTAAAATTATATTTTTAATGCGAAGAACGTAGTTGTTGTTGACATAAGGACATTCGGAAATCAGAAGATTACATTGAAATGTTATGTTTTACAAGCTACAAAATATTGCTCAATAGTGGGTGTGACCATATCAAAAACTTCTGAGATGAATTGCTGTGAAGTCCTGTTTACATTAATCAGCATGTATATATGCACGTGGTCAAGAACTCAAATTTGATTTGGAAAGCAGTCTGAATGCGCCGTTAGTACAACTTATTACTACTCCTAGGGGTTAAGTCCCCTCTCGGATTTCGTATCGTATATGCTTTAAAAATAACATTATATTATTATAATCAATGGATGGCAGGAATAGGAGTGGGATGATGGTTTTTTAATCAAAATGCATGATTAATGAGAAAAGACATGACTATGACAAAAAAGTTATTTTAGGACGCTTTGCTTGGCGATTAGAGATGTGCGACAAAAGTTGAACAATTTGAGCGTTTTTAAAAGAAATACTTATTTCAGCCTCTTCTCAAGTAAAATATTTGCATGGAAACCAACACCTTTGGGGCATGAATTCATGAAGGCAGTTGGGTTTTCCACCCATAGTTCTAGTTGCGTGACGTAAATAAAAACTGCCTTTATTTTTTTCCGGGTTGCTGGGAGATATTTAAATATATAGCGCTAGTCAGGCCTCTTAGTCTTAGTCTCAGTCATGTAGAAAAGTACCATATTTGGTGTCTCATACTTATTTCTGTGTCTGCATTAACTAGTGATGACTTTATTTCCCACTTCAACGAGCAGTAGAGTATTGTAAGAAAATATAATTTAATTTCGCAATTAATATTTTTTTTCAGAAAAAATTTCATGGAATGAGAATTTTCCATGACAGTATAGGATGGTGGATACTTGTGCTGGGCGGGTTGAGAGTTAATGGGTCACAGTGATACATTATATGCATATCACTGTGCCCATTACCTCCTGATCTGCACATGCAAAACCAACGGCAATTTGACCCTCTACAATGGAAATTCACCACTCGCATGAAAAATTTTAAAGGTATTCCTAATCCATCTAGCCTATATTTAACCCATATATATGTACTATCGACAAAAAGTTGAATTAATCGCGGGGGCAAAATAAATACCCTTTACTTGTTTTTCCAGGTTGGAGAAAAAATAGAAGTATATATCGCTTGTCAGGTGTATTCCACGAAAGGTAAATAATGTTAAAAGTTACCAAAGTGGCTCCTTTTCCATAAATTATATGCATTATCTGCGAATGGCATAGTATTATTATTTGAATGAGAAATAGCGCGTTTTAAAAAAATAATTTATTTTTCAGGGGCAAATATTGTTTATAGATGTTGTTATTTTAATTGTTTCCCCATCAGAATGTGTGGTACTGCGATGTTGGAACATATTTTGTGTATGGGAGAGATTTTAAGAATCCCAGTGATTCGTTAGTTATCACTTGATGCATTAGCACATGCCTTGCGCAAGCAATACTACCGAAAACTTTCCTCTCGACAATGGAAATTAATCGCTGGCATGTGAATATTTAAGGCGTACCTATTATGAATTTATATCCAGTCATTAAAATGTATTTTACGAGTTTAATCATTTATACCTTTTCGAAATGTTTATGTCTTTCTTTTTGAGTGGTTCAACTCAAATATTGATTCATCTTGTGACAAAACTTATGGCTCCGGTCTGTCTTCGGGAATCTCAGGATTGTTATAACAATCCTGATTTCCTAAAGGCGGATCGTGGTCTATATTTATTTATTTATTTATTTATTTATTTTTTTATTTATTTACTTACAAATATATATATGATAAGAAATGAAGGCGATGATATTATTTACTTATTCTTGCCTTCGACTGTCTCTCTTTACTCGTCGCGTAAGCATAAGGTTTATATTAAACTTTTGTTTTGGGTCGAAAATAATTAGAATTTATCATAGTTGTTAGGGTAAATGTTCTTTCCCTGTAGTCAATGCCATTGATTATGTTATTTTCTATGAAAGCCACGGTATAATTCATCGCTGTGCTCTCTATTTTCTCTGTGCACTGGGCGAAGCTTAAGCATTGAATTATTGGCGTTCATTGGCGTTCGGATTTCTGTATCTGTTCCTGCAGCAATGTCGCGATCTTATCACATGCTGGGCGGGTAGAGATCCTCTGTTCCCAGCGTGGTTTAACAAAAGCACTGGGTTCATTTGGTCTCAACTTGACTATGTCAATCAAACATCAGAAATACAGAATAGGACAGACTGTGACTACCTAGGCAATCGCTCCCATCATACTGTCTATTTAGAAAAAAAAACTTAGGCTAAAAAGCAAATAGGCCAAATGACTCCCAGTCGTTAAATCTAAATGAATAAGTTCAATATGTCTTGAGTTTTGGCTAGAATTAATGTACTCCTGCCTTTATCCGAAGCATTTTATTCGTGGTTTAACAAAAGCACTGGATGAATATGATCTCTAGTCGACCATATATGCGTCGAAAATTCGGATTTGGATGGCCAGTGACTCAGGATTTTTATGTGACTACCGTGGATAATTGTGAGTAAAAAGTAAAACCATTCCCGGTTTTTTCTGGCATTATATGTCTACTCACGTGCTGATGTTTCACGTTTCGCTTCAAGGTAATACAGTGATTGGCTCTGAGGTTGATTTTAAAGCTTCTCAGAGCCTTTCTCTGTGTTACTGGAAATGCGAACAAATCATCGAGGACTCCTTGAGGTCAAGTACGTCTCGTTGCACTGCTAGAAGGGAGAAGGATTGTTCTTTGCTGAATTTGGCCCTTAATTTATTTGGAACTAACATGTTTCTTACAGTTCGTTTATACTTGCGCAGTAGTCGCTCGAGAAGACGTTTGGAACGTGTCGTCAGTGAAATTTAATAAGCAATAAGGGGTTTTCCTTGAAACTGCTCGATGCGAAGGGCACTAGGGTTGCAGGGTGCGTAGTGCATAATCAGCTTGTAATAACAATCTCCATTGCCTTATCTAGAGTTTGTTTTGCATAAGAGAAATAAAAGATCGTATCATTTTGATTAAGGTATCGATTTAAACTTTATGGAAATGCTTGATACTTGAAAAAAAAAACAAATATTTAAAAAAATAAAAATATTTATAACAGAAACAGACACCAAAATTTATGTTGGCAATTTAGGGGTGGAAAAACGGATGGAGAGGAATTCGTTTGACGTGGGGTGTAGTTAAAAGGAGGGAAAGTTCATGGTGTGTGGTGCGTCTTTAAGCATGAGGCATGGGCGGCATGCAGACTTAAAGGGGAGACCTCAGGTGGTGTAAGACCACAGGTGTTGTGAGACCACAGGTGGTGACAGACCATGGCCCTTACGTACTTCATAATGTTTATGATGGGGAATAGTATAAATATAGCACATCGTTGAGAAGAGTATGAACTCATGTTTAATTTATTTATAAATTTAGTCATTCTCCAAACAGTGAAGCCTGGGTCCCATATATTCAAATTGGAGAATCTTCAGGCAAAAATCGCTCACGACTATTTCTTCCTCCCACTCACTCCCACCACCCTTAGAGAGTTCTATATGTCCTGCTCTCTGTTTGTGTTGTACCTGGAGGTGTTGATCCTCGATGGAACACATGCAATACATTTATTTAAGTGGATACCAAAGTTCAGTATTTAAATGTTGGCATATATTTTCTCTTGGAATTTGGGTTTTAAGGATGCTGTAGTTTTTCACCGTTGCATTTATATCATAAACTATCTTGTGGCAGCCGTTCAAGCCAGTTCAGGAATATGTGGTGAATATCCAATAATTTTTTAGATATATGTAGTTTCTTAGGCTTTCGCCGGCAGATAATGAAAATAAATGGTATGATGTTGATTTCACTGTGGATGACAGAAGAAACTGGAAAGTAGACCTTGTTAAATGTGCAGAAATAATAGTTTCATCGAGATGAAAATTTAGAATATTCCTTCGTCTTCTGAACTTTCGCTTAAACATTTTCATCGTTAATGGATTTCCTATTGATATTTGAAGACTTGATTTTGAATTTCGAGAATGTGTAATTTACATTTCGCGGATCGCAGGCATAATCAAATGATAATGTCGTTACGCGTGTGTAATTCGTATAAAATCATATGCCATTCTATATATTTTTCGTAGTAATTCTCCATAACTTAATGGAAAATATTCTCCAATGTGTTTTTTTCAGGTATTGTGTCCAGTACTTCTCCACTTAGTACTTCAGACGCTTCCTATCCTCTGCTGGGTGAGTTGAGGCCCAAGTATATCCCTAGTGATATAATATAGACCACTGGGGAATGCGTGGGTCCTACCTCGCTCAAGCGCGTGAACTACACTATGAACAACGCCAAACAATTTGAATTTAATGCGTCATAAAGGACAAGATCAGGTGACGTCAATTGTGATTATTTTTGGGAAGTTTTTCTTTTATTATCATATTTTATGTTAAAAATATTCCTAAATTTTAATTTTTCCAGTATCCACACCATGTCTTATAGAAACTACTGCGGTTAGAGTGATTAGCCTTCCTATGAGCTGGATGCCTTAAATCCAATCGTTTATTTTCAGCTTTCTTGCTATAAGAAAATCTTTCTTGATGGACTACTTGGCCGTCAATTTGGTTGGTACATCCATTAACAATTCTCATATGATATTTTTTGTTTTTTCAAATTAATCTGGCATAAAACTTATTCTTACTTCTGGCGAGATTACTGTTAGTTTGCTGAAGAAAATACAAAAAATAAAGTCGACTACTTGAATTGTGTTTTTATATATACTGTTTCTTGGCATACGGGCATATTTCCAGGCAGTAGCGTGGGTAAGCGAAAACAGTGAAATGATTTATTTTTTAAATTTAAAATCTGTTCCTGTGCTGAAAGTCTTTATGCACCTGAAGAATGTGAATCCCTGGGGATAACAATGTGGTGTAGGTGCTAAATATTAAATATAGCATTTTTATAAGTAGGTTAATTAGAGTAGTATTTGATAGACCACTTGAGTTGAATTATTCAAAATTATTCAATTATTACGTTTTATCAAATATAGGCACATCACTTTAGAAACTATTTTAAGAGATAGCATTCAATATCATCGTATATAGAGAATATGCAAATCTATGGTTGGCATGGTTGACGTTGGCTCCAAAATAAATTTACAAACCTAGAGAGTAAGGTTTCGCAGTGGTTTTTAGATGTTGCTGTGACTTTCGAGTTTTCTTGCGCTCCGAGGATTTTTAGGTCAACTTTTGACTCGCGTTGTAGCGAACGTCTTCAGAGCTTCTTCAGAGCTTCGCGCTCCTTTGCGAGCGAAACATTGAGCGAGAAATGCTCGGAACATGGCTAAACTTGATATTCTCATCAGCATGAAATATTATTAATATTGGCTGTTCGCTAGACTACGCGTAAATGGAAACAGGGATACCACGTATGGATACTACCGTGTGATTAAACGTCATCTTTAAAAAAATTTCGCTTTTTGCCCTGTGCTTAATTTCAGTGAAAATTCAGTGTTTAAAATTAGTTTTTAACAGGAAAAATTAAAATAATCCTCTACTTTGTATAATATGAGATATTTCCTGGATATAGCTAAAAGAATTAACACCCCAAGATGGTTTATGTAGATAGTTTGGAATTTTATGGTTTTATTTTGTGATTTTTCGTTATTTTAAGATAGATAGATAAATCGTTAAAACAAAGTTATCATCATAGGTGATGAAAATTACAACTACTCTGACTGTTTGATAGACGCACAAATTGTCAAACATTCTTGATTTTCTCCAATTTTACTTTTATATTGAAATAATATGTGTTTTCTTATAAAACATCCGAAACTTGTGTACTCTATGGAAAGCTATATTCATATTGACTTGAACTTCTTTTGAAGGTGAACTATCGGAAGAATTTGATTTTAAAGGCTGAGTGAAATGCTTCCCTAAAGTGAAGTTTGAAGACCTGATGAAGCATAACGAATTGTGGAAAATGGTCTCTGAAGTCTATGAAGCTATTATGTCAATGGGGCGAGTGTTAAGTATTCATTATTGTTTTCTTAGGAAACATTCGAAACATGTATGATCTATGGCAAGCAAAATTCTCAATGACTTGAACTTATTTTGAAGATGAACTCACGGAGGAATGAACCTAGAACTACTCAATTTCAAGGTAGAGAAGAGGAAAAAATTGATATCTCAACTTATCCACAATATGGTGATGAAGAAACACAACAACGAAGCCTAATGAGGACCTATACCTATCAATGAAGAAGTATTCAGCTGCGAAACAAATATAGGTGTCAGTTTTTTTACCTGTAACCTAAATACCTTAACAGCATTATTTTATGATATATTTTTCTGTTTTGATTATTACCTTAAACTATGTGGAAATTTGTATTTACCAGCTAAAGTAAATTTATAAGTATTTTAGGTAAAAGACATTTCTGAACCTTGATGACCCTAGCTTCATTTTTAGATAAAAATACGAAAAACTACATCGAATGCCCTCTCGTTCTGAATAAGGCGCAATGAGATTGTGGAAAAGGACTAATGGCGATGAAGGAGTATGCTGAAACGAAGTTAACCTTGTGTAAGTGCTATTTATGTATTACCATATCATATAATAGGGAAAATAATTTTAATATCCTTATGCCCCGCAGTACAAATTGATTGAAAATAAATCACTTAAATTTAAATCCCTCAATGATGAGAATCTACTGATGCTGAGTATCTTAAATGTAGAATTGATCGCCTTATTTGAGAGGGAAGCCGATTTGAAAATCGTATTAGATAAAAACGTTTTACAAGAAGCTGAACCTAGAACTACTTATTTTCAAGGCAGAGAAGAGGAAAAAACTGATATCTCAACTTATCCAGAATATGGAGATGGAACACCACAACGAAGCCTAATGAGGACATATACCTATCACTGAAGATATATTCAGCTACGATGACAAATATAGGTAAGTGTCAGTTTTTTTACCTGTAATATACCTTAACCTAATCATTTTACCATACAGTTTACTGCTTTGATAATTACTTAATACCTAATGTGAAAATTTGTATTTACCAGCAGAAGTCAATTTATAAGTATTTTAGGTAAAAGATATTTCTGAACCTTGATGACCCTAGCTTCATTTTAGATAAAAATACGAAAAACTGCATCGAATGCCCTCTCGTTCTGAATAAGGCGCAATGAAATTGTGGAAAAGGACTAATGGCGATGAAGGAGTATGCTGAAACGAAGTTAACCTTGTGTAAGTGCTATTTATGTATTACCATATCATATAATAGGGAAAATAATTTTAATATCCTTATGCCCCGCAGTACAAATTGATTGAAAATAAATCACTTAAATTTAAATACCTCAATGATGAGAATCTACTGATGCTGAGTATCTTAAATGTAGAATTGATCGCCTTATTTGAGAGGGAAGCCGATTTGAAAATCGTATTAGATAAAAACGTTTTACAAGAAGCTGAACCTAGAACTACTTATTTTCAAGGCAGAGAAGAGGAAAAAACTGATATATCAACTTATCCAGAATATGGAGATGGAACACCATAACGAAGCCTAATGAGGACATATACCTATCACTGAAGATATATTCAGCTACGATGACAAATATAGGTAAGTGTCAGTTTTTTTACCTGTAATATACCTTAACCTTATAATTTTACCATACAGTTTACTGCTTTGATAATTACTTAATACCTAATGTGAAAATTTGTATTTACCAGCAGAAGTCAATTTATAAGTATTTTAGGTAAAAGACATTTCTGAACCTTGATGACCCTAGCTTCATTTTTAGATAAAAATACGAAAAACTACATCGAATGCCCTCTCGTTCTGAATAAGGCGCAATGAGATTGTGGAAAAGGACTAATGGCGATGAAGGAGTATGCTGAAACGAAGTTAACCTTTTGTAAGTGCTATTTATGTATTACCATATCATATAATAGGGAAAATAATTTTAATATCCTTATGCCCCGCAGTACAAATTGATTGAAAATCAATCACTTAAATTTAAATCCCTCAATGATGAGAATCTACTGATGCTGAGTATCTTAAATGTAGAATTGATCGCCTTATTTGAGAGGTAGCCGATTTGAAAATCGTATTAGATAAAAACGTTTTACAAGAAGCTGAACCTAGAACTACTTATTTTCAAGGCAGAGAAGAGGAAAAAACTGATATCTCAACTTATCCAGAATATGGAGATGGAACACCACAACGAAGCCTAATGAGGACATATACCTATCACTGAAGATATATTCAGCTACGATGACAAATATAGGTGTCAGTTTTTTTACCTGTAACCTAAATACCTTAACAGCATTATTTTATGATATATTTTACTGTTTTGATTATTACCTTAAACTATGTGGAAATTTTGTATTTACCAGCTAAAGTCAATTTATAAGTATTTTAGGTAAAAGACATTTCTGAACCTTGATGACCCTAGCTTCATTTTTAGATAAAAATACGAAAAACTACATCGAATGCCCTCTCGTTCTGAATAAGGCGCAATGAGATTGTGGAAAAGGACTAATGGCGATGAAGGAGTATGCTGAAACGAAGTTAACCTTGTGTAAGTGCTATTTATGTATTACCATATCATATAATAGGGAAAATAATTTTAATATCCTTATGCCCCGCAGTACAAATTGATTGAAAATAAATCACTTAAATTTAAATCCCTCAATGATGAGAATCTACTGATGCTGAGTATCTTAAATGTAGAATTGATCGCCTTATTTGAGAGGGAAGCCGATTTGAAAATCGTATTAGATAAAAACGTTTTACAAGAAGCTGAACCTAGAACTACTTATTTTCAAGGCAGAGAAGAGGAAAAAACTGATATCTCAACTTATCCAGAATATGGAGATGGAACACCACAACGAAGCCTAATGAGGACATATACCTATCACTGAAGATATATTCAGCTACGATGACAAATATAGGTAAGTGTCAGTTTTTTTACCTGTAATATACCTTAACCTAATCATTTTACCATACAGTTTACTGCTTTGATAATTACTTAATACCTAATGTGAAAATTTGTATTTACCAGCAGAAGTCAATTTATAAGTATTTTAGGTAAAAGACATTTCTGAACCTTGATGACCCTAGCTTCATTTTTAGATAAAAATACGAAAAACTACATCGAATGCCCTCTCGTTCTGAATAAGGCGCAATGAGATTGTGGAAAAGGACTAATGGCGATGAAGGAGTATGCTGAAACGAAGTTAACCTTGTGTAAGTGCTATTTATGTATTACCATATCATATAATAGGGAAAATAATTTTAATATCCTTATGCCCCGCAGTACAAATTGATTGAAAATAAATCACTTAAATTTAAATCCCTCAATGATGAGAATCTACTGATGCTGAGTATCTTAAATGTAGAATTGATCGCCTTATTTGAGAGGGAAGCCGATTTGAAAATCGTATTAGATAAAAACGTTTTACAAGAAGCTGAACCTAGAACTACTTTTTTTCAAGGCAGAGAAGAGGAAAAAACTGATATCTCAACTTATCCAGAATATGGAGATGGAACACCACAACGAAGCCTAATGAGGACATATACCTATCACTGAAGATATATTCAGCTACGATGACAAATATAGGTAAGTGTCAGTTTTTTTACCTGTAATATACCTTAACCTAATCATTTTACCATACAGTTTACTGCTTTGATAATTACTTAATACCTAATGTGAAAATTTGTATTTACCAGCAGAAGTCAATTTATAAGTATTTTAGGTAAAAGATATTTCTGAACCTTGATGACCCTAGCTTCATTTTAGATAAAAATACGAAAAACTGCATCGAATGCCCTCTCGTTCTGAATAAGGCGCAATGAAATTGTGGAAAAGGACTAATGGCGATGAAGGAGTATGCTGAAACGAAGTTAACCTTGTGTAAGTGCTATTTATGTATTACCATATCATATAATAGGGAAAATAATTTTAATATCCTTATGCCCCGCAGTACAAATTGATTGAAAATAAATCACTTAAATTTAAATCCCTCAATGATGAGAATCTACTGATGCTGAGTATCTTAAATGTAGAATTGATCGCCTTATTTGAGAGGGAAGCCGATTTGAAAATCGTATTAGATAAAAACGTTTTACAAAAAGCTGAACCTAGAACTACTTATTTTCAAGGCAGAGAAGAGGAAAAAACTGATATCCTAACTTATCCAGAATATGGAGATGGAACACCACAACGAAGCCTAATGAGGACATATACCTATCACTGAAGATATATTCAGCTACGATGACAAATATAGGTAAGTGTCAGTTTTTTTACCTGTAATATACCTTAACCTTATAATTTTACCATACAGTTTACTGCTTTGATAATTACTTAATACCTAATGTGAAAATTTGTATTTACCAGCAGAAGTCAATTTATAAGTATTTTAGGTAAAAGACATTTCTGAACCTTGATGACCCTAGCTTCATTTTTAGATAAAAATACGAAAAACTACATCGAATGCCCTCTCGTTCTGAATAAGGCGCAATGAGATTGTGGAAAAGGACTAATGGCGATGAAGGAGTATGCTGAAACGAAGTTAACCTTTTGTA
This sequence comes from Pyrrhosoma nymphula, assembly GCA_963573305.1. Taxonomy (NCBI): domain Eukaryota; kingdom Metazoa; phylum Arthropoda; class Insecta; order Odonata; family Coenagrionidae; genus Pyrrhosoma; species Pyrrhosoma nymphula. The sequence continues at coordinate 95,285,940 of OY754332.1, read as the reverse complement.
AGTGCTATTTATGTATTACCATATCATATAATAGGGAAAATAATTTTAATATCCTTATGCCCCGCAGTACAAATTGATTGAAAATCAATCACTTAAATTTAAATCCCTCAATGATGAGAATCTACTGATGCTGAGTATCTTAAATGTAGAATTGATCGCCTTATTTGAGAGGTAGCCGATTTGAAAATCGTATTAGATAAAAACGTTTTACAAGAAGCTGAACCTAGAACTACTTATTTTCAAGGCAGAGAAGAGGAAAAAACTGATATCTCAACTTATCCAGAATATGGAGATGGAACACCACAACGAAGCCTAATGAGGACATATACCTATCACTGAAGATATATTCAGCTACGATGACAAATATAGGTGTCAGTTTTTTTACCTGTAACCTAAATACCTTAACAGCATTATTTTATGATATATTTTACTGTTTTGATTATTACCTTAAACTATGTGGAAATTTTGTATTTACCAGCTAAAGTCAATTTATAAGTATTTTAGGTAAAAGACATTTCTGAACCTTGATGACCCTAGCTTCATTTTTAGATAAAAATACGAAAAACTACATCGAATGCCCTCTCGTTCTGAATAAGGCGCAATGAGATTGTGGAAAAGGACTAATGGCGATGAAGGAGTATGCTGAAACGAAGTTAACCTTGTGTAAGTGCTATTTATGTATTACCATATCATATAATAGGGAAAATAATTTTAATATCCTTATGCCCCGCAGTACAAATTGATTGAAAATAAATCACTTAAATTTAAATCCCTCAATGATGAGAATCTACTGATGCTGAGTATCTTAAATGTAGAATTGATCGCCTTATTTGAGAGGGAAGCCGATTTGAAAATCGTATTAGATAAAAACGTTTTACAAGAAGCTGAACCTAGAACTACTTATTTTCAAGGCAGAGAAGAGGAAAAAACTGATATCTCAACTTATCCAGAATATGGAGATGGAACACCACAACGAAGCTAAATGAGGACATATACCTATCAATGAAGAAGTATTTAGCTGCGAAACAAATATAGGTGTCAGTTTTTTTACCTGTAACCTAAATACCTTAACAGCATTATTTTATGATATATTTTACTGTTTTGATTATTACCTTAAACTATGTGGAAATTTGTATTTACCAGATAAAGTCAATTTATAAGTATTTTTGGTAAAAGACATTTCTGAACCTTCATGACCCTAGCTTCATTTTTAGATAAAAATACGAAAAACTACATCGAATGCCCTCTCGTTCTGAATAAGGCGCAATGAAATTGTGGAAAAGGACTAATGGCGATGAAGGAGTATGCTGAAACGAAGTTAACCTTGTGTAAGTGCTATTTATGTATTACCATATCATATAATAGGGAAAATAATTTTAATATCCTTATGCCCCGCAGTACAAATTGATTGAAAATAAATCACTTAAATTTAAATCCCTCAATGATGAGAATCTACTGATGCTGAGTATCTTAAATGTAGAATTGATCGCCTTATTTGAGAGGGAAGCCGATTTGAAAATCGTATTAGATAAAAACGTTTTACAAGAAGCTGAACCTAGAACTACTTATTTTCAAGGCAGAGAAGAGGAAAAAACTGATATCTCAACTTATCCAGAATATGGAGATGGAACACCACAACGAAGCCTAATGAGGACATATACCTATCACTGAAGATATATTCAGCTACGATGACAAATATAGGTAAGTGTCAGTTTTTTTACCTGTAATATACCTTAACCTAATAATTTTACCATACATTTTACTGCTTTGATAATTACTGAATACCTTATGTGAAAATTTGTATTTACCAGCAGAAGTCAATTTTAGGTAATTTTTTTTTAGCAAGTCATGTTTAGACAAGTTTTTTTAGGTAATTGAAATTTCTGAACCTTGGTTACCTTAACTTCATTTTTAGATAAAAATACGAAAAATTTCATCGAATTCCCTTTAATCGGAATAATTGCACCTACGGAACGCAAATAAATTGTAAAAAAAGGACTGAAATGGCGATGAAAGAGTATGCAACCGCGAAGATCAACTTGTGTGCATTAACGTGTAATATAATCTGGTAAACAAGTTAAATTTTATTTCGCCTCACTGTTCAAACAGTTTGAAAACAACCACATAATCTATTTTCCCTCAATGATTACTTCTGATGCTAAATACCTTATATGTTGAAAAGTTCTTTTCATCTGAGAGGGAAACTGATATCAAAGAATATATAAATAAAATATTTCTAAAAGAAGGTTATTATTTAACGAATTAATTTCTTTTCTACGTAGGGAAGGGAAAAATTGAATTTAAAACTTATCCGGAATACCTTCATGTGGGGAATATTGTGCACCATAACGATGGCAAGTTTGGAAATTTCAATGTAGGATTATGCAGCTATGAAGTCAAAGTAAGTTATGTAGATTTTATACTTTAAGTACGCATTTTATCTTTAGTTCATTCTTTATTGTAAGTTTTCCTGTTATGGTAAATTCTTTTTTTTCAATGAGAAAAATTTTATTATAAAATTACTTCTCTATAATAACTGCAAGGATTATTTGTATTTTAGCATTAAGGACACTAAATTCTTTTTAAGGTAGAGGATCGCACAACTTGGCCGAGAAAATAGAAAGCTCTTTCATTTGAGGTATTCAGCCGATCTATGATGCGGCATGAGATTGCAATAGAGGACTGAAATAGGAAATAAGGACTGCCGCCTTGATGACCGAGTAGTGTAAGTGTTAAAAATTTATAACTCTACTTTTTAAGTGTTTGTGTGTAGTTGCTTTATTCATTCGCATCTTTTGTGTTTTTGTTTCTTGATTCTCTCATGGTACACTCGTAAATGTGTATTATTCCGTTTTCTTTGTAATGCTCAATTACGAAAAAAACTGATTTTTTCTACGGTAGTTTTTAGGTTAAAAAATCTCGATGAGTCCAGAATTTTAAATATTCTGATTATGAGTAGCTCTCGTCACCTTTTAGAGTAGAAATTAATGCATTGTGGATAAGTTTTTGGTGCAATTGTAGAGAAATATTCAATGTAATTGAATCCCACAATTATGAAGACGAAATTATTACGGTTCACAACATCCTAATAAGGCGGAAATTTCGCTCAATTGATTTTTCATTAATGTAGTCGAAACAATTGTTAAAAGTTATGCCAATTTCATATTTGCAGTTTCCTCTTATTGCCTTTTTAATTATTCAAAAGTCTTCTTGTATACATCTCTCACCAAGACAACACAAGTGATTTATTGTTTTTATTTATTTTATGCAGCTTTTTGTGCGTCTACCATTTTCCCGGATAATTAAAAACTTCACTTCCGGATAACTTAACTTGCATCGCCGAAATACCGCATTATTGACGTTGGTAATTTAGGAAAAAGATACGAGGTTTTAAGTCACATAGAACGTTGTGTATATATATCATAGTGTATGTTTGAAAAACGTATTGAGGCGGAGGTATCAACATTCTTTACTAAACTTTAGTAACTGATAGGTTTTTTTTTACTATAAAATGAAAGTGACATTGATTCATCTCCTTGCAGGTTATAGCATTGTATGATAGTAGTAGTATTGCTAGGTTTTGACTGAGATTTATATATTTGTTTGCCACGTCAAAAAACAGTTTGTCAATCGTCATGTGGGTGTAAATTTCCATGCGTGTTTAGCGCTTTCGTTTAAAGGAATGTTGACGAAGAATGCCGAAAATTTAATTTGCGGGGTCAATTACATGAAGAACGAGTAAGGGTGCGCACACGTCCCTTAATAATGAAACCCAAGTTTTATTATCTGCAAAAATGAAGCATTGCAAAAAATAGTTTTGACGTTTAATTATAGAGATATGCATCAAATTCTCTTTCAGGTTGTGCCAATTGTACACCTCAGGCCTCAATTATTGTTTTCAAAAGGACTTAACTACCGAACTCATCTCGTGATCATTGTAAGGACTATGGATTGACTAATAGACTCTTTAAAAGCAATTAAATATTCCTAAGTGTCCCTATGCCAATGCGCAGCCACAGCGGATTTATTTTCTGAAAAGTTAATGATGGAGGATAATCCTCAAGTGTCCCAGAAGTCCCTTGATCTCGAAACTGATATGTTTACTGGTATATTAAATGGATTAATAATTTCGGCGGCAAAAATTTTCTGACTATGATATTGTCATTTACGCGGTAATTTATGATGTGTAACGATTTGTAAGTAATGTTGAAATTAAATTTCTACCGACTAAAGTTAGTGTTTGTGACCAGAAATATTGGATCCGGTATTTGTTTAGAAGTGAAAGTATTACAACGATAAGTAATGTCCTGCTAGTTTTATAATACAGCAGTTTTCCTAAGAGTATTGTAGAATCATCCGCGAAGAGAAGAATGCCTAGCGCGCTCTATAATGAAGATATGGTAATGGTTGTGAATAATGTTTGTTCTGAATGAATAAACACTGCATCTAAATTTATCGCAGAATCAACGATTTAAGAAGAAATATTGACCGTTTTTCGAATTATATTTTTTCACTTTTAATTTCTCAGGCTTAAATTAAATATTTATTTATCATGTGACGAGCTTATTCATTGGGTTTAGTTCAACATCCTAGTTCGAAAAATCTATTCTATTTCAGGGCTCTTAAACTTATGCCCGATCTATAACAACAATAGAATATGTATGAAAGACACCATACTGAATATATATTACTAGTAGCCAGGAAACGATGGCGTACGCTACAATTGAGTCAGACATTATTAATAAGTTAATGGTTTTGAGTACGGTTCGGTGGTCCCTAAAGTGGTTATGCCATATTGTTTTTCGTATGCAAGGAACTTTGAAAGTTGAAGTTAACATGAGGGAAACCGTCTGTTTCCCGCTCACGTATATTCCACCTTCATTTGCTTTTCCAAATTCATAGTGAACATGATCTTCAATATCGATTTCCTCAATGATGATGAACCACTATTGAGCATTTCTAGAAATGCTGATCTCTTCTCGCTGATCTGGCTGGAATTCCATTTTTATGTCATAAAATGCAATATTTAAATTTAGGGGTTACAATAGATCGGTAAACTAATTTAAAATCGTTATATTGATAAAAAAATTCCCATTTTTGGCCTTGAGTTCATTCATTTATAAGAATTTTTAATGCTGAAATTAACATTTCATTAGCAGTAGTATATCACGGAACAATATCGCACATCTCCAAATAAATATGAAATAAGCATAGTTATCATTCACCGGTTTAGATGTAGTGACTCCTATCGACGATATAAAATAACTCTTATGTGTTGCAAACAAATATTGAGCGCGTAGATTACTACATTATCAATTAAAGATGAAGGAAACTTGTGAAGATATCATTTATGGAAAAGTGAAAGACAGGGTGTGGTCCTCTTAATTAAATTAATATGTATTCATTTATAACAGTCGTGATCTAACCTTACTAGTGTTAATGTATATAAAGAGGATCGTCATCAATAGTCGAAATAAGATATTCTTTTCGTTGTTTGATAATCTAAATAATTGATTTTCAAAGTTATTTTCCTGATAATTGTTTCATTTTCATCTGTTTACCTCAAACCCTCATTCAGAGAGTGACAAATTTATGGCTCGGGTCTATCCTTGGAGATATGAGTATGTCTAAAGTAATATATTGTCAACAGGGCAGATCAGTGGTCCATGAACTGCTTTGATAATAAAATCCACAGCTTCAGGCTCACCTCTGTAGAATCTTTTTATATCTAGTTCAATAACGTTTAATTTTCTACACTTTTTATTTAAAAAAACAACGAGTTTCACCAATTTTTGGCATCTTTAGGTTGCCAGGGCCGTGGATTTGGCTTCTGAAGATGCATAAATTGGTGAGACGCGTTGTGTTAAAAAAAAAACAAAAAGTAGAAAAGTACTAAACGTTACTGAAATACACTTTGCTAATGCCTCAAAAAATGTTCAACGGAAGGTTTAATTCATATCTTTCTGTCCCGATATTCATTTGTACACCTGGGGAAGCTATAGTCGTACAATGTAAGGAGTGATTGTCCATCTTTGACGAGCAAATGGTAAAGTGTCCAAAAATTTCTTCCCTCATCTATTTTCCAAAGGTAGATCATGTTAGATAAAAATCAACAAATAAATAAAAAAAACCTAGCGAAATTAATCTCTTCCTTTTCTGAAGTACTCTGGTGCATCTGACGAAGCTTAAGTCGTTGAATGCCAAGAGTAATTGCCAATGTGATTTTGTGTGACTGCTTTGGTGTGATTATATGCTACTTTTTCTAACTCCTTGTAGTGGATCTTGGTAAAACAATTTAAATTTAATGCAGGGGTTAGTCATATTGTCATTTAATAATAGAAAATTATATTTATATTGTGTTCGTATATTACAAATGTAATGTAATATTTATTCTATAATCGCATCGACGAATTTTCTGCATCCTTAAAATTATATAAAACACAGAGATGAATGACTCGGGCTTGATGATAAATTTTTAATTTCGCTGAAGTGTATAGTTTTTGGTTTTCTGGACAAATTGTCTTTCCTAGAGTATCCTAAAAAACAGTGATTTCTTTTTTAATCTTTATCCTTGCGTGTGGTGTTTAGTGTAGGTTGTCGGTATTCAAGTATTATTTGGATCTCGGGCAAAGCCAATCGATCACAATGTCATGTGTATGTGAAACTCATGACAATGTAATGGGTTGGTTTTTAACGAGACCTTATAGTGTCGTTCCTATGAAGAACTTTGAAGAGGTGTCCTGCCATTTGGAGGCGAAATGGAAATCATTAAACTTGATTGTAAAACTATCAATTGGCATCGTTTTCTTTTGTTTTGAGTTTTGTGAAGTATATTGTGTATTATTGTTATCCAGTCGCCGGAATGTCTCCGTGATTAGCTCGCTTTGTGAATCATAAACAACTAATTTCGTTCATCCTTATAGGTCTTCCGCTTTAGAAAAGAATTCCTTAGATTCCTTGTGGATCTAAGAAGTTCATGGTGTGTAGCTGAACTGCAATTTTAGATGACCGCAGTAAAAAGGCGAATCGGTATTCCTCTGTAATCAATGCCATTTATTATGTTATTTTCTGACATTCTCATGTCCCTTCTTTATGAATTTTAATAGGGTTTTATCGCATCTTCTTTTGACCAATCTTTCAAGGTTTTAATATACCTTTTCAAAATTAAATGATCCGCCTCGAGTCCTTTTCGGGATTCAATTTCTTTTAGTTAGTCATTAGAAAAACGTAAAAAATTATACATAGCTAATTTAAAAGTCACCGTTTCACCGAAAAGCAAAATAGTAATTTTTTATTTACTATATTCCCACTGTGTAACTGAATGAGGATAGTAACTTGATTGAATTTAGCTTGTACTGGGCAAGGAGAGAATGTGTTAAGGAGTCATTGACTCAACCAAGATAAATAAGTCAGTTGATGCATATTCACTTCCACTGAACAATACATTCATGCGATATAGATTCATCTTAGGTATAGAGATATCTTAAAAATTTGAGTCTAAGTAAATTTTATAAACGGTTTTCTCGACTGCATTGCACAGTTTAGTATTATTGGACTACATTCAACATGATGATTTTTTTATTTTTAGCAATTGGTGTCTTAATAAACTAAATGTTATATAAAACGCAGAAGATGAAGAAAAGTTTGGCAAAAATAATGAACCTTTTGAAAATCTTCGCGCACCTTTGGGTCGACTAATGACGAGATGGCAATGGGTTCAATGTAGCTGTGAAGTTCATGTTTTGAAATGGTAAGCATTCATTGTTGTGTAACTTACGCGTCAGTCAAAATTTAGGATACATGTTTTTATACATTGGTTATTATTTACAATGTCCCTCTATTCTTCTTTCTATTGACAAAAAAGACATATATTTGGTAAGAAAGTGAACTCGAAATCCTTAAATTTTTGAAGATCCTATACACAGTTAACGAAGCTACCATATCGAAACCATGTGAGGAGATTGACATGGAGGAATATACTGGCGTGAAAATCAACTTGTGTGTTATTATTGCATTTCCGTAAATAATTGGGCAAACAATTATTATATTCTTTCCCTCTCATGTTCATGAAGGTAAAAAATTTCAATAAAATTTAAAAACTACAATGATGAGTAGTTTCTCGTGCTGTCTAATCTTCATGGAATACGCATTTATGAAGTCCAAGTTATGAAAGTATTCATTATTGTAATATCCGTATTATATCTATGGCATTGAATTATCATAGATTTTTACGTTTTTTTAATCAAATAATTTTTGTGAGAGAATGTGAATTGACTAGAATTATTTCATAATGATTATAAAAATTATTGATAAAAAAATCTCTAGACCTTAATAACCCATTCTTCAATTTTAGGAAAAAAATGAACTCACCCTCTAAAAATTACGTAGTTTGCTCTCTTATTCGTAATAAATTGTTCCTACGGATTGCAATGAAATTACAATAATGACTAAAATGGCAATGAAGGAACATGGAGCAGTGAAGATTATCTTATGCACGTTATTTTCATGAATTACCATATTCATTTGTCGGGTAAGCAGATTTCATATTATTACCCCTAGATATATATGAGTATTATTTTTGCTTGAATAAATGTCAGAAAAATTTTGAAAACATTTTATGAAAGATGATAAATTTGAAATACCTGAATTTATTTCAAGATAGAGAATGGAAAAAAATATTTAAACTCAACTGAAATTCCTTCATGCCTGAAGAACGTATCTGCAGAAAATTGAAGCACAATAAGGAAATTTCAATGAAGGAATATGCATGCTGGAAAACCAATTTGGGTAAGTGATAATGATTTACATCCGTATTTTATCATTACCTAGTGCATTTCTCCATCTTAGATTTTTTTGCACTGTTAATTACTTTATTTTTAGTGAGATTATTGATATTTACTAGCATTATACTACAATTAGTAATCAATTTTGGTAAATTAAGTCCTTAACCTTAGAGACAATCCATTCTTTTCCAGGTAAAGGACAGCATACCTTGATCAAGAAACTTAACAAGAAAGCCCTCTCTACAGGAAAATATTAAACCTGCGAAGCGTAATGAGAGTGCAACACAGAACTGCAGCTATGAAGACCGAGTAGTGTAAGTGTTAAATTTTCACTTTTTCATTTTTTGGTTTTCCGAAAATAATAGTTACATATTAGACTTTGCTTGCTAGATTCTCCCATAGATTATGGGGAAATATGTCTTCAGCATTATGTGCAACAAATTTGATTGCGGAGTCAATTACATCTCAAATGTATCATGCACTCACTTATAGCTAAACTACGTTTTTTCGGATAATTCTATGTTTTAAAGTCATGACAGAAAACGATTTATCCGTAGTCATATGCGTGTAAACCTCCGTGTGTGTTTAGGGCTTTTATTTTCAGGAAAGTTGACGAAGAGTGCATCAAATGTTATTGCAAAGTCAATTACAGCTCAACTATATCATGCACTCTATTATAGCTTGAATACGTTTTGACGGGGATTTCTGTGTTTGTAAGTCATTACAGAAAACGATTTATTTGGAGTCATGTGCGTGTAAACCTCCGTGTGTGTTTAGGGCTTTTATTTTCAGGAAAGTTGACAAAAAGTGCAACAAATTTGATTGCGGAGTGCAATATAACTTACATGTATCTTGCACTCAATCATAATTTGACTACGTTTGGACGGAGATTTCTATGTTTTAAAATCATGACAGAAAACGATTTATATGTAGTCATGTGCGTGTAAACCTATGTGTGTGTTTAGGGCTTTTATTTTCAGGAAAGTTGACGAAGAGTGCAAAAAATTTGATTGCGGAGTCAATTACAGCTCAACTGAATCATGCACTCAATCATAGCTTGACTACGTTCTAACGGAGATTTCTATGTTTTAATTTCATGACAGAAAACGATTTATCTGTAGTCATGTGCCTGTAAACCTCCGTGTGTGTTTAGGGTTTTTATTTTCAGGAAAGTTGACAAAGAGTGCAAAACATTTGATTGCGGAGTACATTATAACTTACCTGTATCTTGCTCTCAATCATAACTTGACAACGTCTTGACGGAGATTTTTATGGTTTAAAGTCATGACAGAAAATGATTTATCTGTAGTCATGTGCGTGTAAACCTCCGTGTGTGTTTAGGGCTTTTTTTCAGGAAAGTTGACAAAGAGTGCAACAAATTTGATTGCGGAGTACATTATAACTTACCTGTATCTTGCACTCAATCATAACTTGACAACGTCTTGACGGAGATTTCTATGGTTTAAAGTCATGACAGAAAATGATTTATCTGTAGTCATGTGCGTGTAAACCTCCGTGTGTTTAGGGCTTTTATTTTCAGGAAAGTTGACGAAGAATGCAACAAATTTGATTGGGAGTCAATTACAGCGCAAATGTATCATGCACTCAATTATAGCTAAACTACGTTTTTACGGAGATTTCTATATTTTAAAGTCTTGACAGAAAATGATTTATCTGTAGTCATGTGCGTGTAAACCTCCGTGTGTGTTTAGTGCTTTTATTTTCAGGAAAGTTGACGAAGAGTGCAACAAATTTGATTGCGGAGTCAATTACAGCGCAAATGTATCAAGAACTCAATTATAGCTAAACTACGTTTTTTCGGAGATTTCTATATTATAAAGTCATGACAGAAAATGATTTATCTGTAGTCATGTGCGTGTAAACCTCCGTGTGTGTTTAGGGCTTTTATTTTCAGGAAAGTTGACGAAGAGTGCAACGAACTTGATTGCGGAGTCAATTACAGCTCAAAAGTAGTATGCACTCAATTATAGCATAGCTACGTTTTGTTGGAAATTTCTATGTTTTAAAGTCATTACAGAAAACGATTTATCCGTAGTCATATGCGTGTAAACCACCGTGTGTGTTTAGGGCTTTTTTTCAGGAAAGTTGACGAATACTGCAACAAATTTGATTGCGGAGTACATTATAACTTACCTGTATCTTGCACTCAATCATAACTTGACAACGTCTTGACGGAGATTTCTATGGTTTAAAGTCATGACAGAAAATGATTTATATGTAGTCATGTGCGTGTAAACCTCCGTGTGTGTTTAGGGCTTTTTTTCAGGAAAGTTGACGAAGTGTGCAACAAATTTGATTGGGAGTCAATTACAGCTCAAATGTATCATGCACTCAATTATAGCTAAACTACGTTTTTACGGAGATTTCTATATTTTCAAGTCATGACAGAAAATGATTTATCTGTAGTCATGTGCGTGTAAACCTCAGTGTATGTTTAGGGCTTTTATTTTCAGGAAAGTTGACGAAGAGTGCAACAAATTTGATTGGGAGTCAATTTCAGCTCAAATGTATCATGCACTCAGTTATAGTTAAACTACGTTTTTACGGAGATTTCTATATTTTAAAGTCATGACAGAAAATGATTTATTTGTAGTCATGTGCGTGTAAACCTCCGTGTGTGTTTAGGGCTTTTATTTTCAGGAAAGTTGACGAAGAGTGCAACAAATTTGATTGCGGAGTCGATTACAGCGCAAATGTATCAAGCAATCAATTATAGCTAAACTACGTTTTTACGGAGATTTCTATATTTTAAAGTCATGACTGAAAATGATTTATCTGTAGTTATGTGCGTGTAAACCTCCGTGTGTTTAGGGCTTTTATTTTCAGGAAAATTGACGAAGGGTGCCTCAAATTTGATTGCGGAGTCAATTACAGCGCAAATGTATCATGCACTCAACTATAGGTTAACTACGTCTTGACGGAGATTATTATGTTTTATTGTCATGACAGAAAATGATTTATCTGTAGTCATGAGCCTGTAATCCTCCGTGTATGTTTAGGGTTTTTTTCAGGAAAGTATATAAAGAGTGCAACAACTTTTATGGCGGAGTATATTATAGCTCATCTGTATCATTCACTCAATCATAGCTTGACAACGTTTTGACAGAGATTTCTGTTTTAAAGTCATGACAGAATACGATTAATCTGTAGTCATGTGCGTGTATACCTCCGTGTGTGTTAAGGCCTTTTATTTTCAGGAAAGTTGACAAAGAGTGCAAAACATATGATTGCGGAGTATATTATAGCTCACCTGTATCATGCACACAATTTTAGTTCGACTACATTTTGACGGAGATTTCTATGTTTTAAAGTCTTGACAAAAAACGATTTATCTGTAGTCATGTGCGTGTAAACCACCATGTGTGTTGAGGGCTTTCATTTTCAGGAAAGTTGACGAAGAGTGCTACAAATTTGATTGCGGAGTCAATTACAGCTCAACTATATCATGCACTCAATTATAGCTTGAATGCGTTTTGACGGGGATTTCTGTTTTTGTAAGTCATGACAGAAAACGATTTATCTGTAGTCATGTGCATGTAAACCGTGTGTGTTAATGGCCTTTTTTAAGGAAAGTTGACAAAGAGTGCAAAACATTTGATTGCGGAGTATATATAATAGCTCACCTGTATTATGCACTCAATTAGAGCTTGACTACATTCAAACGGAGATTTCTATGTTTTAATGTCATGACAGAAAACGATTTATCTGTAGTCATGTGCCTGTAAACCTCCGTGTATGTTTAGTGCTTTTTTTCAGGATAGTATATAAAGAATGCAACAAATTTTATGGCGGTGTATATTATAGCTCACCTGTATCATTTACTCAATCATAGGTTGACTACGTTTTGACGGAGATTTCTGTGTTTGTAAGTGATTACAGAAAACGATTTATTTGGAGTATGTGCGTGCAAACCTCCGTGTGTGTTTAGGGCTTTTTTTCAGGAAAGTTGACAAAGAGTGCAAAACATTTGATTGCGGAATATATTATAGCTCACCTGTATCATGCACACAATTATAGTTTGACTACGTTTTGACGGAGATTTCTGTTTTAAAGTCTTGACAGAAAACGATTTATTTGTAGTCATGTGCGTGTAATCCTCCGTATGTGTTTAGGGCTTTAGTTTCAGGAAGTTGACGAAGAGTGCAGTGTTGACGGAAAATAAACACAGATATAGCATTTTCTCAACAGAAAAAATGTTGAATTACCACTAATACTTTAGGGTGTGTATTTGCTTAGGCATGGATAAAAATCTCTTTTATGTAGTTCCTATTGTATGCCTTGGGTCTGACTTATGGGTTTCATTGTTTTTAAAATCTAAACTCATCGCGTGATATTCGTATGGAGTTTATAGTATCACATCGTCAAGTAATGTCCTTCAAATTTTATAATACTGAGCGGCTTTCCCAGAATGTCGTGGACGTGTAATGGGACGTGGAATGGGAAGGAAACCGCCGTTCAAAGTGAACAATACAATGCCCAGCACGTTTTCTAATTGCAATAGACGAATGCTTAGAAACGAGCTAAGAAATACTTAGCTCGTTTAACGAATAATATCCAAACAGCATATCCTCCTTCGATGCCAGGCATATCAACCTCAAATATCTTACGTACGTACAAAGAGAGTGGATGGTAGCCTGATGAAAGGCCAAGGATCGTGGCCAGATGTCTTCAGTGCTTGTGTGTTTCCGTCCATTATTTTTCACAACGTAATAAAATATACATGCCAGTGAAGATTTTGCGTAGCCTCGCCTCGAAGATTGCCTCTAACTAGTTACCTCTTAGTTTTGTAGTGCTAAACGTTACCAGACTTTTTAGGTTTACATTGTGAGCTTTCTCATAATTCGGTAATCTTCTTTTACTAAGTGTATTAAGGATTTTCTTCCGTTTAGGTCTGAGCAATTTATTTCAACTGAAATGTGATTTTTCAACCTCTTCTCCATATCCACTGGTATGCTATTTAGCTTTTTCATTTTTATGGAACCCCTTTATGCAGTTATAACGTTGTATATTTTTGTCTCTGAAATTATGCCGTCGTAAGTAATGATATGAGGGAGGAAAGAATGTTAATGCGCATCAGTCCGTTGGAAGCAATTTTAAATAATGAAACTTTTATTGCATTTTATTTTGATCAGCATTATTCATTCTCTCCTGGGAAGACAACATGTTTTTTTTACAAAAGAAAAATTCATTGAAGTATGAATTTGCTTAATGATGATAAACACCATCTGAGCATATCTAGTAGTGCTGACCATATGGAGGTTATCTGAGGGAAATACTTTTGGTTGCATAAAATATTCAGAGGTGCCCATGGTCTAGTGTTCTTAACACTCGTCGCATCTTATTTTGTGAGCTTTCACGTGATTCGTTATGTCGCAATACCTGATTATTCTGAACAATGATTTCTATTCTTAGGCAATGATTTTAAGATACTATTGAAATATTAAAAATGAAATTTAATTGTTCGTTAGCCGTCTTTTACCATTGGAGCTCCACGACTTCTCACGACATCGAATATTGCCCATCAACCAGTTTTCTGTTTTTGCTAGAACATCTGGCGTATGTCGGGGTTCATTAGTCATTCGTCCTTATTGTTAGTAAAATCACATTTTCGTATTTATTGCCATATGATAAATTAGGATGTAGCCGCCTTTGTTTCCGATTCATTTTAGTAGCGTAGTTTTCGAGTTTTTACAGGGACGTTTTCATGATACTCGTATTTTCAAGAATATTCTAAACATATTCCGCTCCATATTTCATTTTTTTGACAAGTTGCTGAGGAAGAAAGATTTAAGTGGCAACGCCAGAATTATCGTCTAAATGAAATTCAGAAGACTTATCAAATGCAATAAAACAAATCAAAAAAGTATCCTTACAATATCAAGTTTAATATTCAGGTAGTGCTGAAAAGGATTAAATTAGGCAATATTCTAATGCGGGAGGTTCTTTTTCAATCGTTTACAAGTATTTAACGGGCTGCAAGGTGGAAATATGGCAAGTATATATTGTTGTCATTTTTTTGAATGCTAAACTAGAGCTTAGTATGGAACTAAATGAGAATACATCTATCGACATTCAAATGAAGATATAAAAGTAAAAAATGGTCACATATATGTACAATGATTCTTTTAAAGTAATGCAAAACGATTATAAAATGGCTATAAAATATGCACTCGTGAAGAAAATGCAATAATTGCACTGAATGTAAGGAGAGGTCCAATTATTCGTAAGCGTTCTCCAAGCATAACTTTTTGTTTAACATTTTCAATATTAAGATAATAAGATAAGATAAGATTAATAAACGAAGTCACAAAAGTTCAAAAGAATCGATTGAAAAATATTTAAAATATTCGCTTGAATTCCAAATAAGGGCCAAATGACCGCACCCTTTCGTAAAGTGTTAACGCTTTCGATGTTGAATTGCTTAATTAGCTGATATATTGCTTTTCATTACCTAGAATTAATAATTCTGGTCTCTTTAATCTTCACTCTCAGTAAGTAACACTTGGATTGAGACACAATTTATTATTTGTCATGTTCCCGGCACGGTCGCACCATTAGGAATAGACATTATGTTGATGTCAGTATTTCTTAATTAATTATAAAAGCTGTTATCTAGGATCAGCTAGACGAGTAAAATTAACTGTGAAGGAATCACCAGTTGCCAGGATCACAAATTGGTTTTATTACATTTGCTGGGATTTTCTTCAAATTTCTTCTTTTCACTTACTTTTTTTTCAATGTTCCATACTCCCCAAGAAATCACTCGAGGTGACTCCGAGAAAACGGGCATTCAGTGTAATATGATACGTTAACACAAATATGTATGGATAGATTTTTTGTCAGGCCCATTCTCCAAAGAATATTCTTTTTCAGAGGAGTAGCTCAAACTATTTCAATTAAAAATAATCAGCTATTGGCAAACGTATGTCTCAGGTATGCCATTGGGAATTGCAGGATGGCCTCGATCGTTCCTTAGGTCCTAAGGACAGACCATGGTCTGGAATCATCATCGAATATGTAAAAATGACTGGTTTTCTTGTAGTCTGCAGATGTTTATAATATTAGTCTATGTGGTATCTTTTTGGCTCATAATTAGTATTCATTGATGGTCGTGAAATCGTCAACGCGGTTGAGTCTTTGTTTGATAGTTCTGTGAGGACCATTTCGCTTCATTGTGGTTATTTCCGCTCACAGGAACCTCAGCATAATTAGCATGTCTTCTGTATTCCAAATACGGAAGGAGTTCATTATTTAGGGTTTAACCAGTATTAAAAAGGCGATTGCTACCAGGATGGGATCTGCTAATGGTATCATGACTCAGGCTCCCCATGAATGTTATTTATTTGAATGAAGTATGAAAGCCAAAAGCTGTATTGATATAATTTTTTTCGCGAAGGTAACGATAAATGATTCCTATGTTATCATCAATTACACACATTAAAATAAAATAATGGCATCAGAGATCGTGCTATGTTTATCTATGGAATAATCTACAATTCAAAAGATTGGATGGAAGGAAAGTGGTTATTCGCTGTGTCAGTGCTTGGCTCTGAATCAGCTCGTTGTAGATCTCATATTCGGTTAAGGTTATATAACGTATTCAGTCTTAGTATTAATTTTTTCTTTTACTAGTGGCCAATTTGAGAAACAGCATGCGTTTATAGAGTTAAATGGTAACCCTCCTCACCATCAGGGTATGTAACATTATCGCATTAAGGTATCACCCGTTGTAGAACTGAGCGTGATATTAAAGCTGCTCAGTTCTATGATGTGTGATTCCTGAATTGCGATCACATCATCATGGCAGCTTGAAGTAACATTGCCTAATTATTCTAAACTATGTTAGTATAAAAGTAGTATCGTACTGCGAGAACCTACCAAGCAATTTTGCATTTTCTCTTCTATTATTGATCAATTCATGATGTCATTATTCTTTTTAATAGCTTATCGCTACACAAAGATAGAGATATGATGCATAGACAGAAAGCAAAATTTACTCTCACTATGAATATAATTTGAGACACTTTTACCGAGGAAAGCCGAGGTGATTGTATTTCTAGGTACTTTCGTCGATTTTCGTATCAGTGTGTGTTATTCCATCCAATAGTTTTCCCAATGTAATAAAATATCCACTCCGATTAAGATTTTGCGTAGCATCTTAGCTCTTAGATTTGCATGCAACCTTTTTAAGCGGGTACAGGGTGTTATTGGGAGGGATCCTGGAACACGGCATGGCGTAGGGAGGTAGTCAAGGGCGAAAGGTTGGAGGATAAGTCAAAGGTTGGCCAACGTAGTACCTTTTTGTCTCACTGAATTTATGTCATCGTAAGTAATGATAGAATAGAATAGAATAGAATAGAATAGAATAAGTTTATTGTTCTTGGACGTTTTCGTCCACTAAGAACATACAATAAAGTTACATATTTGTAAGAGCTCTATAAATTATTGATTAATAAGAAGGTTACATTATCATGATCAATAATAACATGAGACATATAACATATAACATGATACATATAACATGAGGCATAACATGAGAGGTAACAATTCAATGAGATTTTGCATAATTATTAAATTAACACCCTTCTTGGTTGAATAGATACAAAAAAAATCTTTTTTTAAAAACAAATACAGAACTTGATTTTTTTATGTCGATAGGAATAGTATTCCACAACCTGGCCCCTGCCACACAGAAAGATTTTTGGTATGTAGTGGTCCTATGTAGAGGAGGAATCAAATAATCGGGAGTCATTCGGGTGGTAACGTTAGCCATGTTTACTCTAGGAGGAAAAAATTGCTGCAGATAGCCTGGTTGCTGATTTTGAAAGAGGGAATACATATAAGAACCAAGGAAGTATTTTCTTCTGGTTTTGGCCTTCAGCCATGTAAGCCTGGTAAAATAGGGGGAAATATGATCATCCTTCTTGAGGTTAAAGATAAATCTTACACACATATTCAGTAAACGTTCTAGCTTAACATTTAGCTCTTCAGTGATATCATGGTACACAAGACAGCAATAATCAAAGTGGGGGAAAATGAGTGAGGAGATAAGTTGCTGGCGTGTGAGAAGGGGTATGAGGTTTTTCTGAATTTTAAGCTGATGAAGGATCATATTAACCTTATTACAGATGGTTAACACGTGATTTTGCCAAGACAAATTACACACCATGGTGACCCCAAGGTTTTTAACATTATTTGAATACAATATTTCCGTATCACCAACTAATATCTTTGGAATAGCATTAGCGTCGACTTTTCTGAGTAACTTTGAATTTCCCAGAATTATTGACTTGGTTTTGCTACAGTTCAGTTTGAAATGGTTGTTTACAGCCCATACATTGATAGCGTTGACATCCTGGTTTACTTTGGCGATTGCATCATACAAGTCATTCAAATGGCAATGATAGTAAATCTGCAGGTCGTCAGCGTACATCATGTATTTACAGTTTTTAATACAACGAGGAAGATCAAGGACATACAGAGAAAATAAGAGAGGGCCGAGGACAGAGCCCTGAGGGACTCCACAAGGCACATTAGTCCAGTGCGATATATTACCATTTCTATCCTTTACAGCCTGCTGTCGCTCGTTTAGATATGAGTAAAACCAATTAAGTGAGGAACTCGAGAAGTTAAGATCTTTCATCTTTTGGAGAAGTAAGGCATGATTCACAAGGCCAAATGCATTGGTAAAATCAAATAAGACAAGTATGGTGATTTTATGTTCATCAACAGCACGACGTATATCGTCAGTAACTTTGAGTAATGCTGACTGCGTAGAAAATTGTTTTCTGAAACCAGATTGGAAAGGATCGTTCAGGTTATTGTGGTTTAAGTAGTAAGTGACTTGTTGAAAAACAATCCGTTCTAGACATTTAGAAAGGGAGCATAAGTTTGAGATTGGGCGATAATCGCGAGGAGTAGTTGGTTTTTTAACCTTTCTAATTGGTGTAATAAGTGACGATTTCCAGACCTTTGGAAATTCTGCCGACATTAGAGAGAAATTAAAGATGTCGAGTATTATTGGGAATAGTGTAGTAGACGAAGCCTTAATAAATTTAGTTGAAATACCGTCAACTCCAACTGAATTTGTTTTACTGAGAGATAGTGTTTTACGTAAGGTATCAGGTGTTACGTGTTGAAAAAAGAAACCTTCATTATTGAAGGGTACAAGTGGATCCAGATTAGACAGACTGAACACGTCCGCGACGTCATTTACGTCAGAGGCAGCTGTAGAGGCAAAGTGCGTGTTCAGATCATCCAGGGAAAGATCGAGCGTTGGTTGATAGTTGCGCCGCTGCACAAGGCCAAGACTCCTCAGTTCCTTCCAAACCTGGTTAGGCTGAGTCAAGTTGGAAAAGGTAGATGAATAATATCTTCTTTTGGCTTCCGTCACGGAACATTTCACCCTATTCCGTAATGCGATGAATTCAGTATAGGCAGAGGAGCTTTTTGTGCGTATGAAAATTCTACGTAATTTGTCTCGTTCCATCATTTTTTGTTTTAAGTCATTCGTCAGCCATGGGGCTGAGAATCTGCGGGGTTTACATGTACGCCAGGGGGCATGACGATTTAAAATTTCCAGGAATTTTAAATTAAAAAATTCCAATTTAGAATCAATAGAGGAGGAACCAAATAAAGTTTGCCATTCAATAGCGTGTAGGTCAGCTTGGAACTTCAATGTATCAAAGTTTTTCACATCGCGGTAAACAATTTTAGGTGCAATCGAACAAGTAATTTTAAATTTATAATGAATTTCAATTTTATCATGTGCGGAAAGAAAGGGCACAGGAGATTGAGAAAACGCTGAGACTTTTTCTGGAGAATCTACTATACAGAGGTCAAGTAGGGTATGACTATTTTCAGTGTGATGAGTTGGTTGTGTTGAGGCAAGATAAAGATTGTAACTGTGTATAAAGTTCCGTAAGAATGAAGAATAATAGCTTTGCCGTAACATATCAGCATTTAGGTCACCAACTATAACAATATTTTTAAAATTAGGACTGAATGTCATGTAAGCATGCTCAATATCAACTAAGGATCCAATATTAGGAGGTCTATAAATAACGAATAAAAGAAGTTTTGAAAAATTAATGCCATACACTTCAAGGATCATGAACTCTGGTCGGGCTTCATAGGTCTTCGAAGAGGTGAACAGCACCGATGAACGAAGGCGATGATGAATGTAGACGCCGACCCCACCTCCGCCTTTCCCGACCCGGTCGTGTCTGATGAAGCAGTAGTCGGTGAGCTCGACCATATTATCAGGAATGCTAGGCTTTAACCAGGTTTCGGTGAGACAGATTATATCGGCAGCGCTGGAGGAAAAATGAAACCGGAATTCATCGATGTGGCATAGTAAGGATTGACAGTTAACTAGGCAAATGATAATTTCACTGTTTATGGATTTGACTGTCGGTGGTGAACGAGAACACACGTCTTATTTTAAGGGGTCAAGATCGCTTTCACTGTGTATTGCGATGCGTTCACTGCCGTCACAGACACGAGCAAACACACGGCCATTTCGAATCCATGCATACTTGATTTTCCCTGCCTTTTTTAAATCTCGAACGACCGCATAGAGTTTTCGGTTTAACCAAGTCAAGGATTCATTGATGTAAACAGGTTGGTTAATTGGGCTGCTTTCATTAAGGATATCATTGAGCTTCAGGTTTCTTTTTGATCGTCTAGCATTAATTAATTCCACTGCAGCACTAGATCGTAGGAAACGTACGATGATTGGGGAGGGTCTGGTTGTGCGTTGAGGGTTGGAGGAACGGTTGGGACCTCCACGATAGGCGTAATCAATTTCACTTGGATCAGTTTTGATTCCCAAGGCTACTCCCACTTTACATACCAAAGCCGACACAATCTCACCGTTGGAGTACGGAATCCCATGTATCTCTATGACATTCCGCAGTTGTTCTTGCTCGACACGATTTAAGCGGGCTTCTGTTTCACTTAATTTTCTCTTAAGGATAATATTTTCACTCAAGAGATTGTTCAGGGAGTCGTTGATTTTTGTAAGAGAAGCATTAATCGCCTCGAATGACTGCGCATATCCCTCAACCAATTTTTCCCATTGAGATATGGATTTACGGATTTCTTTTTGTTCGTTACGGATTTCACTCACACCCTTTGAAAGTTCACTTAGTATTTCACTTATCTTGTCTGAAAACCGGCTAGGATCGGTGGATTCATGCTCAGGAACTTTACTTGGCTTGTCGCCGGCACCAGTACAGCTGCTTTTGGTACGACAAACATCACAGTACCATGTTCTGCACTGCTCGCTGAGCACTTTGTAGTCGTCTTCGGAAATAGAAAGACACACTGGATGGTAGAAGCCACCACACTCGCGGCAGGAGAGCGATTTTTGGTCGCGTTTGATAGGTTTGACGCAGGCACTGCAGTTGGGCATTGCGAAAAACGAGGGTTCACAGGAGAGAGAGCGATCCGCACCGCACGAAGGTTGAAGCAGGACGGAAGGTTGAAGCAGGAATGATATGAGGGAAGAAAGAATATTAGTGCGCATCAGTGCGTTGGAAGCAGTTTTAAATAATGAACCTTGTTTAGCATTTTATTTTGTTCAGCATTAATCATTCTCTGGGTACACAACATGTTTTTTACAAAAGGAAAATGCAATCAAATATGAATTTGCACAATGATGGTAAAAACCTTTTGTGAATCTCCTGATTTGCTGACCTAATTGAGGCAATGTGCTAGGGAATCATATTGATTGCATAAATGATTCAGAAGTGGTTACAGTCAGTTGTTTCTAACACATGCCGCATTAAACTTTTATATATAATGAGAGGTCAGAGGTGAAAAAATATATAGGTATATAAACTTTTTTTGTAGATTTTCGCAGCTCATGTTTATGGTATTCAGGTTTCTGGTTCTGCGATTAAATTATTTAATATTATGCGACAGTTTCGCCGTGCTATGCTGTCGGCTTCGTCGGGCTTTTAAGAACAACAACGGTCTTTTTTCAAAAAGTAAATAAAAAATTCCAGCAGTTGATGATTTTGAGAAGTAAAAAACTTAATTTCGAATAAGTCTCTTCCAGGTATAAGGGAGTTTTTAACTATCCTCTCTATTGATGTTATTTGGTTATTTCAATCGCCTCCCTTATGAGCCGTGGAAAGTAACTGCTTTCTTTGTGTAGTACTCTTGCCGTTTAAGTTTTTTAATTAAGTTTTTTACTTCTCAAAATCATCAACTCCTGGAATTGTTTATTTACTTTTTGAAAAAAGACCGTTGTTCTTAAAAGCCCGACGAAGCCGACAGCATAGCACGGCGAAACTGTCGCATAATATTAAATAAATTAATCGCATAACCAGAAACCTGAATACTATACAGGTATATATTTTGCACCTCTCACGAGATTCGTTATTTTGCCTTCTTTTTTTAATATAACGGATAGTTTCGATTCCTAGACCTTGAGTATAAAATAATCTTTAAAAATCAAAAATGTAATGTAATTGTTAATTAATCGTCTTTTACAATGAGAAGTGGAAAGAATTGGAAAGAAAGAAGAAAGAAGTGGTAGCATCTCATGGAAGTTTTTCGTTTTAATTTCAGGGGCTTCAGTGGTCTTTGAGCAGTAGGTGTTAGAATTAAAAATGTAATGTAACTGTTAATTAGTCGTCTTTTACCATGAGAATATGGGAGTTTTGCGTTTCCATTTCAGGTGCTTCAGTGGTCTTTGAGCAGTAGGTGTTAGAATACGGCATTATTACTGGAGGAACTATGGAAATGAAATTGGCATAGGGTATTTCGGAATATCAATTGTCGGCCGATATGTCCACGTGCGTAATTTCATATACTTGCAGAAATGTTTTTTTTTGGAGAAAGGAATAATTATGTGAATCAGTTTGTTCGTCTCGGGTTTAGTAGTGCGTTATAATATTCTCTTTATGTTACCTGAGTTCCCGGATTTTATCTTCAAGGTATTAAAGTCTTTATTTAAAAAAACATTAATTTTGAACCTCGAATGACAGGTGATTCGTGAATCACTATCATAGACCTTCCCTTTCTTTCGACTATTGTCGATTCTCGTAATCCGGCCTTTAGACACTCTTCGATAGCTTGATGGTGGAACTGATAAGTGACTTTAGCTGTGATCGAAAAAATATTATTTTATTTGCTGTGGCGTCTTAATTTTATCTAAAATACTAGATATCCTTGGGCTAAATTTCGAGCTTCCACCTAGAAGGGCGGCGGGGGGTTATTTGAATCCTTGCGTTTTTTAAATTTGTTATTTGTTTTACGAGGGTTTTTAACGGGCTACGAGTGCTATGCTTGCATCTCATCGGTTCAAACACCTTATCGTGAGACTGTCACAACATATATATTCGCTCAAGGGAGATTCGAACCCGTGACCACTACATCCTAGGCAGGGAACAGGGTACTTACCACCATGGTAGTCAGTTTTGAGGGGTATTTTCTTTCCCAGGCGATCAAACGTCGTTGTAAATATTTGGCATATGTTGATATGATAAGTTTTGCCAAGTTTTGCGTTTCCGAACAATTAGCACTGTTGCATTTGATGATGATATATACTACAGTTTTTAAAATTATCTCTTTTTAATGAGTCTATCATCTGCTCATAATTTCTACCAATTCTTGTAGTTAGCTTTGAATTAATTAGTATCTTCTCAACTTGCAATATGTTGATTTACCTCAAATAAGACAACGCTGTCTATCACGCAGATCTATTTAAGGCATTTATTTATCACAAAACCGAAGTTGTAAGCTACAGTTGGAAAGGGTATATTGTATTAAAAAAAAGGTGGAGGTTTTTTACATCACTAGTCGCTCATTATCTTCGCGACAGCTACATTATCTCCACGACGTTTTATAAAGAAGATTGTCCATCTACCAGTTTTACTTTGTTTGCCAGAAATTATAACGTATGCGCCCATCGTTATTCGTTATAGCATATTCTCTAATTTGTTATTTGAATAATAAATAAGGAAATGACCATTGTTTCAGATTTCAGTAGCGTAGTTTCAAGTATTTACAGGAACGAGAGGAGGTTATGATTTTTCCCGTATTTTCTTGTATTTCCAATAAGAGATACGATATTTTTGTCCGAGATGAATTATTCGATGATTCGCTGAGAAGGAAATATCGTCTGAATTCTCGTCTCAATGAAATGATAAAGCCTTAATCAATTGTAACAAAGAAATGCAAAAACATATTCCAATATCATGTTTCATCTTTATGTAGTGCTGAACCAAGAAATGCAATTCGGAAATATTTAGTTTAAAATTTCAAAAAACAAAGAACATTCAACTATGCCATACCTTTTACATTATATAATCCTTAGACAGTCTACTTGCAAGCAGGAGGTGCAGAAGAGTATTTACAGAGTGTAAAACATTAGTGTCACACCTGATTTCTAATAAGGACAGTCGCAAGCGAACTCATTCATCAGGGTGGCGAACGTCAGGGAAAACCGGGAAAACCTGGAATTGTCTGGGAATTTAGAATTTCTGGAAAAGTCAGGGAAATGCCAGGGAATTCTCGTAACAGTCAGGGAGAAACTGGGATAGGAAAATTGTAGTTATTTCTCTACCATTTCGTTTATCGCCCAGTCTTTCTTGCCCTTTATTTCACCAACTAAAACTAATGTCCGTCGCTAGCGTGCATGGAATAAGCCCCATCAATTCGTGGAATATTCAGTTATAAATCTTATTAGTTGTGTATCTTTGTTATATAGTTGTGAATCAGACGTAAAATGTTTCCCTTTTGCATATCTTTATTGCGATATTTGCCTAGTATTGTTAAAATTCATGATCACAATGTATTACGCTCATCACAAGTGATCCGAGGCTATGTTATTCGGAAAATATTACCTTCGGTTTTTTTTAAATTCCCGAGACTCAGGTCGAGAGATAGCTGGAGCACACTAGCTCCTATAAATACATGCTTGCAGTTCTAAAAATACGATACGTTGACTATTAAAATTGTAATGCAAGTACGATCTCACGTGTAAACAAAATCTTACGCAAGATAATCTTCGATTCCCATACCCTTCGTGAGACAGCAAGAAGACCCCTCCTCCCCTCCCCACCTTTCACGCTCGACGTAATTGTTGAATGGCCCCCGTAGCTCTCTCTCGAAGAAATTTAGTCAGGTCACAAACCACCTTAAATATGATATTCCTGAACATGACGCTGCCGTTGCTAATTGCCTCCTGTTTTCCTCGCTCTCAGTGGCGCGCTTACGTGTTTTCACCAAATATTTTTCCATTGTTTTGTTCCCTGATTCACGTTAATCACATTTTTATTCGCTTCTGAAGGTCACTTGTGCCATTCGATTTTGATCCAGTCCAACAACTTTGCTTTGGTTTGTATTTTTCGCGCAGCTTAGTGATACCTGTGCCGGAGTCTGCCAGTAAATTGGCCATTTACTTTCCCTTCGATGCCTTTTCAGTAATCCTTAACTTCCCAGAACTGCCATGACGCGACTATAATTTGGATGAGAGTTTAACTTATGAAGGTTTAATATGTTTTTTCATTAGAATGTAAAAAGCAATACTTGTTGCTTTTAATGTTTTGATTTCAGCTGTTAGCATTTTCTGAGTTTTGATGAGAATTTAATTCGATAGATATAAAATATTGCAATAATAGTTGACCTTTTGGTAATCGGTCAGGGATATTGGTAAATGCATCAGGGAAAGTTCAGGGAAAAGTCAGGGAATATAAGAATTGGATATAAGTAGCCACCCTGTTCATGAGGGGAGGGGACGAAATGAAAGAATGACGTCATTTAATGTGACGAATATATGACGTCACAGTTAACATGACATCACATATTTTTGTAACATAGAAGACATAAAATTGCAACCATAGAGTGAAATATGATCGATGTATGTCCTTTTTAATTGTATACCAGTAATTTACGGGATATAATCTAGTTGTAAGAGTAATGAAAAAAAATTGGCCATTGTTTTGAAAACAATGCCAAAACTTAGTTTTGAAGTGCATGTGAATGCATCTATCGAAATTCAAATCAAGATGTAAAAGTAAAAAATGGCCACATAAATGTATAACGATTCGTATAAAATTAAGCAAATCGATGATGTATTGGCTATAAAATATGTATTGGTGAAGAAAATGCAATAAATCCATTGAATATAAGAAGAGGTTCAATTATCCGTAACCGTTTTTTAAGTATCACTTTTTGTAAACAATTTCACCATTAGGATAACTATATCCATCCTAACCCTAACATTAGAATAACGATATCATTTTTACCTCATGACGTCAAGGTGAAAATAATCGAAGTTACAAAGGTTCAAAAGAATCGATTGAAACATAATTACGTAAATATATTCACTTGAATTCAATATAAGGGTGACATGACCCTTCAAGTGTTAACTATTTTCAATGCTGAATTGCCTAAATAGCTGACAGTTTCCTTTTCTTTACCTGCAATTGATAATGCATCTGATCCCTTTAATCTTCACGCTCAGTCAGTAACACTTGGATTGAGACATTCTTTATTGCTACAGATATTGATACATCGTTTTTGTTATGTTCGCAGTATGGTCGCACAAGTAGGAACAGACTATGTTGTAATCAGAATTCCTTAATTCTGAAGAAATTCTAGGATCAGCTCGAAGAGAAAGGAGTCTGCGAAGGGATCTCCAGTTGCATGGAGCACAAACTGGCTTTATTATAGATGCTGGGATTTGCTCCGACTTCTTTCATGTGCCATACTCTCCAAGAAGTCGATCGAGTTGGCTCAGAGAAAACGGGCATTCAGTGTAGTTTGATGCGTTAACACAAACAAATATGTAAGGACTGCTTCTTCGCCAGGCCCATTCTCTAAATAACTTAATTTTTCAGAGGTGAACCTCAAACCCTCACAGAGCTATTGGCAAACTTAAGTCTCCGGTGTGCCATTGGGAATTACAGGATGGCCTCGATTAATCCTTAGGTCCTAGGGCAGACCGTGGTCTGTAAACATCGTCGAATATGTATCGAAAATAGTTGAAGCAAAGGATTCATCAATGTCTTCAGGTTCTGATGTTTTCGCGAAGAACGTCCAGGATGATAGATAGCTATGAGCTGATCGATTGTATTAGAAGACTACGAAAACCATTTCGCCAACGTCCAATGCCTTAGTGTCTTCTATGGCCGTATTCATAGTTACGTTAGACTACGCCTAAGGCAGGTTTTAGGAAGTTAGACCGGTGGTGAACTCATATTCATAGCTTCGTTTTAGCGCTGATCGACCTTAGAAGTCCGGAGGAAGTTAAACCTGTTGAATAATTGTTTAACGTTGAGTTCAAGCTCCTCGCGTTGCCATTTTTTCTTCAGTTTTTGTGGTGTGGTGATTGTCGAAGGTGTTAAGGGATTAATCACGAGTAATCTCCTCGTAAGAGCTAATTTATGGAGCATTGTTTTTTTAGTTTATCGTTAGGAATATTGTTGGCTTAGGAAAATAGGGTTATACTGACGTAAATAGTTGCATAGGCAGTAATGTTCTCAGGGTACCTAGTTAATTGATTTTGTTTTTCTTTAGTTTTTTTATCGGAAAACGGGATAATTAGTCACCTTTATTATTTAGTAAGTACAGTACAGGCATAGATTACATTTGTTTTCATTTCGCTTAGTTGTGTTCATTTGTTTACGTATCGTGTGGTGAGTTTTCTTCAATCACGACAATATCAATTGTATTTAATATCTTTCATACTTTGTAACAATCTTCCGTTTGCATTTTACATAGTTAGTTTTTAACGTTCATTTCAATTAGCTATGCGTTTTGAGGATATAAGTTATTTTAGAGATTTAATTATTTTCGTAGCTAAATTAAATAACGCGAATTGGACGAAACAAAACCAGGTGATTATGTTATATATATTCAATAAGGATAATAAACTTAAATAAAAATAGGAAAATGAAATGCAACACGTCTAAGCAATAAATATTTACAAAAAATGAAATGGATGATATCCAAAGCGCAGGGAGCAGGATTCCGGGCCGATTTCAGTGAGCAAAAAAAGCCCCAGAACAAGTAATGAGTGGTAAAGGATTCGCAAATATCGCACAACTCCTCAGGAGACACCAAAAACCAGTTCAGAAATTCCAGGAAATACCCTGCTACTTGACGAATAGCTGTGTTCCAAGCGTTCCATCCTCGCGCGGTAGGCAAGTCTCGGACTCCGTTAGTCCCCGTGGCTATATCTCCCTCGACCCAAGCTATGAATACCAACTTTTAGTACCGTTCTAAACCGCACTAAGACCGGACTATGATAAACCGCATAACCCCAGATTTAACTCGAAATCTATGAATACGGCTGCTAGTGACTAGAAGGGTAAAGTTTAACTATTCTCATGATGAATTATTCTGAAGTTACTTCTTTTTTCTTATCTTTGCACATAAAAATGAGTATGGTTTCTTATAGGTTGCAGAAGTTTATGTAATTATTCTATGTGTTGTCTTATTGGATCAAGATTATTCTTCAGTTATGATCGTGAAACCATGAACGCGGATGAGAGTCTTATGTTTGAGAGTACTGTGAGGTCCATTTCGCTTGATTATGGGTATTTCCGTTCACAGGAAACTCAACATAATTAGCTTGTCTTCTGTTTGGTGTCATAACACAAGCTGTCCCGGAATGCTATTTATTTGAATTAAGTATGAAAGCAAATTGATATGAATTTTTTGCGAAGGTAATGAAAAAACAATAAAATTTTAACGTTGAATTACTTACATTTAAACAAATTAAAGGCGATAGAGATCGTGCTGTTTCTCTATGGAATAGTATTCACTTCAATGGATAGGAAGGAGACTAGTTATTCACTGTGCCAGTGCTTGGCCCTGAAATTGCTCGTGGTAGTTCTCGTATTCGGATAAGGTTATTTGACGTATTCGTTCTTTTTATTTATTTTTTACTTTTATTTTAGGCTAAATCACCAGTCAAAGAGAAACGACGAGCAATTATTGAGTTAAATGGTAACCGTCCTCAACATCAGGGTATCTCCATTATCGCATCAAGGTATCACACGTTGCAGAACTGAGCGTGATATTGAATCTGCTCAGGTCTATGATGTGTGATTCCTGAATTGCGATCACATCATCATGGCCGCTTGATGAAAAATAACCTAATTATATTAAACGATCTTAACATAAACGGTTATTCCATATTAACATCGTAATGTGAGAACCTACCAAGCAAATTTGCATTTTCACTTCTATTATTTTAAATTTCATGGTATTATTAATCTTTTTCAATAGCTTATCTCTGGACATAGAGAGGGATTATATAGAAAGAAAGAAAAATTACATTCGTAAAATTCCATAAGTTTATTCACACAGTACACACAGCCTCACCCGTTAGGTCATCATCTAGTTCAATGATCACACACGGTACCTGATGATGCCCTGCTCATAGGGTGCGAAAAAACTGCAAGGGAATTTAACGAAGTTAATTTTAACTTTCTTTCAATATGTAAGTGTTCCACCAAGCTACGTCGAAAAGCATTGATTTAATTAGATAGGTTATGATAAGAGTGATTGAAGTTTTTAAGTGTGCTTAAAGATTTTAAGGACACTTAAGTGCTTTTTAGTAAACACTCACTCGGATATGAGACGGTTTACGGGGAAAGTTGGGGTTATTGTATTTCCTGGTACAGGCTGATTTTTCTTTCAGTGTCATGCTCGCGGAGCATATTTTGAAGAGCTACAGTCTTCAGAGCGAACTTCGCTCTTTCGCGAGTGAAACATTGAGGTAGAAATGCTCGGAGCCGCAGCAAAACTTAAAATTTGTTATCAGCATTTAATATAATTAATTTGTGATAGTAGTCTTAAAGGAAACATGGCAAAGGAAACTACCCCTTGACGTAATATTCGTGGGATTAAAAGTCATCTTTTAAAAGAGATCGCTGTGCCTAATATCAGCTATAATCAACCAGTTTAAAATTCAGTTGCGACATTAAATGCAATAAGTCCTCTACTTCATATAATGTAAGATAATTCCTGGAAAAAGCTAAATAATTAACCACCCCAAGATCGTTTATGTAAATAGTTTGGAATTTTTATGCATTATGGTTATTTGGAATATAATGATAATTCGCTCCTCTCACTGATCATCAAAGGTGATGAAAATTGCAACTACTCTTGAGTGGGTAACTGCTTGATAGATTATTTACTTGTTTTGATAGATGCACAATTTGTCAGCCATTTGCAATATTCGCCAATTTCACTTTTTTATTGAAATTATATTGTCATATAGCAAACTAATATTGTCACTCGCGGTAATTATTTTTGCCATAGATTTTCCTACTGTGTTGAAAAAATATCGAGAGTGAATTTTTTTGCGCACATTACAGACTGTTACGTTTTATTAGAATAATTCCAAAACATGGGTGATCTATGGCAGGCACAATTCTTAATGACTTTAAATTCTTTTGAAGGTGAACTAACGCAAAGATTTTATCTGAAAGTAAAGTGCTTCCCTGAAGTGAACTTTGAAAATCTAAAGAAGCCTAACGAGTAGTGAAAAATGGGCTATGTAGCTTTGAAGCCAATGAGGCGAGTGTTAAGTATTCATTGTTGTATTTTTTAGTAGTCTGAAAATAGTTCTAATAATAGTTCGTTTAAGTACTATTCTTTTTTGGATTGATCCGATCCTCTTTTTTATCTTATCATTTACACATTAGGCGTACTTAAATTTAAGGAACTGAAAAGTCGGTATGTTAAAAGAAAATAAGCATTTAAATAACATGTAAATAGAAAATATCATGGGTGATAGTATTCCAATTAATTTTATAATTCCATGATAATCGATAGGTAAGGAACTTTCAAACATAGCAACATGATGCCCGACAATGATGAAATAACAAATTTGAGCATTTATGGAAATCAAAATATACTCTGATGACTTTGATGATATACCCAACTGCTGAGTCGGTGGTCATTTGTATTTTTGAGCTCCATTATACTTTGAAGTTCATTATTAGCATTAGTCCAAAACACTGATGAGATTTTATGTTAATCGAAGTATGTTAACTTAGTCCTCAAACTATTTTTAGTCCTCAAACTATTTTCTGGGTTATGGAGCCAAATAATTAGAGGTGATCCTATACAAGAATACTTGGCCAAACTTTCGGTCCTTTGTGCAACTTACTCAGCCTAATCAGTTTAAATTGAAGGTCTATGCAGGAGAACAAAATGAGTGTTAATTATTAACATACGTATTTTTTTTGCATATATGTTTAATGATATGATCCAATATTGATTTACGTTTGCGTTACTGCATCATGGAATTTTCTTTTTTGTTTATTGCCCAATATTTGGTGATTCGTTCTTATAATTTAAAAATCAACTATATAAAGAACGAGGTAGGGTGTGCACACGTCCCTGATAGTAAATTCATGTTTTGTCACCTTCAAATACGAAGCATTCGCACAAAATCGTTTTGGTGGTATTTGCGTGGGTATGTATCAAATTCTCTTTCTGGATGTGCCTATCGTATCCTCGGGTTTACTTTGCAGGTTTCAAAGGTCTTTGAATCCAAACTCATCTCGTGATCATCGTGTGGACTGTGGATTGACTTAGCGACTCTTTGAGGGGATTTTAAACAATCTCTAAGTATCCATAAGTCAATGCGTGTTCTACTCGCCATCATTTTACATGTATGAAGATATCTACAGCGAACATATTTTCTGAAAAGTTAATGATGGAGGATGATCCTCAAGGGTAACTTTGAAAAATTAATTTACTTTGGAAGTACATATCTCTGATCCCGGAATCGAAATATCTTTAGTGGTATTTTTAGGATCAATACTTTCACCGGCATTTGTCAAATAATTTAGATATTGTTAATTACTCGGCAATGTTATGGTTTATAAGGAATTGAGTCATGTTGAAATTAAAACTCCAAAGACTACGGTTAGCGTTAGAGAACAGGATTGAGGTATCTGGTTTTTTTTTCAAAGTCATAGTATTATAACGTTGAATAATGAGCTTCTAATTTTAAGATACAGAGCAATTTCCCCAGAATCATGTGGACGTGTAATGGGACGTGGAATTAGAAGGAAAATCCAGTTACGAGGTGAACAATACAAGGCCCAGTACATCTTCTGCTTGCAAAAGACGAAAGCTTAGTTACGAGTAGAGTTTGTTCTTAACGACTAATATTCAATCAGAATTTCCTCCTTCGATTAATTATACCGATGTCATGCCTATCATCTTCAAATATACTTCTTACACACACAGGCCAATGATCGTTACCAGATGTCATTAATCCTGCTGTTGTCGTCCAATAGTTTCAATAATGTAATACAATATCCAACATGATTAAGATTTTTCCTGGTTTCAATTGGATATTTGAATATAGCTCGCCTTTAAGAAGTCACCACTTTGGTATGCAGTTCTGAAAGTAATTATACTAATAATTTCTATATGTGACAACAGCTAACGCCAAACACTGCCAATTTAATATATTTTTAGACGAAAACAAACAACCATCCCCTGGGAGGTGTAAATTTTCTACCGAGTCGGGATTCGAGCCAGCGACCTTTGGTTTGGCTGGCGAGGACTTTACCCAGCCGCCACCTAGACCGGCTTTGTGGGATTACTTAGTGAGCATTATAAAATTCGCAAATGTATCGACTTCATTAAGTGTAAAAATGATTTACCTCTATGAGGAACTTAGCAATTCGTTTTAAAAAGCAGATGGAATGTGACTTATCATAAACATCCTCTCCACCAAATCTAATAGAATGCTATGTAACTCTTTCCTTTTCATACAACGCTTTTAAGCAGCTAAAGGGCTTTTTGGGAGGGGTGTCGAAACACGGCATGCAGTAGGGAGGAAGTTAAGGACGAATAGTTAGAGCTAAGGGAAAGAAATATGCAGGGAAAGGAGGAAAGGTCAAGGCTTGGTAAACGTAGTATCTTATCTTACTTAGTTTTTGTTATTCTAAGTAATGATGCGAGCGAGGAAGGAAAATTAGTGCACATCATTCTGTTGATATCAGTGTTAAGTAAATAACTTTGACTTGCATTTTATTTTGCTTGATATCACGGCATTAATCTTTCTCTACTTGGGTACACAACATATTTTTTAGAAGAGGAAAGTGCAATCAAATTTGAATTTGCATAATGATGAGTTTTGCACCTTTTGAGCATCTCTACAGATGCTTACCTAATGAAGGTAATCGTAGTGTAAATTCTAATTGTTTCCCATATAGTATGGTGTACTAACAGAATCTTACATGAAGCATTATTTGGCGTTGTTTTTTATTCAAATGAAAGGCTTCCCTTCATAATTCTCGAGTATAAGAAACTATTTAAAGATAAAAATTCAAATGTAATTGTTCATTAGCTGTCTGTTAAAGTAAGAATGGTTTGTAAGTCTTGCGTTTTCACCCTATCATTTTAGGAGCTTCGGTGATCTATGAGCAGTTGGTGTCAGAATAATACGAGGAAACTAAGGAAATGAAATTGGCATAGGATATTTTGGAATGTCAATCGTCGGCCAACGAAATGTTCATGTGCTTAGCTATTCTTATTTACTTGTAAAGTTTCAGTAAGGGAGAAAGAAATATTAATGTTAATCAGTTGTTTCGTCTATGTTTTAATGAAGCACCCGCATTTTCTCTTTATATTATCTGAGTTCCCGGATTTATCTTCAAGGTAGGTACTGAATGATGACGACAAAAAATGCTGACGACAACATGCTGTCGGTTCCTACTTGTGCGACGGTAGCGCGAACATAACGAGCAAACTGCAAAATCTATAAAAAGGGAGGAATCAGGCGTGATGCAGTGCATCGAAACCCGGGTTGATTAAAACTTTATCTGTGGAAAATTGCAATATCTGAGTTCTGATTATGCAAATTCTATAGTTGTAAAGAGTGCCTCAAACCAAGTGTTACTAACTGAGAGTGAAGATCAAAGGGACCAGAGGTATTAATTCAAGGTAAAGAAAAGGAAACTACCATCTCTTTTAACAATTAGACATTGAAAGTTTTGAAGCACTTGAAGGACGGGAGAGGTCATTAGACCATTATTTGGAGTTCAAGCGAATATTTTAATTACTATATTTCATTCGATTCTTTTGAACTTTAGTGACTTCGTTTATTTTTACCTTGAAGTAATGATGGTAGATTACGGTATCTTAATGGAAAAAATGTTTATAAAAAGTTTTAAAAAATTACAAGATTATCTACTTCATATTATAAACACATGTGAAGTCATATTTTCCATGCGTAGATATCAACATCAGTGTAGCTCATTTCAGGTATTATTTCAAATCCTGTTAAAAGCCCACGGTAAGTTCTATTTCAAAAATGCAAAGAATTAGCCCTTTCATCGTTCACCTTATTGTTTTGCCTTTCGTCAAGGATTACATTCGCAAAAACCAACCATTTTCGTAGACTAGGTCCGGCCTCGGCCGTTCATCATCTGACTTCACGATGTTGTGCTAGGCGAGCGCTCATAACGACCTTCATCGAAATTTCCTATTTATTATGCAATGCATCTCTCCTTTGAAGATAGTTGACAGGGAGAAACAACCACCTTCCCCTCCCCCTCCCCGCATCAATATGTTCATCTGTGCCTTTGTTTGAATTAATAGTAGTTATGATCCCTTCTGATCTGCAGTGTGAGTAAGTAACACTTGGATTGAGACCCTTATCATTACTATAGATTTTGCATTGTGCCTGTCGTGTTCGCGGTACAGTCGAACAAGTAGGATTAGACAGCAGGTTGTCATCCGTATTTCTTAATCAATTCTGAAAGCTACTGTCTATGATCAGCTCGATGCAAAGAAATCTATAGTGTCCATGAGCATAAATTGGCATCATTATATTTGCTGGTATTTGCTACGATTTTCTTTGGTGTGCCATACTCACCAAGTAATCACTCGATTTGGGTGAGAGAAAACGGGCATTCAGTTTAGTTGGATTTGTTAACACAAAAGAATATGCAAGGAAAGCTTCTTCGCCACGCCTTTTCTCCAAATAACATTCTTTTTCAGAGGTATACCTCAAACCCTAATTCAGCTATTGACGACCTATGGTTCCAGTCTTCATTTGAGAATAATAGGATGGCCTCGAATAATCCTTAGTTCCTAAAAGCGGAGTGTGTTCTATAAGCGTAGTCTAATATGTATGGGAAATCGTTGAATCGATAGCGTCACTGCATTGAAATTTATTGCCGAATCATTAATTTTTAGAATTATTGGGGGAACGTTCAACGCTCTTTAAGTACGTATATTAATGCGTATGTCCTGAACAGCCAAATATTCCGTACGTCCTGAACAGCAGAATGTTTTGCCATTAAAATAAATATTTTTGTCTGTTATGTTCTCACTTCTACTTTAAATATTAATTTTTATAATGACGAGCGTATTCATCGTGTATTTCGTGCAGGGTTTTTGTGTGAAGAATCTATTCCATCTCAGCGCAGTATAATGGAAATATGCAAATGTTTATGATTAATGTTGGTTCTAAATTCATAATACTCTAATCAGCATTGCATCTTAATTGATCGCAGAATCAATCACTTTTAGAATGACAGGTGTTCTACCACTCGTCCCTCTACCACTCTCAATACAATTCTTATGTATTTTAATCCATATTTCCTCTACAGCAAAAAATTAGCCCAAAATAAAAAAGAATACATCATTCTTTTTCAGAGGTTTAACTCAAATCGTCATTTGGCTTGTGACAAACCTTATGGCTCCGGTCTGTCTTTGGTAATTACAGGATTTGTTTTAACAATCCTGAATTCCCAAAGGCGGATCGTGGTCTATAATTATCGCCAAATATGTATGAGAAGAAAGTGACGGTATTATTCACTTCTTCTTGTCCTCAATTGTCCCTGTGCACTCGTGCCTAATTTGACCTCGGCGAGGCTTTAAGAGTGAACTTCTGGGGTCATACTTGGTCACAGAAGTTCATGTCTTGTAAGCGTATTTGTTATTTTAAACTTTTTATTGTGGTCTACCAATAATTGGAATTTATCGCAGTAGTCAGATAAATGTTCTTACCCTGTAATCAATCCCATTTATTATGTTATTTCCTATGAAAGCGACGGTTTTATTAATGTGTGCTTGTCTGTAATTTTCTCTGTACGCTCTGGGAAGCTTTATCAGTGAATTAATGGGATTCATTGTGGATTTATGAAGTTCTACTATGACGATGATGGTTTTACTCAGTAGAAAAAGAAGTAATCCAGTGGTTAAATTTAAATTCGTCACTGGACTCATTTTCCTTTGCCTTCAACATGCAATGCTGAAACTTGATCCTTCTAATAGGAAACGTATGATTTATTTTGCCCTGATGAAACGATCTACTTTTTCTATGTTTGACTACGCTAACTTTACAAGAGATTTTTTAAATTATATATTATGTTCACCTGTAACCTGCTTGAATTGTATATTTCTAATTTATTGTTGTACAGTAAGAGTACGCTATGTTTTTACTAGGGGTTGCTAATTACTTAATTGATACTTCACAGGTTAAGGTCTAATGTGGCCCTGTGTTTGAATGTGAATCACTGGATGCATTAGGTCTTGCCCTGAATATGCAACTCTTACTGAAACGCAACGTCTAAGATGGAAATATATATCGTTTTATCTCCTCCCTGTTATATTTGCCATTTAAAATCAGTGGAAGCGTTAGCTCTGCCCCAAGAAGTGAGATAGCAATTTCTATGATCTTGGAGATGGAGAAAATAAAGCGCTGAAATATAACTAAAGGATTGCTATGAGGTGTAAATATCTTTTCATATGCCTGTAGAGGATAGGTGAAAATGAGTCCCAGTGGTTAAATCGATAAATTCATTACGTCTTGAATTTAGGACTTGCTTTTTCTACACGTCTTTTCCTGAGGCATTTCGGAAATGAAAAGATGGGGTCTTATCATTTCCGAATGATGGGCGGGTTGCGATCATCTGTACCCAGCGTGGTTTTACAAAAGCATAATTTTTATTGCATCAAGTGATGATGTTGCCGGTGTCGCTTTAAGATAAGAGACTGGTTGCTCCTGAGGTATATTATAAAGCTTCTCAGAGCTTTCCTCTGTTTATGTTAGTAATTCATAGAAAGTACTTGTCATGCTAAATATTTCTTGTAATAGTTCTTTCTCTATAACTTTGAGAAAAAACTTCTCCAATGTTTCAGGTAATATGTCTACTAGTACTTTGCTAAGTACTTCTGACACGTTCTATCTTATGCTGTGTGGGATGAGGCTCACGTATCTCCTTAGTGATTTAATATAGACCACTAGGGAATGCGTGGGCCCCACCTTGGTCATGCGATGTGAGCTACACTCCAAACAACCCCTAACCTTTTGAATGAATGCGTCACAAATGTCAAGATCAGGTGATAACACAGGTGTTTTTTTTTAAATTAACTCTTTTCTTGTCATATTTTATTTAAAAATTATTCTTGCTTTGTATTTTTCCAGTATCCTGATTCTCATCATGTCTTATTGTTAACTACTACGATAGGAATGGCATATATTTCTATGAGATGGATGACTCAAATCCAATCATTTATTTTCAGCATTCTTGTTTTAGGAAAACCTTTCTTGATGAACTATTTGGTCTTCAATTTCCTTTATCCGTCCATCAGGAAATCTAAGTATGATATTTTTATTCTATTAATCCTAAGTTCACATAAATACTTATCAAACTTATAGCAAGATTACTGGTA
This sequence comes from Pyrrhosoma nymphula, assembly GCA_963573305.1. Classification (NCBI taxonomy): domain Eukaryota; kingdom Metazoa; phylum Arthropoda; class Insecta; order Odonata; family Coenagrionidae; genus Pyrrhosoma; species Pyrrhosoma nymphula. The sequence goes on along the minus strand of OY754332.1, from coordinate 95,248,456 downwards.
GATAGCCGAAGAAAATAGAAAATAAGGTATAATACTTGAACTTTGTTTTTATTTAAAACATTTCCTTGACATGCGGGTATATTTTCAGGGAGTCAGTAGAATATTTTAGTCAAAATCATGAAATGATGCCAATTTGAAATCCGTTTCTGTGCTAAAGCATCTTTATGCACCTGACGAAGGTGAAGCCTGGGGATGACGAAGTGGCGAAGAGTTAAATAATTAATATAGCAGTTTTATAAGTTGGTTAGTTATAGTAGTATTAGATGGACCGCTTGAATGATATGGTTCAAAGTTCCTCGTTCTTAACGTCTTTTCCAAAAATGGTACATAACGTTAGAAACTGTATTTTATGAGATAGCATTCAATAGATAATGTACAAATCCATGGTTGGCATGGTTGACAGTATCTCCAAAAATAATATTAATAACCTAGAGTGTAGGCTTCCGTAGTTGTTTTCAGAAGCTGCTGAGAGACTCGTGTTTTGCTGCTCTCCGAGCATTTTTAGTTCAACGTTTGGGTCGCGTTGCAGAGAACGTCTTCAGAGCGAACTTTGATCCTTTGCGAGTGAAATGTGGAGCTATAAATGATCGGACCTCTGCAAAACTTGAAAGTGTCATTCTATTTTTTTATTTTTTATTTTTGATAATCGTTGCAATACGTTTTAGAGGAAATGTTTCTGAGCCCTTTTTCAGTCAAAATCAACCTGATTAAACATATTTTATGGTAGGTAAAATACAATAAATTCTTTACTTATGTTAATATAATCATAGATAATTCCTGGAAATAGCTTATAAATTTACCACCCCAAGATAGTTTATGTAGGCAGTATGGAATTTTCTGTGTCAATAAATGGTGCAAATCAAGAGAAACATTCAGTCAGACTTTTATTTAACAATGATGAGTCTTTCCTCTCACTGATATTTAAATGTGATGAAAATTAAAACATTCCTGAGTGGGTAACCGTTCGATAGAATATTTGTTTGTTTGACGTAAAAGTTGTTGTTTAATCGTAAAAATCGCCCATTTTAGTTTTGTATTGAATTAATATTGTCATATTGCAAATGTCATTATTAGTCTATATGTTGTGTGTCATAGACTTTCCTCCAATGATGATTAAATTTTGAGTGTGAATATTTTTTAAGTATACTGTTTCGTTTTATTAGATAACATCCGAAATATGGGTGATCTATGGCAAGCAAAATTCTTTATTACTTTAACTTATTTTTAAGGTGAGCTAACGGAAAAATATGATTTGAAAGTTGAGTAAAATGCTTCCCTGAAGTGAAGTTCATGCACCTAAAGAAGCCTGACGAATAGTGGAAAATAGGCTATGATGTGAATGAGGCGAATGTTAAGTATTCATTATTGTATTTTTATTGCCTGAAACTAGTTCTAATATTCGTTGGATTGAGCAGCGTTCTTTGTTGCATTGTTTCTCAAATTTTATCTTATTATCATAAAGACGTACTCTATGTAAGGCACTGAAATTTATGTAAAGATATTAAAAGGCTATAAGTATTCAAATGATATGCAAGTCGAAAGATATCACGGGTAATACTGCGCCAATTTATTTTATAATTCCCTGATAATAGATAGGTTTAGAACTTTCAACAATAGCAAAATGGTTCTGCCTATGATGAAATAACAAATATGAGCATTTATGAAAATCAGTTGTGTAAACCCATCTTCTGAGTCGGAGGTCATTTGAATTTCTGAGGTCTCTTTACTGTGGGGTTCCTTTTTTAGCATTAGTCCAAAACATTGATGAGCTTTTATGTAAATTGAAGTATTATTCAGAGGTCTCAAATTATTTTCTAGGAAATGAAATGCAATAATTGAGCGTGGAACTAAAAAATAATGCTTTGCCATTTTTTCGATTCTTCGTTCATCTTGAAGTGAAGTGTAGTTTGGATTGAAGATCTAGATGAATAAGAATTAATTATTAACTAGCGTATGCTTTGAATCTAATTTAAATGATATGATCTGCTCATTATTTAAGTTTGCATCATGATTTTTCCGTTATGTTTATTGTTCGATATTTGGGGACGATACTTTTGGTTACTACCATAATTAAATTATAATGGTAAACCTCTAATTCTTTTCAAGATAAAGGATGGCACAACCTGGAATTGAAACTTAAATAGAATGCCGTCTTTAATATATTATACCAACGAAGCATCATGGAATTGATAAATAGGACTGCAGTTATGAAGACTGCGTAGGGTAATAAGTGTTTTGTAATTTTGTAGGTAATTTTATGACCTAATTGCTGTTTCTGTTTCTTTCGATAATTGTATCTATCATTATAGATGGTTATCTAAAATTCTCATTGAGCATATGGCACATCTATGGCTCCGGTTTGTCCCTGGGATTTCAGAATTTCCCATAACAGTGTATATTCACGTAGATCGATCGTTGTCCATAAAAAAATTATTGGAAAAATTTGAACCGAAATTCATATTTTCATCCCTTCCATTCATGAAGTTCTCTGGTGAACCTGATGATAAATCTTAACTCGTTGAATGAAAGGAGTGATTGCCCATGTTTGAAGCTGCTGTGGTGTGTGTGTATCTTTTTCAAACTTGTTGTGCTGTTTGTCAGTCAGATATTATAAGCATCCTGCAGGTGTCATTCTAAATGTTATTTGCTAATAATCAATTCATTCCTTTTTGTTTTGTTCTTTCTACCTCAATCCTCATTACCTCCTTCAGAGTTCTAAAAATATAATGCCATATTTCTTCGATAATCTTATGAACGAATTTTCTGCCTCATTATAATTACATGAAACACATTGATGCACTTCTCGGGCTTGATGAAAGGATTCCGTTTCGCCGAAATGTGTAATTTGCGATTTCCTTTACTAATTGTTTTATTTTGGTTTATTCTAAATAACTTTGATATTATATTTAGGCTTTTTCTCATACATGTGGTGTTTAGTGCTGGCTGTGGGTATTCAAGTTTTTTTTTGATCTCGGGGAAAACCAATCGATCACACTGTCATGTGCATGTGAAACTCTTGACAATGTAATGGGTTGGTTATTAACGAGACCCTATAGGAAGTTTCCTATGAAGAACTTCGAAGAGGTGTCCTGCCTTTTTGAGGCGAAATTGAAATCAATAAACATGTTTGTAAAACAGCAATTAGGATAGCTTTCTTTTGTTTTGAGTTTTGTGAAATCTATTATTCATTATCATTAGCCAGTCACCGAGATATCCGCGTGATTAACGTGCTTTGTGAACCATAAACAACTAATTACGCACGTCCTGGTAGATTTTCAGCTTTAGACATGAATTCGTGAGAATCAATGTGGATCCCAGAAGTTCATGCTGTGTACTGCACACAGAATTTATCGTAGTAAAAAGGCAAATCAGTACTCCCCTTTAATCAATGCCATTTATTATGTCATCTTTTCTCTACCTCAAGAATCCTCATTAGATCTTATTGCATCTTTTCTCGATCAATCTTTAAACGGCCTATCTGCATTTTATATATTAAATAAAAAGCCTCCATTAAATTTCTGTTTGAGGCTTTCGCAGCGCTGTTGTGCTGGTGTCTCCATGTTTTTCGGGCAAAGCTGCGTCGGTGTATCTTTACGATGACGTTTCGTAGCCAATGCAGCCCACATCTTCAGATCATGTCCGAATGGACTTGATCTGGAGACACCAGCCTCCATTAAAATTTCGGTCTTCACTTTCCTTTAGATAGTCTGCAGAAACACGTAAAACAATAAAATAGGCAGCCCATTGTAGAATAAAAAGGTAACTGTTTCAACGAAAAGCTAATTGAGTAATTCGTTTGTATACTACATGTGCACTGTGAAATTGTATTAAGATAGTTTCCTTGATTGAGTTTTGATTTAACTTGGCTTGCTATGGAGTATTCGAGTGTTTCAAGAGAAATAAGTCATTGAAACATTAACAAAGTAAATGCATGGTTATTTGTCCCTATAATCGGTAATAATATTTGACTAATTGTGTAGTAGTGTATTAAATTATATTTAATTTTTACTGGCAAAATGCTTGAAATGGAAATCCCTGTTTTCATTGCTGTGCGCTGTCGGTATGCGATGGTCTGCCGTGTGGTTACTAATAACTTGAATTATACTTTGCTGGTTGAGGCGTAATTTGTACCAGTGTTTGAATACGAGTCATTGAATGCATAACATCTTGCCCTCAATATGAATATTTAACAGCATGGTAACCCTCTACGATGGATATACATCGGTTCATCTCCATGTGTCCTAGATGGGTTTACAGGGGCCGTATTGGCGTAGGTTGCGCAAAATTGTTAATAATGTAGAAAGTATGATATTTAAAATAAGTGGAAGCATTAGTTCTGCCCCCAAAAATGTGATAGCAATTTCTAAGACCTTGGAGATGGAGGTATTAAAGGGCATAAATATTTACCCTATGTGACACATCCAACGATAAGACTTTCGTAATTTTATGCTAAACGATATTTCTTTTTATATTAAGAAGTACACCTACCATCGGGCAAGCCAATAGGGCTTCCACTTAGCAATACATTCATGTGATTAAAATAGCCGCGCGCCTTCTCCGGGCCCTCTCCATTGTCGCTGAATGAGGGGGAGGGCGGGGGGATGGGGGATCTGTTCTATGCTCGCTGTCCCTCTTGAGAGAATGGGCGGGAGAGGCAGACTTTGGAGCGCAGGTCCAATTAATGGAAATGGCTGGGATGCATGGAATAAAAAAAGTTCTGTTTTAGGAAAAACATTTGGTTTATTGAACAACCATAAGGAGCAGGGAAAATGGAATTGGAACCCAGTAATGAAGGAAGAAAGGAATGGTAGGTCCCCTTTGGCTTAACAATGTCCCGTGTCTCGATGAGTGGCGGCAGGGCGCGCAGAGCCTCTAACGGGATAAGTGTGGCAGCGGCGTGAGGATGCCTGGTGATGCGAGCCTGGGGGTCCTTACGATCGGTCTTTCTCCGGGCTGGCGTTGACAGCGTTTTCGTTCGGAGTTAGGAGAGGTGCGGGAGCAGGGCCGTGGGTTGGTGTCGCCCACGCAAAGGATTCTCTTTGTCCCAAATTTCTCCCCTTATATACTCACTGACCCCTGGAGATTGGGCAAGGTCATTTTAAAATGAGCCACTCAGCAGTGGGCGTCATTTGGAGTTTTCGTAAAATATTCCTTGGCTCCTTCCCGAAGGTTGGAAGCTTCTCGAATATTCAGCGATAGGGAGTGGGAGGATTGGGAGGTGCAAAAATGTTAAACTCGTCAGAGTTATTTCAGTTAAATTATTATTAGTCCAGTAATTATATATATTCTGATTCTGAGAATACTTTGCCACCGTCTTTTAGGTATAAGCTCAAGCATTAAAGTTAGGTAATCGGTGCTAATCCAGAGAACAGTTAAATCAAATTAATTCCCATAATGATAATGAGCTTTCTGTACAGAACATCGAATAGGACTCAAATATGAAGAACATCGAATATTAATGTAGCCGCAAAAATTTCCAACAAGATCTAATTTTTTGCCTATTACTTTTTTGTAGTTTCATTTAATTGTCTTTTCAATCTTTCAATAGCCATCTTTAATACAACCCACAAAAAGACAACACGAGAACATACATTTCAAATCTACCCAGCCAGTTTTTTTCACTCGCATCGTCGAGATACGGCTTTGCGTACGACGGTTCTTTAGAATAAAAAGATAAAGTATTACGTCACGTGGTCTCTAAACGTCATCGTAAATGTATGAAAAACATGAAGAGAAAGTATCATCATGCTTAACTTCACTATTGTAACGTATAACATTAAATACTTTAAAATAGAGATGACATCGTTTTGCAGTAATTAATATGATTGCAGGTTACATTAACGAATGGCATATTTCACATATAATGACTTTTATTTTTCATCGTCTGTGATGAGACCATCGTCTGACCATCGTCAGCAAATGACCTCGTGTGTTGAAGCTTCCATGCGCGTTTCCGTACTTAATGTTTTATAAGTTTAACCATTAATGCATTGAAATTTATTGCGGAATCTACCAAAAGGTCAATGATCATGGGCGCGCTCAATATCCTGAATTTAACCATGTTTTCTCATCTGCAAAAATTAACCATGTCCAAAATACTTTGTAGTGTCTATTTTCACAGGTTGCATCAAATCCTCTTTCAGTTTGTGCCAGCCGTAACCTCGGGTGTAACTTGTGGGTTTCAAAGGTTTTTAAACCAATACTCATCTTGTGACCATCGTTTGGACTGTGTATTGATTTAGCGACTCCTTAAGATGATTTTAAACACTCAAGGATCTCTAAATCAAAGCGCAGTCTACACGACGTCATCTAGTATGCCTGGTAATTACCCTCCTTAGTCAATACATTCACTTCAGCGATGGAGTATGCTGCCGTTAAGAGCTACTTGCGTAAGTGTTATTCTATATATGCCGTACTAAATTCTCAGGTTGTCTTACTGTTTTTATGAGAATGCGTTCAAATATGTTAAAAAAATCCAATCACAACTACATCTCACAGTGATGAGAAGATCCTCGAGCTGAGAATCTTAAATTCTAAAATGTTATTATTATTCTCTGATTTAAAAACCGATAAAGATTTGCTACGATCTATCCTATAAAAGAATAATCCTTGTTTTCCTTTCAAGGTAAAAAAGGAATTAGTTTATACTGAAGCTTAGCCAGATTTACTTCAAGTCAATATGGTTATCTGTACACCATAATGACTCAAAATTGTGAATTTTCAAATAAGGAATATGCAACTCTGAAGAACAAGTTACGTTTTTGTTACTTATTTATCCGTATTATATCTTTTTCCCATTATGTTATCGTAAATGTATGTAAAAAGTAATTAAAAAAAGGAATTTAATGCACTAGCGCAAGAACATATTAATTATTACAAGAATGTTACCTGGATAAAAGGACTAAGTATTTGAGGACCCTAATTCCGTTTTAGGTCAAGGAAAGCACTATTCCCCAAACAAACTTACATAATATTCCCCATTCTTCGAGAGAGCTTACACCTACGGAAGGAAATGACATTGTAGTTAAGGGCTACTATGGCAATGAAGGAATACGTTGCCGTGAAGAACAACTTGTGCAAGTGTTATTTATTCGTTTTAGATAATATTTGTTGAGTGTAAAATTTGAATATTGCCTCGCTGTTCAATTAAATTTTAAAAACTACTGAAAATCACACAGTGGTCAGAACTTGCTCATACTGAGTTCTTTGATTGTTGACATCCTCTTATTCTGCGTGTGAAAATGATTTTTAATATAATTTGACAAATGTTTATTATGGATGCTAGACCTAAAATATCTTCATTTATATTTAAGGAAAATTTAGCAAAAAGTAACAAAAGCCTTACTGGAAATCCTTAATGTCGTTAAGATTGTCTGTACACCGTACAGAAACTATATGCTGAAATTTCAGCCCAGGAATATGTAGCCGTGAAGATCAAATTGGGTGAGTATTATTAATGCAACTCGATATTACATTGTCGAGTTAATAGTGTTAATCTTATTTCGTGCTGCGGATCCAACAGATAAAAAAATTTCTTCTAATTAAATTTATCTAAATATCAAATGAAAATCACACAGTGATGATGAGTATCCCTATGCTGGGTTTCTTAAATGTTGACATTTTGACAAAACATGAGTGTGAAATCGATTTTTAGTGATAATTTGAAAATGTTTTCTGTAACATGCTAAGCCCAAAACATCTTTTTTTTTCTAATAAAGGTTAAGGATGCAAAAGATAGTATAAAACAGTACCGGAATTCCTTCTTGTCGTGACGATTTTCTGTACTTCATAGCGACACAAAATGAAGAAAATTCAAAATGGGAATGTGCAGCTATGAAGACCGAGTTATGCAAGTGATTATTTTTTATCAGAATATTTTTTCCTACAAATCTGAAAAAAGTTACGATTTTTTATGTGCAGAAGAATTTATATGCATTAGCAAAAGTACATACTAATTAGAAGAATGTTAGTAAATAAAGTCTGTATCATGTGTTTTTTAGGCGATGAAAAGCACAATTTGGCCGATATACTTACATAACATTGCCTCTCCTTCGGAAGACTTTTGATCTACGAGGCTCATTTAGATTGTATTGCAATGTGAATGACGGAAAATTCAGCTGTGAAAGTTAGCTTGTGTAAGTATTATATGCAATACCAAAATATATTGTCGGATTGTTAGTCTTAATTATTTTTCGCGTTGCAGATCAAAAAGAAAAAAATCAATTTCTTTAAACTATGTCAATCAAATAATAAAAATTAATTCACACAGTAATGAGAGTTGCTGAGGTTCTAAAATGTTGAAATGTCCACAATATGAGCGTGAAAACGATTTGTTGCTAGTGTATGAAAAATGTTTTTTATTAGATGATAAACCTTATACTTCTTAAATTCTAATTAAGGAATAGAAGGCAAAAAATAATGTAAAATTCATACTGGAATTCCTTAATTTCATGATGATAGTCAGTTCACCATTACGAAAGAAGATGAAGAAATTTCAAAGAAATATGCAGCTATGAATACCAAGTTTTGTGAGAGTTTATGTTTTTAACCGCACGATATTTTTGTCGACTTATTTTATCATAAAATTCTATGAAAAATAAATTTACCAATTTTTATATGCAGAAAGAATTTTGTAAATAATAACAAAAGTGAATACTAATTGGAGGAATGTTATTACACAACGTCTTTCTCGTCTGTTTTTAGGTCATGTAAAGCACTATTTATCCGACATACTTACATAAAATTCCCTCTCCTTCGGAAGACTAAACCTACAAGGCGCTTTGAGACTATAGTGCAATGTGAATGACGGAAAATTCAGCCTTAAATTGTGTAAGTGTTATACATACAGTATTATATTACATTCCCGGGTAAATAGCTTTAATATTTTTGCGCGCCGTGAATCAAAGAGATGAAAAAAACAAATCTTCTAATAAAATTAATCAAATTATAAAATTAAAATCACACAGCGATGATAATTACCGTCTGCTGATTTTGTATCATGTTGAAATGTCCACAATCTGAGTGTGAAACAGATTTGTAATGATAATTTGACAAATGTCGCCTATCAGATGCTAAACCTATAACATCTTAGTTTTCAGCTAAGGAGTAGAAAGCAAAAAATAATATAGAAACCATTCCGGAATTTCTTTATGTGGTGATGGTTGTCTGTGGACCATAACGAAGCAAAATGAGGAAACTTAAAAGAAAGAATGTGCAGCTATGAGGAACAAGCTACGTAAGTGTGTTATTACTAATTTATCCGTATTGTATCTTTATCGCTATATAATATCATCACTCACGCAGTGATTCAACCCGAAGGTTGTTTTGGATAGGTGAGGATAGAGCTCACCCCAGACTAAGCCACAGGAGTGTGAATTTCACACATTCAGGGTAGGGGAGTCAGTTCCTTTCCTTAGGCCACCTCGAACTCCAAGGATTTTTTCAGGGGCGTCCAAAGGCTTCACCTGGATTTTTTTGTAAAAAATTAATTGATGATAAAAGATACTGATGTACTAGCGCAAGGTTATATTATTATTATGAACCACCCCCAGGACAAATCTTGTCCCTTGGTCGACTACGCATCTCTCGTAGGGCCTCCATAGGGTAGTCTGTAGCACCGGGTTGGCTCTATTCAGCCTTTCCAGATGGGTCTTGGTGTCGGGTCTACTCGGTCCCGGGACCCACACCATCGTCCTTCTTCTCTTAATAAGGCTGTCGGCATCGACAACCTTGACTTTAGTTCCCTCGAAGGGCCCAATGATATTGACTGCTCTCTCGAGCCAAGAGGCAGAGTACTCGTTGGCGCAGGCAAACTCCACTGCTCCATTCAGAAACCTATTGGCCTCGAAGAGTGGGACCTCCTGGTTAGCTGGTGCTGTGTCCCACAGCTCCTCTAGTTTTGATACGGCCAACTGGTGCCAGGTTTCCTTCATCATCACCTCAGGGTAGTTAACTGGCACTATTGCCATTCTTTTCGTATCTCTCGTTATCTGAGCATACGTGGGCACAGTTCTGGCCCTTTTTGAGTCCTGGGAGGCATTTGGCGTGTCCCCTGGAGTCCTTTCCCTTTTCAGGGAGGAGCTGCCTGTGGCCTCTGCGGTGTCCGCACCCCGCCCAGTGGTTCCGCCGGTGGACTTGCCACCGCCAGTTCCTCCCAAGGCAGGAGGGTGAGCAGGGCCTCCTGCAGCTCTTTCGGTGCGCGCTCTAACCCTCCGTCTCCACCTTTTGGTTGCACCGCTTGGTTTTGTAGTCCCCGTAGATAAGTCCTTTAATCTCCCTGAAATGTTCTTCAGGGTAGCGTTTGAGGCTCCTGAATCAGACTCCATCTCGTTGTTAGATTCTGGTGCCTTAATTGTTGACTCAGACGAGTCAGATGATGAGTTGCCATCCTTATTGGGTGCAGGATGACTTAGGGGTATAGGGTTCCCCGAAGGGGCCCACAGGGTTAACTTATAGGAGGGACGACCATTGGGATTCCCATCAGGGCTCACCAACAGTGCCTCCTCCATGGTCAAGGAAATAGGACTGCAAGAGTCCTAGGGTGGTTGGGTTTTTTTGTTTTTTAAAGATTCCATAAAGATCCCAGGAGTGGCTAGGGAAATAAGGGGTCTGCCCATGCAGAGCCTCGCATACATGGGTAAGACTAGGTAAAACCGGAGGTCGCCCTGTATCCGGAGTCTCACCTGTTAGTGACTTCTTACCCTCCGCCCCGCGGATGCGGTCACCATTGGCACAGGGACGCACCGTGATGATCGGAGCAGTTTATCGACCGCCAGGTCTAGATCCGTCATGTTCTGTGCAAACCAGGGGCACCTCGTGGAGGTTATGGCTCTTCACCACGCATGACGGTCTTGGTGTGCGATGGTCACCACCACACACCCTGGGATCACACATCCCTCACCCCCTTGGTCAAGGGAAGTACGATCCGCCCGGCAAACTTACATAAAATTCCCTCTCCTTCGGGATATTTTACACCTACGAACGCGCATGGAAATTGTAGTGCTATGCCAATATCGGATTATTTTGCCGTTGAGATCAAATTGTGTACATGTTAGTCATGCATAACCACAATACCGCCACGCCGTCGTAAGCACCATCATATGCTTCTCCCATTTGCTTGTAAAAATGTAATGGAATATGGATTTCCCATATGATGATGTTCAACTACTGAGCATTTTTAGTAATGATGATTTAATCTCGTTGATCTGAGTGGAATTCCAGTTTTGATTAAATAATAATTTACACTATTTCATGCATTTGCCGCATGTCATTTAATCCCATGAACCTCATGATCGGTTAAATAATCAAAATTCATTGTGTTGATAAATGATTTATTTCTGTTTTCATCGAGATTATTCGTTTATCAGTAAATATTGCAATTTGTAATTCATTACCACTGCTATATCACTGAGCAAAATTATAAAAATTACCGAATATAATTTATAAAAATCTTAGGTACCATTTATCTCTTTAGATATTGTAACTCCAATCGAAGATAAAAAGCATTTATGTATTAAAAACGAAGGAAGAAAAAAAGGAAGGAATGATGAAGGTCATTACTGTCCTGAAGCTCCCTTGTGCAACTGACAAAAGCTGAAGTTGTGTAATGAAAGGAGTGATAGTCAATCTTTGAAGAGCTTCTTGTTTAAGTGGTGAGTTTCTTAGGTTACGTGTTGTTGTGGTTCTTGGTTAAAAATTTAGAATTTACGAGGGTCAGTGGAAATGTTCTTTACAAGATTATATAAAAAACGATCCTCTTTCGGTAATTTGATAACCTAATTCTGCCATACCTAGAGCTGTTCTGTTAATTAGTGTATCCTTCGTTTTCAGCGGCGTGCCTCAACTCCGTATTCCGCTTGTGGAAACCGGTCTGTCACTTGAAGTTTTGTATGTCGCAATATTAACTATATTCATAATGATATATCGTTGCCTATAAAAATCATCAAACATAAATCGAGTCGAAATTCATTTGTTCATCTCTACATTTTCTTAAGTACTCTGAGGCACATGGTGAAGCTATAGTCGTCGAATACATGGAGAGATTGCCTATGTTTGAAGCTGCAGTTGCGTAAGTGTTTCTTTATTTTACTCATTGTAGTTCTTGTCAGCCAAACATTTTAAACTTTCTGCAGGGGTCAGTCTACATTTTCTTTTCTATCAATTAGTAATTTATTTTTTGTGTTTTTTTATACCTCAAGTATCCTTTTCTGCTTTAGATTTATTCAAATATGATGCCACATATCTTCGATAACCATTTCCACGAATGTTCTGACTTAAAAATTTATGACAAGCATTGATGAACTTCTCGGACTTTATAAAAAATTGTTGTTTCACCGAAATGTGAAATTTTGGATTATTAATGCGAATGTATTTTCTTGGGATAATTCTAAGGATGTAATGTTTTCTTTGTATAGCCATGTCAGCATGAGAGGTTCTGCTATAAGAAAAAAACCTGGGTAAGGTTAAAAGATAACGGGTCCGAGTGCTTCAGTACAAACCACTGGCGAATATACTTTTTTTGTTGCCAATTATTATCAAGGGCAATGATTGTGAACTGATTTCATTAATCCTGTTTTGCCTCCGCCCAAAAGTTATCCCAACGTGTGGAAATATTCACCCTGATCAAGTTTTTCCCGGTTGCTAAGGGATGTTTGTAATTAGATCACCTATTCTTTGAGGACTTGTTTATGCTAGTTTGTCTCTAACTTTTCGTATGACTTCTTCATTGGTGAAATCAATTAAGTGATTATCGAGTTTTTACTTTTGGTTAAAAAAAATTTAACTTTGAAACTCCACATAAAGCTATGCTATTGCAAAGTTTATATTTTTCATTTTGATACTTAAAATATTCCATAAAATAAAGCAGGAGGCTCAGTCTTGTTGAAGAGAGTTGTTACATAATAATATTACACGCATCGCAAGGTTATATGGTTTCGCATTAATATTATATCAACATGTTCTATTTTATTCCTTATTACGGTAAATTAAGGTATAGTTAGGCAATTGAAATCAGTCCAAGTGAAGGTTCATTTTGGTTCCTGGCGAAGCCCAAGTCTGGAAACAGTCGTAGTGATTGTTCATCTCTAAAATGCAAGTCGTGTCAGTTTTTTCGTTATCTAATCTTTTTTTTTGTCAAAACTCGAATTTTCTGCGGCACGGACTCTAAACACGCTTATATAATTGTAAATTGCTAACTTGTAGCTTTTATTTTCCTCTCGAAATTTAATTTTATTTAGGAAATACACTTTTGGTTTTCAGCCTTATCTATTCGATGAGATTATCTAACAAGTTTTAAGACTTAAGCATTATAAGGCCCACCATAAGGCTACTCAATCGTTTATCGTCTTTAAAATTCGACAGTTAACTATTCTTGTAAACATATTTTACATTCTTAGACCGAAAATTCATCTTCAGTATGATCAAATAAATGATTTAATGATAGAAAAAAGACTATCGATCATTGGTTGAAATAATATCATGTTTCAAAGAGATGTACGGTTTCCGATCTTCAACCTTCTCCAGGCATTTCCCTAGTATGTCATCATGGTCGGTGATTATCTATGGACGGAGAACTATTTGCACTTGGCTATTCAGTTAGACATCTAAATAATGTTTGTTTTCGCGAGAATCATAAAATGATGAGATGTTCCGTATGCTAACGTACTTCAATGTTGAAATGTACTCGACCTCAGCGTAAAACTGATTTCTACTGAGTATTTGACAAATTTTTTTATAGATTCTAAACCTTAAGCGTCTCTCATTCTTTTTAAGTAATAAACAGCAAAAAATTATCGAAAAATCATACCGGAAATCCATCATGTCGATAAGATTGCCTGTACACAGTTCCGGCACAAAATGAGGAAATTTCGAAGAAGGAATTTGAAACCGCGAATATCAACTTGTGTAAGTGTTATTTATGTTTTCCGTATTACTTTGTTGGTTAAATAGTTTAAAAAATTTTGCGCGTCGAGAATAACAAAGAGAAAAAAAAAACTATTCAAAAAAGTAAATAAAATTAATAAATCACACAGTGATGAGATGTTACCTATGCTAAGATTCTTAAATGTTAAAATGCTCTCGATCTGAGTATAAAAATGAATTATAACCTGTTTTGACTAATGTTTTTATGAATGCTTAACCTTAAGCGTCTCTCTTTCTTTTTAAGGAATAACAAGCAAATAATAAACAAAAAATCATAACATAAATCCATCATGTCGTTAAGATTGTCTGTACACAGTTCTAAAAAAAAGAGAAAATTTCAAAGGAATTTGCAACCGAAAAGATCAACTTGTGTAAGTGCTATTTATGTTTTTTCCGTATCACATTGTTGGTTAAACAGTTTAAAAATTTTTGAAGGTCAATAACCAAATAGAGAAAAGAAATCAACTGTTCAAAATAAGTTCATCAAATTATCAAATAACACAGTGATGAGATGTTACCCATGCTGAAGTTCTTAAATGTTGAAATGCTGTCGATCTGAGTGTGAAACTGAATATTTACTACTTTTTGACTAATTCTTTTATAGGTGTATAGCCTAAAGCGTCTCTTTTCTTTTATAGAAATAAAAAGGAAAAATAAATGAAAAATCATACTGGAAATCCATCATGTCGTTAAGAATGTCTGTACACAGTTACGAAACAAAATGAGGGAACTTCGAAGAAGGAATTTGCTACCGCGAAGATCAACTTGTGTAAGTTCTATTTATGTTTTTCCGTATTACTTTGTTGGTTAAATTTTTTAAATATTTTAGCGCGTCGATAATCAAAAAAATAGAAAAAATCAACTGTTCAAAATAAGTTATCAAATTATCAAATAACATAGTGATGAGATGTTACCCATGCTGAAGTTCTTAAATGTTGAAATGCAGTCGATCTGAGTGTGAAACTGAATATTTAATAGTTTTTGACTAATTCTTTAATAGATGTATAGCCTAAAGCGTCTCTTTTCTTTTACAGGAATAAAAAGAAAAAAAAAACGAAAAATCATACTGGAAATCCATCATGTCTTTAAGATTGTCTGTACACAGTTACGAAAAAAAATGAGGGAACTTCGAAGAAGGAATTTGCAATCGCGAAGATAAACTTGTGTAAGTGCTATTTATGTTTTTCCGTATCACATTGTTGGTTAAATAGTTTAATCATTTTTGAAGGTCAATAACCAAATAGAGAAAATAAATCAACTGTTCAAAATAAGTTATCAAATTATCAAATAACACAGTGATGAGATGTTACCCATTCTGAAGTTCTTAAATGTTGAAATGCTGTCGATCTGAGTGTGAAACTGAATATTTACTAGTTTTTGACAAAATCTTTTATAAATGTATAGCCTAAGGCGTCTCTTTTCTTTTATAGGAATAAAAAGAAAAAATAAACTAAAAATCATCCTGGAAATCCATCGTGTCGTTAAGATTGTCTGTACACAGTTACGAAAAAAAATGAGGGAACTTCGAAGAAGGAATTTGCAACCGCGAAGATCAACTTGTGTAAGTGCTATTTATGTTTTTCCGTATTACATTGTTGGTTAAATACTTTAAATATTTTAGCGCGTCGATAATCAAAAAAATAGAAAAAATCAACTGTTCAAAATAAGTTATCAAATTATCAAATAACATAGTGATGAGATGTTACCCATGCTGAAGTTCTTAAATGTTGAAATGCTGTCGATCTGAGTGTGAAACAGAATATTTACTAGTTGTTGACTAATTCTTTTATAGATGTATAACCTAAAGCGTCTCTTTTCTTTTATAATAATAAAAAGAAAAAATAAACGAAAAATCATACTGGAAATCCATCATGTCTTTAGGATTGTCTGTACACAGTTACGAAAAAAAATGAGGGAACTTCGAAGAAGGAATTTGCAATCGCGAAGATAAACTTGTGTAAGTGCTATTTATGTTTTTCCGTATCACATTGTTGGTTAAATAGTTTAATCATTTTTGAAGGTCAATAACCAAATAGAGAAAATAAATCAACTGTTCAAAATAAGTTATCAAATTATCAAATAACACAGTGATGAGATGTTACCCATGCTGAAGTTCTTAAATGTTGAAATGCTGTCGATCTGAGTGTGAAACTGAATATTTACTAGTTTTTGATTAATTCTTATATAGATGTATAGCCTAAAGCGTCTCTTTTCTGTTATAGGAATAAAAAGAAAAAATAAACGTTAATTTAACTGGAAATCCATCATGTCTTTAAGATTTTCTGTACACAGTTACGAAAAAAATGAGGGAACTTCGAAGAAGGAAATACCAACCGCGAAGATCAACTTGTGTAAGTGCTATTTATTTTTTTCCGTATTACTTGGTTGTTTAAAAATAGTTTAAATATTTTAGCGCGTCGATAATCAAAATTAGAAAAAATCAACTGTACAAATTAAGTTATCAAATTATCAAATTTCACAGTGATGTAATGTTTCCTATGCAGAGGATATTAAATCTTGAAATGCTCTCGATCTGAGTGTGAAAATGAATTTCAACCAGTTTTTGACAAATTTTTTTATTGATGCTTAACCTAAAGCGTCTCTTTTATTAAGGAATAAAAAAAAATAATTACGAAAAATCATACGGGAAATCCATCATGTCGTTAAGATTGTCTATACACAGTTCCGTAAAAAAATGAGGAAATTTCGAAGAAGGAATTTGCAACCTTGAAGATCAACTTGTGTAAGTGCTATTTATGTTTTTCCGCATCACATTGTTGGTTAAATAGTTTAATCATTTTTGAAGGTCAAAACCCAAATAGAGAAAAGAAATCAACTGTTCAAAATAAGTTCATCAAATTATCAAATAACATAGTGATGAGATGTTACCCATGCTGAAGTTCTTAAATGTTGAAATGCTGTCGATCTGAGTGTAAAACTGAATATTTTCTAGTTTTTGACTAATTCTTTAATAGATGTATAGCCTAAAGCGTCTCTTTTCTTTTATAGGAATAAAAAGAAAAAATAAACGAAAAATCATACCCGAAATCCATCATGTCGTTAAGATTGTCTGTACACAGTTACGAAACAAAATGAGGGAACTTCGAAGACGGAATTTGCTACCGCGAAGATCAACTTGTGTATGTGCTATTTATATTTTTCCGTATTACTTTGTTGGTTACATAGTGTAATCATTTTTGAAGGTCAATAAACAAATAGAGAAAAGGAATCAACTGTTCAAAATAAGTTCATCAAATTATCAAATAACACAGAGATAAGATGTTTCCCATGCTGAAGTTATTAAATGTTGAAATGCTGTCGATCTGAGTGTGAAACTGTATATTTACTAGTTTTTGAATAATTCTCATATAGATGTATAGCCTAAAGCGTCTCTTTACTTTTATAGGAATAAAAAGAAAAAATAAACGAAAAATCATACTGGAAATCCATCATGTCTTTAAGATTGTCTGTACACAGTTACGAAAAATAATGAGGGAACTTCGAAGAAGGAATTTGCAACCGCGAAGATCAACTTGTGTAGGTGCTATTTATGTTTTTCCGTATTACTTGGTTGTTTAAAAATGGTTTAAATATTTTAGCGCGTCGATAGTCAAAAAAAGAAAAAAACAACTGTACAAATTAAGTTATCAAATTATCAAATTTCACAGTGATGTAATGTTTCCTATTCAGAGGATGTTAAATCTTGAAATGCTCTCTGTTGATCTTGAAATAATCTGCTGAGGTTCTTAAATGTTTAAATTCTCTTGACCTGAGTGTGAAACTGAATTTTAACCAGTTTTTGACAAATGTTTTTATGGATGCTTAACCTAAAGCATCTCTCTTTCTTTTTAAGGAATAAAAAGAAAACAAAAATAAACGAAGAATCATTACGGAAGACCGTCATGTACTTAGGTATGTTTGTACATAGTTCCGAAACAAAATGAGGAAATTTCAAAGAAGGAATTTTGAACCGCGAAGTTCAACTAGTGAAAGTGTTATTTATAATTTTTCGTATTACCTTGTTAATTAAATAGCTCAAGTATTTGCTCGTCGAGGATCAAAAAGAGAAAAAATTCAACTTTTCAAAATAAGTTAATCAAAATTTCAAATCACAGTGATAAGATGTTACCTTTGTTGAGATTCTTAAATGTTGAAAGGCTCTCGATCTGAGTGTAAAACTGAATTTTAACCAGTCTTTGACTAATGTTTTCATGGATGCTTAACCTTCATTTATTTCTCTTTCTTTTAAGTAATAAAAAGCGAAAAATAAACGAAAAATCATTCTGGAATTCCATTATGTCGTTATGATTGTCCTTACACAGTTCCGAAACAAAATGATGAAATTTCGAAGAAGGAATTAGCAAACTCGAAGATCAACTTGTGTAAGTGTTATTTATGTTTTTCCGTATTACATTGTTGGTTAAATATATTATTAATTTTCCGCGTCGAGGATCAAAAGGAGAAAAAAATCAACTGTTCAAAATAACTTAATCAAATTATAAAAACACAGTGATGAGAGTTTTACTACGCTGAGGTTCTTTAATGTTGAATTTGTCTCGATCTGAGTGTGAAACTGAATTATATTTACTTTTTTACAAATGGTTTTATAGATGTATAGCCTAAAAGGTCGCTATTTATTTTAAGGAATAAAAAGAAAATAAAACGAAAAATCATTAGAGAAAACCATCATGTCGTTAAGTATGTCGGTACATAGTTCCGAAACAAATTGAGGGAACTTCGAAGATGGAATTTGCAACCGCGAAAATCAACTTGTGTAAGTGCTATTTATGTTTTTCCGTATCACTTTGTGGGTTAAATAGTTTAAACATTTTTTAAGGTCAATAACCAAATAGAGAAAAGAAATCAACTGTTCAAAATAAGTTCATCAAATTATCAAATAACATAGTGATGAGATGTTACCCATGCTGAAGTTCTTAAATGTTGAAATGCTGTCGATCTGAGTGTGAAACAGAATATTTACTAGTTTTTGACTAATTCTTTTATAGGTGTATAGCCTAAAGCGTCTCTTTTCTTTTATAGAAATAAAAAGAAAAAATAAATGAAAAATCATACTGGAAATCCATCATGTCGTTAAGATTGTCTGTACACAGTTACGAAACAAAATGAGGGAACTTCGAAGAAGGAATTTGCAACCGCGAAGATCAACTTGTGTAAGTGCTATTTATGTTTTTCCGTATTACTTTGTTGGTTAAATAGTTTAAATATTTTAGCGCGTCGATAATCAAAAAAATAGAAAAAATCAACTGTTCAAAATAAGTTATCAAATTATCAAATAACATAGTGAAGAGATGTTACCCATGCTGAAGTTCTTAAATGTTGAAATAATGTCGATCTGAGTGTGAAACAGAATATTTACTAGTTGTTGACTAATTCTTTTATAGATGTATAGCCTAAAGCGTCTCTTTTCTTTTATAGGAATAAAAAGAAAAAATAAACGAAAAATCATACTGGAAATCCATCATGTCTTTAGGATTGTCTGTACACAGTTACGAAAAAAAATGAGGGAACTTCGAAGAAGGAATTTGCAATCGCGAAGATAAACTTGTGTAAGTGCTATTTATGTTTTTCCGTATCACATTGTTGGTTAAATAGTTTAATCATTTTTGAAGGTCAATAACCAAATAGAGAAAATAAATCAACTGTTCAAAATAAGTTATCAAATTATCAAATAACACAGTGATGAGATGTTACCCATGCTGAAGTTCTTAAATGTTGAAATGCTGTCGATCTGAGTGTGAAACTGAATATTTACTAGTTTTTGACAAAATCTTTTATAAATGTATAGCCTAAAGCGTCTCTTTTCTTTTATAGGAATAAAAAGAAAAAATAAACTAAAAATCATCCTGGAAATCCATCGTGTCGTTAAGATTGTCTGTACACAGTTACGAAACAAAATGAGGGAAATTCGAAGACGGAATTTGCTACCGCGAAGATCAACTTGTGTAAGTGCTATTTATTTTTTTCCGTATTACTTTGTTGGTTAAATAGTTTAAATATTTTAGCGCGTCGATACTCAAAAAAAGAGAAAAAATCAACTGTTCAAAATGAGTTATCAAATTATCAAATAACAAAGTGATGAGATGTTACCCATGCTGAAGTTCTTAAATGTTGAAATGCTGTCGATCTGAGTGTGAAACTGAATATTTACTAGTTTTTGACTAATTCTTTTATAGATGTATAGCCTAAAGCGTCTCTTTTCTTTTATAGGAATAAAAAGAAAAAATAAACGAAAAATCATACTGGAATTCCATCATGTCTTTAAGATTGTCTGTACACATTTACGAAAAAAAATGAGGGAACTTCGAAGAAGGAATTTGCAACCGCGAAGATCAACTTGTGTAAGTGCTATTTATATTTTTCCGTATTACTTTGTTGGTTAAATACTTTAAATATTTTAGTTTATTTCATTAAGTTTAGTTTTAGAGCCCATTAAGAAAAAACTATTCCATTTCAGGGCTCTTAAACTTATGCCCGATCTATACCAACAATCGAATATGTATGAAAGAGACCATACAAAATATATATCTTACTAGAAGCCGATGAAGAAACAATGGCGTACGCTACAATTGAGTCAGTCATTATTAATAAGTTATGGTTTGGAATGCGATTCGGTGGTCCTGAAGTGGTTATGCCATTGAGCATATGGTAAAGTGTCCAGAAATTTATTCCCTCTCTTCTATTTTCCAAGGGTAGATCATGTTAGATTAACATCACCAAATAATAATTGAAAAGATAACCTAGCGAAATTCATCTCTTCCTTTTCTGATGCACCTGACGAAGCTTAATTCGTTGAATGCCAAGAGTGATTTCCAATGTTTGGAACTGCTTTCGTGTTATTATATGCTACTTTTTCTAACTCCTTGTAGTGCATCTTGGTTAAACATTTTAAATTTAATGCAGGGGTCATTCATCTTGTCATTTTATAATAATCAATTATATTTTTGTTGTGTTCTTTGTACATCTATTTTTTTTCTGCATTAGAATTCTTCAAGTGTAACGTAATATTTATTCTATAACCGTATCGACGAATTTTTTGCATCTTTAAAATTATATATAACGGAGATGAAGGACTACGGCTTGATGATAAATTTATGGTTCGCTGAAGTGCTTAATTTTGGTTTTCTGGACAAATTGTCTTTCCTAGTGTATCCTAAAAAACAGTGATTTCTTTTTTAAGCTTTATCCTTGCGTGTGGTGCTGAGTGCAGGCTATCGGTATTCAAGTATTATTTGGTTCTCGGGCAAAGCCAATCGATCACAATTTCATGTGTATGTGAAACTCATGGAAATGTAATGGGTTGGTTTTTAACGAGACCTTATAGTGTCGTTGCTGTGAAGAACTTTGAAGAGGTGTCCTGCCTTTTGGAGGTGAAATGGAAATCATTAAACCTGATTGTAAAACTATCAATTGGTATCGTTTTCTTTTGTTTTGAGTTTTGTGAAGTCTATTTTGTATTATTATTATATAGTCGCCGGAATGACTTCGTGATAAGCGTGCTTTGTGAATCATAAACAACTAATTTTGCATATTCTGATAAGTTTTCCGCTTTAGACATGAATTCCTTAGATTCATGTGGATCTAAGAAATTCATGGTGTGTAGCTGAACTGCTATTTTAGTTGACCGCAGTAAAAAGGCGAATCGGTATACCTCTGTAATCAATGCCAATTATTATGTTATTTTCTGACATTCTTATGTCTTCTATTCTTCATGAATTCTAATTAGGTCTTATCGAGTCTTCTTTTGACCAATCTTTCAAGGTTTTAATATACCTTTTTAACATTAAATGATCCGCCTCGAGTACTTTTCGAAATTCAATTTCCTTTAGTTGGTCATTAGAAACATAAACAGTTATGCATAGCTTATTTAAAAGTCACCGTTTCGTTATTTAAAAAAATATTTTAGTGGATACCAAAGATCAGTATTCAAATGATGGCATTTATTATCACTTGGATTTTGGGTTTTAAGGATGCTGTAGTTTTTCACCGTTGCTTTTATGTCATAGGCTATCTCGTGTCAGCCGTTCAAGCCAGTTCTGGAATAAATGGTGAATATCCAATAATATTTGGATATTTGTAGTTTCTTAGGTTTTCGCTGGCAGATAATGAAAATAAATGGTATGATGTTGATTTCACTGTTCATGACAGAAGAAACTGGAAAATAGACCTTGTTAAATCAGCAGAAATAATAATTTCATCAAGATGAAAATTTAGAATATTCCTTCGTCTTCTGAACTTTCGCTTATTAATTTTCATCGTTAATGGAATTCCTATTGATATTTGAAGACTTGATTTTGAATTTCGAGAATGTATAATTTAGATTTCGCGGATCGCAGGCATAATCAAATGATAATGTCTTTCTTTGGAAATCTATCTTTGGAAATATGAGAATGTCTAAAGTACTATAATGTCAACAGGGCAGATCAGTGGTCTATGAACAACTTTGATAGTAAAATCCACAGCTTCAGGCTCACCTTTGTAGAACCTTTATATATGAATTTCAATTATGTTTACTTTTCTACACTTTTTTTAAAAAAACAACGCGTTTCACCAATTTTTTGCATCTTTAGGTGTACCCATTGGCACATGACGATGACGATTGATGCGATGACGATGACCTGACGATGTCGATGAAGATTGGTGAAACGCGTTGTGTTTAAAAAAATAAAAAGAGTAGATAGGAACAAAACGAAACAAATGATTTTGGTTAATGCCTCAAAAAAGGTTCAATTCATATCTTCTTGTCCTGAAATTCATTTGTACACCTGGGGAAGCTATAGTCTTACAATGTAAGGAGTGATGGTCCATCTTTGACGAGCTTATCGTAAAATTTCCAAATATTTCTTCCCTCTAGGCTATTTTACAAGGGTAAATGATGTTAGATAAATATCAACAAATAATAATTGAAAAAATAACCTAGCGAAATTCATCTCTTCCTTTTCTGATGCACCTGACAAAGCTTAATTCGTTGAATGCCAAGAGTGATTTCCATTGTTTGGAACTGCTTTCGTGTTATTATATGATACTTTTTCTAACTCCTTGAAGTGCATCTTGGTAAAACATTTTAAATTTAATGCAGGGGTCATTCATCTTGTCATTTTATAATAATCAATTATATTTTTGTTGTGTTCTTTGAACATCTATTTTTTTCTGCATTAGAATTCTTCAAGTGTAACGTAATATTTATTGTATAACCGTCTCGACGAATTTTCTGCATATTTAAAATTATATAATACGCAGAAATAAATGACTCGGGCTTGATGATAAATTTTTAATTTCGCTGAAGTGCTTAATTTTGGTTTTCTGGACAAATTGTCTTTCCTAGAGTATCCTAAAAAACAGTGATTTCTTTTTTAAGCTTTATCCTTGCGTGTGGTGTTTAGTGCAGGCTATCGGTATTCAAGTATTATTTGGTTCTCGGGCAAAGCCAATCAATCACATTTTCATGTGTATGCGAAACTCATGGCAATGTAATGGGTTGGTTTTCAACGAGACCTTATAGTATCGTTCCAATGAAGAAGTTTGAAGAGGTGTCCTGCCTTTTGGAGGTGAAATGGAAATCATTAAACTTGATTGTAAAACTATCAATTGGTATCGTTTTCTTTTGTTTTGAGTTTTGTAAATATTATTGTGTATTATTATTATACAGTCGCCGGAATGTCCTCGTGATTAGCGTGCTATGTGAATGACAAACAACTTATTTCGCTCATCCTGATAGGTTTTCCGCTTTAGATGTGAATTCCTTAGATTTCTTGTGGATCTAAGAAGTTCATGGTGTGTAGCTGAACTGCTAATTTAGTTGACCGCAGTAAAAAGGCGAATCGGTATACCTCTGTAATCAATGCCATTTATTATGTTATTTTCTGACATTCATGTCAGAAAGTAACATATTAACAAAACTTTCTTCAGGAATTCTAATTAGGTCTCATCGCTTCTTCTTTTGACCAATTTTTCAAGGTTTTAATATATTTTTCAACATTAAATGATCCGCCTTGAGTACTTTTCATGATTCAATTTCCTTTAGTTAGTCTTTAGAAACACGTAAACAGTTACACATAGCTAATTTAAAAGTCACCGTTTCACCAAAAAAGCAAAATTATTAATTTTTTAATTACTATATTCGCTCAGTGTAACTGAATGAGGATAGTAACTAGATTGAATTTTTGCTTGTATTGGGCAAGGAGAGATAGTGTTGAAGATGAAGGGAAAGTTTGGCAAAAATAATTTACCTTTTTAAAAATCTTCGCGCACCTGAGGGTCGACTAATGACGAGATGGCAATGGGTTCAATGTAGCTGTGAAGTTTATGTTTGGAAATGGTAAGCATTCATTGTTGTGTAACTTACGCGTCAGTCCAAATTTCGGATACATGTTTTTATTTATTGGTTATTATTTACAATGCCACTCTTTTCTTCTTTCTATTGACAAAAAGGACATATTTTTGGTAAGAAAGTGAACTTGAAATCCTTAGATTTCTGAAGATCCTATACACAGATAACGGAGCTACCATATCGAAACCATGTGAGGAGATTGACATGAAGGAATATGCTGGTGTGAAAATCAACTTCTGTGTTATTATTGCATTTCCGTAAATACTTGGGCAAACAATTATTATATTCTTTCCCTCTTTCACGGATTGTAATGAAATTGCAATAATGACTAAAATGGCAGTGAAGGAATATTGATCCTTGAAGATTATCTTATGCAAGTTATTTTCACGAATTACCATAATCATTTGTCGTGTAAGCAGATTTCATATTATTACCCCTTGATATTTTTTAGTATTATTTTTGCTTGAATAAATGTCCGAAAAATTGCGAAAACAATGTATGAAAGATGCTAAATTTGAAATACCTGAATTTACTTTCATGGTAGAGAATGGAAAAAATATTTAAACACAAACTGATATTCCTTCATGCCTGAAGAACTTGCACCAAATTGAAGCAAAATAAGGAAATTTCAATGAAGGAATATGCAGGCAAGAAGACCAATTTGGGTAAGTGATAATGATATACATCCGTATTTTATCATTACCTAGTGTATTATTCTATCGTAGATTTTTCTGCACTTTTAATTACTTTATTTTTAATGAGATTATTGATATTTACTAGCATTAGACTATAATTAGTAAGCAATTTTGGTAAATGATGTGCCTTAAACTTAGAGACAAAATATTCTTTTCCAGGTAGAGGACCGCATACCTTGATCAAGAAACTTAACTAGAAAGCCCTCTCTACAGGAAAATATTAAACCTGCGAAGCGTAATGAGATTGCAATACAGGACTGCAGCTATGATGATCGAGTAGTGTAAGTGTTAATTTTTCACTTTTTCATTTTTTGGTTTTCTGAAAATAATAGTATCTGAAATGGAAATTAATAAAAAAAGTATTTTAATCTGAAAATTTTAAAATTTTATGCAAAATACCTGTAAAAACCCTTCAGTTCAATAATATCTTACTTTGAATAACCGTAGCCAACGTAAATATTTTCTAGATGCTAAAGCATTTTACTTCAGATGTGAGTACGAGTCATTTACAGTTGCAATTTTCCTGTGCAGTCTTCTGTGATTCTGCCATTTTCTATGCACTACCGAGTAATTTCTCTGGCATCGTTGGTACACTGATTTGTTGTTGACGGTAATTTGAAAGAAAGAGTAAAGTTATTACGTCACCTCCGTAGTGGTAGATAAATATCATCGTATATGTATGAAAAAAATAACTGCTTAGGCATCATGATGTTTAACTTGATAACCGTAACTTATAAGATATTTTTACCATAACATAAAAATGACATTGATTATATTCATATGCTGACAGGTAATGGAACTGTTTGATATTAATAGCTTAAACATGTTTTGACGGGGATTTCTATGTTTTGTAAGTCATGCTAGAAATCAATTTATCTATCGTCATGTGCGTTTAAACGTCCGTGTGTGTTTAGGACTTTTATTTTAAGGAGAGTTGACGATGAGTGCAACAAATTTGATTACGGAGTCAATTACGACTCAGCTGTATCATGCACTCAATTATAGCTTGAATACGTTTTGACGGGGATTACTTTGTTTGTAAGTTTTGCCAGAAAAACAATTTATTTATTGTCATGTGCATGTAAACCTCCGTGCGTGTTAAGGGCCTTTTTTTTCAGGAGAGTTGACGATGAGTGCAACAAATTCGATTGCGGAGTCAATTACAGCTCAACTGTATCATGCACTCAATCATAGCTTAACTACGTTTTGACGGAGATTTCTGTTTTAAAGTCATGACAGAGAATGATTCATCCGTAGTCATGTGCGTGTAAACCTCCGTGTGGGTTAAGGGCTTTTAATTTCAGGAAAGTTGACGAGGAGTGCCACAAATTTGATTGCGGAGTCAATTACATAAAGAACGAGTAAGGGTGCACACTCTTCCCGGAACATAAACATCAGAAAAAGCAGTTTCTCAACAGAAAAAATTATTCATTGACACCAATGCTTTAAGGTGTGTATTTGCTTAGGTATGGATGAAATTCTCTTTCATGTTGTGTCTATTGTATGCCTCGGGTCTGACTTATAGGTTTCATAGGTCTTAAAATCCAAACTCATCGCGTGATATTCGTATGGCGGTTATAGTATCACATCGTCAAGAAATGTCCTTCAAATTTTATAATACTGAGCGGCTTTCCCAGAATGTCGTGGACGTGTAATGGGACGTGGAATGGGAAGGAAACTACAGTTCAAAGTGAACAATACAATGCCCAGCACGATTTCTAATTGCACGAATGACGAATGCTTAGAAACGAGCTAAGAAATACTTAAACTCGTTTAACGAAAAATATGCAATTAGCATAGCTTTGATTAATTACACCGATGCCAGGCATATCTACTTCAAATATGCTACGTACGCACAACGACCGTGGATCGTAGCCAGATGAAAGGCCAAGGATCGTGGCCAGGTGTCCTCCGTGCTTGTGTTGCCGTCTATTATTTCTCAAAACGTAATAAAATATACACTCCGATGAAGATTTTGCGTAGCCTCGCCTCGAAGATTGCCTCTAACTAGTCACCTTTTTTGTTTGTAGTGCTAAAAGTTAGCAGACTTCGTAGGTTTACATTGATATCTTTCTCATAATTCGATAATGTATCCACTTCTTCTAACAAGTATATTAAGGATTTCCTTCCGTTTAGGTCTGAGCAATTCATTTAAAATGAAATGTGAATTATCATCCTCTCCTCCATTTTCACTGGTAAGCTATTTAGCTCTTTCATTTTTATGCAACCCTTTTATGCAGTTATAACGTTGTATCTTTTTGTCTCGGAAATTATGGCATCGTAAGTAATGATATGAGGGAGGAAAGAATGTTAATGCGCATCAGTCCGTTGGAAGCAATTTTAAATAATAAATCTTGTATTGCATATTATTTTGTTCAGCATTATTCATTCTATCCTTGGGAGACAACATGTTTTTTACAAAAGAAAAATTCAATGAAATATGAATTTGCTCAATAATGATAAACACCATCTTAGCATATCTTGTAGTGCTGACCTATTGGAGATAATCGGAGTGCATATCCTTTTGGTTGCATAATATATTCAGTGGTGCCCATAGTCTAGTGTTCCTAACACCCGTCGCATGTGAGCTCTAATGTGATTCGTTCTATCACCCAATATTATTATTCTAATGAATGATTTTCCTTCCAAGGCCTCAAGTATAAGTAACTACGTAAATATGAAAAATGAAATGTAATTGTTCGTTAACCGTCTTTTACCATTAGAACTCCACGAAATCTCACGACGAATATTGTCCATGTACCAGTTTTCTGTCTTTACCAGTGTTATAATGCGTTCGTTGTCATTCGTCCTCATTGTTAGTGAACTCACATTTTCGAATTTTTACTTAATAATAAATAAGGAGGTCATAGTCTTTGTTTCCGATTCATTTTAGTAGCGTAGTTTTCGTGTTTTTACATGACCGGGGAGAGGTTTTGAAGTTGCCCGTATTTTCAAGAATATTCTGAAGATAATCCGCTCTAAAATTCATTTTTTTACGAGTGGATGAGGAAGAAATATTAACGTAGAAACGCCTGAATTCTTTCTAATTAACATTGTGAGGAATAAAACAAATACAATGAAACATAGCAAAAATTATTCTTTCAATATCAAGATTAATGTCCAGGGAGTGCTGAACAAGGATTCATTTAGTGAACATTCTAATGCGAGTGGTTCTTTTTCAATCGTTGACAAGTATTTATCGTGATGTAATGTAGAAATATGGCAAATATATAGTCATTTTTCGATAGCACGGCCAGAGCTTTGTATTAATGGAGATGAGAATATATCTGTTGGCATTCAAATCAATATACATAAGTAAACAATTGTCACATAAACATGTAATTATTCGTATAAAATAATGCTAATCGGTTATAAAATGCTTATAAATAATGTATTTGTGAAGAAAACGAAATCATTCCATCATCCCGGAGAGGTCCAATCAACCGTAATCGTTCCTTATGTGTACCTTTTTGTTAACGTTTCCACTAATAAGAAGAAATCACGTTTTAATTCCATTACTTCAAGTTGAAAATAAACGGTCATAAAAGTTTTAAAGATTCGATTGAAAAATATTTAATAAAATATTCCCCTAGAACCCTAAAGAAGGCCCAAATGACCCCTCCCGTCCTTCAGGTATTAACACTAATAATGTTGAATTGCTAAAATAGCTGACAGTTTCCTTTTAATTACCTAGAATTAACAAGACTTCTGGTCTCTTTGATCTCAGTAAGTAACAATTGGATAAAGACACTCCTTATTACGATGGTTTTTTTGTGTTTGTAATGTTCGCTGTACGGTCGTACCAGTAGGAATAGACGTTAATTTGACTCAGGTCTGTGATGTATGATTCCTAAATTGCGATCCCATCATCATCGCCGCTTCAAGGGAAATGACCAAATTATACCAAACGATCGAATTATAAACGAATATTCCATAGTTATATCGTTAAACGGGAACCTGCCTATCAATTTTGCATTTTCGCATCCATTATTGTTTATTTCGAGATATCATTATTCTTTTCAATAGCTTATCGCTGGTCATAGATAGAGAGAGGATATGTAGAAAGAAAGCAAAAATTACCGTCAATACGGATATAATGCAGAATTAAAAAGGAAAGTTGAGGTGATTTTATTTCCAGGCGTCGATTTTCGTATTAGTGTGTTTTACTCGGGGAGCGTTTTTTTGTAGAGCAACCTTGAGAATATCCACCAAGTGTAATTTACTTAATGCTAAGTAGTCTCACGTAGATATGTTCGACGCGACCATCAGGGTATTTACATTATCGCGTCAGCTACTCAGGTATGTGATGAATGATTCCTGAATTTCCATCACATCATCATGGCCGCTTGAAGAGAAATAACATAATTTTACTGAAGGATCTAAACATCAAGGTTATTCCATAGTTATATCGTAATGCGATAACTTACCAAACAAATTTGGATTGTCACTTCTATTATTGATAGTTTCATTATATCAAAATTATTTTCCATAACTTATCGCTGTACATAGATAGAGAATACATAGAAAGAAAGCAAAAATTACCTTCAATACGGATATGAGACGCTGATATCGAGGAAAGTTGAGGTGATTGTATTTCCAGGTACTTGTGCCGTTTTTTATATCAGTGTGTTTTACTCGGGGAGCATTTTTTATAGAGCTACCTTGGGAATATCCACCATGTGTAATTTAATAAATGCTAAATAGTTTGACGTAGATGTGTTCGACGCGAAAGGGGGACTTCGAGGGAAATTTCATCCGCGAAGAGAGCAGTGGCCACCGCGCACTATAATGGAAATAGGGAAATGGTATTATTAATATGTTTTCTTAATGGATAATATTCTAATTTAATATGCCCCTAAATTGATCGCAGAACTAACCCTTTTTAGAATGAGTGGGAGAGGGACCCTCTACTTCTCTAAATACTACACTTACTATTTGAATCCATATTTCCTCAAGAGCAAAAAAATTGAGCCGAATTGAAAAAGATGTATTACTTTTGCTTTCTCAGGCCTATATTGGGGTTTGTTTAAAATTATATTTTTAATGCGAAGAACGTAGTTGTTGTTGACATAAGGACATTCGGAAAACAGAAGATTACATTGAAATGTTATGTTTTACAAGCTACAAAATATTGCTCAATAGTGGGTGTGACCATATCAAAAACTGCTGAGATGAATTGCTGTGAAGTCCTGTTTACATTAATCAGGATGTATATATGCACGTGGTCAAGAACTCAAATTTGATTTGGAAATCAGTCTGAATGCGCCGTTAGTACAACTTATTACTACTCCTAGGGGTTAAGTCCCCTCTCGGATTTCGTATCGTATATGCTTTAAAAATAACATTATATTATTATAATCAATGGATGGCAGGAATAGGAGTGGGATGATGGTTTTTTAATCAAAATGCATGATTAATGAGAAAAGACATGACTACGACTAAAAAGTTATTTTAGGACGCTTTGCTTGGCGATTGGAGATGTGCGACAAAAGTTGAACAATTTGAGCGTTTTTAAAAGAAATATTTATTTCAGCCTCTTCTCAAGTAAAATATTTGCATGGAAACCAACACCTTTGGGGCATGAAGTCATGAAGGCAGTTGGGTTTTCCTCCCATAGTTCTAGTTGCGTGACGTAAATAAAAACTGCCTTTATTTTTTTCCGGGTTGCTGGGAGATATTTAAATATATAGCGCTAGTCAGGCCTCTTAGTCTTAGTCTCAGTCATGTAGAAAAGTACCATATTTGGTGTCTCATACTTATTTCTGTGCCTGCATTAACTAGTGATGACTTTATTTCCCACTTCAACGAGCAGTAGAGTATTGTAAGAAAATATAATTTAATTTCGCAATTAATATTTTTTTTCAGAAAAAATTTCATGGAATGAGAATTTTCCATGACAGTATAGGATGGTGGATACTTGTGCTGGGCGGGTTGAGAGTTAATGGGTCACAGTGATACATTATATGCATATCACTGTGCCCATTACCTCCTGATCTGCACATGCAAAACCAACGGCAATTTGACCCTCTACAATGGAAATTCACCACTCGCATGAAAAATTTTAAAGGTATTCCTAATCCATCTAGCCTATATTTAACCCATGTATATGTACTATCGACAAAAAGTTGAATTAATCGCGGGGGCAAAATAAATACCCTTTACTTGTTTCTCCAGGTTGGAGAAAAAATAGAAGTATATATATCGCTTGTCAGGTGTATTCCACGAAAGGTAAATAATGTTAAAAGTTACCAAAGTGGCTCCTTTTCCATAAATTATATGCATTATCTGCGAATGGCATAGTATTATTATTTAAGTGAGAAATAGCGCGTTTAAAAAAAATAATTTATTTTTCAGGGGCAAATATTGTTTATAGTTGTTGTTATTTTAATTGTTTCCCCATCAGAATGTGTGGTACTGCGATGTTGGAACATATTTTGTGTATGGGAGAGATTTTAAGAATCCCAGTGATTCGTTAGTTATCACTTGATGCATTAGCACATGCCTTGCGCAAGCAATACTACCGAAAACTTTCCTCTCGACAATGGAAATTAATCGCTGGCATGTGAATTTTTAAGGCGTACCTATTATGAATTTATATCCAGTCATTAAAATGTATTTTACGAGTTTAATCATATATGTATACCTTTTCGAAATGTTTGTCTTTCTTTTTGAGTGGTTAAACTCAAATATTGATTCAGCTTGTGACAAAACTTATGGCTCCGGTCTGTCTTCCTGTCCTGTCTGTCTGATTTCCTAAAGGCGGATCGTGGTCTATATTTATTTATTTATTTATTTATTTATTTATTTACTTACAAATATATATATGATAAGAAATGAAGGCGATGATATTATTTACTTATTCTTGCCTTCGACTGTCTCTGTTTACTCGTCGCGTAAGCATAAGGTTTATATTAAACTTTTGTTTTGGGTTGAAAATAATTAGAATTTATCATAGTTGTTAGGGTAAATGTTCTTTCCCTGTAGTCAATGCCATTGATTATGTTATTTTCTATGAAAGCCACGGTATAATTCATCGCTGTGCTCTCTATTTTCTCTGTGCACTGGGCGAAGCTTAAGCATTGAATTATTGGCGTTCATTGGCGTTCGGATTTCTGCATCTGTTCCTGCAGCAATGTCGCGATCTTATCACATGCTGGGCGGGTAGAGATCCTCTGTTCCCAGCGTGGTTTAACAAAAACACTGGGTTCATTTGGTCTCAACTTGACTATGTCATGCAAACATCAGAAATACAGAATAGGACAGACTGTGACTACCTAGGCAATCGCTCCCATCATACTGTCTATTTAGAAAAAAAAACTTAGGCTAAAAAGCAAATAGGCCAAATGACTCCCAGTCGTTAAATCTAAATGAATAAGTTCAATATGTCTTGAGTTTTGGCTAGAATTAATGTACTCCTGCCTTTATCCGAAGCATTTTATTCGTGGTTTAACAAAAGCACTGGATGAATATGATCTCAAGTCGACCATATATGCGTCGAAAATTCGGATTTGGATGGCCAGTGACTCAGGATTTTTATGTGACTACCGTGGATAATTGTGAGTAAAAAGTAAAACCATTCCCGGTTTTTTCTGGCATTATATGTCTACTCACGTGCTGATGTTTCACGTTTCGCTTCAAGGTAATACAGTGATTGGCTCTGAGGTTGATTTTAAAGCTTCTCAGAGCCTTTCTCTGTGTTACTGGAAATGCGAACAAATCATCGAGGACTCCTTGAGGTCAAGTACGTCTCGTTGCACTGCTAGAAGGGAGAAGGATTGTTCTTTGCTGAATTTGGCCCTTAATTTATTTGGAACTAACATGTTTCTTACAGTTCGTTTATACTTGCGCAGTAGTCGCTCGAGAAGACGTTTGGAACGTGTCGTCAGTGAAATTTAATATGCAATAAGGGGTTTTCCTTGAAACTGCTCGATGCGAAGGGCACTAGGGTTGCAGGGTGCGTAGTGCATAATCAGCTTGTAATAACAATCTCCATTGCCTTATCTAGAGTTTGTTTTGCATAAGAGAAATAAAAGATCGTATCATTTTGATTAAGGTATCGATTTAAACTTTATGGAAATGCTTGATACTTGAAAAAAAAAAAACAAATATTTAAAAAAATAAAAATATTTATAACAGAAACAGACACCAAAATTTATGTTGGCAATTTAGGGGTGGAAAAACGGATGGAGAGGAATTCGTTTGACGTGGGGTGTAGTTAAAAGGAGGGAAAGTTCATGGTGTGTGGTGCGTCTTTAAGCATGAGGCATGGGCGGCATGCAGACTTAAAGGGGAGACCACAGGTGGTGTAAGACCACAGGTGTTGTGAAACCACAGGTGGTGACAGACCATGGCCCTTACGTACTTCATAATGTTTATGATGGGGAATAGTATAAATATAGCACATCGTTGAGAAGAGTATGAACTCATGTTTAATTTATTTATAAATTTAGTCATTCACCAAACAGTGAAGCCTGGGTCCCATATATTCAAATTGGAGAATCTTCAGGCAAAAATCGCTCACGACTATTTCTTCCTCCCACTCACTCCCACCACCCTTAGAGAGTTCTATATGTCCTGCTCTCTGTTTGTGTTGTACCTGGAAAAGTTGATCCTCGATGGAACACATGCAATAAATTTATTTAAGTGGATACCAAAGTTCAGTATTTAAATTTTGGCATATATTTTCCCTTGGAATTTGGGTTTTAAGGATGCTGTAGTTTTTCACCGTTGCTTTTATATCATAAACTATCTTGTGGCAGCCGTTCAAGCCAGTTCAGGAATATGTGGTGAATATCCAATAATTTTTTAGATATATGTAGTTTCTTAGGCTTTCGCCGGCAGATAATGAAAATAAATGGTATGATGTTGATTTCACTGTGGATGACAGAAGAAACTGGAAAGTAGACCTTGTTAAATGAGCAGAAATAATAGTTTCATCAAGATGAAAATTTAGAATATTCCTTCGTCTTCTGAACTTTCGCTTAAAAATTTTCATCGTTAATGGATTTCCCATTGATATTTGAAGACTTGATTTTGAATTTCGAGAATGTGTAATTTACATTTCGCGGATCGCAGGCATAATCAAATGATAATGTCGTTACGCGTGTGTAATTCGTATAAAATCATTTTCCATTCTATATATTTTTCGTAGTAATTCTCCATAACTTAATGGAAAATATTCTCCAATGTGTTTTTTTCAGGTATTGTGTCCAGTACTTCTCCACTTAGTACTTCAGACGCTTCCTATCCTCTGCTGGGTGAGTTGAGGCCCAAGTATATCCCTAGTGATATAATATAGACCACTGGGGAATGCGTGGGTCCTAGCTCGCTCAAGCGCGTGAACTACACTATGAACAACGCCAAACAATTTGAATTTAATGCGTCATAAAGGACAAGATCAGGTGACGTCAATTGTGATTATTTTTGGGAAGTTTTTCTTTTATTATCATATTTTATGTTAAAAATATTCCTAAATTTTAATTTTTCCAGTATCCACACCATGTCTTATAGAAACTACTGCGGTTAGAGTGATTAGCCTTCCTATGAGCTGGATGCCTTAAATCCAATCGTTTATTTTCAGCTTTCTTGCTATAAGAAAATCTTTCTTGATGGACTACTTGGCCGTCAATTTTGTTGGTACATCCATTAACAATTCTCATATGATATTTTTTGTATTTTCAAATTAATCTGGCATAAAACTTATTCTTACTTCTGGCGAGATTACTGTTAGTTTGCTGAAGAAAATACAAAAAATAAAGTCGACTACTTGAATTGTGTTTTTATATATACAGTTTCTTGGCATGCGGGCATATTTCCAGGCAGTAGCGTGGGTAAGCGAAAACAGTGAAATGATTTATTTTTTAAATTTAAAATCTGTTCCTGTGCTGAAAGTCTTTATGCACCTGAAGAATGTGAATCCCTGGGGATAACAATGTGGTGTAGGTGCTAAATATTAAATAAAGCATTTTTATAAGTAGGTTAATTAGAGTAGTATTTGATAGACCACTTGAGTTGAATTATTCAAAATTATTCAATTATTACGTTTTATCAAATATAGGCACATCACTTTAGAAACTATTTTAAGAGATAGCATTCAATATCATCGTATATAGAGAATATGCAAATCTATGGTTGGCATGGTTGACGTTGGCTCCAAAATAAATTTACAAACCTAGAGAGTAAGGTTTCGCAGTGGTTTTTAGATGTTGCTGTGACTTTCGAGTTTTCTTGCGCTCCGAGGATTTTTAGGTCAACTTTTGACTCGCGTTGTAGCGAACGTCTTCAGAGCTTCTTCAGAGCTTCGCGCTCCTTTGCGAGCGAAACATTGAGCGAGAAATGCGCGGAACATGGCTAAACTTGATATTCTCATCAGCATGAAATATTATTAATATTGGCTGTTCGCTAGACTACGCGTAAATGGAAACAGGGATACCACGTATGGATACTACCGTGTGATTAAACGTCATCTTTAAAAAAATATCGCTTTTTGCCCTGTGCTTAATTTCAGTGAAAATTCAGTGTTTAAAATTAGTTTTTAACAGGAAAAATTAAAATAATCCTCTACTTTGTATAATATAAGATATTTCCTGGATATAGCTAAAAAAATTAACACCCCAAGATGGTTTATGTAGATAGTTTGGAATTTTATGGTTTTATTTTGTGATTTTTCGTTATTTTAAGATAGATAGATAAATCGTTAAAACAAAGTTATCATCATAGGTGATGAAAATTACAACTACTCTGACTGTTTGATAGACGCACAAATTGTCAAACATTCTTGATTTTCTCCAATTTTACTTTTATATTGAAATAATATGTGTTTTCTTATAAAACATCCGAAACATGTGTACTCTATGGAAAGCTTTATTCATATTGACTTGAACTTCTTTTGAAGGTGAACTATCGGAAGAATTTGATTTTAAAAGTTGAGTGAAATGCTTCCCTAAAGTGAAGTTTGAAGACCTGATGAAGCATAACGAATTGTGGAAAATGGTCTCTGAAATCTATGAAGCTATTATGTCAATGGGGCGAGTGTTAAGTATTCATTATTGTTTTCTTAGGAAACATTCGAAACATGTATGATCTATGGCAAGCAAAATTCTCAATGACTTGAACTTATTTTGAAGATGAACTCACGGAGGAATGAACCTAGAACTACTCAATTTCAAGGTAGAGAAGAGGAAAAAATTGATATCTCAACTTATCCACAATATGGTGATGAAGAAACACAACAACGAAGCCTAATGAGGACCTATACCTATCAATGAAGAAGTATTCAGCTGCGAAACAAATATAGGTGTCAGTTTTTTTACCTGTAACCTAAATACCTTAACAGCATTATTTTATGATATATTTTACTGTTTTGATAATTACTTTAAACTATGTGGAAATTTGTATTTACCAGCTAAAGTCAATTTATAAGTATTTTAGGTAAAAGACATTTCTGAACCTTGATGACTCTAGCTTCATTTTTAGATAAAAATACGAAAAACTACATCGAATGCCCTCTCGTTCTGAATAAGGCGCAATGAGATTGTGGAAAAGGACTAATGGCGATGAAGGAGTATGCTGAAACGAAGTTAACCTTGTGTAAGTGCTATTTATGTATTACCATATCATATAATAGGGAAAATAATTTTAATATCCTTATGCCCCGCAGTACAAATTGATTGAAAATAAATCACTTAAATTTAAATCCCTCAATGATGAGAATCTACTGATGCTGAGTATCTTAAATGTAGAATTGATCGCCTTATTTGAGAGGGAAGCCGATTTGAAAATCGTATTAGATAAAAACGTTTTACAAGAAGCTGAACCTAGAACTACTTATTTTCAAGGCAGAGAAGAGGAAAAAACTGATATCTCAACTTATCCAGAATATGGAGATGGAACACCACAACGAAGCCTAATGAGGACATATACCTATCACTGAAGATATATTCAGCTACGATGACAAATATAGGTAAGTGTCAGTTTTTTTACCTGTAATATACCTTAACCTAATAATTTTACCATACAGTTTACTGCTTTGATAATTACTTAATACCTAATGTGAAAATTTGTATTTACCAGCAGAAGTCAATTTATAAGTATTTTAGGTAAAAGACATTTCTGAACCTTGATGACCCTAGCTTCATTTTTAGATAAAAATACGAAAAACTACATCGAATGCCCTCTCGTTCTGAATAAGGCGCAATGAGATTGTGGAAAAGGACTAATGGCGATGAAGGAGTATGCTGAAACGAAGTTAACCTTGTGTAAGTGCTATTTATGTATTACCATAATATATAATAGGGAAAATAATTTTAATATCCTTATGCCCCGCAGTACAAATTGATTGAAAATAAATCACTTAAATTTAAATCCCTCAATGATGAGAATCTACTGATGCTGAGTATCTTAAATGTAGAATTGATCGCCTTATTTGAGAGGGAAGCCGATTTGAAAATCGTATTAGATAAAAACGTTTTACAAGAAGCTGAACCTAGAACTACTTATTTTCAAGGCAGAGAAGAGGAAAAAACTGATATCTCAACTTATCCAGAATATGGAGATGGAACACCACAACGAAGCCTAATGAGGACATATACCTATCACTGAAGATATATTCAGCTACGATGACAAATAAAGGTAAGTGTCAGTTTTTTTACCTGTAATATACCTTAACCTAATAATTTTACCATACAGTTTACTGCTTTGATAATTACTTAATACCTAATGTGAAAATTTGTATTTACCAGCTAAAGTCAATTTATAAGTATTTTAGGTAAAAGACATTTCTGAACCTTGATGACCCTAGCTTCATTTTTAGATAAAAATACGAAAAACTACATCGAATGCCCTCTCGTTCTGAATAAGGCGCAATGAAATTGTGGAAAAGGACTAATGGCGATGAAGGAGTATGCTGAAACGAAGTTAACCTTGTGTAAGTGCTATTTATGTATTACCATAATATATAATAGGGAAAATAATTTTAATATCCTTATGCCCCGCAGTACAAATTGATTGAAAATAAATCACTTAAATTTAAATCCCTCAATGATGAGAATCTACTGATGCTGAGTATCTTAAATGTAGAATTGATCGCCTTATTTGAGAGGGAAGCCGATTTGAAAATCGTATTAGATAAAAACGTTTTACAAGAAGCTGAACCTAGAACTACTTATTTTCAAGGCAGAGAAGAGGAAAAAACTGATATCTCAACTTATCCAGAATATGG
Source organism: Pyrrhosoma nymphula (assembly GCA_963573305.1). Taxonomy (NCBI): domain Eukaryota; kingdom Metazoa; phylum Arthropoda; class Insecta; order Odonata; family Coenagrionidae; genus Pyrrhosoma; species Pyrrhosoma nymphula. The sequence goes on along the minus strand of OY754332.1, from coordinate 95,210,274 downwards.
AGATGGAACACCACAACGAAGCCTAATGAGGACATATACCTATCACTGAAGATATATTCAGCTACGATGACAAATAAAGGTAAGTGTCAGTTTTTTTACCTGTAATATACCTTAACCTAATAATTTTATTATACAGTTTACTGCTTTGATAATTACTTAATACCTAATGTGAAAATTTGTATTTACCAGCTAAAGTCAATTTATAAGTATTTTAGGTAAAAGACATTTCTGAACCTTGATGACCCTAGCTTCATTTTTAGATAAAAATACGAAAAACTACATCGAATGCCCTCTCGTTCTGAATAAGGCGCAATGAAATTGTGGAAAAGGACTAATGGCGATGAAGGAGTATGCTGAAACGAAGTTAACCTTGTGTAAGTGCTATTTATGTATTACCATATCATATAATTGGGAAAATAATTTTAATATCCTTATGCCCCGCAGTACAAATTGATTGAAAATAAATCACTTAAATTTAAATCCCTCAATGATGAGAATCTACTGATGCTGAGTATCTTAAATGTAGAATTGATCGCCTTATTTGAGAGGGAAGCCGATTTGAAAATCGTATTAGATAAAAACGTTTTACAAGAAGCTTAACCTAGAACTACTTATTTTCAAGGCAGAGAAGAGGAAAAAACTGATATCTCAACTTATCCAGAATATGGAGATGGAACACCACAACGAAGCCTAATGAGGACATATACCTATCACTGAAGATATATTCAGCTACGATGACAAATATAGGTAAGTGTCAGTTTTTTTACCTGTAATATACCTTAACCTAATAATTTTACCATACAGTTTACTGCTTTGATAATTACTTAATACCTAATGTGAAAATTTGTATTTACCAGCAGAAGTCAATTTATAAGTATTTTAGGTAAAAGACATTTCTGAACCTTGATGACCCTAGCTTCATTTTTAGATAAAAATACGAAAAACTACATCGAATGCCCTCTAGTTCTGAATAAGGCGCAATGAAATTGTGGAAAAGGACTAATGGCGATGAAGGAGTATGCTGAAACGAAGTTAACCTTGTGTAAGTGCTATTAATGTATTACCATATTATATAATAGGGAAAATAATTTTAATATCCTTATGCCCCGCAGTACAAATTGATTGAAAATAAATCACTTAAATTTAAATCCCTCAATGATGAGAATCTACTGATGCTGAGTATCTTAAATGAAGAATTGATCGCCTTATTTGAGAGGGAAGCCGATTTGAAAATCGTATTAGATAAAAACGTTTTACAAGAAGCTTAACCTAGAACTACTTATTTTCAAGGCAGAGAAGAGGAAAAAACTGATATCTCAACTTATCCAGAATATGGAGATGGAACACCACAACGAAGCCTAATGAGGACATATACCTATCACTGAAGATATATTCAGCTACGATGACAAATATAGGTAAGTGTCAGTTTTTTTACCTGTAATATACCTTAACCTTATAATTTTACCATACAGTTTACTGCTTTGATAATTACTTAATACCTAATGTGAAAATTTGTATTTACCAGCAGAAGTCAATTTATAAGTATTTTAGGTAAAAGACATTTCTGAACCTTGATGACCCTAGCTTCATTTTTAGATAAAAATACGAAAAACTACATCGAATGCCCTCTCGTTCTGAATAAGGCGCAATGAGATTGTGAAAAAGGACTAATGGCGATGAAGTAGTATGCTGAAACGAAGTTAACCTTGTGTAAGTGCTATTTATGTATTACCATATCATATAATTGGGAAAATAATTTTAATATCCTTATGCCCCGCAGTACAAATTGATTGAAAATAAATCACTTAAATTTAAATCCCTCAATGATGAGAATCTACTGATGCTGAGTATCTTAAATGTAGAATTGATCGCCTTATTTGAGAGGGAAGCCGATTTGAAAATCGTATTAGATAAAAACGTTTTACAAGAAGCTGAACCTAGAACTACTTATTTTCAAGGCAGAGAAGAGGAAAAAACTGATATCTCAACTTGTCCAGAATATGGAGATGGAACACCACAACGAAGCCTAATGAGGACATATACCTATCACTGAAGATATATTCAGCTACGATGACAAATAAAGGTAAGTGTCAGTTTTTTTACCTGTAATATACCTTAACCTAATAATTTTACCATACAGTTTACTGCTTTGATAATTACTTAATACCTAATGTGAAAATTTGTATTTACCAGCAGAAGTCAATTTATAAGTATTTTAGGTAAAAGACATTTCTGAACCTTGATGACCCTAGCTTCATTTTAGATAAAAATACGAAAAACTACATCGAATGCCCTCTTGTTCTGAATAAGGCGCAATGAAATTGTGGAAAAGGACTAATGGCGATGAAGGAGTATGCTGAAACGAAGTTAACCTTGTGTAAGTGCTATTTATGTATTACCATATCATATAATTGGGAAAAAATTTTTAATATCCTTATGCCCCGTAGTACAAATTGATTGAAAATAAATCACTTAAATTTAAATCCCTCAATGATAAGAATCTACTGATGCTGAGTATCTTAAATGTAGAATTGATCGCCTTATTTGAGAGGGAAGCCGATTTGAAAATCGTATTAGATAAAAACGTTTTACAAGAAGCTGAACCTAGAACTACTTATTTTCAAGGCAGAGAAGAGGAAAAAACTGATATCTCAACTTATCCAGAATATGGAGATGGAACACCACAACGAAGCCTAATGAGGACATATACCTATCACTGAAGATATATTCAGCTACGATGACAAATATAGGTAAGTGTCAGTTTTTTTACCTGTAATATACCTTAACCTAATAATTTTACCATACAGTTTACTGCTTTGATAATTACTTAATACCTAATGTGAAAATTTGTATTTACCAGCAGAAGTCAATTTATTAGTATTTTAGGTAAAAGACATTTCTGAACCTTGATGACCCTAGCTTCATTTTTAGAAAAAAATACGAAAAACTACATCAAATGCCCTCTCGTTCTTAATAAGGCGCAATGAAATTGTGGAAAAGGACTAATGGCGATGAAGGAGTATGCTGAAACGAAGTTAACCTTGTGTAAGTGCTATTTATGTATTACCATATCATATAATAGGGAAAATAATTTTAATATCCTTATGCCCCGCAGTACAAATTGATTGAAAATAAATCACTTAAATTTAAATCCCTCAATGATGAGAATCTACTGATGCTGAGTATCTTACATGTAGAATTGATCGCCTTATTTGAGAGGGAAGCCGATTAGAAAATTGTATTAGATAAAAACGTTTTACACGAAGCTGAACCTAGAACTACTTATTTTCAAGGCAGAGAAGAGGAAAAAACTGATATCTCAACTTATCCAGAATATGGAGATGGAACACCACAACGAAGCCTAATGAGGACATATACCTATCACTGAAGATATATTCAGCTACGATGACAAATATAGGTAAGTGTCAGTTTTTTTACCTGTAATATACCTTAACCTAATAATTTTACCATACAGTTTACTGCTTTGATAATTACTAAATACCTAATGTGAAAGTTTGTATTTACCAGCAGAAGTCAATTTACAAGTATTTTAGGTAAAAGACATTTCTGAACCTTGATGATCCTAGCTTCATTTTTAGATAAAAATACGGAAAACTACATCGAATGCCCTCTCGTTCTGAATAAGGCGCAATGAAATTGTGGAAAAGGACTAATGGCGATGAAGGAGTATGCTGAAACGAAGTTAACCTTGTGTAAGTGCTATTTATGTATTACCATATCATATAATAGGGAAAATAATTTTAATATCCTTATGCCCCGCAGTACAAATTGATTTAAAATAAATCACTTAAATTTAAATCCCTCAATGTTGAGAATCTACTGATGCTGAGTATCTTAAATGTAGAATTGATCGCCTTATTTGAGAGGGAAGCCGATTTGAAAATCGTATTAGATAAAAACGTTTTACAAGAAGCTGAACCTAGAACTACTTATTTTCAAGGCAGAGAAGAGGAAAAAACTGATATCTCAACTTATCCAGAATATGGAGATGGAACACCACAACGAAGCCTAATGAGGACATATACCTATCACTGAAGATATATTCAGCTACGATGACAAATATAGGTAAGTGTCAGTTTTTTTACCTGTAATATACCTTAACCTAATAATTTTACCATACAGTTTACTGCTTTGATAATTACTTAATGCCTAATGTGAAAATATGTATTTACCAGCAGAAGTCAATTTATAAGTATTTTAGGTAAAAGACATTTCTGAACCTTGATGACCCTAGCTTCATTTTTAGATAAAAATACGAAAAACTACATCGAATGCCCTCTCGTTCTGAATAAGGCGCAATGAAATTGTGGAAAAGGACTAATGGCGATGAAGGAGTATGCTGAAACGAAGTTAACCTTGTGTAAGTGCTATTAATGTATTACCATATTATATAATAGGGAAAATAATTTTAATATCCTTATGCCCCGCAGTACAAATTGATTGAAAATAAATCACTTAAATTTAAATCCCTCAATGATGAGAATCTACTGATGCTGAGTATCTTAAATGAAGAATTGATCGCCTTATTTGAGAGGGAAGCCGATTTGAAAATCGTATTAGATAAAAATGTTTTACAAGAAGCTTAACCTAGAACTACTTATTTTCAAGGCAGAGAAGAGGAAAAAACTGATATCTCAACTTATCCAGAATATGGAGATGGAACACCACAACGAAGCCTAATGAGGACATATACCTATCACTGAAGATATATTCAGCTACGATGACAAATATAGGTAAGTGTCAGTTTTTTTACCTGTAATATACCTTAACCTTATAATTTTACCATACAGTTTACTGCTTTGATAATTACTTAATACCTAATGTGAAAATTTGTATTTACCAGCAGAAGTCAATTTATAAGTATTTTAGGTAAAAGACATTTCTGAACCTTGATGACCCTAGCTTCATTTTTAGATAAAAATACGAAAAACTACATCGAATGCCCTCTCGTTCTGAATAAGGCGCAATGAGATTGTGAAAAAGGACTAATGGCGATGAAGTAGTATGCTGAAACGAAGTTAACCTTGTGTAAGTGCTATTTATGTATTACCATATCATATAATTGGGAAAATAATTTTAATATCCTTATGCCCCGCAGTACAAATTGATTGAAAATAAATCACTTAAATTTAAATCCCTCAATGATGAGAATCTACTGATGCTGAGTATCTTAAATGTAGAATTGATCGCCTTATTTGAGAGGGAAGCCGATTTGAAAATCGTATTAGATAAAAACGTTTTACAAGAAGCTGAACCTAGAACTACTTATTTTCAAGGCAGAGAAGAGGAAAAAACTGATATCTCAACTTGTCCAGAATATGGAGATGGAACACCACAACGAAGCCTAATGAGGACATATACCTATCACTGAAGATATATTCAGCTACGATGACAAATAAAGGTAAGTGTCAGTTTTTTTACCTGTAATATACCTTAACCTAATAATTTTACCATACAGTTTACTGCTTTGATAATTACTTAATACCTAATGTGAAAATTTGTATTTACCAGCAGAAGTCAATTTATAAGTATTTTAGGTAAAAGACATTTCTGAACCTTGATGACCCTAGCTTCATTTTAGATAAAAATACGAAAAACTACATCGAATGCCCTCTTGTTCTGAATAAGGCGCAATGAAATTGTGGAAAAGGACTAATGGCGATGAAGGAGTATGCTGAAACGAAGTTAACCTTGTGTAAGTGCTATTTATGTATTACCATATCATATAATTGGGAAAATAATTTTAATATCCTTATGCCCCGTAGTACAAATTGATTGAAAATAAATCACTTAAATTTAAATCCCTCAATGATGAGAATCTACTGATGCTGAGTATCTTAAATGTAGAATTGATCGCCTTATTTGAGAGGGAAGCCGATTTGAAAATCGTATTAGATAAAAACGTTTTACAAGAAGCTGAACCTAGAACTACTTATTTTCAAGGCAGAGAAGAGGAAAAAACTGATATCTCAACTTATCCAGAATATGGAGATGGAACACCACAACGAAGCCTAATGAGGACATATACCTATCACTGAAGATATATTCAGCTACGATGACAAATATAGGTAAGTGTCAGTTTTTTTACCTGTAATATACCTTAACCTAATAATTTTACCATACAGTTTACTGCTTTGATAATTACTTAATACCTAATGTGAAAATTTGTATTTACCAGCAGAAGTCAATTTATTAGTATTTTAGGTAAAAGACATTTCTGAACCTTGATGACCCTAGCTTCATTTTTAGAAAAAAATACGAAAAACTACATCAAATGCCCTCTCGTTCTTAATAAGGCGCAATGAAATTGTGGAAAAGGACTAATGGCGATGAAGGAGTATGCTGAAACGAAGTTAACCTTGTGTAAGTGCTATTTATGTATTACCATATCATATAATAGGGAAAATAATTTTAATATCCTTATGCCCCGCAGTACAAATTGATTGAAAATAAATCACTTAAATTTAAATCCCTCAATGATGAGAATCTACTGATGCTGAGTATCTTACATGTAGAATTGATCGCCTTATTTGAGAGGGAAGCCGATTAGAAAATTGTATTAGATAAAAACGTTTTACACGAAGCTGAACCTAGAACTACTTATTTTCAAGGCAGAGAAGAGGAAAAAACTGATATCTCAACTTATCCAGAATATGGAGATGGAACACCACAACGAAGCCTAATGAGGAAATATACCTATCACTGAAGATATATTCAGCTACGATGACAAATATAGGTAAGTGTCAGTTTTTTTACCTGTAATATACCTTAACCTAATAATTTTACCATACAGTTTACTGCTTTGATAATTACTTAATACCTAATGTGAAAATATGTATTTACCAGCAGAAGTCAATTTATAAGTATTTTAGGTAAAAGACATTTCTGAACCTTGATGACCCTAGCTTCATTTTTAGATAAAAATACGAAAAACTACATCGAATGCCCTCTAGTTCGGAATAAGGCGCAATGAAATTGTGGAAAAGGACTAATGGCGATGAAGGAGTATGCTGAAACGAAGTTAACCTTGTGTAAGTGCTATTAATGTATTACCATATTATATAATAGGGAAAATAATTTTAATATCCTTATGCCCCGCAGTACAAATTGATTGAAAATAAATCACTTAAATTTAAATCCCTCAATGATGAGAATCTACTGATGCTGAGTATCTTAAATGAAGAATTGATCGCCTTATTTGAGAGGGAAGCCGATTTGAAAATCGTATTAGATAAAAACGTTTTACAAGAAGCTTAACCTAGAACTACTTATTTTCAAGGCAGAGAAGAGGAAAAAACTGATATCTCAACTTATCCAGAATATGGAGATGGAACACCACAACGAAGCCTAATGAGGACATATACCTATCACTGAAGATATATTCAGCTACGATGACAAATATAGGTAAGTGTCAGTTTTTTTACCTGTAATATACCTTAACCTTATAATTTTACCATACAGTTTACTGCTTTGATAATTACTTAATACCTAATGTGAAAATTTGTATTTACCAGCAGAAGTCAATTTATAAGTATTTTAGGTAAAAGACATTTCTGAACCTTGATGACCCTAGCTTCATTTTTAGATAAAAATACGAAAAACTACATCGAATGCCCTCTCGTTCTGAATAAGGCGCAATGAGATTGTGCAAAAGGACTAATGGCGATGAAGGAGTATGCTGAAACGAAGTTAACCTTGTGTATGTGCTATTTATGTATTACCACATCATATAATAGGGAAAATAATTTTAATATCCTTATGCCACGCAGTACAAATTGATTGAAAATAAATCACTTTAATTTAAATCCCTCATTGATGAGAATATACTGATGCTGAGTATCTTAAATGTAGAATTGATCGCCTTATTTGAGAGGGAAGCCGATTTGAAAATCGTATTAGATAAAAACGTTTTACAAGAAGCTGAACCTAGAACTACTTATTTTCAAGGCAGAATAGAGGAAAAAACTGATATCTCAACTTATCCAGAATATGGAGATGGAACACCACAACGAAGCCTAATGAGGACATATACCTATCACTGAAGACATATTCAGCTACGATGACAAATATAGGTAAGTGTCAGTTTTTTTACCTGTAATATACCTTAACCTAATAATTTTACCATACAGTTTACTGCTTTGATAATTACTTAATACCTAATGTGAAAATTTGTATTTACCAGCAGAAGTCAATTTTTATAAGTATTTTAGGTAAAAGACATTTCTGAACCTTGATGACCCTAGCTTCATTTTTAGATAGAAATACGAAAAACTACATCGAATGCCCTCTCGTTCTGAATAAGGCGCAATGAAATTTTGGAAAAGGACTAATGGCGATGAAGGAGTATGCTGAAACGAAGTTAACCTTGTGTAAGTGCTATTTATGTATTACCATATCATATAATAGGGAAAATAATTTTAATATCCTTATGCCCCGCAGTACAAATTGATTGAAAATAAATCACTTAAATTTAAATCCCTCAATGATGAGAATCTACTGATGCTGAGTATCTTACATGTAGAATTGATCGCCTTATTTGAGAGGGAAGCCGATTTGAAAATCGTATTAGATAAAACGTTTTACAAGAAGCTTAACCTAGAACTACTTATTTTCAAGGCAGAGAAGAGGAAAAAACTGATATCTCAACTTATCCAGAATATGGAGATGGAACACCACAACGAAGCCAATTGAGGACATATACCTATCAATGAAGAAGTATTCAGCTGCAAAACAAATATAGGTGTCAGTTTCTTTACCTGTAACCTAAATACCTTAACAGCATTATTTTATGATATATTTTACTGTTTTGATTATTACTTTAAACTATGTGGAAATTTGTATTTACCAGCTAAAGTCAATTTATAAGTATTTTAGGTAAAATACATTTCTGAACCTTGATGACCCTAGCTTCATTTTTAGATAAAAATACGAAAAACTACATCGAATGCCCTCTCGTTCTGAATAAGGCGCAATGAGATTGTGAAAAAGGACTAATGGCGATGAAGTAGTATGCTGAAACGAAGTTAACCTTGTGTAAGTGCTATTTATGTATTACCATATCATATAATTGGGAAAATAATTTTAATATCCTTATGCCCCGCAGTACAAATTGATTGAAAATAAATCACTTAAATTTAAATCCCTCAATGATGAGAATCTACTGATGCTGAGTATCTTAAATGTAGAATTGATCGCCTTATTTGAGAGGGAAGCCGATTTGAAAATCGTATTAGATAAAAACGTTTTACAAGAAGCTGAACCTAGAACTACTTATTTTCAAGGCAGAGAAGAGGAAAAAACTGATATCTCAACTTGTCCAGAATATGGAGATGGAACACCACAACGAAGCCTAATGAGGACATATACCTATCACTGAAGATATATTCAGCTACGATGACAAATAAAGGTAAGTGTCAGTTTTTTTACCTGTAATATACCTTAACCTAATAATTTTACCATACAGTTTACTGCTTTGATAATTACTTAATACCTAATGTGAAAATTTGTATTTACCAGCAGAAGTCAATTTATAAGTATTTTAGGTAAAAGACATTTCTGAACCTTGATGACCCTAGCTTCATTTTAGATAAAAATACGAAAAACTACATCGAATGCCCTCTTGTTCTGAATAAGGCGCAATGAAATTGTGGAAAAGGACTAATGGCGATGAAGGAGTATGCTGAAACGAAGTTAACCTTGTGTAAGTGCTATTTATGTATTACCATATCATATAATTGGGAAAATAATTTTAATATCCTTATGCCCCGTAGTACAAATTGATTGAAAATAAATCACTTAAATTTAAATCCCTCAATGATGAGAATCTACTGATGCTGAGTATCTTAAATGTAGAATTGATCGCCTTATTTGAGAGGGAAGCCGATTTGAAAATCGTATTAGATAAAAACGTTTTACAAGAAGCTGAACCTAGAACTACTTATTTTCAAGGCAGAGAAGAGGAAAAAACTGATATCTCAACTTATCCAGAATATGGAGATGGAACACCACAACGAAGCCTAATGAGGACATATACCTATCACTGAAGATATATTCAGCTACGATGACAAATATAGGTAAGTGTCAGTTTTTTTACCTGTAATATACCTTAACCTAATAATTTTACCATACAGTTTACTGCTTTGATAATTACTTAATACCTAATGTGAAAATTTGTATTTACCAGCAGAAGTCAATTTATTAGTATTTTAGGTAAAAGACATTTCTGAACCTTGATGACCCTAGCTTCATTTTTAGAAAAAAATACGAAAAACTACATCAAATGCCCTCTCGTTCTTAATAAGGCGCAATGAAATTGTGGAAAAGGACTAATGGCGATGAAGGAGTATGCTGAAACGAAGTTAACCTTGTGTAAGTGCTATTTATGTATTACCATATCATATAATAGGGAAAATAATTTTAATATCCTTATGCCCCGCAGTACAAATTGATTGAAAATAAATCACTTAAATTTAAATCCCTCAATGATGAGAATCTACTGATGCTGAGTATCTTACATGTAGAATTGATCGCCTTATTTGAGAGGGAAGCCGATTAGAAAATTGTATTAGATAAAAACGTTTTACACGAAGCTGAACCTAGAACTACTTATTTTCAAGGCAGAGAAGAGGAAAAAACTGATATCTCAACTTATCCAGAATATGGAGATGGAACACCACAACGAAGCCTAATGAGGACATATACCTATCACTGAAGATATATTCAGCTACGATGACAAATATAGGTAAGTGTCAGTTTTTTTACCTGTAATATACCTTAACCTAATAATTTTACCATACAGTTTACTGCTTTGATAATTACTAAATACCTAATGTGAAAATTTGTATTTACCAGCAGAAGTCAATTTACAAGTATTTTAGGTAAAAGACATTTCTGAACCTCGATGATCCTAGCTTCATTTTTAGATAAAAATACGGAAAACTACATCGAATGCCCTCTCGTTCTGAATAAGGCGCAATGAAATTGTGGAAAAGGACTAATGGCGATGAAGGAGTATGCTGAAACGAAGTTAACCTTGTGTAAGTGCTATTTATGTATTACCATATCATATAATAGGGAAAATAATTTTAATATCCTTATGCCCCGCAGTACAAATTGATTTAAAATAAATCACTTAAATTTAAATCCCTCAATGTTGAGAATCTACTGATGCTGAGTATCTTAAATGTAGAATTGATCGCCTTATTTGAGAGGGAAGCCGATTTGAAAATCGTATTAGATAAAAACGTTTTACAAGAAGCTGAACCTAGAACTACTTATTTTCAAGGCAGAGAAGAGGAAAAAACTGATATCTCAACTTATCCAGAATATGGAGATGGAACACCACAACGAAGCCTAATGAGGACATATACCTATCACTGAAGATATATTCAGCTACGATGACAAATATAGGTAAGTGTCAGTTTTTTTACCTGTAATATACCTTAACCTAATAATTTTACCATACAGTTTACTGCTTTGATAATTACTTAATACCTAATGTGAAAATTTGTATTTACCAGCAGAAGTCAATTTTAGGTAATTTTTTTTTAGCAAGTCAAGTTTAGACAAGTTTTTTTAGGTAAAAGACATTTCTGAACCTTGGTTACCTTAACTTCATTTTTAGATAAAAATACGAATTTAACGAATTAATTTCTTTTCTACGTAGGGAAGGGAAAAATTGAATTTAAAACTTATCCGGAATACCTTCATGTGGGGAATATTGTGCACCATAACGATGGCAAGTTTGGAAATTTCAATGTAGGATTATGCAGCTATGAAGTCAAAGTAAGTTATGTAGATTTTATACTTTAAGTACGCATTTTATCTTTAGTTCATTCTTTATTGTAAGTTTTCCTGTTATGGTAAATTCTTTTTTTTCAATGAGAAAAATTTTATTATAAAATTACTTCTTAATAATAACTGCAAGGATTATTTGTATTTTAGCATTAAGGACACTAAATTCTTTTTAAGGTAGAGGATCGCACAACTTGGCCGAGAAAATAGAAAGCTCTTTCATTTGAGGTATTCAGCCGATCTATGATGCGGCATGAGATTGCAATAGAGGACTGAAATAGGAATTAAGGACTGCCGCCTTGATGACCGAGTAGTGTAAGTGTTAAAAATTTATAACTCTACTTTTTAAGTGTTTGTGTGTAGTTGCTTTATTCATTCGCATCTTTTGTGTTTTTGTTTCTTGATTCTCTCATGGTACACTCGTAAATGTGTATTATTCCGTTTTCTTTGTAATGCTCAATTACGAAAAAAACTGATTTTTTCTACGGTAGTTTTTAGGTTAAAAAATCTCGATGAGTCCAGAATTTTAAATATTCTGATTATGAGTAGCTCTCGTCACCTTTTAGAGTAGAAATTAATGCATTGTGGATAAGTTTTTGGTGCAATTGTAGAGAAATATTCAATGTAATTGAATCCCACAATTATGAAGACGAAATTATTACGGTTCACAACATCCTAATAAGGCGGAAATTTCGCTCAATTGATTTTTCATTAATGTAGTCGAAACAATTGTTAAAAGTTATGCCAATTTCATATTTGCAGTTTCCTCTTATTGCCTTTTTAATTATTCAAAAGTCTTCTTGTATACATCTCTCACCAAGACAACACAAGTGATTTATTGTTTTTATTTATTTTATGCAGCTTTTTGTGCGTCTACCATTTTCCCGGATAATTAAAAACTTCACTCCCGGATAACTTAACTTGCATCGCCGAAATACCGCATTATTGACGTTGGTAATTTAGGAAAAAGATACGAGGTTTTAAGTCACATAGAACGTTGTGTATATATATCGTAGTGTATGTTTGAAAAACGTATTGAGGCGGAGGTATCAACATTCTTTACTAAACTTTAGTAACTGATAGGTTTTTTTTTACTATAAAATGAAAGTGACATTGATTCATCTCCTTGCAGGTTATAGCATTGTATGATAGTAGTAGTATTGCTAGGTTTTGACTGAGATTTATATATTTGTTTGCCACGTCAAAAAACAGTTTGTCAATCGTCATGTGGGTGTAAATTTCCATGCGTGTTTAGCGCTTTCGTTTAAAGGAATGTTGACGAAGAATGCCGAAAATTTAATTTGCGGGGTCAATTACATGAAGAACGAGTAAGGGTGCGCACACGTCCCTTAATAATGAAACCCAAGTTTTATTATCTGCAAAAATGAAGCATTGCAAAAAATAGTTTTGACGTTTAATTATAGAGATATGCATCAAGTTCTCTTTCAGGTTGTGCCAATTGTACACCTCAGGCCTCAATTATTGTTTTCAAAAGGACTTAACTACCGAACTCATCTCGTGATCATTGTAAGGACTATGGATTGACTAATAGACTCTTTAAAAGCAATTAAATATTCCTAAGTGTCCCTATGCCAATGCGCAGCCACAGCGGATTTATTTTCTGAAAAGTTAATGATGGAGGATAATCCTCAAGTGTCCCAGAAGTCCCTTGATCTCGAAACTGATATGTTTACTGGTATATTAAATGGATTAATAATTTCGGCGGCAAAAATTTTCTGACTATGATATTGTCATTTACGCGGTAATTTATGATGTGTAACGATTTGTAAGTAATGTTGAAATTAAATTTCTACCGACTAAAGTTAGTGTTTGTGACCAGAAATATTGGATCCGGTATTTGTTTAGAAGTGAAAGTATTACAACGATAAGTAATGTCCTGCTAGTTTTATAATACAGCAGTTTTCCTAAGAGTATTGTAGAATCATCCGCGAAGAGAAGAATGCCTAGCGCGCTCTATAATGAAGATATGGTAATGGTTGTGAATAATGTTTGTTCTGAATGAATAAACACTGCAACTAAATTTATCGCAGAATCAACGATTTAAGAAGAAATATTGACCGTTTTTCGAATTATATTTTTTCACTTTTAATTTCTCAGGCTTAAATTAAATATTTATTTATCATGTGACGAGCTTATTCATTGGGTTTAGTTCAACATCCTAGTTCGAAAAATCTATTCTATTTCAGGGCTCTTAAACTTATGCCCGATCTATAACAACAATAGAATATGTATGAAAGACACCATACTGAATATATATTACTAGTAGCCAGGAAACGATGGCGTACGCTACAATTGAGTCAGACATTATTAATAAGTTAATGGTATTGAGTACGGTTCGGTGGTCCCTAAAGTGGTTATGCCATATTGTTTTTCGTATGCAAGGAACTTTGAAAGTTGAAGTTAACATGAGGGAAACCGTCTGTTTCCCGCTCACGTATATTCCACCTTCATTTGCTTTTCCAAATTCATAGTGAACATGATCTTCAATATCGATTTCCTTAATGATGATGAACCACTATTGAGCATTTCTAGAAATGCTGATCTCTTCTCGCTGATCTGGCTGGAATTCCATTTTTATGTCATAAAATGCAATATTTAAATTTAGGGGTTACAATAGATCGGTAAACTAATTTAAAATCGTTATATTGATAAAAAAATTCCCATTTTTGGCCTTGAGTTCATTCATTTATAAGAATTTTAATGCTGAAATTAACATTTCATTAGCAGTAGTATATCACGGAACAATATCGCACATCTCCAAATAAATATGAAATAAGCATAGTTATCATTCACCAGTTTAGATGTAGTGACTCCTATCGACGATATAAAATAACTCTTATGTGTTGCAAACAAATATTGAGCGCGTAGATTACTACATTATCAATTAAAGATGAAGGAAACTTGTGAAGATATCATTTATGGAAAAGTGAAAGACAGGGTGTGGTCCTCTTAATTAAATTAATATGTATTCATTTATAACAGTCGTGATCTAACCTTACTAGTGTTAATGTATATAAAGAGGATCGTCATCAATAGTCGAAATAAGATATTCTTTTCGTTGTTTGATAATCTAAATAATTGATTTTCAAAGTTATTTTCCTGATAATTGTTTCATTTTCATCTGTGTACCTCAAACCCTCATTCAGAGAGTGACAAATTTATGGCTCGGGTCTATCCTTGGAGATATGAGAATGTCTAAAGTAATATATTGTCAACAGGGCATATCAGTGGTCCATGAACTGCTTTGATAATAAAATCCACAGCTTCAGGCTCACCTCTGTAGAATCTTTTTATATCTAGTTCAATAACGTTTAATTTTCTACACTTTTTATTTAAAAAAACAACGAGTTTCACCAATTTTTGGCATCTTTAGGTTGCCAGGGCCGTGGATTTGGCTTCTGAAGATGCATAAATTGGTGAGACGCGTTGTGTTAAAAAAAAAACAAAAAGTAGAAAAGTACTAAACGTTACTGAAATACACTTTGCTAATGCCTCAAAAAATGTTCAACGGAAGGTTTAATTCATATCTTCCTGTCCCGATATTCATTTGTACACCTGGGGAAGCTATAGTCATACAATGTAAGGAGTGATTGTCCATCTTTGACGAGCAAATGGTAAAGTGTCCAAAAATTTCTTCCCTCATCTATTTTCCAAAGGTAGATCATGTTAGATAAAAATCAACAAATAAATAAAAAAAACCTAGCGAAATTAATCTCTTCCTTTTCTGAAGTACTCTGGTGCATCTGACGAAGCTTAAGTCGTTGAATGCCAAGAGTAATTGCCAATGTGATTTTGTGTGACTGCTTTGGTGTGATTATATGCTACTTTTTCTAACTCCTTGTAGTGGATCTTGGTAAAACAATTTAAATTTAATGCAGGGGTTAGTCATATTGTCATTTAATAATAGACAATTATATTTATATTGTGTTCGTATATTACAAATGTAATGTAATATTTATTCTATAATCGCATCGACGAATTTTCTGCATCCTTAAAATTATATAAAACACAGAGATGAATGACTCGGGCTTGATGATAAATTTTTAATTTCGCTGAAGTGTATAGTTTTTGGTTTTCTGGACAAATTGTCTTTCCTAGAGTATCCTAAAAAAACAGTGATTTCTTTTTTAATCTTTATCCTTGCGTGTGGTGTTTAGTGTAGGTTGTCGGTATTCAAGTATTATTTGGATCTCGGGCAAAGCCAATCGATCACAATGTCATGTGTATGTGAAACTCATGACAATGTAATGGGTTGGTTTTTAACGAGACCTTATAGTGTCGTTCCTATGTAGAACTTTGAAGAGGTGTCCTGTCATTTGGAGGCGAAATGGAAATCATTAAACTTGATTGTAAAACTATCAATTGGCATCGTTTTCTTTTGTTTTGAGTTTTGTGAAGTATATTGTGTATTATTGTTATCCAGTCGCCGGAATGTCTCCGTGATTAGCGTGCTTTGTGAATCATAAACAACTAATTTCGTTCATCCTTATAGGTCTTCCGCTTTAGAAAAGAATTCCTTAGATACCTTGTGGATCTAAGAAGTTCATGGTGTGTAGCTGAACTGCAATTTTAGATGACCGCAGTAAAAAGGCGAATCGGTATTCCTCTGTAATCAATGCCATTTATTATGTTATTTTCTGACATTCTCATGTCCCTTCTTTATGAATTTTAATAGGGTTTTATCGCATCTTCTTTTGACCAATCTTTCAAGGTTTTAATATACCTTTTCAAAATTAAATGATCCGCCTCGAGTCCTTTTCGGGATTCAATTTCTTTTAGTTAGTCATTAGAAAAACGTAAAAAATTATACATAGCTAATTTAAAAGTCACCGTTGCACCGAAAAGCAAAATAGTAATTTTTTATTTACTATATTCCCACTGTGTAACTGAATGAGGATAGTAACTTGATTGAATTTAGCTTGTACTGGGCAAGGAGAGAATGTGTTAAGGAGTCATTGACTCAACCAAGATAAATAAGTCAGTTGATGCATATTCACTTCCACTGAACAATACATTCATGCGATTGAGATTCATCTTAGGTATAGAGATATCTTAAAAATTTGAGTCTAAGTAAATTTTATAAACGGTTTTCTCGACTGCATTGCACAGTTTAGTATTATTGGACTACATTCAACATGATGATTTTTTATTTTTAGCAATTGGTGTCTTAATAAACTAAATGTTATATAAAACGCAGAAGATGAAGAAAAGTTTGGCAAAAATAATTAACCTTTTGAAAATCTTCGCGCACCTTTGGGTCGACTAATGACGAGATGGCAATGGGTTCAATGTAGCTGTGAAGTTCATGTTTTGAAATGGTAAGCATTCATTGTTGTGTAACTTACGCGTCAGTCAAAATTTAGGATACATGTTTTTATACATTGGTTATTATTTACAATGTCCCTCTATTCTTCTTTCTATTGACAAAAAAGACATATATTTGGTAAGAAAGTGAACTCGAAATCCTTAAATTTTTGAAGATCCTATACACAGTTAACGAAGCTACCATATCGAAAACATGTGAGGTGATTGACATGGAGGAATATGCTGGCGTGAAAATCAACTTGTGTGTTATTATTGCATTTCCGTAAATAATTGGGCAAAAAATTATTATATTCTTTCCCTCTCATGTTCATGAAGGTAAAAAATTTCAATAAAATTTAAAAACTACAATGATGAGTAGTTTCTCGTGCTGTCTAATCTTCATGGAATACGCATTTATGAAGTCCAAGTTATGAAAGTATTCATTATTGTAATATCCGTATTATATCTATGGCATTGAATTATCATAGATTTTTACGTTTTTTTAATCAAATAATTTTTGTGAGAGAATGTGAATTGACTAGAATTATTTCATAATGATTATAAAAATTATTGATAAAAAAATCTCTAGACCTTAATAACCCATTCTTCAATTTTAGGAAAAAAATGAACTCACCCTCTAAAAATTACGTAGTTTGCTCTCTTATTCGTAATAAATTGTTCCTACGGATTGCAATAAAATTACAATATTGACTAAAATGGCAATGAAGGAGCATGGAGCAGTGTAGATTATCTTATGCAAGTTATTTTCATGAATTACCATATTCATTTGTCGGGTAAGCAGATTTCATATTATTACCCCTAGATATATATGAGTATTATTTTTGCTTGAATAAATGTCAGAAAAATTTTGAAAACATTTTATGAAAGATGATAAATTTGAAATACCTGAATTTATTTTCAAGATAGAGAATGGAAAAAATATTTAAACTCAACTGAAATTCCTTCATGCCTGAAGAAAGTCTCTGCAGAATCTTGAAGCAAAATAAGGAAATTTCAATGAAGGAATATCCAGGCAGGAAGACCAATTTGGGTAAGTGATAATGATTTACATCCGTATTTTATCATTACCTAGTGCATTTCTCCATCTTAGATTTTTTTGCACTGTTAATTACTTTATTTTTAGTGAGATTATTGATATTTACTAGCATTATACTACAATTAGTAATCAATTTTGGTAAATTAAGTTCCTTAACCTTAGAGACAATCCATTCTTTTCCAGGTAAAGGACAGCATACCTTGATCAAGAAACTTAACAAGAAAGCCCTCTCTACAGGAAAATATTAAACCTGCGAAGCGTAATGAGAGTGCAACACAGAACTGCAGCTATGAAGACCGAGTAGTGTAAGTGTTAAATTTTCACTTTTTCATTTTTTGGTTTTCCGAAAATAATAGTTACATATTAGACTTTGGTTGCTAGATTCTCCCATAGATTATGGGGAAATATGTCTTCAGCATTATGTGCAACAAATTTGATTGCGGAGTCAATTACATCTCAAATGTATCATGCACTCACTTATAGCTAAACTACGTTTTTTCGGATAATTCTATGTTTTAAAGTCATGACAGAAAACGATTTATCCGTAGTCATATGCGTGTAAACCTCCGTGTGTGTTTAAGGCTTTTATTTTCAGGAAAGTTGGCGAAGAGTGCAACAAATGTTATTGCAAAGTCAATTACTGCTCAACTATATCATGCACTCTATTATAGCTTGAATACGTTTTGACGGGGATTTCTGTGTTTGTAAGTCATTACAGAAAACGATTTATTTGGAGTCATGTGCGTGTAAACCTCCGTGTGTGTTTAGGGCTTTTATTTTCAGGAAAGTTGACAAAAAGTGCAACAAATTTGATTGCGGAGTGCAATATAACTTACATGTATCTTGCACTCATTCATAATTTGACTAGGTTTGGACGGAGATTTCTATGTTTTAAAATCATGACAGAAAACGATTTATCTGTAGTCATGTGCCTGTAAACCTCCGTGTGTGTTTAGGGTTTTTATTTTCAAGAAAGTTGACAAAGAGTGCAAAACATTTGATTGCGGAGTACATTATAACTTACCTGTATCTTGCACTCAATCATAACTTGACAACGTCTTGACGGAGATTTTTATGGTTTAAAGTCATGACAGAAAATGATTTATCTGTAGTCATGTGCGTGTAAACCTCCGTGTGTGTTTAGGGCTTTTTTTCAGGAAAGTTGACAAAGAGTGCAACAAATTTGATTGGGAGTCAATTACAGCTCAAATGTATTATGCACTCAATTATAGCTAAACTACGTTTTTACGGAGATTTCTATAATTTAAATTCATGACAGAAAATGATTAATCTGTAGTCATGTGCGTGTAAACCTACGTGTGTGTTTAGGGCTTTTTTTTCAGGAAAGTTGACAAAGAGTGCAACAAATTTGATTGGGAGTCAATTACAGCTCAAATGTATTATGCACTCAATTATAGCTAAACTACGTTTTTACGGAGATTTCTATAATTTAAATTCATGACAGAAAATGATTAATCTGTAGTCATGTGCGTGTAAACCTACGTGTGTGTTTAGGGCTTTTTTTTCAGGAAAGTTGACAAAGAGTGCAACAAATTTGATTGCGGAGTACATTATAACTTACCTGTATCTTGCACTCAATCATAACTTGACAACGTCTTGACGGAGATTTCTATGGTTTAAAGTCATGACAGAAAATGATTTATCTGTAGTCATGTGCGTGTAAACCTCCGTGTGTTTAGGGCTTTTATTTTCAGGAAAGTTGACGAAGAATGCAACAAATTTGATTGGGAGTCAATTACAGCGCAAATGTATCATGCACTCAATTATAGCTAAACTACGTTTTTACGGAGATTTCTATATTTTAAAGTTATGACAGAAAATGATTTATCTGTAGTCATGTGCGTGTAAACCTCCGTGTGTGTTTAGTGCTTTTATTTTCAGGAAAGTTGACGAAGAGTGCAACAAATTTGATTGCGGAGTCAATTACAGCGCAAATGTATCAAGAACTCAATTATAGCTAAACTACGTTTTTTCGGAGATTTCTATATAAAAAAGTCATGACAGAAAATGATTTATCTGTAGTCATGTGCGTGTAAACCTCCGTGTGTGTTTAGGGCTTTTATTTTCAGGAAAGTTGACGAAGAGTGCATCGAACTTGATTGCGGAGTCAATTACAGCTCAAAAGTAGTATGCACTCAATTATAGCATAGCTACGTTTTGTTGGAAATTTCTATGTTTTAAAGTCATGACAGAAAACGATTTATCCGTAGTCATATGCGTGTAAACCACCGTGTGTGTTTAGGGCTTTTTTTCAGGAAAGTTGACGAATACTGCAACAAATTTGATTGCGGAGTACATTATAACTTACCTGTATCTTGCACTCAATCATAACTTGACAACGCCTTGACGGAGATTTCTATGGTTTAAAGTCATGACAGAAAATGATTTATCTGTAGTCATGTGCGTGTAAACCTCCGTGTGTGATTAGTGCTTTTATTTTCAGGAAAGTTGACGAAGAGTGCAACAAATTTGATTGCGGAGTCAATTACAGCGCAAATGTTACAAGAACTCAATTATAGCTAAACTACGTTTTTACGGAGATTTCTATATTTTAAAGTCATGACAGAAAATGATTTATTTGTAGTCATGTGCGTGTAAACCTCCGTGTGTGTTTAGGGCTTTTATTTTCAGGAAAGTTGACGAAGAGTGCAACAAATTTGATTGCGGAGTCGATTACAGCGCAAATGTATCAAGCAATCAATTATAGCTAAACTACGTTTTTACGGAGATTTCTATATTTTAAAGTCATGACTGAAAATGATTTATCTGTAGTCATGTGCGTGTAAACCTCCGTGTGTTTAGGGCTTTTATTTTCAGGAAAGTTGACGAAGAGTGCCTCAAATTTGATTGCGGAGTCAATTACAGCGCAAATGTATCATGCACTCAACTATAGGTTAACTACGTCTTGACGGAGATTATTATGTTTTAAAGTCATGACAGAAAATGATTTATCTGTAGTCATGTGCGTGTAAACCTCCGTGTGTGTTTTGGGCTTTTTTTCAGGAAAGTTGACAAAGAGTGCAAAAAATTTGATTGCGGAGTATATTATAGCTCACCTGTATCATGCACTCAATTAAAGCTTGACTACGTTCTAACGGAGATTTCTATGTTTTATTGTCATGACAGAAAATTATTTATCTGTAGTCATGAGCCTGTAATCCTCCGTGTATGTTTAGGGCTTTTTTTCAGGAAAGTATATAAAGAGTGCAACAACTTTTATGGCGGAGTATATTATAGCTCATCTGTATCATTCACTCAATCATAGCTTGACAACGTTTTGACAGAGATTTCTGTTTTAAAGTCATGACAGAATACGATTTATCTGTAGTCATGTGCGTGTATACCTCCGTGTGTGTTAAGGCCTTTTATTTTCAGGAAAGTTGACAAAGAGTGCAAAACATATGATTGCGGAGTATATTATAGCTCACCTGTATCATGCACACAATTTTAGTTCGACTACATTTTGACGGAGATTTCTATGTTTTAAAGTCTTGACAAAAAACGATTTATCTGTAGTCATGTGCGTGTAAACCACCATGTGTGTTGAGGGCTTTTATTTTCAGGAAAGTTGACGAAGAGTGCTACAAATTTGATTGCGGAGTCAATTACAGCTCAACTATATCATGCACTCAATTATAGCTAGAATGCGTTTTGACGGGGATTTCTGTTTTTGTAAGTCGTGACAGAAAACGATTTATCTGTAGTCATGTGCATGTAAACCGTGTGTGTTAATGGCCTTTTTTAAGGAAAGTTGACAAAGAGTGCAAAACATTTGATTGCGGAGTATATATAATAGCTCACCTGTATTATGCACTCAATTAGAGCTTGACTACATTCAAACGGAGATTTCTATGTTTTAATGTCATGACAGAAAACGATTTATCTGTAGTCATGTGCCTGTAAACCTCCGTGTATGTTTAGTGCTTTTTTTCAGGATAGTATATAAAGAATGCAATAAATTTTATGGCGGTGTATATTATAGCTCACCTGTATCATTTACTCAATCATAGGTTGACTACGTTTTGACGGAGATTTCTGTGTTTGTAAGTGATTACAGAAAACGATTTATTTGGAGTCATGTGCGTGCAAACCTCCGTGTGTGTTTAGGGCTTTTTTTCAGGAAAGTTGACAAAGAGTGCAACAAATTTGATTGCGGAGTATATTATAGCTCACCTGTATCATTCACTCAATCATAGCTTGACTACGTTTTGACGGATATTTCTATGTTTTAAAGTCATGATAGTATACGATTTATCTGTAGTCATGTGCGTGTAAACCTCCTTGTGTGTTTAGGGCTTTTTTTTCAGGAAAGTTGACAAAGAGTGCAAAACATTTGATTGCGGAATATATTATAGCTCACCTGTATCATGCACACAATTATAGTTTGACTACGTTTTGACGGAGATTTCTGTTTTAAAGTCTTGACAGAAAACGATTTATTTGTAGTCATGTGCGTGTAATCCTCCGTATGTGTTTAGGGCTTTAGTTTCAGGAAGTTGACGAAGAGTGCAGTGTACTTTAGGGTGTGTATTTGCTTAGGCATGGATAAAAATCTCTTTTATGTAGTTCCTATTGTATGCCTTGGGTCTGACTTATGGGTTTCATTGTTTTTAAAATCTAAACTCATCGCGTGATATTCGTATGGAGTTTATAGTATCACATCGTCAAGTAATGTCCTTCAAATTTTATAATACTGAGCGGCTTTCCCAGAATGTCGTGGACGTGTAACGGGACGTGGAATGAGAAGGAAACCGCCGTTTAAAGTGAACAATACAATGCCCAGCACGTTTTCTAATTGCAATAGACGAATGCTTAGAAACGAGCTAAGAAATACTTAGCTCGTTTAACGAATAATATCCAAACAGCATATCCTCCTTCGATGCCAGGCATATCAACCTCAAATATCTTACGTACGTACAAAGAGAGTGGATGGTAGCCTGATGAAAGGCCAAGGATCGTGGCCAGATGTCTTCAGTGCTTGTGTGTTTCCGTCCATTATTTTTCACAACGTAATAAAATATACATGCCGGTGAAGATTTTGCGTAGCCTCTCCTCGAAGATTGCCTCTAACTATTTACCTCTTAGTTTTGTAGTGCTAAACGTTACCAGACTTTTTAGGTTTACATTGTGAGCTTTCTCATAATTCGGTAATCTTCTTTTACTAAGTGTATTAAGGATTTTCTTCCGTTTAGGTCTGAGCAATTTATTTCAACTGAAATGTGATTTTTCAACCTCTTCTCCATATCCACTGGTATGCTATTTAGCTTTTTCATTTTTATGGAACCCCTTTATGCAGTTATAACGTTGTATATTTTTGTCTCTGAAATTATGCCGTCGTAAGTAATGATATGAGGGAGGAAAGAATGTTAATGCGCATCAGTCCGTTGGAAGCAATCTTAAATAATGAAACTTTTATTGCATTTTATTTTGATCAGCATTATTCATTCTCTCCTGGGAAGACAACATGTTTTTTTTACAAAAGAAAAATTCATTGAAGTATGAATTTGCTTAATGATGATAAACACCATCTGAGCATATCTAGTAGTGCTGACCATATGGAGGTTATCTGAGGGAAATACTTTTGGTTGCATAAAATATTCAGAGGTGCCCATGGTCTAGTGTTCTTAACACTCGTCGCATCTTATTTTGTGAGCTTTCACGTGATTCGTTATGTCGCAATACCTGATTATTCTGAACAATGATTTCTATTCCTAGGCAATGATTTTAAGATACTTTTGAAATATTAAAAATGAAATTTAATTGTTCGTTAGCCGTCTTTTACCATTGGAGCTCCACGACTTCTCACGACATCGAATATTGCCCATCTACCAGTTTTCTGTTTTTGCTAGAACATCTGTCGTATGTCGGGGTTCATTAGTCATTCGTCCTTATTGTTAGTAAAATCACATTTTCGTATTTATTGCCATATGATAATTTAGGATGTAACCGCCTTTGTTTCCGATTCATTTTAGTAGCGTAGTTTTCGAGTTTTTACAGGGACGTTTTCGTGATACTCGTATTTTCAAGAATATTCTAAACATATTCCGCTCCATATTTCATTTTTTTGACAAGTTGCTGAGGAAGAAAGATTTAAGTGGCAACGCCAGAATTATCGTCTAAATGAAATTCAGAAGACTTATCAAATGCAATAAAACAAATCAAAAAAGTATCCTTACAATATCAAGTTTAATATTCAGGTAGTGCTGAAAAGGATTCAATTAGGCAATATTCTAATGCGGGAGGTTCTTTTTCAATCGTTTACAAGTATTTAACGGGCTGTAAGGTGGAAATATGGCAAGTATATATTGTTGCCTTTTTTTTTGAATGCTAAACTAGAGCTTAGTATGGAACTAAATGAGAATACATCTATCGACATTCAAATGAAGATATAAAAGTAAAAAATGGTCACATTTATGTATAATGATTCTTTTAAAGTAATGCAAAACGATTATAAAATGGCTATAAAATATTCACTCGTGAAGAAAACGCAATAATTGCACTGAATGTAAGGAGAGGTCCAATTATTCGTAAGCGTTCTCCAAGCATAACTTTTTGTTTAACATTTTCAATATTAAGATAGCGTAAATACGTATTTACCTCATTAATTCATGGTAAAAATAAACGAAGTCACAAAAGTTCAAAAGAATCGATTGAAAAATATTTAAAGTATTCGCTTGAATTCCAAATAAGGGCCAAATGACCGCACCCGTCCGTAAAGTGTTAACGCTTTCGATGTTGAATTGCTTAATTAGCTAATATATTGCTTTTCATTACCTAGAATTAATAATTCTGGTCTCTTTGATCTTCACTCTCAGTAAGTAACACTTGGATTGAGACAATTTATTATTTGTTTTGTTCCCGGCACGGTCGCACCATTAGGAATAGACATTATGTTGATGTCAGTATTTCTTAATTAATTATAAAAGCTGTTATCTAGGATCAGCTAGACGAGTAAAAATAAACTGTGAAGGAATCACCAGTTGCCAGGATCACAAATTGGTTTTATTACATTTGCTGGGATTTTCTTCAAATTTCTTCTTTTCACTTACTTTTTTTTCAATGTTCCATACTCCCCAAGAAATCACTCGAGGTGACTCCGAGAAAACGGGCATTCAGTGTAATATGATACGTTAACACAAATATGTATGGATAGATTTTTTGTCAGGCCCATTCTCCAAAGAATATTCTTTTTCAGAGGAGTAGCTCAAACTATTTCAATTAAAAATAATCAGCTATTGGCAAACGTATGTCTCAGGTATGCCATTGGGAATTGCAGGATGGCCTCGATCGTTCCTTAGGTCCTAAGGACAGACCATGGTCTGGAATCATCATCGAATATGTAAAAATGACTGGTTTTCTTGTAGTCTGCAGATGTTTATAATATTAGTCTATGTGGTATCTTTTTGGCTCATAATTAGTATTCATTGATGGTCGTGAAATCGTCAACGCGGTTGAGTCTTTGTTTGATAGTTCTGTGAGGACCATTTCGCTTCATTGTGGTTATTTCCGCTCACAGGAACCTCAGCATAATTAGCATGTCTTCTGTATTCCAAATACGGAAGGAGTTCATTATTTAGGGTTTAACCAGTATTAAAAAGGCGATTGCTACCAGGATGGGATCTGCTAATGGTATCATGACTCAGGCTCCCCATGAATGTTATTTATTTGAATGAAGTATGAAAGCCAAAAGCTGTATTGATATAATTTTTTTCGCGAAGGTAACGAAAAATGATTCATATGTTATCATCAATTACACACATTAAAATAAAATAATGGCAACAGAGATCGTGCTATGTTTATCTATGGAATAATCTACAATTCAAATGTGTGGATGGAAGGAAAGTGGTTATTCGCTGTGTCAGTGCTTGGCTCTGAATCAGCTCGTTGTAGATCTCATATTCGGTTAAGGTTATATAACGTATTCAGTCTTAGTATTAATTCTTTCTTTTACTAGTGGCCAATTTGAGAAACAGCATGCGTTTATAGAGTTAAATGGTAACCCTCCTCACCATCAGGGTATGTAACATTATCGCATTAAGGTATCACCCGTTGTAGAACTGAGCGTGATATTAAAGCTGCTCAGTTCTATGATGTGTGATTCCTGAATTGCGATCACATCATCATGGCAGCTTGAAGTAACATTGCCTAATTATTCTAAACTATGTTAGTATAAAAGTAGTATCGTACTGCGAGAACCTACCAAGCAATTTTGCATTTTCTCTTCTATTATTGATCAATTCATGATGTCATTATTCCTTTTTAATAGCTTATCGCTACACAAAGATAGAGATATGATGCATAGACAGAAAGCAAAATTTACTCTCACTATGAATATAATTTGAGACACTTTTACCGAGGAAAGCCGAGGTGATTGTATTTCTAGGTACTTTCGTCGATTTTCGTATCAGTGTGTGTTATTCCATCCAATAGTTTTCCCAATGTAATAAAATATCCACTCCGATTAAGATTTTGCGTAGCATCTTAGCTCTTAGATTTGCATGCAACCTTTTTAAGCGGGTACAGGGTGTTATTGGGAGGGATCCTGGAACACGGCATGGCGTAGGGAGGTAGTCAAGGGCGAAAGGTTGGAGGATAAGTCAAAGGTTGGCCAACGTAGTACCTTTTTGTCTCACTGAATTTATGTCATCGTAAGTAATGATATGAGGGAGGAAAGAATATTAGTGCGCATCAGTGCGTTGGAAGCAGTTTTAAATAATGAACCTTGTTTAGCATTTTATTTTGTTCAGCATTAATCATTCTCTGGGTACACAACATGTTTTTTACAAAAGGAAAATGCAATCAAATATGAATTTGCACAATGATGGTAAAAACCTTTTGTGAATCTCCTGATTTGCTGACCTAATTGAGGCAATGTGCTAGGGAATCATATTGATTGCATAAATGATTCATAAGTGGTTACAGTCAGTTGTTTCTAACACATGCCGCATTAAATTTTTATATATAATGAGAGGTCAGAGGTGAAAAAATATATAGGTATATAAACCTTTTTTGTAGATTTTCGCAGCTCATGTTTATGGTATTCAGGTTTCTGGTTCTGCGATTAAATTATTTAATATTATGCGACAGTTTCGCCGTGCTATGCTGCCGGCTTCGTCAGGTTTTAAGAACAACATTGGTCTTTTTTAAAAAGTAAATAAAAAATTCCAGCAGTTGATGATTTTGAGAAGTAAAAAACTTAATTTCGAATAAGTCTCTTCCAGGTATAAGGGAGTTTTTAACTATCCTCTCTATTGATGTTATTTGGTCTTTTTTCTATTTCTATCGCCTCTCTTATGAGCCGTGGAAAGTAACTGCTTTCTTTGTGTAGTACTCTTGACGTTTAAGTTTTTTAATTAAGTTTTTTACTTCTCAAAATCATCAACTGCTGGAATTGTTTATTTACTTTTTAAAAAAAGACCATTGTTGTTCTTAAAAGCCCGACGAAGCCGACAGCATAGCACGGCGAAACTGTCGCATAATATTAAATAAATTAATCGCATAACCAGAAACCTGAATACTATACAGGTATATATTTTGCACCTCTCACGAGATTCGTTATTTTGCCTTCTTTTTTTATTATAATGAATAGTTTCCATTCCTAGACCTTGAGTATAAAATACTCTTTAAAAATCAAGAATGTAATGTAATTGTTAATTAGTCGTCTTTTACAATGAGAAGTGGAAAGAATTGGAAAGAAAGAAGTGGAAGCATCTCATGGAAGTTTTTCGTTTTAATTTCAGGGGCTTCAGTGGTCTTTGGGCAGTAGGTGTTAGAATTAAAAATGTAATGTAATTGTTAATTAGTCGTCTTTTACCATGAGAATATGGGAGTTTTGGGTTTTCATTTCAGGTGCTTCAGTGGTCTTTGAGCAGTAGGTGTTAGAATACGGCATTATTACTGGAGGAACTATGGAAATGAAATTGGCATAGGGTATTTCGGAATATCAACTGTCGGCCAATGATATGTCCACGTGCGTAATTTTATATACTTGCAGAAATGTTTTTTTTTTGGAGAAAGGAATAATTATGTGAATCAGTTTGTTCGTCTCGGGTTTAGTAGTGCATAATGATATTCTCTTTATGTTACCTGAGTTCCCGGATTTTATCTTCAAGATATTAAAGTCTATATTTTTTAAACAATTAATTTTGAACCTCGAATGAGAGGCGATTCGTGAATCACTATCATAGACCTTCCCTTTCTTTCGACTATTGTCGATTCTCATAATCCGGCCTTTAGACACTCTTCGTTAGCTTGATGGTGGAACTGATAAGTGACTTTAGCTGTGATCGAAAAAATGTTATTTTATTTGTTGTGCCGTCTTAATTGTACCTAAAATGCTAGATTTCCTCGGGCTACATTTCGAGGTTCCAACTAGAAGGACGGCGGGGGGTTATTTGAATCCTTGCGTTTTTTACATTTGTTATTTGTTTTACGAGGGTTTTTAACGGGCTACGAGTGCTATGCTTGCATCTCATCGGTTCAAACACCTTATCGTGAGACTGTCACAACATATATATTCGCTCAAGAGAGATTCGAACCCGTGACCACTACATCCTAGGCAGGGAACAGGGTACTTACCACCATGGTAGTCAGTTTTGAGGGGTATTTTCTTTCCCAGGCGATCAAACGTCGTAAATATTTGGCATATGTTGATATGATAAGTTTTGCCAAGTTTTGCGTTTCCGAACAATTAGCACTGTTGCATTTGATGATGATATACACTACAGTTTATAAAATTATCTCTTTTTAATGAGTCTATCATCTGATCATAATTTCTACCAATTCTTGTAGTTAGCTTTGAATTAATTAGTATCTTCTCAACTTGCAATATGTTGATTTACCTCAAATAAGACAACGCTGTCTATCACGCAGATCTATTTAAGGCATTTATTTATCACAAAACCGACGTTGTAAGCTACAGTTGGAAAGGGTATATTGTATTTAAAAAAAATGTGAAGGTTTTTTACATCAATAGTCGCTCATTATCTTCACGACAGCTACATTATCTCGTTTTATAAAGAAGATTGTCCATCTACCAGTTTTACTTTGTTTGTCAGAAATTATAACGTATGCGCCCATCGTAATTCGTTATAGCATATTCTCTATTTTTTTTCTGAATAATAAATAAGGAAATGACCGCCGTTGTTTCAGATTTATTTCAGTAGCGTAGTTTTAAGTATTTACAGGAACGATAGGAGGTTATGATTTTTTCCGTATTTTCTTGTATTTCCAATAAGAGATACGATATTTTTGTCCGAAATTAATTTTTCGATGATTCGCTGAGGAAATATCGTCTGTATTCTCGTCTCAATGAAATGGTAAAGCCTTAATCAATTACAACAAAGAAATGCAAAAACATATTCCAATATCATGTTTCATCTTTATGTAGTGCTGAACCAAGGAATGCAATTCGGAAATATTTAGTTTAGAATTTCAAAAAACAAAGAACATTCAACTTTGCCATACCTTTTACATTATATAATCCTTAGACAGTCTACTTGCAAGCAGGTGGTGAAGAAGAGTATTTACAGAGTGTAAAACATTAGTGTCACACCTGATTTCTAATAAGGATAGTCGCAAGCGAACTCATTCATCAGGGTGGCGAACGTCAGGGAAAACCGGGAAAACCTGGAATTGTTAGGGAATTTTGAATTTCTGGAAAAGTCAGGGAAATGCCAGGGAATTGTCGTAACAGTCAGGGAGAAACTGGGATAGGAAAATTGTAGTTATTTCTCTACCATTTCGTTTATCGCCCAGTCTTTCTTGCCCTTTATTTCACCAACTAAAACTAATGTCCGTCGCTAGCGTGCATGGAATAAGCCCCATCAATTCGTGGAATATTCAGTTATAAATCTTAGTAGTTGTGAATCTTTGTTATATAGTTGTGAATCAGACGTAAAATGTTTCCCTTTTGCATATCCTTATTGCGATATTTGCCTAGTACTGTTAAAATTCATGATCACAATGTATTACGTTCATCACAAGTGATCCGAGGCTATGTTATTCGGAAAATATTACCTTATGTTTTTTTTAAAATCCCGAGACTCAGGTCGAGAGATAGCTGGAGCACACTAGCTCGTATAAATACATGCTTGCAGTTCTAAAAATACGATACGTTGACTATTAAAATTGTAATGCAAGTACGATCTCACGTGTAAACAAAATCTTACGCAAGATAATCTTCGATTCCCATACCCTTCGTGAGACAGCAAGAAGACCCCTCTTCCCATCCCCACCTTTCACGCTCGACTTGATTGTTGAATGGCCCCCGTAGCTCTCTCTCGAAGAAATTTAGTCAGGTCACAAACCACCTTAAATATGATATTCCTGAACATGACGCTGCCGTTGCTAATTGCCTCCTGTTTTCCTCGCTCTCAGTGGCGCGCTTACGTGTTTTCACCAAATATTTTTACATTGTTTTGTTCCCTGATTCACGTTAATCACATTTTTATTCGCTTCTGAAGGTCACTTGTGCCATTCGATTTTGATCCAGTCCAACAACTTTGCTTTGGTTTGTATTTTTCGCGCAGCTTAGTGATACCTGTGCCGGAGTCTGCCAGTAAATTGGCCATTTACTTTCCCTTCGATGCCTTTTCAGTAATCCTTAACTTCCCAGAACTGCCATGACGCGACTATAATTTGGATGAGAGTTTAACTTATGAAGGTTTAATATGTTTTTTCATTAGAATGTAAAAAGCAATACTTTTTGCTTTTAATGTTTTGATTTCAGCTGTTAGCATTTTCTGAGTTTTGATGAGAATTTAATTCGATAGATATAAATATTGCAATAATAGTTGACCTTTTGGTAATCGGTCAGGGATATTGGTAAATGCATCAGGGAAAGTTCAGGGAAAAGTCAGGGAATTTAAGAATTGGATATAAGTAGCCACCCTGTTCATGAGGGGAGGGGACGAAATGAAAGAATGACGTAATTTAATGTGACGAATATATGACGTCACAGTTATCATGACATCACATATTTTTGTAACATAGAAGACATAAACTTGCAACCATAGAGTGAAATATGATCGATATATGTCCTTTTTAATTGTATACCAGTAATTTACGGGATATAATCTAGTTGTAAGAGTAATGAAAAAAAATTGGCCATTGTTTTGAAAACAATGCCAAAACTTAGTTTTGAAGTGCATGTGAATGCATCTATCGAAATTCAAATCAAGATGTAAAAGTAAAAAATGGCCACATAAATGTATAACGATTCGTATAAAATTAAGCAAATCGATGATGTATTGGCTATAAAATATGTATTGGTGAAGAAAAAGCAATAAATCCATTGAATACAAGAAGAGGTTCAATTATCCGTAACAGTTTTTTAAGTATCACTTTTTGTAAACAATTTCACCATTAGGATAACGATATCCATCCTAACCCTAACATTAGAATAACGATATCATTTTTACCTCATGACTTCAAGGTGAAAATAATCGAAGTTACAAAGGTTCAAAAGAATCGATTGAAACATAATTACGTAAATATATTCACTTGAATTCAAAATAAGGGTGACATGACCCTTCAAGTGTTAACTATTTTCAATGCTGAATTGCCTAAATAGCTGACAGTTTCCTTTTCTTTACCTGCAATTGATAATGCATCTGATCCCTTTAATCTTCACGCTCAGTCAGTAACACTTGGATTGAGACATTCTTTATTGCTACAGATATTGATACATCGTTTTTGTCATGTTCGCAGTATTGTCGCACAAGTAGGAACAGACTATGTTGTAATCAGAATTCCTTAATTCTGAAGAAATTCTAGGATCAGCTCGAAGAGAAAGGAGTCTGCGAAGGGATCTCCAGTTGCATGGAGCACAAACTGGCTTTATTATAGATGCTGGGATTTGCTCCGACTTCTTTCATGTGCCATACTCTCCAAGAAGTCGATCGAGTTGGCTCAGAGAAAACGGGCATTCAGTGTAGTTTGATGCGTTAACACAAACAAATATGTAAGGACTGCTTCTTCGCCAGGCCCATTCTCTAAATAACTTAATTTTTCAGAGGTGAACCTCAAACCCTCACAGAGCTATTGGCAAACTTAAGTCTCCGGTGTGCCATTGGGAATTACAGGATGGCCTCGATTAATCCTTAGGTCCTAGGGCAGACCGTGGTCTGTAAACATCGTCGAATATGTATCGAAAATAGTTGAAGCAAAGGATTCATCAATGTCTTCAGGTTCTGATGTTTTCGCGAAGAACGTCCAGGATGATAGATAGCTATGAGCTGATCGATTGGATTAG
Organism: Pyrrhosoma nymphula; assembly: GCA_963573305.1. NCBI lineage: Eukaryota > Metazoa > Arthropoda > Insecta > Odonata > Coenagrionidae > Pyrrhosoma > Pyrrhosoma nymphula. The sequence continues at coordinate 95,177,803 of OY754332.1, read as the reverse complement.
AAGTCTACGAAAACCATTTCGCCAACGTCCAATGTCTTTGTGTCTTCTATGGCTGTATTCATAGTTACGTTAGACTACGCCTAAGGCAGGTTTTAGGAAGTTAGACCGGTGGTGAACTAATATTCATAGCTTCGTTTTAGTGCTGATCGACCTTAGAAGTCCGGAGGAAGTTAAACCTGTTGAATAATTGTTTAACGTTGAGTTCAAGCTCCTCGCGTTGCCATTTTTTCTTCAGTTTTTGTGGTGTGGTGATTGTCGAAGGTGTTAAGGGATTAATCACGAGTAATCTCCTCGTAAGAGCTAATTTATGGAGCATTGTTTTTTTAGTTTATCGTTAGGAATATTGTTGGCTTAGGAATTTAGGGTTAAACTGACGTAAATAGTTGCATAGGCAGTAATGTTCTCAGGGTACCTAGTTAATTGATTTTGTTTTTCTTTAGTTTTTTTATCGGAAAACGGGATAGTTAGTCACCTTTATTATTTAGAAAGTACAGTACAGGCATAGATTACATTTGTTTTCATTTCGCTTAGTTGTGTTCATTTGTTTACGTATCGTGTGGTGAGTTTTCTTCAATCACGACAATATCAATTGTATTTAATATCTTTCATACTTTGTAACAATCTTCCGTTTGCATTTTACATAGTTAGTTTTTAACGTTCATTTCAATTAGCTATGCGTTTTGAGGATATAAGTTATTTTAGAGATTTAATTATTTTCGTAGCTAAATTAAATAACGCGACTTGGACGAAACACAAACAGGTGATTATGTTATATATAATCAATAAGGATAATAAACTTAAAGAAAAATAGGAAAATGAAATGCAACACGTTTAAGCAATAAATATTTACAAAAAATGAAATGGAAGATATCCAAAGCGCAGGGAGCAGGATTCCGGGCCGATTTCAGTGAGCAAAAAAAGCCCCAGAACAAGTAATGAGTGGTAAAGGATTCGCAAATATCGCACAACTCCTCAGGAGACACCAAAAACCAGTTCAGAAATCCCAGGAAATACCCTGCTACTTGACGAATAGCGGTGTTGCCAAGCGTTCCATCCTCGCGCGGTAGGCAAGTCTCGGACTCCGTTAGTCCCCGTGGCTATCTCCCTCGACCCAAGCTATGAATACCAACTTTTAGTACCGTTCTAAACCGCACTAAGACCGGACTATGATAAACCGCATAACCCCAGATTTAACTCGAAATCTATGAATACGGCCGCTAGTGACTAGAAGGGTAAAGTTTAACTATTCTCATGATGAATTATGCTGAAGTTACTTCTTTTTTCTTTTTTTTGCACGTAAAAATGAGTATGGTTTCTTATAGGTTGCAGAAGTTTATGTAATTATTCTATGTGTTGTCTTATTGGATCTAGATTATTCTTCAGTTATGATCGTGAAACCATGAACGCGGATGAGAGTCTTATGTTTGAGAGTTCTGTGAGGTCCATTTCGCTTCATTGTGGGTATTTCCGTTCACAGGAAACTCAACATAATTAGCTTGTCTTCTGTTTGGTGTAATAACGCAAGCTGTCTGTGGAATGCTATTTATTTGAATTAAGTATGAAAGCAAATTGATATGAATGTTTTGCGAAGGTAATGAAAAAACAATAAAATTTTAACGTTGAATTACTTACATTTAAACAAATTAAAGGCGATAGAGATCGTGCTGTTTCTCTATGGAATAGTATTCACTTCAATGGATAGGAAGGAGACTAGTTATTCACTGTGCCAGTGCTTGGCCCTGAAATTGCTCGTGGTAGTTCTCGTATTCGGATAAGGTTATTTGACGTATTCGTTCTTTTCATTTATTTTTTACTTTCATTTTAGGCTAAATCACCACTCAAAGAGAAACGACGAGCAATTATTGAGTTAAATGGTAACCGTCCTCAACATCAGGGTATCTCCATTATCGCATCAAGGTATCACACGTTGCAGAACTGAGCGTGATATTGAATCTGCTCAGGTCTATGATGTGTGATTCCTGAATTGCGATCACATCATCATGGCCGCTTGATGAAAAATAACCTAATTATATTAAACGATCTTAACATAAACGGTTATTCCATATTAACATCGTAATGTGAGAACCTACCAAGCAAATTTGCATTTTCACTTCTATTATTTTAAATTTCATGGTATTATTAATCTTTTTCAATAGCTTATCTCTGGACATAGAGAGGGATTATATGGAAAGATAGAAAAATTACATTCGTAAAATTCCATAAGTTTATTCACACAGTACACGCAGCCTCACCCGTTAGGTCATCATCTAGTTCAATGATCACACACGGTACCTGATGATGCCCTGCTCATAGGGTGCGAAAAAACTGCAAGGGAATTTAACGAAGTTAATTTTAACTTTCTTTCAAAATGTGAGAGTTCCACCAAGCTTCATCGAAAAGCATTGATTTAATTAGATAGGTTATGATAAGAGAGATTGTAGTTTTTAAGTGTGCTTAAAGATTTTAAGGACACTTAAGTGCTTTTTAGTAAACACTCACTCGGTTATGAGACGGATTACGGGGAAAGTTGGGGTCATTGTATTTCCTGGTACAGGCTGATTTTTCTTTCAGTGTCATGCTCGCGGAGCATATTTTGAAGAGCTACAGTCTTCAGAGCGAACTTCGCTCTTTCGCGAGTGAAACGTTGAGGTAGAAATGCTCGGAGCCGCAGCAAAACTTAAAATTTGTTATCAGCATTTAATATAATTAATTTGTGATAGTAGTCTTAAAGGAAACATGGCAAAGGAAACTACCCCTTGACGTAATATTCGTGGGATTAAAAGTCATCTTTTAAAAGAGATCGCTGTGCCTAATATCAGCTATAATCAACCAGTTTAAAATTCAGTTGCGACATTAAATGCAATAAGTCCTCTACTTCATATAATGTAAGATAATTCCTGGAAAAAGCTAAATAATTAACCACCCCAAGATCGTTTATGTAAATAGTTTGGAATTTTTATGCATTATGGTTATTTGGAATATAATGATAATTCGCTCCTCTCACTGATCATCAAAGGTGATGAAAATTGCAACTACTCTTGAGTGGGTAACTGCTTGATAGATTATTTACTTGTTTTGATAGATGCACAATTTGTCAGCCATTTGCAATATTCGCCAATTTCACTTTTTTATTGAAATTATATTGTCATATAGCAAACTAATATTGTCACTCGCGGTAATTATTTTTTCCATAGATTTTCCTACTGTGTTGAAAAAATATCGAGAGTGAATTTTTTTGCGCACATTACAGACTGTTACGTTTTATTAGAATAATTCCAAAACATGGGTGATCTATGGCAGGCACAATTCTTAATGGCTTTAAATTCTTTTGAAGGTGAACTAACGGAAAGATTTTATCTGAAAGTAAAGTGCTTCCCTGAAGTGAACTTTGAAAATCTAAAGAAGCCTAACGAGTAGTGTAAAATGGGCTATGTAGCTTTGAAGCCAATGAGGCGAGTGTTAAGTATTCATTGTTGTATTTTTTAGTAGTCTGAAAATAGTTCTAATAATAGTTCGTTTAAGTACTATTCTTTTTTGGATTGATCCGATCCTCTTTTTTATCTTATCATTAACATATTAGGCATACTTAAATTTAAGGAACTGAAAAGTCGGTATGTTAAAAGAAGAAAAGCATTTAAATAACATGCAAATAGAAAATATCATGGGTGATAGTTTAATAGTGATTAATTTTATAATTCCATGATAATCGATAGGTAAGGAACTTTCAAACATAGCAACATAATGCCCGACAATGATGAAATAACAAATTTGAGCATTTATGGAAATCAAAATAGACCCTGATGACTTTAAACCCAACTGCTGAGTCGGTGGTCATTTGTATTTTTGAGCTCCATTATACTTTGAAGTTCATTATTAGCATTAGTCCAACACACTGATGAGATTTTATGTTAATTGAAGTATGTTAACTTAGTCCTCAAACTATTTTCTGGGTAATGGAGCCAAATAATTAGAGGTGATCCTATACAAGAATACTTAGCCAAACTTTCGGTCCTTTGTGCAACTTATTCAGCCTAATCAGTTTAAATTGAAGGTCTATGCAGGAGAACAAAATGAGTGTTTCTCTTGAATCATCGTCACTCTATTTGCAATAAAGGACTTCCAGCGGTGAGGGGACGACTTTATCCACTGGATAGCAACCATAGAATCACTCCATACGACAACATCTGAAATTACGCAGTGATGGTGCAATATATCTCTGGCGTACTCAATAAGGTTAGTAGCTAAAACCACGCCTAACAATTCTAATCGAGGTAGTGATATCCGCTTGATCGGTGCCACCTTTGACTTAGCTATCAGTAGTGAGGTAGTAACCGTCTGATCGGACTTCACACATCGTAAATAAAACACAGCAGCATAGCCCCTCTCCGAACAATCCGCAAAGGCATGCAATTGCAGGTCGATTGCCGAGTCTAATTTCAAGCAACGACGTAATTCAAATTTCGAAATAAGTGGCAACTCATTGCGGAATTGCTTCCATCTGGCGACTACTTCCTCTGGAAGAGGGTCATCCCAATCAAGTCCGCTATGCCAAAGATAAACAGGACTAATAAAACCAAGCGGATCGAACAAGCGGGCAACCTCCGACAGTATGATTCTTTTCGTAACATCACCAAACCCAGCATCAAACTTATACGAAAAGTTATCCTTCCTAGGATTCCAAGTCAGACCCAAAATTTCCGCGGCAGGTTGGTTTTCATATTGAAAAGTAAAAACCTCAGGCTTCAGAATGCAAAATTCTGAGGGTACATTCTTTAGCAGTTTGACCTTGTTGCTCAACCATTTGCGCAACTCAAAGCCTCCACGATCCAAAAGCTTCGTTAATTGACACTGCAATTTTAACCCTTCGTCGATGGTTCGAACTGAGGAAACTATGTCGTCCATATACGTATTTTCTCTAATTATTCGAGATGCAACTGGGTATTCTATACCTTCATCGCATACCAACTGATGAAGTGTACGAATTGCCAAAAACGGGGCCGATTTCAGTCCATAAGTTACGGTGGTCAAGCAGTAATCTCGCAAATCCTCCTCGGGACTAAACCTTCAAAATATCCGTTGCATATCATAATTGTCCGGGTGCAGTTTAATGTTTCTATACATTTGGCGGATATCTGCGATCACCACAACCTCATGCAATCTAAATCGCATTAATATATCGATTAGTTCCACTTGCAATTTGGGACCCTTATACAACACATCATTCAATGATATGCCATTAGTGGTTTTCATTGAACAATCGAAAACCACCCTAAATCGAGAGAATTCTTCCTTCGAGCGATAAATACAATGGTGCGGAATGTAGTAAGACAGTGCCGATGGGGCACCAGATGTCACAATCATATGGCCTTGCGTAATATAATCCTTCATAAATTCATTATACTTTGCGCGTAAAGCGGAGTTTTTATTCAATCTGTTTTTAAGGATATAAAATCTTTGCAGGGCTAAACCATAACTTTGCCCCAATTCTGGTATATCTGTGATAAATGGTAGCCGAACAACATATTGTTTAAATTCACGAGCTATATTATTCTTATAGTGTTGTTCGCAAGCATCATCTTCCGGACTGCACTGATGTCTCCTCGGAGGTTCCTCATACTCCCAGAACTTTCGCAGTAAACTTTCAATACCCTCACCTAGTGTTGAGCATAACACCTGTACTTTATTACCCATATTGTCGATTTTTCCAATCAGGCAATGACCAAAAACAGTGGGTAAAATGTCTGGCGTCCCTGGTGGCCCAATTATTGGCGCGTCAACTACCACGCGCGCAAACCATTCGGCGCCCAATAGTACATCTATCCTTTCCTCATCGTAATACCTCGGGTCTGCAAGTTTCAATCCCACAATATGCGGCCATGTTCTATTAAAGACAGATATTTTTGGGCACTGAGCAATATGAGGTACCACCATAGCCTTATCATATCCTTATAGCCTTAATATGATATTTCAACGTGCTTTGGGAGGAAGGTCTTATTTTCAAACTGACCATTCCAGAGGATACTACGGCATTATATTCTTTCCAAACCCGAAAATGGGTGTTCTAATTTTATTGGAATTTAGCCCTAACCGCTGAACGCAGGATTCAGTGATAAAGGTTCCCTGACTTGCGGTGTCAAGCAAGAGTTTAATGGCACGAACTCTGCCATCAGTATCCAATACGACTGCCCTAGCAGTTGCAAGCATCACTACAGACCCCGACCGACGAGTACAAGTTTGAAGTGTGGAAACCTTGCTGATAGGAATTTTTTCCGTGTCACCTGGGTCCGCGCTCGCTAATTGAGGGTTTTGCTGTCGTTGCTCTCCCGTAGCATTACCCTTAGCCTCAAATTTCGAACTTGAGTTCCCACGATTGGCAAAACAAAGTAATGCATTATGTCGCATTTTACAGTTAGGGCATGGCAATTTGAATTCACAATCTTTTAAAAAGTGGTCTTGGCTAAAACAAACTAGACAGCAACCTTTTGGTTTTACTACTCTAAGCCGAGAACCCACAGGTAATTGCAAAAACTTACGGCATTTCTCCAATGAATGCGAAAATGAACAATTTGGACACGATTTCTGGCTGTCCGTGTTAACAACCATACTGGTAAATTTTCTAAACGATTGTGCTGGCTTATGGGGCCTTTTATGCAATCCAGTTTCGGCATGGCATGATGAAGATGCTTCCAAAACTTTGGCTTCCTCATTCAAAAAATTAAAAAAAGCTTGTAAAGACGGCTCTACAACTTTTAATGCTATCTTTTCCCATTGCTCTCGCAACACAGAATTGAGTTTACGGCGCAACAAAAAAAGCATTGGGACCGACCAACTTTCGACATTGTGCCCCACAGCGCTTAAGGCACGGACATACTCTGTAATCAATGTACAAAAATTGTGAATAGCTTGAGCTTCCCTGCTGATTGGGGTCACATCAAACAAAGCCTCCAGATAGGCATTTGTCAGCCTATTAGGATCCAAATAGCGTGATTTCAAACTCTCCCACGCGACCGAATAATTCCCCGAGGACACCGGTAAGGATGAAACACAGGACAATGTATTTGAGTATGAATTTAAGAATAGATTTGAGGTACAAAAACTTCTGCACGTCACTCAAGGAAGGATTGTCATGTACCGCGGATAGGTATAAATCATAAAATGCCTGCCATTGCATTAAATTACCATTAAACTCTATCAAATCGAGTTTAGGGAGCGCTACTGCATGAGTAACATTACTTTCCACGGCAGCATGATGCCCCGATAACCTTAAGTGAGGCTCAACATCAGGGAAATGAGTGAGGAGAATTGCCTTTGTATTGTAGAACATAGCCTCGAACTCCTCAGTCGACTTACGCAAATCTTTGTCCTTTTCAATGGGAGGGGACTGTTTCGCGTACAACGCCGCTAATTTTGGAATGCCCTCATTGAAATCCTCTGCAATTTTATCAACCTGGTCTGTCATAGCTCGTAATAAATTCCTCTGTTTTACATCACTCGCATTCTTTTCGAACTCTATAGCGACATTATTAATACGACCCATCTTCGCAATGAGAGATGCAATACGAAACACTAAGTCATCGATCGGCGGCATTTTCAACGTTACCCGTAAACCAAGCAAGGGTAAAAAACCGACCGAATCTTATCGATATCTACACTGATCTTTAACAATATCCGGCCCGAAGGACCATATGATCACCTCCGAACGTGAATTACGAAATTTTGTGAACTGTATTTCTTAACAAAAAAACGATAATTAGTGCCGACACAAAAGGTTGAGCCAAGAAAAGCCTCACTGGCAAATGCCACTCACCGCATGCAGGTCCGACCGATCGACGATTATGCGGCATGCAGCACGATGACTCAACGGACGATCTCGATGCACTCTGATGCACACTGTTCAGCATTCAAACGTAGACTCACACAACAGTCATACAGCATTCACTCACTTCACTCACGACAACAAAACAAAAGACAAACGAAAATCCAAGTCTAGTGGCACCGCCAAGTGGTGGCGCGGCTCAACCTTGATATATGAACTGAAAACACAACTGAACAGTATCTATCATTATAGATGAGTATCTAAAATTCTCATTGAGCATGTGGCACATCTATGGCTCCGGTTTGTCCCTGGGCTTTCAGAATTTCCCATAACAGTGTATATTCACGTAGATCGATCGTTGTCCATAAAAAAAATTATTGGAAAAATTTGAACCGAAATTCATCTTTTCATCCCTTCCATTCATGAAATACTCTGGTGAACCTGATGATAAATCTTAACTCGTTGAATGAAAGGAGTGATTGCCCATGTTTGAAGCTGCTGTGGTGTGTGTGTATCTTTTTCAAACTTGTCGTGCTGTTTGTCAGTCAGATATTATAAGCATCCTGCAGGTGTCAGTCTAAATGTTATTTGCTAATAATAAATTCATTCCTTTTTGTTTTGTTCTTTCTACCTCAATCCTCTTTACTTGCTTCAGAGTTCTAAAAATATAATGTCATATTTCTTCGATAATCTTATAAACGAATTTTCTGCCTCATTATAATTACATGAAACACATTGATGCACTTCTCGGGCTTGATGAAAGGATTCCGTTTCGCCGAAATGTGTAATTTGCGATTTCCTTTACTAATTGTTTTATTTTGGTTTATTCTAAATAACTTTGATATTATATTTAGGCTTTTTCTCATACATGTGGTGTTCAGTGCTGGCTGTGGGTATTCAAGTTTTTTTTTGATCTCGGGGAAAACCAATCGATCACACTTTCATGTGCATGTGAAAATCTTGACAATGTAATGGGTTGGTTATTAACGAGACCCTATAGGAAGTTTCCTATGAAGAACTTCGAAGAGGTGTCCTGCCTTTTTGAGGCGAAATTGAAATCAATAAACATGATTGTAAAACAGCAATTAGGATAGCTTTCTTTTGTTTTGAGTTTTGTGAAATCTATTATGCATTATCATTAGCCAGTCACCGAGATATCCCCGTGATTAACGTGCTTTGTGAACCATAAACAACTAATTACGCACGTTCTGGTAGATTTTCAGCTTTAGACATGAATTCGTGAGAATCTATGTGGATCCCAGAAGTTCATGCTGTGTACTGCACACAGAATTTACCGCAGTAAAAAGGCAAATCAGTACTCCCCTTTAATCAATGCCATTAATTATGTCATCCTTTCTCTACCTCAAGAATCCTCATTAGATCTTATTACATCTTTTCTCGATCAATCTTTAAACGGTTTATCTGCATTTTATATTTTAAATAAAAAGCTTCCATTAAATTTCTGTTTGAGGCTTTCGCAGCGCTGTTGTGCTGGTGTCTCCATGTTTTTCGGGCAAAGCTGCGTCGGTGTATCTTTACGATGACGTTTCGTAGCCAATGCAGCCCACATCTTCAGATCAAGTCCATTCGGACTTGATCTGAAGATGTGGGCTGGAGACACCAGCCTCCATTAAAATTTCGGTCTTCACTTTCCTTTAGATAGTCTGCAGAAACACTTAAAACAATGAAATATGCAGCTCATTGTAGAATAAAAAGGTAACTGTTTCAACGAAAAGCTAATTGAGTAATTCATTTGTATACTACATGTGCACTGTGAAATTGTATTAAGATAGTTTCCTTGATTGAATTTTGATTTTACTTGGCTTGCTATGGAGTATTCGAGTGTTTCAAGAGAAATAAGTCATTAAAACATTAACAAAGTAAATACATGGTTATTTGTCTCTATAATCGGTAATAATATTTGACCAATTGTGCAGTAGTGTATTAAATTATATTTATTTTTTACTGGCAAAATGCTTGAAATGGAAATCCCTGTTTTCATTGCTGTGCGCTGTCAGTATGCGATGGTCTGCCGTGTGGTTACTAATAACTTGAATTTTACTTTGCTGGTTGAGGCGTAATTTGTACCAGTGTTTGAATACAAGTCATTGGATGCATAACATCTTGCCCTCAATATGAATATTTAACAGCAATGTAACCCTCTACGATGGATATACATCGGTTCATCTCCTTCATGTGTACTAGCTGGGTTTACAGGGGCCCTATTGGCGTAGGTTGCGCAAAATTGTTAATAATGTATAAAGTATGATATTTAAAATAAGTGGAAGCATTAGTTCTGCCCCCAAAAATGTGATAGCAATTTCTAAGACCTTGGAGATGGAGGTATTAAAGGGCATAAATATTTACCCTATGTGACACATCCAACGATAAGACTTTCGTAGTATTATGCTAAAAGATATTTATTTTTATACTAAGAAGTATACCTACCAAGGCCAGGCCATACCGGGCCGGTTGGAGGGAGGACATCCTCTATACCTGGTACTGGGGTGAGGCAGGGGGAGGCTAATCCTCCATACCTCTACCGAGGTGCTCTTGTCCCCTGTCTGCAAGTGGCAGACAGGCATGGGGTGACAAAGAAAGACCAAGAAAGGTCTAAGTGCCCGGGCTCCTGACGAAGGCCCCCCAACAACAATCTAATCTAATACCTACCATTGGGCAAGCCAATAGGGCTTCCGCTTAGCAATACATTCATGTGATTAAAATAGCCGCGCGCGTTCTCCGGGCCCTCTCCATCGTCGCTGAATGAGGGGGGGGGGATCTGTTCTATGCTCGCTGTCCCTCTTGAGAGAATGGGCGGGAGAGGCAGACTTTGGAGCGCAGGTCCAATTAATGGAAATGGCTGGGATGCATGGAATAAAAAAAAGTTATGTTTTAGGAAAAACATTTGGTTTATTGAACAACCATAAGGAGCAGGGAAAATGGAATTGGAACCCAGTAATGAAGGAAGAAAGGAATGGTAGGTCCCCTTTGGCTTCACGATGTCCCGTGTCTCGATGAGTGGCGGCAGGGCGCGCAGAGCCTCTAACGGGATAAGTGTGGCAGCGGCGTGAGGGTGCCTGGTGATGCGAGCCTGGGGGTCCTTGCGATCGGTCTTTCTCCAGGCTGGCGTTGACAGCGTTTTCGTTCGGAGTTAGGAGAGGTGCGGGAGCAGGGCCGGGGGTTGGTGTCGCCCACGCTTTGTCCCAAATTTCTCCCCTTATATACTCACTGACCCCTGGAGATTGGGCAAGGTCATTTTAAAATGAGCCACTCAGCAGTGGGCGTCATTTGGAGTTTTCGTAAAATATTCCTTGGCTCCTTCCCGAAGGTTGGAAGCTTCTCGAATATTCAGCGATAGGGAGTGGGAGGACTGGGAGGTGCAAAAATGTTAAACTCGTCAGAGTTATTCAGTTAAATCATTATTAGTCCAGTAATTATATATATATTCTGATTCTGAGAATACCTTGCCACCGTCTTTTAGGTATAAGCTCAAGCATTAAAGTTAAGTAATCGGTGCTAATCCAGAGAACAGTTAAATCAAATTAATTCCCACAATGATAATGAGCTTTCTGTACAGAACATCGAATCGGACTCAAATATGAAGAACGCCGAATATTAATGTAGCCGCAAAAATTTCCAACAAGATCTAATTTTTTGCCTATTTCTTTTTTGTAGTTTCATTTTATTGTCTTTTCAATCTTTCAATAGCCATCTTTAATACAACCCACAAAAAGACAACACGAGAACATACATTTCAAATCTACCCAGCCAGTTATTTTCACTCGCATCGTCGAGATACGGCTTTGCGTACGACGGTTCTTTAGAATAAAAAGATAAAGTATTACGTCACGTGGTCTCTAAACGTCATCGTAAATGTATGAAAAACATGAATAGAAAGTATCATCATGCTTAACTTCACTATTGTAACTTATAACATTAAATACTTTAAAATAGAGATGACATCGTTTTGCAGTAATTAATATGATTGCAGGTTACAGTAACGAATGGCATATTTCACAGTGCATGACTTGGGAATGACTTTTATTTTTCATCCTCTGTGATGTGACCATCGTCAGCAATATGACCTCGTGTGTTGAAGCTTCCATGCGCGTTTCCGTACTTAATGTTTTATAAGTTTAACCATTAATGCATTGAAATTTATTGCGGAATCTACCAAAAGGTGAATGATCATGGGCGCGCTCAATATCCTGAATTTAACCATGTTTTCTCATCTGCAAAAATTAACCATGTCCAAAATACTTTGTAGTGTCTATTTTCACAGGTTGCATCAATTTCTCTTTCAGTTTGTGCCAGCCGTAACCTCGGGTGTAACTTGTGGGTTTCAAAGGTCTTTAAACCAATACTCATCTTGTGGCCATCGTTTGGACTGTGTATTGATTTAGCGACTCCTTAAGATGATTTTAAACACTCAAGGATCTCTAAATCAAAGCGCAGTCTACACGACGTCATCTAGTATGCATGGTAAATACCCTCCTTAGTCAATACATTCACTTCAGCGATGGAGTATGCTGCCGTTAAGAGCTACTTGCGTAAGTGTTATTCTATATGTGCCGTACTAAATTCTCAGGTTGTCTTACTGTTTTTATGAGAATGCGTTCAAATATGTTAAAAAAATCCAATCACAACTATATCCCACAGTGATGAGAAGATCCTCGAGCTGAGAATCTTAAATTCTAAAATGTTATTATTATTCTCTGATTTAAAAACCGATAAAGATTTGCCACGATCTATCCTATAAAAGAATAATCCTTGTTTTCCTTTCAAGGTAAAAAAGGAATTAGTTTATACTGAAGCTTAGCCAGATTTACTTCAAGTCAATATGGTTATCTGTACACCATAATGACTCAAAATTGTGAATTTTCAAATAAGGAATATGCAACTCTGAAGAACAAGTTACGTTTTTGTTACTTATTTATCCGTATTATATCTTTTTCCCATTATGTTATCGTAAATGTCTGTAAAAAGTAATTAAAGAAATGAATTTAATGCACTAGCGCAAGAACATATTAATTATTACAAGAATGTTACCTGGATAAAAGGACTAAGTATTTGAGGACCCTAATTCCGTTTCAGGTCAAGGAAAGCACTATTCCCCAAACAAACTTACATAATATTCCCCATTCTTCGAGAGAGCTTACACCTACGGAAGGAAATGACATTGTAGTTAAGGGCTACTATGGCAATGAAGGAATACGTTGCCGTGAAGAACAACTTGTGCAAGTGTTATTTATTCGTTTTAGATAATATTTGTTGAGTGTAAAATTTGAATATTGCCTCGCTGTTCAATTAAATTTTAAAAACTACTGAAAATCACACAGTGGTCAGAACTTGCTCATACTGAGTTCTTTGATTGTTGACATCCTCTTATTCTGCGTGTGAAAATGATTTTTAATATAATTTGACAAATGTTTATTATGGATGCTAGACCTAAAATATCTTCATTTATATTTAAGGAAAATTTAGCAAAAAATAACAAAAGCCTTACTGGAAATCATTAATGTCGTTAAGATTGTCTGTACACCGTACAGAAACTATATGCTGAAATTTCAGCCCAGGAATATGTAGCCGTGAAGATCAAATTGGGTGAGTATTATTAATGCAACTCGATATTACATTGTCGAGTTAATAGTGTTAATATTATTTCGTGCTGCGGATCCAACAGATAAAAAAATTTCTTCTAATTAAATTTATCTAAATATCAAATGAAAATCACACAGTGATGATGAGTATCCCTATGCTGGGTTTCTTAAATGTTGACATTTTGACAAAACATGAGTGTGAAATCGATTTTTAGTGATAATTTGAAAATGTTTTCTGTAACATGCTAAGCCCAAAACATCTTTTTTTTTCTAATAAAGGTTAAGGATGCAAAAGATAGTATAAAACAGTACCGGAATTCCTTCTTGTCGTGACGATTTTCTGTACTTCATAGCGACACAAAATGAAGAAAATTCAAAATGGGAATGTGCAGCTATGAAGACCGAGTTATGCAAGTGATTATTTTTTATCACAATATTTATTCCTACAAATCTGAAAAAAGTTACGATTTTTTATGTGCAGAAGAATTTATATGCATTAGCAAAAGTGCATACTAATTAGAAGAATGTTAGTAAATAAAGTCTGTATCATGTGTTTTTTAGGCGATGAAAAGCACAATTTGGCCGATATACTTACATAACATTGCCTCTCCTTCGGAAGACTTTTGATCTACGAGGCTCATTTAGATTGTTTTGCAATGTGAATGACGGAAAATTCAGCTGTGAATGTTAGCTTGTGTAAGTATTATATGCAATACCAAAATATATTGTCGGATTGTTAGTCTTAATTATTTTTCGCGTTGCAGATCAAAAAGAAAAAAATCAATTTCTTTAAACTATGTCAATCAAATAATAAAAATTAATTCACACAGTAATGAGAGTTGCTGAGGTTCTAAAATGTTGAAATGTCCACAATATGAGCGTGAAAACGATTTGTTACTAGTGTATGAAAAATGTTTTTTATTAGATGATAAACCTTATACTTCTTAAATTCTAATTAAGGAATAGAAGGCAAAAAATAATGTAAAATCCATACTGGAATTCCTTAATTTCATGATGATAGTCAGTTCACCATTACGAAAGAAGATGAAGAAATTTCAAAGAAATATGCAGCTATGAATACCAAGTTTTGTGAGAGTTTATGTTTTTAACCGCACGATATTTTTGTCGACTTATTTTATCATAAAATTCTATGAAAAATAAATTTACCAATTTTTATATGCAGAAAGAATTTTGTAAATAATAACATAAGTGAATACTAATTGGAGGAATGTTATTACACAACGTCTTTCTCGTCTGTTTTTAGGTCATGTAAAGCACTATTTATCCGACATACTTACATAAAATTCCCTCTCCTTCGGAAGACTAAACCTACAAGGCGCTTTGAGACTATAGTGCAATGTGAATGACGGAAAATTCAGCCTTAAATTGTGTAAGTGTTATACATACAGTATTATATTACATTCCCGGGTAAATAGCTTTAATATTTTTGCGCGCCGTGAATCAAAGAGATGAAAAAAACAAATCTTCTAATAAAATTAATCAAATTATAAAATTAAAATCACACAGCGATGATAATTACCGTCTGCTGATTTTGTATCATGTTGAAATGTCCACAATCTGAGTGTGAAACAGATTTTTAATGATAATTTGACAAATGTCGCCTATCAGATGCTAAACCTATTACATCTTAGTTTTCAGCTAAGGAGTAGAAAGCAAAAAATAATATAGAAACCATTCCGGAATTTCTTTATGTGGTGATGGTTGTCTGTGGACCATAACGAAGCAAAATGAGGAAACTTAAAAGAAAGAATGTGCAGCTATGAGGAACAAGCTACGTAAGTGTGTTATTACTAATTTATCCGTATTGTATCTTTATCGCTATATAATATCATCACTCACGCAGTGATTCAACCCGAAGGTTGTTTTGGATAGGTGAGGATAGAGCTCACCCCAGACTAAGCCACAGGAGTGTGAATTTCACACATTCAGTGTAGGGGAGTCAGTTCCTTTCCTTGGGCCACCTCGAACTCCAAGGATTTTTTCAGGGGCGTCCAAAGGCTTCACCTGGATTTTTTTGTAAAAAATTAATTGATGATAAAAGATACTGATGTACTAGCGCAAGGTTATATTATTATTATGAACCAACCCCAGGACAAATCTTGTCCCTTGGTCGACTACGCATCTCTCGTAGGGCCTCCATAGGGTAGTCTGTAGCACCGGGTTGGCTCTATTCAGCCTTTCCAGATGGGTCTTGGTGGTCTACTCGGTCCCGGGACCCACACCATCGTCCTTCTTCTCTTAATAAGGCTGTCGGCATCGACAACCTTGACTTTAGTTCCCTCGAAGGGCCCAATGATATTGACTGCTCTCTCGAGCCAAGAGGCAGAGTACTCGTTGGCGCAGGCAAACTCCACTGCTCCATTCAGAAACCTATTGGCCTCGAAGAGTGGGACCTCCTGGTTAGCTGGTGCTGTGTTCATCCTAGCATAGCTCCTCTAGCTCCTCTAGTTTTGATACGGCCAACTGGTGCCAGGTTTCCTTCATCATCACCTCAGGGTAGTTAACTGGCACTATTGCCATTCTTTTCGTATCTCTCGTTATCTGAGCATACGTGGGCACAGTTCTGGCCCTTTTTGAGTCCTGGGAGGCATTTGGCGTGTCCCCTGGAGTCCTTTCCCTTTTCAGGGAGGAGCTGCCTGTGGCCTCTGCGGTATCCGCACCCCGCCCAGTGGTTCCGCCGGTGGACTTGCCACCGCCAGTTCCTCCCAAGGCAGGAGGGTGAGCAGGGCCTCCTGCAGCTCTTTCGGTGCGCGCTCTAACCCTCCGTCTCCACCTTTTGGTTGCACCGCTTGGTTTTGTAGTCCCCTAGATAAGTCCTTTAATCTCCCTGAAATGTTCTTCAGGGTAGCGTTTGAGGCTCCTGAATCAGACTCCATCTCGTTGTTAGATTCTGGTGCCTTAATTGTTGACTCAGACGAGTCAAATGATGAGTTGCCATCCTTATTGGGTGCAGGATGACTTAGGGGTATAGGGTTCCCCGAAGGGGCCCACAGGGTTAAGTTATAGGAGGGACGACCATTGGGATTCCAATCAGGGCTCACCAACAGTGCCTCCTCCATGGTCAAGGAAATAGGACTGCAAGAGTCCTAGGGTGGTTGGGTTTTTTTGTTTTTTAAAGATTCCATAAAGATCCCACGAGTGGCTAGGGAAATAAGGGGTCTGCCCATGCAGAGCCTCGCATACATGGGTAAGACTAGGTAAAACCGGAGGTCGCCCTGTATCCGGAGTCTCACCTGTTAGTGACTTCTTACCCTCCGCCCCGCGGATGCGGTCACCATTGGCACAGGGACGCACCGTGATGATGGGAGCAGTTTATCGACCGCCAGGTCTAGATCCGTCATGTTCTGTGCAAACCAGGGGCACCTCGTGGAGGTTATGGCTCTTCACCACGCATGACGGTCTTGGTGTGCGATGGTCACCACCACACACCCTGGGATCACACATCCCTCACCCCCTTGGTCAAGGGAAGTACGATCCGCCCGGCAAACTTACATAAAATTCCCTCTCCTTCGGGATATTTTACACCTACGAACGCGCATGGAAATTGTAGTGCTATGGCAATATCGGATTATTTTGCCGTTGAGATCAAATTGTGTACATGTTAGTCATGCATAACCACAATACCGCCGCGCCGTCGTAAGCACCATCATATGCTTCTCCCATTTGCTTGTAAAAATGTAATGGAATATGGATTTCCCATATGATGATGTTCAACTACTGAGCATTTTTAGTAATGATGATTTAATCTCGTTGATCTGAGTGGAATTCCAGTTTTGATTAAATAATAATTTACACTATTTCATGCATTTGCCGCATGTCATTTAATCCCATGAACCTCATGATCGGTTAAATAATCAAAATTCATTGTGTTGATAAAAGATTTATTTCTGTTTTCATCGAGATTATTCGTTTATCAGTAAATATTGCAATTTGTAATTCATTACCACTGCTATATCACTGAGCAAAATTATAAACATTACCGAATATAATTTATAAAAATCTTAGGTACCATTTATCTCTTTAGATATTGTAACTCCAATCGAAGATAAAAAGCATTTATGTATTAAAAACGAAGGAAGAAAAAAAGGAAGGAATGATGAAGGTCATTACTGTCCTGCAGCTCCCTTGTGCAACTGACGAAAGCTGAAGTTGTGTAATGAAAGGGGTGATAGTCAATCTTTGAAGAGCTTCTTGTTTAAGTGGTGAGTTGCTTAGGTTACGTGTTGTAGTGGTTCTTGGTTAAAAATTTAGAATTTACGAGGGTCAGTGGAAATGTTCTTTACAAGATTATATAAAAAACGATCCTCTTTCGGTAATTTGATAACCTAATTTTGCCATACCTAGAGCTGTTCTGTTAATTAGTGTATCCTTCGTTTTCAGCGGCGTGCCTCAACTCCGTATTCCGCTTGTGGCAACCGGTCTGTCACTTGAAGTTTTGTATGTCGCAATATTAACTATATTCATAATGATATATCGTTGCCTATAAAAATCATCAAACATAAATCGAGTCGAAATTCATTTGTTCATCTCTACATTTTCTTAAGTACTCTGAGGCACATGGTGAAGCTATAGTCGTCGAATACATGGAGAGATTGCCTATGTTTGAAGCTGCTGTTGCGTAAGTGTTTCTTTATTTTACTCATTGTAGTTCTTGTCAGCCAAACATTTTAAACTTTCTGCAGGGGTCAGTCTACATTTTCTTTTTTATCAATTAGTAATTTATTTTTTGTGTTTTTTTATACCTCAAGTATCCTTTTCTGCTTTAGATTTATTCAAATATGATGCCACATATCTTCGATAACCATTTCCACGAATGTTCTGACTTAAAAATTTATGACAAGCATTGATGAACTTCTCGGACTTTATAAAAAATTGTAGTTTCACCGAAATGTGAAATTTTGGATTATTAATGCGAATGTATTTTCTTGGGATAATTCTAAGGATGTAATGTTTTCTTTGTATAGCCATGTCAGCATGAGTGGTTCTGCTATAAGAAAAAAACCTGGGTAAGGTTAAAAGATAACGTGTCCGAGTGCTTCAGTACAAACCACTGGCGAATATACTTTTTTGTTGCCAATTATTATCAAGGGCAATGATTGTGAACTGATTTCATTAATCCTGTTATGCCTCCGCCCAAAAGTTATCCCAACGTGTGGAAATATTCACCCTGATCAAGTTTTTCCCGGTTGCTAAGGGATGTTTGTAATTAGATCACCTATTCTTTGAGGACATGTTTATGCTAGTTTGTCTCTAACTTTTCGTATGACTTCTTCATTGGTGAAATCAATTAAGTGATTATCGAGTTTTTACTTTTGGTTAAAAAAAATTTAACTTTGAAACTCCACATAAAGCTATGCTATTGCAAAGTTTATATTTTTCATTTTGATACTTAAAATATTCCATAAAATAAAGCAGGAGGCTCAGTCTTGTTGAAGAGAGTTGTTACATAATAATATTACACGCATCGCAAGGTTATATGGTTTCGCATTAATATTATATCAACATGTTCTATTTTATTCCTTATTACGGTAAATTAAGGTATAGTTAGGCAATTGAAATCAGTCCAAGTGAAGGTTCATTTTGGTTCCTGGCGAAGCCCAAGTCTGGAAACAGTCGTAGTGATTGTTCATCTCTAAAATGCAAGTCGTGTCAGTTTTTTCGTTATCTAATCTTTATTTTTGTCAAAACTCGAATTTTCTGCGGCACGGACTCTTAACACGCTTATATAATTGTAAATTGCTAACTTGTAGCTTTTATTTTCCTCTCGAAATTTAATTTTATTTAGGAAATACACTTTTGGTTTTCAGCCTTATCTATTCGATGAGATTATCTAACAAGTTTTAAGACCTAAGCATTATAAGGCCCACCATAAGGCTACTCAATCGTTTATCGTCTTTAAAATTCGACAGTTAACTATTCTTGTAAACATATTTTACATTCTTAGACCGAAAAATCATCTTCAGTATGATCAAATAAATGATTTAATGATAGAAAAAAGACTATCGATCATTGGTTGAAATAATATCATGTTTCAAAGAGATGTACGGTTTCCGATCTTCAACCTTCTCCAGGCATTTCCCTAGTATGTCATCATGGTCGGTGATTATCTATGGACGGTGAACTATTTGCACTTGGCTATTCAGTTAGACATCTAAATAATGTTTGTTTTCGCGAGAATCATAAAATGATGAGATGTTCCGTATGCTAACGTACTTCAATGTTGAAATGTACTCGACCTCAGCGTAAAACTGATTTCTACTGAGTATTTGACAAATGTTTTTATAGATTCTAAACCTAAAGCGTCTCTCATTCTTTTTAAGTAATAAACAGCAAAAAATTATCGAAAAATCATACCGGAAATCCATCATGTCGATAAGATTGTCCGTACACAGTTCCGGCACAAAATGAGGAAATTTCGAAGAAGGAATTTGAAACCGAGAAGATCAACTTGTGTAAGTGTTATTTATGTTTTCCGTATTACTTTGTTGGTTAAATAGTTTAAAAAATTTTGCGCGTCGAGAATAACAAAGAGAAAAAAAAACTATTCAAAAAAGTAAATAAAATTAATAAATAACACAGTGATAAGATGTTACCTATGCTGAGATTCTTAAATGTTAAAATGCTCTCGATCTGAGTATAAAAATGAATTATAACCTGTTTTGACTAATGTTTTTATGAATGGTTAACCTTAAGCGTCTCTCTTTCTTTTTAAGGAATAACAAGCAAATAATAAACAAAAAATCATAACATAAATCCATCATGTCGTTAAGATTGTCTGTACACAGTTCTAAAAAAAAGAGAAAATTTCAAAGGAATTTGCAACCGAAAAGATCAACTTGTGTAAGTGCTATTTATGTTTTTTCCGTATCACATTGTTGGTTAAACAGTTTAAAAATTTTTGAAGGTCAATAACCAAATAGAGAAAAGAAATCAACTGTTCAAAATAAGTTCATCAAATTATAAAATAACACAGTGATGAGATGTTACCCATGCTGAAGTTCTTAAATGTTGAAATGCTGTCGATCTGAGTGTGAAACTGAATATTTACTACTTTTTGACTAATTCTTTTATAGGTGTATAGCCTAAAGCGTCTCTTTTCTTTTATAGGAATAAAAAGAAAAAATAAACGAAAAATCATACTGGAAATCCATCATGTCTTTAGGATTGTCTGTACACAGTTACGAAAAAAAATGAGGGAACTTCGAAGAAGGAATTTGCAATCGCGAAGATAAACTTGTGTAAGTGCTATTTATGTTTTTCCGTATCACATTGTTGGTTAAATAGTTTAATCATTTTTGAAGGTCAATAACCAAATAGAGAAAATAAATCAACTGTTCAAAATAAGTTATCAAATTATTAAATAACACAGTGATGAGATGTTACCCATGCTGAAGTTCTTAAATGTTGAAATGCTGTCGATCTGCGTGTGAAACTGAATATTTACTAGTTTTTGACTAATTCTTTTATAGATGTATAGCCTAAAGCGTCTCTTTTCTTTTATAGGAATAAAAAGAAAAAATAAACGAAAAATCATACTGGAAATCTATCATGTCTTTAAGATTGTCTGTACACATTTACGAAAAAAAATGAGGGAACTTCGAAGACAGAATTTGCAACCGCAAAGATCAACTTGTGTAAGTGCTATTTATGTTTATCCGTATCACATTGATGGTTAAATAGTTTAATCATTTTTAAAGGTCAATAACCAAATAGAGAAAAGAAATCAACTGTTCAAAATACGTTCATCAAATTATCAAATAACATAGTGATGATATGTTACCCATGCTGAAGTTCTTAAATGTTGAAATGCTGTCGATCTGAGTGTGAAACTGAATATTTACTAGTTTTTGACTAATTCTTTTATAGATGTATAGCCTAAAGCGTTTCTTTTCTTTTATAGGAATAAAAAGAAAAAATAAACGAAAAATCATACTGGAAATCCATCATGTCTTTAAGATTGTCTGTACACATTTACGAAAAAAAATGAGGGAACTTCGAAGACAGAATTTGCAACCGCGAAGATCAACTTGTGTAAGTGCTATTTATGTTTTTCCGTATCACATTGTTGGTTAAATAGTTTAATCATTTTTGAAGGTCAATAAACAAATAGTGAAAAGGAATCAACTGTTCAAAATAAGATCATCAAATTATCAAATAACACAGTGATAAGATGTTACCCATGCTGAAGTTCTTAAATGTTGAAATGCTGTCGATCTGAGTGTGAAACTGAATATTTACTAGTTTTTGACTAATTCTTACATAGATGTATAGCCTAAAGCGTCTCTTTTCTTTTATAGGAATAAAAAGAAAAAATAAACGAAAATTTAACTGGAAATCCATCATATCTTTAAGATTTTCTGTACACAGTTACGAAAAAAATGAGGGAACTTCGAAGAAGGAAATACCAACCGCGAAGATCAACTTGTGTAAGTGCTATTTATTTTTTTCCGTATTACTTGGTTGTTTAAAAATAGTTTAAATATTTTAGCGCGTCGATAATCAAAATAAGAAAAAATCAACTGTACAAATTAAGTTATCAAATTATCAAATTTCACAGTGATGTAATGTTTCCTATGCAGAGGATATTAAATCTTGAAATGCTCTCGATCTGAGTGTGAAAATGAATTTCAACCAGTTTTTGACAAATTTTTTTATTGATGCTTAACCTAAAGCGTCTCTTTTATTAAGGAATAAAAAAAAATAATTACGAAAAATCATACGGGAAATCCATCATGTCGTTAAGATTGTCTATACACAGTTCCGTAAAAAAATGAGGAAATTTCGAAGAAGGAATTTGCAACCTTGAAGATCAACTTGTGTAAGTGCTATTTATGTTTTTCCGCATCACATTGTTGGTTAAATAGTTTAATCATTTTTGAAGGCCAATAACCAAATAGAGAAAAGACATCAACTGTTAAAAATAAGTTCATCAAATTATCAAATAACATAGTGATGAGATGTTACCCATGCTGAAGTTCTTAAATGTTGAAATGCTGTCGATCTGAGTGTAAAACTGAATATTTACTAGTTTTTGACTAATTCTTTAATAGATGTATAGCCTAAAGCGTCTCCTTTCTTTTATAGAAATAAAAAGAAAAAATAAACGAAAAATCATACCCGAAATCCATCATGTCGTTAAGATTGTCTGTACACAGTTACGAAACAAAATGAGGGAACTTCGAAGACGGAATTTGCTACCGCGAAGATCAACTTGTGTAAGTGCTATTTATATTTTTCCGTATTACTTTGTTGGTTAAATAGTTTAAATATTTTAGCGCGTCGATAATCAAAAAAAGAGAAAAAATCAACTGTTCAAAATGAGTTATCAAATTATCTAATAACATAGTTATTAGATGTTACCCATGCTGAAGTTCTTAAATGTTGAAATGCTGTCGATCTGAGTGTGAAACTGAATATTTACTAGTTTTTGACTAATTCTTTTATAGATGTATAGCCTAAAGCGTCTCTTTTCCTTTATAGGAATAAAAAGAAAAAATAAACGAAAAATCATACTGGAAATCCATCATGTCTTTAAGATTGTCTGTACATATTACGAAAAAAATGAGGGAACTTCGAAGACAGAATTTGCAACAGCAAAGATCAACTTGTGTAAGTGCTATTTATGTTTTTCCGTATCACATTGTTGGTTAAATAGTGTAATCATTTTTGAAGGTCAATAAACAAATAGAGAAAAGGAATCAACTGTTCAAAATAAGTTCATCAAATTATCAAATAACACAGAGATAAGATGTTTCCCATGCTGAAGTTATTAAATGTTGAAATGCTGTCGATCTGAGTGTGAAACTGAATATTTACTAGTTTTTGAATAATTCTTATATAGATGTATAGCCTAAAGCGTCTCTTTACTTTTATAGGAATAAAAAGAAAAAATAAACGAAAAATCATACTGTAAATCCATCATGTCGTTAACATTGTCTGTACACAGTTACGAAACAAAATGAGGGAACTTCGAAGACGGAATTAGCTACCGCGAAGATTAACTTGTGTAAGTGCTATTTATGTTTTTCCGTATTACTTTGTTGGTTAAATAGTTTAAATATTTTAGCGCGTCGATAATCAAAAAAAGAAAAAATCAACTGTTCAAAATAAGTTATCAAATTATCAAATTTCACAGCGATGTAATGTTTCCTATGCAGAGGATGTTAAATCTTGAAATGCTCTCTGTTGATCTTGAAATAATCTGCTGAGGTTCTTAAATGTTGAAATTCTCTTGATCTGAGTGTGAAACTGAATTTTAACCAGTTTTTGACAAATGTTTTAATGGATGCTTAACCTAAAGCTGATAAAATCAGTGAGATTTGCAGATGATCAAGCATTGGTTAGTCAGTCGGCCAAGGGGTTACAGTCAATGGTGAATGCATTAGAGGTGCAGTGCGAAAAGTATGGGATGAAGATCAATCACAAGAAAACGAAAGTAATGAGATTTTCTAGAAGTAAGAAGGCGGGGCTGAATATAAGGGTGGGAGGGCAGAAGATAGAGCAGGTCGAGCAGTTTACGTATCTGGGTAGTATTTTGGTGGCGAATGGGTTTAGTGGTAAGGACATCAGATGCAGAATTGCGCTCGCTAAAGAAGCATTTTCGAAGAGAAGGGAATTGATGAGGGGGGGTCTGAGAAGAGACGTAAAGAAGAGGCTGGTGAAAACTTTAATATGGAGCGTGGCGCTATATGGGTCGGAAACTTGGTCATTGCGAAGGGAGGATGTGCGTAGGCTTGAGGCGTTTGAGATGTGGGTTTGGAGAAGGATGGAGAAGGTTAGCTGGATGGCGAGAAAGACGAACGAGGAGGTATTGGATATGGTCGGAGAGGAGAGGAAGCTTGTGGCAGAGGTTCGGAGAAGGCAGAAGAGATGGATGGAGGAGGTTTTGAGAGGAGAGGGCATGTTGAAGAGAGTGATAGAGGGGAGAACACTGGGGAAGCGTGGGAGAGGAAGGAAGAGGATAGGAATTCTGGACGAAATAAGAGGAGGTAGAAGATATGAAGAATTGAAGAGGGATTTAATAACGGGCCATTCTTAGGAGGGAAAGCGAGACAATGTCTCTGAGGTGGGATGCAGAATGGGGACTGTCCAAGAACCTACCAATCAGCTGGTAGAATACTTGAATGAATGAACCTAAAGCATCTCTCCTTCTTTTTAAGGAATAAAAAGAAAAAAAATAAACGAAGAATCATTACGGAATACCGTCATGTACTTAGGTATGTTTGTACATAGTTCCGAAACAAAATGAGGAAATTTAAAAGAAGGAATTTTGAACCGCGAAGTTCAACTAGTGAAAGTGTTATTTATAATTTTTCGTATTACCTTGTTGATTAAATTGCTCAAGTATTTGCTCGTCGAGGATCAAAAAGAGAAAAAATTCAGCTTTTCAAAATAAGTTAATCAAAATTTCAAATCACAGTGATTAGATGTTACCTTTGTTGAGATTCTTAAATGTTGAAAGGCTCTCGATCTGAGTGTAAAACTGAATTTTTGTGTGTCTTTGACTAATGTTTTCATGGATGCTTAAACTTCATTTATTTCTCTTTCTTTTAAGTAATAAAAAGTGCAAAATAAACGAAAAATCATTCTGGAAGTCCATTATGTCGTTATGATTGTCAGTACACAGTTCCGAAACAAAATGATGAAATTTCGAAGAAGGAATTTGCAACCTCGAAGATCAACTTGTGTAAGTGTTATTTATGTTTTTCCGTATTACATTGTTGGTTAAATATATTATGAATTTTCCGCGTCGAGTATCAAAAAGAGAAAAAAATCAACTGTTCAAAATAACTTAATCAAATTATAAAAACACAGTGATGAGAGTTTTACTACGCTGAGGTTCTTTAATGTTGAATTTGTCTCGATCTGAGTGTGAAACTGAATTTTATTTTCTTTTTTACAAATGGTTTTATGGATGTATAGCCTAAAAGGTCGCTATTTATTTTAAGGAATAAAAAGAAAAAAAAAACGAAGAATCATTAGAGAAAACCATCATGTCGTTAAGATTGTCTGTACACATTTACGAAAAAAAATGAGGGAACTTCGAAGACAGAATTTGCAACCGCAAAGATCAACTTGTGTAAGTGCTATTTATGTTTATCCGTATCACATTGATGGTTAAATAGTTTAATCATTTTTGAAGGTCAATAACCAAATAGAGAAAAGAAATCAACTGTTCAAAATACGTTCATCAAATTATCAAATAACATAGTGATGAGATGTTACCCATGCTGAAGTTCTTATATGTTGAAATGCTGTCGATCTGAGTGTGAAACTGAATATTTGATAGTTTTTGACTAATACTTTAATAGATGTATAGCCTAAAGCGTCTCTTTTCTTTTATAGGAATAAAAAGAAAAAATAAACGAAAAATCATACTGGAAATCCATCATGTCTTTAAGATTGTCTGTACACATTTACGAAAAAAAATGAGGGAACTTCGAAGAAGGAATTTGCAACCGCGAATGTCAACTTGTGTAAGTGCTATTTATGTTTTTCCGTATCACATTGTTGGTTAATTAGTTTAATAATTTTTGAAGGTCAATAACCAAATAGAGAAAAGAAATCAACTGTTCAAAATAAGTTCATCAAATTATAAAATAACACAGTGATGAGATGTTACCCATGCTGAAGTTCTTAAATGTTGAAATGCTGTCGATCTGAGTGTGAAACGGAATATTTACTAGTTTTTGACTAATTCTTTTATAGATGTATAGCCTAAAGCGTCTCTTTTCTTTTATAGGAATAAAAAGAAAAAATGAACGAAAAATCATACTGGAAATCCATCATGTCGTTAAGAATTTCTGTACACAGTTACGAAACAAAATGAGGGAACTTCGAAGACAGAATTTGCTACCGCGAAGATCAACTTGTGTAAGTGCTATTTATGTTTTTCCGTATTACTTTGTTGGTTAAATAGTTTAAATATTTTAGCGCGTCGATAATCAAAAAAAGAAAAAATCAACTGTTCAAAATAAGTTATCAAATTTTCAAATTTCACAGTGATGTAATGTATCCTATGCAGAGGATGTTAAATCTTGAAATGCTCTCGATCTGAGATTGAAAATGAATTTCAACCAGTTTTTACAAATTTTTTTATTGATGCTTAACCTAAAGCGTCTCTTTTTTTAAGGAATAAAAAAAACATTTACGAAAAATCATACTGGAAATCCATCATGTCTTTAGGATTGTCTGTACACAGTTACCATTCAAAACGAGGAAATTTCGAAGAAGAAATTTGCAACCTCGAAGATTTACTTGTGTAAGTGTTATTTATGTTTTTCCATATTTTTATATTTTTACTTTGTTGGTTAAATAGTTTAAATTTTTTTAATAATAGAATAAAAAGCAAGTAATAAACAAAAAATCGTACCGAAAAACCATCATGTCGTTACTATTGTCTGTACACAGTTCCGGAACAAAATGAGGAAATTCCGAAGAATGAATTTGCAACCTCGAAGATCTACCTGTGTAAGTGTTATTTATCTTTTTCCATATTTTTATATTTGTACCTTGTTGGTTAAATAGTTTAACTAAATTGGCGCGTCTAGGATCAAAAAGAGAAAAAAATTCAACTTTTAAAAATAAATTAATAAAATTTTCAATTCACAAAATGATGAGTTTTCACCTCTGCTGAGGTCCTTAAATGTTGAAATGCTCTTGATCTGAGTGTGAAACTGAAATTATCCAGTTTTTGACAAATGTTTTTATGGATGCATAACCTAAAGCATCTCTCTTTCTTTTTTAAGGAAGAAAAGGCAAAAAATAAACGAAGAATCATTACGGAAAACCATCATGTCGTTAAGTATGTCTGTACATAATTCCGAAACAAATTGAGGGAACTTCGAAGATGGAATTTGCAACCTCGAAGATCAACTTGTGCAAGTGCTATTTATGTTTTTCCGCATCACATTGTTGGTTAAATAGTTTAATCATTTTTGAAGGTCAATAACCAAATAGAGAAAAGACATCAACTGTTCAAAATAAGTTCATCAAATTATCAAATAACATAGTGATGAGATGTTACCCATGCTGAAGTTCTTAAATGTTGAAATGCTGTCGATCTGAGTGTGAAACTGAATATTTAATAGTTTTTGACTAATTCTTTAATAGATGTATAGCCTAAAGCGTCTCTTTTCTTTTATAGGAATAAAAAGAAAAAATAAACGTTAATTTAACTGGAAATCCATCATATCTTTAAGATTTTCTGTACACAGTTACGAAAAAAATGAGGGAACTTCGAAGAAGGAAATACCAACCGCGAAGATCAACTTGTGTAAGTGCTATTTATTTTTTTCCGTATTACTTGGTTGTTTAAAAATAGTTTAAATATTTTAGCGCGTCGATAATCAAAATAAGAAAAAATCAACTGTACAAATTAAGTTATCAAATTATCAAATTTCACAGTGATGTAATGTTTCCTATGCAGAGGATATTAAATCTTGAAATGCTCTCGATCTGAGTGTGAAAATGAATTTCAACCAGTTTTTGACAAATTTTTTTATTGATGCTTAACCTAAAGCGTCTCTTTTATTAAGGAATAAAAAAAAATAATTACGAAAAATCATACGGGAAATCCATCATGTCGTTAAGATTGTCTATACACAGTTCCGTAAAAAAATGAGGAAATTTCGAAGAAGGAATTTGCAACCTTGAAGATCAACTTGTGTAAGTGCTATTTATGTTTTTCCGCATCACATTGTTGGTTAAATAGTTTAATCATTTTTGAAGGCCAATAACCAAATAGAGAAAAGACATCAACTGTTAAAAATAAGTTCATCAAATTATCAAATAACATAGTGATGAGATGTTACCCATGCTGAAGTTCTTAAATGTTGAAATGCTGTCGATCTGAGTGTAAAACTGAATATTTACTAGTTTTTGACTAATTCTTTAATAGATGTATAGCCTAAAGCGTCTCCTTTCTTTTATAGAAATAAAAAGAAAAAATAAACGAAAAATCATACCCGAAATCCATCATGTCGTTAAGATTGTCTGTACACAGTTACGAAACAAAATGAGGGAACTTCGAAGACGGAATTTGCTACCGCGAAGATCAACTTGTGTAAGTGCTATTTATATTTTTCCGTATTACTTTGTTGGTTAAATAGTTTAAATATTTTAGCGCGTCGATAATCAAAAAAAGAGAAAAAATCAACTGTTCAAAATGAGTTATCAAATTATCTAATAACATAGTTATTAGATGTTACCCATGCTGAAGTTCTTAAATGTTGAAATGCTGTCGATCTGAGTGTGAAACTGAATATTTACTAGTTTTTGACTAATTCTTTTATAGATGTATAGCCTAAAGCGTCTCTTTTCCTTTATAGGAATAAAAAGAAAAAATAAACGAAAAATCATACTGGAAATCCATCATGTCTTTAAGATTGTCTGTACATATTACGAAAAAAATGAGGGAACTTCGAAGACAGAATTTGCAACAGCAAAGATCAACTTGTGTAAGTGCTATTTATGTTTTTCCGTATCACATTGTTGGTTAAATAGTGTAATCATTTTTGAAGGTCAATAAACAAATAGAGAAAAGGAATCAACTGTTCAAAATAAGTTCATCAAATTATCAAATAACACAGAGATAAGATGTTTCCCATGCTGAAGTTATTAAATGTTGAAATGCTGTCGATCTGAGTGTGAAACTGAATATTTACTAGTTTTTGAATAATTCTTATATAGATGTATAGCCTAAAGCGTCTCTTTACTTTTATAGGAATAAAAAGAAAAAATAAACGAAAAATCATACTGTAAATCCATCATGTCGTTAACATTGTCTGTACACAGTTACGAAACAAAATGAGGGAACTTCGAAGACGGAATTAGCTACCGCGAAGATTAACTTGTGTAAGTGCTATTTATGTTTTTCCGTATTACTTTGTTGGTTAAATAGTTTAAATATTTTAGCGCGTCGATAATCAAAAAAAGAAAAAATCAACTGTTCAAAATAAGTTATCAAATTATCAAATTTCACAGCGATGTAATGTTTCCTATGCAGAGGATGTTAAATCTTGAAATGCTCTCTGTTGATCTTGAAATAATCTGCTGAGGTTCTTAAATGTTGAAATTCTCTTGATCTGAGTGTGAAACTGAATTTTAACCAGTTTTTGACAAATGTTTTAATGGATGCTTAACCTAAAGCTGATAAAATCAGTGAGATTTGCAGATGATCAAGCATTGGTTAGTCAGTCGGCCAAGGGGTTACAGTCAATGGTGAATGCATTAGAGGTGCAGTGCGAAAAGTATGGGATGAAGATCAATCACAAGAAAACGAAAGTAATGAGATTTTCTAGAAGTAAGAAGGCGGGGCTGAATATAAGGGTGGGAGGGCAGAAGATAGAGCAGGTCGAGCAGTTTACGTATCTGGGTAGTATTTTGGTGGCGAATGGGTTTAGTGGTAAGGACATCAGATGCAGAATTGCGCTCGCTAAAGAAGCATTTTCGAAGAGAAGGGAATTGATGAGGGGGGGTCTGAGAAGAGACGTAAAGAAGAGGCTGGTGAAAACTTTAATATGGAGCGTGGCGCTATATGGGTCGGAAACTTGGTCATTGCGAAGGGAGGATGTGCGTAGGCTTGAGGCGTTTGAGATGTGGGTTTGGAGAAGGATGGAGAAGGTTAGCTGGATGGCGAGAAAGACGAACGAGGAGGTATTGGATATGGTCGGAGAGGAGAGGAAGCTTGTGGCAGAGGTTCGGAGAAGGCAGAAGAGATGGATGGAGGAGGTTTTGAGAGGAGAGGGCATGTTGAAGAGAGTGATAGAGGGGAGAACACTGGGGAAGCGTGGGAGAGGAAGGAAGAGGATAGGAATTCTGGACGAAATAAGAGGAGGTAGAAGATATGAAGAATTGAAGAGGGATTTAATAACGGGCCATTCTTAGGAGGGAAAGCGAGACAATGTCTCTGAGGTGGGATGCAGAATGGGGACTGTCCAAGAACCTACCAATCAGCTGGTAGAATACTTGAATGAATGAACCTAAAGCATCTCTCCTTCTTTTTAAGGAATAAAAAGAAAAAAAATAAACGAAGAATCATTACGGAATACCGTCATGTACTTAGGTATGTTTGTACATAGTTCCGAAACAAAATGAGGAAATTTAAAAGAAGGAATTTTGAACCGCGAAGTTCAACTAGTGAAAGTGTTATTTATAATTTTTCGTATTACCTTGTTGATTAAATTGCTCAAGTATTTGCTCGTCGAGGATCAAAAAGAGAAAAAATTCAGCTTTTCAAAATAAGTTAATCAAAATTTCA
This sequence comes from Pyrrhosoma nymphula, assembly GCA_963573305.1. Lineage (NCBI taxonomy): Eukaryota > Metazoa > Arthropoda > Insecta > Odonata > Coenagrionidae > Pyrrhosoma > Pyrrhosoma nymphula. The sequence goes on along the minus strand of OY754332.1, from coordinate 95,147,106 downwards.
AATCACAGTGATTAGATGTTACCTTTGTTGAGATTCTTAAATGTTGAAAGGCTCTCGATCTGAGTGTAAAACTGAATTTTTGTGTGTCTTTGACTAATGTTTTCATGGATGCTTAAACTTCATTTATTTCTCTTTCTTTTAAGTAATAAAAAGTGCAAAATAAACGAAAAATCATTCTGGAAGTCCATTATGTCGTTATGATTGTCAGTACACAGTTCCGAAACAAAATGATGAAATTTCGAAGAAGGAATTTGCAACCTCGAAGATCAACTTGTGTAAGTGTTATTTATGTTTTTCCGTATTACATTGTTGGTTAAATATATTATGAATTTTCCGCGTCGAGTATCAAAAAGAGAAAAAAATCAACTGTTCAAAATAACTTAATCAAATTATAAAAACACAGTGATGAGAGTTTTACTACGCTGAGGTTCTTTAATGTTGAATTTGTCTCGATCTGAGTGTGAAACTGAATTTTATTTTCTTTTTTACAAATGGTTTTATGGATGTATAGCCTAAAAGGTCGCTATTTATTTTAAGGAATAAAAAGAAAAAAAAAAACGAAGAATCATTAGAGAAAACCATCATGTCGTTAAGATTGTCTGTACACAGTTACGAAACAAAATGATGGAACTTCGAAGAAGGAATTTGCTACCGCGAAGATCAACTTGTGTAAGTGCTATTTATGTTCTTCCGTATTACTTTGTTGGTTAAATAGTTTAAATATTTTAGCGCGTCGATAATCAAAAAAAGAAAAAATCAACTGTTCAAAGTATGTTATCAAATTATCAAATTTCACAGTGATGTAATGTATCCTATGCAGAGGATGTTAAATCTTGAAATGCTCTCGATCTGAGATTGAAAATGAATTTCAACCAGTTTGTACAAATTTTTTTATTGATGCTTAACCTAAAGCGTCTCTTTTTTTAAGGAATAAAAAAAACATTTACGAAAAATCATACTGGAAATCCATCATGTCTTTAGGATTGTCTGTACACAGTTACCATTCAAAACGAGGAAATTTCGAAGAAGAAATTTGCAACCTTGAAGATTTACTTGTGTAAGTGTTATTTATGTTTTTCCATATTTTTATATTTTCACTTTGTTGGTTAAATAGTTTAAATATTTTTAATAATAGAATAAAAAGTAAGTAATAAACGAAAAATCGTACCGAAAAACCATCATGTCGTTACTATTGTCTGTACACAGTTCCGGAACAAAATGAGGAAATTCCGAAGAAGGAATTTGCAACCTCGAAGATCTACTTGTGTAAGTGTTATTTATCTTTTTCCATATTTTTATATTTGTACCTTGTTGGTTAAATAGTTAACTAAATTGGCGCGTCTAGGATCAAAAAGAGAAAAAAATTCAACTTTTATAAATAAATTAATAAAATTTTCAATTCACACAATGATGAGTTTTCACCTCTGCTGAGGTCCTTAAATGTTGAAATGCTCTTGATCTGAGTGTGAAACTGAAATTATCCAGTTTTTGACAAATGTTTTTATGGATGCATAACCTAAAGCATCTCTCTTTCTTTTTTAAGGAAGAAAAGGCAAAAAATAAACGAAGAATCATTACGGAAAACCATCATGTCGTTAAGTATGTCTGTACATAGTTCCGAAACAAATTAAGGGAACTTCGAAGATGGAATTTGCAACCGCGAAGATCAACTTGTGTAAGTGCTATTTATGTTTTTCCGCATCACATTGTTGGTTAAATAGTTAAATAATTTTTGAAGGTCAATAACCAAATAGAGAAAAGAAATCAACTGTTCAAAATAAGTTCATCAATTTATCAAATAACATAGTGATGAGATGTTACCCATGCTGAAGTTCTTAAATGTTGAAATGCTGTCGATCTGAGTGTGAAACTGAATATTTACTAGTTTTTGACTAATTCTTTTATAGGTGTATAGCCTAAAGCGTCTCTTTTCTTTTATAGGAATAAAAAGAAAAAATAAACGAAAAATCATACTGGAACTCCATTATGTCGTTAAGATTGTCTGTGCACAGTTACGAAAAAAAATGAGGGAACTTCGAAGAAGGAATTTGCTACCGCGAAGATCAACTTGTGTAAGTGCTATTTATGTTTTTCTGTATTACTTTGTGGGTTAAATAGTTTAAATATTTTAGCGCGTCGATAATCAAAAAAAGAAAAAATCAACTGTACATAATAAGTTATCAACTTATCAAATTTCACAGTGATGTAATGTTTCCTATGCAGAGGATGTTAAATCTTAAAATGCTCTCGATCTGATTGTGAAAATGAATTTCAACCAGTTTTTGACAAATTTTTTTATTGATTCTTAACCTAAAGCGTCTCTTTTTTTAAGGAATAAAAGAAAAATTTACAAAAAATTATACCGGAAATCCATCATGTCGTTAAGATTGTCTATACACAGTTCCGAAACAAAATGATGAAATTTCGAAGAAGGAATTTGCTACCTCGAAGATCAACTTGTGTAAGTGTTATTTATGTTTTTCCGTATTATATTGTTGGTTAAATATATTATTAATTTTCCGCGTGGAGGATCAAAAAGAGAAAAAAATCAACTGTTCAAAATAACTTAATCACATTATAAAAACACAGTGATGAGAATTTTACTACGCTGAGTTTCTTTAATGTTGAATTTGTCTCGATCTGAGTGTGAAACTGAATTTTATTTACTTTTTTACAAATGGTTTTATAGATGTATAGCCTAAAAGGTCGCTATTTATTTTAAGGAATAAAAAGAAAAAAAAAAACGAAGAATCATTAGAGAAAACCATCATGTCGTTAAGATTGTCTGTACACAGTTACGAAACAAAATGATGGAACTTCGAAGAAGGAATTTGCTACCGCGAAGATCAACTTGTGTAAGTGCTATTTATGTTCTTCCGTATTACTTTGTTGGTTAAATAGTTTAATCATTTTTGAAGGTCAATAACCAAATAGAGAAAAGAAATCAACTGTTAAAAATAAGTTCATCAAATTATCAAATAACATAGTGATGAGATGTTACCCATGCTGAAGTTCTTAAATGTTGAAATGCTGTCGATCTGAGTGTGAAACTGAATATTTAATAGTTTTTGACTAATTCTTTAATAGATGTATAACCTAAAGCGTCTCTTTTTTTAAAGAATAAAAAAAAACATTTACGAAAAATCATACTGGAAATCCATCATGTCTCTAAGATTGTCTGTACACATTTACGAAAAAAAATGAGGGAACTTCGAAGAAGGAATTTGCAACCGCGAAGATCAACTTGTGTAAGTGCTTTTTATGTGTTTCCGTATCACCTTGTTGGTTAAATAGTTTAATCATTTTTGAAGGTCAATAACCAAATAGAGAAAAGAAATCAACTGTTCAAAATAAGTTCATCAAATTATCAAATAAGACAGTGATGAGATGTTACCCATGCTGAAGTTCTTAAATGTTGAAATGCTGTCGATCTGAGTTTGAAACTGAATATTTACTAGTTTTTGACTAATTCTTTTATAGATGTATAGCCTAAAGCGTCTCTTTTCTTTTATAGGAATAAAAAGAAAAATTAAACGAAAAATCATACTGTAAATCCATCATGTCGTTAACATTGTCTGTACACAGTTACGAAACAAAATGAGGGAACTTCGAAGACGGAATTAGCTACCGCGAAGATTAACTTGTGTAAGTGCTATTTATGTTTTTCCGTATTACTTTGTTGGTTAAATAGTTTAAATATTTTAGCGCGTCGATAATCAAAAAAAGAAAAAATCAACTGTTCAAAATAAGTTATCAAATTATCAAATTTCACAGCGATGTAATGTTTCCTATGCAGAGGATGTTAAATCTTGAAATGCTCTCTGTTGATCTTGAAATAATCTGCTGAGGTTCTTAAATGTTGTAATTCTCTTGATCTGAGTGTGAAACTGAATTTTAACCAGTTTTTGACAAATGTTTTAATGGATGCTTAACCTAAAGCTGATAAAATCAGTGAGATTTGCAGATGATCAAGCATTGGTTAGTCAGTCGGCCAAGGGGTTACAGTCAATGGTGAATGCATTAGAGGTGCAGTGCGAAAAGTATGGGATGAAGATCAATCACAAGAAAACGAAAGTAATGAGATTTTCTAGAAGTAAGAAGGCGGGGCTGAATATAAGGGTGGGAGGGCAGAAGATAGAGCAGGTCGAGCAGTTTACGTATCTGGGTAGTATTTTGGTGGCGAATGGGTTTAGTGGTAAGGACATCAGATGCAGAATTGCGCTCGCTAAAGAAGCATTTTCGAAGAGAAGGGAATTGATGAGGGGGGGTCTGAGAAGAGACGTAAAGAAGAGGCTGGTGAAAACTTTAATATGGAGCGTGGCGCTATATGGGTCGGAAACTTGGTCATTGCGAAGGGAGGATGTGCGTAGGCTTGAGGCGTTTGAGATGTGGGTTTGGAGAAGGATGGAGAAGGTTAGCTGGATGGCGAGAAAGACGAACGAGGAGGTATTGGATATGGTCGGAGAGGAGAGGAAGCTTGTGGCAGAGGTTCGGAGAAGGCAGAAGAGATGGATGGAGGAGGTTTTGAGAGGAGAGGGCATGTTGAAGAGAGTGATAGAGGGGAGAACACTGGGGAAGCGTGGGAGAGGAAGGAAGAGGATAGGAATTCTGGACGAAATAAGAGGAGGTAGAAGATATGAAGAATTGAAGAGGGATTTAATAACGGGCCATTCTTAGGAGGGAAAGCGAGACAATGTCTCTGAGGTGGGATGCAGAATGGGGACTGTCCAAGAACCTACCAATCAGCTGGTAGAATACTTGAATGAATGAACCTAAAGCATCTCTCCTTCTTTTTAAGGAATAAAAAGAAAAAAAATAAACGAAGAATCATTACGGAATACCGTCATGTACTTAGGTATGTTTGTACATAGTTCCGAAACAAAATGAGGAAATTTAAAAGAAGGAATTTTGAACCGCGAAGTTCAACTAGTGAAAGTGTTATTTATAATTTTTCGTATTACCTTGTTGATTAAATTGCTCAAGTATTTGCTCGTCGAGGATCAAAAAGAGAAAAAATTCAGCTTTTCAAAATAAGTTAATCAAAATTTCAAATCACAGTGATTAGATGTTACCTTTGTTGAGATTCTTAAATGTTGAAAGGATCTCGATCTGAGTGTAAAACTGAATTTTTGTGTGTCTTTGACTAATGTTTTCATGGATGCTTAAACTTCATTTATTTCTCTTTCTTTTAAGTAATAAAAAGTGCAAAATAAACGAAAAATCATTCTGGAAGTCCATTATGTCGTTATGATTGTCAGTACACAGTTCCGAAACAAAATGATGAAATTTCGAAGAAGGAATTTGCAACCTCGAAGATCAACTTGTGTAAGTGTTATTTATGTTTTTCCGTATTACATTGTTGGTTAAATATATTATGAATTTTCCGCGTCGAGTATCAAAAAGAGAAAAAAATCAACTGTTCAAAATAACTTAATCAAATTATAAAAACACAGTGATGAGAGTTTTACTACGCTGAGGTTCTTTAATGTTGAATTTGTCTCGATCTGAGTGTGAAACTGAATTTTATTTACTTTTTTACAAATGGTTTTATGGATGTATAGCCTAAAAGGTCGCTATTTATTTTAAGGAATAAAAAGAAAAAAAAAACGAAGAATCATTAGAGAAAACCATCATGTCGTTAAGATTGTCTGTACACATTTACGAAAAAAAATGAGGGAACTTCGAAGACAGAATTTGCAACCGCAAAGATCAACTTGTGTAAGTGCTATTTATGTTTATCCGTATCACATTGATGGTTAAATAGTTTAATCATTTTTGAAGGTCAATAACCAAATAGAGAAAAGAAATCAACTGTTCAAAATACGTTCATCAAATTATCAAATAACATAGTGATGAGATGTTACCCATGCTGAAGTTCTTATATGTTGAAATGCTGTCGATCTGAGTGTGAAACTGAATATTTGATAGTTTTTGACTAATACTTTAATAGATGTATAGCCTAAAGCGTCTCTTTTCTTTTATAGGAATAAAAAGAAAAAATAAACGAAAAATCATACTGGAAATCCATCATGTCTTTAAGATTGTCTGTACACATTTACGAAAAAAAATGAGGGAACTTCGAAGAAGGAATTTGCAACCGCGAATGTCAACTTGTGTAAGTGCTATTTATGTTTTTCCGTATCACATTGTTGGTTAATTAGTTTAATAATTTTTGAAGGTCAATAACCAAATAGAGAAAAGAAATCAACTGTTCAAAATAAGTTCATCAAATTATAAAATAACACAGTGATGAGATGTTACCCATGCTGAAGTTCTTAAATGTTGAAATGCTGTCGATCTGAGTGTGAAACGGAATATTTACTAGTTTTTGACTAATTCTTTTATAGATGTATAGCCTAAAGCGTCTCTTTTCTTTTATAGGAATAAAAAGAAAAAATGAACGAAAAATCATACTGGAAATCCATCATGTCGTTAAGATTGTCTGTACACAGTTACGAAACAAAATGAGGGAACTTCGAAGACAGAATTTGCTACCGCGAAGATCAACTTGTGTAAGTGCTATTTATGTTTTTCCGTATTACTTTGTTGGTTAAATAGTTTAAATATTTTAGCGCGTCGATAATCAAAAAAAGAAAAAATCAACTGTTCAAAATAAGTTATCAAATTTTCAAATTTCACAGTGATGTAATGTATCCTATGCAGAGGATGTTAAATCTTGAAATGCTCTCGATCTGAGATTGAAAATGAATTTCAACCAGTTTTTACAAATTTTTTTATTGATGCTTAACCTAAAGCGTCTCTTTTTTTAAGGAATAAAAAAAACATTTACGAAAAATCATACTGGAAATCCATCATGTCTTTAGGATTGTCTGTACACAGTTACCATTCAAAACGAGGAAATTTCGAAGAAGAAATTTGCAACCTCGAAGATTTACTTGTGTAAGTGTTATTTATGTTTTTCCATATTTTTATATTTTTACTTTGTTGGTTAAATAGTTTAAATTTTTTTAATAATAGAATAAAAAGCAAGTAATAAACAAAAAATCGTACCGAAAAACCATCATGTCGTTACTATTGTCTGTACACAGTTCCGGAACAAAATGAGGAAATTCCGAAGAATGAATTTGCAACCTCGAAGATCTACCTGTGTAAGTGTTATTTATCTTTTTCCATATTTTTATATTTGTACCTTGTTGGTTAAATAGTTTAACTAAATTGGCGCGTCTAGGATCAAAAAGAGAAAAAAATTCAACTTTTAAAAATAAATTAATAAAATTTTCAATTCACAAAATGATGAGTTTTCACCTCTGCTGAGGTCCTTAAATGTTGAAATGCTCTTGATCTGAGTGTGAAACTGAAATTATCCAGTTTTTGAAAAATGTTTTTATGGATGCATAACCTAAAGCATCTCTCTTTCTTTTTTAAGGAAGAAAAGGCAAAAAATAAACGAAGAATCATTACGGAAAACCATCATGTCGTTAAGTATGTCTGTACATAATTCCGAAACAAATTGAGGGAACTTCGAAGATGGAATTTGCAACCTCGAAGATCAACTTGTGCAAGTGCTATTTATGTTTTTCCGCATCACATTGTTGGTTAAATAGTTTAATCATTTTTGAAGGTCAATAACCAAATAGAGAAAAGACATCAACTGTTCAAAATAAGTTCATCAAATTATCAAATAACATAGTGATGAGATGTTACCCATGCTGAAGTTCTTAAATGTTGAAATGCTGTCGATCTGAGTGTGAAACTGAATATTTAATAGTTTTTGACTAATTCTTTAATAGATGTATAGCCTAAAGCGTCTCTTTTCTTTTATAGGAATAAAAAGAAAAAATAAACGAAAAATCATACCCGAAATCCATCATGTCTTTAAGATTGTCTGTACACATTTACGAAAAAAAATGAGGGAACTTCGAAGAAGGAATTTGCAACCGCGAAGATCAACTTGTATAAGTGCTATTTATGTTTTTTCGTATCACATTGTAGGTTAAATAGTTTAATCATTTTTGAAGGTCAATAACCAAATAGAGAAAAGACATCAACTGTTCAAAATAAGTTCATCAAATTATCAAATAACATAGTGATGAGATGTTACCCATGCTGAAGTTCTTAAATGTTGAAATGCTGTCGATCTGAGTGTGAAACTGAATATTTAATAGTTTTTGACTAATTCTTTAATAGATGTATAGCCTAAAGCGTCTCTTTTCTTTTATAGGAATAAAAAGAAAAAATAAACGAAAAATCATACCCGAAATCCATCATGTCTTTAAGATTGTCTGTACACAATTACGAAAAAAAATGAGGGAACTTCGAAGAAGGAATTTGCAACCGCGAAGATCAACTTGTATAAGTGCTATTTATGTTTTTTCGTATCACATTGTAGTTTAAATAGTTTAATCATTTTTGAAGGTCAATAACCAAATAGAGAAAAGAAATCAACTGTTCAAAATAAGTTCATCAAATTATCAAATATCACAGTGATGAGATGTTACCCATGCTGAAGTTCTTAAATGTTGAAATGCTGTCGATGTGAGTGTGAAACTGAATATTTACTAGTTTTTGACTAATTCTTTTATAGGTGTATAGCCTAAAGCGTCTCTTTTCTTTCATAGGAATAAAAAAAATAAACGAAAAATGTTACTGGAAATCCATTATGTCGTTAAGATTGTCTGTACACAGTTACGAAAAAAAATGAGGGAACTTCGAAGAAGGAATTTGCAACCTCGAAGATCAACTTGTGTAAGTGTTATTTATGTTTTTCCGTATTACATTGTTGGTTAAATATATTATGAATTTTCCGCGTCGAGTATGAAAAAGAGAAAAAAATCAACTGTTCAAAATAACTTAATCAAATTATAAAAACACAGTGATGAGAGTTTTACTACGCTGAGGTTCTTTAATGTTGAATTTGTCTCGATCTGAGTGTGAAACTGAATTTTATTTTCTTTTTTACAAATGGTTTTATGGATGTATAGCCTAAAAGGTCGCTATTTATTTTAAGGAATAAAAAGAAAAAAAAAAACGAAGAATCATTAGAGAAAACCATCATGTCGTTAAGATTGTCTGTACACAGTTACGAAACAAAATGATGGAACTTCGAAGAAGGAATTTGCTACCGCGAAGATCAACTTGTGTAAGTGCTATTTATGTTCTTTCGTATTACTTTGTTGGTTAAATAGTTTAAATATTTTAGCGCGTCGATAATCAAAAAAAGAAAAAATCAACTGTTCAAAGTATGTTATCAAATTATCAAATTTCACAGTGATGTAATGTATCCTATGCAGAGGATGTTAAATCTTGAAATGCTCTCGATCTGAGATTGAAAATGAATTTCAACCAGTTTGTACAAATTTTTTTATTGATGCTTAACCTAAAGCGTCTCTTTTTTTAAGGAATAAAAAAAACATTTACGAAAAATCATACTGGAAATCCATCATGTCTTTAGGATTGTCTGTACACAGTTACCATTCAAAACGAGGAAATTTCGAAGAAGAAATTTGCAACCTTGAAGATTTACTTGTGTAAGTGTTATTTATGTTTTTCCATATTTTTATATTTTCACTTTGTTGGTTAAATAGTTTAAATATTTTTAATAATAGAATAAAAAGTATGTAATAAACGAAAAATCGTACCGAAAAACCATCATGTCGTTACTATTGTCTGTACACAGTTCCGGAACAAAATGAGGAAATTCCGAAGAAGGAATTTGCAACCTCGAAGATCTACTTGTGTAAGTGTTATTTATCTTTTTCCATATTTTTATATTTGTACCTTGTTGGTTAAATAGTTAACTAAATTGGCGCGTCTAGGATCAAAAAGAGAAAAAAATTCAACTTTTATAAATAAATTAATAAAATTTTCAATTCACACAATGATGAGTTTTCACCTCTGCTGAGGTCCTTAAATGTTGAAATGCTCTTGATCTGAGTGTGAAACTGAAATTATCCAGTTTTTGACAAATGTTTTTATGGATGCATAACCTAAAGCATCTCTCTTTCTTTTTTAAGGAAGAAAAGGCAAAAAATAAACGAAGAATCATTACGGAAAACCATCATGTCGTTAAGTATGTCTGTACATAGTTCCGAAACAAATTAAGGGAACTTCGAAGATGGAATTTGCAACCGCGAAGATCAACTTGTGTAAGTGCTATTTATGTTTTTCCGCATCACATTGTTGGTTAAATAGTTAAATAATTTTTGAAGGTCAATAACCAAATAGAGAAAAGAAATCAACTGTTCAAAATAAGTTCATCAATTTATCAAATAACATAGTGATGAGATGTTACCCATGCTGAAGTTCTTAAATGTTGAAATGCTGTCGATCTGAGTGTGAAACTGAATATTTACTAGTTTTTGACTAATTCTTTTATAGGTGTATAGCCTAAAGCGTCTCTTTTCTTTTATAGGAATAAAAAGAAAAAATAAACGAAAAATCATACTGGAAATCCATTATGTCGTTAAGATTGTCTGTGCACAGTTACGAAAAAAAATGAGGGAACTTCGAAGAAGGAATTTGCTACCGCGAAGATCAACTTGTGTAAGTGCTATTTATGTTTTTCTGTATTACTTTGTGGGTTAAATAGTTTAAATATTTTAGCGCGTCGATAATCAAAAAAAGAAAAAATCAACTGTACAAAATAAGTTATCAACTTATCAAATTTCACAGTGATGTAATGTTTCCTATGCAGAGGATGTTAAATCTTAAAATGCTCTCGATCTGATTGTGAAAATGAATTTCAACCAGTTTTTGACAAATTTTTTTATTGATTCTTAACCTAAAGCGTCTCTTTTTTTAAGGAATAAAAGAAAAATTTACAAAAAATTATACCGGAAATCCATCATGTCGTTAAGATTGTCTATACACAGTTCCGAAACAAAATGATGAAATTTCGAAGAAGGAATTTGCAACCTCGAAGATCAACTTGTGTAAGTGTTATTTATGTTTTTCCGTATTATATTGTTGGTTAAATATATTATTAATTTTCCGCGTGGAGGATCAAAAAGAGAAAAAAATCAACTGTTCAAAATAACTTAATCACATTATAAAAACACAGTGATGAGAATTTTACTACGCTGAGTTTCTTTAATGTTGAATTTGTCTCGATCTGAGTGTGAAACTGAATTTTATTTACTTTTTTACAAATGGTTTTATAGATGTATAGCCTAAAAGGTCGCTATTTATTTTAAGGAATAAAAAGAAAAAAAAAAAACGAAGAATCATTAGAGAAAACCATCATGTCGTTAAGATTGTCTGTACACAGTTACGAAACAAAATGATGGAACTTCGAAGAAGGAATTTGCTACCGCGAAGATCAACTTGTGTAAGTGCTATTTATGTTCTTCCGTATTACTTTGTTGGTTAAATAGTTTAATCATTTTTGAAGGTCAATAACCAAATAGAGAAAAGAAATCAACTGTTAAAAATAAGTTCATCAAATTATCAAATAACATAGTGATGAGATGTTACCCATGCTGAAGTTCTTAAATGTTGAAATGCTGTCGATCTGAGTGTGAAACTGAATATTTAATAGTTTTTGACTAATTCTTTAATAGATGTATAACCTAAAGCGTCTCTTTTTTTAAAGAATAAAAAAAAACATTTACGAAAAATCATACTGGAAATCCATCATGTCTCTAAGATTGTCTGTACACATTTACGAAAAAAAATGAGGGAACTTCGAAGAAGGAATTTGCAACCGCGAAGATCAACTTGTGTAAGTGCTTTTTATGTGTTTCCGTATCACCTTGTTGGTTAAATAGTTTAATCATTTTTGAAGGTCAATAACCAAATAGAGAAAAGAAATCAACTGTTCAAAATAAGTTCATCAAATTATCAAATAAGACAGTGATGAGATGTTACCCATGCTGAAGTTCTTAAATGTTGAAATGCTGTCGATCTGAGTTTGAAACTGAATATTTACTAGTTTTTGACTAATTCTTTTATAGATGTATAGCCTAAAGCGTCTCTTTTCTTTTATAGGAATAAAAAGAAAAATTAAACGAAAAATCATACTGTAAATCCATCATGTCGTTAACATTGTCTGTACACAGTTACGAAACAAAATGAGGGAACTTCGAAGACGGAATTAGCTACCGCGAAGATTAACTTGTGTAAGTGCTATTTATGTTTTTCCGTATTACTTTGTTGGTTAAATAGTTTAAATATTTTAGCGCGTCGATAATCAAAAAAAGAAAAAATCAACTGTTCAAAATAAGTTATCAAATTATCAAATTTCACAGCGATGTAATGTTTCCTATGCAGAGGATGTTAAATCTTGAAATGCTCTCGATCTGAGATTGAAAATGAATTTCAACCAGTGTTTGACAAATTTTTTTATTGATGCTTAACCTAAAGCGTCTCTTTTTTTAAGGAATAAAAAAAAAATTAACGAAAAATCATACTGGAAATCCATTATGTCGTTAAGATTGTCTGTGCACAGTTACGAAAAAAAATGAGGGAACTTCGAAGAAGGAATTTGCAACCGCGATGATCAACTTGTGTAAGTGCTATTTATGTGTTTCCGTATCACCTTGTTGGTTAAATAGTTTAATCATTTTTGAAGGTCAATAACCAAATAGAGAAAAGAAATCAACTGTTCAAAATAAGTTCATCAAATTATTAAATAACACAGTGATGAGATGTTACCCATGCTGAAGTTCTTAAATGTTGAAATGCTGTCGATCTGCGTGTGAAACTGAATATTTACTAGTTTTTGACTAATTCTTTTATAGATGTATAGCCTAAAGCGTCTCTTTTCTTTTATAGGAATAAAAAGAAAAAATAAACGAAAAATCATACTGGAAATCTATCATGTCTTTAAGATTGTCTGTACACATTTACGAAAAAAAATGAGGGAACTTCGAAGACAGAATTTGCAACCGCAAAGATCAACTTGTGTAAGTGCTATTTATGTTTATCCGTATCACATTGATGGTTAAATAGTTTAATCATTTTTGAAGGTCAATAACCAAATAGAGAAAAGAAATCAACTGTTCAAAATACGTTCATCAAATTATCAAATAACATAGTGATGAGATGTTACCCATGCTGAAGTTCTTATATGTTGAAATGCTGTCGATCTGAGTGTGAAACTGAATATTTGATAGTTTTTGACTAATACTTTAATAAATGTATAGCCTAAAGCGTCTCTTTTCTTTTATAGGAATAAAAAGAAAAAATAAACGAAAAATCATACTGGAAATCCATTATGTCGTTAAGATTGTCTGTGCACAGTTACGAAAAAAAATGAGGGAACTTCGAAGAAGGAATTTGCTACCGCGAAGATCAACTTGTGTAAGTGCTATTTATGTTTTTCTGTATTACTTTGTGGGTTAAATAGTTTAAATATTTTAGCGCGTCGATAATCAAAAAAAGAAAAAATCAACTGTACAAAATAAGTTATCAACTTATCAAATTTCACAGTGATGTAATGTTTCCTATGCAGAGGATGTTAAATCTTAAAATGCTCTCGATCTGATTGTGAAAATGAATTTCAACCAGTTTCTGACAAATTTTTTTATTGATTCTTAACCTAAAGCGTCTCTTTTTTTAAGGAATAAAAGAAAAATTTACAAAAAATTATACCGGAAATCCATCATGTCGTTAAGATTGTCTATACACAGTTCCGAAACAAAATGATGAAATTTCGAAGAAGGAATTTGCAACCTCGAAGATCAACTTGTGTAAGTGTTATTTATGTTTTTCCGTATTATATTGTTGGTTAAATATATTATTAATTTTCCGCGTGGAGGATCAAAAAGAGAAAAAAATCAACTGTTCAAAATAACTTAATCACATTATAAAAACACAGTGATGAGAATTTTACTACGCTGAGTTTCTTTAATGTTGAATTTGTCTCGATCTGAGTGTGAAACTGAATTTTATTTACTTTTTTACAAATGGTTTTATAGATGTATAGCCTAAAAGGTCGCTATTTATTTTAAGGAATAAAAAGAAAAAAAAAAAACGAAGAATCATTAGAGAAAACCATCATGTCGTTAAGATTGTCTGTACACAGTTACGAAACAAAATGATGGAACTTCGAAGAAGGAATTTGCTACCGCGAAGATCAACTTGTGTAAGTGCTATTTATGTTCTTCCGTATTACTTTGTTGGTTAAATAGTTTAATCATTTTTGAAGGTCAATAACCAAATAGAGAAAAGAAATCAACTGTTAAAAATAAGTTCATCAAATTATCAAATAACATAGTGATGAGATGTTACCCATGCTGAAGTTCTTAAATGTTGAAATGCTGTCGATCTGAGTGTGAAACTGAATATTTAATAGTTTTTGACTAATTCTTTAATAGATGTATAACCTAAAGCGTCTCTTTTTTTAAAGAATAAAAAAAAACATTTACGAAAAATCATACTGGAAATCCATCATGTCTCTAAGATTGTCTGTACACATTTACGAAAAAAAATGAGGGAACTTCGAAGAAGGAATTTGCAACCGCGAAGATCAACTTGTGTAAGTGCTTTTTATGTGTTTCCGTATCACCTTGTTGGTTAAATAGTTTAATCATTTTTGAAGGTCAATAACCAAATAGAGAAAAGAAATCAACTGTTCAAAATAAGTTCATCAAATTATCAAATAAGACAGTGATGAGATGTTACCCATGCTGAAGTTCTTAAATGTTGAAATGCTGTCGATCTGAGTTTGAAACTGAATATTTACTAGTTTTTGACTAATTCTTTTATAGATGTATAGCCTAAAGCGTCTCTTTTCTTTTATAGGAATAAAAAGAAAAATTAAACGAAAAATCATACTGTAAATCCATCATGTCGTTAACATTGTCTGTACACAGTTACGAAACAAAATGAGGGAACTTCGAAGACGGAATTAGCTACCGCGAAGATTAACTTGTGTAAGTGCTATTTATGTTTTTCCGTATTACTTTGTTGGTTAAATAGTTTAAATATTTTAGCGCGTCGATAATCAAAAAAAGAAAAAATCAACTGTTCAAAATAAGTTATCAAATTATCAAATTTCACAGCGATGTAATGTTTCCTATGCAGAGGATGTTAAATCTTGAAATGCTCTCGATCTGAGATTGAAAATGAATTTCAACCAGTGTTTGACAAATTTTTTTATTGATGCTTAACCTAAAGCGTCTCTTTTTTTAAGGAATAAAAAAAAAATTAACGAAAAATCATACTGGAAATCCATTATGTCGTTAAGATTGTCTGTGCACAGTTACGAAAAAAAATGAGGGAACTTCGAAGAAGGAATTTGCAACCGCGATGATCAACTTGTGTAAGTGCTATTTATGTGTTTCCGTATCACCTTGTTGGTTAAATAGTTTAATCATTTTTGAAGGTCAATAACCAAATAGAGAAAAGAAATCAACTGTTCAAAATAAGTTCATCAAATTATTAAATAACACAGTGATGAGATGTTACCCATGCTGAAGTTCTTAAATGTTGAAATGCTGTCGATCTGCGTGTGAAACTGAATATTTACTAGTTTTTGACTAATTCTTTTATAGATGTATAGCCTAAAGCGTCTCTTTTCTTTTATAGGAATAAAAAGAAAAAATAAACGAAAAATCATACTGGAAATCTATCATGTCTTTAAGATTGTCTGTACACATTTACGAAAAAAAATGAGGGAACTTCGAAGACAGAATTTGCAACCGCAAAGATCAACTTGTGTAAGTGCTATTTATGTTTATCCGTATCACATTGATGGTTAAATAGTTTAATCATTTTTGAAGGTCAATAACCAAATAGAGAAAAGAAATCAACTGTTCAAAATACGTTCATCAAATTATCAAATAACATAGTGATGAGATGTTACCCATGCTGAAGTTCTTATATGTTGAAATGCTGTCGATCTGAGTGTGAAACTGAATATTTGATAGTTTTTGACTAATACTTTAATAAATGTATAGCCTAAAGCGTCTCTTTTCTTTTATAGGAATAAAAAGAAAAAATAAACGAAAAATCATACTGGAAATCCATCATGTCTTTAAGATTGTCTGTACACATTTACGAAAAAAAATGAGGGAACTTCGAAGAAGGAATTTGCAACCGCGAATGTCAACTTGTGTAAGTGCTATTTATGTTTTTCCGTATCACATTGTTGGTTAATTAGTTTAATAATTTTTGAAGGTCAATAACCAAATAGAGAAAAGAAATCAACTGTTCAAAATAAGTTCATCAAATTATAAAATAACACAGTGATGAGATGTTACCCATGCTGAAGTTCTTAAATGTTGAAATGCTGTCGATCTGAGTGTGAAACGGAATATTTACTAGTTTTTGACTAATTCTTTTATAGATGTATAGCCTAAAGCGTCTCTTTTCTTTTATAGGAATAAAAAGAAAAAATGAACGAAAAATCATACTGGAAATCCATCATGTCGTTAAGATTGTCTGTACACAGTTACGAAACAAAATGAGGGAACTTCGAAGACGGAATTTGCTACCGCGAAGATCAACTTGTGTAAGTGCTATTTATGTTTTTCCGTATTACTTTGTTGGTTAAATAGTTTAAATATTTTAGCGCGTCGATAATCAAAAAAAGAAAAAATCAACTGTTCAAAATAAGTTATCAAATTTTCAAATTTCACAGTGATGTAATGTATCCTATGCAGAGGATGTTAAATCTTGAAATGCTCTCGATCTGAGATTGAAAATGAATTTCAACCAGTTTTTACAAATTTTTTTATTGATGCTTAACCTAAAGCGTCTCTTTTTTTAAATAATAAAAAAAAACATTTACGAAAAATCATACTGGAAATCCATCATGTCTTTAAGATTGTCTGTACACATTTACGAAAAAAAATGAGGGAACTTCGAAGAAGGAATTTGGAACCGCGAAGTTCAAATTATGTAAGTGTTAATTATGTTTTTCCGTATTATTTTGTTGGTGAAATAGTAAAAATATTATTGCGCGTCCCAAGTTAATAAAGAAAATAATTCAACTTTTTAAAATTAATCAGTCAAATTATCAAATGAGGTTATTAAATGTTGAATGGCTCTCGATCTCATTGTGAAACTGAATTTTAACCAGTTATCGACAAATGTTTTTATGAATGCTTAACCTAAAGCGTATCTCTTTTTTACGGAATAAAAATAAAAAAAATAAACGAAAAATCATACCGGATATCCATCATGTCGTGAAGATTGTCTATACACAGTTCCGAAACAAAATGAGGAAATTTCGAAGATGGAATATGTAACCGCGAAGATCAACTTGTGTAAGTGTTTTTTATCTATTTACGTAATATTTTGTTGAATTAATAGTTTAAATATATTTGCGCGTCGATAATCAAACAGAGATAAAAAATGAAACCGGAAAACCATCTTGTCGTTAAGATTGTCTGTACACATTTACGAAACACAATGAGGAAATTTCGAAGAAGGAATTTGCAACCGCAAAGTTCAACTTGTGTAAGTGTTTTTTATTTTTTTCCGTAATACTTTGTTGGTTTTATAGTTTAATAAATTTTTCGATTTGAGGATCAATAAGAGGAAAAAGTTCACCTTTAAAAATAAGTAAATCAAATTATCAAATCAAAGTGATGAGATGTTACCTATGCTGAGGTTCTTAAATGTTGAAATGCTCTCGATATGAGAGTGAAACTGAATTTTAACCAGTTTTTGACAAATATTTTTTATGGATGCATAACCTTAAGCTTCTCTCTTTCTTTTTAAGGAATAAAAAGCAAATAATAAACGAAAAACAATACCGGAAACCGAAAAATGAACGAAAAATCATACCGGAAATCTATCATGTCGTTCTGATTGTCTGTACACAGATCCGAAACAAAATGAGGAAATTTCGAAGAAGGAATTTGCAACCGTGAAGATCAACTTGTGTATGTGTTTTTTATGTTTTTCCGTATTACTTAGTTGGTTAAATATTTTAAATATTTTTGCTCGTCGATAATCAAACAGAAAAAAAATCAACTGTTCAAAATAAGTTAATCAAATTATCAAATCACAGCGATGAGATGTTGTCTATGCTGAGTTTCTTAATAGTTGAAATGCTCTCGATCTGTGTGTGAAACTGAAATTTAACCAGTTTTTGACTAATGTTTTTAGGGAGTCCTAACCTAAAGCGTCTCTATTGCTTTTTAAGGAATCAAAAGCAAAAAATAAACGAAAAATAATACCGGAAATCCATCATGTCGTTAAGATTGTCTTTACACAGTTCCGAAACAAAATGAGAAAGAAT
Source organism: Pyrrhosoma nymphula (assembly GCA_963573305.1). Classification (NCBI taxonomy): domain Eukaryota; kingdom Metazoa; phylum Arthropoda; class Insecta; order Odonata; family Coenagrionidae; genus Pyrrhosoma; species Pyrrhosoma nymphula. The sequence goes on along the minus strand of OY754332.1, from coordinate 95,128,955 downwards.
GAATTTGGAACCGCAATGTTCAACTTATGGAAGTGTTATTTATTTTCAGTATTACTTTGTTGGTCAAATTGTTTAAATATTTTTGCGGGTCGAGGATCAAAAATAGAAAAAAATTCATCTTTTCATAATAAATTAATAATATTTTCAAGTCACACAATGATGAGATGTTACCTATGCTGAGGTTCTTAAATGTTGAAATGCTCTTGATCTGAGTATGAAACTGACTTTTAACCAGTGTTTGACAGATCTTTTTATGGATGCTTAACCTAAAGCGTCTCTATTTCTATTCAAGGAATAAAAAGCAAAAAGTAAACGAAATATCATACCGGAAATAATCATGTCGTTAAGTATGTCTGTACACAGTTACGAAACAAAATGTGGAAATTTCGAAGAAGGAATTCGGAACCGCGAAGATCAACTTGTGTAAGTGGTATTTATGTTTTTCCGTATTACTTTGTTGGTTAAATAGTTTGAATTTTTTTGATAGTGATATTTCTAAATAATTTGGCTGGTTTCTAGTGCTCTTGGTCTATTCGTTTGATACCCACAGTGTTTTGAAATTTCACTTTTTTGAGGTTTTACGCAGGTCCTATGTGAAGTGAGTGGATCAGAATTGTCAGAGTGGATCAGAATATGGAATATTCTGTCACATCTGATTAGGATCACATAAACGTAGCAAAGAGGATGCACCTGAGAGTGGTGTTGAAACTTCTCAGGCCTTCTTCTGTAGTCCCTAAAATATAATCGTCTTTCTTTGTCTACTCATGTCTTCCTTCGAGATATTACGGCAATAGTACGAGGAGGTCTTGTGCATTGCTGAGCTGGTAGAGTTATTCTGTTTTCAGCGTGATTTAACTAAAGCACTGCATACATTTGGTCTCAACTCGACCATGTCATGAACTTCGAAAATAATGAAGGGTTAGAATTCACTTCAAAGGAACGACTGCATACCAGGTAAACCAATTTGCACTGACTGCAAAGATTTCTTGGATTTATTTTCAGAAGTTCCTCCATTTGTCATTCAACTTCTGGCAACCGTGTGGCTCGAGTCTGACTTATGGAGTACAAGAGCGATCTTTAACACTTTTAGTACTTCGTAAGTCAGAAATCGGTCCACACATAAGCATCAAATGTGTCTGGAAAATATTGCTGCAAAGAAATCATTTAAAAGGAAATTAAGAAAAGAGTAGTCTTCCATGTTCAGTTGTTAACAATGACTGCTTAAAACACGAATACATTAATTCGGGTTTTTTATTTTCTGAAGTTTGTAAATAAGCTATGAACATTGAATATGATTTTTACTTATGAGTTTGTGTTGCTATTTTAGTCACTCGGATGTTGATGTGTTGTCCGAGTTGTAGCACCATATCTGAATGTAAAGGAAGTTGTATAAAATAGATAGTTGAGGAGTATATTATCATGTTATGGTTCCATGTTTATTGTGATAGTTCCAAATAATTTGACACGTATCTAGTGCTCTTCCTTTTTTTCGTTTGATACCTACTGCGCGTTTGAACTCGAGGTCCTACGAGAAGCGAGTAGAGAAGAATGTTACAATAGATGATGTTCTGTCAAATTTGATGAGTGTCACATCTAGGTAACAAAGAGGATGCATCTGAGAGTGATATTGAAATTTCTCAAGCATTTTGTAGTCCGTAAATATATTCGAAATGTCGAGGTCTCTTGAGGCCAACGACCTAAAATGACCTTGCCAATTTTGATTAATGCAATACCTTGGCAGATGTCAGATATCTGCCGTAGTACAATCTCTTCTTTTTTAAATAAATATTTTCTATAATATTTTACGACTATTACTTTCAGTGCTCAAAAGAATGCAATTATGATGCAGATATGTCAGTTTTTGATATAAATGTCGAGAATAGGCAAAATGAGACCCAGTCGGTAGATCTAAATCAATGAATTCATTACGTCTTGAGTTTTTGGATTCTTTGTCTACTCATGTCTTTATTCGAGATATTGTGGCAATAGGACGAGGTCATGTGCAATGCTGAGCGGGTAGAGTTCTTTTGTTTCCAGCGTGATTTAACAAAACACTGCATACATTTGGTCACAACTTTACCATGTCATGCAAACTTCGAAAGTACGGAAGAGTAGGAATTCACTTCAAAGGATCCACTGCATACCAGGTAAACCAATTTGCACTGACTGCAAAGATTTATTGCATTTATTTTCAAAAGTCTTCCTCCATTTGTCATTCAACTTCTGGCAACCGTGTGGCTCGAGTCTGACTTATGGAGTACAAGAGCGATCTTTTACACTTTTAGTACTTCGTAAGTCAGAAATTGGTCCACACAAAAGCATCAAATGTGTCTTGAAAATATCGCTGCAAAGAAATCACTTAAAAGGAAATAAAGAAAAGAGTAGTCTTCATGGCTCAGTTGTCAACAATGACTGCTTGAAAATTCGATTAATCCGGGTTTTCTATTTGGTATTATGCATTTGTCCCGTGATTGCGATTGCTTGAACTGGCGTCTCATGTTTAAAATTATATAATTGATCATTATACTATACCTTAGGTTGTTATTCGGTCTTTTGTTATGATTTCTAGGGAAACTTCATGGTTAGCACTGTTCACTTAAACGCCTTGATGGGTGGCTCACGCGTGTGTTGATTGTGCACGAATGATTACTATTCGCAGGAGATTTAACCATATCCTTACTTTGGAATTCACTGATATTGAAGGTAAATGAGCTTGTGTATTCAATGTTTTGTATTGAGTCAAATGCTAATCAACTAAGTGGATGTGCATTTTTGCAAAATAAAATTGCTAAAATAATAATATATTTTCAAGGAAGAAGAGAGAAACGTTTGTCATATAAACTTAAAATGATCGCGTTTCATAAACTGAAGATCAATCGTGAGCCTATGGAATTGAGATGAAATGACAGTGGAAGACAATGCACTAATAAATTAAGTAAGTGTATAGTATTTATTATTGTACATTTTCCGATGGGTAATTGCTCAAATGTCCGCCCTTTAGTCCCGAAGTTTTATTGCCAATGAAAGGTATGGAAATCATTCAATTTACATATTATATAGCAGCTTCATATAAAGAAGCATCACAGTCATTATGCAGACACTAAGGAGTAGAAATTTTCAAATGAAAGGACAAAACGTTTGGATTGACCCCAGTCAGGGTCAGTACCGAGCCTCACTATGTGCAAGCAATGGTAAATATGATTCATGGCGAGGAAGAAAAATGTTGACATTAGTTTGATCGCAGAAATTTTCATCAAATACTTCATTTCATCGTGTACAATTCCTTTGCGAAGAAACATATAAATAATATTTTCATGAATAACATTCAATCGAATACGGAATCCCACGGTGATGATAATATTATCTGAAAATTATTTCAAGGTGAAGTAACCCACGTCAGTCTGAGTGGAAATCCTTTTTATTGCATAAAAAGTTGTGTAGACAAAACGTAGTCAAATATAACTGGCATTTGCCGTTTCTTATTTTTGAAAAAGATATTTTTGTTACTCATTAATGTATCTAATTTAACATGTTTATGAACGCTTTCCATTCCTTGGTCTAAAGGTTAAAGAGCATTTGTAAAACTTAAAAGGAAAAATTGATATTGTTTAACCTTATAATGCTAACTTCTCTGCCGCTGTATTATGCATTTTATTTTTTATTGGCAAAGAAGCGCGAAATCCTGAAATGTAACCTAACCTGAACAGATTATGTATCATTTTGCACCGGCCGAAATCTAAGTACAGGAATATAATAAAAGAATGAGTACTAAGGGTCTGAAGTTCAAACAATGTAGGCTAGTGCTATTTAAAAAAAAAAATGTTTTCAACACTCATTTAGATCCCTACAATGATGAAAGAAAGTGCTAAATTATTCATGAAGCATAAATCGCTCCAACTGATTGGGTTAGTTTTATTTAAACTTAATATTTTGTGTGTTTTTTTTACGGAAAACCATATAATCCTTCATCTTTTTATAAGCTCAATTCCAAAATTTGATCTGCATTGAAAATAAATTAAATCTCTTATGGCCATTATTCTATTTCAAGGAAGTGAAATGCAAAAGTATGACTTAAAAACCTAAGATGCTTGTATTTTTAAACTGAATCTCCTCAGTGCTCTTAAGGATTTCATAAGAGATGACAGTGAAGGACAATGCAGTAATGAAGACAAATGGTGTATGTGTTGACTATTAATTAAGGTTTTATATTCTGATCGATGAAGTGCACGAATATGAGGTCTTCAATGAACACGTTTTTTTTCTTATGTTTGGTGTATAAATATGTTAATATTGGTAAACTTGCTGTAAGTATTCCCATTACTCAACGTGTTTACATGCTCTTGAATCCGTATCATATCTGTACATCATGCCATTTTATCATATACCTTATTTTCTGTTATTAACTTTAATTATTGTGATCCAATATTTATTTCAAATGTTTGTCAATTCCAATTATTATCATTTTAGGTAAATATGGTATCTGAACCATGAGGACCCTGAAGTCGTTATGAGATTAAGGATAGAAAGACTCGTCCTAGAAACATAAAAATATAATGCCCTTTCATTCGGAATATGTTACACCTATGTAGCGCAATGTGGTTGCAATAAAGGACTGCAATGACAATAGAGTATGGTTACGTGAAGTACTTGTGTGTTTTTAGTACAGTACCGTATCAAATTGTCATGTTTAAATAATAATAAAATGTCAATAAAATGTCTATATACTAGCTTTTGTGCACACACTAATTGGAAGATTTTTTGTAAATTAATTCTCTGACTCTTGGGGAGCCTACATTCATTATTAACTCATGGAAAGCACGACTCGCCCGGCAAACTTAACAGATTGCCTTGTCCCTTGGAATATTTTTAATATCAGCAATATAAAAAAAATATTTAACCTTATTTTTTATGTAAATTTTGGCTATAATTTTTAATAGCTATGTAAGAAAATTTATTTTACTTGTAGTCAGGATTCTACGCATAACATGGATTCCCTCGATGATGATGTGTTTGCCGAAATGAGTATGCAATATGATAAAAGTTTTACTTCTGAGAGGGAAACCATTGGATTAAAAATAATAGCGGATAGCGTAATTGTCAGAAATCCCTAACAGCCGCCCATTTCACTTCTTGAGTTTTTTCACAATCTAACATTATCGTCATTTCATTATACCTATCATAGATACCTTAGCTATGTAAAAAAAGTATTTTATTTATAATCAGGATTCTACGCATAATATATACATTATCGTTTTTTCATAATATGTATTAATTATTGAAAGGCAATTCTGGCAATTGAAGCCTTAACTTCATATTAATTTCCAGGCAGATGTGGAGCAGAACAATTTGACTGAAGAATACTTCCTAATTCTGAAGAACATTTATACACTATTGTAGACTTATGACGAGATGGCAACGAAGGACAATGCTCCTCTTAAGTCGAATTATTGAAGTGTTAAGTATTCAATTATCCGTATTTTACTGCTCGGTCAATAGTGAGGATATGCGGCCGCATTCTATAATATTTTTAATGTCCCTTTATTTTTCTTTCTAGTGAAAAGAAGATAAAATATTGATGCGAAACTTAGCTATACTGTCTACCTATCTGAAGATCCTTTAAAAGAGCCAAAATGAAATTTCAAATAACCAGGCGGCTTTATAGTGTCGTAAGTGTTATATATTTAATACTGCATGATTTATAAGCAGATGAAGTTGAATAAGTTTTGTAGGTCCGTTCTTGTTTTTTTAGTTCCTTTTTTTCCTATAGTTCCTATTGCTAAGATGAAATGGTTTATGTGAAATGTGTTCCTTTCTGTATAAATAGTTGTTGATAATAGCTCGAATATTCCTTCACTTCGCTTTAGAAAACACCACGATATTATTTTACAAGGACAAGGAACATGCTTAACGTAGTTTCAAAATTCAAATTTGAATTTCAAAATTCAACTCCTGCTTGATAAAACCTTTTATTTTACGGGAAATTTGATTTAAGCATACATTGTAATAACGTAATATGAACTGTTGTACGAAATATTATTAAGGTTAAATGCCTTTTAATAACGATACACTTTGAAGGTATCTATTTTTTTCATGGTAAAATATATCTTAAATTTGCAAATAAAGTTAACGGGAATGCATTACTATTCTGAAGATTCTTCGTACTCAATGTTTATGAGATGGCATTTCCACATAGTTTATAATTTCATCTGAAATTAAAAGTTATGCCGAAGTAATCTTGGCAATCTGAGTGGATATCCATTTCATAGCTTAAAATGTGTTAAAAAACTATAGTAAATTATTACAAGCGTTTTCCCTATCTTAATTAATAACGTTCCATTAAAATACCTAATTATATTATGTTTATGAACGATTTCCATTCCTTGGCCTTTAGTTTAACGCACAACAAGAAATGATATTGTCATAATAGTGTTATTCAGTCTTTATTCACTAGAATGTTAATAAAATGCAATGTCAATATGTTTTATGTAGATCATTTTCACGCAGAGGGAAGAAGTTGCTCCTTAGTTAAGTTATGGTTCATATATTTCTAAAACAGTATTGACAGGTTGCTATTGTTCTACGTTTCTCCATTACATCATCAGTCACAATCATTTTTTTCTAAGGTTTTCCGCAATATAGCTAATTAGTTTTTATTCTGAGCGTATTTATGACTTTTTTAGACTAATATGTTATTTTAGCATTAGTTCAAAAAATTGGTTACCACTAAATGCTTACGTTGTCCCAAATATTAAAACACCTCTAATTCTTTTCTTGGCACAATATAATTTACGTGACATTTAGATATATTTAGACATAATACATTTCATACTTTAAAGATTCTTTGTAAAGATATCTAATTGTACAGTGAATGCATTGAATTACAATTAAGTAATGGCTATCAAGTGAAGTAGGTTAACGAATCAATTACTGTGAAGTTTGTTGTTAGAAAATATTTCTTATCCCAATTCACTCGCTGAGTGTTTCCTCAATGAATCGCATTCCAATATGCATTATGTGCTTTTGTTTAAAAAAGCCTTAATTTAGGTCTTAATTATTCAAAGAATACATGACAATAACTTTTAAATAACTGTAATACAAATATTTATGAGAACTTTGAATTCAAATTACGATAAAAAATAAATGCCCCTTTCTTTTTCATTAAAAAAATCTCAAAACTTTGCTATGAAACTATAGATGAAAGCATTCTCCTTCTGAATATACTTGATACAGCACTGGAAGCTTAATGAGATTGAAATGAAGGACTATGCAGTTATTAATGCCTAGTTTTGTAAGTATTAAGTATAATTGTCCTTTATTTTTCGTTCAGTGAAAATTTAGCTTTCCTATTGGCTGAAAGAGTTCATGTAGAAGCTCAAGATGAAGGCTTCAGTATTTGCTTCAATTCAAAATTTAATTTAATTTGATTCACAAAATGATGAGGACACTACAGTACTTAATTATTCATAATGAATAAATGATCCAAAAGATTGGTACATAGTTAGTTTAAACCTAATATGTTGATAGGGCAGTTTTGTGGAAAACAACAATTTCCTTCGTTTGATAAGCTGAATTCTTAAATATTGATGTACATTTAAGGTAAAAGAATTCTCTAAGACCATAAATTTTTTTTACGGAAGTGGAATGGAAAAGTATGACTAAAAAACCTAGGAAGGTTGCATTTTTAAACGGAATGCCATTACTAAACCTTAGGAATTCATGTGATGTAGAAATGAAGTACAATGAAGTAATTAAGGCCAAGTCGTGTGAGTGTTAATTATTTATCAAGTGAAAATATTCCGATCCGTGAATCGATCTAATAGGTCTCAATTTCCAAAATTGTTTGGTTCTTATATTTGATTTCCAATTTGAAAACTAAGATAAAAATTCAATCGAAATGGATTCCCAAAATGATGAAAAGTTTACCGGGGTGATAATCCATTATGATAAAATTTTGACAGCTGAATGGGATTCCATTAGTTTTCAAATAATGAAAGACATAATATATTGTCAATTGCACCAAATCATCGCCATTTTCACTATTTAATGTCCCTCGTATCAAGCTATATTCCTCATATCATTATACCTAGAAAAATATCCTCTCGGTTCAAAAAAGTATTATAAATTTTGGCGCATACCAGAAACAATACGTGTTTTAAGGATATTATTATGTAATTTTTGTTTGTCTTAATCGAAAAATTTTAATTTCCATGGATGGCAATGAAGGATTGATGTGCAGCTATGATGTACAAGTATTGAAGAGTTAAGTATTCATTGATATATATATATATATATTTTACTGGTCGTTAACAAAAAGGATATGTGGTCGGTATTCTTCGTAAATTTTTTTATGGCTTTTTGTTTTGCTTTCTTGGTAAAAAATGGGCAAAACTTTGCCAAATTTTACTTTTATGCCTATTTATCTGAAGATCCTATGCGCCGGTGATGAAGACCAATTGAATTGTAAAGGTCCATGCAGCTTTGAAGACGAGAAGAGGTAAATGTTGGGGGTATATTGCCCCGTTTGCTGTGCATTGTTTAAGTACCTAGGTTAATTTTACTATTTCTGCTACTCTAGATTTCTCCTTACGTAAAAGTAGAATGAAACGCTGAAATAAATCCTATGTGGAATCTCTTAATATACTGACGTTCCAGAGTATTCCAGACTTACCCTGATTTTCAGGACATGCTCGTAGTGTTTGTGCATCCATGTAATGGAAACAGAGTAAGTGCATTACTTCATCACCTCGTGTTTCTAGCCAATTCACTTAATCCGATTTATCGCCGTAGGTATTCTTAGGTGCGTTACGATACTATCTGTGCATTCTATTTTGCTAATAAGTTTTTATCTCAGTTTTTCTCATTTCTTTGAAAAACAAGCTTCGCTTTCCTTTATCTTATATATCCTTCGGTTCATGGTGGGAAGTTAAAAGTTGGATTTTAGTTCGTGATTTTCTTGTTGGTAGTAACTTTTGTTATGGAGTACATGAACGCTCTATAACGCATTTAGGTCCTCAGTAGTCAGTACGCGGTCCGTATGAATGCATCAAATTTTCTGGAAAACAACATCGCAAAGATATCATTCAATCAAAAATAAAGAAAAGGGAAATGTCTTCTACAGTCAGTTTTAACCAATTACTGCTTGAAACCGCTTTTAGCTTCTCAATCGGTCAATTTAGATGCCTACTAACGATATGTAATGTTTTACGGTGTTCTTTCAAACAGCTTTAATTATGTTTATGAACGCTTTCCATTCCTTGGCCTAAAGGTTACAGAGCATTTGAAAACATTAAATTAAAATACTGATATTATTAAACCTCTTGTAAAATGTAAACTTTTTCACAGCTGTATTATTTATTTCATTTTTTTAGGCAAAGGAGAATGAAATCCTTATATGCACTTTAACTTGCACGAAATATATTTTTATATTTGCACCGGAGGAATCAAAATCCTAGGAATATAATGAAATAATGTGATTTGAGGGTCTGAATTGCAAGTTATTTAGGTAAGTGTTATTTTCCATAAAAAACTTTTTACCAACTAACACCCTTCTACACTAACGGAGGACTAACAACCCGCTGAACGCCTCTGCTGCTGCTCGCGGGGTTGTGTTGCCTTAGATTTCTATTATCTTCGATTTTTCATGTTTCGTTAATCATTCTAAATGATGTAAGCTCTTCATTTAGTCTTCTTGTATGCTCACTAATGTGACTTTATGGTTTGCAGTGTTCAATGAATCACCTTAATGGATGATGCTATCATATACTGAAGATCATTGAAAACATCTTGAATTTTGATGGGAATGCAGTGAAGGAATCTCAGCTATGAATAACAAGTGGTGTAAGTATTAAGTATTTATTTCTTTAATTTTTAGTTTCGTAAAACTCAGGTGTTCTTCTAGTTTTTAAGGCTCTTGTAGAATCTCAAGAATAAGGGTCTAAAGTTAGTTTCAATATAAAATTAAATCCAATTTGATACCCACAATGATGAAGACACTACACTGCTTAATTATTAATGAAGATTAAATCATTCGCTCTGAGTGGGTATTATTTTTGTTTAAATTTATAATTTTGAATTGGCATTTTTACGGGAAAACATATGTTCCATCGTTATATAAGCTTAATTCCTATATGTTTATGTTTATTGAAGATAAATGAAATCTTTAAACCATAATATTATTTCAAGGAAGTTTAATGCAAAAGTATGACTCAAAAACCTAAGATTAATATCTGAATATCATCTGTGCACCTTAGGATTTCATGTGAGATGATAGTGAAGGACTATGCAGAAACTAAGACCAAGTCGTGTAAGTGTTAACTATTTATTAATGTATATAGTCTGATAAGTTAATTCCTTTAATATGAGGTATTATTCTCTTATGTTTCTTTGTCCTATATTTGGTTTATATATATGTATACATTGGTGGAAATGATGCAAGTATTCCCATTACTCATCGTGGTTACATGCTCTTCGGACAGTAATTCAAATTGAGTCGCGGTATGCCGGATAGACAGGCATTCAGCTGTTTTGCGTTTTTTAGGTCCTGTTGAAATCCTGTCACGGTAATCCGATCAGCCATTCATTACCTTGTGGTAAAATATGTTATCCTAAATTATTGCAACATTGAAAAAGTTAACTGCTGGATCTAGATCTGTTCCTCTCCTGCTGTGCAGTTCCTGCATGAAGGAATTTCATGGTCCATACACATATTTGTCACAGCATGGTATTGAAATCGTCCTTTTCTGTCTTTGGCCCTTGGACAGTCATCACATCTTCCCTGTTTTAGTTTCTTTGATAGTGGAGGATTCGCAGGTAATGGACACCTTCCAGTAATTCGCTGGAGCTTCAGTTTCAGCTCCTTGGTGAAATGGCCTCTATCGTGTCTTCGGCTGCAACTTATCTTGTATGAGAGACAAGCCATGTTTCTTCAAGTAGATTCCGCACAGCGATGACTGTGTAGTGTTTCTATTTTAAATTACACCAGTATTTATTGCAGCAATATTGAAAAGAATTGAAAAGACGGTGAAAGGCCATCGCCTGCTGTTTTGAGAATCAGAATAAGTCCCATGCAGTTGATCAACTGTATCTACGCCTCCTTTTGTTTTGTTGCAGAAAGTTATAACTTGATGGTTGTTTTTCTATTTGTTGGACTCGTCGAGTAAATCATCATTGTACAACGTTGAAATCAGATTTACGACCATGCTTTTTTTGGGGATATCGGATACCTATGTCATGTTCCAATTGAATCCGAAGGCGCTGGAATAAATTAATCGACCTTTTAGCTGGAAGAACACTGAAGGAGTTTCCTTCTTGTTCTTGCGTATTGTTCTTACCAAAGTTAGTTAGTGATCATGCAAGAGCTTAAAGGCCACGGGAATACTAGTGAACTAATGATCGACTATTACATAACATCCAGTTCTTGAGATTGGAGACAGCTGTGGTATTGCTCAGTTTCTAGGGACCATCTGGCTGTTGGCCAACGTATATATCTAATTTGCTGGTCAAAAAAACGTTAAGACCCTGCCGTTCGAAAAATCAGGAAGCCATATTTTGCTGGCTTTGCGGGAACGTAAAGGATAAATGAGCACCGACCACGTAACGCTTCCTAGTATGTAAAAGACAAACCTACGTAACGATTACTCAAGTTCTCAAAGTGCACACTCATGATAACTAGGAGAATATCGAAATATCATACCCGCTGGGGTTCTGGACTCCACGCCTGAGTTACAAAGGGTTCATAAACAATTTAATGTTATAAACATTTTAATGGTAAAACCGATTTTTAATGAATATTTTTTTAACAAAATATTGACTAAATGATGGCAAACCGTAACCAACTAAAATTCTAATTTAAGAAGAAAAAGGCTAAAAAATAATATAATAAGTTTAAGAGGGATTCCTTTATGTTGTGTAGTTTGTCTTGTCACCATAACGAGGTTAAATGAGGAAATTTCTAAGAAGGAATATGCAACAACTTGTGTAGGTGTTAATTTTTTTTTTAATATATGTATATTTTCTGTATATCAAGTCATTTTATCAAAACTTATTTTCTGTAAATACCTTTATATTCGTGATAGTATATTTTTTCCAATATTATTCAGTAATAATTGTTAGAAATTTAGGTAAATTTAGCCTCTGAACCATGGGAACCCCGAATTCGTTATTCGGTGAAAGATCGAAAGGCTCGTCGCAGAAACCTAAATATGATCCCGTCTTTCGGAATGTATTACACCTATGTAGCACACTGACATTGCAATAAAGGAGTGCAATGGCAGTGGTGTATGCTGTGTAAGCGTTATTAATGCAGTTCCGTATTAACTTGTCAGGTTAATAGTTTTTAAAATATTTCGCCCCGCTGTTGAAGAAGATAAAAAAATTCATACAAATATAAATCCTACAATTATGAGATGGTTTTCGAACTGAATATCTTAAATGTTGTAATGTTCTCATTCTCTGATTTGGAAACCGATATTTTACGAGTTTTGGCGAAGATCTCCCCTAAAAAATTGTACAGCTGCAACACCTATTTTTGTCATGGCCAAAAAGGAAAATTATTAGAATTAAAGCAACCGGAATTTCTTCATGTCATGAATTTATTACTCCATAGCTAAAGTTACGTAGGTGTTGATTATTTTTTTATTCCGTTGTTATATCTTTATCATTTTTTTATCAAAAGTTTCCCGTTTATGTAAAGAACTTCGTTGTTTAGAGGGAATTACTATGCACTAGCCTTAGTAATCATTAATTGTAAGAACTTTATGTTTATTAAGTCTCAGAATCTTGAGGAGGCTACTTTGGTTTTTAGCTCATGGAAAGCACCATTCGCCCTTCAAACCTACCGATAGCTATCTCCTTTGGAATATTAATAATATCAGTGAAATCAACAAAAGTGAAAAGATATTTAACCTGTGATAAGATTAAGATCGATGGTTGATTTAAAAAATCATCGTTTGTTTAAAAAATATGTTTTGGTGGCATAATGCGGAAACGTAATAAGAACGTTGCTTGGCTAAAAATGTTTTTTTTATATATTTCTACAATATTAGAAATTTTGATCTAGTTCTTTGCGAAAATCAAGAGCAATATTCACTTGAAATGGATTCCCTCGATGATGAAGAGTTTTCCGAAATGAGTATCCAATATGATAAAAGTTTTACTTCTGAGAGGGAAACCATTGGATTAAAAAGTATTGCGGAAAGCCAAATTGTCAAAAATCCCTATCCGCCGCCCATTTTACTTCTCGAGTTTCTTCTTAATCTAACATTATCCTCATTTCATCATACCTATCCTAGATATCATAGCTATGTAAAATAATTTATTTTACTTATTTTGAGGTTTCTACGCATAACATATAAATTTTAGCATTAATATAATATATATAATATATTGAAAGGCAATTATAGTAAGTGAAGTCTTAACATTATATTAATTTTCAAGGCAGATGTTGAGCGTAACAATTTGACAAGAATATTTCCTAATTCTGTGGAATAACATATACACCTAACGTAGACGGATGACGAGAGGGCAACGAAGCACAATGCTGCTCTTATATCGAATTATTGAAGTGTTAAGTATTCAATTATGCGTATTTTACTGCTCGGTCAATAGTGAGGATATGCGGCCGCATTCTATAATGTTTTTAATGCCCCTTTATTTTTCTTTTTAGTGAAAAGAAGATAAAATATTGATACGAAACTTAGCTATACTGTCTACCTATCTGAAAATCCTTTAATGGAGCCAAATTGAATTGGCAAATAACCAGGCGGCTTCATAGAGTGTCGTAAGTGTTAAATATCCAATACTGCATGTTTTATAAGTAGATTAAGTTGTATAAGTTTTGTAGGTCCGTTCAAGTTTTTTTTACAGGTCCTTTTTTTCCTATAGTTCCTACTCCTATGAAGGAGTGGTTTATGTGAAATGTGTTCCTTTCTGTATAAATAGTTTTGTGATAATAGCTCGATTATTCCTTCACTTCGGTTTAGACCTTTTGGAAAACACAACGATATTATTTTACAAGGACAAGGAATATGCTTAACCTAGTATATTGATTAATGTAGAAACATCTGAGGCATGAGGCGAGGTGCTAACGCATTCTGGTACGGTAAATAGATTGTGAAATTAAACGATTTTCAAGGAAGCTGGAAATCAAATTACATTATACCAAGATGCGCGGTTTGAGAGGCATATATCATCCCAGTGACAATACAAAACCCACTGAGGAATACGTGGGTCCCACCTCCGCCAAGTAAAGGAAGTGTCGAACTGAGAACCCATGCCGCTGGAATGAATGCTTCACGAATTCCAAGGAAAGTGAATATGGTGGTACATACATTAGAATAGAGTGATATTTTAGAGGTGTTCAGTGTTTAACGGGTCTTGTATTTTATTCGAACCTTTTTTTGAACTTTCATCCAATTCAAGTTTTCCCTATACCTTTAATGGAAGGCATGCAGGGGAATAATTCCAATGATGATGTTCCGTCTGTCTCATCTAGGTAGTAAAGGGAATGGTAATAAGAGTGTTAGAGAAACCTCCATAACCATTCCACTTACTACCGAAAATGTGAACAAGTCATTTTAGATGCCTACTGACGATATGTCATGTTTTACAGTGTTCTTTCAAACAGCTTGATAGGTGACATACGCATGCGTTAATTGTGAATGAAAGTTTAATATTCGCGGGATATTGAACCATAGGTTCGACGTTCATTGGTTTTCTCTATTATTGATGGTTTAAGAAAACTTATATTATAAATATTTTGGTAGAGCATGATTGCTATGTTCTTCTTGAATTTCATGTATATTATTATGTTGCTCATGCACAGAGTAATAATATGAAGCGACTTTATATCCGCTCGAGTACGAAAGTTCCCTAGGGTACTTGGCGAAGCACATTTACGTGAAGGAAATAACAATTTTAAGATCATTAGGGTTAAAGGGTGATTTTAGGTCGTGTTAACATTCTTCACCGTCATTCGAACAGTATAGATACATAATCCTTTCGGTTATAATCGAATATTTTAGAAAGAAGAAATCAATTTGTAATATTAAAAACATGTATAACTTGTTATAATTATAAATTACCAAATACGCAAGGGCTATCAACAGTTCACAGTATTTGCCCATTTCACCTCTCAATGTATGTTAAAATTCATATTTTGTTACAGTTTTTCTTCCAATGTAACTTCTCAATTATAATTTTGAGCGTGTTTATGCCTAATTTTACTTCTTAGTCAATTTTCCATTAGTTGCGAACATTGGTAAAGAAATATTGTCGACATAGTCCCTTAATTTAAAAGACATCAATTTTTCTTCTAGGCAATGGGACGAAAAGCTAGAGATGATATTTTTATAGAATATTTCTGACATTGAGGAGCTTTTGTAAAGAATCTCTCGCAGAGAATACAATAACGGACAATTCAGTTATGATTACCGAATGAAGTAAGTATTACGATTCTATCAATGTGTATTTCGTTGTCGATTAATTATTCTTATCCCTTGTAAAATTTTATCGTAATGATTGGCGATGATGCCTTGAGATGCTAAGGAGTAAAAATTTGCAAATTAATGAATGGCAGTTATTTTCAAACAATTCATATCATCGTCTACTATTCCTTTGCGAAGAACCATTGAAATTATTTTTTTAATATAATTCAATCGAATACGGATTTCCACGGTGATGAAAATATTATCTGAAAGTTATTTCAAGCTAAAGTAAAGAATGTAATCTGAGTGGAAATCCTTTTGATTGTACAAATGTTGTGTAGAAAAACCGTAGTTAAACTATTCAGGCATTTGCCGTTTCATATTTTTAAAAGTTTTTTTTTACTATTTAATATATCCTATTCAATTATGTTTATGAACGCTTTCCATTCCTTGGCCTAAATGTTACAGAGCGTTTGAAAAAATTAAATTGAAATACTGATATTATTAAACCTCTTGTAAAATGTAAACGTTTTCACAGCTGTTATATTTATTTCATTTTTTTAGGCAAAGGAGCATGAAATCCTGATATGCACTTTAACTTGCACTAAATATATTTTTATATTTGCACCGGAGGAATCAAAATCCTAGGAATATAATGAAATAATGTGATTTGAGGGTCTGAATTGCAAGTTATTTAGGTAAGTGTTATTTTCCATAAAAAACTTTTTACCAACTAACACCCTTCTACACTGACGGAGGACTAACAACCCGCTGAACGCCTCTGCTGCAGCTCGCAGGGCTGTGTTGCCTTAGATTTCTATTATCTTCGATTTTTCATGTTTCGTTAATCATTCTAATTGATGTGAGCTCTTAATTTAGTCTTCTTGTATGCTCACTAATGTGACTTTATGGTTTGCAGTGTTCAATGAATCACCTTAATGGATGATGCTTTCATATACTGAAGTTCATTGAAAGCTTCTTGAAGTTTGATGGGAATGCAGTGAAGGAATCTCAGCTATGAATAACAAGTGGTGTAAGTATTAAGTATTTATTTCTTTAATTTTTAGTTTCGTAAAACTCAGGTGTTCTTCTAGTTTATTATGCTCTTTTAGAATCTCAAGAATAAGGGTCTAAATTTAGTTTCAATATAAAATTAAATCCAATTTGATACCCACAATGATGAAGACACTACACTGCTTAATTATTAATGAAGATTAAATCATTCGCTCTGAGTGGGTATTAGTTTTGTTCAAATTTATAATTTTGAGTTGGCATTTTTACGGGAAAACATATGCTCCATCGTTATATAAGCTTAATTCCTAAATGTTGATGTGTATTGAAGATAAATGAAATCTTTAAGACCATAATATTATTTCAAGGAAGTGGAATGCCAGAAGATAACACGAAAACCTATGAGAGTGCGTTTTTGAACTGAATAATATCAGTGCACCTTAGGATTTCATGTGAGATGACAGTGAAGGACTATGCGGCAACTAAGACCAAGTCGTGTAAGTGTTAACTATTTATTAATGTATATATTCTGATAAGTTAATTCCTTTAAAATGAGGTCTTATTCTCTTATGTTTCTTGGTCCTATATTTGGTTTATATATATGTTTATGGTGGAAATGATGCAAGTATTCCCATTACTCATCGTGGTTACATGTTCTTCAGACAGTAACTCAAATTGAGTCGCGGTATACCGGATAAATAGGCATTCAGCTGTTAAGCGTATTTTAGGTCCTGTTGAAATCTTGTCAGGGTAATCTGATCAGCCATCCATTGCCTTGTGGTCAAAATTCAAAAATATATATTTCCAATGAAGGCATTAATTTGTTAAGTTTAACTCTCCTTTACTCCGGTTCCTGATTTCATCGTGATTGCTCAGGCGGGAAGTGAAGTTTCTTTCATTTCTGTTTAGTACTAAATATTCATATAAAATGTTGGATTATATGTTTTCTAGTTTAAAAGGCATTAAGTGGTTACATGAAATTGTTGAAAGTAATAAAAAAACGTTGATATACTATGGAAAAATATGTTATCCTAAATTATTGCAACATTGACAAAGTTGACTCCTGGATCTAGACCTGTTCCTCTCCTGCTGTGCAGTTCCTACATGAAGGAATCTTATGGTCCATGCTCATATTTGTCACAGGCATGGTATTGAAATCGTCCTTTCCTGACTTTGGCCCTTGGACAATCATCACATCTTCCCTGCTTTTGTTTCTTTGATAGTGGAGGGTTCGCAGGTAATGGACACCTTCCGGTAAATCGCTCGAGCTTCAGTTTCAGCTCCTTTGTGTAATGGCCTCTATCGTGTCTTCTTCGGCTGCAACGTATCTTGTATAAGACTCAAGCCATGTTTCTACAGGTAGATTTCGCACAGCGATGACTGTGTAGTGTTTCTATTTTAAATTACACGAGTATTTATTCCAGCAATATTGAAAAGACGGTGAAAGGCCATCGCCTGCAGTTTCGAGAATCATCATAAGTCCCATACATTTGATCAAATGTATCTACTGTTTGACACATGTTTTTAAAGATGCTAAACCTAAAATATCTCTATATCTTTTCAAAGAATACTGAGAAAAAAAACGTAAAAATCTTACCCGAAATCCTACATGTCGTTAAATTGTCTGCACTGTACCGAAACAAAATGAAGACATTTCAGAGAAGGAATTTTCAACCGAGAAGATCAACTTGTGTAAGTGTTATTTATGTTTTTTCATATTACTTTTTTTGTTAAAAGTAAAAATTTTTCCCGCATCGCGGATCAAAAAGCGAAAAGAATTCAACTTTTCAAAATAAATTATTCAAATTATAAAATCACACAGTGATGAGATGTTTCGTATTCTGAGTTTCTTAAATGTTGAAATGCTCTAGACCTGAGTGTGAAACTGGATTTTACCGAGTTTTTGACACATGTTTTTATAGATCCTAAACCTAAAACGTCTATTTCTTTCTAAGGAATACTAAGGGAAAAAAAAACGAAAAAACTTGACCCAAAATCCATCATGTCGTTAAATTGTCAGTGCACCGTACCGAAACAAAATGAGGAAATTTCAGATAAGGAATTTGCAACCGAAAAGATCAACTTGTGTAAGTGTTATTTATGTTTTTTAATATTACTTTTTTTGATAAAAAGTTTAAATTTTTCCGCGTCGCAGATCAAAAACCGAAAAGAATTCAATTTTTCAAAAAAAATTTATCAAATTCTAAAATCACACAGTGATGAGATGTTTCGTATGCTGAATTTCTTAAATGTTGAAATGCTCTCAATCTGAGTGTGAAACTGGATTTTTGCCGAGTGTTTGATAAATGTTTTTATGGATGCTCTACCTAAAACATCTCTTTTTCTTTTTAAGGAATACTAAAAAAAAAACGTTCATATCTTACCCGAAATCCTACATGTCGTTAAATAGTCTGTGCACCGTACCGAAACAGAATGAGGAAATTTCAGAGAATTTCAATTTTTCCCGAATCGCGGATCAAATAGCAAAAAGAATTCAACTTTTCAAAATAAATTATTCAAAATATAAAATCATACAGTGATGACATTATTCGTTTTCTGAGTTACTTAAATGTTGAAATGCTCTAGATCTGAGTGTGAAACTGGATTTTACCGAGTGTTTGACTCATGTTTTTACAGATGCTAAACCTAAAACATCTGTTTTTCTTTTTAAGGAATACTAACAAGAAAAAACAAAAATCTTACCGGAAATCCAACATGTCGTTAAATTGTCAGTGCACCGTACCGAAACAAAATGAGGAAATTTCAGAGAAGGAATTTGCAACCGAGAACATCAACTTGTGTAAGTGTAATTTGTTTTTTCATATTAATTTTTTTGTTAAAAACTTAAAAATTTTTCCCGCATCGCAGATCAAAAAGCAAAAAGAATTCAACTTTTCAAAATAAATTAATCAAATTATAAAGTCACACAATGATGAGATGTTTAGTATTCTGAGTTTCTTAAATGTTGAAATGCTCTAGATCTGAGTGTGAAACTGGATTTTACCGTGTTTGACACATGTTTTTATGGATGCTTAACCTAAAACATCTCTTTTTCTTTTAAGGAATACTAAGCAAAAAAAACGTAAATATCTTACCCGAAATCCATCATGTCGTTAAATTGTCTGTGCACCGTACCGAAACAAAATGAGGAAATTTCAGAGAAGGAATTTGCAACCGAGAAGATCAACATGTGTAAGTGTTATTTATGTTTTTTCATATTAGTTTTTTTGTTAAAAATTTTTAATTTTTTCCCGCATCGCGAATCAAAAAGCAAAAAGAATTCAACTTTTCAAAATAAATTAATCATATTATAAAGTCACACAGTGATGAGATGTTTAGTATTCTGAGTTTCTTAAATGTTGAAATGCTCTAGATCTGAGTGTGAAACTGGTTTTTACCGTGTTTGACACATGTTTTTATGGATGCTTAACCTAATACATCTCTTTTTCTTTTTAAGGAATACTAAGCAAAAAAAAACGTAAATATCTTACCCGAAATCCATCATGTCGTTAAATTGTCTGTGCACCGTACCGAAACAAAATGAGGAAATTTCAGAGAAGGAATTTGCAACCGAGAAGATCAACATGTGTAAGTGTTATTTATGTTTTTTCATTTTAGTTTTTTTGTTAAAAATTTTTAATTTTCTCCCGCTTCGCGAATCAAAAAGCAAAAAGAATTCAACTTTTCAAAATAAATTAATCATATTATAAAGTCACACAGTGATGAGATGTTTAGTATTCTGAGTTTCTTAAATGTTGAAATGCTCTAGATCTGAGTGTGAAACTGGTTTTTACCGTGTTTGACACATGTTTTTATGGATGCTTAACCTAATACATCTCTTTTTCTTTTTAAGGAATACTAAGCAAAAAAAAACGTAAATATCTTACCCGAAATCCATCATGTCGTTAAATTGTCTGTGCACCGTACCGAAACAAAATGAGGAAATTTCAGAGAAGGAATTTGCAACCGAGAAGATCAACATGTGTAAGTGTTATTTATGTTTTTTCATTTTAGTTTTTTTGTTAAAAATTTTTAATTTTCTCCCGCTTCGCGAATCAAAAAGCAAAAAGAATTCAACTTTTCAAAATAAATTAATCAAATTATAAAGTCACACAGTGATGAGATGTTTCGTATGCTGAGTTTCTTAAATGTGGAAATGCTCTTAATGTGAGTGTGAAACTGGATTTTCGAGTGTTTGACAAATAATTTTATAGATTTTTAACGCACAACTAAAAATTTTATTGTCATATTAATGGTATTCAGTATTTATTCACTGGAATGTTAATGAAATGCATTATCAATATGTTTTATGTATTTTCATTTCACGCAGAGGGAAGTATTTGCTCCCTAGTTAATTTATGGTTCATATATATTTATAAATCAGTAATAACAGTGTGTTCAGTTACTCTACAATTCTCCATTACATCATCAGGCCCAATTATTTTTTTCTAATGTTTTCCGCAATATAACTAATTAGTTTTAACTCTGACCGTATTCATGCCTATTTTAGACTAATATGTTATTTTGGCATTAGTTCGAGATATTGGTTACCACATAATGCTTACGTTGTCCCAAATATTAAAAGACCTCTAATCCTTTTTTTGGCACAATATAATTTACGTGACATTTAGATAGAATGCATTTCATACTTTAAAGATTCTATGTAAAGATATCTAATTGTACAGTGAATGCATTGAATTACAATTTAGTAATGGCTATCAAGTGAAGTAGGATAACGAATCAATTACTTTGATGTTTGTTTTTAGAAAATGATTCTTAGCCCAATTTACTTGCTGAGTTTTTCCTCAATGATTCGCATTCAATTACGCATTATGTGCTTTTGTTTAAAAAAGCCTTTATTTAGGTCTTAATTATTCAAAGAATACATGACAAAGCTTTTAAATAACTGTACTACAAATATTTATGAGAATTTTGAATTAAAATTACGATAAACAATAAATGCCCCTTTCTTTTTCATGAAAAAATCTCAAAACTTTGTAATGAAACTTAAGGAGAAAGCATTCCTCTTCTGGATACACTTGATACAGCTCTGGAAGCCTAATGAGATTGAGATGAAAGACAATGCAGTTATTAATGCCGGGTTGTTTAAGTATTAAATATAAATTTCCTTTATTTTTAGTTCAGTGAAAATTTTGCTTTCCTCTTGGCTGAAAGAGTTCATGTAGAAGCTCAAGATGAAGGCTTCAGTATTTGCTTCAATTCAAAATTTAATTTAATGTGATTCACAAATTGATGAGGACACTACAATACTTAATTATTCATAATGAATAAATGCTCCAAAAGATTGGTAAACAGTTAGTTTAAACCTAATATGTTGATAGGGCAGTTTTGTGGAAAACAACAATTTCCTACGTTTGATAAGCTTAATTCCTTAATATTGATGTCCATTTAAGGTAAATGAATTCTCTACGTTAATAATTTTTTTTCAAGGAAGTGGAATGTAAAGATATGACCAAAATACCTAGGAAGGTTGCAATTTTAAACTGAATGCCATTACTAAACCTATGGAATTCATGTGATGTGACAATGAAGTACAATGCAGTAATTAAGGCCAAGTCGTGTGAGTGTTAATTATTTATCAAGTGAAAATATTCCCATCCGTGAATCGATCTAATAGGTCTAAATTTCCAAAATTGTTTGGTTCTTATATTAGGTTTCAAATTTGAAAACTAAGATAAAAATTCAATCTAAATGGTTTCCCACAATGATGAAAAGTTTACCGGGATGATAATCCATTATGATAAAATTTAGGCAGCTGAATGGGAATCCATTAGTTTTCAAATAATGAAAGACATAATATATTGTCAATTGTACCAAATCATCGCCATTTTCACTATTTAATGTCCCTCGTATCAAGCTATATTCCTCATTTCATTTTACCTATAAAAATATCCTCTCGGTTCAAAAACGTATTATACAGTTTTTGGCGCATACCATAAACAATAGTGTTTTAAGAATATTATTATGTAATTTATGTTTGCGTTAATCGAAAAATTTTAATTTCCATGGATGGCAATGAAGGATTGATGTGCAGCTATGATGTACAAGTTTTGAAGAGTTAAGTATTCATTGATATATATATTTTACTGGTCGGTAATAAAAAAGACATGTGGGCCGTTTTCTTCGTAAATGTTTGCTATGGCTTTTTGTTTTGCTTTTTTGGTAAAAAATTTGCCAAAAGTTGTTGCGAAAGTTTACTTGAATGCCTATTTATCTGAAGATCCTATGCACTTGTGATGAAGCCCAATTGAATACTAAAGGTCCATGCAGCTTTGAATACGATGAGGGGTAAATGTTGGGGGTATATTGCACCGTTTGCTGTGCATTGTTTAAGTACCTAGGTTAATTTTACTGTTTCCGCCACTCTAGATTTCTCCTTACGTAAATGTAGAATGAAACGCCGAAATAAATCCTATGTGGAATCTCTTAATATACTGACGTTCCAGGGTATTCCAGACTTACCCTGATTTTCAGGACATGCTCGTAGTGTTTGTGCATCCATGCAATGGAAACAGAGTAAGTGCATTACTTAATCACCTCGTGTTTCTAGCCAATTCACTTAATCCTATTTTGCGGCGTAGGTATTCTTAGGTGCGTTTCGATACCATCTGTGCATTCTATTTTGCTTATAAGTTTTTTTCTCATTTCTTTGAAAAACAAGCCTTTTATGTGATTCAAACATATTAGGCTTGGTAAAAACTGAATGAAATACCACGATATACTACTCGGACTTCGCTTTCCTTTATCTTATATATCCTTTGGTTCATGGTGGGAAGTTAAAAGTTGGTTTTCAGTTCGTGATTTTCTTGATGGTGGTAACTTTTGTTATGGAGTACATAAACGATCGATAACGCATTTAGTTCTTCAGTAGTCAGAACGCGGTCCGTATGAATGCATCAAATTTTCTGGAAAACAACATCGCAAAGATATCATTCTATCAAAAATGAAGAAAAGGGAAATGTCTTCTACAGTCAGTTTTAACCAATTACTGCTTGAAACAGCTTTTAGCTTCTCAATCGGTCATTTTAGATGTCTACTGTCTATGTATGACTATTTTAGATGTCATGTTTTAGTGTTCTATCAAACAGCTTCATTTATGTTTATGAACGCTTTCCATTCTTTGGCCTAAATGTTACAGAGCATTTGAAAAAATTAAATTGAAATACTGATATTATTAAACCATTTGTAAAATGTAAACGTTGTCACAGCTGTATTATTTATTTCAGTTTTTTAGGCAAAGGATCATGAAATCCTGATATGCACTATAACTTGCACGAAATATTTTTATATTAGCACCGGAGGAATCAAAATTCTAGGAATATAAAGAAGAAATGTGATTTGAGGGTCTGAATTGCAAGTAATTTAGGTAAGTGTTATTTTGAATTAAAAACTTTTTACCAACTTTACCAACTAACACCCTTGTACACTGACGGAGGACTAACAACCCGCTCAACGCCTCTGCTGCTGCTCGCGGGGCAGTGTTGCCTTAGATTTCTATTATCTTTGATTTTTCATTTTTCGTTGATCATTCTAATTGATGTAAGCTCTTCATTTCGTCTTCTTGTATGCTCACTAATGTGACTTTATGGTTTGCAGTGATCAATGAAACAGCTTAATGGATGATGCTTTCATATACTGAAGATCATTGAAAATTTCTTGAAATTTGATGGGAATGCAGTGAAGGATTCTCAGCTATGAATAACAAGTAGTGTAAGTATTAAGTATTTATTTCTATAAATTTTAGTTTCGTAAATCTCATATGTTCTTCTAGCTTTTAAGGCTCTTGTAGAATCTCAAGAATAAGGGTCTAAAGTTAGTTTCAATATAAAATTAAATCCAATTTGATACCCACAATGATGAAGACACTACACTGCTTAATTATTAATGAAGATTAAATCATTCGCTCTGAGTGGGTATTAAATTTTTTTAAATTTATAATTTTGGGCAGACATTTTTACGGGAAAACATATGCTCCATCGTTATATAAGCTTATTTCCTGAATGTTGATGTGTATTGAAGATAAATGAAATCTTTAACACCGTAATATTATTTCAAGGAAGTGAAATGCAAAAGGATGACTCGAAAACCTAAGAAGAGTGCGTTTTTAAACTGAATATCATCAGTGCACCTTTGGATTTCATGTGAGATGACAGTGAAGGACTATGCAGCAACTAAGACCAAGTCGTGTAGGTGTTAACTCTTTATTAATGTACATATTCTGATAAGTTAATTCCTTTAATATGAGGTCTTATTCTCTTATGTTTCTTGGTCCTATATTTGGTTTATATATATGTTTATGGGGGAAATGATGCAAGTATTCCCATTACTCATCGTGGTTACATGCTCGTCGGACAGTAATTCAAATTTAGTCGCGGTATGCCGGATAAACAGGCATTCAGCTGTCAAGCGTTTTTTAGGTCCTGTTGAAATTCTGTCACGGTAATCTGATCAGCAATCCATTGCCTTGTGGTCAAAATTCAAAAATATATTTCAAATTTAGGCATCAATTAGTCAAGTTTAACTCTCCTTTACTCCGGTTCCTGATTTCATCGCGATTGCTCAGGCGGGAAGTGAATTTTTTTTCATTTCTGTTTAGTATTAATTATTCATATAAAATGTTGGATTATATGTTTTCTAGTTCAAAAGGCATTAAGTGGTTACATGAAATTGTTTAAAGTAATAAAAAAATGTTGAAGTACGATGGAAAAATATTTTATCCCAAATTATTGCAACATTGAAAAAGTTGACTACTGGATCTAGACCTGTTCCTCTCCTGCTGTGCAGTTCCTGCATGAAGGAATTTCATGGTCCATACACATATTTGTCACAGGCATGGTATTGAAATCGTCCTTTTCTGTCTTTGGTCCTTGGACAATCATCACATCTTCCCTGCTTTTGTTTCTTTGATAGTGGAGGGTTCGCAGGTGATGGACACCTTCCAGTAATTCGCTGGAGCTTCAGTTTCAGCTCCTTGGTGAATAGGCCTCTATCGTGTCTTCGGCTGCAACTTATCTTGTATAAGAGACAAGCCATGTTTCTACAGGTAGATTCCGCACAGCGATGACTGTTTAGTGTTTCTATTTTAAATTAAACGAGTATTTATTCCAGCAATATTGAAAAGACGGTGAAAGGCCATCGCCTGCTGTTTCGATAATCATCATAAGTCCCATGCCGTTGATCAACTGTATCTACGCCACCTTTTGTTTTGTTCAGAAAGTTATAACTTGATGGTTGTTTTTCTATTTCGTGGACTCGTCAAGTAAAACATCATTGTACATCGTTGAAATCAGATTTACGACCATGGTTTTTTTGGGGATATCGAATACTTATGTCATGTTCCAATTGAATCCGAAGTCTCCAAACAATGAAGGAGTTTCCTTCTTGTTCTTGCGTATTGTTCTTACAAAGTTAGTTAGTGATCATGCAAGAGCTTGGAGGCCACTGGAATACTAGTGAACTAATGATTGACTATTACGTAACATTCAGTTCCCGAGATTGGAGACAGCTGTGGTGTTGCTCAGTTTCTAGGGACCATCTGGCTGTTTGCCAACGTAAATATCTAAGTTGCTGGTCTAAAAAATCTTAGGACCCTGCCGTCGCAAAAATCATTATGCCATATTTTGCTGGCTTTGAGAGAACGTAAAGGATAATTGAGAACCGATCACGTAACGCTTTCTAGTATGTAAAAGACAAACCTTCGTAACGATTACTCAAGTTCTCAAAGTGCATTCTCATTTTATCAAAACTTAATTTATGTAAATATATTTATTATCGTGATAGTATATTTTTTCCAATATTATTCAGTAATTAATGTTAGAATTTTAGGTAAATTTAGCCTCTGGACCATGGGAACCCTGAATTCGTTTTTCGGTGAAGAAACCTAAATATGATCCCGTCTTTCGGAATGTATTACACCTATGTATCACACTGACGTTGCAATAAAGGAGTGCATTGGCAGTGGTGTATGCTGTGTAAGTGTTATTAATGCAGTTCCGTATTAACTAGTCAGGTTAATAGTTTTTAAATTATTTCGCCCCGCTGTTGATAAAGATGAAAAATTCAGACAAATATAAATCCTACGATGATGAGAACGTTTTCGATCTGAATATCTTAAATGTTGTAATGTTCTCATTCTCTGATTTGAAAACCGATATTTCACGAGTATTAGCGAAGACCTCCCCTAAAAAATTGTACACCTGAAACACCTATTATTTTCAAGGTCAAAAAAGAATATTATTAGAATAAAGGCAACCGGAATTTCTTCATGTCTTGAATTTATTACTCCATAGCTAAAGTTACGTAAGTGTTGATTATTTTTTTATTTTGTTTTTATATCTTTATCATTTTATTTTATCATATGTTCCCGTATATGTAAACAACTTCGTTCTTTAGAGAGAAACACAATGCACTAGCCTTAGTAATCATTAATTGTAAGACTTTTATGTAAATAAAGTCTCAGAACCTTGAGGAGGCTACTTTGGTTTTTAGCTTATGGAAAACACCATTCGTCCGTCAAACCTACCGATAGCTATCTCCTTTGGAATATTAGAATGATATCAGAAAAATCAACAAAAGAGAAAATATATTTAACCTATGATAAGATTAAGATCGATGGTTGATTTAATAAATCATCGTTTGTTTTAAAAATATATTTTGGTTGCATAATGCGGAAACGTAATATTAACGTTGCTTGGCTGGAAATGTTTTCTTTTAATATTTCTACAATATTATTATAAATTTTTATCTAGTTCTTTGCGAAAATCAAGAGCAAAATTCACTTGAAATGGATTCCCTCGAAGATGAAGAGTTTGCCAAAATGAGTATCCAATATGATAAAAGTTTTACTTCTGAGAGGAAAACTATCTGATTAAAAAGTATTGCGGATAGTGTAATTGTCAAAAATCCCTATCCTCCGCCCATTTTACTTCTCGAGTTTCTTCTTAATCTAACATTTTTCTCATTACATCATACCTATCCTAGATATCATAGCTATTTAAAAAAAATTATTTTACTTATTTTGAGGTTTCTTCGCATAACATATAAATTTTAGCATTTTTGTATTATATATTATATATTGAAAGGCAATTATAGTAAGTGAAGTCTTAACATTATATTAATTTTCAAGGCAGATGTTGAGCGGAACTATTTGACAGAAGAATACTTCCTAATTCTGTGGAACAACATCATACACCTAACTTAGACGGATGATGAGAGGGCAACGAAGCACAATGCTATTCTTATGTCGAATTATTGAAGTGTTAAGTATTCAATTATGCGTATTTTACTGATCGGTCAATGGTGAGGATATGCGGCCGCATTCTATAATATTTTTAATGCCCCTTTATTTTTCTTTCTAGTGAAAAGAAGATAAAATATTGATACGAAACTTAGCTATACTGTCTAACTGAAGATCCTTTAATGGAGCCAAATTGAATTGGCAAATAACCAGGCGGTTTTATAGAGTGTCGTAAGTGTTAAATATCCATGACTGCATGTTTTATAAGTAGATTAAGTTGTATAAGTTTTATAGGTCCGTTCAAGTTTTCTTTACTGGTCCTTTTTTTCCTATAGTTCCTACTCCTATGAAGGAGTGGTTTATGTGAAATGTGTTCCTTTCTGTATAAATAGTTGTGCGATAATAGCTCGATTATTCCTTGACTTCGGTTTAGACCTTTAGGAAACACTAAGATATTATTTTACAAGGACAAGGAATATGCTTGACCTAGAATACTGATTATTGTAGAAACATCTTAGTCATAAAGCGTTGTGCTTACGCATTCTGGTGTGGTAAATAGATTGTGAGATTAAACGATTTTCGAGGAAGCTGGAAATCAAATTACATTATACCAAGATGCGAGGTTTGAGACGTATGTATCATCCCAGTGACATTACAAAACCCACTGAGGAATACGTGGGTCCCACCTCGGCCAAGTAAAGGAAGTGTCGAACTAAGAACCCATGCCGCTTGAATGAATGCTTCACGAATTCCAAGGAAAGTCAATATGGTGTTACATACATTAGAATAGAGTGATATTTTAGAGGTGTCCAGTGTTTAACGGGTCTTGTGTTTTATTCGTACTGTTTTGTTGAACTTTCACCCAATTCAATCTTTCCTCATACCATTAATGGAAGGCACGGAGCGGAATAATGCCAATGATGATGTTCCGTCTGTCGCATCTAGGTAGTAAAGGAAATGGTTATAAGAGTGATAGAGAAACCTCTATAACCATTCCCCTTACTACCGAAAATGTGATCAAATCATCAAGGTCATAATTCGCCGACGACTTCTCGCCGCGTGACAAGTGGATGATAAATCAATTCATCAATGGCTTCGGCATTAATCCTTTTAAGTGAACCAGTGCAGTTTTCTCTTTATTTTGATATATGATAAACTTTCACCTTATTCAAGTTTTCCACATACCATTAGTGGAAGGCATGACGCGGAGTAATGCCAATGACGAAATTCCGTTGGTCGCATCTAGGTAGTAACGGTAAATAAAATCAACATTTAAAAATAAATTAATCAAATTATCAAATCTCACAGTGATGAGATGTTACGTATGCTGAGTTTCTTTAATGTTGAAAAGCTCTGAATCTGAGTGTGATACTGATTTTTAACGAGTGTTTGACATATTCATTTTACAGTGCTAAACCTAAAACATTTCTATTTCTTTTTAAGGTATAAAAAGCAAAGAATAACGTAAAAATCTTACACGAAATCCATCATGACGTTAAGATTGTCAGTGCACCGTACCGAAACAAAATAAGGAAATTTCAGAGAAGGAATTTGCAACCGAGAAGATCAACTTGTATACGTTTTATGTATGTTTTTACATGTCACTTTTTTGTTAAAAAGGTATACAATTTTTGCGCGTCGCGGATCAAAAAGCGAAAAGATTTCAACTTTTCAAAATAAATTGATCAAATTATAAAATCACAGTGTTGAGATGTTACGTATGCTGAGTTTCTTAAATGTTGAAATGCTCTAAATCTGAGTGTGAAACTGGATTTAAAAAGTGCTTGACGAATGTTTTTATAGATGCTTACTCTAAAGCATCTCTATTTCTTTTTGAGGAATAGAAAGCAAAAATAACGTAAAAATCTTATCCGAAATCCATCATGTCGTTAACATTGTCTGTGCACCGTACGGAAAGGAAATGAGGAAATTTAAGAGAAGGAATTTGCAAACGAGAAAATCAACCTGTGTGTTATTTATGTTTTTTTCGGTATGAATTTGTTGGTTAAATAGTTTAAATATTTTAATCCTGAATATGAAACTGATTTTCCTTTAGTTTTTGACAAACCTTTTTTGTAAAAAATAATAAGCGTCAAAACTATTGTTTATTTCAATGAGAAGAAAAGAAAAAACAAAATAATAATTCACCAACGTAATTCCTTAATGCCGAAGTTGGTCCATAAACCATTACGATGACGAATGAGGAAATTACAATGCAGAAATATGTGTATTGAAGAACACATTGTATTGTACGCTATGAAGACCGAGTTTTGTAATTGTTAACTATTATTACCAGTTTTTTTGTTATTTCCTTGTCTTCAATGATTTGTCATCTTTCTGGGTGGGGTCAAAAATTAATGGGTCCTAGTGTTAAAGTATTCACTCGTCATTATATAAATCGAAAACGCATAGGCCTGAACCATAAATGTACGGTTTCTTTTACAATAGTCATGCGCGCGGAGTAGTCGCTTGAATAGGACATTGAAAGAATCACTCCGTATAGTTTTATAGTAATAAACGAAAGAGTTTGCTTTTATAATTCCCCTGAGTATAAAGTTTTATCAAGAATTTTTAAAGCCCAGTTTCCTTAAGGCCGTTTATGCGGCCTTTTGGAAACTGGGTTCAATCCTGCTTGATCTTTCCATGGGGCAGCCTTTTTCTAAGAAATTCAGTATTAATTCAAAAGCAGAGGTGGATACATACTCCTATCCGAAGTCCTATGTCACGAAATTTATAGTTAAGTAAATTATTACCATTAGCTTCTGGTTTAAAATATCCTAAGGGTTGATAATTTTAACTAATTACCTCATGTCGTGTAAAGTCGTCGTCAATAATTTCGGTTTTATCCATCTTATTGTAGAAGAAATTAGCAAGGGAAAGGATAGAAAGTATACGGTTGGTGAGCGTAGTGTCCTAATACATTGCTTCATAATGGAATAAAATGGAATGGTGCGGAGGGCGTAGGAATATTGATTTAAGAAATTATGTAAAGTTTGCACCTTCATATGCTTTTCCCATATGCTTGCAGACATATAATGAAATATGGATTTCCTCTATGATGATGAAAAACTCCTGAGCATTTGTAGTAATGCTGATCTTATCTCGTTGATCTGAGTGGAAATCCATTATTCATTTAATAAAATATTATAATATTTCTTTTTTTCGCCGCATGGCACTTAACTTCATAAGTCACAAGATCGGAAAAATTACAAAAATTTACAAAATTGATAAAAGATTTCCTTCTGTTTTCCTCAATATCATTCGTTTATCAGTAAACATTGCAATTTTTAATTCAAAACCTCTGCTATATCCCTGAGCGTAATTATAAACATCACTGAATATAATTTAGAAATATTTTAGGTACCATTAATCTCTTTAGATGTTGTGACTTCAATCGAATACGCGGTGATTTCGATATCATTAAGGAAACATGGAGGAAAATGGTGAAGATGTCATATACCGAAAAGTGAAATAGTGTGTGCTCTTTTTTAGTTAAGTAAACTATATCCAGTTATAATAGCAATTAACTTAGATTTGCGAGTTTTTACGGGTATTTATGTACATGAATGTCATAAACTTAAGTATTGTAAATAATATATACTTTTCGTAGCTTGATGATGTAATTTAAGTTGTTAATAGCTATTTTCCTGATATTTACAATTTTCATTATCAGAAGTGTTACTGAAATCATCATTGAGTTAGTGACAAATGTTGTTCTCGGATCTTTACTTGGGAATTTGAGAATGTCCTTAAGCAATATACTGTTTCAAGGGAAGATCGCGGCCTATATACATAATGGAAATTTTATAAAATAAGGCATCATTTATATCTTCCGTTCCCCCAGTTCTTTTGTGCAACTGGCGAAGCCGTTGATGCTGACAGTCCGTCTCTGAAGAGCTTCTTCCTTATGGTATCATTTCTTTTTGTAATGTGTTGTGGTGCTTGTTGCCCAAAATTTAGGTATTCCAATGAGGTTCAGTGAAAATGTTCTCTTCAATATTTTAGAAAAAAGTAGTCCTTTTGGCAATTTGATAACCATTATGTTTATGAACAATTTCCATTCCTTGGCCTTAAGTTTAACGCACAACATGAAATGATATTGTCGTAATAATGTTATTCAGTCTTTATTCACTAGAATGTTAATAGAATGCAATGTCAATATGTAGATCATTTTCACGCAGAGGGAAGAAGTTGCTCCTTAGTTAAGCTATGGTTCATATATTTCTAGAACAGTATTGACAGGTTTCTATTGTTCTACGATTCTCCATTACATCATCAGTCACAATCATTTTTTTCTAAGGTTTTCCGCAATATAACTAATTAGTTTTAATTCTGACCGTATTCATGCCAATTTTAGACTAATATGTTATTTTAGCATTAGTTCAAAATATTTGTTACCACATAATGCTTACGTTGTCCCAAAATTTTAAACACCTCTAATCCTTTTCTTGGCACAATATAATTTACGTGACATTTAAATAGAATGGATTCAATCATAAAATTTTCTTTGTAAAGATATCGAATTGTACAGTAAATGCATTGAATTACATTTTAGTAATGGCTATCAAGTGAAGTAGGTTAACGAATCAATTACTGTGAAGTTTGTTGTTAGTAAATAATTCTTAGCCCAATTCACTCGCTGAGTTTTCCGTCAATGAATCGCATTCCAATGTACATTATGTACTTTTGTTTAAAAAGCCTTAATATAGGTCTTAATTATTTAAAGAATACATGACAGTAAATTTTAAATAACTGTACTACAAATATTTATGAAAATTTTGAATTAAAATTACGATAAACAAAAAATGCCCTTTCTTTTTCATTAAAAAAATCTCAAAACTTTGCTATGAAACTATAGGTGACAGCATTCCCCTTCTGAATATACTAGATACAGCTCTGGAAGCTTAATGAGATTGAAATGAAGGACTATACAGTTATTAAAGCCAGGTTTTGTAAGTATTAAGTATAAATTTCCTTTATTTTTAGTTCAGTGAAAATTTACCTTTCCTATTGGATGGAGTTCATGTAGAAGCTCAAGAGGAAGGCTTCAGTATTTGCTTCAATTCAAAATTTAATTTAATTTGATTCACAAAATGATGAGGACAATACAATACTTAATTATTCATAATGAATAAATGCTCCAAATGAATGGTTAACCAATGGTTAAGGCCAAATCGTGTAAGTGTTAATTATTTATCAAGTAAAAATATTCCGATCCGTGAATCGATCTAATAGGTCTCAATTTCCAAAATTGTTTGGTTCTTGTATTTGGTTTCCAATTTGAAAACTAAGATAAAAATTCAATCGAAATGGTATCCCATAATGATGAAAAGTTTTCCGGGATGATAATCCATTATGATAAAATTTTGACAGCTGAATGGGATTCCATTATTTTCAAATAATGAAAGACATAATATTATGTCAATTGCACCAAATCATCGCCATTTTCACTATTTAATGTCCCTCGTATCAAGCCATATTCCTCATTTCATAATACCTATAAAAATATCCTCTCGGTTCAAAAAAGTATTATCGTTTTTGGCGCATACCAGAAACAATACGTGTTTTAAGAATATTATTATGTAATTTTTGTTTGCCTTAATCGAAAAATTTTAATTTCCATGGATGGCAATGAAGGATTGCTGTGCAGCTATGATGTACAAGTATTGAAGAGTTAAGTATTCATTGATATATATATTTAACTGGTCGGAAATAAAAAGGATATGTGGTCGGTTTTCTTCGTAAATTTTTTAATGGCTTTTTGTTTTGCTTTTTTGGTAAAAAAAATGGGCAAAACGTTGTTGCGAAATTTTACTTTTATGCCTATTTATCTGAAGATCCTATGCACCGGTGATGAAGACCAATTGAATTGTAAAGGTCCATGCAGCTTTGAAGACGATGAGAGGTAAATGTTGGGGGTATATTGCCTCGTTTGCTGTGCATTGTTTAAGTACCTAGGTTAATTTTCGTATTTCGCTACTCTAGATTTCTCCTTACGTAAAAGTGGAATGAAACGCCGAAATAAATCCTATGTGGAATCTCTTTTTATACTGACGTTCCAGAGTATTCCAGACTTACACTGATTTTCAGGACATGCTCGTAGTGTTTGTGCATCCACGCAATGGAAACAGAGTAAGTGCATTACTTCATCACCACGTGTTTCTAGCCAATTCACTTAATCCTATTTTGCGGCGTAGGTATTCTTAGGTGCGTTACGATACTATATGTGCATTGTATTTTGCTAATAAGTTTTTTTCTCAGTTTTTCTCATTTCTTTGAAAAACAAGCCTTTTATGTGATTCAAACATATTAGGCTTGGTAAAAACTGAATGAAATACCACGATGTTTATATATCCTTTGGTTCATAGTAAGAAGTTAAAAGTCGGTTTTCAGTTCGTGATTTTCTTGATGGTGGTAACTTTTGTTATGGAGTACATAAACGATCGATAACGCATTTAGTTCTTCAGTAGTCAGAACGTGGTCCGTATGAATGCATCAAATTTTCTGGAAAAACACATCGCAAAGATATCATTCTCTCAAAAATGAAGAAAAGGGAAATGTCTTCTACAGTCAGTTTTAACCAATTACTGCTTGAAACTGCTTTTAGCTTCTCAATCGGTCATTTTA
The DNA here is from genome assembly GCA_963573305.1 of Pyrrhosoma nymphula. Taxonomy (NCBI): domain Eukaryota; kingdom Metazoa; phylum Arthropoda; class Insecta; order Odonata; family Coenagrionidae; genus Pyrrhosoma; species Pyrrhosoma nymphula. The sequence continues at coordinate 95,094,638 of OY754332.1, read as the reverse complement.
GATGTCTACTGTCTATGTATGACTATTTCAGATGTCATGTTTTACAGTTTTCTATCAAACAGCTTCATTTATGTTTATTAACGCTTTCCATTCCATGGCCTAAATGTTACATAGTGAGTGTTTGACATATTCATTTTACAGATGCTAAACCTAAAACATTTCTATTTCTTTTTAAGGTATATAAAGCAAAGAATAACGTAAAAATCTTACACGAAATCCATCATGTCGTTAAGATTGTCAGTGCACCGTACCGAAACAAAATAAGGAAATTTCAGAGAAGGAATTTACCACCGAGAAGATCAATCTGTGTAATTGTTATTTATGTTTTTACGTATTAATTTGTTGGTAAAATAGTTTAAATGTATTTCGTCGGTGTTTAAAAAGAGAAAAGCAAAAAGCGAAGGGAATTCATGTTTTCAAAATAACTTACTTTAATTATCAAATCACACAGTGAGGAGATGTTACGTATGCTAAGTTTCTTAAATGTTGAAATGCTCTCATTCAGAGTAGGAAATTGATATTTAACGAGCGTTTGACAAATGTTTTTATAGATGCTATACCTAAAACATTTTTATTTCTTTTTAAAGAATACTAAGCAAAAAAAAAACGTAAAAATATTACCCGAAATCCATCATATCGTTAAATTGTCTGTGCACCGTACCGAAACAAAATGAGGAAATTTCAGAGAAGGAATTTGCAACCGAGAAGATCAACTTGTATACGTTTTATTTATGTTTTTACATGTCACTTTTTTGTTAAAAAGGTATAAAATTTTTGCGCGTCGCGGATCAAAAAGCGAAAAGATTTCAACTTTACAAAATAAATTGATCAAATTATAAAATCACAGTGATGAGATATTACGTATGCTGAGTTTCTTAAATTTTGAAATGCTCTAAATCTGAGTGTGAAACTGGATTTAAAAGGTGCTTGACGTATGTTTTTATAGATGCTTACTCTAAAGCATCTCTATTTCTTTTTGAGGAATAGAAAGCAAAAATAACGTAAAAATCTTATCCGAAATCCATCACGTCGTTAACCTTGTCTGTGCACTGTACGGAAAGGAAATGAGGAAATTTAAGAGAAGGAATTTTCAAACGAGAAAATCAACATGTGTGTTATTTATGTTTTTTCGGTATTACTTTGTTGGTTAAATAGTTTAAATATTTTAATCCTGAATATGAAACCGATTTTTCTTTATTATTTGACAAACTTTTTCTGTAAAAAATAATAAGCGTCAAAACTATTGTTTTATTTCAAGGAGAAGAAATGAAAACAAAATAATATTTCACCAACGTAATTCCTTAATGCCGAAGTTGGTCCATACACCATTACGATGACGAATGAGGAAATTTCAATGCAGAAATATACAGCTATCAAGACCGAGTAGTGTAATTGCTAACTATTATTACCAGTTTTTTTGTTATTTCCTGGTCTTCAATGTTTTGTCATCTTTTCGGGTGGGGTCCAAAATAATGGGTCCTAGTGTTATAGTATTCACTCGTCATTATATAAATCGAAAACGCATAGGCCTGAACCATAAATGTACGGTTTCTTTTACAATAGTCATGCGCGCGGAGTAGTCGCTTGAATAGGACATTGAAAGAATCACTCCGTTTAGTTTTATAGTAATAAACGAAAGAGTTTGCTTTTATAATTCCCCTGAGTATAAAGTTTTATCAAGAATTTTTAAAGCCCAGTTTCCTAAAGGCCGTTTATGCGGCCTTTTGGAAACTGGGTTCAATCCTGCTTGATCTTTCCATGGGGCAGCCTTTTTCTAAGAAATTCAGTATTAATTCAAAAGCAGAGGTGGATACATACTCCTATCCGAAGTCCTATGTCACGAAATTTATAGTTAAGTAAATTATTACCATTAGCTTCTGGTTTAAAATATCATAAGGGTTGATAATTTTAACTAATTACCTCATGTCCTGTAAAGTCGTCGTCAATAATTTCGGTTTTATCCATCTTATTGTAGAAGAAATTAGCAAGGGAAAGGATAGAAAGTATACGGTTGGTGAGCGTAGTGTCCTAATACATTGCTTCATAATGGAATAAAATGGAATGGTGCGGAGGGCGTAGGAATATTGATTTAAGAAATTATGTAAAGTTTGCACCTTCATATGCTTTTCCCATATGCTTGCAGACATATAATGAAATATGGATTTCCTCTATGATGATGAAAAACTCCTGAGCATTTGTAGTAATGCTGATCTTATCTCGTTGATCTGAGTGGAAATCCATTATTCATTTAATAAAATATTATAATATTTCTTTTTTTCGCCGCATGGCACTTAACTTCATAAGTCACAAGATCGGAAAAATTACAAAAATTTACAAAATTGATAAAAGATTTCCTTCTGTTTTCCTCAATATCATTCGTTTATCAGTAAACATTGCAATTTTTAATTCAAAACCTCTGCTATATCCCTGAGCGTAATAATAAACATCACTGAATATAATTTAGAAATATTTTAGGTACCATTAATCTCTTTAGATGTTGTGACTTCAATCGAATACGCGGTGATTTCGATATCATTAAGGAAACATGGAGGAAAATGGTGAAGATGTCATATACCGAAAAGTGAAATAGTGTGTGCTCTTTTTTAGTTAAGTAAACTATATCCAGTTATAATAGCAATTAACTTAGATTTGCGAGTTTTTACGGGTATTTATGTACATGAATGTCATAAACTTAAGTATTGTAAATAATATATACTTTTCGTAGCTTGATGATGTAATTTAAGTTGTTAATAGCTATTTTCCTGATATTTACAATTTTCATTATCAGAAGTGTTACTGAAATCATCATTGAGTTAGTGACAAATGTTGTTCTCGGGTCTTTACTTGGGAATTTCAGAATGTCCTTAAGCAATATACTGTTTCAAGGGAAGATCGCGGCCAATATACATAATGTAAATTTTTTAAAATAAGGCATCATTTATATCTTCCGTTCCCCCAGTTCGTTTATGCAACTGGCGAAGCCGTTGATGCTGACAGTCCGTCTCTGAAGAGCTTCTTCCTTATGGTATCATTTCTTTTTGTAATGTGTTGTGGTGCTTGTTGCCCAAAATTTAGGTATTCCAATGAGGTTCAGTGAAAATGTTCTCTTCAATATTTTAGAAAAAAGTAGTCCTTTTGGCAATTTGATAACCATTATGTTTATGAACAATTTCCATTCCTTGGCCTTAAGGTTAACGCACAACATGAAATGATATTGTCGTAATAATGTTATTCAGTCTTTATTCACGAGAATGTTAATAGAATGCAATGTCAATATGTAGATCATTTTCACGCAGAGGGAAGAAGTTGCTCCTTAGTTAAGTTATGGTTCATATATTTTTAGAACAGTATTGACAGGTTTCTATTGTTCTACGATTCTCCATTACATCATCAGTCACAATCATTTTTTTCTAAGGTTTTCCGCAATATAACTAATTAGTTTAAATTCTGACCGTATTCATGCGTATTTTAGACAACTATGTTATTTTAGCATTAGTTCAAAATATTGGTTACCACATAATGCTTACGTTGTCCCAAAATTTTAAACACCTCTAATCCTTTTCTTGGCACAATATAATTTACGTGACATTTAAATAGAATGGATTCAATCATAAAATTTTCTTTGTAAAGATATCGAATTGTACAGTAAATGCATTGAATTACATTTTAGTAATGGCTATCAAGTGAAGTAGGTTAACGAATCAATTACTGTGAAGTTTGTTGTTAGTAAATAATTCTTAGCCCAATTCACTCGCTGAGTTTTCCGTCAATGAATCGCATTCCAATGTACATTATGTACTTTTGTTTAAAAAGCCTTAATATAGGTCTTAATTATTTAAAGAATACATGACAGTAACTTTTAAATAACTGTACTACAAATATTTATGAAAATGTTGAATTAAAATTACGATAAACAAAAAATGCCCTTTCTTTTTCATTAAAAAAATCTCAAAACTTTTCTATGAAACTATAGGTGACAGCATTCCCCTTCTGAATATACTAGATACAGCTCTGGAAGCTTAATGAGATTGAAATGAAGGACTATACAGTTATTAAAGCCAGGTTTTGTAAGTATTAAGTATAAATTTCCTTTATTTTTAGTTCAGTGAAAATTTACCTTTCCTATTGGTTTGGAGTTCATGTAGAAGCTCAAGATGAAGGCTTCAGTATTTGCTTCAATTCAAAATTTAATTTAATTTGATTCACAAAATGATGAGGACAATACAATACTTAATTATTCATAATGAATAAATGCTCCAAATGAATGGTTAACCAATGGTTAAGGCCAAATCGTGTAAGTGTTAATTATTTATCAAGTAAAAATATTCCGATCCGTGAATCGATCTAATAGGTCTCAATTTCCAAAATTGTTTGGTTCTTGTATTTGGTTTCCAATTTGAAAACTAAGATAAAAATTCAATCGAAATGGTATCCCATAATGATGAAAAGTTTACCGGGATGATAATCCATTATGATAAAATTTTGACAGCTGAATGGGATTCCATTATTTTCAAATAATGAAAGACATAATATATTGTCAATTGCACCATCGCCATTTTCACTATTTAATGTCCCTCGTATCAAGCCATATTCCTCATTTCATTATACCTATAAAAATATCCTCTCGGTTCAAATAAGGATTATCGTTTTTGGCGCATACCAGAAACAATACGTGTTTTAAGAATATTATTATGTAATTTTTGTTTGCCTTAATCGAAAAATTTTAATTTCCATGGATGGCAATGAAGGATTGCTGTGCAGCTATGATGTACAAGTATTGAAGAGTTAAGTATTCATTGATATATATATTTAACTGGTCGGTAATAAAAAGGATATGTGGTCGGTTTTCTTCGTAAATTTTTTAATGGCTTTTTGTTTTGCTTTTTTGGTAAAAAAAATGGGCAAAACGTTGTTGCGAAATTTTACTTTTATGCCTATTTATCTGAAGATCCTATGCACCGGTGATGAAGACCAATTGAATTGTAAAGGTCCATGCAGCTTTGAAGACGATGAGAGGTAAATGTTGGGGGTATATTGCCCCGTTTGCTGTGCATTGTTTAAGTACCTAGGCTAATTTTCGTATTTCGCTACTCTAGATTTCTCCTAGAGTATAGTTTAGTGTTCTATCAAACAGCTTCATTTATGTTTATGAACGCTTTCCATTCTTCGGCCTAAATGTTACAGAGCATTTGAAAAAATTAAATTGAAATACTGATATTATTAAACCATTTGTAAAATGTAAACGTTGTCACAGCTGTATTATTTATTTCAGTTTTTTAGGCAAAGGATCATGAAATCCTGATATGCACTATAACTTGCACGAAATATTTTTATATTAGCACCGGAGGAATCAAAATTCTAGGAATATAAAGAAGAAATGTGATTTGAGGGTCTGAATTGCAAGTAATTTAGGTAAGTGTTATTTTGAATTAAAAACTTTTTACCAACTTTACCAACTAACACCCTTGTACACTGACGGAGGACTAACAACCCGCTCAACGCCTCTGCTGCTGCTCGCGGGGCAGTGTTGCCTTAGATTTCTATTATCTTTGATTTTTCATTTTTCGTTGATCATTCTAATTGATGTAAGCTCTTCATTTCGTCTTCTTGTATGCTCACTAATGTGACTTTATGGTTTGCAGTGATCAATGAAACAGCTTAATGGATGATGCTTTCATATACTGAAGATCATTGAAAATTTCTTGAAATTTGATGGGAATGCAGTGAAGGATTCTCAGCTATGAATAACAAGTAGTGTAAGTATTAAGTATTTATTTCTATAAATTTTAGTTTCGTAAATCTCATATGTTCTTCTAGCTTTTAAGGCTCTTGTAGAATCTCAAGAATAAGGGTCTAAAGTTAGTTTCAATATAAAATTAAATCCAATTTGATACCCACAATGATGAAGACACTACACTGCTTAATTATTAATGAAGATTAAATCATTCGCTCTGAGTGGGTATTAGTTTTGTTTAAATTTATAATTTTGGGCAGACATTTTTACGGGAAAACATATGCTCCATCGTTATATAAGCTTATTTCCTGAATGTTGATGTGTATTGAAGATAAATGAAATCTTTAACACCGTAATATTATTTCAAGGAAGTGAAATGCAAAAGGATGACTCGAAAACCTAAGAAGAGTGCGTTCTTAAACTGAATATCATCAGTGCACCTTTGGATTTCATGTGAGATGACAGTGAAGGACTATGCAGCAACTAAGACCAAGTCGTGTAAGTGTTAACTCTTTATTAATGTACATATTCTGATAAGTTAATTCCTTTAATATGAGGTCTTATTCTCTTATGTTTCTTGGTCCTATGTTTGGTTTATATATATGTTTATGGGGGAAATGATGCAAGTATTCCCATTACTCATCGTGGTTACATGCTCGTCGGACAGTAATTCAAATTGAGTCGCGGTATGCCGGATAAACAGGCATTCAGCTGTCAAGCGTTTTTTAGGTCCTGTTGAAATTCTGTCACGGTAATCTGATCAGCAATCCATTGCCTTGTGGTCAAAATTCAAAAATATATTTCAAATGTAGGCATCAATTAGTCAAGTTTAACTCTCCTTTACTCCGGTTCCTGATTTCATCGTGATTGCTCAGGCGGGAAGTGAATTTTTTTTCATTTCTGTTTAGTATTAATTATTCATATAAAATGTTGGATTATATGTTTTCTAGTTCAAAAGGCATTAAGTGGTTACATGAAATTGTTTAAAGTAATAAAAAAATGTTGAAGTACGATGGAAAAATATTTTATCCCAAATTATTGCAACATTGAAAAAGTTGACTACTGGATCTAGACCTGTTCCTCTCCTGCTGTGCAGTTCCTGCATGAAGGAATTTCATGGTCCATATTCATATTTGTCATAGGCATGGTATTGAAATCGTCCTTTTCTGTCTTTGGTCCTTGGACAATCATCACATCTTCCCTGCTTTTGTTTCTTTGATAGCGGAGGGTTCGCAGGTAATGGACACCTTCCAGTAATTCGCTGGAGCTTTAGTTTCAGCTCCTTGGTGAATAGGCCTCTATCGTGTCTTCGGCTGCAACTTATCTTGTATAAGAGACAAGCCATGTTTCTTCAAGTAGATTCCGCACAGCGATGACTGTGTAGTGTTTGTTTTTTAAATTACTCGAGTATTTATTCCAGCAATATTGAAAAGACGGTGAAAGGCCATCGCCTGCTGTTTCGATAATCATCATAAGTCCCATGCCGTTGATCAACTGTATCTACGCCTCCTTTTGTTTTGTTCAGAAAGTTATAACTTGATGGTTGTTTTTCTATTTCGTGGACTCGTCAAGTAAAACATCATTGTACATCGTTGAAATCAGATTTACGACCATGATTTTTTTGGGGATATCGAATACTTATGTCATGTTCCAATTGAATCCGAAGTCTCCAAACACTGAAGGAGTTTCCTTCTTGTTCTTGCGTATTGTTCTTACAAAGTTAGTTAGTGATCATGCATGAGCTTGGAGGCCACTGGAATACTAGTGAACTAATGATTGACTATTACGTAACATTCAGTTCCCGAGATTGGAGACAGCTGTGGTGTTCTCAGTTTCTAGGGACCATCTGGCTGTTTGCCAACGTAAATATCTAAGTTGCTGGTCTAAAAAATCTTAGGACCCTGCCGTCCCAAAAATCATTATGCCATATTTTGCTGGCTTTGAGAGAACGTAAAGGATAATTGAGAACCGATCACGTAACGCTTTCTAGTATGTAAAAGACAAACCTTCGTAACGATTACTCAAGTTCTCAAAGTGCATTCTCATTTTATCAAAACTTAATTTATGTAAATATATTTATTATCGTGATAGTATATTTTTTCTAATATTATATAGTAATTAATGTTAGAATTTTAGGTAAATTTAGCCTCTGGACCACGGAAACCCTGAATTCGTGTTTCGGTGAGGAAACCTAAATATGATCCTGTCTTTCGGAATGTATTACACCTATGTATCACACTGACGTTGCAATAAAGGAGTGCATTGGCAGTGGTGTATGCTGTGTAAGTGTTATTAATGCAGTTCCGTATTAACTAGTCAGGTTAATAGTTTTTAAATTATTTCGCCCCGCTGTTGAAAAAGATAAAAAATTCAGACAAATATAAATCCTACGATGATGAGAACGTTTTCGATCTGAATATCTTAAATGTTGTAATGTTCTCATTCTCTGATTTGAAAACCGATATTTCACGAGTATTAGCGAAGACCTCCCCTAAAAAATTGTACACCTGAAACACCTATTATTTTCATGGTCAAAAAAGAATATTATTAGAATAAAGGCAACCGGAATTTCTTCATGTCTTGAATTTATTACTCCATAGCTAAAGTTACGTAAGTGTTGATTATTTTTTTATTTTGTTTTTATATCTTCATCATTTTATTTTATCATATGTTCCCGTATATGTAAACAACTTCGTTCTTTAGAGAGAAACACAATGCACTAGCCTTAGTAATCATTAATTGTAAGACTTTTGTGTAAATAAAGTCTCAGAATCTTGAGGAGGCTACTTTGGTATTTAGCTTATGAAAAACACCATTCGTCCGTCAAACCTACCGATAGCTATCTCCTTTGGAATATTAGAATGATATCAGAAAAATCAACAAAAGAGAAAAGATATTTAACCTGTGATAAGATTAAGATCGATGGTTGATTTAATAAATCATCGTTTGTTTTAAAAATATATTTTGGTTGCATAATTCGGAAACGTAATATTAACGTTGCTTGGCTGGAAATGTTTTCTTTTAATATTTCTACAATATTATTATAAATTTTTATCTAGTTCTTTGCGAAAATCAAGAGCAAAATTCACTTGAAATGGATTCCCTCGAAGATGAAGTGTTTGCCGAAATGAGTATCCAATATGATAAAAGTTTTACTTCTGAGAGGAAAACTATCTGATTAAAAAGTATTGCGGATAGTGTAATTGTCAAAAATCCCTATCCTCCGCCCATTTTACTTCTCGAGTTTCTTCTTAATCTAACATTTTTCAAATTACATCATATCTATCCTAGATATCATAGCTATTTAAAAAAAATTATTTTACTTATTTTGAGGTTTCTTCGCATAACATATAAATTTTAGCATTTATGTATTATATATTATATATTGAAAGGCAATTATAGTAAGTGAAGTCTTAACATTATATGAATTTTCAAGGCAGATGTTGAGCGGAAATATTTGACAGAAGAATACTTCCTAATTCTGTGGAACAACATCATACACCTAACTTAGACGGATGATGAGAGGGGAACGAAGCACAATGCTATTCTTATGTCGAATTATTGAAGTGTTAAGTATTCAATTATGCGTATTTTACTGATCGGTCAATGGTGAGGATATGCGGCCGCATTCTATAATATTTTTAATGCCCCTTTATTTTTCTTTCTAGTGAAAAGAAGATAAAATATTGATACGAAACTTAGCTATACTGTCTAACTGAAGATCCTTTAATGGAGCCAAATTGAATTGGCAAATAACCAGGCGGTTTTATAGTGTCGTAAGTGTTAAATATCCATGACTGCATGTTTTATAAGTAGATTAAGTTGTATAAGTTTTATAGGTCCGTTCAAGTTTTCTTTACTGGTCCTTTTTTTCCTATAGTTCCTACTCCTATGAAGGAGTGGTTTATGTGAAATGTGTTCCTTTCTGTATAAATAGTTGTGCGATAATAGCTCGATTATTCCTTGACTTCGGTTTAGACCTTTAGGAAACACTAAGATATTATTTTACAAGGACAAGGAATATGCTTGACCTAGAATACTGATTATTGTAGAAACATCTGAGGCATAAAGCGATGTGCTAACGCATTCTGGTACGGTAAATAGTATGTGAAATTAAACGATTTTCAAGGAAGCTAGAAATCAAATTACATTATACCAAGATGCAAGGTTTGAGACGTATGTATCATCCCAGTGACATTACAAAACCCACTGAGGAATACGTGGGTCCCACCTCGGCCAAGTAAAGGAAGTGTCGAACTAAGAACCCATGCCGCTTGAATGAATGCTTCACGAATTCCAAGGAAAGTCAATATGGTGGTACATACATTAGAATAGAGTGATATTTTAGAGTTGTCCAGTGTTTAACGGGTCTTGTGTTTTATTCGTACTGTTTTGTTGAACTTTCACCTAATTCAATCTTTCCTCATACCATTAATGGAAGGCACGGAGCGGAATAATGCCAATGATGATGTTCCGTCTGTCTCATCTAGGTAGTAAAGGGAATGGTTATAAGAGTGTTAGAGAAACCTCTATAACCATTCCCCTTGCTACCGAAAATGTGATCTAATCATCAAGGTCCTAATATGCCGACGACTTCTCGATGCGTGACAAGAGGATAATAAAGCAATTCATCAATGGCTTTGGCATTAATCCTTTTAAGTGTACCAGTGCAGTTTTCTCTCTATTTTGATATATGTTAAACTTTCACCTTATTCAAGTTTTCCACATACCATTAGTGGAAGGCATGACGCGGAGTAATGCCAATGACGAAATTCCGTTGGTCGCATCTAGGTAGTAACGGTAAATAAAATCAACATTTAAAAATAAATTAATCAAATTATCAAATCTCACAGTGATGAGATGTTACGTATGCTGAGTTTCTTTAATGTTGAAAAGCTCTGAATCTGAGTGTGATACTGATTTTTAACGAGTGTTTGACATATTCATTTTACAGTGCTAAACCTAAAACATTTCTATTTCTTTTCAAGGTATAAAAAGCAAAGAATAACGTAAAAATCTTACACGAAATCCATCATGACGTTAAGATTGTCAGTGCACCGTACCGAAACAAAATAAGGAAATTTCAGAGAAGGAATTTACCACCGAGAAGATCAATCTGTGTAATTGTTATTTATGTTTTTACGTATTACTTTGTTGGTAAAATAGTTTAAATGTATTTCGTCGGTGTTTAAAAAGAGAAAAGCAAAAAGCGAAGAGAATTCATGTTTTCAAAATAACTTACTTTAATTATCAAATCACACAGTGAGGAGATGTTAAGTTTCTTAAATGTTGAAATGCTCTCATTCAGAGTAGGAAATTGATATTTAACGAGTGTTTGACAAATGTTTTTATAGATGCTATACCTAAAACATTTTTATTTCTTTTTAAGGAATACTAAGCAAAAAAAACGTAAAAATATTACCCGAAATCCATCATATCGTTAAATTGTCTGTGCACCGTACCGAAACAAAATGAGGAAATTTCAGAGAAGGGATTTGCAACCGAGAAGATCAACTTGTATACGTTTTATTTATGTTTTTCATGTCACTTTTTTGTTAAAAAGTTATAAAATTTTTGCGCGTCGCGGATCAAAAAGCGAAAATATTTCAACTTTTCAAAATAAATTAATCAAATTATAAAATCACAGTGATGAGATGTTACGTATGCTGAGTTTCTTAAATGTTGAAATGCTCTCAATCTGAGTGTGAAACTGGATTTAAAAGGTGTTTGACGAATGTTTTTATAGATGCTTACTCTAAAGCATCTCTATTTCTTTTTGAGGAATAGAAAGCAAAAATAACGTAAAAATCTTATCCGAAATCCATCATGTCGTTAACATTGTCTGTGCACCGTACGGAAAGGATATGAGGAAATTTAAGAGAAGGAATTTTCAAACGAGAAAATCAACCTGTGTTATTTATGGTTTTTCGGTATGAATTTGTTGGTTAAATAGTTTAAATATTTTAATCCTGAATATGAAACTGATTTTCCTTTAGTTTTTGACAAACCTTTTTTGTAAAAAATAATAAGCGTCAAAACTATTGTTTATTTCAATGAGAAGAAATGAAAACAAAATAATAATTCACCAACGTAATTCCTTAATGCCGAAGTTGGTCCATACACCATTACGATGACGAATGAGGAAATTACAATGCAGAAATATGTGTATTGAAGAACACATTGTATTGTACGCTATGAATACCGAGTTGTGTAATTGTTAACTATTATTACCAGTTTTTTTGTTATTTCCTTGTCTTCAATGATTTGTCATCTTTCTGGGTGGGGTCAAAAATTAATGGGTCCTAGTGTTAAAGTATTCACTCGTCATTATATAAATCGAAAACGCATAGGCCTGAACCATAAATGTACGGTTTCTTTTACAATAGTCATGCGCGCGGAGTAGTCGCTTGAATAGGACATTGAAAGAATCACTCCGTTTAGTTTTATAGTAATAAACGAAAGAGTTTGCTTTTATAATTCCCCTGAGTATAAAGTTTTATCAAGAATTTTTAAAGCCCAGTTTCCTAAAGGCCGTTTATGCGGCCTTTTGAAAACTGGGTTCAATCCTGCTTGATCTTTCCATGGGGCAGCCTTTTTCTAAGAAATTCAGTATTAATTCAAAAGCAGAGGTGGATACATACTCTTATCCGAAGTCCTATGTCATGAAATTTATAGTTAAGTAAATTATTACCATTAGCTTCTCGTTTAAAATATCCTAAGGGTTGATAATTTTAACTAATTACCTCATGTCGTGTAAAGTCGTCGTCAATAATTTCGGTTTTATCCATCTTACTGTAGAAGAAATTAGCAAGGGAAAGGATAGAAAGTATACGGTTGGTGAGCGTAGTTTCCTAATACATTGCTTCATAATGGAATAAAATGGAATGGTGCGGAGGGCGTAGGAATATTGATTTAAGAAATTATGTAAAGTTTGCACCTTCATATGCTTTTCCCATATGCTTGCAGACATATAATGAAATATGGATTTCCTCTATGATGATGAAAAACTCCTGAGCATTTGTAGTAATGCTGATCTTATCTCGTTGATCTGAGTGGAAATCCATTATTCATTTAATAAAATATTATAATATTTCTTTTTTTCGCCGCATGGCACTTAACTTCATAAGTCACAAGATCGGAAAAATTACAAAAATTTACAAAATTGATCAAAGATTTCCTTCTGTTTTCCTCAATATCATTCGTTTATCAGTAAACATTGCAATTTTTAATTCAAAACCTCTGCTATATCCCTGAGCGTAATTATAAACATCACTGAATATAATTTAGAAATATTTTAGGTACCATTAATCTCTTTAGATGTTGTGACTTCAATCGAATACGCGGTGATTTCGATATCATTAAGGAAACATGGAGGAAAATGGTGAAGATGTCATATACCGAAAAGTGAAATAGTGTGTGCTCTTTTTTAGTTAAGTAAACTATATCCAGTTATAATAGCAATTAACTTAGATTTGCGAGTTTTTACGGGTATTTATGTACATGAATGTCATAAACTTAAGTATTGTAAATAATATATACTTTTCGTAGCTTGATGATGTAATTTAAGTTGTTAATAGCTATTTTCCTGATATTAACAATTTTCATTATCAGAAGTGTTACTGAAATCATCATTGAGTTAGTGACAAATGTTGTTCTCGGGTCTTTACTTGGGAATTTCAGAATGTCATTAAGCAATATACTGTTTCAAGGGAAGATCGCGGCCTATATACATAATGTAAATTTTTTAAAATAAGGCATCATTTATATCTTTCGTTCCCCCAGTTCTTTTGTGCAACTGGCGAAGCCGTTGATGCTGGCAGTCCGTCTCTGAAGAGCTTCTTCCTTATGGTATCATTTCTTTTTGTAATGTGTTGTGGTGCTTGTTGCCCAAAATTTAGGTATTCCAATGAGGTTCAGTGAAAATGTTCTCTTCAATATTTTAGAAAAAAGTAGTCCTTTTGGCAATTTGATAACCATTATGTTTATGAACAATTTCCATTCCTTGGCCTTAAGTTTAACGCACAACATGAAATGATATTGTCGTAATAATGTTATTCAGTCTTTATTCACTAGAATGTTAATAGAATGCAATGTCAATATATAGATCATTTTCTCGCAGAGGGAAGAAGTTGCTCCTTAGTTAAGTTATGGTTCATATATTTCTAGAACAGTATTGACAGGTTTCTATTGTTCTACGATTCTCCATTACATCATCAGTCACAATCATTTTTTTCTAAGGTTTTTCTATGTTATTTTAGCATTAGTTCAAAATATTGGTTACCACATAATGCTTACGTTGTCCCAAAATTTTAAACACCTCTAATCCTTTTCTTGGCACAATATAATTTACGTGACATTTAAATAGAATGGATTCAATCATAAAATTTTCTTTGTAAAGATATCGAATTGTACAGTAAATGCATTGAATTACATTTTAGTAATGGCTATCAAGTGAAGTAGGTTAACGAATCAATTACTGTGAAGTTTGTTGTTAGTAAATAATTCTTAGCCCAATTCACTCGCTGAGTTTTCCGTCAATGAATCGCATTCCAATGTACATTATGTACTTTTGTTTAAAAAGCCTTAATATAGGTCTTAATTATTTAAAGAATACATGACAGTAAATTTTAAATAACTGTACTACAAATATTTATGAAAATGTTGAATTAAAATTACGATAAACAAAAAATGCCCTTTCTTTTTCATTAAAAAAATCTCAAAACTTTGCTATGAAACTATAGGTGACAGCATTCCCCTTCTGAATATACTAGATACAGCTCTGGAAGCTTAATGAGATTGAAATGAAGGACTATACAGTTATTAAAGCCAGGTTTTGTAAGTATTAAGTATAAATTTCCTTTATTTTTAGTTCAGTGAAAATTTACCTTTCCTATTGGATGGAGTTCATGTAGAAGCTCAAGATGAAGGCTTCAGTATTTGCTTCAATTCAAAATTTAATTTAATTTGATTCACAAAATGATGAGGACAATACAATACTTAATTATTCATAATGAATAAATGCTACAAATGAATGGTTAACCAATGGTTAAGGCCAAATCGTGTAAGTGTTAATTATTTATCAAGTAAAAATATTCCGATCCGTGAATCGATCTAATAGGTCTCAATTTCCAAAATTGTTTGGTTCTTGTATTTGGTTTCCAATTTGAAAACTAAGATAAAAATTCAATCGAAATGGTATCCCATAATGATGAAAAGTTTACCGGGATGATAATCCATTGTGATAAAATTTTGACAGCTGAATGGGATTCCATTATTTTCAAATAATGAAAGACATAATATATTGTCAAATGCACAAAATCATCGCCATTTTCACTATTTAATGTCCCTCGTATCAAGCCATATTCCTCATTTCATAATACCTATAAAAATATCCTCTCGGTTCAAAAAAGTATTATCGTTTTTGGCGCATACCAGAAACAATACGTGTTTTAAGAATATTATTATGTAATTTTTGTTTGCCTTAATCGAAAAATTTTAATTTCCATGGATGGCAATGAAGGATTGCTGTGCAGCTATGATGTACAAGTATTGAAGAGTTAAGTATTCATTGATATATATATTTAACTGGTCGGTAATAAAAAGGATATGTGGTCGGTTTTCTTCGTAAATTTTTTAATGGCTTTTTGTTTTGCTTTTTTGGTAAAAAAAATGGGCAAAACGTTGTTGCGAAATTTTACTTTTATGCCTATTTATCTGAAGATCCTATGCACCGGTGATGAAGACCAATTGAATTGTAAAGGTCCATGCAGCTTTGAAGACGAGAAGAGGTAAATGTTGGGGGTATATTGCCCCGTTTGCTGTGCATTGTTTAAGTACCTAGGCTAATTTTCGTATTTCGCTACTCTAGATTTCTCCTTACGTAAAAGTGGAATGAAACGCCGAAATAAATCCTATGTGGAATCTCTTTATATACTGACGTTCCAGAGTATTCCAGACTTACACTGATTTTCAGGACATGCTCGTAGTGTTTGTGCATCCACGCAATGGAAACAGAGTAAGTGCATTACTTCATCACCACGTGTTTCTAGCCAGTTCACTTAATCCTATTTTGCGGCGTAGGTATTCTTAGGTGCGTTACGATACTATCTGTGCATTGTATTTTGCTAATAAGTTTTTTTCTCAGTTTTTCTCATTTCTTTGAAAAACAAGCCTTTTATGTGATTCAAACATATTAGGCTTGGTAAAAACTGAATGAAATACCACGATGTTTATATATCCTTTGGTTCATAGTAAGAAGTTAAAAGTCGGTTTTCAGTTCGTGATTTTCTTGATGGTGGTAACTTTTGTTATGGAGTACATAAACGATCGATAACGCATTTAGTTCTTCAGTAGTCAGAACGTGGTCCGTATGAATGCATCAAATTTTCTGGAAAAACACATCGCAAAGATATCATTCTATCAAAAATGAAGAAAAGGGAAATGTCTTCTACAGTCAGTTTTAACCAATTACTGCTTGAAACTGCTTTTAGCTTCTCAATCGGTCATTTTAGATGTCTACTGTCTATGTATGACTATTTCAGATGTCAAGTTTTACAGTTTTCTATCAAACAGCTTCATTTATGTTTATTAACGCTTTCCATTCCATGGCCTAAATGTTACATAGCATTTGAAAAAATTAAATTGAAATACTGATATTATTAAACCTTTTGTAAAATGTAAAAGTTTTCACAGCTGTATTTTTTTTTTTCATTTTTTTAGGCAAAGGAGCATGAAATCCTGATATGCACTTTAACTTGCACGAAATATTATTATATTTGACCCGGAGGAATCAAAATTCTAGGAATATAAAGAAATAATGTGATTTGAGGGTCTGAATTGCAAGTTATTTAGGTAAGTGTTATTTTCCATAAAAACTTTTTACCAACTTTACCAACTAACACCCTTCTACACTGAATGAGGACTAACAACCCGCTCAACGCCTCTGCTGCTGCTCGCGGGGCTGAGTTGCCTTAGATTTATATTATCTTTCATTTTTAATTTTTCGTTGAACATTCTAATTGATGTAAGCTCTTCATTTAGTTTTCTTGTATGCTCACTAATGGGACTTTATGGTTTGCAGTGTTCAATGAAACAGCTTAATGGATGATGCTTTCATATACTGAAGTTCATTGAAAGCTTCTTGAAGTTTGATGGGAATGCAGTGAAGGAATCTCAGCTATGAATAACAAGTGGTGTAAGTATTAAGTATTTATTTCTTTAATTTTTAGTTTCGTAAAACTCAGGTGTTCTTCTAGTTTATTATGCTCTTTTAGAATCTCAAGAATAAGGGTCTAAAGTTAGTTTCAATATAAAATTAAATCCAATTTGATACCCACAATGATGAAGACACTACACTGCTTAATTATTAATGAAGACTAAATCATTCGCTCTGAGTGGGTATTAGTTTTGTTTAAATTAATAACTTTGAGTAGGCATTTTTACGGGAAAACATATGCTCCATCGTTATATAAGCTTATTTCCTAAATGTTGATGTGTATTGAAGATAAATGAAATCTTTAAAACCATAATATTATTTCAAGGAAGTGGAATGCAAAAGGATGACTCGAAAACCTAAGAAGAGTGCGTTTTCAAACTGAATATCATCAGTGCACCTTTAGGATTTCATGTGAGATGACAGTGAAGGACTGTGCAGCAACTAAGACCAAGTCGTGTAAGTGTTAACTATTTATTAATGCATATAGTCTGATAAGTTAATTCCTATAATATGAGGTCTTATTCTCTTATGTTTCTTGGTCCTATATTTGGTTTATATATATGTATATGGTGGAAATGATGCAAATATTCCCATTACTCATCGTGGTTATGTGCTCTTCGGACAGTAATTCAAATTGAGTCGCGGTATGCCGGATAAACAGGCATTCAGCTGTCAAGCGTTTTTTATGTCCTGTTGAAATCCTGTCACGGTAATCTGATCAGCAATCCATTGCCTTGTGATCAAAATTCAAAAATATATTTCAAATGTAGGCATCAATTAGTCAAGTTTAACTCTCCTTTACTCCGGTTCCTGATTTCATCGTGATTGCTCAGGCGGGAAGTGAAGCTTTTTTCATTTCTGTTTAGTATTAAATATTCATATAAAATGTTGGATTATATGTTTTCTAGTTCAAAAGGCATTAAGTGGTTACATGAAATTGTTTAAAGTAATAAAAAAATGTTGAAGTACAATGGAAAAATATTTTATCCCAAATTATTGCAACATTGAAAAAGTTGACTACTGGATCTAGACCTGTTCCTCTCCTGCTGTGCAGTTCCTGCATGAAGGAATTTCATGGTCCATACACATATTTGTCACAGGCATGGTATTGAAATCGTCCTTTTCTGTCTTTGGCCCTTGGACAATCATCACATCTTCCCTGCTTTTGTTTCTTTGATAGTGGAGGGTTCGCAGGTAACGGACACCTTCCAGTAATTCGCTGGAGCTTCAGTTTCAGCTCCTTGGTGAAATGGCCTTTATCGTGCATTCTTCGGATGCAACGTATCTTGTATAAGACTCAAGCCATGTTTCTACAGGTAGATTTCGCACAGCGATGACTGTTTAGTGTTTCTATTTTAAATTAAACGAGTATTTATTCCAGCAATATTGAAAAGACGGTGAAAGGCCATCGCCTGCTGTTTTGAGAATCACAATAAGTCCCATGCAGTTGATCAACTGTATCTACGCCTCCTTTTGTTTTGTTCAGAAAGTTATAACTTGATGGTTGTTTTTCTATTTCGTGGACTCGTCAAGTAAAACATCATTGTACATCGTTGAAATCAGATTTACGACCATGATTTTTTTGGGGATATCGAATACTTATGTCATGTTCCAATTGAATCCGAAGTCTCCAAACACTGAAGGAGTTTCCTTCTTGTTCTTGCGTATTGCTCTTACCAAAGTTAGTTAGTGATCATGTAAGAGCTTGGAGGCAGCTGGAATACTAGTGAACTAATGATTGACTATTACGTAACATTCAGTTCCCGAGATTGGAGACAGCTGTGGTGTTGCTCAGTTTCTAGGGACCATCTGTCTGTTTGCCAACGTAAATATATAAGTTGCTGGTCTAAAAAATCTTAGGACTCTGCCGTTGCAATAATCATGATGCCATATTTTGCTGGCTTTGAGGGAACGTAAAGGATAATTGAGAACCGAAACCTTCGTAACGATTACTCAAGTTCTCAAAGTGCATTCTCATTTTATCAAAACTTAATTTATGTAAATATGTTTATTATCGTGATAGTAAATTTTTCCAATATTATTCAGTAATAATTGTTAGAATTTTAGGTAAATTTAGCCTCTGGACCATGGGAACCCTGAATTCGTTTTTCGGTGAAGGATCGAAAGGCTCGTCCAAGAAACCTAAATATGATACCGTCTTTCGGTATGTATTACACCTATGTAGCACACTGACGTTGCAATAAAGGAGTGCATTGGCAGTGGTGTATGCTGTGTAAGTGTTATTAATGCAGTTCCGTATTAAATTGTCAGGTTAATAGTTTTTAAATTATTTCGCCCCGCTGTTGAAAAAGATAAAAATATTCAAACAAATATAAATCCTACAATGATGAGAAGGTTTTCGATCTGAATATCTTAAATGTTGTAATGTTCTCATTCTCTGATTTGGAAACCGATATTTCACGAGTAATAGCGAAGATCTCCCCTAAAAAATTGTACACCTGAAACACCTATTTTTTTCATGGTCAAAAAAGAAAATTATTAGAATTAAAGCAACCGGAATTTCTTCATGTCATGAATTTATTACTCAATAGCTAAAGTTACGTAAGTGTTGATTATTTTTTTATTCCGTTTTTATATCTTTATCATTTTATTTTATCATATGTTCCCGTATATGTAAACAACTTCGTTGTTTAGAGAGAATTACTATGCACTAAACTTAGTAATCATTAATTGTAAGAATTTTATGTAAATCAAGTCTCAGAATCTTGAGGAGTCTACTTTGGTTTTTAGCTCATGGAAAGCACCATTCGCCCGTCAAACCTACCGATAGCTATCTCCTTTGGAATATTAGAATAATATCTGAAAAATCAACAAAAGAGAAAAGATATTTAACCTGTGATAAGATTAAGATCGATGGTTGATTTAAAAAATCATCGTTTGTTTTAAAAATATATTTTGGTTGCATAATGCGGAAACGTAATATTAACGTTGCTTGGCTAGAAATGTTTTTTTTTATATTTATACAATATTATTATAAATTTTTATCTAGTTTGCGAAAATCAAGAGCAAAATTCACTTGAAATGGATTCCCTCGATTATGAAGAGTTTACCGAAATGAGTATCCAATATGATAAAAGTTTTAATTCTGAGAGGAAAACTATTGGATTAAAAAGTATTGCGGATAGTGTAATTGTCAAAAATCCCTATCCTCCGCCCATTTTACTTCTCGAGTTTCTTCTTAATCTAACATTATCCTCATTTCATCATACCTATCCTAGATATCATAGGTATTTAAAAAAAATTTATTTTACTTATTTTGAGGTTTCTACGCATAACATAAATTTTAGCATTTATGTATTATATATTATATATTGAAAGGCAATTATAGTAAGTGAAGTCTTAACATTATATTAATTTTCAAGGCAGATATGAGCGGAACAATTTGACAGAAGAATATTTCCTAATTCTGTGGAACAACATATACACCTAACTAAGACGGATGATGAGAGGGCAACGAAGCACAATGCTACATTATGTCGAATTAATGAAGTGTTAAGTACTCAATTATGCGTATTTTACTGATCGGTCAATAGTGAGGATATGCGGCCGCATTCTATAATATTTTTAATGCCCCTTTATTTTTATTTCTAGTGAAAAGAAGATAAAATATTGATACGAAACTTAGCTATACTGTCTACCTATCTGAAGATCCTTTAATGGAGCCAAATTGAATTGGCAAATAACCAGGCTGTTTTATAGTGTCGTAAGTGTTAAATATCCATGACTGCATGTTTTATAAGTAGATTAAGTTGTATAAGTTTTATAGGTCCGTTCAAGTTTTCTTTACTGGTCCTTTTTTCCTATAGTTCCTACCCCTATGAAGGAGTGGTTTATGTGAAATGTGTTCCTTTCTGTATAAATAGTTGTGTGATAATAGGTCGATTATTCCTTGACTTCGGTTTAGACCTTTTGGAAACACTAAGATATTATTTTACAAAGACAAGGAATATGCTTGACCTAGAATACTGATTATTGTAGAAACATCTGAGGCATAAAGCGATGTGCTAACACATTCTGGTACGGTAAATAGATTGTGAGATTAAACGATTTTCAAGGAAGCTGGAAATCAAATTAACTTATACCAAGATGCGAGGTTTGAGACGTATGTATCATCCCAGTGACATTACAAAACCCACTGAAGAATACGTGGGTCTCACCTCCGCCAAGTAAAGGAAGTGTCGAACTTAGAACCCAATGGAATGAATGGTTCACGAATCCCAAGGAAAATCAATATGGTGGTACATACATTAGAATAGAGTGATATTTTAGAGGTGTCCAGTGTTTACCGGGTCTTGTATTTTTTCGTACTGTTTTGATGAACTTTCACATAATTCAAGATTTCCTCATAGCCATCATGGAAGGCTTGGAGCGGAATAATTCCAATTATGATGTTCCGTCTGTCGCATCTAGGTAGTAAAGGAAATGGTTATAAGAGTGATAGAGAAACCTCTATAACCATTCCCCTTACTACCGAAAATGTGATCAAATCATCAAGGTCATAATACGCCGACGACTTCTCGCCGCGTGACAAGTGGATGATAAAGCAATTCATCAATGGCTTTGGCATTAATCCTTTTAAGTGTACCAGTGCAGTTTTCTCTCTATATTGATATATGTTAAACTTTCACCTTATTCAAGTTTTCCACATACCATTAGTGGAAGGCATGACGCGGAGTAATGCCAATGACGATGTTCCGTTGGTCGCATCTAGGTAGTAAAGGGAAATAAAATCAACATTTAAAAATAAATTAATCAAATTATCAAATCTCACAGTGATGAGATGTTACGTATGCTGAGTTTCTTTAATGTTGAAAAGTTCTGAATCTGAGTGTGATACTGATTTTTAACGAGTGTTTGACATATTCATTTTACAGTGCTAAACCTAAAACATTTCTATTTCTTTTTAAGGTATATAAAGCAAAGAATAACGTAAAAATCTTACACGAAATCCATCATGACGTTAAGATTGTCAGTGCACCGTACCGAAACAAAATAAGGAAATTTCAGAGAAGGAATTTACCAACGGAAAAGATCAATCTGTGTAATTGTTATTTATGTTTTTACGTATTACTTTGTTGGTAAAATAGTTCAAATGTATTTCGTCGCGGTTTAAAAAGAGAAAAGCAAAAAGCGAAGAGAATTCAACTTTTCAAAATAACTTACTTTAATTATCAAATCACACAGTGAGGAGATGTTAAGTTTCTTAAATGTTGAAATGCTCTCATTCAGAGTAGGAAATTGATATTTAACGAGTGTTTGACAAATGTTTTTATAGATGCTAAACCTAAAACATTTTTATTTCTTTTTATGGAATACTAAGCAAAAAAAACGTAAAAATATTAACCGAAATCCATCATATCGTTAAATTGTCTGTGCACCGTACCGAAACAAATTGAGGAAATTTCAGAGAAGGAATTTGCAACCGAGAAGATCAACTTGTATACGTTTTATTTATGTTTTTCCATGTCACTTTTTTGTTAAAAAGGTATAAAATTTTTACGCGTCGCGGATCAAAAAGCGAAAATATTTCAACTTTTCAAAATAAATTAATCAAATTATAAAATCACAGTGATGAGATGTTACGTATGCTGAGTTTCTTAAATGTTGAAATGCTCTCAATCTGAGTGTGAAACTGGATTTAAAAGGTGTTTGACGAATGTTTTTATAGATGCTTACTCTAAAGCATCTCTATTTCTTTTTGAGGAATAGAAAGCAAAAATAACGTAAAAATCTTATCCGAAATCCATCATGTCGTTAACCTTGTCTGTGCACCGTACGGAAAGGAAATGAAGAAATTTAAGAGAATGAATTTTCAAACGAGAAAATCAACATGTGTGTTATTTATGTTTTTTCGGTATTACTTTGTTGGTTAAATAGTTTAAATATTTTAATCCTGAATATGAAACTGATTTTCCTTTAGTATTTGACAAACTTTTTTTGTAAAAAATAATAAGCGTCAAAACTATTGTTTTATTTCGAGGAGGAGAAATGAAAACAAAATAATAATTCACCAACGTAATTCCTTAATGACGAAGTTGGTCCATACACCATTACGATGACGAATGAGGAAATTACAATGCAGAAATATACAGCTATGAAGATCGAGTTGTGTAATTGTTAACTATTATTACCAGTTCTTTTGTGATTTCCTTGTCTTCAATGATTTGTCATCTTTCTGGGTGGGGTCAAAAATTAATGGGTCCTAGTGTTATAGTATTCACTCGTCATTATATAAATCGAAAACGCATAGGCCTGAACCATAAATGTACGGTTTCTTTTACAATAGTCATGCGCGCGGAGTAGTCGCTTGAATAGGACATTGAAAGAATCACTCCGTATAGTTTTATAGTAATAAACGAAAGAGTTCGCTTTTATAATTCCCCTGAGTATGAAGTTTTATCAAGAATTTTTAAAGCCCAGTTTCCTAAAGGCCGTTTATGTGGCCTTTTGGAAACTGGTTTCAATCCTGCTTGATCTTTTCATGGGGCAACCTTTTTCTAAGAAATTCAGTATTAATTCAAAAGCAGAGGTGGATGTCATGAAATTTATAATTAAGTAAATTATTACCATTAGCTTCTGGTTTAAAATATCCTAAGGGTTGATAATTTTAACTAATTACCTCATGTCGTCTAAAGTCGTCGTCAATAATTTCGGTTTTATCCATCTTATTGTAGAAGGAATTAGCAAGGGAAAGGATAGAAAGTATAAGGTTGGTGAGCGTAGTGTCCTAATACCTTGCTTCATAATGGAATAAAATGGAATGGTGCGGAGGGCGTAGAAATATTGATTTAAGAAATTATGTAAAGTTTGCACCTTCATATGCTTTTCCCATATGCTTGCAAACATATAATGAAATATGGATTTCCTCTATGATGATGAAAAACTCCTGAGCATTTGTAGTAATGCTGATCTTATCTCGTTGATCTGAGTGGAAATTCATTATTTATTTAATAAAATATTATAATATTTCTTTTTTTCGCCGCATGGCACTTAACTTCATATGTCACAAGATCGGAAAATTTACAAATATTTACAAAATTGATAAAAGATTTCCTTCTGTTTTCCTCAATATCATTCGCTTATCAGTAAACATTGCAATTTTTAATTCAAAACCTCTGCTCTATCCCTGAGCGTAATTATAAACATCACTGAATATAATTTAGAAATATTTTAGGTACCATTAAACTCTTTAGATGTTGTGACTTCAATCGAATACGCGGTGATTTCGATATCATTAACGAAACATGGAGGAAAATGGTGAAGATGTCATATACCGAAAAGTGAAATAGTGTGTGCTCTTTTTTAGTTAAGTAAAAATATATCCAGTTATAATAGAAATTAACTTAGATTTGCGAGTTTTTACGGGTATTTATGTACATGATTGTCATAAACTAAAGAATTTTAAATAATATATACTTTTCGTAACTTGATGATGTAATTTAAGTTGTTAATAGCTATTTTCCTGATATTTATAATTTTCATTATCAGAAGTGTTACTGAAATCATCATTGAGTTAGTGACAAATGTTGTTCTCGGGTCTTTACTTGGGAATTTCAGAATGTCCTTTAAGCAATATTCTGTTTCAAGGGAAGATCGCGGCCTATATACATAATGGAAATTTTTTAAAATAAGGCATCATTTATATCTTCCGTTCCCCCAGTTCTTTTGTGCAACTGGCGAAGCCGTTGATGCTGACAGTCCGTCTCTGAAGAGCTTCTTCCTTATGAGGTAATTTCTTTTTGTAATGTGTTGTGGTGCTTGTTGCCCAAAATTTAGGTTTTCCAATGAGGTTCAGTGAAAATTTTCTCTTCAAAATTTTAGAAAAAAGTAGTCCTTTTGGCAATTTGATAACCATTATGTTTATAACAATTTCCATTCCTTGGCCTTAAGTTTAACGCACAACATGAAATGATATTGTCGTAATAATGTTATTCAGTCTTTATTCACTAGAATGTTAATAGAATGCAATGTCAATATGTAGATCATTTTCACGCAGAGGGAAGAAGTTGCTCCTTAGTTAAGCTATGGTTCATATATTTCTAGAACAGTATTGACAGGTTTCTATTGTTCTACGATTCTCCATTACATCATCAGTCACAATCATTTTTTTCTAAGGTTTTCCGCAATATAACTAATTAGTTTTAATTCTGACCGTATTCATGCCAATTTTAGACTAATATGTTATTTTAGCATTAGTTCAAAATATTGGTTACCACATAATGCTTACGTTGTCCCAAAATTTTAAAGACCTCTAATCATTTTCTTGGCACAATATAATTTACGTGACATTTAGATAGAATGGATTCAATCATAAAATTTTCTTTGTAAAGATATCGAATTGTACAGTAAATGCATTGAATTACAATTTAGTAATGGCTATCAAGTGAAGTAGGTTAACGAATCAATTACTGTGGAGTTTGTTGTTAGTAAATAATTTTCAGCCCAATTCACTCGCTAAGTTTTCCGTCAATGAATCGCATTCCAATGTACATTATGTACTTTTGTTTAAAAAAGCCTTAATTTAGGTCTTAATTATTTAAAGAATACATGACACTAACTTTTAAATAACTGTACTACAAATATTTATGAAAATTTTTAATTAAAATTGCGATAAACAATAAATGCCCCTTTCTTTTTCATTTAAAAAATCTCAAAACTTTGCTATGAAACTATAAGTGACAGCATTCCCCTTCTTAATATACTAGATACAGCTCTGGAAGCTTAATGAGATTGAAATGAAGGACTATACAGTTATTAAAGCCAGGTTTTGTAAGTATTAAGTATAAATTTCCTTTATTTTTAGTTCAGTGAAAATTAACCTTTCCGAAAATATTCCGATCCGTGAATCGATCTAATAGGTCTAAATTTCCAAAATTGTTTGGTTCTTATATTAGGTTTCAAATTTGAAAACTAAGATAAAAATTCAATCTAAATGGTTTCCCACAATGATGAAAAGTTTACCGGGATGATAATCCATTATGATAAAATTTTGACAGCTGAATGGGAATCCATTAGTTTTCAAATATTGAAAGACATAATATATTGTCAAATGCACAAAATCATCGCCATTTTCACTAATTAATGTCCCTCGTTTCAAGCCATATTCCTCATTTCATTATACCTATAAAAATATCCTCTCGGTTCAAAAACGTATTATACAGTTTTTAGCGCATACCATAAACAATAGTGTTTTATGAATATTATTATGTAATTTATGTTTGTGTTAATCGAAAAATTTTAATTTCTATGGATGGCAATAAAGTATTGATGTTCAGCTATGATGTACAAGTATTGAAGAGTTAAGTATTCATTGATATATATATATTTTACTGGTCGGTAATAAAAAAGACATGTGGGCGGTTTTCTTCGTAAATATTTGCTATGGCTTTTTGTTTTGCTCTTTTGGTAAAAAATTTGCCAAATGTTGTTGCGAAAGTTTACTAGTATGCCTATTTATCTGAAGATCCTATGCACTGGTGATGAAGCCCAATTGAATACTAAAGATCCATGCAGCTTTGAAGACGATGAGGGGTAAATGTTGGGGGTATATTGCCCCGTTTGATGTGCATTGTTTAAGTACCTAGGTTAATTTTCGCATTTCCATTACTCTTGATTTCTCCTTACGTAAAAGTAGAATGAAACTCCGAAATAAATCCTATGTGGAATCTCTTAATATACTGACGTTCCAGAGTATTCCAGACTTACCCTGATTTTCAGGACATGCTCGTAGTGTTTGTGCATCCATGCAATGGAAACAGAGTAAGTGCATTACTTAATCACCTCGTGTTTCTAGCCAATTCACTTAATCCGATTTTTCGCCGTAGGTATTCTTAGGTGCGTTTCGATACTATCTGTGCATTCTATTTTGCTTATAAGTTTTTTTGATTCAAACCTTTTGATTCAAGCCTTTTATTTGATTCAAACATATTAGGATTGGTGAAAACTTAATGAAATACCACGATGTACTACTCGGACTTCGCTTTCCTTTATCTTATATATCCTTTGGTTAATGGTGGGAAGTTAAAAGTCGGTTTTCAGTTCGTGATTTTCTTGATGGTGGTAATTTTTGTTATGGAGTACATAAACGATCGATAACGCATTTAGTTCTTCAGTAGTCAGAACGTGGTCCGTTTGAATGCATCAAATTTTCTGGAAAACAACATCGCAAAGATATCATTCTATCAAAAATGAAGAAAAGGGAAATGTCTTCTACAGTCAGTTTTAACCAATTACTGCTTGAAACAGCTTTTATCTTCTCAATCGGTCATTTTAGATGTCTACTGTCTATGTATGACTATTTTAGATGTCATGTTTTACAGTGTTCAATCAAACAGCTTCATTTATGTTTATGAACGCTTTCCATTCCTTGGCCTAAATGTTACAGAGCATTGGAAAAAATTAAATTGAAATACTGATATTATTAAACCTTTTGTAAAATGTAAAAGTTGTCACAGCTGTATTATTTATTTCATTTTTTTAGGCAATGGAGAATGAAATCCTTATATGCACTTTAACTTGCACGAAATATATTTATATTTGCACCGGAGGAATCAAAATCCTAGGAATATAATGAAATAATGTGATTTGAGGGTCTGAATTGCAAGTTATTTAGGTAAGTGTTATTTTCCATAAAAACTTTTTACCAACTTTATCAACTAACACCCTTCTACACTGACGGAGGACTAACAACCCGCTCAACGCCTCTGCTGCTGCTCGCGGGGCTGAGTTGCCTTAGATTTCTATTATCTTTGATTTTTCATTTTTCGTTGATCATTCTAATTGATGCAAGCTCTTCATTTAGTTTTCTTGTATGCTCACTAATGTGACTTTATGGTTTGCAGTGTTTAATGAAACAGCTTAAAGGATGATGTTTTCATATACTGAAGATCATTGGAAATTTCATGAAGTTTGATGGGAATGCAGTGAAGGATTCTCAGCTTTGAATAATAAGTGGTGTAAGTATTTGTATTTATTTATTTCTTTATTTATTAGTTTCGTAAAACTCAGATGTTCTTTTCGTTTTTAAGGCTCTTGTAGAATCTCAAGAATAAGGGTTTAAAGTTAGTTTCAATATAAAATTAAATCCAATTTGATTCCCACAATGATGAAGACAATACAGTGCTTAATTATTAATGAAGATTTAATCATTCGCTCTGAGTGGGTATTAGTTTTGTTTAAATTTATAATTTTGAGTAGGCATTTTTACGGGAAAACATATGCTCCATCGTTATATAAGCTTATTTCCTGAATGTTGATGTGTATTGAAGATAAATGAAATCTTTAACACCGTAATATTTTTTCAAGGAAGTGGAATGCAAAAGAATGACTCGAAAACCTAAGAAGAGTGCGTTTTCAAACTGAATATCATCAGTGCACCTTTAGGATTTCATGTGAGATGACAGTGAAGGACTGTGCAGCAACTAAGACCAAGTCGTGTAAGTGTTAACTATTTACTAATGCATATATTCGGATAAGTTAATTCCTATAATATGAGGTCTTATTCTCTTATGTTTCTTGGTCCTATATTTGGTTTATATATATGTTTATGGTGGAAATGATGCAAGTATTCCCATTACTCATCGTGGTTACATGCTCTTCGGACAGTAAATCAAATTGAGTCGCGGTATGCCGGATAAATAGGCATTCAGATGTTAAGCGTTTTTTAGGTCCTGTTGAAATCCTGTCACGGTAATCTGATCAGCAATCCATTGCCTTGTGGTCAAAATTCAAAAATATATTTCAAATGTAGGCATCAATTAGTCAAGTTTAACTCTCCTTTACTCCGGTTCCTGATTTCATCGTGATTGCTCAGGCGGGAAGTGAAGTTTTTTTCATTTCTGTTTAGTATTAAATATTCATATAAAATGTTGGATTATATGTTTTCTAGTTCAAAAGGCATTAAGTGGTTACATGAAATTGATGAAAGTAATAAAAAAATGTTGAAGTACAATGGAAAAATACAACGGCAAACTCTTCATCATCGAGGGAATCCATTTATAGTGAATTTTGCTCTTGATTTTCGCAAAGAACCAGATAAAAATTTATAATAATATTGTATAAATATAAAAAAAAACATTTCTAGCCAAGCAACGTTAATATTACGTTTCCGCATGCAACCAAAACATATTTTTAAAACAAACGATGATTTTTTAAATCAACCATCGATCTTAATCTTATCACAGGTTAAATATCTTTTCTCTTTTGTTGATTTTTCTGATATTATTCTAATATTCCAAAGGAGATAGCTATCGGTAGGTTTGACGGGCGAATGGTGCTTTCCATGAGCTAAAAACCAAAGTAGACTCCTCAAGATTCTGAGACTTGAATTACATAAAATTCTTACAATTAATGATTACTAAGGTTAGTGCATAGTAATTCTCTCTAAACAACGATGTTGTTTAAATAAACGGGAACATATGATAAAATAAAATGATAAATATATAAAAACGGAATAAAAAAATAATCAACACTTACGTAACTTTAGCTATTGAGTAATAAATTCATGACATGAAGAAATTCCGGTTGCTTTAATTCTAATAATTTTCTTTTTTGACCATGAAAAAAATAGGTGTTTCAGTTGTACAATTTTTTAGGGGAGGTCTTCGCTAATACTCGTGAAATATCGGTTTCCAAATCAGAGAATGAGAAAATTACAACATTTAAGATATTCAGATCGAAAACCTTCTCATCATCGTAGGATTTATATTTGTTTGAATTATTTTATCTTTTTCAACAGCGGGGCGAAATAATTTAAAAACTATTAACCTGACAATTTAATACGGAACTGCATTAATAACACTTACACAGCATACACCACTGCCAATGCACTCCTTTATTGCAACGTCAGTGTGCTACATAGGTGTAATACATACCGAAAGACGGTATCATATACAGGTTTCTTGGACGAGCCTTTCGATCCTTCACCGAAGAACGAATTCAGGGTTCCCATGGTCCAGAGGCTAAATTTACCTAAAATTCTAACAATTTTTACTGAATAATATTGGACAAAATATACTATCACGATAATAAACATATTTACATAAATTAAGTTTTGATAAAATGAGAATGCACTTTGAGAACATGAGTAATCGTTACGAAGGTTTGTCTTTTACATACTAGGAAGCGTTACGTGATCGGTTCTTAATTATCCTTTACGTTCCCTCAAAGCCAGCAAAATATGGCATCATGATTATTGTACGGCAGGGTCCTAAGATTTTTTAGACCAGCAACTTAGATATTTACGTTGGCAAACAGACAGATGGTCCCTAGAAACTGAGCAACACCACAGCTGTCTTCAATCTCGGGAACTGAATGTTACGTAATAGTCAATCATTAGTTCACTAGTATTCCAGTGGCCTCCAAGCTCTTGCATGATCACTAACTAACTTTGGTAGGAACAATACGCAAGAACAAGAAGGAAACTCCTTCATTGTTTGGAGACTTCGGATTCAATTGGAACATGACATAGGTATCCGATATCCCCAAAAAAATCATGGTCGTAAATTCATTCATCATTTCTTGTTTCTATCCAGTTCCCTTAATATGATTTTTTGCAGTAGGAATTCTTAGGTGCGTTTCGATATTATCTGTGCATTCGAATTTGCTATTTTATGTTTTTCTCACAGTTATCCTCATTTGTTTGAAGAATAAGCCTTTTATGTGATTTTTACATATTTGTCTTGGAAAAAAACTGAATGAAATACCACGATATACTACTCGGACTTCGTTTTCCTTTATCAAATATGTCCTTCGGTTCATGGTGGGAAGTTAAAGAGTCAGTTTTCATTTCGTGATACCCTTGATGGTTGTAACCTTTTTTATGGAGTACAAGAACGATCATTTACGCTTTTTGTTCTTCCTAAGTCAGAACGCGGTCTATAGGAAAGCATCAAATTTTTCAGGAAAACAACACTGCAATGATACCTTTCTATCAAAAATGAAGAAACGGGAATTGTCTTTATCAGTCAGTTACAACCAATTACTGCTTGAAACAGCTTTTACTACTCAATAGGTCATTTAATATGCTAACTAATGAGATTTCAAGTTTTTACAGTGTACTATCAAATAGTTTGATAAATGACATACGATTGCGTTAATTGTGAAAGATTCTTTTAATTTCGAGGGATATTGAACCATATATTCGATTTACATTGGTGCTTGAATGTTTAAAAAAACCTATATTATAAACATTATGGTAGATCACGACTGCTATGTTCTTCTTAAATGTCATTAATATTATTAGGTTGCTCATACACAGAATCATAAATGCAGCTACTTTTAATCCTCCCGAGTACGTAAGTTCCCTTGAGTACATGACGAAGCACAAGTCCGTGAAGGAAATATCAATTTTAAGATTGCTAAGGTTAAAGGGTGTTTTTAGTTAGTGTTAAAATCCTTCACGGTCATCCGAACAGCTTAGTTACTATTTCTTTTCGGTTAAAATCTAATATTTTAGAAAGAAGGAATCATTTGTAATCCTGAGCACGTAAAGATAAAAAATTAACAAATACGCAAGAGCAATAAACTATTCACAGTATTTGCCCATTTCACTTCTCAATGTAGATTAAAATTTTTTTGTAATAGTTTTTCTTCCAAGGTAACTACCTTATCATTATTTTGAGTGTAAGTATGCCTATATTAGCTTAAAAGTCATTTTGCAATAGGTACGAACAATGGTAAACAAATATTGTCGAAATAGTCCCTATATTTAAAAGACCTCATTTTGTCTTGCAGGTAATGGAACGAAAAGCTTGAGATGATATTTTGATAGAATGAATTCTGACAATGAAGAGCCTTTGTAAAGAAATTCGCACAGAGAATAAAATAACGAAAAATTCAATTATGAATAGCGAGTGAAGTAAGTGATACGAAACTGTAACTATGTATTTTGTTGTCAATTAATAATTCATGGCCCTTGTAGAATCTTCTCTAACTGATTGGCGTTCCATATTTGATTACGACTGTCCAAGATGCACATTCTGCTAAAGAATCCTAAATTTTAGTTGTTATTTTTTGAAGCATGCATTTGAAACTTTTGAAAATTATTTACCGTGAAAATATTTATTTAGAAATAGATTTCAGTGTTTGTTACTATTCATAATATAATTTAAAATAATTCCCACAATGATGAGTATATGAACGTTCTTCTATTTTTATGATGATTGCCTTCTCTTTTTTATTGCGACTTAGTTTTAGGGTTGCTGTGTCTACTCATGTCTTTATCCGAGATATGCGGCAATAAAACGAGGTCTTGTGCAAAGCTGGGCGAGTAGAGTTCCTCTGCATCCAGTGTGGTTTTACAAAAGCACTGGATGCATTGGGAATCAACTCGACCATGCCATGCAAACGTCGAGAATACGGAAGAGCAGAAAATTACCTCAATGAGTTTACTACATTCCAGGCAAACCAATTTGCACTCTTCGCAAAGATTTCTTATTTTTATTTTCAATGGTCTTCCTCAATTTGCCATTCAACTTCTGGCAACCGTTAGGCTTGAGTCTGATTAATGGAGCGCAAGAACTTTCTTTAAATCGCATTTCGTTAATCATAAGTCAGAATGCGATGGTAAAAACATGCTAAAAGTAAAACCGTTTTTTAATTTTATGTAAAAGAAGCCTCTGAATCTTGAGGAGCCTACATTCGTTTTTAGCTCTAGGAAAGCACTTTTCGCCCGACAATGTAGCCGATTTCTATCTCCTTTGGTAAATTAGTAATATCAGTAAAATAGAATTTAAATAAAGATATTTAACATGTGATAAATTTCATTTATGATTATTGAGATTAAAGATCGATGGTTGATTTAAAAAATCATCGTTTGTTTAAAAAATATAATTTATGGCATAATGGGGAAACGTTATATGAACGTTGCCAGGATAGAAATAATTTTTACGTATTTATAGAATATAAAAAATTATGATCTACTTATTTGCGAAAATCAAGACTAAAATTCACTTGAAATGGATTTCCTCGATGATGATAAGTTTGTCGAAATGAGTATCCAATATGATAAAAGTTTTACTTCTGAGAGGGAAACCATTGGATTAAAAACCATTGCGGAGGGCGTAATTGTCAAAAATCCTTATCCGCCACCTTTTTATCTTTATGAGTTTCTTCATAATCTAACATTATCCTCATTTCAGCATAACATATAAAAGTTAGTATTTTTAAAATGTCTTTAATTGCGATAGGAATTTCATTTATGCGTATTTATCAGGTCGATCAATAGTTGGGATAGGCGGTCGTTTTCCATTTTATTTTTAATGAACCCATGTTTTGCTTTATAGTGAAAAAAGATGAAATTTTGTTTCGAAACTTAACCAAAATGTCTACGTACCTGAAAATCCTGTAAAGGAGCCAAATGAAACGGAAAACAACGAGGCAGCTTTGTAGAATTGCGTAAGTATTAAATATCTAATACTGCATGTTTATAAGTAGGTTTAGTGGTATAAGTTTTGTAGGTCTTTCTTGTGGTTTTCATTTACTGTTTCTGTTTTCCTTAGTGAGTTAGAAATTAAGGACTTGGCAGGTATTAAGACGAAGTGGCTTATGTGAAATGTGTTATTTTCTGTACATAAAGTTGTGATAATAGCTCGATAATTCGTTCACTTCGCTGTAGACGTTTTGCAAAGTACCTCGATATTAATTTATAAGTACAAGGAACATGGTTAACATAGTAAACTGATTATTGTAAAAAATATACGAGGCATGAACCTAGGTTCTAAACTAAAGGAAAGGACATCAGAGTGCGTTCATTTTAATGGTGATTATTTCGCTCTCTTTGAATGGCAAGCAGTTATATTTTCATTATATATTTATGGTGGGCATTTTTTTGTGAGTAAATAAAATGCTCTATTTATTATTTTATGTTCATAACATTGACTTAAATCTGTGTTATATGCAATCATATAGTCGAACATAATTTATTTTCAAGGAAGAGGAACGCAATAGATGGACATGAAGACTGCGATATTAAACTGAAGAACATTAGTGCACCAAACATTAAATGAGATAGCAATGATGGACAATGCTGAATTGAAGATCAAGTCATATACGTGTATGCCCATTTACGTACATATTTTTTTTTAACTGTACATTTTTTCTTTCGGTAAATTGTAATGCATTAATTTATTTTGTCTTTATTTAGTTTAGATCAATGAAAAATAAGCAAGGGGAGCAAACTCAATTGTTTTACCTATCGCTTTTCCTTTTTAACATACATATGAATCAAAAGCTTCAGTAGAGAAATGTCAATACCATATATATTTTGTGCTAAGGCTAGGCAGTCATATAGGTTATAACACACAATACTAAAAATTCGACCAACGTTTTTCCCTAAATACTTGTTGCTTGACGTACTATCTTAAGAGTCTGGATATTTGACTCATTAAGAAGTATTTTCGGGTTAAATAATTGCTTTTCTATATCACTTTGATGCATAATATTCATTCCTTGAGGTAACTCCAACATAAACAATGTAAACTCTGTTGTCTCGGGCGTAATTTTATGGAATTTTCTTAGCATATTGAATGAGAAGCAGTAGCTTTGTAATTCCACAAGTTTCTACGTACGTTTCGACGAAGAACGTCATCATCAGTTGATAATGACGTGCTACGTCGAAACCAGGGTCGTTTCCAATAAATACATGTGGAATTACAAAGAAAAATGTATCTCCAAAATGAAACACCCGACAAACTAACCTTAAGTCTATTTTAGGAATCCAAAAATATTTCCCTCGTTCCTTCGCTTTGCCGCTGTTTAATTTGCCACTTTTTTTAACTTCCTTTCATTGAAATATACTCAATGGTAGAAACTATATTTAAAAAAAATTATTTATCGTTTCGCTGTGATAAATATAACAATTGATACTTGATATTGTATTAAAAACATAAAATCTGGCATAAACTTCATAAATGTTTACTTAGCGCTGCGAAATAGTTTTTTTACATGTTTGTAGAGTGCAAAGACTTATTATGCAAAGAATAGTGAAAATCAAGAGAATAATCCAATCGAGATGGTTTCCCACATTGATGTAGAGTTTACTGGGATGAATATTCATTAGGGTTACATTTTGACTCCTGAGTGGGAAATCGTTAATTTCAGTTGAAAACAGATGCAATATTTTTTCACTATTTGAGTTCACTCGTAATATTTCGTATCCTTCGTTGCATAATATCTATCATAGACTTCCGTTTAATGTGAAAATCATATTATATTTCTAAATTTTTTTTTAAGGTTACAATGGGCAGTTTGGTGTTATTAGTTAGGAGCTAAATATTCATAAGAATTGATGGTATTTAAAGTCGTAACCAAATAAGCACTT
Organism: Pyrrhosoma nymphula; assembly: GCA_963573305.1. Lineage (NCBI taxonomy): Eukaryota > Metazoa > Arthropoda > Insecta > Odonata > Coenagrionidae > Pyrrhosoma > Pyrrhosoma nymphula. The sequence continues at coordinate 95,059,349 of OY754332.1, read as the reverse complement.
TTTTTATTCACAAGGCAGAAAAAGAGCGGATTAGCCATACAAAAGAATACTTATCAACTATGAAGAGCCCTTGCACACCTGAAGTAGATTAACTACGAGATGGGAATGAAAGAAATGCAGCTATATGGTATTGAAAAGTTAAGTATTCATTGATTTTTATGTTACTATTCGGCATGTAATTTATATATGCGGTCACTTTAATTTGAAATATGTTACTATGCCACTTTATTTTACTTTCTAGCTCCAAATTAGAATAAGTGATGATACGTAACTTAATAATAGTGACACCATGCTGGAAGATCCTATGCACATATAATGAAGCTAACCTGATAGACATACGACAATGCAAGTTTGAATAAAAAAATGTAAGTGTTAAGTTCGTATTACCGCATGTTTTCTTAGTAGGGTAAGAAATATAAGTAAATAGGTTGTATAGCATAGGTAGGTTAAGTATATTTTTTTTGCATGTATTTAATATTAGTGGAAAATTTTTAATGCATTCTATTTAGTGATTCCAATTACTGGCATTAGTCTAAAATAGTAATAAGGATTTTAGGAAAATAAACTTTCGCAACCATAAGGAACAAAATCTTTTTATGATAAAGGATAACACAACTCAGCCTAGAAACTTAAATAGAATGCCCTCTCAATAACAATGCATATTTCACGTACGAAGCGCGATGATATTAAAATAAAGGACAAATGCTAAGAAAACCGAGCGGAGTGAGTGTCAATTATTTATTATTGTATTCTTCAGTTGTCTGAAAATTGCTTTTATATTCCTTCGCTTTGATCACGTTTCTTGTTGTAACATGTAACTTTGATTGTTGTAACTTTTTTTTTTTTCGTTTTAATTTCCATGGCTGAAAACTAAGAATAATATTTAGTTAAAAAGTAAAAGTATTGAAGAGTAAAGTATTCATTGATATGTATTTTACTGGTCGGTAAATAATTAGGATATGCGGTCGCATTTTTTCGTAAGATTATACACTGGTCCTTAATTTTTTTTTGGCGAAAAAATACAGAACATGGTGTTGAAAAATATGAGATTAATTACTACGCATCTGCAGATCCTATTCACCGATGATGAAGCCCAATTGAATGACAAAGTTTCATGCAGCTTTGAAGACTATAAGGGTAAATTTTGATGATATATTGCCCCATTTGCTTTACATATTTTAACTACCTAAGATAAGTTTCGTTTTTCCGCTCCTCTTGATTTCTCTTTAAGGAAAAGAAGATTAACACAGAAATAAATCCTCTCTGGAATGTCTTACTAAACTGATATTTCAGAATATTCCAGATTAACCGTAATTACCTGGACATGCTCGTAGTAATTCTGCATCCATGTACTGCAAGCAGATAAAGTGCATGTGATCAAACACATTTAGCTTGGTAAAAACTGAGTGAGTGAAAGCTCATGATGTACTACTCGGACTTCGCTTTCCTTTATCTTATATGTCCTTCGGTTCATGGTGGAAAAATAAGTCTGTTTTCATTTCGCGATACCCTTGATGGTTGTAACCACTATTATGGAGTACAAGAACGATCTTTAACGCATTTTGTTCTTCCTAAGTCAGAACGCGATCTATAGGATAGCATCAAATTTGTTTGGAAAATAACACCGCAAGGATACCATTCTATCAAAATTGAAGAAACGGGAATTGTCTTCATCAGTCAGTTAAAACCAATTACTGCTTGAAACAGCTTTCAGCTACTCAATCGGTCATTTATAATGCTAACTAATGAGACTTCAAGTTTTACAGTGAACTTTCAAACAGTTTGATAGGTGACATACGCTTGCGTTAATTGTGAAAGAGTGTTTAATATCACAGGGATATTGAAACATAGATTCGATGTACATTGCTTTTTGAAGGTCTAAAAAAAGCTATATTATAAACATTTTGGTAGAGCATGACTGCTATTTTGTTCTTAAATGTCATTAATATTATTAGGTTGCTCATGCACATAAACATAATATATGCAGTTACTTTAAATCCGCACGAGTCCGAAAGTTTCCTTGGGTACATAGTGAAGCACAAGTCCGTGAAGGAAATAACAATTTTAAGATGAGTAAAGTGAAAGGTTGATTTTAGGTCGTGTTAACATCCTGCACGGTAATCCGAACAGTGTAGATACTAATTATTTTCGGTAAAAATAACATATTTAGGAAAGAAGGAATTAATTGTAATACTGAGCAAGTAAAAATAAAAAAATTAACAAAAACGCAAGAGCTATCAACTTTTCACAGCATTTGAATTTTACAGGAGTTAAGTTATGGATCCATGGCTACGGTTATTGTTCTAAATAGTTCGACAGGAATCTAGTGCTCCTCGTTTTTTTGTTTTTATACTAAGTGCTTTATTAAACTATTACCTAAATACCTTAAATACGAAGGGTGGAAGAGAATATTGCATTTGCTGATGTTCTGTGTGTCACATTTAGGACACACTGAGAAAGCACTGGAGAGTGATATTAAAACTTCTCAGGACTTCCTCTGTGTTACCTAAAATGTGGTGAAATCGCCGAGATCTCTAAGAGGCCGATGGGCTGTACCGCGCTCATTTAAATGAAATGCAATATAATAAATTTCAGTATAAGTGCAATGTTCATGCCTTAAAATTGAAACTTATTAATCAGCCTATCTGCCTATCACGTGAAAGAGGGTGTGGATTTGCATGTCAGACATCTGGCTAAGATCATGTAATGGCACAAGAGAATATGTGAATGGAATATGCATAAGCAAATATGAGTCTTTCCCATGAGATGGAAACCGCCACCATCTCTCTGGCGGGGATTCCCATGTAATTTATGTTTATGTCTTAATCGCCACATTTTAATTTCCATGGCTGAAAGTGAAGAATGATTTCTAGCTAAAAAGTAAAAGTGTTGAAGAGTAAAGTATTCATTTATATGTATTTTACTGGTCGGTAAATTATTAGGATATGCGGTGTCTTTTTTTCGTAAGATTTTACCATAGGCATTTATTTTGCTTTCCTGGCGAAAAAATACACAACATGTCGTTGCGAAATGTGACTATAATTCCTTCGTATCTGAAGATCTACATATCTGAAGATCTAGGTATTCATAGGTGCGTTTCGATATATTCTGTGCATTCGATTTTGCTATTTAATGTTTTTCTCACAGTTTTCCTCATTTGTTTGAAGAATAAGCATTTTATGTGAATCTAACATATTTGGCTTGGTAAAAACTGAATGAATGACTACAATTTCCTCCTGGGATTTCGTTTTCCTTTATCATGTAGGTCCTTCGGTTCATAATGGTAAGTTAAGAGTCAGTTTTCATTTCGTGATACCCTTGATGGTTGTAACATTTTTTATGGAGTACAAGAACAATCTTTAACCCTTTTTTTTCTTCCTAACTCAGAACGCGGTCAATAGGAAAGCATCAAATTTGTGAGGAAAACAACACCGCAAAGATATTATTTTATCGAAAATGAAAAAAAGGGAACTGTCTTCATCAGTCAGTTACAACCAATTACTGCTTGAAAAAGCTTTTAGCTACTCAATCGGTCATTTAATATGCTAACTAATGAGATTTCATGTTTTACAGTGTACTTTCAAACAGCTTGATGGTTGACATACGCTTGCGTTAATTGTAAAAGAATTTTTAATATTCGCGGGATATTGAACCATAGATTCGACGGACATTGGTTAGTGAAGGTTTAAAAAAACCTATATTACAAACATTTTGGTAGAGCATGAGTGCTAAGTTCTTCTTGAATTTCATTAATATTATTGGGTTGCTCATGCACAGAATAATAAATGCAGTTACTTTAAATCCGCCCGAGTCCGAAAGTTGCCTTGGGTACATGACGAAGCACAAGTCCGTGAAGGAAATATCAATTTTAAGATAGTTACGGTTAAAGTGTGATTTTAGTTCGTATTAAAATCCTTCACGATCATCCGAACAGAATCCATCATTTCTTTTCGGTTAAAATCAAATATTTTAGAATGTAGAAATCAATTGAAATCCTGAGCACGTAAACATAAAAAAATAACAAATACGCAGAGTTATCAACTATTCTCAGTATTTTCCCATCTCACCTATCTATATAGATTAAAATTTATTATTATTTTTTAGTGTTATTATGCCTACATTAGCTTACAAGTCATTTTCCAATAGGTACGAACAGTGGTAAACAAATATTGTCGAAATAGTCCCTATATTTAAAAGACCTCAATTTATCTTGCAGTCAATTGAACGAAAAGCTAGAGATGATATTTTGATAGAATGCTTTCTGACAATGAATAGCCTTTGCAAAGAATGTCTCACAGAGAATAAAATAACGGAAAATTCAGTTATGAATACCGAGTGAAGTAAGTGATACGAAACTATTACTATGTATTTCGTTCTCAATTAATAATTCTTGGCCCTTGTAGAATCTTCTCTAACTGATTGGCGTTCCATATTTGATAACGACTGTCCAAGATGCACTTTCTACTTAAGAAACCTAAATTTTAGTTGTTATTTTTTGAAGCATGCATTTAAGTATTTGAAACTTTTGAAAATTATTTACCGTGAAACTATATATTTAGAAAAAGATTTCAGTGTTTGTTACTATTCATAATATAATTTAAAATAATTCCCACAATGTTGAGTATATGAACGTTCTTTTATTTGTATGATGATTGCCTTCTCTTTTTTATTGCGACTTAGTTTCAGGGTTGCTGTGTCTACTCATGTCTTTATCCGAGATATGCGGCAATAAAACGAGGTCTTGTGCAATGCTGGGCGAGTAGACTTCCTCTGCATCCAGTGTGATTTTACAAAAGCACTGGATGCATTGGGAGTCAACTCGACCATGCCATGCAAACGTCGAGAATACGGAAGAGCAGAAAATTACCTCAATGATTCTACTGCATTCCAGGCAAACCAATTTGCACTCTTCGCAAAGATTTCTTAGATTTATTTTTAAGGGTCTTCCTCAATTTTCCATTCAACTTCTGGCAACCGTTAGCCTCGAGTCTCACTTATGGAGTGCGATAACATTCTTTTAAACGCTTTTCGTGATTCATAAGTCAGAATGTCTATGAGGTTTGGATGCAGAATGGGGACTGTCCAAGAACCTACCAATCAGCTGGTAGAATACTTGAATGAATGAAGCCTTTTAAGCGATTTAAGGTCGTTCCATTCCTGTCGCGATCATCCGACCATAATGCATTTTCATTTTGGATAAAACCATAAATATTTTAGAAATAATTAATAATATGAAGAGTTGAATACCAATTTATAAATAAGTAAAATAAGACAAAATAACTATTAAAAGTTTTATTAGTCCATTTTACTTTTTAAAATTTAAAATATTTAGTCGTCTTCATTTTTTTATCATAGTTTTCCCTTCATGTAACTAAATAATTTTTAAAATACTGAATGTATAATGCCTACTTTAGACTACTACGTTAATATAGCATTAGTTCAAAATAACGGTTAACACTTGATACAAAAGTAGTCCTTACCTTAAAAAGGCGTAAATTTCTCTTCTAGGTACAGGAAAATAATATTTAACGTGAAATTTTGAAAAAATGAATTCTTATTTTAATGAAACATTGTAGAGAATTTAAAGTGCACAGAGAAAGCATTTAAGTACAATTTAGTAAAGTATAGTTACCAAGTGAAGTAAGTGATTCGTATACATAAATGTGAACTTTGCAGTTGGCAAATATTTCTTCGCCCATTTTACTTTCTGATTTTCATATCATTTAGTTGCATTCTGTATATTAGTAGGTCGTTTTGTTATAAAAACTTTTATTTTGGTGAAAGTTTCCTAAAATCATTCATTACACTATTTGTAATTAACTGTAGTACTTAATATTGATAAAAATTGTTGGCTAGTAATTACGCTAAACTTTAAAGACCTCTTATTATTTCATGGCAATGGATCTCAAAACTTTGCAATAAATTTAACGAGAACGAATTTATACTCTGGAGATCATTGGAAACTTCTTGAAGTTTGATAGGAATGCAGTGAAGGACTCTCAGCTATGAATAACAAGTGGTGTAAGTATTAAGTATTAGTTTCTTTGATTTTTAGTTCCGTGAAAAGTTAGATGTTCTTCTAGTATTTTGGGCTCTTGGAGAATCCCAAGATTAAGGGTTTAGAGTTAGTTTCAATTCAAAATTTAATCCAATTTGTTACCCACGATGATGAAGAAACTACAGTGCTTAAATATTAATGAAGTATTAATCGTTCCAACTGAGTGGGTAATAGTTTTGTTTTAACTTATAATTTTAAGTAGGCTGTTTTATGGATAAACATACTGCATCGTTCTTTAAGCTTAATTCCTAAATATTGATGTTAATTGTGGATAAATGAAATTTCTAAGACTTGAATTTTATTTCAAGGAAGTGGAATGCAAAAGTGTGACTTGAGAACATAAGAAGATTGCATTTTTAAAGTGAATATCATCAGTGCACCTTAGTATTTCTTGTGCGATGACAGTGAAGGACTATATCCCTTTAATATGAAGTCTTATTTTCCTATGATTCATGGTCTTATATTTGGTATGTATATATATATATATATATATATATATATATATATATATATTATTATATTTTTATTATCTCTTTTTTATTATTTTGAGTCCATAACATTGACTTAAATCTGTGTCATATGCAATCATTAAGTCGGACATAATTTATTTTCAAGGAAGAAGAGCGCAAAACATAGACTTGAAGACGTAAAAAAATCGCGATATTAAACTAAAGATCATTAGTGCACCAAACATTAAATGAGATAGCAATGATGGACAATGCTGTATTGAAGATCAAGTCATATACGTGTTTACGCGTTTAAGTACATATTTTTATTAACTGTACATTTTTTCGATCGGTAAATTGTAATGCAGTAATGTATTTTGTGTCTTTATTTAGTTTCCAAAAATGAAAAATAAGCAAGGGAAGGAAACTCAATTGTTTACCTATCGCTTTTCCTTTTTAACATACATATGAATCAAAAGCTTTAGTACAGGAATGTCAATACCATATATATTTTGTGCTAAGGATAGGAGGTCATACAGCTTATAACACACAATAGTACGGATTCGACCAAAGTTTTTCCTTAACACTTGTTGCTTGACGTACTATCTTACGAATCTGGATATTTGACTTATTAAGAAGTATTTACGGGTTTAATAATTGCTTTCCTATATCACTTTGACGCATAATATTCATTCCTTGAGGTTACTCCAACAATAAAAATGTAAAATCTGTTTTCTCAGGCGTACGTTTATTGAAGTTCCTTAGCATATTGAATGAGAAGCAATAACTTTGCCGTTCAACAAGTTTCTACGTAAGTTTCGACGAAGAACGTCATTGTCAGGTGATGATGACGTGCTACGTCGAAACCTGGGTCGTTTCGAAGAAATACATGTGGAAGAACAAATTTACAGCTTATCATTCAATAAGAAAATTCTAGCTTCAAAATGAAACACTCGACAAACTAACCTTAAGTCTATTTTAGGAATCCTAAAATATTTCCCTCGTTCCTTCGCTTTGCCGGTGTCTTTGTTTCATTTTCCACTTATTTTAACTTCTTTTCATTGAAATATACTCAATTGTAGAATCTATATTTAAAAAAAATTATTTATCGTTTCGCTGTGTTAAAAATAACAATTGATACTTGATATTTTATTTTAAAAAAAATCTATCATAAACTTCATAAATTTTTACTTAGCGCTGCGAAATAGTTTTTTTTACATGTTTGTAGAATGCAAAGAATTATTATGCAAAAAATAGTGAAAATCAAGAGAAAAATTCATACGAGATGGTTTCCCACATTGATGATGAATTACTGGGATAAATATCCATTATGGTTACAGTTTGACTCCTGAGTGGGAAATCGTACATTTTAATTGAAAACAGATGTAATATTTTTTCACTATTTGAGTTCACTCGTAATATTTCATATCCCTCGTTGCATTATATGTATCACAGACTTCCGTTTAATGTTAAAATCATATTTTATTTCTTAATTGTTATTTAAGATTACAATGGGTATTTTGGGGTTATTAGTTATGTGCTAAATATTCATAAGAATAGGTGGTAATCAAGTCGTAACTAAATAGGCTTGTTTTTATTCAAAAGGCAGAAGAAGAGCGGACTAGCCATACAAAATAATACTTATCAACTATGAAGAGCCCTTGCACACCTGAAGTAGATTAACTACGAGATGGGAATGAAAGAAATTCAGCTATATGATATTGAAAAGTTAAGTATTTATTGATTTGTATGTTACTATTCGACATATAATTTAGATATGCGGTCGCTTTTTTTTGAAATATTTTACTATGCCACTTTATTTAGCTTTGTAGATCCAAAATAGAATAAGTGATGATACATAACTTAAAAATAGTGACAACATACTGGAATATCCTATGCACATATAATGAAGCTAACCTGAATAACCTGGACAATGCAAGTTTGAAGAAAAAAAATGTAAGTATTAAGTTCGTATTTCCGCATGTTTTGTTTGTAGGATAAGAAGTATAAGTAGATATGTAGTATGGCATACGTCAGTTTAGTATATATGTTTGAATGTTTTTAATATTAGTGGAAAATTTTTAATGCATTCAATTTAGGGTTTTCAAATACTGGCATATGTCTAAAATAGTAATAAGGCTTTCAGGAAAATAAACTTTCGGAACCATAAGGAACAAAATCTTTTTATGATAAAGGATAACACAACTCAGCCTAGAAACTTAAATAGAATGCCCGCTCAATAAGAATGCATATTTCACGTACGAAGCGTGATGATATTGCAATAAAAGACGTCTGCTTAGAAAACCGAGCAGAGTGAGTGTCAATTATTCATAATTGTATTGTTCAGTTATCTGATAATAGTTTTTATATTCCTTCGCTTTGTTCACGTTTCTTGTTGTAACATGTAACTTTGATTGTTGTAACTTTGATTTTGATGTGATGCCGGAGTTGTAGCATTATACCTGAATGTGTCAGTAATGGAAGTTCTTTTTACTTGACAATTAAGCAATATACAGTTAAAATATGACTCCATGGCTATGTTGATGGTTGAAAATAAATTCGACAGGAATCTAGAGCTCTTCGTTTTTTAATTTTTATACTCACTGCTTTACTAAACTTTCACTAAATTGGGATGTCCTAAATACCTTACATACGACGAGTGGAAGATAATATTGCATTTGCTTATGTTCTGTGTGTCACATCTAGGAAGCGCAGAGAAAGAAACTGAGAGTGATATTAACACTTCTTAAGTCTTCCTCTGTGTTACCTAAAATGTGGTTAATTCGCTGAGATCTCTAAGAGGCCGATGATCTGTACCACGCTCATTTAGATGTAATGCTATATATAATAACTTTCTGTGAAAGTGCAATGTTCATGCGTTAAAATTGAAACTTATTCAGCAGCCTATCACGTAAAAGAACATTGTGGATTTGCATGTCAGACAACTGGCAAAGTTCATGTAATAGCACAAGAGAATATGTGAGTGGAATATGCATAAGCAAATATAAGTTTCCCCTGAAATCGAAACCGCCACCGTCTCTCTGGCGAGGATTCCCGTGTAATTTATGTCTAAGTTTTAATCGTCACATTTTCATTTCCATGGCTGAAAACAAAGAATAATATTTAGCTAAAAAGTAAAAGTATTGAAGAGTAAAGTATTCATTAATATGTATTTTACTGGTCAGTAAATAATTAGGATATGCGGTCGCTTTTTTTCGTAAGATTATACACTGGCCCTTTATTTTGCTTTTTTGGTGAAAAAATACAGAAAATGGTGTTGAAAAATATGAGATTATTTACTACGTATCTGAAGATCCTATGCACCGATGATGAAGCCCAATTGAATGATAAAGTTTCATTCAGCTTTGAAGACGATAAGGGTAAATTTTGATGATATATTGCCCCATTTGCTTTAATATTTTAACTACCTAAGATAAGTTTCGTGTTTCCGCTGCTCTTGATTTCTCTTTAAGGAAAAAAGATTAAAACACAGAAATAAATCCTCTCTGGAATGTCTTACTATACTGTTATTTCAGAATATTCCAGATTAACCGTGATTACCAGGACATGCTCGTAGTAATTCTGCATCCATGTACTGCAAGCAGATAAAGTGCATGACTTCATCATGTATTATTTCTATCCTAATTTCGTAATACGATCATTCGCTGTAGGTATTCTTTGGTGCGTTTCGTTCATGTCTGTGTATTTTAATTTTGCCTGTATTCTTTTCACTAAGTTTTTCTCATTTGTTTGAAGAATGAGCCTTTTCTGTGATTCAAACACATTTGGCTTGGTAAAAACTGAGTGAAAGTTCATGATGTACTACTCGGACTTCGCTTTCCTTTATCTTATATTTCCTTCGGTTCATGGTGGAAAACTAAGAGTCTGTTTTCATTTCGTGATACCCTTGATGTTTGTAACCTCTATTATTGAGTACAAGAACGATCTTTACCGAATTTTGTTCTTCCTAAATCAGAACGCGATCTATAGGAAAGCACCAAATTTTTTTGGAAAATAACACCGCAAAGATACCATTCTATCAAAATTGTAGAACCGGGAATTGTCTTCATCAGTCAGTTAAAACCAATTACTGCTTGAAACAGCTTTCAGCTACTCAATCGGTGATTTAATTTACTAACTAATGAGATTTCAAGTTTTACAGTGAACTTTCAAACAGTTTGATAGGTTTCAAACGCTTACGTTAATTGTGAAAGTGTTTAATATTCGAGGGATATTGAACCATAGATTATATGTACATTGCCTTTTGAAGGTTTAAAACATCCTATATTATAAACATTTTGCTGGAGAATGACTACTATGTTCTTCTTAAATGTCTATAATATATTATTACCTTGCTCATGCACAATAACATAATATATGCAGTTACTTTAAATCCGCCCGAGTCCGAAAGTTTCCTTGGGTACATGACGAAGCACAAGTCCGTGAAGGAACTAACAATTTAAAGATAAGTAAAGTGAAAGGTTGATTTTAGGTCGTGTTAACATCCTGTACGGTAATCCGAACAGTGTATTTACTAATTACTTTCGGTTAAAATAACATATTCAAGAAAGAAGGAATTAATTGTAATACTGAACACGTAAAAATAAATAAATTAACAAGTACGCAAGAGCTATCAACTTTTCACAGTATTTGCTTTTTACATGAGTTTAGTTATGGTTCAATGGCAATGGTGATTGTTCCAAATAATTTGACAGGAATCTAGTGATCTTCGTTTCTTGGTTTTTATACCAACTGCTGTGTTAAACTTTCACTATATTGAGATGTCCTAAATTCCTTACATACGAAGAGTGGAACAGAATATTGCATTTGCTGATGTTCTGTATGTCACATTTAGGACACACTGAGAAAGCACTGGAGAGTGATATTAAAACTTCTCAGGTCTTTCTCTGTGTTACCTAAAATGTGGTCAAATCGCCGAGATCTCTAAGAGGCCGATGACCTGTACCACGCTCACTTAAATGAAATGCTATATAATTAATTTCAGTGAAAGTGGAATGTTCTTGCCCTTAAATTGAAACTTATTAAGCAGCCTATCGGCCTATTACGTGAAAGAAGGTGTGTTTTGCATGTGAGACATCTGGGTAAGTTCAGGTATTGGCAGTAGAGAATATGTAAGTGGAATATGCATAATCAAATATGAGTGTTTCCCATGAAATGGAAACCGCCACCATCTCTCTGGCGGGGATTCCCGTGTAATTAATTTTTATGCCTTAATCGCCACATTTTAATTTCCATGGCTGAAAGTGAAGAATGATGTCTAGCTAAAAAGTAAAAGTGTTGAAGAGTAAAGTATTCGTTTATATGTATTTTACTGGTCGGTAAATTATTAGGATATGCGGTGGCTTTTTTTCGTAAGATTTTACAATGGGCCTTTATTTTGCTTTTTGGCGAAAAAATACACAAATGTGACTATAATTCCTACGTATCTGAAGATCATATGCCCCGATGATGAAGCCCAGCCGAATGGCAAAGGATCATGTAGCTTTGAAGACTATAAGGGTGAATGTTGATGATATATTGCCCCATTTGCTGTACATATTTTTAGTACCTATGATAAGTTTCATATTTCCTCTACTCTATAGGTTGCTCATGCACAGAATGATAATATGCAGTTACTTTAAATCCTCTCTGGAATCTCTTACTCTAATGATGTTCCATTGAGATTTAGGCTAACCCTTATTTTGTAACATGCTCGCGATGTTGCATACAAGTAATGCAAACAGATTAAGTGCATGACTTCATCATCTCTTGTTTCTATTCAGTTCCCTTAATCCGATTTTTCGCTGTAGGTATTCATAGGTGCTTTTTGATATTATCTGTGCATTCGATTTAGCTATTTTTATGTTTTTCTCACAGTTTTCCTCATTTGTTTGAAGAATAAGCCTTTTATGTGAGTCTAACATATTTGTCATAGTAAAAACTGAATGAAATACCACTAAATACTACTCGGACTTTGCTTGCCCTATTCTAATATGTCCTTCGGTTCATGGTGGGAAGATAAGAGTCAGTTTTCATTTCGTGATACCCTTGATTACAACCTAACCTATTACAACCTTTGTAACCTCTATTATGGAGTACAAGAACGATCTTTAACGCATTTTGTTCTTCCTAAATCAGAACGCGATCTATAGGAAAGCATTAGTTTGTTCTGGAAAACAACAATGCAAAGATACCATTCTTTCAAAATAGAAGAAACGAAAATTGTGTTTATCAGTCAGTTATAACCAATTACTGCTTGAAACTGCTTTTAGCTACTCAATTTGTCATCTAATATGCAAACAAATGAGATTTCAAGTTTTACAGTGTACTTTCAAACAGTTTGATAGGTGACATACGCTTGTGTTAATTGTGAAAGAGTGTTTAATATTCGAGGGATATTGAACCATATATTAGATGTAAATTGGTTTTTGAAGGTTTAAAAAAACCTATATTATAAACGTTTTGGTAGAGCATAACTGCTATGTTCTTTATAAATGTCATTAATATTTATAGGTTGCTCAAGCAAAGATACGTTATATATGCAGTTACTTTAAATCCGCCCAAGTCGGAAAGTTTCTTTGGGTACATGACGAAGCACAAGTCCGTGAAGGAACTAACAATTTTAAGATGAGTAAAGTGAAAGGTAGATTTTAGGTCGTGTTAACATCCTGCACGGTCATCCAAACAGTGTAGATACTAATTATTTCCGGGTTAAATCAAATATTTTAGAAATAAGGAATCAATTGAAATCCTGAGCACGTAAAAATAAAAAATTAACAAATACGCATGAGCAATAAACTATTCACAGTATTTGCCCATCTCACCTCTCAATGTAGATTAAAATTTTGTATTATTATGAGTGTAATTATGCCTACATTAGCTTACAAGTCATTTTTTAATTTGTACGAACAGTTGTAAACAAATATTGTCGAAATAGTCCCTATATTTAAAAGACCTCAATTTATCTTGCAGGTAATGGAACGAAAAGCTAGAGATGATATTTTGATGGAATGATTTCTGACAATGAAGAGCCTTTGCAAAGAATGTCTCACAGATAATAAAATAACGGAAAATTCAGTTATGAATACCGAGTGAAGTAAGTGATACGAAACTATTACTATGTATTTCGTTGTCAATTAATAATTCTTGGCCCTTGTAGAATCTTCTCTAACTGATTGGCGTTCCATATTTGATAACGACTGTCCAAGATGCACTTTCTACTTAAGAAACCTAAATTTTAGTTGTTATTTTTTGAAGCATGCATTTAAGTATTTGAAACTTTTGAAAATTATTTACCGTGAAACTATATATTTAGAAAAAGATTTCAGTGTTTGTTACTATTCATAATATAATTTAAAATAATTCCCACAATGTTGAGTATATGAACGTTCTTTTATTTGTATGATGATTGCCTTCTCTTTTTTATTGCGACTTAGTTTCAGGGTTGCTGTGTCTACTCATGTCTTTATCCGAGATATGCGGCAATAAAACGAGGTCTTGTGCAATGCTGGGCGAGTAGACTTCCTCTGCATCCAGTGTGATTTTACAAAAGCACTGGATGCATTGGGAGTCAATTCGACCATGCCATGCAAACGTCGAGAATACGGAAGAGCAGAAAATTACCTCAATGATTCTACTGAATTCCAGGCAAACCAATTTGCACTCTTCGCAAATATTTCTTTGATTTTTTTTAAGGGTCTTCCTCAATTTGCCATTCAACTTCTGGCAACCGTTAGGCTTGAGTCTGACTTATGGAGCGCAAGATTTTTCTTTTAATCGCATTTCGTTATTCATAAGTCATAATGCGATTCTTACGATAGCATCAAATGTGTCATGAAAACATCGCCGCAAGGAGATCATTCGAAAGGTGGATAATGAAAACGATAAAATCTTCATGGGTCAAATATGAAAAATAACTGCTGGAAACATGTAGGAATTAAATCTGGGATTTCGTTTTAGAAAAATGTTTATCCCGTGATTGCGATTGCTTGAACTGGTGTTTTATGATTAAAATTATCATATTGATCATTCAATTCGGTGTTTGGTTTTCATTTGTTCTTAATTATGCTATCTAAGAAAACTTCATATTTTGCAGTGTACACTCAAACGCCTTGATGGGTGCTGCACATTTGTGTTTATTGCGAAGGAATGTTTACAAATCGCTGAAGGTTGAATCATAGAGTAGCCTTACTTCGGAATTCGCTGATATTGAATGTGAATAAGCGTGTGTTCTCAATTTCTTGGAGTCAAATTGATGTGCATTTACGCAAAATGAAATTTATATTATGAAATAATTTATATTTAAGTAAGACGAGCCAAAAGGGAGCCATTTATAGTTAAAATGATCGCGTTTTTCAAATGGGGATCAATCGTGAGCCTAACAAATTAATGTGAAATGGCAATGATGAATTATGCACTAATGAATGAGAAAGTGTTTAGTCTTAATTAATTTTACATTTTTCCGATCGGTCAATTGCTCGAATATGCGTTTTTTTATTCGCCAATTTTAATTGCCAAGAAAAGGTATGGAAAACATTCAATAAACTTAATATACAACATCATATTAAAAATTCATAGTCCTTATGCAGGGGATTTCAGAAAGCGTAAAGATGCCTTGAGATACTAAGGAGTTAAAAATATTAAAATGGAAGGATGGCAATAATAAAAATGTTCACATCAGTTATATCATGGAAATTATCATCAAACAATTCATATTATCGTGTACTATTCCTTTGCGAAGAACAGTTTAAATTATATTTTTCAAAAATAAAATTCAATCGAATACGGATTTCCACGGTGATGATAAAAATATCTGAAAGATATTTGAAACTGAAGAAAATACGTCAGTCTGAGTGGAAAACCATGTGTAGCAAATACGTAGTCATATATTACAGGCATTTGCAGTTTCCTATTTTTGAAGGTTTTTTTTACTCATTTATATATGTAATTCAATTATGTTTATGATCGCTTTCCATTCCTTGGGCTAAAGGTTAAGGAGCATTTGTAAAAATTAAAAGGTAATATTGATATTATTTGACCTACTGTATAAAGAAAACGTTTCCGCTGCTGTATTATTTATTTTATTTTTATAGGCAAAGGAGCATGAATCCTAAAATACTTTATATCTTGCAAGAACAATTTTACACTGACCTAGGACTAACACTTCGCTCAACGCCTCTGCAGCTGCTCGCGGGGCTGTCTGCTGCCTTAGATTCCTTATATATTTGATTTAAAAAATGTTTCGTATATCATTCTAGTTGTTGAAAGCTCTTCAGTCTGTCTTCTGGTATGCTCATTAATGAGAATTTATGATTTGCAGTGTTCAATCAAACGCCTTGAGAGGTGGCACACGGGTATGTTAATTACTGAGGAATGTTTACTGTTAGCAGGAAATTGAATCATTGATTAGCCTATCTTTGGGATTCCTTGATATTGAGGGTAAATGAAGGTATTTTATAAATGTGATGGTAGAACATTGCTGCATTGTTTTATTTAAGTTTCAATAGTACGTTGTTGATGTGTAACTGGTTCGGAAATGAGGGATTTATACCCAAAACTCAAGGAGTTTATATTCCCTTAGGACAGTTATTCAAATTAAGCTGCGGGATGGCGGATTAATACACGTTTAGCCTTTTAAGCGATTTAAGATCGTTCCATTCCTGTCGCGATCATCCGACCATGATGCATTTTCATTCTGGATAAAATCATAAATATTTTAGAAATAATTAATAATATGAAGAGTTGAAAACCAATTTATAAATAAGTAAAATAAGACAAAATAACTATTAAAAGTTTTATTAGTCCATTTTACTTTCTAAAATTTAAAATATTTAGTCGTGTTCAATTTTTTATCATAGTTTTCCCTTCATGTAACTAAATAAATTTTAAAATACTGAATGTATAATGCCCACTTTAGACTACTACTTTAATATTGCATTAGTTCAAAATAACGGTTAACACTTAATGCAAAAAGAGCCATTACATTAAAAATGCCTCAATTTCTCTTCTAGGTACAGGAACATAACATTTTACGTGAAATTTTGAAAGAATGTAAGAAAGTATTAGTTTCTTTCTAGTATTTAGGGCTTATTTTAAAGAAACAATGTAGTGAATTTAAAGTGCACAGAGAAAGCATTTAAGTACAATTTTGTTAAGTATAGTTACCAAGTGAAGTAAGTGATTTGTATCCATAAATGTGAACTTCGCAGTTGGCAAATATTTCTTCGCCCATTTTCGTTGCTGATTTTCTTATTAATTAGTTGCATTCTGTATATTAGTATGTCGTTTTGTTATAAAAAACTTTTATTTTGGTGAAAGATTCCTAAAATCATTCATTACAGTAACGGTAATTAACTGTAGTACATAATATTTATAAGAATTGTTGGCTAATAATTACGCTAAACTTTAAAGACCTCTATTTTTTCATGGTAATGGATCTCAAAACTTTGCAATAAATTTAACGAGAACGAACTCATACTCTGGAGATCATTGGAAAATTCTTGAAGTTGGATGGGAATGCAGTGAAGGACTTGCAGCTTTGAATAACAAGTAGTGTAAGTATTAAGTATTAGTTTTTTTCTAGTATTTAGGGCTCTTGGAGAATCTCAAGAATAAGGGTTTAGAGTTAGTTTCAATTCAAAATTTAATCCAATTTGTTACCCACAATGATGAAGAAACTACAGTGCTTAATTATTAATGAAGTATAAATCGCTCCAACTGAGTGGGTAATAGTTTTGTTTAAACTTATAATTTAAAGTAGGCTGCTTTATGGATAAACATACTGCATCGTTCTATAAGCTTAATTCCTATATATGGATGTTTATTGGGGATAAATGAAATTTCTAAGGCTTAAATTTTATTTCAAGGAAGTGGAATGCAAAAGTGTGACTTGAGAACCTAAGAAGATTGCATTTTTAAAGTGAATATCATCAGTGCACCTTAGTATTTCTTGGGCGACGACAGTGAAGGACTATGCAGTAATTAAGACAAAGTCGTGTAAGTGTTAACTATTTTATAAGGTATATATTCTGATAAGTGAATTCCTTTAATATGAGGTCTTATTTTCTTATGTTTTATGGTCCTATATTTGGTTTATATATATATATATTGTCGTGAGCGATGCAAGTAATCCCATTAATCATCGTGTATACATGCTCTTTGGACAGTAATTCCAATTGAGTCGCGGTATGGCGGATGAATAGACATTCAGCTGTTAAGTTTTAGGTACTGCTGAAATCCTGTAACGGTCAGCAATCCATTGCCTTGCGGTCAAAATTCTAAATATATATTTTTAATGTGCGGATCAGTTTTTAAGGATTAATGTACAATTTTATGGTAAAAACATACTAAAAGGAATACCGATTTTTAATTTTATGTATAAGAAGTCTCTGAATCTTGAGGAGCCTACTATCGTTTTTAGCTCCAGGAAAGCACTTTTCGCCCGACAAAGTAGCTGATTGCTCTTCTTTTGGAATATTAGTAATATTAGTTAAAAAATCGACTTTAAAAAAAGATATTTAACCTGTGATATATTTAATTTACAATTATTGTGATTTAAGATCGATGGTTGATATACACAATCATCGTTTGTTTAAAAAATATAATTTGTGGCATAATGGGGAAACGTAATAAGAACGTTGCTTGGCTAGAAATATTTTTTACGTTTTTATAGAATATAAAAAGTTATGATCTACTTCTTTGCGAAAATCAAGAGCAAAATTCACTTGAAATGGATTCCCTCGATGATGATAAGTTTGTCGAAATGAGCATCGAATATGATAAAAGTTTTACTTCTGAGAGGGAAACCATTGGATTAATAACCATTGCGGGGAGCGTAATTGACAAAAATCTCTATCCGCCGCCCATTTAAATTCTTGAGTTTCTTTATAATCTAACATTATCTTTATTTCAGCATAACATATAAATGTTAGAATTTTTTTAACGTCTTAAATTGCGATAGGCAATTCATTTATGCCTTTTTATCAGGTAATCAATATTTGGGATAGGCGGTCGTTTACCATTTTATTTTTAATGAACCTATGTTTTGCTTTCTCGTGAAAAAAAGATGAAATTTTGTTTCTAAACTTAACCAAAATGTATCTGATAATCCTTTAAAGGAGCCGAAATGAAACGGCAAACAACGAGGCAGCTTTGGAGAGATGCAAAAGTGTTAAATGTAAAATAATGCACGTTTATAAGTAGGTTTAGTGGCATAAGTTTTGTAGGTCGTTCTTGTGATTTTCATTTACTGTGTCTGTTTTCTTTAGTGAGTTAGAAATTAAGGACTTGGCAGGTATAAAGACGAAATGTGTTATTTTCTGTACATAAAGTTGTGATAATAGCTCGATAATTCGTTCACTTCGCTCTAGACGTTTTGCAAAGTACCTCGATATTAATTTACAAGTACAAGGAACATGGTTAACATAGTAAACTGATTATTGTAAAAAATATACGAGGCATGAACCTAGGTTCTAAACTAAAGGAAAGGACATCAGAGTGCGTTCATTTTAATGGTGATTATTTCGCTCTCTTTGAATGGGAAGCAGTTATATTTTCATCATATATTTATGGTGGGCATATTTTTCGGAGTAAATAAAATGCTCTTTTTTATTATTTTAAGTCCATAACATTGACTTAAATCTGTGTTATATGCAATCATATAGTCGGACATAATTTATTTTCAAGGAAGAGGAGCGCAATAGATAGACTTGAAGACGTAAAATGATCGCGATATTAAACTGAAGAACATTGGTTCACCAAACATTAAATGAGATAGCAATGATGGACAATACTGTATTGAAGATCATGTCATATACGTGTGTACCCATTAACGTACATATTTTGTTTTAACTGTACATTATTTCTTTCGGTAAATAGTAATGCATTAATTTATTTTGTCTTCGTTTAGTTTCCATCAATGAAAAATAAGCAAGGGGAGCAAACTCAATTGTTTTACGTATCGCTTTTCCTTTTTAACATACATATGAATCAAATGCTTCAGTAGAGGAATGTCAATACCATATATATTTTGTGCAAAGGCTAGGCAGTTATATAGCTTATAACACACAATACTAAGGATTCGACCAACGTTTTTCCCTAAATACTTGTTGCTTGACGTACTATCTTACGAATCTGGATATTTGACTCATTAAGAAGTATTTACGGGTTAAATAATTGCTTTTCTATATCACTTTGATGCATAATATTCATTCCTTGGAGAAACTCCAACAAGAAAAATGTAAACTCTGTTGTCTCGGGCGTAACTTAATGGAATTTTCTTAGCATATTGAATGAGAAGCAGTAACTTTGTAATTCCACAAGTTTCTACGTAAGTTTGGACGAAGAACGTCATCATCAGGTGATAATGACGTGCTACGTCGAAACCTAGGTCGTTTCCAATAAATACATGTTGAGTTACAAAGTAACAGCTTCTCATTCAATAAGAAAAATGAAACTTCAAAATGAAACACCCGACAAAATAACCTTAAGTCTATTTTAGGAATCCAAAAATATTTCCCTAGTTCCTTCGCTTTGCCGCTGTTGCATTTTACACTTATTTTAACTTCTTTTCATTGAAATATACTTAATGGTAGAAACTATATTTTAAAACATTTTTTTATCGTTTCGCTGTGATAAACATAACAATTGATACTTGATATTTTTTAAAAACAATAAATCTGGCATAAGCTTCATAAATTTTTACTTAGCGCTGCGAAATAGTTTTTTTTACATGTTTGTAGAATGCAAAGAATTATTATGCAAAGAATAGTGAAAATCAAGAGAATAATCCAATCGAGATGGTTTCCCACATTGATGTAGAGTTTACTGGGATAAATATCCATTATGGTTACATTTTGACTCCTGAGTGGGAAATCGAAAACTTCAATTGAAAACAGATGCAATATATTTCACTAGTTGACTTCACTCGCAATATTTCGTATCCCTCGTTGGATAATATCTATCATAGACTTCCGTTTAATGTGAAAATCATATTTTATTTCTAAAATGTTATATAAGGTTACAATGGGCAGTTTGGTGTTATTAGTTAGGTGCTAAATATTCATAAGAATTGATGGTTATTAAAGTCGTAACCAAATAGGCTTGTTTTTATTCACAAGGCAGAAGAAGAGCGGAATAGCCATACAAAAGAATACTTATCAACTATGAAGAGCCCTTGCACACCGGAAGTAGATTAACTACGAGATGGGAATGAAAGAAATGCAGCTATTTGGTATTGAAAAGTTAAGTATTCATTGATTTTTATGTTACTATTCGGCATGTAATTTATATATGCGGTCACTTTAATTTGAAATATGTTACTATGCCACTTTATTTTTCTTTCTAGCTCAAAAATAGAATAAGTGATGATACATAACTTAAAAATAGTGACAACATACTGGAAGATCCTATGCACATATAATGAAGCTAACCTGAATGACATAGGAAAATGCAAGTTTGAAGAAAAAAATGTAAGTGTTAAGTTCGTATTACCGCATGTTTTCTTAGTAGGTAAGAAGTATAAGTAAATAGGTTGTATAGCATAGGTTAGTTAAGTATATTTTTTTGCATGTTTTAATATTAGTGGAAAATTTTTAATGCATTCTATTTAGTGATTCCAATTACTGGCATTAGTCTAAAATAGTAATAAGGATTTTAGGAAAATAAACTTTCGGAACCATAAGGAACAAATTCTTTTTATGATAAAGGATAATACAACTCAGCCTAGAAACTTAAATAGAATGCCCTCTCAATAACAATGCATATTTCACGTACGAAGCGCGATGATATTGAAATAAAGGACGTATGCTAAGAAAACCGAGCGGAGTGAGCGTCAATTATTTATTATTGTATTCTTCAGTTGTCTGAAAATTGCTTTTATATTCCTTCGCTTTGATCACGTTTCTTGTTGTAACATGTAACTTTGATTGTTGTAACTTTGATTTTGATAAGTTGCCGGAGTTGTAGCATTATACATGAATGTGTCAGTAATGGAAGTTCTTTTTACTTGACAATTATGCAATATACAGTTAATATATGATTCCATGGCTATGGTGATGGTTGAAAACAAATTCGACAGGAATCTAGTGCTCTTCGTTTTTTGTTTTTAAACTTACTGCTTTATTAAACTTTCACTTAATTGAGATGTCCTAAAATAAAGGACGTATGGTAAGAAAACCGAGCAGATTGAGTGTCAATTATTCATTATTGTATTCTTCAGTTGTCACTAAATTGAGATGTCCTAAATACCTTACATACGACGAGTGGAAGATAATATTGCATTTGCTTATGTTCTGTGTGTCACATATAGGAAGCGCAGAGAAAGAACCTGAGAGTGATATTAACACTTCTTAGGTCTTCCTCTGTGTTACTTAAAATGTGGTTAATTCGCCGAGATCTCTAAGAGGCCGATGACCATTACCGCGCTATTTAGATTTAATGCTTTATAATAAATATCTGTGAAAGTGCAATGTTCATGCCTTAAAATTGAAACTTCTTCAGCAGCCTATCACATAAAAGAACATTGTGGATTTGCATGTCAGACAACTGGCAAATTTCATGTAATGGCACAAGATAATATGTGAGTGGAATATTCATAAGCTAATAAAAGTTTCCCCTGAAATCGAAACCACCACCATCTCTCTGGCGGGGATTCCAGTGTGATTTGTGTTTGTTTTAATCGCCACGTTTTAATTTCCATGGCTGAAAACAAAGAATAATATTTAGCTAAAAAGTAAAAGTATTGAAGAGTAAAGTATTCGTTGATATGTATTTTACTGGTCGGTAAATAATTAGGATATGCGGTCGCATTTTTTCGTATGATTATACACTTGCCCTTAATTTTTTTTTTTGGCGAAAAAAAACAGAACATGGTGTTGAAAAATATGAGATTAATTACTACGCATCTGCAGATCCTATTCACCGATGATGAAGCCCAATTGAATGACAAAGTTTCATGCAGCTTTGAAGACGATAAGGGTAAATTTTAATGATATATTGCCCCATTTGCTGTACATATTTTAACTACCTAAGATAAGTTTCGTTTTTCCGCTGCTCTTGATTTCTCTTTAAGGAAAAGAAGATTAACACAGAAATAAATCCTCTCTGGAATGTCTTACTATACTGATATTTCAGAATATTCCAGATTAACCGTGATTACCAGGACATGCTCGTAGTAATTCTGCATCCATGTACTGCAAGCAGATAAAGTGCATGTGATTCAAACACATTTAGCTTGGTAAAAACTGAGTGAGTGAAAGCTCATGATGTACTACTCGGACTTCGCTTTCCTTTATCTTATATGTCCTTCGGTTCATGGTGGAAAAATAAGTCTGTTTTCATTTCGCGATACCCTTGATGGTTGTAACCACTATTATGGAGTACAAGAACGATCTTTAACGCATTTTGTTCTTCCTAAGTCAGAACGCGATCTATAGGATAGCATCAAATTTGTTTGGAAAATAACACCGCAAGGATACCATTCTATCAAAATTGAAGAAACGGGAATTGTCTTCATCAGTCAGTTAAAACCAATTACTGCTTGAAACAGCTTTCAGCTACTCAATCGGTCATTTATAATGCTAAGTAATGAGACTTCAAGTTTTACAGTGAACTTTCAAACAGTTTGATAGGTGACATACGCTTGCGTTAATTGTGAAAGAGTGTTTAATATCACAGGGATATTGAAACATAGATTCGATGTACATTGCTTTTTGAAGGTATAAAAAAAGCTATATTATAAACATTTTGGTAGAGCATGACTGCTATTTTGTTCTTAAATGTCATTAATATTATTAGGTTGCTCATGCACATAAACATAATATATGCAGTTACTTTAAATCCGCACGAGTCCGAAAGTTTCCTTGGGTACATAGTGAAGCACAAGTCCGTGAAGGAAATAACAATTTTAAGATGAGTAAAGTGAAAGGTTGATTTTAGGTCGTGTTAACATCCTGCACGGTAATCCGAACAGTGTAGATACTAATTATTTTCGGTAAAAATAACATATTCTGGAAAGAAGGAATTAATTGTAATACTGAGCAAGTAAAAATAAAAAAATTAACAAAAACGCAAGAGCTATCAACTTTTCACAGCATTTGCTTTTTACAGGAGTTAAGTTATGGATCCATGGCTACGGTTATTGTTCTAAATAGTTCGACAGGAATCTAGTGCTCCTCGATTTTTGTTTTTATACTAAGTGCTTTATTAAACTATTACCTAAATACCTTACATACGAAGAGTGGAAGAGAATATTGCATTTGCTGATGTTCTGTGTGTCACATTTAGGACACACTGAGAAAGCACTGGAGAGTGATATTAAAACTTCTCAGGACTTCCTCTGTGTTACCTAAAATGTGGTCAAATCGCCGAGATCTCTAAGAGGCCGATGGGCTGTACCGCGCTCATTTAAATGAAATGCAATATAATAAATTTCAGTATAAGTGCAATGTTCATGCCTTAAAATTGAAACTTATTAATCAGCCTATCTGCCTATCACTTGAAAGAGGGTGTGGATTTGCATGTCAGACATCTGGCTAAGATCATGTAATGGCCCCAAAGAATATGTGAATGGAATATGAGTAAGCAAATATGAGTCTTTCCATTGAGATGGAAACCGCCACCATCTCTCTGGCGGGGATTCCCGTGTAATTTATGTTTATGTCTTAATCGCCACATTTTAATTTCCATGGCTGAAAGTGAAGAATGATTTCTAGCTAAAAAGTAAAAGTGTTGAAGAGTAAAGTATTCATTTATATGTATTTTACTGGTCGGTAAATTATTAGGATATGCGGTGGCTTTTTTTCGTAAGATTTTACCATAGGCATTTATTTTGCTTTCCTGGCGAAAAAATACACAACATGTCGTTGCGAAATGTGACTATAATTCCTTCGTATCTGAAGATCTACATATCTGAAGATCTAGGTATTCATAGGTGCGTTTCGATATATTCTGTGCATTCGATTTTGCTATTTAATGTTTTTCTCACAGTTTTCCTCATTTGTTTGAAGAATAAGCATTTTATGTGAATCTAACATATTTGGCTTGGTAAAAACTAAATGAATTACTACAATTTCCTCCTGGGATTTCGTTTTCCTTTATCATGTATGTCCTTCGGTTCATAATGGTAAGTTAAGAGTCAGTTTTCATTTCGTGATACCCTTGATGGTTGTAACATTTTTTATGGAGTACAAGAACGATCTTTAACCCTTTTTTTTCTTCCTAACTCAGAACGCGGTCAATAGGAAAGCAACAAATTTGTGAGGAAAACAACACCGCAAAGATATTATTTTATCGAAAATGAAAAAAAGGGAACTGTCTTCATCAGTCAGTTACAACCAATTACTGCTTGAAAAAGCTTTTAGCTACTCAATCGGTCATTTAATATGCTAACTAATGAGATTTCATGTTTTACAGTGTACTTTCAAACAGCTTGATGGTTGACATACGCTTGCGTTAATTGTAAAAGAATTTTTAATATTCGCGGGATATTGAACCATAGATTCGACGGACATTGGTTAGTGAAGGTTTAAAAAAACCTATATTACAAACATTTTGGTAGAGCATGAGTGCTAAGTTCTTCTTGAATTTCATTAATATTATTGGGTTGCTCATGCACAGAATAATAAATGCAGTTACTTTAAATCCGCCCGAGTCCGAAAGTTGCCTTGGGTACATGACGAAGCACAAGTCCGTGAAGGAAATATCAATTTTAAGATAGTTACGGTTAAAGTGTGATTTTAGTTCGTATTAAAATCCTTCACGATCATCCGAACAGAATCCATCATTTCTTTTCGGTTAAAATCAAATATTTTAGAATGTAGAAATCAATTGAAATCCTGAGCACGTAAACATAAAAAAATAACAAATACGCAGAGTTATCAACTATTCTCAGTATTTTCCCATCTCACCTATCTATATAGATTAAAATTTATTATTATTTTTTAGTGTTATTATGCCTACATTAGCTTACAAGTCATTTTCCAATAGGTACGAACAGTGGTAAACAAATATTGTCGAAATAGTCCCTATATTTAAAAGACCTCAATTTATCTTGCAGTCAATTGAACGAAAAGCTAGAGATGATATTTTGATAGAATGCTTTCTGACAATGAATAGCCTTTGCAAAGAATGTCTCACAGAGAATAAAATAACGGAAAATTCAGTTATGAATACCGAGTGAAGTAAGTGATACGAAACTATTACTATGTATTTCGTTCTCAATTAATAATTCTTGGCCCTTGTAGAATCTTCTCTAACTAATTGGCGTTCCATATTTGATAACGACTGTCCAAGATGCACTTTCTACTTAAGAAACCTAAATTTTAGTTGTTATTTTTTGAAGCATGCATTTAAGTATTTGAAACTTTTGAAAATTATTTACCGTGAAACTATATATTTAGAAAAAGATTTCAGTGTTTGTTACTATTCATAATATAATTTAAAATAATTCCCACAATGTTGAGTATATGAACGTTCTTTTATTTGTATGATGATTGCCTTCTCTTTTTTATTGCGACTTAGTTTCAGGGTTGCTGTGTCTACTCATGTCTTTATCCGAGATATGCGGCAATAAAACGAGGTCTTGTGCAATGCTGGGCGAGTAGACTTCCTCTGCATCCAGTGTGATTTTACAAAAGCACTGGATGCATTGGGAGTCAACTCGACCATGCCATGCAAACGTCGAGAATACGGAAGAGCAGAAAATTACCTCAATGATTCTACTGCATTCCAGGCAAACCAATTTGCACTCTTCGCAAAGATTTCTTAGATTTATTTTTAAGGGTCTTCCTCAATTTTCCATTCAACTTCTGGCAACCGTTAGCCTCGAGTCTCACTTATGGAGTGCGAGAACATTCTTTTAAACGCTTTTCGTGATTCATAAGTCAGAATGTCTATGAGGTTTGGATGCAGAATGGGGACTGTCCAAGAACCTACCAATCAGCTGGTAGAATACTTGAATGAATGAAGCCTTTTAAGCGATTTAAGGTCGTTCCATTCCTGTCGCGATCATCCGACCATAATGCATTTTCATTTTGGATAAAACCATAAATATTTTAGAAATAATTAATAATATGAAGAGTTGAATACCAATTTATAAATAAGTAAAATAAGACAAAATAACTATTAAAAGTTTTATTAGTCCATTTTACTTTTTAAAATTTAAAATATTTAGTCGTCTTCATTTTTTTATCATAGTTTTCCCTTCATGTAACTAAATAATTTTTAAAATACTGAATGTATAATGCCTACTTTAGACTACTACGTTAATATAGCATTAGTTCAAAATAACGGTTAACACTTGATACAAAAGTAGTCCTTACCTTAAAAAGGCGTAAATTTCTCTTCTAGGTACAGGAAAATAATATTTAACGTGAAATTTTGAAAAAATGAATTCTTATTTTAATGAAACATTGTAGAGAATTTAAAGTGCACAGAGAAAGCATTTAAGTACAATTTAGTAAAGTATAGTTACCAAGTGAAGTAAGTGATTCGTATACATAAATGTGAACTTTGCAGTTGGCAAATATTTCTTCGCCCATTTTACTTTCTGATTTTCATATCATTTAGTTGCATTCTGTATATTAGTAGGTCGTTTTGTTATAAAAACTTTTATTTTGGTGAAAGTTTCCTAAAATCATTCATTACACTATTTGTAATTAACTGTAGTACTTAATATTGATAAAAATTGTTGGCTAGTAATTACGCTAAACTTTAAAGACCTCTTATTATTTCATGGCAATGGATCTCAAAACTTTGCAATAAATTTAACGAGAACGAATTTATACTCTGGAGATCATTGGAAACTTCTTGAAGTTTGATAGGAATGCAGTGAAGGACTCTCAGCTATGAATAACAAGTGGTGTAAGTATTAAGTATTAGTTTCTTTGATTTTTAGTTCCGTGAAAAGTTAGATGTTCTTCTAGTATTTTGGGCTCTTGGAGAATCCCAAGATTAAGGGTTTAGAGTTAGTTTCAATTCAAAATTTAATCCAATTTGTTACCCACGATGATGAAGAAACTACAGTGCTTAAATATTAATGAAGTATTAATCGTTCCAACTGAGTGGGTAATAGTTTTGTTTTAACTTATAATTTTAAGTAGGCTGTTTTATGGATAAACATACTGCATCGTTCTTTAAGCTTAATTCCTAAATATTGATGTTAATTGTGGATAAATGAAATTTCTAAGACTTGAATTTTATTTCAAGGAAGTGGAATGCAAAAGTGTGACTTGAGAACATAAGAAGATTGCATTTTTAAAGTGAATATCATCAGTGCACCTTAGTATTTCTTGTGCGATGACAGTGAAGGACTATATCCCTTTAATATGAAGTCTTATTTTCCTATGATTCATGGTCTTATATTTGGTATGTATATATATATATATATATATATATATATATATATATATTATTATATTTTTATTATCTCTTTTTTATTATTTTGAGTCCATAACATTGACTTAAATCTGTGTCATATGCAATCATTAAGTCGGACATAATTTATTTTCAAGGAAGAAGAGCGCAAAACATAGACTTGAAGACGTAAAAAAATCGCGATATTAAACTAAAGATCATTAGTGCACCAAACATTAAATGAGATAGCAATGATGGACAATGCTGTATTGAAGATCAAGTCATATACGTGTTTACGCGTTTAAGTACATATTTTTATTAACTGTACATTTTTTCGATCGGTAAATTGTAATGCAGTAATGTATTTTGTGTCTTTATTTAGTTTCCAAAAATGAAAAATAAGCAAGGGAAGGAAACTCAATTGTTTACCTATCGCTTTTCCTTTTTAACATACATATGAATCAAAAGCTTTAGTACAGGAATGTCAATACCATATATATTTTGTGCTAAGGATAGGAGGTCATACAGCTTATAACACACAATAGTACGGATTCGACCAAAGTTTTTCCTTAACACTTGTTGCTTGACGTACTATCTTACGAATCTGGATATTTGACTTATTAAGAAGTATTTACGGGTTTAATAATTGCTTTCCTATATCACTTTGACGCATAATATTCATTCCTTGAGGTTACTCCAACAATAAAAATGTAAAATCTGTTTTCTCAGGCGTACGTTTATTGAAGTTCCTTAGCATATTGAATGAGAAGCAATAACTTTGCCGTTCAACAAGTTTCTACGTAAGTTTCGACGAAGAACGTCATTGTCAGGTGATGATGACGTGCTACGTCGAAACCTGGGTCGTTTCGAAGAAATACATGTGGAAGAACAAATTTACAGCTTATCATTCAATAAGAAAAT
Source organism: Pyrrhosoma nymphula (assembly GCA_963573305.1). NCBI lineage: Eukaryota > Metazoa > Arthropoda > Insecta > Odonata > Coenagrionidae > Pyrrhosoma > Pyrrhosoma nymphula. The sequence continues at coordinate 95,030,573 of OY754332.1, read as the reverse complement.
TCTAGCTTCAAAATGAAACACTCGACAAACTAACCTTAAGTCTATTTTAGGAATCCTAAAATATTTCCCTCGTTCCTTCGCTTTGCCGGTGTCTTTGTTTCATTTTCCACTTATTTTAACTTCTTTTCATTGAAATATACTCAATTGTAGAATCTATATTTAAAAAAAATTATTTATCGTTTCGCTGTGTTAAAAATAACAATTGATACTTGATATTTTATTTTAAAAAAAATCTATCATAAACTTCATAAATTTTTACTTAGCGCTGCGAAATAGTTTTTTTTACATGTTTGTAGAATGCAAAGAATTATTATGCAAAAAATAGTGAAAATCAAGAGAAAAATTCATACGAGATGGTTTCCCACATTGATGATGAATTACTGGGATAAATATCCATTATGGTTACAGTTTGACTCCTGAGTGGGAAATCGTACATTTTAATTGAAAACAGATGTAATATTTTTTCACTATTTGAGTTCACTCGTAATATTTCATATCCCTCGTTGCATTATATGTATCACAGACTTCCGTTTAATGTTAAAATCATATTTTATTTCTTAATTGTTATTTAAGATTACAATGGGTATTTTGGGGTTATTAGTTATGTGCTAAATATTCATAAGAATAGGTGGTAATCAAGTCGTAACTAAATAGGCTTGTTTTTATTCAAAAGGCAGAAGAAGAGCGGACTAGCCATACAAAATAATACTTATCAACTATGAAGAGCCCTTGCACACCTGAAGTAGATTAACTACGAGATGGGAATGAAAGAAATTCAGCTATATGATATTGAAAAGTTAAGTATTTATTGATTTGTATGTTACTATTCGACATATAATTTAGATATGCGGTCGCTTTTTTTTGAAATATTTTACTATGCCACTTTATTTAGCTTTGTAGATCCAAAATAGAATAAGTGATGATACATAACTTAAAAATAGTGACAACATACTGGAATATCCTATGCACATATAATGAAGCTAACCTGAATAACCTGGACAATGCAAGTTTGAAGAAAAAAAATGTAAGTATTAAGTTCGTATTTCCGCATGTTTTGTTTGTAGGATAAGAAGTATAAGTAGATATGTAGTATGGCATACGTCAGTTTAGTATATATGTTTGAATGTTTTTAATATTAGTGGAAAATTTTTAATGCATTCAATTTAGGGTTTTCAAATACTGGCATATGTCTAAAATAGTAATAAGGCTTTCAGGAAAATAAACTTTCGGAACCATAAGGAACAAAATCTTTTTATGATAAAGGATAACACAACTCAGCCTAGAAACTTAAATAGAATGCCCGCTCAATAAGAATGCATATTTCACGTACGAAGCGTGATGATATTGCAATAAAAGACGTCTGCTTAGAAAACCGAGCAGAGTGAGTGTCAATTATTCATAATTGTATTGTTCAGTTATCTGATAATAGTTTTTATATTCCTTCGCTTTGTTCACGTTTCTTGTTGTAACATGTAACTTTGATTGTTGTAACTTTGATTTTGATGTGATGCCGGAGTTGTAGCATTATACCTGAATGTGTCAGTAATGGAAGTTCTTTTTACTTGACAATTAAGCAATATACAGTTAAAATATGACTCCATGGCTATGTTGATGGTTGAAAATAAATTCGACAGGAATCTAGAGCTCTTCGTTTTTTAATTTTTATACTCACTGCTTTACTAAACTTTCACTAAATTGGGATGTCCTAAATACCTTACATACGACGAGTGGAAGATAATATTGCATTTGCTTATGTTCTGTGTGTCACATCTAGGAAGCGCAGAGAAAGAAACTGAGAGTGATATTAACACTTCTTAAGTCTTCCTCTGTGTTACCTAAAATGTGGTTAATTCGCTGAGATCTCTAAGAGGCCGATGATCTGTACCACGCTCATTTAGATGTAATGCTATATATAATAACTTTCTGTGAAAGTGCAATGTTCATGCGTTAAAATTGAAACTTATTCAGCAGCCTATCACGTAAAAGAACATTGTGGATTTGCATGTCAGACAACTGGCAAAGTTCATGTAATAGCACAAGAGAATATGTGAGTGGAATATGCATAAGCAAATATAAGTTTCCCCTGAAATCGAAACCGCCACCGTCTCTCTGGCGAGGATTCCCGTGTAATTTATGTCTAAGTTTTAATCGTCACATTTTCATTTCCATGGCTGAAAACAAAGAATAATATTTAGCTAAAAAGTAAAAGTATTGAAGAGTAAAGTATTCATTAATATGTATTTTACTGGTCAGTAAATAATTAGGATATGCGGTCGCTTTTTTTCGTAAGATTATACACTGGCCCTTTATTTTGCTTTTTTGGTGAAAAAATACAGAAAATGGTGTTGAAAAATATGAGATTATTTACTACGTATCTGAAGATCCTATGCACCGATGATGAAGCCCAATTGAATGATAAAGTTTCATTCAGCTTTGAAGACGATAAGGGTAAATTTTGATGATATATTGCCCCATTTGCTTTAATATTTTAACTACCTAAGATAAGTTTCGTGTTTCCGCTGCTCTTGATTTCTCTTTAAGGAAAAAAGATTAAAACACAGAAATAAATCCTCTCTGGAATGTCTTACTATACTGTTATTTCAGAATATTCCAGATTAACCGTGATTACCAGGACATGCTCGTAGTAATTCTGCATCCATGTACTGCAAGCAGATAAAGTGCATGACTTCATCATGTATTATTTCTATCCTAATTTCGTAATACGATCATTCGCTGTAGGTATTCTTTGGTGCGTTTCGTTCATGTCTGTGTATTTTAATTTTGCCTGTATTCTTTTCACTAAGTTTTTCTCATTTGTTTGAAGAATGAGCCTTTTCTGTGATTCAAACACATTTGGCTTGGTAAAAACTGAGTGAAAGTTCATGATGTACTACTCGGACTTCGCTTTCCTTTATCTTATATTTCCTTCGGTTCATGGTGGAAAACTAAGAGTCTGTTTTCATTTCGTGATACCCTTGATGTTTGTAACCTCTATTATTGAGTACAAGAACGATCTTTACCGAATTTTGTTCTTCCTAAATCAGAACGCGATCTATAGGAAAGCACCAAATTTTTTTGGAAAATAACACCGCAAAGATACCATTCTATCAAAATTGTAGAACCGGGAATTGTCTTCATCAGTCAGTTAAAACCAATTACTGCTTGAAACAGCTTTCAGCTACTCAATCGGTGATTTAATTTACTAACTAATGAGATTTCAAGTTTTACAGTGAACTTTCAAACAGTTTGATAGGTTTCAAACGCTTACGTTAATTGTGAAAGTGTTTAATATTCGAGGGATATTGAACCATAGATTATATGTACATTGCCTTTTGAAGGTTTAAAACATCCTATATTATAAACATTTTGCTGGAGAATGACTACTATGTTCTTCTTAAATGTCTATAATATATTATTACCTTGCTCATGCACAATAACATAATATATGCAGTTACTTTAAATCCGCCCGAGTCCGAAAGTTTCCTTGGGTACATGACGAAGCACAAGTCCGTGAAGGAACTAACAATTTAAAGATAAGTAAAGTGAAAGGTTGATTTTAGGTCGTGTTAACATCCTGTACGGTAATCCGAACAGTGTATTTACTAATTACTTTCGGTTAAAATAACATATTCAAGAAAGAAGGAATTAATTGTAATACTGAACACGTAAAAATAAATAAATTAACAAGTACGCAAGAGCTATCAACTTTTCACAGTATTTGCTTTTTACATGAGTTTAGTTATGGTTCAATGGCAATGGTGATTGTTCCAAATAATTTGACAGGAATCTAGTGATCTTCGTTTCTTGGTTTTTATACCAACTGCTGTGTTAAACTTTCACTATATTGAGATGTCCTAAATTCCTTACATACGAAGAGTGGAACAGAATATTGCATTTGCTGATGTTCTGTATGTCACATTTAGGACACACTGAGAAAGCACTGGAGAGTGATATTAAAACTTCTCAGGTCTTTCTCTGTGTTACCTAAAATGTGGTCAAATCGCCGAGATCTCTAAGAGGCCGATGACCTGTACCACGCTCACTTAAATGAAATGCTATATAATTAATTTCAGTGAAAGTGGAATGTTCTTGCCCTTAAATTGAAACTTATTAAGCAGCCTATCGGCCTATTACGTGAAAGAAGGTGTGTTTTGCATGTGAGACATCTGGGTAAGTTCAGGTATTGGCAGTAGAGAATATGTAAGTGGAATATGCATAATCAAATATGAGTGTTTCCCATGAAATGGAAACCGCCACCATCTCTCTGGCGGGGATTCCCGTGTAATTAATTTTTATGCCTTAATCGCCACATTTTAATTTCCATGGCTGAAAGTGAAGAATGATGTCTAGCTAAAAAGTAAAAGTGTTGAAGAGTAAAGTATTCGTTTATATGTATTTTACTGGTCGGTAAATTATTAGGATATGCGGTGGCTTTTTTTCGTAAGATTTTACAATGGGCCTTTATTTTGCTTTTTGGCGAAAAAATACACAAATGTGACTATAATTCCTACGTATCTGAAGATCATATGCCCCGATGATGAAGCCCAGCCGAATGGCAAAGGATCATGTAGCTTTGAAGACTATAAGGGTGAATGTTGATGATATATTGCCCCATTTGCTGTACATATTTTTAGTACCTATGATAAGTTTCATATTTCCTCTACTCTATAGGTTGCTCATGCACAGAATGATAATATGCAGTTACTTTAAATCCTCTCTGGAATCTCTTACTCTAATGATGTTCCATTGAGATTTAGGCTAACCCTTATTTTGTAACATGCTCGCGATGTTGCATACAAGTAATGCAAACAGATTAAGTGCATGACTTCATCATCTCTTGTTTCTATTCAGTTCCCTTAATCCGATTTTTCGCTGTAGGTATTCATAGGTGCTTTTTGATATTATCTGTGCATTCGATTTAGCTATTTTTATGTTTTTCTCACAGTTTTCCTCATTTGTTTGAAGAATAAGCCTTTTATGTGAGTCTAACATATTTGTCATAGTAAAAACTGAATGAAATACCACTAAATACTACTCGGACTTTGCTTGCCCTATTCTAATATGTCCTTCGGTTCATGGTGGGAAGATAAGAGTCAGTTTTCATTTCGTGATACCCTTGATTACAACCTAACCTATTACAACCTTTGTAACCTCTATTATGGAGTACAAGAACGATCTTTAACGCATTTTGTTCTTCCTAAATCAGAACGCGATCTATAGGAAAGCATTAGTTTGTTCTGGAAAACAACAATGCAAAGATACCATTCTTTCAAAATAGAAGAAACGAAAATTGTGTTTATCAGTCAGTTATAACCAATTACTGCTTGAAACTGCTTTTAGCTACTCAATTTGTCATCTAATATGCAAACAAATGAGATTTCAAGTTTTACAGTGTACTTTCAAACAGTTTGATAGGTGACATACGCTTGTGTTAATTGTGAAAGAGTGTTTAATATTCGAGGGATATTGAACCATATATTAGATGTAAATTGGTTTTTGAAGGTTTAAAAAAACCTATATTATAAACGTTTTGGTAGAGCATAACTGCTATGTTCTTTATAAATGTCATTAATATTTATAGGTTGCTCAAGCAAAGATACGTTATATATGCAGTTACTTTAAATCCGCCCAAGTCGGAAAGTTTCTTTGGGTACATGACGAAGCACAAGTCCGTGAAGGAACTAACAATTTTAAGATGAGTAAAGTGAAAGGTAGATTTTAGGTCGTGTTAACATCCTGCACGGTCATCCAAACAGTGTAGATACTAATTATTTCCGGGTTAAATCAAATATTTTAGAAATAAGGAATCAATTGAAATCCTGAGCACGTAAAAATAAAAAATTAACAAATACGCATGAGCAATAAACTATTCACAGTATTTGCCCATCTCACCTCTCAATGTAGATTAAAATTTTGTATTATTATGAGTGTAATTATGCCTACATTAGCTTACAAGTCATTTTTTAATTTGTACGAACAGTTGTAAACAAATATTGTCGAAATAGTCCCTATATTTAAAAGACCTCAATTTATCTTGCAGGTAATGGAACGAAAAGCTAGAGATGATATTTTGATGGAATGATTTCTGACAATGAAGAGCCTTTGCAAAGAATGTCTCACAGATAATAAAATAACGGAAAATTCAGTTATGAATACCGAGTGAAGTAAGTGATACGAAACTATTACTATGTATTTCGTTGTCAATTAATAATTCTTGGCCCTTGTAGAATCTTCTCTAACTGATTGGCGTTCCATATTTGATAACGACTGTCCAAGATGCACTTTCTACTTAAGAAACCTAAATTTTAGTTGTTATTTTTTGAAGCATGCATTTAAGTATTTGAAACTTTTGAAAATTATTTACCGTGAAACTATATATTTAGAAAAAGATTTCAGTGTTTGTTACTATTCATAATATAATTTAAAATAATTCCCACAATGTTGAGTATATGAACGTTCTTTTATTTGTATGATGATTGCCTTCTCTTTTTTATTGCGACTTAGTTTCAGGGTTGCTGTGTCTACTCATGTCTTTATCCGAGATATGCGGCAATAAAACGAGGTCTTGTGCAATGCTGGGCGAGTAGACTTCCTCTGCATCCAGTGTGATTTTACAAAAGCACTGGATGCATTGGGAGTCAATTCGACCATGCCATGCAAACGTCGAGAATACGGAAGAGCAGAAAATTACCTCAATGATTCTACTGAATTCCAGGCAAACCAATTTGCACTCTTCGCAAATATTTCTTTGATTTTTTTTAAGGGTCTTCCTCAATTTGCCATTCAACTTCTGGCAACCGTTAGGCTTGAGTCTGACTTATGGAGCGCAAGATTTTTCTTTTAATCGCATTTCGTTATTCATAAGTCATAATGCGATTCTTACGATAGCATCAAATGTGTCATGAAAACATCGCCGCAAGGAGATCATTCGAAAGGTGGATAATGAAAACGATAAAATCTTCATGGGTCAAATATGAAAAATAACTGCTGGAAACATGTAGGAATTAAATCTGGGATTTCGTTTTAGAAAAATGTTTATCCCGTGATTGCGATTGCTTGAACTGGTGTTTTATGATTAAAATTATCATATTGATCATTCAATTCGGTGTTTGGTTTTCATTTGTTCTTAATTATGCTATCTAAGAAAACTTCATATTTTGCAGTGTACACTCAAACGCCTTGATGGGTGCTGCACATTTGTGTTTATTGCGAAGGAATGTTTACAAATCGCTGAAGGTTGAATCATAGAGTAGCCTTACTTCGGAATTCGCTGATATTGAATGTGAATAAGCGTGTGTTCTCAATTTCTTGGAGTCAAATTGATGTGCATTTACGCAAAATGAAATTTATATTATGAAATAATTTATATTTAAGTAAGACGAGCCAAAAGGGAGCCATTTATAGTTAAAATGATCGCGTTTTTCAAATGGGGATCAATCGTGAGCCTAACAAATTAATGTGAAATGGCAATGATGAATTATGCACTAATGAATGAGAAAGTGTTTAGTCTTAATTAATTTTACATTTTTCCGATCGGTCAATTGCTCGAATATGCGTTTTTTTATTCGCCAATTTTAATTGCCAAGAAAAGGTATGGAAAACATTCAATAAACTTAATATACAACATCATATTAAAAATTCATAGTCCTTATGCAGGGGATTTCAGAAAGCGTAAAGATGCCTTGAGATACTAAGGAGTTAAAAATATTAAAATGGAAGGATGGCAATAATAAAAATGTTCACATCAGTTATATCATGGAAATTATCATCAAACAATTCATATTATCGTGTACTATTCCTTTGCGAAGAACAGTTTAAATTATATTTTTCAAAAATAAAATTCAATCGAATACGGATTTCCACGGTGATGATAAAAATATCTGAAAGATATTTGAAACTGAAGAAAATACGTCAGTCTGAGTGGAAAACCATGTGTAGCAAATACGTAGTCATATATTACAGGCATTTGCAGTTTCCTATTTTTGAAGGTTTTTTTTACTCATTTATATATGTAATTCAATTATGTTTATGATCGCTTTCCATTCCTTGGGCTAAAGGTTAAGGAGCATTTGTAAAAATTAAAAGGTAATATTGATATTATTTGACCTACTGTATAAAGAAAACGTTTCCGCTGCTGTATTATTTATTTTATTTTTATAGGCAAAGGAGCATGAATCCTAAAATACTTTATATCTTGCAAGAACAATTTTACACTGACCTAGGACTAACACTTCGCTCAACGCCTCTGCAGCTGCTCGCGGGGCTGTCTGCTGCCTTAGATTCCTTATATATTTGATTTAAAAAATGTTTCGTATATCATTCTAGTTGTTGAAAGCTCTTCAGTCTGTCTTCTGGTATGCTCATTAATGAGAATTTATGATTTGCAGTGTTCAATCAAACGCCTTGAGAGGTGGCACACGGGTATGTTAATTACTGAGGAATGTTTACTGTTAGCAGGAAATTGAATCATTGATTAGCCTATCTTTGGGATTCCTTGATATTGAGGGTAAATGAAGGTATTTTATAAATGTGATGGTAGAACATTGCTGCATTGTTTTATTTAAGTTTCAATAGTACGTTGTTGATGTGTAACTGGTTCGGAAATGAGGGATTTATACCCAAAACTCAAGGAGTTTATATTCCCTTAGGACAGTTATTCAAATTAAGCTGCGGGATGGCGGATTAATACACGTTTAGCCTTTTAAGCGATTTAAGATCGTTCCATTCCTGTCGCGATCATCCGACCATGATGCATTTTCATTCTGGATAAAATCATAAATATTTTAGAAATAATTAATAATATGAAGAGTTGAAAACCAATTTATAAATAAGTAAAATAAGACAAAATAACTATTAAAAGTTTTATTAGTCCATTTTACTTTCTAAAATTTAAAATATTTAGTCGTGTTCAATTTTTTATCATAGTTTTCCCTTCATGTAACTAAATAAATTTTAAAATACTGAATGTATAATGCCCACTTTAGACTACTACTTTAATATTGCATTAGTTCAAAATAACGGTTAACACTTAATGCAAAAAGAGCCATTACATTAAAAATGCCTCAATTTCTCTTCTAGGTACAGGAACATAACATTTTACGTGAAATTTTGAAAGAATGTAAGAAAGTATTAGTTTCTTTCTAGTATTTAGGGCTTATTTTAAAGAAACAATGTAGTGAATTTAAAGTGCACAGAGAAAGCATTTAAGTACAATTTTGTTAAGTATAGTTACCAAGTGAAGTAAGTGATTTGTATCCATAAATGTGAACTTCGCAGTTGGCAAATATTTCTTCGCCCATTTTCGTTGCTGATTTTCTTATTAATTAGTTGCATTCTGTATATTAGTATGTCGTTTTGTTATAAAAAACTTTTATTTTGGTGAAAGATTCCTAAAATCATTCATTACAGTAACGGTAATTAACTGTAGTACATAATATTTATAAGAATTGTTGGCTAATAATTACGCTAAACTTTAAAGACCTCTATTTTTTCATGGTAATGGATCTCAAAACTTTGCAATAAATTTAACGAGAACGAACTCATACTCTGGAGATCATTGGAAAATTCTTGAAGTTGGATGGGAATGCAGTGAAGGACTTGCAGCTTTGAATAACAAGTAGTGTAAGTATTAAGTATTAGTTTTTTTCTAGTATTTAGGGCTCTTGGAGAATCTCAAGAATAAGGGTTTAGAGTTAGTTTCAATTCAAAATTTAATCCAATTTGTTACCCACAATGATGAAGAAACTACAGTGCTTAATTATTAATGAAGTATAAATCGCTCCAACTGAGTGGGTAATAGTTTTGTTTAAACTTATAATTTAAAGTAGGCTGCTTTATGGATAAACATACTGCATCGTTCTATAAGCTTAATTCCTATATATGGATGTTTATTGGGGATAAATGAAATTTCTAAGGCTTAAATTTTATTTCAAGGAAGTGGAATGCAAAAGTGTGACTTGAGAACCTAAGAAGATTGCATTTTTAAAGTGAATATCATCAGTGCACCTTAGTATTTCTTGGGCGACGACAGTGAAGGACTATGCAGTAATTAAGACAAAGTCGTGTAAGTGTTAACTATTTTATAAGGTATATATTCTGATAAGTGAATTCCTTTAATATGAGGTCTTATTTTCTTATGTTTTATGGTCCTATATTTGGTTTATATATATATATATTGTCGTGAGCGATGCAAGTAATCCCATTAATCATCGTGTATACATGCTCTTTGGACAGTAATTCCAATTGAGTCGCGGTATGGCGGATGAATAGACATTCAGCTGTTAAGTTTTAGGTACTGCTGAAATCCTGTAACGGTCAGCAATCCATTGCCTTGCGGTCAAAATTCTAAATATATATTTTTAATGTGCGGATCAGTTTTTAAGGATTAATGTACAATTTTATGGTAAAAACATACTAAAAGGAATACCGATTTTTAATTTTATGTATAAGAAGTCTCTGAATCTTGAGGAGCCTACTATCGTTTTTAGCTCCAGGAAAGCACTTTTCGCCCGACAAAGTAGCTGATTGCTCTTCTTTTGGAATATTAGTAATATTAGTTAAAAAATCGACTTTAAAAAAAGATATTTAACCTGTGATATATTTAATTTACAATTATTGTGATTTAAGATCGATGGTTGATATACACAATCATCGTTTGTTTAAAAAATATAATTTGTGGCATAATGGGGAAACGTAATAAGAACGTTGCTTGGCTAGAAATATTTTTTACGTTTTTATAGAATATAAAAAGTTATGATCTACTTCTTTGCGAAAATCAAGAGCAAAATTCACTTGAAATGGATTCCCTCGATGATGATAAGTTTGTCGAAATGAGCATCGAATATGATAAAAGTTTTACTTCTGAGAGGGAAACCATTGGATTAATAACCATTGCGGGGAGCGTAATTGACAAAAATCTCTATCCGCCGCCCATTTAAATTCTTGAGTTTCTTTATAATCTAACATTATCTTTATTTCAGCATAACATATAAATGTTAGAATTTTTTTAACGTCTTAAATTGCGATAGGCAATTCATTTATGCCTTTTTATCAGGTAATCAATATTTGGGATAGGCGGTCGTTTACCATTTTATTTTTAATGAACCTATGTTTTGCTTTCTCGTGAAAAAAAGATGAAATTTTGTTTCTAAACTTAACCAAAATGTATCTGATAATCCTTTAAAGGAGCCGAAATGAAACGGCAAACAACGAGGCAGCTTTGGAGAGATGCAAAAGTGTTAAATGTAAAATAATGCACGTTTATAAGTAGGTTTAGTGGCATAAGTTTTGTAGGTCGTTCTTGTGATTTTCATTTACTGTGTCTGTTTTCTTTAGTGAGTTAGAAATTAAGGACTTGGCAGGTATAAAGACGAAATGTGTTATTTTCTGTACATAAAGTTGTGATAATAGCTCGATAATTCGTTCACTTCGCTCTAGACGTTTTGCAAAGTACCTCGATATTAATTTACAAGTACAAGGAACATGGTTAACATAGTAAACTGATTATTGTAAAAAATATACGAGGCATGAACCTAGGTTCTAAACTAAAGGAAAGGACATCAGAGTGCGTTCATTTTAATGGTGATTATTTCGCTCTCTTTGAATGGGAAGCAGTTATATTTTCATCATATATTTATGGTGGGCATATTTTTCGGAGTAAATAAAATGCTCTTTTTTATTATTTTAAGTCCATAACATTGACTTAAATCTGTGTTATATGCAATCATATAGTCGGACATAATTTATTTTCAAGGAAGAGGAGCGCAATAGATAGACTTGAAGACGTAAAATGATCGCGATATTAAACTGAAGAACATTGGTTCACCAAACATTAAATGAGATAGCAATGATGGACAATACTGTATTGAAGATCATGTCATATACGTGTGTACCCATTAACGTACATATTTTGTTTTAACTGTACATTATTTCTTTCGGTAAATAGTAATGCATTAATTTATTTTGTCTTCGTTTAGTTTCCATCAATGAAAAATAAGCAAGGGGAGCAAACTCAATTGTTTTACGTATCGCTTTTCCTTTTTAACATACATATGAATCAAATGCTTCAGTAGAGGAATGTCAATACCATATATATTTTGTGCAAAGGCTAGGCAGTTATATAGCTTATAACACACAATACTAAGGATTCGACCAACGTTTTTCCCTAAATACTTGTTGCTTGACGTACTATCTTACGAATCTGGATATTTGACTCATTAAGAAGTATTTACGGGTTAAATAATTGCTTTTCTATATCACTTTGATGCATAATATTCATTCCTTGGAGAAACTCCAACAAGAAAAATGTAAACTCTGTTGTCTCGGGCGTAACTTAATGGAATTTTCTTAGCATATTGAATGAGAAGCAGTAACTTTGTAATTCCACAAGTTTCTACGTAAGTTTGGACGAAGAACGTCATCATCAGGTGATAATGACGTGCTACGTCGAAACCTAGGTCGTTTCCAATAAATACATGTTGAGTTACAAAGTAACAGCTTCTCATTCAATAAGAAAAATGAAACTTCAAAATGAAACACCCGACAAAATAACCTTAAGTCTATTTTAGGAATCCAAAAATATTTCCCTAGTTCCTTCGCTTTGCCGCTGTTGCATTTTACACTTATTTTAACTTCTTTTCATTGAAATATACTTAATGGTAGAAACTATATTTTAAAACATTTTTTTATCGTTTCGCTGTGATAAACATAACAATTGATACTTGATATTTTTTAAAAACAATAAATCTGGCATAAGCTTCATAAATTTTTACTTAGCGCTGCGAAATAGTTTTTTTTACATGTTTGTAGAATGCAAAGAATTATTATGCAAAGAATAGTGAAAATCAAGAGAATAATCCAATCGAGATGGTTTCCCACATTGATGTAGAGTTTACTGGGATAAATATCCATTATGGTTACATTTTGACTCCTGAGTGGGAAATCGAAAACTTCAATTGAAAACAGATGCAATATATTTCACTAGTTGACTTCACTCGCAATATTTCGTATCCCTCGTTGGATAATATCTATCATAGACTTCCGTTTAATGTGAAAATCATATTTTATTTCTAAAATGTTATATAAGGTTACAATGGGCAGTTTGGTGTTATTAGTTAGGTGCTAAATATTCATAAGAATTGATGGTTATTAAAGTCGTAACCAAATAGGCTTGTTTTTATTCACAAGGCAGAAGAAGAGCGGAATAGCCATACAAAAGAATACTTATCAACTATGAAGAGCCCTTGCACACCGGAAGTAGATTAACTACGAGATGGGAATGAAAGAAATGCAGCTATTTGGTATTGAAAAGTTAAGTATTCATTGATTTTTATGTTACTATTCGGCATGTAATTTATATATGCGGTCACTTTAATTTGAAATATGTTACTATGCCACTTTATTTTTCTTTCTAGCTCAAAAATAGAATAAGTGATGATACATAACTTAAAAATAGTGACAACATACTGGAAGATCCTATGCACATATAATGAAGCTAACCTGAATGACATAGGAAAATGCAAGTTTGAAGAAAAAAATGTAAGTGTTAAGTTCGTATTACCGCATGTTTTCTTAGTAGGTAAGAAGTATAAGTAAATAGGTTGTATAGCATAGGTTAGTTAAGTATATTTTTTTGCATGTTTTAATATTAGTGGAAAATTTTTAATGCATTCTATTTAGTGATTCCAATTACTGGCATTAGTCTAAAATAGTAATAAGGATTTTAGGAAAATAAACTTTCGGAACCATAAGGAACAAATTCTTTTTATGATAAAGGATAATACAACTCAGCCTAGAAACTTAAATAGAATGCCCTCTCAATAACAATGCATATTTCACGTACGAAGCGCGATGATATTGAAATAAAGGACGTATGCTAAGAAAACCGAGCGGAGTGAGCGTCAATTATTTATTATTGTATTCTTCAGTTGTCTGAAAATTGCTTTTATATTCCTTCGCTTTGATCACGTTTCTTGTTGTAACATGTAACTTTGATTGTTGTAACTTTGATTTTGATAAGTTGCCGGAGTTGTAGCATTATACATGAATGTGTCAGTAATGGAAGTTCTTTTTACTTGACAATTATGCAATATACAGTTAATATATGATTCCATGGCTATGGTGATGGTTGAAAACAAATTCGACAGGAATCTAGTGCTCTTCGTTTTTTGTTTTTAAACTTACTGCTTTATTAAACTTTCACTTAATTGAGATGTCCTAAAATAAAGGACGTATGGTAAGAAAACCGAGCAGATTGAGTGTCAATTATTCATTATTGTATTCTTCAGTTGTCACTAAATTGAGATGTCCTAAATACCTTACATACGACGAGTGGAAGATAATATTGCATTTGCTTATGTTCTGTGTGTCACATATAGGAAGCGCAGAGAAAGAACCTGAGAGTGATATTAACACTTCTTAGGTCTTCCTCTGTGTTACTTAAAATGTGGTTAATTCGCCGAGATCTCTAAGAGGCCGATGACCATTACCGCGCTATTTAGATTTAATGCTTTATAATAAATATCTGTGAAAGTGCAATGTTCATGCCTTAAAATTGAAACTTCTTCAGCAGCCTATCACATAAAAGAACATTGTGGATTTGCATGTCAGACAACTGGCAAATTTCATGTAATGGCACAAGATAATATGTGAGTGGAATATTCATAAGCTAATAAAAGTTTCCCCTGAAATCGAAACCACCACCATCTCTCTGGCGGGGATTCCAGTGTGATTTGTGTTTGTTTTAATCGCCACGTTTTAATTTCCATGGCTGAAAACAAAGAATAATATTTAGCTAAAAAGTAAAAGTATTGAAGAGTAAAGTATTCGTTGATATGTATTTTACTGGTCGGTAAATAATTAGGATATGCGGTCGCATTTTTTCGTATGATTATACACTTGCCCTTAATTTTTTTTTTTGGCGAAAAAAAACAGAACATGGTGTTGAAAAATATGAGATTAATTACTACGCATCTGCAGATCCTATTCACCGATGATGAAGCCCAATTGAATGACAAAGTTTCATGCAGCTTTGAAGACGATAAGGGTAAATTTTAATGATATATTGCCCCATTTGCTGTACATATTTTAACTACCTAAGATAAGTTTCGTTTTTCCGCTGCTCTTGATTTCTCTTTAAGGAAAAGAAGATTAACACAGAAATAAATCCTCTCTGGAATGTCTTACTATACTGATATTTCAGAATATTCCAGATTAACCGTGATTACCAGGACATGCTCGTAGTAATTCTGCATCCATGTACTGCAAGCAGATAAAGTGCATGTGATTCAAACACATTTAGCTTGGTAAAAACTGAGTGAGTGAAAGCTCATGATGTACTACTCGGACTTCGCTTTCCTTTATCTTATATGTCCTTCGGTTCATGGTGGAAAAATAAGTCTGTTTTCATTTCGCGATACCCTTGATGGTTGTAACCACTATTATGGAGTACAAGAACGATCTTTAACGCATTTTGTTCTTCCTAAGTCAGAACGCGATCTATAGGATAGCATCAAATTTGTTTGGAAAATAACACCGCAAGGATACCATTCTATCAAAATTGAAGAAACGGGAATTGTCTTCATCAGTCAGTTAAAACCAATTACTGCTTGAAACAGCTTTCAGCTACTCAATCGGTCATTTATAATGCTAAGTAATGAGACTTCAAGTTTTACAGTGAACTTTCAAACAGTTTGATAGGTGACATACGCTTGCGTTAATTGTGAAAGAGTGTTTAATATCACAGGGATATTGAAACATAGATTCGATGTACATTGCTTTTTGAAGGTATAAAAAAAGCTATATTATAAACATTTTGGTAGAGCATGACTGCTATTTTGTTCTTAAATGTCATTAATATTATTAGGTTGCTCATGCACATAAACATAATATATGCAGTTACTTTAAATCCGCACGAGTCCGAAAGTTTCCTTGGGTACATAGTGAAGCACAAGTCCGTGAAGGAAATAACAATTTTAAGATGAGTAAAGTGAAAGGTTGATTTTAGGTCGTGTTAACATCCTGCACGGTAATCCGAACAGTGTAGATACTAATTATTTTCGGTAAAAATAACATATTCTGGAAAGAAGGAATTAATTGTAATACTGAGCAAGTAAAAATAAAAAAATTAACAAAAACGCAAGAGCTATCAACTTTTCACAGCATTTGCTTTTTACAGGAGTTAAGTTATGGATCCATGGCTACGGTTATTGTTCTAAATAGTTCGACAGGAATCTAGTGCTCCTCGATTTTTGTTTTTATACTAAGTGCTTTATTAAACTATTACCTAAATACCTTACATACGAAGAGTGGAAGAGAATATTGCATTTGCTGATGTTCTGTGTGTCACATTTAGGACACACTGAGAAAGCACTGGAGAGTGATATTAAAACTTCTCAGGACTTCCTCTGTGTTACCTAAAATGTGGTCAAATCGCCGAGATCTCTAAGAGGCCGATGGGCTGTACCGCGCTCATTTAAATGAAATGCAATATAATAAATTTCAGTATAAGTGCAATGTTCATGCCTTAAAATTGAAACTTATTAATCAGCCTATCTGCCTATCACTTGAAAGAGGGTGTGGATTTGCATGTCAGACATCTGGCTAAGATCATGTAATGGCCCCAAAGAATATGTGAATGGAATATGAGTAAGCAAATATGAGTCTTTCCATTGAGATGGAAACCGCCACCATCTCTCTGGCGGGGATTCCCGTGTAATTTATGTTTATGTCTTAATCGCCACATTTTAATTTCCATGGCTGAAAGTGAAGAATGATTTCTAGCTAAAAAGTAAAAGTGTTGAAGAGTAAAGTATTCATTTATATGTATTTTACTGGTCGGTAAATTATTAGGATATGCGGTGGCTTTTTTTCGTAAGATTTTACCATAGGCATTTATTTTGCTTTCCTGGCGAAAAAATACACAACATGTCGTTGCGAAATGTGACTATAATTCCTTCGTATCTGAAGATCTACATATCTGAAGATCTAGGTATTCATAGGTGCGTTTCGATATATTCTGTGCATTCGATTTTGCTATTTAATGTTTTTCTCACAGTTTTCCTCATTTGTTTGAAGAATAAGCATTTTATGTGAATCTAACATATTTGGCTTGGTAAAAACTAAATGAATTACTACAATTTCCTCCTGGGATTTCGTTTTCCTTTATCATGTATGTCCTTCGGTTCATAATGGTAAGTTAAGAGTCAGTTTTCATTTCGTGATACCCTTGATGGTTGTAACATTTTTTATGGAGTACAAGAACGATCTTTAACCCTTTTTTTTCTTCCTAACTCAGAACGCGGTCAATAGGAAAGCAACAAATTTGTGAGGAAAACAACACCGCAAAGATATTATTTTATCGAAAATGAAAAAAAGGGAACTGTCTTCATCAGTCAGTTACAACCAATTACTGCTTGAAAAAGCTTTTAGCTACTCAATCGGTCATTTAATATGCTAACTAATGAGATTTCATGTTTTACAGTGTACTTTCAAACAGCTTGATGGTTGACATACGCTTGCGTTAATTGTAAAAGAATTTTTAATATTCGCGGGATATTGAACCATAGATTCGACGGACATTGGTTAGTGAAGGTTTAAAAAAACCTATATTACAAACATTTTGGTAGAGCATGAGTGCTAAGTTCTTCTTGAATTTCATTAATATTATTGGGTTGCTCATGCACAGAATAATAAATGCAGTTACTTTAAATCCGCCCGAGTCCGAAAGTTGCCTTGGGTACATGACGAAGCACAAGTCCGTGAAGGAAATATCAATTTTAAGATAGTTACGGTTAAAGTGTGATTTTAGTTCGTATTAAAATCCTTCACGATCATCCGAACAGAATCCATCATTTCTTTTCGGTTAAAATCAAATATTTTAGAATGTAGAAATCAATTGAAATCCTGAGCACGTAAACATAAAAAAATAACAAATACGCAGAGTTATCAACTATTCTCAGTATTTTCCCATCTCACCTATCTATATAGATTAAAATTTATTATTATTTTTTAGTGTTATTATGCCTACATTAGCTTACAAGTCATTTTCCAATAGGTACGAACAGTGGTAAACAAATATTGTCGAAATAGTCCCTATATTTAAAAGACCTCAATTTATCTTGCAGTCAATTGAACGAAAAGCTAGAGATGATATTTTGATAGAATGCTTTCTGACAATGAATAGCCTTTGCAAAGAATGTCTCACAGAGAATAAAATAACGGAAAATTCAGTTATGAATACCGAGTGAAGTAAGTGATACGAAACTATTACTATGTATTTCGTTCTCAATTAATAATTCTTGGCCCTTGTAGAATCTTCTCTAACTAATTGGCGTTCCATATTTGATAACGACTGTCCAAGATGCACTTTCTACTTAAGAAACCTAAATTTTAGTTGTTATTTTTTGAAGCATGCATTTAAGTATTTGAAACTTTTGAAAATTATTTACCGTGAAACTATATATTTAGAAAAAGATTTCAGTGTTTGTTACTATTCATAATATAATTTAAAATAATTCCCACAATGTTGAGTATATGAACGTTCTTTTATTTGTATGATGATTGCCTTCTCTTTTTTATTGCGACTTAGTTTCAGGGTTGCTGTGTCTACTCATGTCTTTATCCGAGATATGCGGCAATAAAACGAGGTCTTGTGCAATGCTGGGCGAGTAGACTTCCTCTGCATCCAGTGTGATTTTACAAAAGCACTGGATGCATTGGGAGTCAACTCGACCATGCCATGCAAACGTCGAGAATACGGAAGAGCAGAAAATTACCTCAATGATTCTACTGCATTCCAGGCAAACCAATTTGCACTCTTCGCAAAGATTTCTTAGATTTATTTTTAAGGGTCTTCCTCAATTTTCCATTCAACTTCTGGCAACCGTTAGCCTCGAGTCTCACTTATGGAGTGCGATAACATTCTTTTAAACGCTTTTCGTGATTCATAAGTCAGAATGTCTATGAGGTTTGGATGCAGAATGGGGACTGTCCAAGAACCTACCAATCAGCTGGTAGAATACTTGAATGAATGAAGCCTTTTAAGCGATTTAAGGTCGTTCCATTCCTGTCGCGATCATCCGACCATAATGCATTTTCATTTTGGATAAAACCATAAATATTTTAGAAATAATTAATAATATGAAGAGTTGAATACCAATTTATAAATAAGTAAAATAAGACAAAATAACTATTAAAAGTTTTATTAGTCCATTTTACTTTTTAAAATTTAAAATATTTAGTCGTCTTCATTTTTTTATCATAGTTTTCCCTTCATGTAACTAAATAATTTTTAAAATACTGAATGTATAATGCCTACTTTAGACTACTACGTTAATATAGCATTAGTTCAAAATAACGGTTAACACTTGATACAAAAGTAGTCCTTACCTTAAAAAGGCGTAAATTTCTCTTCTAGGTACAGGAAAATAATATTTAACGTGAAATTTTGAAAAAATGAATTCTTATTTTAATGAAACATTGTAGAGAATTTAAAGTGCACAGAGAAAGCATTTAAGTACAATTTAGTAAAGTATAGTTACCAAGTGAAGTAAGTGATTCGTATACATAAATGTGAACTTTGCAGTTGGCAAATATTTCTTCGCCCATTTTACTTTCTGATTTTCATATCATTTAGTTGCATTCTGTATATTAGTAGGTCGTTTTGTTATAAAAACTTTTATTTTGGTGAAAGTTTCCTAAAATCATTCATTACACTATTTGTAATTAACTGTAGTACTTAATATTGATAAAAATTGTTGGCTAGTAATTACGCTAAACTTTAAAGACCTCTTATTATTTCATGGCAATGGATCTCAAAACTTTGCAATAAATTTAACGAGAACGAATTTATACTCTGGAGATCATTGGAAACTTCTTGAAGTTTGATAGGAATGCAGTGAAGGACTCTCAGCTATGAATAACAAGTGGTGTAAGTATTAAGTATTAGTTTCTTTGATTTTTAGTTCCGTGAAAAGTTAGATGTTCTTCTAGTATTTTGGGCTCTTGGAGAATCCCAAGATTAAGGGTTTAGAGTTAGTTTCAATTCAAAATTTAATCCAATTTGTTACCCACGATGATGAAGAAACTACAGTGCTTAAATATTAATGAAGTATTAATCGTTCCAACTGAGTGGGTAATAGTTTTGTTTTAACTTATAATTTTAAGTAGGCTGTTTTATGGATAAACATACTGCATCGTTCTTTAAG
This sequence comes from Pyrrhosoma nymphula, assembly GCA_963573305.1. Classification (NCBI taxonomy): domain Eukaryota; kingdom Metazoa; phylum Arthropoda; class Insecta; order Odonata; family Coenagrionidae; genus Pyrrhosoma; species Pyrrhosoma nymphula. Next base: position 95,010,369 of record OY754332.1, on the reverse strand, counting down.
CTTAATTCCTAAATATTGATGTTAATTGTGGATAAATGAAATTTCTAAGACTTGAATTTTATTTCAAGGAAGTGGAATGCAAAAGTGTGACTTGAGAACATAAGAAGATTGCATTTTTAAAGTGAATATCATCAGTGCACCTTAGTATTTCTTGTGCGATGACAGTGAAGGACTATATCCCTTTAATATGAAGTCTTATTTTCCTATGATTCATGGTCTTATATTTGGTATGTATATATATATATATATATATATATATATATATATATATATTATTATATTTTTATTATCTCTTTTTTATTATTTTGAGTCCATAACATTGACTTAAATCTGTGTCATATGCAATCATTAAGTCGGACATAATTTATTTTCAAGGAAGAAGAGCGCAAAACATAGACTTGAAGACGTAAAAAAATCGCGATATTAAACTAAAGATCATTAGTGCACCAAACATTAAATGAGATAGCAATGATGGACAATGCTGTATTGAAGATCAAGTCATATACGTGTTTACGCGTTTAAGTACATATTTTTATTAACTGTACATTTTTTCGATCGGTAAATTGTAATGCAGTAATGTATTTTGTGTCTTTATTTAGTTTCCAAAAATGAAAAATAAGCAAGGGAAGGAAACTCAATTGTTTACCTATCGCTTTTCCTTTTTAACATACATATGAATCAAAAGCTTTAGTACAGGAATGTCAATACCATATATATTTTGTGCTAAGGATAGGAGGTCATACAGCTTATAACACACAATAGTACGGATTCGACCAAAGTTTTTCCTTAACACTTGTTGCTTGACGTACTATCTTACGAATCTGGATATTTGACTTATTAAGAAGTATTTACGGGTTTAATAATTGCTTTCCTATATCACTTTGACGCATAATATTCATTCCTTGAGGTTACTCCAACAATAAAAATGTAAAATCTGTTTTCTCAGGCGTACGTTTATTGAAGTTCCTTAGCATATTGAATGAGAAGCAATAACTTTGCCGTTCAACAAGTTTCTACGTAAGTTTCGACGAAGAACGTCATTGTCAGGTGATGATGACGTGCTACGTCGAAACCTGGGTCGTTTCGAAGAAATACATGTGGAAGAACAAATTTACAGCTTATCATTCAATAAGAAAATTCTAGCTTCAAAATGAAACACTCGACAAACTAACCTTAAGTCTATTTTAGGAATCCTAAAATATTTCCCTCGTTCCTTCGCTTTGCCGGTGTCTTTGTTTCATTTTCCACTTATTTTAACTTCTTTTCATTGAAATATACTCAATTGTAGAATCTATATTTAAAAAAAATTATTTATCGTTTCGCTGTGTTAAAAATAACAATTGATACTTGATATTTTATTTTAAAAAAAATCTATCATAAACTTCATAAATTTTTACTTAGCGCTGCGAAATAGTTTTTTTTACATGTTTGTAGAATGCAAAGAATTATTATGCAAAAAATAGTGAAAATCAAGAGAAAAATTCATACGAGATGGTTTCCCACATTGATGATGAATTACTGGGATAAATATCCATTATGGTTACAGTTTGACTCCTGAGTGGGAAATCGTACATTTTAATTGAAAACAGATGTAATATTTTTTCACTATTTGAGTTCACTCGTAATATTTCATATCCCTCGTTGCATTATATGTATCACAGACTTCCGTTTAATGTTAAAATCATATTTTATTTCTTAATTGTTATTTAAGATTACAATGGGTATTTTGGGGTTATTAGTTATGTGCTAAATATTCATAAGAATAGGTGGTAATCAAGTCGTAACTAAATAGGCTTGTTTTTATTCAAAAGGCAGAAGAAGAGCGGACTAGCCATACAAAATAATACTTATCAACTATGAAGAGCCCTTGCACACCTGAAGTAGATTAACTACGAGATGGGAATGAAAGAAATTCAGCTATATGATATTGAAAAGTGAAGTATTTATTGATTTGTATGTTACTATTCGACATATAATTTAGATATGCGGTCGCTTTTTTTTGAAATATTTTACTATGCCACTTTATTTAGCTTTGTAGATCCAAAATAGAATAAGTGATGATACATAACTTAAAAATAGTGACAACATACTGGAATATCCTATGCACATATAATGAAGCTAACCTGAATAACCTGGACAATGCAAGTTTGAAGAAAAAAAATGTAAGTATTAAGTTCGTATTTCCGCATGTTTTGTTTGTAGGATAAGAAGTATAAGTAGATATGTAGTATGGCATACGTCAGTTTAGTATATATGTTTGAATGTTTTTAATATTAGTGGAAAATTTTTAATGCATTCAATTTAGGGTTTTCAAATACTGGCATATGTCTAAAATAGTAATAAGGCTTTCAGGAAAATAAACTTTCGGAACCATAAGGAACAAAATCTTTTTATGATAAAGGATAACACAACTCAGCCTAGAAACTTAAATAGAATGCCCGCTCAATAAGAATGCATATTTCACGTACGAAGCGTGATGATATTGCAATAAAAGACGTCTGCTTAGAAAACCGAGCAGAGTGAGTGTCAATTATTCATAATTGTATTGTTCAGTTATCTGATAATAGTTTTTATATTCCTTCGCTTTGTTCACGTTTCTTGTTGTAACATGTAACTTTGATTGTTGTAACTTTGATTTTGATGTGATGCCGGAGTTGTAGCATTATACCTGAATGTGTCAGTAATGGAAGTTCTTTTTACTTGACAATTAAGCAATATACAGTTAAAATATGACTCCATGGCTATGTTGATGGTTGAAAATAAATTCGACAGGAATCTAGAGCTCTTCGTTTTTTAATTTTTATACTCACTGCTTTACTAAACTTTCACTAAATTGGGATGTCCTAAATACCTTACATACGACGAGTGGAAGATAATATTGCATTTGCTTATGTTCTGTGTGTCACATCTAGGAAGCGCAGAGAAAGAAACTGAGAGTGATATTAACACTTCTTAAGTCTTCCTCTGTGTTACCTAAAATGTGGTTAATTCGCTGAGATCTCTAAGAGGCCGATGATCTGTACCACGATCATTTAGATGTAATGCTATATATAATAACTTTCTGTGAAAGTGCAATGTTCATGCGTTAAAATTGAAACTTATTCAGCAGCCTATCACGTAAAAGAACATTGTGGATTTGCATGTCAGACAACTGGCAAAGTTCATGTAATAGCACAAGAGAATATGTGAGTGGAATATGCATAAGCAAATATAAGTTTCCCCTGAAATCGAAACCGCCACCGTCTCTCTGGCGAGGATTCCCGTGTAATTTATGTCTAAGTTTTAATCGTCACATTTTCATTTCCATGGCTGAAAACAAAGAATAATATTTAGCTAAAAAGTAAAAGTATTGAAGAGTAAAGTATTCATTAATATGTATTTTACTGGTCAGTAAATAATTAGGATATGCGGTCGCTTTTTTTCGTAAGATTATACACTGGCCCTTTATTTTGCTTTTTTGGTGAAAAAATACAGAAAATGGTGTTGAAAAATATGAGATTATTTACTACGTATCTGAAGATCCTATGCACCGATGATGAAGCCCAATTGAATGATAAAGTTTCATTCAGCTTTGAAGACGATAAGGGTAAATTTTGATGATATATTGCCCCATTTGCTTTAATATTTTAACTACCTAAGATAAGTTTCGTGTTTCCGCTGCTCTTGATTTCTCTTTAAGGAAAAAAGATTAAAACACAGAAATAAATCCTCTCTGGAATGTCTTACTATACTGTTATTTCAGAATATTCCAGATTAACCGTGATTACCAGGACATGCTCGTAGTAATTCTGCATCCATGTACTGCAAGCAGATAAAGTGCATGACTTCATCATGTATTATTTCTATCCTAATTTCGTAATACGATCATTCGCTGTAGGTATTCTTTGGTGCGTTTCGTTCATGTCTGTGTATTTTAATTTTGCCTGTATTCTTTTCACTAAGTTTTTCTCATTTGTTTGAAGAATGAGCCTTTTCTGTGATTCAAACACATTTGGCTTGGTAAAAACTGAGTGAAAGTTCATGATGTACTACTCGGACTTCGCTTTCCTTTATCTTATATTTCCTTCGGTTCATGGTGGAAAACTAAGAGTCTGTTTTCATTTCGTGATACCCTTGATGTTTGTAACCTCTATTATTGAGTACAAGAACGATCTTTACCGAATTTTGTTCTTCCTAAATCAGAACGCGATCTATAGGAAAGCACCAAATTTTTTTGGAAAATAACACCGCAAAGATACCATTCTATCAAAATTGTAGAACCGGGAATTGTCTTCATCAGTCAGTTAAAACCAATTACTGCTTGAAACAGCTTTCAGCTACTCAATCGGTGATTTAATTTACTAACTAATGAGATTTCAAGTTTTACAGTGAACTTTCAAACAGTTTGATAGGTTTCAAACGCTTACGTTAATTGTGAAAGTGTTTAATATTCGAGGGATATTGAACCATAGATTATATGTACATTGCCTTTTGAAGGTTTAAAACATCCTATATTATAAACATTTTGCTGGAGAATGACTACTATGTTCTTCTTAAATGTCTATAATATATTATTACCTTGCTCATGCACAATAACATAATATATGCAGTTACTTTAAATCCGCCCGAGTCCGAAAGTTTCCTTGGGTACATGACGAAGCACAAGTCCGTGAAGGAACTAACAATTTAAAGATAAGTAAAGTGAAAGGTTGATTTTAGGTCGTGTTAACATCCTGTACGGTAATCCGAACAGTGTATTTACTAATTACTTTCGGTTAAAATAACATATTCAAGAAAGAAGGAATTAATTGTAATACTGAACACGTAAAAATAAATAAATTAACAAGTACGCAAGAGCTATCAACTTTTCACAGTATTTGCTTTTTACATGAGTTTAGTTATGGTTCAATGGCAATGGTGATTGTTCCAAATAATTTGACAGGAATCTAGTGATCTTCGTTTCTTGGTTTTTATACCAACTGCTGTGTTAAACTTTCACTATATTGAGATGTCCTAAATTCCTTACATACGAAGAGTGGAACAGAATATTGCATTTGCTGATGTTCTGTATGTCACATTTAGGACACACTGAGAAAGCACTGGAGAGTGATATTAAAACTTCTCAGGTCTTTCTCTGTGTTACCTAAAATGTGGTCAAATCGCCGAGATCTCTAAGAGGCCGATGACCTGTACCACGCTCACTTAAATGAAATGCTATATAATTAATTTCAGTGAAAGTGGAATGTTCTTGCCCTTAAATTGAAACTTATTAAGCAGCCTATCGGCCTATTACGTGAAAGAAGGTGTGTTTTGCATGTGAGACATCTGGGTAAGTTCAGGTATTGGCAGTAGAGAATATGTAAGTGGAATATGCATAATCAAATATGAGTGTTTCCCATGAAATGGAAACCGCCACCATCTCTCTGGCGGGGATTCCCGTGTAATTAATTTTTATGCCTTAATCGCCACATTTTAATTTCCATGGCTGAAAGTGAAGAATGATGTCTAGCTAAAAAGTAAAAGTGTTGAAGAGTAAAGTATTCGTTTATATGTATTTTACTGGTCGGTAAATTATTAGGATATGCGGTGGCTTTTTTTCGTAAGATTTTACAATGGGCCTTTATTTTGCTTTTTGGCGAAAAAATACACAAATGTGACTATAATTCCTACGTATCTGAAGATCATATGCCCCGATGATGAAGCCCAGCCGAATGGCAAAGGATCATGTAGCTTTGAAGACTATAAGGGTGAATGTTGATGATATATTGCCCCATTTGCTGTACATATTTTTAGTACCTATGATAAGTTTCATATTTCCTCTACTCTATAGGTTGCTCATGCACAGAATGATAATATGCAGTTACTTTAAATCCTCTCTGGAATCTCTTACTCTAATGATGTTCCATTGAGATTTAGGCTAACCCTTATTTTGTAACATGCTCGCGATGTTGCATACAAGTAATGCAAACAGATTAAGTGCATGACTTCATCATCTCTTGTTTCTATTCAGTTCCCTTAATCCGATTTTTCGCTGTAGGTATTCATAGGTGCTTTTTGATATTATCTGTGCATTCGATTTAGCTATTTTTATGTTTTTCTCACAGTTTTCCTCATTTGTTTGAAGAATAAGCCTTTTATGTGAGTCTAACATATTTGTCATAGTAAAAACTGAATGAAATACCACTAAATACTACTCGGACTTTGCTTGCCCTATTCTAATATGTCCTTCGGTTCATGGTGGGAAGATAAGAGTCAGTTTTCATTTCGTGATACCCTTGATTACAACCTAACCTATTACAACCTTTGTAACCTCTATTATGGAGTACAAGAACGATCTTTAACGCATTTTGTTCTTCCTAAATCAGAACGCGATCTATAGGAAAGCATTAGTTTGTTCTGGAAAACAACAATGCAAAGATACCATTCTTTCAAAATAGAAGAAACGAAAATTGTGTTTATCAGTCAGTTATAACCAATTACTGCTTGAAACTGCTTTTAGCTACTCAATTTGTCATCTAATATGCAAACAAATGAGATTTCAAGTTTTACAGTGTACTTTCAAACAGTTTGATAGGTGACATACGCTTGTGTTAATTGTGAAAGAGTGTTTAATATTCGAGGGATATTGAACCATATATTAGATGTAAATTGGTTTTTGAAGGTTTAAAAAAACCTATATTATAAACGTTTTGGTAGAGCATAACTGCTATGTTCTTTATAAATGTCATTAATATTTATAGGTTGCTCAAGCAAAGATACGTTATATATGCAGTTACTTTAAATCCGCCCAAGTCGGAAAGTTTCTTTGGGTACATGACGAAGCACAAGTCCGTGAAGGAACTAACAATTTTAAGATGAGTAAAGTGAAAGGTAGATTTTAGGTCGTGTTAACATCCTGCACGGTCATCCAAACAGTGTAGATACTAATTATTTCCGGGTTAAATCAAATATTTTAGAAATAAGGAATCAATTGAAATCCTGAGCACGTAAAAATAAAAAATTAACAAATACGCATGAGCAATAAACTATTCACAGTATTTGCCCATCTCACCTCTCAATGTAGATTAAAATTTTGTATTATTATGAGTGTAATTATGCCTACATTAGCTTACAAGTCATTTTTTAATTTGTACGAACAGTTGTAAACAAATATTGTCGAAATAGTCCCTATATTTAAAAGACCTCAATTTATCTTGCAGGTAATGGAACGAAAAGCTAGAGATGATATTTTGATGGAATGATTTCTGACAATGAAGAGCCTTTGCAAAGAATGTCTCACAGATAATAAAATAACGGAAAATTCAGTTATGAATACCGAGTGAAGTAAGTGATACGAAACTATTACTATGTATTTCGTTGTCAATTAATAATTCTTGGCCCTTGTAGAATCTTCTCTAACTGATTGGCGTTCCATATTTGATAACGACTGTCCAAGATGCACTTTCTACTTAAGAAACCTAAATTTTAGTTGTTATTTTTTGAAGCATGCATTTAAGTATTTGAAACTTTTGAAAATTATTTACCGTGAAACTATATATTTAGAAAAAGATTTCAGTGTTTGTTACTATTCATAATATAATTTAAAATAATTCCCACAATGTTGAGTATATGAACGTTCTTTTATTTGTATGATGATTGCCTTCTCTTTTTTATTGCGACTTAGTTTCAGGGTTGCTGTGTCTACTCATGTCTTTATCCGAGATATGCGGCAATAAAACGAGGTCTTGTGCAATGCTGGGCGAGTAGACTTCCTCTGCATCCAGTGTGATTTTACAAAAGCACTGGATGCATTGGGAGTCAATTCGACCATGCCATGCAAACGTCGAGAATACGGAAGAGCAGAAAATTACCTCAATGATTCTACTGAATTCCAGGCAAACCAATTTGCACTCTTCGCAAATATTTCTTTGATTTTTTTTAAGGGTCTTCCTCAATTTGCCATTCAACTTCTGGCAACCGTTAGGCTTGAGTCTGACTTATGGAGCGCAAGATTTTTCTTTTAATCGCATTTCGTTATTCATAAGTCATAATGCGATTCTTACGATAGCATCAAATGTGTCATGAAAACATCGCCGCAAGGAGATCATTCGAAAGGTGGATAATGAAAACGATAAAATCTTCATGGGTCAAATATGAAAAATAACTGCTGGAAACATGTAGGAATTAAATCTGGGATTTCGTTTTAGAAAAATGTTTATCCCGTGATTGCGATTGCTTGAACTGGTGTTTTATGATTAAAATTATCATATTGATCATTCAATTCGGTGTTTGGTTTTCATTTGTTCTTAATTATGCTATCTAAGAAAACTTCATATTTTGCAGTGTACACTCAAACGCCTTGATGGGTGCTGCACATTTGTGTTTATTGCGAAGGAATGTTTACAAATCGCTGAAGGTTGAATCATAGAGTAGCCTTACTTCGGAATTCGCTGATATTGAATGTGAATAAGCGTGTGTTCTCAATTTCTTGGAGTCAAATTGATGTGCATTTACGCAAAATGAAATTTATATTATGAAATAATTTATATTTAAGTAAGACGAGCCAAAAGGGAGCCATTTATAGTTAAAATGATCGCGTTTTTCAAATGGGGATCAATCGTGAGCCTAACAAATTAATGTGAAATGGCAATGATGAATTATGCACTAATGAATGAGAAAGTGTTTAGTCTTAATTAATTTTACATTTTTCCGATCGGTCAATTGCTCGAATATGCGTTTTTTTATTCGCCAATTTTAATTGCCAAGAAAAGGTATGGAAAACATTCAATAAACTTAATATACAACATCATATTAAAAATTCATAGTCCTTATGCAGGGGATTTCAGAAAGCGTAAAGATGCCTTGAGATACTAAGGAGTTAAAAATATTAAAATGGAAGGATGGCAATAATAAAAATGTTCACATCAGTTATATCATGGAAATTATCATCAAACAATTCATATTATCGTGTACTATTCCTTTGCGAAGAACAGTTTAAATTATATTTTTCAAAAATAAAATTCAATCGAATACGGATTTCCACGGTGATGATAAAAATATCTGAAAGATATTTGAAACTGAAAAAAATACGTCAGTCTGAGTGGAAAACCATGTGTAGCAAATACGTAGTCATATATTACAGGAATTTGCAGTTTCCTATTTTTGAAGGTTTTTTTTACTCATTTATATATGTAACTCAATTATGTTTATGATCGCTTTCCATTCCTTGGGCTAAAGGTTAAGGAGCATTTGTAAAAATTAAAAGGTAATATTGATATTATTTGACCTACTGTATAAAGAAAACGTTTCCGCTGCTGTATTATTTATTTTATTTTTATAGGCAAAGGAGCATGAATCCTAAAATACTTTATATCTTGCAAGAACAATTTTACACTGACCTAGGACTAACACTTCGCTCAACGCCTCTGCAGCTGCTCGCGGGGCAGTCTGCTGCCTTAGATTCCTTATATATTTGATTTAAAAAATGTTTCGTATATCATTCTAGTTGTTGAAAGCTCTTCAGTCTGTCTTCAATATGCGGTAGCTTTTTTTTGAAATATTTTACTATGCCACTTTATTTAGCTTTGTAGATCCAAAATAGAATAAGTGATGATACATAACTTAAAAATAGTGACAACATACTGGAATACCTATGCACATATAATAAAGCTAACCTGAATAACATAGGACAATGCAAGTTTGAAGAAAAAAAATGTAAGTATAAAGTTCGTATTTCCGCATGTTTTGTTTGTAGGATAAGAAGTATAAGTAGATATGTAGTATGGCATACGTTAGTTTAGTATATATTTTTGCATGTTTTTAATATTAGTGGAAAATTTTTAATGCATTCTATTTAGGGTTTCCAAATACTGGCATATGTCTAAAATAGTAATAAGGCTTTAAGGAAAATAATCTTTCGGAAGTAAAAGGAACAAAATCTTTTTATGAAAAAGGATAACACAACTCAGCCTAGAAACTTAAATAGAATGCCCGCTCAATAAGAATGTATATTTCACGTACGAAGCGCGATGATATTGAAATAAAAGACGTATGCTTAGAAAACCGAGCAGAGTGAGTGTCAATTATTCATTATAGTATTGTTCAGTAATATAAGTTTTTATATTCCTTCGCTTTGTTCACGTTTCTTGTTGTAACATGTAACTTTGATTGTTGTAACTTTGATTTTGATGTGATGCCGGAGTTGTAGCATTATACCTGAATGTGTCAGTAATGGAAGTTCTTTTTACTTGACAATTAAGCAATATACATTTAAAATATGATTCCATGGCTATGTTGAGGGTTGAAAATAAATTCGACAGGAATCTAGAGCTCTTCGTTTTTTCGTTTTTATAATTACTGCTTTACTAAACTTTCACTAAATTGAGATGTCCTAAACACCTTACATACGACGAGTGGAAGATAATATTGCATTTGCTTATGTTCTGTGTGTCACATCTAGGAAGCGCAGAGAAAGAACCTGAGAGTGATATTAACACTTCTTAGGTCTTCCTCTGTGTTACTTAAAATGTGGTTAATTCGCCGAGATCTCTAAGAGGCCGATGACCTGTACCACGCTCATTTAGATGTAATGCTATATATAATAAGTTTCTGTGAAAGTGCAATGTTTATGCGATAAAATTGAAACTTATTCAGCAGCCTATCACGTAAAAGAACATTGTGGATTTGCATGTCAGACAACTGGCAAAGTTCATGTAGTAGCACAAGAGAATATGTGAGTGGAATATTCATAAGCAAATATAAGTTTCCCCTGAAATCGAAACCGCCACCGTCTCTCTGGCGAGGATTCCCGTGTAATTTATGTCTAAGTTTTAATCGCCACATTTTCATTTCCATGGCTGAAAACAAAGAATAATATTTAGCTAAAATGTAAAAGTATTGAAGAGTAAAGTATTCATTAATATGTATTTTACTGGTCAGTAAATAATTAGGATATGCGGTCGCTTTTTTTCGTAAGATTATACACTGGCCCTTTATTTTGCTTTTTTGGTGAAAAAATACAGAAAATGGTGTTGAAAAATATGAGATTAATTACTACGTATCTGAAGATCCTATGCACCGATTATGAAGCCCAATTGAATGACAAAGTTCCATGCAGCTTTGAAGACGATATGGGTAAATTTTGATGATATATTGCCCCCTTTGCTGTAATATTTTAACTACCTAAGATAAGTTTCGTGTTTCCGCTGCTCTTGATTTCTCTTTAAGGAAAAAAAGATTAAAACACAGAAATAAATCCTCTCTGGAATGTCTTACTATACTGATATTTCAGAATATTCCAGATTAACCGTGATTACCAGTACATGCTCGTAGTAATTCTGCATCCATGTACTTCAAGCAGATAAAGTGCATGACTTCATCATGTATTATTTCTATCCTAATTTATTAATACGATCATTCGCTGTAGGCATTCTTTGGTGCGTTTCGTTAATGTCTGTGTATTTTAATTTTGCCTGTATTCTTTTCACTAAGTTTTTCTCATTTGTTTGAAGAATGAGCCTTTTCTGTGATTCAAACACATTTGGCTTGGTAAAAACTGAGTGAAAGTTCATGATGTACTACTCGGACTTCGCTTTCCTTTATCTTATATGTCCTTCGCTTCATGGTGGAAAAATAAGAGTCTGTTTTCATTTCGTGATACCCTTGATGTTTGTAACCTCAATTATGGAGTACAAGAACGATCTTTACCAAATTGTGTTCTTCCTAAATCAGAACGCGATCTATAGGAATGCATCAAATTTTGTTGGAAAATAACACCGCAAAGATACCATTCTATCAAAATTGAAGAACCGGGAATTGTCCTCATCAGTCAGTTAAAACCAATTACTGCTTGAAACAGCTTTCAGCTACTCAATCGGTGATTTAATATGCTAACTAATGAGATTTCAATTTTACAGTGAACTTTCAAACAGTTTGATAGGTGACATACGCTTGCGTTAATTGTGAAAGAGTGTTTAATATTCGAGGGATATTGAACCATAGATTCGATGTACATTGCTTTTTGAAGGTCTAAAAAAAGCTATATTATAAACATTTTGGTAGAGCATGACTGCTATGTTGTTCTTAAATGTCATTAATATTATTAGGTTGCTCATGCACATAAACATAATATATGCAGTTACTTTAAATCCGCACGAGTCCGAAAGTCTCCTTGGGTACATAGTGAAGCACAAGTCCGTTAAGGAAATAACAATTTTAAGATGAGTAAAGTGAAAGGTTGATTTTAGGTCGTGTTAACATCCTGCACGGTAATCCGAACAGTGTAGATACTAATTATTTTCGGTAATAATACCATATTCAAGAAAGAAGGAATTAATTGTAATACTGAGCAAGTAAAAATAAAAAAATTAACAATAACGCAAGAGCTATCAACTTTTCACAGCATTTGCTTTTTACAGGAGTTAAGTTATGGATCCATGGCTACGGTGATTGTTCTAAATAGTTCGACAGGAATCAAGTGCTACTCGTTTTTTTTTTGTTTTTATACTAAGTGCTTTATTAAACTATTACCTAAATACCTTACATACGAAGAGTGGAAGAGAATATTGCATTTGCTGATGTTCTGTTTGTCACATTTAGGACACACTGAGAAAGCACTGGAGAGTGATATTAAAACTTCTCAGGACTTCCTCTGTGTTACCTAAAATGTAGTCAAATCGCCGAGATCTCTAAGAGGCCGATGGGCTGTACCGCGCTCATTTAAATGAAATGCAATATAATAAATTTCAGTATAAGTGCAATGTTCATGCCTTAAAATTGAAACTTATTAATCAGCCTATCTGCCTATCACGTGAAAGAGGGTGTGGATTTGCATGTCAGACATCTGGCTAAGATCATGTAATGGCACAAGAGAATATGTGAATGGAATATGCATAAGCAAATATGAGTCTTTCCATTGAGATGGAAACCGCCACCATCTCTCTGGCGGGGATTCCCGTGTAATTTATGTTTATGTCTTAATCGCCACATTTTAATTTCCATGGCTGAATGTGAAGAATGATTTCTAGCTAAAAAGTAAAAGTGTTGAAGAGTAAAGTATTCATTTATATGTATGTTACTGGTCGGTAAATTATTAGGATATGCGGTGGCTTTTTTTCGTATGATTTTTCTATAGGCCTTTATTTTGCTTTCCTGGCGAAAAAATACACAACATGTCGTTGCGAAATGTGACTATAATTCCTTCGTATCTGAAGATCTATGTATCTGAAGATCTAGGTATTCATAGGTGCGTTTCGATATATTCTGTGCATTCGATTTTGCTAATTAATGTTTTTCTCACAGTTTTCCTCATTTGTTTGAAGAATAAGCATTTGATGTGAATCTAACATATTTGGCTTGGTAAAAACTGAATGAATTACTACAATTTCCTCCTGGGATTTCGTTTTCGTTTATCATGTATGTCCTTCGGTTCATAATGGGAAGTTAAGAGTCAGTTTTCATTTCGTGATACCCTTGATGGTTGTAACATTTTTTATGGAGTACAAGAACGATCTTTAACCCATTTTTTTCTTCCTAAGTCAGAACGCGGTCAATAGGAAAGCATCAAATTTGTGAGGAAAACAACACCGCAAAGATATTATTTTATCGAAAATGAAAAAAAGGGAACTTTCTTCATCAGTCAGTTACAATCAATTACTGCTTGAAAAAGCTTTTAGCTACTCAATCGGTCATTTAATATGCTAACTAATGAGATTTCATGTTTTACAGTGTACTTTCAAACAGCTTGATTGTTGACATACGCTTGCGTTAATTGTAAAAGAATTTTTAATATTCGCGGGATATTTAACCATAGATTCGACGGACATTGGTAAGTGAAGGTTTAAAAAAACCTATATTACAAACATTTTGGTAGAGCATGAGTGCTAAGTTTTTCTTGAATTTCATTAATATTATTGGGTTGCTCATGCACAGAACAACAAATGCAGTTACTTTAAATCCGCCCGAGTCCGAAAGTTGCCTTGGGTACATGACGAAGCACAAGTCCGTGAAGGAAATATCAATTTTAAGATAGTTATGGTTAAAGTGTGATTTTAGTTCGTATTAAAATCCTTCACGGTCATCCGAACAGAATCCATCATTTCTTTTCGGTTAAAATCAAATATTTTAGAATGGAGAAATCAATTGAAATCCTGAGCACGTAAAAATAAAAAAATAACAAAAACGCAGAGTTATAAACTATTCTCAGTATTTGCCCATCTCACCTCTCTATATAGATTAAAATTTATTATTATTTTGAGTGTTATTATGCCTACATTAGCTTACAATTCATTTTCCAATAGGTACGAACAATGGTAAACAAATATTGTCGAAATAGTCCCTATATTTAAAAGACCTCAATTTATCTTGCAGTCAATTGAACGAAAAGCTAGAGATGATATTTTGATAGAATGATTTCTGACAGTGAAGACCCTTTGCAAAGAATGTCTCACAGATAATAAAATAACGGAAAATTCAGTTATGAATACCGAGTGAAGTAAGTGATACGAAACTATTACTATGTATTTCGTTGTCAATTAATAATTCTTGGCCCTTGTAGAATCTTCTCTAACTGATTGGCGTTCCATATTTGATAACGACTGTCCAAGATGCACTTTCTACTTAAGAAACCTAAATTTTAGTTATTTTTTGAAGCATGCATTTAAGTATTTGAAACTTTTGAAAATTATTTAAAGTGAAACTATATATTTAGAAAAAGATTTCAGTGTTTGTTACTATTCATAATATAATTTAAAATAATTCCCACAATGTTGAGTATATGAACGTTCTTTTATTTGTATGATGATTGCCTTCTCTTTTTTATTGCGACTTAGTTTCAGGGTTGCTGTGTCTACTCATGTCTTTATCCGAGATATGCGGCAATAAAACGAGGTCTCGTGCAATGCTGGGCGAGTAGACTTCCTCTGCATCCAGTGTGATTTTACAAAAGCACTGGATGCATTGGGAGTCAACTCGACCATGCCATGCAAACGTCGAGAATACGGAAGAGCAGAAAATTACCTCAATGATTCTACTGCATTCCAGGAAAACCAATTTGCACTCTTCGCAAAGATTTCTTAGATTTTTTTTAAGGGTCTTCCTCAATTTGCCATTCAACTTCTGGCAACCGTTAGCCTCGAGTCTCACTTATGGAGTGCGAGAACATTCTTTTAAACGCTTTTCGTGATTCATAAGTCAGAATGCGATTCTTACGAAAGCATCAAATGTGTCTTGAAAACATTGTCGCTAGGAGATTATTATAAAGGTGGATAAAGAAAATGATAAAAATCTTCATTGGTCAAATATTAAAAATAACTGCTGAAAACATGTATCAATTAAATCTGGGATTTCGGTTTAGTATTATGTTTATCCCGTGATTGCGATTGCTTGAACTGGTGTTTTATGATTAATATCATTTTATTGATCATTCAATTCGGTCTTTGGTTTTCATTTGTTCTTAATTATGCTATCTAAGATAACTTCATATTTTGCAGTGTACACTCAAACGCCTTGATGGGTGCTGCACATTTGTGTTTATTGCGAAGGAATGTTTACAAATCGCTGAAGGTTGAATCATAGAGTAGCCTTACTTCGGAATTCGCTGATATTGAATGTGAATAAGCGTGT
This sequence comes from Pyrrhosoma nymphula, assembly GCA_963573305.1. Classification (NCBI taxonomy): domain Eukaryota; kingdom Metazoa; phylum Arthropoda; class Insecta; order Odonata; family Coenagrionidae; genus Pyrrhosoma; species Pyrrhosoma nymphula. The sequence goes on along the minus strand of OY754332.1, from coordinate 94,994,790 downwards.
GTTCTCAATTTTTTGGAGTCAAATTGATGTGCATTTACGCAAAATGAAATTTATATTATAAAATAATTTATATTTAAGTATGACGAGCCAAAAAGGAGCCATTTAAAGTTAAAATGATCGCGTTTTTCAACTGGAGATCAATCGTGAGCCTAACAAATTAATGTGAAATGGCAATGATGAATAATGCACTAATGAATGAGAAAGTGTTTAGTCTTAATTAATTCTACATTTTTCCGATCGGTCAATTGCTCGAATATGCGTTTTTTTATTCCCCAATTTTTATTGCCAAGAAAAGGTGTGGAAAACATTCAATATACTTATTATACAGCAAAGTCAAAATTATAAAAGTCATAGTCCCTATGCAGGGGATGTCAGAAAGCGTAAAATTGCCTTGAGATACTAAGGAGTGAAAAATATTAAAATGGAAGGATGGCAATAAAGAAAAATGTTTACATCAGTTAGATCAAGGAAATTATCATCAAACATTTATTATAGTGTACTATTCCTTTTCGAAGAACAATTTAAATTATATTTTTCAAAAATAAAATTCAATCGAAGACGGATTCCCACGGTGATGATAAAAATATCTGAAAGATATTTCAAACTGAAGTAAATACGTCCGTCTGAGTGGAAATCTATGTGTAGAAAATCCGTAGTCTAATATAACAGGCATGAAGTATAAATCGCTCCAACTGAGTGGGTAATAGTTTTGTTTAAACTTATAATTTTAAGTAGGTTGTATTATGGATAAACATACTGCATCGTTTTATAAGCTTAATTCCTAAATATTGATGTTTATTGGGGATAAATGAAATTTCTAAGACTTAAATTTTATTTCAAGGAAGTGGAATGCAAAAGTGTGACTTGAGAACCTAAGAAGATTGCATTTTTAAAGTGAATATCATCAGTGCACCTTAGTATTTCTTGGGCGACGACAGTGAAGGACTATGCAGTAATTAAGACAAAGTCGTGCAAGTGTTAACTATTTTATAAGGTATATATTCTGATAAGTGAATTCCTTTAATATGAGGTCTTATTTTCTTATGTTTTATGGTCCTATATTTGGTTTATATATATATATATATGTATATGTTGTCGGAAGCGATGCAAGTAATCCCATTAATCATCGTGTTTACATGCTCTTTGGACAGTAATTCATATTGAGTCGCGGTATGGCGGATGAATAGACATTCAGCTGTTAAATTTTAGGTACTGCTGAAATCCTGTAACGGTCAGCAATCCATTGCCTTGCGGTCAAAATTCTAAATATATATTTTTAATGTGCGCATCAGTTTTTAAGGATTAATGTACAATTTTATGGTAAAAACATACTAAAAGTAATACCGATTTTTAATTTTATGTGTAAGAAGTCTCTGAATCTTGAGGAGCCTACTTTCGTTTTTAGCTCTAGGAAAGCACTTTTTGCCCGACAAAGTAGCTGATTGCTCTTCTTTTGGAATATTAGTAATATTAGTTAAAAAATCGACTTTAAAAAAAGATATTTAACCTGTGATATATTTAATTTACAATTATTGTGATTTAAGATCGATGGTTGATATACACAATCATCGTTTGTTTAAAAAATATAATTTGTGGCATAATGGGGAAACGTAATAAGAACGTTGCTTGGCTAGAAATATTTTTTACGCTTTTATAGAATATAAAAAGTTATGATCTACTTTGCGAAAATCAAGAGCAAAATTCACTTGAAATGGATTCCCTCGATGATGATAAGTTTGTCGAAATGAGCATCGAATATGATAAAAGTTTTACTTCTGAGAGGGAAACCATTGGATTAAAAACCATTGCGGGGAGCGTAATTGACAAAAATCCCTATCCGCCGCCCATTTAAATTCTTGAGTTTCTTCATAATCTAACATTATCTTTATTTCAGCATTACATGTAAATGTTAGAATTTTTTAACGTCTTAAATTGCGATAGGCAATTCATTTATGCCTTTTTATCAGGTAATCAATATTTGGGATAGGCGGTCGTTTACCATTTTATTTTTAATGAACCTTTGTTTTGCTTTCTCGTGAAAAAAAGATGAAATTTTGTTTCTAAACTTAACCAAAATGTATCTGATAATCCTTTAAAGGAGCCAAATGAAACGGCAAACAACGGCTTTGTAGAGTTGCATAAGTGTTAAATGTATAATAATGCACGTTTATAAGTAGGTTTAGTGGCATAAGTTTTGTAGTTCGTTCTTGTGGTTTTCATTTACTGTTTCAGTTTTCCTTAGTGAGTTAGAAATTAAGGACTTGGCAGGTATAAAGACGAAATGTGTTATTTTCTGTACTTAAAGTTGTGATAATAGCTCGATAATTCGTTCACTTCGCTCTAGACGTTTTGCAAAGTACCTCGATATTAATTTATAAGTACAAGGAGCATGATTAACATAGTAAACTGATTATTGTAAAAAAATATACGAGGCATGAACCTAGGTTCTAAACTAAAGGAAAGGAAGTCAGAGTGCGTTTATTTTAATGGTGATTATTTCGCTCTCTTTGAATGGGAAGCAGTTATATTTTCATCACATATTTATGGCGGGCATATTTTTGGGAGTAAATAAAATGCTCTTTTTTATTATTTTAAGTCCATAACATTGACTTAAATCTGTGTTATATGCAATCATATAGTCGGACATAATTTATTTTCAAGGAAGAGGAGCGCAATAGATAGACTTGAAGACGTAAAAAGATCGCGATATTAAACTGAAGAACATTGGTTCACCAAGCATTAAATGAGATAGCAATGATGGACAATACTGTATTGAAGATCATGTCATATACGTGTATACCCATTACCGTACGTATTTTGTTTTAACTGTACATTTTTTCTTTCGGTAAATAGTAATGCATTAATTTATTTTGTCTTCGTTTAGTTTCCATCAATGAAAAATAAGCAAGGGAAGCACACTGAATTGTTTTACCTATCGCTTTTCCTTTTTAACATACATATGAATCAAAAGCTTCAGTAGAGGAATGTCAATACCATATATATTTTGTGCAAAGGCTAGGCAGTTATATAGCTTATAACACACAATACTAAGGATTCGACCAACGTTTTTCCCTAAATACTTGTTGCTTGACGTACTATCTTACGAATCTGGATATTTGACTCATTAAGAAGTATTTACGGGTTAAATAATTGCTTTTCTATATCACTTTGATGCATAATATTCATTCCTTGGAGAAACTCCAACAAGACAAATGTAATCTCTGTTGTCTCGGGCGTAACTTTATGGAATTTTCTTAGCATATTGAATGAGAAGCAGTAACTTTGTAATTCCACAAGTTTCTACGTAAGTTTGGACGAAGAACGTCATCATCAGGTGATAATGACGTGCTACGTCAAAACCTAGGTCGTTTCCAATAAATACATGTGGAGTTACAAAGTTACAGCTTCTCATTCAATAAGAAAAATGAAACTTCAAAATGAAACACCCGACAAAATAACCTTAAGACTATTTTAGGAATCCTAAAATATTTCCCTAGTTCCTTCGCTTTGCCGCTGTTGCATTTTCCACTTATTTTAACTTCTTTTCATTGACATATACTTAATGGTAGAAACTATATTTTAGAACATTTTTTTATCGTTTCGCTGTGATAAACATAACAATTGATACTTGATATTTTTTAAAAACAATAAATCTGGCATAAGCTTCATAAATTTTTACTTAGCGCTGCGAAATAGTTTTTTTTACATGTTTGTAGAATGCAAAGAATTATTATGCAAAGAGTAGTGAAAATCAAGAGAATAATCCAATCGAGATGTTTTCCCACATTGATGATGAGTTTAATGGGATAAATATCCATTATGGTTACATTTTGACTCGTGAGTGGGAAATCGTAAACTTCAGTTGAAAACAGATGCAATATTTTTCACTAGTTGAGTTCACTCGTAATATTTGGTATCCCTCGTTGCATAATATTTATTATAGACTTCCGTTTAATGTGAAAATCATATTTTATTTCTAAGATGTTATATAAGGTTACAATGGGCAGTTTGGTGTCATTAGTTAGGTGTTAAATATTCATAAGAATTGATGGTAATTAAAGTCGTAACCAAATAGGCTTGTTTTTATTCACAAGGCAGAAGAAGAGCGGAATAGCCATACAAAATAATACTTATCAACTATGAAGAGCCCTTGCACTCCTGAAGTAGATTAACTACGAGATGGTAATGAAAGAAATGCAGCTATATGGTATTGAAAAGTTAAGTAGTCATTGATTTTTATGTTACTATTCGGCATGTAATTTATATATGCGGTCACTTTAATTTGAAATATTTTACTATGCCACTTTATTTTGCTTTCTAGCTCCAAAATAAGTGATGATACATAACTTAAAAAAATTGACAACATACTGGAAGATCCTATGCACATATAATGAAGCTAACCTGAATGACATAGGACAATGCAAGTTTGAAGAAAAAAATGTAAGTGTTAAGTTCGTATTACCGCATGTTTTCTTAGTAGGATAAGAAATATAAGTAAATAGGTTGTATAGCATAGGTTAGTTAAGTATATTTTTTTTGCATGTTTTTAATATTAGTGGAAAATTTTTAATGCATTCTATTTAGTGATTCCAATTACTGGCATTAGTCTAAAATAGTAATAAGGATTTTAGGAAAATAAACTTTCGCAACCATAAGGAACAAAATCTTTTTATGATAAAAGATAACACAACTCAGCCTAGAAACTTAAATAGAATGCCCTCTCAATAACAATGCATATTTCACGTACGAAGCGCGATGATATTGAAATAAAGGACGTATGGTAAGAAAACCGAGCGGAGTGAGTGTCAATTATTTATTATTGTATTCTTCAGTTGTCTGAAAATTGCTTTTATACTCCTTCGCTTTGATCACGTTTCTTGTTGTAACATGTAACTTTGATTGTTGTAACTTGGATTTTGATGTGTTGCCGGAAGTGTAGCATTATACCTGAATGTGTCAGTAATGGAAGTTCTTTTTACTTGACAATTATGCAATATACAGTTAATATATGATTCCATGTCTATGGTGATGGTTGAAAACAAATTCGACAGGAATCTAGTGCTCTTCGTTTTTTGTTTTTAAACTTACTGTTTTATTAAACTTTCACTTAATTGAGATGTCCTAAAATAAAGGACGTATGTCAAGAAAACCGAGCAGATTGAGTGTCCATTATTCATTATTTTATTCTTCAGTTGTCACTAAATTGAGATGTCCTCTTGCTTAATTAAATAACCTTACATACGACGAGTGGAAGATAATATTGCATTTGCTTATGTTCTGTGTGTCACATCTAGGAAGCACAGAGAAAGAACCTGAGAGTGATATTAACACTTCTTAGGTCTTCCTCTGTGTTACTTAAAATGTGGTTAATTCGCCGAGATCTCTAAGAGGCCGATGACCTGAACCGCGCTATTTAGATTTAATGCTTTATAATAAATGTCTGTGAAAGTGCAATGTTCATGTCTTAAAATTGAAACTTCTTCAGCAGCCTTTCACATAAAAGAACATTGTGGATTTGCATGTCAGACAACTGGCAAATTTCATGTAAAGGCACAAGATAAGATGTGAATGGAATAAACATAAGCTAATAAAAGTTTCCCCTGAAATCGAATCCACCACCTTCTCTCTGGCGGGGATTCCAGTGTGATTTATGTTTGTTTTAATCGCCACGTTTTAATTTCCATGGCTGAAAACTAAGAATACTATTTAGTTAAAAAGTAAAAGTATTGAAGAGTAAAGTATTCATTGATATGTATTTTACTGGTCGGTAAATAATTAGGATATGCGGTCGCATTTTTTCGTAAGATTATACACTGGCCCTTAATTTTTTTTTTTGGCGAAAAAATACAGAACATGGTGTTGAAAAATATGAGATTAATTACTACGCATCTGCAGATCCTATGCACCGATGATGAAGCCCAATTGAATGACAAAGTTTCATGCAGCTTTGAAGACGATAAGGGTAAATTTTGATGATATATTGCCCCATTTGCTGTACATATTTTAAATACCTAAGATAAGTTTTGTTTTTCCGCTGCTCTTGATTTCTCTTTAAGGAAAGGAAGATTAACACAGAAATAAATCCTCTCTGGAATGTCTTACTATACTGATATTTCAGAATATTCCAGATTAACCGTGATTACCAGGACATGCTCGTAGTAATTCTGCATCCATGTACTGCAAGCAGATAAAGTGCATGTGATTCAAACACATTTAGCTTGGTAAAAACTGAGTGAGTGAAAGCTCATGATGTACTACTCGGACTTCGCTTTCCTTTATCTTATATGTCCTTCGGTTCATGGTGGAAAAATAAGTCTGTTTTCATTTCGCGATACCCTTGATGGTTGTAACCACTATTATGGAGTACAAGAACGATCTTTAACGCATTTTGTTCTTCCTAAGTCAGAACGCGATCTATAGGAGAGCATCAAATTTGTTTGGAAAATAACACCATAAGGATACCATTCTATCAAAATTGAAGAAACGGGAATTGTCTTCATCAGTCAGTTAAAACCAATTACTGCTTGAACAGCTTTCAGCTACTCAATCGGTCATTTATAATGCTAAGTAATGAGACTTCAAGTTTTAAAGTGAACTTTCAAACAGTTTGATAGGTGACATACGCTTGCGTTAATTGTGAAAGAGTGTTTAATATCACAGGGATATTGAAACATAGATTCGATGTACATTGCTTTTTGAAGGTCTAAAAAAAGCTATATTATAAACATTTTGGTAGAGCATGACTGCTATTTTGTTCTTAAATGTCATTAATATTATTAGGTTGCTCATGCACATAAACATAATATATGCAGTTACTTTAAATCCGCACGAGTCCGAAAGTTTCCTTGGGTACATAGTGAAGCACAAGTCCGTGAAGGAAATATCAATTTTAAGATGAGTAAAGTGAAAGGTTGATTTTAGGTCGTGTTAACATCCTGCACGGTAATCCGAACAGTGTAGATACTAATTATTTTCGGTAAAAATAACATATTCTAGAAAGAAGGAATTAATTGTAATACTGAGCAAGTAAAAATAAAAAAATTAACAAAAACGCAAGAGCTATCAACTTTTCACAGCATTTGCTTTTTACAGGAGTTAAGTTATGGATCCATGGCTACGGTTATTGTTCTAAATAGTTCGACAGGAATCTAGTGCTCCTCGTTTTTTTGTTTTTATACTAAGTGCTTTATTAAACTATTACCTAAATACCTTACATACGAAGAGTGGAAGAGAATATTATATTTGCTGATGTTCTGTGTGTCACATTTAGGCTCACTGAGAAAGCACTGGAGAGTGATATTAAAACTTCTCAGGACTTCCTCTGTGTTACCTAAAATGTGGTCAAATCGCCGAGATCTCTAAGAAGCCGATGGGCTGTACCGCGCTCATTTAAATGAAATGCAATATAATAAATTTCAGTATAAGTGCAATGTTCATGCCTTAAAATTGAAACTTATCAATCAGCCTATCTGCCTATCACGTGAAAGAGGGTGTGGATTTGCATGTCAGACATCTGGCTAAGATCATGTAATGGCACAAGAGAATATGTGAATGGAATATGCATAAGCAAATATGAGTCTTTCCCATGAGATGGAAACCGCCACCATCTCTCTGGCGGGGATTCCCATGTAATTTATGTTTATGTCTTAATCGCCACATTTTAATTTCCATGGCTGAAAGTGAAGAATGATTTCTAGCTAAAAAGTAAAAGTGTTGAAGAGTAAATTATTCATTTATATGTATTTTACTGGTCGGTAAATTATTAGGATATGCGGTGGCTTTTTTTCGTAAGATTTTACCATAGGCATTTATTTTTCTTTCCTGGCGAAAAAATACACAACATGTCGTTGCGAAATGTGACTATAATTCCTTCGTATCTGAAGATCTACATATCTGAAGATCTAGGTATTCATAGGTGCGTTTCGATATATTCTGTGCATTCGATTTTGCTATTTAATGTTTTTCTCACAGTTTTCCTCATTTGTTTGAAGAATAAGCATTTTATGTGAATCTAACATATTTGGCTTGGTAAAAACTGAATGAATTACTACAATTTCCTCCTGGGATTTCGTTTTCCTTTATCATGTATGTCCTTCGGTTCATAATGGTAAGTTAAGAGTCAGTTTTCATTTCGTGATACCCTTGATGGTTGTAACATTTTTTATGGAGTACAAGAACGATCTTTAACCCTTTTTTTTCTTCCTAACTCAGAACGCGGTCAATAGGAAAGCATCAAATTTGTGAGGAAAACAACACCGCAAAGATATTATTTTATCGAAAATGAAAAAAAGGGAACTGTCTTCATCAGTCAGTTACAACCAATTACTGCTTGAAAAAGCTTTTAGCTACTCAATCGGTCATTTAATATGCTAACTAATGAGATTTCATGTTTTACAGTGTACTTTCAAACAGCTTGATGGTTGACATACGCTTGCGTTAATTGTAAAAGAATTTTTAATATTCGCGGGATATTGAACCATAGATTCGACGGACATTGGTTAGTGAAGGTTTAAAAAAAGCTATATTACAAACATTTTGGTAGAGCATGAGTGCTAAGTTCTTCTTGAATTTCATTAATATTAATGGGTTGCTCATGCACAGAATAATAAATGCAGTTACTTTAAATCCGCCCGAGTCCGAAAGTTGCCTTGGGTACATGACGAAGCACAAGTCCGTGAAGGAAATATCAATTTTAAGATAGTTACGGTTAAAGTGTGATTTTAGTTCGTATTAAAATCCTTCACGATCATCCGAACAGAATCCATCATTTCTTTTCGGTTAAAATCAAATATTTTAGAATGGAGAAATCAATTGAAATCCTGAGCACGTAAAAATAAAAAAATAACAAATACGCAGAGTTATCAACTATTTTTAGTATTTTCCCATCTCACCTATCTATATAGATTAAAATATATTATTATTTTTTAGTGTTATTATGCCTACATTAGCTTACAAGTCATTTTCCAATAGGTACGAACAGTGGTAAACAAATATTGTCGAAATAGTCCCTATATTTAAAAGACCTCAATTTATCTTGCAGTCAATTGAACGAAAAGCTAGAGATGATATTTTGATAGAATGCTTTCTGACAATGAAGAGCCTTTGCAAAGAATGTCTCACAGATAATAAAATAACGGAAAATTCAGTTATGAATACCGAGTGAAGTAAGTGATACGAAACTATTACTATGTATTTCGTTCTCAATTAATAATTCTTGGCCCTTGTAGAATCTTCTCTAACTGATTGGCGTTCCATATTTGATAACGACTGTCCAAGATGCACTTTCTACTTAAGAAACCTAAATTTTAGTTGTTATTTTTTGAAGCATGCATTTAAGTATTTGAAACTTATGAAAATTATTTACCGTGAAACTATATATTTAGAAAAAGATTTCAGTGTTTGTTACTATTCATAATATAATTTAAAACAATTCCCACAATGTTGAGTATATGAACGTTCTTTTATTTGTATGATGATTGCCTTCTCTTTTTTATTGCGACTTAGTTTCAGGGTTGCTGTGTCTACTCATGTCTTTATCCGAGATATGCGGCAATAAAACGAGGTCTTGTGCAATGCTGGGCGAGTAGACTTCCTCTGCATCCAGTGTGATTTTACAAAAGCACTGGATGCATTGGGAGTCAACTCGACCATGCCATGCAAACGTCGAGAATACGGAAGAGCAGAAAATTACCTCAATGATTCTACTGCATTCCAGGCAAACCAATTTGCACTCTTCGCAAAGATTTCTTAGATTTATTTTTAAGGGTCTTCCTCAATTTTCCATTCAACTTCTGGCAACCGTTAGACTCGAGTCTCACTTATGGAGTGCGAGAACATTCTCTTAAACGCTTTTCGTGATTCATAAGTCAGAATGCGATTCTTACGAAAGCATCAAATGTGTCTTGAAAACATTGCCGCTAGGAGATTATTCGAAAGGTGGATAAAGAAAATGATAAAAATCTTCATTGGTCAAAAATTAAACATAACTGTTGGAAACACGTATCAATTAAATCTGGGATTTCGGTTTAGTATTATGTTTATCCCGTGATTGCGATTGCTTGAACTGTTGTTTTATGATTAATATCATTTTATTGATCATTCAATTCGGTGTTTGGTTTTCATTTGTTCTTAATTATGCTATCTAAGAAAACTTCATATTTTGCAGTGTACACTCAAACGCCTTAATGGGTGCTGCACATTTGTGTTTATTGCGAAGGAATGTTTACAAATCGCTGAAGGTTGAATCATAGAGTAGCCTTACTTCGGAATTCGCTGATATTGAATGTGAATAAGCGTGTGTTCTCAATTTTTTGGAGTCAAATTGATGTGCATTTACGCAAAATGAAATTTATATTATAAAATAATTTATATGTAAGTATGACGAGCCAAAAAGGAGCCATTTAAAGTTAAAATGATCGCGTTTTTAAACTGGGGATCAATCGTGAGCCTAACAAATTAATGTGAAATGGCAATGATGAATTATGCACTAATGAATGAGTACGTGTTTTGTCTTAATTAATTTTACATTTTTCCGATCGGTCAATTGCTCGAATATGCGTTTTTTTATTCCCCAATTTTAATTGCCAAGAAAAGGTATGGAAAACATTCAATATACGTAATATACAGCAGCATCATATAAAAAATTCATAGTCCTTATGCAGGGGATTTCAGAAAGCGTAAAGATGCCTTGAGATACTAAGGAGTTAAAAATATTAAAATGGAAGGATGGCAGTAATAAAAATGTTCACATCAGTTATATCATGGAAATTATCATCAAACAATTCATATTATCGTGTACTATTCCTTTGCGAAGAACAGTTTAAATTATATTTTTCAAAAATAAAATTCAATCGAAGACGGATTTCCACGGTGATGATAAAAATATCTGAAAGATATTTGAAACTGAAGAAAAAACGTCAGTCTGAGTGGAAAACCATGTGTAGCAAATACGTAGTCATATATTACAGGCATTTGCAGTTTCCTATTTTTGAAGGTTTTTTTTACTCATTTATATATGTAATTCAATTATGTTTATGATCGCTTTCCATTCCTTGGGCTAAAGGTTAAGAAGCATTTGTAAAAATTAAAAGGTAATATTGATATTATTTGACCTACTGTATAAAGAAAACGTTTCCGCTGCTGTATTTTTTATTTTATTTTTATAGGCAAAGGAGCATGAATCCTAAAATACTTTATATCTTGCAAGAATAATTTTACACTGACCTAGGACTAACACTTCGCTCAACGCCTCTGCAGCTGCTCGCGGGGCTGTCTGCTGCCTTAGATTCCTTATATATTTGATTTAAAAAATGTTTCGTATATCATTCTAGTTGATGAAAGCTCTTCAGTCTGTCTTCTGGTATGCTCATTAATGAGAATTTATGATTTGCAGTGTTCAATCAAACGCCTTGAGAGGTGGCACACGGGTATGTTAATTGCTGAGGAATGTTTATTGTTAGCAGGAAATTGAATCATTGATTAGCCTATCTTTGGGATTCCTGGATATTGAGGGTAAATGAAGGTATTTTATAAATGTGATGGTAGAACATTGCTGCATTGTTTTATTTAAGTTTCAATAGTACGTTGTTGATGTGTCACTGGGTCGGAAATGAGAGATTTATACCCAAAACTCAAGGAGTTTATATGCCCTTAGGACAGTTATTCAAATTAAGCTGCGGGATGGCGGATTAATACACGTTTAGCCTTTTAAGCGATTTAAGATCGTTCTATTCCTGTCGCGATCATCCGACCAGGATGCATTTTCATTCTGGATAAAATCATAAATATTTTAGAAATAATTAATAATATGAAGAGTTGAAAACCAATTTATAAATAAGTAAAATAAGACAAAATAACTATTAAAAGTTTTATTAGTCCATTTTACTTTCTAAAATTTAAAATATTTAGTCGTGTTCAATTTTTTATCATAGTTTTCCCTTCATGTAACTAAATAAATTTTAAAATACTGAATGTATAATGCCTACTTTAGACTACTACGTTAATATAGCATTAGTTCAAAATAACGGTTTACACTTAATGCAAAAAGAGTCATTACATTAAAAAGGCCTCAATTTCTCTTCTAGGTACAGGAACATAACATTTTACGTGAAATTTTGAAAGAATGAAATCTTATTTTAAAGAAACAATGTAGTGAATTTAAAGTGCACAGAGAAAGCATTTAAGTACAATTTAGTTAAGTATAGTTACCAAGTGAAGTAAGTGATTTGTATCCATAAATGTGAACTTCGCAGTTGGCAAATATTTCTTCGCCCATTTTCGTTGCTGATTTTCTTATTAATTAGTTGCATTCTGTATATTAGTATGTCGTTTTGTTATAAATAACTTTTATTTTGGTGAAAGATTCCTAAAATCATTCATTACAGTAACTGTAATTAACTGTAGTACTTAATATTTATAAGAATTGTTGGCTAATAATTACGCTAAACTTTCAAGACCTCTATTATTTCATGGTAATGGATCTCAAAACTTTGCAATAAATTTAACGAGAACGAACTCATACTCTGGAGATCATTGGAAACTTCTTGAAGTTGGATGGGAATGCAGTGAAGGACTCGCAGCTTTGAATAACAAGTAGTGTAAGTATTAAATATTAGTTTCTTTGATTTTTAGTTCCGTGAAAAGTTAGATGTTCTTCTAGTATTTAGGGCTCTTGGAGAATCTCAAGAATAAGGGTTTAGAGTTAGTTTCAATTCAAAATTTAATCCAATTTGTTACCCACAATGATGAAGAAACTACAGTGCTTAATTATTAATGAAGTATAAATCGCTCCAACTGAGTGGGTAATAGTTTTTTTTAAACTTATAATTTTAAGTAGGCTGTTTTATGGATAAACATACTACATCGTTTTATAAGCTTAATTCCTAAATTTTGATTTTTATTGGGGATAAATGAAATTTCTACGACTTAAATTTTATTTCAAGGAAGTGGAATGCAAAAGTGTGACTTGAGAACCTAAGAAGATTGCATTTTTAAAGTGAATATCATCAGTGCACCTTAGTATTTCTTGTGCGATGACAGTGAAGAAACTATGCAGTAATTAAGACAAAGTCGTGTAAGTGTTAACTATTTAATAAAGTATATATTCTGATAAGTGAATTCCTTTAATATGAGGTCTTATTTTCTTATGATTCATGGTCTTATATTTGGTTTATATATATATATATATATATATGTATATATTGTCGGATGTGGTGCAAGTAATCCCATTAATCATCGTGTTTACATGCTCTTTGGACAGTAATTCCAATTGAGTCGCGGTATGGCAGAGGAATAGACATTCAGCTGTTAAGTTTTAGGTACTGTTGAAATCCTGTAACGTTCAGCAATCCATTGCCTTGCGGTCGAAATTCTAAATATATATTTTTAATGTGCGCATCAGTTTTTAAAGTTTAATGTACAATTTTATGGTAAAAACATGCTAAAAGTAAAACCGTTTTTGATTTTATGTAAAAGAAGTCTCTGAATTTTTAAGAGCCTACATTCGTTTTTAGCTCCAGGAAAGCACTTTTCGCCCGACAAAGTAGCCGATTCCTCTTCTTTTGGAATATTAGTATTGTCAGTAAAATCGATTAAAAAAAAAATATTTAACCTGCGATAAATTTATTTCATGATTATTGTGATTTTAGATCGATGGTTGATTTACGAAATCATCGTTTGTTTAAAAAATGTAATTTATGGCATAATTGGGAAACATAATAAGAACTTTTCTTGGCTAGAAATATTTTTTACGATTTTGTAATATATAGAAGATTATGATCTACTTTTTTGCGAAAATCAAGAGCAAAATTCACTTGAAATGTATTCCCTCGATGATGATAAGTTTGCCGAAATGAGCATTAAATATGATAAAAGTTTTACTTCTGAGAGGGAAACCATTGGATTAAAAACCATTGCGGGGAGCGTAATTGTCAAAAATCCCTATCCGCCGCCCATTTAACTTCTTGAGTCTCTTCATAATCTAACATTATCCACATTTCAGCATAACATATAAATGTTAGTATTTTTATAATGTCTTAAATTGCGAAAGGCAATTCGTTTATGCGTATTTATCAGGTCGATCAATAGTTGGATAGGCGGTCGTTTACTATTTTATTTTATAATGAACCCATGTTTTGCTTTATAGTGAAAAAAGATGAAATTTTGTTTCGAAACCTAACCAAAATGTCTACGTACCTGAAAATCCTGTAAAGGAGCCAAATGAAACTGGAAACAATGAGGCAGCTTTGTGGAGCTACGTAAGTATTAAATATCTAATACTGCTTGTTTATAAGTAGGTTAAGTGGTATAAGTTTTGTAGGTCGTTTTTGTGGTTTTCATTTACTGTTTCTGTTTTCCTTAGTGAGTTAGAAATTAAGGACTTTGCAGGTATTAAGACGAAGTGGCTTATGTGAAATGTGTTATTTTCTGTACATAAAGTTGTGATAATAGCTCGATAATTCGTTCACTTCGCTCTAGACGTTTTGCAAAGTACCTCGATATTAATTTATAAGTACAAGGAACATGGTTTACATAGTAAACTGATTATTGTAAAAAATATACGAGGCATGAAGATAGGTTCTAAACTAAAGGAGAGGACATCAGAGTGCGTTCATTTTAATGATGATTATTTCTCTCACTTTGAATTGGAAGCAGTTATATTTTCATTATATATTTATGGTGGGGATATTTTTGGGAGTAAATAAAATGCTCTTTTTTATTATTTTAAGTCCATAACATTGACTTAAATCTGTGTCATATGCAATCATTAAGTCGGAAATAATTTATTTTCAAGGAAGAAGAGCGCAAAACATAGACTTGAAGACGTAAAAAAATCGCGATATTAAACTAAAGATCTTTAGTGCACCAAACATTAAATGAGATAGCAATGATGGACAATGCTGTATTGAAGATCAAGTCATATACGTGTTTACGCGTTTAAGTACATATTTTTATTAACTGTACATTTTTTCGATCGGTAAATTGTAATGCAGTAATGTATTTTGTGTCTTTATTTAGTTTCCAAAAATGAAAAATAAGCAAGGGATGGAAACTCAATTGCTTTACCTATCGCTTTTCCTTTTTAACATACATATGAATCAAAAGCTTTAGTACAGGAATGTCAATACCATATATATTTTGTGCTAAGGATAGGAGGTCATACAGCTTATAACACACAATAGTACGGATTCGACCAAAGTTTTTCCTTAACACTTGTTGCTTGACGTACTATCTTACGAATCTGGATATTTGACTTATTAAGAAGTATTTACGGGTTTAATAATTGCTTTCCTATATCACTTTGACGCATAATATTCATTCCTTGAGGTTACTCCAACAATAAAAATGTAAAATCTGTTTTCTCAGGCGTACGTTTATTGAAGTTCCTTAGCATATTGAATGAGAAGCAATAACTTTGCCGTTCAACAAGTTTCTACGTAAGTTTCGACGAAGAACGTCATTGTCAGGTGATGATGACGTGCTACGTCGAAACCTGGGTCGTTTCGAAGAAATACATGTGGAAGAACAAATTTACAGCTTATCATTCAATAAGAAAATTCTAGCTTCAAAATGAAACACTCGACAAACTAACCTTAAGTCTATTTTAGGAATCCTAAAATATTTCCCTCGTTCCTTCGCTTTGCCGGTGTCTTTGTTTCATTTTCCACTTATTTTAACTTCTTTTCATTGAAATATACTCAATTGTAGAATCTATATTTAAAAAAAATTATTTATCGTTTCGCTGTGTTAAAAATAACAATTGATACTTGATATTTTATTTTAAAAAAAATCTATCATAAACTTCATAAATTTTTACTTAGCGCTGCGAAATAGTTTTTTTTACATGTTTGTAGAATGCAAAGAATTATTATGCAAAAAATAGTGAAAATCAAGAGAAAAATTCATACGAGATGGTTTCCCACATTGATGATGAATTACTGGGATAAATATCCATTATGGTTACAGTTTGACTCCTGAGTGGGAAATCGTACATTTTAATTGAAAACAGATGTAATATTTTTTCACTATTTGAGTTCACTCGTAATATTTCATATCCCTCGTTGCATTATATGTATCACAGACTTCCGTTTAATGTTAAAATCATATTTTATTTCTTAATTGTTATTTAAGATTACAATGGGTATTTTGGGGTTATTAGTTATGTGCTAAATATTCATAAGAATAGGTGGTAATCAAGTCGTAACTAAATAGGCTTGTTTTTATTCAAAAGGCAGAAGAAGAGCGGACTAGCCATACAAAATAATACTTATCAACTATGAAGAGCCCTTGCACACCTGAAGTAGATTAACTACGAGATGGGAATGAAAGAAATTCAGCTATATGATATTGAAAAGTGAAGTATTTATTGATTTGTATGTTACTATTCGACATATAATTTAGATATGCGGTAGCTTTTTTTTGAAATATTTTACTATGCCACTTTATTTAGCTTTGTAGATCCAAAATAGAATAAGTGATGATACATAACTTAAAAATAGTGACAACATACTGGAATACCTATGCACATATAATAAAGCTAACCTGAATAACATAGGACAATGCAAGTTTGAAGAAAAAAAATGTAAGTATTAAGTTCGTATTTCCGCATGTTTTGTTTGTAGGATAAGAAGTATAAGTAGATATGTAGTATGGCATACGTTAGTTTAGTATATATTTTTGCATGTTTTTAATATTAGTGGAAAATTTTTAATGCATTCTATTTAGGGTTTCCAAATACTGGCATATGTCTAAAATAGTAATAAGGCTTTTAGGAAAATAATCTTTCGGAAGTAAAAGGAACAAAATCTTTTTATGAAAAAGGATAACACAACTCAGCCTAGAAACTTAAATAGAATGCCCGCTCAATAAGAATGTATATTTCACGTACGAAGCGCGATGATATTGAAATAAAAGACGTATGCTTATAAAACCGAGCAGAGTGAGTGTCAATTATTCATTATTGTATTGTTCAGTTATCTGATAATAGTTTTTATATTCCTTCGCTTTGTTCACGTTTCTTGTTGTAACATGTAACTTTGATTGTTGTAACTTTGATTTTGATGTGATGCCGGAGTTGTAGCATTATACCTGAATGTGTCAGTAATGGAAGTTCTTTTTACTTGACAATTAAGCAATATACATTTAAAATATGATTCCATGGCTATGTTGAGGGTTGAAAATAAATTCGACAGGAATCTAGAGCTCTTCGTTTTTTCGTTTTTATACTTACTGCTTTACTAAACTTTCACTAAATTGAGATGTCCTAAACACCTTACATACGACGAGTGGAAGATAATATTGCATTTGCTTATGTTCTGTGTGTCACATCTAGGAAGCGCAGAGAAAGAACCTGAGAGTGATATTAACACTTCTTAAGTCTTCCTCTGTGTTACCTAAAATGTGGTTAATTCGCTGAGATCTCTAAGAGGCCGATGACCTGTACCACGCTCATTTAGATGTAATGCTATATATAATAAGTTTCTGTGAAAGTGCAATGTTTATGCGATAAAATTGAAACTTATTCAGCAGCCTATCACGTAAAAGAACATTGTGGATTTGCATGTCAGACAACTGGCAAAGTTCATGTAGTAGCACAAGAGAATATGTGAGTGGAATATTCATAAGCAAATATAAGTTTCCCCTGAAATCGAAACCGCCACCGTCTCTCTGGCGAGGATTCCCGTGTAATTTATGTCTAAGTTTTAATCGCCACATTTTCATTTCCATGGCTGAAAACAAAGAATAATATTTAGCTAAAATGTAAAAGTATTGAAGAGTAAAGTATTCATTAATATGTATTTTACTGGTCAGTAAATAATTAGGATATGCGGTCGCTTTTTTTCGTAAGATTATACACTGGCCCTTTATTTTGCTTTTTTGGTGAAAAAATACAGAAAATGGTGTTCAAAAATATGAGATTAATTACTACGTATCTGAAGATCCTATGCACCGATGATGAAGCCCAATTGAATGACAAAGTTCCATGCAGCTTTGAAGACGATATGGGTAAATTTTGATGATATATTGCCCCCTTTGCTGTAATATTTTAACTACCTAAGATAAGTTTCGTGTTTCCGCTGCTCTTGATTTCTCTTTAAGGAAAAAAAGATTAAAACACAGAAATAAATCCTCTCTGGAATGTCTTACTATACTGATATTTCAGAATATTCCAGATTAACCGTGATTACCAGTACATGCTCGTAGTAATTCTGCATCCATGTACTTCAAGCAGATAAAGTGCATGACTTCATCATGTATTATTTCTATCCTAATTTCTTAATACGATCATTCGCTGTAGGCATTCTTTGGTGCGTTTCGTTAATGTCTGTGTATTTTAATTTTGCCTGTATTCTTTTCACTAAATTTTTCTCATTTGTTTGAAGAATGAGCCTTTTCTGTGATTCAAACACATTTGGCTTGGTAAAAACTGAGTGAAAGTTCATGATGTACTACTCGGACTTCGCTTTCCTTTATCTTATATGTCCTTCGGTTCATGGTGGAAAAATAAGAGTCTGTTTTCATTTCGTGATACCCTTGATGTTTGTAACCTCAATTATGGAGTACAAGAACGATCTTTACCAAATTTTGTTCTTCCTAAATCAGAACGCGATCTATAGGAATGCATCAAATTTTTTTGGAAAATAACACCGCAAAGATACCATTCTATCAAAATTGAAGAACCGGGAATTGTCCTCATCAGTCAGTTAAAACCAATTACTGCTTGAAACAGCTTTCAGCTACTCAATCGGTGATTTAATATGCTAACTAATGAGATTTCAATTTTACAGTGAACTTTCAAACAGTTTGATAGGTGACATACGCGTGCGTTAATTGTGAAAGAGTGTTTCATATTCGAGGGATATTGAACCATAGATTCGATGTACATTGCTTTTTGAAGGTCTAAAAAAAGCTATATTATAAACATTTTGGTAGAGCATGACTGCTATGTTGTTCTTAAATGTCATTAATATTATTAGGTTGCTCATGCACATAAACATAATATATGCAGTTACTTTAAATCCGCACGAGTCCGAAAGTCTCCTTGGGTACATAGTGAAGCACAAGTCCGTTAAGGAAATAACAATTTTAAGATGAGTAAAGTGAAAGGTTGATTTTAGGTCGTGTTAACATCCTGCACGGTAATCCGAACAGTGTAGATACTAATTATTTTCGGTAAAAATACCATATTCAAGAAAGAAGGAATTAATTGTAATACTGAGCAAGTAAAAATAAAAAAATTAACAAAAACGCAAGAGCTATCAACTTTTCACAGCATTTGCTTTTTACAGGAGTTAAGTTATGGATCCATGGCTACGGTGATTGTTCTACATAGTTCGACAGGAATCAAGTGCTACTCGTTTTTTTTTGGTTTTTATACTAAGTGCTTTATTAAACTATTACCTAAATACCTTACATACGAAGAGTGGAAGAGAATATTGCATTTGCTGATGTTCTGTTTGTCACATTTAGGACACACTGAGAAAGCACTGGAGAGTGATATTAAAACTTCTCAGGACTTCCTCTGTGTTACCTAAAATGTAGTCAAATCGCCGAGATCTCTAAGAGGCCGATGGGCTGTACCGCGCTCATTTAAATGAAATGCAATATAATAAATTTCAGTATAAGTGCAATGTTCATGCCTTAAAATTGAAACTTATTAATCAGCCTATCTGCCTATCACGTGAAAGAGGGTGTGGATTTGCATGTCAGACATCTGGCTAAGATCATGTAATGGCCCCAAAGAATATGTGAATGGAATATGCATAAGCAAATATGAGTCTTTCCCATGAGATGGAAACCGCCACCATCTCTCTGGCGGGGATTCCCATGTAATTTATGTTTATGTCTTAATCGCCACATGTCTTCATCAGTCAGTTACAACCAATTACTGCTTGAAAAAGCTTTTAGCTACTCAATCGGTCATTTAATATGCTAACTAATGAGATTTCATGTTTTACAGTGTACTTTCAAACAGCTTGATGGTTGACATACGCTTGCGTTAATTGTAAAAGAATTTTTAATATTCGCGGGATATTGAACCATAGATTCGACGGACATTGGTTAGTGAAGGTTTAAAAAAACCTATATTACAAACATTTTGGTAGAGCATGAGTGCTAAGTTCTTCTTGAACTTCATTAATATTATTGGGTTGCTCATGCACAGAATAATAAATGCAGTTACTTTAAATCCGCCCGAGTCCGAAAGTTGCCTTGGGTACATGACGAAGCACAAGTCCGTGAAGGAAATATCAATTTTAAGATAGTTATGGTTAAAGTGTGATTTTAGTTCGTATTAAAATCCTTCACGGTCATCCGAACAGAATCCATCATTTCTTTTCGGTTAAAATCAAATATTTTAGAATGGAGAAATCAATTGAAATCCTGAGCACGTAAAAATAAAAAAATAACAAAAACGCAGAGTTATAAACTATTCTCAGTATTTGCCCATCTCACCTCTCTATATAGATTAAAATTTATTATTATTTTGAGTGTTATTATGCCTACATTAGCTTACAAGTCATTTTCCAATAGGTACGAACAATGGTAAACAAATATTGTCGAAATAGTCCCTATATTTAAAAGACCTCAATTTATCTTGCAGTCAATTGAACGAAAAGCTAGGGATGATATTTTGATAGAATGATTTCTGACAGTGAAGACCCTTTGCAAATAATGTGTCACAGATAATAAAATAACGGAAAATTCAGTTATGAATACCGAGTGAAGTAAGTGATACGAAACTATTACTATGTATTTCGTTGTCAATTAATAATTCTTGGCCCTTGTAGAATCTTCTCTAACTGATTGGCGTTCCATATTTGATAACGACTGTCCAAGATGCACTTTCTACTTAAGAAACCTAAATTTTAGTTGTTATTTTTTGAAGCATGCATTTAAGTATTTGAAACTTTTGAAAATTATTTACCGTGAAACTATATATTTAGAAAAAGATTTCAGTGTTTGTTACTATTCATAATATAATTTAAAATAATTCCCACAATGTTGAGTATATGAACGTTCTTTTATTTGTATGATGATTGCCTTCTCTTTTTTATTGCGACTTATTTTTAGGGTTGCTGTGTCTATTCATGTCTTTATCCGAGATATGCGGCAATAAAACGAGGTCTTGTGCAATGCTGGGCGAGTAGAGTTCCTCTGCATCCAGTGCGATTTTTCAAAAGCACTGGATGCATTGGGACTCAACTCGACCATGCCATGCAAACGTCGAGAATACGTAAGAGCAGAAAATTACCTCAATGATTCTACTGCATTCCAGGAAAACCAATTTGCACTCTTCGCAAAGATTTCTTAGATTTTTTTTAAGGGTCTTCCTCAATTTGCCATTCAACTTCTGGCAACCGTTAGCCTCGAGTCTCACTTATGGAGTGCGAGAACATTCTTTTAAACGCTTTTCGTGATTCATAAGTCAGAATGCGATTCTTACGAAAGCATCAAATGTGTCTTGAAAACATTGTCGCTAGGAGATTATTATAAAGGTGGATAAAGAAAATGATAAAAATCTTCATTGGTCAAATATTAAAAATAACTTCTGGAAACATGTATCAATTAAATCTGGGATTTCGGTTTAGTATTATGTTTATCCCGTGATTGCGATTGCTTGAACTGGTGTTTTATGATTAATATCATTTTATTGATCATTCAATTCGGTCTTTGGTTTTCATTTGTTCTTAATTATGCTATCTAAGATAACTTCATATTTTGCAGTGTACACTCAAACGCCTTGATGGGTGCTGCACATTTGTGTTTATTGCGAAGGAATGTTTACAAATCGCTGAAGGTTGAATCATAGAGTAGCCTTACTTCGGAATTCGCTGATATTGAATGTGAATAAGCGTGTGTTCTCAATTTTTTGGAGTCAAATTGATGTGCATTTACGCAAAATGAAATTTATATTATAAAATAATTTATATTTAAGTATGACGAGCCAAAAAGGAGCCATTTAAAGTTAAAATGATCGCGTTTTTCAACTGGAGATCAATCGTGAGCCTAACAAATTAATGTGAAATGGCAATGATGAATAATGCACTAATGAATGAGAAAGTGTTTAGTCTTAATTAATTCTACATTTTTCCGATCGGTCAATTGCTCGAATATGCGTTTTTTTATTCCCCAATTTTAATTGCCAAGAAAAGGTATGGAAAACATTCAATATACTTATTATACAGCAAAATCATATTTAAAAAAATCATAGTCCCTATGCAGGGGATGTCAGAAAGCGTAAAATTGCCTTGAGATACTAAGGAGTGAAAAATATTAAAATGGAAGGATGGCAATAAAGAAAAATGTTTACATCAGTTAGATCATGGAAATTATCATCAAACATTTATTATAGTGTACTATTCCTTTTCGAAGAACAATTTAAATTATATTTTTCAAAAATAAAATTCAATCGAAGACGGATTCCCACGGTGATGATAAAAATATCTGAAAGATATTTCAAACTGAAGTAAATACGTCAGTCTGAGTTGAAATCTATGTGTAGAAAATCCGTAGTCTAATATAACAGGCATGAAGTATAAATCGCTCCAACTGAGTGGGTAATAGTTTTGTTTAAACTTATAATTTTAAGTAGGTTGTATTATGGATAAACATACTGCATCGTTTTATAAGCTTAATTCCTAAATATTGATGTTTATTGGGGATAAATGAAATTTCTAAGACTTAAATTTTATTTCAAGGAAGTGGAATGCAAAAGTGTGACTTGAGAACCTAAGAAGATTGCATTTTTAAAGTGAATATCATCAGTGCACCTTAGTATTTCTTGGGCGACGACAGTGAAGGACTATGCAGTAATTAAGACAAAGTCGTGCAAGTGTTAACTATTTTATAAGGTATATATTCTGATAAGTGAATTCCTTTAATATGAGGTCTTATTTTCTTATGTTTTATGGTCCTATATTTGGTTTATATATATATATATATGTATATGTTGTCGGAAGCGATGCAAGTAATCCCATTAATCATCGTGTTTACATGCTCTTTGGACAGTAATTCATATTGAGTCGCGGTATGGCGGATGAATAGACATTCAGCTGTTAAATTTTAGGTACTGCTGAAATCCTGTAACGGTCAGCAATCCATTGCCTTGCGGTCAAAATTCTAAATATATATTTTTAATGTGCGCATCAGTTTTTAAGGATTAATGTACAATTTTATGGTAAAAACATACTAAAAGTAATACCGATTTTTAATTTTATGTATAAGAAGTCTCTGAATCTTGAGGAGCCTACTTTCGTTTTTAGCTCTAGGATAGCACTTTTTGCCCGACAAAGTAGCTGATTGCTCTTCTCTTGGAATATTAGTAATATTAGTTAAAAAATCGACTTTAAAAAAAGATATTTAACCTGTGATATATTTAATTTACAATTATTGTGATTTAAGATCGATGGTTGATATACACAATCATCGTTTGTTTAAAAAATATAATTTGTGGCATAATGGGGAAACGTAATAAGAACGTTGGTTGGCTAGAAATATTTTTTACGCTTTTATAGAATATAAAAAGTTATGATCTACTTTGCGAAAATCAAGAGCAAAATTCACTTGAAATGGATTCCCTCGATGATGATAAGTTTGTCGAAATGAGCATCGAATATGATAAAAGTTTTACTTCTGAGAGGGAAACCATTGGATTAAAAACCATTGCGGGGAGCGTAATTGACAAAAATCCTTATCCGCCGCCCATTTAAATTCTTGAGTTTCTTCATAATCTAACATTATCTTTATTTCAGCATTACATATAAATGTTAGAATTTTTTAACGTCTTAAATTGCGATAGGCAATTCATTTATGCCTTTTTATCAGGTAATCAATATTTGGGATAGGCGGTCGTTTACCATTTTATTTTTAATGAACCTATGTTTTGCTTTCTCGTGAAAAAAAGATGAAATTTTGTTTCGAAACTTAACCAAAATGTATCTGATAATCCTTTAAAGGAGCCAAATGAAACGGCAAACAACGAGGCAGCTTTGTAGAGTTGCATAAGTGTTAAATGTATAATAATGCACGTTTATAAGTAGGTTTAGTGGCATAAGTTTTGTAGGTCGTTCTTGTGGTTTTCATTTACTGTTTCTGTTTTCATTAGTGAGTTAGAAATTAAGGACTTGGCAGGTATAAAGACGAAATGTGTTATTTTCTGTACTTAAAGTTGTGATAATAGCTCGATAATTCGTTCACTTCGCTCTAGACGTTTTGCAAAGTACCTCGATATTAATTTATAAGTACAAGGAGCATGATTAACATAGTAAACTGATTATTGTAAAAAAATATACGAGGCATGAACCTAGGTTCTAAACTAAAAGAAAAGGAAGTCAGAGTGCGTTCATTTTAATGGTGATTATTTCGCTCTCTTTGAATGGGAAGCAGTTATATTTTCATCACATATTTATGGCGGGCATATTTTTGGGAGTAAATAAAATGCTCTTTTTTATTATTTTAAGTCCATAACATTGACTTAAATCTGTGTTATATGCAATCATATAGTCGGACATAATTTATTTTCAAGGAAGAGGAGCGCAATAGATAGACTTGAAGACGTAAAAAGATCGCGATATTAAACTGAAGAACATTGGTTCACCAAGCATTAAATGAGATAGCAATGATGGACAATACTGTATTGAAGATCATGTCATATACGTGTATACCCATTACTGTACGTATTTTGTTTTAACTGTACATTTTTTCTTTCGGTAAATAGTAATGCATTAATTTATTTTGTCTTCGTTTAGTTTCCATCAATGAAAAATAAGCAAGGGAAGCACACTGAATTGTTTTACCTATCGCTTTTCCTTTTCAACATACATATGAATCAAAAGCTTCAGTAGAGGAATGTCAATACCATATATATTTTGTGCAAAGGCTAGGCAGTTATATAGCTTATAACACACAATACTAAGGATTCGACCAACGTTTTTCCCTAAATACTTGTTGCTTGACGTACTATCTTACGAATCTGGATATTTGACTCATTAAGAAGTATTTACGGGTTAAATAATTGCTTTTCTATATCACTTTGATGCATAATATTCATTCCTTGGAGAAACTCCAACAAGACAAATGTAATCTCTGTTGTCTCGGGCGTAACTTTATGGAATTTTCTTAGCATATTGAATGAGAAGCAGTAACTTTGTAATTCCACAAGTTTCTACGTAAGTTTGGACGAAGAACGTCATCATCAGGTGATAATGACGTGCTACGTCAAAACCTAGGTCGTTTCCAATAAATACATGTGGAGTTACAAAGTTACAGCTTCTCATTCAATAAGAAAAATGAAACTTCAAAATGAAACACCCGACAAAATAACCTTAAGACTATTTTAGGAATCCTAAAATATTTCCCTAGTTCCTTCGCTTTGCCGCTGTTGCATTTTCCACTTATTTTAACTTCTTTTCATTGACATATACTTAATGGTAGAAACTATATTTTAAAACATTTTTTTATCGTTTCGCTGTGATAAACATAACAATTGATACTTGATATTTTTTAAAAACAATAAATCTGGCATAAGCTTCATAAATTTTTACTTAGCGCTGCGAAATAGTTTTTTTTACATGTTTGTAGAATGCAAAGAATTATTATGCAAAGAGTAGTGAAAATCAAGAGAATAATCCAATCGAGATGGTTTCCCACATTGATGATGAGTTTACTGGGATAAATATCCATTATGGTTACATTTTGACTCGTGAGTGGGAAATCGTAAACTTCAGTTGAAAACAGATGCAATATTTTTCACTAGTTGAGTTCACTCGTAATATTTCGTATCCCTCGTTGCATAATATTTATTATAGACTTCCGTTTAATGTGAAAATCATATTTTATTTCTAAGATGTTATATAAGGTTACAATGGGCAGTTTGGTGTCATTAGTTAGGTGTTAAATATTCATAAGAATTGATGGTAATTAAAGTCGTAACCAAATAGGCTTGTTTTTATTCACAAGGCAGAAGAAGAGCGGAATAGCCATACAAAAGAATACTTATCAACTATGAAGAGCCCTTACACTCCAGAAGTAGATTAACTACGAGATGGTAATGAAAGAAATGCAGCTATATGGTATTGAAAAGTTAAGTAGTCATTGATTTTTATGTTACTATTCGGCATGTAATTTATATATGCGGTCACTTTAATTTGAAATATTTTACTATGCCACTTTATTTTGCTTTCTAGCTCCAAAATAAGTAATGATACATAACTTAAAAAAATTGACAACATACTGGAAGATCCTATGCACATATAATGAAGCTAACCTGAATGACATAGGACAATGCAAGTTTGAAGAAAAAAATGTAAGTGTTAAGTTCGTATTACCGCATGTTTTCTTAGTAGGATAAGAAATATAAGTAAATAGGTTGTATAGCATAGGTTAGTTAAGTATATTTTTTTTGCATGTTTTTAATATTAGTGGAAAATTTTTAATGCATTCTATTTAGTGATTCCAATTACTGGCATTAGTCTAAAATAGTAATAAGGATTTTAGGAAAACAAACTTTCGCAACCATAAGGAACAAAATCTTTTTATGATAAAAGATAACACAACTCAGCCTAGAAACTTAAATAGAATGCCCTCTCAATAACAATGCATATTTCACGTACGAAGCGCGATGATATTGAAATAAAGGACGTATGGTAAGAAAACCGAGTGGAGTGAGTGTCAATTATTTATTATTGTATTCTTCAGTTGTCTGAAAATTGCTTTTATATTCCTTCGCTTTGATCACGTTTCTTGTTGTAACATGTAACTTTGATTGTTGTAACTTGGATTTTGATGTGTTGCCGGAAGTGTAGCATTATACCTGAATGTGTCAGTAATGGAAGTTCTTTTTACTTGACAATTATGCAATATACAGTTAATATATGATTCCATGTCTATGGTGATGGTTGAAAACAAATTCGACAGGAATCTAGTGCTCTTCGTTTTTTGTTTTTAAACTTACTGCTATATTAAACTTTCACTTAATTGAGATGTCCTAAAATATAGGACGTATGGTAAGAAA
Source organism: Pyrrhosoma nymphula (assembly GCA_963573305.1). Taxonomy (NCBI): domain Eukaryota; kingdom Metazoa; phylum Arthropoda; class Insecta; order Odonata; family Coenagrionidae; genus Pyrrhosoma; species Pyrrhosoma nymphula. The sequence continues at coordinate 94,967,780 of OY754332.1, read as the reverse complement.
ACCGAGCAGATTGAGTGTCAATTATTCATTATTTTATTCTTCAGTTGTCACTAAATTGAGATGTCCTAAATACCTTACATACGACGAGTGGAAGATAATATTGCATTTGCTTATGTTCTGTGTGTCACATATAGGAAGCACAGAGAAAGAACCTGAGAGTGATATTAACACTTCTTAGGTCTTCCTCTGTGTTACTTAAAATGTGGTTAATTCGCCGAGATCTCTAAGAGGCCGATGACCTGAACCGCGCTATTTAGATTTAATGCTTTATAATAAATGTCAGTGAAAGTGCAATGTTCATGTCTTAAAATTGAAACTTCTTCAGCAGCCTTTCACATAAAAGAACATTGTGGATTTGCATGTCAGACAACTGGCAAATTTCATGTAAAGGCACAAGATAAGATGTGAATGGAATATACATAAGCTAATAAAAGTTTCCCCTGAAATCGAATCCACCACCTTCTCTCTGGCGGGGATTCCAGTGTGATTTATGTTTGTTTTAATTGCCACGTTTTAATTTCCATGGCTGAAAACTAAGAATACTATTTAGTTAAAAAGTAATAGTATTGAAGAGTAAAGTATTCATTGATATGTATTTTACTGGTCGGTAAATAATTAGGATATGCGGTCGCATTTTTTCGTAAGATTATACACTGGACCTTAATTTTTTTTTTTGGCGAAAAAATACAGAACATGGTGTTGAAAAATATGAGATTAATTACTACGCATCTGCAGATCCTATGCACCGATGATGAAGCCCAATTGAATGACAAAGTTTCATGCAGCTTTGAAGACGATAAGGGTAAATTTTGATGATATATTGCCCCATTTGCTGTACATATTTTAACTACCTAAGATAAGTTTCGTTTTTCCGCTGCTCTTGATTTCTCTTTAAGGAAAGGAAGATTAACACAGAAATAAATCCTCTCTGGAATGTCTTACTATACTGATATTTCAGAATATTCCAGATTAACCGTGATTACCAGGACATGCTCGTAGTAATTCTGCATCCATGTACTGCAAGCAGATAAAGTGCATGTGATTCAAACACATTTAGCTTGGTAAAAACTGAGTGAGTGAAAGCTCATGATGTACTACTCGGACTTCGCTTTCCTTTATCTTATATGTCCTTCGGTTCATGGTGGAAAAATAAGTCTGTTTTCATTTCGCGATACCCTTGATGGTTGTAACCACTATTATGGAGTACAAGAACGATCTTTAACGCATTTTGTTCTCCCTAAGTCAGAACGCGATCTATAGGAGAGCATCAAATTTGTTTGGAAAATAACCCCGTAAGGATACCATTCTTTCAAAATTGACGAAACGGGAATTGTCTTCATCAGTCAGTTAAAACCAATTACTGCTTGAAACAGCTTTCAGCTACTCAATCGGTCATTTATAATGCTAACTAATGAGACTTCAAGTTTTACAGTGAACTTTGAAACAGTTTGATAGGTGACATACGCTTGCGTTAATTGTGAAAGAGTGTTTAATATTCGAGGGATATTGAACCATAGATTCGATGTACATTGCTTTTTGAAGGTCTAAAAAAAGCTATATTATAAACATTTTGGTAGAGCATGACTGCTATGTTGTTCTTAAATGTCATTAATATTATTAGGTTGCTCATGCACATAAACATAATATATGCAGTTACTTTAAATCCGCACGAGTCCGAAAGTTTCCTTGGGTACATGGTGAAGCACAAGTTCGTGAAGGAAATAACAATTTTAAGATGAGTAAAGTGAAAGGTTGATTTTAGGTCGTGTTAACATCCTGCACGGTAATCCGAACAGTGTAGATACTAATTATTTTCGGTAAAAATAACATATTCAAGAAAGAAGGAATTAGTTGTAATACTCAGCAAGTAAAAATAAAAAAATTAACAAAAACGCAAGAGCTATCAATTTTTCACAGCATTTGCTTTTTACAGGAGTTAAGTTATGGATCCATGGCTACGGTGATTGTTCTAAATAGTTCGACAGGAATCTAGTGCTCCTCGTTTTTTTGTTTTTATACTAAGTGCTTTATTAAACTATTACCTAAATACCTTACATACGAAGAGTGGAAGAGAATATTGCATTTGCTGATGTTCTGTGTGTCACATTTAGGACACACTGAGAAAGCACTGGAGAGTGATATTAAAACTTCTCAGGACTTCCTCTGTGTTACCTAAAATGTGGTCAAATCGCCGAGATCTCTAAGAGGCCGAAGGGCTGTACCGCGCTCATTTAAATGAAATGCAATATAATAAATTTCAGTAAAAGTGCAATGTTCATGCCTTAAAATTGAAAACTTATTAATCAGCCTATCTGCCTATCACTTGAAAGAGGGTGTGGATTTGCATGTCAGACATCTGGCTAAGATCATGTAATGGCCCCAAAGAATATGTGAATGGAATATGCATAAGCAAATATGAGTCTTTCCATTGAGATGGAAACCGCCACCATCTCTCTGGCGGGGATTCCCGTGTAATTTATGTTTATGTCTTAATCGCCACATTTTAATTTCCATGGCTGAAAGTGAAGAATGATTTCTAGCTAAAAAGTAAAAGTGTTGAAGAGTAAAGTATTCATTTATATGTATTTTACTGGTCGGTAAATAATTAGGATATGCGGTGGCTTTTTTTCGAAAGATTTTACTATAGGCCTTTATTTTTCTTTCCTGGCGAAAAAATACACAACATGTCGTTGCGAAATGTGACTATAATTCCTTCGTATCTGAAGATCTACGTATCTGAAGATCTAGGTATTCATAGGTGCGTTTCGATATATTCTGGGCATTCGATTTTGCTATTTAATGTTTTTCTCACAGTTTTCCTCATTTGTTTGAAGAATAAGCATTTTATGTGAATCTAACATATTTGGCTTGGTAAAAACTGAATGAATTACTACAATTTCCTCCTGGGATTTCCTTTTCCTTTATCATGTATGTCCTTCGGTTCATAATGGGAATCTATAGGAAAGCATCAAATTTGTGAGGAAAACAACACCGCAAAGATATTATTTTATCGAAAATGAAAAAAAGGGAACTGTCTTCATCAGTCAGTTACAACCAATTACTGCTTGAAAAAGCTTTTAGCTACTCAATCGGTCATTTAATATGCTAACTAATGAGATTTCATGTTTTACAGTGTACTTTCAAACAGCTTGATGGTTGACATACGCTTGCGTTAATTGTAAAAGAATTTTTAATATTCGCGGGATATTGAACCATAGATTCGACGGACATTGGTTAGTGAAGGTTTAAAAAAACCTATATTACAAACATTTTGGTAGAGCATGAGTGCTAAGTTCTTCTTGAATTTCATTAATATTATTGGGTTGCTCATGCACAGAATAATAAATGCAGTTACTTTAAATCCGCCCGAGTCCGAAAGTTGCCTTGGGTACATGACGAAGCACAAGTCCGTGAAGGAAATATCAATTTTAAGATAGTTATGGTTAAAGTGTGATTTTAGTTCGTATTAAAATCCTTCACGGTCATCCGAACAGAATCCATCATTTCTTTTCGGTTAAAATCAAATATTTTAGAATGGAGGAATCAATTGAAATCCTGAGCACGTAAAAATAAAAAAATAACAAAAACGCAGAGTTATAAACTATTCTCAGTATTTGCCCATCTCACCTCTCTATATAGATTAAAATTTATTATTATTTTGAGTGTTATTACGCCTACATTAGCTTACAAGTCATTTTCCAATAGGTACGAACAATGGTAAACAAATATTGTCGAAATAGTCCCTATATTTAAAAGACCTCAATTTACCTTTCAGTCAATTGAACGAAAAGCTAGAGATGATATTTTGATAGAATGATTTCTGACAATGAAGAGCCTTTGCAAAGAATGTCTCACAGATAATAAAATAACGGAAAATTCAGTTATGAATACCGAGTGAAGTAAGTGATACGAAACTATTACTATGTATTTCGTTGTCAATTAATAATTCTTGGCCCTTGTAGAATCTTCTCTAACTGATTGGCGTTCCATATTTGATAACGACTGTCCAAGATGCACTTTCTACTTAAGAAACCTAAATTTTAGTTGTTATTTTTTGAAGCATGCATTTAAGTATTTGAAACTGTTGAAAATTATTTACCGTGAAACTATATATTTAGAAAAAGATTTCAGTGTTTGTTACTATTCATAATATAATTTAAAATAATTCCCACAATGTTGAGTACATGAACGTTCTTTTATTTTTATGATGATTGCCTTCTCTTTTTTATTGCGACTTAGTTTAAGGGTTGCTGTGTCTACTCATGTCTTTATCCGAGATATGCGGCAATAAAACGAGGTCTTGTGCAATGCTGGGCGAGTAGACTTCCTCTGCATCCAGTGTGATTTTACAAAAGCACTGGATGCATTGGGAGTCAACTCGACCATGCCATGCAAACGTCGAGAATACGGAAGAGCAGAAAATTACCTCAATGATTCTACTGCATTCCAGGCAAACCAATTTGCACTCTTCGCAAAGATTTCTTAGATTTATTTTTAAGGGTCTTCCTCAATTTGCCATTTAACTTCTGGCAAACGTTAGCCTCGAGTCTCACTTATGGAGTGCGATAACATTCTTTTAAACGCTTTTCGTGATTCATAAGTCAGAATGTCTATGAGGTTGGGATGCAGAATGGGGACTGTCCAAGAACCTACCAATCAGCTGGTAGAATACTTGAATGAATGAAGCCTTTTAAGCGATTTAAGGTCGTTCCATTCCTGTCGCGATCATCCGACCATAATGCATTTTCATTTTGGATAAAATCATAAATATTTTAGAAAAAATTAATAATATGAAGAGTTGAAAACCAATTTATAAATAAGTAAAATAAGACAAAATAACTATTAAAAGTTTTATTAGTCCATTTTACTTGTTAAAATTTAAAATATTTAGTCGTCTTCATTTTTTTATCATAGTTTTCCCTTCATGTAACTAAATAATTTTTAAAATACTGAATGTATAATGCCTACTTTAGACTACTACGTTAATATAGCATTAGTTCAAAATAACGGTTAACACTTGATACAAAAGTAGTCCTTACCTTAAAAAGGCGTCAATTTCTCTTCTAGGTACAGGAACATAATATTTAACGTGAAATTTTGAAAAAATGAATTCTTATTTTAATGAAACATTGTAGAGAATTTAAAGTGCACAGAGAAAGCATTTAAGTACAATTTAGTAAAGTATAGTTACCAAGTGAAGTAAGTGATTCGTATCCATAAATGTGAACTTTGCAGTTGGCAAATATTTCTTCGCCCATTTTACTTTCTGATTTTCATATAATTTAGTTGCATTCTGTATATTAGTAGGTCGTTTTGTTATAAAAACTTTTATTTTGGTGAAAGTTTCCTAAAATCATTCATTACACTATTTGTAATTAACTGTAGTACTTAATATTGATAAAAATTGTTGGCTAGTAATTACGCTAAACTTTAAAGACCTCTTATTATTTCATGGCAATGGATCTCAAAACTTTGCAATAAATTTAACGAGAACGAATTTATACTCTGGAGATCATTGGAAACTTCTTGAAGTTTGATAGGAATGCAGTGAAGGACTCTCAGCTATGAATAACAAGTGGTGTAAGTATTAAGTATTAGTTTCTTTGATTTTTAGTTCCGTGAAAAGTTAGATGTTCTTCTAGTATTTTGGGCTCTTGGAGAATCCCAAGATTAAGGGTTTAGAGTTAGTTTCAATTCAAAATTTAATCCAATTTGTTACCCACGATGATGAAGAAACTACAGTGCTTAAATATTAATGAAGTATTAATCGTTCCAACTGAGTGGGTAATAGTTTTGTTTTAACTTATAATTTTAAGTAGGCTGTTTTATGGATAAACATACTGCATCGTTCTTTAAGCTTAATTCCTAAATATTGATGTTAATTGTGGATAAATGAAATTTCTAAGACTTGAATTTTATTTCAAGGAAGTGGAATGCAAAAGTGTGACTTGAGAACATAAGAAGATTGCATTTTTAAAGTGAATATCATCAGTGCACCTTAGTATTTCTTGTGCGATGACAGTGAAGGACTATATCCCTTTAATATGAAGTCTTATTTTCCTATGATTCATGGTCTTATATTTGGTATATATATATATATGGTATATATATATATATATATATATATATATATATATATATATATATATAAATAGACTATGCCACAGGTGGGGCGGAATTAAATATAAGCACATAAAAAAAGAACACTCACAATATTAGTTGATATTTCGGTTGCTAGAACCTTTCTCAAAGGAAGACGGATACAGAATGATGGACAGGCAGGGAACAGAAGGTAGGGTGAGATGGGAGGAGAGAGGGGTAGGAAGGGAGAAGAGGGGAGGGGCGGGAGGGGGTCAGAGGAAGAGGGAGGGGCAAGGAGGGGAAGAGGCGGGAGGGGTTCAGAGGAGGAGAAAGGGATGTGGAAAGGAGAAAAGGGGAGGGGCGGGAGGGGATTAAAGGAGGGGAAAGGGGAGAAGGGGCGGGAGAGGTCAGTGAGAGCGATTTAATCCGGGCGGATTGTGTGCGGAATAAAGCCAGATGCAGGCACCTTCTAGCGTACGCAATTGAAGGGGAGAGGCAGAGGGAGGGAGGGAAGCCAATACGCCTACACGGAAGCATTTATCAAAAATGAGATTGTGGGAGGAAGCATGGATCGGGACGGGGAAGGAGGCATTGGGCGAGGACGGCTTGCAGCTGGCTCGGTGGCCGGTTATTCTAACGCTGAGGGCGTTGGTGGTGAGACCAATGTAATATGAATCACACAGGTTGCACAGGAGGATGTAAACCACATTGTGGGAAGTGCATGACCGAGAGGGGACGGAAGGAAGAGGGTGGGAGAGGAATTTAGCGGGGAGGGGGTCGGTGATAAGGATAGGGCACGTTTTGCATCTCGCGCGATGGCAGGGGTTGGGTGGGGTTTTAGAGCTAGTATAGGGTTTAGTCAACGGTTTGGTGGTTTTTAAGATGCTGGAGAGGTTAGGGGGACGCCTGAAGGTGAGAGAAGGACATATGGGGAAAGTGTTTTTGGTAGTGAGATTGTCGGAAAGGAGTGGGAAAAGGTTTTTAATGATTTTTTTGAGGGCATGGACGCCTGGGAAGTAGGTGGTACAGAGGGAGAGGTTGTAATTATTCTTATTTTGGGTTGGTTTAGGAGGAAAGGGTTTTTTGAGAATTCGTTTATTGAGAAGAGTCTCAGGATATCCTCGTCGGAGAAAGGATTGGTGTAAAGAGGAAAGGAATTTATCAAGGGAATCGGGGTTATTACATATGCGAAAGCCTCGTGTGGAAAGAGAGTAGGGGAGGGATCTTTTAGTATGGGAGGGATGGCAGCTGTTATAGTGAAGATATTGCTGCTTATTGGTGGGTTTGATGTGGACTGAGGTGTTGAATTGGTGGTTGGAGAGAGTGATATCTACATCAAGGAAGGTGACATGGGAAGAAGAGAAATGAGAGGTGAAGGAGACAGAAGAGAAATCGTTGAGAGCGGAAATAAATGAGTTAAAAGAATCGACGTCATGGGGCCAGAGAAGGAAAATGTCGTCGATGTATCGGAGCCAGAGTAAGGGTTTCAGGGGTTGTGAGGATAGGAAGGACTCTTCGACACGGCCGAGGAAAAGGTTGGCATAGGAAGGGCTGAATCTACTGCCCATGGCGCAGCCTTTGGTTTGAAGGTAGAAACGGTCATTAAAGGAGAAGGAGTTATGAGTCAAGATGAAGTGGGACAGGTCAATAAGGAAATCGGAGCTAGGGTTATGAGGAGTAGGGCGAGTATCAAGAAAATGCTTAACGGCGGATAAGCCTTCGGCGTGGGGGATGGAGGTATATAGGGAGGTGACATCAATGGTGGCCACTCCCCTACTGAACGCATCTCCGCTTTCGTCGACCATTACCTTCAGCCTTTAGTCCATTCCCTGCCTTCCTACATCAAAGATACCTATCATTTCCTTGATCGCCTCCTCTCCACCCCCCTCCCTAATGATTCCGACATCATCATGGCCACCATTGATGTCACCTCCCTATATACCTCCATCCCCCACGCCGAAGGCTTATCCGCCGTTAAGCATTTTCTTGATACTCGCCCTACTCCTCATAACCCTAGCTCCGATTTCCTTATTGACCTGTCCCACTTCATCTTGACTCATAACTCCTTCTCCTTTAATGACCGTTTCTACCTTCAAACCAAAGGCTGCGCCATGGGCAGTAGATTCAGCCCTTCCTATGCCAACCTTTTCCTCGGCCGTGTCGAAGAGTCCTTCCTATCCTCACAACCCCTGAAACCCTTACTCTGGCTCCGATACATCGACGACATTTTCCTTCTCTGGCCCCATGACGTCGATTCTTTTAACTCATTTATTTCCGCTCTCAACGATTTCTCTTCTGTCTCCTTCACCTCTCATTTCTCTTCTTCCCATGTCACCTTCCTTGATGTAGATATCACTCTCTCCAACCACCAATTCAACACCTCAGTCCACATCAAACCCACCAATAAGCAGCAATATCTTCACTATAACAGCTGCCATCCCTCCCATACTAAAAGATCCCTCCCCTACTCTCTTTCCACACGAGGCTTTCGCATATGTAATAACCCCGATTCCCTTGATAAATTCCTTTCCTCTTTACACCAATCCTTTCTCCGACGAGGATATCCTGAGACTCTTCTCAATAAACGAATTCTCAAAAAACCCTTTCCTCCTAAACCAACCCAAAATAAGAATAATTACAACCTCTCCCTCTGTACCACCTACTTCCCAGGCGTCCATGCCCTCAAAAAAATCATTAAAAACCTTTTCCCACTCCTTTCCGACAATCTCACTACCAAAAACACTTTCCCCATATGTCCTTCTCTCACCTTCAGGCGTCCCCCTAACCTCTCCAGCATCTTAAAAACCACCAAACCGTTGACTAAACCCTATACTAGCTCTAAAACCCCACCCAACCCCTGCCATCGCGCGAGATGCAAAACGTGCCCTATCCTTATCACCGACCCCCTCCCCGCTAAATTCCTCTCCCACCCTCTTCCTTCCGTCCCCTCTCGGTCATGCACTTCCCACAATGTGGTTTACATCCTCCTGTGCAACCTGTGTGATTCATATTACATTGGTCTCACCACCAACGCCCTCAGCGTTAGAATAACCGGCCACCGAGCCAGCTGCAAGCCGTCCTCGCCCAATGCCTCCTTCCCCGTCCCGATCCATGCTTCCTCCCACAATCTCATTTTTGATAAATGCTTCCGTGTAGGCGTATTGGCTTCCCTCCCTCCCTCTGCCTCTCCCCTTCAATTGCGTACGCTAGAAGGTGCCTGCATCTGGCTTTATTCCGCACACAATCCGCCCGGATTAAATCGCTCTCACTGACCTCTCCCGCCCCTTCTCCCCTTTCCCCTCCTTTAATCCCCTCCCGCCCCTCCCCTTTTCTCCTTTCCACATCCCTTTCTCCTCCTCTGAACCCCTCCCGCCTCTTCCCCTCCTTGCCCCTCCCTCTTCCTCTGACCCCCTCCCGCCCCTCCCCTCTTCTCCCTTCCTACCCCTCTCTCCTCCCATCTCACCCTACCTTCTGTTCCCTGCCTGTCCATCATTCTGTATCCGTCTTCCTTTGAGAAAGGTTCTAGCAACCGAAATATCAACTAATATTGTGAGTGTTCTTTTTTTATGTGCTTATATTTAATTCCGCCCCACCTGTGGCATAGTCTATTTACATTATCGCGTGTGTGATTTTCCACGAACTCGTATATATATATATATATATATATATATAAAACTTCCAGGAAAATCACTCGGGTGATAAATATACAGTATGCCAAGAGGGTGGCCGATAAAAAATATACACACGGAAAAAAGAACACTTACACATAAAAATTTTCGATATTTCGGTGAAGTCTAGCTCCACCTTTCTCAAGGTTTAAGGTAGGAATGAAGAAAAGGAGAGAGATTGAGGTATGGGAGGGGAAAGAGGGGGAGACGAAGGTGTAAGAGGGGAAGGAGGGGAAAGAGGGAGAGAGGAAGGTGTAGGAGGGGAAGGAGGGGAAAGACGAAGAGCGGGGAGAGGGCGTGGAGGAAGCAGGGAGAGATGAGATGAGGGGGAGGGAGAAACTAGTGTGATTTATTGAGTCCGGGGGGCGAGAAAGCCTGGTGGATTAAAATACAAGAAGATTCAAGATCTTTGAGCTGAAGGGGAGAGGAAGAAGGGGGAAGGGAAGCAAGTAGACCGACTTTAAAAGTGTTATTGAAAGTGGACTGATGAAGGCCTGTCTAAGCAAGATATCACCCTTCTTTCTCCGTCACACCCACGCACCCCAAACTTCTATATTCTACCCAAAATCCACAAACCTGACAACCCTGGCCGCCCCATTGTCTCCTCTTATAACTCACCCACCGAACGCATGTCCGCATTTGTTGACTACTACCTACAACCCATTGTCCACTCCCTGCCCTCCTTTATCAAAGACACTTATCATTTTCTTGAACGCCTCCATTCTACTCCACTCCCCTCTAACTGTGATATCTTAATGGCCACTATTGATGTCACTTCCCTATATACCAACATTCCTCATTCTGAAGGACTTTCTGCCATCCGCCATTTCATCACTAAACGCCCTGCTCCTCATATTCCCAGCTCTGAGTTCCTTCTTGATCTTTCCAATTTCATCCTAACCCACAACGCTTTCTCTTTCAATAACAAATTCTTTCTTCAAATTAAAGGATGCGCTATGGGTAGTCGCTTCAGTCCTTCCTACGCCAACCTTTTCCTTGGACTTTTTGAACAATCTTTTCTATCTTCATGCTCACTAAAACCTCTTCTCTGGCTTCGTTACATTGACGACATCTTCCTTTTATGGCCACATGGTATTCATTCTCTCAACTCTTTTATTTCCTCCCTCAACGCCTCCTCTCCCCTCTCCTTTACTTCTAACATCTCTGCCTCTAACGTCGTCTTTCTGGACGTAAACGTCTCCCTCTCTGACCGCAAATTTAGCACTTCCGTGCATATCAAGCCCACCAACCAACAACAATACCTCCATTATAACAGCTGCCACCCCTCCCATACTAAACGTTCCCTCCCCTACTCCCTTTCTATTCGTGGCCACCGAATTTGCAACAACCCTGACTCCCTTGATAAATTCCTTACTAACCTCCATCAATCTCTTCTTCGCAGAGGCTATCCAGAGCAACTTCTCAATAAAAAAATCCTCAAAAAACCACACTCCCCCAAACTGCCTCCTACTAATAGCATTTCCCAACACAATATCTCCCTCTGTACCACCTACTTCCCAGGTGTGGACTCTATTAGGCGTATTATTAAAAACCTCTACCCTATCCTGTCGGACAACCTAACCACTTCTAAAATATTCCCCCAATGTCCCTCTCTCAGCTTCAGACGCCCCCCCAATCTATCCGCCATTTTCAATATTACCAAACCCCTGTCCAAATCACTCAAACCCACCAAATCCCTTCCCACCCCTTGCAACCGCCCGCGATGTAAAACTTGCCCCATCCTCATCACCCAGCCCTTGCCGGACAAGTTCCTCGCTTTTCCCCTCCCTTCTGTCCTCTCACCCTCCTGCACCACGCCTAACATTGTCTACATCCTCCTCTGCCAATACTGCCCTTCTTTCTATATTGGCTTATCCACCACTCCTCTCAATATTAGAATGAATGGGCACCGCTCGTCTTGTAACGATTGCCCCTCCCTCTCTGTTTCTCTCCCTGTCGCCATTCACGTCTCCTCCCACAACTCCACTTTCAATAACACTTTTAAAGTCGGTCTACTTGCTTCCCTTCCCCCTTCTTCCTCTCCCCTTCAGCTCAAAGATCTTGAATCTTCTTGTATTTTAATCCACCAGGCTTTCTCGCCCCCCGGACTCAATAAATCACACTAGTTTCTCCCTCCCCCTCATCTCATCTCTCCCTGCTTCCTCCACGCCCTCTCCCCGCTCTTCGTCTTTCCCCTCCTTCCCCTCCTACACCTTCCTCTCTCCCTCTTTCCCCTCCTTCCCCTCTTACACCTTCGTCTCCCCCTCTTTCCCCTCCCATACCTCAATCTCTCTCCTTTTCTTCATTCCTACCTTAAACCTTGAGAAAGGTGGAGCTAGACTTCACCGAAATATCGAAAATTTTTATGTGTAAGTGTTCTTTTTTCCGTGTGTATATTTTTTATCGGCCACCCTCTTGGCATACTGTATATATATATATATATATATATATATGTATATATTGTCGGAAGTGGTGCAAGTAATCCCATTAATCATCGTGTTTACATGCTCTTGGGACAGTAATTCCAATTGAGTCGCGGTATGGCAGAGGAATAGACATTCAGCTGTTAAGTTTTAGGTACTGTTGAAATCCTGTAACGGTCAGCAATCCATTGCCTTGCCGTCGAAATTCTAAATATATATTTTTAATGTGCGCATCAGTTTTTAAAGATTAATGTACAATTTTATGTTAAAAACATGCTAAAAGTAAAATAGTTTTTGATTTTATGTAAAAGAAGTCTCTGAATTTTGAAGAGCCTACATTCGTTTTTTGCTCCAGGAAAGCATTTTTCGCCCGACAAAGTAGCCGATTGCTTTTCTTTTGGAATATAAGTAATATCAGTAAAATCGACTTTAAAAAAAGATATTTAACCTGTGATAAATTTAATTTATGATTATTGTGATTTTAGATCGATGTTTGATTTACGAAATCATCGTTTGTTTAAAAAATGTAATTTATGGCATAATTGGGAAACATAATAAGAACTTTTCTTGGCTAGAAATATTTTTTACGATTTTGTAGAATATAGAAGAATATGATCTACTTTTTTGCGAAAATCAAGAGCAAAATTCACTTGAAATGTATTCCCTCGATGATGATAAGTTTGCCGAAATGAGCATCGAATATGATAAAAGTTTTACTTCTGAGAGGGAAACCATTGGATTAAAAACTATTGCGGAGGGCGTAGTTGTCAAAAATCCCTATCCGCCGCCCATTTAACTTCTTGAGTTTCTTCATAATCTAACATTATCCACATTTCAGCATAACATATAAATGTTAGTATTTTTATTATGTCTTAAATTGCGAAAGGCAATTCGTTTATGCGTATTTATCAGGTCGATCAATAGTTGGATAGGCGGTCGTTTACTATTTTATTTTATAATGAACCCATGTTTTGCTTTATAGTGAAAAAAGATGAAATTTTGTTTCGAAACCTAACCAAAATGTCTACGTACCTGAAAATCCTGTAAAGGAGCCAAATGAAACGGCAAACAATGAGGCAGCTTTGTGGAGCTACGTAAGTATTAAATATCTAATACTGCTCGTTTATAAGTAGGTTTAGTGGTATAAGTTTTGTAGGCCGTTCTTGTGGTTTTCATTTACTGTTTCTGTTTTCCTTAGTGAGTTAGAAATTAAGGACTTTGCAGGTATTAAGACGAGGTGGCTTATGTGAAATGTGTTATTTTCTGTACATAAAGTTGTGATAATAGCTCGATAATTCGTTCACTTCGCTCTAGACGTTTTGCAAAGTACCTTGATATTAATTTATGAGTACAAGGAACATGGTTTACATAGTAAACTGATTATTGTAAAAAATATACGAGGCATGAAGATAGGTTCTAAACTAAAGGAGAGGACATCAGAGTGCGTTCATTTTAATGGTGATTATTTCTCTCTCTTTGAATTGGAAGCAGTTATATTTTCATTGTATATTTATGGTGGGCATATTTTTGGGAGTAAATAAAATGCTCTTTTTTATTATTTTAAGTCCATAACATTGACTTAAATCTGTGTTATATGCAATCATATAGTCGGACATAATTTATTTTCAAGGAAGAGGAGCGCAATAGATAGACTTGAAGACGTAAAAAGATCGCGATATTAAACTGAAGAACATTGTTTCACCAAGCATTAAATGAGATAGCAATGATGGACAATACTGTATTGAAGATCATGTCATATACGTGTATACCCATTAACGTACGTATTTTGTTTTAACTGTACATTTTTTCTTTCGGTAAATAGTAATGCATTAATTTATTTTGTTTTCGTTTAGTTTCCATCAATGAAAAATAAGCAAGGGAAGCACACTGAATTGTTTTACCTATCGCTTTTCCTTTTTAACATACATATGAATCAAAAGGTTCAGTAGAGGAATGTCAATACCATATATATATTTTGTGCAAAGGCTAGGCAGTTATATAGCTTGTAACACACAATACTAAGGATTCGACCAACGTTTTTCCCTAAATACTTGTTGCTTGACGTACTATCTTACGAATCTGGATATTTGACTCATTAAGAAGTATTTACGGGTTAAATAATTGCTTTTCTATATCACTTTGATGCATAATATTCATTCCTTGGAGAAACTCCAACAAGAGAAATGTAAACTCTGTTGTCTCGGGCGTAACTTTATGGAATTTTCTTAGCATATTGAATGAGAAGCAGTAACGTTGTAATTCGTAAGTTTGGACGAAGAACGTCATCATCAGGTGATAATGACGTGCTACGTCGAAACCTAGGTCGTTTCCAATAAATATATGTGGAGTTACAAAGTTACAGCTTCTCATTCAATAAGAAAAATGAAACTTCAAAATGAAACACCCGACAAAATAACCTTAAGTCTATTTTAGGAATCCAAAAATATTTCCCTAGTTCCTTCGCTTTGCCGCTGTTGCATTTTCCACTTATTTTAACTTCTTTTCATTGAAATATACTTAATGGTAGAAACTATATTTTAAAACATTTTTTTATCGTTTCGCTGTGATAAACATAACAATTGATACTTGATATTTTTTAAAAACAAAAAATCTGGCATAAGCTTCATAAATTTTTACTTAGCGCTGCGAAATAGTTTTTTTTACATGTTTGTAGAATGCAAAGAATTATTATGCAAAGAATAGTGAAAATCAAGAGAATAATCCAATCGAGATTATTCCCACATTGATGATGAGTTTACTGGGATAAATATCCATTATGGTTACATTTTGACTCGTGAGTGGGAAATCGTAAACTTCAGTTGAAAACAGATGCAATATTTTTCACTAGTTGAGTTCACTCGTAATATTTGGTATCCCTCGTTGCATAATATTTATTATAGACTTCCGTTTAATGTGAAAATCATATTTTATTTCTAAAATGTTATATAAGGTTACAATGGGCAGTTTGGTGTTATTAGTTAGGTGCTAAATATTCATAAGAATTGATGGTAATTAAAGTCGTAACCAAATAGGCTTGTTTTTATTCACAAGGCAGAAGAAGAGCGGAATAGCCATACAAAAGAATACTTATCAACTATGAAGAGCCCTTACACTCCTGAAGTAGATTAACTACGAGATGGGAATGAAAGAAATGCAGCTATATGGTATTGAAAAGTAAAGGATTCACTGATTTTTATGTTACTATTCGGCATGTAATTTATATATGCGGACACTTTAATTTGAAATATTTTGCTATCCCACTTTATTTTGCTTTCTAGCTCCAAAATAAGTAATGATACATAATTTAAAAAAAGTGACAACATACTGGAAGATCCTATGCACATAAAATGAAGCTAACCTGAATGACATAGGACAATGCAAGTTTGAAGAAAAAAATGTAAGTGTTAAGTTCGTATTACCGCATGTTTTCTTAGTAGAATAAGAAATATAAGTAAATAGGTTGTATAGCATAGGTTAGTTAAGTATATTTTTTTGCATGTTTTTAATATTAGTGGAAAATTTTTAATGCATTCTATTTAGTGATTCCAATTACTGGCATTAGTCTAAAATAGTAATAAGGATTTTAGGAAAATAAACTTTCGCAACCATAAGGAACAAAATCTTTTTATGATAAAGGATAACACAACTCAGCCTAGAAACTTAAATAGAATGCCCTCTCAATAACAATGCATATTTCACGTACGAAGCGCGATGATATTGAAATAAAGGACGTATGCTAAGAAAACCGAGCGGAGTGAGTGTCAATTATTTATTATTGTATTCTTCAGTTGTCTGAAAATTGCTTTTATATTCCTTCGCTTTGATCACGTTTCTTGTTGTAACATGTAACTTTGATTGTTGTAACTTTGATTTAGATATGTTGCCGGAGTTGTAGCATTATACCTGAATGTGTCAGTAATGGAAGTTCTTTTTACTTGACAATTATGCAATATACAGTAAATATATGATTCCATGGCTATGGTGATGGTTGAAAACAAATTCGACAGGAATCTAGTGCTCTTCGTTTTTTGTTTTTAAACTTACTGCTATATTAAACTTTCACTTAATTGAGATGTCCTAAAATAAAGGACGTATGGTAAGAAAACCGAGCAGATTGAGTGTCAATTATTCATTATTGTATTCTTCAGTTGTCACTAAATTGAGATGTCCTAAATACCTTACATACGACGAGTGGAAGATAATATTGCATTTGCTTATGTTCTGTGTGTCACATATAGGAAGCGCAGAGAAAGAACCTGAGAGTGATATTAACACTTCTTAGGTCTTCCTCTGTGTTACTTAAAATGTGGTTAATTCGCCGAGATCTCTAAGAGGCCGATGACCATTACCGCGCTATTTAGATTTAATGCTTTATAATAAATATCTGTGAAAGTGCAATGTTCATGCCTTAAAATTGAAACTTCTTCAGCAGCCTATCACATAAAAGAACATTGTGGATTTGCATGTCAGACAACTGGCAAATTTCATGTAATGGCACAAGATAATATGTGAGTGGAATATTCATAAGCTAATAAAAGTTTCCCCTGAAATCAAAACCACCACCATCTCTCTGGCTGGGATTCCAGTGTGATTTGTGTTTGTTTTAATCGCCACGTTTTAATTTCCATGGCTGAATACAAAGAATAATATTTAGCTAAAAAGTAAAAGTATTGAAGAGTAAAGTATTTATTGATATGTATTTTACTGGTCAGTAAATAATTAGGATATGCGGTCGCATTTTTTCGTAAGATTATACACTGGCCCTTATTTTTTTTTTTTTTGCGAAAAAATACAGAACATGGTGTTGAAAAATATGAGATTAATTACTACGCATCTGCAGATCCTATTCACCGATGATGAAGCCCAATTGAATGACAAAGTTTCATGCAGCTTTGAAGACGATAAGGGTAAATTTTAATGATATATTGCCCCATTTGCTGTACATATTTTAACTACCTAAGATAAGTTTCGTTTTTCCGCTGCTCTTGATTTCTCTTTAAGGAAAAGAAGATTAACACAGAAATAAATCCTCTCTGGAATGTCTTACTATACTGATATTTCAGAATATTCCAGATTGACCGTGATTACCAGGACATGCTCGTAGTAATTCTGCATCCATGTACTGCAAGCAGATAAAGTGCATGTGATTCAAACACATTTAGCTTGGTAAAAACTGAGTGAGTGAAAGCTCATGATGTACTACTCGGACTTCGCTTTCCTTTATCTTATATGTCCTTCGGTTCATGGTGGAAAAATAAGCCTGTTTTCATTTCGCGATACCCTTGATGGTTGTAACCACTATTATGGAGTACAAGAACGATCTTTAACGCATTTTGTTCTTCCTAAGTCAGAACGCGATCTATAGGAGAGCATCAAATTTGTTTGGAAAATAACACCGCAAGGATACCATTCTATCAAAATTGAAGAAACGGGAATTGTCTTCATCAGTCAGTTAAAACCAATTACTGCTTGAAACAGCTTTCAGCTACTCAATCGGTCATTTATTATGCTAAGTAATGAGACTTCAAGTTTTACAGTGAACTTTCAAACAGTTTGATAGGTGACATACGGTTGCGTTAATTGTGAAAGAGTGTTTAATATCACAGGGATATTGAAACATAGATTCGATGTACATTGCTTTTTGAAGGTCAAAAAAAGCTATATTATAAACATTTTGGTAGAGCATGACTGCTATTTTGTTCTTAAATGTCATTAATATTATTAGGTTGCTCATGCACATAAACATAATATATGCAGTTACTTTAAATCCGCACGAGTCCGAAAGTTTCCTTGGGTACATAGTGAAGCACAAGTCCGTGAAGGAAATAATAATTTTAAGATGAGTAAAGTGAAAGGTTGATTTTAGGTCGTGTTAACATCCTGCACGGTAATCCGAACAGTGTAGATACTAATTATTTTCGGTAAAAATAACATATTCTGGAAAGAAGGAATTAATTTTAATACTGAGCAAGTAAAAATAAAAAAATTAACAAAAACGCAAGAGCTATCAACTTTTCACAGCATTTGCTTTTTACAGGAGTTAAGTTATGGATCCATGGCTACGGTTATTGTTCTAAGTAGTTCGACAGGAATCTAGTGCTCCTCGTTTTTTTGTTTTTATACTAAGTGCTTTATTAAACTATTACCTAAATACCTTACATACGAAGAGTGGAAGAGAATATTGCATTTGCTGATGTTCTGTGTGTCACATTTAGGACACACTGAGAAAGCACTGGAGAGTGATATTAAAACTTCTCAGGACTTCCTCTGTGTTACCTAAAATGTGGTGAAATCGCCGAGATCTCTAAGAGGCCGATGGGCTGTACCGCGCTCATTTAAATGAAATGCAATATAATAAATTTCAGTATAAGTGCAATGTTCATGCCTTAAAATTGAAACTTATTAATCAGCCTATCTGCCTATCACGTGAAAGAGGGTGTGGATTTGCATGTCAGACATCTGGCTAAGATCATGTAATGGCACAAGAGAATATGTGAATGGAATATGCATAAGCAAATATGAGTCTTTCCCTTGAGATGGAAACCGCCACCATCTCTCTGGCGGGGATTCCCGTGTAATTTATGTTTATGTCTTAATCGCCACATTTTAATTTCCATGGCTGAAAGTGAAGAATGATTTCTAGCTAAAAAGTAAAAGTGTTGAAGAGTAAAGTATTCATTTATATGTATTTTACTGGTCGGTAAATTATTAGGATATGCGGTGGCTTTTTTTCGTAAGATTTTACCATAGGCATTTATTTTGCTTTCCTGGCGAAAAAATACACAACATGTCGTTGCGAAATGTGACTATAATTCCTTCGTATCTGAAGATCTACATATCTGAAGATCTAGGTATTCATAGGTGCGTTTCGATATATTCTGTGCATTCGATTTTGCTATTTAATGTTTTTCTCACAGTTTTCCTCATTTGTTTGAAGAATAAGCATTTTATGTGAATCTAACATATTTGGCTTGGTAAAAACTAAATGAATTACTACAATTTCCTCCTGGGATTTCGTTTTCCTTTATCATGTATGTCCTTCGGTTCATAATGGTAAGTTAAGAGTCAGTTTTCATTTCGTGATACCCTTGATGGTTGTAACATTTTTTATGGAGTACAAGAACGATCTTTAACCCTTTTTTTTCTTCCTAACTCAGAACGCGGTCAATAGGAAAGCATCAAATTTGTGAGGAAAACAACACCGCAAAGATATTATTTTATCGAAAATGAAAAAAAGGGAACTGTCTTCATCAGTCAGTTACAACCAATTACTGCTTGAAAAAGCTTTTAGCTACTCAATCGGTCATTTAATATGCTAACTAATGAGATTTCATGTTTTACAGTGTACTTTCAAACAGCTTGATGGTTGACATACGCTTACGTTAATTGTAAAAGAATTTTTAATATTCGCGGGATATTGAACCATAGATTCGACGGACATTGGTTAGTGAAGGTTTTAAAAAACCTATATTACAAACATTTTGGTAGAGCATGAGTGCTAAGTTCTTCTTGAATTTCATTAATATTATTGGGTTGCTCATGCACAGAATAATAAATGCAGTTACTTTAAATCCGCCCGAGTCCGAAAGTTGCCTTGGGTACATGACGAAGCACAAGTCCGTGAAGGAAATATCAATTTTAAGATAGTTACGGTTAAAGTGTGATTTTAGTTCGTATTAAAATCCTTCACGATCATCCGAACAGAATCCATCATTTCTTTTCGGTTAAAATCAAATATTTTAGAATGGAGAAATCAATTGAAATCCTGAGCACGTAAAAATAAAAAAATAACAAATACGCAGAGTTATCAACTATTCTCAGTATTTTCCCATCTCACCTATCTATATAGATTAAAATTTATTATTATTTTTTAGTGTTATTATGCCTACATTAGCTTACAAGTCATTTTCCAATAGGTACGAACAGTGGTAAACAAATATTGTCGAAATAGTCCCTATATTTAAAAGACCTCAATTTATCTTGCAGTCAATTGAACGAAAAGCTAGAGATGATATTTTGATAGAATGCTTTCTGACAATGAAGAGACTTTGCAAAGAATGTCTCACAGATAATAAAATAACGGAAAATTCAGTTATGAATACCGAGTGAAGTAAGTGATACGAAACTATTACTATGTATTTCGTTCTCAATTAATAATTCTTGGCCCTTGTAGAATCTTCTCTAACTGATTGGCGTTCCATATTTGATAACGACTGTCCAAGATGCACTTTCTACTTAAGAAACCTAAATTTTAGTTGTTATTTTTTGAAGCATGCATTTAAGTATTTGAAACTTTTGAAAATTATTTACCGTGAAACTATATATTTAGAAAAAGATTTCAGTGTTTGTTACTATTCATAATATAATTTAAAATAATTCCCACAATGTTGAGTATATGAACGTTCTTTTATTTGTATGATGATTGCCTTCTCTTTTTTATTGCGACTTAGTTTCAGGGTTGCTGTGTCTACTCATGTCTTTATCCGAGATATGCGGCAATAAAACGAGGTCTTGTGCAATGCTGGGCGAATAGACTTCCTCTGCATCCAGTGTGATTTTACAAAAGCACTGGATGCATTGGGAGTCAACTCGACCATGCCATGCAAACGTCGAGAATACGGAAGAGCAGAAAATTACCTCAATGATTCTACTGCATTCCAGGCAAACCAATTTGCACTCTTCGCAAAGATTTCTTAGATTTATTTTTAAGGGTCTTCCTCAATTTTCCATTCAACTTCTGGCAACTGTTAGCCTCGAGTCACACTTATGGAGTGCGAGAACATTCTTTTAAACGCTTTTCGTGATTCATAAGTCAGAATGCGATTCTTACGAAAGCATCAAATGTGTCTTGAAAACATTGCCGCTAGGAGATTATTCGAAAGGTGGATAAAGAAAATGATAAAAATCTTCATTGGTCAAATATTAAAAATAACTGTTGGAAACATGTATCAATTAAATCTGGGATTTCGGTTTAGTATTATGTTTATCCCGTGATTGCGATTGCTTGAACTGTTGTTTTATGATTAATATCATTTTATTGATCATTCAATTCGGTGTTTGGTTTTCATTTGTTCTTAATTATGCTATCTAAGAAAACTTCATATTTTGCAGTGTACACTCAAACGCCTTAATGGGTGCTGCACATTTGTGTTTATTGCGAAGGAATGTTTACAAATCGCTGAAGGTTGAATCATAGAGTAGCCTTACTTCGGAATTCGCTGATATTGAATGTGAATAAGCGTGTGTTCTCAATTTTTTGGAGTCAAATTGATGTGCATTTACGCAAAATGAAATTTATATTATAAAATAATTTATATTTAAGTATGACTAGCCAAAAAGGAGCCATTTAAAGTTAAAATGATCGCGTTTTTCAACTGGGGATCAATCGTGGGCCTAACAAATTAATGTGAAATGGCAATGATGAATTATGCACTAATGAATGAGTATGTGTTTAGTCTTAATTAATTTTACATTTTTCCGATCGGTCAATTGCTCGAATATGCGTTTTTTTATTCCCCAATTTTAATTGCCAAGAAAAGGTATGGAAAACATTCAATATACTTAATATACAGCAGCATCATATAAAAAATTCATAGTCCTTATGCAGGGGATTTCAGAAAGCGTAAAGATGCCTTGAGATACTAAGGAGTTAAAAATATTAAAATGGAAGGATGGCAATAATAAAAATGTTCACATCAGTTATATCATGGAAATTATCATCAAACAATTCATATTATCGTGTACTATTCCTTTGCGAAGAACAGTTTAAATTATATTTTTCAAAAATAAAATTCAATCGAATACGGATTTCCACGGTGATGATAAAAATATCTGAAAGATATTTGAAACTGAAGAAAATACGTCAGTCTGAGTGGAAAACCATGTGTAGCAAATACGTAGTCATATATTACAGGCATTTGCAGTTTCCTATTTTTGAAGGTTTTTTTTACTCATTTATATATGTAATTCAATTATGTTTATGATCGCTTTCCATTCCTTGGGCTAAAGGTTAAGGAGCATTTGTAAAAATTAAAAGGTAATATTGATATTATTTGACCTACTGTATAAAGAAAACGTTTCCGCTGCTGTATTATTTATTTTATTTTTATAGGCAAAGGAGCATGAATCCTAAAATACTTTATATCTTGCAAGAATAATTTTACACTGACCTAGGACTAACACTTCGCTCAACGCCTCTGCAGCTGCTCGCGGGGCTGTCTGCTGCCTTAGATTCCTTATATATTTGATTTAAAAAATGTTTCGTATATCATTCTAGTTGATGAAAGCTCTTCAGTCTGTCTTCTGGTATGCTCATTAATGAGAATTTATGATTTGCAGTGTTCAATCAAACGCCTTTAGAGGTGGCACACGGGTATGTTAATTGCTGAGGAATGTTTATTGTTAGGAGGAAATTGAATCATTGATTAGCCTATCTTTGGGATTCCTGGATATTGAGGGTAAATGAAGGTATTTTATAAATGTGATGGTAGAACATTGATGCATTGTTTTATTTAAGTTTCAATAGTACGTTGTTGATGTGTCACTGGGTCGGAAATGAGAGATTTATACCCAAAACTCAAGGAGTTTATATGCCCTTAGGACAGTTATTCAAATTAAGCTGCGGGATGGCGGATTAATACACGTTTAGCCTTTTAAGCGATTTAAGATCGTTCCATTCCTGTCGCGATCATCCGACCAGGATGCATTTTCATTCTGGATAAAATCATAAATATTTTAGAAATAATTAATAATATGAAGAGTTGAAAACCAATTTATAAATAAGTAAAATAGGAAAAAAAAACTATTAAAAGTTTTATTAGTCCATTTTACTTTCTAAAATTTAAAATATTTAGTCGTGTTCAATTTTTTATCATAGTTTTCCCTTCATGTAACTAAATAAATTTTAAAATACTGAATGTATAATGCCTACTTTAGACTACTACGTTAATATAGCATTAGTTCAAAATAACGGTTTACACTTAATGCAAAAAGAGTCATTACATTAAAAAGGCCTCAATTTCTCTTCTAGGTACAGGAACATAACATTTTACGTGAAATTTTGAAAGAATGAATTCTAATTTTAAAGAAACAATGTAGTGAATTTAAAGTGCACAGAGAAAGCATTTAAGTACAATTTAGTTAAGTATAGTTACAAAGTGAAGTAAGTGATTTGTATCCATAAATGTGAACTTCGCAGTTGGCAAATATTTCTTCGCCCATTTTCGTTGCTGATTTTCTTATTAATTAGTTGCATTCTGTATATTAGTATGTCGTTTTGTTAAAAAAAACTTTTATTTTAGTGAAAGATTCCTATAAATCATTCATTACAGTAACTGTAATTAACTGTAGTACTTAATATTTATAAGAATTGTTGGCTAATAATTACGCTAAACTTTCAAGACCTCTATTATTTCATGGTAATGGATCTCAAAACTTTGCAATAAATTTAACGAGAACGAACTCATACTCTGGAGATCATTGGAAACTTCTTGAAGTTGGATGGGAATGCAGTGAAGGACTCGCAGCTTTGAATAACAAGTAGTGTAAGTATAAAGTATTAGTTTCTTTGATTTTTAGTTCCGTGAAAAGTTAGATGTTCTTCTAGTATTTAGGGCTCTTGGAGAATCTCAAGAATAAGGGTTTAGAGTTAGTTTCAATTCAAAATTTAATCCAATTTGTTACCCACAATGATGAAGAAACTACAGTGCTTAATTATTAATGAAGTATAAATCGCTCCAACTGAGTGGGTAATAGTTTTTTTTAAACTTATAATTTTAAGTAGGCTGTTTTATGGATAAACATACTGCATCGTTTTATAAGCTTAATTCCTAAATTTTTATGTTTATTGGGGATAAATGAAATTTCTACGACTTAAATTTTATTTCAAGGAAGTGGAATGCAAAAGTGTGACTTAAAAACCTAAGAAGATTGCATTTTTAAAGTGAATATCATCAGTGCACCTTAGTATTTCTTGTGCGATTACAGTGAAGAAACTATGCAGTAATTAAGACAAAGTCGTGTAAGTGTTAACTATTTAATAAAGTATATATTCTGATAAGTGAATTCCTTTAATATGAGGTCTTATTTTCTTATGATTCATGGTCTTATATTTGGTTTATATATATATATATATATGTATATTTTGTCGGATGTGGTGCAAGTAATCCCATTAATCATCGTGTTTACATGCTCTTTGGACAGTAATTCCAATTGAGTCGCGGTATGGCAGAGGAATAGACATTCAGCTGTTAAGTTTTAGGTACTGTTGAAATCCTGTAACGTTCAGCAATCCATTGCCTTGCGGTCGAAATTCTAAATATATATTTTTAATGTGCGCATCAGTTTTTAAAAATTAATGTACAATTTTATGGTAAAAACATGCTAAAAGTAAAACCGTTTTATATATTATGTAAAAGAAGTCTCTTAATTTTTAAGAGCCTACATTCGTTTTTAGCTCCAGGAAAGCACTTTTCGCCCGACAAAGTAGCAGATTCCTCTTCTTTTGGAATATTAGTATTGTCAGTAAAATCGATTAAAAAAAAATATTTAACCTGCGATAAATTTAATTCATGATTATTGTGATTTTAGATCGATGGTTGATTTACGAAATCATCGTTTGTTTAAAAAATGTAATTTATGGCATAATTGGGAAACATAATAAGAACTTTTCTTGGCTAGAAATATTTTTTACGATTTTTAATATATAGAAGATTATGATCTACTTTTTTGCGAAAATCAAGAGCAAAATTCACTTGGAATGTATTCCCTCGATGATGATAATCTTCTCTTTTCTCTCTTTCTCTGTGTTACCTAAAATGTGGTCAAATCGCCGAGATCTCTAAGAGGCCGATGACCTGTACCACGCTCACTTAAATGAAATGCTATATAATTAATTTCAGTATAAGTGCAATGTTCTTGCCCTTAAATTGAAACTGATTAAGCAGCCTATTGGCCTATTTCGTGAAAGAAGGTGTGTTTTGCATGTGAGACATCTGGGTAAGTTCAGGTATTGGCAGTAGAGAATATGTAAGTGGAATATGCATAAGCAAATATGAGTGTTTCCCATGAAATGGAAACCGCCACCATCTCTCTGGCGGGGATTCCTGTGTAATTAATTTTTATGTCTTAATCGTCACATTTTAATTTCCATGGCTGAAAGTGAAGAATGATGTCTAGCTAAAAAGTAAAAGTGTTGAAGAGTAAAGTATTCGTTGGTATGTATTTTACTGGTCGGTAAATTATTTGGATATGCGGTGGCTTTTTTTCGTAAGATTTTACTATGGGCCTTTATTTTGCTTTTTGGCAAAAAAATACACATCATGTCTTTGCGAAATGTGACTATAATTCCTACGTATATGAAGATCATATGCCACGATGATGAAGCCCAGTGGAATGGCAAAGGTTCATGTAGCTTTGAAGACGATAAGTGTGAATGTTGATGATATATTGCCCCATTTGCTGTACATATTTTTAGTAACTATGATAAGTTTCGTATATCCGCTACTCTACATATATCTTTAAGGAAAAGAAGAATGAAACACTGAAATAAATCCTCTCTGGAATCTCTTACTCTAATGATGTTCCATTGAGATTTAGACTAACCCTGATTTTGTAACATGCTCGCGATGTTGCATACAAGTAATGCAAACAGATTAAGTGCATGACTTCATCATCTCTTGTTTCTATTCAGTTCCCTTAATCCGATTTTTCGCTGTAGGTATTCATAGGTGCGTTTCGATATTATCTGTGCATTCGATTTTGCTATTTTTATGTTTTTCTCACAGTTTTCCTCATTTGTTTGAAGATTAAGCCTTTTATGTGAGTCTAACATATTTGGCATAGTAAAAACTGAATGAAATACCAATAAATACTACTCGGACTTCGCTTGCCTTTATCTAATATGTCCTTCGGTTCATGGTGGGAAGATAAGAGTCAGTTTTCATTTCGTGATATCCTTGATTACAACCTAACCTATTACAACCTTTGTAACCTCTATTATGGAGTACAAGAACGATCTTTAACGCATTTTGTTCTTCCTAAGTCAGAACGCGATCTATAGGAAAGGTTCAGTTTGTTCTGGAAAACAACAATGCAAAGATACCATTCTTACAAAAATGAAGAAACGATAATTGTGTTTATCAGTCAGTTATAACCAATTACTGCTTGAAACTGCTTTTAGCTACTCAATTTGTCATCTAATATGCAAACAAATGAGATTTCAAGTTTTACAGTGTACTTTCAAACAGTTTGATAGGTGACATACGCTTGTGTTAATTGTGAAAGAGTGTTTAATATTCGAGGGATATTGAACCATATATTAGACGTAAATTGGTTTTTGAAGGTTAAAAAAACCTATATTATAAACGTTTTGGTAGAGCATAACTGCTATGTTCTTCTTTAATGTCATTAATATTTATAGGTTGCTCAGGCACAGAAACGTTATACATGCAGTTACTTTAAATCCGCCCAAGTCCGAAAGTTTCTTTGGGTACATGACGAAGAACAAGTCCGTGAAGGAACTAACAATTTTAAGATGAGTAAAGTGAAAGGTAGATTTTAGGTCGTGTTAACATCCTGCACGGTCATCCAAACAGTGTAGATACTAATTATTTCCGGGTTAAATCAAATATTTTAGAAATAAGGAATCAATTGAAATCCTGAGCACGTAAAAATAAAAAATTAACATATACGGAAGAGCAATAATCTATTCACAGTATTTGCCCATCTCACCTCTCAATGTAGATTAAAATTTTGTATTATTATGAGTGTAATTATGCCTACATTAGCTTACAAGTCATTTTTTAATTTGTACGAACAGTGGTAAACAAATATTGTCGAAATAGTCCCTATATTTAAAAGAACTCAATTTATCTTGCAGGTAATGGAACGAAAAGCTAGAGATGATATTTTGATAGAATGATTGCTGACAATGAAGAGCCTTTGTAAAGAAATTCGCACAGAGAGTAAAATAATGAAAAATTCAGTTATGAATACCCAGTGAAGTAAGTGATACGAAATTATTACTATGTATTTTGTTGTCAATTAATAATTCTTGGCCCTTGTAGAATCTTCTCTAACTGATTGGCGTTCCATTTTTGATTACGACTGTCCAAGATGCGCATTCTGCTAAAGAAACCTATATTTTAGTTGTTATTTTTTGAAGCATGCATTTAAGTATTTTAAACTTTTGAAAATTATTTACCGTGAAACTATATATTTAGAAAAAGATTTCAGTGTTTGTTATTATTCATAATAAAATTTAAAATAATTCCCACAATGATGAGTATATGAACGTTCTTTTATTTTTATGATGATTGCCTTCTCTTTTTTATTGCTAATTAGTTTTAGGGTTGCTGTGTCTACTCATGACTTAATCCGAGATATGCGGCAAAAAAACGAGGTATTTTGCAATGCTGGGCGAGTAGTGTTCCTCTGTATCCAGTGTGGTTTTACAAAAGCACTGGATACATTGGGACTCAGGTTGGGAATGCCATTCAAACGTCGAAATTACGGAAGAGCAGAAAATTACCTCAATGATTTTACTACATTCCAGGCAAACCAATTTGCACTCTTCTCTTTCTAGCTCCAAAATAGAATAAGTGATGATACATAACTTAGAAATAGTGACAACATACTGGAAGATCCTATGCACCTACAATGAAGCTAACCTGAATGACATAGGACAATGCAAGTTTGAATAAAAAAATGTAAGTGTTAAGTTCGTATTACCGCATGTTTTCTTAGTAGGATAAGAAATATAAGTAAATATCAAAATCAAAGTACAACCTATAGCATAGGTTAGTTAAGCATATTTTTTTTTGCATGTTTTTAATATTAGTGGAAAATTTTTAATGCATTCTATTAAGTGATTCCAATTACTGGCATTAGTCTAAAATAGTAATAAGGATTTTAGGAAAATAAACTTTCGGAACCATAAGGAACAAAATCTTTTTATGATAAAGGATAACACAGAGAATGTAGTAGTATCACCCAGTATATTAGTTGAGAATGGGTATCCAGTAGGTAAAAACATGCTAAAAGTAAAACCGTTTTTGATTTTATGTAAAAGAAATCTCTGAATTTTTAAGAGCCTACATTCGTTTTTAGCTCCAGGAAAGCACTTTTCGCCCGACAAAGTAGCCGATTCCTCTTCTTTTGGAATATTAGTATTATCAGTAAAATCGATTTAAAAAAAAGATATTTAACCTGTGATAAATTTAATTCATGATTATTGTGATTTTAGATCGATGGTTGATTTACGAAATAATCGTTTGTTTAAAAAATGTATTTTATGGCATAATTGGGAAACATAATAAGAACTTTTCTTGGCTAGAAATATTTTTTACGATTTTGTAGAATATAGAAGATTATGATCAACTTTTTTGCGAAAATCAAGAGCAAAATTCACTTGAAATGGATTTCCTCGATGATGATAAGTTTGTCGAAATGAGTATCAAATATGATAAAAGTTTTACTTCTGAGAGGGAAACCATTGGATTAAAAACCATTGCGGAGGGCGTAGTTGTCAAAAGTCAGTATCCGCCGCCCATTTAACTTCTTGAGTTTCTTCATAATCTAACATTATCCACATTTCAGCATAACATATAAATGTTAGTATTTTTATAATGTCTTGAATTGCGATAGGAATTTCATTTATGCGTAATCAGGTCGATCAATAGTTGGGATAGGCGTTCGTTTGCTATTTTATTTTATAATGAACCCATGTTTTGCTTTATAGTGAAAAAAGATGAAATTTTGTTTCGAAACTTAACCAAAATGTCTACGTACCTGAAAATCCTGTAAAGGAGCCAAATGAAACGGCAAACAATGAGGCAGCTTTGTGGAGCTACGTAAGTATTAAATATCTAATACTGCTTGTTTATAAGTAGGTTTAGTGGTATAAGTTTTGTAGGTCGTTCTTGTGGTTTTCATTTACTGTTTCTGTTTTCCTTAGTGAGTTAGAAATTAAGGACTTGGCAGGTATTATGACGAAGTGGCTTATGTGAAATGTGTTATTTTCTGTACATAAAGTTGTGATAATAGCTCGATAATTCGTTCACTTCGCTCTAGACGTTTTGCAAAGTACCTCGATATTAATTTATAAGTACAAGGAACATGGTTAACATAGTAAACTGAATATTGTAAAATATATATGAGGCATGAAGATAGGTTCTAAACTAAAGGAGACGACATCATAGTGCGTTCATTTTAATGGTGATTATTTCTCTCTCTTTGAATTGGAAGCAGTTATATTTTCATTATATATTTATGGTGGGCATAATTTTGGGAGTAAATAAAATGCTCTTTTTTATTATTTTGAGTCCATAACATTGACCTAAATCTGTGTCATATGCATTCATTAAGTCGGACATAATTTATTTTCAAGGAAGAAGAGCGCAAAACATAGACTTGAGGACGTAAAAAAATCGCGATATTAAACTAAAGATCATTAGTGCACCAAACATTAAATGAGATAGCAATGATGGACAATGCTGTATTGAAGATCAAGTCATATACGTGTATGCCCATTTACGTACATATTTTTTTTAACTGTACATTTTATCTTTCGGTAAATTGTAATGCAGTAATGTATTTTGTGTCTTTATTTAGTATCCAAAAATGAAAAATAAGCAAGGGAAGGAAACTCAATTGCTTTACCTATCGCTTTTCCATTTTAACATACATATGAATCAAAAGCTTCAGTACAGGAATGTCAATACCATATATATTTTGTGCTAAGGATACGAGGTCATACAGCTTATAACACACAATAGTACGGATTCGACCAAAGTTTTTCCTTAACACTTGTTGCTTGACGTACTATCTTACGAATCTGGATATTTGACTTATTAAGAAGTATTTACGGGTTTAATAATTGCTTTCCAATATCACTTTGATGCATAATATTCATTCTTTGAGGTTACTCCAACAATAAAAATGTAAAATCTGTTTTCTCAGGTGTAATTTTATGGAAGTTCCTTAGCATATTGAATGAGAAGCAATAACTTTGCCGTTCAACAAGTTTCTACGTAAGTTTCGACGAAGAACGTCATTATCAGGTGATGATGACGTGCTACGTCGAAACCTGGGTCGTTTCGAAGAAATACATGTGGAAGAACAAATTTACAGCTTCTCATTCAATAAGAAAATTCTAGCTTCAAAATGAAACACTCGACAAACTAACCTTAAGTCTATTTTAGGAATCCTAAAATATTTCCCTCATTCCTTCGCTTTGCCGCTGTCTTTGTTTCATTTTCCACTTATTTTAACTTCTTTTCATTGAAATATACTCAATGGTAGAATCTATATTTAAAAAAAATTATTTATCGTTTCGCTGTGATAAAAATAACAATTGATACTTGATATTGTATTTAAAAAAAAAATCTATCATAAACTTCATAAATTTTTACTTAGCGCTGCGAAATTGTTTTTTTTACATGTTTGTAGAATGCAAAGAATTATTATGCAAAAAATAGTGAAAATCAAGAGAAAAATTCATACGAGATGGTTTCCCACATTGATGATGAATTACTGGGATAAATATCCATTATGGTTACAGTTTGACTCCTGAGTGGGAAATCGTACATTTCAATTGAAAACAGATGTAATATTTTTTCACTATTTGAGTTCACTCGTAATATTTCATATCCCTCGTTGCATTATATGTATCACAGACTTCCGTTTAATGTTAAAATCATATTTTATTTCTTAATTGTTATTTAAGATTACATTGGGTATTTTGGTGTTATTGGTTAGGTTCTAAATATTCATAAGAATTGGTGGTAATCAAGTCGTAACTAAATAGGCTTGTTTTTATTCAAAAGGCGGAAGAAGAGCGGACTAGCCATACACAATAATACTTATCAACTATGAAGAGCCCTTGCACACCTGAAGTAGATTAACTACGAGATGGGAATGAAAGAAATTCAGCTATATGATATTGAAAAGTTAAGTATTCATTGATTTGTATGTTACTATTCGACATATAATTTAGATATGCGGTCGCTTTTTTTTTGAAATATTTTACTATGCCACTTTATTTAGCTTTGTAGATCCAAAATAGAATAAGTGATGATACATAACTTAAAAATAGTGACAACATACTGGAATACCTATGCACATATAATGAAGCTAACCTGAATAACATAGGACAATGCAAGTTTGAAGAAAAAAAATGTAAGTATTAAGTTCGTATTTCCGCATGTTTTGTTTGTAGGATAAGAAGTATAAGTAGATATGTAGTATGGCATACGTTAGTTTAGTATATATTTTTGCATGTTTTTAGTATTAGTGGAAAATTTTTAATGCATTCTATTTAGGGTTTCCAAATACTGGCATATGTCTAAAATAGTAATATGGCTTTTAGGAAAATAATCTTTCGGAACCATAAGGAACAAAATCTTTTTATGAAAAAGGATAACACAACTCAGCCTAGAAACTTAAATAGAATGCCCGCTCAATAAGAATGTATATTTCACGTACGAAGCGCGATGATATTGAAATAAAAGACGTATGCTTAGAAAACCGAGCAGAGTGAGTGTCAATTATTCATTATTGTATTGTTCAGTTATCTGATAATAGTTTTTATATTCCTTCGCTTTGTTTACGTTTCTTGTTGTAACATGTAACTTTGATTGTTGTAACTTTGATTTTGATGTGTTGCCGGAGTTGTAGCATTATACCTGAATGTGTCAGTAATGGAAGTTCGTTTTACTTGACAATTAAGCAATATAGAGTTAAAATATGATTCCATGGCTATGTTGATGGTTGAAAATAAATTCGACAGGAATCTAGAGCTCTTCGTTTTTTCGTTTTTATACTTACTGCTTTACTAAACTTTCACTAAATTGAGATGTCCGAAACACCTTACATACGACGAGTGGAAGATAATATTGCATTTGATTATGTTCTGTGTGTCACATCTAGGAAGCGCAGAGAAAGAACCTGAGAGTGATATTAACACTTCTTAAGTCTTCTTCTGTGTTACCTAAAATGTGGTTAATTCGCTGAGATCTCTAAGAGGCCGATGACCTGTACCACGCTCATTTAGATGTAATGCTATATATAATAACTTTCTGTGAAAGTGCAATGTCCATGCGTTAAAATTGAAACTTATTCAGCAGCCTATCACGTAAAAGAACATTGTGGATTTGCATGTCAGACAACTGGCAAAGTTCATGTAGTAGCACAAGAGAATATGTGAGTGGAATATGCATAAGCAAATATAAGTTTCCCCTGAAATCGAAACCGCCACCGTCTCTCTGGCGGGGTTTATATTATTTAGCTAAAAAGTATAAGTATTGAAGAGTAAAGTATTCATTAATATATGTATTTTACTGGTCAGTAAATAATTAGGATATGCGGTCGCTTTTTTTCGTAAGATTATACACTGGCCCTTTATTTTGCTTTTTTGGTGAAAAAATACAGAAAATGGTGTTGAAAAATATGAGATTAATTACTACGCATCTGCAGATCCTATTCACCGATGATGAAGCCCAATTGAATGACAAAGTTCCATGCAGCTTTGAAGACGATAAGGGTAAATTTTGATGATATATTCCCCCATTTGCTGTAATATTTTAACTACCTAAGATAAGTTTCGTGTTTCCGCTGCTCTTGATTTCTCTTTAAGGAAAAAAAGTTTAAAACACAGAAATAAATCCTCTCTGGAATGTCTTACTATACTGATATTTCAGAATATTCCAGATTAACCGTGATTACCAGGACATGCTCGTAGTAATTCTGATTCCATGTACTGCAAGCAGATAAAGTGCATGACTTCATTATGTATTATTTCTATCCTAATTTCTTAATACGATATTTCGCTGTAGGTATTCTTTGGTGCGTTTCGTTAATGTCTGTGTATTTTAATTTTGCCTGTATTCTTTTCACTAAGTTTTTCTCATTTGTTTGAAGAATGAGCCTTTTCTGTGATTCAAACACATTTGGCTTGGTAAAAACTGAGTGAAAGTTCATGCTGTACTACTCGGACTTCGCTTTCCTTTATCTTATATGTCCTTCGGTTCATGGTGGAAAAATAAGAGTCTGTTTTCATTTATTTATACCCTTGATGTTTGTAACCTCTATTATGGAGTACAAGAACAATCTTTTTAACGAATTTTGTTCTTCCTAAATCAGAACGCGATCTATAGGAAAGCACCAAATCTTTTTGGAAAATAACACCGCAAAGATATCATTCTATCAAAATTGAAGAACTGGGAATTGTCTTCATCAGTCAGTTAAAACCAATTACTGCTTGAAACAGCTTTCAGCTACTCAATCGGTGATTTAATATGCTAACTAATGAGATTTCAAGTTTTACAGTGAACTTTCAAACAGTTTGATAGGTGACAAACGCTTGCGTTAATTGTGAAAGAGTGTTTAATATTCGAGGGATATTGAACCATAGATTCAATGTACATTGCTTTTTGAAGGCTTAAAACATCCTATATTATAAACATTTTGCTAGAGGATGACTACTATGTTCTTCTTAAATGTCTATAATATATTATTAGCTTGCTCATGCACAATAACATAATATATGCAGTTACTTTAAATCCGCCCGAGTCCGAAAGTTTCCTTGAGTACATGACGAAGCACAAGTCCGTGAAGGAACTAACAATTTTAAGATGAGTAAAGTGAAAGGTTGATTTTAGGTCGTGTTAACATCCTGCACGGTAATCCGAACAGTGTAGATACTAATTATTTTCGGTAAAAATAACATATTCAAGAAAGAAGGAATTAATTGTAATACTGAACACGTAAAAATAAATAAATTAACAAGTACGCAAGAGCTATCAACTTTTCACAGTATTTGCTTTTTACAGGAGTTTAGTTATGGTTCAATGGCAATGGTGATTGTTCCAAATAATTCGACAGGAATCTAGTGCTCTTCGTTTCTTGGTTTTTATACTTACTGCTGTGTTTAACTTTCACTATATTGAGATGTCCTAAATTCCTTACATACGAAGAGTGGAACAGAATATTGCATTTGCTGATGTTCTGTGTGTCACATTTAGGACACACTGAGAAAGAACTGGAGAGTGATATTAAAACTTCTCAGGTCTTACTCTGTGTTACCTAAAATGTGGTCAAATCGCAGAGATCTCTAAGAGGCCGATGACCTGTACCACGCTCACTTAAATGAAATGCTATATAATTAATTTCAGTATAAGTGCAATGTTCTTGCCCTTAAATTGAAACTGATTAAGCAGCCTATCGGCCTATTACGTGAAAGAAGGTGTGTTTTGCATGTGAGACATCTGGGTAAGTTCAGGTATTGGCAGTAGAGAATATGTAAGTGGAATATGCATAAGCAAATATGAGTCTTTATGAATTATTTGGATATGCGGTGGCTTTTTTTCGTAAGATTTTACTATGGGCCTTTATTTTGCTTTTTGGCAAAAAAATACACATCATGTCTTTGCGAAATGTGACTATAATTCCTACGTATATGAAGATCATATGCCACGATGATGAAGCCCAGTGGAATGGCAAAGGTTCATGTAGCTTTGAAGACGATAAGTGTGAATGTTGATGATATATTGCCCCATTTGCTGTACATATTTTTAGTAACTATGATAAGTTTCGTATATCCGCTACTCTACATATATCTTTAAGGAAAAGAAGAATGAAACACTGAAATAAATCCTCTCTGGAATCTCTTACTCTAATGATGTTCCATTGAGATTTAGACTAACCCTGATTTTGTAACATGCTCGCGATGTTGCATACAAGTAATGCAAACAGATTAAGTGCATGACTTCATCATCTCTTGTTTCTATTCAGTTCCCTTAATCCGATTTTTCGCTGTAGGTATTCATAGGTGCGTTTCGATATTATCTGTGCATTCGATTTTGCTATTTTTATGTTTTTCTCACAGTTTTCCTCATTTGTTTGAAGATTAAGCCTTTTATGTGAGTCTAACATATTTGGCATAGTAAAAACTGAATGAAATACCAATAAATACTACTCGGACTTCGCTTGCCTTTATCTAATATGTCCTTCGGTTCATGGTGGGAAGATAAGAGTCAGTTTTCATTTCGTGATATCCTTGATTACAACCTAACCTATTACAACCTTTGTAACCTCTATTATGGAGTACAAGAACGATCTTTAACGCATTTTGTTCTTCCTAAGTCAGAACGCGATCTATAGGAAAGGTTCAGTTTGTTCTGGAAAACAACAATGCAAAGATACCATTCTTACAAAAATGAAGAAACGATAATTGTGTTTATCAGTCAGTTATAACCAATTACTGCTTGAAACTGCTTTTAGCTACTCAATTTGTCATCTAATATGCAAACAAATGAGATTTCAAGTTTTACAGTGTACTTTCAAACAGTTTGATAGGTGACATACGCTTGTGTTAATTGTGAAAGAGTGTTTAATATTCGAGGGATATTGAACCATATATTAGACGTAAATTGGTTTTTGAAGGTTAAAAAAACCTATATTATAAACGTTTTGGTAGAGCATAACTGCTATGTTCTTCTTTAATGTCATTAATATTTATAGGTTGCTCAGGCACAGAAACGTTATACATGCAGTTACTTTAAATCCGCCCAAGTCCGAAAGTTTCTTTGGGTACATGACGAAGAACAAGTCCGTGAAGGAACTAACAATTTTAAGATGAGTAAAGTGAAAGGTAGATTTTAGGTCGTGTTAACATCCTGCACGGTCATCCAAACAGTGTAGATACTAATTATTTCCGGGTTAAATCAAATATTTTAGAAATAAGGAATCAATTGAAATCCTGAGCACGTAAAAATAAAAAATTAACATATACGGAAGAGCAATAATCTATTCACAGTATTTGCCCATCTCACCTCTCAATGTAGATTAAAATTTTGTATTATTATGAGTGTAATTATGCCTACATTAGCTTACAAGTCATTTTTTAATTTGTACGAACAGTGGTAAACAAATATTGTCGAAATAGTCCCTATATTTAAAAGAACTCAATTTATCTTGCAGGTAATGGAACGAAAAGCTAGAGATGATATTTTGATAGAATGATTGCTGACAATGAAGAGCCTTTGTAAAGAAATTCGCACAGAGAGTAAAATAATGAAAAATTCAGTTATGAATACCCAGTGAAGTAAGTGATACGAAATTATTACTATGTATTTTGTTGTCAATTAATAATTCTTGGCCCTTGTAGAATCTTCTCTAACTGATTGGCGTTCCATTTTTGATTACGACTGTCCAAGATGCGCATTCTGCTAAAGAAACCTATATTTTAGTTGTTATTTTTTGAAGCATGCATTTAAGTATTTTAAACTTTTGAAAATTATTTACCGTGAAACTATATATTTAGAAAAAGATTTCAGTGTTTGTTATTATTCATAATAAAATTTAAAATAATTCCCACAATGATGAGTATATGAACGTTCTTTTATTTTTATGATGATTGCCTTCTCTTTTTTATTGCTAATTAGTTTTAGGGTTGCTGTGTCTACTCATGACTTAATCCGAGATATGCGGCAAAAAAACGAGGTATTTTGCAATGCTGGGCGAGTAGTGTTCCTCTGTATCCAGTGTGGTTTTACAAAAGCACTGGATACATTGGGACTCAGGTTGGGAATGCCATTCAAACGTCGAAATTACGGAAGAGCAGAAAATTACCTCAATGATTTTACTACATTCCAGGCAAACCAATTTGCACTCTTCTCTTTCTAGCTCCAAAATAGAATAAGTGATGATACATAACTTAGAAATAGTGACAACATACTGGAAGATCCTATGCACCTACAATGAAGCTAACCTGAATGACATAGGACAATGCAAGTTTGAATAAAAAAATGTAAGTGTTAAGTTCGTATTACCGCATGTTTTCTTAGTAGGATAAGAAATATAAGTAAATATCAAAATCAAAGTACAACCTATAGCATAGGTTAGTTAAGCATATTTTTTTTTGCATGTTTTTAATATTAGTGGAAAATTTTTAATGCATTCTATTAAGTGATTCCAATTACTGGCATTAGTCTAAAATAGTAATAAGGATTTTAGGAAAATAAACTTTCGGAACCATAAGGAACAAAATCTTTTTATGATAAAGGATAACACAACTCAAAAAATCTGAAAAATCTGAGTCTGAAAATTGCTTTTATATTCCTTCGCTTTGATCACGTTTCTTGTTGTAACATGTAACTTTGATTGTTGTAACTTTGATTTTGATGTGTTGCCGGAGTTGTAGCATTATACCTGAATGTGTCAGTAATGGAAGTTCTTTTTACT
This sequence comes from Pyrrhosoma nymphula, assembly GCA_963573305.1. NCBI lineage: Eukaryota > Metazoa > Arthropoda > Insecta > Odonata > Coenagrionidae > Pyrrhosoma > Pyrrhosoma nymphula. Next base: position 94,930,369 of record OY754332.1, on the reverse strand, counting down.
TGACAATTATGCAATATACAGTTAATATATGATTCCATGGCTATGGTGATGGTTGAAAATAAATTCGACAGGAATCTAGTGCTCTTCGTTTTTTGTTTTTTAACTTACTGCTTTATTAAACTTTCACTTAATTGAGATGTCCTAAAATAAAGGACGTATGGTAAGAAAACCGAGCAGATTGAGTGTCAATTATTCATTATTGTATTCTTCAGTTGTCACTAAATTGAGATGTCCTAAATACCTTACATACGACGAGTGGAAGATAATATTGCATTTGCTTATGTTCTGTGTGTCACAATAAGAAAGCGCAGAGAAAGAACCTGAGAGTGATATTAACACTTCTTAATGGACTGTGTTACTTAAAATGTGGTTAATTCGCCGATATCTCTAAGAGGCCGATTACCTGTACCGCGCTATTTAGATTTAATGCTTTATAATAAATGTCTGTGAAAGTGCAATGTTCATGCCTTAAAATTGAAACTTCTTCAGCAGCCTATCACATAAAAGAACATTGTGGATTCGCATGTCAGACAACTGGCAAATTTCATGTAATGGCACAAGATAATATGTGAGTGGAATATTCATAAGCTAATAAAAGTTTCCCCTGAAATCGAAACCACCACCATCTCTCTGGCGGGGATTCCAGTGTGATTTATGTTTGTTTTAATCGCCACGTTTTAATTTCCATGGCTGAAAACAAAGAATAATATTTAGCTAAAAAGTAAAGGTATTGAAGAGTAAAGTATTCATTGATATGTATTTTACTGGTCGGTAAATAATTAGGATATGCGGTCGCATTTTTTCGTAAGATTATACACTGGCCCTTAATTTTTTTTTTTTGGCGAAAAAATACAGAAAATGGTGTTGAAAAATATGAGATTAATTACTACGCATCTGCAGATCCTATTCACCGATGATGAAGCCCAATTGAATGACAAAGTTTCATGCAGCTTTGAAGACGATAAGGGTAAATTTTGATGATATATTGCCCCATTTGCTGTACATATTTTAACTACCTAAGATAAGTTTCGTTTTTCCGCTGCTCTTGATTTCTCTTTAAGGAAAGGAAGATTAACACAGAAATAAATATTCTCTGGAATGTCTTACTATACTGATATTTCAGAATATTCCAGATTATCCGTGATTACCAGGACATGCTCGTAGTAATTCTGCATCCATGTACTGCAAGCAGATAAAGAGCATGTATTTCAAACACATTTAGCTTGGTAAAAACTGAGTGAGTGAAAGCTCATGATGTACTACTCGGACTTCGCTTTCCTTTATCTTATATGTCCTTCGGTTCATGGTGGAAAAATAAGTCTGTTTTCATTTCGCGATACCCTTGATGGTTGTAACCACTATTATGGAGTACAAGAACGATCTTTAACGCATTTTGTTCTTCCTAAGTCAGAACGCGATCTATAGGAGAGCATCAAATTTGTTTGGAAAATAACACCGCAAAGATACCATTCTATCAAAATTGATGAAACGGGAATTGTCTTCATCAGTCAGTTAAAACCAATTACTGCTTGAAACAGCTTTCAGCTACTCAATCGGTCATTTATAATGCTAAGTAATGAGACTTCAAGTTTTACAGTGAACTTTCAAACAGTTTGATAGGTGACATACGCTTGCGTTAATTGTGAAAGAGTGTTTAATATCACAGGGATATTGAAACATAGATTCGATGTACATTGCTTATTGAAGGTCTAAAAAAAGCTATATTATAAACATTTTGGTAGAGCATGACTGCTATTTTGTTCTTAAATGTCATTAATATTATTAGGTAGCTCATGCACATAAACATAATATATGCAGTTACTTTAACTCCGCACGAGTCCGAAAGTTTCCTTGGGTACATAGTGAAGCACAAGTCCGTGAAGGAAATAACAATTTTAAGATGAGTAAAGTGAAAGGTTGATTTTAGGTCGTGTTAACATCCTGCACGGTAATCCGAACAGTGTAGATACTAATTATTTTCGGTAAAAATACCATATTCAAGAAAGAAGGAATTAATTGTAATACTGAGCAAGTAAAAATAAAAAAATTAACAAAAACGCAAGAGCTATCAATTTTTCACAGCATTTGCTTTTTACAGGAGTTAAGTTATGGATCCATGGCTACGGTTATTGTTCTAAATAGTTCGACAGGAATCTAGTGCTCCTCGTTTTTTTGTTTTTATACTAAGTGCTTTATTAAACTATTACCTAAATACCTTACATACGAAGAGTGGAAGAGAATATTGCATTTGCTGATGTTCTGTGTGTCACATTTAGGACACACTGAGAAAGCACTGGAGAGTGATATTAAAACTTCTCAGGACTTCCTCTGTGTTACCTAAAATGTGGTCAAATCGCCGAGATCTCTAAGAGGCCGATGGGCTGTACCGCGCTCATTTAAATGAAATGCAATATAATAAATTTCAGTATAAGTGCAATGTTCATGCCTTAAAATTGAAACTTATTAATCAGCCTATCTGCCTATCACGTGAAAGAGGGTGTGGATTTGCATGTCAGACATCTGGCTATGATCATGTGATGGCAAAAGAGAATATGTGAATGGAATATGCATAAGCAAATATGAGTCTTTCCCATGAGATGGAAACCGCCCCCATCTCTCTGGCGGGGATTCCCGTGTAATTTATGTTTATGTCTTAATCGCCACATTTTAATTTCCATGGCTGAAAGTGAAGAATGATTTCTAGCTAAAAAGTAAAAGTGTTGAAGAGTAAAGTATTCATTTATATGTATTTTACTGGTCGGTAAATTATTAGGATATGCGGTGGCTTTTTTTCGTAAGATTTTACTATAGGCCTTTATTTTTCTTTCCTGGCGAAAAAATACACAACATGTCGTTGCGAAATGTGACTATAATTCCTTCGTATCTGAAGATCTACGTATCTGAAGATCTAGGTATTCATAGGTGCGTTTCGATATATTCTGTGCATTCGATTTTGCTATTTAATGTTTTTCTCACAGTTTTCCTCATTTGTTTGAAGAATAAGCATTTTATGTGAATCTTACATATTTGGCTTGGTAAAAACTGAATGAATTACTACAATTTCCTCCTGGGATTTCGTTTTCCTTTATCATGTATGTCCTTCGGTTCATAATGGGAATCTATAGGAAAGCATCAAATTTGTGAGGAAAACAACACCGCAAAGATACTTTTTTATCGAAAATGAAAAAAAGGGAACTGTCTTCATCAGTCAGTTACAACCAATTACTGCTTGAAAAAGCTTTTAGCTACTCAATCGGTAATTTAATATTCTAACTAATGAGATTTCATGTTTTACAGTGTACTTTCAAACAGCTTGATGGTTGACATACGCTTGCGTTAATTGTAAAAGAATTTTTAATATTCGCGGGATATTGAACCATAGATTCGACGGACATTGGTTAGTGAAGGTTTTTTAAAAAAACCTATATTACAAACATTTTGGTAGAGCATGAGTGCTAAGTTCTTCTTGAATTTCATTAATATTATTGGGTTGCTCATGCACAGAATAATAAATGCAGTTACTTTAAATCCGCCCGAGTCCGAAAGTTGCCTTGGGTACATGACGAAGCACAAGTCCGTGAAGGAAATATCAATTTTAAGATAGTTATGGTTAAAGTGTGATTTTAGTTCGTATTAAAATCCTTCACGGTCATCCGAACAGAATCCATCATTTCTTTTCGGTTAAAATCAAATATTTTAGAATGGAGGAATCAATTGAAATCCTGAGCACGTAAAAATAAAAAAATAACAAAAACGCAGAGTTATAAACTATTCTCAGTATTTGCCCATCTCACCTCTCTATATAGATTAAAATTTATTATTATTTTGAGTGTTATTATGCCTACATTAGCTTACATGTCATTTTCCAATAGGTACGAAGAATGGTAAACAAATATTGTCGAAATAGTCCCTATATTTAAAAGACCTCAATTTATCTTGCAGTCAATTGAACGAAAAGCTAGAGATGATATTTTAAAAGAATGATTTCTGACAATGAAGAGCCTTTGCAAAGAATGTCTCACAGATAATAAAATAACGGAAAATTCAGTTATGAATACCGAGTGAAGTAAGTGATACGAAACTATTACTATGTATTTCGTTGTCAATTAATAATTAATTCTTGGCCCTTGTAGAATCTTCTCTAACTGATTGGCGTTCCATATTTGATAACGATTGTCCAAGATGCACTTTCTACTTAAGAAACCTAAATTTTAGTTGTTATTTTTTGAAGCATGCATTTAAGTATTTGAAACTTTTGAAAATTATTTACCGTGAAACTATATATTTAGAAAAAGATTTCAGTGTTTGTTACTATTCATAATATAATTTAAAATAATTCCCACAATGTTGAGTATATGAACGTTCTTTTATTTGTATGATGATTGCCTTCTCTTTTTTATTGCGACTTAGTTTCAGGGTTGCTGTGTCTACTCATGTCTTTATCCGAGATATGCGGCAATAAAACGAGGTCTTGTGCAATGCTGGGCGAGTAGACTTCCTCTGCATCCAGTGTGATTTTACAAAAGCACTGGATGCATTGGGAGTCAACTCGACCATGCCATGCAAACGTCGAGAATACGGAAGAGCAGAAAATTACCTCAATGATTCTACTGCATTCCAGGCAAACCAATTTGGACTCTTCGCAAAGATTTCTTAGATTTATTTTTAAAGGTCTTCCTCAATTTGCCATTCAACTTCTGGCAAACGTTAGCCTCGAGTCTCACTTATGGAGTGCGAGAACATTCTTTTAAACGCTTTTCGTGATTCATAAGTCAGAATGTCTATGAGGTTGGGATGCAGAATGGGGACTGTCCAAGAACCTACCAATCAGCTGGTAGAATACTTGAATGAATGAAGCCTTTAAGCGATTTAAGGTCGTTCCATTCCTGTCGCGATCATCCGACCATAATGCATTTTCATTTTGGATAAAATCATAAATATTTTAGAAATAATTAATAATATGAAGAGTTGAAAACCAATTTATAAATAAGTAAAATAAGACAAAATAACTATTAAAAGTTTTATTAGTCCATTTTACTTTCTAAAATTTAAAATATTTAGTCGTGTTCAATTTTTTATCATAGTTTTCCCTTCATGTAACTAAATAAATTTTAAAATACTGAATGTATAATGCCTACTTTAGACTACTACGTTAATATAGCATTAGTTCAAAATAACGGTTAACACTTGATACAAAACTAGTCCTTACCTTAAAAAGGCGTCAATTTCTCTTCTAGGTACAGGAACATAATATTTAACGTGAAATTTTGAAAAAATGAATTCTTATTTTAATGAAACATTGTAGAGAATTTAAAGTGCACAGAGAAAGCATTAAGGTACAATTTAGTAAAGTATAGTTACCAAGTGAAGTAAGTGATTTGTATCCATAAATGTGAACTTTGCAGTTGGCAAATATTTCTTCGCCCATTTTACTTTATGATTTTCATATCATTTAGTTGCATTCTGTATATTAGTAGGTCGTTTTGTTATAAAAACTTTTATTTTGGTGAAAGTTTCCTAAAATCATTCATTACACTAACTGTAATTAACTGTAGTACTTAATATTGATAAAAATTGTTGGCTAGTAATTACGCTAAACTTTAAAGACCTCTTATTATTTCATGGCAATGGATCTCAAAACTTTGCAATAAATTTAACGAGAACGAATTTATACTCTGGAGATCATTGGAAACTTCTTGAAGTTTGATGGTAATGCAGTGAAGGACTCTCAGCTATGAATAACAAGTGGTGTAAGTATTAAGTATTAGTTTCTTTGATTTTTAGTTCCGTGAAAAGTTAGATGTTCTTCTAGTATTTTGGGCTCTTGGAGAATCCCAAGATTAAGGGTTTAGAGTTAGTTTCAATTCAAAATTTAATCCAATTTGTTACCCACGATGATGAAGAAACTACAATGCTTAAATATTAATGAAGTATTAATCGTTCCAACTGAGTGGGTAATAGTTTTGTTTTAACTTATAATTTTAAGTAGGCTGTTTTAAGTGGTGCAAGTAATCCCATTAATCATCGTGTTTACATGCTCTTGGGACAGTAATTCCAATTGAGTCGCGGTATGGCGGAGGAATAGACATTCAGCTGTTATGTTTTAGGTACTGTTGAAATCCTGTAACGGTCAGCAATCCATTGCCTTGCGGTCGAAATGCTAAATATATATTTTTAATGTGCGCATCAGTTTTTAAAGATTAATGTACAATTTTATGGTAAAAACATGCTAAAAGTAAAACCGTTTTTGATTTTATGTAAAAGAAATCTCTGAATTTTGAAGAGCCTACATTCGTTTTTAGCTCCAGGAAAGCATTTTTCGCCCGACAAAGTAGCCGATTGCTCTTCTTTTGGAATATTAGTAATATCAGTAAAATCGACTTTAAAAAAAGATATTTAACCTGTGATAAATTTAATTTATGATTATTGTGATTTCAGATCGATGGTTGATTTACGAAATCATCGTTTGTTTAAAAAATGTATTTTATGGCATAATTGGGAAACAAAATAAGAACTTTTCTTGGCTAGAAATATTTTTTACGATTTTGTAGAATATAAAAGATTGTGATATACTTCTTTGCGAAAATCAAGAGCAAAATTCACTTGAAATGGATTCCCTCGATGGTGATAAGTTTGCCGAAATGAGCATCCAATATGATAAAAGTTTTACTTCTGAGAGGGAAACCATTGGATTAAAAACCATTGCGGAGGGCGTAATTGTCAACAATCCCTATCCGCCGCCCATTTAACTTCTTGAGTTTCTTGATAATCTAACATTATCCACATTTCAGCATAACATATAAATGTTAGTATTTTTATAATGTCTTTAATTGCGAAAGGCAATTCATTTATGCGTATTTATTAGGTCGATCAATATTTGGAATAGGCGGTCGTTTACTATTTTATTTTAAAATGAACCCATGTTTTGCTTTATAGTGAAAAAAGATGAAATTTTGTTTCGAAACTTAACCAAAATGTCTACGTACCTGAAAATCCTGTAAAGGAGCCAAATGAAACGGCAAATAATGAGGCAGCTTTGTGGAGTTGCGTATGTATTAAATATCTAATACTGCTTGTTTATAAGTAGGTTTAGTGGTATAAGTTTTGTAGGTTGTTCTTGTGGTTTTCATTTACTGTTTCTGTTTTCCTTAGTGACCTAGGAATTAAGGACTTTGAAGGTATTAAGACGAGGTGGCTTATGTGAAATGTGTTATTTTCTGTACATAAAGTTGTGATAATAGCTCGATAATTCGTTCACTTCGCTCTAGACGTTTTGCAAAGTACATCGATATTAATTTATAAGTAAAAGGAACATGGTTAACATAGTAAACTGATTATTGTAATATATATATGAGGCATGAAGATAGGTTCTAAACTAAAGGAGAGGACATCAGAGTGCGTTCATTTTAATGGTGATTTTTTCTCTCTCTTTGAATTGGAAGCAATTATATTTTCATTATATAATTATGGTGGGCATATTTTTGGGAGTAAATAAAATGCTCTTTTTTATTATTTTGAGTCCATAACATTGACTTAAATCCGTGTCATATGCAATCATTAAGTCGGATATAATTTATTATCAAGGAAGAAGAGTGCAAAAGATATACTTGAAGACGTAAAAAGTTCGCGATATTAAACTGAAGATCATTAGTGCACCAAACATTAAATGAGATAGCAATGATGGACAATGCTGTATTGAAGAACAAGTCATATACGTGTTTACCCGTTTACGTACATATTTTTATTAACTGTACATTTTTTCGAACGGTAAATTGTAATGCAGTAATGTGTTTTTTGTTTTTATTTAGTTTCCAAAAATGAAAAATAAGCAAGAGAAGGAAATTCAATTGTTTTACCTATCGCTTTTCCTTTTTAACATGCATATGACGAAAAAGCTTCAGTAGAGGAATGTCAATACCATATATATTTTGTGCTATGGTTAGGAGGTCATATAGATTATAACACACAATACTACGGATTCGACCAAAGTTTTTCCTTAATACTTGTTGCTTGACGTACTATCTTACGAATCTGGATATTTGAGTCATTAAGAAGTATTTACGGGTTAAATAATTGCGTTCCTATATCACTTTGATGCATAATATTCATTCCTTGAGGTTACTCCAACAATAAAAATGTAAACTCTGTTTTCTCGGGCGTAACTTTATGGAATTTCCTTAGCATTGAATGAGTAGCAATAACTTTGTCATTCAACAAGTTTCTACGTAAGTTTCGACGAAGAACGTCATTATCAGGTGATGATGACGTGTTACGTCGAAACCTGGGTCGTTTCGAAGAAATACATGTGGAAGAACAAAGTTACAGCTTCTCATTCAATAAGAAAATTCTAGCTTCAAAATGAACCACCCGAAAAACTAACCTTAAGTCTATTTTAGGAATCCAAAAATATTTCCCTCGTTCCTTCGCTTTGCCGCTGTCTTTGTTGCATTTTCCACTTATTTTAACTTCTTTTCATTGAAATATACTCAATGGTATAAACTATATTTATAAAAAATTATTTATCGTTTCGCTGTGATAAAAATAACAATTGATACTTGATATTGTATTAAAAAAAAAATCTGGCATAAACTTCATAAATTTGTACTTAGCGGTGCGAAATAGTTTTTTATACATGTTTGTAGAATGCAAAGAATTATTATGCAAAAAATAGTGAAAATCAAGAGAAACATTCATACGAGAAGGTTTCCCACATTGATGATGAATTACTGGGATAAATAGTCATTAAGGTTACAGTTTGACTCCTGAGTGGGAAATCGTAAATTTTAATTGAAAACAGAAGCAATATTTTTTCACTAGTTGAGTTCACTCGTAATATTTCATATCCCTCGTTGCATTATATGTATCATAACTTCCGTTTAATTTAAAAATCATATTTTATTTCTTAATTGCTATTTAAGATTACAATGGGTAGTTTGGTGTTATTAGTTAGGTGCTATATATTCATAAGAATTGATGGTAATCAAGTCGTAACTAAATGGGCTTGTTTTTATTCACAAGGCAGAAGAAGAGCCGACTAGCCATACAAAAGAATACTTATTAACTATGATGAGCCCTTGCACACCTGAAGTAGATTAACTACGAGATGGGAATGAAAGAAATTCAGCTATATGATATTGAAAAGTAAAGGATTCATTGATTTTGATGTTACTATTCGGCATGTAATTTATATATGCGGTCGCTTTTTTGTTAATATTTTACTATGCAACTTTATTTTGCTTTGTAGCTCCAAAATAGAATAAGTGATGATACATAACTTAAAAAAAGTGACAACATACTGGAATATCCTATGCACATACAATGAAGCTAACCTGAATGACATAGGACAATGCAAGTTTCAAGAAAAAAATGTAAGTGTTAAGTTCGTATTTCCGCATGTTTTCTTAGTAGAATAAGAAGTATAAGTAGATAGGTAGTATGGCATACGTTAGTTAAGTATATATTTTTGCATGTTTTTAATATTAGTGAAAAATTTTTAATGCATTCTATTTAGCGTTTCCAATTACTGGCATTAGTCTAAAATAGTTATAAGGATTTTAGGAAAATAAACTTTCGGAACCATAAGGAACAAAATCTTTTTATGATAAAGGATAACACAACTCAGCCTAGAAACTTAAATAGAAAGCCCGCTCAATAAGAATGCATATTTCACGTATGAAGGGCGATGATATTGCAATAAAAGACGTATGCTTAGAAAACCGAGCCGATTGAGTGTCAATTATTCATAATTGTATTGTTCAATTATTTGATAATTGTTTTTATTTTCCTTCGCTTTGATCACGTTTCTTGTTGTAACATGTAACTTTGATTGTTGTAACTTTGATTTTGATGTGTTGCCGGAGTTGTAGCGATATACCTGAATGTGTCAGTAATGGAAGTTCTTTTTACTTGACAATTAAGCAATATACAGTTAATATATGATTCCATGGCGTTGGTGATGGTTGAAAATAAATTCGACAGGAATCTAGTGCTCTTCGTTTTTTTTGTTTTTATACTTTCTGCTTTATTAAACTTTCACTAAATTGAGATGTCCTAAATACCTTACATACGACGAGTGGAAGATAATATTGCATTTGCTTATGTTCTGTGTGTCACATCTAGGAAGCGCAGAGAAAGAACCTGAGAGTGATATTAACACTTCTTAGGTCTTCCTCTGGGTTACCTAAAATGTGGTTAATTCGCTGAGATCTCAAAAGGACCTGTACCGCGCTCATTTAGATGTAATGCGATATATATTAAATTTCTGTTGGTGGTGAATGGTGTTGAAAAATATTAGAATTCTTACTACGCATCCGCAGATCCTATGCACCGATGATGAAGCCCAATTGAATGACCAAAGTTTCATGCAGCTTTGAAAACGATAAGGGTAAATTTTGATGATATATTGCCCCATTTGCTGTACATATTTTAACTACCTAAGATAAGTTTCGTGTTTCCGCTGCTCTTGATTTCTCTTTAAGGAAAAGAAGATTAACACAGAAATAAATCCTCTCTGGAATGTCTTACTATACTGTTATTTCAGAATATTCCAGATTAACCGTGATTACCAGGACATGCTCGTAGTAATTCTGCATCCATATACTGCAAGCAGATAAAGTGCATGACTTCATCATGTCTTATTTCTATCCAGATTTCTTAATACGATCATTCGCTGTAGGTATTCTTTGGTGCGTTTCGTTAATGTAAGTGTATTTTAACTTTGCCTGTATTCTTTTCCCAAAGTTTTTCTCATTTGTTTGAAGAATGAGGTAAAAACTGAGTGTAAGCTCATGATGTACTACTCGGACTTCGCTTTCCGTTATCTTATATATCCTTCGGTTCATGGTGGGTAGTTAAAAGTCAGTTTTCATTTCGTGATACCTTTGATGGTTTTAACCTCTATTATGGAGTACAAGAACGATCTTTAACGCATTTTGTTCTTCCTAAGTCAGAACTCGATCAATAGGAAAGCATCAAATTTGTTTGGAAAATAACACCGCAAAGATACCATTCCATCAAAATTGAAAAAACGGGACTTTTCTTCATCAGTCAGTTAAAACCAATTACGGCTTTAAACAGCTTTCAGCTACTCAATCGGTCATCTAAAATGCTAACTAATGAGATTTCAAGTTTTACAGTGTACTTTCAAACAGTTTGATAGGTGACATACGCTTGCGTTAGCTGTGAAAGGGTGTTTAATATTCGAGAGATATTGAACCATAGATTCGATGTACATTGGTTTTTGAAGATTTAAAAAAACCTATATTATAATTATTTTGCTAGAGCATGATTACTATGTTCTTCTTAAATGTCATTAATATTATTAGGTGGTTCATGCACAGAAACATAATATATGCAGTTACTTTAAATCCGCCCGATTCTGAAAGTCTCCTTGTGTACATGACGAAGTACAAGTCCGTGAAGGAATTAACATTTTTAAGATGTGTAAAGTGAAAGGTTGATTTTAGGTCGTGTTAACATCCTGCACGGTCATCCGAACAGTGTAGATACTAATTACTTTCGGTTAAAATAACATTTTCAAGAAAGAAGGAATTAATTGTAATACTGAGCACGTAAAAATAAATAAATTAACAGGTACGCAAGAGCTATCAACATTTTACAGTATTTGCATTACACAGGAGTTTAGTTTTGGTTCAATGGCTATGGTGATTGTTCCAAATATTTCGACAGGAATCTAGTGCTCTTCGTTTTTTGGTTTTTATACTTACTGTTGTGTTAAACATTCAATATATTGAGATGTCCTAAAGACCTAACATGTGAAGAGGGGAACAGAATATAACATTTGCTGATGTTCTGTGTGTCACATCTAGGACACACAGAGAAAACACTGGAGAGTGATATTAAAACTTCTCAGTTCTTCCTCTGTGTTACCTAATATGTGGTCAAATCGCCGAGATGTCTAAGAGGCCGATGGGCTGTACCGCGCTCACTTAAATGAAATGCAATATAATAAATTTCAGTATAAGTGCAATGTTCATCCCTTAAAATTGAAACTTATTAATCAGCCTATCGGCCTATCATGTGAAAGAACGTGTGGATTTGCATGTCAGACATCAGGGTAAGTTCAGGTATTGGCAGAAGAGAATATGTGAGTCGAATATGCTAATATGAGTATTTTCCATGAAATGGAAACGACCACCATCTCTCTGGCGGGGATTCCCGTGTAATTTATGTTTATGTCTCAATCGCCACTATTTAATTTCCATGGCTTAAAGTGAAGAATGATATCTAGCTAAAAAGTGTTGAAGATTAAAGTATTCAATGATATGTTTTTTACTGGTCGGTAAATTATTACGATTTGCGGTGGCTTTTTTTCGTAAGATTTTACTATGGGCCTTTATTTTGCTTTTTTTGCGAAACAATACACAGCATGTCGTTGCGAAATGTGACTATAATTCCTACGTATCTGAATATCATATGCCCCGATGATGAAGCCCAGTGGAATGGCAAAGGTTCATGTAGCTTTGAAGACGATAAGGGAGAATGTTGATGATATATTGCCCCATTTGCTGTTCATATTTTTAGTACCTATGATAAGTTTTATATTTCCTCTACTCTATAGGTTGCTCATGCACAGAATGATAATATGCAGTTACTTTAAATCCGCCCGAGTCCGTAGGTTTCCTTGGGTACATGACAAAGTACAAATCCGTGAAAGAAATAACATTTATAAGATGAGTAAAGTGAAAGCTTATTTTAGGTTGTGTTTACATCCTTCACGGTCATCCGAACAGTGTAGATACTCTTCATTTTCTGTTAAAATAAAATATTTTGAAAAGAAGGAATTAATTGTAATACTGAGCACGTAAAAATAAATAAATTAACAAGTACGCACGAGCTATCAACTTTTTACAGTATATGCTTTTTACAGGAGTTAAGTTATGGTCAATGGCTATGGTGATTGTTCCAAAAAACTCGACAGGAATCTAGTGCTCTTCGTTTCTTGGATTTTATACTTAATACTGTATTAAACTTTCACTATGTTGAGATTACCTAAATACCTTACATACGAAGAGTGGAACAGAATATTGCATTTGCTGATGTTCTGTGTGTCACATCTAGGACACATAGAGAAAGCACTGGAGAGTGATATTAAAACTTCTCAAGTCTTCCTCTGTGTTACCTAAAATGTGGTCAAATCGCCGAGATCTCTAAGAGGCCGATGACCTGTACCGCTCTCTTTTAAATGAAATGCTATATAATAAATTTTAGTTTAAGTGCAATGTTCATGCCTTAAAATTAAAACTTATTAAGCAGCCTATCGGCCTATCACGTTAAAGAACGTGTTGTTTTGCATGTCAGACATCTGGGTAAGTTCATGTAATGGCACAAGAGAATATGTGAGTGGAATATGCATAAGGAAATATGAGTGTTTCCCATGAAATGGAAACCGCCACCATCTTTCTGGCGGGGATTCCCGTGCAATTTATGATATGTCTTAATCGCCACATTTTAATTTACATGGCTGAAAATGAAGAGTGATATCTAGCTAAAAAGTAAAAGTGTTGAAGAGTAAAGTGTTCATTGATATGTATTTTACTGGTCTGTAAATAATTAGGATTGCGGTGGCTTTTTTTCGTAAGATTTTACTATAGGCCTTTATTTTGCTTTTTTGGCTAAAAAATACACAACATGTCGTTGCGATATGTTCGAGTATCTTGCCTATATATGACGTTAATGAAATTGGTCGATAGTTCCCTGGGTCGTGTCTGTTTCCCTTTTTGAATATCGGTGTAACGTTTGCAATTTTCCAGTCTAATGGTATCTTTCCTTCAGACAGTGATTTCTTGAATATTATGTCTAAGAACGGTGCGATTTGTGGCGCTAACTCCTTGAGGACTCGAGCGGGTATTCCCTCTGGACCCGAAGATTTACTATTTTTAATCGACTGTAGCTGTTTAGTTATCCCATCGCGTTGAATAGTGATTTCTTTCATCGGTTCCTCAGTGAAAGAAATATCAAAATAACATGCAGTATTGTCTGTAGTGTATACACTTTCGAGGGATATAGAACCATAGATTCGATGTACATTGGTTTTTGAAGGTTTAAAAAAACCTATATTATAAACATTTTGGTAGAGCGTGACTGCTATGTTCTTCTTAAATGTCATGAATATTATAAAGGTTGCTCATGCACAGAAACATAATATATGCAGTTACTTTAAATCCGCACGAGTCCGAAAGTTTCCTTGGGTACATAACGAAGCACAAGTCCGTGAAGGAAATAACAATTTTAAGATGAGTAAAGTGAAAGGTTGATTTTAGGTCGTGTTAACATCCTGCACGGTAATCCGAACAGTGTAGATACTAATTATTTTCGGTAAAAAAAACATATTTAAGAAAGAAGGAATTAATTGTAATACTGAGCACGTAAAAAAAATTAACAAAAACACAAGAGCTATCAACTTTTCACAGTATTTGCTTTTTCCAGGAGTTAAGTTATGGATCCATGGCTTTGGTGATTGTACCAAGTAATTCGACAGGAATCTAGTGCTCCTCGTTTCTTGGTTATATACTTAGTGCTTTATTTATTTTCACTATATTGAGATGTCCTAAATACCTTACATTCGAAGAGTGGAACAGAATATTGCATTTGCTGATGTTCTGTGTGTCACATTTAGGACACACTGAGAAAGCACTGGAGAGTGATATTAAAACTTCTCAGGTCTTCCTCTGTGTTACCTAAAATGTGGTCAAATCGCCGAGAACTCTAAGAGGCCGATGACCTGTTCCGCTCTCTTTTAAATGAAATGCTATATAATAAATTTCAGTATAAGTGCAATGTTCATGCCTTAAAATTGAAACTTATTATTCAGCCTTTCGGCCTATCACGTGAAAGAAGGTGTGGTTTTGCATGTCAGACATCAGGGTAAGGTCAGGTATTGGCAGAAGAGAATATGTGAGTGGAATATGCATAAGCAAATATGAGCGTTTCCCATGAAATTGAAACCGCCACCATCTCTCTAGCGGGGATTCCCGTGTAATTTATTTTTATGTCTTAATCGCCACATTTTAATTTCCATGGCTGAAAGTGAAGAAGCAGTGTACAGTGCAGGAGAGTGAATCATTGATTAGCCTATCTTTGGGATTCCTTGATATTGAGTGTAAATGAACGTATTTTATAAATGTGATGGTAGAACAATGCTGCATTGTTCTACCATAACCATATGAGTACTTTGTTGATGTGTCACTGGGTTGGAAATGAGGCATTTATACACAAAACTCAAGGAATATATATGCCCTTAGTACAGTTATTCAAATTAAGCTGCTGGATGGTGGATTAATACACTTTTAGCCATTTATGCGATTTAAGGTCGTTCCATTCGTCACGATCATCCGACCATAATGCATTTTCATTCTGGATAAAATCAAATATTTTAGAAATAATTAATAATATGAAGAGTTGAAAACCAATTTATTAATAAGTATATTAAGACAAAATAATTATCAACAGTTTTATTAGTCTATTTTACTTTTTGAAATTTAAAATATTTAGTCGTGTTCATTTTTTTATCATAGTTTTCCCTTCATGTAACTAAATAAATTTTAAAATTCTGAATGTATGATGCCTACTTTAGACTACTACGTTAACATAGCATTAGTTCAAAATAACGGTTAACACTTAATGCGAAAGTAGTCCTTACATTAAAAAGGCCTCAATTTCTCTTCTAGGTACAGGAACATAATATTTTACGTGAAATTTTGAAAGAATGAATTCTTATTTTGAAGAAACATTGTAGAGAATTTAAAGTGCACAGAGAACGCATTTAAGTACAATTTAGTTTTTTATAGTTACCAAGTGAAGTAAGTGAATCCTATCCATAATTGTGTACTTTGCAGTTGGCAAATATTTCTTCGCCCATTTTTCTTGCTGATTTTCTTATTAATTAGTTGCATTCTGTATATTAGTATGCCGTTTTTTATAAACAACTTTTATTTTGGTGAAAGTTTACTAAAATCATTCATTACACTAACTATTTAACTGTAGTACATAATATTGATAATTATTGTTGGCTAATAATTACGCTAAACTTTAAAGACCTCTATTATTTCATGGTAATGGATCACAAAACTTTGCAATAAATTTAACGAGAACGAATTCATACTTTGGAGCTCATTGAAAACTTCTCGAAGTTGGATGGGAATGCAGTGAAGGACTCTCAGCTATGAATAACAAGTGGTGTAAGTATTATGTATTAGTTTCTTTGATTTTTAGTTGCGTGAAAAGTTAGATGTTCTTCTAGTTTTTAGGGCCCTTGCAGAATATCAAAAATAAGGGTTTAGGGTTAGTTTCAATTCAAAATTTAATCCAATTTGTTACCCACAATGATGAAGAAACTACAGTGCTTAATTATTAATGAAGTATAAATCGCTCCAACTAAGTGGGTAATAGTTTTGTTTTAACTTTTAATTTAAAGTATGCTGTTTCATGGATAAACATACTTCATCGTTTTATAAGCTTAATTCCTAAATGTTGACGTTTATTGGGGATAAATGAAATTTCTAAGACTTAAATTTTATTTCAAGGAAGGGGAATGCAAATGTTTGACTTGAGAATCTAAGAAGATTGCATTTTTAAAGTGAATATCATCAGTGCACCTTAGTATTTCTTGTGCGATGACAGTGAAGGGCTATGCAGTAATTAAGACAAAGTCGTGTAAGTGTTAACTATTTATTAAGGTATATATTCTGAGAAGTGAATTCCTTTAATATGAGGTATTATATTCTTATATTTCTTGGTCCTATATATATATATATATATATATATATATATCTATATATAATGTCTTGGTAGAAAATCGCTCTCGGCGACGATGCACATGCATAAATAAAACAGTGATACACTAAACAAACACAGAAACACGCAAAAAGGACACTCACAAAAGAAAAATAGACTAATACGATATATATACTATAACTATAGACGTTACCTCCCTTTATACGTCCATCCCTCACGATGAAGGCATAAATTCATTAAAGTTTTATTTATCCCAACGCGCAAAACCACAATTTCCCTCCACAAATTTCATCATCCGCCTAGCCGAAATGGTTTTAACAAAAAATGCTTTCTCCTTTAATAATAAAATTTTTCTTCAAACTAAAGGCGCCGCCATGGGTACTCGCATGGCACCATCTTATGCCAACCTGTCCATGGGCCATCTCGAAACCACTTTCTTAAAAAATCAAATACATAAACCTCTCTTCTGGGCCCGCTACATTGACGACATATTCGTCCTCTGGCCTCACGGCCGTGATTCTTTATCTTCTTTCATTTCCACACTGAACTCTTCATTCTCAGTTTCCTTCACATCTTCCATTTCTGACTCCTTCATTACGTTCCTGGATATTAATATCCAAATTGAGGACAGTAAATTCATCACCTCCGTCCACAAAAAACCCACTAACCACGACCAATACCTCCATTTTAACAGCTGTCATCCTTCTCACACCAAACGCTCAATCCCTTATTCCCTTTCTATCCGCGGCCACCGGATCTGCAGCAATGCCCCCTCTCTAAAAGAATATATCGAAACTCTCCATCACTCCCTCAGAGAACGAGAGTACCCAGAGAAGTTGCTTTTAAATGAAATCCTGTGTTCTACTGCAAAATATACCCCTCGGACCAAGACCCACCAACCTGACCAACTTAACCTTGTCACCACATTCTTCCCTGGTGCACACAGGATCAAAAACATATTGAAAGACCTGTATCCAATCTTAAAAAACAATACCTCTACTTCCCTCCTCCTACCTTCATGTCCCAAAGTTTCCTATAAGCGTCCCTCAAATCTGCGGGACATTTTAAAATCCACTAGACCCTCCCTGCAACCCACCGCCCCTCCGCCACTTTCCTCAACATGCGGACGCCCGAGGTGCAAATGCTGCTCTCTCCTCCGCCCCTCCGCCACCCCCTACCTCAAAAGATCTTTCTCTACGGCCAATTGTACCACCAGCAACATCATCTACCGCCTTTCCTGCAATTTCTGCCCTGCCTTCTATGTGGGAAAATGTACCACCCCCCTCAATATCCGTATGAACAATCACCGCCATGCCACCAAAACTCCACCTTTTCTTGATCCCATTCCCAAACATACCGCCTCCCACTCTCAAAATTTTGACGATTGTTTCTCCCTAGAGATCATAGAAGCCCTTCCTGAATCCGCCGGTAATGTTGACGTGAAAATTCGTGAATACGCCCATATTTGGGTGACAAGGGCATTCGAAAAGCCCGGGCTAAACCTAGCCCATTGAATTAAAAGCCCAATAGCCACCTCTCTCTCCCCACCACTATCCATTCGCACTTACCCCCCTCCTTCCTCTCTGCCCTTTCCTTCCCAAGGGAACAGAGCGGACTCATCATTCCTCTACCGCTGACGATGGCGTCCTGACGTCGAAACGTACAAGTTTTCTTTTGTGAGTGTCCTTTTTGCGTGTTTCTGTGTTTGTTTAGTGTATCACTGTTTTATTTATGCATGTATATATATATATATATATATACTGCCGGAAGTGATGCAAGTAATCCCATTAATCATCGTGTTTACATGCTCTTTGGACAGTAATTCCAATTGAGTCGCGGTATGGCGGATGAATAGACATTCAGCTGTTAATTTTTAGGTAATGTTGAAATCCTGTAACGGTCAGCAATCCATTGGCTTGCGGTCAAAATTCTAAATATGTATCTTTAATGTGCGCATCAGTTTTTAAAGTTTAATGTACAATTTTATGGTAAAAACATGATAAAATTAAAACCGATTCATAATGAGTACATATTTGACAAAATATTTTCTTAATGATTATTTACTTGAAACATCTTAATTTTATTTCAGGTTAAAAGTTAAACGGGAATTACTTCATGTTGTGGAGTTTGTTTGTGAACCATAACATAGCCAAATGAGGATATTTCTATGAAGGAATATTATTGCAACTGTTACGACCAACTTTCGTAGGTGCTAATTATTTTTTAAATCTGTATAATATATTTATATCATGTAACCTATTTTATGTTAATAACTTTCTAATTGTGAAAGAAGCTTTATTTCTAATATGAGCCAATAATAATTGTTTTGATTTTAGGTAAATATAGCCTCTGGAGAATGAGAACTCTGAATTCGTTTTTCGGTAAAGGATTGAAAGGATCGTCCCAAAAACCTAAATATGATGCCCAATCTTTCGGAATATATTACTCCTATGTAGCTCAATGAGATTCCAAAAAAGGAGTACAATTGCAATAGAGTATGCTGCCGTGAAAACCAACTTGTGTAAGTGTTATTATTGCAGTACTGTATTAACTTGTCACGTTAAATTTTTTTGAATTATTTCGCCCCGCTGTTCAAAAAGATATAAAAAATCAAACAAATTTAAATCATACATTGATAAAAAGACTTTCGATCTGAATTTCATAACTATTGTATTGTGAAGTCTCTGAATCTTGAGGAGCCTACATTCGTTTTTAGCTCTAGGAAAGTACTTTTCGCCCGACAAAGTAGCCGAATGCTATATCCTTTGGAATATTAGTAATATCAGTAAAATCGACTATAAAAAAAGATATTTAACCTGTGATGAATTTAATATATTACGTATGAAATATTTTTTACGTTTTTATAGAATATAAAAAATTATGATCTACTTCTTTGCGAAAATCAAGAGCAAAATTCACTTGAAATGGATTTTCTCGATGATGATAAGTTTGTCGAAATGAGTATCCATAATGATAAAAGTTTTACTTCTGAGAGGGAAACCATTGGATTAAAAACCATTGCGGAGAGCGTAATTGTCAAAAATCCCTATCCGCCGCCTATTTAACTTCTTGAGTTTCTTCTTAATCTAACATTATCTTCTTTTCAGCATAACATATAAATTTTAGAATTTTTTTAATGTCTTAAATTGCGATAGGCAATTCATTTATGCGTTTTTATCAGGTCGATGAATAGTTGGGGTAGGCGGTCGTTTACCATTTTATTTTTAATGAACCTATGTTTTACTTTCTAGTGAAAAAAAGATGAAATTTTGTTTCGAAACTAAACCAAAAAGTCTACGTATCTGGAAATCCTGTAAAGGAGCCAAATAAATTGGCAAACAACCAGGCAACTTTGTAAAGTTGCGTAAGTGTTAAATATCTAATACTGCATTTTTATAAGTAGGTTTAGTGGTATAAGTTTTGTAGGTCGTACTTGTGATTTTCATTTACTGTTTCTGTTTTCCTTAGTGAGTTAGAAATTAAGGACTTGGCAGGCATTAAGACGAAGTGGCTACCGTGAAATGTGTAATTTTCTGTACATAAAGTTGTGATAATAGCTCGATAATTCGTTCAATTCTCTCTAGACGTTCTGCAAACTACCTCGATATTAATTTATAAGTACAAGGAACATGGTTAACATAGTAAACTGATTATTGTAAAAAATATATAGGAGGCATGATGCTAGGTTTTAAACTAAAGGAAAGGACATCCGAGTGCGTTATTGTTAATGGTGATTATTTCGCTCTCTTTGAATGGGAAGCAGTTATATTTTCATCATATATTTATGGTGGGCATATTTTTGGGAGTAAATAAAATGCTCAGTTTATTTTTTCAAGTCCAAAACATTGACTTAAATCTGTGTTATATGCAATCATTAAGTAGGACATAGTTTATTTCCAAGGAAGAGGAACGCAAAAGATATACCTGAAGACGTAAAAAGATCGCGATATTAAACTGAATATCATTATTGCACCAACCATTAAATGAGATAGCAGTGATGGACAATGCTGTATTGAAGATCAAGTCATATACGTGTTTACGCGTTTACGTACATATATTTATTAACTGTACATTTTTTCGATCGGTAAATTCTAATGCAGTAATGTATTTTGTGTCTTTATTTAGTTTCCAACAATAAAAAATAAGCAAGGGAAGCAAGCTCAATTGTTTTACCTATCGCTTTTCCTTTTTAACATACATATGAATAAAAAGCTTAAGTTGGGGAATGTCAATACCATATATATTTTGTGCTAAGGCTTGGCAGTCATATAGCTTATAACACACAATACTAAGGATTCTACCAACGATTTTCCCTAAATACTTGTTGCTTGACGTACTATCTTAAGAGTCTGGATATTTTACTCCTTAAGAAGTATTTATGAGTTTAATAATTGCTTTCCTATATCACTTTGATGCATAATATTCATTCCTTGAGGTATTTCCAACAAGAAAAATGTTAACTCTGTTGTGTCGGGCGTAACTTTATGGAATTTTCTTAGCATATTGAATGAGAAGCAGTAGCTTTGTAATTCCACAAGTTTCTACGTAAGTTTCGACGAAGAACGTCATCATCAGGTGATGATGACTTGCTCCGCCGAAACCTAGTTCGCTTCCAATAATAATTACATGTGGAATTACAAAGTTACAGCTTCTCATTCAATAAGAAAAATGTAGCTCCAAAATGAACCACCCGACAAACTAACCTTGAGTAGATTTTAGGAATCCAAAAATATTTCCCTAGTTCCTTCCCCTTTTCCTCTGTTGCATTTTCCACTTATTTTAACTTCTTTTCATTGAAATATACTCAATGGTAGAAACTATTTTTTAAAAAATTATTTATTGTTTCGCCGTGATAAAAATAACAATTGATACTTGATATTGTATTAAAAAAAATCTGGCATAAAATTCAGAAATTATTACTTATCGCTGCGAAAATGTTTTTTTTACATGTTTGTAGAGTGAAAAGAATTATTATTCAAAAATTAGTGAAAATCAAGATAATAATTCAATCGAGATGGTTTCCCACATTAATGATGAGTTTACTGGGATAATATCCATTATGGTTACATTTTGACTCCTGAGTGGGAAACCGTAAAGTATGGAAGAGTAATGTATTCATTGATATGTATTTTACTGGTCGGTAAATAATTAGGATATGCGGTCGCGTTTTACCCAAGATTTTACTATGGGCATTTATTTGGTTTTTTGGCGAAAAAATACAATATGGTTTTGCGAAATATGACTATAATTCGTACGTATCTGACGATCCTATGCACCGATGATGAAGCCCAATTGAATGACTAAGTTCCATGCAGCTTTGAAGACGATAAGGGTAAATTTTGATGATATATTGCCACATTTGCTGTACATAATTTAACTAACTAAGATAACTTTCGTGTTTCCGCTGCTCTTGACTTCACTTTGAAGGAAAAGAAGATTGAAACAGTCAAATAAACTCTCTCTGGAACCTCTTACTCTACTGATGTTCCAGAAGATCCCAGACTAACCCTGAATGCCAGGACATGCTCGTATTGATTCTGCACCCATGTACTGCAAACAGATTAAGGGCATGACTTCATCATCTCTTGTTTTTATGCAATTTTCTTAACCTGATCATACGCTGTAAGTATTCTAAGGTGCGTTTCGATAGTGTCTGTGTATTCAAATTTGATAAGATATTTTTCTCCCAGCTTTCCTCATTTGTTTGAAGAATAAGCCTTTTATGTGATTCTAAAATATTTGGCTTGGTAAAAACTGAATAAAATACCACGATATACTACTCGGACTTCGCTTTCCTTCATCTTATATGTCCTTCGGTTCATAGTGGGAAGTTAAGAGTCAGTTTTCATTTCGTGATACCCTTGATGGTTGTAACCTCTATTATGGATTATAAGAACGATTTTTAACGTATTTTGTTCTTCCGAAGTCAGAACGCAATCTATTGGAAAGCAATAAAATTGTCTGTAAAACAACACCGCAAAGATACCATTCTATCAAAAATGAAGAATCGGGAAAATTCTTTATCAGTCAGTTACAAAGAATTACTGCTTGAAACAGCTTTTAGCTACTCAATTGGTCATCTAATATGCTAACTAATGAGATTTCAAGTTTTACAGTGTACTTACAAACAGTATGATAGGTGACATACGCTTGCGTTAATTGTAAAAGAGTATTTGATATTCGAGGGATATTGAACCATAGGTTCGATGTACATTGGTTTTTGAAGGTTTCAAAAAACCTTTATAATAAACATTATGGTAGATTATAACTGCTATGTTCTACTTAAGTGTCATTAATATTATTAGGTTGCTCTTGCACAGAAACATAATATATGCAGTTACTTTAAATCCGCCCGAGTCCGAAAGTTTCCTTGGGTACATGACGAAGCACAAGTACGTGAAGGAAATAATAATTTTAAGATGGGTAAAGTGGAAGGTTGATTTTAGGTCGTGTTAACATCCTACACGGTCATCCGAACAGTGTAGATACTAAATATTTTCGGTTAAAATAACATATTAAGGAAAGAAGGATTTAATTGTAATACTGAGCACGTAAAAATAAAAAAATAACAAGTACGCAAGAGCTATCAACTTTTTACAGTATTAACATTACACAGGAGTTTAGTTATGGTTCAATGGCTATGGTGATTGTTTCAAATAATTCGACAGGAATCTAGTGCTCTTCGTTTCTTGGTTTTTATACTTACTGCTGTTTTTTCACTTTCACTATATTGAGATGTCCTAAATTCCTTACATACGAAGAGTGGAACAGAATATTGCATTTGCTGATGTTCTGTGTGTCACATTTAGGACACACTGAGAAAGAACTGGAGAGTGATATTAAAACTTCTCAGGTCTTTCTCTGTGTTACCTTAAATGTGGTCAAATCGCCGAGATCTCTAAGAGGCCGATGACCTGTACCACGGTCACTTAAATGAAATGCTATATAATTAATTTCAGTATAAATGCAATGTTCTTGCCCTTAAATTGAAACTTATTAAGCAGCCTATCAGCCTATTACGTGAAAGAAGGTGTGTTTTTCATGTCAGACATCTGGGTAAGTTCAGGTATTGGCAGTAGAGAATATGTAAGTGGAATATGCATAAGCAAATATAAGTGTGTTTCCCATGAGATGGAAACCGCCACCATCTCTCTGACGGGTATTCCCGTGTAATTTATGTTTATGTCTTAATCGCCACATTTTGTTTTCCATGGCTGAAAGTGATGTATGATGTCTAGCTACAAAGTAAAAGTGTTGAAGCGTAAAGTTTTCATTGATTTTTTTTTACCTATAGACCGCGTTCTTCCTAAGTCAGAACGCGGTCTATAGGAAAGCATCAAATTTGTCTGGAAATCAACACCGCAAAGATACCATTCTATCAAAAATGAAGAATCGGGAAAATTCTTTATCAGTCAGTTACAAACAATTACTGCTTGAAACAGCTTTTAGCTACTCAATTGGTAATCTAATATGCTTACTAATGAGAGGTCAAGTTTTACAGTGTACCTTCAAACCTTTTTGATAGGTGACATACGCTTGCGTTAATTGTGCAATAGTGTTTATTTTTCGAGGAATATTGAACCCTAGATTAGACGAACATTGGTTTTCGAAGGTTGTGAAAAACCTATATTATAAACATTTTTGTAGAGCATGACTGCTTTGTTCTTCTTAAATGTCAATAATATTATTAGCTTGCTCATGCACAGAAACATAATATATGCAGTTACTTTAAATCCGCCCGAGTCCGAAAGGTTCCTTGGTTACATGACAAAGCACAAGTCCGTGAATGAAATAATAATTTTAAGATGGGTAAAGTGAACGGTTGATTTTAGGTCGTGTTAACATCCTACACGGTCATCCGAACAGTGTAGATACTAAATATTTTCGGTTAAAATAACATATTAAGGAAAGAAGGATTTAATTGTAATACTGAGCACGTAAAAATAAAAAATTAACAAGTACGCAAGAGCTATCAACTTTTTACAGTATTTGCATTACACAGGACTTAAGTTATGGTTCAATGGCTATGGTGATTGTTTCAAATAATTCGACAGGAATCTAGTGCTCTTCGTTTCTTGGTTTTTATACTTACTGCTGTGTTTTCACTTTCACTATATTGAGATGTCCTAAATTCCTTACATACGAAGAGTGGAACAGAATATTGCATTTGCTGATGTTCTGTGTGTCACATTTAGGACACACTGAGAAAGAACTGGAGAGTGATATTAAAACTTCTCAGGTCTTTCTCTGTGTTACCTTAAATGTGGTCAAATCGCCGAGATCTCTAAAGAGGCCGATGACCTGTACCACGGTCACTTAAATGAAATGCTATATAATAATTTCAGTATAAATGCAATGTTCTTGCCCTTAAATTGAAACTTATTAAGCAGCCTATCAGCCTATTACGTGAAAGAAGGTGTGTTTTTCATATCAGACATCTGGGTAAGTTCAGGTATTGGCAGTAGAGAATATGTAAGTGGAATATGCATAAGCAAATATGAGTGTTTCCCATGAAATGGAAACCGCCACCATCTCTCTGACGGGTATTCCTGTGTAATTTATGTTTATGTCTTAATCGCCACATTTTAATTTCCATGGCTGAAAGTGAAGAATGATGTCTAGCTACAAAGTAAAAGTGTTGAAGCGTAAAGTTTTCATTGATTTTTTTTTTACCTATAGACCGCGTTCTTCCTAAGTCAGAACGCGGTCTATAGGAAAGCATCAAATTTGTCTGGAAAACAACACCGCAAAGATACCATTCTATCAAAAATGAAGAATCGGGAAAATTCTTTATCAGTCAGTTACAAACAATTACTGCTTGAAACAGCTTTTAGCTACTCAATTGGTAATCTAATATGCTTACTAATGAGAGGTCAAGTTTTACAGTGTACCTTCAAACCTTTTTGATAGGTGACATACGCTTGCGTTAATTGTGCAATAGTGTTTATTTTTCGAGGAATATTGAACCCTAGATTAGACGTACATTGGTTTTCGAAGGTTTAAAAAAACCTATATTATAAACATTTTGGTAGAGCATGACTGCTTTGTTCTTCTTAAATGTCATTAATATTATTAGCTTGCTCATGCACAGAAACATAATATATGCAGTTACTTTAAATCCGCCCGAGTCCGAAAGTTTCCTTGGTTACATGACAAAGCACAAGTCCGTGAATGAAATAACAATTTTAAGATGAGTAAAGTGAAAGGTTGATTTTAGGTCGTGTTAACATCCTACACGGTCATCCGAACAGTGTCGATACTAAATATTTTCGGTTAAAATAACATATTAAGGAAAGAAGGATTTAATTGTAATACTGAGCACGTAAAAATAAAAAATTAACAAGTACGCAAGAGCAATCAACTTTTTACAGTATTTGCATTACACAGGAGTTTAGTTATGGTTCAATGGCTATGGTGATTGTTTCAAATAATTCGACAGGAATCTAGTGCTCTTCGTTTCTTGGTTTTTATACTTACTGCTGTATTAAACTTTCACTATATTGAGATGTCCTAAATACCATACATAGGAAGAGTGGAACAGAATATTGCATTTCCTGATGTTCTGAGTGTCACATCTAGGACTCACAGAGAAAGTACCGGAGAGTGATATTAAAACTTCTCTGGTCTTCCTCTGTGTTACCTAAAATGTGGTCAAATCGCCGAGATCTCTTAGGAGGCAGATGACCTGTACCGCGCTCATTTAATTGAAATGCTATGTAATAAATTTTAGTAAAAGTGCAAATTTCAAGCCTGAAAATTCAAACTTATTAATCAGCCTATCGGCCTATGACGTGAAAGAACGTGTGGATTTACATGTCAGACATCTGGGTAAGTTCATGTAATGGCAGAAGAGAATATGTGAAGGGAATATGTATAAGTAAATATGAGTGTTTCCCATGAAATGGAAACCGCCACCATATTTCTGGCGGGGATTCCCGTGTGATTTATGTTTATGTTTTAATCGCCACATTTTAATTTCCATGGCTGAAAGTGAAGAATGATGTCTAGCTACAAAGTAAAAGTGTTGAAGCGTAAAGTTTTCATTGATTTTTTTTTTACCTATAGACCGCGTTCTTCCTAAGTCAGAACGCGGTCTATAGGAAAGCATCAAATTTGTCTGGAAAACAACACCGCAAAGATACCATTCTATCAAAAATGAAGAATCGGGAAAATTCTTTATCAGTCAGTTACAAACAATTACTGCTTGAAACAGCTTTTAGCTACTCAATTGGTAATCTAATATGCTTACTAATGAGAGGTCAAGTTTTACAGTGTACCTTCAAACCTTTTTGATAGGTGACATACGCTTGCGTTAATTGTGCAATAGTGTTTATTTTTCGAGGAATATTGAACCCTAGATTAGACGTACATTGGTTTTCGAAGGTTTAAAAAAACCTATATTATAAACATTTTGGTAGAGCATGACTGCTTTGTTCTTCTTAAATGTCATTAATATTATTAGCTTGCTCATGCACAGAAACATAATATATGCAGTTACTTTAAATCCGCCTGAAGAGTAAAGTATTCATTGATATGTATTTTACTGGTCCGTAAATTATTAGGAGATTCGGTGGATTTTTTTAGTAAGATTTTACTATTGGCTTTTATTTTGCTTTTTTGGCAAAAAAATACTCATGTCATTGCAAAATGTGACTATAATTCCTACGTATCTGAAGATCATATGCCCCGATGTTGAAGCCCAGTGGAATGGCAAAGGTTCATGTAGCTTTGAAGACGATAAGGGTGAATGTAGATGATATATTGCCCCATTTGCTGTACATATTTTTAGTACCTAGTATAAGTTTCGTATTTCCGCTACTCTACATATATCTTTAAGGAATAGAAGAATGAAACACTGAAATAAATCCTCTCTGGAATCTCTTAATCTATTGATATTCCATTGAGATTTTTTTTAAACCTGATTTGGCAACATCCTCGCGATGTTGCATACAAGTAATGCAAGCAGATTAAGTGCATGACTTCAGCATCTCTTGTTTTATCCAGTTCCCTTAATCCGATTTATCGCAGTAGGTAATCATAGGTGTGTTTCGATATTATCTTTGCATTTGATTATGCTATTTTATGTTTTTCTCACAGTTTTCCTCAATTGTTTGAGGAATAAGACTTTTATGTGATTCTAACATATTTGGGTTGGTAAAAACGGAATGAAATACCACGATATACTACTCGGACTTCGCTTTCTTTTATCTAATATGTCCTTCCGTTCATGGTGGGAAGTTAAGAGTCAGTTTTCATTTCGTGATACCCTTGATGGTTGTAACCTCTATTATGGAGTACAAGAACGATCTTTAATGCATTTTTTTCTTCCTAAGTCAGAACGTGATCTATAGGAAAGCATCACATGCAGCATATTCGCCATATTTTAATTACCATGCCTGAAAGTGAAGAATGATTTCTAGCTAAAAAGTAAAAGTGTTGAAGAGAAGTTGAAGTATTCATTGATATGTGTTTTACTGGTCGGTAATTATTTAGGATATGCGGTGGCTTTTTTTCGTAAGATTTTACTATGGGCCTTTATTTTGCTTTTTTGGCGAAAAAATACACATGTTGCGAAATTGACTATAATTCCTACGTATCTGAAGATCATATGCCCCGATGATGAAGCCCAGTTGGATGGGAATGCAGTGAAGGAATCTCAGCTATGAATAACAAGTGGTGTAATTATTAAGTATTAGTTTCTTTGATTTTTAGTTATGTGAAATGTTAAGATGTTCTTCTAGTTTTTAGGGCTCGTGCAGAATCTCAAGAATAAGGGTTAAGAGTTAGTTTCAATTAAAAATTTAATCCAATTTGTTACCCACGATGATGAAGAAACTACAGTGCTTATTATTAAGGAAGTATAACTCGCTCCAACTGAGTGAGTAATAGTTTTGTTTAAGCTTATAATTTTAAGTAGGCTGTTTTATGGATAAACATACTTCATCGTTTTATAAGCTTAATTCCTAAATATTGATGTTTATTGGGGATAAATGAAATTTCTAAGACTTAAATTTTATTTCAAGGAAGTGGAAATGAAATATGTGACTTGAGAACCTAAGAAGATTGCATTTTTAAAGGGAATATCATCAGTGCTCCTTAGTATTTCTTGTGCGATGACAGTGAAGAAACTATGCAGTAATTAAGACAAAGTCGTGTAAGTGTTAACTATTTATTAAGGTATATATTCTGATAAGTGAATTCCTTTAATATGAGGTCTTATATTCTTATATTTCTTAGTCCTATATTTGGTTTATATATATATATATTGTCGGAAGTGATGCAAGTAATCCCATTAATCATCGTGTTTACATGCTCTTTGAACAGTAATTCCAATTGAGTCGCTGTATGGCGGATGAATAGACATTCAGCTGTTAAGTTTTAGGTAATGTTGAAATCATGTAAGGGTCAGCAATCCATTGCCTTGAGGTAAAAAATTCTAAATATATATTTTTAATGTGCGCATCAGTTTTTAAAGTTTAATGTACAATTTTATGGTAAAAACATGCTAAAAGTAAAACCGTTTCATAATGAGTACATATTTGACAAAATCTTTTCTTAATGATTATTTACTTGAAACATCTTAACTTTATTTCAGGAAGATAAAAGAAAAAATAATATTAAATGTTAAACGGTAATTACTTCATGTTGTGGAGTTTGTTTGTGAACCATAACAAAGCCAAATGAGGAAAATTCTAGGAAGGAATATGCAACTATTAAGAACAACTTTCGTAGGTGTTCATTATTTTTTAAATCTGTATAATATCTGTATATCATTTAACCTATTTTATGTTAATAACTTTCTAATTGTGAAAGAAGCTTTATTTCTAATATGAGCCAATAATAATTGTTTTGAATTTAGGTAAATATAGCCTCTGGAGAATGAGAACCCTGCATTCGTTTTTCGGTAAAGGATTGAAAGGATCGTCCCAAAAACCTAAATATGATGCCCAATCATTCGGAATATATTACTCCTTTGTAGCTCAATGAGATTCCAAAAAGTAGTGTAATTGCAATAGTGTATGCTGCTGTGAAAACCAACTTGTGTAAGTGTTATTATTGCAGTACTGTATTAACTTGTCAGGTTAAATTTTTTTTAATTATTTCGTTCCGCTGTTCAAAAAGATATAAAAAATCAAACAAATTTAAATCCTACAATGATGAGAAGACTTTCGATCTGAATTTCATAACTGTTGTAATGTTCTCATTCGCTGGTTTGGAACCCGATATTTAACGAATTTTGACGAAGATCTGTGCTTAAACATTCTCCTCCTGAAAAACACTTTTTTCAATGTCCAAAAAGGAAAATAATTAGAATTTAAACTGAAATTACTTCATATCATATTATAATATTACATATATATAATATTACTCCATAGCTAATCTTACGTAAGTGTTGATTTTGGTATTCTTTTGTTATATCATTATCACAAGATTATTATGAGCTAGCCTTAGTAAACGTTAATTGTTAGAATTTTATGTAAGAGAAGTCTCTGAATCTTGAGGAGTCTACATTCGTTTTTAGCTCTAGGAAACTACTTTTCGCCCGACAAAGTAGCCGATTGCTCTCTCCTTTGGAATAATAGGAATATCAGTAAAATCGACTATAAAAAAAGATATTTAACCTGTGATAAATTTCTTTTATTATTATTGTGATTTAAGATCGATAGTTGATTTAAATAATCATCGTTCGTTTAAAAAACATAATTTGTGGCATAATGGGGAAACGTAATATGAACGTTGCTTGGCTATTTTTTACGTGTTAATAGAATATAAAAAATTATGATCTACTTCTTTGCGAAAATCAAGAGCAAAATTCACTTGAAATGGATTTCCTCGTCCACTTTACTTCTGAGAGGGAAACCATTGGATTAAAAACCATTGCGGAGAGCGTAATTGTCAAAAATCCCTATCCGCCGCCAATTTAACTTCTTGAGTTTCTTCATAATCTAACATTATCTTCTTTTCAGCATAACATATAAATGTTAGTATTTTTATGTCTTAAATTGCGATAGGCAAATCATTTATGCGTATTTATCAAGTCGATCAACAGTTGGGATAGGCGGTCGTTTACCATTATATTTTTAATGAACCTATATTTTGCTTACTAGTGAAAAAAGATGAAATTTTGTTTCGAAACTTAACCAAAATGTCTACGTATCTTAATTAAGAACGCATCAAAATGGCTGAGGATAGAGTGGCAGTTAACGTGGCAAATGTTGACAGACTTAGTTGCACTATTAAGGTTCAGTGGTATTTTACCAGAGTTAGCACAATTTCCCCAGTTGATTTATAAAAAATTGCTATCCTTAACTTCCAAATATTTACCGGTTACCGCCGGTATTCGAAAGTTTAATCGGGAGTATGGTCGCAAATGTCGTTTCAGTGTCTCGGATCTTAAGAATGCAACACTTTCCAGAAGTCCAGATTTGACAAGCCAGTGACTGTTTTGGTTTATTTCCGCGCTTGTGATGCACCGAGAGAAGGTGCGTGGAGGAATCCCTTTTTTTAACCCTTTGAGGCGAGTTAATACATTTGGACTTTTCCAGTTTCCTAAAAACTCTTAAGGAATACGATAAAATAACTTTTAAAGTGTGTAATTATGCTTTTGGAAAACGGAACTAAAACAATCTAGGCTGGCCACTTAACCGTGAAAACAGTTAATTAGCGACGAATTTATTGCGTAGATCTTTTAATTAGAGCATTTGTGGGCCCTTGATCTTTTCATAACATTTTGAGGTGGTATTAAAGACGGTTTGTTTCGTCCTGGGAACGAGCCTAGGGCAATTTATTGCAAATGTTTCCAATCCTAGTATTTTGCTCTTGTCGACATATATCCTTGGTGGCGATCACTTTTTGCATTATGGATGTCAAAACTTCTCCCAGAAGGGATGTTAACATTTTATTAAGCAGTTATCAACCGTTTTTAATTTTTCATTTCACTTTTGCAGAATCAACATTTCGTTGTATTTTCATTTGATGTGAAATACTCATAAAATAAGCCGCAAAACTCTTTTCGAAAGAAATTTACTCACTCAATCACCTAACCTATTCCTAAGATTAATAATCCTACTAATACTGCAAAATAAGTCATCTTTTTTACCCTTGGCAATTTTTTTATTAAAATCACGGTGCCTTATTGGGAAGTGAATTATTTTCACCTACCACAAATTTTCGTTAAAATGTGGATTATCTTGCTTTACGAAAGATTTAATTTTAAATAACTCTGCACCTTACTCTATAAAAACCGTGTAAATGGCTATTTTGGCCTTGAAATAAAAACAGGAATTACCGTGAATTTGACTTCATTGAACGGTTGGCTACGTTGCACTGAAAAAAAAAAGAGTTGAAAATCAATAAAATGCAATCCTACGAAAAATCGCAAAAATATTTTATTGCCTCAACACTTTTGAAAGGCTGGTGAGTTCAAGAATAAATAAATCATTTATGTGTAAAATATAAAGTAATTTCATTCCAATTCAGCGATAAAGCTGGTTACTTCACTTATTTTTCATCTGGCAACCAACTAGCTATTTTCTCCTTGAAGTTGGCATGTGAAACTGATTGTGAGTTGGCAACACTGATAGTATCACACGAGGGGAGGAATTGGGACGTAAGGGACGCCGGAGAAACTTCCCATGTCCAGCACCCTCACCACCTCGGGGAGCGTGGAAAATAAATTTGGGAAAAACAAATTATTCGCGCGATTAAAACAAACGCCATGGCACGGTGATTGACCTTCAAGTTTGGATACGGTTCGTTGAGGTGCCACGGACGTGTATAAAAAACCCCCATTCCCTCTAATGGCTGTCCCCCTGTGACCCCTAGTCGGGTACCCCATGTCCGACATGCTCAAAGCGTTCACCTGTGTGCCGTATGCAAATGCATTTGAGTCAACCTCGAGACCAATCTCCCGGCAAGCGCAGGTGCATCGACCGAAGTGAAACAAGGCGTGACATGGGGGAGAGCGAGGGGAGTATGCAGTGGTTGGGGGGGTGGGTGGGGTTGGTTTTCTTAGTGACGCGATGGCGATACCATGATTCGTTTCGGCAAAAAAGATGAGGTGGTTGGAGCGATTTTTATGCATGCAGAGATCTGCGCGAAACATTGCACACCTGTTGTTAATTTTGCGGTCTAAGAACAACTGAAATAAATTACATTTTACCGATTTGTTTTTTTGGCTACCCAATGCTATTTTAACAAGTAACCTTATGAGATATATTTCGTGATAATTTGATTTCACATGCAAATATTTTAGTCAAACAGCAAAACAATGCTTTTTACATTTTAGTAGTTGCTAAAAAATAGTGAAGTATCACTAGAGATGGGGAAATTACCTTAATTTTCATCTGAGGAAAATCACCACGGTAAATTACGGTAATTTTCGAAAATTACAGTATTTTTTTGTTTTAGGCATTTAACAGCAAATGTATGGTTAAATAAGAAATTCAATAGCAAAAGGATGGGAATAACGATGTTTAAACCATACCTATTGCAACATTAATCTATTAGAAATTTTTTTAATTGTGAAAAGAACTACGGCAGCAACACACACTCTAGCTTTCTTTTGTCAAAATATGAGAAATTTTCAAGATGAATTATTTAATGCATTACTCTTATTATGTTATAATTTAAGTAAAATATTCCAAAAATGTGTTTGTTGTACATGCCTCAATTTATTATTAAATACGTAGGAAATGTGAACTTGGCTTAGAAGAACATTTTGGGAATTTGTCTGTATGAAAAATTATCTCAAACATAGGTGGAGTATTTAGAAAATTACGGTAGTTTTCAAGGGTTGCGGTAAATTACGAAAAATACCGCGGTAATTTATGAAAATTACCGAGGTAATTTTCAGAGTGGCCCGTCTCTTAAGTGTCACGCCGAGTCAAAGATTCGAAGAAGCTGTCTAAATATAGGAAATTTTTGCCCAAATTTCGTGTAGGTACCGCGCGGAAAACTCAGTTCTTACAACATGCTTTAATTAAGACTAAATGAAAAATATACGTGTTGTGTAAATTCCCTTGCTAACTGCACCTGGAGTAACTGCAGGGTTGATTGAGTAGTGAGTAGCTCAGCAGTTGCCACTGCCGGTCCCAAGCCCGGGTAAAGGAGGAGGGTTATAGCGATAAGCCAGCTTCCTATCGTATGTGAAAATCCCAAAACAGAGTCTCGGAAACAACAGATAACATGGTAAACGACACAAACAAAGGAATCGGATAACGAATATCGGCTGTTGGAATATACAAGTTTAAAGCACAAAAGAAGAGCTTGGCTTAAAAGTTCTTTAAATTGCAACACATTGCGAAACAAAAAGAGAAGGACAGGGAAACAAATATACAGACTGGTTTTTTTCTGAAGTGGAGTAGAGAAATCAGGAAGCGTAAAAACTTGAGTGATTATTACGGTAATAAGAAAATGGAGAAAAGCGAATACAATCCTTTCAGGCGTGACTTTGTGGAAGTCCATTTCGAATAATGACTGTACCAAATATGTTTAAATACACAGATTTTCATTGGTGTCATCATCAGGTACTGGGTACATAGTAAAGGAGGTATTAGGTAAATAAGTACATAGTAAAGAAGAAAAGCCAAAGGCGAGCCATGGAACACGAGGTGCGCGCAAATAAATTCAATGATATGTCCAAAGAGGCATGGCAAACTATCAGTACCCTAAGGAAGAACTCCAATGAGAAGCGAAAAATAATTCCCATACAAATGAAAACATGGAAAGACAATTACAGTGATCTGTTGATAGAACGATGTAGTGACTATCTAGACGCATGCTTAGAAGCAAAAGTGGAAAAATAAAATGAAGTTGAACAGTACAGAACAGTAAGTTAAAAGAAATAAATACAGCAATACAAGCAATGAAAAATAGCAAGGCTTCCGAACCAGGTGATTTGCTTATCGAGCTAATTAAACACACCTCAACAAATGCCTTGGAAACTATCAGCGTTAAATGCAACTAGTGTGTTAAGCCTGATTCACAGGATCATGTTTTCCGTCCCTCGGCAGGAATCACTGTAGGGACGCTTTCCGCGATCGCTCAAATGATAGGGAGAGATCACTCAAGCTATCATTTTCTGATTCTCACGATCACTTTCGTCCTCCCCGAGAAAATCATTTTCGCACTTGAGGTTTTCAGTGCAAATCTAGTTTACGCAACGCTAGTTTGATTTTAAACCACACTAAGGGCAAAATTCGTTCTTTGCCGTGCACTCTGACTGGCTAAATGACGGAGTCGGGGACGGAAAAATCTCCAATGATAGCTGTCACTTTTTTCATCATTTGAGTGAAAAAATACATTTTACGATAAATACGTTTTTTTAAACGTTTTAAATTAACTATCATATTATTTCATATTATATTAGGTATATATAGCATGCATCCTTTGTAATATATATTATATTGTAATATTTAATACATAATTAAACAATTTTGCATTGTCATCCAGTTCTGAGCAAAGTTTTAAGTCTCGCAGCTCATCGGATTGATAGATTGTAAAATTTGTACCGATCAGATAGACAAGAGCTTAACCTAATAAAAATGTTTTAATAATGGTATGCATGGAGTTTTTTTTAAAGTCGTATTTTAGAGGATATTACCGAATATTGCTATATTAGAGCTCCCTTTTAAAAGTTGTAGTCAATTGCGCGTATTGGTAGGAAGAGTGAATGGCTAATGAAACGATAAGTAGCTAGCTGGTGCATTTAAGAGGGAAAATTGGTATTGATTATGGAGTGGAGAAATTTGCTTGAGAAAATTTAGAGGAAATTCAATGATGGAATCGGTAGTTCAGGGTGATGAGTTTCTCGATGCTTCCAAGAAATGGAAAATACAGGGAAGGTGGCATATGTACAGGCTTTCGCATTGTATGTAAAGATACAGGTTTACAATAATGGCCTACGTACATGAGTACCTTCGCGTTTAAGCCAAAATCTCTGGGCATTTACGTCCATACGGCTATAACACGTAATTTCTAACGCTGCCAACTTGCAGTGGTCGGAGCTGACGTCGCGTTGGAAATGGGGGTGAACCGGTAAATGAAGCACCGTAATCTCAAAGAAGTTAGCCAAATGGATAAGGTAATAATGTTATTCTTTTTTATTTACAGAGAAGTGTGCTATTTGCTTTTGTAACCATTCCGAATATTGTATAAGGTCTCGGGAATTACGCATTGTAAAGCATTTCTATGCCATGCATTGTAATTCCGTTTGAAATTAATTGCTTGCCTCTCACTTGTTCAGTACAATTACTCGAGCGAGTGCAACAGAGTTACGCCTGTGACGCCAAAGTAATGGCTTCACATGTAGGCTTGTTACCGGCACATATTTGTACGAGACCATTATCATCATTACAGTAATCTACCGGTTAGAGGTAGGTTGCGATGAAAGTCAGAGAATATCCAACGAACTCTTACACGTGCTGTGCCCTTTCTACCTCTTGTATTTCTTTCTTCATCTCAGCATAAGTCCTACCTTTCTTCATCCCGTCCATAAAACCGATTCTCTTCCTTCCCCTTCCCCGCTTACCCAACATCCTTCCCTCTATCACGACCTTCAGCAAACCATCGTCCCTCATTACCCCTTCCAGCCACCTACCCTGCCTTCCCCTAATCTCATCTATAAGTTTCCTCTCCTCGCCCACCATGTCAAGCACTTCCTCATTTGTCTTCCTTTCCGTCCAACGCACCTTCTCCATCCTCCTCCACACCCACATCTCAAAAGCCTTAAGCCTATTTTCGTCTTCCTTTCTCAAGGTCCACGTTTCTGCCCCATACAACGCCACACTCCATATCAAGCTCTTTACTAGCCTCTTTTTTACATCCCTACATAAGGTCCCCGTCATCAGCTCCCTTCTATTATTGAACGCTTCCTTCGCTAGCGCTATTCTCCTCCTAATGTCTTTGCTACTATGTCCTCTTTCTTCTAGCGTACTACCCAAGTAATTAAATTGTTCTACTTGCTCCAGTTTGTGACTTCCTACTCTTATCACCAGCTTCGCTTTCTTTGTCCTAGAGAATCTCATTACTTTTGTTTTCCTATTATTTATCTTCATTCCGTATTTCTCACACTGCTTTTCCAGTGCATCTACTAAAGTTTGCAGTCCTTTCGATGACCGACTCACCAACGCCTGGTCGTCTGCGAATCTAACCGACTTTATCCACTGGCCTCCTACTTTCATTCCCACGTCTAGCTCATCCCATGCCTCTCTCACCATTTCCTCAGCATAGATGTTAAAAAGTAAAGGCGACAACGGGCACCCTTGCCGCACCCCGCAACCTATAACTGCCCACCCTGATTCACCGTCCGCTACCCTTACCTGAGCCCTCTGCCCCATATATAAGTTTCGGATGAGTCTCCTATCGCGCCAGTCTATTCCTATTTTCCCCAGTATCTGCATTAGTTTCTCCCAGTTTACTCTGTCAAACGCCTTTTCGAAATCTACAAAACAAGCGAAAACATCCTGATTATGCTCTATGTTTCTATCTATAAGTGTCCTCATTACCGCAATCGCATCACTGGTTCCCCTCCCCTTCCTAAACCCAAATTGGTCATCGCCTAAATAGCACTTTGCTCTGATCTCCAACCTTCTATTTAGTATTCTAAGAAACACTTTTGCTGCGTGCGAAATTAAACTGATTGTTCTATACTCCTCGCATTCTGACGCTTTCTTCTTCTTCGGGATAGGTATTAATACTGTTTTCACGAAATCCTCTGGCCATACTCCTTCCTCGTAGATCCTGCGAATAAGTTCGAAAAACGATTTTCTCCCCCTACTACCTAGATTCTTCAGTAGCTCCGAAGGTAGGTTATCGGTTCCCACGGCTTTTCTACCCTTCATCTCTCTTAGTGCCCTCTCTATTTCACTCTCAAGTAACTCTGGTCCGAGGTTATCTTTATCTATTGTTCCTTCGTCCTCTAGATCTAGGCTAAGGGGTCTATTCTCGCTGTCTTATAGCTCCTCTACGTATTCTCTCCACCTTTCTAGGATATCTTCCTGTTCGACTAATATCTTTCCTGTTTTGTCCTTAACCTTTGGTATCGCTTGACCTCTCTTACCACCCGATAACATTTTCACCTTGGCGTACAAAGCGCCCACTTCCCCCTCCTCCTGCATCTTTTCCATTTGCTCACATTGTCCCTTCCACCAGTTTTCTTTTGCCCGATTGGTCACTCGCCTGAGTTTATTATTCAATTCCTTGTACTTCCTCTTCCCTACGTCGGTGTTCACGTTTTTCCATATCCTTCTCTCCTCCATTTTCTTTATCATTTCTTCTGTAACCCACTGCTTCTTAACCCTCTTCTTTTCCACCGTTCCTATTGTTTTCTCTGCCGCTCTTGCGATGCCTGTTTTTATAACCTCCCATCTCTTCTCTATGGTTCCCATCCGCTTCTCTTCACCTATGTTCTTTTCTACTAGCTCTTGGTTTTCCCTCCTTTTCAACCCTTTCAATGCTTCAAGGTTCCACCTCTTTCTCTTCCTACCTTTACAAAGCCTTTTGAATCTAACTTCACACTTCATCATCACCAAGTTATGATCCGAGTCCGCATCCGCCCCTGGATAGCTACGAGAGTTTTTTACACTGTTCCTAAATCTCTGCCTCACCATTATATAATCAATTTGGTATCTCCCAGTGTCACCCGGCATTTTCCATGTGTACCTACGCCTGGGGTGATGTTTAAACCAAGTGTTTGTCACTACTAATTTATTTCTTCTACAAAATTCAACTGCCTTTTCCCCGCGATCATTTCTTCTTCCTAGTCCAAACCCTCCTACTTCTAATCCGTCCCTCCCTTCTCCCACCACTGCATTCCAGTCACCCATCACTATCAGGTTTTTCTTCCCCGGCACTTCTCTAATTATTTCTTCTACTTGCTCGTACACCTCTTGCACCTCTTCCTCCCTATGGTTGCTCGTAGGCATGGATACCTGGACCAGTACGAAATTCGTTGGGCGTGCTTTTATTTCTACCACTAGTATCCTGTCGTTCACCTGTTCAAT
Source organism: Pyrrhosoma nymphula (assembly GCA_963573305.1). NCBI lineage: Eukaryota > Metazoa > Arthropoda > Insecta > Odonata > Coenagrionidae > Pyrrhosoma > Pyrrhosoma nymphula. The sequence continues at coordinate 94,891,610 of OY754332.1, read as the reverse complement.
GTTTACCACCCTCAGTCCCAACTTTGTGTTCAGTACCATGCCTACCCCCCGTTGACTCTCATCTCCCCCACTATAGATCACCCTGTAGTTATCACTCCAATAGTCCCCGCTATCCTTCCATCTAACCTCGCACAATCCCAAAGCATCTATTTTCCCTTTTTCCATTTCCTGCTTAATATTTTCAAGCTTCCCGGCCCTCATCATGGTCCTTACGTTCCAAGTTCCTATTTTAACCACTGTTTTCCTCCTCCTCTTCCTCTTTTTCTTCTTCTTCTCCCTCCTTTCCCTTGTATCTTCTGATGATGATTCTGTGCAAGGATTTCGTGTGATGACGACTGCGGAGGCCTTGCCTCCCCCGCTGCCGGGCACGACACCCGCCCTAGTGGGCGGCGTCCCGTAGTTGCCAGGAATCAGATCTCTTTGGATGACTTTCATGTTCTGGGAAGTGATAGTTGAGAGGTATCCCACGCGACTCAACGGTATTTTTAACGTGACACCATCACGGAACTACCTTTCGTCTGGCTCCTACCCTTCGACCTATCTGGCATGGGTGGCCCTACCAGGAGCAATGTACTTGCTCCTGCCAGTCCAGCTCTAGGGGTCATTGGAACGCACAAGCCCTTCCACCACGTCAAGGTCGTAGTTCAAGGAAGAGGAGACCATTATAGCTGGTATTTAGTATTTTTAACTAGGGTTTCGGTAGGTAATGCGGGTCAAATTAGATCTGATCCCTAATCCTTGCTCCTTTATCCCCTACGTAGTACCAACAGCACGTATTGTATGTTTTCTGTATTACTCTGTACCTGTGTGCATTTATGTAGTTGCGAAAGACATTGTTGCAAATGGTTTCCACCTAACATTACCTATAGCGCAGTGAATGTTTAAATATCACCTCTTGACAGTCGTTAGGTTTTTAGTAATGCATTCATAGTCGTATTTTCATAAACTTAAGCAAAGTGGAAGTTGTGTGGCGCATGTTAGTGCAAACTCAACCCCTACCACACATACTACAAGTGGATTGCAAGGTATCACGTAGATACGTCGGTAGTGGAAAGGGGGATAAAAATGCGCCACGTGAACAGCGGGATAACCCACTTCTTTGTTTGGTTCGCTGGCCGGCGGAAAATCGCTGCATCTCCTTCGTTGGCAGCCTTGCTCCCTCAACCGCCCTCGGCTCCCATCTTGACGATGGAAACAAAAATCCTTGACTCAGCATCTCTCACCCCACCAAACCCTAGCTCAGGCTCTCCGATGAGGAGAGGAGGCAGGGGAAACACTTAGAATAGTGTGGAAGTAGAGGAAAGATTCTGCGATCTCCGACGGTCACATGGAATATACCGAGTGGAAAAACCCGAAATTGGAGGGGGTGGGGTTTTGGTGGCGGGGTAAACGGGGAGGAGGATGAGGTGATAACATATGAGAGGGGAGGTGAAGGCACACACAGTAAGCAAAGGAGGGGGAGGAATTCAGTAGGGAAGCGGAGGGGAAGGTGGGGCGCATGTCGCAAGGAACGAAAAATCATCTACATCTCCAAAATATCCCTCAAACCACCTCAAGGGTGTGTGGCAGCGGGTGAGTAGTCACCAAAATGCATGACACTATACCCTAAAGTTTGTGTAACTATGACCAATTATGCATTAGCATAAATCGCTAATGCTTGTCACGAGGCGAAGCCTCACAAGAATGCAATACTCAACAGATATGCTCGCAATGGAGAGGGACCATTAATATATATGTATTTTGCAACTACACGAATGGACAGAGACTCAAGACTTATGTAGAAAACATGCACGGCGTGCTATTAGTAGGAGGTAACAGATAAGGATACAATTCTTAGGGAGTACTACTACTACTAAGAGCTACACTACCTATCGACAAACCTAGATAAAAGCCTCATTGGCAGCTGTTATGGTCCCTTATCGTTCGTGCGAAAAATGACATTTTAAATCTGCCCTTTCTGCAGTCTAGTTCCCTAATTTTATTCTCATGATATGATCTATCGTGGTATGTCGGATTTCATAAAATATTATCTCCGTCGTCAGCGAATATACCGGTTTGGAACTTAAATAATAGATTGAGTCTAAATTTTAATCGACGGTCTGAAAGCTTTTCCCATCCCAGTTGCTGCAAAAGGTTAGTAACACTAACGAGATTATCATAACGGCCTTTAACGTATCTTGCCGATCTTCGCTCCACGCGTTCTAACGCAGTTTCCAAGCCTATCTCATAAGGATCCCAAATACTGGCAGCATATTCCAATTGGGGCCTAACAATGGAGAAGTAGCTGATTTCCCTAACTTTATCGTCGTACTTGCCAAGTACTCTTTTAACAAATCCCAATTTACGATTAGCTTGACCGGTAATTTCTCGAATATGTTTACTCCACGAGAGATTATTAGTCAGTTTAACTCCGAGGTAATTAACCGATTCTACAGTATCTAATTTGCTGTTGTTTATGCAATAGCTGTTTCAAGGAGTTTTTCCGTTTCCAAAAATTCATAATAACGCTTTTTTTTTACCACGTCCGTTTTTACCGTTTTTTATTAGTTCGGTTTCCGTCATGTCTGTCTGTCTGGGTGGAATATTGAAACCGAGTTTAAACTAACTTCCCGATTGGCTAGAGACTTGAAATTTTAACCACTGCTCAGAGGTAGATGGCAAAGCGATATTAGCTATCTATTATAACAATTAACTAATTAATTAATTAACAATAAAAAAATTAAAAGAGTTCCTGATGTGCTAGTAGAGGTTTGTAATTTTTACCATAGCTCAGAATTGGATGACAATGCAATGTTAACTACATGTTATAACAATTAATTAATTAACGATTAATAATTATTCCAATTCCACACACTGTTTGCTGAACAGAATCTGAAATACATTGGGAATTTCCTATGTGTCCCTGTCAGAGTTTTATCATGATGCATAAAATCGATAGGAAATTTTCACCCGGGCATAAGACTAAGAAGTAGAAAATAATTAATTAAACAAATTTATTTTATTGTACCACGCCTTTAAAACGGAATAAAAAGTATAAAATCATCTTCTTTGGGCCCTTCTAAATATTTGGGGGTGAATTTCCAGTGGCCATGGAAACACCTGCAAGACTTGAGGAGAAAAACGTCGGGCGCAGGCAGTAGATAATAGAAGTAGATAATCCAGATGAATTCACAACCAATTTCAGTTCATTTCAAATGGTATTAACTGTGGGAGTTTGCACAACGACACCTGTCCCTTTACTCCTTAATTATCATGGGTTGCCTGCGCCCCACGTTTCTCTCTTCAAGTCCCACAAAAATCTATCTCCATAGCGACCAAAAATTCACCCTCAAAAATTTAGAAGGGCCCAGGAAAAATTATTTTATACTTTTAAGTCCGTTTCAAAAAGGTGGCATACTAAAAAATTATTTTTATTTATTTAACTATTTCCCATCATGCTGTGTCATAGGAAAATGATGGATAATTTTCGTTACAAATAATAATGAAGGGGAGGAGATCGGAAGGGAGCGGAGGGGTGGTGAACACGTGGAAAGGCGGTTGAGGGGAGGTAGCGTAGTGGGTGAAACGCATGCTATCTGACACGGGAATGGAGGAAGTGGGGGTTTAACAATATTTCAAACTGGGAGGGGATGAGGAGGGCGGATTTACACATGGAAGTTGTGTAGGGGAAGGTGTCGGTGTTGAGGAAGCGAAGGGGAGGGACGCAATTCGTAAGCATGCCATCGGACACAGGGGGGAAGGACGGACATGCCCCGACAGGCAGCGTAAGTGGCAAGGCGGAAGTTATGCCTCTTATCTCAATTATTCAAATGTTTTGGAGCGTAGGAAGAGCGGGTGGGATATATGGGGATTTGTGCGTGAGAAGTGGAGGGGACATCGTCAAGCTGAAAACAGTTGATGGCAGGGATTTCTTTGGACCCCTGGTGGTAGAGTAAGCAAGCAAATTAGAGTTCCCACGCCCCCAATCCCCAAACCCTTCAAGTCAGCTCACCCCAATCCGACCGGTAACGGGAGATTCCTGGGTAGGTATAGCAGAAGTCGAGTGGAGTCTATATTTTTTTTTTACCATTTTTAACATTGACCAGGTGTCACTCCCTTGCTGCTCGCGAGGAAGCTACCTCACTAGTTTTCAGTTTCGTTATCTCCTGCTCTCGGAGTTCGGTATAAATATCTTTACCGACTCAGTACACAAAGACTGCTACTATGGGAGAGATGGATTTCTAATTTCTGCTTCGTTATACAGGATGCGAATGACAGATTCGAATATTTCCGCTATTAAGAATAAATGTACAGGTTATATAAGAAAAGAATATCTAAATATGTGCGCTACCCTACCAGCCGCCGAAGACGCGTTTGGCAATGGGTTTAGAGACGCAAACTATATAAAGGGGAGAGAATAGGGAATTAGAACAGAAAGTAGAGGGCACAAGCGATATAGTTGTTACTGGAGTGTCTCAGCGACTCGCTTTATTTTTGTCATACTCAAAAATGGTAACCGGAAAGAAGAAAGTTTTTTTAAACTATCTGTCCGACCGCTTACCACTATTATTTTGTACCATTTCTATTGCGGGCCCTCCGTCTCACCCTGAAACTCGTTTGATCTGGATTTTTCCTTCAAATCATCTAAGCTTAGTGTGCAGCCTCCGAGTTTGGAGCGGCTCCCAAAGAGGTCCTCCCAACATACGTGCAATATGCACTCACCGTTAGCATTCACTCGTAGCAGTTTCTTTACAATGCGTGCAGCTTTTATTAATATTTTATTTCACCAAGTAAATACTTCTGTACGGGATCCCTAACGCTTGCAACTTAATACATAAAGCATACGCGTGATTTCTTTAGTAAGAAGCGTACTGCAGTGCATTTACTCTCGAGGAGGTTTTATAAAATTAGATGATTCTACGGACAGTTAACCGACCACTCGTGCCCGTGATCTAAAAGTACTTCATATTTTTAAGCGATAGCCTGTTTCTGACTGACAATGAGCAGTGTGACCGAGGAAGGTATGATCACTGAACATCAGAATTTCCCTCAGATATGTGATAATTAACATCTGATATTTCCCCCGCCTTATATGTATGCAGTCAATCTCATGTTTGCTTTGAATCCCAAACTGTACTATGTCCTTCGCTTCAAATGCGTGGACACGCTACATCGGATTACTCCCTCACTTCTCACCCTGAAGAAAATCTTTGGAATGCTTCTACGTTAACATCTACAAATACCCTGCAAACCACCTCAAGGGTGAGTTTTTCCATCAGTATTTCGGAAAGTGGAATGAGTGCTCCAGATTGAACTGCAGATTTGTGAAGAAAAATAGAAATTCGTTAAAACAGCCAATAAAATTTCCTGCCGCTGTGTTAAAATATCTCCCATGTGCATCTGCATCAGGTGAGTGCTAATGCCAGCGGAAAATGATAAGACGTAAGCAACTACCTGAATATTTCATTCCTTGTTTTCTTATGTTACGAAATATTATTATTTATTTATTTATTTATCATTGTTATAGGCTTAACAAAAAGCACACCTCGTGGAAGGCCGTCAGTGGATGTTGATAGTGGAAGTGCTTGGTCTAAGCATAGAAAATCAGTGAAATTGAGAAGTTCCACTTCCCTAGAGGAGTGAAGTGTAGCGACTTCCATTGAATTACGCGCTATGGAGACGATACAGTAGTGAAGGTTGTGAAAGAGGTGACAACAACAACCCCAAAAAGAGGAAAGCGAATGCTTTCTAAATGGAGGGCTAAAGACACTAAAAACAGAGCTCTCGGAAGAGGAAGCTGTTTCTCTGATTGGGACGGCGCAATTGACGAAGATCCAATATCTCCTCATTCGGGAAACGGCGAAATTTCATGGGCACGATATATATACAAATGGAGATAGGGAAAAAAATAGCATAAAAGGTGGCTTATCCGGAAGGGATAATCATTTCAGAAGAAAAGTGTGAAGTAGAATTACATTCTCTGCTTTATCACAGGGCTGCAAGAATTATTTCTTGCATTGAAGGAGTAGGCAAGGAAATTTTCGCTTCAACGTGTAAATTGATATGTAAGTGGGGTTGCGATGGAAGCTCTGGTCACTCTCGCTAAAACCAAATGTTGCAGAAATCAGATTTGAAAGATGGCAGCTTTTTCGCCACCTCTCTCGTGCATCTGCAAATGTTGGACGTAGCATCTGGTAAACAAAAATCGAACATTTTTATGATCTCGTTTTAAATGATAACCGTTTCTAAACGAATACATATGTGGAGAAAATAATTCTGAGATGTATGAGCTGGAGAGGATGAATTCAATGGTGGTGGATGAATAAAAAAATAATTTGGATTACATCCACTCCATTGTTACATACGATTATTTGAGTGTCTTCTCCAAATCTCTTATCGCTTGAAAATTAATAAATGGAGGGTAAGTGAAAAGTTCGATGTAGGTACTTAGTATAATTTTTTACTATAATTCCCCATTTATTATTCTACAATATCTATAATTAGCCACATTTTCACCTGAATTTCGTGTTATCTCTCAGACCAAAGCTACCAATAGGAGCAAAAATGCGTTAGAAAAGAGGAAGTAAGAAATCCAAGAAGAATTTAGAAAAAGATTGGAACTTTTAATAGACATACCAAATCCTGGTCAAGGAACAGCTAGCGATGGAAACACTAACCAACGCTTTTTTCCAATCCTAAGCTTTCGTCGGAAATTTTCGGTAAGTTAGCAATTTATTCCTTTAAGAAAATTCCCAAAATAGAAGCTCTATGATCAGCATATTAATTTTAGATTACCAAATAATTAAAACGTGTTTCTGTTCCAATTCTAGGTATTGATGAGGAAATTATTGAAATATTTTCCACAATTTTGAATCCCTATCATCTGGGCTTCAAATAAATCATACCGCGTTCTCTAACTATTGCTCCAGCACTGCTTCTCATTATGTAAAGTTGTACCCATAGTATCATATGCCACCTACTGTCCACAAAGTGTTCCTTCATAAAGCGACCATTGCAAAGGCGTAAGTTCTCCCGATAGGCCAGCTATCAGAGGAAGCCCTTGAATCGGGGCACAAGGACACACGAAGATACCGGATGCATCATACGCGAAAAATATCGCGATCTGCTGAATTCGAGGATCTTTTACGAAGGCCTCTCCTTACTTCAGATCCGTTTATATCAGCATATGATGTACCAAAAAAAAGAAAGTTATACCAAAAGAAACTTGGGACCTCCTTCTGATGGAACTGCCCACCAGTTCCGATGAGAATAGTGACGCGACTCGAATAAATATAATTAATAGTTTAGTGCATTCATACCTATCATTTATAATTATTTTTTGTTTTTAATCTTATATTTTACATATTTAACTATTAAATGTATTGTTTTTAAACTCATCCGGCTTTTGAATTACTACCCTGTAAGTTAAATTAGCTTTTGATACCGTAACGGTTCAGATAATCGATTTTCAGATTTTACAGTCCCCACCATTTTGTTTAAAACTAGGTCTCGGTGCCATGAATTGGGTCAATATTTCGGAGCTTATATTAGGAGTCTAAAATTATTCAACTCTGAAGAAATCATGGTTCTAATTTAAAAAAATGTGGAAGATATGATTTTTGGCCAGCTTTTTCTGATTTCAGCCCACTGTGAGGCGTCCCGTAGTTGCCAGGAATCAATTCTCTGCGAATGACTTTCATATTCTAGGAAGTGATAGTTGAGAGGTATTCCCACGCCACTCAACGGTATTTTTAACGTGACACCATCACGAAACTACCTTTCGTCTGGCTCCTACCCTTCGACCTATCTGGCATGGGTTGCCCTACCAGGAGCAATAGTACTTGCTCCTGCCAGTCCAGCTCTAGGGGTCATTGGAACGCACAAGCCCTTCCACCACGTCAAAGTCGTAGTTTAAGGAAGAGATTAAAAATCAATGCCCTCGATTTTATATAATACGCGCCTTGCTTCATTGAATCCCTCACCTCATGACAAGTGATTTCATTGACGGAGACGCGAGATCAACGCTTGCTTGGTTGGGAACGTGACTCAGGTTCACGTGTCCACGGATGACGGCGAGATGGAGAATCCAAGGAGGAAAGCGATTGGTTAGTAAAATTGAAAGGGTTCATGCCCTTTCACCATTTCCACCCATGGGGCAATCGCAGCTCATCCATCGCAGAGCGCTCGATACGTCCGTGCGACCCGCGCGCTTTCTCGGCCCGGTCGAAAATTAATGCCTCTCGGACAACGGGAAGCTCGCGACGGGATTAACGCCTCTCGGACAACGGGAATCTCGCGATGGGGGTCTGGTGCAAGGATTCGAACAAGGTTAGTTGCAACACTTTTCTCAAGTCGGAAGCCTCCAGGGATGAGGCCCCGCTAATGAAAACTATCTATAAATCATATTAAGGTAGTTTGTGTGAGATATCACTTCACATAAAATCGGATAATTTTATGCCTTTATGATGTTTAAGAAAAAAATATCTCATCATTCCAACGGTAAAAAATATCAGCCTTTAAATGTAGTAAATACCTATATACAATTCGAAATATTTGCCAAACAAATAGCTACCATTATACAGGGGAAATGGTGCGGGTATCCACTCCACAAGGACTTTATTTTAAATATAAGGAATTTATGATGCATATATCGTCTGAAATTCAGCATTTTATAATTTGTATGCTTTCTCAACGATTTTCAACGTATGAATCAATGAAATAATGCGGTAATTTTTGCAGGATAGCAAACAATCTTTGATTGTGAAGGCGTTCTTGGCGTACGGCGTGAAATAAATTATTCAAGCTATAGGCTCATGCATGCCAATTAGGGTAATTGCTGAGAATAGCAGTTGTTTTTTCGTAATTAATTTTTCAGTATTTAGTTCATGCTTTATACATCTGCTTAAATTTAAAAATAAAATTAGAATATGACTATGGAAAAACCTCGCTCAAACGTTCGCTCGCTTAATACGTTCGGATGTAAATGGAAAAGTGAGTTAATGAGTGACTCCGCGATAGTATTTTTTATTTCCAACCTCTACTACCTTATCGCGTTAAGCGTTAGGTTAGAACTGGGAAAAAATTAAACTATGGTAACTAATTTATTCCACGCACATTGCTTTCCAAGAGAGACGTGAGCTTTCCCTTAAATAAATAAATTAAGTCTACTTCTAAGATAACATGCAAAATACTTGTCAGCATTTTCTTTGCTGTGAGAAACACTCAACTTGTTCGTAGAGAAGGTCGTCCCCTCTATTTGAGTCCGGGACTTTGGTGCCCGCAGCTGAACACTGATTCATGAGATTGAACACTGATGGAATTTGTTTGCTATGATCACGAATAAATCGCTCGCAATGGGAAAATACGTCAAGGTTTCCTTTATTCAGTTCTGAATATAATTTATTATAATTTATTTTACTTGGAATTTTATTTAAAATAAAACACGCTCTCGCAAACTTAAGAATCTTACGAACATTTTGGAATAAAACATTTTAATTTCTAAAAAAGACTTAAATTCACATGAGTTGAAATTAAGTTACTTCTGTCAATGACCCAAAACAACTTTTTTGTGCATGATGTGCGATATTTCATTACGATGATTCAGTTCGTAATTTGAAAAAATACTTTTTTCACACGAAATATATGAAAGTTACGGCAATGTAAAATCCTTTGCCTCAGGTAATGTTAAACGCAGCCCAATGTTTAAGCCCTTCACAGCTAGCTTTCCTATAATCTACAATTTCCAGACGCAGCTAATTTAAAAAAAACGGAATATTTTCTATTTCATTTTTGACGCTCATATTTGGTTCAAGTATGGAGTCCTTTAAGGAAAATGAAATCACTGCTGATCGCAATTTGATGCTAACCTTAACAATCATTCAAGTGCACCACGTGTCACGCTCGCTCAAGAACCCTTGACGGTTTCGATATGGCTCAGTCACTTCCCGTCCCCGGAGGATCTCAAAGGGGACCCTTCTTATTAGTCGTATCCACCGCTCGGTAGGCGATCCCCATCACTTGGCCCCGGCCGTTTCCCGCGACCACTATACCCCCCACGTGCTTGCCACGCGGTTTCAGGCGCACGTGGAGAGGCAAACGCTGAAATGGTTAGTTTTCTTTTGTCCGCTTTCTTATCCTATTTTTTTGTCCGTGGTCGGGGTTTATCTCTCGGGGTAGAGACGTTTGGGTTTCTCGTCTGGGAACCTCTCTGTGACTTTTTTTTATCCCACTTGGACTCATCCGCACCCCCTGAGGAGAGGGCCTGATCACCTTCGTCCTTCTTTGTTAGGGATTTTCCCTTCGACCCTCTCGCTTCAGCCGCAGGGATTTCCTACCTTCCCACCACTGTCGGGATTAACCACGAAAAAATTCAGATCCAGGCGAATGTCCCGGTCGGGCAATCGGTGGTTCTCTGGAAATTTTAGCACTTGTAGGTACGCAAAAGCTCAGGATAAGGTATGTACATACATCATATTTTTCAAGATGTTCGGTAAATTCTTTAGCTCGATTAGAAGGTTAACTTGAGTTAAGATTTACAGAGAGTAGTTCGTTTGTCAGCTACGGCTATGAAGAAATTTATATCAATGTTTATGCAAACTATGAGATTTTCTAAGTATTTTATTTTGAGAACAAGAAATAATTTTTCTGATTAATCTGGATCGGCCGTTAGCACAATCCATTGGTCATTATTTTCCCAATATTGAAACTGTAATCTGGTGATCGGTCTGGTAAATACCTACTTTTTCAGGCTTTAAAATAAATACAATAAGCTTTCTTGCGGACTTTCAATTGAATTTTCATATATATTTTGTCATTTAAAACTCCAAGCTTTACTATAACTATAGTGGGGTTCAGGATAAAGCCTCCATTCGGGATACGACCTTCAGGCCTCCAATCTGCTGTCCTTCTCATGACGCACTAATACACAACCAAGCTGTCAATAAAACCTTGATATTTTGAAATCCGCGTTCGAATATCAAATTGCTAAAGATATAGTTTAAGTGGTATGTGTGGCGATGATAGTGTCGATTCGACCAAGGCCAGAGTGGCGTCCTCTGGTCGGGTCTCACGGGACGTATCCCTGACATAACGACACTAGTGGGCCGCACCAATAATGAAAAAGGAAAACTTTATCTGCAGGGCGGAATGCTTTAATCGGCGACGCCACTCCTCCTTAGCCGTAAATCTTCGTCGGGAGGCACAACGCCACCGTGCGCCGTGCGATCACGAGGCACGCCCTCGGATTGTTTGAACTCTTTGAGATTTCTTAAGATCACCACTTCGGTGATGCGCACGATGTGCAGGCTTGTCTCATCGCTTGTGGTAAATTATGTCATTGCTCGGTGCAATCAGGGACTCCAGCCTTGGTGGTGCGAAGTACATTCTATCGCGAATCACTTTTCATTTAGTAAGATCTTGTGCTTTCCCGGAATATCAGGTCCATTGTGTTGACCGACCTGTTAGCAGAGTACCCCATCCAGCGAGCAGAATACACGCCAAATAACCTCCATTTAAAGCACACAGGTTGGGACAGTGATTTCTAGAGTTAGAATATCAACTTCCATCTACTCACATGATTACTTAAATAGAGAAAGAATAAGTTGTTAACTTAACCGAAAACGTAACTTAATTTTTGACAAAATGATGCTGTTTTTTTCCTCAGCTTTGCCCATTAACAACTTGATTTCCTGTGGCTTTGATTTGTATGTGTGAAACATTTGGAGATATATTATTTTGGTGACGTTACCACATTGGAAACACGCTGCTTAATAAGCACGTGTAAACCTGCATAAAATTGGTATTCAGGTTTCTGGATCTGCGATTAAATTATTTAATATTATGCGACAGTTTCGCCGTGCTATACTGCCGGCTTCTTCGGGCTTTTAAGAACAACAATGGTCTTTTTTTTCAAAAAGTAAATAAACAATTTCAGCAGTTGATGATTTTGAGATGTAAAAAACTTAATTTCGAATAAGTCTCTTCCAGGTATAAGGGAGTTTATAACTATCCTCTATATTGATGTTATTTGGTCTTTTTTCTATTTCAATCGCCTCCCTTATGAGCCGTGGGAAGTAACTGCTTTCTTTGTGTAGTACTCTTGCCGTCTCGATGCCAATGGCGTGACCTTCCTCTAACGTAGTGTACTCAGCCACGGCAGAGTGATACCAGTCTTTCTTCAGAAAAGCACGTTCATGTTCCTTTAATCGACATTCAATAGCTCTCTTGGTTTGCCCCACATATGATCTACCACAACTGCAGAGAAGTTCGTACACACCCTCATGCATTGTGGGTGGTAATGGATCTTTATTCCCTCGTAGATGATCTCGTACTCTGGAGGTAGTGTTGTATCTTGTGGTAATGTTATACTTTTTCATTATTCTACCTATGCGATCGGTCGTACCCGCAATGTAAGGCAGCATAACATACCCCAGAGGTTTAGGAGTCTCCTTCTCTGTAGGTTTTTTTATGTCACTCTTTCAATTAATTTGTTACTAAACCCATTATTGTTTAATGCCTTCTTCAAATGGTGTATTTCTTGTGTGATGGAATCAAGATCGTAAATTTTTCTGGCGCGATCAAACAGGGTCTTGATAACAGACATCGATCGAATATCGAGATCGAAGGATGCTGACTATTCCGATGCAATAGGAACTCCTCGAGTATCTTTGTTCCATGCGGCCAAACGACGAATTTATCGTCAACATACCTTAACCAAATTGTTGGGTGATGGTCAAAGGTGTTTAACGCTTCTTTTTCAAATGTTTCCATGTATAAGTTGACGATAACAGGAGAAAGAGGAGACCCCATAGTCCCTTTGCTCATATATTTCTCCGTTCCACATGAAATATAAATTTTTTAAACAGAATTCTGCCAATTTAGGGTAGTCGCTCGGGAGGCCTTGGTTTGTGAGTTCCTTCAATATATTGATCGAGTCCAATACAGGCACTTTAGTGAAAAGTGAGACGACGTCAAAACACACAAGAATATCAGATGACGTTAATTTTAACTCTTGAATAATTTCGATAAAATGTTCAGAATTTTTTACATGGGAAGAGGTTAAACCAACAAATTCTTGAATTACTTAAGCCAGATGTTTAGCCAGTTTATAAGTTGGGGAACCAATGGAACTTACGATGGGTCGTAAAGGGATACCAGGTTTGTGAATCTTCGGTAACCCGTAGAGTCGAGGTGGTTTCGATGCCGATAGCTTGAGAAATTTCTTTTCTTCGTTTGGAATAGAAGAACCTTTGATGATATCTATTGTAGCTTTCTCTGCCTTCGCTGTTGGATCTTTCTTAATTTTTTTGTAAGTTGGATTATAAAGCAGTTGTTTTATCTTACCATCATAGTCTTGAAAGAACCACTGTGGCATTCCCCTTAGCTGCTGGTAATATTATTATATCCTCATTTTTGCGTAACGAAATTAATGCTTGCCTCTCTTCCTTCGTTATATTTGATTTCGGAGGCTTCGATCTCTTGTGGACATGGGCTGCTTCCTGTCTGATGTCTTCAGAAATTCTGGCTGGTAATTTCCTCCAAGTATATTCAATGCAGCTTATTATTTCTTCCTTGGGTATCACCTTAGGAGTTATAGCAAAATTCATTCCTTTGCTGAGGATAGAGATGGCAGCATCCTCTAAAATGACGTTGGAAAAATTTATAACCGTTTTTGAATTCTTGGTCTCTTCCGGAGGATGTTGTCTGTCGTGAAATTTATTATATTTATGGATATGATTCACTCTAGCTTTTTCGAACGTCGCAACACTTGACAAATGTGAAATCCTGTCCAATATGTCCCAGCCATTTGGTTCCATTATGTGGCTTAGATAGAGATGTAGCTCGTAGAGTTCCTCAGAACACCGATGAATGGAATATCGGGTGTAACGTATCCGTTCTCTCAAAAGATATATACTACAGCGTCGTAAGATTCTCTTGGCCGAAGCGGATTGAATATGGTGTTTCACTGCACAAATGATGGCACAGTTTCCGGGTCTCGGCATCGTAGTAGGAACGTTAAAGAAGATAAAAGTTTGTTCTTACGTTTTCTGAGTTTTTCAAGTTTCCTTGTTTTTCTGAAGTTCTCCTCCCCATAGAGTCTAATGAACTTTTTTTGTAGATATTCGCAGCTCATGTTCATGGTATTCAGGTTTCTGGTTCTTCGATTAAATTATTTAATATTATGCGACAGTTTCACCGTACTATGCTGCCGGCTTCGTTTGAAGCATTAGGTGCAATCCGGAAAACTATGTGTTCGAAGCCAAACTCCAACGAGTTTTTCTTAGCTTAGAATTCTTTAACAACGAGTTGTTGGCGCTTGCGCATATCATAACCCTTGTACAGGGCCTATGACAAAGCAATGAGTACGGTCACTCCCAAGAGACGCTTTGCTTCTAAAAAAAATAAACGTTTCCTATAACCTCTCCCTTACGCCCAACACCCCATCGTGAAGTCCCTTGGCGTCTATTCGCGAGATATCAACCTCGACTCCCCTTTCCCAAGAGCATCTAAATCCAACGCCCAATGCCAATAAGTGCTACATCATTCGAAACCGATTCCTACGCTCCCTCCTGCAGCACACAGATAAAAGCTTGCACCTACGGAGAGGAAAAGCCCAGAATAATGAAAATTATTCACGTAGAGTTAGATAATGCTGCGCACGAAGATACGTTTCAGAACACGTGAGGTAGCGTGGCGAACGACTGCCGAGGGCTCAGAAACGGAAAGTGTGGCAGAACTCTAGTATAAAATAAGTATTAGATTTTGAACCGCTTGAGACCTGGGAGGTGAAGGCTGAGTTTTAGATTCATAGTTATTGGAGATATTGCAGAATAAAAATCTAAACTTGGAAAATATCCCTTTAATTTGGACGGTCTCCAAAGTATAATTGAATTACAGACAGTGGTCAGCTTTCTCATTCGCCTAAAAATGTCTAAAGAATTTTCATAGAGAGCTAGGAGCACAAATACGAATGTGGAGAAATACTATCTGCATGCCATTAATTATATTATTTGGATGATGGCTATTAGATTAGTTATGATTCCTGGCTGAGGTTATTAGAAAAGTACACACCATACTAGATTTTGGTCTACAAGGTGGAAATTATTTTGTTGCCAATCTCCTTGTGAAAGAGAATATAAAGTACAACAAAGAGAGTCGTGTACTATCAGACAGTATACTTTCATTACTTCTTCCAATCCGTCATTCCTATTCCCTCCCTCATGATTGGTATCCTATCGTCCCTACCACACGCTCCCGAGAGCTCACATGGTGCCTAATTAGATTGAGATGAATTTAGACAACCATGTTGGAGTAATAGCTGAGTAGACCATACATATTTACTATTTTGGTTCCCCACTATCAGCGGAAAAACGTGATAACATCGAGTACGTAGGTGTGGATTGCGCCTAAGGTGAATGATTAATATGTAACGTTGCGGCTCGGTATTATAATGTATGATTAATATCAGCCGCTGGGTGATGTAGAATTTTGTTAACCTGATGTTTATTGCAAGTTGGTATTTTGTATTAATCCCTACAATCGGTAACATGAAGTGAAATTTATCGATGGCAGAACGTAATACTTCAGTTTTAATAATTTTCAGAAATATTCAATGAGAGATAAAATCGAGCCTATGTGTGTGCATGACTATGAGAAGAAAGCACTAGCGGGTCCCGCTTCCCCATTTCGAATGGAGGCTCGCCGCTGGGTGCCAATGGCTGACCCTAAGCGGGGAAGTGATTGATTTTCCTCGCACCCTCCGCTGGGCGCTTGCCCTCCCGTGCCGTCCCTCAGCCAACCCACCCTCCCATCCCCCCCACACGTAATAGTGAAATAATGACTCGTTTTATTCCCGCAGAGACCCCTTCAGGTGTTTCTCATTGTGCCCAGAGCTTACCAACTTCATTATCAGCCGTCTCAATCGCTCTTTGTGGTATTTGAGCCTAGGCTAGGCTCTCCCGCTTGGGATCGCACGCTGTGAGCTCATCTGTCACGGATTCACCCACCCACGCATCGCTCCGAAGGCATCCGGTTTCGGGAATATTCAATGTCCGGTCGCTTCAAACCACTCACGTGCCGTTTTCCTGAGAGGGGAGGGACGAGGCGGGCGATAGGGTGGCCTGTACGTTTTTATTTTCCAGATCAAGAGGGTGTTCCCGAGAAATGCTTCTCCCATGCATAGGTTAAGAGCGTGGCAGAGAAAAGGGTGCTTTGGGTGGGAAGGTCAAGGCCACTCCTATCAAGACATTGAAGTCGCAGTGCAATTATATGTACCTCCAACTACTCAGTTTTAGAGGGAATTATTGGCCAAAACTTTGATTCAACGGTTATAAATATATGAACGCTTGCCCGGTAATAACGAAATGCCACTGGGTGTATTTCGTGCTCTGGCGCAAAAGGACGGGGGCAACCGGTTCCGTTCATGGCGCGGTGTATAGTTTTTAATTATAATTATTTTTATAAGCTCGTTAAGTGATTTTATTTTTATGGAACGTTTGGCGTCTGGAAACTAATGCTACTGAAAGTTATTCGTGTGAGTAAGCTTGCTCAAAATTTGCATGCGCTTAATTATACGTGTTCTCTTCCTCTTACGAACTTCCACCGATTAAAGCGCTGGGTCCCATTTTGGGATTGATGCTCCAAGGTTGTGTGAATGAGACTCATTTTCGCATTCATCAGAAACCATGACATTTTATGAAATATTTGCTTTCGAGCTTGAGCTAATCGACGTTGGTCCTAAAGTTCAAATTATTTATCTCTATAGAATAAACTTTTTTGATCTTAACATTGGTCGTTGACGAGAGGGCATTATTGTATGTGACAATACATCTATCAGAATTGTTGGAAGTGACATAGAAACGACAATTGGAAAGAAAAATTTAAGGCGTAGATTTATCGTGAAATCGGTGGAGGCAATGGTCGTATGGCATTAGCCATGGCTTAATTATGAGGCTTTTATACTTTTGTGGGTGCATGCGTTATTAAAAAGTTCTTCAAATATCTGCAATAAAGGTAGTTAGTATTGTATGGCTGGGTAATTTTTCCCTGACATATCAACAGTTAATTACTGCTCTCTGAAAGAAAATACACGAGTTCGCGTACATGCTCGGGAGGGACGATATGAACGCTTCCCTCTTAGCTGTAAACGTTGACAGCAATAATGCATTAGAAGAACGTATAAGGACGCCTTAAAGAAGCTTGGGTTCATTAAATGGGCAGTAAAACGACACTCCATTTATCATTGCTATACGCGAAAAATACGCTGGATGAATTTGAAATAATTTCGGTTAAGGTTCTAATGATGGAAATATCAGGTTACAGATGTTAAGTTGACCGCGTTTAAGGAACTAAATATATGCTCGCTTATTTGTTTCCTGAATAATAAATATACGAAACTGTTCTCGTTCATTTTATTTATAGTAATTCTATAAGACAGTTTGTTATCTCTTTGAAGAGTTTCTTAATCTGATAAATGCTAACACCTAGGCTCAGAAATAATACGCATTTCCAAATCCCCCAAAGTAATCTTCTCTTGATAGTGTTAATGATTTTCTCATGATTTTTGTTACATTCGATAATGGCAATAAGAATGCTGAGTCAATGAGAAGGCGCAGCTCGAACCCGCGGCCTTTGCATTAGCTAGCGAGTAACCCAACCCTGAGAGACACGCTTGCTAGCCCTTTTCTTTTATGGCTACCAGCGTCGGACGGTGTGCGTGGGCAGATGAGTATACTCGTATAATGATTACCCACATAAGGGAGTAAAACACTAAACCAGGAGGGAAAGATATCGTTTTACAGCTTGAAAATACTATATTTCCCGCGAAAGAAACTCATTACCACCTAGTCATCCGAGGAATAAGCAAGATCCCGCGTGTCCCTTGATACATTTATGCCTCATCACAATGGAAACACGACCTTTCCTGCCGTCGTAAACACAGCATTCGCCAATAAATAAGTAAAAAGTAATTTCTTTTGGCTGTTAAAGGGCCACTCCAAAGCGAAGGTCAAAGACTATAAACAAGAGGGCATTTCCTTAACGGTCCCCTTGCGACACGCATTGATGGATTGTGTTTGTTGGGAAGGTCACAACCTGAGATTGCAGTTATTCCCAACAATACTAATTACACACAGAGCTCACGCTATGATACATGCGGGAGAAAAGAAATGGGTACTTCTGTCGCTAATGGGTGTTGGAAAGAATAATCGGTTATTGAGACTTGTTGACCTATCAAAACCTATCTCTTTTATCCAACATGTTTCCAAACAAGACCAATTTCAATGGAAATGCATTGACGATTTTTTTCTAATGGGGAACTAATCTGAACCAGGTAAAATGTGTCGGTATCTGCGTGCACGCCATATTTGCTCTTAGTTTTCCTTTTTATGACCTCAACAAAAAAAGACCAAGACATTAAGGCTCTCGCTAACCTTATTTTTAGGTTATATCTACATATAAATAACACCCTACAGCTCTCGCGAAAGTTTACGGCGTTCGGATACGCGGCGTTAGTGTTTCCGCGTCATACAAATTCCATTTTTTTAAATGCAGTCATGCATAGCACAAATGCCATGTCTTCCCTTTCCCCTGCATCCCTTTTCCCTACCCCTTCCAGCAAACTTAACCCCTCCACGGCGTCTTCTTCTGCGAACCCGAACGTCATAAGCTTTCACGAGAGATGTACAAGCCACATCGAGGGTGTGTGATGGGGAGTGAGCTTTCAACAACGTGCACTACACTACATCCTTATGTATTTAATGCATTACCAAAAACCTTCAAATACCTATTAAGAGGTGGAATTTCATCAACATAGTCTACGCTGTAGTTATGGTACAAATGTAGTGGAAACAATAAGTATTAATATAATTTAAGAATAATTAAAAGAATATAATTTATTTCACCAAAAAATATACACATTTTTAACCAATGAAAAAATGGAGGTGAAATTAGGCACACCAGAAAAAATAATTTCTTGTTTTGGGGTTGCCATTCCTGGAATAAATGGCTGTATTTCAGCAGCTAGTATTCACAAAAATAGTTATAAAATAAATTCTGGCTTTTATGTAACATAACTTTGTTCCATTATAACAGTTTTGAGTTGGAATTTAAAATGAAGTACAAGATTCACACAATAAAATAAAATTTCACCTCCATTTTTTTTTATTTGCTAAAATTGTGTATATTTTTTGGGTGAAATAAGTTCTATTCTAATTCTAATTTATTTTGCTAAACGTGATTGCACAGAAATCTTCGTTTTCCTCGTTTCATTCCCTTTATCTGTTCCCGGCGTTCTTCATTCCTAGTGTCCCAACTTCCACACGCCCCTTCGGTGGCTTAAAGTGTAGAATATTAATATAAACGCCACTTGAGAGTAAAATCGGGTGAGAGATGGCGTCGTGATGTACGAAAGTAAGTCCTATTTTCTGTGTCGAAAGAAGCTCCACGCGACGAATCTTTGTGCGAAAATTTTAAGAATTATAGTTTTTTATGGCAATCATTTCCATTTTGTATTTTTCAGGATAAATCATCACGGCGCACAGTAGGATAAAATTGGAAATAAATGGCCTTAATTCTTAAAAAATGCTTTATTCTAGCCTGAAGTTGGAACGAAACTGTCATTCTCCATTGATTGGTGCGAGAGTTGACGCATGTCGTTTATTTCAGTTCCTACGAATTAAACATATATTTGAAGGCTCGCAAATTCAATACATTTTGCAAAAAAAAACGCGCCTGCTTATGATATTCTGTGAAAAAATCGCTCAAGTCAAGCTCACACATCCTTTTGGTGCGGTACCTCAACCATACTTCCGAGTGCACTCCGTGAGCATTACCCGCGAGCTGAGATCATGGCGAGTAACAACTCCTTTGCATTTCACACCCAACCGACGATTAAATCCGTGCAATCTACATGCGACCCGCTTTAGGAATAAATCGCATCGCGGGATTGAGTAACCTCATTTTCCCTCCCCTCCTCCCGTAGCCGAGCACGCATCATCCCTCCGTGATCACAGATAGGATAGAGAGCGTCGTGGATTTTTTTTCGCGTCAAAAAGGTAAGATTAATATTTCCGCCGAGGCGTGCCGTGGGCGTGCGGTGGGAAGCGGCCCAGCACCACGTGTCATATCCCTCCGGGCCGCATCAATGCCATCAACGGGCGCCCGTTATGATTCCTTCCCATCTTTCTCTCTCTCTCCAACCGCCGCAAAGGGGGCGTGGGAAGAGCCGTGTCACTTCGTTGCACGGGTGCGCAGTCACGCGTCTAATTGAAGGCGCCACGAAGGAGAACAAACGCCTTCATGAGCGTGCATCATCTGCATGCACTTGATTCACGACTCTTTGGCGGGGGGGGGGGGAGAGTTTCCTGTGCGTTTCATCGGCTCCGTTGTCACCTTCTCTGACGGCAGCTCCGTCTTCAGTGACGTCCTATATTCGAAATGATTTCCGGAGAAATTGGCTCCATAAAAACACGTACTTTATTCTAATTGTCACAATCAATGTACGCTTCGTCATATGAAGCGCCAACATCTCATTGAACCACTTCGATCAGAATAAATCTTACAAAATGGAGGCTAAAAAGTCGTCAGGTAATGGACGCGGTGGAACTCATAGCTCTACAGAATACCCCATGTGACGTTTTTTATTATTATCGTGTTTGAAGTTTATAACAGTTTACCAAACCAGACACACTACGGTAGATCAGATCATGAGGATAAAATTAGGGAACTAGACTACAGAACGGAAACGTTTAGAATTTATTTTTCCCACGAACGATTAGAGAATAGCAGTCAATGAGACCCTTGACTAGGTTAGTTAGTAGGTATTGTAGCTATTCAGTTGATTTTCTCCCAAATGAGTGTATCCTTATCTGCTACTGTAGCTCGAACAGTACCTTTCCCATATATTCTTGTATGACTTTTGCATCTCTGTGCATCTATGATATGGCAGAGTACATCAATACAAATAGTTTCACTAACATTGGTGGCATACTTCATCTCCTGACGAGTACTTGCAGGATTTTGCTGATGCACCGATAGTCGTAGCTTTATATAACTCACCTCCTGTCACACACCATTGAGGTGGATTGCAGGGTATAATGAATATGTCGGTAGATTATGATTTGAGCATTTATTCGGAAATATATGTGACCATAGGGCGTTGCACATTCAGTGGACTGTATGGACTTCCGAAAAAATGAAAATCTGTTAGCTGTTTAAATATCCGTAAGGGAGGAGGTACGATGCTGCCAATAGCATAAGGATTATTAATGTATGAGTGTTTATTTAGTGCTATGTAGTATTGTGAATCCACATCTAGGAAATCTTGCAGCGAAAATGTGAAACTTCGAAGTGAAAATTTGGACTTCACTTTAAGGTGGAATTGAAAATGGTTGCCTGAGTGGCCAACAGCGTGCATATAGCACGCAAGTTTGGAAACAGTATTTTCCATAAAACCCACTTTGTTACTAAATGTTGAACAATCTATGATTAATTCTTTCAAAAATATTGTGAAATAATTTATTGAAAGGCAATCGCTAATAAATTAAAAGCTTTCAATACTTGTAGCTACTATTTTGCCATCGTGGCATTAATACCATTTAAAGTATCCCTGAAACATAGAATTTATTGCACCATAATTACACCCGGTAATAGATCAGTTTTACTCTTTATTGTTCGTCACTTCGCATCGGATCTGTTTTTCAATGCAATGCATATTTTACAAAATTTGAACTCACTTCGCTACAAAAGAATCACCTTGCAGACGCATTCATTGCGTTACTATGTGCTTGATCAAATTTTCAGGAGAATCGAGTTAGAATTGAATAAGACTAGATTTTGGGTCGTGAGGCTAAATAAAACCTTATCTCAGAGCCATTAGTATTCATCTGCATCCATGTCCAAGCATACAGGCAGTCGCAGTAGTATGAGGCTGGGGATGTTATAACAACTACCATGATGAATAGGGAAGGGAATTGGGAAGAGGAAATGGAAGAGGGAACTGAAGAAGAACATAATGTGTTATGAGGAATTCGTACCTCGCTTGACTTTTGTTGTAGTCGTTAATGATGCGTGGGAAGAATTTATATTCATACCTATCTGATAAACAGCGTGTCTTTAATGTTGTCATACGCTAAGGTAGTTTAACGTAGATATCGTTTCACAAAACATTTGTTGAATTTGGCCTCATTTTAAAGAAAAAGATCTCACATTTAAAAAGTTAGCAAAATATTAGCCACATACCACAATACCTTTCGTGATATTTGTAAAAAAATACCCGCCATTGTACAGCGGAAATGGTACAGGTATGCACACCAGAGAGATTTTATTAACAAAGTGAGGAATTTGTAACGCACAGATCTCGTCATAAATTAAACAGTGTAGTTCTTATTAATTCTCAACTATTTATAATAATAAATTACTCACCGCAGTTATTTTTACAGTATAAAAAAATCGTCTGTTGTGAAGGTATTTTTTCAGCCTGCGGTATACCAAAAACAAGTGAAGTTAAAAGCTTGTATCTGTGCATATAGTTAAATAGTTAGAATTTCAAATACTTAAAACAAGGTTTTTGCGTCACCAATGTTACAATTTTTACTTCTGCTTAAATTTAAAAATATAATTCGAACATGGTATCTATTATGACTAGGGAATAACTTGCTCAAACTACCCTTAAACTTCTACATTTTTGGTACGGAACGCTAGAAAAAGTGGTTGAACATGTGGGATTATTGCCATACATCTTTCGGTCACCTCTGAAACGTACAACTTTCACATTCCGCCACCCATGCGCTGACCATTTGGATGCACGTATCGTTTAATTCCCCGAAGATGCAAATGCAGATGAGCGGCAAAAGGTCACTGACATCTGCAACGCGATGCACCAACTGCAGGCAGCCGGCCACCAGTGCTCCATTCTACGGGCTGCCCCTCGGACCACCATATTGAACCACCCGCCCCGTCACGCAGGAGTTGAGAAGACCTCACTGCCGCGAGCGTGCCCGAATTACAAATGGTTCCTTAACGCCTCCCGGTCTCGCTCAATGAATGCTCAAAGCTTTTGGCCCGTCCCCACCGCCTCCCAAGGCACGCGTGCCCCTTCCGTAGGGCCCTTCGCCTACTAGGGTGGGCCCTTTTGACGCCCCTCCAAGCCCGCTCTTATACACTTCTTGGGAGATCCCGGGAGGCCTCCTCGTAGAATGATGCCATCCCCTTTCGTTCGGAGGGAAGGCGTTTTGCCTACAAATGGAGAATTGGGAGTCGTTATGAATGGTATTTTCGTGTCTGGGGAGTAGGGGCTTGATGGATGGCGCCTCTTGGTGACAGTAAAGACGCGCCGGGCGATGAATTCTTAATGCGCGCGGGAGCCATGTTGATTATCTCTTTCTTCTGAGCCCGGGAGGGGACGCGTTGACGGAGGGTCGGGTCGGAGTGAGACGTGGGACTCACGCTGGGTGTCACGTGATCGTCTGTGTTAGTCTCACAGAACTTTCTCCCAATGAAACCCATACGATTTCCCTCGAATACAATTTTAGAATACACACTGTATCAAAAATGGTCATTGATGCATAATTACATCAAATTCTTAGAATCGAATTACATTTTCCTCAAATTCGGCCCGTCACTCCTAGCCCGTTTGATCATAATTTTCATAAAAAATTACCTTTAGAAATTGGCTTAATTTTATCCGTGTGACAATCAATATATCTTTCCATCACTCCATCTTGTTATAGGATATCCTTAATCCGATAATTGATTAGGCTCGGTGTCGATCAGGGATATAAAAAAATAAGATAGTTTCGGTTGTATTATCAATTATTGTGCATCGATAATTTCAGACTCGTGAGAGACTTGAGTTAAATAAACATCAAATATACTTCAAAATCAGATGATAAAAAGTTGCCGAGAGAAAGAGCACAGTTTAGGGCAGTGGTCTGCTAAAATGGGATAATGTCCATGATATCCGACGGGACTGATCAGGGATGAGGGTTTAGTGAAGAGTAAGTCATAGCTCAAAGAAGAGGCGCTAAATTAGTGAAAAAGCTTATTGGAAAGGCTAAATTTAAATGATTTTTTGAGTGAAATACGATGGAAGTCCCTCGTAAAATGAAAGAAAAGTCTGCGAGATTAGCACCTATACAAAAGCACATTTTAGTAGCCAAGATTAATTCTAGCTCTGACGAAGTATTATGCTCCCTTAATCGTTCGGATATTCGACCACTCCGTTAAAGTAACGGAAATGGACACAAGGGCTGAAGGCTTAATCTTTTTATCTCACTGCAAAGTTCGTAACTTCATCGTTTCCATGTCAAAGCATCTGTAAAAAAACAACTCAAGCGAAGTTATTTTATTAAGGAATGACATTCTAACAGTCCCTGCCGAATGCGTCTTCGTACATTTACATTGACGCTGACTTTTTGTTCTGCGATATACCGCTTGAGTGACGGAAATCACTCGAGATAAGATGACTGGCTCGAGCCGTAAAGTAACTTCCTACACGCTAGTGGGTCAGACTGTTGGCGCGCAAGGTTAGAGATCAATTGTATCGGTATTGCTATGCCCTTCACCAGTTGAGGACCGAAACAGCTCGTCACTGTCCTTGGAAATCCTTTTCTATCAATGACATGAAATTTGTTATATCGATCGTCTTTGGCATTGATATGCCAGTCGTGGCAATACCTTTAAAATCGTAGATTTAAGAGGAGAAAAGAGGAAACCATATTGTTAGGATAGCCCAGGTGAATACTAGAGCCATTAAAATGAACCATTGGCCATATGGTATGGGTCAGTTGTTCAATTGATATGCCAAAAGCATATGTATTATTTGTAGAATTATCAGGGCACCATAACAATCAGTCTCCTTGATAACTATGGCGGAGTTAGTCATAGAAAGGCATCTGAACTCCTGACCCGGTTGGATACATGTGAAGAATTTACACATACGATTTTCCGGAAATGCACCAGATCCTTAAAAAAATCATCATACTTTTGTCACTCCTAATATCATTTTAATCTTGGTGCGGGAACAAAATTTCCACGCCCCCACGAGGAAGCTCGAGAAATTCGTCCACATTCCGACCACCACAAGCACGCGGTGGGTCTTCACAGGCAGTCGAAAGCACGGCACGTGCCTTTCGCTCGATGGCAGTGGTATGTGGACGCACTCCCATTGAGAGAATTCAAAAATGTCAGTCGGAAGGAATGGATGGATGCATTCATGATTTTCAAGGGTCCCCCTTCTCGTCTCGTCCCGAGGTGTGTCTCGTGGCAGGCAAGGCACAATAAGATAAGGAACAGGCCCCGCCTGTAGCCCCTCCATTGTCGGGGGGAGGCGTGATGGCCACTGCGTGCCCGACCAAGGGCCCTCAATCACGCGTGACTCCGCGCTCGTCAACTATTAGCGGCGTGTGTGTTTATTTATCCGTGAAAGGGGAGTCGGGATCGAAGGCGGATCGCGGTTCTCTTGAGAGTGATCGAGTGGAAACGCGAGCCGGACAGAGCACGCGCCGGATATGGAGCGAGCCGGCCAGCGGAGGACGCGTGCTCGCCGGGATCCGGCTTCTCTCGACGCCGCCGTGGCGTCGTCACCGTCCGCCCGCAACACTTCGTCTGTTTGCCTTGACACTCGAGCTAACGCCATGGGAAAATATATTATGTAAATCACTCGGGGGAGAAGGTCAAAAGAAGTGATCGTTTCGACAACGTCGACTTTTCGCGTGCTCATGTGAAAAACTTCAAACTAACTTCTAAGATACCTCTACGGCAGGAAGTGAATTTTCATCTAATATGCCCTACATAACTTCCTATAAAGGCTAAGAAATAATGCTGTAGGTTGAGGATGTAAGAAACGACATACATGACTGCAGCACTTCTGTTTGTCTTGACCATCGAGCTAACGCCATGAGAAAATATATTATGTAAATTACTCCACGGAGACAGTCAGAAGAAGCGATCGCTTTGACAGCGTCGACGTTTTGCCCATTTGTGTGTAAAACTGCTTGTACTATTAAGGTGTGTGGTAGGAATAGAATTTTCACCAAATAAATTCTGAATTACAAGACTGTCTAGGTTGAAATATTTTGTTGTAGTATGTAAGATTTAGTTTCCGTGTGTGAGAACGTGAGGGTTATAACGTACAAATTTGCATAAAAATATTCAACTTTCGACGAATAAAGCAAGTGAGTCGTATTCGTATAGATTTATACGCAAGTCTCTTACGGAATAGAAACTAATTAGGCTACCAGCCGAAAATCTTCTCTATGAAATTTTCCAATCATTGCGATTGGAATAATGATGCAGTACGCATTCACGCGCACAAGTGCAAAGATGTATACCAAAGAGGGGGCAATTCGTCATTAAATAATCATTTGACTTGACCGGGATTTGAATTCGGAACTGGCTATTCAGATAATGGCTCGGTGGTGGAACTGGCTAACACATCTGACGGGTAATTGGAAGATGCGGGTTCAAATCCCGATCAAGGCAACTTTTTTTCATGGTGAATTTTACCCTCTTTGGTATACCTCTCGATGCAGTTAAATTGAAGTAATTGCAATCTGTAATTGCTCGCGGAAAAAGGTTTTAACTTGTCCGTTCGGCGGCATAATTAACTTGTTGAGTTGAAATCCGTCGTATGCCGTTTCAAACATATTGATATTTCAAATGAAAATTCTCCACATATTTGTTCCAGAAAATCTCGTTTGGTGAACGTCACATGTTCTGGTTGCATTGTAACAGAAAACACTTTGTAAATATTTCCACACCAAATTTTTATTCAACCGACCTAGATTTCGGCAAACATTGCCATTATCAAGGTGAAGTAACAAATAATCGAGCGATATATATATATTTGCTACTTCTCCTTGATAATGGCAATGTTTGCCAAAACCTAGGTCGGTTGAATAAAAAATTGGTGTGGAAATATTTACAAAGTTTTTTCTGTTACAATGCAATCTGTGACAATTTTCCACAAACTTTCGCGTGATACTTTAAAATCTGGTCACATGTTCTGTTAAATACTCTTTACTTTTTTTACGGTAGTAAATGTAAGTGATGGCTAACTTAAATAATATATTATTGCGTCATGCTTTTGTGGGACTTATCCTTACCACCACAGGTCAATTTAAAATAAAATCAAGTAAAAGCTTCATTAAATGACGTTTATATGTAATAAGTAGACTTGGTTGTTTGGCGTTCCAGCAGACGTCACATCGTGTATGCCTATAGCAACAAACCATATATTATAGAAAAAACAACATTCATTTCCTAGATGTGATTCGAACCCGCTAGCTTCAACTTAAGAAATTGTTTTTGAGGAAACCGTGACTAGCCATGGTAGTAACCTTTAAGGAGTCACCCGCAAGTGCACTTAAGTGCGATATTCCACAGAGGAAAAATCATTCGCCTTGTCCGGTATTCGAACCCGGATCCCTCGTTTTCGCACCGAGTGCTTTAACCAGTTAAGCTACCGAGGTTTCACAGGGGAGAAGGACGAATTCCGGTCAAGGCAAATGATTTTTCTCCTGTGGAATAACGCACTTCAACTTAAGAGTTTCGGTACTTTTAACTTACATTTACGTCTGCATCTGAGTTAACAGCTATGGTCTATTAGAACTATCTGCTTTCTATCTATTAGAACTATCTATTAGAATAAATTTATAATACTTTTATGGTCAACGATAACTGCAGGATGATAAAACACATTGGAAAACTTGAGAACAACTGATATTTTGAGTTTTTTATATATTACATCATACTGTAATTACGTGGAAGTGGGTGTTATCGAAGGGAGAAATAATTAACTCTTGGTTTTATACTGTGAAAATAACGACTATAGATTACAAATCCGGGCCATGATAAGTATTAATGATATTCCTACCATCTCGCCTTCATATATAGAGATCGATGCTCCCGAGGAACACATTTCAACACCGCCGTGTTGTCAGCGTCGCCGAGCCTTCCACGGAGGAGGAACACATTCCTTCCGTTCTCCCCCGCTACCATATCCATTCGGGAAAAGTTTTTAAAACCTTCAACGAAGCCACGCCCCTTGAGAAAACCATCCCCCCCTCGCGGCGTGAAGAAATGGCGCTCCCACCCCCACTACCCCCCTTCTCCACCCGCTGCCCAAGCCTGCCCCCGAAAACTTCCCCACCCCTGCCACTCACCTGGGAACCGAAATGGGAAATAAATAGATTCACGGCCGCAGTTTCGTCGACTCTTCCAGACGGGAGGGGGGGGGGGGAAACATAAATATATATGTATAGCGTGAAAAGAACTCCACTGATTAGAGTTTGAAAACGAGGAGAAGGAAGAAAAAAGTCAGCGAGGTGCAAGTCTACGGGACAGGTAAACATTGGGACAAATAAACAAAAAGGCTGGCGGGTTTGGGTGACGCAGTATGAGGCGGCGGTCCCTTATAGCCATTTCCCGGTCCAAAAGGGCGGCGGGGAACATTTACGTATACCGGCTCGATGTGCATGATGGGATTGTGGAGTGGTGCCATTGTACGTATCTATACTTACGTCCACAATGGTATATCGAGGGTATTTGCAATGTTAGAGAAAGCGTTTATTAATCGTGGAATACTCAGTGAAATTGAATGTCTCTAAAACTTTGGGAAAATATCTGGGAACTTCGTTAATATCCATTTCTGCTCGCCCTAGCGGTAGGGAAAGAGTGCTAGCAAGCAAGAAATACCAATGAAACTATCGGCAACCTCTACTGGAAATGAGAATTCTTGCTTCAATTCCAAACTCGGGAAAATACCCGAGATGTTTGTGAAAATTCGTGAAAAAACGAAAGGTTCCTCTTGCAGAATCCGATTGATCACAGAATTTACCACTTGCTTCATCATCGCTAAACGCACACTTATCTGGCAATTATTCATAATGTATTGCTTTTACGGCCCGTGCCGAAATTGATACTTTCACCCAGGTGATGGAAATTAATGAAACGGTAAAGTAGTAATTTTAATCATCACTTTCCGTCGCTACTGTCTTAGAAGGTCAGCATTTGTCTCGGCATGTTTTCATGCTGAGAAAAATGAAAATCTGTGTCGTATGATTGGGAAGTTTGGCTTCGTAATGAAATGATAATATTTAATTTTAATAGCTTTTATTATTTTCGCTCTGGTAGGGAAAAATAATAAATTTTATACTGAAATTGCGTACTATATTTATCCATTAAAGCATTCTGCACTAGGTTTTACTGTTAGATACGAGGCTATTGAATATTTTACGACGGTGAACAAGCTGACCGCTAGACCGCTTCACCTTGGACGTCCTGCATTTCGAAAAGTCGTTGAATAGGGTTGGCTCAATCTATCTGGAGGAAGTGAATTGGCCTTCGTATGATTTCCAGTTAAAATAGAATGCCATAGAAAAGGTGAAAAAGATAACTTGCTGTAATGAAAGCTTCAAACGTTTTTGACGGGGAAAGTGGATATATTCCAAATTTTCACTCATTCCAAATGATTTCGCCCCATATAATCACCCCGTCATATTGGCGTAACGCTGCACCCATATCAAACACTCAAGCTTCTAACTTTATGCAATTTAATTGATAATAGTAAGTAATACGACCAACGACGATGCACGTAGTACTCCAATAAAATTGTCACATCTACCTTGTTTGGGGTTTGAGTTTTGAATACGCGCCTTTCTGCCAAGGTTTTTCTAAGAAAATTAAAAAATAACATCGCAAGCAACGTAGACATTCTACGATTAATCTAAAAACA
Organism: Pyrrhosoma nymphula; assembly: GCA_963573305.1. Taxonomy (NCBI): domain Eukaryota; kingdom Metazoa; phylum Arthropoda; class Insecta; order Odonata; family Coenagrionidae; genus Pyrrhosoma; species Pyrrhosoma nymphula. The sequence goes on along the minus strand of OY754332.1, from coordinate 94,861,900 downwards.
AATTAAAATCGGGGACAAAGATAAAGTTTCTTGGAATATGAAACTGTAAACTATTTCTCAAACAAAGCATTTACGGAAGTTAGATACAATTGTTTTACCACAATATACTAAGCACACCTTGATGAACAAAAACATTAAATCTATAATGTTGGAGGAAGAAGAAGGGGCCTCCACTTGAGAAAAAATGAATTGATACGTGGATTAAATCAAGGAGAATGAAAGAAAGGCTATCTGGGTGCAATAGAGGGTCCGTATTGAATACATCGTCGTGAATAATCTTGGGACTGAACTCATTGTTAATTTATTGGGCGATTCCTGACTACCTCAAAGATTTCGAATTAATTTTACATAATGACTACAATGGGCACGGAGACAAGTACGCGATTGCCGTTTATTACGAATACAAACTAGGATAGTTCCTCAATTCATCAATATGATCCTTTTCACTGTATCCGTTATAGTCCAAGGGTGAGAAAATGTTGAGATTATAGCACCGTCTTGCGGCTGTGGGGATGTCTGTAGCATGTTCATCTGTGGAGGGATCACATCTCGTGAGCAAAGAGAGTATTTTCACCGTCCCGGAGGTCCGACTCGTGGCCAGCCCCGAGCCTTTTCAAGTGCGGTGGGCGTCCGGTGGGTGGGATGGAGTGGGGGGTGGTTTGGTGGGGGAGGGGGGGCTTGGAAGAAATTTGGACGGTTGTGAGATGAGAGAGTGGAAGAGTTAGCGGTGGGAGGAAGGGCTTAAAGCCGCCGCGTCTGGGAGCAGAATGCTGTAGTAGGTAGGACGTGGACCACGCCCAGTCAGAAGGCAGACTAACACCCTTGACAAACACGAGAATACGAAGAGCTTCTCACAACACGGGAGATACCCTTTTGCGCTGTTCCCTGGAATCTTTCCCTTCATTTTAATTTCCCCAGCCTCCCGTCACTCCCCAAAGACCACTCACTCTCCTCTCCCGAGCTCCGAAGCTCAAACCAAGCAGTCACCTGTGAAAAGCCCGTGGCTATCAATGCTGGAGGTGCTAAGGGTTCGCCATCGCTTCGTATTTTTACAATTCATTGCCTTCACTTATGAAGCTTGCCATGTCTCCAGTCTCTTCCCCATTCCCTCCTCCCCTTGGGTGATCCTAAACACCACCCCATTCCAACCGAGGTTTACATCTCCCGTCGCAAGCTGTGAGCGCAATGTAATTTCTCCTTATCCCTCTGTATCTGCCATGCTCCAATCCAAATAAGTACGCACTGATGCTACACCAATACTATCATTTATAAAAACTTTGCCTGTGTGTTCCACGCTTGTATGGCCGGTCTGAACCTTCCATCTACGTCATCCTGTCCTACTATGACCAGTGAAATAACGTGAGTTGCGCTGCGAAGAAATGTCTACATTCTAGTCATGTCATCTACCTAGCCCCTGAGAGATCGACGGGATAGACTGTGTGATACCTGATAGATGTCTGCCCTAAGTTGCGACAGTTACATTGATTATTTTACCAATATGCACTGATCTTCCTATCGAAGGTGGTTAGCGATTACAGGGCGTGTTTATCACAGAATATTTTAACTATGCCACCGTGTGTCAGCAAAATAAGCAATGCTTGAACACTCCCCAATTTATGCTCACGAAGATTTTGGGTACCTTTCCCTGAGTTTTACATCATATGTATTCACTGAGGTAGCCAGGGGGGTTCGGACCCCCTGCAATCTTGAATTTATACATATATATATAATGGAATAAAAACAAAATGGACTAAGAACAAAAAAAATTCTCGGAGTGCGAGGTGGCCCAGGGAAAGAAATTGTCCCCGCTACCCTGAATGTATGAAATTCGCACGCCTGTGGCTCAGTCCGGGGTGAGCTCTAACCTCAATTATCCAAACCAACCTTCGGTTTGAATCACTGAGTGTGATTATGGACTACAGGAGAAAGGTATATTTGTTTTTTTAAGAAAAAACTAATGATTTTATTTATAATTTAATGGGAAACCGGTCGTTGTGGAAGTATAACTGAGTCAAATATAAACGAGGCAATATGTTTTGATTTGGGGTGCAGAAAATCAACATTAAAACTCACTTGATTAGGCTAGAGCGGTTTTTTATGATGATTCAACGCCGCTGAAACTCGACTCGAAACTCGAGCGTGTTTTGGAAAAAGAAATGAATGAGGAACCGGCTACCGTGAAAGTTTGGTCGTCACTCAAGATTGATTTTAAACATCTCCCAACCCAACGATGAGGAGCGTATGATACGTTTTCCTTTAATCCAAGCAATGACTTGCATAATATCGCTCAGGGTTTATGATTTCAACAGAGTTTATCAATGCCTAAATTTGCGTAATTTTGGTATGGCTTACCGATATCGATTTCAGACACACATGCTCCAAATGCTGGGCATTTGCAGATTTACCATTGATACTAGTAAAAATTAGTGTTCTTCATATGGGAGTATTTAGCGATTCCTTACTATATTTTCCACATCATATTTTCTTTGCTAAGCATGCGAAAGTGGGAAATAAAAAGGATGATTGTATATTTTACAAAAGTCTCTAACTTGAATTATTTTTTCTCGCCGTACGGCTAAAAAGTCTTCAAAACAGAAGGATTTTTTTTTAATTCTGTAAATTTTACTGCGGTGGGTAATAGATTATTTTTTATAAATAGTTGAAAGAACTTACTAACTAAACACCGTTAGTTTTTTTGACGAAATCTAGGTGTTTTAAATTCCTAATTTTTTAATGTCCTCTCTCTGGTGCGCACAGCCGTAATCTACGCCATATAATACAGCTTATATTTTCAGGCAAATTGCTCTAAAAGTAGTTTGGCTTTGGGGTTAGTATTTTGATATCATTAGAAAGAGGAGAGTTTTTAAAATTTAAAATGAGCTTTTTTTCTAGGTGAAGTGTTATTTCGCTCAAACTACCAAGGTGACGTATTTCACTGCGAAATGCACAAATGATATGGTACGCAGTCGCTCGTTTGAGTGCAAAGATATGCATCAAAGAGGGAGAAATGTGCCCAAAAAGAATCATTCGACTGGGATTCGAACCCGGATCCCCCAGTCAGTCACTCCCGGTAAAGTTTGTTAGCACGCTACGCCTCCAGGTCTCAATCCTCCATCACGGACACACTTGACCAGCAATTGGGTGATCCAGGTTCGAATACCTGTCAAGTCAAATGATTTATTTCATAGCGAATTTCACTCTCTTATGGCCCCTTAAGGTGACTAGTCGGGTAGTCGTTAGTCATTGAGAAATTTAGTTACTTAAATTTTAATGCTCGTTTAAAATTTAAATAATAGGTCGTAGTTATACTATATTCAGTAGGAATGACATGTCTTAGGTACATTCTGAAATATTGTCCTTTAAATTTACACATTGACATAAAAATTTGCTTAAATGCAGACTTGATCATTTCGTAAGTCATTCTTGCGAAATTAATTTTCCGAAAAGTTCACACCCGTGGCCATAGAATTCAAAATAAGTATTTGAATGAAGATGTATTGTCACTCGAATGCGAACTAGTATTAAAATATGTTTCGAGAAATTAAAAATCTTTCGTTTTTAATCCGGCAACAGCGTCCATTCTGCCCAGCGTCCATCTGTTCGTCATGTCTACGTGACCGTTAGCATGTCCCGTACTTTCATGCGCCAGATTGCCAACTTTACACCACATAGCCGCGCGCGACATTTGAAATTCTCGCATACATATTTTTTAATCGTATTTACGAAAAATTTCAGTCGATAGTATTAAATGATTTTTTCAGAATAGATTTTAATTTAATAGAGCTACATTATATCAGTTTTTGGTTAAAATCTGGTATGTAGGAATGGAGAAAGTGCGTAGTTTATCCTATTGGAGTGGAGAGCGCCATAAAGCTCCATGTTAAAAGAATCTAAAAAATCGCAAAAAGTATGTCAATGATCCCCCGTTTTTTCTTCGATATTCCATAGAATATCCAAAGAGGAACATATTTGGAAATTTGTAAGAAAATCTGTTCACTTTGGTTTTTTAGACCAGCCACCTTAAGTGTTTACAAAATGGCGGGACGATATTCAGCTACTTTACTGAAGTGATCAAACTGACCTCGAGAAAAATTAAATTCCAAATTGTTATTTATTTTTTAAGTAACCATGATAATTACCGTCGTCATAGTATACAAGTTACGGTAATCTCGTTTCTACTGCTACATATTGCCCCACCATCTCAAGTTTCATCTGCTAGTGTGCATGCTAACGCAGACGAGATACGGTGAAGGTGCGTTTCAATCTGCTTAGCGCAAATCACGTCACAAGTGCAAAAGGAACATGCTCTGTGCTAAACAGATGGAAACATTTAGCGCTAATTCACGATTGGAAATCACCCAGAGTTACATAAATTTCTCTTACTTGATTGTGGTTCCCTCATTTTTTAATGCTTCAAGAAGGCAAATACATTCTTACCCGTATTCTTTGACGCATTTATTTTCCTTGTTTTTCTTTGATTTTTAAGATTTGTTTTCTTGGCCAGTAAAAGAAATCCCACCCAGGGGAAACGGGATACACTTAGTCCTCAGATGATTTGGTACGTGCCTGATAAAAATATCTAATTGAAGAGAGCCCCTCCGTTTGCTATTTTTGGACCTTATTGAATGGTGTCAGTGAAAGTTTATATTTGCTAAGTTTCTGGGCATTTCTGGGAACGGATTGATGGGTATGTATATATGTAATGGACAATTCTACGTGAATCAGTTCCACGAAGTAAAGCCTGATGTATGCCTGTCACTTATGGACACGGCAGGTATAGGCATGCTCATTTCGATTGACCGATTACATAACTACTACATGCCAAAATATCACGTTAGTCCGAATTTACTTAAAACATTGGGAGCTAACTAACCCGTGAATGACGACTCCTGAAAAGACAAAATTATAAAAGAAATTGGCCAGTAAATAATCGGGTCATGGGTAGGTTAATATCTCCTCTTTGGGAATAAATTATTTTTCATAAAGTGAACCATCTTCCAAAAGCGTTACGTTTGGCAATTCATGATTCTACCGCCACTAAAAATATCCTATTGGATAATCATTGTCTTTCTATTAGTAGATATGAATCACTGAAAGTTCGTGCTGCATGAAATAAAAAGTAAACAATTTGTAGATAAGCATCCTCTCTTCAGGAATACATTGTTTTTTGCTAGATTGAATCATATTCCAAATACGTATGAGTTTAGAAATTCATGATTCTACAGCTCTAAAAATTATCCTACTTCATAATAAATGTAAATGACATAGTAAATATCTACAACTGAAAGCTTTTTAATTTAAACATCCAAGTAAAACATGATTAAAATTCAATTTAATACAACTTCAAAGTTGTTGTTTTACTCTGGAACGCAGGATTCAAGGCTTGTATCTCAGAACTCGCTGACGCGCATCCTAATGGCTATTTCGGGGGATAATATGTAAGGGGGATTGAATCATCGAAACCTTATTTATTAAAATCATATATAATTACCGAAGAAAGGAAAAAGTTATGAAAAGTGACAAGATAAATAATAATTGTTACATATTTTGCTATTCACATCCTGCGAACACCAGTTAGTAAGAATATGGGTTGTCTATTAATAGCACTTTCTTCAACTACGGAGTCGATAGGCTTGAATTTTGAGCCACTGATAGACAAAGCTGATTTGAGATGGAGTCGGGTGCTCCCACGTGGTGAGCAAATTAGGTAAAGAAAAGCAGTGGAAACTCGTTTCCTTCGGACGGTGGCGATTAATTCAGAAGCGACTGAAAGAGGAGATAATAACCCAGCAGGGAAGTTGATCCGCGCGAATGTTTGCCGGTGTAACCCCTCCGGGGCTCGGCGTGGAATTCAACACGTGGGCGAACGAACTAATCGTAGGTTCCAATGGGACGCTCGGCAACAGCGATGTAGTATTAGGGGAAAATAAAAGAAAACACCAATATCACGGTTCGGCAAACATCTGAGACGAAAGGGACGAATCCGTCTAGTAAAAAATCATTATTATTTTTCTGGAGTCATTACTATACTCTTGCAAATAATGGAAACTCAAAGCGGGATAACGGGAAGATGTTATATTTATTTAGTGTATATTAAATTAATACATTACCTCGGTGGCGGAGAGGTAAAGCCTTTGCCTTTTAGTCTCAAGTTCGTGGGTTCGAACCCCACCTGGGTAGGATTTTCTCCCCACAGTGCATGGCTGTGTGCTACATGTTACAAAGCCCGATATAATAGGCCAATGAGGCTGTTTTCAGGATAATGTAAATAAATACAGAGTAATAAGTAAACACCATTTCAATAGAACTGATTAAATGTTATAAATGAAACTATAATATGTACATAGTTCCATGTACCCAAAAGGGATGAAAGTTGCCATGAAATAGCCATTTGACTCGACTGGTCAACTAAAATGATTTTTTCGTGGTGAATTTCACCCTTTTGGTGCATATCTTTGCACCCTCTGCGCATGTTTCATGTCATTTGTGTATTTAGCAAGGATTTGGGATATAGTAGTTTTGTTTTCATCTCTACATCAGTACCACAAGTTTGTCTCCAAAGAGCCGCTGTTCACCGACCGATCTCTGCCGTATTCAACGTAAGGAGTTGTTTATTCCATTGGGTGTAATGCTTCTCTATTTAAAAGACGAGGGGATTGGGTTTAGTTAAATGATTTACCTTCTTCCAAGAGAGAGAGAACCCTGAGATCACGAGAAACCTGGTTCGAATTGGTGTAATTTTCAGCGGAATTCCCATTTAAGAAGGCTCAAGTTTTCCGGATTAACTTTTAGGAACTCTTACTAGTCACTCAAAAATTAGTACTACCAACATTCCTTTACTCCCCACCATTGTATCGACAGATACTGACATTATCCTAGGTAATGACTTATTGTTCCATTACTTTCCTGAATACTCAGTAGGAGTATGTGGACATTCATGCCTGTCACAAATATGGCGATGAAATACGTAGAAATTGCCACGAGCAAATATCAACCTGGACTAGGAATCGAACCAGGAAACGAATAGGCTTGCCGGGGCGATGCGCAGGCCACTACGCTACCCAGGCTTCCTAATTCCCGTTGCTATTTTAGAGGATGCAGATGGGCTTGTTGTTAAGCCCTTTCGGTCCATCGAAGATGGCAACGCAAGGGAGTAGAGAGCTTCAAGAGTATCTGAAATCTATCCGCCAAAATTTGCAGTCAGCTCATCAACGTGCGGTCCTGGCATAAAAAGGTCGCGGGTTTGAATCCTTCCATGAGCATTGATATTACAATTTTGCGTAAGATTTACCTAAGTGTTAGACAGTGCGATAAAAACGTAGTAGTTGGAAGCATCTGAGAAGAAAGATTATGGTTACCTAAATCGATCAATCATTAGTATATTTCCTCCTACTTCGTATTTGTCCTAAATATCGATATAAGGGAGTTTAAATATTTTTGCGGAACCTTACGTAATGTACGACCACGCCGAAATTTGGCGATGCGCCTCAGGTTGGTGCTTCGTTTCCGACGTCCGTTGCATTCAGTAGCCCGTTGAAGTACACAAGACTAAGGGGCGTTTTACGCGGTGATTAATCTTTTTAATGATTCTTCCAGCGTTAAGTCGCGAATTAATTTCAATGACGACCTGAAAAGTATCCATTTTACACGGTGAATGGATTTGCGAAACTGTCCTACGCTGTCTACCTGCCGACAGCACAAATCGATTATTTGGAGGTATCCGAAAGACAAAGCTGTTGTGACGGTCGGAATGGTTTGTTTACATCGTGCGATAGTGCTGAGTAAGGGGGGCTTAATAATCAAAGTTTTCCCCAGCCGTAATACTAAATAATTTTATGACCGTTGATGTGTGTATGGCCTGAAATGTAACAAATTTAGAGACCGCTCCATTTCAAATCGGTCATACTCCAATGAAAATTCGGTGGTTTAATAAATCAAAACAACCAAAATGGATGCCGTGCACTCGTATCAAGTGATCATTCATGGAATATTGAAATAAAAAGAAGAACTTGTAATACATGCTCGATGACTATGCGCATTATTATTCATGCGTCAATTTTTTTGTGTTTTACGTGAGGCATGAACGTCATGCTCATGATCATTTGAATGGTAATTTGTAAGATCATTTCCCGCGTAAGAATGCCTTAACTGCTTCTGGATGCACTTAGGTACTACCTCGTTACGTGGTAAACGATAACGACGCTCGTTGGTTAAGATGAGGAATTAGAGCGACGGTCAGCCGCGAATTTCTTTCGAGTTATCAGTCATTAGACTTGTTTACGGACTCGGGGAAACTTGTCCATTATACTCGAGGAGAATGGTGGCACGGATCCCATCATCTTCATAGAATTCCCGAAAATCCAATGAGGAGAGCGGCTTGACTGGACCTCACGCTCGAATGAATAATGTTCAACCCGGCAGTGTGCGTTTGAGGACCCAGAGCGTTTCGGTCGAATAATTCCCCATACGGAGTGAGTGTTATGGCAATCACTACCTTACTCCCGTTTTCTCCCGGGCTAACAGTAGCAATTGAGGGCACTTTCAATTTAATTGATACCAGCCTTATGAATATTAATGGGACCGCATCGGCTCACTTTATTCATTGCATGTGGTAGCAGGTTTTTGTATCTAACGAGTGTTAAGTGGGAGGGTCCCTGGGCAGTTATCGCGGCACCCTTGAAGCTCCGGTAGTGAAGAAATAAAAAAAGGGATAAGGTGAATGAGGGTCACCGATATTATACGGTAGGACGGTGTAATCACTTTCATTTTCTTTTTATCCCTAACACCGATTGGTTTATTATAAACACCATCAAATAACATCGTCCCTTTACTCTCGTTTCCAATAGGTGTTTAATCGGACAAATAATGACTGAACAGGCATCCCGGTAATTTTATTGAGTATCAGCTCACGTACTAACTGCGTTCCATCGAAAGTGGACGAGATGGTCACCGTATAGAATCATAAAGGGCAATCCATCTCAAAAGAATCGGATATTTATCCCTGGTTCATGCCGCTAACTTTTATTAGTGGTATCTCTCAACGGTTCTAAGAAACGTAGACACGGGTAGAAACGTGTCTCATTACGGTCATCAGTATGGCCTGAATGATAATTGCCTTGCATTGCTTAATTTTGTATGGTGATTAAAACATAAATGGTAATCCAGTATCAAAATTTTTCTTTAGGTAAGTTACGTCTTCCTTTAATTTATTTATGATAACGACCACTCGCTTGGACCGGATCATATTGTATGTGTATTATTGTGTTATTATTAGTTGTATCTCTGCAATTATGAATTTGGAAGCTATATACACTGGTACTCACAGTTTTTACAACTTTTGTAGCATTGTTATTGTGTAGTGCACGCTGGTGAATGTTTACCTCCTGACTGATATTTGAAGATTTTTGCTAATGCATCGGTAGTCCTAGTTTCATCACTCAAAACTTGGGTGTCCATCTTCTAATTGAGTCGTCCAAATATATACTATTGAAAAGTGTAACTCCGCCGCTGCCGGTGGCAAGCCCGTTACTCATCTCGCAAGTGATGAGGAAGGAGGAGCCGGAGGTGTAACAACCTCGTTAAAAAAACCTGGGTCCATCAGGCCCGGATGGTAGCATCCAGGAAGGGCCCCTGATTAGGGTTACATGTGTATACTTGCCAACTGTCTCAAAGGTGGATGAGGTTTACTCCGACAGCAGCTAGAACGGATGAAGAGAGAAAACTGAATGAAAATCATTCAAGCTCAGGGCATTATGATGACATCCCCATCGCTGAGCCAGGGAGTACTAACTTAACTATTTTTATTTGACAACGGGGAGTAGTATTGCTCTTGTTGTTCGGGTGTACCTCGCGTAGATTTTCAGGTGTGTTGCTACCCGACGTTTAGTGGCCGTTGCTGGTCACTTTATCTCAGGGAATGACGATCTGTCCATCATGGGGGTTTATGTAACGGTCATGGAAGGAAGAGGATGGGAAGGGAAGGTGTGTTGTGGAAGGATTAGTCAATGAATTTTTATTTTTATTTAAGGTTAAATCCGGCTCCCACGTCTGGCTGAGTTTGAGGCCACAGTGTATTGTAATTTTCTTTGCATTTCCTAATCTCCAATGCTTCGCGGATCAGCCGGGGCTTGAAGTTTTTCACCGATTATTTTTGTTTCTTTGACGTCAATCGCGTGTCCCGAGATAGCATGCTCCACTACAGCTGACTTTGTGGGTTGTCCCAGTCGAATAGCCCGCTGGTATTCTTCTAAACGAGTTTTGACGGACCGTCCGGTCTCGCCGATGTATTTCTTCCCGCAGGTTTAGCATGGTATTTCATACTCTCCTTGCAATTGAAACAGTGTTGTGTCCTTTACACTCTCAGGCAATTTCTAATTATAAAACGGGGCTTGAACACAGTTTTTATTTCATGCCTGCGGAGGATTTCTTTCACGCGAAAGCTTCGACCAAGAATAACGGGTAGTAGTTTCCTGCGTCACAGAGGGGAGGCGGCATCAGAAATACTAAATGCTTCCTGCCCCATCTAGTAGATGGCACTAAAGAAGAGTGGGATATGCCTCACTCTTGGTACTTACATTACTTATTTGAATTCCAATTTCTTGCTACAAAATAAAAGAAAATTATGGATAAAATCCTTTCATAATCAATTCTCCTATTTTATTAAAGATCACCTTACACAACAAGATACACCATCATAATTTAATCATTTTATTTAATACAAACCGACGATCGACTGTGTTTACATAACCATGATTAATGACGTGATATGGTCACGAAACCATGTTTTAATCCATAAACTATATTAGATCACCCATTCAGGAGATTCATCAAAAGACCACGGTTAAATTATAGAATTTAAGCCCGTTTCTCTGTTCCTACGAATGCCGATGTCCTCATTGCCTATACTGATTGGCATAAGTCTACGATAGGAATAAGTCTTTGAGAAAAGACGTTAAAGTCAGCTGATACAATAACATTCAGAAAAAAACCTTAGACAACCAATGCGGGCAAAACTTTACCTCATGCCGAAGTAGTTGCAGGAACGCAGTTACGGATATGGCATTCCGATGTTATCATTGTTGCATCACCTCTAACTCTACACACAAATTGAATGAAGAGAGTATGGTAAACATTTTAATAAAAACTTATTTGAGTAATAATAATTTTAAATTGTTATAATCGTAGTAGGCCCCGAATAATGGTGGCGCTGTTATCACTCCAAAATGTTTTTCCTACACGTCTCGTACAGCGCTGGCTGAGCTGTCCTTTCAGTGAGCCTGTAAAACGACCAGGAGAGATTTCACTACCGGTGGAAGCCAAAATAGACTCGGAACTGGGACGAGATTCGATTGAGTTAGTACCTACTTGTCCTATGCCCTTCCGACCTAAACACGCCCCGCATAAGCACCGCAGAACTTTTTGGTACTCCCTAGCGGGGGCCTTCAGAGTTCAGAGAGGGTGAAGGTGGCGTGCATGAGCTGATAGAGGAACCGTGGGCCTCTGGTGGTGGCCACTACTAGTAGAGCCTACCTTGGTCGAACAGCCCCCCTGCCACACATTCTGAGGTGGCTTGCAGCCTAATAATGTGGATGAAAAGTCCCGCCACCTCGTATGTCTTCCTCTTCCTAACGTCTGGGTCTTTGCACGCGAGTACCACCAGGGTCTGCAATGCCCATGCCCACTAAATCTGAAGGAAAGTGCTCCTTAAATCATTAGCATACAGCCTGATCATTATCCCTTGTTCTATTAACTTCATTGTCACTTTCGTTGTTTCATAGATTGTGTTCGTGTCATGCAAAGGACGCACACTCTCAATCCGGCTGAATTCATGAATATGTATTTCTCTGTCGGTAATGGCCCGTTTCTATTGCTGAATCCACATCCGTATGAATGAAACACGTAGTTTCAAATGCTGCCCACTTGCAGTGGTTGGTGCTGTCGTCGTGGGGGGAGAAAGGAGTCGGCAAGACGAAGCAAGATCAACAAACAAACCGAACGAAATGATAAAGGGCAAAGTGTTACTTCTGGTGAACGGAGAGGAGTGTCACTTTTATTTGAAACCCTTCCGGGTATTGCTAAAAGTCTAGCGGGAATTATAATTTTGTTTTAAAATTAACTGTTTGCTTATCACTTGCTCGCTGCAGTTTCAGGAGAGGGTAGCTCAGTATTACGCCTGTACAATACCCCGTTTCCACTTTCGATATACGTACCAACCTGCATGCATTCCCACAACTTTGGCGTTACAGTCGTTATCCCTGGGCTGTCCTCTCCAGGAATGGCAGCGAAAGAGTTAGTTTTAAACGAAATGAGAACTCCCGCATGCATAGTAATTTTTGTAATATTCGAAATGTAATCGAAATAAAGTAATAATTGTCTCTTTTTATTAACCAATGAAACACTATGATGCCCGGATAAATTCTTTGTTCATTTTCTGAGTATCACACTTCATAATTCATATTTCCGCTTTCCCACCGCATTTCGAGAGCCAGCCGCTGTAGTGTAAGCAGCATTAGGAACTGCGTCGAAACACTGTATGGACGTGTAATTCCACAGCCATTCATGAAAGCACTCAGAATCATACTGCGCATACGCGTGCCAATATTCTGTGAATTTCTGTAAATTAGGTAACAATAAACTCTTGACAAAACATGACCACTGATTGGTTTTTCTGTGTGCATGCACTTCGACCATACCCTTGCTTCCACTATTTGAGAAGATAACGTCCATGAAGTACTTATGCTATCTTTACCACCAGTTGAAGCAAGGTATTACTTACATCGTAAAATTGAAATTGTTGATATTATTTCAGTGTATGGAGGAAGAATATTTGTTTTGTGCAAACATCTGTTGTTGAATCCCCTGTTGTAATTTACGAATAAATCTCGCATTATCATTAGGGAACTTTTACGTTGGTATTTCCGTGTGCATTATCGTGAGCTAGTAGTATTGTTCAATTGTGCAATTCATCCAGTTGAAACTTCCAGACTATAATTATTTCCTTTTAATTACTATACTTAGGCTCATAGATTCTATTGGTTCGTTTTGCACAAATTATTCTTATATTAAGATTCTTTGCAACAAAAAATTCTCCTTCAGGCCGTCAGCCAGTCAGCGTCAAATTCATGACTTTTTCTAGCTCAAGTGACATGCTTGCATGGCAGGCATGCACGTTCATGAAACTTGTTTCATGAATATAAATTTCAAGTGTTAATTTACGAAGCAATTGCCGTGAGACAAGGGCTCAAAGGATGCCTTTCTTTAGACTGTCTTAGGCGTAGGTGAGCACCTCAGCCCGCACGTCTGTATTGGGAATGAGTGGCGGTGCAGGTCTGTGGCGTGAACAGGACCCGAGGCCGCCATCACCTCGCTTTTGTTACCCGTTGAACGCCTTGCCTAGAATTCCGAGAAATCCTGAGCGCTCAGTGATGTCGGCGTGAGAGTAACCTTTTACTTGCCTACCACCTGGGGTAGTATCGATTCCATTACGAATAACGTACTCTTGTCTATCCACTTTGATTACTTATTCGCGGGAGAGGGGCGTGAGTCTCTTAGTGATATCTCCATCATATTTTTGCGTTCCTCATTACTCGTAAGATCCATGCCGATACGTTGGCGTGACCAGCGGGACACTTCTCGAACGTTTAAGGGTTCACGTTTTTTCAACTCATCATTTATTCTTCAGATGACTTCACGTTCGGTCGAACGTACCTGGTACATTCTCACAAGATCACACACATTCTGTCGCGTGAACAGGGAAAAAGTCAACTTTCAATTGGAGCATTTACCTCACGGGATGCAATAGGGTAGTGTACCAGTGTTTGATGAAAATTATGGCTGTAAGTTGAAATTTAATGTCTAATTATTCTAGGTTAATTTAAAATAAAAAAAAAATTAAAAAATGGTACAACAGAAAAAAATAGCGCAACTTTCTTTAAATAACACGCCAAAAAAAAACTTTTAATTTTTTCGAGATAATTAATGTGAAGGCAAAGTCGCAAGTTATTTCAAATCTTAGTTAATATTTTCTATTCGCATGTGTAGTATTGAGAAGCTTAACATTTATTGTAAGCGATAAACGTATGGTGTTTACTGCCTTTTGATGTTAAACCATAGAAAACTTGGCGGCATTCCATTTTCTGGGCAGCGTCAAAATATGCCCTTCTTAAGTATTTTATAGATAGCTTTACGTTTTTAATATTGCCACAGATTTACCAATTTATTTTTCGGCATGAAATTTCGATGAAAAAAATCAATGCCTAACCCTATGGTTAAAGTGGCATGAAATTTCGATTGTATAAATGAAATGAAATTAGTACATAGTTCTGCTGTTAAAATTAAGTTGATGACGCTTAAGTTTCGCTCCTCATGTATTGTCGTAAGTCTAAAACTCAAATTCATGAACAATCACATAAGCATCCAAAAAGTTATTGGGGATGGTTATTACCAATTATTTTTGTGTTATTTAAGTAACGATACTATTAAACGCTAGCCCTAACTTGGGTTATTACCTTTACATGCTGAATAATCAAAAATTCGACCCTCCAAATTATTCCATATAAATATTGTCACGGAAATTATTCATTTACCAGGCCAATTTAAAGTGTACTACGATCTAACAATTCTTACCACAAGTATTGATGTAAATAGTACTGTGTCAGATTCCTTCAGAAAAAATACTGAATAAGATTATTAAAAAAGATTGGGTTTAACGCGAACACTTTGAATAATAAGGAATAATTTAGTTCTAACACATAATACGATTTATAGATCTATATACATATTTATCGTACTTAGACAACGGAAATCATTCTGCGAATAGCAGTAGAACTTGAGGAGGGTGTTGTTCGAACGTATTGAGTGCAGAATAACTGCATTTTTAAATCACGATATTTATTGTTTACTTCCGTCATTATATTTTTAGCGCAAAAATCGGAAGTGACAATTAAACAACGATAGCGTGCAAGTAGTGATCCAGGTCGAGACATCACTACACTCGCCAATTCCTTAGTATTTATATCTATGTGTGAAGTTGGTTGGAAAGATTTATGTTCATGTACCTACAGATAAAGAAATGCATCATACCGATTTGATTATTTTGGGGAATTCTACGCTACGGAAACTAGTCTTATCAAGCTTATATTAAGTAAAAATTTACAATAAAATTCTTGTAAGTTATTCATTAATGCATGCTTAGAGATATCCAACGCATAAACAGGTTTATTTAAATGAAATCGTGTTCAAGAATGAAAATTTTTTCACTTACTTAAATATTATTACAACGTGCACTCTATGACCCACAATCACCGCTCCAGTCACCTAAACACAAGTAATCTGCAAAATACCCTGCAAGCTACTTCAAGGGTGTGTGGAAGGGGGTGAGTAGTCACCAAAATAAATTTTACTAAATCATAAAGTTGTGTAACTACGACTATTGATGTATTAGCATAAATCGCTGATGCTTCTCACGAGGCGAAGCCTCACAAGCAAGCACAACACTATAGATATGCTATCAATGTTTGAGGGACAGTTAGTATTTATATGTTTTGCAACTACAAACGGACAGAGATTCAAGAATTATGCTGAAAACATGCACAGCGTGCTATAAGTACTAGGTAGCAGATAAGGATATCTACAAGTATTAGGGAATACTACTATTACTAAGAGCTACACTACCTATCGAAAAACCATAGTAATACGGGATACGGGTAGGTATGAAACAAAACGCGTGGGTCCCCGTATACCGCCTTTATCTACGCCACCTCCGGCCACTCTCATCCACTCCTCATACCCTGTCATCGCCTCCCTCCCCTTCCAGCTCCTCCCCCCCCCCCACGGTGAACATACGCCTGCACCAAGCATCTCACGGATCCAACCGCAAGATGCGCCGCGCACCACGCAGAGGAATGCACGACCCGCTCCTGAGACTACAGAGCGCCTCATTGACACGGGTGGGAGCTCACCCGCGCCTGGCACGCACTGACGCCACCTATACGTGTACGCTATAGATCAAAGATGTGAGTAAGATGGCGTCTTGATGCACGAAATTGAAGCCCGTTACTTTAACGAAAAATGATCCGTGTAACATGGCCATCACACACAATCCATCCATAAGCTTTATTAATAACGAATTGCACGTTTGGAAATTCCTTTCACCATAGTTTTCAGAATACCATTACTATTTTCCAGTATAAATTGTTATACGATAACAGAACTAGGCAAATGAAGATTATGCGTATATTTTAGAATCTATTTCAAGCTGTGGCACTCAATAAACATATTTCAACGCCACAGAACAAACCAAAACTAACGACAATATTACAGATATTTTACAATGTGCTGAACATTACAATTTGCTGAACCGTGGCCCCAATTCCCGCCAAAGTTTTCCACCAGATGGGAGACTTCCCCCTGGATGAGAAACCCTGATCTAAGTTAATCATTGCGGACAGTATTGTTTTTACCTTTTTTTGCGTATTAATTTCACAACTGGTCCGTTCAGTATGGCTGATTGCGCATGTTAATGGATTCAATACTCTCGCACAATTGCACCGTATGGTTCTATCCACGGTCGTAGGTTCTATCCAGGAATACTACATACCGCCGCAAAGGGAAAATCGGGAATGAATAGATCGCTCCATTATTCGCGGTCACGGTTCGGCCAATCTTAGAAACTATTTAAAAAAAGGCGAAATGATAGCACAAATCTACGCTTTCTGCCATCTACTGAAGCCTCCTGTATGTAGACTCCTTGGTATATAACTATTGCCCCTCAAGTCATCCTGGTTAGTGTTCTAGATCTCTGGCTGGCGAATGATGATTTGCATTTTTCGCAAAAATATGCACCAAAAGTGGGAAAATAGTCGTGGTTCCTTGAATGAAGCCAACATCCACTCCAATAGCCGAAAATTTAACATCACATTTGTAGCGTAAATATAAATGGCTCATGGAGTGTAGATCCAAGAAGCAGCCTCAAGTGTGTATAATAGAGCCTTGTAAGTTCATGTCGTTCTGATTAAATGGCATTTATTTATTCAGTAGATTTCCGTAGTATTCGCAGGATCCTGCACCCTGTTTTTCGGAGTTTCTGCCGTCTTATAAAAGTGAAGTGTTACTTGGAACTGTTTACACTTTTTTCAAATGCTATTGGTCGTGGCATTCAAATCGCAAGTTAGAAGGCACTATAGCAACCGGAGTGAGAAGTGTTGAAGTTTACGATGCAAACTTAGTACGGAGTCATAAACATGAACGATACGGCCTCTGAATTGTAAAAGAAGAAATAAAATTCAGGAGAATTGATGGGCATTTTCCCTAATATTGTACAACTACGTAAATTAAAGAATTCCAGAAGATAGTCTTTGTTTCAATGATACAGTTGTGGAATTAGGTAGAAACGTTTGCGCGCCCAATGCGTTGGCGGAAGTTCGTTTCAAATTCTTGGTTATTCGATTAGTAAGGTTTAGATTAAGGACATAACCATTATATTTTTGGGCCGTTCTTTCATCTTACTTTGCAATTTGATCAGATATACTTCCGGCTAAAATTATAAAGCTAATATTTCTCGAGAATTGGAGGAATAGAACTGAGTCTATTACATTTCGTAATACTGCTATTCCTTTCGCTCAGAAAAATGAAATTATGAATGAAATATTTCTCTAATCCCGTGTTCAGAATCATTGCAATCCTTGCGTGGGTTCAATGTCTCCGAATTTCAACCGAGGGCATGAATTATTTTGACCGTTCCGATTTCTCGACATGTCCCATTGTTCCGATGAGTTCCGGCAGGGAACGGTGAATTCTTCCCGTGAACCGTTCCCGTCTCGAAACAGTGACTTTCACGAAAACGAGTCCGGTCGCGGAACGGTTCCAGCTTAACCCGTCTCCTAAAAATTCGACACCTTGGATTGGGGGTGGGATGAGGTTGTTGGCTCACGAGAGCGACTCCACCCGCCTTCATCTCGGTCACATCCGCTCATTTCCGGCGGCTGCTGGAAATAAGTGCCACGGGTGCATGTCAGGGGTGGGAGGGGGGATGAAGTGGGAGTCGGCAACGACACGGGCGTGGAGAGAGTCCACAAGGGTGGGAATGGCGGCTTTTGCGTTCAAATGACCCACTCATCATCATTATCGTCCGCTTTTTAGCGACCTTCTCGTACCGCCCTGCCCGAGGAGACTTTAATGGCCGAAGGGAGTCCCTTGTCTCCGAGAGGGCGTTCCTTCCTTTCCCCTATGGTGATTGTAAGATGAGTCTTAGATATATTCATTTTTTTTCCACGTGAGGTGCGGAGGAAATGGTTGAGAGACTGTGTTCTTGATCAAGCCCGTTGCTGCTGCGGAAATGCGCAGTGAAACTCATACTACGTTTTAGATTTTATCCTCCGTGCCGGAAAACTTCATGCGGGAGAACCGTTGGGGCATTGCTCCAAATTTATGACAGGCGCGCCTCCCATGATTTTATATTATTCCATATTTACGATAGATGCTTTTGCTCCAAGGATTTTAAATTATGTGGATAATGCTTCATTTCAGAAATGATTCCTTTTGTCTCCCGAATGACTGTCATCGTGAGCCTTCCTACGAGGCGATTGCAAGATGTAGACTTGTGATCATTGTACAGGTGTCACCCAGAGGAATTGAGACATCAGCCCCGAAGGCATGCCAAGAGAAATGATTAGCCTTTGGTGGGAATCGTAAAAAAACCTTGCAGATGGAGGTTACGTAAACTTGTGAGAGTTTGCAAGTTTTTTGACGTAAAATACCATTACTTAATTTGGTCTTCATACCGATTATTCAATGAATCTTACCTGATTTCTTTATTAAACCATATTTGATATATTGTTGAATGTCTCTTCTTACTGAGCTAGATACAGTTTTTCTACTGAAAATAGATTTTCTCACTCTTACGCATACACAATTATGTGGTGATAAAATCAGCTTGTACAGCTTTTTATGCATGGATGGATGTAATGTTTGAATTTCCCAAATGGTAGGTGGATTTCATCTGATTTCTTCATAGTTAGTAGAAGAAAAATCACATGTGGACATGATGAGTTAACTGCAGTTAAAAAATCACATGTGGACATGATGAGTTAACTGCAGTTAAGAGTTCATAGTTTTAAAAACTACATTTACTCACACACGTATTACTTACATTCATGCATCCATACTCAAAGTTTAAATGAAGAAAAAATCCTTTACTTGGCCACTCAAGGTTTTAGCGATTCGTGATTGCTTTTAGAACGCCTAGCATTAAGGCCCACGTAGTAGGTTGATGACCAGACCTCTCCTATGAGTAGAAAATTAAATTCATTTCCCAAAATTACTGTGAGAAATTAGCCTGTACCTATTCAAACACGGAGCAGGTTGAGGGAGCTTTGTCGAGCATCGAAAACGTTTTGTAAGCTATTTTTGATAGAAATGCTTCATCTTTGTCACCAAAATGTTAAAATTCAAGGATTTATCCGACAATAGTAATGTTTTCCAAAAAATGAAGAAATATGTATTGACTCAATGCTTTGAAAAATAGCAACTTAATGCAGCCTGTAAGGTGAACCTGGGTGAGTAGGCCATTTTTTATGCTTCAGATGAGTTAAGGCAAGTATAGTTAAAGCTTAGTAATTAAGGTAGTTTTACGTGATGTCGTTGTGACAACCAAGAGTATATATTCCTGGAAGGAAATTAAACTAGCTTATTTAAAACTATCATGTAGCAGAAAGCATCACTATGTGTGTCTATCGGTCTCTTGTGATTAAGTTTTGCTAAAACGGTTGTATTCGAGTTACACCGCAAAAAAAATCCGAGTCGACCCGGACAGTGATTTCTATGCGTCGGCATGCTCTTGAAGGAGGTAATCCCCCGTAAGATGTCAGCCGTTGCGACACAATGGGCAAGACCATTGCTCTTCGAGGGAGGGGGGAGAGGAGGGAAATTGAGGGAAATGGGCCTATCAGGGGTAATCGAACCCCAAGCCCCCGGAGAGCGGCAAAGCTCAAGTTTGTTAGTCATCGCAACAGCGATTACTCGCGCGCTTACCTCGGGAGGCATTATCATTCCGACTCTTTCCATTCGAGGGTGCAGCGGGGGAGGAGGAACAGGGGAGGAAGGAGGATTGTGGGCCATTATCCGCCCGATACCCCATTGTCTCCGAACCGTCCTCTGTATCCTCATTCCCTTCCCGAACCCATCCTTTGCTTCCTGTTCCTCTCCTGTTTTTTTATATATATTTTTATTCCTGCGATCTGACCTCTTCCCTCCCTTTCCTCACTCCCTTCACCTTGCTTTTCCCCTCCACCTTACCTTTCTCCGCAGTTTATCCCTCCCTCCCCCCCCCCCCAAGTGAAGCCAATTCCGATTGCTATACCAACGCCACCTCGTGATCACTCGAGCGAACCACCCTATTTCCGTTGCGAAGGCCCGAAGCACTCTCACACACACAAACACCCCACCCTTTACAAAACTTCCCCCCCCCACCCGTCTCCTCTCTCCTGGGGTTGGGGGGGGGGGCCGGACACCCGGAAGCCTCCCACCACCCCGTCCCGACCACCCCCTCGCTCTCCGGCTCCGTGAGCACCGTCAACAGTGAATGGGAGGGGGAAAGAAATGATACCAGTTGGAAGTGGGTGCCGGGGTATGAGGGTAAGGGGTCTCTATCCATCCTTACTCCTTCCAGTAACTATGCTGAAAAATCACGGATTTTTTTTCTTCCATTACGAACGACATCATCTTGATACATCTACATATTCAGAGCGAACAAAAAGTAAACGAAATAGGTCGATTGTGCTTTGACCGATTGTGATTCGGCCAAACGACGCCCTTGAACCTCCGCGAACTCTGATTAGCTATGGTTGGAACTGTCGAAGCACTAATGCTGTAATGGACATTCCCTAGAAATATACTAGACATGCATAAAAGCAATGACCTTTATGAAGCTAGAACTAATCCTTAGACCTCCTCGGTTCACCTTATTCTCACGGAAGGGTTAAATGGGATTTTTAGGATGTGGATGAGTGCCCATGGTAACACATCAGATTGTCTAGGTTGCAGCTGCAACTACGCCATATTTATTGGCATCCAGTCTTTCAGCTTTATTATGAGTCGTTGTCGAAATAATACTACGAATCAAATATCGAGAAAGGTCTTCGATCTGATTGGTACTCAGGGAGTCGTATCGATATTATTGTTCATTTAATTTCTCTGTACCCATTATGGGTTACGCAAGGATTCTCAGAGGATAGCCTCAGGACTCAATTAGTTCTTCCTAGTTTAACGGGCTCTTCCTCCTCTTCATATGGACAGAAAGAGTGTTCAGGTCACAAATAAGTTAACGGATTTCCGTAAATTCTTGTAAAACGTCAGACAATTTATATTAAATGCTACAAAATTATCCTTGGTTTGTTGTGGAATAGGGTAATGTACATTGACGGAAAAACTAATAAAACGAACCAGTTTAGTGCCGATTTGAATGCGTGATTAGAATTTTAAGATTGCTTCACTTACGTTGCGAGTATTGGAGTCACCTACGCTAACATATTAGGCTCATATTTATTACTTAGTCGTGTTCGAAATAACAACTGACAGCCATTAAAAATACATGGTATATTGATGAAAGAAACTGTTCTTGGATAGTGCCATAGTTATATGAAAATTTTTACCTTTGTATTCAATTGAAACGAGATTGAGAAAAGTCTCGCCGAGTATAGCTGTAGTAGGCAAGCCTTAACTTAACTTTTTGTGCGAAAATAGACTGTAGACGATTGAAAGCATTTTCCTTCAGAACAAACTAAAGGAAGTCACCCCAGGGCACAAAAAAGCGTATATGCCGCTCGTGGTCATCGATTGAACTATCAACTCCTATACGAAAGAATTTGAAATGAATATGTGCTTCAATGGGAGGTTTGAATTTGTAAAAAACCAAGCAATATGCGAGTTAAGTCTTATTTTGAGGATTGGGCGTTTTGCTACCCTGAAATGATTTTCAACATTTAATGCCTGATAAAAAACAAAACGGGAGTAGTGAGCAATTTAAGTCTAAGAATTCTATGAACATGTGGCCAAAATAAAAATAATAATCTTTCTGGTTCTATAAACGGTCATATCGCTTATTTATACTGATAGATTGTGATAAATAAATCTAAATTGAATATGTAACAAAAATGCGGACATTGCGTGAGGAGCGTAAGCACTTGGGGGCGTTATGAATTTATAACTGAGTAATATTGGGGTAGGTAAAACGTTTATCACTTAAGTTAGACCGAGTATTTTTACAACATGAAAACAATAAAATTCTCTATAGTGAAGTCATGTACATCCACATAAGATATGTGAGCCACGTCAAGGGTGTGAGGTGGGTGGTAAATGTTCACCAACATGCACCACGTTATATTCTGCTACAATAATTGGCACTATAACTATCAATGCATAAACAAAAACAAGCAAGTAAGTAGGAGGTAAATTTTCACCAGCGTGCACTACAATATAGGTGTGTGTAATACTAATAATAAAAACGACTTGTTTCCATGAAGTTAGGCCTGAATTTAAAGCGATAGTTCGGAATTTGTAACAAATCTCACAGCTTTATAAATCTCAAAACTGTAGATTTAATGGTAACATGTTTTGTGTTACTGGGCGTAAATAACATTTGGAATAGTTGATGGTAAAGTAGTGCAAAAATCAGTGCAAAAAACTAAAGCTTCAAACTTGATTGATTACGATTTCTCCGCCGAATGTAACTTTTATCGGAGTATAATTTACTCTAACGGACTGCGCAGGTCTCCGCGAAAGCCGGACGAAGCAAGGAAGTGCCGAATCACGCGTTGTTTCCCACTCCTCAATGGGGAACTTGCATCAAATTTATTGCAACATTTTAAGTAGTGTGCACTAAAATATTTCCTCAATAACTCAAATATATATAACTCACATGAATAAGCACCAACAGCAGACAGCCTTTTACGAGTACAAGTATAAATGCATCAAAATTTGAAAAGTCACGTGTTACAAAACCTTATATCTGCGGCTTGACGTCACCGCACGGTATTGATTCACTTCTCCACATATATTTCAATAGGAATTATCATACTAGTTCATTGCCTTCCACATAGAAAATTTGAGCGATAATTTATACAAATTATGAAAAACAAGCCCAACTTCACGTAGTTATACGTCATGTTGCTGTGAGCGATACATTTCCGTGACGTCATCCCCAGGGATCGCCATGATGTAGCCTTTCGACGTCGCAAAGTGCGCTTAATTTATAACGTGCACACATAATCATCACGCCATATCCTTTCGGGATAGGTGAAGTCAGAGAACTTATTTTTTTAGTTATTGCTGTTAGGTCTAAAAAACTAGCTCGCTCTCTTGTGATGAAATCCTCCATAATGCTCTATCCATGTATATCTCTTTAACATCTCCCACCCTCTTGTATTGCTTCATACACGCTCTCCTATTCGTGTAACTCCTAATATTCCTCCTCTTTCGAGTCTCTGTAATATTTAAATGGAAATATTTTCATGATAAAACGTTGTATTCCGTTAGAATTCATTTTCTGCATACCTATAAAGACGTACTGAAGAACGCTAACACATTTCACACACAAATAGTTTTTTTTTCAAATAATGCATACTCTTTATTCCGTCCGTACACGCTCTTCCATTCATAAAACTCCTAAGGTTTCCTTCCGTTTAGTCTCAGAATTTTTAAAATGGAAATATTTTCATAATACAACATTTTTTCCGATAAAGTTCATGTCCTGTATACGTAAGTACTTCAAATATAAATAGTTTTTCTAGAAAATAATTCATGCTCTGCATTCCATTCCAAGCCATACGATGGGAATTTCGGCCGCGGAGATGGCCACTTCATCTACTCAATCGCCGTAGTAGGAGTGGCCCCCGCCATAATATCCAAATTACTCCTGCTCCGTCGTCACAAGGGAGGAAGGTAGGAAGGCCAAATCGTTTTTTCGGGGCTCCTCTCGAGAGGTTTTTCGCCCTTCAGACTTGCTTCTCCTTGCCTCCCGTCAACCCTCCCTTATCGCCTTCCATTTCCCCTATCCTCTGTCCCCATCCCCGAAGCCAATGAACACGCTTAACCGGGCGTAAAAAGAATTGTTCCAGGTGTGGGCGTGGTGGCCACATCATCTTCTCCAACAATTCTCCATTTAATATTTTGGTACTTGGGAAAGAATTGGGGAAAGGGGGGGAGAGAGAAATAAATTGGACCTCTCGGGGGGAAAAAAATGACGACTTGTCACCAGATGCGGCGGAACTCTCGAAAGGTGAACGGATGAGGCCGCAAAGAATGGAAAGAATGGTTTTGCTTCTGATTATTTGGGAGGGGAATATTTTTGGAGGGTCGGAGGAAGCCCATTTCTTCGAATTGAGTTTCGGTCGGATTTTTTTTCCAGCGCAAAGCACGCAGTTTTGAGGAGGATATCGCATGGGGTTGAACAAAGACCCTCGGACTATTGATCGCTGAGAGATGTGATCTTAGGATTCACACCTGCGCTTCAGAATTTTTTGCAAGCATTTTTGTAGGATCCCTAATTACTTAATTCAGCCCACGCCCAAAATGGATTCTGAATTCCTCGAATGAACTCATGAAAGTTCATCCGATCATACATGTACCAATTTTCCAATAGGTATATGTAGATAAGGGATTGAGAATTTGGTGACAGTTATCAAAACATGTAAACTTCGCGATTTTCGCTTAAATTGATGGTTGAATAATTATTTATTAAAATATTTTGATGTACTTTTTTTTTAATTTTCAAATTTCAAAATTCCCTTAAGTATAATTAAAAAATTCCCTCCGAGTTCATCAATATTATCCGATATGGATTTTGTCAACGCATGTAAAGAAACGTATGCCTTTTTTAAAATCCTTAAGGCGACTTAATTCTCAAAGTTATTACTTGGCGTCTGTTCTTACGCCCCTTTTTTCTGTAAACTTTCTAAAATCTTTATCTTGAAAAACTTAAGCAGAATATTTCAATCAATTTTGAAAGAAACTTCATTTACCTTGTCCTTCGTAGCACTACATTAGCATGTTGATATCGTTTGCTTTAACGGAAACTCATTGCAAGTGGAGGATTTTCGAGGCTCCTAAGGACTCCGACTAACTAAACTTCAACTGAGTTTAAAGCCATGCCTCAAGGTACAAGTTCTTCCACAGCAATTTATCATTCCTAAACTTCTCATGCGATAACTCCTTACAATTCAACGAGACGAAATACTGGGGAAGAAGATCGCGGAGGTTATCTTTAGGAAGACTGCTGAACGTACGTTAAGAGAAGGCTACGCGGAATACGAGGAATACCGCTGACATGGACGCGAATGGCAGAATGCTACTCATAGGAGCTCGATTATTTTCCTAGATTAGCGCTGGGTCTCCATCCGTATTTCTGATTAGTATCTTCGTACACGTCACAATTAAACGAAAATAGAGCGAAACGTTAAATCGATATTTGTAGACCATATATTACGAGGAAACTTGCTATTCCTACGTCACACGGCACATTACTATATAGAAAAATTGTTCTTGGAAGAGAAAAAAATCTGAGAAGGAAGTATCAAAATATTTAGTGGGATTGGTGCCGGAAAAAAAGACTAGGCCGCTGTAATTTTCATCGTCATAGTGTAGTGATGGTTAAGAAAATAACTCTGTTTTTACAGTTGAGCGTTTAAAAGATGGAACAACGGGGAAAGCGTATGTTAGTTGGTTCATATCGGAGAGAAAAGTTCTCTAAATATACCATTTTCACGGAGTAGTACTTAGTAAGGAGAAGTGATAAGAAAAACCCTACTAGCATATGAGTCATACTACATATGATGCATCTTGCATCATACCATGCATCACCTTTGAATTAGAGTCAATAATGTCGATCTCATAAAACGTAGGTTATCGTGATAACCGATGAGTACGTCGCACCCCATCCTCTACGCGCTGCCGTGAAGAAACTTCGAAACTGCCGAAATATCGAAAACTACCCGCTTCCCTTTAGGATGGGTCATAGGAAAACCTTTCTCAACGTGCACATTTTAAAGCATCGAGAATACAACTAAAAAAATGTAGTGAACCAAAATTACCGGCCCTAAGATGCTCGAGAGAATGGGTTAAGTGAACAAGGAAGGGGTTGGTTTAAAAAGGGTATTAGGGAGCAAAGGACTAGTGATCGGCAAAGGTATCCAAAATAACTGCTCGGAATTTAGCGACTTAAGACGGTATTTAATGGTCTTATGGGTGAAATGAAAATCGAGAATGAGACAGTGGAACATAATAAAGAAAACCTATGTGGGACGTATTTCGAGGAATGGACCCACAATCATCAGCCACTACCTTTTCCGTTCCGATCCCACGACCATTTTATACCAACCCCCAAAACCACCCGACATGCATTCCCACTACTCCAGATTGACTATCGTAACACTGTGCCGCCTTCTGTGGTGATCGCCACGAACAAAAGAAAAGTATACGGGCGATTTGAAACGAAATAAAACCACCTCATTTCATTACGTTTGTTAATTTATTAAATGGTTCTAAAAGCCCATGAATTTCCTCCAAATAAAACTCTTCCTTGAAAACGCATAAATAACTTCGGCGGTACATCAAAGAAACTGTGTTTCATCAAGGGTATGGTAGGAAGGTCCTCGGATGAAATACTGAAATAGAGATGCTAACTTGATCTAATTAAGCCACATATCGAGTACGTCGCGGGCATTTGAGACCTAGTGGAGTAAGAATGAGTTGGCGTTATTAATAAAATACTCGAAAATCCGCACGCTTGCTTACTTGTAAATCCACGGGTACGTTTCAAAATCACTCCACTCCCCTCCATTCACTTCTCCCCTTAGAGTGAATTTAGAAAATTTGTGAAGAGTGTCGCTCGGCTGTAGACAGCTCCATACAGTCAATCCAAAATCTCTTAAACTCAAAATATTAATTAATAAAAAATGAAAATACTGCAGGCATAGGCAAGAGTAAGTTTTTTTAGCTCTATCTCTGACAAGGTATTCGGACACAATTTCAACTGAGAAAAGTGGGCTCTTCTGAAAAAGTCGCCGGTAGTTTGATTTATCTATGATACTGTTACAGGTGTTAGGACACGCGATATCACATAAGGACCCGACCAGTTATTCATTAGTTTAGCCGCCTGCTGACAGAAAGCTCTGCTGATCGGATTTGTTCGAACGACCACTAAATGCCGAAACGGTAAGGATTCTCACTCCAACTTGCGTTATGCTTAGCTTCCGTCCTTATGTGCGCTTTTGTTTAATTCCTCCTCGCCTCACGCCATTTGTTTTTCACACTCACGACCTTAGAACTTCGTAGCTGGTCATCGATATGACATCAGAGAGGCAGTGGGCAATGTGGCTTGAAAAAACATAACATCGAATGTAATAAACTTGTGAGCATCATATCATACCTGGCCGTGTTAAATCTGACTGTAGAGACCCCAGACTTTCGTCTCAAAGGATCTGTGAATCGGCATGAAAAGCGATCAGTGCAGATGTTTAAGTTTTGTTGAGACGCTCAGCTAAAGACGGTTGTGGCTATTGTGGGGTATTGGTCACGTGTTCAATCCCATATCCAAAACTAATCTGTCTAAAAGCCTCAACCCGAAATTACGGTCCGTTATCCGAAACAAAACTATATTGGGGCCGAATGTCTTGAAAACTTGATCATCTAGTGCTTTTATTAAGGTTGTGGCTTCCAGAGGTGAAATTACCCATCAGAATTTTAAGAAGCCGTCCACAGCCTCCCACAAAATCCGAAAATATCTTTTGCATGGGTCTGTCCACCACGGTAGATGCGTACTCACGTCCATGCTTCTCATACCTCGGGCCTTATTTATTAAGGACTCGGCACGGTCGAACCTCGGAATATCCGTGGATTTGACGTCACAGTCCCTGACAAACCACAGCTTTTGAATGACCCTATTTGAAATTTTAGAGACTGTGACGTCAAAACTTCGTCACTTTTGAGGCTCGGAAATTCCGAGAACATGCAGAATAGCCCCCCTGGGGGCTATTCTGTATGTTATCGGAATTCCTGAGCCTGGAAAGTGACGCAATTTTGACGTCACAGCCATGAAAATATCAAATGGGGACATTCAAAAGTTGAGAATTGTCGGGGGAAATGACGTCACATTCACGGATTTTTCAGAGGTTCGACCTTGTCGTGTCCTTACTGAATAAGACCCCTGGTCAGCTCCATGTACACATTCTAAAACTTGCAACCATTCTACCGATTTCCCTGTCCATTCCTTTCCAGGCACGTTTTTCTCTTACCTTCTGAGTCGTATTGTAAATTCCCAAATGACCCCCAAAACTTGACTCGTGATAATAGGAAAACAGCATATGTCTCAAAACATCGAGCACCACAATTTTTGCCAGACCATTCCTGAATTTTCGGCACAAGGTACCGTTTGATAACACAAATCACTTAATAATTTCCCCAGTGGATAATCTCTTCATTACGTGATTTTATTCTCTGTCCTCACTTTGGTGCCCGGCGATCTCTCGGAACGCTATGGGGGAAATCCGTACTAAGTACTTCAACTACGAAATCCTCCTTAACGCTTTCCTCCTCCACCTCGTACATTCTGAGTAATGCATCCGCGACTATATTCTGTTTCCCTTTAATGTACCGCACCTTAATTTTCAGAGACGATATTTGAATAATCCAGCGTCCTATTTACTTCAGTCGGCGAGGGTGCGCGAGCAACCAAGATAATGCTTCTTTGTCAGTTTCTAATAGGAATTTGGCATGTTCGAGATATGGCCGAAACCTATCTATTTCGAGTAAAATGCCGTGACATAATAGTTCATAAGGCTATAATTTCTCTTCTGTCTGGAGAGCGAACTGGTTGACACACGCCGTCTATTTCCGGGCAGAGCACTGCGCCCAAGACTACAGAACTAGCGTCTGTATGCAAGACGAAAAAGTTTTGAAAAATTGGTCATTCGGAGTGCTGGAGGAGACGTGATGCATTATTTTAGTGCTTTGAACGCCTCCTCTTGTTCAGGTCTTCAAGAGGATTAGACATTCCTTCCCCTTAGTGCTTTTAAATGTGCTGCTTTCTCCGCCAAGTTTGGTATTAATTTTCCAAAATAATCCACCATGCCAATGATACTGGCCACTCCACTAGCATTTTTCGGGGCCATAAAATCGCTTATTGCTAGGGTTCTTTTGGGGTTAATTTTGACGCCACTAAATGACACTAAAAACCAAGAAATGAAATTTCGTTCACAGCAAACCTTACCTAGCCCCGGTTTACCGTCATGTCGCCTCTCGCAGTGTAAACACCTCCCTCAAATGCTTCACATATTCCTCGAAAGACATGGCGTATATTACTATATCATCAAAATAATTTAATTGCCTAATTTAATTTTATATCTTGAAAAATAGTATCGAGTAGTCTAGTCAGAACTTGGGTGCCTGTTGCGAAACCAGAGGGAACCTGTTTGAATTAGTACAAATTCCATCCAATGCAAAAGCTGGTTACGTGTTTTCACGATGTGGATAGGGGGATCTCATAATACGTGGAGTTTAAACCTATCGCCGTACAGTACTTGGACTTAGTGAACCAAATAAATGCGGACTTAATGTCTGGCAGTGAAATACATTCAATTTCCACATTGGCACAGAGCTTCCTATAGTCCACCACCAAACGCGAACCACCATCATACTTTGGGACTAACAAGCAGAGTGAAGAGTATGATGATATCGAGGCCTCGATCACCCCCTTCCTTTCTAACTCATTTATTTACTCACGCAGAACCTGTAGCTTGGGTGAACTTGGTAAGGCTGACTTTTAACGGGCGTTGAATCTGTCGAGGCTGGGAAGTCGCAGAAATTTAGTCAGCATATCTGGAAAAGACTTAATGACTTTCGTTATCTTTTGCTTCTCCTCGTTTTTGAGATGGACTAAATTTCGTGTCCTTTGTAGCTAACCCGTACTCGGAACACTCGTTAGTGTTATGCCGTGAATTACGTGCTCTAGACTCTAAGTAAATCACATGGCTTCTATTAAACTTGAAGCAGCAGAGTTTGTCGGTCACGTTTAAATTCATTCTTGTATGTGCAATAAAATATCCCCCAAAAATTGAATCTCGCGCTACGTTTTCGCATATTAGCACGGGGAAAACCCAAGTAAAAGCATCTATTTTCACTTTGATCGATGCTTAAGAGTGAAATATTCAGTGGTTCGTTTGACGTCAGAAAACAACGCATTTCCGTATGCTTAATCTTTCTCACTAGACCCTGATTAAAGAAATAGTCTCTTGGACATGATACTACGAGCCGATCTAGTACTAAACAATGCTTCAAACTCCCTATTCCCAAGTTTTACTTTGGGCAAGTAAACTACTTACTTTACATTACTAAGTTGAGGGGCAATATTTTCACTGGGTTTAATTCCTGTTTAAAATGCCCTAAGTTTTCGTTTACGAGAGCTTAATCGTTTTTGGGAGAAAGTAAAGTCTTCACGGAACCCCCTTTTGCACGGAACTCCTTCGCGTTCCTACCTCCGAGTCAGTTTAAATTTCCAGAAAAACCACCGCTTCGAAACGTCCTTGCATAACGGTTAGACAGAGCTTTCCCCCGGTTTCCATTACTTCCACCTCTCCACCCCCTACTCATCGCTTCGAAGTTATCCCTTCCTCTCCCTCGACTGTCAACAGTCCCCTTCAACTCGAGCTGGAGTTAACCCAACTACTGGAGCATCCAAATTTTTCAGAGTTCAGTAATTTCGGCTGGTTTCAAGTAGGGTTTCGATGGGACGACCGCGCCTCAGCAATTCCACCAAACTATTGATTCTCTCTTCTGTCAGTTTTGTATAATAAAAAGGATGTAAGTTCTCACAGACTAAATACTATAAATCTGACTCGCTAAGCGGTCGTTTTATACACTAATTCATCGCTTTTATTACCGTCATATAGTCGCTAATCCGTTCCCCTTCCCCTTCAGTACGTGTGACAATTTCACGTTTTAACCGATTCTCGTCACCTACCGGGAAGGGACTACTTTTAAGTTTTCTTAAGAAGTCCTCCCAAGATGCAATTTGAAATTTGTTTCCTAAAAACCATCTCAAAGCCTCTTTTTCCATCATTTCGGGCGCCAACTCCCACATTTCCATCTTGGAAACACCTTTATTTTCCCGAAAAAGTTCTGCATACTCCAAAAACCAAGATACGCACTTGTCACACTTTCCTTCGAACCTGAGTCCCCATCTTCTAATCCCCTTTCCCAAACTGTGCACGTGGTTTTCTTTGGAAACACTTTCCTCAGGGCCATGTTCCGAACCGACAAACTTCGCGCTGCCTATTTGATCAGATTTAGAGGATTCCTCAACTGTTATTTGCTCACGAATATCGCGCAAATGGCGCCTTAATTCCTTCCTCATTTCATCTAATGCATCCGATCTTTCTAAACCTAATTTCTTGAGTAAATCAAGAGCCTTATCTTGAGGTCCTAAACTCCAGCTGTCTCAATAGGAAATTCTCCTGTTTTAGCCATCTCCGTGTCCTAAGAATCCAACGCCAAGAGAGATTTAGGAAAGGTAATATTTTCGTCCTAGAGGTCCACCAAGGGCTTTTTGGTTACGTTAAAGGATGGATTGTGTTAAGGTAAATGACAAGGGACGAACAGTGGAACAGTGAAAAACTAAACTAAACCTAACTGCTATTGCTAAATTTAAAAAATCACGCTCTGCTACCATTTTGAAACATAAGGCTTGAAACGGTAAGGATTCTCACTCCAACTTGCGTTATGCTTAGCTTCCGTCCTTATGTGCGCTTTTGTTTAATTCCTCCTCGCCTAACGCCATTTGTTTTTCACACTCACGACCTTAGAACTTCGTAGCTGGTCATCGATATGACATCAGAGAGGCAGTGGGCAATGTGGCTTGAAAAAACATAACATCGAATGTAATAAACTTGTGAGCATCATATCATACCTGGCCGTGTTAAATCTGACTGTAGAGACCCCAGACTTTCGTCTCAAAGGATCTGTGAATCGGCATGAAAAGCGATCAGTGCAGATGTTTAAGTTTTGTTGAGACGCTCAGCTAAAGACGGTTGTGGCTATTGTGGGGTATTGGTCACGTGTTCAATCCCATATCCAAAACTAATCTGTCTAAAAGCCTCAACCCGAAATTACGGTCCGTTATCCGAAACAAAACTATATTGGGGCCGAATGTCTTGAAAACTTGATCATCTAGTGCTTTTATTAAGGTTGTGGCTTCCAGAGGTGAAATTACCCATCAGAATTTTAAGAAGCCGTCCACAGCCTCCCACAAAATCCGAAAATATCTTTTGCATGGGTCTGTCCGCCACGGTAGATGCGTACTCACGTCCATGCTTCTCATACCTCGGGCCTTATTTATTAAGGACTCGGCACGGTCGAACCTCGGAATATCCGTGGATTTGACGTCACAGTCCCTGACAAACCACAGCTTTTGAATGACCCTATTTGAAATTTTAGAGACTGTGACGTCAAAACTTCGTCACTTTCGAGGCTCGGAAATTCCGAGAACATGCAGAATAGCCCCCCTGGGGGCTATTCTGTATGTTATCGGAATTCCTGAGCCTGGAAAGTGACGCAATTTTGACGTCACAGCCATGAAAATATCAAATGGGGACATTCAAAAGTTGAGAATTGTCGGGGGAAATGACGTCACATTCACGGATTTTTCAGAGGTTCGACCTTGTCGTGTCCTTACTGAATAAGACCCCTGGTCAGCTCCATGTACACATTCTAAAACTTGCAACCATTCTACCGATTTCCCTGTCCATTCCTTTCCAGGCACGTTTTTCTCTTACCTTCTGAGTCGTATTGTAAATTCCCAAATGACCCCCAAAACTTGACTCGTGATAATAGGAAAACAGCATATGTCTCAAAACATCGAGCACCACAATTTTTGCCAGACCATTCCTGAATTTTCGGCACAAGGTACCGTTTGATAACACAAATCACTTAATAATTTCCCCAGTGGATAATCTCTTCATTACGTGATTTTATTCTCTGTCCTCACTTTGGTGCCCGGCGATCTCTCGGAACGCTATGGGGGAAATCCGTACTAAGTACTTCAACTACGAAATCCTCCTTAACGATTTCCTCCTCCACCTCGTACATTCTGAGTAATGCATCCGCGACTATATTCTGTTTCCCTTTAATGTACCGCACCTTAATTTTCAGAGACGATATTTGAATAATCCAGCGTCCTATTTACTTCAGTCGGCGAGGGTGCGCGAGCAACCAAGATAATGCTTCTTTGTCAGTTTCTAATAGGAATTTGGCATGTTCGAGATATGGCCGAAACCTATCTATTTCGAGTAAAATGCCGTGACATAATAGTTCATAAGGCTATAATTTCTCTTCTGTCTGGAGAGCGAACTGGTTGACACACGCCGTCTATTTCCGGGCAGAGCACTGCGCCCAAGACTACAGAACTAGCGTCTGTATGCAAGACGAAAAAGTTTTGAAAAATTGGTCATTCGGAGTGCTGGAGGAGACGTGATGCATTATTTTAGTGCTTTGAACGCCTCCTCTTGTTCAGGTCTTCAAGAGGATTAGACATTCCTTCCCCTTAGTGCTTTTAAATGTGCTGCTTTCTCCGCCAAGTTTGGTATTAATTTTCCAAAATAATCCACCATGCCAATGATACTGGCCACTCCACTAGCATTTTTCGGGGCCATAAAATCGCTTATTGCTAGGGTTCTTTTGGGGTTAATTTTGACGCCACTAAATGACACTAAAAACCAAGAAATGAAATTTCGTTCACAGCAAACCTTACCTAGCCCCGGTTTACCGTCATGTCGCCTCTCGCAGTGTAAACACCTCCCTCAAATGCTTCACATATTCCTCGAAAGACATGGCGTATATTACTATATCATCAAAATAATTTAATTGCCTAATTTAATTTTATATCTTGAAAAATAGTATCGAGTAGTCTAGTCAGAACTTGGGTGCCTGTTGCGAAACCAGAGGGAACCTGTTTGAATTAGTACAAATTCCATCCAATGCAAAAGCTGGTTACGTGTTTTCACGATGTGGATAGGGGGATCTCATAATACGTGGAGTTTAAACCTATCGCCGTACAGTACTTGGACTTAGTGAACCAAATAAATGCGGACTTAATGTCTGGCAGTGAAATACATTCAATTTCCACATTGGCACAGAGCTTCCTATAGTCCACCACCAAACGCGAACCACCATCATACTTTGGGACTAACAAGCAGAGTGAAGAGTATGATGATATCGAGGCCTCGATCACCCCCTTCCTTTCTAACTCATTTATTTACTCACGCAGAACCTGTAGCTTGGGTGAACTTGGTAAGGCTGACTTTTAACGGGCGTTGAATCTGTCGAGGCTGGGAAGTCGCAGAAATTTAGTCAGCATATCTGGAAAAGACTTAATGACTTTCGTTATCTTTTGCTTCTCCTCGTTTTTGAGATGGACTAAATTTCGTGTCCTTTGTAGCTAACCCGTACTCGGAACACTCGTTAGTGTTATGCCGTGAATTACGTGCTCTAGACTCTAAGTAAATCACATGGCTTCTATTAAACTTGAAGCAGCAGAGTTTGTCGGTCACGTTTAAATTCATTCTTGTATGTGCAATAAAATATCCCCCAAAAATTGAATCTCGCGCTACGTTTTCGCATATTAGCACGGGGAAAACCCAAGTAAAAGCATCTATTTTCACTTTGATCGATGCTTAAGAGTGAAATATTCAGTGGTTCGTTTGACGTCAGAAAACAACGCATTTCCGTATGCTTAATCTTTCTCACTAGACCCTGATTAAAGAAATAGTCTCTTGGACATGATACTACGAGCCGATCTAGTACTAAACAATGCTTCAAACTCCCTATTCCCAAGTTTTACTTTGGGCAAGTAAACTACTTACTTTACATTACTAAGTTGAGGGGCAATATTTTCACTGGGTTTAATTCCTGTTTAAAATGCCCTAAGTTTTCGTTTACGAGAGCTTAATCGTTTTTGGGAGAAAGTAAAGTCTTCACGGAACCCCCTTTTGCACGGAACTCCTTCGCGTTCCTACCTCCGAGTCAGTTTAAATTTCCAGAAAAACCACCGCTTCGAAACGTCCTTGCATAACGGTTAGACAGAGCTTTCCCCCGGTTTCCATTACTTCCACCTCTCCACCCCCTACTCATCGCTTCGAAGTTATCCCTTCCTCTCCCTCGACTGTCAACAGTCCCCTTCAACTCGAGCTGGAGTTAACCCAACTACTGGAGCATCCAAATTTTTCAGAGTTCAGTAATTTCGGCTGGTTTCAAGTAGGGTTTCGATGGGACGACCGCGCCTCAGCAATTCCACCAAACTATTGATTCTCTCTTCTGTCAGTTTTGTATAATAAAAAGGATGTAAGTTCTCACAGACTAAATACTATAAATCTGACTCGCTAAGCGGTCGTTTTATACACTAATTCATCGCTTTTATTACCGTCATATAGTCGCTAATCCGTTCCCCTTCCCCTTCAGTACGTGTGACAATTTCACGTTTTAACCGATTCTCGTCACCTACCGGGAAGGGACTACTTTTAAGTTTTCTTAAGAAGTCCTCCCAAGATGCAATTTGAAATTTGTTTCCTAAAAACCATCTCAAAGCCTCTTTTTCCATCATTTCGGGCGCCAACTCCCACATTTCCATCTTGGAAACACCTTTATTTTCCCGAAAAAGTTCTGCATACTCCAAAAACCAAGATACGCACTTGTCACACTTTCCTTCGAACCTGAGTCCCCATCTTCTAATCCCCTTTTCCAAACTGTGCACGCGGTTTTCTTTGGAAACACTTTCCTCAGGGCCATGTTCCGAACCGACAAACTTCGCGCTGCCTATTTGATCAGATTTAGAGGATTCCTCAACTGTTATTTGCTCACGAATATCGCGCAAATGGCGCCTTAATTCCTTCCTCATTTCATCTAATGCATCCGATCTTTCTAAACCTAATTTCTTGAGTAAATCAAGAGCCTTATCTTGAGGTCCTAAACTCCAGCTGTCTCAATAGGAAATTCTCCTGTTTTAGCCATCTCCGTGTCCTAAGAATCCAACGCCAAGAGAGATTTAGGAAAGGTAATATTTTCGTCCTAGAGGTCCACCAAGGGCTTTTTGGTTACGTTAAAGGATGGATTGTGTTAAGGTAAATGACAAGGGACGAACAGTGGAACAGTGAAAAACTAAACTAAACCTAACTGCTATTGCTAAATTTAAAAAATCACGCTCTGCTACCATTTTGAAACATACCCGTGGATTAGAAAGTCACTTATTTCGTAACGCATTTTAATTTTCATAATTCCCCCAGAAGACAAAAAAGAATTGGTGTGCTTAAGACCACACGGGAGAAGTGTAAACTTCTATGGCGATATTCTAATAAATATAATATATATAAAAAATAAATCCACCACTAGAAATCGATACGTGGGACGACGTCTCTAACCGCTACACCATCTTACTCTGTTACAGAGAGAGCGTTCTCTTGAGTTAAGATTCGGCATGCTAAGCGTGACGTGAGAAAAAGAGTGTGACTCCCAGAATCGATTTTCCGCCTGCCGAATTTTCTGTGCGTGGTGCGCCTATAGAAGTTAACACTTCAAAAATATTAAAGAATAATACTTACATACAGAGATGCACACAGCGTATAAACGGGGACGAGCAATGTCATCACACACAATTTAAAATAAACTAGTTCACATTGGGTCTGGCGTCCGTATGAGAGAGAACTTCGCCCTAAGATGACCACGAAAATTCCCTCCGGCGATGAGCCAGGAAAATCCTCTCTCCACCAGTGCCTCCTACGGGGCACTCGGAACAATTTCGCTGACCTTCAACAGTGCCGCATTGAGGAACAAATGGCACACGTTCCCACGACCTTTTTACACCAAACCCAAAAATCTGCCTTCTGCGGTGATAGCTACGAAGAAAATAAAAGTATACGGATGGTTTTAAACAAAATAGAACTACCTCATTTCATTATGTTTACTAATTTTTTAAATGGCTCCTAATGAATATGAATTTCCTCTTTTTATTTAGCTAAAAAGTGTACCCTTCTCCATTTCGGATTGACTTATTTGATTATCGGGTGAAAACACATACGAAACATTTGCGACGGTATATCCAAGAAACTGATAACAAGTGGGAAGTGGGAAGGTACTCGAACGAAATACTGAAAGAGAGATGCTAGCTTGATCTGAGTAAGCCACATATTGAGTATGCCACGGGCATCTGAGACCCGGTGGGGTAAGACTTAATTGGTGTAATTAAAAAAATACTCGGAAAGTCGCACGCTTCGATGAAGACTGCTGCGAGCGAACAGAGAGTACCACACAGTTAATGGAAGGACTAGGTTTGGAACAAGATACTCGGAGGTTACACTCTAGGCTTGAAATTTTCAGACAAGGCAAGTTTCTGTACGACAGAGAGGATATTGTTTTACTCCCACTCCACATCTCTAGGACTGGAAGATGTGACAAAAAATGAGAGATACACTATCGAGTTGATATGAACAAAAATTCTCGTCCTTTCCATTTACTCAGAAAGAATAAACCCTCCCAGAATTGCAATAATTGATGGAACAACAGTATATCTTCTGTGCTCGTCTACCAGAATATGAATAGCATGTATCCAAATCACCATCGTGAACAAAATCAAGGGCTGATAGGGTTCCTATTGGGACGGAGTTGTTACATTCGGAGCTGTCACGAAAATACCTTGCCACATCCCATCTCTACACTCTGGAAAGGCCATCCACCCTGATGAGTCATTGTCGCTTTCGAAGCACTGCCGCGCCGCCGGCAAAGAGTAGAGGTAAAAGAGAGGATTGGGAATTTGCATTGGAGTGGATTCGACCGCACGATTGCCCGAACCAAACGAATCGACCCTGTTCTGCCTCGATTCCTGGGTAATTCCCTCGTGAAATCTTCCCGATTTATGGCATGCTTTGGACGGAACACCGTTTCCACGGAGATGCCCAGGCATATCAGTCGATGCAATAAGTTATTAATAAACATCCTTTTTCGACTCATTACGAGGAGTCGGGGAAGGTCGACTGCTCATGCGGGGGTGTCTTCTCTTCTGCCAAGGGCATCGCGGCAGTGGCGGCAAAGAGCAAAGGGCCTGTGCCTTGTGGGGGCGAGCTGGGAGGATGCGGTCCTTGGCGGGGGAGTAGAAGGAGGGTTTTCGGAGGGGGGGAAGGTGGAGGGTAGTCGGGGGCCGGTGGATTTTGTGGTTGCCTTCCCCCCAATCTTCCCTCCCTCTCGCCAGCCTCACCCCTAGTCGGTAATCGTTCCACTTTCGCTATCTTGAAACGGCTCGAATAAGACATGGGTTTAGAAAATGAGAAAAGCAAAGGTCGGAATAGGCTATTTTTTTAAATATATGTTCAGGGGAACTTTTTTTACCGACTCCAATGTATTGCGGTGGGAAAGATCAAAATTTCATGATGTAGGAAATAGAAAACTAAACTGAGATGTTTGCAATTGTTTAATTCCTTCATTCAACGAGGTGCAACGGTATCAATTACAGTTATAGTTTGAAATAGCCAACTAGACTAGGCACTCATGATTATTTTTTGCTCTCACAAATCATTCATTTAGGATCTCTGCCAATGACGATAGCCACATGTAGTGATTGATTACTACTTTGTGGATAGGCATGAGCTCATGGTGTCGTGTTCCATTGCAGAATACTGTGCTGAATTATTTACGCTTGATTGATACATTTGAAGGTATTTTCAAGCTTTATTACTGGTATTATTCTACCATTGTTTTAAAATCATTATTATTTTCTTTACAAATTAATTAATAATAAAAAATTAATACTTCTCAATGCGAGCAGTTAATAGAGAAAATAAGTCATATTTTTCTTGGCATTTTTACAATGATTAGTGAACTTAGTGCATGGACAGGCTATCATTTACAGGCAAATAGAAAATCAGGGATAGCAGTACTCTGGTCACGATTGAGGAGTAGGTACTTCATTTCAGAAGCCCTTATGATGAAGCACGAGTCGTTCTTCGAAACGTTGGCAGATGTGGAGCCTCTAAATCGGTTGAACACCCCATAAACCTTCCTTCAGAAGTACTTTAACCTATAGAGTACTAGCAGAAATGCCCATTGATTCTCAATAGGAGAGATAACAGTAAGTAATAATAAAGTAGTTCTATTCATACGGAAAATAATCTGACTTCTCATTCCTAATCTTAGTTTTTGTTATAGAGTGGAAATTGCCCATTTTTTCACTTAACGATGCATAGTATTAAGTTATTTACAGATAATGTTTAATTTTAAAACATGTAAACTACAAATGCATTCCTGGTTTGCGAGGGGGGCGTGGAGAAGATAATAAAGTTCCAGAATGTTTTCCCTAAGTAAGTTTGAGCAAGATTTTTTTTCAGTAACAATAGAGACCACATTCGAATTGTTAAACGAAATAAAGCAGCTGAAAGAATATTTACGTGCCTACATATTTTAATATTGTGCCTGACGCTCCTCCGGGGCTTCTGAAGCAGGTTGAACAATGTATTTCACAGCGTCCTACGTTGTTCTCGTTCTTGAGATTTGTTTTTCTGCAAAGGGGACATTACCCATTCCTTAGCAGAGTTTTGAGAAAGGTTACTTTCTTTTTCTTAGGTATACTTGTTGTTTACTGGAAATATTACTAATAAAATAACTATGATTAAAATATTAATTTATCCAATTTTTTCTAAAGGGAACTTTAAAAAGTCTTAAGTCATGCCTTTAAGTCACCTCTACTAACAACAACAATCTTCCGTGCAAAATAAATATTTACTTAGCAACAATATACCCTTATCCCTTGTTTCCAAAAGAGAACTTATAATGTATCAAACATGATCGTAATCTTGAAATGGAGAAAGTTTTCAAAACGGCAATAAGCCTATGTTTGAACCAGGTATATTAGCTATCAATGTGCATGCATAATTTCATCTTACTCGGTTCATTGGTTTTTGCGTGATTGAGTAATAGATGCCAAAAAACAAATAAACCGTTACGTTTCTATATATTAGTATGCCCTCACTAGTTCACTTATTTTGGTCCACAGGTGTGGACCGTTGACTTACCCATACTCCCGTCCCCACCCCTTCACATGGTCATAAACACGGAAGAAAGGAATGGGCCCCAGATTACCGACCCGCTCCTTTGTCGTTCCCGCACCGACAAAGCAAAAATGCCGAAGTAGGAAGGCAGACTTAAAAAAAATAAATATCCAAACTAACCCAGTTCAGATTCATCTTAATGTTTTTGAACCTCTACCCCCAGTTTTTCCGGTTCCATTGGCAGGGTCGTAGAATTAGTATT
The DNA here is from genome assembly GCA_963573305.1 of Pyrrhosoma nymphula. Classification (NCBI taxonomy): domain Eukaryota; kingdom Metazoa; phylum Arthropoda; class Insecta; order Odonata; family Coenagrionidae; genus Pyrrhosoma; species Pyrrhosoma nymphula. Next base: position 94,821,571 of record OY754332.1, on the reverse strand, counting down.
ATTTATACATTTTCCCACTAGATAACGTATTTCTCAGGGAAAATTATCGTTTTTAGGTAAATATTTCGTCAGGTAATTTAGGAATAAGGCATAAATTTAGGTACACATAATCATAAGGGTAGATTGAACTTTTTCGAATACATATTTCCATAATTGAACGAACACAATTTTGTTTTTTCCACAATCTTATCTTCCTCTAGACGACCGGTCTCAACTGTTACGCCATCATTAGGTGGAATACCATACACATGATAAATGTATGGTATTGCACCTGATACCGGCTTTGTAGCCAAAATTGGTCATCAAAGGGAAAATAAAACTGTGGAAAATTCGAAGTTTTGTTCATTCAATGAAAGCCCACGTTTTTTTCTGTATAATGTAGCTGCATGTATTTGATGCTCTGTATTCACCGATAATTAACCCAGGAATAAGGAGTACGTACTTATATTTATCAGAACTTGATGTAAGTTGAAGGAACCGTCAAATATAAATCAAGCATGATCTAGCACAGATGATCATAAAAGGGGTTATAAAAACGCGTAAAATAATGCTGGTGAGCACTGCACGAATGATTAAGCACTTGAGATTGTCAATTGCTTTCAGAAATTCGACGAACAGGATTTCCGGAAAAAGAAACTCCTGCGTTGTATTTTCTCTCCCTGAATATTTCGTCAGCCTACATCGACATCTTGCTTGCTTTGACTGCTCCTCTATAATAGGTACACTTCCTAGTCTTTGTGTGTATATGTGCATACAACTGGCTCAAAATAGCGTTACAGCGTTAAAAAATCTAGTGTTTTCTTTAGAAAATATCGTCTTTTATCCACGATAAGAAGCGTAGAATTGCATAGTGTACTACTTAAGACTTCAATTGGTGAAAGTCCCATTTACTAAATTATATCAATTTACATGAGGAAAATTGATTTATAGTAGTAGTTTTCCAAAACTAGATAACATTTCTGCGTATAGTTCCGTTTTTCTTGTATTTTAGTGACTTCTAATTGAAATTTATTTTCAGGTAGAAACAAAACACAAAATGTAAAAAAAATTACGTGACCCGGGTTTCAAAGCTTGAGCATCATCTTTAGGAGATTTGCAAATGCGCAGCTGCTCCCTTGTATGCTAACATAAGCAGTAATCGGGTGGGTGGAAGTACAGAAATGAAATAGTGTAAATTCTTCTCGGGATTTCCACCGGGTTAAATTGGAAAAAAAGTAACCACGCTTCGACGGACGACTCGTCCATCATCTTCAAGGTAAATGTCTTTGAATTAAAGCACGGCAAGCTATAAAGCTTACGAACACCTTTATAGCTGACAGAAAGATTTATAGCTTTACTTCACTTAAATGCCGTACTTCATTTCAAGACATTTACCCTGAAGGTGATGGACGAGTAGTCCGTCGAAACGTTGGTACATTTTGCCAATTTAACCCTGTGGAAATCCCGAGAAGAGTATACACTACGGATTCGCCGGGAAAGAATTAAATCTTTATTCCAAATAGGAAAGAAATATTTGGATGAGAAAGATTTGGGGAAAGTTAAACTTACAACAGACGAGAGGATGATAGAATTGACTAGGAACTGCAATTCATTTTGGAGATTACCTCTGAGATCACGATTCCTTTTCAATATTTCGAGCTGTTTTAAAGCATTGATTTCACGTCGATTATTGGTAAAATGAAACACTTTCACTTTAAAATCATCCTGATGGTCACAGCTTTAAAAGGTGTTTCGCGAAGTTTCTCATCTCGTCGTCATTTTTTTTAAAAGCACTACCAAAAGGAACACCCGTTTCATGTAGTGTTTTGACATTCTATGGTTTTTGAAAGTTTCCACCTGAAACTAAATTTAGTGATGGAATGCCACATAGTTTAAGGTGAATGATTAAAATATATTTTGCTAATTTTCTAAACATGACGAAAAACCCTTATAGCTGTGACCATAGTTCCATTTTCTTCATAGCATCATATGAAAAAATACGCTCTAAACCAGTGGTTCCCAAAGTGTGCGCTACCGCCCCCTGGAGGGCTATGCTTTAATTAATTGGGGCGAAAAGAAACAAGGGGAAGGTGGTGGGGGCAGGCAGGCAGGGGAGGCATGACCGAATGGTACCATATACATTCATGCCCTGGGATGAATAAACTATTTATCCATTTGATTATAAATAAACCAGTTTAACTATAAATGTTTCAACTTTATTTTTATGGTCCTCCCAATTTGGTCATATTAATTTAAAACTTTCGGGGGGCGTTGGGTATAGGTTTTTGAAACCATGAGGTCTCGAAAAAATATGGCAAAAACTGCTCTAAACGTTTTCCATGCGTCTTCACCTCCATCCACATCGTCTCTCTCCCGTTCGGTTTGCTTAGCCTGCCACCAGGGGTTGCCTCGGTAGGTTAAGACCGTCGTCCCAACCACGGTCGTGGTGAAGAGAAGAGGTCCCAACTCATCGTGGGGGATCCATACCCCTTCCGTGTCTTTTATTTTACGACCCACGGGCCACCGAAGAGTATACGCGCCGAACACGCCTGGGGAGCGTGCAACTTTGGTGGAGTCAGTTCTCCGGGCTCATGGGGGTCGTAAACGTGTTGCGGCCCGCGTGTGGGGGCGCTCAGCAGACGCCCGTGTGTAATGACACATTTCGGGGTCCACCTATCGGCGTGAGTGCGGCCCACGGTCGGCGTGGTGTTTTAATGGAGAGGAGAGCGAGTAATGGGCTCGTCTCAGCATGCTTTCGACCGTTGGCGGGGAAAGGCGCGAGTTGGGGCACTCGAATGTCGCCAAATTTAAAACAAATATTGACAACTTTTCAATTTTTCTCCTCGAAATATATACTAAAAAATTATAATTTATTACACTATCGTCGTTTGAATCTATCGAATTCTGAACTGTTTAACGGTTAAGCGCTCTATTTCAAGTTTTGAGAGATTAGTTGATCACACAAATTGTTCAATTTGTTTGTTGTTCTGTGAACTCAAATATCTAATTTTCCTTAAATGGAAAACTTTCAATTTCTCACAGTTAATTTTCCTCTCATTGCAGTTATTAATGACTTATCCGAATACATTTTCTTCTTCTCATTACAGCTGTTTCGTGAATGATTTTAGTGGTCTTAAGGACTCGAAACTTTTTGTTCCACTTCTTGAAAAAGTAACCGTTAGGTCATGGAAAAGGGCTAAAATGAGGCAGTAGCAGAATATTTTAGAGTATAAACATGGAAATTTCCGAGAATAATAAGAAAAATGTATGCGTTAAAAATTAGACGGGAATTCAGAGAACAGTCTGCAAAGTTTAAGAAAAAAATCGAATAGTTTTGGTTTGCTTTGAGTCTGCAAGTAATGTAATAGAAAAAACTGATCAGCTGAGTGAACAATCCGTGAGTCAAAAATATGTGAAAATGTTATTTTCTTCTTTTTCAAGGTGATTTCGTCTCATTCGAAGTATATTTTTTCGTGTAGACCGCTCTAGTTCATAAATTTAGATCTGAAATATATTTATAAAACAAGTAAGAAACTGGTTTAAATGGTTTTCTTATCGCTATCGACGCCGTTTATTTTGCTCACTGCGGTGTACTCGGCAAGTAATTTGATGTACCTTTTACTGATAGGTATTGTCACTAGATCTGCAATTCAGTACCTATCACCTAAAATTCGCATTTACGAATCTTTGTGGCTCATCTGATTCTTTCTCCTGATTCATTCTGGTACATTCTCTCCGCTTGTTAGTTCAATCGCATTTTATATTACAATCTTATCTTATGTGTACTTAAATACTTAAAAACTCACATGCCTCGTTTGTTTAATTCATTCTTAAAAACATTAGTCATTCAGTAATCGGAATACAACTTTTTGCCATTCAAGTTTCACATTTTTACCACTCCGTATTCTAAGGCTTATCAGAATATCGTGGGAACGTGTCACCCAGCATTTCGCCATTCTCATTTCCAGTCAAGTCTTTTTCCTTTTTCCCTAGGTCATAGACGTGACCTATGAGAGGCCACCTTCGCTCCAATTGCCTTCGCACTTTATCACTGAATAATGAGTGGAAATGACTTCCGCAATGGTGAATTTACGGTCAATCCTACAAGTGGCATTTTGTGGGAAATCGACCTCACTTCCTGGGGAATCAAGTCTTTCGGTAAACAACGTTTCGCAACTCGAAAAAAATAGCGGTTCTTGTATAACGCCTCACTCCTATAAATATATCTCTCCCTCCCCTAAGATGGAAGTCCTTCTCCTTAAGAGGATTGCTTCTTATTTGCGAGCATGACCGGCCACGAGGACGGTCTCCAGCCATGAATTCACAGCAGCCCCACGAACGTTAACAAGGGTTATGATGCGAGCCGGTACTCGGCAAGGGCCCCGAGGGCGCATATGACCTCTGAGCGGCGTCTGGCTGGAAAAGGGCCGAGGGACGGATAGGGGAAAGGACGATGGAGAAGCTCTCGCCGTGAACGTTTGACGGGGCTCGTGGTGACAGAAAACTTAGGTCAGTGCCGGGAATACATTAAAACGAGTCAGTAAAAGCGATGAGACTCAATTTAAAACGTCAACACGATTAGTTTTTTTACTCCCGGGGAACCAGCGTCCAAACACACTTTTAAGAGTATCGCTCCGTTCCATTCTCTCTCCCTCTACCGTCCCCCGCCCCCCATCAACCTAACCCCCCCCCCCCCCGCACTCCGTAAAAACATTAATTTTATGGCGACCGTGAAGCGTTCACCCACCGCCGGCGAGTTGTCTAATTAAAACTTCTTCGGGCCATGGATCGTATTTCTGGGACTGAGGCCTCAGCGGCCGGAACGGAGAGCCTGTCACAAGTAGGGCCCCGTAGTATCCCCGAAGCCCCAAGGTTATCCAAGTAATTTGGTCCACGGGGTCCATTCCCCATATATAACGTCCAAAGGATTGTGTCTGCGGAAAAAAAAGATGAGCGTTACCAAATGGACATTAATTTCGTTAACATGCCTGTCACTCAAAGCCACCCGTAGGCGTAATTTTTTTCTCTCTTTCTCCTTTGACGTGTTGCTCTCCGCTCCCCATCATTGGATTTTCATTCCGGGTTCCGTGAGGTGGTGATGTTAATTTTATTCCGGAGACAAAGGAAATGATCCTTTCCTCTCTATTCCTCTTGTAGAACGGGTGAAATTAGATTCCCCCGTCACTTGATCCTTCATGTTCGTGACGGGAACGGCCTTTTCATTAAATTATTGCAGAGTCCGTTTAACGGAGCGGCGAGGAAAACGTAAGTGCAGTTGGCCGTAAAAGCAATGATAACTAGGCAATTATCAAGACCGTGCGCAATGATTCTCAGTCGTGCTCTTAAGGGAACTCAGATACGAAAAACGGTGTCCTCTCCTTCATCGTCCTCCAAGCGATCACAGGAATAAGATAAAGGAAATTGACCGCAGAACCAATATATTTGAAATGTATTTTTTCCCACGTACAATAAGGGATCATAATAGTTGCTATAGATCTATTATATGAAACTCCCACCTTCAATACGTAGATTAGAATTTACACTTGTGATTAATAACATAACATCATTACTAACACTTCACACTGCTTAATATGACCAGCATTATTTTATTTTCCTCTCTGCATGAAGTGGCATCTCGTAGCATTCATAAATTAACAGTATTAGTAATATTAACCACTAGATGTATCTATAGAATTGTTCTGCATGCTCATTTACGTATCACTATCCCAGTTTCTGGTTGGATTGCGCACTGTTCTTCTGACTGCTTTTTGGCCTGCGCCTATGGGGGGGGGGGGGGGGGGGGAACTTGCGAGGTTCTGATTTGTGCTGGGACGAGTGCTGCATGCCTGGTGTGGAATCACGCCGTGTCACACACCCTAGTGGTGGCTTGCACGGTACTTCGTAAATGTAGAGGTAGATGGTATTAGTAATGTTCCAAAATCCACATGGTAATTTTAGATCGCTAAGAGATACTTCGGGTATTGGACCCAAACTACCCAATTTTGTTGGAAATCCCAGCAGCCTGCATCAGTATTCTAAGGAAAGTATTGCATTCGGCTTATACATTTGACATTATGTCGGTATGGGATTTAGTTCTTTAGACAGCTGTGGAAATCTACCGTTATAACTCCGCAAATAATGATTAATATGATATTTTCATCTCATAAGTTAGTCTTCCGGAGACATCAGATGTGTCTAGGTTCATAAAAAGGCTGGGAACGGACATTTAACTATCATGACCCTTCTTAAGCTATGTGATACGAGAGTGGAACTAATATCTCTGTGTCTGCTTCCATTTTATATAAATATTTTCATGAGTTATAAAATGTTATAATTGGTCACGTTTTGTCTCAGAGACGTAGTCAATAGGATTATTTAAATTTTGTGAGTATAATGAGCATCTTACTGCGTAAATTCCTTAGAGGTTGATGCAAAATTATCAAAATCTCTTAAGCTAACTAAATCAAGCAGTATTGCAGTTTCGAGCTTTGTGTAGTCCCGCAAATAATACCCTTTCCTCAATCATTATACTTTCATTGAATTCTTTGTTGTGAAGTGTTCGTTTTTCAACCAGAATTCACCGGTTCTAACTTTATTAGTGGAATCGAAATAATTTCTCAGCTACCTATCCATCTGCACTCGGGTGAGGGCTCAGACCACGTTTCATTTCTGGTATCGAAGATAGTAGATGGCGTTTTGACGCACGAATGATAAGCCTGTTTTTAATGTAAAACATTATCCTCATAACATTGTTATCACTCGAAATTTGTCCATAAAGGTACTGGATAACGCAGCGTATTTGGAAAAAAATGACAAATTTGAATTTTTCTGCGTAAATCATTGCGTAATCACAATGCTTCCGCTATTACCTATCACTAAATGTTTCGAAGTATCGACTGCACTACTGATCAATTCAATATTGCGCATTTTAATAGATTTTATACTTGCTTGTGCTATCGCACCGTATGATTTCATCTATTCTCTTCTTTAATCTTTGGTTCCTGGTATTACGGATTTGGTCTGCGCATCCTGATAGTGTCCACATCGACTCGATTTATTTGGCATATCCGTTATGTCGGACGCCTTACTCCCACTCGTTGGCAGACTCAAGCTCTCTTCTCGCCCGTACAATACAACATCTGTCGAAATGTATCGAGAAGAAGCATGCTAATGAGAGCGGACGTCATAAAACAGGCCAAAAGTTTAAAGAAGGCCACTTCTCTCTCTATCTCTCAGAGCTCTGGAATCGTCCAATTCACCGTGCGTGATTTTTATTGCCGTTCGTATATTTATAGCCGTTCGCGCGAAGGAGTATTCGTGTTTTACGCTCCGTGAGGCGATGAGTCCGACGCTGTTGTAAATAAGGCTCGAAGTCTCTCCCAAGTCTTCCGTCGGCCGTTCGTGTCGTCGCCAAATCGCCCGAAGGTGTTCGGTCCAGTCGTTCCCCTTCCCGTTCGACATCGCCATCTTTAAGCGGTCTTCGGCTATAAGCACTCGTATTCGACCCACTGAGGACCATAGCCGGAAAAAACCTACAGACTCCGGAGTAGGAGGGGAATCATCTATTCTATGAACATACGTCTGAAGTTGGCACAAGGCTTGTGCAGATGAATTGGCAGTTTTACGGCCCCTACAATGGAGAGAGACTATCAAAGAAGTACAGAATGCACAAAGACTAGCGCTTCCAATGACCACTCAAGAAGACATTGTGTGGTCTAATCAGGTGCGTCTACCGGGAGAGCAAAGTCGTGACAATGTTGAATTCGTTACATTTATCTACCAGACCAGACCTTTATTATGTTTTGTGACAGCTGTACAATTAAGTAAAGTACTTGCACTAAAGTATGAGGCGTCACGTGATAGATTCGCACGCTGATAGACGTTCAATACTTCGAACCGACCATGGTGAATTTACTACCATCCGAGGTTTGGAATACATTGTCAAAAAATGAAGTATGAACATTTAACATACGATTACGGAATAATCTTAATAATGACTATACCAAGCACAACATTAATATGGGCAGTTAATAAATTTATTATACAACTGTGGAAGCATTTTATTTCATGTAGTACTTACTGACTAGGTCTTGCTAAATAAAAATACTTGTTACCTTTTCCCTGAGTATTTCTAGTGCTCCACCCCTTCGTAACTCATAAATGCTCAATGTTTAAGAAGTAATGAAAGTGCGGGCCCTGGCTCGCGTTTTATCTTCGACCGTCGTATATATTACTACACTCATTTGTCATTGCTTGTCAAAAGAATTCTTCTTAATCCCGGCTTTAAACGCTCGGCCCTTGGTGCTATAGGACTATTTGTTTTGGAACTAGAGAACTGTTATGATGACATTGATGTTCCCTAGGATCTGATCCTAGCTGTATTTAAATAATGTTGACTATCGAGCGTTATTGATGTTACTATACAAAATAACTATACTACGCAGTTTCTCGATTGCCCGTTCTCGTTTTCGCTGAAAATTCTTACCTCATTACATCAATTCTTCAATCAATTACATATTGTATTTTCCCACGAATAAATAGGTAAAATTAAAATTTAGGTTTCGATGTCACATCAGGTAATTACGATGTAGTAACCTTAATATTTCTTCAATGCTATTGTTGAAATACCTCATGTTAACGCCGGAATCTTGTGAGTTTTTTAACTCCTTCAGCCGCGAGGAGCGCAAGTCATAGATAACTCTATATTTATGAAAACTACATTACATACGGACAAATGCTTGCACTAGAACTTGCAGTGTAGCGTTGGTACAGTCTAATGATTACATACTACTTTTCACAAGACGTCGCTCGAATTCGTTTCTTTTAATACGGTGTCCTGGATTCCAAAAGTAGCAAAAACTCAACTGATAAGCTTAAATCAACCACAGGCTACCGATGCTAATGCTTATTGCGGTTTACTTCCTTTCCGGAATGGCTTTTATGCGGTTTCGGACGCCCGCATTCCTTTCACCGCTTGCAAAAATGGACGTGGACGAGAACCCTGTGGCGGCGAGGTTGTTTTTTCCCCCATGGTGTTAAAATTCATAAGGGGTTCAACTCCCTCCGGCCAAACAGCTCGCTCGGGAATCTGCAAAAATGCGCCCGGGAACACACATTAGGGACATTATTACCCTTGTCAAGTACGACCGCTGCTGTGCTGAGTGTGTAGTCATTACTACCCATCCTATTGTGAAACTCTGCTTTAACACCAGTAACTCTAGTTGAATATTCCCTCGTAGGACACAATGGTATTGAGGGGTGAAAGATACGGAAAACACTTTCCATTTTGACGGGGGGTCGCATTGTGTCTACCCTCGCGTTTGTCCCGGTTCAAGTGTGTCCCGGACTGAGCGGGTGGCCCAGGGCGGCCATCGTGTTGCTCTCAAGTCTCATATCCCTGCTCCATTTGGTTTCAGCGAGCTTGTCCCACCCTGGAGGGAAAAAGGGGCGGCGTCCACAAGGCTTTGTAAGTTGTGTCAACACGGGCACGTCCACTCAAGTTGGAAGGCCCGGGAATGGGGGCCGGGTGTTCCCCTGCGGTCCACAAGTGGCTGGCCGCCTGCCGTGGGGGTCTCGTCCCCACTCCCTCAAGTGAGCAATTGGAGGGGAGTTTTCCCGGCTGAGGTCGGCACCAGAATGGGGGTGGCCGGGGACCCACCGCCGAGACCGACAAAGACCCACGGGGTGGTGGAAAGGTTGCGAGGGGTGCATGGTGCTGGAAATGGGTCCTCCTATTATTACCCCCCTCCCCCGCACACACCTTTTTTTTCATTCCAACCTGCCTACCCCGTGCCTTGGCGATCCCAGGACTTTAACACCTCGCTAATCAGGAGAGCAAGAACACTCCATTATTGGTTTTTCTTCTCTCTGCGTATCTTAAAAAAAAATATTCCCCACCAACCGTGCCCCCCCCCTGCTTATCCTGGCATTTTAGCGCCACTCTGACGACTTCTACTCCCCTTCCCCACAACGTTTCCCACAATCCCCCGCACGAACGTCTTCTCGAGAGAGGTGTGAACAAAAAGATATGGTCCATGAGTCGGAGGAGGGGAGAAACGAGGGGGTTTCGTCGCCTCTGCCGCGTGCTATGGCGGAGAAACGTTCCCGTGTCTGGGTCCTCACGGAGTAGTGATGTGCGGGAGAGGGAAGGCGTCTCGCACCTTCCCATGAGCCAACGCGCGCGGCTCAGCCTCCCGTCTTCCCCTTCCCCCCTCGCCGTGGTCCCGAAGTGTGAGCGGTGACTCGGAGTATTCATTAACGCTCTAGTTGAGAATGGGACGTGAAAAGAATGCGGGGAGGTGCGTGGGGGGAGGTGCCGTCCGCACCACGTGGGAAACATGATGGAGGGCCTTTATTAGGAAGACCACCACTTCACGGCCGGGGCAGTTTAGGGTGCCCTCTCCCGCGATTCTCAAACCATCACACCCGCAGCACGTGATAACACATACGCGTGACGTATATAGTGGGGTTATAGCCATGAGGGAGCCGGTGTCGAAGTTTTTCGGTCTCCGGCGAAGAAACCAGCGATGGTGAACGTGCGGCTACGTGGCGGTTTATGACAAGCGTGACCTAAGTAGGCGACCGTGGAGACGCACCGTTAGGAATGAAAAATCTTGATGACATTATGATGTAAAACCTCACTTCCTTTCAGTTGCTTTATTTCTCGCATCAAGTGTTAAAGTATGCGTGCAGAAACGAAGCGAAAACTAAAGCCATCACGTAGAGGATCATTACCGAACCAAAATATTTAAGGCAAACGTTCAAGTTTATCTAAGGGCCGTTTTATACACGAGGCACTTCACTGCACAGTCTCATGTATGGGTGGATGTATAGTGAAAATTGCATCGTGTTAAGTGGGGATTTGCTATAATGACTGCGTAAATGCATGGAGGAAGGGAAGGGAAGGAAATAATAGCTCCTGCTCTTATTTCGTGCACGCGTTGTCGCAATTTCTACTCATCAAACTGCGCAAATACGAGTACCTCGTAAGTGCTTTGTGTGAAACGACGCTAACATGTGACTTTAGCGAAGAAACCAGTGATGGTGGACGCGCGGACTACATGGCGGTTTATCACGTGCGTGACTAAAGCATGCGACCGTATTGACGCTCCCCTAGGAATTAAAATACTGATGGGTATAATGATGTCAAAAGTCCTCCAGCGGATCTCATCTTCGCAAAAGTGATTAATTCCGCACGTGTTATGACAAAAGGGGAAAATAAACCAATCATTCAAAGGATCCATGCCGATTCAACGACAAACATGCAGGTTCTTCTAATGTTTAAACGCGGGCATGCATGCTTATGTTTCCCGAAGAACCTACTTAAAAATCTGCCAACTGTAACAAATGAGGTTCTTTCCGTGCATTTTATTACGTGTATAACAAACAATTCTAGAAAACGCAGAAGTGCCTGCCTCAAAACTTTACCATCACTCTCGTAACTCAAATGAGAACTAACGCGAATATGATATAAGATGTATGTAAATGCTTGTATCCAGATTAGTGATCTTGAGCATCAAATTAATCGGATTTTTGAATCATACACCTTTAGATAAGGCCTTTAGTCAATTAAGCCCGTCTCCGTGCTACTCGAATCACGTATAGAGTAAGCATGGCATCTCTCTACTGAGAGTTCGAATTGCAGAAGTAGGAGTAACTTTATGGTTTCTGTGACAAAAAAATAATTAGTGGAAGTGTTTGCGTTGAACATGATATTAAAGTCTCTCTGAAAGAGATGATTGTTTACAGAGTATTTAAAGTTCATACATCGACATTGGGCAGTTTTGGCCTTTAAAACGTAACAACTATTTGCATTTTAATTTAAAATGTTTGAATATCACATGCAATAAACACGACTTTTTCATCAGTCTGATGTGTAGGTGTAGGAAAGAGCAAGTTACTCACTTTGAAAATCAAGCAACGTATTTAACCACAGTACTGGGGAAAATGTTTTTAATGTAGGTAATTAATTTTAATAAAATGCTTCTTCTTAATTTTTTAAATAAAAATTCAGTTTCTTCCAGAGGAAATCAAAGTTACCGCTCATGTGACGGCAAAAAGAGTTATTTGACGCGGATTCTTAAAATTTGTTAAGTAGCCCATTGCCGCTGGGCTACTTTTCGACGCTCCAGAGTGGATGAAAAGAAGCACTTGGTACTTTTCCGATCTTGTTTTCTGTCGATACGATCAATTACGACCTTTATTGAGTCACTATCAACGTTACTTTAACCTCCTTGATATTGGGGCAATATCCCGCACAGCACGGGGAGAAATATACTCGTGTACTCTCGGTCGATATATGGGGTAAGGGATAATTCCAAAATTAGCCCTTTTTTACACGCGTTCTTTCAGTGTAAATTTTGGTCCAAATTATCTGAGTGGACTTCTGTATTTTATAGAATTTAATTAATGTACAAAATGCCACTTTGCCTTTTTCACATTTCCATGGGAATAACTGCTTATTAAAGACGAGCTATTCCTATTTTTCCGTTACGAAGAGATATCTCTGTTATAACATATGTTACTTCAATATGCATCGACCTAAGAACTTTGTCTATTCGGTATACCAGGATTCACGATTATCAGGATTATAATCCTGATAATTATATATATCAAGATTATAATCCTGATAATCGTAAAAACCTTATTTGTACACAATGGGTGGATATATTTTTTACATAAAACGATTATTTTTCCAAGCGATAAATACTTCCTTTTTTGATCATACGTTGCATTTTGGTACAATTGTAACCAGCCAGAAATAAAATCATGTTCCACGATAATATTATCTGTTTTCGTATGATTCTGACAGCCATTTTCAAGCACACGTGAATATCTGCATTAATTTCTTGGCACCAAATATTTGTAAATATGTAGCTCTCTCCAGGCCAAGCACAAATACGGAATAATTTATATTGGTCTGGCCATGAATGCGGAGGAAATAAGTTATTTGCATTACATATGATAATCTAGTATCCTGGTGGCCAAGTGGGTCAAGGCAGTAAGACCATAAGAGTCAGAGTTGTTATACACGTGATTTAAACGAAAAATGATCCGTGTGCTGTTTGGGATACATCGAAATCGATCGGATCAATAAAAAAAGTGTGGAATCTTGGCAAGAGTTTCTTTACATAATTATTAACGCTGTTAATTCCCACGAACTAAAGTCTAATTCCAGCAATATAATCCTCTTTAGTGGAATTTATTGGCTATAAGTGGACATATCTGTCAGGAGAAAACGTTAAGTACACCCAAAAAAAATGGATTAATTAACGTGATTTACGTGTGCGAAAAGCATGGGAATAAAAAATTAACTACTCGTAAGCCAGCCACATCCGTAATTGTGGTTGATGTATTGCGAAGTAGTGTATTGGTCTATGGAACCCAATCAAAGTCAGTTTTAGTAACTGCAAAATTAAAGGACAATAGTAAATAAGCAATTTTCGTGAAAGGTCAAGGCCAACTGTTGCTTGAACCATATCTAATATCCCACCTGGGGCGCGACGCTTCCTGACGAATACTACTCTAGCTCTTGCGATTAGAATATAATAGAATGGAAAAAAAGATTTATTGTCCTAGGAGCATTTTCTCCTATGGGGAAAGATTTTACATATTACCTTATATATATTACGTTCTCATAAGAAATACGATAGTAAACAAAATACAAAGCATCCAAATATTGGTCTTAATTCCTCAGAGATGAAAACGCGTTTTACAAATGATGGGAAACGAAAACGATGACGAATAATTACGGAACTTAGATGGTAACCCGGCTGCAATTTATAAAGATTTAACATGATGCAAGTAGAGGAAATTTATAACGATTTCCGTTTACCTAAGTGCGATGCGTGTATCACTTCTTCGTCAAAAATATAATTTTTCCGTAAACTAGGAATTTCTCTTCCTATTCCCTCATTTGAACGGTAGTTGTGGCCTCCATGGGTCGTTGAAGGTTCTTCGAATAGTTAGGAAGGAAGGATGCGAGTGGAGATGGGCGGAGCCTGAATGAGGACCGCGAATAATAGATCTCGCAAGCGGAACACTGCCAATCCGTGTCGCATCGGATCGGCCACTTTCGCACTCAGGAGCCGAGCAGGGTCCGCGCTGGAAACAACGGAACGGCGCTGAGACCAATAGCGGAGCTCCGTCGGTAGCATCGACCCCGATTGCACTCAATTGCGACGTCACGCCACCACCACCACTTCCCCCTCGGTCCAGGTCCTGCAGCTGCCAGGGGCGGGTTTATGCACAAGCGTCGTGGTAGGGTAAGAGTATCCCCTGCCCTGGGCAGGGAAGTGGGCGGGGTCGCTGCTCCGACGCGGTGGAGAGGGAATATAATGGGGAAGAGAGTAATTTTTCAATTTTATAATCCTAATTAATGATACATTGGAAAGAAAACATATTTTACTAGCACCAATAGTCAGATGATTTTACATCAATATCTTCCTAGAACGTCTTCCCAAAAAAATCTCCAGGTCACCCGGAGCCACTATTTTTTATAAAACAACAATTGTATAAAATTTGTGAGAAATGTTAATTGGTATCTATTGGCTTCTTCTACGAACAACATAATCATTGAAAGATTGATACCTACTTATACCGATAGTGCATTGTTCACAATACTATTGAACGCAGTTATTTTGCCAACTTTTGTACGTGAAAGATTTTTAAAAATGTTGAAGATGTGCAAATTAACAAAATATATAAAAACATGTGTCCATGAAATAAAGCAATATTTTTAGCAATGCACTTAGCTAAATTATGTATTCTTTGCCAAAGTATGTGTTCACCAGGATGCCTAGTCATGATGCTACACAAAACGCATGTTCAAAGCTAGTTTGAAGAAAATATAAAAAATGGCTTTTATCCGCCTTTTTCCGGTCCCGGGCAACTGTGAAACGTCTTGATGGCGACTGAACGTGCTCGTGCATACCATGATTGAAATATGCTTCATGAGAGCCTCAAACCCAAGATATTAACTTGTACATTACTACAACCGCCTTATTTATGTACCGTTAATGGCCTACGGAAAGACCCTCGACCGACAGGGGCTCTGCCTTGCCCTAAAAGTATCATCGGATTTTCAAAATCTGAAAATATTCAGCCAATGGCACACTTTCCGCCTGTTGAGTCTCTTTTCGGGCAAAGCATAGAATCCCACAATTCGCTACTCTACTTTTCCTGAAGGGTTATGCCTTGTCTACACTACAGAATTAACTTAAATGAATTCACTTAAGATTTATATAAAGTGTGGTCTGGTTGCTACACTTGCACTTTAAGTCGACTGAAGCGTCGTGATCGTCGATTTC
The DNA here is from genome assembly GCA_963573305.1 of Pyrrhosoma nymphula. NCBI lineage: Eukaryota > Metazoa > Arthropoda > Insecta > Odonata > Coenagrionidae > Pyrrhosoma > Pyrrhosoma nymphula. The sequence continues at coordinate 94,806,284 of OY754332.1, read as the reverse complement.
GGGAATTAGGAATACAGTGAATCTTAACAGCAGAGGATCAAGGCGAGCAAATAGTTGTGGCCACTAAACTTGTGTGTTTCAGTTCAATATAAGGATTAAATAAATTTATTTTTATATCACAATAGATTTTCAGACGACTAATCCTAAAAACTTGTCATATTAACAGACCAAATGAGAATGAGTAAACATTTTAAGAAAAGAAAAACTAAGGGCAATGTCCTAACATTTTATCCTGGACAGTTTCAGGGAAATAATTGATGTTTGGCGATAAAAAATAGCTATTAGGAGTCAAATATAATTCCTGTTTTGTCAATTACTTTTAGGTACGGTTAAAAAAGCTATAAGAAGTCAAATATATAATTCCTTTTTTTGTCTTCTACATTTTAGGCACGACTAAAAATATTACTTTCTAAAATCATGAATTGGAAACATACCAAAGAGCCTTAGGTTTCACTTACTGCAATTTGAACAAATCAATATGATTGAAAGGCACAATGTTAGGTTCCACATGAAATTTTATTTATGGGGGTTGATAAGCCCTGTGACTTCATACCCCTTCACTTAACATGAGCATTAAAACATATAAAAATCAAAAATTCCAACAAACAGAAATAATTCTTTTGGATAATTTTACCCACTTTAATCTAATTATATCAACATCGCCACAAAATATAACTTTAAACAATATACCGGGTACATTATAAAACTCCCTATATTTACCAATACACCGCAATCTATGAAAATTACACTATCCCCCAAACGTAAAAAAATATAACTGCTTCCCCTTACGCACAAAGTTACCAGTTATAAAGTTATTCCTGCATGAAATCTCCGAAATTACAATAAAAAAACCTATACATTCCCTATAATACTTGAAGAACGCAAACTGTGTGGAAATAGTTGACTTAAGTAAGGTTCTAAAGTAACTTAAGTGGAAGTGTCCTTAAATGAAGCTGCTGACACCTACACTGCCACCTTAAAGGAACTTCTCACGTAAGTTCTCAATTAAGGTACTAGTGTAGACCCAGCATTAGTTGTACACCCAGGAAATAGGTTTAAAACTAAAAATGCTGTTGTTACCGTTGAACATGTACGTGATTGGGCATCCTACGTTACTTGCGAAACATGTTCGACCGCAAAAAAATATGCCGCAGACGAGCCTCGAACCCAACACAACCCCTTGTGAACAAGAGCATACGCCTCAACCCACACGGCCACAGCGGTGATTGATACAATTGGAGTAATAAAAAGAATTTACGTGAAACGAAATTCTACAGTAGCTATTAACTCGCGAACCCAGGCCTATGATAGTGAAAGCCGTGACCCTTTACCTACACTATCTCTCCAGTTTCAGAAAAAATTTGCGTCGCTAGCGTCCTCAACATAGTTCTGGCGATGTCTCCTTTGAGAAGCTTAAAAGCAAACTGAACGTTATTAGGAAGAAGTTTCATGTCCAGCAGCTATGAAGAGGTAAAAGCACATAGCCACTAAGAATATACTGTGATACAGGAAAGTCATGATTATTCAAAAGAATACTTCCTGCAAATTATATGTTGTTCGTCTAACGGCTGGATACATGAGCAAGCAAAATCTATCACAAATTAGCCGGCCTTAACAACGTTCAGGAATACAAAAAAATATTTTGTTTACGTTTGTAACTGACGCAAATATTAAAGCCAAGATCCGTTTCACTTAGCTAAAACATCAATGATGTGTCGTATACCATTCCAAATGGGGAATGATACAACGCACGCTATCAATACGTAAACATTCACAATGAGCAAGAGTCAGGTGGCTGCAACATTGTATCTACTCACCCATGTTATTCTTGACTGTCTCGTGGTATGGTATGGCACAGATTTTGATTAATTATTTTGTTCAATTCCTTCCCCGCGTCTTCATGTTCACTGACAGAGACAACTGCTGAAATTATATGAATGAAATTTGCAGCTAGGTAGTTTTTGTTTTTTTTTAAATCTTGACGCGGGAGAGTTACTAAGAATATATTCCTTCATTTTCCGATTTTAACGCACTAAACTAATAACTTAAAGATTCAGGATGCTAAATTAAACCAAAGAGTACCCAAATGTCGATAAAGTTGATATATTCGTATCATAAATCGCTCATAAACAAATAAGTGCATGAATGATCGTTCCCTAACACACGTTACCAGATTGCTCTAACGGTTTTACGAAGATGTAAGTTAATTACATCGAAATGAATTGATTGAAAAGTGTATTGGATGCCTCCAGTTTATTTATACACAATGGCCATTGATATTACATTCATTAGATATACTAATACCTTCTGAACTAGTTGTGTTTCGAAACAATAAATGAGATAACTTTGGAAGGTTTCGTAATTTAAAAAATGGGGATGATTTATAACACCTATATCAATTATAGCCGTTGCATAACCAATAAGTAGTGTTATTGAAATGTAATTCCATGTATACAAATTGTTTTACGTCCAAAATTTCATTTTTAGTATACGAGGTGATAGTGGCAGACATCTTAAAAATTGCTTATTCAATTTGAGTGGATACTCGAGTGTTCAACACATAGCACTTGTTTTTATGGAAGTCTGAGGGAGCGTCGTCACTCGAGTGAGGTATTATAATACCGAAGTAGCTACCGAGTGGAGTTTGGGTAATGTTTTGGGAAAATTTCCACTTGAGTGTATTTCTATATTACGGCCCTGATTCGTTTAGATAAATATTGGATCTGTGATTGAAGTGAAAGTTAATTAAAGCCAGCCAACCAGTAAAATACTATCCCACCAATACTCAATGTCAACAAATTTAGTAATAACTTACGTAACTCATCCAATCATCATCACCAAGGGAATACTTCTGTTCAGTCAGTCGTTTATAATTCAGGGGGCATGAGGTAATTTTTTTGAATTACATAGTCGGCGAAAACTTCGCTTTATCTTGAGCCTGCCTCCACATGAAACGTGTTTGTCTCAACTATCGGTAATAATTTATTTACGGTCTTCACTAGTAACACGCGTGTGACGAATGATCAAGATGGCTAAGAAGAATCAAGTTCAGAGGACGTCGAGACTGGAGATTTAACTCAGGAGTGGTAAGCTTATCTCTCTCCTTCGAAGAATTCTCCGAGTACATGTATGCATATATTATGATCATATAAAAATATGCGTAGCCCAAGGGGCGTAAAATCACCTCCGATCCCCATCGACTTGACTCTCGTCAATTAAATAGACGCCGTGATGGAAGTGGACGGGGGAGGGGGGTCTCTCTTCGTCTGCATGGGCACCCCCTGCCCTCCGCCCCGCCGACAACTATTACTTCAAGGTTACCAAACCACCTCAACCCCTTTCCATCGAAACATGTTAAAGGCTCGCTTCTCCTTTCCCCCCATCCCCTATCTTTGACGCCCCGGGCCGCAACTTGTCATCAGATTACGGCCCCAAAAACGGAGCCGCTGATAACGGCAAATATTTACATTTGCATATAGATTAGGAATAATAACCGAGGGGGGAGTTCAGGAGCCGTTGATAGGAGAGAGATGGAAGGAGAGTTGGTGGAAGGGGTCCGTATCATGCCAATACCCTAGGGGCGTGATTGTAGACGGGTAATTAGGGGATGGGAGAAAAGTGTACGGGCCGGCCCACAACCTCTTGTTTGTTAGCTCGGCTGGTGGGAAGGTGGATAGGACATCTCCAGAAGTCGCCCCGTATGTGGAGATAAGCCCAGTAAGACAATGAAAGGTTTACAACGCCCAAAACGTTTGAATTAATATATATTTAGTATATATTTTTTACTTAAAAAAGAGAAAAATATCCCGTTTCATTGCGAGTAGGTGTTTATCCATAACGCAGTTATTATTACGATTACTTTCTGGAAAAATGCAGGAACTTGTTTGTTTTGGTGTTTTCATCCTTAATTGTATCGGTGGTGAGAATAGGGAATCTCTGAAAAAATTCCAATTATCCGTGATCCATAGTGGTGGACAATTTGAGAGAAAGGAACACATTTTAGGATTTAAAAAATCATGAAATATTTTAATGAAGCCACAATTTATCAATACCACCGCTTTCTGTAATTGTTTAACCCTTACCTAACTACTTATTTTCCATATGTTACCGTCATTCTCAATTCTATTGCATTATATATAGTGAGCTTCATGCGGGCACTGAATCAATGTAGTCGTGCGGAATGACTCGCTCCCATGGAAAAGCGATATGGCCAAAAATTAGTACTTATTGTTAGTAGGAAACCAATAGTAGCATATTTATTTGAGAAATTTACGGAATAGGTAACGCTAAAAGAATTGATAAGATGAGCCATAAGGACAGGGAAAGTTGTTTCATTTACGGAAAAACAGAATAATATGGAAATAACTCAAAACTATTTTTTTAAGGTGAAAAAAGTAATTTTTAAAGCAAATAATATCTTTAAAGCGACAAAATATAAAATGAAAGATGCTTTTCCACGAAAAAAAAGTACTGTCATCACCATAAGGGATATCGCCTCCCCCTTCACTCTTCCAGGAGGTTCGCTTACGACTTTCCCTTCCCCCAAGCTTCTCGCCTCGTCTTCCATAAGCCGTCACTGGCCCCCAAACATCCCCTGCCGTTCTCTCGCCCCCATCCTAAATTCCCCTGGACAGTAAAGGTGGGGGCCGTTCCGAGAACTCCCGTGGTTGTACGCATACTTCCTTTAGGATCGAATGAGGTGAGCTGCGAGCGAGGCATGGACTGTCAACAACGGTGCCGGGGCTCTTGCGGCGGCCAGCAGCGCGAAGATCTGCTCCGTGGAAGCCCGCGGAGAAGCTGCACGGATTCCGAGAGTTTAGCACGGCTGGTGTCACTACGGAAAAGCTAACACATTACTAACACAATGCGCGTTCAATCAGTTTAACTGTTCAGGTGCCGGGCATTTATTTTCACAATTGATGAGCAAAAGTACCTTCTGTCCATGTGACATTTTGTTTATGACGAAGACAAAATTATTTTTATTAAAAGGATTGTTTTTTTTTCACGTTTCTCAGTGTGTATGCCAGGTGCTCATCTTTCAAAAAGAATTAACTTCAGGCTTGCCGACCACGTATGTACCTTAGAACTTACTTAGTACTTAATATATTTGCTTGGTTTTAAGAGATTTTACTATGAAGACTTTGGTCAATAACTGCTAAAACATCGAGAATAGTTCATGCACAAAAGAGACAAGCGATGTTGCAAAGCTCGATTTCGTATCATGCCTTTGTTTATTTATGACGTAAATCTAATGAAAGTGATCCTAAATTCCCGATATTTTGCGTTCTGTAGTGATAGAATAGGAAGTACTTTTGTGATTTAAATTAATTCGACATTTTTCATACCACTTTTATTTGTTTTTAAAAATCAAAATGAGTACTTTTTCTTGCCAACGAGTCTTACCATGTCTCCCGAGTCCTAACGTCATCGAATCCCAAAAAGAACCGATAGCACATCGTGTTATCCTATTACCACGTTAACTCGAGTGTAATATTTTCCAGGAAACTATTATTAGTACTTTATAATTATTTCCGATTAGTACAATAATTTTCAAACACCAGCTGACGAGAATGTATATTTTTCAGACATAAATTAGCTCAAATGAACGTGAAAGCACTCCTTGGTGAGAGCTATATAGTTAGTACTGAAAACAGCATGATCAAACGCGAATGTCCTATCCCGTGTAACATCATAACCCGTATGTACATTCTGAATGCAAACAACTTTAGCTACAGTATGCGTTGAACAAAATTTAACTACATGAAGTAAAAATATTTACAAAATACGATTAGAACCTAACCCACCACCTGTCGCTGTCCTCACCCCCCTCAGAGTCCTACTCTGGCTAGTGTCCGAGGAGCCGCTTTCTATATTAGCTTTGTCGAAATATTTTACATAACATTCAATAATACTTCCCGCGTAGTACATTGGCTTTTTCAAAACCAGTAGTCAGGCATGTGTTTTTCCTAGAAATGAATAATCATGTACCGAATGCGGACAGTTGTAGCTGCAATAAGGTTCCAAAATATTAACAATATCCAATAAAAAGGCTACAATTAACGATTATGAAACAAGGGATGGGTGAAAAGGGAGTTTCCTCATAATGGCTGCTAATTTTGTGGCTGAGCCCATACAGACCCTCCACCACCCTCCTCGAAATCCTGTCTTCACTTATGTCCAATGTGCCCCTTTCTAATCTTAATGAATTAGTCGAAAAAATATGTTTTTAATGTCCTATCCGCGTAGTAAATTAGTTTTCGAATACCAGTAGTCGTGAACGTTTTCTTCAGAAATTAATTAAAATATCTCAATAGTGGTAAGGTTTATATACCTTATACGCTCAAGAAGTATCTGTATTATGCAGTGAAAATATCTACAACTTACGTTTGGAAAACATACGGGATGGTTGAAATGGGAGTTTATCCGTTAAGGCAACTTATTTGGGTTCTAAGCCCCCTGCGGACCCACTACCGTCGGAATCCTACTTTAGCTTTTGTCCGAGGGGCCACTTTTTACATATATTAGATTAAAAAAAAAAAAAATTTCTACATCCTATAATACTTTCCGTGCAGTGTCTACATTAGTTAATTACTATCAGTATTCCGGCATGTCTCTTCAGAAATAATTCAGTCTAGAAGAAGATGATTGCAAGGTGGGATGTGTACATTTTGCGCTAAACATAGATCATAATCAAACACGAATGTCTCCACTCACCCGTGAATATACTCCGAATGGGCACCGAATATACTGGCAAGAAATATTTTCAGTCTAAAATTAATATGTTAGGAAAACATACGAGGTAGGTGGAAGAGGAGCCCTTCTTCGAGGTAGACCCCCTTATGGCAGCTGTTTGGGGGTTGCTGGGAGGAGCACCCCCCATGACCCTCCACCACCTCCATCGGAATCTTGCTATCGCTAATGTCCGTAGGGCCACTTTCTATAATAGTTTTGTCAATATAATACCTTTACAATATTCTATATTATTTTCCGCGTAGTAGGTATATTAGTATTTTAACACCACTATTCGGGATTTTTCTCATAATTTAATAAAAACATTCCACATGCGGAAAATTTAAGCTAAAATATTTGTTCAATGAATATTAGCAGTAGTTAATAAAAAAGCTGTAATTTATAATAGGAAAATATACAGTTAGGTTGATATGGGGGTTTCCCCGTAATATGCTCTTTGCTTTGCCATTGATTACTTTCTGGCCAGGTGTCCACTTCGCCTGACACTATCATATGATAATCGCAAGCAATGGTTGATCAATTCCTATTTGATGTTCCTTTTTCACTTTTTCTACCGCTTTCCCTTTAATGTGTCTTATCATGCTTTATAAAACTATATTTCTCACGTTCAATGCAAAATCAGATACAGACGGCCGTGCTAGACCGCTCTTCTATGAGATAAATGGTTGACCAAGTTCTATTTTGTTTCTTTTTCATTATTTCTGCCGCCGTACTTAAAATTATTCTCACATATTTTAAGAAACTATGTCTCTTCGAGTGCATGGAATTATCAGAGCCGCCATATCTGAACTTCCGTCTCGGGAGACTTCGTCAAGAACTCGGCTGAAGGCTTTCACGGCTGCCGGCAGTCGTCGGGAGTTTCTTCGTAGCAGTCAAGACACCGGAGAATAATGAAAGAGAGGCGGAATGAACTAGATTGCCGGGAGAGAATTAAGCTCTCAACGCCTACCGTCCAGGACGAGGCCTTGCGGACGTGATGGGAATATAGTCGAGCCGCTCGCCTCTCATCCCCGGCCGTATTTTGAAAGATAGTGTGGTAATTACTATGGTTACCGTCCGTGTTCCAGCTTCGCCTCCTCAAGCCGCCGCCGTGCTGGGTAATTGGTGGACGGATGCCGGTAATGTGGAGCGTCACACGTGTTTTCTAGTTCCCCTTTCTCTCGTCAGCGCTTGGCGCTTCGGCGGTCCAGGGTGAATATTCATAAGGAAGGAGAAATACGTAATATTCCTGACCAGGGTCGTCATCCCGCTCTGTAAGTGGACGTGGTTTGCGATAATGACGTTGCTTATGAAAATGATGGATTGACAATTGACGCCTTCGTTCCGAGCGCCAACATTTAACGCGGGCTCCGAGGCGTCACTCGCAACACTAAACGAAATAATTAGCGTATGTATACATATGCCCAAGTGAATATTTAATATGGGGACGTGAAATATTCATTCTTTCTCGGGTCCACCGGCCTGGGAAGGCTAAATTGTTCTGATCACCTCTTGTTACGGAACGGAGGGATTTCGTTTTTTTGTCAAGGCTACTCGTTCACTTTCCCCGCTGACTTGAAGATTCACTTCTAACTGGAAGAGTGTATTTTGATTCTTGATGTGGGGAGCTAAGTGCATTGTTCTTATCAACGGACACCATATCGCTTCTATTTGAATGATTATTCTTTGAAGATTAAACATGGATTCTACTAAGCGAGCTATAGTTTTCACAGGTTTTCGTTAGCTAATCGTGATTTTCGACACTGAAGCTAAAGTCTTATCAGTTATATTTACCGGGCTTTTAAGTTGGAAAACTACCGATTGATAAAGAGGTGAAATCATCGCCGGTTGAAGAACGTCTCCGCTATGCCATTAAAAATGAAAATCAATTGACGTTTGTACCGAAAATAAAAGCGGTGGTAGTGAACAAGTGAACAAAAAAACAAATAGGTTAAATGCAATTTTTATATTTATTTCTATGAGTGGAATACAGCATTGTTCTTGCGAGGCAGAAATTATTGGGCAGAAGTTTGTGTAAATTTGCGTAATTTAGTCCATATTTGTTCCCACTTGAAAACAGGTATATTTTGAAAGAAGAATATGTGCACAGAAAACGGATAAAACGGCTTATTTATTTAATCAATAACGCTGTGTATGGCATAAATTGATGAAAGGAAATGAGATTGAGCAATGAAAGGACTACCTCTATGCGTGGGCACGCTTGTTGAGCGTTCCATGGCGTAATTACTCGCGCTGGCCGCGGTTCTCCGACTGCGTGGGCAGACACGGCGTCACCCGCAATCTGGTTGAAGGCAGAGGCTGGAGCACGCGTGGGAGGGAGGAGCGTGATGCGGCGTGAGGACAGGGAAAGGCGCGTGTCTCACGGCGGCATCGCCGCGAATTGATCCATTCGCCCGCGCTCTCTCGTGACAAGACGCGGTTCGTGTTCACACCGCGAGTCGCCCCTTGTCTCGCCCCGTCCGATCGCACGAACACCGACATCCCCGGTGTCAAGTGCGCGTAAGCTTACGTGTAAACTTAGGTGTAATAATGGCATGCGGGAGGGTTTGATGGAAGGGGAATTTAGGGCACACAGAGAAGAAAAGTATGACGGCATTGAAGATGAAAATGAATTTTTTTATCCTATTAGCTCGATTGCACCGATAGCTCAATTGCACCTCCTAATAATTATGGAGTGGTATCCTCATTTACATGCTCATAGTTTTATTGACGGAAGTACCTACGCTTAATTTTATTAGTGCCACCGAGGCTTCAAAAAAATTAAGATTAATAAGGGTCATCCGTATTGTTGGCTGAGGCTGATCATATATTATCAGAGAAGAGCAGGGGTGGCTCCAGACCAAGAGGTTCGGGGGAGCCCCAAGAGCCACTGGTGCTCCAGCGGCTCTTGGGGTATGGGATACCCCCCAGGAAAAGGGGGATTTGTGGTTCTCGTCCTGGAAATTCGTAACAAACTGTGTGCAAAATGATGCGTTATAAGTGGTTTGGAAGCAACAGTTTGCTTTTAAGAAGAGCAAGTTTTTACTAAATGCATATTTCCCTTTTAGATTACCACAAGTCTCGACTAATTCCAAAATTATTTTGATTTACATTCGCATTTAGCTTGTGGTTTTAAAAACAGTTTTAGTTAATATAAAATGAAACTGGGTTTAAGGTGAAATAACCAATTATTCAACAACAAAAAAACAATAAAATATTAAGGCTTTATTTTGTCTATGACAGAGAAATACTCCGGTTTTTTTAGGGGGGAGGGATATTTTTTTAGGGACCCCCCCTTGGGGCCACCAATGGATAAGATGCATCCTAAAATGTGATTTTTAACTACAACTATAAGATTTAACACTGAAATGTATACTTTTATTTTTATTTATTTATTTATTATGTTTAAAGTCCACCCAACATGAAAACACATAATTACAGGATGGCCAAAAACAGTTACAATTACAATTAAATCCAGTACAGATTCATAAATCTGTGAGACAGAAATTAATATACCAGGATTAACATCGAGATATAGTACATAATGCGGAATTAAGAATTAAATGCAACGCCAATGAATCCAATTTGTGGAATCACATGTTAGCTGGGAATAGAGTAGAGCTAGTAATTTTCCTCTTTGTGGTCACATGGCTTGTTGATGTTTATCCCTTAATTATCAGGTAAATGCTAACCAGATCATTCTAACGCATGAGTCGTGCTAATGGAAATACCTATGAAAGTCATTAATTGCCTATCATGCTTAAATTCATAATGCCTTTTCATGCATACCATAGATTATTTAGATATACGCAAGGGACTTAAAGTCATTCGGAGACGACAAATAATGTACCATCCATAAGGACCTGCCAGACACGTTATTTTTCAACGCAAGGGAAATCATAATAACTACGTTTCTGACTTTTTTAGGGGACGGGGAGAGTTAAAAAATGAATGTCATTATTTCATTTCTTTAAAGACTTTGCGGTTAAACGGTTTCACGTACATGCAGTCATTCTTAGTTTCCCTCGAGCGGCGAAAAAAATAAATTATAAAAAAGGGTCATGAGTTTTTCCCATTTTTATTAGGATTTCTTCAGAGTGGAATAGATGCACGCCTTAAGCATCATCCGTGATCATGCTGGGCGAGACACGGATAAATTCTGAGGTCGTGCGTTATATCGCGTTACAATAGCTACAAAAAGAGGTGGTATGTTGCGCTGAGTTTTCTCGCTTACAAGCTCAGCTCATTACCCTCATGGTAATTAGTTTATCCGTGCTCTGTCAGGCACATTCATCGACAAAATAAATTGTTGTGGAGGACGACATGGATTGTAGATAGCGCCCGTCCCAGAGGGAAAAAATTCGAAAATATTTCCCGTGTTAACATGTTTATTCCGCGGTGGTGATTTAGTTGTAAAGGTAAGTGAAAGGCAAACGGAATATTTTGAAAAAGGGCAAAGGTCGTGCGAGGAAATCGATGGAGCAACTGATGATGCTCACGCTCCAAGCGAGGAGGGTGTGTTCTCGTGTTTGGAGATCCCGAATCGGAGTGGTGTGGATACCATCCCATGCCTCAGCACCACAAACGGAGGAAGAAATATGATTCTCGCAAGCAGTCGTGATGATTTTTTCGGTTACGCTCCTATCACTCCCAGATTGCTCTCACCAGTGTGCTAAATTTTTGTGTGCTCTTCGCGGCTGGAAACGTTTTTACGAATTGATTTTTCATTAACGATCCGTTTATATATCTTGTTATTAAAAGTGGGATACAATTCATGTAGTGATTCAAGTAGCGGCTTCCCATCCGGTGTACTTGGGTTGGGACCATGACAGTGGAGATTTCTTTCAGAAATAAATCGCTATTCCAGCATGTGTGCCACGTTGAGAGCACATAACCTACCACATAATCTACTGCTTCCACATACTCTTACTCCCAGGGCCATTTATATCTTGGGCAATATTTTGCCGCATCAACGAATCCCCTCTACCTGGATCGATCTTCTGCCTCTCTTTCTGTTGCTCGGATCTTTTTTATATCCTTCTTCACTATCTGATCTTGGCTGATGGGTTAGAGTATCTTGAGACCCTCTCCAATGACAAAGTTATTGGCAATTTCGCCAATATTTTTATGGATCCACCGGATAAATATTTTTCGATGAGGACTACTGTGATAGGGTACATCGAAAAAAAACTTTTTTTTTAATTTTGGGAACAGGTGTGGCTTAAGCCACAGATACACCAAAAACATGTTTTCGAAAAATATTAAGATTAAAGGGGTCTCAACCCCCCTCCTAAAGTTTTAGATGACCAAAAATTGCCGTTTTGGGGCCATTTTTCTAGTGATTTTCTCCCGGATGTTTTTTTTAAATCGTAAAATTGAATTTACAGGGGACTCAATACTGCTCTGTCAGTTCTAACTCACTAGTTTATTTTTTTCAGATAACAACATTAATTTTTGATGAAAATAAAGGGGATTTTGCTGACTTATTGGGTTTTAGAGTGAAAGCTAGTCGTTCCTCTTGCACATGAAGCCGCGTGGAGACGTGGGGAGTCACGCAAACATTCTGCAAGGGAAAATATTCATTACCGCATAGCTGAAGGCAGTACATTGATAATGTGAACTCTAGTTTATACCAAATGCCTTTAGTAATGCGGTAACGAATATTTTCCCTTGCAGAATGTTTTCGTGACCCCCCACGTCTCCACGCGGCTTCATGTGCAAGAGGAACGACTGGATTTCACCCTATAACCCTTTAAGTCAGCAAAAGCGCCTTTATTTTCATCAAAAACTATTGTAGTTATAAAAAAATAAAATAAAATAGCAACTATGAACTGTCGGAGCAGTATTGAGTCCCCTGTAAATTCAATCTTACGATTTAAAAGATTCACCCGGGAGGAAATCATTAGAATTGACCCCAAAACGGTGATGTTTGGTCATCTAAATGTTAATATTAAAAAAAAAGTTTTTTGTGGTGTATCTGTGGCGAGAATTGCACCTTTTCCCAAAATTTCAAATCGAAATTTTAAAATATAATGATTTTTCGATGTACCCTACTACTGTGATGAAATGTGCAACAACCCGGATTCACTTCCTCCCAGTCAGCTTCGTCCTCGAGTAGAATTCCCCACGGGAAACTGCAGAGATAACAACGGAGATCCCGCTTCATCAGGCCATGATGTGCAGACTTCAAAAACGAAAACAGGGCTACATAAAGTGCCTTCAGACTTGATCTGGAGGAAAGGGGACCTACCTGTTCCAATCAATGAAAGAAACGATACGTCCATAAATCATATAAATGCGGTCAACCCGTCAAAGGAAAACCTTTCTTTAGTCTTTCTATAGATATTTTTAACCCTTTCGCTACGAACGACGTGATAGAGCGTCGTAAATTTTTCGACGCAAGCGAACGAACGACGTGATAGCACGTCGTGCCGCTAAGCTAGCCCCAAGCAAGCCTAAAAGGCGTGTGTTATAAACAGGGATGCGACCCGAAAAGGCACCCGAACTCAGAGTCCAACCCTTCACCGCGGTTGGTTTATGGCACCAACTGACCAGTCATATTGTAGTTTTTAACTTCTTAAAGTTAAACATTAATCGCACAATTGTGTTCGTCTTTGTGTTGGACTATTCATGTTGATAAAAATAGGTTTTTAAACAAAGTCATACAATATATATTAACCAATTTACGTGCATTAGTAAACCAAGCCATTTAATATACATTAAATTACTAAAGCACGTAAAATGGTTAAAACTTATCGTATTACAGCGATTAAAAAACCATTTTCATCAATGTGAGTAGCGCGACACATAGACGAACGTAATTTTGCGATTAATGTTTCACTTTAAAAAGTTATAAACTATGGTATGACTGTTCAGTTGGTGCCATAAACCTCTTATAAAGGACTTCTTCTCGGGACGCCGCGTGTACCCTTTCTCGGTTCGCGGGAGGGGATTACCTCGACCCTTCCTCGCAGTGCGCGCCCCACTCACAGCAGGGGTCCGCGGTCAGTAGCTTGCTGGTGTAATGGAATAACAAACTTAAAGGTTTTTGTGTTATTGGCAAATTGAGCATTATAAGTGCATTGCTTATGTTTAGAACTACAACCACAAATTTAAAACGGAGTTCTACTGTTATTTTTAACGTAGTTTATGTGTAAAGGAATCTTTACCATTGATACGATTTTTGTTGCTAAAGAGCTTAATATTAACGATAGAATTTCGTTTAAAAGCTGTAAAGTCATTGTAAAACAAGAATAATTCATTTATGATTAAATTAATATCGAGGCTGTAGCAACAATTTTTATAGCAAAACCATCGCATAAAAAATAGTTGACCACGACCGCATGCCGTAATGGGCACCCTAAGCGGGAAAGAGCGGAGATTATCTCAGCCCGGTGGCCGAGCAAAAGGTTCAACACCCCTCTAGCCCCCGACTCAAGTTAGGGAAATAGGTACCGGTGAAGATCCTAGCGTAGTGAAAGCTCCGTACAGGCAAAGCAAAAAAGTTTTCCACGTCCCCGTCGCGAAAGGGTTGCAAAGAAATCGTCACTGAAACTCTCAATTTTTCTGCCATATATGCCTTCCAAAAAACCATCGGAACCTGCATCTTTCTCTGAAAGAAATGTATAGATTCATAGGAACTTTATACCTAAGTGGTTATGCCCCTCTCCCTCACAGGCGCATGTTTCGGGAGACCAGCGATGATGTTCAAAATATTCTTGTTTCAAAGGTCATGCGTAGGAACCACTTTGAAGAAATCTTTCAAGTTATATATGTTTGTGTCAGTAATAAGGAGACTGGGCGACAAAATGAGAAAAGCTAGACCTTCACTGGATATTCTTAATAAGCGCTACGTTGTCAACGCCCCCGATGGAAAAATAACTTTCAGTAGATTATTCAATGATTCCTTACTTTTGCAGGCGTGACTGCAAGCAGTTTCTAAGACTCAAACCTGTGCGCTTTGGATTCAAAGCGTGGGCAATGGCCCATATCACTGACTACTGAGTCGAAGTTGAGCCATACCAAGGTCGCAATGGAAATACAGAAGGATGATCTGATGCTTTCTCTGCATATGGTGTTAGTGAAGTCTATTCGAGTTTTCCACCGTTTCACTTTCTGCATTTTTTCTAACGTTTCAATGGACGACTCGCACATCGAAACGTCGGCAGAAATGCAGTGTGTGACCCGAAGGAAAACTGGAATAGACCTCACTGAAATAAAGAACGTCCAACAGATTAGGGTGCTGGGGAAAAATAGTGCAAAATTTCTTTGACTGTATCACATCATATTTCATTGGTGTCATATTTTCCTTATATTTTGACAATTTATTTTTATAAATACGAAATTCGTTTTCTCCTCATCTGCAAAAGAGTGAGAGACCGGCACTGTCAGAATAAATAGGATTGGGAAGTGCCATGTTAGTGAAAAACTAGTTGTGCGGAACAGAGAGAGGATCGTGTGAGTCATGCGTATATAACGATATTGGAAAATTTGCTGTTTCTTGGGTGAGCAACATCGTGGTTATCATCACGGTGGACAACTCTGGCAAATGAACATGAGGTACAACCTGATCGACAAGTTCAACGGTACTCTCTGAGAGAGAGAAAAAAATACTCGTGCCACAGCCAAATATTATCCTCTAATACAACAGAAATTTGGAAGGAGTTAACTTGTTATATAATTCCATTCATTGTAAACCTTGGAATAGAGGTGCGTGGTAAAAAATGGTACGTACAAATAATAATTTTGTGGTTTGATGCATACATGAGCAATGCTAGGGTGTTTATTAGGACAAGCGGGCTAAGTACCATCGATCAGCTAGCTTTCTGGCGAGCATGAGTTTAGGCGCTGCTGCAGAAGTATGGCACCGTAGGTGTTGTTCATGGTTCAATACGCTTAAGTGATAAGGTAGCCAAACCGACCCGAATAACTCGTGATGGGCACACCATTTTGACTGGTAAGTTCATTGCAAAAATAACAAGACACCGATTGCCTGCCAAAAATGCTAAGTACCTGTGCATACCTACTCAATGTTTTTCAGAGTTTCATGCTATGTGAAAATTTTTAAAATGTAAAAGATGTGTTAATTCGTAAAAATATCTTTTTTCTGTGTTCGTAGCTTTGACTCTATTAATCACCAAGAGCTTTGCTTGTGTTTCATGCTTACGAATTGTATTTCATTTTATAATTATTTCAGACAGCTTCCGTATGATTCATCATTTGACATTGTCCTTGACATTTTCTTTATTTTTTGTTAAATCGCCGCATACAAGTTCACGTTATGATTTCGTGTGGTGAAAATATAAATGTGTACCTTAAATAAAAAAAAATGAATAATGGTTTGATTTTTTTTACAAATCCTATCTTGCACAGTTTCTAGAGTAATCGAAGCTACTTATGAAAATTGAATGGCAAATACATGTTTGCGTGATAAACTTAAAATATAATTAAAACATGTATTTAATTATAAATGAAAAAGCAGTAGTGAAAAAATATGTATGCTTATGATATAAAATATATTAGGAAAATTACCCTATAGTAAAGGTTTTCATGGCTTCATGGCCAAAGGGCATTAAGATGCCAACCCCATATCTGGGAGGCCAGAGTTCGAATCTTAAACCTTTTCACACTACTGGTGCTAGGAATACCTATTACGGCACATATTTTTCATTAAGAAAAAAAATGTTCTGGGCATAAATGGGTTCAAATCCATAATTACGACAGCTTTCAGGATAACATACGCAAGAGTTAAGTAAATCACGTGACTTTTAGATACGGTGCAACTTCCGTTAGATTATGACCTATACCAGACTACGCCAGGTTTCCTTTCATTACTCCAGCAATACTTTGTTCATATTCATGTATGGCAGTGAGGATGTTGACGACTGATTCGCCTTTTACGCCGACGGTTTCAAAGAAAAGAATATTTTGTTCCCCGTTCATTTGTGCGGAGCCGCTGAGAAAGACGAGACGCTTGGCGATGAGCCTGTGACAATATTGACGCTAAGAGTAGCGCGAGGGAGCGGGAGACGTCTTTCCTTATTATGGGAAGGTGGCATTTACGGCGGCCATGGGACGAATATGGCATGGAACCGGATTCTTTCGAGGGAATGGCTGCGTCTGCATTGCGGGGCTCGGAGCCAAATGCCGAGTCCCATTTTTTCCGCCTATAAAAAGATGTAATCATCGAATGCGGGAACGGTTCGTATGAACACGAAGGAAAACCGCTGCTACCGAAAAAAATAAACAGACGAGAGAAATCTTGAGCCTCCTTCATCCCATCGCACTGTGAGGGGATAAAAAAATTATGTCGTGCTGTCACTTTACGATGTCCGTCACTTAAACGACCTCCGAGGAGCTTAATTTCAGTTTAAAATAATTCCGCGGCAAATTACATCCGCGAGCTTCATTCACTGTAGGGTCGTTTTGTTTTCATGGAGAAGATTATTATTCCAACTCTTTTAAACCTGATGACTTCATGACGGAGAATATACTCTCTATAAACGATTTTTCCGACACAGAAAGCCGTTCATTTCTCACAGGAGAGTGAAAATTGATATTATAAAAGCAGCATCTGTTGCTTTTTTATGTTGGAGAAGTAAATGTAATAGTAGAACTAAGAAAGGATTCTAAACGAAAGCTAATTCGAAAGGAAATTATGACCATATTTTCGTTGTTCCGTTCATGGATACAATTTTCAATATAAGCATGCATATGCTGTTTAACAGCAGAAACAAGTCATAATAAAAGTGGATTTTTCTGTATTTACATATTTTATTTAACGTTTTTCAACCCACAGGTATTGACCGAAATGCTCACCGGTTGAACTTATTCATTTTGGCATTAGCACATCACTTGAATCCATTGAAGTGTCAGTATATTACTGTTAAGAGTTGATCAGCGAGTCAATTTAGTTCTGCTACCATATCACGAGATAATGCTTACAGAACATAGCCCGATGGTGATATCACACTGCACTAAGCGACTCTACGGATCTTGTTCTTAACACTAGAACCGCGGACGGGACATTTTTGTCCCATTTAAAATTTTAATCAACTGTATCTCTCTTAATACTTTTCGTGAAAACTTGAGTAATTGACTTTTATTTATTCATGGAGTAGTCTACTATGACAAAACATTGTCACCTTCTGACTCATGGCTTCCGAGAAAATCTAAAAATACCTAAAACCGCTGATGTGACATTTTTGTCCCATATAGGCAAGTAGCTCTGTTTGCCTTTCACATAATTAGTGGTTGTTGATTTATTTATTATTCTCTGGCAAAACTTAATTATGGGTTTGCAAAATAACTTTAAACACTGTTTGCCTATTTTTAAAATTTTAAGATTATTTCAGAGTTACTTAGTCACAAAGAAGCATTGTTCGCACGTAGGATTTCGAGGCTATACCGTTGCATTGTAGTCTACACTCAAGTTCTTTCATTGCAAATACTTTCGGAAATGGTGGAATTTTACTTGTAACATTGTATTCGGCCGGCCTTATGCAAGGTTATTTATCGGTAACAACGATACAAACTTTAACATCGATAGTATCGGAAATTGTACCCGACTCTGGAGAAGCTATTCGTAACATGATGAGCACAGCGAAATTTAATAAGATTTTACCCGATTATATCACATTAATGCATTTGGAAATTTCGTCCGAACAACCTCCGACACCGTGGGTGCCTCCGACATAATCCTTTTATCAGCTGTGTAATTGAAATTTAAAATTATGTAACGCCCAACGATGCAAATTCTTTCGCTGCTTACTTCTGTGACTCGGGTGGGTTTTCAATTTCTCTGTCACGCGGGCGATGATTATTTTATTTCGGCCGCGGGGGCGTAAGGTTGGCTGGGGGCGGCGTTGGGGTCAGTCGGGGGCAGAGGGGGCAGCGGAGGCGGGGAGCATCCGGGAGCACCGAGGTGGGCTGGCCGCTTTCGTTGCTGAATTGGACTGGAGGGAGGGAAGGCGGGTTCGTAGGACGATGCCCTGAAGTAGTGGCATAAAGTGAAGGCAAAGGGCATATCAGCGGGGCTGGTGACGTAAGGTTTTTTTAAGGAGGTTATACTGCGGAGAGAAGTAAATTTCACATTCTTCAATTTTACGTAACCTACAGAATAACCAGTTCTCTTACTGAGTTCGTCAACGAAATCCAGACAACACCTTAAGGTAAATTGATGAATCTTGGGGAAAAATAATATTTTTCCTCAATGTGTGTCAGTTTTGCTGAAAGCTGGTTCTCGAAGGATACGAAATGCAATAAAAAAGTGCAACACATCGTTCTAGTTTCCAAGTTACTAGCAGATTGCTGCTATAGTTGAAGACAACGTACGTTAATTCAATAGAAATATCGCTGCTTTTGGGTTATGGGGCAGTGTAAACTATTCATCATAATAATAAACACGTCCAACAAGAAATGTGTGTGGGTTGTTGTTGCAAACGCATCAGTGCATACTTGTGGTCCCTGTCAGACAACTGGCCCGCTGCGGCCACCAGAATAATACATGTCCAAGATTAAGGACAGATGAGGCCGTAATTCCTCCATTCTCATATATATCAACATTCCACGTCCCTCATATTCCAAAGCACACATTCACCGTTTTATTCGTTGGAACAATCTTCACCCTTTAAATCACCTCTATTTCTTTTCCCTTCATTCAAATACAACCCTATCGGCCACCGTCAGGGAGCTTGGCAGGGGATGTTTGGACAACAGCCATGCATTAGGGAGGAAATCGGAAAATGATTTGGGTGTTCTAAATGTTGAAAAAAGCGTTTGGTTTGGTCGGTGTAGCTTCTATATAACTCATTATTTGGACTGTCTGGGATAGGAATACTGGACTTTATGGTGAAAGGACGCCACTAGTTTTAAATGAAATTAGTGTGGGTACATTGGTAGCTCATGCAAAAACGTTTGGGTAAACTTCCCTTGGTCTCGGAAATAATGCGAAGGACTTACAGGAATCCATTTATTAGGAAGAATACCGATGATAAAGAATGGTGTGTGGGAGAAAAAAATCTGTATCCATTTTTACGACTGTATATCTCTCTCATTTTCGCTTCAGTCAGTTTCATAGATGTAGCGCGGGGACCTTTAAGTCTCTCTGAAACTCGCGTGATCCAACCTTGTACATAAATCCATGCATATCTCTCCACACATGATGTTTAAGTGGTCCTAATTACGACGTGAAAACCAGAATGGATATTGATTTAAATTCCGTGCTCCCTTGGACGGAACTTGCACGCATCCTAAACTTAACGCAATAAACGGATTTTCCTCCTGGTGATCGAGCGTATGAAAGGTATTTCGTTCAGCTCCTAGTGAAGGTGGTAGCTCCCTGCACGCGTTTAAAAAATATCCCTGCTTTTCCTCTTTCATAACCTGTTGCCAGCCTTGGATGCGGCGAAATTGAGTCAGCTGCCTACTCCTGAGGTCACAGGGTTGAAACTCTGCTGGGTGTATTTTTCCGCACACATGACATGGTTATACGGGATCGTGAATACATTATTTGCTGTTGGGTATCTCTTGTCAAAGGCCATAGGGGTTTTATAATGCAGAAGCGGAAAAAAGATCTCTTGATAAATAAACACTACCAGTGTCTTAGGCGTCGTACATCCCCCTAAATATTTTATCACCAGTTTTATTCCCTCTCTTTCTTGTCCCTAACAATTTAATTTCCTAATTTCAGTGTTTAACATACTTTCTTAGTTCCTCACCAGATGACGGTGACCCCTTTTTTATCCTCTCTGCCAAGTTAAGGGAATATCCTTAGCGTATTAATGAATATATAGTTCTTTAACTCTAATTTAGGCCTCCAAAATACGTTAACATTACGTGTATGAAACTTTATCAATTCTCCTTACATGCCTTTTCATCGAATATATTTTTTCTTAGAAGTTAGTTATGGAAGCTGTGGGTAGAGCAATAGCTCTAAGCGTCGTCGTCTGATCAATTTGTGAATATAATATATAAAAAGACCATGTTTTATTCCAACAAATTAAAAATGTTTAATAACCGATCGTGATTTCGGGACTATGTGCCATTTTCAAGAAAAAGAAAGTGTGGGATTTAAATAAAGCATTTGAAAAATTAGAAATAAAAAGTGTGGAATACGAGCTAAACTTCGTATTTATCATGTTTGACTCAAAACCGTTACAACAAGTGACGCCTCAGATATTCCGTAAGATTTTTGATGCTTTGAGGAAATAAAGAACTAAATACAAATGACACATCCAAGAAGAGAGCAACTGACAAGTAAATTTAAATTAAAGATTAATCCAAATTTTAAACGAAAGAAGTAGGAATTTAGACGCCTATGCATGCATATCGGTCCACCTGGATTTTCAGGTGACCAAAATGCATGCACAAAAGTAAAAATTCATTTGCTTTCATTGAAATTTTGGATTTATCTTTAATGTAAATGACATATCCCTTAGCACCCCTCCATCTCCCGCCTCCCACGGAACATCAACTCCACGTCCTTGACACTGACCGGGCGAACTTTTATGCCCTATCCAAACATCCATACTCATGCGGCACTTCAATAACATAAGAGGGCACAGCATCTCCTTCCCGATAGTCATTCCGCGTGGAATTATAGGAAAGAGTGGCGGTTATAAGGCCATAAATCTCCAGAACGGACATCGACTTCAATGATTTTACCAAGATTTTTACCTGAGCCTTACGTAAAGGTTGGATTATTTTTTTTGACCGCTTCTAACCATCCGGAGAGTGGGCACCCGTTAAACGGATGATAAATCTGGGTCAGAGTGATTGAGGCTTGTGTCGTCGGGGGGGAATGAGTTGCCCCGGGCGGATTGTTGGGTCTGAGTAGTAAAAAGGGTCTGGCGGCCGGCGAGCCACTCTTCGTTCTCGGTTTGGAAAAGACTACACCGGTTGATGAGGGAAGTGGGGGGGAATGGTTGACCGGATAATAGGGTTGGGAGCCATCTCGGGAAGGTTCAGGGACGATTCCCGGGAAGGACGCGGCAACCCCCTTTGCCTCCCTCAATACTTTCTTTTTTTTGACCACGCTACAAAGCCTATTCACTTATGAAAGTTTGAGCAAGATACCTCTTCACACAAAGTTCGATGAGTATCACCTCATTAAGATAAAAACCTTGTTTTTTCAATGATAATAGAATATCAGCCACTCATCGTGGTTCCGTTACACGGAGGCCACCTTAATACTGCGCGCTGGGGTGGTTAGGCTAGGGTAGGTAACCAAAATTTGAAAAAAAACAACACATTAACAGAGAATTGAACTTTATTTATAGAAAGGTGGGGTAAAGTGTTGCATTGCCAAAAAGGATTTTCATTGCTGAAATATAACCTCATTTCATGCCCATTAACACATTGTTTCGATAATGGTAACAACCTTCTGGACTGCAAGAAAGACACAGCCTCTTTCTCAGTGTTTGGTAAATCCCAAGTCAACGAAGGACCACTCATTTCACCACAAAATTTGGCTCACTTGACAGATAACGATTACCATGCATGTCGGGAACAAGATTGAATTGTAATGAAGGACATGTAGGGACGATGGCAGATGGTGATGACAGATAGAGATAACGATAAGTCATTGTTGCCACGCGGTGCGCGGGTTATGATGCAAATAGAAAAAAATGCATAAATAAACAACTACAGCGCACAGTATTAAAGTGACCTCCGTATAACGGAAAAGTACCCTCACGATTATAGTCTTCGGGATATTTGCTAAGAAATAAGCCATTTTCCCATGGGAAATGGCAAGGGTATGCACTCCAGAGAGACCTTATTTAAAAAAAAAATGAGGAATTTCCTACGTATAGATCTCGTCCGAAACGCGAAAGTTCGTAGTTTGAATTATTTATCTACTATTAAAAAAAATCATCGCTCACTGCAGTAACCTTTACAGAATCGCAACAAATTTTTAATATTTTATTTTCTGGAGAAAGAGTCGTATTATGAATGATTAATGGTTAATATTCATTTTTTAACGATTCGTATATTTATTAATATTCCTTAGGACACTATCAGATTTATCAGATTATTTATCCTGTCAAACTTTATAAACGGTAAGTTATATGCAAAACTGGAATATTGTTGAATGTTGCATAAAATATGTAATAATCCTTATGCAGCTTTGAGGAAGTATGATAAATATACTAAACGTTAACCACGAGGAATATTAAACATTAACCATCCAAAATGGACCCACATCTCCAGAAAAGAAAAAGTAAATAAATTGAGTTGTCGAGAAGGGAAATCAACTGGATAAAAAAAATTTTGGTTCTGAAGGCGCTTTCACCGCACGGCGTGCAATGCAATGAGTCAAGTAAAAACGTTAAAAATGTGATATCTAGTTAATTAGAGAGAATTTCAGTAACTTATAACAGAATTTTTTCACATTTAACATAAAAATATTGACTTCATGTTTATAGCTTCTGCTAAAATTTAAGAATAAAATTTGTACATGGCTTTTATTACGACTAGGAATATATCTCGCTCATACCACCTTAGGTATACCAACGTATAGGTGCAGTAACATTTGGCGGAACTCACTTGTAGAATGCAGGGTTAGGTCAGGGTGAAGTACAAGGTCTTGTATGCACTTAAGAGAGGCGGCGAAAGGAGCCGTGGGTGCCTCATGAGGTCCATACAGGAGTACTTCGGTGCCTCTGACTACTCATCAACTCTTACAATTAGCTCACCCTAATTTACCTCAGACTCCAAGTTCCACTATAGCCAAGTTCCACTTTGGCTATAGGTACTCGCGTTAAATTTTGATTGTTGGAACTTTATCTCCACATTTCAATAGTTTCACCACTTTATAACCATACACTTGATAAAAGTGAATGATTAAATAATAACTATTTAACTCAAGATAATCATGTTTTTATTTTTCAAGGACATGCAAAGTGTAAGGACCACTGAGATGGTGAAATAAAATGTACACCTCAGTCACTTTCAACTTAAGTAAATTGACTAACGAATACTTGAACTGAAATATTCCGGTAAAGGTCATGCAATATCTACAAACTATCAGAATAGTACTCCTAAAGAACAAGTGAGTATTGTTGAATGTGCTCGGAAATCGACTCTTTTTCCTCGTTTAAGGCTCGCCAAGTTTAAAAAAATTCCAAGGGTGAAACTAGTTGACTTAAGGTGATACCATTCATTTCAGGCATGAATATATCTTGAGGGCGCTTCGATACTTAGGCTCCTTATTATAATTTTCGTGTGATAGCTTAGATTGCAAGCAAGACTCATATTAAGATTCCTTATTACACAGGAAGAGATAAGGGAGATAACCAATGGCACTAATATTATTGAAAAGCCCTTCCCGCTTTACAAAATTGTGTCGGCCCCGGCAGATCCACGTTAGGGCAACTCTGTACTGTAGTGCTAAACAATGAAGTATCAATAGAACACTCTTGTAATTCGCATGAATTCAAAATTATATGCCATGCTAACACCTCCTGCCAAATACCCATGTGACGGTACAAAGGGTAGTATGTAGAATACTACTTTGATGTTTTATTAGGCAACCGTTTCCACTTTTAAAATATCGATTTAATAAATACGTCAAATTGCGTAAATTATCACTTAAAATCCATCGTTTTTCTGCGGAATATTTAAAATTTTATTTTGCCTTCTTTCCCTTCCCAATATACGATAAGAATAGAAGAGACTTGATGATGAAACCACATCACAACCCCAAATTAAAACCCCGAGACCCTCCTGCCCAGTAAGTCACGGTTTTCTCTCATTGTCTATTAATTTATCAATGTAATCTGCCGGTTAGAAAGATTTAAAATGCAAACAAAACGTCTTTCAATTTTTACATATCTATCCATAATTCCCTATATAAGGCCCTATCAACCTATAATATTTCTTACTTCATCTCAGCATACGTTCTACCCTTTTTTATCCCTTGAATAAAACCTCATCTCTTCCTTCACCTTCCCAACTTACCATGTATCCTCCCTTTTATCACAGCCTTAAGCAATCCTTTGTCCCTCAATATCTCATTCAACCACCTACTTTTCCTCTTCCTAATGTCATAAAGAAGTTTCCTTTTCTCGTCCACCGTGCCGAGCACTTACTTATTTGTCTAGCTTCCCGTCCAAAGCACCTTCACTCTCCTCCACACCCACATCTCAACCGCCTTTAGTCTATTCTCGTCTTCTTTTCTCCGAGTCCACGTTTCTGCTCTATGCAACGCTACACTCCATATTAAACTCTTTACCATTCTCTTATTTATATCGTTACCCAAGGTCCCCGCCGTCACCTCCCTTGTATTACTGATCACTTATTTCGCTAGCGCTATTCTCCTTCTAATGCCTTTGCAACGGTGCCCGTTTTCTTCTAGCGTACTACCCAGGTAATTAAATAGCTCTACTTGCTCCTGTCCCTGCCCTCCTCGTTTTATGATCAACTTAGCTTTCTTTGTCCGAGAGAATCAGGCATTGCCTATTATATACCATTTATAGATAAAATGCTTCTGACTTTTCCACTTCTCCGAGTTCGCTAATTTTCTTTTCAATACATTTAAGGTAGTTCGAGGTAGTTTCTCCATCCATTACAGAGACCATACCCCAATTATACTATAAACTTAAAAATTTGTGAGAAGCAAACCTAAGCGATAAGTAGACGCAAATTTTTTCCTCTGCAGAACTATAACGAGCATTCAAACATCCAAGTTCGAACGAAGCCACCGATCACAGTGCTCATCCCCACAATACACGGGCTTGGCCCAGAGAGAGAAACGAATATTATTCTCCCGGGCATGCGGATGAGTGGTGGCCATTACCTTGGTAGTAGCTTGGGGGAGCGGGGCAGGGTTGAGTGGCGAAGCATTCGGCCAGGGGTGGCAGTGGAAACGGCGGGAATTGGCCACGAGAAAGCAAGTCGAAACGGCTGTGCTCCGGGAATCGACCTTTTCTTTTGGGTCGAGGCAGTTAAATGCGAGGAGCGGGAAGTTATGACTGGCGGTTCGAAAGCGGAGGTATGAAGTGCGGGAATGAAGGTGTGAAGGGTCGGAGGGATAGGAAGGGGGATAAGAAGGGCCCAAGGAAGGGAGAGAGAGGGGGGAAGGTCTTATAGTACGGGGGGTGGTATGGGTTTGCTGTAGTCGGTGGGTCTTATCCCGGCTCGGCTGTCAAACTGGGATATGTTTTATGAACGCATTCCCCCCTGCACCTGGGACAGTTTCTCCTGCTTTAATTTATATAGGATTGACTTGCGATAAACTCCCTTGAAGCGATTGCGGAGCAAAAAGGCAGTGAGTGATTATAATGAATACAAAAATTGATTAACACTTTGATACTTTTTTTCTCCGATAATTACCGATATTTCTTATGTGATATGTTTACACTAACGGATCAATACTAATGGTGTGTTAATAACGAATTCCAAATATATTTAATATATTTTCGTACTTTACCTTATATATGGTGTGAATTGTATTAGTTACAGTGTAGTTTGTCCATATCTGGATGAGAATGATTTAAAAATAAAGATCTGGGCGAAAAAAGGCGTTAGAAACAGAGAAGTATTTGGAAAAAAGGAGTTGCTTTTTAGAAATCTGTGCAAATCCTTTGAGAATATTTAAGTCAAAACCGTCTCCAAATGATTCCGTTATCTATATAAATTTTATTAATTCATGTGCCAACTATCATTAAATAAACATCCCATTCTCAAATGTGTTTAGTGGTAACTATAGTAAAGTCCCAGTACGCTATAAATGCGATCTTTCCCAGGGAATATTTCTGAGTAAAATTAAAACAATACAATTGAGTACCAACTTTGATGTATCATAACGGCGCACCAGAGTTTGTGTCTATGTATCCTCCGAAATTTGTCTCTGGATCCGGAAATATGCGTAGTGAAGAAATGGATTTATTATATCTAGTCAAGTTTAACCACAAGACGACACATCCTATTCATTGACTTAATCTTAACTGACTTCTCGGGTTTTGTATATTACAATAGAATATCGGTTAATCAACATGAACGTTATTAATGCTTAGATAGAATTTATTACTTTTGTATTTATACCGAGAAAACATTTAACCAGATATTATAAATCCTTTCGCTAGTGGTCTGCTCGTTGGGCGAGAAAGCAACGAGTTGCTCTCCTCCTAAACTTCCTAAGAAATTTTAAATGCCGATACATCGGCCGATGTAACAATTCCGATAATGTACGATAATTAATAAGCATATAGAATAAAACATTGTCAGTGTGCGGTGTGCCCCCTGAGCCCTTAAATGAATATGCATATGAATTTGAATTTAAGATTTCGCACTGCTTTTATGCAAAAAAATAAACCTCAAGAACAGTATGAGATGGAGGCGATGGCGTGATAATTAATTCACATGTTCCTAAGTGTGGGTGGGTGGTAAAATAGTTGGAGATATGATACATTTACTCTCCAATTTCTATTAAAAGTGAACCATACTCCTCCACCCCGTCCAGCATGCGCGGTCAGTCAGCATATGTTCCGGGATCTATTGGTCACAATCCCTCGAAAACACCGTGCGCGTCCCTCTCCGCCAATTATGTACGAACATCCACAGTCCCCAGTATCTAAAACATCTCCGGAAAAGAATTGAGGTATTTCCGTGGCGGAATGGATTTTTAATACTGTATTAATTCCCTGACCCCCGGTACTATAAACTCCATTCGTGTTCTCTAAAAAGTGGCCGCTAATAGCAGTGGTTATTATCGCTGTCGCCGTCATAGTAGTATAGACCAATACTTGACCAATTTCCGAAATAACAGTGAGCATGATATGTAGGACGTATTATTAATTTGCATGACACTAACACAAACTATGCAAGTGTATTATTGATATTTTTAAGTTATTTTGTGTGATTTCTTTCAGGGAACTTAACATACGGCAATCACTTTCAGTTTCAGGGATCAAAGCAATGTATACAACCGAGGGTGACGCTGAATTCTAAGGACGCGTCGCGTGCCGTCCGCTGCCGGCCCAAGCAGGCTTGTCCCTTTGAGCTCGAAAGCCGCTAAATCACATATCGTCTCTTTCATATCCATTTCACTTTAAGATATTTCCGCTAAGGGCTTGAGGAACTTCGCCAGTGACTTGTTAAAAATGCTAACGAGCATTATTTATGAATATGAAAGGCATCTGCCGCTGTGTGATTTATGGTTATGTATCTCATCACCCAGGAGGTGAGATTTCTCCTTTCTCGTGTGTTCACCCAAGCGTATGCCATTTCTTTTGCCGCATGATAGCATTTCCATGGGAATGAAGAATGTTAATGTTGAGGTCCATGTTTATTGTGAATTCTCTAACTGACAAACCATTGAATTATGTCTAGCTTGAGTCATAATTTTGTTTTGGTGGCAGTGACATCAGTGCGGTAGAGACCTTGAAACGCGCGCACAAGCTACGAAGTTCTAAAATGCCAGGATTCTTTTCTCGGGATCATTTTTCAATCGAAAAAATTTGAACTAAATGCTGGCGAACATTAAGCTGAATAGGTAATTAATTTATCAAAAACTATATGTGAGACTAAACTCCTCATCGTGTATCTTAAGTAGAGCTCTACGCGTAAGTTATCGTTTACCCCTTTCCGGACGACATTTTTGTAAAAATATATTTTTCTTCAAAATCATAAAAAATGGAGGGCACAGAAAAGGCATTAGAACTCCATGATGGGAAAACCACCTTTGTTATTTCCACAAACTTTCTTACGCTGGCACGACGCGCGTTTCACCACACTGTGGCATACTCGTGTGCTTAGGCACATGAGTATGCCACAGTGTGGTGAAACGCGCGTCGTACCAGCGTAAGAAAGTTTGTGGAATTAACAAAGGTGGTTTTCTCATCATGGATATCCATAATTTCCACGAGGTCAGGCCTGAGATCATCGGCATTAGAACTGTTTGAAGCTTTTGCAATTTATTAAATTATTTTTCATTTTATCAAATTCGGCGCATAGGGCATTGGCAAATGAGATAAAGTGACTCCAGACGTGTGTCAAATTCGGCACACCTAAAATTTAAGTGTTAAGCATGAATTTTTCGACAGAGCGAGATCTATGTCTGACTTTCAGAATTAATCTGATGACCTTGAGTCAGTCAAAGAATGGTGGTTTCTGGCGGATGCGTTCAACTTCTGAAATCTCTCCTCGATGCTCTTGCGAGGCACTGTGTTATCTCAGGGAAAAATCGTAATGGGATGGGTGAGGGCACATATCTAAGGTCACCCGGCCCATGTAACTTGAGGGGGCACGTGCATTGCTCATGCATTCCAATGGGTCCGTGCCTGAGGGATTCTTGAGGCCCATCGGTCGGATGTGGGCCTCACGGGACCCCAGCCCACGGCACATACTTCCCGTGTCGGCTCCAAAATGGAAAAAATGAAATATGGGCCCTGCTGGTGAATATGTTCCATCCCGTCTTGTAGAAGTAAATTTACTTGCCGGGGAAAATGTAAACAAAACGAATTACGCTCAATCTGATACGCGTTCAGAAGAAGAAAAACTCTTTAGTTTCATCTATCTACGGGCTGTCTTATTTCACGGGAGAACGTACAACGCACCCAGTTTACCGGCCGAAAGGATAAAAAAGTACGCGCGGTCACAAAAGATACTTCGAATCGAGGGCAGTAATGATTTATACGGCATACATTATGTTCTATGCAAAATGGTGGCTATCGCTCAAAACCTGATGCTTGATTTGGGAAGGGCAGAGTAAAAATTCGTAACTTTCAACAAGTTACGGTTAAAACTTTTAAGAGAAATCACTCAAATTTCGAATGAGTTTCGCTAAAGTGGCACATGCTGGAATGCACCTGTCAGAGAAATCACGTTAGTGTTGCGGATAGAGAGCGAACTTCCAATCCCGTATATCTCTAGTTCGAATATTTAAAAAAAGAGATAAGATGCAGTCTTGACGCATGAAAGTGAGGCCAGTTAGTTCTTACGAAAAATGTTTCACCTGCAATGACTTTCACAAGCAATTTTTCCTTAAATGTAATAAAGAGTGATCTTTTGAAAATATTTTGCATTTTTTTAGAAATAGATTTTGAACATTTTTTACTAAATATTGGGAGCGTGAACATTCCACTACAGGTACCTCCATTTCCGGCACAATGACTGCACAACTAATCCATACAATATATATGAATGCACACTTTAATGGCTTCAATATTCTCAGGTTCATAGGAACGGTGCATACGGTTCCAAATATTCTCTTCTTTCATTTGTGCCGAGTTGGGATCCAGCTGTGGAAGGTTGAATTTATTGAATTGAAGGAAGCTGTTGAATTTATCGATCTCGTGACTACTATTTGAGTGTTATATGGTGCAGTACACCGTCCGTCAGGTGGGACGTAAAAATTGGAGTACCCATGCAGGGTTTTAAAGATAAATCCACTGCTGACACAAGTTTCAACCCATCCTTCCTATTTTCCACTGATTATCCTTCAATCACCAGCTAACCCCTTCTGTTTAAGATGCTCAAAAGACCTCAGTTGTTGCTAACCTTCATGGGGCCTTCTCCTGACAACCCTCACCATTTGAATGGATTTACTAGAAATTTAATAGGTTTTTTTAATTTAAAGATTAGTCCAAATTTTCAATACAAGCAGCGAAACTTGGGAGTCTTATGCATGAATTTTGGTCATCCCGGTAGCCATCGACGGGGAGTAATTAAATCTCGTAAACCCGGGATATAAATTTAAGTTAAAAACGAAATAGATGTTTACGTGATGTTTAGGAGTAAGCAATCCTCTAATTCTATTGACAATTTTGATTTATCTTTATTTTAAATTGACTTGTCAGTTGCTCTCTACATGAACTTGGGCGTCAAAATTTGGTCACTTTCAAAGCTCGATCGTTCCGAGGCCATACTGTATAGGGCACATGATGCCCTATTCAGGAAGACCTCGGGACTTCCGAGCCTCGAAAGTAACACAATTTTGGCGTTACAACCTTGAACAATTCAATTAATGCCATTTTTAAAGTCGAGATCTTTCAAGGATTTGACTTCACGTCCACGACATTTTCGAGGTCGAGTTCCTCCTGAATAAGGTCCTGGAAAACAAAACTATCACTTTTCCAACCCAAGAATAACGTGCATTCAGGTTGAACTCGTCGGAATTGACTGCGCCCTTTGACAGAAGGTAAACATGATCATGAGGGTGAACACCCTCATGTGCTGCACGGAGTTTTCCATATTTACTGACACCATACTTACAGCAACGAGAATTGACAACTGCTGTTCAAAGTTTAGCCCTGTACAGGGAAAGTAGTCTATTTTTAACATCAAACGTGCAATGTTCTTGCCTGTTTTCAGCTTTTTTTACTTATTTTGCGTCTAAGTCTGACGGTTATTCCCGAGAGAGATTACCGTTTTAGGGTCATTATGTTTTCTTGCTCTGCTCTCCAGTGTGTGCGGTCCAAGAGAGCTCACCGACGTTGATGAACATATAAAGCCGACGCCCCCACTAAAGCTAGGAACTAGAACGTGTGGATGATCAGCTGCCTGAATGGAAGCGCTGACAAGTCATTCACGCCAGTATTTAGGGGTCACGCTAAGCTTTCCCGTTCCCTACACTTTCAGCGCAAGTTGCGACGAAGAAATTTCTCAATCGTAACAAAAAGAAGATGTTAAAACGCAGATGTTTTCACCTAACCTTTGCTTTTACGCGTCTCATAGTGCGAATTTATGTCTATTATGTGGAAATTATTCTCGACATTTTTCCAAGCGAAAGAAACAACGATGCTTATCCATGCTCATCTCAAGTTTCAACCTAGCAGAAAAATGATTCCATTCACTCTACTTCAAAATGGAATTTCTGTTTACCAGATACCACGGAGCGCTAAAATGCCGTAAGCAGATCTTACCCTGAGAAAGGAAATGGGACATGAATGCCATTTTCCGCCACGCGGGCAGGTTGGTTTGTGTCATTGAATGAGGAAATTCTACCGTTATTCGTGTGGTAGAAAACACGTTATTACAAAAAGGCGAGAGGTTTAGGGAGTTTGGAGAAAAATGTGGTGACAGTATCGATTTCGTGGAGTGGACGAAGGAACTACTGAGTGAATAGCGACAAAACGCCAGAGATAACGTGTCACAGAGATGAGGACGAAAAATTGTAAGTATTCCTAGATAATGACAGCCCAGTGAACAACAATTCATAACACGAAAATAAGTAATCCCAAGTACATACTCACAGTGGTAAAGGAAACTTCTCGTTGCTCACATTCCGGAAAAATCCATGAGTACACAGCAGAACTCCTGCCTTGCCACTGATACCTTTAAGCCCATAGCCGGGGGAGGACTGAGCTGCGAAAATTCGCCGTTACCTTGGCGAGCAAAAAGGCTCATCATTTCACTGCCGCCTTTGACGCAATCCACTCCCGGGTGGCCTTGCGAACGCTGCAACTCCTACACGCGGCACGCATCTAACTAACACTGGGAGATCGTTGTTTTACTTTAGGCAGATTTCAGTACCCTGCTCAAAGCTGAACTTATCGGTGGTAAGTTCTTCATAACAAAGGAATAAGGTTAAGAATAAATTTAATTGCTTCAAGTTTTTTATGTGGAATTAGGAACACATATGGAAAAGAAGCATTGGGTAGCCTATAAAGTGAAGGTACCATGCTTTTTTACCAGGCAATAACTTTGATAACAATTAAAGAAAAACCTAGCATTGCAAAATTATAAATAATAGTAAAAAACATTTTATGACAAACGAAAGCAATGATTGTTTAATAAAAAGTACTTGGTCTTCACCATTTAGCAGGAAAATGTCAGGATTATATAAACACACATGCCAAGTTTAAAAAAATTTATTTTCATTACTGAAACGACATTGATACATATTTAAAAAAATATGCGTAGAAAATATCGAGGACAAGACATGGACCCTGCTTTTGGCAATGCGCCTCTTCAGAGCTTGGATGGAAGTTCTCCTTGAGAAGTAATAGCCGTTTCCGGCTATGCAGCGGGAGTGGCATCGGCCCGGCATTTACCCGAGGACGGAGGAAAACCCGCAAAACCTCCATCAGGCCACCATGTGCCAAGAACTGAATGGACTGAGTAACAAAGGACAAGATGATAAATAAACATACTAATACATACTCAGGAATAAATAAAGAATAAATAACTGGATAGAATTTGATTTGAATAAGCAAATAAATGGATAGTTTGATTTAAATAAACCAATATTTAAATGGAGAGTACTTGATTTTGCACTGGATGGTAAGTTCATTGGTAGAAGTTCAGTTAACATATAGTAGATATTTTAAAGAACATCAGTAAATATCAGTGTAAAATAGTTCTCTGGCTGTCACTACGATGTCACTTTGAAATTTTTTCACTGGGTTAAATTGTTCACTGGATGGTAAGTTCATTGGTGGAAGTTCAGTTAATATATACTAGATATTTAAAAAACATCAGTAAATATCAGTGTAAAAATAGTTCTCTGGCTGTCACTACGATGTCACTTTGAAATTCTTTCGCTAGATTAAATTGTTCACTGGGGCACTTTTTTTTCTGTCTCCTCTTGGTCAGAACTTATGGGAATCCTCTCATCGGCACCAGCGTTAAAGGTGCGGGGAGGATGGTTCTTATGGTGAGAATGGCAACGTCCGGGAAGCAGCGGGGCATATTATCAGCGAGGAATCTCGCAGTAGTGTTGAATTTCCATACAGGGCACCGGGGGAGAATGCCACTTGCAGTGTCCACTGTCGGTCCAGATTCGCATATTGGATTCTGTTCGCCGCCCGAAAACGGAGTCTGCAGAAATCTGTGGAGTAGAAAGTCCGACTTTAGTAACATGGCACACTTCGTTTCTCGGTGTGAGTGTGTGTAGAGCAAACAGTTGGTGCGGCAACCTCCTCTCAAGCCTTGCGAATGGGGGAATGTTATCTGCAAATGGAAGGACAACCAGGGTTGCGTATTTCATCACTGGTCTTATAAACGCTTTGTAGATGAGGAGGCCGTACTGGACGGAAAACATGCCTTCCTCTTACCGGTATGGCTTGGATAAGGCTGCTACTTCTGTTGCATCTATCTCCAATGTTACTGAAATGTAAAGTTTCTGTCAATAAGTAAAAGTAAAGTTTCTGTCAATAGTAATACCAAGATACTTAGCCGAGTCTGAGTCTGCAATCCTGTGACCCAACAGGGAAATGTTGATCCGTGGCACAGAAGTGATTGCACGATTTATGAGCTTGGTGAGAAGGAGCTGTGACCTATCCGCACTGGGCAGGATGCACCATTGGCGGAAACATTGCTCAAGGGTGCCCTCTGCAAGTTCGTCGCAGTTGTAAGTGGAGTCTACCTGGAGCACCATAGGGCAGTGTCAGTGGCATATTTGGCAAGCGTGACCCCACCATCTACCGACATATCACAGCAGTTGAAGCTATAAAGAATAGGGGAAAGGACAGTCCCTTGAGGAACACCCGCTCTCATCTGGAACGTGCCGGAGAGGCATTTACCAATGTAAACCCTTGCGTGACGGTCCCGGATGAAGCTTTTCATATCTCTTAGGAGACCACATACATTTTTTGTGTGTACACAATGCTTGATTTATATATATAGTACTTGAGCTTCACCATTTAGAGTCATTAGTTATAATGATTACATATAGGTAAACACACATGCAAATTAATGCAGTACATTGCATAAATTTGAATACATATAATATATATTATATAAATGACTAAAGATACATATACTTAAATAGAATATTGACATAAAATACATTTTAATACTGAAAAAATCATTTCCTATGTAACATAAAATTAATAACATAAAGGTTTCTACATAAAGAGTTCAATATCACTTATGCTTAGTAGCCAAGTTTTAGCCTATAGAAAAAAATGTCCTGGAATTGTCTTTTAAATACATGCATACATAGATTTAAATATTTTTATATGCTTACAAAGAAAACATCTTTCAAATATCTTAGCACTTGGTTTTAAGTAATAATTATCTTTTTCCGGTTACAGAAATAATTCCTTGGAATAAAAATAACCTCATTACCACTTCGTATATAAAAGGCAGGTATCATACTGGCAGTATATTTAACACTAGAAATATGGGGAAGTGGGGGAGAATCGATTTTTCTTCTTTAATATTCGCACGATTCTCATTTGTACGCAAAAATATATTTATTATGTTTTTGTATGCCAATCCTTAGAATTGTATACAGGAATTTAATTTTGACTGTATAGAAGTCGAATAAATAATGAAATTCCCTTTGAGGATTTAGAATCAGATGAATGGGACTCTATTTAAGGGAACACTGCTTATTAAATATTCACTTACGCGCAAGCCGCTATAATATAATTTTGGAAATGCTCGTTTAAAAAAAATTAATTGAGGACTTCGGAAGGAGATAAGTTATAATTTTTATGATTATTTCTTTAGCGTGTCCTCTTCACCGACTGAGTGTGTTCATAATAGTTTGTGCGCAAAAAAATTGAAAACAATACCTTCGCGTAAGCAACTCCATCTCCATTGGATTGCATTTGGAATGTAGCCTACCTGTTTTGAATTTCAAGTGCGTGCTCACGCAGTTAGCGTTCAACTTGAGATATAATGGCAGCGGATTCAAATACGATGACGTCGAACAATCATTCAACGCGGTTAAAACTTATCCGATGGACGTTGATAGTCATAAATAACGAAGAATGTTAAATGTAAAAAAAACACTGCATCCACGTTTGTCGCACTCGAGGTGCGCGTCTGACATATAAGATCCAATTTTAGGCCCTTACGTGAATTATCATCATTGAAACTTTTTTTCCAATTATAAAACGCCGCAACAGGAAATTCCCAATGGCTTTTTAGGGATTTTCACCCATCAATGCGTTAACGCCTGTTGAAGTATTTAGAGACTAGTGTGCACGTTAGGAGATGGAACGCAGTTTGGAGCGAGTCAGACACCCGGGGCCAACCTTATGAATAAACATCGTCTGATTTACAGGACGATACATTACCAGTTACGCAGTCGACCGATATTCGCCCCGGGGCACCACGGTCAAGTTGACAGGGATCCTTGGAATACGGGACGCAATTTCCATTCCCAGAGTTGCCGAGGATACGAGGTCGTTCACGGCCGAGGGACAAGGTGGGGTGAGTTGTTGTTGAGGCCCCAACGGAGGTAGAGGGGGCATACATATTTTTTTTGGGCCCTGAGGGGCCCACCCTAGCGGATGGAGGAATCCACCAATAAGAGTTGAAGATTCATGACCCCTGACGTGATATATGTCTCCTCTATCGTTCTTCATACTCGTTTTCCCTTCGGAGGGTGGATGGAACACATAAATAGCCATCTTCTCCTGTGGGGGAAGCATTTTAAGCTGAATGTCGGTAGGTGAAAAATGAAAATTATTCATAAAGTTTAGGAAAATCGAAATGGAGGCCCAGCGTATTCAAAAAGGCCACGAAAGTTGGTATCGATTTATCTTCATGGGTTTTGTTTTGTTCCCGTAAGTAATTACAGCATACCTATCCGCAAGAGCGTTTACAGGAGTTGGAATTGTATATGCATGACGTTGGAGGAGATAAAACGCTCAAGAAATAGGAAGGAAGACAGGGAGGTGGCTAATGTCATTCATTTTTGTGACTTCGTGTTCTTGTAGCATTAGATTCAAGACGATCGTCATTGCTTGATGGTTGCGTTATTACTAGTGACTGCTGAGGTAGTATTAAAAGCAAGCGAGTTCCATTTCCATTTCATTTACATTGTCTGCTCATCAATGTGCGTTATCAAATTTGGAATAAGTGTTGAAGCGAGTATAAGGATATATATTCATTAATTTGTACGGAAATATACACTCTTAAGCTTGTGTTCCAATTTATCCATTGCCTATTTTTTTGGGGGGATACTAAATAACATAATTAAAACCTATTTTAGGCTGGAGATATTCTAAAATTTGGTTTTCGGCGTTTTACAATAACTAAGTGCGGTAAAAGCATGATTGAAATTTCACCCTGGTAACGTTCACATAAAATATATTCTCCTGCCGATTAAGTACAATATTTGCATTGTTAATATGGTACAAATTACTGGAGGTATGAGAAAGAAATCCTTGATGTTTTAAGGATTGTTTAACGGTCCAATATCCCGTAATCGTTAATTGTCGTCACTTGGGTGGCAAACGCAATTTAATATCCTTGATTCTCAACGTGGTATTTACAGTTTATGGCGTAATTAAAGGAGACTCTACATTGCTATCGATACTTGGAACGACATTATGGTCGTGTTATAAAAGAGACGTAAGAGAGAAAGAAGAGATGTGTGGAGTCAATTATATCTGGGTTCGAATGAAAAACCGAAGGTTCTTCTCGATATTTTCTCTTATTTACTCTTATGAAAAGTGTTAACGTCGTGTAATTGTTTATTTTAAGAAATATTTGAGAATATTCATCGTTTAATTTGCTGACACATCCTGTGCGTCAGAACATCCTCATTCTTTTAGGTAAGAGTTCTCAGAAGCTCGGGTCCACACAGCATCCAATGAAAAATATCTTTTATTTTTTTCAAAAACCTGTTCGATAGACTTAATAGGTTAAAAAAACTATTACAGATACTCATGAAAATAGGAATTGGTTGACGTGATAGGAGGCTCATCCGAAACTTATATATTGTCCGGAGGGGACAGGTGAGTGTGACTTACGTAGAGACAGAGTGGGCAGTTATAGGTAGTGAGGTGGGGCAAGGGTGTCCGCTGTACTCTTTGCTTTTTAACATTTTATGCCGAGGAAACGGTAAGAGTGGCATAGGAAGAACTACAGGCACGAATAAAAGTAATTGGTCAGCTGATAGACTCGATTAGATTCGCAGACAAACAAGCGTTGGTTAGACGATACTCCAAACATTTACAGGCTATTGTAGATGTATTAGAAAATCAGTATGGGAAAAATATGGATATGAATAAAGATAAATCATGTGAGAACCATAGTATTGAGATTTTATGGGCCAAGGAAAAGCGAGGGTGGTCATGAAGCAGAAGGGCAAAAACTGGAGCAGGTGCAGCAATTTAATTATTTGTGTTGTAAGTTTGAATAAAGGGCATATGAGCAATGAGAATAGGAGGAGCTAAAGAAGTATTTATCAATATGCGGGAAGTACCAGCGAAAAAAGTGTGAAGGTAGAATAGGAGGTAGCTGACGGCGGGGACCTTGCGTAAGCACATCAATTAGAGAGACTTGTGAAGAGTATAAAATTGATTGTAGCGTTGCATGGGGCAGAAATGTGGACTCTGAGAAAAGGAGACGAGAATATGTGGGTGTGGAAGAGGATGGAGAAGGTGCGCTTGACGGAAAGGACCACAAAAGAGGAAGTGATTGGTATGGTGGGTGAGGAAAGAAAACCTGTTCATGAGATTGGAAGGAGGCAAAGGAAATGGTTAGAAGGGGTTATGAAGGTTAGGGCTTTGCTTAAGGGGGTTGGATAGAGGGGAGGATGTTGGGCAAGCGGGGAATAGGGAGAAAAAGAGTAAGTTTTATGTGACGATGAAGGGTCGCATGTATAATGATAGGAAAAAAGAAAGTGGGTAGGCAGATAACTGGTAGATTACTTCATATTAATAATAATCTCGATACGTAGTACGCTAAATGGCTGATTTTTGGTAAAAATTGGACTAATATCTATTTCTTTATATTCAGGTGAAATTAATTGATTTTGAGTAGTTATATTCGCACAAACAACCTTATAAATAATAGCCTAAATATTCTTTTTGCCCCATGGCTAATCGATCCCGAGTCTTCGCGTCAAAAATCCATGCGTCCGGAGTATCTTTCCGAGCCTTATCCGAGCCGACAGGAACAATTGAAAATTCCGCGGCGCATTTCCTTTTCCTCCTATCATGACGAATAAAAATGGCCAGAGGTTTCTCTTTAATCGATCATTTCCCTCCAATCGTATAAATAATCCGTACGTGACGTAGCTGAACGCTTGATAACCAAATCACTCCGTCACCCGTGTCTCTGGAATTCATACCGCGTCAGCCGTTTTAAATCACGTCTGCACCACGTGACCCTCGCGCGTAAAATCGTCGAGGATATGCGACACGCACACGTCCCCGACACCGCATTGACCCTCTTTAAGCTCAAAGTCGGGTGCCATTTGTTAAAGCGAAGGTAACGTATGGAGAGCCCTTGAAAACAGTCACCGCGCAATCCGTCGCGAGCACTCCCAAGGGGCCCCACTCCACCGCCCCCTTTTGTCCTACCAGCCCCACGGCCGCCCCTGCCCCATTTCCACCCCCCTCCCCGCTCCCCGAAGTCCACCTACGTGCCGTTACACCACCCCGAGACAAGCCGCAGGTGCAATGCCGGCTGACGAGTGAGTGATATCCCTCTTTTGGGAAGCATGATTCTTTCATATGCGTATTGTCCCTCGTTCCGAGCCGCTGTTCCCCTTCCATATGGTCTGTTCCAATCCTTCTTATTTCGTTTTCAAAGGACTCGGTGCGGGTGACTTTTCTCCGGGAAAAGGAAGACTCATTGAAGGAGTCATCCGGAGGTGAGCCGTAGGGATCTGTGGAAATGTTATAGAATACTAAAATACGGTCATTTGCGTCCCAATGCATTCGTTCATGGGCGAGAGCTATCGGGTCGACTGACTCGATGGCGAAGCGGCCGTCGAAGGATAAGACGAACAGGTGTGGATGTTGATGCGGTTAGGCCGTGATAATGAGATGACGGATTTGGAAAGGAAGTAGGAATGGAGTTACCTTCCATCGTTTATTTTTTCGTGTTATCATATAAGCCCATAAACTTGTTGTTATACGCAGAATATTCTTTCTTACGCAACTCATACAATCGCCAGGCCGTGGTCCACTGAGAAGAGATTCAACTTTGAGAGTGACAAATTAAATCCTATGTGCCGTCCCATAAGTACCAATAAGACATGTGTCCCACCCATAAATACCAATGGGACATATATGCACCATTGGTACTTATGGGTACATATAAAGGAGAAAAAAATGGTAGTCTAAGGGTTAAAAAAGGCTTCAGCTTTGGAGGGAAATGACAATTTCCCTGCAGAATTTAAACAATATTCGTCGCGAAAAATATGACGAAAATATTATTTTAACAAAAACCAGGTCAACTAAAACTTTTTAAAGTACACGTAAAAAGAATAATTTCGTCTTGTAAACGTTTTATTTCATACATTGATATCCATAAGGATGCGATGGAAATAAACTCAAACAAGGGTCAACGAGCGATGGCTAAGTCGAAAAAAGGACGAAGTGGCGACATGAGTTAGGCTAAGTTTATTATATGCTGGTAAACGCATCCTCCTGCTCCCGGGAATAGTTACACTCAATGCTACACCACTACAATATTATAATTAAAAGCTGGCTTCGTGTATTTTGGATGGTAAACTGTCGAAAAATACTATAAAATATAGATAAAATTGACTCTGATTGCGTCCAGGGTATTTTCCACAATACAAAATGATGCTGAAGGAGTATGAATCAACCCATGTAGACCGATGTGGTAGTACATAGTCATAAGAAGGAGTAAGGTGTGGTAGATATTTTACATAAATTTCACCTCTTCCCACTCGGACAGTGTCATCCAATTCTGTACCACTGTTACTATGAAAACTGAAGAACACGATATCCATGAAATTTCTTGTCCATTTCAGCAACAGAGACTCCTTTGCCATTATAAATACATTTGAACGGAACAACTGAAAGAATATGCCATCGACTCCATCTCCATGTAGTGTCTTCTTTACAAATTCCAAGAGAATTTGGAATGACTGTGAATGAGCTTCTGTTGGACGATGTGCGATATCAAAACCGAAAACCTGAGAAATAAAATAAAAAAACATTTTCGTTTAATTTATGTTTTTCAACTCGTCCATATTCCCGCTCAGTGCTACTCAAAGAAATTCTACTGAAAAAAAAGATGATGTTGAATTAATAATAATCAGTCAATGTTGGCCAATGCTCAGTAACCAAACAACGAAAAAGATCTTGAATTTTAATTACACATCACCTTATCCTCGGCTTCCCCGGCTGTGCTAATAATTGCTTCACTAAAAAAATAAGAAATACTCACACTCAGGTTCCGTGCCAACATAGTAATTATACACAAGGATCAAACAAGGTGCAGTGTATCCGTCGTTGATTCCAATAGAATTTTTTGAAAGTCGCGATCATTCCCTGCTAATTAATGTGCCATGATTATATAGATTGATTGTAGGGAGATCTTCGACAGGACTCCGGGCACTTAGACCTTCTTGGTCCATTGTGCCAACCCAATGCCAGACTGTCACATGCTGACGGGCGACAACAGCACCACGGTAATGGTATGTATGGTCACCCATCCAAATTCCGTCCGGGCCCAACATTGCTTAACTTCGGTGATCTTACGGGAACCGGTGTGTCAATGTGGCAGGGCCCTTGCCCCGTGGATGTGCCATAGGAAAACAGCAAAGATGAGAAAGTTTAGCAATTAATTTTGCCAAATTTGTACAATTAATATTAAAATAATCTTCATGGG
This sequence comes from Pyrrhosoma nymphula, assembly GCA_963573305.1. Lineage (NCBI taxonomy): Eukaryota > Metazoa > Arthropoda > Insecta > Odonata > Coenagrionidae > Pyrrhosoma > Pyrrhosoma nymphula. The sequence goes on along the minus strand of OY754332.1, from coordinate 94,765,058 downwards.
AAATACCACTCTGGATCACACTGAAAAAAGTATAACTTACAGGGTGATTTTTTTCCAGCAAATTGAGACCGATTGGACATGGCATAACCTTGAGTAAAAACTCTTAGTATGAATTGTACATAGGTTTAACCAAATTCTCCTCCTCCCGGATTGAGCCACAAGCTGTTGTACCGCTAATATTATTGCGACATAAGAACGGACTCCGTGCCTTCATACTTAACTGTATATCAGGATCAAACAACGCTCGACATATATCCATCGTTGATTCGAAGTGGAAGTGCCTGATGTACGATGGCAGAACCATGAAGACGAAGAGGATGATGAATGAGTTTTACATATTTTTACATTTCTCCTCCCCTTCATCTCCACGGGCAGTGCCACTCTGGTACATAGGGTGACCAACTGTTGAAGAGAGGAATGAAGGACAAGACAGTCAAAAAAGGTGGACACAAAATAATTTTGGGGGCTGCTACATTTTTAGCTGAAACTTTAAAACAACAAACATTTTTACGATGTCAGTAGCATTGTGTTGACAGTTTCCCTAACTGAAGCAAGAACATAGGCAAATACATATACCTTATCTTGATTGTACAATTTATTTTCCACTCTGTGGACTGAAGGCCCTTCATCTAAATGAAAACACATAATTCAACAAATTCAGAAATAATAAAACAAATATTGAACATTTTATAGCCTAAATGTTATAAAAAGCTTATTTTAAATTGGAAAAAGAAGAAATAAACACATATTTGAGGCAATTCTATGTTTCATTAGTTCTTCGCGGGTTAAAATGATGGCTTTCGTTTTTGCGACGAAGTAGAAGTACAGTCATTACTATCGGACGCCGAATCCATTTAAAAAATAACTAAAACTTAAAGAAAAACAACAGTTAACACAACATGTCTATGTTGATGCACTTCGTGCGACAGAATGGCGTAACACGCCACGCCACGGACTAACGGTAACTCGGAATTCGGAATGTACTTCCGAAACGATTCTCTAAAGATGATATAACCTGCTTCTTTGCACTTTTAAAGGTCATACTGTTGGCAAGGGTTACACTATGCTTAGTCGAAGCTAGATGGCAGGACAGTTCCGTATAATAAATAATCGTACCGATGATAATAACACGAAACTACGTTCAGATAAAAATGAAACAATTGCGGGACAAAAGACGTCCCGCACGGGAAATTTACAAAATACCTTAAAATACGGGACGTCTCGCAAAATACGTGGCGGTTGGTCACCCTACTGGTGCATGACTGGAATAAAGTATAACAATAGATGAGTTTCAATTTCAAGGTGATTTTAAAGGTGCGAATCAGCCCATTATGAACACTAGAAAATGGCGTAATTGTGTGGGAAAATGCTGTAATATGAATCTAATATGCAATACAGCTCAGTTTTCATGTTTTAGCTTTAATGTGTGCTGCATTATTAACTTTGCTTGCTACGATTCAGAGCGAAAGGCAGTACCACGAATGTCTTTAGCACTAATCTAATATGCATAAAAGTACGTGCATTACACTCACATACTAAACTGTCCACCAGGAACACATGCTAAACTGTCCACCGCATGTGAAGAACATGTCTAGAAGGTCCAGTGTATCCATTGTTCATTCCAATAGGGTGATTAGTTAGTGGCAAACTCTCAATACTGCCTGATGTGCGATAGCAAAACAATGAAGATGAAGAGGACGATTCATGAATTTTACGTATTTATTCATTACTTATCCCCATCATCCCCACGGGCCGTGCCTCTTCGTTATACTTCTGGAAAAATCGCAAACACAGACGAGTGTCATGTCCAAGGTGTTGTTTAAGGTGTTAATCAGCCGATTTTGACAACTGAGAAATGGCGTAACCGTTAGGAAAATGCTGTACTTATATATTTAATATATATTACACCTCATTTTTTACCTAAGCATTTCATTGTGCTGCATAAGTATCCATCCTTGTTACGTATGGGGCACGCAATTGTAAAAACTAAAAGAAATTGGTACCAAAGTACGCATGCGAAGAACATGTCTAGAAAAAATGAGCACTATAAGGTGGAATTAAACTTAAAATCTGTCTAAAGAAATGACTTATTTCTCACATTTAATCCGTAAAGCAATTGAGAGGTTTAAGATAAAAATAAGTTTAAAATATGGGCAATGGGTACAAACTTCCATACGTATGTAAAAGACTGATCAAAAGTACAAATTGGAACTGTAAGCGGCATCCACCGTTGCAAATGCAAAAAATATCTATAAAGATATACATGGCTCAGCAGATAAAATTCGTCCATATTGCCTGACGAAGCCGGCAGAAGGGTCGGCGAAAGCGCGCGGTTTGTAAAATGATATCACTATTACCGAATGGAGGTAATCATACATCTCCACTCATCCTCCAACCCCGGGCAGTGCCATAATTTGATTTACCACTAATTTAATAAGCATCAAAGTACGTGCTTGATGCTCACATACTTAAATCTCTAACAGGATTAAACAAGGCCCACAGCTTCCATTATTTATTCCAATAGGATGTATATATATTCGCAATCTGTCCATGCTGCTTGATGTGCAAAAGCAAAACATGACGACAAAGAGAATGATAAATGAAAATTACGTATTTTTATACTTATCATCCCCTTCATCTCCACGGGTAGTGCCACTCTGGTGTGTGACTGGAAAAAATATAAACATAGATGAAATTCATTTTCAAGGTGATGTTGAAATTTTAAATTAGCCTATTTGAAAATTTGAAAGAATCATAACCTTGAGGATAAATACTGTCATATGAATGTATGTATGGGTGAATGTTGAAAAGACTGAAAAAGTTCAACCAGGACAATGGGTACCAACATCGATATTCATGGAAATGACACTTAAAATTTTAAAATTTCAACGGTTAGCGGTCTCTATTGTAGCAACCGCAAAATAGAACTAAATGTGTGTGCATGGTCCAGCAGGTACAGACAGTAAATATTGCCGGACAAAGCTGGCAGCAGGATCGGAAAAAGCACGCGATTCACTCACGGTTACCGAAAGCTAGAAAGTTAAACATACATCCGGGAAAAACCACTAATGGGTTTACCACAAATTTTAAAGGCATATATATATATATATAGACACACACATATATATAAATATATATATATGTATATGTTTATATATATGTATATATATATATATATATATATATATATATATATATACAGGCGTGGTGGTCACATACTTAACTGTCTACCAGGAATAAACAAGGTCCACTGTTTCCATCGTTGTTTCTAGAAGGTCGTATAATTAGTCGCAATATTTCCATGCTGCCTGATGTCCGTAGGCAAAACCATGCAGAGAAAGGGGGTGAAAAATGAATTTTACTTATTTTTACATTTCTCATCCCCCATCCTCTCCACGGACATCGCCTCTCTGGAACTTGACTGGAAGAAGTATAACCACGGAAGAGTATCTCGAAGATGATGTTTAAGGTGTTAATCAACCCATTTGGACCAATAGGAGATGACATAACTTTGAGGGAAAACGCTGTAAAATAAATTAAATGAAAGTTACACCTCATTTTCTTATTTTAAATTTCAGTGTGCTAATTAGTCTTTCCTTGATACGTTTGTAGCATTGAAGAGGTATAAGAAAGACAAACTGATTCTTTAATGCACTTGAGGGAAATATGAATAAAGGAAATAATTACTGAAAGCTTGAATGAGACAAAATATGGAAAACTATCTAAGGTTAATTGAGACAAAACATTTACCTAAGGAAATGGAATATATATTGCACCATAACTGTTAAGCAATCGAGATGTTGAAAAGACCTCAAAATTTCAACAGGGACTATAGGAACCAACTTTTATCTTCATGGAAACGATTGATCAAAAAATCAAAATGGAACGGTTAGGGGTCTCAATTGTTGACATCTCAAATTAAAACTAAATATACAAATGGTCCATCTGTACATGCCAGTCAAAATAACCTGAACAAGCAGGCAGAAGGGTCGGCAAAAAAAGGATTATATAGGTCCAGTGTATGCATCATTGATTCCACTAGGGTGTTTAGTTTGTGGCCAACTCCAGTTTTTTTCAGTGGATTCCAGTAGGGTGTTCAGTGCATGGATAAGATTAACCATAGACAAGTTTAATTTCCAATGTGATGTTCAAGTTGTTATTCAGGCCATATTGATTTCTGGAAAATAGCATCCTTTTGAGGAAAAATGCTGTAATATATTTAGAGCATAAACAACTCGTCATTTTTTATTTTTCAGTGTTCTGCATCATAGCGTTCCTTGTTACTATTGAAGCATGAACGTGCAAAACGGAAGAGTAATTGATACCGGAACGCATTCGCGGAAAGCATGTAGAAAGAAAAGGAAATTATAAAATATGCATAGGGTTATCATTTGCGAAAATAAATAAAATATATTACTTACGATAAATCAGCAACGCAATTGAGATGTTGAATAAACCAAAAAATGTCAACCTGAAGACCGGGTACTAACTTCCATATGCATGGGGAAGACAGATAAAATTTTATTACTTTAATGGTTAGTTGTCTCTATTGTAACTACCGCTAATTATAACTAAATTTTTACGTGGTCCAGCAGATAGCGACAATCAGTATTGCTGGATGAAGATAGCAGAAGGATCGGCAAAAGCACACGATTCATTAAAATGCACTGCGATTGCCGAAAGCTAGAAAATTAAACATATATTTCTCTCTCTCCTCCTCCATCATGGCAGTACTCCTAATTGGTTAACCACAAATTTTAAAGGCATATACGTACGGGGTTGATGCTCATATACTTAATTGTCTACAAGGGTTAAAAAAGGTCCACTATTTCCATCTTTTATTCTAGAAGATTGAATAATTAATTGCAATATGTCCATGCTGTCTGATGTATATAGACAAAAACATGAAGACGAAGAGGATGATGAATGAATTTTACTTATTTTTACATATCTCCTCCCCTTCATCTCCACGGGCTGTGCCACTCTGGTTTGTACACTCACTGTTTCCCAAATCTAATATGGTAATCATTTACTGCACTTCAACCTTTATTTCCCGGGGTGTACCACGAATTCGTTTATCACTAATATAATATACATACAAGTATGGGTATTGCACTCACATAGTAAATTGTCCTCCAGAATTAAACAAGGTCCAGTGTATCCATCGTTGATTCCTGTAAGGTGTCTTGTTAGGAGAAAACTCTTCATACTGCCTGATGTGCGAAAGCAAAGCCATGAAGAAGAAGGAGACGAATTATGATTTTTACATAATTATCATTTTTCATCCCCATCATCTCCACGGGCAGTGCCTTTCTGGTACATTACTGGAAAAAGGTAGGCCACAGACGAGTGTCATTTCCAAGTTGATGTTCAAGGCGTTAATCATCTCTTTTTGATCCCTGGGAAATTGCATAACTTAGAGGAAAAATGCTGTATTAAAAATGTAATATACATTACACCTCAGTTTTGCTGAAGAATTTCATTGTGCTGACTAAGTATCGATTCTTGATAAATATGGTGCACGAAATTGTAAAAAAAAGAAATAGGTACCTAAGTACCCATGCGAAAGACATGCCTTGAAAAAACGAACAGTAAACGAAAGATTGAGACTTAACGTCGGTCTAAAGAAATAAATTATTCCTCACGATTAATCCGAGAAGAAATTGAGGGGTTTAAAAGACCAAAAAGTTTAAAATTAGGTACAAACTTCCATAAATATGTAAAAGACTGATCAAAAACAAAAAATGGGAACTGTAAGCGGGCTTTATTGTTGAATATGAAAAAAATAGCTATAAATATGTACTTACATGGCCCAGTTGATAAAGATGGTCCACATTGCCTGACGATGCCGGCAGAAGGGTCGGCAAAAACACACTGTTTATAAATTGCTATCACTGTCACCGCATGCAAGTACGTTATTTTAACATTAGAACTCATCCTCCTTCCCGGGATGTGCCATATTTTGCATTACCACTAATTTTATAGGCATATAAGTATGTGTCTGATGCTCACATACTTAACTGCAGTTCCAAAAATATAGTTACTCCAAAAATATAAGATATATATATATATAACATAATATTGAATTTAATTTACATTTAAATGCAGGATTTGTACTCACATACTTAAATTTCTCCCAGGATTAATCTAGGTCCAGTGTATCCATCATTCCAAAACGATGATTAGTGAGTCTCAACATGTCCACGTAGCTTGATGTGAAAAGGCAAAACCGTTGAGACGAAGAAAATGATAAATGAACTTTATGTATTTTTTAATTTCTCATCCCCTTCATCTCAAAGGGCATGCCACTCTGGTACACGACTGAAAATAAGATCATCCATAGACAAGTTTTATGTCAAAGGTGATGTTTAGGGTGTCAAGCAGCCCAATTAATTTCTGAAAATGGTATAACTTTATGGAAAAAGGCTGTAATATATTTAGAACATACACAACACGTCATTTTTTAAATTTTCAGTGCGCTGCTTATGTATTATTCCTTGTTACGTATAAAGCATGAACGTACAAAAAGAAATATTAATTAAAACCGCAATACAATCGCGGGAAAAATGTCTAGAGGAAAGGAAATTAATAGTTTGAATTAGGATAATCATTTGCAAAAATAAATTAAACATGACAAACGATAATTCAGCGACGCACTTAAGATGTAGAAAATACCGACAAAGTTCAGCCTAGAGAATAGGTACTAACTCCAATATGCATGGAAAAGGCATAAAAATTTAAAATGTTAATGGTTAGCGGTGTGTATTGTAGTATTCGCAAAATAGAACTAAATGTTTGCATGGTCCAGCAGATACAGACACTCACTATTGCCGGACGATGCCGGCAGCAGGACCGGAAATAATGATTACATTAAAATACACACAATTACGGAAAACTAAAAGTTAAACTTACATTTCTATTAATCCTACTCCACCGAGGCAAAACCACAAATAGGTTAGCCACAATTTTTTAAGGCATATATTTACAGGTTCCGTGGACTTCACATACCTACAAACTGTCTACCAGGATTAAACAAGGTCCACTTTTTCCATCGTTTATTCCAGAAGGTTATATAAATAGTCGCAAACTTTCCGTGCTGCCTGATGTGCGAAGGCAAAACCATGAAGAAGAAGACGCAAAATGAATTTTACTTATTTTTACATTTCTCATCCTCATCGTCTCCACGGACGCACTGTGGTACTTGATTGGAAGAAGTGGAACCACAGATGTGTATCTCCAGATGACGTTCATGGTGTAAATCAGAACATTTTGTCCACTGGGAAATTACATAACTTCGAGGAAAAATAATGTGAAATGAATATAATGAGAATTGCACCCCGTTTTTTATTTTTAATATTTAGTGTGCTTTATTATTGCCATTCCTTGATACGTATGTAGCATTAAAGGGCTTAAAGGATGACAAAATGATACTGCAGTGCACTTGCGGGACACATGCATGCAGGGCCTGTCCCAAAAGTAGTAGGAACTATTTTTTCACAGGCAGGCAGGTGGCGGTTTCTCAGGCTGGGTTCGAGGGAGGGAAGTCTCAGGAAATGCTGGATGTCAGTGGCAGTTGGCTCCCAGCCTTTGCGGAGTGAAGATCGTGCATTTGCGAGACCTCTGTAACGTGACCTCGTTACGCTCCGTCATGAACAGCGCTACGCCATCAAATTTTGCGTGAAACTGGGAATTACCGGGAAACAGACTCATGATATGCTCAAGGAAGCTTAATGATGATAACGACAAGGGTAGTTCGGGTGTATTTGAGTGGCACAAGTTGTTTCGGGAGGGCAAGAAAGATGTTGAAGACGCCGAACGTTCAGGCCGCCCTTTAACCTCAAAAAGTGACGAAAATCTTGCAAGAGTGAAGGCTTTGTTGGACAGAGGTCACAGTATAAGTGTTCGCACAGTTTCTGACGAACTTGGAATCTCTAATTGTGATGTGCATCGACTTGTGAGCGAAAACATGGGCATGAGAAAGGTGTGTGATAAGTTGATCCGCGAGTGCTGTAAGACGTCAAAAGGAAACTCGCACGCGGATCTGCCAAGAGCTTCTCGACCATGTGAGTGAGGACCCAAAATATTCAATGAGCCATCCTGCAACCCTGACGTTGCCCCACCAGACTTCTTCCTCTTCCCCCGACTCAAATCCATGCTGAAAGGACGTCACCATGGCTCGGTGGTAGCGTCACAACAGGTAACTTACAATAGAAGCATTCCGGGCGCCACCTTCTAGAAGGCGTACGAGACGTGAAAAAACCGCTGGCAGCGGTGTGTAGACGCACTAGGCTGCTACTTCGAAGATTTTTGAGTGAATGTGTCAATTCTGGCAATGCATTTTTTTAAATCGACTCCGTCCTACTACTTTTGGGACACCCTGTAAAGTAAATAATTACTTAAATGTTTAATTAAACAAAACATCTACTTATGGAAATGGAATATTTATTACGTCAAGACAGTGAAGCAATTGAAATATTGAAAAGACCCAAAACATTTAACTGAGACTATGGGAACCAAATTTTATCTAAATGGAATACACTGATCAAAATATATAAATGGAACAGCTAGCGGTCTCAGTTTTCGCCACCGTAAAATATAACTAAATATACACTTGGTTCATCTGAGCATGCCACTCAAGATAACCTGACTAAGCAGGCAGAAGATCGCGATTCATTAAAATACGCTTACTGTTATCAAACGTTAGTTGGTTAGTCATCTATTTCCTTTTATCCCTTACCTCCCGGGCAGTATCACAAGTTGTTTTAGCACTTATTTAATGTGCATAAAAGTATGGGCATTACACTCACATAATAAACTGTCTACCAACATTATACGAGGTCCAGTGTATCCAATAATGATTCCAGCAGGGTGTTTAGTTAGTTCCAAATTCGCCATACTGCCTGTCGATCAATCAGTGACTAAAAAAAGATGATAAAAAAAAACAAAAAAAAATTAAACTCCTGGACAAAGGGTACCAACTTTGATATGCATGAAGAAGACTGATAAATAAAACGTTAATGGTTAGCGGTCTCTATTGTTGCAATGACAAAATAGAACTAAATATTTACATGGTCCAGAAGATAAAGACGGCTGACGAAGCTTGCCTGTCGAAGCCGGCAGCAGTATCAGCAAAAACACGCGATTCATTAAAATACACTCACGGTTACCAAAAGCTAGAAAGTTAAACATACATTTCTATTAATCCTATTTCATCCGGTAAAAACCACTAATTGGTTTACCACAAATTTTAAAGGCACATATACATGTACATATATACACAGGCGTGGTGGTCATATACTTAACTGTCTACCAGTAATAAACAAGGTCCACTGTTTCCATCGTTGTTTCTAGAAGGTTGTATAATTAGTCGCAATATTTCCATACTGCCTGATGTGCATAGGCAAAACCATGGAGAGAAAGGGGGCCAAAAATGAATTTTACTTATTTTTACATTTCTCATCCCCCATCCTCTCCACGGGCATCGCCTCTCTAGAACTTGACTGGAAGAAGTATAACCACAGAAGAGTATCTCGAAGATGATGTTTAAGGTGTTAATAAACCCATTTGGACCAATGGAAGATGACATAACTTTGAGGGAAAACGCTGTAAAATTAATTAAATGAAAGTTACACCTCATTTTCTTATGTTAAATTTCAGTGTGCTAATTAGTCTTTCCTTGACACGTTTATAGCATTGAAGGGGTATAAGGGAGACAAATTGATTCTACAATGCACTTGCAGGAAATATGAATAAAGGAAATTTTTACTTAAAACTTGAATGAGAAAAAATATGGAGTTTTTTGTAAAGCTAGAAAATTAAATATACTTCTCTTTGTCCTTCTCCATCCGGGTGGTACAACTAATTGGTTTACTACAAAATTAAAAGGCATATATGTACGGGCTTGGTGCTCACATACTTAACTGTTTACCAGGGTTAAACAAGGTCCAATGTTCCCATCGCTTTTTTCTAGAAGGTTGTAAAATAAGTTAGAATCTCTCCATGCTGCCTGATGTGCGAAGGCAAGACCATGAAGAAGAAGAGGATGAAGAATGAATTTTACGCATTTTTACATTTCTCATCCCCATCATTTCCACGGACATCGCCTGGCTGGTACATGACAGGCAGAAGTTTAACCGCAGACGAGTATCTTCAAGATGACGTTCAAGGTGTTAATCAACCAGTTATGACAACTGGGAAATGACATAACCTTGAGGAAAAATGCTGTAAATTGAATTACATGAAAATTACACTTAACTTTTTATTTTCAATTTTCAGTGTGCTTTTTTACAGTATTTCCTTGGTACGTTAGTAGTATTAATGTGAAAAATGGAAGAAAAATTAGTACTAAAATGCAATTGACGGACAAATGCATTAAGGAAATGATTACTTAAAGCTTAAGTGAGACAAAACATGGAAAAATAACTAAGGAAATGGAATATTTATGACGAAAAAATCCTGAAGCAAATGGGGTGTTGTAAAGACCACAAAAGTTCAACTGGGACTATGAGAGCCAACTTTTATGAAAATGGAAATGACTGATCAAAAAAAATTGGAACTCTCAATGGTTGCAATTGCAAAAGATAACTAACTATACACATGGTCCATCTGATAAAGTCAGTTAATATAAACATACCAAGCCGGCAGAGGGGTCGGCAGAAGATCGCAATTCATTAACATACACTCACTGTTTCCCAAATCTAGTAGGTAAATCATTTGTTTTACTTTAACCTTTATTTCCCGGGAAGTACCACAAATTGGTTCAGCACTAATGTAACATGCATAAAAGCACGGGCATTACACTCACATACTAAATTGTCCTCCAGGATTAAACGCAGTGTTGTGCATCCATCGTTGATTCCAATAGGGTGATTAGTTAGTGGCGAACTCTCCATTCTGCCTGATGTGCGAAAGCAAAGCCATGAAGATGAAGTGGACGATTTATGATTTTTAGGTATTTAAACATTTCTCATCCGCATCATCTCCACGGGCAGTGCTTTTCTGGTATATTACTGGAAAAAGCGGAGCCACAGACGAGTGTCTTGTCCAAGTCGATGTTCAAGGCGTTAATCATCTCTTTTTTATCCCTGGGAAATGGCATAACTTGGAGGGAAAAATGCTGTAATATAAATGTAATATACATTGCACCTCATATTTTGCTGAAGCATTTCAGTGTGCTGCATAAATATACGTAAAGTGCACGAAATTGCAAATAGGTGAAAAAATTGGTAAAATAAGTACCCATGCGAAACACAATTCTAGAAAAAAATGAACAATAAACGGTAGAAATTAAAAGACCAACACGTTTAAAATGGAGCAATGGGTAAAAACTTCCATGTTTAAGTAAATGACTGATCAAAAATAGAAATGGGAAATGCAAGCGGCCTCCATAGATGCAATTGCAAAATATAACCATAAATATATTCATGGCCCAGCAGATAAAGATTGTCCGCATTGGCTGACGTAGCCGGCAGACGGGTCGGCGAATTCGCGCGGTTTTTAAAATGTAATAACTGTTACCAAATGCTAGTTCGTTAATAAAACATTTCCACTTATCCTCCTACCCCGCCTAGTGACATTATTTGCTTTACCACTAATATAATATGCATATAAGTACGTGCTTGGTGCTCACATAATTAACTCCCTACCTGGAGTAAACAAGTTTTACTCTTTCCGACGTTTATTGCAATAGGATGTTTATTTAGTCACAGACTGTCCATGCTTCCTGAGGTGCAAAAGCAAGGCCATGAAGACGAAGAGAATGATGAATGAGTTCTATGTATTTTTACGCTTCTCATCTCCTTCATCTGCACGGGCATTGCCACTCTGAAATGTGACTGGAAAAAGTAAATCCATTAGGGTGGTTCTTATTTTTCATTTTTCGAATTTCTTTTGGCACTCACCCCAGATTCGTTCCTTATGGTTATAAATAAAGCGTGAGATATATTATTCTAATCGGATAACGGGAAAACGTGCCACATCACACTTATTTTGTAATGCTAGTTTTGAAATTTTTGTATTTTTGGCTGTTTTTTTTATATTACTGACGATAATGGAGCTCTTAGATTTATCGTATACTTTTCGATCATTTACAACGACTTGATAGGCATTTGTGGTCTATGACGTGAAACATCTTCAAATTCTGTCTGTGGGTTCCCGAGATACAGCCCCTAGAGTGAGCGCGCCCCGCACCAGTGGCGCCCTCTCGCGTTTACGCTCGAATGCACTAAGCGCGTGCCGCGAGTCTCGTTTTGCATAGCATTTCTTCTTTAAACGATGAAGCCTATGTAATATATTCTGGAATATATTTTAATTAATGGAATATAATTACATGAAAAATATGTACTTAATTGATATATATATGTACGGGTAGTTCCTTTCTAGTACAGGACTGAAAAAAAGATAAACCATAGACGAGTTAATTATAAGGTGATGTTCAAGGTGTTAATCAGCTCATATTGATTTCTGGAAAATGGCTTACTTTTAGGAACAAGTCTGTAGTATAATTAGAACATTCACGACTTGTCATTTTATTTAATTTTCCAGTTTGCTGCGTTATAGTGTTCCATGTTACTTCCGGAACATGAACGTGCAAAAAGGAAGAGTGATTGGTACCACAATGCCCTCGCGAAATACATGTCAACAGGAATGGAAAGTATAAGGTTTAATTAGGATTATCATCTGCTAAACGAAAAGAAATATTTCTCACGAGTAATTAGTGATGCAATTGGGATGTTGAAGAAACCGAAAAAATTTAACCTGGAGAACGGGTACCAACTTCCATATGCATGGAAAATTTTAAATGTTACGAGTAGTAGTCTCTGTTGTAGCAAAAGCAAAATAGATCAGCAGGTATGCATGGTTCAGCAGATAAATACAGTCAATATTGCCGGACGAAACCGGCAGTAGGATCGGCAAAACTCGCGATTAATTAAAGTACACTCACGGTTACCGAAAGTTAGAAAGTTAAACATACATTTATCTTTGTACTTCTCCTACCGGGCAGTGCCACAAATTGGTTTACCACAACTTTTGAAGGCATATTATTACGGGCTTGGTTCTCACAATCTTTTCTTTCTGCCAGGATTATACAAGGTCCTGTGTATCCAATGTTGATTCCAAATAGAATGTTTTTCTTCGCAATCAGTCCATGTTGCTTGTTGTGCGATGGAAAAACCATGAAGATGAAGAGAATGATAAATGAAGTCCAAGTATTTTTACATTTCTCATTCGCATCATCTCAACGGCTAATGCCACTCTGGTACACGACTGATAATATTATATTATACATTGACAAATTTTTTTTCCAAGGTGATGTTCAAGGTGTTAATCAGCCCATGTTGACCACTGAGAAATGGCAAATATTGCGGAAAATGCTGTAATATAAATGTGATATTGGGTTTGCATACTTAACTGTCTACCAGGATTATGCATGGTCTAGGTCCATCCAGGATTATCCATCGTTGATTTTAATTGGATATTTAATTTGTCGAAATCTTTCCACGTTGCCTGATGTGCGAAGGCATAGTCAAGAAGACGACGAGGAAGAGAAGTGGTTTTTCATAATTTCACATTTCTCTTACTCGTAGCCTTCTCGACCAGAACCATTCTATTTCTATTATCCATATCCGTCACGGCCAAAATCTCCGTGGTACACATCTGAAAAATTTATAATTTAGAAGGAGGTTTATTTTCCTTCTATTTTAATTATTCAAAGGATCTTAAGATAATAGCTTCCAGCATTTTTCACAAATGTTTTTGCATAGGCCCCGGGTACGAATCTTAATACATTGATTTAGGAAAAACTTACTGTCCTAATTGGTATATTGCGCAAGAATTTAATCATTTCTGACTAATGTCAGCCCTTTTTCGGAATCCACCATCCTCCTGGCCCCAAATATTTTAAAATAGAAAGTTCAACTGTTGTTAAAATTACTGTTGGATTGATGTAAAATGTAAAAAATACCAATTCAAGTTAAAAGTAAATTAATCAAAACAACGAATAGCTAAAACACTACTTAACCAAATACGATTCTAATTTTTAAGTGTCCTACCATATCATATAGAAATGTTTATGAAGTATCCTTGACTAATTCTGAGTAATTTGTTTATTTTGAACAGGATGTTATATTTTAGTCAATATATATCATTCAAACTTTTTAAAATTACCGGATGTATGCTTTTATGTATTTACCGAAGTATCAGTAGAAAAAGATGGAAAATTAAATACATGCAAAGTCTACTCTGGAGATGAAATCGAGTGATTTACCATGGGGCAGTCTACTCAGACCTCGTGGCTACTTTGGCTATGTACTGTCAACAAATGAAATAAAAATAGAGATGCTATTGACTCAGGTTACTTCTAGGTTATTCATATGAAAATTTAAAAATGATGATGAAGGGGTGTGAATCTGTACATATTGACCGATGCGGCAAGCTATTTGCTTAAAAAAACCGGTGAAATAAGTGCTATTTACATTTCACCACTTCCTACTCTTCACGGGAAGTGTCATTCAATACTGTACCACTCAAGTTACAATTAATGAAGAATGTGCTCCGTGTCTATCTAAATTTCGGAAATAGTAAATTACATCAGTTGGGAGATTTAAAACGAAAGCGAAAGTATTACCGCCGATCTGTCCTTGGGTCAGCCAGAAACACAGAAAAAGCTGTTCTCACTGTTTCAGTCATCTCTTGAGAGAAACGGGGTTCTTGCAGGGTGGTGTGGAGTGAAAAAATAGAATGTAAAATTTTCGTAAACGGGTACCCGTCAGTAGTTGTGTATCAGACCCCGTAAAATATCTATCAAAATTTAGTATTTTGTTTTGTAAATGGTCTTCAGTCTCCGCATTAGGCTTAATATTGGCCGTTTTCTATGTAATTTGGGACTTTTTAAATTTTTTATGAGAATGAAATGGCAGAACGTTTTCGGAGACTGACTAAATGATAGAGAACGACTTAAAACAAAGTAAATTTTTAACATTTTTTGGAAGTGGTTTTAGTCTGCGTATTAAATCTAAATTTTTCCGTTTTCGCTAAAATTTGTCAATTTTTAAAATGTTTCTTTCCTCAGTAATTGTTGAAAAATCACTCATAGAAAATTAAAGCTGTGTTCTCACTGTTGTGAAACACTGCGCAACTCTTCGCTAGTTCATATTAAACTACCCAGGACTCACCACGTGGAGGTGGTTGCACATCGAGTCCCCCCGCGTCCTACTGAACCTACCAACCGCAAGAGCACGATCTTTATAAGTTGTAAAACAGTAATTTTAAAACAGGCAGAATTATGTGTTGGCCGTGGAAGGCAATGTGCTCACTGGTACCCGTAACTAAACAAACTAACCCTATTTATAGACCAAAGACGATGAAAATCGCCACCCAGTCAAATCAAATAATTTTTTCATGGTTAATTTCACTGTCTTTGGTGTATATCTTCGCACTAGTGTGGGCCACTGCGTACCATATCATTTGTGCAATCGTATTAATTGGAAAATAACCTTATATAACATGACCTGCAATCTAAAAGCGTTACTAGATGCAACTTGTAGAGTAATAACGTCTTAAGAACCACACGGCAAACAAAGTGAAAGCACCGTACCAAACATATTTTAGGAAACTTTCAACTGCGTACACACACGATTAGAGGCCACACGTCAAATGAGTGTCAACACAATCTCTTTAAAATCACCATGGATGCAACTTGAACTACAGCAGGCTTGCTCGGAGAACATTTGGATTGTAAGAATTACACATATTTGTTTTAGTGAACAGAGAGCAATGGCCAAAGTAAATCTTTTGGGCAGGACCAATCTCGAACCAAATTTCGATTGGAAACTGAAATAATCGGGAAATAATCGGCTATTACAAGCCATGGAAACTGGGCTCGTGGCTAATTTTACCACCAAAAAGTATCCATCACTGAATTCTGACATTGACTTTTGTATGATACTTTCATGCCTCATCATACTCCCTGTTCTGCAAAGAACCAATTCATTCTGAAACAATTAAAAATTTATAAAAAAGGCTAAGTTACGTTTTAACCGTTGAGAGCTTCGTCCTCTTTGATAACAGGAGAGAAAACAATTTCCATTGTTTACCTTAACTAGTAGTCTAAAAGATTCACTAAGAGTAATAAATAAATTCATGGTGACTGAAACGTTGAGGCAATCAGGTCGTCAGGCACTATGAGCTGTAGGCTTTATAGCAATTATTATTATTATTCTATTTTAGTGAATCTATGAAATCTTTGACATTGGCCTATAAAAGACCCTCAGGTCCACATTCGTCAAACACGTTCTCATATTGAAATCCAAGTGCCTATATCGACCAATTTTGGGAAGCATAATAATCAACAAAAAAGGAAAATCGAGTTCTAGGGCATGACTTTATTAATAAAAAAGATAGGGAAGACAAATTTCGATTTTAAACATAATGGAAAACAGAGTAGAGTAAATTGAAATGAAGAGATCATAAAAGGCAATTCCTCGGGAAAGAAGGATAAATATAATAACAAATTTTCTCAAGACGAATTTAATGTTATTTTAAAATAAAATAAGCATAAATGTACAATGTATTTTATCCACTCATACTTATAATAATCCCAACTTAAGTCATGAATTCGCGCATGAGAATACATATATTTTAATGCGTAGCCCAATGCATATAAAGTCAATGAATAGACATTTGTAGAACGAATAGAATAAGTTTGAGCTATAGATTATAATGTGTATTACCATTTGGAGGAACATGTAGGAATCGACAGTTATCAATCCCAATAGTTAGATTTGCAACGAAAAAAACTTAGCGCTGCATTGCCCGTGATAACAGTAAGCGTATTTTTTAAAAATACGCTTACTGTTATCACACGTTAGTTAGTTAGTCATCTATTCCCTTTTATCCTTTAATTCCCGGGCAGTATCACAAGTTGTTTTAGCACTTATTTAATGTCCATAAAAGTATGGGCATTACCCTCACATAATAAACTGTCTACCAACATTTTACGAGGTCCAGTGTATCCAATAATGATTCCAGCAGGGTGTTTAGTTAGTGCCAAATTCGCCATACTGCCTGTCGATCAATCAGTGACTAAAATAAGAAGTTTAAAAAAATCTAAGAATTTCAGCCTGGACAATGGGTACCAACTTAGATATGCATGAAGAATACTGATAAATATAACGTTAATGGTTAGCGGTCTCTTTTGTTGCAATGACATAATAGAACTAAATGTTTACATGCTCCAGAAGATAAAGACGGCTGACGAAGCTTGCCTGTCGAAGCCGGCAGCAGTATCGGCAAAAACACGCGATTCATTAAAATGCACTCACAGTTACCGAAAGCTAGAAAGTTAAACATACATTTCTATTTTTCCTATTCCATCCGGTAAAAACCACTAATTGGTTTACCACAAATTTTAAAGGCACATATATATGTACATATATATACCGGCGTGGTGGTCACATACTTAACTCTCTACCAGTAATAAACAAGGTCCACTGTTTCCATCGTTGTTTCTAGAAGGTTGTATAATTGGTCGCAATATTTCCATACTGCCTGATGTGCATAAGCAAAACCATGGAAAGAAAGGGGGCCAAAAATGAATTTTACTTATTTTTACATTTCTCATCCCCCATCCTCTCCTCGGACATCGCCTCTCTAAAACATGACTGGAAGAAGTATAACCACAGAAGAGTATCTCGAAGATGATGTTTAAGGTGTTAATAAACCCATTTGGACCAATGTAAGATGACATAACTTTGAGGGAAAACGCTGTAAAATAAATTAAATGAAAGTTACACCTCATTTTTTTATGTTAAATTTCAGTGTGCTAATTAGTCTTTCCTTGACACGTTTGTAGCTTTGAAAGGGTATAAGAGATACAAATTGATTCTACAATGCACTTGCAGGAAATATGAATAAATGAAATTTTTACTTAAAACTTGAATGAGAAAAATTATGGAGTTTTATGTAAAGCTAGAAAATTAAATATACTTCTCTTTGTCCTTCTCCATCCGGGTGGTACAACTAATTGGTTTACTACAAAATTAAAAGGCATATATGTACGGGCTTGGTGCTCACATACTTAACTGTTTACCAGGGTTAAACAATGTCCAATGTTCTCATCGCTTTTTTCTAGAAGGTTGTAAAATTAGTTAGAATCTCTCCATGCTGCCTGATGTGTGAAGGCAAGACCATGAAGAAGACTAGGATGAAGAATGAATTTTACGCATTTTTACATTTCTCATCCCCATCATCTCCACGGACATCGCCTGGCTGTTACATGTCTGGCAGAAGTTTAACCGCAGACGAGTATCTTCAAAATGACGTTCAAGGTGTTAATCAACCAGTTATTACAACTTGGAAATGGCATAACCTTGAGGAAAAAAGCTGTAAATTGAATTATATGAAAATTACACTTAACTTTTTATTTTCAATATTCAGTGTGCTTTTTTACAGTATTTCCTTGGTACGTTAGTAGTATTAATGTGAAAAATGGAAGAAAAATTAGTACTACAATGCAATTGACGGACGAATGCATTAAGGAAATGATTACTTAAAGCTTAAGTGAGACAAAACATGAAAAAATAACTAAGGAAATGGAATATTTATGACGAAAAAATCCTGAAGCAAATGGGGTGTTGTAAAGACCACAAAAGTTCAACTGGGACTATGAGAGCCAACTTTTATCTAAATGGAAATGACTGATAAAAAAAATTGGAACTCTCAATGGTTGAGATTGCACAAGATAACTAACTATACACATGGTCCATCTGATAAAGTCAGTGAATATAACCTTACCAAGCCGGCAGAGGTGTCGGCAAAAGATCGCAGTTCATTAACATACACTCACTGTTTCCCAAATGCAGTAGGTAAATCATTAGTTTTACTTAACCCTGTATTTCCCGGGAAGTACCACAAATTGGTTCAGCACTAATATAACATGCATAAAAGTACGGGCATTACACTCACATACTAAATTGTCCTCCAGGATTAAACGCAGTGTTGTGCATCCTTCATTGATTCAAATAGGGTGATTAGTTAGTGGCGAACTCTCCATACTGCCTGATGTGCGAAAGCAAAGCCATGAAGATGAAGTGGACGAATTTTGATTTTTAGGTATGCAAACATTTCTCATCCCCATCATCTCCACGGGCTGTGCCTTTCTGGTATATTACTGGAAAAAGCGGAGCCACAGAAGAGTGTCTTGTCCAAGTTGATGTTCAAGGTGTTAATCATCTCTTTTTGATCCCTGGGAAATGGCATAACTTAGAGGAAAAAAAGCTGTAATATAAATGTAATATACATGCACCTCATTTTTTGCTGAAGCATTTCAGTGTGCTGCATTAATATCGATCCTTGATACGTAAAGTGCACGAAATTGCAAATAGGTGAAAAAATTGGTTCTTAAGTACCCATGCGAAACAAACAATTCTAGAAAAAAATGAACAATAAACGGTAGAATTTAAAAGACCAACACGTTTAAAATGGAGAAATGGGTAAAAACTTCCATGTTTTTGTAAATGACTGATCAAAAATAGAAATGGAAAATGCAAGCGGCCTCCATAGTTGCAATTGCAGAATATAACCATAAATATATCCATGGCCCAGCAGATAAAGATTGTCCGCATTGGCTGACGTAGCCGGCAGACGGGTCGGCGAATTCGCTTGGTTTTTAAAATGTAATAACTGTTACCAAATGCTAGTTCGTTAATAAAACATTTCCACTTATCTTCCTACCCAGCCTAGTGACATTATTGGCTTTACCACTAATATAATAGGCATATAATTACGTGCTTGGTGCTCACATATTTAACTGCCTACCTGGATTAAACAAGTTTTACTCTTTCCGACGTTTATTGCAATAGGATGTTTATTTAGTCACAGACTGTCCATGCTTCCTGAGGTGCAAAAGAGGGGCCATGAAGACAAAGAGAATGATGAATTAGTTCTATGTATTTTTACACTCCTCATCACCTTCATCTGCACGGGCATTGCCACTCTGAAATGTGACTGGAAAAAGTAAATCCATTAGGGTGGTTCTTATTTTTCATTTTTCGAATTTCTTTTGGCACTCACCCCAGATTCGTTCCTTATGGTTATAAATAAAGCGTGAGAAACATTATTCTAATCGGATAACGGGAAAACGTGCCACATCACACTTATTTTGTAATGCTAGTTTTGAAATTTGTGTATTTTTGGCTGTTTCTTATGGATATTACTGACGATAATGGAGCTCTCAGATTAATCGTTTACTTTTCGATCATTTGCAACGACTTGATAGGCATTTGTGGTGTATGACTTGAAACATCTTCAAATTCTGTCCGTGGGTTCCCGAGATACAGCCCCTAGAGTGAGCGCGCCCCGCACCAGTGGCGCCCTCTCGCGTTTACGCTCGAATGCACTAAACGCGTGCCGCGAGTCTCTCGTTTTGCATAACATTTCTTCTTTAAACATGTAATATATTTTGGAATATATTTTAATTAATGGAATATAATTACATGAAAAATATATAATTAATTGAAATATATACGTACGGGTAGTTCCTTTCTAGTACACGACTGTAAAAAAGATAAACCATAGACGAGTTAATTTCCAAGGTGATGTTCAAGGTGTTAATCAGCTCATATTGATTTCTGGAAAATGGCTTAACTTTGAGGAACAAGTCTTTAGTATAATTAGAACATACACAACACGTAATTTAATTTAATTTTCCAATGTGCTGCATTATAGCGTTCCATGTTACTTACGGAACATGAACGTGCAAAAAGGAAGAGTGATTGGTACCACAATGCCCTCGCGGAAAACATGTTAAGAGGAAAGGAAAGTATGAGGTTTAATTAGCATTATCATCTGCTAAACTAAAAGAAATATTTCTCACGACTAAGTAGTGATGTAATTAAGATGTTGAAAAAACCGAAAAATTTTAACCTGGACCATGAGTACCAACTTCCATATGCATGGAAATTTTCAAATGTTACGAGTAGTGGTCTCTTTTGTAGCAAAAGCAATATAGAACAGCAGTTATGCATGGTCTAGCCGATAAATACAGTCAATATTTCCGGACGAAGCCGGCATTAGGGTCGGCAAACCTCGCGATTAATTAAAGTACACTCACGGTTACCGAAAGCTAGAAAGTTAAACATACATTTTTTTTTATACTTCTCCTTCCGGGCAGTGCCACAAATTGGTTTACCACAACTTTTAAAGGTATATTCTTACGGGCTTGGTTCTCATAATCTTTTCTGTCTGCCAGGATTATACAAGGTCCTGTGTATCCAATGTTGATTCCAAATAGAATGTTTTTATTCGCAATTAGTCCATGTTGCTTGTTGTGTGAAGGCAAAACCATGAAGATGAAGAGAATGATAAATGAAGTACAAATATTTTTACATTTCTCATTCACATCATCTCAACGGCTAATGCCACTCTGGTACACGACTGATAATATTATATTATACATTGACAAATTTTTTTTTTCCAAGGTGATGTTCAAGGTGTTAATCAGCCCATTTTGACCACTGAGAAATGGCATAATATTGCGGAAAATGCTGTAATATAAATGTGATATTGGGTTTGCATACTTAACTGTCTACCAGGATTATGCATGGTCTAGGTCCATCCAGGATTATCCATCGTTGATTTTAATTGGATATTTAATTTGTCGAAATCTTTCCACGTTGCCTGATGTGCGAAGGCATAGCCAAGAAGACGACGAGGAAGAGAAATGGTTTTTCATACTTTTCACATTTCTCTTTCTCGTAGCCTTCTCGACCAGAACCATTCTATTTCTATTATCCATATCCGTCATGGCCAAAATCTCCGTGGTACACATCTGAAAAATTTATAATTTAGAAGGAGGTTTATTTTCCTTCTATTTTAATTATTCAAAGGATCTTAAGATAATAGCTTCCAGCATTTTTCACAAATGTTTTTGCATAGGCACCGGGTACGAATCTTTATACATTGATTTAGGAAAAACTTACTGTCCTTTTTGGTATAATGCGCAAGAATTTAATCATTTCTGACTAATGTCAGCCCTTAGTCGGAATCCACCATCCTCCTGGCCCCAAATATTTTAAAATAGAAAGTTCAACTGTTGTTAAAATTACTGTTGGATTCATGTAAAATGTAAAAAAATCAATTCAAGTTAAAAGTAAATTAATCAAAACAACGAATAGCTAAAACACTACATAACCAAATACGATTCTAATTTTTAAGTGTCCTACCATATCATATAGAAATGTTTATGAAGTGTCCTTGACTAATTCTGAGTAATTTGTTTATTTTGAACAGGATGTTATATTTTAGTCAATATATATCATTCAAACTTTTTAAAATTACCGGATGTATGATTTTATGTATTTACCGAAGTATCAGTAGAAAAAGATGGAAAAAATTAATACATGCAAACTCTACTCTTGAGATGAAATCGAGTGATTTACCATGGGGCAGTCTACTCATACCTCGTGGCTACTTTGGCTATGTACTGTCAACAAATGAAATAAAAAGAGATATGCTATTGACTCTGGTTACTTCTAGGGTGTTCATATAAAAAATTAAAAATGATGATTAAGGGGTGTGAATCTGCTCCGTGTCTATCTAAAATTCGGAAATAGTAAATTACATCAGTTGGGAGATTTAAAACGATAGGGAAATTTATACCGCCGATCTGTCATGGGGTCAGCCAGAAAGACAGAAAAAGCTGTTCTCACTGTTTCAGTCATCTCTTGAGAGAAACGGGGTTCTTGCAGGGTGGTGTGGAGTGAAAAAATAGAATGTAAAAATTTCGAATGTAAAAAAATAAAATGTTTAAAAAAATCGAAAAATTTCAGCCTGGACAATGGGTACCAACTTTGATATGCATGAAGAAGACTGATAAATAAAACGTTAATGGTTAGCGGTCTCTATTGTTCAATGACAAAATAGAACTAAATGTTTACATGGTCCAGAAGATAAAGACAGCTGACGAAGCTTGCCTGTCGAAGCCGGCAGCAGTATTGGCAAAAACACGCGATTCATTAAAATACACTCACGGTTACCGAAAGCTAGAAAGTTAAACATACATTTCTATTAATCCTATTCCATCCGGTAAAAACCACTAATTGGTATACCACAAATTTTAAAGACACATATATATGTACATATATATACAGGCGTGGTGGCATATACTTAACTGTCTACCAGTAATAAACAAGGTCCACTGTTTCCATCGTTTTTTCTAGAAGGTTGTATAATTAGTCGCAATATTTCCATACTGCCTGATGTGCATAGGCAATACCATGGAAAGAAAGGGGGCCAAAAATGAATTTTACTTATTTTTATATTTTTCATCCCCCATCCTCTCCTCGGACATCGCCTCTCTAGAACTTGACTGGAAGAAGTATAACCACAGAAGAGTATCTCGAAGATGATGTTTAAGGTGTTAATAAACCCATTTCGACCAATGGAAGATGACATAACTTTGAGGGAAAACGCTGTAAAATAAATTAAATGAAAGTTACACCTCATTTTCTTATGTTAAATTTCAGTGTGCTAATTAGTCTTTCCTTGACACGTTTGTAGCATTGAAAGGGACTTAAGAGAGACAAATTGATTCTACAATGTACTTGCGGGAAATATGAATACAGGAAATAATTATTTAAAACTTAAATGAGATTAAATATTGAGTTTTATGTAAAGCTAGGAAATTAAATATACTTCTCTTTGTCCTTCTCCATCCGGGTGGTACAACTAATTGGTTTACTACAAAATTAAAAGGCATATATGTACGGGCTTGGTGCTCACATACTTAACTGTTTAGCAAGGTTAAACAAGGTCCAATGTTCCCATCGCTTTTTTCTAGAAGGTTGTAAAATTAGTTAGAATCTCTCCATGCTGCCTGATGTGCGAAGGCAAGACCATGAAGAAGAAGAGGATGAAGAATGTATTTTACGCATTTTTACATTTCTCATCCCCATCATCTCCACGGAAATCGCCTGGATGTTACATGACTGGCAGAAGTTTAACCGCAGACGAGTATCTTCAAGATGACGTTCAAGGTGTTAGTCAACCAGTTATGACAACTGGGAAATGACATAACCCTGAGGAATAATGCTGTAAATTGAATTACATAAAAATTACACTTAACTTTTTATTTTCAATTTTCAATGTGCTTTTTTACAGTATTTCCTTGGTACGTTAGTAGTATTTATGTGTAAAATGGAAGAAAAATTAGTACTACAATGCAATTGACGGACGAATGCATTAAGGAAATGATTACTTAAAGCTTAAGTGAGACAAAACATGGAAAAATAACTAAGGAAATGGAATATTTATGACGAAAAAATCCTGAAGCAAATGGGGTGTTGTAAAGACCACAAAAGTTCAACTGGGACTATGAGAGCCAACTTTTATCTAAATGGAATTGTCTGATAAAAAAAAATTGGAACTCTCAATGGTTGCAATTGCAAAAGATAACTAACTATACACATGGTCCATCTGATAAATTCAGTCAATATAAACATACAAGGCCGGCAGAGGTGTTGGCAGAAGATCGCAATTCATTAACATACACTCACTGTTTCCCAAGTCTAGTAGGTAAATCATTTGTTTTACTTTAACCTTTATTTCCTGGGAAGTACCACAAATTGGTTCAGCACTAATATAACATGCATAAAAGCACGGGCATTACACTCACATACTAAATTGTCCTCCAGGAATAAACGCAGTGTGGTGCATCCATCGTTGATTCCAATAGGGTGATTAGTTAGTGGCGAACTCTCCATACTGCCTGATGTGCGAAAGCAAAGCCAGAAGATGAAGTGGACGAATTATGATTTTTAGGTATTGAAACATTTCTCATTTCCATCATCTCCGCGGGCAGTGCCTTTCTGGTATATTACTGGAAAAAGCGGAGCCACAGACGAGTGTCTTGTCCAAGTCGATGTTCAAGGCGTTAATCATCTCTTTTTGATCCCTGCGAAATGGCATAACTTAGAGGAGAAAAAGCTGTAATATAAATGTAATATACATTGCACCTCATTTATTGCTGAAGCATTCGGTGTGCTGTTTAAATTTCGATCCTTGATAGGTAAAGTGCACGAAATTGCAAATAGGTGAAAAAATTTGTTCTTAAGTACCCATGCGAAACACAATTCTAGAAAAAAATGAACAATAAACGGTTGAATTTTAAAGACCAACACGTTTAAAATGGAGCAATGGGTGCAAAACTTCCATGTATTTGTAAATGACTGATCAAAAATAGAAATGGGAAATGCAAGCGGCCTCCATAGTTGCAATTGCAAACTATAACCCTAAATATATTCATGGCCCAGCAGATAAAGATTGTCCGCATTGGCTGACGTAGCCGGCAAACGGGTCGGCGAATTGGCGTGGTTTTTTAAAATGTAATAACTGTTACCAAATGCTAGTTCGTTAATAAAACATTTCCACTTATCCTCCTACCCCGCCTAGTGACATTATTTGCTTTACAACTAATATAATAGGCATATAAGTACGTGCTTGGTGCTCACATTATTAACTGCCTACCTGGATTAAACAAGGTTTACTCTTTCCGACGTTTATTGCAATAGGATGTTTATTTAGTCACAGACTGTCCATGCTTCCTGAGGTGCAAAAGAAAGGCCATGAAGACGAAGAGAATGATGAATGAGAATTTTGTATTTTAACGCTTCTCATCCCCTTCATCTTCTCGGGCGATGCCACTCTGGTATGTGACTGGAAAAAGGTATATCCATTAGGGTGGTTCTTATTTTTCATTTTTCGAATTTCCTTTGGCACTCACCCCAGATGCGTTCCTTATGGTTATAAATAAAGCGTGAGAAATATTATTCTAGTCGGATAACGGGAAAACGTGCCACATCACACTTATTATGTAATGCTAATTTTGAAATTTTTATATATTTGGCTTTTTTTTATATTACTGACGATAATGGAGCTCTTAGATTTATCGTTTACTTTTCGATCATTTACCACGACTTGATAGGCATTTGTGGTGTAAGACCTGAAACATCTACAAATTCTGTCTGTGGGTTCCCGAGATACAGCCCCTAGAGTGAGCGCGCCCCGCACCATTGGCGCCCTCTCGCGTTTACGCTCGAATGCACTAAGCGCGTGCCACGAGTCTCGTTTTGCATAACATTTCTTCTTTAAACGATGAAGCCTATGTAATATATTCTGGAATATATTTTAATTAATGGAATATAATTACATGAAAAATATATAATTAATTGATATATATATGTACGGGTAGTTCCTTTCTAGTACAGGACTGAAAAAAAGATAAACCATAGACGAATTAATTTCCAAGGTGATGTTCAAGGTGTTAATCAGCTCATATTGATTTCTGGAAAATGGCTTAACTTTGAGAAACAAGTCTTTAGTATAATTAGAACATACACAACACGTCATTTTATTTAATTTTCCAATGTGCTGCTTTATAGCGTTCCATGTTACTTACGGAACATGAACGTGCAAAAAGGAAGAGTGATTGGTACCACAATGCCCTCGCGGAAAACATGTTAAGAGGAAAGGAAAGTATAAGGTTTAATTAGGATTATCATCTGCTTAACGAAAAGAAATATTTCTCACGACTAAGTAGTGATGTAATTGAGATGTTGAAAAAACCGAAAAATTTTAACCTGGACAATGAGTACCAACTTCCATATGCATGGAAATTTTTAAATGTTACGAGTAGTGGTCTCTGTTGTAGCAAAAGCAAAATAGAACAGCAGTTATGCATGGTCTAGCAGATAAATACAGTCAATATTGCCGGACGAAGCCGGCAGTAGGATCGGCAAAACTCACGATTAATTAAAATACACTCACGGTTACCGAAAGCTAGAAAGTTAAACATACATTTTTATTTATCCTATTCCATCCAGGAAAATCCACTAATTGGTTTACCACAAATTTAATAGGCACATATATATGAACATATATATACAGGCGGGGTGGTTACATACTTAACTGTCTACCAGTAACAAAACAAGGTCCACTGTTTCCATCGTTGTTTCTAGAAGATTGTATAATTAGTCGCAATATTTCCATACTGCCTGATGTGCATAGCCAAAACCATGGAGAGAAAGGGGGCCAAAAATGAATTTTACTTATTTTTACATTTCTCATCCTCCATCCTCTCCACGGACATCGCCTCTCTAGAACTTGACTGGAAGAAGTATAACCACAGAAGAGTATCTCGAAGATGATGTTTAAGGTGTTAATCAACCCATTTGGACCAATGGGAGATGACATAACTTTGAGGGAAAACGCTGTAAAATAAATTAAATGAAAGTTACATCTCATTTTCTTATATTAAATTACAGTGTGCTAATTAGTCTTTCCTTGACACGTTTGTAGCATTGAAGGGGTATAAGAGAGACAAATTGATTCTACAATGCACTTGCGGGAAATATGAATAAAGGAAAATTTTACTTAAAAATTGAATGAGACAAAATATGGAGTTTCATGTAAAGCTAGAAAATTAAATATACTTCACTTTATCCTTCTCCATCCGGGTGGTACAACTAATTGGTTTACTACAAAATTAAAAGGCGGGCTTGAAGGATGACAAAATGATACTGCAGTGCACTTACGGGACACATGCATGCAGGGCCTGTCCTAAAAGTAGTAGGAACTATTTTTTCACAGGCAGGCAGGTGGCGGTTTCTCAAGCTCGGTTCGAGGGAGGGAAGTCTCAGGAAATGCTGGATGTCAGTGGCAGTTGGCATATTTATGACGAAAAAATCCTGAAGCAAATGAGGTGTTGAAAAGACCGCAAAAGTTCAACTGGGACAATGAGAGCCAACTTTTATGAAAATGGAAATGACTGATCAAAAAAAATTGGTACACTCAATTGTTGCAATTGCAAATGATAACTAACTGTACACATGGTCCAACTGATAAAGTCAGTCAATATAACCTTACCAAGCCGGCAGAGGGGTCGGCAGATGTTCGCAATTCATTAACATGCACTCACTGTTTCCCAAATCTAGTAGGTAAATCATTTGTTTTACTTTAACCTTTGTTTCCCGGGAAGTATCACAAATTGGTTCAGCACTAATATAACATGCATAAAAGTACGGGCATTACACTCACATACTAAACTGTCCTCCAGTATTAAACGCTGTGTTGTGCATCCATCGTTGATTCCAATAGGGTGATCAGTTAGTGGCGAACTCTCCATACTGCCTGATGTGCGAAAGCAAAGCCATGAAGATGAAGTGGACGAATTATGATTTTTAGGTATTTAAACATTTCTCAACCCCTTCATCTCCACGGGCAGTGCCTCTCTGGTATATTACTGGAAAAAGCGGTGCCACAGACGAGTGTCTTGTCCAAGTTGATGTTCAAGGCGTTAATCATCTCTTTTAGTTCCCTGGGAAATGGCATAACTTAGAGGAAAAAATGCTGTAATATAAATATAATATACATTGCACCTCATTTTTTGCTGAAGCATTTCAGAGTGCTGCATAAATATCGATCTATGATACCTACGTAAAGTGCACGAAATTGCAAAAAGAAGAAAAAATTGGTTCTTAAGTACCCATGCGAAACACAATTCTCGAAAAAATGTGTAGTAAACGGTAGAATTTAAAAGACCAACAAGTCAAATATGGAGCAATGGGTAAAAACTTCCATATATTTGTAAATGACTGATCAAAAATAGAAATGGGAACTGCAAGCGGTCTCCATAGTTGCATTTGCAAAATATAACCATATATATATTTATGGCCCAGCAGATAAAGATTATCCGCATTGGCTGACGTAGCCGGCAGACGTGTCGGAGAATTCGCGCTGTTTTTAAAATGTAATGACTGTTACTAAATGATAGTTCATTAATATAACATTTCCACTTATCCTCCTACCCCGCCTAGTGACATTATTTGCTTTACCACTAATATAATATGCATATAAGTACGTGCTTGGTGCTAACATACTTAACTGCCTACCTGGATTAAACAAGGTTTACTCTTTCCGACGTTTATTGCAATAGGATGTTTATTTAGTCACAGACTGCCCATGCTTCCTGAGGTGCAAAAGCAAGGCCATGAAGAGAATGATGAATGAGTTTTATGTATTTTTACGCTTATCATCCCCTTCATCTGCACGGGCAGTGCCACTCTGGTATGATTGAATATATATTATGATATACTGGCGAAAGTATTACTTCCGATCTGTCCTGGGGTCAGCCAGAAACACAGAAAATGCTGTTCTCACTGTTTCAGTCATCTCTTGAGAGAAACGGGGATCCTGCAGGGTAGTGTTGAGTGAAAAAATAGAATGTAAAATTATCGTAAACGGGTACCCGTCAGTAGTTGTGTATCAGACCCCGTAAAATGTCTATCAAAATTCAGTATTTTGTTTTGTAAATGGTCTTCAGTCTCCGCATTAGGCTTAATATTGGCCGTTTTTATGTAATTTTGGACTTTTTAAATTTTTTATGAGAATGAAATGGCAGATCATTTTCGGAGACTGACTAAATGCTAGAGAACGACCCAAAACAAAGTAAATTTTTAACATTTTTTTGGAAGTGGTTTTAGTCCGCGTATTCAGTCTAACATTTTACATTGTCAATTTTTAAAACGTTTCTTTCGTCAGTAAAAGTTTAAAAATCACTCAATGAAAATTTAAGCTGTGTTTTCACTGTTGTGAAACACTGTGCAACTCTTCGCTAGTTCATATTAAACTACCCAGGACTCACCACGTGGAGGTGGTTGCACATCGAGTCCCCCCGCGTCCTACCGAACCTACCAACCGCAAGAGCACGATCTTTATAAGTTGGAAAACATTAATTTTAAAACAGTCTGAATTATGTGTTGGCCGTGGAAGAAAATGTGCTCACTGGTACCCGTAACTAAACAAACTAACCCTAATTATAGACCAAAGACGGTGCAAATTGCCACCCAGTCAAATCAAAACATTTTTCCATGGTTAATTTCACTGTCTTTCGTGAATATCTTCGCACCCGTCCGGGCCACTGCGTACCATATCATTTGTGAAATCGTATTGATTGGAAAATAACCTTATAAAACATGACCTGCAGTCTAAATGCGTTACTAGATGCAACTTGTAGAGTCATAACGACTTAAGAACCACACGGCAAACAAAGTGGAAGCACCGTGCCAAACATATTTTAGGAAACTTTCAACTGCGTACACACACGATTAGACGCCACACGTCAAAAGAGTCTCAACACAATCTCTTTAAAATAACCATGGATGCAACTTGAACTACAGCAGGCCTGCTCGGAGAACGTTTGGAGTGTAAGAATTACACATATTTGTTATAATGAACAGAGAGCAATGGCCACAGTAAATCTTTTGGGCAGGACCAATCTCGAAAAAAATTTCGATTGGAAACGGAAATAATCGGGAAATAATCGGCTATTACAAGCCATGGAAACTGGGCGCGTGGTAAATTTTACCACCAAAAAGTATCCATCACTGAATTCTGAAATTGACTTCTGTATGATACTTTCATGCCTCAATATATTAATAAAAAAGATAGGGAAGACAAATGTCGATTTTAAACAGAATGGAAAACAGTATAGTGTAAATTGAAATGAAGAGATCATAAAAGGCAAATCCTCGGAAAAGAATGTTAAATATAATAACAAATTTTCTCAAGAAGAATTTAATGTTATTTTAAAATAAAATAAGCATAAATGTACAATGTATTTTATCCACTCATACTTATAATATTCCTCACTTAAGTCATGAATTCGCGCATGAGAATACATAGTTTATAATGCGTAGCCATATGCATATACAGTCAATGAATAGACATTTGTTGAACAAATGGAATACGTTTGAGCTATAGATTATAATGTGTATAACCATTTGGAGGAACATGTAGGAATCGACATTTATCAATCCCAATAGTTAGATTTGCAACGAAAAAAAATTAGCGCAGCATTGCCGTTAAAAGACTACTTGAGCACCCTCGATAGGCTCTTGGGTTAAAATATTAGCTAACTATAAATTATGCTATTTAATATGATCGTGCAAGTATCATCTTTGGAATTGATAGTAAGAATCAAATTAGAGAGATTTACCTCCAAAGTGACTGGTTTAAAAATTCCGTCATTTCAATCCACTTGTGTTTATCAATTGTTAAACTTTACGATTGTCGATTATAATTCTCACTGGTTCTCATTCTATTCCTTCGTTTATAGCTGGAGTTCTTACAATCCCTGAAAAAATTATTTCCTGCTTTCTTTTACCAATGCCATAGTGTCACAAGTCAATGCTCTGCAGGATGTAATATTGAATCAATATAATCGTTCTGGATTCACCCAAAACCAAATTTGAATGTGTGATAGTAATTGACTGATTTTTATCCTCCTAAACATTGCCCGTATAATGTTAAGGAACTTGGTTCGATACCTCAAACACCTCTGGCTAGGATTATGAACACATAATGTTATACACATGCATACAGAAATAAATAAACAATAAGGTGCTAATAAAGAATTATAAAAGCAAAAAGATTCCCTGTAACACATTCCTTTTCCGGTTTAGTCGGTATTCCTTCTAGATGCTCTCAGGTTTCGAGCGCATTGAGAGAACCTCAAAGGAACTTTGTTAGTACATTAGTCAACTAAGTCCCGTTTGAGGCTCTCCCAAGTCGGGTAAATGGTATTACCATGGTGAATCCAGTTGGTAGATCAGGTGGCAGTGGAGATGGCTATGTAAGTTTTTCTTCACAAAGTGGAAAATATTAGTGTAAAAAGATGTTAGTTAAATCAAGTTTGATGTATATTACATTGTAAAACTGTTAAAGAATCATAATCCCTGCTCTTCCGTCGTTTTTTACGAAAAGTGGTGAGTGATTTATGCTCGGGACTACAAAAACCTTCTCGTTACACACACATCTGCCCCTCTTCCTTCTACCTGACTGTGCCATTTCATGCATTAAAGCATGAAAAGTTTATGTTTAAAAAGGGAGTAAAATTTACAAGGAAAACAATTTATGGATTCGGTAGGCTCGAAGTTCCGGCGTTTTCCACGAATTTCTTGGTCCTTGTCATGATTTGGTAGAGTCGTCACGTCAAATGTGTACCAATATAACTTATGTTTGACCGCATTAACAATTCACGTAAGTCTTACTGTTTTTAACACAATTATGAACAGTAAATAATTCATATTGAGATTTCGGAGGCAGTGAATTCTTCATTGAATCAATGAGAAATCTAGCACTTTACCTTATACTCCCCTTCCCGGGGAGAACCATTCTAAGTTACAACATCGAGATAAATTAAAGTTATTAAGGAACTCCATCTAAGAATAGAAGAACGTTTTTCTAATAGCATCAATATATTGCTGGTCTGTACTTTATTCGTTATTATTTAGGCAAAATTATTATTGCGATATTCCACAGAAGAAAAATCATTATTATCAATAAAATTATTATTAATTCAAGCTCGAAAGGCTTAAAGGTTTAATATTTTCAATGAAGTACTCGTCGCGAAAATATGTACAGCAAGGAATAAAAAGGTCTTCGGTTTATTTTTGTACCATGTAAATTTCCAAATAAATGGCTTCGCAGAAGTTTGTTTTCGTGCACGTTACAAAAATCTATTTTTTTCTTTCTTCTAATGTGCGGATTACACCATTGTATTTTTCAGTGTTTGTTGGGCATCCATCGAAACTAATGAAAACTATATCTGATATTGCAAGATTGTCTCCAAAATGTAAAGTTTCATTAATGATCCACATAATTCTTTTCCATCTACGGATTTCTCAATATAAATCGTGTCATCATTTCTACCGTCGAAGAAAAGAGCTTGAAGATAGCAATTATCATGCCTGGTTCCTTTCATCACTATTTCATACTGAGCCACGGTACGCTCTCACCCTACTTTGCTTCTGTCAATGACAAATATATAATTATTTACAACTACAATGTGTGATAGTAATTGACTGATTTTTATCCTTCTAACCATTGCCCGTATAATGTTAAGGAACTTGGTTCGATACCTCAAACACCTCTGGCTAAGATTATGAACACAAAATGTTATACACATGCATACAGAAATAAATAAACAATAAGGTGCTAATAAAGAATTATAAAAGCAAAAAGATTCCCTGTAACACATTCCTTTTCCGGTTTAGTCGGTATTCCTTCTAGATGCTCTCAGGTTTCGAGCGCATTGAGAGAACCTCAAAGGAACTTTGTTAGTACATTAGTCAACTAAGTCCCGTTTGAGGCTCTCCCAAGTCGGGTAAATTGTATTACCATGGTGAATCCAGTTGGTAGATCAGGTGGCAGTGGAGATGGCTATGTATGTTTTTCTTCACAAAGTGGAAAATATTAGTGTAAAAAGATGTTAGTTAAATCAAGTTTGATGTATATTACATTGTAAAACTGTTAACAAATCATAATCCCTGCTCTTCTTTCGTTTTTTACGAAAAGTGGTGAGTGATTTATGCTCGAGACTACAAAAAAATTCTCGTTACTCACACATCTACCCCTCATCCTTCTACCTGACTGTGCCATTTCATACTTTAAAGCTTGAAAAGTTTCTGTTTAAAAAAGGAGTAAAATTTACAAAGAAAACAATTTATTGATTCGGTAGGCTTGAAGTTCCGGCGTTTTCCACGAATTTCTTGGTCCTTGTCATGATTTGGTAGAGTCGTTACCACAAATGTGAACCAATATAACTTATGTTTGACCGCATTAACAATTCACGTAAGTCATACTGTTTTTAACACATTTATGAACAGTAAATAATTCATATTGAGATTTAGGAGGCAGTGAATTCTTCATTGAATGAATGAGAAATCTAGCACTTTACCTTATACTCCCCTTCCCGGGGAGAACCATTCTAAGTTACATCATCGAGATAAATTAAAGTTATTAAGGAACTCCATCTAAGAATATAAGAACGTTTTTCTAATAGCATCAATATATTGCTGGTCTGTACTTTATTCGTTACTATTTAGGCAAAATTATTATTGCGATATTCCACAGAAGAAAAATCATTATTATCAATAAAATTATTATTAATTCAAGCTCGAAAGGCTTAAAGGTTTAATATTTTCAATGAATTACTCGTCGCGAAAATATGGACAACAAGGACATATGGACATAAGGAAATATGGACAACAAACTTGGATCGATTCCTCAAAAACCTCCGGCTACGATTATGAACAACAAAATATTATACACATGTATATTAAGACAAATAACCAAAAAAGTGCAATAAATCATTATGAAAACAAAAAGATTCCCAGTAACACAATCCTTTTCCGGTTACGTCGGTGTTCCTTCTAGATGCTCTCGGGTTTCGAGTGGATCAGGAGTACCTCAAAGAACCTTTGTTAGTATATTAGTCAACAAAGGCCCATTTGATGCACACTCGAGCCAGGTAAAGGCATTACCATGGTGAATCCTTTCGGTAGATCAGGTGGTAGTGGAGACGGCTATGTAGATTTTTCTTCATGAGGTGCAAAATTTTGCTGCAAAAAGAGGATAGAAGACAAGTTTGATATATTTTACATATTAAAATTGTTGATGAATCAAAATCCCTGCTCTTTCATCGATTATAAGGAATAGCGGAGTTTGATTCATGATCTGTACCACACAAAAACTCTTGTTACAAAAACTACTGCTACCTAACAGTGCCATTAAATGCTTCAAAGTTGGAAAAGTGTATGATTAAGAAGGTCATTACATGTAAAAAGAAAATAAATTCATGATTCGGTTGGCTCGGAGTTCTGGCGTTTTCCACGAATTTTTTGTTCCTTATTATCATTTGGTAGATAATCATAACCTAAAATGTGTATCGATGTAATTTATGTTTCACCGTTTTGAGCATTTACGTAAGTCTTACCGCTTATGACACAATTATGATCAATGAATAATTCCTATAGAGACTTTAGGGTCAGTGAATTCTTAGTTAATTCAATGCTGTGCAACTCTTCGCTAGTTCATATTAAACTACCCAGGACTCACCACGTGGAGGTGGCTGCACATAGAGTCCCGCCCGTGCCCTACCCAACCTCCCAACCACGAGGGCACGATATTTCTAATTGTCTAAGCTTTGAATTACTTTCTTCCGTCTCAAAAACTGTACGATAACTTTGGATATGCCTTCTAGTTTTTTTTTGACTTGCTTTTATTTCAGGGTCGCAAACCATCCTGGAAAATGCAGTTCCTGATTTCACGGCCCTTTAACGTTATTAGTGTGAGTTGGCAAATCAAGAAGTAGGGATTCAGACGTAATGTCTACATTATCGTTTCATGAAAACATTTGTTTTGTGTTTAAATGTCTAGTCGGCGGGGGGAGGATGGTAGTAGTATACTATAATATATTTATGAACAGTTACATGCAGATCTGCCAAGATATCGAATCTACGTATTCAGATGCTGCAAAGTTAATAATTGCAGGAATTTCATATCTTCGTTACTCTGCGCTTGTTTTTTCTCATTCTCTGGCTAAAATATTCGTTATATGGCAAGTTATTATGTAGTCTCTGTCATTGGCTAGCATTGCTAAGAATACGTTTTCAAGGTGAGCGAAATTACATTTATCCTGAATATATTTATGTACAGTTTTTTATTTTAGATGGGAGAATAAGAAGATTGTTCTTTTGTTTTCCACTAGTTTTAAGCTCCACTCATCTTTTCAGAATGACGTATCTTCAAAGAAAAACTCTGCCTCTCTTTTAGAGATTTCAATAGGTTTTGAATAGATGCATGGAGCTAGCCGCAGTGTATGAGAATGCTTTCCTGAACTTCTGATTTATAATTCTCTAGTAAAGATCCGACTCGAGAGTGCTTTTATAGCGCCAATATAATATTGTTGGCCTGTACAAAATTCGTTCCTATCTCGACAAAAATATTATTAATTCAATCTCCAAATGCTTAAAAATTTTCAACTTTCAATGAATTATGTACTTGTCGCCAAAATATATAAAACAAGTCACGCGAAGCCATTCGGCTCAGTGTAGTACCATATAAGTTTCCAAACAAATGCCGTCACAGAAGCTTGTTCTCGTGCAAGTGATAAATTATCTTTTTTTTTCTTTCTTCTAATTTTTGGATTATAACACTGTATTTTTCAGTGTTTGTTGGGCTTCCATCGCAACTATTGGAAACAATATCTGATATTGCTAGATTGTCTCCAAAATGTAAAGTTTCATTGATGATAAACATAATTCTTGAACAATAATTCTGTGCAGAACTCTTTTTTCCATCTTCTGATTTCTCAATATGAATCGTGTCATCATTTCTACCGTCAAAGAAACGAGCCTGCAGATAACAATTATCATAGCTGGTCCCCTTCCTGACAATTTCGTGCTGAACCACGGTTCGCTATCACCTTACTTTGCTACTGTCAATGTAAAATGTGTCATTATTTACAACTATATAAGCAGATGAGCTTCTGCATTAAACTCGTGTACCAAAGCAGAAGCTATAGCTACTGAAGGGCGATTTAGTTTTCCATATCTGTCTCATACTCTAGAATATGATGGTATTTTGCGTCTATTTAGAGAGAGAGAGTAACCTAGAAGAATGGCCTTTGACTGAATCTTTTGAAACATTTGCAAATATAATGGATCATAACCATTCTCTTCAGGAACTACTTCCTTCGATATCTGTAAGACATCGCAAAACTTTCCTTTCTCGTCCATCACAACATCTCCCACTTTATCTATTGTCTTCTTTCATTTTCCTGGCTTTTTTATAATTTTGAATGCAATGTTGACACGACCATTTGTCATTTTCCGAACTGATATTTGATTCTTCAAAACATTACGCTCAAGAAACAGGACTTTCTTGTTGTGGTATTATTTAGAAAACTTAGAATATTTGCATTTATATTGAACTAAATGAAAATGATTTTTAATTGTAATATTGTAATCCGATGAACTAATACTACAACTGCCTATATCCCAGTATCTCAAGGCGAAGAAGGATATTCTACACATTTTGCAGGATAATGTCAAAGCTGTGTGAATCCGACACCTAATACTTGGCATAGCTGTGAGGAGAAGAATGAATGATATTAATTTTATATACATTTCACTGCATTCTACTCTCCTCCCGGGCAGTGCCACTGGTTGCTGCAACACTAATACAGTTAATACAAGACGAAAGGTTTTGTTTTCATTAGTACATAAAGTTGAGAAATAAGGGTAACTTCCAGCGTAACCATAGTTGATACCTTGAGACAGTTCAGTAGGTCAGTCCATGCCGCATGATGTGTGAATACATTTGTAAAAAATTATTTCCTGTTTTGTTTTACCAATACCAAGGTGTTACAAGTCTGCAATCGTTCTGGATTCACCCAAAACCAAATTTGAATGTGTGATAGTTATTGACTGATTGTCATATTCCTAACCATTGCCCGAATAAGGTATAGAAACTTGGATCGATTCCTCAAAAACCTCCGGCTACGATTATGAACAACAAAATATTATACACATGTATATTAAGACAAATAACCAAAAAAGTGCAATAAATCATTATGAAAACAAAAAGATTCCCAGTAACACAATCCTTTTCCGGTTACGTCGGTGTTCCTTCTAGATGCTCTCGGGTTTCAAGTGGATCAAGAGTACCTCAAAGAACCTTTGTTAGTATATTAGTCAACAAAGGCCCATTTGATGCACACTCGAGCCAGGTAAAGGCATTACCATGGTGAATCCTTTCGGTAGATCACGTGGTAGTGGAGACGGCTATGTAGATTTTTCTTCATGAGGTGCAAAATTTTGCTGCAAAAAGAGGATAGAAGACAAGTTTGATATATTTTACATATTAAAATTGTTGATGAATCAAAATCCCTGCTCTTTCATCGATTATAAGGAATAGCGGAGTTTGATTCATGATCTGTACCACACAAAAACTCTTGTTACAAAAACTACTGCTACCTAACAGTGCCATTAAATGCTTCAAATCTTGAAAAGTGTATGATTAACCCTTTAACGCCTAGCGTGACCATATGGTCACGGAAAGAAGTTACTTTTTAATCTCGAAACAATAAATGGTCGCTGGGCATCCGTCTTGACTACATGGTTTTACATTGTTGCGAAGAGTTTTTGGAAGTGCGACAGGCAGTTTTTAGACCACTATCATAACGTTTGCTGCTCTTATGCTCATGAGACCTTTCTCGTGCCATTGAATCTCCTCCTCATGGATTTCCACCTTGTGTAAGTATTGTCTTACTAAAATACTTTGGTAATTGCATGTATTTTAATAAATAGTATTAGCATGTTAAGGTACATTTTCATGTATTTATACATTATTTCATATTTATTTGCCATAGTAAATATTTTATTAGTAGTTTTTCATAGGTGTGACCATATGGTCACCCTAGGCGCATATGGGGTCAATTTTTTTCAAATTCGGGGGTTACTATTTTCTTATTGTTTTCTGCTTGTATAAATATAATCTGTCCTAATCTGAATGTATTTATACACTTTTACAAGTTTCAACCATATATTTAATAATATAAGTTTATATATTTTGTAGAAACTTGACATTGCCAGATTCTCTTGACATTTTGGAGTATGAGGATGTTGATAAAATATACATCGAGCCTTCAGATGTAAACGACCTCACGGACTAAGATTCTGCCGATGAGGTGGTCTGGTTGATAATCTATGCTGCCGACAGCTCCGGTGCACTGCGGAAGTTGTACTGTCCAAAGTATCAACGACGGAAGCTATCCCAGATCACAAGGTGGCCACCAAAATTAATTCCATGGCGAAGAAGAGAAAGAAAACATTGGTGCATCGGGAGTGGAATACAGCAGGACTGATGAAAACCATCCCTATTTTTCCTGATTTAGATTACACCAATGAAAAGCATTTGAGTACAGTAGAACTATTTGAATCAATAATTGACGATAACATGGTTCGTTTTCAGTGCCAAATCCAATAAGTACGCCTATCAAAAAAAGTTTACCAAACCCAAATATAACCATAGAAGAGATGAAAACTTTCATCGCAATATTGCTCCTGTCTGGATACAACAACGTTCCTTCTAAAAGATCATATTAGGAATCAAATAGATATATTCACTATGATCTAGTTTGTAATGCTATGCGTAGAGATAGATTTATCCACATTTCCTGCTTTGTTGACTGCGCAGACAGTACGAAACCAGATCCAAATGATTACATGTGGAGGTTGAGGCCCTTATCTGATATATTGCAGGACAAATTTATGAATACGTTTAGAAGTGAACAGCATTTAAGTTATGATGAATATATGGTGCCTCGCTTGCCCGTCATGGATGTAAACAATTCATCCGAGGAAAGCCTATCCGATTTGGCTATAGGATTTGGTGCATGAACACTCCAGCAGGTTATCTAGTGTCATATGATTTTTACCAGGGAAAGTCTTCTAACCCTAACACTGAGTATGAGAGTGATTTTGGTAAGACTGCCAAACCCATGCTGAAGATTCTTAATAAGTTTCCTGAAGAAATGGAAGTACTGCCATTTCAGCTGTACTTTGACAATTTGTTTGCTGGAATTTCTCTCCTTACTCACGTCGAAGAGCGAAGATATGGAGATACGGGAACGATTCGCGAAAACTAAATTCCTAGTGTGTTCCAATTCTTCCGGTAAAAACTATGAAGAAGATGAAAAGGGGGTCTCATCATGAGATTACAAGCAGCGACGAAATCTCAATAGTACGCTGGGTTGACGACTAAGTTGCGACAATCGCATCGACATTGTATGGTGCAAATCCTGCGGTTATTGTGAAACGATATTCAAGGGAACAGAAAAAAAGAATTCTCATTCCCCGTCCCAGCGCATTTGGAGAGTACAATATTTTAATGGGAAGTACTGATTGAATGGATCAGAACATAAGCTACAACAGGATTGGCATTAGGAGAAAAGAGTGGCGACGGCCTCTCTTTACGTGGATGATCGACAGTGTCACGACCAATACACGGATCCTCGCCAAAAAAGCTGGAAGTAAAATGTCTCAGCAAAAATTCAGAGGAGAAATTGTTGAGAAATTCCTTACAAGGTACCAAAACGCTCCTCAGAGAAGTGGAAGACAGCCAGTTACTAACAGTTAAATCCATAGCCATGTTGTAGTCAGCCTGCGATTGGATGGTCTAAAACATTTAGTCCATCGATGAGGGAGTGGAATAAGGCGAAGGTCTGCGTTATGTGGTTCCTCCATGCGCACAGAATGTGTTAAGTGCAATGTTGGATTGAGCATTGAGTGCTTTATTGAATTACACACAAAATAACACCACGATAAGAGATGTCAATTAGTAATTTAGGCACTTTTTCAGTTTGTTTCCTATGCTATTTTTAAACTTGTATTGTGCTTAATTGCTTTTATAATTTCACCATGTCCCGAAGTGTTTTCCAAATTCTGTTGCTTTGTAACGCGCACCAAGTTATATTAAGTATTCTCTTGCATTTCGATGTGTTTTAATTGAATTAAAAGTTAAAATAACTGTGAATTTGTTTAAAAACAAATCAATAAAAATTAATTTATCACTTATAATTTATAATTATATTGCTCTAGATGTTTTTATGTAAGATGAATAAACCTAAAGACAAAAAAACAAAACTTTTTCATTTGGAAAAAATTGACCCCACAACCGCCTAGTGTGACCATATGGTCACGCCCCATAACTCGGTCGTTTTGAAACCAATGTAGCTAAAACTTCGTGATAATTGTATTTAGGTGCTCTTTTTACTCATATGTAAAAATAAAGAAAATCGGACAAATAAATTTCCTCGGCGTTAAAGGGTTAAGAAGGTCATTACATGTAAAAAGAAAATAAATTCATGATTCGGTTGGCTCGGAGTTCCGGCGTT
This sequence comes from Pyrrhosoma nymphula, assembly GCA_963573305.1. Classification (NCBI taxonomy): domain Eukaryota; kingdom Metazoa; phylum Arthropoda; class Insecta; order Odonata; family Coenagrionidae; genus Pyrrhosoma; species Pyrrhosoma nymphula. The sequence continues at coordinate 94,724,266 of OY754332.1, read as the reverse complement.
TTCCACGAATTTTTTGTTCCTTATCATCATTTGGTAGATAATCATAACCTAAAATGTGTATCGATGTAATTTATGTTTCACCGTTTTGAGCATTTACGTAAGTCTTACCGCTTATGACACAATTATGAACAATGAATAATTCCTATAGAGACTTTAGGGTCAGTGAATTCTTAGTTAATTCAATGCTGTGCAACTCTTCGCTAGTTCATATTAAACTACCCAGGACTCACCACGTGGAGGTGGTTGCACATCGAGTCCCCCCGTGCCCTACCCTGCCTCCCAACCACGAGAGCACGTTCTTTCTAATTTTTTAAGCTCTGAAAATTTCCATTAGGTCAAATACGGGACGAATACTGCAGTTTTCTACTTAAGTGTTTATTAGACCTTTATATTTCATGGTCACAAGTCAACATTAAAGATACAATTACTTATTTCACGACCCTTTCAACGCATTGAGTGTGAGTTGGCATTCAATAAGAACAGATTCAGAAGCAATTTGTGCACATTTTCGTTCTTTGCGACCTTTGTGGGTCATTTGTTATTAAATGCTTAGCCGGTAGAAACAAAGGTAAAATATTTTATTTAGTAAATTTTTTCATTGCTTATTTAAATTTAATTAAAAATGAAAAACAAAAGAATTTTATATTTTATCCTCTCACAGTTATTTTCACATATTTTCACAATAATCCTCGTAAGACATAATTACGGGCATGAGAATATATAGATAATTATACATAGGCATAGAATATGATAGCATTTTGCGTCTAGTTAGAGAGAGGGAGTAAGCTAGAAGAATGGCCTTTGACTGAAACTTTTGAAACATTTGCAAAATAATGGATCATAACCATTCTCTTCAGGAACTACTTCCTTCGATATCTGTAAGACATCGCAAAATTTTCCTTTCTCGTCCATCACAACATCTCCCACTTTATCTCTTGTCTTCTTTCATTTTCCTAGCTTTTTTATAATTTTGAATTCAATGTTGACACGACCATTCGTCATTTTCCGAACTGATATTTGATTCTTCAAAACATTACGCTCAAGAATCAGGACTTTCTTGTTGTGGTATTATTTAGAAAACTTAGAATATTTGCATTTATATTGAACTAAATGAAAATGATTTTTAATTGTAATACCGTAATCCGATGAACTAATATTACAACTGCCTATATCCCGGTATCCCAAGGCGAAGCAGGATATTCTACACGTTTTGCAGGATAATGTCAAAGCTGTGTGAATCCGACACCTAATACTTGGCATAGCTGTGAGGAGAAGAATGAATGATATTAATTTTATATACATTTCACTGCATTCTACTCTCCTCCCGGGCAGTGCCACTGGTTGCTGCAACACTAATATAGTTAATACAAGACAAAAGGTTTTGTTTTCATTAATAAATATAGTTGAGAAATAAGGGTAACTTCCAGCGTAACCATAGTTGATACCTTGAGACAGTTCAGTATGTCGAAATCAGTCCATGCCGCATGATGTTTGAACGAATTTGTGAAAAATTATTTCCTGTTTCGTTTTACCAATACCAAGGTGTTACAAGTCAATGCTCTGCAATCGTTCTGGATTCACCCAAAACCAAATTTGAATGTGTGATAGTTATTGACTGATTATCATCTTCCTATACATTGCCCGCATAAGGTATAGAAACTTGGATCGATTCCTCTAACACCTCCGGCTACGATTATGGGCAACGAAATATTATACACATGTATATTGAGACAAATAACCAAAAAGGTGCAATAAATCATTATGAAAACAAAAAGATTCCCAGTAACACAATCCTTTTCCGGTTACGTCGGTGTTCCTTCTAGATGCTCTCGGGTTTCGAGCGGATCAGGAGTACCTCAAAGAACCTTTGTTAGTATATTAGTCAACAAAGGCCCATTTGATGCACACGCGAGCCAGGTAAAGGCATTACCATGGTGAATCCACTCGGTAGATCAGGTGGTAATGGAGACGGTTATGTATATTTTTCTTCATGAAGTGCAAATATTTGCTGAAAAAAGAGGATAGAAGACAAGTTTGATATATTTTACGTATTAAAATTGTTGATGAATCAAAATCCCTGCTTTTTCATCGATTATCAGGAATAGCGGAGTTTGTTCATGATCTCTACCACACAAAAACTCTTGTTACAAAAACTACTGCTACCTAACAGTGCCATTACATGCTTCAAAGCTGGAAAAGTGTATGATTAAGAAGGTCATTACATGTAAAAAGAAAATAAATTCATGTGGCATATACTTAACTGTCTACCAGTAATAAACAAGGTCCACTGTTTCCATCGTTGTTTCTAGAAGGTTGTATAATTAGTCGCAATATTTCCATACTGCCTGATGTGCATAGGCAATACCATGGAGAGAAAGGGGTTGAAAAATGAATTTTACTTATTTTTACATTAACTTAACAAAGTTGCAATTGCAAAATATAACCATAAATATATTCATGGCCCAGCAGATAAAGAATGTCCGCATTGGCTGACGTAACCGGCAGACGGGTCGGCGAATTCGCGCGGTTTTTAAAATATAATAACTGATACCAAATGCTAGTTAGTTAATAAAACATTTCCACTTATCATCCTACCCCGCCTAGTGACATTATTTACTTTACCACTAATATAATAGGCATATAAGTACGTGCTTGGTGCTCACATTATTAACTGCCTACCTGGATTAAACAAGGTTTACTCTTTCCGACGTTTATTGCAATAGGATATTTATTTAGTCACAGACTGTCCATGCTTCCTGAGGTGCAAAAGCAAGGCCATGAAGACGAAGAGAATGATGAATGAGTTTTATGTATTTTTACGCTTCTCATCCCCTTCATCTGCACGGGCAATGCCACTCTAGTATGTGACTGGAAAAAGTATATCCATTGGTGGGTGGTTCTTATTTTTCATTTTTCGAATTTCTTTTGGCACTCACCCCAGATTCGTTCCTTATGGTTATAAATAAAGCGTGGGAAATATTATTCTAATCGGATAACGGGAAAACGTGCCACATCACACTTATTTTGTAATGCTAGTTTTGAAATTTTTTTTGATATTACTGACGATAATTGAGCTCTTAGATTTATCGTTTACTTTTCGATATTTTTTTCAACGACTTGATAGGCATTTGTGGTGTATGACCTGAAACATCTTCAAATTCTGTCAGTGGGTTCCCGAGATACAGCCCCTAGAGTGAGCGCGCCCCGCACCAGTGGCGCCCTCTCGCGTTTACGCTCGAATGCACTAAGCGCGTGCCGCGAGTCTCGTTTTGCATAACATTTCTTCTTTAAACGATGAAGCCTATGTAATATATTCTGGAATATATTTTAATTAATGGAATATAATTACATGAAAAATATATAGTTAATTGAAATATATATGTACGGGTAGTTCCTTTCTAGTACACGACTGAAAATAAGATAAACCATAGACGAGTTAAATTCCAAGGTGATGTTCAAGGTGTTAATCAGCTCATATTGATTTCTGGAAGATGGCTTAACTTTGAGGAACAAGGCTGAAGTAAAATTAGAACATACACAACACGTCATTTTATTTAATTTTCCAATGTGTTGCATTATAGTGTTCCATGTTACTTACGGAACATGAACGTGCAAAAAGGAAGAGTGATTGGTATCACAATGCCCTCGCGAAAAACATGTTAAGAGGAAAGGAAAGTATAAGGTTTAATTAGGATTATCATCTGCTAAACGAAAAGAAATATTTCTCACGACTAAGTAGTGATGTAATTGAGATGTTGAAAAAACCGAAAACCTTTAACCTGGACAACGAGTACCAACTTCCATATGCATGGAAATTTTTAAATGTTACGAGTAGTGGACTCTGTTGTAGCAAAAGCAAAATAGAACAGCAGTTATGTATGGTCTAGCAGATAAATACAGTCAATATTGCCGGACGAAGCCGGCAGTAGGATCGGTAAAACTCACGATTAATTAAAATACACTCACGGTTTCCGAAAGCTAGAAAGTTAAACATACATTTCTATTTATCCTATTCCATCCGGTAAAAACCACTAATTGGTTTACCACAAATTTTAAAGGCACATATATATGTATATATATATACAGGCGTGTTGGTCATATACTTAACTGTCTACCAGTAATAAACAAGGTCCACTCTTTCCATCGTTGTTTCTAAAATGTTGTATAATTAGTCGCAACATTTCCATACTGCCTGATGTGCATAGGCAAAACCATGGAGAGAAAGGGGGCCAAAAATGATTTTACTTATTTTTACATTTCTCATTCCCCATCCTCTCCACGGACATCGCCCCTCTAGAACTTGACTGGAAGAAGTATAACCACAGTAGAGTATCTCGAAGATGATGTTTAAGGTGTTAATCAACCCATTTGGACCAATGGAAGATGACATAACTTTGAGGGAAAACGCTGTAAAATAAATTAAATGAAAGTTACACCTCATTTTCTTATGTTAAATTTCAGTGTGCTGATTAGTCTTTCCTTGACACGTTTGTAGCATTGAAGGGGTATAAGGGAGACAAATTGATTCTACAATGCACTTGCGGGAAATATGAGTAAAGGAGATTTTTACTTAAAACTTGAATGAGACAAAATATGGAGTTTTTTGTAAAGCTAGAAAATTAAATAGACTTTTCTTTGTCCTTCTCCATCCGGGTGGTACAACTTATTGGTTTACTGCAAAATTAAAAGGCATATATGTACGGGCTTGGTGCTCGCATACTTAACTGTTTACCAGGGTTAAACAAGGTCAAATGTTCCCATCGCTTTTTTCTAGAAGGTTGTAAAATTAGTTAGAATCACTCCATGCTGCCTGATTTGCGAAGGCAAGACCATGAAGACGAAGGGGATGAAGAATGAATTTTACGCATTTTTACATTTCTCATCCCCATCATCTCCACGGATATCGCCTGGCTGGTACATGACTGGCAGAAGTTTAACGGCAGACGAGTATCTTCAAGATGACGTTCAAGGTGTTAATCAACCAGTTATGACAACTGGGAAATGACATAACCTTGAGGAAAAATGCTGTAAATTGAATTACATGAAAATTACCCTTAACGTTTTATTTTCAATTTTCAGTGTGCTTTTTTACAGTATTTCCTTGGTACGTTAGTAGTATTAATGTGAAAAATGGAAGAAAAATTAATACTGCAATGCAGTTGACGGACAGATACATTAAGGAAATGATTACTTAAATCTTGAATGAGTCAAAACATGGAAAACTATCTAAGGAAATGGAATATTTATGACGAAAAAATCCTGAAGCAAATGGGGTGTTGTAAAGACCACAAAAGTTCAACTGGGACTATGAGAGCCAACTTTTATCTAAATGGAAATGACTGATCAAAAAAAATTGGAACTCTCAATGGTTGCAATTGCAAAAGATAACTAACTATACACATGGTCCATCTGATAAAGTCAGTGAATATAACCTTACCAAGCCGGCAGAGGGGTCGGCAGAAGATCGCAATTCATTATCATATACTCACTGTTTCCCAAATGTAGTAGGTAAATCATTTGTTTTACTTTAAGCTTTATTTCCCGGGAAGTACCACAAATTGGTTCAGCACTAATATAACATGCATAAAAGTACGGGCATTACACTCACATACAAATTGTCCTCCAGGATTAAACGCAGTGTTGTGCATCCATCGTTGATACCAATGGGGTGATTAGTTAGTGGCGAACTCTCCATACTGCCTGATGTGCGAAAGCAAAGCCATGAAGATGAAGTGGACGAATTATGATTTTTAGGTATTTAAACATTTCTCATCCCCATCATCTGCACGGGCAGTGCCTCTCTGGTATACTAGACGACAAGTATTTACTAGTACATTGCACAGAAATATTGTAATCGTCTTGTTCCTGGGCCAAACGACAAACTTTTCTGGAAAACCAGCTTTGTATTAAGATTCTGATTGTTCTCAAGTTATTGTACTTATTTTCTGCCAGCCTAATTTACTTACCGTTTTAGGCATTTAAGGAAAATGAATGGAAAAAATTATGATTAATCATTTTATTACACTTGGTCTGCAGGTGATTGCGTAGTATGTTTCAGCAACAGGTGTGAAAAAACTACATTATTGGAACATACGCGGATTGATATTGTTCCCATTAAAATATTTTTGGGAGCATAAAATATTATATTCTTCTTTCTTCCCTGACTTCTATCCTTTTCAATGCCGAGAATGTCTTATCGAATGGCCAGTTACAAAATGAAAAGAATTATATTGATGTATCACACGGTAATAGATATTCTAAACAACCACTGCCAAAGTTCCACTTCCACTACAAAAGCTCTAGTTCCACTGCAAAACAACTCTTTTTCTGAAAATACAGTATGTTCTAAAGCTGTTTTACGCTGTGTGGTCAGCGTAGGCTTTTTAATGAATTGTAGCTTATTTACTCTTATATAATTTAAGGAACAGGATTAGAAAATAATAATTTACCACTTGATTACACTCGGAATGCAGTTTTTACTAATCGAAGACGAACTAATTTTAGTAATGGTATGAAGACAAACCGTATTATTTGATCTGACAACGATTTGTATTTTCTAATGTACCTGTGTCTCAAGACTATCATGGGTGCTAAACTGCGTACTAACACCAATTTTTTGAATACTTAATTTTTTCTATTAAATTCTAATTATTGTTCCTGAGTAATAAACTAATGGATTTTATCAAAGTTTTTGTGGTAAATAATCAAAATATATTATTTAAATGAGACATGTATACATTTTACAAAATATGATGTCACATGGTATCGACCTTATTCAGTCGACCCAGTATTATCGACGCCTTATATTCACTACTATGTAGACATATAATCAATTAAGAAATGGAGGCTCTAATTTAATGACTAAATGACAATGTTGCTCTCATGGCGATGCAGTCGATAGATTTTTTTTCAGCACAAGTAATTATTAGACTAGCAGGCATAATGAGGGAAAAATCTACGTCCCCTAAACACAGGGGTACGAAGAAAACAAAGTCTTGGCCATTTAATAAAAAAAAGGTCTTCCCCGAAAAATCATTGAATATGACACATTGATCAATAGATCTTCGTGAAATAACTATAGCCATTGATAAAACTTTTGGTTATCAACAAATGATAACTTTTTGTGTTTGGCCATGTTCTAAATTCTTGAGTTATTACGTATTTAGATGACCAATTTCATCTATCTCCTCAAAATTCTTATTTTTGCCTGGTGTCCATGCATTAAATGTTATAGGTTAGTGTTTATGGTAAATTATAGTTGCGTGGAATATTGTGGCACAAAACTAGTTTGAACTTCTACATAGAAATATTGTATCGTGAGACCTGGTATGGTACGAAATGGCCATATAAATTTAATTTAAAAACTTGGACCAAATCGAACCAAACCTGGGCAACCGATAGATGTGATTAATAAAAGGTTTACTAAAACACGTATATAGGCTACAGGGTTCATCAAGTCGGCTTCTTAAACTGAAGCAACTGTAAAAAAGGGGTAGTTATGAACTATGATAATATGATTACTATAATACAACAATAAAAATATCATTAGGGTTTAATAAATAATAAAACTTATTTTACTCTCTGAGTAGAGCTATGAATGGAAAATAATTGCAAGACAACCGATGGGAAGACTTGTAATGCAGCCGCTTGATACAGAAAATTTATAGACTAGGCGTTAATTGATTCATTATTTCAGATCTGGTGAGTTTCAATAAATCCCGGAGGATGTTAATTTTACGCATCACTATACCTTAACAACTGATACTAGGGCCAAAATGAGATAAATTCCTAAGGAATAAATAAACAAAGGGGGTAGGAATATAGAATTGAGAAATTAAAAATGTTACCTTGTGGATATATATTTTCTAGTTTCGTAAATTTTCCTTTTAGAAGTTTTCCGCGCTGGTGGTGGAGACAAAAAGGATCCTTAGTTCAGGTAAGGTCAGTCAGCTAAAATCGCGAGCCCGGAGAATGGTAATACAATGCTGAATCCACATGGTAGTTCAGGCAGTTGTGCAGATGGATCTGATGATTTTCTTCATGAAGTGTCAAATTTTCGAGCGAACTGAGATAACCTCCAAAGTGTTTGTAATTAAAACATAAGTACAAACAAGCAATGGAGATTTACCCAGGCCGTGAGACTCCGTAGACCATGGAGAAAGCTGGTGGTTATCAAGAGCAGGGTGGTTCAAAGTGATGTTTATATTCCTGATGTGTGATGAGTTTCACCGCGGCCGTCGATGAGAAATAATCAGCCCCAGTTGATCGAAGTAGTTTGGCATAACCGAGGAGAGGAGTGAAGATTGAGATGATTTGTATTATTCACACCTCACACCCTCCTCCTCTCCCTTGGTGGTGCCAATAAAAGATGCACCACTGAAAAGAGGAAAGTTAAGACAAGTTTGATATATTTTATATTATAAAACTTGGAAAGAATCATAATGTCTGCATTTCCGACGTTTTTCACGAAAAGTGCTATTTGCTTCTTTCTCAGGACGACGCAAAAATAATGTTACAAATATTTTACTTCCTCTACCCTCTACATGACAGTGCTACTTCATGCTTTAAAGCTGAAAAAGTGAATACTTAACAACGGAATTGCATGTACCAAAAAATATTCAAGGTTGACAAGGAGTTCCGGCATTGTCCATGAATTTCGTGGTCCGTATCATCACTTGGTAGAGAGTTGTCACCTTTAAAATGTGTATCAAAGTGATTTATGTCCCGCCACCTTGAGCATTCAAAAAACTCTTACTGTTTAAACACAATATATACAGTTAACAGGAGGCAGTTAATTCTTTGATTAAGTGATTCAATGCAAAATTTTACACTAATATTTTCAAAGCTATATAAAAGAAATAAATAATAGATATTAAATAATTCCACGTAAAAATAATCGACACATTCTTTGATGATCAATTTATTAAATCTAGTTTTCTGTTAAATACAGAACACCTCTGCACCTTGAAAGAATGCAGATACTTGAATTAAACTATAAACTAGTTGAGGAGTAACTGAGAAATTTTTTGAAGCAAGAAGCTATATGAAATGTTTAAAGGTGGGAGGAAAAAATGCCAGATGGCAAAACACAAATTAACATTGACTATTTAAATTCCATCAAATCATTTCACGTTACACAATTCCAGCAAGAATGGCCCCGTCATCTATTTCGGTTGCCTCTTCCTTTCTTCCATCAATTTCGTGTCTACTTCAGCAAAATAGTTATGGCGACCATAAGTGAAAAATAAAATAAAACATAAAGTTCGCCTTTCCCCCCGTTTCTACAATGGCCTATGAATGTTTTGTGGATGTAAATAAGCCAATTAGAGTATAAATGGGAATTTTTGATAAACCTATTCTGTTTGAAACGAGTTTGGCTAATTATCTATAATTCATGTGCATTTCATCTGCCGTGGTAGTACAAAACAAAGCTACATCACTGAAAAGAGGGTAGTTTTGGAAAGTTAACTTTTTTAGGTATTGTAAAATTGGGAAAGAATCATGTCTGCTCTTCCTATCTTATGCAACAGAAGTGTTGTTCACGCTCGAGAGCAAACTCAGAAGACCAAATATTTTAAATGTTTAGAGTTTCAAGCACTCTTATTTCTCAAGCTTTTAACTGAAAATGTCATCCCATATTTTAAATCTGATAAAAGAATAATTTTGGCGGGCGTCATATCTACTAGGATAATATCTTTTGGTATCAGTTGAATTGGAGTACCTGCGTGATCGTTGAATTCGTAGTCCGTGTTATCAACAGGTCGTTAAAACAAAAATAATTATAAATAAATTTATACATTAAATTATTAATATTAAGAATTATGAGTTTGTTTATTCTGTGAAAATGAAAAGTGGATGTAAAATGTGGGATAATCATCCACTGGTGTTTTACGTACGAATACCTAACCGTGAAGATGAGAAAGTGGCGAAGTTCAAAAAAGGAATTCTTCAGACTTCCATTGATCTATTACATACCGGGAAGGACCATTCGACCATCATCATAAAAATCAACAGTAGTGGAAAATCTATGTGCACGTATTACTAAAAAGAATAAAGAAGGCTCAATACTTTTAATCTAAAAATCTTTTAAAAGCGCCGCCCACTGCAGCACCTGGAGGGAATAGAACTACTTAAGTATTTGAGTTACCTCGGAGCAGACCATCCACCCCCTAAACACTTTGGGAGTACAGCTTCATTCTTTACAATATACCTCATTTATCATTAAAATGGATAGCAACTAACGGGCCTTTTGCACTCTACACGATAAATAGTCCTCAAGTCTTCAATTCAGATAATTTTAATGAATGCTTGCCATGAAAAGTATACTGAATATATTATTTAATAATTTAATCATCATCATTACAGTAATCTACCGGTTAGAGGTAGGTTGTGATGAAAGTCAGAGAATATCCAACGAACTCTTACACGTGCTGTGCCCTTTCTACCTCTTGTATTTCTTTCTTCATCTCAGCATAAGTCCTACCTTTCTTCATCCCGTCCATAAAACCGATTCTCTTCCTTCCCCTTCCCCGCTTACCCAACATCCTTCCCTCTATCACGATCTTCAGGAAACCATCGTCCCTCATTACCCCTTCCAGCCACCTACCCTGCCTTCCCCTAATCTCATCTATAAGTTTCCTCTCCTCGCCCACCATGTCAAGCACTTCCTCATTTGTCTTCCTTTCCGTCCAACGCACCTTCTCCATCCTCCTCCACACCCACATCTCAAAAGCCTTCAGCCTATTTTCGTCTTCCTTTCTCAAGGTCCACGTTTCCGCCCCATACAACGCCACACTCCATATCAAGCTCTTTACTAGCCTCTTTTTTACATCCTTACTTAAGGTCCCCGTCATCAGCTCCCTTCTATTATTGAACGCTTCCTTCGCTAGCGCTATTCTCCTCCTAATGTCTTTGCTACTATGTCCTCTTTCTTCTAGCGTACTACCCAAGTAATTAAATTGTTCTACTTGCTCCAGTTTGTGATTTCCTACACTTATCACCAGCTTCGCTTTCTTTGTCCTACCAAATCTCATTACTTTTGTTTTCCTATTATTTATCTTCATTCCGTATTTCTCACACTGCTTTTCCAGTGCATCTACTATATCTAGTGCATATACTAATAATTTAATATCCTACATTAAATTTCGATGAGAAAAGGGGCATTTGATATTTTTCGCCTAAGTTATATCGTCGTTATTAGTGATAAGAGTAAAAAACAACCTTTTCAAAAAATGTTAGTGCCTGCGTATTTTTTATACCTCACTTAAAAATACCATGTGATACATATTTGCACTTAAAAATTTTCAAATAAATTCTCGAAGTAGGAAAAGTGTGACTTATTCTTTACCACATGTAACAAAGTGTATGATTTGAATATCCGTTAAAACTAAATTAATTGAGATATGTTTGTACATTTTTCGTGAAAAATGACTCTTCAATTTCAGTGAAGGGAATTTTCCGAGTATTATGTATAATCGAATACAAGATTCCGATACATCACTTAAAAAACGTTGCAATAATGTTTAGAAGTAGATTTTACCCGGCACATTCAGCCTCAAGTCTGCAATTTTTGTTTATATTTGTGGATATTTTAATATATTTTTCAACAGAAAAATTGACATATAACTCAGAAAATCTCAAGCATTGTCCTTACTGATGTAAAACAGTGTGCAACTCTTCGCTAGTTCAAATTGAACTACCCAGGACTCACCACGTGGAGGTGGTTGCACATCGAGTCCCCCCCCCGTGCCCTACCCAGCCACCCAACCACGAGAGCAAGATCTTTCTAAGTTTCTAAGCTCTGAGTTATTTTTACTAGTGTCAAATAATGGAAATATACTGGGGTTATGCACTTAAGTTAGTTTTTATTGGACTTTATTTTATTTCATGGTCACAAGTCAACCTTACAGATGCAAATATTTCTTTCACGGCCATTTCAGCGCATTGAGTGTAAGCTTTAAGTATTGATTTAGAATCGATTTCTGCAACTTCGACTTACGAAAACCTTTGTGAGTAATTTGTGCTTAAATTTCTAACAAGGTGGAGGGGGGTTCAGTTACATGTAGATCGTGCCAAAAAATCAAATCTACATATTCAGAGGCTGCAAAGTTTACGGCAGGAATTGCTAATCATCTTATTACTGGTCTTGCTTTTGCAATCAAAATATATTATTTTCATGAGACATACATACATTTTACTATATATATTGACACATGGTATCGATATTAATCAGTTGACCCAGTATTATCAACGCCATATATTGAACACTATGTAGACACATAATAAATAAATGGAAGCTCAAATTAAATGACTGAATGGCAATGTTGCTCACATGGCGATACAGTTGAAAGATATCATTTTAGCACAAGTAATTATTAGACAAGCTGGGATAATGCGGGATACATCTAAATCCCCTACACATAGGGGTATGTAGCAACTAAGTCATGGCCTTTTCTGAAAATAAAAATATTTTCTCAAATGTTGAAGAGGACATTTTGATCATTAGGCAATCGTGAAATAACTGAAAACATTTCTTAAACATTTGGTAATTTACAAATGATATCTTTTTTGTTTGGAAATGGTCTAAGTTTTTTTTAAATATTTAGATGATCAAGGTCATATATCTTGTTTTTGGCTGGTGTTCATTATTGAAATTCTATAGGCTATTTTTTATGGTTAACCCTTAAGTAGGCGCGTGGGGTCTTTAAAGACCCCATGAGTGTAGCAAACGCAATATTTTATAACAAAAATTGCTTTCGAAGTTGACCTTTTCAGGAAGAACTAATAGGAAAAAATAAAAGGTACGTAAGTCGAATTATCCAACATTCAGTATCTATCGTAATATATAGCAATGTAAAATAAACAAATTTGGTGAAGTTATAAACAATTCCGCATGGGTTATTTAAAAACCCCAAACGCCCACTTACGTCACAAAGTGAGGTGCGCCGTCTGAAGGGTTAATAATAGTTGCGTGGCATTCCGTGAGACCTGGTATGACACGGAATGACTAAGTTAATTAAATTGAAAAACATCGACCAAATCGAAACAAACCTGGGCATCCGATACATGTGATTACTAAAAATAATAGTAAAAACCCAGATATGCTACAGGGTTCGTCATGTAGCCTCTTCTCTTTGAAGCTACTGTATAAAAGAGGTAGTTATGGATCATTAATAAAAAAATCATTAGGGTTTTATAAATAATAAATAAAATTTTATTCTTTGAGTAGAGTTATGAACGGAAAATAATTGTAACACAACCGACGGAAGGACTAAAAAATGAAGCCAAATGAGACCGTGAAATGAAAGACTAGGCTTAATTTGATTCATTATATAAGATCTGGCGAGTTTCAAAAAATCCCGGAGGATGTTAATTTTACGCATCACTATACCTTAACAACTGATACTAGGGCCAAAATGAGAGAAATTCCTAAGAAATAAATAAACAAAGTAGGTAGGAATATGGAATTGAGAAATTAAAAATGTTACCTTGTGGATATATATTTTCTAGTTTCGTAAATTTTCCTTTTTGAAGTGTTCCGCGCTGGTGGTGGAGACAAAAAGGATCCTTAGTTCAGGTAAGGTCAGTCAGCTAAAATCGCGAGCCCGGAGAATGGTGATAAAATGCTGAATCCACTTGGTAGTTCTGGCAGTTGTGCAGATGGATCTGATGATTTTCTTAATGAAGTGTCAAATTTTCGAGCGAACTGAGATAACCTCCAAAGTGTTTGTAATTGAAACATAAGTACAAACAAGCAATGGGGATTTACCCAGGCCATGAGACTCCGTAGACCATGAAGAAAGCTGGTGGTTATCAAGAGCAGGGTGGTTGAAAGTGATGTATATATTCCTGATGTGTGATGAGTTTCACCGCGGCCGTCGATGAGAAATAAACAGCTCCAGTTGATCGAAGTAGTTTGGCAAAACCGAGGAGAGGAGTGAAGACTGAGATGATTTTTTTGTATTATTCACACTTCACACCCTCCTCCTCTTTTATTTTATATCCTGGTCACAAGTCAACTTTACAGATGCAAATGTTTCTTTCACGGCCATTTCAGCGCATTGAGTGTAAGTATAGATTTAGAAGCAAGTTCTGCCACTTCGACTTACGAAAATCTTTGTGAGTCATTGGTGCTTAAATTTCTAGCAAGGTGGAGGGGTGTTCAGTTACATGTAGATCGTTCCAAAAAATTAAATCTACATATTCAGAAGCTGCAGATTAAACGGCTGAAATTGTAAATTATCTTATTACTGATCGTGTTTTTTCTCTTTTCCAAGTAAAAATGATTCGTTTTATTCAGTTTTTTTATTAGTCTCTGTCATACGCTTGCACTTCTAAAATTACATTTACAGGCCAAGCTAAATCCTCATCATCTTGAGCTCATTCATGAACAGTTTTTTATATTTTCTTAAGATGAATAAGGAGAAGGTTCTATAGTTTTCCATAATGTTTAGCTTCATGATATTGAATGGCACAACATTAACCAACTCATAGTCATTTATTTTTACGTTTTAAAAAGAGTTTCTATAGATGCATGCAGCTACCCGCAGTGCATGAGGAAGCTTTCCATGACATATTTTGCCTGCTTCACTTATAACGGCTTTGCAAGTTACATCATGCTATGGATGGTCTTTACTTAATTATTTCTTAGATCGGCGAAAACTTTTAACAATTCTGAAACCAAAAGGCTGAAATAATATAATTTTCATCGAATTACTTCTCGCCAAAATTTGGCCATCAAGTTAAGGCGATGGCCAACCGGCCAATTCGCCAAAGTTTTGCCGTCAAACTAAGCCCTTTGTCCCACGTGTATAACCATATAATATTCCAACCAAATACCATCACGGAATGTTATTTTTGTGCAACTGCAAGGGTCGTCCGAGTCTTTCTCCTTATGTGCGTATTACGTCATTGTATGTTTGAATGTTTGTGGGTCATCCATCGCAACTTAATCAAACTCATTCTGACATTGTCTTTAGAAAGTTTTATAAGTGTAATACACATTTCCATATTCGGTTTTTTCAATATGAATCGTGTCATCTAATCTACCGTCGAAATAAACAGCCAGCAGATTACAATTATCAAGACAGTTTTTGTTTTCCACAGTTTATTACCTAGCCACTGTTTGCTCTGACCTTACTTTACTTCGGTCATTGACATTTTGTTATTATTTAAAACAATATTATCATAAGAGTAACTACACATAACATCGTGTGACAGAGGAGAGGCTATAATTACTGCAGTGCTATCTGATACTCCGTATCGTTTCGTAAAATATTTGGTATTTTGCGTCTGGTATGAGAGTGGGTAATACGAAAAAGGGACTTGGACTGGATTCTCTGAAACAATTGCATATTGCAATTGATTATATCTATTTTAATCAAAAGTTATTTCCTTGGAGTTTTTTAAGACATCGCAAAAATTGCGTTTTAGTCCATTACATCGTTTTTCACATAGTTTTGGTACTTGTTTCATTTTCCAAGGTACCTTTATATATTTTTGAATGAAATAGTGACACGACCCATCAACATTGTCCAAACTGATATTTAATTCTTCAAAACATTACGCTAACGCATCGGGACTTAATAGTTGTGGTATTATTTAGAATACTTAGAATCTTCGCGTTTACATTCAACTTCATGAAATAGATTGTTTTTTGTAATAACGTAATCTGATAAACTAATCTAACAACTATTCTTATTACAGGATTCCCAGCCGAGACAGGGTATTTCACATATTTTCCAGGATTTTGTTAAAGGTGAGTTAACCAGCCTATCCTGACAGTTGAGACTTAGCATAAAGTGAGAAGAAGAATGCGTGATATGCATTTTAATATACATTACACTACATCTTCCTCCTCCCGGATAGTGCCACTCATTATACAGTTAATAACTGACTCCGTTTTAAATAACAAAAAAAATGATAAAGTTCCTCCAGTTTATTAATATTTGATGCCAAGAGGTAGTTTGATATGTCAGCATCGGTCCACAGCGTCTGATGTGCGAAGGCAAAGCAGAAAAGAATGAAAAATGAGTTTATCGTATTTTTTAAATTTATCATCCTTATGTTTGCCACTCAGGTACATCACTGTGCATCCCTCGTTGATTCCATGAGGCTGTTTAGTAAGTTCGTTGTATTCCCGCGATGTCTGAAGTGTGATGGACTTCCCAAGAAGAGGAGGAGGATGAAAAATGTGGTATTAACTAATTACATTTATCATCCCCACCATCTTCTCGGGATGTGCCACACTGATTATACAACGAAATGAAGAAATACCAGATATGAGTTACCAGTAATGAAATAATTAGCATTATGGATTATAATAACATTAATGTATTAGGTAAAAATATTTGTCTTTCGTGCATACATACTCAACTATTCACTCAATGTGCATAAGGTCAAGTGTATCCTTCGATTATTCCAAGAGTGTGCTAAGTGAGTAAAAATTAATGCGTGATTGTGGCTAATGTTTGCTGCACGTAAACTAAGGGAAACGATTATTTCACACCCCACAAGTCCCACCCC
This sequence comes from Pyrrhosoma nymphula, assembly GCA_963573305.1. Taxonomy (NCBI): domain Eukaryota; kingdom Metazoa; phylum Arthropoda; class Insecta; order Odonata; family Coenagrionidae; genus Pyrrhosoma; species Pyrrhosoma nymphula. The sequence goes on along the minus strand of OY754332.1, from coordinate 94,707,742 downwards.
ACCCGCAAGGGTTTTCTGCTTTAAAGAAATATATAAAGCAATAAAGTTACATGTCTATAAAAAGACTTATAATGTCTAATGTTCATTGTACGTACACCGAATGTAACACTATGTCATATGTAACGTAAATCGGATTAAAAAAGGATTAGCTATGGAGTATTATGTAAAATCGAATACAAGTGACCAATGTAGTTTTGTATCACTAATAATATGTAGCAATAAGAGTTAGAAGTAGGTTTTCTACTTCGCGTTTAGCCTAAAGTCTCCCTTTTTTGTTTAGATTGGTGGATATTTTTATATATTTTTTAACAGAAATATTGATATATCAAAAATAAAATTTCAAGCATTATACTTACTTTTGTAAACCACTGTGCAACTCTTCGCTAGTTCAAATTGAACTACCCAGGACTCACCACGTGGAGGTGGTTACACATCGAGTCCCCCCCCCCCCCGTGCCCTACCCAGTCTTCGCAACCAGAGAGCACGATTTTTCTAAGTTTCTAAGCTTTGGATTATTTTTACTAGAGTCAAACAATGGAAAAAAACTGGGGTTATGCTCTTTACTGTTTATTGGACTTTATTTTATATCATGGTCACAAGTCAACGTTATAGATGCAAATGTTTCTTTCACGGCCATTTTAGCGCATTGAGTGTAAGTATAGATTTCGAAGCAAGTTCTGCAACTTCGACTTACGAAAATCTTTGTGAGTCATTGGTGCTTAAATTTCTAGCAAGGTGGAGGGGTGTTCAGTTACATGTAGATCGTGCCAAAAAATTAAATCTACATATTCAGAAGCTGCAGAGTTAACGGCTGGAATTGCCAATTATGTTATTACTGATCGTGTTTTTTCTCTTTTCCAAGTAAAAATGATTCGTTTTATTCAGTTTTTTTATTAGTCTCTGTCATCCGCTTGCACTGATAAAATTACATTTACAGGCCAAGCTTAATCCTTATCATCTTGAGCTCATTTATGAACAGTTTTTTATATTTTCTTTAGGTGAATAAGGAGAAGGTTCTATAGTTTTCCATAATGTTTAGCTTCATGTTATTGATTGGCACAACATTTACCAACACATAGTCATTTATTTTTACATTTTAAAAAGAGTTTGTATAGATACATGCAGCAAGCCGCAGTGCATGAGGAAGCTTTCCCTGACATATTTTACCTGCTTCACTTATAACGGCTTTGCAAGTTACATCATTCTATGGATGGTCTTTGCTTAATTATTTCTTAGATCGGCGATTACTTTTAACAATTCTGAGACCAAAGGCTGAAATATTATAATTTTCATCGAATTACTTCTCGCCAAAATTTGGCCATCAAGTTTAGGCGATGGCCAACCGGCCATCTCGCCAAAGTTTGGCCATCAAACTAAGCCCTTTGTCCCGCGTGTATAACCATATAACATTCCAACCAAATACCATCACGGAATGTTATTTTTGTGCAACTGCAAGGGTCGTCCGTTTCTTTCTTCTTATGTGCGTATTACGTCATTGCATGTTTGAATGTTTGTCGGGCATCCATCGCAACTTAATCAAACTCAATCTGACATTGTCTTCAGAAAGTTTTATAAGTGTAATACACATTTTCATATTCAGTTTTCTCAATATGAATAGTGTCATCTAATTTACCGTCGAAATATAGAGCCAGACGATTACAATTATCAAGACACATTTCGTTTTCCACAGTTTCTTACCTAGCCACGGTTTGCTCTGAAATTAATTTTTTTCGGTCATTGACATTTTGTTATTATTAAAAAAAACATTATCATAAGAGTAACTACACATAACATCGTGTGTCAGAGGAGAGGCTATAATTACTGCAGTGCTATCTGAGACTCTGTATCGTTTCGTAAAAAATTTGGTATTTTGCGTCTGGTATGAGAGTGGGTAATACGAACAAGGGACTTGGACTGGATTCTCTGAAACAATTGCATATTGCTATTAATTTTAACTATTTTAATCAGAAGTTACTTCCTTGGAGTTTTTTAAGACATCGCAAAAATTGCGTTTTAGTCCATTACATCGTTTTTCACATAGTTTAGCTACTTATTTCATTTTCCAAGGTACCTTTATATATTTTTGAATGAAATAGTGACACGACCCATCAACATTGTCCAAACTGATATTTAATTCTTTAAAACATTACGCTAACGCATAGGGACTTAATAGTTATGGTATTATTTAGAATACTTAGAATCTTCGCGTTTACATTCAACTTCATGAAATACATTGTTTTTTCTAATAACGTAATCTGATAAACTAATCTAACAATTATTTTTATTACAGGATTCCCAGCGGAGACAGTGTATTTCACATATATTCCAGGATTTTGTTAACGGTGAGTTAACCAGCCTATCCTGACAGTTGAGACGTAGCATTACCGTGAGAAGAAGAATGCGTAATATGAATTTTAATATACATTTCACTACATCCTCCTCCTCCCGGATAGTGCCACTCATTATACAGTTAATAACTGACTCCGTTATAAATAACAAATATATGATAAAGTTCCTCCAGTTTAATAAAAGTTGATGCCAAGAGGTAGTTTGATAAGTCAGCATCGGTCCACAGCGTCTGATGTGCGAAGGCCAAGCAGAAAAGAATGAAAAATGAGTTTATCGCATTTTTTAAATTTATCATCCTTATGTTTGCCACTCAGGTGCAATTCTCTCTCAGTGGCACTGTGCACTCAGTGGCACTCAGTGGCACTGTGCATCCCTCGTTGATTCCATGAGGCTGTTTAGTAAGTTCGGTGTATTCCCGCGATGTCTGAAGTGTGATGGACTTCCCAAGAAGAGGAAGAGGATGAAAAATGTGGTATTAATTAATTACATTTATCATCCCCACCATCTTCTCGGGATGTGCCACACTGATTATACAACGAAATGAAGAACTACCAGATATGAGTTACCAGTAATGAAATAATTAGCATTATGGATTGTAATAACATTAATGTATTAGGTAAAAATATTTGTCTTTCGTGCATACATACTCAACTATTCACTCAATGAGCATAAGGTCAAGTGTATCCTTCGATGATTCCAAGAGTGTGCTAAGTGAGTAAAAATTAATGCGTGATTGTGGCTAATGTTTGCTGCACGTAAACTAATGGAAACGATTATTTCACACCCCACAAGTCCCTTGCCCACCCGCAAGGGTTTTCTGCTTTAATGAAATATATGAAGCAATAGCCTGTTACATGTCTATAAAAAGACTTATAATGTCTAATGTTCTTTGTACGTATACCGAATGTAACACTATGTCATAAGTTATCGTAAATCGGATTAAAAAAGGATTAGCTAAGGAGTATTATGTATAATCGAATACAAGTGTCCAATGTAGTTTTGTATCACTAAAAATATGTAGCAATAAAATTAGAATAAGGTTTTATCCTTCACGTTTAGCCTAAAGTCTGCCGTTTTTGTATAGATTGGTGGATATTTTTATATATTTTTCTACAGAAATATTGATATATCAAAAATAAAATTTCAAGCATAATCCTTACTTTTGTAAAACACTGTGCAACTCTTCGCTAGTTCAAATTGAACTACCCAGGACTCACCACGTGGAGGTGGTTGCACATCGAGTCCCCCCCCCTTCCCTACCCATCCGCTCAACCACCAGAGTACGATCTGTCTAAGTTTCGAAGCCCTGGATATTTTCATTTGTGTCTAATGCTGGACGAATACTGCGGTTATGCACTTCAGTGTTTATTAAACCTTTTTATTTTATGGCCGCAAGTCAACTTTAAAGATGCAATTACTTCTTTCACTCCTCTTTCAACGCATTTCGTGTGAGTTGGCATTAAATTGGAATAGATTCAGAAACAATGCTTGCACATTTACGTTCTAGACAACATTTGTGAATCATTTGTTATTAAATACCTAGTTGGAGTTGGTTACGTTACGTGGAGATCTTGCCAATAAATGAAGTCCATTTGTTCGGAAGTAGCAAATTTTATAAATATTTTCAAATCTTCTTATCCCTTCGCTTGTTATAGGTCTCTCTCTTTGTCAAATATGATTCGTTTAATGGCATGATTTTTATGTAGTCTTTATCATCGGCTAGCATTGTTAAGAGAATATTTTCAGGGTTAACGAAGTAATCTTTATCCTGGAATACATATATGTACAGTTACTTAATATCGTAGGATATATAAGAAGAACAATTTATAGTTTTCCGCTAGTTTTGTGCGTCACCATTTGTTTTAGAATGGCACAAATTAAACAAAAACTTCGTAAATTCTTTGTAATTATTGGTTGAAACTGCGTTGTAAATAGCAACAAGATATTTTTCCTCTGCTCTTAATTCGATTAATACTCGGTGGATGAATATTATTTGGAGAGTTAAACGTTAGGTAGTCATAAACATAAACGTATATATTAGTAAAATTAAACTATAGTTTACGCTAATGCCATTTTATTCTATTGATCTAGCAACTTCTGCACCAGTGCTTAAAAAATCGAGGGTCTAAATCTTTGATGAAAAAAGTCTTCTTGTTATACGTTTTCTCTTGTCAGTATATAACAGGGCTTAGAATTTCTCCTACATCTTCCTTTAGCAAAGCACAAGTGATAGATCAATCCTTGAAGCTCTTTTATAATTGTTTAAACAGACCCATTAGTATATATTTACTATTACAAAAAAAATAAATAAGTGGGTTGGGTAACCGAGTATTTAGCAGTGTGTTTAAGGTGGTTTCAGCGAGATAATTCCCTAGTCATAATGGTGACCATATTCGAATATTATTTTTTTTTCAGCGTCGTCAGAAAATGAGAAATAAATATTCTAGTACTAATGGCGCAAATATATAGATACATATAACAAAATACTCAGTAATTAAATAAATAAATTACATAAGTCTCTTAGTTGACTCATTTTTTCACGTTCTCTTACTTGACTCATTTTCTCACGCCGTACCAACTGCTGAAAACCTTCAAAACAGCAGTTTTTGCGTTTCTGTAAAAATAACTTCGGTAGGTGATGGATTAATTTTTATAAACTGCTGAGAAAACATGCAAACTATACACTGTTAGTTTTTTGACTAAATCTAGGTGATAGAAGATGCTAGATTATTTTAACATTCTCCCTATGGAGTGCGCAGCCGTACTCTATCCCATGTAAAACAGCTATTATTTTCAAGCAAATTGATCGAAATGTAGCTCCGCAAGGGGTAGATATTTTGATACAATTGTAAAAATGTGAGTTTTTTCTTTTACATGAAGCAAAATTCATCTAATTCATAGGTGGGGCGATTTTTCGCTCAAACTACATTAAACCTCCTAATGTATAAAGATGAAATAACTACTTTGCTAGGTAAAATCTCTTATTATAAAATTAACCTATCCATAAGTGCAGCTATATTGTTGGGTACGAAAAGAAATAGACAATCCTATATATAAAAAAGAAAGTTTGTTTCGTTCGTGTTCTATGCACGCCAATACCATACATCCGATTGCGATAGAACCTTGGTAAGTTGATGCACACGTGCACAAAAAGGTTTCTGAATTGTAAAAAAGGCAATTTTTGGCGTTGTTTTTACCCCAATATTGTTATTATTTACTCCCATAAGAAAAGCATTGAATTCGGTGCAGGTTTTTCTTTAATTGCTTTTTTAAAATTCCTGCACTCAAGATATTGGAGAGAAATTTGTCACAATAGAATTGCGATTTTATCTCAAAATTCATCAATTCCTTGGCAACCAGGCGTAAATATCCCATTCAATAGCGATTTCATTAATGACTATACACTCCTGCAGAATTGAAAGGCCAGGTTCAGTGATTATTATTTTGATAGCTGTAGTCAAACGACTAGAGTTCGGCTTGCCTTCTCAATGACCATGAACAAGGCAAAAGGTCATTACAGAAACCGCGAAAACGAATAAATGTACTCTTCGTATTGGAAGTATATCTTATCATCCTCACCTTCCCTGGCATTAACTCTCAACGTTACGCCACTCATTATTTAGTCGACACAGAGTTATCGACGCTTTATATTGACCCCAATGTAGACACATCATCAATAAAGAAATGGAAGGCCAACTTAAATGACTGAATGGCAATGTTGCTCACATGGCGAAGAAGTCGATAGATTTAGTTTTAGCATAAGTAATTATTAAACAAGCTGGGATAATGCGGGGAACAACTACGTACCCTACACTCAGGGGTTTGCAGCACCAAAGTCGTGGCCTTTTATTCTAATTAAATATGTTTTCCCAAAATGTTTAAAAGGATACTTCGTTCATTAGACCTTCGTAAAATAGCTAATGTTATTGCATAAACATTTGGTTATTTACAATGAACCTTTTTCTGTTTGGAAATAGTCTTAATTATTGAGTTTGTAAATATTTAGATGATCATATTCAACCATCTTCTCTATACTCTTCTATTTGGCTTGTGTCCATGCATGAAATGTTATAGGTTAGTGTTTATGGTAGTAGTTGTGTTGCATTTTTCGGCACATAACTACTTTGAACTTCCATATAGGTATACTGTTTCGTGAAACCTGGTATGGTACGAAGTGGCTAAGTTAATTTTATTTAAAGAACATTGACCAAATCAAACCACATCTGTGCATCCGATACATGTGTTTACTAAATATATTACTAAAAACCCAGATAGGCTACACGGTTCGTCAAGTAGTCTTCTTAAATTAAACCTACTGTAAATAAGGGGTAGTTATGGAGCATTAATAAAAACATCGTTTGGGTTTAATAAATAAAAAATATAATTTTTTCTTTGAATAGAGTTATGAACGGAGAAAATTGTAAAGAAACCAATGGAAGCACAAGAAAATACAGCCGCTTGAGACTGTGAGATGAAAGATTAGGCTTTAATTGATTTATTACATATGTAAGTATGTTTGGTTTCAATAAAACCCGGAGGATGTTAATTTTATGCATCATTATATCTTAAGAACTGATAGAAGGGCCAAAATGAGAGAAATTCCTAAGAAACAAATAAGTAAATGAGTGATGAAAAATAAAATGTTACCTTGGCGACATTTATTTTCTGGTTTCGAAAATTTTCCTTTTAGAAATGTTCCGCGTTGGTGGTGAAGACCGAAAGGAGCCTTAGTTCAGTTAAGGTCAGTCGGCTAAAGTCACGAACCTGGAGAATGGTGACATAATGCTCAATCCACTTGGTAGTTGTGCAGATAGATCTGAAGATTTTCTTCATGAAGTGTCAACTTTTCGAGCGAACTGAGATAACCTCCAAAGTGTTTGTAATTGAAACATAATTACAAACAGGCTCTGAAGGTTTACCCAGGCCGTGAGACTCCGTAGACCATGAAGAAAGCAAGTGGTAATCAAGAGCTGGGTGGTTGAAAGTGATGTTTATATTCCTGATGTGTGATAAGTTTTACCGCGGCCGTCGATGAGAAATAATCAGCCCCAGTTGATCGAAGTAGTTTGGCATAACCGAGGAAAGGAGTGAAGACTGAGATGATTTGTATTATTCACACCTCACACCCTCCTCCTCTCCCCTGGTGGTACCAATCAAAGATGCACCACTGAAAAGAGGATAGATAAAGACAAGTTTGATATATTTTATTTTGTAAAACTATTGATAGTCCACCCAATGAACGCCCAAAAGGGGAATATAGAGGACAAAAGAGAGGACTGACAACATACATCTGGGATGTGTTTTGGGTTGTTAGCAGGTAAACATTCTAAAAGTACCCGGATCTACGACGCGTGCGGGGGGGGGGAGGAAGGGGCCGGGGGGGGGTAGAATGTCTCTTTTTTTTATTTCGCTTATATCATGAAAACGGTACGTGGTGGCGAAAATATTACATATTATTAAATTATAGCTGATATAATTTTCTACAAAATATTTTCTTATACATTTATTTCTATTCCTCATAGTTATCAATATTAATATTACAACAATAAAATATTTAGCCATCGATATGTATACAGCTTACAATCCATCCATCTATATGTAAACAGCTTACAGTTATAGTCCATTACATCGTTTTTCACATAGTTTAGCTACTTGCTTCATTTTCCAAAACCTTTATTTATTTTTGAATGAAATGTTGAATAGACCCATCAACATTGTCCAAAATGATATTATATTCTTAAAAACATTACGCTAACGCATCGGGACTTAATAGTTGTGGTATTATTTAGAATACTTAGAATCTTCGCGTTTACATTCAACTTCATGAAATAGATTGTTTTTTCTAATAACGTAATCTGATAAACTAATCTAACAACTATTCCTATTACAGAATTCCCAGCCGAGACAGGGTATTCACATATTTTCCAGGATTTTGTTAAAGGTGAGTTAACCAGCCTATCCTGACTGTTGTGACGTAGCATAACCGTGAGAAGAAGAATGCGTGACATGAATTTTAATATACATTTCACTACATCCTCCTCCTCCCGGATAGTGCCACTAATTATACAGTTAATAACTGACTCCGTTTTAAATAACAAAAATATGATAAAATTCCTCCAGTTTATGCAAAGAGGTAGTTTGATTTGTCAGCATCGGTCCACAGCGTCTGATGTGCGAAGGATAAGCAGAAAAGAATGAAAAATGAGTTTAATCTTATTTTTTAAATTTATCATCCTTATGTTTGCCACTCAGGTACATCACTGTGCATCCCTCGTTGATTCCATGAGGCTGTTTAGTAAGTTCGTTGTATTCCCGCGATGTCTGAAGTGTGATGGACTTCCCAAGAAGAGGAGGAGGATGAAAAATGTGGTATTAACTAGTTACATTTTTCATCCCCACCATCTTCTCGGGATGTGCCACACTGATTATACAACGAAATGAAGAACTACCAGATATGAGTTACCAGTAATGAAATAATTAGCATTATGAATTATAATAACATTAATGTATTAGGTAAAAATATTTGTCTTCCGTGCATACATACTCAACTATTCACTCAATGTGCATAAGGTCAAGTGTATCCTTCGATGATTCCAAGAGTGTGCTAAGTGGGTAAAAAATAATGCGTGATTGTGGCTAATGTTTGCTGCACGTAAACTAAGGGAAACGATTATTTCACACCCCACAAGTCCCACCCCACCCGCAAGGGTTTTCTGCTTTAAATAAATATATAAAGCAATAGCTTGTTACATGTCTATAAAAAGACTTAAAATGTCTAATGTTCTTTGTACGTATCCCGAATGTAACACTTTGTCACAAGTTATCGCAAATCGGATTAAACAAGGATATGTAGCAATAAAAGTTAGAAGTAGGTTTTATCCTTCGCGTTTAGCCTAAAGTCTGCCGTTTTTGTTTAGATTGGTGGATATTTTTATACATTTTTCAACAGAAATAGCGATACATCAATCATAAAGTTTCAAGCATTATCCTTACTTTTGTATAACACTGTGCAACTCTTCGCTAGTTCAAATTGAACTACCCAGGACTCACCACGTGGAGGTGGTTGCACATCGAGTCCCCCCCCCTTCCCTACCCATCCGCTCAACCACCAGAGTACGATCTGTCTAAGTTTCGAAGCCCTGGATATTTTCATTTGTGTCTAATGCTGGACGAATACTGCGGTTATGCACTTCAGTGTTTATTAAACCTTTTTATTTTATGGCCGCAAGTCAACTTTAAAGATGCAATTACTTCTTTCACTCCTCTTTCAACGCATTTCGTGTGAGTTGGCATTAAATTGGAATAGATTCAGAAACAATGCTTGCACATTTACGTTCTAGACAACATTTGTGAATCATTTGTTATTAAATACCTAGTTGGAGTTGGTTACGTTACGTGGAGATCTTGCCAATAAATGAAGTCCATTTGTTCGGAAGTAGCAAATTTTATAAATATTTTCAAATCTTCTTATCCCTTCGCTTGTTATAGGTCTCTCTCTTTGTCAAATATGATTCGTTTAATGGCATGATTTTTATGTAGTCTTTATCATCGGCTAGCATTGTTAAGAGAATATTTTCAGGGTTAACGAAGTAATCTTTATCCTGGAATACATATATGTACAGTTACTTAATATCGTAGGATATATAAGAAGAACAGTTTATAGTTTTCCGCTAGTTTTGTGCGTCACCATTTGTTTTAGAATGGCACAAATTAAACAAAAACTTCGTAAATTCTTTGTAATTATTGGTTGAAACTGCGTTGTAAATAGCAACAAGATATTTTTCCTCTGCTCTTAATTCGATTAATACTCGGTGGATGAATATTATTTGGAGAGTTAAACGTTAGGTAGTCATAAACATAAACGTATATATTAGTAAAATTAAACTATAGTTTACGCTAATGCCATTTTATTCTATTGATCTAGCAACTTCTGCACCAGTGCTTAAAAAATCGAGGGTCTAAATCTTTGATGAAAAAAGTCTTCTTGTTATACGTTTTCTCTTGTCAGTATATAACAGGGCTTAGAATTTCTCCTACATCTTCCTTTAGCAAAGCACAAGTGATAGATCAATCCTTGAAGCTCTTTTATAATTGTTTAAACAGACCCATTAGTATATATTTACTATTACAAAAAAAATAAATAAGTGGGTTGGGTAACCGAGTATTTAGCAGTGTGTTTAAGGTGGTTTCAGCGAGATAATTCCCTAGTCATAATGGTGACCATATTCGAATATTATTTTTTTTTCAGCGTCGTCAGAAAATGAGAAATAAATATTCTAGTACTAATGGCGCAAATATATAGATACATATAACAAAATACTCAGTAATTAAATAAATAAATTACATAAGTCTCTTAGTTGACTCATTTTTTCACGTTCTCTTACTTGACTCATTTTCTCACGCCGTACCAACTGCTGAAAACCTTCAAAACAGCAGTTTTTGCGTTTCTGTAAAAATAACTTCGGTAGGTGATGGATTAATTTTTATAAACTGCTGAGAAAACATGCAAACTATACACTGTTAGTTTTTTGACTAAATCTAGGTGATAGAAGATGCTAGATTATTTTAACATTCTCCCTATGGAGTGCGCAGCCGTACTCTATCCCATGTAAAACAGCTATTATTTTCAAGCAAATTGATCGAAATGTAGCTCCGCAAGGGGTAGATATTTTGATACAATTGTAAAAATGTGAGTTTTTTCTTTTACATGAAGCAAAATTCATCTAATTCATAGGTGGGGCGATTTTTCGCTCAAACTACATTAAACCTCCTAATGTATAAAGATGAAATAACTACTTTGCTAGGTAAAATCTCTTATTATAAAATTAACCTATCCATAAGTGCAGCTATATTGTTGGGTACGAAAAGAAATAGACAATCCTATATATAAAAAAGAAAGTTTGTTTCGTTCGTGTTCTATGCACGCCAATACCATACATCCGATTGCGATAGAACCTTGGTAAGTTGATGCACACGTGCACAAAAAGGTTTCTGAATTGTAAAAAAGGCAATTTTTGGCGTTGTTTTTACCCCAATATTGTTATTATTTACTCCCATAAGAAAAGCATTGAATTCGGTGCAGGTTTTTCTTTAATTGCTTTTTTAAAATTCCTGCACTCAAGATATTGGAGAGAAATTTGTCACAATAGAATTGCGATTTTATCTCAAAATTCATCAATTCCTTGGCAACCAGGCGTAAATATCCCATTCAATAGCGATTTCATTAATGACTATACACTCCTGCAGCATTGAAAGGCCAGGTTCAGTGATTATTATTTTGATAGCTGTAGTCAAACGACTAGAGTTCGGCTTGCCTTCTCAATGACCATGAACAAGGCAAAAGGTCATTACAGAAACCGCGAAAACGAATAAATGTACTCTTCGTATTGGAAGTATATCTTATCATCCTCACCTTCCCTGGCATTAACTCTCAACTTTACGCCACTCATTATTTAGTCGACACAGAGTTATCGACGCTTTATATTGACCCCAATGTAGACACATCATCAATAAAGAAATGGAAGGCCAACTTAAATGACTGAATGGCAATGTTGCTCACATGGCGAAGAAGTCGATAGATTTAGTTTTAGCATAAGTAATTATTAAACAAGCTGGGATAATGCGGGGAACAACTACGTACCCTACACTCAGGGGTTTGCAGCACCAAAGTCGTGGCCTTTTATTCTAATTAAATATGTTTTCCCAAAATGTTTAAAAGGATACTTCGTTCATTAGACCTTCGTAAAATAGCTAATGTTATTGCATAAACATTTGGTTATTTACAATGAACCTTTTTCTGTTTGGAAATAGTCTTAATTATTGAGTTTGTAAATATTTAGATGATCATATTCAACCATCTTCTCTATACTCTTCTATTTGGCTTGTGTCCATGCATGAAATGTTATAGGTTAGTGTTTATGGTAGTAGTTGTGTTGCATTTTTCGGCACATAACTACTTTGAACTTCCATATAGGTATACTGTTTCGTGAAACCTGGTATGGTACGAAGTGGCTAAGTTAATTTTATTTAAAGAACATTGACCAAATCAAACCACATCTGTGCATCCGATACATGTGTTTACTAAATATATTACTAAAAACCCAGATAGGCTACACGGTTCGTCAAGTAGTCTTCTTAAATTAAACCTACTGTAAATAAGGGGTAGTTATGGAGCATTAATAAAAACATCGTTTGGGTTTAATAAATAAAAAATATAATTTTTTCTTTGAATAGAGTTATGAACGGAGAAAATTGTAAAGAAACCAATGGAAGCACAAGAAAATACAGCCGCTTGAGACTGTGAGATGAAAGATTAGGCTTTAATTGATTTATTACATATGTAAGTATGTTTGGTTTCAATAAAACCCGGAGGATGTTAATTTTATGCATCATTATATCTTAAGAACTGATAGAAGGGCCAAAATGAGAGAAATTCCTAAGAAACAAATAAGTAAATGAGTGATGAAAAATAAAATGTTACCTTGGCGACATTTATTTTCTGGTTTCGAAAATTTTCCTTTTAGAAATGTTCCGCGTTGGTGGTGAAGACCGAAAGGAGCCTTAGTTCAGTTAAGGTCAGTCGGCTAAAGTCACGAACCTGGAGAATGGTGACATAATGCTCAATCCACTTGGTAGTTGTGCAGATAGATCTGAAGATTTTCTTCATGAAGTGTCAACTTTTCGAGCGAACTGAGATAACCTCCAAAGTGTTTGTAATTGAAACATAATTACAAACAGGCTCTGAAGGTTTACCCAGGCCGTGAGACTCCGTAGACCATGAAGAAAGCAAGTGGTTATCAAGAGCTGGGTGGTTGAAAGTGATGTTTATATTCCTGATGTGTGATGAGTTTTACCGCGGCCGTCGATGAGAAATAATCAGCCCCAGTTGATCGAAGAAGTTTGGCATAACCGAGGAAAGGAGTGAAGACTGAGATGATTTGTATTATTCACACCTCACACCCTCCTCCTCTCCCCTGGTGGTACCAATCAAAGATGCACCACTGAAAAGAGGATAGATAAAGACAAGTTTGATATATTTTATTTTGTAAAACTATTGATAGTCCACCCAATGAACGCCCAAAAGGGGAATATAGAGGACAAAAGAGAGGACTGACAACATACTTCTGGGATGTGTTTTGGGTTGTTAGCAGGTAAACATTCTAAAAGTACCCGGATCTACGACGTGTGCGGGGGGGGGGGGAGGAAGGGGCCGGGGGGGGGTAGAATGTCTCTTTTTTTTTTATTTCGCTTATATCATGAAAACGGTACGTGGTGGCGAAAATATTACATATTATTAAATTATAGCTGATATAATTTTCTACAAAATATTTTCTTATACATTTATTTCTATTCCTCATAGTTATCAATATTAATATTACAACAATAAAATATTTAGCCATCGATATGTATACAGCTTACAATCCATCCATCTATATGTAAACAGCTTACAGTTATAGTCCATTACATCGTTTTTCACATAGTTTAGCTACTTGCTTCATTTTCCAAAACCTTTATTTATTTTTGAATGAAATGTTGAATAGACCCATCAACATTGTCCAAAATGATATTATATTCTTAAAAACATTACGCTAACGCATCGGGACTTAATAGTTGTGGTATTATTTAGAATACTTAGAATCTTCGCGTTTACATTCAACTTCATGAAATAGATTGTTTTTTCTAATAACGTAATCTGATAAACTAATCTAACAACTATTCTTATTACAGGATTCCCAGCCGAGACAGGGTATTCGCATATTTTCCAGGATTTTGTTAAAGGTGAGTTAACCCGCCTATCCTGACTGTTGAGACGTAGCATAACCGTGAGAAGAAGAATGCGTGACATGAATTTTAATATACATTTCACTACATCCTCCTCCTCCCGGATAGTGCCACTAATTATACAGTTAATAACTGACCCGTTTTAAATAACAAAAATATGATAAAATTCCTCCAGTTTATGCAAAGAGGTAGTTTGATTTGTCAGCATCGGTCCACAGCGTCTGATGTGCGAAGGATAAGCAGAAAAGAATGAAAAATGAGTTTAATCTTATTTTTTAAATTTATCATCCTTATGTTTGCCACTCAGGTACATCACTGTGCATCCCTCGTTGATTTCATGAGGCTGTTTAGTAAGTTCGTTGTATTCCCGCGATGTCTGAAGTGTGATGGACTTCCCAAGAAGAGGAGGAGGATGAAAAATGTGGTATTAACTAGTTACATTTTTCATCCCCACCATCTTCTCGGGATGTGCCACACTGATTATACAACGAAATGAAGAACTACCAGATATGAGTTACCAGTAATGAAATAATTAGCATTATGAATTATAATAACATTAATGTATTAGGTAAAAATATTTGTCTTCCGTGCATACATACTCAACTATTCACTCAATGTGCATAAGGTCAAGTGTATCCTTCGATGATTCCAAGAGTGTGCTAAGTGAGTAACATTAATGCATGATTGTGGCATATGTTTGCTGCACGTAAACTAAGGGAAACGATTATTTCACACCCCACAAGTCCCACCCCACCCGTAAGCGTTTTCTGCTTTAAATAAATATATAAAGCAATAGCTTGTTACATGTCTATAAAAAGACTTAAAATGTCTAATGTTCTTTGTACGTATCCCGAATGTAACACTATGTCACAAGTTATCGCAAATCGGATTAAACAAGGATTAGCTAAGGAGTATTATGTATAATCGAATACAAGTGTCCAATGTAGTTTTGTGTCATTAAAAATATGTAGCAATAAAAGTTAGAAGTAGGTTTTATCCATCGCGTTTAGCCTAAAGTCTGCCGTTTTTGTTTAGATTGGTGGATATTTTTATATATTTTTCAACAGAAATAGCGATATATCAATCATAAAGTTTCAAGCATTATCCCTACTTTTGTAAAACACTGTGCAACTCTTCGCTAGTTCAAATTGAACTACCCAGGACTCACCACGTGGAGGTGGTTGCACATCGAGTCCCCCCCCGTGCCCTACCCATCCGCTCAACCACTAGAGTACGACCATTCTAAGTTTCGAAGCCCTATATATTTTTATTTGTGTCAAATGTTGGGCGAATACTGCGGTTATGCACTTCAGTTATTATTAATCCTTTTTATTTCATGGTCGCAAGTCAACTTCAAAGATGCAATTACTTCTTTCACGCCTCTTTCAACGCATTTCGTGTGAGTTGGCATTAAATTGGAATAGATTCAGAAACAATGCTTGCACATTTACGTTCTAGACAACATTTGTGAATCATTTGTTATTAAATACCTAGTTTAGGTTGGTTACGTTACGTGGAGATCTTGCCAATTAATGAAGTCCATTTGTTCCGAAGTAGCAAATTTTATAAATATTTTCAAATCTTCTTATCCCTTCGCTTATTATAGGTCTCTCTCTTTGTCAAATATGATTCGTTTAATGGCATGATTTTTATGTAGTCTTTATCATCGGCTAGTATTGTTAAGAGTATATTTTCAGGGTTAACGAAGTAATCTTTATCCTGGAATATATATATGTACAGTTATTTAATTTCGTAGGATATATAAGAAGAACAATTTATAGTTTTCCGCTAGTTTTGTGAGTCACCATTTGTTTTAGAATGGCACAACTTAAACAAAAACTTCGTAAATTCTTTATAATTATTAGTTGAAACTGCGTTGTAAATAGCAACAAGATATTTTTCCTCTGCTCTTAATTTGATTAATACTCGGTAGATGAATATTATTTGGAGAGTTAAACGTTAGGTAGTCATAAACATAAACGTATATATTAATAAAATTAAACTATAGTTTACGCTAATGCCATTTTATTCTATTGGTCTAGTAACTTCTGCACCAGTGCATAAAAGTGCGAGGGTCTAAATCTTAGATATAAAAAGTCTTCTTGTTATACGTTTTCTCTTGTCAGTATATAACAGGGCTTAGAATTTCTCCTACATCTTCCTTTAGCAAAGCACAAGTGATATTTAATCCTTGAAGCTCTTTTATAATTGTTTAAACAGACCCATTAGTAAATATTTACTATTACAAATAAAATAAATAAGTGGGTTGTGTAACCGAGTATTTAGCAGTGTGTTAAAGGTGGTTTCAGCGAGATAATTCCCTAGTCATAATGGTGACCATATTCGAATATTATTTTTTTTTCAGCGTCGTCAGAAAATGAGAAATAAATATTCTAGTACCAATGGCGCAAATATATAGATACATATGACCAAAATACTCAGTAATTAAATAAATAAATTACTTAAGTCTCTTAGTTGACTCATTTTTTCACGTTCTCTTGCTTGACACTTTTTTTCACGCTGTACCTCTGAAAACCTTCATAACAGCAGTTTCTATAAAAATAACTTCGGTGAGTGATATATTACTTTTTATAAATTGCTGAGAAAACATGCAAACATACTGTTAGTTTTTTGACTAAATCTAGGTGATAGTAGATGCTAGTTTTTTTTTTTTAACATTCTCCCTCAGGAGCGCACAGCCGTATTCTATCCCATGTAAAACAGCTTGTATTTTTAGGAAAAATTGCTCGGAAAGTAGCTCCGCAAGGGGTAGATTTTTTGATACAATTGTAAAAATGTGAGTTTTTTCTTTAACATGAAGCAAAATTCATCTAATTCATAGGTGGGGCGATTTTTCGCTCAAACTACTTTAAACCTGCTAATGTATAAATGTGAAATAACTATTTTGTTAGGTAAAATCTCTTATTATAAAGTTAACCTATCCATGAGTGCAGCTATATTGTTGGGTACGAAAAGAAATAGACAATCCTATATATAAAAAAGAAAGTTTGTTTCGTTCGTGTTCTATGCACGCCAATACCATACATCCGATTGCGATGGAACCTTGGTAAGTTGATGCACACGTGCCCATAAAAGTTTCTGAATTGTAAAAAAGGCGATTTTTGGCGTTGTTTTTACCCCAATATTGTTATTATTTACTCCAATAAGAAAAGCATTGAATTCGTTGCAGGTTTTTCTTTAATTGCTTTTTAAATATTCCTGCACTCATGATATTGGATAGAAATTTGTCACAATAGAATTGCGTTTTTATCTCGAAATTCATCAATTCCTTGGCAACCAGGCTAGAATATCCCATTCAATATCGATTTCATGAATGACTATACACCCCTGCAGCATTGAAAGGCCAGGTTCAGTGATTATTATTTTGATAGCTGTAGTCAAACGACTAGAGTTCGGCTTGCCTTCTCAATGACCATGAACAAGGCAAAAGGTCATTACAGAAACCGCGAAAACGAATAAATGTACTCTTCGTATTGGAAGTATATCTTATCATCCTCACCTTCCCTGGCATTAACTCTCAACGTTACGCCACTCATTATTTAGTCGACACAGAGTTATCGACGCTTTATATTGACCCCAATGTAGACACATCATCAACAAAGAAATGGAAGGCCAACTTAAATGACTGAATTGCAATGTTGCTCACATGGCGAAGAAGTCGATAGATTTAGTTTTAGCATAAGTAATTATAAAACAAGCTGGGATAATGCGGGGAACAACTACGTACCCTACACTCAGGGGTATGCTGCAACAAAGTCGTGGCCTTTTATTCAAATTAAATGTTTTCCCAAAATGTTTAAAATGATACTTAGTTCATTAGAACTTCGTGAAATAGCTAATGTTATTGCTTAAACATTTGGTTATTTACAATGAACCTTTTTCTGTTTGGAAATAGTCTTAATTATTGAGTTTGTAAATATTTAGATGATCATATTCAACCATCTTCTCTATACTCTTCTATGTGGCTTGTGTCCATGCATGAAATGTTATAAGTTAGTGTTTATGGTAGTAGTTCTGTGGCATTTTATGGCACATAACTACTTTGAACTTCCATATAGGTATACTGTTTCGTGAAACCTGGTATGGTACGAAGTGGCTAAGATAATTATATTTAAAGAACATTGACCAAATCAAACCACTTCTGTGCATCCGATACATGTGTTTACTAAATATATTACTAAAAACCCAGATAGGCTACAGGGTTCGTCAAGTAGTCTTCTTAAATTAAACCTACTGTAAATACGGGGTAGTTATGGAGCATTAATAAAAACATCGTTTGGGTTTAATAAATAAAAAATATAATTTTTTTCTTTGATTAGAGTTATGAACGGAAAATAATTGTAACACAACCGATGGAAGCACTAGAAAATACAGCCGCTTGAGACTGTGAGATGAAAGATTAGGCTTTAATAGATTCATTACATATGTAAGTATGTTAGGTTTCAATAAAACCCGGAGGATGTTAATTTTATGCATCACTATATCTTAAGAACTGATAGAAGGGCCAAAATGAGAGAAATTCCTAAGAAACAAATAAGAAAAATGAGTGATGAAAAATAAAATGTTACCTTGGCGACATTTATTTTCTGGTTTCGAAAATTTTCCTTTTAGAAGTGTTCCGCGTTGGTGGTGAAGACCGAAAGGAGCCTTAGTTCAGTTAAGGTCAGTCGGCTAAAGTCACGAACCTGGAGAATGGTGACACAATGCTCAATCCACTTGGTAGTTGTGCAGATAGATCTGAAGATTTTCTTCATGAAGTGTCAACTTTTCGAGCGAACTGAGATAACCTCCAAAGTGTTTGTAATTGAAACATAATTACAAACAGGCTCTGAAGGTTTACCCAGGCCGTGAGACTCCGTATACCATGAAGAAAGCAAGTGGTTATCAAGAGCAGGGTGGTTGAAAGTGATGTTCATATTCCTGATGTGTGATGAGTTTTACCGCGGCCGTCGATGAGAAATAATCAGCCCCAGTTGATCGAAGTAGTTTGGCATAACCGAGGAAAGGAGTGAAGACTGAGATGATTTGTATTATTCACACCTCACACCCTCCTCCTCTCCCCTGGTGGTACCAATCAAAGATGCACCGCTGAAAAGAGGATAGATAAAGACAAGTTTGATATATTTTATTTTGTAAAACTATTGATAGTCCACCCAATGAACGCCCAAAAGGGGAATATAGAGGACAGAAGTGAGGACTGACAACAAATTCCTGGGATGTGTTTTGGGTTGTTAGCAGGTAAACATTCTAAAAGTACCCGGATCTACGACGTGTGCGGGTGGGGGGAGGAAGGGGCCGGGGGGGGGTAGAATGTCCCTTTTTTTTGTATTTCGCTTATATCATGAAAACGGTACGTGGTGGCGAAAATATTACATATTATTAAATTATAGCTGATATAATTTTCTACAAAATATTTTCTTATACATTTATTTCTATTCCTCATAGTTATCAATATTAATATTACAACAATAAAATATTTATCTATCGATATGTATACAGCTTACAATCCATCCATCGATATGTAAACAGCTTACAGTTTTAGTCCATTACATCGTTTTCCACATAGTTTAGCTACTTGCTTCATTTTCCTAGGTACCTTTATTTATTTTTGAATGAAATGTTGAGACGACCCATCAACATTGTCCAAAATGTTATTATATTCTTAAAAACATTACGCTAACGCATCGGGACTTAATAGTTGTGGTATTATTTAGAATACTTAGAATCTTCGCGTTTACATTCAACTTCATGAAATAGATTGTTTTTTCTAATAACGTAATCTGATAAACTAATATAACAACTATTCTTATTACAGGATTCCCAGCCGAGACAGGGTATTCACATATTTTCCAGGATTTTGTTAAAGGTGAGTTAACCAGCCTATCCTGACTGTTGAGACGTAGCATAACCGTGAGAAGAAGAATGCGTGACATGAATTTTAATATACATTTCACTACATCCTCCTCCTCCCGGATAGTACCACTCATTATACAGTTAATAACTGACTCCGTTTTAAATAATAAATATATGATAAAATTCCTCCAGTTTAATAAAAGTTAATGCCAAGAGGTAGTTTGATATGTCAGCATCGGTCCACAGCGTCTGATGTGCGAAGGATAAGCAGAAAAGAATGAAAAATGAGTTTAATCTTATTTTTTAAATTTATCATCCTTATGTTTGCCACTCAGGTACATCACTGTGCATCCCTCGTTGATTCCATGAGGCTGTTTAGTAAGTTCGTCTTATTCCCGCGATGTCTGAAGTGTGATGGACTTCCCAAGAAGAGGAGGAGGATGAAAAATGTGGTATTAACTAATTACATTTTTCATCCCCACCATCTTCTCGGGATGTGCCATACTGATTATACAACGAAATGAAGAAATACCAGATATGAGTTACCAGTAATGAAATAATTAGCATTATGAATTATAATAACATTAATGTATTAGGTAAAAATATTTGTCTTCCGTGCATACATACTCAACTATTCACTCAATGTGCATAAGGTCAAGTGTATCCTTCGATGATTCCACGAGTGTGCTAAGTGGGTAAAAAATAATGCGTGATTGTGGCTAATGTTTGCTGCACGTAAACTAAGGGAAACGATTATTTCACACCCCACAAGTCCCACCCCACCCGCAAGGGTTTTCTGCTTTAAATAAATATATAAAGCAATAGCTTGTTACATGTCTATAAAAAGACTTAAAATGTCTAATGTTCTTTGTACGTATCCCGAATGTAACACTTTGTCACAAGTTATCGCAAATCGGATTAAACAAGGATATGTAGCAATAAAAGTTAGAAGTAGGTTTTATCCTTCGCGTTTAGCCTAAAGTCTGCCGTTTTTGTTTAGATTGGTGGTGGATTTTTTTATACATTTTTCAACAGAAATAGCGATACATCAATCATAAAGTTTCAAGCATTATCCTTACTTTTGTAAAACACTGTGCAACTCTTCGCTAGTTCAAATTGAACTACCCAGGACTCACCACGTGGAGGTGGTTGCACATCGAGCCCCCCCCGTGCCCTACCCATCCGCTCAACCACCAGAGTACGATCATTCTAAGTTTTGAAGCCCTATATATTTTTATTTGTGTCAAATGCTGGGCGAATACTGCGGTTATGCACTTCAGTGTTTATTAATCCTTTTTATTTCATGGTCGCAAGTCAACTTTAAAGATGTAATTACTTCTTTCACTCCTCTTTCAACGCATTTGGTGTGAGTTGGCATTAAATTGGAATAGATTCAGAAGCAATGCTTGCACATTTACGTTCTAGACAACATTTGTTAATCATTTGTTGTTAAATGCCTAGTTGGGGTTGATTACGTTACGTGGAGATCTTGCCAATTAATGATGTCCATTTGTTCGGAAGTAGCAAATTTTATAAAAGATTTTCAAATCTTCTTATCACTGCGCTTGGTATAGGTCTCTCTCTAAGGCAAATTGATTCGTTTAATGGCAAGATTTTTATGTAGTCTCTGTCATCGGCTAGCATTGTTAAGAGTATATTTTCAGGGTGAACGAAATACTCACTATTCTGGATTACATATATGTACAGTTATTTATTTTCGTAGGATAAAAAAGAAGAACAATTTATAGTTTTCCGCTAGTTTTGTGCGTCACTATTTGTTTTAGAATGGTACAACTTAAATAAAAACTTCGTAAATTCTTTGTAATACTGATGTAAAACAGTGTGCAACTCTTCGCTAGTTCAAATTGAACTACCCAGGACTTACCACTTGAAGGTGGTTGCACATCGAGTCTAAGTTTGTAAGCTCTGAGTTATTTTTACTAGTGTCAAATAATGGAAATATACTGGGGTTATGCACTTAAGTTAGTTTTTATTGGACTTTATTTTATTTCATGGTCACAAGTCAACCTTACAGATGCAAATATTTCTTTCACGGCCATTTCAGCGCATTGAGTGTAAGCTTTAAGTATTGATTTAGAAGCGATTTCTGCAACTTCGACTTACGAAAACCTTTGTGAGTAATTTGTGCTTAAATTTCTAACAAGGTGGAGGGGGGTTCAGTTACATGTAGATCGTGCCAAAAAATCAAATCTACATATTCAGAGGCTGCAAAGTTTACGGCAGGAATTGCTAATCATCTTATTACTGGTCTTGCTTTTGCAATCAAAATATATTATTTTCATGAGACATGCATACATTTTACTATATATTTTGACACATGGTATCGATATTATTCAGTCGACCGTGTATTATCAACGCCATATATTGACCACTATGTAGACACATAATAAATAAATGGAAGCTCAAATTAAATGATTGAATGGCAACGTTGCTCACATGGCGATACAGTTGAAAGATATCATTTTAGCACAAGTAATTATTAGACAAGCTGGGATAATGCGGGATACATCTAAATCCCCTACACATAGGGGTATGTAGCAACTAAGTCGTGGCCTTTTCTGAAAATAAAAATATTTTCTCAAATGTTGAAGAGGACATTTTGATCATTAGGCAATCGTGAAATAACTGAAACCATTTCTTAAACATTTGGTTATTTACAAATGATACCTTTTTTGTTTGGAAATGGTCTAAGTTTTTTTTAAATATTTAGATGATCAAGGTCATATATCTTGTTTTTGGCTGGTGTTCATTAATGAAATTCTATAGGCTATTTTTTATGGTTAACCCTTAAGTAGGCGCGTGGGGTCTTTAAAGACCCCATGAGTGTAGCAAACGCAATATTTTATAACAAAAATTGCTTTCGAAGTTGACCTTTTCAGGAAGAACTAATAGGAAAAAATAAAAGGTACGTAAGTCGAATTATCCAACATTCAGTATCTATCGTAATATATAGCAATGTAAAATAAACAAATTTGGCGAAGTTATAAACAATTCCGCATGGGGTATTAAAAGACCCCAAACGCCCACTTATGTCACAAAGTGAGGTGCGCCTACTGAAGGGTTGATAATAGTTGCGTGGCATTCCGTGAGACCTGGTATGACACGGAATGACTAAGTTAATTAAATTGAAAAACATCGACCAAATCGAAACAAACCTGGGCATCCGATACATGCGATTACTAAAAATAATAGTAAAAACCCAGATATGCTACAGGGTTCGTCATGTAGCCTCTTCTCTTTTAAGCTACTGTATAAATGGGGTAGTTATGGAGCATTAATAAAAAAATCATTAGGGTTTTATAAATAATAAATAAAATTTTATTCTTTGAGTAGAGTTATGAACGGAAAATAATTGTAACACAACCGACGGAAGGACTAAAAAATGAAGCCAATTGAGACCGTGAAATGAAAGACTAGGCTTAATTTGATTCATTATATAAGATCTGGCGAGTTTCAAAAAATCCCGGAGGATGTTAATTTTACGCATCACTATACCTTAACAACTGATACTAGGGCCAAAATGAGAGAAATTACTAAGAAGTAAATAAACAAAGTAGGTAGGAATATGGAATTGAGAAATTAAAAATGTTACCTTGTGGATATATATTTTCTAGTTTCGTAAATTTTCCTTTTAGAAGTGTTCCGCGCTGGTGGTGGAGACAAAAAGGATCCTTAGTTCAGGTAAGGTCAGTCAGCTAAAATCGCGAGCCCGGAGAATGGTGATAAAATGCTGAATCCACTTGGTAGTTCAGGCAGTTGTGCAGATGGATCTGATGATTTTCTTCATGAAGTGTCAAATTTTCGAGCGAACTGAGATAACCTCCAAAGTGTTTGTAATTGAAACATAAGTACAAACAAGCAATGGGGATTTACCCAGGCCGTGAGACTCCGTAGACCATGAAGAAAGCTGGTGGTTATCAAGAGCAGGGTGGTTGAAAGTGATGCATATATTCCTGATGTGTGATGAGTTTCACCGCGGCCGTCGATGAGAAATAATCAGCCCCAGTTGATCGAAGTAGTTTGGCATAACCGAGGAGAGGAGGGAAGAGTGAGATGATTTTTTTGTATTATTCACACTTCACACCCTCCTCCTCTCCCTTGGTGGTACCAATACAATATATACAAATGAGAAGAGGATGGTTAAGACAATTTTTATAGATTAAATATTTTAAAACTGTTAAAGAACCATATTGCCTACTCTTCCGACGTTTTTCACGAAATGTCCTGATTGTTTCTTGCTCAGGACGACACAACAAAAGTCGTTACACACATTTCACTTCCTCTTCCCTCTGCTATTTAATGCTTCAAAGTTAGAAAAATGAGTAATTAAGAACGGCATTGCGTGCGCAAAGAAAATATATTCATGAATCGGTTGACTTAGAGTTCCGGGGTTTTCCATGAATTTCGTGGTCCTTATCGTCACTGGGTAGAGAGTCGTCACCTTTAAATTGAGTATCAAAATGATTTATGTCTCACCACCTTAAGCATTCAAAAAGCTCTTCCTGTGTATAACACAATTATGAACAGTATATAAGTCATATTGAGATTTATGAGGCAGAGAATTCTTCATTGATTCAACGCAAAATTTTACACTACCATTTTCAATGCGAAGTAAATAATAGATATTAAATAACTCCACGTAAACTTAACTGATACATTCTAAGAAGGTCATTCGGTTAGAGCTATTTTTCTATTAAAACAGCACATCTCTACATCTTGGAAGAATGCAGATACTGGAGTTAAACTATAAACTAGTTTGAGTAGTTAGTTGAAACTTTCTGGAAGCAGGAAGCTATATAAAATGTTTAAAGGTGGGAAGGGAAAATGCCATATGGAAAAACACAAATTAACTTTGAGTATTTAACTTTCGTCAGATTATTTCACGTTACACAATTCCAGCAAGAATAGCCCCGTCTTTTATCTTAGATGCCTCCTCTTTTCTTCCATCAATTTCGTATCTACTTACAAAATATTTATGGCGACCATAAAGGGAAAACAAAAATAAATTATAATGTTTACACTTCCTCCCTGTTCCTACAATGATATAAGAATGTTTTGTGTAAGTACATAAGCCTACAAGAGTATAAATTGGAATATTTTATAAACTTATTCCTTTTGAAATGAGTTTTGTTAATTATATATAATTAATGTGCCCTGGTAGTGCTAAATAAAGCTACATCACTGAAAAGAGGGTAGATTGGAAAACTTTACTTGTTTAGTTATTGTAACATTGGGAAAGAATCATGTCTGCTCTTCCGATGTTATGCAAGAAAAGTGTTGATCAAGCTCAAGAGCAAATTCAGTAGAAATAATATTAATAATGATTAGTGTTTCAAGCGTTTTCCTATCCCTGCCGTTTAACTGAAAATTTCAGTCCATGTTCCATATCAGAAAAAAGAATAATTTAGTTAGCATCATATCTACTAAGATAATATCTTTCGGTATCAGTTGATTTGGAGTTACTGCGTGATCGTAGAATAATTTGTCTGTATAATCAACAGGTTGTGAGTCGCTAATACAAAAAAAATATCATAATAACTTCAAATAACTTTTAAAAAATCAAATAAAATTATTAATATTCAAAATTAAGAGTAATGGATTATTCGTAATGCAATTTGGATGTAAAATGTATGATAACCAGCCACTGGTGTTTTAAGTATGTTAACATAACCGTGAAAAAGAGGAAGCGGCGAAGGTAGCACTATGAAAGCTAACATCATATCATTTAACATAAAATTCAATTAGGATGTTTTTCGGAGAGTTGGTCATAATAAATTATGTATCATATGATCACCTAGAAGCGGGACCCGGCTTTATACGGGAAGCTGTGAATTGATTGCACCGATTACGCATTAAAGAACCAGGCTAATGTTGAGCATTTTTCATTTTACCAACCACAAAAATGTATCCATTACATGAAAATTCACAACGCATAGTCATTTCACCTGATATTTTACATACTGGGAAGGACCATTCGAAAGTAACCACAAAATAACGTAGTGATAGAAAATGTATGTGCACGAATAATTAAAAAAATAATGAAAGCTCAATAGTTTTAGACTAAAAAAACTTTAAACGAGCAGTCCGCTCCAGCAGCTGGAACGAAGAGAACTACTGTAGTATTTGGGTTACCCCCAAGCTTTCCACCCACCACCCCTAAAACACTTTGGAAAGAACGCTTCATTATTTATTTTAACCTCCTTTATTATAAAAATATGTAGCTACTAACGGGCTTTTTGCACTCTACACGATGAATAGTCATCATGTCTTCAATGCTGATAATTTGAATGAATGCTTGCCATGATCCGAGTCCCAAAGATATTTACTATTGAATATTCTCTATTTAATTTCATTAAAAAAGGACACTTAAATATATTTTCGAATAATTTATTTCATCGTTATCAGTGGCAAGAATAAATAATGTTCTTTTCAAAAAAGGAAGTGCTTGAATATTTTTTATGTCTCACTAAAAAACCATGTGATAAATATTTAGACTTAAATACTTTCAAATAAATTCTTGACGTAAGAAAAGTGTTACATATTATTTACCAAACGTAACAAAGTATATCATTTTTATATGAAAAAAATAAATTATTTGATATTAAACATTATATTACACATTTTTGTGAAAAATTCCTCTTCAATTTCAGTGAAGGGAATTTCTTCAGTATTATGTATAATCGAATACAAGTGTCCAATGTAGTTTTGCAACACTTAAACACCGTAGCAATAAAGTTCAGAAGTTGATAATTTCCGAAGCATTTAGCCTAAAGTCTGACGTTTTTGTTTACATTTGTAAATATATTTTAATATATTTTTCAAAAGAAAAATTGACATATAACTCAGAAAATTTCAACCATTGTCCTTACTGATGTAAAACACAGTGCAACTCTTCGCTAGTTCAAATTGAACTACCCAGGACTCACCACGTGGAGGTGGTTGCACATCGAGTCCCCCCCCCCGTGCCCTACCCAGTCGCCCAACCAGAGAGCACGATTTTTCTAAGTTTCTAAGCTTTGGATTATTTTTACTAGAGCCAAAAATTTAAAATATACTAGATTTATGCTCTTTACAGTTTAATAGACTTTATTTTATATCCTGGTCACAAGTCAACCTTACAGATGCAAATGTTTCTTTCACGGCCATTTCAGCGCATTGAGTGTAAGTATAGATTTAGAAGCAAGTTCTGCAACTTCGACTTACGAAAATCTTTGTGAGTCATTGGTGCTTTAATTTCTATCAAGGTGGAGGGGTGTTCAGTTACATGTAGATCGTTCCAAAAAATTAAATCTACATATTCAGAAGCTGCAGATTAAACGGCTTAAATTGTAAATTATCTTATTACTGATTGTGTTTTTTCTCTTTTCCAAGCCAAAATGATTCGTTTTATTCAGTTTTATTATTAGTCTCTGTCATCCGCTTGCACTTATAAAATTACATTTACAGGCCAAGCTAAATCCTCATCATCTTGAACTCATTTATGAACAGTTTTTTATATTTTCTTTAGATGAATATGGAGAAGGTTCTATAGTTTTCCATAATGTTTAGCTTCATGTTATTGAATGGCACAACATTAACCAAGTCATTTATTTTTACGTTTTAAAAAGAGTTTCTATAGATACATGCAGCTAGCCGCAGTGCATGAGGAAGCTTTCCATGACATATTTTGCCTGCTTCACTTATAACGGCTTTGCAAGTTACATCATGCTATGGATGGTCTTTACTTAATTATTTCTTAGATCGACGAAAACTTTTAATCATTCTGAAACCAAAGGCTGAAATATTATAATTTTCATCGAATTACTTCTCGCCAAAATTTGGCCATCAAGTTTAGGCGATGGCCAACCGGCCATCTCGCCGAAGTTTGGCCATCAAACTAAGCCCTTTGGTCCACGTGTATAACCATATAATATTCCAACCAAATACAATCACGGAATGTTATTTTTGTGCAACTGCAAGGGTCGTCCGAGTCTTTCTACTTATGTGCGTATTACGTCATTGTATGTTTGAATGTTTGTGGGGCATCCATCGCAACTTAATCAAACTCATTCTGACATTGTCTTTAGAAAGTTTTATATGTGTAATACACATTTCCATATTCAGTTTTCTCAATATGAATCGTGTCATCTAATCTACCGTCGAAATAAAGAGCCAGCAGATTACAATTATGAAGACACTTTTCGTTTTCCACAGTTTCTTACCTAGCCACGGTTTGCTCTGACATTACTTTTCTTCGGTCATTGACATTTCATTATTATTAATAACAATAGTATCATAAGAGTAACTACACATAACATCGTGTGACAGAGTAGAGGATATAATTACTGCAGTGCTATCTGAGACTCCGTAACGTTTCGTAAAATATTTGGTATTTTGCGTCTGGTATGAGAGTGGGAAATACGAAAAAGGGACTTGGACTGGATTCTCTGAAACAATTGCATATTGCAATGGATTATATCTATTTTAATCAAAAGTTATTTCGTTGGAGTTTTTTAAGACATCGCAAAAATTGCGTTTTAGTCCATTACATCGTTTTTCACATAGTTTAGCTACTTGTTTCATTTTCCAAGGTACCTTTATATATTTTTGAATGAAATAGTGACACGAACCATCAACATTGTCCAAACTGATATTTAATTCTTCAAAACATTTCGCTAACGCATAGGGACTTAATAGTTATGGTATTATTTAGAATACTTAGAATCTTCGCGTTTACATTCAACTTCATGAAATACATTGTTTTTTCTAATAACGTAATCTGATAAACTAATCTAACAACTATTTTTATTACAGGATTCCCAGCCGAGACAATGTATTTCACATATTTTCCAGGATTTTGTTAAAGGTGAGTTAACCAGCCTATCATGACAGTTGAGACGTAGCATTACCGTGAGAAGAAGAATGCGTAATATGAATTTTAATATACATTTCACTACATCCTCCTCCTCCCGGATAGTGCCACTCATTATACAGTTAATAACTGACTCCGTTATAAATAACAACTATATGATAAAGTTCCTCCAGTTTAATAATAGTTGATGCCAAGAGGTAGTTTGATAAGTCAGCATCGGTCCACAGCGTCTGATGTGCGAAGGCAAAGCAGAAAAGAATGAAAAATGAGTTTATCGTATTTTTTAAATTTATCATCCTTATGTTTGCCACTCAGGTACATCACTGTGCATCCCTCGTTGATTCCATGAGGCTGTTTAGTAAGTTCGCTGTATTCCCGCGATGTCTGAAGTGTGATGGACTTCCCAAGAAGAGGAAGAGGATGAAAAATGTGGTATAAACTAGTTACATTTATCATCTCCACCATCTTCTGGGTGTGTGCCACACTGATTATACAACGAAATGAAGAACTACCAGATATGAGTTACCAGTAACGAAAAAATTAGCATTATGGATTGTAATAACATTAATGTATTAGGTAAAAATATTTGTCTTTCGTGCATACATACTCAACTATTCACTCAATGAGCATAAAGTCAAGTGTATCCTTCGATGATTCCACGAGTGTGCTAAGTGAGTAAAAATTAATGCGTGATTGTGGCTAATGTTTGCTGCACGTAAACTAAGGGAAACGAATATTTCACACCCCACAAGTCCCACCCCCGCCCGCAAGGGTTTTCTGCTTTAAAGAAATATATAAAGCAATAGCCTGTTACATGTCTATAAAAAGACTTATAATGTCTAATGTTCTTTGTACGTATACCGAATGTAACACTATGTCATAAGTTATCGTAAATCGGATTAAAAAAGGATTAGCTAAGGAGTATTATGTATAATCGAATACAAGTGTCCAATGTAGTTTTGTATCACTAAAAATATGTAGCAATAAAAGTTAGAAGTAGGTTTTATCCTTCGCGTTTAGCCTAAAGTCTGCCGTTTTTGTTTAGATTGGTGGATATTTTTATATATTTTTCAACAGAAATATTGATATGTCAAAAATAAAATTTCAAGCATTATCCTTACTTTTGTAAAACACTGTGCAACTCTTCGCTAGTTCAAATTGAACTACCCAGGACTCACCACGTGGAGGTGGTTGCACATCGAGTCCCCCCCCCTTCACTACCCATCCGCTCAACCCCCAGAGTACGATCTGTCTAAGTTTCGAAGCCCTGGATATTTTCATTGGTGGCTAATGCTGAACGAATACTGCGGTTATGCACTTCAGTGTTTATTAAACCTTTTTATTTTATGGCCGCAAGTCAACTTTAAAGATGCAATTACTTCTTTCACGCCTCTTTCAACGCATTTCGTGTGAGTTGGCATTAAATTGGAATAGATTCAGAAACAATGCTTGCACATTTACGTTCTAGACAACATTTGTGAATCATTTGTTATTAAATACCTAATTGGGGTTGGTTACGTTACGTGGAGATCTTGCCAATAAATGAAGTCCATTTGTTCGGAAGTAGCAAATTTTATAAATATTTTCAAATCTTCTTATCCCTTCGCTTGTTATAGGTCTCTCTCTTTGTCAAATATGATTCGTTTAATGGCATGATTGTTATGTAGTCTTTATCATCGGCTAGCATTGTTAAGAGTATATTTTCAGGGTTAACGAAGTAATCTTTATCCTGGAATACATATATGTACAGTTACTTAATTTCGTAGGATATATATAAGAAGAACAATTTATAGTTTTCCGCTAGTTTTGTGAGTCACCATTTGTTTTAGAATGGCACAACTTAAACAAAAACTTCGTAAATTCTTTGTAATTATTAGTTGAAACTGCGTTGTAAATAGCAACAAGGTATTTTTCCTCTGCTCTTAATTCGATTAATACTCGGTGGATGAATATTATTTGGAGAGTTAAACGTTAGGTAGTCATAAACATAAACGTATATATTATTAAAATTAAACTATAGTTAACGCTAATGCCATTTTATTCTATTGATCTAGCAACTTCTGCACCAGTGCTTAAAAAAGCGAGGGTCTAAATCTTTGATGAAAAAAGTCTTCTTGTTATACGTTTTCTCTTGTCAGTATATAACAGGGCTTAGAATTTCTCCTACATCTTCCTTTAGCAAAGCACAAGTGATAGATCAATCCTTGAAGCTCTTTTATAATTGTTTAAACAGACCCATTAGTATATATTTACTATTACAAAAAAAATAAATAAGTGGGTTGGGTAACCGAGTATTTAGCAGTGTGTTTAAGGTGGTTTCAGCGAGATAATTCCCTAGTCATAATGGTGACCATATTCGAATATTATTTTTTTTTCAGCGTCGTCAGAAAATGAGAAATAAATATTCTAGTACTAATGGCGCAAATATATAGATACATATAACAAAATACTCAGTAATTAAATAAATAAATTACATAAGTCTCTTAGTTGACTCATTTTTTCACGTTCTCTTACTTGACTCATTTTCTCACGCCGTACCAACTGCTGAAAACCTTCAAAACAGCAGTTTTTGCGTTTCTGTAAAAATAACTTCGGTAGGTGATGGATTAATTTTTATAAACTGCTGAGAAAACATGCAAACTATACACTGTTAGTTTTTTGACTAAATCTAGGTGATAGAAGATGCTAGATTATTTTAACATTCTCCCTATGGAGTGCGCAGCCGTACTCTATCCCATGTAAAACAGCTTGTATTTTCAAGCAAATTGATCGAAATGTAGCTCCGCAAGGGGTAGATATTTTGATACAATTGAAAAATTGTGAGTTTTTTCTTTTACATGAAGCAAAATTCATCTAATTCATAGGTGGGGCGATTTTTCGCTCAAACTACATTAAACCTCCTAATGTATAAAGATGAAATAACTACTTTGCTAGGTAAAATCTCTTATTATAAAATTAACCTATCCATAAGTGCAGCTATATTGTTGGGTACGAAAAGAAATAGACAATCCTATATATAAAAAAGAAAGTTTGTTTCGTTCGTGTTCTATGCACGCCAATACCATACATCCGATTGCGATAGAACCTTGGTAAGTTGATGCACACGTGCACAAAAAGGTTTCTGAATTGTAAAAAAGGCAATTTTTGGCGTTGTTTTTACCCCAATATTGTTATTATTTACTCCCATAAGAAAAGAATTGAATTCGGTGCAGGTTTTTCTTTAATTGCTTTTTTAAAATTCCTGCACTCAAGATATTGGATAGAAATTTGTCACAATAGAATTGCGTTTTTATCTCGAAATTCATCAATTCCTTGGCAACCAGGCGTAAATATCCCATTCAATAGCGATTTCATTAATGACTATACACTCCTGCAGCATTGAAAGGCCAGGTTCAGTGATTATTATTTTGATAGCTGTAGTCAAACGACTAGAGTTCGGCTTGCCTTCTCAATGACCATGAACAAGGCAAAAGGTCATTACAGAAACCGCGAAAACGAATAAATGTACTCTTCGTATTGGAAGTATATCTTATCATCCTCACCTTCCCTGGCATTAACTCTCAACGTTACGCCACTCATTATTTAGTCGACACAGAGTT
This sequence comes from Pyrrhosoma nymphula, assembly GCA_963573305.1. Taxonomy (NCBI): domain Eukaryota; kingdom Metazoa; phylum Arthropoda; class Insecta; order Odonata; family Coenagrionidae; genus Pyrrhosoma; species Pyrrhosoma nymphula. Next base: position 94,675,267 of record OY754332.1, on the reverse strand, counting down.
ATCGACGCTTTATATTGACCCCAATGTAGACACATCATCAATAAAGAAATGGAAGGCCAACTTAAATGACTGAATGGCAATGTTGCTCACATGGCGAAGAAGTCGATAGATTTAGTTTTAGCATTAGTAATTATTAAACAAGCTGGGATAATGCGGGGAACAACTACGTACCCTACACTCAGGGGTTTGCAGCACCAAAGTCGTGGCCTTTTATTCTAATTAAATATGTTTTCCCAAAATGTTTAAAAGGATACTTCGTTCATTAGACCTTCGTAAAATAGCTAATGTTATTGCATAAACATTTGGTTATTTACAATGAACCTTTTTCTGTTTGGAAATAGTCTTAATTATTGAGTTTGTAAATATTTAGATGATCATATTCAACCATCTTCTCTATACTCTTCTATTTGGCTTGTGTCCATGCATGAAATGTTATAGGTTAGTGTTTATGGTAGTAGTTGTGTTGCATTTTGTGGCACATAACTACTTTGAACTTCCATATAGGTATACTGTTTCGTGAAACCTGGTATGGTACGAAGTGGCTAAGTTAATTTTATTTAAAGAACATTGACCAAATCAAACCACATCTGTGCATCCGATACATGTGTTTACTAAATATATTACTAAAAACCCAGATAGGCTACACGGTTCGTCAAGTAGTCTTCTTAAATTAAACCTACTGTAAATAAGGGGTAGTTATGGAGCATTAATAAAAACATCGTTTGGGTTTAATAAATAAAAAATATAATTTTTTCTTTGAATAGAGTTATGAACGGAGAAAATTATAAAGAAACCAATGGAAGCACAAGAAAATACAGCCGCTTGAGACTGTGAGATGAAAGATTAGGCTTTAATTGATTTATTACATATGTAAGTATGTTTGGTTTCAATAAAACCCGGAGGATGTTAATTTTATGCATCATTATATCTTAAGAACTGATAGAAGGGCCAAAATGAGAGAAATTCCTAAGAAACAAATAAGTAAATGAATGATGAAAAATTAAATGTTACCTTGGCGACATTTATTTTCTGGTTTCGAAAATTTTCCTTTTAGAAATGTTCCGCGTTGGTGGTGAAGACCGAAAGGAGCCTTAGTTCAGTTAAGGTCAGTCGGCTAAAGTCACGAACCTGGAGAATGGTGACACAATGCTCAATCCACTTGGTAGTTGTGCAGATAGATCTGAAGATTTTCTTCATGAAGTGTCAACTTTTCGAGCGAACTGAGATAACCTCCAAAGTGTTTGTAATTGAAACATAATTACAAACAGGCTCTGAAGGTTTACCCAGGCCGTGAGACTCCGTAGACCATGAAGAAAGCAAGTGGTTATCAAGAGCTGGGTGGTTGAAAGTGATGTTTATATTCCTGATGTGTGATGAGTTTTACCGCGGCCGTCGATGAGAAATAATCAGCCCCAGTTGATCGAAGTAGTTTGGCATAACCGAGGAAAGGAGTGAAGACTGAGATGATTTGTATTATTCACACCTCACACCCTCCTCCTCTCCCCTGGTGGTACCAATCAAAGATGCACCACTGAAAAGAGGATAGATAAAGACAAGTTTGATATATTTTATTTTGTAAAACTATTGATAGTCCACCCAATGAACGCCCAAAAGGGGAATATAGAGGACAAAAGAGAGGACTGACAACATACTTCTGGGATGTGTTTTGGGTTGTTAGCAGGTAAACATTCTAAAAGTACCCGGATCTACGACGTGTGCGGGGGGGGGGGGGGAGGAAGGGGCCGGGGGGGGGTAGAATGTCTCTTTTTTTTTTATTTCGCTTATATCATGAAAACGGTACGTGGTGGCGAAAATATTACATATTATTAAATTATAGCTGATATAATTTTCTACAAAATATTTTCTTATACATTTATTTCTATTCCTCATAGTTATCAATATTAATATTACAACAATAAAATATTTAGCCATCGATATGTATACAGCTTACAATCCATCCATCTATATGTAAACAGCTGACAGTTATAGTCCATTACATCGTTTTTCACATAGTTTAGCTACTTGCTTCATTTTCCAAAACCTTTATTTATTTTTGAATGAAATGTTGAAACGACCCATCAATATTGTCCAAAATGATATTATATTCTTAAAAACATTACGCTAACGCATCGGGACTTAATAGTTGTGGTATTATTTAGAATACTTAGAATCTTCGCGTTTACATTCAACTTCATGAAATAGATTGTTTTTTCTAATAACGTAATCTGATAAACTAATCTAACAACTATTCTTATTACAGGATTCCCAGCCGAGACAGGGTATTCACATATTTTCCAGGATTTTGTTAAAGGTGAGTTAACCAGCCTATCCTGACTGTTGAGACGTAGCATAACCGTGAGAAGAAGAATGCGTGACATGAATTTTAATATACATTTCACTACATCCTCCTCCTCCCGGATAGTTTCACTAATTATACAGTTAATAACTGACTCCGTTTTAAATAACAAAAATATGATAAAATTCCTCCAGTTTATGCAAAGAGGTAGTTTGATTTGTCAGCATCGGTCCACAGCGTCTGATGTGCGAAGGATAAGCAGAAAAGAATGAAAAATGAGTTTAATCTTATTTTTTAAATTTATCATCCTTATGTTTGCCACTCAGGTACATCACTGTGCATCCCTCGTTGATTCCATGAGGCTGTTTAGTAAGTTCGTTGTATTCCCGCGATGTCTGAAGTGTGATGGACTTCCCAAGAAGAGGAGGAGGATGAAAAATGTGGTATTAACTAGTTACATTTTTCATCCCCACCATCTTCTCGGGATGTGCCACACTGATTATACAACGAAATGAAGAACTACCAGATATGAGTTACCAGTAATGAAATAATTAGCATTATGAATTATAATAACATTAATGTATTAGGTAAAAATATTTGTCTTCCGTGCATACATACTCAACTATTCACTCAATGTGCATAAGGTCAAGTGTATCCTTCGATGATTCCAAGAGTGTGCTAAGTGAGTAAAATTAATGCATGATTGTGGCTTATGTTTGCTGCACGTAAACTAAGGGAAACGATTATTTCACACCCCACAAGTCCCACCCCACCCGCAAGCGTTTTCTGCTTTAAATAAATATATAAAGCAATAGCTTGTTACATGTCTATAAAAAGACTTAAAATGTCTAATGTTCTTTGTACGTATCCCGAATGTAACACTATGTCACAAGTTATCGCAAATCGGATTAAACAAGGATTAGCTAAGGAGTATTATGTATAATCGAATACAAGTGTCCAATGTAGTTTTGTGTCATTAAAAATATGTAGCAATAAAAGTTAGAAGTAGGTTTTATCCATCGCGTTTAGCCTAAAGTCTGCCGTTTTTGTTTAGATTGGTGGATATTTTTATATATTTTTCAACAGAAATAGCGATATATCAATCATAAAGTTTCAAGCATTATCCCTACTTTTGTAAAACACTGTGCAACTCTTCGCTAGTTCAAATTGAACTACCCAGGACTCACCACGTGGAGGTGGTTGCACATCGAGTCCCCCCCCGTGCCCTACCCATCCGCTCAACCACTAGAGTACGACCATTCTAAGTTTCGAAGCCCTATATATTTTTATTTGTGTCAAATGTTGGGCGAATACTGAGGTTATGCACTTCAGTTATTATTAATCCTTTTTATTTCATGGTCGCAAGTCAACTTTAAAGATGCAATTACTTCTTTCACGCCTCTTTCAACGCATTTCGTGTGAGTTGGCATTAAATTGGAATAGATTCAGAAACAATGCTTGCACATTTACGTTCTAGACAACATTTGTGAATCATTTGTTATTAAATACCTAGTTTAGGTTGGTTACGTTACGTGGAGATCTTGCCAATGAATGAAGTCCATTTGTTTGGAAGTAGCAAATTTTATAAATATTTTCAAATCTTCTTATCCCATCGCTTATTATAGGTCTCTCTCTTTGTCAAATATGATTCGTTTAATGGCATGATTTTTATGTAGTCTTTATCATCGGCTAGTATTGTTAAGAGTATATTTTCAGGGTTAACGAAGTAATCTTTATCCTGGAATATATATATGTACAGTTATTTAATTTCGTAGGATATATAAGAAGAACAATTTATAGTTTTCCGCTAGTTTTGTGCGTCACCATTTGTTTTATAATGGCACAACTTAAACAAAAACTTCGTAAATTCTTTGTAATTATTAGTTGAAACTGCGTTGTAAATAGCAACAAGATATTTTTCCTCTGCTCTTAATTCGATTAATACTCGGTAGATGAATATTATTTGGAGAGTTAAACGTTAGGTAGTCATAAACATAAACGTATATATTAGTAAAATTAAACTATAGTTTACGCTAATGCCATTTTATTCTATTGGTCTAGTAACTTCTGCACCAGTGCATAAAAGTGCGAGGGTCTAAATCTTAGATATAAAAAGTCTTCTTGTTATACGTTTTCTCTTGTCAGTATATAACAGGGCTTAGAATTTCTCCTACATCTTCCTTTAGCAAAGCACAAGTGATATTCAATCCTTGAAGCTCTTTTATAATTGTTTAAACAGACCCATTAGTAAATATTTACTATTACAAATAAAATAAATAAGTGGGTTGAGTAACCGAGTATTTAGCAGTGTGTTCAAGGTGGTTTCAGCGAGATAATTCCCTAGTCATAATGGTGACCATATTCGAATATTATTTTTTTTTCAGCGTCGTCAGAAAATGAGAAATAAATATTCTAGTACTAATGGCGCAAATATATAGATACATATGACCAAAATACTCAGTAATTAAATAAATAAATTACTTAAGTCTCTTAGTTGACTCATTTTTTCACGTTCTCTTGCTTGACTCATTTTTTCACGCTGTACCTCTGAAAACCTTCATAACAGCAGTTTCTGTAAAAATAACTTCGGTGAGTGATATATTACTTTTTATAAATTGCTGAGAAAACATGCAAACGTACTGTTAGTTTTTTGACTAAATCTAGGTGATAGTAGATGCTAGTTTTTTTTTTTTAACATTCTCCCTCTGGAGCGCACATCCGTATTCTATCCCATGTAAAACAGCTTGTATTTTTAGGAAAAATTGCTCGGAAAGTAGCTCCGCAAGGGGTAGATTTTTTGATACAATTGTAAAAATGTGAGTTTTTTCTTTAACATGAAGCAAAATTCATCTAATTCATAGGTGGGGCGATTTTTCGCTCAAACTACATTAAACCTCCTAATGTATAAATGTGAAATAACTATTTTGTTAGGTAAAATCTCTTATTATAAAGTTAACCTATCCATGAGTGCAGCTATATTGTTGGGTACGAAAAGAAATAGACAATCCTATATATAAAAAAGAAAGTTTGTTTCGTTCGTGTTCTATGCACGCCAATACCATACATCCGATTGCGATGGAACCTTGGTAAGTTGATGCACACGTGCCCATGAAGGTTTCTGAATTGTAAAAAAGGCGATTTTTGGCGTTGTTTTTACCCCAATATTGTTATTATTTACTCCTATAAGAAAAGCATTGAATTCGTTGCAGGTTTTTCTTTAATTGCTTTTTAAATATTCCTGCACTCAAGATATTGGATAGAAATTTGTCACAATAGAATTGCGTTTTTATCTCGAAATTCATCAATTCCTTGGCAACCAGGCGTGAATATCCCATTCAATAGCGATTTCATGAATGACTATACACTCCTGCAGCATTGAAAGGCCAGGTTCAGTGATTATTATTTTGATAGCTGTAGTCAAAAGACTAGAGTTCGGCTTGCCTTCTCAATGACCATGAACAAGGCAAAAGGTCATTACAGAAACCGCGAAAACGAATAAATGTACTCTTCGTATTGGAAGTATATCTTATCATCCTCACCTTCTCTGGCATTAACTCTCAACGTTACGCCACTCATTATTTAGTCGACACAGAGTTATCGACGCTTTATATTGACCCCAATGTAGACACATCATCAATAAAGAAATGGAAGGCCAACTTAAATGACTGAATTGCAATGTTGCTCACATGGCGAAGAAGTCGATAGATTTAGTTTTAGCATAAGTAATTATTAAACAAGCTGGGATAATGCGGGAAACAACTACGTACCCTACACTCAGGGGTATGCTGCAACAAAGTCGTGGCCTTTTATTCAAATTAAATGTTTTCCCAAAATGTTTAAAAGGATACTTCGTTCATTAGAACTTCGTGAAATAGCTAATGTTATTGCTTAAACATTTGGTTATTTACAATGAACCTTTTTCTGTTTGGAAATAGTCTTAATTATTGAGTTTGTAAATATTTAGATGATCATATTCAACCATCTTCTCTATACTCTTCTATGTGGCTTGTGTCCATGCATGAAATGTTATAGGTTAGTGTTTATGGTAGTAGTTCTGTGGCATTTTATGGCACATAACTACTTTGAACTTCCATATAGGTATACTGTTTCGTAAAACCTGGTATGGTACGAAGTGGCTAAGATAATTATATTTAAAGAACATTGACCAAATCAAACCACTTCTGTGCATCCGATACATGTGTTTACTAAATATATTACTAAAAACCCAGATAGGCTACAGGGTTCGTCAAGTAGTCTTTTTAAATTAAACCTACTGTAAATACGGGGTAGTTATGGAGCATTAATAAAAACATCGTTTGGGTTTAATAAATAAAAAATATATTTTTTTTCTTTGATTAGAGTTATGAACGGAAAATAATTGTAACACAACCGATGGAAGCACTAGAAAATACAGCCGCTTGAGACTGTGAGATGAAAGATTAGGCTTTAATAGATTCATTACATATGTAAGTATGTTAGGTTTCAATAAAACCCGGAGGATGTTAATTTTATGCATCACTATATCTTAAGAACTGATAGAAGGGCCAAAATGAGAGAAATTCCTAAGAAACAAATAAGAAAAATGAGTGATGAAAAATAAAATGTTACCTTGGCGACATTTATTTTCGGGTTTCGAAAATTTTCCTTTTAGAAGTGTTCCGCGTTGGTGGTGAAGACCGAAAGGAGCCTTAGTTCAGTTAAGGTCAGTCGGCTAAAGTCACGAACCTGGAGAATGGTGACACAATGCTCAATCCACTTGGTAGTTGTGCAGATAGATCTGAAGATTTTCTTCATGAAGTGTCAACTTTTCGAGCGAACTGAGATAACCTCCAAAGTGTTTGTAATTGAAACATAATTACAAACAGGCTCTGAAGGTTTACCCAGGCCGTGAGACTCCGTAGACCATGAAGAAAGCAAGTGGTAATCAAGAGCTGGGTGGTTGAAAGTGATGTTTATATTCCTGATGTGTGATAAGTTTTACCGCGGCCGTCGATGAGAAATAATCAGCCCCAGTTGATCGAAGTAGTTTGGCATAACCGAGGAAAGGAGTGAAGACTGAGATGATTTGTATTATTCACACCTCACACCCTCCTCCTCTCCCCTGGTGGTACCAATCAAAGATGCACCACTGAAAAGAGGATAGATAAAGACAAGTTTGATATATTTTATTTTGTAAAACTATTGATAGTCCACCCAATGAACGCCCAAAAGGGGAATATAGAGGACAGAAAAGAGGACTGACAACAATCTCCTGGGATGTGTTTTGGGTTGTTAGCAGGTAAACATTCTAAAAGTACCCGGATCTACGACGTGTGCGGGTGGGGGGAGGAAGGGGCCGGGGGGGGGGTAGAATGTCCCTTTTTTTGTATTTCGCTTATATCATGAAAACGGTACGTGGTGGCGAAAATATTACATATTATTAAATTATAGCTGATATAATTTTCTACAAAATATTTTCTTATACATTTATTTCTTTTCCTCATAGTTATCAATATTAATATTACAACAATAAAATATTTATATATCGATATGTATACAGCTTACAATCCATCCATCGATATGTAAACAGCTTACAGTTTTAGTCCATGACATCGTTTTCCACATAGTTTAGCTACTTGCTTCATTTTCCTAGGTACCTTTATTTATTTTTGAATGAAATGTTGAGACGACCCATCAACATTGTCCAAAATGTTATTATATTCTTAAAAACATTACGCTAACGCATCGGGACTTAATAGTTGTAATATTATTTAGAATACTTAGAATCTTCGCGTTTACATTCAACTTCATGAAATAGATTGTTTTTTCTAATAACGTAATCTGATAAACTAATCTAACAACTATTCTTATTACAGGATTCCCAGCCGAGACAGGGTATTCACATATTTTCCAGGATTTTGTTAAAGGAGAGTTAACCAGCCTATCCTGACTGTTGAGACGTAGCATAACCGTGAGAAGAAGAATGCGTGACATGAATTTTATTATACATTTCACTACATCCTCCTCCTCCCGGATAGTGCCACTCATTATACAGTTAATAACTGACTCCGTTTTAAATAATAAATATATGATAAAATTCCTCCAGTTTAATAATAGTTAATGCCAAGAGGTAGTTTGATATGTCAGCATCGGTCCACAGCGTCTGATGTGCGAAGGATAAGCAGAAAAGAATGAAAAATGAGTTTAATCTTATTTTTTAAATTTATCATCCTTATGTTTGCCACTCAGGTACATCACTGTGCATCCCTCGTTGATTCCATGAGGCTGTTTAGTAAGTTCGTTGTATTCCCGCGATGTCTGAAGTGTGATGGACTTCCCAAGAAGAGGAGGAGGATGAAAAATGTGGTATTAACTAGTTACATTTTTCATCCCCACCATCTTCTCGGGATGTGCCACACTGATTATACAACGAAATGAAGAACTACCAGATATGAGTTACCAGTAATGAAATAATTAGCATTATGAATTATAATAACATTAATGTATTAGGTAAAAATATTTGTCTTCCGTGCATACATACTCAACTATTCACTCAATGTGCATAAGGTCAAGTGTATCCTTCGATGATTCCAAGAGTGTGCTAAGTGAGTAAAATTAATGCATGATTGTGGCTTATGTTTGCTGCACGTAAACTAAGGGAAACGATTATTTCACACCCCACAAGTCCCACCCCACCCGCAAGCGTTTTCTGCTTTAAATAAATATATAAAGCAATAGCTTGTTACATGTCTATAAAAAGACTTAAAATGTCTAATGTTCTTTGTACGTATCCCGAATGTAACACTATGTCACAAGTTATCGCAAATCGGATTAAACAAGGATTAGCTAAGGAGTATTATGTATAATCGAATACAAGTGTCCAATGTAGTTTTGTGTCATTAAAAATATGTAGCAATAAAAGTTAGAAGTAGGTTTTATCCATCGCGTTTAGCCTAAAGTCTGCCGTTTTTGTTTAGATTGGTGGATATTTTTATATATTTTTCAACAGAAATAGCGATATATCAATCATAAAGTTTCAAGCATTATCCCTACTTTTGTAAAACACTGTGCAACTCTTCGCTAGTTCAAATTGAACTACCCAGGACTCACCACGTGGAGGTGGTTGCACATCGAGTCCCCCCCCGTGCCCTACCCATCCGCTCAACCACTAGAGTACGACCATTCTAAGTTTCGAAGCCCTATATATTTTTATTTGTGTCAAATGTTGGGCGAATACTGCGGTTATGCACTTCAGTTATTATTAATCCTTTTTATTTCATGGTCGCAAGTCAACTTCAAAGATGCAATTACTTCTTTCACGCCTCTTTCAACGCATTTCGTGTGAGTTGGCATTAAATTGGAATAGATTCAGAAACAATGCTTGCACATTTACGTTCTAGACAACATTTGTGAATCATTTGTTATTAAATACCTAGTTTAGGTTGGTTACGTTACGTGGAGATCTTGCCAATTAATGAAGTCCATTTGTTCGGAAGTAGCAAATTTTATAAATATTTTCAAATCTTCTTATCCCTTCGCTTATTATAGGTCTCTCTCTTTGTCAAATATGATTCGTTTAATGGCATGATTTTTATGTAGTCTTTATCATCGGCTAGTATTGTTAAGAGTATATTTTCAGGGTTAACGAAGTAATCTTTATCCTGGAATATATATATGTACAGTTATTTAATTTCGTAGGATATATAAGAAGAACAATTTATAGTTTTCCGCTAGTTTTGTGCGTCACCATTTGTTTTAGAATGGCACAACTTAAACAAAAACTTCGTAAATTCTTTGTAATTATTAGTTGAAACTGCGTTGTAAATAGCAACAAGATATTTTTCCTCTGCTCTTAATTCGATTAATACTCGGTAGATGAATATTATTTGGAGAGTTAAACGTTAGGTAGTCATAAACATAAACGTATATATTAGTAAAATTAAACTATAGTTTACGCTAATGCCATTTTATTCTATTGGTCTAGTAACTTCTGCACCAGTGCATAAAAGTGCGAGGGTCTAAATCTTAGATATAAAAAGTCTTCTTGTTATACGTTTTCTCTTGTCAGTATATAACAGGGCTTAGAATTTCTCCTACATCTTCCTTTAGCAAAGCACAAGTGATATTCAATCATTGAAGCTCTTTTATAATTGTTTAAACAGACCCATTAGTAAATATTTACTATTACAAATAAAATAAATAAGTGGGTTGTGTAACCGAGTATTTAGCAGTGTGTTTAAGGTGGTTTCAGCGAGATAATTCCCTAGTCATAATGGTGACCATATTCGAATATTATTTTTTTTTCAGCGTCGTCAGAAAATGAGAAATAAATATTCTAGTACTAATGGCGCAAATATATAGATACATATAACAAAATACTCAGTAATTTAATAAAAAAATTACATAAGTCTCTTAGTTGACTCATTTTTTCACGTTCTCTTACTTGACTCATTTTCTCACGCCGTACCAACTGCTGAAAACCTTCAAAACAGCAGTTTTTGCGTTTCTGTAAAAATAACTTCGGTAGGTGATGGATTAATTTTTATAAACTGCTGAGAAAACATGCAAACTATACACTGTTAGTTTTTTGACTAAATCTAGGTGATAGAAGATGCTAGATTATTTTAACATTCTCCCTATGGAGTGCGCAGCCGTACTCTATCCCATGTAAAACAGCTTGTATTTTCAAGCAAATTGATCGAAATGTAGCTCCGCAAGGGGTAGATATTTTGATACAATTGTAAAAATGTGAGTTTTTTCTTTTACATGAAGCAAAATTCATCTAATTCATAGGTGGGGCGATTTTTCGCTCAAACTACATTAAACCTCCTAATGTATAAAGATGAAATAACTACTTTGCTAGGTAAAATCTCTTATTATAAAATTAACCTATCCATAAGTGCAGCTATATTGTTGGGTACGAAAAGAAATAGACAATCCTATATATAAAAAAGAAAGTTTGTTTCGTTCGTGTTCTATGCACGCCAATACCATACATCCGATTGCGATATAACCTTGGTAAGTTGATGCACACGTGCACAAAAAGGTTTCTGAATTGTAAAAAAGGCAATTTTTGGCGTTGTTTTTACCCCAATATTGTTATTATTTACTCCCATAAGAAAAGCATTGAATTCGGTGCAGGTTTTTCTTTAATTGCTTTTTTAAAATTCCTGCACTCAAGATATTGGATAGAAATTTGTCACAATAGAATTGCGTTTTTATCTCAAAATTCATCAATTCCTTGGCAACCAGGCGTAAATATCCCATTCAATAGCGATTTCATTAATGACTATACACTCCTGCAGCATTGAAAGGCCAGGTTCAGTGATTATTATTTTGATAGCTGTAGTCAAACGACTAGAGTTCGGCTTGCCTTCTCAATGACCATGAACAAGGCAAAAGGTCATTACAGAAACCGCGAAAACGAATAAATGTACTCTTCGTATTGGAAGTATATCTTATCATCCTCACCTTCCCTGTCATTAACTCTCAACGTTACGCCACTCATTATTTAGTCGACACAGAGTTATCGACGCTTTATATTGACCCCAATGTAGACACATCATCAATAAAGAAATGGAAGGCCAACTTAAATGACTGAATGGCAATGTTGCTCACATGGCGAAGAAGTCGATAGATTTAGTTTTAGCATTAGTAATTATTAAACAAGCTGGGATAATGCGGGGAACAACTACGTACCCTACACTCAGGGGTTTGCAGCACCAAAGTCGTGGCCTTTTATTCTAATTAAATATGTTTTCCCAAAATGTTTAAAAGGATACTTCGTTCATTAGACCTTCGTAAAATAGCTAATGTTATTGCATAAACATTTGGTTATTTACAATGAACCTTTTTCTGTTTGGAAATAGTCTTAATTATTGAGTTTGTAAATATTTAGATGATCATATTCAACCATCTTCTCTATACTCTTCTATTTGGCTTGTGTCCATGCATGAAATGTTATAGGTTAGTGTTTATGGTAGTAGTTGTGTTGCATTTTGTGGCACATAACTACTTTGAACTTCCATATAGGTATACTGTTTCGTGAAACCTGGTATGGTACGAAGTGGCTAAGTTAATTTTATTTAAAGAACATTGACCAAATCAAACCACATCTGTGCATCCGATACATGTGTTTACTAAATATATTACTAAAAACCCAGATAGGCTACACGGTTCGTCAAGTAGTCTTCTTAAATTAAACCTACTGTAAATAAGGGGTAGTTATGGAGCATTAATAAAAACATCGTTTGGGTTTAATAAATAAAAAATATAACTTTTTCTTTGAATAGAGTTATGAACGGAGAAAATAGTAAAGAAACCAATGGAAGCACAAGAAAATACAGCCGCTTGAGACTGTGAGATGAAAGATTAGGCTTTAATTGATTTATTACATATGTAAGTATGTTTGGTTTCAATAAAACCCGGAGGATGTTAATTTTATGCATCATTATATCTTAAGAACTGATAGAAGGGCCAAAATGAGAGAAATTCCTAAGAAACAAATAAGTAAATGAGTGATGAAAAATAAAATGTTACCTTGGCGACATTTATTTTCTGGTTTCGAAAATTTTCCTTTTAGAAATGTTCCGCGTTGGTGGTGAAGACCGAAAGGAGCCTTAGTTCAGTTAAGGTCAGTCGGCTAAAGTCACGAACCTGGAGAATGGTGACACAATGCTCAATCCACTTGGTAGTTGTGCAGATAGATCTGAAGATTTTCTTCATGAAGTGTCAACTTTTCGAGCGAACTGAGATAACCTCCAAAGTGTTTGTAATTGAAACATAATTACAAACAGGCTCTGAAGGTTTACCCAGGCCGTGAGACTCCGTAGACCATGAAGAAAGCAAGTGGTTATCAAGAGCTGGGTGGTTGAAAGTGATGTTTATATTCCTGATGTGTGATGAGTTTTACCGCGGCCGTCGATGAGAAATAATCAGCCCCAGTTGATCGAAGTAGTTTGGCATAACCGAGGAAAGGAGTGAAGACTGAGATGATTTGTATTATTCACACCTCACACCCTCCTCCTCTCCCCTGGTGGTACCAATCAAAGATGCACCACTGAAAAGAGGATAGATAAAGACAAGTTTGATATATTTTATTTTGTAAAACTATTGATAGTCCACCCAATGAACGCCCAAAAGGGGAATATAGAGGACAAAAGAGAGGACTGACAACATACTTCTGGGATGTGTTTTGGGTTGTTAGCAGGTAAACATTCTAAAAGTACCCGGATCTACGACGTGTGCGGGGGGGGGGGGGGAGGAAGGGGCCGGGGGGGGTAGAATGTCTCTTTTTTTTTATTTCGCTTATATCATGAAAACGGTACGTGGTGGCGAAAATATTACATATTATTAAATTATAGCTGATATAATTTTCTACAAAATATTTTCTTATACATTTATTTCTATTCCTCATAGTTATCAATATTAATATTACAACAATTAAATATTTAGCCATCGATATGTATACAGCTTACAATCCATCCATCTATATGTAAACAGCTTACAGTTATAGTCCATTACATCGTTTTCCACATAGTTTAGCTACTTGCTTCATTTTCCTAGGTACCTTTATTTATTTTTGAATGAAATGTTGAGACGACCCATCAACATTGTCCAAAATGATATTATATTCTTAAAAACATTACGCTAACGCATCGGGACTTAATAGTTGTGGTATTATTTAGAATACTTAGAATCTTCGCGTTTACATTCAACTTCATGAAATAGATTGTTTTTTCTAATAACGTAATCTGATAAACTAATCTAACATCTATTCTTATTACAGGATTCCCAGCCGAGACAGGGTATTCACATATTTTCCAGGATTTTGTTAAAGGTGAGTTAACCAGCCCATCCTGACTGTTGAGACGTAGCATAACCGTGAGAAGAAGAATGCGTGACATGAATTTTAATATACATTTCACTACATCCTCCTCCTCCCGGATAGTGCCACTAATTATACAGTTAATAACTGACTCCGTTTTAAATAAAAAAAATATGATAAAATTCCTCCAGTTTATGCAAAGAGGTAGTTTGATTTGTCAGCATCGGTCCACAGCGTCTGATGTGCGAAGGATAAGCAGAAAAGAATGAAAAATGAGTTTAATCTTATTTTTTAAATTTATCATCCTTATGTTTGCCACTCAGGTACATCACTGTGCATCCCTCGTTGATTCCATGAGGCTGTTTAGTAAGTTCGTTGTATTCCCGCGATGTCTGAAGTGTGATGGACTTCCCAAGAAGAGGAGGAGGATGAAAAATGTGGTATTAACTAGTTACATTTTTCATCCCCACCATCTTCTCGGGATGTGCCACACTGATTATACAACGAAATGAAGAACTACCAGATATGAGTTACCAGTAATGAAATAATTAGCATTATGAATTATAATAACATTAATGTATTAGGTAAAAATATTTGTCTTCCGTGCATACATACTCAACTATTCACTCAATGTGCATAAGGTCAAGTGTATCCTTCGATGATTCCAAGAGTGTGCTAAGTGAGTAAAATTAATGCATGATTGTGGCTTATGTTTGCTGCACGTAAACTAAGGGAAACGATTATTTCACACCCCACAAGTCCCACCCCACCCGCAAGCGTTTTCTGCTTTAAATAAATATATAAAGCAATAGCTTGTTACATGTCTATAAAAAGACTTAAAATGTCTAATGTTCTTTGTACGTATCCCGAATGTAACACTATGTCACAAGTTATCGCAAATCGGATTAAACAAGGATTAGCTAAGGAGTATTATGTATAATCGAATACAAGTGTCCAATGTAGTTTTGTGTCATTAAAAATATGTAGCAATAAAAGTTAGAAGTAGGTTTTATCCATCGCGTTTAGCCTAAAGTCTGCCGTTTTTGTTTAGATTGGTGGATATTTTTATATATTTTTCAACAGAAATAGCGATATATCAATCATAAAGTTTCAAGCATTATCCCTACTTTTGTAAAACACTGTGCAACTCTTCGCTAGTTCAAATTGAACTACCCAGGACTCACCACGTGGAGGTGGTTGCACATCGAGTCCCCCCCCGTGCCCTACCCATCCGCTCAACCACTAGAGTACGACCATTCTAAGTTTCGAAGCCCTATATATTTTTATTTGTGTCAAATGTTGGGCGAATACTGCGGTTATGCACTTCAGTTATTATTAATCCTTTTTATTTCATGGTCGCAAGTCAACTTTAAAGATGCAATTACTTCTTTCACGCCTCTTTCAACGCATTTCGTGTGAGTTGGCATTAAATTGGAATAGATACAGAAACAATGCTTGCACATTTACGTTCTAGACAACATTTGTGAATAATTTGTTATTAAATACCTAGTTTAGGTTGGTTACGTTACGTGGAGATCTTGCCAATTAATGAAGTCCATTTGTTCGGAAGTAGCAAATTTTATAAATATTTTCAAATCTTCTTATCCCTTCGCTTATTATAGGTCTCTCTCTTTGTCAAATATGATTCGTTTAATGGCATGATTTTTATGTAGTCTTTATCATCGGCTAGTATTGTTAAGAGTATATTTTCAGGGTTAACGAAGTAATCTTTATCCTGGAATATATATATGTACAGTTATTTAATTTCGTAGGATATATAAGAAGAACAATTTATAGTTTTCCGCTAGTTTTGTGCGTCACCATTTGTTTTAGAATGGCACAACTTAAACAAAAACTTCGTAAATTCTTTGTAATTATTAGTTGAAACTGCGTTGTAAATAGCAACAAGATATTTTTCCTCTGCTCTTAATTCGATTAATACTCGGTAGATGAATATTATTTGGAGAGTTAAACGTTAGGTAGTCATAAACATAAACGTATATATTAGTAAAATTAAACTATAGTTTACGCTAATGCCATTTTATTCTATTGGTCTAGTAACTTCTGCACCAGTGCATAAAAGTGCGAGGGTCTAAATCTTAGATATAAAAAGTCTTCTTGTTATACGTTTTCTCTTGTCAGTATATAACAGGGCTTAGAATTTCTCCTACATCTTCCTTTAGCAAAGCACAAGTGATATTCAATCCTTGAAGCTCTTTTATAATTGTTTAAACAGACCCATTAGTAAATATTTACTATTACAAATAAAATAAATAAGTGGGTTGTGTAACCGAGTATTTAGCAGTGTGTTTAAGGTGGTTTCAGCGAGATAATTCCCTAGTCATAATGGTGACCATATTCGAATATTATTTTTTTTTCAGCGTCGTCAGAAAATGAGAAATAAATATTCTAGTACTAATGGCGCAAATATATAGATACATATGACCAAAATACTCAGTAATTAAATAAATAAATTACTTAAGTCTCTTAGTTGACTCATTTTTTCACGTTCTCTTGCTTGACTCATTTTTTCACGCTGTACCTCTGAAAACCTTCATAACAGCAGAGTCTGTAAAAATAACTTCGGTGAGTGATATATTACTTTTTATAAATTGCTGAGAAAACATGCAAACGTACTGTTAGTTTTTTGACTAAATCTTGGTGATAGTAGATGCTAGTTTTTTTTTTTTAACATTCTCCCTCTGGAGCGCACATCCGTATTCTATCCCATGTAAAACAGCTTGTATTTTTAGGAAAAATTGCTCGGAAAGTAGCTCCGCAAGGGGTAGATTTTTTGATACAATTGTAAAAATGTGAGTTTTTTCTTTAACATGAAGCAAAATTCATCTAATTCATAGGTGGGGCGATTTTTCGCTCAAACTACTTTAAACCTGCTAATGTATAAATGTGAAATAAGTATTTTGTTAGGTAAAATCTCTTATTATAAAGTTAACCTATCCATGAGTGCAGCTATATTGTTGGGTACGAAAAGAAATAGACAATCCTATATATAAAAAAGAAAGTTTGTTTCGTTCGTGTTCTATGCACGCCAATACCATACATCCGATTGCGATGGAACCTTGGTAAGTTGATGCACACGTGCCCATAAAGGTTTCTGAATTGTAAAAAAGGCGATTTTTGGCGTTGTTTTTACCCCAATATTGTTATTATTTACTCCTATAAGAAAAGCATTGAATTCGTTGCAGGTTTTTCTTTAATTGCTTTTTAAATATTCCTGCACTCAAGATATTGGATAGAAATTTGTCACAATAGAATTGCGTTTTTATCTCGAAATTCATCAATTCCTTGGCAACCAGGCGTGAATATCCCATTCAATAGCGATTTCATGAATGACTATACACTCCTGCAGCATTGAAAGGCCAGGTTCAGTGATTATTATTTTGATAGCTGTAGTCAAACGACTAGAGTTCGGCTTGCCTTCTCAATGACCATGAACAAGGCAAAAGGTCATTACAGAAACCGCGAAAACGAATAAATGTACTCTTCGTATTGGAAGTATATCTTATCATCCTCACCTTCCCTGGCATTAACTCTCAACGTTACGCCACTCATTATTTAGTCGACACAGAGTTATCGACGCTTTATATTGACCCCAATGTAGACACATCATCAATAAAGAAATGGAAGGCCAACTTAAATGACTGAATTGCAATGTTGCTCACATGGCGAAGAAGTCGATAGATTTAGTTTTAGCATAAGTAATTATTAAACAAGCTGGGATAATGCGGGGAACAACTACGTACCCTACACTCAGGGGTATGCTGCAACAAAGTCGTAGCCTTTTATTAAAATTAAATGTTTTCCCAAAATGTTTAAAAGGATACTTCGTTCATTAGAACTTCGTGAAATAGCTAATGTTATTGCTTAAACATTTGGTTATTTACAATGAACCTTTTTCTGTTTGGAAATAGTCTTAATTATTGAGTTTGTAAATATTTAGATGATCATATTCAACCATCTTCTCTATACTCTTCTATGTGGCTTGTGTCCATGCATGAAATGTTATAGGTTAGTGTTTATGGTAGTAGTTCTGTGGCATTTTATGGCACATAACTACTTTGAACTTCCATATAGGTATACTGTTTCGTAAAACCTGGTATGGTACGAAGTGGCTAAGATAATTATATTTAAAGAACATTGACCAAATCAAACCACTTCTGTGCATCCGATACATGTGTTTACTAAATATATTACTAAAAACCCAGATAGGCTACAGGGTTCGTCAAGTAGTCTTCTTAAATTAAACCTACAGTAAATACGGGGTAGTTATGGAGCATTAATAAAAACATCGTTTGGGTTTAATAAATAAAAAATATAATTTTTTTCTTTGATTAGAGTTATGAACGGAAAATAATTGTAACACAACCGATGGAAGCACTAGAAAATACAGCCGCTTGAGACTGTGAGATGAAAGATTAGGCTTTAATAGATTCATTACATATGTAAGTATGTTAGGTTTCAATAAAACCCGGAGGATGTTAATTTTATGCATCACTATATCTTAAGAACTGATAGAAGGGCCAAAATGAGAGAAATTCCTAAGAAACAAATAAGAAAAATGAGTGATGAAAAATAAAATGTTACCTTGGCGACATTTATTTTCGGGTTTCGAAAATTTTCCTTTTAGAAGTGTTCCGCGTTGGTGGTGAAGACCGAAAGGAGCCTTAGTTCAGTTAAGGTCAGTCGGCTAAAGTCACGAACCTGGAGAATGGTGACACAATGCTCAATCCACTTGGTAGTTGTGCAGATAGATCTGAAGATTTTCTTCATGAAGTGTCAACTTTTCGAGCGAACTGAGATAACCTCCAAAGTGTTTGTAATTGAAACATAATTACAAACAGGCTCTGAAGGTTTACCCAGGCCGTGAGACTCCGTAGACCATGAAGAAAGCAAGTGGTTATCAAGAGCAGGGTGGTTGAAAGTGATGTTCATATTCCTGACGTGTGATGAGTTTCACCGCGGCCGTCGATGAGAAATAATCAGCCCCAGTTGATCGAAGTAGTTTGGCATAACCGAGGAAAGGAGTGAAGACTGAGATGATTTGTATTATTCACACCTCACACCCTCCTCCTCTCCCCTGGTGGTACCAATCAAAGATGCACCACTGAAAAGAGGATAGATAAAGACAAGTTTGATATATTTTATTTTGTAAAACTATTGATAGTCCACCCAATGAACGCCCAAAAGGGGAATATAGAGGACAGAAGAGAGGACTGACAACAAACTCCTGGGATGTTTTTTGGGTTGTTAGCAGGTAAACATTCTAAAAGTACCCGGATCTACGACGTGTGCGGGTGGGGGGAGGAAGTGGCCGGGGGGGGTAGAATGTCCCTTTTTTTTGTATTTCGCTTATATCATGAAAACGGTACGTGGTGGCGAAAATATTACATATTATTAAATTATAGCTGATATAATTTTCTACAAAATATTTTCTTATACATTTATTTCTATTCCTCATAGTTATCAATATTAATATTACAACAATAAAATGTTTATCTATCGATATGTATACAGCTTACAATCCATCCATCGATATGTAAACAGCTTACAGTTTTAGTCCATTACATCGTTTTTCACATAGTTTAGCTACTTGCTTCATTTTCCTAGGTACCTTTATTTATTTTTGAATGAAATGTTGAGACGACCCATCAACATTGTCCAAAATGTTATTATATTCTTAAAAACATTACGCTAACGCATCGGGACTTAATAGTTGTGGTATTATTTAGAATACTTAGAATCTTCGCGTTTACATTCAACTTCATGAAATAGATTGTTTTTTCTAATAACGTAATCTGATAAACTAATCTAACATCTATTCTTATTACAGGATTCCCAGCCGAGACAGGGTATTCACATATTTTCCAGGATTTTGTTAAAGGTGAGTTAACCAGCCCATCCTGACTGTTGAGACGTAGCATAACCGTGAGAAGAAGAATGCGTGACATGAATTTTAATATACATTTCACTACATCCTCCTCCTCCCGGATAGTGCCACTAATTATACAGTTAATAACTGACTCCGTTTTAAATAACAAAAATATGATAAAATTCCTCCAGTTTATGCAAAGAGGTAGTTTGATTTGTCAGCATCGGTCCACAGCGTCTGATGTGCGAAGGATAAGCAGAAAAGAATGAAAAATGAGTTTAATCTTATTTTTTAAATTTATCATCCTTATGTTTGCCACTCAGGTACATCACTGTGCATCCCTCGTTGATTCCATGAGGCTGTTTAGTAAGTTCGTTGTATTCCCGCGATGTCTGAAGTGTGATGGACTTCCCAAGAAGAGGAGGAGGATGAAAAATGTGGTATTAACTAGTTACATTTTTCATCCCCACCATCTTCTCGGGATGTGCCACACTGATTATACAACGAAATGAAGAACTACCAGATATGAGTTACCAGTAATGAAATAATTAGCATTATGAATTATAATAACATTAATGTATTAGGTAAAAATATTTGTCTTCCGTGCATACATACTCAACTATTCACTCAATGTGCATAAGGTCAAGTGTATCCTTCGATGATTCCAAGAGTGTGCTAAGTGAGTAAAATTAATGCATGATTGTGGCTTATGTTTGCTGCACGTAAACTAAGGGAAACGATTATTTCACACCCCACAAGTCCCACCCCACCCGCAAGCGTTTTCTGCTTTAAATAAATATATAAAGCAATAGCTTGTTACATGTCTATAAAAAGACTTAAAATGTCTAATGTTCTTTGTACGTATCCCGAATGTAACACTATGTCACAAGTTATCGCAAATCGGATTAAACAAGGATTAGCTAAGGAGTATTATGTATAATCGAATACAAGTGTCCAATGTAGTTTTGTGTCATTAAAAATATGTAGCAATAAAAGTTAGAAGTAGGTTTTATCCATCGCGTTTAGCCTAAAGTCTGCCGTTTTTGTTTAGATTGGTGGATATTTTTATATATTTTTCAACAGAAATAGCGATATATCAATCATAAAGTTTCAAGCATTATCCCTACTTTTGTAAAACACTGTGCAACTCTTCGCTAGTTCAAATTGAACTACCCAGGACTCACCACGTGGAGGTGGTTGCACATCGAGTCCCCCCCCGTGCCCTACCCATCCGCTCAACCACTAGAGTACGACCATTCTAAGTTTCGAAGCCCTATATATTTTTATTTGTGTCAAATGTTGGGCGAATACTGCGGTTATGCACTTCAGTTATTATTAATCCTTTTTATTTCATGGTCGCAAGTCAACTTTAAAGATGCAATTACTTCTTTCACGCCTCTTTCAACGCATTTCGTGTGAGTTGGCATTAAATTGGAATAGATACAGAAACAATGCTTGCACATTTACGTTCTAGACAACATTTGTGAATCATTTGTTATTAAATACCTAGTTTAGGTTGGTTACGTTACGTGGAGATCTTGCCAATTAATGAAGTCCATTTGTTCGGAAGTAGCAAATTTTATAAATATTTTCAAATCTTCTTATCCCTTCGCTTATTATAGGTCTCTCTCTTTGTCAAATATGATTCGTTTAATGGCATGATTTTTATGTAGTCTTTATCATCGGCTAGTATTGTTAAGAGTATATTTTCAGGGTTAACGAAGTAATCTTTATCCTGGAATATATATATGTACAGTTATTTAATTTCGTAGGATATATAAGAAGAACAATTTATAGTTTTCCGCTAGTTTTGTGCGTCACCATTTGTTTTAGAATGGCACAACTTAAACAAAAACTTCGTAAATTCTTTGTAATTATTAGTTGAAACTGCGTTGTAAATAGCAACAAGATATTTTTCCTCTGCTCTTAATTCGATTAATACTCGGTAGATGAATATTATTTGGAGAGTTAAACGTTAGGTAGTCATAAACATAAACGTATATATTAGTAAAATTAAACTATAGTTTACGCTAATGCCATTTTATTCTATTGGTCTAGTAACTTCTGCACCAGTGCATAAAAGTGCGAGGGTCTAAATCTTAGATATAAAAAGTCTTCTTGTTATACGTTTTCTCTTGTCAGTATATAACAGGGCTTAGAATTTCTCCTACATCTTCCTTTAGCAAAGCACAAGTGATATTCAATCCTTGAAGCTCTTTTATAATTGTTTAAACAGACCCATTAGTAAATATTTACTATTACAAATAAAATAAATAAGTGGGTTGTGTAACCGAGTATTTAGCAGTGTGTTTAAGGTGGTTTCAGCGAGATAATTCCCTAGTCATAATGGTGACCATATTCGAATATTATTTTTTTTTCAGCGTCGTCAGAAAATGAGAAATAAATATTCTAGTACTAATGGCGCAAATATATAGATACATATGACCAAAATACTCAGTAATTAAATAAATAAATTACTTAAGTCTCTTAGTTGACTCATTTTTTCACGTTCTCTTGCTTGACTCATTTTTTCACGCTGTACCTCTGAAAACCTTCATAACAGCAGAGTCTGTAAAAATAACTTCGGTGAGTGATATATTACTTTTTATAAATTGCTGAGAAAACATGCAAACGTACTGTTAGTTTTTTGACTAAATCTTGGTGATAGTAGATGCTAGTTTTTTTTTTTTAACATTCTCCCTCTGGAGCGCACATCCGTATTCTATCCCATGTAAAACAGCTTGTATTTTTAGGAAAAATTGCTCGGAAAGTAGCTCCGCAAGGGGTAGATTTTTTGATACAATTGTAAAAATGTGAGTTTTTTCTTTAACATGAAGCAAAATTCATCTAATTCATAGGTGGGGCGATTTTTCGCTCAAACTACTTTAAACCTGCTAATGTATAAATGTGAAATAAGTATTTTGTTAGGTAAAATCTCTTATTATAAAGTTAACCTATCCATGAGTGCAGCTATATTGTTGGGTACGAAAAGAAATAGACAATCCTATATATAAAAAAGAAAGTTTGTTTCGTTCGTGTTCTATGCACGCCAATACCATACATCCGATTGCGATGGAACCTTGGTAAGTTGATGCACACGTGCCCATAAAGGTTTCTGAATTGTAAAAAAGGCGATTTTTGGCGTTGTTTTTACCCCAATATTGTTATTATTTACTCCTATAAGAAAAGCATTGAATTCGTTGCAGGTTTTTCTTTAATTGCTTTTTAAATATTCCTGCACTCAAGATATTGGATAGAAATTTGTCACAATAGAATTGCGTTTTTATCTCGAAATTCATCAATTCCTTGGCAACCAGGCGTGAATATCCCATTCAATAGCGATTTCATGAATGACTATACACTCCTGCAGCATTGAAAGGCCAGGTTCAGTGATTATTATTTTGATAGCTGTAGTCAAACGACTAGAGTTCGGCTTGCCTTCTCAATGACCATCAACAAGGCAAAAGGTCATTACAGAAACCGCGAAAACGAATAAATGTACTCTTCGTATTGGAAGTATATCTTATCATCCTCACCTTCCCTGGCATTAACTCTCAACGTTACGCCACTCATTATTTAGTCGACACAGAGTTATCGACGCTTTATATTGACCCCAATGTAGACACATCATCAATAAAGAAATGGAAGGCCAACTTAAATGACTGAATTGCAATGTTGCTCACATGGCGAAGAAGTCGATAGATTTAGTTTTAGCATAAGTAATTATTAAACAAGCTGGGATAATGCGGGGAACAACTACGTACCCTACACTCAGGGGTATGCTGCAACAAAGTCGTAGCCTTTTATTAAAATTAAATGTTTTCCCAAAATGTTTAAAAGGATACTTCGTTCATTAGAACTTCGTGAAATAGCTAATGTTATTGCTTAAACATTTGGTTATTTACAATGAACCTTTTTCTGTTTGGAAATAGTCTTAATTATTGAGTTTGTAAATATTTAGATGATCATATTCAACCATCTTCTCTATACTCTTCTATGTGGCTTGTGTCCATGCATGAAATGTTATAGGTTAGTGTTTATGGTAGTAGTTCTGTGGCATTTTATGGCACATAACTACTTTGAACTTCCATATAGGTATACTGTTTCGTAAAACCTGGTATGGTACGAAGTGGCTAAGATAATTATATTTAAAGAACATTGACCAAATCAAACCACTTCTGTGCATCCGATACATGTGTTTACTAAATATATTACTAAAAACCCAGATAGGCTACAGGGTTCGTCAAGTAGTCTTCTTAAATTAAACCTACAGTAAATACGGGGTAGTTATGGAGCATTAATAAAAACATCGTTTGGGTTTAATAAATAAAAAATATAATTTTTTTCTTTGATTAGAGTTATGAACGGAAAATAATTGTAACACAACCGATGGAAGCACTAGAAAATACAGCCGCTTGAGACTGTGAGATGAAAGATTAGGCTTTAATAGATTCATTACATATGTAAGTATGTTAGGTTTCAATAAAACCCGGAGGATGTTAATTTTATGCATCACTATATCTTAAGAACTGATAGAAGGGCCAAAATGAGAGAAATTCCTAAGAAACAAATAAGAAAAATGAGTGATGAAAAATAAAATGTTACCTTGGCGACATTTATTTTCGGGTTTCGAAAATTTTCCTTTTAGAAGTGTTCCGCGTTGGTGGTGAAGACCGAAAGGAGCCTTAGTTCAGTTAAGGTCAGTCGGCTAAAGTCACGAACCTGGAGAATGGTGACACAATGCTCAATCCACTTGGTAGTTGTGCAGATAGATCTGAAGATTTTCTTCATGAAGTGTCAACTTTTCGAGCGAACTGAGATAACCTCCAAAGTGTTTGTAATTGAAACATAATTACAAACAGGCTCTGAAGGTTTACCCAGGCCGTGAGACTCCGTAGACCATGAAGAAAGCAAGTGGTTATCAAGAGCAGGGTGGTTGAAAGTGATGTTCATATTCCTGACGTGTGATGAGTTTCACCGCGGCCGTCGATGAGAAATAATCAGCCCCAGTTGATCGAAGTAGTTTGGCATAACCGAGGAAAGGAGTGAAGACTGAGATGATTTGTATTATTCACACCTCACACCCTCCTCCTCTCCCCTGGTGGTACCAATCAAAGATGCACCACTGAAAAGAGGATAGATAAAGACAAGTTTGATATATTTTATTTTGTAAAACTATTGATAGTCCACCCAATGAACGCCCAAAAGGGGAATATAGAGGACAGAAGAGAGGACTGACAACAAACTCCTGGGATGTTTTTTGGGTTGTTAGCAGGTAAACATTCTAAAAGTACCCGGATCTACGACGTGTGCGGGTGGGGGGAGGAAGTGGCCGGGGGGGGTAGAATGTCCCTTTTTTTTGTATTTCGCTTATATCATGAAAACGGTACGTGGTGGCGAAAATATTACATATTATTAAATTATAGCTGATATAATTTTCTACAAAATATTTTCTTATACATTTATTTCTATTCCTCATAGTTATCAATATTAATATTACAACAATAAAATATTTATCTATCGATATGTATACAGCTTACAATCCATCCATCGATATGTAAACAGCTTACAGTTTTAGTCCATTACATCGTTTTTCACATAGTTTAGCTACTTGCTTCATTTTCCTAGGTACCTTTATTTATTTTTGAATGAAATGTTGAGACGACCCATCAACATTGTCCAAAATGTTATTATATTCTTAAAAACATTACGCTAACGCATCGGGACTTAATAGTTGTGGTATTATTTAGAATACTTAGAATCTTCGCGTTTACATTCAACTTCATGAAATAGATTGTTTTTTGTAATAACGTAATCTGATAAACTAATCTAACAACTATTATTATTACAGGATTCCCAGCCGAGACAGGGTATTCACATATTTTCCAGGATTTTGTTAAAGGTGAGTTAACCAGCCTATCCTGACTGTTGAGACGTAGCATAACCGTGAGAAGAAGAATGCGTGACATGAATTTTAATATACATTTCACTACATCCTCCTCCTCCCGGATAGTGCCACTCATTATACAGTTA
Source organism: Pyrrhosoma nymphula (assembly GCA_963573305.1). Classification (NCBI taxonomy): domain Eukaryota; kingdom Metazoa; phylum Arthropoda; class Insecta; order Odonata; family Coenagrionidae; genus Pyrrhosoma; species Pyrrhosoma nymphula. Next base: position 94,649,242 of record OY754332.1, on the reverse strand, counting down.
ATAACTGACTCCGGTTTAAATAATAAATATATGATAAAATTCCTCCAGTTTAATAATAGTTAATGCCAAGAGGTAGTTCGATATGTCAGCATCGGTCCACAGCGTCTGATGTGCGAAGGATAAGCAGAAAAGAATGAAAAATGAGTTTAATCTTATTTTTTAAATTTATCATCCTTATGTTTGCCACTCAGGTACATCACTGTGCATCCCTCGTTGATTCCATGAGGCTGTTTAGTAAGTTCGTCTTATTCCCGCGATGTCTGAAGTGTGATGGACTTCCCAAGAAGAGGAGGAGGATGAAAAATGTGGTATTAACTAATTACATTTATCATCCCCACCATCTTCTCGGGATGTGCCATACTGATTATACAACGAAATGAAGAAATACCAGATATGAGTTACCAGTAATGAAATAATTAGCATTATGAATTATAATAACATTAATGTATTAGGTAAAAATATTTGTCTTCCGTGCATACATACTCAACTATTCACTCAATGTGCATAAGGTCAAGTGTATCCTTCGATGATATCACGAGTGTGCTAAGTGGGTAAAAAATAATGCGTGATTGTGGCTAAATTTTGCTGCACGTAAACTAAGGGAAACGATTATTTCACACCCCACAAGTCCCACCCCACCCGCAAGGGTTTTCTGCTTTAAATAAATATATAAAGCAATAGCTTGTTACATGTCTATAAAAAGACTTAAAATGTCTAATGTTCTTTGTACTTATCCCGAATGTAACACTTTGTCACAAGTTATCGCAAATCGGATTAAACAAGGATATGTAGCAATAAAAGTTAGAAGTAGGTTTTATCCTTCGCGTTTAGCCTAAAGTCTGCCGTTTTTGTTTAGATTGGTGGATATTTTTATATATTTTTCAACAGAAATAGCGATACATCAATCATAAAGTTTCAAGCATTATCCTTACTTTTGTAAAACACTGTGCAACTCTTCGCTAGTTCAAATTGAACTACCCAGGACTCACCACGTGGAGGTGGTTGCACATCGAGCCCCCCCCGTGCCCTACCCATCCGCTCAACCACCAGAGTACGATCATTCTAAGTTTTGAAGCCCTATATATTTTTATTTGTGTCAAATGCTGGGCGAATACTGCGGTTATGCACTTCAGTGTTTATTAATCCTTTTTATTTCATGGTCGCAAGTCAACTTTAAAGATGTAATTACTTCTTTCACTCCTCTTTCATCGCATTTGGTGTGAGTTGGCATTAAATTGGAATAGATTCAGAAGCAATGCTTGCACATTTACGTTCTAGACAACATTTGTGAATCATTTGTTGTTAAATGCCTAGTTGGGGTTGATTACGTTACGTGGAGATCTTGCCAATAAATGATGTCCATTTGTTCGGAAGTTGCAAATTTTATAAAAGATTTTCAAATCTTCTTATCACTGCGCTTGATATAGGTCTCTCTCTCTGGCAAATTGATTCGTTTAATGGCAAGATTTTTATGTAGTCTCTGTCATCGGCTAGCATTGTTAAGAGTATATTTTCAGGGTGAACGAAATACTCACTATTCTGGATTACATATATGTACAGTTATTTATTTTCGTAGGATAAATAAGAAGAACAATTTTTAGTTTTCCGCTAGTTTTGTGCGTCACTATTTGTTTTAGAATGGTACAACTTAAATAAACTCTTCGTAAATTCTTTGTAATACTGATGTTAAACAGTGTGCAACTCTTCGCTAGTTCAAATTGAACTACCCAGGACTTACCACTTGGAGGTGGTTGCACATCGAGTCTAAGTTTGTAAGCTCTGAGTTATTTTTACTAGTGTAAAATAATGGAAATATACTGGGGTTATGCACTTAAGTTAGTTTTTATTGGACTTTATTTTATTTCATGGTCACAAGTCAACCTTACAGATGCAAATATTTCTTTCACGGCCATTTCAGCGCATTGAGTGTAAGCTTTAAGTATTGATTTAGAAGCGATTTCTGCAACTTCGACTTACGAAAACCTTTGTGAGTAATTTGTGCTTAAATTTCTAACAAGGTGGAGGGGGGTTCAGTTACATGTAGATCGTGCCAAAAAATCAAATCTACATATTCAGAGGCTGCAAAGTTTACGGCAGGAATTGCTAATCATCTTATTACTGGTCTTGCTTTTGCAATCAAAATATATTATTTTCATGAGACATGCATACATTTTACTATATATATTGACACATGGTATCGATATTATTCAGTCGACCGTGTATTATCAACGCCATATATTGACCACTATGTAGACACATAATAAATAAATGGAAGCTCAAATTAAATGATTGAATGGCAACGTTGCTCACATGGCGATACAGTTGAAAGATATCATTTTAGCACAAGTAATTATTAGACAAGCTGGGATAATGCGGGATACATCTAAATCCCCTACACATAGGGGTATGTAGCAACTAAGTCGTGGCCTTTTCTGAAAATAAAAATATTTTCTCAAATGTTGAAGAGGACATTTTGATCATTAGGCAATCGTGAAATAACTGAAACCATTTCTTAAACATTTGATTATTTACAAATGATACCTTTTTTGTTTGGAAATGGTCTAAGTTTTTTTTAAATATTTAGATGATCAAGGTCATATATCTTGTTTTTGGCTGGTGTTCATTAATGAAATTCTATAGTCTATTTTTTATGGTTAACCCTTAAGTAGGCGCGTGGGGTCTTTAAAGACCCCATGAGTGTAGCAAACGCAATATTTTATAACAAAAATTGCTTTCGAAGTTGACCTTTTCAGGAAGAACTAATAGGAAAAAATAAAAGGTACGTAAGTCGAATTATCCAACATTCAGTATCTATCGTAATATATAGCAATGTAAAATAAACAAATTTGGCGAAGTTATAAACAATTCCAAATGGGGTATTAAAAGACCCCAAACGCCCACTTACGTCACAAAGTGAGGTGCGCCTACTGAAGGGTTGATAATAGTTGCGTGGCATTCCGTGAGACCTGGTATGACACGGAATGACTAAGTTAATTAAATTGAAAAACATCGACCAAATCGAAACAAACCTGGGCATCCGATACATGTGATTACTAAAAATAATAGTAAAAACCCAGATATGCTACAGGGTTCGTCATGTAGCCTCTTCTCTTTGAAGCTACTGTATAAAAGGGGTAGTTATGGAGCATTAATAAAAAAATCATTAGGTTTTTATAAATAATAAATAAAATTTTATTCTTTCAGTAGAGTTATGAACGGAAAATAATTGTAGCACAACCGACGGAAGGACTAAAAAATGAAGCCGATTGAGACCGTGAAATGAAAGACTAGGCTTAATTTGATTCATTATATAAGATCTGGCGAGTTTCAAAAAATCCCGGAGGATGTTAATTTTACGCATCACTATACCTTAACAACTGATACTAGGGCCAAAATGAGAGAAATTCCTAAGAAATAAATAAACAAAGTAGGTAGGAATATGGAATTGAGAAATTAAAAATGTTACCTTGTGGATATATATTTTCTAGTTTCGTAAATTTTCCTTTTAGAAGTGTTCCGTGCTGGTGGTGGAGACAAAAAGGATCCTTAGTTCAGGTAAGGTCAGTCAGCTAAAATCGCGAGCCCGGAGAATGGTGATAAAATGCTGAATCCACTTGGTAGTTCAGGCAGTTGTGCAGATGGATCTGATGATTTTCTTCATGAAGTGTCAAATCTTCGAGCGAACTGAGATAACCTCCAAAGTGTTTGTAATTGAAACATAAGTACAAACAAGCAATGGGGATTTACCCAGGCCGTGAGACTCCGTAAACCATGAAGAAAGCTGGTGGTTATCAAGAGCAGGGTGGTTGAAAGTGATGTATATATTCCTGATGTGTGATGTGTTTCACCGCGGCCGTCGATGAGAAATAATCAGCCCCAGTTGATCGAAGTAGTTTGGCATAACCGAGGAGAGGAGGGAAGAGTGAGATGATTTTTTTGTATTATTCACACTTCACACCCTCCTCCTCTCCCTTTGTTGGTACCAATACAATATATACAAATGAGAAGAGGATGGTTAAGACAATTTTTATAGATTAAATATTTTAAAACTGTTAAAGAACCATGTTGCCTACTCTTCCGACGTTTTTCACGAAATGTCCTGATTGTTACTTGCTCAGGACGACACAACAAAACTCGTTACACACATTTCACTTCCTCTTCCCTCTGTTATTTAATGCTTCAAAGTTAGAAAAGTGAGTAATTAAGAACGGCATTGCGTGCGCAAAGAAAATATATTCATGAATCGGTTGACTTATAGTTCCGGGGTTTTCCATGAATTTCGTGGTACTTATCGTCACTGGGTAGAGAGTCGTCACCTTTAAATTGAGTATCAAAATGATTTATGTCTCTCCACCTTAAGCATTCAAAAAGCTCTTCCTGTGTATAACACAATTATGAACAGTATATAAGTCATATTGAGATTTATGAGGCAGAGAATTCTTCATTGATTCAACGCAAAATTTTACACTACCATTTTCAATGCGAAGTAAATAATAGATATTAAATAACTCCACGTAAACTTAACTGATACATTCTCGGAAGGTCATTCGGTTAGAGCTAGTTTTCTATTAAAACAGCACATCTTGGAAGAATGCAGATACTGGAGTTAAACTATAAACTAGTTTGAGTAGTTAGTTGAAACTTTCTGGAAGCAGGAAGCTATATAAAATGTTTAAAGGTGGGAAGGGAAAATGCCATATGGAAAAACACAAATTAACTTTGAGTATTTAAATTTCGTCAGATTATTTCACGTTACACAATTCCAGCAAGAATAGCCCCGTCTTTTATCTTAGATGCCTCCTCTTTTCTTCCATCAATTTCGTATCTACTTCAACAAAATATTTATGGCGACCATAAAGGGAAAACAAAAATAAATTATAATGTTTACGCTTCCTCCCTGTTCCTACAATGATATAAGAATGTTTTGTGTAAGTACATAAGCCTACAAGAATATAAATTGGAATATTTTATAAACTAATTCCTTTTGAAATGAGTTTTGTTAATTATATATAATTAATGTGCCCTGGTAGTGCTAAATAAAGCTACATCACTGAAAAGAGGGTAGATTGGAAAAATTTACTTGTTTAGTTATTGTAACATTGGGAAAGAATCATGTCTGCTCTTCCGATGTTATGCAAGAAAAGTGTTGATCAAGCTCAAGAGCAAATTCAGTAGAAATAATATTAATAATGATTAGTGTTTCAAGCGTTTTCCTATCCCTGCCGTTTAACTGAAAATTTCAGTCCATGTTCCATATCAGAAAAAAGAATAATTTAGTTAGCACCATATCTACTAAGATAATATCTTTCGGTATCAGTTGATTTGGAGTTACTGCGTGATCGTAGAATAATTTGTCTGTATAATCAACAGGTTGTGAGTCGTTAATACAAAAAAAATATCATAATAACTTCAAATAACTTTTAAAAAATCAAATAAAATTATTAATATTCAAAATTAAGAGTAATGGATTATTCGTAATGCAATTTGGATGTAAAATGTGTGATAACCAGCCACTGGTGTTTTAAGTATGTTAACATAACCGTGAAAAAGAGGAAGCGGCGAAGGTAGCACTATGAAAGCTAACATCATATCATTTAACATAAAATTCAATTAGGATGTTTTGCGGAGAGTTGGTCATAATAAATTATGTATCATATGATCACCTAGAAGCGGGACCCGGCTTTATACGGGAAGCTGTGAATTGATTGCACCGATAACGCATAAAAGAACCAGGCTAATGTTGAGCATTTTTCATTTTACCAACCACAAAAATGTATCCATTACATGAAAATTCACTACGCATAGTCATTTCACCTGATATTTTACATACTGGGAAGGACCATTCGAAAGTAACCACAAAATAACGTAGTGATAGAAAATGTATGTGCACGAATAATTACAAAAATAATGAAAGCTCAATAGTTTTAGACTAAAAAAACTTTAAACGAGCAGTCCGCTCCAGCAGCTGGAACGAAGAGAACTACTGTAGTATTTGGGTTACCCCCAAGCTTTCCACCCACCACCCCTAAAACACTTTGGAAAGACCGCTTCATTATTTATTTTAACCTCCTTTATTATAAAAATATAAAGCTACTAACGGGCTTTTTGCACTCTACACGATGAATAGTCATCATGTCTTCAATGCTGATAATATGAATGAATGCTTGCCATGATCCGAGTCCCAAACATTTTTACTATTGAATATTCTCTATTTAATTTCATTAAAAAAAGACATTTAAATATATTTTCGCATAATTTATTTCATCGTTATCAGTGACAAGAATAAAAATGTTCTTTTCAAAAAAGGAAGTGCTTGTATATTTTTTATGTCTCACTAAAAAACCATGTGATACATATTTGGACATAAATACTTTCAAATAAATTCTCGACGTAAGAAAAGTGTTACATATTATTTACCAAACGTAACAAAGTATATCATTTTTATATTAAAAAATAAATTATTTGATATTAAACATTATATTACACATTTTTGTGAAAAATTCCTCTTCAATTTCAGTGAAGGGAATTTCTTCAGTATTATGTATAATCGAACACAAGTGTCCAATGTATTTTTGCATCACTTAAACACCGTAGCAATAAAGTTCAGAAGTTGATATTTTCCGACGCATTTAGCCTAAAGTCTGACGTTTTTGTTTACATTTGTAAATATATTTTAATATATTTTTCAACTGAAAAATTGACATTTAACTCAGAAAATTTCAACCATTGTCCTTACTGATGAACAACACAGTGCAACTCTTCGCTAGTTCAAATTGAACTACCCAGGACTCACCACGTGGAGGTGGTTGCACATCGAGTCCCCCCCCCGTGCCCTACCCAGTCTTCGCAACCAGAGAGCACGATTTTTCTAAGTTTCTAAGCTTTGGATTATTTTTACTAGAGCCAAATAATGGAAATATACTAGATTTATGCTCTTTACTGTTTAATGGACTATATTTTATATCCTGGTCACAAGTCAACCTTACAGATGCAAATTTTTCTATCCCGGCCATTTCAGCGCATTGAGTGTAAGTATAGATTTACTAGCAAGTTCTGCAACTTCGACTTACGAAAATCTTTGTGAGTCATTGGTGCTTAAATTTCTAGCAAGGTGGAGGGGTGTTCAGTTACATGTAGATCGTTCCAAAAAATTAAATCTACATATTCAGAAGCTGCAGATTAAACGGCTGAAATTGTAAATTATCTTATTACTGATCGTGTTTTTTCTCTTTTTTCCAAGCCAAAATGATTCGTTTTATTCAGTTTTTTTATTAGTCTCTGTCATCCGCCTGCACTTATAAAATTACATTTACAGGCCAAGCTAAATCCTCATCATCTTGAACTCATTTATGAACAGTTTTTTATATTTTCTTTAGATGAATAAGGAGAAGGTTCTATAGTTTTCCATAATGTTTAGCTTCATGTTATTGAATGGCACAACATTAACCAACACATAGTCATTTATTTTTACGTTTTAAAAAGAGTTTCTATAGATACATGCAGCTAGCCGCAGTGCATGAGGAAGCTTTCCATGACATATTTTGCCTGCTTCACTTATAACGGCTTTGCAAGTTACATCATGCTATGGATGGTCTTTACTTAATTATTTCTTAGATCGGCGAACACTTTTAACAATTCTGAAACAAAAGGCTGAAATATTATAATTATCATCGAATTACTTCTCGCCAAAATTTGGCCATCAAGTTTAGTCGATGGCCAACCGGCCATCTCGCCAAAGTTTGGCCATCAAACTAAGCCCTTTGGTCGACGTGTATAACCATATAATATTCCAACCAAATACCATCACGGAATATTAGTTTTGTGCAACTGCAAGGGTCGTCCGAGTCTTTCTCCTTATGTGCGTATTACGTCATTGTATGTTTGAATATTTGTGGGGCATCCATCGCAACTTAATCAAACTCATTCTGACATTGTCTTTAGAAACCTTTATAGGTGTAATACACATTTCCATATTCGGTTTTCCCAATATGAATCGTGTCATCTAATCTACCGTCGAAATAAAGAGCCAGCAGATTACAATTATCAAGACACTTTTCGTTTTCCACAGTTTCTTACCTAGCCACGGTTTGCTCTGACATTACTTTTCTTCGGTCATTGACATTTCTTTATTATTAATAACAATAGTATCATAAGAGTAACTACACATAACATCGTGTGACAGAGGAGAGGCTATAATTACTGCAGTGCTATCTGAGACTCCGTATCGTTTCGTAAAATATTTGGTATTTTGCGTCTGGTATGAGAGTGGGTAATACGAAAAAGGGACTTGGGCTGGATTCTCTGAAACAATTGCATATTGCAATGGATTATATCTATTATAATCAGGAGTTATTTCCTTGGAGTTTTTTAAGACATCGCAAAAATTGCGTTTTAGTCCATTACATCGTTTTTCACATAGTTTAGCTACTTGTTTTATTTTCCAAGGTACCTTTATATATTTTTGAATGAAATAGTGACACGACCCATCAACATTGTCCAAACTGATATTTAATTCTTCAAAACATTACGCTAACGCATCGGGACTTAATAGTTGTGGTATTATTTAGAATACTTAGAATCTTCGCGTTTACATTTAACTTCATGAAATAGATTGTTTTTCTAATAACGTAATCTGAATAAACTAATCTAACAACTATTCTTATTACAAGATTCCCAGCCGAGACATGGTATTTCACATATTTTCCAGGATTTTGTTAAAGGTGAGTTAACCAACCTATCCTGACAGTTGAGACGTAGCATAACCGTGAGAAGAAGAAGGCGTGACATGAATTTTAATATGCATTTCACTACATCCTCCTCCTCCCGGATAGCGCCACTCATTATACAGTTAATAACTGACTCCGTTTTAAATAACAAATATATGATAAAGTTCTTCCAGTTTAATAATAGTTGATGCCAAGAGGTAGTTTGATAAGTCAGCATCGGTCCACAACGTCCGATGTGCGAAGGCAAAGCAGAAAAGAATGAAAAATGAGTTTATCGTATTTTTTAAATTTTTCATCCTTATGTTTGCCACTCAGGTACATCACTGTGCATCCCTCGTTGATTCCATGAGGCTGTTTAGTAAGTTTTTTGTATTCCCGCGATGTCTGAAGTGTGATGGACTTCCCAAGAAGAGGAGGAGGATGAAAAATGTGGTATTAACTAATTACATTTTTTATCCCCACCATCTTCTCGGGATGTGCCACACTGATTATACAACGAAATGAAGAACTACCAGATATAAGTTACCAGTAATGAAATAATTAGCATAATGAATTATAATAACATTAATGTATTAGGTAAAAATATTTGTCTTCCGTGCATACATAATCAACTATTCACTCAATGTGCATAAGGTCAAGTGTATCCTTCGATGATTCCACGAGTTTGCAAAGTGAGTAAAAATTTATGCTTGATTGTGGCTAATGTTTGCTGCACGTAAACTAAGGGAAAAGATTATTTCACACCCCACAAGTCCCACCCCACCCGCAAAGGTTTTCTGCTTTAAAGAAATATATAAAGCAATAGCCTGTTACATGTCTATAAAAAGACTTAAAATGTCTAATGTTCTTTGTACGTATCCTGAATGTAACACTATGTCATAAGTTATCGTAAATCGTATTAAACAAGGATTAGCTAAGGAGTATTATGTATAATCGAATACAAGTGTCCAATGTAGTTTTGTGTCACTAAAAATATGTAGCAATAAAAGTTAGAAGTAGGTTTTATCCTTCGCGTTTAGCCTAAAGTCTGCCGTTTTGGTTTAGATTGGTGGATATTTTTATATATTTTTCAACAGAAATAACGATATATCAATCATAAAGTTTCAAGCATTATCCTTACTTTTGTAAAACACTGTGCAACTCTTCGCTAGTTCAAATTGAACTACCCAGGACTCACCACGTGGAGGTGGTTGCACATCGAGTCCCCCCCCGTGCCCTACCCATCCGCTCAACCACCAGAGTACGATCTGTCTAAGTTTCGAAGCCCTATATATTTTTTTTGTGTCAAATGCTGGGCGAATACTGCGGTTATGCACTTCAGTGTTTATTAATCCTTTTTATTTCATGGTCGCAAGTCAACTTTAAAGATGTAATTACTTCTTTCACGCCTCTTTCAACGCATTTGGTGTGAGTTGGCATTAAATTGGAATAGATTCAGAAGCAATGCTTGCACATTTACATTCTAGACAACATTTGTGAATCATTTGTTGTTAAATGCCTAGTTGGGGTTGATTACGTTACGTGAAGATCTTGCCAATAAATGAAGTCCATTTGTTCGGAAGTTGCAAATTTTATAAAAGATTTTCAAATCTTCTTATCTCTGCGCTTGTTTTAGGTCTCTCTCTCTGGCAAATTGATTCGTTTAATGGCAAGATTATTATGTAGTATCTGTCATCGGCTAGCATTGTTAAGAGTATATTTTCAGGGTGAACGAAGTACTCACTATTCTGGATTACATATATATACAGTTATTTATTTTCGTAGGATAAATAAGAAGAACAATTTATAGTTTTCCGCTAGTTTTGTGCGTCACTATTTGTTTTAGAATGGTACAACTTAAACAAAAACTTCGTAAATTCTTTGTAATTATTAGTTGAAAATGCGTTGTAAATAGCAGCAATATATTTTTCCTCTGCTCTTAATTCGATTAATACTCGGTGGATGAATATTATTTGGAGAGGTAAACGTTAGGTAGTCATAAACATAAACGTAGAATATTTAATTCCGGCAACTCATTTTACGTTGATAATCCCTCCAAGATTAACCTCTTACATTGATTTTGGAACTAATTTTGACTTTTTTTTATGTCGACTGAATATGAGAGAAAAAGTAAATACTATAGTTTTCGCTAATGCCATTTTATTCTATTGGTCTAGCCAACCAGTGCTTAAAAGTGCGAGGGTCTAAATCTTTGATGAAAAAAGTCTTCTTGTTATACGTTTTCTCTTGTCAGTATATAACAGGGCTTAGAATTTCTCCTACATCTTCCTTTAGCAAAGCACAAGTGATAAATCAATCTTTGAAGCTCTTTTATAATTTTTAAAACAGAAACATTAGCATATATTTACTATTACAAATTAAATAAATAAGTGGGTTGCCTCAGGCGTCCCTAGCACAGTTAGCGAGGGCTGCTTTTTAGTTTATCATTATCGAAGGAAATAGCAAAGCACTTGTTGTACTTAACAAATCATCATTATTATTATAACTATAAATAGATTTGTTTGCGTGAGGGCAGGGACTGAAAGAAAATCCTTATTCTAACAAAATTCTAAAATACACATTTAATATACCCTAGTCTCTAGATTACTTTAAGCACAGTATGTTTCAACTAGAATTAACATCATTGTACATTTCTTAAAATGGGTAACCGAATATTCAGCAGTGTGTTTAAGGTGGTTTGAGAGAGATAATTCCCTAGTCATAATGGTGACCATATTCGAATATTATTTTTTTTTCAGCGTCGGCAGGAAATGAGAAATAAATATTCTAGTACTAATGGCGCAAATATATAGATATATATGACCAAAATACTCAGTAATTAAATAAATAAATTACTTAAGTCTCTTAGTTGACTCATTTTTTCACGTTCTCTTGCTTGACTCATTTTTTCACGCTGTACCTCTGAAAACCTTCATAACAACAGTTTCTGTAAAAATAACTTCGGTGAGTGATAGATTACTTTTTATAAATTGCTGAGAAAACATGCAAACTATACACTGTTAGTTTTTTGACTAAATCTAGGTGATAGAAGATGCTAGTTTATTTTAACATTCTCCCTCTGGAGCGCACAGCCGTATTCTATCCCATGTAAAACAGCTAGTATTTTTAGGAAAAATGCTCGAAATGTAGCTCCGCAAGGGGTAGATTTTTTGATACAATTGTAAAAATGTGAGTTTTTTCTTTAACATGAAGCAAAATTCATCTAATTATAGGTGAGGCGATTTTTCGCTCAAACTACTTCCAACCTGCTAATGTATAAAGATGAAATAACTATTTTGTTAGGTAAAATCTCTTATTATAAAGTTAACCTATCCATGAGTGCAGCTATATTGTTGGGTACGAAAAGAAATAGACAATCCTATATATAAAAAAGAAAGTTTGTTTCGTTCGTGTTCTATGCACGCCAATACCATACATCCGATTGCGATGGAACCTTGGTAAGTTGATACACACGTGCCCATAAAGGTTTCTGAATTGAAAAAAAGGCAATTTTTGGCGTTGCTTTTACCCCAATATTGTTTTCATTTACTCCCATAAGAAAAGCATAGAATTCGGTGCAGGTTTTTCTTTAATTGCTTTTTAAATATTCCTGCACTCAAGATATTGGATAGAAATTTGTCACAATAGAATTGCGTTTTTATCTCGAAATTCATCAATTCCTTGGCAACCAGGCGTGAATATCCCATTCAATAGCGATTTCATGAATGACTATACACTCCTGCAGCATTGAAAGGCCAGGTTCAGTGATTATTATTTTGATAGCTGTAGTCAAACGACTAGAGTTTGGCTTGCCTTCTCAATGACCATCAACAAGGCAAAAGGTCATTACAGAAACCGCGAAAACTAATAAATGTACTCTTAGTATTGGAAGTATATCTTATCATCCTCACCTTCCCTGGCATTAACTCTCAACGTTACGCAACTCATTATTTAGTCGACACAGTGTTATCGACGCTTTATATTGACCCCAATGTAGACACATCATCAATAAAGAAATGGAAGGCCAACTTAAATGACTGAATGGCAATGTTGCTCACATGGCGAAGAAGTCGATAGATTTAGTTTTAGCATAAGTAATTATTAAACAAGCTGGGATAATGCGGGGAACAACTACGTACCCTACACTCAGGGGTATGCTGCAACAAAGTCGTGGCCTTTTATTCAAATTTAATGTTTTCCCAAAATGTTTAAAAGGATACTTCGTTCATTAGAACTTCGTGAAATAGCTAATGTTATTGCTTAAACATTTGGTTATTTACAATGAACCTTTTTCTGTTTGGAAATAGTCTTAATTATTGAGTTTGTAAATATTTAGATGATCATATTCAACCATCTTCTCTATACTCTTCTATTTGGCTTGTGTCCATGCATGAAATGTTATAGGTTAGTGTTTATGGTAGTAGTTGTGTGGCATTTTGTGGCACATAACTACTTTGAACTTCCTTAAAGGTATACTGTATCGTGAAACCTGGTATGGTACGAAGTGGCTAAGTTAATTATATTTAAAGAACATTGACCAAATCAAACCACATCTGTTCATCAGATACATGTGTTTACTATATATATCACTAAAAACCCAGATAGGCTACAGGGTTCGTCAAGTAGTCTTCTTAAATTGAAGCTACTGTAAATAAGGGGTAGTTATGGAGCATTAATAAAAACATCGTTTGGGTTTAATAAATAAAAAATATAATTTTTTTCTTTGAATAGAGTTATGAACGGAAAATAATTGTAACGAAACCGATGGAAGAATTAGAAAATACAGCCGCTTGAGACTGTGAGATGAAAGATTAGGTTTTAATTGATTCATTACATATGTAAGTATGTTAGGTTTCAATAAAACCCGGAGGATGTTAATTTTATGCATCACTATATCTTAAGAACTGATAAAAGGGCCAAAATGAGAGAAATTCCTAAGAAACAAATAAGAAAAATGAGTGATGAAAAATAAAATGTTACCTTGGCGACATTTATTTTCTGGTTTCGAAAATTTTCCTTTTAGAAGTGTTCCGCGTTGGTGGTGAAGACCGAAAGGAGCCTTAATTCAGTTAAGGTCAGTCGGCTAAAGTCACGAACCTGGAGAATGGTGACACAATGCTCAATCCACTTGGTAGTTGTGCAGATAGATCTGAAGATTTTCTTCATGAAGTGTCAACTTTTCGAGCGAACTGAGATAACCTCCAAAGTGTTTGTGATTGAAACATAATTACAAACAGGCTCTGAAGGTTTACCCAGGCCGTGAGACTCCGTAGACCATGAAGAAAGCTGGTGGTTATCAAGAGCAGGGTGGTTGAAAGTGATGTTTATATTCCTGATGTGTGATGAGTTTCACCGCAGCCGTCGATGAGAAATAATCAGCCCCAGTTGATCGAAGTAGTTTGGCATAACCGAGGAGAGGAGTGAAGACTGAGATGATTTGTATTATTCACACCTCACACCCTCCTCCTCTCCCCTGGTGGTACCAATCAAAGATGCACCACTGAAAAGAGGATAGATAAAGACAAGTTTGATATATTTTATTTTGTAAAACTATTGATAGTACACCCAATGCACGCCCAAAAGGGGAATATAGAGGACAGAAGAGAGGACTGACAACAATTTCCTGGGATGTGTTTTGGGTTGTTAGCAGGTAAACATTCTAAAATCACCCGGATCTACGACGTGTGCGGGGGGGGGAGGAAGGGGGCGGGGGAGGGTAGAATGTCCCTTTTTTTTATTTCGCTTATATCATGAAAACGGTACGTGGTGGCGAAAATATTACATATTATTAAATTAAAGCTGATACAATTTTCTTCAAAATATTTTCTTATACATTTATTTCTATTCCTCATAGTTATCAATATTAATTTTACAACAATAATATATTTTTCTCTCGATATGTATACAGCTTACAATCCATCCATCAATATGTAAACAGGTTACAGTTTTAGTCCATTACATCGTCTTTCACATATTTCAGCTACTTGTTTCATTTTCCAAGGTACCTTTATTTATTTTTGAATGAAATTTTGAGACGACCCATCAACTTTGTCCAAATTGATATTATATTCTTCAAAATATTACGCTAACGCATCGGGACTTAATAGTTGTGGTATTATTTAGAATACTTAGAATCTTCGCGTTTACATTCAACTTCATGAAATAGATTGTTTTTTCTAATAACGTAATCTGATAAACTAATCTAACAACTATTCTTATTACAGGATTCCCAGCCGCAACAGGGTATTTCACATATTTTCCAGGATTTTGTTAAAGATGAGTTAACCAGCCTATCATGACAGTTGAGACGTAGCATAACCGTGAGAAGAAGAAGGCGTGGTACATTTCACTACATCCTCCTCCTCCTGGATAGTGCCACTCATTACACAGTTAATAACTGACTCCGTTTTAAATAACAAATATATGATAAAGTTCCTCCGGTTTATTAATAGTTGATGCCAAGAGGTAGTTTGATATGTCAGCATCGGTCCACAGCGTCTGATGTGCCAAGGCAAAGCAGAAAAGAATGAAAAATGAGTTTATCGTATTTTTTAAATTTATCATCCTTATGTTTGCCACTCAGGTACATAACTGTGCATCCCTCGTTGATTCCATGAGGCTGTTAATTAGTTCGCTGTTTTTCCGCGATGTCTGAAGTGTGATGGACTTCCCAAGAAGAGGAGGAGGAAGAAAAATGTGGTATTAACTAATTACATTTATCATCCCTACCACCTTCTCGGGATGTGCCACACTGATTATACAACGAAATGAAGAACTACCAGATATGAGTTACCAGTAAAGAAATAATTAGCATTATGGATTATAATAACATTAATGTATTAGGTAAAAATATTTGTCTTCCGTGCAAACATACTCAACTATTCACTCAATGTGCATAAGGTCAAGTGTATCCTTCGATGATTCCACGAGTGTGCTAAGTGAGTAAAAATCAATGCGTGATTGTGGCTAATGTTTGCTGCACGTAAACTAAGGGAAACGATTATTTCACACCCCACAAGTCCCACCCCACCCTCAAGGGTTTTCTGCTTTAAATAAATATATAAAGTAATAGCCTGTTACATGTCTATAAAAAGACTTAAAATGTCTAATGTTCTTTGTACGTATCTCGAATGTAACACTATGTCATAAGTTATCGTAAATCGGATTAAACAAGGATTAGCTAAGGTGTAATATGTATAATCGAATACAAGTGTCCAATGTAGTTTTGTGTCACTAAAAATATGTAGCAATAAAAGTTAGAAGTAGGTTTTATCCTTCGCATTTAGCCTAAAGTCGGTCGTTTTTGTTTAGATTGGTGGGTATTTTTATATATTTTTCAATAGAAATATTGATATATCAATCATAAAATTTCAAGCACTATCCTATCCTCAATTTTTTAAAAAACTGTGCAACTCTTCGCTAGTTCAAATTGAACTACCCAGGACTCACCACGTGGAGGTGGTTGCACATCGAGTCCCCCCCCCGTGCCCTACCCAGTCTTCGCAACCAGAGAGCACGATTTTTCTAAGTTTCTAAGCTTTGGATTATTTTTACTAGAGCCAAATAATGGAAATATACTAGATTTATGCTCTTTACTGTTTAATGGACTATATTTTATATCCTGGTCACAAGTCAACCTTACAGATGCAAATTTTTCTATCCCGGCCATTTCAGCGCATTGAGTGTAAGTATAGATTTACTAGCAAGTTCTGCAACTTCGACTTACGAAAATCTTTGTGAGTCATTGGTGCTTAAATTTCTAGCAAGGTGGAGGGGTGTTCAGTTACATGTAGATCGTTCCAAAAAATTAAATCTACATATTCAGAAGCTGCAGATTAAACGGCTGAAATTGTAAATTATCTTATTACTGATCGTGTTTTTTCTCTTTTTTCCAAGCCAAAATGATTCGTTTTATTCAGTTTTTTTATTAGTCTCTGTCATCCGCCTGCACTTATAAAATTACATTTACAGGCCAAGCTAAATCCTCATCATCTTGAACTCATTTATGAACAGTTTTTTATATTTTCTTTAGATGAATAAGGAGAAGGTTCTATAGTTTTCCATAATGTTTAGCTTCATGTTATTGAATGGCACAACATTAACCAACACATAGTCATTTATTTTTACGTTTTAAAAAGAGTTTCTATAGATACATGCAGCTAGCCGCAGTGCATGAGGAAGCTTTCCATGACATATTTTGCCTGCTTCACTTATAACGGCTTTGCAAGTTACATCATGCTATGGATGGTCTTTACTTAATTATTTCTTAGATCGGCGAACACTTTTAACAATTCTGAAACAAAAGGCTGAAATATTATAATTATCATCGAATTACTTCTCGCCAAAATTTGGCCATCAAGTTTAGTCGATGGCCAACCGGCCATCTCGCCAAAGTTTGGCCATCAAACTAAGCCCTTTGGTCGACGTGTATAACCATATAATATTCCAACCAAATACCATCACGGAATATTAGTTTTGTGCAACTGCAAGGGTCGTCCGAGTCTTTCTCCTTATGTGCGTATTACGTCATTGTATGTTTGAATATTTGTGGGGCATCCATCGCAACTTAATCAAACTCATTCTGACATTGTCTTTAGAAACCTTTATAGGTGTAATACACATTTCCATATTCGGTTTTCCCAATATGAATCGTGTCATCTAATCTACCGTCGAAATAAAGAGCCAGCAGATTACAATTATCAAGACACTTTTCGTTTTCCACAGTTTCTTACCTAGCCACGGTTTGCTCTGACATTACTTTTCTTCGGTCATTGACATTTCTTTATTATTAATAACAATAGTATCATAAGAGTAACTACACATAACATCGTGTGACAGAGGAGAGGCTATAATTACTGCAGTGCTATCTGAGACTCCGTATCGTTTCGTAAAATATTTGGTATTTTGCGTCTGGTATGAGAGTGGGTAATACGAAAAAGGGACTTGGGCTGGATTCTCTGAAACAATTGCATATTGCAATGGATTATATCTATTATAATCAGGAGTTATTTCCTTGGAGTTTTTTAAGACATCGCAAAAATTGCGTTTTAGTCCATTACATCGTTTTTCACATAGTTTAGCTACTTGTTTTATTTTCCAAGGTACCTTTATATATTTTTGAATGAAATAGTGACACGACCCATCAACATTGTCCAAACTGATATTTAATTCTTCAAAACATTACGCTAACGCATCGGGACTTAATAGTTGTGGTATTATTTAGAATACTTAGAATCTTCGCGTTTACATTTAACTTCATGAAATAGATTGTTTTTCTAATAACGTAATCTGAATAAACTAATCTAACAACTATTCTTATTACAAGATTCCCAGCCGAGACATGGTATTTCACATATTTTCCAGGATTTTGTTAAAGGTGAGTTAACCAACCTATCCTGACAGTTGAGACGTAGCATAACCGTGAGAAGAAGAAGGCGTGACATGAATTTTAATATGCATTTCACTACATCCTCCTCCTCCCGGATAGCGCCACTCATTATACAGTTAATAACTGACTCCGTTTTAAATAACAAATATATGATAAAGTTCTTCCAGTTTAATAATAGTTGATGCCAAGAGGTAGTTTGATAAGTCAGCATCGGTCCACAACGTCCGATGTGCGAAGGCAAAGCAGAAAAGAATGAAAAATGAGTTTATCGTATTTTTTAAATTTTTCATCCTTATGTTTGCCACTCAGGTACATCACTGTGCATCCCTCGTTGATTCCATGAGGCTGTTTAGTAAGTTTTTTGTATTCCCGCGATGTCTGAAGTGTGATGGACTTCCCAAGAAGAGGAGGAGGATGAAAAATGTGGTATTAACTAATTACATTTTTTATCCCCACCATCTTCTCGGGATGTGCCACACTGATTATACAACGAAATGAAGAACTACCAGATATAAGTTACCAGTAATGAAATAATTAGCATAATGAATTATAATAACATTAATGTATTAGGTAAAAATATTTGTCTTCCGTGCATACATAATCAACTATTCACTCAATGTGCATAAGGTCAAGTGTATCCTTCGATGATTCCACGAGTTTGCAAAGTGAGTAAAAATTTATGCTTGATTGTGGCTAATGTTTGCTGCACGTAAACTAAGGGAAAAGATTATTTCACACCCCACAAGTCCCACCCCACCCGCAAAGGTTTTCTGCTTTAAAGAAATATATAAAGCAATAGCCTGTTACATGTCTATAAAAAGACTTAAAATGTCTAATGTTCTTTGTACGTATCCTGAATGTAACACTATGTCATAAGTTATCGTAAATCGTATTAAACAAGGATTAGCTAAGGAGTATTATGTATAATCGAATACAAGTGTCCAATGTAGTTTTGTGTCACTAAAAATATGTAGCAATAAAAGTTAGAAGTAGGTTTTATCCTTCGCGTTTAGCCTAAAGTCTGCCGTTTTGGTTTAGATTGGTGGATATTTTTATATATTTTTCAACAGAAATAACGATATATCAATCATAAAGTTTCAAGCATTATCCTTACTTTTGTAAAACACTGTGCAACTCTTCGCTAGTTCAAATTGAACTACCCAGGACTCACCACGTGGAGGTGGTTGCACATCGAGTCCCCCCCCGTGCCCTACCCATCCGCTCAACCACCAGAGTACGATCTGTCTAAGTTTCGAAGCCCTATATATTTTTTTTGTGTCAAATGCTGGGCGAATACTGCGGTTATGCACTTCAGTGTTTATTAATCCTTTTTATTTCATGGTCGCAAGTCAACTTTAAAGATGTAATTACTTCTTTCACGCCTCTTTCAACGCATTTGGTGTGAGTTGGCATTAAATTGGAATAGATTCAGAAGCAATGCTTGCACATTTACATTCTAGACAACATTTGTGAATCATTTGTTGTTAAATGCCTAGTTGGGGTTGATTACGTTACGTGAAGATCTTGCCAATAAATGAAGTCCATTTGTTCGGAAGTTGCAAATTTTATAAAAGATTTTCAAATCTTCTTATCTCTGCGCTTGTTTTAGGTCTCTCTCTCTGGCAAATTGATTCGTTTAATGGCAAGATTATTATGTAGTATCTGTCATCGGCTAGCATTGTTAAGAGTATATTTTCAGGGTGAACGAAGTACTCACTATTCTGGATTACATATATATACAGTTATTTATTTTCGTAGGATAAATAAGAAGAACAATTTATAGTTTTCCGCTAGTTTTGTGCGTCACTATTTGTTTTAGAATGGTACAACTTAAACAAAAACTTCGTAAATTCTTTGTAATTATTAGTTGAAAATGCGTTGTAAATAGCAGCAATATATTTTTCCTCTGCTCTTAATTCGATTAATACTCGGTGGATGAATATTATTTGGAGAGGTAAACGTTAGGTAGTCATAAACATAAACGTAGAATATTTAATTCCGGCAACTCATTTTACGTTGATAATCCCTCCAAGATTAACCTCTTACATTGATTTTGGAACTAATTTTGACTTTTTTTTATGTCGACTGAATATGAGAGAAAAAGTAAATACTATAGTTTTCGCTAATGCCATTTTATTCTATTGGTCTAGCCAACCAGTGCTTAAAAGTGCGAGGGTCTAAATCTTTGATGAAAAAAGTCTTCTTGTTATACGTTTTCTCTTGTCAGTATATAACAGGGCTTAGAATTTCTCCTACATCTTCCTTTAGCAAAGCACAAGTGATAAATCAATCTTTGAAGCTCTTTTATAATTTTTAAAACAGAAACATTAGCATATATTTACTATTACAAATTAAATAAATAAGTGGGTTGCCTCAGGCGTCCCTAGCACAGTTAGCGAGGGCTGCTTTTTAGTTTATCATTATCGAAGGAAATAGCAAAGCACTTGTTGTACTTAACAAATCATCATTATTATTATAACTATAAATAGATTTGTTTGCGTGAGGGCAGGGACTGAAAGAAAATCCTTATTCTAACAAAATTCTAAAATACACATTTAATATACCCTAGTCTCTAGATTACTTTAAGCACAGTATGTTTCAACTAGAATTAACATCATTGTACATTTCTTAAAATGGGTAACCGAATATTCAGCAGTGTGTTTAAGGTGGTTTGAGAGAGATAATTCCCTAGTCATAATGGTGACCATATTCGAATATTATTTTTTTTTCAGCGTCGGCAGGAAATGAGAAATAAATATTCTAGTACTAATGGCGCAAATATATAGATATATATGACCAAAATACTCAGTAATTAAATAAATAAATTACTTAAGTCTCTTAGTTGACTCATTTTTTCACGTTCTCTTGCTTGACTCATTTTTTCACGCTGTACCTCTGAAAACCTTCATAACAACAGTTTCTGTAAAAATAACTTCGGTGAGTGATAGATTACTTTTTATAAATTGCTGAGAAAACATGCAAACTATACACTGTTAGTTTTTTGACTAAATCTAGGTGATAGAAGATGCTAGTTTATTTTAACATTCTCCCTCTGGAGCGCACAGCCGTATTCTATCCCATGTAAAACAGCTAGTATTTTTAGGAAAAATGCTCGAAATGTAGCTCCGCAAGGGGTAGATTTTTTGATACAATTGTAAAAATGTGAGTTTTTTCTTTAACATGAAGCAAAATTCATCTAATTATAGGTGAGGCGATTTTTCGCTCAAACTACTTCCAACCTGCTAATGTATAAAGATGAAATAACTATTTTGTTAGGTAAAATCTCTTATTATAAAGTTAACCTATCCATGAGTGCAGCTATATTGTTGGGTACGAAAAGAAATAGACAATCCTATATATAAAAAAGAAAGTTTGTTTCGTTCGTGTTCTATGCACGCCAATACCATACATCCGATTGCGATGGAACCTTGGTAAGTTGATACACACGTGCCCATAAAGGTTTCTGAATTGAAAAAAAGGCAATTTTTGGCGTTGCTTTTACCCCAATATTGTTTTCATTTACTCCCATAAGAAAAGCATAGAATTCGGTGCAGGTTTTTCTTTAATTGCTTTTTAAATATTCCTGCACTCAAGATATTGGATAGAAATTTGTCACAATAGAATTGCGTTTTTATCTCGAAATTCATCAATTCCTTGGCAACCAGGCGTGAATATCCCATTCAATAGCGATTTCATGAATGACTATACACTCCTGCAGCATTGAAAGGCCAGGTTCAGTGATTATTATTTTGATAGCTGTAGTCAAACGACTAGAGTTTGGCTTGCCTTCTCAATGACCATCAACAAGGCAAAAGGTCATTACAGAAACCGCGAAAACTAATAAATGTACTCTTAGTATTGGAAGTATATCTTATCATCCTCACCTTCCCTGGCATTAACTCTCAACGTTACGCAACTCATTATTTAGTCGACACAGTGTTATCGACGCTTTATATTGACCCCAATGTAGACACATCATCAATAAAGAAATGGAAGGCCAACTTAAATGACTGAATGGCAATGTTGCTCACATGGCGAAGAAGTCGATAGATTTAGTTTTAGCATAAGTAATTATTAAACAAGCTGGGATAATGCGGGGAACAACTACGTACCCTACACTCAGGGGTATGCTGCAACAAAGTCGTGGCCTTTTATTCAAATTTAATGTTTTCCCAAAATGTTTAAAAGGATACTTCGTTCATTAGAACTTCGTGAAATAGCTAATGTTATTGCTTAAACATTTGGTTATTTACAATGAACCTTTTTCTGTTTGGAAATAGTCTTAATTATTGAGTTTGTAAATATTTAGATGATCATATTCAACCATCTTCTCTATACTCTTCTATTTGGCTTGTGTCCATGCATGAAATGTTATAGGTTAGTGTTTATGGTAGTAGTTGTGTGGCATTTTGTGGCACATAACTACTTTGAACTTCCTTAAAGGTATACTGTATCGTGAAACCTGGTATGGTACGAAGTGGCTAAGTTAATTATATTTAAAGAACATTGACCAAATCAAACCACATCTGTTCATCAGATACATGTGTTTACTATATATATCACTAAAAACCCAGATAGGCTACAGGGTTCGTCAAGTAGTCTTCTTAAATTGAAGCTACTGTAAATAAGGGGTAGTTATGGAGCATTAATAAAAACATCGTTTGGGTTTAATAAATAAAAAATATAATTTTTTTCTTTGAATAGAGTTATGAACGGAAAATAATTGTAACGAAACCGATGGAAGAATTAGAAAATACAGCCGCTTGAGACTGTGAGATGAAAGATTAGGTTTTAATTGATTCATTACATATGTAAGTATGTTAGGTTTCAATAAAACCCGGAGGATGTTAATTTTATGCATCACTATATCTTAAGAACTGATAAAAGGGCCAAAATGAGAGAAATTCCTAAGAAACAAATAAGAAAAATGAGTGATGAAAAATAAAATGTTACCTTGGCGACATTTATTTTCTGGTTTCGAAAATTTTCCTTTTAGAAGTGTTCCGCGTTGGTGGTGAAGACCGAAAGGAGCCTTAATTCAGTTAAGGTCAGTCGGCTAAAGTCACGAACCTGGAGAATGGTGACACAATGCTCAATCCACTTGGTAGTTGTGCAGATAGATCTGAAGATTTTCTTCATGAAGTGTCAACTTTTCGAGCGAACTGAGATAACCTCCAAAGTGTTTGTGATTGAAACATAATTACAAACAGGCTCTGAAGGTTTACCCAGGCCGTGAGACTCCGTAGACCATGAAGAAAGCTGGTGGTTATCAAGAGCAGGGTGGTTGAAAGTGATGTTTATATTCCTGATGTGTGATGAGTTTCACCGCAGCCGTCGATGAGAAATAATCAGCCCCAGTTGATCGAAGTAGTTTGGCATAACCGAGGAGAGGAGTGAAGACTGAGATGATTTGTATTATTCACACCTCACACCCTCCTCCTCTCCCCTGGTGGTACCAATCAAAGATGCACCACTGAAAAGAGGATAGATAAAGACAAGTTTGATATATTTTATTTTGTAAAACTATTGATAGTACACCCAATGCACGCCCAAAAGGGGAATATAGAGGACAGAAGAGAGGACTGACAACAATTTCCTGGGATGTGTTTTGGGTTGTTAGCAGGTAAACATTCTAAAATCACCCGGATCTACGACGTGTGCGGGGGGGGAGGAAGGGGGCGGGGGAGGGTAGAATGTCCCTTTTTTTTATTTCGCTTATATCATGAAAACGGTACGTGGTGGCGAAAATATTACATATTATTAAATTAAAGCTGATACAATTTTCTTCAAAATATTTTCTTATACATTTATTTCTATTCCTCATAGTTATCAATATTAATTTTACAACAATAATATATTTTTCTCTCGATATGTATACAGCTTACAATCCATCCATCAATATGTAAACAGGTTACAGTTTTAGTCCATTACATCGTCTTTCACATATTTCAGCTACTTGTTTCATTTTCCAAGGTACCTTTATTTATTTTTGAATGAAATTTTGAGACGACCCATCAACTTTGTCCAAATTGATATTATATTCTTCAAAATATTACGCTAACGCATCGGGACTTAATAGTTGTGGTATTATTTAGAATACTTAGAATCTTCGCGTTTACATTCAACTTCATGAAATAGATTGTTTTTTCTAATAACGTAATCTGATAAACTAATCTAACAACTATTCTTATTACAGGATTCCCAGCCGCAACAGGGTATTTCACATATTTTCCAGGATTTTGTTAAAGATGAGTTAACCAGCCTATCATGACAGTTGAGACGTAGCATAACCGTGAGAAGAAGAAGGCGTGGTACATTTCACTACATCCTCCTCCTCCTGGATAGTGCCACTCATTACACAGTTAATAACTGACTCCGTTTTAAATAACAAATATATGATAAAGTTCCTCCGGTTTATTAATAGTTGATGCCAAGAGGTAGTTTGATATGTCAGCATCGGTCCACAGCGTCTGATGTGCCAAGGCAAAGCAGAAAAGAATGAAAAATGAGTTTATCGTATTTTTTAAATTTATCATCCTTATGTTTGCCACTCAGGTACATAACTGTGCATCCCTCGTTGATTCCATGAGGCTGTTAATTAGTTCGCTGTTTTTCCGCGATGTCTGAAGTGTGATGGACTTCCCAAGAAGAGGAGGAGGAAGAAAAATGTGGTATTAACTAATTACATTTATCATCCCTACCATCTTCTCGGGATGTGCCACACTGATTATACAACGAAATGAAGAACTACCAGATATGAGTTACCAGTAAAGAAATAATTAGCATTATGGATTATAATAACATTAATGTATTAGGTAAAAATATTTGTCTTCCGTGCAAACATACTCAACTATTCACTCAATGTGCATAAGGTCAAGTGTATCCTTCGATGATTCCACGAGTGTGCTAAGTGAGTAAAAATCAATGCGTGATTGTGGCTAATGTTTGCTGCACGTAAACTAAGGGAAACGATTATTTCACACCCCACAAGTCCCACCCCACCCTCAAGGGTTTTCTGCTTTAAATAAATATATAAAGTAATAGCCTGTTACATGTCTATAAAAAGACTTAAAATGTCTAATGTTCTTTGTACGTATCTCGAATGTAACACTATGTCATAAGTTATCGTAAATCGGATTAAACAAGGATTAGCTAAGGTGTAATATGTATAATCGAATACAAGTGTCCAATGTAGTTTTGTGTCACTAAAAATATGTAGCAATAAAAGTTAGAAGTAGGTTTTATCCTTCGCATTTAGCCTAAAGTCGGTCGTTTTTGTTTAGATTGGTGGGTATTTTTATATATTTTTCAATAGAAATATTGATATATCAATCATAAAATTTCAAGCACTATCCTATCCTCAATTTTTTAAAAAACTGTGCAACTCTTCGCTAGTTCAAATTGAACTACCCAGGACTCACCACGTGGAGGTGGTTGCACATCGAGTCCCCCCCCCCCGTGCCCTACCCAGTCGCCCAACCAGAGAGCACGATCTTTCTAAGTTTCTAAGCTTTGGATTATTTTTACTAGAGTCAAATAATGGAAAAAACTGGGGTTATGCTCTTTACTGTTTATTGGACTTTATTTTATTACATAGTCATAAGTCAACCTTACTGATGCAAATGTTTCTTTCACGGCCATTTCAGCGCATTGAGTGTAAGTATAGATTTAGAAGCAAGTTCTGCAACTTCGACTTACGAAAATCTTTGTGAGTCATTGGTGCTTAAATTTCTAGCAAGATGGAGGGGTGTTCAGTTACATGTAGATCGTTCCAAAAAATTAAATCTACATATTCAGAAGCTGCAGATTTAACGGCTGGAATTGTAAATTATCTTATTACTGATCGTGTTTTTTCTCTTTTCCAAGTAAAAATAATTCGTTTTATTCAGTTTTTTTATTAGTCTCTGTCATCCGCTTGCACTGATAAAGTTACATTTACAGGCCAAGCTAAATCCTTATTATATTGAACTCATTTATGAACAGTTTTTTTTATATTTTCTTTAGATGAATAAGGAGAAGGTTCTACAGTTTTGCAGAATGTTTAGCTTCATGTAATTGAATGAAACAACATTAACCAACACATAGTTAGTTTTTTTTACGTTTTAAAAGGAGTTTCTGTAGAAAATGCAGCTAGCCGCAGTGCATGAGGAAGCTTTCCATGACATATTTTGCCTGCTGCACTTATAACGGCTTTGCAAGTTACATCATGCTATGGATGGTCTTTAGTTAATTATTTCTTAGATCGGCGAACACTTTTAACAATGCTGAAACCAAAAGGCTGAAATAATATAATTTTCATCGAATTATTTCTCGCCAAAATTTAGCCATCAAGTTTAGGCGATGGCCATCAATCCATCTCGCCAAAGTTTGGCCATCAAACTAAGCCCTTTGGTCCACGTGTATAACCATATATCATTCCAACCAAATACCATCACGGAAGGTTATTTTTGTGCAACTGCAAGGGTCATCCGAGTCTTTCTTCTAATGTGCGTATTACGTCATTGTATGTTTGAATGTTTGTGGGGCATCCATCGCAACTTAATCAAACTCATTCTGACATTGTCTTCAGAAAGTTTTATAAGTGTAATACACATTTCCATATTCGGTTTTCTCAATATGAATCGTGTCATCTAATCTACCGTCGAAATAAAGAGCCAGCAGATTACAATTATCAAGACACTTTTCGTTTTCCACAGTTTATTACCTAGCCACGTTTGCTCTGACCTTACTTTACTTCGGTCATTGACATTTTGTTATTATTTAAAACAATATTATCATAAGAGTAACTACACATAACATCAAGTGACAAAGGAGAGGCTATCATTACTGCAGTGCTATCTGAGACTCTGTATCGTTTCGTAAAAAATTTGGTATTTTGCGTCTGGTATGAGAGTGGGTAATACGAACAAGGGACTTGCAGTGGATTCTCTGAAACAATTGCATATTGCTATTGATTATAACTATTTTGATCAGAAGTTACTTCCTTGGAGTTTTTTACGACATCGCATAAATTGCGTTTTAGTCCATTACATCGTTTATCACATAGTTTA
Source organism: Pyrrhosoma nymphula (assembly GCA_963573305.1). Lineage (NCBI taxonomy): Eukaryota > Metazoa > Arthropoda > Insecta > Odonata > Coenagrionidae > Pyrrhosoma > Pyrrhosoma nymphula. Next base: position 94,622,099 of record OY754332.1, on the reverse strand, counting down.
GCTACTTATTTCATTTTCCAAGGTACCTTTATATATTTTTGAATGAAATAGTGACACGACCCATCAACATTGTCCAAACTGATATTTAATTCTTCAGAAACACTACGCTAACGCATCGGGACTTAATAGTTGTGGTATTATTTAGAATACTTAGAATCTTCGCGTTTACATTCAACTTCATGAAATAGATTGTTTTTTCTAATAACATAATCTGATAAACTAATCTAACAACTATTGTTATTACAGGATTCCCAGCCGAGACAGGGTATTTCACATATTTTCCAGGATTTTGTTAAAGGTGAGTTAACCAGCCTATCCTGACAGTTGAGACGTAGCATAACCGTGAGAAGAAGAATGCGTAATATGAATTTTAATATACATTTCACTACATCCTCCTCCTCCCGGATAGTGCCACTCATTACACAGTTAATAACTGACTCCGTTTTAAATATCAAATATATGATAAAGTTCCTCTAGTTTAATAATAGTTGATGCCAAGAGGTAGTTTGATATGTCAGCATCGGTCCACAGGGTCTGATTTGCGAAGGATAAGCCGAAAAGAATGAAAAATGAGTTTATCGTATTTTTTAAATTTATCATTCTTATGTTTGCCACTCAGGTACATCACTGTGCATCCCTCGTTGATTCCATGAGGCTGTTTAGTAAGTTCACTGTATTCCCGCGATGTCTGAAGTGTGATGGACTTCCCAAGAAGAGGAGGAGGATGAAAAATGTGGTATTAACTAATTACATTTATCATCCCCACCATCTTCTCGGGATGTGCCACACTGATTATACAACGAAATGAAGAACTACCAGATATGAGTTACCAGTAATGAAATAATTAGCATTATGAAATATAATAACATTAATGTATTAGGTAAAAATATTTGTCTTCCGTGCATACATACTCAACTATTCACTCAATGTGCATAAGGTCAAGTGTATCCTTCGATGATTCCACGAGTGTGCTAAGTGAGTAAAAATTAATGCGTGATTGTGGCTAATGTTTGCTGCACGTAAACTAAGGGAAACGATTATTTCACACCCCACAAGTCCCACCCCACCCCACCCGCAAGGGTTTTCTGCTTTAAATAAATATATAAAGCAATAGCCTGTTACATGTATATAAAAAGACTTAAAATGTCTAATGTTCTTTGTACGTATTCCGAATGTAACACTATGTCATAAGTTATCGTAAATTCGGATTAAAAAAGTATTGGCTAGGGAGTATTATGTATAATCGAATACAAGTGTCCAATGTAGTTTTGTATCACTAAAAATATGTAGCAATAAAAGTTAAAAGTAGGTTTTATCCTTCGCGTTTAGCCTAAAGTTGCCGTTTTTGTTTAGATTGGTGGATATTTTTTTATATTTTTCAACAGAAATATTGATATATCATTCATAAAGTTTCAAGCATTATCCTTACTTTTGTAAAACACTGTGCAACTTTTCGCTTGTTCAAATTGAACTACCCAGGACTCACCACGTGGAGGTGGTTGCACATCGAGTCCCCCCCCCGTTCCCTACCCATCCGCTCAACCACCAGAGTACGATCTGTCTAAGTTTCGAAGCCCTGGATATTTTCATTTTTGTCAAATGCTGGGCGAAAACTCGGTTATGCACTTCAGTGTTTATTAAACCTTTTTATTTCATGGCCGCAAGTCAACTTTAAAGATGTAATTACTTCTTTCACGCCTCTTTCAACGCATTTGGTGTGAGTTGGCATTAAATTGGAATAGATTCAGAAGCAATGCTTGCACATTTACGTTCTAGACAACATTTGTGAATCATTTGTTGTTAAATGCCTAGTTGGGGTTGATTACGTTACGTGAAGATCTTGCCAATAAATGAAGTCCATTTGTTCGGAAGTTGCAATTTTTATAAAAGATTTTCAAATCTTCTTATCTCTGCGCTTGTTATAGGTCTCTCTCTCTGGCAAATTGATTCGTTTAATGGCAAGGTTTTTATGTAGTCTCTGTCATCGGCTAGCATTGTTAAGAGTATATTTTCAGGGTGAACGAAGTACTCACTATTCTGGATTACATATATGTACAGTTATTTATTTTCGTAGGATAAATAAGAAGAACAATTTATAGTTTTCCGCTAGTTTTGTGCGTCACTATTTGTTTTAGAATGGTACAACTTAAATAAAAACTTCGTAAATTCTTTGTAATTATCAGTTGAAAATGCGTTGTAAATAGCAACAAGATATTTTTCCTCTGCTCTTAATTCGATTAATACTCGGTGGATGAATATTATTTGGAGAGGTAAACGTTAGGTAGTCATAAACATAAACGTAGAATATTTAATTCCCGCAACTCATTTTACGTTAATAATCCCACCAAGATTAACCTCTTACATTGATTTTGGAACTAATTTTGACTTTTTTTTATGGTGACTGAATATGAGAGAAAAAGTAAATACTATAGTTTATGCTAATGCCATTTTATTCTATTGGTCTAGCCAACTAGTGCTTAAAAGTGCGAGGGTCTAAATCTTTGATGAAAAAAGTCTTCTTGTTATACGTTTTCTCTTGTCAGTATATAACAGGGCTTAGAATTTCTCCTACATCTTCCTTTAGCAAAGCACAAGTGATAAATCAATCTTTGAAGCTCTTTTATAATTTTTAAAACAGAAACATTAGCATATATTTACTATTACAAATTAAATAAATAAGTGGGTTGCCTCAGGCGTCCCTAGCACAGTTAGCGAGGGCTGCTTTTTAGTTTATCATTATCGAAGGAAATAGCAAAGCACTTGTTGTACTTAACAAATCATCATTATTATTATAACTATAAATAGATTTGTTTGCGTGAGGGCAGGGACTGAAAGAAAATCCTTATTCTAACAAAATTCTAAAATACACATTTAATATACCCTAGTCTCTAGATTAATTTAAGCACAGTATGTTTCAACTAGAATTTACATCATTGTACATTTCTTAAAATGGGTAACCGAATATTCAGCAGTGTGTTTAAGGTGGTTTGAGAGAGATAATTCCCTAGTCATAATGGTGACCATATTCGAATATTATTTTTTTTTCAGCGTCGGCAGGAAATGCGAAATTAATATTCTAGTACTAATGGCGCAAATATATAGATATATATGACCAAAATACTCAGTAATTAAATAAATAAATTACTTAAGTCTCTTAGTTGACTCATTTTTTCACGTTCTCTTGCTTGACTCATTTTTTCACGCTGTACCTCTGAAAACCTTCATAACAGCAGTTTCTGTAAAAATAACTTCGGTGAGTGATAGATTACTTTTTATAAATTGCTGAGAAAACATGCAAACTATACACTGTTAGTTTTTTGATTAAATCTAGGTGATAGAAGATGCTATTTTTTTTTTAACATTCTCCCTCTGGAGCGCACAGCCGTATTCTATCCCATGTAAAACAGCTTGTATTTTTATGAAAAATTGCTCGAAAAGTAGCTCCGCAAGGGGTAGATTTTTTGATACAATTGTAAAAATGTGAGTTTTTTCTTTAACATGAAGCAAAATTCATCTAATTATAGGTGAGGCGATTTTTAGCTCAAACTACTTTCAACCTGCTAATGTATAAAGATGAAATAACTATTTTGTTAGGTAAAATCTCTTATTATAAAGTTAACCTATCCATGAGTGCAGCTATATTGTTGGGTACGAAAAGAAATAGACAATCCTTTATATAAAAAAGAAAGTTTGTTTCGTTCGTGTTCTATGCACGCCAATACCATACATCCGATTGCGATGGAACCTTGGTAAGTTGATGCACACGTGCCCATAAAGGTTTCTGAATTGTAAAAAAGGCAATTTTTGGCGTTGTTTTTACCCCAATATTGTTATTATTTACTCCCATAAGAAAAGAATTGAATACGGTGAAGGTATTTCTTTAATTGCTTTTTAAATATTCCAGCACTCAAGATATTGGATAGAAATTTGTCACAATAGAATTGCGTTTTTATCTTGAAATTCATCTATTCCTTGGCAACCAGGCGGTAATATCCCATTCAATAGCGATTTCATGAATGACTATTCACTCCTGTAGCATTGAAATGCCAGGTTCAGTGTTTATTATTTTGATAGCTGTAGTCAAACGACTAGAGTTCGGCTTGCCTTCTCAATGACCATCAACAAGGCAAAAGGTCATTACAGAAACCGCGAAAACGAATAAATGTACTCTTCGTATTGGAAGTATATCTTATCATCCTCACCTTCCCTGGCAGTAACTCTCAACGTTACGCCACTCATTATTTAGTCGACACAGAGTTATCGACGCTTTATATTGACCCCAATGTAGACACATCATCAATAAAGAAATGGAAGGCCAACTTAAATGACTGAATGGCAATTTTGCTCACATGGCGAAGAAGTCGATAGATTTAGTTTAAGCTTTAGTAATTATTGAACAAGCTGGGATAATGCGGGGAACAACTACGTACCCTACACTTAGGGGTACGCAGCAACAAAGTCGTGGCCTTTTATTCAAATTAAATATGTTTTCCCAAAATGTTTAAAAGGATACTTCGTTCATTAGACCTTCATGAAATAGCTAATGTTATTGCTTAAACATTTGGTTATTTACAATGAACCTTTTTCTGTTTGTAAATAGTCTTAATTATTGAGTTTTTAAATATTTAGATGATCATATTCAACCATCTTCTCTATACTCTTCTATTTGGCTTGTGTCCATGCATGAAATATTATAGGTTAGTGTTTATGGTAGTAGTTGTGTGGCATTTTGTGGCACATAACTACTTTGAACTTCCATATAGGTATACTGTTTCGTGAAACCTGGTATGGTACGAAGTGGCTAAGTTAATTTTATTTAAAGAACATTGACCAAATCAAACCACATCTGTGCATCCGATACATGTGTTTACTTAATATATTACTAAAAACCGAGATAGGCTGCAGGGTTCGTCAATTTGTCTTCTTAAATTGAAGCTACTGTAAATAAGGGGTAGTTATGCAGCATTAATAAAAACATTTAAAACATTCAAACGTTTGGGTTTATTAAATAAAAAATATAATTTTTTTCTTTGAATAGAGTTATGAACGGAAAATAATTGTAACGAAACCGATGGAAGCACTAGAAAATACAGCCGCTTGAGACTGTGAGATGAAAGATTAGGCTTTAATTGATTCATTACATATGTAAGTATGTTAGGTTTCAATAAAACTCGGAAGATGTTAATTTTATGCATCACTATATCTTAAGAACTGATAGAAGGGCCAAAATGAGAGAAATTCCTAAGAAAAAAAAGAGATAAATGAGTGATGAAAAATAAAATGTTACCTTGGCGACATTTATTTTCTGGTTTCGAAAATTTTCCATTTAGAAGTGTTCCGCGTTGGTGGTGGAGACCGAAAGGAGCCTTAGTTCAATTAAGGTCAGTCGGCTAAAGTCACGATCCTGGAGAATGGTGACACAATGCTCAATCCACTTGGTAGTTCAGGTAGTTGTGCAGATAGATCTGAAGATTCTCTTCATGAAGTGTCAACTTTTCGAGCGAACTGAGATAACCTCCAAAGTGTTTGTAATTGAAACATAATTACAAACAGGCTCTGAAGGTTTACCCAGGCCGTGAGACTCCGTAGACCATGAAGAAAGCTGGTGGTTATCAAGAGCAGGGTGGTTGAAAGTGATGTTTATATTCTTGATGTGTGATGAGTTTCACCGCGGCCGTCGATGAGAAATAATCAGCCCCAGTTGATCGAAGTAGTTTGGCATAACCAAGGAGAGGAGTGAAGACTGAGATGATTTGTATTATTCACACCTCACACCCTCCTCCTCTCCCCTGGTGGTACCAATCAAAGATGCACCACTGAAAAGAGGATAGATAAAGACAAGTTTGATATATTTTATTTTGTAAAACTATTGATTGTCCACCCAATGAACGCCCAAAAGGGGAATATAGAGGACAGAAGAGAGATCTGACAACAAACTCCTGGGATGTGTTTTGGGTTGTTAGCAGGTAAACATTCTAAAAGTACCCGGATTTACGACGTGTGCGGGAGGGGGGAGGAAGGGGGCGGGGGAGGGTAGAATGTCCCTTTTTTTTATTTCGCTTATATCATGAAAACGGTACGTGGTGACGAAAATGTTACATATTATTAAATTATAGCTGATATAATCTTCTACAAAATATTTTCTTATACATTTATTTCTGTTCCTTATAGTTATCAATATTAATTTTACAACGATAAAATATTTATCAATCGATATGTATACAGCTTACAATCCATCCATCGATATGTAAACAGCTTAAAGTTTTAGTCCATTACATCGTTTTTCCCATAGTTTAGCTACTTGTTTCATTTTCCAAGGTACCTTTATTTATTTTTTAATGAAATGTTGAGACGACCCATCAACATTGTCCAAAATGATATTATATTCTTTAAAACATTACGCTAACGCATTGGGACTTATTAGTTGTGGCATTATTTAGAATACTTAGAATCTTTGCGTTTACATTCATTTTCATAAAATAGATTGTTTTTTCTAATAACGTAATCTGATAAACTAATCTAACAACTAATCTTATTACAGGATTCCCAGCCGAGACAGTGTATTTCACATATTTTCCAGGATTATGTTAAAGGTGAGTTAAGCAGCCTATCATGACAGTTGAGACGTAGCATAACCGTGAAAAAAAGTATGCGTGGTATGAATTTTAATATACATTTCACTACATCCTCCTCCTCCTGGATAGTGCCACTCATTATACAGTTTATAACTGACTCCGTTTTAAATAACAAATATATGATAAAAATCCTCCAGTTTAATAATAGTTGATGCCAAGAGGTAGTTTGATAAGTCAGCATCGGTACACAGCGTCCGATGTGCGAAGGCAAAGCAGAAAAGAATGAAAAATGAGTTTATCGTATTTTTTTAATTTATCATCCTTATGTTTGCCACTCAGGTACATCACTGTGCATCCCTCGTTGATTCCATGTGGCTGTATATTAAGTTCGTTGTATTCCCGCGATGTCTGAAGTGTGATGGACTTCCCAAGAAGAGGAGGAGGATGAAAAATGTGGTATTAGCTAATTACATTTATCATCCCCACCATCTTCTCGGGATATGCCACACTGATTATAAAACGAAATGAAGAACTACCAGATATGAGTTACCAGTAATGAAATAATTAGCATTATGGATTATAATAACATTAATGTATTAGGTAAAAATATTTGTCTTTCGTTCAAACATACTCAACTATTTACTCAATGTGCATAAGGTCAAGTGTATCCTTCGATGATTCCAAGAGTGTGCTAAGTGAGTAAATATTAATGCGTGATTGTGGCTAATGTTTGCTGCACGTAAACTAAGGGAAACGATTATTTCACACCCCACCAGTCCCACCCCACCCGCAAGGGTTTTCTGCTTTAAAGAAATATGTAAAGCAATAGCCTGTTACATGTATATAAAAAGACTTATAATGTCTAATGTTCTTTGTACGTATCCCAAATGTAACACTATGTCATAAGTTATCGTAAATCGGATTAAAAAAGGATTAGCTAAGGAGTATTATGCATAATCGAATACAAGTGTCCAATGTAGTTTTGTATCACTAAAAATATGTAGCAATAAAAGTAAGAAGTAGGTTTTATCCTTCGCGTTTAGCCTAAAGTCTTTCGTTTTTATTTAGATTGGTGGATATTTTTATATATTTTTCAACAGATATTTGTATAATTCACTCATAAAATTTCAAGCATGGTCCTTACTTTTGTAAAACACTGTGCAACTCTTCGCTAGTTCCTAGTGAACTACCCAGGACTCACCACGTGGAGGTGGTTGCACATCGAGTCCCCCCCCCCGTGCCCTACCCATCCTCTCAACCACGAGAGTACGATCTGTCAAGTTGTGGAAGTTAAGTTTCGAACTCCTGGATATTTTCATTTGTGTCAAATGCTGGACGAACACAGCGGGTATGCACTTCAGTGTTTATTAAACCTTTTTATTTCATGGCCGCAAGTCAACTTTAAAGATGCAATTACTTCTTTCACGCCTCTTTCAACGCATTTCGTGTGAGTTGGCATTAAATTGGAATAGATTCAGAAACAATGCTTGGTCATTTACGTTCTAGACAACATTTGTGAATCATTTGTTATTAAATACCTAGTTGGGGTTGGTTAAGTTACATGGAGATCTTGCCAATAAATAAAGTCCATTTGTTCAGAAGTTGCAAATTTTATAAAAGATTTTTTAATCTTCTTATCCCTGCGCTTGTTATAGGTCTCTCTCTCTGGCAAATATGATTCGTTTAATGGCAAGATTTTTATGTAGTCTCTGTCATCGGCTAGTATTGTTAAGAGTATATTTTCAGGGGAAACGGAGTACTCATTATCCTGGAATACATATATGTACAGTTATTTATTTTCGTAGGATAAATAAGAAGAACAATTTATAGTTTTCCGCCAGTTTTGTGCGTCACTATTTGTTTTAGAATGGCACAACTCAAACAAAAACTTCGTAAATTCTTTGTAATTATCAGTTGAAACTGCGTTGTAAATAGCAACAAGATATTTTTTACGATCTTTCTTCCCTATTTTGTCGCTTCTGCCGACAAGCAGTAACTATCATATTTACTCTGACTAAACTGGGAGAATTTAAACCGATAATAATAATGCCATAAATATTTGAAGACCACACGTTACATTTTGCATGGTTACAAAAATTTTTCATGTTCAGCATAAAGAAGATATGTCCAATAACTCATATATACAATTATTTATACCATTTTAGCATAATTAACAGGGGTAACTGTCTACGCAATTCTATTACTTTACATTTTAGAAGTTGTTCATCAATTGGGATAAAAGCGAAAATTTGTCGGAAAAATTCTATATTATATTACGTATGAGCAGTTATTCAACACAAAATTCGGTGCAACACGATATAATGCATTCTAAAAATGTTACTAGGATTAATGTTTTCTAATTAACATGACATATTTTTCATTGAAAATCATGCTTTACATTTAACTTAACCGCCTTTTTCACATACTTCACGAGGGCGATTACTGCAACCTTTTACATGACAACTGCATGTGTATACTTCACCAGGAGGATGTTGGATTATTGTTAATAAGCAGTAGGGTAGCGATGTTGAATGGCACAACTGAGGTAGTGAAAAAAGATATCTTGAAATTTCACGTTACAAACACTTCTTTTTCTCTGCCGTCTACCTGACAGTACTGTTTCATACATTAAAATTGAAATGTTAATCTTCAAATAGATTATTACATGTACAGAGAAATATATACCTTTGAAAGTGACTTCTTTATTGCAGATGAGTGATGAGTTCTCCGCGGCCGTCGATTATCCTTCATCAGCACAGGTTGATCGGGGTAGTTTGGCATAACCGTGAAAAAGAGGCGGGGGTATAGTGGTTAGTTCATATAATTCACACTATACACCCTCCTCTCTTACTTGGTAGTACCAATGGAAGTTGCACCACTGAAAAGGAGATAGTTAAGTAGAAATTTGATACATTTCATGTCGTATCATTTTTAAAGAAGCATAATATGTTTCCATTGACAAATTTCTAGGAATGTATTGATTGCTTGATGCTCGAGAACACAGATAAAAACTATTTATGAACACTTCTATTTTTCTTCCGTAAGGCGTTTTCCATGAATGAGGTGGTCCACATCATCGCTAAGTAGAGAGCAGTCACCTCAAATCGTGGGTCAAAGTACTATATATTTCACCTCCTAGGCATTGAAATGTCGTAAGTTTAATGCACCATTTTGAACTAAATAATTCAAGTGAAGACTTTGCAGGAAGTGAATACTTCATTAATTCAATTAGAAATCTTAAAATTAAGTTATCCTGAACTTCCCAGGCAGGATCATTCAAAGCATCAACACCGAATAAACTGTTTTCACCCTAAGCCTTGAAATGTCTAATGTGTAAAACTAAATGAACTAAATTACTAATGCAAAGACTTTGGAGGATGTGAGTACTTCATTAATTCAATTAGTTATCTTAAAATTAAGCGATTATTCCCATTCCAGCCAGGACCATTCAAAGCCAAAACACAGAATAAAATAAAAGTTATTTAAGAAATCCATTCAAAAGTTATCATAAAACATCCTGGAAGATCAATGGACAAGTGCTAATTTTCTTTTTAAAGCGCTGCACACTTCAGCTACTTGAAAGAAAGCATATATACTTGAATTAAACAAAAAAAAATTCGAGGTATAAGTTGAAAAATTTTCAAATTAAGAAGCGAAAAGGGGCAATGTCAAATGCTAAAAGCAAAATTAATTGAGCATTTAAATTCCGTCAAATCATTTTACGTTATATAGTTCCAGCAAGAATGGCTTCGTCTTCCTCCTTTCCTCGTTTCCTCTATCAATTTCGATGTGTACTTTGACCCGATATGTGGCAACAAAAATTAAAACAAAACGTAATACTTATAGTTTACTTTTACTTACTTATATTGACTTAAACAGAGACAAAAAGCAACACCTGTAGTTTACAAAAGTATGCTTTCCTACAATGGTATATATTTGTGCTAGTAAATTAGCCTTCAGAAGCATAATGTTCTATATATTTCACAAATTAATATTTACTATTACAAATTTTCTTTTGAGATACGTAACCGGTCAAAGAAAATAACCTACCACTGACGTTAGGAGAACATGAACGATGATGAAACCGTTAAGCTCATAGATACATTTTTTAAATTCTCACATTAGAAACTATTTGTTATAGAAAAAAAAAAAATTTCTGTTGCCCCCAAGCAGTGCTACCCCCTTAACCAATTTGGGAGGACCGCTATATTCCACTAAACTCCACCATTATTAAAATGGATGGCCAACCGTCTTCTTGTACTCTATACGGTGACTAACCTTCGAAGATATTAAAAAAAAATATTTGGCTATTTCCATGAAATGCTTTTATGATGCTTATTATTTTTATAGTAGATTTATATTTTTAAAAAATTTGCTTGGCATTAAATATATCTCTAAATTCTGTTTAAATTTTTGTAATGAATAACTACTGGGACTTAATAAAACATAAATTTTTTAATTTTTTTTAAAGTGATTTTTAGCCCTCGCGTTAGGCCTATAGCTATGCACCTACTTTATTGAAATGCTGTGCAACTCTTCGCTAGTTCCTAGTGAACTACCCAGGACTCACCACGTGGAGGTGGTTGCACATCGAGTCCCCCCCCGTGCCCTACCCATCCTCCCAACCACGAGAGCACGATATATAAGATTCAAAGATTTGAAAAATTTCATTTCGTATTCAAAACTTAACGCATACTGCAATTATGTTTTTTGGTTATTATTAAAGTTTAACTCTTTAATTGATCATAAACAAACTAGTAACATGCATTTACTTCTTTCTATACTATTGAAGGACCATTACAGATGGTCTTCTACTTTTGTCTATAAAACGTAAAGTTTAATTGTACGGCGGTAAAAAAGAGAAATACATTTGTTTAAAATGCAAGTAGTAAAGTTATTAGCTGAGTACGAAAAAACGTGTTTCACGTATTGTTCCTTATGAATGTGACCCTTCTAGTCTATTTTGCATATCATAAGAAGCCTAAGTACAACACTTTTTGGAGGAAGTGTAACCATCTGGTATTCCGAGAGTGTTGAAGTTGAATGAGTTTTATAATCACTAATTGATTTATTTTCAATCGAAGGAACATCATGTATTAAAAACTAGATCAACGCATGACGAGTGCGAAAAATATAAATACATAATAAATATTAAAACCTGATTTTCCATCAAGTTATTTGGTATCTAAGATAAAATATGGTATAAAAGCAAAGCGATTTAAAATTGAAAATCATGCTTTACATTTCACCGCTGTTTCACATACTTCACGAGGGCGATTACTGCAAACTTTCACATGAAAACTGCATGTGAATACTTCACCAGGAGGATGTTGGATTATTGTTAATAAGCAGTAGGGTAGCGATGTTGAATGGCACAACTGAGGTAGTGAAAAAAGATATCTTGAAATTTCACGTTACAAACACTTCTTTTTCTCTGCCGTCTACCTGACAGTACTGTTTCATACATTAAAATTGAAATGTTAATCTTCAAATAGATTATTACATGTACAGAGAAATATATACCTTTGAAAGTGACTTCTTTATTGCAGATGAGTGATGAGTTCTCCGCGGCCGTCGATTATCCTTCATCAGCACAGGTTGATCGGGGTAGTTTGGCATAACCGTGAAAAAGAGGCGGGGGTATAGTGGTTAGTTCATATAATTCACACTATACACCCTCCTCTCTTACTTGGTAGTACCAATGGAAGTTGCACCACTGAAAAGGAGATAGTTAAGTAGAAATTTGATACATTTCATGTCGTATCATTTTTAAAGAAGCATAATATGTTTCCATTGACAAATTTCTAGGAATGTATTGATTGCTTGATGCTCGAGAACACAGATAAAAACTATTTATGAACACTTCTATTTTTCTTCCGTAAGGCGTTTTCCATGAATGAGGTGGTCCACATCATCGCTAAGTAGAGAGCAGTCACCTCAAATCGTGGGTCAAAGTACTATATATTTCACCTCCTAGGCATTGAAATGTCGTAAGTTTAATGCACCATTTTGAACTAAATAATTCAAGTGAAGACTTTGCAGGAAGTGAATACTTCATTAATTCAATTAGAAATCTTAAAATTAAGTTATCCTGAACTTCCCAGGCAGGATCATTCAAAGCATCAACACCGAATAAACTGTTTTCACCCTAAGCCTTGAAATGTCTAATGTGTAAAACTAAATGAACTAAATTACTAATGCAAAGACTTTGGAGGATGTGAGTACTTCATTAATTCAATTAGTTATCTTAAAATTAAGCGATTATTCCCATTCCAGCCAGGACCATTCAAAGCCAAAACACAGAATAAAATAAAAGTTATTTAAGAAATCCATTCAAAAGTTATCATAAAACATCCTGGAAGATCAATGGACAAGTGCTAATTTTCTTTTTAAAGCGCTGCACACTTCAGCTACTTGAAAGAAAGCATATATACTTGAATTAAACAAAAAAAAATTCGAGGTATAAGTTGAAAAATTTTCAAATTAAGAAGCGAAAAGGGGCAATGTCAAATGCTAAAAGCAAAATTAATTGAGCATTTAAATTCCGTCAAATCATTTTACGTTATATAGTTCCAGCAAGAATGGCTTCGTCTTCCTCCTTTCCTCGTTTCCTCTATCAATTTCGATGTGTACTTTGACCCGATATGTGGCAACAAAAATTAAAACAAAACGTAATACTTATAGTTTACTTTTACTTACTTATATTGACTTAAACAGAGACAAAAAGCAACACCTGTAGTTTACAAAAGTATGCTTTCCTACAATGGTATATATTTGTGCTAGTAAATTAGCCTTCAGAAGCATAATGTTCTATATATTTCACAAATTAATATTTACTATTACAAATTTTCTTTTGAGATACGTAACCGGTCAAAGAAAATAACCTACCACTGACGTTAGGAGAACATGAACGATGATGAAACCGTTAAGCTCATAGATACATTTTTTAAATTCTCACATTAGAAACTATTTGTTATAGAAAAAAAAAAAATTTCTGTTGCCCCCAAGCAGTGCTACCCCCTTAACCAATTTGGGAGGACCGCTATATTCCACTAAACTCCACCATTATTAAAATGGATGGCCAACCGTCTTCTTGTACTCTATACGGTGACTAACCTTCGAAGATATTAAAAAAAAATATTTGGCTATTTCCATGAAATGCTTTTATGATGCTTATTATTTTTATAGTAGATTTATATTTTTAAAAAATTTGCTTGGCATTAAATATATCTCTAAATTCTGTTTAAATTTTTGTAATGAATAACTACTGGGACTTAATAAAACATAAATTTTTTAATTTTTTTTAAAGTGATTTTTAGCCCTCGCGTTAGGCCTATAGCTATGCACCTACTTTATTGAAATGCTGTGCAACTCTTCGCTAGTTCCTAGTGAACTACCCAGGACTCACCACGTGGAGGTGGTTGCACATCGAGTCCCCCCCCGTGCCCTACCCATCCTCCCAACCACGAGAGCACGATATATAAGATTCAAAGATTTGAAAAATTTCATTTCGTATTCAAAACTTAACGCATACTGCAATTATGTTTTTTGGTTATTATTAAAGTTTAACTCTTTAATTGATCATAAACAAACTAGTAACATGCATTTACTTCTTTCTATACTATTGAAGGACCATTACAGATGGTCTTCTACTTTTGTCTATAAAACGTAAAGTTTAATTGTACGGCGGTAAAAAAGAGAAATACATTTGTTTAAAATGCAAGTAGTAAAGTTATTAGCTGAGTACGAAAAAACGTGTTTCACGTATTGTTCCTTATGAATGTGACCCTTCTAGTCTATTTTGCATATCATAAGAAGCCTAAGTACAACACTTTTTGGAGGAAGTGTAACCATCTGGTATTCCGAGAGTGTTGAAGTTGAATGAGTTTTATAATCACTAATTGATTTATTTTCAATCGAAGGAACATCATGTATTAAAAACTAGATCAACGCATGACGAGTGCGAAAAATATAAATACATAATAAATATTAAAACCTGATTTTCCATCAAGTTATTTGGTATCTAAGATAAAATATGGTATAAAAGCAAAGCGATTTAAAATTGAAAATCATGCTTTACATTTCACCGCTGTTTCACATACTTCACGAGGGCGATTACTGCAAACTTTCACATGAAAACTGCATGTGAATACTTCACCAGGAGGATGTTGGATTATTGATAATTAGCAGTAGGGTAGCGATGTTGAATGGCAAAGTTGAGGATGTGAAAAAAGAAATTTGGAAATTTCACATCATTCACGATTCTTCCGAAGCTGCCATTTAAATCGACATAATTTATAAGAGGATAGTTAAGAACAAGTTACATGCATTTTCTCTTTCAATAATTCAACAATCATAATTACTTCCGTCGTCTTCCACGAAAAGTTATGCCATCATCCCTTTCTTACTATGTTGAGCCACTTAAAGCAACTCCACTGAAAAAATATAGCTAGAAACAAAAATGTAACCTAGATGAAACTTTATTTAATGCGAAATTATGCGAGGATCATAAGATCTGATTTTTCCAAATTATCCCTGAAGAGTGCTCTCACTTTGAGCGGTGGAAACGAATCAAATGTCATTGATTAAATAAATATTTGCAGTACATACGCATTTTCTCTTCTTTTTGCTACTGCACAGTGCATATCAAGGATATGTCACCAAATTATATAGGAGTACGATAGTTTTTCTTGAGCACTACTGCAAGCGTATTGATAGAATAAATTACATTAAAGAGTTTAGGCCTCTCTAAATTCTAGAGAAAACATAAGAGATTAAGATAAAAAGTTTAAATTTCAATATTATTGGTTTAAAATTCCTCTTTCGATACACCATTCGTGAGCATATATAAAAAACAAGGGTTCCCCAAAATACTCGATACAATGTAAATCACGTCTTTACTTTATTCCCACCTATGTTTATTGTTTTTCTTACAACCCATTTAAGTGGAATTATCCCTTATGAATACACTCCTATGTTACATATCTACGCTCAATAAAATTTAATGTTTAATCATATTTAGTAATAATTTATCAAGTTAGATCCAACCAATCTCTAATATGCAATCCGCGTAAAAGTTCAGGCAGCAGAGCAGACGGCTTGGTCGATTTTCTCTCATGAACTTCGAATATTTTCCCGCGAACCAAGAACAACTCCAATGGGTATTTGAGTGAATCACAAAACAAAGACGCCGATGGAGCTGTTCCCGGGCCGCTAGAATCTGTCCTTGTCCATGGCAGGCTGGCAGAAGATCACGTGAAGATTTTCATTCATGATTAATGATGAATTCCCTGCAACTATAATTGAGCATTAATAAGCTCCAGTTGGCCGATGTAGATTGGAAAAACTAAGGATGAGAGAAGATGGCGAAATAAGTATTTGGCATTATTTACAATTCACACTCATAAATCGTAGTCGTACCAGTGAAAATTACAACAATGAAAAAGGATATAGTTATAAGAGTAAGTTTGATATATTCTGAATTTTAAACCTGTGCAGAGTCATAATGTCTTTTCTTTCGATGTTTTTCACGAGAAGTGTTTGTGCTTGATGGTTGGGACAAAACACAAAATTCATATTTTTAAGTTATTTTATTTGACTCTTGTTCTGCTCTAACTTCCATTTGACATGCTTTACATGTGAACATTTAAACAATTGAGAAGGGCTCATGAAATATCATGAAATTCGTCATCCCCAAGCTGAGAGTTTTTACCACAAATATTATTATAAAAATAATCTTCAATTCCATAGTACATGCATTTGGGTGAGTCGTCCCGTTTTATACACCATATTGAACAATAACTTATTCATTAATAGAATTGGAGCTAGTGAATTTTAAATTAATACCATGAGGATGCTGACTGAGCGTGAATCTGCCATTGGTGACCGACGTGTGTTGTCCTAACCGTGAAGAGGAGGTAGTGGTGATGCGAGTTTCAAAATGACTAACACTTCATCAGATCCTCCTTTTCCCCGGGCAGGACAATTCAAATCTGGACCGCTGAAAAATAAATAGTTATAAAGGCGCAGCATGTGCACATTATGATTCAAATTAAACGAAGATCAAAATAAATGACCAAATATTCAGTTTGAAGTAACGTTCTCTCTAGCATCTGAAACGGAAAGAACTTTAGCCATTAATTAAAAAACTAGTGTGGAGGGCAAGTTATGTTATCTGTAAAAGGAAGACTTATAAACGTTTTTGCGTTATTCCATTTCTTTTGATAAAACCATGGAATTTTGACTACCGAAAAGGGGATAGTTAAGAACAAGTGTAAAAAAAATTAGGTAAAAGTATAAAGAATTTTAGTCTGCTCTTTCGATGTTTTTCAGGGAATGTGTTGATTGCTTGATGCACGGGAACACAGAAATATTCGCGTTACAAAAACTTCTCTTTCTTTCCGTGTGCATGTCACTACCATTTCATGCTTTACAATGAAAAAGTAAATTATTAAATAAGGTATAACTTTTTTAAAGATAATACTTTCCTAAGAAAGTGGCATTTTGAAAGTCAAATGGGTGTTGACATCTCCGCGGCCGTCGAACAGCATTAATCAGCCCCGGTTGATCGATTTAGTTAAACATAACCCAGAAGAGGAGGAGGGGGTAGATTGATCTGTTTGTATCATTTTACAATTAACACCCTCCTCTCCCTTGGTTGTACCAATGACAGCTGCACTACTGATAAGAAGGTAGTAAAAACATCTTTGATATATTTTATATCGAAAATCATTTAAATAATCCTAAAGACTGTTCTTCCAACAATACTTACAGAAATTGCTGATTGCGTGATGCTTGGGAAATCAAGAACCTCATGATAAATACACTTCTCTTACTTTCCAGTATAACTGAGTAATCTGCAACCGTCTATAATCATTGATCAGCCCCAGTTGATCGAGGTAGGCTGGTATAACCAAGAAGAGGAAGATGGGGTAAAGTGATTTGTTTGTATAATTCACACTTGACGCCATCCTCCTATCCCTTGGTAGTACCAATGAAAGCTGCGTCACTGAAAGTAGGAAAGAAAAGGACAAGCTTGATATATTTCACATTTTCAAATTTTTAAAGATTCCTTATTAAAATGTTTTTCATGGATAAACTAGTTCCTTGATGCACAGGGACATGGAAAAGCTCGCGTAACAAACACTTCTCTTCCTCATCCGTCTACTTTAGAGTACCATTTCATGTATTAAAACTTGAAATGTCAATCATTAACAAGGACATTACCTGTACGAAGAAAATATTCTCCTCAGAAATTGACTTTTTTATTCCAGATGAGTTATTAGGTCTCCGCGGCCGTCGATACTCATTAATCAGCCCCAGTTGATCGAGGTAGGTTGGCATAACCGAGAAAAGGAGAAGGGCGTAAAGTAAAGTGTGTATTATTTTCCTTAACACCCTCCTCCTCTTCCTTGGTAATACTAATGAAAGGTGCAATACTGGAAAGAGGATAGTTATGACCAAGTTGGTTATATTGAAAGTGTAATATATTAAAGGTGAATGGGAAAGTCTGCTCTTCCAACGTTCATTAAGGAAAATGTAGAATGATAGATGCATGGAAATTTGCGTTAAAAAACACTTCTTTTTCTCTACCATGTTTCATGCATTGTACTGTTTCATGCATTAAAATTTAAAACGTTAATCATTAAGAAAATCATTACATGTACAATGAAAATAAATACCTTAGAAAGTGACTTTTTTATTGCATATGAGTGATGAGTTCTCCTAAGCTGTCGATATTCATTTATCAGCCACAGTTGATCGAGGTAGGTGGGTATAAGCAGGCAGAGGGAAGAAGTGGTAAGTGATTATTTTTATGATTCACACATTACACCCTCCTCCCCTCTAATGGTAGTACCAAAAAAGCTGGACTACTGAAAAAAATGATAGTTACGAACATGTTTGATACACTTTATACTGTAAGTGTATTGGGGAATCATAACATTTGGTCTTCGGAATTCTTTTACAAAAAGATCTGATTGCATTATGCACGAGAAACACAGAAGAACATGCGTTGCAAACGCTACTCTTTCTCTTTTTTGTTCATTAAGGAAAGTGTAGAATGTTAGATGCATGGACACATACGTTACAAACAATTCTTTTTCTCTACCGTCTACCTCACAGTTTGTTTCATACATTAAAAATCGAAATTTTAATCTTTAAGTAGATCATTAAATGTACAAAGGAATATATACACTTGAAAGTGACTTTTTTGTTGCAGATGAGTGATGAGTTCTCCGCGGCCGTCGATTAGCATTCATCAGACAAGGTTGATCGGGTTAGTTTGGCATAACCGAGAAAAAGAGGCGGGGGTATAGTGGTTAGTTCGTATAATTCACACTATACACCCTCCTCTCTTACTTGTTAGTACCAATGGAAGTTGCACCACTGAAAAGAAGATTGTTAGGTACAAATTTGATATATTTAATGTTGTAACGTTTTTAAAGAAGCATAATATGTTCCCATTGACACATTTCTAGGAATGTATTGATTGCTTGATGCTCGAGAACACAGATAAAAACGCATTATAAACACTTCTATTTTTCTTCCGTCAGGCGTTTTCCATGAATGGGGTGGTCCACATCATCGCTAGGTAGAAAGCCGTCACCTCAAATCGTGGGTGAAAATACTATATATTTCACCTCCTAGGCATTGAAATGTCGTAAATTTAATGCACCATTTTGAACTAAATAATTCAACTGAAGACTTTGCAGGAAGTGCATACTTCATTGATTCAATTAGAAATCTTAAAATTAAGTTATCCTCCACTTCCCAGGAAGGATCATTCAAAGCATCAACACCGAATAAACTGTTTTCACCCTAAGACTTGAAATGTCATAATATGTAAAAATAAATGAACTAAATTTCTTATGCAAAGACTTTGGAGGAAGTGAATACTTCATTAATTCAATTAGATATTTTAAAATAAGCGGTTCTCCCCTTTTCAGCCATGACCATTTAAAGCTACAAAACAGAATAAAATAATAGTTTTGTAAGAAATCCATTAATAAGTTATCAAAAAACATCCTGGAAGATCAATGGACAATTGCTAAGTTTCTTTTTAAAGCGCTGCAAACTTCAGCTCCTTGAAAGAAAGTATATGTATTTGAATTAAACAAAAAATTAGTGCGAGGTATAAGTTGAAAAATTTTTTTAAAATTAAGAAGCGAAAAGGGGCAATGTCAAATGCTAAGTGCAAAATTAATTGAGCATTTAAATTCCGTCAAATCATATTACGTTATATAGTTCCAGCAAGAATGGCTTCGTCTTCCTCCTTGGCTGCCTCCTCCATTCTTTAATCAATTTCGATGTGTACTTTGACCCGATATGTGGCAACCAAAATTAAAACAAAACGCAATACTTATAGTTTACTTTTACTTACTTATACCGACTTTTACTGAGACAAAAAGCAACACATGTAGTTTACAATAGTGTGCTTTCCTACAATGGTCTATTATTGTGCTAGTAAATTAGCCTTCAGAAGCATAATGTTCTCTATATTTCACAAATTAATATTTACTATTTCAAATTTTCTCTTGAGATACGTAACAGGTCAAAGAAAATAACCTACCACTGACGTTAGGAGAACATGAACGATGATGAAACCCTTAAACTCATAGATACATTTTTTAAATTCTCACATTAGAAACTATTTGTTATAAAAAAATAAAATTTCGGTTGTCCCCAAGCAGTGCTACCCCTCTTAATAATTTGGGAGGACCGCTATATTCTACTAAACTCCGCCATTATTAAAATGGATGGCCAACCGTCTTCTTGTACTCTATACGGGGACTAACCTTCAACGATATTAAAAACAAAATATTTTAATAATTTCCATGAAATGCTTTTATGCTTATAATTTTAAAGTAGATTTATATTTTTAAAAGGTTTGCTTGGCATTAAAGATATCTCTTAATTTTGTTTAAATTTTTGTAATGAATAACTACTGGGACTTAATAAAACAGAAATTTTTAATGTTTTTTAAAGTGATTTTTAACCCGCGCGTTAGGCCTATAGCAATGTACCTACTTTATTGAAATGCTGTGCAACTCTTCGCTAGTTCCTAGTGAACTACCCAGGACTCACCACGTGGAGGTGGTTGCACATCGAGTCCCCCCCCGTGCCCTCCCAACCACGAGAGCACGATATATAAGATTCAAAGATTTGAATTATTTCATTTCGTATTCAAAACTTAACGAGTACTGCAATTATGTATTTTGGTTATTATTAAAGTTTAACACTTTAATTAGTCAAAAACCAACATGGAACATGCATTTACTTAATTCTAAACTATTGAAGGTTTATTCCTGATGGTCTTCTACTTTTGTCTATAAAACGTGAGGTTAAATTGTTCGGCGGTAAAAATGAGAAATACATTTGTTTAAAATGCAAGTAGTAAACTTATCGGGTGAGTACGGAAAAACGAGTATCACGTGTTGTTCCTTATGAGTGTGACCCTTCTAGTCTCTTTTGCATATCATAAGAAGCCTCAGTACAACACTTTTTGGAGGAAGTGTAACCATCTTGAATTCAGAGAGTATTGAAGTTGAATGAGTTTTATAATCACTAAATTATTTATTTTCAATCGAAGGAACGTCATGTATTAAAAACTAGATCAACGGATGAAGAGTGCGAAATATATAAATACATAATAAATATTAAAACCTGATTTTCCATCAAGTTATTTGGTATCTAAGATAAAATGTGATATAAAAGCAAAGCGATTTAAAATGGTAATTTTTTTAGGACATGTCGGTTTGCATTAAGCTACACAAACAAAGCAATATGAAGCTGTAGCCTGTCAGTGTGCTGACGAAATTATGCTCCAAACAGAAGATCTTTTTATGGTTATCAACCCGTTTAATCATGAGCAAATATTTTTCAAAAGAATTATGAACTCTGAAAATAAATACATAACGATCGAGCTTAGATAACGAAGCCTAGAGCTGCCAAAATTATGAGCAAGAGCTGAGTGAGCTGTGAGCACTCGGGAATAACCGTATTTTGGCATTTGAAACCTCGAAAATGCACTGTATATGAGGAATTATAACCTAACCACAAGTAAATTTATGTTATGTCATAAACGAGTAGGTAGTTAGTGACACACAACACTCCATTGAAATCTCTTTCAACAACATCAAGAAAGAAAGGAAATGACTGCAGTTAACTTTACGTTAGTCAATACAATCGATCTTTCTTCACCATTTTTGTCGATTCGGCCGACATATAGTAACTATCATATTTACTCTGAATAAACTGGATGAATTTAAACCAGTAATAATAACGCCATAAATATTTGAAGTACACACGTTACATTTTACATGGTTACAAAACTTTTTCTTGTTCAGCATAAAAGAAGATATGTACCATAACACATATATACAATTATTTATACCATTTTAGCATAATTAACCAGGTAACTGTCTATGCAATTCAATTACTTTACATTTTAGAAGTTGTTCCTCAATTGGGATAAAAGCGGAACTTAGTCGGAAAATTTCTATATAATATTACGTATGAGCAGTTATTCAACTCAAAATTCGGTGCCACAAGATATAATGCATTCTAAAAATGATACTAGGATTATTTTTTTCTATATTACATGACATATTTTTCATTGAAAATCATGCTTTACACTTAAATTCACCGCTGTTTCACATACTTCACGAGGGCGATTACTGCAACCTTTAACATGAAAACTGCTTGTGAATACTTCACCAGGAGGATGTTGGATTATTGTTAATAAGCTGTAGGGTAGCAATGTTGAATGGCAAAATTGAGAAAGTGAAAAAAGATATTATTAAATTTCATGTTACAATCACTTCTTTTTCTCTACCGTCTACCTGACAGTACTGTTTCATACATTAAAATTTAAAATGTTATTCTTTAAGTAGATCATTACATGTACAGAGAAATATATACACTTGAAAGTGACTTTTTTATTGCAGATGAGTGATGAGTTCTCCGCGGCCGTCGATTAGCATTCATCAGCCTAGGTTGATAGGGGTACTTTGGCATAACCGAGAAAAAGAGGCGGGGGTATAGTGGTTAGTTCTTATAATTCACACAATACGCCATCCTCTCTTACTTGGTAGTACCAATGGAAGTTGCACCACTGAAAAGAAGATAGTTAAGTAGAAATTTGATGCATTTTATGTCGTATCATTTTTAAAGAAGCATAATATGTCGCCATTGACACATTTCTAGGAATGTATTGATTGCTTGATGCTCAAGGGCCCAGATAAAAACGCATTATAAATACCTCTATTTTTCTTCCGTCAGGCGTTTTCCATGAATGGGGTGGTCCACATAATCACTAGGTAGAGAGCCGTCACCTCAAATCGTGGGTCAAAGTACTATATATATCACCTCCTAGGCATTGAAATGTCGTAAGTTTAATGCACCATTTTGAACTAATTAATTCAAGTGGAGACTTTGCAGGAAGTGAATACTTCATTGATTCAATTAGAAATCTTTAAATTAAGTTATCCTCCACTTCCGAGGCAGGATCATTCAAAGCAAAAACACCAAACAAAATGTTTTCAACCTAAGCCTTGAAATGCCTAATGTGTAAAACTAAATGAACTTAATTACTTATGCAAAGACTTTGGAGGAAGTGAATACTTCTTTAATTAAAATAGATATCTTAATATTAAGCGATTATTCCCTTTCCAGCCAGGACCATTCAAAGCTACAACACAGAATAAAATAAAAATTATATAATAAATCCATTCAAACGTTATCATAAAACATCCTGGAAGATCAATGGATAGTGCTAATTTTCTTTTTAAAGCGCTGCACACTTCATCTCCTTGAAAGAAAGTATATGTACTGGAATTAAAGAAAAAAATGATGCGAGGTATAAGTTGAAAAATGTTCAAATTAAGAAGCGAAAGGGGACAATGTCAAATTCTAAGAGCAAAATTAATTGAGCATTTAAATTCCGTCAAATCATTTTGCGATATATAGTTCCAGCAAGAAGGGCTTCGTCTTCCTCCTTGGCTGCATCCTCCATTCCTCTATCAATTTCGATGTGCACTATGACCTGATATGTGGCAACCAAAATTTAAACAAAACGTAATACTTATAGTTTACTTTTACATACTTATACCGACTTTTACTGAGACAAAAAGCAACACATGTAGTTTACAATAGTGGGCTTTCCTACAATGGTCTAATATTGTGCTAGTATATTAGCCTTCAGAAGCATAATGTTCTATATATTTCACAAATTAATATTTACTATCACAAATTTTCTCTTGAGATACGTAACCGGTCAAAGAAAATAACCTACCACTGACGTTAGGAGAACATGAACGATGATGAAACCCTTTAACTCATAGATAAATTTTTTAAATTCTAACATTAGAAACTATTTGTTATAGAAAAAAAAAATTTCTATTGCCCCCAAGCAGTGCTACCCCCCTTAACAATTAGGGAGGACCGCTATATTCTACTAAACTCCGCCATTATTAAAATGGATGGCCAACCGTCTTTTTGTACTCTATACGGTGAATAACCTTCAACGATATTAAAAAAAAAATATTTGGCTATTTCCGTGAAATGCTTGGATGATGCTGATAATTTTTATAGTAGATTTATATTTTTAAAAACTTTGCTTGGCATTAAAGATATCTCTAAATAATGTTTAAATTTTTGTAATGAAAAACTACTGGGACTTAATAAAACAGAAATTTTTTAATGTTTTTTAAAGTGATTTTTAGCCCGCGCGTTAGGCCTATAGCTATGTACCTACTTTATTGAAATGCTGTGCAACTCTTCGCTAGTTCCTAGTGAACTACCCAGGACTCACCACGTGGAGGTGGTTGCACATCGAGTCCCCCCCCCCTCGTGCCCTAACCATTCTCCCAACCACGAGAGCACGATATATAAGATTCAAAGATTTGAATTATTTCATTTCGTATTCAAAAGTTAACAAATACTGCAATTATGTATTTTGGTTATTATTAAAGTTTAACTCTTTAATAGATCATAAACAAACTAGTAACATGCATTTACTTATTTCTATACTATTGAAGGACCATTACAGATGGTCTTCTACTTTTGTCTATAAAACGTAAAGTTTAATTGTACGGCGGTAAAAAGGAGAAATACATTTGTTTAAAATGCAAGTAGTAAAGTTATTAGCTGAGTACGAAAAAACGTGTTTCACGTATTGTTCCTTATGAATGTGACCCTTCTAGTCTATTTTGCATATCATAAGAAGCCTCAGTACAACACTTTTTGGAGGAAGTTTAACCATCTTCAATTCGGAGAGTGTTGAAGTTGAATGAGTTTTATAATCACTAATTGATTTATTTTCAATCGAAGGAACGTCATGTATTAAAAACTAGATCAACGCATGAAAAGTGCGAAATATATAAATACATAATAAATATTAAAACCTGATTTTCCATCAAGTTATTTGGTATCTAAGATAAAATATGATATAAAAGCAAAGCGATTTAAAATGGTAACTTTTTTTTTAGGACATGTCGGTTTGCTTAACGCTACCCGAACAAAGCAATATGAAGCTGTAGCCTGTCAGCCTGTTGACGACATTATGCTCCAAAGAGAAGATCTTTTTATGGTTATCGACCCGTTCTATCATTAGCAAATATTTTTCGAAAGAATTATGACCTTTAAAAATATATACATAACGATCAAGCTTAGATAACGAATTTTAGAGCTGCCAAAATTATGAGCAAGAGCTGAGTGAGCTGAGAGCTCTTTAGAATAACCGCATTTTGGCATTTGAAACCACGAAAATGCACTGTAATTGAGGAATTATAACCTAACTACGAATAAATTTATGTTATGTCATTAACGAGTAGGTAGGTAGTGACACACAACACTCCATTGAAATCTCTTTTATAGACATCAACAAAGGAACGAAATGACTGCAGTTAACTGCACGTTAGTCAATACTATCGATCTTTCTTCACCCTTTTTGTCGCTTCTGCCGACAAGCAGTAACTATCATATTTACTCTGACTAAACTGGAAGAATTTAAACCGGTAACAATAAAGCCATAAATATTTGAAGACCACACGTTACATTTTGCATGGTTACAAAAATTTTTCTTGTTCAGCATAAAAGAGGATACGTACAATAACACATATATACAATTTTTTATACCATTTTAGCATAATAAACCAGGTAACTGTCTACGCAATTCAATTACTTTACATTTTAGAAGTTGTTCATCAATTGGGATAAAAGCGGAACTTAGTCGGAAAATTTCTATATTATATTACGTATGAGCAGTTATTCAACACAAAATTCGGTGCAACACTATATAATGCATTCTAAAAATGTTACTAGGATTAATGTTGTCTAAATTACATGACATATTTTTCATTGAAAATCATACTTTTCACTTAATTTCACCGCTGTTTCACATGCTTCACGAGGGCGATTACTGCAACCTTTCACATAAAAACTGCATGTGTATACTTCACCAGGAGGATGTTGGATTATTGTTAATAAGCAGTAGGGTAGCGATGTTGAATGGTAAAATTGTGACATTGAAAAAAGATATTTTTGGAAATTTCTCGTTACAAACACTTCTTTTTCTCTACCATCTACCTGACAATACTGTTTCATACATTAAAATTCGAAATGTTAATCTTCAAGTAGATCATTACATGTACAGAGAAATATATACCTTTGAAAGTTACTTTTTTATTGCAGATGAGTGATGAGTTCTCCACGGCCGTCGATTAGCATTCATCAGCCCAGGTTGATCGGGGTAGTTTGGCATAACCGTGAAAAAGAGGCGGGGGTATAGTGGTTAGTTTATATAATTAACACTATACACCCTCCTCTCTTACTTGGTAGTACCAATGGAAGTTGCACCACTGAAAAGAGGATAGTTAAGTAGAAATTTAATACATGTTATGTCGTATCATTTTTAAAGAAACATAATTGGTTCCCATTGACACATTTCTAGGAATGTATTGATTGCTTGATGCTCGTGAACACAGATGAAAACGCATTATAAACACTTCTATTTTTCTTTCGTCAGGCGTTTTCCATAAATGAGGTGGTCCACATCATCGCTAGGTAGAGAGCGGTCACCTCAAATCGTGGGTCAAAGTAGTATATATTTCACCTCCTAGGCATTGAAATGTCGTAAGTTTAATGCACCATTTTGAACCTTAATAATTCAAGTGGAGACTTTGCAGGAAGTGAATACTTCATTGATTCAATTAGAAATCTTTAAATTAAGTTATCCTGAACTTCCCAGGCAGGATCATTCAATGCATCAACACCGAATAAACTGTTTTCACACTAAACCTTGAAATGTCTAATGTGTAAAACTAAATGAACTAAATTACTTATGCAAAGACTTTGGAGGAAGTGAATACTTCTTTTATTCAATTAGATATCATAAAATTAAGCGAATATTACCTTTCCAGCCAGGACATTCCAAAGCTACAACACAGAATAAAAGAAAAGTTATATAAGAAATCCATTCAAAAGTTATCATAAAACATCGTGGAAGATCAATGGACACCTCAGCTCCTTGTACGAAAGTATATGTACTTGAATTAAACAAAACATTAGTGCGAGGTATAAGTTGAAAAATGTTTAAATTAAGAAGCGAAAAGGGGCAATGTCAAATGCTAAAAGCAAAATTAATTGAGCATTTAAATTCCGTCAAATCATATTACGTTATATAGTTCCAGCAAGAATGGCTTCGTCTTCCTCCTTGGCTGCCTCCTCCATTCCTCAATCAATTTCGATGTGTACTTTGACCCGATACGTGGCAACCAAAATTAAAACAAAACGCAATACTTATAGTTTACTTTTACTTACTTATACCGACTTTTACTGAGACAAAAAGCAACACATGTACTTTACAATAGTGTGCTTTCCTACAATGGTCTATTATTGTGCTAGTAAATTAGCCTTCAGAAGCATAATGTTCTCTATATTTCACAAATTAATATTTACTATTTCAAATTTTCTCTTGAGATACGTAACAGGTCAAAGAAAATAACCTACCACTGACGTTAGGAGAACATGAACGATGATGAAACCCTTAAACTCATAGATACATTTTTTAAATTCTCACATTAGAAACTATTTGTTATAAAAAAATAAAATTTCGGTTGTCCCTAAGCAGTGCTACCCCTCTTAATAATTTTTGGAGGACCGCTATATTCTACTAAACTCCGCCATTATTAAAATGGATGGCCAAGCGTCTTCTTGTACTCTATACGGTGAATAAACTTAGTCGATATTAAAAACAAAATATTTTAATAATTTCCATGAAATGCTTTTATGATGCTTATAATTTTATAGTAGATTTATATTTTAAAAAAGTTTGCTTGGCATTAAAAATATCTCTAAATTTTGTTTAAATATTAGTAATGAATAACTACTGGGACTTAATAAAACAGAAATTTTTTAATTTTTTAAAAGTGATTTTTAGCCCGCGCGTTAGGCCTATAGCAATGTACCTACTTTATTGAAATGCTGTGCAACTCTTCGCTAGTTCCTAGTGAACTACCCAGGACTCACCACGTGGAGGTGGTTGCACATCGAGTCCCCCCCCGTGCCCTACCCATCCTCCCAACCACGAGAGCACGATATATAAGATTCAAAAATTTGAATTATTTCATTTCGTATTCAAAACTTAACGAGTACTGCAAATATGTATTTTGGTTATTATTAAAGTTTAACTCTTTAATAGATCATAAACAAACTAGTAACATGCATTTACTTATTTCTATACTATTGAAGGACCATTACAGATGGTCTTCTACTTTTGTCTATAAAACGTGAGGTTTAATTGTGCGGCGGTAAAAATGAGATATACATTTGTTTAAAATGCAAGTAGTAAACTTATCGGGTGAGTACGGAGAAACGAGTATCACGTATTGTTCCTTATGAATGTGACCCTTCTAGTCTATTTTGCATATCATATGAAGCCTCAGTACAACACTTTTTGGAGGAAGTTTAACCATCTTCAATTCATAGAGTGTTGAAGTTGAATGAGTTTTATAATCACTAAATTATTTATTTTCAATCGAAGGAACGTCATGTATTAAAAACTAGATCAACGGATAAAGAGTGCGAAATATATAAATACATAATAAATATTAAAACCTGATTTTCCATAAAGTTATTTGGTATCTAAGATAAAATGTGATATAAAAGCAAAGCGATTTAAAATGGTCAAATTTTTTAGGACATGTCGGTTTGCTTTACGCTACCCAAACAAAGCAATATGAAGCTGTAGCCTGTCAGTATGTTGACGAAATTATGCTCCAAAGAGAAGATCTTTTTATGGTTATCAACCCGTTCAATCTTTAACAATTATTTTTCAAAAGAATTATGACCTTTAAAAATATATACATAACGATCGAGCTTAGATAACGAAGCCTTGAGCTGCCAAAATTATGAGCAAGAGCTGAGTGAGCTGAGAGCTCTTTAGAATAACCGCATTTTGGCATTTGAAACCACGAAAATGCTCTGTAATTGAGGAATTATAACCTAACCACGAGTACATTTATGTTATGTCATAAACGAGTAGGTAGTTAGTGACACACAACACTCCATTGAAATCTCTTACAACAAACGCATCAAGAAAGGAACGAAATGACTGCAGTTAACTGTACGTTAGTCAATACAATCGATCTTTCTTCACCATTTTTGTCGATTCTGCCGACAAATAGTAACTATCATATTTACTCTGAATAAACTGGATGAATTTAAACCAGTAATAATAACGCCATAAATATTTGAAGACCACACGTTACATTTTACATGGTTACAAAACTTTTTCTTGTTCAGCATAAAAGAAGATATGTACCATAACACATATATACAATTATTTATACCATTTTAGCATAATTAACCAGGTTACTGTCTACGCAATTCAATTACTTTACATTTTAGAAGTTGTTCCTCAATTGGGATAAAAGCGGAACTTAGTCGGAAAATTTCTGTATAATATTACGTATGAGCAGTTATTCAACACAAAATTCGGTGCCACACGATATAATGCATTCTAAAAATGTTACTAGGATTATTTTTTTCTATATAACATGACATATTTTACATTGAAAATCATGCTTTACACTTAATTTCACCGCTGTTTCACATACTTCACGAGGGCGATTACTGCAACCTTTAACATGAAAACTGCTTGTGAATACTTCTCCAGGAGGATGTTGGATTATTGTTAGTAAGCAGTAGGGTAGCGATGTTGAATGGCAAAATTGAGAATGTGAAAAAAGATATTTTTAAATTTCACGTTTCAATCACTTCTTTTTCTCTACCGTCTACCTGACAGTACTGTTTCATACATTAAAATTTGAAATGTTAATCTTTAAGTAGATCATTACATGTACAGAGAAATATATACATTTGAAAGTGACTTTTTTATTGCAGATGAGTGATGAGTTCTCCGCGGCCGTCGATTAGCAATCATCAGCCTAGGTTGATCGGGGTAGTTTGGCATAACCGTGAAAAAGAGGCGGGGGTATAGTGGTTAGTTCGTATAATTCACACAATACGCCATCCTCTCTTACTTGGTAGTACCAATGGAAGTTGCACCACTGAAAAGAAGATAGTTAAGTAGAAATTTGATACAATTTATGTCGTATCATTTTTAAAGAAGCATAATATATTGCCATTGACACATTTCTAGGAATGTATTGATTGCTTGATGCTCAAGAACCCAGATAAAAACGCATTATAAACACTTCTATTTTTCTTCCGTCAGGCGTTTTCCATGAATGGGGTGGTCCACATCATCACTAGGTAGAGAGCCGTCACCTCAAATCGTGGGTCAAAGTACTATATATTTCACCTCCTAGGCATTGAAATGTCGTAATTTTAATGCACCATTTTGAACTAATTAATTCAAGTGGAGACTTTGCAGGAAGTGAATACTTCATTGATTCAATTAGAAATCTTAAAATTAAGTTATCCTCCACTTCCGAGGCAGGATCATTCAAAGCAAAAACACCAAACAAAATGTTTTCAACCTAAGCCTTGAAATGCCTAATGTGTAAAACTAAATGAACTTAATTACTTATGCAAAGACTTTGGAGGAAGTGAATACTTCTTTAATTAAATTAGATATCTTAATATTAAGCGATTATTCCCTTTCCAGCCAGGACCATTCAAAGCTACAACACAGAATAAAATAAAAGTTATATAAGAAATCCATTCAAAAGTTATCATAAAACATCCTGGAAGATCAATGGATAGTGCTAATTTTCTTTTTAAAGCGCTGCACACTTCAGCTCCTTGAAAGAAATTATATGTACTTGAATTAAAGAAAAAAATGATGCGAGGTATAAGTTTAAATATGTTCAAATTAAGAAGCGAAAGGGGACAATGTCAAATGCTAAGAGCAAAATCAATTGAGCATTTAAATTCCGTCAAATCATTTTACGTTATACAGTTCCAGCAAGAATGGCTTCGTCTTCCTCCTTGGCTGCATCCTCCATTCCTCTATTAATTTCGATGTGCACTATGACCTGATATGTGGCAACCAAAATTAAAACAAAACGTAATACTTATAGTTGACTTTTACATACTTATACCGACTTTTACTGAGATAAAAAGCAACACCTGTAGTTTACAATAGTGGGCTTTCCTACAATGGTCTAATATTGTGCTAGTATATTAGCCTTCAGTAGCATAATGTTCTATATATTTCACAAATTAATATTTACTATCACAAAATTTCTCTTGAGATACGTAACCGGTCAAAGAAAATAACCTACCACTGACGTTAGGAGAACATGAACGATAAAGAAACCCTTAAACTCATAGATACATTTTTTAAATTCTCACATTAGAAACTATTTGTTATAGAAAAAAAAAATTTCTGTTGCCCCCAAGCAGTGCTACCCCCCTTAACAATTAGGGAGGACCGCTATATTCTACTAAACTCCGCCATTATTAAAATGGATGGCCAACCGTCTTTTTGTACTCTATACGGTGAATAACCTTCAACGATATTTAAAAAAAAATATTTGGCTATTTCCGTGAAATGCTTGGATGATGCTGATAATTTTTATAGTAGATTTTTATTTTTAAAAACTTTGCTTGGTATTAAAGATATCTCTAAATATTGTTTAAATTTTTGTAATGAAAAACTACTGGAACTTAATAAAACAGAAATTTTTTAATGTTTTTTAAAGTGATTTTTAGCCCGCGCGTTAGGCCTATAGCTATGTACCTACTTTATTGAAATGCTGTGCAACTCTTCGCTAGTTCCTAGTGAACTACCCAGGACTCACCACGTGGAGGTGGTTGCACATCGAGTCCCCCCCCCCTCGTGCCCTAACCATCCTCCCAACCACGAGAGCACGATATATAAGATTCAAAGATTTGAAATATTTCATTTCGTATTCAAAAGTTAACAAATACTGCAATTATGTATTTTGGTTATTATTAAAGTTTAACTCTTTAATTGATCATAAACAAACTAGTAACATGCATTTACTTCTTTCTATACTATTGAAGGACCATTACAGATGGTCTTCCACTTTTGTCTATAAAACGTAAAGTTTAATTGTACGGCGGTAAAAAAGAGAAATACATTTGTTTAAAATGCAAGTAGTAAAGTTATTAGCTGAGTACGAAAAAACGTGTTTCACGTATTGTTCCTTATGAATGTGACCCTTCTAGTCTATTTTGCATATCATAAGAAGCCTCAGTACAACACTTTTTGGAGGAAGTTTAACCATCTTCAATTCGGAGAGTGTTGAAGTTGAATGAGTTTTATAATCACTAATTGATTTATTTTCAATCGAAGGAACGTCATGTATTAAAAACTAGATCAACGCATGAAAAGTGCGAAATATATAAATACATAATAAATATTAAAACCTGATTTTCCATCAAGTTATTTGGTATCTAAGATAAAATATGATATAAAAGCAAAGCGATTTAAAATGGTAACTTTTTTTTTAGGACATGTCGGTTTGCTTAACGCTACCCGAACAAAGCAATATGAAGCTGTAGCCTGTCAGCCTGTTGACGACATTATGCTCCAAAGAGAAGATCTTTTTATGGTTATCGACCCGTTCTATCATTAGCAAATATTTTTCGAAAGAATTATGACCTTTAAAAATATATACATAACGATCAAGCTTAGATAACGAATTTTAGAGCTGCCAAAATTATGAGCAAGAGCTGAGTGAGCTGAGAGCTCTTTAGAATAACCGCATTTTGGCATTTGAAACCACGAAAATGCACTGTAATTGAGGAATTATAACCTAACTACGAATAAATTTATGTTATGTCATTAACGAGTAGGTAGGTAGTGACACACAACACTCCATTGAAATCTCTTTTATAGACATCAACAAAGGAACGAAATGACTGCAGTTAACTGCACGTTAGTCAATACTATCGATCTTTCTTCACCCTTTTTGTCGCTTCTGCCGACAAGCAGTAACTATCATATTTACTCTGACTAAACTGGAAGAATTTAAACCGGTAACAATAAAGCCATAAATATTTGAAGACCACACGTTACATTTTGCATGGTTACAAAAATTTTTCTTGTTCAGCATAAAAGAGGATACGTACAATAACACATATATACAATTTTTTATACCATTTTAGCATAATAAACCAGGTAACTGTCTACGCAATTCAATTACTTTACATTTTAGAAGTTGTTCATCAATTGGGATAAAAGCGGAACTTAGTCGGAAAATTTCTATATTATATTACGTATGAGCAGTTATTCAACACAAAATTCGGTGCAACACTATATAATGCATTCTAAAAATGTTACTAGGATTAATGTTGTCTAAATTACATGACATATTTTTCATTGAAAATCATACTTTTCACTTAATTTCACCGCTGTTTCACATGCTTCACGAGGGCGATTACTGCAACCTTTCACATAAAAACTGCATGTGTATACTTCACCAGGAGGATGTTGGATTATTGTTAATAAGCAGTAGGGTAGCGATGTTGAATGGTAAAATTGTGACATTGAAAAAAGATATTTTTGGAAATTTCTCGTTACAAACACTTCTTTTTCTCTACCATCTACCTGACAATACTGTTTCATACATTAAAATTCGAAATGTTAATCTTCAAGTAGATCATTACATGTACAGAGAAATATATACCTTTGAAAGTTACTTTTTTATTGCAGATGAGTGATGAGTTCTCCACGGCCGTCGATTAGCATTCATCAGCCCAGGTTGATCGGGGTAGTTTGGCATAACCGTGAAAAAGAGGCGGGGGTATAGTGGTTAGTTTATATAATTAACACTATACACCCTCCTCTCTTACTTGGTAGTACCAATGGAAGTTGCACCACTGAAAAGAGGATAGTTAAGTAGAAATTTAATACATGTTATGTCGTATCATTTTTAAAGAAACATAATTGGTTCCCATTGACACATTTCTAGGAATGTATTGATTGCTTGATGCTCGTGAACACAGATGAAAACGCATTATAAACACTTCTATTTTTCTTTCGTCAGGCGTTTTCCATGAATGAGGTGGTCCACATCATCGCTAGGTAGAGGGCGGTCACCTCAAATCGTGGGTCAAAGTAGTATATATTTCACCTCCTAGGCATTGAAATGTCGTAAGTTTAATGCACCATTTTGAACCTTAATAATTCAAGTGGAGACTTTGCAGGAAGTGAATACTTCATTGATTCAATTAGAAATCTTTAAATTAAGTTATCCTGAACTTCCCAGGCAGGATCATTCAAAGCATCAACACCGAATAAACTGTTTTCACACTAAACCTTGAAATGTCTAATGTGTAAAACTAAATGAACTAAATTACTTATGCAAAGACTTTGGAGGAAGTGAATACTTCTTTTATCAATTAGATATCATAAAATTAAGCGAATATTACCTTTCCAGCCAGGACATTCCAAAGCTACAACACAGAATAAAAGAAAAGTTATATAAGAAATCCATTCAAAAGTTATCATAAAACATCGTGGAAGATCAATGGACACCTCAGCTCCTTGTACGAAAGTATATGTACTTGAATTAATTAAAACATTAGTGCGAGGTATAAGTTGAAAAATGTTTAAATTAAGAAGCGAAAAGGGGCAATGTCAAATGCTAAAAGCAAAATTAATTGAGCATTTAAATTCCGTCAAATCATATTACGTTATATAGTTCCAGCAAGAATGGCTTCGTCTTACTCCTTGGCTGCCTCCTCCATTCCTCAATCAATTTCGATGTGTACTTTGACCCGATACGTGGCAACCAAAATTAAAACAAAACGCAATACTTATAGTTTACTTTTACTTACTTATACCGACTTTTACTGAGACAAAAAGCAACACATGTACTTTACAATAGTGTGCTTTCCTACAATGGTCTATTATTGTGCTAGTAAATTAGCCTTCAGAAGCATAATGTTCTCTATATTTCACAAATTAATATTTACTATTTCAAATTTTCTCTTGAGATACGTAACAGGTCAAAGAAAATAACCTACCACTGACGTTAGGAGAACATGAACGATGATGAAACCCTTAAACTCATAGATACATTTTTTAAATTCTCACATTAGAAACTATTTGTTATAAAAAAATAAAATTTCGGTTGTCCCTAAGCAGTGCTACCCCTCTTAATAATTTTTGAAGGACCGCTATATTCTACTAAACTCCGCCATTATTAAAATGGATGGCCAATCGTCTTCTTGTACTCTATACGGTGAATAAACTTAGTCGATATTAAAAACAAAATATTTTAATAATTTCCATGAAATGCTTTTATGATGCTTATAATTTTATAGTAGATTTATATTTAAAAAAGTTTGCTTGGCATTAAAAATATCTCTAAATTTTGTTTAAATATTAGTAATGAATAACTACTGGGACTTAATAAAACAGAAATTTTTTAATTTTTTAAAAGTGATTTTTAGCCCGCGCGTTAGGCCTATAGCAATGTACCTACTTTATTGAAATGCTGTGCAACTCTTCGCTAGTTCCTAGTGAACTACCCAGGACTCACCACGTGGAGGTGGTTGCACATCGAGTCCCCCCCCGTGCCCTACCCATCCTCCCAACCACGAGAGCACGATATATAAGATTCAAAAATTTGAATTATTTCATTTCGTATTCAAAACTTAACGAGTACTGCAAATATGTATTTTGGTTATTATTAAAGTTTAACTCTTTAATAGATCATAAACAAACTAGTAACATGCATTTACTTATTTCTAGACTATTGAAGGACCATTACAGATGGTCTTCTACTTTTGTCTATAAAACGTGAGGTTTAATTGTGCGGCGGTAAAAATGAGATATACATTTGTTTAAAATGCAAGTAGTAAACTTATCGGGTGAGTACGGAGAAACGAGTATCACGTATTGTTCCTTATGAATGTGACCCTTCTAGTCTATTTTGCATATCATATGAAGCCTCAGTACAACACTTTTTGGAGGAAGTTTAACCATCTTCAATTCGGAGAGTGTTGAAGTTGAATGAGTTTTATAATCACTAAATTTTTTATTTTCAATCGAAGGAACGTCATGTATTAAAAACTAGATCAACGGATAAAGAGTGCGAAATATATAAATACATAATAAATATTAAAACCTGATTTTCCATAAAGTTATTTGGTATCTAAGATAAAATGTGATATAAAAGCAAAGCGATTTAAAATGGTCAATTTTTTTAGGAAATGTCGGTTTGCTTTACGCTACCCAAACAAAGCAATATGAAGCTGTAGCCTGTCAGTATGTTGACGAAATTATGCT
Source organism: Pyrrhosoma nymphula (assembly GCA_963573305.1). Taxonomy (NCBI): domain Eukaryota; kingdom Metazoa; phylum Arthropoda; class Insecta; order Odonata; family Coenagrionidae; genus Pyrrhosoma; species Pyrrhosoma nymphula. The sequence goes on along the minus strand of OY754332.1, from coordinate 94,585,793 downwards.
CCAAAGAGAAGATCTTTTTATGGTTATCAACCCGTTCAATCTTTAACAATTATTTTTCAAAAGAATTATGACCTTTAAAAATATATACATAACGATCGAGCTTAGATAACGAAGCCTTGAGCTGCCAAAATTATGAGCAAGAGCTGAGTGAGCTGAGAGCTCTTTAGAATAACCGCATTTTGGCATTTGAAACCACGAAAATGCTCTGTAATTGAGGAATTATAACCTAACCACGAGTACATTTATGTTATGTCATAAACGAGTAGGTAGTTAGTGACACACAACACTCCATTGAAATCTCTTACAACAAACGCATCAAGAAAGGAACGAAATGACTGCAGTTAACTGTACGTTAGTCAATACAATCGATCTTTCTTCACCATTTTTGTCGATTCTGCCGACAAATAGTAACTATCATATTTACTCTGAATAAACTGGATGAATTTAAACCAGTAATAATAACGCCATAAATATTTGAAGACCACACGTTACATTTTACATGGTTACAAAACTTTTTCTTGTTCAGCATAAAAGAAGATATGTACCATAACACATATATACAATTATTTATACCATTTTAGCATAATTAACCAGGTTACTGTCTACGCAATTCAATTACTTTACATTTTAGAAGTTGTTCCTCAATTGGGATAAAAGCGGAACTTAGTCGGAAAATTTCTGTATAATATTACGTATGAGCAGTTATTCAACACAAAATTCGGTGCCACACGATATAATGCATTCTAAAAATGTTACTAGGATTATTTTTTTCTATATAACATGACATATTTTACATTGAAAATCATGCTTTACACTTAATTTCACCGCTGTTTCACATACTTCACGAGGGCGATTACTGCAACCTTTAACATGAAAACTGCTTGTGAATACTTCTCCAGGAGGATGTTGGATTATTGTTAGTAAGCAGTAGGGTAGCGATGTTGAATGGCAAAATTGAGAATGTGAAAAAAGATATTTTTAAATTTCACGTTTCAATCACTTCTTTTTCTCTACCGTCTACCTGACAGTACTGTTTCATACATTAAAATTTGAAATGTTAATCTTTAAGTAGATCATTACATGTACAGAGAAATATATACATTTGAAAGTGACTTTTTTATTGCAGATGAGTGATGAGTTCTCCGCGGCCGTCGATTAGCAATCATCAGCCTAGGTTGATCGGGGTAGTTTGGCATAACCGTGAAAAAGAGGCGGGGGTATAGTGGTTAGTTCGTATAATTCACACAATACGCCATCCTCTCTTACTTGGTAGTACCAATGGAAGTTGCACCACTGAAAAGAAGATAGTTAAGTAGAAATTTGATACAATTTATGTCGTATCATTTTTAAAGAAGCATAATATATTGCCATTGACACATTTCTAGGAATGTATTGATTGCTTGATGCTCAAGAACCCAGATAAAAACGCATTATAAACACTTCTATTTTTCTTCCGTCAGGCGTTTTCCATGAATGGGGTGGTCCACATCATCACTAGGTAGAGAGCCGTCACCTCAAATCGTGGGTCAAAGTACTATATATTTCACCTCCTAGGCATTGAAATGTCGTAATTTTAATGCACCATTTTGAACTAATTAATTCAAGTGGAGACTTTGCAGGAAGTGAATACTTCATTGATTCAATTAGAAATCTTAAAATTAAGTTATCCTCCACTTCCGAGGCAGGATCATTCAAAGCAAAAACACCAAACAAAATGTTTTCAACCTAAGCCTTGAAATGCCTAATGTGTAAAACTAAATGAACTTAATTACTTATGCAAAGACTTTGGAGGAAGTGAATACTTCTTTAATTAAATTAGATATCTTAATATTAAGCGATTATTCCCTTTCCAGCCAGGACCATTCAAAGCTACAACACAGAATAAAATAAAAGTTATATAAGAAATCCATTCAAAAGTTATCATAAAACATCCTGGAAGATCAATGGATAGTGCTAATTTTCTTTTTAATGCGCTGCACACTTCAGCTCCTTGAAAGAAATTATATGTACTTGAATTAAAGAAAAAAATGATGCGAGGTATAAGTTTAAATATGTTCAAATTAAGAAGCGAAAGGGGACAATGTCAAATGCTAAGTGCAAAATTAATTGAGCATTTAAATTCCGTCAAATCATTTTTCGTTATACAGTTCCAGCAAGAATGGCTTCGTCTTCCTCCTTGGCTGCATCCTCCATTCCTCTATTAATTTCGATGTGCACTATGACCTGATATGTGGCAACCAAAATTAAAACAAAACGTAATACTTATAGTTGACTTTTACATACTTATACCGACTTTTACTGAGATAAAAAGCAACACCTGTAGTTTACAATAGTGGGCTTTCCTACAATGGTCTAATATTGTGCTAGTATATTAGCCTTCAGTAGCATAATGTTCTATATATTTCACAAATTAATATTTACTATCACAAAATTTCTCTTGAGATACGTAACCGGTCAAAGAAAATAACCTACCACTGACGTTAGGAGAACATGAACGATGAAGAAACCCTTAAACTCATAGATACATTTTTTAAATTCTCACATTAGAAACTATTTGTTATAGAAAAAAAAAATTTCTGTTGCCCCCAAGCAGTGCTACCCCCCTTAACAATTAGGGAGGACCGCTATATTCTACTAAACTCCGCCATTATTAAAATGGATGGCCAACCGTCTTTTTGTACTCTATACGGTGAATAACCTTCAACGATATTTAAAAAAAAATATTTGGCTATTTCCGTGAAATGCTTGGATGATGCTGATAATTTTTATAGTAGATTTTTATTTTTAAAAACTTTGCTTGGTATTAAAGATATCTCTAAATATTGTTTAAATTTTTGTAATGAAAAACTACTGGGACTTAATAAAACAGAAATTTTTTAATGTTTTTTAAAGTGATTTTTAGCCCGCGCGTTAGGCCTATAGCTATGTACCTACTTTATTGAAATGCTGTGCAACTCTTCGCTAGTTCCTAGTGAACTACCCAGGACTCACCACGTGGAGGTGGTTGCACATCGAGTCCCCCCCCCCTCGTGCCCTAACCATCCTCCCAACCACGAGAGCACGATATATAAGATTCAAAGATTTGAAATATTTCATTTCGTATTCAAAAGTTAACAAATACTGCAATTATGTATTTTGGTTATTATTAAAGTTTAACTCTTTAATTGATCATAAACAAACTAGTAACATGCATTTACTTCTTTCTATACTATTGAAGGACCATTACAGATGGTCTTCTACTTTTGTCTATAAAACGTAAAGTTTAATTGTACGGCGGTAAAAAAGAGAAATACATTTGTTTAAAATGCAAGTAGTAAAGTTATTAGCTGAGTACGAAAAAACGTGTTTCACGTATTGTTCCTTATGAATGTGACCCTTCTAGTCTATTTTGCATATCATAAGAAGCCTCAGTACAACACTTTTTGGAGGAAGTTTAACCATCTTCAATTCGGAGAGTGTTGAAGTTGAATGAGTTTTATAATCACTAATTGATTTATTTTCAATCGAAGGAACGTCATGTATTAAAAACTAGATCAACGCATGAAGAGTGCGAAATATATAAATACATAATTAAATATTAAAACCTGATTTTCCATCAAGTTATTTGGTATCTGAAATAAAATATGATATAAAAGCAAAGCGATTTAAAATGGTAAATTTTTTTTAGGACATGTCGGTTTGCTTTACGCTACCCGAACAAAGCAATATGAAGCTGTAGCCTGTCAGCCTGTTGACGACATTATGCTCCAAAGAGAAGATCTTTTTATGGTTATCGACCCGTTCTATCATTAGCAAATATTTTTCTAAAGAATTATGACCTTTAAAAATATATACATAACGATCAAGCTTAGATAACGAATTTTAGAGCTGCCAAAAATATGAGCAAGAGCTGAGTGAGCTGAGAGCTCTTTAGAATAACAGCATTTTGGCGTTTGAAACCACGAAAATGCACTGTAATTGAGGAATTATAACCTAACCACGAATAAATTTATGTTATGTCATTAACGAGTAGGTAGGTAGTGACACACAACACTCCATTGAAATCTCCTTTATAGAAATCAAGAAAGGAACGAAATGACTGCAGTTAAGTGCACGTTAGTCAATACAAACGATCTCTCTTCACCCTTTTTGTCGCTTCTGCCGACAAGCAGTAACTATCATATTTACTCTGACTAAACTGGAAGAATTTAAACCGGTAACAATAATGCCATAAATATTTGAAGACCACACGTTACATTTTGCATGGTTACAAAAATTTTTCTTGTTCAGCATAAAAGAAGATACGTACAATCACACATATATACAATTTTTTATACCATTTTAGCATAATAAACCAGGTAACTGTCTACGCAATTCAATTACTTTACATTTTAGAAGTTGTTCATCAATTGGGATAAAAGCGGAACTTAGTCGGAAAATTTCTATATTATATTACGTATGAGCAGTTATTTAACACAATATTCAGTGCAACACGATATAATGCATTCTAAAAATGTTACTAGGATTAATGTTGTCTAAATTACATGACATATTTTTCATTGAAAATCATACTTTTCACTTAATTTCACCGCTGTTTCACATGCTTCACGAGGGCGATTACTGCAACCTTTCACATGAAAACTGCATGTGTATACTTCACCAGGAGGATGTTGGATTATTGTTTATAAGCAGTAGGGTAGCGATGTTGAATGGTAAAATTGAGATATTGAAAAAAGATATTTTTGGAAATTTCTCGTTACAAACACTTCTTTTTCTCTACCGTCTACCTGACAGTACTGTTTCATACATTAAAATTCGAAATGTTAATCTTCAAGTAGATCATTACATGTACAGAGAAATATATACCTTTGAAAGTGACTTTTTTATTGCCGATGAGTGATGAGTTCTCCGCGGCCGTCGATTAGCATTCATCAGCCCAGGTTGATCGGGGTAGTTTGGCATAACCGTGAAAAAGAGGCGGGGGTATAGTGGTTAGTTTATATAATTAACACTATACACCCTCCTCTCTTACTTGGTAGTACCAATGGAAGTTGCACAACTGAAAAGAGGATAGTTAAGTAGAAATTTGATGCATGTTATGTCGTATCATTTTTAAAGAAGCTTAATAAGTTCCCATTGACACATTTCTAGGAATGTATTGACTGCTTGATGCTCCAGAACACAGAAAAAAATACCATTATTAACACTTCTATTTTTCTTCCGTCAGTCATTTTCCATGAATTATCGCTAGTTAGATAGCCGTCATCTAAAATCTTGGGTCAAAGTACTATATATTTCACCTCCTAGGCATTGAAATGTCGTAAGTTTAATGCACCATTTTGAACTTAATCATTCAAGTGGAGACTTTGCAGGAAGTGAGTACTTCATTGATTCAATTAGAAATATTAAAATTAAGTTATCTTCCACTTCCCAGGCAGGATCATTCAAAGCATTAACACCGAATAAACTGTTTTCACCCTAAGCTTTGAAACGTCAAAATGTGTAGAACTAAATTACTTACGCAAAGACATAGGAGGATTACAGTACTTCATTAATTCAATAATATATCTTCAAATTAAGCGATTATTCCCTTTCCAGCCAGGACCATTGAAAGCTACAACACAGAATAAAATAAAAGTTATTTAAGAAATCCATTCAAAAGTTATCATAAAACATCCTGGAAGATCAATGGACATGTGCTAATTTTCTTTTTAAAGTGCTGCACACTTCAGCTCCTTGAAAGAAAGTATATGTACTTGATTTAAACAAAAAAAAAGTGCGAGGTATAAGTTGAAAAATTATCAAATTAAGAAGCGAAAAAGGGCAATGTCAAATGCTAAAAGCAAAATTAATTGAACATTTAATTTCCGTCAAATCATTTTACGGTATATAGTTCCAGCAAGAATGGCTTTGTCTTCCTCCTTGGCTGCCTCCTCCTTTCCTCTATTAATTTCGATGTGTACTTTGACCCGATATGTGGCAACCAAAATTAAAACAAAACGTAATACTTATAGTTTACTTTTACTTACATATACCGACTTTAACAGAGACAAAAAGCAACACCTGTAGTTTACAATATTGTGCTTTCCTACAATGGTCTATATTTGTGCTATTAAATTAGCCTTAAAAAGCACAATGTTCTAGAATCTATCACAAAGTAATATTTACTATTACAAATTTTCTCTTGAGATACGTAACCGGTCAAAGAAAATAACCTACCACTGACGTTAGGAGAACATGAACGATGATGAAACCCTTAAACTCATAGATACATTTTTTAAATTCTCACATTAGAAACTATTTATTATAGAAAAATAAAATTTCTGTTGCCCCCAAGCAGTACTACCCCCTTTTACAATTTGGGAGGACCTCTATATTCTACTATACTCCGCCATTATTAAAATGGATTGCCAACCGTCTTCTTGTACTCTATACGGTGACTAACCTTCAACGAAATTAAAAAAAAAATATTTTGCTATTTCCATGAAATGCTTTTGAGATGCTTATAGATTTTATATTAGATTTATATTTTTAAAAAGTATGCTTGGCATTAAAGATTTCTCTAACTTTTGTTTAAATTTTTGTAATGAATAACTACTGGGACTTAATAAAACAAATTTTTTAATGTTTTTTAAGTGATTTTTAGCCCGCGCGTTAGGCCTATAGCTATGTACCTACTTTATTGAAATGCTGTGCAACTCTTCGCTAGTTCCTAGTGAACTACCCAGGACTCACCACGTGGAGGTGGTTGCACATCGAGTCCCCCCCCGTGCCCTACCCATCCTCCCAACCACGAGAGCACGATATATAAGATTCAAAGATTTGAAAAATTTCATTTAGTATTCAAAACTTAACGCATACTGCAATTATGTTTTTTGGTTATTATTAAAGTTTAACTCTTTAATTAGTCATAAACCAACATGGAACATGCATTTACTTATTTCTATACTATTGAAGGACCATTACAGATGGTCTTCTACTTTTGTCTATAAAACGTGAGGTTTAATTATACGGCGGTAAAAAAGAGAAATACCTTTGTTTAAATCCAAGTAGTAAACTAATCGGGTGAATACGAAAAAAGGAGTATCACGTATTGTTCCTTATGAGTGTGACCCTTCTAGTCTATTTTGCATATCATAAGAAGCCTCAGTACAACACTTTTTGGAGGAAATGTAACCATCTTGAATTCGGAGATTGTTGAAGTTGAATGAGTTTTATAATAAAAAATTGATTTATTTTCAATCGAAGGAACGCCACGTATTAAAAACTTGATTAACGCATGAAGATTGCGAAATATATAAATACATAATAAATATTAAAACCTAATTTTCCATCAAGTTATTTGGTATCAAAGATAAAATATGATATAAAAGCAAAGCGATTTGAAATGGTAAATTTTTTTTAGGACATGTCGGTTTGCCTTACGCTACCCAAACACAGAAATATGAATATGTAGCCTTTCAGTATGTTGACGAAATTATGCTCCAAAGAGAAGATCTTTCTATGGTTATCAACCCGTTCAATCATTAGCAAATATTTTTCAAAAGAATCATGACTTTTAAATATATGTACATAACGATCGAGCTTAGATAACGAAGCCTAGAGCTGCCAAAATTATGAGCAAGAGCTGAGTGACCTGAGAGCTCTTTAGAATAACCGCATTTTGGCATTTGAAACCACGAAAATGCTCTGTAATATAGGAAATATAACCTAACCACGAGTAAATTTATGTTATGTCATAAACGAGTAGGTAGTTAGTGAAACACAACACTCCATTGAAATCCCTTACAACAACAACATCTAGAAAGGAACGAAATGACTGCAGTTAACTGCACGTTAGTCAATACAATCGATCTTTCTTCACCCTTTTTGTCGCTTCTGCCGACAAGCACTAACTATCGTACTTACTCTGACTAAACTGGAAGAGTTTAAACCGGTAATAATAATGCCATAAATATTTGAAGACCACACGTTTCATTTTGCATGGTTACGAAAATATTTCTTGTTCAGCATAAAAGAAGATATGTACAATAACACATGTATACAATTATTTATACCATTGTAGAATAATTAACCAGGTAATTGGCTACGCAATTCAATTACTTTACATTTTAGAAGCTGTTCCTCAATTGGGATAAAAGCGGAACTTAGTCGGAAAATTTCTATATTATATTACGTATGAGCAGTTATTCAACACAAAATTCGGTGCCACACGATGCAATGCATTCTAAAAATGTTACTTGGTTTAATGTGTTCTAAATTACATGACATATTTTGCATTGAAAATCATGCTTTACACTTAATTTCACCGCTGTTTCTCATAATTCACCAGGGCGATTACTGCAGCCTTTCACATGAAAACTGCATGTGAATACTTCACCAGGAGGATGATGGATTATTGTTAATAATCAGTAGGGTAGCGATGTATAATGGCAAAATTGAGAAAGTGAAAAAAGATATTTGGAAATTTTGCAGGCGGGGGTATAGTGGTCAGTTCGTATAATTCACACTATACACCCTCCTCTCTTACTTGGTAGTACCAGAAGAAGTTGCACCACTGAAAAGAGGATAGTTAAGTACAAATTTGATACATGTTTTGTCGTATCATTTTTAAAGAAGCATAATATGTTCCCATTGACACATTTCTAGGAATGTATTGACTGCTTGATGCTCGAGAACACAGAAAAAAATACCATTATAAACACTTTTCTTCCGACAGTCGTTTTCCATGAATGGGGTCGTCCACATCATCGCTAGGTAGAGAGCCGTCATCTCATATCGTGGGTCAAAGTACTATATCTTTCACCTCCTAGGCATTGAAATGTCGTAAGTTTAATGCACCATTTTGAACTAAATATTTCAAGTGGAGACTTAGCAGGAAGTGAATACTTCATTGATTCAATTAGAAATCTTAAAATTAAGTTATATTTCACTTCCCAGGCAGGATCATTCAAAGCAAACACACCGAATAAACTGTTTTCACCCTAAGCTTTGAAACGTCAAAATTTGTAGAACTAAATTACTTACGCAAAGACTTTGGAGGATTTGAGTACTTCATTAATTCAATTAGATATCTTAAAATTAAGCGATTATTCCCTTTCCAGCCAGGACCATTGAAAGCTACAACACAGAATAAAATAAAAGTTATTTAAGAAATCCATTCAAAAGTTATCATAAAACATTCTGAAAGATCAATGGACAAGTGCTAATTTTCTTTTAAAAGCGCTGCAAACTTCAGCTCCTTGAAAGAAAGTATATGTACTTGATTTAAACAAAAAAAAAGTGCGAGGTATAAGTTGAAAAATTTTCAAATTAAGAAGCGAAAAGGGGCAATGTCAAATGCTAAAAGCAAAATTAATTGAGCATTTAAATTCCGTCAAATAATTTTACGTTATATAGTTCCAGCAAGAATGGCTTCGTCTTCCTCCTTGGCTGCCTCCTACTTTCCTCTATATATTTCTATGTGTACTTTGACCCGATATGTGGCAATTAAAATTAAAATAAAACGTAATACTTATAGTTTACTTTTACTTACTTCTACCGACTTTAAAAGAGACATAAAGCAACTCCTGTAGTTTACAATAGTGTGCTTTTCTACAATGGTCTATATTTGTGCTAGTAAATTAGCCTTCAAAAGCATAATGTTTTATATATTTCACAAAGTAATATTTACTATTTCAAATTTTCTCTTGAGATACGTAACCGGTCAAAAAAAATAACCTACCACTGAAGTTAGGAGAACATGAACGATGATGAAACCCTTAAACTCATAGATACATTTTTTAAATTCTCACATTAGAAACTATTTGTTATAGAAAAATAAAATTTCTGTTGCCCCCAGGCAGTGCTACCCCCTTTAACAATTAGGGAGGACCGCTATATTCTACTAAACTCCGCCATTATTAAAATGGATGGCCAACCGTCTTCTTGTACTCTATACGGTGACTAACCTTCAACGATATTAAAAAAAAATATTTGGCTATTTCCATGAAATTCATTTATGATACTTATAATTTTTATAGTAGATTTATATTTTTAAAAACTTTGCTTGGTATTAAAGATATCTCTAACTTTTGTTTAAATTTTTGTAATGAATAACTACTAGGACTAAAAAAAACATAAATTTTTTAATGTTTTTTAAAGTGATTTTAGCCCGCGCGTTAGGCCTATAGCTATGTACCTACTTTATTGAAATGCTGTGCAACTCTTCGCTAGTTCCTAGTGAACTACCCAGGACTCACCACGTGGAGGTGGTTGCACATCGAGTCCCCCCCCCGTGCCCTTCCCATCCTCCCAACCACGAGAGCACGATATATAAGATTCAAAGATTTGAAAAATTTCATTTCGTATTCAAAACTTAACGCATACTGCAATTATGTTTTTTGGTTATTATTAAAGTTTAACTCTTTAATTAGTCATAAATCAACATGGAACATGCATTTTCTTATTTCTAAACTATTGAAGGACTATTAAATATGGTCTTCTACTTCTGTCTATAAAACGTGAGGTTTAATTGTACGGCGGTAAAAAAGAGAAATACCTTTGTTAAAAATGCAAGTAGTAAACTAATCGGGTGAATACGAAAAAACGAGTATCACGTATTGTTCCTTATGAGTGTGACCCTTCTAGTCTATTTTGCATATCATAAGAAGCCTCAGTACAACACTTTTTGGAGGAAATGTAACCATCTTGAATTCGGAGAGTGTTGAAGTTGAATGAGTTATATAATCAATAATTGATTTATTTTCAATCGAAGGAACTTGAATCAATTAAAAGGAATATTAAAAACTTGATTAACGCATGAAGATTTGGAAATATATAAATACATAAAAAATATTAAATCCTAATTTACCATCAAGTTATTTGGTATCTAAGATAAAATATGATATAAAAGCAAAGCGATTTGAAATGGTAAATTTTTTTTAGGACATGTCGGTTTGCTTTACGCTACCCAAACAAAGCAATATGAAGCTGTAGCCTGTCAGTATGTTGACGAAATTATGCTCCAAAGAGAAGATCTTTTTATTGTTATCAACCCGTTCAATCTTTAACAAATATTTTTCAAAAGAATTATGACCTTTAAAAATATATACATAATGATCGAGCTTAGATAACGAAGCCATGAGCTGCCAAAATTATGAGCAAGAGCTGAGTGAGCTGAGAGCACTCCAGAATAACTTAATTTTTGCATTTGAAACCACGAAAATGCACTGTAATTGAGGAATTATAACCTAACCACGAGTAAATTTATGTTATGTCATAAACGAGTAGGTAGTTAGTGACACACAACACTCCATTGAAATCTCTTACAACAAGAGCATCAAGAAAGGAACGAAATGACTGCAGTTAACTGTACGTTAGTCAATACAATCGATCTTTCTTCACCCTTTTTGTCGCTTCTGCCGACAAGCAGTAACTATCATATTTACTCTTACTAAACTGGAAGAATTTAAACCGGTAATAATAATGCCATAAATATTTGAAGACCACACGTTACATTTTGCATGGTTACGAAAATATTTCTTGTTCAGCATAAAAGAAGATATGTACAATAACACATGTATACAATTATTAATACCATTTTAGAATAATTAACCAGGTAACTGTCTACGCAATTCAATTACTTTACATTTTAGAAGTTGTTCCTCAATTGGGATAAAAGCGGAACTTAGTCGGAAAATTTCTATATTATTTTACGTATGAGCAGTTATTCAACACAAAATTCGGTGCCACACAATATAATGCATTCTAAAAATGTTACTAGGACTAATGTTTTCTAAATTACATGACATATTTTTCATTGAAAATCATGCTTTACACTTAATTTCACCGCTGTTTCACATACTTCACGAGGGCGATTACTACAACCTTTCACATGAAAACTGTATGTGAATACTTCACCAGAAGGATGTTGGATTTTTGTTAATAAGCAGTAGGGTAGCGATGTTGAATGGCAAAATTGAGAAAGTGAAAAAAGATATTTGGAAATTTCACGTTACAAACACTTCTTTTTCTTTACCGTCTACCTTACAGTACTGTTTCATACAATAAAATTCGAAATGTTATTCCTTAAGTAGATCATTAAATTTACGGAGAAATATATACTTTTGAAAGTGTATTATTTTTTTTGCAGATTAGTGATGAGTTCTCCGCGGCCGTCGACTAGCAGTCCTCAGCCCAGGTTGATCGGGGTAGTTTGGCATAACCGTGAAAAAGAGGCGGGAGTATAGTGGTTAGTTCGTATAATTCACACTATACACCCTCCTTTCTTACTTGGTAGTACCAATGGAAGTTGCACCACTGAAAAGAGGATAGTTAAGTACAAATTTGATACATGTTTTGTCGTATCATTTTTAAAGAAGCTAAATATATTCCCATTGACACATTACAAGGAATGTATTGATTGCTTGATACTCGAGAACACAGAAAAAAATACCATTATAAACACTTCTATCTTTCTTCCGTCAGTCATTTTCCATGAATCATCGCTAGGTAGATAGCCGTCATCTAAAATCTTGGGTCAAAGTACTATATATTTCACCTCCTAGGCATTGAAATGTCGTAAGTTTAATGCACCATTTTGAACTAAATAATTCAAGTGGAGACTTTGCAGGAAGTGAGTACTTCATTGATTCAATTAGAAATATTAAAAATAAGTTATCCTCCACTTCCCAGGCAGGATCATTCAAAGCATTAACACCGAATAAACTGTTTTCACCCTAAGCTTTGAAACGTCAAAATGTGTAGAACTAAATAACTTACGCAAAGACTTTGGAGGATTTGAGTACATCATTGATTCAATAAGATATCTTAAATTTAAGCGATTATTCCCTTTCCAGCCAGGACCATTGAAAGCTACAACACAGAATAAAATAAAAGTTATTTAAGAAATCCATTCAAAAGTTATCATAAAACATCCTGGAAGATCAATGGACAAGTGCTAATTTTCTTTTTAATGCGCAGCACACTTCAGCTCCTTGAAAGGAAGTATATGTACTTGATTTAAACAAAAAAAAAGTGCGAGGTATAAGTTGAAAAATTTTCAAATTAAGAAGCGAAAAGGGGCAATGTCAAATGCTAAAAGCAAAATTAATTGAGCATTTAAATTCCGTCAAATCATTTTACGTTTTATGTAGTTCCAGCAAGAATGGCTTCATCTTCCTCCTTGGCTGCCTCCTACTTTCCTCTATCTATTTCGATGTGTACTTTGACCCGATATGTGGCAACCAAAATTAAAACAAAACGTAATACTTATTGTTTACTTTTACTAACTTATACCGACTTTACCAGAGACAAAAAGCAACACCTGTAATTTACAATATTGTGCTTTCCTACAATGGTCTATATTTGTCCTAGTAAATTAGCCTTCAGAAGCATAATGTTCTATATATTTCACAAAGTATTATTTACTAGTACAAATTTTCTCTTGAGATACGTAACCGGTCAAAGAAAATAACCTACCACTGACGTTAGGAGAACACGAACGATGATGAAACCCTTAAACTCATAGATACATTTTTTAAATTCTCACATTAGAAACTATTTATTATAGAAAAATAAAATTTCTGTTGCCCCCAAGCAGTACTAACCCCTTTAACAATTTGGGAGGACCTCTATATTCTACTATACTCCGCCATTATTAAAATGGATGGCCAACCGTCTTCTTGTACTTTATACGGTGACTAACCTTCAACGATATTAAAAAAAAAATATTTTGCTATTACCGTGAAATGCTTTTGAGATGCTTATAATTTTTATAGTAGATTTATATTTTTAAAAAGTATGCTTGGCATTAAAGATATCTCTATTTTTTGTTTAAATTTTTGTAATGAATAACTACTGGGACTTAATAAAACAAATTTTTTAATGTTTTTTAAGTGATTTTTAGCCCGCGCGTTAGGCCTATAGCTATGTACCTACTTTATTGAAATGCTGTGCAACTCTTCGCTAGTTCCTAGTGAACTACCCAGGACTCACCACGTGGAGGTGGTTGCACATCGAGTCCCCCCCCGTGCCCTACCCATCCTCCCAACCACGAGAGCACGATATATAAGATTCAAAGATTTGAAAAATTTCATTTCGTATTCAAAACTTAACGCATACTGCAATTATGTTTTTTGGTTATTATTAAAGTTTACCTCTTTTATTAGTCATAAACCAACATGGAACATACATTTACTTATTTCTATACTATTGAAGGACCATTACAGATGGTCTTCTACTTTTGTCTATAAAACGTGAGGTTTAATTGTACGGCGGTAAAAAAGAGAAATACCTTTGTTTAAATGCAAGTAGTAAACTAATCGGGTGAATACGAAAAAACGAGTATCACGTATTGTTCCTTATGAGTGTGACCCTTCTAGTCTATTTTGCATATCATAAGAAGCCTCAGTACAACACTTTTTGGAGGAAATGTACCCATCTTGAATTCGGAGAGTGTTGAAGTTGAATGAGTTTTATAATCAATAATTGATTTATTTTCAATCGAAGGAACGCCATGTATTAAAAACTTGATTAACGCATGAAGATTGCGAAATATATAAATACATAATAAATATTAAAACCTAGTTTTCCATCAAGTTATTTGGTATCTAAGATAAAATATGATATAAAAGCAAAGCGATTTGAAATGGTAAATTTTTTTATGACATGTCGGTTTGCCTTACGCTACTCAAACACAGCAAAATGAATCTGTAGCCTGTCAGTATGTTGACGAAATTATGCTCCAAAGAGAAGATCTTTCTATGGTTATCAACCCGTTCAATCATTAGCAAATATTTTTCAAAATAATCATTACCTTTAAAAATATATACATAACGATCGAGCTTAGATAACGAAGCCTAGAGCTGCCAAAATTATGAGCAAGAGCTGAGTGAGCTGAGAGCTCTTTAGAATAACCGCATTTTGGCATTTGAAACCACGAAAATGCTCTGTAATATAGGAAATATAACCTACCCACGAGTAAATTTATGTTATGTCATAAACGAGTAGGTATTTAGTGACACACAGCACTCCATTGAAATCTCTTACAACAACAACATCAAGAAAGGAACGAAATGACTGCAGTTAACTGCACGTTAGTCAATACAATCGATCATTCTTCACCCTTTTTGTCGCTTCTGCCGACAAGCACTAACTATCATATTTACTCTGACTAAACTGGAAGAGTTTAAACCGGTAATAATAATGCCATAAATATTTGAAGACCACCCGTTACATTTTGCATGGTTACGAAAATATTTCTGGTTCAGCATAAAAGAAGATATGTACAATAACACATGTATACAATTATTTATACCATTTTAGAATAATGAACCAGGTAACTGTCTAAGCAATTCAATTACTTTACATTTTAGAAGCTGTTCCTCAATTGGGATAAAAGCGGAACTTAGTCGGAAAATTTCTATATTATATTACGTATAAGCAGTTATTCAACACAAAATTCGGTGCCACACGATACAATGCATTCTAAAAATGTTATTTGGTTTAATGTGTTCTAAATTACAAGACATATTTTGCATTGAAAATCATGCTTTACACTTAATTTCACCGCTGTTTCAATTAATTCACGAGGGCGATTACTGCAGACTTTCACATGAAAACTGCATGTGAATACTTCACCAGGAGGATGATGGATTATTGTTAATAATCAGTAGGGTAGCGATGTATAATGGCAAAATTGAGAAAGTGAAAAAAGATATTTGGAAATTTTGCAGGCGGGGGTATAGTGGTCAGTTCGTATAATTCACACTATACACCCTCCTCTCTTACTTGGTAGTACCAGAAGAAGTTGCACCACTGAAAAGAGGATAGTTAAGTACAAATTTGATACATGTTTTGTCGTATCATTTTTAAAGAAGCATAATATGTTCCCATTGACACATTTCTAGGAATGTATTGACTGCTTGATGCTCGAGAACACAGAAAAAAATACCATTATAAACACTTATATTTTTCTTTCGTCAGTCATTTTCCATGAATCATCGCTAGGTAGAGAGCCGTCATCTCAAATTTTGGGTCAAAGTACTATATATTTCACCTCCTAGGCATTGAAATGTCGTAAGTTTCATGTACCATTTTGAACTAAATATTTCAAGTGGAGACTTAGCAGGAAGTGAATACTTCATTGATTCAATTATAAATCATAAAATTAAGTTATATTCCACTTCCCAGGCAGGATCATTCAAAGCAAACACACCGAATAAACTGTTTTCACCCTAAGCTTTGAAACGTCAAAATTTGTAGAACTAAATTACTTACGCAAAGACTTTGGAGGATTTGAGTACTTCATTAATTCAATTAGATATCTTAAAATTAAGCGATTATTCCCTTTCCAGCCAGGACCATTGAAAGCTACAACACAGAATAAAATAAAAGTTATTTAAGATATCCATTCAAAAGTTATCATAAAACATTCTGGAAGATCAATGGACAAGTGCTAATTTTCTTTTTAAAGCGCTGCAAACTTCAGCTCCTTGAAAGAAAGTATATGTACTTGATTTAAACAAAAAAAAAGTGCGAGGTATAAGTTGAAAAATTTTCAAATTAAGAAGCGAAAAGGGGCAATGTCAAATGCTAAAAGCAAAATTAATTGAGCATTTAAATTCCGTCAAATAATTTTACGTTATATAGTTCCAGCAAGAATGGCTTCGTCTTCCTCCTTGGCTGCCTCCTACTTTCCTCTATCTATTTCGATGTGTATTTTAACCCGATATGTGGCAATTAAAATTAATAGAAAGAGTAATACTTATAGTTTACTTTTACTTACTTATACCGACTTTAAAAGAGACAAAAAGCAACACCTGTAGTTTACAATAGTGTGCTTTCATACAATGGTCTATATTTGTGCTAGTAAATTAGCCTTCAGAAGCATAATGTTCTATATATTTCACAAAGTAATATTTACTATTTCAAATTTTCTCTTGAGATACGTAACCGGTCAAAAAAAATAACCTACCACTGAAGTAAGGAGAACATGAACGATGATGAAACCCTTAAACTCATAGATACATTTTTTCAATTCTCACATTAGAAACTATTTATTATAGAAAAATAAAATTTCTGTTGCCCCCAAGCAGTACTAACCCCTTTAACAATTTGGGAGAACCTCTATATTCTACTATACTCCGCCTTTATTAAAATGGATGGCCAACCGTCTTCTTGTACTCTATACGGTGACTAACCTTCAACGATATTAAAAAAAAAATATTTTGCTATTACCGTGAAATGCTTTTGAGATGCTTATAATTTTTATAGTAGATTTATATTTTTAAAAAGTATGCTTGGCATTAAAGATATCTCTAACTTTTGTTTAAATTTTTGTAATGAATAACTACTGGGACTTAATAAAACAAATTTTTTAATGTTTTTTAAGTGATTTTTAGCCCGCGCGTTAGGCCTATAGCTATGTACCTACTTTATTGAAATGCTGTGCAACTCTTCGCTAGTTCCTAGTGAACTACCCAGGACTCACCACGTGGAGGTGGTTGCACATCGAGTCCCCCCCCGTGCCCTACTCATCCTCCCAACCACGAGAGCACGATATATAAGATTCAAAGATTTGAAAAATTTCATTTCGTATTCAAAACTTAACGCATACTGCAATTATGTTTTTTGGTTATTATTAAAGTTTACCTCTTTTATTAGTCATAAACCAACATGGAACATACATTTACTTATTTCTATACTATTGAAGGACCATTACAGATGGTCTTCTACTTTTTTCTATAAAACGTGAGGTTTAATTGTACGGCTGTAAAAAAGAGAAATACCTTTGTTTAAATGCAAGTAGTAAACTAATCGGGTGAATACGAAAAAACGAGTATCACGTATTGTTCCTTATGAGTGTGACCCTTCTAGTCTATTTTGCATATCATAAGAAGCCTCAGTACAACACTTTTTGGAGGAAATGTAACCATCTTGAATTCGGAGAGTGTTGAAGTTGAATGAGTTTTATAATCAATAATTGATTTATTTTCAATCGAAGGAACGCCATGTAAAAAAACTTGATTAACGCATGAAGATTGCGAAATATATAAATACATAATAAATATTAAAACCTAATTTTCCATCAAGTTATTTGGTATCTAAGATAAAATATGATATAAAAGCAAAGCGATTTAAAATGGTCAATTTTTTTAGGACATGTCGTTTTGCTTTACGCTACACAAACAAAGCAATATGAAGCTGTAGCCTGTCAGTATGTTGTCGAAATTATGCTCCAAAGAGAAGATCTTTTTATGGTTATCAACCCGTTCAATCATTAGCAAATATTTTTCAAAAGAATTATGACCTTTTAAAATATATACATAACGATCGAGCTTAGATAACGAAGCATAGAGCTGCCAAATTTATGAGCAAGAGCTGAGTGAGCTGAGAGCACTCAGGAATGACCGCATTTTGGCATTTGAAACCACGAAAATGCTCTGTAATATAGGAAATATATCCTAACCTCGAGTAAATTTATGTTATGTCATAAACGAGTAGGTAGTTAGTGACACACAACACTCCATTGAAATCTCTTACAACAACAACATCAAGAAAGGAACGAAATGACTGCAGTTAACTGCACGTTAGTCAATACTATCGATCTTTCTTCACCCTTTTTGTCGCTTCTGCCGACAAGCACTAACTATCATATTTACTCTGACTAAACTGGAAGAATTTAAACCGGTAATAATAATGCCATAAATATTTGAAGACCACACGTTACATTTTGCATGGTTACGAAAATATTTCTTGTTCAGCATAAAAGAAGATATGTACAATAACACATGTGTACAATTATTAATACCATTTTAGAATAATTAACCAGGTAACTGTCTACGCAATTCAATTGCTTTACATTTTAGAAGCTGTTCCTCAATTGGGATGAGAGCGGAACTTAGTCGGAAAATTTCTATATTATTTTACGTATGAGCAGTTATTCAACACAAAATTCGGTGCCACACGATATAATGCATTCTAAAAATGTTACTAGGACTAATGTTTTCTAAATTACATGACATATTTTTCATTGAAAATCATGCTTTACACTTAATTTCACCGCTGTTTCACATACTTCACGAGGGCGATTACTACAACCTTTCACATGAAAACTGTATGTGAATACTTCACCAGAAGGATGTTGGATTATTGTTAATAAGCAGTAGGGTAGCGATGTTGAATGGCAAAATTGAGAAAGTGAAAAAAGATATTTGGAAATTTCACGTTACAAACACTTCTTTTTCTTTACCGTCTACCTTACAGTACTGTTTCATACAATAAAATTCGAAATGTTATTCCTTAAGTAGATCATTAAATTTAGAGAGAAATATATACTTTTGAAAGTGTATTATTTGTTTTGCAGATTAGTGATGAGTTCTCCGCGGCCGTCGACTAGCAGTCATCAGCCCAGGTTGATCGGGGTAGTTTGGCATAACCGTGAAAAAAAGGCGGGAGTATAGTGGTTAGTTCGTATAATTCACACTATACACCCTCCTTTCTTACTTGGTAGTACCAATGGAAGTTGCACCACTGAAAAGAGGATAGTTAAGTACAAATTTGATACATTTTTTGTCGTATCATTTTTAAAGAAGCTTAAAATGTTCCCATTGACACATTTCTAGGAATGTATTGATTGCTTGATACTCGAGAACACAGAAAAAAATACCATTATAAACACTTCTATTTTTCTTCCGTCAGTCATTTTCCATGAATCATCGCTAGGTAGATAGCCGTCATCTAAAATCTTGGGTCAAAGTACTATATATTTCACCTCCTAGGCATTGAAATGTCGTAAGTTTAATGCACCATTTTGAACTAAATAATTCAAGTGGAGACTTTGCAGGAAGTGAATACTTCATTGATTCAATTAGAAATATTAAAATTAAGTTATCCTCCACTTCCCAGGCAGGATCATTCAAAGCATTAACACCGAATAAACTGTTTTCACCCTAAGCTTTGAAACGTCAAAATGTGTAGAACTAAATAACTTACGCAAAGACTTTGGAGGATTTGAGTACATCATTAATTCAATAAGATATCTTAAATTTAAGCGATTATTCCCTTTCCAGCCAGGACCATTGAAAGCTACAACACAGAATAAAATAAAAGTTATTTAAGAAATCCATTCAAAAGTTATCATAAAACATCCTGGAAGATCAATGGACAAGTGCTAATTTTCTTTTTAAAGTGCTGCACACTTCAGCTTTTGAAAGGAAGTATATGTACTTGATTTAAACAAAAAAAAAGTGCGAGGTATAAGTTGAAAAATTTTCAAATTAAGAAGCGAAAAGGGGCAATGTCAAATGCTAAAAGCAAAAATAATTGAGCATTTAAATTCCGTCAAATCATTTTACGTTTTATGTAGTTCCAGCAAGAATGGCTTCATCTTCCTCCTTGGCTGCCTCCTACTTTCCTCTATCTATTTCGATGTGTACTTTGACCCGATATGTGGCAACCAAAATTAAAACAAAACGTAATACTTATTGTTTACTTTTACTAACTTATACCGACTTTACCAGAGACAAAAAGCAACACCTGTAATTTACAATATTGTGCTTTCCTACAATGGTCTATATTTGTCCTAGTAAATTAGCCTTCAGAAGCATAATGTTCTATATATTTCACAAAGTATTATTTACTAGTACAAATTTTCTCTTGAGATACGTAACCGGTCAAAGAAAATAACCTACCACTGACGTTAGGAGAACACGAACGATGATGAAACCCTTAAACTCATAGATACATTTTTTAAATTCTCACATTAGAAACTATTTATTATAGAAAAATAAAATTTCTGTTGCCCCCAAGCAGTACTAACCCCTTAAACAATTTGGGAGGACCTCTATATTCTACTATACTCCGCCATTATTAAAATGGATGGCCAACCGTCTTCTTGTACTCTATACGGTGACTAACCTTCAACGATATTAAAAAAAAATATTTTGCTATTACCGTGAAATGCTTTTGAGATGCTTTAAATTTTTATAGTAGATTTATATTTTTAAAAAGTATGCTTGGCATTAAAGATATCTCTAACTTTTGTTTAAATTTTTGTAATGAATAACTACTGGGACTTAATAAAACAAATTTTTTAATGTTTTTTAAGTGATTTTTAGCCCGCGCGTTAGGCCTATAGCTATGTACCTACTTTATTGAAATGCTGTGCAACTCTTCGCTAGTTCCTAGTGAACTACCCAGGACTCACCACGTGGAGGTGGTTGCACATCGAGTCCCCCCCCGTGCCCTATCCATCCTCCCAACCACGAGAGCACGATATATAAGATTCAAAGATTTGAAAAATTTCATTTCGTATTCAAAACTTAACGCATACTGCAATTATGTTTTTTGGTTATTATTAAAGTTTACCTCTCTTATTAGTCATAAACCAACATGGAACATACATTTACTTATTTCTATACTATTGAAGGACCATTACAGATGGTCTTCTACTTTTGTCTATAAAACGTGAGGTTTAATTGTACGGCGGTAAAAAAGAGAAATACCTTTGTTTAAATGCAAGTAGTAAACTAATCGGGTGAATACGAAAAAACGAGTATCACGTATTGTTCCTTATGAGTGTGACCCTTCTAGTCTATTTTGCATATCATAAGAAGCCTCAGTACAACACTTTTTGGAGGAAATGTAACCATCTTGAATTCGGAGAGTGTTGAAGTTGAATGAGTTTTATAATCAATAATTGATTTATTTTCAATCGAAGGAACGCCATGTATTAAAAACTTGATTAACGCATGAAGATTGCGAAATATATAAATACATAATAAATATTAAAACCTAGTTTTCCATCAAGTTATTTGGTATCTAAGATAAAATATGATATAAAAGCAAAGCGATTTGAAATGGTAAATTTTTTTATGACATGTCGGTTTGCCTTACGCTACTCAAACACAGCAAAATGAATCTGTAGCCTGTCAGTATGTTGACGAAATTATGCTCCAAAGAGAAGATATTTCTATGGTTATCAACCCGTTCAATCATTAGCAAATATTTTTCAAAATAATCATTACCTTTAAAAATATATACATAACGATCGAGCTTAGATAACGAAGCCTAGAGCTGCCAAAATTATGAGCAAGAGCTGAGTGAGCTGAGAGCTCTTTAGAATAACCGCATTTTGGCATTTGAAACCACGAAAATGCTCTGTAATATAGGAAATATAACCTACCCACGAGTAAATTTATGTTATGTCATAAACGAGTAGGTATTTAGTGACACACAACACTCCATTGAAATCTCTTACAACAACAACATCAAGAAAGGAACGAAATGACTGCAGTTAACTGCACGTTAGTCAATACAAT
Source organism: Pyrrhosoma nymphula (assembly GCA_963573305.1). Classification (NCBI taxonomy): domain Eukaryota; kingdom Metazoa; phylum Arthropoda; class Insecta; order Odonata; family Coenagrionidae; genus Pyrrhosoma; species Pyrrhosoma nymphula. The sequence goes on along the minus strand of OY754332.1, from coordinate 94,563,510 downwards.
CGATCATTCTTCACCCTTTTTGTCGCTTCAGCCGACAAGCACTAACTATCATATTTACTCTGACTAAACTGGAAGAGTTTAAACCGGTAATAATAATGCCATAAATATTTGAAGACCACACGTTACATTTTGCATGGTTACGAAAATATTTCTGGTTCAGCATAAAAGAAGATATGTACAATAACACATGTATACAATTATTTATACCATTTTAGAATAATGAACCAGGTAACTGTCTAAGCAATTCAATTACTTTACATTTTAGAAGCTGTTCCTCAATTGGGATAAAAGCGGAACTTAGTCGGAAAATTTCTATATTATATTACGTATAAGCAGTTATTCAACACAAAATTCGGTGCCACACGATACAATGCATTCTAAAAATGTTATTTGGTTTAATGTGTTCTAAATTACAAGACATATTTTGCATTGAAAATCATGCTTTACACTTAATTTCACCGCTGTTTCAATTAATTCACGAGGGCGATTACTGCAGACTTTCACATGAAAACTGCATGTGAATACTTCACCAGGAGGATGATGGATTATTGTTAATAATCAGTAGGGTAGCGATGTATAATGGCAAAATTGAGAAAGTGAAAAAAGATATTTGGAAATTTTGCAGGTGGGGGTATAGTGGTCAGTTCGTATAATTCACACTATACACCCTCCTCTCTTACTTGGTAGTACCAGAAGAAGTTGCACCACTGAAAAGAGAATAGTTAAGTACAAATTTGATACATGTTTTGTCGTATCATTTTTAAAGAAGCATAATATGTTCCCATTGACACATTTCTAGGAATGTATTGACTGCTTGATGCTCGAGAACACAGAAAAAAATACCATTATAAACACTTATATTTTTCTTTCGTCAGTCATTTTCCATGAATCATCGCTAGGTAGAGAGCCGTCATCTCAAATTTTGGGTCAAGGTACTATATATTTCACCTCCTAGGCATTGAAATGTCGTAAGTTTCATGTACCATTTTGAACTAAATATTTCAAGTGGAGACTTAGCAGGAAGTGAATACTTCATTGATTCAATTATAAATCATAAAATTAAGTTATATTCCACTTCCCAGGCAGGATCATTCAAAGCAAACACACCGAATAAACTGTTTTCACCCTAAGCTTTGAAACGTCAAAATTTGTAGAACTAAATTACATACGCAAAGACTTTGGAGGATTTGAGTACTTCATTAATTCAATTAGATATCTTAAAATTAAGCGATTATTCCCTTTCCAGCCAGGACCATTGAAAGCTACAACACAGAATAAAATAAAAGTTATTTAAGATATCCATTCAAAAGTTATCATAAAACATTCTGGAAGATCAATGGACAAGTGCTAATTTTCTTTTTAAAGCGCTGCAAACTTCAGCTCCTTGAAAGAAAGTATATGTACTTGATTTAAACAAAAAAAAAGTGCGAGGTATAAGTTGAAAAATTTTAAAATTAAGAAGCGAAAAGGGGCAATGTCAAATGCTAAAAGCAAAATTAATTGAGCATTTAAATTCCGTCAAATAATTTTACGTTATATAGTTCCAGCAAGAATGGCTTCGTCTTCCTCCTTGGCTGCCTCCTACTTTCCTCTATCTATTTCGATGTGTATTTTAACCCGATATGTGGCAATTAAAATTAAAAGAAAGAGTAATACTTATAGTTTACTTTTACTTACTTATACCGACTTTAAAAGAGACAAAAAGCAACACCTGTAGTTTACAATAGTGTGCTTTCCTACAATGGTCTATATTTGTGCTAGTAAATTAGCCTTCAGAAGCATAATGTTCTATATATTTCACAAAGTAATATTTAATATTTCAAATTTTCTCTTGAGATACGTAACCGGTCAAAAAAAATAACCTACCACTGAAGTTAGGAGAACATGAACGATGATGAAACCCTTACACTCATATATACATTTTTTAAATTCTCACATTAGAAACTATTTGTTATAGAAAAATAAAATTTCTGTTGCCCCCAGGCAGTGCTACCCCCTTTAACAAATAGGGAGGACCGCTATATTCTACTAAACTCCGCCATTATTAAAATGGATGGCCAACCGTCTTCTTGTACTCTATACGGTGACTAACCTTCAACGATATTTAAAAAAAATATTTGGCTATTTCCGTGAAATGCTTTTATGATGCTTATAATTTTTATGGTAGATTTATATTTTTAAAAAGTTTGCTTGGCATTAAAGATATCTCTAAATTTTGTTTAAATTTTTGAAATGAATAACTACTGGGACTTAATAAAACATAAATGTTTTATAGTTTTTTAAAGTGATTTTTAGCCCGCACGTTAGGCCTATAGCTATGTACCTACTTTATTGAAATGCTGTGCAACTCTTCGCTAGTTCCTAGTGAACTACCCAGGACTCACCACGTGGAGGTGGTTGCACATCGAGTCCCCCCCCCGTGCCCTTCCCATCCTCCCAACCACGAGAGCACGATATATAAGATTCAAAGATTTGAAAATTTCATTTAGTATTCAAAACTTAACGCATACTGCAATTATTTTTTTTGGTTATTATTAAAGTTTAACTCTTTAATTAGTCATAAACCAACATGGAACATACAATTACTTATTTCTATACTATTGAAGGACCATTACAGATGGTCTTCTACTTTTTTCTATAAAACGTGAGGTTTAATTGTACGGCGGTAAAAAAGAGAAATACCTTTGTTTAAATGCAAGTAGTAAACTAATCGGGTGAATACGAAAAAACGAGTATCACGTATTGTTCCTTATGAGTGTGACCCTTCTAGTCTATTTTGCATATCATAAGAAGCCTCAGTACAACACTTTTTGGAGGAAATGTAACCATCTTGAATTCGGAGAGTGTTGAAGTTGAATGAGTTTTATAATCAATAATTGATTTATTTTCAATCGAAGGAACGCCATGTAAAAAAACTTGATTAACGCATGAAGATTGCGAAATATATAAATACATAATAAATATTAAAACCTAATTTTCCATCAAGTTATTTGGTATCTAAGATAAAATATGATATAAAAGCAAAGCGATTTAAAATGGTCAATTTTTTTAGGAAATGTCGTTTTGCTTTACGCTACACAAACAAAGCAATATGAAGCTGAAGCCTGTCAGTATGTTGTCGAAATCATGCTCCAAAGAGAAGATCTTTTTATGGTTATCAACCCGTTCAATCATTAGCAAATATTTTTCAAAAGAATTATGACCTTTTAAAATATATACATAACGATCGAGCTTAGATAACGAAGCATAGAGCTGCCAAATTTATGAGCAAGAGCTGAGTGAGCTGAGAGCACTCAGGAATGACCGCATTTATGCATTTGAAACCACGAAAATGCTCTGTAATATAGGAAATATAACCTAACCTCGAGTAAATTTATGTTATGTCATAAACGAGTAGGTAGTTAGTGACACACAACACTCCATTGAAATCTCTTACAACAACAACATCAAGAATGGAACGAAATGACTGCAGTTAACTTCACGTTAGTCAATACTATCGATCTTTCTTCACCCTTTTTGTCGCTTCTGCCGACAAGCACTAACTATCATATTTACTCTGACTAAACTGGAAGAATTTAAACCGGTAATAATAATGCCATAAATATTTGAAGACCACACGTTACATTTTGCATGGTTACGAAAATATTTCTTGTTCAGCATAAAAGAAGATATGTACAATAACACATGTATACAATTATTAATACCATTTTAGAATAATTAACCAGGTAACTGTCTACGCAATTCAATTGCTTTACATTTTAGAAGCTGTTCCTCAATTGGGATAAAAGCGGAACTTAGTCGGAAAATTTCTATATTATTTTACGTATGAGCAGTTATTCAACATAAAATTCGGTGCCACACGATATAATGCATTCTAAAAATGTTACTAGGACTAATGTTTTCTAAATTACATGACATATTTTTCATTGAAAATCATGCTTTACACTTAATTTCACCGCTGTTTCACATACTTCACGAGGGCGATTACTACAACCTTTCACATGAAAACTGTATGTGAATACTTCACCAGAAGGATGTTGGATTATTGTTAATAAGCAGTAGGGTAGCGATGTTGAATGGCAAAATTGAGAAAGTGAAAAAAGATATTTGGAAATTTCACGTTACAAACACTTCTTTTTCTTTACCGTCTACCTTACAGTACTGTTTCATACAATAAAATTCGAAATGTTATTCCTTAAGTAGATCATTATATTTACAGAGAAATATATACTTTTGAAAGTGTATTATTTTTTTTGCAGATTAGTGATGAGTTCTCCGCGGCCGTCGACTAGCAGTCATCAGCCCAGGTTGATCGGGGTAGTTTGGCATAACCGTGAAAAAGAGGCGGGAGTATAGTGGTTAGTTCGTATAATTCACACTATACACCCTCCTTTCTTACTTGGTAGTACCAATGGAAGTTGCACCACTGAAAAGAGGATAGTTAAGTACAAATTTGATACATTTTTTGTCGTATCATTTTTAAAGAAGCTTAATATGTTCCCATTGACACATTTCTAGGAATGTATTGATTGCTTGATACTCGAGAACACAGAAAAAAATACCATTATAAACACTTCTATTTTTCTTCCGTCAGTCATTTTCCATGAATCATCGCTAGGTAGATAGCCGTCATCTAAAATCTTGGGTCAAAGTACTATATATTTCACCTCCTAGGCATTGAAATGTCGTAAGTTTAATGCACCATTTTGAACTAAATAATTCAAGTGGAGACTTTGCAGGAAGTGAATACTTCATTGATTCAATTAGAAATATTAAAATTAAGTTATCCTCCACTTCCCAGGCAGGATTATTCAAAGCATTAACACCGAATAAACTGTTTTCACCCTAAGCTTTGAAACGTCATAATGTGTAGAACTAAATAACTTACGCAAAGACTTTGGAGGATTTGAGTACATCATTATATCAATAAGATATCTTAAATTTAAGCGATTATTCCCTTTCCAGCCAGGACCATTGAAAGCTACAACACAGAATAAAATAAAAGTTATTTAAGAAATCCATTCAAAAGTTATCATAAAACATCCTCGAAGATCAATGGACAAGTGCTAATTTTCTTTTTAATGCGCAGCACACTTCAGCTCCTTGAAAGGAAGTATATGTACTTGATTTAAACAAAAAAAAAGTGCGAGGTATAAGTTGAAAAATTTTCAAATTAAGAAGCGAAAAGGGGCAATGTCAAATGCTAAAAGCAAAAATAATTGAGCATTTAAATTCCGTCAAATCATTTTACGTTTTATGTAGTTCCAGCAAGAATGGCTTCATCTTCCTCCTTGGCTGCCTCCTACTTTCCTCTATCTATTTCGATGTGTACTTTGACCCGATATGTGGCAACCAAAATTAAAACAAAACGTAATACTTATTGTTTACTTTTACTAACTTATACCGACTTTACCAGAGACAAAAAGCAACACCTGTAATTTACAATATTGTGCTTTCCTACAATGGTCTATATTTGTCCTAGTAAATTAGCCTTCAGAAGCATAATGTTCTATATATTTCACAAAGTATTATTTACTAGTACAAATTTTCTCTTGAGATACGTAACCGGTCAAAGAAAATAACCTACCACTGACGTTAGGAGAACACGAACGATGATGAAACCCTTAAACTCATAGATACATTTTTTAAATTCTCACATTAGAAACTATTTATTATAGAAAAATAAAATTTCTGTTGCCCCCAAGCAGTACTAACCCCTTAAACAATTTAGGAGGACCTCTATATTCTACTATACTCCGCCATTATTAAAATGGATGGCCAACCGTCTTTTTGTACTCTATACGGTGACTAACCTTCAACGATATTTAAAAAAAAATATTTTGCTATTACCGTGAAATGCTTTTGAGATGCTTATAATTTTTATAGTAGATTTATATTTTTAAAAAGTATGCTTGGCATTAAAGATATCTCTAACTTTTGTTTAAATTTTTGTAATGAATAACTACTGGGACTTAATAAAACAAATTTTTTAATGTTTTTTAAGTGATTTTTAGCCCGCGCGTTAGGCCTATAGCTATGTACCTACTTTATTGAAATGCTGTGCAACTCTTCGCTAGTTCCTAGTGAACTACCCAGGACTCACCACGTGGAGGTGGTTGCACATCGAGTCCCCCCCCGTGCCCTACCCATCCTCCCAACCACGAGAGCACGATATATAAGATTCAAAGATTTGAAAAATTTCATTTCGTATTCAAAACTTAACGCATACTGCAATTATGTTTTTTGGTTATTATTAAAGTTTACCTCCTTTATTAGTCATAAACCAACATGGAACATACATTTACTTATTTCTATACTATTGAAGGACCATTACAGATGGTCTTCTACTTTTGTCTATAAAACGTGAGGTTTAATTGTACGGCGGTAAAAAAGAGAAATACCTTTGTTTAAATGCAAGTAGTAAACTAATCTGGTGAATACGAAAAAACGAGTATCACGTATTGTTCCTTATGAGTGTGACCCTTCTAGTCTATTTTGCATATCATAAGAAGCCTCAGTACAACACGAGGAAATGTAACCATCTTGAATTCGGAGAGTGTTGAAGTTGAATGAGTTTTATAATCAATAATTGATTTATTTTCAATCGAAGGAACGCCATGTATTAAAAACTTGATTAACGCATGAAGATTGCGAAATATATAAATACATAATAAATATTAAAACCTAGTTTTCCATCAAGTTATTTGGTATCTAAGATAAAATATGATATAAAAGCAAAGCGATTTGAAATGGTAAATTTTTTTATGACATGTCGGTTTGCCTTACGCTACTCAAACACAGCAATATGAATCTGTAGCCTGTCAGTATGTTGACGAAATTATGCTCCAAAGAGAAGATCTTTCTATGGTTATCAACCCGTTCAATCATTAGCAAATATTTTTCAAAATAATCATTACCATTAAAAATATATACATAACGATCGAGCTTAGATAACTAAGCCTAGAGCTGCCAAAATTATGAGCAAGAGCTGAGTGAGCTGAGAGCTCTTTAGAATAACCGCATTTTGGCATTTGAAACCACGAAAATGCTCTGTAATATAGGAAATATAACCTACCCACGAGTAAATTTATGTTATGTCATAAACGAGTAGGTATTTAGTGACACACAACACTCCATTGAAATCTCTTACAACAACAACATCAAGAAAGGAACGAAATGACTGCAGTTAACTGCACGTTAGTCAATACAATCGATCATTCTTCACCCTTTTTGTCGCTTCTGCCGACAAGCACTAACTATCATATTTAATCTGACTAAACTGGAAGAGTTTAAACCGGTAATAATAATGCCATAAATATTTGAAGACCACACGTTACATTTTGCATGGTTACGAAAATATTTCTTGTTCAGCATAAAAGAAGATATGTACAATAACACATGTATACAATTATTTATACCATTTTAGAATAATGAACCAGGTAACTGTCTAAGCAATTCAATTACTTTACATTTTAGAAGCTGTTCCTCAATTGGGATAAAAGCGGAACTTAGTCGGAAAATTTCTATATTATATTACGTATGAGCAGTTATTCAACACAAAATTCGGTGCCACACGATACAATGCATTCTAAAAATGTTATTTGGTTTAATGTGTTCTAAATTACAAGACATATTTTGCATTGAAAATCATGCTTTACACTTAATTTCACCGCTGTTTCAATTAATTCACGAGGGCGATTACTGCAGACTTTCACATGAAAACTGCATGTGAATACTTCACCAGGAGGATGATGGATTATTGTTAATAATCAGTAGGGTAGCGATGTATAATGGCAAAATTGAGAAAGTGAAAAAAGATATTTGGAAATTTTGCAGGCGGGGGTATAGTGGTCAGTTCGTATAATTCATACTATACACTCTCCTCTCTTACTTGGTAGTACCAGAAGAAGTTGCACCACTGAAAAGAGGATAGTTAAGTACAAATTTGATACATGTTTTGTCGTATCATTTTTAAAGAAGCATAATATGTTCCCATTGACACATTTCTAGGAATGTATTGACTGCTTGATGCTCGAGAACACAGAAAAAAATACCATTATAAACACATATATTTTTATCTTTCGTCAGTCATTTTCCATGAATCATCGCTAGGTAGAGAGCCGTCATCTCAAATTTTGGATCAAAGTACTATATATTTCACCTCCTAGGCATTGAAATGTCGTAAGTTTCATGTACCATTTTGAACTAAATATTTCAAGTGGAGACTTAGCAGGAAGTGAATACTTCATTGATTCAATTATAAATCATAAAATTAAGTTATATTCCACTTCCCAGGCAGGATCATTCAAAGCAAACACACCGAATAAACTGTTTTCACCCTAAGCTTTGAAACGTCAAAATTTGTAGAACTAAATTACTTACGCAAAGAATTTGGAGGATTTGAGTACTTCATTAATTCAATTAGATATCTTAAAATTAAGCGATTATTCCCTTTCCAGCCAGGACCATTGAAAGCTACAACACAGAATAAAATAAAAGTTATTTAAGATATCCATTCAAAAGTTATCATAAAACATTCTGGAAGATCAATGGACAAGTGCTAATTTTCTTTTTAAAGCGCTGCAAACTTCAGCTCCTTGAAAGAAAGTATATGTACTTGATTTAAACAAAAAAAAAGTGCGAGGTATAAGTTGAAAAATTTTCAAATTAAGAAGCGAAAAGGGGCAATGTCAAATGCTAAAAGCAAAATTAATTGAGCATTTAAATTCCGTCAAATAATTTTACGTTATATAGTTCCAGCAAGAATGGCTTCGTCTTCCTCCTTGGCTGCCTCCTACTTTCCTCTATCTATTTCGATGTGTATTTTAACCCGATATGTGGCAATTAAAATTAAAAGAAAGAGTAATACTTATAGTTTACTTTTACTTACTTCTACCGACTTTAAAAAAGACATAAAGCAACACCTGTAGTTTACAATAGTGTGCTTTCCTACAATGGTCTATATTTGTGCTAGTAAATTAGCCTTGAGAAGCATAATGTTTTATATATTTCACAAAGTAATATTTACTATTTCATATTTTCTCTTGAGATACGTAACCGGTCAAAAAAAATAACCTACCACTGAAGTTAGGAGAACATGAACGATGATGAAACCCTTACACTCATATATACATTTTTTAAATTCTCACATTAGAAACTATTTGTTATAGAAAAATAAAATTTCTGTTGCCCCCAGGCAGTGCTACCCCCTTTAACAAATAGGGAGGACCGCTATATTCTACTAAACTCCGCCATTATTAAAATGGATGGCCAACCGTCTTCTTGTACTCTATACGGTGACTAACCTTCAACGATATTTAAAAAAAATATTTGGCTATTTCCGTGAAATGCTTTTATGATGCTTATAATTTTTATGGTAGATTTATATTTTTAAAAAGTTTGCTTGGCATTAAAGATATCTCTAAATTTTGTTTAAATTTTTGAAATGAATAACTACTGGGACTTAATAAAACATAAATGTTTTATAGTTTTTTAAAGTGATTTTTAGCCCGCACGTTAGGCCTATAGCTATGTACCTACTTTATTGAAATGCTGTGCAACTCTTCGCTAGTTCCTAGTGAACTACCCAGGACTCACCACGTGGAGGTGGTTGCACATCGAGTCCCCCCCCGTGCCCTACCCATCCTCCCAACCACGAGAGCACGATATATAAGATTCAAAGATTTGAAAATTTCATTTAGTATTCAAAACTTAACGCATACTGCAATTATTTTTTTTGGTTATTATTAAAGTTTAACTCTTTAATTAGTCATAAACCAACATGGAACATACAATTACTTATTTCTATACTATTGAAGGACCATTACAGATGGTCTTCTACTTTTTTCTATAAAACGTGAGGTTTAAATGTACGGCGGTAAAAAAGAGAAATACCTTTGTTTAAATGCAAGTAGTAAACTAATCGGGTGAATACGAAAAAACGAGTATCACGTATTGTTCCTTATGAGTGTGACCCTTCTAGTCTATTTTGCATATCATAAGAAGCCTCAGTACAACACTTTTTGGAGGAAATGTAACCATCTTGAATTCGGAGAGTGTTGAAGTTGAATGAGTTTTATAATCAATAATTGATTTATTTTCAATCGAAGGAACGCCATGTAAAAAAACTTGATTAACGCATGAAGATTGCGAAATATATAAATACATAATAAATATTAAAACCTAATTTTCCATCAAGTTATTTGGTATCTAAGATAAAATATGATATAAAAGCAAAGCGATTTAAAATGGTCAATTTTTTTAGGACATGTCGTTTTGCTTTACGCTACACAAACAAAGCAATATGAAGCTGTAGCCTGTCAGTATGTTGTCGAAATCATGCTCCAAAGAGAAGATCTTTTTATGGTTATCAACCCGTTCAATCATTAGCAAATATTTTTCAAAAGAATTATGACCTTTTAAAATATATACATAACGATCGAGCTTAGATAACGAAGCATAGAGCTGCCAAATTTATGAGCAAGAGCTGAGTGAGCTGAGAGCACTCAGGAATGACCGCATTTTGGCATTTGAAACCAAGAAAATGCTCTGTAATATAGGAAATATAACCTAACCTCGAGTAAATTTATGTTATGTCATAAACGAGTAGGTAGTTAGTGACACACAACACTCCATTGAAATCTCTTACAACAACAACATCAAGAAAGGAACGAAATGAATGCAGTTAACTGCACGTTAGTCAATACAATCGATCTTTCTTCACCCTTTTTGTCGCTTCTGCCGACAAGCACTAACTATCATATTTATTCTGACTAAACTGGAAGAGTTTAAACCGGTAATAATAATGCCATTAATATTTGAAGACCACACGTTACATTTTGCATGGTTACGAAAATATTTCTTGTTCAGCATAAAAGAAGATATGTACAATAACACATGTATACAATTATTAATACCATTTTAGAATAAATAACCAGGTAACTGTCTACGCAATTCAATTACTTTACATTTTAGAAGTTGTTCCTCAATTGGGATAAAAGCGGAACTTAGTCGGAAAATTTCTATATTATATTACGTATGAGCAGTTATTCAACACAAAATTCGGTGCCACACGATACAATGCATTCTAAAAATGTTACTTGGTTTAATGTTTTCTAAATTACATGACATATTTTGCATTGAAAATCATGCTCTACACTTAATTTCACCGCTGTTTCACATAATTCACGAGGGCGATTACTGCAGCCTTTCACATGAAAACTGCATGCGAATACTTCACCAGGAGGATGATGGATTATTGTTAATAATCAGTAGGGTAGCGATGTATAATGGCAAAATTGAGAAAGTGAAAAAAGATATTTGGAAATTTTGCAGGCGGGGGTATAGTGGTCAGTTCGTATAATTCATACTATACACTCTCCTCTCTTACTTGGTAGTACCAGAAGAAGTTGCACCACTGAAAAGAGGATAGTTAAGTACAAATTTGATACATGTTTTGTCGTATCATTTTTAAAGAAGCATAATATGTTCCCATTGACACATTTCTAGGAATGTATTGACTGCTTGATGCTCGAGAACACAGAAAAAAATACCATTATAAACTCTTCTATTTTTCTTACGACAGTCGTTTTCCACGAATCGGGTCGTCCACATCATCGCTAGGTAGAGAGCCGTCATCTCAAATCGTGGGTCAAAGTATTATATCTTTCACCTCCTAGGCATTGAAATGTCGTAAGTTTAATGCACCATTTTGAACTAAATATTTCAAGTGGAGACTTAGCAGGAAGTGAATACTTCATTGATTCAATTAGAAATCTTAAATTTAAGTTATATTCCACTTCCCAGGCAGGATCATTCAAAGCAAACACACCGAATAAACTGTTTTCACCCTAAGCTTTGAAACGTCAAAATTTGTAGAACTAAATTACTTACGCAAAGACTTTGGAGGATTTGAGTACCTCATTAATTCAATTAGATATCTTAAAATTAAGCGATTATTCCCTTTCCAGCCAGGACCATTGAAAGCTACAACACAGAATAAAATAAAAGTTATTTAAGAAATCTATTCAAAAGTTATCATAAAACATTCTGGAAGATCAATGGACAAGTGCTAATTTTCTTTTTAAAGCGCTGCAAACTTCAGCTCCTTGAAAGAAAGTATATGTACTTGATTTAAACAAAAAAAAGCGAGGTATAAGTTGAAAAATTTTCAAATTAATAAGCGAAAAGGGGCAATGTCAAATGCTAAAAGCAAAATTAATTGAGCATTTAAATTCCGTCAAATAATTTTACATTATATAGTTTCAGCAAGAATGGCTTCGTCTTCCTCCTTGGCTGCCTCCTTCTTTCCTCTATCTATTTCGATGTGTATTTTGACCCGATATGTTGCAATTAAAATTAAAATAAAACGTAATACTTATAGTTTACTTTTACTTACTTATACGGACTTTAAAAGTGACAAAAAGCAACACCTATAGTTTACAATAGTGTGCTTTCCTACAATGGTCTATATTTGTGCTAGTAAATTAGCCTTCAGAAGCATAATGTTCTATATATTTCACAAAGTAATATTTACTGTTTCAAATTTTCTCTTGAGATACGTAACCGGTCAAAAAAAATAACCTACCACTAAAGTTAGGAGAACATGAACGATGATGAAACCCTTAAACTCATAGATACATTTTTTAAATTCTCACATTAGAAACTATTTGTTATAGAAAAATAAAATTTCTGTTGCCCCCAGGCAGTGCTACCCCCTTTAACAATTAGGGAGGACCGCTATATTCTACTAAACTCCGCCATTATTAAAATGGATGGCCAACCGTCTTCTTGTACTCTATACGGTGACTAACCTTCAACGATATTTAAAAAAAAATATTTGGCTATTTCCATGAAATGCTTTTATGATGCTTATAATTTTTATGGTAGATTTATATTTTTAAAAAGTTTGCTTGGCATTAAAGATATCTCTAAATTTTGTTTAAATTTTTGAAATGAATAACTACTGGGACTTAATAAAACATAAATGTTTTTAATGTTTTTTAAAGTGATTTTTAGCCCGCGCGTTAGGCCTATAGCTATGTACCTACTTTTTTGAAATGCTGTGCAACTCTTCGCTAGTTCCTAGTGAACTACCCAGGACTCACCACGTGGAGGTGGTTGCACATCAAGTCCCCCCCCGTGCCCTACCCATCCTCCCAACCACGAGAGCACGATATATAAGATTCAAAGATTTGCAAAATTTCATTTAGTATTCAAAACTTAACGCACACTGCAATTATGTTTTTTGGTTATTATTAAAGTTTAACTCTTTAATTAGTCATAAACCAACATGGAACATACATTTACTTATTTCTATACTATTGAAGGACCATTACAGATGGTCTTCTACTTTTGTCTATAAAACTTGAGGTTTAATTGTACGGCGGTAAAAAAGAGAAATACCTTTATTTAAATGCAAGTAGCAAACTAATTGGGGGAATACGAAAAAACGAGTATCACGTGTTTTTTCCGTATGAGTGTTACCCTTCTAGTCTATTTTGCCTTTCATAAGAAGCCTCAGTACAACACTTTTTGGAGGAAATGTAACCGTCTTGAATTCGGAGAGTGTTGAAGTTGAATGAGTTTTATAATCAATAATTGATTTATTTTCAATCGAAGGAACGCCATGTAAAAAAACTTGATTAACGCATAAAGATTGCGAAATATATAAATTGTTTGTTGTGATGTTTAATTGTGCGGCGGTAAAAAAGAGAAATACCTGTGTTTAAATGCAAGTAGCAAACTAATCGGGTGAATACGAAAAAACGAGTATCACGTATTGTTCCTTATCAGTGTTACCCTTCTAGTCTATTTTGCATATCATAAGAAGCCTCAGTACAACATATTTTGGAGGAAATGTAACCATTTTGAATTCGGAGAGTGTTGAAGTTGAATGAGTTTTAAAATCAATAATTGATTTATTTTCAATCGAAGGAACTTGAATTAATTAAAAGGAATATTAAAAACTTGATTAACGCATGAAGATTGCGAAATATTCAAATACATAATAAATGTTAAAACCTAATTTTCCATCAAGTTATTTGGTATCTAAGATAAAATATGATAAAAAGCAAAGCGATTTGAAATGGTTTTTTTTTTTAGGACATGTCGGTTTGCTCTACGCTACCCAAACAAAGCAATATGAAGCTGTAGCCTGTCAGTATGTTGACGAAATTATTCTCCAAAGAGAAGATCTTTTTATGTTTATCAACCCGTTCAATCTTTAACAAATATTTTTCAAAAGAATTATGACCTTTAAAAATATATACATAACGATCGAGCTTAGATAACGAAGCCTAGAGCTGCCAAAATAATGAGCAAGAGGCAAATAAGCTGTGAGCACTCGGGAATAACCGCATTTTGGCATTTGAAACCACGAAAATGCTCTGTAATATAGGAAAAAAAACCTAACCACGAGTAAATTTATGTTATGTCATAAACGAGTAGGTAGTTAGTGACACACAACACTCCATTGAAATCTCTTACAACAACAACATCAAGAAAGGAACGAAATGACTGCAGTTAACTGCACGTTAGTCAATATAATCGATCTTTCTTCACCCTTTTTGTCGCTTCTGCCGACAAGCAGTAACTATCATATTTACTCTGACTAAACTGGAAGAATTTAAACCGGTTATAATAATGCCATAAATATTTGAAGATCACACGTTACATTTTGCATGGTTACGAAAATATTTCTTGTTCAGCATAAAAGAAGATATGTACAATAACACATGTACACATTTATTTATACCATTTTAGCATAATTAACCAGGTAACTGTCTACGCAATTTAATTACTTTACATTTTAGAAGTTGTTCCTCAATTGGGATAAAAGCGGAACTTAGTCGGAAAATTTCTATATTATATTACGTATGAGCAGTTATTCAACACAAATTTCGGTGCCACACGATATAATGCAATCTAAAAATTTTACTAGGATTAATGTTTTCTAAATTACATGACATATTTTTCATTAAAAATTATCCTTTACACTTAATTTCACCGCTTTTTCACATACTTCACGAGGGCGATTACTGCAGCCTTTCACATAAGAAATGCATGTGAATACTTCACCAGGAGGATGTTGGATTATTGTTAATAAGCAGTAGGGTAGCGATGATGAATGGCAAAATTGAGAAAGTGAAAAAAGATATTTGGAAATTTCACGTTACAAACAGTTTTTTTTCTCTACCGTCTACCTTACAGTACTGTTTCATACATTAAAATTCGAAATGTTATTCTTTAAGTAGATAATTAAATTTACAGAGAAATATATACCTTTGAAAGTGACTTTTTTATTGCAGATGAGTGATGAGTTCTCCGCGGCCGTCGATTAGCATTCAACAGCCCAGGTTGATCGGGGTAGTTTGGCATAACCGTGAAAAAGAGGCGGGTGTATAGTGGTTAGTTCGTATAATTCACACAATACGCCATTCTCTCTTACTTGGTAGTACCAATGGAAGTTGCACCACTGAAAAGAGTATAGTTAAGTACAAATTTGATACATTTTATGTCGTATCATTTTTGAAGAAGCATAATATGTTCCCTTTGACACATTTCTAGGAATGTATTGATTGCTTGATGCTCGAGAGCTCAGAAAAAACGCATCATAAACACTTCTTTTTCTCTTCCGTCAGGCGTTTTCCTTGAATGGGGTGGTCCACATCATCGCTAGGTAGAGAGCCGTCTCCTCAAATAGTGGGTCAAAGTACTATATATTTCACCATCCTAAGCGTTGAAATGTCGTAAGTTTAATGCACGATTTTGAACTAAATAATTCAAGTGGAGACTTTGCAGGAAGTGAATACTTCATTGATTTAATTAGAACTCTTAAAATTAAGTTATCCTCCACTTCCCAGGCAGGATCATTCAAAGCATCAACACCGAATAAACTGTTTTTACCCTAAGCCTTGAAATGTCATAATATGTAAAAATAAATGAACTAAATTTCTTATGGAAAGACTTTGGAGGAAGAAATTTATTGAAAAGTTATCATAAAACTTCCTGGAAGATCAATGGACAAGTGCTAATTTTCTTTTTAAAGCGCTGCACACTTCAGCTTCTTGAAAGAAAGTATATGTACTTGAATTAAACAAAAAATTAGTGCGAGGAATAAGTTTCAAAATGTTCAAATTAAGAAGCAAAAAGAGGCATTGTCATATGTTAAAAGCAATATTAACCTTTAGCATTTAAATTTCGTCAAATATTTTTACGTTATACAGTTCCAGAAAGAATGTCTTCGTCTTCCTCCTGTGCTGCCTCCTCCATTCTTCTATCAATTTCGTTGTGTACTTTGACCGGATATGTGGCAACCAAAATTAAAACAAAACGTAATACTTATAGATTACTCTAGTGAACTTTTCCAACAATGATCTAAGAACATTTTTTTGGGTACGTAAGCCTGCAAGAGTATAAAGGTCAAAATATTTAATTATCTATTCATGTTTAAATGAGGATTGAATATTTTTATAATTGGCATCCCCTTCATCTTCTCTACTTGTGCCAAAATAAGCTACATCACTGAAAAGAGGGTGGGTAGTTTAGAACAAGTTATATTTTTTAGGTATTGTAAAATTGAGAAATATTTATGACTGATAGTCCGATGTTTTGCATTTAACTGTTGTGGATGCACGGGACCAAACACTAACTTTACCATATTAATTTTATTGTATGTTTCAAAAAATTTCCTTCTAGTTCATTTGGTGTTACTGATTCTTCGTTGGATCGTCCTGTCTGTATCATTTATTGGTCGAGACCCGTTAATACAAAAATATTGTCAAAATTATTTATGCTTCCCTACCAAAGCATTCAAATAACTTAATTTTAATGCAGTATTTTAACCCATTTATGCCCAAAGGGCATTTTGATGCCCACCTGATTACAATGTAGCCTCGCTTACCCGTTTGGCTCCACGTGTGTGTTTTTGTGTCGTTTGCAACATAGAAGGTCTGCTTGACATGTTCAGACAAGAATCAGTCAAGCATTGCACCCACCGGCGACACAGTCGAGCACTGAAATCATCATGGCTTCGCGATCATCACACGCTCCGCATAGAGGGTATGTATTTCTTAATCCTTGACAATATAGTTATAAATCTTTTATGGATAATTTTCGGTAAGCATCTATGTCAATTCATGTGCCTTTAGTTTTTATAGACATAAGCTTATTATTTTTTTATTACTAGGGAAACTGAAAGTGGGCATCAAAATGCCCTTTGGGCACATGCCTATACTAAAGATTCTGATTATCCAACGACTGAGTTTATCCGTACAATTGTGCCTACTTTGTCTCCACAACGTCATATGATATTGGTTAATCTAAGCTAATTAGGCACAGTTTTAATGCTGTAAAATAGTAAGTTTAGTCATCAATCACATATAAGCACATGCATTGAAACATTACAACAGGGGTGAATATGGACATCTATTTGACTGAATAATACGTGATATGCTATACTTCATTATTTTTTATTGATATTCTATTTTCATAACCCTTCATTTGTTACAGTACAAAATACATATCCCTGGCAGAGGATATAGAGTATCTGGAGAATGCCTTGGATGAGGATGTTGGCGGTGATTCTGCTGATGTATATATAGAGCCACCTGACAATAATGCATCGGATGAGGACTCAGGAGATGAAATGTGCAACAATCTTTATTCCCTGCCTTCCTGTCAGCTTCGCGCCACAGCCGAGTTTCGATCAGGGAACTTCGAAGAAAATGCTGAAAGTCCTGAATCATCTCACCAAGATGAGCAACCTGCGAAAAGGAAAAGAGAACCACATAAGGTGCCCTTGGACTTGAGCTGGAGAAAAAGTGACTTGTGCATTCCCATCAATCAGGCAAACAGCACCAGTGTAAATCATCTGGATGACTCTAATCTTACCTGTGAAAACCACCCTTTGGAATTTATTCAAATGAAGAAATTATTTCTGAAATTGTTAAATTTTCTGTAATGTATGCCACTCAATCAAATCATCCAAACTTCCACCTATCATTGGAGGAAATGTAAACTTTCCTAGGAATCTTGTTTCTTAGCGGTTACGTCCCTTTGGCCCGTAGGCGTATGTTTTGGGAAAGTGCAAGGATGTTCGTAATGTACTTGTGTCTAAGGCAATGCGTCGAAACCGTTTCGAGGAAATTCTTAGGTTTATTTATGTTTGCGACAATGAGAATATGCCATCAGGTGATAAATTCGGAAAAGTTAGGCCTTTGCTAGACATGCTGAACAATGCCCCTGATGACAAAAACCTATCAGTAGATGAATCAATGATTCCCTGCTTTGGCAGACATGGCTGTAAGCAGTTTCTTAGGCTTAAACCGGTGCGTTTTGGATTCAAAGCGTGGGTTATGGCACAAACCACTGGCTACTGTGTTGAGGTAGAAATGTACCAAGGCCGTGAAGAAAAAAGAGAGCGTCCTTCTGATCAGGGTGTTGGGGAATCAGTGGTGATGAATTTCTGTGACTCTATAATGGCTTCATTCCCGGGAGTCAAATTTTCATTCTACTTCGATAATTTTTTCACTAATACCAAACTCCTTTGCTCCTTGTCTGCTAAAGGAATGAGTGGGACCGGTACGGTAAGAATAAATAGATTGGCGAAATGCCCAATTTCTGGTAAAAACGTAATGCGGAAAAGAGAGAGAGGATCAGTTGAGTCGTATGTAGAAAGTAACAAGGGAATTGTTGCTGTTGCTTGGGTAGACAACAATGTTGTGTATGCATTGTCTAATGAATATGGGGTACAACCTGAGTGCCAGGCTCAGCGTTACTCCATCAGAGAAAGGAAAAAGATACTCATTACTCAGCCAAATGTAATATACAAATACAACAAGAACATGGGGGGAGTTGACTTGTTGGACAACAACATCCCTTATTACAGAATAGGTGTGCGTGGTAAAAAATGGTATGTACCAATAATTATGTGGCTGTTTGATGTATGCATGAGTAATGCCTGGGTGCTTGCCAGGAAAATCGGGCTGAGTTCAATGGACCAGTTAGTCTTCCGGCGTGCATGCGTCCAGGCACTTCTGCAAAAGTATGGTACCGCAGGTATTGTTCCTGGACCCATTCGCTACTGTGATAAGATAACCAAGCCCGCTACGAATGACGCACGGTGGACATATTCTTGTGACTGGTAAGCCCCGGCGAAGATGTGCTTACTGTAATAAGAACAAAACCCCAATTGCCTGCCAAAAATGTGAAATTCCTCTTCATACCCATTGTTTTGCTAAATTTCATGCTCTGTGAACTAAATCATTATTATTATTATTCAACATTGACACTTTTATGAATAAAGCTTTATACAAAAGGGAGAATGTTTTTATATTTCACTCACCAATTCTTATTTTAATTCCATGAGTCAAAAAATAATGGTTGAGATAATTTTTGATTAATTCCGGCGAGAACATTGTGAATCTGAAAAAAATGTTGTAGAAGGAGAAAAATTATTAATTCATAGGTAATCTCACTCAACTAAGATAATAATGCAATATTTAAAAAATAAAATTAAAAAAGCTTACCATTTGGTACTTACCACGGGTTCATGCCCAAAGGGCATTTTGATGCCCACCCCATTACTACGCAACCAGATGTCGTATCGTAAAAAAAATCATATCAGGCGTGTTCAGAAGACCTGCTTTCCAATATCCGTGAGTTTGAACAGAAAATTAGGAAAAAAAAGTTCTGGGCATAAATGGGTTAAACAAATCATTTTCACAAAGAAGATTTAGTGGATCCGTCATTCATACTATATGGATGTTGAATGAGCGTATATCTGCCACATGTGACCTACGTGGATTATCATAACCGTGAATAAAATGAAGCAGTTAAATGAGTTTTAGGCATGATACACACTTGACGTGATCTTCCACTCTCTGCGCAGGAACATTTAATGCTAAACCTAAAAAAATAATAGCATCGGAAAAGCAATGTGTACGTGATATTGTAAAACATTAAATTAAAGACCAATAGATTTGTTTATTAATCTAATAAATGCGCCGTCCACTCCTGCACCTGGAAAGGTGAGTACTACTTTGGTGTAATTAATATCTATTGTGGAGAGATAGATGTGTCATTTGTAGAGCAAAGATTAAATGAAATATTCAATTGAGGTAGGGGAAAATGTCAGACAGCGTATCACGTATCATGAATTTGAAGAGTGTTGAAGTTGAATGAGTTTTATAATCCCTAATTGATCTATTTGCAATCTAAGGAACGTGATGTATTAAAAACTAGATCAACGCATGAAGAGTGCGAAATATATAAATACATAATAAATTTCAAAACCTGATTTTCCATCAAGTTATTTGGTATATAAGATAATATGTGATATAAAAGCAAAGCGATTTAAAATGGTCAATTTTTTTTAGGACATTTCGGTTTGCTTTACGCTACCCAAACAAAGCAATATGAAGCTGTATCCTGTCAGTATGTTGACGAAATTATGCCCCAGGGAGAAGATCTTTTTATGGTTATCGACCCGTTCAATCA
Organism: Pyrrhosoma nymphula; assembly: GCA_963573305.1. Lineage (NCBI taxonomy): Eukaryota > Metazoa > Arthropoda > Insecta > Odonata > Coenagrionidae > Pyrrhosoma > Pyrrhosoma nymphula. The sequence goes on along the minus strand of OY754332.1, from coordinate 94,543,011 downwards.
TGAGCAAATATTTTTCAAAAGAATTATGACCTTTAAAAATATATACATTACGATCGAGCTTAGATAACGAAGCCTAGAGCTGCCAAAATTATGAGCAAGAGCTGAGAGCACTCGGGAATAACCGCATTTTGGCATGTGAAACCACGCAAATGCACTGTAATTGAGGAATTATAACCTAACCACGAGTAAATTTGTTTTATGTCATAAACGAGTAGGTAGTTAGTGACACAACACTCCATTGAAATCTCTTTCAACAATATCAAGATGGGAACGAAATGACTGCAGTTAGCTGGACGTTATTCAATATAATCGATGTTTCTTCACCCTTTTTGTCGCTTCTGCCGACAAGCAGGAATGGTCAGTTGATTTATTAGTGAAAATTACAATATCTATGGTATCTTGTATGCTTACCGATATTAGCGCTTATTAATCAGTAACCGTGAGACATAGTAGTACAAAATTAATGCGTTATTGATTGATATATTGATTTTTGGCGGAATTAGAAAGAAGTCTATACAATTATATCAATATCTGGTTTATCAATATCAAAGTCAATTGTACGAGAAAAACTAATGCATACCGATATTTCAAAAGCAACTGATAATAACGTATAGACATCAGTGTGTGGGGTTGTGTTACCAAGCGAAAATCCCGTATTGGAAGTTACAAAATGCGTGTACTTTTGGTACATACTTGAACTTAATTAACTTGAACTTTGAAAAAGTATTTTTATTCGATGCAAACTGGGTTCTAAGTGACTAATATATTACAAAAATGTTCTTAAAAAATAAATACACATATTTTTGAATGTCTGATTAAAACCTTTGTAGGCGACAGGTTTCGGCACGTAAGGCCACTATTTTTTTTTAAATTTGCATTGCTTTTGCCGGGGATATGCGCAGGTATGACGGCTAAATGCGCAAGTACGAGAAGTTATTAACCTGGCCTCAAGGCTACTTCTCAAAGTTCATGTGTAGTGCATGAATAGAGATGCGACCATCTCAGAGTGCGAAATAGTTTTATCATGGAGCACTTCTAAACATGGGAACTGAGAGGAAATCAACCGTTGCGTTTAAAAGTGCAATGACAACACTGAGAGGAGGAACCTATAATACTTACATGCCGCTTCGTGGTCCCCCTCTTGGTAGGAGCAAATGCATTTTGTATCATTTAAAAAATATGGTAAAAACAATTCTTCTCTAAGGTTTTACTATTAAGAGCTTTATCCTCTTCAGTGCCATTAAAGTAAAAAATTATCATTCACCTTATCTGTTAATGTACGTGCACAAATGTGTGCAACTTTAAAAATTATAGTGAGTCATACGTTAAAAAAATCACGTCGTCTGGTATTTCCAATTTAATTTACGATTCCTTGTATTTATTAGGTACTTTAGTAATTTCATAAATCCTTTGTACAAAATTCATTTAGGCGGGACTCCAACTCACAACCATAGCGTGAGCAGGCTAGGACTTTACACCTACGCCTCCAATGGGCCACCAATATATTTTTCCAGTAGTTAAGTTCTTAACACGGAAATATTTTTAAATGAACTCTTGATGTCATTATGTCCGTATAATCATAATTGAGAGGACATGTATTTGAAACTTTTGTCAAATAATTGCCATCGTCTTTGCCAGAGACGGGAGAAAACAAAACTGTCTTAGCCGACGTTATGTGGAGTTTGGTAACTAAGTAATATTACGTAATAATAACTTGAAATAAATGCCCAATCCACTATCAAGTAATAAAATCAGCACCTAGCGTCTGAGTAGGCCTAGTGCGATACTGAAAAAACCTTTTTCTATTTAAATGATGGGGAAATTACGCGGTAGTTCAGATTATGACTACTGTTCCACTATGAACTAGCAAACAGTGCAATCGATAAGGGACGCTATCAATTGCGAAGCGATCAACTCCGGCTGCAGAGAGTAATTTCTTTACGGAAACCATGAGGATATTGAATTAGCGTTAGTCAGACGTTTTGACAGAAGTGTGACGGCAAAGCGTTGATAATATGGGGGAGATTAATAAGCATGCGTGTTTTTGTACTAATCTTCATCCTCACTTTCCAGGCAAAGCCCACTCAAAGTGTATTCACAGATAAAAGGTAATTAAAATCCAAGCAAACGTGATTAATTTACGAAAAATATTCAAGGGCCTTAATATTTTGTATTCCGGTGTCAAGAAAAGTCCTGTTTACATGTTCCGCGGTAGATAAGAGAAATACCTTAGTTTAAGAAGCAAATAGGATCCTAATCGATTTAATGCTCAATATCGAGGAATACATCCGCATCTCATCAACACTTTGCCATCAACCCTTCAACGAGGAGCAACGAAGTCACTACGTTGGGCAGTAAACTTCGCATGCCGTCGAGCGACGTAGTGACTACGTCGCGGTGATTCCATTGAAATCAGCGGTAAAACAGCGATTTTAGATATCCTCCGACCTATGAGGAGAATCATTTAACACTCCTCGTGTCTTGAAAAGTTAATACATGGGATTTTCTGCGATAAATGTGCTGGATGGATGATATGCGCGGAAATGGGATGTTAAATGGGCTCAAACAATTCCTAATCGAACTGTATGTAATAGAAAATCCGTTACGGAATAAAACATTCTCCTCGAATAATTACGTTCGGGATTGCGGAGCGCGCGATGCATATCTTCAACAACAAGGCGTATCACCTATTTTTTCATTTATGCTTGCCTATTTAGAAATGGTAAGTCATAGTAATAAATGTTTATATCAGCTACGCTATAAAATGCTCACATATGTAACATGCAATAAATAAAAGGTGGACATAAAAGAGGAAAATATGAAACAGTAACTTTTCAGATGAAGATCAAAACTAGATATTTTCTGCAAGTCAATCTAAAACGTTGTTTTAAAAAAGGAAACGTTTTTGAGCAATGAAATTCTTTATGGATCAATTTTTTACTGTACGCTTCCCAAGTAAACCGAAACATAGTGGAAGACTAACAGCACATGTATTGAAATTTCTCCCTGGAAAATCCGTCCCAATTAATCACGAGTAACATTTGCTTAACATTAAAGAACTCCCATATATGCAAGGACCGAGGTTAGATCATGAAGCCTGCGCTGGTTGAAATAAAATCAAAGGCTCAATGATCTAACATCGGACATGGCTACTGGTGAACATTTGCGAACATAAAAATACATTTCATGATAAAAAAATCTAGTATCACGCGTAAAACAGGCGTTTTGTTATATATGAGAATTAAGAGAGCCGGATAGGTACATCCTAAGCAACAAACTGAGATCACCTCCAAAATCTTCTTGTTAGTGAACCATAAAATTAAGCTACCAATGGAGATTTTCCCGGGCCATGAGACTCCGTAGACCATGATGAAAGCTGGTGGTTATCAAAAGCAGGGTGGTAGAAAGTGACATTTTTATTAATGAGTTCTCCATGGCCGTCGCTGAGCATTAATTAGACCCAGTTGATCGAGGGGTATCCTCCGTTGATTCCAGGACTGTGCTTAGCAAGTATGCAATGTGATGTGATAGTGTCTACGGTTAAATGTAAATGCGTGATATTTTGTGGTATACAGCTTGCTTCAACTTCCATAAAGGAATGATTTAACGTGAGACCGGGTATGGTTCAAAATGACCAAGTTAATTTAAATTAATAACTTGGACCAAATAGAACCAAACCCGGGCAACCGTTGTCAGCGGTTATCTTCAATTTTGATATTTTGATATATTTTGATGATATTCGTCCCATTTAACACGAGTAACATTAGTTTGACAAGAACTCTCATTAATGCAAGGACCAACGTTAGATCATGAAGCCTGCGCTGGATAAAATAAACTCAAGGGTTCAATGATCTAACATCGGACATGGCTACTACTGCATATTTGTTAACATAAAAATGCATTTAATGATAAAAATATCTTGGACCACGCGTAAAATAGGTGTTATGTTATTCAGTAGAGTAAAGATGGACAAATAGGTAATTACAAAGCCACAAACTGATATACCCTACAAAATCTTCTTATTAGTGAATTGTAAAAATAAGCAACCAATGTAGATTTTCCAGGGACGTGAGACTCCGGAGACCATGAAGAAAGCCTGAGGCAATCAACAACAGGTTGTTAGAAAGTAGCGTTTTCATTACTGATGTGTGATGAGTTCTCCGCGGCCGTCGATGACCATTAATTAGCCCCAATTGATCGGGGTAAGTTGACATAACCGAGGAGCAGAGGAGGTTGCAACATGATTTGTAAAATTTACACTTTACAACCTCCTCCTCTCCCTTGGTGGTGCCATTGAAAGCTGCACCACTGAAAAGAAAATAGTTAGGAACAAGTTTCATAAATTTAATGTTGTAAAATTGTTAAAGAATCTTTATGTCTGCTCTTCCGACGTTTTCCACACAATGTGCGGTTTGCTTGATGCACGGGACAACACTTTGCAATTAATATATGGGATTTTCTACGATAAATATTCTGGAATAAGAATGTGCAAGGTTTTCAATAGGATATCGTATAAGTTTAAAAAATACGGTATTGATCCATATGTAATAAAAAAGCCGGAGTAATTATTCCAGAAGAATGTTTCATTCTTCTGGAATAATTACGTTCGGGATTGCGGAGCGCGCGATGCATTATTTCAACAATACGGCGTATCACGTATACATTCTATTTTAACGAGTTCCAGTTATGTAAGTTTATTTTAGGTGATTAATAATTTGCTCACATATTTAACATATAATTTAAAAAAGTGAAAATAAAAAAGAAAAAAAATGAATGAGCAACATTACCGATATTGAAAAATATTTAGAAATTCTTAGGTCAATCAAAATATAGTTTTAGAAAAGAAGGGGTTCGGAACAAATAAATTCATTATAAACCTATTAGTATGCTGTACGGTATCAAAGTAAAACGAAAGAATGTTAAGGACTATCAGTTTATTTAATAATACTCGTTCAATGAAATAACGATTAACATTTGCATGACCTAAAAGCATTCGAATATATACAAGGACCGAGCGCACATCATGAAATCAGCGCTAGTCAAGATAAATATAATGGATCAATGATGTAGTCCCGTGCATTGATACTGTTGAGCAAAGAATGATCACATCATGATAAAAAGTTATCTCTAACATCGCGTCTTATGAAAAAAATTGCATTGTTTCCTTGGTTACATTCTTTTCCGAATTCGTCAATTATCCTCTTGGAAGATTTCTTCGTGGATCGGAGAGAACTGAAAGGGTATATCTTAGTCAATCAGTCGGTTAAAGTAAATTTGAAGAGCTTTCGAGACGGGAGAACGGTGTTACCGTTATGAATCAACTTGGTAGTTCAGGCTGCTATGCAGATGGATAAGAGGATTTTCTTCATGAATTGCAACATATTCGAGCAAACTGAGATTAATTCAAAAGTTAAAATGTAAGTAAAACATAAATACAAGCAACCCATGGAGATTTTAATGGGTAGTGAGACTCCGGAGACCATGAAGAAAGCCTGAGGCAATCAACAACAGGTTGTTAGAAAGTAGCGTTTTTATAACTGATGTGTGATTAGTTCTCCGCGGCCGTCGATGACCATTAATTAGCTCCAGTTGATCGAGGTAAGTTGACATAACCAAGGATCAGAGGAAGATGCAAAATGATTTGTAAAATTTACACTTTACAACCTCCTCCTCTCCCTTGGTGGTGCCATTGAAAGCTGCACCACTGAAAAGAAAATAGTTAGGAACAAGTTTCATAAATTTAATGTTGTGAAATTGTTAAAGAATCTTTGTCTGCTCTTCCGACGTTTTCCACACAATGTGCGGTTTGCTTGATGCACGGGACCACACTTTGCAATTAATATATGGGATTTTCTACGATAAATATTCTGGATTAAGAATGTGCAAGGTTTTCAATAGGATATTGTATAAGTTTAAAAAAAACGGTATTGATCCATATGTAATAAAAAAGCCGGAGTGGAAAGAATCATTCTTCTGGAATAATTACGTTCGGGATTGCGGAGCGCGCGATGCATTATTTCAAGAATACGGCGTATCACGTATACATTCTATTTTAACGAGTGCGTTCCAGTTATGTAAGTTTATTTTAGGTGATTAATAATTTGCTCACATATTTAACATGTAATTTAAAAAAGTGAAAATAAAAAAGAAAAAAAATGAATGAGCCACATTTCGGATATTGAAAAATATTTAGAAATTCTTAGGTCAATCAAAATATAGTTTTAGAAAAGAAGGGGTTCGGAACAAATAAATTCATTATAAACCTATTAGTATGCTGTACGGTATCAAAGTAAAACGAAAGAATGTTAAGGACTATCAGTTTATTTAATAATACACGTTCAATGAAATAACAATTAACATTTGCTTGACCTAAAAGCATTCGAATATGTACAAGGACCGAGCGCACATCATGAAATCAGCGCTAGTAAAGATAAATATAATGGATCAATGATGTAGTCCCGTGCATTGATACTGTTGAGCAAAGAACGATCACATCATGATAAAAAGTTATCTCTAACATCGCGTCTTATGAAAAAAATTGCATTGTTTCCTTGGTTACATTCTTTTCCGAATTCCTCAATCATCCCCTTGGAAGATTTCTTCGCGGATCGGAGAGAACTGAAAGGGTATATCTTAGTCAGTCAGTCGGTTAAAGTAACATTGAAGAGCTTTCGAGACGGGAGAACTGTGTTACCGTTATAAATCCACTTGGTAGTTCAGGCTGCTATGCAGATGGATAAGAGGATTTTCTTCATGAATTGCAACATATTCGAGCAAACTGAGATTAATTCAAAAGTTAATATGTAAGTAAAACCTAAATACAAGCAACCCATGGAGATTTTAATGGGTAGTGAGACTCCGGAGACCATGAAGAAAGCCTGAGGCAATCAACAACAGGTTGTTAGAAAGTAGCGTTTTCATTACTGATGTGTGATGAGTTCTCCGCGGCCGTCGATGACCATTAATTAGCCCCAGTTGATCGAGGTAAGTTGACATAACCGAGGAGCAGAGGAGGTTGCAACATGATTTGTAAAATTTACACTTTACATCGTCTGCCTCTCCCTTGGTGGTGCCATTGAAAGCTGCACCACTGAAAAGAAAATAGTTAGGAACAAGTTTCATAAATTTATTGTTGTAAAATTGTTAAAATATCCTTATGTCTGCTCTTCCGACGTTTTCCACACAATGTGCGGTTTGCTTGATGCACGGGACCACACTTTGCAATTAATATATGGGATTTTCTACGATAAATATTCTGGAATAAGAATGTGCAAGGTTTTCAATAGGATATTGTATAAGTTTAAAAAAACGGTATTGATCCATATGTAATAAAAAAGCCGGAGTGGAAAGAATCATTTTTCTGGAATAATTACGTTCGGGATCGCGGAGCGCGCGATGCATTATTTCAACAATACGGCGTATCACGTATACATTCTATTTTAACGAGTGCGTTCCAGTTATGTAAGTTTATTTTAGGTGATTAATAATTTGCTCACATACCTAACATATAATTTAAAAAAGTGAAAATAAAAAAGGAAAAAAATGAATGAGCCACATTTCGGATATTGAAAAATATTTAGAAATTCTTAGGTCAATCAAAATATAGTTTTAGAAAAGAAGGGGTTCGGAACAAATAAATTCATTATAAACCTATTAGTATGCTGTACGGTATCAAAGTAAAACGAAAGAATGTTAAGGACTATCAGTTTATTTAATAATACTCGTTCAATGAAATAACGGTTAACAGTTGCATATCCTAAAAGCATTCGAATATATACAAGGACCTAGCGCACATCATGAAATCAGCGCTAGTAAAGATAAATATAATGGATCAATGATGTAGTCCCGTGCATTGATACTGTTGAGCACAGAATGATCACATCATGATAAAAAGTTATCTCTAGCATCGCGTCTTATGAAAAAAATTGCATTGTTTCCTTGGTTACATTCTTTTCCGAATTTGTCAATTATCCTCTTGGATGATTTCTTCGTGGATCGGAGAGATCTGATAGGGTATATCTTAGTCAATCAGTCGGTTAAAGTAACTTTGAAGAGCTTTCGAGACGGGAGAACGGTGTTACCGTTATGAATCCACTTGGTAGTTCAGGCTGCTATGCAGATGGATAAGAGGATTTACTTCATGAATTGCAACATATTCGAGCAAACTGAGATTACATCAAAAGTGAATATGCTTTAATAAAACATAAATACAAGCAGCCCATGGAGATTTTAATCGGTAGTGAGACTCCGAAGACAATGAAGAAAAATTTTAATTCCTGATCTGTGATGAGTTCTCCGCGGCCGTTAATGAGCATTAAACAGGCCCAGTTGATCGATGTAGGATGGCATAACCCAGGAGGGGATAAGGTGGCGAAATGATTTGTAAAATTAACACTTCACACCCTCTTCCTCTCCTTTGGTAGAACCAATGAAAGCTGCACCACTGAAAAGATAATAAATGAACAAGTTTGATTTATTTCATATTGTATAAATTGTTAAAGAGTTATAATGTTAGTACACTCTTGCGACTTGCATCTTTCTGCAATCTTTGATCATTGATCAATCTTGCATCCTGTGGTTGACGTTTCTCAGTGAAATCCAGATCCCTGCGTACGTGTCTTACGTGGAGAGCAATTCATTTGCAGTAATCCGTCCGTCGATGGGGCGTTAAACTGTGGACTCCTTGGCGCATTTCATTATACATAGTCAAAGCTAATACTGAGGCCGGGTTTCTCTTCAACCTTCCACAATTCCCAATTAATCTTCCCTTACACATCTACCCACATATCAACGGCCCTGAAGACGATGAAAAAGTCTTTCATCGAAACGTCGACGGCGATGGAGAATGGGATGGACGGGGATGGACGACTCCAGTAGTTCATAATAGTGCCCTTTCCTACAATGGTCAAATGATATATTTTGCTAGTAAATAAACCTTCAGGAAAATAATATTGAAAATTTTCAGAAATTAATAATTTATATTTGAAATTCACTCTTGACGATACGAAACCGGTCATAGAAAGTAACCTACCTCTGGCGTTATAAGAACTTGAGTGATGATAGAACTCTATAAATCACACAGCTAACCTTTTGAATTCTTACATGAGAAAGTTTTTGATATAGAGAAAAATTAAACTTTGGAGTTGCTTCTTGCACTCTACAAAACGAATAGCTTTCAAAAATCATAACTATTTGATATTTGACTTTTTCCATGAAAAGTGTGGCTGATGCTAATAATTTGAATGGGTGCTTGGCTTTAAAAATATCCCTAAATTTTGTTTTAATCAGTTTACATTCTCAAAAACATTTTAATAAGAGAAGTTGCATTTGAATATTTTACACATCAGTTACATCGTCGTTTTTGATGACAGGAGAGAAAAATATCCTAGGAGACGTCATGCGCAGATTTGGGACATAATGTTACATCTGGGCGTTATAATAACTTCTCCATCAAACTCTAGATTTATAAAATCGACAGATACTGCTCAAATAGGTTTTTTGTCGTTACTTAAAATATTATACTAATATATGCTAATACATATTTGAGCCTTATAACTCTCCAATAAATTCATGACGTAGGAAAAGTGCAAATAATTCTTTATGAAAAGTATCCAAAGTGAATCAATTTAATGTCCATTAAAACTAAATTTATTTAAGATGTTTTTTAAAATTATTCACAAAAATTGCCGCGTCAATTTCAGTGAAGGGAATTTCTGTAGAGTAATATAATCGAAAACCAATGCCCGATTTAGTTTTGCACGCCTAAAAAAACATTCTAATACATATATTTTGAACTCATGACAGCTTTCCCAATAAAATATCGACAATTTCCATTAAGTTGAGGTACAACATGAGTTTAACCACTGTTGAACATTTTTAATACCAAATATGCCCTCAATGCTAACCATTGAGGTGAAGTGAAAAAATTGAAAGTAGAATTTTTGGAAATTGTTTCCAAACAATATTTGTGTATTAGGCCTCGTAACATAACTGTCAAATTTTGGTATTTTTTTCCGTCTGACCATTAGACAAAAGGTTTTCCATTTTTGATAAAATTTGTGATTATTTTAATGCGAAAAAATTGGCAAATCATTTCCAGTTAATGGCTAAATACTAGAGAACGGCCTAAAAAAATGCAAATTTTAAAATGATTTCTGCAAGTGAGCCTTAGTCAGTGTTTTAGGCCTAAAGCTATGATTTTACTCTATTGAAATAGTGTGCAACTCTTCGCTAGTTCATGAAGAACTACCCAGGACTCACCACGTGGAGGTGGTTGCACATCGAGTCCCCCCGTGCCCTACCCAACCTCCCAACCATGAGAGCACGATCTATTTATGAAACTAAGCTTTGAATTATTTTCTTTTGTGTTAAAAACTGGACGAATACTGAAATTAGGCATTTTGGTTAAAATAACAGTTTTACTTTTTTAATTGGTGATTAACCAACCAGGATCATGCAGTTACTTCTTTCAAAACTATTGAAAGACCTTTAGAGATGGTCCTCTATTTTTATCTATAAAACTTGAAGTTTAGTTGTGCATCGGCAAAAAAGAGAATGACCCTATTTTAAAATGTAAATAGTGAACGAATCTGGTTTCTACGAAAGAACGTGCATCATGTATTACTCCTTATAAGTGCAGCCCTCAATTTTATTTTGCACTTCATAAAGAGCCCCATTACAACATTTTTTGGAGGTAGTGTAACAATCGTGAATTCCAAGAGTGCTGGAGTTGAATGAATTTTATAATCCCTAATTGATGTATTTTCGTTGGAATTAACGAGATGTATAGAAAAAATAGATAGATTAAGGATAGTTTAAGATAGAAAATAGAATAGATTAAGGAGTTTAGGTCTCTCTAAAATCTAGATCAGATAAAAGAGATTAAAGTTTAACTTTCAATTTTATTGGTATAAAATTCCTTCTTTCCATTCACCATTCGTAAATATAAATAAAAAAGAAGAATTTCTCAAAACACTTGGTAAAATATAAACCACCTTTGTCTTTACTTTATTTCCACCCTTCTTTTTGCTTTTTTGTTTACAACCCCTGAAAGTGGACCATTAGGAATTCACTCCTACGTAACATATCTATGTATCTGGCCCAGCCACATTGTCACACCGGTTCCCGTAAAATCACCTAAGTTAAGCAATGCTGGGCCGGGACGGACCATTCATAACTTCACCGTGGCGCTCTTGTCCCCTGGAGCATGTGGCAGACAGGCATAATGTTGCCACAATGGATCAAAGTTTCCAAGTGCCCGGGCTTCTGTCGTAGCACCCCCTACAAACAATCTAACATATCTATGTTCTATTAAAATTTTGATGTTGAATCATCATAAATGATCATAGTAGATCCGAAAAACTTTAATGTGCAATGTGCTTTTAAGTTTTCTGCCTTCCCATATACCAATACAACTTTAGCAACTTTGACCGATTCCCTGTTAAAACATTTGGATACATTCTCGTACACACACAGGAGTATACATATGATAATTGAAACGAAAAAAAAAGTAAAAGAGAAATAAATCATGTTGAAAATTAAAAGTTCCCTGGTAACATTCCTTTCCTGGTTGCTTCGATAATTTTACTAGAGAAGTGTTCAGGTGTCGCGCGGATCGTAAAGAAATCGTAATCGCGGATCGTAAAGATCGTAAAGTGTATCAGTCAACTGAAGTCTCTTTGAAAGCCTCTCCAGCCGGGAAAAATGTTCTTACCATGGTGAATCCACTTTTTAGTTCGGGTAGTTGTGCAGAGGGCTCGGTCGATTTTCTTTTATGAAGTATGAGAATTTTCCCGCGAACCAAGAACAATTCCAATGGGTGTTTTTTAGTGAATCACAAAACATAGACGCCAATGGAATTGTTCCTGGGCCGTAAGACACCGTAGACCATCAAGACAGCACTTGCTTGTCCATTGCAGACTGGCAGAAGATGACGTGTTGATTATCATTCATGATTTATGATGAATTCCCTGCAACCGTCATTGAGCCACAGTTGACCGATGTAGATTGGAGAAACTGAGGACGAGAGAAGGTGGCGAAATGAGAATGGAGCATTATTTTCACTTCACACTCCACCTCTGCCGTAGCCATGCCAGCGAAAGTTATGCCACAGTAAGAAGGATATTTAAGAATAAGTTTGATATATTTTCAATTTTAAACCTAAGCAAAGTCATTATGTCGGTTTTCCGATGTTTTTCACGAGAAATATTTACTGCTTGATGAACGGGACAAAACACAAACTTCCAATTTTTAAATTAAGTACTTCCAATTTTTAAATTAAGTACTTCCAATTTTTAAGGCAGTTGTGCTAGAAACACTTGTTCTCCTCTAACATCCAGTCAATTATAACACTCCAGGCTTCACACCTGGAGATGTGAATATTTGAGAAGGTAAGGAAGAAGAATTTTCCATGAAATTCGTCATCACCTAGTAGAGAGTATTTACCAAAGCAAAAATTTAAAAAATAATTATTTCCCTATTACAAGCATTTGGGTAACTCTTACCGTTTTATATACAATTGTGCACAATAATTGATCCATTTATAGAAATGGAGGTGGTGAGTTCTTCATTAATTCCATGAGGATGTATGATGGGCGTGAAATTTCCATTGCTGACCGACGTATGTTGACCCAACCGTGAAGAGGAGGAAGCGGTGAAGTGAGCTTTTAACATGACTGGCAATTCACGCCATCCTCCTCTTCCCCGGGCAGGACCATTCAAATCTGCACCACAGAAAAATAAACAGTTATTAAAGAGCAACTTGTGCGCTTTATTATTCAAATTCATCGAAAATAAAAAAGGGCTGATATTTAGATAAAATAGACGTGCACTCCAGCACCTGGAACGGAAAGAACTTTTGCAGTGAATTTAAAAACTAGTATAGAGGGCAGGTCACGTCAGTTGTAAAGGAAGACTATTATAAACGTTTTAACGTTTGGATACCAGATACGCAATCAAAAAACATTGACGAACATTTAGATTCCACTTAATCACTTTACGTTGAATAATTCCACCGTAATTATTTTTCTATGATTTTGTGCGTTTTTTCGACCATGCATTTATGACTAAGGCTATAGCTAACCTTAATGCGCTATCCCTATAATGGTCCAGCAACAATTTTTGCTAACTCATAAGTCTGCAGGAGTACATTAATAAAACTATTGGATAAAAACAAATCCTAATCGGTCCAAATTTACTGGACATAAGAAAACCCTCCCTGACAACCTACCCCTCACGTTAGGAGAACATGAGTGTTGAGTCAACGTTAAACTCGTAGATAAGCTATTGAATATTCACATGAGAAAACATTTATAATGGATAAATAAATAAATAAATATGGGGGTTGCCCCCTCCCAGTCGTCCCTCTACCACCCTAGCACCACAGTCTTATTTCAAAAAGAGATTACATAAGACACTTCTCAATGCACAGCAGGGTGACTAAGAAATACACACCGTAATATGCCGAATACACATAAAATCTCCAGACACAGACTGTTCAACGAAATGCACATACAACTTTCAATGTTAGTATTTATTGTGCATTTATATTATTCATTATAATTAGTCACATTAGCTTCTCTCAGTAAGTTTTTGCAGGTGTTTTACACCCCCATTCGTGTGTAGGTGTTTTCCTGCAGTGGGTTTTTTCCGTTACGGATGCCAGCCAAAATCCCCACTTTTTTTCCAAAACTGTACTTAACATTTTACACTGATATATGATACTTATTATGTCACATTGATATAATATTTCTATTGTTATAACCATTAGTTTTTTGACTTATATGTATTGGATAGGAATAGGACATTAGTGTTTTTCACGTTTAATGACTCATGTAGTGACGAGAGGTTAGGTGGAAGAAGGGACTTTTAAAGTCTCAATCTCGCCCAAATAAAGACGTTTATCTAGCACATCTAGCGAGGGCGCAGTATCCTGAAACTACAATTCCATCATTATATTAATAAATAGATAGAAACGGGCTTCTTGTGAACAACCTGACATATATTTTTCACGGATCATTATTTTATAATATTCGATTATTTCCAGGAAATGCGATTTTTGCTCCGGTAAAGGAACGGAAGAAGTATCTAAGATAAACAATCCATTTATCAATCAATGACTAATCTCTTAGATGCAACCTAAGGCACGATCTCATATTTGATTTATACAGATAGATTGCATGATGTAAAGAACAAAAATGCCTTTTTTTACGCGCACCATGACTTATAAGTAGGGTGGCGTGAAAAATTCCATGTAGAATTATCGGAAACAGGCGCCCGTTTATAGTTTTTTGTAGGGCGTCGTAACATTTCTGTAAATTTAAGTTTTTTGAAATGGTCTTATTTCTCCGCAAATTGAAGATGAGCGTTTTTTTTATGAAATTTGTGGTTCAAAAAAATGTTTCAATGAGTACAGAAAACTGCACATCATTTACAGGCAATGAAAAAAAAAACGGTCTAAAAACAACTTTATTTTTTAATGTTTCTTAGGAAGTGAAATTATGTCTGTACATCAAGCCTAAAGCTTCGCGTATTTGCTTTGCTTAAATTTTTGAAATTTAATTTGTTCAACAGTAAAAATTTAGAAATCACTTAGAAAAATTCAAGCTATGTACTCACTGATGTAAAATACTGTGTACACTTTGCTAGCTCAGTAAATCTTTAAACGTTTTTAAGTGATTTCGGTCCGCAAATTAGGCCTAAATCTATGATCCTACTGCATCGCAATTCTGTGCAACTCTTCGCTAGTTCCTAGTGAACTACCCAGGACTCACCACGTGGAGGTGGTTGCACATCGAGTCCCCCCCGTGCCCTACCCAGCCACCCAACCACGAGAGCACGATCTATTTAAGTTTCTGAAATTTAAAATATTTTCTTTCGTGTTAAAAATGGAACGAATACTCCGGTTATGCATTCTAGTTTTTATAAGAGTTTCTCCTTATTCATGGTCATCAACCATCCTGGAACAGGCAATTACTCCTTTCAACGCCTTGAGTGTAAGTTGGCAATTCAAAATATATAGATTCAGAAGCAATGTCTACAATTTCGGTTCTCGAAGACCCTTGTTCGTTATTTGTGCTTAAATGTCTAGTTTGGTGAGGTTCAGTTACGGAGGTGGTTCCTCGTTTCAAAGAAGATGGTATTTTGAGTCTAGTTTGACAAAGAGATTAACAGTTACAGAAGAAGGTCCTTGGAAAAAATCCTCTGAAACAATTACAAATATTTTCGATCAAAACCATTCTCTACAATAATTATTTCCTTCGAGTTCTCTACGATATCGCAAAAGTTGCTTTCTAGTCCACCTCAACACTTCTTACATTGTGCCTCTTCTTTCTTTCATTTTTCTAGCTTATATTTTCTTAACTTGAGGAAGTAGCTATCATGTTGACACGACCAATTTCCTTTTTCTTACTGATATTTGATCCGTCAAAAAAATACGCTCAATCATCGGGTCTCTCTTTATTGGTCATATTTACAAAGCTTCGCGTTTGCATGCAGCCACATTAAATAGTTTGTTGATTCTAATATCGTCTTCTGATGCGCTAATCTCTCGACTGTTCTCAACTCAGCTTCCCCGATCGAAGCTGAATATTCCACACATTTTCCTGGATTATTTCAAAGGTGTGTAATTCGGCCTATTCCGACTGATAGGACATGGTATAACCAAGAGGGAAAGAATATGAGATAATGATTTTATATTCCATTCACCTTATTCCCCTCCTCATGGACAGTGCCACTCGTTGCTGCAATATTAATTTCGTTAACACTAAATAAATGGCTCCGTATACCAGCGTATCAATAGTTGATGCCAAGTAGTAGTTAAGTAATTTGGAATCAGTACATGCCGCCTAATTTTGTGGCAAATATGTAGCTTGAATTTTCTTGTAGGAATAGTGAGACCAGGTATGGTACGAAATTGCCGGGGTAATTTAAATTAAAACTCAGGACCAAATAGAACCAAACCCGGGCACCCGACGTGAGCGTTTAATAAAATATGTGAACTTGAATTTTGAAATATTTTTAAAAATCCAGATAGGCGACAGGGTTTGGTTACGCAAAAGCCTTTTTTATCTTCAATTCTGTAAAAATTAGTATGTTTGCTGACAATTATATGTGGGCGTAAGGGAATGAATTCCGAACACCTTTCAAATACCCCAATTTATATAGGCGAAAAACATTAATGAAGGAATTTATAGGAAGATGCAACCCGCTGGTCAAGTAAGGTATAACGTTGGCCGCCATATTGTGAGCATTCAGAAACTCATCAAAAAAAGAATATCCTCCCGTGAAAGTTCACACTTATTGTAACAATGTACACTACATTTGTATTAGAATTTATATTAATTCAAATTAAACTTTGAGACACTTGTTCAGCGAGTTGTTATGAAATGAAATAAAATAAACTAATAACTAACTAGGTAACTAACTTAATACTCATAGAAAGAAATTTTTGTATTCAAGACGCTGGTAGAACGAATATGAACACAACTGGCTGTTATCACATGTTGTTAATGCGATGAATTCACACGACGTCCTGTTCATTCTTCTTAGGTTCCAAAACATTGGCGAATGAGTGAAAAACAGCGGTTGTTGGCAAACGTGCGTTGGTAAATTCAAGGGGCAGAAGATTAGCAGCCATGACTTCATTTCAACACTTTCTACCTCCTGGACAGAGCCACTCAATTCTACACCCCTGGAAAACAGTAATTTTAAAACATGCTGAAGTAGATATCGGCCGTGGAAGGCATTATATTTTTCGGTGCCAGGAACTAAACTAACTACCCTTATATAGCATGATTTGTAGTCTAAATGCGTAACTAGACGCATCTTGTAGAATTATAACGACTTATGAACAACTCAAAAAGGAGATGTACTGTACCAAATTATTTTAAAACACCTACCGTCGCGTACCAACTCGATTATAGGCTACACATAAAAAGAGCAAAAGCAAAACCTCTTTACAATCGCCGTGGATTGATACTGTTGGAGAAAAAATTTCCCTCATATCTACAGGGGTTGTGCGCCATGGGCCAGTTAAGGCCGTAGTATATTGCTTAAAATTGATTTGATTTCTTGTAAGTTAGACAATATTTACGCTAGCTATTCATATGTTGTATGTTGCAGGAGTAGAAAATTGATGAGGCGTTGACGAGAGTATAGCATTGTCATTTAGAGGAGTTTGAAAGAAAACAATAGCATTAGTAAATCTTATTCGTTATGTAGTGCTATGTTCGGAAAAATACTGTTTGGACTGTTATTGTAAAGGACTGTTTGGGCTGCCGCTAAAGACACTTTAGTTAATAAGTACGGCTTAAATTACAACATTGTATAATATATTGTAAGTGCCATCATTACAACAGCTTGTAGGGATCAAACTAGAGAGATTTCTATCCAATTTTATACGTCCAAAAATGTCATCTGAGTCTATTTGAGTTAATGTCAAAATAGAAGGTTTCACATTTTACTTGTTTATTCTTTTTCACATTGGTTCTTACTCAATTCCCAATTTACTGAATTAACTACCTTTATGGCTGTTGTTCTTACAACCTCTGACAAAAGACTCGGAGAAATATATTTCAATTTTTTATCTATACCGAAGTGTCAAAAGTCTATCCTCAAGTCTATGCTCAATGTAATTTCTCAATTTAAATCCAACCAACCTTAAATGTGTGTTATTATCAAATTGTCTGTCATTTCCTACCTATCAAACAATCAAGGTTTAGGAACTTGGATTGATTCCTAAAGAACCTCTATGAAGGATCATGAACACGCACAATAGTATACATACACATACATATTGAAAAAAATAAACAATAAAGTACCAATGTAGCATAATAAAAATAAAAAACGTTTCCTGTAACATATTTCATTTCTGTATGGCCGGTTTTCAATCTCGATGCTTTCGGATGTCGCTCGGATCGTGGAGAATTCAAAAGGAATTTGTTAGTACAAGCCATGCCGATCCGGGTGAACGACATTTGAAAGTAAAGGCATAATAAGAGAGGCCTTGGAGATTTTCCCTCATGGAGTGTTTTACATTCGTTAAGACCGAGATCGTGCAATTCTTTCATCATGAGACCGGTTTTGATATTTAATTTAATCTAAATATATGATGCAAATCGTAACAGACTCGTACGCAAATGCCCTTATTTTTTAAATAATAGCATTGTTTTTGCCGGGGAAATGCGCGGGTACGAAGACTTCGTCATTAATCCGGGCTTCAAGACTAATACTCTAAGCTCATTGTAGTGCATTGAATGGATATGCGACTGTCTCAGAGTGCGAAATAGTTTTATCATGGAGTACTTATAATTTTGGGAACTGAGAGGAAATAAACCGTTGCTTTTAAAGGAACGATGACAACACCGAGAGGAGGAACCTGAATAGACATGACTTATGTATAATACTTACATGCTGCTTCGTATTCCCCCTCGTGGGGACTTTGGGGAATGCATTTTATATAATTTAAAAATAGATGGTAAAAACAATGCGTCATTAAGGTATTACCATTAAGTGTATTGTACTCTTCAGCGCATAAAAATAAAAATATTATCATTTATTTTAATTAGAAGTGTATGTGCAAAATTGTGCGCACCTTTGAAATTAATAGTTAATCATATGTTCTGACAATCACGTCGTCTATCATTTAAATTTACTTTAAGATTGCTTCGGAATTTAGTAGAAAAATTCATTTAGGGGAAATCCAACCTACGACTAAAGCGTGAGTAGGCGAGGACATTACCCCAATGCCACCGGGGCCTCAAATATATTTTTCCAATACTAAAATTCTTAACGCGGAAGAGTTTATTGAATCCTTGATGTGACTATGCCCATACAATCCTAATTGAAGGAAAATGTATTTGCGGCTTATGTCACATTATTTTCATCGGCCTTTCCAGAGACGGGAGAAAAAAAAACTGTTTTAGCCGGCGTAATGTTGAGTTTGGTAACTATTAAATATGACGGAAATAATAACATTAAAAAAATGTCCACTCCAATATCAAGTAATAAAATCATCTCCTAGCGTCTGAGTAGACTGAAAATATATTTTACTACAAAACTGTTGGGCATTTAGACTCCTTTTCCACAAAAAAACTAGCAACTATTGCAATCAGTAAGGAACGCTATCAACTCAGGTCACAAATAGTGAACTCTTTACGGATACCATGAGGATATTGAATGAGCATTAATCAGCCCTTGTTCACATATGTGCGACGGCAATACCTTGATAATATGGGGAGGATTAATGAGTATTGCGTATTTATGATACCAATCATCATCCTCAATCCCCAGTCAAGGCCCACTCAAAGCTTAATCACCGAATAAGGGAAAAAGTGCTTACTATACGTAAACTATTCAACTACAATATTATTATGTATTCTAATGTTGTCCACGAAAGGTCCTATTTACATGGGCGGCAGTAGATAAGAGAATACCTCAGTTCAAAAAACTAATACGGTACGATTTAATGCACAATATCGAGGACTATGTAATGCATCCGAATCTCATCATTACTTAAGCCAATAACATAAGGGATTTTCTGCGAAGAATGTTCTGGATGCAGGATATGCACGGATTTCAATAGGATGTTAAATGGGTTTAAACTATTGCTGATTGAACCGTTCGTAACAGTAAATCCGTGATGGAAAGAAACATTCTCCTTGAATAATTACGTTCGGGATTGCGTAGCACGCCAGGCATATCATCAACAACACGGCATATCACTTATATATTCTATTTTCATGTATGATTGTCTATTTTGAATTGGTAAGTTGAAGTTATATAGGTTTGATATAGGTGCACTATAATGAATATGTTATAATATAAAATTCATAAAAGGTAATCATAAAAAAATGAAACAGCAACATTTTGGATAAAGATCAAAATTATTTTTTTCCTGGCGATCAATCTAAAACCTAGTAATAAAAAGAAAACGGTTTTGAGGAATGAATATCTTATGGATAAAAAATTGTTTTCTGTACGTTACCCAAGTAAAACGAAAAAAAGTTGAAGAATACGGTATATTTAAAGAAATTTCTACCTGGAAAATAGATTCTTTAATGACATTACTTTCATGTAATCACAAGTATCATTTGTTTAACATTAAAGAACTCCCATACATGCAAGGACCACTTTTAGATCATGAAGCCTGTGTCAGTTCAAATTAACGCTAGAGTTCAACGATCATGTCCCGAACATTGCAACTGTTAATTATCTGTAATCATATAAATTGAATTTCATTATAAAATATATCTTTGACCACGCGTAAATAGGCATTATGTTAAAAACGAGAAAGCATTTAGCCACATAGACACGTACTAAGCCACAAACTGAGATCACCTCCACAATTCTTATTAGTGTAACAAAAATAAGCAAACAATCGAGATTTTCCCGGGACATGAGACTCCGGAGGCCATGATGAAAGTTTGAGGTTATCAAAAGCAGGTTGAAAGTAAGTGACGTTTTTATTCCTGATGCGTGATAAGTTCTTCGCGGCCGTTGATGAGCATGTATCACCCCCAGTTGATCGATGTAGTTTGGCACAACCTAGGGGAGGAGGAGGTGGTGGGGTGATTTGTTTAATTAACACCTCACAACCTTCTCCTCTCCCTTGGTAGTACCAATAATAGCTGCGTCACTGAAAATAGGGAAGGATAAGACAAGTTTGTTATGCTTTGCATTTTACAACCGCGAATGAATCATAATCCCTGATCTTCCGTCGTTTGTCACCAAATGTGCTGATTACTTGATGTTCGGGACTACACAAAATTTCACTTTACCAATTTTTACCCTCAACTTCATTCTACCTGACAGTGACAATTTATGATTCACAACTGAAATAGCGAATAACTAAAAAGGGCATTACATGTACAACGAATATATATTCTTGAATCGGTAGATTCGGTGTTCCAGATTTTTCCTTGATTTCCGTGATCCTTATCATCACTGGGTAGAGACTTGTCACCTTATATTGTGTCTAAAATTAATTTATGTTTCACCATCGCTGATCAAGTTAGGTATAACTTTGGCCACCATATTGTGAGCATTCAAAAACTCGTCAAAAAAAGAATATCCTCCCGTGAAACTTCACACTAATTGTACCATGTACAATACATTTGTATTAGAATTTATATTAATTCAAATTAAACTTTGATACGCTTTTATACCAAGTTGTTATGATATGAAATAAAATAAACGAATTAGTAACTAACTTAATACTCATAGAAAGAAATTTTTGTATTCAAGACGCTGGTAGAACGAAAATAAACACAAATGGCTGTTATCACATGTTGATGATGCGATGAATTCACTCGACGTCCTGTTCATTCTTCTTAGGTTCCAAAATATTGGCGAATGAGTGAAAAACAGCGGTTGTTGGCAAACGTGCGTTGGTAAATTCAAGGGGCAGAAGATTAGCAGCCATGACTTTATTTCAACACTTTCTACCTCCCGGACAGAGCCACTCAATTCTACACCCCTGGAAAACAGTAATTTTAAACCATGCTGAAGTAGGTATCGGCCGTTAAAGACATTATATTTTTGGTGCCAGGAACTAAACAAACTACCCTTATGTAGCATGATTTGTAGTCACATTGCGTAACTAGACGTACCTTATAGAATTATAACGACTTATGAACACCTCAAAAAGAAGAAGTAATATTCCAAATTATTTTAAAACACCTACCGTCGCGTACCAACACGATTAATGGCCACACATAAAAAGAGCAAAAGAAAAATCTCTTTACAATCGCCGTGGATTGATACTGTGGGAGAAAAAATTTTCCCCTAACCTACAGGGGTTGTGCGCCATGGGCCAGTTAAGGCCATAGTATATTGCTTAAAATTGATTTGATTTCTTGTATGTTAGACAATATTTACGCTAGTCATTCATTTTTTATCCATACCGAAGTGTCAAAAGTCTATCCTCAAGTCTATGCTCAATGTAATTTCTCAATTTAAATCCAACGAACCTTAAATGTGTGTTATTATCAAATTGTCTGTCATTTCCTACCTATCAAACAATCAAGGTTTAGGAACTTGGATTGATTCCTAAAGAACCTCTGTGAAGGATCATGAACACGCGCATAAGTATACACACACATGCATATTGAAAAAAAAACAATAAGGTACCAATGTATCATAATAAAAATAAAAAAACGTTTCCTGTAACATATTTCATATCTGTATGGCCGGTTTTCATTCTCGATGCTTTCGGGTGTCGCCCGGATCGTTGAGACTCGGCAACACGGCATATCAACTATATATTCTATTTCCATATATGCTTGTCTATTTGGAATTGGTAAGTTCCAGTTATATAGGTTTAATTTAAGTGGACTATAATTAATATGTTACATAAAAATTCATAAAAGGTCATCATAAAAAAATAAAACAACAACATTTCGATTAAGATCAAAATTATTTTTTCCCTAGAGATCAATCTAAACCCTAGTGCTAAAAAGGAAACGTTTTTAGTAATGAATATCTTATGGATAAAATTGTTTTCTGTACATTACCCAAGTAACACAAAAAAAAGTTGAAGACTACGGTATATTTAATGACATTTCTCCCTGGAAAAAGGATTCTTTGATGACATTCGTTTCATGTAATCACAAATAACAATTGTTTAACGTTATAGAACTCCTTTACATGCAAGGACCAATCTTAGATCATGAAGCCTGTGTCAGTTCAAATTAACGCTAGAGTTCAACGATCATGTCCCGAAAATTGCAACTGTTAATTATCTGTAATCATATAAATTGAATTTCATTATAAAAAAATCTTTGACGACGCGTAAATAGGCATTATGTTAAAAACGAGAAAGAATTTAGTCACATAGATACATACTAAGCCACAAACTGAGATCACCTCAAAAATTTTTATTAGTGTAACAAAAATAGGCAAACAATGGAGATTTTCCCGGGACATGAGACTCCGGAGGCCATGATCAAAGGTTGAGGTTATCAATAGCAGGTTGAAAGTAAGTGACGTTTTTATTCCCGATGCGTGATAAGTTCTTCGCGGCCGTCGATGAGCATGTATCACCCCTAGTTGATAGATGTAGTTTGGCACAACCTAGGGGAGGAGGAGGCAGTGGAGTGATTTGTTTAATTAACACTTCACAACCTCCTCCTCTCCCTTGGTAGTACCAATAAAAGCTGCGTCACTGAAAGTAGTGAAGGATAAGACAAGTATGTTATGCTTTTTTACCACAAGAAAACTAGCAACTATTGCAATCAGTAAGGAACGCTATCAACTCAGGTCACAAATAGTGAAATCTTTACGGATACCATGAGGATATTGAATGAGCATTAATCAGCCCTTGTTCACATATGTGCGACGGCAAAACATTGATAATATTGGGAGGATTAAAGAGGATTGCGTATTTAAGATACCAATCATCATCCTCAATCCCCAGGCAAGGACCACTCAAAGCATCATCACCGAATAAAGGATAAAGTGTTAATATACGTAAACTATTCAACTACCATATTATTATTTATTTTTATGTTGTCCACGATAGGTCCCTTTTCCTTGGGCGGCGGTAGATAAGAGAATACCTCAGTTCAAAAAGCTAATACGGTACTAATCGATTTAATGCACAATATCGATACTATGTAATACATCCGAATCTCATAATTACTTAAGCCAATAACATAAGGGATTTTCTGCAAAAAATGTTATGGATGCAGGATATCCACGGATTTCAATAGGATGTTAAATGGATTTAAACTATTGCTGATTGAACCTTTCGTAACAGTAAATCCGTGATGGAAAGAAAAATTCTCCTAGAATAATTACGTTCGGGATTTCGTAGAACGCCAGGCATATCATCAACAACACGGCATATCACTTATATATTCTATTTTCATGTATGATTGTCTATTTTGAATTGGTAAGTTGAAGTTATATAGGTTTGATGTATGTGCACTTTAATGAATATGTTATATAAAAATTCATAAATGGTAATCATAAAAAAATGAAACAGCAACATTTTGGATGAAGATCAAAATAATTTTTTTTTTTCCTGGAGATCAATCTAAAACCTAGATTTAAAAAGGAAACGTTTTTGAGGAATGAATATCTTATGGATCAAATTATTTTCTTTACGTTACCCAAGTAAAACGAAATAAAATTGAAGACTACGGTATATTTAATGAAATTTCTCCCAGAAAAAAAGATTCTTTAATGACATTCCTTTCATGTAATCACAAGTAACAATTGTTTAACGTTAAAGAACTCCCTTACATGCAAGGACCAATCTTAGATCATGAAGCATGTGTCAGTTCAAATTAACGCTAGAGTTCAACGATCATGTCCCGAACATTGCAACTGTTAATTATCTGTAATCATATAAATTGAATTTCATTATAAAAAAATCTTTGACGACGCGTAAATAGGCATTATGTTAAAAACGAGAAAGAATTTAGTCACATAGATAAATACTAAGCCACAAACTGAGATCACCTCAAAAATTCTTATTATTGTAACAAAAATAAGCAAACAATGGAGATTTTCTCGGGACATGAGACTCCGGAGGCCATGATCAAAGGTTGAGGTTATCAATAGCAGGTTGAAAGTAAGTGACGTTTTTATTCCCGATGCGTGATAAGTTCTTCGCGGCCGTCGATGAGCATGTATCACCCCTAGTTGATAGATGTAGTTTGGCACAACCTAGGGGAGGAGGAGGCAGTGGAGTGATTTGTTTAATTAACAATTCACAACCTCCTCCTCTCCCTTGGTAGTACCAATAAAAGCTGCGTCACTGAAAGTAGTGAAGGATAAGACAAGTATGTTATGCTTTTTTTCCACAAGAAAACTAGCAACTATTGCAATCAGTAAGGAACGCTATCAACTCAGGTCACAAATAGTGAAATTTTTACGGATACCATGAGGATATTGAATGAGCATTAATCAGCCCTTGTTCACATATGTGCGACGGCAAAACATTGATAATATTGGGAGGATTAATGAATATTGCGTATTTTTGATACCAATCATCATCCTCAATCCCCAGGCAAGGACCACTCAAAGCATCATCACCGAATAAAGGATAAAGTGTTAATATACGTAAACTATTCAACTACCATATTATTATGTATTCTTATATTGTCCACGATAGGTCCTATTTCCTTGGGCGGCGGTAGATAAGAGAATACCTCAGTTCAAAAAGCTAATACGGTACTAATCGATTTAATGCACAATAACGATACTATGTAATACATCCGAATCTCATAATTACTTAAGCCAATAACATAAGGGATTTTCTGCGAAAACTGTTATGGATGCAGGATATGCACGGATTTCAATAGGATGTTAACTGGGTTTAAACTATTGCTGATTGAACCTTTCGTAACAGTAAATCCGTGATGGAAAGAAAAATTCTCCTAGAATAATTACGTTCGGGATTTCGTAGCACGCCAGGCATATCATCAACAACACGGCATATCACTTATATATTCTATTTTCATGTATGATTGTCTATTTTGAATTGGTAAGTTGAAGTTATATAGGTTTGATGTAGGTGCACTTTAATGAATATGTTATATAAAAATTCATAAAAGGTAATCATAAAAAAATGAAACAGCAACATTTTGGATAAAGATCAAAATAATTTTTTTTTTTTCCTGGAGATCAATCTAAAACCTAGATTTTAAAAGGAAACGTTTTTGAGGAATGAATATCTTATGAATCAAATTATTTTCTTTACGTTACCCAAGTAAAACGAAATAAAATTGAAGACTACGGTATATTTAATGAAATTTCTCCCAGGGAAAAAGATTTTTTAATGAAATTCCTTTCATGTAATCACAAGTAACAATTGTTTAACGTTAAAGAACTCCCTTACATGCAAGGACCAATCTTAGATCATGAAGCCTGTGTCAGTTCAAATTAACGCTAGAGTTCAACGATCATGTCCCGAACATTGCAACTGTTAATTATCTGTAATCATATAAATTGAATTTCATTATAAAAAAATCTTTGACGACGCGGAAATATTGCATTATGGTAAAAACGAGAAAGAATATAGTCACATAGATACATACTAAGCCACAAACTGAGATCACCTCAAAAGTTCTTATTAGTGTAACAAAAATAAGCAAACAATGGAGATTTTCCCGGGACATGAGACTCCGGAGGCCATGATGAAAGGTTGAGGTTATCAATAGCAGGTTGAAAGTAAGTGACGTTTTTATTCCCGATGCGTGATAAGTTCTTCGCGGCCGTCGATGAGCATGTATCACCCCCAGTTGGTAGATGTAGTTTGGCACAACCTAGGGGTGGAGGAGGTAGCAGAGTGATTTGTTTAATTAACACTTCACAACCTCCTCCTCTCCCTTGGTAGTACCAATAATAGCTGCGTCACTGAAATTAGTGAAGGTTATGACAAGTATGTTATGCTTTTTTTCCACAAAAAAACTAGCAACTATTGCAATCAGTAAGGAACGCTATCAACTCAGGTCACAAATAGTGAAATCTTTACGGATACCATGAGGATATTGAATGAGCATTAATCAGCCCTTGTTCACATATGTGCGACCTCAAAACCTTGATAATATTGGGAGGATTAATGAGTATTGCGTATTTATGAAACCAATCATCATCCTCAATCCCCAGGCAAGGACCACTCAAAGCATCATCACCGAATAAAGAATATAGTGTAATATACGTAAACTTTTCAACTACCATATTATTATGTATTCTTATGTTGTCCACGATAGGTCCCTTTTCCTTGGGCGGCGGTAGATAAGAGAATACCTCAGTTCAAAAAACTAATACGGTACTAATCGATTTAATTCACAATATCGATACTATGTAATACATCCGAATCTCATAATTACTTAAGCCAATAACATAAGGGATTTTCTGCGAAAACTGTTATGGATGCAGGATATGCACGGATTACAATAGGATGTTAAATGGGTTTAAACTATTGCTGATTGAACCTTTCGTACCAGTAAATCCGTGATGGAAAGTAAAATTCTCCTAGAATAATTACGTTCGGGATTTCGTAGCACGCCAGGCATATCATCAACAATACGGCATATCACCTGTATATTATATTTCCATGTATGGTTGTCTATTTGGAATTGGTAAGTCCAGTTATATAGGTTTGATTTAGGTGCACTTTAATGAATATGTTATATAAAAATTCATAAAAGGTAATCATAAAAAAATGAAATAGCAACATTTTGGATAAAGATCAAAATAATTTTTTTCCTGGAGATCAATCTAAAACCTAGTATTAAAAAGGAAACGTTTTTGAGGAATGAATATCATATGGATCAAATTATTTTTTTTACGTTACCCAAGTAAAACGAAATAAAATTGAAGACTACGGTATATTTAATGAAATTTCTCCTAGGAAAAAAGATTCTTTAATGACATTCCTTTCATGTAATCACAAGTAACAATTGTTTAATGTTAAAGAACTTTCTTACATGCAAGGACCAATCTTAGATCATGAAGCCTGTGTCAGTTCAAATTAACGCTAGAGTTCAACGATAATGTCCCGAACATTGCAACTGTTAATTATCTGTAATCATATAAATTGAATTTCATTATAAAAAAATCTTTGACGACGCGTAAATAGGCATTATGTTAAAAACGAGAAAGCATTTAGTCACATAGATACATACTAAGCCACAAACTGAGTTCACCTCAAAAATTCTTATTAGTGTAACAAAAATAAGCTAACAATGGAGATTTTCCCGGGACATGAGACTCCGGAGGCCATGATGAAAGGTTGAGGTTATCAATAGCAGGTTGAAAGTAAGTGACGTTTTTATTCCCGATGCGTGATAAGTTCTTCGCGGCCGTCGATGAGCATGTATCACCCCCAGTTGGTAGATGTAGTTTGGCACAACCTAGGGGTGGAGGAGGTAGCAGAGTGATTTGTTTAATTAACACTTCACAACCTCCTCCTCCCCCTTGGTAGTACCAATAATAGCTGCGTCACTGAAAGTAGTGAAGGATAAGAAAAGTATGTTATGCTTTTTTTCCACAAAAAAACTAGCAACTATTGCAATCAGTAAGGAACGCTATCAACTTAGGTCACAAATAATGAAATCTTTACGGATACCATGAGGATATTGAATGAGCATTAATCAGCCCTTGTTCACATATGTGCGACGGCAAAACCTTGATAATATTGGGAGGATTAAAGAGTATTGCGTATTTATGATACCAATCATCATCCTCAATCCCCAGGCAAGGACCACTCAAAGCATCATCACCGAATAAAGGATAAAGTGTTAATATACGTAAACTATTCAACTACCATATTATTATTTATTCTTATGTTGTCCACGATAGGTCCCTTTTCCTTGGGCGGCGGTAGATAAGAGAATACCTCAGTTCAAAAAGCTAATACGGTACTAATCGATTTAATGCACAATATCGATACTATGTAATACATCCGAATCTCATAATTACTTAAGCCAATAACATAAGGGATTTTCTGCGAAAACTGTTATGGATACAGGATATGCACGGATTTCAATAGGACGTTAAATGGGTTTAAACTATTGCTGATTGAACCTTTCGTAACAGTAAATCCGTGATGGAAAGAAAAAATCTCCTAGAATAATTACGTTCGGGATTTCGTAGCACGCCAGGCATATCATCAACAATACGGCATATCACCTGTATATTATATTTCCATGTATGGTTGTCTGATTGGAATTGGTAAGTCCAGTTATATATGTTTGATAAAGGTGCACTTTAATGAATATGTTATATAAAAATTCATAAAAGGTAACAAAAAAAAAATGAAACAGCAACATTTTGGATAAAGATCAAAATAATTTTTTTCCTGGAGATCAATCTAAAACCTAGTATTAAAAAGGAAAAGTTTTTGAGGAATGAATATCTTATGGATCAAATTATTTTCTTTACGTTACCCAAGTAAAACGAAATAAAATTGAGACTACGGTATATTTAATGAAATTTCTCCCAGGGAAAAAGATTTTTTAATGACATTCCTTTCATGTAATCACAAGTAACAATTGTTTAACGTTAAAGAACTACCTTACATGCAAGGAACAATCTTAGATCATGAAGCCTGTGTCAGTTCAAATTAACGCTAGAGTTCAACGATCATGTCCCGAACATTGCAACTGTTAATTATCTGTAATCATATAAATTGAATTTCATTATAAAAAAATCTTTGACGACGCGGAAATAGGCATTATGGTAAAAACGAGAAAGAATTTAGTCACATAGATACCTACTAAGCCACAAACTGAGATCACCTCAAAAGTTCTTATTAGTGTAACAAAAATAAGCAAACAATGAATATTTTCCCGGGACATGAGACTCCGGAGGCCATGATGAAAGGTTGAGGTTATCAATAGCAGGTTGAAATTAAGTGACGTTTTTATTCCCGATGCGTGATAAGTTCTTCGCGGCCGTCGATGAGCATGTATCACCCCCAGTTGGTAGATGTAGTTTGGCACAACCTAGGGGTGGAGGAGGTAGCAGAGTGATTTGTTTAATTAACACTTCACAACCTCCTCCTCTCCCTTGGTATTACCAATAATAGCTGCGTCACTGAAATTAGTGAAGGTTAAGACAAGTATGTTATGCTTTTTTTCCATAAAAAAACTAGCAACTATAGCAATCAGTAAGGAACGCTATCAACTCAGGTCACAAATAGTGAAATCTTTACGGATACCATGAGGATATTGAATGAGCATTAATCAGCCCTTGTTCACATATGTGCGACCTCAAAACCTTGATAATATTGGGAGGATTAATGAGTATTGCGTATTTATGATACTAGTCATCATCCTCAATCCCCAGGCAAGGACCACTCAAAGCATCATCACCGAATAAAGAATATAGTGTAATATACGTAAACTTTTCAACTACCATATTATTATGTATTCTTATGTTGTCCACGATAGGTCCCTTTTCCTTGGGCGGCGGTAGATAAGAGAATACCTCAGTTCAAAAAGCTAATACGGTACTAATCGATTTAATGCACAATATCGATACTATGTAATACATCCGAATCTCATAATTACTTAAGCCAATAACATAAGGGATTTTCTGCGAAAACTGTTATGGATGCTGGATATGCACGGATTTCAATAGGATGTTAAATGGGTTTAAACTATTGCTGATTGAACCTTTCGTAACAGTAAATCCGTGATGGAAAGAAAAATTCTCCTAGAATAATTACGTTCGGGATTTCGTAGCACGCCAGGCATATCATCAAAAACACGGCATATCACCTGTATATTATATTTCCATGTATGGTTGTCTATTTGGAATTGGTAAGTCCAGTTATATAGGTTTGATTTAGGTGCACTTTAATGAATATGTTATATAAAAATTCATAAAAGGTAATCATAAAAAAATGAAATAGCAACATTTTGGATAAAGATCAAAATAATTTTTTTCCTGGAGATCAATCTAAAACCTAGTATTAAAAAGGAAACGTTTTTGAGGAATGAATATCTTAGGGATCAAATTATTTTTTTTACGTTACCCAAGTAAAAAGAAATAAAATTGAAGACTACGGTATATTTAATGAATTTTCTCCTAGGAAAAAAGATTCTTTAATGACATTCCTTTCATGTAATCACAAGTAACAATTGTTTAATGTTAAAGAACTTTCTTACATGCAAGGACCAATCTTAGATCATGAAGCCTGTGTCAGTTCAAATTAACGCTAGAGTTCAACGATCATGTCCCGAACATTGCAACTGTTAATTATCTGTAATCATATAAATAGAATTTCATTATAAAAAAATCTTTGACGACGCGTAAATAGGCATTATGTTAAAAACGAGAAAGCATTTAGTCACATAGATACATACTAAGCTACAAACTGAGTTCACCTCAAAAATTCTTATTAGTGTAACAAAAATAAGCTAACAATGGAGATTTTCCCGGGACATGAGACTCCGGAGGCCATGATGAAAGTTGAGGTTATCAATAGCAGGTTGAAAGTAAGTGACGTTTTTATTCCCGATGCGTGATAAGTTCTTCGCGGCCGTCGATGAGCATGTATCACCCCCAGTTGGTAGATGTAGTTTGGCACAACCTAGGGGTGGAGGAGGTAGCAGAGTGATTTGTTTAATTAACACTTCACAACCTCCTCCTCTCCCTTGGTAGTACCAATAATAGCTGCGTCACTGAAAGTAGTGAAGGATAAGAAAAGTATGTTATGCTTTTTTTCCACAAAAAAACTAGCAACTATTGCAATCAGTAAGGAACGCTATCAACTTAGGTCACAAATAATGAAATCTTTACGGATACCATGAGGATATTGAATGAGCATTAATCAGCCCTTGTTCACATATGTGCGACGGCAAAACCTTGATAATATTGGGAGGATTAAAGAGTATTGCGTATTTATGATACCAATCATCATCCTCAATCCCCAGGCAAGGACCACTCAAAGCATCATCACCGAATAAAGGATAAAGTGTTAATATACGTAAACTATTCAACTACCATATTATTATTTATTCTTATGTTGTCCACGATAGGTCCCTTTTCCTTGGGCGGCGGTAGATAAGAGAATACCTCAGTTCAAAAAGCTAATACGGTACTAATCGATTTAATGCACAATATCGATACTATGTAATACATCCGAATCTCATAATTACTTAGGCCAATAACATAAGGGATTTTCTGCGAAAACTGTTATGGATACAGGATATGCACGGATTTCAATAGGACGTTAAATGGGTTTAAACTATTGCTGATTGAACCTTTCGTAACAGTAAATCCGTGATGGAAAGAAAAAATCTCCTAGAATAATTACGTTCGGGATTTCGTAGCACGCCAGGCATATCATCAACAACACGGCATATCACCTATATATTATATTTCCATGTATGGTTGTCTGATTGGAATTGGTAAGTCCAGTTATATATGTTTGATAAAGGTGCACTTTAATTTATATGTTATATAAAAATTCATAAAAGGTAACAAAAAAAAAATGAAACAGCAACATTTTGGATAAAGATCAAAATAATTTTTTTCCTGGAGATCAATCTAAAACCTAGTATTAAAAAGGAAAAGTTTTTGAGGAATGAATATCTTATGGTTCAAATTATTTTCTTTACGTTACCCAAGTAAAACGAAATAAAATTGAAGACTACGGTATATTTAATGAAATTTCTCCCAGGGAAAAAGATTTTTTAATGACATTCCTTTCATGTAATCACAAGTAACAATTGTTTAACGTTAAAGAACTACCTTACATGCAAGGAACAATCTTAGATCATGAAGCCTGTGTCAGTTCAAATTAACGCTAGAGTTCAACGATCATGTCCCGAACATTGCAACTGTTAATTATCTGTAATCTTATAAATTGAATTTCATTATAAAAAAATCTTTGACGACGCGGAAATAGGCATTATGGTAAAAACGAGAAAGAATTTTGTCACATAGATACCTACTAAGCCACAAACTGAGATCACCTCAAAAGTTCTTATTAGTGTAACAAAAATAAGCAAACAATGAATATTTTCCCGGGACATGAGACTCCGGAGGCCATGATGAAAGGTTGAGGTTATCAATAGCAGGTTGAAATTAAGTGACGTTTTTATTCCCGATGCGTGATAAGTTCTTCGCGGCCGTCGATGAGCATGTATCACCCCCAGTTGGTAGATGTAGTTTGGCACAACCTAGGGGTGGAGGAGGTAGCAGAGTGATTTGTTTAATTAACACTTCACAACCTCCTCCTCTCCCTTGGTATTACCAATAATAGCTGCGTCACTGAAATTAGTGAAGGTTAAGACAAGTATTTTATGCTTTTTTTCCATAATAAAACTAGCAACTATTGCAATCAGTAAGGAACGCTATCAACTCAGGTCACAAATAGTGAAATCTTTACGGATACCATGAGGATATTGAATGAGCATTAATCAGCCCTTGTTCACATATGTGCGACCTCAAAACCTTGATAATATTGGGAGGATTAATGAGTATTGCGTATTTATGATACTAGTCATCATCCTCAATCCCCAGGCAAGGACCACTCAAAGCATCATCACCGAATAAAGAATATAGTGTAATATACGTAAACTTTTCAACTACCATATTATTATGTATTCTTATGTTGTCCACGATAGGTTCCTTTTCCTTGGGCGGCGGTAGATAAGAGAATACCTCAGTTCAAAAAGCTAATACGGTACTAATCGATTTAATGCACAATATCGATACTATGTAATACATCCGAATCTCATAATTACTTAAGCCAATAACATAAGGGATTTTCTGCGAAAACTGATATGGATGCAGGATATGCACGGATTTCAATAGGATGTTAAATGGGTTTAAACTATTGCTGATTGAACCTTTCGTAACAGTAAATCCGTAATGGAAAGAAAAATTCTCCTAGAATAATTACGTTCGGGATTTCGTAGCACGCCAGGCATATCATCAACAACACGGCATATCACTTATATATTCTATTTTCATGTATGATTGTCTATTTTGAATTGGTAAGTTGAAGTTATATAGGTTTGATGTAGGTGCACTTTAATAAATATGTTATATAAAAACTCATAAAAGGTAATCTTAAAAAAATGAAACAGCAACATTTTGGATAAAGATCAAAATAATTTTTTTCCTGGAGATCAATCTAAAACCTAGTATTAAAAAGGAAACGTTTTTGAGGAATGAATATCTTATGGATCAAATTATTTTTTTTACGTTACCCAAGTAAAACGAAATAAAATTGAAGACTACGGTATATTTTAAATGAAATTTCTCCTAGGAAAAAAGATTCTTTAATGACATTCCTTTCATGTCATCACAAGTAACAATTGTTTAATGTTAAAGAACTTTCTTACATGCAAGGACCAATCTTAGATCATGAAGCCTGTGTCAGTTCAAATTAACGCTAGAGTTCAACAATCATGTCCCGAACATTGCAACTGTTAATTATCTGTAATCATATAAATAGAATTTCATTATAAAAAAAACTTTGACGACGCGTAAATAGGCATTATGTTAAAAACGAGAAAGCAATTAGTCACATAGATACATACTAAGCCGTAAACTGAGATCACCTCAAAAATTCTTATTATTGTAACTAAAATAAGCAAACAATGGAGATTTTCCCGGGACATGAGACTCCGGAGGCCATGATGAAAGTTGAGGTTATCAATAGCAGGTTGAAAGTAAGTGACGTTTTTATTCCCGATGCGTGATAAGTTCTTCGCGGCCATCGATGAGCATGTATCACCCCCAGTTGGTAGATGTAGTTTGGCACAACCTAGGGGAGGAGGAGGCAGTGGAGTGATTTGTTAATTTAACACTTCACAACCTCCTCCTCACCCTTGGTAGTACCAATAATAGCTGCGTCACTGAAAGTAGTGAAGGATAAGACAAGTATGTTATGCTTTTTTTTCACAAAAAAACTAGCAACTATTGCAATCAGTAAGGAACGCTATCAATTCAGGTCACAAATAGTGAAATATTCACGGATACCATGAGGATTTTGAATGAGCATTAATCAGCCCTTGTTCACATATGTGCGACGGCAAAACCTTGATAATATTGGGAGGATTAATGAGTATTGCGTATTTATGATACCAATCATCATCCTCAATCCCCAGGCAAGGACCACTCAAAGCATCATCACCGGATAAAGGATAAAGTGTTAATATACGTAAACTATTCAACTACCATATTATTATGTATTCTTATGTTGTCCACGATAGGTCCCTTTTCCTTGGGTGGCGGTAGAAAAGAGAATACCTCAGTTCAAAAAGCTAATACGGTACTAATCGATTTAATGCACAATATCGATACTATGTAATACATCCGAATCTCATAATTACTTAAGCCAATAACATAAGGGATTTTCTGCGAAAACTGTTATGGATGCAGGATATGCACGGATTACAATAGGATGTTAAATGGGTTTAAACTATTGCTGATTGAACCTTTCGTAACAGTAAATCCGTGATGGAAAGAAAAATTCTCCTAGAATAATTACGTTCGGGATTTCGTAGCACGCCAGGCATATCATTAACAACACGGCATATCACCTATTTATTATATTTCCATGTATGGTTGTCTATTTGGAATTGGTAAGTCCAGTTATATAGGTTTGATGTAGGTGCACTTTAATGAATATGTTATATAAAAATTCATAAAAGGTAATCATAAAAAAATGAAATAGCAACATTTTGGATAAAGATCAAAATAATTTTTTTCCTGGAGCTCAATCTAAAACCTAGTATTAAAAAGGAAACGTTTTTGAGGAATGAATATCTTATGGATCAAATTATTTTTTTTACGTTACCCAAGAAAAACGAAATAAAATTGAAGACTACGGTATATTTAATGAAATTTCTCCTAGGAAAAAAGATTCTTTAATGACATTCCTTTCATGTAATCACAAGTAGCAATTGTTTAATGTTAAAGAACTTTTTTACATGCAAGGACCAATCTTAGATCATGAAGCCTGTGTCAGTTCAAATTAACGCTAGAGTTCAACGATCATGTCCCGAACATTGCAACTGTTAATTATCTGTAATTATATATAAATAGAATTTCATCATAAAAAAATCTTTGACGACGCGTAAATAGGCATTATGTTAAAAACGAGAAAGCATTTAGTCACATAGATACATACTAAGCCACAAACTGAGTTCACCTCAAAAATTCTTATTAGTGTAACAAAAATAAGCAAACAATGGAGATTTTCCCGGGACATGAGACTCCGGAGGCCATGATGAAAGTTTGAGGTTATCAATAGCAGGTTGAAAGTAAGTGACGTTTTTATTCCCGATGCGTGATAAGTTCTTCGCGGCCGTCGATGAGCATGTATCACCCCCAGTTGGTAGATGTAGTTTGGCAGAACCTAGGGGTTGGAAGAGGCAGTGGAGTGATTTGTTTAATTAACACTTCACAACCTCCTCCTCCCCCTTGGTAGTACCAATAATAGCTGCGTCACTGAAAGTAGTGAAGGATAAGACAAGTATGTTATGCTTTTTTTCCACAAAAAAACTAGCAACTAATGCAATCAGTAAGGAACACTATCAACTCAGGTCACAAATAGTGAAATATTCACGGATGCCATGAGGATATTGAATGAGCATTAATCAGCCCTTGTTCACATATGTGCGACGGCAAAACCTTGATAATATTGGGAGGATTAATGAGTATTGCGTATTTATGATACCAATCATCATCCTCAATCACCAGGCAAGGACCACTCAAAGCATCATCACCGGATAAAGGATAAAGTGTTAATATACGTAAACTATTCAACTACCATATTATTATGTATTCTTATGTTGTCCACGATAGGTCCCTTTTCCTTGGGTGGCGGTAGAAAAGAGAATACCTCAGTTCAAAAAGCTAATACGGTACTAATCGATTTAATGCACAATATCGATACTATGTAATACATCCGAATCTCATAATTACCTAAGCCAATAACATAAGGGATTTTCTGCGAAAACGGTTATGGATGCAGGATATGCACGGATTTCAATAGGATGTTAAATGGGTTTAAACTATTGCTGATTGAACCTTTCGTAACAGTAAATCTGTGATGGAAAGAAAAATTCTTCTAGAATAATTACGTTCGGGATTTCGTAGCACGCCAGGCATATCATCAACAACACGGCATATCACTTATATATTCTATTTTTATGTATGATTGTCTATTTTGAATTGGTAAGTTGAAGTTATATAGATTTGATATAGGTGCACTTTAATGAATATGTTATATAAAAATTCATAAAAGGTAATCATAAAAAAATGAAATAGCAACATTTTGGATAAAGATCAAAATAATTTTTTTCCTGGAGATCAATCTAAAACCTAGTATTAAAAAGGAAAAGTTTTGAGGAATGAATATCTTATGGATCAAATTATTTTCTTTACGTTACCCAAGTAAAACGAAATAAAATTGAAGACTACGGTATATTTAATGAAATTTCTCCCAGGGAAAAAGATTTTTTAATGACATTCCTTTCATGTAATCACAAGTAACAATTGTTTAACGTTAAAGAACTCCCTTACATGCAAGGACCAATCTTAGATCATGAAGCCTGTGTCAGTTCATATTAACGCTAGAGTTTAACGATCATGTCCCGAACATTGCAACTGTTAATGATCTGTAATCATATAAATTGAATTTCATTAATTAAAAATCTTTGACGACGCCAAAATAGGCATTATGTTAAAAACGAGAAAGCATTTAGTCACATAGATACATACTAAGCCACAAACTGAGATCAACTCAAAAATTCTTATTTGTGTAACAAAAATAAGCAAACAATGGAGATTTTCCCGGGACATGAGACGCCGGAGGCCATGATGAAAGGTTGAGGTTATCAATAGCAGGTTGAAAGTAAGTGACGTTTTTATTCCCGATGCGTGATAAGTTCTTCGCGGCCGTCGATGAGCATGTATCACCCCCATTTGGTAGATGTAGTTTGGCACAACCTAGGGGTTGGAAGAGGCAGTGGAGTGATTTGTTTAATTAACACTTTACAACCTCCTCCTCCCCCTTGGTAGTACCAATAATAGCTGCGTCACTGAAAGTAGTGAAGGATAAGACAAGTATGTTATGCTTTTTTTCCACAAAAAAACTAGCAACTATTGCAATCAGTAAGGAACGCTATCAACTCAGGTCACAAATAGTGAAATCTTTACGGATACCAAGAGGATATTGAATGAGCATTAATCAGCCCTTGTTCACATATGTGCGACGGCAAAACCTTGATAATATTGGGAGGATTAATGAGTATTGCGTATTTTTGATACCAATCATCATCCTCAATCCCCAGGCAAGGACCACTCAAAGCATCATCACCGAATAAAGGATAAAGTGTTAATATACGTAAACTATTCAACTACCATATTATTATGTATTCTTATATTGTCCACCATAGGTCCTATTTCCTTGGGCGGCGGTAGATAAGAGAATACCTCAGTTCAAAATGCTAATACGGTAGTAATCGATTTAATGCACAATAACGATACTATGTAATACATCCGAATCTCATAATTACTTAAGCCAATAACATAAGGGATTTTCTGCGAAAACTGTTATGGATGCAGGATATGCACGGATTTCAATAGGATGTTAAATGGGTTTAAACTATTGCTGATTGAACATTTCGTAACAGTAAATCCGTAATGGAAAGAAAAATTCTCCTAGAATAATTACGTTCGGGATTTCGTAGCACGCCAGGCATATCATCAACAACACGGCATATCACCTATATATTATATTTCCATGTATGGTTGTCTATTTGGAATTGGTAAGTTGAAGTTATATAGGTTTGATGTAGGTGCACTTTAATGAATATGTTATATAAAAATTCATAAAAGGTAATTATAAAAAAATGAAACAGCAACATTTTGGATAAAGATCAAAATAATTTTTTTCCTGGAGATCAATCTAAAACGTAGTATTAAAAAGGAAACGTTTTTGAGGAATGAATATCTTATGGATCAAATTATTTTCTTTACGTTACCCAAATAAAACGAAATAAAATTGAAGACTACGGTATATTTAATGAAATTTCTCCTTGGAAAAAAAATTCTTTAATGACATTCCTTTCATGTAATCACAAGTAACAATTGTTTAACGTTAAAGAACTTCCTTACATGCAAGGACCAATCTTAAATCATGAAGCCTGTGTCAGTTCAATTTAACGCAAGAGTTCAACGATCATGTCCCGAACATTGCAAATGTTAATTATCTGTAATCATATTAATTGAATTTCATTATAAAAATATCTTTGCCGACGCTTAAATAGGCATTATGTTAAAAACGAGAAAGAATTTAGTCACATTGATACATACTAAGCCACAAACTGAGATCACCTCAAAAATTCTTATTAGCGTAACAAAAATAAGCAAACAATGGAGATTTTCCCGGGACATGAGACTCTTGAGGCCATGATGAAAGGTTGACGTTATCAACAGCAGGTTGAAAGTAAGTGACGTTTTTATTCCCGATGCGTGGTAAGTTCTTCGCGGCCGTCGATGAGCATGTATCACCCCCAGTTGATAGATGTAGTTTGGCACAACCTAGGGGAGGAGGAGGTAGCAGAGTGATTTGTTTAATTAACACTTCACAACCTCCTCCTCTCCCTTGTTAGTACTAATAATAGCTGCGTCACTGAAAGTAGTGAAGGATAAGACAAGTATGTTATGCTTTTTTTCCACAAAAAAACTAGCAACTATTGCAATCAGTAAGGAACGCTATCAACTCAGGTCACAAATAGTGAAATCTTTACGGATACCATGAGGATATTGAATGAGCATTAATCAGCCCTTGTTTACATATGTGCGACGGCAAAACCTTGATAATATTGGGAGGATTAATGAGTATTGCGTATTTATGATACCAATCATCATCCTCAATCCCCAGGCAAGGACCACTAAAAGCATCATTACCGAATAAAGGATAAAGTGTTAATATACGTTAACTATTCAACTACCATATTATTATGTATTCTTATGTTGTTCACGATAGGTCCTATTTCCTTGGGCGGCGGTAGATAAGAGAATACCTCAGTTCAAAATGCTAATACGGTACTGATCGATTTAATGCACAATATCGATACTATGTAATACATCCGAATCTCATAATTACTTAAGCCAAACACATAAGGGATTTTCTGCGAAAACTGTTATGGATGCAGGATATGCACGGATTTCAATAGGATGTTAAATGGGTTTAAACTATTGCTGATTGAACCTTTCGTAACAGTAAATCCGTGATGGAAAGAAAAATTCTCCTAGAATAATTACGTTCGGGATTTCGTAGCACTCCAGGCATATCATCAACAACATTGCATATCACCTATATATTATATTTCTATGTATGGTTGTCTATTTGGAATTGGTAAATCCAGTTATATAGGTTTGATGTAGGTCCACTTTAATGAATATGGCATATAAAAATTCATAAAAGGTAATCATAAAAAAATGAAACAGCAACATTTTGGATAAAGATCAAAATAATTTTTTTCCTGGAGATCAATCTAAAACGTAGTATTAAAAAGGAAACGTTTTTGAGGAGTGAATATCTTATGGATCAAATTATTTTCTTTACGTTACCCAAGTAAAACGAAATAAAATTGAAGACTACGGTATATTTAATGAAATTTCTCCATGGAAAAAAAATTCTTTAATGACATTCCTTTCATGTAATCACAAGTAACAATTGTTTAACGTTAAAGAACTTCCTTACATGCAAGGACCAATCTTAAATCATGAAGCCTGTGTCAGTTCAATTTAACGCAAGAGTTCAACGATCATGTCCCGAACATTGCAAATGTTAATTATCTGTAATCATATAAATTGAATTTCATTATAAAAATATCGTTGCCGACGCTTAAATAGGCATTATGTTAAAAACGAGAAAGAATTTAGTCACATTGATACATACTAAGCCAAAAACTGAGATCACCTCAAAAACTCTTATTAGTGTAACAAAAATAAGCAAACAATGGAGATTTTCCCGGGACATGAGACTCTTGAGGCCATGATGAAAGGTTGACGTTATCAACAGCAGGTTGAAAGTAAGTGACGTTTTTATTCCCGATGCGTGATAAGTTCTTCGTGGCCGTCGATGAGCATGTATCACCCCCAGTTGATAGATGTAGTTTGGCACAACCTAGGGGAGGAGGAGGCAGCGGAGTGATTTGTATAATTAACACTTCACAACCTCCTCCTCTTCCTTGGTAGTACCAATAAAAGCTGCGTCACTGAAAGTAGTGAAGGATAAGACAATTATGTTATGCTTTTTTTCCACAAAAAAACTAGCAACTATAGCAATCAGTAAGGAACGCTATCAACTCAGGTCACAAATAGTGAAATCTTTACGGATACCATGAGGATATTGAATGAGCATTAATCAGCCCTTGTTCACATATGTGCGACGGCAAAACCTTGATAATATTGGGAGGATTAATGAGTATTGTGTATTTATGATACCAATCATCATCCTCAATCCCTAGGCAAGGAACACTCAAAGCATCATCACCGAATAAAGGATAAAGTTTTAATATACGTAAATTATTCAACTACCATATTATTATGTATTCTTATGTTGTCCACGAAAGGTCCTATTTCCTTGGGCGGCGGTAGATAAGAGAATACCTCAGTTCAAAAAGCTAATACGGTACTAATCGATTTAATGCACAATATCGATACTATGTATTGCATCCGAATCTCATAATTACTTAAGCCAATAACATAAGGGATTTTATGCGAAAAATGTTATGGATGCAGGATATGCACGGATTTCAATAGGATTTTAAATGGGTTTAAATTATATTGCTGATTGAACCATTCGTAACAGAAAATCCGTGATGGAAGGAAAATTCTCCTAGAATAATTAAGTTCGGGTTTCCTTGCACGCCAGGCATATCATCAACAACACGGCATATCACCTATATATTCGATTTCCATG
This sequence comes from Pyrrhosoma nymphula, assembly GCA_963573305.1. Classification (NCBI taxonomy): domain Eukaryota; kingdom Metazoa; phylum Arthropoda; class Insecta; order Odonata; family Coenagrionidae; genus Pyrrhosoma; species Pyrrhosoma nymphula. The sequence goes on along the minus strand of OY754332.1, from coordinate 94,501,595 downwards.
TATGCTTGTGTATTCGGAATTTGTAAGTCCAGTTATATAGGTTTGATTTAGGTGCACTATAATGAATATGTTATATAAAAATTCATAAAAGGTAATCATAAAAAAATATAATAAATATATAAAAAATATAAATTGAATTTTATTACAAAAAAATCTTTGACCACGCGTAAATAGGCATTATGTTAAAAACGAGAAAGAATTTAGTCACATAGATACATACTAAGCCACAAACTGAGATCACCTCAAAAATTCTTATTAGTGTAACAAAAATAACCAAACAATGGAGAATTTCCCGGGACATGAGACTCAGGAGGCCATGATGAATGGTTGAGGTTATCAATAGCAGGTTGAATGTTAGTGACGTTTTTATTCCCGATGCGTGATAAGTTCTTCGCGGCCGTCAATGAGCATGTATCACCCCCATTTGATAGATGTAGTTTGGCACAACCTAGGGGAGGAGGAGGAGGTAGTGGAGTGATTTGTTTAATTAACACTTCACAACCTCCTCCTCTCCCTTGGTAGTACCAATAATAGCTGCGTCACTGAAAGTAGGGAAGTATAAGAAAAGTATGTTATGCTTTGCATTTTACAACCACGAATGAATCATAATCCCTGATATTCTGTCGTTTGTCACTAAAAATGCTGATTGCTTGATGTTCGGGACTATACAAAATTTCACGTTACCAATATTTACCCTCAACTTCATTCTACCTGACAGTGACAATTTATGATTCACAACTGAAATAGTGGATAACTAAGAAGAGCATTACATGTACAACGAATATATATTCTTGAATCGGTAGACTCGTGGAAGGCATTATATTTTTCGTTGCCAGGAACTAAACTAACTACCCTTATATAGCATGATTTGTAGTCTAAATGCGTAACTAGACGCATCTTGTAGAATTGTAACGACTTATGAACAACTCAAAAAGAAGATGTACTGTACCCAGGGATGGGAGACGTAACGAAATTTCGTTCCATGAACCGCTTCTGTAAGGGTTCGGTCCAAAGAAAAGGTTCATGAAACCGAACCTCTTCTGTAACAAAAGCACTTGGAACGGAAATCGGTTGTTAACAAACGGGAAACAAACCGTTTTTGAGAATCTTTTTTCGTTTCGGTTCCGGTTCCAAACAAGGAAAAATGGTTCGGTACGGAGTAAAATTTACCAAAAGAAGGTTGGGCGCATTTTGCCGCCCTGAGCGATCGCCTTGGTATACTGATCAAGTGAGCACTGTGACGTTCTGGGACTGAGTGAAACGACTTCACGGCTGTGATCGTTCGCCATTTGGTGAGTGGAGATAAATACCGATCACCATGATGATCTCTTGTGAGCAGAAGGGAGGAAAACATGTGAGAGTCTCGCGGCGCACCCATATAATCGGCGCTCTCACATTAAGTGATTCTTACGTCATGATCAAGTGATCACTGAGCAAAGTGCAATTGAATGGAGCCGATGATAAGCAGCCAACTGAGATCCAAACACGATGCGCTGTTATCATCTGTCTATTGAATATTTTGTGGCCCTCTCAGGGACGGTCATTTTATGAGCTTCAGGGGTGGGACGGTCACGAACACGTGTTAGAAGGGTCCCCGACCCTTCCACCCACCTTACCGTTATACTCAGGCTGGGAATCCAAGGTCGCACACAGCACATACTCAAGACTCATATTATGAACGCGGTGGAGTTGACCCTACAGAAGGACATCCCTCTTTTGTTACAAAAACTTGTTCGCTTCGGAATTCTCTCTGGGATTCCCTGATCCTACGTACTGCTCGTTCCTATGGTCATAAACCGTGTCATTGTCACAAACCAGAACTAGGGAAAACTATGTTAGTGGACATCATCTTTATGAGACAGACAAAATCAAAATTAAACTTTGCATACTTACATTTACTGCAATAGTCAATTCTAATAATATTGATGGTTTCAGGCGTCAATTTGTGGAAAGATAGCATGATGTACTATCAATGAGTAAACTTTGTTGCCTCCACAATATTTTTTACTAGTTTGTACCTAAGGATGCCTTTACGGTCGAAACCGATAGTACGAATCAATAATAAAAAATCTTATGGAAGCAACAAGGTTTTCTCATTGATAGCTCATTTTTTTGATGAGGTCAACATAAGAGGACGTGGCAGAACATGCGCGACTAATTTTTTTATACAAGTATGGACATCAAAGGGCGTTATGAATAGGTATTTGGAAAGGACATGAGATCAATGAAACATTTACAAAATCTTTATGCCAAAAATGTAATTTAGTTACTTACAAATCTTGATTTTCTTATTATATTTTGAATATTCTATTACATCTAACCAATAGAATGTCGTTGACGATTTTTGAACGTAATCTGCTTATTATTGATTGCAGTAAAAACTTTGTGTTTCAAAAAAACCTTTCAACGCTTACTTGCGTGGTAGGAGCTGCAAGGTCGGCACTGGCTAGTTCATGTAGTTCTGGATCACTATATTTTCTTTGGCACCAATTTGGCACTAAAATTCAAACTACCAGTAAAATATTAAACTAACTTCAGCATTTGGTAGAATATTCTTCTCAAGATCTGCAATAAGTGGCCTGAATGAACCCCGTCAAGCTAACTAAAATTTGTTTTCGGCTTCAGTTCGGACGCGAGTAATGACAAACCTCACCCCTCACACCCATGTTTATGACATACCGAAGGCACTTCCTAGAAATCTGTCCTCAATGTATGTACATACAAACGTACCGACTAAATCTTGCCACTTACAGCGTTCTATTATACTTCCTCAACCTCTTACCTCCTCTCGCCCCCCACCCCTCCGACCTTAGCGAGCCGGACTGAGTGGTGCACACCAAGGGACACCCTAATCCACCATCGTAAATAAACAAAGAGAAATCTTGAAAGAGGAATACCACCCAACACATGCAGCTGCAGCAAAATCGCCGATGATATGTGGAACCCTTAGTTGTTTTGTTTCTAACGCTTACGAGTGGTCGTCTTAGAGGAAAAGTTTCGGACGGAGCGGAAAATATGAAAGGAGTAAAACACCCAACGATCAAAATAGTGGGTTGAGAAAGAAAATAACAAATATTATTCAATATTCTAGGATAGCACCCTTATACTCGAACGCAGCAGCGAGCAGCAGCATTTACGTGCCATATTATATGTCTCAGTTTTCACATTCCCTGCCAAAGGGACTGCTCCCCTTCACCTTGCGCCCCTCTACCGCCACTGGACCGAAAAAAACCGTTCCAAAAGCGGTTCAAATTGTTACGGCCGGTTCCGCTTCAGCTTGAACTGAACCTCTTTTCTTTCGCAGACACGGTTCGGTTCGGACCGAACCGCTCTCTTGCCAAGAAAAAGGTTCGGTTGCACGAGGAACCGTACCGCTTCAGAGGTTCGGTTTCACATCCCTGCTTTATTTACATAAAAGTCTTACAATTAATGATTACTAAGGCTAGTGCATAGTAATTCTCTCTAAACAACGAAGTTGTTTACATAAAAGGGAAACTTATAATAAAATAAAATGATAAAGATATAACAACGGAATAAAAAAATAATCAACACTTACGTAACTTTAGCTATGGAGTAATAAATTCATGACATGAAGAAATTCCGGTTGCTTTAATTCTAATAATTTTCCTTTTTGACCATGACAAACATAGGTGTTGCAGGTGTACAATTTTTTAGGGGAGATCTTCGCCAAAACTCGTGAAATATCGGTTTCCAAATCAGAGAATGAGAACATTACAACATTTAAGATATTCAGATCGAAAACCTTCTCATCATTGTAGGATTTATATTTGTTTGAATTTTTTATCTTTTTCAAAAGCGGGGCGAAATACTTTAAAAACTATTAACCTGACAAGTTAATACGGAACTGCATTAATAACACTTACACAGCATACACCACTGTCAATTCACTCCTTTATTGCAATGTCAGTGTGCTACATAGGTGTAATACATTCCGAAAGACGGGATCATATTTAGGTTTCTGCGACGAGCCTTTCGATCCTTCACCGAAAAACGAATTCAGGGTTCCCATGGTTCAGAGGCTAAATTTACCTAAAATTCTAACAATTATTACTGAATAATATTGGAAAAAATATACTATCACGATTATAAAGGTATTTACAGAAAATAAGTTTTGATAAAATGACTTGATATACAGATAATATACATATTTTTTAAAACAATTAACACCTACACAAGTTGGTATTTATAGTTCCATATTCCTTCTTAGAAATTTCCTCATTTAACCTCGTTATGGTGACAAGACAAACTTCACAACATGAAGGAATCCCTCTTAAACTTATTATATTATTTTTTCCTTTTTCTTCTTAAATTAGAATTTTACTTGGTTACGGTTTGCCATCATTTAGTAAACATTTTGTTAAAAAAATATTCATTAAAAATCGGTTTTACCATTAAAATGTTTATAACATTAAATTGTTTATGAACCCTTTGTAAATCAGGCGTGGAGTCCAGAACCCCAGCGGGTATGATATTTCGATATTCTCCTAGTTATCATGAGTGTGCACTTTGAGAACTTGAGTAATCGTTACGTAGGTTTGTCTTTTACATACTAGGAAGCGTTACGTGGTCGGTGCTCATTTATCCTTTACGTTCCCTCAAAGCCAGCAAAATATGGCATCATGATTTTTGCAACGGCAGGGTCTTAACGTTTTTTTGACCAGCAACTTAGATATTTACGTTGGCAAACAGCCAGATGGTCCCTAGAAACTGAGCAACACCACAGCAGTCTCCAATCTCAGGAACTGGATGTTATGTAATAGTCGATCATTAGTTCACTAGTATTCCCGTGGCCTCCAAGCTCTTGCATGATCACTAACTAACTTTGTTAAGAACAATACGCAAGAACAAGAAGGAAACTCCTTCAGTGTTCTTCCAGCTAAAAGGTCGATTAATTTATTCCAGCGCCTTCGGATTCAATTGGAACATGACATAGGTATCCGACATCCCCAAAAAAAGCATGGTCGTAAATCTGATTTCAACGTTGTACAATGATGATTTACTCGACGAGTCCAACAAATAGAAAAACAACCATCAAGTTAAAACTTTCTGCAACAAAACAAAAGGAGGCGTAGATACAGTTGTTACTACAGTACAGGGACTTATGATGATTCTCGAAACAGCAGGCGATGGCCTTTCACCGTCTTTACAATATTGCTGGAATAAATACTCGAGTAATTTATAATAGAAACACTACACAGTCATCGTTGTGCGGAATCTACTTGAAGAAACGTGGCTTGTCTCTTATACAAGATAAGTTGCAGCCGAGGACATGATAGAGGCCATTACACCAAGGAGCTGAAACTGAAGCTCCAGCGAATTACCGGAAGGTGTCCATTACCTGCGAACCCTCCACTATCAAAGAAACAAAAGCAGGGAAGAAGTGATGATTAACCAAGGGCCAAAGACAGGAAAGGACGATTTCAATACCATGCCTGTGACAAATATGAATATGGACCATGAAATTCCTTCATGCAGGAACTGCACAGCAGGAGAGGAACAGGTCTAGCTCCAGGAGTCAACTTTGACAATGTTGCAATAATTAAGGATAACATATTTTTACATAGTATATCAACATTTTTTTATTACTTTCAACAATTTCATGTAACCACTTAATGCCTTTTCAACTAGAAAACATATAATCCAACATTTTATATGAATATTTAATACAAAACAGAAATGAAAGAAACTTCACTTCCCGCCTGAGCAATCACGATTAATCAGGAACCGGAGTAAAGGAGAATTAAACTTAACAAATTGATGCCTACATTGGAAATATATATTTTTGAATTTTGATTACAAGGCAATGGATGGCTGATCAGATTACCCTGCCAAGATTTCAACAGGACCTAAAAAACGCTTAACAGCTGAATGCCTATTTATCCGGCATACCGCGACTCAATTTGAGTTACTGTCCGAAGAACATGTAACCACGATGAGTAATGGGAATACTTGCATCATTTCCACCAATGTATACATATATATAAACCAAATATAGGACAAAGAAACATAAGAGAATAAGACCTCATATTAAAGGAATTAACTTATCAGAATATATACATTAAAAAATAGTTAACACTTACACGACTTGGTCTTTGTAACTGAATAGTCCTTCACTGTCATCTCACATGTAATCCTAAGGTGCACTGATGATATTCAGTTTAAAAATGCACTCTTCTTAGGTTTTCTAGACATACTTTTGCATTCCACATCCTTGAAATAATATTATGGTCTTAAAGATTTCATTTATCTTCAATACACATCAACATTTAGGAATTAAGCTTATATAAAGATGGAGCATATGTTTTCCCGTAAAAATGCCTACTAAAAATTATAAATTTAAACAAAACTAATACCCACTCAGAGGGAGCGATTTATACTTCATTAATAATTAAGCACTGTAGTGTTTTCATCATTGTGGGTATGAAATTAAATTAAATTTTATATTGAAACTAACTTTAGACCCTTATTCTTGAGATTCTACAAGATCCTTAAAAACTAGAAGATCACCTGAGTTTTACGAAACTAAAAATTAAAGAAATAAATACTTAATACTCACACCACTTGTTATTCATAGCTGAGATTCCTTCACTGCATTCCCATCAAACTTCAAGAAGTTTTCAATTAACTTCAGTATATGAAAGCATCATCCATTAAGGTGTTTCATTGAACACTGCAAACCATAAAGTTACATTAGTGAGCATACAAGAAGACTAAATGAAGAGCTTACATCAATTAGAATAATCAACGAAACATGAAAAATCAAAGATAATAGAAATCTAAGGCAACACAGCTCGGCGAGCAGCAGCATAGGCGTTGAGCGGGTTGTTAGTCCTCCGTCAGTGTACAAGGGAGTTAGTTGGTAAAAGGTTTTTTATGGAAAATAACACTTACCTAAATAACTAGTAATTCAGACCCTCAAATCACATTATTTCATTATATTCCTAGAATTTTGATTCCTCCGCTGCCAACACTGCCCCCCGAATCTTAGAATTTTGATTCCAACACTGCCACGCGAGCAGCAGCAGAGGCGTTGAGCGGGTTGTTAGTCCTCCGTCAGTGTAGAAGGGTGTTAGTTGGTAAAGTTGGTAAAAAGTTTTTAATTCAAAATAACACTTACCTAAATTACTTGCAATTCAGACCCTCAAATCACATTATTTCATTATATTCCTAGAATTTTGATTCCTCCGGTGCAAATATAAAAATATTTCGTGCAAGTTAAAGTGCATATCAGGATTTCATGCTCCTTTGCCTAAAAAAATGAAATAAATAACGCAACTGTGAAAACGTTTACATTTTACAAAAGGTTTAATAATATCAGTATTTCAATTTAATTTTTTCAAACGCTCTGTAACCTTTAGGAATGGAAAGCGTTCATATATATAATTGAATAGGATATATTAAATAGTAAAAAAAAACTTTCAAAAATATGAAACGGCAAATGCCTGAATAATTAAACTACGGTTTTTCTACACAACATTTGTACAATCAAAAGGATTTCCACTCAGATTACCTTCTTTACTTCAGCTTGAAATAACTTTCAGATAATATTATCATCACCGTGGAAATCCGTATTCGATTGAATTATATTAAAAAAATAATTTTAATGGTTCTTCGCAAAGGATTAGTAGACGATGATATGAATTGTTTGATAATAACTGCCATTCATTAATTTGCAAATTTTTACTCCTTAATATATCAAGGCATCATCGCCAATCATTACGAGAAGATTTTACAAGGGGTAAGAATTATTAATCGACAACGAAATACACATTGATAGAATCGTAATACTTACTTCATTCGGTAATCATAACTGAATTGTCCGATATTGTATTCTCTGCGAGAGATTCTTTACAAAAGCTCCTCAATGTCAGAAATATTCTATAAAAATATCATCTATAGCTTTTCGTCCCATTGCCTAGAAGAAAAATTGATGTCTTTTAAATTAAGGGACTATATCGACAATACGTATTTACAAATGTTCACAACTAATGGAAAATTGACTAAGAAGTAGAATTAGACATAAACACGCTCAAAGTTATAATTGAGAAGTTACATTGGAAGAAAAACTGTAACAAAATATGAATTTTAACATACATTGAGAGGTGAAATGGGCAAATACTGTGAACTGTTGATAGCCCTTGCGTATTTGGTAATTTATAATTATAACAAGTTATACATGTTTTTAATATTTCAAATTGATTTCTTTATTCTAAAATATTCGATTATAACCGAAAGGATTATGTATCTATACTGTTCGAATGACGGTAATGAATGTTAACACGACCTAAAATCACCCTTTAACCCTAATGATCTTAAAATTGTTATTTCCTTCACGTAAATGTGCTTCGCCATGTACCTTAGGGAACTTTCGTACTCGAGCGGATATAAAGTCGCTTCATATTATGACTCTGTGCATGAGCAACATAATAATATACATGAAATTCAAGAAGAACATAGCAATCATGCTCTACCAAAATATTTATAATATGAAATTTCTTAAACCATCAATAATAGAGAAAACCAATGTACGTCGAATCTATGGTTCAATATCCCGCGAATATTAAACATTCATTCACAACTAACGCATGCGTACGTCACCTATCAAGCTGTTTGAAATAACACTGTAAAACATGACATATCGTCAGTAGGCATCTAAAATGACTTGTTCACATTTTCGGTAGTAAGGGAAATGGTTATAGAGGTTTCTCTAACAATCTTATTACCATTCCCTTTACTACCTAGATGAGACAGACGGAACAGCATCATTGGAATTATTCCGCTGCATGCCTTCCATTAAAGGTATAGGGAAAATTTGAATTGGATGAAAGTTCAACAAAACAGTACGAATAAAACAAAAGACCCGTTTAACACTGGACACCTCTAAAATATCACTCTATTCTAATGTATGTACCACCATATTGACTTTCCTTGGAATTCGTGAAGCATTCATTCCATCGGCATGGGTTCTTAGTTCGACACTTCCTATACTTGGCGGAGGTGGGACCCACGTATTCTTCAGTGGGTTTTGTAACGTCACTGGGATGATACATGCCTCTCAAACCGCGCATCTTGGTATAATGTAATTTGATTTCCAGCTTCCTTGAATATCGTTTAATCTCACAATCTATCTACCGTACCAGAATGCGTTAGCACCTCGCTTTATGCCTCAGATGTTTCTACAATAATCAGTATACTAGGTTAAGCATATTCCTTGACCTTGTAAAATAATATCGTGGTGTTTTCCAAAAGGTCTGAACCGAAGTGAAGAAATAATCGAGCTTTTATCACAAAACTATTTATACAGAAAGGAACACATTTCACATAAATAACTACTTCATAGGAGTAGGAACTATAGGAAAAGAAGGACCTGTAAAAAAAAACTTGAACGGACCTACAAAACTTATACAACTTAATCTACTTATAAAACATGCAGTATTGGATATTTAACACTTACGACACTCTATAAAGCCGCCTGGTTATTTACCAATTCAATTTGGCTCTATTAAAGGATTTTCAGATAGGTAGTCAGTATAGCTAAGTTTCGTATCAATATTTTATCTTCTTTTCACTAGAAAGAAAAATAAAGGGGCAAAAAATTTAATATAGAAGAATGCGGCCGCATATTCTCACTATTGACCGGGCAGTAAAATACGAATAAATGAATACTAAACTCTTCAATAATTAGACATAAGAGCAGCATTGTGCTTCGTTGCCCTCTCGTCATCCGTCTACGTTAGGTGTATATGTTATTCCACAGAATTAGGAAGTATTCTTCTGTCAAATTGTTCCGCTCAACATCTGCCTTGAAAATTAATATAATGTTAAGACTTCACTTACTATAATTGCCTTTCAATTTATAATATATATTATATAAATGCTAAAATTTATATGTTATGCGTAGAAACCTCAAAATAAGTAAAATGAATTTTTTTACATAGCAATGATATCTAGGATAGGTATGATGAAATGAGGATAATGTTAGATTAAGAAGAAACTCGAGAAGTAAAATGGGCGGCGGAATTAAGCTTATATAACGATGGAGCATATTTTTTCCCGTAAAAATGCCTACTCAAAATTATAAAGTTAAACACAACTAATACCCACTCAGAGCAGGCGATGTATACTTCATTAATAATTAAGCACTGTAGTGTCTTCATCATTGTGGGTATCAAATTGGATTTCATTTTATATTGAAACTAACTTTAGACCCTTATTCTTGAGATTCTACAAGAGCCTTAAAAACTAAAAGATCACCTGAGTATTACGAAACTAAAAATTAAAGAAATAAATACTTATTACCTTCACCACTTGTTATTCATAGCTGAGATTCCTTCACTGCATTCCCATCAAACTTCAAGAAGTTTTCAATGAACTTCAGTATATGAAAGCATCATCCAATAAGGTGTTTCATTGAACACTGCAAACTATAAAGTCACATTAGTGAGCATACAAGAAGACTAAATGAAGAACTTACATCAATGAGAATGATCAACGAATCATGAAAAATCAAAGATAATAGAAATCTAAGGCAACTCAGCCCCGCGAGCAGCAGCATATGCGTTGAGCGGGTTGTTAGTCCTCCGTCAGTATAGAAGGGAGTTAGTTGGTAAAAAGTTTTTTATGGAAAATAAAACTTACCTAAATAACTAGCAATTCAGACCCTCAAATCACATTATTTCATTATATTCCTTGAATTTTGATTCCTCCGGTGCAAATATAAAAATATTTCGTGCAAGTTAAAGTGCATATCAGGATTTCATGCTCCTTTGCCTAAAAAAATGAAATAAATAATACAACTGTGAAAACGTTTACATTTTACAAAAGGTTTAATAATATCAGTATTTCAATTTAATTTTTTCAAACGCTCTGTAACCTTTAGGAATGGAAAGCGTTCATATATATAATTGAATAGGATATATTAAATAGTAAAAAAAAACTTTCAAAAATATGAAACGGCAAATGCCTGAATAATTAAACTACGGTTTTTCTACACAACATTTGTACAATCAAAAGGATTTCCACTCAGATTACCTTCTTTACTTCAGCTTGAAATAACTTTCAGATAATATTATCATCACCGTGGAAATCCGTATTCGATTGAATTATATTAAAAAAATAATTTTAATGGTTCTTCGCAAAGGATTAGTAGACGATGATATGAATTGTTTGATAATAACTGCCATTCATTAATTTGCAAATTTTTACTCCTTAATATATCAAGGCATCATCGCCAATCATTACGAGAAGATTTTACAAGGGGTAAGAATTATTAATCGACAACGAAATACACATTGATAGAATCGTAATACTTACTTCATTCGGTAATCATAACTGAATTGTCCGATATTGTATTCTCTGCGAGAGATTCTTTACAAAAGTTCCTCAATGTCTGAAATATTCTATAAAAATATCATCTATAGCTTTTCGTCCCATTGCCTAGAAGAAAATTTGATGTCTTTTACATTAAGGGACTATATCGACAATACGTATTTACCAATGTTCGCAACTAATGGAAAATTGACTAAGAAGTAGAATTAGGCATAAATACGCTCAAAATTATAATTGAGAAGTTACATTGGAAGAAAAACTGTAACAAAATATGAATTTTAACATGCATTGAGAGGTGAAATGGGCAAATAATGTGAACTGTTGATAGCCCTTACGTATTTGGTAATTTATAATTATAATAAGTTATACATAATGTTTTTAATATTACAAGTTGATTTCTTCTTTCTAAAATACTCGATTATAACCGAAAGGATTATGTATCTATACTGTTCGAATGACGGTGAAGAATGTTAACACGACCTAAAATCACCCTTTAACCCTAATGATCTTAAAATTGTTATTTCCTTCACGTAAATGTGCTTCGCCATGTACCCTAGGGAACTTTCGTACTCGAGCGGAAATAAAGTCGCTTCATATTATGACTCTGTGCATGAGCAACATAATAATATACATGAAATTCAAGAAGAACATAGCAATCATGCTCTACCAAAATATTTATAATATGAGTTTTCTTAAACCATCAATAATAAAGAAAACCAATGTACGTCGAATCTATGATTCAATATCCCTCGAATATTAAACATTCATTCACAATTAACGCATGCGTATGTCACCTATCAAGCTGTTTGAAAGAACACTGTAAAACATGACATATCGTTAGTAGGCATCTAAAACGACTTGTTCACATTTTCAGTAGTAAGGGGAATGGTTAAAGAGGTTTCTCTAACACTCTTATAACCATTCCCTTTACTACCTAGATGAGACAGACGGAACATCATCAATGGAATTTTTCCGCTGCATGCCTTCCATTAAAGGTATAGGGAAAACTTGAATTGGATGAAAGTTCAATTAAACAGTACGAATAAAACACAAGACCCGTTTAACACTGGACACCTCTAAAATATCACTCTATTCTAATGTATGTACCACCATATTGACTTTCCTTGGAATTCGTGAAGCATTCATTCCATCGGCATGGGTTCTTAGTTCGACACTTCCTTTACTTGGCGGAGGTGGGACCCACGTATTCCTCAGTGGGTTTTGTAACGTCACTGCGATGATACATGCGTCTCAAACCGCGCATCTTGGTATAATGTAATTTGATTTCCAGCTTCCTTGAAAATCGTTTAATTTCACAATCTATCTACCGTACCAGAATACGTTAGCACCTCGCTTTATGCCTCCGATGTTTCTACAATAATCAGTATACTAGGTTAAGCATATTCCTTGTCCTTGTAAAATAGTATCGTGGTGTTTTCCAAAAGGTCTATACCGAAGTGAACGAATAATCGAGCTATTATCGAAAAAACTATTTATACAGAAAGAAACACATTTCACATATATCACCCCTTCATACGAGTAGGAACTATAAGAAAAAAAGGACCTGTAAAAAAAACTTGAGCGGACCTACAAAACTTATACAACTTAATCTACATATAAAACATGCAGTATTGGATATTTAACACTTACGACACTCTATGAAGCCGCCTGGTTATTTTCCAATTCAATTTGGCTCCATTGAAGGATTTTCAGATAGGTAGACAGTATAGCTAAGTTTCGTATCAATATTTTATCTTCTTTTCACTAGAAAGAAAAATAAAGGGGCATTAAAAATATTATAGAATGCGGACGCATATCCGCACTATTGACCGAGCAGTAAAATACGCATAAATGAATACTTAACACTTCAATAATTCGACATAAGAGCAGCATTGTGCGTCGTTGCCCTCTCGTCATCCGTCTACGTTAGGTGTATATGTTATTCCACAGAATTAGGAAGTATTCTTCTGTCAAATTGTTCCGCTCAACATCTGCCTTGAAAATTAATATAATGTTAAGACTTCACTTACTATAATTGCCTTTCAATATATAATATATATTATATAAATGGTAAAATTTTTATCTTATGCGTAGAAACCTCAAAATAAGTAAAATAAATTTTTTTACATAGCTATGATATCTAGAATAGGTATGATGACATGAGGATAATGTTAGATTAAGAAGAAACTCGAGAAGTAAAATGGGCGGCGGAATTAAGCTTATATAACGATGGAGCATATTTTTTCCCGTAAAAATGCCTACTCAAAATTATAAAGTTAAACACAACTAATACCCACTCAGAGCAGGCGATGTATACTTCATTAATAATTAAGCACTGTAGTTTTTTCATCACTGTGGGTATCAAATTGGATTTAATTTTATATTGAAACTAACTTTAGACCCTTATTCTTGAGATTCTACAAGATCCTTAAAAACTAGAAGAACACCTGAGTTTTACGAAACTAAAAATTAAAGAAATAAATACTTAATACCTTCACCACTTGTTATTCATAGCTGAGATTCCTTCACTGCATTCCCATCAAACTTCAAGAAGTTTTCAATGAACTTCAGTATATGAAAGCATCATCCATTAAGGTGTTTCATTGAACACTGCAAACCATAAAGTCACATTAGTGAGCATACAAAAAGACGAAATGAAGAGCTTACATCAATTAGAATGATCAACGAAAAATGAATAATCAAAGATAATAGAAATCTAAGGCAACACTGCCCCGCGAGCAGCAGCAGAGGCGTTGAGCGGGTTGTTAGTCCTCCGTCAGTGTAGAAGGGTGTTAGTTGGTAAAGTTGGTAAAAAGTTTTTAATTCAAAATAACACTTACCTAAATTACTTGCAATTCAGACCCTCAAATCACATTATTTCATTATATTCCTAGAATTTTGATTCCTCCGGTGCAAATATAAAAATATTTCGTGCAAGTTAAAGTGCATATCAGGATTTCATGCTCCTTTGCCTAAAAAAATGAAATAAATAACGCAACTGTGAAAACGTTTACATTTTACAAAAGGTTTAATAATATCAGTATTTCAATTTAATTTTTTCAAACGCTCTGTAACCTTTAGGAATGGAAAGCGTTCATATATATAATTGAATAGGATATATTAAATAGTAAAAAAAAACTTTCAAAAATATGAAACGGCAAATGCCTGAATAATTAAACTACGGTTTTTCTACACAACATTTGTACAATCAAAAGGATTTCCACTCAGATTACCTTCTTTACTTCAGCTTGAAATAACTTTCAGATAATATTATCATCACCGTGGAAATCCGTATTCGATTGAATTATATTAAAAAAATAATTTTAATGGTTCTTCGCAAAGGATTAGTAGACGATGATATGAATTGTTTGATAATAACTGCCATTCATTAATTTGCAAATTTTTACTCCTTAATATATCAAGGCATCATCGCCAATCATTACGAGAAGATTTTACAAGGGGTAAGAATTATTAATCGACAACGAAATACACATTGATAGAATCGTAATACTTACTTCATTCGGTAATCATAACTGAATTGTCCGATATTGTATTCTCTGCGAGAGATTCTTTACAAAAGTTCCTCAATGTCTGAAATATTCTATAAAAATATCATCTATAGCTTTTCGTCCCATTGCCTAGAAGAAAATTTGATGTCTTTTACATTAAGGGACTATATCGACAATACGTATTTACCAATGTTCGCAACTAATGGAAAATTGACTAAGAAGTAGAATTAGGCATAAATACGCTCAAAATTATAATTGAGAAGTTACATTGGAAGAAAAACTGTAACAAAATATGAATTTTAACATGCATTGAGATGTGAAATGGGCAAATAATGTGAACTGTTGATAGCCCTTACGTATTTGGTAATTTATAATTATAATAAGTTATACATAATGTTTTTAATATTACAAGTTGATTTCTTCTTTCTAAAATACTCGATTATAACCGAAAGGATTATGTATCTATACTATTCGAATGACGGTGAAGAATGTTAACACGACCTAAAATCACCCTTTAACCCTAATGATCTTAAAATTGTTATTTCCTTCACGTAAATGTGCTTCGCCTTGTACCCTAGGGAACTTTCCTACTCGAGCGGATATAATGTCCCTTCATATTATGACTCTGTGCATGAGCAACATAATAATATACATGAAATTCAAGAAGAACATAGCAATCATGCTCTACCAAAATATTTATAATATGAGTTTTCTTAAACCATCAATAATAAAGAAAACCAATGTACGTCGAATCTATGATTCAATATCCCTCGAATATTAAACATTCATTCACAATTAACGCATGCGTATGTCACCTATCAAGCTGTTTGAAAGAACACTGTAAAACATGACATATCGTTAGTAGGCATCTAAAACGACTTGTTCACATTTTCAGTAGTAAGGGGAATGGTTAAAGAGGTTTCTCTAACACTCTTATAACCATTCCCTTTACTACCTAGATGAGACAGACGGAACATCATCAATGGAATTTTTCCGCTGCATGCCTTCCATTAAAGGTATAGGGAAAACTTGAATTGGATGAAAGTTCAATTAAACAGTACGAATAAAACACAAGACCCATTAAACACTGGACACCTCTAAAATATCACTCTATTCTAATGTATGTACCACCATATTGACTTTCCTTGGAATTCGTGAAGCATTCATTCCATCGGCATGGGTTCTTAGTTCGACACTTCCTTTACTTGGCGGAGGTGGGACCCACGTATTCCTCAGTGGGTTTTGTAACGTCACTGCGATGATACATGCGTCTCAAACCGCGCATCTTGGTATAATGTAATTTGATTTCCAGCTTCCTTGAAAATCGTTTAATTTCACAATCTATCTACCGTACCAGAATACGTTAGCACCTCGCTTTATGCCTCCGATGTTTCTACAATAATCAGTATACTAGGTTAAGCATATTCCTTGTCCTTGTAAAATAATATCGTGGTGTTTTCCAAAAGGTCTATACCGAAGTGAACGAATAATCGAGCTATTATCGAAAAAACTATTTATACAGAAAGAAACACATTTCACATATATCACCCCTTCATACGAGTAGGAACTATAAGAAAAAAAGGACCTGTAAAAAAAACTTGAGCGGACCTACAAAACTTATACAACTTAATCTACTTATAAAACATGCAGTATTGGATATTTAACACTTACGACACTCTATGAAGCCGCCTGGTTATTTTCCAATTCAATTTGGCTCCATTGAAGGATTTTCAGATAGGTAGACAGTATAGCTAAGTTTCGTATCAATATTTTATCTTCTTTTCACTAGAAAGAAAAATAAAGGGGCATTAAAAATATTATAGAATGCGGCCGCATATCCGCACTATTGATCGAGCAGTAAAATACGCATAAATGAATACTTAACACTTCAATAATTCGACATAAGAGCAGCATTGTGCGTCGTTGCCCTCTCGTCATCCGTCTACGTTAGGTGTATATGTTATTCCACAGAATTAGGAAGTATTCTTCTGTCAAATTGTTCCGCTCAACATCTGCCTTGAAAATTAATATAATGTTAAGACTTCACTTACTATAATTGCCTTTCAATATATAATATATATTATATAAATGGTAAAATTTATATGTTATGCGTAGAAACCTCAAAATAAGTAAAATAAACTTTTTTACATAGCTATGATATCTAGAATAGGTATGATGAAATGAGGATAATGTTAGATTAAGAAGAAACTCGAGAAGTAAAATGGGCGGCGGAATTAAGCTTATATAACGATGGAGCATATTTTTTCCCGTAAAAATGCCTACTCAAAATTATAAAGTTAAACACAACTAATACCCACTCAGAGCAGGCGATGTATACTTCATTAATAATTAAGCACTGTAGTGTTTTCATCACTGTGGGTATCAAATTGGATTTAATTTTATATTGAAACTAACTTTAGACCCTTATTCTTGAGATTCTACAAGATACTTAAAAACTAGAAGAACACCTGAGTTTTACGAAACTAAAAATTAAAGAAATAAATACTTAATACCTTCACCACTTGTTATTCATAGCTGAGATTCCTTCACTGCATTCCCATCAAACTTCAAGAAGTTTTCAATGAACTTCAGTATATGAAAGCATCATCCATTAAGGTGTTTCATTGAACACTGCAAACCATAAAGTCACATTAGTGAGCATACAAGAAGACTAAATGAAGAGCTTACATCAATTAGAATAATCAACGAAACATGAAAAATCAAAGTTAATAGAAATCTAAGGCAACAGAGCCCGGCGAGCAGCAGCATAGGCGTTGAGCGGGTTGTTAGTCCTCCGTCAGTGTAGAAGGGTAGTAGTTGGTAAAACGTATTTATTGGAAAATAACGCTTACCTAAATAACTTGTAATTCAGACCCTCAAATCACATTATTTCATTACATTCCTAGAATTTTGATTCCTCCGGTGCAAATATAAAAATATTTCGTGCAAGTTAAAGTGCATATCAGGATTTCATGCTTCTTTGGCTAAAAAATTGAAATAAATAACGCAACTGTGAAAACGTTTACATTTTACAAAAGGTTTAATAATATCAGTATTTCAATTTAATTTTTTCAAACGCTCTGTAACCTTTAGGAATGGAAAGCGTTCATATATATAATTGAATAGGATATATTAAATAGTAAAAAAAAAACTTTCAAAAATATGAAACGGCAAATGCCTGAATAGTTAAACTAAGGTTTTTCTACACAACATGTGTACAATCAAAAGGATTTCCACTCAGATTACCTTCTTTACTTCAGCTTGAAATAACTTTCAGATAATATTATCATCACCGTGGAAATCCGTATTCGATTGAATTATATTAAAAAAATAATTTTAATGGTTCTTCGCAAAGGATTAGTAGACGATGATATGAATTGTTTGATAATAACTGCCATTCATTAATTTGCAAATTTTTACTCCTTAATATATCAAGGCATCATCGCCAATCATTACGAGAAGATTTTACAAGGGGTAAGAATTATTAATCGACAACGAAATACACATTGATAGAATCGTAATACTTACTTCATTCGGTAATCATAACTGAATTGTCCGATATTGTATTCTCTGCGAGAGATTCTTTACAAAAGCTCCTCAATGTCAGAAATATTCTATAAAAATATCATCTATAGCTTTTCGTCCCATTGCCTAGAAAAAAATTTGATGTTTTTTACATTAAGGGACTATATCGACAATACGTATTTACCAATGTTCGCAACTAATGGAAAATTGACTAAGAAGTAGAATTAGGCATATACACGCTCAAAATTATAATTGAGAAGTTACATTGGAAGAAAAACTGTAACAAAATATGAATTTTAACATACATTGAGAGGTGAAATGGGCAAATACTGTGAACTGTTGATAGCCCTTGCGTATTTAATAATTTATAATTATAACAAGTTATATATAATGTTTTTAATATTACAAGTTGATTTCTTCTTTCTAAAATATTCTATTATATCCGAAAGGGTTATGTATCTATATTGTTCGAATGACGGTGAAGAATGTTAACACGACTTAAAATCACCCTTTAACCCTAATGATCTTAAAATTGTTATTTCCTTCACGTAAATGTGCTTCGCCATGTACCCTAGGGAACTTTCGTACTCGAGCGGATATAAAGTCGCTTCATATTATGACTCTGTGCATGAGCAACATAATAATATACATGAAATTCAAGAAGAACATAGCAATCATGCTCTACCAAAATATTTATAATATGAGTTTTCTTAAACCATCAATAATAGAGAAAACCAATGTACGTCGAATCTATGGTTCAATATCCCGCGAATATTAAACATTCATTAACAATTAACGCATGCGTATGTCACCTATCAAGTTGTTTGAAAGAACACTGTAAAACATGACATATCGTCAGTAGGCATCTAAAATGACTTGTTCAGATTTTCGGTAGTAAGGGGAATGGTTATAGATGTTTCTCTAACACTCTTATAACCATTCCCTTTACTACCTAGATGAGACAGACGGAACATCATCATTGGAATTATTCCGCTGCATGCCTTCCATTAAAGGTATAGGGAAAATTTGAATTGGATGAAAGTTCAACAAAATAGTACGAATAAAACACAAGACCCGTTTAACACTGGACACCTCTAAAATATCACTCTATTCTAATGTATGTACCACCATATTGACTTTCCTTGGAATTCGTGAAGCATTCATTCCATCGGCATAGGTTCTTAGTTCGACACTTCCTATACTTGGCGGAGGTGGGACCCACGTATTCCTCAGTGGGTTTTGTAACGTCACTGCGATGATACATGTGTCTCAAACCGCGCATCTTGGTATAATGTAATTTAATTTCCAGCTTCCTTGAAAATCGTTTAATTTCACAATCTATCTACCGTACCAGAATACGTTAGCACCTCGCTTTATGCCTCAGATGTTTCTAAAATAATCAGTATACTAGGTTAAGCATATTCCTTGTCCTCGTAAAATAATATCGTAGTGTTTTTCAAAAGGTCTAAACCGAAGTGAAGGAATAATCGAGCTATTATCGAAAAAACTATTTATACAGAAAGGATCACATTTCACATAAACCACCCCTTCATACGAGTAGGAACTATAGGAAAAAACGGACCTGTAAAAAAAACATGAGCGGACCTACAAAACTTAAACAACTTAATCTACTTATAAAACATGCAGTATTGGATATTTAACACTTACGACACTCTATAAAGCTGCCTGGTTATTTGCCAATTCAATTTGGCTCCATTTAAGGATTTTCAGATAGGTAGACAGTATAGCTAAGTTTCGTATCAATATTTTATCTTCTTTTCACTAGAAAGAAAAATAAAGGGGCATTAAAAATATTATAGAATGCGGCCGCATATCCTCACTATTGACCGAGCAGTAAAATACGCATAATTGAATACTTAACACTTCAATAATTCGACATAAGAGCAGCATTGTGCTTCGTTGCCCTCTCGACATCCGTCTACGTTAGGTGTATATGTTATTCCTCAGAATTAGGAAGTATTCTTCGGTCAAATTGTTCCGCTAAACATCTGCCTTGAAAATTAATATAATGTTAAGACTTCACTTACTATAATTGCCTTTCAATATATAATACATATTATATAAATGCTAAAATTTATATGATAGGCGTAGAAACCTTAAAATAAGTAAAATAATTTTTTTTACATATATATGATATCTAGGATAGGTATGATGTAATGAGGATAATGTTAGATTAAGAAGAAACTCGAGAATTAAAATGGGCGGCAGATAGGGATTTTTGACAATTACTCTATCCGCAATAGTTTTTAATCCAATGGTTTCCATCTAAGAAGTAAAACTTTTATCATATTGGATACTCATTTCGGCAAACTCATCATCATCGAGGGAATGCATTTCAAGTGAATTTTGCTCTTGATTTTCGAGAAGAACTAGATAAAAATTTCTAATATTGTAGAAATATATAAAAAAACATTTCTAGCCAAGCAACGTTCTTATTACGTTTCCACATTATGCCACCAAAACATATTTTTTAAACAAACGATGATTTTTTAAATCAACCATCGATCTTAATTTTAACACAGGTTAAATATCTTTTATCTTTTGTCGATTTTACTGATATTACTATTATTCCAAAGGAGATAGCTATCGGTAGGTTTGACGGGCGAATGGTGCTTTACATGAGTTAATAACCAAAGGAGCCTCCTCAAGATTCTGAGACTTTATTAATCAGGGATGGGAACGAAATTTCGTTCCATGAACCGCTTCTGTAAGGGTTCGGTCCAAAGAAACGGTTCATGAAACCGAACCTCTTTTGTAACAAAAGCACTTGGAACGGAAATCGGTTCGTAACAAACGTGGAACCAAACCGTTTTTGAGAATCTTGTTTCAGAAACGAAAAAATCGTTTCGGTTCCGGTTCCAAACAAGGAAAAACGGTTCGGTACGGAGTAAAATTTACCAAAAGAAGGTTGGGCGCATTTTGCCGCCCTGAGCGATCGCCTTGGTATACTGATCAAGTGAGCACTGTGACGTCTTGGGACTGAGTGAAACGACGTCACGGCTGTGATCGGTCGCCATTTGGTGAGTGGAGAAAAAAAAAATCACCATGATGATCTCTTGTGAGCAGAAGGGAGGAAAACATGTAAGAGTCTCGCGGCGCACCCATATAATCGGCGCTCTCACATTAAGTGATTCTGACGTCATAATCAAGTGATCACTGAGCAAAGTGCAATTGAATGGAGCCGATGATAAGCAGCCAACTGAGATCCAAACACGATGCCCTGTTATCATCTGTCTATTGAATATTTTGTGGCCCTCTCAGGGACGGTCATTTTATGAGCCTCAGGGGTGGGACGGTCACGAACACGTGTTAGGAGGGTCCCCGACCCTTCCACCCACCTTACCGTTATGCTCAGGCTGGGAATCCCAGGTCGCACACAGCACATACTCAAGACTCATATTATGAACGCGGTGGAGTTGACCCTACAGAAGGACATCCCTCTTTTGTTACAAAAACTTGTTCGCTTCGGAATTCTCTCTGGGATTCCCTGATCCTACTTACTGCTCGTTCCTATGGTCATAAACCGTGTCATTGTCACAAACCAGAACTAGGGAAAACTATGTTAGTGGACAGCATCTTTATGAGACAGACAAAATCAAAATTAAACTTTGCATACTTACATGTACTGCAATAGTCAATTCTAATAATATTGATGGTTTCAGGCGTCAATTTGTGGAAAGATAGCATGATGTACTATCAATGAGTAAACTTTGTTGCCTCC
Source organism: Pyrrhosoma nymphula (assembly GCA_963573305.1). NCBI lineage: Eukaryota > Metazoa > Arthropoda > Insecta > Odonata > Coenagrionidae > Pyrrhosoma > Pyrrhosoma nymphula. Next base: position 94,479,470 of record OY754332.1, on the reverse strand, counting down.
ACAATATTTTTTACTAGTTTGTACCTAAGGATGCCTTTACGGGCGAAACTGATAGTACGAATCAATAATAATAAATATCTTCTGGAAGCAAAAAGGTTTTCTCATTGATAGCTCATTATTTTGATGAGGTCAACATAAGAGGACGTGGCAGAACATACGCGACTAATTTTTTTATACAAGTATGGACATCAAAGGGTGTTATGAATAGGTATTTGGAAAGGACATGAGATCAATGAAACATTTACACAAACTTTATGCCAAAAATGTAATTTAGTGACTTACAAATCTTGATTTTCTTATTATATTTTGAATATTCTATTACATCTAACCAATAGAATGTCGTTGACGATTTTTGAACGTAATCTGCTTATTATTGATTGCAGTAAAGATTGAAGCAAAGATTGACGACTGTGCAGCATTGTCATTCAGAGGAGTTTGAAAGAAAACAATAGCATTAATAAATCTTATTCGTTATGTAGTGCTATGTACGGAAAATTACTGTTTGGACTGTTATTGTAAAGGACTGTTTGGGCTGCCGCTAAAGACACTTGAGTTAATAAGTACGGCTTAAATTACACCATTTTATAATATTTTTTAAGTGCAATCATTACAACAGCTTGTAGGGATCAAACTAGAGAGGTTTCTATCCAATTTTATACTCCAAAAATGTCATCTGAGTACATTTGAGATAATGTCAAAAAAGATAGTTTCACATTTTACTTGTTTATTCTTTTTCACCTTGGTTCTTACTCAATCCTCTCTTTATGGCTGTTGTTCTTACAACTTCTGACAAAAAACTCGAAAGAATATATTTCTATTTTTTATCTATACCGAAGTGTCAAAAGTCTACCCTCAAATCTATGCTCAATGTAAATTCTCAATTTAAATCCAACCAAAGTTTAATGTGTGTTATTATCTAATTGTCTGTAATTTCCTACCTATCAAAAAATCAAGGTTAAGGAACTTGGATTGATTCCTAAAGAACCTCTGTGAAGGATCATGAACACGCACAATAGTATACACACACATACACATTGAAAAAAATAAACAATAAGGTACCAGTGTAGCATAATAAAATAAAAAACGTTTCCTGTAACATATTTCATTTCGGTATGGCCGGTTTTCATTCTCGATGCTTTCGGGTGTCGCTCGGATCGTGGAGACTTCAAAAGGAATTTGTTAGTACAAGCCATACCGATCCGGGTGAACGGCATGGTGAATCCATTTGGTAGTTAAGGCATTAGAAGAGAGGGCTCTGAAGATTTTCCCTCATGGAGTGTTTTATATTCGTTAAAACCGAGATCGTGCAATTCTTTCATCGTGAGACCGGTTATGATATGATATGGCCCAGTTAATTTAATCTAAAAATATGATGCAAATCGTACCAAACTCTGTAATTAATTATAAGCTGATTACAAGTTAACGAAAGTATTACTAAAATGGTTATTAAAAAATAAAGACACACGTCTCAATAAATTCTATGTAGGCGACTGGTTTAGACTACGCAAATGCCCTTATTGTTTTAAATAATAGCATTGTTTTTGCCGGGGAAATGCGCGGGTACGAAGACTTCATCATTAATCCGGGCCTCAAGACTAATACTCTAAGCTCATTGTAGTGCATTGAATGGATATGCGACTGTCTCAGAGTGCGAAATAGTTTTATCATGGAGAACTTATAATCATGGGAACTGAGAGGAAATCAACCGTTGCTTTTAATGGAACGATGACAACACCGAGAGGAGGAACCTGAATAGAAATGACTTATGTATAATACATACATGCTGCTTCGTAGTCCCCCTCGTGGGGACTTTGGGGAATGCATTTTATATAATTTAAATATAGATGGTAAAAACAATGCGACATTAAGGTTTTACCATTAAGTGCTTTGTGCTCTTTAGTGCAATGAAATAAAAATATTATCATTTATTATAATTAGTAGTGTATGTGCAAAATTGTGCGTACCTTTGAAATTAATAGTTATTATATGTTCAGACAATCACGTCGTCTAGCATTTAAATTTACTTTAAGATTGCTTCGGAATATAGTAAAAAACTTCATTTAGGGAAAATCCAACCTACGACTAAAGCGTGAGAAGGCTAGGACATTACCTCAATGCCACCAATATATTATTCCAATACTAAAATTCTTAAGGCGGAAGATTTTATTGAATCCTTGATGTGACTATGCCCATACCATCCTAATTGAAGGAAAATGTATTTGCGGCTTATGTCACATTATTTTCATCGTCTTTTCCAGAGACAAGAGAAAACAAAACTGTAATAGCCGACGTAATGTTGAGTTTGGTAACTTGTTAATATGACGGCAATAATAACATTAAAAAAATGTCAACTCCACTATCAAGTAATAAAATCATCTCCTAGCATCTGAGTAGACTGAAAATATATATTACCACAAAACTGTTGGGCTTTTTGAATCCTTTTCCACAAAAAAACTATCAATTATTGCAATCAGTAAGGAACGCTATCAACTCAGGTCACAAATAGTGAACTCTTTACGGATATCATGAGGATATTGAATGAGCATTATTCAGCCCTTGTTCACATATGTGCGACGGCAATACCTTGATAATATTGGGAGTATTGCGTTTTAATGATACCAATCGTCATTGCAACGGTTAAATAACTGTAATAATATAAATTGAATTTCATTATAAAATAAATCTTTGACCACGCGTAAATAGGCATTATGTTAAAAACGAGAAAGCATTTAGTCACATAGATACATACTAAGCCACAAACTGAGTTCACCTCAAAAATTCTTATTAGTGTAACAAAAATAAGCAAACAATGGAGATTTTCCCGGGACATGAGACTCCGGAGGCCATGATGAAAGGTTGAGGTTATCAATAGCATGTTGAAAGTAAGTGACGTTTTTATTCCTGATGCGTGATAAGTTCTCCGCGGCCGTCGATGAGCATGAATCACCCCCAGTTGATCGATGTAGTTTGGCACAACCTAGGGGAGGAGGAGGAAGCGAAGTGATTTGTTTAATTAACACTTCACAACCTCCTCCTCTCCCTTGGTGGTACCAATAATAGCTGCGTCACTGAAAGTAGGGAAGGATAAGACAAGTTTGTTATGCTTTGCATTTTACAACCGCGAATGAATCTTAATCCCTGATCTTCCGTCGTTTGTCACCAAATGTGCTCATTACTTGATGTTGAAGCTCAGTAAATCTTTAAACGTTTTTAAGTGATTTCAGTCCGCAAATTATGCCTAAATCTATGATCCTACTGCATCGCAATTCTGTGCAACTCTTCGCTAGTTCCTAGTGAACTACCCAGGACTCACCACGTGGAGGTGGTTGCACATCGAGTCCCCCCCGTGCCCTACCCAGCCACCCAACCACGAGAGCACGATCTATTTAAGTTTCTGAAATTTAAAATATTTTCTTTCGTGTTAAAAATGGAACGAATACTCCGGTTATGCATTCTAGTTTTTATAAGAGTTTCTCCTTATTCATGGTCATCAACCATCCTGGAACAGGCAATTACTCCTTTCAACGCCTTGAGTGTAAGTTGGCAATTCAAAATATATAGATTCAGAAGCAATGTCTACAATTTCGGTTCTCGAAGACCCTTGTTAGTTATTTGTGCTTAAATGTCTAGTTTGGTGAGGTTCAGTTACGGAAATGGTTCCTCGTTTCAAAGAACATGGTATTTTGAGTCTAGTTTGACAAAGAGATTAACAGTTACAGAAGAAGGTCCTTGGAAAAAATACTCTGAAACAATTACAAATATTTTCGAACAAAACCATTCTCTACAATAATTATTTCCTTCGAGTTCTATACGACATCGCAAAAGTTGCTTTCTAGTCCACCTCAACACTTCTTACATTGTGCCTCTTCTTTCTTTCATTTTTCTAGCTTATATTTTCTTAACTTGAGGAAGTAGCTATCATGTTGACACGACCAATTTCCTTTTTCTTACTGATATTTGATCCGTCAAAAAAATACGCTCAATCATCGAGTCTCTCTTTATTGGTCATATTTACAAAGCTTCGCGTTTGCATGCAGCCACATCAAATAGTTTGTTGATTCTAATAGCGTCTTCTGATGCGCTAATCTCTCGACTGTTCTCAACTACTTCCCCGACCGAAGCTGGATATTCCACACATTTTCCCGGATTATTTCAAAAATGTGTAATTCAGCCTATTCCGACTGATAGGACATGGTATAACCAAGAGGGAAAGAATATGAGACAATGATTTTATATTCCATTCACCTTATTCCCCTCCTCATGGACAGTACCAATCGTTGCTGCAATATTAATTTCGTTAACACTACATAAATGGCTCCGTATACCAGCGTATCCGTAGTTGATGCCAAGTAGTAGTTAAGTTAATTGGAATCAGTACATGCCACCTAATTTTGTGGTACATATGTAGCTTGAATTTCCTTGAAGGATTTGCGAGACCAGGTATGGAACGAAATGGCCGGGATAATTTAAATTAAAACTCTGGACCAAATAGAACCAAACCCGGGCAACCGACGTGAGCGTTTAATAAAATATGTGAACTTGAATTTTTAAAAATCCAGATAGGCGACAGGGTTTGGCTACGCAAAATCCGTTTTTATCTTCAATTCTGTAAAAAATAGTATGCTTGCTGACAATTATATGTGGGCGTTAGGGAATGAATTCCAAACACCTTTCAAATACCCCAATTTATATAGGCGAAAAACATTAAAGCAGGCATTTATAGGAAAATGCAACCCGCTGATCAAGTCAGGTATAACTTTGGCCGCCATATTGTGAGCATTCAGAAACTCGTCAAAAAAAGAATATCCTCCCGTGAAAGTTCACACTTATTGTACCAATGTACAATACATTTGTATTAGAGTTTATATTAATTCAAATTAAACTTTGAGACGCTTTTACACCAAGTTTTTATGATATGAATTAAAATAAACTAATTGGTAACTAACTTAATACTCATAGAAAGAAATTTTTGTATTCAAGACGCTGGTAGAACGAAAATAAACACAACTGGATGTTATCATATGTTGTTAATGCGATGAATTCACTCGACGTCCTGTTCATTCTTCTTAGGTTCCAAAACATTGGCGAATGAGTGAAAAACAGCGGTTGTTGGCAAACGTGCGTTGGTAAATTCAAAGGGCAGAAGATTAGCAGCCATGACTTCATTTCAACACTTTCTACCTCCCGGACAGAGCCACTCAATTCTACACCCCTGGAAAACAGTAATTTTAAACCATGCTGAAGTAGGTATCGGCCGTGAAAGACATTATATTTTTCGGTGCCAGGAACTAAACAAACTACCCTTATATAGCATGATTTGTAGTCGCAATGCGTAACTAGACGCACCTTGTAAAATTATAACGACTTATGAACAACTCAAAAAGAAGAAGTAATATACCAAATTATTTTAAAACACCTACCGTCGCGTACCAACACAATTATAGGCCACACAGAAAAAGAGCAAAAGCAAAATCTCTTTACAATCGCCGTGGATTGATACTGTGGGAGAAAAAATGTTCCCCTTACCTACAGGGGTTTTGCGCCATGGGCCAGTTAAGGCCGTAGTAAATTGCTTAAAATTGATTTGATTTCTTGTACGTTCGACAGTATTTACGCTAGTTATTCATATGTTGTATGTTGCAGGAGTACAAAATTGATGAGGTGTTGACAAGAGTACAGCATTACCATTTAATGGAGGTACAAAGAAAAAAATAACATTAGAAAATCTTATTCGTTATGTAGTACTATGTACGGAAAATTACTGTTTGGACTGTTATTGTAAAGGACTATTTGGGCTGCCGCTAAAGACACTTGAGTTAATAAGTACGGCTTAAATTACACCATTTTATAATATATTGTAAGTGCCATCATTACAACAGCTTGTAGTGATCAAACTAGAGGGGTTTCTATCCAATTTTATACGTCCAAAAATGTCATGTGAGTCCATTTGAGTTAATGTCAAAAAAGATAGTTTCACATATTACTTGTTTATTCTTTTTCACCTTGGTTCTTACTCAATCCCCTCTTTATGGCTGTTGTTCTTACAACCTCTGACAAAAGACCCGGAAGAATATATTTCTATTTTTTATCTATACCGAAGTGTCAAAAGTCTATCCTCAAGTAAATGCTCAATGTAACATCTCAATTTAAATCCAACCAGCCTTGAATGTGTGTTATTATCTAATTGTCTGTCATTTCCTACCTATCAAACAATCAAGGTTTAGGAACTTGGATTGATTCCTAAAAAAACTCTGTGAAGGATAATGAACACCCACAATAGTATACACGCACATGCATATTGAAAAAAAAACAATAAGGTACCAATGAAGCATAATAAAAATTAAAAAAGTTTCCTGTAACATATTTCATATTTGTATGGCAGGTTTTCATTCACGATGCTTTCGGGTGTCGCTCGGATCGTTGAGACTCGGCAACACGGTATATCACCTATATATTCTATTTCCATATATGCTTGTCTATTTGGAATTGGTAAGTTCCAGTTATATAGGTTTAATTTAGGTGCACTATAATTAATATGTTACATAAAAATTCATAAAAGGTCATCATAAAAAAATAAAACAACAACATTTTGGATTAAGATCAAAATTATTTTTTTCCCTGAGATCAATCTAAAACCTAGTATTAAAAAGGAAACGTTTTTGAGGAATGAATATCTTATGGATCAACTTTGTTTTCTGTACGTCACACAAGTAACACAAAAAAAAGATCAAGACTACGGTATATTTAATGAATTTTCTCCCTGGAAAAATTTCTTTAATGACATTCCTTTCATGTAATCATAAGTAACATTTGTTTAACAATAAAAAACTCCCATACATGCAAAGACCAATCTTAGATCATGAAGCCTGTGCCAGTTCAAATAAACGCTAGAGTTCAACGATCTTGTCCCGGACATTGCAAATGTTAAACATCTATAATCATATAAATTGAATTTCATTATAAAATAAATCTTTGACCACGCGTAAATAGGCATTATGTTAAAAACGAGAAAGAATTTAGTCACATAGATACGTACTAAGCCACAAACTGAGATCACCTCCAAAATTCTTGTTAGTGTAACAAAAATAAGCAAACAATGGAGATTTTACCGGGACATGAGACTCCGGAGGCCATGATGAGAGGTTGAGGTTATCAATAGCAGGTTGAAAGTAAGTGACGTTTTTATTCCTGATGCGTGATAAGTTCTCCGCGGCCGTCGATGAGCATGAATCACCCCCAGTTGATCGATGTAGTTTTGCACAACCTAGGGGAGGAGGAGGAAGCGAAGTGATTTGTTTAATTAACACTTCACAACCTCCTCTTCTCCCTTGGTGGTACCAATAATAGCTGCGTCACTGAAAGTAGGGAAGGATAAGACAAGTTTGTTATGCTTTGCATTTTACAACCGCGAATGAATCATAATCCCTGATCTTCCGTCGTTTGTCACCAAATGTGCTGATTACTTGATGTTCGGGACTACACAAAATTTCACGTTACCAATATTTAACCTCAACTTCATTCTACCTGACAGTGACAATTTATGATTCACAACTGGATTAGCGAATAACTAAGAATCGCATTACATGTACAGCGAATATATATTCTTGAATCGGTCGACTCGGTGTTCCAGATTTTTCCTTGATTTCCGTGATCCTTATCATCACTGGGTAGTGACTTGTCACCTTATATTGTGTCTAAAATTAATTTATGTTTCACCACCCAAATAATTCAAATAAATTTTACTGCTTATGACAAAACTATGAATAATGAATAATTCATATAAAGACTTGAGAAGCAGGGAATACTTGATTGATTTCATGAGAAATCTTTCACGTTATCATGTTCTCCAATTCCTTAGTTTCTTTTTTTAGCGATTTTTGCTCCGGTACAAGGAACGGAAGAAGTATCTCAGATAAACAATCCATTTATTAATCAATGACTAATCTTTTAGCTGCAATCTAAGGCACGATCTTATATTTGCAATTATACAGATAGATTGCATGATGTAAAGAACAAGAATGCCTTTTTTTACGCGTACCATGACTTATAAGTAGGGTGGAGTGAAAAATTCCATGTAGAATTATCGGAAACAGATGCGCGTTTATAGTTTTTTGTAGGGCGTCGTTACATTTCTGTCGAATTTAAGTTTTTAAATGGTCTAATTTCTCCGCAAATTGAAGATGAGCGTTTTTTTTATGAAATTTGTGGTTCAAAAAAATGTTTCAATGAGTACAGAAAACTGCACATCATTTACAGGCAATGAAAAAAAAAAACGGTCTAAAAACAACTTTATTTTTTAATGTTTCTTAGGAAGTGAAATTATGTCTGTACATCAAGCCTAAAGCTTCGCGTATTTGCTTTGCTTAAATTTTTGAAATTTAATTTGTTCAACAGTAAAAATTTAGAAATCACTTAGAAAAATTCAAGCTATGTACTCACTGATGTAAAATACTGTGTACACTTTGCTAGCTCAGTAAATCTTTAAACGTTTTTAAGTGATTTCGGTCCGCAAATTAGGCCTAAATCTATGATCCTACTGCATCGCAATTCTGTGCAACTCTTCGCTAGTTCCTAGTGAACTACCCAGGACTCACCACGTGGAGGTGGTTGCACATCGAGTCCCCCCCGTGCCCTACCCAGCCACCCAACCACGAGAGCACGATCTTTCTAAGTTACTACGCTTTGGATTATTTTCTTTCGTGTTATAAACTGGACGAATACTGCAATTATGCATTTTAGTTTTTATTAGAGTTTCACTGTTTTAATTGGTCATAAACCAACCAGGAACATGCAGCTACTTCTTTAAAAACAATAGAAGCACCTTTAGAGATGGTCTTCTATTTCTTTTCATAAAACGTGAATTTTGAACGTAAAAAGTGAAGTGAAGTGCATGATCTTTAGAATTTTCTAATATCTTAATTATTTTCTTTGCTGTCAAATACTGGACAAATATTGAGGTTAGGTATTCTAGTTTTTATTAGACTTTAATTTTATTCCATGGTCACAAGCCAACCTTATAGATGCATTTACTTCTTTCACGACTTTTTCTCCGCATTGAGTATGAGTTGTCTTTCATTAAGTATAGATTCAGAAGCAATGTCTGCGCTTTCAGTTCTTGAAAATCTTTGTGAGTCATTTGTGCTTAAATATCTAGTCGGGGGAAGGGGGGTTCAGTTACAAGCAGATCGTGCCAAGAAACCAAATCTTCATATTCAGAAGCTGCAACGTTTATGTCAGGAATTTGAAATCATCTTCTCTCTGCGTTTCTTTGCTCCCTTTCTCTGGAAAAATGATTCGTTGTATGGCTTGTTTTATAATGTGCTCTCTGTCATCGGCTAGCCTTGCTAAGAGAGCATTTTCTGGTTGAGCAAAATACCCATTTTCCGGTACACGTTCTGTTTTTCATGTTCATGTTACACGTTAATGTTCTGTTTTTTATTTTATTTGGATAAATAAGAAGAACATTATATGGTTGTTCACAATTTTTTAGCTCCAATTTTTATTTTAGGATGACACAACTATAACAAAGAACATTGCCGATAATGTTAACGTTACATATGGAGTTTCAGTAGCTACATACAGCTAGCAGCAGTTAGCCATCTTGCATGAGGAATCTTTCCTGGACTTTGGATCCTAATTCACTAGAAAATATCCCACTCAAAACGGCTTTGCAAATAGCGTCATGATATTTTCGGACTGTACTTAATTCTTTCTGATCTCGGTGCACAATTAATCATGAACTCTATACGCGTAGGATTTATAATTTTCATTGAATGACTCTTAGCCAAGCTTTGGCCAACAGGGCCTTCAAAGCCAATTCTTGTAGGACAATATAGCTTTTCAACGAAATATCTTCACGGAAGCTCATCTGTGAGCAACTGCAAAGTTGCCCACTGCAAAGGGCGTACCAGTTAATGCAAACTAACTATGACATTGTTAGATTTTTCAGAAATGTATTCAATGATAGATTTTGTCATATCAATATCAATGGCTTACCAGACTTGGGAGTCGTTTAGCCGATAAATCGTGATTGATACTTCTGTATTAATGAAATACGGGTTATTTAATAGTTTTTCTGTGAACCTTTTCATCTTCGGTTTTCTCAGTATGCAGCAGAAATGAAGAACCTGCAGATTACAATTACCATGGCTCTTTTCCTTCTTCACAACTTTGTACCAGGCTTCAGTTCACTCGCACCTTACTTTGCTTCTATGAAAATTTTGTCATTGTTTACAATTATATTATCAGATGAGTGACTGCACTTTACATCGTGTAAAAGAGCAGAGAATAGCTACTGCAGTGAAGCCTGGACTTCCATCTGTCACGTACTACAGAAAAAGATTGTATTTTGTTTCTAGTTTGAGAGTAAGTAATATTTACAAAAGGAGGGCTGCACCCTCTGAAACAATTGCAAATTATACTGTACAAGAACCCATATCGTCAGAAATGTCTTCATTCGAGTTCTCTACGACAGCAAAATTTGCTTTCTAGCCAACAACAACGTTTCTCACATAGTCTCTTTTTCTATCATTTTCCTAGCTTCAATTTTCTTAACTATGTGTGTAACTTTAATTCCGCCACGGCCAATCACCAGTTTTTAAAAACAGATCTTTGATCATTCAAAAAGTCATCCATAAGCATTAGGAGTTTTTTCTTTTATTCACATTTTTAAAACTTAAAATCTTAGCGTTTGCATGCAGCTACATCAAAAAATTTTTAATTCATATATCGTAATCTGATCAACTATTCTTATAACTATCCGTAAATTTGTCACGTTTGTCAGATTTATTGACAATATTCAGTAAATCAACTTCTTTTTCAAGATATGTATAATAGTTTTGCCATAAGCGTTGGAATTGAAGCTTTCTTCCAAATAAAAACTGTTTTTTATAGAAATATTTTGGACACAATTGAAAATGATTGATTTTTGTTAATATTGTTATTCTTTTATATTGTTACTCTAATATTTCCTAAACCAAATTATAGTACCTTATTACATCACTACGAGTAGAAAGTGCAGACTCACCCATCTCTTGACCACTGCATACAATGGGGTTATCACGAGTTCTTATGACTGCCATGACCCGTTACCGGTTTCAGATAATTCTACTCTTGAGTTTTTGTTCTCCACCCTACTAAACATTAATCTCAAACACAGCATAGTATAAGACTTAAGTTATGTAAAAAAGGTAGTTGGCCACATAGAACACTTCAATGAAATATCTTGTAGTACTATCTTGTAATATACAAAGTGGCTGAGGTTTAGCTGCACGCTAACTGATGGAAAGGGTACTCACTCCGCCTTTTTAGTCGCCTCTTACGACAGGCTCGGATACCTTGTTAGTATTCTACACCTCACCCGAAGGAGTTGTTAGCTAGGATGCATGGGATTGCTGAGATTTCTTGTGCTTTTTTGCTATAATTACCCTTAGTTAATAAGTTGTAAAAATATGGAGAGATATGGCACGGATGATCTTTTTATTAAAAATTGCCCTTTCCTCTGAATAATCTAATTGGTGATATGTTTCTTTCCTAACTTCCCGTTGTTCTAATTGTATAACGGAATCAGGGTACCAACATACTTTATATATTAGCTTCCGAATAGATTACCGAGGAATGTAGAGTCTCAGGTGTCCCGTGATGGATATGTTTGGTAGTATAAAAGTAAGCCGGTTTGATAACAGTGCAAGAGCAATAGTCTCTTCATTCTCTTCCGCCAAGAATTTGTTTGTAAAATCACATCAATTCACAAATACATACTTAATATTCTTTTCAATTAAATGTCTTTAGTCAATAAGATCATGAATATATAAATGTGCCTGTGGGTTGTTCACTGCTGCTGGGTGAAATTCATCCTTGAAGAGAGGAAGGCTCACAAGTCCCGAGTACACATTGAGAGAGATCTGGTAAGTCTATCACATAACTGTGGTCTCTATAATGTGTGCCAGGGCCCACGATTACTACTTCACTGATGACATGGCTGAGTAGTTTTTCTGGTAGATCCTCACTGCTGCTGCGTGATTTCCTCGGGTACCAAGTGGTCAGAATAGTGCCATGAGCTTTCTCAAATTCAGAACTTAAGGCACATACTCCGACTGCCCGGGCCCCGGGATGTCATCGAGAGACCATGCAGTAATTGCGTTTTTTTTACTTTCCCCTGTTGGTACCACTAACATTGCCACATCACTGGAAAGAGAAGAATTATGAACAAATTATTTTATTTTTGGTGCAGAAAAAAATTGCACAAATAATATTAAATTACAATTATAAATCCACTTGGTAGGACAGAGAAGTTGGGTAGCCCATTTAGTAAATCTTTCTTCATGACGATTCTTTTTTTCCAGGGGCCTGGGACAGGGGCGCAACAAACCCCAAATCGTGGGGGGGGGCAAACTCCTTGAAAAATCTGTATAAGCTGGCTAAGCGGGGGGGGGGGAGGGGGGGAAGGGAAGAGATTTTGCAAATCGGGCAGTGTCCATTAAAAAGTGAGCCACAACTTCTGATTTCTGGCGGTGGGCTAGCCACCCCAACAATCGCACTTGGGGGGTGGGGCAATATCACCCCCCTTGTTGCTCCCGTGGCCCGGGAACAATTTTAAAGAAGGCTTGTTGAGTAAAACTGATAAATTACCTACCTACAGTATGTTCGCGGGATATGATAGACCGTATTTCGATATTTCCGCGTAGACCAAGATGGAAGCACTTCGTATTCCAAGGATGGTGGTTATATTTTATCGTGTGAATTTTCATTTTTAAGGATTGACGTGTTCTCCACAGCATATATTTTGCATTAATCATCCCCTGTTGACCGATGTAAAAAGGCAGAACCAAGTAGATAAGCAGGAGGCTAAATGAGTTTTCCGTATTTTTCTCACCTGGTGGTGCTTGTGAATTCTTGTTGGTACAAGGGAATGTTGAATTAGTATATGTTGCCTCGGTTGACCGATGTAGTATGGCAAAACATTGGAGATGGCGTGAAATGGCTTTTACGTGCTATTTACACTTCACGCACTCTTCATCTCTATTGATCGTGCCACATGCAGCCACTGCACTGGAAAGAAGGTGGTTAACAACAAGGCTGATGTATTTTAAAAATTTCAAGAACCATGTCTGTTCCTCCGACATTTTAAAAGAATGTTTTGTTTATTTATTTCTGGGGACTAACCACGAACTACCAAATTAAATAAGTGCTTGCGTTACAACAACACTTTCCCTCTTTCTTTTATCAAAAAATACACTGACCATGCTCTACACTGAAAAACTTAATAATGTTGACCGATATGGCATGGAAAAACTATAGGGACGGAGAGGAAGTGAATTGAGAACTCTTAGCTCTCCAATCATCTGAGTTTTGTCTCACTAATCACCTCGTGATGTATGGTGACCTGTCCCATCTCTGAAACTGATTGATTCAGATGCAAAGGTAAAAGAGATACACGACCAAGCAGATTTTTAAAAACAAATTCCGTATTATCACACTGTATAAGTGACTTCAGCAAAAACAGAGCGTGACTCAAAGAAAATCCGTTCACAAAGAGTTAACTTTCGTCTTTCCACACCTTTCATTTCCCTTTTTCCCTCTCATTTACACGACTGGTCTCTGAACATTCCCAACGTTACGTCTCCTGGACAGTTTGCGGAGTGGTACGTATATGCGAATCTTTACGATAGTCGTTTCTTACCTCCTACTAGATTTCAAGGGAAAATGAATGGAAGTACTCATTCTCAAAAAGGAACGTATAAATTAACACATTTTTCTATTGTCAAAATATGACACATCAATAGACTTAATAGACGGACGCTTCTATGATGATCAGCAGCTTGAATTAAGAGCTCATAAATGGAAGAATAGCCTTTTCTGGGAAAGACATAGCGCAAAGAATCCTTTGTTAGCTAAATACACCTAATGCGTGATACACATACGTGGCATTTGTGATGCGTAGGTAGTCAAAGACATTGAACCGCTTCAAATTAATAATCTGTTACATGGACAGGTAAGGTGAGAAGACCTTTGGTTTCCTTAACTTACCGAGACATTTTTGATTACTATATGATAGGTCATACGCCGAACTGTCGAATGTTACACGTCCGAGTTTCGAATAAGGAGCCTTCGTCAACTAAATACCCAACGAAAGGCTTCATAAACTAAAACCGGGAATTGCCAATGTTCATCACCTACATTTCATTCGCACTCAACCTCATCCTCCCTGGTAATGCCACTCAATGCAAAGGGAAATGAAATAGGAGGTATAGATTCTTAAACGGTCATTGGATACAGAATATCACCGTTTTTCAATTAAATTCCTGGTCTGCTTCAGAACCAGGAAAGAAGCTAACTGCCTTATTTTTTAATATCTTGTGATATACCCGTATCTCCTAATACTTTTATTCATATATTGTTCCAATAAATAACTCTACAAGTTGTTACTAAATATTTATTTATACTTATAGCTAGACCATAAAGTGATTATATGTTTTCCGCTTCATTTACCCATGTTCTCATAGACGAACAATATTAAATTCCAAGGTACCTATTCAAATTACAATGAACACCGTACTTTGCACTATGACATAGTGAAATATTCGTGATTCCGATCAGAAAACAAGGGAATGCAGGCATTTTCAAGCTTACCTTCACTGAAATCTTTTATCGTGAGGTCGTTAGGTTAAAGAGAGACGTAGAAGAATTGCTAAAAGTACCGTCAGGATACTTACTGCATACGTGGGCTTACTATTCCAGATTCCATAATCACAAGTCCGTAGGAAATTTTTTTCATCGGGTTGATCTTAAATGTTCAAGGCTTTCCTGTTTAAGGAGAATTACAAAACAACGACGTCTTTCATAAAGAAAATAGAGATATGTGGATTAGTATACACCATGCTACATTAAACAAGAGTATTTGTACAAAGAGAGCAGAGAGAGAAAGCATACATGACTTTTGACTAATATTTACATGTCTTCATCCTGAATATTTGTTGTCCGGGTGTACCCCGCGTACTTATTCATGTATGTTACCCGACGTTTCGTGGCCGTTGCTGGTCATGATACCTAAGGGAAGAAGGCAACTGTCAAGCTGGATGGGGGGGGTTTATACAATGGATCACTGAGAGAAGAGGATGGGAAGGGAAGGGGTGAAAGGAGTAGTCATTGAATTTATATTTAAGTTCAAAGCAGGATCCTACGTGTGCTGATTTTGTATCCACAGTCTCTATTGCAGTTTTTTCACATTGTCTTATCTCCGACGCTTCGCGGATCAGCCGGGGCTTGAAGTTTTTCACTTTCACAATTAACTTTGTTTGTTTGACGTTCATCGCGTGTCCCGTGGTTGCATGTTCCGCTACCGCTGACTTTAAGGGTTATCCCAGTCGACTAGCCCACTAGTGTTCTTCTTAACGGGTTTTGACAGCACATCCCGTCTCGCCGATGTATATCTTCCCGCAGGTTTATCGTGGTATCTCATATGTCTTCTTCATCCCTTCATCCCTCCACTACCCGACCACTGCTAAACAAGGATGAACACCTGTGAAAATTAGTATATGAGAACGGCATTCGTTGAAACCACATATCAAAGAGTCTTCAACGATCATCAGAATTAGGTTGTCGAAGATTTCCATGAAAACCAGTGATCGCTTCAGCACTTGAAACGAAAGAAAATTCTTTCGAAAGGCAAAATACTAGTTTTGCAGTAGGTTTAATGCGCAACTACGAGTACCTCATAGTATATCCAGGTTCCATAAGCACTTATGCCTCAAAAATAACAATTAATACCATCGAATGGAAAAGGCATCGACCCATAGGCGACACTGTAGATGTGTATAAAAGATGTGACGATTTTGCATAAAATGACTTGCCGCGGGTGGTGGGTACATGAGGAAGCTGATGAAATATTGGACAACAGTGCAGGAAAGGGAGAAGGAAAATTTCCCCCGCATCCAAAAGGGAAAGTGTGAAGAAGGAAATGAAGGAAAACGACAATTTCCCTTTTTTGGGTTATAATTCTCTCAGTACGGTAGACAAGTGAGAAATCACTGCCACCTGGTCATCACGGAGAATCGGGAAAAGACAAAAGAAGGGAGATGAAGGGAAGGAAAGGAATCCAACTTCTCTAGCGAACTAATACTTTGGTTCGTAGGAGAGTGGGAGAGAGAGGGATAGAGAGAGAATTCGTCCACACTGTGGCTCCGAACCCATTAGGGCCAACGTCTTGGAATAAAAATTAATAGCAAGTGTATGAAATATCCTTAAAAATACATACCCTTCAAAAGTGGCTGTATATTTAAGAAGGACGCACAATCCACATGACACTACACCTAAGAAAAAAACTCTCCCCAGCACTCGAAAGGGATGAGTTTGAGGAAGGAAATGTTGGAAAACAAGAATTTCCCTTGTTTTGGGTTGTGATTCTCTCAGTACGGTAGACAAGTGAGACATCACTGTCACCTGGTCATCACGGAGAATCGGGATAAGGGAAGGGAATGGAGATGTAATGGAGGAAAGGAATCCAAATTCTTCAACAACCTAATGCTTTGGTTTTTAGAAATAAAGGAGTGAATGAGAAATCTTTTTACTCGGTGGCTTCGAACCCATTGTGCTCACCTAGATCTTCCTCTACCACACAACGAGGTAACAGCGCTGCATCAGATAGTTGTTCAAAGCAAGGGGAATAATTTTCATACAGGTTACCACCAAAGACGTAAATTGGTCGCGTAAACACGTGGACCTGTACCTATATCAATATATTCTAATATTTCCATCTTTGTATGTGATAAAGTGGTACTCAATCATGAAATAAGAAGCTAAAAATGGTAAAAGTATACGATATTACTACTAGTTAACTATTGGCAGTAGAATACTAATATTCTGAAATAGGCAATAATAAATCTATGGCCTCTGTTCGTATTTCCAGTTCACTGTAAAAAAACGCATCTCTGGTATACATACAGTTCACGTAGCACGCACGACCTAACACTTAGTCAAAATCAAAACAGTTGCTATTCGGCAGCAATAAATTTTTGGAAGAAGTGAACAGCTCAAATCCTATAAAGTGATCTATACACTGGTATGATGCGCGCAATGAAAATTACATCTCAGGTGTAAAATATTGTAATGCAATATCCTTTCCCACACAGGCCATACGAATATTCACGTTGTAAAATTAAGGGAATAAGATTGAAGTGAGGACTAGAGGTGAAATATTGTTAGGTAGCCTTTCGTTCGACCAGTTCACGCAACAAAAAAGCACTTATTCGTTTAATATACAGTAATGCATTATTGTTTCGTGTACGGTCTATACAAAAATCCCCAGCAGCAAAAACTCAGGTCTTTCAAATGATAAAGACTGAAATTCCATCTACGTACGTTGAAGTGAAGACTAGAGCTGATATATTTTCCTGTTTTTTCGTCCGACTACGCTACAAAAAATCGCTAAAAGAGGTAAACAAAATATATATTAAATACATATGCACACTCTTCAGAAATAATTGCATATCCTATGTACTTGCAAAATCCACACGACGCTACACATAAAAAATAGGAACAAAATATTATTGTATTGTATAACAGAGTTGAATAAAAAAAGTGTGTTCGTTTGTTCAGTTAACGCTAAAAGAAACCATGAAAAGTATATTATACAGTAATGTACTCGCGTAGCAAGCACAACTTAATACCTAAGTCAAAATCCAGATAGTAGCTTTTTGGCATCAGAGGGTATCAGTTGGGTGGTGTGAAAAGCAGTTATCCATTAAGTCGTGTATTCATTGGTCCGATGTGCACAACTGAAATGCAATCGTGAGTGTTATCTACTTCAATGGATTAACCTTGCGCGCACAGGCTTTTCGAATATCCGCGTTGTAAAAATGTAGGCATTAAGATTGAAGTGAAAACTTTAGCTGACATAAAATTGGGTTGTGTTTCGTTCGACCAGTTCACGCCACAACATCCCTAACTAGTTAAATACACAGTAAGGGATTATTGTTTCGTGCACGGTCTATACGAAAATCCACTGCAGCAAAAACTCAGGTCTTTCAAATGATGAAGACTCAAATTTCATCTACGTACGTTGAAGTGAAGACTAGAGCTGATATATTTTCGTGTTTCTTTTCGTCCGACTACGCAACAAAAAAGCGCTTACTTATATATTATACAGTAATGCATTATTTCTTCGTGTACGGTGTATACGAGCATCCATTGTAGCAAAAACGTAGGTCCTTCAAAATGATTGAAGTGAAGTGAAGAGTAAAATTCCATTTACGTCCTCCATCCGCTTCCTCGGTTGATGCAGAATTAATATCTCCATTAGCAATGCAGTAGTGAAATATCTTTGTGAGAACAGTCCACATGACATTCCATCTTGGTAAAAATGTAAGTAGTTGCATGATGATTGCCTCAAGGAAACACTTAACGATGTGCAAGCACATGCTATCACAGGACTCCTTTTCGGACGTGTTTCCGCTGCTCCAGTTGATGCAAAGAAATATCTTTCACTAGAGTAAAATACAGTGAAGCCATTTCCTTGCGCACACGAACCAGAGAAATTTGCATAACTGATAAAATTGATTCTGTAAATCATGATCGGTCTATTTTTTCATATCTTGAGAAAGGAATACATTTGCTGCTAGCACTGATTTAAAGCGCAATCCTCTAAGTTTTTCTGTTTCTCTTGCTCTTATGCTCCATTCAAGCACGCCAGTTTACTTCTTTTCCATTTCGCGCTACTTGTCTGAACTCAGTTAGGCTCCATACTAGGCATACCCTGTAATTTTGCATTTTACGTAGTAATCCCTGGAGACGTTTTTGTAGCCCAGATAAGTAACCTAACAATTTAACTTGTTCCACAATTGGAAGGTTAACCGGATGTCCACGTAATTTACTCCAAATACAATGAATTACAGGTTTGTGTTCATAAACATAATGCATGCTCTGCAGCCAAATGTAATCGACGAAGATGCCAATAAACTAATATAGATCCTTGAGCACTAGATGAATGCTGAAACAAATGCATGAAAACCTTGTTAATGTCATATCGCTGTGCATAAAAAAGCGATAATAATTCCGTTACTAACGTCAAGTTCAAGGAGAAATATGAAAAAAGAATTCTGGCGAAGAGAAAAGGATACTCCTAAAGGTGTATTCGCTACCTCACTTTTATACCTTTACTATTTCATTGCAATTTGCAAAAGAGCCATTTGCAGAAAAGATCGCAGCTTCAGACAGTATTACAAAGCAATGAGAAGAAAACTCATATTAGTTACCGGAAACGTCGTTTAATTGACCGCAATAGCATGTGTATTAGCAGTAACTTGTTTAAATTGTTTAAATAAAATAAATATTCTGTATGTGTGAAAAAGGCTCTTTTTTATGAAAAAAGCAGATTTATATAATAGCAGGTGAATGATAAATTAAAAATATAAACACCTATTGAAAAAGCTTTAGTTTTAGTTCCTCGCATAATACAAGAAAAATTACAAAAATAAAAAAAAAACTTTCGCCCACACTCGGAAGGAGAAATATTTTGGAAGAATATGAAGAAAAACAAGACTTTCCCCTTTTGGGTTGTGATTCTCTCAGTACGGTAGACAAGTGAGAAATCTCTGCCACCTGTTCATCACGGAGAATCGGGATTAGGGAAAGGAAATGGGATGAAGTGTAGGAATGGAATCCAAATTCTTTTTTAACCTAATATTTAGGTCCGTAGCAAAAGCAGAGGGAGGGAAAGAATCCGCTTACACGGTGACTCCGAACACATTGATCGTACATCAAGCTTCCTATAACAGCAAAACGAAATGACAGCACCGCCACACATATTAGTTCAAAGAAAAAAGAATAATAAGCTTAACAGTAAATATGCACTTAGGTTGAGTTAGGTTTGAGCAGTTCACGCTACATAAAAGCACCTTCTAGTTTAATATACAGCAATGAACTATTGTTTCGTGTACGGTCAATACGAGAATCCACAGCAGCAAAAATGCAGGTACTTCAAACTGATAGCAGAAAGTGATGAGTCAAATTCCTTAACAGTCGTCCATCAGCTGCTCTAAATAGTGCCGAAAAAAATTACTGCATTTACAATACAATAATGTAATATCGTTGAGAAAACAGTTCACATGATTTTCCATAGTAAAAAAACTTAGGTAGTTGAAAGACGATTGCCCGGAACGTACACCTAAAACCTGCAAACACCTTGCACCTGCAAACATCTTGCTATCAAGGGTTTCCATATTTCCCGTTTTGGGTTGTGATTCTTTAAGTATGGTAGACAAGTGAAAAATTGCTGCCACCTGATATTCACGGAAAATCGGTAAAATGGAGAGGAAAGGAGATGAAGGGGAGGAAAGAATCCAAATTCTCTAACGTCCTAATACTTTGGGTCACAGGTGAGAAGGAGAGAGAGAATTCTTCGACACGGTGACTCCGAGCCGTAAAATTAAGTAATATAGGAAAGGTTTTGTTGCGGGAAGACGACTTGGAAAATCGAAAGAGTTGCATCTATAGTGTTCGGTTCAAACACAATTTTATATACATTACGTAGTTGCTGAAAACATATATTAGATCCTTGAGAACTAGACGGAAGCAAAAATAGGTAGTCGATGTAAACCCTGATTTACTTTTAGGGCTTTGCGCTGAAATTACACGATAACAATACCGTTACAATTTCGGTTGCAAGGAGAAACATGATAAACTATTTTTTAGTAGAGAAATGACGGTGGATACGCTAAACTGCTTTAAAACACCTACAATTTTCATTAAAATTTGCTGTAGATCCTAACAAGAAAACAGCGCCGCACCAGACAGTTGTTCAAAGTAAAGGGAATAACTCCTGTGTATTTTAGAATAAGGTACTAATTTATTAATAAAGCAGGTAAAAATGGAGGTAAAAATAACATATATTAAATACATATGCACAGCCTTCTGAAATAATTGCATATCCTAGGTACTTGCATAATCCACACGACACTACACATAAAAAATAGGAACAAAATATTATTGTATTGTATAACAGTATTGAATAAAAAACGTGTATTCGTTTGTTCAGCTAACGTAAAAAGAAACTATGAAAAGTATATTATACAGTAATGAACTCGCGTAGCAAGCACAACTTAATACCTAAGTCAAAATCCAGATGGTAGCTTTTTGGTATCAGCATATTGTTGGATGGTGTGAAAAGCAGTTATCCATTAAATCGTTTCTTCATTGGTCCAATGTGCACAACTAAAATGCAATCATGAATGTTATCTACTGCATTATCCTCGCACGCACAGGCTTTTCGAATATCCGCGTTGTAAAAATTTAGGCATTAAGATTGAAGTGAAAACTTTAGCTGACATAAAATTGGGTTGTGTTTCGTTCGACCAGTTCACGCCACAACATCCCTAACTAGTTTAATACACAGTAAGGGATTATTGTTTCGTGCACGGTCTATACGAAAATCCACTGCAGCAAAGTGCAAGTGCTGCACTACAAAGTGAGGTGAAGAATAAAATTCCATTTATGCTCTCCATCCGCTGCGCTGGTTGGTGTTGGAAAACGTTTCTTTTGAAGCAATGCAGCAATGCCATACTATTGTGGGAACAGACCACATAGCGTTCCATCGTAGTAAAAGCCAAACTTGTGTTTCGTTCGACCAGTTCACGCTACAAAAAAGCATTTACTAGTTTAATATACAGTAATGCAATATTGTATCGTGTACGGTCTATACGAAAATCCACTTCAGCAAAAACTCAGGTTCTTCAAATGAATGAAGTGAAGTGTAGATTAAATTTC
This sequence comes from Pyrrhosoma nymphula, assembly GCA_963573305.1. Lineage (NCBI taxonomy): Eukaryota > Metazoa > Arthropoda > Insecta > Odonata > Coenagrionidae > Pyrrhosoma > Pyrrhosoma nymphula. The sequence goes on along the minus strand of OY754332.1, from coordinate 94,457,711 downwards.
CATTCATGCTCTCCATCCGCTGCGCTGGTTGGTGCAGGAATACGTTTCTTCATAAGAAATGCAGTAATGCCATGCCGTTGTGGTAACAGTCCACATGGCGTTCCATCATAGTAAACGAAAATATATTTGAAAGATGATTACTCCGAGCAAAAACTTAGCAAAATTCAAGCACCTAATCATCATGCTTTTACAGAAATTCAATTCGGACGTCATTCCGCAGGTCCAGTTGATGAAAGGAAATTGTTATCACTAGTGTAAATAATAGTGAAGCAATTTAGTTGCACACGCGGTCCACAGAAGTTTTCGCAACTGATAAAATTAATGCTGTACGTCAAAACCGTCTTATTTTTTCATATATTCAGAAGGGAAATAATTTTCTCTTAGCATCTAATCTCTAAAGCATTACTCTCCTTTTGTCTGTTTTTCTTCCGCTTTCGCTTCATACCTGCTCGAGCTTCCGCTCCTGAACCATGTCGCATTACCCATCTGGAGTCAAACACCGGTTCCCGTCAGAACACCGAAGTTAAGCAACGTTGGGCCCGAACGTAGGTTGGATGGGTGACCCACCTCCATACCTCGAGCAGGCGTGGATGGAGAGGTGATACTCTATCCAGACCGCCGGGAGGCCGGTGAGAGATATACCCAAACCGGGAAAGTTAGAGGGAGGACACCCTCTAAACCTGTACTGGCGAAGTTGGGGGAGGCTACTCCTCCATACCTCTCCTCCATACCTCTACTCCATACCTCTACCGTGGTGCTCCTGTCCCCTGTCTGCAAGTGGCAGACAGGCATGGGGCAGTCACAATGGATCAAGAAAATTCTAAGTGCCCGGGCTCTTGTCGAAGGCTCCCCCGAAAAACAATCAAACAATCATCAACCCATCTGCAATCAGTTATGCTCCATACCAGACAGACCCTATCATTATGAGCGTTATCAGTGGGAATCGTTGGAGACGTTATTGTCACCAAGATAAGAAAAATTGTTTATTGTTTAATATTTCCTCATTTTGAAGCTCTATTAGTGCACATTTTTGGCCAAAGTAATATGTTCACCTTATGGCACTATGATACAGTTGCGATGCGCGTTTTGCATCATCCATTGTTATCGTCGTAGGAACCACTCTTAAGAGGTGCCTCTGATTCGAGTGCGGGCAAACAGTTCAATATTCAATAATGTTATGACTACATTGATATGTCCGAAAGTATTAATCCTAATCCAGTGATTCTTTATATTTTATTTACTTAATTTTTTTTGGAGAATATTAGGAGTTTGATGATTGCCGAATATGTAGCAGCTGCAGATTTTTTAAACATAACATTTCACGAATTGCTCTTAAGACAATTCGTTAACAACGTAAATCCGAAAACAAATAAATCCTTGAGCATTCGATGAAAGCAAAATAATCTAATCGACGGAGACACTTTTCTGCGCTTAGCTAAGTGGGACAAAAACATGACGTTAATGTCGTTTCTATGTAAGTTGCAAGGAGACGCGAAAAAGAATTTAATAGATGAAAAAATAACAGTGGATTTGCTACCTCGCTTTATTATCGCTACTATTTTATTTACAATTTGCAATAAAACCTAACATGACAGTTATGCCGTTACTATGAAAGTTGCAAAAAGAAAAGAAAAATAATTTAATACAGGAAAAATAACACTAAATTCGCAACAAAAATTATAGTGGTAATACAGCGTTATTACCACTACCATTTTTATTAAAATTTGCAGCAGAACATAGTCAGACAGAAGTTTGAAATAAAGAGAATGAAAAGGTTATTTAAATATATCCTTTAAATTCCATTAAACGTGTATGTAAAACAAAAGGCACTCAATTATGATAAAAACAGGTAAAAAAGGTAGTAAGTTAATAATATATCGATTTTTAATACACACCCTAGAGAAACAAATGTGTTATATTTGCCAGCACAATCCACACCACACTAAACCTAAAAATAATACTTTCTCCCGCACTCGAAATCGAAGAGTTTTAGGATGGAAATAAAGGAAAGGAGAATTTCTTTTTCTTGGGTTGTTAATCTCTCAGTACGGTAGACAGGTGAGAAATCACTGCCACCTGTTCATCACGGAGATACGGGATAAGTGAGAGAAAAGTAGATGAAGAGGAGGAAAGAGAGCAACTTTACTTCCGAACTAATACTTCGGACCGTAGGGGTGTAGGATGGGAGAGAATTCTTCTACGCGGTAACTCCGACCCTTTCGAGCTCACCTTGAGCTTCCATTCTCTTCCCTGTTGGAGGGAAACTTAGTTTTACTCAAAGAATGTAGAGATGAAAGAAAACGATAATAATGTCGTTACAATTCCTGGTGCAAGGAAAAACAGTGAAAAAATGTACGGTACAAGAGAAGAGAGGTTTCGCTACCACGCTATATAAGTGCTAGTATTTATATTTCAGATTGATATAACATAGAAAATGTGCCGCAACAGTCAGAAATTCAAAATAAGGAGTATATGAAGCTCACCAGTTACCGGCGACGACGCGTGCCTGACCGCGAAAATGTATGAAAATGAAGTAATTTGTTTCATTATTTTTACATTAAACGCTGTGCATGTGAAAAAAGCGTTCATTTAAGAAACAAGCAGGAAAAATAAAGTAAGTGAAAAGTACAGACACAATTACAGATACAATACAGAAACATTTTTATGGGTATTTTAGTTGATTGCACAATCCAAAAGACTCATCACCCAAAACAAATAAAGAATTCCAATGCAAAAAATATCAAATAGAGTATTCCCGTAATATGCACGACATAACACCAAAGTCAAAATCCAGAGAGTAGCTTATGGGCAGCATCTTCAGACGCTCCTATTATGGGCAGCAGTTGAAGGATCTTGAAGAATTGGAAATCTGTAATCCACTAAAGTTGCCTATTCACTGGACCGATGCGCGCAAAGATAATGTAACTACATGTTTTATATACTGCAATGCATAATCCTTCCGCGCACAGGCCACAGGAATATCCGCGTTGCAAAACGTAAGACAGTTGGATTGAAGTAATGACTTGAGCAGACATACACATGTGTTTTTTTCTTCCAATTAGATCACGTTACAAAAATGCACTCGATAGTTTAATATAGAGTAAAACCTTTATGTTTTGCGAACGGTATGTAAAAGAATCCATCACAATAATGCAACCACAATTGTTATGTACTTTAATATTACTATAGATTATACATTGTGTCCGCGAGAAAAAGGAACTTAATTTCTAAATAAGCAGTTAATAAAAGAAGTAAGTCGTTGATATGGTGAAATGACAATTACAAAACAAATACATATCCTCCAGAAACAGTTAAAAATTTTGGTTGCTCGCATAATCCGCACTACACAACACCGAAAAAACAAGCAGGTACAGCGAAAATATTGTGGATTATGCCTTCTCATATCAACTACGCCTATACTTTTTGCAAATCACACTACAAAATTGGTGGTAATACCGCGTTTGTACCACTAATATTTTTATTACAATTTCCAGTAGAACATAGACAGACAGAAGTTTGAAATAAAGAGAATGATAAGGTTATTGATTTTCAGAATTGATTTAAAATTGTCTGCAAAAACATGTTAAAATGAAGAAAATTGATCCTCTAAATTGCATTAAATGCGTATGGGGAACAAAAGGCAGTTAATTATAAAAAAAGCAGGTAAAAATGGTAGTAAGTTAATAATATATCAATTTTTTAATACACACCCTACAGAAACAGCTATGTGTTATATATTGCCAGCACAATCCACACCACACTAGACCTAAAAATAATACTTTCTCCCGCACTCGAAATCGAAGAGTTTAAGGATGCATATAAAGGAAAGGAGAATTTCTTTTTCTTGGGTTGTGTATCTCTCAGTACGGTAGACAAGTGAGAAATCACTGCCTCCTGTTCATCACGGAGAATCTGGTTCAATGAGAGAAAAGTAGATGAAGGGGAGGAAAGAGAGCAACTTTTCTTCCGAACTAATACTTCGGACCGTAGGGGTGTAGGATGGGAGAGAATTCTTCTACGCGGTAACTCCGACCCTTTCGAGCTCACCTCGAGCTTCCATTCTCTTCCCTGTTGGAGGGAAACTTAGTTTTACTCAAAGAATGTAGAGATGAAAGAAAACGATAATAATGCCGCTACAATGCCTAGTGCAAGAAAAAACTGTCATAAAATATACGGTACAAGAGAAGAGTGGTTTCGCTACCACGCTATATAAGTGCTAGTATTTTTATTTCAGTTTGATCTACCAAGGAAAATGTGCCGCATCAGTCAGAAATTCAAAATGAGTAGAATATGAAGCTCACCACTTACCGGCGACGACGTGTGCCTGACCCCGAAAATGTATGAAAATGTAATAATTTGTTTCATTATTTTTTACATTAAACGCTGTGTATGTTAAAAAAGCGTTCATTTAAGAAACAAGCAGGAAAAATAAAGTAAGTGAAAAGTGCAGGCAACCTTACACATACAATACAGAAATATTTGTATAGATATTTTAGAGTATTGCACAATCCAAACGACTTTACACTTGAAACAAATACGGAATTCAAATGCAAAAAATATCAAATAAAGTTTTCGCGTAATATGCACGACATAACACCAAAGTCAAAATCCAGAGAGTAGCTTATGGGCACCAGTTGAAGGATCTGGAAGAAGTGGAAATCTGTAATTTACTAAAGTCGCCTATTCACTGGACCGAAGAGCGCAAGAATAATGCAGCTACATGTTTTATATACTGTAAAGCATTATCCTTGCGCGCACCGGCCACACGAATATCCGCGTTGCAAAACGTTAGACAGTTGGATTGAAGTAATGACTTGAGCAGTCATACACATGTGTTCTTTTCTTCCGACTAGTTCACGTTACAGAAATGCACTCGCTAGTTTAATATAGAGTAATATCTTTCTGTTTTGATGAACGGTGTGTAAAGGTATTTATCACAATAATGCATCCACAAATTTTATGTACTTATTAAATTATCCTTGTGCGTGCAGGCCACATGAGTATCCGCGTTACAAATAGCTAGGCAACTGAACGGAAGTAATGACAAAGAAAGAAAGATGACATACACATGGGTTAATTTTTTCGTTCAACCAGTTCACGTTACAAAAATGCATCACTTGTTCACCATACAGTAATCCATTATATTTTTGTGTACGAGCTGAACAAGAAATCATCGCAATATACGGCTGGTACATCAAAAATATTTTCGAAAGTAAAGATTAAAATCCCATAAAATTCTCCAACCGCTGCCTTGGTTGATGCAGGTAGAATTACTATTTAAGATATTTTGACATTAATTATCGTTGAGTTAACTGTCCACATGACTTTCCATCGTAGTAAAAATGTAAATTGTTGAAAGATGATCGACGGAAATGGAGAGCAAAGAGTCCGTCTGGCGCCATGAGTCATAGGTAAATGTGCAATATACCCCTAAGCATATTCTACGCGTGTAATGTCCACGACCTGTTCTCCGAATAATTTTAACTACAGTTATTTGTTAAAATATATAATGCATGTATCGCTCCACAGACATTTCGTTAACGACGTAGATGTTAGAAACATAATTAAGATACTAGAGCACTAGAGGAAAGCAAGAAAGTCAGAACAAAAAATAACATTTTTCACTCTTTGTGCGTCGAAATAACTCAAATACTATGTCTTCATAATGTCCAGTGAATATGAAACATGAAAAAAATTCCATTCAAAAGAAAGGACACTCGTTTCGCCATATCATTTAAAACTCCGACTATTTACAATTATGAATAGAATCAAACATGAAAACTGCGCCGCATTAGACATAAGTAAAAAGCAATAATAATAAAAAGCATTCTGGTTACTGGCTATGATGTGTTTCTGACCAATAAAGCATGTGCTAATGCGGTAATCTGTATCAAGTAGTAAATGTATGATACATTCAAATCAACTTCACGTCCTGCAGAAACAACTTAGAATTTTTGTTTCTGGCATAATCCAAACGACACTACACCTAAAAAATAGGTAGGCAGAAAAGTCATAATAATCTTAGGTATGCAGTATACAATCCAGAACGTCTGTTTGTTTTCCATTTCACACTAGAAAAATCTTAATAAACAGTTTTTTATACAATAAAGTTTTCGCGCAGTACGTAAGGCCTAACACTAATGTCAAAATCCAGAGAGAGACTTTTGTGCAGCAGTTGATTGTTGGAAGGAGTGAAAAGCAGTAATCCCCTTAAGTCATCTGTTCACTGGTCTGATGCGCACAACGATAATGCAAAACAAGTGTTATGAACTGTAGTGCTTTATCCATGCGCGCACAAGCCACACGATTATGCGTGTAGCAAAAAGTTAGGCATTTGGATTGAGGTGAAGACTTGAGCTGACATACACATGGGTCACACACCCCTGAGGTGGCTTGCAGGGTATTATGTAGATGTAGATTGGTTGTTTTCTCGTTCGACCAGTTCGCGTAAAAAAAACGGACTCACTAGTTTAATACACAGTAAGGCATTATTTTTACGCGCACGGTCAATACAAAAATCCATCACAATGAACGTGCTGGTGCTTCAGGAAAACTGTAGAAAGTAAAAAAGAAATTGCCTTTAAAGTCCTACATCCTGTTATTGAGGAAACCGGGACTAGCCACGGTAGTAACCTTCACGGAGTCACCCGCAAGTGCACATAAGTGCGATATCGAGCGATCCGGGTACGAATCCCGGTCAAGGCGTATGATTTTTATCCTGTGGAATATCGCTCCTACATCCTGGTTGATGCAGGAAGAATTATTTTGTAAGCAATGGAGTAATTAATTAACGTTAAGACAACCTTATGATTCACAAATTTTATGTACTCCAATGAATTATCGTAACACTACAATATTGGTGATAATACAGCGTTATTACCACTACCATTTTTATTGCAATTTGCAGTAGAACATAGTCAGACAGAAGTTTGAAATAAAGAGAACTAAAAGGTTATTGGTTTTCAGAATTGATTTAAAACTGACTGCAAAAACATGTTAAAATGTAGAAAATTGATCCTTTATATTGCATTAAACATGGATGGGGAACAAAAGGCACTCAATTATGAAAAAAGCAGGTAAACGTGGTAGTATTGTAATAATATATCCATTTTTTAATACACACCCTACATAAACAGCTATGTGTTATATATTGCCTGCACAATCCACACCACACTAGACTTAAAATATAATATTTTCTCCCGGACTCGAAATCGAAGAGTTTAAGGATGGAAATAAAGGAAAGGATAATTTCTTTTTCTTGGGTTGTGAATCTCTCAGTACGGTAGACAAGTGAGAAATCACTGCCTCCTGTTCATCACGGAGAATCGGGTTAAATGAGAGAAAAGTAGATGAAGGGGAGGAAAGAGAGCAACTTTTCTTCCGAACTAATACTTCGGACCGTAGGGGTGTAGGATGGGAGAGAATTCTTCTACGCGGTAACTCCGACCCTTTCGAGCTCACCTCGAGCTTCCATTCTCTTCCCTGTTGGAGGGAAACTTAGTTATACTCAAAGAATGTAGAGATGAAAGAAAACGATAATAATGCCGCAACGATGCCTGGTGCAAGGAAAAACTGTGATAAAATATACGGTAAAAGAGAAGAGTTGTTTCGATACCACGCTATATAAATGCTAGTATTTTTATTTCAGTTTGATCTACTTAGTTTTACTCAAAGAATGTAGAGATGACAGAAAACGATAATAATGCCGCTACAATGCCTGGTGCAAGAAAAAACTGTCATTAAATATACGGTACAAGAGAAGAGTGGTTTCGCTACCACGCTATATAAGTGCTAGTATTTTTATTTCAGTTTGTTCTACCAAGGAAAATGTGCCGCATCAGTCAGAAATTCAAAATGAGTAGAATATGAAGCTCACCAGTTACCGGCGACGACTTGTGCCTGACCGCGAAAATGTAAGAAAATGTAGTAATTTGTTTCAATTTTTTTACATTAAACGCTGTTTATGTTAAAAAAGCGTTCATTTAAGAAACAAGCAGGAAAAATAAAGTAAGTGAAAAGTGCAGGCAACCTTACACATACAATACAGAAACCTATGTATAGATATTTTAGAGTATTGCACAATCCAAACGACTCAACACTTGAAACAAATAAGGAATTCCAATGCAAAAAATATCAAATAAAGTTTTCGCGTAATATGCTTGACATAACACCAAAGTCAAAATCCAGAGAGTAGCTTATGGTCAGCTGTTGAAGGATCTGGAAGAAGTGGAAATCTGTAATCCACTAAAGTCGCCTATTCACTGGACCGAAGAGCGCAAGAATAATGCAGCTACATGTTTTATATACTGCAAAGCATTATCCTTGCGCGCACCGGCCACAGGAATATCCGCGTTGCAAAACGTTAGACAGTTGGGTTGAAGTAATGACTCTAGCAGACAAACACATGTGTTCTTTTCTTCCGACTTGTTCACGTTACAGAAATGCACTCGCTAGTTTAATATAGGGTTATTTCTTTCTGTTTTGATGAACGGTGTGTAAAAGAATCCATCACAATAATGCAACCACAAATTTTATGTACTCCAATGTATTATCGTTCCCCTACAAAATTCGTGATAATACAGCGTATTTACCACTACCATTTTTATTACAATTTGCAGTAGAACATAGTCAGACAAAAGTTCGAAATAAAGAGAATAAAAATGTTATTGGTTTTCAGAATTGTTTTAAAACTGATTGCAAAAACATGTTAAAATGTAGAAAATTGATACTTCAAATTGCATTAAACGTTTATGGGGAAAATAAGGCTTTCAATTATGAAAAAAGCAGGTAAAAATAGTAGTAAGTTAATAATATATCAATTTTTTAATACACACCCTACAGAAACAGCTATGTGTTATATATTGCCAGCACAATCCAAACCACACTAGACCTAAAAATAATACTTTCTCTCGCACTCGAAATGCGAAACTAATGTCAAAATCCAGAGAGAGACTTTTGTGCAGCAGTTGATTGTTGGAAGGAGTGAAAAGCAGTATTCCCCTTAAGTCATCTGTTCACTGGTCTGATGTGCACATCGATAATGCAAAACAATTGTTATGAACTGTAGTGCATTATCCATGCGCGCACAAGCCACACGATTATGCGTGTAGCAAAAAGTTAGGCAATTGGATTGAGGTGAAGACTTGAGGTGACATACACATGGGTCACACACCCCTGAGGTGGCTTGCAGGGTATTATGTATATGTAGATTGGTTGTTTTCTCGTCCGACCAGTTCGCGTAAAAACAACGGACTCACTAGTTTAATACACAGTAAGGCATTATTTTTACGCGCACGGTCAATACAAAAATCCATCACAATGAACGTGCTGGTGCTTCAGAAAAACTGTAGAAAGTAAAAAAGAAATTGCCTTTAAAGTCCTACATCCTGTTATTGAGGAAACCGGGACTAGCCACGGTAGTAACCTTCACGGAGTCACCCGCAAGTGCACATAAGTGCGATATCGAGCGATCCGGGTTCGAATCCCGGTCAAGGAGTATGATTTTTCTCCTGTGGAATATCGCTCCTACATCCTGGTTGATGCAGGAAGAATTATTTTGTAAGCAATGGAGTAATTAATTAACATTAAGACAACCTTATATTTCACAAATTTTATGTACTCCAATGAATTATCGTAACACTACAATATTGGTGATAATACAGCGTTATTACCACTACAATTTTTATTACAATTTGTAGTAGAACATAGTCAGACAAAAGTTTGAAATAAAGAGAACTAAAAGGATATTGGTTTTCAGAATTGATTTAAAAATGACTGCAAAAAACATGTTAAAATGTAGAAAATTGATCCTTTATATTGCATTAAACATGTATGGGGAACAAAAGGCACTCAATTATGAAAAAAGCAGGTAAAAGTGGTAGTATGTTAATAATATATCCATTTTTTAATACACACCCTACAGAAAAAGCTATGTGTTATATATTACCTGCACAATCCACACCACACTAGACTTAAAAAATAATATTTTCTCCCGCACTCGAAATCGAAGAGTTTAAGGATGGATATAAAGGAAAGGAGAATTTCTTTTTCTTGGGTTGTGAATCTCTCAGTACGGTAGACAGGTGAGAAATCACTGCCTCCTGTTCATCACGGAGAATCGGGTTAAATGAGAGAAAAGAAGATGAAGGGGAGGAAAGAGAGCAACTTTTCTTCCGAACTAATACTTCGGACCGTAGGGGTGTAGGATGGGAGAGAATTCTTCTACGCGGTAACTCCGACCCTTTCGAGCTCACCTCGAGCTTGCATTCCCTTCCCTGTTGGAGGGAAACTTAGTTTTACTCAAAGAATGTAGAGATGAAAGAAAACGATGATAATGCCGTTACAATGCCTGGTGCAAGGAAAAACTGTGATAAAATATGCGGTAAAAGAGAAGAGTTGTTTCGCTACCACGCTATATAAATGCTAGTATTTTTATTTCAGTTTGATCTATCAAGGAAAATGTGCCGCATCAGTATGAAATTCAAAGGAGAATATGAAGCTCACCAGTTACTGGCGACGACGTGTGCCTGACCGCAAAAATATATGAAATTGTAGTAATTTGTTTCATTATTTTTTACATCAAACGCTGTGTATGTTAAAAAAGCGTTCATTTAAGAAACAAGCAGGAAAAAAAAGTAGGTAAAAAGTTCAGGCAAAATTACACATACAATACAGAAACATTTGTATAGATATTTTAGAGTATTGCACAATCCAAACGACTTTACACTTGAAACAAATACGGAATCAAATGCAAAAAATATCAAATAAAGTTTTCGCGTAATATGCACGACATAACACCACATTCAAAATCAGAGAGTAGCATATGGGCAGCAGTTGATGGTTCTGGAAGAAGTGGAAATCTGTAATCCACTAAAGTCGCCTATTCACAGGACCGAAGAGCGCAAGGATAATGTATCTACATGTTTTTTATACTGCAAAGCATTATCCTTGCGCGCACCGGCCACTCGAATATCCGCATTGCAAAACGTCAGACAGTTGGATTGAAGTAATGACTTGAGCAGACATACACATGTGTTCTTTTCTTCCGACTAGTTCACGTTACAGAAATAAACTCGCTAGTTTAATATAGAATAATACATTTATGTTTTGCGAACGGTCCGTAAAAGAATCCATCACAATAATGCAACCACAAAATTTATGTACTCCGATGAATTATCGTTACGCTACAATATTGGTGATAATACAGCGTTATTACCACTAGCATTTTTATTACAATTTGTAGTAGAACATAGTCAGACAAAAGTTTGAAATAAAGAGAAGGAAAAGGTTATTGGTTTACAGAATTAATTTAAAAATGACTGCAAAAAAATTTTAAAATGTAGAAAATTGATCCTTTAAATTGCATTAAACGTGTATGTGGAACATAAAGCTTTCAATTATGAAAAAAGCAGGTAAAAATGGTAGTAAGTTAATAATATATCAATTTTTTAATACACACCATACAGAAACAGATATGTGTTATATATTGCCAGCACAATCCACACCATACTAGACATAAAAAATAATATTTTCTCCCGCACTCGAAATCGAAGAGTTTAAGGATGGAAATAAAGGAAAGGAGAATTTCTTTTTCATGGCTTGTGAATCTTTCAGTACGGTAGACAAGTGAGAAATCACTGCCACCTGTTCATCACGGAGAATTGGTTTAAATGAGAGAAAAGTAGATGAAGGGGAGGAAAGAGAGCAACTTTACTTCCGTAATAATACTTCGGACCGTAGGGGTGTAGGATGGAAGAGAATTCTTCTACGCGGTAACTCCGACCGTTTCGAGCTCACCTCGAGCTTCCATTCTCTTCCCTGTTGGAGGGAAACTTAGTTTTACTCAAAGAATTTAGAGATGAAAGAAAACGATAATAATGCCGTTACAATGCCTGGTGCAAGGAAAAACTGTGATAAAATATACGGTACAAGAGAAGAGTGGTTTCGCTACCACGCTATGTAAGTGCTAGTAATTTTATTTCAGTTTGATCTACCAAGGAAAATGTGCCGCATCAGTCGGAAATTCAAAATAAGGAGAATATGAAGCTCACCACTAACCGGCGACGACTTGTGCCTGACCGCGAAAATGTAAGAAAATGTAGTAATTTGTTTCAATTTTTTTACATTAAACACTGTTTATGTTAAAAAAGCGTTCATTTAAGAAACAAGCAGGAAAAATAAAGTAAGTGAAAAGTGCAGGCAACCTTACACATACAATACAGAAACATTTGTATAGATATTTTAGATTATTGCACAATCCAAACAACTCAACACTTGAAACAAATAAGGAATTCCAATGCAAAAAATATCAAATAAGGTTTCGAGTTATATGCACGAAATAACACCAAAGTCAAAATCCAGATAGTAGCTTATGGGTAGCAGTTGAAGGATCTGGAAGAAGTGAAAATCTGTAATCCACTAAAGTCGCATATTCACTGGACCGAAGAGCGCAAGAATAAAGCAGCTACATGTTTTATATACTGCAAAGCATTATCCTTGCGCGCACCGGCCACACGAATATCCGCGTTGCAAAACGTTAGACAGTTGGATTGAAGTAATGACTTGAGCAGACATACACATGTGTTCTTTTCTTCCGACTAGTTCACGTTACAGAAATGCACTTGCTAGTTTAATATAGAGTAATATCTTTCTGTTTTGATGAACGGTATGTAAAAGAATCCATCACAATAATGAAACCACAAATTTTATGTACTCCAATGGTTACACTACAATATTGGTGATAATACAGCGTTATTACCACTACCATTTTTATTACAATTTGCAGTAGAAGATAGTCAGACAGAAGTTTGAAATAAAGAGAAGGAAAAGGTCATTGGTTTTCCGAATTGATTTAAAACTGACTGCCAAAACATGTTAAAATGTAGAAAATTGATCCTTTAAATTGTATTAAACATGTATGGGGAATAAAAGGCACTCAATTACGAAAAAAGCAGGTAAAAGTGGTAGTATGTTAATCTTATATCCATTTTTTAATACACACCCTACAGAAACAGCTATGTGTTATATATTGCCTGCACAATCCACACCACACTAGACCTAAAAAATAATATTTTCTCCCGCACTAGAAATCGAAGAGTTTAAGGATGCATATAAAGGAAAGGAGAATTTCTTTTTCTTGGGTTGTGTATCTCTCAGTACGGTAGACAAGTGAGAAATCACTGCCTCCTGTTCATCACGGAGAATCGGTTTCAATGAGAGAAAAGTAGACGAAGAGGAGGAAAGAGAGCAACTTTTCTTCCGAACTAATACTTCGGACCGTAGGGGTGTAGGATGGGAGAGAATTCTTCTACGAGGTAACTCCGACCCTTTACAGCTCACCTCGAGCTTCCATTCTCTTCCCTGTTGGAGGGAAACTTAGTTTTACTCAAAGAATTTACAGATGAAAGAAAACGATAATAATGCCGTTACAATGCCTGGTGCAAGGAAAAACTGTGATAAAATATGCGGTAAAAGAGAAGAGTTGTTTCGCTACCACGCTATATAAATGCTAGTATTTTTATTTCAGTTTGATCTACCAAGGAAAATGTGCCGTATCAGTCAGAAATTCAAAATAAGGAGAATATGAAGCTCACCAATTACCGGCGACGACGTGTGCTTGACCCCGAAAATGTATGAAAATGTAATAATTTGTTTCATTATTTTTTACATTAAACGCTGTGTATGTTAAAAAAGCGTTCATTTAAGAAACAAGCAGGAAAAATAAAGTAAGTGAAAAGTGCAGGCAACCTTACACATAGAATACAGAAACATTTGTATGGATATTTTAGTTGATTGCAAAATCCAAACGACTCAACACCTGAAACAAATAAGGAATTCCAATGCATAAAATATCAAATAAAGTTTTCGCGTAATATGCACGACATAATACCAAAGTCAAAATCCAGGGAGTAGCTTTTGGGCAGTATCTTCAGACGCTCCTATTATGGGCAGCAGTTGAAGGATTTGGAAGAAGTGGAAATCTGTTATCCACTAAAGTCGCCTATTCACTGGACCGAAGAGCCCAAGGATAATGCAACTACATGTTTTATATACTGCAAAGCATTATCCTTGCACGCACTGGCCACACGAATATCCGCGTTGCCAAACGTTAGACATTTTGATCGAAGTAATGACTTGAGCAGACATACACATGTGCTTTTTTCTTCCGACTAGTTCACGATACAGAAATGCACTTGTTAGTTTAATATAGAGTAATACCTTTATGTTTTGCGAACGTTCTGTAAAAGAATCCATCACAATAATGCAACCATAATTGTTATGTATTGTATTGCATTATCCTTGTGCGTACAGGACACATGAGTATCCACGTTACAAATAGTTAGGCAACTGTATGGAAGTAAAAACAAAGAAGGAAAGATGACATACACATGGGTGGTTTTTTTCGATCAACCAGTTCACGTTACAGAAAGCATTAACTGTTTATTATACAGTAATTCATTATATTTTCGCGTACGGGCTGAACAAGAATTCATCGCAATATACGGCTGGTACATCAAAAACATTTTCGAAAGTAAAGATTAAAATCCCATAAAGTTCTCCAACCGCTGCCTTGGTTGATGCAGGGAGAATTACTATTTAAGCTATTTTGACATTAATTAGCGTTGAGTTAACTGTCTACATGACTGTCCATCGTAGTAAAAATGTAAATTGTTGAAAGATGATCGACGGAAATGGAGAGCAAAGATTCCGTCTGGCGCCATGAGTCATAGGTAATGGTGCAATATACCCCTAAGCATATTCTACGCGTGTAATGTCCACGACCTGTTCTCCGAATAATTTTAACTACAGTTATTTGTTAAAATATATAATGCATGTATCGCTCCACAGACATTTCGTTAACGACGTAGATGTTAGAAACATAATTAAGATACTTGAGCACTAGAGGAAAGCAAGAAAGTCAGAACAAAACATAACATTTTTCACTCTTTGTGCGTCGAAATAACTCAAATACTATGTCTTCATAATGTCCAGTGAATATGAAACATGAAAAAAATTCCGTTCAAAAGAAAGGACACTCGTTTCGCCATATCATTAAAAACTCCGACTATTTACAATTATGAATAGAATCAAACATGAAAACTGCGCCGCATTAGACATAAGTAAAAAGCAATAATAATAAAAAGCATTCTGGTTACTGGCTATGATGTGTTTCTGACCAAGAAAGCATGTGCTAATGCGGTAATCTGTATCAAGTAGTAAATGTATGATACATTCAAATCAACTTCACGTCCTGCAGAAACAACTTAGAATTTTTGTTTCTGGCATATCCCAAACGACACTACACCTAAAAAATAGGTAGGCAGAAAAGTCATAATAATCTTAGGTATGCAGTATACAATCCAGAACGTCTGTTTGTTTTCCATTTCACACTAGAAAAATCGTAATAAACAGTTTTTTATACAATAAAGTTTTCGCGCAGTACGTAAGGCCTAACACTAATGTCAAAATCCAGAGAGAGACTTTTGTGCATCAGTTGATTGTTGGAAGGAGTGAAAAGCAGTAATCCCCTTAAGTCATCTGTTCACTGGTCTGATGTGCACATCGATAATGCAAAACAAGTGTTATGAACTGTAGTGCATTATCCATGCGCGCACAAGCCACACGATTATGCGTGTAGCAAAAAGTTAGGCAATTGGATTGAGGTGAAGACTTGAGGTGACATACACATGGGTCACACACCCCTGAGGTGGCTTGCAGGGTATTATGTAGATGTAGATTGGTTGTTTTCTCGTTCGACCAGTTCGCGTAAAAAAAACGGACTCACTAGTTTAATACACAGTAAGTCATTATTTTTACGCGCACGGTCAATACAAAAATCCATCATAATAAACGTGATGGTGCTTCAGGAAAACTGTAGAAAGTAAAAAAGAAATTGCCTTTAAAGTCCTACATCCTGTTATTGAGGAAACCGGGACTAGCCACGGTAGTAACCTTCACGGAGTCACCCGCAAGTGCACATAAGTGCGATATCGTGCGATCCGGGATCGAATCCCGGTCAAGGAGTATGATTTTTCTCCTGTGTAATATCGCACCTACATCCTGGTTGATGCAGGAAGAATTATTTTGTAAGCAATGGAGTAATTAATTAACGTTAAGACAACCTTATGTTTCACAAATTTTATGTACTCCAATGAATTATCGTAACACTACATTATTGGTGATAATACAGCGTTATTACCACTACCATTTTTATTACAATTTGTAGTAGAACATAGTCAGACAAAAGTTTGAAATAAAGAGAACTAAAAGGTTATTGGTTTTCAGAATTGATTAAAAAATGACTGCAAAAACATGTTAAAATGTAGAAAATTGATCCTTTAAATTGCATTAAACATGTATGGGGAACAAAAGGCACTCAATTATGAAAAAAGCAGGTAAAAGTGGTAGTATGTTAATCTTATATCCATTTTTTAATACACACCCTACAGAAACAGCTATGTGTTATATAATGCCTGCACAATCCACACCACACTAGACTTAAAAAATAATATTTTCTCCCGCACTCGAAATCGAAAAGTTTAAGGATGGATATAAAGGAAAGGAGAATTTCTTTTTCTTGGGTTGTGAATCTCTCAGTACGGTAGACAAGTGAGAAATCACTGCCACCTGTTCTTCACGGAGAATCGGTTTAAATGAGAGAAAAGAAGATGAAGGGGAGGAAAGAGAGCAACTTTTCTTCCGAAATAATACTTCGGACCGTAGGGGTGTAGGATGGGAGAGAATTCTTCTACGCGGTAACTCCGACCCTTTCGAGCTCACCTCGAGCTTCCATTCTCTTCCCTGTTGGAGGGAAACTTAGTTTTACTCAAAGAATGTAGAGATGAAAGAAAACGATAATAATGCCGCAACAATGCCTGGTGCAAGGAAAAACTGTGATAAAATATGCGGTAAAAGAGAAGAGTTGTTTCGCTACCACGCTTTATAAATGCTAGTATTTTTATTTCAGTTTGATCTACCAAGGAAAATGTGCCGCATCAGTCAGAAATTCAAAATAAGGAGAATGTGAAGCTCACCAGTTACCGGCGACGACGTGTGCCTGACCGCAAAAATATATGAAATTGTAGTAATTTGTTTCATTATTTTTTACATCAAACGCTGTGTATGTTAAAAAAGCGTTCATTTAAGAAACAAGCAGGAAAAAAAAGTAGGTAAAAAGTGCAGGCAAAATTACACATACAATACAGAAACATTTGTATAGATATTTTAGATAATTGCACAATCCAAACGACTTTACACTTGAAACAAATACGGAATTCAAATGGAAAAAATATCAAATAAAGTTTTCGCGTAATATGAACGACATAACACCACATTCAAAATCAGAGAGTAGCTTATGGGCAGCATCTTCAGACGCTCCTATTATGGGCAGCAGTTGAAGGTTCTGGATGAAGTGGAAATCTGTAATCCACTAAAGTCGCCTATTCACAGGACCGAAGAGCGCAAGGATAATGTATCTACATGTTTTTTATACTGCAAAGCATTATCCTTGCGCGCACCGGCCACTCGAATATCCGCATTGCAAAACGTCAGACAGTTGGATTGAAGTAATGACTTGAGCAGACATACACATGTGTTCTTTTCTTCCGACTAGTTCACGTTACAGAAATAAACTCGCTAGTTTAATATAGAATAATACATTTATGTTTTGCGAACGGTCCGTAAAAGAATCCATCACAATAATGCAACCACATATTTTATGTACTCCAATGAATTATCGTTACGCTACAATATTGGTGATATTACAGCGTTATTACCACTACCATATTTATTACAATTTGCAGTAGAACATAGTCAGACAGAAGTTTGAAATAAAGAGAAGGAAAAGGTTATTGGTTTACAGAATTAATTTAAAAATGACTGCAAAAAAATTTAAAAATGTAGAAAATTGATCCTTTAAATTGCATTAAACGTGTATGTGGAACATAAGGCTTTCAATTATGAAAAAAGCAGGTAAAAATGGTAGTAAGTTAATAATATATCAATTTTTTAATACACACCCTACAGAAACAGATATGTGTTATATATTGCCAGCACAATCCACACCACACTAGACATAAAAAATAATATTTTCTCCCACACTCGAAATCGAAGAGTTTAAGGATGAAATAAAGGAAAGGAGAATTTCTTTTTCTTGGGTTGTGAATCTCTCAGTACGGTAGACAGGTGAGAAATCACTGCCTCCTGTTCTTCACGGAGAATCGGGTTAAATGAGAGAAAAGAAGATGAAGGGGAGGAAAGAGAGCAAATTATCTTCCGAACTAATACTTCGGACCGTAGGGGTGTAGGATGGGAGAGAATTCTTCTACGAGGTAACTCCGACCCTTTCGAGCTCACCTCGAGCTTCCATTTTCTTCCCTGTTGGAGGGAAACTTAGTTTTACTCAAAGAATGTACAGATGAAAGAAAACGATAATAATGCCGTTACAATGCCTGGTGCAAAGAAAAACTTTGATAAAATGTACGGTACAAGAAAAGAGTGGTTTCGCTACCACGCTATATAAATGCCAGTATTTTTATTTCAGTTTGATCTACCAAGGAAAATGTGCCGCTTCAGTCGGAAATTCAAAATAAGGAGAATATGAAGCTCACCACTTACCGGTGACGACTTGTGCCTGACCGCGAAAATGTAAGAAAATGTAGTAATTTGTTTCAATTTTTTTTCATTAAACGCTGTTTATGTTAAAAAAGCGTTCATTTAAGAAACAAGCAGGAAAAATAAAGTAAGTGAAAAGTGCAGGCAACCTTACACATACAATACAGAAACATTTGTATAGATATTTTAGATTATTGCACAATCCAAAAGACTCAACACTTGAAACAAATACGGAATTCAAATGCAAAAAATATAAAATAAAGTTTTCGCGTAATATGCACGACATAACACCAAAGTCAAAATTCAGAGAGTAGCTTATGGTCAGCTGTTGATGGATCTGGAAGAAGTGAAAATCTGTAATCCACTAAAGTCGCATATTCACTGGACCGAAGAGCGCAAGAATAAAGCAGCTACATGTTTTATATACTGCAAAGCATTATCCTTGCGCGCACCGGCCACACGAATATCCGCGTTGCAAAACGTTAGACAGTTGGATTGAAGTAATGACTTGAGCAGACATACACATGTGTTCTTTTCTTCCGACTAGTTCACGTTACAGAAATGCACTTGCTAGTTTAATATAAAGTAATATCTTTCTGTTTTGATGAACGGTGTGTAAAACAATCCATCACAATAATGCAACCACAAATTTTATGTACTTATTGCCTTATCCTTGTGCGTACAGGCCACATGAGTATCCGCGTTACAAATAGTTAGGCAACTGTACGGAAGTAAAGACAAAGAAAGAAAGATGACATACACATGGGTTGTTTTTTTCGTTCAACCAGTTCACGTTACAAAAATGCATCACTTGTTCACCATACAGTAATCCATTATATTTTTGTGTACGGGCTGAACAAGAAATCATCGCAATATACGGCTGGTACATCAAAAATATTTTCGAAAGTAAAGATTAAAATCCCATAAAATTCTCCAACCGCTGCCTTGGTTGATGCAGGGAGAATTACTATTTAAGCTATTTTGACATTAATTATCGTTGAGTTAACTGTCCACATGACTTTCCATCGTAGTAAAAATGTAAATTGTTGAAAGATGATCGACGGAAATGGAGAGCAAAGATTCCGTCTGGCGCCATGAGTCATAGGTAATGGTGCAATATGCACTTAGCATCTTCTACGCGTGTAATGTCCACGACCTGTTCTCCGAATAATTTTAACTACAGTTATTTGTTAAAAAATATAATGCATGTATCGCTCCACAGACATTTCGGTAACGACGTAGATGTGAGAAACATATTTAAGATACTTGAGCACTAGAGGAAAGCAAGAAAGTCAGAACAAAAAATAACATTTTTCACTTTTTGTGCGTCGAAATAACTCAAATACTATGTCTTCATAATGTCCAGTGAATATGAAACATGAAAAAAATTCCGTACAAAAGAAAGGACACTCGTTTCGCCATAACATTTAAAACTCCGACTATTTACAATTATGAATAGAATCAAACAAGAAAACTGCGCGGCATTAGACATAAGTAAAAAGCAATAATAATAAAAAGCATTCTGGTTACTGGCTATGATGTGTTTCTGACCAAGAAAGTATGTGCTAATGCGGTAATCTGTATCAAGTAGTAAAAACATTCAAATCAACTTCACATCCTGCAGAAACAACTTAGAATTTTTGTTTCTCGCATAATCCAAACGACACTACACCTAAAAAATAGGTAGGTAGAAAAGTCATAATAATCTTAGGTATGCTGTATACAATCCAGAACGCCTAATCGTTTTCCAGTTCACACTATAAAAATCCGAATAAACAGTATTTTATACAATAAAATTTCACGCTGTACGTAAGGCCAAACACTAAAGTCAAAATCCAGAGAGAGACTTTTGTGCAGCAGTTGATTGTTGGAAGGAGTGAAAAGCAGTAATCCCCTTAAGTCGTGTATTTACTGGTCTGATGTGCACAACGATAATGCAAAACAAGTGTTATGCACTGTAGTGCATTATCTTTGCGCGCACAAGCCACACGAATATGCGTGTAGCAAAAAGTTAGGCAATTGGATTGAGGTGAAGACTTGAGGTGACATACACATGGGTCACACACCCCTGAGGTGGCTTGCAGGGTATTATGTAGATGTAGATTGGTTGTTTTCTCGTTCGACCAGTTCGCGTAAAAAAAACGGACTCACTAGTTTAATACACAGTAAGGCATTATTTTTACGCGCACGGTCAATACAAAAATCCATCACAATGAACGTGCTGGTGCTTCAGGAAAATTGTAGAAAGTAAAAATTAAATTGCCATTAAAGACCTACATCCTGTTATTGAGGAAACCGGGACTAGCCACGGTAGTAACCTTCACGGAGTCACCCGCAAGTGCACATAAGTGCGATATCGAGCGATCCGGGTTCGAATCTCGGTCAAGGTGAATGATTTTTCTCCTGTGGAATTACGCTCCTACATCCTGGTTGATGCTGGAAGAATTATTTTGTAAGCAATGGAGTAATTAATTAACGTTAAGTCAACCTTATGTTTCATCCATATCATGACGTTCCATCTTTGTAAATATGTAAATTGTGGAAAGATGATATACAGAAATGGAGCGGAAGGAGTAGAGTTTGGTCCTCGCCTAATTTTATTACAATTATCAGTTTTATCTAACATGAAAACAGCACCGCTTCAGGTTGTAGTATGAAGCAGTAGTAATAAAAATTTAAGTGATTCTAGTGAAGTAAGAAATCTAAGTTACTTGTAATTACGTGTTTCTGACCGGTAATACATGTGGAAATGCAGTATCATGTTTCAATATTTATATACATTATACATTGTGTCCGCGAGTAAAAGGAACTCAATTTCTAAATAAGCAGGTAAAAAAAGAAGTTAGTTGTTGATATGGTGAAATGACACATACAAAACAAAAACATATCCTCCAGAAACAGTTAAAAGTTTTGGTTGCTCGCATAATCCGCACGACACTACACCGAAAAAACAGGCAGGTACAACGATAATATTGTGGATAATGCACTCTTATATCAACTACGCCTGTTTTTTTTTGCAAATCACACTACATAATTGCAAAGCTACTATTATAAAAAGTTAGGTTACCGCATAATACGCTCGCCTTAACACCGAATTTATAATCTATACAGTTGCTTTATGGCAGCAGTTGATTAATGAAAGGAGTGGAAAACAGTAATCCACAGTTGAGAAAACTGTCCACTTGACGTTCCATCGTAATTAAAATATAAATTGTTGACAGATGATCGACCGAAATGGAGAGCAAGGGGTCAAATTTTGGTCTCCGAATCGATGGTCCTGTTGCGGCATGAAACGCAGGTGCTGTTACAATATACTCAGAAGCCTATTCTAATATACTATGGTCCACGCCATGCGTTCCGAATAAATTGAAACTAGAGTTATTTGTTAAAATAAATAATGCTGCATCGCTCCACAGCAAAATCGTTCGCCACGTAGATTTCAAATACATCATTTAGATCTATGAGCTCGAGACGAAAGCAAAAAAGTCAAAACAGTTGGAAAACCTTTTTCACTCTGTGTTGTGCGTCGAAAGAACACGAGTAATATTTTATTACAATTTCTGGTTCGAGGAGGAAGATAAAAATAATTTGATAGAAGAGAAACGACAGTGGTTTCGTAACCAACTTTATTAACCTTAGAATTTTACTCTTAACGTTGTGCGTCGCCAGATCACGATAACATTTCCATGACAATCTCAAGTGCAGAGAGAAAAATGGAATAGATATCGGTGGAAGAGAAATGACAGTGGTTTCGAGTCCCCGCTTAATTACCTCAACCATTTTCTTAACAATTTACAATTGAAAACTTACACAGTAATCAGCGCCACTTCAGAATAAATTGTAGACAAAGAGAAGAATAAGGTTAATGGTTACCGGAAACGATGTGGAACTGGCCGCAAAACTTGTAATAAATATTAAAACATGTGTAACGTGTTTCAATATTTATTATTATAAACGCTGCGTATATGTGAAGCACACAGTTATGACATAAAATTAAAAAAAATAATAGCAAGTGTATCAAATATCCTTAAAAATACATACCCTTCAAAAGTGGCTGTGTGTATAAGTTGCTCGCATAATACACATTACAGAACACCTAAGAAAAAAACTTTCCCCCGCACTCGGAAGGGAATAGTTAGAGGAAGGAAATGTAGGAAAACAAGGATTTTCTTTTCTTTGGGTAGTGATTCTCTCAGTAAGGTAGACAAGTGAGTAATCGCTGTCACCTGGTCATCACGGAGAATCGGGGTAAGGGAAAGAATTGGAGATGAGGGGTTCGAAAGGAATCCTAATTCTTGAGCGACCTAATACTTTGGTTTGTATAAGATAAAGAGTGAGAGTTATTGTTTCCTCCGAACCTTTTGAGCTCACTTAGAGCTTCCTGTACCACAAAGCGAGGTGATAGCGCTGCATCAGATAGAAGTTCGAAGCAAGGGGAATATTATGCATACTGGTTGCCACCAAAGACGTGAACTGACCGCGAAAACACGTGGACCTGTACCTGTACATATCAATATTTAAACAACAACATTTTAATCTGTGTATGTGAGAAAAAGGTACTCAGATATGAAACGGAAAAAAATTGTAATAAACGTATGATAAATAAAAATTAAATACACCCATTACAAGATGAGCTGAATTTATTTGTTGCTCGCGTAATCAATATACTACACCTAAAATTATTTGGTCAAGAAAATGCTAAAATTCAAAAATAAGCAAATTTACATCCAGAACGTATTTACATTTTTCCAGTTCACAGTTATGAAAAGGAAAGAATAACAAGTATTTTATACAAATACATATTCACGTATCACGCACGACCTTACGATTATGTCAAAATCCAAAAAGATGCTCTTTTGATTTTTGGAAGGAGTAAAGTGTTGAAGGAAAAAGAAATGATTTAAAGCAAGACTTTCGCTTTATTATTCTCAGTACGGTAGATAAGTGAGAAACCGCTGCCACTTGGTCATCACGAAGAATCGGGAAAAGGGAAAGGTTGGGAGATGAAGAGGAAGAATGGAATCCAAATTCATTTTCGACCTAATACTTTGGTTCGTAGGAGAGAGAGATGGGGAGAGAGAATTCGTTTACATGGTGACTACGAAAATATTGTGCTCACTACGAGCCTCCTCTCATAACACAACGAGATAAAATCGCCGCATCAGACAGTAAATAAAAGCAAAAAAATAATAAGCTTAATGGTTACAGGCAACGAAGTCTGACTGACCGCGTAAATACGTTGAAATGCAGGTACCTCTTTCACAATTATAAAAAAATTTATATCTGTGTATGCGGGAAAAAATTACCAATTTACGAAATAAGCAGGAAATGAATGCTAGTAAATGTATGAACCATTTACATTAAATACACACTCTACAGAAACAGCTGAATGTTTTCGTCGCTTGCATAATCCATACGAAATAGCTTCTACAAAATAACCTGGCAGGAATACGCTAAATTTCAGAAAAATATTAATATAAAATTTTACACGTCTGTCCGTTTTTCAAGTTCTCACCAAAAATATTGATGACGCACAATATTGATATGTATTCACGTGGCACGCACAACCTAAAACATTTGTGAAAATCCAAACAATTCCAATTTGGCAGCAGTTGATTTCTGGCAGGAGTGAACAGCGGTAATCCCATAATGTCGCATATTCACTGGTCTATGTACGCAACCAAAACATAATCAATAGTTTCATATACTGCAATGCGTTCTCGTTGCGCGCACAGGCCACACGAATATCAGCGTTGTACAAATATTGGCAGTAAGATTGAGCTGAAGAATTGAACCGAGATGCACTTGGGTTGTTTGTTGGTTAGACCAGTTCACGTGACAAAATGAATTAACCAGCTTAATATACAGTTCTTCATTATTGTTACGTTTTCGGTCAAAACGAGAATCCATCGCAGAAAAATCGCAGGTAAATCAACTTGATTGTAGAAAGTGAAGAGAAAATTTCGTTTTTAGTCCTCTATCCGCTGCCGTAGTTGTGCAGGAAAAAATACGCCATGCACAAGAAAGTAATGCATTATCGTTGAGAGAACATTCCACATGAAGTATTTCATTCATTCAAGTATTCTACCAGCTAATTGGTAGGTTCTTGGACAGTCCCCATTTTGTATCCCAACCTAATAGAAATTGTCTCGCATTCCCTCCTAAGGATGGCCCGTTATTAGATCCCTCTTCAATTCTTCATATCTTCTACCTCCTCTTATTTCGTCCAGAATTCCTATCCTCTTCCTTCCTCTCCCACGCTTCCCCAGTGTTCTCCCCTCCATAACTCTCTTCAACATGCCCTCTCCTCTCAAAACCTCCTCCATCCATCTCTTCTGCCTTCTCCGAACCTCTGCCACAAGCTTCCTCTCCTCTCCGACCATATCCAATACCTCCTCGTTCGTCTTTCTCGCCATCCAGCTAACCTTCTCCATCCTTCTCCAAACCCACATCTCAAACGCCTTAAGCCTACGCACATCCTCCCTTCGCAATGACCAAGTTTCCGACCCATATAATTGTAGTAAAAATATAGGTGGTTGAAAGACGATTGACTGGAACGTACACCCACAAAGATGAAAGAGCATAAACATTACTATCACCTGTATACTATACTATCACCTGTTTCCTTTTTGGACGTCTTTCCGCTGGTCCGATTGACGCAAAGAAATTGCTTTCACTAGTGTAAAATACAGCGAAGCAACTTCCTTGCGCGCTCGGTCCACAGATATTTTCACAGTTGAAAAAATGTATGCTGCAATTCTAAACCATCTCATTCATGCTCATTTTGCTGCATGCACTGATTTCAAGTGCATTGCTTTACATGTATTTGTTTTTCTTGCTCTTTCGCTCCATTCATGCCCACCCTTCCGTTCCTGCTCCATTCCGCGCTACTCCTATGAAGTTCGTTAAGCTCCATTCTAGGTATTCCCTATAACTTGAGCGTTTTCCGTTTGAATCCACGGTGACGTTTTTGCAGCCCAGATAAGAAACAAGTTGTATTATTAAATTTTTTCCAATAATAAGAGCTCTATTAATAGCAAAAAATTAATGTATGAATAAGAGATATATATGAAAACATTAGTTATATTGGAGGCAAGTCAAACGAAAAATTTGTAGCCGAAGATGTAGAGAAAACAAGTCAAATATATGGTGCGCAGTGAACAATGTTTTTTGCTTCGAGAATGGTCCACGAGACATTACAAATCAAAATGAATCGTAGTTATTTAAGTGTGATAGGCAGAAATTCTTTTCATATATATTTTTAAAGATCCAGAATCATTTCGGATTCTGGAAACCCGAAATTCGGATTCGGAAACCCGAAATTCTGAACCAAAATCAATATACTAGTCCAATACACAGTTTTTTATTAAACATTTCGCACGCGGCCTACACGTTTTCCACCGTTGAATTATGTTCAATGATTCAATACTGAATCGTATTAGTGGACTGCAGGAAAATTTTCGGACGTAGATTTTGCTGGTGGTACTCGCAGTAACAGAATATAAATTTGTATACAATTTATTATATTAGGACACGCTGTACATGAACATGCTCATTTGAGTTACTTTGCTTAGACCTTTAAATCAGTATTTACCAGATATACAGTAAAGAGTGCAAACCTGTTGAGTAAACATATAAAACAGGAATACCTAACTATATTATGCAACAACACATCATCAAGCAACCATAAAAAATACCTCGCTACAAACAGTTTCCTTACGAAATATTTATATAATCTTAGTATATTACTCATCCAAGAGACATTACAGACGCTGATTAAACAATATATTAAGCCAATTACATTTTAAAAACGTAATTTGCTCCATCAAGTCAACATAACTATAATTCACAAATTATTACATAATTTTATGTCGATTAATAGCATTTTAGGCGTTTATTCAAAACTTCAAAAGTTCTGTTACTCAGTTAGATCTGGTCATATCATTTAGTTTTGAAAAAGCTAAATGACAATTTTTTTGTCAGAGATTTGGCGAGAGTTTCAATATTTTTATAAAGTAACCTAAAATGACTTTATAAAATTTAAACGAATTAGGGTGTTGAAATATTTGGATTTGATTGGAAGAATAAGATAAGGTTTGGGAGTTTTACATTGAGCATTTCAAGCAGGAAATATGAGTTTTCTCAATCGTACAGTTTGTATTAATGCAAAACGAAAACCTTTGCATCGACAAGATTTTATTAATACAAAAAATAATGTTCCCCGAAGTAAAGTCTTGTGTTTTCCCGGCGTATAGCGTCATGGAAGGTTATTCGGGTTTGCCACCGGGTCACTTTTCTCATTGCTGCCGACGTTTCGGATCTCGAGTCGAGATCCATCCCTGATCAGCCCTGAGGATGAGGAAACGTCGGCAGCAATGAGAGAAGTGACCAGGTGGTAAACCCGAATAATCTTCCAATATTCCCCGATATTGTACCTTAACTACCTTTGTTGTTTGATGCATGACCTCTAATTAATATTCAAAATAAGATTTTGGAATTAGTTGTTCAACGCAGAGTCAAATTCACATTTCAGCGTAGAGAAAGTGATGTGGTTATAACTGGATCGGCAGAAGTGGAGAGCATGAACCCCTTTCGGACATATTTCAGCTGGCCCGGTCGTCGCAAGGAAATTTCTTTCATGCTCATTAACTCTTATCGTTATGTGACGAATTAAGACGATATCAATACCTTTAAAAAGACAGATGAAGGATGATGATGAAAAAACTAAGTCTTTGATGATGAACCCTGGTTCTGCTTACAAAAACAGCTTCTGTAAAAAAGATTATTGGTCACTGGCCAAGAAATTAATAGCAGGATTCAGCCAGGGATGCATTTCCGCCGGACCAAGATCAAAACAAAGCCTACCTCACTAGTAAAATACACAGTAATGTAGTATTTGTTTTGTTCCGGGGCCACACGATACCAGTTGTAAATATCCAAGGAAGATATTGCTTCTTACAGGATGTGGTCAGCGATTAATATTTCGAGTGGTGTAATGGCGATTTGTTTAGGCGATATGAGAGCGGCAAACCATTCCTTGAGATCAGTTCTGTTAAAGAAAATGTTAATGCATCTTCGGAAAAAGTAGGAAGAAGGAAATAGGGAATTGGAGACCATAAACTACACAGGAAGTCCTGGAACAAAAAAATGGATAATAGATACAAATAAGTCCTGCGGTATAATAATACGATGACGATGGATAAATAATCGATGGATGGATAATGGCCTGAATAATAGGTGTGATGGACATTTACCTAAGAGATATGAACGTTTAGAACAATTATTATTTCTACTCATGTATCGAGATTTCTAACCAGAATATCTACCGGAAGATAGAATAGTACAAAATTATTATTAATGTTGTAGGAAGTAAATATTCTCCAGAACATGACAGACACATATTTGAATTTAATAGACAAATATATAATGTTACATGATAGACAAAATAATGATACCTTATGTTTTAATACATATAAGCATTGCTCGTTTTAGTATCACGCAAAATAAAATTAAAATAACGAAGCAATGTTTAAATTCATACATCTAGAACAAATTTGCCTGTTTTGTTCAGAAAGGATTTGGAACAGATATATTAAAAAGATATACCACAGCAGAAATATACCAAGAATAACTAATAGACATATTTTTTAATAAATTAAACAGATTCAGGCGAGATATCGTGGAAGTTCTTCATAATATAAGATTAACAATTACACTTTTCCAAAAATTGCTTTAATACGTACAACGAGTTTCGACTCACAGAGCCATCATCTTGTCTTCACCTGATGATGGCTCTGTGAGCCGAATAGCGTTGTACGTATTAAAGCAATTTGTGGAGAAGTGCAATTGTTTCCCTTATATTGTATTTGACATATTTCTCATTCATTACCATTTGAAGCTGCAAATTACTAAAACTACACCCATTTATGGAACAACTAGAAAAATTATAGAATTATGTTAGGCATGCGAAAATCACAAAAAACATAGCATGGATTGAGTAATTATAATTTTAGACTATTATCATGTATTTATATATTTTCCTTAAGTGATTTTTGAAAGGTGTATTTCTTTTTCTCAGGAATAGGGTTCCTCACTGAGCGCCTGGTGACATGAAATGACACCATGTCACCACATTAATGTCTCATAATTCTTTGTATCGATACTTTTAATGTGTTACTCTAAGTAACATGGTGATATAAATATTCTGGTGTAGAATTTTTTAATAATTTACGAATGAAAATATGCAAATAATGCTCTTGTATTTGATTTTCTACCATCGTATCACGTTATAAAACGCGATTACATGATTTCCAAGGGGTACCTACGTGAAAAACGGAATTCCGGCATTTTGCAACCTTTGAAGTTTCAAAACTAAATTCTTTTGACGAATTTGTGGATACACCTGAGCAATGGGGCTTGATAAGGGCAATAACAAGTTTCTTTGTGCAGTAGGGGTCAGTTCCTAAATTGTTTTAACTGATGCAGAGCTTTTTGAACTTTCTTTGAGGCTAATTTAACATTTCCAATCCAAGTTGAAGTACTGTTCAGTTTTCATTTATAAAATGTTTATATTTTTTATAATGTTCATATTTGTGTCACCAATTATTATTGATCGTGTTTAATGTGCATAATTTTAAATTGATTATTAGCTAGCCATGAGAAAACAGAAATTATATCTTTAATTACATTTTTATTGGTTTCCGAAAAAATCAAACTAATGGGAGTCTAAATAAATACAGGATCATCAGTGTATAGATGAACGCTGGAATAAGAGATTGAAGAATTCCTGAATGAATACTAATTCGGTTTCAGGGAAAGTAGGGACACAAGGAGCCGTTATAACTTTGAGATTTTGATGGAGTAGACGATTTAAAAAAAACAGTCAACATATACTTTCTTCATTGATCTATGGAAAGCATTTTAAAATGTGGATTGGAATATAATGTTGGAATAGAATAGAATTGGAATAGAATCTGACTAAACTGAAGAATAAAGGAGTGGCACATGATAAAAGAGTAATGAACAAGCCATGTAAAGAAAGGCCTGCACTAATGAAATCTGGAGGAAATGCAGAAATGCATTGTTGTTATTTATTGCGCCAAGGAGAAGAGTGGAATGAATGATTTTCGAGTGCATTTGAATTGGCTTATGAGAGGAAATTAAAGCTAAGAATGGTTCATTACTGTGCTCAAAGTTGACTTAATGTCTTGATAGAATGTTATTTGGCATTCATGCGTTAATTCCTCACTCTACGAGTGCAATTGCTTATAGGTACGCGGTTTAACGTTTGAGGCTTCATTTTGTGGAACAACGAGATAGGAAATAAAACGTCCCTTTGTACATTCCACATACAAACTTTAAGGACTGGCCACAATCACATTATATCAACCATGGTTTCGACATGTAAATGTCATTATCAAGGTTATGATAATGACATTTACATATCGAAACCATGGTCGATATAAAGTGTGTGACCAGTCAATAAAGTTTGTGTGTGGAATGTACAAAGCGACGTTTTATTTCCAATGCTTGTAGGTAGTTTTCGGGGTACCACTCCCCGCCCTTTTAGTCGCCTCTTACGACAAGCAGGGATGCTGCGGAAGAATTCTATTTCCCCCCTTCCGCAGGGGTACTCTGCTAGGTGATCGCCTTGGCCATCCGTTTTAAGAAGTGTGAATTACGAACCTAAGACTGAGACGTACAATCTGAAAAATTTTAAACTAGCAGGACCCTTTCCAAATATATCCTAGCCCGCCGACTGATCAACAAATGATTTCATAAAAGTAACATTCTTCGCATAATACCGTCAAAATATTCAAAGGAACAAAATGTTAGTTTTCCACCATTTAAGTATTCCAATGGGTTTAGAGACCACATGTGCAACTTCAGAGAAGGAATACACCTTTTGTCTTGTCACCGGACTGTAAACTTCGTCACAACTCACCTAGGCTTTGTCACCTTAATGTTTTTTTAAGTTTTAAAAGACAATTTTATTGGAAGCACACATTGACCCACGTTAAAATAAAAAAAATCGTCATCGCCTAATCGTGAATGTCTAATATTATAAAATATTTAATCAATATGCACACTTAATTATGTTGAAAATATGATGTGCACAATTGTTCGGATGTGATCATCCTGTGAAAGACGATGGAATATCTGTACGAACTATCATTTGTGATTATCAGTAGTAAAAAAATAAGTCTTCTTTTTCCTCTCAGCGGAAAAAACCAACCCGAAAAACAGCCGGCTACTAACATTTTTCTGACATTTCAGACTTCTCTTTAAATAATGTAATTTTTGACACATAAGAGGCGCGATGTAAGTATGAAAATAGGGAAGTCTTCTGGATTTATTCAGTTGACTGCGGAAGTGGTGTCTCCTTAGGACACTCAGTGATGTGTGGTCTCAGGGTAGTGTAATCATAGAAAGGGCATGTTTAGTTTAATAAACAAACATGTCCCAATCTGTGATAACCCTAGCACCGAAGATGGAACTTCTGTTGATTTAAAGTTGAAGTTTGCAGTCAGTCCTTGTTGAAAGTTTTGTGAAAGTATGTACCAATTAACTTTGACCAGTATATTCATTTACGAATATAGGATGCAAGGTAGGAGTGGAAATCTTAATAATTCTTTTTTATTGCAGAAATATTTGAGTGTGGAAATCATACCGTTATGTCTGACGTTCTCTTAAGTAACCAGTGGTTCACGCTGGAGGACCAATTGAGTTATTTCAATCACTTACATTCTACGTCTTTCATTCACCCAAAATCGCTTTCCTTAAAATGCGTGGTAACCGATATATGAAGAGTTAAAAGCTAACTTCGGATATGCTCTCTAATATGACTTAGCAATTTTAATTTTTCCTTGCAATTTCCATTCAAATACATCATATATAACGATAACATTATCCTTAGTCTAAAATAAAGTATTAGTAGGCATCATACTCAACAATATATATCGTTAGTAAATCTGGACATTAGGAATTTTTCTACCACCAGATTGTTAACAATTATAATGTGTGGGTGATTCGTTGAATTCAGCGTTCATAAACGGTATTTTTATGTTATTCCAAAAGGATGTTAATGTTTAAGAATGTTGCTTTACAATATACCGTGAGTGTACGCGGGGTGTATGTCCTTGTAATGTTTATTTAATTACTGAACTTAGAACTAAGAAAGTTATATTGGATTAAAATAATGCCCTAGTAGGTATAAGGCTCATATATATATATATATATATATATATATATATATATATATATATATATATATATATATATATATATATATATATCTTCAGTATGTGCGAGTATAACATATTTTCTATCACTGTTTAGGCCGGGACGGACTTGTTTTATTTCCTTCTTCTACTCCTTGTTTTCCCCCAGATTCTTTCTTTTCTGTTTAAACCACCCTCCCTATTCACACTCTCGTCTGCTTACCTTTTTCGCTTCGTTTTTGTTTTGTGTCTACGGCGAGATATCGCAGTAGTTTTTTGACAGTTCATCGAAGTGCTTCGACCAAGGTGGTGTGGTCAGAGAGAACTCATCTGGACATCGGTCTAATTCATGCCAGTGCGCATCAGCTGACGGACACCCTCAAGTAACGGACGGGAGTGAGTGTTTATTCCTTTCCTTACCTCCTTTCTTCCCCCTGTTCTTCCCACTTATTATAATTTTCTTTCCATTATTGATTTCCCCTTTCCTGTCTATACTTTAATTCCAGTACGTATGTGTAGGGTCCACCCCGGTCATTAAAATTAAGAAGTGGCAAGTTTGGGACTAGCGGCCCCGTGTGCGTACAATAGCCATATAACTGACAATTACAATAAATCGGTAAAATGTTTGACTCAGAGTCCTTGAAATAAAGAAACACTGAAATATCAGTAATTTCTTCCAATTATTTATTGCATTCGGGCGTTATGGGCTTTGTGTGAACCTTTCCATTTAAATGACTAAAAAATATTCCTGGTTAAGCCAAAAAATATAACCCAAAAAACGATCAATTTTGAATAATAGTAGTAAAAAAAAGGCTCTTAATCTCATCAGCGGACCTACCAAGGTCCTCTACTCGAAAAACTGTCGGGGACTAATATTATTCTTACATTTCAAACTTCTCTTTGAAATAATGCAATTTTTGACACAAAGAAGGTGCGATGTAAGTTTAAAAATAGGATAGTCTTCTTGATTGTATTAATTAACTGCAGAAGTGATGTCTTCTTTAGAAAACACAATGCTTCGGTCTCAGGGTAGCGTAATCAGAGAAAAGGCATGATTTGTATAATGAACAATCATGTCCCAATCACTGAAAACCCTAGCACCGAAGAAATTATTTCTGGTAATTTAAAGTTGAAGTTTTCAGTCACTAGTTCTTACAAGTTTTGTTAAAAAAAAGTACCATTTATCTTTGACCATTGTATTCATTTACGGATAAAGGATGAAACGATGAAATGGAAATCATAAAGACTACATAAATATTTAGGGATAATTAGAATAAGTGGTAATCAGAACATTTTGCCTGACGTTCTCTTTAATCGCGGATTATATGAGGAAGTGATGTCTTCTTTAGAACACCCAGTGCTTTGATCTCAGGGTAGTGTTTCCAGAGAAAGGGCATGATTAGTTTAATAAACAATCATGTCCCAATCACTGAAAACCCTAGCGCCGTAGAAATTATTTCTGGTGATTTAAAGTTGAAGTTTTCAGTCACTAGTTCTTACAAGTTTTGTTAAAAAAAAGTACCAGTTACCTTTGACCATTGTACTCATTTACGGATAAGAGATGAAACGATGAAGTAGAAATCATAAATACTACATTTATATTGAGGGATTATTAGAATAAGTGATAATCAGAACATTATGCTTGACGTTCTCTTTTTTCGCGGATTAACTTCGGAAGGGAAGTCTTCTTTAGATCACCCAGTGCTTTGGTCTCAGGTTAGCGTAATCAGAGAAAGGGCATGATTAGTTTAATAAACAATCATGTCCCAATCACTGAAAACCATAGCACCGAAGAAATTATTTCTGTTGATTTAAAACTGAAGTTTTAGTCACTAGTTCTTACAAGTTTTGTTAAAAAAAAGTACCAGTTAGCTTTGACTATTGTATTAATTTACGGATAAGGGATGCAACGATGAATTGGAAATCATAGAGACTAGTTTTATATTGCGGGATTATTCGAATTAGTGGAAATCAGACCATTATGCATGATGTTCTCATTTGGTGCGCAGGAGGAGAGATTCAGTTGTTCCAGACATTTACATTCTTCCTTTTTCAATCGCCCAAAATATTTTTCCTTGAATGCGTGGAAACTGACTTATGAAGAGTAAAGAGCGTGTAGCTTCGGATATTTTTCTCATTATAATTTTGCAATTTCAATTTATCCATACTATTTTTATATAACTACATCACATAGAACGAAAACAGTATCCTAAGTCTAAAATAATGCAATGGTAGGCATCATACTCAACAAAATGCATCGTCAGTAGATCTAGGAATGAAGGAATTTTTGTAGCTGCAAATTGTTAAAAATTACACTACAAAAATTACAATCTCTAATCACTCTAGCCCGAGAGAAATTTTTACATGTTTTGTTACAGCATGTAGCAATAAACTATGACCTGCGTATTCATTTTCGAGTATAGGATGAAACTATGAAGTTGAAATCTTAGTATTACTTTTTGTTGTGAGATTAATTGAATTAGTTGAAATCAGTTTGAGTTAGATTATTATTTATGACGTTTTCTGAAGTAACCGGAGGTTCGCGAAGGAGGTCGGATTAAGTTATTCCAACAATTTATATTTGACCTCTTTCAATTGACTAAAATAACTCTCCTTGAATGCGTGGAATCTGATTTTTAAGGAGATAAAAGTTAGCTCTGGGTATTTATTTATTATAATTTTGCTATTGAAATTTTCCATGTAATTTTTTTTTTAAATACAGCGTTTAGACCGAAAACAATATCCTTAATCTAAAATAAACTAATAGATGGCATGAAGCTTAACAATAACAAATACCTAATTCATATAATAGTTGAAAAATTGATCTATTTAAATATGAATTAAAAAGTCTCCTAAATATTCATTTATCAGTGACAACGGATTGAATGCTAGTTACTGGGGGAAGTTGTAAGATTAGTTATCTGCCCCCTTACACCTCCCTTCGGTAGCGCCAGACATCGCTGGGTATCAAGGTCTTCTCCCAAATTATTCATGCATTCTATATTTCCATTTCTTTTAATCAATGATCCAATGCTTGGCACTGATTTTGGGGTGAGGGAAGATGGCAATTTGATATCAAAATCACATTTTCCCAATTTTTGACCACTGTTTGGTTTTGGACCACAAATATTTGGTCACTGCTGATCCGATTCAATATCCACTGCACAATCATGTGTCTGTGTGGACGCTTTCCACAGGCCACGGACGGGACACTATTGGAACTTTGGGATTGCTAGGCTATTTTTGCGTCCCGGTCTCCGTATACGTGTGTGCGTAGTGTGACAGTCGTGCCGCGGGTTTAGCCATGGGTCGTGGGTCTAAAAGAGGTTAGCGGGTTGGGCGCCAGTACGGGAAAGGAAGAAGAGGTAGATTTCCGCCCGTAGCAGGAAAGGGAGAAAGGAACGGTAAAAGAGGAAAAAAGGATAGGAATCCCCTTTCGGGATTAGCAATTCCCTCAGATCGGCAGGCGGATTGATTACTCAATCATACAGGCCCCCATTTTCATCACCGGGTAACTAAAGGAAGGATAGGGAATGAGAAAGAGGGGGTTAGGGAAAGAAAACGAAATGACAGACACATGTGTAATAAAGAAATAGGTTTCATACCATACCATTTCATAGGTATCAAGCATAGCATAAATATTGAAAATAAATAGTAATTTAGAGTACATGAATAGCTAGGAATTAGACTTTGATGCCCGGCGATGTCTGGCGCAACCGAGATAAGGTAAAGGAGGGCAGATTAAATATTCGTATCAACTACATCTGACCTCTTACACCTTCCTTAAGTCACTGGAATTCCATCCGTGGACACTGATAAATGATGAGCTAAGAGATTGATTAGTTTAAATTAAACAATTTCTAAACATACAAAGATAATATAAATTAAGCTTACAGTTCTCTTGCCATGCAAATGCCATTGCTCAATAGTATGCATCTTCAGTATATCTGGGCATAAAAATATGTTTAATATCTAATTCTTGGCAGGCGCAATGCAATGTAGATACGAATGAACAATATTGCGTTTAATTTTACTATATGTATTCCAGGAGGATTGAGATGATTTACAATCATTTCTGTTACACAATATAAATGGCATAAACATGAGGTGAAGGGAGAGGGCAAATGAGTTCTTATCATCACATTTGCCATCCTCCTTCACCTCCCAGTCAGTGCCAAGCATTGCATCGATACTGAAAAAAATAACAATTAACAGTACATTTATAAGTTTGAATATAATTTTGATACCCGGCGTTATGTTTAGAGGTCGCGCACGCGGCTTTTAGTTTCACATGGGGGCTCCCATAAGCGCGCGCCACCCGTTTGAAAAGCCCACGCTTCCGGTTCTCCACGCCGTTCCCCCGCCACTTCTTCCCCACTCCGCTCGAGGTCAAATATCTACGTGTCGAGATGCGTTTCATGACTTCGTCAGAGCAAAATCGTTTGAGGACTTACAACGCTGTGAGCTACCTAATATTTTGACCAAAAACACCAAATATTTCTTCACATCCTTCTCTCAGCTTGGATGTCACTTTCCTGGACCATGATCCAAAAAATTGGAAGTTTTGCGATGCCTTCTTGATTAGTTATGACATTGTTAAGCACATTAGGGTCATTAACAACCTCGTAGAGCGTGGCGTTGCTCTCATCAAGGAGTGTTCTCAGGCTGGATTGACCAAGGATGATAAGCAAATGCAGCGTGTACTCTAAATAGCCTTCAGGGACCGGAAAGTTATGCCAAAGATGACCGAAAAGGCACTCAAAGACTTCAATGCAAATATTTTGTGAGCAAAACGTAATCAAAATTCTCTAAAACAGTGATATTGGAATTTAGTTCTCGTCCCTGCCATGGAGCTTCTTATTTCCATTAAGATAGTAAATATTCAAAATACAAGGTATTGTTCTTTACATACCAGTCTTACCCCTCTCCCAAAGTGGTAACCAATATAAGTTTACATATCAGAGCCTTCGATAGGTGGGGGAAGAATTGTTAGGGGCGGCACGGAGGCCCGGGAGTGCGGGCATTTCAAACGGGCGGCGCGCGCTTATGGGAGCCCCCATGTGAGACTAAAAGCCGCGTGCGCAACCTCTAAATATAACCCGATTTCAGGAAAGTTTTGCGCACCTCATTTTCTCATCAATGCCACCATCTGAGATCCTAAAAACCCATGACTTTCGGACATCGATGCAAAAAGGGACACTCTAGGGGACACTCTAGGGGACCCTTCGGCGGACCCTCCACAATCCCCGGAATATCAACCGGGGGCCGTTTTATTCCTCAACTTCCAGGCCTCTCTTTGGATTAATGGCATAACACAAGCATAATCTTTGCGATGTAAAAATATAAATTAGGAAACATACCATCTGAGAGTCTAATTTAGGTATTTTATATCTCCAATAATGTAAATATCTAGCCTCGCAATCGTATGCTGACACCGCGCTACGTCTGTAGAATTGATGAAATTGTCAAAATAAGAAAGACGCACAGTTATATAGGTCTGTACAAAAAGTTCATTTTTTCTCAGAACAAACCCAAGCTACTATAACATAAAACAAAGCATTATACTTAGGCACTCCGTACAAACAGAGTACCTTTTCTTCCTCTAAGCACATACATTTCCCTACTCTCTCCTTTTACATGGCTTTCTTCGTAAAACATGTTAAGTACACCCATAGTTGAACGTTTGCATACTTACTCATTCTTCGTAAAGAGGCATTTTTGATCAATTAGCCGCTTGAAGACGGCTCTTTTCTATTTTTTCAATAATTGAACAGCTCAGAAAATCACAATGTTATTGTAATATTCACTTCTGCACTAATGGTTTTGTGCCCAAAGTACGGGACTTTCGTTGGAATAATTCAATTACAAACTTATTGAAAGCTTAGTGGTAGGATTATGATAACTGTTGTGGTAGATTTTTTTACCAATTCAGGGAGAAAGGAAAGTGGCTCTAAAATGACACAACCTTTTGATACACAGTTATAGGATTCATACGTAAAATCCTCACTCTACGTCATGTATTTGATTGATTTTAGAAAGATATACCTATGCCATGGAATTTATTTCGAAGTACCAGTCCCCGCCCTT
Organism: Pyrrhosoma nymphula; assembly: GCA_963573305.1. NCBI lineage: Eukaryota > Metazoa > Arthropoda > Insecta > Odonata > Coenagrionidae > Pyrrhosoma > Pyrrhosoma nymphula. Next base: position 94,419,792 of record OY754332.1, on the reverse strand, counting down.
TTGGTCACCTATTCCGTAAAGCAGGGATATGGCGGAAGTACTCAAGATCCCCCCCTCCCGCATGGGTACTTGGCTACATTGTCTTGGTCTTTCCTTTCAAGACATATATCATTACGCTGAACTCAAATATAAAGTGAACTAGCTTTAAAGGTCAACAATGGTAAGACGCTTCCGAAATGCATCTTGGCCCGCAGATTGTCACAAAAATGATGTCAGAGGAAAGATACTTAACTGATAGCCGTTAAATTTTCTGAGGGAAAAAATATTAGTAATACCATCTTTTCTATCGCTTCAACCTATGCGGTGCTGATGCACAGAAGTGATCAGTAGGAGTGCTTCTTTTTTTGTCGAATCGCCGGGCTGGAAACAAAACGGAATGCACTCACTAGTATGACACACAATAATGTACAAATCGTTTTGTTCCCAAGCCAAGCATTTTTCGGGAAAAAAGTCCACGTACTATAAAGCTACTTAAAGCTTGGTCGCTGGCGTCGGATGCTATGTTGTCTGACATTTTTTTTACTTGTTTAATAAAATCTTTAAAAAATATATTTCCTTTACCCAGGATGGTATCGCGAAATCGGTTCCGGTGGATGCTTTAATACTGTTATGTGATCTTTATTCTTGTGGGGTATGATATTTGCTTGGGCTCGGCACAAACGACAAATTCTAAAGCTTTGCTCCAAAATTTGACAATTCATTATATGAAACAAAACATTACCTGGTTAAACAAACATATATTGGCACGCACCGGGCTTCATGATTATTTCTGCCACTCATTATAAAAAAATACAATTGAACGGAGATGAGATTGGCTCAATGTTCATCCAGTTCATTGTTCTTGGATTCCAGGAGGATATGATCGAATAAAAATCAGATCTTTTTGTCCGATGTGCGCTGACACATTCGAGGGCAAGAGAGAGAGAGGACGAATGCGTTTTTCGAATCAATAACATTCGTCCTTTTCCTCGAACCCCAGGTCTCTGCCATTTAATACGTCACCACTAAGAAAAATAAAAAGATAAAGTGCTGGTACGTGTACTGTGCATGAGCCTTCTTTGATTCCAGGAGTAGATGAACGTGTGTTATAATAAGCCCTTTTTGTTTGACGATCGATGGCGCTACATTTGATTGCTAGAAGAGGACAAATGTGTTCTTTGTTCCTTATGCATTTGCCCTCTTCCTCCAGCCAACAGTCATTGTAACCATGCACCACCACTAAAAATTAATAGTTAAAATGCTGGAACGTGTACTCTACATCGTAAACATTTTTCAACGGTCATCCGATTTGGACTTGAAGTGTTTTATATCATATAGGTTATCCTTATTAGTACAGGAAAAAAATTACTGTCCAAAATGTGAGAACCAGCCACACGGGTAATTTCAATATGATATTTAGCCACATCTAATCAATAGACCTTTAAGGAACAGAAATTCAATTAAATATCAAACTTGGTACAAATTGCACTCAAAAACGTAGTGCCAGTTATGGTTTTATCAAAACCTGGAAATGAAAAGCGCTGCAATACGTGATAAATGAAAACGTAAATAAAGACATTTTAGGGTCCAGTTAAACGATCGAAGAAAATCAAGACAAGACAAGTCTTACCTAGGCTCGAAGAAAACATATTGTCGTCATGCAATGTTATCTAGTCCATAGAGAAATGAAATTTGGCTGAAGTTAGAAGGAAATTATCACTTGGAATTTTTTATCGGGATAACATTACCCGTCCTTAAGTCGCTAGAAGAGGACATATGAGTTGATCTTTCTAAGAACTGGGAGTATTTAACGTCCCCTCACCCGTAGGGTTGTTTGGCGAAGTTGTACTGGACCTACATTACAATTATAAGATGTAAAAACTAAACATTTTAATACTAGCAGGACCACTTCTTAGTCTATCCTGTCCCGTAGACTTATCAACAAATGTTTAAAAACAAGCAAAAAATTACATGCTTCACATAATGAACACATTTTTATAGATGGAATTAAAATTATATACTCCAAATTTTCATCTTATCAGCCTTTGAGAAGTTCATGTGCAGAAGCTCTCATGAGTAGTATATTCTGTCTTACCGCCGGACTGGGAACAAAACGAAAATGACTGCTGGTATAATTAACAGTAAGGTCAAAATCGTTTTGTTCCCAGGCCAAACGACTACCGTTTTCTTGTAAACTGCTGGATGTTTAGTCACCGGCATGGGATGTTTTGTTGGCAGTCTTCTATTTCACTTTTGTTAAGTACATCGTTTATGGACTGTGTTGGAGTATTTGTTTCGGTGGTTGCTATATGCTGCCGGTGTGATCTTCATTCTGTGAATGAGAAATCCGCGTACATAAATACCCTTTTTTCTTTGTTTTGCGATGCTTAATTATCTGAAGGCGCAAAAGTTTGGATTTTCTTGTCTTTCGATTGAACAGCCCGAAACAGCATATAACTGAAGAGCAGGAGCATGTCGGAGATGTCTTATTGCGGGCCAGGGTCCAACATGAAAAATACTCAGCTACCTAAGTACACAGTTGGGTCCTACAAGTTTTATTCCTCGGTCACACGACTTTCGCAGGAATAATTCCTCAGGGGTCAGTTTACAATATAATGAATAATAACGAGAAATTAATGAAACTGTTTCAAATATTTGACATAAAGAGGATATGGATATTAAATAATCAATGGGTAGCCACTAAGACATTTTTGGTACAATGCTACCCTTATATAAACCATATAATAGGTAAATAATATAAAAATTAAAGAATAAAAGTTTTTGCGTGTAAAATAAAAAAAATTCATGCTCCAAAAAACTTGTTTTAGAAAAAATCCAATAGGTTCAACGCCAATCCTACAATTATCTTTATTTACAAACAAACTTATGTATATACAAAACATTACATATATATTGGAACGATTTACAATTGAAATACATAAATGAGTACTAATTGTATAAAAGTTACATCACAATACATTTATATATATAAAAAAGAATATTCTATTTTACACAAGTTATATTTATAATGGCTAAATAAAAGTTCACGGTTACTAACATTTAATGCACACAATTTAGCCCATCGCAAAACTTTCATAGATTTTTTCTCATTTTATGCAATAAGAGGGAGTAGACATGTACATATATTTTTTTTCCTTTTTTATAAAGAACCTTAGAAATGTGCAATTCTTGGATTAGGGGATAAAATTTTTGCCGCGTTTAAAAAAAAAAGATGTTTGTAAGTGTTTTCACAGAATAAATTCGGGAGATATTTTTACTGTAGAAAGACCAAGTGTCAAAAATGTGAGAACCAGCCACACGAGTAATTTCAATATGATATTTAGCCACATCTAATCAATAGACCTTTTAGGAACGGAAATTCAATTAAATATCAAACATGGTACAAATTGCACTCAAAAACGTAGTGCCAGTTATGGTTTTATCAAATCCTGGAAATGAAAAGCGCTGCAATACGTGATAAATGAAAACGTAAGATAAAGACATTTGAGGGTCCAGTTAAACGATCGAAGAAAATCAAGACAAGACAAGTCTTATCTAGGCTCGAAGAAAACATAATGTCGTCATGCTATGTTATCTAGTCCATAGAGAAATGAAATTTGGGTGAAGTTAGAAGGAAATTACCACTTGAAATTTTTTATCGGGATAACATTTCCCGTCCTTAAGTCGCTAGAAGAGGACATATGAGTTGATCTTTCTAAGAACTGGGAGTATTTTACGTCCCACAACCCGTAGGGTTGTTTGGCTACGTTAAACTGGACCTACATTTAAATCATAAGAGGTAAAACCTATACATTTTAATATTAGCAGGACCACTTCTTAGTCTATTCTGCCCCGTAGATTTATCAACAAATGTTTAAAAACAAGCAAAAAATTACATGCTACACATAATGAACACATTTTTATAGATGGAATTAAAATTATATACTCCAAATTTTCTTCTTATCAGCCTTTGAGAAGTTCATGTGCAGCAGCTCTCATGAGTAGTATATTCTGTCTTACCGCCGGACTGGGAACAAAACGAAAACGACTGCTGGTATAATTAACAGTAAGGTCAAAATCGTTTTGTTCCCAGGCCAAACGACTATGGACTGTGTTGGAGTATTTGTTTCGGTGGTTGCTATATGCTGCCGGTGTGATCTTCATTCTGTGAATGAGAAATCCGCGTACATAAATACCCTTTTTTCTTTGTTTTGCGATGCTTAATTATCTGAAGGCGCAAAAGTTTGGATTTTCTTGTCTTTCGATTTAACAGCCCGAAACAGCATATAACTGAAGAGCAGGAGCATGTCGGAGATGTCTTATTGCGGGCCAGGGTCCAACATGAAAAATACTCAGTTACCTAAGTATACAGTTGGGTCCTACAAGTTTTATTCCTCGGTCACACGACTTTCGCAGGAATAATTCCTCAGGGGTCAGTTTACAATATAATGAATAATAACGAGAAATTAATGAAACTGTTTCAAATATTTGACATAAAGAGGATATGGATATTAAATAATCAATGGGTAGCCACTAAGACATTTTTGGTACAATGCTACCCTTATTTAAACCATATAATAGGTAACTAATATAAAAATTAAAGAATAAAATTATTTGCGTGTAAAATAAAAAAAATTCATGCTCCAAAAAATTTGTTTTAGAAAAAATCCAATAGGTTCAACGCCAATCCTACAATTATCTTTATTTAGAAACAAACTTATGTATATACAAAACATTACATATATATTGGAACGATTTACAATTGAAATACATAAATGAGTACTAATTGTATAAAAGTTACATCACAATACATTTATATATATAAAAAAGAATATTCTATTTTACACAAGTTATATTTATAATGGCTAAATAAAAGTTCACGGTTACTAACATTTAATGCACACAATTTAGCCCATCGCAAAACTTTCATAGATTTTTTCTCATTTTATGCAATTAGAGGGAGAAGACATGTACATATTTATTTCCTTTTTTATAAAGAACCTTAGAAATGTGCAATTCTTGGATTAGGTGATAAAATTTTTTCCTCGTTTTAAAAAAAAAGATGTTTGTAAGTATTTTCACAGAATAAATTCGGGAGATATTTTTACTGTAGAAAGACCAAGAGTAGTTGAGTTCAAATGCTGGACTATAACCTATATTATATATTTAAATTTGTGCCCAAAGTACAGGACTTTCGTTGGAATAATTCAATTACAAACTTATTGAAAGCTTAGTGGTAGGATTATGATAACTGTTGTGGTAGATTTTTTTACCAATTCAGGGAGAAAGGAAAGTGGCTCTAAGATGACACAACCTTTTGATACACAGTTATAGGATTCATACGTAAAATCCTCACTCTACGTCATGTATTTGATTGGTTTTAGAAAGATATACCTATACCATGGAATTTATTTCGAAGTACCAGTCCCCGCCCTTTTGGTCACCTCTTCCGTAAAGCAGGGATATGGCGGAAGTACTCAAGATCCCCCCCTCCCGCATGGGTACTTGGCTACATTGTCTTGGTCTTTCCGTTCAAGACATATATCATTACGCTGAACTCAAGTATAAAGTGAACCATCTTTAAAGGTCAACAATAGTAAGACGCTTCCGAAATGCATCCTGGCCCGCAGATTGTCACAAAAATGATGTCAGAGGAAAGATACTTAACTGATTGCCGTTAAATCTTCTGAGGGAAAAAATATTAATAATACCATCTTTTCTATCGCTTCAACCTATGCGGTGCTGATGCACAGAAGTGCTCAGTAGGAGTGCTTCTTTTTTGTCGAATCGCCGGGCTGGAAACAAAACGGAATGCACTCACTAGTATGACACACAATAATGTACAAATCGTTTTGTTCCCAGGCCAAGCATTTTTCGGGAAAAAAGTCCACGTACTTAAAGCTACTTGAAGCTTGGTCGCTGGCGTCGGATGCTATGTTGTCTGACATTTTTTTACTTGTTTGATATAATCTTTTAAAAATATATTTCCTTTACCCAGGATGGTATCGCGAAATCGGTTTCGGTGGATGCTTTTTTACTGTTATGTGATCTTTATTCTTGTGGGGTATGATATTTGCTTGGGCTCGGCACAAACGACAAATTCTAAAGCTTTGCTCCACAATTTGACAATTCATTAAATGAAACAAAACATTACCTGATTAAACAAACATATACTGGCACGCACCGGGCTTCATGATTATTTCTGCCACTCATTTAAAAAAAATACAATTGAATGGAGATGAGATTGGCTCAATGTTCATCCACTTCATTGTTCTTGGATTCCAGGAGGATATGATCGAATAAAAATAAGATCTTTTGGTCCGATGTGCGCTGACACATCCGAGGGAAAGAGAGAGAGAGGACGAATGCGTTTTTCGAATCACTAACATTCGTCCTTTTCCTCGAACGCCAGGTCTCTGCCATTTAATACGTCACCACTAAGAAAAATAAAAAGATAAAGTGCTGGTACGTGTACTGTGCATGAGCCTTCTTTGATTCCAGGAGTAGATGAACGTGTGTTATAATAAGCCCTTTTTGTTTGACGATCGATGGCGCTACATTTGATTGCTAGAAGAGGACATGTGTGTTCTTTGTTCCTTATGCATTTGCCCTCTTCCTCCAGCCAACAGTCATTGTAACCATGCACCACCACTGAAAATTAATAGTTAAAATACTGGAACGTGTACTCTACATTGTAAACATTTTTCAACGGTCATCCGATTTGGACTTGAAGTGTTTTATATCATATAGGTTATCCTTATTAGTACAGGAAAAAAATTACTGCCCAAAATGTGACAACCAGCCACACGGGTAATTTCAATATGATATTTAGCCACATCTAATCAATAGACCTTTTAGGAACGGAAATTCAATTAAATATCAAACTTGGTACAAATTGCACTCAAAAACGTAGTGCCAGTTATGGTTTTATCAAAACCTGGAAATGAAAAGCGCTGCATAACGTGATAAATGAAAACGTAAACGTAAAGAAACGTAAGAAAACATTTGAGGGTCCAGTTAAACGATCGAAGAAAATCAAGACAAGACAAGTCTTATCTAGGCTCGAAGAAAACATAATGTCGTCATGCAATGTTATCTAGTCCATAGAGAAATGAAGTTTGGGTGAAGTTAGAAGGAAATTATCACTTGGAATTTTTTATCGGGATAACATTTCCCGTCCTCAAGTCGCTAGAAGAGGACATATGAGTTGATCTTTCTAAGAACTGGGAGTATTTAACGTCCCCTCACCCGTAGGGTTGTTTGGCTACATTGTACTGGACCTACATTACAATTATAAGATGTAAAAACTAAACATTTTAATACTAGCAGGACCACTTCTTAGTCTATCCTGTCCCGAAGACTTATCAACAAATGTTTAAAAACAAGCAAAAAATTACATGCTTCACATAATGAACACATTTTTATAGATGGAATTAAAATTATATACTCCAAATTTTCTTCTTATCAGCCTTTGAGAAGTTCATGTGCACAAGCTCTCATGAGTAGTATATTCTGTCTTACCGCCGGACTGGGAACAAAACGAAAATGACTGCTGGTATAATTAACAGTAAGGTCAAACTCGTTTTGTTCCCAGGCCAAACGACTACCGTTTTCTTGTAAACTGCTGGATGTTTAGTCACCGGCATGGGATGTTTTGTTGGCAGTCTTCTATTTCACTTTTGTTAAGTACATCGTTTATGGACTGTGTTGGAGTATTTGTTTCGGTGGTTGCTATATGCTGCCGGTGTGATCTTCATTCTGTGAATGAGAAATCCGCGTACATAAATACCCTTTTTTCTTTGTATTGCGATGCTTAATTATCTGAAGGCGCAAAATTTAGGATTTTCTTGTCTTTCGATTGAACAGCGCGAAACAGCATATAACTGATGAGCAGGAGCATGTCGGTGATGTCTTATTGCGGGCCAGGGTCCAACATGAAAAATACTCAGCTACCTAAGTATACAGTTGGGTCCTACAAGTTTTATTCCTCGGTCACACGACTTTCGCAGGAATAATTCCTCAGGGGTCAGTTTTCAATATAATGAATAATAACGAGAAATTAATGAAACTGTTTCAAATATTTGACATAAAGAGGATATGGATATTAAATAATCAATGGGTAGCCACTAAGACATTTTTGGTACAATGCTATCGTTATTTAAGCCATATAATAGGTAAATAATATAAAAATTAAAGAATAAAATTTTTTGCGTGTAAAATTAAAAAAAATTTGTTTTAGAAAAAATCCAATAGGTTCAACGCCAATCCTACAATTATCTTTATTTACAAACAAACTTATGTATATACAAAACATTACATATATATTGGAACGATTTACAATTGAAATACATAAATGAGTACTAATTGTATAAAAGTTACATCACAAAACATTTATATATATAAAAAAGAATATTCTATTTTACACAAGTTACATTTATAATGGCTAAAGAAAAGTTCACGGTTACTAACATTTAATGCACACAATTTAGCCCATCGCAAAACTTTCATAGATTTTTTCTCATTTTATGGAATTAAAGGGAGTAGACATGTACATATTTATTTCCTTTTTTATAAATAACCTTAGTAATGTGCAATTCTTGGATTAGGTGATAAAATTTTTGCCGCGTTTTAAAAAAAAAGATGTTTGTAAGTATTTTCACAGAATAAATTCTGGAGATATTTTTACTGTAGAAAGACCAAGAGTAGTTGAGTTCAAATGCTGGACTTTAACCTATATTATATATTTAAATTTGTGCCCAAAGTGCAGGACTTTCGTTGGAATAATTCAATTACAAAGTTATTGAAAGCTTAGTGGTAGGATTATGATAACTGTTGTGGTAGATTTTTTTACTAATTCATTGAGAAAGGAAAGTGGCTTAAAGATGACACAACCTCTAGATACACACTTATAGGATTCATACGTAAAATCCTCACTCTACGTCATGTATTTGATTGGTTTTAGAAAGATATACCTATACCATGGAATTTATTTCGAAGTACCAGTCCCCGCCCTTTTAGTCACCTCTTCCGTAAAGCAGGGATATGGCGGAAGTACTCAAGATCCCCCCCTCCCGCATGGGTACTTGGCTACATTGTCTTGGTCTTTCCTTTCAAGACATATATCATTACGCTGAACTCTAGTATAAAGTGAACCAGCTTTAAAGGTCAATAATGATAAGACGCTTCCGAAATGCATCCTGGCCCGCAGATTGTCACAAAAATGATGTCAGAGGAAATATACTTAACTGATTGCCGTTAAATTTTCTGAGGGAAAAAATATTAGTAATACCATCTTTTCTATCGCTTCAACCTATGCGGTGCTGATGCACAGAAGTGATCAGTAGGAGTGCTTTTTTTTTTTGTCGAATTGCCGGGCTGGAAACAAAACGGAATGCACTCACTAGTATGACACACAATAATGTACAAATCGTTTTGTTCCCAGGCCAAGCATTTTTCGGGAAAAAAGTCCACGTACTTTAAAGCTACTTAAAGCTTGGTCGCTGGCTACGGATGCTATGTTGTCTGACATTTTTTTTACTTGTTTAATATAATCTTTTAAAAATATATTTCCTTTACCCAGGATGGTATCGCGAAATCGGATTCGGTGGATGCTTTTATACTGTTATGTGGACCTACATTTCAATTATAAGATGTAAAACCTATACATTTTAATACTAGCAGGACCACTTCTTAGTCTATCCTGTCCCGTAGACTTATCACCAAATGTTTAAAATCAAGCAAAAAATTACATGCTTCACATAATGAACACATTTTTATAGATGGAATTAAAATTATATACTCCAAATTTTCTTCTTATCAGCCTTTGAGAAGTTCATGTGCAGAAGCTCTCATGAGTAGTATATTCTGTCTTACCGCCGGACCGGGAACAAAACGAAAATGACTGCTGGTATAATTAACAGTAAGGTCAAAATCGTTTTGTTCCCAGGCCAAACGACTACCGTTTTCTTGTAAACTGCTGGATGTTTAGTCACCGGCATGGGATGTTTTGTTGGCAGTCTTTTATTTCACTTTTGTTAAGTACATCGTTTATGGACTGTGTTGGAGTATTTGTTTCGGTGGTTGCTATATGCTGCCGGTGTGATCTTCATTCTGTGAATGAGAAATCCGCGTACATAAATACCCTTTTTTCTTTGTTCTGCGATGCATAATTATCTGAAGGCGCAAAAGTTTGGATTTTCTTGTCTTTTGATTGAACAGCCCGAAACAGCATATAACTGAAGAGCAGGAGCATGTCGGAGATGTCTTATTGCGGGCCAGGGTCCAACATGAAAAATACTCAGCTACTTAAGTACACAATTTGGTCCACAAGGGATGCAACGATGAATTGGAAATAATATAGACTAGTTTTATATTGCGGGATTATTCGAATTAGTGGAAATCAGACCATTATGCATGATGTTCTCTTTTGGTGCGCAGGAGGAGAGATTCAGTTGTTTCAGACATTTACATTCATCCTTTTTCAATCGCCCAAAATATTTTTCCTTGAATGCGTGGAAACTGACTTATGAAGAGTAAAGAGCGTGTAGCTTCGGATATTTTTCTCATTATAATTTTGCAATTTCAATGTATCCATACTATTTTTATATAACTACATCACATAGAACGAAAACAGTATGCTAAGTCTAAAATAATGCAATGGTAGGCATCATACTCAACAAAATGCATCGTCATTAGATCTAGGAATGAAGGAATTTTTGTAGCTGCAAATTGTTAAAAATTACACTACAAAAATTACAATCTCTAATCACTCTAGCCCGAGAGAAATTTTTACATGTTTTGTTACAGCATGTAGCAATAAACTATGACCTGCGTATTCATTTTCGAATATAGGATGAAACTATGAAGTTGAAATCTTAGTATTACTTTTTGTTGTGAGATTAATTGAATTAGTTGAAATCAGTTTGAGTTAGATTATTATTTATGACGTTTTCTGAAGTAACCGGAGGTTCGCGAAGGAGGTCGGATTAAGTTATTCCAACAATTTATATTTGACCTCTTTCAATTGACTAAAATAACTCTCCTTGAATGCGTGGAATCTGATTTTTAAGGAGATAAAAGTTAGCTCTGGGTATTTATTTATTATAATTTTGCTATTGAAATTTTCCATGTAATTTTTTCTTCAAATACAGCGTTTAGACCGAAAACAATATCCTTAATCTAAAATAAACTAATAGATGGCATGAAGCTTAACAATAACAAATACCTAATTCATATAATAGTTGAAAAATTGATCTATTGAAATATGAATTAAAAAGTCTCCTAAATATTCATTTATCAGTGACAACGGATTGAATGATAGTTACTGGAGGAAGTTGTAAGATTAGTTATCTGCCCCCTTACACCTCCCTTCGGTAGCGCCAGATATCGCTGGGTATCAAGGTCTCCTCCCAAATTATTCATGCATTCTATATTTCCATTTCTTTTAATCAATGATCCAATGCTGATCCATTCCACTGATTTTGGGGTGAAGGAAGATGGCAATTTGATATCAAAATCACATTTTCCCAATTTTTGACCACTGTTTGGTTTTGGACCACAAATATTTGGTCACTGCTGATCCGATTCAATATCCACTGCACAATCATGTGTCTGTGTGGACGCTTTCCACAGGCCACGGACGGGACACTATTGGAACTTTGGGATTGCTAGGCTATTTTTGCGTCCCGGTCTCCGTATACGTGTGTGCGTAGTGTGACAGTCGTGCCGCGGGTTTAGCCATGGGTCGTGGGTCTAAAAGAGGTTAGCGTGTTGGGCGCCAGTACGGGAAAGGAAGAAGAGGTAGATTTCCGCCCGTAGCAGGAAAGGGAGAAAGGAACGGTAAAAGAGGAAAAAAGGATAGGAATCCCCTTTCGGGATTAGCAATTCCCTCAGATCGGCAGGCGGATTGATTACTCAATCATACAGGCCCCCATTTTCATCACCGGGTAACTAAAGGAAGGATAGGGAATGAGAAAGAGGGGGTTAGGGAAAGAAAACGAAATGACAGACACATGTGTAATAAAGAAATAGGTTTCATACCATACCATTTCATAGGTATCAAGCATAGCATAAATATTGAAAATAAATAGTAATTTAGAGTACATGAATAGCTAGGAATTAGACTTTGATGCCCGGCGATGTCTGGCGCAACCGAGATAAGGTAAAGGAGGGCAGATTAAATATTCGTATCAACTACATCGGACCTCTAACACCTTCCTTAAGTCACTGGAATTCCATCCGTGGACACTGATAAATGATGAGCTAAGAGATTGATTAGTTTAAATTAAACAATTTCTAAACATACAAAGATAATATAAATTAAGCTTACAGTTCTCTTGCCATGCAAATGCCATTGCTCAAAAGTATGCATCTTCAGTATATCTGGGCATAAAAATATGTTTAATATCTAATTCTTGGCAGGCGCAATGCAACGTAGATACGAATGAACAATATTGCGTTTAATTTTACTATATGTATTCCAGGAGGATTGAGATGATTTACAATCATGTCTGTTACACAATATAAATGGCATAAACATGAGGTGAAGGGAGAGGGCAAATGAGTTCTTATCATCACATTTGCCATCCCCCTTCACCTCCCAGTCAGTGCCAAGCATTGCATCGATACTGAAAAAAATAACAATTAACAGTACATTTATAAGTTTGAATATAATTTTGATACCCGGCGTTATGTTAAGAGGTCGCGCACGCGGCTTTTAGTTTCACATGGGGGCTCCCATAAGCGCGCGCCACCCGTTTGAAAAGCCCACGCTTCCGGTTCTCCACGCCGTTCCCCCGCCACTTCTTCCCCACTCCGCTCGAGGTCAAATGTCTACGTGTCGAGGTGCGTTTCGTGACTTCGTCAGAGCAAAATCGTTTGAGGACTTACAACGCTGTGAGCTACCTAATATTTTGACCAAAAACACCAAATATTTCTTCACATCCTTCTCTCAGCTTGGATGTCACTTTCCTGGACCATGATCCAAAGGAATGATCCAGAAAGGAAAGTGGCTCTAACATGACACAACCTTTTGATACACAGTTATAGGATTCATACGTAAAATCCTCACTCTACGTCATGTATTTGATTGGTTTTAGAAAGATATACCTATACCATGGAATTATTTCGAAGTACCAGTCCCCGCCCTTTTGGTCACCTCTTCCGTAAAGCAGGGATATGGCGGAAGTACTCAAGATCCCCCCCTCCCGCATGGGTACTTGGCTACATTGTCTTGGTCTTTCCTTTCAAGACATATATCATTACGCTGAACTCAAGTATAAAGTGAACCAGCTTTAAATGTCAACAATGGTAAGACGCTTCCGAAATGCATCCTGGCCCGCAGATTGTCACAAAAATGATGTCAGAGGAAAGATACTTAACTGCTTGCCGTTAATTTTTCTGAGGGAAAAAATATTAGTAATACCATCTTTTCTATCGCTTCAACCTATGCGGTGCTGATGCACAGAAGTGATCAGTAGGAGTGCTTCTTTTTTTGTCGAATCGCCGGGCTGGAAACAAAACGGAATGCACTCACTAGTATGACACACAGTAATGTACAAATCGTTTTGTTCCCAGGCCAAGCATTTTTCGGGACAAAAGTCCACGTACTTTAAAGCTACTTGAAGCTTGGTCGCTGGCGTCGGATGCTATGTTGTCTGACATTTTTTTTTACTTGTTTAATATAATCTTTTAAAAATATATTTCCTTTACCCAGGATGGTATCGCGAAATCGGTTTCGGTGGATGCTTTTATACTGTTATGTGGACCTACATTTCAATTATAAGATGTAAAACCTATACATTTTATTACTAGCAGGACCACTTCTTAGTCTATCCTGTCCCGTAGACTTATCACCAAATGTTTAAAAACAAGCAAAAAATTACATGCTTCACATAATGAACACATTTTTATAGATGGAATTAGAATTATATACTCCAAATTTTCTTCTTATCAGAATTTGAGAAGTTCATGTGCAGAAGCTCTCATGAGTAGTATATTCTGTCTTACCGCCGGACTGGCAACAAAACGAAAATGACTGCTGGTATAATTAACAGTAAGGTCAAAATCGTTTTGTTCCCAGGCCAAACGACTATGGACTGTGTTGGAGTATTTGTTTCGGTGGTTGCTATATGCTGCCGGTGTGATCTTCATTCTGTGAATGAGAAATCCGCGCACATAAATACCCTTATTCTTTGTTTTGCGATGCTTAATTATCTGAAGGCGCAAAAGTTTGGATTTTCTTGTCTTTCGATTGAACAGCCCGAAACAGCATATAACTGAAGAGCAGGAGCATGTCGGAGATGTCTTATTGCGGGCCAGGGTCCAACATGAAAAATACTCAGCTACCTAAGTACACAATTGGGTCCTACAAGTTTTATTCCTCGGTCACACGACTTTCGCAGGAATAATTCCTCAGGGGTCTGTTTACAATATATTGAATAATAACGAGAAATTAATGAAACTGTTTCAAATATTTGACATAAAGAGGAAATGGATATTAAATAATCAATGGGTAGCCACTAAGAAATTTTTGGTACAATGCTACCCTTATTTAAACCATATAATAGGTAACTAATATAAAAATTAAAGAATAAAATTTTTTGCGTGTAAAATAAAAAAAATTCATGCCCCAAAAAATTTGTTTTAGAAAAAATCCAATAGGTTCAACGCCAATCCTACAATTATCGTTATTTACAAACAAACTTAAGTATATACAAAACATTACATTTATATTGGAACGATTTACAATTGAAATACATAAATGAGTGCTAATTGTATAAAAGTTACATCACAAAACATTTATATATATAAAAAAGAATATTCTATTTTACACAAGTTATATTTAGAATGGCTAAATAAAAGTTCACGGTTACTAACATTTAATGCACACAATTTAGCCCATCGCAAAACTTTCATAGATTTTTTCTCATTTTATGCAATTAGAGGGAGTAGACATGTACATATTTTTTTCCTTTTTTATAAAGAACCTTAGAAATGTGCAATTCTTGGATTAGGTGATAAAATGTTTGCCGCGTTTTAAAAAAAAGATGTTTGTAAGTATTTTCACAGAATAAATTCGGGGGATATTTTTACTGTAGAAAGACCAAGTGACAAAAATGTGAGAACCAGCCACACGAGTAATTTCAATATGATATTTAGCCACATCTAATCAACAGACCTTTTAGGAACGGAATTTCAATTAAATATCAAACTTGGTACAAATTGCACTCAAAAACGTAGTGCCAGTTATGGTTTTATCAAACCCTGGAAATGAAAAGCGCTGCAATACGTGATAAATGAAAACGTAAGATAAAGACATTTGAGGGTCCAGTTAAACGATCGAAGAAAATCAAGTCAAGACAAGTCCTATTTAGGCTCGAAGAAAACATAATGTCGTCATGCAATGTTATCTAGTCCATAGAGAAATGAAATTTGGGTGAAGTTAGAAGGAAATTACCACTTGGAATTTTTTATCGGGATAACATTTCCCGTCCTCAAGTCGCTAGAAGAGGACATATGAGTTGATCTTTCTAAGAACTGGGAGTATTTTACGTCCCCTAACCCGTAGGGTTGTTTGGCTACATTGTACTGGACCTACATTACAATTATAAGATGTAAAACCTATACATTTTAATACTAGCAGGACCACTTCTTAGTCTATCCTGTCCCGTAGACTTATCACCAAATGTTTTAAAACAAGAGAAAAATTACATGCTTCACATAATGAACACATTTTTATAGATGGAATTAAAATTATATACTCCAAATTTTCTTCTTATCAGCCTTTGAGAAGTTCATGTGCAGAAGCTCTCATGAGTAGTATATTCTGTCTTACCGCCGGACTGGGAACAAAACGAAAATGACTGCTGGTATAATTAACAGTAAGGTCAAAATCGTTTTGTTCCCAGGCCAAACGACTATGGACTGTGTTGGAGTATTTGTTTCGGTGGGGCCTATATGCTGCCGGTGTGATCTTCATTCTGTGAATGAGAAATCCGCGTACATAAATACCCTTTTTTCTTTGTTTTGCGATGCTTAATTATCTGAAGGCGCAAAAGTTTGGATTTTCTTGTCTTTCGATTGAACAGCCCGAAACAGCATATAACTGAAGAGCAGGAGCATGTCGGAGATGTCTTATTGCGGGCCAGGGTCCAACATGAAAAATACTCAACTACCTAAGTACACAATTGGGTCGTACAAGTTTTATTCCTCGGTCACACGACTTTCGCAGGAATAATTCCTCAGGGGTCTGTTTACAATATATTGAATAATAACGAGAAATTAATGAAACTGTTTCAAATATTTGACATAAAGAGGAAATGGATATTAAATAATCAATGGGTAGCCACTAAGACATTTTTGGTACAATGCTACCCTTATTTAAACCATATAATAGGTAACTAATATAAAAATTAAAGAATAAAATTTTTTGCGTGTAAAATAAAAAAAATTCATCCCCCAAAAAATTTGTTTTAGAAAAAATCCAATAGGTTCAACGCCAATCCTACAATTATCGTTATTTACAAACAAACTTAAGTATATACAAAACATTACATTTATATTGGAACGATTTACAATTGAAATACATAAATGAGTGCTAATTGTATAAAAGTTACATCACAAAACATTTATATATATAAAAAAGAATATTCTATTTTACACAAGTTATATTTAGAATGGCTAAATAAAAGTTCACGGTTACTAACATTTAATGCACACAATTTAGCCCATCGCAAAACTTTCATAGATTTTTTCTCATTTTATGCAATTAGAGGGAGTAGACATGTACATATTTTTTTCCTTTTTTATAAAGAACCTTAGAAATGTGCAATTCTTGGATTAGGTGATAAAATGTTTGCCGCGTTTTAAAAAAAAGATGTTTGTAAGTATTTTCACAGAATAAATTCGGGGGATATTTTTACTGTAGAAAGACCAAGTGACAAAAATGTGAGAACCAGCCACACGAGTAATTTCAATATGATATTTAGCCACATCTAATCAACAGACCTTTTAGGAACGGAATTTCAATTAAATATCAAACTTGGTACAAATTGCACTCAAAAACGTAGTGCCAGTTATGGTTTTATCAAACCCTGGAAATGAAAAGCGCTGCAATACGTGATAAATGAAAACGTAAGATAAAGACATTTGAGGGTCCAGTTAAACGATCGAAGAAAATCAAGTCAAGACAAGTCCTATTTAGGCTCGAAGAAAACATAATGTCGTCATGCAATGTTATCTAGTCCATAGAGAAATGAAATTTGGGTGAAGTTAGAAGGAAATTACCACTTGGAATTTTTTATCGGGATAACATTTCCCGTCCTCAAGTCGCTAGAAGAGGACATATGAGTTGATCTTTCTAAGAACTGGGAGTATTTTACGTCCCCTAACCCGTAGGGTTGTTTGGCTACGTTGTACTGGACCTAAATTTCAATTATAAGATGTAAAACCTATACATTTTAATACTAGCAGGACCACTTCTTAGTCTATCCTGTCCCGTAGACTTATCACCAAATGTTTAAAAACAAGCAAAAAATTACATGCTTCACATAATGAACACATTTTTATAGATGGAATTAAAATTATATACTCCAAATTTTCTTCTTATCAGCCTTTGAGAAGTTCATGTGCAGCAGCTCTCATGAGTAGTATATTCTGTCTTACCGCCGGACTGGGAACAAAACGAAAACGACTGCTGGTATAATTAACAGTAAGGTCAAAATCGTTTTGTTCCCAGGCCAAACGACTATGGACTGTGTTGGAGTATTTGTTTCGGTGGGGCCTATATGCTGCCGGTGTGATCTTCATTCTGTGAATGAGAAATCCGCGTTCATAAATACCCTTTTTTCTTTGTTTTGCGATGCTTAATTATCTGAAGGCGCAAAAGTTTGGATTTTCTTGTCTTTCGATTGAACAGCCCGAAACAGCATATAACTGAAGAGCAGGAGCATGTCGGAGATGTCTTATTGCGGGCCAGGGTCCAACATGAAAAATACTCAGCTACCTAAGTACACAATTGGGTCGTACAAGTTTTATTCCTCGGTCACACGACTTTCGCAGGAATAATTCCTCAGGAGTCTGTTTACAATATAATGAATAATAACGAGAAATTAATGAAACTGTTTCAAATATTTGACATAAAGAGGATATGGATATTAAATAATCAATGGGTAGCCACTAAGAAATTTTTGGTACAATGCTACCCTTATTTAAACCATATAATAGGTAACTAATATAAAAATTAAAGAATAAAATTTTTTGCGTGTAAAATAAAAAAAATTCATGCCCCAAAAAATTTGTTTTAGAAAAAATCCAATAGGTTCAACGCCAATCTTACAATTATCGTTATTTACAAACAAACTTAAGTATATACAAAACATTACATTTATATTGGAACGATTTACAATTGAAATACATAAATGAGTACTAATTGTATAAAAGTTACATCACAAAACATTTATATATATAAAAAAGAATATTCTATTTTACACAAGTTATATTTATAATGGCTAAATAAAAGTTCACGGTTACTAACATTTAATGCACACAATTTAGCCCATCGCAAAACTTTCATAGATTTTTTCTCTTTTTATGCAATTAGAGGGAGTAGACATGTACATATTTTTTTCCTTTTTTATAAAGAACCTTAGAAATGTGCAATTCTTGGATTAGGTGATAAAATGTTTGCCGCGTTTTAAAAAAAAAGATGTTTGTAAGTATTTTCACAGAATAAATTCGGGGGATATTTTTACTGTAGAAAGACCAAGTGTCAAAAATGTGAGAACCAGCCACACGAGTAATTTCAATATGATATTTAGCCACATCTAATCAATAGACCTTTTAGGAACGGAATTTCAATTAAATATCAAACTTGGTACAAATTGAACTCAAAAACGTAGTGCCAGTTATGGTTTTATCAAACCCTGGAAATGAAAAGCGCTGCAATACGTGATAAATGAAAACGTAAGATAAAGACATTTGAGGGTCCAGTTAAACGATCGAAGAAAATCAAGACAAGACAAGTCTTATCTAGGCTCGAAGAAAACATAATGTCGTCATGCAATGTTATCTAGTCCATAGAGAAATGAAATTTGGGTGAAGTTAGAAGGAAATTACCACTTGGAATTTTTTATCGGGATAACATTTCCCGTCCTCAAGTCGCTAGAAGAGGACATATGAGTTGATCTTTCTAAGAACTGGGAGTATTTTACGTCCCCTAACCCGTAGGATTGTTTGGCTACGTTAAACTGGACCTACATTTAAATTATAAGATGTAAAACCTATACATTTTAATACTAGCAGGACCACTTCTTAGTCTATCCTGTCCCGTAGACTTATCACCAAATGTTTAAAAACAAGCAAAAAATTACATGCTTCACATAATTAACACATTTTTATAGATGGAATTAAAATTATATACTCCAAATTTTCTTCTTATCAGCCTTTGAGAAGTTCATGTGCAGCAGCTCTCATGAGTAGTATATTCTGTCTTACCGCCGGACTGGGAACAAAACGAAAACGACTGCTGGTATAATTAACAGTAAGGTCAAAATCGTTTTGTTCCCAGGCCAATCGACTATGGACTGTGTTGGAGTATTTGTTTCGGTGGTTGCTATATGCTGCCGGTGTGATCTTCATTCTGTGAATGAGAAATCCGCGTTCATAAATACCCTTTTTTCTTTGTTTTGCGATGCTTAATTATCTGAAGGCGCAAAAGTTTGGATTTTCTTGTCTTTCGATTGAACAGCCCGAAACAGCATATAACTGAAGAGCAGGAGCATGTCGGAGATGTCTTATTGCGGGCCAGGGTCCAACATGAAAAATACTCAGCTACCTAAGTACACAATTGGGTCGTACAAGTTTTATTCCTCGGTCACACGACTTTCGCAGGAATAATTCCTCAGGGGTCTGTTTACAATATAATGAATAATAACGAGAAATTAATGAAACTGTTTCAAATATTTGACATAAAGAGGATATGGATATTAAATAATCAATGGGTAGCCACTAAGAAATTTTTGGTACAATGCTACCCTTATTTAAACCATATAATAGGTAACTAATATAAAAATTAAAGAATAAAATTTTTTGCGTGTAAAATAAAAAAAATTCATGCCCCAAAAAATTTGTTTTAGAAAAAATCCAATAGGTTCAACGCCAATCTTACAATTATCGTTATTTACAAACAAACTTAAGTATATACAAAACATTACATTTATATTGGAACGATTTACAATTGAAATACATAAATGAGTACTAATTGTATAAAAGTTACATCACAAAACATTTATATATATAAAAAAGAATATTCTATTTTACACAAGTTATATTTATAATGGCTAAATAAAAGTTCACGGTTACTAACATTTAATGCACACAATTTAGCCCATCGCAAAACTTTCATAGATTTTTTCTCTTTTTATGCAATTAGAGGGAGTAGACATGTACATATTTTTTTCCTTTTTTATAAAGAACCTTAGAAATGTGCAATTCTTGGATTAGGTGATAAAATGTTTGCCGCGTTTTAAAAAAAAAGATGTTTGTAAGTATTTTCACAGAATAAATTCGGGGGATATTTTTACTGTAGAAAGACCAAGTGTCAAAAATGTGAGAACCAGCCACACGAGTAATTTCAATATGATATTTAGCCACATCTAATCAATAGACCTTTTAGGAACGGAATTTCAATTAAATATCAAACTTGGTACAAATTGAACTCAAAAACGTAGTGCCAGTTATGGTTTTATCAAACCCTGGAAATGAAAAGCGCTGCAATACGTGATAAATGAAAACGTAAGATAAAGACATTTGAGGGTCCAGTTAAACGATCGAAGAAAATCAAGACAAGACAAGTCTTATCTAGGCTCGAAGAAAACATAATGTCGTCATGCAATGTTATCTAGTCCATCGAGAAATGAAATTTGGGTGAAGTTAGAAGGAAATTACCACTTGGAATTTTTTATCGGGATAACATTTCCCGTCCTCAAGTCGCTAGAAGAGGACATATGAGTTGATCTTTCTAAGAACTGGGAGTATTTTACGTCCGTTAACCCTTAGGGTTGTTTGGCTACGTTAAACTGGACCTACATTTAAATTATAAGATGTAAAACCTATACATTTTAATACTAGCAGGACCACTTCTTAGTCTATCCTGTCCCGTAGACTTATCACCAAATGTTTAAAAACAAGCAAAAAATTACATGCTTCACATAATGAACACATTTTTATAGATGGAATTAAAATTATATACTCCAAATTTTCTTCTTATCAGCCTTTGAGAAGTTCATGTGCAGAAGCTCTCATGAGTAGTATATTCTGTCTTACCGCCGGACTGGGAACAAAACGAAAATGACTGCTGGTATAATTAACAGTAAGGTCAAAATCGTTTTGTTCCCAGGCCAAACGACTATGGACTGTGTTGGAGTATTTGTTTCGGTGGTTGCTATATGCTGCCGGTGTGATCTTCATTCTGTGAATGAGAAATCCGCGTACATAAATACCCTTTTTTCTTTGTTTTGCGATGCTTAATTATCTGAAGGCGCAAAAGTTTGGATTTTCTTGTCTTTCGATTGAACAGCCCGAAACAGCATATAACTGAAGAGCAGGAGCATGTCGGAGATGTCTTATTGCGGGCCAGGGTCCAACATGAAAAATACTCAGCTACCTAAGTACACAATTGGGTCGTACAAGTTTTATTCCTCGGTCACACGACTTTCGCAGGAATAATTCCTCAGGGGTCTGTTTACAATATAATGAATAATAACGAGAAATTAATGAAACTGTTTCAAATATTTGACATAAAGAGGATATGGATATTAAATAATCAATGGGTAGCCACTAAGAAATTTTTGGTACAATGCTACCCTTATTTAAACCATATAATAGGTAACTAATATAAAAATTAAAGAATAAAATTTTTTGCGTGTAAAATAAAAAAAATTCATGCCCCAAAAAATTTGTTTTAGAAAAAATCCAATAGGTTCAACGCCAATCCTACAATTATCGTTATTTACAAACAAACTTAAGTATATACAAAACATTACATTTATATTGGAACGATTTACAATTGAAATACATAAATGAGTACTAATTGTATAAAAGTTACATCACAAAACATTTATATATATAAAAAAGAATATTCTATTTTACACAAGTTATATTTATAATGGCTAAATAAAAGTTCACGGTTACTAACATTTAATGCACACAATTTAGCCCATCGCAAAACTTTCATAGATTTTTTCTCATTTTATGCAATTAGAGGGAGTAGACATGTACATATTTTTTTCCTTTTTTAAAAAGAACCTTAGAAATGTGCAATTCTTGGATTAGGTGATAAAATGTTTGCCGCGTTTTAAAAAAAATGATGTTTGTAAGTATTTTCACAGAATAAATTCGGGAGATATTTTTACTGTAGAAAGACCAAGTGTCAAAAATGTGAGAACCAGCCACACGAGTAATTTCAATATGATATTTAGCCACATCTAATCAATAGACCTTTTAGGAACGGAATTTCAATTAAATATCAAACTTGGTACAAATTGCACTCAAAAACGTAGTGCCAGTTATGGTTTTATCAAACCCTGGAAATGAAAAGCGCTGCAATACGTGATAAATGAAAACGAAAGATAAAGACATTGGGAGGGTCCAGTTAAACGATCGAAGAAAATCAAGACAAGACAAGTCTTATCTAGGCTCAAAGAAAACATAATGTCGTCATGCAATGTTATCTTGTCCATAGAGAAATGAAATTTGGGTGAAGTTAGAAGGAAATTACCACTTGGAATTTTTTATCGGGATAACATTTCCCGTCCTCAAGTCGCTAGAAGAGGACATGTGAGTTGATCTTTCTAAGAACTGGGAGTATTTTACGTCCCCTAACCCGTAGGGTTGTTTGGCTACGTTGTACTGGACCTACATTTCAATTATAAGATGTAAAACCTATACATTTTAATACTAGCAGGACCACTTCTTAGTCTATCCTGTCCCGAAAACTTATCACCAAATGTTTAAAAACAAGCAAAAAATTACATGCTTCACATAATGAACACATTTTTATAGATGGAATTAAAATTATATACTCCAAATTTTCTTCTTATCAGCCTTTGAGAAGTTCATGTGCAGAAGCTCTCATGAGTAGTATATTCTGTCTTACCGCCGGACTGGGAACAAAACGAAAATGACTGCTGGTATAATTAACAGTAAGGTCAAAATCGTTTTGTTCCCAGGCCAAACGACTATGGACTGTGTTGGAGTATTTGCTTCGGTGGTTGCTATATGCTGCTGGTGTGATCTTCATTCTGTGAATGAGAAATCCGCGTACTTAAATACCCTTTTTTCTTTGTTTTGCGATGCTTAATTATCTGAAGGCGCAAAAGTTTGGATTTTCTTGTCTTTCGATTGAACAGCCCGAAACAGCATATAACTGAAGAGCAGGAGCATGTCGGAGATGTCTTTTTGCGGGCCAGGGTCCAACATGAAAAATACTCAGCTACCTAAGTACACAATTGGGTCCTACAAGTTTTATTCCTCGGTCACACGACTTTCGCAGGAATAATTCCTCAGGGGTCAGTTTACAATATAATGAATAATAACGAGAAATTAATGAAACTGTTTCAAATATTTGACATAAAGAGGATATGGATATTAAATAATCAATGGGTAGCCACTAAGAAATTTTTGGTACAATGCTACCCTTATTTAAACCATATAATAGGTAACTAATATAAAAATTAAAGAATAAAATTTTTTGCGTGTAAAATAAAAAAAATTCATGCCCCAAAAAATATGTTTTAGAAAAAATCCAATAGGTTCAACGCCAATTCTACAAATATCGTTATTTACAAACAAACTTAAGTATATACAAAACATTACATTTATATTGGAACGATTTACAATTGAAATACATAAATGAGTACTAATTGTATAAAAGTTACATCACAAAACATTTATATATATAAAAAAGAATATTCTATTTTACACAAGTTATATTTATAATGGCTAAATAAAAGTTCACGGTTACTAACATTTAATGCACACAATTTAGCCCATCGCAAAACTTTCATAGATTTTTTCTCATTTTATGCAATTAGAGGGAGTAGACATGTACATATTTTTTTCCTTTTTTATAAAGAACCTTAGAAATGTGCAATTCTTGGATTAGGTGATAAAATGTTTGCCGCGTTTTAAAAAAAAAGATGTTTGTAAGTATTTTCACAGAATAAATTCGGGGGATATTTTTACTGTAGAAAGACCAAGTGTCAAAAATGAGAGAACCAGCCACACGAGTAATTTCAATATGATATTTAGCCACATCTAATCAACAGACCTTTTAGGAACGGAATTTCAATTAAATATCAAACTTGGTACAAATTGCACTCAAAAACGTAGTGCCAGTTATGGTTTTATCAAACCCTGGAAATGAAAAGCGCTGCAATACGTGATAAATGAAAATTACTAGAAAAACCCATAACTAGCAGGACCACATTGGGAGGGTCCAGTTAAACGATCGAAGAAAATCAAGACAAGACAAGTCTTATCTAGGCTCGAAGAAAACATAATGTCGTCATGCAATGTTATCTAGTCCATAGAGAAATGAAATTTGGGTGAAGTTAGAAGGAAATTACCACTTGGAATTTTTTATCGGGATAACATTTCCCGTCCTCAAGTCGCTAGAAGAGGACATATGAGTTGATCTTTCTAAGAACTGGGAGTATTTTACGTCCCCTAACCCGTAGGGTTGTTTGGCTACTTTAAACTGGACCCTCATTTCAATTATAAGATGTAAAACCTATACATTTTAATACTAGCAGGACCACTTCTTAGTCTATCCTGTCCCGTAGACTTATCACCAAATGTTTTAAAACAAGAGAAAAATTACATGCTTCACATAATGAACACATTTTTATAGATGGAATTAAAATTATATACTCCAAATTTTCTTCTTATCAGCCTTTGAGAAGTTCATGTGCAGAAGCTCTCATGAGTAGTATATTCTGTCTTACCGCCGGACTGGGAACAAAACGAAAATGACTGCTGGTATAATTAACAGTAAGGTCAAAATCGTTTTGTTCCCAGGCCAAACGACTATGGACTGTGTTGGAGTATTTGTTTCGGTGGTTGCTATATGCTGCCGGTGTGATCTTCATTCTGTGAATGAGAAATCCGCGTACATAAATACCCTTTTTTCTTTGTTTTGCGATGCTTAATTATCTGAAGGCGCAAAAGTTTGGATTTTCTTGTCTTTCGATTGAACAGCCCGAAACAGCATATAACTGAAGAGCAGGAGCATGTCGGAGATGTCTTATTGCGGGCCAGGGTCCAACATGAAAAATACTCAGCTACCTAAGTACACAATTGGGTCGTACAAGTTTTATTCCTCGGTCACACGACTTTCGCAGGAATAATTCCTCAGGGGTCTGTTTACAATATAATGAATAATAACGAGAAATTAATGAAACTGTTTCAAATATTTGACATAAAGAGGATATGGATATTAAATAATCAATGGGTAGCCACTAAGAATTTTTTGGTACAATGCTACCCTTATTTAAACCATATAATAGGTAACTAATATAAAAATTAAAGAATAAAATTTTTTGCGTGTAAAATAAAAAAAATTCATGCCCCAAAAAATTTGTTTTAGAAAATATCCAATAGGTTCAACGCCAATCCTACAATTATCGTTATTTACAAACAAACTTAAGTATATACAAAACATTACATTTATATTGGAACGATTTACAATTGAAATACATAAATGAGTACTAATTGTATAAAAGTTACATCACAAAACATTTATATATTTAAAAAAGAATATACTATTTTACACAAGTTATATTTATAATGGCTAAATAAAAGTTCACGGTTACTAACATTTAATGCACACAATTTAGCCCATCGCAAAACTTTCATAGATTTTTTCTCATTTTATGCAATTAGAGGGAGTAAACATGTACATATTTTTTTTCCTTTTTTATAAAGTACCTTAGAAATGTGCAATTCTTGGATTAGGTGATAAAATGTTTGCCTCGTTTTAAAAAAAAGATGTTTGTAAGTATTTTCACAGAATAAATTCGGGAGATTTGTTTACTGTAGAAAGACCAAGAGTAGTTGAGTTCAGATGCTGACTTTAACCTATATTATATATATCAATTTGTGCCCAAAGTACAGGACTTTCGTTGGAATAATTCAATTACAAACTTATTGAAAGCTTAGTGGTAGTATTATGATAACTGTTGTGGTAGATTTTTTTACCAATTCAGGGAGAAAGGAAAGTGGCTCTAAAATGACACAACCTTTTGATACACAGTTATAGGATTCATACGTAAAATCCTCACTCTACGTCATGTATTTGATTGGTTTTAGAAAGATATACCTATACCATGGAATTTATTTCGAAGTACCAGTCCCCGCCCTTTTGGTCACCTCTTCCGTAAAGCAGGGATATGGCGGAAGTACTCAAGATCCCCCCCTCCCGCATGGGTACTTGGCTACATTGTCTTGGTCTTTCCATTCAAGACATATATCATTACGCTGAACTCAAGTATAAAGTGAACCAGCTTTAAATGTCAACAATGGTAAGACGCTTCCGAAATGCATCCTGGCCCGCAGATTGTCACAAAAATGATGTCAGAGGAAAGATACTTAACTGATTGCCGTTAAATTTTCTGAGGGAAAAAATATTAGTAATACCATCTTTTCTATCTCTTCAACCTATGCGGTGCTGATGCACAGAAGTGATCAGTAAGAGTGCTTCCTTTTTTGTGGAATCGCCGGGCTGGAAACAAAACGGAATGCACTCACTAGTATGACACACAGTAATGTACAAATCGTTTTGTTCCCAGTCCAAGCATTTTTCGGGAAAAAAGTCCACGTACTTTAAAGCTACTTGAAGCTTGGTCGCTGGCGTCGGATGCTATGTTGTCTGACATTTTTTTTTACTTGTTTAATATAATCTTTTAAAAATATATTTCCTTTACCCAGGATGGTATCGCGAAATCGGTTTCGGTGGATGCTTTTATACTGTTATGTGGACCTACATTTCAATTATAAGATGTAAAACCTATACATTTTAATACTAGCAGGACCACTTCTTTGTCTATCCTGTCCCGTAGACTTATCACCAAATGTTTAAAAACAAGCAAAAAATTACATGCTTCACATAATGAACACATTTTTATATATGGAATTAAAATTATATACTCCAAATTTTCTTCTTATCAGCCTTTGAGAAGTTCATGTGCAGAAGCTCTCATGAGTAGTATATTCTGTCTTACCGCCGGACTGGGAACAAAACGAAAATGACTGCTGGTATAATTAACAGTAAGGTCAAAATCGTTTTGTTCCCAGGCCAAACGACTACCGTTTTCTTGTAAACTGCTGGATGTTTAGTCACCGGCATGGGATGTTTTGTTGGCAGTCTTTTATTTCACTTTTGTTAAGTACATCGTTTATGGACTGTGTTGGAGTATTTGTTTCGGTGGTTGCTATAAGCTGCCGGTGTGATCTTCATTCTGTGATTGAGAAATCCGCGTAAATAAATACCCTTTTTTCTTTGTTTTGCGATGCTTAATTATCTGAAGGCGCAAAAGTTTGGATTTTCTTGTCTTTCGATTGAACAGCCCGAAACAGCATATAACTGAAGAGCAGGAGCATGTCGGAGATGTCTTTTTGCGGGCCAGGGTCCTATTTCGAAGTACCAGTCCCCGCCCTTTTGGTCACCTCTTCCGTAAAGCAGGGATATGGCGGAAGTACTCAAGATTCCCCCCTCCCGCATGGGTACTTGGCTACATTGTCTTGGTCTTTCCTTTCAAGACATATATCATTACGCTGAACTCAAGTATAAAGTGAACCAGCTTTAAAGGTCAACAATGGTAAGACGCTTCCGAAATGCATCCTGGTCCGCAGATTGTCACAAAAAGAATGTCAGAGGAAAGATATTTAAATGATTGCCGTTAAATTTTCTGAGGGAAAAAATATTAGTAATACCATCTTTTCTATCGCTTCAACCTATGCGGTGCTGATGCACAGAAGTGATCAGTAGGAGTGCTTCTTTTTTTGTCGAATCACCGGGCTGGAAACAAAACGGAATGCACTCACTAGTATGACACACAATAATGTACAAATCGTTTTGATCCCAGGCCAAGCATTTTTCGGGAAAAAAGTCCACGTACTTTAAAGCTACTTGAAGCTTGGTCGCTGGCGTCGGATGCTATTTTGTCTGACATTTTTTTTTACTTGTTTAATATAATCTTTTAAAAATATATTTCCTTTACCCAGGATGGTATCGCGAAATCGGTTTCGGTGGATGCTTTTATACTGTTATGTGATCTTTATACATTTGGGGTAAGATATTTGCTTGGGCTCGGCACAAACGACAAATTCTAAAGATTTGCTCCACAATTTGACAATTCATTAAATGAAACAAAACATTACCTGGTTAAACAAACATATATTGGCACGCACCGGGTTTAATGATTATTTCTGCCACTCATTATAAAAAAATACAATTGAACGGAGATGAGATTTGCTCAATGTTCATCCAGTTCATTGTTCTTGGATTCCAGGAGGATATGATGGAATAAAAATCAGATCTTTTGGTCCGATGTGCGCTGACACATCCGAGGGCAAGAGAGAGAGAGGACGAATGCGTTTTTCGAATCACTAACATTCGTCCTTTTCCTTGAACCCCAGGTCTCTGCCATTTAATACGTCACCACTAAGAAAAATAAATAGATAAAGTGCTGGTACGTGTACTGTGCATGAGTCTTCTTTGATTCCAGGAGTAGATGAATGTGTGTTATAATAAGCACTTTTTTTTACGATCGATGGCGCTACATTTGATTGATAGAAGAGGACATATGTGTTCTTTGTTCCTTATGCATTTGCCCTCTTCCTCCAGCCAACAGTCATTGTGTCCATGCACCACCACTAAAAATTAATAGTTAAAATGCTGGAACGTGTACTCTTCATCATAAACATTTTTCAACGGTCATTCGATTTGGACTTGAAGTGTTTTATATCATATAAGTTATCCTTATTAGTACCGGACAAAACAATACTGTCTAAAATGAGAGAACCAGCCACACGGGTAATTTCAATATGATATTTAGCCACATGTAATCAATACACCTTTTTAGGAACGGAAATTCAATCAAATATCAAACTTGGTACAAATTGCACTCAAAAACGTAGTGCCAGTTATGGTTTTATCAAACCCTGGAAATGAAAAGCGCTGCAATACGTGATAAATGAAAACTTAAGATAAAGAAATTTGAGGGTCCAGTTAAACGATCGAAGAAAATCAAGACAAGACAAGTCTTATCTTATCGTTTTGTTCCCAGGCCAAACGACTACCGTTTTCTTGTAAACTGCTGGATGTTTAGTCACCGGCATGGGATGTCTTGTTGGCAGTCTTTTATTTCACTTTTGTTAAGTGGTTGGTTCACTTATTGCATAAAAGTTACATCAGAATACATTTTTATATTTAAAAAAGAATATACTATTTTACACAAGTTATATTTATAATGGCTAAATAAAAGTTCACGGTTACTAACATTTAATGCACACAATTTATCCCATCGCAAAACTTTCATAGATTTTTTCTCATTTTATGCAATTAGAGGGAGTAGACATGTACATATTTTTTTTCCTTTTTTATAAAGAACCTTAGAAATGTGCAATTCTTGGATTAGGTGATAAAATTTTTTCCGCGTTTTAAAAAAAAAGATGTTTGTAAGTATTTTCACAGAATAAATTCGGGAGATATTTTTACTGTAGAAAGACCAAGAGTATTTGAGTTCAAATGCTGGACTTTAACCTATATTATATATTTAAATTTGTGCCCAAAGTACAGGACTTTCGTTGGAATAATTCAATTACAAACTTATTGAAAGCTTAGTGGTAGGATTATGATAACTGTTGTGGTAGATTTTTTTTACCAATTCAGGGAGAAAGGAAAGTGGCTCTAAGATGACACAACCTTTTGATACACAGTTATAGGATTCATACGTAAAATCCTCACTCTACGTCATGCATTTGATTGGTTTTAGAAAGATATACCTATACCGTGGAATTTATTTCGAAGTACCAGTCCCCGCCCTTTTGGTCACCTCTTCCGTAAAGCAGGGATATGGCGGAAGTACTCAAGATCCCCCCCTCCCGCATGGGTACTTGGCTACATTGTCTTGGTCTTTCCTTTCAAGAAATATATCATTACGCTGAACTCAAGTATAAAGTGAAGTATATTATATATTTAAATACGCTAAAGTTTCTAACAAATCCATGATCGATGCACGTTGAAGATAATTTGCTAATTATAGTTGGTTGATTTGCCAATATTATTCAAAAATGGTTCCAATTCCTATACAAATACAGACAGTAAAAATCTGGTTCCCGTTAATGCTTAAAAGATTTTATTATGTATCAAAATGTTTTACTATTAAGCATAGACAGTCTATTGTAGCACTTGAAAATAACTTTGGAACACACCAATAACAGTCACTGACATAAACTGTCACGCCTCTTGTGGCTGTTTTCACAGCATTGATAGAATACATTGTGTTGGTATTTTATAAAAATTAACTTCGTGTTCATCTTTTAAGATATCAGGATATGCAATATTAAATGGTTTACAAATCATTTCGATCATATGGAGGAAAAAGAGGTCAAAATTGCTGCTGAAGCTGCAGATATAAAAGTAAAGCTGCAAGTATAAAATGGCTGGGGAGCCATTTTATACATTTCAAGGAAGAGAGCAATGTGGAATGAATTATTTAAGAGTCCATTGAATTTGGCATGTGTGAGGGAATTCAAGTGAATAAGTTTTTTGTCACGGCTCAAGAATGACAAAGTGTGTTGATAGCTTGAGAGGAAATGATCGCTCAGAGAATGTTTTCAGGGTACAAAACCCCGCCCTTTTAGTCGCCTCTTACGACAAGCAGGGATACTGCGGGAGAATTCTTTTCCCCCCTCCCGCAGGGGTACTCTGCTATCATGTCTCAGCTTTTATATCCATTCAAAAAAGTTAATTCTTAATATTAAGACCAGATAGACAGCATAACACTCAAAGAACCACTACAAAAGGTATCTTGGTCTATTGATTGAAGATTGACTATTAGTAGTTCCATCGTCACTATTTTTCAGCCATTGAAGAGCCCTTATTCAGAAATGGAGAGTAGAGGTCCGCCAGGATTTTCTTATCGCCAGTCTCGGAACAAAACAAGCAGTTCCTACTAGTATTATACACAGTATGGGCCTAATTGTCTTGTTCCGAGCCAAAACGATTTTCGCTGCATGCATCCAAGTATTTCAAACCTACTGGAATCTTCGTTGCTTGCGTGAGATACTTCGTGGGTTGTGAACTATGTACTTCTAAAATCATATTTTAGGCCTTAGATTCTTTATCCCAGGATGGCAATGTAGTTTTAATTTTGGTTAAATCGTTTCATCTGCCGGGTTATCTATACATTAATGGGGTGAAACTTTTAAGAAAACAGAATGTCTTGATGAAATCTTACTCTATTTTCAGCAGTAGATTCCCCATTCATTGTGTGAGATTTGTTTAAAGCAATCTGTCAAATGATTCCAGGACAAGGCAGGATTATTCACCTCTGGCCACCGGCACGGGTATTTTGCTAATGTGGGTCTTGGCTTTTCGTGTAATTTCACAGAACCTGTTGTGTAACTCTTGAATCAGATTCACAGCTTGTTAAGTTTTACATCAGGAGTCTTTAAAGTGTTTCCTTCCTCTTTCAACCATCCACGAATAAAGCCATATATAGGTACATACTAGTCATTTAATAAATAAGAATAAGTAATTAATTAAA
Source organism: Pyrrhosoma nymphula (assembly GCA_963573305.1). Lineage (NCBI taxonomy): Eukaryota > Metazoa > Arthropoda > Insecta > Odonata > Coenagrionidae > Pyrrhosoma > Pyrrhosoma nymphula. The sequence continues at coordinate 94,387,984 of OY754332.1, read as the reverse complement.
CTGCTTCGAGATTTTATAGAATAAGGAAAAATATGGAAATTAATGAGTTGAGCCTTATTTAACCTTAGATAAAAATTAAATAATTATAAAGTATGCATTGAAAGATCATAAAGGAAATAAACTATATAAATAATTGTTCTATACTAACATTTAAGGGTCATCACCAATCCTACATGCACTGAATTTTACAAACATATTTAAAAAACATTACACACACAGAGGACCGATTAAAAAATGAAATACATACTTTTTTATAGACTAAATAGTATTTTTCATAAAAATGCATTGAAATACATGAGCATATATACATAAAATATAAAAATATTTTTTTATATTCAAGAGTGGTTTATTTACATGATGCTAATATAAAAATTATCTGTACCTTTTCTTAATAATCGGCCTCTCGCTAAACTTGCGAAGTTTTTTATTCTCCTTGTATTCTATCAGGGAGAAAAATAGATAATGTTCAGCAACATCTTTGAATATGCACAATGCTTGCTATAGGTGGTTTCAAATTTTATTTTTTGCGTAAATAAAACCATTAGTCCTTGGAAGCAAACTTGCGTTATAAACACTCCGTAGATAAAAGTTTTATTATGACTTGATAAAAAATGTGTAATCAATTGATATCACGTATTGCTCTAGAAACAAGGGGAAATTGTGTGAAAATAATTTCCTTTCATTAATATGTGCACTATTATCTTTTGTAGGCAAAAAAACAGATTTTTCATAGCTTGTATGCTCCTCTCCACCGATATATGCCGTGAGTTAAATTTGAATAAGAACCAAATTAATTACCGCTAGAGAGTACAGTGAACGATTGTTTCAGATGAAATAAAATTTTGAAAGAATTTACCTTAATGTCACTGCAACATTATTGAGATTTCAAATTTGTCAATAAATAACCCTAGCTGTTCAATTTCGTAAACATTTAATTGGAATGCAGTATACATTTCTAAATTTTCTAGATTCCTCCTATGTGATGTTTAATTATGATTGGAACATAAATTTTCTAGAACATAGTGTTTCTGCGCATATTTTAAGATGAACATTAGTTTCAATGATTTGAACAGTTCTCAGGCTTATTCGAAATTGCATCATGTAAAAACAGAATAAAAATTTCGGGATTACAGAAAATGATTTCAAAGCATTCTGGACAGTAAAAACTGTAGTAAGTAGCCTTTGAAGGTTTGCAAACTGTCGGATTTACATTTTCACCAATTACATTTTTTTATGGCAACCTCGGGAGTTATTTTTTCATACCAACGCACGTAAGACCAAGACTAGGAGCTCAATATGTTTTAATTCTGCCATTATTTTATTTAAAGGCGGTAATGTACCAAATAAATAATTGGTCAATGTATATACGTTAAAGATAATGCGCGAAATATAGTCAGTAGATTAAATAAACTAGTTAAAATTTACATAAACATATATATATATATATATATATATATATATATATACAGTATGCCAAGAGGGTGGCCGATAAAAAATATACACACGGAAAAAAGAACACTTACACATAAAAATTTTCGATATTTCGGTGAAGTCTAGCTCCACCTTTCTCAAGGTTTAAGGTAGGAATGAAGAAAAGGAGAGAGATTGAGGTATGGGAGGGGAAAGAGGGGGAGACGAAGGTGTAAGAGGGGAAGGAGGGGAAAGAGGGAGAGAGGAAGGTGTAGGAGGGGAAGGAGGGGAAAGACGAAGAGCGGGGAGAGGGCGTGGAGGAAGCAGGGAGAGATGAGATGAGGGGGAGGGAGAAACTAGTGTGATTTATTGAGTCCGGGGGGCGAGAAAGCCTGGTGGATTAAAATACAAGAAGATTCAAGATCTTTGAGCTGAAGGGGAGAGGAAGAAGGGGGAAGGGAAGCAAGTAGACCGACTTTAAAAGTGTTATTGAAAGTGGAGTTGTGGGAGGAGACGTGAATGGCGACAGGGAGAGAAACAGAGAGGGAGGGGCAATCGTTACAAGACGAGCGGTGCCCATTCATTCTAATATTGAGAGGAGTGGTGGATAAGCCAATATAGAAAGAAGGGCAGTATTGGCAGAGGAGGATGTAGACAATGTTAGGCGTGGTGCAGGAGGGTGAGAGGACAGAAGGGAGGGGAAAAGCGAGGAACTTGTCCGGCAAGGGCTGGGTGATGAGGATGGGGCAAGTTTTACATCGCGGGCGGTTGCAAGGGGTGGGAAGGGATTTGGTGGGTTTGAGTGATTTGGACAGGGGTTTGGTAATATTGAAAATGGCGGATAGATTGGGGGGGCGTCTGAAGCTGAGAGAGGGACATTGGGGGAATATTTTAGAAGTGGTTAGGTTGTCCGACAGGATAGGGTAGAGGTTTTTAATAATACGCCTAATAGAGTCCACACCTGGGAAGTAGGTGGTACAGAGGGAGATATTGTGTTGGGAAATGCTATTAGTAGGAGGCAGTTTGGGGGAGTGTGGTTTTTTGAGGATTTTTTTATTGAGAAGTTGCTCTGGATAGCCTCTGCGAAGAAGAGATTGATGGAGGTTAGTAAGGAATTTATCAAGGGAGTCAGGGTTGTTGCAAATTCGGTGGCCACGAATAGAAAGGGAGTAGGGGAGGGAACGTTTAGTATGGGAGGGGTGGCAGCTGTTATAATGGAGGTATTGTTGTTGGTTGGTGGGCTTGATATGCACGGAAGTGCTAAATTTGCGGTCAGAGAGGGAGACGTTTACGTCCAGAAAGACGACGTTAGAGGCAGAGATGTTAGAAGTAAAGGAGAGGGGAGAGGAGGCGTTGAGGGAGGAAATAAAAGAGTTGAGAGAATGAATACCATGTGGCCATAAAAGGAAGATGTCGTCAATGTAACGAAGCCAGAGAAGAGGTTTTAGTGAGCATGAAGATGAAGATGTATATTTATCACCCGAGTGATTTTCCTGGAAGTTTTATATATATATATATATATATATATATATATATATATATATATATATATATATATATATACATATGTGTCTGTCCAGATACCCAGATCTGGAATCCGCAGGAGACGTATTTTCGCTGAACCAGGAACAGGTCAGAAAAAACAGCAACTTGTACAACAAACAGTTATGTTTTAACCGACTTGCGCCAGGGTCACACGAATTTCAACCGCTTTGAAGAACCAAATATGTTCAAGGCTGACTGAAGAAACACGAGACGAAGAATCCATTCGGGACGTCCGCTCCTTGGTTTGGATGAAGTAATAAAAATTCTGACTAAGTTAATACACCTTCTACACATTATCGAACTATTTTCTATAATTCATATATAACGGATTTATATTCCTAAATTAATTATTGCCTCAAAAAAAACTCATCAATCATAACTAGATCCATCAACTCAATTCTTTTTCAGGTGAAGTGTGTCTGTCCAGATGCCTAGATCTTTAGTCCGCCGGAGATGTATTTTCGCTGAACAAGGAACAAGTCAGAAAAAACAGCAACTTGTACAACAAACAGTTATGTTTTAACCGACTTGCGCCAGGGTCACACGAATTTCAACCGCTTTGAAGAACGAAATATGTTCAAGGCTGACCGAAGAAACACGAGACGAGGAATCCAATCGGGACGTCCGCTCCTTGGTTTGGATGAAGTAATAAAAATTCTGACTAAGTTAATACACCTTCTACACATTGGCGAACTATTTTACATAATTCATATATAACGGATTTATATTCCTAAATTAATTATTGCCTCAAAAAAACTCATCAATCATAACTAGATCCATCAACTAAATTCTTTTTCAGGTGAAGTGTGTCTGTCCAGATGCCTAGATCTTTAGTCCGCCGGAGATGTATTTTCGCAGAAACAGGAACAAGTCAGAAAAACCAGTAATTTGTACAACAAACAGTTATGTTTTAACCGACTTGCGCCAGAGTCACACGAATTTCAACCACTTTGAAGAATCAAATATGATCAAGGCTGACTGAAGAATGCCTAAAGGAGGACTCCATCCGGGACGTCCGCTAGCTGCTTTGGTTGAAGTTAAAAAAATTCTTAACTAGGTTAATACACCTTCTACACACCGGCGAACTATTTTAAATAATTCATATATAACGGCTTAATATTCGTAAAGTAATGATTGCCTAGGCTGACTGAAGAAACACGAGACGTTGAATCCATCCGGCACGACCGCTCATTAGTTTGGTTGAAGTAATAATAATTCTTATCTAGGTATATGAACCTTCAACATACTGGCGAACTATATTACATAATTCAAATATAACGGTTTAATATTCCTAAAGAAATTATTGCCTCATAAAATAACTTATCGATCATAACTAGATCCATCATCTCAATTCATCTTCAGGGGAAAATTGTGTCTGTCCAGATTCCCATATCTTGAGTCTGCCGGAGATGTATTTTCGCTGAACCAGGAACATGTCAGAAAAATCAGTAACTTGTAAAATAAACAGTTATGTATTTACTGACTTGCGCCAGGGTCACACGAATTTCAACCGCTTTGAAGAACCAAATATGTTCAAGGCTGACTGAAGAAACACGAGACGTGGAATCCATCCGGGACGTCCACTCGTTAGTTTGGTGGAAGTAATAATAATTCTTATCTAGAATAATGAACCTTCTACATACTGGCGAACTATGTTACATAATTCAAATATAACGATTTAATATTCCTAAAGAAAGTATTGCCTCATAAAATAACTTATCAATCAAAACTAGATCCATCATCTCAATTCTTCTTCAGGTGAAGTGTATCTGTCCAGATTCCCAGATCTTGAGTCCGCCGCAGATGTATTATCGTTGAACCGGAAACAAGTCAGAAAAACCAGTAACTTGTACAACAAACAGTTATGTTTTAACCGACTTGCGCCAGAGTCACACGAATTTCAACCGCTTTGAAGAATCAAATATGATCAAGGCTGACTGAAGAATGCCTAAAGGAGGACTCCATCCGGGACGTCCGCTAGCTGCTTTGGTTAAAGTTAAAAAAATTCTTAACTAGGTTAATACACCTTCTACACACCGGCGAACTATTTTAAATAATTCATATATAACGGCTTAATATTCGTAAAGTAATGATTGCCTAGGCTGACTGAAGAAACACGAGACGTTGAATTCATCCGGGATGTCCGCTCGTTAGTTTGGTTGAAGTAATAATAATTCTTATCTAGGTTAATGAACCTTATACATAATGGCGAACTATATTATATAATTCAAATATAACGGTTTAATATTCCTAAAGAAATTATTGCCTCATAAAATAACTTATCAATCATAACTAGATCCATCATCTCAATTCTTCTTCAGGTGAATAGTGTCTGTCCAGATGCCCATATCTTGAGTCTGCCGGAGATGTATTTTCGCTGAAACAGGAACAAGTCAGAAAAATCATTAACTTGTAAAATAAACAATTATGTTTTAACTGACTTGCGCCAGGGTCATACGAATTTCAACCGCTTTGAAGAACCAAATATGTTCAAAGCAGACTGAAGAAACACGAGACGATGAATCCATCCGGGACGTCCGCTCGTTAGTTTGGTTGAAGTGATAATAATTCTTATCTAGATTAATGAACCTTCTACATACTGGCGAACTATATTACATAATTCAAATATAACGATTTAATATTCCTAAAGAAAGAATTGCCTCATAAAATAACTTATCAATCATAACTAGATCCATCATCTCAATTCTTCTTCAGGTGAAGTGTATCTGTCCAGATTCCAAGATCTTGAGTCCGCCGCAGATGTATTATCGTTGAACGGGAAACAAGTCAGAAAAAATCGTAACATGTACAAAAAACAGTTATGTTTTAACCGACTTGCGCCAGGGTCACACGAATTTCAACCGCTTTGAAGAACCAAATTTGTTCAAGGCTGACTGAAGAAACACGAGACGTTGAATCCATCCGGGACGTCCGCTCGTTGTTTGGTTAAAGTGATAAAAATTCATAACTAGGTTAATACACATTCTACAAACAGGCGAACTATTTTACATAATTCATATATAACGGCTTAATATTCCTAAAGTAATTATTGCCTCATAAATAAACTCATCAGTCATAACTTGATCCATCATCTCAATTCTTCTTCAGGTGAAGTGTGTCAGTCCAGATGCCTAGATCTTTAGTCCGCCGGAGATGTATTATCGCTGAACCAGGAACAAGTCAGAAAAACCAATAACTTGTACAACAAACATTTTATGTTTTAACTGACTTGCGCCAGGGTCACACGAATTTCAGCCCCTTTGAAGAAGCAAATATGTTCAAGGCTGACTGAAGAAACACGAGACGAGGAATCCATCCGGGACGTCCGCTCGTGGTTTGGTTAAAGTGATAAAAATACTTAACTAGGTTAATACACCTTCTACACATTGGCGAACTAAATAACATAATTCATATATAACGGCTTAATATTCCTAAAGTAATTATTGCCTCATAAATAAACTCATCAATCATAACTAGATCCATCATCTCAATTCTTCTTCAGGTGAAGTGTATCTGTCCAGATTCCCAGATCTTTAGTCCGCCGGAGAAGTATATTCGTTGAACCAGGAGCAAGTCAGAAAAAATCGTAACATGTACAAAAAACAGTTATGTTTTAACCGACTTGCGCCAGGGTCACACGAATTTCAACCGCTTTGAAGAACCAAATATATTCATGGCTGACTGAAGAAATACGAGACAAAGAATCCATTCGGGACGTCTGCACGTTGGTTTGGTTGAAGTAATAAAAAATCTTAAATAGGTTAATTCACCTTCTACATACTGGCGAACTGTATTACATAATTCAAATTTAACGGCTTAATATTCCTAAAGAAATTTTTGCCTCATAAAGTAACTTATCAATCATAACTAGATCCATCATCTCAATTCTTCTTCAGGTGAATAGTGTCTGTCCAGATGCCCAGATCTTGAGTCTGCTGGAGATGTATTTTCGCTGAACCAGGAACAAGTCAGAAAAATCATTAACTTGTAAAGTAAACAGTTATGTTTTAACAGACTAGCGCCAGGGTCACACGAATTTTAACCGCTATGAAGAACAAAATATGTTCAAGGCTGACTAAAGAAACACGAGACGAGGAATCCATCCGGGACGTATGCGCGTTGGTTTGGTTAAAGTAATAATAATTCTTATCTAAGTTAATAAACCTTCTACATACTAGCGAACTATATTACATAATTCATATATAACGGCTTAATATTCCTAAAGTAAATTTGTCCTCATAAAATAACTCATCAATCATTACTAGATACATCATCTCAATTCTTCTTCAGGTGAAATGTTTCAGTCCAGATGCCTAGATCTTTAGTCCGCAGGAGATGTATTATCGCTGAACCAGGAACAAGTCAGAAAAACCTGTAACTTGTACAACAAACAGTTACGTTTTAACCGACTTGCGCCAGGGTCACAAGAATTTCATCCGTTAGGAAGATCCAAATATGTACAAGGCTGACTGAAGAATCACGAGACGAGGAATCGATTCGGGACGTTCTCTCGTTGGTTTGGATAAAGTAATAAAAATACTTAACTAGGTTAATACACATTCTACACATTGGCGAACTATATAACATAATTCATATATAACGGCTTAATATTCCTAAAGTAATTTTTGCCTCATAAAATAACTCATCAACCATAACTAGATCCATCATCTCAATTCTTCTTCAGGTGAAAAGTGTCTGTCCAGATGCCCAGATCTTTAGTCCGCCGGCGATGTATATTCGTTAAACCAGGAGCAAGTCAGAAAAAATCGTAACATGTACAAAAAACAGTTATGTTTTAACCGACTTGCGCCAGGGTCACACGAATTTCAACCGCTTTGAAGAACCAAATTTGTTCAAGGCTGACTGAAGAAACACGAGACGTTGAATCCATCCGGGACGTCCGCTCGTTAGTTTGGTTGAAGTAATAATTATTCTTATCTAGAATAATGAACCTTCTACATAATGGCGAACTATATTACATAATTCAAATATAACGATTTAATATTCCTAAAGAAAGTATTGCCTCATATAATAACTTATCAATCATAACTAGATCCATCATCTCAATTCTTCTTCAGGTGAAGTGTGTCAGTCCAGATGCCTAGATCTTTAGTCCGCCGGAGATTTATTATCGCTGAACCAGGAACAAGTCAGAAAAACCAATAACTAGTACAACAAACAGTTATGTTTTAACTGACTTGCGCCAGGGTAACACGAATTTCAGCCGTTTAGAAGAACCAAATATGTTCAAGGATGACTAAAGAAACACGAGACGTGGAATCCATCCGGGACGTCCACTCGTTAGTTTGGTTGAAGTAATAATAATTCTTATCTAGGTTAATAAACCTTCTACATATTGGCGAACTATATTACATAATTCAAATATAACGGTTTATTATTCCTAAAGAAATTATTGGCTCATAAAATAACTTATCAATCATAACTATATCCATCATCTCAATTCTTCTTCAGTTGAATAGTGTCTGTCCAGATGCCCAGATCTTGAGTCTGCTGGAGATGTATTTTCGCTGAACCAGGAACAAGTCAGAAAAATCATTAACTTGTAAAATAAACAGTTATATTTTAACTGACTTGCGCCAGGGTCACACGAATTTTAACCGCTTTGAAGAACAAAATATGTTCAAGGCTGACTAAAGAAACACGAGACGAGGAATCCATCCGGGACGTATGCGCGTTGGTTTGGTTAAAATAATAATAATTCTTATCTAAGTTAGTAAACTTTCTACATACTAGTGAACTATATTACATAATTCATATATAACGGCTTAGTATTCCTAAAGTAAATTTTGCCACATAAAATAACTCATCAATCATTACTAGATACAACATCTATATTCTTCTTCAGGTGAAATGTTTCAGTCCAGATGCCTAGATCTTTAGTCCGCAGGAGATGTATTATCGCTGAACCAGGAACAAGTCAGAAAAACCTGTAACTTGTACAACAAACAGTTACGTTTTAACTGACTTGCGCCAGGGTCACAAGAATTTCACCCGTTTAGAAGATCCAAATATGTTCAAGGCTGACTGAAGAATCACGAGACGAGGAATCCATTCGGGACGTCGGCTCGTTGGTTTGGATAAAGTAATAAAAATACTTAACTAGGTTAATACACCTTCTACTTTTGGCGAACTAAATAACATAATTCATATATAACGGCCTAATATTCCTAAAGTAATTTTTGCCTCATAAAATAACTCATCAACCATAACTAGATCCATCATCTCAATTCTTCTTCAGGTGAAAAGTGTCTGTCCAGATGCCCATATCTTTCGTCCGCCGGAGATGTATATTCGTTGAACCAGGAGCAAGTCAGAAAAAATCGTAACATGTACAAAAAACAGTTATGTTTTAACCGACTTGCGCCAGGGTCACACGAATTTCAACCGCTTTGAAGAACCAAATATGTTCAAGGCTGACTGAAGAAACCCGAGACGTTGAATCCATCCGGGGCGTCCGCTCGTTAGTTTGGCTGAAGTAATAATAATTCTTATCTAGAATAAGGAACCTTCTACATACTGGCGAATTATATTACATAATTCAAATATAACGATTTAATATTCCTAAAGAAAGTATTGCCTCATATAATAACTTATCAATCATAACTAGATCCATCATCTCAATTCTTCTTCAGGTGAAAAGTGTCAGTCCAGATGCCTAGATCTTTAGTCCGCCGGAGATGTATTATCGCTGAACCAGGAACAAGTCAGAAAAACCAATAACTTGTACAACAAACAGTTATGTTTTAACTGACTTGCGCCAGGGTCACATGAATTTCAGCCGTTTTGAAGAACCAAATATGTTCAAGGCTGACTAAAGAAACACGAGACGTGGAATCCATCCGGGACGTCCACTCGTTAGTTTGGTTGAAGTAATAATAATTCTTATCTAGGTTAATGAACCTTCTACATACTGGCGAACTATATTACATAATTCAAATATAACGGTTTATTATTCCTAAAGAAATTATTGGCTCATAAAATAACTTATCAATCATAACTAGATCCATCATCTCAATTCTTCTTCAGGTGAATAGTGTCTGTCCAGATGCCCAGATCTTGAGTCTGCTGGAGATGTATTTTCGCTGAACCAGGAACAAGTCAGAAAAATCATTAACTTGTAAAATAAACAGTTATATTTTAACTGACTTGCGCCAGGGTCACACGAATTTTAACCGCTTTGAAGAACAAAATATGTTCAAGGCTGACTAAAGAAACACGAGACGAGGAATCCATCCGGGACGTATGCGCGTTGGTTTGGTTAAATTAATAATAATTCTTATCTAAGTTAATAAACTTTCTACATACTAGTGAACTATATTACATAATTCATATATAACGGCTAAATATTCCTAAAGTAAATTTTGCCACATAAAATAACTCATCAATCATTACTAGATACAACATCTATATTCTTCTTCAGGTGAAATGTTTCAGTCCAGATGCCTAGATCTTTAGTCCGCAGGAGATGTATTATCGCTGAACCAGGAACAAGTCAGAAAAACCTGTAACTTGTACAACAAACAGTTACGTTTTAACTTACTTGCGCCAGGGTCACAAGAATTTCACCCGTTTAGAAGATCCAAATATGTACAAGGCTGACTGAAGAATCACGAGACGAGGAATCCATTCGGGACGTCCGCTCGTTGGTTTGGATAAAGTAATAAAAATACTTAACTTGGTTAATACACCTTCTACACATTGGCGAACTAAATAACATAATTCATATATAACGGCTTAATATTCCTTAAGTTATTTTTGCCTCATAAAATAACTCATCAACCATAACTAGATTCATCATCTCAATTCTTCTTCAGGTGAAATGTGTCTGTCCAGATGCCCAGATCTTTAATCCGCCGGAGATGTATATTCGTTGAACCAGGAGCAAGTCAGATAAAATCGTAACATGTACAAAAAACAGTTATGTTTTAACCGACTTGCGCCAGGGTCACACGAATTTCAACCGCTTTGAAGAACCAAATATGTTCAAGGTTGACTGAAGAAACACGAGACGTTGAATCCATCCGGGACGTCCGCTCGTTAGTTTGGTTGAAGTAATAATAATTCTTACCTAGAATAATGAACCTTCTACATACTGGCGAACTATATTACATAATTCAAATATAACGATTTAATATTCCTAAAGAAAGTATTGCCTCATAAAATAACTTATCAATCATAACTAGATCCATCATCTCAATTCTTCTTCAGGTGAAGTGTGTCAGTCCAGATGCCTAGATCTTTAGTCCGCCGGAGATATATTATCGCTGAACCAGGAACAAGTCAGAAAAACCAATAACTTGTAAAACAAACAGTTATGTTTTAACTGACTTGCGCCAGGGTCACACGAATTTCAGCCGCTTAGAAGAAGCAAATATGTTCAGGGCTGACTGAAGATACACGAGACGTGGAATCCATCCGGGACGTCCGCACGTTGTTTGGATAAAGTGATTAAAATTTATAACTAGGTTAATACACATTCTCCCAACAGGCGAACTATTTTACATAATTCATATATAACGGCTTAATATTCCTAAAGTAATTATTGCCTCATAAATAAACTCATCAATCATAACTGGATCCATCATCTCAATTCTTCTTCAGGTGAAGTGTATCTGTCCAGATTCCCAGATCTTTAGTCCGCCGGAGATGTATATTCGTTGAACCAGGAACAAGTCAGAAAAATCATTAACTTGTAAAATTATCAGTTATGTTTTAACTGACTTGCGCCAGGGTCACACGAATTTCAGCCGCTTTGAAGAAGCAAATATGTTCAAGGCTGACTGAAGAAACACGAGACGAGGAATCCATCCGGGACGTCCGCTCGTTGTTTGGTTATAGTGATAAAAATTTATAACTAGGTTAATACACATTCTACAAACAGGCGAACTATTTTATATAATTCATATATAACGGCTTAATATTCCTAAAGTAATTATTGCCTCATAAATAAACTCATCAATCATAACTAGATCTATCATCTCAATTCTTCTTCAGGTGAAGTGTGTCAGTCTAGATGCCTAGATCTTTAGTCCGCCGGAGATGTATTACCGCTGAACCAGGAACAAGTCAGAAAAACCAATAACTTGTACAACAAACAGTTATGTTTTAACTGACTTGCGCCAGGGTCACACGAATTTCAGCCGTTTTGAAGAACCAAATATGTTCAAGGCTGATTAAAGAAACACGAGACGTGGAATCCATCCGGGACGTCCACTCGTTAGTTTGGTTGAAGTAATAATAATTCTTATCTAGGTTAATGAACCTTCTACATACTAGTGAACTATATTACATAATTTATATATAACGGCTTAATATTCCTAAAGTCAATTTTGCCTCATAAAATAACTCATCAATCATTACTAGATACATCATCTCAATTCTTCTTCAGGTGAAATGTTTCAGTCCAGATGCCTAGATCTTTAGTCCGCAGGAGATTTATTATCGCTGAACCAGGAACAAGTCAGAAAAACCTGTAACTTGTACAACAAACAGTTACGTTTTAACCGACTTGCGCCAGGGTCACAAGAATTTCACCCGTTAGGAAGATCCAAATATGTTCAAGGCTGACTAAAGAATCACGAGACGAGGAATCCATTCGGGACGTCCGCTCGTTGGTTTGGATAAAGTAATAAAAATACTTAACTAGGTTAATACACCTTCTACACATTGGCGAACTAAATAACATAATTCATATATAACGGCTTAATATTCTTAAAGTAATTTTTGCCTCATAAAATAACTCATCAACCATAACTAGATCCATCATCTCAATTCTTCTTCAGGTGAAAAGTGTCTGTCCAGATGCCCAGATCTTTAGTCCGCCGGAGATGTATATTCGTTGAACCAGGAGCAAGTCAGAAAAAATCGTAACATGTACAAAAAACAGTTATGTTTTAAACGACTTGCGCCAGGGTCACACGAATTTCAACCGCTTTGAAGAACCAAATATGTTCAAGGCTGACTGAAGAAACACGAGACGTTGAATCCATCCGGGACGTCCGCTCGTTAGTTTGGCTGAAGTAATAATAATTCTTATCTAGAATAATGAACCTTCTACATACTAGCGAACTATATTACATAATTTAAATATAACGATTTAATATTCCTAAAGAAAGTATTGCCTCATATAATAAATAACTTGTCAATCATAACTAGATCCATCATCTCAATTCTTCTTCAGGTGAAAAGTGTCAGTCCAGATGCCTAGATCTTTAGTCCGCCGGAGATGTATTATCGCTGAACCAGGAACAAGTCAGAAAAACCGATAACTTGTACAACAAACAGTTATGTTTTAACTGACTTGCGCCAGGGTCACACGAATTTCAGCCGTATTGAAGAACCAAATATGTTCAAGGCTGACTAAAGAAACACGAGACGTGGAATCCATCCGGGACGTCCACTCGTTAGTTTGGTTGAAGTAATAAAAATTCTTATCTAGGTTAATGAACCTTCTACATACTGGCGAACTATATTACATAATTCAAATATAACGGTTTATTATTCCTAAAGAAATTATTGGCTCATAAAATAACTTATCAATCATAACTAGATCCATCATCTCAATTCTTCTTCAGGTGAATAGTGTCTGTCCAGATGCCCAGATCTTGAGTCTGCTGGAGATGTATTTTCGCTGAACCAGGAACAAGTCAGAAAAATCATTAACTTGTAAAATAAACAGTTATGTTCTAACTGACTTGCGCCAGGGTCACACGAATTTCAGCCGTTTTGAAGAACCAAATATGTTCAAGGCTGACTAAAGAAACACGAGACGTGGAATCCATCCGGGACGTCCACTCGTTAGTTTGGTTGAAGTAATAATAATTCTTATCTAGGTTAATGAACCTTCTACATACTGGCGAACTATATTACATAATTCAAATATAACGGTTTATTATTCCTAAAGAAATTATTGGCTCATAAAATAACTTATCAATCATAACTAGAACCATCATCTCAATTCTTCTTCAGGTGAATAGTGTCTGTCCAGATGCCCAGATCTTGAGTCTGCTGGAGATGTATTTTCGCTGAACCAGGAACAAGTCAGAAAAATCATTAACTTGTAAAAATAAACAGTTATATTTTAACTGACTTGCGCCAGGGTCACACGAATTTTAACCGCTTTGAAGAACAAAATATGTACAAGGCTGACTAAAGAAACACGAGACGAGGAATCCATCCGGGACGTATGCGCGTTGGTTTGGTTAATATAATAATAATTCTTATCTAAGTTAATAAACCTTCTACATACTAGTGAACTATATTACATAATTCATATATAACGGCTTAATATTCCTAAAGTAAATTTTGCCACATAAAATAACTCATCAATCATTACTAGATACAACATCTATATTCTTCTTCAGGTGAAATGTTTCAGTCCAGATGCCTAGATCTATAGTCCGCAGGAGATGTATTATCGCTGAACCAGGAACAAGTCAGAAAAACCTGTAACTTGTACAACAAACAGTTACGTTTTTACTGACTTGCGCCAGGGTCACAAGAATTTCACCCGTTTAGAAGATCCAAATATGTTCAAGGCTGACTGAAGAATCACGAGACGAGGAATCCATTTGGGACGTCCGCTCGTTGGTTTGGATAAAGTAATAAAAATACTTAACTAGGTTAATACACCTTCTACACATTGGCGAACTAAATAACATAATTCATATATAACGGCTTAATATTCCTTAAGTAATTTTTGCCTCATAAAATATCTCATCAACCATAACTAGATCCATCATCTCAATTCTTCTTCAGGTGAAAAGTGTCTGTCCCGATGCCCAGATCTTTAGTCCGCCGGAGATGTATATTCGTTGAACCAGGAGCAAGTCAGAAAAAATCGTAACATGTACAAAAAACAGTTATGTTTTAACCGACTTGCGCCAGGGTCACACGAATTTCAACCGCTTCGAAGAACCAAATATGTTCAAGGCTGACTGAAGAAACACGAGACGTTGAATCCATCCGGGACGTCCGCTCGTTAGTTGGGTAAAGTAATAATAATTCTTATCTAGAATAATGAACCTTCTAAATACTGGCGAACTATGTTACATAATTCAAATATAACGATTTAATATTCCTAAAGAAAGTATTGCCTCATAAAATAACTTATCAATCATAACTAGATCCATCATCTCAATTCCTCTTCAGGTGAAGTGTGTCAGTCCAGATGCCTAGATCTTTAGTCCGCCGGAGATGTATTATCGCTGAACCAGGAACAAGTCAGAAAAACCGATAACTTGTACAACAAACAGTTATGTTTTAACTGACTTGCGCCAAGGTCACACGAATTTCAGCCGTATTGAAGAACCAAATATGTTCAAGGCTGACTAAAGAAACACGAGACGTGGAATCCATCCGGGACGTCCACTCGTTAGTTTGGTTGAAGTAATAAAAATTCTTATCTAGGTTAATGAACCTTCTACATACTGGCGAACTATATTACATAATTCAAATATAACGGTTTATTATTCCTAAAGAAATTATTGGCTCATAAAATAACTTATCAATCATAACTAGATCCATCATCTCAATTCTTCTTCAGGTGAATAGTGTCTGTCCGGATGCCCAGATCTTGAGTGTGCTGGAGATGTATTTTCGCTGAACCAGGAACAAGTCAGAAATATCATTAACTTGTAAAATAAACAGTTATATTTTAACTGACTTGCGCCAGGGTCACACGAATTTTAACCGCTTTGAAGAACAAAATATGTTCAAGGCTGACTACAGAAACACGAGACGAGGAATCCATCCGGGACGTATGCGCGTTGGTTTGGTTAAAATAATAATAATTCTTATCTAAGTTAATAAACTTTCTACATACTAGTGAACTATATTACATAATTCATATATAACGGCTTAATATTCCTAAAGTCAATTTTGCCTCATAAAATAACTCATCAATCATTACTAGATACATCATCTCAATTCTTCTTCAGGTGAAATGTTTCAGTCCAGATGCCTAGATCTTTAGTCCGCCAGAGATTTTTTATCGCTGAACCAGGAACAAGTCAGAAAAACCTGTAACTTGTACAAAAAACAGTTACGTTTTAACTGACTTGCGCCAGGGTCACAAGAATTTCACCCGTTTAGAAGATCCAAATATGTTAAAGGCTGACTGAAGAATCACGAGACGAGGAATCCATTCGGGACGTCCGCTCGTTGGTTTGGATAAAGTAATAAAAATACTTAACTAGGTTAATACACCTTCTACACATTGGCGAACTAAATAACATAATTCATATATAACGGCTTAATATTCCTAAAGTAATTTTTGCCTCATAAAATAACTCATCAACCATAACTAGATCCATCATCTCAATTCTTCTTCAGGTGAAAAGTGTCTGTCCAGATGCCCATATCTTAAGTCCGCCGGAGATGTATATTCGTTGAACCAGGAGCAAGTCAGAAAAAATCGTAACATGTACAAAAAACAGTTATGTTTTAACCGACTTGCGCCAGGGTCACACGAATTTCAACCGCTTTGAAGAACCAAATATGTTCAAGGCTGACTGAAGAAACAAGAGACGTTGAATCCATCCGGGACGTCCGCTCGTTAGTTTGACTGAAGTAATAATAATTCTTATCTAGAATAATGAACCTTCTACATACTGGCGAACTATATTACATAATTCAAATATAACGATTTAATATTCCTAAAGAAGGTATTGCCTCATATAATAACTTATCAATCATAACTAGATCCATCATCTCAATTCTTCTTCAGGTGAAAAGTGTCAGTCCAGATGCCCATATTTTTAGTCCGCCGGAAATGTATATTCGTTGAACCAGGAGCATGTCAGAAAAAATCATTAACTTGTAAAATAAACAGTTATATTTTAACTGACTTGCGCCAGGGTCACACGAATTTTAACCGCTTTGAAGAACAAAATATGTTCAAGGCTGACTAAAGAAACACGAGACGAGGAATCCATCCGGGACGTATGCGCGTTGGTTTGGTTAAAATAATAATAATTCTTATCTAAGTTAATAAACCTTCTACATACTAGTGAACTATATTACATAATTCATATATAACGGCTTAATATTCCTAAAGTAAATTTTGCCACATAAAATAACTCATCAATCATTACTAGATACAACATCTATATTCTTCTTCAGGTGAAATGTTTCAGTCCAGATGCCTAGATCTTTAGTCCGCAGGAGATGTATTATCGCTGAACCAGGAACAAGTCAGAAAAACCTGTAACTTGTACAACAAACAGTTACGTTTTAACTGACTTGCGCCAGGGTCACAAGAATTTCACCCGTTTAGAAGATCCAAATATGTTCAAGGCTAACTGAAGAATCACGAGACGAGGAATCCATTCGGGACGTCCGCTCGTTGGTTTGGATAAAGTAATAAAAATACTTAACTAGGTTAATACACCTTCTACACATTGGCGAACTAAATAACATAATTCATATATAACGGCTTAATATTCCTTAAGTAATTTTTGCCTCATAAAATAACTCATCAACCATAACTAGATCCATCATCTCAATTCTTCTTCAGGTGAAAAGTGTCTGTCCAGATGCCCAGATCTTTATTCCGCCGGAGATATATATTCGTTGAACCAGGAGCAAGTCAGAAAAAATCGTAACATGTAAAAAAAACAGTTATGTTTTAACAGACTTGCGCCAGGGTCACATGAATTTCAACCGCTTTGAAGAACCAAATATGTTCAAGGCTGACTGAAGAAACACGAGACGTTGAATCCATCCGGGACGTCCGCTCGTTAGTTTGGTTGAAGTAATAATAATTCTTACCTAGAATAATGAACCTTCTACATACTGGCGAACTATATTACATAATTCAAATATAACGATTTAATATTCCTAAAGAAAGTATTGCCTCATAAAATAACTTATCAATCATTACTAGATCCATCATCTCAATTCTTCTTCAGGTGAAGTGTGTCAGTCCAGATGCCCAGATCTTTAGTCCGCCGGAGACATATTATCGCTGAACCAGGAACAAGTCAGAAAAACCAATAACTTGTAAAACAAACAGTTATGTTTTAACTGACTTGCGCCAGGGTCACACGAATTTCAGCCGCTTAGAAGAAGCAAATATGTTCAAGGCTGACTGAAGAAACACGAGACGTGGAATCCATCCGGGACGTCCGCACGTTGTTTGGATAAAGTGATAAAAATTCATAACTAGGTTAATACACATTCTCCAAACAGGCGAACTATTTTACATAATTCATATATAACGGCTTAATATTCCTAAAGTATATATTGCCTCATAGATAAACTCATCAATCATAACTAGATCCATCATCTCAATTCTTCTTCAGGTGAAGTGTATCTGTCCAGATTCCCAGATCTTTAGTCCGCCGGAGATGTATATTCGTTGAACCAGGAGCAAGTCAGAAAAAATCGTAACATGTACAAAAAACAGTTATGTTTTAACCGACTTGCGCCAGGGTCACACGAATTTCAACCGCTTTGAAGATCCAAATATGTTCAAGGCTGACTGAAGAAATACGAGACAAAGAATCCATTCGGGACGTCTGCACGTTGGTTTGGTTGAAGTAATAAAAAATCTTAAATAGGTTAATGCACCTTCTACATACTGGCGAACTATATTACATAATTCAAATTTAACGGCTTAATATTCCTAAAGAAATTTTTGCCTCATAAAGTAACTCATCAATCATATCTAGAGCCATCAACTCAATTCTTCTTCAGGTGAAGAGTGTCTGTCCAGATGCCTAGATCTTGAGTCCGCCGGAGATGTATTTTCGCTGAATCAGGAACAAGTCAGAAAAATCATTAACTTGTAAAATTATCAGTTATGTTTTAACTGACTTGCGCCAGGGTCACACGAATTTCAGCCGCTTTGAAGAAGCAAATATGTTCAAGGCTGACTGAAGAAACACGAGACGAGGAATCCATCCGGTACGTCCGCTCGTTGTTTGGTTAAAAAGATAAAAATTCATAACTAGGTTAATACACATTCTACAAACAGGCGAACTATTTTACATAATTCATATATAACGGCTTAATATTCCTAAAGTAATTATTGCCTCATAAATAAACTCATCAATCATAACTAGATCCATCATCTCAATTCTTCTTCAGGTGAAGTGTATCTGTCCAGATTCCCAGATCTTTAGTCCGCCGGAGATGTATATTCGTTGAACCAGGAGCAAGTCAGAAAAACCGATAACTTGTACAACAAACAGTTATGTTTTAACTGACTTGCGCCAGGGTCACACGAATTTCAGCCGCTTTGAAGAAGGAAATATGTTCAAGGCTGACTGAAGAAACACGAGACGTTGAATCCATCCGGGACGTCCACTCGTTAGTTTGGCTGAAGTAATAATAATTCTTATCTAGAATAATGAACCTTCTACATACTGGCGAACTATATTACATAATTCAAATATAACGGCTTAATATTCCTAAAGTAATTATTGCCTCATAAATAAACTCATCAATCATAACTAGATCCATCATCTCAATTCTTCTTCAGGTGAAGTGTATCTGTCCAGATTCCCAGATCTTTAGTCCGCCGGAGATGTATATTCGTTGAACCAGGAGCAAGTCAGAAAAACCGATAACTTGTACAACAAACAGTTATGTTTTAACTGACTTGCGCCAGGGTCAGACGAATTTCAGCCGTTTTGAAGAACCAAATATGTTCAAGGCTGACTAAAGAAACACGAGACGTGGAATCCATCCGGGACGTCCACTCGTTAGTTAGGTTGAAGTAATAATAATTCTTATCTAGGTTAATGAACCTTCTACATACTGGCGAACTATATTACATAATTCAAATATAACGGTTTATTATTCCTAAAGAAATTATTGGCTCATAAAATAACTTATCAATCATAACTAGATCCATCATCTCAATTCTTCTTCAGGTGAATAGTGTCTGTCCAGATGCCCATATCTTTAGTCCGCCGGAGATGTATATTCGTTGAACCAGGAGCAAGTCAGAAAAAATCATTAACTTGTAAAATAAACAGTTATGTTTTAACCGACTTGCGCCAGGGTCACACGAATTTTAACCGCTTTGAAGAACAAAATATGTTCAAGGCTGACTAAAGAAACACGAGACGAGGAATCCATCCGGGACGTATGCGCGTTGGTTTGGTTAAAATAATAATAATTCTTATCTAAGTTAATAAACCTTCTACCTACTAGTGAACTATATTACATAATTCATATATAACGGCTTAATATTCCTAAAGTAAATTTTGCCACATAAAATAACTCATCAATCATTACTAGATACATCATCTCAATTCTTCTTCAGGTGAAATGTTTCAGTTCAGATGCCTAGATCTTTAGTCCGCAGGAGACGTATTATCGCTGAACCAGGAACAAGTCAGAAAAACCTGTAACTTGTACAACAAACAGTTACGTTTTAACTGACTTGCGCCAGGGTCACAAGAATTTCACCCGTTAAGAAGATCCAAATATGTTCAAGGCTGACTGAAGAATCACGAGACGAGGAATCCATTCGGGACGTCCGCTCGTTGGTTTGGATAAAGTAATAAAAATACTTAACTAGGTTAATACACCTTCTACACATTGGCGAACTAAATAGCATAATTCATATATAATTGCCTAATATTCCTAAAGTAATTTTTGCTTCATAAAAAAACTCATCAACCATAACTAGATCCATCATCTCAATTCTTCTTCAGGTAAAAAGTGTCTGTCCAGATGCCCTGATCTTTAGTCCGCCGGGGATGTATATTCGTTGAACCAGGAGCAAGTCAGAAAAAATCGTAACATGTACAAAAAACAGTTATGTTTTAACCGACTTGCGCCAGGGTCACACGAATTTCAACCGCTTTGAAGAACCAAATATGTTCAAGGCTGACTGAAGAAACACGAGACGTTGTATCCATCCGGGACGTCCGCTCGTTAGTTAGGCTGAAGTAATAATAATTCTTATCTAGAATAATGAACCTTCTACATACTAGCGAACTATATTACATAATTCAAATATAACGATTTAATATTCCTAAAGAAAGTATTGCCTCATATAATAACTTATCAATCATAACTAGATCCATCATCTCAATTCTTCTTCAGGTGAAAAGTGTCAGTCCAGATGCCTAGATCTTTAGTCCGCCGGAGATGTATTATCGCTGAACCAGGAACAAGTCAGAAAAACCGATAACTTGTACAACAAACAGTTATGTTTTAACTGACTTGCGCCAGGGTCACACGAATTTCAGCCGTATTGAAGAACCAAATATGTTCACGGCTGACTAAAGAAACACGAGACGTGGAATCCATCCGGGACGTCCACTCGTTAGTTTGGTTGAAGTAATAAAAATTCTTATCTAGGTTAATGAACCTTCTACATACTGGCGAACTATATTACATAATTCAAATATAACGGTTTATTATTCCTAAAGAAATTATTGGCTCATAAAATAACTTATCAATCATAACTAGATCCATCATCTCAATTCTTCTTCAGGTGAATAGTGTCTGTCCAGATGCCCAGATCTTGAGTGTGCTGGAGATGTATTTTCCCTGAACCAGGAACAAGTCAGAAAAATCATTAACTTGTAAAATAAACAGTTATGTTTTAACTGACTTGCGCCAGGGTCACACGAATTTCAGCCGTTTTGAAGAACCAAATATGTTCAAGGCTGACTAAAGAAACACGAGACGTGGAATCCATCCGGGACCTCCACTCGTTAGTTTGGTTGAAGTAATAATAATTCTTATCTAGGTTAATGAACCTTCTACATACTGGCGAACTATATTACATAATTCAAATATAACGGTTTATTATTCCTAAAGAAATTATTGGCTCATAAAATAACTTATCAATCATAACTAGATCCATCATCTCAATTCTTCTTCAGGTGAATAGTGTCTGTCCAGATGCCCAGATCTTGAGTCTGCTGGAGATGTATTTTCGCTGAACCAGGAACAAGTCAGAAAAATCATTAACTTGTAAAATAAACAGTTATATTTTAACTGACTTGCGCCAGGGTCACACGAATTTTAACCGCTTTGAAGAACAAAATATGTTCAAGGCTGACTAAAGAAACACGAGACGAGGAATCCATCCGGGACGTATGCGCGTTGGTTTGGTTAAAATAATAATAATTCTTATCTAAGTTAATAAACTTTCTACATACTAGTGAACTATATTACATAATTCATATATAACGGCTTAATATTCCTAAAGTAAATTTTGCCACATAAAATAACTCATCAATCATTACTAGATACATCATCTCAATTCTTCTTCAGGTGAAATGTTTCAGTCCAGATGCCTAGATCTTTAGTCCGCAGGAGATGTATTATCGCTGAACCAGGAACAAGTCAGAAAAACCTGTAACTTGTACAACAAACAGTTACGTTTTAACTGACTTGCGCCAGGGTCACAAGAATTTCACCCGTTTAGAAGATCCAAATATGTTCAAGGCTGACTAAAGAATCACGAGACGAGGAATCCATTCGCGACGTCCGCTCGTTGGTTTGGATAAAGTAATAAAAATACTTAACTAGGTTAATACACCTTCTACACATTGGCGAACTAAATAACATAATTCATATATAACGGCTTAATATTCCTTAAGTAATTTTTGCCTCATAAAATAACTCATCAACCATAACTAGATCCATCATCTCAATTCTTCTTCAGGTGAAAAGTGTCTGTCCAGATGCCCTGATCTTTAGTCCGCCGGAGATGTATATTCGTTGAACCAGGAGCAAGTCAGAAAAAATCGTAACATGTACAAAAAACAGTTATGTTTTAACCGACTTGCGCCAGGGTCACACGAATTTCAACCGCTTTGAAGAACCAAATATGTTCAAGGCTGACTGAAGAAATACGAGACAAAGAATCCATTCGGGACGTCTGCACATTGGTTTGGTTGAAGTAATAAAAAATCTTAAATAGGTTAATGCACCTTCTACATACTGGCGAACTATATTACATAATTCAAATTTAACGGCTTAATATTCCTAAAGAAATTTTTGCCTCATAAAGTATCTCATCAATCATATCTAGAGCCATCAACTCAATTCTTCATCAGGTGAAGAGTGTCTGTCCAGATGCCTAGATCTTGAGTCCGCCGGAGATGTATTTTCGCTGAATCAGGAACAAGTCAGAAAAATCATTAACTTGTAAAATTATCAGTTATGTTTTAACTGACTTGCGCCAGGGTCAAACGAATTTCAGCCGCTTTGAAGAAGCAAATATGTTCAAGGCTGACTGAAGAAACACGAGACGAGGAATCCATCCGGGACGTCCGCTCGTTGTTTGGTTAAAGTGATAAAAATTCATAACTAGGTTAATACACGTTCTACAAACAGGCGAACTATTTTACATAATTCATATATAACGGCTTAATATTCCTAAAGTAATTATTGCCTCATAAATAAACTCATCAATCATAACTAGATCCATCATCTCAATTCTTCTTCAGGTGAAGTGTATCTGTCCAGATTCCCAGATCTTTAGTCCGCCGGAGATGTATATTCGTTGAACCAGGAGCAAGTCAGAAAAACCGATAACTTGTACAACAAACAGTTATGTTTTAACTGACTTGCGCCAGGGTCACACGAATTTCAGCCGCTTTGAAGAAGCAAATATGTTCAAGGCTGACTGAAGAAACACGAGACGTTGAATCCATCCGGGACGTCCGCTCGTTAGTTTGGCTGAAGTAATAATAATTCTTATCTAGAATAATGAACCTTCTACATACTGGCGAACTATATTACATAATTCAAATATAACGATTTAATATTCCTAAAGAAGGTATTGCCTCATATAATAACTTATCAATCATAACTAGATCCATCATCTCAATTCTTCTTCAGGTGAAAAGTGTCAGTCCAGATGCCTAGATCTTTAGTCCGCCGGAGATGTATTATCGCTGAACCAGGAACAAGTCAGAAAAACCGATAACTTGTACAACAAACAGTTATGTTTTAACTGACTTGCGCCAGGGTCACAGAAATTTCAGCCGTTTTGAAGAACCAAATATGTTCAAGGCTGACTAAAGAAACACGAGACGTGGAATCATCCGGGACGTCCACTCGTTAGTTAGGTTGAAGTAATAATAATTATTATCTAGGTTAAAGAACCTTCTACATACTGGCGAACTATATTACATAATTCAAATATAACGGTTTATTATTCCTAAAGAAATTATTGGCTCATAAAATAACTTATCAATCATAACTAGATCCATCATCTCAATTCTTCTTCAGGTGAATAGTGTCTGTCCAGATGCCCATATCTTTTGTCCGCCGGAGATGTATATTCGTTGAACCAGGAGCAAGTCAGAAAAAATCATTAACTTGTAAAATAAACAGTTATGTTTTAACCGACTTGCGCCAGGGTCACACGAATATTAACCGCTTTGAAGAACAAAATATGTTCAAGACTGACTAAAGAAACACGAGACGAGGAATCCATCCGGGACGTATGCGCGTTGGTTTGGTTAAAATAATAATAATTCTTATCTAAGTTAATAAACCTTCTACATACTAGTGAACTATATTACATAATTCATATATAACGGCTTAATATTCCTAAAGTAAATTTTGCCACATAAAATAACTCATCAATCATTACTAGATACATCATCTCAATTCTTCTTCAGGTGAAATGTTTCAGTCCAGATGCCTAGATCTTTAGTCCGCAGGAGACGTATTATCGCTGAACCAGGAACAAGTCAGAAAAACCTGTAACTTGTACAACAAACAGTTACGTTTTAACTGACTTGCGCCAGGGTCACAAGAATTTCACCCGTTTAGAAGATCCAAATATGTTCAAGGCTGACTGAAGAATCACGAGACGAGGAATCCATTCGGGACGTCCGCTCGTTGGTTTGGATAAAGTAATAAAAATACTTAACTAGGTTAATACACCTTCTACACATTGGCGAACTAAATAGCATAATTCATATATAACGGCCTAATATTCCTAAAGTAATTTTTGCTTCATAAAATAACTCATCAACCATAACTAGATCCATCATCTCAATTCTTCTTCAAGTAAAAAGTGTCTGTCCAGATGCCCTGATCTTTAGTCCGCCGGAGATGTATATTCGTTGAACCAGGAGCAAGTCAGAAAAAATCGTAACATGTACAAAAAACAGTTATGTTTTAACCGACTTGCGCCAGGGTCACACGAATTTCAACCGCTTTGAAGAACCAAATATGTTCAAGGCTGACTGAAGAAACACGAGACGTTGAATCCATCCGGGACGTCCGCTCGTTAGTTTGGCTGAAGTAATAATAATTCTTATCTAGAATAATGAACCTTCTACATACTAGCGAACTATATTACATAATTCAAATATAACGATTTAATATTCCTAAAGAAAGTATTGCCTCATATAATAAATTATCAATCATAACTAGATCCATCATCTCAATTCTTCTTCAGGTGAAAAGTGTCAGTCCAGATGCCTAGATCTTTAGTCCGCCGGAGATGTATTATCGCTGAACCAGGAACAAGTCAGAAAAACCGATAACTTGTACAACAAACAGTTATGTTTTAACTGACTTGCGCCAGGGTCACACGAATTTCAGCCGTATTGAAGAACCAAATATGTTCAAGGCTGACTAAAGAAACACGAGACGTGGAATCCATCCGGGACGTCCACTCGTTAGTTTGGTTGAAGTAATAAAAATTCTTATCTAGGTTAATGAACCTTCTACATACTGGCGAACTATATTACATAATTCAAATATAACGGTTTATTATTCCTAAAGAAATTATTGGCTCATAAAATAACTTATCAATCATAACTAGATCCATCATCTCAATTCTTCTTCAGGTGAATAGTGTCTGTCCAGATGCCCAGATCTTGAGTCTGCTGGAGATGTATTTTCGCTGAACCAGGAACAAGTCAGAAAAATCATTAACTTGTAAAATAAACAGTTATGTTTTAACTGACTTGCGCCAGGGTCACACGAATTTCAGCCGTTTTGAAGAACCAAATATGTTCAAGGCTGACTAAAGAAACACGAGACGTGGAATCCATCCGGGACGTCCACTCGTTAGTTTGGTTGAAGTAATAATAATTCTTATCTAGTTTAATGAACCTTCTACATACTGGCGAACTATATTACATAATTCAAATATAACGGTTTATTATTCCTAAAGAAATTATTGGCTCATAAAATAACTTATCAATCATAACTAGATCCATCATCTCAATTCTTCTTCAGGTGAATAGTGTCTGTCCAGATGCCCAGATCTTGAGTCTGCTGGAGATGTATTTTCGCTGAACCAGGAACAAGTCAGAAAAATCATTAACTTGTAAAATAAACAGTTATATTTTAACTGACTTGCGCCAGGGTCACACGAATTTTAACCGCTTTGAAGAACAAAATATGTTCAAGGCTGACTAAAGAAACACGAGACGAGGAATCCATCCGGGACGTATGCGCGTTGGTTTGGTTAAAATAATAATAATTCTTATCTAAGTTAATAAACTTTCTACATACTAGTGAACTATATTACATAATTCATATATAACGGCTTAATATTCCTAAAGTAAATTTGTCCTCATAAAATAACTCATCAATCATTACTAGATACATCATCTCAATTCTTCTTCAGGTGAAATGTTTCAGTCCAGATGCCTAGATCTTTAGTCCGCAGGAGATGTATTATCGCTGAACCAGGAACAAGTCAGAAAAACCTGTAACTTGTACAACAAACAGTTACGTTTTAACCGACTTGCGCCAGGGTCACAAGAATTTCATCCGTTAGGAAGATCCAAATATGTACAAGGCTGACTGAAGAATCACGAGACGAGGAATCGATTCGGGACGTTCTCTCGTTGGTTTGGATAAAGTAATAAAAATACTTAACTAGGTTAATACACATTCTACACATTGGCGAACTATATAACATAATTCATATATAACGGCTTAATATTCCTAAAGTAATTTTTGCCTCATAAAATAACTCATCAACCATAACTAGATCCATCATCTCAATTCTTCTTCAGGTGAAAAGTGTCTGTCCAGATGCCCAGATCTTTAGTCCGCCGGCGATGTATATTCGTTAAACCAGGAGCAAGTCAGAAAAAATCGTAACATGTACAAAAAACAGTTATGTTTTAACCGACTTGCGCCAGGGTCACACGAATTTCAACCGCTTTGAAGAACCAAATTTGTTCAAGGCTGACTGAAGAAACACGAGACGTTGAATCCATCCGGGACGTCCGCTCGTTAGTTTGGTTGAAGTAATAATTATTCTTATCTAGAATAATGAACCTTCTACATAATGGCGAACTATATTACATAATTCAAATATAACGATTTAATATTCCTAAAGAAAGTATTGCCTCATATAATAACTTATCAATCATAACTAGATCCATCATCTCAATTCTTCTTCAGGTGAAGTGTGTCAGTCCAGATGCCTAGATCTTTAGTCCGCCGGAGATTTATTATCGCTGAACCAGGAACAAGTCAGAAAAACCAATAACTAGTACAACAAACAGTTATGTTTTAACTGACTTGCGCCAGGGTAACACGAATTTCAGCCGTTTAGAAGAACCAAATATGTTCAAGGATGACTAAAGAAACACGAGACGTGGAATCCATCCGGGACGTCCACTCGTTAGTTTGGTTGAAGTAATAATAATTCTTATCTAGGTTAATAAACCTTCTACATATTGGCGAACTATATTACATAATTCAAATATAACGGTTTATTATTCCTAAAGAAATTATTGGCTCATAAAATAACTTATCAATCATAACTAGATCCATCATCTCAATTCTTCTTCAGGTGAATAGTGTCTGTCCAGATGCCCAGATCTTGAGTCTGCTGGAGATGTATTTTCGCTGAACCAGGAACAAGTCAGAAAAATCATTAACTTGTAAAATAAACAGTTATATTTTAACTGACTTGCGCCAGGGTCACACGAATTTTAACCGCTTTGAAGAACAAAATATGTTCAAGGCTGACTAAAGAAACACGAGACGAGGAATCCATCCGGGACGTATGCGCGTTGGTTTGGTTAAAATAATAATAATTCTTATCTAAGTTAGTAAACTTTCTACATACTAGTGAACTATATTACATAATTCATATATAACGGCTTAGTATTCCTAAAGTAAATTTTGCCACATAAAATAACTCATCAATCATTACTAGATACAACATCTATATTCTTCTTCAGGTGAAATGTTTCAGTCCAGATGCCTAGATCTTTAGTCCGCAGGAGATGTATTATCGCTGAACCAGGAACAAGTCAGAAAAACCTGTAACTTGTACAACAAACAGTTACGTTTTAACTGACTTGCGCCAGGGTCACAAGAATTTCACCCGTTTAGAAGATCCAAATATGTTCAAGGCTGACTGAAGAATCACGAGACGAGGAATCCATTCGGGACGTCGGCTCGTTGGTTTGGATAAAGTAATAAAAATACTTAACTAGGTTAATACACCTTCTACTTTTGGCGAACTAAATAACATAATTCATATATAACGGCCTAATATTCCTAAAGTAATTTTTGCCTCATAAAATAACTCATCAACCATAACTAGATCCATCATCTCAATTCTTCTTCAGGTGAAAAGTGTCTGTCCAGATGCCCATATCTTTCGTCCGCCGGAGATGTATATTCGTTGAACCAGGAGCAAGTCAGAAAAAATCGTAACATGTACAAAAAACAGTTATGTTTTAACCGACTTGCGCCAGGGTCACACGAATTTCAACCGCTTTGAAGAACCAAATATGTTCAAGGCTGACTGAAGAAACCCGAGACGTTGAATCCATCCGGGGCGTCCGCTCGTTAGTTTGGCTGAAGTAATAATAATTCTTATCTAGAATAAGGAACCTTCTACATACTGGCGAATTATATTACATAATTCAAATATAACGATTTAATATTCCTAAAGAAAGTATTGCCTCATATAATAACTTATCAATCATAACTAGATCCATCATCTCAATTCTTCTTCAGGTGAAAAGTGTCAGTCCAGATGCCTAGATCTTTAGTCCGCCGGAGATGTATTATCGCTGAACCAGGAACAAGTCAGAAAAACCAATAACTTGTACAACAAACAGTTATGTTTTAACTGACTTGCGCCAGGGTCACATGAATTTCAGCCGTTTTGAAGAACCAAATATGTTCAAGGCTGACTAAAGAAACACGAGACGTGGAATCCATCCGGGACGTCCACTCGTTAGTTTGGTTGAAGTAATAATAATTCTTATCTAGGTTAATGAACCTTCTACATACTGGCGAACTATATTACATAATTCAAATATAACGGTTTATTATTCCTAAAGAAATTATTGGCTCATAAAATAACTTATCAATCATAACTAGATCCATCATCTCAATTCTTCTTCAGGTGAATAGTGTCTGTCCAGATGCCCAGATCTTGAGTCTGCTGGAGATGTATTTTCGCTGAACCAGGAACAAGTCAGAAAAATCATTAACTTGTAAAATAAACAGTTATATTTTAACTGACTTGCGCCAGGGTCACACGAATTTTAACCGCTTTGAAGAACAAAATATGTTCAAGGCTGACTAAAGAAACACGAGACGAGGAATCCATCCGGGACGTATGCGCGTTGGTTTGGTTAAATTAATAATAATTCTTATCTAAGTTAATAAACTTTCTACATACTAGTGAACTATATTACATAATTCATATATAACGGCTAAATATTCCTAAAGTAAATTTTGCCACATAAAATAACTCATCAATCATTACTAGATACAACATCTATATTCTTCTTCAGGTGAAATGTTTCAGTCCAGATGCCTAGATCTTTAGTCCGCAGGAGATGTATTATCGCTGAACCAGGAACAAGTCAGAAAAACCTGTAACTTGTACAACAAACAGTTACGTTTTAACTTACTTGCGCCAGGGTCACAAGAATTTCACCCGTTTAGAAGATCCAAATATGTACAAGGCTGACTGAAGAATCACGAGACGAGGAATCCATTCGGGACGTCCGCTCGTTGGTTTGGATAAAGTAATAAAAATACTTAACTTGGTTAATACACCTTCTACACATTGGCGAACTAAATAACATAATTCATATATAACGGCTTAATATTCCTTAAGTTATTTTTGCCTCATAAAATAACTCATCAACCATAACTAGATTCATCATCTCAATTCTTCTTCAGGTGAAATGTGTCTGTCCAGATGCCCAGATCTTTAATCCGCCGGAGATGTATATTCGTTGAACCAGGAGCAAGTCAGATAAAATCGTAACATGTACAAAAAACAGTTATGTTTTAACCGACTTGCGCCAGGGTCACACGAATTTCAACCGCTTTGAAGAACCAAATATGTTCAAGGTTGACTGAAGAAACACGAGACGTTGAATCCATCCGGGACGTCCGCTCGTTAGTTTGGTTGAAGTAATAATAATTCTTACCTAGAATAATGAACCTTCTACATACTGGCGAACTATATTACATAATTCAAATATAACGATTTAATATTCCTAAAGAAAGTATTGCCTCATAAAATAACTTATCAATCATAACTAGATCCATCATCTCAATTCTTCTTCAGGTGAAGTGTGTCAGTCCAGATGCCTAGATCTTTAGTCCGCCGGAGATATATTATCGCTGAACCAGGAACAAGTCAGAAAAACCAATAACTTGTAAAACAAACAGTTATGTTTTAACTGACTTGCGCCAGGGTCACACGAATTTCAGCCGCTTAGAAGAAGCAAATATGTTCAGGGCTGACTGAAGATACACGAGACGTGGAATCCATCCGGGACGTCCGCACGTTGTTTGGATAAAGTGATTAAAATTTATAACTAGGTTAATACACATTCTCCCAACAGGCGAACTATTTTACATAATTCATATATAACGGCTTAATATTCCTAAAGTAATTATTGCCTCATAAATAAACTCATCAATCATAACTGGATCCATCATCTCAATTCTTCTTCAGGTGAAGTGTATCTGTCCAGATTCCCAGATCTTTAGTCCGCCGGAGATGTATATTCGTTGAACCAGGAACAAGTCAGAAAAATCATTAACTTGTAAAATTATCAGTTATGTTTTAACTGACTTGCGCCAGGGTCACACGAATTTCAGCCGCTTTGAAGAAGCAAATATGTTCAAGGCTGACTGAAGAAACACGAGACGAGGAATCCATCCGGGACGTCCGCTCGTTGTTTGGTTATAGTGATAAAAATTTATAACTAGGTTAATACACATTCTACAAACAGGCGAACTATTTTATATAATTCATATATAACGGCTTAATATTCCTAAAGTAATTATTGCCTCATAAATAAACTCATCAATCATAACTAGATCTATCATCTCAATTCTTCTTCAGGTGAAGTGTGTCAGTCTAGATGCCTAGATCTTTAGTCCGCCGGAGATGTATTACCGCTGAACCAGGAACAAGTCAGAAAAACCAATAACTTGTACAACAAACAGTTATGTTTTAACTGACTTGCGCCAGGGTCACACGAATTTCAGCCGTTTTGAAGAACCAAATATGTTCAAGGCTGATTAAAGAAACACGAGACGTGGAATCCATCCGGGACGTCCACTCGTTAGTTTGGTTGAAGTAATAATAATTCTTATCTAGGTTAATGAACCTTCTACATACTAGTGAACTATATTACATAATTTATATATAACGGCTTAATATTCCTAAAGTCAATTTTGCCTCATAAAATAACTCATCAATCATTACTAGATACATCATCTCAATTCTTCTTCAGGTGAAATGTTTCAGTCCAGATGCCTAGATCTTTAGTCCGCAGGAGATTTATTATCGCTGAACCAGGAACAAGTCAGAAAAACCTGTAACTTGTACAACAAACAGTTACGTTTTAACCGACTTGCGCCAGGGTCACAAGAATTTCACCCGTTAGGAAGATCCAAATATGTTCAAGGCTGACTAAAGAATCACGAGACGAGGAATCCATTCGGGACGTCCGCTCGTTGGTTTGGATAAAGTAATAAAAATACTTAACTAGGTTAATACACCTTCTACACATTGGCGAACTAAATAACATAATTCATATATATCGGCTTAATATTCTTAAAGTAATTTTTGCCTCATAAAATAACTCATCAACCATAACTAGATCCATCATCTCAATTCTTCTTCAGGTGAAAAGTGTCTGTCCAGATGCCCAGATCTTTAGTCCGCCGGAGATGTATATTCGTTGAACCAGGAGCAAGTCAGAAAAAATCGTAACATGTACAAAAAACAGTTATGTTTTAAACGACTTGCGCCAGGGTCACACGAATTTCAACCGCTTTGAAGAACCAAATATGTTCAAGGCTGACTGAAGAAACACGAGACGTTGAATCCATCCGGGACGTCCGCTCGTTAGTTTGGCTGAAGTAATAATAATTCTTATCTAGAATAATGAACCTTCTACATACTAGCGAACTATATTACATAATTTAAATATAACGATTTAATATTCCTAAAGAAAGTATTGCCTCATATAATAAATAACTTGTCAATCATAACTAGATCCATCATCTCAATTCTTCTTCAGGTGAAAAGTGTCAGTCCAGATGCCTAGATCTTTAGTCCGCCGGAGATGTATTATCGCTGAACCAGGAACAAGTCAGAAAAACCGATAACTTGTACAACAAACAGTTATGTTTTAACTGACTTGCGCCAGGGTCACACGAATTTCAGCCGTATTGAAGAACCAAATATGTTCAAGGCTGACTAAAGAAACACGAGACGTGGAATCCATCCGGGACGTCCACTCGTTAGTTTGGTTGAAGTAATAAAAATTCTTATCTAGGTTAATGAACCTTCTACATACTGGCGAACTATATTACATAATTCAAATATAACGGTTTATTATTCCTAAAGAAATTATTGGCTCATAAAATAACTTATCAATCATAACTAGATCCATCATCTCAATTCTTCTTCAGGTGAATAGTGTCTGTCCAGATGCCCAGATCTTGAGTCTGCTGGAGATGTATTTTCGCTGAACCAGGAACAAGTCAGAAAAATCATTAACTTGTAAAATAAACAGTTATGTTCTAACTGACTTGCGCCAGGGTCACACGAATTTCAGCCGTTTTGAAGAACCAAATATGTTCAAGGCTGACTAAAGAAACACGAGACGTGGAATCCATCCGGGACGTCCACTCGTTAGTTTGGTTGAAGTAATAATAATTCTTATCTAGGTTAATGAACCTTCTACATACTGGCGAACTATATTACATAATTCAAATATAACGGTTTATTATTCCTAAAGAAATTATTGGCTCATAAAATAACTTATCAATCATAACTAGAACCATCATCTCAATTCTTCTTCAGGTGAATAGTGTCTGTCCAGATGCCCAGATCTTGAGTCTGCTGGAGATGTATTTTCGCTGAACCAGGAACAAGTCAGAAAAATCATTAACTTGTAAAAATAAACAGTTATATTTTAACTGACTTGCGCCAGGGTCACACGAATTTTAACCGCTTTGAAGAACAAAATATGTACAAGGCTGACTAAAGAAACACGAGACGAGGAATCCATCCGGGACGTATGCGCGTTGGTTTGGTTAATATAATAATAATTCTTATCTAAGTTAATAAACCTTCTACATACTAGTGAACTATATTACATAATTCATATATAACGGCTTAATATTCCTAAAGTAAATTTTGCCACATAAAATAACTCATCAATCATTACTAGATACAACATCTATATTCTTCTTCAGGTGAAATGTTTCAGTCCAGATGCCTAGATCTATAGTCCGCAGGAGATGTATTATCGCTGAACCAGGAACAAGTCAGAAAAACCTGTAACTTGTACAACAAACAGTTACGTTTTTACTGACTTGCGCCAGGGTCACAAGAATTTCACCCGTTTAGAAGATCCAAATATGTTCAAGGCTGACTGAAGAATCACGAGACGAGGAATCCATTTGGGACGTCCGCTCGTTGGTTTGGATAAAGTAATAAAAATACTTAACTAGGTTAATACACCTTCTACACATTGGCGAACTAAATAACATAATTCATATATAACGGCTTAATATTCCTTAAGTAATTTTTGCCTCATAAAATATCTCATCAACCATAACTAGATCCATCATCTCAATTCTTCTTCAGGTGAAAAGTGTCTGTCCCGATGCCCAGATCTTTAGTCCGCCGGAGATGTATATTCGTTGAACCAGGAGCAAGTCAGAAAAAATCGTAACATGTACAAAAAACAGTTATGTTTTAACCGACTTGCGCCAGGGTCACACGAATTTCAACCGCTTCGAAGAACCAAATATGTTCAAGGCTGACTGAAGAAACACGAGACGTTGAATCCATCCGGGACGTCCGCTCGTTAGTTGGGTAAAGTAATAATAATTCTTATCTAGAATAATGAACCTTCTAAATACTGGCGAACTATGTTACATAATTCAAATATAACGATTTAATATTCCTAAAGAAAGTATTGCCTCATAAAATAACTTATCAATCATAACTAGATCCATCATCTCAATTCCTCTTCAGGTGAAGTGTGTCAGTCCAGATGCCTAGATCTTTAGTCCGCCGGAGATGTATTATCGCTGAACCAGGAACAAGTCAGAAAAACCGATAACTTGTACAACAAACAGTTATGTTTTAACTGACTTGCGCCAAGGTCACACGAATTTCAGCCGTATTGAAGAACCAAATATGTTCAAGGCTGACTAAAGAAACACGAGACGTGGAATCCATCCGGGACGTCCACTCGTTAGTTTGGTTGAAGTAATAAAAATTCTTATCTAGGTTAATGAACCTTCTACATACTGGCGAACTATATTACATAATTCAAATATAACGGTTTATTATTCCTAAAGAAATTATTGGCTCATAAAATAACTTATCAATCATAACTAGATCCATCATCTCAATTCTTCTTCAGGTGAATAGTGTCTGTCCGGATGCCCAGATCTTGAGTGTGCTGGAGATGTATTTTCGCTGAACCAGGAACAAGTCAGAAATATCATTAACTTGTAAAATAAACAGTTATATTTTAACTGACTTGCGCCAGGGTCACACGAATTTTAACCGCTTTGAAGAACAAAATATGTTCAAGGCTGACTACAGAAACACGAGACGAGGAATCCATCCGGGACGTATGCGCGTTGGTTTGGTTAAAATAATAATAATTCTTATCTAAGTTAATAAACTTTCTACATACTAGTGAACTATATTACATAATTCATATATAACGGCTTAATATTCCTAAAGTCAATTTTGCCTCATAAAATAACTCATCAATCATTACTAGATACATCATCTCAATTCTTCTTCAGGTGAAATGTTTCAGTCCAGATGCCTAGATCTTTAGTCCGCCAGAGATTTTTTATCGCTGAACCAGGAACAAGTCAGAAAAACCTGTAACTTGTACAAAAAACAGTTACGTTTTAACTGACTTGCGCCAGGGTCACAAGAATTTCACCCGTTTAGAAGATCCAAATATGTTAAAGGCTGACTGAAGAATCACGAGACGAGGAATCCATTCGGGACGTCCGCTCGTTGGTTTGGATAAAGTAATAAAAATACTTAACTAGGTTAATACACCTTCTACACATTGGCGAACTAAATAACATAATTCATATATAACGGCTTAATATTCCTAAAGTAATTTTTGCCTCATAAAATAACTCATCAACCATAACTAGATCCATCATCTCAATTCTTCTTCAGGTGAAAAGTGTCTGTCCAGATGCCCATATCTTAAGTCCGCCGGAGATGTATATTCGTTGAACCAGGAGCAAGTCAGAAAAAATCGTAACATGTACAAAAAACAGTTATGTTTTAACCGACTTGCGCCAGGGTCACACGAATTTCAACCGCTTTGAAGAACCAAATATGTTCAAGGCTGACTGAAGAAACAAGA
Source organism: Pyrrhosoma nymphula (assembly GCA_963573305.1). Lineage (NCBI taxonomy): Eukaryota > Metazoa > Arthropoda > Insecta > Odonata > Coenagrionidae > Pyrrhosoma > Pyrrhosoma nymphula. The sequence goes on along the minus strand of OY754332.1, from coordinate 94,352,177 downwards.
GACGTTGAATCCATCCGGGACGTCCGCTCGTTAGTTTGACTGAAGTAATAATAATTCTTATCTAGAATAATGAACCTTCTACATACTGGCGAACTATATTACATAATTCAAATATAACGATTTAATATTCCTAAAGAAGGTATTGCCTCATATAATAACTTATCAATCATAACTAGATCCATCATCTCAATTCTTCTTCAGGTGAAAAGTGTCAGTCCAGATGCCCATATTTTTAGTCCGCCGGAAATGTATATTCGTTGAACCAGGAGCATGTCAGAAAAAATCATTAACTTGTAAAATAAACAGTTATATTTTAACTGACTTGCGCCAGGGTCACACGAATTTTAACCGCTTTGAAGAACAAAATATGTTCAAGGCTGACTAAAGAAACACGAGACGAGGAATCCATCCGGGACGTATGCGCGTTGGTTTGGTTAAAATAATAATAATTCTTATCTAAGTTAATAAACCTTCTACATACTAGTGAACTATATTACATAATTCATATATAACGGCTTAATATTCCTAAAGTAAATTTTGCCACATAAAATAACTCATCAATCATTACTAGATACAACATCTATATTCTTCTTCAGGTGAAATGTTTCAGTCCAGATGCCTAGATCTTTAGTCCGCAGGAGATGTATTATCGCTGAACCAGGAACAAGTCAGAAAAACCTGTAACTTGTACAACAAACAGTTACGTTTTAACTGACTTGCGCCAGGGTCACAAGAATTTCACCCGTTTAGAAGATCCAAATATGTTCAAGGCTAACTGAAGAATCACGAGACGAGGAATCCATTCGGGACGTCCGCTCGTTGGTTTGGATAAAGTAATAAAAATACTTAACTAGGTTAATACACCTTCTACACATTGGCGAACTAAATAACATAATTCATATATAACGGCTTAATATTCCTTAAGTAATTTTTGCCTCATAAAATAACTCATCAACCATAACTAGATCCATCATCTCAATTCTTCTTCAGGTGAAAAGTGTCTGTCCAGATGCCCAGATCTTTATTCCGCCGGAGATATATATTCGTTGAACCAGGAGCAAGTCAGAAAAAATCGTAACATGTAAAAAAAACAGTTATGTTTTAACAGACTTGCGCCAGGGTCACATGAATTTCAACCGCTTTGAAGAACCAAATATGTTCAAGGCTGACTGAAGAAACACGAGACGTTGAATCCATCCGGGACGTCCGCTCGTTAGTTTGGTTGAAGTAATAATAATTCTTACCTAGAATAATGAACCTTCTACATACTGGCGAACTATATTACATAATTCAAATATAACGATTTAATATTCCTAAAGAAAGTATTGCCTCATAAAATAACTTATCAATCATTACTAGATCCATCATCTCAATTCTTCTTCAGGTGAAGTGTGTCAGTCCAGATGCCCAGATCTTTAGTCCGCCGGAGACATATTATCGCTGAACCAGGAACAAGTCAGAAAAACCAATAACTTGTAAAACAAACAGTTATGTTTTAACTGACTTGCGCCAGGGTCACACGAATTTCAGCCGCTTAGAAGAAGCAAATATGTTCAAGGCTGACTGAAGAAACACGAGACGTGGAATCCATCCGGGACGTCCGCACGTTGTTTGGATAAAGTGATAAAAATTCATAACTAGGTTAATACACATTCTCCAAACAGGCGAACTATTTTACATAATTCATATATAACGGCTTAATATTCCTAAAGTATATATTGCCTCATAGATAAACTCATCAATCATAACTAGATCCATCATCTCAATTCTTCTTCAGGTGAAGTGTATCTGTCCAGATTCCCAGATCTTTAGTCCGCCGGAGATGTATATTCGTTGAACCAGGAGCAAGTCAGAAAAAATCGTAACATGTACAAAAAACAGTTATGTTTTAACCGACTTGCGCCAGGGTCACACGAATTTCAACCGCTTTGAAGATCCAAATATGTTCAAGGCTGACTGAAGAAATACGAGACAAAGAATCCATTCGGGACGTCTGCACGTTGGTTTGGTTGAAGTAATAAAAAATCTTAAATAGGTTAATGCACCTTCTACATACTGGCGAACTATATTACATAATTCAAATTTAACGGCTTAATATTCCTAAAGAAATTTTTGCCTCATAAAGTAACTCATCAATCATATCTAGAGCCATCAACTCAATTCTTCTTCAGGTGAAGAGTGTCTGTCCAGATGCCTAGATCTTGAGTCCGCCGGAGATGTATTTTCGCTGAATCAGGAACAAGTCAGAAAAATCATTAACTTGTAAAATTATCAGTTATGTTTTAACTGACTTGCGCCAGGGTCACACGAATTTCAGCCGCTTTGAAGAAGCAAATATGTTCAAGGCTGACTGAAGAAACACGAGACGAGGAATCCATCCGGTACGTCCGCTCGTTGTTTGGTTAAAAAGATAAAAATTCATAACTAGGTTAATACACATTCTACAAACAGGCGAACTATTTTACATAATTCATATATAACGGCTTAATATTCCTAAAGTAATTATTGCCTCATAAATAAACTCATCAATCATAACTAGATCCATCATCTCAATTCTTCTTCAGGTGAAGTGTATCTGTCCAGATTCCCAGATCTTTAGTCCGCCGGAGATGTATATTCGTTGAACCAGGAGCAAGTCAGAAAAACCGATAACTTGTACAACAAACAGTTATGTTTTAACTGACTTGCGCCAGGGTCACACGAATTTCAGCCGCTTTGAAGAAGGAAATATGTTCAAGGCTGACTGAAGAAACACGAGACGTTGAATCCATCCGGGACGTCCACTCGTTAGTTTGGCTGAAGTAATAATAATTCTTATCTAGAATAATGAACCTTCTACATACTGGCGAACTATATTACATAATTCAAATATAACGGCTTAATATTCCTAAAGTAATTATTGCCTCATAAATAAACTCATCAATCATAACTAGATCCATCATCTCAATTCTTCTTCAGGTGAAGTGTATCTGTCCAGATTCCCAGATCTTTAGTCCGCCGGAGATGTATATTCGTTGAACCAGGAGCAAGTCAGAAAAACCGATAACTTGTACAACAAACAGTTATGTTTTAACTGACTTGCGCCAGGGTCAGACGAATTTCAGCCGTTTTGAAGAACCAAATATGTTCAAGGCTGACTAAAGAAACACGAGACGTGGAATCCATCCGGGACGTCCACTCGTTAGTTAGGTTGAAGTAATAATAATTCTTATCTAGGTTAATGAACCTTCTACATACTGGCGAACTATATTACATAATTCAAATATAACGGTTTATTATTCCTAAAGAAATTATTGGCTCATAAAATAACTTATCAATCATAACTAGATCCATCATCTCAATTCTTCTTCAGGTGAATAGTGTCTGTCCAGATGCCCATATCTTTAGTCCGCCGGAGATGTATATTCGTTGAACCAGGAGCAAGTCAGAAAAAATCATTAACTTGTAAAATAAACAGTTATGTTTTAACCGACTTGCGCCAGGGTCACACGAATTTTAACCGCTTTGAAGAACAAAATATGTTCAAGGCTGACTAAAGAAACACGAGACGAGGAATCCATCCGGGACGTATGCGCGTTGGTTTGGTTAAAATAATAATAATTCTTATCTAAGTTAATAAACCTTCTACCTACTAGTGAACTATATTACATAATTCATATATAACGGCTTAATATTCCTAAAGTAAATTTTGCCACATAAAATAACTCATCAATCATTACTAGATACATCATCTCAATTCTTCTTCAGGTGAAATGTTTCAGTTCAGATGCCTAGATCTTTAGTCCGCAGGAGACGTATTATCGCTGAACCAGGAACAAGTCAGAAAAACCTGTAACTTGTACAACAAACAGTTACGTTTTAACTGACTTGCGCCAGGGTCACAAGAATTTCACCCGTTAAGAAGATCCAAATATGTTCAAGGCTGACTGAAGAATCACGAGACGAGGAATCCATTCGGGACGTCCGCTCGTTGGTTTGGATAAAGTAATAAAAATACTTAACTAGGTTAATACACCTTCTACACATTGGCGAACTAAATAGCATAATTCATATATAATTGCCTAATATTCCTAAAGTAATTTTTGCTTCATAAAAAAACTCATCAACCATAACTAGATCCATCATCTCAATTCTTCTTCAGGTAAAAAGTGTCTGTCCAGATGCCCTGATCTTTAGTCCGCCGGGGATGTATATTCGTTGAACCAGGAGCAAGTCAGAAAAAATCGTAACATGTACAAAAAACAGTTATGTTTTAACCGACTTGCGCCAGGGTCACACGAATTTCAACCGCTTTGAAGAACCAAATATGTTCAAGGCTGACTGAAGAAACACGAGACGTTGTATCCATCCGGGACGTCCGCTCGTTAGTTAGGCTGAAGTAATAATAATTCTTATCTAGAATAATGAACCTTCTACATACTAGCGAACTATATTACATAATTCAAATATAACGATTTAATATTCCTAAAGAAAGTATTGCCTCATATAATAACTTATCAATCATAACTAGATCCATCATCTCAATTCTTCTTCAGGTGAAAAGTGTCAGTCCAGATGCCTAGATCTTTAGTCCGCCGGAGATGTATTATCGCTGAACCAGGAACAAGTCAGAAAAACCGATAACTTGTACAACAAACAGTTATGTTTTAACTGACTTGCGCCAGGGTCACACGAATTTCAGCCGTATTGAAGAACCAAATATGTTCACGGCTGACTAAAGAAACACGAGACGTGGAATCCATCCGGGACGTCCACTCGTTAGTTTGGTTGAAGTAATAAAAATTCTTATCTAGGTTAATGAACCTTCTACATACTGGCGAACTATATTACATAATTCAAATATAACGGTTTATTATTCCTAAAGAAATTATTGGCTCATAAAATAACTTATCAATCATAACTAGATCCATCATCTCAATTCTTCTTCAGGTGAATAGTGTCTGTCCAGATGCCCAGATCTTGAGTGTGCTGGAGATGTATTTTCCCTGAACCAGGAACAAGTCAGAAAAATCATTAACTTGTAAAATAAACAGTTATGTTTTAACTGACTTGCGCCAGGGTCACACGAATTTCAGCCGTTTTGAAGAACCAAATATGTTCAAGGCTGACTAAAGAAACACGAGACGTGGAATCCATCCGGGACCTCCACTCGTTAGTTTGGTTGAAGTAATAATAATTCTTATCTAGGTTAATGAACCTTCTACATACTGGCGAACTATATTACATAATTCAAATATAACGGTTTATTATTCCTAAAGAAATTATTGGCTCATAAAATAACTTATCAATCATAACTAGATCCATCATCTCAATTCTTCTTCAGGTGAATAGTGTCTGTCCAGATGCCCAGATCTTGAGTCTGCTGGAGATGTATTTTCGCTGAACCAGGAACAAGTCAGAAAAATCATTAACTTGTAAAATAAACAGTTATATTTTAACTGACTTGCGCCAGGGTCACACGAATTTTAACCGCTTTGAAGAACAAAATATGTTCAAGGCTGACTAAAGAAACACGAGACGAGGAATCCATCCGGGACGTATGCGCGTTGGTTTGGTTAAAATAATAATAATTCTTATCTAAGTTAATAAACTTTCTACATACTAGTGAACTATATTACATAATTCATATATAACGGCTTAATATTCCTAAAGTAAATTTTGCCACATAAAATAACTCATCAATCATTACTAGATACATCATCTCAATTCTTCTTCAGGTGAAATGTTTCAGTCCAGATGCCTAGATCTTTAGTCCGCAGGAGATGTATTATCGCTGAACCAGGAACAAGTCAGAAAAACCTGTAACTTGTACAACAAACAGTTACGTTTTAACTGACTTGCGCCAGGGTCACAAGAATTTCACCCGTTTAGAAGATCCAAATATGTTCAAGGCTGACTAAAGAATCACGAGACGAGGAATCCATTCGCGACGTCCGCTCGTTGGTTTGGATAAAGTAATAAAAATACTTAACTAGGTTAATACACCTTCTACACATTGGCGAACTAAATAACATAATTCATATATAACGGCTTAATATTCCTTAAGTAATTTTTGCCTCATAAAATAACTCATCAACCATAACTAGATCCATCATCTCAATTCTTCTTCAGGTGAAAAGTGTCTGTCCAGATGCCCTGATCTTTAGTCCGCCGGAGATGTATATTCGTTGAACCAGGAGCAAGTCAGAAAAAATCGTAACATGTACAAAAAACAGTTATGTTTTAACCGACTTGCGCCAGGGTCACACGAATTTCAACCGCTTTGAAGAACCAAATATGTTCAAGGCTGACTGAAGAAATACGAGACAAAGAATCCATTCGGGACGTCTGCACATTGGTTTGGTTGAAGTAATAAAAAATCTTAAATAGGTTAATGCACCTTCTACATACTGGCGAACTATATTACATAATTCAAATTTAACGGCTTAATATTCCTAAAGAAATTTTTGCCTCATAAAGTATCTCATCAATCATATCTAGAGCCATCAACTCAATTCTTCATCAGGTGAAGAGTGTCTGTCCAGATGCCTAGATCTTGAGTCCGCCGGAGATGTATTTTCGCTGAATCAGGAACAAGTCAGAAAAATCATTAACTTGTAAAATTATCAGTTATGTTTTAACTGACTTGCGCCAGGGTCAAACGAATTTCAGCCGCTTTGAAGAAGCAAATATGTTCAAGGCTGACTGAAGAAACACGAGACGAGGAATCCATCCGGGACGTCCGCTCGTTGTTTGGTTAAAGTGATAAAAATTCATAACTAGGTTAATACACGTTCTACAAACAGGCGAACTATTTTACATAATTCATATATAACGGCTTAATATTCCTAAAGTAATTATTGCCTCATAAATAAACTCATCAATCATAACTAGATCCATCATCTCAATTCTTCTTCAGGTGAAGTGTATCTGTCCAGATTCCCAGATCTTTAGTCCGCCGGAGATGTATATTCGTTGAACCAGGAGCAAGTCAGAAAAACCGATAACTTGTACAACAAACAGTTATGTTTTAACTGACTTGCGCCAGGGTCACACGAATTTCAGCCGCTTTGAAGAAGCAAATATGTTCAAGGCTGACTGAAGAAACACGAGACGTTGAATCCATCCGGGACGTCCGCTCGTTAGTTTGGCTGAAGTAATAATAATTCTTATCTAGAATAATGAACCTTCTACATACTGGCGAACTATATTACATAATTCAAATATAACGATTTAATATTCCTAAAGAAGGTATTGCCTCATATAATAACTTATCAATCATAACTAGATCCATCATCTCAATTCTTCTTCAGGTGAAAAGTGTCAGTCCAGATGCCTAGATCTTTAGTCCGCCGGAGATGTATTATCGCTGAACCAGGAACAAGTCAGAAAAACCGATAACTTGTACAACAAACAGTTATGTTTTAACTGACTTGCGCCAGGGTCACAGAAATTTCAGCCGTTTTGAAGAACCAAATATGTTCAAGGCTGACTAAAGAAACACGAGACGTGGAATCATCCGGGACGTCCACTCGTTAGTTAGGTTGAAGTAATAATAATTATTATCTAGGTTAAAGAACCTTCTACATACTGGCGAACTATATTACATAATTCAAATATAACGGTTTATTATTCCTAAAGAAATTATTGGCTCATAAAATAACTTATCAATCATAACTAGATCCATCATCTCAATTCTTCTTCAGGTGAATAGTGTCTGTCCAGATGCCCATATCTTTTGTCCGCCGGAGATGTATATTCGTTGAACCAGGAGCAAGTCAGAAAAAATCATTAACTTGTAAAATAAACAGTTATGTTTTAACCGACTTGCGCCAGGGTCACACGAATATTAACCGCTTTGAAGAACAAAATATGTTCAAGACTGACTAAAGAAACACGAGACGAGGAATCCATCCGGGACGTATGCGCGTTGGTTTGGTTAAAATAATAATAATTCTTATCTAAGTTAATAAACCTTCTACATACTAGTGAACTATATTACATAATTCATATATAACGGCTTAATATTCCTAAAGTAAATTTTGCCACATAAAATAACTCATCAATCATTACTAGATACATCATCTCAATTCTTCTTCAGGTGAAATGTTTCAGTCCAGATGCCTAGATCTTTAGTCCGCAGGAGACGTATTATCGCTGAACCAGGAACAAGTCAGAAAAACCTGTAACTTGTACAACAAACAGTTACGTTTTAACTGACTTGCGCCAGGGTCACAAGAATTTCACCCGTTTAGAAGATCCAAATATGTTCAAGGCTGACTGAAGAATCACGAGACGAGGAATCCATTCGGGACGTCCGCTCGTTGGTTTGGATAAAGTAATAAAAATACTTAACTAGGTTAATACACCTTCTACACATTGGCGAACTAAATAGCATAATTCATATATAACGGCCTAATATTCCTAAAGTAATTTTTGCTTCATAAAATAACTCATCAACCATAACTAGATCCATCATCTCAATTCTTCTTCAAGTAAAAAGTGTCTGTCCAGATGCCCTGATCTTTAGTCCGCCGGAGATGTATATTCGTTGAACCAGGAGCAAGTCAGAAAAAATCGTAACATGTACAAAAAACAGTTATGTTTTAACCGACTTGCGCCAGGGTCACACGAATTTCAACCGCTTTGAAGAACCAAATATGTTCAAGGCTGACTGAAGAAACACGAGACGTTGAATCCATCCGGGACGTCCGCTCGTTAGTTTGGCTGAAGTAATAATAATTCTTATCTAGAATAATGAACCTTCTACATACTAGCGAACTATATTACATAATTCAAATATAACGATTTAATATTCCTAAAGAAAGTATTGCCTCATATAATAAATTATCAATCATAACTAGATCCATCATCTCAATTCTTCTTCAGGTGAAAAGTGTCAGTCCAGATGCCTAGATCTTTAGTCCGCCGGAGATGTATTATCGCTGAACCAGGAACAAGTCAGAAAAACCGATAACTTGTACAACAAACAGTTATGTTTTAACTGACTTGCGCCAGGGTCACACGAATTTCAGCCGTATTGAAGAACCAAATATGTTCAAGGCTGACTAAAGAAACACGAGACGTGGAATCCATCCGGGACGTCCACTCGTTAGTTTGGTTGAAGTAATAAAAATTCTTATCTAGGTTAATGAACCTTCTACATACTGGCGAACTATATTACATAATTCAAATATAACGGTTTATTATTCCTAAAGAAATTATTGGCTCATAAAATAACTTATCAATCATAACTAGATCCATCATCTCAATTCTTCTTCAGGTGAATAGTGTCTGTCCAGATGCCCAGATCTTGAGTCTGCTGGAGATGTATTTTCGCTGAACCAGGAACAAGTCAGAAAAATCATTAACTTGTAAAATAAACAGTTATGTTTTAACTGACTTGCGCCAGGGTCACACGAATTTCAGCCGTTTTGAAGAACCAAATATGTTCAAGGCTGACTAAAGAAACACGAGACGTGGAATCCATCCGGGACGTCCACTCGTTAGTTTGGTTGAAGTAATAATAATTCTTATCTAGTTTAATGAACCTTCTACATACTGGCGAACTATATTACATAATTCAAATATAACGGTTTATTATTCCTAAAGAAATTATTGGCTCATAAAATAACTTATCAATCATAACTAGATCCATCATCTCAATTCTTCTTCAGGTGAATAGTGTCTGTCCAGATGCCCAGATCTTGAGTCTGCTGGAGATGTATTTTCGCTGAACCAGGAACAAGTCAGAAAAATCATTAACTTGTAAAATAAACAGTTATATTTTAACTGACTTGCGCCAGGGTCACACGAATTTTAACCGCTTTGAAGAACAAAATATGTTCAAGGCTGACTAAAGAAACACGAGACGAGGAATCCATCCGGGACGTATGCGCGTTGGTTTGGTTAAAATAATAATAATTCTTATCTAAGTTAATAAACTTTCTACATACTAGTGAACTATATTACATAATTCATATATAACGGCTTAATATTCCTAAAGTTAATTTTGCCACATAAAATAACTCATCAATCATTACTAGATACAACATCTATATTCTTCTTCAGGTGAAATGTTTCAGTCCAGATGCCTAGATCTTTAGTCCGCAGGAGATGTATTATCGCTGAACCAGGAACAAGTCAGAAAAACCTGTAACTTGTACAACAAAGAGTTACGTTTTAACTGACTTGCGCCAGGGTCACAAGAATTTCACCCGTTTAGAAGATCCAAATATGTTCAAGGCTGACTGAAGAATCACGAGACGAGGAATCCATTCGGGACGTCCGGTCGTTGGTTTGGATAAAGTAATAAAAATACTTAACTAGGTTAATACACCTTCTACACATTGGCGAACTAAATAACATAATTCATATATAACGGCTTAATATTCCTTAAGTAATTTTTGCCTCATAAAATAACTCATCAACCATAACTAGATCCATCATCTCAATTCTTCTTCAGGTGAAAAGTGTCTGTCCAGATGCCCTGATCTTTAGTCCGCCGGAGATGTATATTCGTTGAACCAGGAGCAAGTCAGAAAAAATCGTAACATGTACAAAAAACAGTTATGTTTTAACCGACTTGCGCCAGGGTCACACGAATTTCAACCGCTTTGAAGAACCAAATATGTTCAAGGCTGACTGAAGAAACACGAGACGTTGAATCCATCCGGGACGTCCGCTCGTTAGTTTGGTTGGAGTAATAATAATTCTTATCTAGAATAATGAACCTTCTACATACTGGCGAACTATGTTACATAATTCAAATATAACGATTTAATATTCCTAAAGAAAGTATTGCCTCATAAAATAACTTATCAATCATAACTAGATCCATCATCTCAATTCTTCTTCAGGTGAAGTGTGTCAGTCCAGATGCCTAGATCTTTAGTCCGCCGGAGATGTATTATCGCTGAACCAGGAACAAGTCAGAAAAACCAATAACTTGTACAACAAACAGTTATGTTTTAACTGACTTGCGCCAGGGTCACACGAATTTCAACCGCTTTGAAGAACCAAATATGTTCAAGGCTGACTGAAGAAACACGAGACGTTGAATCCATCCGGGACGTCCGCTCGTTAGTTTGGCTGAAGTAATAATAATTCTTATCTAGAATAATGAACCTTATACATACTGGCGAACTATATTACATAATTCATATATAACGGCTTAATATTCTTAAAGTAATTATTGCCTCATAAAATAACTTATCAATCATAACTAGATCCATCATCTCAATTCTTCTTCAGGTAAAAAGAGTCTGTCTAGATGCCCAGATCTTGAGTCTGCCGGAGATGTATTTTCGCTGAACCAAGAAAAAGTCAGAAAAATCAGTAACTTGTAAAAAAAACAGTTATGTTTTAACCGACTTGCGCCAGGGTCACACGAATTTCTACCGTGGTGAACAAACAAATAATTTCAATGCTGTTTGAAGAATCACGTAGGGAGAAATCAATCCGGGACAAGTGGCGGATCCAGGGGGGATGGGGAAAATTCCCCCATCCCCCCCCCCCCCCGAGGCAAATAACTCACTGTTCTTGCACATACAAAAACACATTGTATTACTATTGGGGGATATATCACACATCCTCCCCCACCCGATGGGCATAATAGCAGATAAATCCCCCCTCCCCGAGATATGGTCCTGGATCCGCCACTGTCCGGGACGTCTTTTCGCTTTTTCGGTTGACGTAATATAAGTTCGTAACAAGGTGTTCGTAATACACCCTCGAAACTTGTATAGTTGTATATTTATTTAAATTTGCCTAATGTTTCTTGTATGTATAACATTATAACGTGTAAACCTATTTTTCTCATTAACATTTTATAACTGCTGTGGTGTTGGTGACGTAGGAGCATTGAGTCATCTTGCAATTGTTGTACTATGACTCCCAGTCAGGATGACCATGGCAAAGTGTCTGATTATCAGCAAAAGCAGTGACATTACCATGGCATTTGTGATCAAATTTACATAATCAAGCCAAAATATATACCTTGGCACAAATCCTTGAGGAACCCTTTGAACTACTCATTTTCTTCGCTTATGTATCTGTCTAATCTTCCATACATCGGTCACACAGTCAGATACATTTCGAACCAATGAAATGCAGTGCCGCGATTGCCAGGATTATTTAATTTGAGTTGAATATTGGACTGTGATAGTGAACTCTGATTATTCAATTTAAATGTACCTTATTTATAGTTTTCCTTCAATCAACCCTTATCCTCTCAGGTCAAAACTTGACATGATAAACAATGTAGTTCATATCGGTTTCAAATCTACTGTTTACTATGACTAGAAAAGTTTCTGAACTACTAGGGACTCAAAAGCAGAATGCTAGATTAAATGTGAGTTTTAATAAAAAAAGGATGACATTTGTATACCGCCTTCTATTATAGAACCTTTGAAAGCAACCTTTATGTAAGGAAGGCAAGGCGCCATTGTCATTTGTAGAATGAGTCATTTATGAGTAGCATAATTTCCCTGCTTTAATTACGCTATAATTATCCAGTCTTTCTGTCCCCTGGCGAAGAAATGAGCCAATACTTATGACAAGCTTCGATTGATTATTAGCTTTATCTCTTTGCTAAGTTCATACATATATTTTTCAAAGGATCTTTAAATTAAATGCTCACACTTAAGGACAATTTGAGTTGTTGTATGTGTATAAACTTTTACCTAAGTTTCCATGTATTTATAAAATTATAGCCCATGACATTATTTTTCTCATTAATATTAGATATTTGTAGTCAAGCCATTGATGTAAGGTCAATAGGTCCTCCTTCATTTGTGACAGTATGACTTCCCAATCAGAATGATCATCGCAAATGGCTAAATCATAGGAAAATGCAGTTAAATTACCATTGTACTTATGATTAAATTTACATAATGAAGACACAATGTGGGTCCTGGCACAAAACCTTAATGAACCCCTGAACATACCCTTTTATCTGGAGTCTCATAACTATAGATTCTTACACATTGCGGTCATGCAGTCATATACATGTTGAACAAATGAAGTGTGACCCGCGAATGCTACTTTAAGTTAAATAGTGAGTGGTGATAGCGTATCAAATGCTCTTTCAACGCCCTTGGAATGAGCTCTATTTACATATTTATTACGATTCGTCGAATCTTCAAGTGTTTCGTTAAACATTTGGCTGGATAATCATTAAGTTTGAAAATGAAACTTAGCGTATGTAGATCTGCGAAATTCAACAAAATTACAACTCGCTGATTTGGTTTTTTACATCGCCATTGTCAGGTACAATATCATTCCTTGTCATTGCGATGTTAAACTCCAAATTATGAGTTGTAATTTTAAAATAAAGCGGACAGTACTACGTCGGTTAATGTCATTATCGGAAATGCGGTTACACTACTTTTCGCAGGGTGCGATTGTCTCAAATCAATTAAGCTGACCGCTGAAGCGGTTGGGAGAAAAGACTTAAGAGGTGAAAACTCAGGGAAAAGTTCGGAGTCACAAAATTCTTGTTAACAATAGGACAAACGAGTGAGACGAATTATCAATCCATGGATTAAATGAAGAAAATTACGTTTTGGTGAAATTGACGATTTTGACGTTTTTAAAAAATAGAATACCGGCTTGTTTACCATTCCCTAGTGGCACAAAATGGCGTACTTGGGGACCGAAGGTGCTTCGAGTGGTCGCTTCGGCGCGTCCCGCTCGCTCGCCCCTGGTCCAACTCGTCCATCGAGCGGCCGGCATTCGGGTGCCCTCGCAGCGGGGATCCGAACCAGCTGGCTCCCGTGGGCGTCACCCGTTCCGTTTGAGTCTGATCCGTTTAACGAACCTAGCGTAGATCTTCCAAGCCCGGGCTCCATGCGTCGTGGACCAAATCTCTCCCCCTCGTAATCATGATAATCCCCACCTTCGCTTTGTCCACCCTACGAATAAGACATCAGCGTCTTTCCCGCAGCGCTCCCCAATTTCTTTGAAGCAACCTTCCGAGTCATCCACCTACTCCGCCCGCCTCTTACGCGGAGTAAGCGAGGACGGTGTGCGGGGTTTTTGTAAGGGATTTCACTCAGGTCTTAAGGCCCTACTTTGCATCGATACTCGTCTAGGGACGCGTGAGGCGGCGGTTGTCAATCGAAATCGGCTTGTCACGTCTTTTTTCTGTTTTTTTTTATTTTCTCTATTCTTATATTTATCCGGGGCACAGTGGGTTTTACGGAAGATTCTAATCCTTGAGGCTTCCGAGACTGAATGTCACCTGGTACGTCGAGTTCCTGTCTCGTCACAATTGCTTAAGAGGTTTCCGTTTCTTTGCCCACGGTTGCGGACGTATTTTACATTTTTACAATCCATGGCGTGATATGGATTTAACAATTAAATACGGTACTATGGGACGCCGAGTGGCGCTTACGTATAGGTTAGCGTTGAAAAGAAAGGAGAAGAATAACTTTTAAAAATTGACTCTGAATTAATTAAAAATTGAATTAGGGAATAGAAAGGGGAAAGTCAACTCGGCGAATGTTTTGAGTTCATTACAAAAATTAGGGATCAGTATTTACAGTATATCTATAATCGCTGTCGCCTAAGCCTATATAACCGAAAATTCTGATTGGAAAAAATACAATCCCATCATATTAGTCTCATGCCCAGGTCAGAGGAAATAGCTGATTATGCCGTTTGTGATGACTTTTTGGAGCAATCATTGTGCCCGTTATTGTGAGAATCAAGTAAACTTTTGTTACTTGGGTGCTTAACAAAATAATCAGCTCTTTGTAAATCAAGGTAGAGATTTTCTGGGTTGGCCGAGGTTCCACCTTGAACCATTTAAACTAAGTCCTCTGCATTCCAGTCACGGAGCAATGTTTTTAGGAAGGAGATAAATCATTAAATAATGAGATTTATTTTTGTGATTTGATGCAAAAAAAGTTCCCTAAGTTCCTCGTAGTAAGTTCAACGCTTACGTGCTTTTTTCGCAGTGTTTATCAGGTTTAATAAAGGTAGGATATTCTCGCAAAACTGGCCACTTTGTAATTTTCAATTACAGTTTCCTGATTCCGTTCAGTCCTTTTCTTCTAATTTAATGCCAACATAAAGTTTAGGCGATCAGTTTCCTTTCTCTTAATATAGTCCCACACTGGACATAAAGATAGCCTCTGAACGTAGTCATAGTAACAAGATATACATCATAAATTATTCCGAGAGATTACCAATGGTTTTTCAAAATATGTATGCATTTGCTATCGTTTGATTATCAATCCGAAATGCATATGACTGATATGAATTCCTGGGGTTTTAAAGCTTTGAGCTCCATTCCCTGAGGATTCAATTTGAAGGAACGTAATTTCAGAATGATCGATGCCCTCAAATGATCCCTTGAACTGGCCCAACTTAATTTTTTCCTTAGGCTTGGAGTTATATGTAAAAAACGGTATTTAGGATGTAAATTATTTGATTTTTAGAACGTGCAATAAGCCATAATGTGCTTAACAAAACTAAAGTAACAAAAGTAACTTTTTTGGGTTATATAGTCGTTCTGGCTCCATCTATAAGTGCGACTATAACCTCAAACTTTGACAAAATCTGCCGAGCGTGGACGAAACTATAAGATGGGGTATTCTTTTCCGTTGGATATTTTCAGGTGAAAGGGAAGTATTACTTAGGAAGTTCTTGCAAGAATGATGAGCGCATTGAAAAAATAGTTTTAATTTGAAACCAAGCAGTAGAGGGTTGTAACGCAATGAATCAGTGCTGTGGTTAGTCTCCAATTGATTATCTTTGTATTCGATAATGTGTGATCCATAGGTTATCAGGAGATGGCAAATATGTGTCCATGAGAGCTATCCGAATAGGATTTTCATTTAACTAAATCGTACAATGTGTCCATTTTTATCGATATGTCCAACGCTTGATTGATCTATGGTTGAAGGTGGAGGCCGTTTATTTCTGCAGGAGAGCTACCCTCTAATTATCTATGCGCTGTATAAGTGACATTTTAGAGATGGAAATAAGAACACTCCATGGCGTATTATTTGGCCATGGGACAGTCTAGATTCCACACCAGACTCCCCATCAAAGTAGGTAATATTTCTTATCCTGAGGAGTAAACCGTTTCTCAGTATCATAACCATACGAAAGTAATTCGTCGGTAAGAATCGTAGCAACTCGTTAATCACTCAATAAATGGGTGGTGTCTTTTTTTGCAAAGGATTTAGCATATTATAGTGTTCCATGAAAATAATCGAGTGAAGCATCGAGCATTTTCACTCCTCGTGTGTCTGTGACTTATACATGGCATAACGTTAATAAACTCGGGTCAAAGGATTAGGCAAGGTGATGAGATGATTGGCTGATTAGTTACCCATTCTACTTTTGTTCTTAACCACTGATAAAAAGGATAACAATTGAGTGCACTATAAAATACTGGAGATAATCTACTGCTGGAATACCATGTGCATTCGGCTTGTTCCGGCCAGAACTTGCCCGTTTATTCACCGGGAATAATGAGTATCAAGAACATAATGCAACTCAAATAGGGAGACGAGATCCCTGAATTAATTGTTTCGGCTAGACTGACCAAATTCATTTCCTTTCCCGCGGCAGCTCACCCTTCCCAATCTTAGCCTACTCTCTCTGCTTTGCAACAGAACCGTGTCATCATCGCTAAATTGCTTCGTGCGCCATTATTTTACCGGAGACCACAGGGACGGTCGCCCCTCCACGTGGCCTAGACCGCCTCGCCGCGGGCAATTGTGCGACATTGTGTGACACTATTAGCTCTCCACCGAAATGGAAATAAAACCCCAGTGGACAACTGCCACGCCCATGAACCACCGTGCGAATGCCCTCGCGAGGGAAATCCATCACAAGCTCAATCGAATCTCTTGAAAAGGATTTGCCTATTTTCATTTTTCCCACGGGTCAGAGAGAAAATACCTCGGCCATCCGCTGGGTAATATCCGTTCTCCCTCCTTCTCCCCCGCTCACATACGGCCACACGGGCGGCAAATTGACCTAGGAAGCGGTTTATCATGGCGGTGACAATGGAACGATGGCTTGCGGGTGCACCAACGTTACGCTTCGCGATACACGTAGGGTGCCCGGGGGGGGGGGGGTGGCATGAAGCCCCGCCCTCCTGGCCCGGCAATCGTGAACGCATTCTCTCCTGCAGGCCAGGAATGCGACATCCTTAACCTTAGAAAATAATAAACTCGACAGTGTCGGGCGATATATGGTGGAACAGCATTTTAAATAAAAACTACAGTAATTGTACTGTCCACTTAAATTTAAGTGGACAGTACAATTACTGTAGTTTTTACTTCGAAAAAAACCTTGGATTTCATGATAAAAATAGGACCATACCATGTTCTCCAAAATAGGATACAACCATAAAGACAATGAAACAATCCGTCCGAATGATGCGACTTTCTAAAATGCGGGCATATATTGAAATGATACACACACCCGGAATTCCTAGTTAGTGAACAAAACCAAATTCACCAAAGCTTTATGGATGGAAATTATGGATGGTATCACTTCGAAACTCTTCGCAGGGGAACTAATGATTATGTCAGAAAAAAACTCGTTTAAGAAAGCAAGAAACCTCGATGGTGAGTCAACGGAGGGCAAGAAATAAGGAGGCACCTAGCACATTGCGCTTCAAAACCTCTGTCGCCCGTCAGGAAGTGTCATTTTTGTATAATATGTCCTTCGATCACATTTCCCCTCCCGGAAAAAAAAGATAACATCTAGGACTCTATATGAAATTGTTAATGATAGACTAAAGAATAGAAGACATTAAAACGTGCCCGAGACGTTCTAGCTCTGAAGATCATTAAGTTTTATGAAATTGTGAAATAATAATTTGTAATTCAAAGACACAAAACTGTACCTACTATTTTATAATTCAGAAGTTTGGCACCCTAGAAACCCATTGGCTTGGGTTTAGGGCTTTATTAACAAGCATTTTAAAGATACAAGTGTATATATACAAACATGCATGAAAAACAGAGAGATTTTCATGAAAAAAGTCTTGCGTAAGGAACGAGTCTTAACCGTCGCTACAGTTAAACTAATTTAACTACGGTAACTAAATGAAGAAAAAAAATCAAAATGCCTTATTTTCCAATCATTTCAGAGGCACAATTTGAAAAATATTTCCAAATTTTGCAATTCAGATAAACATTGGTCAACTAATTCAAGAATCCTTTACAATATCCAGCGTCTTTTATGCCACATGACAGTTCATTACATAATTTTGGTCCCAAGTATTTTAAATGATTTACACAATGTAAAGATGGCATTATGCATAGGAAGACAATGAGATCTGCGATGATTGAACCACCAATGACTGCACTTAAGTTATATTTAATTGCCACCTACAAATGAAAAGGTTTCAGTACTTTGTAGCAATAGATATTTCTCAGTATGAATTTCTTTAGATCAACAAAAGTTGGGATAAATGTGCATGCAGATTTTTCAGTAAGATTTTCTTAATAATTGTCATCAGTAATGATATAGTGGCTCCTATTTTATAGTAATTCGCTCCTTGAACCAAAATCAATACGTAACCATGCATCAAGTTTATTTGTAAATAATAAACATTTTTACAAACAAAAAGAGAAACAATTTATGTAAACAAAAACCACAGTAACGATAATCTAAGGATACTCTAAGGTCTAAAATTGAATCATGAAATATCCATTATGATGCAATTGACGATAAAATTTCTCTGGAACACGACAGTCCCTAGATTGCCATAGTAATTTGTAATTTAAAACTTAGGCAAAATAGGGACCGAAGACATCCTGAGACCCAAGAGTATTGATGGAGCATGCACTTCGAAATCGGCACTGCGAATGTAGAAAGCTCTCCTGCAGAGTGTCTTGCTACAGGTGATATTGAATTCTCATGGATCAGCAGGATTTCACAGAAGTACTAAATATAAAAAAGAATATTATACGAATATAACATGTAATTACTATGTAACACGACGGCGCTAACGCTACATCAGTAATTTTAAATTTTTAACCAAGTAAGAGAATGCACCGAAATGTTACTGAATTCGTTGTGCGATGAGCGTTTGCATCTATTGACATTTTGTTTTGCAGACGTTTTATAAACACTCGATGCTAAATTATATCTAACTAATTTCATTTTCTTTGAAACAGCGTAACGTCTATTTGTATAGGACTCTGTCTTCAATATTGCATGTTGGTATTTTTAATGTCACTTCAGTTACTTGAGGAAATCTCCATAATTATAACAGCCGTGATGGAAATACTCAAAAACGCGACGGTACCCCTGCTTCCTCAGTAGTTTTTAAATTAAAACTAAGGCAACATAGGTACCGAAATGTTATTGAGTTATTAGATCACTGATGATTAGCTTCTAAAGACATTCTCATTCCAGGGTGTTTTACATCCAGTTTTATATCCTACAATCGCCTTAATTTTAGGATGATCCAGGTCACAGCAGAACCTTTGTTTAAATTTCAGATTTTCTTTATATTTTCTTGAATATATTTTCATCATCTCATTCTACATAAGGAAATCTCGAAATTACATAATCCGTGATAAAATCACTCAATAACATGACAATATCTAAGCTATCTTAATAATTTATAAATTTCCACTAAGACATCTAAAGAACCGAAGTGTTAGTTAATTTATAAAACACTGAAGTTTTTTAAAAGATATTTTTGTCAAGTGGATAGCATATTCTTTATATATATAAGTATGGTCAATATAACCACGGAAAATCCAATTCAATTTTTGCAATTTTTTAATATTGCATGTTGGAATTTTCAATGACAATTACTTTGATGAGAAATACAAAATAATTAGTCTTATGTATTAACTTACTCGGTTCCACGACGGAACCTAATAATTGTTATCTGTACTGATATAGTGGCTCCTATTTTATAGTAATTCGCTCCTTAAACCAAAATCAATACTAATCATGCGTCATGTTTACTTGTAAATAATAAACATTTTTACAAACAAAAAGGGTAAACAACCTAAACCTAAGGTCTAAAATTAAATAATGAAATATCCATAATGATGCAATTGACGATGAACGTTCTCTGGAACACGACAGTCCCTAGATTGCTGGAGTAATTTGTAATTTAAAACTTAGGCAAAATAGGGACCGAAGAGATCCTGAGACCCAACAGTATTGATGGAGCATGCACTTCGAAATCAGCACTGCTAATGTAGAAAGCTATCCTGCAGGTTGTCTTGCTACAGGTGATATTGAATTCTCATGGATCAGCAGGATTTCACAGAAGTACTAAATATAAAAAAGAATATTATATAAATATAAGAAAGAATGTTAAAATGAATAATAAAAAACCTTGAGAAAAAAAAGTCCCGACGATACCTCAGAAACATTTACCAATAAAACTAATGTAATATAGATCCTGAAGTACTAAGAATGTTCATCCAATTATCAGGGTAAATAATGATAATGTCGGAAAAAATAACTCGTGTGAGAAAGCAAGAACACTCGATGGTGAGTCGACGAGGGTAAGGAAACTAGCACATTGCGCTTCAAAAACACTGTCGCCCATCAGTACAGTTCACCTCAGAAGAACCGTCGACATAACATATCGGCGATAAAACACCAGCAGTCGACGATAAGTTCACTTCAACTAATATAGTTATCGCTGTGTCCACGAAACGTTTTAATCAGTATTGCTCTTTCCTCAATATTTAATGTAGTTATTTTCAAAGTCACTTCCATTGCATAAGGACATTTGCAGAATGATGTCCGTCGGCATTATATTACTCCATCAAAAAGCTGTACCTACTTTGACAAAGTTTTATAATTTGAAACTTACTCAACAAAAAGGCCGAAATTTTACTGTTTGTGTAGAGCACTGGGGGTCTGCTACCAAAAAAAAAATATTTGCAGATGGTTTATATCCAGTTCATGCTATATTCCCTATAAATATTAGGATTTTCACTGTGCCCAAGGAACTTCAATTTCAATAAGAATTATTTTTTTTAATTTTGCATATAAGTATTTTCGATGTTTCCTCAATTGCATAACAAAATAGCCAAAATAATATCAGCCATGATGAATTAGGTAACTTAAACACACGACGCGTCACAACGGTCCCTATGCCTACATGGTGATTTTTATTTTAAAACTAAGGCAGCAAAGGGACCGAAGTGTTAGTGAATTTGTAGGGCACTGAGTGTTTGAATTCTAAGTATTTCTCTTACAAGGATGTTATTTGTCAAGTCGATGATGAATTCTCCATTACGAAATTGTATTGTTAATATAACCACAAACATCCTATTAAATGGTTTTCCATTTTTTCAATATTGCGTACGTAAAGGATTTTTCAATGATATTTCATTGAGATAGGAAACATAAAAAATGAGCACGTAATGATGTAATTACTATGTAACACGACGGCGCCAACGCTACATTAGTAATTTTAAATTTTTAACCAAGTAAGAGAATGCACCGATATGTTACTGAATTCGTTGTGCGATGAGCGTTTGCATCTATTGACATTTTGTTTTGCATACGTTTTATAAACACTCGTTGCTAAATTATATCTAACGAATTTCATTTTCTTTGAAACAGCGTAACGTCTATTTGTATAGGACTCTGTCTTCAATATTGCATGTTGGTATTTTTAATGTCACTTCAGTTACTTGAGGAAATCTCCATAATTATAACAGCCGTGATGGAAATACTCAAAAACGCGACGGTACCCCTGCTTCCTCAGTAGTTTTTAAATTAAAACTAAGGCAACAAAGGTACCGAAATGTTATTGAGTTATTAGATCACTGATGATTAGCTTCTAAAGACATTCTTATTCCAGGGTGTTTTATATCCAGTTTTATATCCTACAATCGCCTTAATTTTAGGATGATCCAGGTCACAGCAGAACCTTTGTTTAAATTTCAGATTTTCTTTATATTTTCTTGAATATATTTTCATCATCTCATTCTACATAAGGAAATCTCGAAATTACATAATCCGTGATAAAATCACTCAATAACATGATAATATCTAAGCTATCTTAATAATTTATAAATTTCCACTAGAACATCTAAAGAAGCGAAGTGTTAGTTAATTTATAAAACACTGAAGTTTTTTAAAAGATATTTTTGTCAAGTGGATAGCATATTCTTTATATATATAAGTATGGTCAATATAACCACGGAAAATCCAATTAAAGTTTTGCAATTTTTTAAATATTGCATGTTGGATGTTTCAATGATAATTACTTTGATAAGAAATACAAAATAATTTGTCTTATGTATTTACTTACTCGGTTCCACGACGGCACCTAATAATTGTTAACTGTAATGATAGAGTTGCTCCATTTTATAGTAATTCGCTCCTTGAACCAAAATCAATACGTAATCATGCGTCAAGTTTTCTTGTAAATAATAAACATTTTTACAAACAAAAAGGGTAAACAACCTAAACCTAAGGTCTAAAATTAAATAATGAAATATCCATAATGATGCAATTGACGATGAACGTTCTCTGGAACACGACAGTCCCTAGATTGCTGGAGTAATTTGTAATTTAAAACTTAGGCAAAATAGGGACCGAAGAGATCCTGAGACCCAACAGTATTGATGGAGCATGCACTTCGAAATCAGCACTGCTAATGTAGAAAGCTATCCTGCAGGTTGTCTTGCTACAGGTGATATTGAATTCTCATGGATCAGCAGGATTTCACAGAAGTACTAAATATAAAAAAGAATATTATATAAATATAAGAAAGAATGTTAAAATGAATAATAAAAACCTTGAGAAAAAAAAAAGTCCCGACGATACCTCAGAAACATTTACCAATAAAACTAATGTAATATAGATCCTGAAGTACTAAGAATGTTCATCCAATTATCAGGGTAAATAATGATAATGTCGGAAAAAATAACTCGTGTGAGAAAGCAAGAACACTGGATGGTGAGTCGACGAAGGGTAAGGAAACTAGCACATTGCGCTTCAAAAAATCTGTCGCTTATCAATACAGTTCACCTCAGAAGAACCGTCGACATAACATATCGGCGATAAAACACCAGCAGTCGACGATAAGTTCACTTCAACTAATATAGTTATCGCTGTGTCCACGAAACGTTTTATTCAGTATTGCTCTTTCCTCAATATTTAATGTAGTTATTTTCAAAGTCACTTCAATTGCATAAGGACATTTGCAGAATGATGTCCGTCGGCATTATATTACTCCATCAAAAAGCTGTACCTACTTTGACAAAGTTTTATAATTTGAAACTTACTCAACAAAAAGGCCGAAATTTTACTGTTTGTGTAGAGCACTGGGGGTCTGTAGCCAAAAAAAAATTATTTGCAGATGGTTTATATCCAGTTCATTTTATATTCCCTATAAATATTAGGTTTTTCACTGTGCCCAAGGAACTTCAATTTCAATAAGAATTATTTTTTTAATTTTGCATATAAGTATTTTCGATGTTTCCGCAATAGCATAACAAAATAGCCAAAATAATATCAGCCATGATGAATTAGGTAACTCAAACACACGACGCGTCACAACGGTCCCTATGCCTACATAGTGATTTTTATTTTAAAACTAAGGCAGCAAAGGGACCGAAGTGTTAGTGAATTTGTAGGGCACTGAGTGTTTGAATTCTAAGTATTTCTCTTACAAGGATGTTATTTGTCAAGTCGATGATGAATTCTCCATTACGAAATTGTATTGTTAATATAACCACAAACATCCTATTAAATGGTTTTCAGTTTTTTCAATATTGCGTACGTAAAGGATTTTTCAATGATATTTCATTGAGATAAGAAATATAAAAAAAGAGCACGTATTGATGTAATTACTATGTAACACGACGGCACCAACGCTACATTAGTAATTTTAAATTTTTAACCAAGTAAGAGAATGCACCGAAATGTTACTGAATTCGTTGTGCGATGAGCGTTTGCATCTATTGACATTTTGTTTTGCAGACGTTTTATAAACACTCGATGCTAAATTATATCTAACTAATTTCATTTTCTTTCAAACAGCGTAACGTCTATTTGTATAGGACTCTGTCTTCAATATTGCATGTTGGTATTTTTAATGTCACTTCAGTTACTTGAGGAAATCTCCATAATTATAACAGCCGTGATGGAAATACTCAAAAACGAGACGGTACCCCTGCTTCCTCAGTAGTTTTTAAATTAAAACTAAGGCAACAAAGGTACCGAAATGGTATTGAGTTATTAGATCACTGATGATTAGCTTCTAAAGACATTCTTATTCCAGGGTGTTTTATATCCAGTTTTATATCCTACAATCGCCTTAATTTTAGGATGATCCAGGTCACAGCAGAACCTTTGTTTAAATTTCAGATTTTCTTTATATTTTCTTGAATATATTTTCATCATCTCATTCTACAAAAGGAAATCTCAAAATTACATAATCCGTGATAAAATCACTCAATAACATGACAATATCTAAGCTATCATAATAATTTATAAATTTCCACTAAGACATCTAAAGAACCGAAGTGTTAGTTAATTTATAAAACACTGAAGTTTTTTTTAAAGATATTTTAGTCGAGTGGATAGCATATTCTTTATATATATAAGTATGGTCAATATAACCACGGAAAATCCAATTCAATTTTTGCAATTTTTTAATATTGCATGTTGGAATTTTCAATGACAATTACTTTGATGAGAAATACAAAATAATTTGTCTAATGTATTAATTCACTCGGTTCCACGACGGCACCTAATAATTGTTATCTGTAATGATATAGTGGCTCCTATTTTATAGTAATTCGCTCCTTGAACCAAAATCAATACGTAATCATGCGTCAAGTTTTCTTGTAAATAATAAACATTTTTACAAACAAAAAGGGTAAACAACCTAAACCTTAGGTCTAAATATAAATAATGAAATATCCATAATGATGCAATTGACGATGAACGTTCTCTGGAACACGACAGTCCCTAGATAGCCATAGTAATTTGTAATTTAAAACTTTGGCAAAATAGGGACCGAAGAGATCCTGAGACCCAACAGTATTGATGGAGCATGCACTTCGAAATTAGCACTGCTAATGTAGAAAGCTATCCTGCAGGTTGTCTTGCTACAGGTGATATTGAATTCTCATGGATCAGCAGGATTTCACAGAAGTACTAAATATAAAAAAGAATATTATATAAATTTAAGAAAGAATGTTAAAATGAATAATAAAAAACCTTGAGAAAAAAAAGTCCCGACGATACCTCAGAAACATTTACCAATAAAACTAATGTAATATAGATCCTGAAGTACTAAGAATGTTCATCCAATTATCAGGGTAAATAATGATAATGTCGGAAAAAATAACTCGTGTGAGAAAGCAAGAACACTGGATGGTGAGTCGACGAAGGGTAAGGAAACTAGCACATTGCGCTTCAAAAAATCTGTCGCCCATCAGTACAGTTCACCTCAGAAGAACCGTCGACATAACATATCGGCGATAAAACACCAGCAGTCGACGATAAGTTCACTTCAACTAATATAGTTATCGCTGTGTCCACGAAACGTTTTATTCAGTATTGCTCTTTCCTCAATATTTAATGTAGTTATTTTCAAAGTCACTTCAATTGCATAAGGACATTTGCAGAATGATGTCCGTCGGCATTATATTACTCCATCAAAAAGCTGTACCTACTTTGACAAAGTTTTATAATTTGAAACTTACTCAACAAAAAGGCCGAAATTTTACTGTTTGTGTAGAGCACTGGGGGTCTGTAGCCAAAAAAAAATTATTTGCAGATGGTTTATATCCAGTTCATTTTATATTCCCTATAAATATTAGGTTTTTCACTGTGCCCAAGGAACTTCAATTTCAATAAGAATTATTTTTTTAATTTTGCATATAAGTATTTTCGATGTTTCCGCAATAGCATAACAAAATAGCCAAAATAATATCAGCCATGATGAATTAGGTAACTCAAACACACGACGCGTCACAACGGTCCCTATGCCTACATAGTGATTTTTATTTTAAAACTAAGGCAGGAAAGGGACCGAAGTGTTAGTGAATTTGTAGGGCACTGAGTGTTTGAATTCTAAGTATTTCTCTTACAAGGATGTTATTTCTCAAGTCGATGATGAATTCTCCATTACGAAATTGTATTATTAATATAACCACAAACATCCTATTAAATGGTTTTCAGTTTTTTCAATATTGCGTACGTAAAGAATTTTTCACTGATATTTCATTGAGATAAGAAATATAAAAAAAGAGCACGTATTGATGTAATTACTATGTAACACGACGGCACCAACGCTACATTAGTAATTTTAAATTTTTAACCGAGTAAGAGAATGCACCGAAATGTTACTGAATTCGTTGTGCGATGAGCGTTTGCATCTATTGACATTTTGTTTTGCAGACGTTTTATAAACACTCGATGCTAAATTATATCTAACTAATTTCATTTTCTTTGAAACAGCGTAACGTCTATTTGTATAGGACTCTGTCTTCAATATTGCATGTTGGTATTTTTAATGTCACTTCAGTTACTTGAGGAAATCTCCATAATTATAACAGCCGTGATGGAAATACTCAAAAACGAGACGGTACCCCTGCTTCCTCAGTAGTTTTTAAATTAAAACTAAGGCAACAAAGGTACCGAAATGTTATTGAGTTATTAGATCACTGATGATTAGCTTCTAAAGACATTCTTATTCCAGGGTGTTTTATATCCAGTTTTATATCCTACAATCGCCTTAATTTTACGATGATCCAGGTCACAGCAGAACCTTTGTTTAAATTTCAGATTTTCTTTATATTTTCTTGAATATATTTTCATCACCTCATTCTACATAAGGAAATCTCGAAATTACATAATCCGTGATAAAATCACTCAATAACATGACAATATTTAAGCTATCTTAATAATTTATAAATTTCCACTAAGACATCTAAAGAACCGAAGTGTTAGTTAATTTATAAAACACTGAAGTTTTTTAAAAGATATTTTTGTCGAGTGGATAGCATATTCTTTATATATATAAGTATGGTCAATATAACCACGGAAAATCCAATTAAATATTTGCAATTTTTTAATATTGCATGTTGGATGTTTCAATGATAATTAATTTGATGACAAATACAAAATATTTTGTCTTATGTATTAATTTACTCGGTTCCACGACGGCACCTAATAATTGTTATCTGTAATGATATAGTGGCTCCTATTTTATAGTAATTCGCTCCTTGAACCAAAATCAATACGTAATCATGCGTCAAGTTTTCTTGTAAATAATAAACATTTTTACAAACAAAAAGGGTAAACAACCTCAACCTAAGGTCTAAATATAAATAATGAAATATCCATAATGATGCAATTGACGATGAACGTTCTCTGGAACACGACAGTCCCTAGATAGCCATAGTAATTTGTAATTTAAAACTTTGGCAAAATAGGGACCGAAGAGATCCTGAGACCCAACAGTATTGATGGAGCGTGCACTTCGAAATTAGCACTGCTAATGTAGAAAGCTATCCTGCAGGTTGTCTTGCTACAGGTGATATTGAATTCTCATGGATCAGCAGGATTTCACAGAAGTACTAAATATAAAAAAGAATATTATATAAATTTAAGAAAGAATGTTAAATGAATAATAAAAAACCTTGAGAAAAAAAAGTCCCGACGATACCTCAGAAACATTTACCAATAAAACTAATGTAATATAGATCCTGAAGTACTAAGAATGTTCATCCAATTATCAGGGTAAATAATGATAATGTCGGAAAAAATAACTCGTGTGAGAAAGCAAGAACACTCGATGGTGAGTCGACGAGGGTAAGGAAACTAGCACATTGCGCTTCAAAAACACTGTCGCCCATCAGTACAGTTCACCTCAGAAGAACCGTCGACATAACATATCGGCGATAAAACACCAGCAGTTGACGATAAGTTCACTTCAACTAATATAGTTATCGCTGTGTCCACGAAACGTTTTATTCAGTATTGCTCTTTCCTCAATATTTAATGTAGTTATTTTCAAAGTCACTTCAATTGCATAAGGACATTTGCAGAATGATGTTCGTCGGCATTATATTATTCCATCAAAAAGCTGTACCTACTTTGACAAAGTTTTATAATTTGAAACTTACTCAACAAAAAGGCCGAAATTTTACTGTTTGTGTAGAGCACTGGGGGTCTGTAGCCAAAAAAAAATTATTTGCAGATGGTTTATATCCAGTTCATTCTATATTCCCTATAAATATTAGGATTTTCACTGTGCCCAAGGAACTTCAATTTCAATAGGAATTATTTTTTTAGTTTTACATATAAGTATTTTCGATGATGCTTCAATTACATAACAAAAGAGCCAAAATTATATCAGCCATGATGAATTAATTCCAATATATAACGCGTCCCAACGGTCCCTATGCCTACATAGTGATTTTTATTTTAAAACTAATGCAGCAAAGGGACCGAAGTGTTAGTGAATTTGTAGGGCACTGAGTGTTTGAATTCTAAGTATTTCTCTTACAAGGATGTTATTTGTCAAGTCGATGATGAATTCTCCATTACGAAATTGTATTGTTAATATAACCACAAACATCCTATTAAATGGTTTTCAATTTTTTCAATATTGCGTACGTAAAGAATTTTTCACTGATATTTCATTGAGATAAGAAATATAAAAAAAGAGCACGTATTGATGTAATTACTATGTAACACGACGGCACCAACGCTACATTAGTAATTTTAAATTTTTAACCGAGTAAGAGAATGCACCGAAATGTTACTGAATTCGTTGTGCGATGAGCGTTTGCATCTATTGACATTTTGTTTTGCAGACGTTTTATAAACACTCGATGCTAAATTATATCTAACTAATTTCATTTTCTTTGAAACAGCGTAACGTCTATTTGTATAGGACTCTGTCTTCAATATTGCATGTTGGTATTTTTAATGTCACTTCAGTTACTTGAGGAAATCTCCATAATTATAACAGCCGGGATGGAAATACTCAAAAACGCGACGGTACCCCTGCTTCCTCAGTAGTTTTTAAATTAAAACTAAGGTAACAAAGGTACCGAAATGTTATTGAGTTATTAATCACTGATGATTAGCTTCTAAAGACATTCTCAATCCAGGGTGTTTTATATCCAGTTTAATATCCTACAATCGCCTTAATTTTACGATGATCCAGGTCACAGCAGAACCTTTGTTTAAATTTCAGATTTTCTTTATATTTTCTTGAATATATTTTCATTACCTCATTCTACGTAAGGAAATCTCGAATTTACATAATCCGTGATAAAATCACTCAATAACATGACAATATCTAAGCTATCTTAATAATTTATAAATTTCCACTAAAACATCTAAAGAACCGAAGTGTAAGTTAATTTATAAATACTGAAGTTTTTTAAAAGATATTTTTGTCGAGTGGATAGCATATTCCTTATATATATAAGTATGGTCAATATAACCACGGAAAATCCAATTAAAAATTTTGCAATTTTTTAATATTGCATGTTGGATGTTTCAATGATAATTAATTTGATGAGAAATACAAAATATTTTGTCTTATGTATTAATTTACTCGGTTCCACGACGGCACCTAATTAATGTTATCTGTAATGATATAGTGGCTCCTATTTTATAGTAATTCGCTCCTTGAACCAAAATCAATACGTAATCATGCGTCAAGTTTTCTTGTAAATAATAAACATTTTTACAAACAAAAAGGGTAAACAACCTCAACCTAAGGTCTAAATATAAATAATGAAATATCCATAATGATGCAATTGACGATGAACGTTCTCTGGAACACGACAGTCCCTAGATAGCCATAGTAATTTGTAATTTAAAACTTTGGCAAAATAGGGACCGAAGAGATCCTGAGACCCAACAGTATTGATGGAGCATGCACTTCGAAATTAGCACTGCTAATGTAGAAAGCTATCCTGCAGGTTGTCTTGCTACAGGTGATATTGAATTCTCATGGATCAGCAGGATTTCACAGAAGTACTAAATATAAAAAAGAATATTATATAAATTTAAGAAAGAATGTTAAAATGAATAATAAAAAACCTTGAGAAAAAAAAGTCCCGACGATACCTCAGAAACATTTACCAATAAAACTAATGTAATATAGATCCTGAAGTACTAAGAATGTTCATCCAATTATCAGGGTAAATAATGATAATGTCGGAAAAAATAACTCGTGTGAGAAAGCAAGAACACTCGATGGTGAGTCGACGAGGGTAAGGAAACTAGCACATTGCGCTTCAAAAACACTGTCGCCCATCAGTACAGTTCACCTCAGAAGAACCGTCGACATAACATATCGGCGATAAAACACCAGCAGTCGACGATAAGTTAACTTCAACTAATATAGTGATCGCTGTGTCCACGAAACGTTTTATTCAGTATTGCTCTTTCCTCAATATTTAATGTAGTTATTTTCAAAGTCACTTCAATTGCATAAGGACATTTGCAGAATGATGTTCGTCGGCATTATATTATTCCATCAAAAAGCTGTACCTACTTTGACAAAGTTTTATAATTTGAAACTTACTCAACAAAAAGGCCGAAATTTTACTGTTTGTGTAGAGCACTGGGGGTCTGTAGCCAAAAAAAAATTATTTGCAGATGGTTTATATCCAGTTCATGCTATATTCCCTATAAATATTAGGATTTTCACTGTGCCCAAGGAACTTCAATTTCAATAGGAATTATTTTTTTAGTTTTACATATAAGTATTTTCGATGATGCTTCAATTACATAACAAAAGAGCCAAAATTATATCAGCCATGATGAATTAATTCCACCATATGACGCGTCCCAACGGTCCCTATGCCTACATAGTGATTTTTATTTTAAAACTAATGCAGCAAAGGGACCGAAGTGTTAGTGAATTTGTAGGGCACTGAGTGTTTGAATTCTAAGTATTTCTCTTACAAGGATGTTATTTGTCAAGTCGATGATGAATTCTCCATTACGAAATTGTATTGTTAATATAACCACAAACATCCTATTAAATGGTTTTCAATTTTTTCAATATTGCGTACGTAAAGGATTTTTCAATGATATTTCATTGAGATAAGAAATATAAAAAATGAGCACGTATTGATGTAATTACTATGTAACACGACGGCACCAACGTTACATTAGTAATTTTAAATTTTTAACCACATAAGAGAATGCACCGAAATGTTACTGAATTCGTTGTGCGATGAGCGTTTGCATCTATTGACATTTTGTTTTGCAGACGTTTTATAAACACTCGATGCTTAATTATATCTAATTAAATTTCATTTTCTTTGAAACAGCGTAACGTCTATTTGTATAGGACTCTGTCTTTAATATTGCATGTTGGTATTTTTAATGTCACTTCAGTTACTTGAGGAAATCTCCATAATTATAACAGCCGTGATGGAAATACTCAAAAACGCGACGGTACCCCTGCTTCCTCAGTAGTTTTTAAATTAAAACTAAGGCAACAAAGGTACCGAAATGTTATTGAGTTATTAGATCACTGATGATTAGCTTCTAAAGACATTCCCAATCCAGGGTGTTTTATATCCAGTTTTATATCCTACAATCGCCTTAATTTTAGTATGATCCAGGTCACAGCAGAACCTTTGTTTAAATTTCAGATTTTCTTTATATTTTCTTGAATATATTTTCATCACCTCATTCTACGTAAGGAAATCTCGAAGTTACATAATCCGTGATAAAATCACTCAATAACATGACAATATTTAAGCTATCTTAATAATTTATAAATTTCCACTAAGACATCTAAAGAACCGAAGTGTAAGTTAATTTTTAAAACACTGGAGTTTTTTAAAAGATATTTTTGTCGAGTGGATAGCATATTCTTTATATATATAAGTATGGTCAATATAACCACGGAAAATTCAATTAAATTTTTGCAATTTTTTAATATTGCATGTTGGAATTTTCAATGATAATTAATTTGATGAGAAATACAAAATATTTTGTCTTATGTATTAATTTACTCGGTTCCACGACGGCACCTAATAATTGTTATCTGTAATGATATAGTGGCTCCTATTTTATAGTAATTCGCTCCTTGAACCAAAATCAATACGTAATCATGCGTCAAGTTTTCTTGTAAATAATAAACATTTTTACAAACAAAAAAGGGTAAACAACCTCAACCTAAGGTCTAAATATAAATAATGAAATATCCATAATGATGCAATTGACGATGAACGTTCTCTGGAACACGACAGTCCCTAGATAGCCATAGTAATTTGTAATTTAAAACTTTGGCAAAATAGGGACCGAAGAGATCCTGAGACCCAACAGTATTGATGGAGCATGCACTTCGAAATTAGCACTGCTAATGTAGAAAGCTATCCTGCAGGTTGTCTTGCTACAGGTGATATTGAATTCTCATGGATCAGCAGGATTTCACAGAAGTACTAAATATAAAAAAGAATATTATATAAATTTAAGAAAGAATGTTAAAATGAATAATAAAAAACCTTGAGAAAAAAAAGTCCCGACGATACCTCAGAAACGTTTACCAATAAAACTAATGTAATATAGATCCTGAAGTACTAAGAATGTTCATCCAATTATCAGGGTAAATAATGATAATGTCGGAAAAAATAACTCGTGTGAGAAAGCAAGAACACTCGATGGTGAGTCGACGAGGGTAAGGAAACTAGCACATTGCGCTTCAAAAACACTGTCGCCCATCAGTACAGTTCACCTCAGAAGAACCGTCGACATAACATTTCGGCGATAAAACACCAGCAGTCGACGATAAGTTAACTTCAACTAATATAGTTATCGCTGTGTCCACGAAACGTTTTATTCAGTATTGCTCTTTCCTCAATATTTAATGTAGTTATTTTCAAAGTCACTTCAATTGCATAAGGACATTTGCAGAATGATGTTCGTCGGCATTATATTATTCCATCAAAAAGCTGTACCTACTTTGACAAAGTTTTATAATTTGAAACTTACTCAACAAAAAGGCCGAAATTTTACTGTTTGTGTAGAGCACTGGGGGTCTGTAGCCAAAAAAAAATTATTTGCAGATGGTTTATATCCAGTTCATGCTATATTCCCTATAAATATTAGGATTTTCACTGTGCCCAAGGAACTTCAATTTCAATAGGAATTATTTTTTTAGTTTTACATATAAGTATTTTCGATGATGCTTCAATTACATAACAAAAGAGCCAAAATTATATCAGCCATGATGAATTAATTCCACCATATGACGCGTCCCAACGGTCCCTATGCCTACATAGTGATTTTTATTTTAAAACTAATGCAGCAAAGGGACCGAAGTGTTAGTGAATTTATAGGGCACTGAGTGTTTGAATTCTAAGTATTTCACTTACAAGGATGTTATTTGTCAAGTCGATGATGAATTCTCCATTACGAAATTGTATTGTTAATATAACCACAAACATCCTATTAAATGGTTTTCAATTTTTTCAATATTGCGTACGTAAAGGATTTTTCAATGATATTTCATTGAGATAAGAAATATAAAAAATGAGCACGTATTGATGTAATTACTATGTAACACGACGGCACCAACGCTACATTAGTAATTTTAAATTTTTAACCACATAAGAGAATGCACCGAAATGTTACTGAATTCGTTGTGCGATGAGCGTTTGCATCTATTGACATTTTGTTTTGCAGACGTTTTATAAACACTCGATGCTTAATTATATCTAATTAAATTTCATTTTCTTTGAAACAGCGTAACGTCTATTTGTATAGGACTCTGTCTTTAATATTGCATGTTGGTATTTTTAATGTCACTTCAGTTACTTGAGGAAATCTCCATAATTATAACAGCCGTGATGGAAATACTCAAAAACGCGACGGTACCCCTGCTTCCTCAGTAGTTTTTAAATTAAAACTAAGGCAACAAAGGTACCGAAATGTTATTGAGTTATTAGATCACTGATGATTAGCTTCTAAAGACATTCCCAATCCAGGGTGTTTTATATCCAGTTTTATATCCTACAATCGCTTTAATTTTAGTATGATCCAGGTCACAGCAGAACCTTTGTTTAAATTTCAGATTTTCTTTATATTTTCTTGAATATATTTTCATCACCTCATTCTACATAAGGAAATCTCGAAATTACATAATCCGTGATAAAATCACTCAATAACATGACAATATTTAAGCTATCTTAATAATTTATAAATTTCCACTAAGACATCTAAAGAACCGAAGTGTTAGTTAATTTTTAAAACACTGAAGTTTTTTAAAAGATATTTTTGTCGAGTGGATAGCATATTCTTTATATATATAAGTATGGTCAATATAACCACGGAAAATCCAATTAAATTTTTGCAATTTTTTAATATTGCATGTTGGATGTTTCAATGATAATTAATTTGATGAGAAATACAAAATATTTTCTCTTATGTATTAATTTACTCGGTTCCACGACGGCACCTAATAATTGTTATCTGTAATGATATAGTGGCTCCTATTTTATAGTAATTCGCTCCTTGAACCAAAATCAATACGTAATCATGCATCAAGTTTTCTTGTAAATAATAAACATTTTTACAAACAAAAAGGGTAAACAACCTAAACCTTAGGTCTAAAATTAAATAATGTAATATCCATAATGATGCAATTGACGATGAACGTTCTCTGGAACACGACAGTCCCTAGATTGCCATAGTAATTTGTAATTTAAAACTTAGGCAAAATAGGGACCGAAGAGATCCTGAGACCCAACAGTATTGATGGAGCATGCACTTCGAAATCAGCACTGCTAATGTAGAAAGCTATCCTGCAGGTTGTCTTGCTACAGGTGATATTGAATTCTCATGGATCAGCAGGATTTCACAGAAGTACTAAATATAAAAAAGAATATTATACGAATATAACATGTAATTACTATGTAACACGACGGCACCAACGCTACATTAGTAATTTTAAATTTTTAACCAAGTAAGAGAATGCACCGAAATGTTACTGAATTCGTTGTTCGATGAGCGTTTGCATCTATTGACATTTTGTTTTGCAGACGTTTTATAAACACTCGATGCTAAATTATATCTAACTAATTTCATTTTCTTTGAAA
This sequence comes from Pyrrhosoma nymphula, assembly GCA_963573305.1. Classification (NCBI taxonomy): domain Eukaryota; kingdom Metazoa; phylum Arthropoda; class Insecta; order Odonata; family Coenagrionidae; genus Pyrrhosoma; species Pyrrhosoma nymphula. The sequence goes on along the minus strand of OY754332.1, from coordinate 94,317,135 downwards.
CAGCGTAACGTCTATTTGTATAGGACTCTGTCTTCAATATTGCATGTTGGTATTTTTAATGTCACTTCAGTTACTTGAGGAAATCTCCATAATTATAACAGCCGGGATGGAAATACTCAAAAACGCGACAGTACCCCTGCTTCCTCAGTAGTTTTTAAATTAAAACTAAGGTAACAAAGGTACCGAAATGTTATTGAGTTATTAATCACTGATGATTAGCTTCTAAAGACATTCTCAATCCAGGGTGTTTTATATCCAGTTTTATATCCTACAATCGCCTTAATTTTACGATGATCCAGGTCACAGCAGAACCTTTGTTTAAATTTCAGATTTTCTTTATATTTTCTTGAATATATTTTCATCACCTCATTCTACGTAAGGAAATCTCGAATTTACATAATCCGTGATAAAATCACTCAATAACATGACAATATCTAAGCTATCTTAATAATTTATAAATTTCCACAAAAACATCTAAAGAACCGAAGTGTAAGTTAATTTATAAATACTGAAGTTTTTTAAAAGATATTTTTGTCGAGTGGATAGCATATTCCTTATATATATAAGTATGGTCAATATAACCACGGAAAATCCAATTCAATTTTTGCAATTTTTTAATATTGCATGTTGGATGTTTCAATGATAATTAATTTGATGAGAAATAAAAAATATTTTGTCTTATGTATTAATTTACTCGGTTCCACGACGGCACCTAATAATTGTTATCTGTAATGATATAGTGGCTCCTATTTCATAGTAATTCGCTCCTTGAACCAAAATCAATACGTAATCATGCGTCAAGTTTTCTTGTAAATAATAAACATTTTTACAAACAAAAAGGGTAAACAACCTAAACCTTAGGTCTAAATATAAATAATGAAATATCCATAATGATGCAATTGACGATGAACGTTCTCTGGAACACGACAGTCCCTAGATAGCCATAGTAATTTGTAATTTAAAACTTAGGCAAAATAGGGACCGAAGAGATCCTGAGACCCAACAGTATTGATGGAGCATGCACTTCGAAATCAGCACTGGTAATGTAGAAAGCTATCCTGCAGGTTGTCTTGCTACAGGTGATATTGAATTCTCATAGATCAGCAGGATTTCACAGAAGTACTAAATATAAAAAAGAATATTATATATATATAAGAAAGAATGTTAAAATGAATAATAAAAAACCTTGAGAAAAAAAAATCCCGACGATACCTCAGAAACATTTACCAATAAAACTAATGTAATATAGATCCTGAAGTACTAAGAATGTTCATCCAATTATCAGGGTAAATAATGATAATGTCGGAAAAAATAACTCGTGTGAGAAAGCAAGAACACTGGATGGTGAGTCGACGAAGGGTAAGGAAACTAGCACATTGCGCTTCAAAAAATCTGTCGCCCATCAGTACAGTTCACCTCAGAAGAACCGTCGACATAACATATCGGCGATAAAACACCAGCAGTCGACGATAAGTTCACTTCAACTAATATAGTTATCGCTGTGTCCACGAAACGTTTTATTCAGTATTGCTCTTTCCTCAATATTTAATGTAGTTATTTTCAAAGTCACTTCAATTGCATAAGGACATTTGCAGAATGATGTCCGTCGGCATTATATTACTCCATCAAAAAGCTGTACCTACTTTGACAAAGTTTTATAATTTGAAACTTACTCAACAAAAAGGCCGAAATTTTACTGTTTGTGTACAGCACTGGGGGTCTGTAGCCAAAAAAAAATTATTTGCAGATGGTTTATATCCAGTTCATTTTATATTCCCTATAAATATTAGGATTTTCACTGTGCCCAAGGAACTTCAATTTCAATAAGAATTATTTTTTTAATTTTGCATATAAGTATTTTCGATGTTTCCTCAATTGCATAACAAAATAGCCAAAATAATATCAGCCATGATGAATTAAGTAACTCAAACACACGACGTGTCACAACGGTCCCTATGCCTACATAGTGATTTTTATTTTAAAATTAAGGCAGCAAAGAGACCGAAGTGTTAGTGAATTTGTAGGGTACTGAGTGTTTGAATTCTAAGTATTTCTCTTACAAGGATGTTATTTGTCAAGTCGATGATGAATTCTCCATTACGAAATTGTATTGTTAATATAACCACAAACATCCTATTAAATGGTTTTCAATTTTTTCAATATTGCGTACGTAAAGGATTTTTCAATGATATTTCATTGAGATAAGAAATATAAAAAATGAGCACGTATTGATGTAATTACTATGTAACACGACGGCACCAACGTTACATTAGTAATTTTAAATTTTTAACCAAGTAAGAGAATGCACCGAAATGTTACTGAATTCGTTGTGCGATGAGCGTTTGCATCTATTGACATTTTGTTTTGCAGACGTTTTATAAACACTCGATGCTAAATTATATCTAACTAATTTCATTTTCTTTGAAACAGCGTAACGGCTATTTGTATAGGACTCTGTCTTCAATATTGCATGTTGGTATTTTTAATGTCACTACAGTTACTTGAGGAAATCTCCATAATTATAACAGCCGGGATGGAAATACTCAAAAACGCGACGGTACCCCTGCTTCCTCAATAGTTTTTAAATTAAAACTAAGGCAACAAAGGTACCGAAATGTTATTGAGTTATTAGATCACTGATGATTAGCTTCTAAAGACATTCTCAATCTAGGGTGTTTTAGATCCAGTTTTATATCCTACAATCGCCTTAATTTTAGGATGATCCAGGTCACAGCAGAACCTTTGTTTAAATTTCAGATTTTCTTTATATTTTCTTGAATATATTTTCATCACCTCATTCTACATAAGGAAATCTCGAAATTACATAATCCGTGATAAAATCACTCAATAACATGACAATATCTAAGCTATCTTAATAATTTATAAATTTCCACTAAGACATCTAAAGAACCGAAGTGTTAGTTAATTTATAAAACACTGAAGTTTTTTAAAAGATATTTTTGTCGAGTGAATAGCATATTCTTTATATATATAAGTATGGTCAATATAACCACGGAAAATCCAATTAAAGTTTTGCAATTTTTTTAATATTGCATGTTGGATGTTTCTATGATAATTAATTTGATGAGAAATACAAAATATTTTGTCTTATGTATCAATTTACTCGGTTCCACGACGGCACCTAATAATTGTTATCTGTAATGATATAGTGGCTCCTATTTTATAGTAATTCGCTCCTTGAACCAAAATCAATACGTAATCATGCATCAAGTTTTCTTGTAAATAATATACATTTTTACAAACAAAAAGGGTAAACAACCTAAACCTGGGGTTTTAAAATTAAATAATGAAATATCCATAATGATGCAATTGACGATGAACGTTCTCTGGAACATGACAGTCCCTAGATAGCCATAGTAATTTGTAATTTAAAACTTAGGCAAAATAGGGACCGAAGAGATCCTGAGACCCAACAGTATTGATGGAGCATGCACTTCGAAATCAGCACTGCTAATGTAGAAAGCTATCCTGCAGGTTGTCTTGCTACAGGTGATATTTAATTCTCATGGATCAGCAGGATTTCACAGAAGTACTAAATATAAAAAAGAATATTATATAAATATAAGAAAGAATGTTAAAAAGAATAATAAAAAACCTTGAGAAAAAAAGTCCCGACGATACCTCAGAAACATTTACCAATAAAACTAATGTATTATAGATCCTGAAGTACTAAGAATGTTCATCCAATTATCAGGGTAAATAATGATAATGTCGGAAAAAATAATTCGTGTGAGAAAGCAAGAACACTCGATGGTGAGTCGACGAAGGGTAAGGAAACTAGCACATTGCGCTTCAAAAACACTGTCGCCCATCAGTACAGTTCACCTCAGAAGAACCGTCGACATAACATATCGGCGATAAAACACCAGCAGTCGACGATAAGTTCACTTCAACTAATATAGTTATCGCTGTGTCCACGAAACGTTTTATTCAGTATTGCTCTTTCCTCAATATTTAATGTAGTTATTTTCAAAGTCACTTCAATTGCATAAGGACATTTGCAGAATGATGTCCGTCGGCATTATATTACTCCATCAAAAAGCTGTACCTATTTTGACAAAGTTTTATAATTTGAAACTTACTCAACAAAAAGGCCGAAATTTTACTGTTTGTTTAGAGCACTTGGGGTCTGCTACCAAAAAAAAATTATTTGCAGATGGTTTATATCCAGTTCATGCTATATTCCCTATAAATATTAGGATTTTCACTGTGCCCAAGGAACTTCAATTTCAATAAGAATTATTTTTTTAATTTTGCATATAAATATTTTCGATGTTTCCGCAATTGCATAACAAAATAGCCAAAATAATATCAGCCATGATGAATTAGTTAACTCAAACACACGACGCGTCACAACGGTCCCTATGCCTACATAGTGATTTTTATTTTAAAACTAAGGCAGCAAAGGGACCGAAGTGTTAGTGAATTTGTAGGGCACTGAGTGTTTGAATTCTAAGTATTTCTCTTACAAGGATGTTGTTTGTCAAGTCGATGATGAATTCTCCATTACGAAATTGTATTGTTAATATAACCACGAACATCCTATTCAATGATTTTTTAATTTTTTCAATATTGCGTACGTAAAGGATTTTTCAATGATATTTCATTGAGATAAGAAATATAAAAAATGAGCACGTATTGATGTAATTACTATGTAACACGACGGCACCAACGTTACATTAGTAATTTTAAATTTTTAACCAAGTAAGAGAATGCACCGAAATGTTACTGAATTCGTTGTGCGATGAGCGTTTGCATCTATTGACATTTTGTTTTGCAGACGTTTTATAAACACTCGATGCTAAATTATATTTAACTAATTTCATTTTCTTTGAAACAGCGTAACGTCTATTTGTATAGGACTCTGTCTTCAATATTGCATGTTGGTATTTTTAATGTCACTTCAGTTACTTTAGGAAATCTCCATAATTATAACAGCCGTGATGGAAATACTCAAAAACGCGACGGTACCCCTGCTTCCTCAGTAGTTTTTAAATTAAAACTAAGGCAACAAAGGTACCGAAATGTTATTGAGTTATTAGATCACTGATGATTAGCTTCTAAAGACATTCTCATTCCAGGGTGTTTTATATCCAGTTTTATATCCTACAATCGCCTTAATTTTAGGATGATCGAAATGAAATGTTATTGAGTTATTAGATCACTGATGATTAGCTTTTAAAGACTTTCTCATTTCAAGGTATTTTATATCCATTTGATGATACATTTGCCTTAATTTTAGGCAGAACCTTTGTTTAAATATCATTTTCTATATTTTTTTTTTAATATATTTTCATCACGTCATTCTACATTGGGAAATCTCAAAATTACATAAGCCGTGATAAAATTACTCAATAACTCGACAATATCTAAGCTATCTTAATAATTTATAATTTTCAACTAAGGCATCTAAAGAACCGAAGTCTTAGTTATTTTATAGAACACTGAAATCCTTTTTATAGATGTTTTTAACAAGTGGAAAGCAAATTCTGTATATGTAATTTATTACAATATATTTACTTATAATATATTTTTACAATTTATTAATATTGCATGTTGAAATTTTCAATGATAATTAATTTGATGAGAAACACTATACAATTTCTCGTATGTATAAATTAACTTGGTACCACGACGGCACCAACATTACACTAATAATTTTAAATATTTTAACAAGGCAGAGATATTAATATAATGGAACTGAATTCCTTGTATGCTAATAGTGCGCTTCCGAAGACATTCTGTTTTGCAGATATTATATAACCAGTCAATGCTAGATTCTTTTAAACTAGTTACATTTTCTATGAAGAGTCTATTTGAATACGATTCTTTCTTCATTTTCCATGTTGTTATTTTCATAGTCACTTCAATTTCATGAGTACATATTCAATATTATAACAGTTGTGATGAAATCACTCACCAACAAGACGGTACCACTGCTTCCTTAATAAATTTTAAATTAAAACTAAGGCAGCAAAGGGACCGAATTGTTATTGAGTTTTTAGGGCATTGTATTTGAAGGTGTTATACAACCAGTGGAAGTTAAATTCTTGCTATTGATAAATTCTTTTAGTCCTCGCAACGTCTATAAGTATAAGACTTATACTCCATTTTTGCTTGTTGGTATTTAAATGTCACTTTACTTGAATGAGCCCTCTCCAAAATTAAAACGGCCGTGATGAAATCACTAAATAACGCGAAGGTACCTCCGCTACCTTAGTAACTTTTACATTTAAACTAAGGCGGCAAAGGGACCTATACGTTGTTGAGTTTGTAGGGCACTGAGGATTAGCTACCAAAGATATTCTCATTGTTAGGCGTTTTATTTTAAGTTGATGATACATTCACCTAAAGTTTTAGGATGATCCAGATTTCCACAGAACCTTCATTTAAATATTTGCTTTATCTTCAATTTATTTTATTTTCATCACCTGATTCCATATTAGGAAATCACAAATATATATGAGCCGTGATGAAAACACAAAAAAATGAAACGTACGCATCCCTAATATTTTTAAATTTAAACTTAAACAACAACGTATCCAAAGTGTTAATAAATTTGTAGGTCACTGAGTGTTTTCTTCCTTTGAAATTCTTTTTTTTAGATTTTTCTGTCAAGTGGATAGAAAATTCTGTATATGTAATAGTATGGTCAATATTACCACGGAAAATCCTATTCAATGTTTTACAATTTAATAATATTGCATGTTGGCTTTTTCAATGATAATTAATTTGATGAGAAATACAAAACAATTTGTCGTATGTATAAATTTATTCGATACCACGACGGCATCATCGCTACTTTATTAATTTTAATTATTTCACCAAGGCAGAGAAATTAATATAATGGGACTGGGTTCCTTATGAACTAATTTTTTTTGTCCAATGACATTCTGTTTTGCATACATTTTATAAACAGTCAATGCTAAATTCTCTCTATGTAGTTACATTTTCTTTGAGTCCGCGTAACGTCTATTTAAATAGGATTCACTCTTGATTTTCCATGTTGTTGTTTTCATTGTTACTTCAATTACATGAGTACATATTCAATATTATGACAGTGGTGATGAAATCACTCAACAACAAGACAGTACCTCTGCTTCCTAATAACTTTTAAATTTAAACTAATGCAGCAAAGGGACCGAATTATTATTGAGTTTTTAGGGCACTGATGATAGGCATTTAAAAAGGTTCTCCTTCCCAGGTGTTTTGTAACCAGTAGATGCTATATTCACTATATTATTTAGGATGTTTCGGGAGTCCACAGAACCTTAATTTAAATATCACACTGTGTTAATCATCTATCTGAATGTATTTTTTACACTTTAAATATATTAGAAAAATGACATATAATTAAGCTGTGATGAAATTCCTCAGAAACACGACGGTATATGTAACCACTTCCTTAGTAATGTTTAAATGAAATCTAAGTCAGCCAATGTACAAAGAATTATTGAGTTAATTGGGAACTGATGATATACTTTTAAATAAATTCTCTCTCCCAGGTATCTTATAACTAGTTGAGTCTACATTCACCTTAAGTTTTTGAATGATGCGGTAGTTCACAGAACATATTTTTAAATTCATAATTTCTTCATTTTTATTGAAAGTATTTATAACAACTCAACTACATTAGAAAATCTCCAAATTATATCAGCCGTGATGAAATTATTCAGTAACACGACGCTATTTATTAATTTATATATTTAAATTAAGGCAGCAAAGTGACCATATTGTTATTGACTTTGTAGGGCACAGAGTGGTAACTTCCCTATAAATTCTCTTATAAAGATGTTTTATGACAAAGCGATGATGTATTATCCATAAACAATAGTATTTTCAATATGTCCACTCAGAATCCTATTAAATATTTTACTCTTTTTTCAAGATTGCGAGTAAGGTTATTCAATGATATTTCAATTAAAGGAGACGTATAATAAAATTAGCACGTAAAGATGAAATTACAATTTAACACGACGGAACCAACGCTACATTAGCAACTTTAAATTTTTAAACAAGGCAGAGAAAGTACAAAATTGCTACAAAGTTCGCTGTCCATTCAAGGTATTCATTGAAAGACGTTCTGTTTTGAAGGTGTTATACAACCAGTGGAAGTTAAATTCTCGCTAATCATAATTTCTTTTAGTCCTCGCAACGTCTATAAGTATAAGACTTATTCTCCATTTTTGCTTGTTGGTATTTAAATGTCACTTTACTTGCATGAGCCCTCTCCAAAATCATAACAGCCGTGATGAAATCACTAAATAACGCGACGGTACCTCCGCTACCTTAGTAACTTTTACATTTAAACTAAGGCGGCAAAGGGACCGAAACGTTATTGAGTTTGTAGGGCACTGAAGATTCGCTTCCAAAGAAATTCTCATTAATAGATTTTTTTTTAAGTTGAGAACACATTCACCTTAAATTTTAGGATGATAGAGATATCCACAGAATCTTCATTTAAATATCATGCTTGCTTTATCTTCTCTTGATTTTTTTTAATCACCTCATTCCATTTTAGGAAATCTCGAAAATACATCAGCCGTGATAAAAGTAAACAAAAAAAAACGATACCTACGCATCGTTAATAAGTTTTAAATTTAAACTTAAACAACAACGGAACCAAAGTGTTAACCAAAGAGCAATGTTAGCGATATAATAATGAATTTGTAGGGCACTGAGGGTTTTCTTCCATATACACTTTCTTATAATGGTGTTTTATATCAATTCAATTATGAATTCTCTTATTATAATAGTATTTTCAATGTGTCCACGTAGACTCCATTTTTATTTGACTCCAATTAATTTTTTTTCAGGATTGTATGTAATTATTTTAAATGTCACCTTAATTACATTGGAATATCCAAACTTTTGTCACTAAAGATGAAATTTTTCTGTATCACGACGGTACCAACGCTAACATTGTCATTTTTAATTTTAAACTAAGGCAACTAAAGCACCGAAATATGACTCAGTTCGTAGGGCATTGATGATTTGTTTCCAAAGAGATTCTCTTTTGTAGATGTTTTATGTATATTTATTAAGTGCTTAATTTACTTTAACTAATTGGATTTTCTTTGTGTCCACGAAACCTCTGTTTTAATAAGAATATTTCTTTTCTATGTCTTGTTGGTATTTCTAATTTCACTTCAATTACTTTAAGAAACCTCTAAAATTATGCCCGTCGTGATAAAATTACTCTGTAGCACCACGACACCTTCGCTGCGTAAGTTAATTTTTAAGTTAAACTAATGCGGCGAAGGTACCAAAATGTGACTTGAGTTCGTAGATTACTGAGGGTTCACTTCCATAGAAATTCTCTTTTGCATATTTTTTATGTCCATTCGATGCTTATTACTCTGTAACTATTAGGATTTTCTTTGTGTTTACAGATCCTTTTTTAATAGGACTCTTTCTTCTTTATTGCATGTAGCAATTTTCGATGTCACGTCAATTATATAAGTAAATCTCTCTAAATATTTTTTTTAAGAAATTACTCTGTGACACGACGGTCCCTACGTCGCTCTAATTTTTTTTGTCATTTTACACTTAGGCATCCATGGGACCGGAATGTTACCGAGATTGTATGGAACAAGATTACCTTCCTAAACTGCGCTGTGAGCGTAAAAAATTGTTTTTCGAAGAATTATTATGTCAAATCCATGCTAAATGCTCTTAAACTATTAGTTTTTCCTTAATGGACACGAAGCATTTTAATCAACAGGACACTTAATTCATAATTGCCATTAGTTTTCTTCTGTTTCTTAAATTACATTACAAAATCTCCAAATTACCCGGGAATGCTTGAAACTTTAACTTTTTGTTTGTTGTACCTTAGGGTATATACGGTTTGCTGAAAATCGAAACAAAGTCGTTTTATTATCAGAACGGTAAAGAAATGTTTTTGAGAAGCATATTTTTGCTGGTTGACGCAAGTTTTTTTTCTATAAATAGCATCTACCAATTCATCGTAGCTGGTCTTTCTTCATTTCATATCACAAATTCCTTCATGAAGCGTAGTTCGGTAGCCCGAGAGCAGTTAAAATTCGAAAAATGTGATAAATAGTTACAATTCAGGAAATGAGCTTAGCTTGGGCCTAGTGAACATACGTCAACGAAGAATCTGATGACTTTCACTTTTTTTACCGCAAACCATCGAAGGTACTTATTTAACCAATAACTACTTCCTCGTAACTAACATTCAATGCGGGGATGAGTATCTCAGCATCACGTTCGGCTCAAGATGCAAGACTCCAGTCGCCTCAGCGGGGTCACACAAGGGGGCCCGAGCCCACCCACCCTCTCGCATGACCCGGGCCCGCAGATTACATGAGCACGCTCTCTTTTCCGCGATACGCTCGGTCCGGCCGGGAGGGAAGCTCGAGTCGGATGTACCCCCCCCCCCTACGCCCACCTACCTCCCCCCTACGCCACTGTCCTGGGCGACGGAACCCGAAGAGGGATAGTCCGTCTGCGAGGCACGTCCCAAAGACTCCAGTCACGAACACTTGGAGAGCCGGTGACTTGACTCCAGCACCTAACCCTTCCTCCGCCTCCAGAGATACACCCCTCTAATTTGTCAACCACCGCCCACACCGGCTTCCGTGAACACGGCACATTTTTATTCCCACCGGCCATCATCCCCACGTACACGGTAACTCTCGGCTACCCGTCTTCCACCATGCCTCCCCGCCCCCGCCACCCTCCCCCCCCCCTGTGGCATGAAAATAACGAGACGGTCAACTGAAAGGCATTGTGGATGCAGTTCGCGGCCTTCCCCCTCACGGACGTGGCGGCTGACGGAGAAAAAATTGCCTTTTTTACATAAAACTCAGGAGCTCATTCACGTGCGGAATCGTTTCATGCACCGCAGATGTGTCAGCTGCTTTAGGCTGTGGTAGCGAATGGGGACCGGTCGATTTAATCCACTTCTTAGTTGTGATTTCCTCCACGTTCACCCAATGCCCATGAAATCGCCGTTTAGTGAGAAAGATCACATCCACCGCAAGCTTCTATCGTCGTTTTTGATAGAGGAGTAATATTATAAAGTTCTTCGTGGGATAAACAGGATAAAATATGAACTGTTAGGTCCCGCAGTTGTTGACATAAATCGTTTAAAATCACTGGAAAAACAAAAAAATGTTTTCAATGATAGAGTTTTTTTCCTCGTGCAATGGCTCAAAATGATGTCTGTGTTTGTACAACAGTGGGAGTATGAAAAATATTTGGTGCATCTTAAGCAGTTAAACACAATGCGAACGTATGTTTGAATTGTAATGTCACCTCTATCCTGAGGCTGGGAGTCGGAGTCGCTCGGCTCGAGAAATCTGAATGGGGAAGTGTTAAGAAGAATGCTAAGCGTTGGACGGCGAGAGATGCCACAATTTCACAGCAGAGGGAGGAGAGTCCTCCCTCATTCGATTTGAAAAAAACGCATGTGCGAGGCGAGGGTGGAGCCGATAACTGAATCGACGGCAGAGATTTTCTCGCTTCAATTCACCCTCCGTCCACAACACACAGCCCTATCGCTGACTGAACTGGTGGAAGAACAGTTTTGTTCACCATTGATAGATGTCTTGACTTTTTGTATAGCTAGTTATCACACCAATGGTTTACGGCGGTAACACTTTGGGGCATTGAAAATGTGTAAAGGAAGAAATAAGTGAAGACAACAGGAAGGAGGACAGATCTCACTAATTCCCTAACACCGAAGTAATTATTTTTATTACTCAAGTATAATGGGAAGTATATGAAAACCATAATTTGAAACGCATGAGCTTTACGTGCAAATTAGATTCTTATTATTTGAGTCATAAGTAAATTAGCCTGTGAGATAAAAATGCGGAAGTCATGAAAATGAAAGAAGGAACCACATAGTATTCCAACAACTGATTGGTAGGTCTTAGGAGTACCCTAACTTATGTTTCCAATTAACTAGTACAAAATGTATTTTTATATATTTTCAACACAAATGTTGGTCTAGGTCTAACAAAGTATTTTATAAAATCCAGAATAACTTGCAGTTGTAACTGAGAACAGAGGAACAATATTCCTCCGCCCTTTCATTCTTATTCTCTCAAATTCACAAAGAGCATTTTAATAATTACGGCTACAGCTCTTTCGTCGATCCTCATTGTTGAGTGCAGATCTGAACTGCATTCGTGTCGTCAAAAATATTTCTTAGTATTCTGGTCATATGCTTTGCGTGTGAGACTCATGAGTGTACTTTTTCCGAGCTCACAATCGTGCTCAGTCACCTTCAGGAACGTTTCAATTTCGTCGGCACTATTTCCGGTCAATTTCCTGAGGCTGGAAAAAAGATTGACTCCAACGAGAAACCGATTCAATTGAATGCACGTTTTGAATCTTCCCCGATTGTTTTCCGCATCTGGACGTGATTAATGATCGCTCATCACATACCATGATGCCGCATTATCCAAAAAAAAAAGAGAAAAAATGCCGGTCGTTGTATGGAAATAAATGTCCTATACGTCCATACGACGCACTTCATGGAATGCTACATTGTGTGCTCGTACCCGGTCGTCCTTATCCTCGCCACTTATAGGCGATCGAAGGAATCACTAAAAGCACGTGCATGAGCTTAGGAGATGGTGGGCTTGGTGATTTATATCGCTCGAGTGTCCATATTTCAAGAGCCCAGAGAGTTCCCCATAACTGCCTCAATTGATTCTCTGAATTCCATCCGCCTTCGTGCCTACGGTGTGTTAAGGGTGGCTGGACTGTTCACCCTGGCTATTAAACGGGGCATCCAAGGGCTCACACTCGTTACAATCCCTGAACACTCAATTCACTGCGTGTGAAGTAAGTACTAGGGTATGTACCCTCCGTCAAAGCTTTTCACACATCCTGACAGCTCTCTGTGACATTAGACCTCACGTAAATTTGCGCTAGGCATCAGCACGGAACACTTTATTCCCCACCAGCGATTTTCATCACTGTGGGGAGGATTAGAAAAACCAGCTATTTCGCCGCCATATGCCAAATATTTTACGTCTACGTATACAAGGTATTACGTAATTATTAATACAAGTTCAATAATTCACTGTAAACAAGAATTGCCAAAGAAAAAAACTTGATGAATTAAATTTTTATGCGGAATGTTGCTGACTTTAGAAATAAGATATTCTGGCTAATTTTAACTGGCGTTCTTAAGACAATAAATTATGCCCTTGTTCTTAAATGTTATTCAAGCTATTATTTTTTTGCCATTTTCTAGACAGTCAAGAACTGTGCTTATGAGTTATGCGCATCATATTAATTTTCTCAAGGGAATCAAAGCCCAATTAATGTTTGATTCAGTTACAACTGATTCAATCATAGAGGTTTCACCTTCACAAGTCCCGAAGATACACTTTTATTGTGATATTGGTTGCATTTGAATAAACATCTGCATAAGGAGCTCCTAATACTGCGGAACAGCTTCACCGGGTGATTAGCGCGCCGAATGAAAACGTTTTCGAGCAATGATTTGTTGCACGATGTGATCAAAAATGGACCATGAAATTTGTGAATGCAAGGGAAGGAGAATAACGGGAAGCATTTATCCGCGATACTTGGCATCATTTTGAGAATCAACCGTTGATCACATGCAAAACGACAGTGATTTCAAGTGATGCAATTTTTTTTTCATTTTAATGGCTTAGTCATAATATTTCTTCTTTGGCGTGAATAGTTGAGCCATGTATGGGACTCACTCATCTAACCTATTCGCTTGACACGAAAAGTGTTCGGGTCCGGAGGTCTTTCGTGCACCTTTCCGCTTTATTCCACCCCGCTGGCCACCAAGAAAAATACCGCCCGTGCACCCACTAGCCCCTGATCACGATCTACAGGACTCGAAGCGCCGTCTCTGTGGCCTCAATGGCCGTTGAGCAGTCATTAGCGTTGACTTAAGAAAGAGAATCGAGCCTTTAGGAAAAGCCAAGACGTCCCCTCTTCACTCTGATTAAAGGAAAAAATATCAATTTATTAAACCCACCCCAACTGTGTGCCTCGGCGTAATGATACGTCCCGGTTTAAATCGTCCCATTTCATCGAATCAAAGTCATAAGGAGAGCGTTTCAAGCCGGACGTTATTTATGGACATGTTAATCCGACGCTTGTAACCCTCCCAAGTGCCTTCTATTGTGGCCGACAAAGCAAAGGGCCCCCGATACCACGTCGTTAATGGCGCCTCTGATTAGGGCATGATATACGCCCTGTCCAGCGGGACACGAGATTCATATTAACACTCGATAATTCAATTTTAAGCAGCACCGAACGCCATCGAGGAAAAAAATATCCCACCCCCCCACATGAATCAGGAGATGGTTTAGTTGTATCGGCAGCGGGGATGTCGGTGTTCGAGGCGTGAGATCTCTAAAGGTCTCCCGGCAACCACTCCATCTTATCACATCAATTATGCTTGGGTACTCCGGAAAAATTACCCACCCCTAGCCATCGACTCGTGACTTGTGGATAATTTACATCCACCCCATAAGTTTTCCCTATTTCGCTGCTCAAATGTCTCGGGTTTCACGAATTTTCGGCGCAGCCAGGCCGATTAAGAGAGTGATTGGGCCAAGTTCCATTTTCAGCCTAAATGGCGTTCAAATAGCAGCCGTGGGAGATCCACCGGATCAAAGTGAGGAATTGCGGACACAGTATATTTTTCTCACGTCTCCCCTAGACTCTATTTTGCCAGATAAAGTGGAATCGGTGCGATAAACAATGTGGACAGGTAATAGTGATTAGGGGAATAGAGGTAGGAGACTGTAGGCATGCCCCGGTTCTCCTAATATTAGAGGAATTCTATGTGTTACTTCAATTCACTCCGGTTATCATAAGAAAATATAGCGGGAATTAGCATTGCATTAACATGGCTTGATGGAGTAAATGACTAGCAAACCATTCCGGCAACCAAGGTGAGTTCCAATCTTGGTTAAGGAAATTATATTTTTTATTGTTTTTATTTGGTTTTCAACCCTTTAACTGACAGAGGGTAGACCTATCGGTCTTCAGTGAATCTTTGATAACTGCAACGGGTTAATATACCGGGCGCCATTTACAATCGTAAATGTTAAGTTTTCTGTTCTAATTACCTTCTTAGTGCACTCAAAAGGAATAACTTTGACCAATTTAATTCCCAAATTCTATCCAATCTTTGAAAAATAAAATGTTATAATTGTTTAGAGCATTGGCTTTAAGATATTGAAATTTAAAACCTGTACTACAGCAAAATGGTCTACGTAGTGCTAGTATATATTATAAATAATTTACTCAAAGTAATAGGGTGAATTTATAACCGTTTCACTTCTGCGGCAGAATTAAAACCTTGCTTTCAGACCCTGTTAAAGAGCCCTTGATTTTTCATTCTGCTTTTGTATCACAACGGAAACAAAAATAGTTTTCGTGCTTACGAGATAGGGATTAGGAATGGATAACCGCTCGATTAAACTTTTTCCAAATGTTGACCACCATTGCATGGTCGAAGTAGTTTGGATACCACCATCAACCTACAATGGACTGAAGAGTGGGTTAAGGGTGGTGAGCAATCACCCATGGTTAGGACTGTCTGAGGCGTCGCTTCCCCACACCCCACCCCCACACCCCACCCCCACACCCTACCTCCCCGCCTCCGAAACACCTCCAAGTCCATTACGCCTAATTGTGGGTCACACGAAGTGATCCCGCGATTGGTTTCCGGTGGGGGAAAGGGGGCGTAGGAAGTCCGCGACGCGCACACAATGTCTCCTTTCGGCCAGACCCCCCGTCCCCACTCCCTGCCCCCAGGGCGAACAATGGGCCTTCAAGGCAAAGTGATCCGATGCAATTGACGGAATTTCCGGCCGCGGGAGAGAGGAGGTGGAATGGGCGATGTGGGGAGAAGAGGAGGAGAAAGAGTGTGATGGGAGGGCAAATCCCCTCAACAGGACCACCCCATCCCACCTTCCTTCCCATGAGCCCCTGCTTCCACAACAAACGACCGCTGCCTGTCTGAACACCTTGCCCTGCCACAAACGCATGGACTCTTCCCACCTAAGGCGCACCCATTTTTATTCTCCTTGAGATCCGAAAGGGAAATGAGTGAGCAGCAGAAGTATCGTTTGGATATTTCGGGAAATTTACAAATATCTATCAATCGTGAAACACATAATAATGTATATTAAAGGACAGTAATTATTGATATGGGTTCATCACCTCCGCAGCGGACACGCCTGACCCCTCGCATAAATTACGAGGCAACAATATTCCATAAATGTTATACTGAATATATCTTTTCATAAATGTTTTGAATGTTTTATCGATTAGAATGAAAACAGAAAGCTGGAGATCATATCTCCTACCTTGGAGTTATTTTATTTATTTCTACTTTCTACCGTTAATGGTTTAAGCATACGACAATAAATGATATATTACATCTTTACATTATATTACATTTAATTATACATCTACAAGTTTAGGCTTACGATATATAATGCATTATTTAATCCTCCTTATTTTCATTTAAGTACACGCACATGAGTATATATACTCACACAAAAAACGAATATCTATTAATGGGGGGAGAATTATCTTCCCCACACTGACCCTCCACCACCCCTCGAGACAATAGCGAGGCCGCTTAATCTATACATTTATCTGCTTAAAATTTCATTAATGTTATAAATACGATGTAGATTTGAATTTCTACGGACTAAATTGGGATCATAATATCAAAGCTTGTATTCATTACATTTACTTATGCGTATAAAAGTACAGGCTTGCGACAAATAATGCATTAATATATTTTCCTCTATTAGTATATGAATACGCTGATGAGAATATATACTCACATAAAAAACAAGTATTTTTTATGTGGGGTAGAATTATCTTCCCCCCACTGACCCTCCACCAACCCTCGCAACAATAGCAGGGCCGCTTAATTTTTTTACATTTATCTACTTATCTTTTAATTAATGTTAAAAATACGAAGTAGATTTGAATTTCTACAGAATAAATTGGAATCATGATATCAAAGCTTGTATTCATTACATTGACTTATGCGTTTGAAAGTACAGGCTTACGAAAATTAATGTATTAATTCATTATCCTCGATTAGTATATGAACACGCAGATGAGAATAAATACTAACATAAAGATCGAGTATCTATTAATGGGGGGAGAATTATCTTCCCCCCACTCACCCACCACCACCCCTCGCAGCAATAGCGAGGCCGCTTAATTTCTTTACATTTACCTGCTTATCTTTGCATTATTGTTATAAATACGATGTAGATTTGAATTTCTACAGAATAAATTGGGATCATTATATCAAAACTTGTATTCATTACATTTACTTATGCGTACACTAGTACAGGCTTGCGACAAATAATGCATTAATTCATTTTACTCGATTAGTATATGAACAAGCAGATGAGAATATATACTCACATAAAAAACGAGTATCTATCAATCGGAGGAGATCTATCTTCCCCCCACTGACCCTCCACCATCCCTCGAAAAAATAGCAAGGCCGATTAATTTCTTTACATTTATCTGCTTATCTTTGCATTAATGTTATAAATACGATGTAGATTTGAATTTCTACAGAATAAATTGGAATCATGATATCAAAGCTTGAATTCATTACATTGACTTATTCGTTTACAAGTACAGGCTTACGACAATTAATGTATTAATTCATTATCCTCGATTAGTACATGAACACGCAGATGAGAATATATACTCACATAAAAAACGAGTATCTATTAATGGGGGGAGAATTATCTTCCTCCAACTGACCCACCACCACCCCTCGCAGCAATAGCGAGGCCGCTTAATTTCTTTACATTTATCTGCTTATCTTTGCATTAATGTTATAAATACGATGTAGATTTGAATTTCTACAGAATAAATTGGGATCATAATATCAAAGCTTTTATTCATTACATTGACTTATGCGTTTACAAGTACAAGCTTACGACAATTAATGTATTAATTCATTATCCTCGATTAGTATATGAACACGCACATGAGAATATATACTCACATAAAAAACGAGTATCTACTAATGGGGGGAGAATTATCTTCCCCCAACTGACCCACCACCACCCCTCGCAGCAATAGCGAGGCCACTTAATTTCTTTACATTTATCTACTTATCTTTGCATTAATGTTATAAATACGATGTAGATTTGAATTTCTATAGAATAAATTGGGATCATAATATCAAAGCATATAATCATTACATTGACTTATGCGTTTACAAGTACAGGCTTACGACAATAAATGTATTAATTCATTATCCTCGATTAGTATATGAACACGCACATGAGAATATATACTCACATAAAAAACGAGTATCTACTAAGGGGGGGAGAATTATCGTCCCCCAACTGACCCACCACCACCCCTCGCAGCAATAGCGAGGCCGCTTAATTTCTTTACATTTATCTACTTATCTTTGCATTAATGTTATAAATACGATGTAGATTTGAATTTCTACAGAATAAATTGGGATCATTATATCAAAGCTTGTATTCATTACATTGACTTATGCGTTTACAAGTACAGGCTTACGACAATAAATGTATAGATTCATTATCCTCGATTAGTATATGAACACGCAGATGAGAATATATACTCACATAAAAAACGAGTATTTATTAATGGGGGGAGAATTATCTTCCCCCAACTGACCCACCACCACCCCTCGCAGCAATAGCGAGGCCGCTTAATTTCTTTACATTTACCTGCTTATCTTTGCATTAATGTTATAAATACGATGTAGATTTGAATTTCTACAGAATATTTTGGAATCATAATATCAAAGCTTTTATTCATTACATTGACTTATGCGTTTACAAGTACAGGCTTACGACAATTAATGTATTAATTCATTATCCACGATTAGTATATGAACACGCACATGAGAATATATACTCACATAAAAAACGAGTATCTATTAATGGGGGGAGAATTATCTTCCCCCAACTGACCCACCACCACCCCTCGCAGCAATAGCGAGGCCGCTTAATTTCTTTACATTTACCTGCTTATCTTTGCATTAATGTTATAAATACGATGTAGATTTGAATTTCTACAGAATAAATTGGGATCATTATATCAAAGCTTGTAATCATTACATTGACTTATGCGTTTACAAGTACAGGCTTACGACAATAAATGTATTCATTCATTATCCTCGATTAGTATATGAACACGCAGATGAGAATATATACTCACATAAAAAATGAGTATTTATTAATGGGGGGAGAATTATCTTCCCCCAACTGACCCACCACCACCCCTCGCAGCAATAGCGAGGCCGCTTAATTTCTTTACATTTACCTGCTTATCTTTGCATTAATGTTATAAATACGATGTAGATTTGAATTTCTACAGAATATTTTGGAATCATAATATCAAAGCTTTTATTCATTACATTGACTTATGCGTTTACAAGTACAGGCTTACGACAATTAATGTATTAATTCATTATCCACGATTAGTATATGAACACGCACATGAGAATATATACTCACAGAAAAAACGAGTATCTATTAATGGGGGGAGAATTATCTTCCCCCAACTGACCCACCACCACCCCTCGCAGCAATAGCTAGGCCGCTTAATTTCTTTACATTTACCTGCTTATCTTTGCATTAATGTTATAAATACGATGTAGATTTGAATTTCTACAGAATAAATTGGGATCATTATATCAAAGCTTGTAATCATTACATTGACTTATGCGTTTACAAGTACAGGCTTACGACAATAAATGTATAGATTCATTATCCTCGATTAGTATATGAACACGCAGATGAGAATATATACTCACATAAAAAACGAGTATTTATTAATGGGGGGAGAATTATCTTTCCCCAACTGACCCACCACCACCCCTTGCAGCAATAGCGAGGCCGCTTAATTTCTTTACATTTACCTGCTTATCTTTGCATTAATGTTATAAATACGATGTAGATTTGAATTTCTATAGAATAAATTGGGATCATTATATCAAAGCTTGTAATCATTACATTGACTTATGCGTTTACAAGTACAGGCTTACGACAATAAATGTATAGATTCATTATCCTCGATTAGTATATGAACACGCAGATGAGAATTTATACTCACATAAAAAACGAGTATTTATTAATGGGGGGAGAATTATCTTTCCCCAACTGACCCACCCCCACCCCTCGCAGCAATAGCGAGGCCGCTTAATTTCTTTACATTTACCTGCTTATCTTTGCATTAATGTTATAAATACGATGTAGATTTGAATTTCTATAGAATAAATTGGGATCATAATATCAAAGCTTGTATTCATTACATTGACTTATGCGTTTACAAGTACAGGCTTACGACAATAAATGTATTGATTCATTAACCTGGATTAGTATATGAACACGCAGATGAGAATATATACTCACATAAAAAACGAGTATCTATTAATGGGGGGAGAATTATCTTCCCCCAACTGACCCACCACCACCCCTCGCAGCAATAGCGAGGCCGCTTAATTTCTTTACATTTACCTGCTTATCTTTGCTTTAATGTTATAAATACGATGTAGATTTGAATTTCTACAGAATAAATTGGAATCATAATATCAAAGCTTTTATTCATTACATTGACTTATGCGTTTACAAGTACAGGCTTAGGACAATTAATGTATTAATTCATTATCCTCGATTAGTATATGAACACGCACATGAGTATATATACTCACATAAAAAACGAGTATCTATTAATGGGGGGAGAATTATCTTCCCCCAACTGACCCACCACCACCCCTCGCAGCAATAGCGAGGCCGCTTAATTTCTTTACATTTATCTGCCTATCTTTGCATTAATGTTATAAATACGATGTAGATTTGAATTTCTACAGAATAAATTGGGATCATAATATCAAAGCTTGTATTCCTTACATTTACTAATGCGTATACAAGTACAGGCTTGCGACAAATAATGTATTAATTCATTATCCTCGATTAGTATACGAACACGCAGATGGGAATATTTCCTAACATAAAAACGAAGTATCTATTATTGGTGGGAGAATTTGAATATGCACGAAATAGGTTAAGAACAGAATATCATAGCTTGGAGCAATAACATTAACAAGTTCAAGCTTACGACAATCACTGCTATTACTCATCATATTAATCATCATCCTAGTTTGGTTTATGAAAACGCACATGAGATAATTTATGTGCATAAAAAACGAGTAACTATTAATTCGGAGGAGAGTCCCTCCCTCCCACGGAGCCTTCACTAGCTCTCGCATAAATTCTTAAAACGGTAAATTTATTTACATTAAGCTGCTTTTCTTTGCGTTAATATTATAAAGGGATATAGATTTTAATTTGAACGGATTATATTGAGATCATAATAACAAAGCTTGGAGTTGTTACAATTATTTATACATTTACAAGTTTAAGCTTACGACATTACATGAATTATTTCATCCGCCTCGTATGGTTAATGAACACGCATATGAGAATATATATATATATCCTTATAATAGATTGATTTATAACTATTCATTGGAGGAGGGTAACCCTCCCCCAAAAGACTAATTTTGAGGATACCGGGGCTAGCCACGGAACATCGCACTTCCCCCAACGGACCACGTTGGGGGGAGGGTTACTAGGGTTACTCGGGGGCAGGGTTACCCCGCACATGAGATTTCATCTATTTACATAAAGAACGAGTAACTGAAAATGAGAGGAGAGAGTCACCTTCTCTCCCAGGGATCCTTTCCACCACCCCTCGTATAAATAGCAAGGCCGCTAAATTTCTTCTACATTAAGCTGATTACCTTTGCATTATTGTTATAAATATTATGTAGATTTGAATTCGCAAGGAATAGATTGAGATCATAATATCATAGCTTGGTGTAATTATATTTACTTATACATTTATAAGTTCAAACTTACGTATTATATTGCATTATTTCATCGTACTCTCTTAGTTTAAGTACACGCACAAGAGATTATATATTTATATAAAAACTAGTTACTTATAATTGGAAAAGAATCAACCTCGCCCCCAAAGGACCCTTTAAAACCTCTCGCATAAAAGGAGAGGCCGCTTAATTACTTTACATTATGCTTCTGTTCTTTGCGCTAATATTATAAACGCGATGTTAATTTGAATATATGATAAATAAATTGCGATAATAATATCATAACTTGGTGTTATAACATTTACTTATACATTTAAATGTTCAGGCTTACAAATATTAATGCATTATTTCATCCTCCTCGATTAGTTTATGAACACGCACTTGAGAATGTATATGTACAATAAAAACGAGTAACTATTAATGGGGGGAGAGTAACCCTCCCCCCAACGGACCCTCCACCTCCTTTGAGTAGCGACGTAAAAAAATTTCTTTACATCATTGTTAAAAATGCCATGTAAATTTGAATTTACATGGAATAGATTGAGATCATAATATGATAAATTGGTGATATTACAATATTTTACATTTACAAGTTGAAGATTACGACAATTAATGCATTATTTAATCCTCTTTTTAGTTAGTAACACGCACTTGAAAACATATATGTACATAAAAACTGATTAACTATGCATGGGGGAAAGTCACCCTCACCCCCAAGGACTCTCTACCACCACCCACATAAAAAGCGAAGCCGCTAAATTACTTTACCTTAAGCTGCTTTTCTTTCCATTAATATTATAAATGGGATGTAGATTTTAATTTGCACGAAATAGATTGAGATCATAATATCAGAGCTTGGTATTATAACATTTACTTATACATTTACAAGTTCACGCTTACAACAATAAACGCAATAGTTTATCATCCTCGTTAAGTTTATGAACGTGCACATGAGAATGTATGTGTACATAAAAAACGAGTAGCTATTAATGGGGGGAGAGTCTCCCTCACCACCAAGGACCCTCCACAACCCTTCGCATAAATAGCGAGGCCGCTTTATTTCTTTACATTAATCTGCTTATCTTTGCGTTAATGTTATAAATGTGACGTAGCTTTGAATTTTCACGGAATAGATGGAGATGACTATATATATATCATTGCTTGTTTTTTACTTATATATTCACAAGCTCATGCGTACGACAATAAATGCATTATTTCATCATCCTCGTTTTGTTTATGAACACTCCCATGAAAATATATATATGTGCATAAAAAACGGATAACTATTTATTGGGGGAGAGTCACCTCCTCCCCCCCAAGGACCCTCCACCACCCCTCGCAAAAATAGCGAGGCCGCTTAATTTCTTTACATTTATCTGCTTATCTTTGCATTAATGTTATAAATACGATGTAGATTTGAATTTCTACATAATAAATTGGGATCATAATATCAAAGCTTGTATTCAGTACATTTACTTATGCGTATACAAGTACAGGCTTGCGACAAATAATGCATTTATTCATTTTCCTCGATTAGTATATGAACACGCAGATGACAATATATATTCTAATAAAAAACGATTATCTATTAATGGGGGGAGAATTATCTTCCCCCCACTGACCCTCCACCACCCCTCGCAAAAATAGCGAGGCCGCTTCATTTCTTTACATTTATCTGCTTATCTTTACATTAATGTTATAAATACGATGTAGATTTGAATTTTTACATAATAAATTGGGATCATAATATCAAAGCTTGTATTCATTACATTTACTTATGCGTATACAAGTACAGGCTTGCGACAAATAATGCATTAATTCATTTTCCTCGATTTGTATATGAACACACAGATGAGAATATATACTCACATAAAAAACGAGTATCTATTAATGGGGGGAGAATTATCTTCCCCCCACTGACCCTCCACCACCCCTCGCAAAAATAGCGAGGCCGCTTAAATTCTTTACATTAATCTGCTTATCTTTACGTCAATGTTATAAATACGACGTAGATTTGAATTTGCACGAAATAGATTGAGATGACTATATTACAGCTTGTTGTTTCTACATATACGTATACATTTACTTGTTCAAGTTTGCGACAGTAAATGTATTTTTTTATCCTCCTCGTTTTGTTACGAACACTTAATGTGAATATGTATGTATACAAAAATCGATGAACTCTTAATCGGGGGAATAAATGATCCTGTTGTTTATGTTCAAAATCGAGACTTCGTTATTTTTAGGTTTTCTTTAATGAGTTAATGTATGTATAGTTTATTTTATTTATAAATTACATTTTTATTGTTGTATTAAAAGAAATGCTGTTTTGTTAATTGCAGAAGGTTAATTTTTTTTAAAGGGTAGTTAAGATGTTGTTTTAAGAAAGAAGACGGATTGTGAGACTGAGTGAGACTGCATTGAGGAATTGATGATATATCGTGGTCTTTAATAAAGAAGGGTCTTTAACTTTAGAATGTGAATAATTTATTCCAAATAAGGTCACGAAATCACAATATGTATATATTTAAAACGAAAAATTATTAAGGTAGTGGGGGACTGGTTCACCCTCCCAAAATCCCAGCACCTTTCATGAACACCGAGGCTAATCCCCTTATTTGCGCAACTTCACATTTCTATAATGTTTTTCTTGTGATTGAGAAAGTTTAATGTTAATTAAACACTTCAAATTAAAATTGTACGTGGACGTTTACTTATTTACTCCTACCTCTTACTTTTTTTCAATCAATACAATGATGTTCATATAGGTACATACATGTACGCATATGCATATATTTAAGAAAACAAGCAAATATAAATTGGGGTTAACACCTTATTTGCCCAATACCACCTTTCGCATGAATAGCGAGGTCACTATATTTTCTTTATTTAACGCCACTATTTACTTCTACGTCTTACATTTTCACAATTTCCTTACGATTGTATACACGATATGTTATCCTCGTAGGTGAGTTATTCTACATGCACGTGAGAATATATATTTTTATTAAAATCGAGAAACTATTAATGGAAGGATTATCTTCGTCAATAGTCTTCCTATTCATCAATCCTTTCCAAATAATAATAATATTGGTACAACTGGTTAATAGTTGATCTAAGGCCATCAAATCGTGCATGGCCTTGCTGAACAAGTGATGATGCGGAGTGATGCAAATAATATTTTCGCTTATTTAAACGTTCACCTGCCACCTGATCAACTCGTGTCCGGAAGAAAATGCGTTGGTAGACGAAAGTCACATATAACTCGTGTGACTAAGGGAAACAATCACGACAAGCTTAGCGCGGCTGCTAAAAATTGAAATATATGGAAAAGAAAGTGAGGGGGAGTAGATGTAAATTACATGGGCTAGATTTCCTCTCACGGACTTATCCACAGGGATGAGAACATGGCCTCACTAAAAAAAATAAGGCAATAGTGGGAACAACCTCGAAGTATTTAACCGGGCATTAAAATTCTTCAAATGCTTTGTTTTGCTCGATAATAGTCCTAATATCCACCATTATGGGACGACCGTTTTAAACCCACAATCCTCGATAAGTGGCCGAGATAGCCATTTTGAGTGCCTCTTCCTCGTACCCCTTCGCTCCTTAGCCGATCACACAAAAAACGACCCCACGGAATGGGAATTATGCTCGGGGCTTGGGGAAAAAGAGGCTCTGGCGGTTGGCGGTCAATTTCAGCCCGAACATGGGCCACGGAGCAGGATATTACGGGGGTTTGGGAGGCAAGAATGCTTCAACGCCAGTCCGGAGGCACTGAAGATTGTTAGATCATAGGTCAAGCTGTGATAAAATTCAAGCGGAGAGATTTAAATTATACACATTTCACTGCTCCACAAAAGGGTAGTTGCGTCGAATTAGCCCTCCCATTTTTTTCTGTTGTTCCCCGAGAGGCCAAAAAAAAATAATTTTCCATTAATACTACCATTGAGGGTGAAAATTTGATTCAAAGCTATAATTCCGAAGTATACCTCGGGAGCTAATTATCTGTCAACTCGCCTCAGGGACTTCCTGAGGAGGACCAAAAAAATCCCGTGCATAAAAAACTAGAATAATAATTAGAACTGCTTTAAAGCTAAACTTAACGATCATTATCACCCTCAATTGAATGTTGTACAGTGCAATCTGACATCATAGAAGGCAGTCAGATTATCCCTGACGAAGTCTTATGGTTGACAAGACTAGTTTCGGTAGCTAAAATAAGTTGTTTAACTTGAGAAGTATTCTGGGCTTGGTATTAGAGATGTAAGCTTCATAATTCAGCGGACCGAAGTTCACACGTATTATGTATTCACTAATTAGTTTTCACTTAAAAGGGCTGTGTTTTATTGGTAGGTATTAAAAGTATTTTTTGGAATAAAATATACTCCCTTTATATGTAAACACTCCCTAAAATATACTTTTTGTATAGCTGACAGTTGTTTAGCTTCAGTCACGCTTACCACCGTTTTGGAGTTATCCGTCTTATTCCGGAATTTTCAGTTCATACCAATACTTTTGCAAGCCACGCCACCGTAGCTAGAGATGGTACATAAGGACAATAAAATAAGACTGAATCACAAGAAAGAAGTGTCACTTTATGCACAGAATCAGGCAACTGACGAAAAATGTTACAATTAATTGAAAAGTTGAAAAAACTTCAAAAACGGATTTAAAAAGTGAACACTGGTGATATCAGCAGAATATCGAATCGCAAAGAAGAAGTTTCCCAAGAGGCTCACATTGGTGAAACTGTGGTAAAAATAATAAATAATATTCCTGAAATGGCCTAGGCCAGTAACCGGCAATCTATGGCACACTAATAAAATGACGATCAAATTACACTTACATTTATCCTCTTCTTATCTATGAAATCATATAAATTTCATGGAAAAAAATCAAGCCTTAGGCACAGAAGGCAAGCCAATTCTTTTCAGGCGTCCTCTGAAATGCTAAGTTGAACAGCTAGACACACTCCTTTGAATCTTTATTTTTCTTTTTTAATAAGTATCTTGCTCCATGACTTCATAAATTCGGATAGTAAAAAATGACCCAGCCTATCGAGTACAAATTATTATATTGTCGAGTACATTGCATCAAATTCAATCATGCTTTGCATTAAGTCGTTCAGAGTTTCTGTAAAATGAAAGCAGGTACGAAAATATTACAACACAGGTATGGAATGCAGGGTATGGGCGATCATGTCATTAGGGCTACACCAGAAAGCAATCAGTTTCTTTAAATGACCTGAAAAAAATTATTTTTAATTCGAATCAGCTTCTTTAAATAACCTGGAAAATTATTTTTTATTCGGAGAATTTGGGGCACTAACTAGGTTTTTCCTCTATATTACGTGTAAAAACACGTGACATAGGAAACAGCAATAAGCTCTTTAACAATAAACGATGACCTGAAAGAAAAAAAGTTTTGACTTTGAAGAATTTCCTGTCGAAATTGTGTTTTACCCCTATATTTTAACGCCAATGACGTACTGTAGTTAAAAAATATAATTATTTAATTCCACGATGACCTGAAAAAAAATTTTTTCACATCGCAGCATATGCGGCATAATTTGTGTTTTGGGTCTAAAATACTACCTTTAATGCGCACCGTAATTAATATTTCGGATAAGCCCTAAATTGTATAATACTTCCACGCTGTAGTTACTTCACAACTCGGCGCGTGGACTTCTTTTTCAAACTAATCCATTGCCTACGCAAGCATTAGTGAAACATGATACTGAAAAAGCAAACTTTGCTGGCAGTCAGTGAGGCTTCAACATCTACATCTACATCTACATACTACCCCGCAAGCCGCCTCAATAGGCGTGTGGCGGGGGGTGTTAGGACACCAGCCGTTTACATATAAAAAGGAAACGCTCTATGAAATTACGCCTTGCATTTATTAAAGTCCCTTATTGTTCGGGGGAAAAACGAATTTCCATACCTATCCGTTCGGCAAAATATCTCTCTTAATTTATCGTTTCTGTCGGACCTGGAAATATAGTGGGGTTCTAATATGATGTTCTCCGTGTCGCTCTGAAAGATATCTATTCTCAATTGCTCAAGTAATCTAAGCCTAGCGCGCAGCCTCCGAGTCTCTAGCGGCTCCCAGCCTAATTCGTTTAACATCTGCGTAACGCTGTCTGTACGCCCGTAACAGTTTTTGACGAATCGCGCAGCTTTCCTTTGTATTTTATTAAGTTCCCGAATTAATTCTTTCTGCACCGGATCCCATATTCTTGCTGCATATTCAAGGTGTGGCCGGACGAGTGCGAAATAGCACCTCTCTTTTACTTTTTCATCTGAGAATCTTCCCACAATACGCTTGACGAATCCTAGCTTCTTCAGAGCTCTGCCACAAATATTTCTTATATGTGTTCCCCACGATAGGTTTGAGGTTATCGTTACTCCCAGATACTTAACTTCATCTGTCGCCTTTATCTTAACGCCATCCACAGCATATACACGGGGATAGTTGGACGACCTCCGCAAGAAATGTACCGCCGCACATTTGCTCAGATTAAGTTCGAGTCCCCACTCTTGGCTCCACACATGAACGTTGTTTAAATCCGATGATAGAATTTCAAAGTCAGAGTGATCATTAATTTCGCGATAGATGACAGCGTCATCAGCAAATAAACGTATTTTACTGCTAATTCGAGAGCATAGGTCATTTATGTATATAATGAACAAAAGGGGGCCGATTACGCTTCCTTGTGGGACACCTGATGTCACTTTAACTGCATCAGAGCTAATTCCGTCAAGAACTACTTTTTGCTTACGATCACTCAGAAAGTCGCGTATCCAGTTTACTACTGTTTCGTTTAGGCCGCATGACTGTAATTTGTATAAAATTTTGTTGTGAGGTACCGTGTTGAAAGCTTTCTTAAAATCTTTCAAGGACGGGATGGCGATGTTTTAAGGACTAGAAAAAGAAACGGAGGGAAGGGGACTTGGCAGGCAACGTTTCCAAAATAATAGTTTTACTAGGGAGGGTGGGATATTGATCTCGGTGCGCTACTAGAAAATTTTGAAAGTAGCTGCTTTATTTTCAGTAAAAAGAACTTGGTCAACTCAGTTTTCATTGATAATTGTCAATATATCTGGCAGTGGTGAGCCATCAGTTGCACCGCTTTATATTGCCGGGGACAGACACGCTTCATATATTCTTGACTCTGGGCTGGTTTTGGCAGCAGTCTCGATCGGAGTTGGATTATTGGCGCGAAGTAGGCAGCTGTGTCGAGGTAAACCGTTGCGAATTCGTAGATGTATTGTGGAATCGCCGGTAAACAATTGTGGATTAGCAGTCGCACGCACATTGAGTCTCTGGCATGATGATAAAGAAGACAAGGTGGTGTGAGACATGATGCTGAAGTATAGTTATTTGGCGCAAGAGGGCAAATGCTTTTCCTCATGGCTGGTTTTGGTCGCTTCCTCGTTCAAAATAATGAATATAGTGTGTCTCTAGTGGGGCGATTGATCTGGTGAGGCGCATGTAGATTATTTGGTTGGATGAATGAGGCGTGGTGTTGACTAGGAATGCTGGAAAAGAGTATTTTGATTTGAGATGACGTTTGATCATCCTATCTAACCGAGAGGAGTATGGCGTTCATATGCCCCGCGCACAACTTCAGGACCTCCGACAAATATGCCCACGCGGAAAGGTATCATGTTTCACTAATGCTATACAATTAAATGTTTCGATTAGTATGCCGATTATCAGACCTAATTTCGCATCGGCAACGGGCTTAAACTAACACATACCTTTGGTATGAGAAGAGGACTTACCTTTGGTATGAGATGGATCTGGAACCACTGAAATAGACATGCACAAGTCTATCATACAACATGCACAACATGTAAATATCATTTTTCCATTCGAAGGCATCTTTTGTATTCACCGCCAAATCAGATCCGAATTCAAACCCTATTAATACTCAAATTTCCAATGCAGGTTTAATTATTTTAGTCTAGCCATTTTTCATTGAAATATGTTCCTTAAAAAAATAAGGCAAACGTTTAGCATTTTGCTTTCATTCTAGGGCAGAGATTTTCAATGGGGACGAATATTAGATATTAGGGGGTAAAGAAATTCACAGGATTACAATCAAGATTAAAATTTAAATTTAATATTGCATGTCTCTCATGACGCAAAACGCAGTTTAATATGACTGAATGTCTCCGTAATCTACTAAAAATTCATGTTTGAGGCTTTTAATTGAGTTATCATTTGTCACGCCGTAGGAAACGTCATCATAACCGATTTTACCACGTGATTTTATAAAAAAATTCAACTGTGTTACAATATTTTATTACGATTGAAAATTCATGTGAACTGAACACAGTTACAATTCTGGTGTTACCTTTGCGTTTGAAATCCTTAACATTTTTAATAATCTGCCTCCAAAACGCACAACCGTGCTATATTCCATGGAAAAAAGAGCTTACATTATTTTGGAAATGTCCCCAAAATTAGTGCGGCAGATAGCTAACATTTAGGTATCATTAGAAAGAGCAGTTATGTTTCTGAATTAAAAAAGGCCAGGTTCATTGCATTTACTCTATGAAATGCATCATCGAGAGTTTTTATGAAATATTTTTGGACTAAGAAGGACTACATTTGGGTGTAGGGAAATTTAACAATAAGAAGCAATAGCTAGCTGGTTGCATTGATAGGATTGAACTGGGATCAGAGTTGGAGGCGAGTGCACTCTCGGTGTACAGTGTCGAATATATCCCCTCGTGGGAAGCTGATTGACTCTAAGCATGGAAATCGGGTGGTTGCCAGGAATCAATGTTTACGTTATACCGTTAGCAACAATATTCCAAGGTAAAGTACGAGAAAGCGGGAAACATATGACGACCAAGAGTTCCAAATATTAAGAGTTCAATGAAAATCTAGTTCGTTTCGGAAACTGTTTACAAACAAATGGCTACTTGAAGTTTACCACCGCGTATTACCTGTGTGCGGAAATAGTACGAGGTTAATAATTTATCTACGCTTGTTTTTTGATGAATTCAACAGCTGAAGGTAGTTTCAGTGAGAGTTTTCTCTTGTCATATTAGGGGCCGTACTCGAATTATATCTTTAAATGTATTCTGTAGAAAAAAATCTTAAGAAATTGCTGTAACATTAAGGATGCAAAAACGCGCGCATTTCTCAGTAATTGACTAATTATAAGTATTGTTGTCTAATTATGAGTATATGACTCCTTTGTCTGAGAACCGAAAAAGCTTGCAAAGCTTAAGTTCTTTTTGCGACTTTGTAAAGAGTACTAAAGTGAGATATAAATTTTATTTTAAAAATAGTCAAGAAAGCAAACAAGTGATGTGGCTAAATACTTTTTTGTGAAGTGATAATTCACTGAAACTGCCTTACAGTTTGGAAAAACATACCTATGTTTTCATATTCTGTGAACTATATCGCTCGTTTCCGTTTGAATTCAAACCTCTGTATTGAAATACCTGGCTTGATTCATAAAATTTGAACGGAGTCATATGACGGATTCTTAAAAGTCCTATCTGATTTTCGCACCACTAGTTGAAATGATCACGGCTAAGCTCCGAGTTATGTTGAGCATTACACGAACGCAACGGATAACTGACGAGCGATACTCGAGAAAAACAACCACGATATTTTGCAAGGAACAAAATATTTTCAAAATAAATTTTAAATAATCAAAATTCATTGCAATCAACGTGACATTTCGTTCATGTGAGAAGACTCTGAAAAGTAAATCTAGCAAGTCCTGAAAGAGAAACGGCCCTACTGGCAACTATATTCGATTTCGTTCACGGGAGAAGATTCTGAAAGTAAATCTAGCAAGTCCTGAAAGAGAAACGGGCCCTACTGGCAACTATATTCGTAAAGTTATCGGATTCACAGAGGAAGCTGTGAACTTTTCCGCTGAGGCAAAACAAGAAAACGCAAAATATAATCTTCTCCTTATCTAGTTACGTGAAGCCTATAATCTATTTCGAAATCTGAGAATACGCTCGAAGTTTAATACCTCTTGCTGATGAGGGTTGCAACAAGTCTGGTTGTAGCAACACTTTAGTTTAGCGTGCTTCGATGGCTAACAGTCATTTCTCACTTACAATCTGCCACTTGCAGACAGGATTGCCAACACTTGGACGATGAATAGGATTACCCCCCAACTGGATTCGAGCCGATAACAATAATGGTACTCGTAGGTCACTGAGTGGCAATTACATGTAGGGCTTCTGTTGCCCGCCACTCAAGTCCATGACTACCCAGAACTCATCGTATTTTATGGCTAAATAAACTTTATAAGCAAAAATTTTAAAGCTCTCTTGACAAATAAAAATAAAATCAATGCATGCCGAACCTAAAGAAAGAGCAAAAGGACTTAAAAGGGAATGATGAAAAAATCTCGTTTTGATGATGATAGTCTTTGAGTCACATTTTGTTGAAGTCTACTGAAAGTAAGACGTTTGCCAGTAAATTTAGAGATTGGTTACAAAACAGTTTATGTCCAGATTGATTTACTGTTTGTGATATTTGCTAAATTTAGCATATCTATCATTACTTAATTTTTACACAAACAAGTTGAATCCAATTCTCAGTGCCTCACCTAATTTCATGTCCTATCGTTCGATAGCCAGTGCAAAAATAAGGAATAAGGAAACGATAGTAATGACTTTATTTGGACATAAAAAGGAAGTTTAAATATATGGACATAAAATGAAGCAGCTACACTTAAGTTACGACGGTAATGCCTGATAGGATACGGGGACAGTTTTATTGGGAAGAGGATTCCGAAAGTGATTAAGAAGTTTACAATAAGATATATGCCAGATTTATTAAGTATATGATGAAAGGATGGAGGATTCTGCGGTTATTTGAAGTAGATACCTATCCATTTGCTATAATTGATAGACTAAGTGATAATTATTGTAATAGAAATGGACCTTTAGCTCCCCTTCTTACCTCGCTCACCAACTAATGCATAACAGCTAATCGCTGTGAAATGGATCTATACTTGACTGCTCTGAATTTGGCATGACTATGGACTAAGTGCCCGATATTTAATTAGAAGTCGATCTTTGTAGGTATTTCTATAACAAAGGGAAGGGAAGCTAGAAAGAAAGGCCCAGATTTTGGACATAAAAACCGGGAATAATCGTTCGCAGAAATTTTCTGCAGCAGCGAAGCAATTTGTAGAGAGATGGATATTGCGAAGAGAGATCGAATCTCTCTGGTGGAATGTTTTTACTGCAGGGTTTAGTGCACCTAGATTCCCCCGAGAAAATTTAAGTTATATGCTTGAATATCCTAGTAAAAGATTACTCCCAGGGAAACCCATAAACCGATATAATATTCCGGATTTATCTCCCAATTGAGATTTTTACTTTCTTATTCGGGGTGGCAGAGAAATTCTCGCGGGTATCCCAGACTTGCTGCAAGCCCCATCGGTACAGAGGCAAAGGTTGAATTCACCCTAAATATGAGTACGCAAAATATTCGCCCGAAATATAAAAAAAATATTATAATGTACTCACCGGATACTCTTGAAAGCTCAGCGTCCTCTCCGCGCGCTCCTCCATTGTGTTTTCCTATGTGCACTTCCTCTTGAAACACGCCTCCTGACAAAGAAGTTGTCTATTCTGAGTAACATTCCCAAATATAAATAGTGGGTTTGAATGAATACAAACGCGGGGGACTTCTTTGAATTTACGTATGGTAGTTGAATTATGAAAATGTTTCTACTTACTCGATGACTTTGTAGGCCAAATCAGTAGTTCTTCAGAGATGGCACTGATGGTCCTAGCAGAGGAAGCTGCAGTTGATACTTTTAATTAGGTTGACAAGCCGATAAGGTTGATTAGCTAGGATTCAAACGTCTTCCTGCCGTTTTTGTCTCGAGCCAATTCTCTTTAGAAGCAAAGCTCTTCTTTTTATTTGGAAGTAATACAGATGCAAGTTTGTAAATATAGCTGATCGTTCAGTTGCCTCTCATTTTAGTTGCTTTGCTTTATTGCATATTTTTGCTCTGGGAAATAGATAATACTGAAAAAAATAAATGCAATTCGTTAGTATCAATTATTATAATTATTGTAAAAAGATATCAAAACTTGATTAAATTTAAAATTTCAATTATATTAACTACTGGAATCGTATAAACAATGGATCCTGTATGGAAGACCCGTAGTTTTTTAAGGTCTGAAAGAGATACATGAACTATTTATGGTCTGAAGATTACGTTATGGGTCGACCGTAGCTGAAAGACTGAACTTTTACTATTCCTTAATAAGAGTGAATATTACTGCAGCGAGGAATCGAAGCTTAAGGTCTGTAAGAAATGATAATGACTGTGAAGCATAGCACCCTTCGTGGGCCGAGTCTATTGTTTAATTGAAGCAAAATGAGGTAAATTTATCGAAAGAAGTTGCAAATATTTTTAAATAAATTCACTGTGTATGACGAAGGGTTAATCGTTCAGTGGTGATTAGCATGAAACGGTAGTGATAGAGAACTGCCTATCCACCATGAAGTGACCAATGTTGATGGACCATTTTCTTCTCTTATCATCACCGTACTTGGCGTCTGAATGACATAACTGATGGTGGAACAATTGAACGCACGGTCTGGCTACCCTTGACGTTTCAATGTCAATCCATCAGTGGATTCAATCGAACTGCCTGGAGCTACTTCTTAGCTTTAGCTCAACCATCATCAATTGGTGACTGACAACGTAATCAATATCCGACCATAATCACGCTCAGACGCGCACCAATTATTAATGCCATAACATAATTGCGCGTGTGCTTGATCTTTGAAACCTTGTGAAATTATTCCTTCATAAAGAGTTTTCTCGCCTGTCATTATTATTAAAGTTCGTCACAAACTACGCTCCGCTGTAAACCAGCATCATTAATAGGAAATGATTATTTTCGGGCACGATTTATTAGCAATTACGTAGGGGAAAATGCTATTCCTCACACCACCAGGTGTCAAAAGGTAAAATAAACGGAGCGAGTAAAATCATGCTGCACTTGTCAGCGAGAGAACATTTGTATCATTTGAATAAAATTAAAGGTGATCATCATAGCTGGCAACGTTCACAAGCTTATATTCATTTACATGGAGGTAACACTCCGGAAGAAAACCTCGGCAAAACCTTTTGGAACGTGATTAATGCACTGACTGCGCAAGATGATTCATGGCGCTTAGCTGCCGTGAAAACACCCCTCAAACAAACAAGATATAAATTACGCAACTTTTAATGCATTCCCATCGCAGCGCTCCCTCAAAATAACGAAAAGGAGGGAACAGGGTGTGTTAATGAAACATTCCGCGCCCAATGATATTAATAAACCACTCTAAAACCAGCGCCCGAGACAATGACGAACCGAGGGGGCCATTTGGACTTCGTGCGGAAAAAAGTTAGCGTTCATGATTAAATTTACCTGTTTTCCCTCGACATATACACATATAAATATGTTGTTTTTTCCATTAGAATCTCAATCCCAGCACTACGAGGAGGTCTCCTCAAGTGTAATTGGAAGGAACGTTTAACTGTGGGCACTAATGCGCTGGGAGTTGGCTATTGACGATGCTGGGTTTCTCTCCACCATAAAAGAGCGAAACCTGGGTAAGTCACCATTGTACCGTAGTATAAGAGTGAGCTAAATTCAATGGGAATGAGATACCAGAGAAGTGGTTGCGGTAAAAAGTGGTGATGAATAGAGCTAGGAATGAGTTGGGTTGGTAACGGTATGAAATTAGTCGGCTCCTGGCAATGCTCGGTCTGCCAGCTATTGGCCATGCTGAGCGAATGGATGAGAGTCAAATATCGACACATATAGTGGATAACTGGATTGAATGATGTGAGAGAAAGGATAGACAAAGAAAGAATGGGTGAATGAAGTGGAAGGAGTATCTGAGTACGTAGTACCCGAACAATTATTCCTTAAGCTATGTAAAATTATCATTTCCACGACAATTTCATATTTATCTTAATCGTTCGCTCCGAATTTTTTTTTGTTTTAAAATCAAAGAGAGCCAAACCTTATTAGGAGAACGTATTTTTTCAGACCTCACGGAGAAACAGCTGAGAAACCCATTAGACTGGATATATGGAAATCAGGCAGAGGGCGAAAAAGAATTGTGGTCAGTAGATTTTGCTTCGGGGGCGACGTGTTCTCTCAACCTTCAATTTGCCGAGATAAAAAAAAATCGCTTCAACGGGATCGCTTGCTGGATGAAAGGGAGGTGAAAGATGCAGACAGAGCCTTGAGACATGGCAGAAGGGGTGTGTTTCAAGCGATACGAAATAAAACGATGTGACGACGTAAAATAGCTGCAATACATGCCGGTATTTGGATACGAATATCGATTTGATGAACGTAGCGTAGTATTTATGCTACATATTTCTAAAAATATCATTTCTGGGCTTACGTCCTTCATCCTCATGCTTCGTGCTTAGGGAAGTAAAGTCATGAAGATAGCATAAACGCACGCTCCTTTTTTTAATTAATATGATATGATATATTAGTATTGCATAGCCCCCCTCAATGGATTAATACTCATCAGTAATCATCAGTAATGGATTAATACAGTAAAATGTTCCATTTTTTACTGACTTATAATAATATTTGTTTTATT
Organism: Pyrrhosoma nymphula; assembly: GCA_963573305.1. Lineage (NCBI taxonomy): Eukaryota > Metazoa > Arthropoda > Insecta > Odonata > Coenagrionidae > Pyrrhosoma > Pyrrhosoma nymphula. The sequence continues at coordinate 94,280,582 of OY754332.1, read as the reverse complement.
TTTAAAATGCAATATGATGTGATTTAATAGTGGTGTTTACTCACTGGAGTCATGCTCAGCGTACTCAATCTCTAGGTAATACTTAAACAGTAAAATGTCACCTTTAAACTGAATTTAATAGATATTTATTTTATGTTCCCCATAATTAAATGTGATGTCCTCTAATATTGGTGTATAGTCACTGAATTCTTTGTCAGCGCTGTGATTCTTGTAGTGATAAACATACCGCACAATGTTGCATTTCTGACAAAAATACGAATTTTTAGATGCACAACCTCGTGCACCTCTCCAGAATACCTTCCAGACCTGAACATTATCTGGAATATTGGTATCAATATTTTGATTGTTCGTTCGTATTCTCATATTCGGCGCATAACGCCGCACCGGAGACCCTAGCGACCTCACTTGCAAGTACTTCTAACGTTGGTAATCGCTGACAGAAGTATAAGCACGTGGTAACGTTACCATCAGCTGTCGTGGGGACTATGGCATCGATGACACAAGACTATGAAGTGTTATGGGGAGTGCTTGCCAGTATCTACGAGTAAACGTGACCCCGTGGCCTCGCTGCCAAACCTTCGAGGTTCGCAGACGAGGCCCGAGGACAAGGGAGTCAGTGCATTCCATTTATTCGTGCCTTGTACCGTCAAAAAGTGTCATGCAATTTCAAGTCCAAAATGTATATAATCTCATCACACTCGAAGGGAAAACCGTTTGAGACAAAGTCCGGTACTTTATAGCTTCTCCATCTTTTCGGATAAAATATACTAGAAAGAAGACATGCCCTGCATGAGTATTTGAACACCATAACGTATTTCATACAGTTAAACCCGGAGGAGATGTGCCCATGTGGAATGCTGGTATTCAGGAACAAGGAAATAAAAATTTAACCGAATAATCGTAGACTTCGATTTAAACCCTCCATCTGCAAAGGTTATATCGTCCCATCCACCCAAAACCTTACTTCTGACACGAACACCATTCTCTTGCCGGAGGCAGGATGTGAGCCTGCGACCTTAAGGTTGCCAGATAGGGTTGTGGCCAGCAAATGCCTCGGAAATCGTACGAAGAAAGATAGACAGAAATAGGAGAATATCGTAATTTTGTGCTGTAGCACCCCACTTAGAATTACGTATGTTAATATCGTACGCGTCATATACAATAATGAGGAAGCAGAAATCTTTGCTTTCCCGCATTTAAAAAAACCTCATATATGTGTTAGCCTTTGCTTTTATATGCGTGCCGAATGCAGGGCACGTAAAAAATGTAGAGCTACGGCACGAAATAATAGACAAAATATTTTTCGTTAAAGGGAGTAGAGCAAACGCCTTTAAGCAGTGCCACCCATTGTGTAGGGGCAAGGTATATTATAAGAGGAGGTGTGGTGGGCTGCGAATTTGAAACTAATGGAAAAATATTGTCTAAACGGTAATTATTGTTATATTTAGATAATAGATGACTTCGTCCCGCTGCACAAAAAGATAATTTGATAACAATAAAAAGCTCAACTACCTATGATCTTAGAATATGGAGCAGGAGACATGAGCGCAGCATAAGAAGATTTAGCGTGGAGAGATACACGGCGAAATATTTACGGCGATGCATTAACGAAACCACGATTGTTCAAGGAACTGAAGGAAAGTCCTAGGTTGAATACGTGAAAGAGAATGTTACTTCTCTCTGCTAAGCTCACTTTTTAAACCATTTCATGGCTGGTGTATTAACACCCCTCGCCACACGCAGCTTGAAAGTTAGTACTTACGTAAATGTAGATAAGTAGATGAGTACTTTACTCTTACTGGTGCTCTAATTTGGGACCTGTCTGGTGTAAAACAGTCGCAATTTTAGAGATCATGAAATTATAGAGTGACCTTGAGAAGCTCCTCATTAGAAAAATGTGAGAAGTTGGCTCAAGTTAGGCTTAATATGGGGTACGCCGCGGGAATTTGCCTAACAACAAAAATACTTGGTTCACGAGTTGAAAAAAATGCGAAACACAGCGAATCACGATGCAAAATGCTAAATCCGTTGCTAGCCCTGACGAGTATACAAAATGTACAGCATTGCTATTGGAGGGGCCGAAATGAGAGAAACCAGACGGACATATCATGTTTTGACTAATTATAAATATTCACACCGCACTATGACGCATGCGGAGAAAATGTAATTTTAGCCGAACATTACACCTGCTGGTTGGGAAATATAAGGGAGGATTGCCTGTCTTACAGAGGTGTGTGCGAATTTATTTCCTTCCCTTCGATCTTCACCGCCACGTCTAACTGAACGAAACACTAAAACACCAGAGAATTTTCCCCCTTCTCAACCCTTGATCCTCACATCTTTCTTTTTTAAGGCTCTTAACCTAAAAACCCTCCCAAAGACCTTGCGGTGACTTGAAGAAATAACATTTGGATGGCGAGTTTACGAAATCCCCACCCAAGGTGGATTCGAACCTGGAGCTTAGGCGTCTGTGGCCAATCGTCCTACTGGGGGATCTTAACCGGCTTAAGGAAGTTTGGGAGACGTAAATTCTCCGCCATAGATTGAGATGAAATTTTTACCAGGGCTATTCAAACGACAGATGAGAATTGACACTTGACAACAGCTAAAAAAAAGTAGGGAAGTGTTCGCAGAATGCGGAGTTTTTCATGTCATTTTTTAACGTTGAAGGCGTAGCGAATCAACAGAGTGGAGCATGCTGAGCCAATAATACCACTTTATGACATCCTAAGTGTCCCCCGATCCCAATTCTAGTATTCCTTTTTTGGACTTGTTATTTCATTTCCATTTCCTTACGAAATATATTAGTTTGTCGTTTGTTTGTTTGAGCAAAAAAAGTAAAACGGTGTCGGGAAGCGGTGCACAGTTGAGATGGCAAGAAAGAAGTAGTATTTCGGGCTAAAATACGAAATCGAAGTGTAGGATTTCAAGTTTAGGTGAACATCTACGCTATATTTCCAACCGTCTCCAGATTTGTCCACAAGTTTAACCGATTACCTGGCGACGTTGAGGACAACTCGCGATGTCTGTATCTTATGAGTAGTTAATGAGAAATAATCTGTTATTAGAGTGACACAACGTCATATGTATATAACAAATAATATCATTAGCTGCCCAAGGTTCGTAACATTTAAGTCAAAAGTTCTCTGCTGTGCTGACAACTACACGTATTTTACGCATGAAGTAGTTGCAAAAACGGAAGTGCCTCGTTGGATAATTGTATTCTCCTATTCAAGACATGCTGGTGACTAACAGCTGTAATAACGTGGTGCATGTCCGGTGAAGAACGATCCAATGCTACACACTCTTTGGTTTCTTACAGAGTACTATAGATGAAATGACATACATTTTGTCAAAGGATTGCGATAGTGAAACTTTCGAGACGGAAGTATTGTTTTTGCTCCACCCATACGAGTTACAAACATAATCTGGAAGTAATGTACAAAACGTTTTCGGTCTTATGCGCATAACCCTTTGTAATTTCCTACGGATGGTTTTGGGTTAATGCATACAGAAAAGTTGCGTGAACGACTATGGTTCGATGCATCACTCACTTGTCACGTCTCTATAGGTACCTAAGTCCCCGAACCGGAATTGCTTTAAACACTCTTTGAACTACTCAGAAGCGCATTTTTTCCAATAGTATTGCAGGATTTTATTTTTATTTTTTGTCAACTTTGTAATTACTAACAGTAAAAGAATTTATTTAAAAAAAAAAACAAAATTTCAAAGGCATTGTAATCCTGGGCATTCCATGTGGAATGGAGGCTCACGTATATTATTAGGAGTGGTTTCCGCTAGCGGGTAACCCGAGTTCCATTCGTGCCGTGAAATAAACATATGGAATTGAAGCCGCGAAGGAGACGATTCTCTCGCCGGCTTATGGCTCGGGATGGCAACGAGGTTGGGTCGAATCGGCGAGAGCGAAATTTCCATTTTATTTCTCTTCCTTCTGCCCCCTCTCTCGTACCTTCCTCCGCGAGGCTAGTTGGCGAGAGGTTGGAAGAGGTAAAGGAGAAAGAGACGAGGAAGCGAAGGGAGAAAGATTTATGGCGCTCCGACCGTGTGCCTCCTCCGCCTTCTTAGGGTTACCACTAATTGGTATGACGTGGACGCCGCCTCCTACTTCGTCCGGAGGTATTGATGGGCAATTTTAAAAAACAAAACAACAAAGAATGCCCGCTGAAAAATTTCAATTTCCAGATGGATGTTACAAAAAAAATGTTTTTGTTGAAATATATGGTTATGTATTTTTTGAGAAACATTATGAATTAAAATAAAGGCGTTCGGTGGAAAACGTTTCATTCTCCAAACAAAAAAATATTTTCCTCTAAATTATATACGCGGAAAAGTATTTTCTAATTTTCTGAGAAAGATAATGAATGAATGAATTACAATGAAGAAGTTCTCTGCGCCGCAATCGATCCGTGCCATCTTCACAAAGAGCAAACTGCGCTCCTTTGCAATATAGAATCCCTGGAAATATTCAAGCAGGGAAGGGAGCAGAAAGATTATTAACGAGAACACTGGAAAAAACTATAAGTTCTGCTTGAGCAAATGGTCGACGGCGCAAGATGGATAACGAGGTAAAAGTGGAAAAGGACGCGCAAGAACTCTTTTGTGTGTGTTGCGTATTTTACCGTAAATATTCTTCCTCTAATCCCTCGAGAGGAGTTAATTATCTCAAGTACGAAATAAGTGGAGTGGGCGGCTCGTGCTTTTGTGAAAAAAAAAGTTTATAAAAAGCGAACTTTTCGTTCACGTTGAAATATTTCTTTACGAAAGCAATAGAATGTCATGTGGGAATAAAAACTATTTTTTCGGCCCTCGCTAAACCCGTGAGACCCCGCACGGAAAGCTGGCAATGTTTTTTTCCGAATTCTTCAACGTAACCCCCCATTCCAATTCTCCCTGAAGTGATGAGATGAACAGGTTACTACGAGCAGGGGACGACGTTTCATCGGCGACGTGGATTCTTCCCGATGAGTTTGCGGAGTGACGCGCGGAACACGCGGGGAAACCGAAAGAGAGAGATGCAATATTCTTATACGCATTCGATTCGACGAGGATTCTGCATATTTGAACGCCTTAAAGGCATCGCAGCGAGTGTGCACTGATATACGGTCCATTGTGGCGACACTTTGGCATAAGGGAAGGTATAGTTTCCATATATATGGGTTGATTCTGGGCGTAGGAGGGTATCGGATAGGCTCGGTGGCTGGGGAATGGGTGCACCCGAGGATTCCATCTCCGTGCCCCGTTACCGGTGACGGGAGACTTTATCCCAATATCTCCACTTGAGTGCTATGTGGAGAGAACTTCAGATATTAGCACTTCATCCTTTCGGTGGGACGTCGCTTGGCGCCATTCGCAGCGGTAGAACGGGTTCCTCTCCACCCTTCTTTCATTCCTCCAATAATACTTCCTTTATCCTACAGCTACACACATACCCTTAAGGGTAGTGGATACTACTCAAAAATGCAAGTCGGTGGGGCAGAGGGGGCGATTTGGGAACTCTGTGGAATCCTGGCGGGAAAACGGCGTTGCCTGCATACCTGCCGAGGAAGTCGTATGATATCCACTGTAGCTATTACGATGACTAAAAGTTCTGTGAAACCTACATACACGAGCAATGACACAAAAAAAGGTGAAAATAAAAATGAACAACTTGGGTTATCCATATAAATTTTTGTTGTCAGTAACAAGTTGTAGTACAACAACATAAGGTTCCTGATGAAGTTGCATTAAAACGAAACCTAAGTCGTGAATAATGTGGATTATTTAAGTTATTCATTCTTTTTAACACGAAACAGTTCCACAAAGCAACGCCATAAGGCGTTAATGTTTTCAAAAGTTTCCATTTCAAAAAAGGTCATTTCATAGCGCATATGTTAGTCGGTTTTCCTATCACTCTGACAAGGCCGAGTTAATTGGAAATTGTCTAATTTTAGCGCAGTTGGGTATTTTTTTCCAATACGATTTTCATCAGCATAAAAATAATGTCTCATTGATCCATCTTTTAAGGACGAATGGTATAACATATTTTGTTTCATCTTGTAGCATGAAATCGCACATTTCTCAATACTGAGTTAAAACTAAAGATAAAAATATAGTCAATACTTAATCTACATCTACGAAGTACCGTGCAAGCCACCACTAGGGTGTTCCCCACCACTTAATATTCCCTCTTAGATAAATGCGAAATTTCTACCTTCGTTTGATGTAAATGCAATTTATTACCACACTAAATCTATGATTACCATCATATAGCATTACATTCTTGGCGATTTGTATACGATCTCAACAAATGAAGGGCGAAAAAGATTAAAAACAAGGTATATAAAAATATCCATTTGAAAAAGAATTTTCATTCCATTAGCGATACAATGAGATGCTTTGCTTTCAGAAAGGAATGATGAAGCGTGTTTGGTTTGATTAGAGTTATGCGGAAGGGGAGATTGAAATGAGTGTGGGACGAGAGTGCAGGATTAGGCACTCATAATCAATGTGTGCATGCGGTACCACAAGTGGAACCACAGTATGGAACAAGGACGCAAAACTCCGATAAGAAGGCCGCGCGTATACACAACGCTGCATGCGCTTAACAAGGTCCAAAATGGCATGAAAAACCTCTCAACAATCTGCGTACAGAACTTAACGCAAAGGGATATTTGCCTGCTTTTCAGGCTCGAAATTTGTCTATGAGTTCGTACCCACCCCATAAGTCCAAACCTTATTGGAAATAGCTGATTTCGAATCTGGTCGGTCCAAACCTAAACGTTTAATTTCATTTCCGATTACACACCTGAATTAAATGGAAAACGTGAGTCATGCTTTGGTGATTTCTTGTCGCCTACAATGTTCATGGAAGTCTCTCTGGAACTGGTTTCCCATTCCCTCCAACGCAGTGGAAGTTCAAATTATGCACCCGAGAGTTAGAGGTGTTATCCGACTGCGAGTTTATTTCCCAACAGGGAATTTCGATTCGGAAATTAGCATAGAGAGAGAGAGAGAGAGGGAGGAAAAATTAGGCAGAACTTGGTAGTAAGCGTGTTAAAGCCATCCACTTGATGTCGATCAGTTTGTATAAACGACTCGCGCGGGATTTTTTCTCCCCTCAGTTTGAGCCCGACATAAAATTTACTGTGCCATCAATGCGTTTGTCCCCGTTCGTGGGAACAGGTTCTCATTTTACCGGGATATTCCTAAATCATTGTGCGTTCCCGGGAAAAAGTAATATCTGCCTCTAACCGAAGGAGTGCATTCCGTTCCCTACGGAGCCGGTGGTTTTTCGATTGTCTTTACTTCGTGCCGACCGTATGTGTAAACTGTGAGTCAGTTCCCCACGAAACCGTATCCCACTGCGTTTTAGATAATCTTCCGCAATATTATGTGCAAAATAATTTATTTTCCGCATGAAAATGTAGCAAAAACCCACAATGTTTTTTTTGTCAAGAACACTCTAACTTCATCTGCCCATGAATGCTTCACCCCTATGTTATCAATATTCATTGCTCTCTTATGTAAGCAAAATTATATCAAACACTGTTTCAAGGTAACAACAATTTATCAAGAGATTTTTCGGGAGTTTCTAGTACGATAAATATGCCCAAAAGCTTTAATGTATGTCTCAAACAAAGATTATTTCACGAAACTGCTAATGTACCGTTAGTTTCATTAAGTACTAAGTAGCAGTAGTGATTGGAATAGTTGCGCGGCAGTTATCATAGAAACTAACCTGTAATGTAAACTGGGGCCCTCAACACAGAGATCCAGTAATCAAGCTACCACACTAACCCGATCACTCTATTTCACAGAATCCTTCATTGCACTCTACTAAGGAATCTAAATTAACTCTATAAATAGGCGAAGAGAAATCTTAAGAGAATGAAACATTTAGCTTACCGGTGAAAGATCGTTACATACTTTTCCAGGTGTTAGTTTAAAATCGGGGTTTCAGAAAATTAAGTTGATAATATATAAATGGTACAAATTCATTCCTAATATTGAAAATAAAATAGGTCCATATTCCTTTACTCTATCAGAATATGCCTACTGCGACCGTGTGGGATTCAAAGTTAAAAGCAATTCGCTTAATACTGGTATATGTACCCAGATATTCCAAATTAGCGCCATTCGATAATTATTTTCCCTTGAAATAACACACATTCGTGCGTATGTAACTAGTGAATCCCATTCAAGTTGAACTGCTATGTAATAACAAAGTTCGAGAAGAAGATTGTAAAATAAAAGCATTAATAATTCGTATATTGCACACTTCACCCTACTTAATTCTTCATACTTATCTTACTTCATACTTAACCTTACTTTATAATTTTCGTTAATTCCACATTTCATGCGTGAAATTAACGAATTACGTGTTTTTAACGAATTAAGTGAGGAATATACGAAGTATTACTCTTTTAATTTTATAGTGCCTCAATTCGACAGATTATGTTCGCCCACTGTCACCTAAATACGAGAAGATGGACTGATTAAATGAGTAAGTGAAAGGAAAATAGGAATGAAAGGAATCTACGAGGATATCTAAAAAGGTTTTTCTCTGAGGACTCTCATTCCTCCGACCCCAAACTCACCCCTTGGTCAACACTGATGACGAGACCTCTCGCCTTCTCCTGCCGATCGAAACCCGCGTCACGCAGCGGGAGAACTGCGGTTACCCACTTCGCTTCGCCTCACATCCTTTCACTTTCCCACCCGATGACTTCGTGCACTTCCACCGGGTGGGAATGATATCTTCTCGGGCGAGATCGGTCGGCTAATCATTTCGAGCGGATACATAATGGACAGTGATGAAAGGTGGGCGGGGAACGGGCCCGCGAAAATTCTTCCGCGACCGCTGAAGCCGATGGTAACCCTCTCCCGTCCCTCGTTAGCTTCATCATTTCACGCCTGCGATCCACGTTCGATTGGTCCGCGGCCGCCGCAAAACCTATCGTGGCACTAGAAATCTTCTGAGCTAGCATGGCTAGATGGCACTCACATTTCCTCCTAGATAGCTCTCCCCATGATCCATCGCCACCCTGAACCCTCGTAAGGTGTTGGAGCGATTTTCGTTTGCGTACAGATTTGAGTGAAACTTGAAACTCGTAATTCTGATTGTGTCAAAAAAATTGCATCATACCGAACTGTTTTTTTTTGGAAATTCAATGATATTTAACGCGTCTACTTGCGGCATATGACATATATTTCGTAATAATTCTAATTAATATGTACAGATTTTCTTCTAAACGCAAAATGATACATTTCAACAACGAAAACCATGCCATACAATGGGAAGATGCATAGATGCTTGGCCGCATGCATGGCAATTGGGACCGTATCATCAAAGAGATCATTGAGATCCGCCTAGAAAAAAGAAATGTTGACCGAGATACTGGTTTTCAATTAAGCAGTGCCTGGAAATCAACAATCAATTGCATTAAAAATGAAAGGGAAGGCCAGAGAATCAGTCAACGGTCAATCAGACAAACGAACCAATCAGGAATGATATGATCCGTTTTGTTGGATATAAATAACGGCCAATTTTGACTCATGCGGCATTCAGAAGCCCTGATGATGACGAATAAGTCGTTCGTCGAAACGTTTGCAGATATGATGCCTATTATCTGGTGGAATACCCGTGAAGCATTTATATCTAATACATTTCGTATTATTAAAATTGTTGCTAACAAATATCAAGTGGTCACGCCGAGTCCAATATTACAAAAAACCTATTTCAATATAATGTCGTCTAAATTACGAATACTGCAACAAACTCCCATGGCGCAACATGGTTTAAGAAAGGAAAAAAATTTAAATATAATTTCTGTATCATTTCCAATACTGTACGCATAAACGCGGGTTCCAACGCATAATCTGAATCACTTAAACTAAAGCTTTTCGAAGAATTTTTTTCCGACCTGAAAACTTATTAAAATATACACTCTATGACCCACGATCAGCGCTCCAGCCACTTGAGGACCGTTTTACACAAGGCACTTCACTGCACGGTCTGATGTATGGATGGATTTTCAATGCACATTGCGTCGTGCAAAGCGGGGGCTTGCTTGTATGCCTGCTCTAATGCATGAGCGAAGGACAGGAAAATAGCAGCTGCTCTAATTCCGTGCCCGCGTTCTCGCAATTTCGGTACATCAAACTGCACAGTTAAGTTCAGCGTGTAAAACGTCCTTCACCCGCAAACGGCCCTCACAGCTCAACCGAAAACCTTTGACACCTTCAGTGCATTTTTCCCGTGGGTAGCCGAAATTGTAAAAAAAACTTCGTTCATGAAAAAGTTTACCGACGTTCATGCTACCAATAACCTATTAAAACTTAGGCTAAGATTGATGGGGGTTGGTTTTTATACGAAATGTTTAGATTTCCTTCACGTGGATTAAAGTAAAAAGTGGCCAAAACTCCCTTACGCAATACTTCAATGGCCCTTAATCTTATCAGCTCCAGTCATGGCCTCATTAGAATAAAAAGTGCGGTAAATTATAAAGTATTTTTATCCTTGCAATTTGTGCATTCCGCAAGGTTACGTTACCGACGACTGATTCTAGGTGGACGGGATTTGGCAACTCCTCATTTCCACATTTCGTGGGGTACAATGGAAACAGCAAGATGATTTACCAAAGCATATGTACTGCTGGGCTGGTACTGTGGCTGGTGCACTGTCTTCCCGCCTCGAGGCCCTGGCGATGGCAGAAATATTTTAGTGGAATTTGGAATACTACTTAAGTGCTTGAGAGATATTTCAAATGTAGTATCCGTCGGACGGGAAGCAAACAAGCAAAGACCCCTTCACAACTTTCGTAGAAGATTATTCTAATGGCGACGCCAAGTTTCCCTCCCAATTAATGCCCTCCGTACCGATCTAACCACTGGCGCAAATGAAGTACCTTATCGTTCGCTCCTTACCTATAACCCACCAACCAAACAAATCCCATTTCTCGTCCTTTCCTTCTCACAAATTCCAGTGCTTTCATAGCTTGTATGCTAACAGCCACTACCAAACACCCTTGTTGAATGATGGCGAAAATGACCCCAGCTGTTCACTTCCCCCTAATTATCCACCAAATAAACAAATCATACTTCAATTTTCGCCCCTTCCTCTCCCCAAATTCGATTATTCTAACGTTTTACCGGTTTGTACACTAACACTTACCATCAAACACCCTTGACGGATATTAATATGTTGTAGTCGTAGACCTTTCCAACGATCCTAGCCGAAAATATGCGAGAATGTCCCGAGCGAAGCATTCTACCGCTCCGGTCAACCGCTAGAGATTTATTCCACCTTGAGAGAATTAGGTTTGAGGAGGTTGTCTGGCAAGCCTCCGTCTGGGTGAAAGTTATGAATAATTTATCTCGCGCGGAGCATCAGTCTAAGCTGCTTGTTTCGTGTGTATCAGTAGGAATTCGCCCTGAGTAATGTTAAGGTAAATAATGCGTGCAATGGGAGTAAAGATTATTTCCTCGGGAAAACTTGCATTTTAATCAAGTGGCTCTCCTTCGGGATACATCTCCGGGGTTAGGGTGGGGGGGAGAGAAGAGGTAAGGTCAAGTTCTCTCACGTGCCGGATTGTTCTTCCCGAATATGGCATTGCTCATCTTGTTTACACATCCTGCTCTGCGTTTTACATAAAATTGGTGGTTTTATTGCTCGTAATAATTCATTATCTCGACCCTTTGGGCCGAAGGTATTCCCAAAGAGGTGCGACGCATACCAGAGTCAGAACGGCGCTCTTAATCATAGAGATTCATAATCATTATGCCGTTGAAATTATTTTGATTAAAACCTTGGAAGCCAGCTGTCATTCACGTGGTCATGCGAATCGAAAGGAACACAAAAGTAATCGGTTGGATTGGTGGCGAGAGTACTGGCTTTCCATCCCAAAGACCCCAGTTCGAATCGCGGTGGAGATTTTTAGTGGAAAGACAATCCCTGCTTACTTTCCACATAAAGGGACCTCCAAATACACTACTCTAATTAGCAGTAACCTTGCGGAATAGATTCATATTGGAATGAAAAATATTAGCATTGTGGTTCCACTAGAAATGCTTTATCTCAACACGACTCGGGTTTCAACACATAATGTCATCTTCAGGTGAAGACTCTTACAGATATTTTTATTTATATGTATTTATTATGTAGGGATATGGAAAAATAGTATGTTAGTTAATAAATAAGAATGTCTGCAAGAAACTTCACCTTAAGATGACGTATATTTATTTACCAGAAAATCGAAAACAGCCTTTGGGGCCTTCGCATCGGGCGTTTTAAACCAACACAATTGGTCATTCACAAAACAACCATGTCCCGGGTAATGAATAATCCATCCAGGCGGGAGTCAAACCCACGACCATAGGATTGACAGGCGAGGACTTCACATCACCACCGCCAGGGTGGCGGAACGTCGAAACCTTGGTCGTGTTGCATTAAAAAGTTTTTCTTTGTGGAATCGCAACTGTTTTTCATTCGAATGTAGTACTCGACCCGTTGGATGGAACGTTAAACCTTGGTCCCGTAGACACCTTCCGTTCAGAGCAGGATTATGTCGACGCAGGTTTTCTCTCCAGGTCTCCTTTTCCCTAATAATCCTGCCCATATGCCTCCCTCGTGCCCTTGATGGCGCAAACGGCCTCGGTTTCCACTCCCTTCCCCGAAATTAACTTCATGAAAACAAATAGGGCAGTGCAAGTTTTGCGGTAGCCGAAAATGGAAAGTGACTCAACTTTTGTGGTTTCGAATCCGGCCTGAGTGGGTGTGGAGAGTGTTGTTTGTTTTTTTTGGGGTTAATTTCCTGGGTTAGTCGATCCGATATGAGCGAGGGTGGGAATTTCAAAAAAAAAGATCAATGGCATATTACGGCCCCTTATTGTTAACGGAAAAAAAGATATTTTAAGAAGAAAGCACCTTTTATCAGCACTAAGAAACAGGTGTGCAGTTATTGGCATTATTATTTAACATCTCATAGGATAAATTAACGTACCTCCTCCCGAGGCCCTCAAAAATACCGTGCAGTGATCACTACTTCTCGTGAGGGCCGCAGAGGTCTCAAAATATATTAGCTAAACAGCCGCTTTCACGTGATTACTGATTCACATCGACATAGAGCCGAAAGGGAACGATTTCCTCAACTCCATGAATCGCCATCCTCACCACTCCTCTTGCGCGAGCACCGTAATGGACAGAAACAAGGCGAGATAGCGAACAATTAACTTATTTTTCTTTCAATCTTCGAGCGTTGGTCGGGAGGGGGGTGAGTGTTTGAGAGGATTACCTTGGGTGTGGGGGGGGGAGGGAGGTGAGAACTGAGGGGTGAGGGGGGGGGGAGTGGCTTACGGGTGAGGTAAGCGAACGAGCCAACCGGTCGTTTTAATATCGGCCGTCGTATCAGCAGCACCTCAATTGCGCGGCTTCGGTTAAACCGGCTCCCGAACGGACGCCCACGAAACCAGACTTCATTCGAGATAGCGTGTGAGCGTCGCTGCTCTCGTTCACCCTCTGCGGCCGGACGCGGGCAGCCTCAAGCTTTGGTTAGGGGGGGGGAAGGAGGTGGTAACTGAGGGTTGAGGGGGGGGTTTACGGGTGAGGTAAGGGTACCTTGTAAGGGTACCTTGTAAGGGTAAGTACCTTGCCACCGAATGATTAGAGCGTTGGTCCAAAGACCCTCAGGAGTCATACAAGCGTTGACCCTTTTCGTCATGAAATTGTCTCGGAAGTGACCGAATGTTTTTGGTTGATTGATTCAGTTTGGAAGGCGACAGACAACGGGTGTGAATTGCAATGACAAGCAAACGCGAGCCTTTTAAATTTTTTATTTCAATTGCCTTCGTCCGTTTCGCGCTGCGACGCACGAATTCAATGGAAATCCTTCGTGTATTAAATCTGATTAGGGCATCCAAAGAGACTTGACGCTAGAGTAAAATGCATATAAACTTTTTTCATTCTCGAATTACTTAGCTGCTGACGTAACTATTCTGGCATAGAAGAATGAATATCTTGATAATTTTGAACTTCATGGAAAAAGAGGGGGGAAAATATAGAAGTTTAATATTAATGTGAGAAAAAAACAAAGTAATGATTGGTGTAAAAAAATAAGTCAGCATGAGAATTGGACAGGAAAAACTGGCGGGAGTGAAAGGAATTTAGTGTCTGAAAAATCCGTACTGAGAGCAGAAAGATAAAATTTCAGAGCGAACAAAGCGAAGGAGACATTATGTTAAGAGAGAGTACTGCTGAAATTCATCAACACAAGCCTGGACGAAAGGCAGTACTATTGTATCAATATAAATACATGGAACATGCCCTTGTATGGCATCAAAGTTAGGAGATCAACAGATGCAGACTGAAGATTTATAAATATTTTCCAATATTTTTAATTGCATGAAAATACTTCCAATTAGGTAAACAGTGAGCTTAATGAGTTTCTCGTTCAAATTTATTTCTAAATTGTTACTTTTAATATGAGATTTAATTTCATTAGGCACTCCGAGAAATGGTAATAAACAACGAATTATGGTTGCGCGGCACTCAAGACATTAGTTATAACTCAACCGAGTGGAGAAGGCAAACTTATTGGGCACGTTCTGAGACACATCGGTCTCATGAAAACAATAATAGGAGAAATGAATGGTAAGAATTGCCTAAGGAAGATCAAGGATGGAATGAATACATCCAAAAAGTTATGGGAGATGTTACTATAACGACTAATGAAGGAAAAACACGGTTAGTGGGAAAGAGAATGGAATTGAAAGCTGCTGCAAACTAACTGCCCGAGTAATGAATATTGATAATGATGTTACTTTGTGAAGAAAATATTCTCCACATTGCTCATTTTTGAAGGAAATTTATTTACTTAAGTTTCTTGGTCTCTCTTATTCAGCGTGCCATATCCTTCTACATACAACAGGATGCCTACATTATAAATGAATTGACCAACGTGTCGAAAGTAGGGTTTTGCAAATTTTCCCATCATTAATTAGGCTCCAATGAAGATTTAGCTCTTGGCACGCCTAAGGATGAACTCTATTATTAAAAATCATTTTCCCTTTCCGCACAAATACGATAAGTGCCGGTCAGTTAGCCACGAACGAGGGCACTGTCTTTTCCCTGATAGGTTGCTCACGTTGAACATCAGAAAATGATATGAAAGCGCCGTTACCGGTTGAAATCTTTACGTAACGCAGTGAGTGCAACGATTTGATTAGCCCAATTGCATAGCTTCAAGATTCAGGGTCGGAACATTGCTGTTCAAGTGAAAATATGCTTGGGGATAGGCTTAATGAAAGGAAAATGCCTTCGTAAAACTGCCCGTAGGGTTGGTGGCAGGGGGGGAAAATCATGAAGTCATAGGTAATGAAAAAGAGATGATTGGAGTGAAGGGTATATTCTTCATGAAGAAAAGAAACGGGACTGCTCTGGGGATGGTGAGGGAGGAAGGAGGCCAGTTCATGAACAGCGCTACGTTGGGTCAATGGCGAAGTGGAAGATGGTCGAGGAGAGATCGGGAGACGATAAAATGGGAAATGACACGTGGCTAAAAAAGTGTCATATTTAACTGCAATCGTGAATAAAATGAGAAGCAATGCCTTGAGAAGTTCTGGAAAATAAATAATACCTCGTCGAAAGTCCGTGTCTGGATACAATTATAGCAAAAACGGTACTCCACCTTTGGAAAATTTGAAGGTATTACGCTAATCACTAACCTCTCAAATTCGTGACGGCGTAAAAACAGAATCTTGAGCAAATGGTGAGCGAGAATATTTGCATTCGAGTCCCGGTGTATCACGCTTAAGTAATCGATCACCCATGAGTTACACTCTTCACGGCGACTGCAAACTTTCGCAGCTGCGGAACCGATTTTGAACTGAGACCACTGGTCTCTAAATCCACAGTGCGTTATCCCAACTCGACGTTCGTTTCCTTTCCTTCTACCCTTGGTTCATCCACCACTTCCAAATAGCACGCTCGGACTACTGGGAAGACCGTATCGGGTACTTCCGAATAAACTATCCCCACTAAGGTCGCCAAAGCGGAGTGAGTCAAACAGCAAGCATGACGAGACAAATACGTTTCCCACGTTTAAGTAAAATGAAACTCAGGCACGGGAATAAGGCGAGCGCGGACGGACCGGGAAGAAGGCGCGCACCTTCCAAGGCTAAGAAATAGCACGAACTAAATTTTTAATTTCATATCTTTCATTACCATTAAGTTAGATTTGGACCTTTCATCATTATCTATTTGTTTTACCGGCTGTAAAAATCTATGTTGTTGGTATTTTTATTCACAGATATTTAAATTCCCTGGCGTGGGAATCGAACAGCATTTAAAAAGTTTTTATAAGGGGTATATCAGAATCTGAATTCACCAATATATGCTCAGAAGTCCTCAGTAAAAGAAAAACAGCTGGCTTCACTGTATTGAAGATATCCCAATCAGAGAGATAAAAAATATCAGCATAGATGACTCAGATTGTTTTCATCATCATAGCAGGAGTTTTCTTTTAAACACATTGAAAGATACATTGGTGAAGGATCTGCACAAATAAAATAAGACATTTTGTTTGAGTGAAGGTACATCAATGTATTACAGGAGAAGGGCGCAAAATAGAACGCACTGAATTTGTAAATTCATATCTTTCAATACCATAAAGTTGGCTATTTTAGATAGTTGAAAAACAAAAGACAGTTTCGGATTAATGATAGGAGTAAAAGTTAGTTTTTACATATATGAAAAAACAGATAAATATTTCCTATTAAGTTATTGTAAAGTCTCTCAAATCGGTGATGTATGAGGTGATAACCAGCGTAAAGGACCTCAGCCCAAAAGTCATGCTAAAAATATTCCTAGTCAAAGCCGTAGTCAAGGAGGGTATCGTACTCAATAACACGTCCACATTTTACGTCATAATTTCCCTTCGTTTCGTACTGCTCGAGGCTCACCATAGCAACAACCACCTAAGGAAACCATAGGTGGTCAAAGGGAAGGAACTGGCTCACTACCTTGAAGCACTGTTTTGATATAACCGGGGCAGGAGAATGGAAACCGGGCGGACATGACTAGGAAAGGTTCATCCATTCGACCCTAGTTGAGGACGTCTTCCCCGAGACGGACGGTGAGAGCAAGGCTACGAACTCAACACCGAGAATTCGTCGAAGCGGTGAGAGCCGTGGGGAGGAAATAAATTGGTTGGAAGGCTATCGTAGTTGCAGTAAGTAAATGGAAAAGGGTCACAGAGTGCTGCAGTGCTATTTTCGTTCCTCATCTTTTTATTTTTATTTATGTTCATTGACCACCGAAAGCAGCACTTTTATGGCCTTTGCACCAGGGTAATTCGCAATCAACAAAAACAAAGGACGAGCACACACAACTTTTCCCTGGGAGGGGAAAAATCCACCCCAGGCGGGCCTCGAACCCGCGGCCTTAGGGTTAGAGGACTTTACCACGCCGCCACCAAGGCCGGCGAATTTTGAATCGCAATTCTTGAACATTGCCTCGGGGAAGCCCGGAAGTTATCGCGCGAGTGAATCAGGGCGTGAGATGACCGCGTGTGGACCCAGGGGACTTCGTGTGTATTCATTGTTTTGAGAGAGAGGTCGAGGGCAGACGTAGGGAGGTGAAGTCTCCGCATATGAGACCACCCCATGTGTTTTTACCGGGCAAATGACGCTGTTTTAATAAATTCTGCCTTACTGCCCTAGACTTGCCTATCTCTTTTGATTCCGTTTTATTCCTATATTGATTGATTCATACACGCTTTCTCTTTATTAAGACTCAAATTACTTATACCCCCTAAGAAGTGAGTTTATTCCACGACCTCCACCCATCATTTTCCTTGGCTACCCTTTCCTCCCACCCCACTAACTCCAGAGTTAATCATTTTTCTTCAATAATAATATGACGCGTCTTTAAATTTATTCCAAGAACTTAACTAAATACACCCTATTTTACCAAGCCTAGATTTAATGACTTTGTGAGTGCAGCCTTCTTTGTGGAAACCCTACGTAGGCTTGTCAAAGAGTCGACCTCATTCTCTGGACATACTTATGTGATGAGTTTTAAAGTGTGATGAGAGAAACTTAGGAATTGATTTATAAGTGATCGTGCTCTGTAACTAGTCAATGACAACGGAAGTGAATAGGTGAAATATAATTTAGGAAACTATGAAAATTAAATATAAATCCTGTTTGGACTTTAATGGACTCCCTGCTGAATCCAATGATTTAGCTATATAAATGCCGAAGGTTTATGCTTCGTTTTAATGCACTGAAACTATTCTTGATGTATTTAAATATTTTGAAAGGACAGCGGGAGCCAGAGTAGGTGTCTAAAAAAATCCCAATCGACTCCACGACTCAAGAAATTAATGGGATGAGGAATATCGCGTCTGATCGGCACCCCAGCGGTGAATAAATGAATTATTATCGCCGTGCGAGTGCCACGCGAGAACCACGTGTTTTTTGTTTTATGTAAATACACGTAAAAAGACTTTAGAGAGGTCCATGGCGTCTCGTCTGGCCGTAAAAATCCACGGGGGATTTATAAACCCGGGGGATTTCTACAAATGGAGTCTATTAAGCGGACGAATGGACTCGCCGACAGGCGTAGCGAAGAACTCACTTAGGACGAGCTCAATGGCATCGCCGCGCCACTCAATAATCCTTACGAAGGCATTCAAGGAGCGACGTGGGGCCGGGGCGGGGTGAGGCAGGCGACGGAGAGGAGGTGGAGTGGGAATGCTGTGTGTTTAAATCAATGGCGATCCATTTAATCGGAAACCCTTACAAATGGAGTGGGCTTCTTTGAAAGGGAGAAAGATGAATTGTGGCCATGGACTTGGTGCTATCCAAGGGAGTGGAAATGAAATGGATGACGCATGGCCGTGAACGCTCATGGACGAAGGTGAAGCACGAACTAAGGTGCATGGGAAGGATTGTGTGCCAAGTAGTCGTGTCCTAGCGATCACAAAACATCACATTACCTTTGGATTTTTACTTAATATTACTATCGGGGTAGTCGATGGGTTAGGGTAGGTTTAAATGGCAGAGAGTAAGCATTCTGCAGATGTTTACTGGCTCAGACTTCTATCCACCTACAAAATTTCTTTCTTCATCGAAGCATACGTCCTACAACACTTCATTTCATCAATAAAATCATCTCTTCTACCCCATTCCCCTATTTCCCAAAACCCTCCCCTCTATCACGGCCTTCAGCATCCCTTCGCCCCTAATTACTTCTTCCGACCACCTGCTCTGCCCCCTCCTGATCTCCTCCAGCAGTTACATCTCCTCACCGTCCAAACGAAGCACTTCCTCCTTTGTCTTCCTATTCGTTCACTGTGTGACATTTTTGCCTCAAATGGCTAGCCACGGGCCGTGGGTATCGATGAAACTGACGGAATGCCGTGCCTCGGACGGAGTGCAGGGAAGGGAGAAGGAAGACTTCCACCCACACTCGGAATGGGAGAGGTGAGGAAGGCAAGGAAGGATATGTATATGTCGCAAAGCTTTTTTCCTGATATGGAGTTCGTAGGTACTGCTATTTTAATTTGATGTAAGTCGCTTCATTTTTTTAAGCTGAGAATCCAAAACCACCAACCAAATAGCTCAGAAGACCATATATTCAGTGAAATAACTGGTAAATTGATCAATATGTGTGAAGATTTCCCGCTCAGAGACAAGGGCAGTCAGTGTCAACATCAGCCAATTCAGCTTGTTTTCTTCATCATAGCGGGATATATGTTTCACAGAAATAATCACAACACATTGAAAGAGCCATTGGTGACGGATTTGAATGCATAGCAAAATGAGATTATTATATCGTTGATGATTACATTTGTAGCATTGAGTATGTGCAAGGCCGGTCTTACATGGTTGTTTTCTATTGCTTCTTATTTGTCATTATAGGGTGAAAAAGTTACCCCCAACTACGTAGCCCAAATGGATGGATGGTAGAAATCGTGAAACTTAGTGGCACTCGGCAAAATATTGCAAGGTGTGCGGGAGAGAAAACAACTTAAGAATGCTGAAAGACCGTTTGTCCGTCTTGGGTAAATAAGTTACAAGGTTATCCCCAATGCACATTCATGAGTAATTTGGATCGGAAAGCTTGGTGGCACTCGGGAAAATATAGTGAGGTGCCTGGGAGAGGAAATAAATGAACAATAGAAAGAGACCGATTTCCTGTCTTGGTAAACAAGTCAAAAAGCTTTGCCCCAAACCTACGTTCATGAATTAAAGGAATCGGAAAACTCAATGGCACTCTGCAGAACTATGCGAGGCTACTGCTAAGTGAAAGAATTCAACAGTGGTGAATGACCAAAGTCTACCTTCATAGCTCTCCGCGGAAGACCTTTAGGCCGCTGTACCCGATCATCTACGCATGCTTCATCGTCTATGACCTCGACATCTTCATTAGCGGATGCCACCAAGTTCATTGTTGCCCATACCGGAGTAGATTTTTGTGACCCGAGGATAATGGACTCCTATTCCACCGCTCAATATCCCCCGAGAGCAAAAATAGAACCATTAATTCCCCCCTCTCCTGGTAGAGGTCGGCGCGGAGTTGGCGTCTCGTTCATTTGCATTGAGTAGCAAATGAACGCTTGGGTTAGATGAGCGCGCTCACCCCACGCCCGGCTCCGTGCAAAGTTGATGAATAAATTATCCCTCACATCTTTCCCTTCCCCTCCCCCCCCCCTGGAGGGAATTGGTCCCGCAGGAGGAGCGGAAGGCCGGAAATAATTTAGTTGGAGAGGCTCGCGTGGACGTGCTTCGCGGCGAAATCAACCAATGCGTTATTAATTCCAAGAAATGTGTCAGCCTCTTCCCCACGCGTCTCCGAACCCCCGGAGCTAATGCATCACAATTAAGACGGGTTCGTACTATGTTTGTGTGTGTGCGTGAGGGATATTCCAGAATTGGAATCGTGTTCCCCTTAATCGGTTGTTTAGCTAAGGTAGCAGTTGCTAAAGCAGTGTACGGAATCGCTTTGCGGAATCCAATTGACGCTACAGTTATTCACTTCGGATTGATTTCGGCTGCAGTATATGAGACGGGGAAAAAAAATTTTGTGTTTAAAAAAGTTTAAAAAAATATTGTTTGCGAAGAAAATGAGTTTTAACTCTCCTTAAGTGGATTTTATTTGTGCTCCCAACCTCTACAAAATCTCCAAACGTATAAAGGCTTTCAAACCCTACCAAACCGTCATGATAGCGCGGATTCCTTTCTACGCGGATCATTCCTACCTTAAACCTTGAGAAAGGTGGAGCTAGACTTCTCCGAAATATCGAAAATTTTTATGTGTAAGTGTTCTTTTTTCCGTGTGTATATTTTTTATCGGCCACCCTCTTGGCATACTGTATATTTATCACCCGAGTGATTTTCCTGGAAGTTTTATATATATATATATATATATATATATATATATATATATATATATATATATATATATATATATATATATATATATATATATATGAACATTACCTGTCACATCATAAAATTGCGAAGCCCATTTTTCGTTTTTATAGATTCAGCAATATTTGAGTCTAGTGACAGTGAACGCGGCTTCAATAACCATCGTCGGTGAGGTCATACTTGGAACTGATGCTGTCGGGGTATTGGATAGGTGAGGTGGCTAAAGCGCTGAATTCCCATAGAGACAGTCCGAGTACGTATTCTGGCAAAGGCTGATATTTTTCAGCAGAATTCCGATCGCAGTTTAGAAATCATGTGGAGTGCACATCAAATGCAGTACTCCATCCGTCGGATGGGACGTTGAAATGTGAAAACCATAGAGACTATCGTCATGAGTCAATAAAACACAAAGAGAAGCTGCCCGCCACTTTAAAAACTTCTACGAGCGAATAGGTGTAAAGCAGCTGAATGAAGGACTATGTTGGGAGCCTATAGAGGCTCAAGATGGTACACACTAGGTTTAAATTACTTGGAAAAATCAGTCCAGGCGAGATTCAGCGCGACAGAGAGAATTTAATTTTTACCCCGCGCTAAATCTCTAGCATTGATAGAAGCGGCAATATAATAGAGAAATATTTACAAACTGATGGGTACGAAAATTACTTCTTTCCACGAACCATTGTAAATTATAATAAAATCATATTACACCAATATAAGACACATCGTTAATATAAAATTCACCCCTTTCCTCCCCCTTATTTTCCCTATTTCTCCGTTTTCATAGCTGATGTCCTAATACCACGTATCACACGTCTCTGCGACGAATCGAAGGGTAATTTGAAAACGTAGAAGAACAGGCGTGGAAGCCGTGTTTCTCTTTACCCTTCCTCCATTCTTCAAACAATCATTTTCTTACCATCCCACCCACATTTTCGAGACTCAAATGACCTCAGTTGTCGGTCGCCTCCCCAAATAACCAACAAATGCGAAGTCATCATCCCTTGTCCAGAGAGAATCACCCAGGAGCCGAAAGGGTTCTAAGACAAGCCGCTGCCCCGTGCGACCGTGCACAATCTGCATACACCGTCGGGCACGCGTTCTTCATCACGTTAAGCAATTCGACACGCTGACGTGGTCCTCCGGAGGCATCCGGAAAGATCAGTGCCTCCTCGCATTACCATAGATTAATGTTTCCGATGAAAGCCCTCCGCCGCGGAGGCCCGTGGCCGAATTGGTTGCAGTTGCTCTTTCTTGCCTTGGGTGCACGCGAGCGTTGAAATTATACATGCGTTCTCTCATGTTTCCCACTTTCCGCGGAGAATTGTGATTATTCGTGCGGCGGGACGCCTGTCGGCACTCGCGTCAGGAACGGTGTCGGCACTCATTTTCTGGTCAGGTTTCGTTGAGGAATGTGCCTATTAATCCGCCCCCTCCCTGAGCCCCACAAACCATCGGGTATATCCTTTCCGGTAATGAGGTGAAAAATAAAAAGTAAAATTAACAGCTAATGTTCGCAACTAAACGGTAGGTCGACCTTTACGTACGCAGTCTCATTAGTCCAGGATGTGTTGGAATTAATAAATAGCAATAAATAATTGAACGGAAGGGCGTCGTAGATTTAGAATTCAATGTTTTTTCACCCTATCTATTTCTGTTGGTATTCACCTATGTTGAATATTATGTATATATTAATTGAAATGCATAAAGTTTTACTATTTCGTCATTATTTTTTCAACCATCATGGATTCAGTCCGATTCGTAGTTCTGTCTTGTTGCGTCGTCTAAACGCTTTCAAAATCAAACAACTAGCAAACTTATTCCAGAATATTACTCGTAAAGCTTTACTCACTCTACGCTGCCGTAAAAGCTTGTTATCAATGTGTTTGAAGGTATTCAGCTCAGAGGAGGAAGAGCATACGTTCTGCTCATTATCGTAGGAACAAGTATTTGTTACATAACCTCATCATTTACTATAAGACATTCACGTGTACAAATATAGAATAAAAACTCTGTAAAATGTGACAAGTTCTGTGAGAAAGACGACGTAAACTGGAGGGAAATGTCCTTTGCATATGATGCATTTTATGCATATTCTACCAGGTTTTTCAATTCAATTTTATGGGTATGTTTGGCCCAGATCATTCTGATTTAAATTTGTAGTTTTTTTAGTACATTTTAAACTCTACGTAATACATCCATGAAAGTTTTCACTTGAGGTGGAATGGTTAGTGTGATGCCTAGGACCCTTGTTTCGCATTCGGAGGGTTGAAGCCCTCGAGGTATTGAACGAATTTATATAAAAAACCTACTTGAAGTCACTCACAAAAAACGCCGTAAATGGGCATCATGTGAGACTTAATTTGTGAAATATCTATCAATATTGTTGGAAATTATATTAATTGCATAACTTCACCATACTGCGAATTGTATTACGTAATACGAATTCCATAAAGTGACCATTTGGTGCAATATACTGATAATAGGTTTCCCTACGCAACCTATATGCAATGACTTAAGGGCAAACGTGGGCAAACTCCTTTGAATACTCGAAATGGCATTTTTTTGCATTATATTTTGCATTCGTAACTCGTAACACGGCCCTATCAGTAACCATATATATTAGTAATTTGGGTTTAATTAATCAATGCTGGAATAAACGTGTTCTGAGGATGACCCACAGTCATGTCAAAATCATAAAAAATGTAAATTTTGAAAATGTAATTGCAAGCATGTTTCACATTTATCCGTTTGAACTCAAACTATTTTTCATCTCTTATTCTTTTGATAAGTATATTACTTTCTTATTGCAAAATAATGCTCAGAGTGATTAAAGTGTTATATGTAATTGAATTCTAATTTATTTATTTCAAGGAATCATCCTTTAGAATCCCAAAATTCGGCAGATTCCATAACGATTAGATTTTTGCGATTTTTCTCTTTTGTTTCTATGATTCAACATATACACGCTAATATACGCTTGAGACGGATTGACTGGATATGGTGGCTAAGACTATGGCCACCGATCGGGTGGACCAGACTTAAGTCCCGGCGGTTTAAAACGTATTTCATGAAATCCCGAACCCTAGATTATATTAGATTGGTTTTAGGTGGAGACACAAGGACCTGTATACGAGGACTCCTTTTAATTCGTGAAAATGCTTTTTGGTAGCACTGTATTTGGTGATGCAGTGGCAGTCGCTATGTTTCACATAAGTATATTTAGGGAACATATATTTAAGAAATATATATTTTCATTTCCCGGAATGTTATGGACTGCATTTTTTAACGGGTTTTTCTGTTTTTCTGAGAATAAGAAAGAAAAAAAAATAAGAAAATTAAATGATAATAGAAATTAAAATCGTGGTCTATTATCTCGCTATGTTATTAATGTAATTAAACGTATGATTATGTATTTTTTTCTTCTTTCAGGAGATATAGGTCTATTAATTTTTAAAATATTTATTCTTTTTTCCGACGTTTCGCGTCATTACACATGATTCTTCAGATCACAGAGAGAGTTTCTTTTGAATTAATTGTTTGATGATACCTATTTGAGATAACGTATAAGCACCTAGCTACACCCATGAATATGTTGCAGATATGAGGAAGTTTGGACCCACTCAGGGGAAAGATTACGTCCAGCATGGAGGACCTCTGTAAAATGCTCATTATCACCGTGGGAAAATTTGTTGATTACATTGCATTGTCATTAACTGCCAATTATATATATTATTATTAAAAAATATATATGCTACAATCTCTGTTTAGTGATGCGTTTACTGTGAAAAAGAAGCAGTCCACGGAAGAAAGATATCATTTGCATATTTTCATAAATCTTGGGGATTGTCCGAGGGATATTTTCTCAGCTATTCTTTCTCCATGTATTCCCTTCTCTAACAACTTACCCAACTATTCTCAATGGCGCGAATCACTCCCTCTTACTGTACTCATATAATATGTTAAGGAACAAATACTTTTTTACAGCTCGTTGGGGGAAATTAGGAAGTAAGGAGTAAGGTAGCTAATCCACTGTAGAAGAAAGGAAATTTTGACTCCAAGACTGTCTCAAAATTTTATGCTATCATACATAAATACATTTGTAACTGCATAAATAATCTATCTTACTTCAACCTATATGATATGTAAATGAGCAAAGAGTCTATGAATAGAGGCTGTAAAGGGAATTAGGAGCTCAAGTAAAGAAATGAATGCGATGCAAATATAAGGAATATATAAAACCAGGAACACCAATACTAGGAATTATGTATCCCACTCGGATGTTTTTTTATTGATGGTATCATCATTATGAGAACCATTTTCTCGAAATAATATCCGCATTTACTGGTGATCATACTTCTCCTTCTTAGTCGTCAAGGTTTTTATTGAACCTAAGGTTACACGAGTTATCACCGCCGTATAGCTAGGCCTTTTATTGGTACGGCTTTTGCGGCCTCTCTGGGTAATTCTATCGTCGGTTACTGTCGGGAGAAACAAAAGCAAGTTTTTTCGTAATTTTCGTTTTTTTCGCTCAGCGTAGGTAAATATCGTTTTGATGGCGCATTGTAGCATTCCGATATATCGGGTCCCTCAGGTCACCTTGAAACACTCAGGGTGACGATTCATTATAAGAGTTAAGGATCCGCTCAAATTCGGAGGACCTATTCTCTCACTAACCCGAGTGCATCCTATCTGTTGATCCTATCTGCAAGTGAGTATAAAATGACCTTAGCCGTCGAAGTACCCTAAACTGTAATATTACTCTTGTGATATGGTGACCCCCGATGACATGTGGAGAGCACTTCTAGTACAGCACTCTGTCCATCGGATTGGACGTCAAACTGTGATCCATATCTTCCGTTTTACCGTATTTAGCCAAGAGTAAAGAGGCAACGCCGGGTTTCAATGCATTTTTCCTCCATCCCCCGCGTTTCTAACCAAACTATGCACCAATCTTTCACGGTACACAGTACCTGAGCTGTCACTTACCTCCCCAAATAACCAACCAGCCGTCAAGACCATAAAACCATTCGTTAGATCCCGGCTTTCCTGGGTACGGTCGCACACCTCATTTCCTACCCTAGGCTAGCCAAGCGGGCACAAAAAAACACCAGAGGACGGAAATCCACGCACTGATTTCGAGACCGTCAAGACGAGCGTTGAGAGGTGCCTGGGCGTATAAGAATGGAGGCGGCGTTGTTAGGGTATGGGAGCGAGGAGATGTGAATAAATAATTAGGGAAATGAGTTCTTTCGTTCCCGAGTGACGTATTTTATACTCGCAGCTCGTGATGGATGACCTATCCTAACCCCGACTGACCCGGCTCGTGAGGGGAGTGGGATGTGGCGAGGAGGGCCCTCTCCAGACGCCTCACAAGACCACGTGGTCGGCCAACTCCACGTGATAAATCACCCGACGCTGCGGAGTCCCGCCATATTCCCCCGGCTTATCGCTACACCTTTCTTTCCACTTGAGAAAATATCACGCCGGATCCTTTCGGGAAGGGGGACTAACGGAACAATTTTATATTCAAAATTGCCTCGGTGTCTTTCTTTGGGGAAGGAGATGAAAATGCTTCATTAGCTCGCAATATTAACTGACGCTGGAGACGAGACCTACTAAGGTGTGGGGAAAAATGTGTAAGCCTTAAATGATATGTGAGGAGTGAGAAGTGCGGAAAGGCTTTAAAAGCCTGTCCTCACAAAGACCTCGATGAAGGGTCCTTGAATACGTGATCTGGGGAAACGCAAACTTATTTCACTTAACGAATTTATTGTGTATGGGAGGTTATCACCCCCATATTGGGAACACAATTGGATAATGGACGCCAGGGACATTTCCCGTGGCGGTCACCTACTCTCATTGAAAAGAAAGTGATTGCAGAATAAATAATTAAATGGGTTCCTGTAGGGTGATAGATATCACGAGAGATGTTCCTTTGACCATAATCGAGCACTCTGCTGTTAGTGACGATTTTCCTTGCTTATAATTGTTATATTATTCGAAAAATCTAATAGAACTAGTACAACTGGTGTTGGATTAAATAGAAATTATTCGTCCTTCTATTTAAGCTGTTATAATAAGCTGTATTACTGGGGATATATGGAGGTCAAAGTGTTTTAGCCACGTTAGGAATATGGTGTATGAAAACTCTAGTATTGTAGTAATATTTGAACAAAATCCATGTCGAGGCTAAACATTTCTTGAATCCAACCGGTATATTTTTTCAATCGATAAATGTTAGACTTATATTGGAGTATGAATGTTGCATGCAGCTCATGGAAACGTGCTGCAAGTAATGAAATTGAGTAAGAAAATAACCATTTCCTCAGTACCGTCCTATTAGCACTGCTTTCTCCACAAACCACCCTTTAGTTATAAATTACGCAGGGTTAAAACTGGAAAGACAGGACTTCAGAAACGTTATTTTGAAGCATCATGAGTAGAAGCCATTCATCCAGAACCATTTTATCATAAACTGCGCCGCTCGTCCACCTTTAATGTCAAATTGTTGAGGACTAGATTTCCTGTATTTATATTTATTTGGCTACCTTATTTGTACTCGATGTTCATAACTAGTATTTCATTAAAATACGTTTGCTCAACATTTGAGTTTGCAACCATTTATCTACATCTGCATACTACTCTGCTGTAGAGGCGTGTGGCAAGGTATTGGTAATTGTCAGGTGAAACAGTTGACGTACTAAACTGTTCAGATGAATGGTTTAAATTTTTAAAATTATCCACAAAGCTACCTGGTAGTGAAAAAGGAAAACGCCACGGAAGTCGAAGTGTGTGCTATTTTTTTAGTCATAAGAAATAGAGAAATGATAATAGTTAGTAAAGCTCCTATTCCCTTGACTTTCGGGTACCCTTTTACGTAGGAATATTTTGTGTTGAAAACTTGTCGCATCCAAGCCCTAGCCATTTGCCCAATTCCATAGTACCACAAACGGGTGGCGGGACTAGTATTGAATATCTCGACGGCAACCCAATCGAGAGGAATTGGTAGCAGCCGCGTGAAGGGACTGTAACACTGTAGTGCGCGAAAAACGCTTATCTCACATTCGCTCAGGCCGGACACGAAGCGTTAATAATCTGCTTTAATAAGCGCTCATGACGTCGGGGGGAGTGGCGAGAGGTCCGCCCAATACGTGGGTACAAAAGTGGTAGCCGAGGTTTTTCGGCAGAGGTTAATTAGATTTTCCTTTCGGGGGCACCGGTTAAGCGGCGCCACACGATTATACCTGTTCCGGCGCTCACAAGGGGGCCCCCTATCAATTATATTAGCTCTCGACGCCTGAAAAATGGCTACCTGAGACTCCCGCGTCGCATGAGCTGAAACGTACCCCAATCTCGTGATATTCTATCCACAAATAGGCCGCCGACATAAAGGCTTGCCGACCGAAGGAAATCCAGCGGTGAGCATCTTTATAATTGATCACCCTGTCACGTAAGATACTTGGTTGAGGAATAAAATAAATCCCCAGGGAAGACCTCAGTAAATTGTGTGGAAATATCATGGGAAGGAAAACAGATCATTGAAACTTAAAAACCTGAGAGTTCAATGGAATGAAGTCGAACTAAGCCAGGATAAGGAGCTCGGAAGAGCTTATATACTTGTATTTCTTTTCGGGTTCGGTGCCAAGTCTTTTCAAGTGCGAACTGAACTGAGGTAAAAATTAAGCGATATTATACGCTTAAGGGTATGTAAAAGTGACGAAATTCAATGAATGCAATAAAGATCAACGAGAAATTTTACTTATCCCCCACTGACAAAATAAACAAATCGGTTTCCAACAACGGTACTAGAGAAGGAACAGGGTAGAGCTTTCACTTGCCATTACACTTGTACAGTGAGGTTTACAAATAAGGACAAATTTTATGAAACATATTGGGGGCTATGAAATTGTTATTACCAACTAAAATTAGGAATAGATTTTTTATAACCATTCAAATATGTTTGTGGTATTTTAAAGGCTAAGTTTAGCTTTCATTGGTGTGATTCTCTAGGAATATAAGCTGCAAGTCGTGAAATAGTGATTCGAAAATTCAGTGCTATACGGTATTATTTGCTAAGGGTAGACATTAATCAGTAATGGGTGAATTAGTATATTTATATCGGAATATAGACTGCAAAATCTCCCTTGGTGGTTCGACTGGACGGGGTTCTCCGTCGCAGCATATTATCTGAAAACGGTTGAAGTAGTACCCGCCGATTCATCAGCTATACGAATGACTATATCCCATCCCACAATTCCAAAAGCAGCAACAAGAATTTCCCACCAGGCTTGCTTGCTCTGGGCGATGTGGAAACCCGAGCACAGTGGCTTTAGTGCAACGACGGCCTTCATTTCCACGGTGGCTCTCCACCGGATACGCGCAGATGCAAGTGTCTCTGCCTTCTATCAAAATGTTAAAGGTTCTTTTTAGTTCTCAAGTTCGCGGCTAGCTCGTGGCTCTGGCCTTTTTTAAACCATTCAGATGTTCATGAGTAGAGGTGGGAACGAGAGAACCCTCAGTGCTCGTAAAAGTTAAGACCTCACACGAGGACCGATTACTATCTCCGCCGACGCGACTTGTTAGGAATTTGATGTCACGTTAGAGGGGTAAGACCAGGCACACGGTAGGGTCAGGAAAAACTCCGCGTAATTAGCCTCGATTTGCTCCTACGGGATGGTTATTTAATCATAATTTTGGCTCTTTCTAGTTATTAATACTATCATCCACCTAAAACTGGATTCGGTGAAAACAAATCATTCGCCTCTTATAGCTCAAAATCTCCACTGGCTATCTTGGCGCGACATCGGGAGACTTGGGTTACAAAATAGAAATAGTGTCGTCGTGGATATTTCTGCAGATTACTTGCCTATTTACCGGAAATTCACGTATATATTTATAAAATATGCTTAAGTCTTTATTTAAATTAAATAGTAGGCAGTGCGAGGTAGGAAGACGATGAAAACTCCATAAAATGACTAACATGTCAGAGTGATCACTTAATTTCCGACCTTTGGTGCTGTACTATTACTTCAATTATTTTAGTTTTCAAAGAATATTATAGCGGTAGAAAATTCATTCTGTATATATATATAATGTACTATTGTCACAGGTTTTGTCAAAAAGACCTGCTACTTGTGAAAACTCCACATCGTGACTGAAGTCCTTCTAAAACGTGGCTTCCTCAATGTTCATTCACATGCGTATTACTATATTTGTCATTCTTGGAAATTATAACAACCGCAGCCAGTCGTGCCTTTCTGGTTCGACTCTTCCACGAGGGTATCAAGGGTTTTAGGGAAGGAATATAGCGACGGCAAAAACTCACGACTCCACAACCTTGGCAGGAGAAGAAGGAGAAGTTCTCATTTTCGCCACCCAAAAGAAGAGAACCGTGCTCAATTTTTCTCTGCTCTCAACGCATTATCGTCTTATTTTCGCCTCGCTCTTTCCCTCGCAAGAAACTCCGTGTCATATCCATTTTCTTCCGCGACCGCCCGCCCCCACGTGTTGTCCGAGCCCTCCGCGGATTCTCCCCCCTTTACGACGGGGGTGGCGTGCCCCGGGGGTTGTCGCGGTGGGACTCTGGGAAGGTCTCCCCGCCGAGACGTTTGCGAAGAGGTGGCCCCTCATGTGAGGTCCGACTCAAGAGAGTGGGATAGGTAAAAAAAAGAGTCTCCATATCAATCTCTTTCTTAATGAGGCCCCTCGGGAATAATTCTTGGTGACGACGAACATGTTAACACGGTCGTGGACGCTTCACAAGCCCCCCTCCCTTCGTCTCGTTTCGTCTCGCCTGGGCCCCCTTCCTCCTCCTCCTCTTCGTCCTCCCCCTCTCCTCTTCACCCCCTGCCACACTCCCTCTACCCCGTTCCTTCACGTAGGTCCGGCCACACACGACCACTGGGGTCGTCGGAGTGGGGACCATCACCTCCGGGCTTGCTTATCGCCACATAAGTGGACATTATTATTTTCTTTTTTAAAATCCTTATCCCTGTGTATTAAGGCTAGCTCGTGACTGTGTAAATTGAAATAAATTAATAATTTCACCTCTTTACTCATGTCACTGATTTCATTTATGACGTACCTTGGCCACCTGAAAGCGAAATTAGGACGCTAATAATGCGGATAATTTGACGGTAGTGCTCTTAATGAAACCGTCATCCAGCGCGAGGAGTGTGAGAACTTAAACCCTTTTACTTCAACAACTTCTTTTATCCTAATGAGTTGGTGTCTTCTTTTCGTTTGCAACCAATTTGCAAAAGTTAAGTTTTTGAAAAAAAATTGGAGCTTGCATTCGTTGTCAGTATGAAGGCACTTTTTAAAAAAAAGAGCACGTCTATTGAAATAAAACTATAAAATTATTCTCTCTCATTATGTCTCATTATGTCCATTATTCCCGTTTTATTCCGAAAACTTCGTTAACTCGTGGTATGTTTTGAGCTATTCCTACTCAACCTCCATACATTACACGCCATGCCAATCTACTTAATGTAATTAATGTTTAAAAAAAAGTAGCAACAAAGCTCGGAAGAGTCTAGAGAAATTCTGCGAGATGAGTTAATTCAATATGAATCAGTGACTCAGATGTCATGGCCTAGGGATATGCCCAAGTTCGACGGAGTGTTATGAATATAGGTAAAACATACATGTGATAATGTAAAAAAGAATATGAAAAAATCATTCGATATAACCGATACTCGAACCCGCATCTCCCTATTTCAAGCAATGTGTGTTCATCCATTGAACGACTTACCCCGTTAAGTATGATTTACTATTTGGTTATAGTGGTTATTGGTCGAAGGGTTTAAGTCAAAAGTTGATTGAGGCAGGAGCACGTAAATTGTCCGTCCCCTTGCACTGACAGGTTTGCAGAAAATAAGAGGGGAAAAAATCGTCTATTGCGCTTCTGCCACGAGCTTTTGTGAAGGATGTTAGAACGACGAAATTGGAAGCCCATTTTGTTATTATTATTATAGCTATATTTATCTCAGCCCTCTACAATCACGTCCGAATTATTATACCATTAAGTAAGATGAACACACTTGCCCTTGATGCCCTTGATGGTGATGAGCTACCTGGGCGAGATTCAAACCTGTGACCTGTAGGTTGGCAAACGGGGACGCCGGGAAAAATATCGTCCCCCGTATATTCGCCGCGAGATTTTGCGAGGGCTGTCCAAACCTTAAAAGGGGAAGATTATCATTTTGATAATTCTACAGGACTCAAAAAAGAGGCTTATTGCTGCAAAACGAGTATGGATTCGCAATATTATTTCTATTTAATAATTTTACAGGTCTCGGAGAATATGCTTATGCTGCAAAACGAGTATGATTTTGCGATATTATTTCTATTTGATAACTCCGCAGGACTCAAAGGAGATACTTTATTGCTGAAGAACGAGTATTAGTTCGTAATTTTATTTCTATTTAATGAATATACAATTCGTAATGTTATTTCTATTTGATAGTTCTGCAATTCGTAATTTTATTTCCGTTTGATAATTCTACAGTTCGTAATGTTATTAATATTTGATATTTTAACAATTCGTAATGTTATTTATATTGGATAACTCTTCAAAACTCGAAGAAGATGCTTGTTGGTGCCTCGCGAGCGAGTTCCAGTCTTCTCCAAATCATTTCTCTGGTTGGAAACAAGGTAACCGGGGAAGGTTGGGCTCGGAGTTTTTTACGGCACACACTCTCTGGATCGCTCGTGGCCCACGCGGATCTCGTGAGCCCATAAAGATTTCCTCGCCCACCCCACCAATCACACCGGAGGTGAACAATTTGCGAAAGAAGTCCTCCTCCCACCTCAGCCTCGAAAGAGAGGGGGGGAGGAGAAGGGAAGAAAGCACACTCTTCGCGGGTCAAATTGGAGGAATAACCGCACTCAAAACGTATGCATGTAATGTATGTATATCGTAATGCACGGCGTGGAAGTTCAACGGAGCCATAAATAACGTTGGGTCTCACTTGAGGAGGCTCCATCGTGACGTCGTGAGTCGAAACAAATGTATTCAATTCAACCTTTTCCATTGTAACGTTCTTTTAAAATAATACTGCATTCACTGGTGACATGCCTTCAAATTTAAAAAACAAAAATGAAACTTCTAAATATTCAGATTAGTCGACGAGTGTCGTGTCACGTGTTGACGATTGAAGAGCACTTTTCCGGCCATTGGAGCCAAGTACCGCACCATTTCAATTGAATGAATGCGTTTTGACTTCAACTATTGCAGTACTTTGTTAACATTTCAAATCATTTGAACGGAAGGCGCCTTCATTTCATTATCACTCTATTTATCTGGGAGAATTTGCTTCTTATGATCGGTTTTTCCCTAAAATGGCATTCATAGTTGATATAAAAATAATACCTTCCCCATGTTTCACCCATCCTCACATTAAAAATCATGTAATATCAAGTTCAATTTGCGAAAAAATGCCATGGGCTGGTAGTAATTTGTTGTTCATATCAAACTCACGTTTTCCTATGATTTGCCAGAGAATGGATAAATGCCACTCAAGTCATTTGTGTGGAACCACGTTAACTCGAGTGTATGAGCAGATGTTGTGTGCGAGCGTATGCACATAAAGACTTGTGCACTTAATTGATACATTCATGTATTTACGTGCGCAATAATAGGTGCACATTCGTGTACAATTTATGACGAGTGCAGGTCGTCCACATTGCCCTTCTCAGGCATTGTGGTCGGGGCTATTCGGCGTTACGACGGCAATTCTTTCCTCTTTTTAGATCTTGAACGTTTGCCCTAACACCTGACTTCACCAGAGAGTCACTTTTATGCTCTTGCCTGCAGAAAAAATCATTCGACCAATGAAGACATTAAAACTCAGTGAGGCCCATGACACTGCCATCAGCCGGTCTACATTTCCCTCGGAGTGTTGTTGGAGTAACGTTGTTTTTCAAGATAAATCTATGGCGTTAAAAAACATAGTGCTGGGTTTCTCTCCGCACTCCTCCGAGGATCGCCTTCACTTCCAGATAGCCGGATCATTCCGGGGAAGCTGGTAGCATATCGGATTGGAAGGGAAGAATTCCGGAGCTCCCCCCGGATTTGACCCATTTCTCGCCTATTGATAAGACTATACATGTATTGCAAGGGGGATGGAGGAAGGGTGGATATAAACCCGGCGTCGACCGCTACGTACTTCCAAGGAAAGGCACCTAAGGGTCAAGAGCGGGCCAAGACTTCACTGCATAGATCACGCGAGTTCTCGGGTACGGTTGTCGATCGCAGAAGCGATAATTGTAGCGTATTTTTTCATGCTTCCATTCATATTCGAAGAAAGAATACCCTTTGAATTTGAAAAAAAGTTGACAAATCGGGATGGTCTTTTAACCACATGAATATCTCAACTAGTTAGCAGCTACGATACCTACATTTCAAAGATAGTGGAGCACAACTAATAGAAGGATTACAGAGCCAAATGTTACTAAAGTATGACAGCTGATGGAAGGACTAAAGACTCAAATGTAATGCCTATGATACCCAGATGACACATAGATAACCTACTAGAAAAATTCAGATCAAGCGAGCTCCAGTTTATACACGCAGGATACTATTCTAGCCACGAACTAATACTCTAGAATTGACAATTATTCAAGCGATATCTGTAGCGGATTTATTCTACCTTACAATCATGTTCGAAGGGGAGAATTCGCACTTGAATTTGACGAAAGTTGAAAAACATAGATGGCCGTTTAAGGAATATCTCCTTTTTAGCCCCTGCAGTACATTACATTCTCCTCGGAGGAAGGGAGAGCGCATGGGAGGGGGTGGAAGAGGTAAGGACAACTCGTGGAAGAGGGAATCCCTGATCGTGCGGCACTCGTGCCCGTTTTACTGCTCTCCGGCAAGAATTCCCTCTCCCGCGCAAGGGGAGAGCCATTAAAATCACTTGCTCGCCATAACCGCACGCCACGGACATACTGGCTTCCTTCCCCCCCCCCTCTCCCCCCCTCTCCCTCCCTATTTAACTCGGCACACGCTCCGGGTCCCATTTTAGTTTTTATTTTGTGAATTATTCAACAGGTCCCCATCGCCCGGGCCCCTCGTTTCGACCGCTTTCTCCCCGATTCCAATGGCACCGAAGGCGGGGATGAGGAAGTTTTTTTCGGGAGGGAAAGGAACCCAACCATAAGGTTTTACGAGCGACAAATCATTCTCGGGCGGGCGGAGGGGGGGAGGGGTCATCGGGAAAACGGCACGAGCGGGGAAATAAAAAGAATACGATGATGCACCGGAAAAGGGTGTTTGGGGTGAAGGGGACGGGGATGGGGATTGTTCGTTCGGTGTGGGTTGTCGAGAGGAGCACTCCCGAAACGAATCATATTCTCGGCTCCGTCCTGACGTCTGGTGGCAAAGGCATTCTACCGTCCGCTTGCTTTCTAACTGACGGGTAGGATCCATCTTTTACTGGTAGCTTAAAGAAGGGAAAACGGTAGGTACACCCTCACATAGCGCGAGGTTTAGTTCCTTGAGATCGTCGTGTCTTGTAAAATCGCGCTATACTAAACAAATATTAAACAGAGAGTACCGAGTTACGTTCCTGAATGTTAACATCTGATGTTCATCGCGGCACGATTTTTGCGGTTACGCAATATCTCTGCATTGCGAATAATAATATCGTATATGTACGTTTTAACCAATGGTTTTTCCGGGTTTCAATTTGGTTTTATTGGAAAGGCGTCTATTTTAATTAAAATACCCTTTAAAATAAGAATTTTGTTCTTCAATTACTAATTTTAATAATATAGATCGCATTGACTCACCAGGGTTCCTATAGTTATAATTAAGAGCTTCAGCACAAGTTTTGAGGCAATAAACTGGACACGTCATTTTATGCGCGTCTTTTGATGGGACCGCGGAGGAGACAGCAATCAGATATTGGTGGTAATAGTGCCATCTTTCGGCTAAAAGAAAAACTAAATAAACAATTTCCACATGGAACGTATTGTTGATTTCTTTACCCCATATTATCTCCCTTGGTTTGAACTTTTTTGGCCTGCCTTAAAAACACGTTTTGCCGAGAAAAACGATCGTGTGTTGTAAAACGGGGAAGTCAAAAATTACCGTGTCTTAACAAAATTGCGTCTTGTCTTAACAAAATCGCGTCTATTTGAGAATCTACTGTAAATGGAACCATATAGTTGCGGTTCGAAAGCACAGAGAAATGTTGAAGTCATCAAAATGCGCCGTTAGTCATAGTGAAGTGATCATTTTTGTAGTAAATACGCCGTAAAAATAGGAGTTAGTAGCAAAACTATCTCGGCATCGTAATACTTTACCTTTCCCTTGTAATTCAAAATTCACGATATATATACAATGACCCCTGGAGCTGGACTGGTAAGAGTAATTTCTATCGCTCCTGGTAGGGTCACCCTTGCCAGATACGCCGAAGGATAGTGGCTTGACGAATTTCACTCGATAGCCACGATAGGTGGATATTTTTTCTCGAAAAAGCGGGCTTCAATTTCGTACATGAAGGTAACATCCAAAAAGTTTTTGAATACATGGGTTCAACTATGGTCATGAAGGAATGTCATTGATTAATAAATCAAAAGTAATATTTCCGTGTTCCTGCAACTTCTAAAAAAAGCCTGTGCTCAATATGTTAACATCAAAAATATTTTCCTTTTCAATAGCACGTGCTACTGATTGAAAATTATGCATGATTAAGAAATGAGCATAACGCAGCACTGAGGTTTTTTTAATTAGGAAAAATACAGGTCGTTGGCTTTGGAAAAAAGTAGAGAAGGACCTCCTCCGTCCCAATAAATGCCCTGATCGTTTGACTAGGACGGTTCCATTCCGGTGAAATTAAATTTATTAATTTCATCTTCGCAGCATCGATACTTTATTGAATGAATGCTAGTTAAGAAAAGTTCATTTCCATCTGATAACGCCTAAAAATTAC
Organism: Pyrrhosoma nymphula; assembly: GCA_963573305.1. Lineage (NCBI taxonomy): Eukaryota > Metazoa > Arthropoda > Insecta > Odonata > Coenagrionidae > Pyrrhosoma > Pyrrhosoma nymphula. The sequence goes on along the minus strand of OY754332.1, from coordinate 94,243,212 downwards.
CCATCTAAACTATTTTTTTTTACAAATCGAACTTAAAATTCTAAGGGCTCTTTCTTTAAACTAGGCGAAATAGTATGAATAAAATATTTCATCTGTAACATATCAATTTTACTTTTGAGAATAACTGGTAAAATATACCTATTTTCCAGAAAAGAAATTATAATCCAATGAAGCCAGTAACTAATCTAAATTTAAGACTGATTAACCTTTGACGTCCAAATGCTCATGAGCTGTCTAGTTTACTTTTTTCATAAACTCTTAAACAAGTATTAGACTAACAATTGAAGGTAAGTCGCCCTGAATTATGATGATTATTTATTGTGCATAAGTGGGTGCATGTTTGCATGCTTGATAAAGCTCTGTGTTGTGGCCGTCGCAATGGCTCGTTAATGAAAGCGATTAGTCATTTTTTAATTCACAGCTTGGCCCCCGTGGAAATACGATTATATCTCATCGGCCACCGGTAAGATGCTGAAAATTCCAGTCAGGAAATTAGAGCTGGAAACCAACTGCGGTAGACCTTATTTTCGTTCCGAGGAACTCAAGTTATGACTGCAGTAAAATCTGCAGATAAATGGGTACCCCGAAGGAAGGAAGCCGTATAAGATGCCAGATTTTGACAGGTTATGCTCCTTTCATGGGTTGATGCACCCACCTCCCAAACTTTAAATGCCTGGCCTTTACCCTCGGAAAATATTTTAAGCTTCGGTCCACTGTTTCCCTCGACCAGTGCGAGGTTTTAGTGCTTGAGCCAGTGCGGTAATGAAGTGTCGCAGAGACTTTAAGTAGTCATTGTGAAGATCATGATTCATGGCTCCTCAAATTTTAATAAAAGAATTTTGGGGGCGTCGTACGGGGTGAACCTGTTTTCAAGAGCTTCTTTGAACGCGGATGCAACGGAAGTTTTTGCATGCCATTTTTATTGCTTTGCGCGTATTATGCCATGATTTGGACGGGATTTTATGCAACGCTTCTTCACAGAACTCAAGTTATACATTATAAATCATCTTGCAAGCATTAAAATTCCAATTAGCACTGCTCTTACCGAATGCTTTCGATATAACTCTTATCCTATGATGGAGGTGTGAAAATTATTGATTCCACAATATATATAAATATAGATTTTGGACAAATATTGGAATATGAAGAACCAATCCCGACTAAATTAATTGCCATCCAATTGATTCTAACGTTATTTTAATATAATTATGATATATTCCCAAATAAAAATCCCATCAAGTCATTAAAATTAATTATAAATATTGCCAAATAAATAATTCTTCTTTTAAAGTATCTACATCTACATACTACCCCGCAAGCCGCCTCAATAGGCGTGTGGCGGGGGGTGTTAGGACACCAGCCGTTTACATATAAAAAGGAAACGCTCTAATGAAATTACGCCTAGCATTTATTAAAGTCCCTTATTGTTCGGGGGAAAAACGAATTCCCATACCTATCCGTTCGGCAAAATATCCCTCTTAATTTGTCGTTTCTGTCGGACCTGGAAATATAGTGGGGTTCTAATATGATGTTCTCCGTGTCGCTCTTAAAGATATCTATTCTTAATTGCTCAAGTAATCTAAGCCTAGCGCGCAGCCTCCGAATCTCTAGCGGCTCCCAGCCTAATTCGTTTAACATCTGTGTAACGCTGTCTGTACGCCCGTAGCAGTTTTTGACGAATCGCGCAGCTTTCCTTTGTATTTTATTAAGTTCCCGGATTAAGTCTTTCTGCACCGGATCCCATATGCTCGCTGCATATTCAAGGTGTGGCCGGACGAGTGCAAAATAGCACCTCTCTTTTACTTTTTCATCTGAAAATCTTCCCACAATACGCTTGACGAATCCTAGCTTCTCCAGAGCTCTGCCAAAAATATTTTTTATATGTGTTCCCCACGAAAGTTTCGAGGTTAACGTAACTCCCAGATACTTCACTTCATCTGTCGCCTTTATGTTAACACCATTCACAGCATATACATGGGGATAGTTGGACGACCTCCGCAAGAAATGTACCGCCGTGCATTTGCTCCGATTAAGTTCGAGTCCCCACTCTTGGCTCCACACATGGACGTTGCTTAAATCCGATGATAGAATTTCAAAGTCAGAGTGATCACTAATTTCGCGATAGATGACAGCGTCGTCGGCAAATAAACGTATTTTACTGCTAATTCGAGAGCATAGGTCATTTATGTACATAATGAACAAAAGGTGGCCGATTACGCTTCCTTGTGGGACACCTGATGTCACTTTAACTACATCAGAGCTAATTCCGTCAAGAACTACTTTTTGCTTACGATCACTCAGAAAGTCGCGTATCCAGTTTACTACTGTTTCGTTCAGCCCGCATGACTGTAATTTGTATAAAAGTGAGTATACTGAGTATATTCTTGAATAATTATTTCCTTGCATAAAATATTCCACTATGCTACACCTGCATCATAAGTATTTCAAAGAATTGCATTTGAAATATAAAAAAACAAGCGACTGTAACAATAGTCTTCAAATGAAGAATGAGTGATTGAGGGTGCTTCAAGGAAACCCAGTATAATCACGCTCCGTCACTTCCTGTGTGTATTGTCTAGGACATAATCGTCGAGGCATCGAAAGCGCTGAATGGAGATCATTATCAATGGAGATCGACTCATCTTGCGTATCTAAATTGTTAGAATTTGAATGACGCGCCGACCTCCCTGTCAAGACTCTCGTATATGTCAAAGGATCGTATGTATTTAAGTCACTCCTTCATCCACTGCATGTGAAGCGTTTCCCTAATTTTGAATATTTATTCCTATCAGTGTCTTGAACGCCATATTCTTGATTCGAGCTAATCGAATTATATTTGTTAACTGTTAATATGATTATCTGTTCCCTTCGGTGTTCTGGATGTTTTCATGCATAAATTACCCTATGGTGGCATTTAAATTGAATTTTTGCTCCAAGGGACTTGGTACCTTGAAAATTTAAAACTGTTTCTACTCTATTTCTATTCTAATTGGATTTGCAGGCAATTTCCTCCAACTAGGTTTGGGTGAAACCCACGCCGATTCCTTCTCGGCGTGAGCTGATTTGTTGGTTTTATGGGGAACCCTCAACCGAGGTGATTTGCGCTATTAAGGACGGGTGAACTACTTTTTTATGCATAGTATATTCTAGTATTAAATAAGGAATGGATGAAAAGTTATGAGAAACCAGGCGTGAAAATTGACCTCCTCTTCGAAAAAGATACCTCAGTGATTTTAATCTTTCAATTCCCATCCGTCAGTACTGCACTTGATGTACTCTGCGTAGAACAATCAAGTAGGAAGTGAAACTCCATAAAAAAAATATCCCTCGATGCCGGGAATTAAACTCAGGACCTGGGGGAAGGGATGCAAGTGCTCTAGACTCAAAATCTACCAAATATTCAACACGGGAGGTATTATTTTAACCTCGCTCTATATCTCTAGAATTGATAGAAGTGATAAAATAAAAGAAATTCACACTCCACGTGATAGGTGCAAACATTAATTTTTCCCAAGCCCATTAATAACTAAAAATATAACAGAGGAAGATACTAAGGCCCTCGCTTCACGTACCTTTCATTTGCGTACCCTCCCTATCCCTATCCTTTTTCCCTACTCCCTCCCCTTTGAGTGGCTAGCGTCTCAATAGCCTCCACCACACGCCCCAACTGTTTCTCGCAGGGTGGAATGTATGCGTATATAGATGGAGATCTCCTGAGCGAAGTTTTACTTGACGACTTCTCAGTAGTCACCATTCGAACACGATCCCCGCACTTCCTCTGTAAAAGTCAGGCATTTACACGTATGTATAACGACGACAGCAACTCAATAGAAGTGTATCGGCATTGTGAGTCACCACAAAAGTAAACGCATCGTATTAAGATTCGAGAGATCTCAATGAAAAAAATTACCACCCTCACCGGTTTTCGAACCCGGGAGCCGAGTCAGCCCGGAAACCAGATTCCCTCTCCATTCGCTACCCACCCACTCTCATCACCTCCGTGATTTCCAAATTAAAGCGCTTCTCCCACCGATCCGATGAGATGCTCAAACAATATAACAAAACCTACCCCCCTCCCCACCCTCTGCCATTCACCCACGCTTGAAAACCTCTTCAACTGCCTCTCACGGAAAGAAATAAAAAGAAAAACCTCATAGACGCACTCACCCGAGGGTGGGAGTTGGTTGGGGGGGGGGGGTTGAGGGGGGGGGCCACGCCTCCAGGGACACCCACGCGCTCCACGGCCCGTCCTGCCTTTCACATTCAACCCACGGGGAAGAACGGCGAAGATCACCGGCGGAGGAGCATCTCCTTTTCGATAAATCTATAAATCAACATCTTGCCTTAAAGCGTTTCAAATTTGCATACACTCCTTCCCCATTCCAGAAACCTTCCTTTTCTCCCCTCCCCCCTACGCAATCCCACATCCCCCGCGCAATCCCGACAATTGAGTGGCGCAACGAAAACGAACGGCATTGTTTATTTTTTCATTTTAAACAATGGCCCCCCTGACTCCAAATGGATTGATGGAAATATTCTCCTCCGGTGTGTTTGTAACGACGCGACGCTTCAATTAAGCTCATCGGCATCCATGAGGATGACTGCGTCAGTTTCCTGTCCTTGTTTATTTTTTATTTTTGAGGCGATGCCAGAATTGTGCGTCAGCCTCCGTAGACGTTATTGGTGGGATATCTGCGGCCATAATGGGAGTCGTTGCTGATGTTAAGGCCTCTCTCTTCGGGAGTAACAATGGATCCTATCCGGTTTCGAGATCTAGGGGTCTTGAAGTTCGCTAGATGACTCTCGTTTTCCTTTCAAATAAAACGATTTTGATTAGAACGATGTAGAAGTGGGGAAGAATTGATATTTGTATTCGGATAGACGAAAAGATCGAGGAATAGGATGGGACTATTAAGCTTACGGAACGGAGGAATATTGGAGCCAGTAAGTACGCCATCAACCTTTAAATTCGCAAGATATTACTCGTTGTCTTTTAGAATACAACCATTTTGATCTCAACGACGTTAAAGTGAGGTTGTAGAAATATTTATTGCGTCCAGTTAGGGAAACAGATGGAGGAATATAATCTAAGTATTCGGCATTAGGACACGGAGAAATATTGAAGCCTAAAAATATGCTATATGCCATGGTGAGTGGATTAGTCATAGAAAGTAAGATTTCCAATGAATATATCTTCAAAAGTTTTCTTATTGAGGACTTGGAATACAGAGCCAATTAAATTCATGGCTTTTTACGGAAACCGATAATCGATTTCTGGATGTTGGTCTTCTTTACTAATGCTAAAACCTCCCTCTTGGGGAATAACAACGAATCCTATCACGTTTCAAGATATGTGGATCATTAAATTCGCAAGAAATTATCCCTTCTAATAGTAAGTTAAACATTTTTTTTCAGAGCGTGAAAGAGAATTAGAAATGATAGTCGCACACATTTAGGTTTTTACAGGAAATAATAGAATCAAACTATTCGGCACTCGGGCACGGAGTTCAACTGAAGCCAATACATACGTAATCTGCTATAGTGAGGCAATTAGTCAAAGAATAACAAATATTTTCAAGTGTTATATATAATATTTTTACAGCGGGGACTTGAAATTCTGAGCCCATTAAGTTGTGACCTTTAAGTGACCTTTCACGCAAACCTTCGATCGATTTCTGGCTTTTAAAACAGGACCACAGACCAAGTGGACGAATTACTCTGCTCACCGGTTACACTTCTTGATGACTTCAATATTCACCAGTGCTATCGTTATTCTCTTCTTAAATCTAAACACCCCATTCGCCGGATTTCCCTCGACCATTTTCCATTCGGTGAGGAAAAACATGTGAGAAAAAATCATCCGACCAAAGAATATAGCGGAAGAAAGGATTCAACGGTCTGACTTCGCCACCATGCAAGGTGATACGATGCAAGATCGATCAGATGGTAAAGAGGCGTTGCACAATTCCAAAAAGGTGATTGCTTTCGTGAGAGGCCGCGAGACGCGGAGGGAGTAAGTGTTCACTCAAAAGAGTCGGCACCTCTATCGATGGTAGGAGTCAGGATTGGCCGCGGGACAGCCGTGTCCTTTCGAGCCCAAGTCGTGATTTCGAGTAAAGAGTCGACGAGGAATTTCCTACAGGTATTCATACTCTCTCCCGCGAAACGTACTCGGTCTCGCCATGAATTAAAGAAAAGAATAGATGGGACTGCATCGGGATGGGAAGAATGCAGTGCTTTAGCTACCACAACAACCCATTTCTTTAATGATGGTAATAACATTTAATTACTGTACACAATAATAGCAGGTAGTTGTAATGTAATGTAATGTTGTAGTAATGTAATGTAATGCAGTAGTAATTAATAATGAATAGAAGATAATTATTGAGAGTTACCTATGTCTTTGGCTTAGACTAAGAATGTTTTGAAAGTTGATTTATATCCATTGGATTTATAAATTAACACTCATACAATAACCTGCTACTTAAACCCATTGATACACTTAAAAAAATAAAAACAATCAAAATATCTTTCAAATCAGATACATTTAATGGTTGGGGGTAATAAACTGAAATAACTATAATTCGTTTGCGCTATGCAATTTTTTTCATGGGCTAAACATAAATTCGTCGGCCATATAAATGTAAATTGTCCATGATCCTAGATATACTATCATTGAGAAGTAGAAAGGTCTTGAGAACTTGCATATGTACAACGTCCGTATACCTTAGAGGAAGAACCTCTGGACTAGGAAATTGGGGAGAGTTGGTTTATGAGAACCTACTTGGGATGCAATTCTTACCATTCCTTTCAGAGTAGCTCATGTATTTTTAAAATAATATCTCCCTCTATCGTATCCACAGGGGAAAATTTCTCTTTCCGTGAGCGTCACCTTCTTCCTTGGAGTGTCACCTTGGACTTGCCCTTACAGAGTCTCTGCAAATTGTCATCGTAAATTTATGTTATTATTATTCGCGAGCTGTAAAAATTCCTCACACCTATGGTTGAACTGAAGGAGGAGTTCCCGATATGGTCGGTGAAGAGAGGAAGTTCAAATATGGCAGAGAAGGAGTGGAAGGTGGACGCGATGTGAGGTAATGAGATGCTGAAGGCTGCCGTAGCCGTGGGAATGTGGGTTAGAAAGGGAAGTGGTAGGAAGATGAAAGTGCAATCTAGAAATAATGAAGTGAATGAAATACGAGATAACTGATGAGAGTATGAATGTAGCGTGGAGGGAGAGCAGGTTGGAAGAAAATTAATGCCATAGTGTAGGCACAGCAAAACTTGGTGGCAATCGCCTGAGCAATTTGAGGTAGGTGAGAGTTAATCTAGCGTAATGAAGTAACTGAAATATGAATAATTGTTGAGAGTAATAACGTTTTATGGAAGGAAATGCCATTGTGTAGGCATAGAAAAACTTGATGGAATTTATACGCAGGGAATTAGAGGTCAGTTAGGATGAATCAAGTGTTGACGAGGGGGTAGAAGTACACCTCTGAACTGCCCTCCGAGCCGCCGAAGGGGCGTGTGGCAGGGGGTGCTAGGACACCAGCTATGAAAGGGCAGGGAATAGGAAAAAGGGAGGGAGATAGGTCAAATGTGAATAGAGTGATAACGGAGTGTCTTATTGTCAAGATCTGTTTTCTTTATATTCGCTAATGATGCATGTAAAGGAGGAATTTTTCTACGTATCAGTTTGGCTGAGTATCTTTCTTATTTTATCACTTCCATCAATTCTAGAGTTATATAGCGCAGAGTCAATATAATATCCTCCATGTAATACTGAAACTCACCTTATATGTAATTTTCAAGTAATCTAAGCATAGTGTTTAGCATTCAAGTCTATAGTGACTCTGAACTTAGTCCTTACGAAGTGGGTGGAAGACGAAAGAGGACTTCGTGCCTGGAAAAAAATTATTGTTGAGCGAACATGACAAAAGCCGGAAAAATGTCGTAAATGCTCAATGATAGGCCAAAGATAATTACATTTAGTGCATAGTCTATTTCATTCGCATTCAGCATATCACTCGACTAGCATTCGACCTGTCTTAAGTAATCGACTGCATGTAGCTAAAAATAATCGCGAAATTTGATCACTCTGAATTGATCCAAAATGACGTAGTTAATAAGAATTTGATAATCTTCTCGCATAGATACGAGAACCCTTAAAAATTTAGTGCTCAAAATTTCACCTTGAAGTGTGAAAGTTCATGCGTAGCAAGCATTCCATTATATATCTACGACCGTTCATTGCACTCACTTGTAAAAAAATTGTTTCTCGTGAAAGTGAGCGGGAAGAGCATGCAATAAAAACTACAGACCGTGTCCAGGAATCGTAGATAAATAAAGCCTGCTTTGCATATGTTGAAAGTCACGGTCTTTCGTAAAGAACAAGGTTAATGGGGGTGCAGAGTCAGAAGAGAGTGGGATGATTCAGCCGCATCTGGTCTTGTATGCCGGTCTGACATCTGGACGAGGAGCATTCCGCGCCAAGGTGTTGCGATCTAATTTAAAATATGGAGTAAATGGAGGAAATAACGACACCTCTTCTGTCCCCTTTCTACGTTTGAATAAACCTTTCCGGTTAATTTGTAAATGCTTATTTATCATATCTCATGCTAAGTATATGTCATTATTTTATACTGGAGTTCTTAAATGTATTTAAGTAAAATAATTAAAAAACTTTTGTGAGTTTTGACTTCAACTTAAAAATTATCTTAACTGACAAGATGGCTCACCACCACCTGTTTCTCGCACAACGTTACTGATTCGACCTCTAAGGCAATGGGGGAATTTCCCGACGGATCAGTGTGTACTTGTATTTATTACTGTTGCTCAGATAATTTCTTCAAATTCCACTTTAATGATGGAAATGTAAAAAAAACATAATTTTCGTCATGTAGTTAAAAAGCGAATTCCAGTATAAAATAAAAATTAAAAAGTTGGCAAAAGATATTTTAATTTTATTTTCAAGTCAATTTAACTATTCTGATTTTTTCTGTTGACTAACCGATCATTTGCATATCCTATCGGGGTTCAGGACCCGAATTGACAACTAAGGATATTTGAGTAATTTTTGCCTCTTCGAGTCCCTTGGGAACTTCCGCGGAAAATAAAGTATTCGCTTAACTCCTAATTTGTCAATTTGGTCATGGATACTATGCTCTGCGGAATTTCATTCTACTAGGTAGTGCAAGGATTTGTAATAATTTACATTCCACAGGTATGTACTACTGATTTCTGAAGCATGACCATGATCCATACCGTCACCATAAAGGTGGCATTTTGAGACATGGGGCCGCCATGACAATCTTTGAAGATGCTAGAGTAAATGTGAAACCATGGTCTTATTCCTACGATAAATGCACACCTGTGAAGTATAAAGTCATGTAAATCATTTTAGGTATAATTTATTGCTTTACTCAACGCCTCCAGCTACTCAACAACTCTCGAACGATACCACTACGAGGTCGCGAGTCGAGTTTAATAAATGGAAGTCGTCGGAAAGCGACAGCGAAGACGTCGTTCGTAGGGCCATAAGAAGGAGAGCTATAGCGTCCCGCGAGAGCAGGATCTTCCTTTCTTCACGGTACCTCCGTCTTGTCCTCACTGTGAGGCCCGCCGGCGGCGAGGGGACCCAGCCACGAACCGCCTCAAAGAAGGCCCCCGTAGGCCCTCACCCCTTACAAGCCCGTACAACTCACGAGATTCCTTCTCTCTCAGAAGAAAGCCAGGAGATAGGTACCCCGGACCGGCTCATTCACGCTCTTACCATTCATCACCTGAGGACTTCGAGAGAGAGGGAGATCATTGTCATTTTAATCAGGCGAGCCACGTAATGAACTATATTCAGGGGAACCTTGTCGTCTTCGAAGCGGACTTGACGCTTTATGGCGCAGGGAACACGTGGACGAGTTCGACGTCAACACTAATTAACCACTCTTGATATTGTCTTCCTCTTTCGCTTTCCAAGCGCTCAATGAAAAACCCTTTTGACGCAACTTTTCCGCGACGGACGTCCTGGAAGTGGGATGAGTTTTCGTGTTGCGCGTCGCAAACCTCCGGCCTCCTCCCCCCGATTACTCCCAACTGCTTCTCGATTTCAAATGAAAGTATGCACGCGTGTGCTCGTAATGTTTCCCGCATCGAGTCTCATTTCCTTTTTTTTTCAGTTTCAAGTACTTACTCGGTGATGTGTACATGCACGAGATGGAAAATCGGGTCGTCCGTTGAGTGTGTATGCGTGTGTGCGTGCAAGGGGTCCACATTGCTTCTCTCTTAATAGAGAGGCACGCCTTGTTTTCCGCTCAATGCCTTTTCAAATGTCACCCCGAGGCCGCTTCGGCTCAAGGAGTGCGTTTTTTTATTTTGCATCTTCGATGCCATTGTGCTCCGCACATCAAAACTTGATATTTAACCGTTGACATCACTCACGACAATGAAAGATATCAATCATGCCACCTGAGGGAAATAGAGGCGTAAAAAAGTGAGTGTTTCTTTGATCTCTAGATTTCGTATCATTCAACATTCGGCTGTGTAATATTTTTTTCACGTTGGTCACCATAATAAAAAATCCAGCATAAGGGCAAGCCACGTGTGTAGCATAGGCTGTTGAGAAGGAATTTAATACGTATGGTAAATAAAGGTGATAATACCATCTATTCAGGTTTCTCGTTCTAGGTATCATTATTTATTTAATTAATGATCTATCAAATCATATTTTACAGGGTGAAATTAATTTGATTTGTATAAAATGGAAGTTTTACTCAATTAAGTGACGGGGGCTACTTATTCGGAAGTGTTTTCACTTTTGGTTGCCCTTATGTGATTATAGCTTAGAGACAGTATTTTCCTTCAAAGTAAAATAAAATTAATAATATTCTATAGTAAAACACTGTATTTATCCTTTTTCGTGGTAAAAATTAACTGACCCCAGAATGTTTTTCAAACGTTATTTTAAAACGAATAGTGTCCCTTCAATGATTTCATTGTGGCCACCGATAGAATTTCAAAATAAAAAATATTATCCAACGCCGACATTTTATGCTGGTCACCCATGTAAACATTCCAGGTAAATTTATTCTTAAGACTTCTTCCCTTAAATTCTTAATGTGCATAAATGAAAATGGCAGTTAGTTAATGTGGCGGCAAGCAGAAAAATTGCCCCTTAATACTTATGCAAACCAAAAATAAAACACGCAAAAATGTATTCTTCAGATAGACGGGTTAGTGTTTACGAAAGCTATTATGGAGTTTCTATTTACGAGAACACCGGCAATCCGACCAATATTTAAGTTTGAGAGCGTAATAAAATTACCCTATTAAGAAATAATACCACTATTCAGTAAAACCTTTTTCTCTGTAGATAATTTTAAGTCTGTCATATTGCTTTTTGTTTTAATTTATTTTGTTGTGTTTAACAAAGTTTATAAAATGCGACGGATAAAAATCTATTCTTGAACATGCGAATTAATTTACGCAGCGGAATTAAATTAATTTATAATAATTTATACTGGAAATGAGGAATTATATTCTAAAATAAAAGGAAAGGGGGGAATTGAGCAAAAACATTTGAGAACTACTGATATAATTGTCCCGTGAAACGTCAACGTCGAGTATAGCATGTACAAATAGCGTATCATGTAATTGGTTAGTGACACTATAAGACGTATAAAGCTCAGTCACCTCATCCCAGGGCAAACGTGCACATTTAAAAACAGGCATTGCCAAACAAGAAGAATTCTACAAAGCTTCCTATTTAAACTCGTTAGAGGAAAACTCCTATGAAAATGAAAGCTAGACATAACTTAGTGATGTCCAGGCGTGCCTCAGTCGCATATATCAGCCCTATATAATACCACTTTCTGACCACTTGCAAAAAAGAGTGGTTATATTGTGTAGCCCACGTAAGACCGATGTCCTCGGGAGACGTAAACAACGGGACGCAATTTAAAGAGAAAACACTTGGTTCCACCGCGGAACCGTAAAGCACGGGTTGAAAGAATGCTATTTTCTCTCGTATTGAAACTGTTTTCAACATGACAACCTCGTAAGTTATCCGTGGTCACTTTCCACAAAATTGAACGCTCATAAAGAGAGATTTCTTTGAGACTATGCGAGTCAAAATATTGAAATGAGATATGTCACCTTTTCATTTACGTTGTTTAAAGTAATGCATTCACATAAACATGCCCGTGCAATTGAAAATCTGAAGTAAGTCACTAAATATGCAAATTTTTCGACGAATATATTTAGTGGTGATCAATTATTCCGGCCAGAAGAGTCGACTGAAGCGCAATTTCCACTGAACTTATGTACTTTTATCATTTATAATTGTGGTAGTTTGCTTATGGCTTGGACGATTAAGTGGATTGGTGTCTTCGTATATTACTTTTTTAATTTAAAGACAAATACGCCTATTATGAGATTTATTTTTGCAAAAATAACATTTTATGACATTTTTTGCAATTTTCACCTAGTTTTACATTTAAGACTAAATTTTCAAGAGCGATATGTCGATAAAATAGCGTAGAATGATAGAGTTCTTTTGACGTAACGATGCAATGAAAGTTTTTCTCTGAAACTTACTCGAAAATGAGAAACGAACATTTTATTTAATGTGGAACATCCACTATGGGAACACGTCCTCGTACTGACAGTTTCCCGGGCCCTTTAACACTCCTAACAGCCTACACGAAGTAACACAGCGGGAAGTAAATTATGAAAATTATTTCTATATATTGTGAAACCCCCGTAAATTTTACTCCAATTTCCATTACGGAGCAATGAATATATCGGAGAGAAAATATTTAACAAATCTTTTACTTATTTCAATGTAGCAATAGTAATATAGTTAATAGTTGCATGATAGTGAGTTTGACAGTTTAACGTTCACATGGCATGGAGTCACCTTCTGCCTCAAACCCTTAGGGTCCCGCGCAGGGTACTACGCAGACGTAATAATAAGGAAAATTTCGTTGAAAATGAGAAAAATATGGTCAAAAACTGGCTTGCAGGGTACAGCGTCGATGTAATGTAGTGGGAATGCATGTATTATATAGGTTGGTTCCGCTGGTACGTACGCTGGTAGTGGAAACGGGGACTTAGACGGATGTGGGGCGGCAGGGGAAGGCGTCTTGCTCTCCCTACCACCACTCCCTCGGACGGCATGACTAATGAGCGCATGCGCAAATGAGCGCATGCGCCCTGGCTCGCCCAATTGAATCGACGTAATGTAATTATGCCGCCGACCCGTCTGGGCGCGAAACTTCCCAACCCCCTCAGGTGTAAGAGTGGAGGGGATGTCGACTGCGAAACGAGAAAGCGTTCAAGTCCCATACTGCCCTTGCGCATCTCTCACCAACGAAACGTAAAGCCTTTGTATCGGCGTGGGTGCGGGTGAATGAATATTCATGGCAGCGCTGTTGAATTCCTCCCTCGCCCAGAGAAAACGGATTACGTATTTTACGAGCGCGCTGGGCCGGCGTTGAGGGGCCCCCAATTATGAGGATCCGGCTGGCCGTTATTCAATGACCGCTTGATGAATGAACCGACTCTTTTTGTTTCCGATTCCCTCCCCTGAGCAGTCTTATCGATCTGGGATCGGCGGACGAATATTTTTAAATCGTCGGACGGGGAATCTCTCGGAAGAGGAAAGCTAGTTTAAAGAAGTATTACGCGTATCTTTGGGGGGTCCGGGCACCACTCCACCACGCTGACCCCTGCGTGGTGGTGGACGGCGGGGGGAGTCGCGGAGGTGAGTAGGTGGGCACGCGACCGCGGGAGCAGTCCATGCCAGGGGTCAGCGGTCTAGTTTGACGGGTGGGAGTGCTCAAATGAAAGATAATCGCCGTTCAGATCGATGGTTTCTTATCATTTCGTGAATTAACGGTTCATTCTTAGAGCAATAATGGCTCTGGACAATCAATTCATCTACTTCAATTCTACGTTCATGGATCCTTCCAACCATTTCGATGCTTTCCATGGATATCCCCCATGGAGAACATCTACTTAGTGGAGACATATCACGAAAATTAAAGAGTTAAGTGGATAACATTTTTTTGCAATGAAAGAGGTGTGATCTTTTTCTACATAAATGAGGCAAAATTCATTGAAGTTTACAATGGATGGCATCTCGCTCAAACCTGCGTAATAGCAACGGAATGTGGTTAGAAAGTAAGGTAGGTGGTTACACCAAACTAATAGATACCTAATCGCGTCCCCATTTCATTAACATAGATTCACGACTTTTAAAATACAAATTGCAATATAAGCAAGTGATCCTCATTGACGCTTTTCGTTCACGAGATATCTCATTCAACGTGAAGACATGCTTTCCGAGAGCGAGGCCCACGCGGTGCTCTGTGAATCACTGTAATCTTTAGTGTGTGGCAATGAAAGTGGTAAAGGAATGGTCAGGGTAGGCGGAGACGACAGCTGAGGTCATTCCCACCGATGGCGATAGATGGGATGTTTGGAGGTGGATGTGGGATGGATTCTGTAGAAGAGTTGGAAGAGGGCAAGGATGCCCAGTGCCCGAATCAGTATAACGCTTCCAGGACCATTAAGGAAACTAGGGATCCACTAGTTACCTAATCAATCGTCACTCAATATGGCATCGATTTAAATAGCCCTCGTGTATGTCACTCAAGCGCAGTGCCATGATATCAGTTAGATATTACATCTACCAAAGATGACTTCCTTTCAATTGATATTGAATATCCAATATTAGTTAAGTTAGATATTTGTTATACGTAGTTTTAATATTTATCCCTATGCGTATGACATTTCTGGGAATTTTTCATGGGTTAGGTACCTAGGGCTGCCGAAATACTGAAGAGAAAAAAATCCAACCAGGACTCGGAATTACCATCTGCACATCTATTTAGGAACTTAAGCTGAATATAGATGCAATTTAAACTGGTAAGAGCGGCATTTACAACATATATTTATAAGCTTTTTATGAACTTAACAGATGAACCAATATTATTTCATAATTAAATTCATAAATCTATAAGCCGCTTAGATACACACACGATATAGCAGAAGGATGCCTCCTTCTAAGCCACTGGAAAGTCTCTCGAATCATCTACGAACGAAGCGATAACAATTTTTCAAGAAGGCAAGAGTCATGCCAAAAATATTCCCAGTTCAAATAGATTGGTTAACGATCGGTATCACTTCGGCTTGTAACAATATCGTTACGTTACGTAAGTACTTACAGCTCGATACACAGCACATCGCAACATCGGAATGAGCGCGCGCAGCATCATGAGAGGAGGGGCAGACGACCTCTCTCCCCGCCTTGCCCCCACTCGAAAGTTTGACGCCCCCCCTCCCGAAGAGTAAGTGCCCTCCCCTCCCGAAGGGGAAGAGCCCTCCCCTCTCGGAGGGGAAGTGCCCTCCCCTCCCGAAGGGGAGGGGCCCGAGACACGATGTGAGTGGCAGGAGGGGACAGGGGAGGGTGGAGGGGATGCGGTTGCTGGGAGGGTGAGCGGGTGCGTGTTTGGACGAAGCCAGGGGTTGCGAGGGGGTAATGCCTACAGGTGTACTTAAGTAGGGTGTACTTTAAGTGCAGTATTTAAATGGAGGCGAGCGTCTACACACCGATATTATATTCACCTCAGCGCTTCCTAGTGTTTATGGAAAGAAATTCGCATCGCGCAAAAAGTGTGTCCAAGAAATAACTGATGGCCTTTCTAGACTCTAATAACCCCATAAACAAATGTAAAAGAAGAGCAACACTTGCAAAATTACTTAACTCCTCATATAAAAGATGTAAACACACGCATGATTATCGAAACTCCTCAACCTATCGGTGACGAGACTTCGACCACCTCGATCAAGCATCGACGGTGCACTATCAACATCGTCCAAGTCATCCAAGTCCACTTAAATAGGGGTTCCCAGGTCCACTTAGGTGGACTCGTTACTTAAATGGTGAGAGGGCGTCAACACGGTGTACTTAAGTGAAAGGTGCACTTAAGTGTATATTTAGGTGGTCAGTATAGATGCGGAGGGGAGGAGGATAAGGACACATTAATCCGGCGGAAAACGGTAAGATATTTCGACAGGTTGCATGGTAATTTGGAGGTAATACTAGTTCTCCCCATAAAGGATAGGTAGGTAAAATGATAATAGTGGTGGTCGATTTAAAGGGACGAAGGTATGGGTGGAGATAAACCCGGCTCCGGAATCTCATTTTAGAGACTGAGGCATAAATTGAGTCGACACTACGTGCCTATGATATGGTCCGGCGATACTCTATCTAAAACTGATGTGTATTCCTCATCGAAATGCTCAGTTTTGCTTGCGCCTATGGGTTTTTCGTTTCTAAAAGAGAGAGGAATGGGAATAAGGTGCAAATTGATATGAACAAATGATGTAATTTGATAAATTTCATGTCCGTAATAGCTGTAAAAAGAATTTAGCCGTCAGTTGCCTCCCATAATCACAAAAAAGAATATTTTCACTTGGACTGAGCATAATGTCTAGCGATGACTCCAGTTCTCAGAGCTGCATGATATCATTTATCAGTAAAACTGACAACTATACAAGATTAAACAGCTTTAGAAGGAACATACAACCTATTATCTACTCGTATTAAAATATAGTGGGTACCTATGCAATATTTTGTGCCAAAAAGTTACGAGTGAGCGCACGCAATTAAAATCATTTGGAGATACCTAATTTAGAACAGTTCGGAGTAATTGGTCTGGGGTTGGGATGTGCAATGAAAAATTACGTTGGAGAACTGCTTGAAATACTGCTCGAATGCACGTACGAGAAATGGGAAAATATGACCTCCTTTAATACCTAGCACACATTCTCGCAATTTTTACGCGTGCCTCATGTGAAACGCAAAACAAGGAAATGGAAATTACGAAGGATCGATAACACCCTTTCTTCCTTGAGATAGCAACCCACTGAGACCAAAGTGCGACAATTGACCCACCCTTCTATTTCGCTCTTCTCTAGCATTAACACGCAAGTCCAGATTCTACAAAGACTACAATCATTTCCACGTCTTCGTCTACGCTCCACCCTGGGGGTTGCAAGGGAGTGCGGAGGGCACTATGTACACACGATTTTTGAGGACACTATGCATGACAGGGATGGATGTAGGATAAAGGAAATGGGAGAGGAAGGGATGATTAGTGAGGTGCGTTTTGGTGAATTATCACCGCGATCTGTTTTCGCTGTAGTCGCGAATAGGGCGCTGTAAAATATATGTGTTTTTTTAATTCTCTTGCTTGGGTACTTGGGTAAGGCGACGAGCGGCTGAGGTCACTTGCGCCATTGAGGAGTGGTGGTTTGGTTTGCTAGTGGATGGTTATGGAGAATGGAGGAAGGGTGGAGAGAAACCTAGCGTTGGCATTAGCCTGCAATTTGAAGTGCTCAACACAAAGCAAACAAGTAGGGAACGGGATTCTCATACAAAATATCAGCTGCCGCCGTCTATTCTATAATCTACGGTGCATGTTTTCCTGAGTCCATGGAGTCAGGTGAGCCCATTGATGGGCCAACTTGATTGCCGATTTCAATATTCATCCCGCTGAGGGCTTAAGAGCATGGCAGGGGGTGTGGGGTGGCGAAGGGACTTGAGGGGAGGAGGAGGGGGGTGCGGTCACGGTGGTCCGACCCTTCCAGGAAAGGAGACCTGCCCTAATGACGCTCCCGTTGAGGGACACGCGCTAAGTTGGGGAGGGGGGAGAAGGAAAGGGTCTCCCACTTCCCCCCAAATTCCCGACGCTCTCTGCCCTTGAGGAATAGCTTCATTAGTTGGCCCCGCCTCATGATTGGGGGGCCTGGGCGAGAATGACATGGATAAGTGACTACTACCTGAGCTAGTAGGCCTTCCCGTCGATTGAGACGAGGGGCATCAAACAGATCCCTACTACCCCACTCTGCTCCCCCCGTTTCCGCAACTTATACGCAGGTAACTCGTACGCTGATAGATGGTCACGTGAACGCATGTGAGCTATAACCCTAGTTTCACCACGATAAGTTAGTTGGAGAGAGGTTTTTCTCTAGTCATTTTACAGGCCCTATTCGAAATTTATTTTTTAATTTAAGCAACTGTGAGAAGCAAACAGAAAGAAGTAAATATAGTAATATTAATGATTCGATAACTTCTTTTCATTTCACAGTTATTCTAAGTAATTAACTTGATATACATTCTACGCAATTAACTAAATGTTCTTGGAGTTGGTTTATTTGTTTCGCGACGAAGAAGTAAAAATGCCTTTGTAATCTAAGGATTTTCTTGCGATATTGTAAAAATTGTTACAGTTAATAGTTAATTTATTTTTTTAATAGTTGAAAAGACATACAAACTACTCACATTTAGATTTCTGACGCTATCTACTGGTCAGTAAGTACTCATTATTCAAATAAAGTATCTCCGAAGGGCATAACCGTACCTTATCCCATGGAAAATGGCTTGTATTTTATAGCAAATACCCAGAAAAGTAACGCAGTGACTGATATTGTGATATCATTGGAAATATGAGATCATTTTCATAAAATTGAGTCTAAATGCATTAAATTTTATGTGAAGTTATATCTTGCTGAAACTACTGTAATTCACAAATATTGCCGCTTGTCACTACACCCAATTACTTCGGTCATTTTTACAAACTGTTCATCAGCTTTTACCATATTTGATGTGTTTATAGCTTGCTAATCCTAGTTCTGTAAACTTTTGAACAAAAAAGGATAACAAGTAACCAAATAAAGAATATTTAAAAATACAGTATATATTTTCAACAAAAACACTAAAAAATTATAGTGACACCCTATAAATTTTTTGTGAAATATTATCCTACGTGAGGTAAAAAGATCAGCATATTATCCTTGCAATATGGACTTGGTTTCATTATTGGTTAATTACCAACAAAAAATTTGGAAAAGTTTTTTAAAACAGAGACAGTGTTACTATTTCTATATTATTTCCCTGAAATACAAATTCCTAGGTATAATACACAAGTCTTTTTTGATACATGTTCTTTTTGCCAGATTCATCGCTAATTAAATGCATCGCCCCAACAAAAATGCAATGGTTCCTTGCTTTTATTGATGTTACATATAATTTCTTGAAGGTCTGTAGAAAGGAACAGAATAATGGGCGTCACGTCTGAAGGAAATGGGCTTCAGATAATTTTATACCAAATAACTAGTGCGTATGTTTTGATATTTTAAGTTATATTTACATTTTTGGCCAAACCTTCTGCTGTTAACCACTCATCTGGGTATTTAAATTCTCGGTTTCCTACCCGTGGTGGGTATTTAATTTAGAATCGAGGCGTATTTTTACCTTTTTTTAATGGGAAGTTTTAAGCGGACAAAATAATTTCTAGTTCATAAAATTTAGCCAATTTTTTGACCGATAACTGAACAACAATGAAGTAATGTTATAATTAATATTAATGAATTACAAAAATTATTAATATAAATTATTAAAAATATGTAAATATTTATGTAAAATGATATAATCTTCGACAATATGATATAAATCCATTGTATATTAACTTGTATAGTTCATATTTGATAAACTAATAATGATTAATATAGTTTGAAGGAGTAACATTTTAGTAATGCCATAAATTGTTGCTGGCTAATTTTCAATTTTAACATATTCAACGATAATATGCAGGAATTTGTAATAATTTCAAAATGGATGTATGGAATTGGTAAAGACATCAATTAAGATTTATTATGATTAAAGAGAGTATTTATTAATTTAAAAAATTAATAACAATTAAAAATTGTTTATTTATAATTTATCACCAAGAGTTTTTACTCTATGCTATATTTTTTATTAGAAAAAATGTTTTCATTTTCAGCGAGAGTGCTCAAGAGGGGCTGTTCCACTGAAGGGCTTTTCCGGGAGTAATATATACATATAAATTCAATTTTTAGAATATTATGACCATTAACGATAAAAAGGCTAGGCATTTCCTTTACCTAGTTGTGACACCCTTCAGCCCATGGCTTCCGCCTCTAATAACCTCTTTAAATTAAAGGGCTCTGCGTCGTTTATTGACATTATTTCAACCTTTGGGGGTTCGGACTTAATAATCCGAGCTTAATTTCAAGGTATCTTACGAGACAAAAAAACAAACTTTTCGACGAGCGGAAATAAAAGCGTTTCATATGTTAATGCTGAGTATCGGTTTTTGGCTTTAATAGCCCAGCATAGGTAAATATTTTCTCCGATAAAATATACTCAAGATATTTTTTCAACGATGATATTTCAATATGGTTTTAATTGAATGACCTTCTTCATTAACAATACCTGGAAACATACTCTGCCACAGACAAAAATTCGTTTCATTTGCGCAGTTAAGACTATAACACGCGAGACAAGAACGCCGAAATGAAGCGTGACGATTGGCGACCCAACGGATTGGATATTTCGGGGAAGACACCGTTCTTGGTTCCGCGATATGCTAGTGAAGAGGGGAGCTGCACGCCCTCAATGCCTGCTGGTGACAGCACCAGAGGTCTCAATGCAAATGTGCGAATTAAAAGTTAATGAATTCCACTCCTTTGTTAGTGTGCAAATGGCCCTAGCCGTCAAAGCACCCAAACCTAACACTACTACTACCCTTTGTTAGTATTGTTTATAAAATACCAGATTTCCATTATGATAAAACTTAGCTAATGGGAAACAATATAGAGTTACAAATAATTCATCGTGCATATTTATAATGAACAGCTATCACCGCCGTAGATGCCAACTTCAACGCATTTGCATTGACTTAACGCATTTTGACCTACATTATTTCGAACGCATGCTAATAGTTTAAAAAAATTATGAAATGGGCAAATGCCATTATTTTATTAGACATTATACACTCATGTATTCTTGTTTCCTACAAGGGAATACTAACACTTAACTAAGTATAATGGATGAAATAAGATTTACTCTCGAAATTTTAAGAGAAATGTGGGAGAGGAATCATAATGTACGAAACATGCTCATGACACAAATTGAACACGTTGTTGAGAGATGAAGTAATATCGAAACAAATATGCTGGTCGAAAAGGGAAATCAAAGAAAATAATGAATAGCTGAATAGGTAGCTACTATAAATCTTCAAATTTATGCTCTAGAATTTCATGATAGACCATAAAAATAAATAGAAAATAAAAATATGAAATAACTTACCGAACTATCGCCAACTACTCGTCACTTCAATGGAGGTCATTTCTGGGTGCAATGGATTCATATTAATGTCTCTTCCAATAACTGATAAAACCCCGGCTGAAGTTCACTTTGAATTAGCATGGCTCGGTGATGTAAACAGGCTAACACACATGATTGGTAATGTGGAGATTTGAGTTCGAATACCGGCCCAGTAATTTTTTTTCATTGCGATTTTCACCCTCTTTGGTGCATGTTAACTGAAAATAAAGAAAATAATGAATTTCTGAATAGATATATATTCTAAAACAACACTTTAAGCTCTCATTTTTCACTGTAAACCATATATATAGAAAATAAAAATATTAAAAAGCTTACCAACTATCGCCGTCTGCTTATGACATCATTGGAGATGATCTATTCATTATATCTATCTCTTATTCTTCCTCTTCATCTTAATATTAATCACATAACGATCTCTTCTTTCATTTTAATTTCCTTTCCAATTACAGGAAAATCCTGGTGTAAGAAAGTACCTTAACAAGGCTTGGGGGTGTAAACTGGTCAACACACATGACCGGTAATTGGAAGATTCTGTTTCGAATACTAGTCCAGTGAAATGATTTTTTCATTACGAATTTCACCCTTTTTGGTGCATATTAACTGAAAATAAAGAAAATAATGAATAGTTGAATAGATATATACTAAAAAAAATACTATTAAGGTCAAATTATTCAAGTTAAAATATAAAAATAAATAGTAAAAAAATATTAAAAAGCTTACCAACTATCGCAATCTGCTCATAACATCAATGGAGATAGTCTATTCATTATATCTATCTCTTATTCTTCCTCTTCATCTTAATATTAATCACCTAACGATCTCTTCTTTCATTGAAATTTCTCTTCCAATTAATACAAAATCCTGGTGTAAGAAAGTACCTTAACAAGGCTTGGGGGAGTAAACTGGTCAACACACATGACCGGTAATTGGAAGATTCTGTTTCGAATACCAGTCCAGTGAAATGATTTTTTCATTACTAATTTCACCCTTTTTTGTGCATATTAACTGAAAATAAAGAAAATAATGAATTTCTGAACACATATATATTCTAAAACAACACTTTATGCTCTCATTTTTCACTGTAAACCATATAAATAGAAAATAAAAATATTACAAAGCTTACCAACTATCGCCGTCTGCTTATGACATCATTGGAGATGATCTCTTCATTATATCTATCTCTTATTCTTCCTCTTCATCTTAACATTAATCACATAACGATCTCTTCTTTCATTTTAATTTCCTTTCCAATTACAGGAAAATCCTGGTGTAAGAAAGTACCTTAACAAGGCTTGGGGGTGTAAACTGGTCAACACACATGACCGGTAATTGGAAGATTCTGCTTCGAATACCAGTCCAGTAAAATGATTTTTTCATTACTAATTTCACCCTTTTTGGTGCATATTAACTGAAAATAATGAATTTCTGAACAGATATATATTCTAAAACAACACTTTATGCTCTCATTTTTCACTGTAAACCATATGAATAGAAAATAAAAATATTACAAAGCTTACCAACTATCGCCGTCTGCTTATGACATCATTGGAGATGATCTCTTCATTATATCTATCTCTTATTCTTCCTCTTCATCTTAACATTAATCACATAACGATCTCTTCTTTCATTTTAATTTCCTTTCCAATTACAGGAAAATCCTGGTGTAAGAAAGTACCTTAACAAGGCTTGGGGGTGTAAACTGGTCAACACACATGACCGGTAATTGGAAGATTCTGCTTCGAATACCAGTCCAGTAAAATGATTTTTTCATTACTAATTTCACCCTTTTTGGTGCATATTAACTGAAAATAATGAATTTCTGAACAGATATATATTCTAAAACAACACTTTATGCTCTCATTTTTCACTGTAAACCATATGAATAGAAAATAAAAATATTACAAAGCTTACCAACTATCGCCGTCTGCTTATGACATCATTGGAGATGATCTCTTCATTATATCTATCTCTTATTCTTCCTCTTCATCTTAACATTAATCACATAACGATCTCTTCTTTCATTTTAATTTCCTTTCCAATTACAGGAAAATCCTGGTGTAAGAAAGTACCTTAACAAGGCTTGGGGGTGTAAACTGGTCAACACACATGACCGGTAATTGGAAGATTCTGCTTCGAATACCAGTCCAGTAAAATGATTTTTTCATTACTAATTTCACCCTTTTTGGTGCATATTAACTGAAAATAATGAATTTCTGAACAGGTATATATTCTAAAACAACACTTTATGCTCTCATTTTTCACTGTAAACCATATAAATAGAAAATAAAAATATTACAAAGCTTACCAACTATCGCCGTCTGCTTATGACATCATTGGAGATGATCTCTTCATTATATCTATCTCCTATTCTTTCTCTTCATCTTTATATTAATCACACAACGATTTCTTCTTTCATTTTAATTTCCTTTCCAATTACAGGAAAATCCTGGTGTAAGAAAGTACCTTAACAAGGCTTGGGGGAGTAAACTGATCAACACACATGACCGGTAATTGGAAGATTCTGTTTCGAATACCAGTCCAGTGAAATGATTTTTTCATTACGAATTTCACCCTTTTTGGTGCATATTTCCTGAAAATAAAGAAAATAATGAATAGGTGAATAGATATATACTAAAAAAAATACTATTAAGGTCAAATTATTTAAGTTAAAATATAAAAATAAATAGTAAAAAAATATTAAAAAGCTTACCAACTATCGCAATCTGCTCATAACATCAATGGAGATAGTCTCTTCATTTTATCTACCTCTCTTTCATTCTATTCATTTTAATATTAATCACTTGTTGACTTCTTTCATTTTAATGTCTCTATTAATCGTTGCAAAACCCCGGCTGGAATTCGCCATAAGTTACGGTGGCTTGGCGGATTAAATTGGCTTACGCACATGTCCCACAACTGGGAGATCCGGGTTCAAAATCCGGTCTAGTGAAATCATTTTTTCATCGTGAATTTCACTCTCTTTGGGACAAATTAACTGAAATAGAGAAAATATAGAAGGGCTGAATAGATATATATTCTAAAACAACACATTTATCATCTAAAATTTCACGATACATGATAAAAATAATTCGAACGAAAGTTATTGAAAAAATTACCAAACTATCACCCTCTGCATGACACGTCAGAGGATATCATCCCTGGGTGCAGCATATCCATCTCAATGTCTCTTTAAATCTCTGCAGATCCAAAAAAAAAATCACCTTGACCAAAGATGGCTTACTGGTGTACACTAGCTATCACTTGTAACCGGCAATTGAGAGATCCAGATTCGAATTCCAGTCCAGTGAAATGAATTTTACACGGCGACCTTAAACCTATTTTGTAAATATTAATTGAAAATAACTTAAATTGGAAAAATAATATCATAAATCTACAATTTCATGCTTAAGGTTGTCCAGTAGGACGACAAAAATAAATAGAAAATAAAAATATTGAATAAACGTACCAAAGGATTGTTGTCGGCTCGTCACGTCAAACAAGGTCACCCCTTGGCGCAGCGGATGCAGAATAATGTCTTTTACAAACACTGCAAATCCTCCGCTGACAACCCAACTTGACCTAAGATGGCTTATTGTTTTTAGTTTCCACTATCTATCACTTTTAACCAGCAACTGAGAGATCCGGGTTCGGATTACGGTTTAGTAAAATGATATTTACATGGCAAAATTCACCCAATTTTTTATATTAATTGAAAATTATGAATAACTGAAAGAAAATATCATAAATTTACAAATTCATACTTATGATTGTGAAGTAGGACGATAAAAATAAATATAAAGTAAAAATATTGATTCAAGGTACCAAACCATTGCTGTCTGCCCATCACGTCAAACAAGGCCACCTACACATAAAGTGGCCTCGTGCTGGTCTCCTATACTTGGCAATTGAGAGATCCGGTTTCGAACTTCGGTACAGTGAAATGAATTTCACACGGAGAAGGTCACCCTTTTTAGTGCAAATTATTTGAAAATAATGAAAAACTGAAAAGTCTGAAATAAGAATAAGAAAAAACTGAAAATAAAAAAATGAAAGTAAGTATACTATTTCATGATTGAGAATATCAAGTAGCAGATTAAAATAAATAGAGGAGAAAAATAATGATTTAACATACCAAACCATTTCTGTTTGCTCCTCACGTCAAACAAGGTCACCCCTTAGTGCAGCGGATTCATCATTATGTCTCTTTCATTCACTGGAAATCCACCACTGTAATAAATCTTGTCCTAATATTGCTAATATTGCTAACATTGCTATTAAAAACGTTTTTAGTAGTTCATTATGAACACATAATTTCCCTAATTGCATTCCGAAATGAAGATCTAGTTCAATAAAAATAACTAAAAGCAATCCACATCGCTGCTATCGATCGCCACATTCAATATCACTCCTATAATAATTGAAACACAAATAAATGTCATCCGCATCACTTCAATCAATCGCCACATTACATATCACTCCTATCACTCCCTATAATGTCTCTTTTAATTCCGATAAGTACAAGAGCAGTCACTTACCTCGTTTTGTCCCATGAAAAGGTGTCGGACATCTATTCCCTGGTTATCGAGAAGAACAAATGAGCTCTCGATGCATCTACGTATAACGTTGCACTCCAATTGCGGTTAACAGCTTGATGATGACAATTGACTGACGTCACCACAAACATTGACTCCATTTCCAACGCTTATAAGCATTCAAAGAAAATGTCATCCAATTTTTCCTGTGAAAAAGTGAAACACAAAATAACGATAACTATCGCCCTGTAATTAAATCAATTAAAAATATATTATTCTATGACTATTTCCTAGAAAACTTAAACTACAGTAAATTAAAATACACAAGTGTCATGCACTGATATGAAAGAAATATTTCAACCGCTCTAACAATGAAAAATTGAAATACAATTACATGTAAATTTTCTTCCGAGAAATAAATCGATTAAGCATTTCTATTTCACTATAACCATATCTTGGAAAACTCAGACATCGATTGATTGAGATACACAAGAATAACGTACTGGATATTGTGTTAATTTACCTATGCAAATTTCTAAATCAACTTATGTTCACCGTTATCAAACCAGAAGTATTTGAACACTAATTTGTCACTTTCTTCATTTGGCTACCACCATCACAAGCAATTTTATTTCTATCATTTTTGACACTTTCAAGGGCACTACACTTGCGTATAAATTTTGGTTACTCAGATCACTTGCGAAATTAAATTTATATTTTATTTATGAATAATTTTTGCGTTGAATATTTTGTTTATCTGATCACTTCCGAAAATAAATCTATTCTTCAATAATTGAAACACAAATAAATGTCATCTGCATCACTTCAATCAATCGCCACATTACATATCACTCCTATCACTCCCTATAATGTCTCTTTTAACTCCTATAAGTACAAGAGCACTCATTTACCTCGTTTTGTCCTATGAAATGGTGGCGGACATCTATTCCCTGGTTATCGAGAAGAAAAAATGAGCTTTCGATGCTTCTACGCATAACGTGGATCTCCAATGGCGGTTAACAGCTTGATGATGACAAATGACTGACGCCACCACATACAACGACTCAATTTCCAACGTTTATAAGCATTTAAAAGAAAATATCATCCGATTTTTTCCTGTGAAAAAGTGAAACACAAAATAACGATAACTATCGTCCTGTAATTAAATCAATTACAAATATATTATTCTATGACTATTTCGTAGAAAACTTACACTACAGTAAATTAAAATACACAAGTGTCATGCACTGATATTCGCGATAATTAACCTATGCACTATTAAAAAAACTAACTTTATTTCACCTTTTTTTTCAAAAAAACTGATTGGCTCACCAATTTGCCACGTTCGTCACTCGGCAGCCACTATCACCAACATTTGAATCTCTAATATTTTCGACACGTTCACGAGCACTCAACTTTCGTAGAACATTTTGTTCATCTGATCACTTCCGGAAATATAGCTACTTTTTAATTATTTAAACAAACTTAAATGACATCTGCATCACTGAAATCAATTGCCACATTCCACATCACTGCTATCACTCCCTATAATTTGTCTAATAACTCGGAAAATTTCAAAGGAGCTTCACTTGCCCCATTTTTTCTTATGAAATGGCGGACGACATCTGATCCCTGGTAAGCGCGAAGAACAAATGAGCTCTCGATGCTTCTACACACAACGATGCCCTCTATTGGCGGTTCACAGTCTGATGCTGACACGTGACATACGTCACCATGGATACCAACTACTTCACCAACGCAATCATGCCTTTTTGAAACTGAAATCTTTTTTCACCATAATTGTATCTTGGAAAACTCAGACATCGATTGATTGAGATACACAAGACTAACGTACTGACTAATGTGTTAATTTACCTATGCAAATTTCTAAAACCTACTTATGCTCACCGTTATCAAACCAGAAGGATTTGAACACCATTTTTTCACTTTCGACAAAAAGCGACCTAATATTTTCTTATATTTTCGACACTTTCAATGGCACTTCACTTGCGTAGAACCTTTGGTTACCCCAATCACTGCCGGAATTACATATAATTTTAAATAACTGAAACACAACGAAGAGGCATCCGCACCACTGCTATCAATCACCACATTCAATATCACCATTATCACTCCCTATAATGTCACTAATAATTCCGACAAGTATAAGAGCACTCACTTACCTTATTTTGTCCAATGAAAAGGCGGCGGATATCTATTCTCTGGCAAGCGAGGTGATCAAATGAGCTCTTGATGCTTCTACGTATAACGTGGCGCTCTATTGGCGGTTCACAGTTTGGTACTGACATGTGACTAACGCCACCACGAACATTAACTCCTACACCAACGCCATCTTATTAACCGCTTTGACTGGATAGAATTGAAACAAAAATAAGCGTTAATTGTTGTTCTGAAATTAAATCAAAATTAATCTATTTTTCCATGGCATTTTCGTGGAAAACTCACTATACAGTTAATTGAATTACACAAGTGTCAAGCACTGACTACCGTGGTAATTTTCCTAAGCACCTTTTAAAAACACATTTTTATAAACTTTCATAAAGCAATCTGATTTTCTCACCAATTTTTCACTATCGTTTACAGGCGGCCACTATCGCGAACAATTTTATGTATAATATTTATGACGCGTGTAAGGGCACTTCACTGGCGTAGAAAATTTAATTCATCTGATCACTTTCGGAAATAAATCTATTTTTTAACTATTGAAACACACTAAAATGGTTTCCGAACCGCTGCTAGCAATCACCACATCCATTATCACTTTTAATACTCACTATCATTTCTCTAATAACTATGTCAAGTACAAGAGCACTCACTTGCCCAATCTTGTCTTCTGAAACGGTGGCGGACATCTTACCCCTGGTAAGTGAGAAGAACAAATCAGTTCTCGAAGCTTCTACGTATAACGTGGAACTCTATTGACTGTTCATAGTTTAATGATGCCACGTGACTGACGTCACCATGAATATTAACTCCAACACCAACGCTATTTTGCATTTGAAAAAAAATTCCAACCACTTCTGACTTGTCTTCCGGAAATTAATCTATTTCTTTTTCGTCATTTTGTAATATAACACGCTGAAACACCATTCGCATAGTACAATAAACAGGATAATTCAATATCACCACTTTCACTAACTGTAATATTGCTAGTGGCTTCGACTCAATAAAGAGCACTTCACTTCGCTGAATCTGTGTTTAGCGATGGCGGTGAGCTCCTAATTTCTAGGAGAGGAGAATGGCCACTGAACTCTCGGAAATTCTACGTATTAGAAAATTAATTTGTTTAGTTATTTAAAGTAAACTTCACAGCCATCTTGCTGTACCACAAAACGCAAATGTTTTTAAAGTTTGTCCTTATTTAGCTGAGAACTTTCTAACATCAATCTAGTTCATTTCACCACTTTAAACCAAACACTCCGTCTTGCACTTCGTCATTATGGTGTACATGCGGCCACTATCACAAATCCTAATAGCATTAACAACTTCGTCACATTAAAGAGTCCATCCATTGCGTGAAGTATTTCTTTCTCCTTATAACTTCCGCAAACGATTCTATTTCTTCGTCGTCAAATTTGGAATAAAAGGCACATAAATGCATTTGCTTCGATGATCGCGGCACGACCAATGCCACCACTAACACTCACTGAAATATCCCTAATAGATTCGACACATTGATGAGCAAGTCACAGCGCTACTTCTACCGTCTGCAATGGCGGCTGGCTTCTGACGCCGGGAAGACGCGGAGGGACACCTACCGAGCATTCGAACCTTATGCGCAAAACGATGCCCTCTTTCGGTGATTCACAGTTTCTGCTGGAGTGGGAAAAGGACGTGGCTTCACTGACGCGGTCACGTGATGAGAGAAAATTTCCACTTTTTTGCTGATAAGAACACGCAGCGGAGGCGTTGCTTGGTGGGGTGGAGACACCCTCCCTCCCTTCTAATCATTCCCTGGTAGCCCACACCACCCTCAGCGCGCGTAGCCGTTTAGTTAGACTCTCTTTTTTTTTCGTTTAGTACGCGTGTGGCAGCTTTTGCATGCGTGATAGTTTTAGGATTAAGTGGTTGTTAATTTTACCGGACGAAAGCGATTCCAACATTTTAAGGAATAAATGAACATTAGTCGCATGATTTTGCTTCCCTTTTTTATCCCCCGGTGTAGCTACCATCGTACTTGTTATATCTAAATGGGTATGTAAAACACCTTAGCAACCGTATTACTTCAAAATAGATAAAAGTATTATCGCATTGCGCATTTGGTGTATCTCGTTTCTGTCACTTACGTAAAACTTAGTTCGAAGTTTATAATTCATTTTTTATCGTTAATGGAATACCCGAGCTTCTACAACGCCCCCTTGAATTTTAGACACGCACAAACGTTCCTTTACTTTTATATTAATCGATTTTCCCCCGTGGGAAACCAAACATTTTTTTCTAAGCTGATAAATCTTGAATAATACTTCGGAAAGCAAATGTATAGCTACAAATGAGATTTGATATTAATTACGTGCTCATCGTGCATGACGAGCAACGTGATTCAGCACGTTGATATAATCTCTGGCCTAATCACTTATTAAACTACTCCTACTTATTGTGTTGGCCGAAGAATTAAAAAACTATTTATTCTCATATATTTCTAATATTGTGTAACTTAAATACATCATGAAAATGAATTCTGGATTATCACAAATATCCCCCCTTTGAGGACGGTATATATGCAGGCCAACTTTCACCGTTTGGCATTCGGACTTGATCTGAAGATGTGGCCTGCATTGGCTACGAAACCTCATCGTAAAGTTACACCGACGCAGCTTTGCCCGAAAAACACGGAGATACCATCACAAATATCAGTCTAGATGACATTTAAAGAATGCCGACGAAGCTTTAAAAAGTAGATTTTCTAGTAGCAATCATAGTTGGAAAATTTCAGTCCAGCTAAAAGAAGAGATAAATCAGACATATAACTAACAATTCTTTGTCGATGAAAACGTGGATGCGATTCTAGCGTGTTTCCGGGGTGAGGGCTTAGGAAACAAATTCTTTTGTGTTAAATGTTAGTTTTATTTTCCAGATTACTTCAGCGATGGCTATGCCTTAGCCTTGACGCCGTTGCAAAGCGCATGGACACATTCCTCTACTCGATAACGAAGGAAAAATGTGCTTGGCTCGGCCGAGATACCCGTTGGCCTGCTTGCCTTGTTCATTGTTCATTTCTCCGTGAAAGCTCGGCATTCTCCAACCATTACAGAAGACTGATGGGCAACGCTATTTTTGCTTCTTTCGGGTTATTATTAGCAATAAACAAATGGTTCCACTAAGATCTGGTATATTTAAACAAAGTAAAAATTTATCACTAACCATTATCGAACAATATTAACAAAATGTGTTAAATAAAATGCATTGTAAAACTTCTAACGATACGGTAACCGGGAACGGCCCTTAATCATTAAGTTGTTTCGTCGCCAAGTACTTCCAAAATGCATAGAGCTGAATTAATAGTTTATATTTTTATGGCTGCTATAAAAAAAACTCTGTTTGGTATAGAAAATAAATTAATGAAATAAACAGCGTAATTTTCCCTGCTAATATAAGATTCAATTCACGATGATGGAATTTAAGGAAACAATGACGGTTGTAATAGAAAGGGTTGGAAATACTACAATACATCCGATAAGTTTCCATTTTTTGCATATTCATGAAAAATATTCTACGGTAGAACGCAATAATAGGTTGGATCCAATATCCAATATCCAACCTATTGCAAGAATAGGTTGGATAAGAGATATAGCATTCTATTAGGACAAGAACGAAAGTAATTTGTTCATATTCGTGTATTTTGATGATAGTAAGAGTAAGAAAGCTTTGCACTCTCCAAATGTAAGCTTTGTAAACACCAATGTAAACTTTTAAACTAATACTATAGCCGCCTGTGTTCGAACCCCAATAATTACGGAAATCAAAACTGTTTTCTTGTGGACTTTCTATCCTGTGAAAACGCAACACGATGTACACACACGTCTGGATGAAACCGTTGCAGAAATGAAGAGGCGGACGGACTCAAGGAAAATTGTACGTGACAAAATATTAGCTACTTGCCTCACTACTTTCCAAGATATCAGCAAAAAAAGAAGCCGTTCTCCGTGATATATCGTAATCATTTTAGATAGTGGCACCTAAGGAAAATTATTTCTTTTAACTTGAAATTTTGACGCACAGATCGTATCAGAAATATCTTAAAATAAATATAAAATCAGTTAATTCTATCATCTCCTACCAAGTTCATATTAAATCCCAGGAAGTATAATGTCTCCGTAATCATAAGTTTTGAAAACATTACGCTATATTACTCGTGTTTTGTATGACAATTGTAGCATAAAATGTAGTGTATGTTGGTGGAAATTCATCCCCGGCCTTGCATTCTAAAGATGGCTTGCAAAGTACGACATTGATGTGGATGTTGAAGTAATTAAAAACGTCAAAATTTTATGAGATATCTTAAATAAGCAAATTGGTAGCTTTAAACGTTGATCATAGTTGCTCTACATACACTTTCGTAACTAATAGAATTTCCAAAAAAGTAATCAAATTTCAAGCAATAATAACTGATTACGATTGCTCAGAGATAAAAAGGCACCTAAAAAACCATGCTTAAATTAAGGATAGATGGTTAATACGGGAGGTAAAGGGTCATTTGGGGGTGAATGAAGAGAGAAGCTCGTCACTGGCATTAGTTTACACTCAACTAAAGGATCCAATCGGTACGATTAACGCTCCGTTGAAAATAAAATGAAAAAAAGTTTTGTTAAAATGTGAGAAAATTAGGATGAAATTAAAAATTGAAACATTAAGATTTTTAAAGTTATCATAATGTAAAACTTGTATTACGATCCTGTTATTGAGTAAACTGCGGAGTTCCAGACTTGCTCCGCTTGAATTGCTTCAACAAAAGAGAGCAGAAGTTGAAAGAAGTGACATAATTCCTGAGCAGGCATGGTTAAGATTGCGAAATATCCTAAGTGGAGCTTGTGCTCGTAATATTTTTCCTCTAAACACTAAAAAGAAACTCATTATCTCAAGTCACTTGGGGAGTTGATATCTAAGAACGTGCTTCAACGGT
Source organism: Pyrrhosoma nymphula (assembly GCA_963573305.1). Taxonomy (NCBI): domain Eukaryota; kingdom Metazoa; phylum Arthropoda; class Insecta; order Odonata; family Coenagrionidae; genus Pyrrhosoma; species Pyrrhosoma nymphula. Next base: position 94,210,328 of record OY754332.1, on the reverse strand, counting down.
TTCGTCTAATAACACTCCTTCTAAGGGACGGCATGCTACTAGGCTACGTTCTGATTTTAATTGCAAAGCAGTGTAATGGAAACTTTCATTTCACTTTTGGAAAAACTTATTTTTTACGCAAGAACGGTGTTTATAGGATGAAACGAAATGTTAAATCGTAATTAGAATAAATATGGTCATAAATAAGATACGACGCTTGCTGCATGAATTGCGAGACCAATCGTACGCCGAAGCTAGCTACCTCTCAGGCACGTAATTCCCCTCCATCCCTCTTCCTCCCTTCCTCAACCACTCCCCTCCCACCCACACTCCACCAAGCCCTCCCTCACTCCCCCATCTTTGTTTCGACGCTTGGAAGAAAGAGAGCCACCTGCGTCGGAACGTTCGTGAATGCCTCAACTCAAGTCTAGCGTGCATTCGGCCTCCATTTTTCATGCTTTGCGGACCCTCACTGAAGCCCCTTTCTCTTATCTCCCCTTGCTTCAGCCGGTAGAGATACGTAAAAAAAAGTCTAAATGGTTTTTTGCATGGGGGAGTTTGGAAACTCTGGAGAGGGGGAGGGAGGGTGAGAGGGAGAAATGTGGAGGGGAGGCGGGAGGGTGAGTAAAGGCATGTAGGAGGGGGGAGGGGCTCACTCTCCCTCCAGCTAAGACAGCGACCTGGAGGGGGGGGACTGAAGCTAACCGCATGGGGTAAGACATAACAAAATGGAGGCTTGATTAGGAGTTTCAAATTGCGGAATGATTTGGGCTTAACATTTCTGAAACGGTGCTATTCCCGAATAATGATAAAATAGTATATAAATTAACATATATATAAGAAGAGGGAAAATATTAGGAAAAGTACTAGATGATTGGCTAACAATTTAAAAACCCCATCATCATCTTAGCAAAAAAATACATATCTTGGTAAACACATTAGATACAGATAGAAATTTCACACTGTAGAGTAAAAATTGGTTACCTACTTTATTCCTGAGAAATAAACAATAAATATATGAAAGGGAACAGCAGTAAGAGTAAGTGGCAGAATTTGCACTAAAAAATTTAAATTCTATTTATTTATTTATTGAAGGTGTACTGTTATGGGGAGAAGAATAGGTTGATGAAAAAGTGGTAGATCATTGATAAAGACTTGAGAAATTCTCTAACCTCTGTAATAATTGAATAAACGTTTGGATTAAAATTATTCAAGTTAAAGAAGAATCAGAATGTTGGCTATAAATGAATGAACTAAATTTATTCCTGAGAAAAATAGTAAATAAACGAGTGAAGAGAGTAGTGGTAAATGGATTTTTTTAAGATAAAAGATTTGAAACCCCACAGTTTCCTGAATAATTGTATAATATTTGAAGAAAGAAGGCAGGTTAGGAAAACAGTAACATATCATTGTTAGAGACTTCAGAAACTCCCTCAACTTCTTATTAAAAGAAGCAATGTTCGACTGAAAATGATAAATGTAAAGGAAGGGCAAGACCGGTGACGAAAAATTAATTAACTACCTCAATCCCTGTGAAGTGAAATTAATATTCGAATGCAGAGGACTGCAATAGGAGTTAGTGGCATAATTAAATCTATAATAATGTTCATTCTTTTTTCCTGAACAAGTGTATGATATATGATGATAGAGTAAAGCTTGGAGGAAAGGGAGCATGCCATCTGTTAAGATCTCTCACAACTCCTTTATAAAATAAAAAATATTTGAGTAAAAATAATTAAAGCAAAGGGACGGGTTAGTCTTTAGCTAAAAACTAATAAGCTACCTAAATCCCTGTAACATGGAGTAAATATTAGTGAGAAGAGAAATGTAGTAGAGATAATTGGCATAGCTAAAGCAATGCCATTATAAATACCACTTTGTTTACTGAATAAGGGTAGAATATGTGTTGGGAGAGAGCAGGTCTTTGATGACCTGCTCTCATGCTCTCAGGAGAAGAGATAGCAGATCATTGGTTAAGACTTAAGAAATGCCAAAAATTGCTTACTGAAAGAAAATTTATTTTGGCAAAGACAGTAGATTTAAGTAGGAATGTCACTATGTAGGATAAAAATAAATAAACTTTAATCAAAAACAGTAGATTTGTGTGGTATGGTCTGAGATTTTGCTAATAAATTGTTCCCTAGCTATATTCCTGAAATTAGCAAAGTATTAGATTGAAGGGAACATCAGTAGCTTTGAAAGGCATATTCTTAACTAAATAATTGTAAAGCAATATGATTTCTGAATAATGGCATGATATTTGAGAAAAGACAAGAGATGGGGAGAAAAAGTGGTTAAGATATTGGAAATTTCATCAAATCCTTAACATTTGAACAAATATTATAGTATAGACAGATGATTTGTGTGAAACACACATATTATTACCATATTCATGAAAGTAGGGACATTTTCGACTAAAGATAACAGCTGTGTCAGTAAGTGGCATAATTTAACCTAACAAAACTGTCAATCCCTTAGAGTCCTGGAAAATTATATAATACTGGAAAAGAGAGATAAGTAGTGGGAAAAAGGTTGAAGATCATTTTATAAGACTTTGATAACTCCCTCACCTTCTAACTAAAAATTAATATTTGCATGAAGCTGATAGATGTAAAAAGAATGGTCAAATTTTTGGCTAAAACTTTATAAGTTACCGCATTTGCTTAAAAGTTGCATGGTTATTCAAATGAAAAGAAAATCAGTAGTAGTTAGTGCAAACATTTATCTTAAATTACAAACGCATCGTTTCCTAATTAAAAGAAAAATACTTGATGCAGAAGACAAGGTGTGGGGAAAGTGGCAGATCATTATTTAAGACTCTAGAGACTCCCTTAACTCCTAAAAAATTAATAAATACATTGTTTGAAGAATATATGTAGATGTAGAAGGAATTGTCACACCTTATAATGTATATGCATATATAAAAACGATCTGTATTCCATAAAATGATATATATGTGTATAAATTGAAAGGTAAACAAATTTTTGCATAAAGGGCGAAATATTAATTATAAACAATTTAAATTCCTTCATCAAGATTTTAGAAATTTCCTCAACTTCTAAAAATATTACATGACATGGAAAAGTGATAAGATGTGGGTGAAACAATCAGAATATGTACCCTACCTCTATTTCCTGAAAATTCAATAATTATTTGAAATAATAAGTAAAGGTCACAGATGCTAGAGGAAGTTAGATATGTTAGCTAAAAATTAATATCCCACCCCTATGTTGGCAAAATTGTATAAATATTCGAATAAAGGTAACAAAAGTGGGAGTAGGAAAAATTATTTAGTGAATAGTAGAATAATATAAACTTTCCATTCCATAAAAAAGGTATAATATTTGAGAGAAAAGTGTAGATCGATGGAATAGTGGCTAGTAAGGTCACTGGTTAAGGCACTTGTACATTGGCTGCATTTAAAAACTCCATATACATCTTAGTAAAAGAATGCTTATTTTGGTAAAAACAGAAGATAAAGACACAAATGTCACTCTGTAGAGTAAACATTTGTTACCTACTATAATTCCTGAGGGAAAAATAGATAGTAAGAACAGCAGAAGGAGAATGTGTCATAATTTGGGATAAAAAGTTTTAAATACTTGCCATCATTGGTAAAGAGTTTAAACATTCCCTAACCTCTTTTATAATTGATTGAATATTATACAAGTTCACTTGATGCCTACAAATAAACACAATTATATCAGCATCACTACTGCCTTATGTTCATAAATAAATAAATGTATTTTTGGAATATTTGAAGTGCAAACTCCATCTGCCCCTCGCCCTTGCGACTGAGTGTGAAGAAATACATTAACGTAAGGAGAGGCGAAGAATGAAGTTAGCAATTATAATGCTATAAACTCAGTTCTAAGCTTTAAAATAGAACCCTGTGTTGAAGTATCTATCAAAATTCAAATATAGAACCCTGTATTGAAGTATCTATCAAAATTCAAAAATAGAACCCTGCATTGAAGTATCTATCAAAATTCAAAAATAGAACATCATAATGATTTCCAACCAAATTCGCGCATATAATGATGACATATTGAGCAAGGCGTATTTGAAACCAATGAAATTAAAACAGAATTGGGAGATATCCACGATAGCAAAGATTAGAAAAATTACAACTCCGCAATCAATATTTTAAAAATAAGAGCATGGGAACTCAATAAAATGACGAGCAAAATATCAAATGTAAACCAGGGCACAACTTCTATTTTATCTGATGTACACGAATGATCATCGGAACAGTAGAAAAAAATTGTAATAACTCACCCAAATTTTGCACTCTGACCGTCGTGACCTCTGTCGTCGTCGCGTATTCCGAAGTCTCAGTGCAAAGTCGTGGCAAGTTGAGGCTTCGCACATCAGAACATGGGCGGGGACGAAGAACTTCATCCGAATTGAAGTGACGCGATGAGAACGCCGTACGAATTCTTCCTAATTCTTAGGAAGTGATGAAGTTGAAACCTTTAAAGATATTTAAGTAAAAATTACTTTCAACCGACAAAATTGATAACATTATTTTTTTAAACTCAATTATTTTCTCAAAGTTGTACTTACTTCACCCTAAAAATTTAAGACCTAAAATATTTATATTCCCTTGCTTTTGTCCATAATAGAAATATAATTGGCAAATTACGAAGCGGAAGCGTGATGGACGGAAGGAGCTTGGAGGCCTACTTTCATTTTCGCCACAAATGATTTCCACCTTGCATTTTAAATACTCCCTTGAAGTATATCAATTTTTCTGATCGCTCCCGTATTTTTTGCTAATTTCTGAATTAAACAAACTAAATGACATTCGCATCATAGATACCAATCAACAAAATTCACTATCACCAATTTCCGAGAATTGTAACTGAATTTAATCGAATATCCTTCTCTCTAAGCCTAATCAAACCTGTCTTCAGCAATGGTGGCGAACTTCTGAACCCTAAAAAGACGCTTACTAAGAATGAGTCCTCGAAGCTTCTACTAAAACGGGGCTCCCTATTGGCTGTTCACTATTTTCTGCGGACACGTGACAGACTTCACCACGCCCACCAACGCCGACACCAACGCCGCCACCAACGCCATCTTGCATTTGAAAATAAATATAAAAACACTACGGCGATGATAAATTGAAAAACAAATTTTTATAATTTGCGTCCAAACTTCTTTCAGTAAACAATAAGTTGTTCAATAATATACTTTTATAAGTGAAATTCCGTTTTCACTGAAATAAAATGCACAATGCATATATTCTAAACTAGAGCACTTTCAAAAACAATATCCTTTTATCCACCACTTTTAAAGAAACACGGAGATTTCCCCCCCACATTTTCGCATTCGCGTATGTGCGGCCACTGTCACAAACTCGAATAACTGTCCGCTCCAATTTATTTTCACTTTCCTGCTCACTTCCAAAAATTAATCTATATTTGTTTCGCCAACTTTTGGTTAAATCACACTGAAATGCAATTCACATCGCTGCCATCAATCGGCACAGTCAATATCACCGCTATCACTTACTGACATATCTTTTGTATATTCCTTAGGTTCAAGAGAACTTCATCACACTTGGTACCGTCTTCAGCAATGGCGGCGTCCTGGGGACGCGGCAGAATGGCGGAGTATCTATGCAACAAGTGGCCGCCCTGACACCACGAATGCACGATAAATTTCATCTGCTTCGTCGTCAGAAAAATGCAAAACAATTTAACTTCAATTTTCGTGCGAAACATTTTGATCCAAAATCACCAATTTTATCACTTTTCTGATCACTTTCGAAAAATTATATAGTTATTCTTCGCCAGTTTTTTAATAAAATATTTAGAAACACCACTGTGTTGGTATCAATCGACGCTATCACTTATTGCCGATGACTGTAACTGATCATCTCTAGTAGTTTCCACTCAAAATATAATCCCTTTATTCTGTCTTCAACAATGGCGGGGGTCCTGTGATCCTTTGGTGACGATGAGCGAGACTGAGATCTCGAAGCTTCTTCGCAAAACCACGCCCACTTTCGGCGGTTGGAAGTTTCCCGCGTGCATGAAGCACGCGTGCTTACCCAGACGCCGAAGAATTTTTTTTAACTGCTTCGCCGATAACGACACGAAGCGAGAGAACGGAGAGGCGGAGAAGGAAGCGAAGAAGGACACGGAGAAGGAGACACCCCCCCCCCTCCCTCCTTCGCACCCCTCCCACTGGGACCCTGGTAACGGCGTCCATATCTTCGTCTCGGTCGCAAAATCTTGACCTCCTTCCACCGTTCACATTTGCCCGATGAATGAGTTTTTAGTCTCCCCAATCTCCAGACGTAAACATAATACCTTATCACCCTGAGCCTTCTAGACGATTGCGTTGACAGCTCAATTTTCTCATTGGTGGCGAGAAATTTAATTAACTCCGCTCTTCTTTTCAGTTGTGTGGGTGTGTGTGGGTTGCACAGTCAGCATGTGATACTTCGAGGAGCGCAACAATGGTTATTTTTACCGACGTATCGCCACCGAAATAGTGTCGTTTCGCATACGCTTGTGCTGGTTTTCACAGTAATTCACGGATGTGCGAACAATCACGCTAATAACTTTATTTTTTATTTGACTAGAAATGTGATGCTTGGTAAAATTAATTCTTGCACACCTACGTGTTGGTTTTCAGGATGTAATCTATGTTTCACGTCGAAGAATTGACTGTTGATCAGTAAGCCCATGCTAAATCGATTCTTTATGTTTAATGAAATCTGCATTCTTTCTTGGAAAACCAAACGGTATTCACCCATGGTGTGGCATATTGAAGAATATCACGAACTTACTGGGTGGCATGGAGAAAATTAGCGGAGTAATTATTCTTTTCCCTGGGTTCATCATGAATAATCCTTGCCACACTTCGGACAATACTCAATGGAGCGTATTGTTACTACTGAATTAATAGTCACCAAACGATAGTAGAATGCATATTTTGGTCTCATTTTTAATGTTGTTTCTATTCAACACATGCATGTATTCTCATGGTTTAGTTTATTTCTCACCTTTTAATTTTTCCTTGACAGTACTTCAACTAAATAACACACAGCACGCCAAAATATAAATGACGTATGAATGTGATAAAAGAAACTATGATAGGAATACTGACATTCATTGGCACGAGCTTCGTACAACATGTGAGTAGTTCGGGAATGCAGAGGCTCTCGGTTTTGAAAAGGAGGAGGATCAGTGACGTTCCCTCATTGCCTGAAAAATCTGCTTTGCCTCATCTACGAAATTGCGTCTCGGGATCAAGCGACATCTTGGTAAGGCCTTTATCACCTCCTGTCCATTCTCTTAACAGCATGATAACATATGAAATAACGTGGCTTATCGTAGGTAATCGTACGTGCATATCAATCACGCTAATCCCTTTCGGCGTAGGCATAGCCAAAGAACATACATTCCGCTTTCAGGCCTATAAATCTGGCTCTCTTTTCGTAATTTCCCCCATAATAGCACATAACTATAATTTGTTGATCCAATCCGGTGTCCTCAATATGTATTGCCTAGTTCTCTAGCTCTGGCCCTCTCCGATATTGGGGCCCTGGGTAGCCGCCTCCTTTGCTTAGGCAGATGTTTTCCGCTGATTATACATCGCTACCAATCAGGCAGCATAAATTACGAGGCCAATTACGGAAAAATTGAAGCTATTGACCGTTTATCCAACGCGGACTGAACGAATGCTTTGAGTAGTGTTGTTACTCCATTGTACACTTTAACATTTTTTCTACATTAGGTCATTTTTTGGGGAATGGTGACCTCAGAACCAAAGCTTGAAGTTCTGTGTTAGCAATAATAACGGCGCACAGAATAGGCAAGTTCGCCAACTCGCATTCTTCGGATGATTCATGGACTTTTACGATCTCGACATTCCCAAGCTTTTTCGCTCACGCATTTCCCTTTCGGGGTAGAAAAAGTCGAAGAACTTTATTATTGCTGATTTGCCTAGAGAACTGACTCTCTTCATAGTTTCCTCCATAATTCCCTCTTCTTGAATACCTCCTTTCCTTATCTTACACTCACGCATTGCTTCATAAATGCTCTCCTACTTTTATGAACCCTAGTACATCTCCTCTTTAAAGGCTCTTCCACCACATTTACACGTGACATTCTAGGTCTTCTTCACCTTCCTCCCAATCATTCATTCAACTATCATGTTTATATTTCTTTATTCGGCTCCCATCCATTTTATAGACGTGGGCAAACGAACGAAGCCTTTCATATTTTCTTTTCCTGGAGCGCCCCACATAAATATTTTAATGACACACTTAATTCTCAAACCCTATTCATCCTAAATTTGCCGCAATCATTTAACTCAGCTTAGCATTGTAATTTTTCTTTATGTTTTTATTGCAGTTTTAATAGTTCATGCTTTCTAAGAAGGTCGTGCTAAATAAGTACTATTATCATTATAGCTCACGTGCCGATTACGCACTAATTTCTCTTGGAATACCACTCGCAACCGTTTGCTTTTTGAGTTTTGCACGCTTTCCCCATTCCTAGTTAAAAGTGGTTTTCCAACACCCCCACCTCTACCTCTCATCACGCCACCTCCCCACCACTCTCCTCTTCTCCGCTCTTCGACCATCTCCCCCGCCTCCCCAACCCTTTCTACTCCTTCGCCCTACCACCGCCATCCCATCCAACGACAACCCCCCCCCCCTTTCCCCCTCTCACTCTCCGCCAACCCAGCTCTGCCCGCTCCCCATCACCGCAAGAGCACCGCCCGGCGTCGTATCGTCTACCCCGCCCCCAACTCCCTCGGATGTGCAACCGTCCCCTTCTCAGTACCGCCGCCAGACCCTCGCGCGCATTCCAAACGGAACCCATTCTCCCCCCCCCCCACAGAGCAGCACCCTGTCTCCAGGATGACGCATTGTGGGAAATGGGGAGCAGTGCTTTCACTCGATCTCCTGAAAGCCTTTCCCACCGCCCAACGGCGGTTCAGTTCTCCCCTCAAACCCCCCCCCCCAGTACTTAAAACCCCTTCTTGGTGGTCCGAGGACCGAGAGTGCGAACCTTGGAAGACAAGCCATTTCCAGACAATTACGTGCTGAATTGCGAGCCGCCGCAGAGGCGTTTGGCAGGGGGGGGGGGTTAGGACATCGGCCACGAAAGGGGAGGAATAGGGAAAAATGGTGGGGAAAGGATAGAGGCGAGTTGTATATTAGCGATTCGTCTATGTATGTGTCACGCCTTTTTGTTTTAATCATTAATTGTGCGTGGAAAAAGGAATTTTTGTACCTGTAATTTCGGAAGAGTATTTCTCTTTTTTGTCGCTTTCATTAGGTCTAGAAATACATCTACTTACTATCATATGAGCCGACGCAGAGGAATGTGGCAGGGGGTGCTGGGACACTCGTCATGAATGGGGAGGGAATAGGGAAAAGGGGGGAGGCAAGGACAGAGGTGAATTGTATGTTAAGGATATGTCTTATGTTAATACACGCTGCTTTATTTTATTTATTATTGATGCGGGTGATGGAGGAATTTTTGCGCCGACCAGTTTGGCAGTGCATCCCTCGTATTTGCCGCTTCCATCTTTTCTAGGTATGTATCATGAGGTGAAAATTATATCGTCCGTGTCGTAGTGAAACTCGCTTGATCTGAAATTTTCATGTAATCTAAACCTAGTGTGTAGTCTCCCATAACTTTGCAATACCTTCTCTAACAGCAGTGCGACGAATTCGTTATAACTTTGGCTAAGTTTAATCACATTTGACTGTATGCGCACTTGATGCAATACGAATTTGGATCATCAAAGGAGAACTACAAATGGCTACGCTTTACATAATTCATTGAACTTTCATGTAAGAGTAGAATAAAGGAGTAGGTTTATTTTCCCCTCAGCCCACTGAGTAAATAATTTCAAAAATACTCTTGTCAATCCAATGTTTTATAGAATATCTCTATATCTCGTTTGCTAACCTTGACTTTCATCGTTGTCAGGTAAAAACTAAGCATATTGACATGAAGTCTAAACTATAATACAATTATGGTGTATTATACCACCAAACTTCTTCCTTTTAGAAAGATACAAACAATACTTGCCCTCAGAGCCAGCAGTAGATCGATTTATGTTTTAGTCTCCACGTAAGAGCAGATTTTTCCCCGGAACCGTCTTGCATAAACACCCATCGCGCCGATCCCTTCAGGGTATGTACATTAAAATTAGTTTAATTCTCGGTGTTAGACCTAGAAAACTTGTTTCAATTTCAACACATTTCTCCATACTGCTCTATCTATTCAAACTTCCTTTGATTTTGTCCCATCCATGCATTGATTGAAACACTCTCCTCTTCCTTAAGATATCTAATCTGTGTTTCCACTCTGGCGCATTTTCCGCCTTTTTCAAGAACCGTCTGTGGTAAAGAGATGTCAACTATGGTAAAGCTGATTATCTGGTTAATCTCAAAATCGGGTTATCCCTTTTTTATTCTTTTACACATCATGAATGGCAGGTAAATTCGCAGTTAATACGCAGTCATATTCTTATTTTGGCGGAAATTTTCCAAATACTCATTACAGCTACACAGAGGTTTCGGTTTGGTGACGCTGTAAGAAACATGCATCATTTTCCGACTGTCCGTTTTTGAGTTATTCGAACCGGTCATTGAGTGTGAAATAACCGTATGAAAAAATTTATTTCATAACAATTTTTGGAAAAATCTATTTCCTGCTTGCACCTGCCCACACATATTGGCAGCTAAATATGGCCACTATAAAAATGTTATCCCTCCTCGTTTTCTCACGGCATTCATTTTCCAAACGGAAGGCTTGTGAATTTTTGAGAACTAGATGTTTACTCTGTCCGTAGTAGCACAAAAATGAATGTTGACAGAGGAAAGTAACTGTACCTAATCATACTATTATAATCGAAATGAAAATCATTATTTTCAGTTTTTTTTTCTAATGAAACTCTTAATAGTCAAAAGTGAACTTAAAATCAATATTTATTTCCCTCGGTAGAACTCGTTACCAACACGAGTTAACTTTTCAATGGAAGAACGTCTCAGGTTTGAGATATTAAATACTCTAAATTAGTATGAGTATTATAGTAAAGTAGTATTTTAAGTAATTTAGTGGAAGAATAATCTTTGATAGTCGCGCTGACTCTTTATTATCTAGAAGCGAACGAAAATGGCTTCGGTCTCAAAGTCAGCCATTTTTACTATTCATTTTCTCTGTTGGGGTAGGTATTTGAAATATGCGGTGGTTAGATTATAAAGATATGAAATAGTGCAACATCCGATAAGAAATCATCCAGGTTTGAAATGCTGCGTGGTAGATACACCCCTCTCAGACAAGGTGAATATTAAATAATCTACGATAAAAACAGTAATGGATGCTACTAAAAAAATTGTTAAGCCAGTTAAAGCTCGCTGAATGACAGTTAATACAGTCAAGCTGTGAAAAGAATAACTGATCAATATGAGGGACTAAGCTACATTTCAATCTAGCACAATTGTCTGAAAAATGTTGTTTAGTTGAACTACTACATTTTTATGTATTGTGATGAAACCTATTTAGCCTACTTATACGCTATTTTGAAAACCCATTGCTTGAAAGGTTCAACAGGTCAACAAAGATTTTGAATCTCTGAACGTTTATCAATACACAGCGCTGAAAGACTAAATTTCTTACGAAATAGGGAATACAAAATATATCAATTTCTGCACAGTATACACACAGAGAAAAAAAGGAAATATTTAATAGAATTAATAATTGGATTAAAACAAAAATTGCTCGACAGTATCGTAACTTGGCATACATTCTGCTTGTTCTCTGTTGGTAGTGTAATTAAGGCTTTCAAAGAACCACAAACACCGAAGAGTTTATGTGTCTATCCAATACTTATGGTTTTCATTTACAACAGCATCAAAACATAAACATAATTCACCGGTCAGAAGAGCAGGACTCAGTACAATTTTATCATTAAGTTAATTTATTTAAAGGTTCAATTGGCAAAATTGCATAAAAGAACTTTGCAAAGAGGTATAAAGCTTATTCTTCTTTTTCCAAAGCTGAGGCTAAAAGTTTTCAGCCAATTCAACTCGATTAAGAACAAAATTAGGAATCACCTAGGTCAGTCTGATATGGGTTGCAGCAAGGTAATGAATTCTGCCATAATTTTAAGTTACCAGATACTGTAACAGCAGGAGCAAAGATACATAACTTGAGTTCGATGAAGTTGCTGACTATTTTGTAATACTGTACCATGACCTAGAATAAGTTTTGAAATTAGTCATGTCTACTACTTATTCTCTGTACTTTTCCTCTCTTTTACTGTTCATAACTTCCTCGAGTAAATATCCTTAATGGTATCTTTTAATATTAGTTGAATTTCAATTAACTCTAAGATTACAATTTTTTCTAGATTAACCTATAAATTGAAGAGGAAGTCTTTTTTTCTATCGGAATTTGGGCTTATTTCTAAGAGCTACTTGGGGGAATCTGGCTAAGCTTTTCTTCGAAAACAAGCGGAATCATGTGGGTAGATGTTGGAAACTCAGCTTCTTCTTTCCCTCTCTTATGAGTAGGTATCTCTCACCAAATTCGCCCCTGAATTTCTCGGTCTACCGATCCCTCTTGCGTTATTAACTCCACTATCATATCCCTGTTTATTTGCTCGACGCTCAACCATTATCTCAACACGGCCAAACCGACGAAGCACGCTCTTTTCATATTCATCTGTTACCAGAACTTCTATTCCACGTTCCTTCATCATCCACTCATTCCTAACCCTTTCCCTCCTACTTTTACCGCAAACACTCTGAGTGAGAGACTGAGATGACTCATACCCACTGAATTCAGCCTACACTTATGTTTACCCTGGCATACGCAAGTTTCAGCGCAATACAATGAAGTGGGGAGGAGTACACGTTTTTACAACGGACTCCGCTGATTTTGATAATCCCTTTCATTTTATAAATTACATTTCCATAAGCCAAGGCGGCTTATTTTCGTGTTTGCGGCGCGTGGAGCAATCCTGGACTCCCGAAGTTTTTGAAGCAATAATTAATTCGTACTTTTCACTCTGGTTTTATTTCAAAACGACCGGTTTCATTGCATAAGCCGATTACTACTATAAATCTGACGCATGCAATGATTTCCTTGAATATCCGTTAACCTTTTAAAATAATCGAGCATTTATGAGATGAAGAAGATTTAAGGTAGTTTGACCGAAAAATCACTTCACCTAGAGTTTGATAAATTTGACCTCATTAAAGAAAATAACTCATATTTCCAATAATATCAAGATATTAACCCTTTCTCAAACTGCTTTTCCAGCAATTTGCCTGAAAATACAAGATTTTTTACATGGGATAGATTACCGTTGTGCGCTCCAGAGGGAGAATATTGAAAATAATTAGGTAATTATAGCACCTAGATTTCGTCAAAAAACTAACGGTGGGCAGTTTGAATGTTTTCACAACCATTCATAAAAATAATCGATTATTTACCACAGTACTTTTTACAAAAATGAGTCGAGTTAGAGACACTTGTACATATAATTATTTAATTACTGAGAAGTTTGGTCATATATAACTATAGTTTTGCACCAATAATATTACAATATTTACTTCGCACTTCTTACAATTGCTGAAATTAATTTATAAAATTCGAATATGGTCTCCATTATGACTAGGGAAATATCTAACTCAAAACTACCTTAAGATACTCCATTAACTATGGATTGAGTGAAAACATTCTCGCTAAATCAGAGACTTCCGCAGCAGTTGGTGGGTGTTGTGCTTGTTTTCGAGTGTCCTGAGGATGCTATGCGATGAAACGGATCGTTTGAAAATAAAACCTTAGTGAAAATTACAAAGTTAATTTTGTTTCAGTTATGATGTATTTTCCCAAAGCTATGCCTGAAAATATCAGGTTAATTCCGAAGGTTCTCTTCCCGCCGAGGCAATTGTCTCCTTCGTTAGAGAAGGGTGCGACGCGGCGACCCCTTCGCCGTTAAAGACGCGACACTCTCAGTAAACACGTTCGCCGCAACGCGCGGGGAAACGCCGAGGGACACCGAATGTCCCGCACGCATTGACAACACTCAAAATCAAGCACAGCATCCACCAACTGCTTCGGAAGTCTCCGATTTAGCGACAATATTTTCCCTCAATCCATTGTTAATGGAGTATCTTAAGGTAGTTTGAGCGAGATATTTCCCTAGTCATAATGGAGACCATATTCGAATTTTGTCTTAATTTCAGCGTCTGTAAGAAGTACGCAGTAAATATTGTTATATTATTGGTGCAAAAGTATAGTTATATATGACAAAACTTCTCAGTAATTACAGAAATATTTCTACACGAGTCTCTAACTTGACTCTTTTTTCATGCCGTACGGATAAAAAGTCTCCAAAACAGTAAGTTTTTTGCGATTCTGTAAAATTCACTGCGGAGAGTAATTTATTAATTTTTATAAATAGTTGATGAAACATACATACTACACAGTTTTTTTATTAAATCTAGGTGATAAAAATTCCTAATTTTTTCAAATTTCCTCCTCTGGAGCACACGACGTTAATGTAATCCATGTAAAAAAGTTTGTATTTTCAGGCAAATTGCTCGAAAAGTAGTTCAGGAAAGAGTTAATACTTAGAATATATTGGAAATATGAGTTGTTTCTTTAATGAGGTGAAGTTCATCAAATTCTGGGTGCGGTAATTTTTCACTCAAACCACCTTAAACGTTCTTCATCTTATAAATGCTCGAAGGATTTTTAAAAACTTAGCGGATGTTGAAGAAAATCATTGTATACGTCGTATTTATAGTTCCAATCTCTACGTTTTATGAGTTTAATATTATTTTATCAAAATGAAATCGTTCTAGGGTTCTAAAATGCTCAGCGAGTTCCATTGTCCAGTCTGTATTTCTTTCAACTATTCTTTGCCGTGTTTTAGTTCCCATATTGGGTGGGAGTATATGATTGTTCATGTTTCCATTTTTAATAGCAAGTGAGTTTTTTCAAAGATGAAACTACTCCAAAACTACTATACTCTGAAATGTATCCCGTATGGGCTTGTATAGCGATTTCCTATTTTCTTTGGCGTAAATTTTAGACAAAATATCCTCCTCTAAGGAAACCGATAAAAAAAATGCTGTCAATAGTATCAGAGGTCTATCAATTTAGAGAAAGCTATTTGCTCAAAGTACAGTGATGAAAGAGTGACCTATATGCTAGGCTACAAGCCAACTCAAAGGTGTTTGCATGGGTCTAATGTTCTACAAAATGGAAAGTAATTAATTTAGAATCGAAAATTGAAAGGAAGGAAATTGAAATCTCTTTTTGATGAAACAAAACCATTTTAATCCTATTTGGCACAAATTTTTCAATCTTTTGGCGAAAGGAGGCATTGGAAGTGGGTGACGACAACGATGAATTGCATCTCAGTGTAGTGACTTAGTGTCTCACTCTGATTTTGCAATCACCAGGGGTGGTAGAGAAGAAGGAACTATTGTGCCTAACTATCTATTATTATTGTTTTGTCTGCTCCAGAGATATCGGGCTATGTATAAATAATTACCTCAGAGGCACATTTATACTTGCATGATGTCAATTTTGAATGAGCACTAGTGTGGAGCCTCTGAGTCTCAAGCCTGGTCCTTCCGTCGGCTGTATTTCATTCACTGTTCACTATTATACTACAGTATAATAGTAACAGCTTTTCCCGAAGCGAGCAGTTTAGTTTCAATTTTGCATATTGGGATCATCAAGTCTTTCTGTCCCAAACCGTCGTGGATAACCCTAGTCTTGACCTAACTACACCAAAGGAAAACAGAATACTAAAAACGGAAATTCATGAACTTCTGGGGTAAATGCAACGGAAGACATCGGGGTGGTACAGCGTACTATTCATAAGGTCTTCGTAATACAGCCAGAACAAGTTAAGTACTTACGCGTCACCCTCACCCAGAAAATATTTGAAGGGAAGACAAATCATAACTTTATCATTCCGTAGCATAATATTTAGGCTTAAACTTTGAAGTAATTTCCAATCCATGATGATGTTCATTTTGCAAAAGGTTCACCTAAATGTTTTCAAAACATTTTTTGTCCATATTGGACCTAAGTTGTTCAATTTATTAGCATCTGTTTTAAGAGGTCATCAAAATGAGTTGTCATTTTTTTCAGTTAAAGAATGGCTGCTTTTTTTCGAAAGTAAGTATGGATTTTTTGCGTAAAATCAAATTTTTTGTCTTCAATTGTAATAAAAAATTATAATAATAGTATTTTTATGTACTTTCTATTTATTCATATTCAAAATCATATTTTCAGAATTTCTATCAAATTCTTTTATGAATTATGGATTTTATGTCATTCATTTTTTATTATGCATGCTTTTGACGATAAGCACTCATGTCATGATGGTAGCTTCCCACAGGAATATCCTAGAAGCTTCCTAAATATCATATAAAATAATAATAATAATAAATACGAGACGGACATCCGACGGAAGCGACAATGACACGACCATCTCGTCATTGAAGGCAGACGTCCTCAACCTCGAAATGAAAAAAGCCGAGCAGAAGGCCTTGCTCAAGGCGCATACCTACCTGAGCTCCGCCGGTCTGAAGTCCAAGACCGAGGGTTTTGTTCTTGGATGCCAGTATGGTGTCATAAACACACTCATGTACCGCCGAATTATATTCAAGGCGGAGGTCGCGGACACGAGATGCAGGGCATGCCGAGCCCAGCCGGAGACTTTGAGTCACCTTCTCTCCGGCTGTAGTTAATACGCAAGGTCGGCGTATTTAGCTCGTCACAACGCGCCCCTGCGGGTGATATACTTTCACCGTCGACACCATTATGGCATCGACGAAACACCTGTGCTGCCCAATGCCCCTGCAGATATTGAGTGCGTCGTGGATAACGATAAATGCACAATCTGGTGGAATTACTCCTCCACCACCAGGCAGATGGAGGCGACCAAGCCTGATATCGTTCTCCTATACCACCTCACACGCTCCATGTTCATGATCGAGTTTTCGGCTCCGTCTGAAAATAAGATGGATGCGAAGGAGATGGGAAAACGGACAAAATATCAAGACCTGCTTTTCGAACTTCGGCAAATGTACCCCGGACACTCTGTGAAACTAGTGGCCCTCATCATAGGTGTGCTCGGTGGAGTTAAGGGCTCGCTGCTAAATAACATCAAGTGCATTTCGTCCTGCGTGGGACTGGCGGAATCACAAGTTGCACACATGCAGAAGGCCGTCATCCTGGGGTCTACTGCGTACGCATGACCCGACAGCAGCGTAGCCACTCATCCGATGGGCGTCGGACGTGGCTGCGACTACTGCCTAACCCCTCTTGAGTCTCCGGCCATTATGACGGCAGTGAAACCTGATGCATGCCGGGGACTCGGAGGGGATGTATATACGTTTTACATTGACATTGACCCTGAGCATTGGGGATATAGGTACCCCTATGGATAAACTCCGTTTTGGGGTTACCAACTCGTTTTTACTTAACAAAAAAATATATTTTGAATGTGTTGCAACAGAAGTAATAATAACTTTGTATTAAATTTGGCATAGTAAAATACTGAACAATGATAATTACCACTGCCATGAGATCTACCATTTCATACACTTTTAAAAATAAAATTGAAATATTATCAATAGAAAATAACCATTTTTTTCACACTTCTACAAAATTTACATTGATTTTTTTACATTAGCATTAGGCTCTGGTAAAACACAAAATATTTTAGGCCCCTATAATACGTAACTGTGCTTAAAAGTTTCTGTTTTAGGTCTAGGTATGGTTACATTGTAGTTTCTACGCAGCACAAGTACTCTTGGTGTTTTCCATTCACCGCCACGATTATAAAAAATCCTAAGGACCTTAAAGACAAATAAATGCCTTTAAGGTAAAATATTCATTTGTTTGAATAGTGGAAAGGAATGCGTTTTATTTGGCGCCCGTAGCATAACTTTTATTACCTTTTTCTGGGATACCAGAAGAGGTTGCATATTAGTTACGTATGCTTCCCCCCAGCACGCAATTCCGTATTCTAATCTTGAATTAATTAAAGCATAGTATACCAATCTGAGAACTGACACTGGGCAAATATATCTTAACAAGTAAAGTTTTCTAATTATAGTGATCATCTCCAATCTTAGTTTACTAATATGCTGTTTCCAGTTAAATCGTTTATCAATGTAAATTCCCAGATACTTAATATGACTGACCCTTTCTATTAAAATACAATGTTACACAATACAAGGCAATATCATTTCAATATTTCATGCATCTTTAATAAATCAAACTGTTTTCTCCTATATCTACATTTGCTCCAATTCATGTTTTGTGTATTCTCTATCCGTACATGAGCAATGAATAAATAAATATATATATAGACTTATTTTTAGTGTGCAAAGTAGTATCAACTGTACTTCTTGCATGCTTCCTGTATAACTTAGTACAGTTATGTAATTTCAAAATAGATTATTACTTACTCATAGTTTCTACACTATTGCTAGCATCTGATGTAGTTATTATTACCGGTTAAATAAGTTTTCACGGAACTGTAAAAATACCTATGGATTATTAAATGTCTCTCTAACTACAATATATCTTTCTTCGTCTCAGCATACATCCTACCCTTCTTCATCACGTCCTCAAAACCCATTCTAATCCTCCTTCCTTGATTGCTAATCATACTTCCCTTTACCACGGTCTTACGCAAACCTTCACCCCTCATTACCTCTTTCGACCACCCATATCCTAATCTCATCCGGAAGAGTTTATCACCATCAATCATTCTAAGACATTCCTCGTTTGTCTTTATTTCTGTCCACCCTCCATTTTCCTCCACACCTACATCTCGAAAGTATGCAGCCTATTCTTGTCCTCATTGCTCAGAGTTTACGTTTCTGACCCATGCAACGCTTCACTCCATAGCAAGCTCATCAGCAGCCTCTGCTTTATATCCTTACCCAAGGTCCTCATCATCTGCTCCCTCCTATTGCTGAATGATTCTATCGCTAGCACAATGGTCCTCCTTAAGTTTTTATTAAATATGCTCATTTTCTTCTGGTGTACAACTCAAGTAATTGAATTACTCTACTTGCTCCACTTTATGCTCTCCTATTTTGATCACCACCCTCGGTTTCTTTGTTTAGGAATCCTCATTACTTTTATTTTCTTATGATTTAACTTTATTCCGTATATCCAGAATTGATTTTCTATTACATCCACTATAGCGTGTAATCCCTTCAATTACCGGCTTATCTTCTTCCATGCTACATCTGCCCATCCTGATTCATCGTCAGCCGCCCTCACCTGTGAGTCATATAAGTTTTGGATTAATCTCCTATCACGCCATTCGATTCCTATTTTTCTGAGTATCTTCATTAATTTTTCCCAATTTACTCTGTGGGACAACTTTTCGAAATGGACAAAGCAAACAAAGACATCTTGATTACATTCCAAGCGTCTTTCTATAAGCGTGATTACCACCGCAATCACATCCCGAGTTACACTCCCCATCCTAAACCCAAATCAATCACTGCCCAAGTGGTAATTTTCTCTACTCTCCAACTATATATTAATTATTCGAAGAAAAATTTTTTTCTGTCAGTTTAATTCAACAAATCGTTCTATAGTTATCGAACTATGGCACTTTCTTCTCCTATGAGATAGGTATCAAGACTGTTTTTACGGAGTCCTGGCCTTATTTCTTATTTTTAAATCTTAGGAATAAATTAAAAAAATTGTCGTCATCCCCTGTTTCCTGAATTCTTAAACAACTACGAAGGGATATTATCTACTCCCATGGCTTTTCTAGCCTTCATATCACGTAATGCCTTCTATGTTTTGCTATTGAATATCTCCGGGCAGAAGTTATCTTTCCTTATTGCATCACTATATCTTAGTTCACAGGTCTGTAGCCTTTCCATGTATTTTTTTCCACATATCTTGGACATCTTCCTGATCGATTAATATCTTCCCTGTTTTGTTCTTAACTTTGGGTATCGTGCACCCTCTCTTACCACTCAATAAAAATTTAACTCTATCAGCATCAAACGCCCCCACATCCCCTTTTTCTTAAGCTTTTCTATTTCTTTACATTGTCGAGTCCATTAGTTATCCTTCGTTTGAATGGTTACTCCCCGAAATTAATTATTTTACTCCTTATATATCCTGCCCAGTTCAGTATTGGCGTTTTTACAATTCCTTCTCCCGTCTACTTTCTTAGTAATTTATTCTGGTACCCATTATCTTTATCCCTCTCGTTTCCATTGATCCAATCGTTTTCTCTGCTACTTTTACTATGCTTGCTTTCATACTCTCCCGTATTTTCTCGACTGTTCCTATTTGCTTTGCTTCACCTATGTTCCTTTCCAGCTCCGGGTATTGCCCCCTTTTCACCACATTCAATTTTTCCACGTTCCACTCCTACATTCTCCTAGTTTGACAAAGCCCATATTTCATAGTAACTAATTTATCATATGAGTGCGCTCCCACCCCCGGAAAGCTTCGTGAATATTAGACACTGCCTAAACCTCTTCCTAACCATTATGTAAGCAAATTGATATTTCCCTATATCCCCCGGTATTACCAACATGTGTAATGTTGAAAGCCTTGTGAATGTGTTAGTAACGACTAATTTAGATCTCTAACAACTTTTCAACTGCTTCTCACAGCAGTCATTTAATTTTCATTGTCCGAACTAAGTTTGTGCGATGAGTCGATTAATCGAAGTCATCGACGATGATTTTAGTCATCGCGATGACTGTAATCGATGACGATGAATGTCATCGACCATCGATTTCGATGAGTCGATGAGAATCATCGATTCCGATGAGACGATTAGTTGATGCGAATCATTGATGTCGATGAGTCGATGAGAACCATCGATGAGGATGATCGATATCCTTATATCACTAATTTTTCTTCTTTTTTCCATTCATTTGAACGCCTTAGATCTAAAATGTATGTATAAAGTATGAGCACCCCAGCTATTGCGCCTTGAGGACGATGGCAGGGCTGTTTGGGCACAGTGGGATGTTTCGAATTCATGTTTTTCCTCAAGTTTGTGGTAGATACAGAAGTAGCGATCACGTTCAATCACAGTTAATACGCAGTAGAAGTGGTAGCATTGTATTCGTTGGTTGCACTGGTGCAGTTGGTAGCAGCCTGAGCTAAATCGGCTAAATTCACTGAAATCACAGACTCAGTGATTTCGATTATTTAGTCTCAGGCTGTGATTGCTACTTTTCAGTATCGGTGATTCAATCACAGCGATATATCGCTCATCACTACTGCACAGTTCATCGAGAGTCATCGATCATCGTAATTCATCGATCATCGGCATTCATCGACCATCGACACTCATCGATCATCGATATTCATCGATAGTCATCGATCATCATGTACACTCTATGCGATGATCGATGACTGCCATCGTCATCGAAACATTTCGATGAAATTTTTTCATCGAAAATCGATGACCAAAATCGGTCATCGCACAAGCCTAGCCCGAACCGTTCCACTTCATATCCATCCCACCCTTCCCACCACTGTATGAAAGTCGCCCATTACTATCAGGCTTTTCTTGACTGGGACCCCTCTAACTACATCTTCTTTTTTCTCATACACCTTATCCACCGCTTCCTTCCTATGGATGTGTGGCGACCTTGGCCGGCAACTGGTACGCATTCGACACGCAATGGGCAAGCGGTCAACGCGGCCGACCGGGGGCGACTCCAACATTGGAGGCGCCAGTTGACGCGGCCGTCCAGAACCTTCGAGACGCCGGAGAATCGGCGCGAACTTATGTATATATATATATATATATATATATATACCGGTTGTAAGGAATAAAGTGCAGAGAGATTTCCTCACGAGAGCGAGCATAATCATTCACGCGAGTAACCGAATTACCCCGCAGATGGTTACTTGTAGGCATGTACACCTGGACCAATACGAAATTCCTCAGGTATGCCTTTATTTTAGCCATTAGTATCCGGTTGCTCTACTGTTCAACGTTTACTACCCTCTTCCTCAGTGTTGACATCATTGCCATAGCTACGTAGGCTCTCATGATGATGACCCACTCGAGATGACCCTGAAAGTATCACTCCAAGAGCCCCTGAGCTCTCTCCATTTCACCTCGCAGAGCCCCATATACTCTTCCTTTCTGCTTCTTGTTTAATGTTATAAAGCTTCCCAGGTCTCATCATTGTCCTAACATTCCAAGTTCATATTTTGGCTGCTGATTTCATCCGCGAATTCTTCTTTTTTCTTTTATTCTCTCTCATAGTCCTTGTTTTTGCGCAAGGATTCTGTGCGATGATGGCTGCTGAGTGTGTACCTACAGTAGTATACATGGGCAAACTTTTACTTTCTGACAGCTATTAATAGGCTTTCGCTGATGAGTTAAAATTAGTAGTTTCAATAACAATTGTAGTTTATATTGTAGTGCATGTTGGTGAAATCTCACCCATTGCCACACACACTTGAGGTCACTAGCAGTTTATTATGAAGATGTAGAAGAATTTTGGGGTATGCACTGGAAAATCTGTGGTTTTTTTTGACAGGTAGTGGATGAATATAATTAGAACGTCGGAAAAAGGTTACGTTACATTAGCTACGCCGCATTAATAAGGATATGCATAATATATTTGAAAGACCTTAATTATAATGCCTAGAAGATTATTAGACCTCCTCACCTGCTAGGTTAAGGTGGTTGGAGCGGTGATCATGGGCCATTGAGTGAAAATTTAGATTTTTCCAGTCAAAAAAATCTAGGACCACATTTTATGTAAGCACATCTGTTTTTGCGGTATAACTCACCATACATGCAAAAAATGAAATCTTACAAGTATTCTAATTTATTTTTTCTCTTAATAAAATCATGTTATGATTTGGATGGTCGGCGTGATATGAGAAAAGTTGGCAAAAATTATATTTAAATAGGATTTTTAGAATTTTGGAATCAGCGTGACACCTTGATATTTTTTAACAACTATTATAATGATATAAAATGTTTTATTTCATTTTTAGAGGAAAATATGTGCATATAAAATCGAATTATCACGAAATATATCTCATGTACCATAAGGCTGTGTTAAAATAACATTGAATATCCAAAAACCACATCGGTAAAATTAATTTTTTCATTATTGACTATAGATATCACTAATAAGAACAATTGCTCTAAGCTTTACGCAAATCAGTACATATCTCTCAAACTACTTTAATTGCATCACACAACAATGTGGGAGAAAGACGCTCAACTAATTTAGCCAATTTACATATAACGTCCGAAGCTTGTTGCGAAATTGAGTGGAGTTTGTGGATAATGAAGAAACAGCACGTGCAATTTCCGAAAAAATAAAATTAACTGCTGACCCGGGTTTCAATGTCGAAACATTATCTTCAGGTAGATACCTAAAGATGATGTATCAACTTTGAAACCCGGGTCGGAGGTGAAGTTAATTTTTGCGGAAAATTGCTCGTGTCATGTCTTCATTAGCCGCTTTTCGGTTGGTTATTTGATAGGTTGACCAATAACTAAGGTCATCTGCACCATGAAGAATAGGTGGGTTGGTGTGTGAGGGAATATAAAGAAAGATGGATAAAAACCCATTTTCGGCATCAGCCTATTCTGTTAGAAAATGCGCAAAAGTCGTCAGCTTAACACTACAACCGACGGATGGAGTACTCCGCTTGAAATACACTCTACTCAGCACCCAACCTGGGATCGGATTTCCACAGAAAATGATCTCCGTCACTGCCAGAATTCGAATGCGGGTCCTCGGGGTGCGAAGCCTAAGTTCTAGCCATCTCAACAACGAAATCCCTTAGTAGATTCGACCATCTACATACAATAACTAACATCTAAACTCTGCTTGCTGCTCGTTTACATACTCTTTCTTTTATAATCTTAGCCCTAGAACCACAAGATAAGATATTTGGGACTTACACCACAAGGCGGTGTCCAACATAGACCCCAGTTATTTTTCTGTTATTTTGATTTTTTTATCATTAAATGATCATCAGTTGTTTAATCTTTACAAAGAATAACTTAAGTTAATTTATTGCTCATTAAAATATACCTAAATCTCCCAAAACAATCGTCAGGAGTCATCCTTTTCACAATTCATCTGGCAACTGTGCAAACTGAAGAAAATTTCTGGGTGAATGTGATAAAATAGAATGCAGAGTGTTGTCAATTAATGGCAAACTGACCTCTCAGCTGCGTGGAAAAAGGAAACGCAAAAATTAGAGGTATCAGTATTCTTCATATATGAAAAAAAGATATAATGAACCCGATTTTTCCTGTTTTCCATTGATTTTCCAAAGTAAAACGTAAAACATGAAAACGAGCACTGACTAACACGCGAAAAAATGTAATCGGACTGGAAAAGTGAAGGAACACCAAGCGCAAGGTCGAAGTCATCATATATGACCTCACCCTACGGAGTCAAAAGATTTAACTGTAAGAAGAGATGTGCGGAATTGAAGTCGATACTACTCTTCCCCTATGTGGGTGACATACATAGTAGGCAAGGTACTGAAGATGTGGCGATCGATAATTTATCGAATCCAATTGTAGGACAAAATCTGTGATCGCTGGGGTCACGGATGACCCCACCGTATGGTTATAGGGGTAGTGTCAGTAACGAGCGATATGTATACAAAAATATAGAAACCGCGACTTCTTTGATGACATGGAGGATATTATTACTAGATCTCAAGAACTGATAGAAGCGAAAAAATATGAGATTTATAAAGCCAAACTGATATATACAAAATTCCGTCTTTCCGCGCACTGTCAATGACTATGAGTCATCCTGAATAGAGGATGGTATAACCTTTTTGGAATATGTGCTTGCGTCACACAAGATGGCAGATTGCGAATACACAAATTAATCTAAAAACGTTTATGAAAATTGAAATTAACTACGGAGGATGCGTGAAATGCCATAAAATGACGAAAAACTGACAAACATTGCAAATGACATTACTCAGTATTTATGGTATGCAAATAAGTGCCCATAGAATATAAGGAAATAGCGTCATTTTAGAATAATTGCGTTTAGTAAGGAAAACTGTTTTGGAATACCTCATACTGCCTAAGGTAGTTGGGGCGAGTTATCACTTCACATACAATTCTATGAATTTGGCCGAATTATATGGAAAATGTTCTCGTATTTCAAATTACAACAATACATCAGCCCCTTGCCATGATACTTGAAAAAATATTTTCCAAAAATTAACATCCATTTTCCATGGATAACGGTACGCGTATTGATTGCACTCCATAGAGACTTCATTTTTTAAAATATGAATTTGTAATGCATAGATTCCGTCAGAAATCTAATAGTGTGCATGAGCGATCTGGTGCTTATCCGGCCTTATGAGCTCCTCAAAGTTCTCTCTGGTGTCCACCGGGTCAAAGCGTCCATAAAGATCGACGTTTCTACATTCGACACAAGCTGACGACGATGCTCGAGTCCAGTGTTGAAACGTCGGTCTTCATGGACCCGGTGGAAACTCGAAAGAATTTAGAGTAACAGGGCGCAGTTGGTATGATTTTTCAACTATTTTAAAAACAAATCAATTACTCACCGCAGCAATTTTTACAGTATCGCAAAACAATTATCGGTTGTGAAGGCGTTATCACCACATGGCGTCAAACAAATGACCCAAGTTAAAACCTTATAAATATGTATATTCCTGAGAAATACAGTCATGTAAAACAAAGTTTTTGTGTCATTAATGTTTCAATATTTACATAATGTTTTATTTTTAATTTTTTGCTTTATGGAAATTTAAAAATAACAATGCAATATGACCTCTATTTTAATTAGGGAAAATCTCGATTAAACTACCTCAATTGAATTGTTTATGGAATGAAATTGGTGGAATAGGCTTCAACTATGTGAGTTTATCATAAATGGCAACATACAGCAGCGTATAATTTTCACTCTAAGAACAGGTGGGAGCCCTTTTGGGAAAATTTTTCACGAAATGGACATGGACGAAAACAGCTTGCTTTGTTGGTTTGGCTATGCTGAGAAAATGGATGAGAGTCGAGTAACGAAACATATATGTACAGCTCTCGCGGAAGCTTGCGGCGTTTGTGTTGTCCGCGTCGTACAAATTCCATTTTTTGAAATGCAATCATGAATGTCACAAATGCATGATCTTGATTTCCCCTACGTCCCTTTCCACTACCCCTTCCACCAAAATTTACCCCTCCACGACGTCTTCTTCTGCGCATCCGAACGCCATAAGCTTTCGCGAGAGCTGTACGTGAGAGTAGAGTTAATAGAGTGAGAAGAAGGGGTAACCCGAGAAAGGCATGAGTGAATGTGGTGGAAGAGTCTCTAAAGAGGAGGAATATTCGGAGTCTTGAAAATATTAGGGCATGTATGAGAATATGCTGCTTATGCAATGCATGCTTGTGGCAGATACAAGGGATGTTTTCATGCATAGGGTAGTGTGGAGGATATTATTAAAGTAGTCAGCTTAGTAGGTCTATCACCCAGAATTTACCTTTTTTACCGTGCCTACCCCGAAATGGAACGGCGTGATAAGTATGTATGCTTGTACAATTGCCAGAGAAACTGTTATTTAGTAAAACCGGTTACAACGCAAAGGCATCATCCCCAGTTACAAATTGTTTTACACATGTCGAGGAACAGAATGATTAAATATGGGGTGGGCGTAGTGGTAGGGGTACGAGTGGGGAAGTACAAGTGGGGAAACAACTACTGGGCAAGGGTTATTTATTCTGGGCTATATGTTTGGAATAATTCACGTTGCCAGAACATTACCACTAGCAAATGGGATAGCCTCCATATGACATAGCACATTGCTGACATTGAAAGAACTAAACTAAAAGGGAGAAACATCCACAATAAAATAGATTTCTCTCCTGGATCTCCTTTCTCTCCTGGAATTGGTCTCTGAACAATAGCGGTGCAGGAGTCAGGTATGCCGAAAAGCTTTTTCTCTCCTTCTCCCTTCCTCCAATCAGTAATTCTCGACTACAGCCCTAACAGAACGAGACGATAATACACTTCGTTAACATGTAATGCGTAACACATAAACCCTAACATGCAACACTTTCTCTCTTTCAACTCTTTTTCCCTGTTCCCTCCCATTTCCATGGCATACATGCAACACTTTCTCTCTTTCAACTCTTTTTCCCTGTTCCCTCCCATTTCCATGGCATGTACCCTAACAACCCTTGCCGCAAACCTCTGTAGCGGCTTGCAAGTTACATATATATACTACCCTGCAATCCATCGCAGAGGCATGTGGCAGGGGGTGTTGAGATACCAGCCATGAACGGGGAGGGAATAGAGAAAAGGAGGCGGGGGAAGACAGGGGTGAACTGTGTGTTAACAATGTGTCTTCATCTACATCTACATACTACCCCGCAAGCCGCCTCAATAGGCGTGTGGCGGGGGGTGTTAGGACACCAGCCGTTTACATATAAAAAGGAAACGCTCTAATGAAATTACGCCTTGAATTTATTAAAGTCCCTTATTGTTCGGGGAAAAAACGAATTCCCATACCTATCCGTTCGGCAAAATATCTCTCTTAATTTATCGTTTCTGTCGGACCTGGAAATATAGTGGGGTTCTAATATGATGTTCTCCGTGTCGCTCTTAAAGATATCTATTCTCAATTGCTCAAGCAATAATAAGCCTAGCGCGCAGCCTCCGAGTCTCTAGCGGCTCCCAGCCTAATTCGTTTAACATCTGTGTAACGTTGTCTGTACGCCCGTAGCGGTTTTTGACGAATCGCGCAGCGTTCATTTGTATTTTATTAAGTTCCCGGATTAAGTCTTTCTGCACCAGATTCCATATGCACGCTGCATAGTCAAGGTGTGGCCGGAGGAGTGCAAAATAGCACCTCTCTTTTACTTTTTCATCCGAAAATCTTCCCACAATATGTTTGACGAATCCAAGCTTCTTCAGAGCTCTGCCACAAATATTTCTTATATGTGTTCCCCACGATAGGTTCGAAGTTATCGTAACTCCTAGATACTTCACTTTATCTGTCGCGTTTATGTTAACACCATCCAAAGCATATACTTGGGGATAGTTGGACGATATCCTCAAGAAATGTACCGCCGTACATTTGCTCAGATTAAGTTCGAGTCCCCACTCTTGGCTCCACACATGAACGTTGTCTAAATCCGATGATAGCATTTCAAAGTCAGAGTGATCACTAATTTCGCGATAGATGACTGCGTCGTCAGCAAATAAACGTATTTGACTGCTAATTCGAGAGCATAAGTCATTTATTTACATAATGAACAAAAAGGGGCCGATTACGCTTCCTTGTGGGACACCTGATGTCACTTTAACTACATCAGAGCTAATTCCGTCAAGAACTACTCTTTGCTTACGATCACTCAGAGTGTCGCGTATCCAGTTTACTACTGTTTCGTTTAGCCCGCATGACTGTTTTTGTCTAAAACTTTGTTGTGACGTACCGTGAGGTCTTATGTTAGTGCCACGCTTTTTTGTTAAAATCACTAATGGTGTGCGTAAATAAGGAATTATTGAAACTGTCAGTTCGGATGTGTATCTCTCTTATTTTGTCCCTTCAACCAGGGTCAAAACGAAATTCTTCATTACGCACTAAAACTCTCTTAAACTGAATATTTCAAGTAATAGCTGGCGTGTAGCCTCCGAGGCTTTAGCGGCTCCCAATCTAGTCCTTTCATCAGCAATGCGAGACTTTCTGTTTGCTTGCAGCAGTTCTTAACGAAACGCACGGAGGTCCTTCGTATTTAATTTTACTTCGCGCATTACATTTTTTCTGTGAAGGGTCCCAATTTCTTGCGGCGCATTTGAGATGTGATCTAACCACAGTAAAGTAACATATCACTATCAATTTTTCATCGGAAATCCTTTCTATTAATCGTTTGGTAATCCTAGTTTCTTTAAAGCAGCGTTACAAATGTTTCGTATATGTTCCCCCTCGCTAGGTTTGAATTCAAGATGAATCCCTGGTATTTGATTTCTAGAGCTGAAAGGGTAGCATGCAGTTGTAGGACCCGCGACCCACGGATAAACATGGGAGAACTTTACCCTATCGCCTCCGAGGGCGATGATTATGTGGGCATCCATCAACACACGTTGCATATGTTTCCAAATAATTTGAAGCGTGTTAAGCAGTGTATAGCTTGTGAGATTCTTCCCCTACCAGTCTACATCTACATCTACATCTACATATTACCCCGCAAGCCGCCTCAATAGGCGTGTGGCGGGGGTGTTAGGACACCAGCCTTTTAAAGATAAAAAGGAAACGCTCTAATGAAATTACGCCTAGCATTTATTATAGTCCCTTATTGTTCGGGGAAAAAACGAATTCCCATACCTATCCGTTCGGCAAAATATCTCTCTTAATTTATCGTTTCTGTCGGACCTGGAAATATAGTGGGGTTCTAATATGATGTTCTCCGTGTCGCTCTGAAAGATATCTATTCTCAATTGTTCAAGCAATCTAAGCCTAGCGCGTAGCCTCCGAGTCTCTAGCGGTTCCCAGCCTAATTCGTTTAACATCTGTGTAACGCTGTCAGTACGCCCGTAGCTGTTTTTGACGAATCGCGCAGCTTTCCTTTGTATTTTATTAAGTTCCCGGATTAAGTCTTTCTGCACCGGATCCCATATGCTCGCTGCATATTCAAGGTGTGGCCGGACGAGTGCGAAATAGCACCTCTCTTTTACTTTTTCATCCGAAAATCTTCCCACAATACGCTTGACGAATCCTAGCTTCTTCAGAGCTCTGCCACAAATATTTCTTATATGTGCTCCCCACGATAGGTCCGAAGTTATCGTAACTCCTAGATACTTCACTTCATCTGTCGCCTTTATGTTAACACCATCCAAAGCATATACATGGGAATAGTTGGACGACCTCCGCAAGAATTGTACCGCCGTGCATTTGCTTAGATTAAGTTCGAGTCCCCACTCTTGGCTCCACTCATGAACGTTGTTTAAATCCGATGATAAGGTTTCAAAGTCAGAGTGATCACTAATTTCACGATAGATGACAGCGTCGTCGGCAAATAGACGTATTTTACTGCTAATTCGAGAGCATAGATCATTTATGTATATAATGAACAAAAGGGGTCCGATCACGCTTCCTTGCGGGACACCTGATGTCACTTTAACGACATGTCTAATTCATACACAGAAGATAAAAATAAGGAAGATTGGGAATAGGACGAATAAGTTCAAGTGCTTTGATTACCCTCGCATTCATTACGACCTAAATAAAACCACTGTAAAAAAATAAATATTTTTATTGCCTACATAATTACATTAACATCACTCACTTGTTTATTCATTTATACTATATCACAGAAATGGCTGTATCTCTATCGTCACCTGCCAGAAGCCCATGAATTGGCTCGCGGAATGTAGCGTGGAGGAACATATGCACTGTGGATCATATTTGCCGTGTTATTATCTTCCAAGAAAATTTCTGGCCAATGAGACTAATTTTTTAAATTTATTTTCGTGGTATATCTTAGAAATGTCAATAGCTAATATATATGGAATATAATAAGTCAAACGTCGACTTTTTCAGAAGCATCGCAGAATATAATAGATCACACACGTCTCAAAGAGGTAGAGCTTTCTCAAAATTAGAGGAAATATTTAAAAACATTTCCTTGGCGAACTATTTTCACTTATGACAAATACGTAGTAAAGTGAGTCATTAGTTCCAATGGGCGCATGTGAGAAAAACACGTTCAGTGAATGTATGTATGGTGGGGCAATTCATACCTCCAATGAGGACGTAGGATAGGGCTATAATTAGGATTTAGAGGAATATGTTTGACGTATAAAATTGTGGATTTTAAGTTGCTTTTTATTTCTTGCTGTGTCCCATCTACGTTAAAACGGTACCCTGCACACCATTGAAAGGGCGTGTTGCAGGGGATTATTCCACACCAAGAATGCACTGACCGTCAAACACATTCTCTTTTTGTTACAATGTAGTTTACTAAATATGCATTTATGCTAAATTAAGAAACGTACATGGAAAGAGATTTCACATTCAATATGGCGGAAAATCATCTTTCTAATTATGTGGAATAGATACTGTACTGATGCATCACAGGGACTATTTTTTCAGTGTTCAGGTGTTCAATCGTGTTGAATAGGCATATTTAACATGAAATTAATTATTATTCTATGGCAAAATTCAAAACTTAAAATAAAAAAGCATAAAACTGCCATATAAATAGTTACCATTGACATATTGGCAGCATCGATCAAAGCTGTTGTGCATCCGCGGAAAAAATGACATTTTAAACCTGCCCGTCCTACAATCGACCTCTCTCATTGTTGGCACGTGATCGAACCTACCATAGTAGCACGGAGTATGCTCTTAGCACCACCAGAGAAGTGATTCTCTTAAATTTACTCACGTAATTGTTTATCCTCCGGCGAAAGATCTTTCTTTCCTTTTCCCATATGTCACCTTTTTCATTCAATTTTTCATTTCACATATCCTTGGCGACAGCCCTAAGCGCTTTTTGACAACAGGAGCAAAGGGCTTATACATCAGGTACTATGGCAGGCAATCACAAGCAAACGCACCCTCCTGGGGGACAGTAATCCCATCCAGGTGGGAATCGAACCCGAACTACTGGGGGTGAAGAATTTGCCCCACCGCCACCGGGGCCAGTAAAGATCCAAACTTTTAACCTACCGCGTGATAGGGACTCCAATCCAAGCCGTAACAGTAGGGTAGTGGCGCTAATAAAATTTTCGCAACCACCTTTACACATATCTTGCCGATCTTGTTCACGTCGAAGGGTCAAGGGCCACGCGGTAGGACTGCGGAGGATGGTTGAGTTGCGGTGAAGGGTGTTGGCAGCGGTAGTACGATGGGCACCCACTCCCGACCTTCCTTCCAATATCCGCCCTTTCAACATCCTTCACGACTCCTCTAAGACCGGCAGATTTGATTTATTCGCCCGGATCGGAACGGGCGGGTGAGGCGGCCTGACTCGGCTCTCTTGCCGGGGCCCTTCGGCGGGAGGGCTGCGGCCGGAGAGTGCGGTGTGGGCCGAAAGCGGATTTAGTGCCCCCCTTGATTGACACTAAATTATTTCCCGGGCGAACGTGCTAACGAGCGGCCTGACGCTTCGTGCCACGGCCCCGAGGCTGCTCTCCGCCACCTCCTCCTCAAGCAGCACGGGCGCTGAGGCTCAGAGCGGTCTCCGGGACCAAATTGGTGGGGACGCACAACGTGAGACCTGTCCGACCGGAAGTCAGCAGTAAAGCTGAGGTATAGATTTCCCGACCACTTCGACACGATTTTCCTTTTCGTGGTTCCCGATGGGATTGTACGATAACCCCGTCCCCTCCTCACTCCCCGCCGTCCCCCGGCCCAAATCACTGCCCTGGCGAGTGAAAAATTACCATTACAATAAAGTCTTTCGCTTCAGGTAAGGTTCATTAGTTTCGTTGTTGGTAAACGTAATGAGTGAGACGGAGAAAAGGTATCATTTTACATTGGTAAGGTGGCAGACATGGTGAGCAGCAATGCAGTATTGCGATTCACCAGGGAAAGATTTGCTCAAAGGAAATCCGCCATACACATGTACGATTGTTATGCGACGAAGCAAGGTGTAATTGAATTGATATAATGAGAAGGATGGGGTCCCCTCCTCAGGCGAGCAAAGCCAGCGAGATTAAGACTTATAGAAAGGTTCAGTTGTGGATGTGTTTGATTCGGACGCTGACGAGGTTAGCTGAAATAAGGGAGAATGACTCTGCGACTTACAAATTTTATGCACTCCTATTAACTCCTTAAAAACAACTTAGCCCCACCACTCCTGCTCCAAGTACATGGAAAGCAATTTTTCTAAGGCCTATTTAGTTAGCTGGATAGGGTTTGTCATTTTGTATCAGTAAGGCGGCAGTGGGAATAAATCGCAAGTGTTTTGGACGCAATTGAGGAAAATGTAATTAAATATCCACTAGATTTATAAAAACTGTTTACCCATAAAAAAAGGTTTTTCCAAGTCCCTTCCAATACGAAAAAACAACCTAGATTAAGGCTTCTAAAAATTATATGGGGTTTCGAGTTAAAGTCTGATATCGAGAAGAAAGCATGACTAGAATAAGGGAGAAAGATACGAAAACTGATAGATTCAGACTCTTCTTTAAACTCCTCATCATAATCATTAGGTGTTCTAGCAGCTCATTGGAAGTTTTTTTGGACAGTCCTTACCCAAACTATGCCAATCCGTGAATATCTTTTCACTTTTCTGCACTTTTTTCCCTTGCCATCAGGCCTTTCTCAGGTAACTTATATTGAGAAAACAGGGCCCAAGCCGCTGTCAAAACAAATAAAAATGACAATTACAACATACTCTTTTGCTATAAGTAAGTTTCACTATAAGTTTTGATGGTAAGCGAAATGAGGAAGCCAGAGAAAAGAGCCACTTTATGTCAGTAATGCGGAACTTATGGTATGCCACAAGCATTGGGAGTCATCAAAGTAAGGGTAGTGAAGTGATCGGCCACACTTGTAAAAAGCTTCTTTGAGAAAAATACAAGTGTAGCTGAGTTGTTGAATGAACTAGGTGTGAATCTGTCGAAAATCGAACAAGGTAAGTGATATTAAGGCTTCTAGAAATGTTCTGATGGTCTTACGTTAATTTGAACATCTTGAACTGTAAGGGATAACTAAAATAAGAAATATTGGATCTAAAACTGACAGGGTAATATATTCCTGTTAACATCTAATACTCTTAAAACATTCTGGCCCAATTCAAAGCCAAACCACGAAAAAATTAACACTATAATGAATTATTCCATATCAGTTTGGAAAAATTACACCTCTTGTATACACCTCAGTAAGGCGGTACTTGGATGGGGAATGTGACGAGTAAATGGAAACCATTGGTGAGAGTTAATAAGTTTAACAGAAAATGCTTCTGAGCATAAAAAACTGTTGTGAGCTCTTTGAAAATTTCAATTGGCTAATTGATCAGCTGAAATGGAAATATCTTAAATCCAATCAATCAACTTCAACCAATGAAGTTAGCAATCGGGATTAAATTCTATGGATATTTACAGGACGCCCAATTTTATTTATGGCACCGGCATTGTTATTAGGCTCACTCACTAGCGAGGCAGAATCAATCATTCAGCATAAATATGTACAATAGAAACTAAGGCTGACTTGCCTATGGTGGTAAAACGCGCATCGCGCCTGTAAAATAAAATGTTGTGTAAACTACTAAGTTCATCCTTTTAATCTAGGGCTTAGAAGTAAAAACCTATCTTGACATTAGACTATTGGCATTCAACACAAAAGCCTGAGAGTTAAAATCCTTTGAGTGTTTTTTTTTAATATGGCACTCTTTCTCAGTAAAATCTGACTTTCCCGTTATCTATTTTGCTGTCTTTCCTCCTCCAATAATACATTTTTCCTGGCAACAACATCACAACTCTTTATATTTTTCTCATCCTTCATAAGTAATGGCCGGTAACGATGGAAACACTACTTCCCGCTCAGTCCCCTCTCTTAGGCATCGCTGTGCTCATCCTGAATACGGACGGTTGAACATCCTATGCACCCAATTGCTGTCACCCCTTTCCGCTGGTGGCATACTAGTGGAAATGACCTTAGCCGTCCAAGCTTGGAAAACTGAACTACGTCTAATGATTTTCATCTTTCCAAAATAAAATTATCCTGCATACGAGCAACACTACATTCTTTCCTTGAGCATCGCACCAAAATTTAAGGTTGTCTTACGCCTCGCCCGAGTTAAAATTTAAGCACAATTTTAGGCTTGTAAAATTAATGATATGAATAATATTCGCCTCGTTATTCCCATTATAATTACATGTACGAGGTTCGAGGATCATTGACGTAGGAAAGAGGATATCTTTAGCCCTGAAATTTCCGAACATCAAAAAATAATTTGATAAATCTGCAGCTGGATATCACAATATTGCAATTATTTGTGCATGCGAGACAACGTTGGGAAAGGTTAGCTGGGTAAATAAATTTTCATAGAGATATTTGGCTATGCTTCCCGCCAAACAACCTATTTATCCAGTCTCATATACTGATATTAAAGTTTAAAAATGTTCGTGCAAAAAAGTCAATTTAAACTCATGCAATCTGAGGTCAACTTCTCTCAAATTCATTTTTTGATAATCATATTGAACGAATTGAAATATGGTCCACAAAATATATTTGGCATAAATGGAAAAACAGACCTCGAGCTTAAAGATATAAAAAGACAAATAAAGAGATAAGGAAACTTGTCTGCATTTTATCGTACGCTCTCATCGTGATTCCCGTCCAAATTCATGATTAAGGATCGTAGCAATATTAGAACTATCGTTTCAATGTTTTATACATCTTTCCCACATATGGTCGAAGCAGTGAAGTTCGAAATTTGACAACAAAACTTGCCCTTTCAGTCGAAAAAAGAATTGGGCTGGAAATTTGCCCAGTCGAGGCCCTGTTTATAAATAAGCGCTCCACTCTGACTTCACTGTTTGGCGACAGCAGACCATTAACTCAGATTTGAACATTATACTCATCTGCTCTTCCCACTTTAATGGCTGAGCCCATGCTTGTTCGAGCGCGGCCTATGTCTCCAGCGTGACAAACGTGGTCAAAAAATGCAATTTAGGGGGAAAAAACAGGAAAAAGAACACGATGGAGCGGAACGGAAGGCGGAGAGTAATGGGAACGAGTTTTTTTCCGATGCAATCCGATACCGATATTTTACAGTCCGATATTCAGATATTGCTGACACGATACGGAATCGATTATGTACGAAGTGTACTGTTTGCTTTTGTTGTAAGCATTTTTACATTCTTTCTCATTTTAGTTATTTTGTAATTAATGCGTACCCTAACTAATCTAGTTTAAACTTATGTTGAAGTCATTCCCTCTATAACAAGCATGATATTAAGGAACACTTAATTTTATTGCTCGACTGTATAATTGCCGGTCATAAAAGCTACCATATTGATAAAATAATTTTGTGGAAAATAAAGACAACTTAGGATTACGCTTATCAAGTTCCGTGCTATTATTTTGAGAATTATACTGTGCGTGATAGAGAATTTTCTATTGAACCCAAATATGCAATCAATATGAATCTTTCGCTGGAATTTTAACATGTCCTTAACAGGACTAAATTTGTGAAAAGTCACATAAACCAAAACGGCACCTCGGTGATTTGACGTCACCTCACGTAATGACTTACTTGCTCCATGTGTACATCTATGGGAAGGATCGAATTAAATCGGCTCACATTCATTCATAAAGGAATGAAAAACAACAACTATATCGCAAAATTAGGGTGCACCACATAAACTCCACATGTAAACGCGTAGTGTTACTGACACCGATGTCGTTCCGTGAAGTCATCCACCGGGTTCTCTATGACGCAATGTGCTGACGTCGCCAAGCGCGTGTAATTTGTAACCAGAAATATTTTTATAAAATCGAGGCGTTCATCGAAATAAATTATACCATGCGTATTTGGGAATATTCATATCACATGCAAGTAGTCATTAAAATTTTCGCGGAATGTCTCGATGTTATAACTCGTTTTTTGGAATTATTTGACAAAAATAAAAGATAAAGCGTTACCTCCCGTTCTGGAGGCTTCTTCTTCAGATATTTAACTCTGAAGAAGCCTCCTGCTCAGGAGGAGATTTTTAATCACTGGCGCGAAGAATAACCCAAGAGAAAAAACGAGTTTTAACACCCAAAGATATGGTTTTCTTTAAACAATGCATGTTCCCCATTGTCATCATTGGTATCGGACGATACGTAACGTGCCAGTTCCATGAAAAAGGGCGGAGAGAGAGGAGGAGGGGTGAAAGGGTATAGGCGGTGGAAACGAGAGGGGAAATGGGTTGACATCCCAAATGGCTGTTTGAACTCCGGAGTGAACCCGAGGGCCGCGTGAAAGATTTACACCAGGGCCCCAAGTTATTTATTCCTCGCCGTTCCGAGAAAAGAGAGAGCACGAGATAAAAGCCTTCTCGCACACAGACACAAACCCATGGAGTGTTTTTTTCCCCTTTCTCGTCTCACCCTTCCACCGCCTTAAACACGTGCCTCTAAATGATACACCCACTCCCACCTCACGCACCATTCCCCACCCACCATCCTCCCCTTTCTCTTCCTCCTCCCTCGCCCACTCCTACATCTACACGTTACCCTGCGAACCGTAGCTGGAGCGAGTGGCAGGGGGCATTGATCCATTTTTTATAATGAAATTTGACTGAATTTCACCAGCAATACTCAGCAATGAACTTATGTATAGAAAGTGGGCAATACTTTGGTTGTAATTTTTAAAGGGATTTTCAATGTTTTCATGTTACTCACTTTAGGGTTCTGTGCTCGCGTGTTACATGTTAAGTGTGGCAGGGGGCGTTTATCAACTTTTACCATGAAATTTGACTGAATTTCAGCAGCAATACTCAGCATTGAACGAACCTAAGGAAAGAAAGCGGGCAATATTTTGGTTTCAATTTTTTTGAGATTCGAAATATTTTCGTGTTACTCACTTTAGAGTGTATTGTTCGCGTGATACATGTTAATCCACTTTTTTCATGAAATTTGACTGAATTTTACTATTAATACTCAGCATTGAATATGAAAAAAGAAAGCGGGCAATATTTTGTCCGCAATGTATTTACGGAATTGAAATGTTTTCGTGTTATTCACGTTTGGGTGTGTTGTTTTAGCATGATAGACCTTAGATGTTTATTCATTTTTATCATGAAAATTGACTGAATTTTACCATTAATACTCCTCACTTTACACAATTACCATGATTTAAACTGTAAAGAGAGGGGAAATAATTTTCTTGAAACGTTTTAAAAGGATATAATATTTTTTCATGTTACACATGTTAGCCAAGTTGACACAGACTACGTGGATGATATGATGTATGAATTTTTTCCTAATATGAGGAAAGCCAAAATTAACAATCTGTCTAAGATACAAATAAAG
This sequence comes from Pyrrhosoma nymphula, assembly GCA_963573305.1. Lineage (NCBI taxonomy): Eukaryota > Metazoa > Arthropoda > Insecta > Odonata > Coenagrionidae > Pyrrhosoma > Pyrrhosoma nymphula. Next base: position 94,172,316 of record OY754332.1, on the reverse strand, counting down.
TTATGGACATGGGGTTAACAAAATCCAATGCAAAGTATTATATAAGTGCTAAGCCCTTTACTTTAACTTCACCATGGATTTCTTGCCATTATATGTTTCACATGTTTGAGCTCTAAGGCATTGCGCAATGATAAAAACTTTATATATGTTGAAATGCTTATTATTCTGCATGAAATATTATATGGTACTTGATTATATGGTACAAAAAGTGGTCATACTTTGAAGTTGCAAAGCCAAAAATATTTATGTGTAAGTGAATTTTACTGATGCTTCTACCTAGATTACCCTCTCCCAATCAATTATATTCGCAAAGGTTCGGTGAGAGAGAATTGGAAAAGAGTGAAGCGGGGAGTAATGGGGCAGCATTTTACTTGGGGACAAGTCGCCCTGTTGCTAAGATGATTAGCGCCATTGAGGATTGATGATTTGGTCGATTAGGAAAGGATTGTTTGGCAAATATAAAGAACGCTGGAGATTAATCTTGAGCTGATATTAGCCTACTCATATTATGAGTAGGTTCTCGAGCCTTATCACAGTACATGCGTAGCAGCGATCTTCTTACAAAGGAAACCAAAGTAATGCCGAACGCTTAAAGTACGGGGAGTAAACATGAATGCAGCAGATGAAGTCATGAAATATGGAAATCACCATCACTTCTTATCTAGCGCGAGGAAAACAAATACGAAACATTGGCAGCGCTGAATTTAACTGGATAGGTTTTCTCATGCGAATTGTAGGAAAGGCATCGGATGGAAAACTGAAGGAGAGATATTACATCGCTCTGGTTCGGCCCAATCTCGAGTACGCCGGGAGTATTTGGGACCGTGCACAAAAAAGATTTAGCAAGCAGAATAAACCAAGCTCACAGGAAAGCCACATACTTAATTTTTAAAGTTAAGAGCAAACAGAGGGCACGACACAGCTTATAAAGGGGCAGGTCAGGATCCAATAGGGACTCGGAAGCCACACGTTTGGCAAAGATAAATTGAAACATTCAGATCAGGTGAGTTTCAGAACGGCACGGAGGATATTTTTTTTCCTCGAGCTGTACCTCTAGAGCTACTAGAATCCCCAGGCTTAACGCAGTGTTTTTCTCAAATATTCCTCAATTCCCCACATAATCCTTTCCATTCCTTCTACCTCTCCCAATCAGCAAAAGCGACCTCAGCTGTCGGTCGCCTCTCCAACAAATTAATGTCGGTGCAAAGAATGCATTCAGCGTATGATAATTTCAAATGTTTTTCACATCCGTTCCCTCGACTATATTTTCACTTTTATAATCAGGACTGGAAGCGGAACCCGGCTTCGCACGGGAAGCTGTGAATAAATTGCACCGATAATGCATAAAAGAACCGGACTAATGTTGAGAATTTTACATTTTCTCGGCTAAATAAAATTTATGTATGACATAAAATTTTAGTTTTATTTTAGAGAATATTTTAAATCGCATTTTTTATAAATATTTTAGAAGAAGAGATAAAATTAATGGTACTAAAACCACATATTTGGTAATATTATTACACGATATTGGTCCAGAAGTAGATCTAAATAATATTCATAGAGGTAATATGATCATGCCCGTTGAATTTTAGTGGGAGATGTCATTTACCTTTATCAATGTGAATCAATGCACAACGCGTGCTATATTCACAATTCAGGTACTATCTATCAGTCATTAATCGCATGTTGGAACTTCGGAGTGAATTATCATTGAAATTCGCTTATATGTAATGAAAATCTTATAAATAATGTACAAAGTATGCATGCTCGTTTTAAACTCAAAAACGAAATGTAGTACAATTTTCAAGCTTTCAGGACTATAAAATGTCTTCTATGCACAGATGACTGACAACTTATCATGAAACTCATGACATCCAGTTTGATGCCTTTTCATTCGTTTTTCTTGGAAAAATAAATGTTCCTACGCATCATGATTTTAAGTAAAAATTTTCAGAATATTTTTGATGATATACATATTCTATAATAATTCCAGAAACAGAAAAATACCAAGTATACTAATTTGTAATGTGATTACATACTACGGCCATAAATAATGCTAATAAGAGCAAGATTAGACTTCCCGTTAAAATTCAGCGTGAGAGAGAAAACGCGAAAGCCGTTGTATGTGACTATAAGAATCAATATGACGTGTTAAATGCTGATACTGCGTCAAAGTCACTAAACGCAAATAGTGAGGTTGGGGTAAGTACTATCAACTGAGGCCTATAAATGCTGCAGGCATTATGGCCATTCGTGAAATCGGTATTAAGTGGATATTCACGCCTGGTTTCCAAGGAAATTTCTATTGTTGAGAAGGAAGAAACATTTGATGAATTTAGAACTAAAAACGAAATTATGAGACAAAAAAGAAGCGTATAAGAAAATCGAATGGAAGAACTAATACTGCATTCTTTTATGCGTTCAAAGATGTAAATTTCCATCCAATATCTTGAGTGCAATAAATTTAAAAAAACAATTAAAGAAACACATACACCGAAGTAAATGCTTTTCTTATGGGAGTAAAAGTTAACATTAATGGGGTAAAAACAACTCCAAAAATTGTTTTATGCAAAAATGAATGCACGATGGGGATATACTCTCACAATTTCACGTGAGAGTATATCTCTCTCTCTTCATCTCCAGTAGTTTGGGCTGAGCGTTGATGAGTGAGTGAGTGAGTCAGTCAGTCAGGACATTCCCAATTATATGTATAGATTAGTCTCTCACATGTGAATGTGAAGTGCTTTGATTCTCTGGAAATCAAATGCAAGAATATTACTTCACAGTGCTATATTTATATTTTACAATCCGCGACAGTGGTCTAACTAAAAAAATAAGAGTTCAGTCAAGAATCTTAGAATCGTAGTATTCCTCCGAAACTTGGTCCATGATAAACGAGGGAGATCATAGAATGGAAGATTTTGAGACATGGGTCTACCACTTTGCCTAAGGATGAGCAGAATAATCTAGGTTAAGGAGGGGGACTAATTATGGCGGAAAAGATAGAATAATTGAGAGTAGAATTTGAAAGTACCAGATGAAGGGGCTAGAGGGCTTATTGACAGCTACATTATCACACTACGCTTCAAACACCGCAAAGGAAATCTGTACGGTTCGTTAAAAACTGTGACAAGCGAACAAAGAGTGTCTTACTGCTTTTAGAGGGATTAGTTTGGGAACCAATAGAGAACTCGATGGTAATTCGCTAGGCTTAGATTGCTTGAGAAACGCCGAACGGGTGTGTTTCAGTGTGACACGATGTATATATTTTTGACGCCGTACTACATCTCTAGGTCCGACAGGAAAGAGAGAGACAGAGAGGGATAAGAGGGATACATTGCCGAACAGATAAGTACAAATATTCTTTCTTCCCACGCGCAATAAGTGACTATAATAAAAACTGAGATCCACTAAAAACACTGCCGAAATACATTTCACCTTTTCACCCACCTTTAGCATTCTCCTTTACACGGCTGGTGTCCTAACACCCCCTGCCTCTTCGGACAATAGAAGAAGGGAGGGAATAAGGAAAAGATAGTGGAAGAAGTTAGTTAGAAACGAGCTTTCACGTGTTTCAGGCTTTTGGAGAGGGAGCTGAAGTGTAGTTTGATGTGTAAGGTGGAAGGGAAAAGGAAGAGAATAGAGACTTTGGAGGGCATACGAAGGCTGAGGGATTTGAAGAGTTTAAAACCGATGAATTTAGAGCACGGAGCGGTACAGGACCTGCCCTAGAATTTACCAATCGCTGGCTTTCCATACCGAGAGCTCGAGTACCTGTGTCGGCACCGGATGAGATATTGGGGAATTCCGATCCCAACTTGAGCGCTTCATGGAGGGAATTTCAAGACTAATATTAAGGCCGTTCGATGAGACACTAAGCGCTAAACCTATCAGCTAGCAATAAGAGCAAAAATGGCCATAGATTGTCAGTTAGTAGGCTCGATCATTATTGATGGGATTACGTTTTAACTTTGGTTTTCATATGGATAAAACAATCTACCAGAGATTGTAAAACCGGGCCTTACAGCAATAAGAATTCTCTCTATGAGCCTTGTACTATTATCGAAGGCCCTGGTTTCGAAACCAGGCAGTAGCCGAAATATTTCAGAGGAATCCCGAGCCCTAATATGTAATTATTAAACTTTTATAATCCTCGACAGTGGCCTAACTACAAAAATGAAGAGATTAGTCAAGAATCTTATATGGTAGCGCAGTATTCCTCCGAAACTTGGTCCATGAGGAAAGAGGGAGAGCGTAGATTGGAGGATTTCGAGATGTAGATTTGCTTAAGGAATAAAATTCGAATTGGATATGCAATACTTTGCTGTCCGATAGGATGTAAAACTGGGAAGCCCTTGGTGATATTTTAATCAATTTGGGTTAAAGCCGACTCTGGGATTTGCTCTACCTTTCCTTCATTCCCAAAAATTTCCATATCTCAGTTGTCAACTCAATCAGCCAACCACTACGTTGGCAGCATTTCAAATCTAATTGTTAAATCTACCTTGTTACCTCAATTATGCTTTCTGTAATACTTTAAACATGTGTTCGACTGTCGGCAGCTGTTGCTTATGCTTATTGTTAAAAAGATGTTAATGTAAACCCCAATTGTTAAATTATTGCCTCTATTGACTCGGAAATATTGTTTCCTAATATTCCTTATTTGTTTTAAGGGACAGAATGTCCCAGAAAATTAATAAAATTTATCTATCTATACCTAAATGTTGGACCATGAACAAGACTGGAAATCTGTGCACCGACTACCGACATGCTTCGTGAAGAACTTTTCCGATAATCCGACATTGGGTCGTGTGGATCGATAATTTGAAACAGTTGATTTAACGAGAGCATAGGTGTAACTATACTCTGCAATAGCTCAGGGGAATATTGAATCCATTAAGCTGGTGGGAGCGATTTTTGTTTATGTACAGGTTTGCGTGAAACTTTGCATACATCTTCTCAGTAGTGATATCTATAGGTACAAGTGATAAAAATTGCATTGCATCCATTTGGTTTGTTTGGCAATTCAATGCTGATTTAGCACGTAGCCTTATGACCGATGAGATAATTTTCGAAATAATTCGAGTACATGCTTACAGACTTTCTTCTGAACGTGAAATAATACATTTCATATTATTGCCATCGTTGCTAACAGATATAGAGGTGTCACGTGGAGTCCAAGATTCAAAAAAACATATTTCAACGTAATTTTGTCTAAATTTCAAGTTCCGCGCTGAAAACTCTAGTTATAGCATGATTTAGTTCACGAAAATTTTTAAAATATAAGTCTTGCATCATTGCCATTACTGCCTATGTGGTGAGTTCCAACGCAAAAATATATGCACTTTAATGAAATGTGGACCAAGAATGTTTCTCGACACTTAAAAAAACAAAATTGTGCACTCAAAGACCTACGATTGCCACTCCAGTCATCTTAAAATGCGCAATCACCCTTAGTGCACCGTAAATATAGGTATTTTTAGCGGAATCCTCGGAAACATAATCAATAAAAAATAGAGAATGAAAATCATTTTTTGAAACGCTGCATTCATCGTAAAGCTTATTAACAACGCGCGTGCACGTTTGCGCGTGATAGACATGCTGGGGGGATCGGTTTTTGCAGCAAAAGCAAGCTTCTTTCGTGCGTCCTGACTCCAAGAAAACTTCTCTATTTGCGGTCGAAGCTTAGGTGACTGGAGTGGTAATCGTGAGTCATCGAGACTCAAATTTTAATAAATTTTCAAGTAAGAAAAAAAATCTTGGACCAAATTTCACTTAAGTATACATTGTTATACGGTGGAAATTACAATTCATTACAGTAAGGTAAATGATGTATCAATCATATTTTAACTATTTCGCCTTATTGAAGCATTGCTATGAATTCCATTGTTTCAGGCTCAACTAGGTGGAAGTTGAATTTCGTAACTGAAATACTAACTTGTTTCCTTCCACAGATTTCTTTTCTTGGTACTAGATGTTTCGACACATCGGTGTCATCATCGAAATGACATCATCATTGATGTGTCGAAACATGTTGTACCAAGAAAATAAATCTGTGGAAGGAAACAAAGTTAGTATTTCATTTACATTGTTATGAACTTGATTTTCGGCGCGGAGTTCTAAACTTAAGCGAAAATCATAACTAAATGCGCTTTTACTACTGGAAATGATACCATTATATTTGTTATCAACTACTTTTACAATATGAAACGTAATATTTTGCGTTTAGGAGAAAATATGTTCATATGCTATTGATATACATTACGAAATACGAGGGTAAGTCAATAAATAAGTCGCAAAACTGGATTGAGGCAATAATAATCATGTTAACTCCCTAAAATTTATTTCACTATTCTACATATTTACTCTGTACATTGAGACACTTATCCCATCTCTTCACAAGTCCTTGATAGCCGGCAGCAAAGAAGTATTTTGGTTACTGTCGCAGCCAACGAGAAACCTCTTGGACTAGAGCATCATCATTTTCAAAACGTCGGCCCCCCAAATGATTTTTTAAGGTCCCGAACAGATGAAAATGACTGGGGGCTAAGTCGGAACTATACGGTCGATATTTCCAATTAAATACTTGTAATAGCTTAACGTAACGTTTGCGACTTATTTATTGACTTACCCTCGTATATGCCATGTGCCATGAGGATACGTGTTAAAATAGCATTGAATTTCCAAGAAATCAAAGTTGAAACATGCAGTTTTTTCACTTTATCAAAGGATATTACTAATATCTAAGGATACGTACGGAAAATTTCACGCAAATCTGTTCGTAAACAAGAATCGCTCCAACCAGCTTAAGATACGGCACTGCCCCGTTCGGCTCGAGATTTCCTCGCCCTTCCCTCCGGAGAATATCCGGCTGGACGCCCCATCCTGGCACGGACACGAAATTCGACTCGGCCGACGTGTGAATTAATCTCCCGAAAAACAAGTGCAATTTTATGAGCCATTAAAAAAATGTTAAGAGGATGTCCGTCTGTGAGGATGGTATCCGAAAGGCGTCAACATCAACTTTCAGTGAGGAGGAGCGGCTGGGTTTCTTTGGGAGGAGAGGAAACACAATGCGGGACGTTAGGTGCGGCCCGCGGTAATTGGACCGCGGGAGGGAGGGCCGGCGGGCCGCCGACCGGGGCGTCGTGTCCGGCCCGAATCACCTTCGCGCCGACGTCCATCGTCAGGGAAGAGAGTCGAGGTGGCATTTGAGCGCGGGAGGGAGACCTTATCTCAAGCGATCGCCATCCTCACGGCTTTATTTCCCGCCGTTCGTCCCACCATCGACGAGGATACCTTTTTAATTGACCCATCAGCGGCCGGGTCGGAAAGGGGACCGGAGTTTCCGTTCGGTCCGTTTCGTCCGGAGGTAGTCTGATTGAGACTCCGCACATTCCGGTGCTTATGCACTCGGCATGTTCGAGCCTCGACGACGGCGGCCATTTTGACGTCAAAAAAGTTGAATTAATATTTTTTTTTAATCGAGCTTTGACGAGGCTCTGACTAGGGTTGGTCGGTTATGAATCCCAATATCAATATCCATTATATTAAAATATATAAAATGGATCAATGTCAATAACCTGCATTGGACTATTAAATACTGGAAAACACTGGCATATTGGAACTTTGGAAATATTATAATATTGGAAAAAATGAAATTTTGGTATATTGGAAAATATTGAACAGCAATATTTGCAGGTAAAATTATCTTGCTTGCAATGGTTTGCAAATGCTGCCAGTGTTAACTGTGTAACATTCTGTTAATAAAACAAGAAAAACACCCCCAGTTTTCCCCAGGTATTGCTATGAATAATGGTGGAAAAGGAAGTGCTGCAATGAGTTGCAAAGTTTGCAAATGTTGCCAGTGTTAACTGTGAAACATTCTGTTAATAAAACAAGAAAATCACCACCAGTTCTCCCCAGTTATTGCTATGAATAATGGTGGAAAAGGAAGTGCTGCAATGACTGCCATGCGCGCTGTCTGTTTTCAAAGATTAGGGCGCTCTCCGACCACCCTCCTCGCTGGGTTCCAATATTCAATACTTGAATTTTTAACATTGGTTATCCTATATTCAATATTATAATTGGAATTATTGGTTCCTTAGTATAAATATTCCAATTACAAATATTGGTTTTTCCTACCACCAATATCCAATACAGGATATTGGTATTGGTCGTTCCAAATTGTGATTTTGGAATCCCAATACTTAAATATATTTATATTGGAACCAATATATTGGATAACCGCCCAGCCCTAGCTGCGACATCCCTTCCGTGACTTTGCCGAGGTCGAGTACTTTCTGGTGCCCTATTCTGTATGGCCTCGCAACTTCCAAACCTCGATGGTGACGTAGTTTTGGCCACAGTCTCGAAATTTTCAAATAAATTAAAAAATTAAAATGTTGACATTCATCGGGGGCTGTGGCGTCAGATCCACAGATTTTCCTGGGTGCGACCGTGCTGAGTCCATACTGAATAAGACACCGGAATGAGGCCTTTGGTCGCCGGCGGGACTCGTATCACGCTAGAAATTTTGACATGGAATCCCTTACAATAGGGAAAATGCATAAAATAAAAAAGTTCAGAGGATTTCGCGCGGTGTTTGAACATTATGGATAGATAAAAGATGTACAATTTTCCACAGATAAATTAAACTTCAATTATTACTTAGGTTCAATATTTTTAAACCATTGTCAAGTAGGAATATGAAATAAAAAGCTTCCTTCCAGCCGGCGATGATAAGATGAAATAAGATGGCGGCCAAAAATGATTATGAAATCACTTGCCGCCGATAGCATGAAATTAGTGAAGCTCGACGTAAAATCGTCAGAGGAGTTCGCAAGTGGGTCATCATTTCGTCGTCACTCACATAATTGCCTCTCCATTAGGTCTCTCTTGAATTCCTCATGCCCTCTTTCTCTACTTAAGTAGTCCAAGATCATTCTCTTCTTCCTTCCTCTACCACGCTTCCCCAGCACTCTCATCTCCAACACTCTTCTTAACATGCCTTCGTCTCTCAACACCTCCTCCATTCTCATTTTCAGCCTTCTCTGAGTGTCCGCCACCAAATTTCTTTCCTCTTCCACACCATATCCAAGACCTACTCGCTACCCAGCTTACCCTCTCCATTCTTTTCCAAACCCTCATCTCACATGTCTCTAGTCTTCGCACATCCTACACTTTCCACAATGCTTGAGTTATCGACCCATACAGCGCCGCACTCCATATTACATTTTCACTCATCTTTTCGTTATGTCTCTTTTCAGGCATCCCCTTATCAAGTCCCATAGGAAAGCAGCTAAATTATTCTATAAAAGGGGTAAAACTAAAAATTTAGTTGAGTTAACGATGAATTTAAAAAAAATGAGAGATATAATTCGTGAAATGCGCATTCGTTAATTTGTGCAGTTCAGGGAAAGCAACTAAATATTTAAAAAATAACGGAGTGGACGCCCTCAGAAAAAGATAACAGGATGAAAGAGCATCGAATGCTAAACATATTAAGGGAGACTGTCATTATAAAAACGCAACAGAAAAGTTCAGGAGCGATGGTAACACAAAGCGACGGCCAAGTCAGCGTCCACTACAAGTTGGGAATCTACATAATGCACTTGAGGGTGTGTGGCAGAAGTTAGGTTTTCACCAACATTCACTACGTTACATTTTATCAAAGCTAACGATACTAAGGCTATTAACGCTATGTCAAATATCTGAAAATACCTGTCAGAAGTTTAAATTTCACCAGCATGCAGTACACTGCAAGCATGTTACCAATACTACAGAATGGGAGCTGACGGCAATGGTGGCGCATTTGTTATTCATTTGAATCCCCAAGTCGGATGAAAAAGAAACCTACATTGTTCAAAGATAGAGCTTATTAGATTTTTCCCAGCGTGCTGCAAAGCGAGGTCCAATCAGGAGTCCCTATTATTGTCACGCTATTAGGGAATTGCATGCTGTTAAAGCTTAGCAGGAGCAGAGCTTAGCAGAGTTCAATATAAATTAAAAAATTCTCATCAAGGAATACATTTACTCAACTCAAGCGACAGTTATAGCATATTCTCTAAAACACTTTCAGCCAGTAATGTAATTTGAAGCGTCTAAGGATTAGAGGAAGAAATTTTCGACAAAACTCTTTATATATTTCTAGGGTTGTCGTTCATTCCCAGTACTACCTTGTAGGCCGACATTCACTATCGACCACTTGCTTGAAAAGAATGTGTTCGCATTATTTTCAGTTCCAACTTTTGAGTATTTGTGGAAGCCACAGCCTAGAGATGTGTAGTTCTCAAATTATAAGGGCATATGGCAATTATAAAACGAAAATAATTTTGAGAATCATTTTAATTCTCAGCATTTGAAAAAAGAACTTAGTCACGTATTCAACAGGAAACTATTTCTATTTTTCAACTGCTTATAAAAGTTTTTATACCTTTTCTAACCAACAAATGCATTTTTTTGCATCTTTAAATTGAAATAAACCTTAATTACATTTTTCTCTAATATATGTATCTCCAAGCCACGCTAGCCATACACGTAAACTTTTCTTCCCCTTACATTTTACTCCATTAATTCTCTCTCCACAATGGTAAAGAGCGCCATACTCCATATTACTCTTTCACCAATGTTTCCTTTTCGTCTCTCCTCAGACCTACCCAACCCAATTCCATTCTCTCAGAAAATACTTCCTTGGCCAGGAAAATTCTACATATATTGTCCCTGCCTCTAAAGCCATATACGTAAACTTTTCTTCCCCCTATATTTTATGCCCCCCATCTTTATATTTAGACCTGTCTTTTAGCATCTAGTCAATCTCATTATCTTCGTCTTCTTATGATTTATCTTCATCCTATACTGCACTGCACCTCTTACGCATTTGTCATTGACCGTAAGCCCTAGGCTGACTGACAAACCAAAGCTTGGATATCTGCAAATCTAACTGACTTTATCTGATTCCCCTCCTTCCGTTATTCCTACCTCAATCTCCCCAAAGCCTCTCTCACCAATTCTAACGAATACACGTTAGAAGGCAATGGCGATAGTGTTTACCCCTGCCTTATTCCCCATCCTATCAAGGCCCATCCCGATTCTTCATTGGCTACCACAACCTGCGGCGTCTGGTTTATATAGTGATTCCAAACTTGGCGTCTGTTCCTCCAAAATTGCTAATGTTTTTCCATTAATTTCATCTAGTCTACACTATCAAACGCCTTCTCTAAATGTAAAAAGCAAGCTAAAACATCTCGGCCATATTCTATGCTTCTTTAACTTGCGTCCTCATCACTCCTGTGGCATCCCGCGTTTCCGTCCCTCTCCTAAACACTAACTGATCGTCACTCAAATATTCGTTTGTCTTGCTCTTTATCCTCCTATTGGTCCCATAAAATATGGCTTCGATATTTCGGCAGCAAAATATATAATTATATTTCTCTTTTTGTTAATACCGGCATGGGATGCTGACTTGATTATTAATGAAATATGAGTCCGCAATTTTGTAATCTCTTTACGTGTTTGATATATTAGCATGACTATAATTAGACTAAAGGTCCCCGTAATGAATGAGTGCTCTATCGATCCCGCATTATTAGAATGACAGATGCCGTATTGCATTTAAAATCTTACTTAACTGATATTCAGTTAGTTATTCATCATTTCATCAATCGCGAGTAAGGAATGCTTTTCATCGCAATGTGCTAGCCTCGTTGTCAGAAACACTGTTTCAGTTTTTGAACAAAATGTTTATACCCTCAATGTTTTTGCATTTCGTTTCGATGAATAACCAAACTCAAAATGCCCGCGTTGCGCAATGGGTTTGTTTATCCATCCACAACACGTTGTGAATGAAACGTTTGGTCCTTGAGGGGAACAATTTGTAATGAGAAAAATAATTTTGTATGCCACGCATACTTATTTAACACACAACCTATGTTTCGACATTGAACATCATCATCAGATGACCTGGTGGCGGCAAAGGTGAGGGTAGCTGATGAAAAATCAAGAGTGCGCCTTGATGGGACAAGAAGTAAGGCTGGGCTGCTCTATATCGCCATTGTAAGTGAAAGTTTGTTTAAAAATGTTAGAATATATGGAGGGGAATAGAGGAGGAAATTAAGGTAGGAGGGGATCTGATAATGTTAGTGAGATTTAACAATGATATAGCTTTAGTTTGTCAGTCAGCCCATGGGTTACAGTCGATTATGATTGCGTTAGAGGTATTCCTGAAACAACGGACTTGAGTGAACATTTAAGAAACGTCTTCGATTCGATAGCAATGCTTCCATTTTCAAATCATTGCCACCCCCGTGACTCAAATTTTCAGGCCCTAAGGACTGTGGGGGAGGGGGGGAGAGTGTAATAATTCACCTCTTGGTTTACGGCGCCAATTCCTTCAGAGTTGACTTGAACATCACGTAAACGAGTGAAGTCACGTCTCAAAAGTATTCATTGATGACCGTCCCATAGGTGTGATTTGGTTGGTGTAGCTTGGTGCACTGTACGCGTTGCCGGGTGAGGGGCAGCGTCGCACTGCCGGAGATGTTGAGGCCCTCGGCGTCCTTGAACTCTGGCCCTCCCCCTCGACTCCGGGGCCGACACGGTTCTTTATTCCCTTCCCTGCCCGAGGACGATATGGGAGACGTCAAGTCACGTGAGTTATCGCCTGATGGAGATTCTCGGAAGACGGAGGGAGGGAAGAGAAGAATACGCTGGCTTTTCGAGTCCACTCCTCGCTCGAGCGGGATCGAACATGTAGAAAATATACATCAATATCTACATGACATCGTGCAAACAAACATAGGAGCGTGTGTCCGGAAACGTTTTTAGGAAGGAAGGGCTTACATCTAAGGGTCTGGTAAATCTTTCCTGCAATTAATACACACTCAAGTTGTAGTTTGTCAAAGATTAAAGGATATTTTATCGTTGTAGACTAAATGGCTCAGCCTCTGAGTTGGAGTTACGATTGGTTATTACACCTCTTAAACAAAACAGCTTTTCGAATGAACAACCCTCTGTACGGTCGTACTCAAATTACTAGCGATACAACAATAAGTGAAAAATAAAGTTCATTATTTTGAAAATTGATTGATTAACGATACACAATCTCACGGCTAGTAGAGCTTGACTCGTTTATAACAGCCTATTTGTATTGTAAAAATTTCTTGAGAGACTCTCCTTGACAACATCACTCATCGCTGCTTAGGCTGAAAGTGGTCTGCATTGTCACTGATAAAATACCCAATAATACCCAATATATAATTGCCAATATGACGACAACTAGAAATAAGTCGAAAGTTCTTCCCAATTCTGTAATTCAGCGAAATTGAACGAGTGGATATGTTTCACACTCAAAAACAGAGAACGCTCATAAACGCATTCTCACCTGTCCGCAGCTTGGGGATGATGTCACAGTGTGATGACTTAATGTCCGTGCGTTTTTGCATGTAAAATATTGATACGAAAACAAGGCAAAGACAAAAATCGTAAATACTTAACATACAAGGCTAAAATGGGAGCTGATAAGTCAAATGAAATATTGAAAAATGCAATGTGAGTCTACATAATGATTTTATTTCAAATTACTTGTTGATGATTGGAAGACCAGTTTAAAAAATGTCTTTTTAACAATTCATACCTACATGTTCAATGTGATTTTTTTTAATGCAATTGCTCCTCATTATCTTGTGGCAGATAAGATTCCATTTAGACGAACGTGGTTTTATAAGAATTTTTATTTAATTTCCTGAAAATCACCAAGCCTTATACTGATGAAGAATAGAGACTTTGACTATACCGTTTTTTACAAAATGGAAAGCGTTTCCTTATATGCATCTTTTAACATTTTTAAGGACGAATGTTACAATTGTGCATGAAAACAACATAAATTTACTTTTTAAAACGATTTTCGAATTAAAAAGTCGTGCGTAGGAGAAACGTATCGGATCAGAGTTATTACACATTCAAATTGTGTCACTGCAGCATACAGTTAAAATATATTACACTCAACACTTAAACTATGTTTATTTATGCGCTACAATAATTCATTCGTGCTAAATTTGGAAATTTTATGATTGAGTTGTCTCTTCCTCTCGGGGGAGCTCTTTCAAGAAAGAAAAGGGTGCCCAGAGAACATAAACGCTTGCAAAAGTGAAACAAAAGTTTAAAGAATTTGGAATCATATCCATTCCACCTTTCTCTACCCCCAACGTAGAGAGAGGATTCTAAAGCAATCCCTTACTCATGCAAATGCACAATTCTTCCCCTCAAGAGTGGACGAAGGCCAATGTGAATGAGGAGAAGCAAGAGTCTAAGTACAGCCATTCGATTATGAGCGGAATATTCACTGCCGTATCAGGTTCTCCAACCGGAGTCGGTAGGGGTCGCGGGGGTGACCATCATCCTTCGTTGGCGGCCTCGAAGCTCTCCACGGCCCGCGAGATCCTAAGGCCTCTCTCCGTCCCCCGCCGACGCATAATAACGCCATCACCGGGGCCATCGCATAAATAGATGGCGAGAGCGGAAGTGGAAAAATTCTTCCGCCAAGACTGCCGCCTTGTAACTTCTCCACTCTTCCCCCTTCGCCCGGATATAGTTTCGCCGTGTGAAATTCCACAGAGAAGGGGGAATAGGACAGAGGAAATAGATGGATGGGGGAAAAATAGGACTGAAGGGGGAGGATTAGGACGGAAGGGGTTTGAATAGGGCAGAAGGATTAAGGTTGAAACGGAAGATGGAATGAGAGGACTGAGGGGAAAGTCAGGACGCTCGGGGGTAATGATACGACTAGAAGGCGAGAGTTAAGACTGATTATCTTATCTCTGCTCTGATTATTATATTACGTGTTCATTGGGGCGATATTGAGACTGGGTCAGCCCCTTCTTCCATCTAACCCTTCGTCAAATTCATGTATGAAATAAATACAATTTAACTACTAAAATTATATAAAAAGAACAAAAAATGACCATCAATATTTTAGAATGAATATAAAGACTATGGAAAAACATACACGATAGTGTGAAAAACGGAAGGAATAAGGAGCTGATATCCTTAACGAAAACATCCACTGCAGGAAAACACCCACACATGAAGGGAAGTGTGAAAAACCTGCGAAAATCTACTAATAGATAAAGCTAATGTATTTTTTTTGCAATTTAAGAAGTATGTAAAATGAAAAAAAAGTGGAGCTGATACGCACAAATAAATTTGCAATGAAATATTAAAAAAAATAAAAATCGATAGCTAAAAAAATAAATCATAAATAATAAAAAATATGAAAAATGGTTAAATGTGTAATTTAAGAACAGGATAATTGAAGCAAGGATCGGCTGTTGATATTTAGCACAAAAAAGGAAACGTTGGGACCGAAAGGTGGATAGTAGGTCTGAAGGGGAAATCTTCTGATGTAAGGGACTATGATAGGACAGAATTATAAGGGCTAGAGCAGATGGAGGGAGTGTTATGACATAAGGAGGAAGGTAACATAGACGGCGGTACGCTAGGATGAAAGGAGGAGAGTTATGACCAGGAGGGTAAGTTGGTAGTTTTGCGAAGTTCTGGTCTCTGCATCAGTTTATGTAAGTCCTTTACGAAGTAATACCCGTGATGTTGCATTTGGAATAAAATCTCTGATCGTTTATGCTTGCGGCTGACAAGAAGAGAACGGTTATAACCTCCAAGTATGTCTATGGGTGATATGGAGTCACAAAAGAAGAGAGGCGGTCTCTAAAAAGGATCGCATATTTTTATTTAAGAGAAACATTCATTGCCTAAGCAACATGTGCCCAAACAAGTATTATAAGTTCAAAGATGTTAAAATATTACTGTGAGAGAAGAAATAAATGCACATTGGCCGTATAAAAAGGTTGATTTTATTCTTTTTAGATACTTCAGTTCCACAAATTGAGGTCAAATGATATCAATTCTTTTTTAAGCCCTGGGAGGACGAATCACTATTAAACTAAAATAAATTTTCTTTTCATCCACTGATCCACCTTATTTTTTTTATTACTCCTCTGTAAAATAGACAGTGACCTAACACTGCTTTAAACGCTGTCGTGCGTCCACTCGAAGGTTTCTATGCACGGATGAGTCATTTCATTTCTTCTCAAGACAAACCACCCCAAAACTTTTGCTCCAATATGCTACGCGAGGGACGTTGGACGAAGGGGGAGTTGGGAGTGAGGAGGCTGGCGTGCGCCACGTCCTGTACATTACCCATCCCCCTCTCCACTTTGTTGATAATCCCATTCCATCGGATGGACGGTACGGACCCAACACTCCTCTTTCAACTACCACACTACACCCCGCGACTTCTCGTCGCTTTATTAACGGGCGAAAGCTTACACCCTCCTCCATTCCCGCCCATTCCCCATCCTCCGCTCAACTTCGCATCTCCCTCGCCTGCTCGTTGGGAAAGAAAGAAAAGGATGAGCATCCTTGCCACGTGTTTTTATTTCCTTAAGTGCGCACACGAGGTGAGACGAGAAATGGCTCCTGTCGGCCATAACTCCACGCTCGCGTGTCCATGTGGTATAATTCTCCGGGCAAGGATGAGGGAGAGTGCTTTTTGGTTTTTGCGCATGCGGCTAAATTGGAAGCGTCGGTCACGTGACTCCTGAGCCGCAAACGAAATTCTTCCATTAGAGAACGCGGGATCACTTGCGCGCGCGTGGGCTCTTATGAAGTTATTTTGCCTCTTTTTTTCGCTTAAAATGCCCATTAGTGACAACCAAATAAAAATAGTATCATATTTATTAGTTTAAAAACAATTAAAACTTTAATTGATGTAACTGCACGTTTCAATAGTGATGTAAACTAAGATTAGTGATCTTAAATGATAAATCTATATTTTGCATATAATTTTTCCATTCAAATCATCTTTTTAGAGGAGGCATAAGCGTTTCACAATTTGAAATAAATATATATTGAGAATATTGCGATCTGCAGTTACATTCAATTGTGGTCACTCACTATCTATAAAATCAGTCAGATAAGTTTTGGACCTTTTCGGAAATTTCTTTTGGAGAGAACGATCGCTGAATTCGTCCTTGTGGCCAATTCACAGCTACAATCAGAAATAGCAACACTATCGTGAACAAATATGCCAAAATCACCGTAAAAATGTCATTCGTCTCAATCGAATTTTTTAACGCATATTTACCGAACCCACGCCAATGCCATTCGCCTCAACCAACATTTTAACTCATATTCCCCGAATCCACGCCGAGTATTGAAGTTCATTGTGAATTAGGATGCATGGATGGCTTAATTGGCGATAAGACGGACGGTTTTGGGTTCGGATCACGGTCCAGGTGAATGACATTTTTTCTCAGAAAATTAAGTTCTTCAGCGTGTCTTCTATAGGGTGACTCCCACTGAAGTTCAACTGTTTGGAATTTCTCTTTCGAAGTAAATTTTATCCAGCAGTAAGCCTCAGTAGCTAATTGCGTTCTCCTCGACCCACGCTTTCACATTCCAAGACTCACACATGCGTACCTACATTCTACGAAATACAGGTGCGGTTTCCGGTATAATTGCCTCCGAAGCTTGCATATCCAATTGGACTTGAAGGGGTTGCCGGGTACATTCACCGAGTCACGACTGGGAATTTTTAGCATTAACTGAAGTCGATAGGTTAAAACAATTTAGCGTTGGAATACCCTAAAAATGCACAAAAACAAATGCGATCAAGGTGTCGTTTTCATGATGTTGAGAGGCAGAATGCATAAATTCGTCTAAAATTTCTATATTTACTGACAACTTTGTTGCTATTTCCCTAATATATTGACTATATACTCAGTACTAAATATACAGTTTTAGGGGTGGTTTTCTGGTACAGTTTGATTATCAAAGTAAATAAATAACTGAGCTATCAACTCACTTCAGTTTGAAAAAGACAAATAACCTGTCGTTGAAAGGTAATCTCTTTTGACAAATTTGAAATTCTAAAACTTCACCTTATATTATAAGGCAAGAATGAATGCGGTTTCATTAATGATATAGTTTCTTATTACAACAAATCTAATCGTGCCTCCTCACATTTATTAACATTTGACCACAAATCGTATTTGCATTAAGAACGGTTACCACCGCTTATGAAATTTTCTGAACTTGAGTTTCCGTATTCCTGGCATTTTACTTCAAAGTGGCGAAATTTATTTTGAAGCTAATTACGACAGAAAACAATTATCTTTAACTGTCACTTTCCATTACCTATATTTAAATAAAAAATGCTAATTCAGGATCATATCTGGGATGGTTTTCGGCCCACACGAAAATCATAAGCAGGCCACTAAAATTGACCTGTACGAAAAAGAAATGTTAACTTGTGTTTCATTGTACATTCGTCAACTAACTAACATATAGTTACAAAAACAAATCTTTTTAGTGCACCTTTTCCATCCTTGTCCTTTTTTCAATTGACCACTCGTATATTTCAGTTCACCTCAAGAGGATAGCAAGCGTGAATGGGCAGTGACTTCGAACTCAGCCAGTCAATGGAAACGCAAGCATTTGTCGCTTTCGCGGTCTTATGCCAGATGCTCCATGAGCACCATAATCGGCTATGCCCATGACTTGGCTATCTATTTCAATTTCATATTGCTGAAAGGAAAATTAACGCTTCGCCGTGTGTGTCAACACAGAGATTTTCCCGGGAAAACGCATGATAACCGTAAAAACAAATAGCATGTCGTGGGAAGCGGTGAGTCACACGGAAGGCTTGGATGCAGAAACCAGCGTTGAATAGAAGCAGTTTGGGTGTCGTTGAACGAAGGGCACAAAAACTTTCTTGAGTTCTTTAAATACGTGTCGTATAAATCAAGCATTAGCATAGCCAAGGGAGTAACAGTGGACTCATATTTTAATTTATTGACTTCCGGGTGATGATATTTCGACTAAATTTCAACAGATATACATGAAAAATTTCTAACCTGAATAAAATGTATATATTTACATAAGAACTATTAACAATAAACACAAAATTGTTTAAATTAGCCATGAAAAAATGGTTTAACTCGATCAGGATTCAAACCTGGATCTCCAAATTGCCAGTAAGGTGTTAGCTAGTTACTCCATCATTCCATCTTAGATACATTTCGGTTTTGTTCGATTCTCGGTAAAATCAAACGATATTTTCATAACTAATATCATCCCTTTGCTCACTTTTTTACATCGGTTATATATCTATGCACCTGTGCGAGTGACTGCATTTGCATTGGAGCATATTATTTGTGCATTTAGCAGTAATTGAAAATTAAGCTGTCCAAAATAATTCTAGGCCATCCGCCTTCTTCCATATTGGTAGATGTATTAATTCACTTAAGGAGGACCATTACAGAACAAAAGGAATGTATTTATTATGTTCATTTTAATGATGCTTGAAGGAGAATGTGTGACTATGTCACCGAAACTCTAAGCTTCCAAAAATAACTATTTAACTTGCTTTGAAACACGATGTTTAGTTAAATAAAAAGGTGTAGTTTTCAAAAATGCAAAAAATATTTTCGCAAAACCCAATATTAGAAGCGGATAAATTCAGGAAATCAAAAAGCAGTGAAGTGAATTGATTAGTTTATATTTTGTTGTGAACTATAAAGAAATAAGAAAACGGAAAGGACCATATGGAACACTGCACGGATAAAAAGAACCAAATGGATTGGACACACCCATTGCCACAATGGTACAATAACGGAAGGGAAATTAGAGGAAAAAATCCCAAGAGGAAGGCCAAGGGATGAAAAAATAACCAAGTAAAGGGGAGAGTACACGAGAAGATAAACCAGGGAGCTAGAGAGTTAGAATTAGATAGGGAATGATGAACAGCTGCAGTCAACCAATCTTCAGTTCGAACGACAAATGAATAAAATGAAGGAAATCACTAAATATTTCGTCTTGAAGCGGTCAATTGCTACCACCATCGAACCATGCTTCAGCAAAAGCACGTGCTTAGACATGGTAGTGCAACTTGCAAGCCACATCTAAGGTTACTGTTACACGAGCGATTTCCGTGTGTGAAGACACCTTGAAGGAGAGAATCTCAGAGGAACTCGTGGCGTAAGCTTTGGCGGGGTTCCGGGAAATTGAGTGGGTGGGAGCGGGGAGGTGAGTAGAGAGAGATGGGGGAGTGGGGTGGTGGAGGGCAGAAGTTTGAGATGAGTCGAACGAAATAGGGCGTAGGAATCGAATCCTATTTCCCTTCTCTTTCTCTCTAAAACGCTCCTCTCCGTGCACGAGCGTGACGACGAATGGAGGAGGGGGAGCGATTTGAACGCTCTATGGGTTAGTTTTAACAAGATGTTTCCCCAGTCATAACAAAGACCATATACGAATTTTATTTTTTAATTTAAGCAACTGTGAGAAGCATGAAGTAAATATTGCAAAATTGACAACGCAAAACCTTTGCTTTGAATTTCTGAAATTCTCAGTAGTTAACTAAATATGCATGCATAAGTTGTTAACTTGACTCATTAATTTCACACCGCACGCTGAAACTACCTTTACAATCAAATATCGTTTTGTGATTTTGCAAAAACTACTGCGGTAATCAATTTATTTTCATTAAAAAAATATTTCAGAAATAATACAAGCTACACACTTGAATTTTTGACGCGATCTTTACGCTATAATTTCTTCATTTTTTAAATATCTCCCTGGAGTGCGTTACCGTACCATCCCATGGAAAATTGCTGTTATAAAACAAACTAC
This sequence comes from Pyrrhosoma nymphula, assembly GCA_963573305.1. Classification (NCBI taxonomy): domain Eukaryota; kingdom Metazoa; phylum Arthropoda; class Insecta; order Odonata; family Coenagrionidae; genus Pyrrhosoma; species Pyrrhosoma nymphula. The sequence continues at coordinate 94,151,613 of OY754332.1, read as the reverse complement.
ACACTGTTTAATTTCTGACTCAATCTACTCGTTACAAATTCTTAATTTTTTTAAAATATCTCCCTGGAGTGCATACCCATACCATTTCCCATGGAAAATGGCTGGTATTTTTGGCAAATATCTCGAAATATTTGATGGTAAGTGGCTGATAATCTTTTCTCGTTGAAAATATTAAATATATTTCTTTATTTGGGAGGCCAAATTCATCGAATTTTATGCAAAAAATATCTCGATCGAACTACCCACCTATACTACAAAGGGTGGTGAGTATTAGGTCATATTAGACGTTTTGAGACCACTGGGATATTCATTACCACGGTTACATAGTAGCGGATAAAAAATTCTGTTTTCACCAATTCGCACTTAAAGTATAGAGCAATGGGAAAAAAGTTTGTATGCACAGTGGACAATAAGCATATCAGTAAGAGAAATTGCAAAATCTGCAAAAGTGACAATTCTCAATGGAACAGAAACTCGGTAATTGGGAGTGATAAGAAAACTTAGGAGATTGAGTTGATGTGATGGCCAGAGCACTGGCTTCACATACTGAGGGCCCGGGTTCAAATCCAGGCAGTGGGGGAGGTTTTTCAGTAAAATCCTGATCCCTACTTGGGTGTCATGTGAAGAGCTCTTCAAGTACAGTTCCTCACCTCCCGAAATAACCAACCAACCCACGGAAACTTACGTTCTTGTCATGCTATTATCCTTCACACTTGATAATGTAGTTTTCATAGTATTTCCGTAATATTGATAACCTAGGAGGACTTCGTAAGCCTTCCAAATGAACCTGACATGCAAGCAGCACCACTTTCCCACAAGAACCCTGCAGACCGCCCCAAATGTCCTCTGCTCCACCTCCTCTATATCTCTTTTGCGTAATCATGCTGCATTTTGGCGGACTGCCCTTTGCACTTACGAAAATTGGTCCGGTGGTGGTCATGGTGTATATTTCCGTCATGACGACTAAAAAGCCCTTTGGAAGAGATTATTTCAAAATGTTCAATTTGAAACTTTGAGCGATATATCACAACACAAAAAGTTACATGAATTTTGACTCCGTATAAAGAAAAATATTTCAGCTTTGTATTGCAATCAAAATATCAGCTACTTATCGTAATATTTTTGAGATGTTCGACAGAGAAAAGAAGCAGTTTACCAGGGGATATATAACTGCTTATTCTATGGTCATCCAAGGGATATGGCGTCACTCTACTCACCGACCGCTTGCCGCTCTTTTCATATATTCCTGGGCAAAAACTTGAGTCCGATTTACCGGAAAAACGACCTTTCCAAATTTCACTCAACAAATAATAGATATTACTTCCTATATTTCCCTCGACTATTTTTCTTCTTCGTTGTTCACAAGCTCATTTGTTATTAAAAATGTTAAACATTTTCTCACACATACACTTTAAGCCTTTCCCCAACGTTCCAACTGTTTAAGACATGATGTAATACAACAAACATCGAAGAATGGAATAGTGCCGCGTTCCTATACATACATTTAATAACTGTTTGTTATAAAAAACAACAATTTCCATATCTGTCTGAAACTAGTTACATCTTATGGAGTTGTGCGCTCCATATTACGCTCTTGATCAGGTGGACCAAAAACTGGCTTCAGCATCGCATGCCATCTATCGGACTGTTATGAAGCTAGCGAGTGGCATCCCAGCACCCAGCGGCCGAGGACTGTGGGCAGAGCTGTGCGCCGTCGGGAAAAGTGCCGCGGCGGCGGACGTTGGTTTAAAATGGGGCGGCGCGGCGACCGTCGGCGGGCCGCAGTGATTTTACCGGCGGCGGCTTGATTTATCAATCATAGTACACACAAACGCACCCTAGCAAAATATCATATTACCAACTAAATTGTTCATTATTTTTCATTAATATAACCAGGTCCATTTCAAGTAAAAGACTCATTCGATTTAACTTTTACGTACTTGGATCAACAGAAAATATTTTTCGCAACAGTTCGCCGCATAAATGTAAATTTTACGCATTAAAACATATGTCCTACCGAAACACTTTAAATATCCCACATATTTTACCCTTGCTTTAGTAAATTAGCTATCATATCACATTATAGCCTAATATTCCGTTCTGACCAAATTTGTCACTCTCACAGTTGAAATTTGAGTAATTGTTTTTTAAAATGTGATTAAATAACTTTCCAATGAATTATTTAGCATCATGCTCACCTGCAATATTCATCTGTGAATCAGGGAATAACTCTTGCGAACCAAGAATTTCGTAGAGAATGGCTTTTCATTTTAAATATGTCCATTAAAAATTGAAAATAATAAGTTTTAACTTTTAAATAATCGAAATTTATTAATTTATAAAATTTCTAATTGGCATCATTTCTCCTTACCCTATCTTTAATTATGGTGAACAATAACTATTTTATTTACATGAGGATGATGAGGGTAAATCATCAAAGACACAAGTGCTCACAAATACGCTACAAGCAAGCTCCGAAGTGGAAATCACCACGTGTGACGGCCGCGCCTCCGACAAGGAAGACCGGCGGCGGCAGCTCCGCGCGGCGGTGCATACGCTTTGGCCCGCTGGAACAGCGGCCCATCCACCCACTCACGACGCTGGGTGGGTGGCTAAACGTTGATCAATCGAGATGGGGTTAGGGCAGGGAAGGGAAAGGCGATGAGAGAAGGAAATCAACGCTGGCATCGGAGAACGGGAAACTCGACAAAGGCGAGAAATTGAATCGGACCATTGTCGGCCAATTTTGATCGAATCCGCGGTCTTATGCAGGGAAGGGGAAAGGGGGTGGGTTTGGTGGAAGGGGATGGACAACCGTGAAAGCGCACCGAACGGCACTCGCGTTTCGCAAACTCGACCGAGAAACTCCGTCGTCTCACGGTGCTGTGAGACATTGTCGCTGGAAGTTGCTAGCATTGAGCAGTACTCAACTAAACGATCTCATGACATTAGTCCTCGTAAAAACTCGCTGGAGGCGTGAAATAGATTATTGCCGAACTGAAATGGTCAATTTAATAAACACTGGTCACTGCGGTGGAATGGGTAGCTGCTGTAATTATGCTTATTTTTACTTTAGACGACCCGGTGTGTGGTGCTGCACCAAACAAACGGGAGCTACCTACGCGACGGTTGGCCGATTAAATATGTGATTTTGCTTCTCCCGATGGTTACCGACGAAAAAGTACCGAGAGAGGCCTCACAAGGCATACCGATAGGTGGTCTAAATCTGCGGCGGTGCTTATTCAAATGTGTAATACATTGAGATTAGAAATAAACGGAGATGACACCTGGCTCCGTTCTTGAAAAAAAATCCTGCTTAAACAGTCGGCACCGTTACTATCTTGCTCTGACTTACATTTGTGTCTGATTTTCGTTACAATCTGAGTTAAAATCCGCGCGCAATGCGATATTTTTGACTGGTCAACCATGCCTATTCGGCAAAAAAATCCTTCACATGCACCCTTGTTCTTGATTCACCTTCACCCATGTGCTTACCTAGTAAAGACAAAAAACATCAAGAATACAAGAATGAAGAGAAAGTGGAAAACTTAGCTATAGTAGTAGCCCAACTTGATGCACGTATGGTAACAAATATCCTCTAGTCATAACATAAAAAGAGGAATTTATGTACACTCATCGCAAAGGCTAAACATAAATGACATGTGGACGGAGTCCTTCCAAAAAACCCTTCCCTACTTACTCCTTTCCATGCTGACCCTTTTTTGGGTAGGATTTTCTGCCTACTCATACAGCTGAAAGCGATAGAATTTGAGGTGGTTGACGCCCAAATGAGAAAGGGAATGGTCACTTTACCTCTGTCGTGTGAAAGCAGTCCCTTTTTGGACAAAGTGTCGAAGGATATGCCCCCACAAATTGAAGGGAGGGTATCTCGAAACTCAAGGTCCTTATACAAGGATGTAAGGGTATATAAGGCTACAAAGACCCTGTCCAAACCCGGGAAACCCTAATATCGTCTTCAGGGAAAAAGGACAATTCTAGCGGACAATAGCTTGTTAAAGTGAAGACACAAGTGTCCAACACAAACCTTGACAAAAACAACTACATTTTATAAATACTACAGTGATATTATCAATACAAAACTGACGATATGCGAGATATATGGTGGTTAGGATATTGGTTAGGATACCTTATCAGCCATGGCTATTTTGGAAAGTAGAAAAGCAAAAGGCATTTTTGGACAATATTAGATGTATTTAAATTCCCAGTATCTTTTACATTTTAGAGAATATAGAAATACCTCTTTGTTGAGTAACTTTTTACATACATCCTCATGATACTCTGCAAGGCATATCAAGGGTGTGTGGCAGAGAGTGAGTTAACCTAACAACAGGTGTCAACAGGCACTACTCTGTACCCTAATAAATTTAATGAAGCTACGACTTTTAAGTTTCTCACTGTCAAACTCTTAATTTCAAACTTCAAAATGCTCAATATGGTATTCACAACATACTATCTATTTTGAAGAAGGGCTTGTCCGACGGGTTGCAAACCATATTAGCGTATTTTGTTCCATTTTCGTTTGTTGCGTAACCATTATCATGATAGGGGCTGTATACACTTTCCCGCACTCTCAAGTAAAATGCAGCAATGTTGGCAGCGCCGCCTACCTTGTGCTGTCCTATTCCCTCCGTTCCTTAGCCAACCCCTTCCACACGAGTCTTCATTCCCTTGTGGAAACGCGACTCGCAGGCGACTGCCACTAAGTTTTACGACAACTATTCCCAGCTTACTCCTACGTCTTACATCTCCACACTCGCGGAATGAAATCTCAGAATTATGTGTGCGAATGTCTTCCGCCATAGCTAAAAGTCCGTTGCATGGCGTTTTTATTGACGCGTAATAAATTTTGGTATCTAAAATTTATACCTATACCCTCATTCGAAGACTTCACAAGTGACAGGCTATCCCACTCACCCCATTCAGCTTTCATAATTAATGAGTGTCGTTGGAAAAGGGCATATCGAGGGGAGAGTCGCATCGCTATCGTGATCGCATGATTAAAGGCTATGCTAACTTCGTACGGTGCTTATTTTTCCGATGACAGCATCCTGCTATCATCATCCTCAATTGCTATTATCCATTCATTGATCGGTGCTAATGAACCCAGTGGAATATGTTTCCGTGTGAGCGTTGTTGGAGGAAGCCTGCATATTTCCAGCTGCTCTTATCATATTCCTATATCGCGAGTGTTCCAGCGTCATAAATTCGGATATAAAATTCGCTGCCTGATTTTGTAAAATAATTTACCTGCATAAAAATTTTTATTATTTGATTGAACAGTGACTATTAACCCAGTGGTACACGCTTATGAACGCATGTTGCAATCCCTCCTTGGAAGAAGGCTGATAATCGCTTTTATTATTATATATAGCTTATCGTAATTACTAGCTTTTTCCAAAGTAAGGATTCCGACTTTATGAATTTTTAAAGTCGATTTCAGTACATTACTTTGAAATGATTTGAAATTTAAAGTTATATTTTACAGCATTGCTATTTTATTTGCATATACTGATCACAGGATGAACAACACAGGGTTGGAGTCTTTTAAGATTGAATGGAGAGAGAATTCGATGGAGAAATTCGCACGGAACTATATTTCCTCTGTAAATCTGTTGAAATCTTGGATAGAAATTATCTATCATGTGTCTTCGAATTAAAGCCGCTGAAGTAGAGTCTAACCGTTCGTGCATTTGCCAATGTATGCAGTTGGAAAGGCACGAGGAAATTCAGTATGTGTTACTGCTACCGAAGAGATAGTAAGTCTCTCACAATAAATCGGCAGATGAGGTCACTTAGATAAAATAGAAACAGACACCTGAAAGACACATTCCGCTTTCTTCTATCCCTCGCGAGGTACAGATCCCGCAAAAGCTGGTGGCAGATGGATGTGTAGAACGTTACGTCACGGAGGGAGTTGTTGTGGAATGAGTAGTGAGGAGTTACAGAAGGGAAGTTATGGGATAGAGGTGAAAAAGTTACATGGTATACCAAATTAATAATTACGTATTACCTTGTGTCTGTATCTTTGAAAGCATTGTCCATGTTAGCTTTGTTGAGATTCAGTAACGTTCTCCGTGATTTGTAAGTTCAGCGTCCATTTTGCATGAGAAAAATGATAAATAGAAGCCTATTGTCGTATCAAATTGTTCGCGTAAAAATTTAAAGACCGTCCGTTTGGAAGTCTGATTCACAAAATTATACTCATCGTATAGTTTTCACCGTCGGATCTCGAGGTTTACAAAATATTATTCACCTCGTCAAAAAATAGATCGAGTTTGAACTTATGCTTAAAAAAATTAATCTAAATTTAAAAAAATCGCAATGGGAGTGAGTCCCTTCGTAGTTGCAGTTGTAAACTTGTTTCACAAAACTATCGCGACAGCCTTTGTCATTTTCACGGCGTAGGTCCCGACTCGACATAAATCCTTCCTTGTTAGGATTCTAAATTCTAGCAGCATCACGCAGATGGTATTCGACTAGCATTATTCATAATGAGAGCAAAGTCAAGTGGCAAAGTTCACCAACTTTATCATCGCTCTTGTGTTGTCAGAGGACGTAACATATGATTCAAGTAAGCACTGCCAATATACGGCAATGTGGTATTATTCAGTGCAGTACCGATATAGAGCCTTGCTTATTGCTTATGTGTTTGGCTGCACATGTAGCTACAGCCGCTAGAAGCACGTCAAACAAGCCACCTACTTCGTTAAACAAATTCAATAAGCGGCTGGTCAACAAAACTGATAGAAGGACTAGGTTTGGAGCCGCTAGAGACTCGGAGGCTGCACACTAAGATTACCTACGGCTAAGATTACTTGGAAAATTCAGATCAGGCGAGTTTCAGTATGACACGGGGGATATTATTTACTCCACAGCGTATTCTTAGAGCTAATAATAGCGATACAGTTACAGAGATACACTGACAAACTGAATTGTACAAAAATACCTACCATCCAAGGATTTAAAATTGAGTTAAAATATTTTTTTTCTTGAAACACTGAAACGCGCGGCATTTGAAATTTTGAAATGAATATTGGAAGGTTAAATCTACAATTTTCTCCTTATCTTGGCCTCAATTTAAGTACTAGTTGTGAAACTAAATTGCTCTTACATTAAGCCCTTTTTGCATTGTAATTTTGCTCTTTTTACTTTATCCCAGTGTATTTATGGCCGCATGTAATACCCTGCGAGCCACCGTGAGGGATTGTGGCAAGTGAAGGTATGTCTACATCTAGATCTCCATAGCACCCTGCGCCTCCAAGGAGATCGCATGCTTGTATCCTTATCTGCTAGCTAGTTTTTAAACAACACGCAGTGAATGTTTTCAATATAATTCTTGTATCTCTTTGCATTCATTTGGTTGAAAACTCATTGATACAAGTAGTTTCATTAATATTGGTGGAATAGTTTAGTGCAAGTTGGTGAAATTTCACCTTCTGACAGGTCTTTGAAGGCTTTTGCTAAGGTAACCAATAGTCATGACTTCATTAATTATATTAGGGTACAGTGAAGTGCAAGTTGGTGATATCTCACCCCCTGCCACCCACTCATCAGATGCCTTGCAGGCTAGCATGTAGATTTTAAAAACTCTATTAACGTACAGTCCACTTTCGCCCTTTCCCAATTCCAATTCCTTTTTCTTATTCCCTCTCTTTTTGATGGCAGATGTGCTAACACCCCCTGTCCTTCGCCCATGCGTCGGTTCGTAGGGTAACGCGTAGTTTTAGATGAAGCACTAAAGCCTTTTGCCACTTGAACCCGGAACCCTCCGTTGCGTAGCCCAACGATGTTCTCGCTGGGCTACAACGGCGCCTTGGAATGGCCCATGGAGTGAAAATAAAATAGGAATAAGAAAGACAACGACCCATCCGAGCTTAAAAATGTGGGCTGGGGGCCCATCACCTCCTCCTCACCACGCAGCCCCCGCCTCTCTCTCCCACCCAGCCCCCGGGGTGGTGGGGGGAGGGGGCCTCTCCCGCCTCCCTCCCCAGCCCCCACCCAGCCCCCCACGGGTCGTGGCCGCCGACAGAGCCGCTTCGTGACGGGGAGGCGGGGGCGCTCGCTAAAGGAGTCGGGAGGAGAGTTGTAAGAATGGCGAGAGAGGGAAGAGATCATGAATGGAAGAGTTGAATGGAAAGGGGGAGTGGGAGGAGAGAGTGGGGGCGGTAGGGAAGGGGCGGGGTGAGGGGGGTTGGTGGGTGGGAGGGGAGTGAAAGGTTGACGACGCCACTTCGCTGGCAGCCAGGCTACGGTGTTCGCGGGGGCCAGGTGCGGCGCGGGGCGGTTCGGAGCGGTTCCGCTCGCACTGGGGGCAGGCGCCCGGGGCAACGGTCGTTGCTGGGGCAAGCCGGCGACCTCTTCATTACACGCGGTGCTGTGCACGCGGTGGCGTCCAATGCCGGGCCACGCATTTTGCTTCTGTCATCGCAGCAGTGGAATCAGGTTAATGAGATGGCTATTATCATTCGTAGCATACTTAATACATCAATGGCATTTGGACTCAATAGTGACATGCTGAGTTTTAAAATTTCCAAAAGTCTTACGCACGCCGAGTTTCTTCATTATGCAATGATTTAGAAAGACGTGTATTCATTTTCCTGCCTCTTGGACTACGACATTGACGTAGGGGAAGGACTTGCGCGTTTCAGTGACACCTAGAGCTGGTCTGGTTGGAGCAATAATACTTGCTCCTATTAATAATTAATTTATAATACCGCCATCCATACCATACACGACGACGGGTAGGGGCCGGACGAGTGGTGGTTTACGTGATGTTGTCACGTTAAATATAACGTTGAAACCAAATTGTTAAAAAAACGCTAATATTCGGCTTACTCCCATGGAAGTCGTCCCACAGAAAATTTTCTCTGTTGCACCTAGCATTATCTATGTAGTAGATTAAAGAAAAAAGAAGGCGTAATGTTACGATCCGATGGGACACGTCCAACCAGGTATTCTGCTAGAACATCTATAGTTACAAAGTACGGTAAAAGTCATCTGCTAACAACGAGGCAGTAGTTTCGGTTTCATGTCTTCGGACGGCAAAATCTTGCTCGGTTGGCTAATTTCATTGAGATAACTAGTCTAATAGCTTAAGAACTTGTCTCACATGTCTTACTGGCAAATATGTTTTATCTCAAATAGTTCGCGGAAAAAAATTAATTTTTAAAAAAGTCCACTTGGCAGTCGAATTCCCACATTTTATGCCCATAATAGAGTCCATCAAAATGTGTTAGGGCCGCAAAACATTTTTGACATCGTTATTAAAATATTTTGGTACCAAACTCATCGAAAAGAATCATTCTAAAATTCAACCAGCGGCCTAATAGTAATTTGTATCTTTGTTACTGTAGTTAAGTTGTAACACTTATATAATAATGAGAACGGAATTTAACGCATCATTAAACATCGCGTCATACAAAAGGCAATAATGTATGAAAGTGAGGTGTACGGGAACGGTGAATCGGAAACAGATTTTCTTCTTACTCAGGGAAAGTAGTCGGTCGAGAAGACGGATAGTTGGATGAAGGAGAATGCCACGGAAAAATGGATTAATATTGATAAATGTTAACTGCCGAATTTTCTTGAAGGAATGAATTTAAATTATTATTTAACACTAGGAGGACGGGAGATTCGCTCTACCCAGAAGGACAGGCAGGGGTCATTTTGACCCATAAAGTTTTTCAGCATCAAATACCTACTTTTTTCTCCATGTACTTTATTTTTTTCCACAAATGACACAAGGAAGTCCATATCTACACATTATTAGCAATTAAAATTATTTTTACAAAATAATTTTTTATAATAAAAATAATTTCAGTTGATCCTCTTCATAAGTGCTCGTATTAGGCTATTCTCAAGCATTACAGTTTGGAAATAATTACATCTGACTAAATATTGGGTATATTTAGATAAATATCCTTTTATTTGATAAATAATAATTTTTAAAAAGCTTTTTCAAATAAAAAATATGCATAAAAATCTCATTCATACACAGACATAAACCTGGAAAATATGTAAGATCACTTTTTTGCAAAACTTACATATGTAGTTAATTTTTCAGCACAGTTTCCGCAAACACTTTTATTGCATTAAGTACATGCATTGGAAATTTTTTGTGTGCAATTTTTCAAAATTTGACAATTTTCTTTTTTCTGACCCTTTGGGTTAGTAGCGTGCGTTTCCCGGAAAGATAAGGGTTTCGTTCCAATTAGCATCCCCACCACTTCTTCAACCAGTCTTTGAATATACTTCTTTCTACTTATTTTGCTATTCGTCATTTCTATCTTGCTATTTTTTATTTGCTATTCGCCACTTATGCTATCCACCTGGTAGCCACATTCCTTTCCGGGAAAATCCGGGAAACTAATAGTACGTGAATGACGATCGCCGCCAGTCACTATCGTAGGGATCTAGTACACGGCCACCAGCGATAAAAGGAGCCGACGGCAGAAAGAAAGCATACGGAAGGTTTTTCGAGTTTTCCGGCGTCGGAAAATGTACCCACTAATCCTAGAAGGCCGTGTACCTAGAAGGAACAAAATCACTAGGATTTTCTGCTCTCGTAAGAGAAAAATCTCCTTCCATTACTCTACCGCATCCCACGGAGTGATTTCCCTAAAACCAAAGAAAAGGGGATTCGGAAATGATTTTACAACTTGAGCACGGCGCATCCTCTAGACGGCTTTGAGAAGTAGTCGGCCGACACTTCGGCGACAAGGAAGGTCTGGGCGAACGTGCGTATCTTTAGTGAGAGGTCAAAACGATTTGGCGAGTGATGGTCAGGACTATCCTTTTCCATTGTTGCACCATTCGCTGCTGTAACCTCTCCTTCTAGGAATGGAAGCAATGCTGATCACACTCCTATCATCTAGCTGTCATATTTTACGATACATATTTTAATAATGAATACGATAACAATGTATACAACGGCAGAGTGAATGCGACATATTTTCAATACTATTCCTTTGGCGATTTCAATTGTAAGTCAAATTCAAAGACGATTTGAAGGTAATGAATTTCCGTAATTTTGGTAAGCCGTAACCAGGAGAGCTCCGCTATCGACGAATGGCATTCAAATGAAATATAAAGGCTTCAAGTACTGATCCCAATGTGCGCTGATATATTTTAGTTGATATAAACAAATATTAGTGATCAATAGGAAAAGAAAATGTAGAGAAAACTTGACTCCAATGCAGAAAAAAGTTATGAGTCAAAATGACCCATAGCTGTCCTTCAGGGAAAAACATCAATTTAAAAAATTAACAACAACAATTACGAAATGTTCTTTCCATATTGGTAAAATATAAGTAAAAATGCACAAAGTCACAAATTCAAAAAGAATCTAATCGCAAATAAGTAGTTAAATTTGATTTTGAACACGTGTTATGGGTAAAAATGACCCATCCCGTCCTTCTAGTGTTAATGACGATAATATAAAATTATTATTTCTAATAAGTTCAATACATTCAGGTTTTAGTTGATGGACGGAATCCACATTAAATCAGACGCAATTTGATATGTTCCATGACAATTCAATTCTACTATGCGTTTCAACTCACAGAATAGGTACAAAACCTTTAGGTACCAAACATGTAAAATTGCAGATTGTGTTTGATTTAATATGAATTATTTCCACGCCAATATTGCGATGATAATATCGCTGCCTTCTGTTTCCGTCGCGTTCGCTGAACATCGTGGTGATCAACGGGAGGTCCGAGATCTAAGTGATCATCAGTTGACAGTCGTACTTTTTGAATTTTTTTTTAATCTGTCCTCCTGATCTTTTGTACTTTGGGCCGGCCGTGTACTCAGCGGATATTCAAGGGGCCAAGGCATTCACGAGCCGTCACATTTGCTCAGTTATAATTAAAGTTAAGAACAAAGAGCTGGAGGAATAAGGAACATTGATCAGATTGTTTTAGAAGGTAAATCACGGAATGGATTGAATTTCTAGCTACGGAGCACTCAAATGTATGCCTCGTACATACTTCCCGATTTATTTACAGGGCGTTTAACAAATTAAGGTAGAAAAGAACCAGGGAATTCCAGCATGAGGAGGCTTTTGTTCATGAGAGTGTGCACTACGAAGAAGCAAATGATGAAAATTGAACTCGACGAAGATATTCCGCTCTGGTCTCCAATAGTGATGCTGAGAACGAGTTGGAAACTTTCATCCAGGCCTTGGTTTTCCGATGATCAACTATTTAACTTATTCAACTATACCTATATTTATAAGTATTGCAAAGCATATCTCGAAATGATCAAAAGTTTCCAACTTGATGACACCACCTTAGATAATCATTTATCTATAAATAAATTCCTAATACCCTTGCTTGATTCCGTAACATTATTCATGGTGCTAAAAAAGTGTTATTGATGCGCTCATTCTCGCTATATCTCGCTAAATATCGCATGTTGTGAGCCCACCCCCTCAGAAATTTCAATCTTCCTCTGATGAATATTGCAGCTAGTAGAAATAAGAAGCTGTCGTCGAAAATCTGGCAAAGCTGTACAAAAGGCATTCAGAATCCATTTTAATGTTATGCAAAATACAGCTCAAAGAAGTTTAGTTACATTTACATTATTCGTGATATGTAATGCATACGTGTTTATGGTAATAGTCTAAGGCAGACACATAGCCAGAAATTTGCTTCGGGGGGGAGGGGGGCTAAGTCCAGCTCAGAGTATGAGCCCCTCGGATAGTGGTGTCCCCTTGTGGAAAGGCAGTCGCCGCAGACAAAATTTCTGGGGGGGGGCTGAAGCCCCTAAAGCCCCCCCCTGGCTACGTGCCTGGTCTAAGGTCATATTCCGCTTATGAAATCGAGATTTTACTGCATAGGAAATTGAAAATATGTAAACGAACATACAAATTCCATACGAGGCTAAAAACTCACCCAATTGATATTCAACCTCGTGACCTCTCGTTAACCATGCTGTGATATAACCCTGCCACCACTAACCCTGCCACCACTAACCCTGCCACCACTAACCCTGCCGCCAGAGATAACTTTCTTTCCGATTGCTTAATGGAGTTACAAACTATATGTTTGATTAAAAATAGACGAATTAATGTCAAGGATTTATGTCAATAAGGATATTACAGTATTATTCTCGGTAATACCCTTGTGAAAAATATAATATCCCCGTAGTGGGGGCTTCTCTTACTTTTCCTCAGAAAAATTATTTTCCATTGCCGTACTAAACCCCATTTTGCGCGCTCTCGTATATTCTGCCTTCGTTGATGACGTCTAAATTTCCTTTTCTTACGAGTTTGATGGTTAGAGATTATAGGCTCAACTGGGTAGGAATAAACGGAAATATGAGAATAATGAACGCTTCAACAAAATTTACTTTTCTGGTAGCTTGAGCGAGATATTATATCACATAAAGTTCAATGAAGTTGGAGCCAACTTAAAGAAAAGCATTTCATATTCCCAATAATAACAAAATATCAGCCTTATACCACTGTACGTTTTGAGCCATTTGCCAAATATACCAGCTAATTTCCAAGGTAAATGGTAAGGGTATGCACTCCCGAGAAACTACTAAAGAAATGGGAAAATTTCTAACGCATGGATCTCGTGAGTAATTTAACAGTGAGTAGTTTGAATTAGTTCTAAAATATTTTTTACAAAAATCAATTTCTCACCGAAGTAATTTTTTCAGAATTAATGAAGAATCTTCGGTTGTGAAGGCAGTTTAAGCGTACGGAGTAAAAACAATGAGTCAAGTTAAACACTTATGTATGCGTCTTTAGTTAATAACTCAAAACTTCAGTCATAAAAACAATATTTTTGCACCATGAGCATTGCAATATTTACTTCAAACTTCTCACAGTTGATGAAATTGAACATTTTAATTTATACATGGTCTCTATTATGACTAGCGAAAAATCTTGCTTAAACCAGAGTAGGTATATCAAAAACTAATTATGTGGAAATATACGCTTTTCTCTTATTTCTATGACCCCTGCTTTTATCCCTCTCCTCTTCCACACATTTAACATTTTCATTTCTGTAGGTCTTTTCAGCGATTCTCTTGAAAGTCCTGTCGGTTCGACGTTTGTTCAAACCTTATCTAATAGCTCTATGCTTCAGACGGCTCCATTGCGTTAGGCTCTCTCCCGACTCTGCCCAGATGGGACTAGAAGCGAACCCGCGAGGTCCAAATTAGGAGAGATACCCCGGGCGAACGAGAGGAGAAGAAAAAGCCTTTCGGTTTGAGAGGGAGTTGAGTCGACAGTGGGGGGGGGAGTGAGGAGGGAAGTGGAAGGGGGAGTGCGTGTCGTACGCGGTGAGGAGTAGGAGTGGAGTGGAATTAGGGAGTGGAGGAAGGTGTGGAGGATATGGGAAGGGCCGATCAGTGGAGGGAGAGGAGGATGTTCATCCTCCTCCCCCCCTTTCCTACAACGCTGAAGACTTGAGAGAGGAGGTTGTGGAGTGAGAGGTGGGAGTGTTCCTCGGCTGGTTGGGTTATTTGGGGGAGGTGACCGACAACTGAGGTCATTTGCGCCAGAGAGGACAGTTGAGTGTGCTGGTGAGGGAAAGATAACTTGCTCAAAATGTGAGAAGACTCGCAGGAAGGGGTTGGAGGAGAGTTGGACGGGATTGGGCATCAGCATTAGCCTACTGTTTACGAAAGGCGCAAAAGGGGTCCACAGTTAAAAAAAAAACGTCCCAGAAGACGGACGGAGAACTGCGCTTAAGCCCTCGGATACACACAGGAACTGTCTCGTAACCGATTTATGTATATTAAATCGACTGCCATATTGGACTCCACTTGGAAGGTCAATCATGTCTACACGTCCTTGTCACGAATCTCGTAATTTTTGGAATTGGCTAGCTCCTCCGTGAGGCCATGCGGGATATCTAAACAAAATACGTACCTCAAAGATGATAACTGAAAGGTCAAATGAATAAAATGCAGTTGTAAGATTATGATAATATAAATAAATAATTAAATATTTATTAGCTCTAGGTACAATACCTCTAAGAGCACCAATATTACAATTACAATTGTGGTGAGGCAACCAACATAGTATCCAACATAAACAATGAGTACAAACATATTTGAAAACATATCAATACAAAGATAATACAAAAATTATTATGCATGTTCATATCACAAAATAACGAAGAAAACTAACAATAAAAGACATTTTAATGAAGATTGCACAAGAACGAAGTAGGAAGCGGATGGTGATATAAATATAACAATGCGAATTAGACATTTATGTCTACATGTGAAAGGTAAGAATAAAGTTTCATTTTGAATGACTGCCTGTTTTTACTGTTTTTTAGATCTATGGGGAGAAAAATCCATAATATTGTGGATTTGACTAGGAAAGAGTTGTGGTATTTAGTGGTTCTACGGGCAGGGCAATATAAATCAGATGCTTCACTCCTTGTATTCATATTACGGAACTGAGGTTGGTGTATAAACATATCCATCAAATATATTTAGGTTCTGTAACGGAAAATAAGGAGAACAGGAAGACGCATAGCAAGTAATTACGCCTGCCCTTGACAGTAAACCAAGATAGTTGTTCCCTATACGACGAAACATGTTCGTCATATCAAAGGTTAAAAATTAATCTGATGCATGAATTTTGAATCCACTGTAGCTTGTCATTATGCTCTTCTGATATAGGTCACCAAAAACTAGAGAACAGTAATCTAAATGGGGAAATGCTAGAGTTGTGACAAGCAGCTTCCTAGTATGAGTCGGTAAGACGTATTTCTGGGATATATATAGTCATAGGTAGTCATAGATAGTCATAGATAGTCATATAATATAGTCATCGATAGCAAAAATACAAGAAGATTGTGAGGAAAAATCCTTTTCAACCACTAGACAACACATTTAAGTCCTAAGACAAAATTACGCAGCGTAAATTAGCAACATTATAATTATCATTTTGCGTGTATTCAAGGGATGGCAACATTTAATGCACGAAAGAAGTATTTCATGTTTGCCTTGAAACTTCAAATAAGTCAGCAAACGATTACGTAAATCTCAAAGCAAGTTTTTCAACTTTCAGAAAGCATCCATGCAATAATCCTCCATTATTTTTTTTTAAATTTCCAATGATTTTATTACATCTACAAAACCCTTTCTATTCAAAATACATTTTCATTTATTTTAAGTTGAATTTTACTGTCCATAAAGGCAAACTTGACGTAAAGCCCATGAAAAATAGTTTTTTCCTAATACTCGACAATAGCTTTTTGCGGGTTTTTGCGGACAGGTTTTTTAAAAGGAGCATTTTTTAAGTAGTATTTTCCGGATTATAAATTGTTTTTTTTTTGCTGAAGATACCCATGAAAAACCATTGTGCGCCTTACATATTCAACGTGAAGGTCAAATTTTGCCTAGAAACCTCCATGTTGAAATCTTCGTGATACAAATCTTACCTTGAGACGCAAGTAAATAATGCACGATATCTTCCAGATTATTACACGTCACCACATTAGTTACAGTATTAGGGAAAATATTGCGTCCCTCTTTCACCTTAAACAGTATCGAAGGGTAATAGAAAGATAATTAATTTTTTATTACTCTGTTCAAAAAACTATGGTGCGTTTGAAATGCCCTTGCGACTGATAAATCTGACTACCTACACGGTAATTAATTGAAATAAAATAAATGAACCAATTTGTATTACTTTTCCAATTGAAACAAAAACTGCAATAACCTTAGTAGTAGGTAATTTATTATTTTAGGAAAAAATCAATTATAAAAATTACACTTGAAATAGTTTTATATATAAAGGCATCTAAGTTTCAAATAAATATATGCCTGTAAATCGCATGCGGCATTCCCAGTGTTAACACTTAAAACGTGCCGTCCATTTCCGTTGATACTCAGCTTCACGCATAGATCCCTGTATTCCTTCTCGTTTATGTGTTATTGACTTGTTGAATGCGATTAATTGAATGCGATTATAGCTTAAAAGGAATAATATACTGCCTTAAACGAGATATGCTATCGACCAGAGAAATCAGAGTAATTGATTTCACATGGAAAAAAAGCACAATGACTGAAAAAGATATCTGATGAAGATGAAATTCTCAAAACTTTCACTTTTCATTCCGACCATATAATAAAGAAGAGAAAACAGGATGGAGCCATACGGTGCGAGAGCACAGGGGTATATTGAAGCCACTTAAGTGCGCAATCGGCCATATTGAATGAATAGTTGTTCAGGTAATACGAAAAAATATAGGTATTTGTATCAGAATCGTCGCAGTAACGCAATAGTTAAGGTACATGCATACATTCAAATGAAAATTATTTCAGGCACTGAATCAGTCGTAAAATTTATGGAAAAATTGCGCGAGATGGACACGTTAAGTGCATCGTTTATCGGAAACAATACAGGCTTATTTGTCGTGCGTCTAGACGCCATCCAATGACTGCGACCTATTTTCACTCCGACCAATATTCACTTCAGTTTTCGCCAATTCAGCTGTCTTTGTGATAATTGAATTGTCACGGAATAGGTCCAAGAAAATTGAACAATTTTGGAATTTTACAAGTGAGTGCTCTCTTGAAGGTGACCCCCCACCAGCCAGCACCCCGATAACGACGCTTGATTATCTCCACACTTCGTTGTGGTATAATGTTAATTAATACTTTTACTAATCACAAGCTACGTCATCAGTGAAAGCACTACTTAATGAAAGGCATGAATATAAAAAGGGAGGATTTCTTCATTTGCTTTGACTACAGCAGTCAAGCTAAGGGGGGGGGGAGGCAAAAGGACATGGTCTCCTCTGTTTGTGCTCCGGCCTCGGGGGAGGGGGGCATAGGGGAGGAGGGGTGAGATGTGGGTGGCATGGGGGTGGTGGGTATGAAGAATGTTTATTCAGGCGGAAGGATAGGGGGGGTGGGAGGAAAAGGCGCCGTGGAAGAGGTCAAAGTGGACGTGTGGGAAGACGCGGAAGATTATGAGGGGAGCGCAACAGGGGGGGTGGCGGAAGGGGGGTGTGGAGAATGCTGCCGCGTCGGTCCTTCTCCACCCCCTCCACACCCCCTGCCACGCACCCCTCCGTCCGATTGTTACGGGAGTGGGATGGGATAAGAGCCGGAGACATAAACACATCGAGAGAGAGGTCCTGGCGTTTTTGTTCATTCCTTCGCTATCATGCCCCATCCCATCACTCCTCTCTTGCGAAGCTCAACCCTTTTCCGCGACCCATTTCATTAATGCGGTTGATAATCACAATTGGAAGGGTTTTTCCTCCAGATGGTGTCTCGACGCGCGCCAAAGCGTAGCGCGTTTTGTTTTGGAAGGGGAGGAAGAGGAGGAAGTTGGTGTGATGGACGAGAGTGCTCGCTTACCATGCCGAGGGGGTTCGGTGTTGTTCTTCGCCCCGTCATATCCCATCCCTCCCTTTAAGGTAGTTTGCGTGACAAATCTATTCACCTAGATTTTGATGAATTTGAAGTTAATTTAGAGAAAAAAACTTTAATCTATTTCATGATATCAAAATATTAACCCCTTGACGAAATTCTTTTCTAGCAATTTGCCTAAAAATATTAAGCTTTTTTACATGGAATAGACTACGGCTGTGCGCTCCAGAGGGAGAATATTGAAAAAAAATTGTACTTCGAACACCTAGATTTCGTCAAAAAACTAACGGTGTGTAGTTTATTAGAAGTAGTACATTATTTATTTTAAAAATAATCAATTATTCACCACAGTGCCATGCATGTAATGTTTCTCACAAATCTGTGCATAAACAGAAATTGCCCCAACTACCTTAAAAATCGCAATGGTAAGGGTTTCGCAAATGGCGTCGTGTCGCACGAAAGCGAAGTCTTGATTACTTATTTTGGGGAAGGATTTGTTTGGTCCATCAGCTATAGTGCGGTCCATCTTTTCCGTCAAAATTACAGAGGAGACTTTTAACTCTTAACTTCCCATACGCTTAGCTATCTCTCTAATCGTACCCTCTTCACCGGGTCGCTGGAGAGCCAAGATTTAGCTGGCGACTCCAATGTTTACCTTTTTCCAGCAAATTTCCTATAAACACTCCGCTTTAAACGAATTGTAAGTTAAAAAAATGGCATAGGCATTTTCAGTTGAAATTTTAACTTTATAGCTGAGATATTAACATTTATTTGGATAACGAAAACATGATTTCTGATGGTAATGATTTCTGACTTGATATCAATAAAGATATGCGGAGGGTACTTCAAGTATAGTAATCCGTCAATCGATGGTACGTTTCACTGAGGTTTCTTCTTCAGCATCACAGCCACCACTTTTAGGGTACTATTTAAGAAATATTTCTGCATTAAAGCTGCATTCTCAATGTAAAATATTAAAGATTCATTTGAGATGCCTTTGAATATTAATTTATATGCGTAAAACATGACGATTCTTTGACCAAAACCTGGTTTGGGTGGATATATTAAGGTTGAGAAATACCCATTCAAGATTCCGTTACCCTACATTATGTCAAATCTCATCAAATCCTGCGATGATATAAGATAAAAACGTCAAATTTCGCAGACTTTTAAGACTGCGAGCGGTTTCATCCAACATTGGGCATCAACTTCTCATGTTGTTCCTCGAAGTAAAAGGGGGGTTTGGATGAAATGGAGGGGGTTAGAAGGAGAGGGTGGCTCAGGACGAGGCATTTGGCCAGCAAGTCAAGTTGGAAAGGCTAGGAGGTGCTGATGAAATAGGTAATGGTTTTGAAGCAGGGCAGAGGGAGTGGGAGATTCAAGGGAGAGAGAACAGTGATCATTGTTAAAAACAGAACGAGGGAAGGTATTGGTACTGTCCCCTAGGATTTTTTTCGCCTTCAAATATTTACAAGCCTTACTCCAGAGCGGCGCTCAATACATACCTTTGAAATCTACGTGCACCATGTAAACCACCGCAAGGGTATGTGGCGGGAGGTCAGATTTCACCAAAAATGTGCCATAGAATGTGCCGTGAAGGTTTTCAGGGCTAAATAATAATAAATGCCGATTATTTTGTCAACCACATGAATATATGCGTCTAAATAGTATGAGAATTACAAAAACTAAGGCAGGCATGCTTAAGGTTCTGCGAAGTGCTAACAACCTAATTAAAGAACTCTGGATGTCCTAATCCTACGTGGTAATTTTAGCTAAAATAACTTTACATCAAACTGGAAATAACTAGCTAACCTGCCCAACAACCTACCTATCTAATCGTTAATATGCCTAATTGATAACTGAAAATTAAGTCTGTTCCTTCGACAGTTGAATTCCCTCATCTTATGTTGATGATCTATTCGACAGTAATATGTCCGTATTGCCTAATTGTTTTTACTATTAGGAGAAAAATGATTGGCTTCGAGTTTAATTGATGTGTATTGAACTTGAAGTGGAGTCAATGGAAAGAAATAATGAAATGAGACTTCTAAGAGCTTCAATTGCTTAGTGAATATCGGACCGTCTTATTTTCATCAAAAGAGATTTCATCTGGGATGCAATCGTATGATCTTTGGACTGCCATTCCTGGGCGTACTCAACTTTTCTACCGCGGTCGCCTTTAAGAGATTACAGGTTAGATGTCAATGAGTGAGAAGAATTATGAAGAAAGCGTTGAAATGTGACCATAGCAGAAAAAAATCATGAACGCAAAAAAGGTTATAGGTACAGCATAGAATGTTGAAAAGGGGGATTTCACGAGAGCATCAGAAAGACGAAAGCCTAATGCACTGTCTTGTTGAGGAAAGATGTTTTAGAGGAAAGAAACGGGAGAAGGTGATGAACACAAGATGGCAATTGGTACTGCAAAGAGTGCTGAAAAGAGAGATTATACGAGAACTGTAGGGAGAAGAAAGCCAATTGGATTGCGTCTCTTTTATGAAAGGGTTCGTTTGTGAAAAAAAAGAAGAGCGTTTGGTTTAATAGTCAATCTAATGATGGAGATAAAAGGAGAGTCATTAATGAGGGTAGCAGCAAAGGAACAGATTAAAACGGAGATAACACTTGCACACAAAAAAAATTAATCCCTTGAAGTTTCACCGCTAGTTTTCCCGAGAAGTGAGAATCTCGTAACAAATGATGACATTGAACTCTTATCCCCAATAAAACCAACACGTTCGCCAAAATGATTGCGTCTTGATGACCAGAAATGGGAGCTTAAACTTTTTCACGGAAAAAGTATTCGTACAAAGGAATGAATAGCTTCAACCTGATGTAAAAGTTAACTTTGTGGAATTGTGGAATGTTAAATAATGAATCAATTACTAATATTAGTTTTTACGCTGAAACATTTCCATACAAGTTAAAATGCAGGTTCAACTACAGCCGACGTCCAATTTATAGGTTGGGATATTGAGTATAATCTTTTTCATTCCGCTGCGATTCTGTGGAAATTCTTTAACAAAAATCAATTCACTAAGTTCTGGGTCTACGCTGGAGGGAATGGTGTAACATTTTTTTTCTGGTGAAATCTAAACTTTGAGGGGAATAATGGATGCCATTTGTCTTCTCGGCAAGGAATGGAACCCCAGCCTGCAGCATGATGGGCAAGGATACTATATACTGTAATTAAGTGTAGCGCAATTCTCGATGAAATATAAAGACGAACATAAAAAAATATATTAGATCAATTTTTTTTACGTGAAATTGAACCGTCAAATTAGTCCACGGATAGACTTACAAACGTTCCGGCTGCCTTCCAAAACTTTACTTGTGATCGGTAGGTGGCCGTTTACATCTGAGTACCAAATATGTGACAAATTGAGAAAATTAAGTACCTAGTTCATCCATCGATGGTCATTCGCACGAGATGGACTGTCCTGAACACCATCTGAGTTGGACTCCTCGTTGTCCTGCGAAGTTTGGATGGTTAAGTCAGGGAACACTAGCATGGAAAAAGGAAAATAGCAGCATTTACTTCTTCACTCACGGACAGGCATTAGTTTTCCATATCACTTTCGGTAAATACTCAATTTTTTACTTCTCATACCAATTATCAATAATACACTAGATGTCCTACACATCGTTTGAATATACCGCCACAATGGTAATCGTCAATCGCCGATGAAACCTAATGCTTGAGATTCTATTGGGGTCACCTTGCTAGTGT
The DNA here is from genome assembly GCA_963573305.1 of Pyrrhosoma nymphula. Lineage (NCBI taxonomy): Eukaryota > Metazoa > Arthropoda > Insecta > Odonata > Coenagrionidae > Pyrrhosoma > Pyrrhosoma nymphula. The sequence goes on along the minus strand of OY754332.1, from coordinate 94,129,508 downwards.
GCAGGGCCATACGTTTACGTTAGCCGTATGTTTATGTTGGCGTGATTACTGGACCTCACACGAACTACACAGCCGCCCAAGGAGTGAAGTTTATTTTTCAACAAAGGTCGCGAGGGTCCGGAGGGAGAAGGATAACATCTCGGAATGATTAGCTGAGATGAAAGACATGGGAACTCATACGCCTCTGGATTTTCATTATTTCAGATTGAAATTTATTATTTTTTCTCCTGTTTCAGTCTCTTGCATAACAGCAGTTTGTTCTACACCAGCAGTTTAGTGTATGTCCATGTCTAAATATGTCGAGTGATACGCTCGTTTTATTTCTTAAACCATTATTCTAGTGGCATCTGCCTATTTCATTTTATGAATTCTATACATTATTGGCGTCCTAATCTAAATATGACGTAGATTATGTATAAAAAGTGTGTGGTGAAGCTATATTTGATTTGATAACAATACAAATAGTATCATCCATTAATTATTATAATTTATCTGAAGTGCCGAGCAAAGAGATTCTTCATTTATCATGTGTCACATATTTAAAATTGGGTTAAGTAGACATCCAGGCACTATTTTTTCCCTCCACGGATGGTTATTATTATTAATTATAAAATAATTTGGATATTTCATCGCGTTCCTTTTATGGTGCACAGGAAACAATTGATTACATATGCTATCCCCTCCTATAATAAACATTTACTATTCCATCGGGAGCACTTTTAATGATTGTAAAACACTCGTACTGCGGTTGAGAAAGTCAAAATATAATAGAAAATAACTTAAACGCCATATCCCTTCCAAAAAGATCATTCTACGAGTAGACCATGGAAATTAGCCGTTGCACATTAGAGTGGAGGAAGCCTATCTTAATCTCACCTATTAGGTTGATATCACCCCGACTAGTCTTCCGCTTCTGCCAGCCCAACAGTAGCATCAATTACTTGCGAACCGTGGAAATTCATGAAATATGGGACCGATATCATGACGCAGATATGTAACTTTTGGTCACAATATTGGTATGCGTCGCTGTACGAACGTATTAATGCCTAAGCCGCACCACCGGCTTACCGAATGGTTTGCACTGACGAATCCAATCATATTTAGCACGTCTCCTTTTTAAAAACACGAAATCACGCAGTCTTCTGCCCCACTTTTTTTGTTGATACAGTGACTCAGGTTTCAATATACTGCTGTCCAAACTCACCCTTTCCTTGTCGCCAAATGTTATCAGTGGATCCAATAACCGCACTTCACCCTATAGAAAACGGTATTAAATATATTATGTTTTTTAAAGACCTGGGCTTTACAATTTCATTTTTATCAATATTTTCTAGAGTAGAGAAGTATATAAACAAAGTTTTATAATTAATTTAAACTTTATAAACATTAAAAATGGATTTTTATGCAAACCAAAGAGCTCAGTAAATAAAAACAGCAACTTAATTACATTCCGAATATTGCTGTACAGCGTGTTGATTCTTCTATGCATATAAAAATCCATGGACCATTTTTATTTATAATTACTAAGTTTCTCTTAAATTTCCCCACACCATACGGCACACTCCTGCTATGAAAACGTATTTCAACATTTTTTAGTAACCGCTAATCAGCATTAATTATTATACACATTGAAATACCTGATATTTATAAATAGGCAGAACAAAAATAATATCGACTTTTAACAATGCTATACGATGAATGTGTGAGCAATTCAGTTTAACTAATTTTTATCATAAATAGAAGCAGGTCAGTCAAACGTGTTAGAGATCCACCGTGATTTTTATATTAGTTCTCGTTTAAAGACTGCAATAAAATGTAACCAAACAACCAATGTCGAAATACCAAGCATTTTCTTGAAATTATGTCTCTCTCATTCGTGCATTTTTAAGTTTTACTTGGTAGCAAGAAAAAATTGTGAAAATAGTAATGGCTATAAAAGTTAAGATATCAGCAGACGTACATCCACTTTCAATTTTTGAGTAGCCGTAAAAACAAATATTTTTCACCTGCGGCTTAATGGGAATAGCGGAAGCTGTGTTTGCAAGTCAAATGTCCACAATACAATACAGCTATGTTCACCGCCCTACTAGCTTGCACTGAAGTCTGCCGTCAGACAAATACCGCAGAATTTAGTTCCCGACATTAATGATCTGACGTCATAACTGTTTATTCGTTTTTTTGCCAGTATTTACTCAAGAGACAGAAGTTATCCCGTTCTTTTCTTTATTTTTCTGCCTACTAGTGTAAATCCATCCGAATGAGATGTCATCATTATCTACCACAAACCACAGCCGGTATTTATTTTTTAGTAAAAATTAAAAGTTTCAACGCCTTCAGGTTTACTTACGCTTGTAGGGACTATTTATAGGTAGGTAATTAGGACGTTTATATATTAATAACTTCAACGCTGAGTTCTAATCTTTCCGTTCAAATTAACGCTGAGAGGTATGCTTGATGTGGAATCATCTCCTTCAGTGCCACCTGCGGAAGCTATTCAATCATTAGGAAATACCTATGGAAACCAAAGAAGTATTTTACAACTACTGGCTAAATAGGCGTCAAAAAAGTGGTCGCAAACAAGGTCTTCAGGGATAATTTAAGACGTAGAAATAAAAAAAGGAATAAGATTACTATAGTCATGCATGACTTAATAACTTTATTTTTACGTGATAAATATACCTCTCATCTGAGTATGCCGCACATATTTTTTTTGGGCAATTGATCTGGCCGTGGATATGCCGTATATACAATTCACGACAGTTTAAAGTCTTTCGATAGTGGGTATTTCCAAGTATTTTGTTCACGTTACCCTGATATCTTTCTTGCATGTGGATTTCCCACATAAATTGCTCTTATTAAAATGCGTAGGGGTTAAATATTTATTCTTTCATTTTCCTAAAGGTGAAAACTCGTGTCAGCATTAGCTCAAATACCCGACGTGGGTTGGAATTAGAAATTTTAAACGCCCTGATGAGTGAATAATGAATTATTGGAGGTATTTGATATAACTAGTTCTTGAAAATTTATACTTCAGGAATAAATATTCAGCTTAGAGTTTTTTGTATACTACGTAATTGTGGTGAATAGAGCCGAGCCGAGCTAATCTAAGCCGAGGGCCCAGTTTCGAATTGTGGCCCGATCTTTTCAATATTGCCGTGTGAAAAGCACTCCAAGATTTTTCCCACTCTGTCAAATGTTATCACTGGCCACACGTTTATATACCAATGCCTCTCGGGTTACTCTACGTTGGATTCCTCGTCACTTATACGTAACTATTTATTATATAACGTTTTTATCTCTCACCCCATCCACTGTCGTGTCTTAAATAATAAATACTGCTATTACGTATTAGGGATGATTACTTTTTCTTTTCAAATCGAGGATAACCTTTCTGTAGCCATTCTTCATTACTTATGTCGAACAGAACATTAAATTAGATATTTTTCTGGTGGTAACGTATACACTCTGCATACTTTTAAAATCACATGAAACAATTCACTTTTAAAAACAAACAACATTTAAGAAAAGGTACGAATTCTACGAACACGAACTCAAATATACCTGCAATAAATCCTTGGTAGATTGGCAATACAGTGTTATTGGGCAGATTCGTGACATGACACATAAATTATTTGCAGGTTTTCGGAATAGGGTTTGAGATTTCTTCAGGAAGTGAATTCCACTCATCTACAGCTCTGTTTAAAAAATGGCATTTTGCTGCATGTTTTAAAGGTTTAATTTTGAAATTAAGATCATTTTTCCCAATTCAGGTTGGTTCTGAAGCCTATCGCTTATATCATCTCACACTTTGGCCTGAGTAAACGTCTTGTAAAGATTTGTCAGTCTATTATATTTCCTTTTCTCCTCCAAGCCACCCCAGACCAGGCTTTTCAACATCACTGTCACGATGTCATTTTTCTTGTACCTATTTGACACAAAACGGGCAGCGATATATTCTTTAATCATTTCTACAGCCTTGATATGAAATATATAATTATAACAGTTTCTATTATATTAGGGGAATAAACAGTAGTTCAACTTGATGGAAACTCACCTCCTTTCACGCAAGAAATTGCATATATTTGCGCATGAATAAGTAGTCGTAGATCCTATCAGTTTTGCAGGATATAGGACACTACATGCGGGTGAAAACTTATCCCCTGCAAATCACCCTTGCAGACGTGCAATAACAAACACGTGCAATAAACATTGCACGTGTTTGTTGTAAACGTGTTTTTGAAATTGAATTTCAAGTAATTTCCCTGGAAAACTCCTGGAAACGACTCTTCATGACGTGGCAATCCTGTATCCACCAAACGGCCTGCCGTGACCACCACCACCAAACAGCCATTTCACTTGCGAGGCATATACGTCTTCATCGGCTGTCCCATCCCCGGTGGCGGGGGCATGCCCAAATGACAGCGAAACGGGTCAGTGGGGGGCGGTGCCTTGGAGGTCCACCTGATACCCTCCCTCCGCCCAACCCACCCCCTCTTCCCCCCATCCCCGCCCCTATTCCCTGGAAATACCTATTAAGGTGAGGCCCCAAAGAATGGAGGGGATAATTTTCGGCGCAAAGTTATTAATTACTTCCGTCCTTTATGTGGACGTCGGCGTGGGGCGGGATCTTATCCAGTTGCCCTGCCCTCCCCTCCCTCCCCCCGAGGGCACGGGGGCCGTGTGATTCCCGGGTGGCCCGCCCAGCGAGGAGGTGGGCCGGAAAGGACGGCGGCGGGGGCAGTTCTCGTCCACAGGTCAAAGGTTGCGACTTTCTCCCCGCGAACCGGGACAGTGCTTTGAGACCGAACGGATTCATTTAATCTTTTGTACGGTTTATGATTACTCGTAGAGCGTGCAGCGAGAAAATATTCGTCTGGAAAATCGAACCACTGAGCTATTGACCCTACTGAAGCACGTCCTTCTAAAGCATCACTAAAAACATGTTAGAAAAGTATTCCACGAGAAAATTGAAACCTTCACAACGAAATCTTCTACTCGATTGGCATATCGAGAGACGGAGCTGAAAGATAAAAATCGAGGATGTAAATTTAGAAATTTATTTTTTAACTGCAAAAAATAAGTAACTCAAACCACTTTTTCATGAATATCATTTATCCGATTTTGGAACGTTTCCAAAATGTCCTCCTCCATTAAACGACTTAACACAGAGCATGCTGCCAAACGGAGAGTTTTAAAATGTCACTTTTCCCACGAGCGATAAGAGACCAGTACAGCCGCCACTGAAAATGTATGGATTGGTTTTTCGATAGGTAGTGTAAATAATTATTTGATTTACAGCTATTGTTTTTCTTCATTTGTTACGTAGTGATAACTTCACGTCTCACATGCATCCTAGATGATTCTTGTACATCTGTGCAAGTACGTAGTTGCAAAAAACGTGTATCAATTCTCATAACTTCTATAACATTGTTAGCAAAGGGTATCATACATGTTGGTGAAAATTTTACTCCTGACATGTGTGTCAGGGTTTTTTTTGCTAATGCATGAAAGTCGTAGTTTTAAGAACATTATTGGGGTATAGTGTAGTGCAGGCTGGTGAAAACAATCACTCCCTGCCACAAACCCTTGATTTGCCTTGCGAGGTATCATGTAGATGTAGATGCAGCCGGTGTTCCACAGGAATTTAATCTCCGAGCCTCCTCCGCCTTATCATCCAGTTTCCCACATCCTCGGTGTGCACACGAATACATGACGACGCCCATGCTCAGGATAAAGCGCTGAATCAGTTGCCTCTCTCCTCAACAGGGGGTTTTCATTCGCTTTCACCCACACGCAGCGAGAACAAGAGACCTTTCACGACTGCTCCGGGTTAATGTCTTCGATATCTCCCTCCAGATTTCGGCTCCGGCTACGTATTGCGAGAGGGCGGAATTGTACATCCCAGACGCCACGAAGCGAGAGAGAAGGAAGGAAAGATAGCGATGAAGAAAGGGGAGGTTTGGGCGGCTTCAGCCACACATGGTCGGCTCCGCAAAATGATTTGTTAGCTGTCCGCCGCTCTTTCGCCGCCAGGGTGGATCCAGATTGTTCCACGGGGGTGGGGGGAGGGGTTGGAGGCACCCGGAGGGGCCGCGCAATCGTGATGACCCCTCCACCCCCCTCCGTACCCTCGGAAAGATGGTAAGGTGTGGGTGTTTAGTAATGATTAGCGGTCAAATTATGTCAGGAATAGAGAAGGCCGAGCTCTTGATCGAGTGTGATTAGGATGACTGGGCACCTGAGCGAGTCAATCCGGGATACGGAGACTGGGGCGTGGGGTGAGTCGCGCCACGGCCTCTAATGGATAAATTTCACTTCCTTGGGCAGCATTTTTCTGCATCTTAATCTACATACCGCACTGCGATCCGACGTAGGAGTATGAGTCAAGGGGTGTTATGGAAATAGCAATGAAAATGTTAAAAATGGTGCGGAATACGAAAAACGAATAGGTAGCATATTTAGTCCTCAGGATACTGAAATGCGCATAACGCCAAATTTTCTTACAAACTCAATTATGTAATCCATAACTGTATGCCTCTACCGCAGTCAGTCAGGCAGGCATTCAAAAAGTGCATTAAAATTGAATAATGTAACGTGATCAAAAACGGTATCGCAATGGTCAGACATAAATTCACAATATCGCATTCTTGCCCAACGTTGATTGCAACAGGATGGTTCAAACCATTACAGTTCGTTTTCTTCCACATAGGAAATAAAAACTAAAATTTTCGCCAAAGGTGATTTAATCAACAAAAATTCACATAAAAACATCGGATTACCGGCAGCTATACCGTTCCGAGACGTGATATGACATATTATTGATGACGTAGTGTTTTTACGCCAAAGAGAAAGAGTAATTATAAAAAAAATATTTTTATAAGACAAAAATGTTTGTAGACTAAATTTCGGCCCAATATATGTAAGAATATGAACTTAACATATAAGTAGATTTTGAAAATGATGAATGCTATGGAAAAGGAAATGGACGAAATGTGTCTTTACAATTGCCTCGGTCTATTTTTTTGAACCCAACAATGGTGCGTGACAGTAAGGAATATCTGTACCTAACTGTTCGGTAGTATATCTTTCTAATCTTTCCACTCAGTCATTTCTAGAAATTAAAATTTAACATTTAAATTTCAGCTTGAAATAATATCTCCTGTGTCATCCTGAATTTATCGTGATCTGACTATTTGAATCAATGCTACCCTAGCGTATACCCATTATAATTTCTACACCTACAACTACGAAGGACCGTTCAAGCAACTTTCAGGGTGTATGGCGAGGGGTGTTTACTCATTATGCATACAATACTGATTAGAGTGCTAATTCGACAATAACATGTATGTATGCAATACACAAGTGAAGACGCCAATGCTGATGAGTAATAGTAAATCTGTAAATTCATTGATTCTATTGGATAATATTTTATTTCTGAAAGCAAAATCATGCGGAACATTTCACGCAGTGCAAGGAGTCAGTAGTTACTTGTGAGACCTTTCTGTGTTACTTGGGGAGCGTAAGTACGAAAATGGACGCAGTACCACGGTTTTAAGAATAAGAAAAGCGTCAGCAAATCAGGCGTGTAGTAATGGAATGTTGCTAATTATAGAAACGTTGAGTAAAGACATTGAGAAAAGACACCCCCCAGTGGGGGTGCTGACGATTGGAGCTATGTGGAGCGAAACATGGACCTTGGTGTGATGGTGGGGACGAGAAGAGATAAGAGGTGGTAGTGAGGGGTAGGGACGGAGAAGGGCGAGAGGCACGATAGGCGAAAAGGAAGACGAAGGAAGAGTAAAGAAAGAAAGTTGCTTGAGGAAATAGAAAGAATGCAAAATATGTGGATGGAATAGGAGATAAAGAGGCATGGGTTACCGAAGGTTGTGTGGGAAAGAAAAATGTTAGGAAAGAGAGGAAGAGGAGGAGGGTTTGAATGTAACGAAGAGAGGCACGAAGTACGTATACGTCTATGTATTACCCTGAAAGCCACCTAAAGGATGTATGGAAAGAGGTGAACTTTCATCAACATGGACTACTCCATATGGTACGAGAAAGCTTTTTAAAGAAACTAAGAGTAATGTGTGGATAGGTTGAACTTTCTCCAATATGGACGACAATATGTGTCACAGACATTATAGTATCTATGAGTAATATAGCATTATGCGAATCCATGCATGCACAGCGGTCTTAGAGTTGCACAGGAAGCAAGCGACATATGGTGTTAGTACTACTTACAATATTAATACATAAGTACTAGATAGAAAATTTACGAAATAGCTAAACTACTCGCCGAACGCTCTAATTTAAGATTCTAAATAGCTGTTAATGGGGTCTCGCATTACATGCCGAGAGGTTGACATTGTAAGCCTGGGTAAAACAAACGCGGGCTGCCTGCGTGGTTTTATTTTCCCAAATTACAAAATTTCACCCCAAAATTTTCTCCCAGGAGTGGCTTAGAGTTTCCTGTTTTGAAAGTTAATTTTCAATATTTCTCCTTCGCATTGTTGACCCTAAATATAAGTTCATTGTAGTTGAAATCTGCTGTTTCGGCCGACACAATTATAGCAGCATCTTTGGGAATACGCCCTTTTACCATGAATTCATACAAGACTAAACTATTCTCCTCCCCAAAACCATTACGTGGAACAGACACTCCTGTCCCTCATGTTTTTGTACCTGACAAGTTTCAAGTTAGAAACTTACTAAGTGCGCCATTTCCTGAGAGCTGTAGTGGCAGATGGTAAAGAGAATAAAACATTCAATAAAGGACTTTGCAGATCAAGATGTGTTGTCGAAAATGCCTGTGGGATTTAAGCTCAGAAGTGGTGAGTATATTTTTAGGCCTATAAAGTTAGGTGTTGATACTGCAGTACTTATTGTCAAAGCTGCATTCTTTTGTAAAAGTTTTCTCTAAAGTGCTACAAATGTTACCACAACAATTGAACCAGAACGGAGTGAATATCAAACAGCCAATGCTTTCCCTGAGCCACGACGTTTGAGAGAGAGATTAGGTATTGCAGCCGATTTGAGACCTGTTTGTTACATATTTAAATTATTTAGCACAATAAACCTGATGCATATTAATGAGTAACTAATATTTTGCTTCTAAATTTTACCAATATTAATCGTAAACGAATTAGAGTGAAATGCATTACAACAAAAATTGAATGAAATGTTTCACTCACTCGAACTATTGAGGATCCCAACAATTTCCTTCTACTTACAGCCTTTTTGATAAAGTTTTCGTAGCCAGCATGCCTGGTATCACAAAAGTACGGGAAACTACGCAAGATATCTCTAAAATTTTCCGTCTCGTCTGCCGTCCTGACCTCCGCGAACTGTCCAGATATACAAATGGATTGCTGCCTGCCGCGTTCCAGTTAAAACCGCTGCGTCTGCCCGCGTTCTGTTTAACCCTTTCGGTCATGATTTTTCAAAAATTACATAAAAATCTGAAATTTGGTAATCATACCATGGATAATATTGAAAAGATATTAGTCTTTGTTTCAATTGGATATCTTATCGCTGTGCTGAGATATGGATCGTCCCATATGTTGGAAACTGTGACTTAATTATGTAGTTCTTCATCTTTTTTATTCCGAATTTGTGTGAGACAAAATGGGAAAACCTATTGTTTTTTTTAGGTTTTGAAGAAATTTTTAGGTGAGGCAAAAATAAATTCTATAGTTTTTTTAATAGATATAAGGCAATTTTTTATTTTTAAATACAACTTATGCTTTTCATGAAATGATTTTATTTTACAAACGGTATTGACAATGTGAAAAACAAGATTGAATTTATTCCGTTGAATTTATTTTGAATGAAATTGGTAGAATATTTTCTTCTCCTTATGCAAAGGTACACTATACATTTTGTACAGTTCTCAAAGGTTTTTTTTCGGAAAACCAGGATTTTTACATATTGAATTATTTTTTGTCTTCAAACTCTGGTAGGTGCCCCATATTTATGTATTTATTTTATCAACATGAATACAGTCTCTAGGGCCATTATACATGAGGCGTTGTAGCAGTAACAAAGGACAACACACACAACCATGTCCTGGGAGGAGAAAAATCCTCCCGAGGCGGGACTCGAACCCGCGACCTTTGGGTTGGCAGGCGAGAACGTTACCCCGCCCACCGAGGCCGACAAAAAAAACTAAGGCACCGGGGAGATTCGAACTCCCGATCTCCTGTTTACTAGACAGGCGCTTTAACCAACTAAGCCACGGCGCCATTTATATTCGATTGGTTTTATTTGAGAAGCATTTGTAGCAGGCGCCGTAAACATTATTGGAGAATCGCCGGAAGGTCTACCTCTTTTTTCCCTTAGCTTTTTCTGCAAAAATCAGTCTTTCTGCAACATTTTGTGTATTAGAACCAATACTTATTTTTCAGAAACCCCTAATTCTAGTAAATTTCGTCCACATTCTAACCATGAGTTCATCACTTTCATATCAAAACCATGAAAATTCCGACTTCTGATAAATGTTCAATAAATAGAAATAAGGAAGTCCAATTTATCTACTTTTCCCATATTAGCATTATATGCTCGGATAACTTCTGGTGTCAGGACATTTATGTACGTCTTTTTTATCGCAGTGTTTGCCGAAGTATGTTGTGCCACAACCTTTGTAATTTGAACCCATGGTGACTGTTGAATTGTCACACCATTTGGTCAAAATATTGGAACCATCTCCGCTTACTACCTCCTTCATCGATCCTCGTTCCTTTTTCTTCATTTGTTTATCATCAGTAAGTGGAAGTTTGTTGAAGCGGTTCATTCTCACAGTTCTGGAAGAGAAAATATTTGTGTTCTATAAATTCCGGAAAAGATAACACATATAATAAAAATAATTATTAAAAAATAGCTGAAAAATGGTTATTTGTTCCGATAACTGCATGACTATACTGGCCCCAAGTCCAAACTGCTGAAAACGCAAGGCCCCTTCTGTCGCTGAAACTTGATATGTGATGAAATCGTACATAATGCAACTGGATCCACATAAGGCAAACAATTTCATCCCTCCTTTGGTTGGGTTTATTTTTCAGATACTTTATGACATTGAGTTTACCTTTCAATCGCATTGTTTGAGGGAGAACTGAGCATCGACGAACAATGTCTAATTATTTGCATCAAGCTCGAATTTAATCAAAAAGGGGCGTTCTTTCCTGAATCGATCATTATCATTTACATCTTTTTCTTGAGCATTCACGAAATGCAATGTCTTATGAATTTGAAAAATAATATATGGACAGCCATTTTTTCAGCGATTAAGGGTATTGAAAAATGAGGTTCCCAATACAAACGAACCCTTGGATAACCAAGGTATCCCATCAATAAACTTATTACAATAAAAGTTCTTAAGTTCTTCCTCTGTTGTTGGAATATTAGTGACATTGTTATGAATATCAAATTTATTTTTTTTTTCTACCATTGCGCGAAGTAACACCTTTATTAAATATTTATGGAAACATTGTGCTGGACTATCAAAAAATTCTACATCACGTTTACTCCGCTTGTAATATGAAATTGCAGGGGTGATGTAAGTTCCTTTTTTCCACTGAATGTTCTGCCTCACAGTCGGGCCTTGATTCTTGAAAAAATCATTTGCAGTTTGATCAGCCATTGGAGATGTGTGCAGAACGCACTCATTTATTATATTTTCACCTTCCGCAGACTCATCTTCGTCAGCCTCCACACATTCGTGATCTTCTTCTGGTCCAGCATAATCATGTTCCTCTGAAGTTGAAATAGTATATACACAACAACATATATATTTATGAAATTATTTGAATGGAAATTAATTATGGGTGTTTATCATAATACTTTCACAACTATATGCCAGATTATGAATATAAAACCAACAATACCTTTGCGTATTTGTAAATGTATCTGTGACATTGCGATCATGCAAATAAACAATTCCATCGGTGATTTTAATGTGGATATAAATTTACGTAGGCTTTTGGAAAAATCCAGCAATTAATTCTCACTAATTTGTCACAGCATATGGAAGGCTAAAATTATTTGTGAAAGAACTGAAAACACAAGCCAAAAGAAAAATATTCTTACTTTCTACGAATCTGGTTTCGTGAGTCTCTTCATCATCATCGAATCCTAATTCTTGAACTTCAAATTCATCTCTGTCAATCAGCCGAAGTATTTCCTTGTTGGATAAAAAACCTTTATTTTTCTTCTTTATTTATTCTTTCGTGAATGGAGGTGGGCATGAAGTAACAACCGTATAGATTTACACATTTCCTAGCAGTTGTAAGAGTGTATTTTTTTAAGGCTTCGACATCGATTGCACGCTTGGATGCAATTGCAGACAAAATCACTGAAAACCGATCTATCAAATTCTCATCCATCGCTCTGATGGAATACGATGAAGCAGGGTTCGCAAAAATCGTCGGGCAGTATTTCCATCGTTAGTTGTGCCACTGCCTTACTTTGGAGTGTCCACAACTATGCATGTTTCTATCCTGAATCTGATTATAGTAGATTTGTTCCTAACTTCTGCAAGCCTTTTCTTTTCAGCAGTTTTTGCTTGCCATTTATTTATATCGAGTCTATATGCTACGTGCAATATGTATTCAAAGCTCCGTATTCAAGCGTCTAAGTTGAGAGTCCGTAAATGAACACTTCCTTATTGATAGGTCTAAGCAAAATTTGATTAAATTTTGTTCATAATTCTTGGGAGTTGCCCTGAAAATATTAAATGTCTGGGATGGCATACCTATTATAGCACTAACATCTTTTCCATCTACCATGGTAGGAGCCAACTGATGGTGTACCCTCACTTCTTCGTTAATTATTGACGGCTGTAAATTCTCCATTTCTCCATCGATATTTCTTGAATCGCAGGATTAGTTGTTTCTTTTGCGAATACAAACTTAATCGGTCTAAAATACCTAGATGATGGCCGCTTATTTTCCCATACTCTCGCCCGTCTTTATACCGTCATGCTAAAACTACCCTATATAATTTTACTTGCTGTTTCATCCAAAAAAGGAAGAAGATTGTCCTCCTGCTCGCTTTGAAAAACTTTTTGATGTAACAAACGAAAAAGGACACGCTTTGTTTGAATTTGAATCTCCAAAGCAACTTTGAACGACCATCCACGGTAAGGAGAACCTTTTACAATACACACGCTCTGCCTCGTTGAGTTGCGGCAAATATTGCTGATTAAAAAATGATTGCCTCTTGCAGTTCGTATCATCGCTCAGAGGGCGCCAAATGGCGAATTTCGAAATATGTACACCATGACTGAATGACTTGGCAAGCGTGTCGACGAAAAACATCCGTCGGCACAATTCATGCAGAATAATCTTATTCCTTTTTACATTTCATTAACCCTTATCATTCCCTCTTGACTGATTGTGACTATCATTACGCCTAAACCCAAAGCCAGCAAAGTAGTTAGTGGTTACTCAAATGGGTGAGGCGAGATTAGGAGAGAATGAGGCTAAAGAGAAGATTCATTTACTTTAAATTAATTTCTGTACATCACATCTCACAATGAATGACTCGTCTCTCGGACTCGGATGAACCAAGGCATCTCCCGCCATACGTTGCGGTGCAGCGCGCGGAGCCCAGTTCGGTAATTGAAGTATAATTCAAAAAGGAGCTAGTAGGAGCAGACAAATTTTACATGGAACGCTACATATAACTTAATGCTATGTACATACTAGCGTAACTATCACGACGGGGCACCGTGGGACATTTTTTGTAGGCCTCGATTTATAAGTTTCCGAAAAAATATTCTAATTGTTCTTAATTTCGTATTAGTTAATTAGTCATTTGTGCATTTATCTCACAACAAGGGGCACAGTATTGAGATTGGCTCATTTCCCAAATATAAAAGTTAAAATAATACATTATGAAAAACCTGATATCCTCAAACGCACTTCCACCTGCTAAATCCCAAAAACGTGGTGCGGATTGGAAGTCGTAGTTTTCAAGGCATGCAAATGGCTGCATAATGTTCTATCCGAAAGACATTTTATGAATTTATGTAGTCTGAGATTTATTATTTTCAGCTACACCATTTTTGTTTCGAAATTCCCACTATGACTTTTTACTTTTTTCCAGCCAAATCGCGTTTTCCGACCACTGTGCGCCGTGCCGCTGATCCCGGTACGAGAGGGGGGGGGGGGCGCAACATCTGGTCGGCCCAACGGGCGAAAGGGGCCGATTTGAGGCTGTACGGATTGGCAGGGTTCCAGCTGCGATATATTATATAAGCCACGTCCGAATACGTTAGGATTCAAGGACTAAGGGGTGTATGTTCTTAGACGTCCTACCTGCTTCATAATGGTGTCAACAAATTGCAAAAAGTAAAATTAACAAAAAAAAACTAAATTGGGAATCGTGGAAAATTGTATCTAGCCGGGGTGAGTATGCATTGTGCCAATATTTTATGATATTGTGGGAGTTAAGTTCATTAATTTTTTAATAAAGTGTCGGTCGTATTTATTTCGGTGTATTGACGTATGAGTTTTATTTATCAGATATTGGCTTTCATATCGAGTTCGTCCTTTCATACAAATAATTTGCCAAGAATTTTAAGTACCTACATTATTCATTTTGACCTTAACATATGTCAGATAACAGTTTCTCCGGATTAAAAAAATATATTTCTTAACATTTCATTTTCGGCCGAAGTTGGTATTTCCGTCTTAACAACAGATTGGCCTAATTTTACTATAATGCAGCTTTGGCTAGGTGTATTTTCATTAACCTTCGCATATGTAAGGCGTTTCTTAAATGCTATCGTATATTAGCTATGGTTATTTTTTCATTATTTCATTTTATTTGAATTATTTTACTTATTTCGTACTTTCCCTTCAATTTACTAGGTTTCTGCTACTCGCTCTGTTCAAGAAAAACTTAACCTACTATGTGCATTTTCAAACAGGCAAACGCTATACAATAAATTTCAATCGGGCAAATACTCGGTCGTAATAAAGAAAATTTGCCGGAGATGATAATCACTACACAGGCCCATGCGCTGATTCATTTTAACAGGGCTGTCGTTTCTACATATAATGAGTTTAAGTGTCATCACATTTGTCCCCGCAATAATTAGCACCATTATGAGCAGAAGTCAACATAGTGCGTTTCGTTAACTCAGCTATCTGCTTCCCTTTGCAATTTTCCTCTTCAACTTTCTGTGTCCCGACTGGTACCTTTTTAAGTCAAGGAGCCAGAGTAACCAATACACAGAGCGTGTTGCGTGCCCCTCTGATGTTTTCCCGGAGTTCAAAACGGCGATCCGAAGACGGGTGTACGGATCCGAGGACGGACGGGTGCCGACGCATCCACTATGGAATCACCCTCGTACGGATCCTTGTGAGGAGGCTCCATCAATGCAGACATCCTTTAAGATGGCCGACATCTCCGGAAGAACGAATATGTGGCTTGGGAGGATCCTTTGCAGTGAATATATATAACGTGGAAGAAAAAATTGAGACCCATCACCTAACGAGTCTGCGGTAGCCTAATTCCAACATTTAACTACGAAGACCCAGAGCTGCGCCGAGCCATTTTAGTACCTGAGGCATGAATAAAAAATTACTCCCCGTCCTAATACATTATAAAAGTAGATGTGGATGGTAGTTGATTTTTCTACTAGTTACGCTTTTTCTTGATAAAAATTTTGGCGACTAACATGGCAATATGTCTGTATAATATTGGTGCTTTCTGGGTTAATGTAGTAAACCTACTTATTTGAATTCAATAAAGAATACATTGAATGTAGAGTTTTTGGTATAGTGTATTGCATGTTTGTCATAACTTAGCACCTGCCACATGTCCCAGAGGTGGTTTGCCGGTTATTATGCTGATGTGGCTCAAAAGGCATTTGCATTACATTTCTGGTGTACATGACGATAGTTATATTTTCAAGCTTCCTCTCTTTAAGGTTAAATGACAAGTGTCACGACAATGTTTTTCGTCTTTCTCTCCTTTGTCAAATAGGATTGGAATTGCAAAATGATAAAATCGACAGCTTTGATTATTATTTCATACTTCTTTGGCGAGCTCTTTCATCCAGAAGCAAGAGCCTAGTTCGCATCACCCACGGTGACAGGATCGTTCGACATCTCGATCGTCTTCCTCCTCCAATATCGATAGATCAACATATATATCGAATTGAACGACCCTCCCTCTGCACGGCTCTGCAAGTCCCACGGAACACGTGCGGAGTACAGAAGTCAGCGGCGGAAGAGGGCAGGCTGGCTCACCGTGGCGCAAGGCAGGAAAATTGCGGCAAGCCTCTCACCCTGCCGAGCTTGCGCGGGGCATTGGGGGGTACGAGAAAACTTGTGTTTCCCACCATTCCGCGCAAAACGAGAGATTTTGAGCGAGGGAGGAGCAGTCTAGTTCCTCACGGTTCCCTGCTGCAAAGATGCGTCTTCCCGGGGCGATGAGCATGTGCCTTAAGCCGTCTCCGAAACGGAGGGCAGAAGTGCGCAGGGGGAAGTGCGCCCTTCTGCCCCCTTCGTAAGGGCTCTTCTCAAGCCCCGAATTGACCTTTGGCGAAAAAATGTACTGAGAACAAATGAAGTCCGAATAAGTTCTTTCGAAGTTATTAACTTTTACATCGATCTCTCTCAATTGGTTATTTGCTGTTTTAACATCTTGTAATGCAAATAAAAACAGCAATTAATTATGTTTAACTATAGAATATTAATTTTTGTTCTTTTATATACTCATTATTAATGTTCTAACATCACTTTATTCCATCGTAGGTAT
The DNA here is from genome assembly GCA_963573305.1 of Pyrrhosoma nymphula. NCBI lineage: Eukaryota > Metazoa > Arthropoda > Insecta > Odonata > Coenagrionidae > Pyrrhosoma > Pyrrhosoma nymphula. The sequence continues at coordinate 94,112,747 of OY754332.1, read as the reverse complement.
CCGTGGCGTTCAGATGAATTATTCTGCATTTTCGGGTTTCCACCGCGTAGGTAGTTCTTTTAGGACAACAATTTCGCCCGTGTTCCAACGGGCGTCTTAAGGTCGAAGTACCGGATCATCATTTCGTTAGGTGACAGATGCTTTTATATAGGCCTTCTGTTTCCCTCCATGCTCTGTGATTGGTCATTCTTCTCCCGCCACATCCTCTTCTAACTGTTGGGCGAAACTGTTGTCCTGAAAAGCAACCTACGCGGTGGAAACCTGAAAATGCAGAATAATTCTAACATCACTGTTTTACTCAATTCTTGAAGTCATTTTGTCAACTATTCACTCCCAATGTCCGAATTTTGCAGCATTAGGTATTTATTTTAATAACAGCTTTAATTTCGTTCGGATTAATTGCTATACTTAGTTAGCCGCTGTCTTTATTCCGTGCTTAAGTATTTTCGTAGGTATCTGTAATGATCATTCTTAGAATACCTATATCAATGAAAGTTACTTCCACATTTGTAAACTTTTCTTTTTTCGTCCTGTCAGCTTCTTGATGGCTTGTAGAGAGATATATTATAAGATCTGCAGAACAAAATTAAATACAGTATTTTATTTAAGCATATCAAGATAGCATAAGATTTTCTGGTACTTAAAAGTATAACTCTCAAACACATGCATAGTGTTAACACATGCATTGGTAGGTATATTATGATGTTAATGACTATAACGTGTTTGAGATTTTTCTAGTTGAAATTAGTGTAATGCACTTTAGGTTGTCTAGTTTACTTAATGAAGTATGAATTGTAATTTCTTTAGTTATTCAGACGCGGTTTTATTATCTCACTACGAAAAAACTACTATGCTAGTGCATCTCCTTTCGATAAAGCTCCCGTCAACTAGCCGACAGGCTTATGCACTTTACAAAATTCAAACTTTTAAGTTAATTTAAAGTAAATATCAACTTGCTGTTAACGTAAACTAGTCATTGTAACACCATACCATAGAATTAAATGCTTTTCATTGTCATTTTAACAATCCATATGAATTTTAAAAAGTTATTATTTATAAATTGTGAGTGATAAACAATTCATGTAAAACATCGATATAATATTTTATAATGAAGTTGTACTGAAAACATACATTCATTAGATGCTTGTTACTGTGTGAATATGTTATTTGCAACAAGAAGCCATGTCAAATTTTGAGCAGAAGGGATCACCATATAGCAATACCACAGGCAATATATGAACATGATCAAAGTTATCCCGCCGCACTTTGAAGCCCAGCACGAAAGCACCAATCAAAAAAATAGTCCCGTGATTCTCCGCCTCAAGATGGCTTGAAGCGCAACGACAAGGGGTTGAATGTGTGTATCGCTTGCGCCCTTCGCTCCGACCCCTTCCCAACTTGGGAATCCCAAGGGCCCTTCCCGCAGCCCCTAACGTTTCGGACACCCTTCGCAAGATGGCCGCCACCACCGAAGCGCCCTTCAAGGGCCCTAAGGTGCCGTTTCGGACACGGCTTTGAACGACTTCCCCCACGCCCGTCTCCTCCACCTCACACACTCACTCTTTCCTCCGAGTGGACTCTCCCCGCCAGGCCCTTCAAAGTTTCCCTTTCACTCGCCGCGTTTTGTCATTTTACAGAATCTCACGACCTTGGTAAATAGACGCCCTCCCCTCCTTTTCAAAGATCCTTCTTTTTCATCGCCACCCCTGGCAGATCCTAAATAAACAATCATCTCGGATAACCGCTGGTCAAAATCTCTTATATCTCAACTTTAAATACACGAATGAACAGAGTGCACATTCTAATAATTTTTATATAAGAAAAGAAATTCTTGGACCACATTTCAATTGAGTGGATCAGTTTATGCGTTGGAACAAACATTACAAGCAGTAATGAAAATGATACAACAACTAATTTTCAAAATTATTTTCTTAGTCGCATGTTATGAAGTGTTTTTGGCGCGGTATTCAAAATTTATACGAAACTATACTTAAATATCTTTATTTCGAATAGGTATTGAACTCGGTGCGACACCTAGATTAGATGTTAGCAACAAGTGTAAGAATAAGAAATTTACTATTTCGTGATTAGAAGAAAATCTGTACTTATGTAATCCAATGAACAGGTATGTGCTTCCTCCATGCCTGTTCTAGCGCGTGTCTCCCGAAGAAAGAGACGCATAAAAGCTTTTTGATGCCAGAGGGTCTATGATATTCAATGTTACTCTACCGCAAGGTAAGCCCCGTGGGCATATCCCAGCATACACCTGCGTTCAAGAGGCTCTAGCCAAGAGCCAATATTATACGCAACGCCCACCTGACTATTCCTCCCTGCTTTTAATCCTTGAAAACTTGTCATTCATTTAGCTCGATACTCATTTCGTGGGGTGCAAATACCTTACCACAACGCTGCGTGAGGACCCGTAATGACGCCGAGTCATATGCCGCCAGGGATTTCAGCTGAAACGCGCAATTTATGAAATGAGGGCGTTACGACAACGACAGCCAGGTCTACGACATATCGGCGGGGCAATTCAAAGGTCGAGGGTTCGAATTAATCCTGGATTATGCATCTGTCTTCATATTAGTGTCTAAATGCACATTTTAACAGCTTCGTGACATTAGGATAGAAGCTATCCTAATGTGAATAATAAATATTGCAGAAGTGATATGAAAAAATGTAATTTTTCCGATAAAACCACGAACAATAAGGAACGTTAATATCTTCAGCAGATAGTGACAAAGAATCATTTCTCTCAATAGGGAGACTCGATTTGACGCTTATGGTAAATTATTTCCAAGTGTCAGTGTTCCGCTTGATTCCTTCGTGACCTTCACTATCGGACAAATTGATACACTATTTAATATAGAATTTATCTTGTATGTTCCCAGGCGATATATTCTCTGATGACGTCAAAAACGTTTAGTGAAACCAGACATACTGCGGTAGAGTAAATAATTAAAATGAAATATGGGGAATAGACTGCAGAATGAGCAGGTTTAAAATGTCATTTTTCCAGCCACTACGATGAGAGATCAGTATAGCTGATCTCTCATCGTTGAAACTCTGAGAAATTATGACAATGGTTTGTTGATAGGTTCTGTAGCCGACTACATCATTTGTTCATCAGTCCTTACACTCAATTTCCTAACAGTACGTCTCGCATATTTCCCTTGTAGCTCTTGTATCTATCTAGCATTTGTGTTGCTGAAAATATATTAGTACTCATAGTTTCTATAGCATTGGTAGTGAAAAGCGTGGTAAATGCTGGTGAAATTTTACCTCCTGAAAGGTATTTTCTAATGCATCAATAATCTTCGCTTCAACGACAATTTAGGATACAGTGTAAATAATGGTCACTCACCCGCAGCACACACACCCTTGAGGTGACTTATGAGGTATTTCGTTGCTTTAGTTACCTACCGTACAGCCTGTCCATCCACTGTTTACAAGAGCTACTTCGTTGCCTTGTAATTCGAGGAATAAGACGTTATTGTCCGACCATTTGGCAGTCTAATTAACTAATCGCAGGCTTGCGATCAAATCGACTGCAGTTTACTAGGGTTGACAAAAGTAAGACGTTTTAACGCCTGTCAAAAATAAGATTGTGCTCAACCCTAAGTATAAGATGCATCCTATGTTTTAATATGTAATCTGATTGTTGTTCCCATCTAATTTGTTCAATTAGGGTATCATTTCCCACACAAATTGAGTAATATTCAATAATCTAAACAATAAGCGAGACCAAAACCGTACCGTAATGGGTATTGGTCTAAAGCTCCCAACCTTACGTCCCTAAGGTGGATCACCGGGTACTATAAGTAATTTATGGGAGTAATTTTATTCACTAAGATGATAACGATCATATACCTCCCCCGTCTCACCTCCATCTGTACTTAGTTTCCATCTGTCCCTCTCGTTGAGTCATCTCTTTTTTTTCCCTATTTACTTCATTCCTCGTAAACTAATTATGAGGAAGAGGTATAGGGGTGAATTAGACTAATGGTAATGCGATGGTGGTTCAAGATTCAATTTCCAGGACTGGATTATCTTTTTTGTCAAGCCTGGGTAGCGTAGGCCTGTGTATTGACCTGGGAAGTCATGTGTCTATGACGCGATTCCAGGTCCAGACTAAATTTTCTCTTGCATCAATCTCCGTGAATTACATCGCCATACTTCATCAGTATGACAATAAGCGAGCAAAGCCGCGGTTTCAACGTTTGAAAGAAATTGATACATTTAAATCACGTCTTCGGTTGTGGTAAGGGGTTGCGTCATCCCTGGGTGTCATGCGATTTGATTCCCTTACGGGGAGAATGTTTACCTCCTTCTCCCGTTCCTGATGTACAGATAGAGTATAAGTTGCTGACGTGAAGGTTTCAATCTCATTGCATTTGATTTTTCAAAAAAATTGTTATTAGGGCAGTGATTAGGTCATGTAGTGGGATCCATTATGCTCCCAATCAGTTATCTAACAAGGAAACTCTGGGTATCGCGTTCAAAATTTGTTTAATTGAGCAGAACAGAAAATGGAAATGTCCCCGAATCTGTTGAATGATAATTATAAAGCAATTGCAGCAGTTGTTTGCCGTAATAAAAAAATAAGATTCCTGAATTAGACCAATATTTATATTGGTTGTGAAATGTTTCCAAAGTTACACGACGTATCTGCGTCAGCCGAACCAGAGGCGATATCTTAATAGCTTTACGTTAGTGAATCGACATATATGCGTAAATCGTTCCAGAAACCAGCCTGCTTAAACCTGCCAGTTTTGCAATTCATCTCTCTAATTTTACTCATGTGATCCAACATATCATAGAAGCACATAATTGTTAAGTTTTTATACGCCTTCGGAGAAGTAACTAGACTCCAATTTACTCAGGATGTTAAAACTATTCATTACATCTACGTGATATCATGCATGCCACTTCAAGGGCATGTGGCAGGGGGGATTCCTCACCAGAAATGCACTAACTGCCAAACACACTTTCAAAATGATATTCCTTCTTTTACTAAATGTACCGTTAAGTATCGTACAAGCGAGGAGATTTCATACGCAATATGGAGTCTAGTTATTATTTTATTAATAAACTGTGCTATGGTTGCATAGATGAAGAGATCTGACTGGTTAATTGTTAAATAATGGGTGAAGCAGTTGGGTGAGAGAAACGAAAAAAATCGGGTCACTTATGGGAACATGGGTGATGAAAGGAAGGGGGAGACCGTTCTTTCTTGTACCTGTCGTCACTTCTCATCTCACTCTGTACTCACTATCACCATAGACGTTTTTCCGCCATATGTGGTCCACCAATTCTTCCTTGCTCTCAGCAAAATTTTCCCTATTTTCACATCTAGTGTCACACCTCCAGCTTTTTGAGTGCATGAAGCAGTATCTTGCGTCTCTTTGCTAAAAGTGTCATAATATTGTGCGTCGCAGGTTCTTTATTTGTCGATACCTATTGTGAATACTATTTGCTTTAGTGTTCTCTATGCTTCCTTCACAACGAAAGTTTGGCTGAAAGCGCATAAATTATTGGGAATGGAGATCGTAGATAAATGAAATTGCTAGACTTTTCATAATATATCATTACAAACCTGGCAGCTTGTCACTGCACGAAATTTAATTCCGATATCAAGCCTTAAGGTGGCTGGAGCGATTTTTGTTAAAATACAGATTTGAGTGAAACTTTGCATACGTGTCCTTATTTGTAATATCTATCGATAAAAGTGAAAAAAACTGTATGCTACCGATTTGGTTTCCTGGCAATTCAATGATATTTTAACAAGTACTCTTATGGCACACGGCATATATTGTGAAAAAAATCGATTATGTATATACAGATTATCTCTTAAATGCGAAATAAGAAGTTTCATATTATTATAATTGCTGCTAAGAAATATCAAGGTATCATTCCGAGTAAAAATAGCGTATTTAGATATGATTTTCTCGTAAATTTCGAATTTCGCGCCGAAAATCCAAGTCAAAACAATACTTTAATTGAAGCAAATTTTTTAAATGTAACACTTGCATCATATTCACTACTGCATTTATGGTTATTTCCAACGTATAAACTTGTACTTGAGTGAAATGTGGTCCAAGAATATTTTTTTTTGACTTACTTGAAAAATTATTAGAATGTACCTTCAACGATTCACGATTACCGCTCCAGCCACCTTAATCACAACGATCTTAAATAGTAGCAGTATACTCTAGGTGGGGCCTAACTAGTAAAAAATTAGAGTTTTCTATGACTTTCTCATCGCATTTCCCTTGCATTATTTTAATAAATCCTAGCTCTCTTTTAGCTTGACTTCATATTTCTCGTATATACTCATGCCAAGATAGGTCCTGGTTACTTATGACACCCACATATTAAACGAGCTTGACATTTACATCTATATCAATATAAAATTCTGTCCCGCCGCTGGGGAGTGTGGCAAAGGGTGTTTGGGTACCCTCCATTAAGAATAAGAAAAGAGAGAAAATGAAAATGAATTTGAAATAGGAGGGATAAAAAGTGATGTTTGTTGGCGTAGAGTCTTTTTCATTTACACTTTTTTCGTTGTAGTTACTAATGGTACGTAGGGAGAATGGATTTATGCCTATTAGTTTGACAGACTATCTCTCTTATTTCGTCACATCTGCCAGTTCTATAAATATATATAGTACTGGGTTGAAAAGTCTAAAATGGGAAGGACACATCTAAATGTTTCTTCTTATCTTGGCCTAAATTTTAGCACTAGTTGTAAAGCGAAATTTCTTTTACATAGAGCCATTATCAAATTGTACTTTTGATGTTTTTACTTACTCCCAGTGCATTTATGCCCACATGTAATACCCTGTGAGTCACCGTGAGGGATTGTGGCAGGTGATGGTATTTTTACATTTAAATCTTCATGGCATCCTGCAAGCCACCTCAAGGATGATTGCATGCTTTTATTTTTTTCAAATACCCTGAAAACAGCTCACAATAGCCTCTTACATCGGGTGATGTAACATTAAAAACAGATGAACACAAACACCCATGTTCTGGGTGGAGAAAAATCCACCCAGGTGGGACTCAAACCCGCGATCCTCGGATTAGCCAGCGAGGACATTATACCGTCGCCACCGGAGCCACAGTGAGTGATGAATTATCCTTATCTACTGCGTAGTACTATCAGCACGTAGTGGATGTTTTCGATTTAACTCTTGTATCCCTGTACATTTATTTGGTTGCATACCCCATTGATACAAATAGTTTCTCTAACATTGGTGGAATAGCTATAGTTAAATGCATGTTCGTGAAATTTCAGCTCCTGACAAGTCGCTGTGGGTTTTTACTAAAATAACCTATAGTCGCTTCATTAACTGTATTATGGTACAGTGAAGCGCAAGCTGGTGATAACTCATTCGCTGCCACATACCCTGGCGTTCAGGGTATTATGGAGATGGGTTGGATGCTGGGGGTGACTTTTCACTAACATGCACTACACTATATCCGACAATACCGTTTAAACTAGTACTGTTCATGCATTAACTAAATCTTGCAAATACATTTCTTAGAAATGAATCTTCACGAACATGCACTAGACTGTTTGCTATCAGTGCTATGGATACTAGCGTCAATTCTCTCACTTTCCCGTCAGTTCTTTGTGAAGAATTTAACTTTTACATTACGCACGAGTCTTTTAATTGCAAAATTTTTCGATTGATTTTTTCCCCATGGAAAAAGTTGCTACTGCGCCACTGTGGTGCGCCAACATTCATTTCCCTTTTTGGAGGACGACCTGTTCTCAGGTGGGCACAACGGAAGAGCCCGGGTGGCTGGCACACATTCCATACCTACTCGTTGCCCGAACCGATTTCCGATTAATTCGAAAAGAAGAATCGACACTTTCCCTCTCGCCTCACCTTTTTTTCCTCAAGCCAACCATTCTCACGGCCTCCGTTATCACCTGGAGAATAGGCTTTTTGGTCTCCCTCATTCGGCCTGCCTCTAGATCGCTGGAACCAGCAGCCAGCTGAACAAAACGCATTTCCACCCGAACAGAACAATGAGACAGTGAATCAGCTGGGAAGGGTAAAACGAGAGGGAGATGGGTTAAAGGAAAGAAAAGAACAAAAGACTCGACTCGACTGATAAAAAACCTCCGGGAAGAGGGATATAATATTTTCGTCCAGGGAGTCGGGTAAAAGTTGCGGACTAGGTATAAACGGAACAGTATCCTCGTCCTCCTCGCTGTTTTGCGAGAGGGAATTTTCGTGCTTTCCGTCGAGGGGACAGCGATTCCGAGTGAGATGCGGAGATTGTTTATTTATTTTCGCCCATCGAGGCTGCGGAATGGGTGAAGGAGGCTGAGGAGGGAGACGGCTGTGTGGACGGGGACTCTAGGTCAACCCTCGCACCTCAACCGTAACCATAAAATACGTGGAGATTAGGGAGAGAGTGGGAGGGGGGTAGCACGCGTTGCTTTGTCCTTTTCTTCTTCATCCAAAGAGGTGTGTGCGTGAGTGAGGATGGAGCTGGGCAAAATTTCCACCTCAAGGAAGACGGGAGGCTCTTCCTAGAAGGAGAGAACAGTCCACCCACCAACTAAACCAACACTCTGAGCCCCAATAAATGAGAGAGTGGCAGTATTTGGGGCCTAACAAGGAGATGTAATACGTGAAACAAAAAAATAGAAATCTTCTTCAAACATTGCCGCAAGAAAACAGATATTGTAACACAGACTAACTTTGAATAAGAGAATTTTTGAGCGGTCGCGTGCAAACGGTAGTTTTATTCGGTATTCTACATTTACATTCTACCCCACGATGCACTAAAGAGACGTGTACAGGGGGTGTTTGGACAACAGCCGTGAAAGGGAGGGAATAGAGAAAAGGAGGGGTTGATGATAGAGGTGAAGCGTATTAAAGCAGTGCTTTTTATGTTAGTGTCACGCTGTTTTTGCTGAAATTGCTAATGGTGTGTGAAAAGAAGAAATTTGGTACTTATCCATTCAACCTTGTTTCTCTCTTTATTTTGCGACTTCCCTCCATTTCCACATCCACTCTGATAAAATAAAATTTTCTATCATCTCTTTTCGATGCATATGACACAGGATGAAGGGCAAAGGTTGGGACACTGGACACGAAGAAAAACGTATGTCTTATGTCCCACCTATCTGACTGGTTGGGTGGGTAGTTATTTGGAGTAGGTGACTGACCAGTGAGGTAATTTGCACCGTTCCGAACAGGTGGGTAGGACGGTGATGGAAGGGTTACTAGGGAAAGTGAAATGGTTTGAAAAAAACTTAGCGTCGGAATTAGCCTGCGCTGAATGAATTACGCTAAGAGGTTCCAAGTTCGATGTCCCATCCGACGTATGTATGACATCGCTAGAATAGCCCTTCACATAGGACCCTAGTAGGGATCGAGATCCCACAGAAAAAACTCTGCCAATGCCTGGATCCAAACCCGGCCATTTCAGAATGGGAAAACTGTACTATAGCCAGGTCAACAACCCAACCTCGCGTTCTCTCCGATATTTCAACCTTCAGTTTCGAATATCTTGAACCTCCCTTTCACCAATCCATAAAGTCTGGACACTAATAGATTTTGCTTGGCGAAGAAAAATAAAATGCATAGTACAGTCGCACACTTCGTTAAAAACTGCTATAAGGGAATAGAAAGTGTCACACAGCTGATGGAAGGATTAGTTTGGGAACAGTTAGAGACTAGAGGGCTATAAGTTGGGTTTAGATTACTTGATAATTTTAAACCCTCATTCGGATTCATGGCGCCTCCGCGGCGCTTTGAGTTTTTGCATGTGCTTTAATTATTTAATATTTAAGATTACGTTGTGAAACCATCAGTAGTCTATTATTTTGTGAGAGACTGTAAACTGGTAAAAGGAAACCCAGCTATCTGCCATTCCATTTAAGTTATTTAGTATTTCTCGAAAAAATTACACAAACTAATACCTGGCACCGCCGCGGCGCTGGGAATTCAAAAGGTGTTTATTATACTTCTGGGTGTTTTAAACTGATAAATGGACCATAGTCAAATGGTTAACAACCCCTGTTTAATAACTGTAGTGACGTATATTTTGTCACAGTTTTATCTTTACTTTTTTTTTATTGATAGGTTTATATTGATACAAATGAAATATAGTTGACATTTATTTGGAGAGAGTAACGTTTCTCAAACAGAAATCAGTTATGAATATATTCATTGATTAATTAGTGCTAATCACTAATAATATATATATAGAAAGTCTCAGCTTTAGGTTTGCATAATGAGCAAATTTTGCTTATATAAGGAAATGTTTTCAAATTTCGCTCAACTGCTCGACAAAGCTATTACCTGGTAGACACCTCCACATTTCAAAAGGAATTCCATCCCTTGGGAAATCGTGTGAAAATATTTTGAAAATGAAATGTTTATTTTTCAATAGAGGAATGAGGGGGGAAGGGGAAGGGAAGGGTTGGGAAGGTGAGCAGTGTTGTTTTTGGGGCTGGGTAATGGGTTCAGTATTTCCATGGGTGATTAAAATAAGGATGAGTTAGTTGAGTTCCAGTAGGGGGTCTCGACTGTTTTTTCCTGAGTGAAAGGGAAACACAGACCCATATGGGAGGAGAACCATCGCAGTGATTTCATTCCTGAAATTTTACATTTCATGGAGACTGGGAGAAATATGGGAGTGTGGGAAGACTGGAGATTACATTTTAAGAACCACTCCATGCTCCTCAAAGTATCCCTCACACTCCGGGAAAACAGTCAAGACCCTCTTCCAGGATACCGCCTTCCCCACCCTTACCAGTATCACCCATGGCAACACCGAACCCATTACCTGGCCCCCAAGGCACCACTCACCACCTGAAGATTCTTCCCAACTCACATTGTAAGACCTCTTTCCAATTATGAGGATGTTATCTATTCAATGGTATTTCGAGAAACAGAGCAGGAAAAATGCTATGATGAGATTTCAAGTGAATACCATCAAATATGAAAAGATCAAACAAAATGGTACTATGATCCTCAGATATTTGGTAAAACACCCACCCATAATAATGTGAAAGTTGCAGGGAATAAGGTGGTTTTTCCTACAGGAATAAATATCGAGAAGCCGATAGATTCCTTTGGCCTATTTACTGGGAGGAAACTTTTAGATGATATTGTTCATTTCACTGATAAAGAAGCCGCAAGGTTGCACTATGGAAAGGATAACACTTCGATTCCTGTAGATACCGTCAAAATGGAAGCATATTTTGGACTCCTGAATGCAGTCGGAAATTTGAAGTCCTCCAAAGTATGTACTTCTTGGATTTGAAGTAATTTGTATGGGCCTACGATGCTTAGGGCTACAATGTCAGAAGTTAGCTTAAAAATATTCTTAGATACTTTCGGATTTACGATAAAAATACAAGGTCATATAGATGGAGGTCTGATAAGTTTTCACCCATTCGGTCCATTTGGGATGCCGTGAATTTGAATTTGGGGAAGTATTATTTCTCTGTTGAGTGTATTACCGTCGATGAGCAGTTAGTTGGGTTATGATGCCGTTGTCCTTTTCGGCAATTTATTCTGACAACAAAAGTACGGAATTAAGATTTTCGGGCCCAACGATTCTTCTACAGGGTATCCTCTTCAATGCATTCCATATTTGGGTAAAGTAAACGGAGCAAGAGCACTCCCGAATTTAGGAGAGGGAATCTTATAGGAAGTCTGTCACCCTAAGTATGGGAGTAAACATTATGCTACATCCAATAATTTACAACTGTTCAGCTAGCTCAAAACTTGAAAAATAATGAATTAACGATGGTTGGGACTCTGCGAAAAAATAAAAAGTTCATACCGGTGAATTCTTTTCCAATTCGCTCTCGTGCCAAGTATTCATCGATATTTGGATTCGGATTTGGATTTAGATCTTATGTTCCTAAAATATAAAGTCAGTAATTTTGTTTTCAGCTATGCCCCATGATAAAACAATTGCTTTTGAATCATAGTAAACCGGAAATAATATTTTACTATAATGCCACCAAGAGTGGCACAGATTTTATGGGTAAAAAGGTTCATTCTTACACGTGCAAGAGAAAAACAAACATGGTTGTGTGCATTTTTAGGATTTTTTTAGACGTGTGTGGAATTGCAGCATATGTGATTTCTACTAAATCCCCAGTTGAAAGCGTGGAAAGTGAATTATCTGGACCGAAGGCATAGCCTTCTGGAAAAATCGGTTGAAAAATATGGTGAGAAAATGCGTACTGCGACAGAAGGACAAGGTGCGCTCGAAAAACAAATATACTACGCACTTGTTAATTCCAAATTAAGTTATGGAATCTTTTGCTGGGGAGGTGCATATAAGTGCACTATCAAACCTGTTGTGGTCCTCCAGAAAAGAATGATAAGAACAATTACTTTTAAAAATCGATTCCATCACACTCTTCCACTTTTTCGCGACCTTAAAATTTTGCCTTTACTCAATTTATTTGTTTATAAAGTTTTGAAAATGTTTTACATGCGGAGTGGTAATTTGCTTGGCATAGTGGCAAGACAATGCAAATGGAACTTACGTATTTAATCCAATGTTTTTCCCCCGAGGCCATACATTACTACATTCCAGAGAAGTTGTGTTTATTTAGCACCAAAATTCTTTAACTTACTTCCTCAGTATGTAAAAATGAAAAAAAAAGGTTATGTTGTTTTTAAGACAAGTCAAAATATTGCTCTTCAAATTTGATGATATTAAAATATAAATCAATAGTTCTAATGAAATTGTTCCTTTAACCAGAAACAGCTTTGTAAATAGTGGTGTTGTGTAGTGTAGCACTGATGTCAATTTGGTACATATATTCTTTTCGTTAATTTTCTTTTTTGCACGGTAACTTTTGGTTACCTCCACATAGGTTTTTACCTTTGGGGTAACCTGAATCTTCCATCTATTGTTTAAAATGTGTTGAAAAATGCTGTATAAAAAGGAAGCAATAAAAATTATTATTATATATTACTAAAAGTGTAAAAAGGTGCATTTATAGTATTCAGGATACACCACTAGAAATTAAGTTGACAGGGAACTTGAGCAAAATAAACAAGTGATCGCAATGTCAATAGTGCACGATAAAAAGATAGATATTCAAAATATGTGACCTTTGTTACCGTAAAATTTGCAAAGAACATTTCAGGGCAATCGGTGATGCTTGCTGAAAAAATGCTAAAAACATATTTTTTCTATGTATTTGCCAGTAGGTATATTTGCTCATTAATTTTTTTATGCTCTATGATTACTCTTTGATATGTATTTCAATGTCATTAAATATATCATGTAAACATATAAAACATATATTTTTCAATTTCAACACCTAATTTTTTCTTGACGGCGATCAAGCGTCGCAGGGGCGCCGAGAATCCGTTTGTGTCAAGAAATTCAGGAATCCGTATGAGGGTTAATCAGGCGAGTTTCAGTATGACGGGTAGAATATTATTTTGACTCCTCACTATATATCTAGGACTGATGGAAGCGACAGAATAAGAGATACACTGCCAAACTGATAGGTAAACAAATTTTTTCTATCCACCCTCAAATAGTCATTAAAACAAAACATCGTGCCACTAACATAAGATATATTGTTAACACACAATTCACCTCCCCCTCCTCTTTCTTCTTTTCCCTATTACCTCCCCTTTTGTGGCTGGTATCGTAACACTCCCTGCCACACGCCTTTGTGGTGGCTCGCAGTGTAATATATACATGCGTATGTCCTTCTCCCCTCCCCGTTTGCCCAACACCCTCTCCTTGAGCACGGCCTTCAGCATCCCTTCGCCCCATTCACCAACCTACCCCACTTACTTATCCCTAGTTACTTCCTTTCTCCTCCAACCATGCCCAGCACTTCTTCCCCAGTTTCCTTTCTGTTCATCTTACTTTATCTATTTTCTCGAAACCCATATCATGAACGCTCATCTATGGATTTTTTTATCCTCCCTCTATCTTCAAAGACAGGTTCCGGCACCATATAAAGCCACACTCCATATCAAACTCATTGTCAACTTATTTTTTATATCAATGCTTAGAATAGCCATCATCAGTTCACTTATTTGGCTGTTTCGCTGTTTTTCTTTCTATGATTGTGCTATACCCAGTGTAATCCCCTCCTAGTAATTTACTCAGTTTGACAACAGTAGCTATTCAAGCAGCTTTATCGTCTCAATTCCTCAAGTTAAATTATCTTTTAATTTATCACTAACTTAGTTCCTTCTCCGATCACTAAAATTTCATTTGTTTAACACTCCTTTTACCTGTGTCAATACCATATTGCCTTCACATATTTTTTCTAAGCGTCTAACAACTACTGTAATCCCCTCGATTACTGAACACAGCACACATCCACTAATGATAAGTGAAAATATATTTTCATTGCGACTAATATTTTTGCATTTTATATAAAACTTAGGATAATAAACTATAGTTGCAAACAACGGGTAAAGAAAAATACGTGATTTATATATTGAGACCCTCACATGAAAGCGCTTTCGACGGTTCTTGGCATTTAGGTGTGTATTTACTACCTATTAACGTAGTGACTTTATTTAGAGCAATTCAGTTTTGAACGCTCGTGTAAGTGCTATGTGGGATATGAAAATGAAAACGACAAGCTTATAATGGATGAGGAGGAGAGAGGGAAGGGTGTGAGAAAGTGAGGAGGGAAACCCGGTGACAGTATTAGGTTACTCTTAGTGAAAGGGGAGATGATGCCCATGGCATCGTATACGGTCCTAAGTATAGCGGAGTACTGCCCGTGACGAGATTTCCACGCATTACTCAAAAAACAATCGGAGTAGATTACGAAACATGCATAAGAGAGCTAATCAAATAAATCAATAAGCGATCGGTGCAAAAATTGTGCATAATGACTCCTCCCCCCCAAGGTTCTCAGGAGACAAAACCACTGCTGTAACTACTAGTGGCTTTCAATAAATTTTCAGATTAAATAATGAAAAAGAAAACTTTGTTTTATTCCACCAATTTATTTCACGGTAACTAGTTTCGTGAAATAAATGGGTAGAATAAAACGAAGTTTTCTTTTTTATTATTTAAAGTGAACTTCTTTTAAGTTGAGCCTGAAACCATTGAGATAAACTTTCAGATTGGAAACAGGAGTCTGGATGCGATTGAAATAGATGGCGAAGAAATTTCTAATGCGCTCGCTGGAGCAACTTGCACCTCCAGCATCCTTGTCCTCCTCTCTACTTCTCCTTCCGAGTGCTCCACCGCGCGTCCCTAAACTACACCCCCTCCCCTCCCCCGCCTCCACCCCACCTCCCCTGTCCAATTGTCCGGCAATAAAATTCGGGGAGCGATGCAACGATATGCCACCAGTAGAATACAATCCTCCGCACGTGAGTGGGGAGCAGCCGGTTGCGATCCGACTCCACGACCTCTCCCCCGCCCCCGCCCCCTGTCCCTCCCACCTCACAGCACAAAACGGAGCCTTCCTCTCTTCCTTTGAGTCCACACACACCACACACACGTCCAATGGGCCTTCCTTACCCCCGACGAGATCCTTATCCCTCACGTAGCGGCAGTTAGGCGGGGGCGGAGGAGGAGAGGGGTTGGAAGTGGGGAGGCACGAGCCCCGCGACTCTCGGCCGGGATGCCCTCTACCGAAGTTTCGCGCTGGTGTGGGAGGAGAGGGGGTGGATGGAGGGGATGGGGGAGAAGGTGGACCGTTCCACCAACTGGTAGAACTCCCAGCCCCCCCCCCCCCCAACATTGCCCGGTCCATCCACCCCCGATTCCCGAAAGCTTTTGGCGTCAAGTCCTAATCAGTGGAGCACGTCGCCTTGGACGTCCGCGGGGTTGAGCCTCCGGCACTGATGGCAGTACACGTTTGGTTGGTTGGTTATTCAAGGACTATCGTCATTTGCACCGTTGAGGATATGAGGGCTGACAGGTAAGGATGGTTCGGGGAATGGAGGAAGGGTAGAGGGAAACCCGGGGTATGAATATTTTCTCCCCTACCGGAACACCGAGCATCCTTATAACCTAACGTTGCATTTGCCCTGTTTACAAACAGTTTAATTTAACTTCCTTCCATGCTTCACTAGACACATTTTATTTAAATATATATTTAAGTAAAGATGGTGTATGTATACTAGGAGACTTTTTTTTAAAGCGAAGGCAGTAGCATTGAAGAAGAATAACAGAAGGGTCATTCCACCAGAAATCCACCAAATTTAGTAAAATTGTTGCTGACCCATCTTTATTTTTTTTATTTTGCACATGGATAAGTGCTTGTAAGTAGATACCAAATCAGTTCTCTTTACATTTTTAGAGAAAACGATATCCGAAATATGGGTATTATCGCATGTGCCTGTAGAGTAAAAATGTTAATTTTTGACGTTAGCGATTATTGCTACTATTTGCATGTTTTTTTAAGTTAAAGCAACCATACTTATATTAGTACTTTTCAAAGACATTGTTCTATAGAAATATGCAAAAGAAAAAAGGAAAACATATTCAGGCATAAACGAGGGCATCAACTTTCCACTTCAAATTTGTGCTCTTTTTACTTTTTGAAGGTCAAAAATTTAAAATAGGGACCAGATATCAAAACAGATTTTTTTAGATTAATACTATATGTACACATGTTTCAGGAAAAAAATATTTGGTTTTGATCCTGAAGCCCCTTTACCCCCAAAACAAATCCTAAAGGGGTGGAAACTCAAAAATTGACATTTCAAGGTCACATATCTCAAAAGGGGGACCTAATATAAATGTGATATTCTTAGGGAATTTATTTATCATAATAAACTATATTGAATTAAAATTTAGAGTTGATAATGAAAGCCGTTTAGGTTTTGACAGCTTTCCGAAATTTGACGGAAATTGTGCTTTGGGGCAAAGTTAAATTTACATTTTATAATGTCCATACATTTTCGTACTATTAGTATTGCTACTTTCAATCTTATATCAATCAATTTGTATTAAATTTAGATAAATTTGTAATATTCCTATAATATTCTTATGGTGATCTTCTACTTGAAACAATGTGGATGGGGTGAGAGAGAATAGATTAGACAACCATATATTCTTGTGGTGATCTACTACTTGAAACGCTTTGGATGGGCTGATAGAGCATAGATTAGACAACCAAATATTTGTTTGCATACACAGATACTGTTCACCTCTGTGGCATGAGAGGGGAAGGGAGGGTGGATAGCTTATTGCCAGCCTGTCTTAGCATGCACACCCTTGGAGGTGAAGATTAGTTGTGGGGGGAGGAGTAGCAGTCAGCAAATTCCTTTTTGAACTTGCATCCTATGCTGTCTAGTTGAAACAAGCTTAGTTGTAGTTGACATCTTGTAGTGGCAGTTTCATGTAATAGTGAACTCTTTCTTAACTAAATGCTGTTCAATAAGGTATTATTTGCAAGAGGGTTGCAACAATGAGTCTTATGGTAAAAAATGATGTGTTAATGGAGTATCTGGTGTTTTCCAATGAATATAAGCTTTTATTACAAATGCGAACTGATATTCAATGTGAGGCTATTGCTAATGTGCGCATCTACCATGAGTCTAAACATTTACGCAAATACACACATTTATTTGGTCAAAGGTGTTCTTACCCCATAGAAGTTCAAAATAATTTATATAAAAAAGTCTTTGCGTACCATAACATTGGAACTTTCACAACATTTTAAAGTTCTAAAACTTATTCCTGGTTAGTCACTGTGCACCAAGTGTTATCAGAGGACACCAAAAACATGTATGGACGATTATTATAACCAAAATGGTGTTTATCAGCCCCCAGAAGTTTTTTTGGATTGCGTCAACGAGGCTTGCGTTGCAGTTGGTGTGTCCCCTTTCAAAATAAAAGAACGTAGTCAAGAGAAATGACCTGCAGCCACCAAGACGAAAGTTTCCTGGTTGAAGACATAGGTACACACAAAACAAAACATTCTCGGAGTCCCCCCGGGATCCCTAAATCCTCGGAGCCCATAGGCAACTGCCTACTCTGCTTTATTGGTAATCCGGCACTGAGGGCAAGTGTGCACCATACATGATATGTTAGGCATTTGGTAAAACGTGTTGGACGCAGAAAATTATCATTACTCACCTTAGGTTCAGAACAGTAAGGAAAACTAAAGGATGATTTTTTTTATAAGCAACCGTCATGCTGAGTCGTAAGTCAAAATTATACGATAATTTTGAAAGTTTGAAAAAATTACCGAAGAAAAACATTTACCTGAGCTTAAAACTTAGCGTTAAACTTTGTTTCTCAGGTAATTTTACAGAACATCATTTAAAAATGATTCCTAGATTCATCTGAAATTTACTTTTGGATTAAAAGGTAGCAATTACTATATCCTTACAGTTTTATCAAGAATGGTCTTGGTAAAGGGAAACGATCTTACAGAACACAACTGCCTTCGAGGGGATTGTTTAAATTACGTGTGGCTTTAATGCATGCAATGAAGAGAGTTTTTTTATGCCGATCTTCACAACATACGTTCAAGGTTGGTACATAAGGATACAAAATACTTGCGGTATGTTCGGAATGAGACCTAGCAAGGGAGAAGTAGTAAAGTTTTTTATATAAATACTCGCCCAGCTTAATGCCTCATAATTTACGGTCAGATTGTATATTTACTATCCGAGAGAACACTCAACGAGAGATCATAAGGTGGTTTTATTCAAGTTATTTATTTTGAATAGATTATAAGCCTCTTAATGCAGTAAGTACGATGGAGAAGTTTTTATCTCTTCAGCAATTCAGTGCCATGATTTATTTGCATGGTAAAAATACCAGGTGTTACACCACTTTTGTATTGCTTCAAGGTCCTTTGTCGACGCTTTCTAATCATTATGACTACGGTTTTCTCAGAACAGTACTTTATATACTCTTTCGGGGGAGCGAATAAGGTTGGGGAGGAAGATCTTATTTCGATGAAGTGACATGCATCCAAAGCAGTGTAACTTCTACGAGCGTCACCGATACACGAATAGGAAATACATTCGAGGCGTCTGGATTCGAATTGATTGATTGGTGATTTTTTCATTGTGAATTCCGCACATTCGTTTATTCCCAACGGTATCCAATGAGCAAACAGCCAAAACCCATCATCCACTAATGGCCACGTACCCACTCCACTATTTTTTTATGTGGCAATGAACGGCACGAATATTTTGATCTTTTATAAATTGTGGATGATCCATAAATGTTGCTACGCTTGACGGCTAGAATTAAGTTTAAAAAATGTTTAGAAATGAATTTATGGAAAAAGACAAACTCTCTTCTTTACACCAATGTCATACAGCAGAGCGAATAAGAGAACGCAGAATGTGTTAAATACGTTGGAGTTAAAGTAACTCATTAGCTCTCGTGAGGTAAAAACCTTCGGGAATTAAGTGATGAAGCTAGTCGTAAATTACGATTTATTAAAATGGTACTGGCCAAGTGCGATCATGCAGATAGGGAACGTAGCCACTTATCCCTTATTGGACCTTATTTTTAATACGCTGCCAGTGCTTGTGACTTTCATGAGGAAGGCTTAAAAACCAAGTTAAAACGCGTGCAGCAAAGATCGGCAAGATATGATATGGGTCGTAAAGATACTTTCATTAGTGTCACAAGCCCGCTGCAACAACTAGGATGGGAATTGCTTTCAGACCGTAGGTCAAAATGTAGACTCTGTATTATGCCAGTTCTAAGATGATCTACTTTCAGACGGCCCTAAATACAATTTACAAAACCCGAAATATCACAGTAGATAAAATTATTAGAATAAAATTAGGGAAATAGAGAGCAGAACGGAACTGTTTAAGATATTTATATTTTTCGCGATCGATGCGAGACCAAAATAGACTTAAAGGTTAGGTTTGTAATATGGTAGTGTAGCTACTTTATTTATTTGCTCTCTAATTGTTGTCTCTTAATCTGCGACGTCATATTGACAGAACGTCTCTCATACTTCCTACATAACTCTTGTATTTCTCTGAATTTATGTGTTTACAAAATACATTTATACTTGTAGTTTTGATAACATCGTTAGCATACCTCATGCATGCAGCATGTTAGCGAAAACTCACTCCCTGCTACACATCTTTGAGATGGCTTGCAGAACAGTATACATGTACATGTAGTTGAATACTTGCACGGTAAATTTTGTTATGCGTCCACACAATAGGAGCCTCAGCGGGAAGGGATTGTTGCGCTCCTCATAATGAGGTTTTTTGAAGACCAATATTCGTATACGGCTGTCATATAATAATTAACGGATATCGTTGAACACGCACACAGAGGACTAGGTCGTGAAAAAATAACCTAGTTCACGAGGGTTACCGGCGAAGTGGAAAAAATGCGGGATGTCTCTGATATTGCGGTAAATTCTCTGTGGGCATCCAACGTGGTTCAATGTTTCATTTCGGCAAAGGTTTTGACGCAAAATTTCACTATCTGCTTCAGAGCAGTTGATCACCATCGTCCATAAAGGCGATGATATTAGCTGAAACGTTGGCCAAAAAGAAGAATCTAACCCGCTGTGATGTCCATGAAGTGTTTACTATGAAAATTTGGCTAGAAAGTATTTGATTAATACTTATATTTAAAATAAACTTCATACTACTGTGGTGGATTAGATCACATGCATAAAATTAGACTGGTAGATAGCAAGATAAAAATGTTTATTAATGTTATGTTTCACTCGCACGATTAGTGACTACAAAAGCTGAGATCAAAGGAGCCTGTAATGTAAATGGTAACGATAGGTAGCGCTGTTGTAATGCTTTCTTATTTTATTTTTTCATTTGCGCATGGGGATTATGTAATCGTTTGTATTATACTTGTGATATTATGTGATCACGTATGATATTATGTGATCATTAGTATGACTTAACCTCATTAATTTTAGCGTTGGGCCTCTTTCCTCATTTCTCATTGCTAGCCGCGCATGGAATAATGCGGAAAAAAGGTGGGCAGATCATAAAACTGGGCCCGCATACTGCTGCGCGTGAAAACTTGTGAAATTTCTATCTCATGCGATACTATATTTTTTTTTTAAGTAGGCCGTTCAATAGTGGAAAATCGCCGAGGACCTTTTACCGGGCGACACTACAAAAAATAGAGGAACCAAAACTAATTCAAAGAAAATTTAAGCACCCTTTATATCCATTTCGTGGGCAGTTGCGCATGAAAAAGGGTGCTATTCCTATGCCACACGGTACAATATTAAAGTCCAAGTTATATAAAAAATAATGAATGAGTGTCAAATGAGACATGTACAAGTGCATTTTTTTACATTGCACATTTTCGGGGATACATTTACTTATTTAAGCGTAGTGCGCTAATAATCTTAAGGATATAAATAAAGCCGGACTCGCCACTCGCGACTTGTACCGGACTCGCGGACAGTTGGATACACGAGAATGGATGTAATTTCAATGTTACAAGACAATTATTTTGAAAATGAAGACTGTGGTGTACCGGAAAATTTCAGAGGAACTTGTACTTTGGGAAATGGGCTTCCAAAATGGTACAAGAACTCTAAAGAAAATAACGAGACTGATTCTAATATTGGTCTTGCAGGAAATTGCGTAGGGAAAATTCGCGCCATTCTTATGGCACACGATACGAAAGATATAGAATAGGCCGGGGCATGGGGAGGGGTAGGGGTGGGGTGAAGGGGGAATCTTCGAGGAACATTGTGCCGTGGGACGCCGGCTTTATAATGCATTCACACCTAGAGAGAAGCAGTAAAGAAGTCAGGCGAAGGAGTGGGTGTCGGAAGGAATTTGATCGCGCCACACGGCTTTAGCTCCGCGTTCACCTCGGGGGCATCTCCCGGTGGGGGCGGCGGGTTATTTAAGTGCGGTGTGACATTACCCACCCGCCGAACGCACCCACCCCTTCAACCCCCCCCCCCCCCCTGCCACCCTGTAGCTTGCCACTGGATACAGCCCGGTGTTGCGTTACCGTCCCAACCGGCCGCTGATTTATCTGGAAGCCCGGTGGTAAATCTCCACACGGCGCATATGTCACGGCGGTCGCGGCCTGAGAGTCCGTCTTCTCGAACGGCACGGGGGAACAAAACCCGCGCCGCGTGTGCCACTGGACCAGACAGTTCCGCTCCCGGTTGCAAAAGGCGGGATAAGGAATTCTTTGAACGGGCCGGATATGGGAGGAGGCGGCGGAGCCCACCGCTTTCGGGAGCGGGTTTCTCGGGTGGCGGCCGCTATCAGAGCGCGGTATCCAGAAGCGATGTCCGCCGGCGTTTTGACCTCGTGCAATGGAAACGCGTGACCCCCACCATCTGCGTGAGCCTTCATTAAGGCGACTTGCCTTCAAACATCAAAAGCAAGCCTGCGGCAACGGTCGCGTACCAGCACTCCGAGCGCATTTGCATTTGCGCGATTGAGTCATTGAGCTTTGCCCCATCTCGGGAGTAAGGTAATGCCGGGTTGAGTTGATGCAATTCGTTTTTTTTTTCAAAAAATATTTCATCCTTTTAACTTTCCAGCCGTGCAACCAAACGAAATACTATGCCAATCAGATAACATTGCATGAGTCTAGTGCATGAGAGGAAGCACCATGTTTAAGATTCATCCTTCGTCGCTGAGATATTTGGTAACAACTCTTGACCAGGACTACTGTAGGGGCACGGCACTTGGTAACCTAATGCCTGGCTGTTTTTCTTATTTCCCAGAGAGTACGTATCCAAGTTTCTGATTGTAAACAAATAATTAGGACGTAGATGTTGATGTAACTGCCACAAAAATACCCTTGCTTGAAACACATCCAGCCAGAATGAATTAATCCTATGTGTTGATAATAATGGCAGCATATGGGTGAACGAAAGATACTTATCGGGTATGCATTAGATAGGTACATACATAGTTAACATGCATTGAAATGTGATTAGGAGCTTGAGCCCTGTAATCTCAACCTACTGATGCTAGGAGGGCAAAACAGCTTCTCTGGATCACAGGTATACAAGTATTGCCTAAGTCAGGGTCAAAACTCAGAAAATGATATAAAAATTTTTAGATTCTTACTGACATTTCACTTAGGTATTGTATTGGGTTCATTGGATTTCAACCAAATTGTGTCAACATATTCTACAAACCATTTTATGATACACATGAACTGCCTTATTACCTATTTATGCTGTCAATGGAAACTTAATATAGAGTTCTATTTATTTACCAGAAAACTATGCAATTCATAAGCAAATGACACTTAAATCGAAGGTAGTATTTTGTCGTTCTCTACAATAACACAAGCCCACGCCATATGTTTCATTATTTTCACTCAAGTATGACATAACTTAGGCATTATGACACAATGAACTTAAGCCCTTGATTCCTCTCATGACGTCTCACATCATTGTTATTTTATTTATTTATATCATAAACCTGAATATAGCCTCGAGGATCATTTTACATCAGACGTTGTAACAGTAACAAAGGACAACACACAACCATGTCCTGAGAGGAGAAAAATCCTCCACAGGCGGGACTCGAACCCGCGACCTTTGGGTTGGCAGACGAGGACGTTACCCCGCCGCCATCGAGGTCGACAAATTTCCTCGGACTAATGAAATAATCACAAATTTTGAAAGCAAAAACATTTTGAAGTGGCCTGCGATCTACATTGAATATATCTCAGAATTAAACTAGTTTCTGAACTCTGAAGAAAGGATTTAATTTCCGGTTTTCGGTTAGTGTGTATCCAATAGGGGTGCTACAGTTTGCAGCGGAGGAGGAAGACGCTTCATGAGACCGGAAAAATTTATATTCAGAGCGAATAGCACCCAAAGAACATTATCCCTCTTCTGTTTTTCATGGCGCAAAAACATCAATATCTATGAAACGTGCGTTGATTCTTTGTGTAGCTGCGTAAGAAATTCGGGTGGAAGTAGAGTTCTTGCTGAATGGTGCTGAAATAATTAGCATTGGTAACATTTTTAGGGTGACGATCAACTAAGACTGATGAACTGATGATAAGAACCAAGTTCCAACTATGAGAAGACGATAACTGATCATAGAGAATGAAGATTCCGATGGGAAAGAAACTTGACGGAAGAACATCACTTAATAATATTTTCCTGTGATATTTAATGCATATTTTTATTCCCGTTGTTTGAATGCAAGCAAGACCGAAGACATTCTAAGCGTTAAGATTATTTAGAATAGAAAGAAAAATAATGAATCAAATAAAATAATGAACTAAATGATACAAGCAAAATTAGGATTTGTAAAAAAATATTCAAGCTGAAAAAATAATGGTGAGGCTTTTATGGGGAAAACATTTATTTGCATTATTAAATCTTTACTCAACATTGACAGCCAACAGGTTATATTTTTGGAAATACTATTAGTTCAAGGGGAAGTAAGGACAAATTGAGATAATTCAAGAAAAAATACCCTCTGAGATTCACATTTGCTAAGATGGAAAAATAGCTAGTTTATGAAATACCTAAGCGATACTTAAATGACAACGGTTAAAAAAATCAAAGTACAGGATGAAGAAAATTCTCTATGACTCTTTCAATGGGTAAAAAGTTAACATATATTATTAAGTGTTTATTTTGCATTTAATGTAGACAAGCTGTATTTTATGGAGCATTTTTATGCATTAAGGGAAAATAATAAAAAATTGAGTATACGTAAGACTTAAAACACTCTGGCAGCCGTAGGCACTTCTATTTAAAAAATATTGGTAATATTCCGGAAAACCATGGAAGTAAACATCCGTCCATGTGGGTAAATGGAAGGAACATCCTATCCCTTTCACACAAACTTGAAATATCACACTGTCCAGCGCGTCAAAGGAAAAGCTTTTTTGTGGAAAAAAGGGATACACGATTTCGAAATCAAGCAGATGGCTTTCTGAAGGCTGTAATAAAACTGAAGCGGCGAACGAGTCAATGAAAAAATATGTCCATTCTATTTAAATGAGCCGTACCTTCAACATTCAATTTCTCGTTGTAAACGCCTAGACACTCGCACATGCAGGCACAACCACTCCATCAAGCGAAGATGGGAGATGGAAATAAACAGAAATCCACGGAGAAGGGACCCGGAGAGACCAGAAGATGAGGGAAGAAACGGCTGATTCATATCTGGAAAATTTTTCCTCGATGCTCATTCCTGTCTCAGCGAGACATGTTCACGGCGACACGAGACAATAAAATCGTTGACGGCTTCTAAAAGGGTATAAAAGTGAGAGGGTGCTACGGGGTTTGATGTGATTTTTCCGGTGGCCATCCGTGGCCCAACACGGCCCAGCGGGATTATATCATAATAACCGACCCCCTTTTAAAACCACGACGTATCTCAAACCGAAAATACACTTTAAGGGTGTTATTCGTGGGCCGTTCACGTCCATGATTGTGGCCTTTTTCGCTCCGGGTGGGAAATGAAAGAGACAAGGGGGAGGGGAAAATAAAAAAAATAAACGTATAAATATACACATCTTTTAGAAAGGAAGACAGCAGAAACACAACGCAAAGCCGGTGTGTGCCTCACCTTTTTTTATCCCCGGCCTTACCTCACCGACACCTTCGCGTGAGGAAGATTTGGGGGAGGGAAGTTGTAGGGAAGGGAGTCCCAATTCGGGAGAGAATGCTCTAACGAATGAATGGAGCCATAATCCTATGGGTCCTTCCTTCCCCCCCTTTTCTCTGACTGTCCAGTACCTTGTGTGGTCGCCGGGGGCCGGGCGGGGGGGTATATTCAGCATTGCAGACGGGACTCCCGGCTCCTTCTCCCGCCTTATTTCGGTGGCCTCGGAATACCTCCAGCGGGGGGCCGGCGGGTCGGAGTCCTTGGGGGCGGGTTGTCTTGCCTCCCCCGGGGAAGCAAATCAGGCGTGGGAGTGGATGGGAGGGGGGGGGAAGTGTTGTGGGGGTGGTGGAAGACAGGACGCGAGCTACGCCGGCGTGGTGTGGGTGAAGTCGGACAGGGGTCCGCGGGTCCCGAAGCTGCTACCGAGCTACCTGGCCTATTGTCATTTGTCAATGGGACTGGATGTCTGGGGAGGAGGTTGGGGGACCCGGCGGTGGCTGTTGGCATCGGGGGATGGGACGGGGGAGGATGACAGCGTGACAAGGCCCCCGGTGGCTCCATTGTCCCGCCAGCGCCACCGAAGGAGTCCCTGACATCTCGACCGGGGCCTGAGTCTCTCGGTCCGACGACGTGAGCCAAAGTTGGGAGGGAGGATGGGGCCACACGCAGCCCTTCCAACCCCGTGCCAGGACCCCAGGGCGAGGAGGAGGATAAGGGGAGGGGGTCCCATCCCCCTCAAAACACCCATATCTCTCCATCCAGTCCGAAGCTGCCACAACAACCAACACGGACGCATGAACGCTCGAAAATCACACATTAGTTCCCCGTCTGCGTGGGGACGTTTCGGCGTAATCCTATCCCAGTGCCGTCTTGACGTGTGGGTGGCTGTGGTTTGGGTTACCCAATGGTGTGGCGTGGATGGCAGGAGCTACACAAGAGACTATAGAGGGAGAGGAGGGTGGTGTATTACGGGGGGAGGGGTCTGCCGGACCATCCCGGGGGCCTTTTGTGGGCCTCGCGAGGAACTCGCGGGCACCGTGGGGCTGCGGGCAGGGGGAGCGGTGTAGTGCGGAGAGCTCAGGGGCGGCCGTGGGAGGGCGAGGAGTCCCGCGAGTTGATGGATTTGCTCGTGACGCGCTTATCGGGGCCACCCCGCGATCTTTACCATGCCTTCAGGTGGCAGACTCACCGGAGACCGGACTTTGCCGTACATCCCCGCTGCGAAGGAGAGGCTCCTCGACAGGGTTCCAACTATCCCCCCTCTCTCTCTTTTCCCTCCCCTTCCCGAACTCCGCGACACAAACCGAGAGACGTCGTAACAAATGGACCGTATGCTCGTGAATGGCCAAAAGGGATAAGACCCCTAATCCTCTACATCTTAGGTCTTGTCGCATGTCAGTAATATTTAGGGGTCTTAACTTGCCGGGGGATCTCTTGATAAAGTCTCGCACGAGGGGTCGGAGTGTGCGCGTCCCGGAGAAAACATTACTTTATGGTGGCCCGTGGTAACAAAGAGGCATTCACGCACGGAGTGTATTCCGTGTCATCGAGGATCTGTGCCCGGGTATAAATCTGATGCCAGGAAAAAATCGCCTCAACAATGAGGCGCGGATAGGATTACATGGGACCCATAGTATTTCACTTGTTCATATCTTTTTCCCGACCTTTATTCTTTTCATAACGGGGAGAATGGTTGCAAACCCTCCTTGAAAAGCAATCAAGATCGACGTTTAACATATTTTCAACATAGCAGCCACCATAACTTATAAGGGATTGCTCAAATTTAGCTTCCTGGCTGCGAAGCGAGTGCGTGAGGGGAGAAATGATGTCACATGCTTAGACTAAGGATGGAATGGAAAATAAACGATATTTCCACGGGCTGGCTTCATGAGAGTGCGTGTTTACTTAGGGCGAAATTTATTGCTGGGAGTTTTTTTACGCAGTTCCATCACAACCGCATCAACAATGGCCAAAATATTTTGAGATTTATCTGCGAAATTTATGCATTGGAATGGCCACCGGTGGGGATCAGGTTGAAGAGCTAAGGCCTGGGGAAGGACGAAGGGCAATCCTCGAGGTCTCCATTTGCATTCGCATCCGCGAACCACCGCTCGACATCCGCGGATAACGGGCGAAGAATATAAATTAAGTTGAAATGGGACAAAAAGGGAATAAGTTTCCTCCAAAAATTCTCCCTTATTCCACATTTATATAGTAATTGTTAATGCTTGCACAAGCTATGACAAAAGAGATTCATTTCCTCCTTTACCAACTACGGTAGGCTCGCTAACATGCATAAAATTGAGATAGATTGCAGAACCGATGGATTAAAATTGTAATTTATTCCTCGCACGCTAATGGACCAAATTAGAAACAATGCTAATGTTGTCGATTGGCAGCCTTATTTTATGATTTATTTATCATAGTTGTCAATGGGATCTTAGTTGCTAGTTTTCATGAGATGATAGTTGAAACTTTAGTTTTGTGAGTCTGTAAGTTTGTAATTATCTTTCCATGTCAGAAAGATATTCGAAGTATGAAGACGAGGCAATATGGCTGAGTATATTAGACTGTGTACTTATGTTTATTAACCTATGATTATTACTAACACCTCTCACCACTTGAGATGCCGCACATTAAATTTTTCTGAATGGATTAGTACCCAGAGGTATGATGAATTAGTAGAATTGGTATAACTAATAAGTAGTAGTATTTTGGCCCTGGTACGATTGCCAACGCGTAGCTTCCTGATAACTGGTTTGGGTGTGCATTGTTTTCCTGATCGATTTTTGGTTCATGCCAAGTGGTCAGGGGCTCGGCCTTGAACTGGGACGAGTGCTGCGTGCCCGGTGTTGAATGAATATGTGTCTCACACCCTGGTGGTGGCTTGCGCCGTATTTCGTAGGCCTAGATTACTCTCAGGATCGGTGTGGCATAAACTAATGGCTGGTTGTGACTATAGAATTTCCAGCGGCATATGTCACTAGAAGACTTAATATTCGAAGTCTTCATGATTGCCTATCACCTCACTTTAGGTCGTTTGAGCGAGATATATCTTAAGTCATACTGGGGACCACGTTCGATTTCTTAAAAGTGATACAAATGGCGCAAAGCACAAGAAATACACACCATCAAATTTCTAATGCAATGTATGCGGCAGAACTTCCTCATATTTTTAAGGCCCTTCAGGAGCGCAGAGTCTAGACGTTGACGTGCTAAACAATTTTGCTAATTTTCTAAGGAAAGGTTCTGAACATTTTACTGGGATTTATATTGCCATTTCACCCTAAAATCGAGTAGCATAAACCTATAAAAAGTTGTGACAGCACGATTAATTTATGGAGTATATATATTTTTGCGGAAATTTGAAATTATTGTAAAAAGAGATTTACATACTTATTAATGCGGAACCATACACGCTACTTGGTTAAGTAAGTGCACCTTGAAAGGCATCATACACAGAAAACAGCAAAATACCTGTCTATTCATAAACGTCCTAATGCTAGTCCAAGATTTTTTTTAAAGCTTCGGCCAATCACTTCCCACACAAATAAAAATGAACGATGAGTTGCAGATATGCGACACCACCGCTTTATAAATAGCATGAATTTGGTCGGTAATATTTTGCCGTGAAATATTGTACCTACTTTAGATGAAATGGCAAAGATCTCTGGAGGTTGCAGATGAAAATATATCCACACACTTGATTGTAAGCTTTGAGTAAATATTCATTAAATCATTGAAATGGAGAGTAGCATGTTAAGGTTCACATACTTGGCTACTATGAAGGGGCGATTTCGATAAGAAACCATAATAGCCACTGGCATTATAATTAGGAGTTTTGACAGGCAGTGTAGCTAATTATTTTATTCGATATGTAATGCTTGTGTCTTAGTTTGCAAATTAGTACTAACAGCACGTCTCGCACGCTTCTAGTATAACTCTTGAATCTCTATGCACTTATATAGCTCCAAAATAAGTTAATATTTATGATTTCTATAATACCAGTAGAATTAAGCGTACTATATTTTGACGAATATTCTCATCCAGACACCTATTTGCAGGTTTTCCTTATGCAACAATTCTCGTAGTTGCAATTATTTTAGGGCATAATGTAATGCAAGTTAGTGAAAACTCGTACCCTGCTACACACCTTTAAGGTGGATTGCAGGGTACCGTGTAGACAAAGATGAGCGTAGACTGGAGGCTTTTTGAGACGTGGGTGTGGGGAAGGATGGAATGAGTAAGTTGGGCGGAGGGAGAAAACAAATAAGGATAAATGGGTGCCTGTTACGTACAAAAGGGCTAAATACGGCATGGGGGAGGAAAGGAGGCTGATAGGAGTAATCAGGAGGTGGTAGAATGTTTTGCTGAACTAAACTCTTACTTAAGCAATTAACGCATCGGAATGCTACTTAATGCACAACAAGTCAGCTACCCTGTGGCCACTCCAAAAATAAACCATAAACTCTTAAGTTATCAAAGATAAATTCTTGTGTGTGAATGTGTGAATACTTTTATATGATTTTAAGTTATTTCACTTACATGCATGTGGTCTCTTCAACCTGTAAATCTGAAAATTTTTATTTTCTCGAAGCTATATTATATAAAGAAAGGCAACATCTATGCAACCATAATTTAGCAGCCACATCAAATTTTATTTTTCTGAAGAGGGAACTCAAGGGGTGAGGCAGATTAATTCACATGCTGCAACATTTTTCCATTAATGTTGTTGCGATCCTGCTGTTAGGCAACACAATTAATCAATTAATGGTGTTCTAAAAATGCTGTAAGCATTTTTTCATTCCTAGGGTGATAGCAATACTAGTTTACGAAGCTAATGAACATAATGAAAGCAGAAGTCGATGGCCCTTACTAGAATACGCTCCTTGCAGGGAATGAGAGAAATAGCTTGGAAATGTTATCCTTGGGTACTTTTCGCGGAAGAAACAGTTTACCTAGGGCACAGGTTAATAAACATCACGAGCATTTGGGACCCTGCAAAGAATGTTTCCTTTCGCGAAGTAAGTATAGTACAAAAAGAGCCGACCTCTTCATTAAAAACTGCTACGAATGATCAAAAAGTGTGACAAAGCTGATGAAAGGATTAGGTTGGGAGCTGTTAGAGACTCAGAGGTTTCTTGCTAGGCTTATATTACTTAAAATTTCAGATCAGGTGAGTTTCAGTGCCACACAGAGGATATTACTTTGGTCCAGCACTATAACTCTATCTGAAAGAAGCGACAAAATTAGAGAGATAGATAAATAGCCGGACTGATAGGTACAAAAATGCCTTCTTGATTATTTTTTTAATATTAAAAAAACAGCTTGGCACTAACAATAAGTGGAAATAAATAACTAAAGTGAATAAGTAAAATGATACATGGGTTTCAGCCATGAATAATAGAATGAAGGAAATCGAGGTAAATTCTTACTGGGAAAGTTCGAAAAGGTGTATCATGATTAATTGCTCGAGTTTGTCATGGTAGAGACTGAAAGGTACGCTATGGTTCTGTATTGTTCACCTCCCATAGTAGCAAAAGAAGATATGACAATGTTCATTTGGTTTCTCATCCTGTTGGGACACAATCCCCATCAATGGGATCACTTTGGGAATAAAGTCGAGATCTTCACAACATAATGGTATCAGAGACCATACGCCGAAATAGGTTCTTGAAAATAGCATGATACACTCACTGTGATGACAAATCAAAGATTCATCCGAATTACATATACTGGAAATTACGACCGCTTGTTAACCGTTTTAGATAGGGATTTAATAAGCTATTTATTCCAGAGCAGAATATGGATTTGAATAAAAGCATGGTGGCGTACTACAGTCGGCACAGTTGAAAACAATTTATTTGGGGAATGGCAATTCGTTTTGGCTATACATTGCCAACTCCATTACTCCCTGGTATTTCTTCTTTCCCATATGTATTTATTTGTCCCATGTACTTCTCTCTTGGTCCTCCTTGCGGAATCTGCCCTTGTATTTTTCCCACGGCATGTTCTGATGTAGTACCTAGAGTGCCTCAGGGTATGTCCAATCCACCTGGATCTTTTCTGTCTTACTCTGCTCCATATAGGCCTTTCTTCTTCGGCTCTTCTGTACACCTCTTTATTCTACATTTAAAAAGTTCACTTTGTCTTAAGCATCAGTCTCAAAAATTAGGTCTTGAAGGCTTCTATTATTTTCTGATCAGCTTTTTAAATGGTCCAACTCGCTGGCATATTGAGTGCCACACAATATACGAAGACTTTCACGTCTTGCGACCATGTTTCTAACTGCAAATTCTTTGAACATAGTAGTGGTCTCTTCTTCATGAACACTTTATTAGCTTTAACTATTCTAATCTTACTGTCCGTCTTGTTTCTATCACCTCACATGATAATATTTAAGAAGAAGGTAAACGATTCCACTTGTTCTAGTTTCTCTCCTTGTTGTGTATCATTTACCATCAATTTCTTCCTTCCACATACCATGATTTCTGGTTCCTTTCTTTTATTTTCGCAATATTTTCTCGTAATACTTGTTTCGCAGTATATAACTACTGAAGGTCTTTTGGAGTTTCAGCAAAGATGGCGATGTCATCAGCGAAGCGAAGCATATTTATTTCTTCCACATTCATCTTTATTCCTTCTATTTTTTTGCTCCCCGACGATTCTGGTGGTCTGCATGCCCCTGAAATCCCAATAAGCCATTGCTTGTCTTTAGGTTTTTCAGGGGTCGAACTACCAGAACTTGACAAACACCCATGCCCTGGGCAAGTGAAAAACTGACCCAGGTGGGACTCAAACCCGAGACCCTCGGATTAACAGGCAAGGACTTAACCCCGCCGCCATCGGGGCCCTTTCCTCTCAGCTTCTAAATACTTGAATATTGAAAAGTGCTAGTGAGAGATTGCATTCTTGTCATACTTATTTTGTTTATTTTAGTTTCCATTTTTCTTCCACTTTTCGTTTACAGTGTGTAAAAATGGTTTTTGTAGAGTTTATGAATTGTTCTGTTGTAGTTTCACGGTTTCCCAGTAATTTGAACATCTTAATCCACTCAAATTTGTAGAAGTTCTTCTTTGAGTCCACGAATGCCAAACACATAAAATTTTCACAGTCTTCGAATATTATTCCCGTGCAAAATATCACTTTCCTTGTTTCTCTGCTCTTTTTGAATCCAAGCTGGTTTTGCGGAAGGTTTTATTCGATTTTTCTCTCTATTATTTGGCTTGTGTCACGTGTTAGGATTTTAGATGCATTTCATTACAAGCTCAGAGTATGGTGCTCCTCGCACCTTTCGGCCTTCATCTTCTTTCGTATTGCATCCATCGAACTCTTCTCGTAGTCCTCAGGCAGCTTTCTTGTGTTGTACATATATTTTATTGTCCCATTCAATATATCCATGGCTCCGTCCCCGAGGCTCTCCATAATTTCTCTGATGATTTTTTCCGCTCCAGGCACCCTGTTACTCAAGTCTCTCACTGCTCTCGCAAACTCACATCTTAATACTCATCTCCATCCGCATCTTCTTTTTCAATCAAGCCATCTCCCCGAGATTTCGGTTCATTGTACAGTTCTTGAATGTATTCCTTCCATTTGTTTCTTACGTCTTCATCTTCCACCAGGAATTTTTCATTCACATCTCTGATGTTGTTCCATATTGTTATTATCTCTCCGAAATGCTTCTTCACCAACTTATACGCTATTTCCGTGTTTTCTTTCTTCATATATTCCTTGATTTCTTCGCTGAATGTTAAAATTTATTCTCCTTTTGCCTTCCTTCATTCTTCATTGACCTGGTCTTTTAGTTTCTTATACCTCGTCTTCATTCATTGGATTCTTGTCTCTAATTATTGTTTTCTTGTATTTTCGTCTCCCTTTTATAAGTTCAATTATATGCTTAGTAGTCCATGGCTTAATGGTATTAGACTGTTTATTCTGGAGTTGTTCGTTGCCACTTCCGTAATCGCCGTCTTCAGACCATTTCAGTTTCCTTCGCTGCTGGTTTAGTTTTCTTTCTCCAATGTTCCATTGATGGCCGGCCATAGTTAATATTTTTCTGTCGTGTTTTTCCTCAAAGATTTTGGTGTTTCGTCTTGGTTCGTTTCAACAATAGCTATTTTCTTCTATCGTAGGTGGCTATCCATTAATGGACCACTGAGTCATTATCAGTTATATCAGCTTCGGGTTAGTTTTTCCACTGCTTGACTTGTTTTTATAGCTTATCTGACAGCGTTATAGTCAATTTGGTATCTGCCTCTGTATCCCGGTATTATCCATGTATATCTTCTTTACATTCATTGTTCATAGAGCGTATTTAAAACCACTATGTTCTTCTCATTGCAAAACTCACCAAGCCATAACTGCCCTATGCTGTTACCATCTTTTCTCTCTAGCCACTGTATTCTATTCACCCATTATCATATAAGTTTTTCTTCCCTTTACCGAGACGTTTATGTTTTTCAGCTGCTCACAGACTTCTATTTCTTCCTCCAAGTGCCCCGATGATGGTATATGCACCTGCAACATTGCTTTGTCCATCGGTTATTCTTCTAACTTGATCAGCAAGATTGTTTCGTTGTACTGACAACAGGCCTTCACTCTTCTTCCCCCATCTTTCTTCAGGATGATGCCAATTCACGCTACTTTC
Organism: Pyrrhosoma nymphula; assembly: GCA_963573305.1. NCBI lineage: Eukaryota > Metazoa > Arthropoda > Insecta > Odonata > Coenagrionidae > Pyrrhosoma > Pyrrhosoma nymphula. Next base: position 94,078,571 of record OY754332.1, on the reverse strand, counting down.
CGATCGTCTTCTAAGTAGATTTCTCGGTTTCCATCGCTCCAGAAGTCGTCTACTCCTGCCGATTTGATTTTGCTCACCCCAAGGTCGTCCACCCCAGGCCTCGTCATTTCCATCTTCGCATTTTTTAGTTTCTCACACACTCTCACTTCCATGCCCCTACTCAGCACTAATTCACTCTGACTGACGCATCTCTACCAAGTAGTCTCCACCGGGATATCCGATGAGGGGAATATTTTACCGGGATGAAGGCCATCACGTCATATATTAGTGAATGAATGGCTGCCCCTTCACTGGTGAACGCAAGGCACTCGAAAACCGAGGACGGGTAAATCAATAGTCGCATTTCTGGTAGAAGTTGACATTTCCGTGCACGTTTCGAATCGAATATTTGACTATTTCTCAGTGGACCAGGGACAAGAAGCCTCACCGTCACGAGCAGTCCCTCAGCTCTCCTATGGAAGCCCACTTAATCGAACACTAACTCGCATAGCGAAGACTCCTTGCCTCTCGAAGGCGACATCATGGACCTCTCGGTGGAACCGATCGAATGCTTGATACGTGATCGAATGTTCCCTCCACAACCCCTGCCACGCACCCTCTCCTGCTGTTGCCCCCTCCCCCATAACATTCTCTCCATTCGACCACGCCCCCTTGAGGCCAACCCTACCCTCTTCCCCCCTGCCGCCCCTCGGGCAAACCCTTTCCCCGTCACTCCCACGCGATCCTCAATGAACCACCCTCCTCCCCATTCTCCAGCCGCCCCAAGCCCGCCGGGGCTCACGCATGGAGAGGGTGGGACGGTCGTATGGGTCTGCGCAGCGGAGGCCAGGTAGGGAGGATCAAATGGGGTCCACAGGTGGGCACGACTTTTTATTCACCGCACTGCTCCCGCCTTCCCTCGCGGGCGGAGAAGGCATCAATGGCCGAGAGCGGCCGAGTCGGCTCGTCGGACTTTTCGTACCGCGTGGCTGGGGTGAGTGGGCAGGTATATAAGAGAGATGAGCCTCGCGAGCATCCCCCCCCACCCTCCACACAGGTAAGCTCCCGATCGGGCCCCATCCCCCCTACCTGCGGAACGTGCAAGAGTGGGGAGGATGCACGCGCCAAGCGCCCCGATTGGTCGACGGTGACATCACTCCTTCCACTATCCCGACAGCGGCGGCGGCCGTGCCTCTCTTGAACGAAGAGTGACGCTTGGTGGAGGGGAGGGGTGGGAGAGGTGGAATGGGGGGCGGAATCGGTGGGGTGGGGGAAGTCTGCCCGTCGAGGTAGGCAAGAAAGAGCCCGGTGAAAGCTGAATTGAATCAAGGTAAGTTTTTCAGATCGGCCCACTCACCGCGAGTGTCTGGTACGGTTTTTTGATGCGTCGCATCGCCTAGGCACGCGTGGCCTGGCACGAGCGTGCTTTTCCGACAAGACCCGAATCCGTGAGGGAGCACGCGACTTAACAGTGGTGTGTACAAAACACAGGTGAGGAGGGAACCCCGGTTGAATTCATTACATCATCCCCGACCCGCAGGCGGCGAGGGCAATTCCACAGAATATCCCTGTTCCCAAATCAATATCCCCCCAAAAAATTGTGGAGTGTGTGCATTCGGAACGAGAGTGAAACGATATTCCCGCCCGTGTCGGGGCGAGATAAAGGTGGTGCTTGGTTTTGGGCCCAGTCGCAGGGACGACGGCCCGGCGGGCGGGCCGGCCGCGGCGGCCGCGAGACCCGGCGCCCGGGCAAGCGGTGACCGCGTGCTCAGCGCCCATGTCGGGGGCGGCCCAGGTGTGCTTGCCGCCCGCCGCCAAGGAGGCGACCCCGGCCGCCGCCAGCAGCGTCTTCCTCGCCCGACTAGTCTCCAGGATGACGGACATTGCAGACGTAAGTGCCGTACCATGGACTACTCCAGTGGCCCTTTGTAGTGACGTGTTTTTTTTTCTGCATCCGCGAACTGAACAATCGGACAGTACGAAAAAAGTTAGTGAAACTCATGTAGAGCTCGATAAAAAATTTCAATTTCCACATGATTTTACTATAGCCCTCTGCTCGGATCAGCTAGCGGAGCAGGTTCAAGACCTGCTGAAAGGCTAAGACCCGGTTTATAATCTCTGGTCCAATGTATTCTCGGCAAATAACCCGAAGTTTATACGTTCCACTATTGTTAATGCTCACGTCGATTATCCAACAGTCAGATGTGAAATCAACGAACCCAAGTTGACAGTTAACTTCAATTTAACGAAAAACCTATACCAACTTGCGGTTTCCATTAACCAGACATTATAAAATTGGGTCTAATAATTCTAGTACATATTCTACAACTTCAGGATGAATGTGTATTCGTTCATCTATTGGTTAGGGTAGGTGTTTGATGGATTATAACTACTCACCAGATCTTAAATATTCGCAGCATTTCCTCACTGAAGATGCGTAACTTACACTGACGAATAATAAGACTGATAATATCAACTAAGTTGATAAATTATGCGCTTAAAAAATATATGTACCATAGGGTAGAGAACGTGTTGAATCCACTGTGAAATCGAATCATCTTCCTAGACTTTGATTCAAACCCAGATCCATTAATGTCGTAGTTGGTGAATTTTGAGTCCAGGCCCATACGGTTTATCCTTTTTCCTGTTTATTCGCACATTCGCCTTCTCTCAAGTGGTGACTCGGCTAAAGTTAACCTAGTAGCATTTACCGCAGATTTTGCGAATCTGAGCGAATGGATTCAGTTGGAATTTCGAAGACAGTTGTACCTTTCCACTGATTTGTTTTTTTTTATTTTTTTTACACCGGCAAACAAAAAATCTGTGAGAAAGCACGATTGTCTTCTTAATGTTGATATGAACATTCGACTTTTCTGCGAATTTAATTCTGAGGCAATAGTTTTTTAGGTAGATGTTGTAGTTGATATGTTGAGCTATAATTTTCTATCAGCCCATAGAAGAAATTATTTTTACGAGGAATGTAAAAGTGGCTTGGAACTACGAGACTTCCACATTTTAAACGCGAATAAATGCATAAACGATACTCTGTAAATCAGGCACAGGAAATTACAGGCGTCTTTTAGAGACAAACTAATGCCTTACACAAATATTGCCATAAACGGATATTTCTGTATGGAGCGACCTCAGTTCTTTCTTACTCTCATTGAATATTGCATTTCACTTCCCTTTATAAGGGGCATGCCTTGGCGTGTTCACGTTGACTGTCCGTATCATTGAGTGTTTCGTCAGCGGTATTTCTGATAGTTCCCATTGACTTTGTTCTTATTAATGCATTTATAAATGCAGACGGAAGTCTTAAGATCAATGTATGAGATTAACTTTGTTTAATGTATATGATTTCGTCGTATTTCTTCCTTATTAATTCCACCGAAATGCATAATAGGAGGTGAGTGAAAATATACTCTTATGCTCCTCCCAACCTTCCCTCCGATTGAAGTTTCAATTTATTTAAAATTTTCCTCATAATAGCACCTCGAGTAAATAGATAATAATTAAGAGAAGCGGTTTTCATAGGATGTGAGAGTGAAATTCAAAATCGTAACACATGGATTAGAACGGAGGCTATTTTTTTAATTGGTGTTCGAGCATTCTAACAACTTTCCGTTTAAATGTGAGTTAATATTGGGGGTGAACCTTTTCATACGTCTTGCGCAAATAAACGCTTCGTATGAACAAGCAATACGTATGGTTTACTCGCCTTGTGTATAGTTGAACATTCTCGGATAAGTGAAATGGGAGGAAAGAATCGGGCTGCGAGTTTCCATTTAATTGGCAATGGATATTTCGAGTAGGATTGCAGTAATAAACTGAAAATGGTAAGGGATCTATTCACGTTGATGTAATGAATGAAAAGGGCGTATTTTCGTTGCGTTTACGATCGATCTTGCAGCTGAACAGCTAAAACAAAAGCGGGTATCTCTGAATGTGGGCTGTGGAGAACATACGCCAGTGTTTCCGTCTCTTTGTGACAGTGTACATTCCATTCCCCCGAAAATGCATCTATCACGTCACCAACGTAAAGACGAAAATGTTTTTGCCAATCATCTTCCCATTTGAACTCATTTAGGGACGACACCTCTGCCATTGGAACGCATACCAAAGTACAATCGTAGCATTTTTCTTACGTCATTTTTCACGGTTAGTGTTGACATTTTCCACCATATATATTACTGAAGCCACTGGTCAAATGATGATGGAATTTTTATTTTAAAATTATTAATTTTCACGCAGTAATAATTTAGGGGTGAAAATGTATTTGCCAATCAAAACTCAGCCGCAGTACTCCTCACGCTTCAGCCATTTCAACGCATGTTAAGACACTATGGTAATATGTCTCTTACCCATTATTATCGCGAAAAGTTACATTTTTCATCATATTTTACTCCACCCGTTGGTCAAATGATGATGGAATAGCTACTGCCCAATTCATTGCATTTTCAATACGGCAAAACCCAAATCGTTGAACTCGCAAACATTCCGTGATGGAGCTTTTTTTTAAGTAAAATGGGAAAACTTCGAAAATCAATCCGTCAGTTTCGTGCGCAAAAGACACATTGCGGGAAGTAAGTGCGTAAATCGTAATCCCAGGAGGAAATTCATTGGAGCGCTGCGTTATCCAGGTGGGGAACCACCTGCCCTGCATTCCACCTGAAGATGACGCCACGGTACGGCACGAGACTGGGGAAGAGCGGTTAGCCGTCTCGACGGGGCTCTGAATGTTCGTTGAGTCAAAGGCCTGCAAGCGCAACGCTTCAACCGCATTTTTGCCAAAATAATTCGAGTGATAACGGGATTTTTTCGACAAAATGGCCAACATTGATAAAAATGATGTCAAAAAAACACATCATTGAGCCTAAATTGTTGATCATCCAGTAATAATAGTGCGTTTAGGCTGATTTGTACATTTTTCTCCTACTAATAAATTTGAAGTGCATTGCTTTTTTTCACATTATGCCAATCTGTAATCAGCATGTTGTTTTCATGCAAAAATCCGCTTAAGTGTCCATTGATCAGCACTGAGACGGGATCGATTGATTGTTCAATTTTCAAAATTCTGAGAATCCACTTTTTTTTCAACTTGACGAAATTTAACCGTAAATAATATTTAAGGAGAACAGGCATTATCGCCCACTAGCCTCTTTCAGAGCACAACCAAAAAGCAAAACTATCAGAAGAGCAGAAAATAACCAAAAACATCTATGGAAAATTTCCAAATGTCATTGAAATATGTCACCAAGTGTTAATGAATTGTGTCTCATAGTTTAGAAGACTAATCCGCCAGGTCCTAATATGGGAAATCTAATTTTCAAATTAAGAGAAATAATTGCTCCATCACGTTCTCCTCCATTTGAAGAAAGTAGAGAAATCGCCAGGAGAAATAAACAAAGTCTCAACAGTCAGAAGTAGCTCTTCCCCGATCAAAACATACATATTCCACCGAGATAAATCTTAAGGTTGGCACCTTGTGGCATTTTAATTTTTTCTCGCAGAGGCCTATATTTTGGAGCAAAATATAAGTTTTAAATTGATGTTAAAGTACCTCAAATACGTAGTAAAACTGAAACACTCTGGTATTTGAATAGGTAATACATATTTACCATTCATCAAAATTGGAACACATCTTTTTTGTGAAGGATTGACTCTTGGAATTGAGAAACGTTATTCATTGTTGATCGTTCAACGCTTGCAGAATAAACATTCCCGAAATATTTCCTATGTGTTTAAAGTCGGGTAAATTTCAACTCGTATACGGAGCTAGCCAAAATTTTACTGAATGCGGAAATTTTAACAGGAAAATACCAAGTCCCTGGATTACTGGCTTCCCATCCTAGGGGCTCAGGTTCAAATTCTGGCATTGGCAGAGGTTTTCAGCGGAACACCGATTCCCACTTGCATGCTATGTGGCGTGAACTTAAAGTACATCACTCCGATCTTTGCCTGGGACGTTAGATCTTGGACACATAAGCGCTAAGAGTAGGCGAATGCCGACGCCGGGTTTCTCTCCACTCTCCGTCCATTCCCCATATAATCCCTTTACCTGCCCACCCATCCGCCTAGTTGTCCTCCCTGGCGCAAATGACCTCAGTCATCGGTCGCCCCCTCAAATAACCAACCCACCGCAGGCATGGGTGTGTCTGGCTCCCTAAATTTTTGGAGACACTCTTTTCCTTTGGCCTGTCCAGCCCCGCATGCCATCAAGTTGAACGTCTTCGGCCGGAAACGTTATAGCGCTGACGTGTAGTCTTGGTCTTCGTAAAGATAAAAATGTTTCCACCTACATATTGCCCTCGAACTGCCATATAGGCGTGTGGAAGCGGGAGTTAAAATACCAACCATGGAAAAATGAGGGAGTTGAATAAAGGAATTTGGAGAGAGGAAATACGAACGTACACAGTAATTTAAAGGAATGTCTTAGTGTATCCCTCTGTTCTTGTTATTGTCACCAGTGCTCCGTGGAGAGAAGGAATTCCGATACCTATCAGTTTGGTAGGGTATCTCTCTTATTTTGATTCTTCCATTAATTCTAAAGATTTAGTGCAGGGTTAACCTTAAAATTCTCCGTGTCGTCGTGAAAGTTTCATGATCTGGATTACCTGAATGTAATATTCATCCTAGTGTATAGTCTTCAAGTCTATAGCGGTTCCAAACCTAATCTTTCTACGTCGAAATCTATAATTGTTTTTCCTATAAAACTCTCTGTTCATTTATAGCAGTTATTAGCTAAGTGGGGGTCTTTCCTTCGGATGTTGTATATTTCGCTTTCTATCACCTCTGAGGATATGGCGCGGTGTCAAAATGATATCCCTCCTACCACTCGGAAACTCACCTTATCTGAAACTTTTAAGGCAGTTTGAGTGACATATCACTTCAAATAAAATACCAAAACTGGATCTCATTTTAAAGAAAGAGGTATCATCTTTCCTATGAGAACAAAATATCAGCCAGTTGCCATTTTACGTGATATAACACAAAATTACCAGCCATTATGCACGGGAAATTGTACGGGTATGCACTCAAGAAAGACTTTCTTTTAAAAAACGAGGAATTTTCAACGCATAGATCTCGTCAGAAATTTAACAGTGTATTGCTTGTATTCTTTCTCAACTATATCTATGAGTAAATCATCTTCTCACCGCAGTAGGCTTTACAGAATCGAAAACATTAAACGGTTGTGAAGGCTTTATCAGCGTAAAAATAAACATTTAATTTGGTCTCTACAATGACTAGGGAAAAATCTTCCTCAAACCACTTTAAGTAATTTACCGGGACAATGGAGAAGCGGGCAAATGAAATGACCGAGTTAAAGTGTTGGTTTGAAACTATTCCACTTATGGAGGCTCGAGGGATTTTTTTTGCTCTCCTCTCCTTTAGACACACCCGCATCTTGCCTTCCCGCATCCCTGGCACTCACTGCGTACCCAAGGTGGATTGAAGAATTTGTCTGGATATTAAGAGGCCCGTAAGCCGCATAATGTAGTTTGACCAACTAGTATTCTAACTCCAATGTAGTAGTGCTCCAATAGTAATGCTATCTGACATGAAATAACGAGTATAACAAACAAATTAATTATAAGAGGACCAAAATCCTGGTAATAGGAGAAAAGCATAGTACAGGAGTCAAGTCAAGAGGAGAGAAATCAGAACTAGTAGATTCTTTTATCTTCCTTGGAAGTATCATCGCGTGGGATAGAAGAACAACGAGAGGGACATAGCGTGGAATAGCCCAAGCTAAGAAAGCGTTCATGATGAAAAGTCAGCCATTGTGCAAATCAATAGAACTACGAAAGAGGAAGCAGTATGTGAATGCATTCGTGCGGAGCGTATCACTCTATGAATTGGAAACATGTACCATTGGAAAAGCAGATCAGAAAAAAATTAGAAACATTCCAAGCCTGGTGTTGGAGGTGGATGCCGAAGATCAAATGGACGGTATAAAATAAGTGATGGAGAAGTAAACATAACAGTAGAAGAGAAAATGGCCAATGGAGAACTTTATGAAAATGAAGAAGCAGATGGATTGGGCACAATGGGTTTGTGAGGAATATAAATGAAGGAAGAGGGAAAAATCTCATGAGGAAGGCCAAGGAATAAATGCATAGACCAAATAAAGAGGAAAGTATATTGGAGGAACCATCAGGTAGTAAGGGAACTAGCATTGGATGGAGAAGAATGGAGGGCTGAAGTCAACCAATCTTGGGATTGAACGACCTATGATGATGTTGCTATGAAAATTGAAACCGGTCCGTGAATTGAAATATTGTGGGAAATGTTACTGACTGTTTTTTATTTAATGATATAGAAATTCCTCAGTGTCACATCGCCCAAAATCTGGTTTATTGTTCGAGTGAGATATCACTAAAATTAAAGTAGTTTATTTCGGCCTCACCATAAAAAGAGGTCATATTTTTAATAATGCTAAAATATTAGTAACGTGTCACTCTACTTTTTAAGATGCTTGAATAAATGGAAGCCGTTTCCCATGGGATATGGCAAGGCTGTGCGCTCCAGAAAGTCATTCATTAAAAACGACCAGGGTCTAACTTACAAATGGCCTACATTGTTTAGTTCGTACGCTTTTTCAATACTCAAAAAAAAAATTTATTACTCACCGTAACACATTTTATAATTTCACAAAGGAACTTCCGTCCCGATGGCGTTTCCAGCGTGTGGTTTGAGACAAACAAATCAAGTAAAACTCTCAAGGATGCTCATTTGTTTAATTACTGGCAGATTCCACAATGAAGTCACAAAGTTTTTGCCTCATTAATATGCACTTAATAATTGATAATGCATGCTATGTATTCGTCATTATTCTTACGATAGCTCAACTATAAAATAAAATTCCAATATGATCTCTATTGTGACTTGGGAAAATATTTTATGCAAGTTAACGAGCACTTATCACCAATTTCTCAGGGTACCGAGTGGTAAAGTTTCGTAATCCGTCCTTATTACACTGTCATTCATATCTATTGGGAAATAATAGTCGACATGCCACTTTAAGGACGCGTCTTAGAGAGTGAAATTTCAGAAATCAACCGTAAAATTGCATAACTTTTCGGTAATATGTAGGGAGAAGACCGGCTACTTAGTTAATTTTCACCAACCAGCGAAAGGCGGGTAGGTTGGAGAAGTGCATGGGGAATGGTGTATGGGTGCGAAGAAACCCGGAGTTGGCAGATGTTTACCAAAGATATTCAACGTATTTCGGATCTAAGAATGAAGATTCAAAATACTCATTAAAAAGAAACACTAAAATATTCGTCACAGTATATACATTTGTGTGGCAAATGGCTCACTAGATTTATTATTTGGTTGATACATCCAAATTTATTTATGTCCATGATGAAGAGGTAAATAACTCCCCGTTTGAATTTTAACGCTTTTTTTGATTTAGTTACTTGGAGAGACGATCAACATCTCCAGCTGCGTAGGTTAGGGAAGGATAGTGAGGGGAAGAGAAGAAAGGTGAGCGGAGGGAAACCCTACGTCAGTGCCTAACCTTAACGAAATGCAACCAAAGTTTAAAGTCCCAACGTTCCAACCAAAGGACGCAATGCAACACTGAAAGTGCTCTCTTCGAAGTACTAAAGTAAGGATTGGAATTCCACAGAAAATATTTACCGCAGCCAGTATATCATCCCAGATACTCTTTTCGGGAAGGCCACAACGCTAGTCTCTGTATTAAATGCTGTGGAATTTTAAGAAATATACTACAGCCAACACGTGATATCGGGATTCGCAAATATATACATTGATATACATCGTCAGTAGTTTAAAAAGTAAAACAGGAAATAAAAATGCTGTCAGTAGTGGTTAAATTTAAATGAAAAAATGTATTGTGAATTTTTACCATACCGCTTGAAACCTGTCTGTGTTAATTCTCCAATGTTATGCTCATAATCAAATCGGGATTAAGGATTTCCGGTATATTCTGGACATTATAATTTTGAAAAATTGACTTCAAACTTATTTTAACCTAAATTTTCAACTACCACGTAGTAGTTATTCCCATCCAATTTTTTTAACAGACTTGTAGCCAAAATAAACACTTTTCGTATTTTGACCATCTTTGCTTGTTTCGAGTGGCGTCATAAGAGCTTCACAGAAGGTGTAAGCACTGCCAGTCATTTTTATTCACGCGAATACTAACCAAGAGTCCAATGAAGCTCATTTAATTAAAAAACTTAACCTAGTTAAGCGTAAGAAAAACAGTTCAAATTTTTAAATGCGAGAAATATCTTGGAAACGGCATTTATATTTAATACAATGAGTGTTCCTAGGAAAATTTACTGTTTTTACCACTTTTCCGCCCTCAATAGACGATTGAACCCGAGAATATTAGCTAGATAACCTTAAAAAAGGGACGCTCATTACAATAGGTGAACATTTATTCTTATATGCGCAATTATACCTGCTGAATTGTTCTGAATTTTCGGGTTTCCACCGCGTAGGTTGCCTATTAGGACAACAGTTTCGCCCGTATTCCAACAGGCCCGTTAGAATACGGGTTAAACTGTTGTCCTAAAAAGCAACCTACGCGGTGGAAACCCGAAAATGCAGAACAATTTATCTGAACGCCACGGAAACCTACGATGGAAAAATTATACCTGCTGTTTGCTCGCCAATTTTCAAGCGCACCCTCTTTAAACTAATTGAAAGCTATTAATGATTTAATCTCTAGGTTAGCTAAGGGGGTTCCTTACATGGCGAAAATCAAGATTAACTCAACATTAATCAACAATAGTGTATACCTTCCAGTTTTGATGAAAATTAGACATTTTTCAAAAGCATTATTTACGCTTTTCTGAACATGGTACATTATTTTGCTCAACAGAGTGGACCAACTGACCTTGTGGAACACATGATATGGGTCCGCTAATCAGTTGCCCACTTATTACGAGCGATGAAAACTATAAATAAATCACTAGGAAACGCTTTTGCGAAAAACACAAAACTTTATGAAACAATAACCGTCTTGTATAGTCATTGATAGGCTCCTGTCATTTTCACACTAGCGTAAAATTATGCTAAAAACCTATAAACTTAAGGCCATTGATCTATATGCCCAAATAGGTAGATATCTCAAGAATCATGTTAAACAGCACTCAGTCTCAGTCTTTCAAGTACGTACCATAAATGACGTAGCCCACAGATCATATTTGCTGGAGTGTGTAGTGTAGTGCAATCAGTTCTAGCTCAAGTAGTATGGTAAGTAAAACTGTGGAAAAAATTTCATCTACTCGTTTGAAAAAAGAATTATTGATTCAACTGGTTTTAAAGTGTATTCGTGGACAAACACCAAAAGTGAAAAACTCAAAGATTAACCGATTATGTCCTTCTATTATTTTAATCGGCGATAACTATGAAATTAATTGATCAAATCAATTAAAAGAAGCTTTTGTTGACTGATTACTTTAAATAGGAAAATTAACGGTGCTACGTGAAATACTGAAATTATACGTTAAATATTACCATTGATATTTAACGACGAAAATAAACAACCGTGACCATGACGAAATAGACGAAAGATGAGTAGTCAAGATATTTCAGTCTCATACTAAATTATCAGAGCAGAAAAGTAAGCGAACTTGTCAGTTTAACGTGTAATCGCGTGGGTAAACCTAACAATTGTATTCATTTCTCTTCATTCAAATCATCAACAGCTGCCATTTTTCGGTAATGGTTGGAGAGTTGTCCAGCTTGAAAGGCCGAGGTATACATACCGGCACTCAGCCTGGGTTTCTCTCAATGGATAAACCAACAGAATTACTCTTAATGGGTCAAATATCAGACAACTTCAAATGATTGGGAATGAGTCAGAAAGGAACTCAAATAAACTGAATGCACCATTTATCACCGAGGGTTAGCGAATGAGCAAGGTGTTAACAAATGTGAGGATAAAATGATAAATACGCAATGATGGATCTCTTCCCTCATCATTTACTCAAGAAAATCTGAGTAAATCAATATGCAACATCGCAATGGCCATGTTGCTGTAAAATTAAAACAATTCGAGGATTGTTTATGCCTAAATAGCTAACACCAGCATAACGCAAGCATGCAGTTTCTAGCAAGAGGATGCTTTGGGGAGATGCTCTCTACGGTATTCAAAATAATATATTTAAGTTGGCAAATGTTATGAAATAGTACCCATTTACAGGGAAACGTATTACTCATTATTTACATCTACAAAATACCTTGCGAGCTGCCGCAAGGGCGGGGTGAATGTGCCTAATACCGCCTACCATAATTTAAACTACTGCCATTTGAGAACAAATTGAGGTTTTTTTGACCATTTATTCCTCAATTATAATAGGATTATAGTTTTAGGCTCACGTGGCCAAGTTCGGTAAAATTCAAATAATTTTTAGGTCTAATGCAAAAACGAAAAAGATGAATTTAAAGGCTTAAAATAGTATTTCCCTGATATCGCCCTGTCCTTAAAACTTTATAATCTAGACATTTGATGGAAGATGAACTCATAATCTTGCACGATAAATGGGTGCAAGAAAAACAGGGAGGGGCATATAGGTTCTGGTCCGTCTTTGCAGTCACATGCGTTAAGTTGTGGATGAGGAAGGAAAGGTTTCTTACTAAAAGTTTAACCGTTTTTGCCCACTATGGATATGGTAGCTATTATAGAAAACTCTTCTAGAAAAAAATGAACTAATATCCCAATGTGATAACTAGTGCTAGGATGCCAGCAATGAATCAGGGAAGAAATGGGGAAAAGAAAAATGTGTTTTGAACGGATTAGTTCCTCGATCTGTTTTTTTTTCTAGTCACCAATTTTGAGTGTTAAGAATTTTTTTGCCTAATACAAAGAAAGAAATTGATGTATCAATTTGTTGGGTAGTGTATCCCTCATATATTTTAGATTCTATCAGTTATGGTGATAATTAACTCAAGTGATTCGAGAAATCTGTACTTACTAGGATTTTTCCAGCATTTCAGTCGTTTCCATTGTGAGTTCAGTGTGAGAATCCATGACCAATTAGGGTTGATGAAGGTCTTGTCATAGCAAATTAAAGCATTACCTTCTTACTATAGCCTTCAGAATACTGAGGGATTAGCCGCGTCAGTGACATTAGCCACCCGATTAGAAAACATACAAATGTGCGAAATTAGGAAAGGAAAAATTCGTTGTTAAACCTTGGCAACGTTGTTACAAGAAAGTCGTTGAGTTAACGAATTGCAGAAGAAAAAAAGACTTAAAATCTGTCAGCTTACAGACCTAATTTATTACCGATATTAAAATAAATTTATTTACATTCATTAGACTGATACACCAGCATATCACTAGCTGCTGTCATTCCTTAATGTTATGATTAAGATAAAATTAGATTTAATTAGTTTTCAACCAACGTTGTGGAATGTAAATGACTTTCTTAGCGTAAATTATGCGATTATAAGTGTTTCTCAGACTCTTGTTGCATTGCCTACTCAGCAGTTATGCAAGTTCTTTCACTCACAGAAGGGCCTCCTCCCGTGAAAACAGATATATAATATCCTGATGCATCTATTTTACGTAAGGAGGGCTTGCACATGTGAAGTATGTGCATTAAAATTCACTTGACGCAGTACGGGGGTGAAAGAGCTGAACTCAGCAAAAAGAGTAGGATGCGATTTCTCGGTCAAAGTCACAGTGTTTAACATTGACAGAGCTCATGGATTTTTGCACTGTAACTATTAAATTGATGTAACATTTTTACTGAGAATTCGTACAGATCTCTGTATTTTTAAAAGACGTGAAAGAATGAAACTTGTTCCGGTTGAGTGTTGAACTCAGTACAAGCAAAAGACAGAACGAATATTAATAGACAATAAAATATTTGCGGTGAAATCACTATCCATTTTCTGATCATTTGGATCGGACCTAGGACATCGAGGAATGCGAATGTGCTCTTGTTTATTTCACAAAACAAGATGAACCCACGTTGAAAATTTGCAATGACATTCATTTCCAAAATTAGTTATTTTACTGAAAGATGAAATTTCTTTGGATCAAAATGCGAAACATACCTTTTGTGATCCCAGGGCAACTTCTCCTTTAACTTAGCCTAATGACACCACGAAGCGCATTTTATCACCTATTTGTGGGTGAAATTTAGCGAGTCCTAAGTGCTTGTAGTGTAAATATTCTTCTTTGTATATATTTGGAGTTATGTCCAATACCACTCTGAGGTTTTGAGGGCAAACTCCCGTCTTAGCTACACTGATGAAAATTCATTAGCCTTTTAGCACGTCGGGCAGCAATTTTATCAATGAAATTGCCAGCATATCATCATTTGAACCATAATATGCCGGTTTAAGATACCCTGAGGAAAGAACATAGTATATTTCAGGCTTCCAGTCTAGAAAATCTACGAAACGATTCTGAGAAGTTCGTCTGAAATCGTCTACGCTTGTATTAGTGTAGAAAACTATTCATCTACCCAAAAGACATGGGATCAAAACTTTAAATCTTTTGACTACCATCACTAAGAAAGTGGGTACGAAAATTTCGCTCTTATTAAAACTTTTGTTCTCCTGATACTCGGAGAGCACAGCGGTTTTTTGTGAGAACGACCGTCAAATAAGGATTCAGCTATATCATGAAGTGATGTCTCCTTTCCTAGAGTTCTTTTGTAGCATAAAGGCTAGAAGATGAACAGGGTATTCACTATTCGAGATCACGTGCCGTACGTACCATATCCAAATACGAGCGTTCACTTTTGCAAGATAATTTATAACACAGCTTGGCGTAATGCCCACCACAGAGGGCGTTGAAAGAAGTCCATAACGAAAGGATAAGATTAACTAGAGCTACTAAAAGAACTACTTCTTACCCTTTTCGTGTTAACTTACCATTTTATGAAACTGAGTTCATTCCAAGCATTTACATTCATCGGCCGTTTGGCATACAGGATCCTGTAAGCCAATGATTATCAATGGTGTGTAGCAGGGTGTGACAGTTTGACATTCCCGTACTACGTTGCATGCAGCGAATGCGTAATAATCTGGAATTAAGTTTGTCTTCATTGCGTAGACATAAGCATTCATTCAAAACGGTGTACAGGTTTTGAAAAGTTGTACAAGTCTTCCCCATTTTTGTGACGGTGGAAAAGAAAGCAAGCTTGCTACAAAACAAATCAGTGTAACCCACGGAGCATAAAACCATTATGAGGAAATTATTCAACTTTTTTAACCACAATTGCGGTGATTGGAGGGTTTAGGTCTACATCCTGGGGATAATTTTGAGCGTCCTTACCGTAGCGATTGTCCATTGATTTTTGGGGATAACATTTGACAGGTATACTTTACGTGTCACAGGTAATTTCATCACCACTTGCAGCTCAGAATCAAGTATTGAATTTTTCTCAAGTTAATGGTTATTACGGATTTACATGTGCCGATTATAACTTAATGTTTTTCATGGCCAGCCACTGTTTCTTTCTTCTTGCTTCTCTTAAGGGGCTTTCAAAGCTATTGTGAGTCTAAGCAAGTGAGAATTCCCATATTTTCGTAAGTGTCTTTAAAAGAATAATCCTTTCAATGATGACATGACTTGGCAACTGGAAAGATAGAGTACAATACTACATATAGTGATTAGTGGACGATAAAAATTAGACTGATTAGAGGTGAACCGATTGCAGAACCTATTCTACTGAACTGGCGGATTTTGCTCTCAATTACTGCGGTATTTAGCTAATATTTAAGGATCTAAGCCAAGTGAGAGCTTTAATTATATCACCATTTAGTTTCCAAGAAAAACTGGCTTTGCATATTAATGCTTCCCTAAAAAGGGTCGCAAATAGCAGATAAATCTTTATCTTTTCCTGTGTTTGCCCATTCTCGACTTAAAACACATGAAAGTTAATTTGATAAAAAATTCTGATAAGAGGTAGGTTTATTTAATGAGATAGAGCTCACGTTTATTCGCAAGTAGCATGAATGGGAAAAAATATAATTTTAGGGTGGCATTATCTAAATAATATTCAGGTATGAATTGTCATTGATTCGCCATTGTTTATTCCACGGCAACAAAATGCCGGGGCGTGCTGGGTACAACTGTGTTGCAGATAATTTCCCAACTGCTTTATCTTTCACTTCTCCATATGGAGAGCTGTCCGTTATAATTGGATGTGCTACCAAAAAATATCTCGCACTGAGGTCGTAATAGTTGAGAAACAGGGCTAAGTATCCACTATGTGTTTGTTCTCATTATGAGGGACTATTAAAAAAAATGGCGGATATCATAAATTGAGCTATGTGCCTTCTCTAGAATGAACAGCTAACGTAAGATTAAAATGCCGGTGGTTTGGCAAACCATCTTAAACGTTGTCATTTTTTAACAATACTGCCTATCTTATATCATACTCTAAGGTCTTCCGTGAGATTAAATGAATAGGATTGATGGCATTCTTTCAGACGGAGCAAGTTCTGTTGATAAATAAATGGTTACAATCGTCAATGAAAATACCACCCATCCACTTCAGTGCAAATTTGACATCGGAGTACCATTGACTGGTGAATCCACTTAAGAATTCGCGGCATACAGCGCATATTTAGTGTAGAGAGAAAACATTAATAACCCATGAAAACATACCTGAAAGGTTACCAACCCAACGTAGTACGAAACTGACTCTAGCCATGATTGCCCCTAAAGTTGGTTCTATACCGGGGCTAAGAAGCTTGTTTCAGACGTTTCCCTCTAACCCAGTAACGGGTTTTCCGTGACAGCTGGAGACTTGCAATTTTTGTGTTCTGTAGATGAAGAGTCGTTTGTTGATATAAGTGGAGTAACTTTATCATAAAGAGGTAGTGTTTTTTTAAATGAAAAATAACAAAACTTTGCTTTTTGTGAAATGTTTGGTAATATTTCAGGGGCACGTTGCGAAGGCTAGATTCCAAAATGAGGATTTTCAGCCAACTTAAATCAACGAACCGTCTTCCATATACGCAACAAAATCAACAACAAATATGATTTTATCGTATTAAGGCTATAGCAATGTTAAACGTTCAAGCCTGCATTGACAACGGAATAGACCTTTTCCGTCCCCACCCTAGGATAATCGTTCCCCACTCCATTTTTGTCAGCGCCGCCTTCACAGTTTCCTGTTGGGCTTCTACCACCCCAGGAGGCGACCACAGGCGGCGACCGTTAAATTGAGGCGGCATGGAAGTATAGACCCACCTTAAATTAAGCGGAAATGGGCATATGTATATCCAGGTGAAAATGCTCGTCTCTTTCTCCAGGCAGGCACTCTCTGATTCTGTCACCCATGTTTAGTGTAACCTTAACTATTAAACGCTCCAGTACTCTGCATACCCAAATTGAACCGAGAAAGATTAAGAATCAGTATTTGAACAGGGTTAATTACTTTGTTTCCTACAATGCAAGAATGATGCTCAAGTCTCCTATCTTCACTAAATATGCACAAAAATCGTTGCATGCAGCATTAAACATCTGGTAATAACTTAGGTGGAGTTATGCCTGTTCTTAAACTAAGCATTATTGTAATGTAATGGAGCTAATGTTGAACATGATTTACTTCGCCTTTTGAGTGCAATTGATGAGAATAATTGCGTAATGAAACTCAATACATCGCTAATATTGAAGAAATGGATTAATACACATGCCAACGGGGAGACAAAGGACAACAGAGATAATCATTAAGAGATCGCTCAGGAGAAGGAAAGGATGGATGCCAAACGCACTACGTGGAAGGAGTAATGTCAATGTCCTGTAGGCATATAGTGACAAAATGACTACAATTATTACAATTTTACATTATTTTATTATTAATTATATACTTTCACTAAGAAAAAATTTCAGTCTCAATTGTTATCACAAACATATATTTTAAACAGAGACTCCTCATATGACCAGAGATACAAAATAACTACCCAACAGAGCATTTCTGTGCTTTTGCCACGGACTAGCACTTACAATTTATAAGATTTTATGAGTACCAAATAGAATTTTCATGGTACAAAACAAACCTTGCCGGCACAAAAATCAGAACAGAACATTTGATATTTTGAAGTATCCTCAAACTTGATGAAAATCATAGAAAAACAAAACAAACTTTATTGAAAGCTAACTATCATTTCCTTATAATTAAATTTATGATCTTGCACAGAATTTTCTTGTTTCAAAAAAACTTCAAGGAAAACCTTGCTGACTATAAAAACATGAACATAATGTTTTATTTCATTTTAAAATATCATCAAACTTGACGAATAGAACGTCTAGCACATTTTAAGCTAAATTTTGATACTAAGTAGCTAAATAAAATGTATTCTTGAAGGAAGTTTTTCTATTCTTTCTTGTTGGTCCAACTTGACTTCTAGTCTGCAGTCAATGAAATGTCTGCTGGCTCACATATCCGTGAACGCGAGAACAGAGCACCCTGAAAAAGAGAAGAGGGTTAGTATTATTAGTTAGCAACCGAATAATATCAGGAAGGTCTACTTTGAGCATCTTCTATATGTCGTAACTGGTCCATAAACATTAAAGATATTAAGCTAGTTGGGCGAGAAATAATAACAAATAATGTTAAATGACTTTGGCCTCATTATAAAAAAGGTCTCATCATTCATTCTATTGATAAAAAAATATCGACCACTCATTGCTACTCTCACTGAGATATTTGCCAAAACATTTAACCCATTTTCCACGGGATGTGGGGCGGTTGTGCACTCCAGAGATATATTATTTTTTAAACACGTTCTGATGCAACGGTTTATGGCACGTATGTTTTCTCAATAGTTATATTAAATAATTCATTACTCACCGTAACACTTTTCATAAAATTACCAAAACAACTTCGATTGTGAAGGCGTTTCCAGTGTAAGGCGCGAGATAAATAAATTTAATCCTAAATGTGTATATAGTTGTTTACTAATAAATTTAGTCAAGAAAACAAAGCTTCGCGTCATTAATATGCGTCAAATATTTTCTCCGAGCTTCTTAAAACGGCTTATATATCAAAATGAATTACAAATACGTTCTCCATAGTTACAAGAAAGTAGCCTCGCTCAAACTACCTCCAACCAGTCTTATGTTAAACCCTTTTAATTAGCTGCAAACACATGGCCATGCTACTTAATTTTCTCGCTCTGAATCATTACTATCATTGATTTTAGAAGCAGTGATCAGTCCAAAGATTGGATTACTTCTGGTTTCCTGTCAAAATAAAAAGTTGGCGTGTGTGGTACCTGGAGCACCTTGGGGTAGTAATGTGATTGGTTCACCTTACCGTCTACATAGCAGCACTGCAGCAGTATTTTTAAATATTTTTACCACGCCCGCATTGCATAAATTTTAGTAAATATAATAGTCATTTATATTGAATGTCGCTCTACCAACGTACGGGGTCTCCACCTTCAGTCATAAGAAGAAGGGTCATTCCCTGCCCCCCCCCCCCCCGGGTAACTGGCCATCTATTGACTGGCTGTGACCACAGATTACTATGCGCTGCAACCACTCGGTAGTTCACGGTACCTTCACTCCTTTTCGTAGGATTTTACGTCAACTTTCGATACCGCCGTTTTGGTCCATGACAGCTTATACACCAAGTAAACACACATTTGGTAGCTAACCTTAATATTACCTAGACGTTGACCCACTGTCCGCAACCCAATGGACCCACTCAGTAACTGTAGGCATAACCTAAAGCCTTTAATTATTACATGCAATCAACGAAAAACGTGAAACTGCTGATTACTATATCAAAGACATGTAGTTATCGTCTTCTCTTCATTGACTATCTGGTGTGATTTTAATTGAAAAATAGATCAATATTTGCTGGCAATGGGTCTCGAGAAACAACTTTACCCTGCATTTAGGATTCTGTGATTAAGGGCAGATAATATACCTAAACTGTTATAAGTATCCTGGGAAGGCAAGTGTTCTCCTGTTAAACTGTTGTTTACTAGGTAGGAAAACAGGTTTTGTGATAACTCAAGTATCGCACCTTTATTTACGCAAAATGTAGTCTACTGCGCACAAATATGCTTAGGATGATTCACAAATACATTTCACATTCTTGATGGTCTTTTTTTAGAAAATGAAGAACTAGGATTATTTTTTAGCACTTCCTACTGTATGTTGGTTCTGAATATCTCAATCACGTTGTAAATAGTTCAATAAATGAGCGTTCAGAACAAATGGTAGAATGAAATTTAAATTGTGTCTTTCATTCTCGCCCAAAGAAACTCCGAAAAAATGGACTATCGCAAAAAAAACTTTTTAGCCTCTTCCGTATTTTACATTTATCACGATTTTTTTGCGTACAAAGTGATAATTATTCATTGATTTTTATTTATTAATAAACGTACTCTAAAGTTTATTCGTAATGGTTTTGACACGAATAAATCAAGAATATAGCATTAAATACGATTAAAGTAAAAGAAAGGAGTAGGTACTGTGAGTGTATAAGAATACGGGAATCCCTTATGCCTTATGAATTACCAAGCAGTACAAGAACACTCCCATGAAGCATTCCGTGTTTAAAGCACTGGATATATTTCAATCCCCATCATGTAATTCATCTTTCCCGTTCTCTTCGCATTCTTCTTGCCCCAAACGCATCCTCCATTCACTTTCATTTTCTTCTTAGAATTACTTGTATCAACTTCTTATTTTTTGAACCCCACCATGCTCTCTTACGTGAGTCCACATTCATTTAATTTGCTTGCTAACATGCGCAGCATAATCACATACTTGATCTTATGCTCTAGTCCTATTTAAAGGTCAGTTCTTTCACCAATACAGCAGTGTCAACATTAGTTCATAGCAAATTTCAAAAGAGGTAAAACTATGCTTCTCAAGAATCTGGCATATATGCCTCCTGATCTTAGAGTTTCGAAAATTGGTAGCTAACCTACACCCTAGGTACTAAATGCATAAAACGATGAAGTATTGAATGCAGGTCAGCACAAAACTTTCTTACAAAGGAAGTTGAGTTCTTTTAGCCAATAAACATGAATTGCAATTCATGAAGCACTGGGATAATATCTTCCTCCATAGCTCTGAGGAGAACTGCTCGGTTTTTATCAGATTAAATTCAAAGTTTACTTCTGATATAGTCTGTCAAAATCCTCATCATATACTAATACATTTGAATAATCATGTGTTACAAGAGAAGTAAAGGAACAGTAGTGGAGGGAGCTCATTCATTTTTCGCATTGGCTCCAATTACTCGCGGTTGGGAATGGCAAATGAATTTCCCTTATGAACTCCTCCAGTAAATCATTCGCGGATGTTGGAGAAGTTATAGAAATATACTACTAGGCCTGCATACGGCTGTGCATATCACAGTTACGATATCCTTGGGAACAGAAGCAGTTGAATGAATAACTCTTAACGAGTTTACCCAAAAATACTAACATTTCATTTTACGCTAGAAAAGGTGGAGAGAAACCTTTCCATGAACCTTCCCTACTCACAATAAAACTGTTAGTACTATCGAATTTTTTCAAGCAAACACCATAAGTATATATTCATCCAGGGTTTGAAAATTACATGCAATAACGATGGAAAGTTACCTATAATTAGTTTAAATTACCTTTAGCCTACCTTTAAACAAATGACAGTGAAGGCTTTTCGGGCTTTATTCCGCGTGCTTCCATTGTCGTTGACGACAGTTTAGATAGCATTGCAGCTATCTTCTTCAGGTCTGAAGATCTTCAGGTCACTTCAGACGGTCTCACCCGTTGAAGACCTGAAGAAAATAGCTGTAATGCTATTGAAACTGTCGTCAACGACAAAGGAAGCACGCGGAAGAAAGTCCGAAAAGCCTTCACTGCCGTCTGAGCGACTCCGCGGAAGCCTACGAGTTCATACCTTTTAACAACCTTACATGACAACCTATAATTGCCAGTTTATTTATTTGCAATCGATTACTTCTGATGTATTGTGTTATTAGTGGTTCTCGCTATCAAGGCACATGATTCGTAACTCGCGTACCACGACCTTTTACAATGGCCATGGAGTCAAATTTTCGTGGTCCGAGGTAAGAGTTAGCCCGAGGGACCGGACAACGCCCAACCGAGCAGTTCCGGCTAACGCATCCTTCGCGGGCCCCGTCCCTTGCTTCGAATTCGGCGAATATTGTCGAACGGCGGCCCGGGAACAATATTGCACCCACGAGGCGAACGGGTCATAGGCGCCCGGGCACGGCGCGCCGGTCGGGGCGAGAGCTGGCAACACTCGCATCCCATCGCCTACACGAACACCCCCCGGCCCCCGCGGCCCGTGTCCTTGGCGGATGAAGTTACATCCATCCCCTTGCACATGAGAAACGCTTGCTCCAGTGACATTTTCTTTCGAGATTTATTCGCTCTGGAATTTCGCTTGTTCGACGCGTCATTCGTCTCCGTGGATTCGCTGACGGGCTCAAAACCTTTCCGCCCTACCCACGGTGGCCTCCAACTCGAGCCGGAAACGAGGTAAAAAGTGATGTTTCAGTCTATAAAATGTGTTCCGCAACCTGCGGCACCGCTACCGCTTATGTCGCGGGACGCCAGCTAAGCATTGATGTTGCGTCGGATGAACGTCGATGAACCTGCCTATGACGGATGGCGAGTGGGTAGCGTTTAAGCAAGATATCGTCATTATCGCCAGTCAATCGATCCAAAGACTGTTTTGCTTCAGCACTACACTTGATTTTTTTCTCAACTAACCTCTTAGTTCCATCTTAGTTCCCCACCGAAGGAATTATGGACGGAATTTTTGTCTAGTTTTAATGGAGAACAAATCCAAATTTTATATGACACATGGAGCAGCAATAATTAATGAAGTGAACTTGGTAAAAATAATGGCGAAAAACTTGGCTCATGTTTATAGAATTTCAATAATTAACTAAACATGTTATGAAGTTTTAAATTATTTGTTCCATGCCGTACGGTGGAAACGCCTACACAACTATTATTTAAAAGTATTTCGGTGAGTAACAAATTAATTTTTTAATTAATTGAAAAAACGTGTGAAATAAGCGTTATTTTGTTTCCGACGTGGTCTCTACGTCATAACATGCACATTTTATAAAAGCAAACCTCAGAGGAAAGATCTAAGGTCCGAACAACCTTCTACCTCAGAGCAATGAGTGCACAACCGTATAACATCCCATTGTAAAAGGTTTCTATTTTCGGCAAATATCTCGAAAAGTAGTGCGATAATTGGATGATATTTTGATCATTTGAAAGGCTTAATTTCATCTTAGAAATGTATGTGTGGTGTTGCTTTAGTCAAGCTATCAAAACAGACATTTAATGGCTGTCGAATAAATGATCGGGTTCAGGGAAGTTGTGAGCGTGAGGGCGTCACTTTGTGGAATTCCATAGTGAATTATAAAATTACAGACTATGCCTTCGAGAGAAAATAATATTTATGACTTTAACTATTTTAGTACCATTGTATCAACTCCAGGAGTAATGTATAAAAAAATAATGACATGCAAACATTCAATTTGAAGTTTTCTCAATTCACGTTCAGAAACGTTCAAGCATAACCCGAAGCTGGCAACCCGATGTTGTGACAATCTACGACATTTATCAAGCGGTGGAATATCAAATGATGATTAGTATCTATTAAGAAATGGAGCGGACATGAAATATTTAACAATTTATAGATTCCCTTCATTGAAAAGAAATCTTCTCTAAGTGAGGGGTCGATCGAGCTGGCGAGGGGTCTTGAGCAATGGCTTCCCATCCAGAAGGTTCACGTTCAAATCCGGGCAGAGGTGGTTATTTATCAGTGGAATCTCTGTCCTGGCTTAGGCGCTAAGTAGAGCGCATTTTCCAGCGGAATATTTCGTTGAATGGGACGTAAAACTGTGTATCCCTTGGCGTCTTGGCTCTTTCGGATCTCTCTTCACTCTTTCTGTAATTCACAAATATTCCCACCGCACCAACTACACATCTGTAGTGCTCAAGGCATATGTTTTCGCCTCCCGTAGGTAATACCTAGTAATCAACAGATGTGATCCTCCTGGAGAACAGAATGGACTAACTTGAGCAGGATGAACAATTTTACATATATACTCATCACGACGTTCTCTTTCGGGATAGGTACAGTATGTAGTATCTTTGAATTCCTCTTTTACCTCGGTTACACGCATACACTACTTTATGAACGCCCACCTGTTCCTAGAACTCCTAATTTTAACCTTCCTCACAAGAGTATCTACCACCGCATTCACTTATGACTTTCTCGGTCCGCCCCTTCCTCTCACACTATACTCTATCTTGACTAAACTTGGTTGATCGGCTTTCATCTATTTTCCTGACATGGCAAAACAGACAAAGCATGATTCTTTTATACATGACCATTAACGAAGCATCCATTCCAACCCAATAATTCCTAACCCAATCCTTTCTTTCTGAGAAAAATATTAGCGGTGTAATACTGATGCAGAATTGTATACTGTACCTGGTTCACTCTGCGACGAAATAGGAAAGATGGTATCATAGTGTGATGGTTACAATACTTACTGGTCTTCCATTCAGATGGCCCCGGTACGAGTCCCAGCTGTGCTGGAGATTTTTCAGTGGAGTCCCGATCCCAACCTAGGGATAGAGCATAAAGAGGGAGTACTTCATATACATCCAAATAATACCCTACAAGCCACCTCAAGGGTGTGTGGCAGGGGGCACTTCCAGTATAATAGTAGCAGGCTAACGCAGACGCCCGGTTTCTCTCCCTCCTTCATCCAATTCCATCACCCTCCTACCCACCCATCCTGAAGGAGCAAGTGACCATAGTTGTTGACCGCCTTCCCAAATGACGAACCAACAACTGGGCGTCATAGGCAAGCGTCATCTCTTGCTAACTTGAAAGTCGCGTGAAATAAAAACTACTAAGAATCATTATCTCAATCAACCTGGATGGCATAAATGGATCATCATTTTGTATTTACTCTTTGTACCTGAAGATGACGACTCTGCGTCGAAACTAGTAGTATCGGAAAATAAATTGGTGGAATAAAACAAAGTTTTCCTTTTCATTTATACTAAGAATCATTTTCAGGGAGTAGATGTTTGTGGAAAGTTTCCCACTTGGCAATAAAATTATAATTTATCACGCGAATTGTAAGAAGGTTCTCCGATGAAAATGTGAAAGAGAGATGCTACTTTGCTCTGGTTAGACCACATCTCAGGCTCGCGTCGAGCATTTCGGAAGAAAATATAATATAAAGGAAAGCCGCACGTTTCGTTAAACTACGAGGGAATAGAGACATGTTACACAGCTGACGGAAGGACTAGCTTTGGAGCCGTTTGAGACCTGGAGGTTACGCGCTAGGCTTAGATTACTTGAAAAATTAAGATAATGCAAGTTTCATTATGACTCGGAGTATATTGCTTTGACCCTTCATTATGCCTCTGCAATTGATAGTAAGTGACAATATAAAAGTGAAACAAAGCCGAACTGATGTGTGCAAAAATTCCTTCTTTCCTCGCACCTTTGGTGATTAGGAAAAAAACAAAGCGTTACACTAACACGAGACACTCCGTTATCATTCGATTTACCTTTACTGTCTCCCCCATCTTTTTCCCTATTCCTTCCCCTTTCACGGTTGGTTTCCGTCCCACCCCTGCCATACACCCCTGCGTTGGCTCGCAGGGTAGTATTAAGATGTTTCTAGAGCGTCGCAACGCGAGGTTTGAAGGAGCTGGGGATTTTAAAAGGAGACTTCACCTGGATTTGATAGCGGAACCTTCCATCTCGTAGGCTCGTTCTCCAACCAAATGGATACCACGCCGCCATTTAATAGCATTTGGCATTAATAATAAAATTTTGATCATACTGTTGGAGACTCCAGGAACGTATTACATTTACGTTCACAATTTGCAAATTTGCCTCAAAAATTCAGCTGAAACGAAATTCAAGTTGATACGGAGGACATTATCTGTAGAACTACACTCATAAGTAGAATACACTAAAGCGGAAAATAAATACTGCACAGCCAAACAGATAGATGTAACAGGTATAACTTATTCATATGCATCATTGAGGACTGTATTTGAGTAAGATTGAGGAGGTTATTTACCATATAATAGGTAACTTCTCGTCCCTTCCTTCTCCCATCGCCCTTTTACTATTCTCTCCCTTTCTTGTGGCTCATATCTTTAGACTCCATGCCACATGTCATCGCAATGATTCACGGTGTCTTAGAAAGATGGATGCAGTAAGTTACCTGCCAAGGCAGAGACAATAGGCATGGAAGCAGCAATGTATAATTTTTTATGATAGAAAATGGACAAAATTTTATGAAATTGAGCGGGATATAGGATGGTGGTGAATCTCATTTGTTGGTTCATAGAGTTTGATCCAAGATTCGATCATAAGTCTAAGCCGAAAGCAGCAGAAGTACCGAATTAGTCGAATGAAGCTATCTTTATCTCTCTTAAGCCCTGTGCATATGGAAGTATTTACTGTGCCAAAAAACCCTACCATCCTGTGCCCGCCATGTCGGATGGAAGGGCACCAAACGACGGGGAGCCTCATGTCACCACGGTGCACACACGACACCACAGACGGTGACCAAGTCGTGGTTCCAAACAGATTGGCGCGGGTTACTGCTTTGCGTGTGAAATGGATGACGTTCAGTTTGCAATAGCGATAATTGTAAAACCATGCATTATTTATTAGACTAGAGTTAATGCATCGTCATCATTGTTAATATTATGCTTTGTAACGGGGAGCATACTAGTTTATCACGTATCTGTGCATATTAACTCAGGGAAATAAATAATAGGTCACAATAAATTAAAAAAATTGATTTCAATAGTCGCTGGTTATGTAGAAATTGCCACGAGAAAAAAATCGACCTGGACCGAGAATCTAGCCAAGGACCTTTGCCAATGCGCATATCACTACGCTACCCAGACTTCTTAATTCCCGTAGCAATTTATTGTGTGGGTTGGCCCAGCAAGCCAAAGTTCCGTGGTTCCATTCCCGTTCCAGGCTTATTTTTTTCTCATGACAATTTTGACGTATTTCATCGCTGAATTTGAGGCAGTTAGGATGCGATTTGGCTGTCTATGGAAACGTAAACCCAGTATATAATAATAAAGAATAATAAGATAAATAGTAGCAAAGACATTAACCACTTCCGGCGCCAGCTACGGCGCCAGAAATGTCACCGTATGTGTGTAGGGCTTCATGGGGCCATTTCGTGCAATAAACTTACGCAAAATAGATCCTGCAATCGGCGACACACGTACAGCAACTGGTACCGTTTCCGAAACCATCATTTGTGCCAGAGAGCCAGAGCCACTTAAGTTTCAAGCTAATAATTCGATCAAGTCTGTAGAAGGGAATATTAATGTCACGATCAATTCAAATAAATCGGATTATTAAATTAATCGCCAATATATGGTTGAATTTCGTGACAAAAATTTCCTACGCCGTAAATTGATCAATAGATTAAAAATGAAAAATTATCCCCTATATATTTTGTCCAAACAATTCCACAGGCTATGAAGATAAATTACAACAAAACAAAATAAGTGAGATTTTCAAGGGCAAAGAAAGGGGAGGGGTCATAAAAGTAGGAGAGCACAAACTGAAGCAAGTAGAGTAATTAATTTAATTTGGTAGTGTGCTGGAAGAAACTGGGAATAGTAGAAAATACATTATGAGGAGAATAGTGCTGGTGAAGAAAGCGTCCACCAATAGAAGGGAGCTGATTTTGGGGACCTTTGGAAAGGATATAAAGGAGAGGCTTCTGTAGAGTTAATCATTCGAGTAATAATATAGCGTTGCATGGTTCAGAAATGTTGAATATGAGAAAGGAATACCTAATAGGCTGCAGGCGTTCGAGATGCAGGTGTGTAGGAGATTGAAGAATGTGCGGTGCACAGAAAGGAAAACAAACGAGGAAGTGCTTGGTATGGTTGGTGAGGAAAGGCCACTTCTGGATGAGATTATGAGGAGGCAAAGTAGGTGGTTGGAAGAGGTACTGAGGGGTGATGGGATGTTGAAGGCCGTGATAGAGGGTAGGATGTTGAATTATCAGGGAAGGGAGAGAAAGAGAAAAGGTTAAAGGACGGGAATAAGAAGCGTAGGATGTATGTATGCTGATATGAAGAAAGAAATTTTGTTGGTAGATAAGGCCCTGCGCTTGAAAATCTATAGGATTTTTAATCTATGTACATGTTTACATCCACGTAGTAACGTACAAGCAACCTTCAGGGTGTGTGGCACGGGGTAATTCCGCAACAGACATGCAGTGCTCACTCCAGTTCAAATTAGAACCTTGTAGAATCCCCCGGCCGGTAGGCGAAGACCAAAAAGTGTTGGGAGAACAATGCGCGGAAAAACCAGAAGCTAAGAGAGTGCTACCAAGGCGAACATGCTAACATGGAGTCACTCATTAATGTAAAACTTGTAATTAGTGTTACTGATGCTATTAATTTATGAATGTTAGGCTACACTAATTCATGCT
Source organism: Pyrrhosoma nymphula (assembly GCA_963573305.1). Lineage (NCBI taxonomy): Eukaryota > Metazoa > Arthropoda > Insecta > Odonata > Coenagrionidae > Pyrrhosoma > Pyrrhosoma nymphula. The sequence continues at coordinate 94,050,132 of OY754332.1, read as the reverse complement.
GTAAACAATGTTATGCTGGACATTTAAAGTGGGGTGTTCACTATCATTTGAAACATTCAAAGTGTACCATAATAATAATAAAAAAATATATTCTCCTTGATAAGCTGGATTTTTCGTTAGATGAGTGGTGATGTTCTGGGGAGTATAATAAAACGCTGAAACTTTGGTGAGCAATGCATCAGATCATCAAAGCAAAAAATATGCATTTTCACGCTTTTTCCGTAGGTACTTGTGCTTTCTGGTCTATTCAAGCCAATAGAGCCCAGTCTTCCCTCATCGTTTTTACAAGTCATCACAATTCGAATCAAATGCATGGAGTAGCAGAAATTGGCGTCATGAAGAGGAAAAATTCCAATACATAGAAATATGTCTATTTGGCAAAATGAAATGAAATACGCGCATTACTCGAGTATCGAATCATTGAAATATAGGCTCGTGGTCGCAGCTCTGGACTCGCTGGCGGAGTCAAGGTGACTCCTGAACTCAATCGTCTCGAAATCGTAATTGTCACTTCACTGGGAAGGTTGAAAACGGAGGGAGCCTCTCTTTTCAATACAAGTGCAGCTCAAAGTGCTATTGTGGTGACCTTGGTGAAGGGCGAGCACTACGTGACGATTTTGGACGCTTTCTTACCCCCTCTTCTCTTACAAAAGACAACTTAATATTTCATGATCTCTCCTCCTCTCACCTCTTGTTCTTGCGCAAGTTATGAGAGATGTTTTGTAGGATGTGCATTTATTCACTCAATGAACGATGTTTTCGTCTACCCATGTGAATACTGAGCACAATATATTGAAGTTCTTGTGTCTGCTGTCCGGTAATGGGACCAACGTATTCAACGGCATGAAACAACTCGGCAGCCGGATGTGCGCGGGTCAACTCATGAAACTGGCAGTCCAGAATTAGGTCTTGGAAATGGTTCTGAAATAAACTGGAAACCACCTCAAACTATTTATTTCACTGGTTGTCTACTATTAAAATGATGTACAATCAGGACACGCCGAGAATATGCATGCTGATACTGCTGGATAATATTTGTGCTCACAACGTAAAGCAAAACATTTTTGGCCTCTTGCAGTAGTGATTAAACACCAAAATGCCCTGTATGCACGTCAGTATTTATGGTAAAGATAACCCCTGATCCAGTACCAATCCCTGTTTTACGTTTTACTACTTTAACTGTCTGCACACTCACGCATTTAGAAACATTTCCTTAAAGGAAACTATTCGAGTTCACAATACTAAAACTTACGACTTTTCGTCCAAACAGTATTTGAAAAAATACAGATACAATCTCACGAGAGTATAAATTCTTATACAAGATGATCTCGGACCCTACGTTACCCTTTGTAAGACAATTTAAAGTATTTAAGCAAACTTTTCAACAGCCATAATAGAGATCGTATTCGAATTAAATGTTTTAATTTCAGTAGCTGTGAGAAGCATGAAGTAAATATTTTAATACTAATTGCGCAAAAGCATTGCTTTATATGACTGAAATTCTTGGCAATTAACTAAATATAAATGCATAAGTCTTTAACTTGAATCATTTTTTTCACAACGTACGGTGAAAACGCCTTCGCGATCACAGAGGTTTTGTGATTCTATAAAATTACTGTGGTGAGTAATTGATTCATTCTTTTTTTAATAGTTAAAAAAGCATAAAAAAGCACAGTGTTAATTTTATGATGCAATAAATGTGTAATAAATTCCTCATTTTTTAAATGAAATCTCTCCTGAGTGCATACCCGTACCATTTCCCATGGAATATGCCTTGTATTTTTAGACAAATATCTCGAAAAGTATAATGGTAGGTAGCTGATATATTGGTATCATTAGAAATGTGAGATATATTTCTTTATGATGAAGCCAAATTCATAATAATTTATATGAAATGATATCTTGCTTAATCTACCCTAAGAATAGCCCAAGCCCAGCCCTCCTCCTCTGATCTTATACTTGAGTGGATCAGAGACGGCCTACGATAACTAATGCATTTCGAGCTCTGCACACCGACCTGTATGAACCGCTAGTCTTTCTTTAGACTGTACCACTATTGAAGTTTTACCAAGTGACTGTACTCACTGCCCTGCGATCCACCTAAAGAGCTTGCAGCAGAGGTTGCCAGGTCATCTGTCATACGGTAGTAGGAGGTCATGGATGAGGATTTTGGAAAAGGAGGGGGCGTAAAAAGAGGTATGTTTCAATGGATTTAAGTCTTTCTCTGCGTGTGTTAAGCCCATGGGTGTTTAACAAAATTGAAGCCACCAAACAGTTTCGATCTGTACCGAAACTATATTTTTGAAGAGACTTCACTTCGTTAACGGAATGAAAGTATGGAGATGAACGAAATATAAATTACCGGAACCGTTCTTGTAGTCTTGAATAGTTTCGGTTCGAGTTAAGGGTGGATTGAACTTAGGTTCGCACTCATGGTTTCGGGCTCCAGCAAGAGGGAAATTACATTTTTAATACTTGCAATAAGGGATGATATATGCTGCGGAACTTCTTAACGTAAGCCCACTTAAACAACAACTTATCTCGGTGTAACTTGGGTTTACTCGGTGCGACGCTGTGGATGAGAACCAGCTCAACTTCTTCTTAATGCCTGCCAATATCAAGGTCTGCCGGAATATGGATGGATGGGAAGAAATTGACTGCTACAATCGATATGTTCTCGCTTATCGTGTAGCCATTTGCCTTGCAGTGACATGCCTAATGAATTGATTGATTAACTCGATCTCTGAAGTGATGGGCTGTGATTGGTAATAAATCTCTCTCTCTCTCATTGGTCCACGTGTGAAGTAAGAATTAGCCGAGTTACGCCGAGTGAAGTTGTTGTAAAGGAAGCTTTACGTTCCTGAATGCTGTAAGAGAGAATTTTTACATGCTTATCTGTTCGGTAGTACATACATATCTCTGATTACATCCTCTTTGTCAGTCTGCTGTAATGCGGGACGTAAAATAATATCCTCTGTGTTAGTCTGAATCACCCCCGATATGAACGTGTGTTGTAACCTTGATCTACCACGTAATCTGAGACGACTGAATCCACAGAGTTCCTGTTAAACTCAGACTTACGAGATTTTACCTCAATGAGAAAAAGGACATCACTGGAAGTAAATCGTTTTTGCATCACGCAGAGTGAGGTACAGTGTTTGGCGTAAAAAAAATAAGCCATATGCAATCAGATTAAGGCACGCTTACCCTAAAACACAAAAACACTCACAAAACTCAATTTTAAGCTCTTCACGTGGATGTAGGGGCCACGTGAATGAGTAGCAATAAATGAGTATTTTCCTTCACACTCTTTGAGGCTGTTTACGGTAGATTACTTCCACGCCAGGGATAGCTTCCGACTACACACACACCCTATATAGTAGATCCTTTACGTCAATTTAGAGTTCACGTTAAGGACGACTTTGGTGGGTACTGGGAGATTTCATCTGGTCATGCTGTTAATAAGTATTGCAATGTGACTGGAAGATGACTTCGGCTTCGCATTGTGCTTGAAGTTTCAGTGGTTACTTTGCATACCCTAGACGTAAATTCCTGCGGATTAGTTTTTTTATTTTTTTATTTTTTTATTTTGTTTCAAAGAAAATTATACACATACATTCATGTTTCAAATTTATTGTTAACTTTTCAAAACTACAAAGAGATGCACTTAAGCAACAAAAAACCAAATCGACGCCCAATCCAGGCCGAATTATTTTTCGGAGCAATTTTACATATTTCATCACCGCTCACGCGGCAGAAAAGAAATCATGATTATGCTTTTACACTTGTTATTTACGTAAATATCATTAACATATTGTAATGTTAATTATTAGCACATAGGCTTCAGTACAAAAATGTCTAAAACATTCTAAGCCCGGATCAAGTCCCCGAGATACGAGATGCAGATACAAGAAATGACAACAAAAAAGCTTTCTGTACAACTACTTTGGTATTAAGCTTGGTAACAGAACATTCCAAGGGAGCGAAAGATCAGGAGGGAATGGAGCTCGTCCCATAGTCCAGAAAAGGCATGTGAATTTCACACGCGGTTGGATTTTGAAGCAGACGAGCTCCACCCTCAACAAACAGAACTTAAAATTAGAAAGTTTTGCCCCGGTCGGACTTAGAATCACATGCACTTCTACCCACGGCGACCGTAAGGGCGTGTTTCAGGGTACGCTACGTCCACAGCCTAGAAAGAGAAGAAAAACAAAAAATATAACAGGAGTAAAAAAAGACAAAGAAGGTGATGTGTGTTTGTGTGTGTTTGAGCTTCTGTTTGTACCGTGCTGGTGAAATATGCGAGGGAAAAACGAATCCTTGAACTCTTATTTCGGCAGCCTCTCCTATGTCTTAAGTAAACCGCAAGCATTTGGGTACTACAATGAGCCATCTGAATTCTTTACCCACCGTGATACTGCATGATACGAAGTGAAAGAAGTACAACGAAACTCAAACGCAGCCTGAATAAAGGATGTCAGGTTTTCCTGTCGAATAAATTGGAGGAAGATATTTCGAATTTCCCGCCGGGTAGAACTATCGTTAAGCACCGACGTTTCGAAGGCTTAGCCTGCCATCGTCTTCAGGGTGAAGGGCATGAGAGAAATAGCAGACTTTATCCCTAGAAACGTTGGTGCTACCCGGTGATAAAAACGATATCTCTTCCTACAATATATTCGCCGGTAAAATCTGAGATCCGCGTCTACTCTGCGTTTGATTTTCATTGTACGTACTTCCTTCACCTCATGGTACACTAATTCCTTGGCAGGTATAAGATTCAAATGGCTCTTTGTGGTATACGAAATGCTTGCAGTTTACTCAAGAAAAGTGATATGGCTGCTGAAGTCAAAGTTGAAGAATTCATTTTTCAGCACGGTACCAACAGAAGGTGAAACAAACATCCTTAGCTTATAACTATCTGCAATGGTGCCAATCGGCTCAGGCGATGGTTGTATTCATAGTCAACCAAGCAACCATTAAGAGATCTGGCTCAACTAAAATAAGTAGGACCGGTTTTTGATGAAATAATGAAAAAAATACCTCGCAATTTCCGCAAAAATATATTAAATTACACAGCTGCTTTATATATTACGTCACATCTATAGGTTAATAATAAGTTGCAAAGTATATTTTTCATTACTGTTTCACTTGTGTATTCACGGGGTTTGGCTCTGTGTGTTAATAACTTCATGCTCTGCTGAAAATACTCTATGCATTAGTACAATTGAAAACTTTTAAATTTGGGTCCTCAAGATAGTAATGGGTGAAATGAAGAGTGGGCAAAATCAGTTATTTAAGTACATTCACTTCATCTATTGATGGACAAGCATAAAAAATTAGACTACGTGAGTGTCTTCATCCTCTAAAAATAGATGCAGGTTAGTAATATATGCAGGCATATGCTGCTCAAGCATTTTAAATGAAGCAATAGAAGCACATAGATTTTGAACGCGATTTTTGGACTTACATGAAAATCGCATGTACACCAGCTACACTACGTTCATCAATCGATATTAGATTGATCTAACCACCTCAGTTTGATATCGCCAAGTGAATGAGCAGGACAGATTGATATGAGAAGTGATCCGGGCTTTCTCAGCCAGTCTGAGATTTCAGACCGATTTGAGGAGACCGGGTTGTGTCTTCTTTTGGTTGCCGATGGAGAGCAAAATATCATCGACGTCATTCATGGTTTGGTTTAAGAAAGGAAGGGAGAGAATTTTGCAATGGTGGTAGATGAAAGAAGCGAATAAAGAAGAAAATAATACTGAAATGGAATAATAATGGAATAAAGTACCTTCTAGAAGTCCCGTTTCGGGGAATATGATTTAGTTAACTGTAAGTCAAGGACAAAGATTTTTCTGTGTTGCAAAAAGCCAGATTAAACCGGATTAAACAAGGCTTTCATGTTTCAATGCTAGTATAATGAAAATTTAGTATGGAGACTGATTTTATGATTATATTGAGCATGGCTAATCGTTTATCAGCACAGAAGAAAATATTGGGATTTAATTCGGTATTCAGTCAACGTTTAAAAGCCCGAAATTAAAAAAGAAAAAGTCGCAATAAATATGTAAATGCTATATCGCCAGATTATAAGTAAAATATGTTCTTATTTTATGGCTTTGGATGTAAGGCAACAGAGTTAACGTCGGGCTAAATACAAATAACGCGGCTGTTTGCCTTTTTCTGTCATGCCGTCGTCCACGCCAAATAACTACAAGCATGGTGGGTGGTTTGCTCCACTATGTTTTTCAAGTTCATTGGGGTAGACCGAGGAATTCATTGGTGGATGAGTTGGAAGAGACTCATTTGAGAGGAGGAATATTAGGGGTCTGAAGAACGAAAGAGCGTGCATGAACAAACTCGTGAATGTGGTAGAAGTAAGAGGTGTGCAAGTATGGGGCGCAATGGAGGAAATTATTGAAGAGGACTAGTTTCATTAGCCTACGGGCTCACGATAGTGAACATAAAAATAACAACGTAGCAGTTCCATAGAAAATAATGGCTGATATGGTGATATAATGAGACTTGCTGATTCAACAATTGATTTTTGCACAAAATTATTCTGGTTCTGCCCTAGAATGAAATAATGTCACCAATTTTCCCAAATGTGCTATTCGCATAGTACTAACCTCCTAATTTTACTGCAACTGGTGGCTAAGATGGAGGACTGACATCACGATTTCCTCTTAAATAGTCGATGTCTCCGGTAGGGAGATGGTTGAAGCGCTTGCGCGCAGGAAAACTAATCAGTGACTGTGTTTCGCAAGAATTAACGGAGTTACTTACCTAATTTACAGGAATTCAAAATATGCTTAGCCGATTCTATGAGTTTGTATGAATAATTCATAAATTAGGAGAGAGTGCACGTTGAAATTCAAAGGAAAGAGTGAAAAATTAAAATAGTTCCATAGGATTAACAGAATCCCCATAATGTGCCGTGCAAAAAGCATATATTATGCAGGAATTATCAACCGTCATCGTCTCAGGTTTAACTGATTGGAAATCTATCATATCATAATAATGAAAAATACTTTTCAATTCCACAGTTTAATTGCAAAAATCGACCTGCTTGGTAAAATAGACACATTTTCGCCTGAAGAAGGAGCACAGTTATGAAACCGGTCGTTTTTATTTATAATAAAACAGTGGAATTTTAAAGAATTTTTGATAATAACAGTCATTAAACACACGTGAAGGGAGTGGGGTGGAAAATTCCCCAGCTAATGTCTCGCTGTAATTTTTATGCAGATCACTGAACCTGAGAAATTAAGGCCTCAGGCATTTAAAGCCCATGCTGTAGTTGCCAAGGAAATTTCAATTTTTATAGCGGACATGGTGAAAACCTGGAAATTTATTTAAAGGAAAAATGAAGCTAAAAGGTATAATTTAAATGCAAGGGTCAAATATTTCATTCTTTCAGCCTTAGAACACTGAATATTTAAATCATTTATCTTAAGGGATAGTAATTCAAAATTGAAAATGAAGGAACCCCTGCACCGAATGCAGCGCTTTAAAGTTAACGGGGCTAAGGCAACTACTTGAAATTGTTATTAACTGTTTTTATTATTTTTTTTCGGTCTGTTCTATTCATGTTTAGCCATCCCATAGTGAAAATTGTAAAATACACGATAATATGTTAACAATTAGAGAATTTCGTCTGCATTAAATTATTTTTTGGTACGAATGAATGGTGAATATCTACAATGTCCACTATTTATTTCATTGTTCACGACAATGGTTTCAGGTGATGATGTTACTGTGCATTGCTGTGCAATAAATAAAGTGGAGACTGCAGTGTTCTAAATGTGCCTTTCATTCGTTCAATGACAGATTTTAATATAGTTTCACATGAGACTTTAAGTAAATGAAATTTCTGGAAGTTTCCTTCTAATGTCTTAAACTCTTCCACACTTGCTTACTGATATCATCCACTTCTCGTTGAAAGATTTCATATTATTTAATTTATAAATGCTTCGAGGGTACTACAAACTAGCCACGATATGCCTTACCTCTCTGCTTTACTTTTTGCACCTCTCCTGTGGCACCTGTAAATGTATATAATTGCGATAATTACACAGAGTATATTCCACAGATAATTCCACAGAGTATATCCACTGCAACCGGAAATCGAACCCAGATTCCTCAATTTCCCACCAAGTGCTTCAACCAGTTTAGCTACCGAGGAGTATTTCACCTTCATTGAAGTTTGAGTGCTCTCAAAAACTAGGTGTTCTTAATTACTGAGAATTTCATTAATATACAGCAATATTTTGCGCCATTAATGTTACTATTTGTACTCCATGTTTATTGCAACTACTGAAATTTAAAAATAAAATTAGAATATGGTCTCTATTATGGGTGGGAAAAATATCGCTTAAATTATCTTAAGGCACATATATCCATATGTCAATAACCGGGTACCAGGGTTCTCACCTCGTTTTTTTGTAAAAACCCTTTGTTTCAGTAAATTAAACTAATCCCCTAGATCGTCGCAATGTAATCTTATTAAAATTAAAACATACTTTCTTATTATGTCTTCATTTTAAAAATGAACTAAAACTAGCTTTGCTAAAAACAATAAAATAAATAAGCCCTTTTTATTCTACAGTTGACAGTTTCGAGCTTAATGATGTGGAAATAATTCATCGTAGCTTTGAAAGGTGAAATTCTGGCTCTGAAATGTCCAGTCAGTATTTTAATGATCTTTTTTCCTTCTAAATATCCTTCTAATTATGATCTTCAATAAGCTGAAATAGCCAATTATGCTGGTTAACAATATCCTATGTTAACTGTTCTCCTCTTACATGGATGTTAGCTGACGAGTTCAAAATTCTCAGAGACAAAAAGAGTACATTGTATGAGAATTCCTCAGATGGGCGCCCGGATATTGTACAACGTTGAAAATTACAGTTCTTATTTACCTTTTGAATTTAAATTGCACGAAATGTAATGGCTAACGAATATGAATTGGAAACGTGAATTACCTTTAGCATCTTCCTGGTCCTCCATTGAACTCCCGCAGGGCTCGCTCTCAGATGACAAGATCTCGCGTTCCAGACGTCTCTTTGTTTTCCTTGCCACCGCGCACTTGCGATTGATCATGTTGATGATTTCACCGTCCTTAGTGGGCAATGTTGCGTGAGACTTCACGAAGTCTGAAAGCACAATGATCCCCTTAAATGATCCCTCAACTCAGATTTTCACCCTGGAACGAGACGTTGGCCTCTATAACAGGGTTCTCACCATGAATGAACAACTTGAGTACCCGTGAACAGGCTATAGAGCGTTCCAACGTTACTATAGTTGACAGCATGAGTCTTATGTAGGGTGCTGTTGCCCGAGGGCTTCCTAACTGACGCTCAGTCCGCTTACCTCTAAGCCACGTAGGCAACACCGCATAAAAGTCAAGAAAGTTACTCTAAGGTGGCTTGAGAGGTAATCTTCGGTCATTATGCGCACATTTTAACCAAACAACCGTAAGTTACAATCGAATACAGTGATACCTTGACTTGCTAACTTAGTTTGCACTTTCCTGGGGCCCGTAACTAAACACGTTCACATCTCGACTTATATCTCGACCAATACCTAGTTTTAATATTCAACTCATGGGAAATCAATCAATCAATTTACTCCAAGACTCAGAAAATTTGGAAAAAAATTGAAATGCAATCGTCTTGCTGTAAATGTGAACCTTTGTTTTAAATTTATCACTTATATTGCTCCTCGCTTATACGGTGATACAATGCATGAGAAAATTATCGCATCACTTTTCGAATCTCGAGACTAAGCTCGTGTCTAGAAGCAAGAACGAAGTTTGAAAAAAGTTCGTATCTCGAAAAGTTAGAATTTCGAGTGGTTCGTAAGTCGAGGTACTATTGTACTTGGGAATACTATTGTACCTTGAATTCAGACCTAAGTTGGGAAAAACACGTGCTAAACATTTTTCGCGCTCCATGAAAGAAACTAAGATTTGTCAAACGAATACTAGGAGGGTTTTCCTATGAAAAGGCGAGAGTAATTTGCTACTTTGCCCTGGCTAGGTCACACATCGGATTGGCCAAGAGCATTTGAAACCATGCACGGAGAGATTAAATTCGCGAAGTAAATAAATTACAAAGGCAAGCCGCACGATTCGTTAAAAACTGCTACGAGGGAATAGAGACATGCTACACAGCTGATGCTACACAGGTTGGGAACGGTTAGAGACTTGGAGGCCACACGCTAGGCTTAGACTACTTGAAAATTTCGGATCAAGCTAGTTTCAGTAATGTATACCGAATGTAATTCTGACCCCGCGCTGTAACTCTAGAGCTGATAGACGAGACAACATAAGAGATACACTGCCGAACTGATTGATACAAAAATGCCTTCTTTCCACGCACTATTAGTAATTATAACAAAAAGAGCGTGAGGCTAACACAAGACTATACATCAACACATAATTCACTTCTGCACTCTCCCCAATCCTCTTCCCTATTCCCTCCCCTTCCATGGCTGTTGTCCTAACACCCCTTGCCACTAGCCTCGAGGAGGCTAGAAGGGTAGTATGTTGACGTGGTTATGCAGGGTGGCTTCTGATATCCAATTTTTAAATTCCCTAACTCTTATCTGATGGATTTACCAATTTCCCTGACCGATCGCTAAAAGGTCACCTATTATTGGAATATTTTGTTCCTGCTGAATTAAATGTTTGTAAAAACTCAGAAAATGTTAAAAGCTGAAATCAATACAACAAAAACTAAAAGTAGATCCTAATGAAAAAAATATATTAAACCTTAAAAAGTTAAAAAAACGCGAGGTGAAATTTTCCGAACAACATAGCCTCGGATTCCTTGTGATGAGCGTAATACATTGTGATCATGAATTTTAACACTACTAGGCAAATATCGCAATAAGGATATACAATAGGGATACATTGTACGACTGATTCACAACTAAATAACTAGGATTCACAACTAATAAGACTTACAACTGAATGTTCCACGAATTGATGGGGCTTATTCCATGCACGTCATGCAGTTTTAGTTGGTGAAAAGTCTTGGTGCTATAAAGGGTGGGAAATGCCGATAAACTTAATGGTAGAGAAATTACGAGTATTTCCTTTCCCAGTTTCTCCCTGACTGTTATGGTAATTCCCTGACTGATACGAGAATTCCCTGACTGTTACGAGAATTCCCTGACTTTTCGAGCAATTCAAAATTCCCTGATAATTCCAGGTTTTCTTGGTTTTTCCTGGCAATCTCCACCCTGTTACATGAGTTTCGCGCATTTCTCCTCCATAAGGGATGCAATCAGCGGGGTAAGTACGTGGAGGGACCAAGCCCCTCCACCACAAATATTTCGACGGGCGCTGAAAGTGCTCTCAAAAGGTTGCTGTAATATATCAAAAAGGGAGCGAAGAAGGCGCTATCATTTAATACGACTCGAAAGCTTAAAAGATAAAACCTCAATTCTGACTAAATTGAAAATAACAAATTTGATGATTTTAAAAATATTATTTTTGCTCCGAAAAAATTGTTAGAAAGGAAGGGGGCACCATATGGTTGCGGGGGCCAAAACGCTTCTTTCTTCAACCCTTTAATCCGCAACATTTTAATGCTGTTGGTTGTAATCAAAGGAAACGGGGCCGCTAATGGGTGTGCGAGTAAAAAATATCTACATGACCACTTATTTGGAAAATCTATGAAGATGTCACCCAAGAATAATTCTTGAAATCGAACACGGAGTAATGATATATACTCATTGATATGGGGGGGGGGGGTAGGAGTGAGGGAGAGTTTGAAGAGTATTGTGGGAGGGATGGGAATGCGTGGGTCGGATGGGGCAGGGAAAGGCGCTGGAAAAAATCAAGGACAGGTGGGTGGGTGGTGTGGTGGTGGTGGGTGTGTGGGAGGGGTGGTGGCGTTATTTGGGGATTGGAGAAAATCTGCAGAGAAACCCTCAAGTCGGCATTCGCCTGCCCACAGTTAATGAGGTTGGAGTGATTTTTCTCTATGCTCACATTCTGCGTGAAAACTTGCATACATGTTCTTGTTAATGATATCTACATGTAACGGTGAACATTATTGCAATTTATATTCTTGGTTTTGGGAAATTCAATGCTATTTTTAAACACGTAGCCTTATTGCAAATGAGATATAAGAGAGGTATTAATTCGTTGACGCACGTTCAGGATTTTTTCCGGAATCAGAGTAAACTGTTTGAAACACATTCAAATACGGGTTTCGCCTAAATATTAATTACCGTACCAAAAACGATGAATAGATAAAGTCGTAGCAGGCTTTTATTAAGGAAAAAAAATTATACCTGTATCATTTCCATTACTGCATTTTCCACGTCATGAACAGATGTACTCAAATTAAATGTGGTCCTACAGTTTTTCTATTTGAAACATTTTTAAAATGTGCACTCAATGACCCACGATTACCACTCTAGCCTCCTTGAACGTCACATCCGACGAATGGAGCATCGCTCTTGAAGTGGCCTCCACAAGACACTATAACAAGGATTGGTATTCCGCTGAAATATCTCCACCAACAAGGGAATATAATCTTTTCGAGTCTGAAATACATACAACTGGCATGCACATTTAAATGACCTGATAAATGTTATAGAGCACTTTGGTCCGTTTCCCATTTTCAATTATTTGTGATAAATATAAACGATAGCTAAGTATTTTACGCAAAACAATTTAATGCCGACCATGGTTTCAGTAATTCATTGTCAATATAAACGTTTATGATGAGTTGTCATAACTTTGCACTATTTTGACATCTTAACAAATATGTGGGCTCTTACGACTAGTTTAATCAGTAAAAGGTTATAAATTTAATAGCATGAAAGTCTACAAGAGGAGGTGCTAATTTTCACGCAACATTTAGTACAAAGTGATATCTTTGTTCTATCTATGTGTATCTATTCATCATACTCGTTAGGAAATTTTACAAAGTGATGCCTCAAATTACTCTTATCATCGTAATTAGTTCCTTGGTCGGTAGTAAACAATAATACTGAACAATTGTTTTTGTTACTCATGACTTGGATTCACAAAGTCATTGGTCATTGCCAACTAAGTGTAATTGATACAAAATTTAGTAATGTTACGAAAAATGTTTTCCCGTTGTACAATCTTTTATAAAAAGACCCTTCCAGTCAAAAACTCGTCTGATGTCGTTTCTTCAGAGTGTTAACGTTTTTATTTTCCTAAAAATACGAGTTCGTATGTCTTTCATGTTCCAATAAGTTGATGTGCATATTTTCTGTCCGTGCGTCTTTTAGGCTGGCAATAAGGTGAGAGGTGATAAAACGGCCATTGTTAGATAAATAAGTGGTAGGTACCTATGATCGACGAGAGGACACGTGGAGGAAGTCCTCGCCATGACCCGTGTCCGCACGCCGTCATAGCTGACAGCTCGTCTCCATACATATAGTCAAGGAGACCCCGGACGAGTTTTGAGCGGTTTCCATTTGCCATTTGGACAATAAGCCTTGTTATGTGCTCCGGCATTAAGACGCCTTTACCACGTTGAAGCTCCACCTAGAAATTGGGGAGAGATGATAATTTTCATTAGTTTACAAACCTTATTTCTAATTTTTAGGGCGTGACTTGGTGGAGGGCCATCTCAACATGGCTAATGGAAGCTTTGTATAGCTTTCTAAAATGTTCCTGGCGCTGGCCTACGTGGGAAGGAGGAAAGGTAGAATTGGAGGGGTTGAAGGAAGAGCATGAAGGGGTAGAGAGGGAGGCTACGAGAGAGAATGAGGCTACTATAGTAGGGAGCCAAACTAATTCGCGAAAAAAGCACGAGGTGCACACATGCAAGGCTAATAGGCAGATGGTTAAATTCACCCTTCGCTATGACTTTAGCAGGGACCTTATCTTGAGGTCTCATGGTGACGTGAGACGACATGGACGGTAGATTGTGGTTATTCAACCCAGCAGTGTATCGGCAGAAGTTACATAAGTTTTTGACCCTAAACTCTAAGCAACCCATGTCCCCGTTTCGAAAGGGATCGAAATTTCGCCTGCACATGTCCCAAAATCAACCCCAGCGCAGCGCCAGGAAGTTTTGTGAGAGCAGTACTTTTCCCCTATTATTATTTGTCCACCATAAAAGCGCAGTTGGTAGTTAGACATGCAGCCAGTCAGTAATCATCCATGGCGTGACAGACGAAGTTAAGATGGCGGCCTTTGTTTACGTCATATAGTCGTGACAAATCTATTTATTTTTATAACTTTAATTTCAAGATAAGTAGATTTTATTGGGCTTTGGTATTCAAAGTATTGTTAAGTGCTTCGGTATTCATAGTATTGTCAAGTCCAACGTAGCTAGTCGTATTTTTCCCGCCATTATAACGATGCTTTCATACTTTGATACGCAGAATATAGGGGTTGAAATGGAATTTTAATTCACAATCCTATTAAATTCCATATTAGTTTTCTATTTTGTTCGTTTCGTTCTCCTCTCTGATTACTTGATCAATTCAATATTATCACTCGATCTTGCGTGATTTTTGAAACCTGCGGTTTTATTATTTTTAGTTTCTAACGAAACTATATCCGGCAAGTCTACCATTGACATGGATAACTATAGCATTATGGGTTGTGTTTGCTGCCAGAATAACATTCTTTAGCGATGCTATCATTTAATGGCACCATGCTTTTGTTATGTTACCATAGAAACTGAGTAAAACTTGAGTTACTAATTAATATATGTATTAATATCAATAAAGGGAAGTAATAAGCAGCCTAGCACGGTACTATTTGCTGGGCAAGGAAAATCTGCGACGTTCAGCTACAAGCGCATGATGTGTGCTTCAAATAAAATTATTTCAATTGCTTCCTGTACCTTTTCGCGATTATTCTTCGCATCTAACGAAGGAGAGTGTGGGGGTTTTAAATCATCTTACGAAATATTTTATTTACTAGTTAGATTGCATTTCACGTTTATTATGATCATGATTGATTTGATGTCATTGAATCATGCTATAAAATTCATAAATTGTGGTACTCAATGCCAAATCCAGATGCCAGGGTATCACTTTATTACCCCAAAAGATATTGCTCCGATCATATGGCCTTTACTTTACAATTAATAAATCATATCGCACATTACAAACAACATTATTAAAATTCGAAATTTGTCTCATACAAAATACTTTTATTAAGTTATTACGCCCCAAAGAGGTTCATGAAAAATCTCAAATATTGGTTATTAATGGAAATTATGAGTTTTCAAGACCACCTGTCATCGTCTATGGCCTATCATATGTCCATAACTTACGTGACCAGTTATGGAACCAATGACGTTACTGGCAATGTTCAATGTTTTGGTTCGGAGAAATAAATGGAAGAGATATCATATATTATTTTAATTAATTCGATATACTGATCACTAACCCCATCGTCACTCGCATTGAATTGCATTATAACTGAGATAAACTAAGTAGAAGTCGAGAAGACTAATTAATAGAAATTTAATTTTGTGCTGTGATTTTACTTAATTTGCGATATTGTTTTCGGAATTATGTTTTTTATACTGTGCATTCAAGCAAACCAAGTGCTTTGTAGCTTATGCTGAATTAATTTAATTTGAAATTTATCTGTTATCATGCTGTACCTAGTGGAGAATAATTCAAATGTTCAGATCTTGAAATAGGCACCAACAGCTATAAGAAATAACACTACCACTGTTATATTCTTATGAAATCATAGCGCTATGAACCATTTAAATTCACTACCTCAACTAGGTTTATCTCCTAAATATAAAAAATTGCAGAGGAGCGATGAACTAATTCGTGATCAGCATCTTGAATTTGCGGACATTAGTGCCTTTTCATCCATTAAAATCTACCCAATATTGTTCAGAAGTGTTTCTGCAACGCACATTAAACCAATACATTGACCTCTTTATAAGTCATAACTGTATTGAATAAATGTGTTGTTTCTTCAATTCTTCATAAGTAACACGTGTATCGTACACATGAATTCATGCCATTAAGTCAACTAACGGTGCCTCCTGCAGTTAGTAAACATTTTTTTCTCGATTCACAAGTGCAATGACCACCAAAAATGCCTATTAAGAATTGTAATTTATTTTTTTGACAATGATATGCCTATGAATAAGCCTAATTGCTTCTAATAAAAACTGATTATCTCAGCTGGAGAAGATAAAGAAACAAAATATATTACCTTATGCCCAACGAAGTCGATATCATGTTCGTGTGTACGAATAGTCTGCAGTTCTTCCGTTGCCATTGCTGAAGGCATTAACCTCACTCTATTCTGTGCACGTGCTACAGGCGCTTTCATCACTGCAGGCGCTACTTCAAGCGCTGCACTCCCTTCCGGGACTTCCAGGACTGCAGGTGCTACAGGCGCTACAGGCACTGTTGGCACTTCCGGGGCTGCAGGCGCTACAGGCGCTACAGGAGCTACAGGCGCTGCAGGTGCTACAAGCGCTGCAGGAGCTACAGGCGCTGCAGCCGCTAGAGGCGCTGCAGGCGCTGCAGCCGCTAGAGGCGCTGCAGGCGCTACAAACGCTGCAGGCGCTACAGGCGCTGCAGGCGCTATTTGCGCCACAGAAGCTGCTAACACTTCCGGCAAAACCGCTGCTGCTGGCACTGGGACTACCTGAGGGCAAAAAACAGTATGGGGCGGAGTGTTATTGACCACCCTAATTAAATATATCATAGAAATTGATGCGGTATTGGTCCAAAATATATTGAATCAATGCTAGAGACTTTGGTATTGCATAGCATATATGGACAATATCACTATAACTAATAATATATTGAATAATACGAATAGATAAACGAACATTTCGTAAACAAATAGTTATGTGGGTCGCTCAATTTTAAAATTATGGTTTTAAGCGTTACGCATTAAATTTTTCTGTTAAATTAACGTGAAGATGATTTAAAAAATCGAAACTCTGGCAACTGGCAAACAGTTAATTTAATTCGGAGCAAACCCTTGAAAAAGTCCATGGTGGAATCATTTAATAAAGTCCGCTTCATAATGAAAATTAGAGCACAACTTGACAGCAAATCGCAACTTTATCTCAGGCTTCAATTGCCCACGTTTTCAAACCGGCAATGAGAATATCTGTCTATCCCTTAAGCTGACCAATGAGATTTTTTATTCTGTCAAGCTATTTACCCAAGAGTGATTCCAATTCCCTACGCCAAGATCCGGCTTTCATTTTGGAATTCTAAAAAATGCGGTCCATCTTGTAGCACCGACTGTGGTCGGGCGTGAGCCATCTCAACGAGAAGCAACTCCATTTTAAATAGTTTTTGCTGACCCCAGTTCCTCAATTTCTCATCACAGGCTCATGTCTGCACGCCGAAGTAGTGTGGTAGCAAAACATGGTGGTCGTTGTGCAAAACTTCAGTGGAATAGTCCGCTCCCTGCAAACTGGTTCCATACGGGGAATAAGGTGGTGTCTGCGTTTGATTACCAAGGTTCCTAAGGTCGCAAACTTTCACTACCAATATCAAAATGTTTAATCTGCTATTCATAGCATTTGAACAGCTCCATATGTCTCTTAATCTAACTGCTTAAATGGACTTCTCCGATGGGTTTCGAACAATTTTATAGTATTTTAATACATCTTTGAAAAGATCAAAAATATTGCCGTGGAACGCGCAGCTCATAGCTTCCCGCCCTCTTGATTTAAATTCAGTCACTCTAGCAGCGTTGTCTACTATGTATGTACTTTCCTCTCCCATCCGCTCTTTAGCCGACCCATTTTCCATAAGCTTCTACCATTCTCCTTTACGTCATACTTCGCGCAGATGAAGGCAACCATGTTTCGCTACCACTATAGCTTTTGCTCAACTTAAAGATTCTGGAGCAGAAATCTTGGGTCATTGATTGCACATTTTAATAATATTTTAAGTAAGTAAAAAATAATTCGGACGACATATCACGTAAGAGCATTGTTTATGCGTTGGAACTCGCCATATAGGCAGTCATGGAAATGAGACAATGAGACAATATTTTATATTTTTTATATGTAATGTCATGAATTTTCTGCTTGGTATTTGAAATTTAGACGAGATTATATGAAATATGTTGTTTTCTAGTATTGGACTTCGCTTGACACCTTGTCATTTGTTGGCAACAATTGTAATAATAAGAAATGTATTACTTCACGTTTGGAAGAAAATATGTACATTTGTAATCGAATTATAACGGAATATTTGAATGTACCATTAGACTACGTGTTAACGCTGCATTGAATTGACAAAAACCTAAATCGGTATGATGCAATTTTGTCACTTTTATACATAGATAGCACTGATGAGAACACTTATGCACATCTTCAAGCAAATCTGTACATGATCAGAAATTGCTCCAGCTACCTTAAGAAGTGAACATTTTTCGTGATTAGTCTAATTAACATTGCAATTTGAAAGGTGAACGCGAGAAATTTCGTGCGTTATGTATTCTAGATCTCACATGAAGATCTACAAGGTGCAAATTGCCTCAGTTGCATACCTATTTAAACAATCACCCAGCCGTTCAAGATATTAGGCTAGTATTCGACAACAATTATTTTCTGCGTAAAGGCCAGATTTGTGCATAATTTAAACATATATAAAAACGAGTCAGATCAATTCGTGGTCCATTCGTCCGTAGATCATTTCAAGGCGTCAATAACTATGTTTACACCCTCGCCTCGTAAGAACACGCATATTCCTTGTGCGTTATTTGTTTAATGGCTCAAGCTTACCTCCTGTGTGGGAGGCTTCCCATGTTGAATAACTACGGCGAGTTTCTCCAACGCTTCCAGAAAATCCGTATTTGCTGTAATTTAAAAGAAAAAACCATTAGAAACACTAATACAACGATCAAGTTTTACGAGTGGGGAAAAAACTCAGAGGCACATGCAAAGATGGGAAAGGTAAGAGCATATTGAAGCGCCATTGTATGGATAATCCCTTGATTTCAACGGGATTTAAGCCCAGATCTTCCATAAGGGACTATTCATAGAATATATTCCTCATGTTGTTGGCGCAGACCTTCATGACCAGGAGGGGAGATAGAAGTAGAGGGAGGGCGTGAAGGGATATGACGGAGGGGAAGAGAGGAAATAAGAGAGATTAAGGCACGGGAACCAAACTATTTGGCGAATAAGTCAAGAGGCACACACACGTAAGGCAAGTAGTTAAAACCACCCATCGCTATGGCTTTACCAGGGACCCTGTTTTGAGGCCGCATTGTGAGACGAGTCTAAATGTGACGGTAGATAGTAGTTTGTTATCCTATATCTCGAAGCTTTTGTGCTGGCAGTAATTAGAAAAATTTCTGATCCTTAACTCTAAGGTGGCTGGTCTAAAAAACCAAAGTGAACAGATTTTCTTAAAAATTTCCAAATATGTTCCTTTTTGGATAGTCTATGGAATATCGAAGATAAAATGGTGGATCATCGACATACTTTTTGCGATATTTTAGATTCTTTCAATATGGAGCCTTATGGCGCTCTCCACTCCAATAGGATAAATTACGCACTTTCTCCATTCCTACTGAACAGATTTTAACCAAAAACTGATATAATGTAGCTCAAATAAATTAAAATCTATTTAAAAAAATCATTTAATACTATCGGCTGAAATGTTTCATAAATACGATTCAAAAATATGCGTCCAATGCGACAACAATTAAAATGTGACAAATACGGTACTTCGACGGCCTTCGGATTCGGCATCCATAACAGACGACAATAGACGATCGAATCAACAAGCGGGGAGGCTAGTTGCCAGCTTTTGTTACCAAAATGGTAATAACACAGAGCTATCAAATTCGTTAGAATTATTGGTTGGAGTGAGGTTAACATCATGAAACTACAGCAATTGTTCTTGTTGTGGAATAATCCTGTCAAAGGTTTTAGTCGACACTTTTCTGCGATGTTTTGCTGATCTAAATGGGAAACCAAGGCCAGTGCAAGAAAAATATATTTTGTTGTACAAAGATGATTTCATGTAAGAATTTCCCCTTCTATTTTACATTATTTTGCTTCATTTAGAAGGGAAACACTCCGTTTATTTAATACCTAGTGCTTACATAGATACTTAATACTTATCTGTGATGTTTTGCTGATTTAAATGGCAAGCTAAGGCCAGTGCAAGACAAATATATTTTGTTGTACAAAGATGATTTCATGTAAGAATTTCCCCTTCTATTTTACATTATGTTACTTCATTTAGAAGGGAAACACTTGGTTAATTTAATACCTAGTGTTGAACGGAAAATAAAGTCCAAGATACTTTCCGTTGGTTTTTAGGAAGTAGTATGTCGCCTAGCTGCTTGTTGATACGATCGTCTTTTGACGTCTGTTATAGCTGCCGATGCAAGCGAGGAATCCATCCGTTTTCAAGATAAGTACCGTATTTGTCACATTTTAATTGTTGTCGAAGCGGTTTCGCCCACCCCTAGTATTGTTTAGAATGTGAAATAAGTGATAAATCCTAAATTTGGTGAACATCCGACATAAACTGACGATTCGATAAAACTCGACCATCACCGACCTAAACACTTTTCTTCCCCTTTTCGAAGCATTTTGAAAGTTCCGCAGCCCAATTCCAAAAATCGTACATTGGAAAGCACCAGAAACTTTTTCGTAAGCTATGAACCAAAGTTTATTTTCAAACGAACCTAAATAAGTTACCCCTCATGTATATGCGTCTTCCGTCAGTATGTTAAATTGCATATGAAAAGAGTTTAAAATTTTTAGAATGTCAAGTGATCCAAAACGGCATCTAAATTGTTTGAGATCGCCGCACTGTGTTGCTTCTCTGCTCTACAGATATTTCAGCGGCAATGATTAAATTAAACTCTGTAGCTCATTGTCTTTTGCTTAGAAAAAAAACGATTGATATCTTCAATTACTAAACTAGTAGATAAACTTCACCTAAAAATCCGTCGTAACACCGGAAGCAATAGCGTTCCACGACGGCATCTACCAAGTTACCAACGATGTGTTCTAATGCCGTGATTTTTTATAAGAAATATTTTCATAAAAAGCGTTTTTAATCCAAATTTGTTTCAAATGCTAAGTGTAAGAGTGGTAAGATGTTGGCTGCATCGTTTGGCCAAAACTTATTCTCATCGGCTAGGAAGACGGGGGCAGACTGCAGGCGTTCAAGATGTGGGTGTGGAGCAGGACGGAAAAAGTGCAGTGCACGGAAAGGAAGACCAACGAGGAAGTTCCCTGCGTGGTGGGTGAGAAAATGAATCTTAGAGATGAGACTAGGAAGAAGTGAAGTAGGTGGTTGGGGGAAGGCAATGAAGGGCGAAGGGTTGCTTAACGCTGTGATAGAGGGGAGGATGTTGGATAAGCAGGGAGGGGAAAGAAGGGAAATTGGCCTTAGGGATGGGATGAAGAAGGAAAGGACTTACGGTGAGATGAAGAAAGAAGCATTATTGATAGAGCCCTGCACTCGTAAAAATCTAGAACATTTTTACTCACTCCCAGTTACACTTATCTAAACCGGTATGTTATCTATCAATTAAGTAATATTCTGAGCATGCAGTATCTCATCTGTAATAAATGCGTTTTAACTAAATCACCTAAATTACGATTAATGGTCACTGAAGACAGTTTAGTTGTAAAATAAAAAAAATACGCATTATGCTGCACGCATTAATTTTCCGCGTTTTGCGTTGCGTTTTCATCCAGCCTTAGAAGTATAAGAGATTTGAAATGTTTTATTGATTATATGGTTACTTTCGACAGTTTATTTGTGTAGAACTCTGGTCTTCACACCCCTCTCATACTCTTTGCCGCACGCATTGCCGGCTATTCTCAGAAAATATTAAAATCAGGACCGGCCAAGCCTTGGTGAGGGAGATAGGCTCTCCAACTCAATAGCCTTAGCGTGGAGATGAAGTATCTGGCATAAACAAACAACGCCAACTTCTCGATGATGAAGGAGGACTTCCCCTGGTAATTTCCGTGTCATCAGCCTTTTTCAGCTCCAGACGTTTCACGATTTAGGTCTGAAAGCCAATGGGTGAGAAGTCGTGAGTCTCAGATGGTGAGATTAATTTGAGAAACAAAAATGAGCTTCTTCCCAGCGCTTCTCATGCTGTACTGAGCAAAAATTCCGGCTGACCGCTTAAAAGGGTCGATATTAACTATGAAAAACACGAAAATGCCACTCTACAAGCAAATTCATCTAAGGTAAGATGGATACCGCCAAATAAATTAGAGGTAATTTATAATTATTTTGGTTAATGGAATTGATATGCTCATGAATTAATACCTTCCTTTATGAGAATGGAAAGAAAAAAGGGTGAAATTCAGAACATGTTTAAGGAAAAAGCACAATAAAAAGCAATGTGAATTTCTGTTCCGCCTTGTCTCATGAAGGTGGTTGAAATTGAAAAGTTACTTAGACACATTAAAAGAGAACACCAAACTTGCTCTCCCGCAACAAGAGCAGACTATGGGAAACTGACGAAAAGTCTAAAAGGGAGTGACGCAGACTCTTGGGAAAACAGTACACGGATATGTTGAAGGCATTCGAGTGTTGAGGAGGATTGAGGAGAAGAATCGAGGAGGAGCGGTGGACGGAAAGGAAGGCAAACGAGGAAGTGTTTGGTGTGGTGGGTGAGGAGGGGGAGATTCTAAGGAGGCAAAGTGGGAGGTTGGAAGAGGTAATGGGTGGCAAAGGGATGCTGAAGGGTGTAAGAGAGGGGAGGATGTTGGGTTAGTGGGCATGGGAAAGGAAGGGAATAGGATTTATGGACGGGATGAAGGGAGGTAGGGCGTATACTGAGTTGAAAAAATGATTTGTGCAAGTAGATAAAGGTTTGAACTGTAAAAATCTATAGGATATGTACTCTTTTCCATTAAAGCCTACCTTAACCCGTAGATTACCCCTGGTAAATAATAATAAAGTAAGGAACTTAATCTTTTCAAGCATGTAGGCATGTTTTTGGTTGATATGGTAGTTTATATTTATTAAAAAAATCATGGAATACACTTGAAATGGTCAGCACTATACAAAATTAACGGAATTTGAGGTTCTGTAGGTAGAGTTTTAAGGGTTTCCTATTGCGAGAGCTGTGGCGTTTCTTTAGAAAACAATACAGTTCTGTCGTGTCAAGTAAAAATAGGCGTTTTAAAACTATTAATATTGCTGGCCAAAGTTTTGAGGCAAATAATATGAGAAATAAGGTATAAAAAACGTGTAACTACGATATTAATAGAGTTTTAGTGCATAATATCTCTTGAAATGTGAGACCCGGTCATATGAAGACAGGCCTATTTTTTTCCTCTCCCTTATGGATCCTAACTAATTTCTGTAGGACTGATTCTGATTAATGTCTTACTAATATTTCTAACTTTAAAAAAGGTAAGTACCATTGAATAAAGCGGTAAACAAGCAAATACCTCAAAATGTGGCTATCGTTGTTCGTTTTCTAGTGTAACTTAAAAGGTATAGGTCCGCGGTCTATCTTCCATATATCATCAAAGATATTTTGAACTTTCAATGACAAATAATTCATTCCTGTTTCTCGAAGGAATTTGAACATGGCTCGGAAGAAATTTACGAGAAGAGGTAAAAAAGCGAATATTTTCAATAAAGTGTAGTAAACATTTTTTAAGGCTGATTGGAAAAAAATGCCGGAGGAGTTTAGATACCATTGGGAAAAGAGCGTATTAAAATGTTTGATGAAGTCCATAGAGGTGTCCACCAGATTGATTGAGGAAGAGGTTGCAATGGGAAGAAAATAATGAGTAATTGGAATATGTGTCTCAACACTAGGAATTCAAGCGAAACTAAGATCTCTAGCGAGGTTTTGGGAAGCCGAGTATCTTTCGATATTGGCAAGATTATGAGACTACCTCGAGACAAGGGTGGATATGACTGTCGTAGTGATATTAAGGGGGCAGAACACAGAGCAAAAACTAAGTGGTTGAGAGTTACGTTTATTAACGTACATTTTGAACGCGGATGCTCTGAGTACACGGGAGCCCTTGGGGATTGCGGTCGGGTAGGCACTATGCTAGATTAACTATTTAGAGGTTTAAATAGGTTAATTTGCATTTATGAGTCGTTACAGCTGTAAAAGAAAAGAATGATACCCTAATAACATTATATAGAATAATATTTTTCCGAAAGTTACGAGAAGAAATAAAACCTACACCGCGATATATTCGTAATTATCAAGTCAGGAACCGTCGTTTTTCTATAAATGTCAAATAAATGTTTTTGTCTAAGATGTTTTCTTTAAATGTCAATTGAACACCTATAAAGTTGTTTTAACTGAGTTTACACAAGGGTCTGAAATCGAAATTTGCTGAAAAACGTGAAATATTAAATCTCCTACTATATTACGTACATAACGTTATTTTTAAATGCAGACTGAGAGTATCCAGAGGTGTTACTTGCCCCAATTACTTGCATTAATCTTCGAGTGAAAATGATGAAAAATATTCGTGACGATGTTTTTTTCCATACTTATAATCCTACCTTTGCACCTGACGAGTCTTTCCTCAACACCCACGGCGAAGATAAACTTCAATATGGCACAAAAAAGTATTTAGGTTAATTAGAAAGCACTCGTTACACTGAAAATTCTCTGGAGTATGCCTCGGTAGTATGTCACACATAACCCACAGAGAAAGTAACTGCCACAAGTAAATGATAACGCAGATAAGTTTCAAAACAGAGGACGTTACAAATCGCTGGATTATAATTATTAAAACTTCTGAACTTTTGAATACCACAAAAACACGCGAACTCTCTTCCAAGCGTCTGTAAACAACAGTTTCTATTTCCAGACTGAATATCCAGTGTCGAGGTTGCTAGCAATAGAATGGAAATATTTGGGCTTGCTCCATTTCTTTCCTCACTTTTAAGGGGATAAGCGCTAAGGCCCGATCCCCGGTGGTCTTTGACAAGCGCCTGTCTGAGAGGACGCGTTCTTCTCCGAGAGCTGACAGGTCAATAAAAACCATAGATTATTACGTGGGCTGGAGTGGGTGTTTCACAAAAAATGGATGAAAGGTTTTAAGGAGACTGGCCAAGAGCTAGGATAACTTAGAGGCATACAAAACGTGGCGTATAACGCTGCGTATTGTGTTCCTAAAAGCTATCCTAGTCTAACAAGGCCAACCTATCAAACAAGGTGTAGTGGATTTCCGCTACGAAGGTGATAAGGGAATTGAGTACATCAAATATGTATAATATTACGATGAAAGTGTAAAAACACGAGGCATTACAAAATGTGTGAAAAGTAAGGGTCACAATATATTTGTGAAAGGAACGTGTGCGGATCGAATGGACCAATTTTTCAGTCTCTCACATGCATGCGATTTACTTCGAAAGCTTTGCCTTTGAAAACTCTATATTCAAACCTTTCCTTGTTGATTACTTCAGTACACTCTGCATGTAAAACGTATTGTACGAAAATTTGCTGGGGACTGAAAATTACATGTTTTTTTCAGCAAATTTTGATTGCATATATCAAAAGAAGCCCAGAAAAACATTTAGGTGAAAAGCATTTCTTATTTAAAATGAAAGAATGCATTTTCTATTCAAGTAAGCAACTCTTAAAAAAATTCGTATCACTAAGTGAAATTGTGAAAATTTAATTATAATCGCATAAATTGTCAGTGGTAGCCAATAGAATGAAATTTAAAGGAACATAGAATGAAACCAAATTAGAGCATTTATGAATATTTCGGAAAACTGCAAATTGAAGTTAACTCACATATTACTTTAAAGCAAAATTCTGTCTAATAAACTTAAGTGGGTCTGTCGATCACTGAGATATATATATATACCTACTTCCTTCTAATTTTATAAATCACTTAAAACATTTTTATATTAGAAAAAAATACTCTGCTCTATTAATCCTATAGAATTATGAAAATAGCACGGTAAGTTGTCATAAGAAGTTTCCGGTGAATGTCAGAAATTTGAAAAAACTTCCGCATGTATTTTTCTGAACAAATACGTTTAACAATACAAAATATTCATGTAGGTAAGGTTTATAAATAATAACCACGACGAATTGCAAGTTATTTAAATACATCAATACTACACCATTTACATTTTATTGGTTGAGGAATAGCACATACCTTATTGGCGAAAATATAGACTAAAGAGCTCTTAACAATTTTCTCCACGTATTTAAAAAGCGCTATACATCTATTACTTAATGACGACTCGAATATAATCAACCACCAGTTTCCTTACCAATCGCGTCAGTCACGCTGTAAGGAATATAACTTTCAACCAGTTCTACTTCTTTCCGCAACAATGGTGACCACAGGAAGGTTTAATTTATTCCGCAACAGCAGCGCTCTTGGGCAGTCTAGTCATAATTTGAAATGCCTTTGTCTGGGGCAGATGACTTATAATGTGGCGAATTGTTGCCATTCTATATTTAATATAGTTCGTTGGTTTTATCAAGTCTCCCAGAATTTCACGCTCCCAGTATTTTTACTTAGGTTGCTATAAGTTATAAAGCTATGAGGAAACGTACCTATTTTTTGGAACCTCTTCAGATTCTTCTTGCTCGTGCGTTCGGCTCGCATCTCCATTTTGGCAATCTTCCGGTCCCGTCGGCGGCACCCCAGACATGCTACCTCCGATGTGGAAGAAGGAGACTCCGGTGAGTAACCACTCATTCTCGACGGGCTGCAACTGTGGGAAGTCAACAGCATTATTTACTTAAAACGTATCGTCCAATGGGGCGTTGTATGATTGAAGAGCTTGGTCAGAGATACACAGGGTCGTCAATATAGACCACAAGGGGTTGATGCGACAATGTGGGGGGGTCAATATGTGTCCGGAAATCGATGAAAAAAAGGTTATTTTAAAATCACATCCATGATGAATAGCTGAATTTTTTTTTAATAGCTCTTATGCCCCTGCGATCCCGATTAGCCGATTGGAGTTATCATCAGGTTTCTCAGGTGTCGAACTATCAGAAATTATCAGAAATACCCATGCCCTGGGCTGGGAAAAACCGACTTGTACCCACGACTTTTGGATTAGCTGGCGAGGACTTTACCCCGCCGCCACCTGCGCCAGCGTCACAGGTTGAATTGTGAGATATATTGCGTTAAATGTTACATTTCGACCTGTTATATATCGATATATCGATAATTAGACTACTATTAGACTACAAATTATATTTCACCCAATATTTTTCTCTAAGGTCCATCGTCATTAAACCCCCTTTTTGTTCCGTTTGCAAATGCTACTCATATAAATAGTAAATAGTGTAAAATAAACTGTCTTAAAAGTGACGAAGCTGAGAACCGAGTTGAGAATTTGCCGGATTTTCATGCTCTGCCTTTGTTATTAACGTGGCATCGCATTGGTCAATTTATGTATCTATAGTATCGTTACTATTTAAAAATTGAATATGCGTATTTTCGGCTTGGGAAGAAATCACACACAAAAGAGAGACAAAAGCCGACCAATCAGAAGACACTTGATGTTCTAAATAGAGTATAAAATTGTTGGCAGGTCCAACGTTGGCCATGGAAACCCAAATCAGGTGAAAACTTGATCCAAATTCTTTAAGGGGTAGCCGATAGAAAACGTTTGACTACCCCTGAGCTAGATGATTAGAGACAGGGTCAAATTATGCATTTTGCCGGCCCTTTAAAGAATTTTTAAGCATCCGTTTTTATGAATCTGCCAAATTATTGCACATATTTTAAATGAAACAATTTAATTATTATTGAATTTTATAATTTGTCAACGAGTACAATATAAAATACACGACATTGATTTTATTCAGACAAGAATTTAGGATCCAGTTTTTCAGATTCCAATATTGCTTTTAGAATGTAGGTAGTACATGTCAATCTAAGGATAAATTCTGAATTAAAACGATTATTTCAACCTAAAAATGCGTTGAAACCCATCTAGGTTCTAAATTTCCTCTAACAAGGTTATTGTATTTTTGAAACTTTCCATAGAGAGTGAAACAATAAAACAGTTGCGAGTTGAGGATTGTGGAAATTATCATTGCCATTTTATCAAATATATAATATTGGTTACAACTTGAAAATGTGAAAAAACAAATAGGAAGATATCCTTTAGAGGCCAAAAGCAGCATTTAATAATTGCAATAACCAAGCAGTATGTACAAATATATGAGTTGAGAACGTTTCTCAATAAACTGAGAAACTTGCATCATTGCAACTGAGAAATATCATTCAAGCACCGGATAAGGACTCGTTCATAGCTCTCTGTTTTGCGAGCATAAATTTTGCCATTTCTCAGCCAGAATAATTTGATTTTACATTATTTTTTTAGTTTTCTAGCATTGGAGTAAATCTCTCTGTTGCGAGCGGTTAAGTGGGAGTTATTATTATTATTATTTTTTTATTATTATAAATTACCACCGAAGCCTTTACATTGGGGTATTTTAACAATCAACAACGGACAAGCACAAACACCCATTTCCGCAGGATTCGAACCCGCAACCTTTGGGTTAGCAGGCGAGGACGTTACCCCGCCGCCACCGAGGCCGAGTTGACGTAAATCGTCAGGAAGTCAGTACAACCACGGTCCTTCGTTTCAAGGCTCCGCTTCACTCTCCGAGCGCTGAGAAATTCCTCTGCACTGCTGGATCTGAGGAAACAAACGATGACAGGAGGGGGTCTGGAGACACCGTCAGCAGCGTTAGACCTCAACCGATAGGCATAGTTAATATCTTGATGGACAACTTTGATTCCTACAGCTAGCCCAATTTGGCTATCAAGAGCACTCACTACTTCGCTTTCTTTGACCGGCAGGCCTTGAATTTCAACCGTGTTCTTTAGTGATTCTTGCTCGACAGCATTTAGGTGGTTTTCTAATGCACTTATGGACGATTTTTGACATACAATGTCAGATATGACATTTACATACCTAGTGCCCTGCAAGACACCTCAAGGGTGCGTGTCAGGGGTTGAGTTTTCATTTACGTGCACTAAATTAAATCCTAAAAAAATTGATGAAGCTACTGATAATAATTAATCAGCAAAACTGCATATACCTGTCAGGAGTTTATCATCCACCAACACGCATTTGCTACATTAGGCCAATGGTTTAGAAACTATGGGTATGAATGCATTTTGAACCTCCATAAATGCACAGAGATGCATGCGTTATACTGGGAGCAAGCGAGACAGGCTGTTATTACAGCTGAGCAAATTAATACAAAGCGTTACAGATTAAATCAAATAATATTTTGCACTACCTTCAAAAGTAATTACTAAGTCTTAATAGCAGCTATTACAGTATCTTATCCTTCACAGGATAAATGAAGTTTTAAACATGTTCATTCTATATTTCCCTAATTTTTCTAAATTCTAATCCACCGTGATATGCCGGTTAACTGGTGGTCTGATAGTGGTTCCCATCTTTGTTTTTGCGGCTTTTAACACTAATTAAATTTGTGCAACGACCTTATCATATCTTTCCGATCATCGCTATGCGCGTTTTCTCATACCCCGTCAAAAATTAGCTTATTGTTATCAGTTTATTCAATGTGCACTCTAGATATCAAGAAGAAAAGGTGCCGTAATTCTCATTAAAATTCAATAGCAAGTACCAGTCCTACTCATTTCCAGTAATGAGTAGGGATTTTCCTACTCATTACTGGAAATGTATTTGTCTGAGTTTCGTCGGTAAATTTATCCAAAACTTTTATTTAGCCAATTCTTTTTCTCACCCGTTCATCTACATCTGCACACAGCCATTTGCGTCGCTATGAGGGGTCGTGGCGGGGGGTGCTAGAACACAAATCATGTAGAAGGTAGGAGAGATGGGAAGATATTGGGAGAGAGAGGAGTGTGAGAAATGTTTTGTTAACACTAGCCAATGCGCAGACCTTACGGGGAAGGGTGGGTGGAAGGAGAAGGCGGCACAGGACGAGGCATGTGGTCAGTAAGCGAAGTGGGGGAGGCTAGGAAGTAGGGAGAGGATAGGCAACAGTGATGGGAGGGGGAGTCAGTGAGGAGGGCAGTCCTTTTCCCCCTTTTAACTTTACTGTGCATATATAAGAGAGAACTGTACATCACTAATTACCTGATGATCTCAACTGATGGATGAAACCGGTTGTCTATTAAAGTTATTATCTTCTACAAGGATTTTTTGAAGTTGAGCCTGATGCCATCGAATTCAAGGTTTTTTGAAATTTTTATCGCGTTTCCGGGAAGGGTTAGGAATCTTACAACTTTCTTCGATGCTTTAGATCAGGAAATGCACGACGGAGATTACAATCAATTACTCATCCAAAATATGTGGCGATTAACTATTCGATCTGTTACTAGATAGATGATATATGGTTACTTCGGCAAAATATTTCGAAGCACAGCAAAGCGAAGTAGGCAAGTATTTAGTCCACCTCCATTGCAGCTGAATATTACTCTAGCATACAAAACGGATATGGCTAACATTTTTATATCATTAATTACCATGTGAGAATACCAAAACTAGAAGGAAGAATTATTGCATCATATGAATATGACCGAATTTATTTCGCATTGGACTACTTCATCGTGAATAGCTATGTTTTCGAAACCAAAATACAAGAGCGATATGTGCTATGGTATCCTGGACGTAGCTGTAGTTCGGAGCATCTAATTACGTAAACAAATATCCAGAACTGACGTGACACAGGAAAGGCTTATTTCTTTCTGTGGGGGTTCAACAGGCAAGCATCAAATGAATGAAACCAAATACTATCCCTGTTTATCCATAAGAAACTCGGAGAACGTAAAGGCTTTGAGTTTAGTAACACAACCAGCTATGCGTATGTGGTAGTTTTTTGGGGACTGGGGTGAGGGAAGGGGTTCGCCGCGAGACCACTTGGTCTGAGAGCATTGACGCCTGGACCGACTCCCCTAATGCTTAGCCAGCTATGCCAGTTTCTTAGCACATTACAGTTCTCTTTTATATATGCACAGTAAAGGTAAAAGGGGGAATAGGACTCCCCTCCTCACTGACTCCCCCTCCTATCCCTGTTGCCTATCCTCTCCCTACTTCCTAGCCTCCCCCACTTGACTTACTGACCACATGCCTCGTCCTGAGCCACCTTCTCCTTCCACCCACCCTTCCCCATTCCAAATCCAGTCTTTATAGCTTCCCCCTCCCTCCTTTCCTTCTCTCAAGTTGAGAAGGAGTAAATATAACATTTACTGGGAATGTTTTATACCGGATTTAGCCTTAACTATATGATCCCCTGGAGCAGAAAAAGTATAGAGTAATTTTCTCAAAATCATATTGCATTGTGGCAACATAAAGTACAACGTTCTTTTGGACATGCCAGAAGCTTTTCTGGCGTAAAATTCAGAAATTATCCCTCATTTGGTCATGACCAACCATACAGACACTCCGTGCTCAAAGGTAGTAGGATATTATTATCGCCATCTTGAAACGTCTAGAGCAGGGGTTCTCAAAGGGCGTGCCGCGGCACACTAGTGTGCCGTGAAATTGTTGGACTGGAAGAGAGTTACTTGTACGATGGAGTGTGCCGCTATATTCAGTATGGCGAAACAGTGTGCCGCAAACGAAAAAAAGATTGAGAACCCCTTGTCTAGAGACTAATAGCCGCATGATTCTTTCATTTAAGTATTTTACCAGGTGATTAGTAGGTTCTTGGACAGTCCTCATCCTGCATTCCAATTTTTGAACATTGTCTAGCTTTCGCTACAAAGGATTTTTCGCCATTAGATCCCTCTTAAATCCCTTCTATCTTCTGCCTCCTCTTATTTCGTCCAGAACTCCTATTCTCTTCCTTCCTCTCCCACGCTTACCCAGTGTTCTCCCCTCTATCACCCTCTTAAGCAAGCCCTCTCCTCTCAAAACCTCCTCTATCCATCTCTTCTGCCTCCTCCGAACCTCTGCCACATGCTTCCCCTCCTCTCCAACCATATCTATTATCTCTGAAAAGCCTCATGTCTACACACATCCTCTCTTTGCAATGACTAAGTTTTCGACCCATACAGCGCCACACTCCATATTTGATTTTTCAGCCGCATGACAGGTATTTTAAGTTTGTAAGTGGTATTTAAACAATTTCAACCTTTTCAATTTTTTTAATGTGTCAGCTTTTCAAAAAGCTAATACCAAATGCTTTTGGGATGCACGATTACGATTGCGATTATCATAATAAGCGATTATTTGGTTTGTATAATCGAAAATTTTCAATCGATAACCAGAAGACCGATTATTTTCATTATCAATTATTATGGACGATTGTAAACCGACTATTATCTCTTTCATATCATTATTATTATTAAATAAATATGCAATCGGGTGACAACCTTCAAATGGTAGTTTTTCTGCATATGATGCAGCACATAGGACATGTATATTGGGCTTAGGTGTTAAAGAAGCCTCTGGAGTATCCATAGGAATTTTACCACACATTCCTCCTCCGTCGCTGACCCCGCTCCCCGCCCCTAATGACGTGGCAGCGCGCACGGGAGGGGAAAATGGTGTAGACTGGTCGTGCAAGGAAGCCAAGGTCCGTGTACTTCGCTCCTAACACCACATAAAGCTGCCATTTCGTTTTAAGTCCCATCGGTGGGCATCAAAGAAAAGCAATTTCTAATTAAAGGAGTAATATAAAGTAACAATTCAGGGCTAAAGTCGTGGAAACGTCCCATGACAGAGGTAAAATAGCAGATGTTGCATTTCTCCACGAGAAATAAGAGTATTTCACGACTACTTTCAACTTACAACGTTATTAGCAAGTGATCACTCAAATAATCAACTATTTTCCAATAATTGCACATTCCTAATATGCTTGCTCCTGAAAGAATAATATCATAAATTATTGTTGGAAGGAGAGGGAATTCATGGAATCTTACGAAACCTTGCTTGAGGGGGGAGTCAAAAAGTGGTCACAAATGCCATGAAATGCCAATTTCATGAAAAATTAATTTTCATTTATCATGAAAATTTACGTCTCTGGGAATCGTCTACAAAAAGGCCTACGTCGCGAATGTGTTAAGTAATGGTTGAATTGCTCCTTATCAAGAATGGAAATGATAAAGGCGCCAGGATAGCCGGACCACCCCCTGACGAACGAAAGTCCGCACCCCATCTCATCACCATCATTCGTTTCCACGGCCGGAATTCGATTGAGCTAAAGAACAAGGAATGATTGTGAGGGATGTAGTAAACAAATGAGACTCGGCGTACTTTCGCAGGGAAAAGAACTTCTTCGGGACCGAGTGCACGAACTAATGAACTTCCCTGTCTTGAGATAAAGCATTCGGCCCATCACGCGCAGCAATGGTCACCTCTCACTCCTCTCAAAAAGGCATAAACAGACCTCCCACGCTGCGTTGCCTTATCTGCAGCTCGAGATGTGTAGCCCCGAAATGGACGCATCACGTGTAACTTCACGATATTTAGTCAGCCTTAAAACTATCTGAGCATAACGAATGAGGTAATCTCGGGTTATCCGCAGATTGATATGAGTTTATATAATCATAATTATGATCCCATTCCCTTTAGGGATCCCCCTGCTTGGTACGGTCGGTCAGGAAAGGAAGCATCTGAAGGATTTTAGGAGGAGGCAGTGATTGTGGTTCCAAGAGATAATGAAAGCGGAGGGTTCCTGAAGGCTGTGACAGAGGGGAATATAATTGGAGGACAGGGAAGAGGATAGAAGAGACTAGGCTGCTGGCACTTGAGATGTGCATGCCAAGGAAAATTGAGTATATGGGGTTGATGGAAAAGAAAACAAACGAGGAAGTGATTGACATTGTAGGTAAAGAGAGGGAAATCCTGGAGGAGATTTAGTGGAGGAAAAGTAGGTGTTTGGAAGAGGTAATGTCGAGAGAAGGGGTGCTGGATGCCATGGTGGAGTGGAGGATATTGTGTAGACGGTGAAGAGGAATGAATAGAATAGGTTGCAGGCGTTTGAGATGTGTGTATGGAGGATAGTAGAGAAAATTCGGTGGACGGAAAGAAAAACAAACGAGGAAAAACTTTGCGTGAATGGTGAGGAAAAGAAACGTCTAGGGATTTATTGAGGAGGCAGAGTACTTGTTTTTAAGAGGTAATGAGTAACGAAAGGTTGCTGAGGATCGTGATGGAGGGGAGGATGTTGGATGGACGGGGAAGAGAAAGGAAGAGAATAGGCTAAAGGCGCTTGAGATGAGCGTGTAAAGAGCATGGAGTAAGCGCGGAAGATGGAAAAGACAAGAAACGAAAAAGTGCTTTGCATGAAGGGTGAAGAGAGAACACGTTCAAAGGAGATTAGGAGGAGTGTAGGGCAGGAGGTTTGAAGAGGTAATTAGAAGCGAAGGGACACTGATGGCCGTAATGCATGGGAAGATGTTGGTAAGACGGGGAAGAGGAATTAGGATAATAGACTGCAGGCGTTTGAGGAGAATAGAGTAATTGGTGGACGAAAAGATAAAAACGAGAGAGTACTTGGTTTGGTGGGTAAGGATAGTATCTGATGTAGGAGTTTAGAAAATGGCAGAGTTGGCATTTGGAAAAGGTAACGAGGAACAAAGGGTAGCTGAAGGCCGTGATGAAGGGGAGAACGTTGGGTACACCGGGAAGGGGGAGGATGAGAAAAGACTGTAGACATTCGAGATGTGACTGTGAATGAAAAGCGAGAAAGTGCAGTGGAAGAAAAGGAAGGCAACTGAGGAAGTTCTTGGTATGGTGGAGGAGGAGTAAAATTCTGAAGGAGATTAGAAGGAGGAATAGTAGGTGGCTGGAAAAGGTAATGACGAACGAAGGGTCGCTGAGTGCTGTGACAGAGGGGAGGTTTGCGGGGTCACGGGGAACGGAAGGAAGAGAATAGGTTTCTTGTGATCGAGATTCGAGTGTTGAGGAGAATGAAGAAAGTAAAGTTAGGCAATCAAAGGAGAAAGTGCTCGGTAAGGTGGGTTAGGAGAGGAAACGTCTGGATAAGATTCGGAGGAGGCAAAGTATATAATCAACTTTTACCAAAAGTGAGGCACAGATGTGTGTCATAGTTTTCATCACACGATGCTATAGCATCAACCTATCGTATTCCTTACGTCCGGAACAAATATTACCACTAGCCATGACACATTTCTTCCCGGCTTTGTCTCGTCTTCCTCAAGGAATTTCCCCTCAACAATCCGTCAAGGTGCTTCTTAAGCCTAGTTGGTAGGTGTAACTACTATTGTCTGAGCTTTTGTGCCCATGCATTGTCGGGGACAGGTTGCATTCGTCAGATTTCCATCTAATTACAGTGACGCATTAGAAGAAGAAACGAAAAAATAAGGGATATACGCAACCGAACTGATAGATGCAAACATTCCTTCTTTCCATGCACTATTAGTGATATTAACAAAAATAGTTTGACACTAAGATAAAACGAGTCGCTCACTTGCATTTCAGCTCTGTCCTCTCCCCCCTTTTTCCTTATTCCATTCCTTCAATGGCTGGTGTCTTAACACTCGCTCCCACAAGCCTCAGCGGCGGCTAGCTGGGTTATAAGTCAATTTAGATTAATTAACCGTTCCCTTTTATAGACCATTTACTTAATTAGTTTCTACAGCCTTCTACCATTTCCAAAAAAAAACTTCATTAAAAAATCGAATTTATTCCGTTTTTTTTTGAGAGGAGATAAAAAATATTAACTGAAAAGCACAAGAATATTGTTTGGTATTTAATCTTCTTAACTGGTCATCATTTTTATAGCATTTTTGCTTTCTATTTTTACTGTTGCACTCGATCGAAGAATTTATTCATTCCATTCTGCGTGAACATGAGATAAGCATTATGGAACCAGCGAAAGTTTTTCAAACATTATATTTAATCTGATCCCTTATCCTGTAGACAAACATCCCACTTAAAACTCATTTAAACGACAATGACAACTATCCGTGGATGAAATCGTTAACAGGAAGAGAGATATCACTAGGCCAGTTCTTTTGCAGATGAAAAGCCTCTTCCAGCTTTCCTGTCAGCGGAAGAAAAGCAATGCAGTTCACAGAAATTAATATTGTTTATTGAAAGACTTACTGCAAGTGCAGGATATTTATATTTTTCCCGTGAACCCAAATAAGAAACTCTTCTTGGAAAGGAAGAAACAAATTCTCCGTGTTTGTATTTGTTTCCTGCCGGAGGTTACAATGCACATTTACTCTACGCTTGAAAAATAATTGTGGCAATACGTGCTCAAAGTATGAGTTGTCAATGTATTGGACGCTCGTCTTATCTCTAGTATGTATTATCGCGAACAAGGTCTTTTGCAATCTGAAGACATCGCGGAACTAGGTGCAACTGGCAAAGGTAGTAGTAAAGCTAAACTTGTTGCTAAAGAAATGACTATTCCGTATTTATATTTTATATTCTATCACAATCAAATTTAAGGAACGAGGACTACTGCGTAAAGAAAATGTTCTTTGGAGTCCACAAGTAGATACAGAGCATAAATATAAAAATTACTTTTGCCTGAAAATGCATAACAATTTTGAAATTTAGCAAAAAATGAATGCCGTTTG
Organism: Pyrrhosoma nymphula; assembly: GCA_963573305.1. NCBI lineage: Eukaryota > Metazoa > Arthropoda > Insecta > Odonata > Coenagrionidae > Pyrrhosoma > Pyrrhosoma nymphula. The sequence continues at coordinate 94,013,647 of OY754332.1, read as the reverse complement.
TTTCATTACCGTTAATGTTATAACACCTTTGTTGGTTGGGAGAGAATATGCATCTTTTATCGACATATACAGAATAAATACCATGCAAATAACTAAAAGAGAGCATGGAAGGAGGTGAATTATCACCAAAACATGCACTACATTAATGCTAAAAAATTAATAAGACATTTTTTGTGGTTAACGCGTGTCAGTAGATGAGTCATACAAATACTTTCATGGGAATATGTTGACATTTTGGAAGACAAAGCATGAATGCCGACAGGCTTTGCCGTGAACTTCTGGAAAAATAAGTAGATTACAAAAAAGCATTACAAATACGGCGATTGAAAGAATCACACTAACAGCCGAACAGCAATGAGGATCCCTTACTACGCGTACCGTCTCTATTATCACTGAGGTCCGTTTTGGTGGGAACTGGTGGTTCGCTTGACCGAGAATCCTAGACAAAAAATCCGTCCATTTCCTGTGCGTAACCCTTTCGCTTTCGAGCGCGAATCTGTTCAAGGGCACGGCCATGTGTTCCGTAGAGACTCCACAGGAGGGCCAGGGATGGGGGCATGGAAGGGAACACGCTACGCTACAACCGGCATCCGCAAGACAAAAAATCGCCTGACGTGGCAATTAAAAATGCAGAAAATGAACGTCATTCTCCACTCCCCATCGAGGAACCGGAGAAAGAGACCCACCAACAAGGGTATTCCTACGATTTGAATTAAACTAAGTTCTCAATGTTAACAATGGAAACGTAAAATCACTGGCACAATAGCATTCCTTCTACAACTCGCGAAGACATAATAAAAAAAGAGCGTGAAATATGTATCGGGAATGTTCGGAATGGGACAAATTCCTTCATTTATTGCATAAATGGTACCCCCGGCCGGTCAATCTAAATGTTTCGGGTTTGAATCCCACCTCGATCGTGTATGTCACCTCCTCATCGTTCTAAAATGAAGTTTTTAAGGAGAAAGGTACGATAAAAACCCGGATTCAGGGAAGATAGAAACGCAAATCTAATACGAAGAGTCAAAAACCAACGTAAGGAAATTCGCCATGAAAAGGTTCGACTAAGATTATTCAAAAAACCATTATCATAGAAATCGCCATCTAATTGGAATTAAAAACCTACTTGTAGTATTCTCTACTTTCTTCCGGGATAGCTTTCGATCTATTGGGTGATTTCGAATATTCTACAACTTGAAAACGGCTGAATAGTAGAAAATCGGTTTGGGAAAGAATATTCTACGAAACATTAAGCAGTTTTTTTCAATTTCCAGCTTTTGAGAGTACTCTCAGTTCCCTAATAAACCATTAATCATAATCGCTTTCTAAAAATTATACGAAGCCTATAGATCGGAGAATGTTCTAATTGACAATGGGAGACCACGTACACGAACAACGTTTGAAAGCAAGTATATTTTAGATGATACATGACAATAGGTGCGTCACAACCCCCACGAAGTTATTTTGAATTGAACTTATTTTCGCTGCAATAATTAATTCTGTCAGTGACGTACTCGGTCATTAGACATTAGTCAGCGTCATTAGGAATTAAATACCTACAAAAACAATTCATGTATTCCTCGAACCCTATTGGTTAGTGTCAACTCCTTTGAATATTTAGAAAGACCGCAGCTACCTCATGCTAAATATATTTATCGAAATTAGTTAAGATAGTTCAAAATGTAAGCAAATAAATGTTGCGAGAAACTGAGGTGACACGGCGGTGAATTAACTATCACATAAAAGAAAACATGCTTTCGGATATGAACAAGGTTACGGATATAATAGTCTATGAACAAGGTTTTCACCTAATGCACTACAAGGATAGGTCCTGACTTCAATTCCTTGTATCGTTAAAGCTACAAGATCCACAAACTGGACAACAAATACTCAACTTCAATATTATTTCTACCTGTGTGCGTTTATACATTTCGTTGGAATATGTTCGCAAAACATTTATGTGTTCAAAGTCAGGTGGTCAATGGAATTAGCAAATATAACTTTCGAAAAGTCTATAATTCAGTATAGACAGCAGAAGTTTCATTTTAAAGTAAGATAATAAACCCATTCTCATAAAAAAACATATCTAATCTACCTATAAAGCATAATATATCTTCTTTTTACACGATTGTTACTGTCAAAACATCACTATCGAAAAATATAAAACATTAAGAAATAAGTGTCACTTAACTGGAATCAATTACAGCTGACCCAACTGTGGATTACAACCAGTAGCAATAATTAAGCATTCTAATAGTTAAATACTATTTCTTGGATCTCTAACGGTGATATTAATACATGTAAAAAGAAATTTTAAATAAAATATAAACAATTTAAAAAGTACACGCAGGGACCGAAGTGAAATTTCGGCATGTTCTCAAGTCTTCACTTGTCGTTACAAACAAATTATTCTCACGAATTATTTACGCTCAGAAAATTGCATTTAAAACGGAGAAAAGGATATATATATAAGCAAAGTGAGAGTTACATAAGCCATCGAACTCACGGTTTGAAATTAAATTTCATCCATTGTTCTCTCGCTTTGCAACAAACTACTACTAGGCACTTTATTCACTAATCAAAGAAGACTGTCACATAAAGAACACACAATCATCCAAAACATGATAATCTAAAACGCAGCACTAAGTTTTCACTTCTTTGTGCCTAAACTCAGCTGTCACTCTTGATTTCATCTGCCTTCTGGATCTTATGCTATCGAGGTTCATGCAGAACAGGTAATCGAATGCACAACTTTGAGGATACAGGTGACAGCTCATCATCTCTTGTAATTTAATTTGAAAACTATTCTATCCCTTGTTCATAGATTCCATTATATTACACTTTAATTACATTTAATGTGACTATGAAAACATAGGTGCATGAATATTTGTTTATTTGTATAGAGAAACGACTGTGAAATCAATTGAGGCGATCTCGATGACGCTCATCTAATTAAAATCATCACGCGACCGTGTAATTAAACAATTTTTAAACGAAAATTGCGGGAGCGTTCGCGCACAAGACTACAACAAAGACTAATTAAATGCTAAGGTTTCAACGCATAACATTTAAAAATTACTAAACACCCGGCTTTGAATGCGGATATACGCTAGGCACAAACAAAAATTTAGCAAACCACAGAGCCTAAGCAATCCTAACCTGATAAATCAATGCTTTTATGAACAAAAAGTACATGGAATATGAATAAAAAAAAAGTTTACTTACTTGGAAAATTTGTGAATTGAGTCTCCAAGCGCAGACCTTGCTGATGAACTGTCGAACGACGAGTCGCCTCTGACGGAACCAGATTACGCTTTTAAACGATATCCTTGAGCCTCGCGACGGTGGTGAAAGGGATCACTTGTTGATCTCCTCCGCGGAGTGTAGTCCCACTGATTTTGAACTGAAAACAGAGTGACTTCTTAAGCATCCCGTGCTATTCGCATGACAAAATTATCGGATTGAAAAATATTTAGTCATGGTGACGATATAAACGATATCCACGAAGAAATGGAACACCTTTAAATGCAGGATAGGTCCTGACTTCAACTCCTTGTATCGTTAAAGCTACAAGATCCACAAACTGGACAACAAATACTCAACTTCAATATTATTTCTACCTGTGTGCGTTTATACATTTCGTTGGAAAATGTTCGCAACACATTTTTCTTTTCAAAGTCAGGTGGTCAATGGAATTAGCAAATATAACTTTCGAAAAGTCTATAATTCAGTATAGACAGTAGAAGTTTCATTTTAAAGTAAGATAATAAACCCATTCTCATAAAAAAACATATCTAATCTCCCTATAAAGCATAATTTATCTTCTTTTTACACGATTGTTACTGTCAAATCATCACTATCGAAAAATATAAAACATTAAGAAATAAGTGTCACTTAACTGGAATCATTTACAGATGACCCAACTTTGGATTACAACCAGTAGCAATAATTAAGCATTCTAATAGTTAAATACTATTTCTTGGATCTCTAACGGTGATATCAATACATGTAAAAAGAAATTTTAAATAAAATATAAACAATTTAAAAAGTACACGCAGGGACCGAAGTGAAATTTCGGCATGTTCTCAAGTCTTCACTTGTCGTTACAAACAAATTATTCTCACGAATTATTTACGCACAGAAAATTGCATTTAAAACGGAGAAAAGGATATATATATGAGCAAAGTGAGAGCTACATAAGCCATCGAACTCACGGTTTGAAATTAAATTTCATCCATTGTTCTCTCGCGTTGCAACAAACTACTACTAGGCACTTTATTCACTAATCAAAGAAGACTGTCACATAAGCACACATAATCATCCAAAACATGATAATCTAAAACGCAGCACTAATTTTTCACTTCTTTGTGCCTAAACTCAGCTGTCACTCTTGATTTCATCTGCCTTTTGGATCTTATGCTATCGAGGTTCATGCAGAACAGGTAATCGAATGCACAACTTTCAGGATACAGGTGACAGCTCATCATCTCTTGTAATTTAATTTGAAAACTATTCTATCCCTTGTTCATAGATTCCATTATATAATTCACTTTAATTACATTTAATGTGACTATGAAAACATAGGTGCATGAATATTTGTTTGTTTGCATAGAGAAACGACTGTGAAACCAATTGAGGCGATCTCGATGACGCTCATCTAATTAAAATCATCACGCGACCGTGTAATTAAACCATTTTTAAACGAAAATTGCGGGAGCGTTCGCGCACAAGACTACAACAAAGACTAATTAAATGCTAAGGTTTCAACGCATAACATTTAAAAATTACTAAACACCCGGCTTTGAATGCGGATATACGCTAGGCACAAACAAAAATTTAGCAAACCACAGAGCCTAAGCAATCCTAACCTGATTAATCAACGATTTTATGAACAAAAAGTACATGGAATATGAATAAAAAAAAGTGTACTTACTTGGAAAATTTGTGACTTGAGCCACCAAGCGCAGACCTTGCTGATGAACTGTCGAACGACGAGTCGCCTCTGACGGAACCAGATTACGCTGCTAAACGATATCCTTGAGCCTCGCGACGGTGGTGAAAGGGATCACTTGTTGATCTCCTCCGCGGAGTGTAGTCCCACTGATTTTGAACTGAAAACAGAGTGACTTCTTAAGCATCCCGTGCTATTCGCATGACAAAATTATCGGATTGATAAATATTTAGTCATGGTGTCGATATAAACGATATCCACGAAGAAATGGAACACCTTTAAATGCAGGATAGGTCCTGACTTCAACTCCTTGTATCGTTAAAGCTACAAGATCCACAAACTGGACAACAAATACTCAACTTCAATATTATTTCTACCTGTGTGCGTTTATACATTTCGTTGGAATATGTTCGCAACACATTTTTGTTTTCAAAGTCAGGTGGTCAATGGAATTAGCAAATATAACTTTCGAAAAGTCTATAATTCAGTATAGACAGTAGAAGTTTCATTTTAAAGTAAGATAATAAACCCATTCTCATAAAAAACATATCTAATCTCCCTATAAAGCATAATATATCTTCTTTTTACACGATTGTTACTGTCAGAACATCACTATCGAAAAATATAAAACATTAAGAAATAAGTGTCACTTAACTGGAATCAATTACAGCTGACCCAACTGTGGATTACAACCAGTAGCAATAATTAAGCATTCTAATAGTTAAATACTATTTCTTGGATCTCTAACGGTGATATCAATACATGTAAAAAGAAATTTTAAATAAAATATAAACAATTTAAAAAGTACACGCAGGGACCGAAGTGAAATTTCGGCATGTTCTCAAGTCTTCACTTGTCGTTACAAACAAATTATTCTCACGAATTATTTAGGCTCAGAAAATTGCATTTAAAACGGTGAAAAGGATATATATATATGAGCAAAGTGAGAGCTACATAAGCCATCGAACTCACGGTTTGAAATTAAATTTCATCCATTGTTCTCTCGCGTTGCAACAAACTACTACTAGGCACTTTATTCACTAATCAAAGAAGACTGTCACATAAGCACACACAATCATCCAAAACATGATAATCTATAACGCAGCACTAATTTTTCACTTCTTTGTGCCTAAACTCAGCTGTCACTCTTGATTTCATCTGCCTTTTGGATCTTATGCTATCGAGGTTCATGCAGAACAGATAATCGAATGCACAACTTTCAGGATACAGGTGACAGCTCATCATCTCTTGTAATTTAATTTGAAAACTATTCTATCCCTTGTTCATAGATTCCATTATATTACACTTTAATTACATTTAATGTGACTATGAAAACATAGGTGCATGAATATTTGTTTGTTTGCATAGAGAAACGACTGTGAAATCAATTGAGGCGATCTCGATGACGCTCATCTAATTAAAATAATCACGCGACCGTGTAATTAAACAATTTTTAAACGAAAATTGCGGGAGCGTTCGCGCACGAGACTAAAACAAAGACTAATTAAATGCTAAGGTTTCAACGCATAACATTTAAAAATTACTAAACACCCGGCTTTGAATGCGGATATACGCTAGGCACAAACAAAAATTTAGCAAACCACAGAGCCTAAGCAATCCTAACCTGATAAATCAACGATTTTATGAACAAAAAGTACATGGAATATGAATAAAAAAAAGTGTACTTACTTGGAAAATTTGTGACTTGAGCCACCAAGCGCACACCTTGCTGATGAACTGTCGAACGACGAGTCGCCTCTGACGGAACCAGATTATTCTGCTAAACGATATCCTTGAGCCTCGCGACGGTGGTGAAAGGGATCACTTGTTGATCTCCTCCGCGGAGTGTAGTCCCACTGATTTTGAACTGAAAACAGAGTGACTTCTTAAGCATCCCGTGCTATTCGCATGACAAAATTATCGGATTGATAAATATTTAGTCATGGTGTCGATATAATCGATATCCACGAAGAAATGGAACACCTTTAAATGCAGGATAGGTCCTGACTTCAACTCCTTGTATCGTTAAAGCTACAAGATCCACAAACTGGACAACAAATACTCAACTTCAAAAATATTTCTACCTGTGTGCGTTTATACATTTCGTTGGAATATGTTCGCAACACATTTTTCTTTTCAAAGTCAGGTGGTCAATGGAATTAGCAAATATAACTTTTGAAAAGTCTATAATTCAGTATAGACAGTAGAAGTTTCATTTTAAAGTAAGATAATAATCCCATTCTCATAAAAAAACATATCTAATCTCCCTATAAAGCATAATATATCTTCTTTTTACACGATTGTTACTGTCAAAACATCACTATCGAAAAATATAAAACATTAAGAAATAAGTGTCACTTAACTGGAATCAATTACAGCTGACCCAACTTTGGATTACAACCAGTAGCATTAAATTAAGCATTCTAATAGTTAAATACTATTTCTTGGATCTCTAACGGTGATATTAATACATGTAAAAAGAAATTTTAAATAAAATATAAACAATTTAAAAAGTACACGCAGGGACCGAAGTGAAATTTCGGCATGTTCTCAAGTCTTCACTTGTCGTTACAAACAAATTATTCTCACGAATTATTTAGGCTCAGAAAATTGCATTTAAAACGGTGAAAAGGATATATATATATGAGCAAAGTGAGAGCTACATAAGCCATCGAACTCACGGTTTGAAATTAAATTTCATCCATTGTTCTCTCGCGTTGCAACAAACTACTACTAGGCACTTTATTCACTAATCAAAGAAGACTGTCACATAAGCACACACAATCATCCAAAACATGATAATCTAAAACGCAGCACTAATTTTTCACTTCTTTGTGCCTAAACTCAGCTGTCACTCTTGATTTCATCTGCCTTTTGGATCTTATGCTATCGAGGTTCATGCAGAACAGATAATCGAATGCACAACTTTCAGGATACAGGTGACAGCTCATCATCTCTTGTAATTTAATTTGAAAACTATTCTATCCCTTGTTCATAGATTCCATTATATTACACTTTAATTACATTTAATGTGACTATGAAAACATAGGTGCATGAATATTTGTTTGTTTGCATAGAGAAACGACTGTGAAATCAATTGAGGCGATCTCGATGACGCTCATCTAATTAAAATAATCACGCGACCGTGTAATTAAACAATTTTTAAACGAAAATTGCGGGAGCGTTCGCGCACGAGACTACAACAAAGACTAATTAAATGCTAAGGTTTCAACGCATAACATTTAAAAATTACTAAACACCCGGCTTTGAATGCGGATATACGCTAGGCACAAACAAAAATTTAGCAAACCACAGAGCCTAAGCAATCCTAACCTGATAAATCAACGATTTTATGAACAAAAAGTACATGGAATATGAATAAAAAAAAGTGTACTTACTTGGAAAATTTGTGACTTGAGCCACCAAGCGCAGACCTTGCTGATGAACTGTCGAACGACGAGTCGCCTCTGACGGAACCAGATTATTCTGCTAAACGATATCCTTGAGCCTCGCGACGGTGGTGAAAGGGATCACTTGTTGATCTCCTCCGCGGAGTGTAGTCCCACTGATTTTGAACTGAAAACAGAGTGACTTCTTAAGCATCCCGTGCTATTCGCATGACAAAATTATCGGATTGATAAATATTTAGTCATGGTGTCGATATAATCGATATCCACGAAGAAATGGAACACCTTTAAATGCAGGATAGGTCCTGACTTCAACTCCTTGTATCGTTAAAGCTACAAGATCCACAAACTGGACAACAAATACTCAACTTCAATAATATTTCTACCTGTGTGCGTTTATACATTTCGTTGGAATATGTTCGCAACACATTTTTCTTTTCAAAGTCAGGTGGTCAATGGAATTAGCAAATATAACTTTCGAAAAGTCTATAATTCAGTATAGACAGTAGAAGTTTCATTTTAAAGTAAGATAATAAACCCATTCTCATAAAAAACATATCTAATCTCCCTATAAAGCATAATATATCTTCTTTTTACACGATTGTTACTGTCAAAACATCACTATCGAAAAATATAAAACATTAAGAAATAAGTGTCACTTAACTGGAATCAATTACAGCTGACCCAACTTTGGATTACAACCAGTAGCAATAATTAAGCATTCTAATAGTTAAATACTATTTCTTGGATCTCTAACGGTGATATTAATACATGTAAAAAGAAATTTTAAATAAAATATAAACAATTTAAAAAGTACACGCAGGGACCGAAGTGAAATTTCGGCATGTTCTCAAGTCTTCACTTGTCGTTACAAACAAATTATTCTCACGAATTATTTACGCTCAGAAAATTGCATTTAAAACGGAGAAAAGGATATATATATGAGCAAAGTGAGAGCTACATAAGCCATCGAACTCACGGTTTGAAATTAAATTTCATCCATTGTTCTCTCGCGTTGCAATAAACTACTACTAGGCACTTTATTCACTAATCAAAGAAGACTGTCACATAAAGCACACACAATCATCCAAAACATGATAATCTAAAACGCAGCAATAATTTTTCACTTCTTTGTGCCTAAAATCAGCTGTCACTCTTGATTTCATCTGCCTTCTGGATCTTATGCTATCGAGGTTCATGCAGAACAGGTAATCGAATGCACAACTTTCAGGATACAGGTGACAGCTCATCATCTCTTGTAATTTAATTTGAAAACTATTCTATCCCTTGTTCATAGATTCCATTATATTACACTTTAATTACATTTAATGTGACTATGAAAACATAGGTGCATGAATATTTGTTTTTTTGCATAGAGAAACGACTGTGAAATCAATTGAGGCGATCTCGATGACGCTCATCTAATTAAAATAATCACGCGACCGTGTAATTAAACAATTTTTAAACGAAAATTGCGGGAGCGTTCGCGCACGAGACTACAACAAAGACTAATTAAATGCTAAGGTTTCAACGCATAACATTTAAAAATTACTAAACACCCGGCTTTGAATGCGGATATACGCTAGGCACAAACAAAAATTTAGCAAACCACAGAGCCTAAGCAATCCTAACCTGATAAATCAATGATTTTATGAACAAAAAGTACATGGAATATGAATAAAAAAAAGTGTACTTACTTGGAAAATTTGTGACTTGAGCCACCAAGCGCAGACCTTGCTGATGAACTGTCGAACGACGAGTCGCCTCTGACGGAACCAGATTATTCTGCTAAACGATATCCTTGAGCCTCGCGACGGTGGTGAAAGGGATCACTTGTTGATCTCCTCCGCGGAGTGTAGTCCCACTGATTTTGAACTGAAAACAGAGTGACTTCTTAAGCATCCCGTGCGATTCGCATGACAAAATTATCGGATTGATAAATATTTAGTCATGGTGTCGATATAAACGATATCCACGAAGAAATGGAACACCTTTAAATGCAGGATAGGTCCTGACTTCAACTCCTTGTATCGTTAAAGCTACAAGATCCACAAACTGGACAACAAAAACTCAACTTCAATATTATTTCTACCTGTGTGCGTTTATTCATTTCGTTGGAATATGTTCGCAACACATTTTTCTTTTCAAAGTCAGGTGGTCAATGGAATTAGCAAATATAACTTTCGAAAAGTCTATAATTCAGTATAGACAGTAGAAGTTTTATTTTAAAGTAAGATAATAAACCCATTCTCATAAAAAAAACATATCTAATCTCCCTATAAAGCATAATTTATCTTCTTTTTACACGATTGTTACTGTCAAATCATCACTATCGAAAAATATAAAACATTAAGAAATAAGTGTCACTTAACTGGAATCATTTACAGATGACCCAACTTTGGATTACAACCAGTAGCAATAATTAAGCATTCTAATAGTTAAATACTATTTCTTGGATCTCTAACGGTGATATTAATACATGTAAAAAGAAATTTTAAATAAAGTAGGAACAATTTAAAAAGTACACGCAGGGACCGAAGTGAAATTTCGGCATGTTCTCAAGTCTTCACTTGTCGTTACAAACAAATTATTCTCACGAATTATTTACGCTCAGAAAATTGCATTTAAAACGGTGAAAAGGATATATATATGAGCAAAGTGAGAGCTACATAAGCCATCGAACTCACGGTTTGAAATTAAATTTCATCCATTGTTCTCTCGCGTTGCAACAAACTACTACTAGGCACTTTATTCACTAATCAAAGAAGACTGTCACATAAGCACACACAATCATCCAAAACATAATAATCTAAAACGCAGCACTAATTTTTCACTTCTTTGTGCCTAAACTCAGCTGTCACTCTTGATTTCATCTGCCTTTTGGATCTTATGCTATCGAGGTTCATGCAGAACAGATAATCGAATGCACAACTTTCAGGATACAGGTGACAGCTCATCATCTCTTGTAATTTAATTTGAAAAATATTCTATCCCTTGTTCATAGATTCCATTATATTACACTTTAATTACATTTAATGTTACTATGAAAACATAGGTGCATGAATATTTGTTTGTTTGCATAGAGAAACGACTGTGAAATCAATTGAGGCGATCTCGATGACGCTCATCTAATTAAAATCATCACGCGACCGTGTAATTAAAAAATTTTTAAACGAAAATTGCGGGAGCGTTCGCGCACGAGACTACAACAAAGACTAATTAAATGCTAAGGTTTCAACGCATAACATTTAAAATTTACTAAACACCCGGCTTTGAATGCGGATATACGCTAGGCACAAACAAAAATTTAGCAAACCACAGAGCCTAAGCAATCCTAACCTGATAAATCAACGATTTTATGAACAAAAAGTACATGGAATATGAATAAAAAAAAGTGTACTTACTTGGAAAATTTGTGACTTGAGCCACCAAGCGCAGACCTTGATGATGAACTGTCGAATGACGAGCCGCCTCTGACAGAACCAGATTATATTTCTAAACGATATCCTTGAGCCTCGCGACGGTGGTGAAAGGGATCACTTGTTGGTCTCCTCCGCGGAGTGTAGTCCCACTGATTTTGAACTGAAAACAGAGTGACTTCTTAAGCATCCCGTGCTATTCGCATGACAAATTTATCGGATTGATAAATATTTAGTCATGGTGTCGATATAAACGATATCCACGAAGAAATGGAACACCTTTAAATGCAGGAGGTGTGGAAGATGTTGAAGTCGACAGTTGGTCGTTGCGGACAGTGTTGCCAACTCTGGCGAAAGTTCGCTAAATCTGGATTTACTTGGGTAATTACCTGACCATAACTTTATCCAAATAGCGAGGGGTGATTTTTCAAGAATTTATTAGTTTTTATAGGGAAAAAGCTGCTAATTCGCGGCGGCGAAAAAGAGCACTTGTTATTCTCTTCTGCGGTAGGGAGTCCCGCGGTTTTCAAAATGACAACGGAACGACTTCTTACGCATCCCACGCCAATTACATGACAAAGTTACCGGTTGGGTAAATATTAGGTCTTGGTGTCGATATCAATGATATCCACGTAGAAATGGAACCTCTTAGATGTTCAGGTGGCTTGAAAAATTATGAAGTCTGCGAGGTGGTTGCGGTCAGTGTTGTCAATTGGGGTTATTTGTCACAAAATCTGGAGTTTTTTTAATTTCTGGCGACAAGATTATTAAAATAGCGATGGTGACTTTTATGGCGAATTTTAGGTGCTTACCACAAAATCTTTGGTGGATTTATTATTAGATAACTCTACTATTACGTCCTTGTGGTCCATCAAGTGCCACTGAAAGGGAGATTCTCATGGGCATTTCTTCGACGAGGAAATTAAGAAAATTATCGCAATATAAACTCTTGGAATAAAAGTTACGAAATTTAAGATAGTGCACAATAGTTTAATTGATACTTTATTCTAAGAAATATTCCAAGGTTTCGGGGTAGACTAAGCTGCTCCTATCAACTCCCTGAGATCATTTTGCATAGTTGGAACTCCCCCCTGTATATTCAGGATTCTTTACTGACTCACCTCGGGATTTACAGTCAACAGCTGTTGTGGAAGTACAGGAGCCCAAAGATGCAGAAAAGAAAGATGATTTTTGTCTGAACGGTTATGCAAATGAATTATTCAATATATTCATTCAACATAAGATATAATTTAGAAGTATTAATTTTTGTTTAATTTTTTGTCGTAATGTTTAAGTTAACATATTTTGCAATAAAGTGACTTTCCAGTGACTTTAGAGTAGGTTTTTATTGAATCCAGTGAGATATGAGCTGGACTCACCGGTAACGTATTGGAATCATTTTAAAAATTAAGAGATCACGACAAGAGACGGCACCGGTTCTTATGCCGGCAGTAACGGATTATTGAAATCCAAATACCAATCCCTTAATGGGTATAATGTATAGAGTGCTTTAGTTGTAGCAATCTGTCCGCTTCGTGGAGCAATTTGCTGCAGACATCTGGGTACTTTTCCTTTGGCGAATTCTAATGCTGTCACCAGGTATTTCTCCACCCTTATCTTATTTTCAATATATTCTTTCCAATTATAACGTATCTTTCTGTCCTCAATGGCGCAAATAGTCTCGTTGGCAAGTCATATCCCCAAATAATGTATCAATTTATTGGCATAAAAGAACGAGGACGTAATATGACGCTCCTTTAAATGCGCTAAAATTGACTGTGTCGTTCAGTAAGCGAATTGGCGTAGTGGTCTGCGTGAGGGTTCAAGTTGACACGGCTTGCAGAAGGTCAGTGGGTCGATACCAGTGTGTGGCAAATTTTTTTTTCGTAACAATTTTCTTTAATTTTGTTACCAGTTTTCGGCAGACATGGGTATAAGCATGTACCCGCGTTACTGAATAAAATTTAGAAAGGTATATATTTTAAGTGAAGTGACTGGAGCTTGAGGAATGACTTGGGTGTCTTAACTCTTCTTCGTTAGATTGGGATTAATTATTACGTAAGACGTTTTGGACTCTTCTTACATTGGGTTACGTAGGAGGGTTGGGGGTCCTAAGTCAATTAACGTATGATTTTATTTACTCGTCAGATCATATTTTGTCATGTTTTTCACAGTTGCCGGACAAAAGATATTTGTTTGCAATTAGGACGTTTTTGGGGGAGAGGAGTCTGGCCTTTCCTAAATTCCTTTACGTACAGGGGTGACAAAGGCCGGGGTCATTTAACGTAAGACTTTTGTTTGTCGTATTCTTGGTCCATAAAACGCTCTTTTTCACTCGATAATGTGTGCTAAAATTGGCGTGAGTCTCACGAGCCGAGAATCAAGCCATGCGTGGGAGTTTGCGTTACCATCGAAGGTATCCATCTCTCTACTTTCACCACAGGCTGCTTTGCTATGGGTGCGCTATCCATCGTTCAATCCTTTCATGATATTCAACGGTGAATGATTTAAGGCCGTTTGAGCGAGATATCATTTTTCATGGAATTAAATTACTTTGACCTAATTTTAGAGAAAAGGATCTCAAATTTCCAAAGACACCAAAATATCAGCCGTTTAACGCGCAATTTTTCGAGATAGTTGTCAAAAAAATATCAGCCTTTATCCATGGGATATGGTACGCAGATGAACTTCAGAGAGACTAGGTGAAAAGTGAGGAGTTTCAAACGAATAGATCTTGTCAGAAATTTAACAGTGTTATAATGTTTTCTCAATTATTAAAAAAATTAATCAACTACTCCCGCAGTAATTTTAGCATAATCCCAAAATAATCTTCTGTTTTGAAGGGGTTCGGAGGGCCTTTCTAGCAGCTTTCTCCATATTGCTAGGTGAAAAGTGAGGAGTTTCAAACGAATAGATCTTGTCAGAAATTTAACAGTGTTATAATGTTTTCTCAATTATTTAAAAAATTAATCAACTACTCACCGCAGTAATTTTAGCATAATCCCAAAATAATCTTCTGTTTTGAAGGGGTTCGGAGGGCCTTTCTAGCAGCTTTCTCCATATTGCTAGGTGAAAAGTGAGGAGTTTCAAACGAATAGATCTTGTCAGAAATTTAACAGTGTTATAATGTTTTCTCAATTATTTAAAAAATTAATCAACTACTCACCGCAGTAATTTTAGCATAATCCCAAAATAATCTTCTCTTTTGAAGGGGTTCGGAGGGCCTTTCTAGCAGCCTTCTCCATATTGCCCGATCTTGCGTATATTTTCTCTCCACTCCGCTTTCCTTCATGTTCCTCACACAATTTCTCCATGTTATTTGGTGTCTACCTATGATCATTTGACCTGGTAGAAACATGGTCATTATTCTCTTACCCACGCATGTACGCCGTTCGCATTGTACTCTCTTTTCCCAACGCATTGTACTCTCTTTTGATTTTATCCCTGTTGGTGCGATTTGCAAGCTTCCTCTAATATTATCGTTTAATAATAATAATAATAATAATATATATATATATATATATATTCTGTATCCTTCATTCTGTGAGAAAGGCAGCTCGGCTGTCGAAATATCAGAACGTATAGGGTGTGAGTGTTCTTCTTTTTTGTGTTTCTATATTTATTTCCGCCCCACCTGTGGCAAAGTTTATTTTTATTTAAATTATCGCGTGTGTGATTTTCCACGAACTCGTATATATATATATATATATATATATAACACTTCACGCACTATACACATCCATCCGAAATTAAGAAATGACTGAGAATCTCTCAGTTCATTTAATTCGTACTTTTTACAACCGTTTAGTTCTCAAGGCAAATTTCGGATGTGGTCTCTATTATGACTGGAAAAAAAACTTGCTCAAGCAATCATAAGTTAGAGGTTTCTCAAGAAAACGTTGTTTTCTCTTTCCAAGGACTGTCTCAAACGGGTGGTGACGTAATTTACGATCCTATTGCCGGTTTTTCGACTTCGAGTGCAATATGGAAGAAACACGAGACGTGCTATGGAGCATCGGAACCATGAACAGATAACAACATGACGGAAATGTGAAATGTGTGACGGTTGTTTATTTGGGAAGGCGAGCTACAACCGTGGTCATTTGGGCCTGGTGAGTGGGTGGCCCTAGTGGGAGACTGAGAAAAGTGGTTATTTTTGGAATGGGGGAAGAATGAAGGGAATCCCGGCATCAGATGTTAATGAAAGACACCGAAAAGGGTCACGTTTTATCGTCCGATCCGACGGATGAAAGTGCTCACTAAATGAGAGCGAAGTGAAGATTGGGGTTCCGCCGAAAGTTTGATGTTACTGTCGGGATTCAAACCTGTACCTTCGGCGAAGGACCGCTGTAATGTTGCCACCTCAACAGCTATATTTTACTTAGAGTTGATCTCCTTGATTTCAGACCTAGCATGTGGGACACACAAACGAAACATTTGTTGCACTGCATTAAAGAAACTGGATTTATAAAGCGAATAATAGGTAGGTTATGCGATAAAAAAGTGAAAGATAGATGCCAATTTGATATGGTTATGCCACACATGGTTGAGCCATACGCTGTGAGGCTTTGGGATCCTGCACAGTAGATTTTAGTTCGTGAAGTAAATTAAATACAAAGGAAAGTAGTACGTTTCGTCATAAACTGCTAGGAGCCAAAAGAAGGTGTAACTCAGCTGATGAAAGGATTACTTCTGTAGCCGTTAGGAACTCGTAGGCTACACGCTAGGTTTAGATTACTAGAAAAATTTAAATCAGGTGGGTTTCATTAAGATAGTGAGAATTCAATTTGTATCTTACACTATGTTTCTAGAACTGATGGACGTGACAGAATAAGGGAGAGACAGTTCCAATCTGTTAGGTACAAGCATTCCTATTTTCCACGCACCATTTGTGATTATAACGAAACCGTGAAACATTAACATAAGATGCATCGTTAACACACAATTGAACTCTGTCCTCACCCTCTTCCTTTTCCCTATTCTCTCCTCTTCCATGGGTAGTGCCCTGCCACACGCCTCTGCGGTGTCTCACCGCGGTGGGGGAGTATGAAAATCCCCCTTTGCCGCCTGAATTAAGTGAGGAGTTCCATGATTTCATAATAATCACAGTAAGTGAAAGAGGAGCAGAGAATAAAAGTTTAGGCATCAAGGAATTGATGTCTGAAATATTTATGAAGAAGTAGGTAGATATCAAATTTTACTTGAACAAAATCAACGCAATTTTACCGGTTTTATCGCGTTGGCGCTACTCATAAACCAATTAAAAGTAATTTTTCGTTCAAAATTATAACAAGTTAGGTAATTTAAGTAGGGTATAATATTTATAATCTTCCTAAGTTTTTTTTTACTTATTATTGCTTTCCCTATATACTTGTATTATTATATTTCGTTATGTTAACTGGGTAGAATGAGGCATCAATTTCCCACTTCCCCCTTACAGTGGTTGGACAGGAACTACCATGCCCTGGGTGATGTAAATTCCATCCAGGCGGGGTTTGAACCATTCGAGTTGGGAGTCCACCCCACTGCCGCCGAGGTCGGCAATTTTGCACACGTTACAATACAAGTTATGTTCCTTGTTACTTTTGATCCATTGGTGCATTATTGTACATTTTTACGCCATATCAATTCAAATTCCTAAAGTATAATAATCTTTTTTATCGTAATATTGAATTGAATTATTAGGTGAGTGGTTTTAAGCGAAGTTAATCATGAACATTCCGAACACAGTGTTACATTTTTCATTGCCTTGGCTTTAAAAGCTCATTGATGTTCACTTATCATGATTGTTATTATTTTCCCCGATAATTACAGGGGATCTGGTTGAGCTATAGTACCGGTTTCCCATCCCGGAGACCCAGACTTGATTTCCGGTGTGATTGGGGCTGGAGACTTCACAGGAATTCCGATCTCTACTTGTATGTTACATGGAGAGCATTTCGAGTTTGCCACTCCGTCGGTCGGATGATTCGACTGTAAATCCTTGGCGTTTTTTCATTAAGAGATGAATATTGCGAGGCTTGAATTCTCTCCACTTTTCCTCCATTTCCCCAAACATGTTTCCCGTCCAATTTTCCGACCAACGATCTTTATAATATTGTGGAATGCTGTCGTCCCAAACCCTCCGTCTAGTTGTTTAATAAATCCTAGTCTCTCAAGGTAGCTTAAGCAAGATATCTCTTCTCATAAAATTTGATGAATTTGGTATCATTTAAAAGAAAAAGATCTCACGTTTCCAATGATAGCAAATATCAGCAAACATTTATATTTTTTAATACATTTGCCAATAAATACCATCTATTTAAATGGGAAAATGGTACGGGTACGCTCTCCAGAGGCTCTATATTTAGAGAATGAGAAGTATTTAACGCATAGATTTACTCAGAAATTTAACAGTATGCAGTTTGCATGCTTTCTCTACTACTTTCAAAATAATCCAATTACTCTCAGCAGCAATTTTGTCGGAACCACAAAAAAATCTTCGACTCTGACGGAGTTTTCAGCATATGGTGCGTAAAAAATGAACCAAGAGAAAATCTTATTATATTTAGTTATTTAATGAGAATTTTAGAAATTTAAAACAAAGTTTTTGCGTCAGCAATGTAACAATATTTACTTCATGCTTCTCACGGTTGCTGAAATGTAAAAAAAAATTGAACACGGTCTCTGTTCCATGACTATGGCTATGTAGAAATATAGCTCAAACTACCAGTAATCGGAAATGCTTTCGAATAAAATGGGACGCGGAAGCGAATCGCTTTGCGGATTGTACTTTAAGGAATGCGTGAGGATATTTTTGCCCCAGTGACATTACAGGGTGGGGCGGATGAGGAAAAGGGAGGCGGGGGTGAGACGCCCCGGGTCGTGGTCTTCTGTTGGTCCAAGAGGGTGTCTGCTCCCATAAGTCACGCTCTCACCCGATTGTTAGTGACGCCTATTTAAAGTGCAACCAGCCATGACGCTCGCTCATTCGCAACGAAAAGAAATCATGCCTACCGTCCGTGAAAAAAGTAAAGTCCATCGAGTTTAAGAAGCTATATCTCCAAGTTGATTAAACCGATTTTATTGAAATAAAATGCATCCGATAGCGCATTTGTTTCTGCATTCATTAGTTTGCGCATAGATTTTTATTCCCTCTGCAGCTAAACTATAAGGAGTCAGTGGCTTATTTCTTCGAAAAAAAGCCACAGTTTTTCGCGCTTAAAAATCGCTGGTCCAAAATTAACTAATTCTCATTCATCAGTTTTGATTATATGAATTTGGGATTCAGATATATGGAAAATAAGAATTTTTTAACATTTAAACTGTAGAGAACTTGTTTACAAACAAGAATTTACACGAGATATGGACAACATTGTAGACCTCTGCTTACTTCGAAACAAGTGACTTGATTGAAATTTGAATTTCACTTTTGTCACCGTAAGGGTGACAGGAGTACAAAATTTGCGCAATAAAGTTTATAAAAAATACCAATATCATAAAATGTTTTAGTAAATCTTTTGTGCTTGCTCATATTTGAGGATTTTAACCAAACATTAAGGGGAATATATGAATCACAGAATCTTGGTCATAAGTTCAGCTATATAATACATATTAATATACAAGTATGTGCGAGAAACATTTATTTGGAGTTTATAATTAAATTGGCCACAAAACGGATAGTAAATACGGTTATGATGTATGTTATGGGTATGTTTTTAATATTGATGGAATTGATAGATTTTCGTAGTGTATTTATTCCTCTTTGAGATACAAACATTGGACAGTGTGGGCCGTTTGCTTCGCATCAATGGGGACATGCAGCACGCTGATAATACGTACATAAAATGATAGTCTCACATTATTAATATAGCAGTCATCATAACAGTTCGAATCCGTGAAAACGTGATAGGTATTATTGGGTGTTCTTATAACCGCGGTCTTATTGAAATCAAAATTTTAGCCACAGTTAAATCGCAAAAAATATTATTATTATGCTTCTATTGAAAATCTCTTCTCTTGGACTACAACCGTGTCGTGGTTGAAGGGCTTGCGTGATCCGATGACCCCTAGAGCTGCACTGGCGGGAGCGTTGCTCCTGGTAGGGTCACCCATGCCAGATTGGTCGAAGGTTAGGAGACAGACGAATGGTAGTCCGCGCAGCGTTTGTACCTCAGTGAGGCGGCTGGAAAAGGCGTCTGACCCCAGTGGGGCGGGCTCTGAAGTGATGGTGTCACGTAAAAAACACTATTGAGTAAGGCCACGGAATACTATCTCAATTAAAACAAAAGCCTTGAAATTATGGACAGTTCTCAATTGATAATGAATCCTGGCAACTATGGGACTCGGCCCAGAGGGCCGGGTGTCGTGCCCGGCAGCGGTGGGAACAAGGCCCTTGCGGTCCTCATCACACGAAATCCTTGCTCAGTCGTAGTAGCAGCAGAGGAAAAGAAGATAAAGAAGAGGAACGAAACTATCAGAATAGGCACGTGGAATGTTAGGACTATGCTGAGGGCGGGGAAGCTAGAGAATATAAAGCAAGAAATGGAGAGGGTGGGTGTAGACATCATGGGTCTGGGTGAAGTAAGATGGAAGGATGACGGGGATTACTGGAGCGGTGACTATAGAGTAATTTATAGTGGAGGGAATGAATGTCAGCGCGGGGTTGCATTCGTAATGAATAGGAAACTCGGTAGAAAAGTAGTGTATGCAGAACAGGTGAGTGATAGGATAATAGTCGTGGAACTAAAAGCAGAACCAACGAATTTAGTTATAATCCAGGTTTATATGCCTACCTCTAATCATAAAGAGGAGGAGGTAGATGGGGTGTACGATCAGCTAGAGGAAATAATAGGTAGGATACCTGGGAGTAAGCACCTGGTAGTAATGGGGGATTGGAACGCGGTGGTGGGTGAAGGAAGAGATGGGCGGGAGGTGGGCGATTACGGGCTAGGAAGGAGAAACGACCGGGGCGAGAAAGCTGTGGAGTTTTGCCGCAGAAATAACCTAGTAATTACGAATACATGGTTCAGACATCATCCTCGACGTAGGTACACTTGGAAGAAGCCGGGAGACACAGATAGGTTCAAGATAGATTACATAATGGTACGTCACAGATACAGGAATAGTGTTAAAAACTCGCATACTTATCCAGGAGCTGATGCAGACACAGACCACAACTTATTAGTCATGAAATGTCGGGTAAAACTGAAAAAGATAAGGATGGGAAGGAGGGTACGAAAGTGGAATACGGAGGCATTAACTGGGGCAATGAAGAAGTATCGGGAGAAGGTGGATGAGAGAATGGGTGAGGACCATGGAGTTAGATCAGTCGAAGATGAATGGGGAAGTTTGAGAAACGGAATTGTAGAAGCGGCGAAAGCAACGGTAGGCGTAGTGAGTGCAACTAAAATTAGAAAACCGTGGATCACGAAGGAGATGATCAGGGAGATGGAGGAGAGAAGGAAATGGAAGAGCGTAAACTCAGAGCTAGGTAAGAGAAAATACCGAGACTTTAATAACAGGCTTAGAAGAGAAACCAAGAAAGCAAGAGAGGCGAGGTGGAGAGAACAGATCGACGCGTTAGAGAAATACCAAAAAGAGGGAAGAGCAGATGCATTATATCGGAAAGTAAAGGAACTGACGGGTGGTAACAAGGGAAGGGGAATTACAACGATAACCGACAAGACGGGAAAGATGATCGTAGAACCGAGAGAGATCCAGGAGAGGTGGAAGGAGTATGTTGAAGAGCTCTATGGTAAAGAAACAAGGCCCAATAGGTTAGATATAGAAAGGGAATACGATATCGACAGCGATGGCATCGGACCAAGTATCCTAGATAGCGAAATCGAAAGAGCTCTAAGAGACATGAAAAGGAATAAGGCGGTGGGAATAGATGACATACCTGCAGAGTTTTTAAAGAGCATGGGGAAAAACGGAAGAGGAAAACTTTTTACGCTGATTCGTAGGGTTTATGAGGATGGAGTGTGGCCGGAAGACTTCGCGAAGACTGTACTAATTCCTATACCGAAGAAGAGTAAGGCAAAAACTTGCAAAGACTATAGGAAAATAAGCTTAATATCCCACGCGGCCAAAGTAGTTCTGAGGATTCTACACAGAAGGCTAGAGAAGAAGGCAAATGAATACCTGGGTGACGACCAGTTCGGGTTTAGGAGAGGGACGGGAACGCGAGACGCTATAGCGGTGATGAGGACGCTAGTAGAAAGAAACCTAGAGTATGGGCAGGATGTTTTTGCATGCTTCGTAGATTTCGAGAAGGCGTTTGATCGGGTGGAATGGACGAAATTAATGGGAGTGTTGAAGAAATTAGGAGTCGATTGGAGGGACAGGCGTCTGATTCGGAATTTGTATATGAACCAGACGGCGCAGGTTAGGGTAGCCAATGGAGAATCGGGATGGGCCACGATAGGACGGGGAGTGAGGCAAGGGTGCCCACTATCGCCGTTGCTTTTTAACGTGTATTCAGAGGAAATGGTAAGGGAGGCATGGGGGGAGGAGGAGGTAGGAATATAGGTAGGAGGGGAGCTGATAAAATCAGTGAGATTTGCAGATGATCAAGCATTAGTTAGTCAGTCGGCCAAGGGGTTACAGTCAATGGTGAATGCATTAGAGGTGCAGTGCGAAAAGTATGGGATGAAGATCAATCACAAGAAAACGAAAGTAATGAGATTTTCTAGAAGTAAGAAGGCGGGGCTGAATATAAGGGTGGGAGGGCAGAAGATAGAGCAGGTCGAGCAGTTTACGTATCTGGGTAGTATTTTGGAGGAGAATGGGTTTAGTGGTAAGGACATCAGATGCAGAATTGCGCTCGCTAAAGAAGCATTTTCGAAGAGAAGGGAATTGATGAGGGGGGTCTGAGAAGAGACGTAAAGAAGAGGCTGGTGAAAACTTTAATATGGAGCGTGGCGCTATATGGGTCGGAAACGTGGTCATTGCGAAGGGAGGATGTGCGTAGACTTGAGGCGTTTGAGATGTGGGTTTGGAGAAGGATGGAGAAGGTTAGCTGGATGGCGAGAAAGACGATCGAGGAGGTATTGGATATGGTCGGAGAGGAGAGGAAGCTTGTGGCAGAGGTTCGGAGAAGGCAGAAGAGATGGATGGAGGAGGTTTTGAGAGGAGAGGGCATGCTGAAGAGAGTGGTAGAGGGGAGAACACTGGGGAAGCGTGGGAGAGGAAGGAAGAGGATAGGAATTCTGGACGAAATAAGAGGAGGTAGAAGATATGAAGAATTGAAGAGGGATCTAATAACGGGCCGTCCTTAGGAGGGAAAGCGAGACAATTTCTATTAGGTTGGGATACAAAATGGGGACTGTCCAAGAACCTACCAATCAGCTGGTAGAATACTTGAATGAAAATCTATTGAAAATTTGAATTGATATTTAATTTTAATTTACTGATTACTTACTCTCTTCTTGAACTGATTTTGGGTTCCCAGCGACTGCCCTGGCTTTCTCAGAAAACAAATTAGCTGGCATTCGAGTCTTTGCTTATTTGTGCCTTTGGAACTATATGCCGATAAAACCGATGAAAATGTGGAAGATAAGGTGAGATGTGCAATGTCAAATACTAATAGTAATTCGTATGGGGTAGGATTGATGTGTGAATTTGCGTGCCAGCTTTCCATCCCAAGGGCTTTGGTTCGAATTCTGGAATAGGGGGAGATTTTTCAGTGGTATTCTGCAACTTATAGCCTACCACCCTCGGTCCCGGTGCGGTTTGGTTAAGTCTTGCTATTCTCAGGGTCGCGGTTTCGGGTCCCACCTGGTTGGTTTCTTCACCGTTCATAGCATCGTTGTATGTTAGTGTTTCGTCCCTTGTCGTCCCATTCGTTGATAAACGATCGGCATGAAGTCACCATAACTCAATGAAAGTGGGTGATGTGCGGAGTGAAGTCATTGAGTGGGAGTTTTACCGGCATTTCGTTATTGAATTGCGTCTAATTATTTTGAGGAATTCTTTTAAGCAGGGTGTCCGAATGAGCGCCAGTATCTTTGGGTGCATGTGCCCGCCTTGAGGCGCAGAGGACTCAAGGTTACGTCACTACAAAGCGTGTATCCTTTTGACTTCATCAGGGTGTTCGGCAACGGAATTCTCATGTATTACAAGTTTATTTGCTTTTTGGTGACTAACCACAAAAAACGCCACGGGAATAAAAAAACCAAGGACCGGTATAGTAGGAGAGTAAATACACAACAGAGAAAACAATTGCTGTAGCGATGACAATGGTAAGGCCGAGGAGAGGTGAAAGAGTTGTGTGAAGTGCAGAATGGTGTCGAAAAATTAAAAGGTACTGTTGGAACAATGGGAAGAGGTGTCGCTGTCGAGGTGAAAATAAGAAGTAAGAACCATGGAACCTCAAGATTATTTGAAATTGGGAAACTGGGAATGAGACATGTACTCATGTGGCAGTGGTGATTGTGACTTCCATATAGTACATTGAAATTCATATTCTAGTCAATTAGAAAATATGTGGAAGGAAATGCTTTTAAAGTAATTATCCAATGCATTCCCACAACTAATTTCAATGAGCTTTTTTAAGTCACGCCCAATGGTGAGGATATCTCTTATATTATAAACGCATAGCCCATTTTTCTATGTATTGAGCCGTTTTTAAGAAAAAAGGAACATATCAAAGTGCTATTTGAGAACAAGTAAAGGTAGAGGATTATTAAAGGTTATTGTCATACGATATCTACGGCAGTATACTTTTAAGGCTCTTAGGAATAATTTTTAAATATAATTTTTGTTTTAAGGTACACTGTACGAATATTTACATTATATATTACTGCAAAAACGTGTGATGATTTAAAAATATACAGATGACTTATTGTAGAATAGAAAGGAGTACCTCATGGAGCTCAAAATTAAAAATATTGTCAATAAGGCACTCGGCGGGGGAATTTGAGCATAATCATAGGACAGTCCCATTTGGGCTTGAATGGGATGAAAGTGCAAACGATGTTTTCACAATACTTATTAATAGTCGACTAAACAATTTTTGGACGATGGTCTCAACCCAACGTCTTTAGTTTTACTTCACTCTTTCTTAAAATAGAATGAGGCAAATTTAAATTGAAAAAGATAGAATTAAATTTGGATGGACGTGTATATTGGTCCATTTTTGGTCCATATAGGAACTTCATGACAAAGAAAAATTAACTGTATTAAAATAACTCGAACCATGGAAGATGTTTGCCATTTAACATCCTCATTTTCGAATTATCTTTTAGTAATAGAAAGAACAAGAGTCACAGTTATCTGATCACGGAAATATCCATCCTTCGAAGAAAATTGTTTATTAAAATTGGAGATCGAATGTAATTACATCAGGAGACATCTCACGAGTAACAGGGTGCACATCTTGTTCAATGTCCCCATACAGTGGATGAATGGCATACCGTGTACACTTGACGTGCTCTCCACAAAAACATATATATTCAGATATCGGGAACCCACTAAAAATCTCCACAAATTCCGGGATGAGAACCCGAGCCTTTGGAACGGAAAGCCAGTGCATTTATGAGCGCAAACCGCTCTCTCGTCAAAGTTTGGCAATACAGTGAGAGATTGTCTCAAGCAGAGATTGGCAAATCTCCATTTTTTCAGAAAACTGTGACTTTCAATTCACGGTAAAATGGATTAAAACGCCAAACACCGACCACGGTGTACTCAGTACACGAATGTTCCCGCCGGAAGGTTACGGGAAAATTTTCTAATTTCAATACTGCCAATATTTTACTCGAAAACAAACATTTTGTATGTGGCTCTATTTTGGCTGTATTTGGGTAAATGGGTCTATACATTCTAAATCTAAATTTTTAAATCCTATTTTCACATTTTAGTACTCTAGGAATGTACCTTTTTACAACAGGAGTTGAGAAATATTGTGATGCATTATTTAATGATTCAATTAGCAGATTAATCGTACAGTAATCTTCAATATAAAATGCGTCATATATTTAAGGTATAAATTTTCATTGTGAATACTTATAGTATTATCAATTGAAGCAGTTGTAATCCCGACTCATTTTCCTCATTGAATTAGGCACGCTGTCTTGTAAATGACGCTTTAGTCGTCGAAACCGATCGACAGCAATAATATAATTAGTGGAATTTTGTACCGTTTTTTTTTGTGACAGTGATTTCTATCTTCGATTCCCACAAAGTATCGCCACAATCGATTAATTTGATAGGTACGTTACGTCGACCTCGCTCTCAATGTCCTATGATTACTTTAGCAGGCCCCAGACTCTTGAGTAAATTATAACTCCATAGGGTTTTTATGCAGTACCTAAGGTGATTATTAAAGAGTCGGAACTAAAAATGAATCAATGAAAAAATAACTTCATTTGAATAAAGTCTTAAAATCATCCCGCTGAGATATTTTTGAGTCCGCAAGGCCTGTGCTACATTTTTGCCTATTATTACTATGTGGTTTCATTATTAAAAACTAGTTAAATGCAAACCTATGGGCATTGAAAGGTTGCAAACAGTAATATCTTTTTAATCAACAACTCCCCAGCCTATGCGCATATTTCTGTAAAAAATAGAGCTAGTTTGAAGCCACCCTTACCAATTTTCCTTATGATTAACTCTAAAACATAATCGTATACCTTTCAGTTAATACAAGCGACATTTTCCCTAGTCACTATAGATGCCATAATCAAATGTAATTTCTTAACTTAAAAGCGGCTGCAAGAAGCATACTGCGAATCTTGTAATTATATTGGTCCAAAAATATTGCTTTTTATGACTGAAACTATCAGTTATTAACTAAAATATATGCATAAGTCTTAAGATTGACACATTTACTCCACGGCATAAGGTGAGGTAAGGACGTCTTCATAACCGAAGATTTTTTGCCATTCTGTCAAAATTACTGTGGTGAGTAATTGATTTATTAAAAATAAATATAGCGTAGAATTATTACAAATTGCACGCTGTTAGATTTCTGACGAGAGATTTGCGTTATAAATTTCTGATTTATTAAATTAAGTCTCTCTGGAGTGCATTTGTCATGGAACATGGTTAGTATATTTTGGAAAATGTCTCGAAAAATAAAGTGAAAGGTACCTAAGATGCTGATATTTTTTTTGGAAAGATGAGATATGTATATTTATGATGAGACCAAATTCATTGAGTTTCATTTGAAATAACATGTCGGTCAAAAACATTAAAAAAACAATAATTGTGTGTTTGTTTGGATGTAAAATATATTTAGGAAATGGCTCTAACAATTCTGACAATAGACCGTATTTTGAGAGTTTTAAGTACGAGAGATTCATTTCTATGGGTCTATTCTTCGGGAAAGTTCGTCTAGTGTCAGAGTTTGACTCCGGAAAAAATTTCCGACCGAGATCATGAAAAAATTGGAATCAATGGAAACATTTAAGACCAGAAGACTGACTGAATGGAGGATTAGAGTAGTACACGACTGGTGAACTTTGGACATGATTTTCAGCAACGCTCCAAAACGGTGTGTATCACGAATATTCTTCAAGAAAAATTACAGTCCAATCCAAAATTGGTCTCCAGATATTAACTGAGCAATATCCCACAGTTTCACCAGTTCGTCGTCAAGTGTTAATTAATTTATTTCATTAGTTAGTTATTAACGGAGTTAAACGATGAGATGATTTTCACCGTTGAAGATACGGGGGTAGGTTAGGAAAGAGTTTCTGGGTATGAAGAAGGTTGGAGAGAAATCCGACGTTGTCATTAGCCTGCTCTTAAAACTCGTAGAGTGCGGGTTTTTTTTCATGAGTGATGCAAACAGCGTAAGTGAATAGTGGGTGTCTCACCGGAGTGACAGCAATTAGTTCTTTATACAGCTACATTGAACATTTAAGGGTCTAGAAAATGACGACCATGATTTAATCCCTCTCAATGCCTTAACGATAGGCGCTAAGAGGAACACACTCCCATCCGATGGGTTGGGTACAACACTTTTTCCAATTGGCATTCAATTAGAGATGGGGAAGGCAACGAAAAATTTCCACCGCTGTCAAGATTCGAACGCATTGAATAATAATAACAAATTCTCCAATAGTAACAGCTTTCGCCATTTACTACCTATTTATAATGTATGGACAACACACACAGCCATGCCCTGGATGGGGAAAAATCACCCAGGTGGGACTCGAACCCGCGACCTTCGGCTTGGGAGGCAAGAACGTTACTCTGCCACCAACGAGGCCGAAAGGGTGAGACGCGAGTTTGTAGACATCCAAACCAACCCGAAGTTGATTTTTCCATAGTCAATTGTCTGCCCTTTCTTTCTTGATTTTTATCGTGAAGTTGCCACCAGGTGAATGTCAGCCTAGCAACCATGCGATTGAAAAACAATCACGTGTGCAATAGGAATGCTAAGAACGGAGCTGAATCAATAAATACGTCGAGCATTTTTAAACGGAATCCTAAGAAGCATGCGAATGTTAGCGAAGGAACGAAAGGTTAGCTCATTCCACACTGGGGAGGGCTGAGATGGGAGACGTCGGAGAATCGAGTGATACACGCTCGACCCCGATCACTAGAAAAATTGGTATCTCAAGAGTTGAAGATCGAGACGTTGGATATTTAACCCCCACCCCACATCTTCTTCATGGAAAAAAGTGACAAAATGAAGAAAAATTCACCGTCGAACTGATTCCAGAATTCGTTCCACATGCCGTTCCACCGTTCACATCCACAGCAAAAGCAGATAGACACACTAGTTCTACAAAAACACACCTCACAAATCATCGCTTTTGTTCTCCAACTCCTTTTCCGCAAACCATTCCATTTTGCCGCTGACACAACACGGCCTTCCGGCGGCTTGTGGGATTTCACGTTGATACAGTTGTACTCTGCAGAGGTGCAATATGACGAAAAAAATTAAACAGTCTGAATACATATCCTTTGCACTCTGATCCCGGAGAAGCACAATTGAACAAAAATCGTGGAATTATCACTGCACAAATATTGCAGAAAAAGATCAGTTGAGAACACAAATATCTTTCTGTACAGACATCTCAGGGATGTCAAGCGTGTACTTGTGCGTATACGTAGTGCCTGGTGAGAACTGTTCTTACAAATTGGTACTAAGGTTTTTACTAAAACTTTCGGAGTGGGGATAGTCTGTCGGCCACGCATGCATGCACCCTGAAAAACCTTGGGTTTTCCTTAAGGAAATCACCAAAAAAATGCAAAATTTGATTATCAGGTGCCTAAATTCATTTTTGCAGTAGCCCACCTAATAAAAACCCGTCTGAAAATAATTTATACAGAGGGCCTGTCGAGGAAGACTCGACCGTTTTTGGATACACTTCCATTGGCACGTGAGTGGTTTGCTTCCGAGGCAAAGGCACTGGTGAGGGCCAACAACAGCTATTTGGCTGGTTCGCCTCAAGAGTGTATGTTCCGAGTCAAACCTTTTTCCGTACAACCCAGCCCTTTCCAACGCGTCGTGGATCTGGCGCGTGTGTAGAAAACGGATCCCTTGTCCCTTTTTTATACTGTGGGAACAGGCAAGGCACAGGTGCAGCTTTTCCATTGTGTGTCTTGTTACCCGTAGTATTAAGTATTATTACTCTTAAAAAATTAAATATAAAAACAGTGGAATGACGACTGAGAGGGAAGTGAGATCATATTCATCCTTAATTATACTGGTTGATTATTCGGAGAGGCGACCGACGTGGATATATTTGCTCACATAACCTACATGCCCTCCAACTAGCTAAGTCCTGCCATGGTTACTCGTTTCGTGAAATAGCAATAACCAACATTCCATGCATTCCGGTTCAAAAGAGAAACGATGTCTATTTAAATGTGTACGACTTGCCGCTTTTTAATGATGAGTAAGCTTGCTTAATCATCATCACTATCACAATTATATTAATACAATCATCGTTTCACTCTCAACCACGTTCTACTCATAAATATACACCTTGAGGGGAGATTAGAAATTTCAAAAGCACGTTTTCCTTTCAAGCACTAAGTGATACCCCAAACGCTTTCCCCGATTCAGCTGTTTTTCCAAACCTCCATCATATCAGGATTTTCACCTAACTAGCGTTCACTTTACAAAATTGTTTTCACGGTAGACAAATCACCTGAACTCAGTTCTAGCCAGATGATCTACCATCGTAGGCGTTATGGAACGTTTCTATTACATTACGCGGGTAAAGAGTTACCATAATAGGAATGCTAGAAATTGAAAGGATGCATAAGAATCAGCGGGTAGTTTAGAATGGGAAGGATCGTTTGAGGATTAAATGAAGGGATGAGAGAAACCTGATTAATACACTAGCCAACTGTTAACGAAATACGAATAACGAAATAAAGGGGGAGTTTTACGTACCATTCAATGGAAGGAGTTCTCCACTTTAAATGCTCTCCACATAGCACTCAAGAAAGTATAAAGTTTCTAGGGCATGCGTTCAGTTTCCACTGCTGTGTATTATATTGTCTCTTGTATTAATTATTATAAATTGTTGGCCGAGGCTCATACAATCCTGGTTAATCACGTGGTGAAGGAACATTTTCCTTCCCTTGAAGTATTTTTTTAGTCAGTCACCGTCTCAAAGAGCATCGATTCCCGTGATAATATATCTCCAAGGGCAATATTGCGTGTGCATTAAATATATAACCTTAAGGTTTCCATTATTGAACGTAGGGCTCATATTTTACAACATGCTTTCCAATCTTAACATTCGGCTTATAACCTATTCCACTAACGTGGTAAAGATCTACTTTTTTCCAACCCAATATTCTTACGAGTTTTTAGTTAATGTCGCAAGTAAGTTCACGAGCTCCTTTTTATGAAAGCAGAGGTAACGGAAAGGCAGTAATCATTATATCGTGAAACATACCTTTACCTATAGTAATTAGATTTTGCAAATTTTGATGAAGAAATAGCGTCAAAAAACGGTTATCGCAATGAATCTCTCGAAAAACGAGAAAAAAGCGTTTCCATGCCGTTTAGCTGGATTATGAGACAGTATTCTTAACCACATGTTACGCTTTCAATGCAACACTAAGTGTTCTGTTTAAGGCTCCAGACCCTTGCACGGCATCGTATTGATATTAAAAGACTATTAAAGTAAATTCAATAACATTCCTTTATTCACTATCTCTTAGACCCAAACCACAGTGGCCATAGTTTTATAAAATTATGTTGCTTTACTGCTTTGTCCTCTGAAGTTCTGAAGTGATTCAAGTGGTGCTTGTCCAGAGATCCGTAGTTTGCACATTCAGGAGAGAACAGTAAATTCGGAAGTTGCGGAATGTTATGATTTTGCAATAATTACTAATTTTTCACTGCATCAGATTGGTCATTTTCACTATTTTTTCATATGAAATTGTTTTTGCAGCATTTATTGTGTAAAAATTCAAAAGTTACTTTTCTCTTACGACTCCTTCGACTCCAGTTTTGCAATAAAATCCGACATCGATATTTTGACGGTCAATAATACGATCCAGCCCATTCTATACTGTTGATTTGCGTCGAAATATAAGAGGAGTTCCAAGTGCTTTCCCAGTTTATCTTCATCGCCACCTCCTTCACGGATTCCCACTGGTTAATGCATTCCATTTTTTTCAATCGTTTTAATGACGGACCCCGTAATAAATAACTATTTTACAGCAATAATAAGCATTGTAAGACAAGTAATTTTCTTCGGGCATAAAAATAGAGCGTGCATCATAATTATTTACTTTAGCATTTGATATATTACATTTATATTAACATTTTCCTCTAACAAACATTCAATCCTCTTCTACTAATTTCAATTTTTAGATGTAAGCAACTTTAAGTCCGAGGACGTTTCACAATCTACTCGAGAGACAGAACACTTGAGAGGAACGTCAACAGAGAAAATGCGTCTGCCATACAAGTTTCATTCTCTGTCAACTATTAATAAAGCACATAACAGTTCAGGCACCGTTAGGTCCACCAAAGGTTGCCTGCCAAATCAGGAATCCAGTGCGGTCATCGTATTGGCCCAAAGTCCCTAAAATTCGTCAAATTTTCCAAAATATTCGATAAGCATACGTCGATGAGCTTGATTGTTGGTGAGGTGACTTGCTGAATTTCGCAAGTACAAAGGAAAACGATTGATTATTAGCAATATATTGATACTGAACTAACGCGCTAGGAGCATGATAGAAGGGTTAGTCCCACGAGGATTAGACTAGAAGAAAGTATTGACTAAATAAGCCGGATTAAACAGGAGATGAAATAGAACAACTTCAGGGACCACAGGCTTGAGCCATTGGAATAACAGATCAGGAGACAAATTTGGGGAGGGGGTTTTGACTTTTCACATACTACCGAACGTGGTGGTGTGAGGGGGTCGGAAATCATCTTACGCCA
Source organism: Pyrrhosoma nymphula (assembly GCA_963573305.1). Lineage (NCBI taxonomy): Eukaryota > Metazoa > Arthropoda > Insecta > Odonata > Coenagrionidae > Pyrrhosoma > Pyrrhosoma nymphula. Next base: position 93,981,520 of record OY754332.1, on the reverse strand, counting down.
GGTTTTAGTCTAATCTGATATCGTATTTTTATTACTTCTCAAATAATCGTCGAGTGAAAAATATATTAGGTTTCATCATTACGAACAAATCGTGTTTTTCAGCCATTTGTCCCCAAGATGCGATATTTTATAATTAACGTGATGAACACGAATAATACCTAATAATAATATTGTCTTTCTAGCATATTCTCAGCATATCTTAATAGAGCCTAATTACCACACTTGAAGACTGCGAAAATAGACAATTCTTTCATAGTTTCCAGTTTATTTTATAAAACCGTCCCCAATACCATATTCTCCTCCTTACATGAGCTGATCTGTGCACTTCTGCCCTAATTCTCCCAAAAATCTTTGACAGCTTACATAGGATTTGGCCAATGAAATCTTAAGTTGTCTTGCAGTGGGTGAGAGAAGAGTTAAATAGTGGGCTGAATCGCTACACGTATTACATGAATGGCCCATTATTTGCGGAGGCGACCGACAGCTGATGTCACTAGTGAGTGGGTTGGTAAGGAAAGTATTACTTTGGGTGTGGGAGAAGGGTGGAGAGAAACGCGGTGCGGCGTTAGTAGGTATTAGCCAACTCCCAAGGAAAGGCGTCTAAGGATTTTCAGTTTAATGTCCCATCTGACGGACGGAAAGCTTCACCTAACAAAGTGCCCTCCACATGGCACCCAAGTAGGGTTTTGGATTTCACTGTAAAATTTCCGTCGCTGCCGGGATTGAAACCCGGATCCTCGGTACGGGAAGCTATAGAAACGTAATCCCCGCAAGGAAGACGAAATTTCAGCCAAATCCATGACACTAGAGGACCAAAAGGGTTTGGAGCAGTAAGCAGGGTAAAGGAAGAGTGGATGGCTTTAGCAAACCAGTAATTCGGGTGCTATTACTTTTGATAATATGATATTTTATGTCAAGTATTTACTTTTATTTTATACATATATATTTTCCACAGCCACCGATAACAGCTCCTAAGGCCTGTTATGTCGAGGTAACTCGCAAGTAACAAAGAATTAACACACAACCATGCCCTGAGTGGAGAAAAGTTCACCCTCTCGAGACTCGAACCTGCGACCCTCTGCTTAGCAGGCGAGAAGTTTAAACCCACTGCCGACGCGGCCGATGGTACTTCTTAACAACATCCGTCAATATTTCGTCTAATATCGGATCGATCGATACCATTATTTATCGGTAGTATCGACATCGGTCGGTATATATCGGACTTTCATTCAAGCCGCCCACCTCCAGTCTCAAATGACTGAATGGAGACTCACGCGCCGACCCCAAAACAGAAATCGCCGCTAAAAAAATGTGTGCTCCTGCCGCTGAGATCTCATCTCTACGGCCCACCTTATGAATTAACGAACTTTAGAGGCGACCAGGGTGGACAGGGGGAGATAATTGCCCCCGAGGAATGATACCACTTGACGTCGAACAGTGGCACTTTATTATGGGAGCTGATTGACTGCCGTGGGCAGATGTCCCACATTCCAACGAGTGGACGTGGGGTCGTCGGGGTAAGCCAAGGAGCCGGGCCCCCGTCTTGTATACCTGAGTCGCATCCTGAGGAAGGTGGTCCGGGGGGAAGGGGGAGGAATTTTGGGCCTACCTTGACACGATACTCATTAGGGAGTGGACGCTTCACTAAAAACCACTCATCCGACCCACTCCACGGAAAAGTCTTGAACTCCACACATTATCACGCTCGAGTCATCGGCCTGGTGGGATTTTTCGGTGAGTTTGAGGACTTGTCCCGTCCGGGGGTGATGAATGCTCCAGGAGAGCGGGGCAAAGGAGCCATCCGTCGATTACCCCAGCCGGTGAGACGAGACCTTATCTCGGGAGCGGGAGCGGCGCCCAGTGGCCCAGCGGCGTGGTAATGACTGCTTCAGATCGGAGACACACGGGGGGCGCTATCTGCGGGCCGCATGTTGCCGGACGTGGCACGAGAGGGAATTGAGTCAACTCGTTTCAGTCGGGGTGAGCTCGAAGTTTTTTTTCTGCTACGGATGCCGCTGTACGAGTAGACCTGTCCGAAGTCTTATTTCCCTTGAGGTGGGAATGTGACTATGTAAAGCAAAGAACCCTGTCACCAATCTTCCAGAAAATTATCGTGTGTTGTAGGCATCCACGGAGAGCACACGAGATAAGAACCACGGACTTATGAACTACAAAATTGATATTTTTTCGGATCAATTTACAATCCATTATAGTGCTGCGTAAACATTTACAAAGAAATTGAAGGCACTCATAATGGATGGAGCGAGCCAGATTACATTCCTTATGTGGGATGGTTGTTTATTAAAATTTTTCTAGATACTTCACTAAGAAAAATATAAATAAAGGGCAATTGGAAAGTGATTGAGTCAAGAGAGCATACAAAAAACGTAAACGCCTGGAACATTATTCTGTCTTTGTCATGCCAGTTATCGTAATCCGGTAACCGATTGATATCTCAAGCATATACGTCTTTATATCATATCTGTGATAAATGCATAGAAAAACATGAAATTATATGAGTGAAGAAAGTATGCGAAGAAATCGGATCAAATAATAAATATAACACTGCTGTGATGCAGACCAAAGAAGGCTGGAAGCAATGAAAATTTGATGATTGGTAAGATCAAATGTATGGGAAAATTTACCGATGAAGGCATTTTTAGAAGATTTGGAGAGACAATAGTTGTAATCTAAACTCTGTTAAGCAAAAGAAGCAAACTTATTGGATCCACAGCAGCGTATTTAAAGCAAACTTATTGCGAAAAAGCAGCGTATTTAAAGCAATCCTGGAGAGAGAAATGGCTGGGAAGAATTATTGAGGATAGAGTATAATGTAACAAATTACGAGGGAACTTAAAAATGAAAACTTGAGAGGGAATGAAGCAGTTAGCTGGTAAGAGAGTGTAGTAGTGAGCAACAGCTAACCAATCTTCGGATTGATAACTGTTGCTGATGATGATAAAGAATCAAATTGGACATCGTAGAACGGTAACCATTCTGTATCGCCGGTATTTTGGGGTTATAATATTGTTTTGTCTTGCAGCAATGGAAACTGAGCAATATATAAGAAGGTGCTCAACGACCTGATTCTCCCCTCCAATCCCCTTCTCAACTCGTAGCCACCTTTCGGGCGAAGATCCTGGAAAAATTAATCAAGGTGACGCGTCGGAGATAATGGGCCTCCAGCCACAAGACTCGTCCCGGTGGCAAACGGATGGATGGGACGGGGGGGGGGACCATCGGTCATCCTCCGGGCGATGGAGGCTGGAGGAAGGGGGACAAGTGGGGACTGCTACCGGGGAGAGAGATGCCGTGAAGTGTTTAATCAGGGAGCTTGCTTGGGTGAGAGCCTCCCTAAATCATATCCAATGAGCTGCCTCGCAACGAATCGACGGAGGAAAAAAAGGTTTGGGAAAAAAACAAAAGAGAAATTAAGAGCAACCTCACGTCCTTCCATTCATTCATTCAACATTTTTATTTCCCTAGCGACTGCTCCAATCCCGATAACGAAACCGCTGGATTTCAAAAGTAGGTAGGTAAATGTCCTTCACGATGAAACGCCAGAAATGTCGATTCGGGTATGGCGTTGGTGTGGTTGCTAGATTATAGGTTGGATTGCCTAAAGAACAGAGAAAAGCCCTGGGTTCGAGTCCAGTTAAAATGGTAGTTTATTATCAGAATCACGATTCCTGCTCGAGTGATACGTGAGAGTGTTTCAAAGCCGTTGAAGTCGGGAAATAAGTGTAGACTTGTCGCCATTACGTTCAGTGTGTATTTTTTCCGACCATGGGTTTCTCTCCTCCCGTCATTAATCATTTGAATAGTCCTATACCTTGGCCTAATTATGCACCAGTATTGAATGGCGCTGGTGGTCTTATCTACAACAAAAACTGCCACTTAAGAGGATGAAAATAAATAGGAGACCTTTGACGTAGGGGGATGTTTCCATTGGAGTCCCGATCCCTACTTGGGTGCCAGGCGAAGAGCACGTCTGCACCCAAGCGCATCGCTCCGTCTGCCCGGTGGGGACGTTGTTATTTCTTCCTAGTTACGACCCGCCTAGAATGCGCATCTAGTATTTGGGATTCTTTTCTGAATGAGGTTTGATGTCAGAAATCATTCGCCTGTAGCGACGAGAATCTAGGTTTCTAAAGAGATAACCCTAGCGTAGCGTCGAGGCCATTAGAAGAACTGGGATAGGAATCGCTCTCGCAGCGTTTATTAACGGACAGGCTTAACCTCCTGCGTTAATTTGTGGTGAGTTACATCTCTAATGACGTAAAGAATATGTTAGCAACACCTTGATTCTATAGTGGGCTCCATCACATGAATGAAATTAGGGAGAAAGATGAATTTCGAAGATACCGGGACCAGCCACGGTATTACCTTTTCGGAGTCACCCGCACGTGCACATATTTGCGATGTTCCACTCAGGAAAAATCATTCGCCTTGACTGGAAGTCAAACCAGGAACCCTCGGTATCACGCCGAGTGCTTTAACAAAGGCATCCTTCTTAAAGCCCACAGGTTGAAGTCCAAAAAAAAAGAAATTGAAAGGAGTCCTGGTCAAGGCAAATATTTTTTTCATCCTGGCAGGGTACCTGTTACATTAAGATTTTAATCCTAGCACCCCCTGAGTTTTCTTCATACTTTCAAACCCTCAAGCAGCCTTTTTGACTTCTTATGAGTTTTTTTTTCATTCGTTATCCTATAATGTAAGAAATGTTTAAACTTTTTATTATTTAGAATGTTCATAGGTTTAGACAACTATTAATTATTTTTTTCGTTTCGTAACTTATTCATACACTTTTGCCTAAGCATCAAAGAAAGTTTGAAATTTGAGAGAAAATCGAATATTTCCTTTAACTTTTAGCTCTATTATATGCCATAATTTACAGCAGCTCTTTTCTTACAAAGTGGTAATTAGAAAGCAGCAGACAACATTTAATACTATTTTCACAATTATATGAATATATTATATATGCAAACTCATATGCAAGAATTCTCGCTAGTTTCAGGGGGAAACAAAGTTTAGTATTTACAACGGCAAGAGAAAAATCTCCAGAGTAAATTTCCACATTTTTTTAATGCGCACCGACTATGGTTACGACATACAGTGTCATTGTTAAGGTATAATGATGTGGAATGTGTGGAGATGATGGGCAAGGGACCGAACCTAAAGAGGGAGAGAGGGTTAGTGAAAGGGTAGAGTGCAGCAGAATGTGAGGTGGGATGAGGGATGGAAGGAAGGAAAGAACCGATAGAGGTGTAGGTCATCAGACATGCTTATCAGAGGGTCACAGGACAGGAGGGAGGCTTAAATTTTTGAGTGAACTGTGTGACCAAAAAATCACTACAAAGATTAGTCTGGCTATTAACAATTTCCAATTGCTCAAAATAATCCAATTTAGCCCCTTTTTCAATACAATCCCCCCTTTTTCCGCTCTGGCTCTGGGTGTATAAAAGAGAATTCCACAATTTTGTACCTTGAAAATGACAACATGAGTTGAAACCATGGTCAGATGAAATAACCATGACATTGAAAAGAGTATGGAAGTTTACGATATTTTTCCTGTTGCCATTAAGGAAATTGAACATCTCCACCAAGTTTAGTCTGAAACGCTTTCAGAAATTTTAGTCAGCAAATGCTTCGCATTTCACACATGTAAATACAACCTGAGTTTCACCCTTTCCAAATCATTGCTCAAAGGGTAATGGTCCTAAAAAATAAAAAAAACAGTCAAAATGACAGCTTCCGTGGTCCTTGTGCTAAGATGTGGGTCCTAAGTGCCTCTCTATGAGAGCATTCAAGAGAGCTTTGAACGCCAGCGCTGGGTTTTTCACCCACTTTTTCTCAATATCCTTATTAATCCCACCTTCAGTCCCACTCCCACTCCTGTGTGGTGCTAACGACATCAGCTGTCGGATGCTTTCCTAAGTTACTATCACTGCTTGAACCGCATCATTGAACATTGCGTGTGGGGTTCATAACTCGGTACTTTTAGCATTGTGTCACTCAAGCCTATCACTTAAGACCAGCTAAAAAATCTCTCGAGGCATCAATATTTTACCGCGCTAAATTACAAGTGTACCCACAATTGGTATGCGCATTAGTTCTCTGCCGTCATTATGAGTTGCAACTCAACATCATAAATGGTTATGAAGCCATTTTTATACGTAGGGTTGAGTTAAAATCGTTAAGACGTTTTTGTATCGGTGAAAAACCTCTAATCAGAGTGATAACTTTGTTGTTGGGCATGAAATGCAAAAGATGCCGGAAAATTATTAAAGTAATCTTTGGTTGCTCGTTGGGATAACATGAAGGGTCCAGCGAAGGCTGAGAAGACAGATTTCTGTCATGGTAAATAGCGAGCTTACTTTTGAGGTATTTATGCATTTTCATGGAATATCTTTGTCAAAATATATTATAATTGACTTAAAAATACTTTTTATATTCATCCAATTTTCCTATTAAATAAAGTCTGTTACAAACAAAATTTGCATTAAAAAAACTCTTGAAATACATATTTGCCACCATTTTCATTTTGTTAACCGTTATACAGTGATATATGGATGATAGCATTATACTTCACTTGTCTTTACTAGATGAATGGATAAGGGTCTGAAATTATGGATAGCCCTTATGTGCAAAACCAGGTTTTAACTCATTGTTACACAACTAGGGTATTTGGGTGCCCACCTCTAGTTTTTCGTATTAAAAACATCAATGGAAAGTGTGTAAGCCATTTTTAAGTACCCAAACGGGCTACAGTTTCCAAGAAAAGAGATAAAAAATGGTCTTAGAGCGTCGCGGAGGTAGCGCACGGAGCGTTTTCACCGCTTTTGGCCGGTGTTGACCGATGTTGACCGGCGGCAAGCGGTAGTTCTAAATTTAGAGAGCAGGGGCAGTAGTATGGTGTGGCATTTTCTCTAGCATCAGACAAGAGACTGTATAGCTGTGCGTCATTTAAAATTCTTCTGTTGTAGAGGAACAACGCGTACTGCAGACAAAGCCGGCGCAAAGCGTTGACCGCACAGCGGCGCGTCGGCAGAGTGTCAATTCTTTTTTTAAAAACATATTTCTGTTTCAAAATCTCTTGATTTTCTGTGACCGTTGAAATTATTAATTATTTATTGGCGCGGAATTTTGTATTTTAAAAATTTTCAGATTTTTCTCTGCTTCTTCTCCATCGAGATAGGAATTTGCATGGTAAATGTTATTCACTGACATAATTGATAACTGACAATGCTTAATGACTGCAATCCGATGAGATCGAAATCAAAGAATATGTGGCAGTTACGCTGATGAAGTGCATCAGTAGCAGATGAAAGACCAATAGAGAGTGCACGTCTGTACGTAGTGAAAGACAAATCTGTTTGATGCCACCTCAAGTACGTCAACCGTCTTCTCACAATGTATTGTGTCAAAGAAAAGCGCACATGGATCTACAGACACTATCAATAGGATATAAAACCAAATAAATAATAAAATTATAAATTATAGATCTAATTTTACGGTATGCAAAGAAAAGGCTGATAAAATGTATTATGAAATGAAAATGTAAAATGCGGATTCGCATCGATCTTGGAAGCTTGTGACTACCCAATTTATATATGCTTTTATTGGAATTTTGATTTGTTCTCGGGGTAACTATTCAAATTTTGATCACACAAGTGAAATGTGGAAAAGTACTTCATAACCTCTTGCGTCAATGGGTATAAAAAACCCATAATATAATGCGATTTATTCGATTCGACGTCGACACACGCCAGACACGTGCAGGAAAGGATTATTCTGCTCCCATACGTGATATTTGGATTGTGTTAAATTCAAATTTGGATAAAATATATACAAGCAAATTTGACTATTGATGAACAGCGTTATCACTTCCGAGGTCATACGAAGTTTACGCAATATATAGCTTTGAAGCCAGTATGCAAAGTATGGGATAAAAATTTGGTGGCTTTACAGAGGCGAAAATTTGTAACCTTTTCGTGAAATTATTTGCATAGGAAAAACTGGAAATTAAGTGAAAAAAATCAAGAAGGGAGAACTGTAAAAAGCTTGCAACACTATTCAAAAGAAGTGGGAGAAATTTTACCATGCATAATTATTTTACTACTTTACCCCTTGCTAAAATTTATGGTCATCAAAATTAACTAATGTTATTACTTCGAGTAAAACAAGCCAAGAAATGGCTCCATATGAATCTAGGGAAGAATACTTAACTTTATTTGGCTTTCACGAGTATACCGCACTCTGCTCGTTCGTGCCAAAGGAAAACAAAGCTGTGGTTTTGCTATCGACTATGCATTTTAATACTACTGTAAATGATGGTGAAAAGAAAAAGCCTCTCATCACCATTTATTATATTAAGCACAAAACTGGCGCAAATACAAAATGATTAGCCAATACACCAAACATAGGCGCATAATTAGATAGCCTCTTTCATTGATTTTTAATATCATAGATGTAGACACTCTGGCTTAATGTATAATTTATTATGAAAATAAAATAATTTTGAAAAAAGAGAGTGATAAGCGATATATTTTCCTGCGTCAATTGAGTGAGGAACTGTCAAAACCTTTCATTGAAGATCATTCTCCTCTGAATGGCAAAGTATTGCGGAACTATACCAAAAAAGTTGCCTTTGAGAGCGTGATGAGGCTACAGCTCGCTCCTTCCGCTATTCCTGAAAAACGAGATGAACCTCGGGATCGTACTGGTAGAAAAAAATTACAGGTTCTTGTCATGTTTGCTATTAAGAAGAAATCAAGAGATGCTGGCAAAGGCGGAAATGTTAAGCTTGCAAACATTCCGGTCAGCAATGAACATTGCGTAGCCACAGTTTAATGTATTGATTGTGCTTAATAAATGCTTTAATTGACTAATTCCCTTAAGTGATAGTTATGAAGATTTATTTAAATAAGTCCTGTAATTCAAAAACCTAATTCTCAATTAAATTAATGAGTTTCCGATCAAAATTTCATTTTTCATGTAGTAGGCACCCGGTTTCCCGGGCGTGTCCGCTGACCTATGTACATCGCCATTTTGCATGCCTTTAAAAATTTTAAATAAAATTGAGTGGTTTCCTAACTTTTGGAAGAGTTACATAATGCAGATTCGGAGGCTTAGATTGAGATTTCAATATTTACTGGAGATACAGGAAAAAATGTGACGAGATGGGATACCCAGGTGTGCACATAAGGGTTAAAAAATACATAATCACATTCGTGGCCATGTTTTAGATATGGTACGGCTATGTTATGGGATATACAAAAAGTAGAGATTTATAACTCAGTGGATCATTCACTTTTGAGTCCACAAGTGAGCGTAGGACCTTCTGACTACTTGGCAAGCAAGCAGCTCATCACGCTATCCTGGCCACAAAATTTTCGTTCATGAATAATAAATTTTTGGCTCCAATTTGCATATATCCTTTTTTGGCTCTGTCGAGGACTAACAGCCCGGGCCGGAGTTGGCAGTCATCACTTCCGTGACGTTCACCTAACTCTTTCGTGCGACATTGAAAAAAATATATCCCGTCCTCCGAGCTTGATTAATGACTGAGCCCTTCCTCGCTCCTTCTATACAAGTGTTAGCCATTGAGTCTTTCCATACATATTGAATATTATACGAAGTCGACAGAAACAAACTTCAAATTACGCGGTGAAATATTAGAGGCAGCCCACGTTTTCGTGTAATTTATGCAAATCGCGGCTTTTATGACGTGAACAATTGAGGAGTGTCACAAAGGATAAAGATTTTCTGTACCTTAATAAATGGAACGTGCATCTTAAAATCTTCATTTCAATGTATTGTTCCGTGTAAATATTGTATTAGTTCATATATGGAAAGTACTCGGGTGCTAAACACTGCATAATTGAAAATGGAAAACGGTTTTCCGGGGGGTATTGTAGAAGCTTAGAAACACATATTCTGCATCGCTATTTGAAGTTTCCTCTAAGAATCTTGATCTTGCCACCTTTATTTTTTTCTGAAAAAGTTAAGTCTGAGAACTACAATTTATATATCTTTATATAAACACACTTGTAAACCTAATGCATTGTTTTATATGTTTGGTCAAGTAATTATCACAGGGATAGTAGTAGAGATACAAAAAGTGATGGTAAAACTAAAAAACTGTTGAGGACGAAATTTGGAGGAATACTACTTGATGGAAAGCTTCAGCTCGCGTTCTACGAAACCAATGCTAATTTGTAAGAGCTTCGTTACTCAGTGGAATCTTTCGGGAATTGCTTAGATAAGGAAAGCACAGATTTCCTGAAATTCTGCAGTGTGCCTAGTTGAAGTTATATATTTTTAAAGAAATCTATCTCTATCTATGATCTAGAATGAGAAAGAAATCTATCTCATTCTGTGAAGCGAAGTTATATATTTTTAAAGAAATCTATCAACATTGAAGTCAATGAATTTAGTAAAGAGGTCACTCTTTGTGAGCCCAATCCAAACTGACTGTTACTCCAAAGAGACACGAACCTTTGTCAACTTGTTGTATGAAAGTAACCTAAGGGTTACATGATCGGTATGTGTGTTGAATGAATTGTTTTGGACTAAAGAAAAGAGTTTGTAAAGTGGTATATTTTGACAATTAAGTAATTCAGTTTCGACTCTTATAGAATGCACAAATTCGGAAGATAACTTAACTTATGATAGAAGAGGGAAGTGATGTAGGGAAGTAATTAAACCTACGAACCAAAGAGAGAATTACTTGGGTTCTTGTCTATCAGGTACGAGATTAATATTTGTTAGAAACCGTAAATTCGCCATTCCTCCACCTTGACTGATTTGGACATCCTACAAAGTGTGTGAATTTCATGCGTTCTAATGGCTAAGGACGTGGTTTGAAAATGACTAAAATTTGAATAGATTACTTACCATAGAAAGTGACGCAGCGACTTTGAATGCATGGGTTATCATTCATCATAAGTATCGCTAAGAGTTTGAAAATTTTTCCATGCGTTGTTAATTCTACGCTATTATAACATACTAGGTGAAAATAATGCCACCTAAAGACTCTCACCTAAAACTCTTGGTGCGTTTGCCTGTAAACCAAAAAGTTATTAAAAGCGTTCTGCTATTTTTAGCCGGTCTAGGGTAGAGAAAACCGTAGTGTACAAAAATAAGAAACATGGGTATGTCAGGATAAGCAAAAGAGTAGGGTAATGGCAGTGGGAATGGGGTATCTGAGAATTGTAATACTTACGATATATAAGTTTAAAAATTAGTAGGTTATGAAAAAATGTTTGTTGGATCTTCAAGTAATGGACATGTATGAAAAAAGTTTGCTTCATTGGTATTACCATGCAGAGGTCATAATGTAGGAAGTTATTAAAAGAGAGGCAATTTTCTAGGCCCAACAGCATACTACGTATGTACGTCAATGGTTCGTTCCTACTTGTACACCTAGTCACTACTCTAGGAGCCACCGGAAGGGCACTCTAGGTTGGGGGCTTGAACATCAGCAGTGATAACGAGAGAGAAATGTGATTTAGCAAATTTGGTCCTCACTTTGTTTTTAAAAGAGGGAGGGAAGTGTTATTTTTAGTAGTGATTTCATTAGTCATAATGAGTGGGAGAAAAGAGTTAATTCTCGAACGTATCTGTATGGCAGCTTATCTCTCTAATTTGGTGGCTTTTGACCGTAACCAACATGTAGTGTCGCGATTAAAATTGGAGCTATTATATTTTTATTAATTTATTTGTTTCCACATTCCCGATAACAGCTCTTTCAGCCTTTTACATAGGGTGTTTTAACAAGTAACAAAGGACGAACACAAATACCCAAATCTTGAGTGGTGAAACATCCACTCAGGCGGGACTCGAACCCGCGACCCTCGCATGTGGCCGACAAAAAATGCATTATTATCTGTTATTAAAATTATTGTCTATGAATGAAACTTTTGTCGCCAGGATACTTGTGATATCTGCTTTCCAAGTAGTCAAATGGCCATGTATTCATTTTTTTGGAGATACACGAAATTTGTTACCCTATGAACAATTCAAGTTAATAGGGTAACAAATTTCGTGTATCTTATAGCAAAGGCTTACCTACGAAGAAGTCCTTCGGAGTTTTGGGGAGACAAGGTGCAAAACTAAAATCCCTACAAGTGCGTGAAATATTCTTCAGACCCAACTGTCTCCTGACAAAAATGGTGGGAGCAAAAAAGGGGAAGAATTTCCTAGGAGAACTAAGGATGGAATACACACGATGCAAATGATGAAGAATGCCTAAATAAGGAATCATGAGAGCGTTTAGCTGATAATACGTCCATGTGGAAACGTGCAAGCCACACCAAGGGTGTTTGACAGGGAGTGACTCCATGCCCGGTATGTTCGAACACATAACGTTATTAGCTATTTTACTGAACATACGTTTATACTAAATTAAGTAGTCCGCGGAAGGTGGTTCTCATGTAATGCGACTATTAGCCTTCATCCCTCTAATGAGGGATTAATACTGCACTCATACATCACGGGTACATTTGTTAGAGTTTAGTCACGCTGACATGAAAGAATTTTATCATGATGGAGACACAAAACAATATTATGCATCACCGCTTTCAGATATTGAAAATAAAAAAAATAAACTTAAAAACATAGCTAACTTATAATTTTTATTTTTATTTACATTAAAGGTTTTTCATATTTACTTTAAAGTTTTCAAAAGTATTATCCACATTATAAAGAATATTTTTAGCTCCTCTGTGATTTTATTAATGTACCAACATTCAGCGTTTTGTGTTATCTGCTGGGCGCTTCGTTAGGAATAGTCTCTGACGAAGCGCTCAGGAGAGGACGCAAAATGTTGAATGTAGGTAACTTCCAAAAATCCTAGAGGATCCGGAAAATATTCTTCACAATAAAGCGACCAATGTTTTTCATTTACATCACTGGCAGTTACGATCACAGCTATTGTGTGCCCTACTCGTGCGTAGAAAAAATTATATTTAAAATCCGCCTGTACTGCAATTTTTCTATAAAATTTATTGTAGGCGTAGCGTTCGCATATGTTACCGGCATGACTAGCTCATGCTCATGATTCTCACTTGCACTCCTCACTCATGAGTACCCAGTTGAAAAATTATGCTTCTCCATGTCATGGAAAGATCAATAAATGAAAAATCTCAAGTGAAATTCTCTCGGGATTCCGACAGAGTCAGGTTCTCCATCTCCGCCGACGTTTCGATGGAAGACTTTTCCATCGTCCTCAGGGCTGCTGAACATCAACATCGTCAACAGCCCTGAGGATGTTGGAAATGTCTTCCATGGAAACATCGGCGGAGACGGGGATGGAGAATCTGACCCGGCCGGAAGCCCGAGAGAATTTAAGTGGAATTATTCGCCGGAAAGCTTCAAATCCTACAGAGAAATCTCACATTGACAGGCAGTTATTGCGTGAATGGTGGTGGAAATGGCGGTCCATGGATGTGCATGCGATGTTTCCGTTCGTGAATTGATTCTTCAACAGCGCTCCGTTGAGTCGTTGAGGAGAGTTGGTCTCGTCGCTGGGGGGAAATGTATGCCTGCATGTACGTGCGTCGTTCCATACGGGTGACTCGTGAGCACACGGACCCTCGTCTCATCCGTTTCCCGGCTACAGCCGCCTCGTCTACTAGTAGGACGCGCCGGGCGTGGGTGCGGCGCGCCGTATGGATTGGCCGTGGTGGCGCACCCGGGCCGATGGTGCTTCACAGACAACGGGACCTCGTCGTGGCCTCTGCGTGGGCGCGCAGCCTGCTCAAGCCGCCCGCTTCGGACGCGAGCGTTAATGGATTCCCGGAGCGCAGATGTGATAAGGGTTGGGCCTCCCCCTCTGCCTCGCGATCCTTTCCCTCGACTCCCCCTCTTTTCCCCCCTCCCCCCGACCGACTAGGACCATCTTCCAATCCACGTTAAGGTGTTTCTGCTGAAAAAGAGGATTTAAAAATTATTTTGTTCATATTCCGGTTACTAACAGAAAAAAGTGCCACTTTTTTTGTAAGTGACCAACGAAGTCATACATTTCCCTGCTGTTTATTCGCAAATTGAACTTGAAATTACATTTGTTAAATACAAGAGCGAAGAAAACATGGGGCACATAGTTCTTCTCTAACGTAAATGCCATTTTCGCAAAATGAAACTCCTTACTAGAAGTGAAATCTCACGGGGAATGGGATTGTAATAAAATGTAGGTACTCGGCCATGTTATGTTTTGAGTTATTACTAAGTTACAGCAATAACTGTAGGTTCATTTAAAAAATTAAATTACTAATTTTGAGATTCCCCGCGTCTTGGTTAGTTTACAAGCCAGCGTTTCTCCTCCTCTTCCGGAGACTTCATCAGGGGCATAAGCGTTTCTTCTCCTCGGCCGGAGACTTCATCAAAGGAATTAGCCGTGATTACTGTCTCCGGCAGAGGGGAAGAAACGTTGGGGTAGAAACTAACCAAGAGGCGGGAAATTCCGAAAGCAAATATTTTATTGGCAATATTCGAAGTCAAAATGCACTAGTAAAACTCAAAGCCAAACATAAGTAGGACATTCTATCGATTAATTGGGTGATACAATTATTCATTCCTGCGCACCATTAAAGACTATAAGAAAAAGCAGATTGAGACTGTAATACACCAAACAACTACGGGAACACGCTATGCTATGGACCCATTTCCGCTCCTTATTCCATCTACTCTTCTGAGCTGGTGTCCTATCGCCCCCCGCCACATTCCCTTTCAGTATCTCGTGAAGTTGGTGCGTAGATGTTATTGAATTGGTTTGTAATCTAATAAGGTTTTGAAACAGGTTTTCATCTTAATCTGTAAAGAAAAATGCCAGGCGAATCTGGTTTTACTTTCTAAAAATATATATTTTACTCATAGAATTACACTGTTGTTTTTTATTCTAACATATTTGGGACTAACCATGATTTTCTTAGTTTTATAACTTTGCACTGCATAAATAACATAAAGTTTATAATTACATTGTGAAATAATTCCGTTTGAAGGGTTAGAAAAATATGAATTCAGATTTTAGTGAATTAGACGGCAAGGGTTTATCTTTTCCTTGGGCTTATCGGCCTATGAATTGTTTTAAAAGCTTTTATCACAAATTTACGAAGTGTGAGGAAATGATAGAACCTTCAATTGGATCCCGAAGGTAAATTCAAATGAATTCTGTTAGCTAATAATCTCAGCATATTTGAATATTGGTAAAATAATGTAAAATAATAATTAAGCGAAATAATCCAAGCAATTTAAAGGTGCATTAAAGCCGATTTCACTCTTTCTTGTGTAATTTTATAAGCGCATGGAGATTAGCAGATTTTGTTAATTTTGTTATTTTTTGGGTAAAATGTTTTAAATTTTCCTCTACAATTCGTTACTCTAAAGCGAACCTAATCTCATTATATGATTTGGCTTTGGCATAATTTAGTATCCAACATATGAATCGCCAAGTTTTGTAGCTCTCTCTGAGTAATTTTAAAAGGTCACTTGAAGCAGTAAATTCTGTAGATATTGCTTCCTCCTTCCGCGAAGTCCGAAAAGGAGATAGAATGCACTGATGTCGACCAAGGTAAAATATATATTACAAATCTTTCTCTGACTCATTGGGAATTAGGGCTCTGCCTTAAAATTCAATAAATTTATCCCAATATGAAGCAATTCTACCGAAACATCAATGAAGAGATTGGTATTGTCATTTGTCATTTCAGTAGTTTCTAAGAAATTGACTGCTCTTCTCTGCTTTATCTCACATTAACAGGTATCACTGAATGTGAATCAAAAGTACTAAGCATTAAAAATGTAAAATACTTGAGCAAGGCTGTGGAATATGTTTAGGAAACCCATAGATATCTAAGATCACTCTACCGGGAGTAAGAAGACGATATTGGAAGGGGTTATACTTATTATGCTCATTCTCCAAAATCCAAATTGTATCGCCTTCCGAAAAGTACTGGCAAGTCACAAAATTACTTTGTTCGGAAAGGGAATTTCTCCAACTATAGACTGGAATGAAAATTAGCTACACACCAGGGTTAGTAGCATTTAATACGATGATGCTTCCGTCTCGTTCTTGGACATACGGTTACACGATGAGAGTAACTTTGGATGGTGTTGAAAGATTCCTTCGTATTGGAGGCTAACATGCACGGGACTTTTTTAAGTTCTTCCTGAGTAGATTGGAAATTCCAAATCAGTGGACTAGCGCTTTAAGTTCAGCTACATCTTAAGTACTATTATTACTGTGTTCAAAGTCATTTATGGGCTCAGATTACTATCGCATTTTTCGAGGAAAGTGCGGTCGTGAGTATTGGCACCATGAGAGGAATCGGAGGGGCCATTAGTTAAATTCGCAGGAAGCGACGGATAGTTTGTGGAATGAGGAAAAGAGCGAGCTGTGATGTCTGTGTGTGGGAAGAGGACGGGGGGTCCTATCTGTGAGTCCATATTCCCGGATTCGCTTCGGAAATGGCAAGTGACATCCTGGGGCGGATGTGCTGCTCTCCTAGGCAAACGCCCACCACAAACATTTCCCCTGATGTTGACTGAACATTTTTTTGTTAGCAGCTCTCCTGAATCCTCCACCGTGTTCTCCATTGTTTTCGCAGCAAAATCGGGAGATTTCCAATCGAAAAGGAATTCTTCTCGAGTTGCACGCCTGGTCAGGTCCTCATCTCCGCTAACGTTCCGACGCGTGGCTTACTCGTCGTGTTCAAGGCTCCTGATGAAGATCAGACCTCATTCGGTTTAGGGGCCGCTCATATCAGGAGGCCTGATGACAATTAATTCCCTTGAAAATGATATGAAAGTGTTGAAACCGGTCGGGGTATACCATTAAAGGATTGTGTGGAATACACAAAGTCTATTTATTTTAATATGAATCAAGGTGGCTGGAGCGATTTTTCTTTATGCCTAGATTTGCGTGAAGCTTTAAACGTGTTTTCATTAGTGATACCTATAAAAAATTTGTGACAAAAAGATCATACCGATTTAGTTTTTAGGCGATTCAATACTATTTTAACACGTAGCTTTATAGCACTTAACCTATAATTCTTAATGGTTCGATTAAATATGTTCAGATTTTCTGAAAGCGAACTAATCGAGTTATTATTAATATAATTGTCGGTAGCAAATATCAAGGTTTGACGTCGAACTAAATATTCTTAAAAAACATATTTCAACATAATTTCGTGTAAATTCCTAATACCGCGCCAAAGACTCTAGTCATAAATGCTTTAATTAAGGAAAAAAATTAAAAATATATTTCTTATATAATTTCCATTGGTACTTCTATGGTGCTTTATAACTCATAAACAATGTTAAATGTGGTCCAAAAAGTTTTATCTACTTATTTAAAAGTTATAATAATGAAAAACCAATGATCCACGATTACCGCCCACCCACCTGACCGCTTTTAGGTGGCTGGAGTGGTAAGCGGTCTTCGAGTCCACATTTTAATAACTTTTCAAGTTAGTCAAAAAACTACTAGGATCACATTTTTTCCAAGTACATCTGTTTATGTGGTGGAACTCACCATGCTTGTAATGCAATGGTATTTATACAAGTATTATATTTTAAAAATTTGCCTAAATTAAAGTAGTTATATTGAATGCCAAAAACTGAATTGCCAAAAAAAACAAATCGATAAAACGCAATATTTTCCTCTTTTTTTGTCTATTGATATAACTAACAAGGACACGCATAGAAAGTTTCACACATCTGTACACAGTTAAAAATTTCCCAAACCACATTATCTACTACTGTCGTCTATTGGCAATTTGAAATATGACACTTTTTCCGAGGCCGATTAAACTTAAAGCTTTCTAAACGTGTGAAAATGTCATACAGGTGTCTCCAAGTTCGTTTTGGTCTGTTAATGTCCTCCTCAAGTACCTTATGCTCTCAATATTGAGGCAAAATGCCAAGAGAGGGCACACTCACAATCCAAGGGAGGACAAATACTTTTGCGCCGAATGATGTTCAAACATATGAATGATTGAAAATTTTAAGCGTTAGGTGACACGTTCATCGCAATTTTGACGGAGATGGAGGAACTGTCCCGGTGCATAACCCAAGAAGACGTTTCCATTTGCATTAATCCAATGCTCACTCTGCATTGTCACGTATTTGTTTTCCATTCACCTTGACCCTGCGCCCGTAAAAACAGATCGAGAGAATGGTTGATGTGTGCAATGGCACACTTGAGTTGAAATAAAGCTCGGTACTCTCATTCGCGGAAGAGTTTGACTTTCTGATTCTACCTAGGTGAAAACAAATAAAATGGAGTATATCTATTTCCTCTTCATTTTTTTTGGCAAAGTTCATTTCTTTCAACGTAAAAATGGTGAACTACCACAGTGAATACTACCCTAGACTCAATGTAACACTTAGGGTAAATGAAGGAACTCCGCAACTTATTACAAATTTTATCAGCAACTTATTTTGTACCGACTATGGTTCCGACACGTGCCGTCCTCACTTTGATCCTGACAATCGATTCATCATCACTCTGATGATATAGTAAACCATGGTACACACAGAATAAATCACTGAGTTATAAATGTACAGTTTTCCCTTATACTGCATGGATGTAGGATGAGTAAATCTTTTAAAAATACATTTTTCTGTCTAATACAAACGTCATTCGCGAGCAACTACTACGGGAGGCGAATTTATCCATGGTGCAAAGACATCTTCTTTAAGACAAAGTCCACATTACTATTTAAGTTACAAGCAAATAACTTCAACTATTGGAGTAAAAATGCTTGAATTTGATTGGAGTGGCCACGCAGTTTGATGAAATAACCGAAAAAAGTGTTCATTAATACAAAAATTCGTTAGCTAATCTGCATGTGTAGTATTTTAATATTGCTTTCAAGCAGAAAAGGTATACCATCATTGAAAACTGTATCATTTAATGCAGAAAAAGTGGTAGTAAGCATTTGTTTTGACTCAGGTAGTGACGATGGAACCTTTTTCGATTCGCTTGAACAGTTCAATGAACACTCCTTCGTTTCTCTGCATCGGAAATCACCGTTCCAATCCCCGAAAACGAATTACGTGCATGCAGTGGTTGTCACAATACAATGCAGCATATTCTCCCGGTCACGTCTCGACTTGGGAGTATGCGACTGAAACATTGCATCGTTTTCAATCTACACTGACGGCTGCTCTTGCCGATTAATACCATGCAGAACATCCCCTGACCCGTGGCGGCAAGTATGGAGCCGGAGAGGGAGTTACAGCTGGGGGATTCAAAAGTCTTCCTCGCGGAGGAAGAAGACTGGTGTGTGTCCTCGAAGCCACACCCATTGAGTTCACGATTGCAGGTGGGCGAGTTACTTCTTGGCGGAGAGGCCTCAGCGTGTATCGCACACAAGGGCGGGCAGTCCTCGGCAAGCGAATGTTGCGGGAGGAGCGCCAGCCTCGCAGTCGGACGGGATGTTATAAACCGTGGTCCGCGAGGGGCTTTTCGTTAAAAGTGAGCTAATGCCGTCACCGGGTACCTCTCCTCACGGGAAACAGCTGACAGTAAGCTTCGATAATTTACAGACGACGGAGTATTAATATCATTAAGTAATCTACCGGCTATGGTTGGTTGTAATGGAAATGAGTAGAATTCCTATAGCTGTTTACATGTACAGTGCCCTATCTACCTTCATAATTTCTTTCTTTATCGCAGCTTAAGTTCTACCCTTCTTCATCCCATCCATAAAACCTACCCTCTTTCTTGGCTTCCTCATCTATCTTTC
Organism: Pyrrhosoma nymphula; assembly: GCA_963573305.1. Taxonomy (NCBI): domain Eukaryota; kingdom Metazoa; phylum Arthropoda; class Insecta; order Odonata; family Coenagrionidae; genus Pyrrhosoma; species Pyrrhosoma nymphula. The sequence continues at coordinate 93,961,769 of OY754332.1, read as the reverse complement.
CTTTCCGTCCACCGTTCCTTCTCCATCCTCGTCCACATCCACATCTCAAACGCCTGTAGCTTATTCTCCACTTCCTTTCTCGGACTCTACGTTTCTGCCCCATATAATGCTACTCTCCATGTCAACCTTGGTGCCAGCTTTTCTTTACACACTTAAGCAAGGTCCCCGTTATCAGCTATCTGCTTTTACTGAAAGTGGTGTATTAATAAATCCGTGGTCATAATAATAAGCAAGCGTGGATCGTCAAGCAATCCCATAATGGTGCGCAACAGTGCAGTTAGAATCAAGTTGAAGGAAATGTGAAGTGATCAATTACTGGAGAAAGAACAACTCTTCTCATTACACCAACTGCATGCAGCATAGAGAATTAGAGAGTGCATAATACTTTAAATACCTTTGAGTTACACTATCTCATGAGATCTCATGGGGTAAACATATTCGGGAAATAACTGGTGAAGCTAATCGTAAATTAGGATATTTTAAAGGGCTACTAGGCAATTGAGTCGTTAAAATTGGAGATTTCAGCAACTTCTCTCTGTTTAGGCCTCTTTTGGAATACACAGCCAGTATTTGATATTCTTATGAGGTAGGCTTAAATTCCGAGTTAAAGTGCGAGTAACAAATATCAGAAACACACATAAAAGGTCGTTACAAAAATTACATTAGAGTTAATAGCCTATTGAATGAATTAGGATGGGAATCGCTATCAGACCGCCTGTAAATATTCACACCAAATCTTTAAAGTAATTGCAAGCCGATCTATATTCTGATAACGTCAGAAACATTTTACGATACCCGCCATACTATGTTTAGATTAGTTCATTAGCATTAAGTTAGGGAAATAGGCAGTGGAACGAACAGATTCAAATTTCATTTTCCCGCAATCAATAAAAGACTGTAGTAGCAGCTATTAAGACTTCATAACTAATTATTTTATTTATTCGGTAACGATTCGATTTTACTAACCAAATAGTTTTGACAGCGCGTTTCGTATGCTTTTGCATATGGTGCTTTGACCTCAATTGCCGACAGGGCTACCAATATACCCGGATTCTCCGTGAGAATACCGGAATTGGACAAGAATCTTTAAAAATATCTCGCTTCCTGGATTGGAGAATTTTTCTCCCACTTTAATTTCAAATGATAAATAATAAAATTTTATTCCAGTAATTATCGTTTGCTGCCAGTTATATTTATTGTTCAAATGCTACTGGCTACTTTTGTTACAGGTAATATAAAAACATATGCCTTAATTTTCTTGGTCAAAATGATTTTTATATGACCGCAAATGATAGTTTGACCATAAATGAAATAGATCTAGAAAGAGCTAGATCAATTGTGATCCAACCGTAGAATTGCTTTACAATGCTCATCTATGGTGAATACACATTATTCGCCAGTCATAATTATGCTTTAAACTTGATCTCCCGGAATGTCTTAATCTTTCCATACACTTCTCCAAGAACCAACTCTTTAGGAGTTTGGTAATTATATTATTCGGTCGTTCACTGGAATAACCAACCAGCCAAACAAAAACATTCAACACGATGTAAGCAGTCGCATAAGCCACTCAGGAAATTCAGTCAGAATTACAACCTCCTCAAAGATTCACCTCTCAAGATGTCAAGGCTAGGGTAACATTGGAACGACTGAAGCTACAATCGCTGCTCGCAATCACTCGGATTTATAGCCGTAATTTTGAAGCGTATCGCACACTTGCGGCCATTTCCCTCTACGTTCCATGCCTCTATTTCCACCTGAACAATCTTTATGCGTGGGGAATGAACCTAATATGCTGACTCACGTGCGGTTCTGAGCGAACAGCATCCTAAAAGTGAGCCACGCTTTGTGATCAAGTGTTCCCCTTATTGAAAATTTGTTTGTTTTATAAACTTTTCTTTGCTCTAATCAATTGGGTGGAGACATTGCATAAAAATAAGATCGAAAATCTGGGATGAGAGAAAATCTGCTCTTGTAGAAGGGTTTGGCCTATCTATCCTTAATCAAGGCCCCATTTTATAATGCCTGGTTAACGTTAACCACGATACGAATTAGCTTTTTCGTTAAATTGGTGTTAACAGACAGTCATGGCTTCGCATTAGACATACTATCTGTTAGTTGACCTGAGAGTCATCATTGGGTTACGGTATTAACTTTGATTTTCATGTTGACAAAATATTTAACCAGTAATTATAAAACCAGGCTTTAGAAGTTTAAAAAGAGACCTTTTCAAGGGGAGACTACCTAGGTTGACGGACCTATTTGGATCCCCATATTTTTGTATGGTGCAGTAGGCTATGCTAATGAGCCGTGGTTTTTCCTGAATAAGCTCTAGTTTAGTTTTTATCGATTAATATTTAATCGGTAATGTCTGTGATTAATGTCATATCCCAAGGGAAACCGTTGGCACATAATCCCACAAGCTAACCACTAGACCAACCGGGTACCTTGGTAAGACTAGGTTTCCCTAGAGTGATAACATTAATTGCAGACATTACTGTTTAAATTAATTGATGACAACTAAACTAGGGCCTATTAAGAAAAAACCACGACACGTTAGCGTAGCAATTAATTCCTCCACCACACAAAAAATACAGCATTCAAAAAGGCCAGTCAACGTACGTAGTCTCCCTTAGTTAGAGAAATTGGTATTCATTGTAGCAAAAAATACTCAACTTTTTCATTGATTCATTAGGAAGAGCATTTACTGCACTTACAGTACTATACAAACTGAAGTGCGTTCAAACTTGCTAGAGCCTGACTAGCGTGGGGATTAGGCTGCCGCATTAGCTTAGGTAGGTACCGACTTTCCATCAGCCGTCCAACCTAGGAGCTAAGGGCGAGATTCACCGGATATTAGGAAGCTAGTCATTCTTGTTTTATAGTGAATGAGAAATTTGTTTGATTCTTAGGAATTTATGGTGTACTTCAATGCATGTAAACCATTTTTGTGGTTTTTTCAGGAATGTTTTAAAGGAAAAAGGTGTTATCTACATGTACAAATTACCTTGCCTATCGCCGCAGGGGCGTGTATCAAGGGATGTTAGGACACCTGCCATGAAAGAGTGAGGGATGTGGAAAAAGTGATAGGAAGAGAGAATGAGCGAAAATTAACTGTATGACTAAGCAGAGTCTTAGTGTCTCACTCTGATTTAGTTACATTCACAAATGTTTACTGCAAATAATGAGTTTTGACACCAATCAGTTCGTCTGGGCATTTCCATTCTTTTGTTTTTTTCTTTCAGTGTTAGTATATGAGAAGTAGTGCTCGCGCTAAAAGTAGGTTAGGAATGAATGAGAGATGATAGAACGAGTAATGGGTGCACTAATAATGGTCGAACATGAAAATAGCGTGTAAAACGGCCTATATTTTCAATGCACAAAATTTTCGACCTCAGCCTGAATTCCAGTACTTCAGTACTTCACTTTCCTCGTATTCAGTTCTTCCTCATTCTTTCACATTAGCCTACCAAACTGCTCCGAATCGTAAATTTCATTTCTCTCTTCTATCGTCCCATAAACACTTTTGGTTTGACTTCACTTTCGGTGTCAAAAGGAGTAAAACTCGAGTATGTCAGGAAAGAGACAGGCTTAGATTAAATGCAGCGGGTGTGGGGTGTCTGAAAAGCATCTGCGGTAAAAGCAGGAAGTATGGAGTTAGAAATGAGGGGGTGATGAAAGAATGTGAAATAAATGCTCCGGCCACGGATACTATAGGATTTTCGAGTCGGGCACGGTAAGTGCTGCCACTCCCCGAGCATTTTAATAGGTTTCCTAAGCTGCCACTCGCGGCGCTGACACTCGGCAGGGATCTGAACATGTGGCGAAAGACATTCTTAAATTCTAAAAAACTTAACTCAATGGCTTTCAATTGGAAAACTATTGTTAATAGCTATTTAACTCGAAGCAGGCACATGCACTTGCACTTCCACAATGGAGAATATCGGGAATAAATAGATCCCTATTCGCTACAGCGCTGCGATGCGGACAATTTGGAACCTATTAAAAAGCTCGCGAAATGACAGCAGAAAACAGCGCTTCACGTGGCCGAGTCGACAATCCTGTATCCGTGGCTCCGGCCATGAACCTTACAATGAGGACGGAAATCTTGGTGCGCTTCCGATCGTCATTTGCTCAAATTACGGGTCGCCAGTTAATGCGCTGGTGTTGCGAGGGAGGCCTCGGTAAATGTGAGCTTTCGTCCCGCCAGCGTTTTCGTAATTTCACCCACTTTTAACAGAGATATCGGAACCAAATTCACCTCACATATTATGCAAACCTTGCGCATTTGTAAAATACTTTCAACACAACAATGCATCATTTACTCTAGGAATGGGAAACTTTCAAACCTGAGAACTGCGATTTTTCCTCTCCACCATCTTGTGAAAAAATACCGTTTCCTCTTATCCACCGTACGTGGCGCAGAGATCGAGCAGTTGCTTCTCTAGCATACACAGACCTCTCATACACAGTTTCTTCCCTCCTTCCACTCAAACTCACCCCGCAACAGCCATTTAACACAATCATTTTAAGACTAGAAATTCTTGGCCTACCACGCGGTTGCAGCCCCTCTAGTTGGAACTTGATTTCTTTCGCGGCCGTTGATAACACGATCGAAGTAGGAGATAAACGTCCTCTTATAAGGTTCTTGGCTCCGGCAATGGTTGTGTATGAAAAGAGCGTACGTCGTTGGTTTTGCCATGTTAAGAGCACGGATGAGAGTCGAATAGCTAAACAGATGTTTATAATAGTCGAGTTAATGGTGTGAGAGTACGAGGTAGACCAAGAAAGTCATATGTGAATGTAGAGGAAGAGTATCTAAAGAGGAGGACTATTAGGAATCTTGAAAAAACGAGGGCATGTATGTGGAAGAAATAAGGAGCTATGCAAGCATAGTTGTGGAGAAAATTATTATAATCGAAGACAGTTTTCAAGTTCTAACGCCGAGATTAAGCTTGTGTTGAGATTGACATTGTCTGCTCCGTAAGGGAATGTATACGAAAATCCTTCACTCGTCAATGCCACAATGTTAAGGAACTCACTGCCTACGAGTACAAATTGTATCAGTACCATGCAAATGCTCAAAACCACACATTACAGATATCTAGTAAAAAAATCATACTATTAAATATTTTAAGCAATATAAGGTACTATTTTTCTCTGTCGTCCATATCTGCAGAAAATTGTTCTGTATGTATCACAACTTTTCCTTCTTGTTTAGAAGTATAATAATTTCATCGTGTTTAACTCCCTGATAATAATACACGTTGACTTTAATAAATTGTTATGTGAGCTGGTTGAAACTCCCTGTTTACGTTTTTGCTAAACATAAATAATTGAGATACTTATAAAAACTACCGGACTTTTGTAATATACCCAGTGTTTTCTAAAATCCTAGATGTTATTATTTTTCTATTTGCAATAGGTTGGCTTTCCACAGATCAATAAACGATTATTAAATAAAAAGGGGACGGCGGGATGGACTTCTTAGTTTCGGGGATGTCTTTATTGTCTCTAAAAAAAGAGTGCCTTCATCGTAAAGGCGGAGATGGCTTCAGTTGTCGACCATGTCCCCAAGTAAAGCGATTAACCCACATCTCAGAGATCAGATCTCACCGGCCTTCCTCAAAGTCCAGGTTTTGTGAAGTTGAGAGCATGGAAAGTCTAAAATGTTGCGAGGGAGTGTTGGAACGCGCGGTGAGTGGTTAGGGTTTACCAGAAGCCAAATGGCATGACAGGCAAAGCTTGCTGCACTCCTTGCGCGTGTATGTACCTACACATTCACACACAATGGTTCGTATACAGCCACGCTGTGGTAAGTAAGCGGCTTCCCTCCACATCCCTTCCCTTCGCCCCACACCGCCATCTCCCCGCCGCCCCCACCACCTGGGGGCATCCTCAGGACCTCCCCTCCCCCACCCCGCCCCGCGCCCCTTTCGCCGCATTATTCATGAAATCCGGTAAATATGGGTGAGGCCGAGGAGAGGCTCAACGCTTCTTCTCCGTGCTCAGCGGCCGCGTTGTTGAGTCCCGCGAACAGTGTGCCCGGTTGAAGTGCTCTTCGGGAAAGGAAACCGTGAGACTGTTATGCAATGAAACGACGCTCGCTGGTACAAATAAAAGCCCAGTTCACACGATCATATTTCAAGTAAACGAAAGGTTATCCAAGGGATCACACATTCGAGCCATTCACGGTCGTGTGAACGGATCGGCTGGTGTGGTGGGTGAATGCAATGAGAAAGTCAGATAAAGATGTTAAAAACTTGGTGGGGCTGCTGTTGGGATGCATGGCATTCGGGAACATACAAGAGGGAGAAGAGTCTTATTGAATATTGAAGAATATTTAACTATTTGTTAAAATTCAAAGAAATCCCCACCTGTGTAATAAATGTTCACATACGAGATTAAGTAAATCTCTACCATTGGATCAACTAGGATGGCAGTCTCCTCTGAAGATATTATACCCTCCCTCGTCTTAGTCTTAAAATCGTTCTAAAGTCCTTTTTTGGATCTTGTCTTCCCTTTATCCTGCTAGTATTTCATGGCTCCTATCACATCCTCTTTCAATTCATTAAACACTAACTTTTACGTCGCAAAATGTCGTCGATGACCTGAACAGCTTTATTTTTAATTTCATTTAGTCAAATTAAACCTTCTTTAATGGGTCCTAATTGGTCAATAAGTACGTCAGCCTTACTATAGCGGAGTAACATATGTCTGCCACTGTATTTCATGAGCACATTTTCCACAACTCTTAGATTCATTCCCGATAAATTTTGATTGTGTTATACCTGCGAAACATCCCAAGTAAAAGGATTCGCGGGTTTTTGCACAGTTTTGTAAACTCCTCATACTTCATAGAAACATGGTTAGTGGAATTTCATTAGCAAGTAGTGTATTGCTGAGTATTTTATGAATTTTATTCAGAATCCCAGTCGTGGTGGTTAGTCTTAAGGCCGTTTTACACGGGGCACGTCATTGCGCAGGTTAGCACTGCATTCATTTCTCAATCTTGCGTGCAATAATTATTGCGCAGACGAATGCGTTACCTTTAGCGGTAGCTTTACACGGTTTTGATAAGCAAGCATTCATGCACGAAATTTCGTCGTCTGTTGAGTGCGCGAGTAGCGAGTGACTTGTTAGAACAAAGAAGAATCGAAATTCTGTGCGCATCGTTGTTGACATCATAGAGTTATTAATATACTCTAAGGTTGACATGTTGTCACACGTCCTTGTGTGACCAGCTCAAACTTATTCCACAAAGTACAACAAGCAACAACAACTGCACACAATGCAATCCTCCAATACAACAAACACTTATCGTCACTCAGCTTCTTCCGGTCCCTACTACTGCGACATCTATCGGAAAAACATTTGTTGAAATTGCGCGAATGCGAGCTCGGAATTAGAACAGGGGCTATTTTGCCATCTCGCGTTCATGCATTTGCGCATGCGCTCTAGCATTTCACCGCTTTACACGACGCAATTTGAAATGCACGTTCGAACATACATCAGATTGTGCAATGACGTGCCCCGTGTAAAACGGCCTTTACACTCTAAGGGCCGATTTACGCCATAACTGCACGGACTGATGAACTGAAGGATGTGCAACGAAAATAACGCTGCGTAAAGCGTGGACCTGCTAGAATGACTGCGCGAATGTATGAACAAAAGAAATGAAAACAGCCCCTGTTCTAATTTCGTATCCAAGTTCTCACAAATTCTGCACATCAAACTGTGCAATTAAATGCCTCGTGTAAAACGGCTTTTAATTGAACAATAACAGTAAAGGTGAATGAATGTAAGGTTTAATTCAAAAAAGCCTGCAGTGATTGTGATTGGATAATATATCTTCATGATTTTAAGCACGAGAAAGTCATTGAGCTAGGTTTGATCATCGAAAAATATTCGTTTATGGACAGATTTTGAGACCGGAAAAGATTTACGGCAATAATCATGAAAAAGCATTGGAACCAATGGGGACTTAAAGGATGACTTTAAAACACGATGAATTACACATGAGACACATAGGACCTGGACTAAATTGAAAAACAGAGAAGGGGACTCGCAACAGCGTGATTTTCAGCAACGCTAAAAAAATGCCATTTCTCAGCATGTGTGATTGATTTCTTCTTGAATTTGCTGGAATATAAATTACATCCCTATCAAATATCGGTCACTCTATATTTAAATATTAATACGTGTGATGGTAGGGATAAAGTAATGATCGGGGAGGGAGTGAAATTATGAAGGAATTTTGAATAAGGCAGAATATTCGGGTACTATAGGCTATAAATTAAAATGGAATGCTGAGGGATGTAAAAGATGGGTGAATTCTTTGTTATCATGGATGAGTTAGGGAAGAATTGGTATTTTATTTAGAACAATGGACCGTATGAAGTGAGCTCAACTTTAAATTGTATAAGTATGTGGCAGAAAGGTGATATTTACAAGCGAAACATCGTGTTTAAAAAAGTTAATAATGCTCATCAAGGCTATACTATGGTCCTTATGATGCACGTGCCAGGAAGCAACGAGCATCCATTTGCTTACTTATGATTGACATCAGTGTTCTTCCTTCACATTTCATGTCCTTGCCAATATATGTAGATTCCCTTCAACTCTGATAGTTAAATTTTTGCTTAATCTCATTTGATCCCTAATTTTTATGTGGTGCTGTCCTCTCTTGTCAAACTGCAACTAACTTACTCGTGGATTATTCAGGAGGAACTCGTTGCGAATCAACGTCGACAATGTGTATGAACATATGCGTGTATATTCTGGTGTTTTACATAGGCACTGCATACACAGATACATGTCCTACATGCAAATACTCAAGATACTGTAGTGTGAGACGTTATATCTCAATAACGAGTGTGCGTACGGCAAATAAAATGAACAGAACTTTAAAGATTGCTTTGTTATACATATTTTTAGTATGAAAACGTTTTAAATTTATTGTTTTATATTTTTACCGGCATCCACTGAAAATTTTCAGGTTTCACCGCCTAAAAAAGCGGTAGTTCAGCTTTGAACGCTAATAACTTGAGAGTCGAGCAACATAAATGCATGAGCTTATAATCAAGTTAAGGCAAATAATTTATAAATAAAAATGTGGAAACAGAATACTGTAGCAGGAAAGTCACTACTCGATTTTATTAACGGTTACAAGCTCTGATTTACTTTGTTTAATGAGAAATTTTCAAGTCCCGTAGTCACCAAATTATATGCTGTTTTAGAGAATGAGAGTCATTGTAGCAAATCTCATTCCCTCTGTGCCGTATTCAATAAACTTCCGACTCGTAACCTCCTTCATTTAATATTATTGTCTTTATATATATTTTCGTTGTAATTAGAGGCAAATAGTTGGCGGACGTGGATATTAGGAAAAGGAAAAGTAAGTGGGCGAAGCAAGTTCTAGAGGCGATCGAATGTTGGAGTTTGTGTTAGAGAGGAGAATGGTGTATTGACCGGTGAAGAAGTGTTGGCATAGACATCCGAGATGGGGTAAAGGAGGGGTTGGGAGTAGAATAGAATTGAATAGAAACATTTTATTTGTCCTAGGACAAGTCCTGTGGGACAGGCATACAATTTTACAATAAACATGACTATAAGTGTCCATTTTACAATAAATAAGACTGTAAGTGGAGTACGCGGACCTGAAGTAGGAATGAGTCAGTGACGAAGCTAGGAGGGTCAACCCTTCACTTGAAATTTTTAATATATGTTTTTTTAAATTAGGCACTGAAGGAGGATTCTGTATTTTGTTTTCTTTGCATGCTGAAGATCAAATGGACGGTCAAAATAAGAAATGAAGAAGTATTTAGTGGAGTTTATGAGGAAATGACCATATAGAACACTATCGAGAAAAGAAGAGTCCTATGGATTGGGCACACCCAGTGGCACAATTGGTTTGTGAAGAATATAACTAAATGAAAAAAAGAGAGAAAATTCCCAAGAGGAAGGCAAAGGGATAAATACGTAGACCAAATAAAGAAAGTACATGAGAAGAATTACCAGGGAGTAAGGGAGATAAGGAATATTGAAACACCAGTGATGGTGATGAAGAAATAACTCATTTCTTTCGCTTATCGTTTCTTTTAAACTACTCTCAAAGAGTAAGAATTGGATCCATGGAGGTAGGACTTGTGCTGAGATGAATAAAGAAATCATCTTAGAAGATAGGGGCCAACGCCGGTAAAAATCTGGGGAATTATTAAACTCCTCCAGTTAAACCTACCCCAACTGGTAGTTGCCCTAATAATGGTATCTAATAATTTAAAATATAAATAAAGTATGTGCAAGAATGTGTTTTTCATGCAAAAAGCCTGGGAAATTGTATTATTTCAAAGATTGACACATCAAAAATCATTAAAAATCGGCTGTAACGTTGCATTAACAACACTTGTCGGCCTTGGTGGTGGCGGGGTAACTTTCTCGACTACCAACCCGAAGGTTGCGGGTTCGACTCCCGCCTGGGTGGTTTTTCACCATCCAGGGAATGGCTTCGTGTATTGTCCAAATAAAATAAATAGGTAGTAATTGGCGAAAGCAGTCACCTAAAGTAAAAGTATAATCATTAGGTAAATGCCAAAAATTTCACCACTTTACTTTCAATATATAAAAGCTTTCCATTGGATTCTCCCGTGAAGAACGCAAAGTGCTAGTTTGCAAAATGGAACGCTTAGGAACTGTATTCTACTTCCACATACAACCAAGCGATCTAGCAAAAGGAAGGGTGGGGTGTGAGGAGGTATACGAGGAAAATGGCAGAGAAGAAGGAAAAAGAATTCTCAAAGGGAGGAGATAAAAAGTTAAATATTTCTTGACGCATTACTGACTCGTTACGTTTTTGTTGCAGTCAATGGCGCAAAGGAAAGAAGAATTTTTGTATCTTTCTGCTCAGCAGTTCATCTCTTAGTTTTTTGTGGCGGTCTGTTCTACCAACATATGTAGTGTGTGGGCGAATAATTTACTCGTTATCAACCTGAAGATTTTGAGATATCAATTTCCCTGCCAACTCTCGTAGGTTTCACCTCCGAGTCTCTAGTGATCCCAAATTCAGTACTTTTAATAGCCGTGCTAAAGTTACGTCTCGCTCGTAGCGGTTTTATTCGCAATCCAACGATCGATAAAATTTCCTCGAGGTACCTATACTTTGCGACAAACTCCACCGCAGTTCCATGCTTCATCATTGGTTATTCTCTTTTGCCTCCTATCGTCGCGGATGTAGATCGGACGGGTGGAATATGTGGCTATAAAGCGGCCATAGGGTCTTCTCGTTTTATTTGCCCACCCCGGCCCGCCTCGACGGCCGCCAGCCGGCCAACGCTCGCCGGCGGAGCGAGCGGCCTCGCCGGCCGGACGGGCGTCTTCCTCGCCCACGCGAGCTGCTTCCGCTCGCATAGCGCCCGGCGGCCATGCCCACGATGCCTTCGATCCGGGCCGCATGATATCGGGGTTTATCGATGGCAGTGCGCGCGATATTCATATGGTGCCGGTGAGCTGATAACCTTTTGATGCCTCCTCATAGTGCCTTAATCTTCTCGACCTATGAATAGCCAAATTTCTTTCTTATCGATAAAGGCGGGCACCTCGAAAGAAAAAAATATTTAAGACATTTATATTGCAGTAGATTTTAATTGAACATGAAAAATAATGTTCATATACATCTACCTACTACTCGGCGAGCGAACGTATGGGCATTTGGCAGGGGGGGTGAGGGCAGTAGCCACGATAATGGAGATTTTAGCAATATGGTATTGGAAAAGGTAAGGGACGATACTTGAGATGCGTTTCATTGGGTTTGAGTCTCATTCCGTCTCCGTTTAAGCCGAGTAGGCCACGTGGGATGAGGACTCAATGCACATCTCCGGCAAAAACCGAGTTATATTACATACCCCTACTTATATATTGGCTGGAGTAACATTGTGAAGTTGAATGGGTTATCATAAAAAGGATCATCCTACGCGCAATTGAGGCCTAGTTTGTGCAATGTCCGGTAAAACGATCATTGTATGAGAAAATAAGTTGACATTACCTAAAACATTATCGACAAGAACTTCATTATCATCCAAATTTGGATTTATATAATATTCCATGTGCTGTTGAGTATGAGCTGAGATGATGTGAAGGACGATTGGCGGGGGCTGTTGGGACACCAACCGAGAAAATTGGGTACAATAAGGAAATGAAAGTTGGATTGGGTTGGGAAAATAAGTTAAGTGAGTATTAGAGGACTGACGCCTCGCCATCTCATTTGTAGCTGTAAACGACACATGATAAGGAAGACTTTTCACAGGTATCTGAATTTCAGGATTTGTTTCTCTAGTATTATGGAACCTTGACTGATCTTCGGTTTTCGAATGAGGCTGAACTAGCTTTCTCCAGATCAACCTGAAACTCGTGTTTCTACTCCTCCAATGCCCCAGAACAATCTTGGGACATTCAGACAATTAAAAACTGCTACAAAGATTTTGCGAGGTGGAAAGATAAAACTTTACCGCTAAGTTGGCCCAGGAGCGTGCTTTTCAAAATATTGTTGGTGGTAAATTTTTCAATATATCTTATGTTCTAAGTGAATATAGTGAAAGGTAGACAGGCATAAGTGAGAACAGATGCATCGTTAGTTTTTAGGGGCGTGTTCAGGACGGAAATGGTGGTAGGAGTAAAGATGTGGTAAGGAAAATTCCGCTAACAAAAGAAGTTTCGCTAATAGATGAGTGCTAATGACAGAAGCCTTGAGGAAATACATTAAGAAAACTCAATAAATTTGTGTTTTAAATTTCCCACCCTCTTTTATTAACGACCATTGTTTCGACATGAAATTTCGTTATGATGATGTTGTCATGCAGAAACGATGGACAGCGATAAAAGATAGTGGGAGGCACAAAATACCAATGAATTAAGTAACGAACGCGATTTTCACATTTTTAAGCCGAAAATCGTCACTTTATACGCAGAGAAAAAGGCTTAGAGGAGCAAAGCGCTGTATGCTGGCCAAACTTGGATCCTGTTGAGAATGGACGTCGATGAGGGATTGAAGAGGCGTTGGAGATTTGGGTGTGGAGGAGGATGGAGAAGGTACTATCGACGGAAATGAAGACGAACGAGGTGAACGACAAAGAATTGCGTTCATGATATGTTGAAAGTGGAATGACAGTTTTCTGAGAAAATTAAGACTGAGCAAATTCCGTGGATGGAGCTAGTGATAAACGGGGATGGGATACTCAGGGATGGGAGAACGCTGAGTAATAAGGGAAGATGGAGGAAGAGGAAAGGCATATTTAACTTTTTTCTTCTTGTTTTTAGAATTGAAGGACGTTACTCGAATACGTACGAAGCGTTGAGATCATGTTATGTTCGAAGTGCTCATTTAAAGTATTTTTATTTATTAATGCATACTTATTTGACGATAAAAATGGCTGGTGTACTTTCCCAAAGTCAATTTGGACCAATTTAGAAGATCAGTTGTTCAAAGGTTTCAATTTATCACAAGAAAAAAATTATATAGAAAAGGAACTTTTTAGCGTATACGTTAGTTAAAAAGGGGGTCCTTTACTCAGCAAAATGTTTATATATTATCGGTTGAACTTGAGTAGCGAATTATTGAACACATAAGGAGACTTTTTATTCATTACTTGTAAATTATTTGTTACTTTTTCATTCTTATTCTAATGGTGGCAACGAATATTGTACGTTAAATAAGGTCGCCTTAAAACGGCCACTTCTAGGCTACTTGAGTCTCCGTATATTGTTCCACAAATGTGTCCTCAATCCACCTTTTTTGCCTTTTCTGAATCTACGCCACCAATTTTCTTTTCGTCCCAACCATATCCAGCCCTTCATCGTTCGTCTTTCTCGCTATCTAGCTCACCCTTTTCATTCCTCTTCAAACCCACGTCTTGAATGCCTCCAGTCTACGCATATCCCTTCTCTAAGATCATATTTCCAACCCGTACTCCTCGTTTCACATTAGGATTTTCACCATTCATTTGTCGAAGCGAAGACGAATAACAATGAAATAAATGAGTAAGCTGTACTCATGCAAAATTACTACGCAAATTTTGTCATACAGGCAACGTTGCCAAAAAGCAGTAAAGCAGTAAATATTAAGTCGGTCATTTTTTTTACGCACGATAATATGAAAATTATTTCAGAGCAAAGCAGTTATGATGCTACGCAAACATTATATCGCCACTTATTTGTTTCTGATTTTTCAGTCAATGATTTGCTTGTTGGAGATAAGCTGTCATTGGGGAGTGCCTTCGGCTTACGTCACACGGTATTCATCTTACGACTTGCGTCCTATAATCACTCTATTTGGGGAAGCAACCGAAAATTGAAGTAATTTGTTCCATTAAGGATAGGTGGGTGGGGTAGAAGAGTAGGCTTCCTTACGGAATGGAGGGAGGATAAAGAAAACAGGTGTCGGAATTTGCCTACTCTTGATGGTAAGTTCCAAGTGATCCATATTTTAACCTTACGTTAATATTTTACAGTTGCGACAATAATGGCAGCGATATTGTATCTAGGAGCATAGTCGCGCTGAACAGTGAGAGAAAGTAAAATATTAACGGCATACAACGGTTTATTCATATTCTTTAAAAAAAGAACCAGAGTGGAGATCGGTATTCTGCTAAAAAACTTCCGCCTCTGCCAGGGTTCGACCCGGAGCACCAGGGATATGAAGCCAATGCTGCACATTTACATCAGCCTTCCAGTCGGCATTTGCGTACTTGCAGGGGTGTGTGGAACGGGATGTAAAAAAACCAGCCATTTAAATGGGAGGAAATTGGAAAAGGACGTGGGGGTGAGAACCAAGGTGAATTTTTTGTTAACGGAGTGGCTCCGTTTCTCGCCGTTTTTGTTGTCGTCACTTATAGTGGGTTAAAAGAATGAATTTTGTACCTATCACATCAGCAGTGTATCTCTCACATTCATCGCTTCTTTCAATTCAAGAGATATAGATCGGGGTTGAAGTAATATCCTTCGTGTCATTTTTTTATATTTTATTTTAAAGATATTATTAACTATTTTTATATTTTACATACATCAATGTTGCCAATTTAAATTGCACTTTTAAAAATCTAAAAGAGACACTCGTTAACAACTAAAAATCAAACAATAACAAAAACAACAAAGCCAAGATGAAAGCAATTTTAAGATTATTTACTATATTTTATAGTTTTTCCGAAAATATGAGTTGACGCCAAGACCGAAACTTTTAGGGGATAGAGAAAAAGGGGTCAATGTCAGTAGGGAGAGAATGTATTAGGGCGGAGAGATGGATGAAAAGAGAACGTTTAATTAATGACAATCTGGGTGTGGGCATGGGGAGTAGTGAGTTAGTACGGGTAGGACGAGAAGGTACTCTGATATTGATGACAGAAATAAGATCGGGATTGTCTACATAGGAATCAATGATGTTGTAAATTAGTTTTATGTTTGATTGAAGTCTATGATGGGAGAGACTGCTGATAGATAGTGAAGATAATATAGCGTCCGTGGACGCATTGCGGAGATTTGGGTTTCTATGTTTCACAATTTTAGCGAAGAAAGTCGTAACACTGTTTAGAGTGTCAGGATTTGTGGCAGCTGACATTGACCATATAGTGGAGCAAAAAGTGAGTACCGGAAGAACAATGGATGTGAAGTAGGACTGCAGTACTTGTGTACAAGTGATATCCGTGAGGCGGTAGAGAAGACCTAAAAGAGACATGGCTTTCGATTTAATTGTTTGAATATGCTCACCGAAATGAAGTTTGTGGTCCACGATAATTCCCAGATCTTTGATGGAGGACACACGATTCAGAGGTCATCTTGAAACTCTCCTTATTAGAAATGTTTGTGTAATCTTAGCCTAGCCTCCAAGTATCGACCTCATCTATGCTACAATTTCTCTTCGCTCACAGCAGTTCGCAGCATAAAGTATGCGGCTTTTCTTTTTATTTTGTTTATTTATGGACTAATATCTTTCTTTGCAGGGCCTCAAATGAATGTAGCTACTCTAGATGTGTTTTTATTAAAGCGAAATAGAATCCCTTTTCAATTTTCTTCATTCGAGTTCCATCATACTATTCGTCTGATGGAAATCAATCGTAATATTCATTTAACGCAGTACATCATGTACTCCCGGTGAAAAAGGAAAAATAATGGTTTTTGCCTGAAAAAAAGTTTGTCGTAGTTTTACACAAAAATTCGGAGAGTTCTCATTGCGGCGTTTTCACAAAGAAATTTCGCGTCAAGTGGAAAATGCGCTTCCTACGCCAATTTATTTGTCGTCACTAATGGTGGGTGGAAAGAAGGAATTTTTTTCACCTTTCAGTTCTGAAAAGTATTTTTCATGTTTTATCGCTTCTATCAGATCAAGAGTTCGGGGTCAAAATAATATCAACCGTTTCGTACTGCAACTCGTATGACCTGATCACGACACACTGTAACTCTCCTCGCAAGTAGTATGAGCGTAGCGCGTGGCCTCCGAGTCTCTCGACCTAATCCTTCCATCAGCTGCGGAAAGACGAATTTATTCACTCGCAGCAGTTTTGACAAAGCGTGCGGTTTTCCTTTAGTATATTGTTTGATGGAATTAAATATTTCTGTGCAGGGTCACAAATGCTCGCGGTGTGTTTGAGAAATGGCCCAAACAGAGCGAAATGTCATCTCCCTTTCATTTTTTCATGAGAAGGCCGCCTTACTCTTTTCTTATTAAATCTTAATTTATTTAAGGCAGCGCTGCAAATGCTTCACCCGTGCGTTCCCCCACCATGTGTTTGACTTTACAATGATTCCCAGATATTTGACTAATGCGAGGAGGGATGGACTCTTTGAAGCTAGCACCTTGGCCGTGTATCTCTCTTATTTTGTAGCTTCTATCAGTTGTAGTTCGGGGTCAAAGTAATATCATCCGTGTCATACTGAAACTCGCCTGATCTGAATTCTTCAAGCCACTACGCCTTGTGTATTGGGCCCCATACTTCATCGAGTGTGCCTCTCCGTGCCGTCTGTTTTCGTGGGGCGGAGACGGGGGCGGGGGGGGGGGGGGGGTGAGGCTCGTGTAAGATGGACGGCCTCCCGTTTTGGAGGTGGCCCAAAGGAGGTGGATGACCCCGCCCCCCACCGAAACCCACCTCCTCCTCCCCCCTGGACCTGTGAGTCCCCCTCGGTGAATCCGAGCAGCGGGAAGGTCAGTGCAGAGGCCATCTGGGGCGGGCGGGCGGACGGGTGTATGGCAGGGAGGAGGCGGTGGCCGGTTAAGGGCGGGGCCCCAATGGTAGGGAAGCGTGGGCCCCGCGGGGCTGGAGAGTCGATTCCATTCAGAGGATATATACATATATATGTA
Organism: Pyrrhosoma nymphula; assembly: GCA_963573305.1. Taxonomy (NCBI): domain Eukaryota; kingdom Metazoa; phylum Arthropoda; class Insecta; order Odonata; family Coenagrionidae; genus Pyrrhosoma; species Pyrrhosoma nymphula. Next base: position 93,944,428 of record OY754332.1, on the reverse strand, counting down.
TATAAATAGATGCAGATATGCGCGTGTGGCTGCCGGGTCGCTCTCTTCGTCCGAGAGGCGCGTGGCGAAATGGACTGGCCCCGGAGAAGTGGGATTCCTATCCTCCCCACCACTCTCCCCCCCTCCCAATTGTTCCACCTCCCCCTCCTAATACACTGACTGCGGACTCACCCGCACATATTCTACATCTGCATACCACCCTTGCGAGCCGACGTAGGGACGTGCGGCAGGGATATTAGGACACCAACCGTAAAAATTGGAGGTACTGGGGTGAGGAAATAGGAAGAGAGGCAGGACGAAAGTGAATCGCATGCATATGGAGTGTCTCGTATCTTGCTCTGTTTTTTTTTCAAAGTAATAAATGACCTGAACCGGTAAATTACCTCAATTAAACATAATATCTTACTATCAATACCATTACATACACTGGTAACTTCACTTAAAAATTAAGCGACTTCCACTGTGATAGGATTTATTGCCGCCGGCTTCTCTTTTTAAAGCATCTTCAGATGAACCTGAAGAAAACCTGATCTGTAAAAAGCGAAATCAATCGCATTAAATCCTATCACAGTGGAAGTTTCTCAATTTTTTCAGTGCATTTATGCTCCGTTCCCACTCAATCATGCCTGAAACCTCAGACTATGTACCTACACTGATAATATTTTACCCACAGTGACACTAGAATGAGAATAGCGTCAATCGAAAGATGCGTTTCGCAATCGGAGGGAGCTGTTGACGGGAATCTTCGATGACGATGTCAAGAAGCGATGGGAAAAGTTAAATTTGGTGTAGCGTTGTATGGGGCTACAACGTGGACTCAGAGAGAGAAAGACGAAAAAGTGCCGGGCGTTCGAGATGCGGGAGTGCAGGAGAATCGAGGAGGTGCGGTGGACGGAAAGGATGCAAACGAGGAAGTGCTTGGTATGGTGGGTGAGGAGAGAAAGCTTCTGAGAAGGCAAAGTAGGTGGTTCGAAGAGGTAATGGATGCCAAAGGGATACTGAAGGTCGTGATAGACGGTAGGATGTTGGATAAGAGGGGAAGTGGAAGGTGTGGAGAATACTCCAAGAGTAGTTCTTCCTCCAGTTGAGGACCACTTGGTGCCTTTAGTGAAGAATAGACCAGTGTGATCCTAATTTTCTCTCCACTCTTCTGCCATTTACAAAATTATCCTACCGTTACCCACCTATCCTCCATCCTCTGAAGATTTCCAATTGAGAGTGGCATCGAGTTCTTTGGTAATTTTTCTGTGAAGGAAAAGATGTCGCATGTACATGTAATCTCATAAAATTGAGCAGGCAACATTCGCCTTTAGTTATGGTTGATATCAATTCCTCCTCCATGGAGCCTTCAATGCCTGAAACATAACGAACCAGTTATTGCACTGGAGACTTCAAGGGGTGGAAGGATCGTGGATCGTGGTCCCTCAAAATATAAGCCTTTAATGATAATATTTTTAGAACATTCTTTTTCGTCAAATATTTTTTTTAAGATGAGAGTTTTTGAGTAATATGACGCAAAAGTCTCCCCATGAAGGCATTTGACCCAATCTCATGGGATTCATATGCAAAGAGGCTATTTAACCATAGTCCTCCCCAGAATCGTCATTTTGAGATATCCACATGCTTCAACGCTTGCCACAGTATGAAGAGAGCTACACAATACGTTCGTTTTAAGTTTTTCTCCCGCATACAATAATACTATACTTAGCATTCTTGGGGATGTCAATTTATTTCATTCAGATTGTCCTGAAAATAGCTTCAAGTGCCTTTTACCTCAGGCATATTGACAGGTAACAACAGATGACAAAACTCTACCATGCCCTGACAGGTGAAAATCCTACCGTGGCGGGATTTGAATCCGTAACCCATAGGTTTGCACGCGAAAATTTTACACCGCCACCCCCGGGGCCGGCAAATCTGAATTTTTACAATAATTGCGCCACAGGACGATTTTACGGCACCTATCATGCATGAAATAAGTAGAAAAGGAGTACGTGAAACATTTGCGTTGCAATTTCACTGCACCAGTTTAAAGTGAAAAAAATCAGTATCACTTAAAAGATATTGGAAAACAAAAAAGCACTCGTAAGGAATTATTTTAGGGAATTATGTTAAGTTAAAAATTATAGTGGCCTTAATTATTGGCTTAGCAAACGTTATGAGGCCTCTTCATGGCTGGTGGGATTGATCTACAAAGATATATAAAATTATCTTTTCAGTTCTTTCCTCTAATACTTTGGATGTTTTCTATCAGAAACTGGGGCTGAGAGAATGAATTGCTTGTATCGGTTCATCGACTATCTCCACTTCTTCCGTAGCGCACTTTGCTTAGCATTATTGAGATCCTTTTACGTACCCTATTAATGTTGCGGTATGATTGGAAGCATGCCAGGTGCTCACGCACATAAACATTTCATGGCTTGAAAGAGCGAAACGATACAAAATCACGGACTTAGTAAAATGATAATTCAGTCTGCACCTTACGGTATCCATGAGGAATTGCCATCCGCGCATCTTTCTTGAACGCATTCGTTTATTTCATCAAAGCTCTTGCATCTTGAATTGTCTCTTCGAATAAGCATCTCGGATAATCCAGCAGAACCGATAAAACGATTACGCTTCCTTTTAAGTGGAGTTCGATGTAATTAGGCCCAAGAGGAAAATAACCGTTATTCTCAGAAGACTTCAATTATGGCTTATCGGACATTGCAATCATAAAACACCATCAGCCACATCATTATCAAAGGCAGGTGAATCAGCTGAAGACATTTCGTTTCGATATGGAACAAAATATCACCTCTTACAAAGGTCAGAGCCTAGACGGAATGGTGAATTATAGTCGCGACAAAATTATCAGTGTTGTGGTAATCATATTTATTGTGAGTAGAGGCCTGCTTGGTGATTTGATGCGCGGAGGGAGACAAAACTAAATTCCATAGCTATGAAATGTCTTCACTGTAGCACTCAGCAAATTATGAATTCAAAATGTCTGGAGATGAGAATGCCTATAATTCTAATATAATTATATGAAAACTCTGAAAGTATCTGCGTTTATCGAACTTTCTGCTTAGGAGATTATGGTTCTATCAACAAATGCGGCAATCTGTATTGCATTCACTTTCAAATGGAGGCTACTATCCCTATAGATGTGATTCACATCATCCGTATTAAGGAATATAACAAGATTGATGGCTACACTGTCAAGCTTGGGTAAAATGAAGCGTTAGGAAATTGTTATTCCACAACATCCTGCGAGCCGATAATCTCATGGTTCGGGTACGTATTGCCGGGACCTAACGGCATCGCTTCCTTCGTTTAATCAGCGAAAATGAGCGCTGTGCATTGTGTGTAAAGTAGCCAATCATGCGAAAATTTTAATCCCCCGGGAACGCCGCATTTGCCATTGTTGGCGAAGAAACATGTGGCCGATCCTCTTGCGCTTAAATCCCAATTGTGAGTCAACGGATGAGTCTTCGGAACACGTCATGGAAAGGATGCAATTTCGCCCATGCGTTACTTCCTCGGATCTCGCTATTGCCTATTTCGAGAAATAATGAGTGGCGATGCCTCAAAGCCTTGCAGTCATGAAATGCATTCACTTATTAATGTAGGTGAGTAACAGTCGCCTAACCAACAATATTTATCAGCTTCAGCTATTATCCGTTTATTTCCAGTGAATGGGAAATATTACCAGTCTCAATGAAAATATTTGTTGACTGTTACGACATCGTAAGCATTCGTCACATTGAGTATTCGTATCCAGCAGGTCTACCCTCTTATTTTACTCTCAGTTTTCTTTTTGGCTAAACGCAATGTTCCTTCAAGCTTGAATAGCATCTTAATGAGTACCATAATTTTCTAGACGTGTTCCATCCTTGTTGTTCTCCGATATTAAAAAAAAATAATGTATCATTCCGTTGTTGTTTTACAGAGGCTTTATATGAATGTGTACTATGAGGTTAAACTTCCCCCATTGCCGTTTTTTAATTCATATTTTTTCTCCCCAACTCCTCATTGGAATACTTAATTGGTTCTTTACTTCGTCAACTTTAACTTCCGTGCTCTTCTAAAACACCACACTTCAAAAGCTTCCCTGCTTTTACCGACCGAGCTTCACTCATAGCGTTACGTAAGGAGCAATAGTTGAAGTTTCATGAAATAACAGGTGGAAAATTATTGATAATGTAGGAAGAGAAAGTTATGAAGGGCGCGTTTATCAAGGAGTCAGATGCAGTGCTGTGAGTAATCATATTTTTAAAATATTACCGCAGTTTCAAACTATTAACGCTTTCATTCATGACCTGTTTCAGGGCTATGAGTCATTCTCAAGTGAAAATGATGTAGTGCACAACAGGTTTTCTCTTAAATGTTTTATATTCATGACCCTGTTTCAATGCAAGTGCTACATCACCAAGTGAAACTTTGAAGTGGAAACTGCGATTTTTTTTATCGTAAACATATATATCGCTCATTTCACTTCACGTCCAAGTTCTCCACATGTACACGGTTTCCTCGGGCACTTCATGTTTTATCAATACTTGCTATAGGAAAACAAGAAACTGAATAGAGATTATGAGACATCTTCGTTATTTTTGATAGCTCTTCAAAGGGCCATAGAAAAGAACCATAGCACGTTAAAACTGAATAAAACTGATGATATCAGGCCTGACATCGTGGAAATTATGGATATCCATGCTGAGAAAAACCAACCTTGTAATTTCCACAAACTTTATTCTGTTGGCACGAGGCGCGTTTCACCACACTGCGGCATATATACCTAATATGCCACAGTGTGGCGAAACGCGCTTCGTGCCAGCAGAATAAAGTTTGTGGAAATGACAAAGTTGGTTTTTCAACATGGTCGTCAAAATTGCTTAAAATGCTATTGAAAATTACGTAAATGCCACTGGTAAGCTGAGGAAAACTTGTCAGTGTTTTGCTAAATTCTTCTTTTTTCGTGGGAAATGAAAAGAATAACAAGACATAGTCGGCAAACTTGTGCCGGAATAGTCGGAATGAAAATCAGTTTCGAGAGAAAATTTTCTCTGCTGATATTTTTGGCACCCCGTAGACGCGTGATGTCTTCCGTACCCTGCACGGTCTTTTTTTCCCTCTTTATAGCCAAATGATTATGCTTGTGCATTGCAGTTATTTTCAGTGAAAGACTTATTTCTGGAGCTCTTACGTAAGCAGACAGATGTATCTTTTTTTAAGAATACCTACGATATAGATGTAGTTTACAGCCATTGAGTAGAATATAAAATAACCCATAGCCCTCACTTTTCTTTATGTGAGGGTATATTTCAAAGATAAAAAGGGCTGATGAAACGGATTGTACGTATTATTCAGTATTCTGCTACGATCTGCTGCTACGATCGTGATGTGCTACAGTGGAGAAAGTTTCTCCCACGGCCGGGCATATTTATGAACATTAATCTACAGCTAAATTCATGGACAATAGTATTAAATGCAAACGGTTTGGTGAATTTCATATGTACTCAGCTCCTTCTTGTAAGTTTTGAGGAAATAATTCCTTGACAGGGCTTAAGTTGGGAGCATGATGGCTGGCAGAGGAAAATAGTCATTCTCAGACATACCACACGTCATTTTTCGCCAATAAATTTTTACATGTGGTCAAATCAGCCACAGCTTCTACGATATATTTTAAATGGTTTTTAATGACTGAGATGAGTAACAACGCTAATCTAATACAGTTTTATTTCCGGCAAGAATTGCTTCTGCTATCAAATGTTTTCCAAAAAACGACTTTAAAAAATTGGATAAATTGTTTTCATATGTTTTTCTCATTCCCACCACCCAAGTCTTTGTCACTCGTTGAGAAGTGGCGTGGAAAATCCCTTGGAACGAAAAACCAGTACTCTAACCACGACGCCAATCCGATTCCCGTAATGAAGAGTCTTTGGCCGCGGGATGTCGCGGCCATTGTGTGGGACGTCATCAGTCGGGACTGAGGAGGGTAGGCGTGGGAGGATGTGGGGGTGGGGGAGAGGGGAGTCGTGAGCTGCCTCCCACCCCCGCGTTGCCTCCATCGCGAGGCTCCACCCACAACATACCCTGCGCCACCTCCAGCTCGTCGCGTGGAATGAGAGGGAATGAGGGTGGTAAACAGGGTTGGTACCTTGGAAAGGATGACTGGATATCGATCCTTCGGTTTCAGATACAGGGATACTACGAATTCAGTTTATCAGAACCTTGATACTAGCAAAGTTAAGTGAAGTAAAGTTTATTGCTCCAGCAGCATTACTTTGAAAAGATGCATTCATACATACAGTTTCACATTCATACGTACATACATATCATGGATCTGTTTTAGGTCCCAAGAAAGGATACCTGTATGCTGACACAGTTTTCATTTCTGACGCATGTGTACGTACTCGAACATAATATATTTTGTCTTTTGAAAGCACAAATGAAGTAATACTCAACAAGGAGAACTTTTAGCACAATACAAAGATTGAAAAAGCAAACGCGAACTTACTCATTAGATAGCAAGCTCAGATATCAATTCAAAACAAGTATTCATCTACTTCACCTTTTTGTAACAACCATTTTGCTATCTTTTTTAGAAATATATAGCAGCTATTAACGTACATAATGCCACTTTACAATAAGTCATGCTTTTTGGACCCAATATACAGAAATGATATTTTATACAATGAAGTATTAGTTTTAGCATATCTAATAGAATATTTGTCTCGCCTTTTAGTACCTAGGTACCTTGTCCTAGGTACCGAGAATTGAAGGGTCAGGGTTGGTGTGGTCGGATTGATGGAGATCGTTGGCTTCCCATAACGAGGATCTGGAATCGAGCTCTGGCAGTGACGGTGATTTTTTAAAAGAATTCCGATCTCTATTCGACTATTATGTAAGGAGCACTATAGGCCTATATTAATCCCTAATATCATACTTCTAGGGAGCACATCAAGTTTAGTACTTCATTACTGGATTAGTCATTCTTTTGAATAATAAGTGGCTTTCATTTATAGCAAGCTAATATTAACGTCTCTCCCTTTCTCCATTCCTTGAGTAGCCTGCTACCCATGCTACCTTTCCTAAGGAGTGCAAATGAGTGCGACTATCGGTTGCATTCCCCAAATAACTAACCAATAAGTGAGGAGAAAAATGTATTGGTTCTTTGGAAAGAGTTTTTGGGAATCAGTTCCAGTTTTTCAGTTCTTTACTTAATTTGCGATATTCTTTTTATACTTCTTGACTACGAAAACCGAGATTTCACACGGTAAGACCTTGGAAATACCAAGGGAATTCATACAGTTGTGATACGTTTACTTTCAATGAAATATATATTAAGTCTCCTTCAGCACTCTTACTCACAGGAACAACCTGATCAAGGTGCTATGTACGTCGCTTTTGTTGGCCTTTTCTCTATCGAGAATAGGATATTTTTTGTCAATAAATGGCCCCGCGGGCAGAAAAACTAGGTGCTAGGTAAAACATCGATTCCAGCATCCTTCGGCTCGATTCCAGGGCTTCGAGGTACGATTACCTAGACTAACTAATCAAGGTTCCTATAACTTACAATTAAACGCGAAACTTAAGTATGTACCAGTATGCCTAGTACTTAAGTATGTCTAGGGTAACAGTCCTGGCACCGGTAGTGTTAAAAAGAAAATTATGTTTTTTAAGTTTTGCATACGTTTAATTGTTAGAGGTCAAAGGAAATTGATCTCCTCCTCTGATATACTTATATGAGTATCAAACATCACGTAATTTAGCTTAGTGAGTCATAATTTGGTGCGACCAATGGCTTAGCTAACTGAAACTTTTCGCGTAACGATGCTTTATTTTTAAGAGGAAGTGGGTTCGTTTTTTTTAATATCCAGCAAGAAACTTAGGGATTCCTCGGCATCGACGTATAGGAAGAGTTACCAGCCGCTGAATAGAAACACCATAGGCATTTGTTACGGGGTACCTTGAGTAACTGCCCTCGTACAGGTAACCAAGACTTGATTCCTTGGTACTCCTCGATGCCGTGGTACACGTTCTGGCATCGGCCCCTGAATAAAATCACCCTCCCCTCTCGTTCCTCGCCTTCCCAGCCAGGCGGTCGTCCATAAACCGCCTCATCCACAGCATCCCGCCCCTGTCCGGATCCTCCCCCGCAATCCCCCCACCCCCAACGTTCTCGCATCCAGCCTCCCCCTCCCTCCCACACACCATCAGCCACATATCTCCTCTTCCTACGCCCTCTCCTGGACGGAATCACAATGCGCGGTGCAATCAGGCGACTCCATCACTCAACCCCTCCCCTCCTCGTCCCCCCCTCCTTCCTCTTTCCCTCCCCACACCAAGGCTCCCCTCCCCGCCCCACCCCTAAGCCCCCCTCGCAATTTAAATGCGATGGCATGCGGTGCTCCAGCCGGCACACACAATCTCTCCCTTCCACCAGTCCACCCCCCTTCCTCCACCCATTTCAGCCGTTCCAGAGTGTCCTCCATTCACTTTTTATCTTCACCTGAAGAAGTCGGATCGTAGGAAGAAAAACTTTGTCATTATTTTTAATTATATGTACGGCCGAAAATTTTAATTCCCAATGTGGTTTTGAAAAGAATGAAGCCGAATCGTACTTTTCCGCAGTTTATTTACAGGTAGTAATAACACGTTACAGCCCTTTATTTCATCCACCGGAGCAGTAGATCAGGCCTTGTTTTATAAAACTGAGAATGACTTTTTACGTACATACCCAAGGCGTCATTCCCTTTCGGGGTAGGCAAAGTCAAGGAACTTACTTATTGCTGTTGAGCTTAGAAAAGCTCTCTTTTAATAATTTCCTTCATAATGCCCTATTCTTGTATTATAGCTTCCTGTATGATGCTCTCTTTCGCTTTTGTTCCACTCAAGCATTGCCTTATACACGATCTCCTGTTCTTAAGACTCCTAGATGGTTTTTTACTTTACAAAATGGACGAAAGCATTCAACCGATTTGATTTTTGGATTATGATCCCTCTCCGAAGCGTCTCGCTAGATTCTATTATTTTAACTGTCCTATTTTTTTAAGATAAATAAAATGAATCTAGTCTAGCCAAGGTAATGCCTTTTCGGAGTCACCGGCAATTGTGCACATGTGTGAAGTTCCACAGAGGAAAAGTCATTCGCTTTGACCTAAAGCCTGGTCCTTCGATACCTCGTGGTCGGTGGTGCTAAGCACTCGGTTTGTACCGCTTCGTGACATCGTATGTCCGGCAGTCTAAGTATATATCCGTATGTCCGGCAGGCAGTAAATTTGTTCCTTTAACCTCTCAAGCCGTTTCGACGTACACGTGTACCGTCCCTATTTTCTGTCCCAGCAGCGTTTCGACGAACGGCGTACGTCCACTTTCCCTATACATCAATTTAAATACCCCCGGATGAGTTAAATACTCAAATATTATATCCCCGCTTGAGGGGTTAAATTCTCCAAAATCCGCACGGGAGGAGGACGCCTCGGTAGCTTAACTGGGTAAAGCACTCGGCGCGAGTTCTGGCCAAGTCGAACGATTTTTTCTCAGTGGAATTCCACGTCAACCTTCCTTTTCAAAGGCTTTAACTATGGCTAATTGGCTAATACCAGGATATAATGGGTCAATCAATGGCAATCTTAGCAATGAAAAATGATGATGGGTACGCAAATCAGAAAATATGAAAAATTTTAAATAACCTGCTGTTTTACAGGAGACTGCTTTCAATCAAATCGTGATAGTCGTTCTGATAGACAGCTCGAACTGAACCCTTAGGGTGCTAAATGTCGAGGCAGAAGTAGTTGTGACTATAGTCTTGACCCGGATAAGTGGAAGGATAATCGTAAAAGCTTTCGGAGATGATAGTTATGCCACCATATTATGTCATCAGATCCCTTTCTGTGCAACACTGATACTAATCACACTTAAATTAAGGTACCATGGATGATATCGGCATTGAGAAAGAGTAAACAGTTATAGCAAAATATATTTGTTCTGAGAGACTGATGTACGATGATGCACATTTTCCAAGCAAATAATATTACGCAATGATATTAATAAGGGTAGGCGACCAATAGCAGCATATGAATCAACGTATATATGTATCAGAGCGATGAAAAACCACGCACGTGCTGAAAAGTATATATTCAAAAAGGCTTCACAGGCGTGACAAGCAAAAACACAGACACATAAAGAGAAATAAACTGACACATTTATTTTTGAATTTTCGGTAGCACAATCGCCTTCTTCCGAACAAGAGGTACATTTATAATTAACTAAAAATTGACCTAATATTTTCCCCCTACCCTGGTGTCCGAATTATTAATACTAAATATTTTATTATTTAAAGCGCTGTAACTTCAACGGCGGTTAGCTAAGGAGAATGTGAAAGCTCAGAAGAGATGATAACGAATTGGCTAAGGTTTTGTTCAATGTAAATTTCCTAAATGAAATCTTATTGCTTTCAATCCGTTATTATAATCCGAATATCCTTGATACAATACGCCACCGATGCTCATGGCATCCTCTACATAATAATTTCAAATGCAACTACCCAGTCCTTTATCCGCTTAAGTACATTCCTTGAACACTCATTGTTCTCACCTGGTGGCACAATTGATTATTGAAGACCATGCTGATAGTAGGGAAGATTCAACGAGTATCTTAAGCGACATAGGATGCGTGGCGCGATTAAAGATGTTATGTGACGGAAGAGGTACACCTGGTCGTAAAATAACTCTCGTAGGAATAGGAGAGGATTGGTGTTCGTTGACAGCAAAGGTGCCAAATTGAAGGCCTAATGGGGAAGTTATTGACTTATAGCCGGTGAATGCATCCGGGAACTTTCACTACAATCAAGATTGTGTGTTGGAATACGAGTAGTTCGCGATCGCAAATGAATGAATGAATTTGTAAAGCCTATTCCAGGATTTAAACTTGATCATCTGGGAAGGAAGGTACTTACGTATAACCCCGTACAGCAATTTACTCCAATGAGGCATCTTCCCAAAAGTAGAACTTGTAACGGTATACCTCCATTTGAGACTTACTGTTTTCTACTTCAAATTGTAACAAGTGGACGGAAAAATGCCGTGGCTATACTCTCTGTTCACTCCAAATACACGTATTTTTCTTGAACGTTTTGCGGCGATTTAAAGCATATTGCATTCGTTTCCTTGCGATGGAGTGACTGTAATTACTTTTGACATTCACGCTTGGAGTAAAAGCAGCGTCTAATAAATCACAATATCCATGAGATACTGATTCTCCGCTCATAATTCCAAGGAGCTGATTCATGGAAGAAAGCAAATAATTGCTATATTCTTCCACGCTAAGGATTTATTGCATGCAACGGGCCTCTGTCATCTCCAGCAGTTGAAAAAGAATGGAAATCGGGTCATAAGGTACATATGTATGTATACAATGAATTTCAAAGTAATTAGAAGCCGTCCATAAATTACATCACAAACACGTCGGGGGAATGAGTAAGAAGGAACGGTATGGGTCACGTTCAAGCGTGGAAACAATTCCATTTAAACTCCCAAAGGCTCTTTACGCTAAGGGTCGCGTGACCGAGAGCAATCCTCCGGATCCAATACCTTGAAGGGATGGCATAATTTGTTGAAATGGCGTCCCAAGATGTATTGACAAAAACACAACAAATGGAATGAGCGTTTCATTTGGTCAGTGAGTTATTACTGCCTCCAGAGTCATACAAATGGAGGTGTGCCAACTTGGACGCAAAGTAGTGCCCCACGATGATCAATTATGAGCCCTCAGCAATGCAGAAGGTAAAAGAATGCACAAGAAAAATTGTTCTTACTACCAGTTGGACAACGTTTGAGTGTCTCATCTCTAATCAAACGAGGTAAAAAAGCAGTTGCGTTGTAATTGTTACAAGAATTTGTTCAAAAATAATACTTATGTTTACTATTATACTACAATTCAGAATGTTGAAGAAGGGTGAGGAGTTAATTTTCTCCAGAGGCAAGGAGGATAAGTGTCCCACCGGCCAGATTAGGTGCCACTGGAGGGAAAAAAGTAATATTTCTCAAAAAGAGAATTGGAAGGAAGCATTTGTGTGAGAATAGTGCTTTTTGGGAATATCATGTAATTCCAAAGATCACGACAAATGCACAGAGATAGGTTTTTAAGGATCCACTCAAAAAATTATAGGTATTCTGCCCAGTAAATGGTAGGTCCATAGGAAACCCTGACAATTATTTCTCCAACTGTAGGTATTTTTCCTTACCTTTCCCTTAAGGAGGACTTTCCCTACGACTGAGCAAGTCAAATCAAAATTGAGTTTAATTTTTTCGTTTGTGTTGCTTAATTTATAATGCTTTGACTGATTTCATGCCTTAGTTATTTAAAAATAATGAAGGAGCAAATTATGAGGATTATTCGTCGAACATTATTTCTTCATTGATACTTTTATCCGCTCATTGGAGCAAGTTAAAGCGCCATTTCTGTTGAATGTACGCATTATGACTTTAGTCATGGCAGTTATTTGCAAATAACTTAAAAAGTGAGGAGGAGAGGGGCTTAAATTTTATTTCCATTCGATAACCTCTGCAAATGTGCTTCTTATAAACTGTTCATCGCAAAAATGGCATTTATATCAGGTAGAAAAATACTATTTTCCCCATGATCCATTTCCTTTAACGTAAATTCAAGTTCAATTTGCGAAATAATAGCGTGAAGAGACAGAATTTCGGTTTTCATATCAAGCAAAGGACACGTGTTCGATTAATTGCCAAAATATAAAAAAAAGATATTGTATAGATTGAACGATTATGCCACCCGAAAACGTTACCTATTTTTCCCAACATTTTATCTCTTTTGAACTTGTCGTATCCCTCGGTCCCCTTCATGATATCCGAAACTTCTATTCTTCTCCATTTCTCTTCTATTGCCGTTATACTACATAATACCCTCTATTGCCCTCTTCAGAAGGATCTAACTCCCAAAACATCCTCTAGCCACTTTTGCTGCATCCTCCTGATTTCTCCTCCTATCAGCTTAGTTCCCTCTGGTACTATTTATTATTATTGTTATTACAGTAGTCTTCGGGATAAGGTAGGTTTAAATGGAAGAGTGTAAAATCTTCTAGATTTTACTGGCGCAACCCACATATCTACCATCACAATTTCTTTCTTCATCTCAGCTTACGTACTACATCTCTTCATTCTGTCCATAAAACCTCTTCTATTTCTTCCACTTCCTTGCTTACACAACGTCCTCCCGTGCATCAAAGCCTTCTGCATCCCTTTGCCTCTCGTTGCCCCTTCGAGGCACCTACTTTTCCTCCTCAGAAGCTTCCTCTCCTCACCCACCATACCAAGCACTACCTAGTTTCTCTTACTTACCGCCCTCCGCACCTTCTCCATTCTCCTCCACACCCACATCTCAAAAGCCATCAGCTCATTCAATCAAGTGAATTATACCCGCGTATTAAAATTGTCTACTTCCTTCACTTTGTGCTCTGCTATTTATATGACTTGTATTTACTATATATAAATTATTAGTATTAGTTTCTACCTGACAGCCAATTGGCAGGAAGCAATAGTAGTACCCATACACAAGAAAGGAGAGAAAGAAGATTGCAATAATTTCAGAGGTATTACACTTCTCAGCACTCCATATAAAGTCATCGCAAAATAGCCAGTAGTCGCTTAGAATGTTATACAAATGAAATTATCAAAGAGTATCAGGCAGGGTTTATGAAAGGCAGGTCGACCACAAATCAAATATTCTCTATAAAAGAAAGTATATCCAAATACTGGGAGTACAATAAGGAGTTCTACACAATTATTATTGACTTCCAAAAGGCATATGACAGTATAAATAGAGATATATTGTAGAGAAAAATAGATAAGATGGGGATCCCAAAAAAATTGATAAATCTAGCAAAGCTGAGCAGCACAGCATCAAGGGGCTTTGTACGAATCAATGGAAATATTTCTGAGTCGTTTAAAATAAGCATAGGGGTAAGGCAGGGAGATGAGCACTCCCCAGTTCTATTTAATATTGCAATTGAGGAAGCACAGGAAAAAGTAGCAGAGATGGACCTTGGCATCAAAATTGGGACCAAAATAAACGTTTTAGCCTTTGCAGACGACGTAGCGACATTTGCAGAAAGTACAGGAAATTTAACAATGTTGACAAATATATTTAAGAAGGAACGGAAAAAATAGGACTGAAAATAAATGATACAAAAACTAAATACATGCATTTTTAAAGACGCCAAAATAGAAATACAGATCCTCTGCAAATAGATGGTCTTGCATTTGAAAAAGTAGACCATTTTAAATATTTAGGAGTAATTTTAACAAATGACAACACGGTAGAGCCAGAAATACAAAACAGGTTTAACCTCGCCAATAGATGTCTACATGCATGCAACCGAATTCTATCTTCTAAAGCCCTGTCACACAAAACCAAAATTAAACTTAGAAGGAAAATGAAATTGTTAGGACACCTACTAAGACTCAATAAATTTGTCTTAAATATTTTATAGGGAAGGATTAAAGGAAGGAAAAGCAGCCAAGGCTGCAGTTTTGAAGGGTGATTAGGAACCAATGAAGGTTTGGAGCTATGGACTACTGAAGATAAAGGAAGACATGAGGACGAATTGATTGCATTGACAAGGCCAAGCCTTAAGTTGGTGATAATAATAATATTGATGAGTTAATTTGCACACGAAATTAGGACTGTGCAGTCCTTTTTTAGATTTAACTCTTACTCCACACATTAACACCCATGCCCTGAGTGGAGAAAACCCACCAAGACGTGACTCGAACCCGCAAAATTCGGGTTAGCAGGCGAGGACGTTACCACGCCGCCACCGAGGCTAAATAAGATTCTAAGAAAACTATTTGGGTTTGTCGGCATGTTAATGAGTTACCTCTAATCGTAGTTATGATTTTTAACCTGTGCACTGGAGAAAGCCATTTGAGGTGCTTGGACGGAGTCAGGCCTCACTCATAGAGAGCCTCAGCCAATCCTTCCAAGCCCTGCCGAACGCCTCGACGCCGTCAGCGCGACGCGCGGCCGACCAGGGAATCAAAACTCTCGCGGAGGTCCAACAAAAGGTTTACTCGGCCATAACAGCGATCCGTTCCACCATTCGAGCGCCGAGTCTTTTCAAATGCGTCAACCTCCTAGCCCTCCCACTCCCCCAACAAACTCCCCCCTCATGAGAGACATTGGCGCGCGTCCACCATCCACGATCGTTTCTGTTCTCTTCCCCCCACCTCCCACCCATCCCTCCCACCCAACCCTCCCACCTCCCGCTCCGCAAACGATGGAACCCCGCAATTACTCAAACGGGACAAGGGATGAGGGAGAAGGGAAGGAATGAAATAAACCGCGGAAAAAATTGCGTGAATTTCAGATTAAGTCCACCCGTGCAAAAGAAATCCCATTTCCTCTCCTCAAGAGTCGAGGTCCCCTCATTTTAATGAGTTTGAACCCTTTCAAGGATTCAGCTGACAGGTCGCAAAGGTGGGTGATCACTTTTGCTTTCGTCTATGCGTATATGAAGAGCGGGTGCATTAGCATGGCAATGCTTTCGTGGCATGGTGCGTGGAAGAGGGTATTAGGGCATCAGGTATGAAGGGTGAGAGGGAATCACTCACTCAGTGATTCAACTCGAAGGTTGGTTTGGATAGTTGAGGGTAGAGCTCACCCCGGACTAAGCCACAGGCGTGTGAATTGCACACATTCAGGGTAGGAGGGCAAGTTTCTTTCCCAGGGCCACCTCGCACTCCGAGGATTTTTTGTTCGGGGGCGTTCAAAGGCTTCACCCGGACCCTTCGAACAGCAGCCAAGCACTCTACCCACTAGGCCACCGCGCTCCCTTTGAGAGGGAATAGGGAAACGGAATTGGAAGAGGGTATATACAAAAAGAGAGTTTTATCTCGGTAAATTGTCCATCTCAGTTTTCATGGAAAATATGAATATTAAATAAAATGAAGTAATACAATTTGGCACGATTTCAAAGACTTTTACTATGCACTGCCAAAGCGAAATTTGAAATGACTGAATAAGTTGAAACCTAGGTCGGTGTATTAAAAGTTAGTGGAATCTTACCGTAAATCCTATTATTTCAATCCGTTATGTGATTCCACCAACTCAAGCCTGAAAATGCAGTATATACTATCGGAGATAAGTGGTACAGCTCGCGGATACCTGCATAATTACTAATATTATCGCTTGAAATTCACAGCGAATAAACCATTCACCTGGAATGGGACACGAACCCCGATTGCTCAATGGAACGCTGGGTGCTTTAACCAACTAACCTATTCAGGAGTTCTCTGACACGTGTAACAAGGCCTGCTCCAACTCTTGTGAGGAAATGAATTACATGCCATTTATTTTTACCAAGATGCTTATCGCGGCAGTAACTAATTTTTAATCCATAGATGACTTCTTTGCTTTGAAAAATATTTAGAAATTAAGTGAAAAATTAAGTGAGACTTACACTTTTTGCATCATTTCCGTAACGGATTACCGTAGTAAAGGGTTATGCTATAGAATATACCAAGCGCCATATCCGCTTCTGGAATATAGTCAATGCCAATGGAAAATGTTACTCATGCTGGTTATAAAAAAGAGCTAGCCATTAAAGTATTTTAATTTTAACGTAATTTAAGTATGGAACATAACGGCGTAACAAAGGATAATGAACATCAATATTAAGTCCAATGTTTCCGTCCATAAGGCCATGTTTGTGCTAACGAATACACTCGCGATGCCTTTGTCAAACGATAAATTATTGATTAAAGATACCCGGAATTTACTCCTTACAAAAAACGCACCAAAGCCACTACTACAAACCTAAGGGAATGTACATACAATTCATTGTTTTATTAGAAGGAAGTTAGTAGGAGGTTCTAAACTAAAATTAATCCGTTAAAAAGGTAAAAATGAGGTGATTTTGTTGACTTCTGAACCCACAAAGTAGAATTAATATGAAAAAAATAAGAAAAAATTTGGAATAATATCCAACTTTTAAACCGTCTCTTACCCTAAAATTTACTCTGAACAGAACTTCTGCACGGTTATGTTTTTGAAGGGAAAAAATTACATCGTCACTTGAAACGTTGGAACGTATATTTATGTTTCTGCTGTGGGACGAGAAAGAATACGTTTTTCCACTTTGAAATTTTATATTTAGGTAAAATCGTTTTTTAAATATAAAAGGCGTGTTTCGTGTTTTTTCTCTGGTTTTATCTATCACACTGTATCCAATAACGATCATGAATGTTTTCATGCGCCTTTGAAAAGAAAATATGCTTTCATTGCGCCCTTTTCAAGAAAATGCCATCAGTCTTTTCCGGCGAATATCGACATGATAGGACTGATATAGTAATGTCACTAATCAACTTTCGCCATGGTGTCAAAAAACTCTTTTAAACTTGCGATCATCAGCTGAAGTCTCTTTCTTGCTAGAAAGAATGAAAGAATGTGATAAATGCTGCGATTTGGGTTCAGGATTAAGAAAAAACCAAGTAAGCAGTTTCAGTGCAATAATATTATCATTATTATATTATTATATCTTTAAAATAAAAAAAAACGAATTTTATGTATGCCAAGAGAAAATAATACGCTATTTTGATCACAACGCATAAAATTGGTGTTAAATATTTTGTCTAATAGTTTTCCGTCATTTAATCCGCAGTGGAGTGGTTAAAATGTTCGTATTCACGTCAATCACCCGCTGCCCACCCTTGGCTGAGACACGCGACTGAGCTGCACAGTGAAAGCGTATAAAACACGGGTCGGACTGGGTGCGCCGCGCGCTGATTATAACTTTGACCCGCAGCCCTCAGACAACACTCTGAGGGCCGTTCCCGGTGTGAGGCCGCGGCCCTGCAAGGGGGCCGGGCCCTGCCCCGGGCGACGCGGAATGGCCAGCGCTGGAGCGACCCGGTCCACCCGATGAAATATATGGGCACGCTAAAGAGACTGTCAGCCGTCGCGACGGGCCGATGGGCTTTGGAACCTCCCTGGAGGTCGTCGAGAGGCGTGTAATTTGCGGTTCCACTTTGCGGATGGCTCGCCCATTCCCCGCATTGCACGTGCATTCGCCTGGGTGCACTGCTGCCTGGCAGCGGGCATAAATTAAAACTTTCATCCGGACAATGTCAACCCCATTCTTGAGCCGTTAGCGTTCGTCAATGGTAATTTACCAAATGAGACTCGGCGTACTATGGGCCACGCTTCCCTTGCTGTGGCAGGTGGAAGTAATTTCTTACACGCAATGAGAGCGCGGATTATTCTCTTTTTATGCCCGGAGACTTATCGTCGGGAAACCTAGTAATGCCTCGGCTTCTTTCGTGTGGAGTTTTCCCCCGCTCTATTCCAATAGCCAACCTTCGTCTAGAATTAGCTCATAGGCTTCCGCGGATGTAGTGTTGACAGTTTCTTTTTTTCGGGATTCATTCCTCGATGTTAAAATTGCAGAAAACAATATTTCGCTGGTTCTCCTAACAGCTTCATCAGGTTAACTGAACTGATTCTTTAGTCTCGCTCGTCTTTATATATATGAGTGAGGAGTGGGTTTATATACGAGTGAGACTAAGGAATTAGTTCAGTTAACCTGATGAAGCTGGCAGGAGGACCAGCGAAATATTGTTTTTTGCAATTTCAACATCGTGGAATGAATCCCGAAAAAAGAAACAGTCAAACCTTCGTCTAGTTCAGAGACTTAGGCTACCTCAGAGCCATGTTCATGACTTATAATTTAAACGCGAGTTTAGGTTTTACGCAATACAGGTCTAAATGATAATACGATTGGAATGAAAAATTACGATTACTGGTTTATTAGATGCAACATTTGGACTAACTCACCAATATTTGCACATTAGACCTTATATAACTATGAATAATATTGTAAAAAAAGCATTAATATGGCAATTATTGTGTTAAAATAAACGCCGCTGGTTTTCAATTCGTTGAGTCATGAACAATTAAATACTTTTTTAATGTATTTTTTTACTTCACAGGTCTTAAGAATCATAAAATGCCAGAATAATCATTTACCAGACCTTGGGGATCACGCTTAGCTAAATAAACAACCTTGAAATATAGTACTTCATTGTTTTTTTATTATGTATATCAACTACTTCTACGAATTCAAGTCTGATTTCTTTCAATGAGTTGTGTTAGTTACGAATATGGTGTTGCCTTTATTGTTAATCATCACTGAATATTTTTGAAATCGCAATACATCTTCTGGGAGTCATGGATAACCCTCACGTCCATCGATAAAGAGTCTTGAAGTAATTTTGACCAATCGCATACCTGTCTTGATTCCTGAGTGCATGGAACGTGATGGAAACGAAAAAAGCAATGCCTGAAATTGGAATTAGCTTGCTTAGGAGATGAAGCGAACGAAGTCAAACTACTTCTTTTTATCAGCCGTGAGATTCAAAAAGCAAATCTAATTGCTAAAGGAAAGAATAGTACCTAATACACTCTTGGAAAAGAATCTCACAAAAAGTAATTGTGAAAAATTCATTTCAAATTTGATGCTGAAGCTCAAGGACATTTTTGCCACGGACACTGGAGATTCCATCGGATGGAATTGATTTTTTTTAAAGAAGTAACAACTAAAAATCTTTAAATTAATTCAATCGTTAAGTTCTTGTGAAATTAAATGAAACAGCCCGCACTTCCAAGCTAGTTTTCTTAAATGATTTCAATTTTCTTTGAATACCTTGGTTAGTTTGCAGTATTCAAGCCTTCTATCAAAGCTTACATAATTAATGTATTGATTAAAATATTCCACAGAGGAAAATTCTTCTACCTTCTCCGGTACTCGAACCCGAATCCCTTGATATTGCGCTGAAAACTATTGACAGTTATGCTACTTCGGCATCCTACTCTGTTCACTGCCATCCGTCGCTCTCCTATGCCCCTGCGGCTGAATCCGTGAAGGAAATCCCTTGGCTAGTTTACCTTTTTCTCTATATGTCTCCTAGCGTTGGTTGACTAAAGCCCTCCAATCATCTCCGCGTATAGTTAGTTCTATCAGATCCATTTAATTTTCCTTTCCCTTTTTTGTTTTGCCTGAGTACTTATCCCTTCGTCTTCCTCCTGTGGTATTCCCTTCGATTCTTCTTTCAATTTCAGTTTCGCTGTCTCAGGATGTTTCATATACACCTGGTTCTTCTTTGTCATAAAGCATCTACATCTACGGAATACCCCGTAAGGCAGCGCAAGTGTGTGTGGCAGGAAGTGAGTTTTCACCAACATGCAATACACGGTATCCTATTTAAGTTAATGAAACTACAACTAACAATGCATCAGCCAAAACCTGCAAATTCCTTCAAAGAGGTGAAGTTTCAGCAGCGCGCACTGCATTATAGGCTAACAATATTATAGAAACTATGAGTATTAATGTACTTTCAACTACAAAAATACACAAGAGTACTAAATGGAGATACACCAGTTAGGTATACAGGGAGTATTCGAGACGTGATGTTTGTACTACGTAGCAGATTACGAAAAAGGCTTTAGAGAGCAAATTATTACCTACTCAAATTTTTGGCAAAGTTAAATACAAAGTCTCAGTGAAATCGTGTCTTGAAGGTATCTATTTCTTTCAGGTCAGCTTTTTGGATGTTTCAAGTCTCTGATACAGAGAATGATACGCTAAACACTAGGGTTTTGATGAATTGCTTCCTCGTTTCCAGCTCTCTTCTTCGAGCAAAGTTGTGGCCTAAATCTCGTAAAATACCTTCTTGGCCTGTGCTATGTTTCGCTTCGCTTCCCCGAGGTAGGGAAACGATATCACTTTCTTCAGTTTTTCTCCTTGTGGCGCAATATTTGCCTACACTTTTTTATTCCACATAATTTTATTTTCGTATTCATCCTACTACTGAAACGCCATACGCAATATTTGAGGCGCTGCTTTGAATAAGTAAACTAGGATTTATCAAACTAACAGTAGGAAGGTCTCCGAATAAAAAAGTGACAGAGAGATGCTATTTCCCTTTGATTAGGCAACTTTTCGGTTACGCCGAGAGCACTCAGGACCCATCAGAGAAAGGTTCAATTTGTGAACTAAATAATTACCAAGGAAAGCGGCACTCATCATGAAAAACTGCTAAATGTGAGCAGAGAGTGTAGTACAGCTGATAGAAGGCCTAGGATATGAGTCACTAGATACTCGGAGGGACAGGCTAGGCTAATATTATTGTGAAAAATCAGGTGGCGTGAGTTTTGGGGTAACATGGGGAATTTATTTTGACCCTGCGCTAAATCTCCAGAACTGATGGAAGCGACAAAATGAGAGAGAGATACCACCGAACTACTAGATATAAAAATTCCTTCTTTCCACGCAAAATTAGTGAATATTACAAAAACAGCGTAAAACTAAGACACTCCGTTAACATTCAATTAACTTTCTATTTCTATTCCTTCTTCCTATAGCCTTTCCATGAATGGTCTCCTCCCCGCCAAACGCCCCTGCCACAATGGGTGGCTGGCTGGGTAGTATGAAGTTGTAGATAAAGCGAAAGAAAGATTATAAAAATTAAAAGAACTCAACGCAATAATTGAAATGGTATCAGAGTTATTCCTGTTTCCTCCCAGCACTGGGACAGTAAAAATACGCCCAACCCACCCAAGGAAGCCTTGTGCTGGGATGAGCCGGGCTCTCCAGCCACACTCTTCTCGAGCGTTGACTGGAGTAGGTATTTATTGAGTTACAAAAATGTTTTATTATTGGGGATTCCTATGAGATTATACTCCCCTTTTTTCTTTCTATTAATTATTTACGTTTAGTTACCATTGTGAATAAATGAGATATTAAGTTACACAAACATTTTTCAATAATATATTTAAGTTGCAATTTGTTTTTACACGCACGCTTTCTTGCGGCCACATCCGACAGTGCTTTTCGTCCGTAGCTCTTGTCTGACTTTCTAAGTCTAGAGCTTTTCTTCCCCTTCCTGAAATCTTCTTTCACAATTCTCCTCTCCATTCTTCATTTCGGGTCGGATTCGGGAGTTTTATTTCGTCTCTCTATGGGATGGGCTGTGTGAAAGTAAATTTTTCGCGCAATTTTGAAGTTTTTCTTTAAATATCTCAATTTATTCATCTATTTACCTGAATCTTCTTCGTTTTTATCTAAGTTGCGCCAAACTTTTAGTCGACTAGTCTACGAATGTGGCACTATGTTTCATTTGTAGACTTAGACAGTGTAAGAGGGATGCGATAAAAATATCCTCATGTGCTTGCATGCCGTCATTAAACGCCGCATTAGCTTAGTGAAACACGGCCATCCACCGCGCCATTACAGAGCTCAGGTTTTGTTCAGGACTTCATTTAAAAACATGCTCCGAAGCTATTGCGCACGGACATTATCTTTTATACACGCACTTTACGGCCGGCGCCGACCGTTTACGGGAACACATCGGTGTGCAGCCTCGACCACGCTTCTCTTTCTCCGCTCTTAGGAGGAATATTTAGTCACGCGCGTGTGAAGTACCGATCGCGGCTCCTGAATAAAGTTTTGGCGGGCGCCGGGATGCCCCGCGGGGCCAGCGTCGGCCGGAACAGCGCGGAAACAGGTTGGGAGCACTTGCGGGGTCGGTGATCGTATCTTCTCAAAAGGGGGCTCTGCGGTCGGTGCTCAGAAATGAGACGAGCCGCGGAACGCTCTGAGCATATTGCCCCACGTGAGTCGGCTCCCTTACAGCTCTTTCCACCGGGGGACTCTCCCCTCCGTGCGACGCATAATCTGCGACCAAAACTGTAATCAGATCACCATCCGATGCCCTTGCACCATGAATACCGTAACTTTTTCTCGTGAGAGTTACCGTGAAATCAAAACGTTTTCGGGAGCATGAATAAGTCTGATCGTAAATGATTAGAAAAAACCGTCATAATTATGGAACTGCACCACATTGATGCCCCGAGACGGCGAATTTAACACAATCGCGCTAAGTAGTTGATCAGGTTTGATTAGATATCAAGAGGATAGATAGACAGGCCAGTAAACTGGGTTCTATACTCATTCGTAGGGAAAATTAATGCCAAATAAGGTTTTAAAATCAGTACATCCTGTAAAAAGTTAGGAATTCAAAGGAAAGAAATGTAAAAAATGGCAATTAGAGTCACCTCAAGTATATTCAGAGGTCCAAGTTCTATCGTCCTACCATACGCGACAAACCTCCATGAAGGATACTTCACATGAAATAACATTACGAGCAAAACCAACAGACTTGTTCTTCATTTTCGATAGTCTAAACGTTTAACGTAAGTACCACCTTTATTGGGGTTTGTAAATTTGGTAATGGAAATTGGTAACATATTTTGAAAGCATGTTAACTGCTGTGTCTGAATAATTAATATGATAATGTTATTCAATACTAGTGTCAAGATTGCCTCTTCCTGGTCACTTCTAAAGCACTCCTTAGAAAAAGAATTGATGTGTCCCGTTTGCATTAATATTGATTGCACTATTTTTGAATTTTACTTTGAAAACTCTGTTACATCCTCAGAGTCATATTTATTGGAACCATTAGCAATAGTTCATAACATACACATTGATCAAGCGTATGCACTCACGTAAGCTAAACTATGATTGAGGCTATTATATTGAGAAAAACTGTGAAAACATTGCATCTCTGTATTTATGCTCCATTTTCATACCTCTCCTTCTCATCTCTCTGTCAATATCATAATCATTCCTCTGTTGACCAAATGTCAGAATTTCGAGTCTATAGCTCTTCCAATCCAAACTATCATAGTAGATTACCCTCAACAGGTATTTTTATTGCTGCCTTACTTATGCTTATCAAACGATAGCTGTGCTAGAGACTCCCAGATGAAGAGAAACAGCAGTCTCAAATGAACCACAAAAACATTAGAAGATTCGAAACTCGCCGCAATCGATAAAATGTTAGTTTCTTTTGTTTGTCACACTATGTTTGTTTACTTGTCACGCCTGTGACTCCTTATTTTATATATATATATATATATATTTGATTAGATTATTAATCCAGGTGTTTAACTACTGCAGTGATTCGTCTCAAGGGAAATCGAGGGACTGAAAAGGACACCCCAATGGCCTAAATATTCCAAATGAGAAGTAAGCATATTTTATCTTTAGGACAGCAAAGCTCTGCGCAGTTTATCACCAGAAGTTCATCTCAATCTTTATTTTAGAAATGCATTATATAATAAAAGAGTTAACTGAGCGATCGCATGAACTTTTAATCTTTAAGCGCATTTCAATAATTTATTTTGTAACCCCAAGACGTAGTACTTGTGCTTCGTTACTCGGTAAGATATAGTTTTAACACGAAATAAATAGCATGAACTGAATTCGCAAGTATCAACTGAAATTGCAAGTAAAACTACTTTTTCCTTTTTTCAAGTTTCCTTTTCACCTCTGAATTATAAATGAAGCGTTTATCTCGACGAATGACTTGGACAGCGTTTCACAAGGTTGTCATATATGAGAGATTAGAAAACTTATTATCTTTATGGGTATTTCAAAATTGTTCCTTTTATGGATGATGGTTTACGGCTCTCTGTAAAGCGTGAGTTGCTCTTGGGAAAGAAGAACATCTGTTGAAACGTAGCGAATGTAGATTTTAGAAGGTCTTATGCATTGATTTGATCTAGCTTTTTGCCTCATGTTTGACTCAATATTCTAAAAGTTCTGAAAATAGATTTACTTCACCTATTAGGTTAATAATATATTTTTCTAGCTAGACTGTAGCTTGCAAGTCCTAATCCCTCTGCAGGCGTAGGCGCGTTCATCTAATGGCAGGTAATAAGTTGCACGTAACACAACGTCGCTTGTCAAATCACAATTCACAAAAGGTACTTGTAATCTCCGTCTCGCTCGTCATGGTTTGACTGAGAAAACCAAATACCAATCACCTTTGGGAATATATAACTGTTTTACAACTTTAATGCATGTTAATTTAATAAAATGACAGGGTTATGTAAGTCGTCAAGTAACCCGTAAACCATGAAGCTTACTGTGGGAATGGGACTAGCGCTAAGGAACTATCCTGAGCAGTTAAATAGTTTGCCCTGAAGTGTCATATGGTTTGTTTCGTTATATTCCTGGTAGATCTCTAGTAAGAAATGCACCATTGGTCTTACTCTGTAGTGCTTTCTTTCGTTGTGTCTTCCATAAATATTTTCAGGGGAAAATTGTGTCTTAGAATGAGTCCAATTTCTTCTACGTAGCAGTTGTCACTACTCCCCACCCTTTGTAGGATATCATCATCGACAGTTCCATCCGTCCATTTTATCTTCACCATTCGAAGTTAATTCATCTACTTCTATGTCTATTTGTATTTTGATCAGCTACCGCAAGACCCCCTTCAACGCACGTTACAATGACTCGGAAATACAGATCAGCCATTCCCTCCATGTACTTGTGACTGGTTGTGAACCATAACTATAACTAATAGTTAATGCCTTTATATCTATTATGTTGGTCACTCCAAGTATGTGTATGGTACCTTTTGGGTTTATTTAACCAGTTGTAGTAACAGTATATGCCGAAGTGAAGGTTTATAATGGACAGAAAAATCATGTACGCACAGAATTAACTATGTTGCTAAGTTAAGTACTCTCATTTGGTGAATTTTTGAAAGACCCATCATCGGAGTCAAACATTGATAACGGGTAAGCATTCAGGGTGAAATGCTTTATGGAGTTAATCATTTACCTAAATTATTATGTTAAATTATGTATTGAATTTCTATTCAAATTATACATTGCTATTATTCTAGCTGATTTTATGCATGGTACTGTAAATTTATAACAATGATTACCTTTCAACTCACAATTGGTTGGTTTATTTGAAGAAATTCTGCATTCCATTTCGGTATTCCATCTGGATGGGAGTGTAAGGAGCTTGATGACTGATAGGCGGGATAGTAGATGCGTAGATGCAAACAGAGATGTGAGGATCAGAGCGACTAACTGCGACAAATCAGGGCGCAGCGCGTCCTGTTATATTTGCTCAATGTGGTCACGTAAATAATTCATCACGATGGGACTCTGGTGTGTTACTCCCGTGACTGAAAGCGACACACTCTCTTGCATGCGGACGCTGCGACCAAACTCGCTGAGTATGTTCAGGGACACGGGAGGAGGAGGGCGGTCGCTTGGGCAAAGCATTATTTTTATACATTTCTGCGCCGCAAAGTGCACTCCTCAGCGTGCGGGGGAAGAGACACATCTTGGGAGGACGTGACGGTTGCAATCTGAGACGGGCCATCGGCCACTGGATTCGCGCCCGAGGGGGGAGGGCGGAAGGGGGGAGGGAGGGCGGAAGGGGGGAGGGAGGTAGGAAGGAGGCGAGGGCAGGCGGAGAGGGGCAAGAGAGTCATACCCAGAAAAGGAGTATGGTTCGCGAAACAGGTGTTCGTTCGGTTGAAGAGACGAAAGGGTTGACGGAGGAGGATGCGGCGAGAGCTGGAGAATATGTAAGACGGGGCCCCCGCTGCTCATTTATTTTCCCGCGCCATGTGGAGTGGTTGGGGAGGAGTGAAGGGGAAAGGTTGGGAAGGGGGGTGGGCGGGTGGGCACCCATCTCGTGGCTTTTTGTCTCTCCACTCACGCGCCGTGCATTGATCAACGACACTAGCACAGGGGATGACCACGTGTCCGTGGGCAAATACGAGGAGGACGTTTGATAAGGGTGGCGGGGGCTCATTGTTGCGTGCATTCGCGCGGGGGCGGTGGGGTTGACATTTCAGAAGTGCCCTCGCACTTTCATTTGTTTCCATCATTCCTTTGGAGATGCGCTGAATAGTAAAATAAGCGAGATTCTGCGATATTGACAGCGGTGCATGCCTGTTTTTATGAGAATGTTTTGGGATTATATCAGGTATATTCCCGGTTACTGTGGCTTTCCGATTATCTCAGGTACAAGTACCTTGTCTAGAGATGACAATGTATAGACTTATTTAGTGACAGAAATTGTTACTTTTAATAACTACTCTCTTCATACCAAGCTTCAATTCCAAGTGCCCTCGTTTCTGTTTCAGGAGTGCCATCGCACTTTTATTTGTTTCAGTCATTCCTTTGGAGATGCACTGAATAGAAAATGTATGCAAAATGCTGTGATATCGGCCACGTTGCATAGAATAGAACCTGGTTCATGAGAATCTCTTGGAACTCTGGTACTTCCCCGTTTAAGGAGGCTTTCCAATTATCTCAGATAGAAGTACCTTATCTAGATGCGGAAGGTTAAAGTTATACTTTATAATAGATATTATTACTTCAAAAAATTGCTCCCTATATATAATGCTTCAATTGATTTTTTGCATCATTTAACTTTTCTTTATTTTTTATCTTTATTTAGCTTTTATCAATCGGTTTTTACTAAGAAATATTTGAATGCTATATTTATTTAAAATCATCCCAAAGCTCTTGTGACGTGCGTAAATGCACACGAAACTCTTGTGGAGGAGTAAGTGTTTTCCATTTCATAGTGAAATAAGATCTCGATTATCCCGAGGATTTATAGAAAAAACTATCCACTGTGAATTGACGTTCTGAAATATTGTGCCGTTTTCTATCGGGTTTATTTAAGGTTAATTGTTTAGGGATCTTGACTCACGACTGTGATGAATTCTGGATGTGATATCTTGATTTTTTCCGTTTTACAGTAGTTCTACAGAGGAGGGGAAAATATTATATCCTCCGTATCACCCTTGAACTCGTGTGATTCTAATTTTCCTATAAGTTAACCTTTATTTTTTAGGTAAATTTCGAGTGTGTACCTCCTTAGAAACCATTACTTCCAGTAAATGTCTGTACTGCAATTTTAGTTTACTACTTCTTCAGGTACGTGCAGCTCAAACATTTTCTGCGCTATTTTTCAATTCTTTGTTATGTTTTACAGGCTTTGTTTTGTATTTTAATATGCAAGTGATAATCTAAAAACTCATATTTTTGACAATATTATGAAATTACGATATAGCAATTTCGTGAATTTTTCCCTGATACACCCTGTGTTTAGCCTATCCTACGCTATCCCAGTATTCTTTCCTCAGTAACTCTCTTTAACATGCCGTCACTCCTCTTCGCGTTCTCATGCTACATTTACTGCGTCGTCCAAGTTTCTCCAACATAACGCTTTCCCCAATTGGTAGGTATTTGAGGGTATCTTTCAACCAGCATTTCGTGAGTTATGAGGTGATTAGGGTAGTCAGGTTATCGTACCGAGTCTCAGTAAGGATCTGGCGTAATCAGGACCAATAGATCAGCGCAGGTTCCTCCAATGATGGAATTGTTGCATTTCTCGGTTGATCACGGAAGATCAGCTTCATATACGAGCAAAAGTTAAACACAAATTTTATCCAATTTACATTCGGCACATTTCAATTTGCATTAAGTGAATAATTCTCTTTTTTTTCAGTGCCTTCAGCCGAATAGGTACTTTTAGGTTACCTGGCGGTCCTCTAAGGTTTTACTTTTTGTGAAAAGCTGAAGGGCAGATCTGAGTGGGATAAGGAGTTGACTCTTTCGGTTAATAGATATTTCGTCATTGCGGAAAAAATGGCCGTGTACTGAAGGGTTTTGAGATGGTAGTGTGGTGAAGAATTAAGTGGGTGAGCAGGGTAGCGTTAAAGACAAACGAAGAAGTGTCGTGGGTGATGGGGGAAGAATGGAGATCGGTGGTGAAAATCCCGAGAAGGAAGAAGAAGAGGAAAGAGGTTTTCTGAGAAGGATGTTGTTATAAGAGGTGTGGGACGGGAGATTACTTGATAAGCGCGGAAGGGAAAGTAGGAAAAATAAGATTATTGGAGAGAATGAGTGGAGACAGAGAGTATGATAAATTGAATGGAAGCTAAATGGATGGTTTAGTACTAAGAAAATAAGCGGTCATCCCAATATTGAACGCTGAAATATCTATGAAAAAGATTGGTATTTTAGCAAGGAACTTTTATGCAATTTCTCAACGTTTGTAGTGCCGATTCCTAAATTGGGTGGAACAATTATATTACCTGGAAACATCACTGGAGGAAACTGGATGTATATTTCTAATTCACTTAAGTCCGCCTGTATGTTTGTCAGTCATGGCTATTTAAAGGATTTATAGGTAGCCTAGGAAGTTTAAATTTGGCCAAACTAATGACCATGACTCAAAACCAACTGGAGACATAGTAGACACTCAGAACAACAATTAAAAGGGGTCGTTTTTACCCCATACTGTCAACTTTTATCCCCAATGTAAAAGCATAGAATCAGTGCGGGGATTTCTTTTTTTTGCTTTATTAGTTTACTAAAACTCAAGAACATACATTAATGCAAAAATTGGTCAAATATATATAGTTAAAATAGAAAACAATAATTTAAAGGGGTTCTTTTTACCCTTGATTTGTTCGCTTCTAGTATCATAAGAAAAGGATTTAGCTTAGAGCAGGGGTTTTATTTTGATTTTTTTCCATTACTATCACTTTATATGTTAGGTTGAAACTTTAACTCTTGAGCGGCTAAAAGATTACATATTTTAATTCTTGCTTTCATTTTTCTTATACGTTTTGCTCTGGTCTGAAATTTGTGATCTTGGCTCCAAAATATTCTACTTCTTCACTTTTTCTACAATATAAAACTCATAATTTCCTCGGCTACGACAGCATGGGCTACAAATGAGAACTTATGCCTGAAACATTTTTGACTAGGGTAGGTATATGGTCATTTTTAGAATTACAGTCACATTTTAGTGGGAGTATTTTTCACTACATTCTCTCCATGGGTGGTTAATCAATGGTATATGGTGTCATAAAATGGTGCATGCATTTTTCACGTCATATTACGGGGATAGTTTTTATACAATTAATAATTTTTTATCATTTTTTTCTTCCCGTTGAATTGCAATAGGCCCTCATACCATCTCCTAGTAGTAGTAGATATATAGCATTGGCAGAAAAGGCGTTCGCAAATTAGGAATTTGTGACGAGGACAAAATGGGATGGGGTGATATGAACGTGGACCTTGGGTAAGAATATATAATGACACGGCTGGCGAAGAGCCTAATATTTTGTATCTTATTGTGCAGAAACATGGACTCTGAGGCAAGAGGATACGGAAGGTTACAGGTGTTTGAGATGTGGATATGGAGAGGGTTGAAGAAGGTGTGATGGAAATAGAGGAAAATGAACAAGGAAGTGCTCGGCATGATGGATGAGGAGAGGAAAATGGTTGAGGAAATTGGTAGAGGGCAGAGTAGTTGGTTGGAACAGGAAATGAGAGACGAAGGGGTGCTGAATACCGTGGAGGCTGAGGCTGACGAGGCAGTGATAAAGGGGAGGAAGTTGGGCAAATATGGGAGAGTAAGAAAGATAATATAATTTATGGCTGAGGTGCATAGGGTAGGACGCATGTGGAGCCGAAGAATGAACGAGTGAATAAGGACAAGGGACTTGTGTATTATTAGTTTAGATATCCCGTCTTATATCTCTACTTACCCTTACCAGAAAATCACTTCTAATAATAGTTATAATTATTCCGATGGAAAACGTCCTACAATTTTAATTTTCGGTAGTCTCCAATATGTCACTTATTATCTTTCTTTTCGTGGTTATTCGCGGCTTGAAATATTAAAATCGAATGCCTCTCCGGGGGTTACAAAGCAGAAGTTCGAGATACATATTTTGATACATTAATTGATCTTTTATACCAGCCAATCACATATCTCAACACTCAATGCCTTGAAGACAAGGTCTTTGACTATATCCAAAATAAATTTAGAAAATTAAATGAAAATAAAAGTCAGACGATAAACAGATTTTTAAAAACTTATATGTGTGATACGAGGCAACAGCAGCAAAAATGAGCAAGTTATTAAAAAACAGTGCACAATTTAAAACATGAAGTTTCCCAAATATTCTGAAATGAATAATCGATACATAATGTCAGATAATGATGTAATAATTAGTAAATCTGCACACATGAAGCAGGTGCCGGAGTAAAATCATGACAGCAAAACTACCATCGGAATAAAAAAAGAATACACAAAACGGCGCCAGGCTGGAACTGGTGGAAGTTGTTGATATGATGAAGTCACCGCTCTATGGTATAATATGCCACAGAGTGGTAAAACGTGTCGTGCCATTCAATACATCTGAGGAAGAATACTAAGTTTTTCATTCATCATGAAACAAAAAAGATGGTTCGGATCCAAAGGAAATGGAAAAATGTTAAAATAACCAAAATTAAAATACATTGTGAAATACGGAAAATGAGATGATAATGGTATTTATGGACTACATATCTTTGCAAAAACTGTCGCGACCGTATCCATGGAATCCATCTTCACCGAATTGTGAAATAGGCAATAAAAGGAAACTTATTCAAGGGGCTTGCGAAAGAGAATGGAGAAGAGGCGACGGACGGAAAGGAAGACGAACGAGGAATTGAATTCTGGACGGTGGGTGAGGGATGCTGAAGGCCGTGATAGAGAGGAGGATGCTGGGTAAGCGGGGAAGGGAAAGAAAGAGAATAGGCTTTATGGAAGGGATGAAGAAATACAGGAAGTATACCGAACTGATGAATGAACACGTGATTTTAAACAGAATTTTTGTGTATTTGGAATGCCTTTAACTGGTTTTTGAACACCTGGCCATGGTCTTCTGTTTAATTCTGCTTATAACTTACGCATTGAAAGACATGAGTGCAAAGTTATGTTAGACCCATGAGAACACTCGAAAACATTGAATCGCTTTAATGGAAATTCAAACGACTAAGTGCAGTCATTCATATCAATGCATGATTTATACCTACGGCCACCGTTTTTTAAGCACCCTCTTCATCCTGGGGATACCACCGTAGTTAATTGAAAGAGCCTACGTGGACTCCAATTTTCCAACGAAACCTCACATTTTTTTAACAGGGCCTTTGCCTGCATTAAAGAACTCTGAATGTCATTATGGCAATGGGAAGCGCAAAATTAATGAATCCATTAGGACCGGATCATGAGTAAATAGAAAGCTCGATTTACAACTCGGCCATCGGAAGGACTGGGTCGGTAGCCTCTTAGATAAACTTTATTAAAAAAGAACCTGGTTTGCCTCTCTTGGTAGGAGGATCCATGTAATTGAGCTTCCCAAGCAGAGAACTATTGGACCAAGTTCTACTTCTTTAGTATAAAGTTGAAGCGGGGAATAGGTTTATAGAAGTTGTGCCTAAACTATTCATTTTTTTCATTGATAATTCTGGCTCATAATTTTTGATATTTCAGGGAACGGCTGTCATAAATACAGCTCTCTAAGCTTTTGTGTTCTCTCAGACTTGTTTTATTCCTTATATTTTATTTTCTTGGGAAAATATTTACAATAGCCAAGGTTTTATTGTATTATTTTTACTTATGTAAGATACCAATTATGAGTTTTAAAAAAATCACTCTATCTGGGTTTAAAAATCAAGAATCGAATGATTATATTCAATTTCCACTTTAATAAAATCTTAATCGCCATTCTGCACTCAATAACCACTCGAATCGGATATAATCTGCACATACCAAGAAGAATTTCACGTGAATCGAATCGAAATCCTCCGTATGCACCCGAATCCTGCACGGTTCGAATCGGAATCTCTCACTCCAACACGGTGTGCACGGAAACCGATCCGTTTCACTAAAACGTCACTGGAATGGAGTCGAGATCGCCATCCTACATTCGGTTCCCTCAAAAATCAATCGAAATCGCTCATCTACACCCTGATTTCCCGCGTCTCCAGTCCGAATCGCTCACCTCCGCTCATGAATGAACGGCCGGGAGGAAGGTGAAGTAGACACCGACTCCTTTCGTCGCGATTGCCAACACGACCGCCCCTCCCAGTCCCGCGGCGTGCGAGTAATCGTCTTGCGTCATCTATTGGCAACGGTCCCCCCTGGCCGTCGGCCGCTTGCTCCGGCAACGGAATGAGGCGCTTCCAACCGCCACCGCGGCCGAGAAAAGGGCCGAGATCTCAGGAGCTTAATAGCGTCCGTCCGTGTCGTTAATGGGAAGCTTTATGATTTACGATAGCGGTCGGCGGAGACGAGAGGGAAAGACAAGACTCTCTTCGCGGGCGACCGGGAACGCCGTGCCGAGCCCGTTGACGTGCCGTGGGCCAAGGGAGAGTGACCGATGGGATGGACTCACTTCCCGGAAAAAATAAGCTTTTATAAGTTAAGGTTGGTAGAGTGAGATGTCAAGTTCGATAAATTTCGTCTCAAAGGAAAACTTATCATCTTTCTTATGATACAAAAATATCAGCCGCTAAACGCATTACTTTTTAAGACATTTGCCAAAAAACACAAGCCGATTTCCATTGGATATGGTGCGACAGTACGAACCAAAGAAATTAAAAGAATGAAGGAAGCCGGACGCACAGGTCGTTTCAAAAATTAGACTTTGGGTATATTATGAAATAAGATCGCATTTTTTTCAAAAAAATTAATAAATAAAGCACAACGTGTTTCAAGTCACTGAGCTGTGCGATTCTGTTTGATTTCGTAAAGACGAATTTCCACTATATAAGGCCTGAATCTGCAAAAATTATTGTGGGTGTATTGTTTGTTTTCTCAATTATGTTTGAGGATCTACTCCATGTTCACCACATTAACTTTTTTAAATAGCTAACATAGCATTCGTTTGTAAATGCATTTTCAGCACATGGCGTGGAAAAGGCTAGTCAAGTTTAAGACTCAAATATATGTATTATGGTAAATTATAAGAATTTCAGTCAAATAAAACAACGTTTTCGCGCCATTAATGCTACCATAGTAAATTCATTCTCATTACCATATCCTAAGCTGTAACATCAATTTTTGCGTAAGGTCTTCATATTGACTAGGGAAAATCTCGCTCAAAGTACCTTAAGTAGTCGCCACCGGTTAATCGATCACGGAAGTACAAGTAGGACCCAATTTTATCAATCAAATGGCTATTTTTGGAGACGCACGACAACTGTGGCCATTTTTATGTCATTATGGATATTACGTGTGCCGGTTTTCAAAGAAAGGATGATTGGAGGTAGGGTAGAGAGAAACCCGGCGTCGGCATTAGTCTACTCTTCATGTGAATGCAACCATGGGTATTTCAGATGAAGTTTTCAGCTTATGGCGTTTAACTAGGAATTGGAAAGTAGAGATAGGAAGGGTGGAGAAAAACCTATCGTCGCAATTTGTCCACCCCTAATAGGAAGGAAACTATAGGTATTAAACTTGAATTTTTCAGCAAATGGCATCCAAGTAGAGATCGGGAGGTAGTGATAAAGGTGAAGAGTACGTATTAAACATGAAGTGGTCTCAATACGTTATCCATAAGTAAAGCATAAGCAGAACTGTCATTCTAGATTATGCAGTATTTTCAATGAAATAATATTCCAAACAGTATGCGTTATTTATTGTACCTTTGATGTAAATATCGGCAGGACTTATACCAAAAGTATTTCTCTGAGCATAACACCGTTTGAAGCTACGATTTCTTTTTTAATATGTATGAAACTGAAGGCATTGCAGGACTTTCTAATAAAACTGAATCTAATGAATTCCTCACTAATGGATTCAAATTTCAATATATTCTTGTCGTGAGAGACATGAAGACTAATTAGAAGAATTTCCTGACGTACATTAACTGTGGTATTCATTCAATTGTTATGAAATTGGTGCAATGCACCTGTAATTTAAAGAGTTAAGTTTTGGGAAACCGGAAATATGCGAATATGTAAAATAACTGTTAGCATTTAATGTAGCAGAATTTCGGAATAGCTTAGGTACTTTAAGTTCAGAACATATTCCATTTTTTTTAACATTCAGTGGGAATGCTTTATTACACGCCAAAATTCAGGATAACATCGCTTTTTCAGGACGTATGGCAACCCTAGCTGAGAGGGATCAGACGGTATCATACAAGAGACGGCAAATGACGCGAAGTGTTCAAAGGGAATTCAATATGGGAAAGTAGATTGCGAGGAGAAAACGGGAAAAAATACAGGCAAACTGTCCATGGAATTCAGATCTTTCAGGCGTAACTTTGTGGAAGTCCATTATGAATAATGACAATAAAACAATGTTTCAATGCACAGAGTTCTTACTGGTTCTACTAGTTTCAACGATACGGCGCAAGGGGAACCTGATGATGACGCCGTAGCTTTGAAATTAGTAGTACCAGTAAAATCTCTGTGAATTGAAACATAGTTTTCATTTCCATTATTACTGTCCATGGACCTTCCTTACCTAAGGTAGACCACCTTGGCGTCGGTATACTCAGCATTTTCATAGACTCTCCCGAGCCAGCTTGCAAAACACGTAAACCAAAGCCTTAAAAAGAGGGCAAGGGTCAGTGAGCTTGATGCTGGGTACGTACTGGTTTGACGTTAACCGTAAAATAAAATCCGGGGACAGGGGGGTTAAGGTTCACCAAGGGATCGTTTACTCTGGCGAAAAATGTCGATTTCATCCTCGAATCATGAAAATGGACTCCGAGAGTTATCTTCGTTGAAAATACTCCCGCTCCCTCCTACCACAGCCACCCGTTTGCTCATCGAACGGAAATGAAAACCTCGAAAAGTTAACGCCCACACGGGGATGACCGATTGCGTCATCATCGGAGAGATTTTCCCCAGCCACGCGGCGTGGGCGACACCGAGAGGCAGCATCGTTTCTTCTGGGCCTGGCGCGAGAGCACCACGGCTGTCACGTGATTCGTCGCCAGGACGAAATCGATGGAACCAGCTTAAGTCTTGTTAACATGTATCTTGAATGACAACTTTACGCCAATGTTCAATTTTCACAGACTTTATTCAAGGAAAAATAGATTTCAATGAAATGATGTCTACTTCATGCACTATGAAAGTTGTCCATGTTGAAGTGACTATTTTATGTCACAAATGCAGAGCAAAAGAGATTGGAATCAATGGAGATGTAACATTATGCCCTTGTCCTGCGTTGATTTTTTCGTCAATTTATCCATGAAACCCATATTCATGAAACAAGTTTCATGAACGTGTATGCCTGGATGTCACATGAGCAAGAAAAATTCATGAATTGGACGCTGATTGGCTAACGGTCTGAAAGAGATTTTTTGATGTGGTGACATCTACAGTGTATAATCGGTATAAAAGGAACAAATAGCGAAGAATTTACCACAGAGTATACGAGCCTAAGTATAGCATCAATTGTATTACAAGGAAGAATTTAAAGCCTGAAGTATCAATGGCGTGAATTGCATGACCGAGTATACCAGTTCACGATAATGCACATAAAAATACCATGGTAGCAGGTTCCTAATAATTATAATGCGTGATGTATTGATCCAATTACAACAGTTGGTATGAGAACGGATGTTTGCACAAAATATTCTGCAATTGCCTTTCAATGGAATAAGATCACAATTCCTCTCGTATGTATTATGTGAATAATATGAACTCGTTTGAACTCATTGAAATCGTGAAAACAACGGAGAACATCATCAGGGAACATGGTTACACGATCTCTAATGCCTGGAAGAGAGTTTTCATGAAGAAGAGGACACTCAACAATGACAGCGCACCCGACTGAATTGGCGGGAATATTGGGTGGAATATTGGCGGGAATATTGGGTGGAATATTGGCGGGAATATTGGCGGGAATATTGGCGGGAATATTGGCGGGAATTGGCCCGATTTAAGACGGTCACAGACACCTGCATCTTCACTTCAGACCTGAAGAAGATAGCTGCAATGCTATCGAAACTGTCGTTAACGACAATGGAATCACGCGGAAGAAATCCCGAAAAGCCTTCACAGCTATGTGGATAATAGTTTCCTTCTCATCTCATATCAACTGGTGGTAAAGACGGTGGTCCCCAATCACGTTCTCTTCTCAAGCAATCGAATTAGCCGCTGAATGGTCGAAGCGCATCTTGCACAGAAAAACCAATCAGTTGTCCCGTTTCGTCAAGAATTTACAGAGATACGTAATTTACAGAAATACGCAGAAAATTGGCGCGCGCATGCGCAGCCTGTTTATGAGAGCTTTCATGAATTAATTAACGAATAAATTTACCGTGAGACTCAGGCTATATAAAAGAATGACGAAGATAAAATGGACGGAGAGAGTTACTAGCGAATAAGTCCCACGAAGAGTTGGGGAGAAAGGATGCATGATGAAATCTCTGAGATGAAGAAGAGACAAAACTATCGGGCACAAATTGCGACGCAATAGTCTGTTGATAACTATAATGTAGGGAGAATTGAATGGGAAGAATTGCAGTGGAAGACAAAGATTGGAATGCGTCAGACAAATTTTGAAGGATGTCAAATTGAAAAACAATATGGGAATAAAGCGATTTGCTGGTAGGAGAGCTAAGGGGAGAGCTGCAGCAAGTCAATCTTTGGATTGGTGACTACTGATGACTATATATTATGACATACGATAGGTCTCTGATTATTTTTTAAACGGACAGTTACCCAATTGCAAGATAAATTTTAGCAAAAATAATTCAACAGAAAAACAGAGTAATAAAATAGCCCAAAATCAGTATAAAAATGTAAATAAGGTAAAAATGATAATTTATCTTCAAGAACGTCAAAGAAAATGAAAACATTGAACATATGTATGAGAACAAGAAAATCTACCATATAAGAGGCGCATCACCCAGAACAAATTACTTACTTCATACTACCTACCCGTTTTGTAAGCCATTTCAAGACATGGCATCCTTATCACAGTTCAATTACTAATTAAAGGAACGCATCATTCTATTTAACAGGAGAAAAAGAGGTCCAGTTGCTATTACAAAACCTTGCCCTAAAATGATTTGTGACACTGTTTTTTAAAAGTTGAATTATTAATTCATCCTCGTGGCATGTCATGGCACCACATACTTTTAGCTGGGGTTATTTTCATTTTTACTAGGTTCACTGGGGCCTGAGCAAGTCAGTCTTTGTGAAATTGAAAATAAACCTTGATTTTATGATAGTCACTTTGGGTCTTCACCACGCATGACGATGTTAGGTGACAATGGGCATGCTTCGCCGGTTGTCCCATTCTGAGATAAAATTGCCCTCGCCCCCGTTTTGAGTCCAAGTCATATGCTGAATACTTCGATGAAATGAAATTTTACGTTAAAATAGTAGATTGAGGCCTTAGAGGATTGATATTCATTAGCCTATTGTCTCACAGTCTTTCTCAGCATCAATGAGTAGGTATCACCTTTCCGGAAAGGACACCGGAAAAAAATTTATTTAAAATGTTTTCAAGTGTTACTTATTGAAATGACAGCATTCCACAATGAACTTATCTATCGGTAACTATTACTGAGTAAGCCCATTTTTTTTCTTAAATTCATCAACATGTACAACTGTCAGATATATTTTTTACTATGCCTGCTGATGAATTACTAGCGAAAGTAGTTGAACTGAATAACAGTTTCTGAGATATTATAAAGTATACTTTCACTGTGAATGGTCACAAGCATGGCATCATTATAATTTGTAGTCATTGACCTGAGATTGGTTTGCTGCAACTATCACAACACTCGGCAATCTGAAAACCGACGGATGCCTGCATAGGTCTCCATATAAACGTACGTCATAAATTTAGCTCATGCGTTACATTATATTGTATGACAGTATATACAAGTGAATGCGAGTGAAGCACATACATTGATATATTCAAATGTTATAACAAAGCTTTACACAGCAATATAAATGTCTAACTAGTATTTTGGAGGAGCAGGTAATCATCCCGCCTTAATGGCCGCTAGTTGTTTTTGGAAAAAATGGAATCGTAAAAGTATTGATTCGGCAATCTACTACCTTTATTTTATGTACTGTACTATGTTGGAGTATGCATAATAGTTTTGACATCATATTCCATCATTTTCTTCCTGTGATAATACTGCAAACTCATTTTTCTTTCCTTTACTGTCTTATTAAGGCTGTTGCATCGCAGGATGATCACCATAAGTTTGTTTCCCCTTCTTATCAAAGATTTCATTGATCATCTTTTCCACAAAACACTTCGTAGGAATTCTTCATCCTCTCCGCCTAATTCATCGCCATAACTCTTTGATGGCTCCATGTTTCCATTGCTTCCAATCTTCTTCAACAGAATAAATATCAATAAATAATGGAATCAAGCGGACCCAAACAAAGTTTTCAGTGGTTATTTTGGGGTCGAATGAATAAATTAAGACTTCCTGTTACCCGGGAATACTACGTGCCTTAGCCCTGAGCGTCACTCTACTCCGTCATCATCCAAAAATAGACGGAATAATATGTGCACAATGCTGATTTAACAATGAATGAGCAACCGTGGCGTGACTCCCGGAGAACCCAAAGTTATCAGATCCACGAGAGATTATCTACAAGCTACGTGGCCATGTTCCGAACCAATCAATCAGCCACTCTCCCCAGCGATAGCTTCCATCAATTCCGAACCAATCGTATCCCCCTCCCTCCTCAATCAATTTATGCAGCGCCGAGTTTCCATCTTAAGCAGGCGATGAAAAGGACACCATCCGTTGGAGCGTCCGAGACGTATTTAGCCTCGGGGATTAGTTGGTGGAGGGACGAGAGGAGTAGGGTGGCAATGAATGGCGATCGCTTTCCGGGAGTTGTGGAAGGAATCCACTTGCTCGGGCGGGCATGCCGTCCGCAAGCGATGAATCCCATATGGGACTGGCGGAGGACCCGAGCACGTCACCTTGCCCACTACCACCTCCTCTCCTGCCTCCACCTCCTCCCCCCCCCCCCCCCCCCCCCCCCCACGGCCAGCCAGCTAATCGCTCATTCAAGACGGTCCTGTCCGGGCACAGGAAGAGAGAGACACCATTGCTGGCGACACATGTCCGCGGACACGGGGA
Source organism: Pyrrhosoma nymphula (assembly GCA_963573305.1). Taxonomy (NCBI): domain Eukaryota; kingdom Metazoa; phylum Arthropoda; class Insecta; order Odonata; family Coenagrionidae; genus Pyrrhosoma; species Pyrrhosoma nymphula. Next base: position 93,904,616 of record OY754332.1, on the reverse strand, counting down.
GTCCGGCGTGAATTCCAAAGTCGCTACAGTTGGGTGCAAGCGATGCGGATGCACAAATGCAACCGCTGCACCAACGCTCCACCCCCATCCCACTTCCTCCTAAAACAGCATCCACGATTCCTCGTAGATAAATTGAATATTGTCTGGCGTGGTTTTGTAGAAACACATTGTTAAATAGGGTAAAAGCACACTTGTCACTTTGTAAATTCCTCACAATTTAATTAAAAAGTTAACGACAGGTTTCGCTGACTATGTCACCAACAGGTTTATCAATGTCTCTTCGTAATTGAGTTGTGTGAAATTGAAAAAGTAGTTCGTGTGTTTTTCCTCTCTTTTAATAACCAATCCTACCTTGGCGTGCCCGATGTGGCGCGCCCAAAGATGTTTGTACGAGAATTAAGCATTGCAGATTTTTGTTCCAATCATAAATGATGTGGCACACAGTCACGCGCACGGGTGCAAAGATATACACCTAAGACGGTGAAATTTGCGATGAAAAAATTATTTGACTTGACCGGGATTCGAACCCTGATCTTCCAATTGCCGGTCAGGTGTGTAAGCCAGCTAATGCCACCAAGCCATCTTAATTCCAGGTGAATTACAGAGCTGAAATTCCATTTGCATTAAGATGGCTTGTTGTTGTAACTGTCTATCACACCTGACCGGCAATTGGGAGATTATGGTTCGAATCTCGGTCAAGTCAAATGAGTTTTTTCATGGTGAATTTCATCGTCTTTGGTGTATAACTAAGCACTGCTGGGTTAGAAAACACCGCAATTTTGTTTTGTGAATAGCTTGTAAAGCATTTCCATGAATTTAGAAGTATAATATGACTTCCTATCATGAGTTCCGTAATTTTAAAAATTCTATCGCATTAACAAGTAAAAGTATGTATTTCTTGCACTGTTGATAGATTACTTGAGAAGGAGACTTACATGTGAGGTTATTTGCACCATTAAGCAAAGCTGAGACACCATACACAACCCGATCCTTCTGACTTGAGTGCCCTCCCAAGTATTCTTGACGAGAAATATCGCGTGGTTGAGATGTCTCATCCACTTTATTTTTACCAAGTATATTTAATATTTATGGCGATAAACTGCTAGAAATGAAAACGTTTGCTCGGAGAAAATGTCATAAAGGCTGAGATAACCAAGAGCTACACCTGTTATGAAATAATTTATAAATTGTAATTGATAACCATTTTGAATAAAAAACTTTGTACTTTTCCACACTTTAATTAAAAACTGCGACTGGTTTCCCCTTAATAAGGCATCTTCTGGCCAATTTAGGTGAAACCGGTAGCAGTTTTTAAATAAAGTGTGGTAAAGTACAAAGTTTTTTATTCAAAATGGATATCTATCACTTCCACGAAGTCCAGCCTGAAACAATCAAATTTATTGAAATTAATAAGTTCGAGAAAGTCAAGGTAGTGCTCATGATTTATATTAGTGGTTATCAACTTCTAATAAACACAACTCTGCCTTGCAAGTTACATCGTGGATGGTTGGTTGGTGGTTCTGGCCTCCCATCCCGGGGGTCCGCGTTCGTAACCCGAATGTAGTAGAGGTTTTTGGCCGAGTGGGATCCGTATGTGAATCCAGTACTCTCGCCACCTACCTGGTCTCCTTAAATACAAAGTCTCTAGTCTCTCGACAATGAATACAGCATGTGAGATCATCACAGCCGGAATGGAATCTTATGAACGCTTTGTTAAGACACGGCTTCATCATCAAGGTGACATACATGCATTTGTGGCACTACTATCGGTGGTAATGGCTGGCGATAGATACGCCACGTGATTTGACATGTCCGGCCTCCTCTCCCGCATGAAATATTTATGAAAGGATGTTCATCAATCCACTTCAATATGACGTCGCTGGTCCACGGGGGTGGTGAGGCTGGGAATCTCAATGCCAAAGAGGACATGGGAGTCGCGGGAGGGGTTAGAGGGCGGGGGGAAAGGGGGTGGGACCGGAAGATGGGAGTGCGCAGCGCACCGCGAGGCGAGGAAATGCAGCTGCAACCACTGAGGAACAAAAGAGGGACTGCGAAGTGGCATCCACGCGTGCAGGCTCGCGTGAGGGGGATTATCCCGGATGGTGGTGTGGAGGGTGGGACGAAGCCAATGATAATGCAAGCTCTGTACTCACGGGATTAGCAGCTCCTTCTGGAGAGAGACTGTCCATCCCGCTCGCGGGTCTCCGTTCGTGACCCACGCCGTGCAGAGGCGTGACACGGACTGATAGGTGGCACATTGACGACAGTATTATTTTTTTTAAAGTCACTTCCGCCACGAGGACATCTTCTCCTTGCATTACACTTACTCAATTATGTTTCTCCAGAGTTAGACCTACGTATATTAATCCAGAGTTAGACTTACGAATGTTACTCCAGAGAGTTACGTATGTTACCCCAGGCAGTTGGTAGTTAAACGTGAGCGTTATCTATAGGAGAGAGTATGAGTATTGATTTTCATGAATAGAAAATGTTTAACCTGATATTAAAAAACCGGGCCTCATGGCAGGTTATATGAAAATGGGAATTACGATCAGCTTGTTGATTATTTCGCGGAAAACTTTCAGAGGAAACATTTTTCCCTGTACCGATATTTTAACCGCGCAGCAGCAGCTTTCCGGGCCCGTACGAAGAGTATCCCTATGCCCTGGATTCCCAACGTCGTAGACTATTTTTGATGGACCTATAACAGTGGTTCTCAACCTTTTTGCTCTCTTCCCCATTTCACGATACTTCAGAATATCATTCCCGCTTTTCAAAACAGTCATATTCGAAAGATGTATTCTAGATAAGGCACATGTTTAGGACCCATTTTTTCCTAAGAAATTCAATAAACTTGATTGAATGCCACAGAAAAACGACAAAAACATTTTACATGATCTACAGAGTGTGAAATTTTTCTGAATAGTTGTCCCAATTCCCCCTAAAACCCTCAAAATCCCCCGGGAGGGGAACTTCCCGCTGGTTGAGAACCCTTAACCTATAAGAACTAGCTGCCGGTTGCTTGGTTATTTGAGGAGGCGAACGAAAGCTAAGGTAATTTTCCCCACTTTTTCTTGGTGGAATATGGCTTGTGAAATCCTGGTTTGTAAGTTCAAATTGGTGGGTAGGCTGTCAAAGGGAGGCTTATAGGAATAGTGGAAGGGTGGAGAGAAACCTGCCGCGGGCATTAGCATACTATTAACGGGTCTGCTGTTTAACGTCCCGTCCGACGGACGGAGAGATGCACTTGAAGTGGTCTCCACAAATAATCCAAGTAAGGATGGGGATTCCCCTTACAAAATGTCAAACACCCTCGGAATTCAAGCACGGACCCTTGGTATGGGAAGCCAAAACTCAATTCACCACACGAACTATTCAATATATGAGGGCAGAATCGTGTTTCAGGGAATTGAATGCCCATGAAGACAGAGCATGTGAACTGACATACGGCTGACCTGAGCTTATTAATGTCAATTTATAAATTAGTTTATCACTGGTGTAATCCTTGGTTCCTTTTAAAAGTTTTGATATCCGCTAGCAGTTTAAAACCTTATGTATCAAATCAAAAAATACCAACACCCAAGAGTGCGGAAGAGTTAGAGTAAGTAAGATACGTAGAATATCATAGCTAAGACATTGTTCATAACGACAAAGCACGTGATCTGTTCAAAGAAGATAGTTCTACGAACGAGGAAACAGTATGTGAAAAAAATCGTCTGGAGCGTGGCATTGTATGGATCGGAAGCATGGACCATTGGAAAAGCAGACCAGAAAAGATTAGAAGCATTCGAAATCTGGTGTTGGAGGCGGGAGCTGAGGATAAAATGAACGGATAAAATAAGAAATGAAAAAATTTACAGGAGTGTAGTAGAGGAAAGGACCATATGGAACACTCCACAGAAAAGGAGAGCTAGATGGATTGAACACATTCTGAGGCACAATTGGTTTGTAAAGAATATATTTTGAGTAAAATTAGAGGGAAAAATAGGCCAAATAAAGAGGAAAATACAGAAGAAGAACTACCAGGAAGGATGCTTTAAATACGAAATGACAGGCTGCAGTCAACCAATGTTAGGGCTGAACGACCATTGGCAATCAAATAAAATAGGTAAAGACAATTTGGATGATACATTTCAGTCACTCATCAAACAACTCAAACATCTTTTTCATTAAGAATTACTAAGAGAACACTCAAGTCAGGAGAACAGGGTGTGTGTGGTGTTAAGAGTACTGGCTTCCCATCCCAGTGGTCCGTGTTCAAATACCAGCTATGGAGGAGACTTTTCTGGGAAACCCTGATCTCTTCTTTGCTTTATGGGATATTTTGGGGTCAGTAACGCGCCGGCACCGCAACATGGTCGATGGCTTGAATTCCGACATAAACGATGCGTTATCATAAATATACGGTCTTTGGTTGAGTGCGATATACCCCAAGCACCGAAAATCAATCTGTTTCTTACTTTATTTTTGGAAGTCTCGGCCGGAACTTCCTCGTTTCAGCGAAATTTACGTTTTTCGTTTCGACTCTCAAGGAATGAATACTTTAGCAGAAAATACAGCATTACCAGTGTAACACTCCGTCCGTCGAAAGGCACGTAAAATTGTTGTCCCCTTGGCGCCTTTCTTTATCACTAAGCTAGTTCCGACGCCGGGTTTCCTTCCACCCTTCATGCATTTCCTATTCCCTTAATAACCTATCCAGCTATCCTCAATGGTGTAAATGACCTTAGATGCCCATCGCCTATCCAAAGAATCAACCAACCGTATCGAAGTGACCACTAATGGACAACACAGTCCACGGAATGCAAGAAATGTTTACTGTAACATGCCAGATCCGCGCTTGGGCCGAGATTACCTGCATCGTTTCATTAAAAGATCCCAAAGCTAGTTACAGGATAAAACCTCGTCATCAAAAACTTCCGTCACGTGTTTTTGCGTGAATATTCGTTGTTTCTGCGAACCTTTGACGATCAAATGGATGAAATTTGTAATAGATACATAAAGATAGCTGTAATAGGTAACATCCAACCTCACAACTGTTTTTAGAATAATAATTCTTAGACTAGTTTTTTTCAAGAACCACGAATATAAATAATTGACCGATTCGTATTTAGATTTGAATAATGAGGTCCGCCATCAACTTATCTGGCAAAATCAGTGAATTCTTATCAGTCGATGAAGCAAACGGTGATCAAGAGGAGCTAGACTAGGATAACAACTTGAACTTATAAATTTCAGTCCATGAAAAATGTTATCCCCGGCGTAGTTCTTTGTTTCTATGCCAATGAATGGAGAATACAACTTGCGTGCTCACGTGTGACGTGCGATAAGGAGATCCCCATCGTCCACCTGATACTATTTTCACATCTCGTTGGAGGCATGACAACATCAAATTTAAGAGCAATACAAATTGTCAATGAAAGCAAAGGAATTTTTTACTCCAGTGCATGCATTTCGGTCATCCAGCTGACCATCGACAAGAAGAGTTAAAACCCCTTGAACACGCTCGTGTTTACGAGATTTGAACCCTCCCGGTCGATGGTAACCTGGATGGCCGTAATGCTAGCATAAGAGTCAAAATTCATTTGCTTTCATTGACAATTTGGATACATATTATTTAAAATTAACTAGTCAATTGCTCTTTTCTTCGATGACCACATCAGTTTAGTCAAGGAAGTACCCGTGGATGGAGCGCTCTCGCCCAATTCGAATGAAATCATCTTGTGAAGCAGGATGCGCCCGGAGTGGGAGGGCAAGCGACCGGGCGGTTTTACATTTTCACCAAACGGCGTCAGTATGAAGGAACTTTCAATGCCTCCTCAAATGGCCGCAGCGTCGGCTTTACGGCCGTCGGTCGCGGTAACTATGATGCCAAGCGATTGAGGAAATCAACTTTGTCCGGAGATTAACGTGGTTTGAGAAATTTTAGCCTGCGTAGAGGTTTGCATAAAACGTAGAATACGTGATTTTGTGATATCTATAGATAAAAATGGAAAATAATTAATTTTACCAGTTTGGTTTTTTGGCAGTTCAACACCATTTTTACACGTAGACTTATGACTCATGAGATGCATTTCTTAATAATCATATTACATAGGTAGAGATTCTCTACCTCACATGAAATAGTGCATTACATATTGTTCTAATAAAACTGATGATATCAGGCCTGGAATCGTGGGTATGATGTATATTGTTTAAATGGTTTCTTGCAAAATGAAGGTGTCTCACTGAGTCAATAAATCGAAAAAACATATCTAAATATAAATTTTACCGAAATTACAAACTGCTGAGAACTCAAGTCATAGCAATGCTTTTATTAAGGGGAAAACGTAAATGATAGGTGATATATAGGATTGGCGATATATATTTAATATATTGTGACAGAGCCTACCGTCCCAGAATTCTTGTTGAGAATAAAATGAGTGGGTTCTACGGAACGCGATCACGGAATGAACATTTTTTTAAGGATGCATTCGACCTTCGGCGCAGGGCTTAACTGAAATACGAACGACCACTTTCCATTTTCACTGTCTCTTGGCATTTATTTAACAAAAAATATACACGATTAAAAAATAATACTTTAATAAATCTAATGATGGATGAAGATGATTGTTTTAATGCGACACTAATGGCAAATAAGACAATAGATCCGGTAACAAAAAGAAGTGCATAAAATAATTCATTTTAAGTCACTCATGACCACAGCTATGATCTCTCGTGAATTAAACTTCGTAATGAATTATTAACAGGCTCCACGTCCACACGTGCCAATAAGTCCATCACAATTCAAACAGAAGAAAATGACGGGAGAATAATTATACAGCCTTTTGGTTTGGTTATTTTGGCAACATTAAACTGGCACAGTATCCGAGCCACTATTGCCGGTGATCACCTTCACTCGGGAACTCTTCACACAAGAAATTACGCTGGAGAGCATCGGGGTTGGCGGATAACTCACTATCCAGGGAGAGGGAGATTTTTGGGTTCTTAAGTTTCAAGATGAGGCCCCTGGCCGGGTCACCACTCCACGCGGCACCCGCCACACAGGAATCTTGGGCCCATGGATGGCTGGACGTTCGTCGTCGCAGCTTCTCACGACGTGGTCACTTTCAGCACGTCGTCGACACTCTTGGCCCTCTCTCTTTCTCTCCTCTCTCCCGTCTTTGCACCTATCAACACCACTCCCCGTCTCTGCCGTTCATACTCTCAGGATCTTGCACCAGCGAATTCCCCGGTGCTTCGCCCGCGGCTTTTTTTATCCCCCACAGGCCACGAGACCATGTACCGTGACCGTGACCAAGACAGTATATACGACCGTGCACGAGACCATTTACACAAATGACACACGAAATTCGTGTGTAGTGTGTTCACTCGTCGTGAGCTGGGCCCGCGCGGTACGAACAGCCGAATACTTGGAACCGGTAGCCAAAACAAAAATAACTAAAAAAATACTATTGCGCTGAGAATACCATTACAATATGTATTTTGATTAAATGTGGTCCTAGAATTTTGTTTCGAATTGTTGAAATAAAATAAAATCTGCACTTAGTGACGTACGATTACCGTTCCAGCCACCATAATGCAGCTCTCGCAAGTGCTGGTGGCAGGCAGATGATTAGAATACTACACTACAAAGTATCTAGAGAAAGAGTGAAAATTGAGGAGTGGAAGTTCTTTACGCCTGAAAGCCACCCGAAGTGATCGGTTATTAAAACTCTTTCAGTCCTAAAATCATCCGCAACCAATTTGCTGCGTGTTTTATCAAGGACAGTGCGTTCGTCATCCACCTACTCTGCCTCCTCTTAATGTCATCAGGTAACTACATTTCTTTGCGTGCCATGCCGAGCATTTCTTCGTTTGTTATCATTTTCATCCACTTTAGTTTTCTCCATCCTCTTCCACTCCCACATCTCGAATGCCTCTGGTCACTCTCTCCAGAGTTCAGAATCAATGACATATCCATAGTATCTTCACCCAAAACTCCCGTTATAACCGCTCTCCTATCGATAAACCCCTTTTTGCAGACGCAGTTCTGATATGGAGAGTGACAAATCAAAACTTCGGCCGTCACCGCTTCCTTGCTGTACACATTTCCACTTTATCCGGGATGATATTCAGGGTTATACAGAAGTACAGGGGAGCGTGGTGGTCTAGTGGGTAGAGCGCTTGGCTACTGATCGAAGGGTCCCGGGTTCAAATCCGGGTGAAGCCTTTGAACGTTCCTGAACAAAGAAAATCCTCGGAGTGCGAGGTGGCACAGGGAAAGGAACTGGCCCTCCTACCCTGAATGTGTGAAATTCACACGCCCGTGGCTTAGTCCGGGGTGAGCTCTGCCCTCAAATATCCAAACCAACCTTCGGGTTGAATCATTGAGTGAGAGTGACAGAAGTACAGTATTCATATCATCTACATTCTTCCTGTTAAACTCAAAGATTCCTTCGGCTTCAATGCCAGGAGTGTATCGCATCCCGTGTGTGATGAGGGGTATAGTTGTGAGATAGGTAGAACTATTGAGACAAGGCTCAATAAGCATCGTATACAATTGCGGCTTTGCCAATCGAAAAAACCGGCAGTTGCGGAACACATAATCAACTGCAACTATGTCATTGAATGGAGCAGCAAAAATTATTTTGCCAAAGTACTGGGTATTAGGACACAATTATTAAGGAGGCCATTTAAATCCTCCTAGAACCCAAGAACGGAGACCAAGGCCTGGATTCAATTCAGATATATCCCTTAGTGTATACCATGTACTACATTCAGTACTAGTCTGGGCTATATTTGTGAAGTGGATCGGACAACTGGAGCATGTACGTAGAAGTGGTCAAAAAATATCAAACAAATAAGTGACGGCAGCCGTCACATTTGCATATCTAGTGTAAACGCTAGGAAATGAAATTTTAATAGCAAAGGAAAGGTTTTTTGGTCATGCAAGAACATTATAGCAGTCTTAAACTTCAAAATGGCAGATTTGGTAACATATGCATTAAAATTTTCCCTCAGGAAGTTCGCAATCCTTGCCATAGCGAACGGTATTATGAATTAATACGAATGGTACGGCCGGCTAGCAACCCTTTTCTCTTACTAGCCTGAGCTAGCCATTTCGTAGTCTTGTAGTTGGCTCAAATTTTCAAATTGTGACGTCACTTTCTGAATTTGGGGGAGATTTAGTTCGGCTAGTAAGCCTTAACGTGGATTAGAAAACGGTCCAATGCTACTAGCTGAGAAAACCGTTGAACCCCATTGATTACCGAGAAGAAAGGATCAATTTCCAATACATGGCGCAAAGACATACTGCCAAGTATTTCTCCACGTGTCGAAGAACATTTGCATCTTTAATTAAACATTCCAATCGAAAGTTAATTAAAAAAATTATTTACTATTATAAGGAAAAACATGCACAACCCATTGTGTGACATAACAATCCCATTAAATAATAACAAAGCAAAAACTAATAGAAACAAGTACCTATCGAAGAATACTATGATTGGAGCACGTTTTTTTTTTTTTTTGCTCTCTCGGATGATACTAGTGGTCCATATGCCCCTGCGATCCTGATAAGCCATTGGCTTTTCAACAGGTTTCTCAGGGGCTGAACCACCAGAACTTTACAGAAACACCCATACCCTGGGTATGCGAAAAACCGACCCAGGCGGGACTCGAACCCGCGACCCTCAGATTAGCAGGCGAGGACTTTACCCCGCCGCCACCGGGGCCGGCGTCAGGATAAATATATAAAATATAAAAATGAATACATACGACAGAATAGCGCGGTTGGCCAATAGGAGCGTGAGGAGGGAAGCTGCAGAAAAACTATATTCTGATTGATTACTGCTAATTATGGATACGTATAAGATGTTACATTGAAATTCCTTAAACTTACAAGACCACTGTTACATACGTAAAAATAAATTAGCTATCGAACGTTTCACTAATTCAATGACTGGGAATTCTAATAATGGTGGTAACATGCTATCCATAGCCGGTCTATTTGGAGAGGAGGAAAACGCTTAATTTTCCAATTTCTCACTTCACCGTATAACATTCATTTCACACATTATGCATATAGTATCATGAAACAATTTCCTATAGATCGCCCGTTATTGTTCCAGTGTACTCCATTGGGAAGGGAATTCTAGAGGACAATTACTTCGAAGAAATTTTCAGATTTGTAATGTACCTATTCCATTGGAGATGAAGTCGACTTTAAACTATATCCTTGCTGTTTCCTGCGTCAAACTTGGATAATTTAGGAAAAATGGCAGATAAGCTCACGAACGCTGGCGATAAAGGTTAATCTTATCTCTTTATTACCCACGTTCCTCAGCTATCTGTTTATGTGCCCGAGCAGCATGCTTTCATATTTTACGATATTTACTGGCGGAATTATAAGTTTATTACTTTCCAAGAGATTGCGACTTCTTTGAGATCTCTATTTCACTATTTTGGTTTTCTCGTTAAAATAAATGTGTGATATTTGAAGAAAATTGTTTACAGACGAAAGTTTTAAACTTATTCCTGAAAACTGTATGTGGCATTCTCGTATGTCATAGAGAGAATACCTTTGATGCAGTGAATTAGAAGTCGGACAACACTGCTCTATCTTATGTGAACATTTTAAATTGCAGTTAATTCACTTCAAAATATTATGGAATATGGAGTGTTTATACCCCTCACAGTTCTGCTGCTTTATGCTTTCCCATTCGTCCCATGTATTTTGTGTTATACTCGACAGCAGAGTGAAGGAAATGAGATTTTTTAAATCTGTTATTCAAAAAATTCTATTTTTTCATATTTCAAGAGTTTCAGATGGACACGTTGGATGTTAGTTTACCACCAATAATGGCGAAGGAGAAAAGAAAATTGCTCGTGGAATCCAAGAGGAGATAAAGTAGATGGATGGAGCAAGTATAAATAAAGGGAGAAGGACGCTGAAGGTCCTTTAGGGAGGGAGAACTATAAGAATGAGGGGAGGAAAGATGGGAAGGTCCTTCTCAGAGGGATAGAAATTTTTGATATAATGGATAGAGGTAGGACGTATACGGAACTGAAAAGAGAGGTCATGTGAAGAAGAACATAGCAAAAGTAACATGAGGGTAGAAATGATTCATTAGAAACGTACCTTAACCGGTGAGTAACAAACTAATAATCTACATCCGTAGGACAGACAAATGCGACAAAATACGAGAAAAGACTTTCAAATAGATTACCTTAACCTTTTCTTCCATACACCACTCATGAATAAGACGAGAGAAAAGCGAGACCAGAATAAATTTTACTAATACGCATCTAAAAAATGATCCCTTTTCCAATATCTTTACCGTATACCCTTCTTCTTTATTGGTGGTACCTCAACACCTCCCAACACCCAAGCAGATGCGTGAGGGTTAGAACTTAGGCGTAGAAGGATATGTGATTTTATACAAAAGCATTCATTCCGTACATTTCGGGAAAAACAAAAATACATCTCTTTAAACATAGAGTATTAGTATTGAAGCCAAAGAAAATAAACCAACGAACTCATGAAAAAGGAAATTTTTCTCATACATCGATTTTGAAGAGTTTCGTTGTTGATAATTTCGAGAGAGCATAAATTTAAATCTTTATAAAACCGAGCACTCACTCGAAGTCATAATGGTTGACAAAAAGTATGTATTTCATCCATTTGTTTTCTCTGTGACCTTAACTTACCATTGCTCAAAGGAAATCTTCGAGTCTTAAAAATTTTAAGGTGTAAGGGGAATGGAATTCAAAAAGCTGATTTTACAAAATTCTTTTGATGTCTCTAAGAATAATTTTGGGTGAAAGCATTTTTCGGCGTACTTTTTATTGCTTCCGTTGAATTTTTCTTAGTCCACATTTTAAATTTCGCTAGGAATGCACTCAGCCGAAACAATCACAAAAAATAAAAGAGATATAATTCATTTTCTATCGCTTCTGGTATTATGACCCATTCACAATAGTTCTCTTCGTTTTAGAGAAAACACAACTCGCTATGTTTAATAAAGTAAGAATGGCACCTGAAATAGTAGCACTGATTTTTCAAAGTTTGGTTTAACTTTCTTTTTCATGCTTATTAGCACATCTTCACCGATGTAATTGTGTTCTTGAGGATACGTTCATCAGATTGTATACCCTCAAGAATAGCTAAATACTAACTTTAAAGCTAAAATAATGGTAAATATTTACAAGGAAGTCAAAGAGTAATGAATATATGCCAAGGATTCTTACACCAAGGATAATATTTACATAAAAGCATGGATCTTACCCATGGGTAAGGCAATCATTGTTTGATAGTATTTGAATATTTTTCCCTGGCCTTACAGAGTAAGGGTAGTAATACGAATGGCTTGGAAATATTAAGTTATAGCGATTAAATGTTATAGATCAGCTCCTTCTGTGAACTTATTAATCCATTCAAATTCTCATCATTTAAGTGACATTTTAAAATTTGCTGTTAGCCATTTACGTCAGGGATGACGCTGAGGTGGTTTTTGCCAACGCATGGCGTTAGCAACAAATGATGTAAATGGCGTTGACAAATATTTTGGCTTCAATTTTGAGGTGGCTTGGGTTTCAATCATACTTTCATTTAGTGTGTTCCATTATGAGATTTGTTTTCCAACTCTGTCCCTGAAACTGATTTTTGGCCATGGGGCAGAGGCTCAAAGCACCGCAGGCAATGTATCTAATATTGATATAAGTGATATGCTTTCCTAGGCATATAAACCTTTTGTTAATTATCACTGCAATGCGACACTGCCTTTTCCATGCTGTTTTTCTAAGTGCAGTCCATTTTCAAAGTATAACTTAGGTACTTACAGGCATGGTGTAATATATTTTCCGAAAATAGTCCTTTTTTATCATTTGGAGATGATAACTCATCTGCATCCGATATAATGCTGATGATGTTCGACGAACATGGTGCACAATTATGTATAAGAATGATTTTAGCTGACGCGATAAGCAATTACCCTCTTCCATATCTTGAATTCTATGCCTCTAATGATGAAAGTTTCTCTGTGTGGAAATGTTTTGCTTACCACCATTCACTGTTTTTGCATAGAGATCTGTATCAGAGAATTGTATGCTAGCTAATAACTGAAAATGTGAACTCTTGGCTTCACTATAAGTAGGTGCATTTTAATTTTCACATCATAGGAATTTATTATTGCGGATTGGAAATATAAAGCTATTGTGGTTATTATGGTACGATAATTTTTATTTTAAAAGCCTCTTGCATATTTTTTATAAATAGTCTCGGATGTTAGTGAGAATTATTTGTCCATTCCAGTGTGTATTTATTACGCTTGCATTGAAAGGAATATGAGAAAAGATAGACTATAACATCGAATAAGTGCAGAAGTGTTTTCTCTCTTCTTATTCGTTGATTTAATTTGAAATTAATAAAGAAATCAATAACTGAGGATGACGCTTAAACGTCTAAACGGATAGTACAAAAGCTTTCAGTGAATGGAACTAAACTTAGTTAATCCGTTTAGTTTTGAAGGCAATGAAAGTTCCACCACAGCTTGCCACACATCATTGAGTATAGGTACAAAATTTATTTTCTGGGTCGCCATTCAATAGTATTAGGATGAGTAAGACCCTAAGGACATAATCAGGTATTTGGGGATCTCATTTATCACTATGCTTCTTGTACTGTGACGTGCCCTCTTTATACTCTTTACCTCCGACCATCAGGAGTTGGACAGAGGCCCTGGTCCCCGGCAGTAGGAATAAACAAATTAATCCTGACGACTATGTTTGCCGTCGGTAGTAAGGGAATCGCTCGCGGCGGCAGTAAAGATGCCAGCAAGGTTTATTCTTGGCCCCCTTCGCATACATTGCTTACACGGACGTTCGGAGTTTTCCCTATTGCACGGAATGCTGATGTAATGAAAGGTCCCTGGAAAATGTATACAGACTGTCACGAAGGCAAATGTACGTGAGGTCCCGAAAAACGAGGGCAATGTAATTTACGCCAAGAATTTCCTAAGCGCGTGCCTCTTAACATCATTATCCGAATTTTTATTTGGCTACCCTTTGACTTAAAACCGGAACGAAATAACTGGTTCATTATTATCAAGAGAACTCATAAGTTTCGGGGATATGGCTTGAAAAACTATGAATTGCAAATGTAAAAAATGAAGCTTTGATTGTATATATAAATGTTATTAATCTGATTTTTCGCTGAGATGTTGTCATTAATTTTTTCTCATGCCTACATTACAGAAGAAAACGTAACTGCTGATCCAACAACGACAATTTCATTAAATACTCCGGTGCTATCAAACGGATAAATTTGGGGATAGGAAAGACAGAGAATTGTAAGTAAATCTAATTCCCGTGATTTCTATGAAATGGTGTTGTAGGCTTAATACTGGTGATAGTTCAGTTTGGTTCTCAGTGAAAACAAGTTTCTTTTGTTTCTTCATGGCCTAAAAGTCATAGTAAACTAAACAAGGTGTTTATTATTATAATGATGAGGCTGATTACTGCTAACTCAGGTCAAAATATGCTTACCTCATTTGAGTCGATACATTATGGTACTTTCTTTCCTGGAAAAATTGCTGCGGAATAACAAAATGTTGGTTGTGGAATTTCAAACTGAGTACAGGGCTCGTCAGCATAATGCATGCACTGGCGGATAGGAAGGAAGTAATAATGATTAATATACGTGTGTATTATGATTCGCAAAGTGACTTAAGTATAGATTTAAGTAGTGTGGAAATGGTCAACAATAATAATCCATGAACATTTATAATGAAGAAATATGGTAAAAATATCAGGACTGTATTTAGCATGATGCCTAATATTTTTATTTATAAATTCATAGTAATAACATGTTCATCAGTGGGAAAGGAAACTAATGTCTCAGACGTGTAACATGAGCTTTCTCTATATTTGTACTGCATGAAATATATTAATAGTCTAACGTGTACAGGCAGTGTGGATTTTATAATATTTTCAAGTAGTGCTTAATTTTTAATAAAGTTGTTTTAACTGTATCATAAAATAATGATAAGCATGGGTGTGCATGCCTCATTAAAGTTATAATGCACAAAAAAGAGAGTTGGATAACATATAAAAGAAGTAGACATTGGCTTTTTCATTTATTCTGATAACAAAAAATAACGGTACTATGCATTGACATTACCATTAGAATTTGACTTGCTAGAGTAGCGGGTCATAATATCCATATCAACTGTTAAACTTTGAACTATTTTCACTAACTTCTTTTCATTATTTTATGTAAACATTTGCCTGTGGTGCAGTATTGAAGGTGTCATAATTCATTTTTTCAAACATTTTGTAGCTACCACCTATCAGTTCTTGAGAGCTATTTAAATAAAAGTTTTTTATTCTCAATGCCATAATGGAGCATAAATTGATAAATATTTTTTGCATTCAGAGGTTCTGCAATACTTCACAATAGTGACATGCAATAATATATTGACACAAAATTTTGTGTTATTCTCTGTGGCTTACTACATTTTCTATATTTGCTCTCGTAATCACTTCAAGTACATACATGAATTCCAGAGAAACAATACCCTTAATCTCTGCTTTCCACTATGAACATGAAATTGCAGTGGTTGATAGGGATTAGGCGCATCTTATCCCTGTCGAAGTAAATGGTTCATTAATCACGAATACACTCAATTAAAATGCACAGTTTTTCTCTTAAATATATTGTATTTAATTTGTGGATCATGCCTGAGCGGTAGTATAAATCATCAGAAAGTAAACAGAGAAATGACCTGGTGAAGCATAAAAAAACGCCTGTAATAGTATTGATGCAAAATTAAATATTAGCTATCGACCATGGATTCAATATATTACCATTGATTTTCATAAGGAAATGGAAAATAACGGCTTTTCTGTCAAAGCCATGGTCTAAGTCCTTCAAAACTGCAGTTATCCTTCCAAGCCATGTATCGTTAACAATATTTAATTGTGGACTAATACCGAGATTTTCCAGGATGACCTAAGTATGAGCAAGAAGAGTCTTCCTCAGAATTGTAGAAAACTCTTCCTTGACAACTATGTACGGTTTCTTAAAAAAGACCTTGGAAAGTCTTTTGTCATCCTTAAAAATAATGTTCATCCTGTCTAAACCATGCTCGGTTGAAAATTCTTAAGTAAAGACGAAATCCTCTTAGACGTGACACCGGGTTAGGCTTTCTGTAGCCGAGGTTTTGACGAGTAACTCGCTATGCTCCCTCAGGCCGAAACTCGTTCAATCAATCAGTTTTACCCTGAGGAAGATGAGAGAGTGACTTGTCGAAACGTCGGCTATGTCTAACCCAGTGCCACACCAAAGAAGACCTCCTCCATATCATCATCCACTGGGAAAGCCTATGGTCTCCTATGAATTTTTAAGTATGTAGCAAAAGCATTAAGGAGTGTTTTTTTATATTTCATTTAAGAAAGGATCCTTCATATAGTATAGATCAATTCGCTTCATTAGTGAAACTGAGTTTGTTTCAAGGTGAGTAAAGTATTTTGCTAACTTCATCCTCGTCCACGTTGCCCTTGTTCCCTCGTTTTTCTCCGCTTCAGATGTGGCAGGACATCGAGAGCGTCCTACTGGAGGAGGGGCACCCGGGCGAGCTCCGCTCATCGGCTGCCCCAGCCCCACCGCCCTCCGCCTATCTCCCACCTCCGCCGCCACCCCCGGGCCCCACTGGCATGCCCAGCCCATACCCGGGCCCCAACCACGGTCGGGCTGAGGCCACGGGCGTCGACGGCATCCCTCGGTACGGGCCGGAGTTCATCGACTACAGCTACCACCACTTCCCCAGCCACTCCGGCGTCCACCACATGCACCATCATCATCACCAGCAGGCCTCCTCGAGCGGCGAGCCGTACCAGCCACCCGAGGGAGCACATGGAACACTGCAACCACACCAGCCGACTCCTGTATCCCCAGCCACTCAGGTCACTAGCCAACCCCAGCCTCCGCGGCTCCCGCCCCCCCGCCCTCCGATCCACCAGCCACCTCACATGCCTCCCGGGGGTGTGAAGAACGAGCCACCCTCTTTGGGCATGACCTGTGATGGGATCAACACGGGAAGCGGGGCGCCAGATGGAATTTCTGGTCCTCACTCGTACGGTGGCTATGGCAATCCATACTTGGGCCTCGCGAACATTAAGCTTGGCGGTGGGGGGGAAGGGATCGGTAGCCGGAGGTGCGGGAGCGGTCCGGACGGTGGTGTTGGCCTTGGCTCGTCTACGCTTCCATCTCTCAAACAGGAGCACCAAAGCTATCATCACCTGCACGGGCTGGGAGGTCATTCTTACGGGGTGGGCAGGGACCACAGCGCGGGGTATCCCCAGCAGGGTCAGAACCAGATCGGGGAGGGACACGAGCAGAGCCCGGCTTACAACGGTACCATGACCATAGTCCAGACTCAGGTGCCTTATAGTCATGTCTCCCCGCCGTCCAGCCCAGATAACCACCACCAGCACCTCTCGCACCACCCGGTGCACCACCACCAGCACCATCACCCGCACCAAGCACCACATCCTGCCCTGAGGCCTCCCTTCCCGCCTACTGGGATGTCCCAGGACATGATGGCCATGTCGCTTCAGTATTCGGCGGCTGCCGGGGGCGGCGGGCACCCGACCTCGGCGGCAGCGGCGGCGGCGGCGGCGGCCGTGGCCGGGGCCCGGCTCGCTCACTACTCCAACATCCGGGTCATGACCCCGCCGGCGTCACCGCACCTGGCCAACCTCCTGAGCCACCGACACCACGGCGGCGGGGTGCACGGAGGCCATCTCCACCCCGGACTGCCACCGCCGCCCCCATCTCAGCCCCCGTTCGCGGAGCCTGCCCCCAAGGCCAAGCGGGGTCGCCGGCGGTGGGGTCGCAAGAAG
Organism: Pyrrhosoma nymphula; assembly: GCA_963573305.1. Taxonomy (NCBI): domain Eukaryota; kingdom Metazoa; phylum Arthropoda; class Insecta; order Odonata; family Coenagrionidae; genus Pyrrhosoma; species Pyrrhosoma nymphula. Next base: position 93,886,733 of record OY754332.1, on the reverse strand, counting down.
GTTACTACGCACACATGCACCTACGCCGGCTGCGCGAAGACGTACACCAAGTCTTCGCACCTCAAGGCTCACCTCCGCACTCACACGGGTGAGAAGCCTTACCAGTGCAGTTGGAAGGGTTGCGGCTGGAAGTTTGCGCGATCCGACGAGCTGACCCGTCACTACCGCAAGCACACCGGGGACCGGCCGTTCCAGTGCCGGCTCTGTGAGCGGGCCTTCTCGCGGTCCGACCACCTAGCACTGCATATGAAGAGGCACATCTCCGTGTGACGGCTCTCGGCTGTGAAATGTGACGGCTATAAACCTTCACTGTTTCTTGTGTTTTCAAACTCCTCTCCGCCGCCAGACGAATTAGTCAACCACCCCGGAGGCAATATTCCCAGTTGCCATGGCCAGGCACTTGTGGCAATCATCAAAGAACGCTTTGACGCAGTGTTACTGGAAACTTTATGTCACTTTTACGTAGTTAATACTTCTCGGGCTCCCCAAAGTGTAAGTTTCTTAATATCTACCGACGTTTCAATTAATAAAACCCTCATCGAAACGTTGAGAGATGAAGAGTTCTACCCGTTAAGAATTCCGAGAAATATTAAATCAGAAGATTCACTGTCTAAGCAGTATATCTTTCTCTTTACCCCGTCTTTCCGTTCCCATGGAATATGACTGGGAATTCATAAGCACTTTGTCATCCCCTGCTGTCTTCCCACGATATGAGTGACTGTGGTTTCCCTAGTGATTGTGCGTTTATGTGTTTGTGTGGATGAATAATCTCATGGTGTTCCTTTTTCTGGGCCTGCTTTTGAAGAATAGCAGCAACACCACCCAAAACTTCTTCCCCATTGTGAATGTACCCGTAGTTTGTCAAGCGAGGATGAATTCGTTGTGGTGGCCATTAAGCTGAACTCATCCGTATTTTTGCTGTGATACCCATTACCATAATCTTATGCCAGAAGTGAAAAAGAACTCTGTGCCTGAGGACAACTATATCTCATGCAAAATGCAATATGTAATGGATCATCTTCAATTTGATGATTTTTGTTATAAATTTGGTCAATAGTTTGACAGTCACAACGACAGAAAAGTTTAGAAGAAACATAAATTGGAGGAGCTGGCTGGTCTTCCCGTTTCATTGTATCCAGTCATGCCCGTACAAGTGACTACCATCTAGTAATATTCTTAGAGTTACTCGCCCAATGAAGGTGCCGATTCACTTTATATAGGAGAGTAAATCTAAATTTTTTGAAAATCATAACAAATACAAGATAAATACTATTTAATTTATACTTTATTTACTATTTAAATGCAAGAAACTAGTATTCATTCGAAATTGTTAAAAAGTATAAGAGGAAAATTAAAAAAAATGGCCTCTCAACGTGTCAAGTGATTACTTTCAAAGTACTACTTCATCATATATTTAAAACAACATAACCTTTGTGCAAATTAAATTGGATGAGAGAACAAGAACTTTTTACAATTATTGTAGAATTCTCGATTATTTCCAATACATTGAGCAAATATAAGGTTCCTTCAATACTAGAAGTGAGTCTAATACCAGGAATTCGTGTCTGAACGGAAATTGAATTTCTTGTGGAGCTTAGATACAAAACTCAATGGCAAAGTTAAACTCTAAAACGTTTTTTACTCTTTCATTCATGATACGATTAAGCCAGAATGTCTTCCCCTGATGACCACATCTACTGAAGAATCATTTTGCGTGAAGAATGATGAAAATATAACTTTATCATATTCACTTCCATCCTTGAATTGCATACCTCCGGTATAAATGATAGAAATGGCATCGGACCCTCCCAGTTTAATTCAAATATGCTCTCTGAGTTAAGTGCTATTTTTATATATATTCTGTTTAATTATTGCTATCACATTGTTTGAGTGATGACTCTATTTTATGAGTCTACAGATAGCCAAGACATTCCCCGTTTTACTCTTTCATTTCTCGTTCCTAAACATTTATCTGCAAGAAAACATCAAGTGTTTCCTCAGTGAGATCGAAGAACTTATGAAAGTGAAAGACCACATCAAATAAGTTTTTGTTTAAAAAGTTATAGACTGTGTGAAACTAAAAAATGTTGCAATAAAAATGGGATATTATTATTCCACGCTCTTTTCAAACGTCTCAAGTATCTTCTCTCCCATTCTTCTATGGAGGAATTTTCTCAAGAGGACTATCGTCAAAAGGTATGTATGAATAGGTGCTGAGTTTGATTTCAATGAATGTCGTCACCTGACAGTTGTTCAAGTTTTGGTCATCATAATCAAGCTATGACTTATAGTTTTTGCGCAGAAAATTCAAACCTACGCCCAATTTTCCTCGTGAACCCTTCACTCAATGCCTGTTTTCCTGGCACCCCTATGGTTTTTGCTAATTAATTTGCCTGTTTATATTTCTTAGGTGTCTTATTGGGTTACTTTCCATCTATTTTTATCTTCTACATTTTTTCCATGGTTCTTTCCCTTCATTTCTTGCTGCTGATATTCATCAGTCTTTCTCAACTCAAGTTTTGGAAGTTATTTTTCCTTTTGTCCTTATTTCTGATCCACAGGATCTGTGTCTTAATTGATCCTCAAAAGTAGATCCTCTTTGCTTGTTTTTGCGGTTTCACAAAAAAAATTGACCTTACTATTACAACGGCTGCGACAGAACTCAATCGGAGTTCACCGTCGCGATTTAATTGACAAGAGGCAGGAGACGGAGACAAAATGAAATAATAACAGCCTTTAACTTGGTTTCACTTCAACAAGAACAATTATATTTCAAAGAATGTTACAAATCAATTACGTCCGTTGGCTAGATACCGTGAATTCTTGGCAAGTCTTCGGCAGGATGTCCGCGATGTTCACTCCTCGGCGTTCGGAAGGAAAGAGAGCCAATTCGTTCGCGGTACACTTTGTCCGCGCAGGAGGGAAAGCAGCTGACCAGTGGAGGAATGGGGAGAGTAGGGGAGGTACTATCACACTTTGGATTGGTGGGAATGTTCACAGGTCAACTTGAAAGTGGAAAAAGATATCACGAGTGTGTCCTTTGCTGCGCTAGCAGCTAGTTTCAGAGAATGCCTGACCTCTTTTCAGAGAATTTCAGAGAATGCTTATACTCTGTGACTTGTCTTTTTATTTTATTTACCCGTTTTTGGCTTCTCCCTACCAATTATAATTTTAGTATATCTATTGGTCTTTTTCCAGTATCCCAAGTTATGTGTCGGTCCTCCCCTATTACCCTTATTATTTCAGTATTACTGTTATTGAGGTTTTTATAATAGGTTAGTGACTGCTCTTTAACTGTATTTTTAATATCCGTTACCTTGGTATATTTGTAAATAAGTTCATTTTTCCCCAACGTATTTTAAATATTGATTTTAGGCATCGTCTTTCTACTTTTTGAAGCTTCTCCATGGTACTTTTGGATACTAGTCCAGCCCATGCTGGCGTGGCGTATAGAATTACTGGTTTAATGTATGTCTCATATATTCTTTTCTTCACTGCATTGGGCGTGGCGTTATTTATGAGAATCGGCGATAACGTTTCCCTCATCCCGAAAAAGATGTCAGCACCAGCGCGGACCGAATAAAAGCAGGGTGCTTGCAGGAACCTCTATGACCCAAAGCGATCGCGGTGACCAGAGCCAGGTTGCGGCTCTTGTCTTATCGCTCTCTGGTACTTTACGAGACCGCGACTCTCTCCTACGGTTCATGAGTCTACGAGGATTTTCGACTCTCGAGGTTTCCAGTGTGCCAAAAAATTGGCACAGGGCTAATTTCACTATTTCATTATGATTCTCTATCTACCTCCTGATTCTTCATCTCTTGCTGCAGAAGTAAGGAATACATTCTCCATTTGTCGAATTATGAAGGGACAAAAATCGTCTCGTTTTGAACTCACTGTCTACTGACCAGAATTTATCGCTGGGAAGAAGAGACCTCCCTGGGAAACTGTGTAATAGGATTTTTAAAACGTGTAATAGGATTCTATGGAAAATTATGAGGATTATGAGTTTAAATTATGAGTACCCCAAAGAATTGACAGGACGAATCAATCATTAGATTACCAAAGTCCAAGAAGTTATCTACTTTTCGTACGTACGTAGATATATACCCTTCATGCCGTTCCCTTTCGTGGTAGGTACGGTAAAAATTTTAATTCTCGGTGATAGGCATGTAAAGCGTATTCTGTTTTAAAAATTTCCTCCATACAGCTCATTCATTGCTTACCTCCTTTTCTTTGGTTACGCTTAAGCATTCATCGCTTCATGCTTATCCTTCTGTTCCTAAGACTACTAATATTCCTTCAGTTACTAGTATCTTTCACTTCAATCACCCATGACTTTCATGGTCTTCTTCTCCCGCTTACAATATTCCCTCTATCATAAATCTGCTTTGTTATTCGATTCTCATCCATTCTCTCTATGAGGTCAAACCAAATAACCTCGCGCCATTCGTACATGTCCGTACCTTTACCTTTCGTGCCTGAGCATCCATTTCACATTCTTCCATCTCCTACTCATTCCTAAACCTATTCCTTCTGTTTTTACCGCAAACGCCCCTCCAATAAAGTATACCCACTGGATTGCATACTCTTATGCTTATCCTACCAAATAATAAAGCGGGAATAAGTAAACTTTTGCACGCTGAAAGTTTTGCGTCCTTAAACCAACATTAATTCCTTAACATACTCCGATGCATTACTAAGACTTTCCTTCCAACATTTACATACCGTTTAATCTCTTCGTCTATTCTCCCATATTTTTACAAACATTCGGCCAATGCACACAAATAATCCTCCAGTTTAGTTATTTCACCATTCGACCTCATTATACAATCATGCATTCCATTCTCCTTGTCAAAAACCACTACTTTATCTTTGAAACATTTACCGTCAATTGTATTCTCTCTATTGTTTCATAAAAGTTATACAGGAGGGCAATGGCTTGCCACGATGGAAACACCGGTTCCCGATCAGTTACCGAAGTTAAGCATCGTTGGGCTCGGCTCGAGTTTGGAGGGGTTATCTTCCGATTCGTCCGAGTGCTGTTCCCCATGTCTACGCGTGGCAGACAGTAAGTGCGAAATGACCTTAGCCGTCGAAGCACGTTAAACAAAAATACTATAAATACGTTATACGGGAGTCTCTGTCATTAATGTGGGCCTTTAGACAGCAGCAAAGCGTCATTGTCGTATAGTACTGCTCGGACATTAGTATTTCCAATCATTACGCCGACGTTGTCACTACAACCATCTCTCACACGTGTGTATATAAAAAATGGAACCACCGTGGAAACACTACGCATCCTTGGTGGACTATTTTTCATTTTCAATCCAGTAACATAATCCCGTATTCACTCTTGCAATCGCCTTACTGTTCTCATTCAACCCATTTAAACCTAAATAACTGATCGTTCACTCAAAAGTCACTCATAACCTTCCACAATTTTTTTTTATATTGACCCTACCATATACCCTCTCTAAATCCACATATGGACAATACACATTCTCTCGTGCACCAATGCAATTTTTTAGTACTTGCTGAAGTTAAAAGGGTTGCTGACCCGTACATCCTCTCCCAGGCATATGACAATCTTCCTACACCCCCCAGATTCTTTGAACTGTTGTCTTTCTGACACCCTTTTGATTAGTACTCTACCAAACACTTTTCCCGGTATATTGTATAAGCTAATTTCCTTACTAAACCGACTTACTACCTTCCCAAATTTTCCTTTGTATAAAGGCACAATTATTAGAGAGAACTGAAAATAATTTTTAGCAGTGAAAGCCCCTTTCAATCAATCTTCAACCAACCAGGTTTGGAAAATTCCTCAAGGTAAGCTAAACTTATGCGCCCATCAAAATGTATGTCTTTACAAAGATTTCATTGATATTTTAACATCCTTATCCGCTTACTCTAAGGTAATCTTGGCTTGTTTTTCTACGTTAACTCAATTGCATTCCATCCGCATGTTAAAGGTTCAAAAGCTACATAAAATACTTAACAGTTCATGAAGTTTTCCAATCAAAATAACTACAGAGGTTCATTCAAAAGGAATAAGTTCCTGATTTTGAATCATCAAGCTCTTCGTTCTCCCCTTAGAGCCAAACGGCACCGCCTTTGCACCAAGTATCCGCGTGTACACAAATGACGCCACCGTGATTTTGATACCACTTTCCCAATAGATTTCATTATGCGAAACTAATCCGCGGCCTATGTTTCAAGTGGAGAGAAAATTTTTAATTGATTTGATTTTTTTTGAAAAGCCATACCTATGATTTTATTGAAAAAGGTATGAGAAAAATGGCAGGTTAACACATTGGATCCGGTGACATACACGTATGCCATTAAACGACTCAACGGTCTACGCCCGTAAGACATACGGGCACGATTTTCCGTGTTTGTATCTCGCGGGCCACGTAAGGTATACGGGTGTCGTTTGCTCAGACTGCTACATTTACTCTTCTAATTCCTTAAAATATCATAGAGGGTTGCAGTCAAGTCAAGAAACGAGTTAATTCTTTGGATCACGTAGAGGTGTTTCGAGCAGAAGAACATCAAATTCCAGCTGACCGAGAGTTGCTTTGATCTGCGACAGCTGTGACAAATTTCCATCTGAGGCGAGTTAAGAAAGAATTTTGCTTCGTTAAAGGCTTTTGGTTTACTTTCTCAAGCTTGTACATGTTATAATCATGATTTCTCGTGAGTTTTTGAATGATGAGGAAATAGTAGAGGTATTCAACGATAACGCGGGTTCCGAACGAGTCATTGCAACTTGCAAGCAGTCGTTTTACCCAGAGAAAAACCTGAATATAAATGAGGGGATGTGCCCATTTAGACGTCGCATTCAATTTAAGGTTTATATAAAAAATTAACCACATCGATATGGTTTGAAATTTTTATTTTATGCGATGCTGAACTGGGTATACTCTAAACATGGAACTTTACACCAGATCAGCTAGTGAAAGTGGCAATTACGTCAAAGAAGTTGTAGAGCGCTTTACTAAAGATTATTTCAATAAGGGCCATGTTCTGTATATGGATCGATTTTATACCAGTCCTTCTGTTTTTGATGCACTTAAGTTGCATCAAAAACACAAGATACTCTTGCAGTAGGAACTGTACAGAGGAATAGGATAGGTTTTCCAGCTGATTTAAAAAAGAAATTGAAAAAGGGGGAAATCCTGTTCCGCCGAAATAATCACATATTGGCAGTGAAATGGAAGGACAAAAGGGATATTTATGCTTTATCCACTAAATATAGAGCAACTTCAACTTTAAAGACGTCCTGACTAAGAAAGGCATAGTGCAATTAACGAAGCCTGATTTGATCATATATTACAACAAGAACAAAACAGGAATTCGTCATAGCGATCAACTTCTAAGTTATTACCCATTTGAAAGGAAGACTGTAAAATGTTGGAAAAAAACGTTTTTCCTCTTGTTTATGCTCACTGTAGTGAATAGTTTAATTCTATTCAAAAGCTTTCGGCCCAATGATAAAAGGTTAGGCTATATGATGACAAAATATTGCTAAAATTTAGTAGATAAAGGTGGCGAAGAACTTATTGCTTCTACCAATACAAGTCCGACCAGAAACGGACTTTCAGGTCATCACTATTCAGATACAGTGCCTGCCACAGAAAAAAAGTAAAATGCTGCACGATACTGTAAGATGTGTTCTAACAAAGGGAAAGCTAGCACTGGTAAAAGACTGCGGAAGGAATCAAGGTTTTACTGCAAAATTTGTGATGCTGGTTTATGTTTTCCTTAATGTTTTGAACTGTATCATTCAAAATCAAATTATTGTAAATAGAATGTATGTACTATCTTTTAATTTGAGTAAAGAGTCCTCATCTTATTTAAATAAGATATTTTCCAATGAATTAAAATTATGATGAAAAAATTACAATAAAAAAAAATCATAACATGTCTTAGTTAAGGAAAAAATGTATAATTCTTGTACCATTTCCGTCACTGCCTGTGCGGTGTGCTCCAATGCAAAAATATAAGCATTTAAGTGAAATGTAGTCCAAGAATTTTCGACTTATTACGAGAGTTGTTAAAATGTGCTCTCAATGAGCCACGATTACCACTCCCGCCACCCTGAGTGAAGCAATCCGCCCGTCGACTAGGACGTAAAACTTTGGTCACATTGGCGCTTTTCGCAGAGAGAAGGGTTATGCCGACCCCCGGTTTCTCAGTGCCCTTCTTTCAATATTCTTTGATGAGGAAAGTAATTTCACAAGTGGAAGTCAAATACCTGGAAATACTCCTAGCGTGGAAAATACTAATGTGAAAAATTAGCGGTGTTTCATTAAAGAAACTAGCATTTATCAAGTAAATAGTAGGCAGATCCACGAATGAGTAAGTGAAAGACATTCTATTTGACTCGGATAAGGCCACATCTCGAATTTGCCGCCAGCGTTTGGGAGCCTGCACAGAAATATTTAATTCACAAAACAAACTAGCTACTAAGAAAAGGTCCCAAGTTTGGGAGCAACTATAATAGAGGCTCGAAGGCTACGTGGAGGGCTTATTCAACTTGAAAGTTTCAGCTCATACGAGTTTTTCTGATACCGGAACTGTATGGAGAACAATATTAATAAATACAACTTGAAGATTGGTTGTAAGAAAACCAAGATAATTGTTTCAAGAAGGAATGAAGAAGATAAAATAAACATCAAGCATATTCAGCAAAAACTTGCGCAAATTGAAGAATTTAGCTACCCGGGAAGCAGGATCACCAGCGAGGGGAGAAGGAAGATCCTTTTTACATATTGTGAGCAAGATAGCCCCAGCAAAGAATGTATTTTACCATAAGGGGATTCTACTGAAGATTGTAACACAAGCCTGAAGGTAAGGAAGCACTTTGCTAAAACATAGATTAAGAGCATGATTTTGTATGGCAGTGAAGCCTAGAAAATATCAGCTTCAGAGCAAAGAAGATTGGAAGCAATCGAGATGTGGTGCTATTGAAGAATGGTGAAGATTGAATGGACGGATAGAATCAACAACGATGAAGTCCCGCGAAGAGTTGGAGAGAATAGAAGTATGATGAAAAGTCTGAGACGAAGAAGAGGCAAGCTTAAAGGGCATATTTTGCGACATCGCAGCTTATTGAAAACAATTATGGAATGACAAATAGGTGGGAAGAATTTCAGAGGATGACCAAGAATAGAATACATCAAACAAATGATGAAGGATGTCAAAGTGACGAATTATGTAGGAATGAAGCGTTTGGCTGATAGGAGAGTGGGGTGGAGAGCTGCAGCATACCAGTCTTCGGATTGATGACAACTGATGATGACGGAGAGTATTACTTTAACCTCGTACCCTATCTCTGGAACTGGTGGAAGAGAAAAAATATGAGCTATTCACTACCAAACTGATTGTTACAAAAATTCCTTATTCCTATGCATCACATATGATTAGAACAAAATCATAGCGAATAACAAAGTGACTACGTCATCATGCAATTGCCCTCTTCCTCTATCTATTCGTTTTTTCTACTCTCCCTCCTTTTCTCAATAATAGAAGGGAGCTGATGACGGGGACCTTAAGTAAGAATGTAAAAAAGAGGCTAGTAAAGAGCTTGATATGGAGTGTGGCGTTGTATGGGGCGGAAACGTGGACGTTGAGTAAGGAAGACGAAAATAGGCTGAAGGCTTTTGAGATGTGGGTGTGGAGGAGGATGGAGAAGGTGCGTTGGACGGAAAGAAAGACAAATGAGGAAGTGCTTGACATGGTGGGCGAGGAGAGGAAACTTATAGATGAGATTGGGGGAAGGCAGGGTAGGTGGCTGGAAGGGGTAATGAGGTACGATGGTTTGCTGAAGGTCGTGATAGAGGGAAGGATGTTGGGTAAGCGGGGAAGGGGAAGGAAGAGAATCGGTTTTATGGACGAGATGAAGAAAGGTAGGACTTATGCTGAGTTGAAGAAAGAAATACAAGAGGTAGAAAGGGCACAGCACGTGTAAGAGTTCGTTGGATATTCTCTGACTTTCATCACAACCTACCTCTAACCGGTAGATTACTGTAATGATGATCCCTCCTTTTCATGGATCATGTCATGATACCCCCTCCTATACGCCCCTGCGTTGGCTCGTAGAATAGTATGTAGATGTGGGTACGTAATATAAGGTGTATATTTTATTTCCTTAAGCCTAAATCAAACGATCAATCTTCCGTCCCTTTTCAGGGATATTTCCAATGATAGCACAAATGTTAGCTAAAAAATGAACGTTTATGTGTGGGCATTCAGGGATAATGCCAATTATAGGGATCCTTATAACTTATTTCATCATTTCAGCAGGTCGTTTTCTCCGTCCCTGAAGACGTAGGTGACTACGTCATTTAGTCAATCAGAGTGCACGGCCGCCAAGAACGAATGTTGCGCTACGTGCGGCTTTCAATAAAAGTACCATAGTAGACAGAGAATCACGGAACGTTTGTAAAATGTCTCGCAACACAATGTGCTCATGGTTGGTGGTAGCGACTACAGCTCTCATAGAAAAGGGAAAACACGACCATCTTTTTACAATAATATATCCGTCCATTACCATACCAAATTTTTAATGATAAAATGCCCGAAGGTAACAGTGGCGAGTGTGGAACCTTTCCGTTCTCGAACCACGACTCAAGATGTGAAGGCAAAAAGGAGTACCCAGCGTAATCAGTTCGGTACAGAAGAGCAGCGAATAAAATCTTCAATGAAGTGCGTATGTTCCACAGACGAGATCATGTATATAAATATGTATATGCATTAGTGAAAGCTTACCAATAAGTCTTGAGGTGGATGTTAGCCCACTCAGTGGTATGCATTGGGATCATCATTATAAACACGTTTTATTGCCTTAATGATTTGTCACCAGGCGTAGAAGACCAAAGTTCGCTGCCGTAAATAATATGCTAAATACGCAAATGAACTTTCGATTAGACAGAAATAGCCAATTTTACGGCTGAAATTCAGTTGTCTCTATTTTAGAAAATTCTCCGTAATATGTTGAATTTCCAGTGTCTTTTCAAGGTTTATAAACCTACATTAAGGTTCCATGACAGTTTATTATTTTGAGAGAGTGTATAGCCAGCAGCACGATATAGCTCCCAGAAAGAGCATTAAACTACATAAAATGTCGTGATTGGTAATAAATAAGTTAATAGTAATTGATAGCAATAGATAGTTCAATACTTTATTATTCTGTAAGAACAAATGCTGCTTGGTTTCCAATTATCACAACAATGGTTAAATTCACAATATGGCTTATCTTGATGACTGAGAAAAAAAATCTCGGGATCGGAAATGATGCTCCCAGTTAGGACGCAAATAACCGTGTGATACAGACATTGAGGGCTTCCACCAACATTTTCCCTAGTGATCGCGAAAAGTTTCCCTTAAATGATCCCTGAAAAGGGACGGAAAAAATGATCTTGTGATTCAGGCGGTAAACTACTCATGCGTTCCTAACGGCGCAAATCACCTTAATTAGTGGCGGTGGGGTAACGTCCTCGCCTGCTAACCCGAAAGTCGCGGGTTCGAGTCCCGCCTGGGTGGGTTTTTCTCCCCTCATGGCATGGGTGTTAATGCATGTGTCAGAAGGTTAAATGTAAGGAAGGAATACACTCAATCACTATTCAATGCGATGGGATTACTAAACAGCTACAGTCGATAAAAAATAGTAAATCTTCGGGTCCGGAGGGAATACCCGCGCGTGTCCTCAAGGAATTAGCGCCACAGATCGCACCGTTCTTAGACATAATATTCGAGAAGTCATTGTCTGAAGGAAAGATACCAATAGACTGGAAAATGGCAAACGTTACACCGATATTCAAAAAGGGAAACAGACATGACCCAGGGAACTATCGACCAATTTCATTAACGCCGATTATAGGCAAGACGCTCGAACATATCATCGTTAGCAATATCATGACGTCCCTGGACAGTCGTAACTTCCTTCATGGCTGTCAGCACGGCTTTCGGAATGGTAGATCATGTGAAACACAGCTCGCGCTCTTTCTTCATGACGTTCTCAAATCTGGTGAATCAAAAACGCAAGTGGACACATTATTCCTAGATTTTAAGAAAGCTTTCGACACGGTACCTCACAACAAACTTTTATACAAATTACAGTCATGCGGGCTGAACGAAACAGTAGTAAACTGGATACGCGACTTTCTGAGTGATCGTAAGCAAAAAGTAGTTCTTGACGGAATTAGCTCTGATGTAGTCAAAGTGACATCAGGTGCCCCACAAGGAAGCGTGATCCCTTTTGTTCATTATATACACAAATGACCTATGCTCTCGAATTAGCAGTAAAATACGTTTATTTGCTGACGACGCTGTCATCTATCGCGAAATTAGTGATCACTCTGACTTTGAAATTCAATCATCGGATTTAAACAACGTTCATGTGTGGAGCCAAGAGTGGGGACTCGAACTTAATCTGAGCAAATGCACGGCGGTACATTTCTTGCGGAGGTCGTCCAACTATCCCCGTGTATATGCTGTGGATGGCGTTAAGATAAAGGCGACATATGAAGTTAAGTACCTGGGAGTTACGATTACCTCGAACCTATCGTGGGGAACATATATAAGAAATATTTGTGGCAGAGCTCTAAAGAAGCTAGGATTCGTCAAGCGTATTGTGGGAAGATTTTCAGATGAAAAAGTAAAAGAGAAGTGCTATTTCGCACTCGTCCGGCCACACCTTGAATATGCAGCGAGCATATGGGATCCGGAGCAGAAAGACTTAATTCGGGAACTTAATAAAATACAAAGGAAAGCTGCGCGATTCGTCAAAAACTGCTACGGGCGTACAGACAGCGTTGCGCAGATGTTAAACGAATTAGGCTGGGATCCGCTAGAGACTCGGAGGCTGCGCGCTAGGCTTAGATTACTTGAGCAATTGAGAATAGATGTCTTTCAGAGCGACACGGAGAACATCATATTAGAACCCCACTATATTTCCAGGTCCGACAGAAACGATAAATTAAGAGAGATATTTTGCCGAACGGATAGGTATGGGAATTCTTTTTTCCCCCGAACAATAAGGGACTTTAATAAATGCAAGGTGTAATTTCATTAGAGCGTTTCCTTTTTATATGTAAACGGCTGGTGTCCTAACACCCCCCGCCACACGCCTATTGAGGCGGCTTGCGGGGTAGTATGTAGATGTAGATGTAGATACTGTCTTATAATTTCGCTCATAATATAGTGGTCATTATTATTATTATTAATGTGATGAGAGTTGTTTATTGACCACTATTTTTTTATGATGTTTTAAGGAGAAAAGAAGGTCATGAAAAAAATCTCGCTTTTCTACTCTTGCCAATGCTTCGAAACTTTATTGTTTCATCTACAGGGCTAACAACATTAGCATATAATATAAGTATTAACAATTGGTACATAAAAACTGCCCGCATTGGTAATCTAAGTGTTCCACCTCAAGGTATTGCTATGTTTATATGTATTGTTTCAATAATTTGTGTAAAAAACAATTGTTAATACTTATATTATATGTTGCTGTTGTTAGCCCTGAATATGAAACAATAAAGTTTCGAAACGTTGGAAAGAGAAGAAAAGTGACATTTTTCATGACCAATTCTCCATAAAACATCATTAAATAATAATTATTAATGGCCGTTTTACACGAGGGACTTTATAACACAATCTAATGTATGTACGGACGTGCATTGAAAATTGCTTCGTGTAAAGCAGTAAATTGCTAAAATGCATGCGCAAATACATACACCCTATAGCACCTGCTCTAATTCCATGCCCACGTTCTCGCAAATCCTGTGTGTCAAATTGTGCAATTACTCGTTTAAAACAACCTTTAGTGTCGGTTTTTCTCAAGATAACTAACCAACCAATTTTTAGTTAAGAAAATATTAAAGAACTAGTTTTTGTTAAACCCTAAGTTGTTAAAATCGTCATTTTCAAGTTGCATTCGCCTAAACCCAGAGAAAATAATATTCTTCGAGAAAAACCATGAGCTTTGAAATTGGGAGAAATGAGATAAAGCCGGGAAAGGCGGATCAAAAAGTGGATCTTAATCTGAAATGGCATTTATAGACTGTGCCAAGGTGACGTAACCTTTCTTGCAGCTTACTTTCTCCATATCCATTGGCATCATGCCGTCCCGCCAAATGGGTGGCGTCATCTTCAGGAGGCGCAAAGAGGTAAGTGTAGTGTGCCTGCCGCACAATCAGCGACTGGTTGCAAATACACAAGTTGGTGAGGCTTTACTCCACATAATTACAGACGGACTGCGAATTACCCTTAGGTCATCCGGACTTAAGTGAAGGTTAATAGGTCCACTGCGAATTAAAAGGTGCCAACAAAAGTATGGATCATGGTTTTATGGGGATATGCGAAGATAAACTGCCGATAAAACTTTATGGGGGATAAATATGACATCAAATGAAATTGATTGTAACATGCTGCTTTTGAGCAGACTCGAAGATAATGGCCAATCCCGGAGATAAATGACTTGGATGGCATTACAAAAGGAATTTTCATTCAAGGTCTGAGGCCAACCGTTAAAACCAATCAATTATCAATCCGCAAGCGGAAGTATTGGACACAGAAGACTGCACTCGAAGACAATGCTTTAAGAGGCAATTTATGAATTCATTTCTCAGAGTTAAACGAGGCATGCGGATAATTGTAACCACGGGTTGAATTAATGTGGCTGCCAGAGTAATAATGCATCATTGCGATGTCTATTTGAATGTAACAATTTTCTTACATTTGTTTCTCTATAGTCACGAGAAAACAGTAGTCTGTCGTTAGTAAAGAATATGAATTGTTTAGTTGCAGGAACAGACTTGAAAGTCGTGAGTATTAACTGGACGATGAGAACGTATTGTTTTTCGCAAAGTCATCGAGTTCATGGTAGCATGACTCAAATTCACGATATATACGCCGCTGAGCAAGACTCTCTCTGAGCAAGTTATGGACATGGTGGTTTATTTTATGCCTGGAAAGGATGAATGATTGAATTTGTGGGACTCGTTGCGCACAGTACCCAATGCCGTTTTTGACATCTGAGTGCCGTTTGAAGTATTTATTTAGAAATTCAAAGAACTGCGGAACTAGCCGCGCAGTAACTTTAACGGAGTCACCTGCTAGTGGTCACACAGTTGTGTAAAATTCACAGTGAAAACATCATTCGCCTGGACTGGGATCATTCCCCAGTCCAGGCGAATGATTTTGTCACTGTGAATTTTACACAATTATTTATTTTGAATTTATAAATTCTAAGTTTATCCTTGATGAATACAATCTAATTCAAAAGGACCTCTCACCACTACCGATTGATTTGATTTTACGTGTGCTCCACCTCGTGAGGAAAACGTGTTGCTGAGTGACCCATTTCAATCTCAATCGCTAAGTTCACTTCGATAGCAACTTTATAATGTCTTAGGGTACTCATAAAATGTATTTGAAAGCTTAGCTTGTACAACGAAACCAACAATTGTGGTCAGAGGTGGAGACAATGAATATCTGAAGTGAACTGATTGCAGAATGGATTTTCGTGCCTTGTGTAACATACGTTGTCGTATAAATCAGAATACTTCATATTTAATAATATTTTAAGAACATTAAAAAGCGCTGATTTAAACAGATATTTGCGAATGACACTAATATTTTCGTTGAATTTATGATTGGATTCCTGAGAGGATTGCTGGTAAAGCCAAGGAATGGATTTACTCTCAGATTGACTCGAGACGGATGGCCACATAAGCATTATGTGCATTTCGCGAAACAAAAATATACTCCACGGATTCAAGTATGTCAGAGGCATCTCTGCATCAATGCTATCTTCCTTTCAAAAGCGTAAACGCCTGATAAATGGGCCATACTAATATTTGATTGAGACCTCATGCTTTACATTTTAAAAATTCGCAAAGAGAAACAGAAAGGGCAGAAGGAAGTCAGAAACCTTAAAGCAACCAGCCATCTCGTGAAGGACATAATTTCCGACTAACCAGTACGCTTGTTATTGCAATGAAAGTTCATATATTGTCCGTTTATTCTTACTTATGCCATTGCTATGATGTATATGAGCATTGATAGCTGGCCATTTATTCTGGTCGCGAATGAGAAAGGATAAAATCCTCCCACTTAAACCGGTCACGTATTGAATATTTTTTTAGGATTAAACTCGAATGGAGTGTCAGGGCCCTAATCCATTTTGCATAAGTATATGATCTTTTCTGTGGACCAACGGAGAAAAAATACTGAACCCTTCGTTTTAATTTAATATCAAGTCCTGCCCCACCATTTATGTGGGACTCTCCAAGGAAGACAAATATCCCTCCCGCGGGAATCTTATTGAGACTCTTAAAACCGTTTATACAGATTTACACTGCGACCGGTGTTTCAGTCGTAGCAAAAGCGTGAGGAAGTGTTCAAGGAGGGATTCAACGCGGCAGCATAACCACTTGGCGGGCGGGGAAAGGAATTGAAGTCCCTCAATAAATTGATTCCGGTAATGACGCTAGTGCAGCTTCCTTCACACTGTCTTGGACGTCAGGATAATTTCCCCAAGACTTACGTTTCGAAAGCAGCTGAAATGGGCGTGTATATGAACACTGTCTATTCTACACATTCCGTGGCTAGGAAGCTGTCCGGCACTCTCAACGGCTCCTCATACGATGGAGTCAATTTGAACAACCCCCTTTTAAGGACGGCAAATTGTGGTTCTTTTCTGACCACGCGATTTTTCTCATAATTTACCTTAGTCTCCGATTCAACACTGTAAAAAATATTTGTATATTTATTAAGGCTGTCATGACAAGTGATGACATTGTGTTGTCTATACTAAATTTTGAAATAGTTTTTAACTCTTATTAATCGTAATATTATTGGAAAAGGCTTTACATTGACTTAGCCAAAGTCATGGTGCATATTGGAAGAAATCTTGTGTAAATAATTCATAATGCACAAATTTAGGTATCAACCTTCATCAAAAATTAGCCTAAAATAAAATGAAAGATGGTAGCGTGCTACAGTTAAGCAGCATGTTTAGTCATAACTCTCCAAGGTTACAGAACACTATGAGAGCCTTAAGCTATTCATCACTATCATGTAATAAGCTAATTTATGAAATGATAAATTATGAAAATTGTAAACGAACCTCATTTGTATGTAAATTTTAAATTTTTAAATGAGATAAACAGAGACAGTGACGGAAGAGACCGAACAGCTCTTCAGAGTTGCAAAACAATAGTGAATGCAGTGTTATTTTAGGGGGACGAAGAAATATTTGAAAAACTATAATTTTAAAATAAAAATATCAGGAAAACATGTGATGCAGATATTAACGTATCTATTTGTACATACCACAGACAACTACTAGTTATTTTAATACTCAGTTATTTCAAAGACGTAAATGCGAAGGTGCTCACATTGAATTGAATGTTTTCTCACTGCTAGTGAGCACGGCCCAAGGGAGGCCATTTTATGAGGTCTACTTATAGAGGCATTACTCATGAATTTGTGAGGGAAGTCGATACCCTAACGATTGTACCAGATTAACGATGATACTATGCTGTGGTTTCTTAAACTTTTCAAGCAGCTACAGCTAGAGACCGGAGCAACCACTCTGAACGAAGCAGTCAATGTAATAATCCCTTTTGTGAACGGCTTAAGGGAAGAGGATGTGCATTCCCAATGACTTAACCATTCTCAGCGATTTCCAACGGGCTTCCACCGCGGATAAATACACCGGGCTCGCGAGAATTATTTCCGTTGTGCTCCGAGTCTGGGGCACAGGGGATAATTCCATTAACTCGGAGCATGTTTTGAAGGTTTTCTGTTGGTAGGCTCACGGAGTCGACCGTAATTTGCGTTCGCGTCAAAATAAGGGAACTAGAATGAGTAAGGAAGTCTAGTTCTCCTAGAGAAATGAGCCTCGCCAGTGAGTGGAATGAGAGCAGCGGACGCGAGTCGTGATACCCTAAGCATATGAAAATAAATCGGATGCTTAAAGTAAATAACATGCAACTGGAAAGGTATCTTGAGAATTGTTTCGGTTCGCCCCGTTAGAATCATGTGGAAGGTGCATCAGGAGTTACGCCGTCCATGCATTAAAAATGTACACGAAGCGACGATTTCCCAGAGTCCCAACAAGTGTTCACTATAAAGTAACCGCCTTTCTGAGACCTATTTAAGTGGCACCTTGGCGGCCATTCTCCTGTGAAACGTATTTTCTCTCTAGCTCCTTAAACCTACTATTCCAAATCGACCAATCGACCAAACGACTCTTTTGACATGAAAACATATTTTTACACTTCATATTATATTTCCTCCAATTATTTCAGCGCTCATTGAAATTGGTTATAGTTAATACTCGAGTAATGTCATTTCCAGTTTTTTACGTTTTGAAGAACTCTTTGGTGGAATTGCGTACCTACTTGAAAAATGAACATTCTCTTGACCTTAAAAATTGACTGCGTAACGGTACCCAGGTCGGTACGGTTACTTGAAGGCTATTTAAAAATGTTCATATCTCCTTTTGCCTGAGGTTAGCAATAAACTTAAATAAAATTAAATAAAAATGAGACCCTGTGTATTACATGATTATCAGTAAATTTATGTCGTATTTTAGTAATTATTCACCAATATCTCAATTGCTGATTAATTCCAAAGTTTTATTAGGTAGTAGGTAATTCATTACCTATTACCTAATTACAAAGTAAGGTAGGTAGGTAATGAATTACCCACTTACCTTACTTTGTTTTAAGCTAATAGGGGTATATCAAAGTGAGGCATCACAGTAGGAGAGGGGTAATTTCTTTCCATGTCCTATCTGAAGTATCATCCTGGGTTTTTGTGTGAATTATATGCAAAGACTAATCAAGCTTCAAGTTAATACATTTTTTTGAAATCGTGGGAGGATATCACTTCCTCCTTGCCGTTCAGCTAATAGCTCAGCATTGTTTTAGCAATGCACACTCAGTTAAATTGTTGAAATCTTTAGATTAATTGTGACCATTTTCTATCCAAGCTTGGCTATTCGTTTGGCAAGGAAGAACACGTCCACACTCTTTGGTGTGCCTCTATGCAAAGTTCCAGGTTGACCCAGTACGTCACGAAAAAACTGAACACCCTTTCTGCATATAAATAATGCTTGGAGGCGAGAAATGCCCAACACCAGAGGAACTCATTTAATATTTTAATTCGTCGTCCACTTCTACTAACGTTTCTTTAAATTTGAACAAATAAATAGCACCGGGAGACCAAGCTTTGCTATGTAGGTACACTAAGTGTTAGCTAAATTAGCTAAAGTTAGTTAGCAATTATGTTTTAAAATAACAAAAAATTGTATAATTTAATGTATTTTTAAAATTTTTGAATGTTTAATAATAAATAAAGGATATTATAAATAATGGCCTACATAGGTTTTCTAGAAAATAAATAATATAGAATGTTCATTTAATGCAATAATGAATGAAAATAAATAAAATAAATGAAGAAATAAGTAAAGGGTGGCTGCGGATCCAAACGAAAGTAACGGAAGTAGGTGTTCATGCATTTCTTATGGGAATTTTGGCCATTCTATTTCTGCTCAAAATAGGTTTTTCGCGGATAAGGGACCAATACCAATCGATCACTCATACCGCAACATTCTGGTATATCGGCTAACAAGTTTTCGATAAAATCATTATAGAGCACTTATATTTGTACAATTATTGCTCGCCTTGTAGAATAGGATGCAGTGAATATGAATTTGCTTCAATTTTTAATGAAGCTTTTACTACGTAATGATTAACAGATAGGTTTTGCTCTTTTTAATTACGGATTGGGCTTGGTGCCAAATACCCAAGCTGACGAAACAAACAATACGGGAAACCTACTTTTAATACCATGGCCTCAAAATAAGACAACCAGTCCCTGTAGGAAGAACGTATTGGACACCACCTACTCATTTCAGCGACACGACGCGTCAACTTGAAAGTATCAAAACTCCAATCCGCATCTCTGGAAAAGCTTTCCCTCTCGTATTAAGGTGGTTGGAACGACTTCTGCATGTGTACATATTTGCGGAAACTTTGCATATGTGTACTTAGTAGTAATATCTATAGATGGAAGTGAAAAAAATTGAAAGTTACCGAATCCGTTTCTCGGTATTTCAATGCTATTTTAACACATAGCCATTTGTCGCATGCCGTATATTTCGAAATAATTCGAATAAGTATGTACAGACTTTTTCCAAAATACGATATAATACGTTTCATATTCTTATAATTGTTGCTAACAAAT
This sequence comes from Pyrrhosoma nymphula, assembly GCA_963573305.1. Classification (NCBI taxonomy): domain Eukaryota; kingdom Metazoa; phylum Arthropoda; class Insecta; order Odonata; family Coenagrionidae; genus Pyrrhosoma; species Pyrrhosoma nymphula. The sequence goes on along the minus strand of OY754332.1, from coordinate 93,866,468 downwards.
ACACATGTATCATTCCGAGTAAAGAAAATGTATTCAGGTGTAAATTTCGCATAAATGTCGAATTCCGCGCAAAACTCCCAAGTCATAACATTTCTTCAACAAGGCAAAAACTTTAAAATATAATTCTTGCATCATTTCCATCATCACATATATGGAAAGTTCCAATGCCTAAACACACGCACTCAGGTGAAATGTGGTCCAAGAATTTATTTTGACTCACTTGAAACGTTAATAAAATGCGCACTCAATGACTCGCGGTGACCAATCCGGCCACCATAACGAAGGTGATACACATCAAAGACACTCGTTGCGTTGGGTGGCCTAGACACACCGACGACCGAGCAGGACGCTGCGCAGGAGAGCGCAAGTTTCAAGTGTGCATCGTGTCAAATGATCAGGTAGAATGGGACCGGGAAATCACGGCGAAAAAAGTAAGTATCCTCACCTCGGCTAGTCGTTCGCCGGGTGGGCGGTAGGTGGCGGGGCGGAACAGGTGCACGTGTTGGGATCGAGAACAGACGGCCATTATACCTCTTGGAAGGGAGAAAGATCTTCTTCCTTCTTCCCACTTGCGATTCACTACCCATCGGTGAATGTGTTTCCAGGTGGACCCCTCCCACGCCCAACATCCTTCCCCCCTCCACACCTCCCATCCTTTCCCATGGCATCCCCACCCAATCCCCCTTGAGCAGAAAACTCCCCCCCTTCCCCAACCCATCTAATCTCACTTCCACGCAAAAGCACATATTATAACTTTTGACCAGTTTCCTCGAAGCGATACCGGTTTATACCATGCTGCTTTGCATGCCGAGGCTCTCACACACAAACACAAGTGTACGCTTAGGTTCCGCTGTTAAACGTCCTCTTTCTCTCCTCTCTCGCGTCCTTAGTCCTTCCTCCGTACAGCTCACCCCATCTCCATCCCCTTCCACACATTTCCATCCTCCAGCAATTTCACAACGGAAGAGAATACTTTCCCGGATGTCTCATTCTCTTTGAGGTGGTTGGAGCGGTAATATTTGGTAATTGAGTGCACATTTCAATAATTTTTCAAGCAAGGAGTTGCTTGTAAAGAGCGGAGAAAGGAAGGAAATGTCCTTCTTAGAAGGACAGGTGTTTTGGATGTTATGGATTCCGTTAGATTGTATGCGGAACTGAAAGAAAAGGTTATCATTAGAGGTTGATGGACCCTAGAAAAACTAATTGGAGAATATAATAGAATAGAATAAATCTTTATTATACTCTGGGTAGGAATGATCCATCAAATTCTAATTCAACCGTTAAATAATAATAATATGACAAACTAAATCTATAGGACAGGTAAAAGTGACGAATTACGAGAAAATTACTTTAAAAAAGATGGGCTTAAGGAGAATTAATTTTTTTTATTTCTTGACTTTGGCTCTAAAATATGCATACATCCATCGCCCGTCGGTCTCATAATAAAGTGAGATAAGGCGTAACATAGTAGATGTATCGGAATATGTATCTAGATTGTATTAGAGAACATTTCATGTTAATCACATCAATAATTTTTCAAGCAAGTCGAAAAAATATTTTTAGCAACACATTTATTTTGAGTACGCTAATTTGTACGGTGTAATTCAGGATTCAAGCGCTACTAGAAATGATACAAGAATTATATTTTACGTTGACATTTACAAAATACCCTGCTTTTAAAATTTTGCTTTATTTAAACCTTGTTATGGCCTAATTTTATTGGGCATGCTATTCGAAATTTAGACAACCACGTTTAATTTAAGTACATTTGTTTATGCGGTGTAATTCACCATACTTGCAATAATAGAAATAGTACAATAATAATATTTCACATTCATGCCTTTATTTGCTCTTTTTTGCGACTCTTAGGTATATCTGAATGAATATTTTCAACCGCTGACAGTTGAGTTCACCAATGCCCAGTATGTTTAAAAACATATTTTCCTCCACTGCGTATATATAGCACATCACCCGAGGTTGTACCCATCTATTGTAGTATGTTTACGACCATTTGAAAACAGTTTACATTAATTATGCGATTGCTGTATTGGATAATGAAAATTTTCATTCTGTAATGCATAAAAAAATTGTATCATTACTTTTGAGATATTTGACTTACATAATGAATTTAATCCGAAATCAGTTTACGCAGAGAAGGGAGAAACACTAACTGTTGAAGCATGTCATGACTTGAGTTTTCATCTCGGTACTCGAAAATTAGGCAAATATTATATTTAAATATTTTTTTCTAATCTTTGACTCGGTGTGACACCTTGAGATTTTTTTGCCACCATTATTATAAAAAAACAATTGCATAGCGTTTAGGAGAAAATTTGTACACATATAATGGATTTATTACGAAAGATGTGCCGTACGTCATGTGCCGTGCGGCTGAATGTTAAAATAGCACTGAATAGCCAAACACCAAATCAGTAAAATGCAATTCTTTCACTTTAACCTTCAGATATCACTGATAAGAAAATGTGAAACAAATATGTGTATGGACAAAAATCTCTCCGATTACCTTAATTCCTTCATGCGAAGCCTCCATAGTTCTCCCCTCACTCCTTCACTCTTTCCGGGTGGTGATGGCCGATGACCTTCACGGTCCTCCTCGGATTTTCTCTTGGTACATTCAAGTGGTCCGGACTCCATCTCTTGATTGTTTGAACGGTTGTTTGAAAATGCGTCAAACAAATGAGGTCTTTTCCACTTTTAAGTATTGTTAGAACGGTGAGGGAGGAAGTATTTGGGGAATGGAGAGAGGGAGGAGAGAAACCTGACATCGGGTTTGGATTGCTCTTAAGGAAAGGCTAAATAGAGAACACACATGAAATTTACTACTCACATTTGAGTGATTTATGTGACAAAAAATTCCTCAAGAACTTAAATAAATAACCCATGTTTTTGTGCAGTATCCGCCGCCATCTATAATTGCTTTTGAGAAAGTACATCAAATTTTGAATGAGTCACCTGATCCAAATGGGCATATCAGTGGCTTAACGTCACCGTACGGCCTTTCTTCACTGCTTTTAAATTATTTCAACGTCAATAAGCAAATCATACTAGTTCGCTGTTTCTCAGAAAGTAAATAAAAATGATGGTTTCATCAAAATACGAAAAATGAGTCTAACTTCAATATGAAATACGTCGTATTTCTGTATGCGATACCTTTCAGCAGCGTAATTGACCTTGTTCCCGCTGCAATAGTGTTTCCAAGTCACCACGCGCGCGTAACGTTTTAGGAGAAATATTTTAAAAATACACCATTGTTTTCAAGTAATATTCGTTCCCTGTATATTTATGAATACACACTTCAAGGAAAAACATTATTTAAAATAATGCATGTTCCCCATTACGGTCAATTGTTATTTCTCCCATCCAACTGACGGAGTAATGTACTCAAGACCCTCTTCATATGCCACCCAAATATGGAACGGAATAACTCTGAAAATTTTTCGCCACTGCCGGAATTCAAACCCGAGACCTAAGGATTGGAACCCAGTCCTCTAGTCACCATACTCATTCGATCATCTCTTAGTAGATAATTCTTATTCCTCGCGGATAGGAGACCCTCAGTCAGATTTGCAGCTCATTTCTACTTCACTCTTTCATTTAACTTCACGTGCCAGACAGTTAGATTGTAATAATATATATTTAATCCCCATTTTGCATGTATAGATTTATTCAATACAATTCAAGGTTCATATGGGATATATAGGTACTCTTTAGGAGACATTTTCTGAATCGAAGTTACAGGCTCTTTCATCGTAAACAAAAAGTTAGCACACAAACTAGAAAATGTAGCACACAAACTAGAAAAAACATGTTTAGTGTCTGCTTTCTGGTGTTTCTCCGCGTAGAGTCATTTTTGTGACAGCAGTTTCTATATAAAAACATGCAAATACCATTAGAAATATACAAATACCATTCATTCAATTTAGGGGAATTAAAAGACCTTAAATGAACCACTTAATGAGTATTCAGAGAAATGCACGAAATAATAAAAAAACAATTATTGTAACATTATTAGAAATCTCATTGCACATCATAAAATACGCGGGATAAACAATCATTTTACCATTTTAGGCCCAAAAAATACTTTTAAAAGTAGCCCACCTTTTTTTTTGATGACCAATCTATTATTACTTTTCTGAATTTAGTTTCTTTACTGCTGAAATACCATTAGAAAGATAAAAATATATTTTTGAACACAAGTATAAGCAAGACTCGAATTATTTCAAATTTTGATAAGGATTTATGTGATAATTTACTCTAAAATTATTGACTTGTGGTTTACCATTTTCATCACCATGGTTGAAGAAAACTCTTAGAGCCATGTAAACAAATAGGTGTCTTAGAGGTAGGACACTTAACTTAAAAAGGAGTGGAAAATAGTGCTGTACAAGGTACACTTTTAAATTTACTTTCTTCTGCGCCATAAACAATCCTTAATATTAAACGTGTTTAGCAACTGAGCGTCGCGTCATATGAAATTTTGACGCTGTCTGCATTTGCTTTATGCATGTTCCCAACCAAATTCTTTTTCTAAACCGATGATATTGTTGTTTTTTGGCTGATTGGTCGTAGTCAAGGGTCGTAATTGGATAAATAATTTCTTCAACCTTTATTAAAATATTAAATAAAACTATTTTTAGTAGTCACTTATTATTTCTATTTATATGACAAAGAAAAATGGTGATATATTGAGGATTGAAATTCTAAATCTTGAATTCGATAGCATATACTGAATTGTAAGTGAGCTAGGATTTGTGCAAAGATTTCGTATTATTACCCGGACTATTATTATATGTATGAGACAGGTTTTTACGTTTTTTAATGCGTAATATTTATAAAATATTTTTTTTGCTACATTTATAAGCTTTAAGTGATCGTTGAACGCTTTTTCGTTATATAGGCTTGATAAAGACTTCATAAGTTACCAATTATTCAAAAGTGGAATCTTTCTTAGCCGTTTTTAGAGGGTGACGCCCATTCAACTTAAAACTCTATGAAAAGAAACTGTATACATTATAAGCTATTTTTCCACCTAAGAGATAATATTTTACTCCAAAAGTATTGAAAGACAATATAGACACTTTTTAATAAGTTTATTTATCTCACTGTAGTTAGCCTGGCAAAGAAAGAAATGCAAGTTATATTAGAGCTCAGAGCTCGTGAGAAATTTCGCTTTTTGTATTGTTCCCTTTCGATATTGCTGGGCTCAACAGGATAACGTCTAGGGAAAATCAATCACTACGCTCATGCACGTACGATTGAATGAATGAACCCGAGGAAAATGGGTTCAAATTCGGATCCCCAAAAACAAATACAATGGGTGTGCATTTTTTTCAATATCCGGTATGAACATCAACGGACGTAACAGGATAACTTCCTATTCAAATCGAGTGCTACGTTCACGCATGTACCACAACGATTGTAACTGAGGAAAGTGGCTTCACAAAGGGTTTGAGTTTACATCCACGGACACGGGCGTGCTGGAGACGTAGAGGAACGCGGTAATGGGGCGAAGTCTGCGTTTCACTCGGCGAAAAGGAGGAGGAAGAGCAGCACCTCGTCGGAGCCATAACAATGCTCCCTTCACCTCAACCAGTTTCCGGACACTCTATTCGATTGGATGTGTGCGTGTTTGAGTTTTTCTTTGCTTCGAGACGCCTTGTTTTTTTTCGCCGTCACCCAGGCACGTTCACCGCGTGCAGACGTGAGTCTGCGCGACAAACCGACAAGGGGACACGCTCACGATGGGGAGAGTGGAATCGCCCGCCAGGGGAAAAAACACACGCTTCGGGAAGAATGCCGTCTCACACTCTCCGCCACGTTTCTCTTCTCCCTCGTTCCTCCTTGTGGTAAGGCTCGGTTGTTTTGTTTGCGGGTCGACTTGTAACGATTTGGGCGTGATTTTTCTTCAGTCACAATAGAGGTCGAACTTTATTTTAAAATACTTAATGTTAACTTATTGTAAAATACATTAGGTAAATACAGTTAGATTATTTAGGTACATAATTTGCAATATACTCCCCGCCAATTCATTATATAAGCATAAATTAATCTTTAACTTGACATATTTGTATTACGTCGTGCGATGGAAGCACTTTCATAAACCAAGAGAATTTTTGTGTTTTTATAAAAGGTATTATGGTGAGTATCAGGTTTATTTTTAAAATAAATTAAGAAAGTTACGTAAAATAATCCGTTATATTTCTTAGTGTACAATTTAGTTCACGGGTAGACTTGGAAGATGGGAGTTTTGAGCGAGGTTTTTCTCTAGTCAAAATCCAATTTCGATTTAAAAAAAATATATGCATGCGTAAAATGCAAGAAGTAAATATAGTTATATCAGTAACGCAAAAACATTGTTTTATATTTCTCACTAATTCACTAAATGTGTATGATTAGGTCTTTAACTTGGGTTACTTGTTTAACGCTGTGTAATGGAAGCACCTTCATAAGCAGAAAGATTTTCCATTTTTATAAAAAGTATTTTGGTGAGTAATAGGTTTCTTTTTAAAATAATTGAGGAAGTTTACTTTAAACAATCTGTAAGATGTTAGACTCCTAAGTTAGACTCTTTAGATAATGTAAGACTCCTCAGTTTTCAATTTGGTTCGCGGTTAGACTTGGAAGAAGGGCGAAATGTTTCTCTGGTTAAAATAGAGGCCAGATTGGAATTTTATTTTTAAAATTTATGCAGGCGTATAATGCATGAAGTAACTATAGAAATTTTGCAGTAAAAAAAATGTTTTTCAATATTTCTCATCAATTCACCAAAGAAACATAATTATATATTAAACTCGACTTATTTTTCTTACAAGATTCTCGTACGCCGTGCGATGGAAACACCTTCATAAACCAAAAGTGTTTTTTACATTTTTACAAAAATTATCATGGTGAGCATTTGGTTAATTTTTAAAATAAATGAGAAAGTATACATGAAAACCAAACTGTTTCATTTCTCAGTTTACTGTTTTTTTTTGCTGGTAGACTTGGAAGATATTTGTAGTTACAAACTTTTTCTCTATTCACAATAAAGACAAAATTCGAATTTAATTTTAGCATCCAATCAGTTATAAAATCTATGTGATAAATAAAGCTATAAGAAAGACGCAAACATTTTTTTAACACTTGTCACTCATTCTCCCAATATACAAGATTAATTATGTAACTTGACAAGTTTTAATTCATCCTACGCCCTGAGATGGAAACACATTCACAACCGTAAGTTTTTTTCGCGTTTTATTTTAATTATTATTGGTTTATTTTAAAAATAATTGAAAATATACATCCGTGAGCAATCTGTTACATTTATGATACGATCTTTGAGTAAGAACATACTCATTTAATTAAAAATATATCTCTAGAGCGCACAGTCATGCCATTTTTCATGGAAACGGCTTCTTTTTCTTGGTAAATACCTCAAAATGCGAGAGCGATTTGTAGTGCGTTTTTATATTTGGCTATATAATTACAAATTTTTAAATATGAGGCCGAATTCATTACATGTAAGATACAGTGATGCATTTTTCTCTAATGAAAATGTAGACATTCAAATTTGTATTTAAAATCTAAGCAGCTCTAAAAAGTACAGATTAAATATATAGCTATTCCAATAACTCATAAAATCGGCTTTTTATGACTGAAATTCTTGCTATTGAACTGAATACACAAATTTGAGGCTTGACTTTAGTACTGTCACACGTTATGCTGGAAACGTTTTCACAACCGATGTTTTTTAATTTTATAGAAATTATTACAAATAATATAATAGTAAATAAATTATTTTTTTTCAATATTTGAGAAAATACACAAACTGCACACTAATATCTCAAAAATCTCATTGCGGATATTTCAACTCGAATCACATTCCAGACGTTCGTGTGTCCTCTTGAGTGGCCGACCCTAGTTCACGTTTTAATTATTCGTTATTTATATTAACGGCTGGTGGGATGATCAGAGTAGTACTGGAATGAAAAATACTTATGTATACGTTTTTTTACGGTAATACTTAGTTGGGCACAGAAAATTTTCACATTTTTTACCTTTATCAACTTATAAAATTAAATGCAGAATTTTTCCGACTTGGTTACTTTGGTAGATAGGTTACAACTTAATTAATGTGATATTTAACGTCGATTTATCTAACACAGTAGTGGTGCACTCCCGCAATTTTTCGTAATGTGTGGTAGACGCCAGGATTCTGTTGAACCTCGAAATTACGGCATCAACATGAAGGTTTTACATTCATGGTTTCTGATTGACTACGCTTGGTCTGGTTTCAATGATTATCTGGATGCATCACATTGGTAGTTTGACATTCTCGAAAAATAACTCTTTGAATCTAAAATTATGTAATTCAGTTCTTTTGATGATTTTACTCTTAGCCGCTGCCTCTGGTGGCCATTAACGCCACGTTATTTTGAGAAACCGATAATAATTTCTACTATAGCTTGATCGTTTCCTGGCATAAGGAGTAAGTATATTAGTATAAGAAAAGTATATTAGTATAAGAAAAAGTACATGAGTATATTAGCGCAATTACTTTTATTAATAAAGGCACATTAGAAACTGCAGTTTTGGGAGTTGTAATGTACTGTAAAGCAAAAGTAACTTATGGATGAATGAACGATTATACACTTTTTTACGAGAGAGAAAAAAACGTTTATGTTCATATTTTTCGAATTAAATGAAAGCTACTTTTTTTTAACATTCCGTATTTACAGGGCCCCCCTCTCCAATCCCCAAGCCTTACCCGTTGCGACCCGCTAAATTATCTCCATAGCAATAACTCCACGTTCCCAGACGGGAAGGAGGAGGCACCTCCTGCCACCTACCACCACCCTCAGGCCACGGCCGTTAAGAGGATGCCGGTGATTGCGAGCGGGAGAAAGGAGAGACTTGGCAGTTTGCCCGAGGTGGAGGAAATTTTTATGGAAAGCGTGAAATGAACTCCTTCGCAAAGGGACGCTAGCTTCGTAAATGCGTCCGGCCGGATGTCTAGGGGTGCCGGGGTTTTCATCGTGACGGCAGCTTTTCCCCGGACGAAATCCGCCATCTCCATTGTGGTGGTGCAATTAGCAGTTGTGAGAGATGAGCACCTTTTACAAAAATGTAACGTTTCAAAATGTAAAAAAAACCATCGAGTATAAAAAGAGGGGAGTTTAGGGAAGTAAAGATAGGGGTTATGCATAGTTTATTTATTTGAAAATATCTACCAAATTCTACAACGTTAACTCAGAACCATTCAAGTTCCTGCAAAGGGCTAACGACAGTCCTCGATTTAAAATTTGTGTCACACTTTAAATCAAGGACTGTCGTTAGCTCTTTGCACAACCCTATGCTACGATACTTGTTTGGTTCAATAAAGATTTCATTATGGATTTTGTCACTTTGTAATCATCTTTATACTTATTGAATTGATAGAAAAAGTATTTGTAAAATTTGATGGAAAACATAGACACTTTTCCCTATCAGTAGTCATTCACTGAAACAACTTAAGCCGAGTAGTACTGCAGACGTCCAGATAAGAGAAATTCCAGCGTTTATGATTAGGAGGAAATTTCAGCACTAATATACGGTTGAAGATGAAGAAGCAGCACTAAAAACATCGGATTGGTGTACACGTAGCAGTAAATGTATTAGAGCCATGGGTCATTTGAAAATGTGGCAAAATGAATAAGAATTCTGGAAGTGGATGCTGGATATCAAATGAACAGATGATTTGAGAAGTTCTGATGTGGAGTACGAAAAAGGTATATCTGAAGCAGCATATGCATTCGAAAGAATAACTCAGTGGATTAAACATAGTATGAGAGATTTATAATTAGAGGGCATTTTTGTTGGGTTATTTATCCACTTTATGCAGTAAACAATAATTTCTGAATTGCAATATATCTCATAACACATATCAGAGATAAATGTTTATAGTAATAATGCATTATGTATAGTAATGTGTAAGAAAAATAAAGAGACAAAAACAGCCACCTGCAACCAAAGAGTTAAATAAGAATACAAACACATCATTTAGATGGCAAAAAAATTAAACAGTTGGAACAAATTTTAAAGCGAGGAAAAATCATACCATAAAACTCGTATAATCGTGGAATCAGTTGAAGAGGAGGTAATGGTGGGAACATTGTCTATCAAATGATACCCAAGGATGATAGAAAGGAGAAGGTAAGAAATATATCATTCCATTTGTGGAATGATTCCACTATTAGTACTTCTGCAATATGACCGTGCGGAAAACATTAGACGGTAAGAATGTATTTTTTAAATTTTTTTCTGGCTTCATGCCAGAAAGATACATTTGATTAGGCACTGGTATGTTAATTAAGCTTGCTGGGCTCATGACAGATGGCAAAATAGAAGGTAATTATTAGTCCATGACAAACACCTATGAATAGTTACCAAGGACAACCTTGTAATGATATTGAGAAGACCTAGAGTGTGGAGGTACGAAACGATGGAAAGAAGAACGACCAAGAAATATGTTGGGAGAGAGTGTGAAACATTTATAGCACCCCGCTATCCACATCATAAGTGCATGCCAGGGGGTTTATTTTTATCTAAGCGTAAATTACTAAATATGCTATAATAGTTTTAGGAACTATTTGTACCAATGGATATTCTTTGCAAAGAAACAGTTTTAAACAGATATCAAGGTGGTGTGCTGTTAGCACTGTCTATCATGAATAATTAAAATTATCTTTAGGAAACAATCCGACATACTAGTCTAGCTGCTGACAAATGTTTCTGGTTTTATTACTACAGCTAAATTTTTCAAGGTTTATATTTAACCTGTCCCTTTGACACTCTGATTCCTAATTTTATGCTCATGGTCTAATTGGCAGTATTTTGCCGGGGTTTGCAGAATATTTTGACGCCGTCTGGATTAAAGATGAGGTTCTAATTAGCTTTACAATGTTTGACTGAATATTTGCCGAAGGTGTGACAGTGATTTCTATTCTAAATGCTGTGGTAAGCTTGTGGTACTAATAATCAAATCCTAATGACCTCCAATATGTTCTGCCGATATTTCCTGTACATGACTGAAAGAGGTATGTATTTTGTGCATTACTCTTTTGAACTGTTTTTTTTCTGTGGTCGCGAAATGTATGAGTACTAATGAATTCATGGGCCTTTCATTTTTGCGTCAACAGTGTAATAAGATAAATTTAACATTTGAGATTCGAAGAAATGGTGGAGAGATACTTGTTATTTACGTTTGCCACCTCGTAACGAAAGGTGCCTAGAGGTTCATAGATTTATGGCCAATCCGTAGAATAGAATGGTGCATTTTAATTGCTCCTTCCACGGTACTCCAGTGAAAATTATGATTCAAGCGAACAATCTCCACCCATCCTTAGTAATGATGCCTGGGCGCGGAATGAGAAATCAGTATTTTTATCAACGCGCAAACCTGAATGAAATGTAATTACTGCCAGCAATAGCGGAGATAATCTTCCATCCCTTCGTCATATTCTTCCCGTCTTATCTAGTGCTGATTACAGACAAAAGTTTATTGCAATCCATTCCCATTATTTTATAACACGTGGGGTGCCTAGGAGACCCACATGTAGATTAATCTGTCACTCATGTTGTCCTCAACTTGTATGCCTCCAGCGCAGGTTTGTTCCAAGGCAGGTTTCCTGGTTCAGTCGTTTTTAGTTTTCCTTAACAAGATCTTATTCAAGATAAGATAAGATCTTATTTAATAATTCAGGATCTCCGAATGAATATTCCCGCGATAAAGTGACTCTCTCTTGCTAATTGTATAATACGACTCGCTCGCATCGTTTCGTTTTACATTTAAATACCTAATGAAGAAGAGAACAAGGGAATGAGAAAGGGCTAAATGTACAAAGTACCTTGATAGCCACCTGAAAGGTATGCGGCAGTTGGTTAATTTTTATCAAAGCGAGCACTACTTCACATGATGTTATAGTTTGAGGAATTTGGAGGAAGAATGTGTACAATATCTCATGTTTCCAAAGAGGCATAGTTTTCTAGAGTTAGCAGGTTTGCAAGACGTGCTATTATCACTGGTTATTATATATTATTTGACAAAATGTATGCAACAATTCATGAGATCCGTATCTAATATTCAATGCTCTAGATATGCAATGAACGATGCGAAGGGATACTGATTCATGAGTGCATATGGGCAAATAATTCATGACATCTATTGCTGTTACTTTGATGTGCTTGCCCATGCATTTCAGATTTTTTCGAGGGAATGTTGTTATTACAGACGCCTCATAGTTGTTCCCTGACGGGGTAGAAAAGTTATGGAACTTCCTACTTTTCAAGGGATGCAGGTGTGAATTACCTGCCAGTTTTCTTCATATATACATAATAATAAACTAACAAAAATTATACGATTGCCAAATAAAGTCTAAAAATTGAACAAATTTCAAGCTATTTTACTTTTACGATACGGAACTCATAAGATAGAGATTTTTTGCTGCAACCTTTGCCCCTCTGCGCATGACATAAACTTCTAAACGTTACAACTCATAGCTTTTAACTGCTGAGTGCACAAGTGGAAAAAAACCGTAGCCCAATGGCTTTCCATACGCATATAAAAATCTAATCTGATACAATTGGGGGAAATGGTAGGACATCGTACATTCCACGTAACTCGTCAGATTCGTTTGATCTTCCTTAAATATCTTGTTTGATATGAATACGATGAAAAAATGCATTGCCCAATGCCTAATGTAAAGGGCCGAGCAGCTGTTTTTGTGGTGAACTTAAATAAATAAATTGCCACTTGACTAAATGGGATATTGTTTGGAACTAGTGGAATGCTATCATGGATTGACATTCAAGCATTAGCATGTTAGGAAAAGATGTAAAGAAAATGAGAGCAAGCATTTTGACTATAGCCTCGGAAGAGTATCGCTTGAAACTGGAATAACGAAAGAAATGATAACACATAATAAGTTACAATTTTAATAGACTCAGAAAATACGCCAAATAATGATCATGGTTGGTAGCGTGGGTAAATCATGAGATCAACCATCAAAACGGCTGACTTTCATCCTGTCCGCCGCAAGTACCATGTGCCACCGTGTAAACGGGCCTCACAATTGAAGGACGAGTTTACACAACGGGGGATTAATGGCCACCACGGGCAACGCCTTTTACGAGCACACCCCCGGGTATTTCAGACCTAATTCACGGCCATGGTGAACTTTCAGATTTTGTCAAAGCATATCATAAATACCTTGAGGAGATTATTTCTATATAGGTTTATATACCGAGTTAGAACGCATGCAGTAGTGATCGTCAAGTTGTGTTACACTCGCTAAAATGTAGTTACTATGATTTGATTAGTGCTACAAGTCTACTGCAAAAACTAGAATTGGAATCGCTGTCAGTTAGTTAAAATTAAGACTTAATCTTTCGACTAAATTCCGAGTCAATCTATTTTTCTACGGTGTCAAATGCATTCTGCGAAACCAGACATAGCACTGTATATTTTACCATAAAAATAAAGTTTGAGAAATCCACTACAGAATGGACTCATTTATAGTCATTTTTCCCGCGAACGATTGGAGACTATAATAGCTGCTACTGAGCCTACATATATTCAGATTTTTTGATAGGTTGTGTAGCTAATTGCTACACTTTATCTCTATTGCTTTTATCTTAATATACGTAGTACAAAAATCACGTATCGCATACTTCCTATGTAACACCTGAATCTCTGGGTATTGTTGTAGTTGCAAAATACTCTGATACTCACAGTTTCTACAACATTAGCAGTATGAATTTAGTGCAGTGTATGTCTGTGAAATTTCACTCCCTGACGGGTTTTTGCAGGTTTATTCTGATAATGCAATAAGAGTCGGATCTCACTTAATATTTTTGAATAAAACGTAGAGCATGTTGGTGACAACTATTCCCCCACCTTGAGGTGGTTTGTAGGGTTCAATTTAGGTTTGGAATAAAGAGAGCAACATTTGGCGATCATGCCACCGAAATAACGCAGCGCTAGAACACCGAATACCATCATAATTCAAAACTCTTTCACCGCGTATAGAAACTGAAGTAAGTTGGTTAGATATCTGGGGGGCAACGACACGTGAAGCCATTGACGCCATGAAGAATAGATGGGTGGGAGAGTAACGAAAGGAGTTTATGAAGAATGGAGGAACTATGAAGAGAAACTCGGCGTCACCAGTAGCCTAGGTTTGGTTTAGGTTAGGTTAACTCTAGGTTAGCATTTGTCTAAGGATAACGGTTTGCACACCGAATTTGCAATGTTTCATGGTGCATTTTATTTACCGTGCCGAAAGTACCACCCCTTGAAGTTCATTTTACTGTCATGAGGATGGCCATCAGATGAATAAACAACCGCTTTAACTGCGGATGGGCTTAAAACACTCACGCGCCGGTACGTACGAATAAGACCCTGGGAACGTGGTGACTTACCGAGACTGTAACTTGAGCTTTACGAGCGTCAGCTATATCAAGTGTGTCCGTCCTTTGACATGCGCCCTTCACACGCATTATGTCTATTTTTCCCTCTTCTCCCCGCCCTCCTCTCCCTCCCCATACCCTCTTCCCTTCGCGACTTATGTTGTCTTGACCGTCCACCCCCTCTTTCCTTGAAGAGTGGAGTCACATGAGCTCCTAGGGGATCATGTTGGTTTGGAGGCTACAGTGCTGTCTAGTAAGAGTTCAGGGCTGTTGGGTGAATGAAATGTAGCAATTGAATGATCGAATTAAATTTGTTGCTCTGGAGCAGTGCTCCATAAATGAAAGATTGAGAAAAATAAGGAAAATAAGCTCACGTAACAATTAAACCATTATAAATATTTTCGGACGTTGGAAAAATTATCGAGAAAAGCAGGTAAAGTTCAGATTCCAAAATAAAGTACGTTCCATGATTACCTCCCTGAAATTTTGAAATTAATTTGAAGACAAGCTAGCAAAAGAACTCCACAGAAAAACATTTAAGCGACCAGTTTCGATGCCTTACTTTATTGTAAATGTTCAAATATTCACTGAGAAACTATCTTTTCAATGTGACCATCAGAGACATTTTCATATTAGAAAGGTGTAACTTGGGTGACGTAAGACTTATTTGTGGATCCGATTTGTATGGTGGCTATAGTACCGGGAACGATATATTCAAAGCTGTTTGTGCATGAAATCAATGAAATTATGGATGAAAATTGAAATACGTTAGATTAATATGGGAATCGGATTGGTCGTGGCTGGAGTACAAGCTTCCCATCTCGAGGGATTTGATGTGAGTCTCAACAGTGGAGAAGGTATTTAGCGAAAGCTTAACTTTTTTACTGCCTAGACTTAGGACTTATTTGACGGGCCCGTCAATCACAGTCCTCATAATTTCGGGCGAGCCCTTTAAACTGTGAATCCAATACCAAAACTTGATAAGAGTAGGAAAACGTCAACACCGAGTTTCTCCACCGTTCCTCCATCCTTATAATAATATTTTCCTAAGCAACCAACCCACTAATTCCTGGTGACGCATATTATCTCAATTGAGCTCATCAAAATCTACAAAATGCTACAAAAATCAATAATCAATCTCTGTCCACCCGTTAATTCATCCGATGTTTTCACATTCGTGAAGTCAGGGACGAAGGAGGTTTGTGCCGAAAAACCACCTCAGTGGAATTTCTCATTTTCTCGTAACTCGCGTCTTCATCCGGGTTTCTTTCCATTTCCAATGGATATCATCTCAAATCCTTAAATTCATGAATGCCAATGTCATAGTCGATCCTTGTAGATGATTATCATCGCTGCCGCGTAATTGGAAGATCGCGTGCCGTGGGGCAATAGTCGGTCTCGGCCGTCGGAAGGTTGTCTTCCTTAGTTACGGACTGGTTGTTTTGAGAGTCTTTGTTGGTCGATTATTTCGGGAGACAACCAGACTAAAGAAGTTATTTGAACATGTTGTGGTACTGTGTCAGCATTGTATACCATAGAAACAATTTTCTTGCTGAAACACGTCTTTCAAAAAATAGATCACAATTAACGCCAGACAGGAATAACATATTTTGGTGTGAATGTAATACCTTAGAATACGTATTCCAAACTTTAAAATCTTATCTGATATGTATTTTCATAATTACAATATAGGCTGATAAGAAAACTCCCCATTTTTTCGTCCATAAAATTTAATTCATTCAGTTTCCTGATTTTCCTCTGCCAATTGGCCTGGTTTTTTGGAGTAGTGATCGACAATATAGCTCAATTTAGGGAATAGTTCACTGAAGTATAGTTCACCTCCCTGGTCTATTTAGATGAAGCCTTTGAAGTGGGACTGAGGCCATTACATCAGTTTTATTCTAAAAAAATATTGCATTAGACGATTACAAGAAAATTAAAATCCATTATAATTTTCCTAGGAAATTATTAAAATATAACAACAACTTTTTGGATGCTTTCGGTTGATTGGGGTCACCATGGAAATCAAAAATTTGGGAAACAATTTTCTTCAAAGCCGAAAAATGCAAATATGCCTTCGACCCCAAATCATTATTCGGCATCTTATTCGGCCTGAGCCTTTGTAATTATTATTGTATTATCTTCTACTTAGCTTATGATAATAATTTGCTTATTCTGAGTTCGTAGAAAAAATCTCTATTAAACGAGAGGGTGGCATTAAATTTAATTGTCTTCGTCACTTCTTGTTCCACGTTGACATTCAAAACTATTAGTCCCAATATCTTTCCAGAATAGATTAAAAGTTACTTAATTCCCTCAATGAGTTCAATTTCTTCTGACCACTGAGGAAATACGACAGTGAGCTTGTTCCCCATTATTCGTAATAAATCAACATATTCTCACTTTGGGTAACGCATCAATAAATTTAATAAATATCCTGCAACCCTCTTCTGAATTATATCCATTCAACGATTTTTCTAACATCGTCATCCCTATATGATCTTCCATTTTCTTCTCTTAAAACTTAAGCATGTCTAGCTAGGAAGGTTGGAGACTTGAACGATAGACGGGTCAAAGAAGCTTCTATTAAAAATCTTTTATGAAAAACTCATCTATTTCTCACGGTTAATTCGGGTTCAATATTCGTTTTGGTTCCAACCTGATGTCTGCTGACTGATGTTTTATGAATTGGAAACAGGCGGTCACAACATTAGGTAACGGTTTTTTATTTTTCTCGTCCATAATGATTGCTTCCTTGATGATCCATCCTGCGCCATTAACTTTCGAATTGAAACCCGCTAAGTCCGATGGATTTTCAAAATGTTCCAATATTATATGCACAGGTCCATTTTGAGAATTTTTGTTAGGATATTGCAATAGTAAACAAAGGTTAGTAGCTGACAGGTACTAAATAAGTTTCAATGAAATTAAAATACTTGCTGAAAATGAAAAAGGAGAATATTTGAACTATCATGCTGCTCATCAGCTTCTCGCATTAACTGGTTAACTGCGCTTTCATTTTCTGAACCGCAACTACTACTTTCTTCTTCGCAATGAGCAACTCCTTTGTGTTACTGAATTTATTAGGAGACGTTGCATCACTCTTTCACTTAATTTTTTCCATTCTTTCCCTCGTTCATCGCTGGAGTACTACTGTCTGTAAAAAAACGTCGAGATTCCAAAATTAGGGATGCTTTACCTCCTAAACAAAGAAAAAAAATTTGCAGTAAAATACGCCTAAAATATTTTTTTTCTATTTTTATTAACGTGCATTACAAAATGTTTATGCCTTTCCTGTACTTTTACTAAATTATATTTTTTAAATCACGGTTTTTGGCACGTAAGAACTGATTTCCCACTTAAGCGTATTTTATTCAGTTACTATTCACTCAATTTAGTTGCAATTAAAAAAAAAACCCCGGTTAATTCTAAACACTATGCCGAAAAAATTTGTTTTGTTACAAAAATTGCATAAGTATCTGTAAGAAGTGTAAAACTCTGCTAACATCGAAGCCAATAGCTCGATTGAAATTGGCATGGGGCCGTTGTGTGTGAACACAATTTCAGCATGACGGATATGTGGGCGAAAACAGTTACATAATATCACTATGATCAATATGGGCTTTTATTTATATTAACTTCGCGCTTACCGTACAACTAGCTTTAGCATATGGGACAGAGAAGAAGGGACTCACGTCGTAGCCATGATTTTGACTGTGTCATGACATGCTTGCGCGGTTGACAATATTTCTCCGGAGCCTACTTCGCTTTCGCAGCTACTATAGCAATCACCACAAGGTAAAGTGACTTTTCCCCCTGGTGCTCTCATGATTTTAAGTCAGCAGAGCAAGTGCTTCTTCCAGTAAAAGCGAAATTCTCCTCCGAAGAAACTTTGCTTGGAAGAGAGTCCTACATCAGGCTTAAAAAACATTTGGGCTTTTAAGACGTTTACTTTTTAGGGGCTTATCGTAAATCCTGAAGAACACGGTCCAGCACTGATTAGCGTAGACAAATACGAAGAAGAAAAAGACAAATTTGACGTCATATCGCCTGTAGCGATCGATTTTGGTGCAATAATGTCGATCCGGAGTGCAAGTGAATAGAATTGTCTATTAGTAAGAGTCCTTTCTTTCATCCTCAGGGCTATTTAACTCTAGACCGCATTCTGAACGACTATTTCACCTTCGCGGAAGGGCACGATTTGCATGACTAATCGGCCCCTTTGTAGCCACATCTGAGTGGGTAGTCTAATGGTTGTACGGAGCAGAAGAAAATCGACCGACTTTCTCTTCCTACTACTTAGTGAGTGGCTGCGTTTCCTGTAGAGTAACCGAACGGTGTAGTCAATGGATTTGATAACTTAAGGCTCCATTTTGAGCAATTTCATGATGCTAGTAGAAGAAAAATATTTATTGATTCGACAGGTTTATCTAAAAATACCTTGAATATCCTATATAATCAAGTGTATTGTATATAATTCATGTCAAGGTGGCATCTGCCTATCTGGTATATGCGAAACATTAAAAAATTTCTAAAACATTATAAGAACAAAACTATATTACAACATGTAAGGCATAATGCTAATAATCAATCAATGCTGCATTTATTCATAGTGTTGTCCATATAGTGCAGCATTCTCGTCAAATATTCAGAACACCAAGTACAATAAAACCGGAATAGCTTTCGCAAGAACTCGATTAAAAAATAATCCGTAGGTGGTGTACGGCAAAGATAGGGAAAGTATTATTTTTTAAAATAAACAAGAAGCGGGGAAATAAAAATAACGAAACGATTATGGACCATGCTAGATCATTCTTGATCTATTCTTGAGTCAATAAAATATTAACTGTTTGACAAAAAGCAGAAGTAGATGTTTACAGTATTTAAAATTAAATAGCCCGGAAGTCCTGCTATTTTTAAACAAATATGGAGTGTTAGCACTTCCACCAAGTTAAGTCAGAAACTCTCTCCTAATTGGTTGGTTATTAGGGGAGGAGTACAACAGCGAGGTTATTTGCGCTATTGAGGACAGTTGGGTTGGTTTGGTTGGGAAAGGATTTTTTGGGAGTGGAGGAAGAGTAAAGATAAACCAGGCGCATCAGTCTGCGGTGTAAACTCCCATACAAAGAACGGAGTACTGTACTGTGGTAGTTTGTGCAAGATATCAATTTACTTAAAATTCGATGACTTTCGCCTCATTATAAATAAAATATCTCATGTTTACAATTATAAAATATTAGTCACTTTCCATTATACTTTTCGGGATAATTGCTCAAAATAACCAGCTATTTTCCATTGGAAATGGAAAATAGCTGGTATAAACTCCAGAGACTTAAAAATGGGTAATTTATAACGTATACACCTCGTTAGAAATTTAACAGTCAGTAGTTTGAATTATTTATTAACTATTTAAAAAAATATATATTAATTACTCACCGCAGTAATGTTTACAGTATCGCAAAAACATATTTGGTAGTGAAGGCGTTTTCACCGCTAGGCTTGCCAAAATTGAGTGCTGTTAAAACCTTATGTATGTATGCTTAGTTAATTACAGAAACTTTCAGTGGTATAAAACAAAGTTTTAGTGCGATAATGTTGCAATATTTACTTCATGATTCTTACAGTAAAATTTGATAAGACTAAAATAAAATTTGATATGGTCTCTTTTATGACTGGGGACAAATCTCGCTCTAGCTACATTCAGTTCTCTCCTCATGCCACTCAAGTGAGAATCGGAAGTCAACTGAAAAATCTCCACCACCACCGGGATTCGATCCCGGGCTTTCAGAATATGAAGCCAGTATTCAATCCACCACACAACCCGATTCCACTTGCTCCAACAAAAAGAAAACAATAATTATTATTATGAGGTAACTCATCCCATGCGATATTTTCTGAATGGGCAACGGTGCAAATATAAGAGGAGAGTCTCCTGTGTCGCGACTCCTCCGTAGATATGGATTGAGGAGGTTATCACGATGGGTTGGGAAGGCAATGACTGAGGGTCTGAGGATCAATTCAACCGCTGGATCCAAATGTCCCAGCCCCCAGGGGTGCCGGGCGCCCCCCTCACCTCACCCCCCTGGGGGTCCGGGCGTGAAGCGAGGGTCTGATGGAATATTCAACGCGATGGAATTCCCCAGATATCCCAACGTCAATCTGCTCCGCGTCCGCTGTAGTGTGTGGGGGGGAAGGGAGTCGGTCTGTGGGCCACGGTGGTCGTGGATTTGGGCTCCAGGTGGCGGTGGGGCCGTCGATGGGCTTCGTCCGGCCCGCGGGAGGTCCAATGCCGATGCCTTCGGACCTTTTTTTTACGATGGGAGCGCGGAATGGGAGATCGGAAGACATTTAAATGTTGCCACGTCGATTACGGAGAAGTATTAAGTGGGCCACGAACTTATCTCGCATCTTACCTTTAAGAAGTCCCGACTGACGACCGGGAGGGAAGTTATTTATTTCCCACTTCTATCTTTCTCTCACTCTCTCTCCATTTCAACTGAGCCGATACTTGCTTTGTCACGGTGATACGAATGCGTGAATCAATCCCGATCCGGAGATAACCCCATCATGCGACTCCTCACCACCACCACCACTTCAGCCCCCCCCCCCACATCACCGTGTTATCCCCACAACAGGGTGCCACACGCTCACCCATCTCACCCCCTGCCCATCACCCCACCTATGCCCCCACTAAACTCGAATCATTGGCCGTGCTTCTGAAGTCTCAATGGATTGAGTGAAAGAGAGAGAGGGAGGGAGAGAGAAAAATATCTATCATTTCCCCGAGATGTCAAACACAAGACCATTTAAGTGACAGTAAATGCCTTTCACGCTAACAAGCGCTCGTTTTTTTTCTCTCACTCTTTCTTGGCTGATTGAAAAGTCAAATTTACGCGTCCAATTCCGCGACGTTCCTCTCGCTGTCCGCTGGCCGTCCAAGTGGATGACGTTTGTCGAAGAAATTCGGGTTATTCATCCTTCGTTAGTGATACACTTCACCTTCGACAGGCGGCTGCGAAACGAACGTGTCTCCGATGACCTTAAAAACGCCATTAATTGATTGCGAAAGACGTGGATCGAAGTTTTTTATTCCTCTTCATGCAGAGTGCTTTGGAATACTTTCGTGCCTTTCCCTGCGTGGCTTCCATTCTTTTCGATCGAAAAATACCTCAACATACCCATCGTCTCATTGGTGCATCAATGGTGGCACACTTGTTAAAAGTATAAAGTCCGGGAGAAGAGAGGTTGGACAGATGGATCAAGGGTTTATTACGATATCCGTACATGTGTTCTTCGGTAACTCTGCCATCTCATCAATGTTTGATTCAATCTCTCTCTAACAGCAAACTGTCCACTCTCGAGGGTCACCAATTCACGGTATACCTATACTCTAAACGCAGCGTTTTCACTGTATCCTCACGAAATACATTAGCTTGATGATATATTGGTCTGAGCCATTAATTTAGAGGATTATTTTCAATATTTGTGTATGATTTGTCTATATAACTAATGGCTTGTAAGTAAAACCCGTATTTTTTGCATTTAAAAAAGTTCTGAAATAACTTCAAATCCGTCATGATGATGTGCGTAAGCGTTTACTTATTTAATGGCCATCGAAAAAGCTCTGCATCACGCTTTAATGAGTTAATCGTCACAATCATTGCAAGCAAATTTTGCCAGAGGATAAGAAGGGGCTTTTGCATTACTTGCAAAAGAAAGAAATCAATGTTATAGCGAGGTACTTGGGAGTAATTGTAAACCCAATGTTATACATAATATTTAAAATATATTTTATTTTGATAAATTCTTTTTATCTACAAAACATTGCATTAGATGCGAGAAAATGGCTGTGATTTCTTAAAAAATTTGCCGATAACGAAGTAACGAGTGAAAAAATTCCTTGGCTATGTGCACGCTTCCAATTTATGAGATACAGTCAGATCAATGTTTCGATATCTTGCCGAATGCTTAAACTAGTCAAGCTACTGTACCGAGGCCTCGGTATTCCCTAGTAATACATGTAGGTTTTGAAAATCACTCAGAAGAAGAGGTGAAACAGGCGCCCAAGTCATAGTGCATCAATGGCCGCTTGACCTCAGGCTTATTGAAAATTTAGCGGCCTTTTTTCCTCCTCTTTTTAGATATACATATGTATATTCTCATACTTAAATACTTATTTCGGTGGCCATGCGGGGATTTTGTGGGTCTCTCTTACCTTAGGTTGAGGGTCGGGTCGATCACTCCCGTGCGTAGTGACAAAGCAGACAATTTTTTCCGGGCATTCAACATATTTTTCTAGAGCCAACGTACTATGGGAGAAGCGATCACAGGAATAAGATAAAGGAAATAGGCGGCAGATCCGATCGATTTAAAATGTCATTCTTTCCACGCACAATAAGTGATCATAATACTTGCGATAGATCAATCATATGAAACTCCCACCCTCACTAGGTAGGGAAGAATTTTCACTTGTGTTTAATAACATAGTATCTTTACTAACACATCACACCGGCTATGATATATCCGGCATTATTTTATTTTGATCTCAGCATAACATAGTACCAATACTAACACTTCACACCGGCTATGATATGTCCGGCATTATTTCATTTTGCTCTCAGCATGAAGTAGTATCTCGTAGCATTAATAAATTAATAGCATTAGTAATATCAAGTACTAGATGTCTCTTTAGGATTGTACTACATGTTTGCATGTTCATTTACATAGCACTCACCCAGTTTCTAGTTTGACTGCGCACTGTTCTCCTGACCGATTTTTTGTCTGCGCCTAGTGTCTGAGGAGACGAGCGAGGTCCCGATTTGTACTGGGACGAGTGCTGCATGCCTGGTGTAGAATCACTCCATGCCACACACCCTAGTGGTGGTTTTCATGGTACTTCGTAGATGTAGAACAAAACTTTCAATATTAAACTCTTCGCCAGTCTCTTCTGTACAGTCTCACCAAAGATCCCCTGGTCAGCATGCAAAGCAGAGTCTGGCGAAGACTTTATTATGGAGCGTATCATGGCAAGGTGCAGAAAAGTGGACTCTGAGAAGAGACACGAGAATGGGCTGCAAGCATTTGAGATGTGGGCGTAAACAACGATGGAGAAAGTGCAATGGATAGAAAGGAATAAAATGGAGGAAGTGCTTGGAATGGTAGGTGAGGAGAGAAAACTTCTGGATGAGAATAGTAGGTGGCGAAGTAGGTTGCTAGATGAGGAAATGAGAGGCTAAGGGATGCTGAAGGCCGTAATGGAGCGGAGGATATTGTGTGACATGTTGAAGGATGTAGGATCAAGGTTGTAGGGCATATGCTGATATGAAGATAGAGATTGTGTTGGTAGATTGGACCGTGCGTATATTAAAATCTATTGGGTCTTTATCACATTCATTTAAACTCACCTTATTAATAATAATATAATAATACAGTAAATGCAATCAATAATTCTACACATGGCAATTTACCATGCATTTTTCTCAATAACTGTGCAAAATTGAAATGAGAGGGTGAAAATTCTGTAGGAGTTTAGAAGAAGGCAGAGTAAATAGTTGGCAGAGGCAATGAGGGACAAAGTTTTGCTGAAGGCTGTAATAGAAAAGGAAGATTTTTGGGTAAGTGGGGAAGGAAAAGGAAAAGAATAGGTCTTATGGACGGGAAGAAGAAGGGGAGGACATATGGACAAAAGAAATTGTGTTGGTAGATAAAGGTCTGCACGTGCATAAATTCAAAGGGTTTTTACTCTCATACATTTAAGTCTGCATTAACCAGTTGATTGTCCTAATAATAATTACTTATTATATTATATATATTACTTATTATTATATTATATTTATAGTGCATGCATTCTTTATCTGCCACAGTGGAGCCCCTTTTTGACTTGACCCCATTTAGCTTAAAGCGTCTTTGATGACGAGGAAAGAGTGGGGCTTTAAAACATTGCGACGCTAAGGTAGAAATTGAATCTTTTTGACCCCGTGATACACCCATTAAGAAACCATCCAGCTCATATGATGATAATTTCATCAGTGTAAGAGGACTTAATCAACAACTAGAATGGGAATCGCTTTCAGATAGTTGGATATCATTTACACTTGATCCTTTATGCAAAATCTAAGGTTATTTATATTTGACACCGTCAATAATATTTTACGAAACCCAACATACTACGATAGATTAAATTATGAGAATAAAACTAAGAAAATAGATGCAGAATGGACAGGTTTAAAATGTCATTTTTCCCGCGAATGATAAGATACTTTGACAGCTTCTGACCTGTTATTAACTGGGACTTTTTCTTGTTTTGTCCATAGGTAGTGTAGCTAAGTATTTGATTTATATTTAATGCTTGTTTCTTGATCTGATACTTATTATTAACAGCAGGTCTCGTATGCTTTCTATATAACCCTTCTATTTCTGCGTATTTATGTAGTAGAAAAGTACATTAATACAAATATTTCTTATAACATTGGGAGAATATCTTTAGCGTGGGGCATGTTGCTGAAATTTCACTTATGTACAAGTATCAGGTTTTTGCTAATGCATTAATAGACGTAATTTGATTGACTTTATTAGGGTATAGTGAGGTGTATGTTGACGATAACTCACCCCTTGCCACACACCGGTAAGGTGGCTTGCGAATTTTTTATGTAGATAAGACACTTCGGAAGACTCGAGTCACTTCATGAACCAGATCCTTCAGAGGTTGAAGGGGCTTCAGACGTGAACAAGAAGGTGGACGGAGATACTATAGGTATAGCGAAACTTGGTGGCACTCCAGAGCGGAGAGTTTGTGCTTTCAGAGGGTGAATTAAGCGTTGAAGAGCGCGCAGAGAGAACATAAACATCTTCATTCTTCCTCCCTTGTATACTCTCCTCTCCCTGACGTCATTCTCTGTAAAAGCGAGTGCCACCAAGTTTTGCTACACCTATAAGGTGCACTGAAATGGGAAGGAACGAGGGAGCGGACGGCATGCGAGGAAAGAAAATATCCCAAATTACGGCGTATGCTTTAATACTCAGCTTGAACCGACATTCATTCAATTTTGAACGCGCGGGTTTGACTTCGCAGTAATGTGACTCGTCTCTGAGGAGCTCACGCCGTGTGACGTAGGCTTTATGAAGGAAGCTATACTGCACAACAGAGTAGTGAGCGTGTTAGATGGAAATCTTTCGGCAGAGTGGAGTTCGATGCGTGACGTCGAGCGAAGGGATACTCATCAGGTCGTCAACTGTTGTGTTCGTCCACTTGGGACGCCTAAATTATAAAGCACTACTTGACGTCTCGTCGTGCTATGCTTACGATTTCAACACACCAGACGTTTACCGGCATTGACGGAGGTAATATGTGTTCAGGCAATTCGACATTTCTCTGTAAGTTTCCCGAAGTGGCTGGATTTTATCTTCATTTTACTTGAGCCATTGATACCACAATAAAGCTACGTTTTCATGCAGCCGTTTTTGCGACGTTTTGCCACTGCGTTGTGTAACACATTTACTCCGTTTTCATGATAGTGGCAGCATCGGGTGAAAACGGAAGGCAGTGAAAATCCGTGGCACGTTCAGTCTTCACAATTATTCCTGTTCATTGTGTTCAAGTTTCTGAAAAAATGGACGTTTACGAGGAGTACTGGCAAGAGGGAGAACCACCTACGTCTTTTGTAAAGATATCTGAATATGAGACCCGCAATTCCTCGGGAATGGACCACGTGACCAACAAAAGGCAGGCTGAGAGTTTCGGTGCTCTCACTCCCTGCCGAAGTTTCGGCGACCCAGGCTGCGTCAGAAGTTGAAGGATGGGCGACTTCAACGGCAACGGAACCTGCTTTGAAAAAATCACTCGTGATTGGCCACGCAATGTCCGGCGATCAAAAGTGGACGCGTGAAAACGTGACTTTACTCTACATAACAAGTGCACGAGGCTGTCGGGGGGCGCCCGCGGGCACGGCATTGTAATTAGTTGTCTGCTTCCTAGGTGATTCGAGTGAAATGGGACTGGGAGGCCCTTGGGCGAGATAATCCGATTCGGAGGGTGCCCGTATAGGGCGTGGTGGTGAAGCCGCGTCGTGGGACGGACGCCGCGAGGTGCACACCGGAGACTCGCATCCACAGCGCAGAACTCCCTACCATCACACGGTAAGCGCTGATTCCTCCTTCATCTTACCACTTTCGTCGCTGCACCTCGATTCCATGAAGGTGGCTCGTGCGGTAACCGTGGGTCATTGAGTGCATATTTTAATAATTTTTGAAGCAAGACAAAAAGAAATTCAACGACCGCATTTCATTTAAGCATACTTGTTTATGCGGTGGAACTCACCATGCATGCAGTAACGGAAATGATAAATAATGTGAGATTTTTATAACTTCCGTGGTCCATTATTCCATAAAATAGTTAACTTTGGAATACCCCGCGTCTTGATTAGTCAAAAACCCAACGTTTCTTCTCCTCTACTGGGGACTTCAACAGTGGTTATCCTCCTCTGCCGGAGACTTGAGCAGATGGAATAACCCCCGATAAAGTCTGCGGCAGAGGAGAAGAAATGCAGTGATTTTTTACAAGCTAAGACGCTGGGAATCCCAAAATAAATTACTTTATTGCTACAAGAATGATATTCTGCATTTTTTGCATTAATTATATCATATTATGACGTGGGTTTTCAGTGCGGCATCGGAAATTAAGGCGGCAATTATATTTAAATACGTTTTCTCGAATCTGTTACCCGGCGTGACATCTTGATATTTGGTAGCAACTACTATGACAATAAAAAATGTATGCTTTCTCGACTAGCAGAAAATCTGCACATTTTTACCACGTTTTTATTAGTTCGGTCTCCGTCGTCTGTCTGTCTGGGTTGAATATTGCAACCGAGTTTAAACTAGCTTCCCGATCAGCTAGAGACTTTAAATCTTAACCATAGCTCAGAAGTGGATGACAATGTAATATTAGCTATCTATTAAAGCAATTAATTGATTAGTTAATTAACAATTAATTATTTAACATATTTCCTGATATGCTAGTAGAGGCTTGTAATTTTAACCATACCTCAGAAGTAGATGACAATGCAATGTTAGCTATTATAAGCTATATATTAGCTGTTATAACAATTAATTAATTAACGATTAATTAATTTTTTCAATCCCACACACTGTCAGTTGAACAGAATCTGAAATACATCGGGAATTTCCAATGTGTCCCTGTCAGAGTCTCATCCAGATGTATAAAATCAATTGGAAACTTTCACCCGGTCATAAGACTAAAAATCAGAAAGTAATCAATTAAATTTTTTTTAAATATACTACGTTTTTAAAACAGACTAAAAAGTATAAAATAATTTTCCCTGGGCCCTTCTAAATTTTCGAGGGTGAATTTTTAGTGGCTATGGAGATATTTGTATGACTTGAAGAGAAAAACGTGGGGCGAAGTCAGAAGATAATAGAAGTAGATAATCCGGATGAATTCACAACCAATTTCAGTGCATTGCAAATGGTATTAATTGTGGGAGTTTGCTCAACGACACCTGGTCCCTTTACTCCTTAATTATCATGGGTCGCCTGCACCCCACGTTTTTCTCTTCAAGTCTGACAAATATCTCCATAGCCACTAAAAATTCACCCTCAAAAATTTAGAAGGGCCCAGGGAAAATTATTTTATACTTTTTAGTCCGTTAAAAAAACGTACTACATTAAATTTTTTTTGTGTAATTAATTCTCCAAAAATTACGAAATATATCAAAAAATATGTGTCATAAAGATAGGTGCTAAAATGGCATTGAATTGTCAAAACACCTAATCGTATAAATTCATTTGTTTCACTTTTATGTATAGATATCATTTATTAGAACACGTACGTGAGTTTTACGAAAATATGTTCGTAAAAAATCGTTCCAACCACTTGAACTTTTCGACTGAGTCAAAATTGAGTCCACGGTTGCCGTACTTACATTGCTTACATACTTACATTTTTGGGATCTCATTCTGGATGGTCTCAGAATTTCCAATACTTGACAACGACCACGTCTTGAAGTTTCTGAAGAAGGTTTTCCCAGCATGCAGACGAAGTCGGCGTGTTTATGGGTTTCTTCAGCGCTTCCATCATGATAATGACAACGCAGAGGAAACCCAAAAAAAATCCTATTTCATATTTTGACGTCACAACCACAAAATAAATCACAATAATGCCTTTTGAAAGTTTGGCATTGTTGAGACTGTGGCCTCACCATCACGACATTGTCGAGATTAAACCAAGGAGGTTAAAATAAAATGGGGGAGGCATGTCCATGAGCGCTCATGGGCGAAGGTGAAGCAAGAACAGGGGTGTATGGGAAGGATTTTGTGCCGAATAAGCTTGGCCTACCAGGTCCCAAGCATCGCATTACCTTTGGCTTTTAATTTAAATTTGACGGAAAAAACGCAAACGCAGGACCCGTAAGCCAGGGTAAGGCCTAAACGTTGCCGTCTGCAATGGCGGAATCGGTACCTAACAAGAATCAAGTGAAATGTCCCCTCAACTTCGTCTCTAGCCTCCTTGACTTCAACCATGCTGAGTCATTTGTGAGGCAGCCCCTCAGATGGTACCAAAAATGGCTCTCATGGGTAAAATTTGACAATACTGCTTTCCGAATGCAAGTCAAATATTTTTTTCATAGGAAATTTCACTCTTTTTGGTGTATATCTTAGCACCCGTGCGCGTCACTGCGTACCGCATCATTTGTGCGTTTGAAAGGATTGGAAATTTGTCATTACAGGGAACCACTTCAAGCCAAGTGAATGTTTGAGAAACATCGCCCAAGGGGGCTACCATAATGTACGTCACACATGATGCGGTAGATGGATTGGGTCCAGAGGTGGGGCGTCGGTCACCCCATGAGCATGCCGCGTGAGGTCTTTTTAAAGAGGCGTGGCTGGCCGTGGCGAATTAGCGCGGGTGGGTCTTGATGCAACGTCAAGCAGTGACGTCGATTCCAACTCATAAGTGCCCCGGTGGGATGTGTGTATGTGGAGGAATTAGTGTTACACTCTCCTCCTCCGCTGAGTTTAGCTGAGAATCGTCACGGGCTTCAGGCTAATTAATTAAATTCCCCGCCATTATAACACATGTAATAGCCTCAGGCCAACCACACCTTTTTTATCCTCTCAACTTCCCAGATAACCACCGTACGAATAATACAAAATATACCCCCGCCTTAAGTAATTGCACTAAAAGGTTTCTCATATTTAAATATTGAGATGACAGCTGTTATGAAAAAAGCGTGATATTTTTCATGGTGAAATAACTAGTTTTCTTTTTAAAAAGTTTTCATTGTAGGCTGAATGCAGTAGGTATGGTTTACTTGAGAAATTTTGGTGGTAAAAGTTGAAGTGTTAGGGTCATGAATGGCTGATGAAAGAGTTTGGAATGGATGCTCCGGCAATGGATGTGTATGAAAGGATGGGAGTTCGTTGGTTTGGCCATGTTGAGAGAATGGATGAGAGATGAATGAATAAACAGATACATGGTTGTAGAGTGAATAGTGCCAGAAGAAGGGGCATGAAGAGAAAATAATGGGTGAATTTAGTGGAAGACTCTTTAAGAGGAGTAATATTAGGAGCCTAAAGAAAAGGAGAGCGTTTATGTGCATGGACATAGCAGAAGCAAAGGAGATATGCAAAGATAGGGTGGTGTGGAGGAAGTTGTTGAAATCGAAGCCAGTAGTTGAGGCCTAAAACCGATGATAAAGGCCATTTGATAATTCCTACCCCAAAAGGTAACGGTGTGATGGACATAGGTATATAAAAGTAGTCCTAGCGAAAAAGGTCCAAACTGTATTGGGAGTAAATTTATTAGGCTGGCGAGATGGAAGAAGAGCGATTGTTTAATGGGTGATATTCTGGGAGAGGGCGTGTGGAGTAACGAGACTGTTGAAATGGGATGAGGAGGCACTCTGAGAATTAGCGAAAGAAACTTTGAAGAGTCAGCTTTAAGGGTGTTTTACATGTGATTTTAGTCGGATTCTAAATCTTACGGGAGACACTACTAATCGAGAGGGAAGACAGGATAGCATTCGTAGACACATTGCCGAAATATTTAACCCACATTTCACCATATTAGTGAAGAAATGCACGATACGTTTTAGAGTGGCAATATTTGCGGGAGCTGGTATAGACCATAAATGGGGGCAATATATCAGCATTGGAAGAGCAAAGGATGAGAATTATGATTAAAGTAACCGGGTGTATTTCATTCATGTCTGAAAGTCGGAGTTATTTTTGCAGAAAATTCAAAGGTTTTGTATGAGTAACAAATACGAATAAATGTACTTCTCACCTATTTATCTACCAAATAACATATTTATATACCAACAAACCTTTCAACAGCTTATGACTTTATCACGGTACAAGACTCATCTTGAAACACTTGATGCACTCATGCATCGCCCTATCCATAAAATGAGCATGAAGTGTTGAAGCAGTGGTTGTAAATACATTTTTAGAGCGGATAAGTTAAAAGCTTTTTATTATTAACGCATCAAGAACTTCTAAAACTCGCAAATCTTGGATGACAAGATGACCATAATAAAAATCAGCTTCAATGAAGATGATCCCGTTTTAACTACTAAAACTCGTAAATCTTGGATGACAAGTTGACCATAATAAAAATCAGCTTCAATGAAGTTGATCCCGTTTTTACTTCTAAAACTGGCAAATCTTGGATGACAAGATGACCATAATAAAAATCAGCTTCAATGAAGTTGATCCCGTTTTTACTTCTAAAACTGGCAAATCTTGGATGACAAGATGACCATAATAAAAATCAGCTTCAATGAAGTTGATCCCGTTTTTACTTCTAAAACTGGCAAATCTTGGATTACAAGATGACCATAATAAAAATCAGCTTCAATGAAGATGATCCCGTTTTAACTACTAAAACTCGTAAATCTTGGATGACAAGTTGACCATAATAAAAATCAGCTTCAATGAAGTTGATCCCGTTTTTACTTCTAAAACTGGCAAATCTTGGATGACAAGATGACCATAATAAAAATCAGCTTCAATGAAGTTGATCCCGTTTTTACTTCTAAAACTGGCAAATCTTGGATGACAAGATGACCATAATAAAAATCAGCTTCAATGAAGTTGATCCCGTTTTAACTACTAAAACTCGTAAATCTTTGATGACAAGTTGACCATAATAAAAATCAGCTTCAATGAAGTTGATCCCGTTTTTACTTCTAAAACTGGCAAATCTTGGATGACAAGATGACCATAATAAAAATCAGCTTCAATGAAGATGATCCCGTTTTAACTACTAAAACTCGTAAATCTTGGATGACAAGTTGACCATAATAAAAATCAGCTTCAATGAAGTTGATCCCGTTTTTACTTCTAAAACTGGCAAATCTTGGATGACAAGATGACCATAATAAAAATCAGCTTCAATGAAGTTGATCCCGTTTTTACTTCTAAAACTGGCAAATCTTGGATGACAAGATGACCATAATAAAAATCAGCTTCAATGAAGTTGATCCCGTTTTAACTACTAAAACTCGTAAATCTTTGATGACAAGTTGACCATAATAAAAATCAGCTTCAATGAAGTTGATCCCGTTTTTACTTCTAAAACTGGCAAATCTTGGAGGACAAGGCGATCTTAGTCAAACTCAGCTTCAATGAAGTTGATCCCGTTTCATTCCATGAAATCAAATCCATTGGTGCAAACAATATCCGTTTTTTTAACACCGAAACGCCATTAAAACCTGTGATTCTCTTCAACGAGCGTAGTCACCCCAAGTTTGGTAGAGCTTGGGGTAAAAAAATGATAAAGTCTAACAGAAACTCGAAAGCAAAAGACAATGCGTGGATGTCGCACAAGCCGGTTAAGAAGGAGAATCTCGACGGAATTGCGACGCCCGTGTGGGAGAGAAAGAGAGGATGGACCCGTCCCGTGAAATACTGTCAGAGATAATGCAATGCAGATAAGCAGTCCGTCGTTCCCACAAGACATTTCACTGTTGCCGCAGAGCTATATTTCCACCTTTCACTCAATCATTGCTTTAATCGCCGTTTTCTCGCCTCCGTGCTCTTTTCCTTCCTCGTATAAGGCGCATTATATATTCCGAAGCGGGGAGTGTGCAGCCGAGTGGCGATAATTTACCATACGCTTCCCCCTCCGGTGACTGTCCGAAGCCGTTTTCTTCTCCACAACGTCGGGTATATATAGCTTGGACCGCCTGTATAATTACCACGTTCAAATAACCAGCAGAAACGTAAATAAATAAACTTCTCTCTCTCCCTGCAAATTCCCGACGCGACGGTTATGGAAGGCACTTGAGTTTTGTCCATGAATTCCAATTTAGCATGAACAGAATGGGAGTGTGTGTCATACTATTTGTTCTATCCTTTTATGTGATTCTATCCTTTAGATTTCCTAGGGGTGGAATGGAATACATACCTTTTATTGCGATTTGACTCGTTTTCTCAGCTACAAGTACTATTTACTCATTGAATTGTATCAGACTCACTATTAAATTTATGGTAAATGCTTATACGTTTCTTTGGCTTGCTTTCTCTTTCACATTGGTGCACTCCCATTGCTATGAAAACTGATCCTTCACGTTATGGCCTGACATGCGTGAAAAAAAAACACTTGTTGACACTTTCACGAAATAAAACGGTTCAAATATGACTTGGCTGTTTGTCAGAAATTCCATCTTCACCTTTCATTTATAATGTATTATCTCATAAAGCGGCATTAATGGCATGTGACGCGTTGATTACAAATGCTCGTCCGCATTTTCACATTATTTTACGTTGATGTGATGATTTTAGGATTGCTTGCATATCTCACTTTCTCAGCATTTCGGGAACATTTGTACTTTTCATGTGGGCATGATATTTAGAGCTTCCTGATACCATTTTCCTCCACTGAGAGGACCTAGACAAAACATTTTCCAGCGATATCTAACCCCAACAGCCTTAATATTATTAGTGAGACGCATTAACACCTTGCGCAGCATTTAAAGTTTTATTTATAGCCATGAATATTTCACATCAGAACTTCCTTTGTCCATAACTCCGTATTTTTTGCCGAAATGAAGTTTATCGTCAACGCCTACTGTATCTGTTCAATATCACAGCCAATATGTGTAGCATATCAATATCAACTGAAAAACCTCAATTCTTAACATCTAAATACCCACTCAGATGCAAACTGAAAGTGGTCGGCAATCTAATTGAATTACTATTTAAATTAAATGCCGTTTAAATTTTTAGAGATTGATGCGTCTAGTCTTTGGGATTTCAATATCGAAGTTCAATAACCTGTCAATAAAGCAAACAAGGTAGCCGGCTGCCGCAGCAACACAAGCTGGATAAACAAGCATATTAGAGAAGAGACTAGAATTTATGAAGCTATTAATACACCTATTATCACATGACAGCCAAAACAAGACGAGAAACCTTAAGAACGAAGCAGCTGAAAGAGAGAGAAGAAATTATAGTACAGCGTAGAATTTCAGGAAAGACATTACTAGATCATGAAAGAAACGACGTTGAAAGAAGAGCATGTCAGATGGAAACCATCGTTGACAGGGTGAGCAATAGGAAAATAAATGGAGCAACCATGCAAGTAGAATGGATAGCCATATAACTCTTAAAGTATGCTCAAGACCGCTTACCAATTGGTAGACGAAGTGTTAGGAGACTCAGAAGACGATGGAAGCCTAGTCATTAGTGGAGAATTGGCATCTTGTCTAAAATAGTGGAAGGAAGATGGAGATGAAGAAATTTGGTGGATCTCTCAAAAATATTGACCACAAAACGGTTACCGAGAGAACCAAAGACTATCTTACCGAGGGTACCGACTCAAATTTACAATTTTACGGCTGGTGTTCATGCCAAATATAAACGAATTAATTTCACCCCTTGTCGTCAAAATGTACTGTCTCTGTGAGTTTCCGATTTCCTCTTACCCAATCTGACAGGTTATTACCTTGGAAGAAAAACTCAAAGACAAAACTCGATTACAAAAACCAGATTTTATAATTTCACGCCAGTATGACTGCCAGATGATTTCGAGGACTATAGGGTCATTCTCAAGGTAATGTTGGCATTGAAAACAACTTTTCTAATCCATCGCATTCAATGGATGAGCCATAAAAGGGGAGGGGTAAAGAGCTTTTACTGGGGTGGGAGCTATGCTTGGAATTAGGGAATATGCAGGAGGTAGTGGAGGGAAGGTAAGAATAAACTATTTTAGGGTCAAGTTGTGACGTCCATGGGTGGCACGTTAAGAACACGGAAGGTAAGAATCAACTATTTTAGGTTCAATTTGTGACGTCCATGGGTGGAACGTGGTGTTATAGGCTTTGGAGAATGGGGAAGTGGGAAGATGCCAGAGTTTTGAGTGGATTAAAAACAAACCTTTGGTTTAAAATTCATCAAATCATCGAAGATCAGCACATTTAGTGAAATACATTGCCTCGTTATTTCGATTTATTATTGCAAAATCTCCAGATTAAACCTTTGTCTTTTTTGATACCACCCGAATGGCTGTTTTTAATGCCAAATTCGCCTTGAAAATAATGCATTAGTCTTCGACATTGATCGATAAATGAAACTAGCGTTGAATTGTACTACAAGTGTTGATGCGTATTATTTTCATTATCTTTAATATTTCATTACTGTTACATTTGCAATACCTTGTTATCACATCATCATTCAAATAAAATTGCTTTACTGTTGTGTTCCTAATACATTTCAATGGCATCAATGTTGCATTACTACTGCAGTACCATTACCAGCGGTTGACATCCCCAATCGAAACCCCGGTCGTGATTTATGATAAAACTCAGTGGAATCGCCAAAGTGTTTCATGTCATCACTATTTCTTTGGGATTACATTAATACTGAATTGCTGTTATGTGACTGTAAAGTTTCTATGGCAATAACATACCTTGAATTTGACACAGTAAAGTCGATCCCTGTGTCGTTAGTTTGGAACATTTTTGGGTACGTACAATGCGTATTCACCGTGACCAAGGACCCTATTCACTGCGTTAGACCTGACACCATTAATTGTTCGCCGGGGGAGTAAAGGAAAGGTCAGAAGCCAACGTGCTCCACAGGTTACTCTATCAGGGAAAGGGGTGAACGGTAGCCAGTGAAACGTAAAAAGGATGGCCAAGAACAAAGATTGCAAGCGGAAATGGCGTGTTTACCGTAGTGGTCCGCCACGCCAAACCACCCCCACCCCGTCTCCGTCCATTCTAACACTTGGAAACGTGCGAGGGATCTCGATGAACATCTTCCCCAAAAAATCCTCCTCCTTTTTCATCTTCCCATCCCCCCCCATCCCACGAGTTTTAAACCAATCGAGGGGAGCCCTATTCCTCTCCCAAACCACGAACGATAGACACGGGCGCACACAAAGAGGCTTCAGGGACGTGGAAGAGGATTGATATTATGTGCCATCACGAGCGAGTGGTGTGCTAAGTTCACGGCACACACAACTGCAGTTTGGCGGTGTCGGGTGATGTTACCCGCTGAACGAACAATGGGGGCGGAGGGGCAAATTGGTGGAGGGGGTTACGGGGGGGGGAGGCTCGGGGAGGGGCCGTCGAGGGGCCGGGCGTTGCAGGGAGGCTGGCAGGGGGTGCCCGCGCCCGGGCAGGAGTGGCCCCCTCGTGCTCGACTCGAGGTCGGAGGTCACGGCCCGGACGCCTCTCGCGAAGCCCATGCCTCCCCGCCCCCTCCCTAACCCCCCCGGGGTTCCAAAGGGATGGGGGTTGGGAAGGGGAGGGCGGTGGTAGGGGGACGGAGGCGGGAGGCTGCGCGCCGAGACAAAAAGCGGAAATTCCCCGCGACGGACGCATATTAGCGGCCCATGGGTAGGGTGAGGGAAGGGGCGGGGGCTGTTGGTGAAGGGTTGGAGACCACCCCTCAACCTTTTGGTTCCCCGTCCCCCGATTCCATTATACCACGACTCAATTCATTCGGTTCAAAAGGTTTTTATAATCAATACTGTGACAATTATATGTTTATGTGAGTACATAATTATAAAATTTACAAATAATCCATAGTTACGTACATGCCCATCAAGCCTCCCGGAGTAGACGTGGTCAATAGAGCTTAATTCTCGGTGTTATGCCTAGAAAATTGGTTCTCGTTTAATGACCTCTTCCACAGAGCTGTATCCTTGCATGTCTCTTTCGTTTCTGTCACATTCATGCATTGTTTCAATCACTCTCTCATACCCTTAAGTCTCCTTGTATTCCCCCTCCTCGTAGTCTCTTCCACGATATTCAGATATGAGTTTCTCGGTCCACCCTTTCTCACACACCATTCACTCCTCTATCATAATACCCTTTTGTTACATATAGTTATAAAGTTTAGTTTTGTATGCTTTAGTGTAAATAATTGTTTTGTTTGTTAGTTTAGTATATGTTTAGTTAGTCAAGTATATATTAAGTCATACTTAAAGTAAAACAAATAAATACCCAGGTACACATGTTTTATTTTGAATTCACCTTTTACGAGGAAGTGAGCTCTACTTCCAATAAATTGTACTTGAACATGTTTTGTGCTCTTTTTTCTTCTACCCTCCTATTCTATCTTTCTCTGTGCGTATATGTTCGCACTTATGTGTGATATTAAAAATTTTCGGTGGGATTTACGAGTTCACCTTCGTCAAGTATTGGATTTTGGACTTAGTTTTAACCCGTGTGAGATCATTTTCTTTCCGATATGTGTCCTGCTCATGTCTACACTTTTTCTCTAAGCTGCAAGTGATATATTTTAGGTCTTGCATAAATATATGCATATATCAAATA
The DNA here is from genome assembly GCA_963573305.1 of Pyrrhosoma nymphula. Taxonomy (NCBI): domain Eukaryota; kingdom Metazoa; phylum Arthropoda; class Insecta; order Odonata; family Coenagrionidae; genus Pyrrhosoma; species Pyrrhosoma nymphula. The sequence continues at coordinate 93,829,218 of OY754332.1, read as the reverse complement.
ATGACAGGGCCAACTATGTTTAAATCCACAGATTATTTTATTGGTACAACCAGTTTCAACGCCTCGGAGTCATCATCAGGTACCTGATGATGACGCCGTAGCGTTGAAACTAGTTGTACCAATAAAATACTCTGTGAATTTAAATATAGTAGGCCCTGTCATTATTTTAAAATGGACTTCCACAAAGTTACGCCAGAACGGATTGAATTCATATGCATATATGTATAATTTAGCAATTTTTCATGCACATTAATTCAATTTTTCTTAATTCACACAATTCAGTTGGTATCACATTTGCTAAACACCTATTCTCAATTATTTACAGCATGCGACTCGTCAAAAATGCCAATGGACCAGTGATTCATCGCTGGTCCATTGGCATTGGATTGATTCGCTGGACTCTCGTGATCATACCGACACCCTCTCTTGTAAAGTGCACAACGCGACAATATACTTTTTTTAAACCACACATACGATCACTTGGTCCCTATTATGGAATAATTCATAAAATAGGGCTCCCATTAAAAGTTGGAAATTGCATGACATTTATTTTTATTTGATTTATCCACAGAAGTATAAATAAAGAGACACAACCAATACCTATGTGAAAGCAAAGAAGCCAATGATTGTACAAATTAACTTAGCCATGACGTAAAGACATTTTTTTTGTGAAATAACTACAAGTATGAGTTTTAGATTCAACCATATCATAGCCTCAAACACGGATGTCAGTCGTGAATATGAGAAAAACTCCCTGTAAAACAAGCGCATCCAAATAAATACAAATTCATAAAGGCCGGTTTATGAAATGCTTGAAGTACAAATGAATTCAAAACTTATAAGCTAAGTCGGCTTACGCTCGAGCGAAAGTAATTGAAAAAATTATGTTAAGTTACACATTATCGGAGCCTAATCTATTTGACTGTTTCCCACCCAAAAATAACGTGAATAATTAAAAAATGACTTCAAGCATATTCGAAGTAACCAACTTTAAGATGCGCTTAAGATGGATTCACATTCATTTGATATCTAACTACCCTTTTCAATAGATATTTCAGTATATTTGGCGCTGCACATGGCTTATTCATTCACTGTTTTCGCGTATGTTATGCAAGGCTTCAATCTGTTGATCCCACTAAGTACCCAGGGATGTCTTCTGCAAATTTGACTCATAAATAATTCCTTAATGCCGGCCGAATTTTTGGAATCGAAGACGGGCAAACTTGTCTGGCAAAAGGTTCAATTCCCGCATCATACATTGGTGTTTCGGGATTAAATGAGAGAGACTCACGGAAAAGAACAAGGAAAACGTTGTTTACCAAGCCTATGGTGAGCTAAGGGCCACCAGGAAGGCCCTTAAAGGAAAGCAACGTAGAAACTTAAACACCTACTCCTCGCAACAGTATACCCTCTCAACACGTATTGGCCAATTGTAATTTCTTGATGGCGCCGGTTGTTTGGTCGCCCTGGGCCACCATTTCATCCTCACTTATTTGGAGAGGATTGACAGTTAAAAATAAACCTCTGAGTTAACCACAGGAATCCACCCACTCTTAAAGCCACCGGGATGACTTGCGGCTGTGTAAATCCTAAAACGGACTCTGCAAAAGCACTTATGACTCATGCATCAATTAACACGGCTGAGTGGGCACATTATCATTGGCTACCTAATACTATTTCTAACTTGGAAACGGTTACATATTTTTCTCGAGAACGTTATCCACTTAGAATATTTCATCCCAATCCTTCTGTGTGGTCTACCTTTTCATGAGACAGAGCGTTTTGAATTTCCAACGTCTCATCCCTCGAGCGGTTCCTTTCTCTATTATCCGTTTTGAAGTGCTTCTTTTGTCTATTATTAAATCTTTCTCCTGACCTGATTTAGAAGCTGGTCACGAGAAGCTGGTGGGTGGCTTATATGCCGGCCGCACAAAAGAGCGCTCAATAGCATGCCCTCAGGCATTTGTTGTTCCGTGCCTCTGATATGATTTATATTAATGGAAAATGAAAAATATGCAATATACATGACGTCAGCTACCTGCGAATGCGAATTACACCTGCTAGTTTTACAAATAACCTGCTCCCCTGGTCCATTAAAATGGTGAAAACTTTTTTAATGGAACTGTCTCCTTCTATCTGCAATATCGTTCCCTTTAGATACAGCCCCTATCGTCTAATAGCTACGATAGGAAGTCTGCTAAGAAACAATCACTGTACTTGTACACGATCATTGTATCAGCCCAGACTAATCAAATAACTTTTCTGTCATCAAAATTAAACAGTTTTCTAGGTTTATAATACTATTTGAGTCGGTTGAAGGGAACCATTTCTCGTTCATCTATTTGCTAGGGTTTTGCAGTAGGCACAATGAAGCCTTTTTTGGCATTGATAACCAGAATTTCATAGGCTTATAACTCACTCATTTTTATGGAACGTTTTTTAAAGGCCTTCACCGTAGACCCACGCCCTAGCGTGTGACACTATATAAATGAGTCTGTTCATGAATGAATATTTCTACTCGAATAAACCGCATTGTCACGCTACCTGGTTAACAACAAGTAAAACAAAGGAATTATGTTTCGTTAGTCCCCAGTCTTAATCTTCTTACGGGGATGAGGAGTTCCCTGGATTTGAGTGAATGAGATCGTCTCATAATTACGCACAATCATGCCGCAGCCGGTTCGGAACTTGGCAACCCTTCAATGGGGGAGGATGAGGGGAGAAAAAATATCACGCGTCCCGCAGTGCACATCGTGAGAGGCCTTGAAGACTAAAGCTATGCTGGGGGAGGGTGTGGGCGCGCGCGCGCAATTGACAGCGGGTGATGCGGCCGCTCATCTCCAATGCCTCGAAGAGCGCCTTCGACGTGAGACAGGCATCTCTCTCTCTCTCTTTCTTAGAGGAGTGTGACTAAGCTAGCTCCTCATGGTTGGCGCAGTGAGGGGCGCGAATCGTTGGTAATATCACTGAAAGCGATCATCGCAGCTTCGGATTGAACTTTTTTCGTTATAATCTGAGGTAGTCTGCTAAGGTAGTTCAAAGCTGTTAAAGTTTAGTGAACGTCAACTTGTAAAGAGAAGTGCGAACGTGCACATTTTGTGGCGAAAAAAAAACAGGAAGTGTCCGCTACAGTACTACTGTCGGTGTTAATTGTTAATTGCGTGAAACGTCTTCGCCGTCAACTTTCATTGCTTGCACACCTTTTTAGTGGGCACTAGCCCAGCTGTCGCTTTGAGTTCTTGTCACTCTCGGATTTTTTTGAGTCTTTCTTGTTGACATTTTGGGCTTCGTGGGTTCAGAGGAGGTATCTCTTTTATCCTGCGACGTATCCTTGTAGGCATTTACCGACTTATTTTGGAGATATTACTATATTTTCCCTGAAATGCATAAACTTTTCAGTGCTTCGGAAATTAAATCTATCAAATGTTTTTAGCCCCTGTTCATTCAGTTTTTTCTTATTAATATCCCTAAAAACAATCTAATCGCATTGAAATAAATCCCTCTCGGGTACTCTTACATTGCTTTACCCTGATCTAAGGTAATTTTAATCTGGCTGCGACTAGTGATTCTATACCCATTCTCTGCAGCCATCTTCTTTTGCATAAGGGCGTCATCAAGTACAATTTGGCCGATCATTAGCCCTTTCGACCTTCTTCTTTCACTTAACTCTGCCTCGTTCGAATATCTCATATACTTGAGGATTTATATAGAAATATATAATTCTTTTGCATTGCTGGCAGCCAGAGGCACCTCCCACCTTTACCAAATTATTCACGCGTTACTACCCTGCGTGGTACCGTTTTGCATATAAATAAGTCAATAAGGCTGGGACACCAGTTCTCACAAATTCGTGTCTCTCCTCAGCAGGTGACGTCTGTTAAAGTTTAACTGATTTAAATTCCGTCAAAGGTACACAAACTTTGCGTTCAGTACAGGTGACAATTACCTCGTGGACTGTAGCACCACGCGCACGAAGGTGAGTACTGGTTGTCAGCATGTTCGGGAAATTACCGGCCAAGCTAATCGTAAATCAGGATTTGTTAAAATAGTACTTGGTAAGTGTGACGATAAAGTTAGGGAAATCAGCTACTTCTCCCTTGTTAGACCCCACCTAGAATACGCTGCAAGTGTTTGGGATCCTTATGAGGCAGGTTTAAAATCCGGGTTAGAGCGCGTGCAGAGAAGATTGGTAAGATACGTTAAAGGCCGTAATGATAATTTCGTTAGTTTCACCGACCTTTTGCAACAACTGGGATGGAAATTAGTTTCAGACCGACGCACAGTGGGCTGAAATCGTAAAAAGCGGGCCAAAACCTCTAAAACGTTTTTTTTTAGTCCGGAAGTTGACGCATCGCATGAGCATACTCAAATAGTTTGTGCATGACGTTGCGAATTTATTTTTTTCCTGTACTTGCACATTAACAATATATATGAAATCAAGGTTGAGCATATTTCGCAAAAACGCCCGCATTCCATTTTCTCTGTGAATTACCAAACTTTACCTCCTGCTGTACTTTTATGGAATAAGTTATGGAGAAGACTGTTATACCATTTTATTATACGGTTTTTTATCTTTCATTTGATGGCTTTTTAAAGATTTTATTTCAATATTAACCATAGATACGCAACAAAATGGCGGAGCCTATTTTCAGTCAATGTTTTACATATTTGTTGAGAAAAAGTAGTTGGTGCCGCCTGGTTACGCTATGTAACTCATACCACGCCACTTTAAAAAGCATCCAGATTTTGAATCAAAAGAAAAAAATTTCGCATATTTGCGACCTCGAATTTTACATTGTTTTTTCGAGCGCGCGGTCGAGTCCGGTTCCGCCCGCGCACCGGCGACGGAGAAGTACGGTAACGCGGCCAGTGTGTGGATGCGATATGGCCACATTCACTTTTCTATAGTGATCGTCGATATATAGTGATTGAAAAGAGCAACCATCAAGATTTTTTTTAATAAAACGTGCTATAAATGTTACTCATATTCATATCGCGGGACACCGCAAGAGTTAAACTGAAGGACTTCTTTCTTTGAATGCACGGGGTTTTCACATATGTCCTGCACTTTGCTTACGGAAGGAAATGTGCATCTCTCGTTGACAGACAAACTCTCTATCTAAGGCACCAGCCTTCTTAACTCCCCAACTCCCTGTCACTACTTCAAGACCTGCCGAAAAGGGTCGTTTTATGACACGGCCGTTTCCCCGTCGCCGGCGGGCGGAACCGGACTCGACCGCGCGCTCGAAAAAACAATGTAAGATTCGGGGTCGCCAATATGCGCAAGGTTTTTCTTTAGATTCAAAATCTGGATGCTTTGTAGAATGGCGTGTTATGAGTTACTTAGCGTAACCGGGCGGCACCAACTACTTTTTCTCAACAAATATGTAAAACATTGACTGAAAATAGGCTCCGCCATTTTGTTGTTTATCTATGGTTCAAATTAAAATAAAATCTTTAAAAAGCCATCAAATGAAAGATAAAAAACTGTATAATAAAATGGTATAACAGTCTTATCCGTAGCTCAATCCATTAAAGTACAGCAAGAGGTAAAGTTTGGTAATTCACAGAGAAAATGGAAGGCGGGAATGTTTTACGAAATATGTTAAACTTTAACTCCATATATATCAAATCAAGGTAGTTGAGCTCTACGGCTTCTATAGATTAACCAGATAAGAAATTTCTCCAATGGCCGTAAAATATATGCACCACTCGTCAAAAATCAAACAATTACTGTGCTGGTTTGCGGGAATGGGGACTCCGCAACAGGGACCAACCACAGCCTCTCCACCAGAATACCCTCCTGTGGTAGTTTACGGGGAGGAAATATCTTTCCCGTAAACTACCACAGGAGGGTATTCTGGTGGAGAGGCTGTGGTTGGTCCCTGTTGCGGAGTCCCCATTCCCGCAAACCAGCACAGTAATTGTTTGATTTTAGACGAATGCTGCATATATTTTACGGCCATTGGAGAAATTTCTTATCTGGTTAATCCATATATATTGGTAATGTGCAAGCACAGGAAAAAATAAATGCACTATGTCATGTGCAAAATGTTTGTGAATGTTGATGTGAAGTTTCAACTTCCGGACTAAAAAAACGTTTTAGAGGTTTTTTCCAACTTTTTTCGATTTCAGCCCACTGTGCGACGGTTAAAATCATATATATTATTACAGAAAGGTCTTTTTCTGTCATTCCGTATAAGCTCCGTTAATACTGCACCTACAGTGATAAATGAGGTATCATTTAAAACGTTGAATCACTGGCTTCTGACGAAAAATACAATCTCAATCTCAAGTTTCAATATTTACCCTATAATTTGACTTAAAAGTTTAGATTTTTCCATGTCGATTACTCGCTCGAAGTATATCGACTCCACACATCATCATATATATTATTACAGAAAGGTCTTTTTCTGTCATTCCGTATATGCTCCGTTAATACTGCACAAACAGTGATAAATGAGGTATCATTTTAAACGTTGAATCACCGGCTTCTGACGAAAAATACAATCCCAAATTTTACTATTTACCCATTAATTCGACTTAAAATTTTCGATAAACTCTCTTGCCTGTATTGTATTTATATGTTTTGTATATTTTTGAAAGAAAACAAGTATAAAGAAAGTACTTTATGATACACCTTCTTCTCTATTTAAAACCCAATTACACCGTTTCCTTAACATACTTATTTCCTGATAGTGTGAAAGTGCGAAATTTTCTCACGGGTTACCTAGTTCCGACTTAATCTATTATGTAAGTTCGGGGCCGATTTATTCTCTGTCGAAGTTATTAATATTTTACGAAATCCGACATACTACGGTAGATCAGATAATGAGAGTAAAATTAGAGAACTAGACTATAGAACGGACAGATTTTAAATGTCATTTTCCCCGCGAACGATAAGAGACCATAACAGCTGCCAGTGAGACTTTTAGCTAGGTTTGTCGATAGTTAGTGTAGCTCTTAGTATTAGTAATTCTCCCTAATACTTGTATCTTTATCTGCTACCTAGTACTTACAGCATGTTGTGTATGTTTTCGCTATAGCTCTTGAATCTCTATCCGTATTTGTAGTTGCAATATGCATAAATACTAACGGTCTCTCTAACATTGGTAGTATATCTGAGGTGTAGTGCATGCTTTTGAGGCTTCGCCTCGTGCCAGGCATTAGCGATGTATGCTAGTGCATCATTAGTCGTCGACACACTAATTTTAGAGTATAGTGTAATGCATATTGGTGACTATTCACCCCCTGCCATACACCCTTGAGGTAGCTTGCAGGGTATTTTGTAGATGTAGATATATGTTTGGTACTCATGAGATGTCTTGCTACTTTGAATATTCTCTGAAGTTGGTAGTGGAAGAGGACGCCACTGATCAAAGCCCTCGGCGCAAACTCGGGAGGTTTGAATCTTAATCCTGGTGAATGATTTTTTCAATGTATTACGTCCGTATGCCGAGATTCCCAAATACTGCCATATGTTGATCTATTTCTTTTGAAGAAGTAAACTACTACTTTATACTGTTTCCTCTGATCATTATACTTCATGCGTCATTCCATCCCATCCATCAAGCTCGTTAGACTTCTTCCCTTTCCCCGCTTGCCCAACGTTTCTCCTATATCATTATCTTAACCCTGTCCCTGCGTTAAATTATTACTGCCTTCAATCGTAATAAGTTTCAAGTATTCCCAAAACATTCTTACTCTTTTATGTGTTTATTAATAGAAATCTGCATTGTTTTACGCAGTAATTGCGAAATTATATTTCAACCGTTGTTGCATTGTAGTTAATTTACCACTATAGATACAATACCCCAGGAGATATACTCGCTCTCCGCACTTGAGTTAAAATATTTATCGACCTTGTTGGGTAAAGTCAAAGTCCGCAGTCAGTGGATGAAAATGTTCTTTCGGATATATACCAACTTCGCAGCAATAGGATCTTCAGAATCCCCTTGCCGCACATTACTTGCTTCACCTATTTACTCTACCGCCTACAAACTTTCACCACTATGCCCACAACTTCAATTTCTCTGCCCTCCGGTCATTAGGCCTTATGGCAGTTTTTAGACAATAGAACCTCCCATTCCCAAAATTGTTCGCTATACATCTGGCACAAGCTTTCGAAAAGGTTTAAGTGGCAGCATTGGTTGTGAGCGGTAGCAGTAGCTCTGTTAACAGAAGCCTTGGAAAATTGAATGCCCCCGCGGGATTTCAATTTGATTTCATATCAGCGACACTCATGCTGCATGTGTTTTTTCACCGTATACGGTCTATAGTTAATGATCAGAAACATTCATCATGCTTCCCCTGCTCTCATATCGGTATAATGTTTGATCCGTGGAAACAATCAGCCCACCTTTTCGATTTTGACTCTCTCACGAGAATAGTGGGTCGTTACTCAACTACCATGGTCATGATATAAATACCGGTGGAAGAAGATCAGGAGTAAGCAGGTTACTGATCAAAAAGATATAGCCCTCAGCCATTCCTTCGCCCCGTGCTTATTAATATTTGGGCGCCGCATATTTCAGTTTGTCCCACAGTCCGCCGCCCCCAGCTTTGAGGGCCGGCCAGGTTGGTGGCCGAACCCGACGAGCCATACATCACCAATGCCCACGAAATAAAAGGAACTCACCGAAGCATCAAAAGGGACAAGAAAAATAATATGAATACCACTGCCTAAGCTTAGAATGGGCCCAATATGGGGTAAATATTATTCCAGAGGACTTGACGACGAGCGCCTCAGGTAGCCATTTCTACCACCGCAGCCCCTGGTTCACATCACGCAAAACGTCATTCTCTGCGAGAGTGGAAGATGATTTAGGGTAAAGTCCCTTTAAAAAAAGTTAATTGACTAATAGGTACCAAAGACCAGCGAAGTAGGAGCTAGTGTATGGCAAAACTTAAATATATCCAAAACCAATGTAATTCAGACAATCTAAGGTTATTTTACAACGCATTTGTCAATTCCATTCTCAGTTATGGTGTAACTTTTTTGGATAGTGCTTATTTTAATTCAATACGGTGTGCCTCTTTTTGCTTAAAAGAGTAACTTAGCATTATCTCCAGAAATAGCCGGCCTCATCTCAGTTCTTGAAAAATGCTCCCTCTAAGGCTCATTTGTACATTAACAAGGTTCTTTGTACGTTTTTTATGAAGTGGCAACAAATCTGCCTTTTTAAATATACCATACATCGGAGGTAGCCGCAGAAGAATGCTATTCCTTCTGCAAAAGATACTCATATTCAATAGATGCTTTGCACACCTTGGCCATAAATGGTAAAAAAATACCCTGAAAAGTTATCAAAATGCGTCATCATTAAAAAAATAAGTATACTGCTTTGGTTTGAGAGTGTGGAATTTATTTTAGGTAAAATCAATTTTTTTCTTCGATATTTTTAAATTTATTCACTGCAAATATTAAAATTTGCATATTCATTTAAACTTTCATTGACCTATGAATTTCATATTTATGTACTCCGTAGCTATTTTTGGCCCTTTATTGTACTCATGTCATGATGGTAGCTCCCCACAGGAACTCTTTGAAGCTCTATAGCTCGTATAATTTAATTTATTTTATTTATTTATTTTATATAACGACAAAAACAGCAAATGAGGCCTTAACATTGGGTTCTAAATTGGGTTTTAATTCATGTTTGTGTGTTTTCTCCGTGTTAATGAGCAATATCTATATATTAAAACAACTAAAAAGAAGTAAAGGAGTTATCATGAGATAAAAATTGCGGAGGACTAATCTTACCAAACCCTAGAATTGAAAAACTAATGTGATGATTAATGTAGGAGCGGAAGTGCTTGAGAAATGTGACATGAAAGCAAGTCACTTCATTGATGGGATTTTAAATGTTGGCCGCATTATTAAAGCTTCGGTTGCCATCGTCACTTGGAAGTGAGGGGCAAAAAGAGTTCTTAGCAAAATGTTCCGGGTTTGGCTTGTTCACGAGATGAAATCCTGCTCCTTAAAGTCACGGAATATGGGATTAAAATGTGGTTGTCTTTCTCTAAGTATATAGTTATGCTCTTTTGAAGCACGATCAGCCTTATTGTCCGTTTAATCACGTCTATTAAGTAGTTAACTTTAATAGGGTATAGTGTAATGCATGTTGGTAACAGCTCACCCTCTACCACACACCCTTGAGGTGGCTTGCAGGGTATTATGTACATGCACAGCCCGACTCATTCGAGACTTGGTTCTTCCCCGGACCCAGTACGGTTCTTTCCCAGAATCATTGCATGATCCAGCGCTTGTTGCTGAGGATGGAGCCAAAAATGAAGAAAGCCGTCCTCCGGAGACTTACCACGGTAATTGAACTCGTAAAAGCGTGGAACATCGTCATGTCCTAACATGCCCACTGAAGATGGCATGGCATGCGGAAAAAGAATCTCGATTGCTTGGTAGGTACTTAAAGCTGATTGGATAACGTGCCGAGTGGGATATAAAAAGAATAGCCTACCTAGTAAGTGAGAGATTAGTGGTGATAGCCAGAATGCTTATAATGGTTGGTTATTTAGAGTAGGAGATCGACTGAGAACTGAGGTCATTTGCGCCAATAAGAACTATTTGGGAGGTAGTTAAGGGATGAATAAACGGGTAATGAAGAGGGGGTAATGAGAAACCAGACATCGGCAGGCTTATCTCCAGGTGAAGACCTCTCTACGAATGGTACCATGAAGACCACCGTTTAACGTCCCATATGAATGACAGAAAATTTTACTTGAAGTGCTATCCACATGGCACTCAAAATAGAATATGGATTCAACTGAAAAAATATCATTCACTGCCGGGATTCGAACCCAGACTATCGCGACGGGAAGACAGTTCTCTAATCACCATATGAACTTGATCCCTGGATGTGGTGTTGAACCCCGCGATATTCTATAATATTCCGACCATGAACGATTCCCAGTGCTGGAATTTCCGTATTCACAACTACAGGATACTATGAAAAACTTCAGCGAATGATACGGAGAGGTTAAAATTGGTTTGGTGGGATAGCTAGTGCACTCACTTCCCATTCCTGACGTCCAGGCACAAATCTCGACAATAGTCGAGACTTTCGAATGGGATTATGATCCATTCTTGGCCGCTTTGTGGAGACCACTTTTCAATGCACACCATTTAATCTCTCCAATGAGATGGTGAACTGTAGACCTCTTTGCCCCTGTCGTCAAACGTACACCTATGCAACGCCAGGTTTCTCACCACCCATTTCAACGCATATCATCGATTACCAAACTGCCCAAAGCTCCTCAATAGCACAAATTACTACAAATTTGTTACCTGCCCAAATTGCCAGCCAACCAGAGAGAAATAAGACCCAATGTGTGATATATTCATTGAAATGTTTCACCCAAAGAATTGGGGAATTTTTATCACTGCTGACCAAAATCAAAACATTCCGTATGGAAATTGTCTCGGTGATACGAAACGTGTGCCTTCTCCCCTTGGGAAAGGCTGAGCTTCGGAAAAGCATCCCACCCTCTAGACTTAATCAGTACGGCATTAGCGGGAGTAAAACCAGTCCGGAGACGACAGCCAGCGCACCGCCTGCGCTTAAAAAAGGCTCAGCGGCATTATACACAAGCAGACACACGCGCCGGATTATTAATTACGCTCTTGACAGGGTTATGAATGAAGACAAACTAGTTTTGTAAGCAATGGACACCGCAGCTCTACCGGAAGGCTGAACGGGGATTTTTGGAAGCTCGCTTCCCGCCGACAAGTGTTCTCGTAGGCAGCCGAGACACCCCCCTCCAATACCCCCGGACAACAACATCCCCCAACCACACTCCTCAAAACTTGCCTCTAATTAACGAAGGTGGCTGCGTGGTGGGGCACGCTGGACCGACGGCCCCCGCTCACGACGCCCACGGAGGGCAGCCAGAACAAATTGCACCGCGGCGGCTCTTTTCCAGAGGCGAGCGTAAATCGAGCCCCATGCCAGGTGCCGGGGGCGGAGTGGGGGGGGGGCTCTCGTGGGCCGAATCCCCCTCTGCCCCCCCACGGAGGACCCCTTGTCTGCTTCCTCTTCCTCCAGTCTGAGATGGGTGCACGGGACGTTGGCACGACTATGGGATACTCCGCGAGATCCTTGCGTCTTTGAAGAACGTTCCATCTAGACGTTGTTGGTCAAAACACATAATCAATGCAACAATAATGGTTTCTTTGTTTGAAAAGTTTTTTAGCTGATGGCACACCTTAGTTATTATAATACCCGAGGCTTTCTCATAACTGAGGCGTGCTCTCTATACATTTACCAATTCCTTAACCAATTTATATTCTTTTTCTAATAATATATCTTTCTTCATCTCAGGATACGTCCTACCCAACTTCATTCTATTCATACAACCTATCCTTTTACTTCCCCTTCCCTGCTTACCCAGCATCCTCCCCTTTGCCCCGGCCTTAATCTTGTGGCGTATCCCCAAAATATTACGTTTCCTCCTCCAACCACCTGCTTTGCCTCTTCCTAATCCCATCCTGAAGAATTCTTTCCTCGAGCCACATACCTAGCACTTCCTCGTTTGTGTCACTTTACATCCACCGTACCTTTTCCATCCTTCTCCTAAGCCACGTTTCAAACGCCTGTTCTCGTCTTCCTATCTCAGAGTCCGTGGGCGCGGTCCGATCCTACCTATTTCCACGCGTATGTACGCAATCTGACAGCTAAAAAATAGGATAAAAACTATACTAACTCTTCATTGAATATATTTTAAATGGTCAGTTTTAACATTCCTACTGAATTACAGCATTTGTACTTCAATGTTGGCATTTATTTGCTGATTACTGAAAAAATAAATTGAGAGTGTGCTAAAATTTTATTATTATTCAATTTTCTAAGAGTTTTGCTTCTAACGAACAGTTTTTCACTAAAATAGCAATTTTGTTTGGCTAAAAAATTCTATTTAACCCTACGCTGTACACATTTTCAAGATTAACACTTAGCAATGCAATAATTTCAAGTTCTAGCAGAGGATGAAATCTCGTAGAGAGGTATTATTTTGCTACTCATGTAAGATAGATGATATTTTTTTCCATATGTTGCCATAATATTTATATTTTAGTCATTTTACGGTGAAAAACATTAAAAAATACCTAATTTCTGCGTGTTCTGCATTTTCTAGCGATTTTGGGATTGGCGTCAACTTCAAGCGCTAACCGTGAATGAGATTGAAGTTCAATAGTACGGTAAACGATTGGCCATTTATTTTAAATCTACTCTCCATCAATTTTGTTACAACGGTAGACACCGATTGTATGTGAATCGGTTACATACCTCGAAATACTGATCATGGGAGACGAAGGGGAGGAGTTTTACCATTACCAGGTTACCAGCGTAAGCAAAAAAGGTTGACGTATGAATTGCAATGTTATAGTCCCGCGCTGCGAATGCACTTGTTTCAATCGTGGACCATGAACGTGAAATTTGGGGAAAGTTGACGGTTTACGTTTTTGAGTGACGCTTTCAGACGATCGTAAACACATTTTTGGAAAAGGATGCACTGAATGTTTGGCTAAACTTAACGTTTACTGCTGTCGTAAGCTAAAATTTACGTTATTTCCTATAAATAATTCACCTCCGCAAGGCCATATACCTCTTGCAATTAGATTCTTAGGTTGATTTTTAATTTGGGTGGACGACTAAAAGCAGAGATTACTTACTCCAATGACTGGCGGGTAGGGTAGGCCATACGCACACGCATGCATAACCATCACGCTGTTCCCTCCCGGGGTAGAAATTGTCAAGGAGCTTATTTCTCGGCGTTAGACCTACAAACCTGCTTCTATGTTAACACTTTTCCTCCATACTGGCCTGTTCTTGTAAATTTCGTTTGCTTCTGCCAAATTTATGAATTGTTTTAAACACGCTCCATTGTTCTTAAGACTCCTAACACTCCTCCAATTTAGAGTATCTTCCTCCACATTCGCCCATTTCTTTTGCGTCTGCTCCTTCCTCTCACACCATTCCCACTACTATCGTACATCTGCTTGGTTATTTTCGCTCATTCATTCTCTCACCATGGCCAAACCAACGAAGCACGCTCTTTTCATGTAGGTCCAATACCGGAGCATCCATACCACATTTTCTCATCATCCACTCATGCCTAACCCTGTCCCTTCTAATATTACTCCAAGCATCTTTTAGATAGAGGGAGAAAAAGATAACTTTTTCTGATACCACTGAATATTTATTTACACTCTAAACGTTTTCTCCCTCTGATGATGGAATGCCTCCAAGTTAACCTTGCAAAAGTTATTAATCTTTTAGATAGCTCACATGCCCACTAATTCCCACCACAATGAGTTTAGCCTACATTTATATTTGTCTTGGGATGCCAAAGTTTCACTGCCATACAATGAAGTTGGAGGGAGTACACTTTTTTTGATGATTGAAACGTGATTTTCTTTTCCGTAGACAAACACGCATTTTTTTATACACTATGCATGCTACCGACAACTTTCTTTCCAGAATTGAAATGCCTCTTTAAAGAGGTAGGGTCGGGACGTCTAAATTTGCAGGGTAGTAAGATAAGGAATATTTGGCCAACTATTGATAAATCCTCAGAACACTTACACCCTTTTACCATTTCGGGCTGTGTTATAGGCTTTAAATGATTTATCAGCTTGCAAATCCCCCGCTTCTATAATATCACCAACCATGGGTCGACATTAAATGTCAGTATCAAGGTCTGTGAATATTTTCGATTGTTCAGCAAAAGGGGAAGGGAGGGAGGGAGAGGAGGGAGGGAAAGGTGAGCGTGAAAGGACATTCTTAGTTGCGGGGAGGTTTATTGTTCAAGGTAACTGGAGGGGAGAAAGTAGAAGCAAGCAGAATGTCAAAACTGGGGTTGTAACGTAAATACAAGAAAATCTTGAGCATTTTACGTAAATCTTGTTTATTCTCCCGCGAAAGATCCTGGTGCAGACCTGCAAGGCAAGAGGGGAGGAAGAAGTGGAGGGGGTGATGGAAAAGGGTTTTAGGGAAGAGGAGGCAAATAGAGAGGGTGAGGCAAGGGAACTACCTCGCGAAATAAGCTAGTACGCAAAGCTATTAGGCAAGAGGTTAAAATCACCCATTGCCGTGACTCTAATAGGGACCCAATCTTGAGGTCTCATTGCGAGATGAGTCAAAACGGGACGGTAGGTAGCTGTGAGACATCCTTATTCTCGAAGCACTTGTACTGGCAGCAATTAGAAAGGCTCCGCACTGAAAAACCTTTCTCCCCCGTTTCGCTGAACTCGGGAAGTTCATTAGTCCATGTCCCAAAATCGTCCGCTGCGTAGCGCCATGAGCTTTTGCTAAAGCTATGCATTAGAGGCGAACGGCGAGTTAAATAGTTAACAGGGTTATAGCTAGTTGATGCTATGAGCCGAAGACATTGTGGATAAGAAGTAAAAAAAGCGTGGAATTTAAAATATGGTACATTATTTAACAATATACACATTCACAAGGGGCTTAAGCTTTTACTTGTGTTTCATAGGCCCTTAGCACATAAATGTTCTTCTGTTCGTAGTTATTCTCAAAGACACGTCATCATATTGAACATTTTGCCAGGGAAGAAATTAAAAAAATAAATCCCTGGAGTCAGGATCAAAACCTGCAAGAAAAACCTTCTCGCAAGAACGGTACATTTTTGCATATAGCATGAAATTAACCTCAAATAAATATGCCAAATTTCTGGTGGTAGAAATCTTAGAACCGTAAACCAAAGCGAGGGAGCCACGCCGTAACTTGCGACTGATAGCCTTTTATCAGAGATAGCCGGTATGAGGCTTATACTCGATTGATCTTTCTTTCCCTTATTTTGGCATCCCTCGCCAATATTTATGCATTATGTTTTTTAGAATTTTATTTGTGCCTTTTGTTCTTGTCGTGTAGACTAGTTTTGACCATCACTGTTAATCTCAGCAGCTTATTACAGCTATTTGTAATCCCTGTGAAATATTGGCGAGGCGAGACAAGTTTTTGATTATTTTCCTGATTGCTTTAGTTACTCCGAGTCTGTTTTTATCTTATGTTTAGTCCAGGAGCACGTTTTAACGTGTAACGTGCTCCTTTCGGATGCGTCCAAATTGTATGGGCGTGAATCAGTTGGAAATAACTCAATTATGTGCGTGTGCCGCAGATTAGGCCATGGGCCGAATAATACTGCCAATAAAAATTTGCTTTATATTTCTCTGTTGGCGGAATAATTCTGAATTATCAGGGACAGGGTTGTTCTCACTCCTATTATCTCAGTTCTATTACAACGTCATGTTTGATACTCTCGTTTCGTATTTTTTGAAAGCTTAATATTTGGTCTACTTTTGACCTCTGATACGCAGGGCCGTCAATTCTCCACAGTCCTCGTAACACCTCTTTTACGCAATGTCTCCCATCGTCTTTTTTTGCCGGCGCAGAATCGAGTGGTTGCGGCACTGTTTCAACAGCTGGCGGGCTCACGTCGTAACCACGCCCCTGGAACGAGCGACACCTGTCATTGGCCAGTTAAAGTGGGAGGCACACCGCTGACCACTGAGGCCATTTGTGGCAGGTGGATAATTGCGTGCGGGTCAGAGTCGGGGAAGGAGGAAACCGTAAACTCTGTGACACTGTGATGCGTCGTTAACGAACGACCGCACTCATTGGTCGTTGCATTCGAACACTCGGCCTTAGACGAGTTAGGAAATGAGCCATCTTTGGGACTACTATTGGCACAGGTAGTATGTCGCCCTGAGTTTGACTCTTGTTATCCAGAGAACGCCTGGGCCAATTTTTATGAAATAGGCATTGAAATTCAGTTGGTCCGAGTTAAGGGTTAAAAACTAATGGTTTTTTTCAAGTTAAGTGAAATGAACTTCAGTTCAGACACAGAAGAGATTAGGCCTCAATGTGTCTACCGATTGAATCGGCAACTAATTTTGAATAAGGAAGATGGACGCTGGGAATAATGGCAATAAAAAACTAAATGCACAATGTTGGCTTCCCGATTATCTCTTTTCTGTTTTAACCGAGGTTTCCTGAGGTGATATTAATCACACAAAATGAAATGTAATATTCTTAAAAATCTACCCTTTTTCTATGTGCACAAATACATGTTATGATACATAATCCATGTATTCAAAGCACACCACATTTTATTCCCGAAAGGGTGCTTCTGTGAAGTTCTGGTGGTTCGGCCCCTGAGAAACCTGGTGTAAAATTAATGACTTATCGGCATCACTGGAACATACGGATCACCAGAATCTTGCCAGAAAGCAAAAAATACCTATAATTGTCTCTAACCATTCTCATGAAATTCAATTTTACACATGCTTGCTCGACATTTAGTTATCTAATCTTAAATGTTTGATCAAATCACATTTATCTATTAAAGTTCAATTTATAACATTCCTCAGGTGTTTATTTCTACATTTATTAGAGACTTTGTATACACAAAACTTGATTGTAGCCGCTACTAAATTACTCGAGATGTAACATGACACAAATTACGCAAGTCTCTTTTCGGATTCATCAAGAACATATCTGGAAGGTCATAAGCTAATAGATGACCTCTTCCTTTCTCTGCACCATCTTATATAATTGCCGGTGCTATCATTAATATCATGCATTGTCTATTTTTAAAATAGAGAAATTTTGACATTTGGGTGATTGATGATATCCCTTAGGTAGTTTATTTTATTTATATTATCCCTTAGGTAATTTATTGCTCAGTTCTCACAAATCATTTTTATTTTTCCTGTACTCATATAAAGATAAGCTTAAATCATTGATGCATTCCGAAGTATTCTGTACGAACATCAATCTTTCTGAGTCCGTCCCAAATAAGAAATCTCAAAATGTAACGGTTGCTACCAAGTTGTAGGATGATGGGAATTTATTTTTTTTATGTCTGAATGGCAGGATACCATTCTATCATTCCATAACGAAGGTTGGATTATTCATCGAAGGCCCTTTAGCATAATTAGAAAAAGATATTTCTTTGACCTTGGCTACATTCCGCTGACAAATGCAATTAACTCCTGCATCCTTTACCCGAAAATAATTAAAAGCCGTTTCAGGATGCCTTGAGCGCCTCTGGAATTCATAACGTCTCACCTCCAGCCGCTATTACTCTCTCCTGTCGGGCCATTTTTTTCTTATTCTAGCAGGCCGTGCCCATGATTCAACCCAATACATGCTCTGCATTTTACATAGCCAAGGTAAGTTTTCATTCTTGGTTTCATTCGTGTAATTAAACTGAAGAAACGTTTTTAGTAAATATTAACTTAGGTTTAGACTCTGGTATCAGCAACATTTTCGTTCATTATAATGGAAAATTTACGCTTTAATCACATTTTGCTCCCCAATTGTTTGTCTGCGATTGGAAATATGTACTGCCAAAAGTACTAGGACCTTTGTAGTGCTTTCCCTGCCTAGGACCAGAGTTCTAAAACCATCATTGGCTTAGATTACCCATCTAATTCTGATCTTAGTTCCATCCCTTACAAAGAGTTGTATATAATTCGACAATTGTTTTCCACGCATTGAAATGATTATGATGGTAAAATTCATTACTTACTACATCAAATTCGGTTAACGTTTTCGAAAGGGACGATACATTTTGAAAAGCACTCATATTCCGTTCATCACAGCAGTACTGACACCCTACACAGAAGTTCTCATCCAACACCCTTGCTCTAAAATTATTTACTTACTCTTTCGTCAAAAAGTATTCAAAAGCCTATTTCCACAGATCTTGAATGAGAATAACTATAATATTTTGGGTTATACCTACGAATAAATCTTTAGTAACTCACAACCCGATCTTTATCTGACAAGTCAAAAACATTTGGAAAACCCCGAAATACATTCATTAAATCTTAAGTATGATGACTATAGAATGCCATAGGAGAGGTTTGAAAGGTCATATTGATCATTGAGTCAGAATGGGAGGTTGTTAGGCTGGTAACCTATTTAGACTAAGAGCTCTACTGCCGAGGCTTTGTTTCACCATAATAACCAATAAGAATCGCGCGCCTCGCATAGGGGCATTACTTTTTACAATTCTAATATTACATATATGAATATATGTACCCAATTCATGAACTCATTAAAATGAAATTTCGTACAATGTGATGGAATTCATCAGAAAAACTATGTTGGGCGTTAAAGTGAAGGGTAGTGAAGAAATAGAACTGTTAACTGATAGGGAAGTGGATAGGAGGGCTGCAGAAGGCAAATATTTGAGTTGATTAGTCACTCGAGAAGGTGACAGACAACTGAGGTCATTTGGACGATAGATGGATTAGGAAAAGATTATTCGGGGATTGGTGGAAGTGTGAGAAGAAACCCGTCGTCGGCATTAGGCTGATCTTAACGAATGATGGCAAGGGAATCACGGTTTAATGTCCCATCCGAAGGACGGAGTAAAGCAATTGAAATGCTCTCCACAAGGCACTATAGTAGGTATCTATCAGGATTCCATAGAAAGATATCCGTCAGTGTCAGAATTCGATCCCGGCTCCTCAGAAAGGGAAGCCTGGACTCTAGCCACTACTCCTCCATGATCCCCTCCAAATTTAGGAATAATGGCTGCCGGTGAGTACAACGCATAACTTACGCCACGGAGGCGTGTGGCAGGGGGTGTGAGAAATCCAGCCATGGAAAGTGGTAAAAGGAGGGGTGAGAGGACAGAGGTGAATGGTGGGTTAAGGATATGTCTTAAGTTAGTGTCACACTGGTTTTGTAATGATCAATGGAAAGTAAACTGGTGCCTGGAAAGAAGGAATTTTATTACCTGTCCGTTTCACACTGTATCTCTCTTATTTTATCACTCTTATTAGTTCTAGAGATATTAGTTCTAGGGCTGTAATAATATCCCCCGTGTCGTACCTAACCTCATATGATGGGAATTTTTCTGGCAATCTAAGCCTAGCGTGTAGTCTCCGAGTCTTTAATGTTTCCCAACCTAATCCTTACATCAGCTGTGTGACACTTTTTGTTCCCTCACAGCCATTTTTAACGAAGCGCACGGCTTTTCTTTTTATTTCATTTACTTCGAGATTTAAATCTTTCCATGATTCCCTCCAATCTTCGGATTGATGGCAGCTGGTGATGACTATGTTTTGTAAGCATGGTGAAAATTCATCCTCTACCACACAACCGTAGGGTAGTTAGTTGGGAACTATGTAGATGTATGTAACCGTTTGATGATTTTCCTATTATCCAAGTCATTCTTTACCAAAGCACCATAATCTCTTCGGTGGCTAAGATTGCGCTCGGAGGGTGCATTCTGTATGCTTGCCGCTCCAAGAATCAATCCCCCACGAGCTAAAGCTGCAGAGGGAATTTGCATACCCGAGACCAGTGGTTGGGCCAGCGACCCAGAGCGTGGGACGGGAGATCGGTCCGCCGCTCAATAAATGCTCCGATCGTCGAGCCGTTTATAAACCCATCCACTTCCAATTGATCATCCACTCACCTGAGGGTCGTCGGTGCGTAGAGCAGGAATGCTATCACGTAATTCATGTCAGCCACGCACGAGTCGGCGCTTCAGACCGGGAGGAAAGGTATTAGTATAGGATTGGAAGATAGGAATGGACGGGGATGAAGGAACCTCGCCGTCGGCATTAGGCATGTGTTTTGAGCGAGATTGTTCTTTAGTAATTTTAGGGATCACATTCGAATTTATTTTTAAAATTTAATAAATCGTGAAAAGGATGAAATGAATAAGGTAATATTAATGGTGCAAAAACTTAGTGTTTATGATTCACCTAACTTTCAAATTAAAGGTTAAACCAAATATTCAATGGAAGCAAAGGAATTTAGACACTTAGTCGTGCATTTTGGTCATCCAGGTGACATGCACATCTAAAAAAATACCCTGAAAGCCACCTCAAGGGTGTGTGGCAGGGTGTGAGTAGTCACCAAAACGTATACGTAAGTGACCATCGACAGGGAGAGTTCAAATCTTTTTAAAACGTGCGTGTTTTCCAAGGTGCAAAGTCCGAGTGTTTTTTTTTGTTTACTCTCCTACTTCGAACCTCGGAAAACACGCACGTGTTCACCAGAGTCCTCTGGATTGCCGATAAAGCACTACATAGTGATCCTATAACCCTATGAGGGAGTAGTGTTGAGAACGGCCATCCAGAGGACTCTGGTGTTCACAAGAATTTCACTCACCCTGTCGGTGGTCACCTGAATGATCGAAATGCACACAGGAGTCTAAACTCCTTTGATTTCACTGACAATTTGGATTAATCTTTAATATAAATTTATTTGTAAATTGCTTTCTTTTTGAACTGAACTTCTAAACAATTGTCTAAATATAATTACACATTTAAGGTTACAACATGACGTATATGTTACAGTGGTAGCGCATTACATAATGGCAAGACTACGCAGAAGACCCTTTTCAGGGAAAGAGTTGTGTTTGACTACCAGGGTTTCCATGGTCGCAAACCTTCACTGCCAACTTCAGAATGCTCTATCTTTTATTCGCATCAAATTTCTAGCTGCTAAAGGCTTTTAATCAAATTGTTTAGATGGTCTCCTCCAATGACCTGCGAACGATTTCGGAGTACTTTTATCCAGCTTTGAACAACATCGTAAACATAATCGTGAATCTCACTACTGACTCTTTCTCACCAACTGAAGTTAGTGCAGTTATGTTGGCAGCATTTCCTGCAATAGCTGTGCTCTTCCCTCCGCTCCTCAGCCAAGCACATCCGCACGAGCCTGCATTTCCTTGTCGTTACGCATCACAATGGTGACTGCCACCAAGTTTCTCTACCACTACACACGCCTTCTGCTGAAAACGCATTCAAAATCTAAGAATTTTTGGTATTTTATGTAATGTATTGGAGTGAGTAATACATTTATTTTTTTAGTAATTGAAGATTCATACATAATCTGTTATATTTCTGACGCGATATGCAAGTCAGAATATCCCCGTTTTTTTAGATAAAATATATCTGGAGCACACACCTGTACCGTATCCAAGGAAAACAGGATTTTAATCACAGGGAAATCTTAGATATTAGTGCAATATATGGCTAGTATTTTGGTATAGTAATATAAATACATATTTTTTTATAATAAGGCCAAATTCGGTGCACCTTATGCGTAGGGATATCTTGCTCAAACTAACTTAATGGGAAACCATTATTTCAACCATCCAATCAAAATTACCTCTGTGCTTTTTGCACTTACCTTGTAGCTTAAAGAACCACTTGGTTGGCTTAATTGGTAGGGCATATCATGAATATCTCAGTGGCTCAATTTTCGTCGAGAAATAAATTGTTCTTTTGGAGGATGAGTCATATTTTATTGTTCTTTTGTAAAGATCTGAACGAAAGAATTATATGATGACCTTCAAAAACAAAAATAATAGGGGAATAAATAAATAATATGAAATTTTTATTAATTTTTTAGACAGTTTAATTGACAAGGAAGCATAATTACATTGGTTTAAACAACAAAGGTTAAACAACAAGTGGATCGTGATCAAGAAATCAGGTTACCATACTTGAGGCCAATGCTAATAAAATACCAAGTCAGGCAAATCATTCCTGTTTACTTCTTCTTGGTATTAAAATGTAAAACGTTACAGCGAATGAATTAACGGGAAGGGTAGCTTTATTGTTAGAAGCAATGAGTATTTCATTAGGCTATTAACTTCCCCTATTAATTCACTTACTGGATAACAATTTTTATTCATTGCTAAGAAGTCAAAATGAAATATTTATTCTAATAGAATGTAAATGAAGGTAGTACGAAGAATTGGTGCCAATGTGCAAAAAATATAATCATTTCCAAATTTAATGCTTTTTTCTGACTTCATGAAAGTGCGAACAAATTACGGTGAAAAACTCCAATGAATACGGCACTTCAAAGCGAATGTACCCCCCTGAATGTACGTTCTGTTCACCACGCCAATCCGAATCCAACCCACTACATTTGTTCGCCGAGCATTTACAAACCCATCGGCTCTCTATTCATCACCCACCCCTCGCACGCCCTGCCATCTCCCCACACACATTTTGCCACTCGGAAGGACAGGAAACTCGATCGAAGGAAGATTTCCTCCCGTCCTTTCCAGTCCTTCCGATGCCCAAAAGGGATGCGAAAAAGGGCCCAGAGAGGAGATGAGCGGGCCGCCGCATAAAAGTCGGCTCCGAAGAAGAGTGGGTGCAAATTGCTCAAACCATCTCATCAATCTAAACGCTCGGGGAGGGTGGTTACCGTGGGGTTTGCACGCGCCATGGGGTGGGGGGGCTGGAATGCTTCTCCCCCATCCCCCCTTCAGACACACCCACCATGGCCGAGGCCCCAGTGGCGAACGCCAATGGATATTCATAACACGCAGATGGGATATTAAATGCCCCGATGCGAATCTTCTAGATAAGGATCGGCTCACGTCCTACGCTCCTGCCGCCGAGAACCCATCCGCTCCTTCAACCCTCCCTCCCCCCTCTTTCTCCAAGACCTCCCCACCTTTCCACAAGAACCGAGAGTGTGCAAGGGATAGGTCGAGCACATCGATTCATCGAAGTATAAGCGGTGTTTAAACCAATCTCTCCACGGAAATACTCAATGCCTTCCTAAGCTATTTTACAAGTGCGGGTCAAATTTAGTTTTTTCACCCACAAAGAAATGTATTCACCGATGGTGATTTGTTAAGCCGCCCGATGATTTGAGGTGTACTCTGATGTTTTAGAATGACCCTCTTATCATTTTGGCTTCCTTTCCTGCCAGGAACTCAATTTTAATCAGTAAGTTGTCTCCAAGCTTCGAGTTTTACGAGGAAAATGCTTCCCCCATGATTGGCGTGATGTATAATATGACATCTTCTTGTGGGTGAGTGTAATTTCAACCTTAAATTGCAATACAATCTAGCCGCATTTAATTTCTGGTACTTTCCCGGCGTACTTAATGTAGGAACTCTTCTCTAGTTCTCCGCCGGGTCCGGATTTCTATCCTGGCCGACGTTTCGATGTCCGACTCGTGAATCGTCATCAGGGCTGTTGAGTGTCGCTTCATGATTTGGTCTTCGTTTTATGCCGTTTTCGCTGGGTCAGGTACCTGGGGAGGGGGGAGACTAGCTTACAGAATCCTCCCCGAGGTACCTGACCTAGCGAGAATGGCATATAAGGAAGATATAATCTTGAAACAACACTAAACAGCTCCGATGACAATGCACGAGTCGGGCATCGAAACGTCTGCCAGTATGGAGAGCCTGATCCGGTGGAGAACCCGAGAAGAATGCCTAAATCAATTTAGCCTCAGTTCCTTTCAATTGGTTGGTGGCAATAATGCTTATGATGGATATTTTTAGTCCGTAAGTTTCACAGTGCCCTTTGTTGAATTTGTCTTGAGTGTCAGTCCCTTTTACGATGCACTAATGAAGGCTCATTTTTGTTGGAAATACATGTAGGTAGTTAATAGCATTTTTGGGTCTCTATACTTTTAGTCCTCTTCTCACTGTCATTGATAAGTTGCGGGCTGGCCGCCCTTACGATTCTCCGCCTGTTGCTTTTTCTCACGTTGCCCATGCCCATGGAGTAGTAATCCTGTCATTGGCAGTGATTCCTCAGTGAGATCCCGATCCTTGCTTACGAGCAGTGTGGAGTGTATTTCGTTTGGTGCACCGTCCGTCGAATGGTACGTTTTGGACCCCTGGCGCCTTTTGTTTAGAGAAGGCTTATGACGACACCGGGGTTGCTATTCACCCTTCCTCCATTCTTGTTATCATTCTCTAGCCAATCTCCACACATCTCGTTAATAGCGCAAACGACCTATTGTCAATCGCGTCCCCAGTAACCTAACAATTGGAAACATCTGATTCAGATAGACATAAGATTTCTTCTACTATTGCATCAAATAATCACGGTGCCCTACCTCCTTTGACGATTTCCTTTACCAGGCTTAGTTACTCCCGATCCCTCTTCATCCCATAAATGAAGCCTTTCTCCTTATTCTCTGTGTGCCCAACATACTCCCCCCTATCACGGCTTTTAGCACCCCATCGCATCTTACTACTAGTTCTATTCATCAACTCTGCGTCACAAGAATTTCCCCTGCAGCTCTCTTCTATCTTTAGGCTTTTCCGCTCTTCTATCATTAGCATAACACTTCGTCATTCGTCTTATTTTCTTTAAATTTCACCTTCTCCGTTCACTTGCACCCTCAAACGCCAGTATCTGATCTAATTCTATCGTTGTATTCTAATCCTTCCTCAGTGTTGTTGTTCCATAAAACGATACACTACATATTTGACTCTCAACCAACCTATTTTACACACCCTTAACTGATGTCCTAGTTACCAGTTCTCTCTTGTACGTAAACAGATTTTTCAGTGAGGCAATTTTACTGCTAATGTTGTTCGTGCCGTACTTATGGTCTGCAGAGAGCTTGGAGAAGACGTTAGCTGACCAAGTTAATAAATGGGTGTGGACATGTATGCTGAATGTGATGAGATACTTTATGATAAGGAGCCGCATCGCTTCCCTTGTTAATTTGCTTCATGTAATGTCATCATATCACAGGGACTAATTAATATTAAAATTTTCAATGCGTCTGATTGCGCCAATATTTTGCCCAATTACACTTAATTAAACATTATTATTTTATCATTCTAAAAAAGTTCAATAGCTGCTATTATTTTAAGATCTAGACTGGCAGTCTGGTAAACTTATGGGGACAAGGTTTTAGCATCAGAGTTCTAAAAGAGATTTAAGCCAGAGTGTTACTTAATTAATACCCTTTGTCTTGGACACAGAAATTGAATTGCCCTATCTTTACACATATTTATCTCTGAGTTCAAGTTTCTTTAAAATTCTCCCTTGCATTGCCATCTTTTCTAAGCATTGTATAATTTGGCAAAGGAATAAAATGGCAAAATAATAACAAAAGTTGTCGTATGTCCACTTTAATGTTTAGCTCTACAACTAGTTTCCACGCATTAATGCTGATGGAGCTAAACATTAAAGTGGACATAAAGGACAACTGTTGTTATTGTTTTATTCATTATGTTCCACAACATCTCGCCTCATACCGTTTATTTCATACGAATAAAATGGTTTCTCGAACTGAATTGTCCAGTTTAGTATTCCACGGTTACTCTAAAATCTTCAATCAGCTATGAATGAAAAATAAGGGAAAAGACCTACCGTTTCCACATGACAAAAATCGGAATAATGACAGTAACATTCTGCCATTTCCACCAATTTCACAGATAATGTTTGTTACTCAGGTTTTGAGTGGCTCAGTTGTCTGTGTATGCATTCAGCAGTCTTTGTAGAGAAACATTGCAGCTACATCTAGGGAACGTGAGCTCTGCGGCCTCTTAAAGTGACAAGTTATAAAAATCTCCAATGGCCGTAATAAATCTTATTGATTAATTAAATATTTAATATTAAAATAATTTAATAATAAAATTTATTACGGCCATTGAAGATTTTTATAACTTGTCATTGCAGCTACAGCTAAAAGTTTGTTGTCAACAAACGAAATGGTGTTGGTTGCAGCTATTTCCTCCCAGAGTCCCTCCTGGGTTAGGAACGCAAGATAAGAGATACCCTGTGAGAAACAGTGTTCATTGTATTGCCGCTATTGTAGTGGAATTTTCGGAGAAATTTGTCTTGAGAAATGGGTTTATAGCCACATGGAAATGTAAGGGGTTAAAGGAAAACTAGGCATCTAATGTTTTATTGCATCCTACCTGTGATGAATATCTCGTATTGGATGAAAGGCGTAAATGATTTCGTTGTTATCCATGCCATGAAACTAATTTTTCCGAAAGTTACCACATTTATGCGATTCCATCTTCTCCCGTCATGTATCACATACCCTTAAATTTTCACTCATGGCCTTTATATGGCCATCCATTTTTATAAATTTTTCGTGATAGCGAATTCCGTGTGTTTATCCTTCCTAGAAGATTG
This sequence comes from Pyrrhosoma nymphula, assembly GCA_963573305.1. Taxonomy (NCBI): domain Eukaryota; kingdom Metazoa; phylum Arthropoda; class Insecta; order Odonata; family Coenagrionidae; genus Pyrrhosoma; species Pyrrhosoma nymphula. The sequence goes on along the minus strand of OY754332.1, from coordinate 93,802,289 downwards.
TCCACAGACGTTTCGGAGTAGCTAAATCGCAAAACAATTCGTTTATGCCCTTCTCTCGAGTTCTTCCTCAAAAAAGTTTATATGATTACGACTTTTCGAGTTTTTTGTTTCAATCTACACAATAAAATCGTTCTACCGCGTACGCACGCAAAACCAATTATATTATTTGTCCATAAATACATTAACGTATTTTAAAAATCAGGTTGGCGTGATGGTAGGTGTTCTGTCATATCATCAACAAGGCTGGAATTCTGGCAACGGGATTTCTTCACTAGAATCTCTTTCCCCAATGTGGTGCTATAAGGAGAGCACATCAAGGGAAGAACTCTGCCTGTATTTAATGTTAGAATCTGGGGCCAGCGTTTAGCAAGGAGCAGCATATGCTCACGCAGGATTTCCCATCACCCTCCCTTCACTCCACATATACTGTTACCCTTACAAGCCCATCCATCTATCTTTTGCTAGTGAAAATGACCTCAGTTGTCGGTTGACTACCTAAATGACTTTTATTAGCATCGTTTTTAGAGTTTTGTATCAGTTGATTTCTTGTGAATGCACGTAGATTTGGAGAATATCCTCAATTTAATCGGAGCTCCTATTTGAGAACAGTATCAATTGCCCAAATTACGGATAATCCCTATTCCCACTTAATGAAAGCTTTACAAGGAGAATGTAAAATAAAAACTCAATATTTAATAACCATACCATGTATATAAGAAGGTAATCGGTCATGATTTTGACCACTTGTGCATTTCAAAGAAGGCACCTTCCTTTGCCTCACTTCTCAAAGTCTTTTAAGTATTAATAGTCCAACTAGTCCTAATTATCCTCGTAAATGGCGAAACATATCTAAACCATGATCGTTTAAGCTCCTAAATATAGTTCGAAAAGTTTTTTATTCAAGAATTATGCAAATAGGTTCAATGACAACCAAGAAGGTATGCCTATATCCTGAAAGCTAGCTGTGCGAAGGATTCAAGCTGAAATGAGGCATGAATTTCGTGTTCTTGTGCAGCTGATATTCTGTAAATGGTGTAACAGAGCGATGATGAATTGGTGGTGAGGCCACTTCAAGCTTTAAATGACCACTGCAACGTCAGCCTTGAAAAACCTTCATTATCATAGGTATTTTTATTTGAGGTATCGTTTCATTATTAAGGTGACTATCACTAATTTTTTTACTTCAGAAGACAGTACCGCTTTCTGATGATAAAATAACACGCCACCCTCAGCTTGTTTTTGCATATGCTCTTTGTGTTTTATAATATCTTTACCTTAACAGGCACATGGGGATAGAATAGTGCCTTTATTTATTTACAATAATCTGTACCACTCTCTGACGATCATGATTGCTGGAAGCAACTCCTGCATAAGAATCGCAAATGAGTGAAAATCGAATTTGAAGCGGATAATCCATTTAAACTTAGGTTAGGCAATGGCTTGGAGGCTGGAGCACTATAATTCCAACTCGAAGCCTCAGGTTTGAGTTCTAAAAGTTGTGAAAGCATCTCAGTTGAATGTTGATCCATACTTGGGTGCATAGTGAGCAGCATTTCAAATGTAATACTCCGTCATTCGGGGGGGGGCGTTAAACTGTGGACTCTTAGGCGCTTTTATTGAAAAAGTAGGCCAATGCCGACGCTGTGTTTTCCCTTCAAGTACTCTTTATTTCATTTTTTTAATTAATTGTCAATGGGATTGTAGATAATTAGCTAACAGACTATAAAATCACAACGGTTGAAAGCCCCCTCTTTCTCACTTGACTACAATACCATTCCCATCCCTGGCAGGTCCACTGAGTTAGTGACCCCGCGTCCGACAGCGTCTCGCTGCCACGCCCCCCTTGCGGGTCCCCTTCATTTCGAAGTCTTGAGTGGTCCGAGGCGCTTGGCCCTTGAACCGCGTAACAGGAAGTCTTCCGGGATGCAACAGACGCTCGAGCCTGAGGCCCAAAGCGGAAGCTCCCCGGCTTTCTCAGCAACCGGGCGTAGGTAGCCTTCTTCCATGTATGAATTCATTTATATACTTGAATTCAAATACATATACAATGCAGAGGATTTTCTTGACGCTCAAACCACGTATGAAAGCCATTAATTATTTTTTTATTATGTTTGATTGTGAATCTATATTTAAGGGAGAGGTGACTACTTTTTGGAATTTCATTTTTGTATCTAACTCCAGTGGCTTAGGATTGTCTCTGCAGCCGATAGGAAGGTAGTTTGTTCAAATTCGCACTACTTATTTATTGGAAACTAATCGATTCAAACGATTTCAGATCAGTATTTCTATGATAAAAATTTACAAGGTAATTTATGGTTAGAAGTTTGTGGGTTAAGGTAGTTGAAATTGGTATTTTTCTAATAAATTATTCTGAAACTGGGAAAAATCATTCATATTCATATTCATGAATGTTCCACTAACTCGCAATACATTCAGGAATTGAATAGTTTTTAAATTCCAAGCCAAATAATTCATCTAATTTTCTAGACAAGGCATTATTTTTTAGCGGACTTCAGTTATTATTAACTCACGGAATCCCATTAACAGAGGCCGGGTTTCAAATCCCGATGCCATTGGATATATATATTTCAATGGTTCACGCACCTCAGCTTGAGTGATATGCTCTCAGTCCTCCATCCATTAGCAATAGTATAATTCTTAGCAATAGTATAGTCTCTTAAGGACGAGCCTTAGCCGTCAGGTTTCCCTCCACCTTTCCTCCGTGGCCAAAGACTCCTACGTAAACCAAATATATTAACGCAAAGTCTTCAATAGTCGATTGCATGAACATTTTAGTTGAATCCCATGCATTCCTTTGTGCGTTTGGTTAGTTCTACCGGATGGTGGTCTCAATGAGCAATGAAATAGGGGAATTAGCAGTGATTTAATTTCACCTTATATTACAAGAAGTAAATATAATTAATTGCACTCGTGTATTTTTGTAAATAGTTCCACAAAAAAATAGCAGGACAGGCAGAGCCGTCATGCTGTAACCATATTCATTTTTATGAAATGCAAGCATTGAAATTTCTCCGATGGTGGATGAAATTTTTCCACCGATTTTTCTGCGAAGACCAATGCTTTATAGCTATTTGCAATCATTGTCCCCACAGCAGATTGTTTAATATCATTATGAGTGATGTAATAAAACATATTTTTGTATTTTATTATCTTTGGCAGTTTATTTTTTTAAATGCACGTCACATTCATGTGTTTACGCTCATTGAAACATATCACTTCATCTTGTACATACCATTTTTGTTTCATTTCGTTGATGTTATCATTTTCAACGCATGCTATTTTAATTTACCCTGTGCTGGATATATATAGCGGTGCGTGGGGTAAACGTATGTGTTATCATGCACATTTTCTTTGCACACCTCAGCATTCTTTGGTGCATTGCATCTCGAGCATGGTGAACATAAATTTTTCCAAGAGCTGTTTTAAATAAGCAACAGAGACCATGCAGAAAGTTATGTGCTCTCGTTGCGCACTACTATACTCGTTGCGCCATCCCGAGTGTGGCAGATCAATTCATTTGCGGCGATAGGCAATACGTGTTATTTGCATTACTTTGAGATACGAAGGCACGGTCGCTTATCAGGAGAGGGTGACTGGGGACGGCCGAGGGGTTTTGCCGGGTGAAAGGGAGGGCATGGAAGCCCGCCCGCCCACAAGCAAAGATTATAAGCCGTTCAACAGACCGAGCAGACATTCAATTAATACTTATGTTCCGTGCGCCACGGTTATCCGTCTCCTATCGGGCCCGAGCGATCGGGTGTTTTACGGTTCCGCGTTGCAACCGGTAGAGCGCGGGGTTATACGCAGCCCAGTGTATGTCCCGTCTTCAATCTGACTCCGTGAGGATGGTGGGGAGTAGCGGGCGACTTTGGGGGGCGGGGGGTGAGTCTGCGCACAGGCCAATATTATTCCGGGCGATTACTCACTCGGGCCGTTTTATCGGAGCCGGGCATCGTCACGATTACACTCGGGAGACGTCATAAAGTGGACGCCTCGACACAAGGGGGGGCAGCACAGTGTGGGTGCTTGGCTGCGGACTTTCGTATTCATTCGATAAGTGACTCTCCTAGAATTCCCGTGCAGCGGGATGGTTGGTAGTGTGTGCACCGTGGAACAAAATGGCGCTCCGGATTGGTGCATCCATCGATGGGTTGATGTATTAGCAACTGGATTGTGCGTTGCCAGATTGAGGAACTAGCCGTTTACGCAAATTTGTTAACCATTTTATCAATGAAATGTCCGTTAGTTTCATGCTAATCCTCTAATTTCCCTCGCGTGTTTGTTATCTTTCAAACTAGTTTTTGGATGGCTGGTTGGTTATTTGCGGATGGTACTGGTGGCATAAGCTATATTTAGGATGTACCTTAACTGCAATTGAAGGAGTGAACTGCATTTCATGATGTATTAGTTTTTTTCTAGATAAGTTTGAGATATTTTCCGAATCTTAATGATCCTGGTGTAAAATATTATTCAAGAGATAACCGCGAAACCCTCAATCTGAAAAAAATTGAAACTTTTTTAGTGCTCAAAAGGATTGCAGAATTTCTGCAGGGTCAGGAGTTGAATTTTGGAAAGTAAATGAAATGGTCGTGATAATAATTTGTAAACATGAAATCCATCGTTCAGTATTTTATAAAAAAATTCTTACTGACGAATTTTTTCATGTCATTGAGATCCATCAAGCGGAAAGTAAGAAGGGCTCATCCACGGACTCAAGGAAGCCACATTTCGGGTACGTCGGAAAGATTTGGGATAAATTACAGAAAAATGTAATCCACCAACTCAAGAAAATGCCAAGAAAAGCAGCAAGTTTTAAATTCATTGTAATATGATAGCATTATTTTGTTTTTCAATTATATCTCTATTTTTTTGTTCATTTTTTACCAATATTACTAGAGCTTAATAAATTAGACAAAATACAGTATCATGTTACCGTAAATTTCAAAACAAATTTCTAAGCAGCTCACCTTGATGGCATTAGTACAATATACCGGTGCACCGGAAGAGTTATGGAGTAGCCCACATCAAGTTTACACATGTTTTGTTTTGCAATAGTAACCATTTTCTTGCATCATAAAAAAACCTAACACAATCATGAGATATGAAATAAAATTGCAATGACAGGTTAATGAGCGATGACACTTCATCCGCTAACAATCTTTGTGTTGTTATCTTTGCATGCTGAATGTCGCAGCTATAGAGAATTTGTGGAACTTGACATCTTAAGAATCCAAAGGAGAGAATCATTTATCTACATGGCTGTTAATATTGACAGAGCAGACTGTATTCACTGTGAAAGAGGTCTTTAATTACGCGGAAATGAAAAGTGTTCACAGGAGATTTTCACCACATTCATGTACTAACCAGCATTTTTACCTCAAATAATTTCCATACACGTATGGGTATACCACAAAGCAAGGAATTGCTCCATACATCCATTCAATTTTTTCATCAATCAGACAAGAAATTCCACATTTTACACAAAAATGTCTCAGATTCAATAAAAAGGAGAAATATAAATATAATATCGCAGTGGAACCACAACAGAGTAAAATTACCTCTAATTATATATTTTGCTATGGGATCATTCTAAAAAGGTGAATTGTTAAACTGAAACAAAAAAAACATTTTCATCAATTCAATTAAAAACGGCCACGGACAAAGTGAAAGTGTGACGAAACCTACAAACGGACTGGGTTGGGTGCCGCTAAAGACTCAATGTGACACGCTGAGCTGTGGTCACTAGAATAATTACTATACATATAATGAGTTTCGGGTCAACAAGGCAGATCTTGTTTCATCATTCCATATGCAGGATAGATAGTAACAACGAAATAAGACAGAAATACAGCTAAAACGATAGGTACAAGAATTCCTTATTCTCGCGCTCCATTCGCGATTATTAGAAGAACAGAGAGATACACTATTCCACTGTAGCATGTCTCACTTTTCTTCCTTTCCCTATTTCAATCGATTTCCTTCCCTGTGCTCTTCTTTTTTATGGGTGGTGTTCGAATGTAGCACCTCCTGCCACTCGCTCTTGCGGTGGTTCGTGGGGTGGTTCGCAGATATTGGTAAACATGTCTATTCATCCTAGCATGGGATTACTTATAGAGTTATGGAGATAATGGTTTGGAATTATATGATTTGAGTCAGGTGCTGTGGAGTCTGCCGTCAATTATAATTCTCGGGTAACTTATTTTTTTCCTAGAATGCTATTATCCAAGACTTTCCGAGTTTCCCCGAGTAACCCATTTTTTCATTCTAACAGAAACAGCTGTTCGCCGGGATTAATTTGTAGTCAGGTGTTATAGCCATTGCTCAGTGAGTCAGTGTTACAGCAAGCGAGTAGCATTCAATTTGAAGCCGTCATTCATTGTCGCATACCATTCCAGCTTACGTGTCAGAGGAATCATTGCTGCCGCGGAGAATGCAAGGATTTTCTCGATGACATTTGCATTCTGTTGACTCGATACCTTGTCTATTGGTAATAAGTAATGGGAAAGGGGACACAAATAAGCAGTAAGTTATCGGCTGTCCATATCATGTTACCTATGAATAAGATGAGAGTAAACTCCAACCTCTCTCTTGTTAAGCATTTAATGCTTACAATGACGTACTTTTGAGTGCAGTCTGTGGCATGGGAAAACTATCAGTGAAAATTGCATCGTGTAAATTGGAGAACTGCAAACACTATTAACCGCGCAAAAGCATAAACGGGAGAAAAGAGAATATCCCCGCTTAGATTCCGAATCCTTGCAACTTTAACGACTTTTAACCTCAAGATTTTTCAGTGGTGGCAGCATAGAACACATGGAAGTAACCGAGTTATAACAAAGATAAGGAGATTACATAGTTGGTATGCCATTTGATGCCGTGGAAGAGAAAATGGGGCTTATTTTAATCGCTAATTTACGAGAAAATGACATTTATTCTGAAATCTAGGTCCATTGTAGATGTTGATTATTCACGATCGTATGTTCTTTTTAAAATTTGTTGGACTCTGAAGCATACCCCTTCGATAATTTCTCCATTTGGACCTTTTCCTCCAATTTCGATTGCCGATTATCTATGTAGCTCCCATAATATGAGCAACGGCTGCCATAGCAGCAGTATTAGTTACCACATAGGTGAAATCCATTTTCATTTCCAGAAATGTATCCAAATCACTTTTTTGCAGCAGGACTAAATTAGTGTATAAATACAAAAGTGATTGATGTCAACAGCTCTGGCGCAACAGAAGTATCCTCTGTGCAAATTAAGCAGCGGCAATTCAATGTATGAAATGCTCATGACGCAGCTCTTTTGCGTGCAGTGCGAAAAATTCGCAATTATTAAGCACAGTTCACTAATTCAAGCTTGAATGAATGAATCAGATTGCGCTTTAAATTTCCTCATGTAAAATGACCTCTTGGCTTATCTCCAATCATATATTTTTAAATTTAAAATCAAAGGAAGAATTTCTTTATTTTCATAAAAATACGATTATTTAATAAAGGATGAATAATTCTCGGGTTTCCAGCCGGGTAATGGCGTTAAACTGCTCCGACGTTTCAATGGCGTAGTCTACCATCGTTCCTATATTGTTTAATTTATTTGAGAATTAAATTTACTCAAGTATCTCCTAGCACTGGATTAAAGAGGATATATTAACGATAACGCGGTACTCATGCCAATAAATTAACAATCATTAATTGGTTTCATATTTTGAAGCTATGTAGACCAATGTGCAATTAAATGACAATGGAAACGAAAAGAGTGTAACCGTTTCGTTTGATTTTTCTCGCTTGATTGGTATTCCATGCGTGGGCACACCGCTTATAATTTAGCGTTTCGAGGAAAAGCCATTTCGAAGAAATGGTTTGACACAGTTTTGAAGCATCTTCATGGATAATTTGGAAACCATGTACCATGAAATGCCGATAGAGGTACTCCGTGTACCACACATGCGTTCAGTTCATTCATTGAAATGCGCGTATTTTTGGAATTTGCCCCACCGCGGACAAATAATGGTTGAAATATTGACCTAGTGAAGACTGAATGAGTAACCTACAATAAATCAGACCAGATAGAGAGTTTTAAGGAGGCATTCTTCTCTGCTAGGTGCCTTAACTGATCCATGCATTGCATTCGAGATACAGAGAAATGAAATATGAACATAGGGAATAAACTAAGTTACCAAAGGGTTATTTTTCTCCAAAGGATGAGGCTAAATTTATCGCATTTAATGGCTCCAAGTGAGATTTTTTTATTAATAAAAAAGCATAACTGTTTTAAAAATTCAATAATAAATTAGAATATTGTAAAAAATGTTCACGCACTTCAATAACTTTCTCATCAATTATTATTTGATTAAAAGGTGATTTTTTTCTAGATATCAAAAAACTAAAAGATATTACTTTCAGAAACATATTTATATAGCATGTCCTAATATTACACTGAATCTTGGACCGTATAGTCAAGCAGAGCAGAAAATTGGAAGCAATGATAATGTAGTGTAAAAGGTGAACGACGAAGTTAAAGTAGACGGAGAATTCTATCTGAGGATTAAATAATCCAATTGAAACTCCTACAAAACTTGCCTACACATCGACTGAGGTAGATAAGCATCCAATGTAGGAATTCCTCCTAATCCTCTCCGTTTTTCGTCTTTGGTTTCATATTATGCTTGGTTCCAAGAATATAATTGGGGTTAAAGAGGGACAGTTGCCGGAGCTGATTTCTCGGATATGAGCTTGGAACCCTATGATTAGAAGCCAAACTCTCAATTCACTATGCTACCACTCCATCAAACCTATCTTGGCGTCTTCTTCTTGAGCGAAACTGTACGTATCCGGATGACAATATGTTACTTCCCTTAATTTCTCTAATTTCTCGGCATCTATTTTCAATTGGTTGCAACTACTACCTATTTTCACATCGTTAAGCATGCAACATATTATTTTTTCTATTTTTTCTTCCATATAAGGTCTTCCTTACCTCATAGTTATGATCACTAGCTCAATCAATTTTAAGCAGTCATTTTCAGAATACTTCCATCCGTTTTGAATTCAGCGTCACTATCTCCTTTTTAACGCTCATCAATTACAAATGTTATCCATCCATTGCATTCTTTTCATCTTTCCCCACTGTGAAATTTTAAATCATTTATATATCTTATATCCTTTCTCTTTAGAGTCCACCTTTCTTTACCCTCGGTCCCTATTGGCTATTTTTATAATATTATATACATTCAAACACAATTATCCACGTTACTTAACATTTCCCCGAAGTTATTATTGTTTCTATAGCAACGCTTTTCAATATTCCCACACCATTTTATTACCTTCACGGTTTTAGTTTATCCACGTCTGACTTGTCTCCGAAAATTGCCGAACTTCACGGGGAAAATACCCCCTCGTTTGATGTTTAAGAATACTCAGTTACTCTTTTCTTCTCTCTACAGGTTCATGAATCATGTGCGGAAGGAGGACTACAGAAAAAACGAGCCTCTAACGGTCAATCCACCAAAGATTTTTATTCATTCATTTTTAAGTGACGAAAAATGGCCTTTTCATATGATTAAAATATACATACATATTGAAATCTGTCGTCGGCATGAACACACTAGTAATTACAGGCGCCAAGGAGTTCAAATATAACGTCTCATCCGATGGGTCAAGTTCATAACTTGGTGCCCGATTTAAGGTCGGCATTCCCCTGAAAAGTTTCCGCTGCCACCAGAATTCGAAGCCCCCTTTTTTGTGGATATCCACCACTCCAACCCGATATTATGAGGTCTTGGGTTTCATAGAGCTAGTGGTGAAAAAAGAGAATGAAGTTTACGTCTCTTTCGGATAATTGCTCTTGAGTGGAAATACGGAATTTCTTTCTTCATCTTTATGAATCGGTTCTACCATACTCTCCCTGGCACTCCATCAGGCACTATGGTAGACGCCTAGTGCAGTTGCAACTTTCGGTTTATAATTTTAGAACTATTCAAATATTTTCGAGGGGAAAAGGAATCGGGGAGTCCGGAATCAAACCACGGTCTTTCAGCTTCCTGGATAACTGCGCAGGTAACTTCGTCACCAATGATTCTCTGTTCTCAAGGTTACTTCGACATTGTAAGGCTCAAATTGGTAAGATATCATGTTGAACAGCTAACTACCTCATAGATTTCTCAGAATTTATTACGACCTTAATTTCGTAAAACTTAAACTAGTTTTTAATAAATTCTGTCAAATTTACAAAGGTTTTATTCATTCAACCGTGAGTAATTTTTTACGTTCGGCATTGCCCTGCGAGTGCCATCTAGGATACATGTTAATGGTACTCGACAGCTTTTTCCTAGAGATACTCTTGTCACTCTAGATCGTCTTTCATTTCATTTGAGTAATCTACCGGTTAGAGGTAGGTTATGATGAAAGTCAGAGAATATCCAACGAACTCTTACACGTGCCGTGCCCTTCCTACCTCTAGTATATCCTTCATCTCAGCGTAAGTCCTACCTTTCTTCATCCCGTCCATAAAACCTAATCTCGTTCTTCCCCTTCCCCACCTACCCAACATACTTCCTTCTGTCATGGCCTTCAGCAAACCATCGCCCCTTATTACCGCTTTCGCATCGCCGCATCTACCGCATCGCCGCTCATTACCGCTTCCAGCCACCTACCCTGCCTTCCCCTAATCTCATCTATAAGTTTCCTCTCCTCGCCCACCATGTCAAGCACTTCCTCATTTGTCTTCCTTTCCGTCCAACGCACCTACTCCATCCTCCTCCACACCCACATCTAGAAAGCCTTCAGCCTAATTTCGTCTTCCTTTCTCAAGGTCCACGTTTCTCCCCCATGCAACGCCACACTCCATATCAAGCTCTTCACCAGCCTCTTTTTTATATCCTTACCTAGGGTTCACCTCATAGCTACCCTCTATTATTGAACGCTTCCTTCGCTAGCGCTATTCTCCTCTTAATGTCTTTACTACTATGTCCTGTTTCTTTTAGCGTACTACCCAAGTAATTAAACTGTTCTACTTGCTCGATTTTGTGACTTACTTCTCTTATCACCAGCCTCGCTTTCTTTGTCCTAGAGAATCTAATTACATATGTTTTCTTATTATTAATCTTCACCCCGTATTTCTCGCACTGCTTTTCCAATGCATCTACTAAAGTTTGCAATCCTTTCGATGACCGACTGACCAACGCCTGGTCGTCTGCGAATCTAACCGACTTTATCCGCTGGACTCCTACTTTCATTCCCACATCTAGCTCATCCCATACCTCTCTTACCATTTCCTCAGCATAGATGTTAAAAAGCATAGGTGACAACGGGAACCCTTTCCGCATCCTGCGACCTACAACTGCCCACCCTGATTCATCCTCAGCTAACCTCACCTGAGCCCTCTGACCCATGTATAAGTTTCGGATGAGTCTCCTTTCACGCCAATCTATTCCTATTTTCCCCAATATCTGCATTAGTTTCTTTCAGTTTATTCTGTTAAACGCCTCTTCGAAATCCACAAAGCAAGCGAAAACATCCTGATTATACTATATATTTCTTTCTATTAGTGTCCTCATTACCGCAATCGCGTCTAAGGTGGCCCTGCTCTTCCTGAACCCAAATTGGTCATCGCCAATATATAAGTTTGCTCTGCTCTCCAACCTTCTACTTATAATTCTCAGTACAACTTTTGCCGCGTGCGAAATTAAACTGATTGTTCTATACTCCTCGCATTCTGACGCTTTCTTCTTCTTCGGGATAGGTATAAATACTGTTTTCACGAACTCCTCTGGCCATACTCCTTCCTCGAAGATCCTGCGAATAAGTTCGAAAAACAATTTTCTCCCCTTACTTCCTACCCTCTCTATTTCGCTGTCAAGTAACTCTGGTCCGAGGTAATCCTTATCTATTATTCCTTCATCCTCTAGATCTAGGCTAAAGGGCCTTTTCTCGCTGTCATATAGCTCTTCTACGTATTATCTCCATCCTTCTTGGATATCTTCCTGTTCGATTAATATCTTCCCTGCTTTTTCTTTGATCTTTGGTATCGTTTGACCCCTCTTACCACCCGATAACATTTTCGCCTTGGCATACAAAGCGCCCAGTTCCCCCTCCTCCTGCACCTTTTCCATTTCCTCGCACTGTCCCTTCCACCAGTTTTATTTTGCCCGATTGGTCACTCGCCGGAGTTTATTATTCAATTCCTTGTACTTCATCTTGCCTATGTCGGTGTTGACGTTCTTCCATATCCTTCTCTCCTCCATTTTCTTTATCATTTCTTCCGTTACCCACTGCTTCTTAGCCCTCTTCATTTCCACCGTTCCAATTGTTTTCTCTGCCGCTCCTGCGATGCCTGTCTTTACAATCTCCCATCTTCTCTCTATTGTTCCCATCCGCTTTTCTTCACCTTTGCTGTTTTCTACCAGCTCTTGGTATTCCCTACTTTTCAACCCTTTCAATTCATCAAGGCTCCACCTTCTTATCTTCCTACCCTTACAAAGCCTTTTGAATATAACTTCACACTTCATCATCACCAAGTTGTGATCTGAGTCCGCATCCACCCCTGGATAGCTACGCGAGTTTTTTTACACTGTTCCTAAATCTCTGCCTTACCATTATATAATCAATTTGCTATCTCCCAGTATCACCCGGCGTTATCCCTGTGTACCTACACCTGGGGTGATGTTTAAAACAAGTTTTTGTCATTACTAATTTATATCTTCTACAAAATTCATCTGCTTTTTCGCCGCGATCATTTCTTCTTCCTAGCCCAAACCCTCCCACTTCTAATCCGTGCCTCCCTTCCCCCACCACTGCATTCCAGTCACGCATCACTATCAAGTTTTCCTTTCCCGGCACTTTTCTAATTATTTATTCTACTTGCTCGTACACCTCTTCCACCTCTTCTTCCCTATGGTTGCTCGTAGACATGTACACCTGGACCAGTACGAAATTCTTTGGCCGTGCTTTTATTTCTACCACTAGTATCCTGTCGCTCACCTTTTCAATGTTTACCGCCCTCAGCCCCAATTTTGTGTTCAGAACCATGCCTACCCCACGTTGACTCTCATCTCCCCCCCTATAGATTAACCTGTAGCTATCACTCCAATAGTCCCCGCTATCCTTCCATCTCACCTCGCACAATCCCAAAGCATCTATTTTTCCTTTTTCCATTTCCTGTTGAATATTTTCAAGCTTCCCGGCCCTCATCATGGTCCTTACGTTCCAAGTTCCTATTTTTACCGCTGTTTTCCTCCTCCTCTTTCCCTTTCTCTTCTTCTTCTCCCTCCTATCCCTTGTTTCCGCGGATGATGATGCTGTGCAAGGATTTTGTGTGATGACGACCGCGGAGGCCTTGCCTCCCCCGCTGCCGGGCACGACACCCGCCTTAGTGGGCGGCGTCCCGTAGTTTCCAGAAATCAATTCTCTGTGAATGACTTTCATATTCTAGGAAGTGATAGTTGAGAGGTATTCCCACGCCACTCAACGGTATTTTTAACGTGACACCATCACGGAACTACCTTTTGTCTGGCTCCTACCCTTCGACCTACCTGGTATGGGTGGCCCTACCAGGAGCAATAGTACTTACTCCTGACAGTCCAGCTCTAGGGGTCATTGGAACGCACAAGCCCTTCCACCACGTCAAAGTCGTAGTTCAAGGAAGGGAGAACGTCTTTACTATGAAAAATTTCAGCGAACTGTTTGCCGTTCATTTCGGCAGTTAAGTAATTTCATTTTCTGAAAATCGAAATGCAATATCTTTTTGGCACGTTTTACCTCATGAAATGATTAAAATGACCGCTGCCATCGCTGATTTTTGCACAATTCTTACCTAAAAGTAGGTTTTTTAGCATGGGCTCTTAAAAGAGAGGCTCACATCACAGGGAAAAAATCATTAACGGGAAATTGCACTTTGTGTTTCAGTTGAAATATAACTTTCAATTCTAATTTGTTGCTACTGAAGTTCATGCATAATAATCTAAGCCAGCAGTAGTTAATTTTTTAGCAAACATTCTAGCGAATCAATGACTATTGCAGATGATCTAACAAATATTTTAGTATCCAAATACATAAATCTAATATCCAAAATATTTCTACTGATATTTAAATTTAATCGTCTGTTGATGTAGTTAGAGCGAGTTTTTTTCTTCAGCTATTATAGAAACTATGCTCATATTTTATTTTAAAAAATTATGGCTTTTTAATATTGTAATGTAAATATTGAAACACTAATGACGCAAAAACCTGTTTTAATGACTTAAACTCTTGGTACTTTCCTTAATACATGTACATTTGTAAATATTAATTGCTGAATCAACAACGGAGGCACAAAAAGTCTTCTAAACAGAAGTAATCTTGCCATTATGCTATTATTTGTAAGGAAAGTAATTAATTCCTTTATAACAATAATTGAGAAAACCTACTAAGTACTCACCATTTAATTTTTGAAGCTATCAATGCGTCAGAATTTCTTTTTTGCGAAGTCTATCTGGAGAACACAGGGGTTACTTATTCCGTGGAACACTGAATTTATGTTGACAAATATCTCGAAAAGAAGTGGAATGAGTGGCTGATATGTCGGCACCATTAGACAAATGAATAAATGAATTCTCTAAACGTAAGTAATGAGGCCATGTAAGAAATGAAATGAATTTTTGGGTAAATTACCCAAAAGATGTAACTGGGGCAGATAACGATTAATTTAGGAAGAATAGTAATCAATTACAAGTGAAAATTACTTTCAAAAATTGTATTTAATTAAAACAGAAAATTAATTTCAAAACTGTAATCAATTACTAGTAGTATTAATTTCATTAAATGCAATGGAAAACTCTGGGACTAGCACAACATTGAATTAAAGTGCGTTAGACTTTAAACATCATGACATTGCGGAAAAATGTCGCATGGAAAATATTTCTGGTGGAGATCCGGTTTGAGAATGCACTGAAACTGATGAAGAAGGTGACGGCCGAAATTAAAAGTTGAAAAAAAAAAATAATTTTGAATATATACTCTTCCAGCGGAAAACGATCGAAAACGTGAGTAATCGAAACGATAACTGACCAATTAGGTGCAAATTAAACATCATCCCTAAAGTAAGAAATACTTCGGAAGTAGTTTACAAATAGCACTGTAATAAGCATTGAAATTATCATTTAGTCAAATTTTATAGTAACAAGTAATACAATTACTTGTACATAGCCAAAAACTCCCATCACGGGGTAGTATGACTTGATTTAAATGCATCTTATATAGTTCAGTATCGCGTATTACTACCTTGAGCAATTGTGGAATAAAACAAACTATTTATCTTCATCTTCTTAAGGTAGTTAGACTGGGATATCATTTCACATAAAATTCAGTGAATTTGCTCTCATTATAAAGAAAAATATATCATATTTTCAAGCACAAAATATCAGCAACTCAACGCATTACTTTTCAAGATATATGCCAAAAATATAAATGCCGTTCTCCATGAGGTATGGCACGGCTGTGAACTCTAGAGAAACAATTAAAGTAATGTGGAATTTTTGACATATAGATCGTGTCAGAAATTTAACGATATTTATCAGTTATTTTTAAGAAGTTAATGACTTACCGTATTAATTTTTTATCTCAAAATAAAAATTCGATCGCAAAGGCATTATTAGCGTACGATGTGAAAAAACGGCTCAATTAAAGAAGTTAACATGTTCACCTGGCTTATTAATGAGAAGTTTAGTCAAATAAAAAAAACGTTTCATTAATATTACTATATTTACTTCATTTTAATTACAATTGCCAGACTAAATTAAAATTCGTGTATGGTATTTATTATAACCAGGGAGAAATCTCGCTCAAACTACCTTAGACCAGAGCCCTATGGATTGCCATTTTTTAACAACTAGGTGAGGGAGCAGTGTTGAGAATGCCATTCAGATGACTCTGACTTTAACCAACTACACTTAGGTCTTCTTTTGCCGTAAACTCTTGCCGCCGTTTGTTGGCATCGCTGTCTTCGAAGGAGTAGGGCAAGTTAGTTACGTCCGTGAGGGCGCGCGCTTTTTCTCGTTCATGTGTCCAGGTGGTGGCCGTCGATGAGGCCGACTTCATATCTGGAACGTCCCCGGAGGAGAGAGGGGGGAAGGAGGAGTGAGGGGAGGTGGGGGCGGAGGGGAAAGGGTCGTAGGGTTGTGGAGGGGGGCCTTGGAAGGGTTCAAGGAGCGGGGGGGAGAAAGGCTCTTCTGCCCTCCCCCCTCCACTCCCCGCATCGCCCCGTGTATCCAGACCAACACCCACCATTGTCTCGGGCTGCTCCATGTCACATCCTCTTCCTACTGGGGGCCCCGGAGCTTTTCCTACTCGCTCACCCCCCACCCTACACCCTCCCACACTTCCTCACCCCCCGCCCCACTCCCCTGCCCATCGCCCCGCGAGAAGATGCGACCTCACCCCATCCCCCGAGGGGCTAGGCCATTGTTCACGGGCACCATGCATCAATTCAAAGCCTACCCCACCTACGCAAAGGGGATTTCTTCAGCCCGGGTCTCCACCTCCACCGCCCCCACCCCGACCCGCTGCCCCCGGGCCCGACGCCGAGGCCCCCGACCCCCACAACCACCCACCCCCCCACAAGCCCAAGCCCCTCCAATGCCTAGCTACCAGCTTCCCATTCCCTCCTCTTACCTTTCCGTACGGAGGTGCTCTCGCATGAGCGGCTGGCTCTTGCGCCTTTGCACCCTCCCCCTCCACTCAACCCCCGAGCGGCCACAATCAATCCGCCGCCGAGTCCTTTATCTCCCGCCGCATCACCCGACCGGGTCCGCTCACCGGCCGTGGTGCGGCCGTCCCGCTCCCTACGGGAAGATGCGTGAAATTTCCCATCGCGTGTCCTTGCCTCCTTGTAGTCCCCCATTCATCGTGCACGGCTCTCCCCTGGCCATCTCCACGCCGTGATTCGTGTGGCTGGCTGGCAATCATATCGCACCGCTGCTGGCGAGAGTGTGGACGTCATGACACGAAAACCATTGCCTAAGCGGTAGTCAAACCCACGACCTTTACGCTATCCGGCATGTTCGTGCGGTCCCCTCCAGTCTTACCCAGACAGATAGAGGCTTGCCGTGATCATTCTCGCACAAAGAGTCCCCAAGGCATCCCATAACATCAACGCGAAAGGTTAATGATGTGTTGTGAGGAAACGGGTGATGACTAGTATAATCATTTACATTGAGTGAATGATCAACGATAAATAAACTAATTATTAAAACAGTATGTGCACTAATAAATGGCTACAATGTAAAACGGCTCGTTCAACAATAAGTCTTAAATCATCAAGTCAATAAGTTTTTTTTATTTTTCGTGAGTAAATTGGTGACGACAGTTGTGACTGTTAGCAGAGAGTAAATATAAACCTATATGGATCTTCAAATCAGTATTTTTACAGGTATTCAATGCAGTATTTGTACAGGCCACTACGTCTCCTTCAATTCGGTTAAAAATTAAAAATAACTGTCTTCACGTGGGTGATTTTGTGAACGTTATGACACGAGAACCATTGCCTAAGTGGAACTCAAAATCACGACGTTCACGTTACCCGATATGATCCTGTGCTCCTTACAAGTTTTACCCCTACTTAGAACTCTTGAACCGAGTGAACAGTGCATTTCATAAAATTAAACCCAATAGATTTTTGATTGATTATTAATATAGATGTGACGACTGGTGCACTTGCTTGAATGGTGTGAAAAAAAAACAAATAACATGCAAACCCTTATTCTAGAACTGATGAATAGCTGCAGTACGATGTATACATTCAAACTTTTGGCTTTCGATCACAAGGGCCGTTTTAACCTGGTGAGAAAAATAATTGATAAAACATGGACCAACTGTGAATGCAACTAAATTTTAACCGCTTAGAGCTGCAAGTGCTTTCGGCTACCTATAATCCGAACCAGTTGTAAGTATAATGTAAAATTATATTTTTTGGTGTTGTCTACAGCTATGGTCATTTTACCCAACATAAAGCCCTTTCCTTTATTCTAATGGATGAAAGATTATTTAAAGGACACTTTGCGAGTTAATGGAACTATATAAAATAACATGTTACCTTAGAAATCAAATCTAATTAACACTATCAGACAATAAATTAGTTTATTTAAGTAGAAATCCTTAAAAGTGCCCAGCATCCTGAGAGTTACTGCACAAGTGGATTCTTAGGTCTCCGATAATGTTCAGACTTTGACATAGTATCAAATGTGTCACCGTTAAACCAATCGTTAAACTCTTTATCTAAAACCAGTAGTAGTATAAAAAAAACTCTCTTCATTTCCGCCTCACATTAGTTTTTCTTAGGACTTTTCATTCATGGCAAACTTCCATGAAATAAATATAAAACAACCACTGGTATAAAAGGCGGAGATTTATATCAGAAATAAAAAATCAGTAATATACGTGGTATGAAGTGCCTGAATTCACAATATGTGAATGAGAAACAATTGGGTAATTTAAGTTCAGAGTTGGCGAGTACGGAGAGGAGAATTGGTTACTTATGATTAGATAATATTCCATACAAAAGCTTATTGCAAACAGTGAAAGGAGAAATAGATGGGAAGAATTACTGAGGAAGACCGATAGTGGAATACATCTTAAAAATTATGAAGGACATCAAAGTGAAAACTTTCTATGAATGAAGCGGGTTGTCTAATAGAAGAGTGTAGTGGAGAGCTGCAGCAAACCAATCTTTGCTGATGACCGCTGAAGATAATGGTGAATAAGTATCCCTCCCTAACAAATTTGCACGGGTTATTTGGAAAGGTTCAGTTATTTTGTTTGCAGAAACCGCATCAATTGATAATGCATACCGAAGTTACCGACGAGATGGCTTACTTTGGGCAACAAATAATACGGTAGCATTCATTCTGGTTGGAGACACCTGCACTAGAAAACCGTTACGGTAATTGAATAGTCTATAATGTATCATGGTTGGGTGGTAATATATTACAACTGGACATTATTAATCTGTGACATTGAAATAAATAGTCCGTGATTAAAAATTAAGATTTAAGACCTGGATCTTTACGACCTGTGTCAAAGGAATCATTTTGTCACGCGGGCTATTACGACGGGAAAATGAGCCCCCAGCTTGATTTTCCCATATACCTACCCTATTTCCACGCCGTTGAAGCAGCCCTTTCAAAAGGGTTGTGTTATCGCCTTAATATGTCACATATTTGCCTCGGCTTTGTTGTTGCTAGGTATTTCTGCTAACCAAAAAGGGCACCCGAAAGACCTCTCTCGACCATTCCCTCTGGAGGCTACCTGGACCACCGTTTCGCGGCTACCCTCAACTTCTCGAGTCTCCCGTCCATTTCAAACTCTTTGTCCGCCCCTAATCGCACGTAGCTGTGAAGTTTGCACTTGCTGTTATTATAGGATTCGATTATTGTACCATCACAATAGGTAAAATCTTAATGGTGGGAAAGTTACCGCCAGGGAAAATGAAGTCCCTCAGTGGTCTGGGACTTGTTATTGCCTTCGCACCCTTTTGTCGCCTCCTTTGGCACGCCAATGGTTTGTTTGTTCACACCTCATCCGATGTGCCACCCACGGTCTCGCCAGCTCTCCACATCCCGGTTCCTGACGTAAGGTCCTCGCAAAACTATGGGCTTCTAACCACATAATAGGGCATAAACGTCCGGCGTGGCGTTAAAGCATCCTTTTGAGTTTTCCGAGCAGCGATACACGTGGAGCAAATTAGTGACCTTCTATCCTTTAGAGCACCAAATCTATAATACACGGATTAGTAAACTTATACTCGTACATGGTCATCATTAGATAAATAATTATCAAAATCAATGGTGAATAAAATGAAACGCAATTTCATTTGTCATCATTAGCAGTAATAAATCCGAAGTTTGGTTTGCCGCAGCTCTCCACTCTATTCCTTTTTCAACTCATTGATTGGTTATTTGGGCAGGCGACCACCCACTGAGGTTAACTGCGTCGTTGAGCTTGAGGATATGTGGATAGGGTTATTTGAGGACTGCTTCGTGAGAAAGAGAGGCATGAAACCCGGTGTCACTCCCCTACTCTGAAAGAAAGCCGCCAAAGGGGTCCACAGTGCACTCCAAATAACACCCTGCCTGTATAACGGATTGGGATTTCAATGTAAATTTTCCACCAGTGCTTCTGGAATTATTACCGAGTCTAGGGGATGGCCCAGCCTAGGAGCTAGAATTAGAGAATTAGAGTAGATGGACGAAGTGAAACTCATATCACGTAATTAAACCATATAAACCTAATGTTCCATTATCTGAAAAACGTATAAATGACATTAAATGCAGTCACGCGCACGGGTGCAAATATATAAACCAAAGGAATGACATTCGTCATGAAAAAATCATTTGACTTGACCGGGACGCAAACCCGGATCTCCCAAACTCTGTGGTTTAGTGGTGTAATTGGCTAACACACCTAACCGTCAGATCCGGGAAATCCGGATTCGAATTCTGATCAAGTGTCAACTCAAATGATTTTTTCATGGCAAATGTCATCCCCTTGGTGTATACATTAAAAGCTAGTTCATAATACCAAGAAAAGAGCCTAGCATAATCGGAGCCTCCATTGATGCATTAGCTCGATAACTAAACTGGTACATACCTGCGCAGAGTATTGTTATTTGATGAAAATTGCAAATGAAGGTTGCTAGATAAATGAATATGATTGATCTAAATCTCCTCGTTTCGGCTGGGATCAAATGTCTAAGAAGAGTGGAATAAGTTATGAGATCAGTAATACTAGTACGCATCACTGTGATTATTATTTGTGATAGCCAGTATGCTGATTCTTTACAATTTATTTTGTTGATAGCCGCAGTGAATCCTGATGTGTTTGGAATAGAAATACGTACTTATTTAAGAAATTATTTTGGTTTTGCAAATTCAGTGAAACGTAATGATATCTTCTTGATGTCTTGATGTATGGTGATGATGTCTTCTTGCGTAAAAGGATGGAAGTAGAAGGAAGAAAAAATTATAATTTCGCTGTAGCTTAGAAAATATGTAACATGTTGTTAACGCTACAAGTGCCATAGCGATAAATTTGATCTTTTTGGAAATAACATCCTCTCCCACTCTCGTATTGAGATGAAATATTTTGTAATTTCTCTACTTATAGTGACTTTTAGTTGCACGCATCTACAGAGTTCCTTTTGACGATAGGTAAAATTATTTACCCAAATACCTAAAAGCGTTGCTGCGGTCATTATGACCACATCTTTATTTGCCATGTAAATACAATTTATTTTTTAATTAGATAGTATTTACTTGGATTTATGATATATTCATTGTGATTGCTTAAATTTGTTTGCTTTTTATTTTTCATCATTTGCTTTTTATTTGATAATGTCTGCTATCATAAAATGTATTACAGCATTTTTATAGACTCTCATTCTTGGGTGAAGAAGAATAATTTTACCGGACATACTTTTCCATATCACAATAGAATATTAGTCTCTAGTATAAATTGATCATCAAGTAGTACTCGTTGTCTATTGTTGAGGCACATATCAAATGTTTGCTTTCTCCTAACTCCAAAGGCATGAGCTTGAATCTCAAAGATCAAATTACCACAGCTCTTAGCCCAAGCTTAAAGATATTTTGCGATTACACCCCTCTCAAATGTTTGTTTTCACCGTGTCCGACGCATTCATATCGCCCGTCGCCCTTCAACTCACTCCCCGAGTCCGTTGATCAGACTCGCCGATCGCTCGCCCACTCTACAATGTGCGCGCGCATGTTATGTACTTCCATATTCATCGGGATCGCGTCACGAGTGGAAAGTCGGGTTTCCGCCTTTGTAGGTTTGACCCGCAGCATCCGGGTCTCGATATTAGCCTCCGAAGTTATGATTCTCCGGGTCAAGAGTTGACTCCCAAAGGGCCGGCCATTCCGTGAAGATCTGGGTTTTTTTGTAAAATTTGTTGTGAAACGTTATGGAGAGCCACTCGCCGTCGTTTATTAACCTGAAAATACGGTGAATATTCTGTCACTGCATTCACCGTCTCCTCTAAATGTTTTCACAAACATTCATGTGTGTGTGGGAATGTGAATATGTTCCATCTTGTTCTCCCTACGTTAATTTTTTGTGGCCGTTAAGTACGATTTGGTAGTCTTGGTATTGCTTTGTTTGATTTCAGTTTGTGTAAGTTACAAGTGCACTTTAAATTGGCAATATTGTTGTATGTGTACCACTTTCTTTGAAACAAAATAAAATAAAAATATTGAAAAATATATATGCACATAGACATATTTCCATTAGGTACGCTCCTAGAGATCTGAATATCCTAATCTTCTTCGATAGTCTAAATCCTCGGACGGGCGTTATAAGAACACTGCTTTTGCATTTGTATTCCATTCAGGTTATACGGAAGTACCAGCACCCGTATTCTTGGCAACATGAGCGTCAAATCAGCAGATCTCCTGTCAGCCCAGAAAAATGTCGACCCACTCTCCAAATTACCTTACTCGCTATTTCGACTGCAACCTACGTCACAGGAAAATTAGTGATGATTGAAAAAATAATTTAAAAAGTAGCCGCAAAAAAAAGAGGAGAGCGATATAGTTTAATTTTATTTCTGAATTGAAGTCTCGGGTACGCATCCTGATATTGACGGAGATTGTACTGGTAAAAACTTGGTCTGTATTGAGTAACCCGCAGAAAATGAGAGTAGAAAAATTTCGTTCCCCCATGGCTGACATCGGGTATTTCTCCTCGGAGCCTTCAACGCCTGAAGTTCTGCACAATAGCTGCTGCTGTGGAGACTTCAATGGGCGCGTGGAATACTGTATTCGGACCCCTCTCAGAGTAACACTATCGCTTGGCCACCAAAGTGGTGAATGGTTTACATAAAGAGTTATAACTGGTTTATTTTCCGCTTTTTTGTCATAAGTGCGCATCCATCAGTCGGTGATTAAGTGAGCACTATTGGTCTACAGAAACTATTTATTGCCTAGGCTATAAACTATTTTGGTTTATAACCGTTCGGAAAATGGCATTTTAAACATCTTTTTTTGGAAGGATAACTCCCTAATTTCATTTGCATTAAATAAATAACCGAATCATGTGAGAGTCCACAAGATATTTTTGAAGTTTTCGGAAAATACATTGGCATGGAGCCTCCTTGAAAGATTTAATATTTTCTTAAGGAAAAAGATTTCTATTTTCATTTTACCCACCAGTTAAAAATGCTTAAGTTAGTAAAAAAATTCTAAAAAATCTTAAATAAAAGCTATGGGTATATTTTTCATATTTGATTGAAAATACTCACGAAAAAAGAGCAATATAGTAATAGCCCAAACTCAGGTTCTCCTATGTTCAACACTCCCAATAATGCTCCACGCTAGATTATTTAATTTTGTCTAAACTTATTTGCAATACGTTCAGTAGATTAGCTCTTTTGTAACTTAGTGGAATTTCATGTTCACAATGACTTAATAGCGACAGATGTTTAAGTACCACAGCATGGGATACACTAACCATCAGGGATTCGATGAAGGATCGATCATCACCGTCACGTTGTCTTCATCTGATGACAACGATGACGATGCCCGTGTCGTCAGCTGCTTTCAATCTAAGCAGCGCTTTGTTTTTGTAGCATATGAATAAATTTTATTACAACAAAATCTCCTGGCGCTTGGACGATTTTGGGACATGGGCAACAGAACTTTTAAAGTCCTTCGAAACGGCGGAGGATGATTGTTTAGTGTGCAGGGTCAGACAGTCCTCATAACTGCTGCCAACACAAGCACATCGAGAAGTTGGATGACTCACCACTCTCTACCGTCCCATTTCGACTCGTTTCACAATGAGACCTCATGATTCTAGTATAAAGACATATTGATGGTTGAATTTAGCCACAAGTCTATCAACCTTGCGTATGTGTTCCATGAGGTTTTTAAAGAAGTAGGTCTGTGCCAGGAACTTTTGCGGGAGCCCTAATGTAAATTTTGGTTGGAATTAAATACACACATACATACCTATCCCGCCATTCTCTTTCGGTTTAGACAACGTCAAAGAACATAATTATTACTGTTAGGTATAGAATACTGACAGTATATTTTTTTATACTGTCCCCCGTAATGCCTTTTCCTTGCATTTCTCTTTCGCTTCTCTTAAACTCGTGCATTGCTCTAAAAACGCTCTCGTATTCTTAAGACTCCTAATATTCCACCTACTCAAAGTATCTTCCATCACATTCTCCCATAACTTTTGTGGTATATTCTTTCCTCTCACACCACTCTGTTACCATATGTTTTGTAACTCGACTCTCGTCCATTCTCTCAAAACGATCAATCCAACGAACTACACTCCTTTCATACATGTCCAATATAGGAGCATACAACTCTGACGAATTAAAAATCTATTTCTGAATCTAAATATTGAAGCATCCAAACTCTAAGTACCATCCAAATTCAATCTAAATACTGGGAGGATCTCATTTTGAGGAATTTAATATCCTCTTTGTTTGCCCAAAACTTCCTCGGAAATTTTCTGAGGCGTTCTCGATAAATAACCGACTCCACTTCCCGATTGCTTTGCGAATAGTTCCACCTTTCACCCTCCTCCTGGCCCATCCTTCCTCCCCCTTTCTCCCATTGAGAAGGCATGGAGAGTGAGGGGGGAGAGTGAGGAGAAGGAGGGGGAGGGATTGGTAGGAGTGGGAGGGGGGGGTGATGGAAATGGGAGGGAAAACAATTTGCTCTTCTCCGGGACAATGGCAAAGCAAAGGATCCATGGCGTGACGGCTCGACGCTCCGACTACCTCCCCTCTCTATCTCCCCACCCCTACCCACCCCACCCCCCTCCGCATGATAACAGTGATTTAAGGCGGTGGTGGGGGGGGGCGGTCTTAGGTGCTCGCCCAAGTGGGGAGGGGTTTGGGTGAGCCCAACTGCACTTGGTAGGGGTAAAAAGGGGAAGGAGGCGTGCGTGGGAGGGGATGGAACGGGGCTTCCAACTGCCACGGGGAGGACAGCATGTAAAAAGACAGAGAGAAATTAGGGTCAACTAATTGTATCCGCCGACCGTTTACTTTATCGCCTGCGTGACAGCCAAGTCGGTAAGGCTTTCGGCTAAAAGTATAGAAATCAGGGACGCAATCACGGTTCTCTATATTGCGGCCTCTCGCGTTGTCGTTGTTTTTCATTTGCGCTCAAGAGATCTAAAACGAGACCATCACTCTTTCAGTTTCGTCAGGTTGTTCATATCACTAATATTGATTGATTGTGTTCTTAGGAGAGCAACTTTGAGCATTACTATTTTAGAGCGGCTTGAGTCGTAGCTAAAAATAATGACAACTCTAAAGAAAGAACCGTGATACCCACCCCATGCATTGCATTGTGGAACTGTTTACAGAGACGGTCTACAAGTGAGCACTTACTCAATTCTTTAATTTTATCCAACCTATGTTTCGAAAGTTTAACTAATTATGTTGGTAATATGGTGGCAGTTTAACTGCCGAAACCTGTCTTGGGGAAAATGAATCAAAAGTTGAATTTTAGAAATTGCTTTCTGGAAGATATTCTCTTAATTTTTGATCGGTAGAAATAGATTATTTATTTTTAGGGATCCGACCAGCAACTTAAATCATTTTTTCGTTCGTAAGATTAAGTGGTTTGGTTGGTAAGGAATTAATTACACAGGGATTGGAGGGAGGGTGGATAGAAAGCCGGCTCAGCATTTGCCTGCTCTTCACGAAAGGCACAGCAGGGTCAAAATTTTGTCACGTGCATACCATCCAACTGAAGGAGCGTTACCCTGTAAGTCCTTTCCCTTTGGCACCCACGTAGCAATCGGGTCTCCATTAAAAATCGCCGCCATTGTCGCCACTGCCATCCTTCACTAATATGAAATTCAATAGCACATATTCTCCAAACTTTATCAACAAACTAGGATAAAGGTGCTTACTTACACATTCCATAAATGACGCATCGTCGCTGCTACCTTTTTAGGAGAGATATTGTCAGAGTGTTGCTCCTCGTAGCAATCCTCTTTCTGCAGCGACGTAGTTAGCGAGGCATGCAGAGTTATGCTCTGTATTAGAGTTGTCTTCAATCCTTTCTTTATATCCCTTTTTAGGGACTTTCACCAATTACATCCTATTCGAAAATTATTCTCGATTGGGATGAATTCTTCATCTGATTTCCCCACAACAAAATGGTAACAAATAAAAAAAACCGTTCTCTAACGGCGCAAATGTCCTCAGATATTAGTCAACTCTCCGATATAGCCTAATGAGCAAACACATTTTGGAACCGGTCCCAAGTTGGCATACGAAGTTTGATCAAATAATACAGAATATGTTCATTTTTCTCAAAAAATCTGTATTTACCTATTTCTCAATATAAAATGTTTCCCATTTAAAGTAGCTCCCATCAGATATGTAAGACACTTGTGCCAACATTTGTTCCCATGTTTGAAGAGCGTTTGTAACGAAATTTCTACGATGGCGTTTAGCTCCAACTTTAGGTCTTTATCTACTCAAATTCTACAAAACGTCGTACGTCAGTTTTTTTTTATCTTTGAGAATATGAAAAAGCCTCATGGAGCCATGTCCGGCGAATACAGATGCTGAGGTATCATAACTGTGTGCTATTTTGCCAACCAGTAAGAATTAAAGTGTGAGCAGGTGCATCATCGTAGCGCAATTGCATTTTCTTCGCCACAAATCCGGGCGTTTACATCGAAATTACTTCACGCAAGCGAAGTAGAACTTCCAGACAGAAACCCTTAGGCCCTTTGCACGCGGTGACATTTTTGGTGCCTGAGCTGACACGGGAAGTAGCGAGCGGTAATTTTTCCTCGCAAACGACCAAATCTCATGCCTCCTGCTGGAATGTGATGGAATTGCTTGAAATTTTCTTGCTCTGACGAGGATTAAAACCCCTTCAACTTTTGTGGCAATCTGAAGGCAAAATTGTGCGCATTTACGCCTTCATTTGTTGTTGAATAGGGAAATAAAATTGTTTGAAGAGGAAGATTTTGACATGGAAGTGTTGAACATTGATCCAACTTTTCAGCAAGCATTAAACTCATGTTTATTTTTAAGTGTTTTTATTTATTCTCCTGGATAATTATGCAAATATACATATAATACGAGTTTATTTCCCATTACAAAGCAGAGTTACATTGACAAAACGTACGTAAGTTACGTATGTACGTGAAACGTTACAATGACGATGATCAATTAATTCTGGTCAAATAAATAATCAATAGCTTGCTCACACCAATTATCTCCTAAGCAATCTGAACGGCATCTACTTCTTATTCACAGCAGTCAACCGCACTAAATTGTTTCCACGACTTCGTCCCTGCCTGTGGCTTCGTGTGTACACAGCGATGAAATATGTCTCCCCATCAGTTGCTGTCATTCCATCCGACATGGTCGAGAGCAAGATCGCTGTCCAACATTTGCACAATAAATGCTCCCGTGTGTACAGAGCTTTAATGACGGTTAAGACCTGGTGGAAAAATTTATGGTACACAATGCCGTTGAAATCGAAGAAAATAGCACAAACTCCGCGTATTTTTTTTAATCCAGCGTCGAGCGTACAATGCGGAGGGTTGGCAGCGCCGTTCCGGTGCGTGGGCGGTCGTAGAAGAGATGACGGAGGGGGGTGCCAGCGTAAGATTCCCTCATTCCACGAGAGAGAAGTGGGTCCATTCATCCATTCGGAGGAGGAGGCGGCGCAGCGATTCCATTCGGGGTCGTCTCCCAGCTCTTTGTTCCCTCTCCTGCTTGCCTCCCTCCTCGTTCCCCCCTCTCCTCCTCCTCCCCCTCCCCTTCTCACCCCTTCCACCCCCACGCCGCCACCACTAAAGTTGATTCAGCCGCCCCAAAAAACCCCACCATCCGATCATATTTATGCGTCCGACTCGGCCCACCTCGAAAAGTCGTCGGTGTGAGAATGAGATGGCACTCTCCGTATGCACACCGGAAGTGGCGAGCGAGAGATAAGCGGCGTCCCTTCATTCAACACTCGTTGGAATGCCCATCCTCACTCGGTTGTCACGTTGGAGGGCACTTCCAAGTGGAGTACTCCGTCCTACGGATGGGACTTGAATCTATGGTTCCTTTGTACCACGTGGATGGCACTTCAATTGCAGTACCCCATCCTTCAGGTGGGATGCTAAACTGCGATCCGCTCAGTGTCATTCGGTAGGCTTTTGCCGACGCCAGGTTTCTCTCCAACACTCTTCAAGTAACGCTCCCCTTTTCAACCTCGTGGTTAAGGTGGCTGGAGTGGTAATCGTGGGTCACTGAGTGCACATTGCATTTATT
Organism: Pyrrhosoma nymphula; assembly: GCA_963573305.1. Classification (NCBI taxonomy): domain Eukaryota; kingdom Metazoa; phylum Arthropoda; class Insecta; order Odonata; family Coenagrionidae; genus Pyrrhosoma; species Pyrrhosoma nymphula. The sequence goes on along the minus strand of OY754332.1, from coordinate 93,773,969 downwards.
TTTAAGGAAGTCCAAAGAAATATTTGGACCACATTTCGCTTTGGGGCATCTGTTAATGCGTTGGAGCTCACGAAACAGGCAGTAATTGAAATGATACAAGAATTATATTTCTAGTATTTTCCTTAATTAAATAATGTTTTTACTGAAATTTTCGGCAACTTACTTGAAATTCGGACGAAATTGTATTTGAATATGCTCTATTTTAATATTGGACTTGATGTAACACCTTGATATTTGTTAGCAACAATCTTAATATTAAGAAATGTATTATTTCGCGTTTAGAAGAAAATCTGGGCAAATGTAATCTATTTATTACGAAATGTATGTCATGTGCTATAAGGCTAAGTGTTAAAGCAGCATTGAGTTGCCAAAAAACAAAATAGGCAAGATGCAATTTCTTAACTTTTATTTATAGATATTACTAATGAAAATATGTATGCAAATGTTCAAGTGAATTTGCACGTAAACAAAAATAGCTCTGACTTCCTTACGAGCTTTTGCGATGGGACGCCTGTATGACACCCTTATGTATAGGGTTAGGATGGTAGCTTGAGCACCAGCTTCTCATCCCGAGGGTCCAGATTTGAACCCTGGCAATGATAGAGACTTCTCAGGGGAATTCCAATACCTTCTTGGCTACAATGTGGAGAGCCTTTCAGGTTCACTACTCCGTCCGTCGGATGGGACGTTATAATGTGAACCCCTCGGCGTCTTTCGTTGGAAGAAGGCTAATGCCCCCGCCAAATTTCTCTCCACCCTTCCTCCATTACCAAATAACTCTTTTATGATCAATCTAACTCTGTCCTCAAGGGCGCAAATGACCTCAGTTGTCGGTCCAATCCCCCAAACAACCAGCCATCCAATCGAAAACAGTCTCATTAACTTCTTGATGGAATAATTTTAACGTATTTGAGCACTAAATGTATGAAGTCCATTACGGATTTTTCGATTATTTAGAATAATAATGGTTATTAGACGATTTATTTTTTTTCTTATTGACTACATTTTGAAGGAAATGAAAGTTAATTACTTTTTACTAATATGATTAAGAAATTAAGGACATTTTATTGGTTGGTGGGTTGGTTATTTGAAGAGGCGATCGATAGATGAGGTTATTTGTGCACTTGTACGATAAGGAGACATGATGGTAAAGATAGAATTTGTAGAATGGGTAAAGTTTGAAAGAAACTTATCAGCTTTATCATAACGTCAAGTTACCCAGGGGCCTTCAGTTCATGCCCCATCCGGAGGACGTACTTCTACAGTTGTAATGATCTCCATATTCTTGTTGCACTTATACCACATCGCGGACCAGGGGTGGGATCACGGTCTCTTCTTTCGAGTCGTCATTATCGTAATCCAAAGCGCACACGGTTGTTTGTCGTCTCCCCAAATAACCAACCAGCCAACTAACTCATCCTCGACTCATTTGGACCTATGATTGGTGGTGCTGGTGTGTGGGCCACGAACCACGAGTGATTCCTGGTGGCGTCCTCGCTCTGAGATGGGGAGTTCAAAGGAAAAATATTGAATGACCATTTTGATGACAAGAAGCAGCATTGACGAGGCGAGATAGTGGGTAAAAAATCATCATTCAGTGTATACTGATTGATGTGAGTGATTATTGAGGCCACCACTCTGTGGAATAACATTGCAAAATTAAGGGAGACTTCAAAAAAATCCTCATTTCTTTGTTGAGAGCATTATTATAACCAATGTAGTTATTGAGTGCCGGTCTTTTGAAAATCTAGTCGCAAGCAAAATAATCCTTGCCATGTTTCATACTTTTTAAAAACTATTTTATTAAACCATTATCTTGGTGCCATTTCTAGCGGCTTTATTTGGTATTGATGCAATAGGATAATTGTTTAGGCTTCATTATTTTTTTGTCTTTTTTCCTTTCCCTTTGCTGTATATTCATTTTTAATCAGTTTTTTCCTTGGCTTAAAATTTTAATTGCTAATTTGTTCTTTCTGTTGTTATGACTATTTGTAAATATATAAGTGCTGTTTCTGTTTGATTGTTTGCTTTTTACCAAATAGTGTGTTTTTATACTGCTTTGTAAATTAAATAGGAATGATTCATGTAAATTCTAATTAAGTCAAAGATAATTAAGTTTATCTAGGAGTATTACTCAAATGAACGGACATTAGTGTTTAGTTACACACACGGTTTGTTGTGTGTTTTACCTTTAGCCCCGATGAGCTAAATAAATGTTACGAAATATCAGCGAAGATTGCTTGAGTTGTTTTTTTTGCTAATGCACATACACTACATTAATTAACTAAAGGAAAAACGTTTGCAATTCCACAGAATATATTTTACGGTTTCAACTAAATTCGCTATGCGGTACTATCTTCAGGAAACATTTTTCTTATTATTCATCATGTGTTCGCACATACTATTAAATATGTTTTTACCGTCTCAACTAGCTTCATTACATCGTCGCAGCCACAGTTAACAAAAAGGTTTTTTTTTCTGAGAATTCTACAGTGCAGCAAAACTAATTAAACCATTAGAAATATACCTATTCTGTTATAATCGCTGTTTTATTTGAAGTCTCTATTAATTATGCCTAATGATAGGGTGGTTTTCTAAATTATCTACCTTGATATTATCATTTGCGGGTTGTAAATAATTGCTCACAGACATAAAAATTTATTTGACACCAGAAATTATCCAATGACCCCATGTAATACTTAATGTGACCCCGCATCGAGTCAAAAATGCAGTTTCATCTTCACCCTTTGGCTTTTGCCGAACGTTAGCTCTTTTATAGCCCATTTCAACGTAACGTTTCTTCTGAATACATCCTCCATACAATTGTATTTCCTTATCCCAGTTTCCACAGCCAATTTTCCAAAGCATCATAGCAATTACGTGGATCAAGATGTACTTCGCTCGCTATTGCTTGGCTAGGTGGTAGGATAAAAGTGGAGAAAATCAAAAGAGTTTGAAGATGTAATTTCCGCCGGGTACCTTGCGTAGAGAGGGACATCAATATTTTTTTCTTCGCTCCTTACCCTTCCATATGATTCCGCAAATAGTTCTCCTCCCAGTAAGTACTGCTTCTCCTGAGAAAAAGACTAGTTATAACCGTACGGTTAGCCACTGAGCGGCGGCCAGTTTATCAAAAAAAAAAAATAATTACGAAATTCTGGCTGCGAAGGCTTCCGCGGTGTTTTCTAACTTTGTGCAGTTAAGGATTTAGTGTTCTTCTGTGTCCGCTATTTATTAGAAATGCCAGCTGCATGCCTGGCCCAGAAAACATCTTAAAGTTGAAATTTCAGGCCCATTTCGCCCTAAAGAGGGTGCGAAACGGTCATCATCAATGGATAACGAACGCAGAAGAGAACCGGAAGCCCTAACGGCAATCACACGACGTGCGTCGTGTCCAAAAGGCGAAGTTTTGCGTTTGAATCCAATCACGCCCGATGGTCAAACTTGGATATAAATTTGGTACACAGGTTTTCTGCACAGATGTGGTCTGCATATTATGATGGAATTTCATCCAAATAGCTTATAGTCCAAAATGTTGTATGCATGTTCTTTTTAACCCAGCCGATAGATCAACAAGTTCGAACTTTTCATGCAATAGTATAAAACCAAGCAATCAAGAGGCCTCTACAAAAAGAAGCATCCCTATCCGATCCAGTGGAGTGTTGCGATATCGGGCATTAATGTTACGAGACTTATTGTTAGTTAATCTCAGACCTCTTAAATATGCAAAATGAGGTGCCCCTTGACATATTTTATACTCACTGAGTGCATGTAATAAAGTAAAATTAATCGCGGCGTCTTCACAATCCCTAACATCCATTTTTATTTCCTGTTATACACCTTCAATTTGTTTCACCTCTTTTGGGACAAATGTGCTGTGACGTAGGAAAAAACATGTCGTTCCATAAAAAATTTGGAAGGAAAGAGTTTGAATGAAAATTCTTTATGCGGAAAATTCCATCCCAAATTCACCATGGGACACCGGCTTTGAGTACAGTTTGAACAAGATCTTTCCCCAGTCATAATGAATACCATATTAAAATTTTGTTTGAATTCAAGCAGTTTTAAGAAGCTTGAAGTAAATATTTTTGTATTATGGCCGCAAAGGCTTGGTCATATATGACTGAAATTCTCAGTAATTAACTAAATACTCATATTAAGGACTTAAACGTGATTCGTTTCTTTCACGCCGCACGCTGAAAGCGCCTCCATCTACACACCTAACTACCCTGCGAGCCACCGTAGAGTCGTGTGGCAGGGGGGGTTAGGACTCCAGCCATGGAAGGGGAGAGAATAAGGAAAATGAGGGGTTAGAGGACCGCAATGAATTGTATTTTAACGATGTGTATTATTAAAATATAAAATGATAACACTTTGTATTTTACACACTACTTTTAATGCTACCTCAAGCGGTTTCGACGTTTTCACGTCCAAAGTATTATGTTGTTGTCACGCGGTTTTAGTTATACTCACTACAATGGTGCCTAGGAGTAAGAAATTTTTGTACTCATTAGTTCGGAAGCGTATCTTTCTTGTTTTTTCAGTTATATTAGTCCTAGAGATGTAGTGCGGGATCAAATTAATATCCGTCGTGTCAAACTGAAAGTCGCGTGACCTGAATTTTTGCAAGTACTTTTAAGCCAAGCGTGCTGCTTCCGAGTCACGAACGGTTCCCAACCCAACCCTTCCATCACTCTCTATTCGCTAATACATAGCAGTTATTAATGTAGCTTGCGGATTTCCTCCGTATTTTATTTTTCTCGACCTCACCACCGAAGGACCTTTTACGATTTTGTTTAACTAATTGGGGTGGATCATACATTTTTTTATAATAGAGAAAGCATGCGGTATACACACATCACATTTCCGATGCAGTATATGCGTCAAAACTCACTAATTTTTGTTATAAAATCTCTTTGGAGCGCGCAGCCGTACAATATCCTACGGAAAACTGATTGTATATTTTGGGAAAATCTCAAAAATAATAAAGTAAGCGGCAAAGGAAGGTTTTGGTATCACGGAATAGATTAGTTCTTTTGCATCATAATCAGGCAAAGTTCATTGAATTTTATGTTTAGTGATATCTCGCTGAAACCTCCTTAAAGATTTTTGTATGTAGAAAGTTGGATCACCAATGGTAATAGAAGTTAGAAAGGTGTGTTGAGCGGGCTCAAAAAAGCCAAGAAGTTTCGGCATAAATGTCTTCTAATATGTAGCTACACATGTTTGAAAATTATATAAGTACCTATAGTTGTAAGTATGCACTAATCAGTCGTATAGAGTGTTCTTTAATATTGCAGTTAAGTTTGTACGATTAATTCCGCAGAACAATGAATGTTGGAAGCGATGTTGAAAATACTGATGAAAATGACGTAAACGGAGAGGATCTCTAATTCAGAATCCTCACGAAGAGTTGAGAAGAAAGCATTTTCATGATAAATTAGCGAAGTAGAAGGGACTATCTAATCAGAAACATTATGAAACATAGAAACCTCCTGAATGCAGCGTAGGAAGAGGTAATGAACGGAAATAAATCACCGTGGGATAACAAAGGTAGAATACATTGAGGAAATTAACGGCTGTCAAAATGAAACATTATGAGGGAATTTAGAGTTCATCTGAAAAGGGAATTGAGTGAAGAGCTTTGACAAACCAATCTATGGATAAAAGACTGCTGATGATGGCGATGATGAGGCATCTACCCGTTATCTAAGCTTGAATCCTAGTTCAGGCAAGTTAATTTTCCCCGAAACACACACGACGGATATATTAAGCAAAGGACGGGTCCAGACGCGGCCCCAGAAACCATTCGGCGTCTCCTCGTGGGAACCGTTCGCTTGCATGTTGGGCGGGCCGCCGCTGCGACAATTGACCCCGATCCGGGCGACACACAACAGCAGGAAGTGAAGCAGTTTTCGCGCCCGGCGCGTTCGCAATTAAGGCACCCCCCGCCACCACCCCTCCTCTCCAAAGGGTGAATGTTCACGCCTTGCCCGAAAGAGATCGTCGCCCTTGCTTACGGGACCCGGAGCTCACTCGCTCTTTTCCCTTTTCTCACCCCACTCACCCCGGCGGACACGTGCCCAAGCATTGTTTTCTCAAAGACGAGTCTCAAGATGGTTGGAGGGATTTTTGTTTGTACACAGATTCGCGCGAAACTTTGCGTACGTGTTATTATAAGAAATAGCTCCAGATAAAAGTGAAAAATTGCATTTTACCGATTTGGTTTATTGGCATTGCTATTTTAGCACGAATATTTGTGACACTTTAGATACATTATTTTGTAATAATTCTATTAAGTGAATACAAACTTTCTTCTTAAAGCAAAATAATACATTTCACATTATCAAAATGTTTGCTAACAAATATCAAGGTGTCACACCAAGTCAAGAATTCTAACAAACATAATTAATAAAACTGATGATCTCAGGCCTGACCTCGTGGAAATTATGGATATCCATGATGAGAAAACCACCTTTGTTAATTCCACAAACTTTCTTACGCTGGCACGACGCGCGTTTCACCACACTGTGGCATAATCATTTATGCCACAGTGTGGTGAAACGCGCGTCGTGCCAGCGTAAGAAAGTTTGTGGAATTAACAAAGGTGGTTTTCTCATCATGGAACATAATTAATTATAGTTTTCGCCTAAATTTCGAACAACCCTCAGAAAACCCAAGTCATTTGCTTCAATTAAGGTAAAAAATGTAAAAATACAACTCTGGAATCGTTTCCATTACTGCATGTATGGTGAGTTCCACCACATAAACAGATGTGCTTAAATGGAATGTAGTCTTGCAATATTTTTTCGAATTACTTCAAAAATATAAAAATATACACTCAATTGCCCACAAGTACCTCTCCAACCACCTTGAAACCTTTCCGCTCCAACTCGCGACGGCTAGCGTCTTCTATCTCGTTATATTTGTTACCGTTACGAACTGCGATGGCTCTTAAGATTAATCAATCCACTTCTACAATGTTATACATTATTTTGACGCCACGTCAACGTGGAGCACTTGTCGGCTGCATGGGAATCGGCGGTTGAAAATGATTACGTAGATTTTTAGTACTCAAGTTGGCTAGCAGTCGGCATATCAATGGAGGATGCAAGGCAAAAGCACCGAATTGCCATAAATCAGAGGATTAACAGCCTGGCGGCCCTTCAGCCGTCTCAACTCCTAACCGCGGCAGTTCATGAAACCACCAGACCGGAACGGGAGTACGTATTTCACCGTGGAGTGTACATCAAATCACTCAAATCGGAGAGGCTGAAAAATCTTATGAGCAGTTTGAGCACCTTCAAATTATGTAATGTGTGGAGCGAAACGATACCGAACTTAAAGAACTACATGATTTATATGACTGAGTATTTGTACTAATTTGTTTCCCGTTTTCCTTTCCAACGAAATAAAAAAATTCACTATGGTTTGCCCTTATAAATGAAATTTGAATCTGGAAATTACATAAAATATTGCTTATTTATACGAACATGTTCAAAATATTACGCAGTGACGGTAACGGACGGATTGAATACCTATGGATGAATCGGCTGGGTCCAACTTGAAATATAGACGACGTAAGGATATCCCAGGATTCTCCTCACCGAAGGCGCACTTCTTGTACCCGACGCTCTTCGACCCAGTGGGCAAAGCCTACCACAACTGGTGCAATCAGAATGAAGCAAGTAAAATATGCAAGAACAAGCAGGAGCAGGCCATGTTGGGGGTTTTTGTATGATTATGAAGGTGTAATGTTAGCCTGAAATAGAAAGTTAAATCTATTAACATGTTATATTATAAACAAAATATTATAAAAATTTAAGAGATGATCAACGAAGTAATTCATTTGCACTTTTATTCCTTGCGTCAATTTTTAATTTGATTCCAATCTATGATTCTATAAAGGTGCTTTTTTGTAATATCATTTTAATTTCTTTATTAGAGGTGACGTTATCAAATTTTTCCCATTATTTCAAATATTTATACAAATATACATATTTTTCATAGTAATAATGGAATTAAATTGATTTATTTTTCATCTGAAGCAGGATATATAATGGTAAAACCGTTTCCTTGAGCGTTGAACATCAGCAGTGAAAACCATATCATTTAGCGTTTTAATGTACTTGAGCGTATTCAACTTGAAGCCTTAAACATAAGATTTATCATTCCATTGGCCCCGAGTAAGTGACTTTGTTAGCCTGCTGCTAAGAATAACAAAAACTGCCCAGTATATTTCATGAAGATAAACATGGTACGACTATGTACAACCTCTCTTTCCGTAAAGTAGGCTGACTATTACTGCTTTTTTTCAAGAATGTCGGTGCTTGCTGCAGATATCTAGGGCTTTTAGCCTTGGAAACAAGCGCAGGAACTTAATAATACCTAAATAATGGAGAAATATACACAGTTGTGGACCAATTAAGTGTGGTGATTAGAGTACTAGGTTCTAGAGTTCATATTCGAATTACGGCCGAATAGGAGAATTTTAAGTAAAACTTGTTAAAACAATTCATAGGATGTAGATAGCATAAAAGTAGTTACTTTTAAATCTCAATTGCCAGAATATTTAAAATTGCATAGTCCTCTTTCATTTAATTCGTGAAAAAATCGCCCATATCTTAAGAAAAATCCATTGATACCAGTAATTTTATCATGTAATTCGGATTTTCCGGGTGAATGGAGACCAGTTTGCTACCGAGACACTCTCCTCTTGATAATTTTAGCCTGGAATGGTATTTCTTTGCCGAGAGGGTCTCAATTCTACTGCAATATTTCTCAGCAGAGGTTATAAATATCCATCCCTTGGTTGGTGAAAATTCCACTCAGAAGGAATTCAAACCCGAGACCCTAAGTATGAGTAGGCGAGGACTTCACCCCACCGCCACCGAGGCCAGCAATATAGTGAATTTCTGGCTCACCACCTGCCACATACCCTTGAAATAACGTGCCGGATACAGTGTGGTTATACATACTAATTCTGTAAGCCGGCGTAGGAAAGCATGATGTTACGATACAAGCCATTACTAAGGGAGGGAATAAGGAAACGTTTTTTCAAAAGCTTTTCGTGGTTGGAAATATTTAAGTCCAAGAATAGGAGAGCACGAGAACACTGCAGAACACAGTTTATGTTATATAACATGGAAAGAAATGGACCTGAGACTGATAAAAGGTAAAACTAAGACAATGAGTTGCAACATGGTATACATGCAGAAAAAGAAAAGTGTAAGAAGGAAAGGACGAAAGGGTTGCAGAGTAAAATGTATCCTGAATGATTTGTCTCTGGATCTAACGTCGCTGTAGTCTTAATCGTGCGTGGAAAGAAGAAACGTGTGCAATAATCTGTTTGGCAGTATTTCTCCCATATTTTGTCACTTCTTTCAGTCGTATATATAGATCCTATAGATATAAGTCCTATAGGTATAGAACCGCGGTTTCGACCAAATGAACAATCGTTTGGAGATAAAAACGGGAGAGTAACATTCGATTAACATACCGTCTATATTTCATCTGTATTTTTAAAGCATCATTCGTGCAGCAAAGTGATTAGCTGTCTGAGAACTCAGCTTCACGACTTCGTGCTACCATGATTCGTTTTCAGTCTGATTACTGGCATTAAGATTTCGAAGAAACCGCGGTCAACCAAATAAACTATTGTGTGCAGATACAAAGTATCCTTCTTTCAAAATTCTGAGATCTCACAAAGTACACCCTATGAACTAATAGAGCGGGAATATAAAAATAACCTTCTTGTAACTCTAAAACTCGTGCAACCTGAATTTCACCAGTTATCTTGTTAGCCTAGCGTGTAACCTCCGAGTGTTTCTACTAGTAGTGCCTGCTAGTCTTGCCTCCGAACCTTGTCCTTCCATTAGCTACGTTACACTCCCAGTGGCATGGACACGTAGCAGTGATCGAGGTAAAGTCGTTACTGGAGAAAATGAAGTTCAAAAATCCCACTTCCAGTATGCACGCTTTCCTGGAATCACGTCCTCCTGGAGGGGTGCGAGGGTGGGCGGAAGTCTGGAGGAGAAGGTCTGGACCGACCCGATGGGGAGGCTCATTTCCCTAGTGGGAAAGGGCGGTCGTCGAATCGGCCGGGACAAAGGCGATTGGTTTTGATTGAGACGCTTCGCCGCCGCGACGGCCGGGAGAGGCTGGAACCGGCCGCTGGCGACCAAGCGGGGCCTCGGATCAAAAACACGCCGCCGTATCAAGATGATGCGGTGGCGGCGGCGGGCCTCGCAGCCACATGGAATTCCCACCCTCGACAGCCGAGTCAACACGCCCGTGGGTAATTGTTTCCTTTTTTTCGCCCCCTCCCCCCTCGGCCGTCCCTTGAATGAACGGCCAAAGCTCTGTCCAAATTCCGCGGATCACGTTCCCTGGAAAACAATGGAGAGTGATCGGTGATCACTTTGCTGCCTCTCGCATTCCCGGCATGCATTCGACAGAAACGAGGTAGTCGAAGGGGTGATCCACATGTTTGGGGAACACTTGTGGTCTTCCCACTCCCAAGTTTCTTTGCCGAGTATTATCGGGGTTGCTGATTTTTGCAACGTTGTATGCGTAGTGTCACAGTACAAGTAAACTCTCAGACCTTAGGCAGGGCATTGGTGGAAAGTCTCGCCATTTCATGTGCTGAGAGCTAAGACACTTCGCCATAATCGGTTTATTCTCAATTTCTGTGGCTGTCTTCGTCATTACTTTGACCAGGTCCTTGATAGGAAGTTCCTCTGGCTTTTCTGCTGAGCCAGTCTATATGGTTTCGATTTATCACCAACTGGTGGTAGTCCCGGTTGCATTTCTTCAAACGTGATTAAACACAGAGCATTGTGATTTTCCGCTTAGCTAAACCACGTGGTAATACCAGCTTTAAAAGTCACTTGAATCCTCACTCAAGTCAGCTCTATGTAAAGTATAACAGTGAATTATACTGGAAATCTGGGTTTATTTATTCTATTCATACTGTAGTTGACAGCATTATGTTTGATAATTTAGGCCTCAACGTCCGTTTAAATATGAAATATATATTTCTATAATTGATTATCTCTTCCTATCCAAACATTGAATTTCTCGCTAATTTAAGACGGTTTGTAACAATGAAGAATCACTTTTGTGGCAATTTCCCACAGATTTATTTTTAAAAATCGGTTTCGTAACAGAATTATACCATTAGGTGCTTTATGATGTAAAATATTTCGCGTATATAAGAAGTAACTCTGTAATGAAATCGGTTACTTTTATAAATAAATGTGTGGAACTGTAGTGTTTTTAGTCACAGTTACATAATAAAACGTTTTTACAAAGTAAAGACTTAGGCGGTGTCTTAAAATAATACGGTATGCCAAAGTTTGCTTCCAGAATACCAAGGTGCAAGACAATAGGTATTGTCATCACAAATACGACGGAGTTTCTTCAGATGATTGATGGAAACTAAAACAACAAAGCAGTAGATTTAAATTGAAACGCTACTTTTGTTTCTTCGTAATGTCAATTCCATTTTGCTCTCAATTAACATTGTTACTGCAAAATTAAGTCCGCGAGCGGCTTTTGCCGTTCGTCAGGAAAACTCTTGTAGATTGCCCACTAATTTTTTCCGCATTATACCTAGTTATCAACCATTGTTATACCTTAAAATGCTTCCATTGTAATTTTATATGACCTAAAATCTCCATCTATTAGCTTTTTATTGCAAGAGAGAATGCTCTAATTTAAGTATTCCTCCTGAAAGCTTGCAACAGCTCTCCGGTAGCTCGATGAGTTTTATGAAGGATTACCCGTGGTTGACCTGAACATAAACTGAAATTGCACTTTAATTAATGCCTGTGTTTACCCAGATCATATACTAAAGACGAGAGCAGATGGCAATTTTGCGACCACCAGCGAAGCATGTTTTTTGTGAAAAACGATCCACCTAACATGGCCATCGCGCATATTTTTTGCATAAATTTTATGATTTTTTTCTGTGCTTCCTTTGGAAATTATTTCAATTTTTCATTTGCTATATAAATAATTGAGATAAATATAGCATAATAACATACTTCGTAGAATGAAAATGTTTTCTCAAGTTGGAAAAAAATATTCCTCGAATGCCGTTGATTTTATGTCGTGAGTTTCGAGCTAATGAGCTTCAATCCCTAGCCCACGATGAAACGCATTTTTGCTTGAAATTCATTTTAACTTAGTTAAGAACCAAAAAAGTGATCATGTTTCCATAATTGTTTTGGTTGAAAAGTTTTAAAATGTCCGAAAACTTGAATTTAGAGAAAAACGTTTGCGTTTCTGCTGAACCAGATGCGGAGCTGCAGGTGGTGAGGAATGAGCAAGGAAAGTGAACTCAAGGGCATTCAAAGAAATCCATTGCTTCCTCTAGCGATGCACAAAATTCCTCGAGGGAATCAGGCAATTCCTCTTTCGAAAGGAAACATTTTGAAATCACGAACGAATAGATTTTTTTTGTCGGTCTCTTCAGTTTCAATTCACCGCCTACCGAGGCTGTACATGATCATGCGAACCCATGATGATCAATGAAGCGGAAAATATGCGAGGATGCAGACCGAATCGTTATGGGGGATCGGAGAAAATGAAGAGTCAGATGCCAAACATAAGCGATTCATTTCTTTTACGAGGAAGGCACGAAATGTATCTACCGATGAAAACACGCTATCGAATACGCAGACAAACGTCCTCGAGGTGAATCCATAAATATTGAAAGAGATCGAACTCATCGTTTTTGTATTTCCCAGTTGCGTACACTGCGTGCAGTACCTACTTTGCAATTACAAGTGTTGATTACCCCTTGCTAGTAATAGAAGAGAATTGTGTGGTATACACCGTAAAGTAATTATGCATTACCAATGGGTGAGGTAATAACAAAGAAATATATGAAGCTTTAAGACTGGTGAACCTTATTTCTTGAGAAAACTAAAAGTCAAGGAAAGTGAAACTGGTAATAAAAGTGGATTATCACAAGCAGGAGCATATAGAACAATTTAATTACTTGGGTAGTATGTTGAAGGCAAAAGAAAAATTTAATGAAGACTGTACCAGAAGGATAGCGTCAGAAAAGCAGGTGTTTACTAATAGGAGTGATTTCATGAAGGGGGCCTTGCGTAAGAAAGTAAAGATATGGCTGGTGAAGAGTGTAATTTGGATTGAGCGTTGTATGGTTCAGGAACTTACACTCTAAAGAATGAGGGCGAGAATATTCAAAGGCTTCACTTTGTAAGATATCAGGACTTTGAGATGTGGGTGTGGAAGAGAATGGAGAATGTGCGGTGGTTGGAAAGGAAGACGAATGAGGAAGTTTTTGGTTGAAGAACTTCAGGAGGAGATTGGAAGAAGAAAGGGTAGGTGGTTGGAAGAAGTAATCAGGGGAGAGGGGGTGCTGAAGGCCCTGATAGAGGGGAGGATGTTGGGTGAGTGGGGAAGGAGAAGAAAGAGAATGAAGAGGGGCAAGACGTATGCCGAGCTGAAGAATGAAATCACAGTAGGAAACTAGGGCCTGCGGCTGCGCAAAATAGAATACCTTCTTCATTTTAAATCTATCTTAGCCGGTTAATTACCTCTAGTAATATTAACAAGCATACTTAAAAGTCAACTGTTTTGGGAACTTCAATATAATCTTCATTGGTATCCTTATGAGAAGCATACGCATTGCCGCTTCCATAGTGTTTATCTATTGTCTCTCTCTCTCCATTTTGTCGTATCTTGTGCCCTCCTATGTAAGTGAATACAACGCACATCCCGCACTTTTGGTAGTAGATTTTTGAAGTTAGCTGCTTTCTCTTGGTACGTACCCCAGATGCTAGAAAGCAAATGCAAGTATTCACATATGCAGATTAGTCACCGTATATTTTTTTATGATTACTAATTCAAACTACATCAGGCTGAAATTAGACTTCAAAAACTGCAGTTATTTGCTTATTAATAAACAAATCAGGCCAGGTTTCCGCATATATTTGAAAAACTGAAGGCACCAAATAATTAATTAGTTAATTTCCTGGAGATATTTGGGATTTATATCCGTTTTTGCAAAAATAATATTTGTGTATGCCGTGAAAAATTGCATTTCTTTTTGTTGCACTCAACCATTCTTTCCTTGGATTCGTGAAAGAGGGCTGTAGAAAGATGAATTTTGCTGCAGTAATCACGAGGAAGATACGATTTATGCGATTAAAGGCAAAATAAAAAAAAATGAAAATGAAATCCATTCATTGAGGCCCATCCTCCTAAACCTTTTTTATCGGAATCATTTTTGTTCCCATTTTTTCCTTTCAGACAGAGAACTTTACCATCTATTATGTTATATGTTTTCCTTTAAGGCCAAAAATTTTGATTTCCTTCACTCCATCATCTTTACTAAATGACTGTCTTGAATGGTAAAGAAAACTTGAATGGTAGTCTTCTTCTCAATTCATCATCTTCCGTTTAGTTATATCCTAGTGGTCATTCAAAAAACCTCTAGAAATATTTGGCAATACGTTTGACCATACACCACTCTCTGTAACGAGCGAAATTTTACCAAGGAATTGATTTACTCACAAATAAATAGGGACTTTTTCACAAGTATTTCTCGCAATCTGTAGAATATCTTTAATACTTCGGAATTAAACTGACTACTGGTCTCCCTTTGGGAAAGAACTGGTAAATCTAATCGTAAATTCGGATTTGTTAAAAGAGTAGGTACTTGAAAAGTACGACGATAAAGTTAGGGAAATCAGCTACCCTTGTTAGACCCCGATTGGAATATACTGCCACTACTTGGGATCCTAGTGAGGTAGGCTTAAAAACCGAGTTAGAACGCGTGCAGCGAAGATCGGCGAGATCCGTAAATGGTCGCTACGATAATTTCGTCAGCGTTAAAGCCTTCAGCAGCAGTTGGAATTGGAATCAATTTTAGACTGTCGATTTAGACTTAATCTTTTATGCAAGTTTGAAACCGAATTACTTTCTGACGATATTCATAAAATTTTACAACACCCAACATACTACGGTAGATCAGACTATGATAATAAAATTGAGGAAATAGACTTCAGGACGGACAGGTTAAAATATTCATTATTTCCGCGAAAGATGAGAGAACATAACAGCTGCCAATGATACTTTTAACTAGGTTTGTTGATAGGTAGAACAGCTAATTAGTCCATTTTTTCCCTAATACTTATCTATCTGCTACAAAGTACTAACTGCCCACTTTTCGTGTTTACGTTGTAACTCTTGTATCCCTATGCATGTATTTAGTTGCGAAACACGTTAATGCAAGGAGTCTTTCTTACTTAGGTGGCATACCTATTGTATATTGCATGATTATCAAGTTCCGCCTCTTGAAAAGTATTAAAAGGTTTTGCTAATACATTAATATTCGTAATTACATTATCTTTAACAGACTATAGTGCAATGGATTAACCTAATTTTGGAAAGTTAGTGAGGATCCAAATTTAAGACCCACAACCTATCCTCAGCTTATATACCACAGTATTTTTACACAATATGGCACCGTGATATGGTTAAAAAAATTATAAGTTTCAGTTAAGAATAAACTCAATTCTTCAAACAAATTTGAGTCAATCAATATTTCCTTCCGTTTTGTATTTCCTCTCATGGTTACCGATATTTAACATGAAAAAATAATTTATAGTTGAGCATTTTAATGGATGAAGGCCCTTTATCGCAGCGTGTTTGTATTTACCCGGAACTTTATAAGTTTTTGCATTATCATATTTTCCAGCGAAAATTTGCGTGGACATTTGAAATGCTTCAATTAAACGTAACAAATAAAATATTGTAAACCTTGCCATTTTGAGCATACATAGAAGGTATGAGGAATATTATATCCGGGTTCCTCCGGCATTGAAGTTCTAAAGATAACTTCTGGTTGGCACGCATTCCCAATAGCGTTCCCGGTTCAGGTGCGACAGCGAAAACGTCGTCACCTGAAGACGTTCTACGCGGGAGTCCCCCGGAAACCATCTCTTATCGTCCAGTGATGCATCATGGAAGACGTGGAGACAATTCGTTGAGAGAGACTTGATGCAAAGGTTATGCCTAGTTGAGGGAACAGAATCGTTCTCTTTTTCATTTCAAATATGTTTCAAATTACATAATCTTAAAACATGTCGCGCATCGTACTGCTAACACTTTTCCGCCATCTCAGGTTATGTGAAATTATGTTAGTAGTATTCCCTGCCTATTCCCTCCAATCCTTGGGCAACCTCTTCCGCGTGCATATTCGCCTCCTTGACTTTACGCTATGTGCAGTTGGGTGCCACCAAGTTTCGCTACCGCTGTAACCTCCAGCATTCAACATGTCCTTTTCTAATCTCCATTGCACTGCGTAAGGTGGCCTCCCCGTCCCTTATCCCCATCCATCCCATTTACAAAGGGTCGCCAGGGCAAACGTAGGGGTCGCTACGTATGTGCGATGCGGCCGAGGCAGGTGAGAGATGTCAAGGGCTACCGAATTGGTCCGAGGGGGGCGCATGGCAGCCAACCAGGGACCCGGAGCATCCCCGCCCCACACCACTGCGTCCCTGTTCCAGGGTTTTATCCTTCCTCCCCACCCGAGCGAAAATCCCAGCCAACCTCCTGCGTTTCCCTTGAGAGAAGGGGAAAAGATAGAGAGGCGCCAGTAACCAGACTGCCGGGTCCGATGACGCATTCTTCTCCGTGCCGGTGACAAACGGTGAGCCAGCCTTTCCGTAGATTTAGGCCGGGTTCCACTTCAGGTAAACCCGCGTAGTGTATACCATAGACTGCATTCAGTACGAGCCTGGGCCATACTTGCGAAGTGGAACAGATAGCTAGCACTTGTACGTACATGTGGTCGAAAAGTACGTAAAAAAAAATAGGCGGCGGCACGCGTCACATTGGCATATGGCGTGAAAACCCCTGGAAAAAAATAACTTAACAGGCAAATAAATGTTTATCAGGTCACGCATGAACATAATAAAATTTATTAATCTTAATATTTACAGATTAATTAATATGCATTCAAATTAGCCCTCACGAATGAAATCAACGGTATTAGGCGAGATGTTGTTGATCATAATGAATAAAATAATGACAAAAGCTGTCGTCTACAACTAGTTTCGACGAATTAATGCGTCGAAACTAGTTGTAGAGCTAAAACTTAAAGTGGACATATACGACAACTTATGTCATTATTTTATTTTTTCAGCCCTCACGAAGTTCGCAAGCCTAGCCATAGTGGACGCCATGATGAATTAGTACGACTTTTACGGTAAGATCTTTCTCTTACTAGTCTGTACCAGCCCTTTTGTGGTCGTGAAGTTTGTCCAAAGGTTAGAATTGTGACGTCACTTCCTGACTTTGGGGAAAATAAGTATGGCTAGTACGCCATAATATGTTTTAGAACACGGCCGAAGGAGAGGATAGATGACGCCTCACTGTGAATAATTGAAGCGTATTATATTTTGAGATAAACCATGTCTATCGCGCGAAATTCGTCCAGTTTGGGTGTCTGGACGGGGATCAGAACCCCTATTCCCCTTTTTAGTGCCAGGTGCTTTGACTAAGAGGCGCTTGAGACTCGGAGGGTACCTTATTATTAAGGTAATTGATAGGTTTAGGTAGTTTTATAATAACAACCCTCTAGATTTTTTAGGCGCGGGTTCCCACCTCCACTAGCGATTTCTTTCTTCATCTCATTGTCAGCATACGTCCCATCTCGTCCCATAAAACATATTTTTTCTTCCCCTTCCCCACTTACACAACATCCTCTCCATTATCATGGCCTCTCGTTACCTACTCGTAACGCCTACTCTGCCTCCTTCTTATCTCCTCCACAGGCTAGGCTTATAATACTAAAAAGTTCAGATCAAGCCAGTTTCAGTAGGATATAGAGGATATTATTTTGATCCTTCCTCTGTATCTCTATAAATTATTTCATGGACTAACTAAGGAAGATTCACTGTGGGACCGATAGGTGCATATACACCCTTCCTCGCACTATTAGTGACTATAGCAAAAATCAGAGTGTGTTGCAATAACACTCAGTTAACATGTCATTCACCTTTGCGCTCCCACCCTGCCTTTCTTTATTCCCTATCCCCTTCCCTATACATGGCTAGCGTCTTAACACCCAGTGCTACAGACCCCTGCAACGGCTCGCAATGTAGTGTGTAGATCGAGAACCACTTTAGCTAAGCTGGCTTCCCCTTCCACTTAGAGTTTTTCGGGGCTTCCAAGGCTCTTTCAAGGCACCGTGCAAATTATGTTACGAGGTACTTTCATTTGTATGCAGGAGACCACAGTCCACGAGGTTAAAGCCCAGTCAAAATTCACAGTGGAAGAGGAAACATGAGCATATTAGTTGGTGTTAGCACCTGGAGTGATATCCGGGAATCCTGTCGCCGGAATTAGCCTTCTCTTAGCGAAAGACACCAAGGGGTCCACTTTTTGTGGGAGGTTGATTCATTTCGGAAATGCAAATGGAAATTCACCGACGTGCAAAATGATTTTGCAAAGAGGGTGGTGGATGGGAGACAACAATTTGAGGGGAATACCTTGAGTGAAAATGGCGCTGCCTGCAATACAATTCACTGAGTTAGGCATTCGACACCCTCCTCGGACATCACGATCATGGCAATTCCATAAATTCTAACATGGATTCTCGACATATTTCATAGTTTAAAAGTTAATGATCGACACATGACGCATACATTAGATGGTTTAAGAATCACTTCTCAATACCAAGTATTGCTCCGCGGAAAATAGTATTTTTATAGAGAATTTTCCATTTCCTATTTTCAATATAAATATAGTAAACTTTACGAAAATCCCTTTTGTCTCATTGATCCATCTTATAGGCAGCCAATGGTGAAAATAGGATTTTTTAAACATCCGGTTTGCAACCGCGGTGATGAGAACTCTAGTGGTAGGAAAACGCTTTTTCTAGCGTGGTATTCAACCACCTTAATGTCCTATCATACAAGCGGTGTAGATACTACTTTTAAAGCGCTCTCCATGTAGAACCCTAGTGGGGATTGGGATTTCACTGTTCTTTAACCACTACACCAACCCATTCCCTGATTGCTATCGAAATCCGATTATAATTTAAACGATATTACTTAAAAAGGTTGTCATCATGTGGGATAAATTATGGTATACTATGTATTCCTTACTCTAGGGGTGTGGTGACTAGTATTCTAGCCACCACACCAATCCGAATCCTCAAATGTGTTCAGGGGATTAATATCGGTTTTATGTTAGTCTCAATGAATGAATGCATTTGTAAATTCATGCATTAGATGGAAGGAAGTCCAAGGTTTTTTATCGTGAACGCTATAAAGTTTTTTCGTCTAATTTTTATTCGGTGCAAAAGTTAATTTTGCGTTGATTTGTCCAAGAAACGCATGCGCTGAAGAAATTAGGACTTCAGTCTTAAATTAGGACTGACTGAAACGGAAAGTTAGGGAACTTTGCTACCACTCCCTTAATGGGCCTTACTTGGAATACGCCGCCAGTATTTGGAAATTCGGACGTTCCATCGTGACCGCGAAGTCAAAAATCCCACGTATTCATTATTTTAATTTAATATTGACCGCTCTCTCTGATGATATGCCTTAGTAACTGTGAAGCAAAAGTATATAACATAGCGAATATATTTTTAAGGGAATGCTTTTTCCAGTCATAGGTGCCGAATGAATGTTTCAGGTTGTAACAAATATTGAAGAATATGTTTCAGGCTTTACTTCTAACTATCTTTCCATCGTGACGGCCGGTAAAAAAACAACACTCAAGTTCCGTATTAAAAGATTTATTGTCCGACAATGGTTACGCCGTTGTGCAGCAGTATCACGTGTTGATGATGCACAGCAATGAAATCTTGATCTTGTATTAAATCGATTAATGTGGAATTGCTGTTTTTCTGTCTTCATAAAGCATTTAATCTTTAATTACAGAAGTTGTTTGCCATTAGCTCAATAAATAAGATGGTAATTGCCTTGAATGTTTTTAAATCTGCTCCCCCCCCCCATAATCTTCACTTCTTCAATTTACATTTAACTAAAATGCCTTTTTATATGGTAGGTTACTATTTTTCCGTCTCATTTTGCCATTTTGGCCCTCGTGCCTATTTAACTTAAGGTGGCTCTATACTGGGGCTAAAAAGCTCGTTTCAGAAGTTTCCCTCTAACCCAGTAACGGCTTTGCCGTGACAGCTGGAGACTTGCAATGTTTGTCTTCTGTAGATGAAGAGTCATTTGTTGATTTAAGTTGAGCAACTTTATCATGAAGTGGTTTTTTCCATAAAAAATAGTGAAACTTTGGTTTTTACAATTTTTTAAATATTCTAGGACACGTTGCTAAGGCTAGATTTCGAAATGAGGATCTTAAGCACACTTAAATCAAAGAATCGTCTTATACGCAAAAAATCAGCAACCATTGATGCTGTTTTCGAATTAATGCTGTAGCAATGTTAAGCGCTCAAGCCTGAATTTACAACGGAATAGACCATTTCCATCCCCACCCAAGGATAATCGTTCCCCACTCCATTTTTGTCAGCGCCGCCTTCAAAGTTTTTTGTTCGGCATCTACCACCCCAGTAGGCGACCACAGGCGGCGACTGTCAAATTGAGGCAGCTTGGAAGTATAGACCCCCCTTAAAGCTAAAGTTGTTTAAAAATACTTAGAAAAGGTAGAGTTTCATCAATGTTAGCATTAAGAGGACGCATTTTCCTATAGGTCGTCAGAATATAAGAATATTGGCATTTACAGGGAGAGGAAAGTTTTAGAAAATGCAAATGGAAATCACCAAACTGCAATGGAATTTAAAAAAGAATCTATTGAGTAAGTGGAGGGAACGGTAGTACTTATACTTAAACTGCAAAAAACTTTATTGTGAAGACGAGGGTGTTTCACCGTACGGTTTGAAAATAAATTCAAGTTACTGCCTTACATATGCATATTTAGTTTACTCCAGGGGAGTTTAGTTATGAAAATTAAGGTTTGTGTGACATTAATATTTTCGTTATACTTCTTTCATCTGCTTGGATTAAAAAGAAACTCTAATACTAATTGTAATTTATAACTAGAGAAAAATATCACTCTGAGTGTCTTAAGGTGGTTTGAGCGCGAATTTTCCCTAGTCATAAACGATACCACTGTCTAACTTTATTCTAAAATTGGTATTTGTCATATGTACGAAGTAGATATGGCAATATAAAATACAAAAAAGTTTGTTTTATTTGACGTAACTTCTCATTAATTAGTTAAATATGCATGCTCTATTCATTAGCTTGACTAGTTTTTTCACACCGAATCGCTGAAAATGCTTTACAACCGACAGATATTTTACAACTTCAGAAGAATTTGTACCTAGAGTTGAAAATTTATTTTTTAAATTAATTAAGAAAACATTTGAAGTACCCGCCGTTAAAATGTTGACGTGATATGTGCGTCGAAACTAATGATTATTTTAATAATGTCTCCAAAATGTACAGCCGTACTATCGAATATCCCATGGAAAACTGCTTATAACTTTCAAAAAAAATATCTCAAAATAGTGCTGCGAGTAGCAATGATTTTAGTACCATTAAAAATATTAGATTAATCTTTATAATGGGACCAAATTCATAAAATTTTATGATAAATTATATCTCGTTCAACTCAAAGTGCCTTAAAACTCTCGAGTGGAGTGAAAGGCGGTCCCCGACACCACTCCTCCACCCCCGATCAACTACCTCCCCTCTCTGCCCCCTTACTCCCCTACCGCAGCCCCTCCTCTGCCCCCCACCCCACCAAACGCAAGCCACCAGTCTTACAAGTTGGGGGCCCTCCATGAGTTATGAAGACGTCGAAAGAATGGCGTCGTATATATCCGAGAGGTGGCAACCCATCCCCGATTCCTCCAACCATTCCCGTTCGAAACGTCCCGAACAATGCAGTTGGGAATTTGTGTTCGAGAGGAGTTTGCCGTGGAGTGGGGGGGACAGCAGAGATCGAGTAAGTAAGGACAGGTGCGGTTTTCGCAGCCGTCTCAGCAGCACCTTACCCCTTGGGACGATATCGAAGCTGTTGAGTGAAACGAGCTTTTGATAGGCCCCATACAAGTCCGTCTCGACCCGTCTGACCCCATCCGGGGCTGCAAAAGGTGTAGGGATCGGGCCGGGATGGATGAGTGGCGAATTGCTTTTTCGGTGGAGGAGGCACACGGTAGGATGATGTAGTCGGGAGTCGGGTTCCTGGCCATTGTCTCAAAGAGGGCTCCCGCAAGTCACGCCCATGGACAGGGCAAACAAGACCGTGCCGGGTCCCCCGAAGTCTTTGCACGGTGGCTAGGTGTATAACGAGGCTGCTGAGGTGAGGTGAATAGGACACGGTGGGAAACCGATGGTGACATTCCTGGTTTACGCTCTTCATTAGGGTCGGGATACTACACGAACCCTCGAGGTATTGATACCCTTCTTGTAAGATGCGGTCCAATAATTGCCTCTGTATCGGACAAGAGAAGGGAAACATAATAATGTAATATAATAATGATTTTTATTCCAGATTAGATAAATACAATTATTATTTTTACAATGGTTTGTCTGGAATATAGGTGCCCCATTGGACAGTATCTCCGTTTTGGGGTCACCGACTCGACCATCACAGATGAAATACAAAAATAAGAACATAGAATAAGTGTGTTGCAACTACAATCACATAGATGCTATCATTGGTGCTGGATAATTTAGTAATTAACCCATGGGTTGAAGTGTCAAGTAAAAGCAAAGCATTAAGATACATTTGTTTAAAGGCTTGTGTATGAGCTAACAGAGAATTTGGAGCATTTTATAGCATTTGTCCGTAATCTGCAGTAGTTATTTTTTTACACTTCTATGTTAGTTAACACTACGAACAGAATACAATTTAATATAAAAGGAACAGTTAAAAAATGTATCAATCATTATAGCTTTTTGAATTTAATTATTAAACATTCCTCAAAAATAATTACTTTACAACCCTAGTAACAATTAAACTGTTATTTACATAGTCATTATAAATAGGTACAACAAAAAAATTATAAAACATTTGCGTATAGTTGTTATTGACGTACACTCATTTTGAGATGCATACAAGAAAAATTATATAATCGTTTTATAAAAACATCTAGGGACGTATTCTGCACCAGTTTCTTATAATTATTATGTTTGTTAACTAATTGTACAAATGGAATAAATTTTAATCGACAGAAAAGTAGAAATCTTTTTTAATTTTGCACATAAATATTTAAAATTATAATTCTTAGATAACTTTTGCAAGTAAGTGGTTTACATCTCTAATTCCAAATAACCATTTCCTTAAGGTGGCTGGAGCTGTAATCGTGGTTCATTGAGTGCATATTTTAATAATTTTTCAAGTACGTCGAAAATATATTAGGACCACATTTAATTTAAGTACATCTGTGTATGTAATAGAACTCACCAAATATGCAGTCATCGAAATAATACAAAATTTATATTTAATACTTAGGACTTCATTAAAACATGTTATGACTTTGCTAAACGAAGAATGTCGTGGTTGCAACATGTTCTATGAAATAAGTGTGCCATATAGACTTATTTCGTATAAGTCATTGACACTATGATATTCTATGATTGTAAGTTAGAATTATTGTTGCCAATATAACAACGCATTAGATTTTGACATCAAACAATTGTAACACTTCAAATATGTGTTATAAACTTGTGCTTTTATTCTTGGCAACAATGCGTCAGCGTATTCTTGGCAGCATTGCAAGGAAAATAACAAAAAAGCAACGTAAATGGGAGTATTTCTCAGCGAACGTGGTTTTTGCATATAAAAGATTTCGGATTGTTAGGCCGTGGTGTTTGTGAAATTGTTTTTTAATTGAGAATTTCGCTAATATGCCTTCGCCTGTGAGGAGTAAGTGTGGGAGATTTATTTCGCGGAAGGAATCCCTGAAGCGGAAAAAGAAGTCAGCGGAGATGAGGAAAAATGTTGAGCGACAGAAAGAAGATGGCAAAGGTGAAAAGAAAGGAGAGAGCCTTGGGTTCAAGTTGGATGGAAGAAGAGTGATGGATTTTATGTTCTTGGCAGAGCAGATGTTTTGCCATGGATGCGATTCACCACTTCATTTTACCGATTTTAAAAGCGAGAAAATAGTTGGTCTTTCGTCAACGTTTTTGCTGTGGTGCAATAATTGCCTATTGCTCAAGGAGGTGTGTAGCAGCAGAAAAACTGAAGTTAACGGACACAAAGTTTTTGATGTAAACGCAAAGGTTGCTGTTGGTGAGTATGATGCAATTATTTGCCATATATATATGATCAAAAAACTCGCTTCATCCATTATAGAAGCTCATCAGTAATACCTGTGCAATTGAAGCAAGCGATTAATAATTCTTGTTTTTATGTCATAGCAACCATAACTCCTTATCTCTTCGAGAAACGGCGAGTATATAAACATAAAAAGTTTTGTGTGTGTATGGATTTATATTTAGCGGTTCTGGATGCAGGCATAGGCGTTACAGAGGCAAACGCCTTCTTGTCGGCTTGAAACCTGCCCACTTTAACCAGCACTCTTTTAAAAAGGCAAGAAAGAGTTGTTGGCCCAGTGCTGGAGCAATTAGCAAGAGAAACGTGCATGGAAGGAATAGCCTTGGAACGTTCACTGACTGAAACACCACCAAAGTAAGTAAAAACTATCGTCCCATCCGTTTGAACACACGGCATTGATTGCAATACTGGCTCTACTTACTGGTACATTTTGGTTGATGCAAACAAACACATTATTCGTATATAAGTTAGTCTCTCAATAAATTCCAACTATTACTGATATCTCTAGTGGAATTGTATGTGACACTCTCTGCAAAGATTTCTTGTTTCACATGGTTTGACATATCTGAAATATTACATCTGTCAACATAATTTTTAAAGGACAGGGTATTGCTTCCAGATCCACATTTCTGTGAAATCCCCCCCCATCAAAAGGAATCTTTTAAAAAGAGACTGAGGTCATACCTGATTGAAAAGAGATTTTATCATTTGGAGAACTATCTTCACCCATTTTATATTACTTTTAATTATTATCATTGTCCTTAGAGACATATTATTATACACATGTTGCATTTATGCATTCACTTTGTTTCCTCTCTTCTGTGTGTAGTACAGTTTAAGTACATTAGTATGTCAAAACATTGATCAGTTAAGCTAATAAAGGTATTATTATTATTGCAGTGAATGTACCACTCCCCTAAGCAGCACTGTAAAAACAGCTGCATCTTATGATATGGGCTGGCAGAAACGTGGCAATGGAAGGACTTATGACAGCCTCACAGGTAATGGAAACCTTAAATTATGTTTTTATATGTATTTTCATTTCTCTTTGTTATTGTTATAAACACACTAATCACATTTCCTCTGTGCCATTGTGTGAAGTGATGCATGTATTATAGATATTTGTCACATGATTACTCTGCTTAAGATTACCATTTGGACAAAAATTTTGATTTAATTTTCATTCTTTGTTTAGGCCATGGTTCCATGATCGGCTACAAGTCAAAGAAAGTTTTGGCTTTTGGGACTAGGAGTAAAACCTGCAGGAAGTGCAAAGCAGGCCACTCAAAAGAAGACCATGACTGCAGGGCAAATTTTGAAGGCAGCGCAAAGGCAATGGAGGCTGATTTAGCAGTTGAATTGGTAACAAATTCTCCATTACTGAAAAATGCTAATACTGAAGTTTCAACTCTGATAGGTGATGAAGATAGTTCAATCATTGCAGCTATCAGAAAGGCTTCGAACTTCTCAATTGTGAAATGGTCTGATATAAATCATATCAAGAAAGGGCTTAGCACAATGCTTTACCAATGTGCAAAATGTCACAAGGTTTTGACTACTCCAGTTATACGATACTTGGTAAAATGTTTTAGTTATGCCCTGGCTCAAAATAAGAATGATGCTGTGGGGTTAAAAACAGCAATTTTAAATGTTGTCGATCATGCTTTTGGGTCACACGAAAACTGCAGTACATGGTGTGGTTATCATGTCAATCCCATTACCTACTTACATAGAAGCCTTCCAAATGGGAAGCCATTACAAGGAGATGGTTTAAGAGAGTGTCTTTGAGGCATTTTTGATAAATATGCTTCAGTGTCAGAAAAAATTGCTCCCTGTGCCTCGACTCAACAGAATGAGAATTTCAATATGATTGTGAGTAGTAAAGCCCCAAAATGCAAACATTATGGGGGATCTGAGTCAAATGACTTCCGAGTGGCTGCTGCTGTTAGTCAAAAGAACATAGGATGTAGGTATGCTGTTAAACTGAATGAAAAATTGGGTTTATTTCCAGGGAGAAAAACTGAAATGTTCAGAAAGAAGGTTGATATGGAAAGGATGAAACGTATAATTAGAAGGGCAACGTTGCATTTTAAAAGGAGAAGGTTGATTCTGAGGCAACAGAGAAATGTGACTAGGAAAACGAAGGAGGCTAAAGAAGGGCTGATGTATGGGAAGAACATTTCACTTGCTGAAATTGAAACCCCAAGTGATAATACTGGTCACATCGTTGATTTTGTAATCCCTGACAATGTGGAATTGGTTTATGTTGACCTTGAGACTAGTGGGTTTGGTCATTCCGCAGAGATTGTCCAAATTGCAGCAAGACACAGTACCGTCAATTGTTCTTTTTATATTTGTCCAAAGCGATATTTTTCCCCTCAGGCTTCATTAATAACAGGCTTGGAAGTGGTGAATGGTTCTCTTTTCCACAGAGGCACTCAGGTTACTACCACGTCTCTAAACCATTCGTTGAGGAGTCTTATAGCTTTCCTTAGAGAAGTCAAGAAACCTATTTTTCTCATAGGTCATAATATTATAAAATTTGATTCTCCTTATTTGATCCGTGATATAAGAGCAAATGATCTGCTTAACGAATTCCAACTTTTAGTACATGGCTTTGTTGACAGTCTCCCTCTGATAAAGAAGTGTTTCCCAGGTCAGAGATCATACAAGTTAACAGAGTTGGCCAAAGATCTTGTTGAGGAAAACATATTGAGTCAAGCTCATGATGCATCAATAGATAACCTTATTCTTTCCCTGGTGATTGAAAAGTTATCTATACCAAGACAGTCCATCATGGAAGCAGCAGTGTCCATGAAGAAACTAATATGGAGGGAGTTTCAGAGGAATGAAAAGGCAAAGAATATCATCACATTGTCAGCCATATCAGGCAATGTCCTATCAGTTGGCATGACTGGTAGATTAGCAGCCAGCGGATATAACCTAGATAGCCTGGTACAGATCTTGAGGGAGAAAGGAGAAGAAGGCATTATATCCTCCTTATCTGAGGAAGTATTAGGCAAGCCCAAGGTAACAAAAAATAAAACACTTTTGGCAAAACTGATAACCTACCTGAAAAGTGTAGATCCTAAATGATTTGTAAATAGATTGCAAAATAAAAAGTATTCTAGGTTAATGATTTGATCGCGGTAAGATATATTTGGTGGTTAATTTTTTTAGTAATTCTGTTTTTTTATGCATATACTGCATTGATTTGTAAGTAGATTGCTGAGCAACGTTTATTCTTGGTGATATGATTTAGTCGTGGTGTATATGTGGTGGCTTAATCTTTTCAGTTATCCTGATGTTTGTCCTTGTAAATAGTGCCACAATGATTTGTAAATACACTGGACTGCTGTGTAATGTTTGTGCTAGTTAAGTATGGGTCTACATATGTTGTGGTTGATTTTTTCATATAGTTCTGTTGTATATAGTGGCACAATTATTTGTAAATAGATAGCTGTGTAATGTTTGTGGTGGATGAATATGATGCGATATATGTGCTGATTTAATTTTTCAAGTACTTTCGACGTTTCTCCATGTACATAGTGTCTCAATGATTTGTAAAATGTGTAGCATTGAAACTGTTAAGGGTTAATATGATGGTATAATTTTTCCTGTGGTACTGATATTTCTCCATGTATAGAGTGCCACTACATGTATTTTGTAAATAGTTTTTGTGCTACATTTCTGCTAGATAAATATGATACCACATATGTAACAGTGTAATTTTTTTGAATGGTTGATGTTTACCTGTATTCATTGTACCATAATAATTCACAAAGAGCTGGCTGTTGGTTAATATGATGGTATAATTTTTCCTGTTGTACTGATATTTCTCCATATATAGAGTACCACTATATGTATTTTGTAAATAGATATTGTGCTACATTTCTTCTAGATAAATATGATACCACATATGTAACATTGTAATTTGTTTGAATGGTTGATGTTTACCTGTATTAACTGTGCCATATTAATTCACAAAGAGCTGGCTGGCTATGCAATACCTACTTGGTGTATATGATGATTGACACCCAAAGGTGTAACTGCTCTTGAAAAAATGATTTTTTTATGGTCATCTTAATTGAATAATAAAATTAATAATTAACATTGTATATCATTTATCTTTATTTTACCTATCCTTATGTTGGCCGTTCAGTGTAACTCTGTATGATATAAGAAATAGTAAGAGGAATACCTTCAATTGCCTTTTTACTTCCACTAGTTTTTGATGTTATTAGTGTGTTTTGGAATATGATGTTTGATATTAGATTTAAAAAAATTTAATTTTGAATACAGAACAATTATAAAGTCTTGAATGTTAGCAATAGAACATTCACTGGTGATCTAATAATGTGGAAGTACTGGAGGTATTAATGTTGCTCAGTATTATGAAAAACTCCACAATTATTTAATGATTGCACATCTGTTTTTTCCAACATATGTAGTAGGTATGCCAGGTATAAGATCTTTACCCTCATATTTTATGCAGACTTATGGCACCATGGATAATGACTTTTCCTTCATTTGAGTAGTCAACTCATTTCCTTCAAGTTGGTTCCCATCTACTGTTGAATATTCTTGATAAACTGTTAACTATAGTAATTTTCTTTGACTTGAGCTAGACCTTTGATCTCATTGTTCATAATTACCTTAAAAATAAGCCCATTGCTCTTGGTATACCTGGTCTAGGCCAAAAAATCGGTCGTGTCCTATGAGAGAGACAGACATAAAGCTGTATGATATCCTTGTAGTTCCTCAACTATTAATTTTACACTCTTGAAATTAACTTGCAGATCCCTCCCTGGACTACTCTTTTTTTCTACTTTTCATCACCTGCCCCACAGAAATACTAGTGTCTATGCTGATGACACCTCCACTGTGACGATGGCCAGCAGTCTTCCAAGTTGAATTGGCTTCACAAGGTTGGCCAAGACCTTTGATTCTATTGTTCATTATTACCTTAAAAATAAGCCTATTCCTCCTTCAAAACTCAAATTAAATTATTGTTTTCCCCAAATTAATAATTTAAATAACATCTCTAATACAACTGACGAAGTTCCAGGGACTCGTATCTATGGTATACAATTTTACACACAGTTTATTAATTAATTTCATATTTTTGGCGAGTTTAGGTAAATTCTATTTTTGGATTTAGGCGTGTTTTGGTGCGAGTAAACATTATAATCTGCCATATGCGTATGAGTCAATTATGCTCTCAAGGGGTGCTAGATTTTTTGCGTTGTTCTAGAATACGTTGTTTTATTTGACTAATTGTAAGAGGAATGAATTAAAAATCACATGAATAACTGTCACTGTGAACGAGTATATATTCATACTTTTAATCCAGTACTTTTATTTATTACCCTTACTATTTCGTAGTAATTGAACTTGTTTATAGATATTTTTACTGTCTTTTCGGTAACTACTAAACTGATCCATAATTGTCAGCTATAACGTAGCATGTTATACGAATGTACTCGTGAACAAATATTCTAGATTTTATATAAGCGTTAATACGTGGCCTGTTAGAATTAAAATGATCCGATGAAAGTAATAACTTTTCTTTACTTTAGCATTATATCAGTAATATTTATAAATAATTCACTGAGATTCGGTTCTCTGCTGCGGACTCCTGAATTCCCATGGTTCCCATCGTCTGATTCAACGTTGCCAAATGCACCTCAAAACTTCGCGCGCAATATTTGAAAATGTAACGAATATTTAATTTGTTTCGTATATATGGAAAAAATAAGTCGATAAGACTGGTTGATTTTTTCAGAATAAATTTCTTTGACCAATACCCACATAATATCAGTTTTTGGTGAGAATCTGTATTGTATATAAAAAAATAATGCGTAATTGATCCTTACGAAGCGGGGTGTGCCATTAGGCCCCATGTTAAAAAAACCTATAATATTTCAAAAACTAAATCGGAAACCCACAAATGTTTTTCCGTATAATTGTTGATCATAAGTAAAGGAACAAATACTGCAATTTTGAATAAAATCTATATACTTTCATTTTTCGCTCCAGCCACCTTAAGCATAGTGCAAACCCCTTTTTATTTTTAATTTTAACTATTTCTTCAGGCAGAGATGAAAAAATTTTAGGCCCTAGATATAGATAACTCTGTCTAAACAGTTCATTTTTAGGTATTGGTACATGTACACCAGAGTTTCCTCTTAATTCATAACCTCTCGGTTTTTCTCTTTCACCTCCTCGATTATAAAAAAATTCTTAAGACCTTAAAAATAAAAAGATGTCTAAGAGGTAGGATGTTCATCCTTACAAACAGTGGATAGGAGTGTGCAGTTCCTGGTGCTCGTACCATTGCTCGTATTATCTTTTTTTGAGCTACCAAAAGAGGTTGCAAATTAGTTATATATGCTCCTCCCCAACACACAATACCGTATTCCAATCTTGAATTTACTAATGCATAATATACTATTCTAAGAACAGAAGCTGGGCAGATAAATTGTAACAGGTAAAATTTTCTTATCACATAAAGTAACTCTGATTTTAGTTTGTTAATGTGTTGTTTCCAGTTACAATGTTCGTCGATATAAATTCCCAGATATTTAATGTAACCCACTTTGTCAATCAAAATACACTGATTACAAAACAAGGCATTATCCTTAATACAGTTCATACATCTATAATATAACACACTGTTGACTGCTGTAGATACATTTTTTAGGTTAAATAAAATATATATATTTTTTTTACTACTTAGTACCATTGAGTTAATGTAAAACCAATACTTAAGTTTTTCTAAGTCCCTTTGCATATGCATATGTAATTCATGCATACAGCTGTCGGAGTAGCAAAGTGCAGTGTCATCGGCAAATGAGGTAAGGTTACCATGAAACTTTCCGTTACACAAATTATTTACAAAAACTAGAAAGAGTATTGGTCCCAAAATTGAGCCCTGTGGGACCCCACGTGTTATGTGTATCTTATTACTACTACAGTTTTTAATATGCACATATTGACATCTATCGCTAAGATAACTCCGGAACCAGTTGAATGCGATACCCCTGACACCAGCTTGTTGTAGTCTTTCCAATAAAATTTTATGATCGACAGTATCAAAAGCTTTTGTTATATCAATAAATAGTCCTGCTACTTTATTGCCTTTTTTAAGTCCCTCATATAGATTTGAGCAAAAATTAAGTAGGGCATCTTCCGAACATTTTCCTTTTAAAAAACCAAATTGATGGTTACTGAAGAACCCATGGCTATTTAAAAAACTTAACAACCTGGTTTTGACAATCTTTTCCAAAATTTTTGAGAATACAGGTAGTAGGGATATTGGTCTGTAGTTATTTAAGTCTAGTTTGTCTCCTTTCTTGTGAATAGGTGCCACAATAGCCGTTTTGAACTGTTCCGGAAAAATTCCTGTTTCCATACTTAAATTTGCTATATAAGCAAATACGGGAGAAACTTCCTCTCCGACTTTTTTAACTGCAATAGCGGCTACTTCATCTATCCCCTTAGACCTCTTAGGTTGAAGACCTTTTATTATGCTATTAATTTCTCTCTTATCCACAGGAGAAAGAAAGAAAGACTCTCTAGTATTAATCTTAGGAAACCAATCTTCCTGCTCAGCTGAATCATAATTAAAGTTGGTGGAATTCCTACGAGACTCAGTTACCCTACCAAAGTGTGAATTGAATTCATTGGCAATTGATTGCATTTCCGTCAACACTGTTCCATCATGAGATCTTATTTTTTCAACACTCCCCCCTGTTTGTTTCCCTCCTGTGATGGTGTCTAAAATGCGCCACTTTTTAGCTGTGTTATTATCATTACTATCAAATTCATGTAAGTAGTAAATGTTTTTGCGCTCTCGGATCGTGTTATCTAGCCGCTCTTGATAAATTTTATAATATCGTGTTAATTTATCATTGTTTGGTTGTTTTCTCATTTTTTTTGTACAGTATGTTTCGCTTAGAGATTTTGTATGATAATGATTTAGTCATCCATGGCTTAATTAGGCGATTTTTTGGCTGTTTATTCCGAGAAAACTTGCCTGACTAATGCAAGATTTTAATTTTCCGAGGAAAATACCATATGCTTTAGTGACATTACTATCAGATTAGACATCTTCCCATTCACAGTGCGCTAGAAGGTCCTTCAAATGGCTGAAATCGACCTTATAAGTGGATCTTACTGGTCTGGGGATTTTTTCTATAAGGTTAGATTTGACAATGCATAAAGCCATATGATGATCAGTCAAGCCAAGATCAAAAGACATACCCTCATAATTTAAGTTGTCCCTACTTCTGCAAAAGACGTGATCAATACAAGTTCTGCTGTATTTTGAAATTCTGGTGGGAGAAAGTATGTACTGTTCAGACCCGTGGCTTGCCATAATTGTTTTGTACACATAAGAATTATAATTGTATTGTAAGGTGCATACATTTATATCTCCTATTAATATTAAATTCCTCTCTCTCTTGAATTACCGAGAATTCTTTCAAGTTCGCGAAAAAATAGTTCAGTCGGTAGGAAATGGTACCTGTACGCTCCAATAACCGAAATTGATACAGAGGCATGGAGGTCACCTTAATCATATCGGCAGATTGTAAGTCATAGGTATCATCAAATGTACATGAATACATGTTTGAAACATACATAATTACACCTCCCGCTCTTTTTAAGTTATTGCATTTGGCGTAACAGTTGTATTCGTCAATTTGATAAGCAATCACTTCGAAGTCGCTTATCCAAATTTCGGACAGTACTA
Organism: Pyrrhosoma nymphula; assembly: GCA_963573305.1. NCBI lineage: Eukaryota > Metazoa > Arthropoda > Insecta > Odonata > Coenagrionidae > Pyrrhosoma > Pyrrhosoma nymphula. The sequence continues at coordinate 93,740,905 of OY754332.1, read as the reverse complement.
TTAATTGAGGTTTTTCGCGTATCTCATTTAAGTGTAAGACAAATTTATCGAAATTTGAACGCAAGCTTCTTATGTTTTGATGCATATTATTAAAATCATTAGAATTGAATTTTAGTTCGTTAAAACTAGGGAAAATGAGTTAAGGTATATTCTCTATTATAGTTTGCTTATGTCACACAAATGCCTGAAAACAATTACAGGTTTCTTTTCGGCTTTACGCATCAAAATTTTCCCACCTCGTATCCATAAGTACTCGTAATTTTTTTGTTTTCTTCGCCTCCCGAGCTGAGTTGAGGACCTTCCGCCTTCCGGAACTCAAGGCCTCGTTGATGTAAACAGGGATGTCCGAGGGTTGAACTCCTTCGAGGGACAAATGCCGCGTGGAGAAGTCTCTCGTCACTCGCCGTTTGGTCAAGAAGTCCTCCTTTACTTTTTGACTGAGGAATCTCACTTGTATCCCACCCGGCTCACCACTAGGTTTGCGCTTTGACCTGTAGCAATAATCAATGCTATTATCGTTTATTTGAACACCGAGAGCCTACTATTTTACTCACTACAAAGGGCAGGTTTTCATTAGGTCTACATGGTATTCCGTGTATTTCAATATACGGTATCATTACATGTATCATTTGTAAGAATTACCTGTATGCAAAGTTCATTCCTTAAATGTGTACACTTGAAAAAGCATATTTCTTTTAATTCTTAAAGATATACAGGAAAAACGTTTGAAAATTTTATGGTCCTCGAAATTTTCCGAGCCTCGACAACTTCGACAATGAAGAAAATGTTTGACGACACAGCCTCAAAATATTCAATTAGGGCCATTCAAAGAGAAAATTTGTCCGGGACTGTGACGTCACACGCACGGGTTTTCTGAGGTTCGACCGTGTTGAGTCCTTACTGAATAAGGCTCCTTGACGGTATCTCTCTTGCGGTCTCATTCTATGCCTCAATTTCTCCCAAGTTTCGATATTTCAACACAACAAGATAAATATAAAACCTTATCTAGGTACTACACTTGGAAGGTTCTCGACAAAGCACCCAAGTAGGGATCAAAGTTCCTCTGTACGATTCAACAAATGGCATTAGGGTCCTCGATATGGGAATCTAGTACCATCTACTACATTTATAATAGATTCAGTTAAAATCATAATGGGCATAAGGCATACCAATAGGGTACCGTGAGATATGTGTTGGTATGATTAACTTGTTCACATAGTAAAAAGTAAAGAACATGCTGTTTCATGAAAATAAATAAGAAGACCAAAATTCTAGTGTGAGGTTCGAAAAATTAGATGCAGAAGTCACACTAATAGGAGGGAAATAAGACCAAGTGGTTTCCTTCTCCCATCTCGGAAGTACCATCAAGTGGGACGGAAGCAGTAAAACGGACATCAAGCATAGAATAGCCAAAATTTAAGAAAATGTTCATGATGAAAAGATAGGTACTGCATTCGAAAAAGATAGGACAACGAACAAGTAAAAATAGCGTAAAATTATTCGTTTAGAGCATGGGACTCCAATAATTGAAAGCATGGACATTTGGAAAAGAAAATCAGAAAAGATTTGAAGCATTCGAAACATGATGTTGGAGGAGGATGCTGAAGATCAAATGGATGGATAAAATAAGAAATGAAGAAGTTTGCAGAAGAGCAGAAGTGGAGTATAATTGCGAAATATGTATATAATAAGGAAAAACACGAGAATAAAGACAAACGCTCTTTCGCTAAAGCTTTGTGTTCCTAGGATAAACTGGATGAATATTTCTCGGGTTTCCAGCCGGGTAATAGTGTTAAACTGCACCGACGCAGGGTGGGCTGAGATCGAAAAAAGCTGGCCAAAAGTCAAAAAGTGATTTTTTCAAGCCAGGAAGCTGAAACTTTGCATAATTATTTTCAAAAGACCTGTGCAGGCTATGACGCAAAGCATTTTTTTTAGTACTCAACAATTAACAATTTGCACAAATGTTGCAAAAATGGTCTACACTCAATTTTCTCACGAAATCTTCAAAATCAAGCCCTTGCTAAGCCTTTATGGGTAAACGTGTGAACCAATCGAGACATTTTTTCATTCATTAACACCATTAACTCCTAAAAGAGAGATGAAACTATTAGCTTAAAAGTAAATAGGCAAATACAATTTCGTGCACATTCCAAAAGAAAAGAATATTCGAAAAGCGAATTGGCATGCAATAATAGTGACGTATTATGATTAGAAGCAATTGAATATAAAAATCACGCCATAAACGTTATTTCGAATGAACCATTAAAAACGTAGACAACAAGTTGTCCTAATAGAGTATATACGTCGAAATAGCGGGAATTCTTGAAGTTGTTAGCGAAGTATCCACACCACTACGAATTGTAGAGGGAATTTCGAGGGATCCAATACTGACACCAATACGAGTGACACCCGAGCTAGTGCTTCAAAAAACAACTGCTTCACACCAGTGAAAAATGAACCCGAATGATTTAGTGAATTTCTTTGGAAAATAGAAAACGTTCTACAAAAAATAACCGCAAATATTCGAGAAAAGGGCTCCGCGGTGTCATTAAACGACCCTTCGCCATACGCCCAACCACAGTGTAGGGGGCGAAGGAGTTGCAGCCGTGCGACACCAGTTGTGGGATGGTGGCCTCGAAGAGACAATAATCCTGTGTGGTATGCATGCTGTCTCCGTTAAAAGTGTTCGTATTCGTCAGTAGGCGATGTCAAGTTACTAAAAAGAGAAACGCCCGCGGTGCATCCGAAGAAAGCAGTCTTTCAGTACCCCCTAAACCTTTACCCCCTATGACAAAATACGTAATTTTTCCGCGATTTTCCAAAATATAATACATGGAGGCTCTTTCCAATGTCTTTATCTCTAAAATCTCCATAGTGGAGTGGATGCGGCTGCAATTCATTCCACACACTTGCCGCGCCACCTTACAGGCGGGTTGGACCAGACTCGACCGCGCGATCGAAAAACTGATGTGTAATTCGGCTCGTAAACGGTCGCAGCATAACTCATCGGTTTCGCACTGTAGAAGCTATGTAGAGTTTTGATACATAGGTTACTTTTCGATGCTCGGCGATGCAAATAACTATTTCTCTACATGTATTTAAAAAATGACCAAAAATGAGGGTCCGCCATTTTGTTTAATATATTTAGTAAACAAATGACAAAAAAGTAAGTAGTATACATTAAAACAAATATAATAAACCGTTTCATCTAACTGCATCACTTTTTTTTCCAATTCTTTACCCATAAAGGCTTAGCAAGGGCTTGATTTTGAAGATTTTGTGAGAAAATTGAGTGTAGACCATTTTTGCAACATTTGTGCAACTTTGACCTCATGCAAATTGTTAATTGTTGAGTAATAAAAAAATGTTTTGCGTCATAGCCTGCACAGGTCTTTTGAAAATACTTATGCAAAGTTTCAGCTTTCTGGCTTGAAAAAAATCACTTTTTAACTTTTGGCCAGCTTTTTTCGATTTCATTCCATGCGACGTTTCAATGGCGTTGTCTGCTATCGTCTTCAGGGTGTGTTCCTGTAAGAACTAAAACTACAACGATAACGCCCTTTTTTGGGACATGAAGTCACATATACGTGATAAAAATGATGGCTTCTTGTTGGTGAATCTGTCCAAGCCATAAGTAAAAGTGAGAAGAAATGGATTCCTGAATACCACTATAGTACAAGAGAATATTGAAGCAATTGAAATGCGCGATAAGTCATACTGAATTGACCATCTGAGCACTTAATATGCTAACAATCTAGGCTTTGTTATCGGTATAGTTGCGGTACCTAATGATTTATCTCGAAAACACAAATTGGTATTAAATGTATCCAAAAGAGTATTGCATCATTCATAGACTTTATGTTGAATATGCATGCGATAGTCACATAAAGTGGTTCCTTTTTCGCAAAAATTAACGATTTTCCCCTACGTGGGTCAAGACGCCATCTACTCTCTTCTTTAATGTATACGTGTTTCATATGTTGCCGCTCGTAAATATGCAACGGAGAGCCACACACTTATTTTTCAGCCTTTTTTCCTTGGATATTCCTAATTGTAGTGCGACAGAGCTTCCCACACTTTAAAATAATTCACAACGCTTTCCTTTTTGATGCTAAAAGATAAGCGTTGAGTCTTAACGTTAACGATCTGCATCTTCGATATTGCTCTACACCCCTCATGGTGTCTAAACTGCAAATATATTGACTTGTGTCACATTAAAGACTCAAGATAAAGAGCAGCAAATGAATATTACAGGATATGAAATGCAAAACGAAAAAAATATTTTTTGAACCTACTTTATTCATAAAATTTTAGGATAAATTGCGCGCTATAGTCATGTTAGTTGGATATTTTTTTTGTAAAATTAAACAGGCTTCGCTTTCGTCCGTTAAGGTGACTGGAACGGAAATCCTTGGTCATAGTGGGCACATATTGATATTTTGTTCTTTGAAAAAAATTCTTGGATCACATTTTATTTAAGCACATGTGTTTATTCTTTGGAACACATAATGTATTGTGCACTAATGTAAATGATACAAGAATTTTACTTCATTTTTTCCTTAATTGAAAATATGTCATGAATAGAGTTTTCGGGGCAGTATTCGAAATTTAGACGAAATTATATTCAAGTATATTTTTTTAAGTATTGGACTCGGCAACACTCGGCACCTTGAAAATTTTAGCAACGATTAAAATGACAATAGTAAATGTATACTTGTGCATTTAGAAGAACATATAAACCTATGTAATCGAATTATCACAAAATGTATGTCATGTGCCATAAAACTACGTGTTAAAACAGCATTGAATCGCCAAAAAAACCTAGACGGTACGATGCAATTTTTTCACCTTTTTCAATAGATATCACTAGTGAGAACACGTATTCAAAGTTTCACGCAGATCTGTGCAAAAAAAATCTCTCGAACCGCCTTAAGACGTCCAGACGCAATCTACTTAGTTCTTCAATGTATGGTCCAAGCCTTTCGCTCAATCAAGGCTATAGGCAATCGCCGTCCCTCCACCCGGAGATCATACCACCGCCGTAGAGGGGAACCCGCGCACGAAGGCACGAGGTGCCCGCCACGGCGTCTGTCGTTGCTCATTCCGCTCGCCGCCCCAACGGAGTGACGCCTCCGAGTCTCACGTTGAGCGTCCGTGAGCCTGCCCCCGGCGCGAGCTGCTTATTAAGGAATGACTGAGCCCCGTCGCGGTAATGGATGCAAGTCTCACGCTGTCTGCCGCGACGAGGCCGACGAATGCACGAGGAGGATGGTGATGATGATGGTGTAGCCCTCGTCCCTTGTGTCCTCGGGGTGTACGAGAAGGCCCGTGGCAGAATCTTGATTGCGGGGAGTGCGTGTGCACGCGCTATTTGCGGATGCTCGACGCTGTCCCATCCTCTGTATCCCTCGCCACCCCCTGCCTTCCCTTCCCCGTGCATCGCTCGCCTCATCGGGATGAGATGACGGTCCCCATGGACGGAACTCACCCGGCATCCGTGTCCGGACTGTCGATTTCCTCTCGTGAAGGCAGGACGACCCATGCCTTCCTCAAGTCTCTTCTGCTCACCACCGAGCTAATTTTCACTCCGGCCTCCATCTCCACGGTCACCCCCTGCAAACATTACACACATACTTAGTCGGCTAAAGGCGTGGGCAACGTGGACGAAAGTCACAGGCGGACGGTCGTAGGGACGGCCAGTCTGCGACTTATCAATGAATGTGCAATGGTAACGGAATGAATATCGGCATTTTTACTAACTTCCTGCATGAATTTTAACCCAAAATGATCTTCTTTAGAAGAGTACATCCTATAAGTGACTGGCACTCATGACAATCTTCAACAAGGAACACAATGAACCGCACCATTTTCTTCATTAGCATTCTTGTCACCAGCCAATTTAAAAGAACCGATGCTGAAATTGCACCACTATTTACGGTGAAATTACACCGGCCCACAAGGAGTAGGTAAAATGCAAATAATCCCTATAAACACTTTTCCTCATAAAACTCGAAGCTTTGACAACATTTACTTTAAAAATTGAGTTCCTAGGGGCAAATTAAACTATTATGATAAAAGGGTCGTCCTGAAGACTCGGAGGCCAAACTCTATACTAACAATAAGATTACTTAAAAGTTTCACATGCGAGTTTCAGGTGCCAAAGAGGGTATTATTCTGGCAATACCGAGGTGGCCAAATAAGACAGATATGCTGTCATCCAGATAGGAAAAAAAATGTCTTCCTCTTATGACCAATTGACGACAATATCAACAAGAGAGCATCACATCCTAGAGAACACAAACTCCAATTTTCGTATTTCTACGTTCTCTCATTATTTGCGGAAAAATTGAAATTTGAACCAGTTCATTTGGCAATTTATTTCCTTAATATTATGCTCATAGTGCAATCTAACGCAGTACATAGAGGTTCGCAAAGTATTTTGAGATTATTAATCCAATATCGGCTTGATATCCTCCCTTCGAAGAAGATAAACTTTCAATCAGAGTCGGTTCACACATGTCGCAAGGTAAAAGTGATTTTACTGAAGGTATTCAAATGTTTAAGGCTACAGCACGGTGTTAGGAAATACATAGGGCGGGTCGAAATTCAGTTTTTCGCTGATAAAAACAGGTAAAAAAATGTCACCTACCCAACGAAAGTCTTCCTATGGGATGGCAAAAACCGGAATTGAAATCGTTAAGTTCGGGGAAAGGGAATGCATAAAATGGTGGAATGGAGACACTTAATTGTTTGGCAAGTACAATCTTCTCAAAATGTATAAAATTTTGAGTCATCGTGGAAGCGAGTTTTATTGCATTTTTAAGATGTGCCAAAGTTTCTCTCTCGAGGCACGACTGACCTTCCAAGGGTATAAAACTGTTTTCCAGCCTATCATGTCACGGTTGTTTGGAAACTCTTTAGGAGTGTGTACGAATAAAATTACAGGCGGGATATGGGTCTTCGCTTCCTCAACGTGATCTTCTCAGCATCTTTAAACGATCCGCGAACCTTGGCCAATTCAACGGATGAAAACAAGAAAAACACTTCTCTACTAATACATTGCATAGTAAAAATATAGTTATGCCTTAAAAATTTAAACAAAACACTTTTTTTACTGAATATTTCTTCACGTTACCATACCCAAGTTTTTGCTTTTTAGAAATACAGCTCCAAAAGAGAATTGAGATGGCTTTCTATAGCATTACCTTCGAAGTGTGTAAATTGCATTGGGATATAACCCTAATGGATAGTAATCTGGAGCAGCAGTAGATATTATAAAATCGAAGAATTGCAATTTAATTAATTTGGAAGTAATATAAGATGAAAATAACTGGTTTGAAGGCAACTACGTATCCTAAGTAAACTATAGGAAGTACTCAATACCTTAGAGGCATAATCGTAACCTATTGATCCAATCTATCAGGGCATGATCTAAATTGAATTCTTTGGTCATTTATTACAAGTGTTTACTTGTAACTTACATTAGAGGTTAATTCTCTGCATTAATAATAGTTCATAGGACAACCGTGGATTCATGTAAACGAATCCTTATTGCTCCTAGGACGGAGACTGTAACATGACATGGTAGTTTTTATGTTTCATAACCTATTGTAGCTCTATTTGTCCCTCGATCTTCCTCGTGTGGCTTTCTCTTCTATAGTCCATTCTATCCTTATGGCTAGAAGGGAATATGGAAGAGTTTACAAATTTGTTCTCTCTTAAAGTGTGGCCTATCCATCTGGACCTTGCGTTCCGCATAGTGCTCCATATGGCATTATCCTTCTCCATTCATCTGTACAGTTCCTCGTTTCTGATTCTATCCGTTCATTTGATCTTCAGCATCCACCTCCAATACCAAGTTTCAAAAGGCTTTATTCTCTTCTGTTCCAGCTCCCCAATGATCCATATCTCCGAGCCATAAAGCACAACACACCACACCTATCCTCCTAATGGCCTAGATTGCCTGGGATCTAGGACGCATCCCAAAACAACCAGCCACTTTTTTTTCATCCGAGTCGCTGGGTAACTAGCCAACCGAAGGTGGCTAGTTGCGCATTCTCAATTGCCTCTGTCCTCTCAGTAACTAGCGTGCCACGTGGATCCATTCATTCCCTCATTTAGTCCATGTCCTCGACGCTCACTGTCGCTGGCGGCCTCCTTCGGAGTGAGCCAGTGGGGGGGATGTGCGCTCGACGTGACAGCCAAAGGTGCGAGGGGGACTCCGCCATTACGCCGTTAACGCTCGAGCATAGTGCAGAGCAATTTTCGTGTTGCGTCACTCATTTCCTGACACTAGTGACAGTTGAATCATCGCATGCGCAATGCGCCTTTGATGGTTCACAACTACCTTGCGATGACATCTAGTTCTGATACGGATTTAATCGAGCGCATTAAGGAGCCGTATTCACTTCTAAAATGATAACTTTTTACGCAGTGGCGTGCAAGAATGCAAGATTTATCAACAAATTATGGAGATTCACAATTACAACATAATTTGACAATACTGGGATTCAAAACAGGGTTTCTTAAATGTTTTCCAGGAGTTTTAAGCCCCTCGTATATTTACTTTGGTTGTACATATATGGTTTGGTGGGGTGACTAATAAACTAGACAGTAAACTGTGATACCACCAATCGAATCCCGTTTTAATCGGTGAATTTTATGGTCAATGACCACGGTTTTTTTCAACTTGCATGGTGTAGGATGAAATGGCAAAAGAAATGGTGTACTTTTAATTTTCATTTTTTAGCTATTGTAAGTATAGTTAACATCTCTGTTTGCGGCCAACTCTTCCACATCTCTCTTTTTAGTTAACATGATACCCCTCCTTCAACAGCAGCCATAAGCAACCCATGATATTTCCAAATCTTCTTCATACAACAAATTCCATCATCTTTTCTTTGCTAAATACTTCTCTTTTCAACAGCCAAACCATTATTCCCGTAAACACGGTCCAGCAATACATACAGTTGCATTTGAAGTCGTATACTTATGAGAGGAACATGATGACATAATGTAAAATAAACAGCATTACCAGTCACTCTTTGATAGTCCCCGTATTTCAACACTAGCCGAAATTATGTAGAGCTCAAAATTCAGCTTTTTTGGGACTACTTTTTAGTGACATGGGAAAAAGTGAGGAACTACCTATTTTATTGAAAAGATAAAATTTTATCTATTTCTAAAGGATATGTTTTGGAATATGGTAGAAATGAAGAGAATATTCTCGTGTATTTCCTCTTGCATCCTAAGCTCAAATTCTAGCACTGCATAGTTTCCAATAAAACGATAATCCAAGGGTTTTAAGTGGTGACATTCTTCATTTAGAGCAAAGGTTCCCTATGTTGGGTTCACGTATCCTTAAGGAGCACGCGGTTGGTGGTTTAGTGGTACGCGAAAAAAGCTTAGTAACGGTGAAGAGTGACAGTCATATTCCTTTCCCTTTCGGGGTCTAAATGATAGAATCCTAGGTATAGCTAAGGGAGATCTCAAGGGGTGCGCAAACTAAAAAGATTTGGAAGCGCTGATTTCGAGATAAACTTCTTTGATTTTTCAATTTACAAATCATAAACCTTATGTACATCGTTCCTTTTTGGGCCGTAATAGTTTTCATTCTATTCAGTCAGTTTTATGTGGCCATCACTCTCCATAACCCGTGCAATAAATGATTTAATTACTATTAAATGATAATGAATATTAGTAAGATAATTGCGTTAGCCGAAGAATCGATAATTGATAGGAAGAAATAATGGGATGGAACATGTATAAGGGTTCTAAGAAAATACTGATGAAGACTATAATGCTGGAATGATGAACTTGGATATTGAGCAAACAGGATTAAATTTGAGGTAATAAAACAGGTGTTTGAGATGGAAATTTGGAGGAAAGGTGCAACATCCAGGAACAAGTAAATAATTACCTTGGTGGGTAACCCGAAGAAACTCCTGGTGGAGATTAGGAAGAGGCAGAGCTGATGGTTGGAAAAGCTAATGAAGGGCGAAAGGATACTAAAGGCCCTAATGGATGAAATGGTGTTAGGCAAGCGGTAAAGGGTATCAAATGGGCTCTATGAATTGAATGAATGGAACCTAAAGAAGATTTGAAGGACAAAAAAGTGTTGGGTGATTAGATCTTGCGATTTTGACAGTTTTTAGGCAATCTTACCTCCATCCAAAGTTAAGTTTCAGTGGATCACCGAAAATACTGTATCATTTCTTGTGAATAGAAGAATGCCCGCATGCTAGGTTCTTGGAAGTACTATCTTCTGGGATTGAGGTCTTGTAACATTCACAAGGGAGGTAGGAGAGGAGGAGAGGGAGGAGAGTGGTTTCGTATTTCCAGGAAAAAGGTTGGGGCTGCCTCTTCCGTCCTATTATTATAGGTGGGGCATCCTACTTGCGTCCCAATGCCCAGCATTTTTTTCTCTTATTTAGAGTATTATCAGTTCATGGCATCCCAATTCCTTGAAAAGTGTGGTTTATTATAAAAATATATCAACATTGATTTCAGACACCAAGATGGGTAACATCCATGTATTAACCCGCGAGGTGCCACAAAGACATGTGGAGAGATTACGAGCTATTTTTGTGCCCATTTTCATGAATACATTACCTTTGATTATGCAAGTATGCTGCATTTAAATATAAAATACGCTGCCAGTACTAGAATACCTCATGAGGTAGGCTTAAATTCCGAGATAGGAGGCGTGCAGCGAAGATCAGCAAGATATGTAAAAGACAATTGCGATTACTTCATTAACGTTACAAGCCTACTACAAAAACATGGCTTTTAGTTGCTATCAGATCGTCGGCTAATATTTAAACTGTCTTTTCAGTATGTTCCAAGCCAATTTATTTTCTTGCGACGCCAAAAACATTTTACAAATTTTCAGCGGTAGGTTGGATCATGAGCATAAAATTGGGAAATTAGACCGCATGATGGACATGATTATAATGTCATTATTTCCGCGAACAATAAAGACCATATTAACCACCATTGAGGCTATAAAATTAGTGTTTTAGATAGGTAGCAAAGTTAACTAGTTAATTAGCCCTCAAATGTTTTTGAAAAAATTGATTAAGTAGTAATAACAGCACGTACTTCATGTTTACTGGAAACCTCTTTATCTTTTGTACTTTTATATAGACGCAAAATACAAAATACATTAAAATCCACAGTTTATGTAACATTTTGTACCATTTAGTGAAGCACAATATATTTGAGTTTTCACCCTCTGCTACATATTTGCAGGTTTTCACTAATGCATCAATACTCGTAGTTTCAGTAGCATTTGTTTGATATTGGTTAAAATTCACCTCCTAACACATAAAAATGAGGTGGCTTGTAGGGTACTATGGATACATGGATTCCCTAAGAATAAAACGTTCTAACCTTCAACGCATCTCGTTAAAAGATGACGTACGTTGGAGTTTCCGTTCCTAAAACCGTGGTTACGGGAGACTTCAACGAATGGTGTGATATATTTATGGGGAATAGGCCGAGTTATAGTCGGCACATTGTGTGCATATTTATCGAGTAAGATTATTTACAAACGGTGAGTTACACGTAGCGGTATATATTTTTAGTATGGATTATACTATTTTGTATATGTAAATATTTATGTAACAATTAGGTTAGGAGACAGCCATTCGGCGATGAACGCAAGATGTAGATAGGGATGGAGCCGAAAGACACCAAAAAAGATGAAACAGTTCGCGAACTTTCGGGTACTTCGAACCGTCATCAAGGCGATACTAGATGAAACTGATTGCTCCGTCGGGAGTGTGGGACAGGGAAAGGGAGGGAGGGGGAGGGGCGTGGTTAGGATTTTCTCTCTCGGGACAATTGAGGAAGGAAGCATCTACATTAAAAGCCATTCGTAAGATAGGGCCGTAGGAAATAGGATCCTGGTTTGAGATGGGAAGGAACTTCCGGGTATAATAGGATGTAATCAGACTCTACATCAACCTGAACTTACTCCCTAGCGAAAGGTGGCAAAGAATCAATTAATTTTCTCCAATCTTTTGGAAGATTAACTCGTATGCATTTAATTATTGTTCGCATTACCGAAATATCCGCATTCGGATGTGTAAGGTACTCAGTTTCGGATCGGGATTGACCTGTGAAATCTCTCCCACTGTCTTTGGGTTTTCAGTCAATTTGTGTTTAGAGAGGCAGTAGCAGAATATAGAGATCGGTGCTCCTACTGCTAATGTTTCGTAAAACCGTCAAATCTAAGCGCCTAACCCAAAGTCAAACAACATCCTTGCCCAAGGTGGAATTTGGACCCACTACGTGACGATTTCCAGACCATCAGGAAATCGACATTGTCACCGGTAGTCACCAAGGGTTTTGAATCCGGTTCCTTGGTATGAGCAGTCACAATTTTTAACGCCTTCTATACGATCAACCTGGGAGATAAAAATATATAATTAAATGCTGCACGTTGCTAAGTGCATCCATACTATAAGTGGTATTTTTCATTATTTTAAATAAATAAAGTATAATAAATGCCAGAAATATTGCATAAGGGATTAGTATGAATGCTTACATTCTGAATGCCTTTTTCTCCTTAGTTTTGCGTTATCATATATATAGCAGGAAAATTTTTCTTTCCAGTAAATAAAACATCGAGCTCTTTAGATAATACTAACAATAAGCTCCAATACTGAGCCCCGGTTTTATTATCTCTGGTTAAATATTTTCTTGCTATGAAATCATATATTAATACGTTCTTCCATCGATAATAATATCGTCAAATATATGTTACTTTAATGAAATTGCAAAACACTGTACTCTTAGCTAAGTTTACATTAACGAAAGGCTACTTTACATTGCGGTTAATGTTAACTTGTCATTATAAAACCGGATCTAAATGTTATAAACATTCTCATACAAAACGTCATTGCTCCTAATCGGCAGTTTGACGCCTTGATCCTATATATAACCACCAATCTAATGCCAAAAAAGTAGGAATTGGTAGTTCAATGGCTGTCCAGTCATTGGATCAGTAATCGATAATATTCTGTAGTAACGTTTCCAATTAGGGTGAAACTATTCATTGGTTATTCTACCAGCCGATAGGTAAGATTGAAGATGTCCCTACTAAGCCTTCCACATTCGCGTTTATCTTTAACATCCCAAATTTCATACCATCAAATTTGAGTTGAGTTTCTCTTACCTTCTGTCCATTCTTACTCAGTGGTAACATTAAACACGAGCAAGTGGGGTCATATTATACTCTACACTTCTATTTTATGTGTTTTTGAGCCTCTTTCTCACTTCTCATGTACTTTATCCTCCATTGCCCACTTCAACATGCTCTCCTCACATCTCAAAAATTCCTCCATAAAATGTTTCTGCCCCTTTTGAATATCCATAATTTATTGCATTTCCTATCATATCTAGCCTTTCCTAATTAATCATCCTCTCAACCCAGCTCATCCTCTCCATTCTTCAACACATCCGCATCTCAAAAACTTCCAGCCTGTGCTCGTCATCTTATTTTCTGCAAGGACCGCGTAACCAATAGCGAGGGACTGACTCAGTGGTAACATTTAAACTTAAACACGAGCTAGTGGGTTCATATTAAACTCCACACTTTTATTTTGTGTGTTTTTAAGCGCTAAAATTAAGGAATAAATTTAATGATTTGGATTTGTCTATTCAGACTACATCCATTGAGTGAAGCGAAAGGTTTATTTTAATTTTATAATCTGGTTAAAACAATTCCTCGTACAGGCATTCATTTACACACCAGCCTGACACTGCGACCGATTACAAATCGTTTGCCCATTTGACCAGGGTAATTTTAGGATTCATTGAATTTTAAACTACAATTTGGAGTAATTAATAATATAATAAACATTTTTACAATACAGAGAACTTATGATACACTTTAAATTAATTTCATAAAAAAATATCACATTAGGTGTGAACGAGATTAATTCCTGTTCTCTGCCTAGTGTCCAGTTAAATTGTTAATGTATCAAAAGTAGAAGTATTATAAAAAGAGCATGAGCAATCAAAAATGAGAAAATATAACATCACTCACTTCAACAGGCTTACACGTTGCATAAAATATGGGGTGAATCTTAGGACTCCACTTGACTGGAAACGTAACGAACAACACTTACCCGTTTAAGGTTGACCGAGGTATCACCCGCTGAGAAAACCCGAAAGTATAAATATCATGAAAATATCATTCGCCAGGACCAGGATTCGAACCCAAAATCCCCGGCCCGTGCTTTAACTGAGTCATTTACCCAAGGCAATTGTGAATTGAATAGAAGGGGAGCCTAAGGAAGCTCAATTTGTGAAAACACGCGGCAAGAAATGAGCGAGCGGGAATCAGTCCGGGATTTTTTTTTTTAGCTTTTTTAAATATTGAGTAGTAATTAAAGAAGAGAGCAATTGACAAGTAAATTTAAATTAAAATCTTTATAGAAATTTTCCATAAAAGCAGAGGAATTTTGACTCCTATGCATGTATTTTGGTCATCCAGGTGACCATCGACAGGAAGGGTTACATCTTGTAAACATATCTTGGATGACCAAAATGCATGCGTAGGAGTGAAAATTCTTCTGCTTTTATGGAAAATTTGGATTAATCTTTTATTTAAATGCGAATGCTAATTTCAACATCGTCTAATCCCATCTTATCATAGAAGCTATGTCAACTGTAAGACTGGCTGAAATGGTGCGTAATCTCGCGCGCAAGTAAATATCAAACCCATAGTGTGGAAATCCACCATGAAGCAAGTAGATGTAAGTCACAGGGATTCGAACCCCGATTTTTGCTTTTTCGGTCATTTAGTTATTTTGTGGCACCATGTATAGGTAAAGGGGAGAATTGGCGGTTACCGAGGGTGGATCAAGCGTTGATGAACTGAAAAAGGTACCGAACAACTCTCGGAGGGACCTCTGGAGGAAGACTTTGCCACTGAATCCCACATATCTTGTATGCTTCCCCATACTCATTACAATCGAGTGCCACCAAGTTTTGCTAAGCCTATAACCAAGCCAAGGGCAGCAACAGGTTTGGTGGTTTAAATGATTAGAATCTTCCACTGCTGATCAGTAACCATATGAACTGGGTCCAAATCCCGGTCACTTAGGTGATAAATGTTATAGTTCACTAAATTGACCGGGTTCGAATCTCAGTCGATTTGAATAACTTTTTTTTATTCCCATCATTTGATCTGATCGTTCAATATTCTCATGTAAGCTTCGAATCAGCAGTATTTTAATGCCACGGCACGGGACGATTCCAATTAAGTACAAATTAAAAAGGGTTAATTAATGAGAAAATAATTAGCCTATACTGCGGGGTACGTGTTCCCATTGATATATCCACGGTGTTGAAAGCCAAGAAGTGAAAGGTCCAGACAGTAATTCTTAATAAGGCCCCTCGAGACGCCTGCACACGAAATCCATTCCCCGTTCGCAAAGCCATTACCAGAGAAGGGCATTTGGAGGAATTTGTGGCAGAGTCACGCTCGTCAGGAATTCAAAACGAATTTTCCCATAGTACAGTGATTTGATATAATTTCATAGATTACGCGTTGGACATTAGTGATGGGAAAAATAGGTCCTTTTATATGATATGCTATTAATTACAAGAAAAATGCTTATTGTCGCTAAAAAGAAAATAATTTCTCTCAATCATCATCAAAGAAACGTCGTCGGCAGCCACAAATCTGTAGATTGGTTTGCCGAAGTTCTTTACTCTAATTTTCTTTCATTTAGTCGTTTTATTCCTTCGTAGTCTTTATTGAGCATCCGTTTCACATTATTTGATGTTCTTCCCTTTCCTTCCTCATAAATTCTTCCAATTCATTATATTCCTTTCATTAATTCATTATTTGCTTTCTATTCCAGCCATTCAATACCTTGTGATGTTGAGGAATTGATCCAGCATCATTGCTTCTTCTTATTATTTAAAGATTTCTCATCGTGCATCATTTACCTCCAACCCTTTGTAGGAATTCTTCGTTGGTGATTCACTACATCCATTTCCTATCACTTTTTTCGATGGCCGAAAATTTATATTGCTTCAGTAGTTGGACGAAGAAGAATTTCAACAAAATACGTAAATATTCCATGTGAAGTCACTTGTTATTTCGCGGATCACCAGATCGATCATATTAAACAATTGAATTCGTGCTGGAAAGAAACGTTCCCTCGTAATATTTAGCGTCATTACTTAGGTAATACAAATGACGCTAGTCTTCTGATATGCAATTTGCAGGAGGTAATAAGCAATCACAAAGCGGTAGTAAGATTTCTCTTCTTTCCATTATATGTCTTTCTTGGTAATTCTTCCAATTGAATTTTCCTTCAAGAGCTGTTTGTAAGAGGAAGTAACATCTCAAAAATATCCACTAAGCTCGTATTTTTTTCTTCGCAGAGGCTTTATCAAACGTTTTTCTCCTCAACACTTCGTAAGAATACTTCTCTTGTGATTCATTAGATTCTGTTCATCTCCACCATTCTTCAATACCATAACATTTTCTTTGCTCCAACAATGTCTTTTCAGCTCTTATTTTGTTTTCAACCAAGTTTCAATGTCTCATGGAAATGTTCTTCATACATTTGTTTACATTATCTACTTCTTCAATTCCAGATTTATGGCTTGGCTGTCAGTTAAATAATCTCCTGTTAGAATGCCTTCTTCACTTGGGTTACTCTACGAAGACAATCTTTTTTCCTTTCCTTTCCGTCACTGATGATCTTATTTCCTAAATTACAAATTTCAACCGTTTATTCCTTTTTTTGTAGTCCAAGTGTAATGGTGAATCTTGCTTTCTTCCAGAAACCATTATTTGGATTTAAATTGCATGAATCTTGTATTGTTATGTCATAGCTTTTCCACACTGTTCAGCACCCTTTTCCAATTTCTCCCATAATTGCTACGTCATGAGCAAACCGTAGCTATCTAATCGTTTCTACATGCAATGTATTCTTTTTTTTAATTATCCTTTATTTCATTGAAGCCGTGTCCAAACTCGCCAGTTAGGTACCTAAATCCGGAAATTTAGGGAGGACGCCATCTTTAAGTGTGTCCAAACTCGTTAGGCAGCATAAGGGAGCGGATTTGGGCAGCCAAATCGGTAACCAAATTTAGGGAACAACAAGTCCTTCCTAAATCTGCCACCATTTTGAATTTCCCATAATTCCGAGTGGTAAAAGCGTGAAAAGTAGTAGAATGAGTGGAATTGCTGTAAATATGGCGGGGAGGTAATTTGTTTTGAATGGAAAGGCGTGAGTTCTTATGAATATATTTAATGAATGATAAATGTTAGATTGATTTATGTTATAAATTTCATCTGCGGAAGCAACGAACAGACAGAGACCTTCATATCAAGGAGTGATACAGAATATGAAAGTGTATTATAGCGGGGAAGTATTTTGAGTGTTTACAAATCAGATTTTTTATATTGTCTTGGGCATGTTAGATATTTTTTAAATTAAAATTTCGCGTTTGAGAGTAACGAATCGATCAACCGAGCAGTTAATTATAGCTAGAAAGGAGAAAGCGGGTCTAAACTTAAAATATTAACTAACAAAAAAACTACCACTACGCGTCTAAATAAAGTCTACAATTTTAAAGTTTTGAACAAAACTAAAAAGTTACTTCAACAATAAATAAACACTAAAAAAACCGCATCTATAATAGTTCTTTCCCACAATAGTTAGTCTTCAAACCCCGTTTACCTACAATCAAAACCTAACACTCAATTATAGTAAGCAAAAGATAGTTTTTATGACTGTAGACGAAGCTCCTGTACCATTGGGAAACTGTACATAGATGTAATAATATTATTATTTAAGACTTATGTTACATCATATCCATTGGACATCATTTCGTGGCCTCCATATGGATGTCACTGCATGAACCATATAGGATCTCATCCTATGAACATCCAAAGGATGTCCAATACTAAATGGACATCATGCGGTGTCTGGGTATCACCGTAAATAGACTTATCTATTAATAATGCACGCAAAAGGAAAGAACAGTGCAGGGATAATATAAAATTCGAATTGAAGCAACTACCTACACGATCACAAATCCAATTAACTGCTCAGTCTACCAAGAATCGTTATCTGCCAAAGCGGCGAAAGTTAATACAAGAACAATGAACAAAAACTAAAAATAAGTACTTTATACTGCTAAAAGACAGGGATAAATACACAATCACAAATTTAAAACACTTCTCAGTCCAACACGAATCGCTATCTACCAAAAGGAAACATTGATACAAACCACGAACTTATAAAGAAACAAACACATTGAACAAAAGCTACAAGTACCTACGTGCTATACTGTACTCTTTAAGTCACGGAATATAACTAAAAATCTCAATGTTATGAATTAACCACATAATATTACGAAACTACGTAAATAATGAGGAAATGTATTATAATTGCAATCCAATTTCAAACAGCACTAGTCATGAGGGTCATTTGTTCAGAACAATATCGTATTGCATATTTCCCTTGTCCTTCGTTTGCTTCCAACTCAGCAGATGGCGACCCTTGCGAAGGACGTCCAACTCAAGCTCCCTTTCTGTTAGCTGCCCAAAATGTAGGTAGCCAAATCCATGCTCCCTAATGCCTAACGAGTTTAGACACGGTTTAGGTGTTTTTTATATAAATGCTGAGGACCAAGAGTGAAAAAGCAAATTCTTGCTTGCCCCTTTCCTGGCCATGAAATGGATAAGCAAGTAAAGTTGCAGAGGACAGCGTAGTTTAATACAATAAAATCACGAATGGACGTTCAAACTTATTAGAATCTCTTTCCGCTACCGTGATGGGTTTTTAAGACTTATTGTGGCTTCATGGAGATCAGACATTAGAGCTCCCAATATCATCTGTGAATGGATTTTTCTAGAGCTGTTGACTTTGCCGTTCCTTGTTATCCCACGAATGAGTGACCACTTAAATCGTCATGCATATTTTTAGTCATATATGCCAAATAGGTGGAACATACATTAATTTTACTGGATTTTTGTTCGTATGTGAATTTACAGGTAAGTAATATGAGGTAATTCAGTAAGGAAATTCTGTTCTTTTAGGCAACGTTGTTTTTTAGGATATTTTACTTCCTAGGCGTAGTAAACACATCACGTCATCGGAAAAACGGTGAATGATGTCAAGGATATGGCATCACTGCCAGTAATACAACGCGTTTTCACTTGAAGTTCAACTGATTTATTATAATTCGGCTGACATGCTCGTTTTATTTCCGTTTCCAGAAGACGTTAAATTGTATGATCTAATTCCTCCTACTGAAACGCATCTGGAGCAGTGTGTCACGTAGCATTGCGGCACCGTTTTGAACCACGTGATGTTTTTGAACTTTTATGCCATCTTATAATGGCCTGTTTACGCAGTGCATGTACCCGCGCGGGTTCATGCGTAAATACGTATGTCCCTTTTAATATACATCGTGTAACCACAACAACTTGCGCGAATGCATGGACATACGTCCAGAAAATTGCCCGTTCTTCTAATTCCATGAACGCGTTCGTGCAAGTGTTTACGCTTATACCCGCGCGGGTACATGCATCTTGCAAACAGGATTTAAATCGAAATTGGAAGCTATGATGTGGTCATCACAAAGTATCTTCATTGGTGAATTGCAAACAGGACTTAAAGGGAAATTAAATGCCTGTGGTTGACACCTATTCCCTTCAAATATATGTAACTTTATTCGCTATTTGATCGTCATGTAATTATTAGGGCATTATACAGGTTTAGATTCTACTATAGGTGTAAATAGAAGTGAGAAAAATCCTCCAGACTTTTACAGATGCAGACCCCTACCCCCTCATACGATTTCTTTCCTCATCTCAGCATACGTTATACCCTTCTTTGTCCAATCTATGAAGACTCTTCCTTCCTCTTTCCCACTTACCCGACATCCTACCCTCTATCACGGCCACATCCCTTCGTCAATCGCTACGTCTTCCTACCCTCTAATCTGCATTCTCCTTATTTGCTCAATTAATTTCCTCTCCTCACTCATAGCAAGCACTTCCTCGTTCGTCTTGCTTTCGGTCCATTACACTGTTCCCACACACCTACTTCTCCTACGATTTTCACATCCTCACTCGTTAGAGTACACGTTCCTGCACCACAACGATACACTCCATAACTAACTCTTCGCCAACCTTTTCTTTAGATTCATACCCAAGGTCCTCGTCATCAGCTCACTCTTATTGCTGAACACCTCCTATGCTATCGTAATTTTCCTGTTATGTTTTGCAACTATGCTCATTTCCTTCAAAGTATGTACTACGAAAGTAATTAAATTGTTCTAATTGCTCCAGTTTGTGCGTCCCTCCACGCCTCTAAAATTTTTGGAGTGAACTCAATGCATAATTTCAATTGGACGACATGACGGAAGCGTAGATTGCTGATAGTTCCTTTTAAATTCAACAAAGTTGTGAACGTTTAGTTTTTTTACACTCCACCCACGATGCGCCCTCGGCTAGAGATTTGGGCGGCGAGGAATATGCACTTTTCCGTGAAGCGGACACGTTTTTTTTCTGCAATGGGAGTGGTGAGTGGAACACACTCTGGCAAGGACCCCTTGCAGCCTTTGCCCGTCCCATCGTCTTCCTCCTCTGGCTGCGGCCGTAAACGTGTACAGGGGTGGCGAGGGAGGGAGGGGAGAGCGCGCGAAGCACCGTTTTGCATAAAAAGCTGGGACGCCGGTAAGGGGTCATGGGTCAAATCTGACGTCTGCTTTCTCCTCGATCAGCGTCGAAAAAGCGCGTGGGCAGAGGACCACTCTCCTCCCCACTCCCTCCACACTCCCTCCCCACTCCCTCCTCCTCCCTTTCCCCCCATCCTCTTCTTCCCCTCCCCCCCTATAGCGTCCCACGTCCCCCTCCCCCATTTTAACCAACCCGCTGCGTGCCAGAATGTCGTAATGCATGCGCGCAAAAATACATCTAAATATGCGAGTATTCATGCAAGTGCCGTTCCGGCTAAGCAGACAATCATAGTGGAATAGGCTGGAGAATGGAAAAGTTTGTTTGTTTTCGGCGAGACTTTGAGTAAGTGACGGGGTTTCCATTAAAATAGAAAAACTTACTTACGTACTTACATACAATGAATTCGATCAATCGCCTCCACAAATAACCAACTATCTGTGGAATAGGTACAAAATTAGGATATTATACAATGGGTGGAGTAGAAAAGGCCTAGAAAACTTACTGGTTTTCTCTCATTGAATTATCAGTTAATTTCCAGAGTTGATTAAACAATTAAAGAAAAGATATTATAAGTAATTACCTACACTTAACGAACCCGGTTTCGAAGGGTAGCAGTCTTTTCCAAGGTATTTAATTGATTATTTATTCTCATTCTTTAATTGTGATAATGAAAATATTCCATAAACTTAGGCCTGGAACTATTTACTTCATTAGCTGATTAAAGATCCATCCTCTCCATACGTGGGAATTGAGTTGATATGGTGACAATAACACTGACTTTCCATCGCGAGAGTTTTTGTAGTTCAAGAGAGACATTTTACCCGTCATTTTAAGGCCGTGATTGATTATTTAAAATAATTCCAGGCAGATACATATTCAACATTTTAATAAAATCCAACCATGAACTCGAATTGCATAGTTGTTTAATTATATTATCAATGGATGTATTCACAAATTGTGACTCCAGCTAGATATAAAATCAATCATAATGAACAAGTCTCTCCTGCATTTTAAATATCTGTATCTGTTATGGTAGTAAAAAAAACCAGTAAAACTACCATGAATAGTTTTACTTTATTTTATTGACAACATTCTTTCACAGACCCGAGTAATGAGATGGTTACGTTCTATTTTCATAGCAAATATTTATGAAAGCATGATCCTGAGTGTTCAATCGTGCCTAATGATTATGTATTATATACTGAGTGTATCTCTTCAATTCTTCATGGTTATAAGATATACACAACATTTCGAATTAAAACTATATTTTTAGCAAGGTAGGAAGTTAATTAGAATTACTCGGTGGTAATACTCTATTTCCGTCAGTATCAGATAGTTACGCCGTACTTTACGTTTACTGACGACCTCACGGTCTTCATTAGTGACCAAATTGGCATCGGTATTCTGAAAATAGGTTTACGGCAAATCTCCACTCCTGAGCGATATTCTTCTTTCTTAGTTAGATATTTTACACAAGGTAGCTGTCATATTCTTTATTCTTCTTAGTAATTCCTCCCCACATACTTGCTTCCAAGATTATTTTTAGGAGGTTGATATTTATCAGTTCACTGCTATTTTTTGAAATGAAATACATATTAAATTAACCTGAAATTTCGTTGCTATAAGGCATTATTTGCTCCCCGAATTTGTATGCCTCATCGTCTTCTACCGCAAATTGACTTATCCACTGATCACATTTGCCTCCTCAACTCATGAATTTCACACATTTGTGTGCGTTAGGGAATATTACTCAGGTCTGAGCATCATTTAGAACAGGAAAAGTTGTGGAGGCCCTGAAATTCATTCCATTTCATCGTTCCCAATATTCTTAAAATTATAATAACTATGGAAATCATAAAATGAAATCTTCGTCGGCCTATCATTAGCGTAAGGCGCTAAAGGGCCAGTTTGACGCAAGTTCGACGGATAAATGGCAGCACTTGCATTGCTCTCTTCATTGCAACCAAGAAGAGATCGAAAGTCAACAGTAAAATCTCCACAAATGCCGGTAGTCAAACCAGAGTCGTTGGGATGGTAAGACAGTACTCTAACCACCGCAACCAATCAGATCCCCATGAGCTCCGAGGTGAGATGTTTGTACAACTCTCGAAATGAACTTACAAGAGTTCAGTAGAAGGTAGACTGATACTTTTCTAGTCCTCGAGAGCATTTAATTAGGATTCTCGACCGCGCATACTCCGAATTTAAACGCTTTGAGCGGCTTGAGCGTGTTTGCGCGTGCGATGCACGGCCCTTTCAACCTTGGCCGCGTCGCGCACCATAGGCCCCGCACCCCGGGTCGCTCGGTCGGCCCATCCCACGGAATTTCCCCGACACCCACTCCGAAGAGAAGCCATTGCCCCAATCCGAATCCTCCCCACTCTCGCCACCCACCACCCCGCAGCATCTCCCTTCTTCGGCCACGCTTCACCCCACACCACCTGCCATGCCCCCGCTTCATCCACAGCCCATGCCGTACCTCCCCTCCTCACCCCCTGCCATAGCCCACTCCCTTCAGCCCCTGCCATACGCCTCTCCCCTTACCCCCCCGCCATAACTCACTCCCCTCAGCCTCTCCATACTCCACTCGCCTTACCCCCTAACCTCACTTCCCTCACACCCTTCCTCTCCTTCTATGCCTCATTCCCCTCACACCCTACCAAACTCCACTCCCCTCACCTTGCTCCACTCCCTTCAACCCCTGCCATACCCCACTCCCCTCATCTCCTACCAGGTCCCACTCTCCTCATCTCCTGCCATACCCCTCCCCGCCCCCCCGCAGACCACCTACTCAAAACATTCTTCTGCGACCCAACCTCCACTCCTCCATTTCGTCGGAGCGCTCCACGAATACATCCATCCCCCTCCTCCCACACCCCCCGCCACCATTTTGGCTCCGACCTCTCCCCAACTCCCAACCTCCAACCCTCCTCTCTCCCCATCCCCTCTCCTAAACGCGCACGCACACGAAAGAATAAACGAAATGGTCCACGTGTCCGTTCCTTTGTTTTGACGAAGTCCCCCCTCTTCCTCTTCCTTGAGGCGTGTGCCGAGATGGTATAAAGATTATTCGGTGGGGATATATAATTCCCTCCCTTTTAAAGGATGTATTATAACAGTTAAACCGTTTGCGGGCGGGAAGGGGTGTGCGGCCCGCTCATCACGAGCGAGCCTGGAAACCAGGTGACCGGGAAGTATAATGAATTAGGTCGGCCCCCTTCTGAGGGGTTTGTGGAAGCGACTGGGATGAGGACTTCATTAGGGGGGGTCTACAGGCTTCTAACGCTCTTAAGTCCCCCCCCCCTTGAATATCCTTGCCTAGACCGAAAATTACGGATTTGTTATACGCTTAAGGTAGTTTGAGCGATATATCACTTCAACTAGAATTTGACTTCGTTTTAAAGATAAAACTCCCATCTTTCCAATGATATCAAAATATCAACTCTTAGTCAAATTACTTTTCGAGCAATTTGCTTAAAAATATTGGCTCTTTTACATGAGTAAGTTAACGGCTGTGCGCTCCGGAGGGAGAATATTGAAAAATTAGGAATTTCTAACAGCTATATTTCGTCAAAAAACTATTGGTGTGTAGTTTGTATGCTTTCTCAACTATTTATAAAATTTATCAATTACTCACCGCATTAATGTTTACAGAGTTACAAAAAACACATCATCTGAATGACTTTTCACCGTACGGAGTGAAGTTGGTAGCTTATTTAGTTATAATTATTTAATTAGTGAGAATTTTTGTCATATATAACTCATTTGTCATATAGTTATATTATTCCGCCACTAATAATACAATATTTACTTCATACTTCTTACAGACGCTGAAATAAAAAATAAAATTTGAATATGATCTCAATTTGGATAAGGAAGTATCTCGCTCAAACCACCTGATAGACCCTGGGTTAAACTCACAGTCCGGGTCGGTTTTTGACGAGATCCTTCTCACAAGACGGTAGGGATACGAGGGATGGTTGGCGAAGTTGCAGCAAAATTGTGCGCACCCAAAAATTGTAACTCTGAAATTATACAAGTTATTCTAACCATGCATATGCCATTCAAATGAGTGAGGTTAAATGAGTAAAATAAATGAAAACATAGGAATGGATGGCGTCATAACATCCACAAAAACGGCATCCAAGCATAGGTACAAAATCGCGTGTAGCCACTAGCGTAAAATTCGTGAAACTCGACGTAAAATTATTCAAGTAGGTCGCGAGTGAGTTCATTTTAAAGAACTTCAATTGTTCTACGGGACAAAAACACGATGCAAACTAATTTTTTTTAATTTAAACAACTTAAGAGTATTAAAATCAGTAATATTGAAAATGTTGTGCATTTCGGGAAAAATGTGGAAATATATCCAAAGTAGGAAGGTGCATGATTACAGAACGAATACTGCGATTCACTTGTGATTGGGCAAAGATATTTAATAAATCGTTAAGGACGCACTTGGAATATGTATCTCGTATTTTAAAGCACGGACATATTAAGTGAGAATAAGGCTTCTAGGTATATACAGATGGTGCGTGTCACTCTAGAACTCGTCATCATCGTCAGTCATCAATCTGAAGATTGGTATGCTGCAGCTCTCCACTCCTCCCAGCCAGCCGCCTCCTGCTAGAGTTTCCATTTTAAAGTCCCTAATTTACTTCACTTATTATTTCATTTGACCCTCATTATTATTCGATAGCAACGCATTTCCATCGATGCAAACCTTTGTCCTGCTTCTTTAACTGTCCAAGCTTCACTGCCATATAACACCACGTTCCAAATATAAGCTTTAATGAAGTGCTTCCTTCCTCCCTGGCTCATGTTGTCAGCAATTAGTACACCTGCCTCCTAGCAGAATGCCTTCTTGGCATTTGTTACTATGTTCACCACATCTTTCTTGCTTCTTTCAATATTGGTGAATCCTACATCTCAGTTAGCAAAATTCTTCCACTTGTATTTTTGCTGTACAATTCTTATATTGACTTTGTTTTCTATATTTCTTCCACAAACATTATTTTTGACTGCCTTATCATTTATGTTTAACCGTGGCACTGAGGCGATCATTCATCTCTCTCGCATCATTGACAGATTTGAGCATCTAGTTAGGATGAGGGGCATGGAAATCACAATGGAAAAATAAATACTTCATTTTTCTTCGCATAAATAGAAACTCCAACAAAACGATGCCCAATTAACCATAAATATAGCATAATGGCATATGCAATAAGAGAGGGCAACGAATTTGACAAGATAGGGAAGATATTAATCGAACAGGATGATATCCAGAATAGGTGGAGAGGACATGTGGAGCAGCTATTTGTCAGCAACAATAGACCTGTAAACCTATATATAGATGATGAGATAACAATAGATAAGGATAACCTAGGACTGGAGATACTCGACAGCAAAATAAAGAGAGTATACCTAGATATGAAGGCACTAAGAGCTGTGGGAGTAGATAACATACCTTTGGAGTTACTGTAGAATCTAGGCAATGAAGGAAGACATTCTTTTTCCTAACTTATTCGTAGGATATACGAGGAAGAAGTATGGTCACAGGATTTCGTGAACATGGTCTTAATATCTATCTCAAAGAGGAAGAAAGCGGCTGAACGCGGGGAGTGTAGAACAAGTAATTTAATTTCCCACGTGGTAAACGTTTTGCTTAGAATAATCAATAAAAGTCTGAAGAGTTTTGGGCTCAAGAAGGGGAGGGCTGCTCGGGATGTGATTGTGGTGATGAGAACTCAAATAGATAGAAACATAGAGTATAACCAGGATGTTTTTGCTCTCTTTGTTGATTTTGAAAAGGCGTTTGACAGAGTAAATTGGGAAAAACCAATGCAGCTACTCGGGAAAATGGAAATAGGTTGTCGAGAGAAGAGTTATCCGTGGCTTAACTTATCTATTGCTCTGAGGGAATAGGGTGGCTGACGGAGAATCAGGTTTGGCAGATGTAAGTAGTGGGGTAAGGTAAGGGTGCTCGTCGTCGCCTTTGCTCTTTAACATCTATGCTGAGGAAATGGTAAGAGAGGCATGGGAAGAATGGGAAGAAGGAATGGGAATGGGAAGGCAGTTGTAGGTCACGGGGTCCAACTACTGGCGAGTTCTAGTTCACTGTCAGATACAAAATTTGCCAAGTTTCTGTTAGTGCGACAATGCTGAAAGAAGTAAGCTCACTGATGCGGGATGAAACAACCGAAAGCTAATTTTGCAGGCTTCTTACATTCTGGTATTAATCCTTACACCCCGAACCCGGGTTGTTGTTCATGTCCCAGGAAAGAAGAATGAGGAGGGCGAGTCGCTTCCAAAGAGGGAAAAGACGACCACCGTGGCCGGGTGAAGGCTAGGGGGCGTGCGGTCTGCGGCGCTGGAGAATCGGCAAGCTGGAAACCGTAGCACCACACACAATAAAACGACGATAACGAGAGAACATGACAATTATCCTTTTGTCTTCAATAGATGGCTTAGAGCAGGGGGGATCTCCCAATGTATGTGGTCGGCAAAGGGTCCAACAAAGGTGCAACATCAACACAACTACAGCATGTAAGAGCACAGAGGGAAAAACACCTGAAAACTACGTTGGTGACCATCTTCAATGCAGACTATGTTATTTGGCATTATGTGATTCCACACCTGGAATTTAATAGATGGCTTAGAGCAGGGGGGATCTCCCAATGTATGTGGTCGGAAAAGGGTCCAACAAAGGTGCAACATCAACACAACTACAGCATGTAAGAGCACAGAGGGAAAAACACCTGAAAACTACGTTGGTGACCATCTTCAATGCAGACTATGTTGTTTGGCATTAAGTGATTCCACACCTGGAATTTAATACTCATCCTATTTAAAGGTCGGGCCCCTTGCATTCTCGTAAGCAAGGGCAATCAGGATAACAATACAATTCC
The DNA here is from genome assembly GCA_963573305.1 of Pyrrhosoma nymphula. NCBI lineage: Eukaryota > Metazoa > Arthropoda > Insecta > Odonata > Coenagrionidae > Pyrrhosoma > Pyrrhosoma nymphula. The sequence continues at coordinate 93,713,269 of OY754332.1, read as the reverse complement.
ATAAAATGAAATTAGAAGAGTGCAACGTTATCGAACATGCTTGCATAAAATACAAGGCTTTAGATACGGTTCAGATTAGCAAAGGTACTGACTCATGGGAGATACCTAATTATGTGGAGTGAGGAGATAGTAATAATACAAGGAATTATCAAACAGACGTGCAAATTTTTGTCCACCAAGCAAGAGTAGCAATTTCAGACACTATATGTATGGAAAGATATCATGATCCTTTTTTGTTCGCGGCAAAAATTATATGTTAAACCTATTGCGGCTATGGAATGGAAGTTAGCCTGTTCATTCTTTCTCAGTCCTAAAGTAGTTGGAGCGATTTTCTGTTTGTGCCCATATTTGCGTGGAACTTTGCATGCATGTTCTCAGTAGTGATATCCATAGGCAAAAGTGAAAACATTGCATCATACCGATTTGATTACTTGGCAATTTAATGCTATTTTAAAACGTAGCCTTATGGCATATGACATATATTTTGGAATAATTCCATTATATTTCTACAACTTTTTCTCGAAGCGCAAAATAATACATTCCTTGTTAGTATAATTGTTGCTAACAAATAGCAAGGAGTCACTCCGAGTTCAGTACTTGAAAAAACATATTTCAATATAATCCCATCCGTATTTCGAATACCGCGCCGAAAACTGTGGTCATAGCATATTTTAATTAAGGAAAATAATGATATAATATAATTCTCGTATCATTTACACTACCAAGCGTGTGGTACGTTCCTTCTCATAAATAGATACATTTATGTGAAATGTGGTCCAAGATTTTTTTCAGCTTACTTGAAATATATGAATAATATATATAAATAATACAAAAATGCACTCATTGACCCACGACTACCACTCCAACCACATGTATCTTATATCAGATATGCATGATAAATGAGGTGTGATAACGTAAGGTAAAAATATATTTATATGTATTTTGATGATTATATGACAATATATCCGGCCTCGGTGGCGGCGGGGTAACCCAAAGGTCGCGGGTTTGAATCCCGCCTGGGGAGGATTTTTCACTTCCCAGGGCATGGTTGTTTGTGTTTTCCGTTATGAATTGTTAATACACCTGATTTAAAGGCCCAATGATTGGCTATTTTCGGGGGTGTTGTCAAATAAATAAAAAATAAATAAATATACATTCGTGTTGTGGTAGCCATGCCAAGGAAAAATTTAAGGAGATATAAAATATAAAAGGGAAAGGCGGCACTGTTATGCCACAAGATAAATATAGTTGTGGGCTGAAAATTGCGATATTTATATCCTGCTATCGACACTTTATGTTCCGTTACCTCCAAACATTTAAGTAATGTTTATTCGGCCACATAGATTACATGTACATCTACGTACTACCCTGAAAGCCGCCGCAGAGGCGTGGCACCAGCCATGAAAAGGGATGGAAAGGGAAATAGAGAGGGAGAAGACAGAGGTGAATTGTATGCCAAAGATGTCTTGTGTTAAAGTCACGCTGTTTTTATTATACATAATCATTAACAGTACTTGGGTGTTCGTCTCATTCAGTTTGACAGAGGGTCTCTCTTATTTTGTCTCTTCTATAAGTTCTAGAGGTATGGCGCCGGGTCAAGTGATATCCTCTCTCTCATTCTGGTCTCATTTTTCCTAGTAAATGTAGCCTTGCGTGTAGCCTCCGAGTCTCTAACAACTCCTAACCTAGTCCTTGCATCAGATCTGTTACACTTTCTGATCGCTCATAGCAATTTTTAACGAAGAGTACGGCTTTTCTTTTGTATTTCATTTTATCTCGAATTAAATCTTTCTATACAGGATTCCAAACGCTTTAGCGTATTAGTGATGCAACCTAACCAGACAAAGGTTGCACCTCTTTTTTACGTTTTCTTCGGCGGACCTTCCTACTATTCACTTGACAAATCCTAGTTTATTTATTGCAGAACCACAGATGCTTCGTATTTAATATGAGATGTGTTATCAGAGGCACTGGTAATGTAAATTCTACCTTAAGTTTTCCCTCAAATGATTGGCGTATTCTTGCCATTACTGCACTACAGTAAAGGTTTGAGGTGAGAGCGACTGATTTATATACGTGACTCATTCCAGCATTCTCATGCCGATTTCCTTCACGAGTAAATCCCCAAATTAGCTGCGAGGGAGAATAGTTATACTTGCGCGTGGCACGTAATTGAGTCAGCCGGCCAGCGTCGACGGTGCGGCCGAGTCGTGCCGGTAAGCAAGAAATAAAATTGCACGAGTCTGGTCCAAAGTTTTCGACTATCAGGAGATGCTGGTCGCCTAGAGCGAGCCAACGGGGGAGACGCTGTAAATCTAACCATTTGAAATGCGCGCGCCGTGACAGGCGCTATTAAAATCACAGATAGGCTGGCGATAAATCTCTCCTCTCCTCGCAGGCAATTAGCGGGTGATGCAAGGAGTGAAGAAATAGAATTTACACTCTTCGGCCGTTTGCCACCACCTTGAGTGGTCAACTTGTCTGGTGGGGTCAGAGGAGCGTCCTCAAACAGGAAGTTTCCAAAGTGCCAAAGGCATCTCGGAGATTGTGTGGAGATTGGTGTGGCCATTCTACCGCAAGCGAGACCAACGAACGGCAAAGTTAACAATTCTAGATGATTCAACCGGCGGAAGAAATCGGGTGCCCAAAGGTCTGACCTCCGCTAAGGACCCTCGCTTCGGCTTACAGGCCCATTACGGTAGTGGAAAGAGATCCTCATAAATTCGAAAGTCGACACGTGAATTTATCGTACTTCACCGCGCTGTCTTCTGCAGCTATTCTTGCTTATCGTCCATTTCTGCTGCACGTATGATCTGGACGAGAGGCGATGCGTGACATGAGCGTGGCATAAACGCCTTCAGCGTGCCCACGGATGTAGTATAGCCAGTGAAGGAGGAGACATTTACAATACGCATATTCTTAAGTCATATAAATGGTGGGTTTGAGGGAATGAGTTAACAAGTTCTAGCATGTAATTATAACCAATGGGACTAATGCAGCGAAAATGATGAACTAAAAGTTGTTGAAAATTGAAAATTAGTGAATGGCTGGGAATTATTTAAGATGCGTTGTCATCTGTGGTGGGTAACTATTTACTCTATGAGTAAATAGGAGTTACAAAGTTCTTATAGCAGCTGTGTAGTTTCACTTTTCATACTTTGGTAGTAGGTTTTAAAAAGACTTGCGGGCATTCCTATTATTTGGTTTTATTCGTACATTTAATTCATTTGCGCGAAGTGTCCCAAATGCTAATGGGAAACTCGAAGTGAGGCTTAACCTGCGCAAAGGAATATCTTCACTATTTTGTCCAAAGAAAGCTATACAATACTCCTGATTCTACTCCATAAATGCAGTGCCAAAATGATCCAACGTGCTCTTCTCTGTGGAGATGTAGTGTTGCTGAATAATGATGAAGATCAAGTAGACAAAGAAAATCACCAGCGAAGTCCTAAGGAGAATTGAAGATAAAAGAAGCATAAAAAATGCCATATGAAGAATAAGAGGCAAACTCATGGGACACATTTTAAGACACACAAGGTTATTGAAAACAAGAATGGAAAATAAATGGGAAGAATTAAAAAAAAGAGCAAGAATTGAGTACATCAAGCAAACAATGAAGGACGTCAAAGTAAAGACCGACGTAGGGATAAAGCGGTTAGATGGTATAACAGTGGAGGGGATAGCTGAAATAAATCATTCTTTGAATTGATGATGGGTTTTTCCCATATTTTGATCCCAAGATTGTCCCATATTTTTAGACTTTATCCACTCATTTCTACTCCCACAACAGAGTTCACGCGGCGTTAATTAGAACACATTTGTGAGAAATGTATTTGAGCCCATTTTTACAGTCTAGTTCAAGTTCTACTTAATAAACCATTAGTAAACTATGCAAATATCTAACGCAAAAGTCTTGAAGTTGACTTAGGAGGTGATTTCTTTCGTGATAACCGCATTGCCATCTAACAACCTAGTTTTATAACTTAAACGAATTCACTCGCTGAAGGGAATGAAATTCACGATTAGCGCGGAAGTCTTGGTAGCATACTTGATCGCTGTAATCGCCGCAAATACGGGAGACCTAAGATCGAATTTATCCTGGTGAAAGGTGTTTTTTTTAGTTTGTACTCGGCACATGAGCCTACTAATACTAGATATCCTGGAGTTGATTCGGCGAACCAAATCTTTATATGCTAGGCTCCAAATTCGACTTACTCATAATGAAACCCTGAAAAAGTAAGCCGCATGTCTTTTTTTTCAATAAATATAATTACTTTTTAACCTTTCAAAAGATTTCAAAGAACTTCCTGTCCTTGGGAATATTGAAACAATGCCCATAATTGGTAATTATAGAATGAAATACTGCTCTGTTAAAAATATTTGAAGCACTCCCAAATATAGACCCTATAATCTGGTACGAACGATAGAAATTCATACGCACGGAGTCCCTAGTTTACAAGTTGAGAACGTATCGCAGTGACCACAGTTATTGCACCGAGGTATCTCGCGCCGAGGTGGCTTCCCCGAGGTGGCTGCGCCGAGGAGACTGCTCCGAGGTGGCCACGCCGTGGTTGCTGCGCCGAGTTAGCTACACCGAGTTGGTTGTGCCGAAGTGTCCTAGATCCATTTATACAGATTTTTCTAAGATATGTCTTAGTAATTATGTTGAAAATTGTCTGAAAGAGCAAGGAAATTTGTTAAAAACACCTTGAAAATGTTTCAACATTTTAAGGAAAGTCTACAGAGATGCCAAGGGAATTTTCTGAAAATGTTTTAAAATAAAATGCACAGAATTCTCTCCCAGGGTGTATTTTTCCTTACGGAATAAAGTCGCAAAATGCTTCGAGATTTTTTTTCCTAACCACTTACAATAAGTTTATCGTTTTCATCCGGTCTATCAGTTGAGCCTCACACAATAGTGTTCATCTCTTGCTTTGGAATGTCTTACTTTTTGTTCGCCTGATAACACATGCATGCCGAGCGCTCACGAAAAGGTGAAGATTCGGGGAGCGAAATGGGAATCACCCTTAGTTCCCGAGTTGAGTTTTCGGAGTGTTCCTATCGCCCGAAACACGACGGTCAAGTCGTGATCCGGGTGCAAACCGAGACGTCACTCTGCGTCCTTCGAGGATAACCAACCGAATGCAGGGCCAGCTGCCGAAGGGCCGGCCCTCTTTGCGTAGCCACCGTCAAACTTCTCTTGAGTCTCGACGCGTCTTCTGCGAAGAAAAGCGTACGCAATCCTCTGATTTTCCGAGGTTCCCATCGCCAAGGCTGTTTCGCACGTCCTCTAGATTCGCGGGAGAGAAAGGGAGACGGATAAAAAGAACATTGGAAGCATAGGGGTGAGTGGAAAAAAGAAAGACACCGATGACAGCGTCCTGTCCCTGGCCAAATTCGTGAAGTTCACAACCAGCATTGAAAATGCCATGGTCAAACCTTATCTCAATTTCCAAATCACTGAGAAATGCACAAATAATATGATACTCAGTTGCACATGATAGAGTTAGGGTTGTATCGAAACGTTGAGTAAAATGAAGATAGGATGCACCCATTTAGAGAAACTTATTTATTTTAACTGAAAATAGCGAAATGCCTGTTCACCGGTTCCCCGTGCCAATGAGGGCCAGCGTCTGCTGTGGTGATATCGCAAGTAGATATAAATGAACAGGCATCAAATAATCCTTCACAGTTTGACGTCCCAGGCGGACGAACACAGCAGTTGACGATCGGATAGATATCCCCACTATTTGCCGGAGTTGCAGCAGACTAGTAATGATGTGAAAATTTCGAACTTTTCCGCAGGTTAATTTTAAACAACGACGCGTTTTCGAAAAACATGACCTGATGATGATGATGTTATAAAACGACGAAACGCTTCATTGTTTCAACTAAATCTATGTAAAAGTACGAAATTCTTACTTCATTACAAGTATGAACTTCCACAATTTCACGCCTGACTCCACGAATAATATGTAGTATCAGGCGTCTTCAAGTTCTGAAAAGCTTGGTGTGAGCTACTGGCCGTGTCAGGTAGGTCTTTGATATGCTCATTTGTGCCCTGAATTGTTATTTTTGAGGAAATAATAACTTTTGAAAATAAACAGCTACTTAAGCAAAAAAAAGTAATTAAAGCAAGAAAACAGTATATATATCTAGCAAATTATCAATAACATTAACCAAGAAACTTAACTTAAATATGGATTATAGATTTATGCTCTCAAACGATTGGAAACGACTCGCTCAAAAACCAGATAATTGAGGCACTTTTAAGCATACCATAGGCCAACGCAACACTATTGGAAACATTCCCCAGGCACTTAAGACCTGAAGACGCATACTGCAACGCCGGTGGAATTGCCGTCGTAGAAGATTATGAAACGCGAAAGATAACCAAAAATCTCGGTGCTTCATGTTTTTTTAAAATCTTCCTTTTCACACGATATAAACGATTCAATACCTGGGAGTCAACCGCTTCATTTTAATTCAATTTCAGAGAGTTCCGAGCCAGAAATATACTATTTTCACCCATGGATTTACTCAATGATGCTCACCACACTGTATGCCTTTTTTCCTGTCTACGCCTCGGAATCCATATATTTATTCTTTTTCTCGCATGCGTCGTCATATTAAGACTTGTCCAGTTCCGAGGCAAAGTTTCGGTTCTATAAGTGGTGATGGTTTTTACCTCAGGTAGGAGGCAAGCCAGACCGAAGAACCCTAATCTTTCATCCGGACATGGGACAGGCAACATGATTGCTAAGCAACGTAATCCACCCAGGAACCTTGCAGGCAGATTTAAAAAAAAAATTATAAATATAAGAAAAACTTGCAAAGTAGAAGACATAGAAGAGAAGACGGCTGGACTCTTAAAGGAAAGCGCGAATGTATATATTACATAAATCGCATGGGCGAAGAAAGAAAGAGAAAATTACTGTTTTATTTACCGTTCGGAAACAAGTATAGGAAGGCCAAAAAATTATTTGATAATCTTACCGTCAAACAGCTATGAAAGGCGGAGGGACGAAGAAATGACAGGAAATCTGTCTACTACATAGAAGGAAAAAGAAGAAGCCTTTAAAAAGGCTCCATTTTTAGGATAAAGTAAAACCATTTGTTCCGGGATTAATAGTTCCTATTGCGTCAACTTTGTGGAAATGAGTTTGTCAAGGCAATTGAAGTATTTTGTGCTAGAAAGTTTTTCATGCACCGACAGACACCATCTCCATCGTTCATTGGCAGAATGTATTTGGATGACTCTTCACATTAGGGCTTACAGTGATTACGGATTCCAGGTATGATATTCTCCCTTATCTCGGTCAGCAGAGGCAAACTGCTTCTCATCTTGGATTCATCTCTAAAAATATAATCCTTTATTAGTTAATCGAATTAAAATCATCAATAAAATCCTACCTTTCCACATCTTTTTCACATTTGACTATGAAATAACAGAGTATTTCATCTGTTCATTCCCATTCTGACCCAAATTGTCCCAAAAATAACTGTCACTTTCCACGCTACTACGCCTTCGATATGACATTTCTCTGTCAAAACATGGATTAGATTTACAAACTCATTACGGTAAAATAATAGGCAATTTTTTGTATAAACTTTCGCGTTCCCAGGGCTGATTATAGACTCAAGACTTTAGAGAAATGGATGAGGAGGATAGACTTACTACCTCAGCTTGGTGAAAAGTAAAGAAAATGAAGTGTTTGATATTGTAAGGAAGAAAAGGAAGCTGGTTGGAGGGATAATGGGAATGCTGCAAGTAGTTGGAGGCCATGCTGATGGACCACCGGACGGATACCGACATGCTGAGGAGGACAGTAGGGGATAATTCCCCTATATATTGACATTAGGGGATTATTAGAGGGATAATCGCTGAAGTAGAATTGCTGAGAAAGCGTAGATATATAAACAAGTAGTAAAATAAAGTAAATCAAGGGAATGAATTGGTGAAGATGCAGTAAAGCAAATTAACACTGCGGGCCTTGATATAATGAAGATTAGATCACCTTTAACTTATGAAGTGAAATACGATACATGCTCTATATGTTATGGAAGGGACCTATTGGCGAGGCACTTGATGTGATAGCTGCTCAATCGATTGGAGATCTAGGTACTTAATTAACGATGCGTACTTTCCTTATAGGCCAAGTATTGAGATGATGTGTAGAATCCTCAAATTTTATAGCTTCTATTAGTGCTAGAATGAAATAATTTGCTTATCAGAAAATTTAATGATTACTATGTGTGTGTGGATGAATGCTCATCAGGAAGATTAATGATGACTATATGTGGGAGCTATTTTTCACACGACGCGAGCATACTCAATGCTTACTCGTACTCTACGCACGGGGAAAGCACAACTGAAATGGCATTGTTCGTCGATTGCGCCATTTGTAAAACAATTTCAATGACACGATATTGTTTCCCTATCGGTGAGCGCGTATGACAATGCTTAAATTAATACGAAGTCGAGCACGTGTCGTGAAAAGTGAGCGTTGATTCACTCACCGAGGTATCGCATCCCGACCTCGAGAATTCCGAATCGATGGAGGGGAATGTGTCGGCGGGGCAATGGGCGAGACCGCAAGGAGGAACGATCAAGTCCCTGCAGTGGTGCGTAATGCCCAGTTCAGACTACTATCGTACGTACCATCGTAGCAACCCTGCACGCATTCACACTACTGTGGTAACTCAGTGATGCCTTCACCAGGAATCGCGACGAGCAAGTAAAGAGCAAGCAAACAGAGTAAGGATTCCCACGTCCATGTGGCGTTTTGAGACTTTCGACATGGTTTTACAAGCAAATGACACATATCTTTGTTTAGTCATCAAAGTATCACCATCTAATTCAATATCATGAATATACATATGGATCCTAAACTTGCCCCCAGTGGGTGTTGCCAAACATTCCGCATGCACCGAAAAATCATAACAAAACAGATTGTAGCGCCGCCACTCTAGAGAAGGTGGTTCTGATAAGGCCGTGATTCAAATAGAGATACTGGAAATAAAGGTACCAGAATTGGCCTCCCTATTAATACCGATCATTTTTTACACACACAAGCGAACCATGCCAAAGGAAAGGCCGTGATTCAAATGGAGTTTCTGGAAATAAAGGTACCGGAATTGGCTTCCCAATTAAACCGGCCATTTTTGACACAGAAGCGGAACAATGCCGACTGCAGCGATACCTATCTTTTGCGGGAAGCTAGGCAACACCTTTGCCCGTACAGTGGTGCCGAAGATTTAGATCCATATTCATGTTCAATATAATGATTGACTTTTTTGATTATCGCCATTCATAATTTCCGGTTTCCGGTCGTGATACCAGCGCTTACCATCGTTGAGTGGCAACGTTAGGAACTACGTGTTACCACTGTCCGGACATGCATTCACACTACGATTTCCGCCTACGATCGTAAGGACGAACGTACGTACGATAGTAGTGTGAATGGGGCATAAGTCTCGACTCCTGCAATCTCACTCATTGGGTGAGACCGACTCGCACTGGAGTCGCTCGTCCCTCGCCGTGTTGACCATTCACTGGACTTGACCCTTAAGGTGATTCCACCGTAAAAGAACATAAATTTCATTTCATTCGTATTCTGGATACTTAGAGAAAAACATGTCCTCCATCTGATACGAGCAACAAACTTTTACCTTCCCACGCAATTGTTCTCGAAAATTTAACTTGAAATTGCATCTATCTACATCTACAAAATACCCTGCAAGCCACCTCAGGGGTGTGTCAGGGGGTGATTATTTACCAACATGCATTACGCTATACCCTAAAGTTAGAGTAACTACTAATAATTATGCATTAGCATAAATCGATAATGCATGTAACGAGGCGAAGCCACACAAGTGTTACTACAGGGTGTTAAATGGGAGAGTGAGAGAAATACAAGGGAAAATAGTATTTTTCTAACTAATATAAATGCCATTTTCACGGAAAACTGTTAATAAGAAGCGAAAACTCCCGGTAAATTGACTAAAAATGAAATAGATGTACCTTACCACCTTATTCCTTCTTACCACCTTCTGATACAAAATGCTGGCAGAAGTTAAGCATCTGGGTATAACTGATCATTCCATGGTTTCCTTTGATATTTCTAGGGGTAAAGAAAATGTGTCCCGTGCTCACTGTGTAAAAAATGAAACTTCTTTAAAAATAAATTACGACATGTTATATGAAGAGGCAAGGAAAATAGATTGGACTCCAGTGTTTAATGAGCACAATGCCTCAAGAGCATTTTCAGTTATGTTGGATTTAATACACACAGTTGTAAACGCGGCAAAATTCCCAAGTAAACATAAAAGATATTTAAGAATACTGAAACCATGGGTAACTAACGCTCTGCTTAAAGACATAGAGGAAAAGAATCATCTTCTCAAAAAAGTTAGGCGTCATCCTAATTGTAATGCCTTAAAAGAGGAATTCATAGCTTTTAGAAATAGTCTAAGGTCTTAGTTAAGACTGGCTTGTAATAATTATTATATGCGAAAGTTTGAAAATTGTAAAGGAAATTCCAAAACTCAGTGGGGCCTGGTGAAAGAAATAATCGGAGAAAGTCTTGCAAAACATTCCACCCCCTCGTTAGACGTAGAAGGCGTCGTCATTACAGACCCATCAATATTAGCAACTGAATTTAATAACTTCTTTATGTCGGCATACGATACAGAAACTTATAAACATAACTCCCACTGTCACTCTCCTAAAAATGTAAACTTATTGAGTAACACCTGTGAATCGCTATATTTAGAACCAGTAACTGAAGGCGAAATCATTGCGCTGGTTAAGTCCCTCCCCGCAAGCAAATCACCTGGATTTGATGGGATAACCGCCAGTGTCCTCAAACGGATAATTGATATTATAGCTCCAGTGATGGCACATGTGTACAATGTGAGCATATCTACAGGAGAGTTTCCTTCATCACTTAAAAAAGCTGTTATCATTCCTGTTTACAAGAAAGGAAGTCGCTTGAATGTGGAAAATTACCGCCCAATATCCCTCCTTTCTATATTTTCAAAAGTTATCGAGAAATTAATTAAAAAAAGGATATTAAACTTCTATCATAAAATTCAGTTTATTAGCTCACATCAGTTCGGATTTAGGAGTAACTTGGGAACTGAAGACGCGCTAATGCATCATTTTCAAAGTGTTTTTAACGGATTAAATCGTAACCAACGTACATCTACCATCTTCCTTGACATTAAAAAGGCTTTTGATACTCTGGACCATAATATTCTGTTAGATAAACTATGTCGTTCAGGAATCAGGGGTATTGTGCTTCAGTGGTTTAAAAGCTATTTATTTTTGCGATCACAAACTGTTAGAGTGAATGACTGTCATAGTGAATGTAAAGTAATAATGGCTGGGGTCCCACAAGGTTCCGTGCTGGGGCCTATCCTCTTCCTGGTATATATTAACGATCTCTTTCAACAAAAATTTAACGGGAACATTACAGCCTACGCAGACGATATTGCTTTAAATTATCATGGCGAATCGTGGGATATGGTTAGAGGAAAAATGGAAAACGATCTGATATTACTCAGGAATTGGTTTGATCAGAATAGACTGTCTATAAGTCCTAAGTCTAAATATATGATATTCGATATATGCAATAGGTACCAAGAAAATTGGAATATTGTATACCATTCCCTTGGATGTCCCAAAGATAACTGCTCAAATTGTATCCCGATAGACTGTGTTTCAGAATATAAATACCTAGGAATAACTATCGATAATCAATTGAAATGGAATCTTCATGTACACAAACTCGCAAAGACATTGCGGCATTACCTCTCGAAATTTTTTTTCTTACGCAACAAATGATTGATTTTAAGAAAGCTTTCGACACGGTACCTCACAACAAACTTTTATACAAATTACAGTCATGCGGCCTAAACGAAACTGTAGTAAACTGGATACGAGACTTTCTGAGTGATCGTAAGCAAAAAGTAGTTCTTGACGGAATTAGCTCTGATGCAGTTAAAGTGACATCAGGTGTCCCACAAGGAAGCGTAATCGGCCCCCTTTTGTTCATTATATACATAAATGACCTATGCTCTCGAATTAGCAGTAAAATACGTTTATTTGCTGATGACGCTGTCATCTATCGCGAAATTAATGATCACTCTGACTTTGAAATTCTATCATCGGATTTAAACAACGTTCATGTGTGGAGCCAAGAGTGGGGACTCGAACTTAATCTGAGCAAATGTGCGGCGGTACATTTCTTGCGGAGGTCGTCCAACTATCCCCGTGTATATGCTGTGGATGGCGTTAAGATAAAGGCGACAGATGAAGTTAAGTATCTGGGAGTAACGATAACCTCAAACCTATCGTGGGGAACACATATAAGAAATATTTGTGGCAGAGCTCTGAAGAAGCTAGGATTCGTCAAGCGTATTGTGGGAAGATTCTCAGATGAAAAAGTAAAAGAGAGGTGCTATTTCGCACTCGTCCGGCCACACCTTGAATATGCAGCAAGCATATGGGATCCGGTGCAGAAAGAATTAATTCGGGAACTTAATAAAATACAAAGGAAAGCTGCGCGATTCGTCAAAAACTGTTACGGGCGTACAGACAGCGTTACGCAGATGTTAAACGAATTAGGCTGGGAGCCGCTAGAGACTCGGAGGCTGCGCGCTAGGCTTAGATTACTTGAGCAATTGAGAATAGATATCTTTCAGAGCGACACGGAGAACATCATATTAGAACCCCACTATATTTCCAGGTCCGACAGAAACGATAAATTAAGAGAGATATTTTGCCGAACGGATAGGTATGGGAATTCGTTTTTCCCCCGAACAATAAGGGACTTTAATAAATGCAAGGCGTAATTCCATAGAGCGTTTCCTTTTTATATGTAAACGGCTGGTGTCCTAACACCCCCCGCCACACGCCTATTGAGGCGGCTTGAGGGGTAGTATGTAGATGTAGATGTAGATGTAGATGAAATGTCCTCTCCACTTTCTAAAGGCTATTTACTCTGCTCTCGAAGAGTCAAAATTAACATACGGCATACAATGTTGGGGAAGTGCATATAAAGAAAATATATATCCATTATTGTACTTGCAAAAGAGAATTCTGCGAACGATTATGCAGAAAACCAGATTCTGCCACACTTTCCCTTTGTTTCTTGAGCTTAAATTACTGCCAATTCGCTACTTGTATTTTTATAAAGTTCTAAAAAACTTTTACATAAGAAGTGGAAATGTTGCTAATCTACTACCAAAGGATTATTCTTTTAATTTTCGTAAAAAAAATGAATTATCACTGCCCAAACCAAACATAACGATGTTTCAAAGATGTTTTATTTATATCCAGCCAAAAATATTTAACTTTCTTCCTGATTGTATTAAAAAAGAAAAAAAACCCGGGAAATTTTTGAGGGAAGTAAAAAATTGGTTACTTACCATTAGCAACATCGAACTTTTATTTTGTGATTTACATGTAATAAGTCTAATGTTAAATAGAAAGTGATTGTATGTATATATTTAACTTGTTAACGCTTGTCGCTCATGTATGAATAAATGCTTACGAGTGTTTGTATGCTTATGAGTGTTTTTATGTAATTCTTATGAGTATATGTATGTTTGTGTGTATGATGAGCGTTGTCAGTTTGTATTTTCTGTTGCTCTCTGCACAGAGCATTTATTTTGATAGGTTTTGTGTACTTCACTGTGAGTATCTTGATTGTTATAAATTTGCCTATGTTGCATGGCTTAACTAATGGTAGCCCCCAAACAGGTGTACCTTAGGGGCTACCAAACTTGCTTCACCTAATAATGTTGTACTCTGTATGCAATGACTGGAAGCAATAAATTATTATTATTATTATTATTATTATTATTATTATTCTTTGAGTAATTAGCTAATTATTGCGATAGTTGAAGTCAAAATGTGGTAACTCCACAGAATTGGCGCTGCAGTCGGTGTATATAAAAGCTATAGATAGGAAAATGTGGATTAAAGTTCTGGAAAGCTCCTATCCAGCGCTTTAGTGTAAATGGCTATTTTAAAGTGTAATGAAAAATATATTCGTGGAATAATCTGCAAATGTTTTACCTTAATTTTGGTTTCCAGTAGCTAAATCAAGTCATCAGCGACAGTAGCATATTTTAAACTAAATAAAAAAATAGTTGGAATATAGTATTTGTTTTGACTCAAACAGTCACGGTGGAACCTCCTTAAGGTGGCTCAAGCGGTAATCGTCGGCCATTGAGTGCAAATTTTAATGATTTTTTAGTAAGGCGAAAAAGTCACCACGACCACTTTTCATTTAAGTACATATGCGCAAAAACATAATTTATAAAAGTCTTTGTTTTGACTCACAGAGTCATGGTGGAAGCTTATTAAAATTGAAGCATTTAGATACTACACAAATGGCCAACACTGTTCCATTCAGCTGCCACGAGGGTAACTACAAGCCAATGCGCAACAGAAATATGGCTTTGCTCTTTATTCCACTTGGAATACGAATGCTTCTTCTGACTCGTGGAATATGTTTTCGTACGTGCAAGGTGATGCAAAAAGTTTAGTGCATTGTCGTTTTCATTAAGGTGATCTGTTATTTTTTATTTAAGTGGTCTACCGGTTAAGTTAGGTTTAAATGGAAGTAAGAAAAAAATCCTCCAAATTTTTATATGTACGGGACCCTATCTAACTATAGTGTGTTATTCTTTCTCTCAGCATACGTCCTACCCTACTTCATCCTGTCTTTAAAACCTATTCGCTTTCGTACCTTTCTCCCTCACCCAACATCCTCCCCCCTATCATGACCTTAAGGCACCCTTAACCCCTCATTACCTCTTTTAATCACCCTCTTTTGCTCCTCCTAATCTCATCCAGAAGTTCTCGTCACCCATCATACGTTGTTAAGATTCACAATTACATAGACAAATGTTAATATAGTCTGCCATAAAGCGCTAATAGTAATAAAGTATCCTATTGTTGGTAAGAAAGATGCTGCACAATCGACTATTTCCAATTCAGACTACCAAATGACGATATTTTAACGAAAAAAAGTAGCACTACAGTAATAGTTTCAGGCTTAACTTTGTGGAAGTTGGTAACATCTGGGATAGAACAACTTGGTTTTAATCCACACAATTTATTTTCCCGACCCGGGTTTCAGCAACTTACATTTTGTGCCAAAATGTAAGTTGCTGAAACCCGGGTCGTTTGAAATAAATTGTGTGGATTAAAACCAAGTTGTTCTGTCATGGATAGCACTACAGTAGTGAAGTTCACAAAATCATTTATGTTTGGTAGCGATATCTTTTGATTTGCTGTATCTCACAACGACTGATAAGCAGAAAATCGAATTTTGAATCATCGGCTATCATAAGAAAAATTTTGGCAGGAAGCGACAGTCTTCGTTAGACTGTCTCTTCAGTGTGGCTTTTGATAGCGATAGACTAGGTTAGACTGCCTATTGTATGTGAATTGCTTCGCTCTCATTCCCGCTATTCTTTAGCTTCAAAAGTTTGAGGAAAATCGTAGCATCTGTGCGAGATTAATTGAAAATTTCTTTTCTTCGTCGAGAGGAAACTAAATTTAAAGACGGCAACTTTAACAAATGTATGTTCTTAAGCCGTGACACAGAATGGGTTCATTTTTCGGCGTGAGAGATTCCTTACATGCGAGACTGCGCATTAAAAATGGGCTGACGACACATTTTAGTAATGGTGTATACTACGGCAGAGAAAGTGCTTTCAGAACGCAGATGTTTTCATCGCCACGGATACCACGAGTGTTGCACCTTAGATTCCGTATTTTGCTCAAAGTAGCCTCAAAATTATAGCGCAGGGTTCAAATTTATGGTTACGACAATAGTCATTCATAATTTTTTTGTCAATTAATTGCCATAAATATCCAATTTATTTATTTTCATCATCCTGAAGAGATCATAATGAATGAATTTTGATAACATGTCAATTCATTCAAGTATTCTACCAGCTGATTGGTAGGTTCTTGGACAGTCCCCATTCTGCATCCAAATATCATACACATTGTCTCGCTTTTCCTTCTAAGGATGTACCGCCATTCGATGGTTTTTATCTTTATTTATGTACAATTTATTTATATCCATCCATATTTATAACATGTACAAGGTAAAATTTACATAGTGTTAGTCTTTGAAAACTACCTATTTTAACGACTTCGGCTCATGTTTCCTGACGGGACCTTATGCGTACCCACTTGACTGCCACCATAAGAGTAGCTTCAATGATTCCGGAAAATCGCACAGAGAAGGTCACCTATCTCCCACCTTATGTTATCCCATTGTACGTCTCCATCCATTCTCTCCTTTAATCTTTGTTTTGACCCAATCTTCTGGGTCTGTGACATCAATCGATAGCAGAGCGCCACAAAGCCATTGTTTGCATGGGGGGGAGGTATTCTCTCCACAGGTAGCCGAGAGGTTTATGGTGAGGGCGGAGTGTTTGCGGTAATAGCGGGGTGAAGTGGGTAGCCGGAGACGTCCACTGCTCAGGAGTTTCCCTTGCGACTGCGTTAGTGATAATATAATTTAAAAATAAATTTACACATGGGTTGTAATGCCCATTTTCTCATAGATAGGAAAAGAAAATATTGAACAAATTCGTTACATATTAAAACATAAAAGGGTGAACACTTTATTATGAAATGAAAATGAAAAATGAAAATGCTTTGAAATGCCAAGTCAAATCACCTTTAAGTGTTATAAATACAGGTAATCAGAATTAGAAAGTACAAGAGCATACGTATTAAAGTGTATAAGGCTGATATAGTCAAACTCTTTTACACAATCATACAGTAGAACATCGAAGGTATTTAGGTTTAATATATTTCTGGAATTGGAACATTGAGGTAAATATATTAACGCTATATTAATAGCAAAATTCATAGCTCAATCTAGCGGGGCGTTATTACGATAATTTGTTGTCTGTTAGTGCATAATTGTTCATTTAACATTCTTAACAATCTTTGGGGTCAAAAAAGTTAGTTGGTTCCAAAAGAGCGTTAGAATGCTTATAAGGCTTTCCACTGATTTAAATACTATGAGTATGTCACTACACTTTCATCGTGGTAACAGAGCATTAACTCCAATCAATTTAAGACGATATTTGTTATTAGTTTTTTAATAATGTAGACCCATACGATGAGAATAGTCAAATGAATGTTTGCGAAATATTTTCTTTCTTAACATTTAAGGATGACATATATGACCAAATAGGAAAGTAGTAATCAAGAATGGATCTAACAAGCAATACTACATATCAATCACCTTTCACTTTCAGGTTTTTCTTACCTGGGACTACTCTAAATAATTCATTGGTTACGTCTTAATATCTCTTCTGTTGTAGTCTTATATGGTACAATAAACAGTTTTATTACATACAACTCTATTTTGTAACACTCGTACCAATCTATTTTAGGTCATAATTAATCATCTACCCCACAGTCAGACGAATTGTCCAAATGCTATTACGCAGCAGTTTACAGACTATTTCTCATTGTATCCATTCAAACTTACGAAATCATACCGTAAAGCAACCCAATCAATTTTACCATTTGGAATCGAAAGTTTTACAGCAACCCGTTTAGCAGACATTGAATTCTTATTACATTCCTGACTTTACTGCAGATGTAGTTTTGTGGTAACATAATATCTGTGTAAGCTAGTGGCAGTTTGCAGCAAAGAGTCTTTCATAAGTATATCTGTAGTTCGTCTGTTATATCTTTCTGAAATTGATCACCACATGATTCCGTTAACTTATCAAAAGATTTCTGCAAGAAGTAGCATGGGAACGAAATAAATGACATTTACTTAATTAAACTCAAACTTACTACAACGCGAGCCGCCACAAGGGTGTACGACATGGGGTGTTAGTACATCGTTCAAGGGTAGACATGGCAATAAAAAAAGGATTAGGAGAGGAAAACGACGATTAGTGATGCCTGTTTCGGTCAAGTTAGCGTTTCGATTCACCATTGCAGTCGTGAATTATGCGCAGAAAGTGAGTTTTCATGATACTAACAGCTAGCAAGCGCATCTGTCTCATTTTTTCACACTCATCTCTCCTATTGGTTATAAGTTGAGGTGAAAAAATATCCTCCGCGTCTTCCTCAAACTCGTGTGAACGATATTTTTCTAATAATATTAACCCTGCTTTTTTAAGCTTTTAATCTCTTTCTGTGAAAAACACGATTATTACACACAAACACGATGCCATACTGTTTTTACTTACAAACTTCCATTCACAGTTGAGTCTCCCTTAGCTGCAAGATGTCGGAATGGAGAAGGATGAGAAGACTGACGTCTGACCCCTAACGCTTCCGTCGTTTACCCTAACCACCTCCTCCCTGCCTCCCCACCCTTTCCCCTGCACAACCCCCAGGCTATAATTGCAGGAAATAACACTTCTGTGCCAAAGTCGAGGGGGATCACAACCAACTGGAAATAATTACACGCTCATAGCCGTTTTTTTTTCTCCTCCCGACCACAACCCTATTTTCCCATTCCCCGCACCGCCGTGCCTTCATTATGCATCAAAACGGCCAAGGGTTTCGTGTCAACAGCAAGCCGGCAAGAGTCCGCCGGGAAGGAAAGTCTGACCGAAGAAAAACATTTTTATTCACATCTACCGATGCATACGTAAGCGCTTGCATAATTCAAGTTCCGCAAACCGACTTGTCATCTCCCACTCTCCCAACCCTCCCTAAACCCCAGTTTTATTTCCGTCCATTGGGTCCATTTCCCCGAAAAAACAACACAAAGAGAGGTGGGGAGGGTACGGGCGGTGACCTTTTGTGTGTGTGTGTGTAGTTCACGCGATCATAACCATCGATCAAGGGACCGGAAATGAAGTCGCAGTCGTTTTAGTATGGGGGTAGGGTGAAAGGGTACCACGAATTTCCGTTCCACGCCATAACATAGATCCTCGAGCACACATTTAGGTCCCGTTTTACAATGCCTGTTTATCTTTAACCGCAATATGACGTCGGGTCGTCGTTTACCTGGTGTCATTGAATTCACATTAAAAGATACGGCAATTAGCCGGTTTTGTACAGTGTTGTCTTTGTGATACCATAGTTAATTCATAGTTTTGAAAATAAATCAATATGTACTGTTAAAAAAGATGCTCAGAAATGTTAGGAAATAAATTTGAAATATTCATTTATTGCATTAATATAATTTTTAATAAAAAGTATTTTATTTACAAAGTAAATATTTAATGAAATGAATAGTTACTTAGAGGATGGTGGTTGCTCCCAAAATACTATGCCAATGTGTTTACTGAGAGTTTTGGTTTTGCGTATTACATCCGACTTTCAGTTAATTTACGCCAGCGTTATCGATGCCCTGGTGATTTTCTTAACGCTTTTCAAGCTGTTTAAAAGGCGTTTGAAGGTGCTCATAAAGCGTTTGTAGGCGTTCTCATAGCGATGGCAAGGTGCTCTGTTACGCTGTCCAGCGGACAGCGCTCCCTAGAACCCCCGAAGCACCTTGTAAACACCCTTGGCCAGACATTTCCGAGGTGATCGCAAGGTGTTGATTCACACTTTCGGGCGGAGGCGCTCCGAACCACTTCCGAAGCGCCTTGACATCACCGTTCTCAAGACGCTTCGCTTCACGTACATGGTGTTGTGGTGCACTGTGAGCAGAGGTATTGCGGAGCGCTATTGCAGCGCCTTTGGACCTTAAGAGGTATTGTTCTTCAGTTCAAAGGCGCTTCAGATCGCCCTCACGAAGAGAGCGATTAAAGCGCCATGGAAGTATTTTTGGGTTACCTTAGAGGGCGTTGTAACAATGTTCGAAGGGGTTAAAAATATTAGTAAAGAGACGGGGGTTAACGGGACAAGGTTACGGGAAATATAAAACCAACAGCGTCAAGAGTTAAAAGGGGGGGGGTAGAGGCATGGTAAAATAGGGGGACAATTTGTCCCGAATAAAATAATTAAGACCCTATGACTAGATTTTTTAAAAGCTAAAACAATTTTAAAATTTTCTAAAAAATCCAATTTGGCACCTTTGTCACAAAAATATAAAATATTGGGGTTAAAATTAGAAGTGTGACTGTGGTCAAACAGATGCTTAGCAAACACAGAGCTGTTGTCATGGTTTAAAAAACATTTCAAATGTTCGGACATTCTTCTTTTAAATTTGCGGCCAGTTTGACCGACGTAAAAACAGCTGCATCCGGGAGAATCACACTTCAGGGAGTACACACCACTTCTCTCCAAATAGTCATAGGGATCTTTATTGCTAAAAAGGAATTTACCGATAGTCACAGGATTATAAAAACATAATTTAACATTGGCCTTAGGCAGCACTCGGCTAAGTTTGTAACTTAGTAGGTTGATGAATAGTAGCTTACACCATCTCCTAGGTTTGTCCGGGGGAATGGGGGTGAGGAGAGTGGAACTCGATCTGGCTTTTTTACGTAAATGACGCAATAACAAGTTTTCAATAAGATCCTCTTCGTAGCCATTCCGTGAGGCGATACGTTTACTGACATTGAGTTCATTTGAAAACTCACGGTCACTTAGAGGGATGTTGGTGAGACGGTGTAGGAGAGAATGGAATGCCGCGAGATTATGGCTACAAGGAAAAACACGCCAGGGTGGGGGAACGTATAAACTTCTGTTTTAATTCTGAGTAAGGTTTTAACTTGATATTATAAAGCCGAGCCTCAGGGGTAGTTGGTACGTATTCGGGCGAGTTCATCACGATCAGATTCCCTTTAAACATTAAAAGGACCTCCTTCTTTTACTATTTCTCATAACTTTAAGGACCAAGCGTGGTGGTCCGTTGAAATTCAACGGAGAGAAGAAAAAAAATTTTTGGAGTAAAGAAAGGAATTTTGGCACAGGATTAAAATTACTGTCATGTAAAAGTTCATGTACCACGCAGAAGCCAATAACCACACTTGTAAATGTAGGGGTAAAAACTACCCCAAATAAAATCTTACTGTAATTCTCATATTGACCATTTAGCCTAAGCCATTATAGCCTACAGCATACCTTGAAGTCTCTCTTAAAGCTTATTCTGACCTAGCCAAAGACTTAAATTTCCATTGTTAAACAGAGAAAAATGGAGTACATTGAGTCGAAAAACATACTTTTTGGGCCAAATCTAAGCTCAATGAAATCGCATGCAAGAATTAAGATTTCAACCCTCTATAGTGAGTATAAGTAAGTAAATACTACTTGAACCAAATCCAATGCTTTTCTTATGGGAGTATGTTTTTACATTTATGGGGAAAGAAAAATCTCTTTAAAATATTATACTTAGTTTTTAATATTTCCCTCGTTGCTTTTGGGTCAAGACCTACATCCGTGTTAAAGTTTAATATTCCAGCACTCAAGAAAGTCTCATGAGCAGACGTTTCTGACCCACGGGTAGGCGGACACGCTCTTGGATATTAATAATATGTGGGTCGTTAAAAAGAACTAGTAACATACCATTGGATAGAGAGGGAAACTCTCAAAAGAATTTTTCCTTTGAAACTTTTGCGAGGGTGTGGTAGCGTTTTTTGCAATTCAACGCTCATTGAAGACTGGTAAAAAAAGAGAACCAATCAGCAATTGAATAGAGAGGTAATGCGGAAGTTGCAACGGCAGAGCCAACTTTGGCGTATTTGCGGAAAAGGGGAGTTAGCTGTTTTGCTTACGACCTTGCCCTCGCTTCCTCACTTCATCGTTGGCACAGCGTTGACGTTGCGGCTGCCGCGTTAACTCTAGGTCCTTCTTCCCCTTCTGTTTATCGAGGGACATATTCGTGGATCTTTGTGTCTACGTTACCCATTCATCTGTAGACAAACTTTGATATCTTGCTGTAAATAGAAGCCAATATGGCCGAATTGCATTAGACAAGTGCGTCTCACGAACTGGGTAAAACGACTTTCCGTTTTCCTTCTGGCCGCTTTCTCATCGGATCACGCATAGGATCGGATAAGATTGAGTCACTATATAGTATCAATAGTTGAGATAATGAATCCATGGGAAGAAAATGGTTATCGTAACCTAAGGAAAATGAAAGCCATTATATAGTTTATCCGTGAGCTATGAGAAAACTATGTCAGTTATTATTTTCGAGCGTGCATATATTTGTGTTACAGTATCTCGACAACCGATCAAAGAAGTCCCGATGAAGTCGTGTGTCCGAGATCCAATTACACCCATACCATTCGCTACTCAAGTCATTAATAATTAAGCAGATTGAGGGCAACAGAGCAATCACGCAGTATGACAGTGGTTTGTTACTGGTTGATTACATGGCTGTGACAGCTGCCATTGTTCATGGGATTTGCTCAAAAAGTGAATTGCTGTCGAACACGGAATCTTTTTGACCAGTAATGTTTGTACGTGCTAAATATTTCCCGGAAATATTAAAATATTCACAAATCATTTGCAGTGCCGCACTATCGCATCGTAATTTCATATGCCTTACCAACGTTTCGTGAGTAATAAACGTTTCCAAGACTACTACATTTATTTGCTGTAATTCTAGTGATTTTTTAATAATTTATTTAGCTCAAACAGTTACTTTATAACCTCCATAAGGGTTAAAACATATAAGAGCTAAAAATTCAATTAATCCCGAATCTGTGCAGAGCGATATGAATGGGTGAGGTTAAGAAAGTGTGGGTGAGGTTATTTGAATATATCGTTAGCTAAATTAATGATAAGGGATATGGTATGTTCTATGGAGTGATCTTACTAAAGTGCTAAAATCCACCAGTAAAAATTATCGGACTTAAAAATCTGAAAACAGCATTTAAGCATCTAATAAGTACGCTTTCCCAGTTGCAATGTTAGGAATATCAACTTCCAGGGCTACCTACTTTATCGGCAACTCTACCATCAAAGTACAGCTTTCAACTTAGCATATATCATGTGAAAAACCTATATATCATGTGAAAAATCTATATGAAAAAACTATAACCTATATAACAAAGGTTATGCTTAACTTGATTAAAAACGTTAATTTGAATGAACATAGAGTTTAAATAAAAATGTTTGGTAAAAACTTGTTAACTGATTTTGCATTTGATATCTACATCAAACCACATTTGGTCATCCAAATATTCTAGTTCCAACCTAAATTACTTTCGTAATATGCCTATAATGGCGCCTTCTCCATATTCATTTCGCAACTTTATGTAGTCAGTCACCGTCATGTGCCCACTTTTTATTTAATATGCTCTTCTTATTTACTTATGACTCAGGATAACCCATATATAGGATCCAAATACCTATATACCAACAAATATAACTGCTTCAGGCTGGACCTGGTGGAAGTTGTCGATATTCATAATGAATAAAAAACACTTGGTAATCTTCCACAGATTTATTTTTATGGCACGACGCGTTTCACCACGCTGTGGCATAATCATTGATTATGTTGCCTGTCACGCGGGGGACCGGGGATCGATTCCCCGGCGTGGTAATTTTTTGTCGGCCCCAGTGGTGGTGAGGTATAATCCTCGTCCAGCTAGCCCGGGTGGATTTTTCAACACCCAGGACATGGATTTTGCGAATGTCCAATATTGTTGGTTATAAAATGCCCAATGGAATGGCCCAAGAGGCTGTTTTCCGATAGCTGGAAAATGAATAATAATAATAATAAAGGTATAGAACGCTGCCAAGCACGTGGACGCAAGATAAAACCCAAGAGTGCGGAAATTACTCACGCTAAAAAAGTAGTGGAAGTTCAGAGGGAGTAGAATGCGGGTATAATGATGAAGTTTCTTCATGGCACCGAATCGATGCTGCCCTCCCGTATTCAGGGAGCCGGGCTGAAATAGTATCCTATTAACCTCTGCACTTTCGAGCTCAATTTGACCACCCCAGTCGCTACCCTTCATCCTATTGAGTCGATTCCCATCTGCAGGGAGGGAAAATGGGAAAAATTCTCCGCCTAATGACTGCCTCCAGCCACGGTGGCGCTGCTACCCTACTCACAACGTGCTGAGGAGAACGGCTCGGACGTGACTCGGGCAGACGTTCAGCGGTTGAAGGGTCCACCGTTGAACGCGTTGTCTCATTAAAGGTGTTCATAAGGTGGCTGGAGCGAGATATCACATCCTGTAAAATTCAATGAATTTGGCCTCATATCAAAGAAAAAGATCTCATATTTCTTATGATGCAAAAATTTCAGTTACTCACAGCATTACTTTTCTAAATATGAGCGAAAAAATCGAAGCCGTTATCCGTGTCAAATGGTACGGATGTGCGCTCCGGAAAGACGAATAGATAAAATAATGAGGAATTTCTTACTCCCGAAAGCGTCAGAAATTAAGCCTTGGGTAATTTGTATGTTTTCTCAATTATGTTAATGAATAAGTTAATCACTCAACGTGATTCTATTTCTAAAAAAGCACACACATCCTTTAGATATTGTAGGAATTTTCAGCGTATAGCGTGTGAAAACTTGGCAAGTTAATTCCTCAGACATAGATATTTAGCTAATTAATGAAAACATCAGTCAAATAAAAAAAAGTGTTTGCGTCATTAATAAAACAAACGCCATTCTTAAAGCGACAGCTTAAATTTAAAACTATATAGTTTGACTAAGGAAAATATCTCGCTCAAAATACCGAACAACGTGGTTGGACCGATTTTTGCCTATTTACAGACTTGCGTGAAACATTGAATACTGGTTTTAATCACTGCTATCTATAGATAAATTTGAAAAAATTATTTTACAGATTTGGTTTTATTTTGACCATTCAATGATATTTTAACACGTATCCATGTCGCATGAGTTATATTTCGTAAAAATCAATTAATTTCGTACGGATATTTTAAAACATGACATAATATATATTTAATTTTTCTACAATGGCTACTAACAGTGTGTCACGGGGAGTCAAAGAGTAATTATAAAATAGTATTGAAGTGCAATTTTTGTCCACGTTTTGAATATCGCACCAAAAACTATATATAGCTCAAGTTAATTAATAAGTAATTGAATTATTATGCTATTTATCTCAATTTTCATAAGTACCTACACGCATTAAAATTGCACTTAGTTCCTAAAAATTCAGAAAAACGCAATTTTTTAAATTTTATCTGTAAGCATTACTATTAAAAACACGTATGCGCAGTTTCACGCAAATCTGTACATGGACAGAAATCGCTCCAACCACGTAAAGAAGCACACATTGCGACAAGGAAATCGAGAGACTGCCTGGCGGCATTTCACATCCTTTGGTGTCTTCGTCACATGATATGATGTCTAACAAAGCCGACTCTTCCAGAAAACTTATCCACCATCGCGTCATTTTCCAAGGTTTGACACCCCCACCACTTTCTCTCCTCGCTTTACGGATTAGGTAAGTTCCCGCAATCGCAAGATGCATTCCAGAGCCGAGGGAAGAGCGGAACAAAGCTTTCGCACTGATAAGCGGAGTCACACTTCAAAGGAGAACGACTTTCTGGGAGATAAGAATTCTTTCCGCGCAGGGAGCTCGATCGCCTGAGGTGCTCTTCTCAGAGAACAATCGCGAGCCCGATGTTCTGTTAATTTGTATCATCAAAGATAGTGGTCTTACCTGCCGACTCACGGAGTTCCCGAAAAGTAAAGAAAGATACAGCTCGGGGAATAGTGGACGGAAATGAAACGTCACTTCCTAAGCGTCAACCCTTTCGGTGAAAGAGCTCTGGTTTAGATGAGTAAGGAATTTTCCCCACGGCTCATCCTGAGGGGTGATAATTTTTGCGTGGAATTACTACAATAATGATTATCCACCAGTTAAGGTAGGTTTAAAATGAAGGGCGTAACATTTTTCGGGATTTCTACAGGTGTAGAGGGTCTTATCCACGCATAATATTTATTTCTACGCCTCAATGCACGCCCTACCCTTCTTCGTCCCACCCATTAAACACATCCTTTTTCTTCCTCTTCCTCATTTACCCAACATTCTCCCTTCTATCATGTCTTAAGCAGCCCTTCGCTCCTCTTTCACATCTTCCAACCACCTAGTTTGCCTCCCAATCTCATCCAGGATTTTTCTCTCCCCGCCAACTATACCAAGCACTTCCTTGTTTGTCTTTTTTTCCGTCTACCACAATGTTTTTCCGTTTTCCATCCGTTCCTTTTTTTCCGTCTACCGTTCTCAGTCTTCCTCCACACCCACATTGGCCACCTATTCTCTTCTTGTTTTCTCCGAGTCTACGCTTATTCCCATACAAGTCTACACTCCATATTAAACTCTCCACCAGCCTCTTTCTTAGACCCTCACCCAAGGTTCTCGTCATCAGCTCCCTACAATTCCAGAGCGATTCTTTCACTTGTGCTATTCTCCTCGTACGCATTGCGTTGCGCACAATAGGGCCATTATACCAAAACAAAGTACCGCCTAAGCTTTATATTTCCCTATCACAAAAAGCTTTGACTGTAACGTCATTTGATTGCCAGGAATCTAGATTCCGTGAGCTTTCCATCCAAGCTGTTGAAGATAATGCCGACCGGAACAAATCTGAGCAATCTAGCGCTAACACGAACAATGAATATGTGCTCAAGAGAGACGTTCGTCAACTTGCCAATGAGTATTATTCTCAGGGTATTTAATAGCCATTTCCGAATGTCATAAATAGTGAACGATCTCATTCTAACTACATCCTTAAAAGGCTCAGCTGTAGGTTAATTAAAAACTATACTACCCACTTTTGACGCGTCCACTATCTCTGCTGATGTAATTCTCGAATTTTTTTTTCTTCTCAAGCGCACCTTACAGCCAATTAAAGAAGCTCGGGCACCGATGCGTATTTTAGTGAATATATATAGTGACTGAAATATATAATGACTGATATAGGTTCAAGTTGTTCTTTCTTTTTAATTTCTCACTGGAGTGCACATCTATGGAAAACGGCATCTATTTTCGGTAGTTATCTCGAAAATAATGCGGTCAGTGACTGATATTTTGGTATCACCAAAAGGGCAAGATCTTTCTCATCGTAATGAGGTAACATTAATTGAATATTAAGTAGGTGATATCTCGCTCAAACTGCTATAACTTGAAGCGCTATCCGTAAAGAATCCATACCTATAGGGATTGGGATTACGATTGGAAAATTTCTTCCATTGTCATGCTTCGAGCCCGGACCCTTGGAATAAGAAACCAGTGCTATAGCAACCGCACTTACTCGGTCCGCCAGGTGAACAATGGCACTCGCTTCCCGCCGCACTTCGCTTGGGAAATCCACGCGCGAGTCTTAATGCGGTAACCTCCGCACCGCAATGTTGTAATCCCTTATGATGAGCAATTCCGAGAGCACCAATACAGGTTCTGGAGGCAAGTCCATAACCATACTCTCCCACTTCCCCATCGGCTGATTGCTCACGCCGCATTCCACGGAGAAGAAACCTTCGGATTCCTCCCACGCGTTCCATCAGCCCCGATTGGCGTCTTGCCGTCTTCTCCCACACGCCGCACAATCCATGCGATTGTGTTCTTAACACCCACGGAATCCGATATCACCGCGGGGGTTGTATTTTTTTTTAATCCTGCCGTCAGTGATTTCTCTTCATACTCGTGTTAATTCCACGGCAGTAAGATCGTCTAAGACTAGTTGAATTTGAAACGAATTGGTTTACAGGAACCTTCAGGAAAAATAATTAAATAATGCATTGAAAACGTTTTTTATTTCATTTACGTCTGCATGTTACCCTGAAAGTCACTGCAAAGGTAAGCATTAGGGTGTGTTTGCACACCAGCCATGAAAAGGGAGTGATTTGAATGTTGTTTATTTACATTTCATACACTTTGTTGGCACTGGAAAAAATGTGGGACCAGAGGTAACTTTGATATCCACTTTAACTGGAAGAGCTTAATTGGCAAATCTCATTTAGTATCTTAGGAGTACTTGAGACAAAAAGTGGTGTTAGATTCATATTGTTTTAAATTGTGTGATTGCGCGATTATGTATTTAAAAAAATTAAATTGTATGATTGCGTGATAAGCACTTGTTTCATCGTTTCTATTCAATTCCTTTCCGTTTTGTATCTTTTATTCAACCACCCGGCAAAACACTGGTGAACCATTGTCTCCCAAACATGTGAGGAACCTTGCTATGTAGCCACGCATAACAGGTTAGATTTCGGTATAGAATATGGGAAAGAACGGGGGAGAGGACAGAGCTGAATTGTATTTTCACCATGTGACTTTTATTAGTGTGACGTTGTTGTTTTTGTTTTTATCACTAATTGTTCGCGGAAAGAAGGGATTTTTGTACCGATCGGTTAGGTAGTCTATCTCTTCTATTTTGTCGCTTCCATCAGTTCTACAAATGTAGCGCGGAGTCAAAATAATATCCTCCATATCGTACCGAAACTGGACTGTATTTTTCAAGAGCTAGAAATGGTAAATTACATTCCAAATAAATGCATTCTACAGCTTTTCAATTTTTAAAACCTATTTTATATATTGACTGCACTTGAGTTAGAGAACTCCTGACCTGAAGTACCACTGCAATGAGCCGCAAACTTAAAGGAAATTATGTTCTCCATGAGCATGTGGTCGAGATTGTTTCATTGGCTTTCGCTAATGAGGTATTGCAATCAATATTGCAAGAAATATTTTGTGTTTTTATGGGAAATCTTCATTCCTGTCAATCATTCATCAATCCTGTAATCATATACCTACATCCAATAATAAATCTCAGCGCTAAATTAGTCACAAGGATTGCTGACATAATTTTCACGAGAATTAGGAATTTCACTTGGCTAAAATAATACAGCTGGCCTAGGATACAAACCCAGGCACCCGAAAATCAAGTCAAAGAGAATTTTTTTTCACTGAATATATATATTGAATATATTGAATTAGTGTACCTTCACAGTGGTTTCCACGCGTTAAAACATTGTTCCTGGCCACTTCTTCCGCAGAGCTTTGAAATTTATTTATTGCCGTATTGAAAAAAAATTGATTGAATCAGGCGTTTCTCTATTTTAAAGTGAAGAATTTAATCGTGATGAAAATAAACACAAGATTTCAAGCAACAACAACAAAACGGCTCGCTCAAAGTTACCACGACTATGACTAAATAGACGTCGAAATCAATTAGATGAATAAAAACAAGCGTGGAGTTGTACCGAATTTTTCTTTTCATTATCATTAAATTATTTAAAATTTGTTCTAAATTTTTCATTTAGAGTCATGTTAGGGCTTGAGTTAATTATTTTGCAACAGCGAAGCAGATAAGTAAATCAATGAAAGTAATTCTAAAAAATATTTCTGTTGGTTAAAGTTTTTTTTAGACAATACGTTAAATGGGTAAAAATATTTATTCCTTGCCCATCACAGACTACGACGTGCCATTTTCTCAGTACACCTATCATTAAAAACTCTCCCAACTGACTTTTCACTTAGTCCGTGATAAGGATTCCGTCACACCAGATGACTCGCCAATGAGGGGGAGGGCGATTGAAGTGAATAACGCGGCACAGAGCGTAATTCCTCTCGTCAGAGACTCGATAAACGGACGCTCATTGTTTGCTAATGATAATCGCATCACCACCGATCGTATCTTTGGAGAGTAAAAGCTTTGGTGCTTACTTTCTCCGGTAGAAGATAACAGGCGACGAAAGCCAAAGCCGTGCACGTTAGCTCTATGAAAGGGACACACGAGACTGGTGAGCGGGAAAAGTTGGAAGATTTAATTCACAAATGTGCGAGTTAAGTATAGTTTACGACTGGTGTTATTATGGGCTGTTATCCGTGAGTTGGATTCACGTATAGGTGCAGCAAAACTTGGTGGAACTCACCTGTATAGAGAATTCGATCAGGGAGATGTGAGCACGCAAGAACGGAGGAATAAAGATGCTAAGGTTTTCTCTTAAGGTGGCTGGAGCATTTTTTTGTTTATTTAGAGATTTTGGTGAGAGTTTATATGCATGTTCTCATTAGTGATATCTATAGATAAAAGGGAAAAGAATTGCATCATACTGATATGGTTTTTGGTAATTCAATGCTATTTTAACACGTAGATTTATTAAACGTGACATAATTTTGGTATAAATTTGATTACATATGTACATATTTTCTTCTAAACGGGAAATAATATATTTCTTATAATTATAATTGCGTCTAACAAATATCAATATGTCATACCGAATCCAATGATATTCAAACATAATTTCGCTAAAATTTCGTACACCACGCCAAAAACTGTAGTCATAAAATGCTTTAGCAAAGGAAAAATTTTTAAAATATAATTCTTGTATCTTTTCCATTGTAGCCTGTATTGTAAGGTCCAACGCGTAAACAGATGTACTTACGTGAAATACGGTCCAAAAATCTTTTTTCGACTTACTAAAAAATAATTAAAACGTAAATGAAATGACCCACGATTACTGCCCCATACACCAGAACCATTCGGTACCTCTGTCCACCAATCAACGCTTCATTCGCTCTCAGTGACCTCAAACTCCCCACTGGCGAGTGCCATCAAGTTTTGCTATGCCTATACACGACTTCAGTTTACGATCGATCGTCAAATGGAAATCACGCCGGAAATCGTCATCAATTTTCGTCTTAGGAACCATATGTAATCAATCATTCATCATTTTGAATATCAAATGATTCACTTAATTTCATGGATTACGACATGTATACACACAGTGTAAGCTTAATGTGTGGAAATAACTGCACTGGATTGATCGTTATGATAAAATAATAAAATCTGTCTCTCCTCCCTTTTAAATTCACTTCCTGATCTTATTGATCCGTTTCCGCTTCCTTCCAACACACACTTCCGCCGCGTTCTTTCTAATTTCTCCCAGTAGTTTTCCCTCTTTCATAATTTCAGTTATGTCTTTAGCTTTGTTTTGTTTGTTTGCTTCCATGGGTCTTCTCTTCATGTTCTACTTTAATGTACCATTATTATTTGAAAACAATGCTTACGTTTATATTATTGAGAGTTCGTCATGTGTATTTTTTTTTATTTTCAACTTCCTTTTTTGCCTGCGTTTCACCTTTTAATTAAATCATCATCAGGGCTACCACCCAATGCAAGGAAAACAGTTATTACCAGTTAATGACGCATACATTAATTAAAGTGGTCAATAACCAACTTAACAAAGATAAAAATGCTGTATGTGGGCTTTTTATCGATTCAATTACGATTTCGAAAAAAATATCAGCCGATTATTATTGGCGCACTACCTGTGGATGGGAGTGAATTTTAAAAGAAAAAGTCAACCAATTACTAAACCAATACGTAGTGCGCAGGAGCTGGAATCAACCGTAAATCGTGAGCTATTGAGTGCACATTTTAATAATGTTTAAGTAAGTTGAAAAAAAATCTTGGACCACATTTCATTTAAGTGAATTATATTTATGTGATCGTTAGAACTCACCATACAGGCAGTAACGAAAGTTATACAAGAATTATATACGAATTTTATTTCCTAACTAAAGCACGTTGGGACTAGAGTTTTCCGTGCAATATTCGAAATTTAAGCGAGATAATATTGAAATATATTTTCGTATATTGGATTTGCCGTGACACCTTGATATTTGTTACCAACAACTATAATGACAAGAAGTGTATATTTCGCGTTTAAAAGAAAACCTGTCCATATTTAATCGAATTATTACAAATTATATGTCATTTTCCATAACCCTACGAATTAAAATAACATGGAATTTCCAAGTAAATTAAAACAAAATGGTATGATAGGTTATCCAGTCTTATCTATAGATATCACTGATGAAAACACGTGTGCAAGTTTCACACAAATCCGTGCATAAACATGAATCTTATTTGATTGAATAATATACTTAAAATCATCTATAGAGTTCTTTTTAGAGACCTCTACATGTGTATAGAAAACATTATACTATGCTTACACATTCAGTTCATAAAAAAGAGCATCGCATATAGTTTGGCTACGCTAGTGATCAGTCTTTGTGGACCAGAACTGTTTGATTTATTGATCTGCTATGAGTTTTGCTGATATTATCAAAATCTGTTTTATCATTTATTTAAATTGCCACCTTTTTTCCTGTTTATTAAATATTCTAAGGTAGCAGATTTGTCGAAATGAAATGTGTGGCTGTTGATTAGTTGATGTAAGCATGCTGAGCCAGGGCACAGGATAATGTTTGCTGGCTATGTCTTATTTATGGCTAGATATTCTATTGCTAAGATACTGTCCAGTTTCACCAGTGTAAATCTGATATAGTAGCATCGGAGGCGAGTACACGTATTAATTAAGACGTAGATATTGTAAAATATTTCCATGGTAATACTGATGGTAGAAGTACATATATTTTACTTGCAAATGTATCGGTGGTTGATGTTCTTGTTTCATGGTGTATACATATGCATGCCGTCTGTATCGTGCTTGTAGCCCTGAAGATTAAAATTATTAAATTCTGAAAGGTCGGCAAGGAATAGTTTTTTTTTTGGTCTGCCATCAATAGGTAATTATTATTAAAAAAGAGCACGAGATGCATATCATTGAATTTAAAATTACATCATCCGTGTCACTCCAATACTCACCTGATCTGAAATTTTCAAGTATTTTAAGACAAGCGCATGGCCTCCCGAGTTCCTGGTGGTTCCCCACCTCCAACAGTAATGTTGTTCTACACTCTCTTTTCAGTCCTTGCATAAAAACGACTAAAAAATTACTAGCAAATGTTTCTACGCACATAAATAATTTATTTTGAAAAATTCAAAATGGAATTAACTTCCATAGAACGCTGCGTAATTCATAACGTTCATTTACAAACTTGATTTTTTTGCAAAATATCAGGTATTTTTTGGTACGTCAAGAAGTACTTTTTAATATATGGGCACTCAGATTAAAGGTTAGCCTCATTCAAAATAGGGATTTCTACAATTAGAACTACATCCGTAGGAAATTAGTAAGAGAAAGTAGGATCGATGGGGGATATCGGTGAAGTCACCCATGAAGAAAAAAATGACATGAGAGAGGTTACGAAATTCAAGAACATTATTGTGGCATTCACAATTCAAGATCATGACTGAAAATAAAGGTTGCCATTTCGGGGCAGAGGAGGTATTTAACCCTAGCTGCCAAATATTCTGTTCCGTGGGCTACCCACAAGTGGTAAATTGTATTTTACCGTGCCCTAATGTTCACATTTCAAGTGATAGGTCTGATTCAATTATTTACCCCCGGTCGCAAACACTGCGGTTTCTGTGGGTATTTTGATGTATCCAATGTGAAGAGCAACTACCTAATATATCGAGGAAAAAAAGAGAATCACAAATGATACAAGAGTACACAACTGAATATAAATACTGAAGGAGAATTTCAGCGAAAACGGTTACACGTTTGAAAATCGAGGATTTATTTTATATTTACCAAGAATCGAAGTTGAATATGATTTTGATCAAATATGACCTTTCCCGATTAATTTTCCTTTATCATTTAATTCATACCATTTACCTGTTCCCACTTAACACTTATTTCACACTTCTAGTGTTCCTTGACAATATATCTGAATGAATAAACAGGGATAGCTTTTCCGTTTGTAGTTTTTTATTCAATTCCTACAAGATTCTCTTCTTAAACTCAGTAATACCAACACAATACCTACAACATAATATACAAATAATATTAATACTAACATGATGAACTTCAACGAAGTGACGCCTGCCGCTGCCAAGTTTATCAGTGACACCAATTGATTGAGCGTTCTGTTGAATCATTGCAAACAAATTAATATACACAACGTGTACAGACGTCTTAAAATAAATACGCAGAAATTATATTTTATACTATCTACTGTAAAATAATGACATTTATTAAGAACTGGCTTTTAAAAAATTTTTAATGTAATATTTTACGTGTCACAATACATACTTATGACCGGAACATTAGTGAATGTGTTAATGCGTGTCTGTATTCGCCTATTGCGTGCCTTACTTCTCCCACTCGAGGTGATGAACTTGAAGGGTGCCCAAATTCAGTATGTGCATGAGTTCAACCATCGATTTCAATCTCCTACTGTCGCCGTCAGTTGAGGGAGAGACGATTTTTTATGACGCATTTTGTGACGGAATCTTCGATTTCACTCACTCAGTGATTCAACTCGAAGGTTGGTTTTTGATAGGTGAGAGTAGAGCTCACCCCGGACTAAGCCACAGGCGTGTGAATTTCACACATTCAGGGTAGGGGGGCCAGTTCCTTTCCCTGGGCCACCTTGCACTCCGAGGATTTTTTTCTGTGTCCAAAGGCTTCACCCATATTTGAACCCGGGACCCTTCGATCAGTAGCCAAGCGCTCTATCCACTAGGCCACGACGGTCCCCCCAATCTTCGAGTTGTCAACCACGAAATAATATACTTCTTACCCATTTATAAGGCAAAATCACCGCAAATGACGAGTAAATGATAAAATAATCGCGATTCAACAACATATGTAGGAAACTTGTCATGGGTGACAGAATCAGATTCTTTCATTTGCCAGTTGCTTTCATAACATTTTGCATGTACCACAATAATTGTCGACTAGGCTTAAATGTTTGTTTTGGGCGTACTTTCGATGGATAGTGTGGTATTGGTAATTCTCCATGGCTAAGGGAATATGGATTGCGGCTTCAAGTGACACTCAAGTGACTAGGAATTTCATCTTGCGTAATGTAATTTACATAGTAAATTTGACTATGCAGTCCTTCTATACTAATAATTGTCACCCCTACAGTGATCAATCATTGTATTAAATATCGCTCAAAGCTGGAAAATGCTGGAAATCTAGGGTTATCACTGGGGTCTATGAGAATTATTTTGTACGCTACTTAACACTCTGTAGACACCTTCTCGTCCAGTAATGACGGTTTAGTTGTCCAACCACGTTGCTTGTCGCAGTTTATTTGAGAACTGGAGGTCGAATAGGACCAAAATCTAGAACGCTGCCTGAATATGCTCAAATTTCACTGAGCGAGACGACCTCTCTGCACTACAAAAAAGTGTACCAAATAACTCCCATAAGTACCGGAGACGACCCAGAATATACAAAATATATCGATATTTGAGCACAGGCCAAAATGAACTGCTAGTATAGTCTGATGAAATCATAGATTAATGAAGAGTGTACGGTGCGTTAACTGAGAGGGGAATGTTGGAGCCATTAAAATGTTATCTGCCGTATTGAACGCGTCAACTGTGCAGCCGAAAGCAGGTATTAGTAGCGGAATAGTAAATAACTTGTCGTGAATTAATATATGCACATGTTAATCTCATAAAAAAAGTTCATGCTTACGTTTATTCAATCCTTGGTAGCTTATGCTGGGAGATGATAGTTTTTTTGTTGTTAACAGCTTTATTGTACTTTAAAAAGACAATATAAATTGAGATCGAGAAAAAATGCGCTTTTGATAAAAACGAGGTCAACAATAAATTATTCCAGCGTTTGCGCCTAAAACAGCTCGATGATACATGAACATATGATTGTATCTATGAAGGTATAAAGAAATGCTCTGAAGCAATAAGGTTAACAAACTTAATAGTTGCGTAACCGTAGCAATTTATTAAGAAAAATACTGAATTAAAACTATGGACAAAAAAGCCCTGCATTATTCAGAAATTTTATGGACACACTGCATGTGATGGTAGTGTCAGGTGGATACCTTTTCGCAAAAAAAAGCAGGCTTCACTTTCGTGCTTCAAGACGCCATCTTCCCAATTCTTTAATTTTCCATTGCAATAATTTATTGAGTGACTGTACGCCTAGCACCTGACCTGGTGCGTTTGCACCACGGACCTCAGTGTAGACGCCGAAGTGGCCGGGAGGCGACGGGGGGGGAGGGGGAGCAGGGAGTGGAGGGGGGAGGGAGGGGAGTGGGCGGATGAGGATTGAGGTGGAATTGAGAGGTTAAGAGGAGGAAACTGAATGGGGCGAGGGAGAGGGGTCGGAAGGGAGGACGGGGGGGAGGTGGGGGGGAAGGGGCGATCTGTGACAATGCGAGGAACATATATCATGGGAGGGGAGGGAGAGAGAGAGGGGGGTGAGGAGAGGAGGGAGGGATGAGGAAAGATCAAAGGAGCCGACGCTTACGCCTGTGATCAAAAGTTTGTGCGATAGAGGGCAGAGGAGCCGCTATTCTTATCTCTCTTCACTTTCGAGGGGGATGGGGGTACGAGAAGGGGAAGGGACACTTCCACCGCCCAGCCGTGAGCCGAGGTGAGAGCAGAGAAGATTCACTTCCAAGGCCCGCCTCTGGTTGCCCACGGCTCGGCGCCGCAAGGTGGGCGAGAATCGACAAAAAGCCAGCCAAAATCGATTGTTTGTAGTCTTTATTCGAATGCAGCATTGAAAAACATTAGTTTTTATGTACCTAAAAATGTTCAATGGAAGAAACGAAAAATATTATTTCAACTTTTTTGATCAACTTAGGCTTTTTATAGATCAGCAGAACCCATCTCGAGCGAAACCGCTTAGGCCAGGTTTTGCACTCTCTGGTAAAATATTTCTCAGTGTGGAAACCTTAGTTGATAGGCTCTCCAATTGCAAACGTTCACGTAAACTAACCAAAGGTCACCAACACTCTCAGTAGGCATAAAGTTAGAGCAAAACGTCTACGTCAACCTGTGGTTAACGCAAACCAGGCATTATAAAATCATACCTCTGTTAATTTCACACAATTCACGGGCCTCTATGGCAGATACGTATAAAAGTGGTCAGTACCGAAAGAAGTTGGAATTTTGTTTGGAGATGTTACGAATGACCGAGTAGAGGCAATCTGGTTATTGGCTGAAGAAGAGTAAGATGCACATTAATTACACAACAGAGCACATTTGGCACGCAAGAAAATAAGCGCACTTAGCCCCACCAGGACCGATTAATTACAGAACTATTTATATTTTATTTCGTTGATCGATTTATTGTAGTACTTTTTATTTGGATTGTGGCGGTGAAAACATGAAAATTTCACGACATCCAAATGAAATCAACTACTATTATTTAAACGTTTTTTTGAAAACACTTGGTGTTGTTCAAAATCAGCTGAGTTCATCCCAAATTAAACCACATGGACTAGGTTTTACAATCCCTGGTTAAAGATTTTCTGGGTACGAAAACCGAAGTAAATAAACTCTTTCAAAACAACGGTTACATTAACTAACCCACAGTCTGATGTAATGCATAAGCTATCAAGTTAGTAAAAATACTACTTCATCCTTTGGCGAATGTTAACAAGAAATGATAAAACAGGGCCTCTATTAATAACACAAAATTTCATTTATGCCAACCATGGTTTCCACAATTTCTATCACTTTCACGGGCCGCTCTAGCAGGATGACAGGTGTTCCCTACCAAAAGAGAAGGGAATGCCGTAAGAAGATATTATGACTGATTCAAGGAAATCTGGTTCTTAAATCTGGTGGTATGATGCACATAAATTGTTTGGTACATAAGAATGAGAAGCAGTCACGAATGCTTCTGGGAAAAAGAAACTTCTTTGATTTAATATTTAATTTCTTTCAAAAACACCGCTTTCTATGTAAAACAACTAAGTGTCACATTTTATATATATGTGCCCATCAGATACGCTGATATCAATGAGAGTCAAACAATTTTGACTCCATGCTCTCATAAATCTCCCGAGCATAGTCAACACCCTTTACTCACTGCGTCTTGAGCATAATTACAAAACTTCTATTTCACTACCTGCCATGCGTCGCCCGTAGATCACACGTTTGGTGCACGATAAAATATTTTGACTTACATGTCATGTGACGGATTACATATGTATCGTAGTTTTTATTGCTATATTTGTGGGAAGATTCCATTTTGCTAACAGAATTGAAGAAACTTGATTGGCAATCTTTGTTTTCAGGGCCATTTAATTACGTGTAAGTACCATTATGGTCATAAAAAATATTAAGGCCTTAATGAGAGATTTTACGAATCTTAACCGTGATACCGGACATTTAAATCGGGATCCATCATTAGTATGATGAGTAAAATTTACAACAGCCTGTTTCAAAAAGATATACCTCTCACAAAATTCTTTGATTAGAACAGCATGGCAGATCGTCAATGAACTACTCAAGCTGAGAAATAATTGTAAAATCTACTTGCCAGTTCTTAAAAAAAACCATTTTACTGTTTTATCTCGCGGTCCATCTGTTTCCTTTACTTTTCAAAGTGCAGCAGCTATTTGCGGGGAGGTGGACAACAGCTGATGTATTTTTATCATGAAGGGAGTCTTAAGGATTTTTTGAGGGTGAAGAAAGGGTCCACTACAAGTACTCAAAGCAGAAATATAAATCCCACTAAAAATTCTCCGACGTTTGCCACCGGGATTTGAATCCAAACCCTTGGGATAGAAAGTCTCTGTCAATTACAGTAATCCGATCCGCTTTCTCCCAACATATCAGGTATAATGGTAATTTTTAGAGGTTTTACAAATTCTATATCACTCATTCTATTAGGATTGGTTACTCAAATAATGTATACAATAACTAGCAAGGGCTATTTAGCCTAAGCAATTGCCAAACGTCATTTACGAACTTCAACTGAGAGTAGTCTTTACTATATTCCGAATTAGTAGTCTTATTAAATTAACTCGGTTTAATCCACTCCACACCATAGATTACTCAATACGAATTTTCTATTTCAGCAGCAGTGCTCCAGCTCCATTAGCTCCCCCTAGATTTGGGATGGGCAAGAAACGAGGGTGCCGGAATTGAACTTTTCCTGGCGGTGGCATCGACCGAGTGCCGGCGGAGAAGTGGCTGCCATCCGCATGGGGCACATGGCAGGTGGTGGCGAGATTCACACCAAGTTCAATACCCTTTGAGTTAAAGGTAAGCTAAGTTTGGGAGGGTGACAGAGAGCATACAGTCTAAATTGCGGGGACGCATGAATGGCAATTCAATTCAATAGGGGCAGCTTTTACAACCGTCCACGTCAAAGTCGAGTCATCTGACATCGAGGTGCCGTGTCTCTTTAATCAATTAATCAATTCCGATTAAATTAAATGGAAACTAAACCTAATAATTACTTTTTTTACCATACTTGCATCTATAATACGGAAAAATTATGAGAAGCTGGGAAAAAAGAGCAGCGAGACCGGTTTTTAAATTTAATAGACAAGTGTATTTTAGAAAATATTTTAAGGTTTGTTCAATTACAAAGAATAAAGCAATAAATTCATAACAGCGCTTGAAGCAGTTTGTCAATTATCTTTTCCCCTTTGTTGTGTCAAAATCGGACATCTGTATAAAAATGCCATTTGATAGACTCAAAAAAGCCGCATTATATTTGGCAATGACGTTCTTTTCAACAAGTAATCGTGGAATTAATTTGGTGACGAGATTTTGGATTAAAAACCACTGCACGAGAAATTAATTGCGCATCTTGTTGTAAATTTTCTCCCACAAATTACCTAAAACCAATTGACAACCCCAAGCGTTCAATTGGCATGTTATGTACTGATATGATTTTGAATTCAAAGACTTAACTGCAAAAATTTTAGATGGGAGACATAAATAAAATGTGAGATTTTTTTGCAAGGTACACGGAGTTTTCAAAAGAAATAAAGCATCAAACATAGTACATAAGTAGTACATAGTAAAGGTTTCTCTGATCGATAAGTATTAGGGGCAGCCTCGCACTCGTTTGAGTGAAGCGGTTACCTGAAAGTTGCCCCCAAGAAACCGGACGAAGAGATTGGAGGATGAACACATTTTGCTTCGATAACGTGGGTTGCACCTTCACAAGCAGCCTTCAGGTACATTTTTTCCAATTTTTTTCAGGTACATTTCCAAACACCAATTTTTTCACATATATAGTCATGAACGAATGTATTTCGTGGCCATAACGCAAACTAATATACCAATAGTCATGAATAAATGTGAATAAGATTTATAAGAGTAGCCTAGTATTACTGTTTATGCTCCATAAAAAAATTATACACACAACAAAAGTTTAAAAGATTTTTTTTTGGAATTCATATTGTATGCTGATACTTTTGAGTACTTCTTTTATTGAATCCATTCTACGCTTGAAAAGTAGATATGCCACGCGCGCATTCGTATTTCTCTTTCATTTTCCGTGTTTCACTTTTTTAACCTAATTACAATAAGTTCATGTACAAAAATTTTATGCGGTAAAGTAGTACTAATTTCAAGGGTTGCGGCGGATAACTGAAGCTATTTGCGTTCAAAAGGGATAAGTGGGTAAGTTGGCAGCGGTATCATTATTTATAAAACGTAGGAAGATAGGAAAGAAACCAAGCAACAGTATTAGGATATACACCAAAGACAGTGACATTCACAATGAAACAATCATTTGACTTCACCGGAATTAGAACCCGAATCTCCTAATTGCCGGTCAGGTCACCACCAAGCCATCTTATTTCAAGGCGAATTTTAGTGGGGGTATATGCGAACAAGTTGTTCTCGTCCCCAGTTTACATAGCACAGGAGACGTCGTGTATGATATGCCACAGCTACGGAGAATAAACCCAACATTGTCGCTTTTGAACGAGAAACTTGAAAACTATCCAATCATTGCGATTGCACAGATAATATGGTACGCAGTCACTGGATAGCACATCTGACCGACAATTGGGAGATCCGG
The DNA here is from genome assembly GCA_963573305.1 of Pyrrhosoma nymphula. Taxonomy (NCBI): domain Eukaryota; kingdom Metazoa; phylum Arthropoda; class Insecta; order Odonata; family Coenagrionidae; genus Pyrrhosoma; species Pyrrhosoma nymphula. Next base: position 93,672,692 of record OY754332.1, on the reverse strand, counting down.
GTTCGAATCCCGGTCAATTCAAATGATTTTTATAGCGATTTTCACCGTCATTGGTGGATAACTTTGGACCCGTGCACGTGACTGCATGCCATATCATTTAAGCAATCGCAATTATTGGAAAACAGTATTTGGCTTCTTTTAAAGAGAGGCACTCCCAAGGAAACCGATTCACATTCATACTGACAGAACAGAAAGGATCACTAGAAGTGTTATCCACGTGGCATTTAAGAGAGGATCCGAAATTCCATTGAAAAAATATTATAAGAAATCTGGCCATCACCGTTGGAAGTAACACCTCTAGGTTCAACAACAATCCCATCCCCTGTAATTAAGATATTAAGGAATGAGAAGTGATGTTCATGTACTCTCAAGCGTTGAACTCTCTCAACCCATTTCTAGCAGCTGTAAAAATGTAATTCGGACTTATTTGGATGATTGTCATAGGGCTTGCAAAACGTATCTGAGAGGAAGTAAATTATAGTTCTTACAGTATAAATAAATGCATGCAAGGATACTGATTGAGCCAAATGCAAGGCATGAGAATTTGCTATGATTGATCTACGTGAGTTTTTATGAGTTTTTGTCAGCTACTGGTGGCATACTTCTGGTAAATACCCTTTTTTGTTTTCACAAGCATCAACAAATGGTTATTGGTGGAATTAAATTCTCTAAATTAATTTATACAAAAACGAATTGCTGACTAGAGAGAGTACATGAAAAGAGGCTGTGGAGTGAAGAAATCCGATAAAGTGAGAAATCAAACAATGATGGAAAAAATCTAAATGGAAAATTACATATTTACGGAACGCAAAAGAAACAGCATATATCGTTATGTCACACAAACAGAATGGTATAGAACGGAACAGATGATATCAGGTGGTCCATAATAGGATGAAATTGGAACCCGCTAGAAAAGCTAATAATTGGACGCCCTAGAAGAAATTGGAGACATGGAATAAGCGAAGCGATGTGAGCAAGGGATGTGAGAGAAGAATGCTATGACTGAGAGAGCTGGAGACTAAACGCGAGGAAACAACGGGAGTTATAAATAAACCCGCTGTATATATAAATCAATGCATATTTAATTCCAATCGCTAGATATAAGAAAAAATGGATTTACTGTCGGTGCAGGAATTATGTGCACTCGAGTTTGGGTACAAATAACTAAATAACGAAAAGGCCTGCAGAAAAACTAATCCAAACTTTATTTTACCTTTTTTAATTCTGCATTATTTGATGGTAAATTTAAATTTAAAAAGCGAATTTTAATATTTTTACAACGAGTGTAACGTAAAAAGTACCGGTTTTGTACGGTGTTTGAACAATGCGCCGACTTTGATGATTCGTAACTCAACAACAATTTGTTCTATCACAACGGAAGTACAATACGTGTTAAATAGGCATTTACTATTCAATTAATAAGTTTAAGGTTTGTATCATTAACAGGAAAAAGTTGTTATCAATTTTGTAAAACTGGAGCATCGTAAAACTTCGTTCTTGGTTGCGTTGTAATCTACATGTCTTGACCATTTCCAGTATGTAGTTGTCCAATATTTCAATAAATGCGTTAAATTTATATCGATTTGTATTTATACTGATCGAGGTGAGTGATCCCGACAGTTGAACCGCGAGGTCAAAGTGGTGCAGTGTTGCCACCGTCGAACACCGTCCAATACCGGTACTTTTTACGTTACACCCGTTGTAAAAGTATTAAAATGCGTTTTCAAAATTTAAATTTACCATCATATAACACAGAATGAAAATTTTAAAATAATAGTGTGGTTAGTTTTTCTGTAGGTCTTTTCTTTTTTTTTTGTTATTTCCACCCAAACTCGAGTGCAGATAATTTCTGAGCCGATACTACAACTCTCACAACTGTAAATTAGTTAAGTTTCTAGCACTATTTTTAGTGCAACCTTTTTCTCACCACATCATTAATTTCACTAGACTAAACCTAAAGACTTCATGGTCTTAATTTTTTTTCTAATACGGAGATCTTGGATTAAAATATCGTCCTGCAAAAGTGACCACAAATTATTCCTTTGTAACGTGTACATGATGGCGTGATATACATCACCTAAAGAAAAATACTTTAGGTGATGTATATCTTATTCCACACCACTGATGACAGAATACCACGAAATCATGTCAAAATTAACTATATGCTTTTCACATTATGTACCATTTTGACCACCTTTAGCGTTTCTTTTTGATCCACCTCGTTGAGTTCATTGATCGCTCTGCTAAAAGTTATCACCCAAGCCCAAATGACTACGCAGCAGTAATTTAAAGCTGTACTCATGATAATTGCTGGCGATTGTATTGCCTTATATTTTCTTATACGTTTACAATTATCCAAAAGCTTCATAATAATGATTTTAGCAGCCAAGAAAACTTTCAATATTTTGGATAAACCTTAATGACCTTGAAGATAGGCCGAAGGCCTCATGTTACAAGATCAGGACCTTCAAGGATCTTATTGGCCATTTGTCTTGAATCAAACTTCTCCAGGAAACGTTTGACTCGTGTTTACAAATTTTCATCTTCCATGTTTGATGTCTCATTTCATTGTAAGAAAACTTGTACGCATCAAGTAATCCACCTGGACATACGTAGACTATGCTGATACAAAAACTTTAATTTTAGCCTGCCAAAAAAAGGAGGGAAAGGCATTGCTTGAAATTTCCCTAATAGCGTGGGGCCCTTTTCTTCAGTGAATCAATTTCGTCAATTATACTTATGAACGTGCTTCGTAAATTCAAGTTGCATGTAGGTAAAAATGAAATAAATGAATATATATTGAATGAGCTACCGTAATGAGTAAACTTGACAAAATATTCAGACGTCGAGTTGAATAGAACCCATTCGGAATTCGAAGGAAGGCTATGGAAAAATCAGCGAAAATCACTCGCATCACATTTTTCATGCTCCTGCAAAATTACACTGGAAATTTTCGTGAATTAACTTGGGTATCCTATGCACTTAACTCAGCTATTATATTCAGGTTTTACGTTTATTTCTTTATCATAGTGCGAGAAGGTCCGAGATTCGATGCTATATCATACGTTCAGGGTAGACAAGGATTGCTAAGATGACTTGGGTCCGTGAAAGTAAACAGCATACTTCTCCACGATTTGAATGACAGTTCCAAAGCACTTAATGTTTTTAAGGGGAAAAACATTTCCGAAGATAGGTTCCTATTCGTTAAACGAACGAATGACCAGGAAATACGAGAGAAAAGATGCAGTACGATGGAAAGGTGTCTTGCACAATTCTGCTGCACTACTTTTCTCAAACACCATTTGCCATCTTTAGTTTGTTGTCCTATGGCCACTGAGATAAGATAACCGCAGTCATAATGATTTCGGTCTTTCGCGTAAAACACAATGTTGGCTCAGAGCAAACATCCATATGGTATCTTTTTCAGCCTTTCTTAGAAGAAATGACTAACGGCCTTCCTTTTAAAGCCTGCCGCAAAGACGTTACTCAAAATTTGTCACGCTAACTAACACTAATCACTTCTGTAGTGGGATGCAGAGAAAGCGTCCTTGAATTGCTGGTAAACGATGGAAATTTACTATCTGAATCAAATTGTAGTGGTGGCTGTAAAATTAAAAATGTTCTTACTTTATATTTTTTAAACTAAGTGAACAATGGGATACACGCTTCGCACCGGAATAAACTTGAATGAAATGAAGAGATTGTCAAATAGCCAGATTTACAGAATGAAGTACTCATCTGCTTTAAAGCCCCTACTCAGAATAATGATATTGAATGAGATATGTTAGTTTAATACGCAATAGTGAACTCTACCTGTCATCACAGTTCTAATAAAATATTTATAGAAGTTGTAACTCATACGGATAAGCTGGTTTTTTAGAGGCTGATTAATGATAAATCCACAACGAGAAAATCAAGTGGGAGGTAATTAATTCATATGAGGAAATTCATCTCCGGAGTAAGTCATAAATATTTTAAGCGCAAGCCAATGTAAAGGGAAATTTCTGAGGAAACAACACAATTTAAAGCAAAAGATTGGCCTATCGGGTGAAGGTGTTCACCACCGAAGAAGTTGGTTACCACAACCTAGGAGGATTCCCCACAGTCACAAATCCCCTATCGGCATGCATCATAATGACTAGTTGGTCCTGGCAAGCCAGAAAAGCTTGTCAGCAGATAGTTTTTTGTGTGTATTAATGTGATTAGACATACACCAATTCACCACACATACTACCTTAAAATGAAACACTTAAAATTTGGTGATTCGAAAATACTACTGTAACCTTGTGGAATCATTTAATGTTTAATTTTAAATATGAATACGTTCCACCAAGTCACACTTTAGACGGCAAAACACATACTGTGTGATACATTCACTCATTTCAAAGTTCAATCCGTCTTATTATGATTCACTTCACAGTGTTTACTTACCTTATTCGCACAGACGATAAGATTAAAAGAAATGGATCTTAAAAAGCAAAAATTGCACACATTTCAACAAAATTCGCACTTGTTTACTGCTTATAGACAGTCTGCTAAATGCAATAGCACTTTATATTAGTGTTTACTTTACTTTTTCATTTTTTATTTTAAATTGGCTTCGATATTCAAATTAACTATAGCAGTTTCAATTCTCCAATGAGCCGTCTCTTAGAATATTTCAGCACAATTCATTAACAGTTTGTTGATTTTTCCCACAATCCATGTGGTCACGTGATTTTTGACGCTAATCTTCTATCCATCCATTCATGTTCAGCAGTGCATTCGCCGGATTGGGCGTTAAACTGTGGGCCCCAAAAAGCGTTACCACAAGAGTTTTCACCGGCGCGGCGCGCTCTCCGCCCTTCCCCTTTTCTCAAAATAATCCTTTACTCAGCAACCCTCCCAGCAACCTTTAACAACGTATATTACCTCAAATGACCGTTATCCACCTTCAAAAATAACCAACCAACCAGAAAATGTATTCATTCGGTCTACAAAGGTTGATTACACATGATATGCTAGCGATCATATAAGAGAATCGTGGCCACAATTGCAAGTCTAGAAGGTAAGTAGTATATTTCTGCATATTTTTTTTTTCTGTCAACTGTTATGCTGTCACAAAGCATGCAAATAGACGTAAATTTCCACCTTTTACATGGTTTTATTTAACTTGGCACCTCTGTTTGCTTGGGTCAAATATTCTAATCAAGTTATCACTCACTTTCACCAAGTCGACTTTCTCGAAACTTTTCACACATGAGTATTTTGGATGACAATACAATATTATCTCGATTTAAACAAATTTAAAAAATTAAACACTTATTTAACACAAAAACATTCGTTCCATTGCTTTTCATCAAACATTTATTTGTACATTTTTCAAAAACTTATCCATAGAGTAACAACAATAATTGAATGAAACATTGATGCAAAATTATTTCAAACAATAAAATAAGTAAATAAACCTATTAAAATCATGGATTTATTAAAAAATGTACTAAAAAGGAGAAAATATTATTTCACCTGTCACAATTGACCTACAAGATACAGAATGTGATTATCTGTGACTATAAATAAAACCGTGGGGGGCGATGCCAACATTTGACTTTTCACCGGAAACACCTAAGTCCTAATCACAACTCGTGATATTCAAGACTTTTCTACAAATTACTGCAATGGTTGAGACAAGCTTCACTTGCCGATTACTACTAGTATTGATCACAATTTGTGATTCAATAGACTATTCAATGAATTACTGTAAAGGTGGAGGCAAGCTTCACTTGCTGAATACTACTAGTCCTGATCACAATATGGGATACAATATACTACTCAATGAATTACTGTACAGGTTGAGGCAAGCTTCACTTGCCGAATACTACTAGTCTTGATCACAATTGGTGATACAATAGACTATTCAATGAATTACTGTAAAGGTGGAGGTAAGCTTCGCTTGTCCGATATTCCTGGTCCTGCAAAACTTGGAATACTAAACACTCTTCACGACGTTAACTATATAGTAATGGTAAAGTCTTTTGTATCACAAATGTTGTTTGTACCCTCATGGTTATATGTTTAGTAAAACGTTATCACGTTCTGCCTGTTACACTCCAGTTGTGACAGCTCCCAAATTATTTACTTGTCTTTAGTACATGTTTTAATAAAACCATGTTTTTAAATTTTTTTTATCAATATTATTCAGGAGTGTGTAAGAATTTTAGGGAAAGAAACTTGTCCATATTAAACGTTGTTGAAGCATAGACAAAGCTAAGAATGCATACTTGATGAAAAAAACAAAATTAAATGAAAAGCAGGCACTTTAAAAAATGTAATGCATTTGGGATGACGCAGTCAAATTTAATTAGCCTAATGTTTTTATTAATAAGCATGATAGTAATAACTGTGTGAAAATCATCAAATTCTGGGAGAAAAGAACAGGATAAATTATAATAGTATCTATTTTTCCGCGCTAACGGGTTTGAATCACCTTGAAGGCTACTGGATTTGAGTTGTGTCCCATGAGTGCAGGTCACTTATGATAATGGTCGTTGTCTCCTTATATATATGAATATGACGCAATACAAGAATGCATTACGTGTTATTCAAACTACCACTGATATTTAAATCGGATCTCTCATCTCATTTGTCTCTGATGGGTCGTCAAAAAGCTCCGATTTGGAAAGCAACTGCGGTAATGTATGAGATTAATTTTAATAGAGAAAAACGGAGACTAAAGGGGATCGGGTTGGTGTTGCGGCTAGGTCACTGATTTCACATCCCGAGCTTCCCAGTTCAAACCCCTGAATAGTTTTTTCAGTGAAGCCTCATAGCCCTCATAGCCCAGTGAAGCCTGGGTGACGTGTAAAGAGCACTTTATTGATAGTACCGTCCAAAAATAGCCAATCGACAACTGCATTGCTTTTTGGCCGCTTCTTAATAGAAACTTATTGAAAATGCTAAATTTTAGCAACTAATACAGTTCTAGGGTAGCCGATTTTATTCGACGCCTCTTAATCGCACCTATTGCTCTCAACTTCTTCGAAATTAGATACACTCTCACTCAATTGGCGACCAACACGTGGCCATGCACATTAAATGTTCTTTGATCATGCAACGGCCTCATCAAAGTAACGAATTAAGACTCATAAGTTCGGCCGTTTGGCAATAGTGATTTCATTTGAAAGGGTCATGATTCATATTTCTATTCAAGCTTTATTCAATGTGTGTAGGAGTAAATAAATTTAAAATTTTCGGACATATTTGAGATGGAGAAGATGATCATTAGACGCGGGTCAAAATGGAACCAAGCGTCTGAATTCCAAATATGTTAAATAAATTGTTTCTGGCGGCACTTCGTGGAACTATTTCATTATAAGCAAACAAAAGTTAACAAAGAGTAACCACATAAAACAATTAAATCAGTGGATAGTCTATCCATATATCATCATATCCATATATATCATAGTAATTTAAAATTCAGATGCGCAAATCATAGCATTTTATCTCTTGGTAAAAATTCACTGTACAGAATGACTAGGAATTAAAATTTTATCTTTCTATAAATACGGAGAGGAATTAACAATTAGAAAAAAATTAAATAAAGGCGTCTTTTCAACTTTGTTATTATTGGTATATATTTTAAATTATTAGAGTTGGATCATATGACAAAATTACTTGCGTTCAAAGTATTCATCTTTAATATTTCCTTTACAACGCACGAAGGAGAAGGTTTAAGCTGGGAAATAGAAATCGTCGGCAAAGAAAACGAAATAAAATCCTTTCAAATCACACGTATAACGTCGTGAGAAAACGTTGGAATCGTACGAAAGCATCAATTTAAAATTTACGGAGCGATGTGTATCGGAGATTCGGACCGAAAAGAAATCAACCAAGCTCACATTCCCATATGCATAGATACGTTTGAATACGTATGTATATGGATAAACCTTTTGAAATGTATTATACACGCTTTCTGCTGCACCTCCATGGTCTTGTTCGTATTTCGGCCCGATGGAAATTGACCTTACCGCGGGGACGGAGTGGAGGAAACATCTTCCTCTCCTTTTCTCTCTCACCCGGCCCTACCTTCACTCCCCTTGGACCCACGTGCTCGCCTCCTTTTAGGCGCCCGCCCGTGCCCGCGTTTGAGTGCCGCGGGACCGTGTATCTCACCGCCGTAGCTGGGTCATAGGTCACGAGGAGGCAGCTCCGAAAGCGGCGGCCGCCCCGTGCCAGAGCACGCCCCGAAGAACAGAAGAGAGCACCCACCTCACCTACTCCCTACCTCCCCCACAGTTCTCTACCTCCCACTCCCAGCACACCGCCTCCCCCCCCTCCCCCGTAAGAGGATCTTCTCAAAGGGACCGCTGTCTTAACTGTGACCGGCTCCGTCTTATTGCCACGAAATAATTACACCCGCGGCAGTCTCTCTCTCTCCTTTTCCTCCTCCTCCCCCTCATGCCGAGACAATGGAGACCGGGGGGATTGGGGGGGGGGGGGGGTGGCCGTCGAGGGCTTTATATGGGGGGAGGGGGTGGTGTACGATCTGAGAGGGACATCCTCCATTTAGTTCGAATGCGGCGTGAAATTATATGCGGCCCCGCTCTGCCCCGCGCGCAAGTGAGTCTCGAAGCCGTCAACGGCCGGAAGATGTGCTCTGCACGCGGGCACCAGTCCATTGAGCGTTTAAAGTCGTGTCTCCGGGTAGGGTTTAGGGAGCGTAGCGCAGGGGCTAGTAGTAGCTTTGGTTCCCACCCTCATAGCCCGTTCACACCACTAGATTTCTACCGTCCAATGAAGAAGAGAATAGATGATAGAAACATTCGGTACGAAAGCAGATATAGAATATTTAAGTCATTAAAATATGCAACCGGCTCTATCGAAGGGATCCATTGTATGAATTAGAAAAATTCGGTATGAAAGCACATATAGAATATTTAAGTCACTAAAATTTGCAACTGGCCCTATCAAATGGATCCATTGTACAGTTAATAGACGGAAAATATAGGTATTAGTAGCGTATAGCGAAAAACGTTTTGGCGGAATGTGCCGATTTGACATTTTGTATGTTATTAGGTAATTTGTTTGTCAAGCTACACGATTTTACAACAACTCTTTTGCTAAACGCTAATGCACGGGAGTATAGTCCATAAAAATCTATGGTACTACGTGTTTTCATCTCTTCCTTGTCGTTATTTTGAATAGAATTACAGAATATGTAGAGTAAAAATGCGTGTAATTGTTACACTGTGAGTTTCTACATTGAGAGTATACAATATTTTGAAAAGGTTGGAAATACTAAATAATACTAATTTCATTTCGTAAGGAAATACTAAAATGTAGAGATGGAAGAGCAAAAAAGGCTGCATTCGAAGGGATGTGGAGAGATTAATCTAAAGGTGGGTTTACACTGGCCAATTTAATAGCTAGCTGCGCAAATTACTTAGCTAACGCCTCTGTAAGTCCACTTGCAGAACTTTTTAAAGTTTAGGCAAGTCACCTGAAGAATCGTATTGTTTCCAGTGTAAACCGCAACCAATCTGACTCTGCACCAACTCGTGTAAAATTTTCGCCAGAGTAAAATCTTTCGCAAGCTCTAGCAGAAGAAACTAGCGGAATAAACTTGCCAATGTAATCTCACCATAATAACATGCTCCTTGCATTTCGTATCCGTTATACTAATACGGTGATCGTACAAGTTCCGAGGATTGTCTATTATGCAGATCGGACAGCTGAGGCTCGCGAACCACATTGGATCTCAGGTTACGTATCTGTTAAAATTGAAAACAAAACTAACATAGCTTCATTAATAAAATTTTTGATGATTACATTCACACAGCGGAGTATTTTTCATTTCATAAAGATGAATTTGTACATAACTATATACTATGTACTATAACATATTATTATTTTATTTTAAAATTTCCTCCATTTTTTTATAGCTATCGATTAATTTTAAAATTTTGTGGACTTAAATAGAAATGTTTTAGTTTTTATATCTAAAAAGTTTGCAACCCCTGGTCTATCACTTCGTGGAAAATTTCTATGTAGCAGAAAAATGCGACACACCTCGCTTTTTGAAGAACCTAAAGTTTGGTTCGAAAGATTAAAGCATCACTCTTACCAAGCACAAATTCGTGTGAAATCCACATATTTCATTAAAAAGAAGCCAGTCCCTATCCCCAGGCCGCCTGCATTTCCCTATGTACAATGGTACTTATACCAAAGCCATAATTATTTTCTCAAGTCGTCATGATGCAAGACGCTTTAAACGGAGGAATCCACTGACCCTTCAATTTTTCTTCGTTTATATTTTTTTGTTTCCTTAGCAATTTGTAAGTGCACATTGGATCAAGCTTTAACTCTTTACGACCTGCCTTGGACTAGTGGGTCTCCACAGATAAATTAAAGACTTTTAGATCACTTTTGATTAGACTTTAATGAGTCTCCCACATAAAATGTGACGCAGCATCAAGGTTTAAACTTGGGTAAATATTTCCTCAAATGTATCAGTTAGTAGAGCTGATAATTGCAAATTATATTTTAGCATTACATGGTACATAATTTTTCCTTATCAGAGGAGGGGGCAGGGGCTAGGACGATGAATCTTTTGCAGCTTTCCAGGCTACAACTGCCTGCCAGGTTACCTGCCCATCTTTCCTCATTTCATCAAATTCGTGGTTCTTGTATCCAACGCACTGCGAGAATTCAGCGTGGTTACCAATGCCTTTTAAAAGTAAAAATAACTTTCATATACTTTTCAGAAAGTTTAAAGTAATGTTTTCTATAACTTAACAATTTTAAATATTATCCACTGCCAGGAGGAAAACTTCGGTAGGGAAAGAAGTGTTCAGCAATAGGGAGAGATTTTTGTAATGATGAAAAGAAAAGGCTGGTGAAGAGTTAATTACGGAGAGTATCGTTGTATGGAAAAGAAACTTGGACTCAGAGAAAAGATGCCGAGAATAGACTAAAGGCGTTTGAGATGTGGATGTGAAGGATTAAGGAGTAAGTACGGTGCACGAAAATGAAGGCAAATGAGGAAGTGTTTGGTAAGAAAGGTGAGGATATGGAACTTCTGGGGGAGATTAGGAGGAGGCAGAGTAAGTTGTGGGAATAGGTAATGAAGGGCAAAGGGATTCTGAGGGCCGTGATGGAAGAGAGGATGTTGAGTAAGTGGAGAAGGGAGAGAATGAGAATAAACGATTTTGGCGAAGGGAGGTAGGATGTATGCTCAGAGGAAGAAAGGCATTGTGTAGGGAGAAATGGGAATCCGCCTCTAAAAACCAAGAGTATTTTTACTCTCTTTCATTTAAGCCTTCATTAACCGGTAGAATACCCAAAAAAATTGAAGTATTCAATAAACTTTACAAATTGTAAATCTTATTGTTCATAAATAATATATCATTCCCTTATTCCCGATTCCCATATCTTCCAGCTGATGACTGGTTGATTTTTATCAAAGCGTTACCTCAAGAGCACGAGAATGAGAGCAGAAGTGAGATTGCATCCGGCTCGTTTGCTGTGACTAAACCGATGGAGTGAGTCAAGAGTTTCCTCAAATTTAGTATATTTTTTTGAATGTCACCGGAAACAAGATAAAAACTTCGTTCACGGGTTATCTCTGGCAAATTCTTCCCGTTCCGCTCGTAAAATATAAATTTCTGCGCAAAAAACCCCTGGATGGTTTTCTTTTCCAGAATTCTCCAATGACGATCATAGCAGCCTCAATGCACTCAAGGCTTTGGAAGCTATTGACTTCGAGGTCATCTTCTAAAGCAGGACCAGTCTAGTTGGATGTTGCGTTTCTCCTAGAGGTTGTAGCTGCGTAATTTATTTCTTCCACTGCAAGTGATAAAAAATAAATTATGGCACATCCCTGCTTCGAAAGTCTGCGCTAAAGAGCCCAAAATTCATTCTAAACGTACATTTCACTGTTCCAAAAAATATTTAAAATTAATATTTGAAATTCAGAAACACTCATATGGGAATGAAATACAATTCAGCCTTATTTCAAATATGTCGATTAGCAGTGAAGTCCAGTGATACGCGTGAAATTACAAAGAATAATTTTGAAAATACTTAAGTAATCACGTTGGAAACCATGGCCACTTGCAGCGGATGGCACTTTGAGTCGGTTTTATAATGTCTGGTTAGTGTAAACCGCAAGATCACGCAACCTTTTCATATTTTAAAAGTTAACTAAAGGTCAGATTTTGTTTATTAGTTCAAGCTTACGGCTATTTGACGTGAATGTTGTGTATAAGAGTGTATTATAATGAAAATACATAACTATGGATTGTAAAACTGAGCCATAGATTCAATAACAGCAGTCTTTTTGCTGCTATATGTTCTAGTAAAGAGATAAAATTCTCCTCTATTTAATGCCGTACGTCCTCTTTACAGTTCGGCTGTAAACCAATTCTGAGGTTTCGTCAATGATGATTAATTTTAATTTGAATAGGAATTAATGCTCATGGTTCTAAGGAATCTTGCGTATTAAAACAATAATGTAAGTATGCAAAAATATCCCTGTCAACTGAACATGGTTTCCCAAATATTTTAGCGTCAAAATTATAACTTTTCAAATATATCGTCGTCCTCTTCGCCGCCCTGCTATGTGGGAAAATCAATGCGAAGAGTATCATGGCGTCATTTCAGCATGTTTGTACTTCGCCGTTTATGAAAAATTTGTCCTCACTCTAGAGGCTCTCATCATGGTGACATCAATATAGATAAAACACGAAAAATTGACCTTTTTTCGAGATCCAAGAAACAAAGTATCCTATTGCTTCGCTTTGAATATAGAACGCCTTTAATTAAATTTCCTCTTATTTGATTCACCCTTTTCAAGCTTTCAACTAGTCTGTGATGAAGTCACTGGCTTTAGGATTAATACCGTGCTAAATATTTTAAATGGCCCTCAGTGAATGCGGCTGCCAACGCATTTAATTATCTCTGAGCAAACATTGCGACTGAATCATCAATATATATTTTATATTTTTCAAAATTAAAAAAAATGAATATAAAATTACTAGATGCCCAGTTTTCAAAACTATTACTTAGCTTAAATAAGCTCCACCAATACAAAAATTCACATGGTGAAATTAGATACATATATTTAAAAATTTCAAAGCTCTACACGGAATATGAAAGAAGCAAAAAAATAAAGTTACCTATATAATGTTTAATAGACTACCAAAAGATATAAAAAATATAAATAATATTAGGCAATTAAAACGAGAGACTAAAAATTTCTTTCAATGCATGAATTGTGATTTTGAAAAAATGCAGGTATCACAGAAATTTGATTAACATTTTAGACATAGGACATAATCCAACATAGGACCTCTTGACAACCCGTCACCATTTACCATGGATTAGAAGAACCATAATGAAAAAAGACCGGAGTGAGTCTAAAAAACTTAGCATAAACTGTAAGATAATTTAAAACATAAAGATAATATTTAAGCATGAATGTTGTAAATATATTTCATTAATACATATGGGATGCAATTACGGATATGTAAGTTCTTAATTTTTATGAGACAAAATAAAAATACTTCTTTATATTTTAGAGATGGCAGCAATAGAACAACCTTGAGGGAAGAATGGTTGTGGTTAGTATTGAGAACAGCAGGATAAAGTTTACCTTGAAGTGAAAAATGGGATGAGAAACGATTCAAAGGAGATGGGTAGTGTAGGAAAAGACTAGCAATGGTCGAGGCAGGACGAGCAGCGGGCTTTTGAACTAATTGCGAGCAAAAAAAGAAGAATTAAAAAAACAACCGTTCCCTCAGTTGATACCTCTCTTGGTGATGATTTTAGTTAACGTTCAGTTCCCACGGGAAATTCCTTAACGTTTGTACCCTGCCGACATGCTGCAGGAGCGGGATTTAATGAGCAATTACGCACGCGGCCACGAGGGTGGAGGCGTCGCTGCGCGCGCCCACGTGGTCGGACTCGAAAGGCATCCAAGCATTTTGCATCGCGGAGCTCGGCACGCACGTGGGCCGCCCCGGGGGTGTCGCCCTTGTCGTCTTCGTGTTTAGCCAGCCGTTTTGCTATGTACAACTCCTTGAGTACACCCTACATAACAACGCGAGCCAACTTCTTCTACCTCCCGACCACTTTAGGATTAAAACAATGCTCTTTCAAAAAAATAAAGAAACGGAAGATTTCGCCCGTAAAACGGTGATGGCATGCACGAGGGAGTCCTTTTACTCCAGGAAATGCATGTTTCGCCTGTCAGGGGGGGGGGATTCGGAAGGGTGGGTGGAAAATCGTGAAAGGGGTACCAATGTATGTAGTGGAGCGGATTTGAGGAGGTAGGGGTGTATGGTGGGTGGTGACCGGTGGGTTGGGTAACGGGGGAGTGATTAGGTAAGAGGGATTTCCGGTGTTTCCGGGGAACGAATGGAGGAGTCCATGGTCCGTGTCCGATTTGCCTTCCTCCTCCTCCTGCCCCTGAAACGGTTGGAGTCACGGACAATGAGTGGGAAGCAGGACGGGGAGCGACAGGTCAACCCCACTCACTCACTTCACTCTCCCCTGATCTCCCCCGTTAAATCATGTGAATAGCGACCCATTTGTTTTTATTTCATGCTGGCAGGGTCATCCAAGAGGGATTTTCGCGGTCGGGAAATGGAAGCGAACCCTTGGGACGGATGCCTACACTTATTCGAAATGAAACAGAGCTTGTATCCAATGCTTCTCACTTGCAGTGGCACTTGCTAGAATTGGAATAAGAAAAAATTAATTACCCAAGGGGCTTAGCTCCTACGAGATGAGAATACACAGTCATTGCATTTGTTGAAATTTGTTTAATTATCAAGTAACAATAGTGAACCAAATGTATTACGCAATAAAACTGTGCTAATGTTAACAAGATATTTAAAAAATTTCACATGGAATGTGTAAAAAAAAAGTAAATATTTCTTAAACACTTCAAGTACCTATATAAAATGAGAATACATGATAGAAATTAGCACAACAAACTTCAAGCACAATTGATTATACTACGAGCAATGTTATTCGGCATAAATACAGGTTTACGCAGCATGGTATTCACAAATATTGAAGCTATCATACTATTTCATGACAATTATATTTAATTTACCTGGGCATTTAAATGTTAAGCATCAATGGATGTGTTCTTATAGTTTTATTTTTATGATTACCACAACCGGAGCGGAGTATAAAGCCTGCGTGAAAGTAATTTGATTTCTTGGTTGTCCAGAGATTCGATCAACAACTGCGGTCATTTGAACCATTAGGTAGGTAGGTTGGTATAGTAAGGATTTTTTGAGAAATGAAGGAAGGGTTGAAAGAAACACAGCCTCGGCATTAGCCTTTTCTCAAAAAAAGACGTCCAGGGGTTTATATTTTACTGTGTTAGGCTTTGCATCTGACAATGAGCCTTTGGCATGAGCATGCGGTAATTGATTGATATACCTCAATATGAAGCTATAAGAGTTTTGTTTATCGCAGATAGTTTCTGATTTCATCTTACCTCATTGCCTGATTAGTGATCGCTATAGATTTCATCAATGTCATGTATACATTCACAAATGCTTAGGCAAGTGACCGCCTTAGTGAGCTCTGAGTCTGAGTCCGCATATAATGAAATTTGAGCTTGAGACATTTTGAGCAATACGTGCAAAAATTAAAATGTGATCTACCTGTGACTTACTATCGTCGTTTAAATACGAAAATAAATGACGAACCACTCAATAAATACAGTCGCATAATCTAGTTTCTCTAGGATTGTATCTCGCGCTAAATTCTTTTATTATTTTCACAATGCTTAAGGCAGTCTTCGATTATTTGAGCCACAGACATTTTCAATTACATTTTTTAACTTCTCAGAATTTCGACATTTCCCTTTAAATATTCGAATTCCTCGCAAATATCAATCAATTCAAAATAATGATTAAATACGCGTTAACTCATTTCACCTGAAGATGACAGCAAGCTATTAGAAAAGAAAGACTTCCCGTTGATGGGAGATTACATTCAATTAAAATGGTTTCATCAACCACTAGATTCTTTTTTTTACACCAATGACCCCTACTAAAGTGTTCGCTAAGATAATGACAGAACTTTCAACAAAGACCTATTCATGATAATTATATGTATTTGTAAAAAACTCAAGAATAGTTTTGCATTCCTTCACAGAAAAATGTTAGTACAGCATGCACGTCTATTTATAACTATTCCTCGTGCATCACGGAAAATTAACAAAGATATTTTGAATCCAACTGTGACAATATTTTATTCAAAGAGTTTTCCTATCATATTTTTTATAGATTTATTCTAATATTAAACAAATAGTACTCAATTTCATGACGCAATAAAATATAATAAAAAACGTCCCATAAAGCAATTATTTGAATTAAGGAACTTCCGAAGATTCTTCATGCAGCTAAGGTTGGTTCTCTTGTGGCAATGTCATTTGATAACATGAGATAGGCAGCCAAATCATTTATATCGAAAATTGGTAAAGGGTTAACGGATACCATAATCGTCTTAAGTCAGCTCAATCCTAAGATATGATTCGCTGCAGCTCTCCACTCCTTCCTGTCCCCACATACCTCATAGACCCCATCAACTCACTAAATAGAAGGTCAGGAAACGTATCCTGCCGCGTTCATTCCAATTGAACCCATTACACCGTGAAAAGGGCAGTGAATCAGCGTGCGTTTCAAAAACTTTTTAAATAGTTGAGCAACCATTGGACATTTTACATTTCCTTTTTCAGCCATTACGTGCATCCCACAAATTGGAGAAGAATCATTTTTTTTCAAAAGACGTGCGCAGTCCTTGATACTTAGGCGTGTCCCATATAATCCCACCCACAGGAGTCTTTCTTCTCGAGAACACGGAAATTGCTCGCCGCAACCTGCGGAGAAAGTAATTTGTATCCGTAGGGATAGGCAGAGCTTCAGCATAAGTTTCCGGAAGACCTCATTCGGGAGACCAAAAATATTCATCTCACATAACTTTCCTTCCATTCCTCCTGTGGCCGTTCCCGCAGAGTCAGCCATTTCTTCTCGTGTCAACCGTCGGCTGCAGACATTCGGTCGACTTTGAATGACTTCCCATTGTTTTCCCTTTTCCCTTTAAGTACCCCAATGGGGGAAAAGGGGAGGTTATTGCCAGTCCACCTTGGTGACCGTACCCATTTCCGTTCCTGGGAGAGCTTTATAAGAGCGCTTCCGTGGAGTGTCTGGTAGGGGGTTATGGGAGGAAAAGTAAAAAAGTGGGGTCGATTAATGTATCACGTGGAATAGCAAGAGCGTATCTTCCACACTACATAACTCTTTTTTTTTCCTTGCTTGGTCAGTGGGGTGACCCCTCACTAGCCCTCTCCTATCTTTGCGACCTTATCCCTTTTGTCCTTTTCCTTCGAAAATTTCTCCCTTCCCCCCTTCTAAAAAACAAGAAATAAAAAATCCGTTCTGAGCCCGCTTCGGAGAGGATTTCCTAGGCAATGAAACACTAGGTCCTGCGGTGATAATTGCCTCCTCCTCCTCCATGGTCGCCGGGTTGCATTTAACCGTGAAATTGTTTGCCCGTGGGGACGCGCCCTCTCTGGCCGCCTCACGTCACATCCTCTTCCGGTACAAATCCAATGGCGATGTGGGGGGAGGGAGGGGGCGCACCGCGGAGTGGGAGGAGGTGGGGGGGATAGAGGGAGGGATGGGGTGGGGTCGGGTGGACGCGCAGTGGAAATCGGATGGTAGACCAATCAAATCGGAAGGAACGTGAACTAAGGCACCCCGGCGGCCCCTACCGAATGTTCTGGCGGTGCAGAAGCGCGCCGGGTCAAACGTCCGTGAGGGTGATTTGCGGTGAAACAAGTGCTCGAAAATTTGACGAAGGAATCTAAGCCTTCTATTTCTCGCGTTATGATATTTCGTGCAAATCAGTGCTTGGAAAATGTGTCTTTGGCTTGAGAGATACAAATGCTAAATTCATTCGATTGAGCATTTCACTGACGACAAGCAAGGACATACTCTTTCCTGCCTATACCCTTTTTCCCAAATCAAGGCGGGACACCACAGAGCGAGTATCAAATGAAAGACGTTTCCCCTTTCATCTCAGTTTCTGGCTCCTGGCGACCGAAGAGCGCTGTCAGTTTTTGTGAATAAATGCATCTATGGCGGCGAGGAGTCACGTTAACCGCTTATTTTTAGCCTTCGCCAGCGAAGTCTAACTCGCACGCAGTAAATTTGGCGACACATACGATACGAGACCGAAGTTAACCTCACGGCAGTCAGAGAGAGACTGTATTCCCACCAAGGAACTCCATGCCACTCTTCTGTGATTGGCTAGAATAGTGACTGGTACAATAGCGCATTCAAGGTCAGCCGCCATGAGTTGGGAAAAAGGGTATAATACGGTTGATGAAAAATATTTCGATTTTTGTGTGATTCCAAGAGAGTGCAGTGGTAAACTGTTTTTTTCTGGCGATTTGGATTATTGTCGTAGCTACAGATCTGGCTTCCAAACTTGAGTGCCCAGTTTCGAATTATTGTGGAGATTTTTTTGCAAAATCCAGAATCCTTCATTCGGTGTCTTCTGGAGAGCAATTCTAGTGCGGCTACCAGTCGGATGGAGCAATAAGCCGAGGACTCTTGGCGCAATTTGAATGGGCTGCACCCTTACTCCATTATACATACTGAATTGTCCTACCCTTTCCAATACAGGAGTTGAATACTCGGGAGAAGAGATTCCGACTATGTTCCCAATGGTATTGGGTTATATTGCAATAGGGGCTTGTCCATTAAATTTACCGCTCTCAATTGAGCTGAATATGACAGAATCATACAACATTAGTGACAATGGAAGTGAAGTTTCGAGAACTATACGTTCATACTTTTATAGCCAACGGCAAGATAATGGGTAACTGCACGAAGAGACATCCATTTGGAAAAATTGAACGTTAAGGTATTTCAAATCTGTAAACAGGGGTTGGGAAAGAATCGGCTAAATTTTGTCGGCATGAAAAAAAAGCAAAAATGAATCATCATTATCTATGAGAGTGAACATGATCTAAATGACCTTTCCCCACGGAATTACTTCTGTTAGTGTAACTGCCATGTTATAATTATGATTAACCTTCAACCAGTTTTCCATTGATAGATATAAAATAATGGGTACACTAACTGCCATGGTTATATTTCACAATCTAACTTGAGGCATTACCTATTTAAAATTTAAGCTGAACATCCATAACGTATCATAAGATACGATTACGGACACGGTCCATTCCTGATTCTAGCTCGCGACCCTTCATTTGCTAATCCGATAAGTTACCTGCCTGACTATCACAGTCCGTCATTTGCCATAATTTTAATGAGCATCTTGTATGCTGTAAATGTAGCCTCCTATTCATCACATTTCGGTGATTCCGCACCTTGGCTCTGTTTATGGAGGTCTATCAGCGTTTTCGCCTTCTTTGTGTTCACGTTTGCCTCTTGCCGACGAACTTGCGATGAAGAAGGCCGTTTTACGCCGGCGAGAGGTCCTTGCTTGAGCTTATAGCTCTCGCAAAAGATCCTGACGCAGACCTGTGTGGCAAGGAGGGAAGGAAGAAGTAGTAATGGTGAAGGGAAATGACGGAGGAGAAAAGAGATAGGCAACGATAGAGAGAGTGAGGCTGGGGAACCAAAGCAATTTGCGGAATAGGCACGAGAAACACGCACGCAAGGGTAATGGGCCATTTTCCCACATTCAACATCAATTTATTCTAACTAGTAAAGATTAAGTCTCTTACTAAGTGGAAAACCTAAGATGGCAAAATTTCCCCTTCTCCATGCAAGCATTCCGCCTTCCGAAGCACGCGCTCTTTAACGGTTGAGTTCGTCTACTAATTCGGTAACAGAACTAGGTGAATTTTTTATCTTTCGGGGGAGTTGATACTTTTCCATAATGCAAATGGACATTTGACAAAATGCAAATGGATTTTGCAAAAGACCTACGCTTTTGGTGGTAGAGGGGAGGCTATATAGGAGGACTGCGGGCCCTCGGCGTTTCCCGCTGCTTGCACGGTTGACCACTGAAGGAGGCGTAAAACATTCACCTCTGTTATCGAAATTCTCAAAATTCTACGAAACCTCAGAATCTCAATCTCGGAAATTTAATGGAGTCAAAAGTAATGGATCATTCCATGATGTTAACTTAAGTTGAATTTCATTTCACTTTCCATTACCAAAACTGATACGTTCAAATTGTCATGTTTACCTTTTTATCAAGTTTGCCATATCTTAATTCAAGAAGAGAGCAATTTACAATAATCTAAAATTAAATATAAATTCAAGTTATCAGAAATGGTCGAGTAATTTTGACTTCATGCTTTTTTCATAATTTGGATCAATCTTCGATTGAAATGTGCTGTTTTCTTACAGGCATACTTCGTATTACCTTATACAAAAACGTTTGCCTCATTAATCGATTTTTAAGCGCCGAATGGCGAAACGGGATTTTTCATCCACTAGCATGCGACGGTATTGTTATAAACCCCAAAGGTATGGAAACCCGTTTTTGTGGTAATATCTACTCCTCTTCGGCAAGAACAACGCAGACACATTGCGAGTAAAAATATTAGAAAAAAGAAATGTTTTTACTTAAGATTTTCTGTCACTCCGCAATTTGAAGTACATTGACTAGCGTTAAATGCTGTTGCTTTTTTCATAATCATGTAATTAAAATGATTTAACTGTTTTAAAAAGCGCGTACGTGGGAAGGCATATTCAATGTTGCCGAGTGCTGATGTCTGAAATACTTTCCATACAATAAGGACCGAACATTTCTGATCTGTAGCAGTCACGATAGCAATTTTACCTGTAAATTCTCTCTCTTGATAGCTCAAAAATATTGCCCATTCACGACGAATTTTGTCCTCTGTAAATGACAACAAATTATACGGATGACTCAACGAAA
The DNA here is from genome assembly GCA_963573305.1 of Pyrrhosoma nymphula. NCBI lineage: Eukaryota > Metazoa > Arthropoda > Insecta > Odonata > Coenagrionidae > Pyrrhosoma > Pyrrhosoma nymphula. Next base: position 93,651,767 of record OY754332.1, on the reverse strand, counting down.
TAGCGGAAACGTATGGACTCCACCTCTGGACCCATGTTCAGATAAGAATTTCCTTAAAGTTTGCGATGACAACGGCTCAGCGATGACTATAATTTACCCCTGTTGTAGCGAAGCATTCCGTAAACCGTGTCAAAAGTGGTGAATACCGCGCCTGAAATTACGTTTCGCACTCTATCGATTCCCCGACGGCGAACGTTCGGTGCACACAGTTTTTGTTTAATCTGCATTTATGAATGCATCACAATACTGCCTTCATTTGTGGTATATTAGAGACACCTGGAACGCTGCTAAAATCCTTTTGAGGATGCATGCCATACAAGACACATTATTTTAAGGAGTTAAATGCATATGACGAATGTAACCTTCTTTAGCCTTACGGTGGCTCCACCTTAAATGATTTGCATGTCATTTCTTTCATGTTATGGCTATTTATAGCAAAGTATATCCTCTGCTCGCAATTTCATTCTCAATTTGAACTTGAAATTACATTGTGTTAACTGCGAGAAAGAGTGAAGCATGGAAAAAATGGCATTTTTTTGCCGAATACAAGTGCCGTTTTCGCGATAATTTCTGTTAGACAACCGAGTCCACCCCGGGATTCAAAAACTATTGAAACATAGAAACCTACCATCATATTTATGATATATTAGTAAATATATATGTAATTATTAATGCCTAAAAGCGTTAATCTTATATATATATATATATATATAAAGGGAATATCCTGACTGACTGACTCACTCGTCAACGCACAGCCCAAATTACTGGTGATAAAAATGTGAAATTTTGAGGGTATATCCCCTTCGTGGTTTATAGGCACAATAAGATAGGATTTTTGCGTAAAACAGTTTTTGGGGTTGTTTTTACCCCATTGATATTAACTTTTACTCCCATGTGAAAAGCATTGAATTCGGTGCAGGTGTTTCTTTATTTGATTTTTCAAATTACTTGCACTCAAGATATTGGATGGAAATTTATATCATCGAACGTATAAAAGAATGCAGTATTAAATTTTTTCATTCAATTTTCTAATACTCTTCGTTTTTGTTCTAAATTCATCGATTTTTCTTCCCCTTCAACAATAGAAATTTCCTTGGCAACCAGGCGTGAATATCCATTTAATAGCGATTCCATGAATGACCATTCACGTCTGCAGCAGTTAAAGGCCCGGTTCAGTGACTAATTTGATGGTGTTTACCCCAACCTTACTATTTACGCTGAATGGCTTTTACATAGTATCAGCATTTAGCACGTCACATTGGTTCTTATTGTCACATACAACGGCTTTCATGTTTTTTCTCGCGCGCTGAATTGTAACGGGCACCCTCATATTGCCCTTATTAGTTTTATTTATGACCGCAGTGTCTAATCAGAACACTAAATAGTATACTTGGTATTTTTCTGCTTCTGGAATTGATATAGAATATGTTTACCATCAAAAATATTCTGATAATTTGAACTTAAAATCATGATGCATAGGAACATTTATTTTTACAAGAAAAACGATCGAAAATGAATTGAACTGTTGATCATGACTTACATGAAGTAGTAGTAGTCAATTATCTTGCATAGAAGACATTTTATAGTCCTTATTGTTTGAAATTGTACTACATTTCGTTTTCGAGTTTTACGCGAGCATGCATACTTTGTACACATTGAATATTTTCATTACATATAAGCGAATTTCAATGAGAATTCACTCCGAAGTTCCAACATGCGGTTAATGGTTGATAGATAGTACCTGAATTTAGCACACGTCATCCATTGAATCTTATTGATAAAGGTAAATGACATCTACCACTGAAATTCAACGGGCATGATCATCTTGCCCATGTGGATTTCGTAACATTTGTTTTTTTCTTCTTCTAAAATATCTATAAATTAGCGTTATAATAATTCTCTAAATTTATCCTCAAATTTCATGTCATGTATTATTTTTTTTAGTCGAGAAAATGTAAAATTCTCAACATTAGCCCGGTTTTTTAAATGCATTATCGGTACAATTAATTCACAGCTTCCCGTGCGAAGCCGGGTCCCGCTTCTAGTTCCATATAAATGGCACTGAAGCTGGAACTTATGGCTTGGAAAAGATGGTTATTGCAATAATTAATATTCATATTTTGTTTATTAATTTTGTTTTTCTAATAGCTATTGCAAGTAGTAAGTGAAAAGTATGTTTTCCAAATCACAAATAAAAAATCTAGTATTCAGTGCAAGGCATGTGCTTTGAATCTCACAATGACGGTGGAATCTCCTTATTTACCTTGCGTAATGCCAGGAACACTTTGGAAAAGCTTGGATGAAATAGTATTTCCTCAAGTAGCCAGTGTATTGGACACAAGTTTTTAGGTGGAAAAATTTTCACGCTCTTCTTTTGTTTTTAATTGCGTTATTTCATTAGAAATTTTCCGCATGTATAGTACATTTTCACGCAATTTTCTACCAAATATAACTTTAAAGTAACTAGAGTTTTATATGCGAACAGGAGAAACAAGGGGAGCAGTAGTATTTTACTATCTGATTTAATTGCCATTTACAGTTTAAAACTGTTTAAAAAAAGCAACTAATAACTGGTTTTTGGTTTGTGGTAAATATTAGGCTTCTTCTTCTCATTTATATTGATAAATTAGTAAACTACTGAACTTAATGATATAAAAATGCACTATTTCCGCAGAAATGACACTACGGTTAGCACACATGGCTGGGTAAAGTGTTTATTAGCACACTTACTGCTGAGTCTTAAATTCCGTCACATTCGTTGAGTTCTGAGGAAATTGGGAGCGTTTCATGATTTGAAAATAAATTCTATCTTGAACATAAAGACTAAGCCGACACGCTTTAAAAAATTTTTTATCACTTGATGTAGGTATATACTTTGAGGAAATAATTTTACGGTCAAATAAAACTTTAGTAAAAGACTATTCATTGCTGCAAGATTTTTAAACCAAATATTGTGGCAAACTCTTGTAAAATGTAACATTAAAGAACTTAAACTGACGACAGCTGCGTTTTTTTGTGAGTTTCGTAATCACGTCAGTTTACGTATTGTAATAACGTATTGGCAGTAAAATTGTAACGTATTACGTATTTATCCCTTTGAGTGCCAGCCGAAATTCCATAAAGGTGTCTTAAAAGTGCCAAGGGATTTTCATGAAAATTGCAGACTTTCAATAAAATGTCATTTAAAAGAATAATATTTATGATAAATTAGTCAAATTTGGACAGTGTATAGATAACATATCCCTATATGATATTGTTGACCGTTTTTTAAATTTATTATCCATGGAAAAAATATTAAATTAAATAACATATTGGCAGTAAAAAAACGTATTGGCAATAAAAAACGTATTGGCAGTAAAAAATAACGTATTGGCAGTCAGTAATAACGTATTGGCAGTAAAAGTGTTAAAAAATATTCGTTAAACAATTTGTGTACTTTGTGCCTTCATTTTATTTTCTAATAGTAATGCATTGCATTGGTGAAAGCGTAATTTATGTATGTGTTGATAGCTGTAAAAATATATAAAATGAAATAATTTATTGAGTATGGAATGCACATATACGAAATTGGAGTCGTGATAATTCCACCAGGCATGCGAGGCGAAATACTGTATTCAAATAGATGCTAGAAACAATACCATGGATTTAAGAAGAGAATTGAAGAAACATACGGTTCAAGAGCGCAGAGCCATAGCAGCCATAAAAATGCGCAATCATCCATGTGAATTGATCAGTTGTGCAATTATTACGCCTAATAAATTAGTATTAGTAGTATAAATGTCAAGGTACCGTAATAATTTATGTAAAAATGTAAAATGGAACAATTTCCAAAAAATACTGCATTATTTATGAGGATTATGGAAAATGACAGGCGAAATAAAAAAACTCTTAAATTGGGCGCGTCAAGAAGCCGTCGTCTATTGGTCGTTCAATACTAAGATTGGTTGACGGCAGCCCTCCATCCTTCCCTATGTAATGCTATTTTCCTTACTTCTTAGTAGATCTTCTTATTCATATACTTTTAACACGCCATCTACTCTCTAAAATAAAATCATTTTTTTTATCCGTGGAATCGTGCACCTGACTTTCAAAATCTTAGTCAAAGGAAGCCAAGTGTGCCCGTTAGTGAGCCGATCAACGAATATGTCGTCTCTGGCAGGAAAACGAAGGACTTGAGGAAACTTAGTGATGGCCCTCTCTCAAATGAAGGCAACCTAGACTTCCAGAGGGCCCGGGTTCGAATCCCCGAATGGACGAGATTTTCCGGCAGAATACCGATACCTTCCTGGGAGCAATGTGTTAAGCATCATTCCTCCCGTCGGATGGGATGAAAAATAATGGGCAACCTGGCGCCCTCCGTTTACAGAAGGCAATCATCGACGTATAACTACCCTCTGCCGTTCCTCCATCATCCAAGTAATAGTTGTAATACATCCTAATCCCATCCAAACGACGAAAATCACCTCAGGTGTCCTTCGTCTCTAATAATGATCAGCTAGATGGTGAATAGAGTATTGGCATGAACAATACCTACTTGATTTAAAAAATCTAATGTATATCGTGAATTGTGTTTTCTTAATATTATATTTAAGTTGCAAGAACTAAATTTTTCCTAGTTTATTTAAAAATCACCCGTTATTGAGCATAATTTTCACGAATGTAAACATACCCGGCTGCGATTGACAAGTAAGGGAGACGTCACTGCTGTCACAATATGACCGTGGTTCGCTTTTTCTAAAGGTTCAAACTATTATATTCAACCGATTATTATTTTTTTTTAATAAGGGAAGGTATAACTGCAAAATTTTGGACTCAGGTTTTTTTTAGCGCCAAAGTTACATTTGCCTTTGTTTCCTAGGCTTGTGCAAATACTCTATAGGAGGCGTTATCGAGTACGGGTAATTCACGCCTTAAAAGATTGGTAGGTAATGTAGAAGGAGTAGAATCATTTGAGGAGTAGAGTAAGGCTTGCGAGACATCCGATGTCGGCATTAGCTAACTCTAAATGACTGACGCCAAGGGATCCCCAAGGTAGTACATTGTTAAATTCACGGAGGCAGTAAAGAACTCTGAGGCCTGGTGTTGTAATGTCTGTTAACCGCGTTAACCACAAGATTACGTAGCTTTTACGTCAACTTCATGCTATCTGAGAGTTCGCTTGGTTATTTTTTGGAGGCAATAGAAAACTGAGGTTGTATTCTCATAGGAGGAAAGTGGGTAGACTGTTAGGGAATAGTTACGTGGGAAATGGAGGAAGAGCGGAGAGAAACCCAGCGTTGTCACGAACCCTTCTTTTAACTAAAGACTCCAAGGGGTCCACAGTTGACCTTATCCGACGGACGAAGTTGCATTTCAAGTTCGTTATACATGGCCCCCAGGCAGGGATCAGGATTCCGCCTTAAAATCACCGCAGAGTGAAAGTCACTTTTCACATCATTGCTTGAGGCAATTAAGTGAAATTCACAGTGAAACTGGACTGGAATTTAAGGGTTTTCATTTTTAAGACAGTACGATTAAGGAAGCGATGAAAAATTACGATAATTGGCAGTTTTTTCAAGAAAACGTAAATGAGATTTCATTCAAATTGATAGGAGAAATATAAAAAGCCATGCAGTATTAACTCTTTTTCTCTGTTACGGTGAAAACAGAAATTGTTTATCTCTCAAACTGTGGCAACGAATGCGATCAAAATATGAGCATAAAGCAGAATACACAGACGTGGTATCCAACACTCGAAACCATTTATTTCCGAGTGCGTAAATGGTTTCTGATTCCAACCAATATAGAAAAAAAACAGACGCCACCTCAATTATAGATTATAATGAGGAGAAGGCGTCATAAAACTGCTGCTGAAGGGAAAAAATGGCCAAGTATCTCTATATTCACTTATTTCTTTGGTGCTGTTCATTGCCACTCAATAATGAATTTACTGAGACGACTTTTTCCTTAGGTGGCTGGAACGGTAGTCGTGGGTCATTGAGTGCACATTTCAATAATTTTTTAAGCAAGTCGAAAAAGTACTAGGACCATATTTCAATTGAGTAATATCTGTTTATGGGGAGAAACTCCCCATGCATGCAGAAATGGAAATAATTCAAGAACTATATTTTCCATTTTTGCCATGATTAAATCATATTGTGACTTGAGCTTTTGGTGTGGTATTTGGCGAAAATTATATTTAAATATGTTTTTTTCGGATCGTTGACTCGGCGTGACACCTTGATATGTTAGCAAAACTCATAAAATATTAATTTTATTATTTCGTGTTTAGAAGAAACTCGGTAAATATGTGATCAAATTGGTACAAAACATATTTCATTTGCCAAGTACAATTTCACGTGGTAATATCGTTGAATTTCCAAACACTCAAATCGGTAAAATGTAACTTTTAACTTTTTTTCAAGAAAACCCTTAGCGAATCCTTCCTATGTCTTATCACGTGATGGAATAATCAGAAAGAATAGAATTGGGAACGTTAAATCCCCACTTTTCACTTCTTGCGATGAAAAAGCGTGGGGAGATATTCGTTTATGTGCGAACGCTAGATATTTCTTATATTTTTATTCTCGGTGTTAGAGACCAACATGATGGCTGAAAAACACTTCTTTTGAGTCGAAAAAGCTCTGTCGTATTAGGTGGGAATTATTAACTCATGAAAATTAAGTAATTAATTCATTCTTAAACGATAGCTTTCTACTTGGAGACCGACATGATATTCTACGTGACTATTTTCGCATCATGGTTTACGGGTTAAAACAATACTGCAGGTGACGTTAAATTACGATTATCGGGAACTTTAGTAAGTATGCATTAACGAGGTTCCATAAATATGTTCATCAAAATTCAAAATGTCATTTTCCAGGTCAGCTCAGAAATATTTAATTTGTGAAGTAAATAAAATACAAAGGAAAGGCGCATGCTTCGTTAACAACAACTATAATTAAACAAAAATTGCAACACAGCCATGAAAGGATCAAGTTGGAAACTGTAAGAGGCTAAAACGAGGGCTACACGCTATTTGAAAAATTCAGATGAGGCGAGTTTCGGTACGAGACGGAGGATATAATTTTTTGTACTGTGCGTTTTATCTCTATCACTGATAGAAGCGACAAAATAAAAGAGATACACTGCCGAACTGTTGTGTACAAAAATCTCTTCTTCCCACGCACCATTAGTGATCATAACAAAAACAGTGTGACACCAACATAATTTACATTGTCACCATATAATTCACCTCTGCTCCCTCCCCCTCATTTCCCCTATTCCCTCTTCTTTCATGGCTGATGTCCTGAAACTCCCTGCCGCCCACCTCAACGGCGGCTTGCAGGGTTTTATGAAGATGTAGATGAACCCTTTGTCTGCAATGCAGTGAAAACAGAAATCATTTATATTTCACCTTACACCCACAATTGTTTTCAGGTGATGAACCTGCAGCGGCTTTTTCCAAGGAGATATACAACGCCCTTAAAGCATTGTAATTATTGACAAATATATTAAGTAAGCAACGATGTGATTACATCAATTTGTATCGAAAATTTGAAACGCTGTCTTCTCCATCTACTCTTTCTCTACATTATGGCAAAAAACAGAAGTCATTTATCTTTCACTATACACTTACAATTGTGTTCAGAAAATGAGCCTGAATGCCAAGAGATGTCATCCAGCACCCTTAATCCTGTATAGTCCAAATTGGTGGAAATGTTTCTCGAGTTATAACCATATCAGTATATAAAATACTAACTTATGCATCAGCGGATGCAGAACTTAGAGTGACGATATGGTGTAATACACAAGAAAGAAACTGGTCAAGTCTCTTTTTAATCTCTTCTCTTCTTCGTTGAATTTGCATTACTACCATGTACTAACCCCCGCTGGAGTATCCTGAGACGACTCCCGCCCTTCCTAAGAAAAGCCACGCGATCAACAAGTCTAAGGGAATAGCATTGGGAACATTAAATCCCCGTGATTCACTTCTGGCGATAAAAAAGCATGGCGATATATTTGCCCATGTTGCCATTGTTGGAAGCAAATAAAACTAATCGAGTGATATACCGTAAGTCGATTGGTTATTAAGAGTTGGCGACCCAATTTTGAGGTCATTTGCACCATTAAGCACTAGTGTGCAGGCTGTTAAGGAAGGGGTGAGAAATGGAGGAAGGGTGGAGATGAATCCTACATCGGCGTCAGCCTGCTCTATGCAAAAGGTGACGACCACGCCTAAGCATCACATCATGTGGTGTGTTGTACACACAAAACTTGAAGTGCTCTCCACGAAACAACCTAAGAAAGGGTCGGAGTTCTGCTGGAACGTCTACACCACTGGTGGGATTTCAACTCCCACCTTTGGAATGGGAAGCCAGTGATCTAATAAACACACCAACATGATCTCAGCGCCCTACGGTATCATGAAACGAAGCGATTTATATCGCACCAGTTTGGAGGTGCTTTAAAACCATGAAGTGCTCAGGCCAAAACCAAAAATAGGGATTGGAATATTACTGAAAAATCTACAGCTTTGTCAGGATTTTAACCCACACCTCTGGTATGGGAAGCGCCGGTACACTAGCTACCACTCCAACCCGATCCCTCTGAAAGTTCGGATTCTGTTAATAAAATGAGACTGCTGTCAGGTTCACGTGAGCTTTATCAAATGGGGAGCGTATAGCATCGGACGTCATATCAAAAAAATAATTAACTATAGATTATTAAACTAGGCCTAAGCATCTCAAATACATTCATATCAACATTAGTACATATAGAGCAACAAATTAGGAATAAAAATTCTACGAAAACATCTCCGCCAACTCCGGGAAACGATCCCGGTTACTTGATGGGATGGAAAGTCTAGCCATCACTCCATCCCGATCCTCAAAAGCTAAATGGATGGCCAAGACCTAAGCTTCAACTTTTCGTCAAATCTTTGATGACAGCAAGCCTTCGAAGTGCTAAGCATCACCAACTCGATTCGGTGACTAGCACCGACTTCTTTCATGTGTGCCCCAAGTTTTGAGGCAGCCGCCTCAAGACTGCGTCTCTTAATCTACTCCTGACACCACTTCTCGGTAATATTAGGTCAGCATAGATAGGGGGAAACACATCCACAGTTTACCAGGATCAAGCTTGACACACATTGCCGCCCGGTGGAATTTTTCGGAGCAAACGGGTTATTTGAGACCTCGTCGTCTAAACTTTCTTCGGGAGGGAAGGGGAGAGAGGAGAGACCGTTTTGTCGCTCTTGATCTCGTCGCGTTTGTACAGTTTATCAGCGCTGCGTGCCGACACATGGTTTGCTCGGTGGAGGGGGGAGGAAGGAGGGAGAGGGAGGAAGTAACGACTGTGGGAAGTAAGGGGGGAAAGGGAGGTAGTGTGGAGAGAGGTGGGGAGGATTGTAGAGAGGTGGGGAATCCGTCGGCACTGAGGATAGAGGTATTTGAGTGAATGGTTTAAGGCTAAGGGTCTCCCCAGACCGGAGGATTTTTCTATTTTTATTTGCATCGTGAATAGGAAATTTAAAATAGCAATGCCATTCTGAACAACATTGTGTGTAACCAATTCTGAAAATGCCATTGAAAAAGTATTTATTTTAACCTTCATAGTTTCACGGCTTCCGCCTCTTAGACGAAAAGTGCCTTTGAGCGATGTTTCTGCTCATGAATGTAACATTATTAATATCGTCAATGCTAATTAACATTTATTTTTATTGCCAGTGGGTAGGAAAAAAATTATTTTCAATTTTGGATCTGATTACTTTAACTGGTAGTGCGTTTGTCAGCGTTTACGTGACGACAGATTCTCTTCCGTTACCAAGTCTAAAGAGGAACTGTCGTCACCTAAACGCTGGCACACGTGGTTGTACCGGAAGAAATGGGATCCACCACACTGAACCACTGCGGAACATTTGTTTCAAATATTGTTAATGATTAAAGGAATGCAATGCGGAAAATTATTATTTTCTGAAGGGCCACATTATATTTATTAGACGCGCTCGGCATTTCTGAGAAGTTCCGCTGAAAATAGATGGCTATAGGTAATTAAGGGTTAAACGGTGTCTTCTACGGGGAAAAATGGGAAGATAAAAAAATTCATTACCACAGTCATATTCCCACCAATGGCATTGACTGTGGTGATCACTGCTCATTTTTAACTCTGGATTAGGTGAATAAATATCATTGGTGTCATTGTGCATGATCATTTTGAATATGCATACCATATCGCCTAAATTTAAAAAAATATTAATTGTCGCATGTCAAATATATGTGCTTAAAGATATTCTGCAATCAAATTTAAACTAATGCTATATTTGGCAAAGATTGCGGGTGGAATAAGATCCAACTAGACCGAGTACTATTGCCGCTGTCTGCAATAGGCAGGCAGTACGTGAGAAATGACTTTAGACTTCGGAGCATGTTCAGCTAAAATACCTGCTAACCACAATATCTATAAATCAAAACATTACGCTGCAATAAATTGATGTGAAGAGATATAAAGGTTTTGACTGTATTGACCGAAAACCATTATGTTTAAAATATAATTTAATTACTGTTGATAATCGAAAAACACTACTAATTAGAGTAAAAAATTATATCCAGCGCCAATATAAAGTTTCAAGTCTCAAAACAAATCGAATGCATATGATTAATTTTTCAATGATGAACTGGAATATTAAAGTATAAGCTAGAAGGAAATTATAAGGTTCTCCTAATATATAGGGATATACTAGTGATAGAATTACAAATTTTATAATGTACATTAAAAATCTAACTGTCTCCTTTGCTGAAAAATTTATTTTTTCTCCCCTCTCCCATCAATCATGCATCAGAAACCTTAAACATTTAATTAAATCGGAGAATATGTATTCATAGAACTAACTTCAGAGATAAATTTAGACATTGTGATGAATGCAGTATTTGTGCTTGCAGAAGAAAGGTTGAAGCGATGGAAAGTTGTCGGCGTCTGTGATGTCGATATCAGGTTGTCAGTCTAAACGATTCTCAACACACGATTTAAATACAAAATGAATCGTAGAGTTACAAAAGTATTTCCTTCCCAAATCAGAAAAGTGACAGGTAGGTACATTTAGTATGGATACCAGAGCAGGTTTTTCAGATCCTTTTGAGAGAGAGAGAGTAGTTTGCACCATCTAGCCGTCACTATTTGCGATGAGCATTTAGAACTACCAAGGAGAAAAGGTTATTTCAAGAGTTACGCTAATTCCAAAGAAAAAGGACCGAATAAGAAAAGTTGCGAGGAAGAAGAGTTATAAATAGTCACAGGAGTAAATCAACTCAAATGGAGTCCCTTCAATCACAAAGAGAACAAACTAGATGGGGAATAGGCTCGGCGTGGTGATCCGAGTATTGGCTTCTAGCGCACGAATCCTGGCATTGACGAGTATTTTATGCGTAAATCACGATCCCTAATTGGGTGGTATGCGGCGAGCACTTCCTGTGAAGTACTCCTTCCGTTGGATGGGAAGTTTAACTGTCAACTCCTTGGTGCCTTTCGCTATAAACAGGCTTATACTAACGATGAATTTCTCTCCTCCGTTCTCAAATAATCCTTTCCATAACAAAGTACGTACAAAGCCAACAAGCAAGGTAAGACTTAAAATGTATAGGGGACCCGTGTGGTATCAAGATGGTTCATATCAGTATATTACACATTTTAGAATTTTACCACAACCCTTTATAGAGCGAACATATTTGCAAACATTGTTATATTTTTAATTTGAATAGGGTGTTATTCATTGATCAAAGGTAGTCGCGAAGTATTGTGACCTAGAGTCATTGATCGGTAAAACAACGGATTCGCGAATAAATCTGTGGACAGCACTCCAAAGAGTAAAATAGTACTTTTACTGTTTAGTGAGATACTAGCGTGGTCTCGAGAGACAAAAGGCCTAATGCTCGAAACAATAAATTAATGAGGTTTCTTAATTAACCAGTGACCTAGAGAAAGGTTAATTAACAGTCATCATCAGTAGTCATCAATCCGAAAATTGGTTTACAGCAGCTCTCCACTCCACTCTCCTCTCTTCCAACTGCTTCATTCCGGCATTCCAGACTTTGATTTAGCGCCCCTCATAATACGGTCTTCCTCTGTAATTCTTCCCACTCATTCCTTCTTTCAATATTGTCTTTAATACGCTGTTGTGTCACAAAATGTGTCCGATACGTTTGTCTCTCCTTCCGCGCAGATTTTTCATTATACTTCTTTTCTCTCCAACCCTTCGCAAGACTTCGTTAGTGATTCTCTCCGTCCATTTGATCATCATTCTTTGGTATCATCACATTTACATTGCTTCCAATCTCTTTCACCCAGAAGTAGTTATTGTCGCTGCTTCAAAGCCATATAACAGCATGCTTACAGTATATGTTTCTGTAAAGATTAAATAATATGACACTAATTTCATTTTCTTGGTAGAAGATTATTAAGGCTTTAATCATATCTATAGAAGACATTTTAAGTACCTGTGAAAGTTTCCATTTAATTATAAATCTTCGTCAAGGCTAAATAAACAAACTCAATGCAAAACTATTTTACGTAACTACCATTTTCAGGGATTTCAAGTCTCCCGGACCATTGAAGTCTCTCATGGAATTAAATGGTGACAAAACTTATCTTACTTTTTAGTTATTTGCAAATACCTGCAACAATCAATGCAATATAAATGGTGCTCCATTGGCTGGATGAAGCGCTTGTAAAAAATAAATATGTCGAATATTACGAATATATTGTACTTTAATTATTTTTGGGAAGGTTTTCTCGAGGTAAGGTCGTAAATATAATAAAAATAGCACATGGTGAATTACCTTAGAATCACATTAAAATAATTTAATTCACATCACACCGCAACTATGGTATCATTTTTCTGATTACCCATGATTATTTGACACGATAAACACCATCAAGAACCATTCTGTTATTTCTTTAACTTACCTCGAGAAAACCATCCCATGTTAATGGAGGTCAATATGGTGAACAATGAGAATAATTATTTGTATATAAGTTTTTTTTTTATATAACTCGTCCAATACACTGCATATTTACGTCACTACGTTTTATGCGTCTTTGTTGTGACGAGTTGGTCACTTGATTTTATGTAAAAGTGTAAAACGGCTGTAAGTGCAATGGTAGATCGGGGTGAACAAATATGGCGGACCAACCACGCACACGTCACAGCTTCAACCATTGGCCAGGATAACAAGCACCCTCACCATCCACCTCAATGTTTCCCACTCTTCCGAGTAATGCGGAGAAATTATTATAACCCGTTTCCATTACTACAGTTAGGCTTGACGTTGGTTGCATTTGGAAATTAAAACGCCAGTTAGCGCCAACTGTGGTTGAACTTCTAACCACGGTTGGCTGACCCTAGTTAGCCGGTAGAGCGGGTCAGAAACCATGATGGGAAAGCTAGTTCTGCACGTTCTGCATATATCAACAAGCGAAGAACGTATTCCACGTGTGGACTGTACTGAGACTCCGCTAAGAAAGTTCCGAATGGAAAGATACACAATTGGCCCCCAGCGCATCATTCGTTACGTTGGTCACTACTTCCCTCTTGGAACGCAGGCCAGCATTCTCCAACCTCCGTCAGAAAGAGCTTTGTGGAAACTTTGTGGATTGCAGATGACGGGGAGAAAACGAAACAGCTACACCACTTCCGTCTGTTTTTCCTCTCACCCTAAGCGAAGCGACACGAGACCCCAAGCACTACAATAATGGGACTCGGAGCGTTGTCTCTCCCCCTTGTCCCTCCCCTCGCCCGTATGGGATCGCAACGTAAAATGAAGATTAAATAACATTTGATTTTGCATCGATACACAACGATGTTTCCGTTTACACATCCGTTACTTACGCTTTCTTCCGGTGCCTACGGGGATTATTCCTATTTCCAATCAACCCATAATTGATGACAGTAGGTGTTAGGACCAATTTCAAATACATAATTATAAAATTAGGTGTTATTTTCGCTAATCACTGTGATTGCACAAATGATATAGTACGCAGTCACGCGCACTTGCTTGGTGTTACTTAAACTCCTATATTATTCCCCTTCCATGCGCATACATAGGTACTTCTTGACTAGATTGAAAGCTCATGCAAGAGTGATGCGTGATTTTCTAATAATTAGTGTATAAAGTTGGGCTACCATCCTTTTTGGCGGAAAAAACCGCATGTTCTTTCAATTGAAACCCATAAAAAATTTAAGTAAAGTTTAAATATTTTCTCTATAGGTTACAGAGCGTCAATATGAATAGACATACAATCAAAGGCTGCTTCCAAAAGGTTCAGTGGCTATCGAGTTATAACGTCTCACGCTAGAGAATATCGAAATTTTGCTTTTTTTTTGGGTTACTTTGCTTTGGCTCGAGCAAATGCTTTGCCGTCTCCGGGGGTGAAGCAAATTGGAAAGCAAGGAAATGCCGTTTCCCCTTCGAGTGGAGGACAATTATCCGTCCTCCGCCGAGCCGTTTAGCGCGTCCCGAAGGACGCACCGACCGCGCGCCGTGACCGTGGGTGGCCCACAACCCTTTCGCCCTCGATGACACAGACCTCCAACCCCCGTCACACCCTTCAAAGCCGCACTCAAGTCTGCTTCCGGTCTTCACCCTCTCCAACGTGGTAGGCCTTTTGTTAACTCGTGTTCCCCATACGTAGGGCTACCATTTTGGATACCTTGATCTCGAGGAGATACGAATGAAATCTTCACAGTTTTCGATCACTCAATGTAAGGAGATATGAGACGGCATATGATCATCATCTCTTAAAAGCATACAAGAATCAAAATTATTATTAGACCTTGGACAATTGAAACCAAACACTTGCCTGAAAAACCTTTCATTCTTCTACGACGATTCAGAAGATTATACTCTTTACTAAACATTTCGGCCTGTGCTTAAAATATTCTTTTATGACATTTATGTGAATACTTTTCCATAGCTAGGGATATAAATGGCCGAGTTAACTTTATCACAAAAATGAAAGATACATTTCGTCCTTCACAAACATTTGCCAAGGGTACAAACTTTTAACAAGCCTGCAAATACGGTATGCACAAAATAATTGGTGATTGGTACAAAAATATCAATGATATATTTATAATGTAATAACAAATTACCCACTAATTCTCTAATCCAATACCCTCCACTAAACGTTGCAATAGATTTAGAAAAAAATTAGATTCACTCTACAATTTAATCATTCCCATTATTCCCAGTTTTTCCTGCAAAAATTCTTCAATGTCCATCGGTGTTAATATATCTAATATTCGTCACTACTACATACTCTCTATGAATAAATTAAGCCTATTTATTACTGTATATCATGCTAACACTAAACATGCTTGCTGACGTATAATGTGGGTAACTTAATGTTATTTATAAATTTAGTGGTGGAGCTTAGAACGAAGAAAATGTTTTAAAACTCTAAGGCCTGATATTAATGAAAATTTAAAATTCAAGTTTTCAGAACAGATTCACCCTAATAGAAAAGTATAAGAGTCAGTTCTAAGGGTGAGGCATCGAAAAAGGAAATATCTGCAGCACTACCAGCATAGCATCCAGCCTCAGGATGGGGGCCGGATGCCAATTGAATTCCTCTCCATTCAAGGTCCTTCCATAAAGCCTCCAGAAGACAGCCTTCATAATGCTTGGAGTCGGCAAAAACACGAATTTTAGATCCCCTATGTCGAAAAATGAATTCCAATGGCAACTTATTCGCTTGATATACGTGGATGTCAGCATATTCTCGAAAACCTTTCTCGCTATCAATATCACGTGAGGATTTATGTAAGCATCGGAAGTGGTCGGCGACTAGCTGCCACAGATTCAATGGCCCATGCAAACGGGCCCCAATTCATCTCTCCATAGACCGACCACATGGAAATTCACCACCGTTGACACTATCCCCCCCATTGTAATCTCCCCGCTAGGTGATAAAAATTCAAGTGAAACCCCTCCCTGTCCCTATCGCAATTTATGGAACAGAAGCCGTGTGGATAGAGGGACAACGGCCATCGCGTACATCCGCTTGGACCGTGTCCACCGCAGAGAGAGGCCCGAGTCCGAAAACCAGCCTTCATCTGTTTTTGTCTTAACGGCTTCATCGCTGGCCACTTTGACAGGAAGTTTGCATAATTCACCTCATGGGGCATCCCTCTCCCGCTACGTGGACAATCACTAAATTAAATACGCTCCCATATTTAAATCCGACAGTCGAGGAATTCAGATGCCCGCTTGCTAAACAACGTGGCGACAAATATTTCTTTGGAATCACTCTCCCAAAACTTCTTTCATCTCATTCCGGTCATCCTAAATAACCAATCCAAAGTAGAATCAGTTTTTATACCTATTCGCTTGATATGTGTTTCTGGTTGAAATATACGCTAGCACGAAAATAGGCGGCTTCTAAGTGAAAATAAAGTTATCACCGAGATGAATGTTTGGATTCCTTCGCTATACCTTTGGAAAATTGTTCCGAGGTCAGAATTCCGTAGTACTCGGGAATTGAATGCCGAATAAAATGTTATTGGCTAGAATAGGGAATCCATTGAAATTCAACAGTAAAAAGAAATATTTTAAAATGTTCGCATAGGATTAAAAGAATTCTTCCAAAGAGTGTAAAATGCACAAACCATGTAGTAGTCTAAAGCATCTTTGAAAAATGGTTGTGAATGATTACCCGACATAGCTTTAACAAATCTTTGATAATATTAGCTAAAATCTGATTAGCTAAATAGATTAGCTAAAAATTATCTATTTCACATTATTTTAGGGGAGGAAAGATGTAATTCTCTATTCCTAAGAAATTAAAAATTAACTCATATTATACCAAGGATTTCCTAACGTCAGAAATCTCTCAGCATCACGCCACCTTTCCTCATCATTTCTCTTACCAACCATCAAAAGCCAAAACCAATCTAGTTATTTTTCATTTTTTTTATGTAATAAGCTGAGCATGGAGAGATGGCTGCATTTCTTCTAGCATACAAAGCACGGAGAGGAAGCACTATTAACAGTAGTGAATTCGATTTATAACTGGTATGAATTACATTCAGGATAAGGCATAAGTGTGTGCTGATGCCATATGGCATCCTTAGGCATTTGAGAGTCACTCAATGCCTTTCTATATTTGTAACCCCATGGGAAAGAATAAACTTTTCGCTTGGTCTCTATCCCGGAACAGGTTTACAATGAGTCATGAAATTTTTCCCCAAATTTGAAAATTGTCCCATAGGTTTCAATGCTTCTATGGTATGTCTCAGGTTCGAATCGATATATTATATTTAAATGCAGACGGAGTATAAAAAAAACAAATAATCACGTATTCCAACCCCTGTTTGGTCGGTTACATCTGGTAATCGAAGGGCATTCAAAGTGCTGTACTCGAAGCAGTTCAGCGCGAATTAATCTTGGCATTTTAAAAACTTCATTCTCTTATTCTGTGTATATAACTACCTTGTGGAGAGGATTCGCCACCCAGAGCCCGGTAAAGACATGTGATATTGAGTACTGATGTCATTTCAATAAGCACTTACAGAAGATGCACTGCTTTGTGTTATTTCATTTGTCTACCTGATGGTGTTATATTTACGATGATCCTAAACCTCTTTATCACTGACCCTTTATCGTTGTAGGTGTGTCTAAAAACCTACATCGAAATGCAATGCTCGGCATATTTTGTTAAGCTAAAAATATAGATGGAGAAAGCATAGGTCCCACATAAGATTTTTCTAATGTATAGTTAAACGTTTGGCTTCCATATGGCGATAAATTATTTATTTTTCATTATCCTTTGGAAAGAGGAATAATTACCATTTGATAACGGCTTTAGGTTTACAATGAGTCGACAGCCAAAATAGGCCTATGAAATCCGCCCTATTGAAGCTTTCTACCATCCGATTCACATATTATCCGCAACTTTTCCCCATCTCTTGTGTCACCATAAAATAAAATCTAAATATCTACCAAATTACAAATTTTTTGTCCTTAACTATAAATAACACCGCGTATATTACGATTCACTAGAGAAACGGGAGCTAATAAAATCATTACTTGTGTAGAAATAAGAATGAGCAATTCTATGTGATAAATGAAATCAAATATATTCTAAATGCATTGGACATAGTTGGAAATCAAATATATTCTACAGAATTCCCGCTCTTGTCCGGAACCATTTACAGAAGCTGGGTTATTGCCTGACTCCCCTTATGAATAAAAATCGTTTTAGGTTTGATGATTATGAGTAATATGCATATTATATTTCCGCATCCAGTTGATAGCAAACTTTATTTTCCGCACATTACTCCTAACTTGCTTCATCAGTGTATTTCCAACATAAAATCTAATTCCACAGGAATAGATGATATTAACATCAAAATCATAAAACTTATCCTACCGACAATTATGCCCATGCTCCTCTATATTTACAACTGTTGCATAACATACTCAAGTTTTCCAGATATGTGGAAATATGCTCTTGTACGGCCCATTCAAAAGGTACCTAATGCAAAAGAACCGTCCCATTACCGTCCAATTTCAATTCTAGGTGCATTATCTAAACTCCTTGAACGAATAGTACATAATGCAATGGTACAGCACTTATTCCAGTCCAATTTTATCGACGAGTTCCAGTCCGGGTTTAGAGGAGGTTATAGCACTCAATCTGCTTTAATAAAGGTTACAAAAAGATATCTGACTTTCCATTGATAACAAAAAGTTAACGATTCTCACACTTCTAGATTTTTCTAAAGCTTTCGACTGCGTTGATCATGCCATTCTACTAGATAGACTGTGTCAGTTAAAGCTGTCCCATTCAGTGGTATCGTGGTTTAAATCCTATCTAACTGATCGACAACAGGCGGTAAAAGCTCAGAATGGTGACTGTTCAAGTCCTTGTTGGGTTTCCTCAAGGATCTATACTCGGTCCGATGTTGTTCTCGATCTATATCAGTTGCCTTCCCAAAGTGATTCGAAATTGTAAATTTCACTTGTACGCCGACGATTTACAGATTTATCTTGATTGCCACCCAGCAAATATTGATGAAGCCATTAATAAAATTAATCAAGATATCTCATCCATATGTACATGGGTATTCGATAATAAAACTAAAATTAATTGCGGTTAAAACTAAATAAATAATAATAGGTAGTCCATACTATATAAATAAATTGGATTATGACGCTCTTTCTAAAATTCAAGTTCAAGGTACATTAATTCATTATTCAAACACAGTCAACAATCTAAGATTAATCATAAATAGAACCCTGAGCTGGAAAGATCATATTGCATTTATTTCCAATAAATATATAAAACAATCTATCAAATGAAGTATTTTAGGAGCATGTTGCCTATTTCTATAATACAAAAAATGTTCTACACACTCCTGATGCGTCATATTGACTATTGCTCTTTAGCGTATACAGATTTAAATAAATATCAACTTATAAAACTGCAAAAATTACAAAAAGCAGGTTTCAGATACATTTGCAATATTGGGCACCTGGAAGGAGCACGTAACGCCATATTTCACAAAATTTAATATTCTAAAAGTCGAATCTCGTAGACTCTATCAATTGGGACTTTTCATGTACAAACTTCTGAAAACTGGGCAACCAACCTACCTCTATAGCAATATGATTCAAAATAAAAATGTAAAAGTGAGAACTACGAGAATAACCGAAAATCTACATGTACATACCATCGCACCATACAACAATTTTCCAGAAATCGTTCATTGTAAAATCGTGTCAGTTTTGGAATAAATTACCAGACAATATAAAAAACACCACCTCAATCAATGTATTCAAAAACCTACTATTTAACTATGTAAAAGAAATTGGAAATGAAAACATAGAATAGGAATCAGACACAAGTAACCATAATGTATGATATATTGTATAACAAATTGAATATTGAAAATTTAAATTGATTTAATAACCAAAATTTTAAAAAATATTCCTAATCACTTGTATATTTGTCTGGATGTTATGTTATGATTTGGTATTTTTAGGTTTACAGCTTTTTTTACATATACAGTGTGTCCTCGTTTAACGTTGTCCCGTTTAACGTTGTTTCGCGATAACGTTGTACAACAATTAAAACCCTTAATCGTTCAACGCCGTCAGTGCTTCACGATAACGTTGTTCAATTTTGCGCAACAAAAAAAAGAATAACGAATAAGACTCTGGCGCATCTGATGGGTAATTTCCATTCGGTGGAAAAGTTTGGCGTTAACTCCCCATATCGTGTGTAAAAGGTTCACCTGAGCGAATAATTAATGCGTTATTTGTTTCATAACTGTTATATTTTCTTATTATTTACTACGCTGTTATTGTGGGGCAATGCATCGGGTGATTTAAAACTCAAACCAATGTTAGTGTACCATCTTGAATGGCATGGTATTAATAATACTATGCCTAAATGGTAGATCCAGGGGCAGATATCTACGGGAAAAAAATACCTGAAAATCCCACGCCGCCATAAGGTAGAATTGGTGGTAGAAAAAGTTGATATACTGCTGATTGAGGTGAATCAATGACGTGTTTTTCGTGTTGAGTTAGTGTGTGAGAGGAAGTTTTCTAAACCCTCCATGATGCAGTAAATCGTCGAGCGTGATACTGTTCCTAAAAAAATTGTTTCGAAATAACAAAAATTTTGTACGCAGCACCGAGCTTCCCTGCTACACTTACTATTTTAATTGATTTCCTACGTCTACGCGATCGCAGCGAGCGAAATTTTTGCTCTTCACTGCATTCGCATGCGCACGCTCCCGCAGTGAAGGACAACATTTTCTATTTACTCAGAGGGAAACCGGTGCTAACAGCACTAAATATCAGAAATATAGGAGGGAATCCTAGTGCTTATTGTTTTAAAAATGCCTTTTCAATTGGTGTCATGAAGGATATGAAGCTTTCTGACTAGTGGTGCCATCTGTTCGATTGCCCGCGTAATTAAAATACCCCGTAAATCGGCGGTGGATGACGCTAAGTAGTCCATAAAAACACATAAAGATTTGAGTAAATTGGCAATTTTTGTTCATTAATCCATTGATAACGCCTTTCAACCAGGTCCCCTGTATTTTTAAATATCAACAGTAATTTCCTATCACCTGTAGTTTTCGTGACGCCAGGATAGAGAATAATTCCAAAATTTCTTTTTTTAGTGAAAATATCAAAGTTTCACCATTAAATTGTTTTAGAAAATTAGTTTGAACGCTTCAATCAATAATGCAATACATGTCCAACCTTTTATCGCTGTGCTGTGCGGAAATCGTTATTGTTATGAAATGAAGAATTGTTAAGTTTGGAACCGATTTTAATTTTTGACATTGTTTCTTATGGAAAATACTGCATCGTTTAACGAGGACACACTGTATTATGTTTAGGTTTAAGGTATGATTGTTTTAAATGTATGGAATGTCATATGTTAAGATTGTAAGATTGTTGTAATATGTTAAGGTATGTATGGTAATATCCGTTGTACTTACATCCTGTTTTGTTTTTTCTTTAAATTTGGTAAATAAGCTCGCAGTTTAAAATCTCCTTACATGAACCTTACTTACTAATAATAAATGTTTTTTTTTCTATCCTATAAACACTAGTAGAACTGATATTAGGCTTTCCCAGCGAATAATTTTTGAAAAACTTTCTCGGGTCGAGAGACAAATTTAAAAGCCTTACCTGGTACCAAACCCAAGAAGATTTTACAAATTAGTAAAAGTATTAAATATTAATATCTTATCCGGCAAATAGGTCATCCATCAAGTTTGTGTTCAACTTTTTTAACAAAAATTCATGTTTGTTTTTACCTGCATGATTCCCAAGTAATTTCCAAGTAATTCTTTGGGTACCTATTGAAACTGAATTTGGTAAGTACCTAACAATGGTCATATAAGGCTATTGGTAACAAAAAGACGTCGATAAACTCAATAAATGCGTTTTCCATGGTTTAACTATTTACAAATTAACGGCATACTTCCTTAAAGTAAAGTGCGAGAGTATTTCAACCCCGTTTCTTCGTAGAGAAACCGGAATATAAAATATGGTTTATACAGCCATTTAGCACAAACTACCATAAGTATTTCTTTTTGTCATTTCAAAAACCCAGAAATGAACCAGAATTTGAGCATAATAGTACCAGAAAAATTTATATTTTCAGTTTCTCAGCGATTGATAGCATGTGTAAGCGCTGCAAAACGAAGGGAGCTACTAACAACGCAACTTTGTTTTTTTGTAAGACATCTAATTCATGCGAAACGTCTGAACGCATCTGGCATGTAACTTTATGGTCCAACCGCACGTTTTCCCAACGCCTCCGAATTCCTTATTCGAGAAAACTCCACGTCGCCTCAGCATTTCCGGACATGTAATAAATTCTTTCCCGGCACACTCGTAGAAAATTATCCGAAATGTCCTCATAAGGTTCATCAACTGCCGAGGTAGCGGCTCCCAAAAGTCATCCTCGCAGCTACCGCGGTAGCACATCGATTTATCTCTCATTACTGAGGAAGGCATAAATAAGCGACGACCCTTGGCTTCACCAATGGGCCGAATCATTAAACGTCGAGCGGGAGTAAGGGGGAGGGGCAGGGGCATGGGAGGCTTAAGGGCGAAAGGGGGCGCATTCGACTCGGTCGGAAGAGGGAGGCGCATTCGACCGGACAGAGTGGGAAGTGAGGCGTCGGGGGTTTCCATTCGGGGTTTTGCTTGGCTGCCGGGGTTATGGGCAAAACGACCTTGCCGCTCACTCCACCAAGGAAGGAGTATGAGAAGGCCCAAACACCGAGCTCACGCTACCGCAAACCGATTTACGAGCCTCCTCTGATGGGCAAGGGGCTATAAAATTTCAATATTTTATACGAACGGAGGTGGAGGTGGAAAGGCGGGAAGCCAAGGCGAGTGAGGAAGACGACCCGCTGGGCGCAATATGGTGCTATGGCGGACGGCCCACAAGAGAGAACGGGGGGCGGGGGAGAAGTAGACAAGAGGGGGCTTGGCTGAGGAGACGTGGACCCGGAAAGGATAGGCGGACAGTTTTGAGGAAGGGGGAGAGGGAAGTTAGACGGTCTAATGGAGTGAGCCGTCTTCCAAGAGTGGACCGCGCGCCGCAAGTGTCGGGAAGTTGCGACCCTCGCAGCGGGAAGCCACCAGGGGTCATCCGCACCGCGGGGGTCCTTCCTCCCTAGAAGACACTCCCCTCTCCAACCACCTTGTACACAGAAACGCTCCCCTCCTCCCTCCCACTCACCAAAGCCACCCTCTCCATCCACCACGCCGGTCCTGAGCAATCAAATAAAAACTTGCTCCTCCTCTCTCTGATATATGCGATGATGGAGCCTCGCAGAGAGGTTGCCCTCGCCGCTATTATTCGGCCCGGTAATCACTTAGCGCCGGGTGTATCCATCATGTCCGAGGATCCCGGCGGGGGTGAATCGGAGCCCTAAGCCGCCATCACGCAGGACGTTCGCCTGCGTCTCTCCCTGATTTGCGTCTTGCGTGCTACCTTGGAAACTGTTGTGCGTTTCCTCGCGAGGAAACCCTGCGTATTTTTCGTGAGTCAGAGCGTGTTTTTTACGCACAGAGAGATAGGAAAATTCGAAGGATTAGTAGTCACGAGAATGGAGCCCGACCAATGAAGGTTTACCATCGGCCGGCCCACAGAAAATTGACATTTGAGGTTCCTATTCACGTCATGTGATTTGGGGAATGTGGACTGCAATTGTCATATTTTAGCATCCTCGTTCGTTTTTAAACATAGACGTTGATATATGCTTCACATGGCATCATAAGGTACTAAGGTAGTACAAAGACATTAAAACTACGAGGGATATGGCAGCTTGTAAATTCAACAGTTGAACTAAAGTTCTAGCGCAAGAACTGAAAGGCAGCTGTATAAAAAAGAGACATATTTACACATATAGTTGCTGACGCAAGTGAGCCACTGCCCCGACTCGGGAATGGAGAATATTGTCTGACGCAGTATTCGCTTACATTTAACGTAGTAGGGATCAAGTTTCCACAATCCCGGACTGCACACAAGTATTAGTGCAAGGAAAAATGCTGTTTGACGCTGACTTGGAAGGATGTTTTTCCTTCTTGCCTAGGGGAAGGCACATAACTATTTACCGACACCTAAATGAATTTCATCTTTACAAGATAGAGGCTGTTTCAATAACTCGCTCACCGCAGTTGAACTAATATAAGTCCATTGAAGTGCTAATACTGGCTTATGCTAAATACTTGCCACCGTCAGTCTGAAATTTCTAAGCCACGTGATAAAAATAAATATGACGATTATTTGTACACTAAGGAAAATTGCCCGTTCTTTCCCATCAACTCCCTTAAGACAGGTCCTAAGGCTTTTCATTTCAGATGATTAACATTAATGATGATCAACGAACATAAACACCCATGTCCTGGATGGTGAATAAATCTCATCCCGGCGTGACTGACACCCGCAATCACAGGTTTTGCTAGCGAGTACTTTACCCCACTGCCACCGAAGCCAACTTAATCAAACATGTTAAAGAAGAAGAATGGGTTATGTTCCACACTTCCACAATTTCTTACATACAACCATCGCTTGGCTCGAGATACTATTTCCAAGTAGCCGAAACAATGGTAGGGTTGTTATAAATTAACAGCGCGGATTATAATCTAGTCTTCTTACTTAACATATTTAACTCAAAATGATTCCACCAAGTAACGCCTGAAACATACTCAAAAATGCATTTTCCTTACGATGAAACGCACAGCGGGTCCCAAGATAGCTCTCTAAGCACAACTCAGGGAGAAACGCAGGAAAAAAAACGTACCGTGCTCTGCCGGCTGAGAAGAGCCGACGTATAAGTGGGATCGGGAAGATGGAAGGGTTTTGGACGCTGGGATGTGTTATGGGGGTAGGGGTGGGGGAACATTGGTGGGAACGGGAGGGGATGAACTTAAGGAGGTGGACGGGGAGGTGACAGAGAAATTCCGAGGTGATGGTGACGGATGAGACGGGTCAAGGAAGAATCGCGCCCATTCCAGACGGTCCCTGTCATCCTCGCTGACGGCTCCGAAAGCGAGCGTTGAAGTCTCCGAAAGCGAGCGTTGATATCTCCGAGGCAAGCGTTGAAATCCTCTTCAAACGTGGGCTCCGTGATTGGAGGCATGTGTGTGTAAGCGAGCTCGAACAGTGCCCCGTGGCTCCAACGGTTCCCAATAACTCATAGCTCACTTGGAGGGACACTCTATGTATATATGCTTAGCTTCATTTCAATTTCAAGATTAATTTCATGACAGCATTAATGCTTTTGGAGGGGCATGCCTGTTATGAATCCTTATAGGTTCCCCAGCATTTAACTTGTGCTGCTATTTTACCGGTAAAGAATATTCAACGTATATCGTAAAAAGGATGTGATTGACGGGCGGATGACGGGTAAGCGGGGAGGGGGTAATAGCCTTTACGGATTGGATGATTAGAGGTAGGACGTACGCCAAGCTGATGGAAGAATTCATGTAAAGAAGTCAATGCCTTCGGTTGCATAATTAGTAGAGGTATTTTTCATTTTGTTTTCACCATCTAGACTCACCTTTAGATGCTTGGTTGCTACGCCATTAAAGGCAAGTTCAAATCACAGTGGTTTTCATCGCGGTTGCATGCTTGTTGAAAAAAAAACCTGTCATCACCATTCGGCGCTTAGTGACGGAAAAATAGAGCAAACGCTTGTTTTTGAGTTAATATAAATCATACCGGAGAGATTAAATTGCAAGGCCTGGTAAAATTTATCATTTTTAACGGAGCAATACTCGATAATGATGAATTATAATAAAATCGACTGACGCATACGTCATATAATGATCCTTCACTTTTGAATTCAGCGATTTCTCGAGAATGTACATTTAATAGATTTTGGTAGTCGTGATAGCCGAGGAGGATGTCATAAACATTCCTCGGCGGGGCGCCGTGCAGGTAACGCTGTTTTCCCGCCAGAAACCCGCAGTCCTCCCGACATTCCTCCTCTCCACCATCTCTAAAGCTCCTTTGCAAAATCCGTTGATATTTTGTCGAATTTCCATTTTCAATTTCGAGAATTGTCCATTCCCCTCAATCAGTAGATGAGCTCAAACAATAAGAATTATGGAAAAAGATTAAATACTTTTTACAATTCCATTGGAGAAATTTGTTTATTGCTTGAATCATCAAGATTAAATGATGCTGCAGTGCAGTGAAACATGTTGACTCAATAAATAAATTTCTCCAGTGAAATTGTGCAAAGTATTTAGTCTTTTCCCTACAATGGAATTCCACAAAGTATCGGCCGCCAACAATTATTACAATTATCATTAAAGCCTAACATGGGAGGGATTTATTTATGAATATCCAAACGAATGTAAGAAGGAAGAGTTAGTCTGTCGTTCTTAATCATCCCAGTCATGCTATCGTTATCAGGAAACCTTTATTAGAGAAATGAAGAAAATAGACAAAACAACCCATGGATAAGGCAGTTTTATTTTCTTTATTGGATACTTAAAGCACTCAAGTCTGGAATAATAATATTACGTAATATAAATATCAACGCTAGTTAGCAGGAAATTTCCTTTATTATTGCCATAATTCAGCGTATATACATGATTTTTCGGAATGATGGGATGTAATAAAAAAGTGAGTTCTTTATTTGAAAGGTGATGGATAAACGCATCAAACAAATGTATTCTTTTTTAATGAATACTGCTAAATATATCTTTTTGAAACTCATCATCTGCTAGCATACGGATAGATTACTACCAATTATTAATGCCATAAACTTTCCTGATGACTGCGATTACAATTTCTTCGTACAACACTCTGTTAGAGCACTTACTCCATATCACTATTTCTAAGATTTCCTTTTCACCCTTTCTTTGAGATAGCAAACAAAGATAAAACTATTGTACTTACGAGAAATGTTTAGGCAAGACTTTGTGGGTTAAAGAGTCAATATTTGCTATCCGTATTTGCTTCACTCATCCACTTCTTTTACTTATGGTTATACATCAGTTCAACACACTGATAACAAAGAAAGATACCCTTAAAAAGATAAAAGAGTAACTATTCCTAAAGCGAGCCAGCGGAAAGATTCAAGTGTTTTCATTGCTGTTCACTCTTTTCTCTTTCCTGTATTTCCGTTTACACACCCAATGTCACATGGATACGCCGTCCTCTGCTATCGTATTTTACTCTGTCACCAGCGGTTAAATCTCACAAAATCCGCTTAGACCATACTCACCAATATTATAATTTGAAATGTACACTTAGTTAATGGAGTATGATATTGAAAATACACTTGCAAATTTCTTGTTCATTCTTGATGAATACTAACGACTATTAAATTACCATTAACCTTTTTTGACCTTGTGATTCTAATAGGAATAATAAACTTCATTGTATATCACAGATCGTAGTAAACAGTTAATGGTTCGTGTAGTTAACGCACAACGTTCTGTAGCATTAAATATGTTTTACTGTAAATATTTGGAAATACTGTTTTTATTTAAGACTTAAGCCAAAAACAAGGAAGTGAAACCTTTTCAACTGCAAATTCGTCAGGTCCGATAGTGCTATAAGCAGAAGAAGAAGCTCGAAACTTATCTCGTTCTAAGCTCGTTCATGCTGACGGAATGCACATTATTAATCAGGCATCATGCCAACAAGTCCAGGATAGGCCTAAAGCTAGAGCTAATTCTCTAGCTTGGACATTAAACTTTAAATTTACTGGTTCCTGTTTATTTAAGCGTAAAAGGCCTCAATCATATGGAGACTGCATTTCTTGCGTAAAGAGATGCTTTAGGTGCGTATCGCGGAAGATAGAATATAAGTGATGCCATGTTACATTCAGCCCTTTTTGAAATACTTAAGTCTCACCTGCCACAAATAATTCACAGAGTCCTTTCAGTTTCAACTACTGTAACAGGAATTGATTATCAGTGACAGTCATTTCATGTTCTAAGAAAATCCAGCAGACCTCCGTGAATAAATTTATCTTTGCTCTAATTTTCATAGGTAACCCTTTACTTGGATTCATGATGCTCATGTACTTTGTAATTCCTCTCATGAAAATAAATCAAATAAGATCATCAATGACAAAACATAGTTCATATTTAACTCTATAGTTACCTACTTTCTAATAAAATGCAGTAATACAAATAAAGCGATTTCACCCCAAAAGTTTTTCAAGTCATTTTTATATTAAGTATATTCATTCCCGTGATCAATAGTAACCACGGTAGCATGTTACATTCCAAAATGTGAACTCTTTTGTGATATTTTTTCACCTACCGAAGTAGCTGTGAATTTAGGAGATAGCGAAATTTTTTAATGGTTAAAGTTAAATATTGGGCCAAAAAATGAAAGGTGTTTTTTAATTTATTGAACCATTTTGGAGCTTGTTTCGCTATAATCTTTGCTGCAAAACTCAAATCGATTATGATAATTATTTCCTCAAATCAGAGACGTTTAAGGCTGGTGAAATGAGGCCTGTCATTCTGGAAACAACGTGTATTCCTATTGGCAAGTAAAACGTTTTTTCTCACATTACAAAGACCGAATTGTGCTCTTTTCAATATGAGTAGGGGTTTTGGGTTCCCGTTTAATCAAGATATCCTTACTTCTGAATAGTCTTGAGTAATAAGAATATTTGTTGATAAACTCTATTCATTCTTTCACAAAGAAATCATATAAAAACATGAGCTCTTACAGACGAGAAGCAGTATAATTATGAAAGTTAGCAAAATAAGGGGGTCGATTTGGTACGGCGGCAATAGTACTGGCTTCCCATCACGAGAGGTAAGGTTGAAATCCAGGCAGTGGAATTCCAATCCCTACTTGGGTGCCTTGTGGAGGTTACTTCAAGTACAGAACTCCATCTGTTGGATGAGACGTTAATATAAGGTCCCCCTGACGACTTTTCCTATTGGCACGCTTACGCCAGTTTTCACTTCACCCAGCACAACCTGACCTTTACCAACCTACCCACCGATTATACATGGCGCAAATTATCTCATTTGTCTGTCGCCTCGATAAATAAACAACCAACATAATCGGAATAATATTTCGTGAGTTTGTCTTATAGCGCAGTAAGCAGAGTGCTGGGATCAACTCCTGGAGTCTCAAGTTCGAATACGAACGATGGCCCTGGACACCCTTCCCGGTCAAGGCGAGTCAATTTTGTAGATACACAATTATTCCTTGGAAACCATTGCTGTCATATGGAAAGAAGCTTTTCTACCAACTTTCAATGATTGCAATTCACACGCAATGGCATTGCTAATGCCCACATGTCATTGAAATACTAATGCTGCGCTTTGGCTAATTTATACGTAAAATTCTCAGTTTGAAGGTCACTCTGAGACCCAGTGCGTCACCACATACGCAACAATCTCGTGATCACATAAGTCGGTTGTGTGAAAACCATTGCAGCACCAATGGTCTATGAGTGACGGAAGAATATTTTATGTAGAACACTGTGTAATTTTTTCTTCAGGAACTCAGTGCTTCTCTATTGATAATCCTAATTTCTTTTAAGACAACAGTTGCTTTTTCATCATAAATGCGTTCTTGTATCACGCTACTCTTCGTTTGGTGTCTGTTGAACTTCTTACATCCCATATCCATGCCTACGGAGGCCCTTTGTAGACCTTAATGTAATTACTATTTCGTCGGAAGACCTTTCTACAACTATCCTAATGACTCCTGGCCTCTTTGAATGCAGTTTCTCAGTCTTCGAATGTGTTTTCCCCACGACAAGATGAAAGTTTCAGAGCACATACTTGGGTATTTCTGTGCTCTGATGAAAACGAGACAAATGAGATCACTTGGCTTATTCAACATCTATATGCAAACGTTTCTGAGAGTGCATTATGAAAGGGAGAAATTAGCATCCTTAAGGCGCCCAGGAAACAAACGATTTTCCTTTACACTCCTAATTGGTTTCTTTCTGGCACTCACGGGAAATACTTAAGTCACCTTCGTGTTTTCCGTTCACGTGCTTGAACCCCTAAACGGTTTCCTTTTTAAGCCATCAAGGAGTGCACACACTCTCTTTGAAAGAGTGACGCCAGCCCAATGGCAGGAAATGCATTTTGTCGCGAGCAGAGCAAACACACCTCCGCTGAGTTTCCCATCTTCAACCTGCGCCTTCTCCCTCGGCCCCTCATGTCCTTCCTTGGACAGAATGAAAATGATCCAAGTCTTCCCTCGGTGACTTGAAGAATCGTAGGTAAATTCACAATGTAAAACAGAATTGGTCGTATGATTGTGCGTTATACGTAATGATTTGTGAATCTTTTTCCATTTCAGTTTTCTTTGTTTCGTAAAAATCGTTTTTCACTTACATTAAACAGTACACAACATTTAACATTACAACACAACATTAAACATTTTCACGTTTTCGCTCTTCTCAGTTATTACTCATTCCTATTTTTTATTCTATTAATGAGGGGCATTGTGGGTACTGGCTTAACGTCCCGCTGGGTCCAGGTTAAAATCCAGCCAAATATGAAAATTTTTCTATGGAGTCCATGTTCGCGATCACGGTTCTCCATTATGCGTTCGCTCGCGTTATCGTATTTTCCCAAATGTGTTCATGAAAACAAAAATGTAATTTCCCTTAAAACTCCGTCATATTATTTAAATCACTAGTCTTGATTGATGGGCTGCAATCTTACAACAGCATCTGGGTTATTTGAGGGAGGGGACCGATAACTGAGGTCATATGCGCCATTGAGGATGGGTGAGTAGGTTAGGAAAAGACTAATTGCGGAAAGGGTGCAGTGAAACCCGGCGACAACATTACCCTGGTGTTCACCAAATATGGATTATTGTCCACCAAAATATTGTCCACGAAATATTGTCCACCAAAAATGGATAAACGTGGATGGAAACCCGAAAAACCATTCTCTTCATCAAAACTTCGCGGAAGCCTTCACGAAAAATTACCCTGGTCTTAACAAAAGGCGCCATTGGGTCCACAATCTTATCCGACGGACAGAGCACTTCACTTGAAATGCTCTCCACATTGGCCTTAAGCAGAGATCGGGATTCCTCCTTAATATCTCCGCCGCAGCAGGGATTCAAACCTGGTCCTTCGGGATAAAATGGTCTCGATATTGCCAAGATGGCTGTCATCGCACATCCTATCCGTGATGATCTCGTTGTAAAATTTGATAATTAAATGTGTTATAAATCTGACTGACTCGATTGTCTAAGCCTTCCAATGCAGTGGGATTAAGGGTGCTGGAGCGAATTTTGTCTACGACCAGATCTCTGAGAAACATTGCTTACGTGTTCTTATGAGTGATATCTATAGATAAAATAAAATAAAATTATATTTTACCGATTTGGTTTTTTGGTAATTCAATGCAAATTTGTGTGGAAATTCAATGCAAAATGTCACATGGGACATATTTCATAATAATGTTAATACATATTTACAGATTTTCTTCTGAGCACGAATTATTGGATTTTGTATCATTATAATGTTTTCTAAAAAATATCAAGGTGTCGTGCCGAGTCAATTTGAAAAAATCTATTTGAATATAATTGTCGCCTTAATTTCGGATAATAATCATCAGTAGGCATTAATCCGAAGATTAGTTTGCTTCAGTTCTCCACTCCACTCTCCTATCTCTTACATTAGCATTCTCTTACATAACATTTCTTACATAATAACCATTCTCTTAGTAGGTTATTCACAGGTTTTTCACACCTCCATTCATGTGAGGGTGTTTTCCTGCAATGGATTTTTTTCCGCGACGGATGCCAGCCAAAGTCCTCTCGTTTTTCCCACAATTGCGCATATCTTTTTACACTTATTTCTGTTATTTTATTGTGTCTCGTTAATATTCAATTTAAATTGTGTTTAGTATTATTTCTAGGATATATATATTGCAGTGTTTGTCATTTTTACTGTATTCATATACCGACGAGGGGTTAGATGGAAGAAGGGACTTTTAAATTCTCAATATTGCCCCAATAAAGACGTTTATCTATCTATATATCTAAGAATCTATCAGCCAGCAGCTTCATACTTACATAATTTTTCACTTTGACATCCTTCCTAATTGGTCTGATGTATTCCATTCTTGGTCTTCCTATGCAATATTTCCCATCTATTGCTCCTTCAATTATTATTTTTAATAAGTTACTGTGCCCTGAAATATGTGCAATAAGTTTGTCTCTTCTTCTTCTCAGAGTTTTGATTGCACTTCTTCCCTCTCCAACTCTTCGTAGGACTTC
This sequence comes from Pyrrhosoma nymphula, assembly GCA_963573305.1. NCBI lineage: Eukaryota > Metazoa > Arthropoda > Insecta > Odonata > Coenagrionidae > Pyrrhosoma > Pyrrhosoma nymphula. Next base: position 93,619,505 of record OY754332.1, on the reverse strand, counting down.
TTCATTGGTAATTCTCTCCGTCAATTTAATTTTCGTCATTTTTCGATTGAACCAAATCTCCATTCTTTCCCAACCTATTTTTCTCCACAGTCGTTATTGTCCAGGTTTCACTGCTATACATACGGTAACTCCAAATGCATGTTGTAAATAAGTACTTCCTTACTTCCAGGCTTGTGTTACCAACTGTCAGCAGACTCCTCTACCTGTATAATGTCTTCTTTGCTTGGGATATCCCCTCATAATATCTTTTGGCTTTTTTAATTGCTTGTGATCCTACTTCCCAGCTAGCAACATTCATCCTCTTGCGCAAGTTTTGCTGTCTAAGGTTCACGGTTATTCTATCTCCTTGATTTATTGTAGAAACCATAATTATGGTCTTCTTAACATTTATCTTCCGGTTCTATTCCTTCATAGGTCTGCCAATTCATTTGTGTATTCTCGCCAGATCTTCGTACTTCTCTGCCAGAATTGCCATGTCATCAGCAAAGCGTAACATTCTGATTTTTTATCCATGCAACATGCATTCCGGTTTTTTTATTTTCCTTAGTTCAATCAATTGCCTTCTCTATGTAAATATTGAAGACCGAGGATGACAAGGTATATCCTTGTCGCACATCATTCCTCACTTCTGCTTTCTTCATATTACATTATATTTTAATTACTGTCATCTGTTATTTAAATAGCCTGCATATTAATCTTCTGTCATTAAATGACACACCTAGTCAGAATTCAGTTTTAATCCTTATAGTGAACTAACGTTTTCTCTAAGTCAATGAAGCAAACCCATGTGGGCTGATCCTTTTGATTTCTCCTCTGCATGATTAGTCTCAAGGCTTAAATATCTTCTCTAGTTCCCCTAATTTTCCTAAAACTGAATTGGTCTCCTTCCAGGAATTCTTCCATCTTCTGTTCCATCCTTCTGTAGATAATTCTGGTTAGAATTTTTAATGCATGAGCAGTTAGGCTTATTGCTCGATTCCACGCGGAAAACAGTCAATATCATTGTCAACTTTAGATGGTGAACGCCATGGTTTCTAGGAAATACTTTCATACGCGTTGTTTCTTTGTTTTTTCTCACAGTACTCCATAGATTACGCTTTCGCAATGTTTATAAGTATAAAGCATAAGTTAATTACATAATCTTGAATTATTAAATTTGTTTAATGCTTATAGCTGACTCTCTATTACACCCGCAACATTTTATGTAGAAAAAAAAATATAATGTCATAAAATGAATGTCTGAAACGAAGTAAGTGTACTTGAGATACCTATTTGGTAAAAGATATCGCAATCATGACAATCATTGTTGTGTTTACATTACATGCCTTAATAAATACCAACACTAAAATACTATTTTCATATCATTCCCATTACTTTAGAGTTCCACCGCGTAAGCATATGTACTTAAATTAAATATGGCCCTAGCATTGTTTAGACTTACTCGAATATTAATTATAATGTGCACTCAATGTCCGAAAATTACCTCTCCTGTCACCTTAAATTCCGGCGAGGGAGGAAATCCTTCATTCAACTAATTCCTCGGGGGAAACGCTTACAAAACATTTGCGGCATTGCATTTTCAGAAACTGGGATTTTTCAAGCGATCAGTAGGAACGTTCTCTGATGAAAAAGTTAAGAAGAGATGCTATTTTGCTCTGGTTAGGCCACATCTCGAACACGCCGAGAGCATTTGGGACCTTGTACAGAAAGACGTAATTCGTGAAGCAAATAAAATACAAAGGAAAGCCGCACGCTTTGCGGAGGCTACACATTATATTACTTAAAAAAAAAACTCCAATCGGGTAATTTTCAGTACGACACTGAGAATATATTATTTTATCTAGATCACTAGATCAATAGAACAAATAGGAGTAACAAAATAAGAGAAACACACTGCCAAACCGATAGGTGCCAAACTTTCTTCTTTCGTTGCACCCTTAGTGATTATAACAACAACAACAGCGTGATAATATCTTGAGACACAACGTTAACATACAATTCCTCAGACCCACTCCTTTTTCCTTTACCTCCCCTACCATGGCTGGTATCCTAACACTCCCTGACACATGCCTCTGCGGCGGGTCGCAGGGCAGTGTGTAGATTCCTACTTGGGTATCTTAGAATTGCCACACTAAGTACTCCGGCCTAGGGATGCAACATGAAATCATGGCCCCCTTGTCGTCTTTCGCTCCACAGAGTATCTCTACAAAGCAGACAAGATAAAAATCCCACCGCCAAAAAATATTAACCCTTTAAGCGCTCAAGGTAGGTACATAGGCAGGTGGATAAAAAAAGTTATTTTTTTAAACTTCGTCTCATGAAAATATTTAATACTGCTTTGTCTCGGGTTATTCTTTTTACTTGAATGGAATTTCATTATGAGCATGTAAAAAACATCTTGGAAGGTATTAGGTGAAATAGTAGACCCACAAAAAACATTTAAATAAATAGTTAAAAATTTTGAAAACTAGCCGCGAGATTTCTGAGAGTGAAAAACGTACGAGATCCTGATACCGCAGCAAAACGAGAGGGCCAACTCAATGATTTGACAGCAATGCGTCACTGGGAGTTTGGAGGTTGACGTCCTCAGTGAAGTTGGGGATGAATTGCATCTACTCCCTCGTGGCTAACTCAGTGGAAGAAATCTATAGATTGTGTTTTAAAAAACTTCAGAGCCTCCCTAATTTAAAAACATTTTCCTTTAAAGTGGCAAAATTCTGAGTTCATGGATATTTTTTCTGTGAATGATCGAGATGACGACGAGGGAAACTTCTTTTTGAATCAACTTAAGCTATAAAATATTAGGCGGGAATTAATAACTCATGGACATCAAGTAAACCACTCATGCATTTAGGCTGGCGCCGTTTCTACTCGGGAACCAACATCAGCGTTTACATAACCTTTTTTATATCGCGGATAAAGGGTTAAACCGGTGGATCAAGTAATAAATTATGAGAAATATTGGAAAAATTTTGAAGTAAGTTTTAGTGAGGCTTCGTGAGAATATGTATTGGAGAATAAAAAGGCCAGTTCTTTCTCTACCTGGTGGAGAAAATAGAAATCGTTCACCTCTCACAACAAGCCCACAATTGTTTTCAGGTTAGCTAGTAGCGGCGTGTTCAGATGAGGTACCCAACACTCTTAATCGTTTGTCACCAACAACGGAGAAAATGGTATTCGATTTCTAACCATATCAGGACAAACTAAAGCCAACTCAATATCGGCGGATAAAGGCATCAGAATGGCAAAAGGGAGCAATTCAACTGCCTGCGCTATAAAAAAGATTACGAAGCGTCTTAGAATTCTCTTCTCTTTTCGTTATTTATAAAATGAATTACTCCTACCAGAATTTCTTGGGACGACTCTCGCCCTTAAGCACATCCTCCTTAAGTCCAGCCACGCAATCCAAAAATCTAATGCAAATGAATGGGGAACCTTTAATCCCCGCGACTTGCAATGAAAAAAACATGGAGGGTATTCACCCATACGTGATTTCCATCGTTGGGCGCAATGAAAACCAAACGATATACCGTAAGTCGGTTTGTTATTTAGGGGAGGCAATCCACTAGTTAGGTCATTTGAGCCATCAAAGAAAGGTAGTTTGGTATTTGTGGGGAATGGAGGAAATGTGGGAAAAAACCGGCACGGTTTCACAAAAAAAATGCCTTTTTATTCCTGACCATATCAGGGAAAGCAAACACCACCACACGTATCGGCGGATGCAGACGTCAGGAAAACGAGAGGGCGTAACACACATGCATGCGAATGAAAAAACTGGCTAAGTCACTCTATAATCTCTTATTTTCTTCGTTAACAGTTCACTGCTACCCCGCCAGACTCTCACCCTTACGCTCATACTCTCTAAGACTAGCCACGCGATCAACAAATCCAAGATAATAGCATCGGGAACGTCAAACCTCCGCGATTCACTTCTTGCAATTAAAAAGTACGGGCGGATCCCATATGTAAACGCCATCCTTGGACGTCATGAAAACAAATCGAGTGATATGCTGAAGGCATGTTGGTTATAAAGGGGTGGTGACCCTAAGCTGAGGCAATTTTCACCATTTAGGACTGGTGGGCGGTTGGCATCGAAGGGATTAGGCGAGAAATGGAGGAAGAGTGGAGAAGAATCCGACATCGGTGTCAGCCTGCTCTATACAAAAGGCGACGACGGGTCCACATTAACATCCCATCAGGCGGAGCGTAGTACAACACTTGAAATTCTCTCCACGAAACAAGTAAATAAGAGTCGGAATTCCACTGGAAAAATGTCACCGCTGGCGGGATTTCAACCCGCACCCTCGGGACAGGAAGCCTGTGGCCTAGCCAATATTATCTCCACACCATACCGTATTGTGAAGTGAAGAGTTATTTATCGCGCCAGTTTGGAGGAGTCCTAAAGACGGAGGAGGGCTTCCCTCCTCCCTTCCTCCTGTAGCATACTCCCGCCCGGCTTTTTTTGCTGATATTAATACCATGGAGTTATATACTCTACGCCTGATACCTTTTCTCAAAGTGTGGGGCACCGAGTCGCGGGGTGTAGGCTTCTGATGATGACTGACGCCCTCCCGCCGGCTTAATCCAAAGCACGACGCAACGAACAGAAGGCGAAAAAGAGACACCTACTCTATATCCCCTGTACTCACCCATAAAACAAACCATTTCACAGGACGTCGCGATGCGACGCCTCGCTACCCATCTATATAAATGATTTTCATTATATATTTAGTACTAAACTTAAGTTATTTATTTGAGCAGCTTTCGGGCGTTCTTCCGCGTGATGTTCATGGTTGACAACAGTTTCTCCAGCCATCCTGCTGGCGTCTTCAGGTCTGAAGTAGCGATGTCGTTTTTGTCCGTCCGACGGACATCGCTACTTCAGACCTGAAGAAGCCAGCAGGGTGGCTGGAGAAACTGTTGTCAACCATGGACACCACGCGGAGGAACGCCCGAAAGCTGCTCAAATAACCAAACCTCGCGGAAAACTTCGTACCCACTTAAGTTATGTGCTGGTGATGTGGTCATCTACCGAGAAAAAAACCACTTGTCTTCATCCTATTCATGTGATTGAAAATCTTACTGGATTTTAACAACCTCAATTCATGGCGCATTGAGTAACTTAATATCAGGTAATTTAGTGCACTCTGCAAAGCACTCCTAATGACCGAGGGCACATTTACGCCATAGCTATGTAGGGGGGTGAGTATATATGAATGCAGCAGGTGGAGCTATAATCCTTCTTCAGTTCCTAATCACATCAGACAATTCGAGGAGAAAATGCAGTAAAAAAGTTTGCGACGCTGCATTGAAGAGGTTGTAGGTTTTAGGGATTAGCAGGAGGAACCTCGGAAAGTGAAAACAGATGCTACCTTGCTCCACGACCTCATGGAACCCTTCCACAGAAAAGATTAATTTGTGAAGGGTTAAAATGCAAAGGAAATCCGCACGCTTCTTTAAAAACTGCTAGGAGCGAATAGAAAGTGTAACACAGTGAGAGCTTGGTTGAGAGCCGTCGGAAGCTACACGCTATCCTTTAAGGCTCGTTCACGAAAACTTAACTCGGCGTAACTAGACTTATTCTCGCTCCGAAAGCGAACCGGTGCGCAAAAATTCTAATCAATCGCAGTGCACCATCGATGCCAACATCGATCTTAAAATCCATTGGTAATCAGTTAACCCCAAACAGCTCAGTTGAGGTGTAGCATCAATAAAAAACAGTGCGCTGAACTATAGAAGTAGTTACATGGAAGGTAAATTTCACAGGTGAGGGCTATTTGGCAATAATTCGATCAACTTTTCCGTATACATTTTCGCTTCGTATCTTTTTATTATTATTATTTTTTATTTACGTATCCGCAGGAGCCTTCACAACAAAATCACGTTTTCAATATGGCTGCTGTAGGAGATATTGAGTGTAGCAATCGATTGTTGCCCGAATATCGATAGCATAGTAGACCATGCTATTCACTGGAATTAAGAGAAAGTTGAGCTGAGCTCAACTCCAGGCTACGCCGCTATACGTCGTTTTGAACCTACATATGCTATTCTCAAGGTCCCATCTCAGGCATTACACCGAGTCTAGCCAAGTTACGCCGAGTCAAGTTGTTGTGAACGAGGCTTTAGATTACTTGAAATATACAGAGCACGCAGGTTTCAGGGTGACACGGAGATTATTAAATGTTTTAATCTTGCTCAATACCACTTGAATCGATGGAAGAGAGAAAATAAGAGAGAATAGACTGCAGAACTGATTAATTAAAACAAATCCTTCCCACACACCATTTCTGACGAAAACTAATAGATAGTGAGACTCTTAGGCACTCCATTTACCTTATTCATGAATTAATATCTCGTAGTTTCTTTTCGCCCTTTCCCTCATCCATTTCCTTTTCCGTATTCCTTCAATTCTTCAAGGGTAGAAAACCCCCTGCCACATGCCCATGAGGCAGCTCGTCGGATAGTTTGTAGATAAAGCTCTCCTCGCAGAAATACATATCCTTTGCCTTCTAAAAATTTCTCCTTCCGCGCATAATTTTAACTAGCGCGTACGAAATATTTATATCTGCAAACTAATAAATATTATTTCATGAAAAGTGCATTTTGATGAACATACTGTAGCTTAATTGAAATAAGTGCTTAGCTTGGTATTTCCAGAATACACCTAACCCCTCTTCAAGTAGTCGACAGAAAAAAGCATTAAAATTTCTCAGACCCTCACATAAAACTATATCAAAATGTTAAAATTTAATACAATTTCAAATAATTGAGGAAGAGACGACCGTAAAACACGAAATTCACCTTCGATTTTGCCATTGATCGGACTGAAATTGCGGAAAGTTATTCGGTTGCAGTTTCGTTCGGAGTGGTTTTTGCGATCAATGAAATGAGTATTTCAGTAATACACATTTCAGAAATAAGTGCGTTTTTAATGAAACGAGTAAATCAGGCCGGTGAATCCAAATATCCAAAGAACATAAAACTTTAGCTTTTTATGCAGCCGAAACGCTGATAAATTAAGATAACGGGATAAGTTACCAGGAAATATTTTGGTTAATTTCTTGCACTGATAACACTGGGTTTATTTTAATATTCTTCGATTTTTCGACTGCACTCAATTATTTCTCAAGCACTGCCTTAACTTATTCCAAGCCTTTAAAGTTCATTAAGTGAATAATTTTTTTTTTATTGTTTCAGGCTTGACTTCGTGGAAGTGATAGATATCCATTTTTAATAAAAAACTTTGTACTTTTCCACACTTTATTTCACAACTGCGACCGGTTTCACCATAATATGGCATCTTCTGGCCAGAAGATGCCATATTATGGTGAAACCGGTCGCAGTTGTGAAATAAAGTGTGGAAAAGTACAAAGTTTTTTATTAAAAATGGATTCATTAAGTGAGTTTAGAGCCCCTTTGAAGCCAACCATTTCGCCTGGTATTTTCATAGTTTCATGGAAACGTGAGCCAACTCTTTATCTCAAGCTTAGGGAAGTTTCAGTCATTATAAATTACGCCCACGTTTTTATCCCCCCCATCTAAACGCCGCATTATTTGATCTAATTTCCTCTGAACTGCGTTCTTCAAAATGAATTTGGTTTCTTGACAGCATCTTTAATCTACCTCTTGGGCTTTCAAGCACCATCCCTCCAGATTAATTTCCATAGAATCCGTCCCCGCAATGGATTCCATATAACTCTTCGAAAGAATGCACCACACTCCCCCTACGGTGACATTAAATCTCCTTCAATGCCGGCGGTTAACAAATAATTTATGCCCCCGCATACAAATGATGTAATTATAAATGGAACTCAATAGTCCTTCTCCTCCATTGGTACAGACTCCATCCCATTCGATTCGGGGATTCATTTCGTAAATCACGGCGGGACGGTCAAGTTTTATAAGAGCAGCAACTGCTTTTGTAATTCCATGCCGTCCGTCATTTCGTCGGCCTCTCCATCAAACCCTCGTCGCGGAAGATCCGGCCCTCGGGGGCCGCGTCCCCGACGGCTGCCCCCACGCAGTGCCCGCATGCCTTATGGCCAGGCCCCTCAAGAAGTCATCCGAGCAACGATCCGCTGTACCACGGGGCCGGTAGGAGGGTGAACCACAACCGTTGATTTAACAAGAGAATAATATCCAAGCGGCACTATAGAGCAAGTGGGCAGGTAGGTATAGTCTCCTTTTTTTAAAAGAGTACAGAGACGTCACGCGAGTGAACCAAGCTGAGTTGTTCGATTGTCTTGACTATGTCTACACAATCTCCTTCTCTTTATTTCGCACTTTTCCATGGAATAATGAATGCGGGACTGCACGGGACGGGGTTAGGACTGCAAACTTTTGAAAACGAAGAGATGATGAGCAATCATTTGTTTCACTCCCTGCTGATAGCAAAATAAATTTGGAATCGGGACTTAAACCTTTCACCCATGTGGACTCATAAAAACATTGAGAGAACTCCAAATGACCACTCTTCGATTCCACGAAATACAATTTTTATTGCTTTAGCTAGTTTCTCTACACTGAAGTATCTTCAAGAAATTGAGTTTCCTGAAGATGCTACGGTGCAGTGAAGCAAGTTGAAGCGTCAAACAATTATATTTGTTGGAATCACTAAGTGGACATTTGAAGCTTTGTCAATTCCACTATGAAACTCCCCCAAGTCTCGGCCTCAACCATTACTCATGGACTCATTTCCATTCTCCATTCCACTCATGAGATAGAAAAGGAAAAGAGAAGATAGGAAAGGGAAAGTCCCATCATCATTTCGAAAACATTCTCATTTTAATAGTTTTTCTCCTAGTCTAAAACTTTATCTTTGTCTGACAAAATAATTGGCACATTTACAAGCCACAACCATCCCAAAATCCTTTTAAAATATTGACACATGTTTCCACTTAATTGCACGAGAAATTCGACGATTACCACTAACATTAAAACCACCTTAACTGAGAGAATTAAATGTCTACCTCTACTTCATTCCATTCTATTTACTTAAATGGTAACTTTACTTTGATCGCTTGGTGATTTTACTCAAGTGTAAGTCATTTTACGGCATTCCTATAGTAAGTTTGATTTTCTAGTCTATTTTTAGTAAATGTGGCTTTTTCCATATCAAGTGAAACATGCCGCTGTTCTGGACCTTGATCGAAGTCAATATTTTTAAAGAAGAGAATCTGAAATGCGAATTTGCGTTTGGATGATAAGTAAAAGCATCTTTAGCAGGCAATAAAACCCAAATGCCCAATAAAACCCAAAAACCCAAAACCTCTCGGCTCAAGTAAAGCACTGAGGCCTTATCGCTCCCCTTTCAGAAATTTTAACTGGAAAGGCATTAATACACTTTTGTTTGGGTCTATTTTCGATGATGAATTGCATTTCCGCACATACAGTGCACTTACTTGCACTTGCATGCCATGGCTTTACTATTTATTATGCTCATGGGTGTGTCATCGTCATGAGAACAATGTAAGTCTCATAACTTAAAACCGTACATGGGAGCACGATGCTAGAATTTACTCATCGAATCTCAAAACTAAATCGAGCGGCAAAATCATCATCAACAGCCAACAACAATATAAAGATATCCAAGAATATTTCGTGTTGATAGATGCTAGTTTAAGTAGCTATATTAAATTAAGGAGGAGAAGTTGTGACTTCACAATATATATCAGAAACAATTATTTTTTTCGACGGTTATTTTTCTGTTAACTCTGTCCTTGTACGTCCCCTTCAAGCCATTATTTCATTCAATTCATAATATCTCCTGGTATCTCATGTCTTCATCTTATTCTCTCCATTTCTCTCTGTAGCTCTTTTTATCCACCACTCTCGATGACTGTCCCGTATTTAAATTTACAACGCCCTCCCCAAGCCTTAGGTGTCTTCGCACCATGCTGTGAGACATGACTTGCGGCAGAATCTTTATTTCCTCCCTCCCCCTCCTTCCCCCCGATCTTCAAGGGAACTCATAGACCCCTTCGTGACGTATAGCCCGTGATATTATTCACGTGTCTCTGCATATCTTTTCTTTTGTCGTGAGCCTGATTTTCAACTGAGATTAATTTCATCTTCGAATGTGGTTTCAGTCTTAAGGGATTACTATCAGTGCCTTTAGTCTCAAAATAGTTGATTGAGGCCTAGTAAAAGAGTGTGCTGGATTTTCCAAGTGCAAAGAGTAGTAAGTGAATCTTTGGAGTGTCCAGAGAGATCATTCCTCAAGTAGATTCCTAACTAATAAGATTAAAATCTAAAAGTACTTCTCGATACGACCATATGTCTGAGGTGCATTTACTTGACAAAGGTTGTAATAATGGTTGTTTGGTACAAATTACTATGCCCAAAACTATGCCTCTCACTCTCCTATTGTCCTAATTGTGAGATATGGAAAAAAATTCAGGGACATAGACATCCATGTTCTGCGTCACTTCCTATATTAAAAAAATATTTGACCTCAACACCTTTGGTTTTCTAAAAAATACACCAAGCCAAACCACTGTTTCTTAATTCTATATTTTATTGTTTCATACATTTATTTTTGTGTTGAATATGAATTTATATTCAGTAACTATTTTCCTGACTGTGTTTTTATTTTTTCTACTGTGTAATTATATTTATTTATTCGAACTTACTGAAATGGTTTGTTTGTGCATGCATCTCTTCACCTTAATATTGGTTTTTTTCAACTGTTTACTTAATACTACATGTTGGCACTTGATTGTTACTCCAATCTTTCGGAGAACATTTCAACAATTCACGTTTGTTACGCTTGATTTAATGGATATAATTCTGAATCTTCGTGTATTGACATATCTTGCCTAATGGCCAACCGCCCGTTGAATAAACATTATGGTCTATTCTATCTACTCTCTCCCCAATACGTCGTAAACTACAGCCATTCAACTCCACGCTTTACATCGAAATCGTCACGATTTTTCTTTGCGTCCTCCCTATAGTTTTTTTGCCACCACTTCCTTTTTTTAGCCCTCTTGCCCTGTAATTTAATTTTGTCATCTACTTTTGAAGTCTCTTCACTGTTGAGGTTTATTATTTCATCGGAAATTCCGCAAGCTGATTTTGTAATACGTCTAACAAAAACAGCTGCTAATTTTATAACTGCAGCTGGCAGAAGAAATGAGGAAACTCATTTGTAAAAGTCGTAAGAATTAATAAAAAATTAATTTATTAATTGCCTCTATTTCTTATTTTAAGTGTACTCCGTAGAGAAAACTATGAAGACATTTAACTCTAATATTATGGCGAAAAAAATGTTTATTGAAATAATCAAAAAGTAAAATTAGCGTTATAGATGGACAGTAAATACTAGTGCAAGTCTGAAAATTTTTCAGCCTGAGGATTAGAATCACAAGTGACGTTATTAGCAAGAATAGCAATAGCAAGCAAACTGGCCAAAGCAAATAAGACAATGTATCAGAATATGTGACTGTAAACAACTAGGAACGCTAGTTTTTTAGAATGGAAGCACTACATTAGAAATACGCATGAAGTATGTTATTATACGTCAGTTAGACTTTGATGATGACAGAAGCAGCACAAAAAATAGTGGAAGGAATGCAAATGTGAAAAAACATAAATGAACATCAAATTGGCGGACAGACTACAATGGAGAAGTCCCACTAAGAGCTTAGGAGAAAATATACATAGCGCAGCAGCTATGTAGAAGAGAAATTTGTAGGGCACATTCTGAGGCATAACGGCATCATTAAAACGTAAGTGGAAGAAACAGCGTATGGTAATCATTACCGAGGAAGACAAATAATGGAATAAATGAGGCATATAATCAATATTATGAAAGTGAGGAGTAATTACAAAAGTAATCGTTTAGCAAAAAGAAGAATGGAGTGGAGTGCTGCATTAAAACAATCCTCGGATTGATCACTGCTGATGATAACTATAAGAGGGATAAGTTATATAGATATAAGGATGAAGCTATACGTAAGAGACCATTCACAGACGATCCTAGAGAGACTAGTACTGTAAACCAAAACGTTACTTCAAATGAAAAACTAATAGACTCTTAAAAATAATCGTCCGTGTCCGCTAAAGTAACATTCATAGATAAATCAAGTTACAATGAATAGATAATTAGTGATAAATCTTTCAAAGTCCGAACGGCCGACTGCACTGGCGAAATATGTAGGACCGATGAGCCTCTACCAAATTGCGTGCGCGCTCGATAGAATGAGAAAAATGGCAAATTATTAAATGTAAAAAATTATGTAGCTTAATTTCTTTGTTAAATATTAATGTAAAATGTGTACTTCCTCGCAGTTTATAGAATGAAGCAGTCTGGTTCTTAGGTTTAAAAAAATAGAACTAACTGATGGCAGGAGTGGGTTGGTAGCCACCAAAGACTATCAAGCTCATTTACATACCATCACGCAGCCCTAAAGAAGTGAGGGAATAGTGGAAAGGAAATTAAAGTTTGAAATGAGGTTGGTGAATAGTGAATGTTTGTACCTACCAGTACGGCAAGGTATATATCTATTTTTATCGCTTCTATCAGTTCTAGTAATTTAGTGTAGGGTTAAGTTGATACCCTCACAGTGTCGTACTGACATTCAAGTGATCTGAAGTTTTCAAGAACTCTAGGCCAATGCCGTGAAATTTGCTAGGCTTCTTCATAAGTTTCTGATCACGTGAGTCACAGAGTGACGCGGAGGATATCATTTTGACTCCTCACTTCATCTCTTAAACTGTCAGAAGCCACAAAATATGATAGATACACAGTCAAGCAGTGTTATATGGTTACAAAAACTCCCTCTTCTCGTGTACCGTCAATGAGTGAAAAAAAAAAACGAGACACAAGGTTCGTCAAAATCCATTGTCTTTTCCCGCTTCCTGTTCCCTCTTTTCCCTATTACCCTACCTTATTTGAGGTACCCCATGCCGCACACCCTAGCTGCGGCTCGCACAGCGTTGCGTAGATGTAACCGATGAGCATCCGAATAGTATTGCAGCCGTGACGTCATCATCAATTCTCAGTCATATTGCCCCTTCAAATGATTTTGCGGAATAAAAGTCTAATGGAAACGTTTTCATATCATGCTAATAAATATGGCGTGAGGGAAATTTTCAGACCCATCCGTGAAAGCGTATGATTTTCAGTTGGCTTTCAGCTGAAGCACCCATCACAAATTTTCCACGAATATGTGAAATTCACAATGGTAACACCATTTGCCTGGACCAGGATGCGAAGACAAATCCTATGGATACGCGCCGAAAAAGTTACCCTATGAAGCTATTCGGGCGTCCATCATTTCCACCTTAGATTTCATGGAACCTTTGATGGAGACTCAGCGAGCATAGATAAGTGAATTACGCAAAAGCATAATTTTTATGTCTGACCTTCCCAGTAATTTACTTAATATCTATGAAAATTTGAGGCTGAACTAATTTGTTTATTTCTCACCGCACGCTGAAATCTTCTTCGCAACCAAAAGTTTTTTTGTGATTTTGCAGAAAGAATTGCGATGGGTAAAAACTGTATTTTTTTAATAATTGAGAAAAATACAAACTGCTTGCATTTCTTGCATACTATAACTTTCATTTCTGACGCGATCTGTCGGTCAGAATATTTAGATTTTTTTGCCTCGCTGAAGCGCATAGCTGGACTCTATTCCATGGAAAACAGCATCTTTTTTTTAAGAAAAAAAACTTTCAAAATTATGGCCACTAGTGGCTAATATTTTGATATAATTAAAAATGGGATATCTTTCTTTATAATGTGAACAATGTTCATTGAATTTCATGCGTAGTGATATTTTGCTTAAACTACCCAAAAGAAACTGTATGCTCCCATGAGGCACCATGAATGAAATGGGATGAAGTTCTCGCCTTCGTGCGCATTGCGCCGCTGTCCACGAGGTTAAAACCTCTTTTTAAACATATGGGAGTTTGCCTCTGACGAATATCAAAGCATTGCAAAACAACAGAGTACCAGTTCAGGCGAATGATGTGTTTTCGCTGAGGAATTCGCACATTTGTGTGTTACTTCTCAGCGGGTGACACTGCTAAAGTTATAGACCATGGAAAACCAATGGTTGGTGGCAGAAACGACATTACGTATCCAAAAGAGGTGTGATATCTATAAGTCAAAGCACTCGTTAAATGTGCATTTTGGAAAAACCCGATGAATTAATTGGATTCATAAATAGTCTCATAACTTATTTGGCTGGATGGAATGGAGTTTAATATTTATGACTTCCACAAGTAACAACATACAGTTGCGCAATCAACCACTTGTAGGATCAATAAATTGATAAATGAGTAATTATGTGAAGAATGATGAGTTTATTTACTCATGCAGGATATAAGTAATGGGCATAAGTTATTTGATACATACGATAAAAAAAAAAATATATATATATATATATATATATATATATATATATATTATGCAGTGGTAAGGGAGTCAAACTAACTTTCCAAAGGCATAACTGTTGGATAAAAAGTTACGAAAGTGATAGTTCTTGCCACCTGAAATTAGTAATGTGGTTCATAAGTTTATGGGTCTCATAGCTATCGATCTCATCTCTAAATGATTTTGTACTTCGTATATTCCAAACATTTTTCATTAAAAAGTGTGAAATACACAAAGTGCAAATTCCTTTAGTGACGTGTTCCAATTCCTTAATTTTAAGCTTGAAACCTTCGCTTTTCTCGATGCTATTGCTAAGTGTTAGTGCAACTGGCCGTTTATCATTCAAAGCTGAATCTCAAAAACGCACAGACTTGCTTTGGAGTATTTTCTAAATATATATGTTCTGAGGATGTCTCCGTCGATGTCCGCCATATTTACTCGGGACGCTCCAACTTCGGGCAGCCAAGATTCTGAAAAGCGTTTCCTTTGCAGGCCTTGATAAACAGCTACCTTCAAACGTCAATGCATGAAGTTTTAAGTTGAGCTTTAGCGAACTTCCCTTTGGCGACTGAATTACACGCTTGAAGTCTCACTTTGACACTGCAGTAATCGTCGATTCTCGCCTTAGATTGCTTGCAACGAACTGCAGTTAACGTACAACGAAGTGATTCAAATTTGTCATGAAAAAATCATTTGAATGACCGGGATACGAACTCGGATCTCCCAATTGCCGGTCAGGTGTGTTAGCCAGTTACATCACCAAGCCAAATTGGAAAATAATCAATTGCAGTTAAATTTTATGTTTGATGCTTTAAGCAACCGTGGCCTATGAATTATTATCTGTTCAAAGAATTATACGGAAAATATTCCAAAGTTGAATAACAATGGGAACGTAAAAGGCCTAAAAGAAACCTAACAATTTCAGTTGTTTCAGAAAATCAAGAGGAAAGACCATGTTGAAGATATACTTGAAGGAACCTTTGTATGACGCTTGGTGCTTGAAGCTGGCGACCAATCTTGAACTAGGCATGGAATTAGACTTTCAGATATGAACACTTTTTATCCTCCAATCCTCTCCCTCCCCTCCATCCCTTCTGACTACCCCTTCCACTAGATTAACTCATTCATTGGTGTAGCGTTCTGCGCTTTCGTCTGCCACCAGCTTTTGCGAGAGCTGTAGCTCAGCTCCGTAACATATCTAACGGCGACGAATATTGTGACGCCACTTAAAGCCGGTCAACTAAGATATTATTTTCAGCTTCTCCGTCGTGTATCCCGCGTGAATGTGGCAAGGGATGGGAGGCGGGGGATCCGCCCCGGGCGATACCTCCCCTACCTCCGGGGGACCTCCGATGGGGGGCATCGGACGGCGACGGGCAGGGGGTATTGGACGACGGCGCTCGTATGGGAAATACAGATTTGAAATATGGCAGAAGGGCACGCAGCCACAATTTACCGCGGCGTCGCCGGTGTACGAGGGACCGCGTTGAGACGCATTTAGCCTTCCACCCTCCCACCTCTCTTCCACTCCTGTCCCCTTCCTCCCCACTCCCCTCCTACGACCTCTCCCCTCTCCTCTAGTCATCCCAAATATCCTTCTCTATCTCCATTCCCACCTCCCCCATCTGGGTCGCTGGCCGGGAATCCTTTACGCCGCAGCCGTCCTTGGAATGGCCCTCAGTGGTCAGTATACGTATCCACGCACACCGATCCCTTAAGGGTTAAACCCTTTATTCATCCGTCTCCGATAGCCTGTATACTTCACCATAAAATTGTAACTTCAGGTAGTTTGAGCGAGATTTTACTTCTGTCATTATATAGAACTTATTCGAGCTTTACTTTGGGGATCGGGTAAGTGAGGTGACTAAATTAATGGCTTCCTGTTTTAAAGGTCCGGGTTTGAATCCAGGCTGTGGCGGAGATTTTCAGTGGAATCCCGATCTGTAATTGAGTTATGTGTGGAGAGCGCTGAAAGTGTATTTGGGGCCTTTCAAGTACAGCGTAAGACGTAGGGGGGTTGAACTTTTCTTACGTTGTATTACGTGGGGGTTCGAGACAAACTTATGCAAGATCTCAGTCAATTCTGAGATGGTATTTTAATCACAATTCTTTGCTTTTTCAAACAAAAATCTTACTTCGTAGGAATACCGCCGCGGTAGTACGTCTCTCCTCATTCTGAACTCTAGAAAAGCGTACGATCAACTATTTGCGTTCATTAGTTTGGAGATATCGTATTTTTAAAGATCACGTGTTTTGCGAGTCGCGCCTACTGTGGATCGCGAAATCTCGAGAACTGTTTTCGATATCAGGAAAATAAATTCGTATTTATAAGTCTGTCTATAGGGCATATGATTTGAAAAAAAGTTAAACAAAAACCGGAGGGTGTGTGGTCATTTTTTTCACCCTTGAACATGGAAGTGCCCATATATTGTATATATTATATATTTGCATGGCTCCACAACTTATGTTAAAATGGGGAGGGAAGGAGTTTCATGAAGTATTACGCCGTCTAACATGGTGATAGGTGGGTAAAAGTGGCCAAAATCGCACTACGTAGTACTTGAAAGTCACCTTAGGGATCCGTCTATCGGATGAGATGTCAGACTGTGGACTTCTGGCGCCTTTCCTTAAGGTGGTTGGAGGGATATTTGTTTATCAACAGATTTGCGTGAAACTTTGCATTCGTGTCCTTAATAGTAATATCTATAGATAAAAGTGAAAAGCTCTGCATGTAACCGATTTGGTTTCTTGGCAATTCAATGCTATTTTAACACGTAGCCTTATACGGCAAATGACATATATTTTGAAATAAATCGATTACATATGCTCAATTTTTTTCCTCAAAGCGAATTAATACTTTTCATATTATTATGATGGTATACCTTGCTAAGGTTAAATATGTGATCGTATAATAGGATCGTTTCTACAAGGTAAATAAACGAGGAACTATTGCCAAGCGTTCTCGCTTACCTACTGACTGCATTAATGTGTAAAAAATATAATACTACTATTTCTACTCTACCACTTGTTAATTGACTACCCCTTGAAATTAACTTAATGTGCAATATAACTTGCATGCTATAATGCGGAGTCGAAATTAAATCTTCTATTGGGGTACGTGAGGAACGAGACTGAAGCCATATCAGAAATGAAAGAACATGGATCCCCAATACCGTAATCTTTGAGTGGAACATGGGAGTGATGAGACAAATGTAAAAAGGTTTTCTCACAAAATAGGAATTTAAACATTTTGTTTTAATCATATTTTATGTGAATTTAAATATTCCCATCAAAATTTCTATACTAAGCAAGACTTTTAAAATGCAGGTAATACACTGAATATGTGTAATTATAGCATAAATGAAAGTATCTACCGTTTCTTTGAGTTACATATCCATACGCTTATTACACGACGAAAGTAGTGGGAAAAACTTAAATTAATAATCTTTCATTGCAAAAGTTCCCCTTTTAATGTGATGCCACATAGGATAAGTTTCGATTTAACTAATTTATAACTTTCAATATAACCTGGAGAGGATTTTTTATTAACTACATTTTTAGAAATTGGAACTTGCCACATCTGAAGCGTCTAATTTCAACTCACATGCAGGGTGTGGCCACTGTGTTTTTAAATTTTGAATTCCAATAAATTTTTCGCGCAACTGAGTGGATCAAAACAAATGAGAACTCTGACATTTCCCCTCAATTAATACACCAAACACTCCTTTCACTGGTGCATTTTAATGTCTTAACTCTTCGATATCACAAGGTGATGAGCAAATAAGTTTATCGAAGAATATATTTTGAATAATGTCTTTTCTGGCAAAAGGAACTTGCCACAGATCCATTTCCATTAAGCTCACACATTATTATTATTATCATTACGGTAATCTACTTGCTAAGGTAGGTTTGATAGAGGTAGAGTAAAAAACTTCTAGGTTTTTCACGCGAAGACACCTACCTTCTTACATGATTTCTGTCCTCATCTCAGCATACGTCCTACCTCTCTTTATCCCATCCATAAACCTATTCTCTTTCTTCTCCTTCCCCGCTTACCCAAAATCCTTCCATTTCAGCTTTCAGTACCCCTTCGCCAGAGGGGATACTCAGGACTGCTATGCTACGCCATTACCTACTCTAATGAACAACTCTGCCTCATCCAATTCTCCTCCAAAAATTTCCTCTACCCACCCATCATAACAAATACTTTTTCGTTTGTCTTCCCTTCCGTCTACCACACCTTCGTGCTTCTCAAATAACATCTTAAAGGCATGATGCCTATTCTCGTCCTCTTTTTCTCGGAGTCCACATTTTTGTAACAGGCAACGCCACACTCCATATTTAACTCTCCGCTGGCCTCTTATTTATATTCATACCTAAGATCTCCGTCAGCAATTCTCTCCTACTTGAGTGGTTCAAGAATATTTTTCGACTTACATGAAAAGTTATTAAAATGTGCACTAAATAACTCACGATAACTGCTCCAGCTTAAGAAAAATTAAAATCCGATTGAAACTCGGTCTCAAGGTATATTCATTGGGAGTGGTTATAAAAGTGCATTTTTATTTACGCCAGGCAAGTCTCAGTGGCTGATAAATACTTTCAGCGGCGTCAGCTCACCGTGAAGTTGACCATGAACTTGAGGCGCTTTCGGCATAATTGTTCCTTCAATAAGAAACTTCAAAGAATGTACCTACAGGAAGTGTACAAAACTCTTAGGAGGGCTGAGCTGGAAGCTATTAGAGGCCTGAGCGTTTCAAGCGAAGTTAAGGTAATCAGAAAATATCGCATTCCACGAGTTTTAGGTTGGCATGGCGGATATTATGTTATTATTTATTCATTTACAGGTAAAACTGCAAATAGGCATCTGCCGGGTGGTAATGAAAATTTTTTAATTAACTTCAAATCGTCTTTATTCAACAGATTTGATGTCGTGGTGTTAGTTATAATGGTAGAATTTAAATTGATCAATAAATCGTAAGAGTCTTCATGCAAAACCAACAAGTACCTGGGTGAAATTTTGTCTGTCTCGAGTCCCAATACGTATGTACAGAACGAAAAGCTCATCATGATTTTTTTTCAAAATGTTTGTAAATAAAAAAATGTTAAACTATTCAAAATAAATATCAAACTATTCATAGTATAAGAATAGTCTATAGTTACAGATTTTAAAGTATCTGGCTAATGTTTGTGGAAATGTGTAACAGGCTGCATTATAACAGAAAGACTTTGTAAAAATTTTTAAAATTAAGGATTAAAAAAAATAAAGGATTTAATAGCCTATTTGGAACTGGATACAAAATAATAGCGTTGAAATTAGACAAGAATTTTGTTGGAAAAAACCGCATTTAGTAGTGATGTGAACTGTAACTACAGACTGCACTTGCACTTTGTAAAAATATCCTCACCAATTTTTATTCTTCCAACCTAGGTTTCGGCCTTGATAATGGCAATTTTTGCCGAAACCTAGTTAGTTAGAATAAAAATTGGTGAGGATATTTTTACAAAGTGCAAGTGCAGTCTGTAGTTACAGTTCACATCACTACTAAATGCGGTTTTTTTCAACAAAATTCTTGTCTAATTTCAACGCTATTATTTTGTATCCAGTTCCAAATAGGCTATTAAATCCTGCGGTTTCTTGATTCCGACAAATAATAGTTTCGTGCAAGGAATATACTTATTTGGATTTGCCAAGAACTCGAAAAGAGTATCCTTATTCCAAGCAATGCTTTTGCTTTTTTTGGCGCCTGTGTAGACGAAACCTGGAACTTGGCCTGTCTTCCGGCTGAACAGTCCGTTCAAATTTAGCCCAGTTTTATGCTCGCCACCCTTCTCTTCTTCTTGGCTTAGTTGTGTGACACTGCGCGCAACGCACTAAAACCTTTCCTTTTTTGGGATCTCTAGCTGGAACACTCATTTCCATCTGTGTTGACCGCACGGTAGGAAATATATTACGATATCTACAGGGCAGTTGAAAGTGACAAAATACGAAAGATTCACCATTCAACGGATAGTTTTAAGAATCCTTTCTTCCCACGCTTCACTCACGGCTACAATAAGTATCGATCAAGATACCACTTCTGCAGAAACACGCCTCGCTAACCATCCCTATCCTCCCAAAATTTCCATACCCTCCTTTTTATGGCACCCCTTTCCATATGCTCTAGTAGTGACTCGCGGGAAAGTGTGGATGTATACAGATGATTTATTTTACAGAGAAAATATCTGACAATTAATCAATAATATGTTACCGACATACTCAAGCAATAGAGAATTAGTTCTTTCGAAGCTTTTCTTTCTCTATAGGTATTAAAAAGAGAAGTCAGTTCTTGTATGCATTATTATTCGCAGCTATGCACTGAGCCATGCCATAACAAGTAGGTCTTGAATTTCCGATTAGCCAGTTCAATGGTTAACTTGATATAATAATCGGTTAATTATGCATTTCAGATTCGGTTCAACAGAAAATCAGCATTCTGTTGACTAACTGGTTAACTGTGCTAGTCCATTACCCAATAAAGTACTTAATTCTGTTATCATACTTTATGCCCCCATACACACGTACTTTTAACTCAAGTTAATCACTCTATTCTTTTTAGAAGTAGATAACCATTTTTTCTATATTCCACTTCTCTTTTTATAATTTTAATCCCGTACAGTGTTTACATTTAATTGGACGAGAGCCATTGATATACTATTTAGTAATTGATGCATTGGTTAGCCGTCCGGTTTAGTTGAACTGTTAAGTTATTGGTGCGGTAAATTGGCTATCTTGTAGGTACGATCTCCGGGTACGAGCCCCGGAAAAGGGCAGAGATTTTTCAGTTTTTCCTTCTTTTTCAGATAATCCATCCCCTGCCGTCTTATGTACCCACTCATTCATATTTTATATAAACGAGATTAACTCTAGAGTAAGTAGCAAAATTAGTATGTATGTAGACGATTCAGTCATCTACTGAAAAATTGCCACAAATGCTGGCCTTTTGGTTCTTTCTTTGGACCTTAGCAATGTTGGCTCATGGTGTCTTGAGTGGGGGCTCGAATTTAACCTTAGCAAATTCAACTCCAAGAAATTAAACTATTAAAAATACTTATTTCACCTAACAAATTTAAAGTAGGAGGCACCGCTATATTAGATGAACAAAGAAGGAATCATCATAAAGTTGTTCTAGGCATTAAATTAATGAAAGCCTTATTTAATAACAATCTACGACTAACAACACGTTCATAAGAAATATTGGCTAAGCAAAATATTCCAGAAGAACAAATAAAGAAGTCAGATGAATTCAATTGCCTCGGAATCACCGTAACTTCTCGTCTTGTGACACCTTGTAACAGCTTATTAATTACTTGAAAATTTCAATCAGGCGTGTTTCAGTGCGACACGGAGGATATTATTTTGACCACGTGCTTTATCAATAAAACCTATAGAGGAAAAACTTGTAAAGGAAAAAGGAGGTGAACAAACTTAATTATATACAGAGCACTTACTTCACCTTGATAGCGCAATTGAACGCAGCCCTCGGTCTCCTCCACAACTTACTAGCCAGCTAACACTCAGCACGGCCGTGCACCTCCCTGTCAACGTTTTTTCAATCCATACCGATCCCATCCAAAGACGCTCCCGAAGGATTTCATGAGGAGCGCTCCCATATACGGTGTGAGCAAGACGTTTGGAGGGTGTCATCATGAGCAGCCACCAGCCCGTATATTGTCTTTCTACAGCTCTCCACTCAATTCTCGTATCCGCTAGTCGAAGTACTAATTACCTCATTAGTCCTCAATTTGACTCATACCTTTGTACACCGTATTAAAACAATCAATGAGTGTGTGGAAGCGTTCAGTGAGACATCTTTCATGAGATATATTGTCCCCGTAGTTTAACAAACCATCCAAATAATCGGGGATTGATTGTGCGTATTCGGAATTGTATTAAAAAAAACCTCCCGTCAGAGCTCAATTCCCCCTGCAATTAAGGAAGGGGTCCCACCATTGAGAATAACTTTATTTAGATAATTTATTAGAGTTTGGATCCACAGCTTGCGGATCCTTACAATGAGGTTAGAGGGAAGTAATGCAGAGCCATAGGTGGTTTTAAACAAGTTAATAGCGGTCATTTTACAGCCGCGGTACGCTGGAGGCGAAAGGCTGAAGAATGAGGCCGGGATCAATACCATATCAATCCATACCAATACCATACCAATCCATACCAATACCATACCAATCAATACCATTGAAAGAGTTAAGCCATACTGGCTTAACTCTTTCAATGGTATTGATAGGCACAGCATATTGTACCTATAAGGATTTGATTTACCGATGTCTTCAGACACAGTGAGTACATTAATTTTAAGCTATAGATGCCGGTACTTTGTTCTTTGTTAATAGTCATAAAAGTAAAATATTTCCTAATGCGTTGCCTTATCCAATGTAACTATGGAAAGAAAAAAGATGGACGAAAGAAATAAAAATCTATAGCGCGCAAGTAATCAAGTTTAATACAGTTATAACAAATAAATTACTTATTTGAGCATTCGTTTGGTTCTGATCTTAAGCATGAAGGATTATTTAATATTACCTAGCAATAATCACTAAGACATCTCCTGCTTCAATTCACATTTTGCATTGAACACATAGCGTACACTATAGTGTACACTGGGTCTCGAGGGTTAAATAAATTAAATAATACTTTATACATGTGTATAGTAACGTTCCCTCTATTTTCATATATAATGCGTGCGTATATCATTTTTGCGCTGGAAGAAAGTAATTCAGGATTAAAATGTTTAAAGCTGGAAATAGATATTACTATTCATAAGTAAGACCTCAACTGCAGACTGCAGAAAGCATTTGGGACACATTCGAGAAATGGGAAAATTAAAGGATTGAGTGAGTAAGTTGAAATATGGTCCGCCAGGTTTTGAAAATACAAAATGAATCAAGAGGAAAAAATCAAGTGTTGTTAGTGATCGTATCACATAGGGCGGGTATCCCTCCAAACGCCGAAAGAGAACGCAAGATTAATACTTCTAATGGAAAGGCACAGGAGGCATAAGTTTGATCCTGAAGCTGACAGGATCACTCGGCTCTCTCACATGTGATGGGAGATTTCAATGCACGTAAATAATAACGGTGAAAACATACACTGGAGTTTATATATTTAAACACTTCCGATTCCCACAATAATTCAAGACCACAAAAGATCAATGACTAAGCACCCAACCAGTTAACAGGGCAACTTAGTTACGTTTATGTTCTTCACAATTTCATTTATAATTGTGGTAATAATGACTGAAACATTAAATGTCGCAGCCATACGCTCCTGTGCCACCTGTGCTAGAAAGAACTAAATGGAAACATTGAAGACTGAAACGGATATCTCTTTTGTCGGCAGAAGGTTTTAAGGAGAACGAAGACAGAGAGGATAAGCTGGAGTGGGTGCAACGATTCGATTTCGTGGGGAGAATTATGAACGAATATGAGCCAAGTACAGAGGTTATAGGCGTTGGCAAAAGAGCGTAAATTTTCACAGGAGAACAAATATCAAAACCCACGGGTAAAGACATTAAGGAAGGGTTTTTGATGGTTCAAGTGTTGAGCGAAGCAAGATATGGCAAACTTGGGAAGCTGGGTAGCGTGGACAGGTATAAAAGGGTGGCACTTAGGCAGTAGGAAAGGGTAGAGAAACTACAGAGGGGATGACAAATGAAGTTTTCTGTAGAAAATGGCTAATAAAATCTGTTATAATTCCTTGGATCTTAGTCATAATTATATGCACAACAATGTTAATTCTAGAGCTGTACAATACCTTGCGCCTTGACCAGTGATGGAAGGGGTGCTTTAATTAGAACAAAACCAATTGATCGTTTTGTTAGTATAAATATGGTGGATTAATTACAAAACTGTGAGCTTTGCAGACCAAGTCTCTTTACAAATACTTTTATTTATTCCATCAATACTTTTTTAACCACTTTAATTTCCATTTTTCCGGTTAAAATATTTTTTAACACTTTGGGTGCTGGGTGTATTTTGCAAGGTCTATCCCTCAGTGCTGGCTATTTTTTGCACTTTTTATATCGATGTTATGAAAAAACTATTTAAGGTACACAGGAATTATTAACATTATTTTAAAGATAACATATTTATCTTTTAAATGATATATATTTTTTTCACATTACATTATGCACAAAGGAACAGCTTGCGTTTAAAAAAAGCAATATTTTGAATTTTCAAAAAGTTGAAAATTTATTCTTTTTGCTAAATATATTTTGAAAGTAATAAAATTACATATTTTGCATTTGAACGGGTTTGTAAACATGAAATAAATAATAAAATGGAATGTAGAGACAATCAATGCAAATGTACTCCAAGTAAAATAAAGTAAAAAAGTATAAATACAGTCATTTTGAGAAGTTCTTCCTCGTGTGAAAAAGCTTGAAACATGGTTCTAAGCAAAGACCAATTCTACAGGCATTACATTGATAGGACGTGCATTTTCTAGCTGCTTTCCCAGTAATTTTTCGTCCTTTTTCAGAGCACACCTTACACCTTTATTGGGCCTTCTTTTGACCTGCAGGTATAGGAATTTTTTCAATAAAATGTTTTTCTGAGAGTCGAGCTGTTTGCGCTCTTCCCTTATCAAGGGTGGATGCATCTTCTATGGTCACTAACTCGGTGCATATTTTCTGCATGAAATGAGTCACTGGAACCGATTTTATATTCAACTTATTGAACATGATAGTTGCATTCGTGATTGCCATTACGATAAGATGAAATGCCAACTTACGCCACCACTTCACTGACCGATGATCCAGTGCACCGTAACTCATGAGTTGGTCACTTAGGTCGACACCAAACTTTTTCTTATTGTAGTCTATCACTACTGCAGGTTTCGTTTTTATTCTTCCTCTTCTATCGTTGAAGGTGATCATGTCACTCGTATGTCGAGTGGAAAGCAGAAACACATCGCGCTTATCTTTCCAACGCTGGACCAATATGTTGCCATTTCGTGTGAAAACTTGCTCTCCTCGAGAAAGGCGAGCATTTTTTATCAGCAATGGAATTTCAGCTCTATTTTTCATCAAAGTTCCTACTAAGCCCGTTTGAAGGCTTTCCAATTCACGAGCCAGGACAAGGCTTGTGTAAAACCTGTCTGTGTAAAACGTATGCCCATTACCGTCAAGTGTACCTAATAGTCTCTTGACTATAGCCAATCCAGAGTTTTCCTGGCCATGAAAAACATCTACATTCCAAATATAACCACTACTTGCTTCTGAGAGCATATACAGTTTTATACCATATTTATTAGGCTTTTGAGGCATATACACTTTGTAGCAAAACCTACCACGAAAGGGACACATTCCTTCATCTATAGTTATATCCTCTGCTGGTTGGAAAGAATTTTGAAATTTATTTCGGAGAACCTCAAGCAAAGGATGCACTTTGAATAGGGGATCATGACCATCTACTCCTTTTTCCACGTATAGTTTGTTATCTGCGAGATGGAAATTTCCTAAGATTGAAAGAAATCTATCTCTAGGAAAAACACCAGGACAAAAACCACACGCCACAACGGGATCAGTACTCCAATGATCAGAAATACAAGGACGTTCGCTAATACTCATGTGCATTATGACGGCCAAAAATTTTTTTACGTCTGCTTGAGTAACTGTTTTCCAGGACTGCAATCTGCTGTTTGCGGATAGTAAGTTCCTGCTTCTCAGTTTTGCAATTATTTGCCTTGCGTATAAGTTGGTATGTTCTTTCATATGATTTATCAAATCGATATCGAAAAAATGTTCAAAAAAATCCATCATCTCACTTGAACAATTGAGCCCAATATCTGATCTAACACCATGGTCACAAGTAAAGACAGTGATGTTGGGAACGGAGTCAATTTCACTCCAAACATCCCCCGGGCCTGCTCCGTTGGCAATAGATCGTCTTCCTCTTGGTGCACCCCTGCGACCACGTAACATTGTCTGTGGTCTGCCTCGCTTATTTGGTGGTAGAACAGTTTCAACTTCATCCATAGCTTCAGATTCTTAAATAAATATAATACAAACAATGAGAAATAGCAATTGGATGAAGTAATGTCACGCCAAAAATGTTGTGAAACGAATAGGCACACATGCTTGTATTAGGACAATACGGGCAAAAATAAAATTACCTGATGAACTATCTTCATTGGAGTTATAATCAGCATCACGATCCGAGTCGTCAAAATCACTCTCACTACTTCCACTATCAAAGCAATTCAAAACATTTGCAATATCTTCTTCAGCGAGTATACGCTCCATATCCACCGGCAGCAGAACACACGAATGAAAAAGGCGGCAAAAAGTTCGGACAGCTCTGACAAGGCATGACTTACAAGAAAAAAATATCAAGACATATGGCATCCAGTGCCATTAAAGTGAACTGAAAGAGCTCGTCTTTGAATCCGAGAAATACGAGCGGCGTAATTTAGAGGCGGAAGCCGCTACAATGTGTACAAAATGCCCGTCGTAATATTACGCCGCCCGCAAATTTCGCAAGAACACGCGCGGCGTAATATTACGCCGTTAGCACTCAAAGTGTTAAACAAGTCTTCATGACTGAAATTTCATCTTCTTGCCTCATAAAATTATGGGAGATATTCGCCCATATACATATTGAAGGCTTTTAATCAAAACAGTTTTTGGCTACCATCAATGAGTTTACACACATTATAAATAGTCTAATCATTCTTATGATGCAAAAACGCCACGTGTTGCACCACTTTTCGAATTATATGCCAGAAAATACCATCTGTTTTCTGTATCTGTATGTGGCACGGCTGTGCGCTCCAGAGAGACAATATTTAATCAGAATGAGTAAGTTCTGTTGCACAGATCGCGCTAGAAATGAGAAGTGTGAAGTTTGTATGTTTCCTCAATTATTTTTAAATGTATTTTTCACCAAAATATGTTCATAAAATTGGAAAGGAATCTTCGGTTATGAAGACATTTTCAATGTGCGGTGTGAAACAAATGAGTCAAATTAAAATTATATGTATTTAAGTGATTACTAAGTATTTTAGTCATAAAAACGAATATTTGCGTTATTCATATTGGTGCATTTACTTCACGCTCCATCCAACTATATATCATTTACAATCAACTTACGGATAATGGTCTCAATTTTGTATGGAGAAAAATCTCGCTCGAACTGCCTTTTGGGTAAACTAAAGTTGGTGGACGGAGGTAGCAGTGAAGCTGCACGGGTCGTTTTGGAAGGAATCGCTAATGCTTGTGAGGCTTCGCCTCGTGACAAGCATTAGCGATTTATGCTAATGCATAATTAGTCGTAGTTACACTAACTTTAGGGTATAGTGTAATGCATGTTGGTGATTACTCACCCCCTGCCACACACCCCTGAGGTGGCTTGCAGGGTATTTTGTAGATGTAGATGTAGATGAAGAATGCTGAGAAAATATAATGTATGTAATTTAATATAGTAGAACTGCCTACCTATGAGTTAATTATTGAACAACGTTGCAAAACGTTTTCCATGGCAGAATAAAACAAAAACTATAATCAGAGAAGAAAAAAACAAAAAGCAAATAAAAATGTATGCATTTACTCGTATGGACATGTATATTTTGAGTTTGAATAATTGCAAATACTACATAAAATGATATAATCTTGCCAATAAATGTACCCATAAATTTTTATGTAACCAATAAAATTGAATCACTTAATGAAAGTGATGCTGATTATTAAGTTGGTACATGATAATACGCTTTTTATTAAAAAATTTCAAACTATTAATAACCAACTAAAAATGTGGCAAAAATTATTAAACATTCTGATGCTTACTTCTGCACAAATTAAAAATGAGTACTACGAGATATCGAGTACTACGTATGGCGTTGTATTTGAAATTGGTATTTTGTATAATTTTTTCGGATCTAAACATTTGCCATATGTTTAAACAGAATGTCAACTTAAAATTTACAGCATTACATAAAAAGAACAAACTTAATTATTACACTTCACTTAATTTATCAGTGAAGTATGACATATAAAACACAAAATATCCGTAGCTATTCTGAAATAACTTATACACTTTGTATTTAAACACTCAAATTGATCGTAAACTTCTTTCTGACTGCAGTTAGTTCTATAATATGGCAGCTGCTACCACGAAGGTTTATTGAAGTGTAATGGAAAGTTAAAATGGGGAAATTGTGGAGGATGGAGACAGGTAGAAAGTACGTGGTAGGGTGAAAGCATATTGACTGGTTTCTTGGGCTCATTATATCGCAGTACGAGCCGAGAATAAGACCTACGGATCTTCGGGTGGGCCCCGTTAACTTTTACCGTGGAACTTGGGCAGGCATTCCGCATATCCTCTTTACCTGCTCGTCGTAGTCTTATTATCAGTCAATACTCATCTGCATTGGGATGTTTTAAGAAAGATACCTCAAAGAATCCGCCACCAAAAAATCTACAAGATGATTCTCTGCGGACAAGGAAGACGTGAGACAACACAATGACTAGCTGGAAATGGATTTAATCGATTTCGGTCAGTGTTGACGGAAGATTGGCGCCGCGAGTGGAAACCGTGTTGTACAACACTCGGCAGAGCAGCCTTCCCGGGATGCTCACGTCAAATACACGAATACATTTTCTAAAATTTCAATTTACAAGTTCTTCCTGTCACGATAGGGTGGGTCCATAGTCAAAGCGGCACGAGCACGCTCAAGGTATACCTGTCTCCTTTCGGGCGTTTACTTGGAAGCGAATAATGATTTGACGGAAACATTTGGTAATTTCACTTAAGGAGGTTTTATCCTCAGGTCAACTGACTTAAAAGTTTCGCTAATTGTACGCTATATTTAGTGCAATGATAAAAAAATTACAGCTACCACTATTTTGCAATTTTTCACCGGAAAAATGTGGCCGATTGCACGTCATTTTACCCCTCCATGATGCTTAAATCCCACGCAATATTGCCTGGATCTTTTGAACAGCTTCCATATTTCATTATTGCGTGATCCTTCATGCACGGAAGATAAGTTTATATGTTAGAGCTTTCGTAAGCTATTCAAGTATTCCAGAGAAATTAAAAAGGGAAACATACATCCGGATTTTTGTAAAACTGTGCCGTAAAATATCTTGAAATAGATATAAAACTTACAACACAAAGAGAAAAAAGTAAAGAGATGGAAAATAGCCATAGTAAAGAGATAGGAAAATGTAGCCATACTTTTAGAGTGACGTTCCATCCACACTCATCTGTATGCCAGTTGACTCTGCCAACTGATCTATTTTGTAAATTAATTTGCAATTTATAAATTATCTCAATTAACCGTCTAATAAATAAATCTAAGACACCCAAAGAATCCACCATACCATCTGAATTACAAACTTTAAAAACTTTTTCTCCACACTAAATCGAACCCAAAATTTGTGTTAGTGGTGAAAAAGGTTAAAATAAATGGACTCCTTTAAAAACGAAGGCATTCACATTTTTTCAATACACCAATTGATACACGTCAGAAGCATTGGAGATACAGCACAGAAAGATTTTACACGTAAAACAAACAAAATATAAAGCTAAACCGCACGCTTTGTACTATTACCTAGCATAAGAAATGTCTACGAACGAACACTAAGGAAACAAGCCAGTCGGAAGAGCTGTTTGGTGAAGACTCGGAGGTCACTCGTAGTACGACTACGAGTCAGTAGAATAATTTATATCATGCAAGTTTCCGGGGGAAATGGAAAATATCAATTTCACTCCACACTACATCTCTGGAACTGTTGGAAGTGACTATCTAAGAGAGAAGAGGCCTGTTATTTTGAAGAGATTAATATTAGACTTTTTTCTTCCCACTCATAATGCCCGACAACAATAGGAGCAAATCCGAACAATAATCTACCGAAACAAGCCGCATTCTTCGTATCCTCCTTCTCTAAAACCCTTCTTCCTATTACCTCACTGTTTTATTGCTTATGTCCTATTTGCATGCGATTCGCTATTGACATTGTGGACAGGGATAGTTAAGAATGCATTTTAGTACATAATAGTGATACATATCCTCATCATCTCAATGGATGTTATAATACGCACCCAGGTTGAATTCATTCCATGACCGCAAATATACAAGGTGAGAGCTTCGAACTTCTGCTTTCATGTTCAGTGGGGTTCACCTGTCTACGAAATAAGTTTTCCATGCATATAAGGTGTTTCCAAAATATTCTGTTCTCCTCGTGTTTATAGTTTAGTTAATGTTGTGTCCACTAAATTCGACATTATAGCCTTAACGTAAGAAACATTTTTATTCATAGATATGCGCAAAAAACAGCTGATAACATTATTATTGCTGCATCATTTCGAGGTCCAAAGGACACAATAGTAATTTAGATGTGAGCATTGCAAGAAGAAAGTCCCAAGAGTCCTATAACTCTTGACTGAAGTCTTAACTTGAAGAGTCTGAAATGGATCACATTTTTTTAAATCTAAGCTTGTGGTCCCTACACATTTTCAGAGAAAAAAATGTTCATCTACTTATATGCAGCATAAAGCTTTCATGGCAATTGTTGGCGGCGTAACATTGTAGAATTGACACACAAATAATCACAAGGACAAAAGAATACTTCGTAATTTGATGAAACTAAAGTGTGGAAAATGAGAAAGAAATTTAAAAATAACTCTTTATAATATATATTATATTATATATATTATATTCTAATCTAATCTAAATTAATTATAAATTTTTATAATTTAATAATAAAAATTTGGAAAATTACGAAGTACTTATTTACCCTTTTGGCAAGTCATAAACGTTTCATACTGTAATAATACCTATGTTGGAGAGATACCCACCGTCTGCATTAGCCGTCTGTAAACGGAGGTCACAAAATGACCCACCATTTTATGTTCCATCCGACATAGTGAGAACATCACTTGTGTTCTCCACAAAGCATCCCAGGAAGGCCGGAATTCTTCTGAAGAACCTCCGCCAATACCGAGATTTGAGCCTGGACCCTCGCTACGGGAATTCACCAGCACCACGTCTACCTCGATCCCCCACATTTATCCCTGTCCAGAGATGTACACCAAAGGGGATGTAATTAACCATGAAAAAATAATTTGACTTGACCGGGATGCGCACCCAGATCTCCCGATTGCCGGTCAGGTGTGTTAGTTAAGTATACCATTAAGGCATCTAAATTCAGGTTGAATTTCAGGAGGGACTCATACGAGCTAGAAAGCAAAAGTATTGCACTCTTGAATTATCTGATTTGAATGAAGAGCTCTCGGGTTTCAAACCGGGTCAGGTTATCCATAACTTCCGACGTTTCGACGAGCAACTCGCTCATCGTCTTCAGTGATCCAAGGATCCAATATATATATTCCACTTTTTATTTTGACATAAAAAGTACAAATTTCTCCATTGCCTTACAATTACAATGTGTGAGGGGTGCCTTTGTACTTTCAAACCCCAATTATTTCATCATGTTACCTTTATTCTTTATTTTTTATACATTTGTTTTGATTTGAGTTTTCTGTTTGCAATTAATTTTCTTCTGTTTTTCTCTTCATTATTGCTTTAAAAAGTTTCCCATCTTCTTTCTTCTTGCCCTGGGTACCGGTTCCGCAGGCCGTATTCATCTATCTGGGTTCCGGGTCCACCGGCCGTCTTCTTCCTTCTGGTGTGACGTCTTTTCCATTTACAGGTAGTGTTGCCGCGAGACGAGACTTGAGCCAGTCTCGTCTCAGTCTCGTTTTATGAACTCGGGTATCGTCTCGAGTCTCGTATCGTGAACCCCAGTCTCGTCTCGGTCTCGAGTCTCGGACGAGACTCTCGTCTCGTCTCGTTTCCCCCAAAATAAATTTAGCACCATAAAAAGCCGTTTCCTTTGCGTACTTAATCGCTAAATCAGTACACTCGAAATAGGAAAGCCATTAATATAATTTTTTAATATATATTGATCTGGACACCAATTACATCAAACCGCTAGGAAAATCATTGATTTTATTGATACTCAATGAATAAACTTGTAACATAAAACAAAAAGTTTCTAAAAAGGGAATGTAGACACAAATTTACTACAGAGAAATCCATAGAAGGTTTAAGAAAATAATCGCAAAAATAATGTGAGTGGTATAAGAGATAATTTTCGCTTTAATAAAGTAGTTTAAATAATTTTCAGATTTAAAAAAGTTTAATTAACTTAAGTTTTTTATTTGACTGGCAAAATTGCACGTCACCCACGAGTTCACACAGAGTAAACTTCTTGCTGATTCGTGACCCAAGCGGTTTCTATGCTTCCTTATTGTCAAGGCTGCTCTTGAGAACAACCTTTCCGCTGGAATAGATGTAGTGGGAATACTGAGGAAGTCTCTCGCCATTTTTGATAGCACTGGAAAAGTTGCCTCATTTGCCTTCCACCATGTCAATATGTTTACATCACTAGGGGATCTCGGCAGTTGAAGATATTCCGTAAGTTCTTTCCTCCATTTTTCATGCTGGGATGATAGACTAGGAGCAAATATATGAAAATCATTATGTCTTAACAGAAAAAGGGTTAAATTTTTATTTAAAAGTAAAAAAAATTATATAAGAGTTCTGAGACTGATTGAACTTCTCTCTTAGGTCAAAATAGTTAAGGTAAGTGAAATTAGTCGAAAAGGAGAAAATACCTGACAGTACTGGGTCATGACTGCTTATAGAGAGAATATACATCTAGAAGGTCTTCCTCGTCACTTTCTACCAAAACAGACCTCTCAAGATTCTCTAGATCCATTGACTGAGCGGACTGTATTTGAGTGGGATACCTTTCGTAATAGACTTTGAACATTTCCTCAAATTTCAATAGGGACTTTTCCTGCATCTCTTTTCCCCATGGCGTCATGGAGAAAGTTTCACATTTATGACGTGGATCTAATAATAATACCACGCAATAAATCCAGTTTGTCAGTACTTTAGCATCTTGTTCCGAGCAGCTTGATAGGCAAGCAACAGTTTTTCATCACCTTCATTCCTTCCAGGCTTGTTGTCCAGTATTTCCATCATTTTTTCTAGCTTATCCAACAGCAAGTTAAATGGAACGGTAACGAGTGGAAGGGTGACGTAATTTTCTCCTCCTAATTTATTCGTCAGAACTTGAAAGTTTTTTAAAACTTTGTGAACATTTTCAAGCAGTGTCCATTCTGATCCAGTGATTTTGAGGTGCTTCAGGTCACTTATACTATCGCATAGGATTGAAATACCTCTCTTCACATTAAGTGCTGTTCCAATCGTCTGTTGACTTCCACCTAGTTGGGACGTCTATTGCAAGGTTCAGTGATGGTTCCCCTGCAGCTTCGCAAGCGCTACGGAATTTATTTCGTAACTGCTCACTTTTTTTAATTAGAAATCTTATTTTGGTAATTGAAGTTTATTTTTCTTCTTCAAAATCAAAATCCTCGTCGTCACTGTCAATTAATAAAGCTGGTATTTTGAAACCCCGTCCTCCAGAGATAACGTTCTTAATAGATCCTGTACTGCAAGGTTTAGTACATGGGCTATGCATCTAAAATGCTGATCAGTGCTATCAAAACTTAGTGCTTTAGCCATTTAAGCTAAAGAACTCGGCCGAAAATCGAGGGATCCGGGTTCGAATCCCGGTCAGGGCGAATGATTTTTCTTCTCAGGAATTTCGCATAAGTCTGCAAATAGATTTTTTCGACAGGTTTCTGGCCCCTTTTAGAATGGACTGCATGCTGCTGAAATAAGATTACCTACCGCTAACAGGTGTTTCTGGAGAAAATATGATGAATGGAGTTAGAATGAGTGGCTGATGAATAAATGCCGGTCAGATGATCCAGTAATGGACTTTTTGATAAAATTGATTTTTGGTTAGCAAAATAAAGGCAAATGAAATAAATTAAAGTCAAAGTAAAGCCAATTGTAGTTATACTTTTTTATTGTAACATCCTCAACACAATTTAGCGACATTATGCTAAATATCCTCATTAATCTCGGAAGATATATCATGCAGGAAGAGGTAAATAGTTATTTCAATTATCATTCGTCTTTCTGCCGAGGTGATGTGCTCTGCGCAATTCGAAATGGCGCCATCATTTTCTCCTAGCATGCAAACTATAAGCAGGATTGCAAATGCCGCTGGGCGATACTTTACACATATGCGAGTATAATCGAAGATATTTTTGTCGTAGAAGTAAGCACTGAAAATTACCACTTTAGAAAACAGTCCAATTTTTGCTGGATAAATTTTCCAAGGTTATTATCGCTGGAAACAAGGAAAAGTATTCAGCCATTAACACTCCCTTACTTGGCTCCAGAAGTCACGCTAATGCATTCAGAAATTGATTTTTCGGCAAAAATTCTTTTTTATAGTTAGATAATTTATCGAAAAGTTATTATTGAATTATATTTCAAATTTAATACTTAAGAAAAACGTAAAATTTACTTCGTCTTAACAGAAGGACATAGTTTTAGGGATAAAGCTATACCAAATACCAAATAAGGACATATATCTGTATTTCGAGACTTTCGAGAGTCTCGTGGAATTGGTATCGTCTCGTCTCGTCAAAAAGTGGTCTCGTCTCGAGTCTCGTCTCGAGTCTCATCTCGAATTCTACCCAACGGTCTCGTCTCGAGTCTCGCGGCAACACTATTTACAGGTGAATAAAAACCTCTGGGTAGCTTGGCTTTCCTTTGCCGAGCTATGTTTCTGAAAAGAGAAAATATTTTATTTTGTCTGCCAGGAAATCTATTATATATTTCCTAATATGTTCTCCTTCCTTAAGGAGGACGTGTCCGACGGTGCTTAGGTTGTTGATTTGTCTTATTTTTTCCACTATCCCTTTTCTTTCTGGTTCGTAAAGTCTACAGTGTAATATTCTGTGTGCCGGGTCATCGATACCAGGATCAAATGCCAATTTTCCACTTCTCTGCATTATATATTCACTACATCGGGTGGTCAGGTAGTCGGTGATTGGTTTCATGCTATTTTTCTATGGCGCCGACTCATTCCGTCACGTCCTTGTTAATCGGTGGAAAATTGGCGTTGGATTCTTGATCTTTGATTGATTGATTGGAATCCCTGTCAACTCAAGTAATTTTTTCATGGCTGGTGTCATTCCCTTTGGTGAATATATTTGCACCCGTACGCGTGACTACGTACCGCATCATTTGTGAAATCGCAACGGTTTGGAAAATGCCCCATTCCGAGGATGTACCCAGTGTCTCCATCCAAAAACGCACAAGGAAGCGGTATGGTTAAAGGATACAGGACTCGTTTATTTGAACACGTTAATCACGAATTTTGCTCGTGGAAGAAAACGGCTTCAGTTAAGCGTTCGCGGGGAAGATTTGCTTTTTTATTAATCGCTCGATTCGGCATTGTCCTTCGGGAAAGTGAAACTTTGCGAGAGAATAATACCCTTTCACCGGCGGAAGATAATTAGCCGTTCAAACAATGGCGACCATACTTCGAGACGGAAAAGTTGTTTTAAATTATAGTGCAATTAATGGCCTTTGGATTTTCATCTCAAGTAGTTTAATCGAGGCTCGTAAATTTTTATGGGGGCCACCCACGTCACGTCCCCCGGTTATCAATTCTATTTGGCCATCAAGCCCTCGTAATGGGCGTTTAATAAGACGCTAACTAACGTCGGGCGCACTTCATTGCAGAATGCGGAAGCCACGAGGAATTATAAAATTGACCGCATTTAGCCCGCCATGAGCTACAGTGATCTCTAATGGCCGCACGCAAAGTGGGTCATTCCCGAGCAATTATCCGACAATCACATTCAATTGTGCCCGAGAAAATATTTTCATAATTGAAAATCTCGCGTGCTTACACGAATCGCCCCGTTTTTTATGCGTGATCTCTTCTTTGTTTAATGGAAGCTGTTGTTGAAATCTATCCTAAGTAACCTTCCTGACGACCATAAGGCAGTTATGGGTGTTTCCCAAGGTCTGAGATCGTGCGAAAGCACGTGCTTCGAACAGCGGCCCAATAAAATGCACGAAGTTGAAGTTAATGCCCGCCGCACGATGTGAGCTTAGCTAAATCAATATTTTCCTTGGCACCCATTTTTTATAAATTATCGTAAATTTATCAGAAGCCAAACCATGAACGTGACTGGAGCGGTAATCGTGGGTCATTGAGTACACATTTTTACAATTTCTTAAATAAGTCGACAAAAACTCATGGACTCACTTCACATAACTGCTTCTGTTTATGCGTTGGAACTCATCATATTCGCAGTATTATAAATTGTCCAAGAAATATATTTGAAATTTATTTTTCCTTAACTCAAGCATGTTATTACTTGAGCTTTCGGCACGGTATTCGAAATTTGAACGAAATTATATTGAAATATGTTTTTTTTCCAATAATTGGACTCGGAGTGACACCATGATATATGCTAGCAACAAGTAAAGTAATAATAAATGTATTATTTCGTATTTAGAAGAAAATCTTTACGTATGTCATCCAATTGTCATTAAATATATATCATATGCCGTAAAGCTACGTGTTAAAATCGCATAGAATTGCCATAAAACCATATCAGTACGATGCAATTTTTCCCACTTTTACCTATAGATATCACTAATGAGAACATGCATGCAAATTTTTACGCAATTTTGTTCATAAACCAAAATCACTCCTACAACCTTAAATATATCCAGTTAGAGCTTGTGGCTTCGTAATAAACCTTCAGTGTTCGATAGTAAGACAATAGTTCTCTGGGGAGTCGAAGTCGAATAAGGAGCCAACCAGCCAAGCGTGGAGCTCACTGGGACACGATTCTGTTCATTGAATTTAGGGTACTTCCAAGCATACAGATGCTGGCTAAAGTCAAATTCAATGCGTGGTATAACGTGATAGGTTTACTATGGTGACTAATAAACTCACCGGAGGGACGCACAAGGTGTCGATATTTCCTTCTAAGCTTCCTTATAAGGAAGTGGGCGAGCTAAGATAAGGCTTTCGCAGGTCACACAGCATGCCCATATATCGGCTCTTTAAAAAAGTTTTCTTGTTTAAAATTTGTCTTATATAAAAATCAATGCAATTTTTTTTCGTGTGGATTTTTTAAATAAAGCAGAATTTTTTAATGGCATATAAAAAATGTTTACGACACGCGTACCAGGTTAAGAAATATACTCACAAAATATAAAATAAATGGTTGAAATTTTTAAAAATTAGGCCCGAGTTTCCTGGGAGTGAAAAGGAAAAATTTAAGGGAGCTAATGGGTTAAGAAAATGACTTGCTCCCGTAATGGAACGGAGGAAATAACGGCAAAGAGAAAAAGGACGAACAATGGCAGGAGGAAGTACCTACTTATCAGTGGCGAATATAGGTTATAACTTCTGGGGGGGGGACCGGCTATGCGCAGGAGCCTCTCGTCGCGGCCTTATATTTCAGGGGGGGCGGGCCCCCTGCCGTATATATATGCCATTGGTACTTACACATCTGGTAAGTATTGAAGTGAGTTTAGCTGTAAGGACATAAAACGAAAAATTGCGTTGAGGAGCGTTTAGGATATGGAGGGCATTCATGAGAGGAATATGAGTGAAGAAAATGAAAACGATAGTTTCAAATCCTTTAGAGAGCAACATGTTGCAAATGTGATTGAGCAGAATAATGGGAAGGGTAATCTGGGTACAGATGTAGACAAACGGAAACGTGACAAACATGGAGAGCAAAGGCTGCAGGGGGGATCAAAGTCGGCAGTAAGTGAATGGATGACGTATTCAGAGGCAACAGTATGTTGAATAGGTGGATAGAGTGGAGAAAATAATATTGTGTCAGCTCAGGAGACGAACCAAAGGAATATGGATTCCAGATAGTATGTAGGGAGGCATTGGGTATGCATACCACAAAGAAATATCTTCATGCTGGACATAAGGTCTGTTTTGTTACGAAGAGGTTGGCAAATACCCTTTCATTGGGGAAACCATTGGTAGTTTTTAGGAAATACCAATTGTATGGTCAAATATTAACAATGATATAGAAATTTCAGTCAAATAAACATAATTACATTTTATCAATATAAGCACATTTACCTGGGTGATGTCAGTTGCAAAATAATTCTAGAAACATAAATTACTCTGGTACAAGTTTTTTCAGTTACATAGATTTTTCCAAAATGTAAGTAATTGGGGAAGCACAGCGTTATTTAAAATTTATATAATTAGAACTACTAACACTATTTTTACAATGGAATTCGTAATGAAATTACGCCTAAATATCAATTTCACAATAATCCGATTAAATTTATGATTGAATATCATGGATAGGATTGTTTTATTTAAAATTATTCTTTTGTCCCATGTACTTATGGAAATCCCCAGGAAAGATAAGTAGGCATTCTAATTAATTAATGCAATGTTAAAAGAAGTGCTTTAGTGAAGCACATAGGAGGCATATTCAGGTCGAGGTGGCTTGAATTTGGATCCTCGGACCATGAGGACCAAGATGCAACACATTTTACTTCAACCTGAAGGCACCCCCATTACCGTTTGGACCAAAATGACCAACTGGATGGAAATTCCTGGAAACTGAAAAAATTCTTTGACTACACGTTCCAGAAACCTCATGAATTATTTCAGCCAAGATGTAGTGTAGCCTAGTGCTTTCCCTATGTCACATTGGCTTTTTTACATGGATGTTGTGAAAATAGTGAGAGAGGCATGGGAAGAGCTAGATGTTGGAATAAAAGTAGGAGGATAGATGATAAAGTTGGTTAGATTTGGGGACAACAGGGCATTGATTTGACGATCACCCAAGAGATTGCAAGCTTTGGTAGATGCATAAGAAAATCAGTGCAAGAAAAGCAATTGAAGGTAAATCATGGTAAAACAATGGTTAGGAGGTTTTATGCTGTAATTTGTTTTTTATTTAATTAGAACTACTAACACTATTTTCATAATGGAATTCGTAATTAAATTACCCCTATATATCAATTTCACAATCATATGATTAAATGTTAGATTAAATATTAAGGATAGGATTTTTTTTTTAATTTACCCCTTTGTCCCATGGACCCATGGAAATCCTCAGGAAATTCCAATTGGATTGCAAGCTTTGGTAGATGCATTAGAAAATCAGTGCAAGAAAACGAAATGAAAGTAGGTAATTCATAATAAAACAAAAGCTATGAGATTTTCTTGGACATAGAAAGTGAAGTTGGTAGGTACATCTGTAATGAACATAAAATTAGGTAGGCACAAACTGAAGCAAAGGGAGAAATTTATTACTGGGGTAGTACATTTGAAATAAATGAGCATCAGAATAAGAATAGCGCTAGCAAAAGGAGCATTCAGCAATGGGAGGGAGCTATGACATTCATATAAAAAAGATAAGTCATTTTTTATTACTGTTGACCAATCTTAATGTTTTAACCACATCCAGTTCCACTTAGAGCATGGGAGGGAGGGTTGAGCACTGGGTAGAATAGGAGTAGGCAAAGGGTTTGGAAAGATACCACATAAAATTGTCATTCATGCCAATCTCATTGCTTCTCTTTGGGGTAGGTACAGTCAAAAAGTTGAATTCGAGGTGATATTTATTATTTAATAATTTCCTTCCCACTGCCCTATCCTTACAACCTCCTCTGCTTCTGTTACATTCATACACTGCTTCATAAGCACTCTCTAATTCTTCGCACTCCTAACATTCCTCCTCTGAAAAGTCTCTTCCACTACATTCACTCATGACTTTCTTAGTCTACCCCTTCCTCTCACGCCATTCAATCCACTATTATATAAATCTGTTTAGGAATTAGACTCTCATTCATGCTCTCAACATGGCCAAACCAGCAAAGCATGCTTTTTTTGTGCATGTACTTCAATTACTGGAGCATTCATTCAACATTCTTTCATGACCCAGTCATTCCAAACCTTATCCCTCCCACTTTACCACAAACACTTCTCAGATACCGCATGCCCAATGCATTTATCCTACTGTCATGCTTATCCTGGCATAACAAAGTTTTCTAGGAAATAAAGTGAGAAGGGCAGCACTTTTGGACATTGTAATTTTTGCTTCCTTACACAAAAGTTCATTCCTTAATATACTCCACATGCTACCTACAACTCTCCTTCCAATATTCACACGCCTTTTAATCTCTCCATCTATCTTTGCATCTTTCACAAACATTCAGTCTAGGTACACTAAATCATTTACTTGCACTCTTATTTCACCATTCATGCTCACCATGCAATTCCATTTTCCTTGTCAAAACCTACTACATACTTTGGTCTTAGACGCATTTACCCTCAAATCCTTTCTCTCTGCTGCTTCATGAAAGTTATCCAGGAGCCTCTGAAATTCTTGCAGGCTCTCTGATAGACACAGAATCATCAGGATATGGTATTACTTGCACATTTACATCTTCAAATATTATGCCAATAATGTTACCGCAGGGATCTCTCACACATTTATCGCATAATAGCATTGAACACTCGGGGAGGCATTACACATCCTTCATGTCTTTTATTTTAAACCAGTCACTCAAGGCCCTATCCACTCTCAAACTTCCCTTGCTATTATCATAAATTGCCTTTATAACATTCAATAACTGCTCATTCACCGAATAGTCAATCAAAGCCTTCGACAATTATTTTCTGTTCACCCTGCCATATATGTTGTCTCTAAATCCACAAATGCTCAATACACTTTCTTTCATCTACCCATGCACTCTTCTTGTGCTAGCTGAAGTGAAAACTGCTGATCTGTGTATCCTCTCCCATGCGCAAACCCACTCTGCACACCCCAGATTCTGTCATTAGTAATCTTCCTCACTCTTTTGATTAGTATTTTACCAAACACCGTTCCCGGAATACTCAATTGACAAATTGCTCTATAATTTTTAAGCTTGGCCTTCTCACCCTTTTCCCTGTCCAAATCTACTATTATCACTTTCTTTCAATTCATTTGAACAACAGAAGATTTTTAAAATAAATTATGCAATTCCCACAGGCCACTAACTTAACCCACACCCCAACATTTCTCTGGATATCCCATCTTTGCCTGCAGCCTTCCCATTTTCCAATATTCTCTCCACCTCATTCTCACTTCCCTGTTGACATTTCTGCATCCTAATTCATAGAGCTCTCCATCACCTGCACCACCTACTACATATTGTATAGATCTTCAATATACTCCCACTAACTGTAACTGACATTGCATTCATCTCACACAATGTTGCCTCTTTTGTTCAATATTACATTCATTCCCCCACCTTCCCTCACCTTGCTTTTCCCTTTTTACCCATTTCCAAAATAACTTCATTCCCTTCATAATCAGATTGCATTTTCTCCACCTCAAATAAACTGATTCTTTTCTTAGTTTCTTTCACAACATTTTTGTATTCATTCTTTTTCTATCAGTAAATATTATATTCTTTCTTTTACTTGTCCTCAGATTTAGCTCAGGGGCGGCTCCAGACCAGAAGTTTGGGGGGTACCACTGGCTCTGGAGGTTTGGAAAACTTCCTGGGAAAAGAGGAGGCCGGGGGTTTTGTCCCGGTAAATTGTAAAAAACTATGTGTAATATGAAAAAGAAACACTTAAGACACATGCCTACCATTGCACTTCACAGCATAAAATAATTTTGGTTTTTAGTTTTAGGTCTATGAAAAAATAAATAAAATACACCGGGTTTTGTGGGGGGGTGCGATTGCTGCTCCCTTGGAGCTGCAAATAATTCAGCTGCATTCAATCTCATGTACTCCTCTTTCTTTTCACTCACTGCAATTTCCACTTCTTAATTCCATGAAGTATCTCCTTTCATTTTCCCGACCACTCCTTTTCCACGTATGCTTTCAGCACATTCTACAATAACTCGTTTCTAACTCTTTCGCGCATCGCTCACTCTCCCATTTCCAATATATTCATCCTATGCCCTCTGCTTGAAGGATCAAGCATCCCCAGGCATGCATCCATACTACACTCTTACCTCACCGTCTAACAACATTTCTACTTTTACTCTTAACTGCTTACATGCTACTTTCTTTCTTGAAGCCCACTTTCTGCCAAGATTCACTTTAGAGATAATCAAATAGTGGTATGTGCCACATTCAGCACCCCTCATTACTATTGTATACCACACTAACACTCTCAGTCTGTCATCATACTCAATTAAATCATTCATTTTTTTATTTAACAGATATTATACAGCTCATACAGAAATTATTCTTTCTATATATATTGTGAGTTTCAGCATGGAATTCCATATTATTATTAGGAACTCCAGGAGAGATATCATTTGTGGTTCTATTTTGAATATCCTTAACATGTTGAGTGCAGGTGTCACTCAAGAGTGACGCACACCGTGCAAGTAGCTAGCCCGTGGCTCACATGAGTGACGGCAGTTAGTTATTTGAATAGCTTCTTTGAAGATTTTATGAACTTGGAAATGACAAAAATATCTCATACGCACTCAATGTGTTAAGACATGTAGCAGCTATGAAAGGAAGATGAATTCAAAAACTTTGCAATAGCTAATGTATAACATGAAAAAATTTCTCCACTTATTTCTTGCTTGCCCTATAATTACAGAGGCTACAATTAATTGCTCCTTACACCCTTGAGAGCCTTTGATGAATCCCATTTGTTCCTCTGAGAATTGTTTATTTTCCTCATAGTTATGAAAAATCTCAAGTGCACCACAAGATGTGAATATTTTGAAGATCAGTGTAGGGTTATTGGTCTATTGGTCAATATTTTGAAGGGTCATGTATGTTTTGGTCTTTGAGAAGGAGGTAGATGATTTCTGATGAAATAAAACTTGAGACTTAGATAAGGTAAAGGTGTTTGTCATATATTGATGACAGGCAGTGAATTTTTTAACCCTCTCAGTGCCACCTAACATAAGTGGTAATAGCGAGAAATGCCTAGGGCATTTAAATTAAATTTAACACCTTAACAAAAAGAAATATGGTGAAGCCATTTTTGAACATATCAACCTGCAGTTTTTTTATGCAAGACAACACTTATTGTTTTTACTTTTTAAAAATCACTTCAACCATTCACCTAATTACTGCAGTATTATAAACATAAAAAATATATTTTTGACCTAGCTGATATATCGGCCTGTGGCACTAAGAGGGTTAAAGCATTCAAAGTGTGTGTGATATAGAAAGAATTTATTCCAAGTGGAACCAGTTAAATACTATCCATATAAATAGCCAGCCACTGGTCCTGAATGGCACCTGCGTTGAACGTGTTAAACCAGACGTTGTGCATTTTATTCAATTCAGGGCCTTACCATTTGATTGAGTTCTTAATTGTATTGGAAATGGTCTCTAATTTTATCTCTGTGGTTGACATTTGATTGATGATATTGAAGGCTTGTAACTCATTAGTGTTCCAATTGCTGTCTTGTTTGTGCTCAATAGGGTTAGACCAGAAGTTTGATCTTTTCATTTGATGGTAATGTGTTTTCCTTTGGTATCCAAGGTTGATCTTGTAGCACACCATAGAATTTTTTCTGGTTTCTTGGGAACAGGTTATTATGTTCTTTCCTTACGTTAGGTTCCTCATATCTCCTAAAGCATTTAGCCATTGCTTTCAGTTTTTGTGTTTTGGTGTCAAGGAAGATTTCTATATTTGGATTTTCAGGGTTAAACTGAGCATAGAAAGTTGTTTCTAGCAAGTGTGGTGTATGTTTTATACAGTCTTCTTTGATGGGTTCCCATTTATATGCTTTTAAACGCAGTCAATACCTTTTTTAATATCAGCAATTCTCAGTTATTCTATGATGCCAAGAGGGTTCATATTTATGACATGGTATTTTTCCCCCACGAGTTTTAATTTT
Source organism: Pyrrhosoma nymphula (assembly GCA_963573305.1). NCBI lineage: Eukaryota > Metazoa > Arthropoda > Insecta > Odonata > Coenagrionidae > Pyrrhosoma > Pyrrhosoma nymphula. Next base: position 93,575,308 of record OY754332.1, on the reverse strand, counting down.
GACACCAAGGACTCAAACTACATATAGTCAGAGCAACACAGTATACTTTTAAATGTATTTCTTCAAATTTGTTGAATTCTTGAAAAAATATAGGCAGTAGGTATGTCAGAATGAAGAATTTTAACAATAAAAGCTAATTTCCACAATTCAACCTCAGGAATTGGTATCTCCAACCAGCATGGGTTCCTTTAAATTCACCAAGTACCTACTGTGAGGATAGTAGATTCATCCATTTTTTTGAAAGTCGATCCTATTTCATTCTTAAGATTGTTATAATCTTCATTTGCTGGTCCCTGGGAAGTATCAGGAGCAGGAAGTAGGGTTGAAGAGTCAGTCATTGCAGTTTATAACATTGCACTAACATGTTGCTGGTATAATGACTTATTTATTGAGTTGATTTCCCTTTGTACTTGTTGAAATGTAACTGGTGGAATCCCGTTTGCTCTTTTAATGGCTCTGATCTGATCAGCTAATCTTTGTTCTGATAGATGTGCTTATACTGAGGCCAAAGTATTCCAAATTCTTTACTTAGAGATGATTGTATCCAGTAGGTAGTATTACTTTTACAATTGGTAACTTTTAAATAGCAGTGCATGAGGTCAGTATTAATGTCTTCAGCCCATTTCATTCGCTGCTGGTAATCATAATCCCACCTAGGTGGTTGCATTTGCATTTGTATAAAAAGTATCTGTGGCAGGTTGATTGCATGAGTGATAGGTATACATCAGCTAGCTGTTTTGTTGACTTCCACCCACCTTTTCAGCAGAGAGTCACCTCCACCATACCACATTCTGTTTCTCCCAGTGGTCATTGAGAGATTCTGCATTATAACTATAGTCAGGCATAATGCACAGCTACCCTGGGGGAAAACATGGGAAACCTACACTGACCAGTTTATCATCCATAATGGATGCAGACACACCTGCATTTGAAAGTTCCGTTTTGATCCACGGGTATTACTAAAAACATGGATCTGGAGGAGGCAAAAAATATCTCAAAGGAGACTCGGTACTTCCCCAGATTGATAAGGGAAGCCATTGAAATAGCCAAAAACCAAAATAATGTCAATAGAGAAGATGGTTACACACTTTCGACCACTTGGAAGTGAGTTTTCCAAATAAAAGGCAGGAAGAAAAATAGCACCTGACCCATCGCCGGCTATATATTGTGGCCAGAATGCATCATGAGCACTTCAGACCTGAAGAAATGAGCTGGAATGCTCGCGAAACTGTCATCAGAAAAATGACACAATGTGGGAGTTATCCCAAAAGCCACCATGGGAAGTATTAAACTTCCTACCAACCCTGCTTAATACTTTAGCATTCCTCTAGCTGCCACCTGAGGATGCACTCAATGCATATGCCACAAGTATTTAGGACCCTGCACAGTAAGGTTTGATTAGTGAAGTAAATAAAATACAAAGGAAAGCCACACGCTTTGTTAAAAACAGCTGCAAGCTGTTAGAGACCCAGGAGGTTGAATGATAGGCTTAGATTTCCTAAAAAATTCAGATCAGATGAGTTTCAGTATGACATGGTGGATATTATTTTGACCCTACACTATGTACTTCTAGAAGTGACAAAATTAGAAAGATACTCTGTCGAATTGATAGGTACAAAAATATTTTCATTCCACACACCATTAGTGATTTTAACAAAGTCAGTGTGACACTGACATGAGACCAATTGTTATATTTCAATTCACCTCTGTCCTCCTCCCACTCCTTTTCCCTATTATCTCCCTTTGCGTGGCTCTACTGTCCTGAAACCCTCTGCCACATGTCTATGTGGTGGCTTGTAGAGTAGTAAGTGGATGTAGAAGTGAAATATGATCAGCATCTATCAGCATTGTTATCATTATTTCTTAGGAATCTGAAATTCAAGGGAAAGTTATCACATGAGTGTTCTGACATAGGGTTCCAAGCATTCACATGTCAGTACATTTACGTCAACAGTCGATGAACTGTGCTTCTCTAGTCATAAAATGAAACACTCCACTGTGGCTGGCAAGCAATCTATTCCAAGACTCTCCTTCACAGATGCCTGACCAGATGGAGAACCCTTCAACTTGGGTACCTACATGTTTCCATCAGAGTGTGCATCTGCCTTGGCAGAAAAGGCCACAGAGGCTTCCATGAACTGCCTCACTGAAAATTTGGGCAACATATTTCACCCAACTAACATCTTCAGCTGAAAGAAATAACAAAAGAGCAGGTGAAAGGAAGGAGGATAAAAAGGGATGGCTTGGAGGGAAGGGTTTAGAGAAAGGAAGGAAGGAGAGGTGAGTGGTAAACATTGAGACCCTAGGGGAGGAGGGCATTAAGGAGCCAAATGTAGGCCAGTTCTGTTGTGGCTGTATTGATTGGGATATCAGTAGGAGGAAGGGAGGCACTAATTACACTTTTATATTTTTTATTGGGTTTTATAATGCTTGGCTAATATTAATCACAAGATTACATAGTCTTTTTGTTCACTTGATGTTTGCTAAGAGTTGGAGTTTAGCATATTAATAATAATAAAGATTTATTTGCCTAAAGACCATAAATATGTTACAATACATTGCATAAGGCATGTCAAAATTAAACATATAACTATGGATGAGTGGAAAAATGCTATTATACAAAATATAACACAGTTTCACAGTTGGCTAAATTACAATTTCGAAATACATCAATCAAATTCATACTATAAAGAATGGAGTACAAATTGAAAATGAGAACACTTTTTACAGCAAACTATATATTGTCATGGAGAAATTCATTAACAGAATCTTACATTCTCTTTAATAAGAATTTTTTAAGTTCCAACTTAAAACTTTGTACATTACATACACATTTAATAGATTCAGATAGCTTATTGTACAGCCTGATTCCCATTTCGTTGAGTCCTAATTTCATTAACCTCGTTCTAATTGATTGGTAGTGCAAATGACTTATGTTTGTTGTGGAATGATAATGGAAATTAAATTTATGGGGAAATTGTAAACATTGGTTTTTATATCATGTCATATAATAAAACTGATAAAATATATATGCAAGGTAAAGGGATTATATACATAGACTCAAATAATAGCCTAGTATGAGAACTGTAGTTTTTGATGGTGATAATCCTGACTGCTCTTTTTAGAATTTTACATATTTCCAAGGAGCTGCTTGAAGATCACCAAAGAGCGATGCTAAAGAGAATATGAGAGTAAAACTCACCATAATAAAGACTTGAAAGAACACTCCTGCTGGTTATAATATATTGCAGTTGCCTAAGAAGTTAACATGTGCTGCTTAATTAGTGATGTAGAGCATTAATTTGTGGTTCCAATGAAATATCCATATTTGTGTTTGTACCAAGAAACTTACAATTCTGGGCTTGCTCAATTGATTTCCTTTTGAATTTCAGTAGAAAACTTTCAACTTGTTTTTTACAGGAGAAATGATGTATGGAGAAATGTTGTGATTTTTTAGGATGGGGTAGAGGCCATTTCCACTAGATTTCAGTGGCTGTATACTAGGAAAGTAGGTGGTGCAGATGAATAGGGAGTGGTTTCCATTAGAGGGAGCATTTTGGGGTGTAGGCATGCTCTTTTTGCTATTGAGGAGGGGTTCTGAATATCCTTGTTGGAGGAGGGGGCTGCGCAGGTTGGCAGGTAATTTATTGAGGCAGTCAGGATTGTAGCACATGCAGTAACTGACTGTTGGGGCAAGGACCTAGCCATGTTGAAACGCGGGTTCCCATCAGAACACCGAAGTTAAGCAACGTTGGGCCCAGACGGTGGTTGGATGGGTGACCCTCCTCCATACCTCAACCAGGCATGGATGGAGAGATGATACTCCCTCCATACCTATACCGGGAGGCCGGAGGGAGACCTAGACCAGGCCGGTTGGAGGGAGGACATCCTCTACACCTGGTACTGGGGTGAGGCAGGGGGAGGCCAATCCTCCATACCTCTACCGAGGTGCTCTTGTCCCCTGTCTGCAAGTGGCAGACAGGCATGGGGTTGGCACAATGGACCAAGAAAAGTCTAAGTGCCCGGGCTCCTGGCGAAGGTCCCCCCAACAGCAATCCAATCCAATCCAACTGACTGTTAGCGGAATGGTAAGAGCTGAAGTGTGACAGGGAATGAGGAAGGGTGTGTGAGAATTCAGGGACTGGAGGGGGGTAAGAACAGGGAAGAAAGGGATTGTGGTGCTACTGCACAGTGAATGAGGAACACTGATAATGGTAACCATTGATTCAGCAGGCAGTTCTCTGGCCAACAGATAAGGATGCTTCCTTAGGATTGCCCCTTGCCCTTTCCACCTGCATATCCCAGCATGGCTTATGACTCAGTAGCCATCAGTTCACTACCCTACCATTAAAGGTGTGCCACCAGGATCACCCCTTTCCCTCCATGAAGCCTCCCTCTCCCTCCTCCATGAGTTTGGCCCACCCTCCCTCAGGCGAGGCCTTAAGATCTGATGGAATATGCAGGCCATGAATCTGATTCTGTGCCTCCCACGGGTGAAAATCTTTTTGACCATATCCATCATTAAGGCCACCCAGTTCATCCCCACTTGGACCACATTCACTAAAGACTTCAGGACTCCCTGCCTTCCAACTTCACACCCACCCAAAACAAGGAAGTATGTCATTCAACCCCCATCTGAACTTGGCCTATACTTAAGGTAACTAGATTTCTGGTCCCCTACCCTGGTACAAACTTATGGCTCTCCTAGAGCTTTGGCTATTTCCTTTACATGTCATTCTAATCAATTGAAGCATTGAAATACTTGTCACTCTTTGGGATCCTACAGGGCTTACTTGTTCTAAACCATGATTGCTGCAACTTCCTTCAGAGCTTAGGATGTTAAATATATAGGAAGCGTTCAGTGACGAATTTAGGGGGGGGGGGTCACAGGGGTCATGACCCCCCCCCAAATTTTATCAAATATTTTTAAATTTTATTAGTTTAATTGTTTTTTATTCTTTTAAAGGAATAAATGGAGTGTATATGCAAATGAATGGCTACAAGTCCCAAACATAAGAGAAGTTTGAGTATGGAATACCCCCTGGGAGAACCCCCTCTCTCCCAGGGTATTCCATACTCCCCGGACCCAGGTCATGACCGCCCCCCCCAAATTTGATGCTGAATCCGCCACTGGAAGCGTTATACATTAGTTATTCAGTATGTTAATTGAAAATTAAAATAAATCAATTATTAAGGGAAAATCTTATTTCATTTTTATTGTATTTGATAAATATTGTGTTTCACTTTAAAAGGAGATTCTCATTTACTCGGAATAGAAAATTTGAAGGCCAATACAAATTTGTATTTTTCTTCAGTCTTTTGGGACACTGGAACAAACACCACAAAACCGGTACTATCCCAGCCAAACCGACACACATGGCCTCCTTACCCATACTGCACAAGGGACCCCTTATGATCAGCTCCATTCTGATGATTAGTAATACTCCCCACCCTTTTAAAATAATATTGACAGATTGAGAGAAGGAAGGATTGGTGAGTCACATTGACCCCCCAATGGAGTATAGACTTAACACTAGAATGCCCGCAGGCATCATGCCGACTCCTCCACCCGGAACAATAGCTGCTATTTTTTTTTTTTATTGTCTTAGCCATTTCCTCTCATGACTTTTTCTTAATTCTGCTATTATACATTGTAAAAAGCTAAGACCCCTAAGTTTTAAAATGTCTGAATAAATAACAGATTTACTTAGAATGCCAGAGAGGCGTCAAATCGACTCCGTCATACAGATAACTTCAATTAAGGCAATTGCAACTCCCGAGTGCTATAAATTGCTACACATGTCGTAGGAAACTATTTTCAATGTATACTCATCATTCTGAGGATGCCACACTGCCTCATTTCCATTCCACCTCCCCCTTCCTCCTCGTCCACTTACCTACATTGACTCCATCACAGGTCGCTGTCATTAGGTGGAACTTTTTAAGTGGGGGAACAAAGGTGGGAGGGATGGAAATGGATTGCTGAGAGGCGGACAGTAGAAAATCATGCACAGACCTATGCTCCTCATTACATAGATCAGAGCAAAGGACACCTAGAATTCAAGCAATTGTCCACCTTTGGAGTAAACCTTTTTCATTTGCTACAATGGCATGGCTGGAAACCAAGGAAATAGTATAAGAATTACAGAGAATACCTGAAAATGAATATGCAGGAGGGGAAATTAGTGATACCAACGATGAGGATTTCCTGGTATCATGATTGGCTCCAGTACATCAGAAGATGATGGAACTACTGAGGGTATGCCATTGATATTGGGCAACTGCATTAAGAAAGTATTTGAATAATACATGCTTTATTTCATAATGCATTACGTTATATTTTTCTCCTTTATAGTTCCTCCAGTTCAGCATCTTGCAGCATTACACGAGGTTATATCAATGCCTGAAAGTTGCTCCACTTGATGATCACGCTGGTACATCTGTTGACGGAGGTGGAACTGGACACCTCAAGGCACTCCAAATAAGTACATGGTAATTGGCTCAAGAGCAGACTCTACAATCCCTCATTAGGTAAGATTCTCATCATAAGCCAACAGTTCAAGTTAAAAAGGCAGCAGAAGGTAGGCAGGAAAATAATACAGGATTTCAGAGATCAGATATCGAAGAGGAGCCTGATCATGTTATTGACTCTGATAGTGCAAAATGGTGAGAAATTGCTAAAGGTGAGGCAGGGGCGGATTAAGATCATTGTTTTGGGGGGGGCAGTTCACTACTTTCCGCGGCGCCTAGGGGGTGTGCAATACCTCTCAACGAAACGGGGGTCCGGGCGGACCTCCCTCGGAAAGTTAAAAGAAATGAAGTGCTTGGAACGGAGTTTTGGTGTGGCTATATTTAAAATTAGATGTGAAAAATATTGAGTAAAGCTCTCTAATCACAGTTGAAAAATGTTTACAAACCATGTAAAGAATGCCATTCTTGTGAAGATGCATGTCTCCCGGGTTTTACACCACATTCCAATTATATTTAAACATTCCCAAGCAGCAATCAATATCCCTACAACATCCGTACAACATTGTCGGCATTAACATAAGACATCCGTGCAATATCCATGTTAATCCATTTAACGTTGTATGGATATCTGTCAAATATCCAAAGGACCCACCAAACAACGTTGCAGCGATATCCAACAGTGGACATCGAGGTTCATATTACAACATCTCCTAGATATCTTCACAACATCTAATGAGTAGATAATGGGTGTGCTTATTATGGTTATTGTGCTTAACATCCGTTTGCGAAAAAACTGTTGAAAAACTGTTAAAAAAAACTGTTGAAAATTTCAACAGTTAATTGGGCACTGTTGAATTCAACAGTTATACTGTTGAAAAAACTGTTGAATTCAACAGTTATACTGTTGAAAAACTGTTGAATTCAACAGTTATACGGTTAAAAAAAACTGTTGAATGCAACAGTTACTGTTGAAAAAACTATTGAATCCAACAGTTACTGTTGAAAATACTGTTGGATTCAACAGTTACTGTTGAATAAACTGTAAAATCCAACAATTACTGTTGAAAAAAACTGTTGAATCCAGCAGTATACTGTTGAAAAAAGTGTTGAATCCAACAGTTACTCTAGGAAAAAAAACTGTTGAATCCAACAGTTTCAATTGAAAAAAAAACTGTTGAATCCCACAGTTACTGTAGAAAATTTCAGCGTTGAATCCAATGGTCACTGTTGAAAATAATAAACAGTAAATGGTGCCAATTCAGTTGCATTCAACAAACTAACCCAGGCAGCATTTTGACACTGGCCCGATGTCGGGCTAATACCGGTTATGCACTGGCCCAACGTTGGAATGATAAAGTTTGCCGGTGGTAAAATGACATTGACTTCCAATGTTGGACCGGTGTCGGAACGATGTTGGCTGTTGTCAGTCCGGCGTCTGGATGATGTCGGTTCGGGGTCGGGATGGTGTCAGTCCAATGTCGTGCCAACAACAGCTAATGTTGGTCCGACGTCGGCTACTGACATTGGCCCAGCGTTGGAATGATAACGTTTGCCGGTAGTAAAACGACATTGGCTTCCTATGTTGGTCCATTATCAGAACAATGTCAGCTGGTGTCGGGTCAACATCGGTTAATGTTGGCTATGTGTTGGCCCAAAGTCAGCTTCTGACATTGGTCTAGCTTTGGAATGATAACATTTGCCAGTGGTTAACCACATTGACTTCTAATATTGGCCGGGTATCGGAACGATGTCGGTTTAGTGTAGAAATAATGTCCAGTGTTGGAATGGTGTTCTGTCACGGTAAAACATTGGGTACTATTTAAAATGGATATCAATGATGGATGGAGAAGACAGGAGTAAGAAATACAAAGGCCGAGAATGTGTTTTTGGTGGGTAAATGCTCATAAATATATTGATGGTGATATCTATGGTGATTATAGCACAATAAAACTACAATAATCACGATTATTGGACTATGGAACTAACTACACTAAAAAATGGATAATATAGTCACAGTAATGATGGCACAGTCATGGATGTGACTGCCATTGAAGCCAGTTCTTATGTACTTACAATAGGTATAAAGGAGTGTGTTTCTGAAAGAAAATATAAACGTGGTAAAAATACAATTTATTGAAATTACAAGTGGTTACAAAATACTAGGTGGCATATTAAGCTTTTCACGCAATTTGAAGTGCCACTGTTACGCTTCTCCTGTATTCCCATTCTCATTGCTGCTTCATCCTTCTCAATTGCATATCTCAGTTGCTGAAAGAAACAGCTTACATGAGTCATCATATCAAAGAGAAACATATTTAAGAATATGATCAAACCAAAATCAGAGCCAGGTTATTCTTTATATATATTCCCTGATGTTATTATATTTTGCACCAAACAGACAGTTTTCATGGCTGACAATTGTATGTTCATGGTCTAGTAATTAAGGTACTATGTATTAGCATTTTGACACAAATTTTCAAATTCAAAATCAGCAGCAATAGCATCAGAAATGAATGCAGAGCTCCTAATTTACCAACGACACCACCAGAGAAATTTTGTCAAAACCCCCTGATCAGAAATATGGGCAATTAAAGTTCAGAGTATTTTATATTGGTCAAATGGTAAATGAGCAAAGACAGGCGCACGCATGCATGCCTTTACGTTAAACAAATTATATCCACAGTTAGAAGAAAGAACTAACTAAAGATTTACCAACCCTCCATTTGTATAAGATGTAACAGAAAATCTCGACTATGGAAGGTGAAATTATCATATATTACCTTTCCCAAATGATGTTTCATCTTCTATTCCCCTTTCCTCTTCCTTCATTCTCGCACTCTTGCCTCTGCAGCACTCTTCCTCCTCTCAATTATGAGACTCTGCTTCAATCCCACCTCCATATCTTTATCTGCATGAGTTGAAGCAGGATGCCCTCATTAGATCCCAGCTAGAAATACAAGTTTTAACAAGTCACCTTAAGTTGGGCAAAAAATTGCAGCTGAGAATTATATAGCTCATAATAATATAGATAATCAAGACTACTAAAATGTGAGGTTGATTAACCGATACACAAATGTTACATGCTTTCGCCTCATATATCAATATGAATAACCCCTCTCATTACTTTATCTATAAAATGCACCGGAAAATAACATAGCACTGGTGGAACACTTCGTACAGAGCACACTACGAAACGTGAAAAAACATAGGTAAATTTAATTAAAATAATTGGACTGAATATGCAACCGTAATAGCAAATGAGAAGTGAACCTTTTGAAAGAGGGGCTCGATTTCATAAACCACGAAGCTTAATAATAATGAAATCATCAACAAAAACTTACCTTACTTCAGTGATGCTTGGCCGTGTCCAATCATTAGCATCTACCATCCAACTAGTGTTGCGAAGGGCAAAGCAATGCACGTCCAACCTCGAGTCGCAGAAACGGCAGAAGTGACGATGGAGTTTAAAGCGTTGCACCAGGGAACATACAACCAAAACATAAAGGGAATACTTTGTCCCTTAGAGCACGTTGCGTTATTACAACATATTACACGTTAGCCTTGTACGCAACCAAAATATCGTTCTTCTTTTGTTCGGAGCAGCGCAGGAGAGCAAGGCAGCGCCAATCGGGAGTTGATACCCGCACTTTTCAAAACCGCAAATTCTCCATCGGGTTTTGAATCCCTTAACATTTTTTAGTAGTCATATATATATATATATCGCCGGGTTACGTGCTTTAAAGGGTCTGTTGATTAATGTCTGATTACAATGTAGTAAGTTGCTGCTATAGCCATAATTATTCGAAATATTCTAGCATATTTTCGCGAGTACAGTCGTCACAACGAACACTGTATATCTAAGTTCTTGGTCGTCCCTAGCACCGCAACGGTTGATTAAGAGGGGAGGGGTTGCGGATGGAGGAGGTTGCGGCCGCTCTCGGTAATTCCTGATATAATATAAAAAATATTAATTGCATCCTAATTCTTTTCGCATTATTATCATTAAAACCCAATACATTAACAAAAATCAGAAAAAAAATTTCAGTTAAGAGAGATTATAACGTCTTCCAATGAAGCGATTATATTGGTACGACGAAACAACTAAGATATTAAAATATAAGGTACTTCCATAGTATTTTTTTCTAAGGGTGACCCACTTAAGATCGGAAAAAGTCCAGATCTGGCATACCTAAAATCTGAACTAGTCTAGATCTGGCCCACTTAAGATCTGAACAAATCCGGATCTGATGAATTCTAGCCCTGATCAAGACCAAACCTGGCCAGATCTGATGCATTCCAGCCCTGATCAAGACCAGAGGTGGACATATCTGATGCATTCGAGCCCAGATCAAGACCAGATCTGGCCAGATCAATTTGGATCAAACCAGATCAGAACTTTTTACCTAGGGAAGGACAATGCAAATTATTCAGCTAACCATCTTTCAGCTAACATTACTTTAGTCAATATAGTGAAATATTAATCCAGAGATAGAATGAACAAATTTTACAATGAGTGATTGAAGAACTATATCTGACCACAAACACATTAAATCATGAATTATCATATCAATTATTGGATTTCAGCTGCTCTTTTCCATTTAATGTTCACTCATTTAATTTGATGTATTGTTTTTATAGCTCGGTGCTAGTGGGTACATCTGAACTAGCTATAGTCTGAACATGGTGAAGGGTATTTTTTCTGGTGGTGAAGTACTCTCCCTGGATGATTGCATAAAGGTCCTAAATCTGGTCTGGGGAGTTTCTGAAAGAGCCAAACATCTGTAGATGTTTAGGATATACTGCCGAACGCCGGGGTTCCACTATCTCTAATCATTCCATTGCCCGCAGATGCCCTGAAAAGTGACCCGCGGTCCCCAAAACAACGATAATCCACCCTCGCTCATGCGGCCTAGATATGATTTCCAAGTATTCATGGAACTCCAAAATGAAACATCGGGCCAGCATCTTTCCGACGTCAGCAAGCGGTGTCGGCAGTGACACTTAAAGCTGGTGATGGCCCAATGTCGGCTGTGTATCGGCAAAGTCGGCCAACCATAGCCAAAGTCAGCCCAACGTCGGCTTTGAGTCAGCTAAGGTTGGCCGACTTTGCCGACGCAAAGTCGCTATTGGGCCAACATCGATTGTTGATGCTGCCTGGGAAATTGAAAATTACAGTTAATGTAGTAATTTAAACTATAAATAGGTGCAACCAAACAGTAAAATGTTGAAATCAGACTTAACAGCTGCTTATTCAGATTAATACTGTTGAACCCATGAGTGTATACATGTTCATTCAAGTATTCTACCAGCTGATTGGTAGGTTCTTGGACAGTCCCCATTTTGTATCCCAACCTAATAGAAATTGCCTCGCATTCCCTCCTAAGGATGGCCCGTTACTAGATCCCTCTTCAATTCTTCATATCTTCTACCTCCTCTTATTTCGTCCAGAATTCCTATCCTCTTCCTTCCTCTCCCACGCTTCCCCAGTGTTCTCCCCTCTATCACTCTCTTCAACATGCCCTCTCCTCTCAAAACCTCCTCCATCCATCTCTTCTGCCTTCTCCGAACCTCTGCCACAAGCTTCCTCTCCTCTCCGACCATATCCAATACCTCCTCGTTCGTCTTTCTCGCCATCCAGCTAACCTTCTCCATCCTTCTCCAAACCCACATCTCAAACGCCTCAAGTCTACGCACATCCTCCCTTCGCAATGACCAAGTTTCCGACCCATATAGCGCCACGCTCCATATTAAAGTTTTCACCAGCCTCTTCCTTACGTCTCTTCTCAGACCCCCCCTCATCAATTCCCTTCTCTTCGAAAATGCTTCTTTAGCTAGCGAAATTCTGCATCTGATGTCCTTACCACTAAACCCATTCGCCTCCAAAATACTACCCAGATACGTAAACTGCTCGACCTGCTCTATCTTCTGCCCTCCCACCCTTATATTCAGCCCCGCCTTCTTACTTCTAGAAAATCTCATTACTTTCGTTTTCTTGTGATTGATCTTCATCCCATACTTTTCGCACTGCACCTCTAATGTATTCACCATTGACTGTAACCCCTTGGCCGACTGACTAACCAATGCTTGATCATCTGCAAATCTCACTGATTTTATCAGCTCCCCTCCTACCTTTATTCCTACATCCTCCTCCCCCCAAGCCTCCCTTACCATTTCTTCTGAATACACATTAAAAAGCAACGGCGATAGTGGGCACCCTTGCCTCACTCCCCGTCCTATCGTGGCCCATCCCGATTCTCCATTGGCTACCCTAACCTGTGCAGTCTGATTCATATACAAATTTCGAATCAGACGCCTGTCCCTCCAATCGACCCCTAATTTATTCAACACTCCCATTAATTTTGTCCATTCCACCCGATCAAACGCCTTCTCGAAATCTACGAAGCATGCAAAAACATCCTGTCCATACTCTAGGTTTCTTTCTACTAGAGTCCTCATCACCGCTATAGCGTCTCGCGTTCCCGTCCCTCTCCTAAATCCGAACTGGTCGTCACCCAGGTATTCATTCGCCTTCTTCTCTAGCCTTCTGTTTAGAATCCTCAGAACTACTTTGGCCGCGTGGGATATTAAGCTTATTGTCCTATAGTCTTCGCAAGTTTTTGCCTTACTCTTCTTCGGTATTGGAATTAGTACAGTCTTCGCGAAGTCTTCCGGCCACACTCCATCCTCATAAATCCTACGAATTAGCGCAAAAAGTTTTCCTCTTCCGTTCTTCCCCATGCTCTTTAAAAACTCTGCAGGTATGTCATCTATTCCCACCGCCTTATTCCTTTTCATGTCTCGTAGAGCTCTTTCAATTTCGCTATCTAGGATACTTGGTCCGATGCCATCTCTGTCGATATCGTCTTCCCTTTCTATATCTAACCTATTGGGCCTTATTTCTTTACCATACAGCTCTTCAACATACTCCTTCCACCTCTCCTGGATCTCTCTCGGTTCTACGATTACCTTTCCCGTATTGTCTGTTATCTTTGTAATTCCCATTCCCTTATTACAACCCGTCAGTTCCTTTACTTTCCTATATAATGCATCTGCTCTTCCCTCTTTTTGGTATTTCTCTAACGCGTCGATCTGTTCTCTCCACCACGCCTCTCTTGCTTTCTTTGTTTCTCTTCTAAGCCTGTTATTAAATTCTCGGTATTTTCTCTTACCTAGCTCTGAGTTTACACTCTTCCATTTCCTTCTCTCCTCCATCTCCCTGATCATCTCCTTCGTGATCCACGGTTTTCTAATTTTAGTTGCACTCACTACGCCTACCGTTGCTTTCGCTGCTTCTATAATTCCATTTTTCAAACTTCCCCATTCATCTTCCACTGCTCTAACACCATGATCCTCTCCCATTATCTCATCCACCTTCTCCCGAAACTTCTTCTTCATTGCCCCAGTTAATGCCTCCGTATTCCACTTACGTACCCTCCTTCCCATTCTTATCTTTTTCAGTTTTACCCGACATTTCATGACTAATAAGTTGTGGTCTGTGTCTGCATCAGCTCCTGGATAAGTATGCGAGTTTTTAGCACTATTCCTGTATCTGTGACGTACCATTATATAATCTATCTGGAACCTGTCTGTGTCTCCCGGCTTCTTCCAAGTGTACCTACGTCGAGGATGATGTCTGAACCATGTATTTGTAATTACTAGGTTATTTCTGCGGCAAAACTCCACAGCTTTCTCGCCCCGGTCATTTCTTCTTCCTAGCCCGTAATCGCCCACCTCCCGCCCATCTCTTCCTTCACCCACCACCGCGTTCCAATCCCCCATTACTACCAGGTGCTTACTTCCTGGTATCCTACCAATTATTTCCTCTAGCTGATCGTACACCCCATCTACCTCCTCCTCTTTATGATTAGAGGTAGGCATATAAACCTGGATTATAACTAAATTCGTTGGTTCTGCTTTTAGTTCCACGACTATTATCCTATCACTCACCTGTTCTGCATACACTACTTTTCTACCAAGTTTCCTGTTCATTACGAAAGCAACCCCGCGCTGACTTTCACTCCCTCCACTATAAATTACTCTATAGTCGCCGCTCCAGTAATCCCCGTCATCCTTCCATCTTAATTCACCTAGACCCATGATGTCTACACCCACCCTCTCCATTTCTTGCTTTATATTCTCTAGCTTCCCCGCCCTCAGCATAGTCCTAACATTCCACGTGCCTATTCTAATAGTTTCGTTCCTCTTCTTTATCTTCTTTTCCTCTGCTGCTGCTTCGTCTGAGCAAGGATTTCGTGTGATGACGACCGCAGGGGCCTTGCTCCCACCGCTGCCGGGCACGACACCCGGCCCTCTTGGCCGAGTCCCGTAGTTGCCAGGATTCATTATCAATTGAGAACTGTCCATAATTTCAAGGTTTTTGTTTTAATTGAGGTAGTATTCCTTGGCCTTACTCAATAGTGTTTTTTACGTGACACCATCACTTCAGAGGCCGCCCCACTGGGGTCAGACGCCTTTTGCAGCCGCCTCACTGAGGTACAGACGCTGCGCGGACTACCATTCGTCTGTCTCCTAACCTTCGACCAATCTGGCATGGGTGACCCTACCAGGAGCAATGCTCCCGCCAGTGCAGCTCTAGGGGTCATCGGAGCACGCAAGCCCTTCAACCACGACAAGGTTGTAGTCCAAGAGAAGGGAGTGTATACATAATGAAAAATTAAATTATAAAACACATAAATACAAGGTAAGAATGAGGACCTCCAAAAATGTAACCATGTAAATATTGCATTACTGTAGAAATCTTAGTTCACAGTAAATGGAGCAAATGCAGCATTTAAAAACTGACTCCCTTTTCCCATTGAAAAGGTGACCAAGCAATGCTTGCAAGCAATTATACATATAAAGAGTATGATGAAACTTGTGGAAAATGACCACCTTTAAGTGAATTTGCAGTTTGTATGACACTCCATTATTTAATATTGCTAGCAAGTTGAAATACAACAGTAATAATTGACTTAATTTAAATACTTAATGTTCGGTTTAATCTACCAAACATTAAAATCCAACAGTAACTACTGCATTTTATCAAAAAATCGGCAGGGAATTTTTACTAGTGTGAAATTCCAATTTACACAACTGTAGCAATTTACAACAGAAAGTGTTTAAATTCCAGTAAAAACTATAAAAATTTTACATTTAAATTTCAACAGTTACTGTTAAATTTTAACAGTTACTGTTGACTTTCAACAGTTAACTGTTGAAGTCCAACAGTAACTGTTAAATTTCAACAGTAACTGTTAAATTTTAACTGTTAACTGTTGAAATTCAACAGTAACTGTTGAAAGTCTTGAATTTAACAGTAACTGTTGAAATCCAACAGTTTTTTCGCAAAGGGGTTCACGAGCCGGAATATCGTAATACCTCTCCACTGCCTTCGCTGCTCTCTAAAAATAAAAAAAGATGTTGTGACATTATTCTTTTTGAACGTGCTATTGAGCAATGTCATGATGTAGTTCGCCATTCCGTATAACCACGTATCTACCTAACGTTATGCTACCTGTATCACATAATTATCAACCTTACTACTCAACTCACCCATTCTCGCAGCTAATGCTATATTATTGGTATTGAGAAAGACGTATATATGTAGTCACTTCTGTGGATAAATGTGACTTCGAGAACTATAATCATTAAATGATAATTCCGTGATAGTTTGAGGGAATACCATAAAATCTTGATAAAAGTTATTTGCCATTAATTAATGCCAGATAACTGTTATCCTATATTGCCACATAGTACGTATATAAATGCAATATTACTGTGAATAAACAAGATTTTTCCAATTCCCGCATGTTAGCTTCAGCGTCGTAGCTAGGTGCTGGCCAGGCGGGTGGCTGCCAGGGGTGCGCTTTGCAGACCCACTGCCTACGGGCCATAAATCGAGGTAATATTATCTTTATCAGTTTAACACGTATGGACTATCTATTTAATGTCAATTAAGAATATCACGGATATTACTACTTGGATATCTATGTAACGTTATTTTTACAACCCATTGTGGATGTTGCAAATAGGATGTCTATGTAATGTTATTTTTACAACTCATCGTGGATGTTACAACTAGGATATCTATGTAACGTTGTTAAAATATCCATCGTGTAATAACAACGTCTTTTGGATATGTCAACCTTATTTAGATATCCAATGGATATCATCTGCTGCTTGGGTTGTATATTGAGCTGGTGAAATAAAAACTTCCATTGGAGAACCACCTTAATGACTACCATATTTCCTATTTTCCCGGGAATTACGGGGGGTCGGCCGCCCCCCCCGCCCCCCCCCCCTTAATCGGCCCCTGAGGTGAGGTCTTTGCTGGCAGGAGACCTCGTCAAAATGTCATTCGTGGAATACCGGGGACTACACCTCAGACAAAACGGCAGGTATCTGAACATAGCATTTGTAGTGCATAGAGGCTTTTTGTGGATAACACTGTGCTTCAACATACCATGGAGTGCACTCAAACTGAAGAACCTAGGGTGTTAGAAAACATTAAATGGTCCCTCTCTCTTGAAGAGCTTGAGGCATTCATTGCAGTGCTTTATGCATATGGTGTAAATGGAGCAAATGGTACTGACTTACACACCTTGTGGTCAGAGACACAGGGGTGTAATTTTTGATAACACGCAATGTCTCACAGCAGATTCACAGACATAATGAGATTTTTTAGATTCAACCAAAAATCAACTCCTCACACTAGCTTTAGAGAGGACAAATTCACCGTGGTATCCGGGACTTGGGATCGATTTATTCACAACTGTCAGTCACATTATAAGCCAGGTGAAAATATCACGGTTAATGAGCAGCTGTTTACAACAAAGAGAAGGAGCAGATTCACTCAATTCACAGCATCAAAACCAGAAATATATGGGATCAAGTTCTGGCTTGCGGTTTATATGGAATCAAAATTCATCCTAAATGCCTTTCCTAATATTGCAAAAGACAATCTTTGGCCAGGTTACCAACATCTTCCTGACTATGTTGTTATGTGACTGATGGCACCATACTTTGGATCAGGCAGAAACGTCACTACAGACAATTAATTTTTGTCAGTTGGGCTAGCAAAAGACTTACCTCCGATGTCTACCATAGGGTCTTCAGTATCATAGGGGCTGTCAATAGGAAAAGAAATACCAGCTTCTGTGAAGGTTTTACATGAACCATTGCACAGCACTCTTGTTTTGATGCATGATGAACTCTCAGTCACCATGAGTATAAAGGAAAGAAAAATAAAAGCCCATTACTGCTAAGTAGTAGGTACTTTCCATCCTGAAGTGACCATCGTTACAAATGGAAAGAAAACCCCTGAAACAGTCGTTTTCTACATTTCTACTAACAATAAGTTCAAGTTCGGCATTGCTGCTGTAGATCAGATGGCCAGAAAATACTCTTCTAAGTTCACATTAAGAAGTTAGCCTGTGCAAGTAAGCCAATCTGCTCTAAATTCCTGGATCATATTCAAAAGAGCGACTGATACCAGTGGTGGATCCAGGGGGGGCAAAGAGGGCAATTCCCTCCCCCCCCCCCTCGAGACAAAAAACATATAGTTCTTGCACTTACAAAAACACATAGTATATCATATATGGTCCCCCCGAGATATGGTCCTGAATCCACCACTGATTGATACTAAACTGAAACGGAAATCATTCATATAAAGTTAGGCAGAAGAATTGAGGGAAGGTTTACTGGTAAATAAAATAACTGAAAGAAACAGATTAGACATTGAGGGCTACAGTGAAACCAAAAAGAGAGGAAGGTGCCAAATTAAGAAGTATAAAGGCAATAGGGCTAATAAAATATGTGCAACTTGTAGGAAGATGATTTGTAAAAAAAGTGCTTCTAAAATAATTTATCATTGTGCTGACTATGCAAAACGTTAGCTTTTTCTTAGGGTGAACATAGAGTGAGCTCTCCATGATTATAAAGTCTTTTCATCATGTAAACTAAAAGTGCTGTGATGAACAATTTTAAAAATTTCTTTTTTAAGTAAAATGGGTAAACAAAATGTTTGAAAAATAAATCAACAGCAAATTTTTTTCAGTATACTTTATTTATTAACAAAAATTCTGAGTTGGGATTAAAATTTAGCATGTCCTAGGGATTAAATTTCTTTTTGGTGTAGTCAAAATGATGCCCCATGGGTGTTCTAGGGGGTCTAAGTCTGGGCGCTCTTTTGTTAAAGGAGTCACAGCTAGCTGTGACTCCTTTAATACAGAAACATATTTGGATTGAATACAGAAACAATTTCAATAATAACCCAGGAATGTTCAGTATGTGGTTCAGAGAGCATAAGTTCGGCACAGAGCTAGAATTAATTATAACAATACAATAGTTTTTAATCTCAAACAATGAATTTTAAAAATAATACAAATTTGTAAATTATTTTACATTATTTTAAATCTTCACAAGTTAACTTTACTAGTTAAAGTTACTTAAAAAGAATACAAAATTTTTAAAAAGAACTCAGACAACAACATTCAACACTTCGTTAACTTAGTTCCAATTGGATAAAGTTTGACAGTGAAATAATTTATATTTTTTAATTCTGGAGGAGAGGCATAAAAATATTTAGCTTTACCCTTAGCCCTTATGACACAAGCTGATTTTAGAATGCATTTTCCAGGAAAATGTTCTGGAAGGGAAATTCTATAATATAATTTTTTTAACAGAATTCAGGAAAAACTTTCCCCATAATGGACATTATTTTTAAAAAATACAATTATATTTAAAATCAAGAATTTTCTTAATGAATAATATTGAAATTTAATCATTAAATTTATGGTAACAGGTTTCAAGACAGATGATTAATTTTTCCTCCTGCTGGCTTGACAGCCAATTTGATACCTCAATTTTGAAGGACTTTTCTTTATATCTTCCAGGAATAAGGAATGCTGAATCTGAAAGAGTGAATACATAATGTTAATCAATATGATGGGTTTCCACCATTACTAGATACTATATTTAAAGCAACTTCACCAAGGAATCGTAAATTTTGCCTACTAGCTTAACATCTTGATAACAATAGCTCTTCCGCAATAATTACCAACCTGTCAATATTCTGAGTAGATTTTTGAGGCTTTTAAAGGGTTTCTTATATTTTCCAGACCAGTTCAACGTCTCTGTTGCTACTCTGCTTGTCATTATTTTGGCCAGGTTCACCCTTACGTACTCACCAAAGTTCTTGGTGAGCAGTCCACTAAACAATTTTATCTGAAATAGGGAATGAATATAATTCAGAGGATTATATTAATAGTGCTATCCTAAAAAATTAATTACCAGAGATTTTATGTTTTCAATTAAGTTCCTTATATACTGTAACAATAATGAAACGAATAAAAAAAGTGAAAATACACACCGTATGCTTCTGAAGCTGAGAATCTCTACCCAATAGACCCTCTAACTCCTCCAATTCCTCTGAGCTGGTAACTGGTATTGCTAGAGGAGGAGTGTATTCTTTGATGCCTGGTATAACCTCCACCACTGGCCACAATTACTGAAATATATACACCAGAAATTCAGTTTAAGTGCTTATAATCCCACAAATTTAAATTTGAAAGTTGCTATATCTCTAGGGCAATGGCAACACCTTTTTTATATTTCCCTGATATATGCTTGGTATTGTTGGACATAGTACATGGTAGTTAAAATTCACTCAACATGACGTATAGTTACAAAATAAATTTCATCGTTGGCAAATTGAATGAAATAAACTTACATTTCTGGAGGATTAAAATACAGCTTCAATAATTTATTTAGGCCAACACCCACCCTGAAAGAAAGAGAAAAAATAAGTGCACATAGATTGCATTAAAAGAATAAATATTCCAGTTGTGTTATTCCTCGATCAAAAGGGTTAAATTTCAACATATCTGTGTTATTATTAATTATTCTACATAGGCCATAGCTCACGTCTTTGAATATGGTCTATAATTTTACCTCTGTTTTAATAATACTTAAATAAACACTAGAGAAATTGCCCGTTGAATATCGACGGGAAGAAAAAAATCAACAAAAATACATAATAAAAATAATTATTATTAAAATGTATCTTATATATATTAAAATAATCTAATAATCATTTATCCTTTTAATGTGACGTATGAAATTTACCTACCATGCAGGAGTCATTTACCTCGCGAAACTGAAAAAAGTATGTTATTTTAAAACACCGAAGGATGAAAATCGCCATGAAAAAGTCATTTGACTTGACCAGGATTCGAACCATGATCTCCAAAAAAGGCAAATGAGGGATTCGGGTTCGAATTCGGTGAACACGGCTTAAGAGAGTATAAAATTTTATAGAATACTTACGATTGACTTCTGCTATTCTTCAATTTCTCGATGGTCTCAACGTGATCGATCTGTCCCGCACAGTGCTTATCTTGTGAATACGATGTTTTGGGATCAACTACTATAATTACTTCTAATAGAATGTCGCAGAGGCTCCAGAAAAGCAAAGAGATGTTCGTTTTATGGTTCTCCAAACGCGACTAACCACATTAACTCGCATCCCTTTAGCAAGGAAAGCTTTGGAAAATTTCGAGAAAGGTTTTTCCTCGAAACCCGCGCGTGAGTTCTTCTCGCTTTGTTGTCAACATCTGGAAATCATTGGAGCGCCTTCCTTCCCACCCTTCCCGAAACCCCCTCTCCCTCCCTCCGGAAGGGCGGTTGCGTCCATTGCGTCCTAAGCAACCCTAGGGTACAACGGAGTTCGCTCGACCCTCGATCCCTTTAGCAGTCATTCTCTCAGCATGTGTCAGCCGTCACTAATTGTATGTGCAGTGGATTTTCTAATTAAATATTCGTTGGCTACACGAAAACATTAACCATTGAAATGAACTACTTGTGTTTTGCAATGTTCTCTCAAATTTTAAGCGAAATTCTAGCTCTTATATTAACGGAGTTGTCTTCAGCTTTCTTTTAACCATTATTTTCCGATTAATATCCTAAAATCGTTAATATAACATCTATAAATTCATTTAAAATTTTAAAATTATCAAATAAACACGGAGAATTCATTTCAGACATCCATTCTCTCACGTTTGCAATGAATGATTGTTTAAAAAAACCACTGCGCATACAAAAAATGACCGCAACCCCATGCTGTGAGAGGGTGTGCTCATGAGACGGAGGGTCGAGACTACAGTTGCCGACCGAAGAGAAGGAAGAGTGCGGTCGGTACGCCGGAGAAGATATTCCCTTCAAAATGCCTCCTAACAGAGATGAGCTGAGTCTCCCATGAAGCCCAGGATACTAAAGATATTTCCGAGAAAAGTTCACCGGCACGAAAGGGTTAATGGCCCTCAATATTCAATGCCTGTGTTCCGTCCGCTGAGGAATGAAAGAATTAACATTATGGCCAGTGCTAATATCTGTAATATAACACGGGCTTACACAAACAAAACTAATACGGAAATTTTACGACAGGTAATATTGATAAATTGAAAAGAAATCGAAACGATCATCTCAATTTTTGTAACCCATTAATAGGCTAAACTTACCAAGTATAAATCCAGATGCTGTATGCACACACTGCGAGTTGCAGTCGTACCTATTTTTCTGATCGATTTGGTATATTTCAACAAAAAGTCATCGCCTGATGAAATGTTAGGAAAATGTAGAGCAGATCGAAAAGAGATTACACTTACCTTGCCATATCTGGGTTATCCGTCGTTAAATGGTCTTCTTGCACCTTAGTGACGTTGGATTTCATGCATAACCACACCTCCAAGTACCGTGACAATGGCACTTAACATTGAAAGATACATAATGACTTTCGAAGTTTCCGCGCCACAGTATTTTGTTTTTACTGCTTGAACACCGCGAACAACCGCGAAAGTTATACCGATATCACTGTCTAGACTGTGCCGATATCTCAAAACACACGAGCCACATGGCATGTTAACGAAACACTTACATGTATAGGTTGTATATGATTATTTTCGGAACGCGTGGCAGAAGAAGTGGTGGTCATTTATTTGATTGAGATCGATTTATATTTCATACGATCGAAAAATACGATCGATTTTGTTACGCCACGGTTATAATAAGTAGGTTTATAAAACTTTTCCGGTGATATTGAGATAATGTCGCCGATACATACAAGTAATACTCACTGCATTGAGAGAAAAATTCTCAAATCCATTCCGTTATGAAAAAGTTTATTATGAAGATGGAAGAAATGATTCTGGCCTTACACTGCTATGAGAAATAACATATTTTTATAAAATTTTCCAATATGCACGCATATGATACACACTAGTATTCTCTACAGTGGTATTACACTCATATCACAGCCATATTACGTAATAGAATCCAGGCAAAATGCTTCGGTTTTCCATGATGTAATACAGTTGGAAATTAGCAGTATTTCTAATGTATCCACAGTTGTAATACATTTATATTATAGCCGTATTACATAATGGAATACGGGCATTATACATCGATGTTCCATGATGTAATATAGATGGAAATACGCCGTATTACATTATGGAATACAGTGTATGTATGATCCCTGTATAGAGTCACTGTATTACCGCGGTAATACAGTGAAATCCTACATAATGTATATTATACAGCTAAAATACATTATGTACAGAGAACTCTGTGCTGTCTGGGAGGCCATTTCAAGGGTGTATTAGTTAAGTGGGGGAGGAAAGGATTCAAACTTCACAGCAGTGATTGAAGGGTACCTTTTGGAGAATGGCATGCTTGGATATTGGTGGATAGATGTAGGGGGAGAAGAGATTGCTAGAAGCATGGTTGTTATTTATTCTAATGTCGAGGGAAGTGATGCAATGACCAACTTAAAAACAGGGCAGAAATTGCATTGAAGATAATAAAGTATATTTTAGGAGCACAAGTAGGTAGAAGATGTAAAGAAAGGGAGAGAGTTCAAAACAGTCAGAGGAAAAGCAGACGTTGGGGTGAATATGGGACATGTCTAGCATCTTATACATTTACAGGAAGTGGGTGGGTCTTTTGATGTAGGGGAGGACTTGAGAAGAGTGATTCTAAAACTGTTGCTGAGGTTGGGTGAGCATTTAAATGGCCACAGAGGGTCATTTTTGGAATGACTAGCCAGTATGTTTGCTATGAGAAATGACTGGAAAGAGTTCTTGGAGGAGGTATTTTAGGGGATGGGTGGCTGGGAAATACCTTATGAAAGGGTACAGACTTTTGCGGTTTTTGGCAAGGGATTTCTTAGGGGTGTAGGTATGATTTGAAATATTCATTTAAGATAGAGAGTTTCAGGGTAGCCACATCAGAGAAGAGACAAGGGTAGGTTGGAAAGGAAGTCATGTCCCATCCATCACAGTATATCAAGCTTAAAATGCTATTTATGTATTTTGTGCTATTTAGCAAATAAAAAAATTGTGATGCAACATACCTGGATGGATCCTTGGGAACCAACAAAAAAGACATCTGCTTGACAGCATGAGTTCTGGAATCACTATTGCATATGGAATATTTCTGTATTTTGATCTGCCAAGAAAGGAAAACATGCTGGCATTGTCTCAATTGATTCCACTTTTGACTGGTTTTAGTGCATTACTTTCCATCTCTAGTTTTCTACCATAGGAAACTAATCAGCCTGCTAATAATATAACATTGACATGCCTCCAAACCCAATAAACTAAGTAACCCTTTATTACATACTCAGGTACGATATCTAATCCAGTTTTATTTTGTTCCCTTGATATTAGGTAAATCATACTCTAGGCTAATTTGCAATAAAACCATGTCTTTGGTCAACATTATATATACAATGTAATTTTATTGAAAATATGTACACATTTCATTTTCTGTGATGAGTAGGATTTACTTTTGACTGCCAAGAGAAAGTGTTGCTTACAGACAAGCAATTTTTTAAGAAAAATAGGTAATGTATGCCTTATCTCACGGCTATTACTTCTACTGAGTACATCCACTGGGTTCCGGATGGTGGGTTGACCTACAGATATAGAGGTTAGCTTTTAAATAAGCAAGTTTACTCAATAAATAAGCAGCTGTGGACAAAAAGCAGCAGTATCATGAGGATGTAGGGGGCCATCCTTCGGTAAGACGACTCAAAAATGTTGCAAAAACCATTAATTTGCAAATGGCTGCCTCCAACTAATAGGTAGCCAGTAACCTGGAGGAGGGGGCAGCAGCCTTCCTTCATATGATTGAAGGTGGAGACTGCAATGATCTGCACAGTGACACTCATTAGCAGTAACATGGTAACGTACATCATACTCAATGTAAGGTTTTTATCTTAACAGCTGTAGTATTTCAAGGTAAAGGCAACTGAAAACCACAAGCTTACTATCCCGAGGAGATGCAGTTATACAACTATTGCTCTTATATGTTTATTGATAAAGACATGATGGAATTCTCTTGAGTAAAATATATCTGGAGGTAAACTTGTCCCCTATTCAGATCTCTGGAGCGGGACTACTCATGAGGGTACCTACATCAGTCAAGAATGAAAAGCATCACTTTAGGATTGGTTCCTGGAATGAAAGATCATGAGAAGGATGGGTCGAGATGTTTTTGGTATCCACAAAATGAAATTGCCCAAAGAAGGGGACTTCTGGAATGGCAGGTATCAGATTATCCACTTTGGGTCTACGAATAGAAACGTAGGTGTTGGTATAATACCCAGAAAATGTAGTGGTATGAAAGTAAAAAGCTATCTTCAATACAGACAAAGATAATTATGGTCAGATTAGAAACAAAACCTTAAGATATATTGGTGGTACAAGTATACAAGTCCATGTCAAATTACAAAGATGATGACGTAGAAGATATGTATGATAGAATAGAAGAGGTGATAAGGAATGTGAAAGTGGATGAAAGCTTGATTATTCTTGGAGGCTGGAGTGCAGTTTTAGGGAAATGCCAAGAAGGTAAAACAGTAGGGAAGTATGGTTTTAGCAAATGGATCAATAGGGGAGAGAAATTGATAGAGTTATGCGTACAGAATGACCTTGCCATCACTAAAGCACTATTCGGGAACCACCCCCAAAGAAGACACGTGGAAAATGCTAGAAGACCGAAGAAGATTTCAAATTGCCAATATATTAGTGAACAGCGATTTAGAAATCAAGTAAAAGACTGCAAGAGCTACAATGGTGCTGATATTGACAGTGATCATAATTTACTCATGATGAAGTGTCCTCTTAAGTTAAAAAAAACTAAAGAGTTCAATGAAGGATCACTGGCAAGTAGAAAGACTGAGGGAAACAGAACATTGATAGGCCTATCAAAGTACTCTAGCCCAAGCTGAACAGGATGGAAATGGTTCAGGACCAATGAAAGAGAGATGGCAAGAGATAAAGACAGGAATTATGTATTGATGCAGCTGAAGAGGAAGTATGGAGGAGAAAAACAGGGAATCAGAAGCCATGGATTACTCAGGAAGTCTTGGACCTTATAGATAAAAGAAGAAAGTGCAAAAACTTGAAAATAGATGAAGGTCAGCAGATGTATAAAATTAAAAAATTCAATCATCCATAAAGCGAGAAAGGCCAGAAAAGAATGGATGAAAGACTTAGTAAAGTGATGGAAGGCAATCTCTCCCAAGGAAAAGTTGAAGCAGCTTACAGGACTGTAAGAAGTTACTTTAAAGAACATCCAATGAAGGTGATGTCATTTGAAGTGTAGGAAATGAAATTATTATTAATAATGAGGACAAAGTGAAAAGATGGAAAGAGTCCCTGGAGAGACTTTACAGTGGCAAAACATTGAATAGCAGCAAACTAGAGGATGATGACACCGTGGATGAAGATGAAAAAGGATACTCCACATTAAGATCAGAATTTGATGCTGCAGTCACGGATTTGAGAGAGAGAAAGGTACCAGGAGTTGATGAAATTCCCTTGGAGTTCCATAGGTATGCAGGAGTGAGAACCCTTAATAAGTTATACAGATTGATCTGTGACATTTATTCAAGTAGGCATATGCCAACAGACTTTTAAAAAATGTAATCATCCCAGTTTTGAATAAAAAAATATCCAAGAGATGCAAAGACTTAAGAAGAATTAACCTAACAGCACATGCATGAAAATTCTGACTGCAATCATCTACAGGAGGATGAAAGAATTCCTTCAATTTGGTTTCAGGAAAATTAGGGGAATGCGAGAACCTATTTTAGCAGCCCTGATACTTATCACAGAGAAGAAGATTCAAAAGGACCAGCCCATATACATTTGCTTCTTCGATCTGGAGAGCATTTGACAATGTGTATTGGAATAGAATGCTGACTACTCTGAAGAGCATTGGAGTGTCATTTAATGACAGAAGAGCAATATGCAGGCTGTATGAGGAACAGCTGGCAGTGATTAAATGTGGTGGAAATTCAGAGGAAGTAGACATGAAGAAACATTAAATGGATTAATTGAATCACCAACGAAGAAGTGTTATGAAGAGCTGGAGAGAAAAGAAGCATAGTTAAAACTCTGAGAAGAAGGAGAGACAAACTTATTGGACTCACTTTGCAAAAATGAAACAATATTGGATGGAGAAATGAATGGTAAGAATTACAGAGGAAGACCAGGATTGGTATACATCAAGCAATACGTAATCATTAAGGACATCAAAGTAAATATGTATTTATGTAAGAATGAAACAATTGGTAGTAAGGAGAGTGGAATGGAGAGCTTCTGTAAACCAATCTTCTGATTGATGACTACTGATGATGACGATAGCTTATGCACAGGGTATTTAACACTAGGAGGATGGAAGTTTCGCGCTACCTAGAAGGACAACTAGGGGTCATTTGATCCAACTTTGTTTTATCAAAGTAAAAGCCATTTTTTCCTCCCATAGACTGTTTTACTGTAGTAATATTCATATTCATTCTTTAAAAACACATCTTAGCATTTAGTATGGTATGCCGATAGTTAACAGTACATAATTATCACTTCTAAAAATCATGAATAAAATAACATTCAGTGGTCATGAGTCTCAACTTTATGGCCACTCTAATCACGACATTGCATTATTTTTACTTCATACAAAAAGTCTGCTACAAAATTTTATAATGAGCATCATGGTTCTTTATATATTGCTATAAAAATACACAAAATATTACTTTTTAGTAGTTTCAGACACATGGTAATTTTATCGGCACACTCTCCACAATATATTTTATTGCATTGAAAACATATATTGGATTATTTATTTTGACAATTTGGTGATATTTGGTACCTTTTCCTCTTTTTTGCTCTTAGGGATGTGGATGTGGCATTTGATGAAGTTTTGTCTGTTTGATTTGAGCATGAAGGTAAGGGTTCCATCGGAAATGAGATTCCCAACACTTCTTCGACTAACTTTTGGATAAATTTCTTGCCACTCAGTTTACAATTTGTAGTTTCCCTGTAGAGCACCCAGCTATTTATTGAGGCCAGATCCAGTATATTGAAAAATACATAAACAGACCACCTTTTTGTTGCTGATCGAGTGGAGTATTTCTGGCACATGGTGTCCATAACATCTACTAGCTGCCACTTTGTTTTTGTGGTAAAAGAGGATTGATTCTGGCTTTCTTTTATAAGTGTTAGAAATCGTGACATCTGAATGCATCGTAAAAGAATATTCTTTTTCTTTTTTGCTTGGAAATTTGTGAGAGTATGGCCTTGGGTGTTTTTGTATACTCTAATTAAATGAATTTCATTGTTCATGTGGACAGAATGAGGTAAGTCTCGCCTGTTTTTTTCTTATATTTACAAAAAGAAAAATTTTCCTTTTTATTTCAAGTTTTTAGCCAAGTGAATTAATGAAAAATAATAATCGTTGCAGGTAAAATTTATGCCTGAGTTCTTACATGGCTCAGCCAATATAATTACAACACATTCACCCAATGCTTGATTTGATGGCCTCTCTTCATCTTTCCCATAATACGGAAATGCATTTTGACAGTATTTAGATTTCACGTCAGCCAAAACCCAGTACATGATTCTGAATTTGTCTGGTGTATTCAGCCTATACTCTATGAAAGAACACCTGCATTTCAATGGATAGAGCTGTTCATCGGCCATTATGCATTCACTTGGATTGTAGCAGGCACCAAATTATTAGTGACAAAATTGTTCCAAGGTTCAGAAGCCAAACTAAATTTATCTGCCCTTTGTGCTTGACTACGAGTCGCCCTTGAATTGGGGCATAAATGTTTCATTATATTCAAGAATCAATCCATAGGCATTGCGATAGAGAATATTTTTTTAGCCCCAGGTTTTATCCCAGCAGCTTTTTATAGACATAGGCCACTGTCCCAAGATGCCTCTTGCATACATCAATGCGATAAATATATGAATATTTACTAAAAATAAGTGCCAATTGCCGTACGAGTGGCAGTCACCCGCCCGCCACTCGGGTGCTGATCCTCCTCTTCCAAGAACTTGCCCTAATGCTTCTTCTTTCCCATTCAAGGAGGGAATTCCAAGGGTAGGAAATACAATAGAATATTATGACTTACGCCCTTCCTCTGCTCTCCCTAAAAGGGGCAAGGGTTTGTTCCAGGCACACGGCGGGGGGCTGGACAGTTGGACACCCGGAAAAAGAGCAAAGTCGGGTGACAATGCAAGCCAGCCAGAGCAGAAAACAGTTATTCAAAAAAGAGGATGTGGGGTCAATGGACAATAATATTTTGCGCCTGTTCTAAAAAGGCCTCCAAACCATGGCTGTATGACGCATGGCTGGATAAAAGATACCCATACCTATGGGAGTACATGTAATTTTCAAGGTGGGGATAAAAAGAATAAGAATTAAAAAATAAGGAAAATATCAATGGAGACAAACCATAAGCGTGCGAAATTCACATAGAGTAATAAGGGGTGCCACTTACTTTCCCATTGCCACTTGTGGTTTCCCGAAAGATCGGGTACAAAAGTGATCACTCAGCTTACATTTTGATATGGGTGTCCAGAGGCATCACCCGGCATCGAACCCGGTACCCTCTGGTTTACATCCAAGCACTATACCCACTGGACTACCCTGCCGCCAAGTAAAATGACTTTCATAAAAATTAAGAGCCTACGGGTAATAGGAATGTAAAAACACAGCGCAAAAACAAGTTGTGGGTCAAATGACCCGCAGGCGTCCTTCTAGGTATAACCTCATGTAAAAGTTAACAAAAAAATGATATTATATTTATTTCAGTTTATTAAATTTCAGGTAGAAATGAAGAAAGTAAAAAAGTTTCAAAAAATTTAAAAATATTTTACATGGAGAAAAATTAATTTGAATTCTAAAAAAAAAATGGTCAAATGACCCCTTCCATCCTTCTAGTGTTAAGAGACATGATTGCATTTCAAAGGTGAAAGGATTAGGAGGGATATATGATAAATCCATGAGTAGATTAATGAATAAAATTGATTAGAATTTGTATGCTTCTGTCTTCAAAAGTGTAGTGTACATAATACTATAGCAGGGAGTATCAACTTATACAATCAACACTAGATTCATGATTAGAAAAATAATCCTTTGTTTTTATTTGAGATATTCATTTCTGTGACAATTATATCTCACAATCTCTCAGGGGTTGATTTTAAATTCAGATGGCTCTTCATAATTGTAGTCCGTAATGACAACCATTTGCCACTTCACATGTGTCTGGCCCGTGTGTGGATAACGGATCTCATGTCACCTTATCTTTGAGGGAAAGAGGCCAGTGGTGGATTTTCCCAGCTAAATATCCATTACCTAACCAGTTTTGTTAATAATTTAAAATAAACAGTTGTGTTTACTTTAAATTATTACCATAAATGGTTAGGAATCGTATTTAGAAGAGATTGAAGAAATGTTTTTCCTCCTTTTCCAGCATCATGCAACCCATTCCGCTATGTATTGATGGCTGATTCTCTCTCTCTCAATTTTTCTGAAGTAAGTTCGAATAAGGTTAGAATAGAAAGGCTAGAGATTAGGGAAGAGTATAATTCATAGTTGATAAAACCTTTGTTACTGATACATTGGAAACAGCATAATTTAGAACATATTTCCATAGTTACTCTTTGGTGCTGATGCTCATGTACGTGGCAGTCACTTAAGTCATTTTCATTCGCCCTTAGGCAAGTATAAGCAGATGGTTTCTACATTAACATCATCCTTACACAGTCCACTCATCCCGCCATAAAAATCTCTGCGTCGATTGGTGTCACTACCCACACAGCACACTCAAAATTTATACCGTATAAAAGTTGCGTAAATAGTATTTTTGTAACATAAATAGTATTTCAGTAACATTGTAAATAATATTCCGTCGATTATGTACGTAATATGTGAATAAAATGCAATATATGCAAATATAATGCAAATATAATGCCATCGAAAACTGTAAATAATATTTGCATAATATGTACACATATTTTCAGAATATCTCAGCGAATGAAATTTGCATCATTTCTTAAAATTATGACCTAAAAAACAGCGAATGCCATAAAATACCCACTACATTATTGTCTTAGGTATTAAATCTCCAGCCTCATAATTATGCGACAACAAAAATATATACAATCGCATAATTATGCCATTCCGTTCTGTACCAAATATATGCACAGAACGGAATGGCATATTATGTGCATAATATTTGAATATTTGATGAATAAACATGGAAGTTATGCGGATGACTGTTGAATCACCTCCTGTTTTTATCATCATGTAAATGTATTTTTTGTTCGCTTTTTCAGCAGAACGTCGGTATATTAATTTATCTTTATGTGCGCGGAGGAAAGATGTTAACAAAGCCATGACTTTACGAAATAAATGGTGTTTTAATAGATTTAGGCATATCACGGCAGTGTACGCTGATGGAAATCCGTGGGTATAATAATTATGCGCATAATATGCCAAATATATGCACAGAACGAAATGGCATATTATGTATGTATATATATATATATATATATATATAATATAATGGACTCATTATACTACCGGCGGTAGGAATTTTCTTTAACTTTAATCGTCTGCTCAACATGTATGTATTATACAATAATTTGACGACGCAAGCAATTCATGAGATTTAATTATCTCAAGAATATATAGATATGCGCATAATAATATTATCAACAATTGTGAATACACAATTGTAACTTAAGTTCATGGATATTAGAATAATATCTAATATTTTTATAATCTCTATGCTTAAGTTCACTTTTTTCCTTCGCTATCAGTTCCACATTTCTCCATCAGGTACCGCTGGTAATGCCGTCAAGAAAAGAACAACGTATTTCGCACGCCGGCCGCCATATTCCGTAATTTGGTAAACCTCGTTCACTTCGCTGTTCTCTCGCCTCGTGCTAATTCGCCTAGTTCTGCCCTGTGCCTTGCCTCGTGCCTTGCCTTGTGCCTTGATTTTTGCCTCCGTGGTATCATTTTATCATTCATTTTTAAGTTCCATTAGGACTCATCTTCACTTTCCATTTATATTCACATCAACCTTTACACATCCTTGTCCTTCTTTCCTCGCCCATTACCTATTCACCCATTTCATCCTCATACCTTTCATTCATTTCAACCTCATACCTTTCATTCATTTCATCCTCATACCTTTCATTCATTTCATCACCTTAAAAGTTGCTCGTTTGTCGGAGCCTTTTTTGGGGTTTCTTAGACGGGGTCTCGTGGATCATTGCTCAACGTACGTGGCGTGGCACCGTCAACGCACCGTCTTAAGAGTAGCGTGGTAGTGCCGCTAAGCCGCTATTTCTTCACATCTTGAGGAACAGCACAGCTCTGGTTGAATCGCAAGGTGAGTGTCTTTGGCATATTAATTGTATTAATTTTAGCATATACCCAGCCACGTGGCATGAATGGGTGTTTTTCTATTTCCCGTAATCTGAAATTAAATTGTCACTAATGGGATGAATTCACTGCTTGTGGGAGATTTGTTGGTGCGAGCGTCCATATACACATTCCCTTTCATATATTTGGTATTTAGCATTTTCCGTTCTAATATTATAGATATTCTCTCGATTGGTCGCGTGCTTCGGTGTAATTTGAAGCCTGTGGTAAACGTGATGTATTTACTGTGTGCGTAGTAATATAAGTGCGTCGTGGCCGGGTGTAATATCTTTCTATCTTAAATTTCGCGTATTAATAAAGGTCCTGTTATTACAAGTTTTCAATGGCCACGAGTACTGATTTTTATTTCATATGAAGTGGTGGTTGAACTAACTCAAATCACAGGTGATAATTATTATAGTGCAATCGTGTGGTAGTACTAATAGCCTCATAATCACAGTGTGAGGGAGAATTGAAAGACGTAAGAGGTTGAAATACTGAAGTTTCCCTTTGCTTTTTTATGGAGAATCACTTAAAGTTTGATCGTGTTGATATAAAAGATAAGTTGTAATTAACTTTGTGTATTTGTTGGTATTTTATTGTATTTTTTGTCTACTTTCAGTGTATTTCATTTGCACTTTCTGACTTCAACTTCAGCCCGCATAAATTTGTACTAATTCACATCAAAGAGGACAGGTAGCAAACTTGTTTCACGTCCTTTTGTTGTGTGTTCGGTAGTCACAATGTCTGATAATTTGCGTGGCAGAATGAAATTACTCAGCGAAATGACTGCACGGCACAAGCGTAGGATTTTAGCTTGGGAGAAAGAACAAACGCCTAAAATAGCTCACACTGGAGGCGTAGCGCTTTCAGAGGGAAATGAAGATAAAGGAGCATGTGAAGAGCTGTCAGAATGTTCAACTTCTAATGTGAATGCTTGTGAGGAGACCGGTGGATTCATAAGTAATAGTTCTTGTAGTGAAACTTGTGACACCGATGAAGTTGAATTTGTGTTAACAGATTTTCTTATGGAACTCGTTGTTTGGGCTTCAGCTGGCATTGCTCACACTAAGGTCAATGCGCTATTGAAGCTACTGCGTAAGGTTCCTGCCCTTAGCTCGGTGCCACTTGATTGTAGGACTTTGCTAGGAACACCACGTACAACTTCAGTTAAACCCATGGGAAATGGTCTATATAGCCACTTGGGTGTTGCAGCCAGCATAGATATCATTTCGCGGAACAATCCGGAGGTATTAGATGAAGATGTTATTAGACTTCATTGCAATGTTGATGGCCTACCTCTTTCCAAATCTTCAAGTAGCCAGATTTGGCCGATTACAATGTCTTTGGTGGATTTTCCACGTATATCACCTTTTGTCGTTGGTATTTACCATGGTAGTGAAAAGCCCCAGTCATGCCAGGATTATCTCTTTGAATTCGTGGAAGAAATGAAAGTGATAAAAGAAGCTGGTTTATCTCTCAATTCTAAACGCTTTGAAGTTGATATAGTTGCTTACATTTGTGATGCTCCTGCTAAAAGTTTCATAAGGCAAACTGTTGGGCATACTGGATATGCCTCCTGCACAAAGTGTTGCATTTATGGAGAATATATAAACAATAGGGTTGCCTTCTTGGAAACCGATTGTCCATTGAGGACTGATGAAAGTGTCGAGACGTGTGAGGATTCTAAGCATCATAATGGACTGTCACCATTACTAGAAATACCCCACACCAAACTTGTGAGTCATTTTCCCTTAGACTACATGCATCTGATATGTTTAGGAGTCATGAGGAAGATGTTGATGGCATTTATGAAAGGTAAACTTACTGTGAGGCTGTCCACTTTTCAAATTGACCAGGTGAATAGGCAGTTAGAGATAGCAAAAAACAACATTCCTTGTGATTTTCCCAGAAGGACAAGGTCATTGAGGGACCTCGCCCGGTTTAA
The DNA here is from genome assembly GCA_963573305.1 of Pyrrhosoma nymphula. Lineage (NCBI taxonomy): Eukaryota > Metazoa > Arthropoda > Insecta > Odonata > Coenagrionidae > Pyrrhosoma > Pyrrhosoma nymphula. Next base: position 93,541,110 of record OY754332.1, on the reverse strand, counting down.
AGCCACTGAGCTACGGCTGCTTTTAGTGTATGTGGGTCCATACTCATTCTCTGGAATTGTTAATGGTGAAGTGTTCATGGATTTCTGCTGCCTCCATGTTGCTGTGCGAATCCTTTTGTCAAGAACACTTATGGCTGAATACTTGGATTTTGCTCGTGAGTTGATGCAATATTTTGTTTCTTGCTTTGGGAAGCTGTATGGAAAAGAAAGTGTATCCCATAATGTTCATAATCTTATACACATTGTGGAGGATGCTGCTAATTTTGGCACCTTGGATGAATTTAGTGCATTCAAATTTGAGAACTTTCTGCAAACAATTAAGAAATTGCTTAGAAAAAGTGAGAAACCTCTGCAGCAAATAGTTCGAAGATTGGCAGAATTGACCAATGCATCAAGGAAGGAGAAAAGAGAATTTTTTCTCAAAACCCAGATTTGACCCCAATTGTCTCCAGCAATTTACCAACTGGTAGCAGTGGCTCAGGCTACAGCAAAGTTACAGTTAGGAATTTTACACTTTCCACTGCACGTCCTAACAATTGTGTAGTCCTGCTCAATGGAGTAATCGCAGCAATTGATGTTATCAGAATGAAGGAGGACAAGCTTGAATTCACCGGCAAAAAGCTTAAGAAAATTAAAGACTTCTACTCTGTCCCCGTGGCTTCTGAGCTATTAGGAATTTATTGGGCTGAAGTAGTGTCTGACAATGTTGTTTGGCTGGCAAATGACATTAAGTGCAAGGCACTCTTGCTGCCCTTGGACTCAGGAGGATTCTACGTGGCTGAAATTCTCCATTGTTAGGGGTCTATGCCACCTTTAACTGCCAGTGATTTGGCTTTGTAATCAGTGCAATGGGTAAACTGTGAATCACTTCTTTTGCAAAGTATTTACTTACATCTCTGTTGTATTGCATGAATTATTTACTTGTATTTGCATATTAATAATTGAAGTTTTTTACTTGCAGGTAATGTCTGCATCTACAGGCATGACTGAATACGTAGTTGTGGAGATTAGGGACAGCAGCAAGCTCTTCATAACTGTGGTGCCAAAAAATTGGGTCTGTGAATCCGAGGGAAAATTTTTACTCCTTTGGCCACCTCAGACCAGTGGCAATGAGCTGTCCTTGATTAAATCATGTGCAGTGCCTGATCCATGCACTTGGCAGGAATACAATGTGCTCACAATGACAAAAGCATTTGGTAAGGGCCAATAACTGTTTTCTATTACCTTTGCTAGTGCATTATTTCTGTGGGTTTTTCTGTCCCAATTCTTATGTAATGATGACTCATAATTCAACAGATAAATACCCTGATGCAGACAATGTGAAGGAGCTTGCATTACGCTTGAAGAGTTTGAGTAAGGCTGAATTAGAGTATGAGAAGTCTGTTGGAGCAGGAAGAAGATTGGCACTGCCAGCAAAAAAAAGATTTGTAGGGGAGTCAACATCAGATGAAAGTCAAGTGGATGAGGAAGACCCTCTTTTAATGGGACCTGATCTGAATTGTAGGCAGCCCAAACAAGGATCCAGCAAACTGTTGCCTGCTCCACCTAGAATTACAGCTTGTGTGAAGCAACAAAATAAGAGAACCTCAGAAAATGGTAATGATGTTTGAATAACTTTTTGCCCTTTATATGTGTGTCCCATATATTTTATGTGCACTACATGAAATTGACTTATAATTTTTTTCAGAGTATGAGTGTGCAACTGCCAAAAGGAGGGCATCAGAAGTAAATATGAAAGGTATTATACAGTTCCATAATACAATGCATACATTTTTGACTTATGTATTTCTATCATCATATACTCTCCATTATTCCTCGAAATTATGCCCTATCATGTGTTGATTCTTTTTCTAGATTTGGACTCAGTTTGTGGTGCTTCCATAGCCACTACAAAGGATTGCTGTAAAGCTACTCAAGGTTAGTAAGGTTGCCTAATAGTTATCAGGCATAAATATGTAATGCATTTGGTAAAGTTCTTGGTGACAATTTCCCTGTGCAGTAACACTATAATTCATTATTTGGATTAGGTAGTTCACTAATTATTCATGCATTACTTTTCTTTTTCAGAGATGGTTAAGGATCTATTAAATGAATTTAAATCATTCAAAGAAAGTGTTCGAAGTGAACTTGATCTCTTGAAGGATCATGTTGTGGGGGAGTTGAGTAGTGAATTGTTGCCGTTAAAGCTGAATCTGACAGAAGCCTTGGAAAACCAAGATACTTTTCTCAATTTATTAAAAGAGAATCAGAGGCGGTTCCCCCCCTTGGGGGTAGAGGGGTTTGTGAAAGAGCCAAGTTCGATAGTTCCCAAGCCATTCCTAATGCCAGCAGGGAGTTGGGAGGAATTATTAAAAGTGGAGACAGAAATAGTTTCCAATCCAGACTCATTTCAGTATTTGGTATGTGAAATTTTGCCTAAACATTTTCTCTTTTTCAATGCATGTCCATAAAGCAATGCTGTTGAAAATGCTTATTTTACTGTTGCCATTGGTACTGAATGACTTTTTGCCATGCAAAGTCATAGTACTTCAGTTTGTGGTCACCATTGTGATACCATACTTGTCATTATGATGTTAGAAGACAATTGACCACCATCCTATCTATTTCCTGGGGAGATACATGCTCATGATTAACATAATATTTTTCTGTTTATTCTGCTTCAAATTTAACACTGTTCTCTCTACCCAATTGTGCAACATTCAAAATTATACAAGCTGCTTGTGTAAGAAAATGTACCATTTATTCTCCTATTTCCTCTTCAGGTTTCCTTTTTCCTTGAGGTAAAGAGCAAGGATCTTTCAAAGTGGGTTCGTAAAAACTTGGAGAGGAGTGTGACCAATGACCTGGCAAGATTGACAAACTGGTCAGGGAAGCAGAACAAAGTGTCCTTTTCATCAAGTTTCCCAAAGTTCATTGAGGCCCTTCATGGTGGGTTGTCATAATGTACTTGGTTGGTTGTATCTGATATAGGTCACGCACAGCCTAAAATAGTGTTGATTCATTTAACTGCAACAATTCAGCATTGGTCATCATAGTTTTGGTACCTTACTTATAAACCTTTTTCTAATATCTGACAATATATTAGTACTGCTTTCACTGAACATGCAGTTGAGTAAATTTTTCCATTTCTGCTAGTCATTACTTTCGAGCTACTACTGAAAGATGAATCATATTTTCTGTAACGCAACGAGGTGACAATGACAGAACAGTAGAAACATCTCTTAATTCACAGAGGATAGTCAAATTATTTATATTAGTATAGATATGAGATTATATGGGCAATAAAATACATAATGGCTGACAATAAAAAGAGAGCCAATTAATTTCCTTCAATGAGTTATTGTTTGATTGCATTACTACCAATAATTTACCTAAACAAGAACATTTTTGGTTGATTATTATGTATTTATGCTTCTTTTTCCCAGCTCGCTTTCTATTGACTTGAACTATGTTATTAATATTGTGTAAGTCAGTCCCATGTCCATTTGTCATCCTTTGCAGACAAGTGAAAAATACCATTTACTTTGTTCATGATTAATATTGTGGAATGTGAAAATAGGACCCTGAATAATTAATCACATCCACCATGGTTTATTCCACACTTAGTAGAATAGTGTAATTGTTTGTTGATATTCAGTAAAAAAGGTAAACCATTTGTAATATTAATCCTGTAAGTAATCATGACCTAGCTGGGTTATTAGAGCATCATATTAGATGTAATCGAACATATCATCACTCAACCATTTCTACATGCATGAACATGCATGTTCGTGACAATAAGAATTTAATTTGCATAATACTAGACTGTGAAATTTTTTATGACTCCTCTTCATGACTCCTCATTACTGGGTGAAGTATCCAAACCCAAGAATCACTGAATCAGAAACGATAAGGGTGGGTGTCGTTTTTTTGTGATGTCCATCACTGGTGGTAGATAAAATCACCCTAGTGTCAGAATATGGCCTCCGGTATTCACCATTTTGAGGTGTACTAGCTGTGTCTAAATCGTAGAAATTCATGTACAAATACATGTTGAGGTTGCTGTAATCTTATCCCTCTTTTTGTTGTTTTCAGTGAGTGCGAAGGCGGACCAAAGCCATGTGGACACCTTCGATTGTGTTATTCTGCAGGCTGAAATTAAGAAGTGGCTGAGGAATGCCAGAGGAAGAAAGGCATCAAAACCAACTGTCAATGGATGGAGCTATGTGGAAGTTACCGCTGATATCACCTCTGAATAGTTGTTGAATATGAATGAATTTTGAATGTTGTTAAATGAATTTCCACAATAATAAAAGGAAATTGAAAAAATGACAAATTGATTCCTCCTTTCTCCTCCTTAATCTGATATAATGGCGTTTTTACTTTAATGATTGCGTAAATTATATTTAATATTTAAATTGCAAATTGTTTATGACTAATAATGCATATTAAATTAATGACTTGGACAAATGCCTACTATATTAAAGAATATGAGAGTATTATGCACGTTATATATATATATATATATTGAATGCGGAGGTATTATTGAATAATATGCACATTTTATTCAAAAAATATGCACAGTATAGTATTGCCTATTATGCACATATTATTCAGAAGTTATGCACATAATATGCTATTATGGTCACTGCATAGATTCTGCATATATGTACATAAAATCGGTCGTTATGGGGACATTAGCCCATTTCTATTCACAGTTTATGTACATATTATGCACAACTTATACCACTGCCATGGCATAATTTGTGCATAATATTTGAATATTATGTACATATTATTCCCTTTGTGCTGTGTGGGTATTTATATAATGAACCAGTTACATATATGAAATTGGTTAGAAAATATGATTGCTTTGCACGAGCTCCTTCCAAAAATTCCACAGTCACTGAAAGAATGAAACCCACTTTTTCTGATGGTGAAATTCCATAAAAACAACAGTAATTTTTCCTATTTTAATTATCTACGCATATAGTAAAAAAAATTTGAAAGGATGACTTTAAAAAATTCAAAAATGCATTTTTATGAAATATGGTGCAATTATGAATCAATGCACTGAGCATAATAATTTATTCTATGCAAAACTAAATATTCAGTATGGTGTCCCAGGTATCATACTACGTGAACCGCATGCACACAGCGAGTTCAAGAACTCGAAAAAATTACTTTTGTCTGCCTCCTTCCGTATCCGAACCACTGTGCCCTGGCGTGTCAATAGATAGCCCCTACTTTGGTTTTTACCTTTCGATAAATAAAGCTGAATTTACAGTTGCTGCAGGACACTCATTTTCGGAACTCAGTTAGCACTTATATATAATTGTTTCGGACCTGCTGGGGACGGCACGGCTGTCGACGGGCACGGCTGAGGGCGGGCCCGTTTCAGTTAATCTTGCGTTGGCCTTTGCGATAAGGAGGTTATCCTGATCCTGAGTAAGGGTGACTTATTAGTCCTCAAGTGTTCTTTTTCTTGGAGGTAAATGGGGTTGAATGAAATGGTGCATTTTGAGTAGTTGCTATTGCGAAGTTCCTTATATAGCGGACTGTTCGTCGTCCGTCGAATCAGTCGATCACGATGGCTAAGAGTGTGAAGAACGCTGCTCCTGCTGCGGGTTATTGGGTGTCTACTACCTTCGAGGATGCCGTGACTTTCATAACGGCATATTTGGAGGAAGTCAAATCCATAAAGCTGATACTGCATCCTTCAGCTTTCTTCCTAAATAACGAGGAGGAAGTGGAGATACACCTCGGCTGCAATTTAGACACTATTTTGGATGTGGACATGCTGGAGGTGGACGATTTCTTCGGGGCCGCCTACGAAAAGCTGACGGACATCGAGGAGTTCTCCCAGATGATTGGATCCGGCCTCACCTTTTTGGGCATCGCAGCGTGGTGGTTTACCATGGCGCCTTCTCAACCGAACAACGCACCGAATCCCACGCCTAGGAACACCCGGAACGCCGAATTCTTCTCCCCGGGCTCAGGAGCGAGGAGGGTGAGGATGAAAAATACGTTTGCGGGATGCTTGGCACTTGGGCACACGTGGGATACCGCTTTGAACAATATATATATAATTGTTTCGGACCTGCTGGGGACGGCACGGCTGTCGACGGGCACGGCTGAGGGCGGGCCCCTTTCAGAACAGATGATAATCGCCTCGCTTCGAAATGCACAAGTCAAATGTCAAATGCTAAAGGTTAAATTTTTTCAGATATATAACATCAAATGATAAATCCCCTCAGTATAAAACAAATCTCGATGGAGGACACATCAGATGCGATGTCAGCATTATCAACTCCGTCCGAGTGGCTATTACAATCATTGGACCTCGCGGAGTTGTCCTTGGAGGATCTATTCGTCCTCATTAGCGGGGTATTTGTGCAATCGAACGTGAAGTTCGAGAAAAAAGGTGAAAACGCTGTACGTCTCTCATTACCATACTCTACGAGGGTGGAGACGATCAAAAACAAGTTCGGCGATTGGGAACCTTACATCTCCATCAACCCTTTGTCGCCACATCACAGCGAGGACCAGAGCAGCCGATTTTTGGAGCTGACGCGAAAAAGGCCCGTGAGCAGTTCGTCGCCGAAACCCGTGGATGGCGAAGCAGGACCCTCCAAACGCTACAAGACGTTTAAGTGATCTGATCCGGAAATACAAGGCTACGTCTTGGAGTGAGTTATATGATTACATGAGTTAGCACAAAGTGATACATATAGATAAAAGTGAAAGATATTGCATCATATCGAATTGTTTTTTGACAATTCAATGCTATTTTAACATGTAGCCTTTTTGTAAATGATATTATTTCGTATTAATTTGATTACATATGTACAGATTTTCTTTTGAACTCGTAATAATGCATTTATTATTATTATGATTGTTTCCAACAAAACTCAAGGTGTCAAGCCGTGTCTAATATTCGAAAACAAGAAATTTCAATATAATTTCGTCTAAATCCTAATACCGCGCCTAAAACTCTAGTCATAACACGCTTTAATTATGAAAAAAAATTAAAAACATAATTCTTGTATAATTTCCATCACCACCAGTATGATGCGCCCCAATGTGAAAAAATGAATACATTTAATTGAAATATGGTTCAAGAAGTTTTTCCACTTATTTATTTCGACTCAATATTAATATATTCGACTCAATATAAACTATTAAAATATGCACTCCATGACCCACGATTACCGCTCCCGCTAACTTCAGTAATAATCAATATTTTTTTAGCATACTTCATCTACATGCCACACAGTGAGCCATCGCAGGGACGTCAGTTTTATGCGCGCCAGCCATGAAAAGGGACGGAATAGGAACGACGAATTGGATGATAGAAAGGACTGAAAGTGAATGGGGTACCATAATCTGTTGAATGTTCTTAGTTTATCGGGATGGATGGTGCCTTAATAAAAAAGATACGTGGTTAACATAGTGCTCACACACGTTTTATTAACATCACACACATTAGTACAGGAGAGGAAACTGGAAGTCACACTTTTCAAAAAACATGAAAAAAAGCAATGCGACCGGGCGCATACCATCATTAATTTCTTCATGTCAGATAGATTAAAATCACCACAGAATCCTTCTCCACAAAATCCATTTGGGATTACATCCACGTCACAAATAAATTTAGACCTGCATACCCATTTCGGTACCGGAGGGTTCTTCAAGGCTAAATCTGGTGACCAAAATTGCCATCGTACGTTGTATTGTAGGACGAAGTACTTGGACTTAATGTAAATTTATTTCAATTTAGAGGCGAAATTATTGAAGAGAAATATATTTGCCGGTGATAAGATTGGTAATACTAGCCTACCATTTCGAGGGCCCGGGTTCAAATCCCGGAAAACGGAGGAGATTTTTCAATGGGATCCCAAACTCTACGAGAGTGCTATTTGGAGAGGACATCTACATTTACGTGGTACCCTGCAAACCACCATATGGGGGTGCGGCAGGGGGTGACTTACACACCGCAAACTTTCGTCATGTTCCTTACCTTATTTCTATTTTACTAAATATACTGTTCAGTAACGTATGTGTATGGATAGTTCACGTGCACTACGGCTCCTAAAAATTATTTGTTCACGTAGGGTAGACCTGCACTCAGAAATGTACATCTACATTCTACCCTGCTAGCCACCGCAGAGGCGTGTGGCTGTAAAGGCACCAGCCATGGAAGGGGAGGGAATAGGGAAAAGGAGGAGGTAGAGGACAGAGGTAAATTGTATGTTAACGAATTTGTTTATGTTAGGGTCACCCTGTTTTGTTTTAATCACTAATGGTGCGTAGAAAGAAGGAATATTTGTGCACATCAGTTCGACAGTGTATCTCTTTCATTTTGTACCTCCTGTCGGCTCTAGATATATAGAGCACGTTAAAATAATTCCCTCACAGTCACCCTGAAACTGAATTGTTCCTATAAGCTAAGCCTAGCGTGGAGTCTCCAAGTGCGTAACTACTCTCAACCTAATTCAGCCATCAAGATTGACGTAAAAATATTTTTTAAATAAACCGCGATAAGATGCCTGGACTTTGGCAGTTTTAATTACATTTGTATATACATAAAGAGTGTGCAAAAAATATCTCCCCGGCGGGGAATCGAACCCCGGTCTCCCGCGTGACAGGCGGGGATACTGACCACTATACTACCGAGGATATGGTTTAGAATTGCGGTTACCTATAGTTACGTATGTTACCTAATATTTGCGTGCTATCCGAGGTTCATAGTTCGAGTGTGACTGGTGATCTAGAGCCTCCATGTTTACGAGAACTCCACCAGTCGATGGTCACCTGAATGACCTGAATGTATGCATAGGAGTCAAATTTTCATATTGCTTTCATTGAAAATTTGGATGAATCTTTAATTTGCATTTACTTTTCAACTGCTCACTTCTTGAATTATAATAAGAGAATGTATAGTGAATTAATTCATGCATGAGAACGAATAAATCGCTTGATGAAAGATGGTTAATTGATGTATGAGGGTATCCTTCATCCCGCATGAGTAGAATCATAGTTGAAGCCGTACTGCACGTGAAACCGCCCTCCATGGACTATGATTGACGTAACAGCATATTAGCAATAGCTAGTAGCACTATGATTGGGGGTACGAATATTAGTGCATGCTTGGCGTACAATAAACCACTGGCACACATCCTAGAGTTGGCATGCAGCTCACAGAGTTGTAATGTGGATAGATAGATAAATGAACTCGGTAAACATTGATTACCTCAATTTTCATATCCTCGGTAGTATGCGCTAGAGGTCGGACGTGCCTGCTCTGAGCTCCTGTGCTACGGTCACCGGTGAAACTTCCCCGGCGAGCGAGGCCTCGTGCGCTGGCACACTTGTGGCTTCGGCCCGGTATCGGCGCCCAGGATCCAAGAATGGGGAGTGAGCGGTTGAATACTCTCCTCCTCACCGCTGAGGAAACGGCGGATACGCCCACGCCATTTGAGGTCCACATCTTCCTAACGGAGACCCTGGGCCTCGTGCAAGAAGATGTTTACGGTATCCAGTTTGGATTTCATAGAATAATGATATTCGTGAAGCTGACAACAGAAGAAAAAGTGAAGAACATCATGGAAATGGCACCAAATCGCCTTCCATTTCCAACTCAATAAAATCAGAGGACAACGATCTCGATCAATAATGCTGTTGGAACATCAGTGAACGTAAAAATCTTTGGCCTCTCCTTTGAAATCCGTCTGACAGAAATCACGGAGGAACTATCCCGTTATGGGAAAGTACATAGAATCTGGGAAAGCACGTGGGAAGGCCAAAGACTGAAAACGTCTTTCACCGGAACGAGGACAGCTCGGATGACCGTCACCACCAATATCCCATCCTATATCAGGATATCTGGACAACGCGCCCTGATCATCTACGAGGGCCAGAGGAGGACATGTACAAGGTGTAGCCAAGTTGGCCATGAGCGGAAAAACTGTCCGCGGAATACAACTGGAAGAAGCTACGCAGAAGCGACGGCCGCCCCTCAATCTTCCACCCAGCTCCTGGACGAAAAAGTTTTAGAGGAAACCGCGCAAAGCCTGGTCGCGCTCGAGGCCACCGTACCTGGAGATTCCCCAGCCCTACCCGCCGCACCAAATCCTACGGGACCCCATCGGACGAGACAGCCCGAGTCAGATGGAGAAACACCCGATCGGAAGCGCCTGGCGTGTGAGCCACACAATCAGCACGCCTCATCGGCCGCCCTTCAGACATCGGTACCACCTCCCGCCGCTATCACCTGCGTTATCTCCCTCCTCCTTCCCCCCTCCCGCAACGCGAGCGGGAACAGACTGCCGAACGGGAAAATAATGGCGCACCTCTGGTTCCCATTCATCCTCCCGAGACGGAAAATAGCGAGGACCTTTTCCGGACAACGGAAACGGCGGAGAACACTGCCAACCAACCGGCGCCGTCAGAGAACATCGAGACCCTGACTCCCACACCGGAGGATTTGGTGATTCACATTTCTCTCTCCCCCTCCGTGATAAGTGACACCCCGAGCATCGTCACCCTTCCCTCCCGTTGACATTCCCCTCTTCATACACCTTATTCCCCGTTCCTGACAACATGTCCACCGCACCCCTCCTTGCGCACTCTTGACTCCTCCCTGCTTTTCCCGCCCGAGTTGAGACCAAGCGCCCCAAGCCGCTCCCGCGACCGCTTCTACAGCTATGTCTCCGAAATGGCTTCGGACACCAGTACTCATGAAGAGGCCCGAGACGCGGCACAATATAGACGCGACACAACGCGGAAAATCCCAAGGAGACCTGGGAAATCACGCCGCAGGAAACCACGATGCCAGAGCGACGGAAATCAGGAGAACAAAGATAAGTGACACTATGCCTTACGCCCACCGTCTCTTTAAATATTGCAAGAGTCTCAAATCCACTCAAAATAAAAGTTATTTCGACCTTTATACGAAATCTGAAGCCAGATATCGTATTCATTCAGGATACGACGCACGATATCGTTTGGCCTGACCCCACCTTTCAGTTGTTTTCCAACAACCAAGGATCCAACCTAGGCGTTACCACATTAGTTCGTGACGGCATCACGTGCAATCACGTAAGATGTCACCCGTCAGGACGTATTTTATCCCTTGTCATTACGGAAACACACTTTATCAATGTTTACGCCCCATCCGGGGAATTTTATAAGTCAGCTCGTGACCGATTTTTAGAGGACGATCTACCATCGTACCTCACCACCTTCACGGGAAAGGCAGTCATGGGTGGAGACTTCAACACCATCTACGAGGCGCGAGACCCGGAGGCTACACGCAGGGCTTAGATTGCATTACAAACTCAGGTCAGTTTCATAGTGACTAAGGAGGATATTGTTTTAACTCGCACAAAATATCTCTAGAGCCGATAGAAGGAACAAACAAAATAGATACACTGCTGAACTGGTAGGTACAAAATTTCTTCATTTTTATGCACCACTTATTGATGACAATACAAATAGAGCGAGGCACAAAGGCACTCTGTTAACTTACGATACACTTCCGCACTTTCCCTATTCCCTCCTTTTTTTATGGCCAGTGTCCTAACATCCCCTATTCTTATGGCATGCCTCTTCAGCGGCTCGTATGGTAATATGTTCATGTAACCTGAAAAAGGCACCAATGGAAAACTTTAAGAATAGGTTTAGCTTTATGATGCTAGAAAATTTGATTTTCACGGATGTTCATGCAAAAAAGTTGCTCTAGAAAGATGTGTCCTACTTATGATACAAGCGTCTGCAAAGATACCTTCTCTTCAAGAGAAAATGATATAGGTATATGTGCTGCAATTAAATTGATTACATCATTCACCTTCTTCAACAAAAGTGTAGATTTAAGTCATTGCAAGCTATATATATATAAAAGAGGATGTCTGTTTGTCCGTCCGCTATGCGTTTCCATACGGCAGCACGGATTGCGACCAAAGTTGGTACATAGGTGCATCTCATGCTCCCGAACCCAGTGGTGCTACTTTCGGTTGCGTCCGACGCGTCCTTAGCGTCGTTTTCTCATTACCGAACCCTGCAAGTGCGCTCAGCGCCACCTAGCACCCATCCCCGCATTCTGCTTACTCTCCCACCTTCCGATAACAACCCCATTCAATCTGCCATGTTAGTATGTTTGTGTGCGCTGTGTGCGAGGTGAAGGCCGATTTGGTGACTTCCATTTCCGATACTGCCTTTTTTCGTAACTTCACCGTTCACCGTGAAGTTTTGAATAGGCGTGACCTTATAGTTTGGGACGAATGCACAATGTCACACGAAAGGGCATTAGAAGCACTGGACAAATCTTTGCATGATTTAAGACAGACAGCAACACTGATGGGGGCATAACCGTTGTATTATCTGGGGACTTTCGTCAGACTCTCCCAGTCATACCCAAGGGAACAAAAGCTGATGAAATTACAGCATTTCTGAAATCCTCCAATTTGTGGCGCCATGTTAGAACTTTGAAACTTACAACCGACATGCGCGCAAGATTTTCTGGCGATCCGGATTCTGATTCATTTGCACAAAACCTACTGCAGTTAGGTGAAGCAAACATACCTGCTGACTGCAACAACAAAATCAGTCTTTCCACAACAAGCACAGCAGTTCAAAATGTCTACGGCCTCATAGACAAAGTGTTCCCAAATTTTAACGCCCATCACATGGATCCGTCCTGGCTATCTGACAGGGCAATATTAGCACCAAAAATGTAGTGGTTACATCAATAAATCTGGAACTGCTAGTAAAAATGCCTGGAGATCCCTGAATTTATTAATCTATAGATACCCCCATCAACGAGGACGATGTCGTTAATTATCCCACGGAATTTCTAAATTCATTGAACATTCCAGGCTTCCCTCCTCACCGACTCCTACTGAAAGTTGGCGCTCCCATCATGCTTCTAAAAAATCTTGACCAGTCAAAACTCTGCAACGGCACCAGATTAACAGTCAAGGCATTGCATCCTCACATCATAGAGACGAGGATACATGCAGGCGCTGGGAAAGGCCAAAACACATTCATTCCGCGAATTCCTTTAATCTCAAGAGAGATGCCCTTTCACTTCAAACGCCTGCAGTTTCCTGTGCAACTCACTTTTGCAATGTCGATAAATAAATAAGTCTCAGGGACAAACTTTCAAAACGGTGGGCATACACTTGGAAGAAGACTGTTTTGCCCATGGCCAGCTCTATGTGGCCTGCTCCAGAGTAGGATCAGCAAACCATCTGTACATATACACCCCCATAGGAAAAACTGCCAACATAGTCTATAAAGAAGTGCTGTAAGCCGTCCCCTATCAGTTTCGCATTCCGGAAATAAAGAGTTTTCTATTTTGCCTTTTTACACTGTTTTCTGTTTATTTAGATGACCGTCACCTAACCTGCTTTGCTCCTTTGCCTACAAATCCTGCTATGTTACCATGAATTCCAAGTATCCCCCTTCTCCTTCCCGAGCAACGCCGGGTGGCCTGCTAGTAAACGATAAAATTAATGAAACAGGCCCATGGTGTTGGGGTGGATGAGATGAACTCAAACACTGACACCACCACAGGTGGACGAGTGGAACTCAAACACTGCCACCACCTTGTGGTGACTCCAAGATTTTTTGTCAATGAAAAATGCTCACAATTAGACTTAGGCCACACTTAAAATAAGGAGCTGCTCATTTTGACGAAAAAAATAAGCATATTTGAAGAAATATAACGATTTTATGCTTTAAAGAAACTTCTGATGCCTTGGGAACTTTGAAAAATAAACCTAACATATACGGCCATGAAACTATACTATAATTTTAATTACATTTTAAGCAGCCCCGATTGGAGCGTTGGAGCTTCGTGCGCGCATTTGTCAATAATTCGGATCATTCGCGGTGGCAGGCCGATGGGCACAGCAAATAAATATTTCCCGATACCAATTAGAGAGGTTAGTATTACAGTTTATGCCTGGATAAAATAAGATTCCAAACCCCACCGATTATTTTTTGCGATCATTTTTGTGTGCCGTTAGTTGGCCTGTCTTTATAGTCTTGCTCTTGAGTGTATGTTGACCTCAGACGGTTTATTATGTGCCCATGCAAATTTTCTCTAGAACTTAGGCTTTTGAATGGGACGCTATGTACTTTTTAGTGGACTGTAGATAACTCCCATATACTAACGTAAAAATGTTTTGCTGCAAGAAACACTCCTCACCCCAGTTCTATCGACCCTATCTTATCTGCCAATGGTGAATAATTTTGGGGAAATGTTACAATCAGCGATATTATTAGGTCACCCTGTCATTTCAGTGCCTATAATAATTATAGGTACTGAAATTCCATTATAATTAACATAACTATATCAGTTCTTTCTACGAGATGGTACCGTTCCGCCGCTTTATTTTTTAAACTAAGCCAGTTTACTAATACAAAAAATGAATTACTTCATTTTTGGTTGGATTTTCAGAATTTTCAGTCTATCGTAACAATGTTTTCGGTCATACTCCAACCAATAAACTGCAATTATTTTAAGTTTACCTCTTGATACCAAGTGTTTTCTTTAATTTTACCATGAACTTCCACAAAATAGAACCTGCAACCTTTGATTATCTTGAAACGAGTTTCTGACCAATGTAATTCTCAGAAACTTTTATCAACATTTTTTTTGCTTTTAATATTATGATAGTGAACTAATTTACCTGCTCCATGGTCTTTGCTACTCCCTAAAAGTATGCATTAGTACCCCGCATACAAACTCATTTTGTGCTTCATGCGTTTAAAGGGCAACCGAGCGATTTAGTGGCACCCGACAAAAATCCAGCATCGTCCTGAGATCCAAATTAAATGTTAAAGCCTCGTAATTAGATGATGAAAACATGTTGCTAATCCAATTAAAACGTAGTATCGACAGTATAGCCACATTATGAAGTAGAAATATCTACTACAATAATCACCGATGTGTATAGGCATGTATGTCAGTAACTTTCACGTAAGAAATACACGTGAAGCTGAATCTTCATTTGGCTGCAGACTTTTTTTATTTGCAAAATTAAATTATAAATAGTGGTTTTCTGTTATTAAAAAGTTACCAATAGAAATAAATAAAATGAAGATTCCTATTCCTTCAATCGAATTTTGTATTCCGGTCGAAATTCCGAAATATTTACTAAAACGTAACGATTTTTCGCAATATTTTAGCGTTTTGAGTCGTCACCATAACAACCAATACTTATTGTTGAAGTCGAGATTCTGCGTATATCCATTGAATCAATGATTCTTTGCACTAAATAAGGTATGAATGGTTAATTAAAATCAATGTAAATGATAATATTCTTCCCATTGATATTCAACGGGTACCTTCACTAGTCAAATATAAAAGCCGTGGAGATCAATGATGGGCCAAAATCAAACTATGGACACGTTAGCGCATTATGAAGCATGATTTATTACATCTTATTACATCTTATCTTTATTACATCTTATTGCGCCTCGCACACGGTAAGAATGGAATGCGGGGAAGGTCTGATAGTATTTTTTTTCGTGAGAGGTCAACAAAACGAGAAGGAAAGAAAGATGATAGCAAGGAAAACTGCTAGAGGGTAAAATAACTAAAAATAGTCAACAGGATGAGTCTGAAGTTTTAATAAAGCTGGATGAAACAAGCAACCAATAAAAGAAGTAAATTAAGGATAAATGAGATTGACAAGAAAAAAAGTAGGTGAAAACCAACTAAGGGATTGAAAAAATATGATGATGATTATTTTATGAAAAATAACGGTCATCGAGAGAGCTATAAAGGGTTCGAATTCCGGATTTCTTTACAATTTAATTGTTTGCTTTGGTATTTGAAGCTCGGAGTGCATAAATACCTAAAGACGCTCTTTCTTGGCATTTAAAACTTAATATGCATGAACTATTAATATAACGGCATAAAAATATTACAGAAATTGTTGATATCATTTGATACAATTGCTGCCTATGCGGTCAAACGGAACGGACATAATCACCAACTTATCAAAGTAAATGTGGAGAGAAAGTATAAGTGATTTCATATTGATAACTGGAACTTCATGGACGACAGATGCCTTTGTCCTATTTATACGGAGAAGTTGGTAAATTTTAGCCTAATTTGAGAGTGAAAGAAGGGTTTCGAGAGACCCGGCATCAAAATCAGGCTATCTTTAATGAACGCCACCTAGAAGTCAGTTTCATATTCTATGCTACGACCTAATTCGTGTTCTGGAAGTGCTCTCTACAATGCATCCAAGTAGGGATCGAATTTATCTCACAAAACCACTGTTAATACAACATTTTGAACATGACCATCGAAACGGAAATCCATTTCTCCAGCTGCCACCACAATCCGATCCCCAATGCTGGTTCGAATCCCTGGTTTGTCAAAATAATACCACACTGAAGAAATAGAAAACAGAAAAACAAAATCAATTGTCCCAAATAACTGCATGCTTTCTATCCGGTATTACTTTCACGTTAATCAAAAGAATAAATTACCAAACTTGAGCAGCTAGAAGCAGGTAACTAGGTAGCGTTTTGTATGAAAATGTGTAATATAATGGTAATAGGAGGAGAATAGCGTTACCAGAAGAGGCGTTCACGGATAGGAGAGAACTGATGACAGGGGCCTTCTGTATGGACCACATCTCGTGTATGCTACGAGAATTTGGGACCCAGCAGAGAAAGATTGAATTCGCGAATAACTCTAAGTAAAGCCGCACGCTTCGTTAAAAAAATGTTACGAGGGAACAGACAAGGTTACACAGTTGATGGAAAGACTAGATTGGGAGCTGTTAGAGGAGAGTTGGAAGCCGATGTATCACGCATGGTAAATCCATGGTAAAATCTTTATAATTATACATATTTTGTTTTTCATTCCCATAGAGATGAAATATATAGGTGTACAATTGACAATCACCCAAATATAAGACAGTAAAACGGAACGGCAAATCGATATTTTAAATATTATTACTTTTTCCGCTGGAATTTCTCAGCAGTTCTGCTGGAAATAAGTGGTACATACTTATAGAGTTAAGAAATTGGTTTGATAAGCATTCTCAAGCTAGGTGGCATGGTTTTGCGTATTTAGACGCATTCTTCCCGAATAAATAAAAACAATGAATGGTACTATTACACACTGTTCTGATGGCAATATTTAAACAAATTTGAAAAAGGTGGGCTGAATAAAAAATAAATTGCTTTTTTCTTGAGCTTTCAACCATGTATCAATGCGGTGACGATTTGACTGTAACTAGTAATACGATCTTCTTCATCATTTCTTAGCTATTTATGCCGCAGAATTTCCATGAACATTACAATGTCTGATACATCTAGACCATGGGAGAACATTGAGGTTTGTAAGGCTTCCATTCGGTACATAAAAGTAATAATAACCTTACAGCTGCCAGAACTAATTTATAAACGTAAATCTTTTATGGTTACCAATAACGTAAATGTAACACCAATCCATAACATAATTAAAAATTTCTCCTATCCGGTCGAAATAACGTCCATTTTATTCGGAAAGAGTGACATTGATACATTTTTACATCACTTTCTTGAAATTAACGAAGTCGAATTCATGATTTAAGGTAGTTTGAGCGAGATTTTTCCCAAGTCACAGTTGAAGCCATACTCAATTTTTGTAATTCAACGTCTGTAAGAAGAATGAAGTAAATATGTTAATATTAATTGCGCAAAAATATAGTTATATATGTTGGAAATTCTCAGTAATTAAATAAATATATCCACATAAGTCTCTAACTATGCTCATTTTTTCGTGCCGTACGGCGAAAATGCCTTCATAACAGATGTCTTTTTGAGATTCTGCAAACTTTACTGTGGAGAGTAATTGATTATATTTGATAAATAGTTGATAAAACAAAATCTAGGTGAATGGATACCTCGCACAAACTACCTGAAACTACAAAAGGCTCATTTAAACACGCAATTTAAATAATACATTCCATGTTTACACCTTAACTCCATTTACTGCAAACATTATCAATTATTGTAGGAATTATTCATTATCCTTTCGTATATAACATATCTCGCTATGTATACCATAATTTGATCCCGTTTCTAAGAACAGGAGGCAAGTCTAGAGTTTTCAATTCTCATAACACACTCACTTGTTGAAGAGCTGGGAAATATCAAAAACGAAAAAAAAAAACAATAGCTCGTCCCATGTGCCATCAACGATCAACACCAGGCGAAAGATTATCTCGCCCACATTTTCCCTTAATAATGTAGCACTGATAGAGAACCAAATGGAATCTTTTTCACTTCCGACGGATGGACAGGAGTTATAGAGATCTTCGTTTCAAACACCTCTGGAACCGAAGCCACTATTTCTGCCACGCATACATCCTCGTACTCTTTAAACTTTATGTAGGCGTAGGCAGATCTGCCTTTTGTGCATAAATGGATGTGAATATCCATTATATGTCCAATGTACTCGAAAAATTCAGATAAAGACTGTTCGTTTGTAGTACTGGGGAGATTTTTAATCAAAACCCATTTGGTCTGGAGCATCTGAAATGAAAAAAATAAAATATCAATACACGGGTACCAACTAAACTAGTCAGTTTGATTATATTATTTTCGTAGTTTGATTAATATTTCAACTAGCTAGTAGGTGAGCAAATATACCAGCGTAGCCAATGGCATGTACGGTAAACCGGACGCCATGTACGAATATATGAAATATCATAAATGCGAATATATGAAATGGGGGATCAATTGCCATTATTTTAATTTGAGGGGGTAAATATTGGAGTTTTGGACAGGTGGGTAGGTTAGTAAAGGCGGAAATATTTTGAGAAATGGAGGAAGAGAGGAGCGATGCTCGGCGTCTGCATTACCCTCATCATCACCAGCAGTCATAGACCGATAGGTTTGCTACTGCTCTCCACTCAGCTCTCTTCTCAGCTAACCGTTTCTTTCCCAAACAAATCTCCACTTTGACGTCCTGCATAATTATTACTTCCTATTACTTTAAAATTATTCCTTGCGTCCTGCATAGTTTCTATTACGTTAAAATTCTTCCTTGTAATCTTGTATTAGTCCCTGGTTTTTAAAATAATGGAGTTTCACCTAGGGGAAGCAAATTTACTATCGCAATTTAATTAGAATTTCGTATTTTATTTTATATATATATAACGTTTTGCATATGGTTTCACAGGTTCAAGGAAGAAAGAGTTCAACATGTTGATATATTATCTAAGTTTTTCTAAACGTAAGTTGCTACGAGAATTGTGAAAGGGTTCCGCCGAATCGAAGTCACTCATTAAATAATTTGTAAAAAAAATATTTGTTAAACTCGTCCGCCAAAGTAGAGGGGTCATTTACTATTTCACCAGCAATATTTATTTCCAAGTCCTGCTCAACTGCCTTCTCTTTTCCATTCGATTTTTTACTAAGTTCCAGTTTTTTCTTATATTAGGATTGAATTTTTTGAACTTATTCACAATAGTGATTAAGAGCCATTCTAGTTATCTTGGGCAATTTATTTCTAAAGTTAAGGAATTGTTTCCTCAGACTTTCATTGTTAGGGTGACATTTGGTCTTATTAAACAGATATTTTTTCCTTTCAGCTTTTTTCATTAACTCCTGGGTCATCCATGGTTTTAATATCGATGGACGGTTAATATTAGTTTTTACTGAGCACCTGGGCAAATTGACTTGATTGATTTTACTGGGTAAAACAAGGCTTGATTGAGTTAATAGTAAGGGTATTCAAATTTAATATGGACGTACGTTGTAGTGTGTCACAAGTTTTTTGCAAAACTTAATGCATTTGCAGTATCGCTTATGAAAATAAGATAGCAGGAGTTCATGCACATGATAGAAAAATCAGCTGATATGTAACTTCGAAGTATTTTCTCCTGCGATCACGGGAGCCCAATTCGTATTGTTAATTGATGCATTAAATTTTCACTGGTTAATGATTGAGTTATCTCCTTATTTTTGCTCATTGGGAAAGCAATTTATAGGGGGATTTTTTCAATCCATTCTCAACACTATCATTGAGTGGTCTGTAATTGCTATTTGCCTTATATTTGCTATGCAGGTAAATTTGTGCGAGTTTGTGAGGCTAACATAAACGTGGTCGATACAGGTGGATGAGTTTTAGTTATACGCGTCGGTTCAACAATTAATCTCGGTAAACCGTACGTACACATAAGATTATGATAGTAGTCCGAATCATTCTTCGAGACGAGAATGTTCATGTTTCTAATAATTACAAAATTTACTTTTAAATTTTCAGAAATGGTTCAAAAATCACATAAATTTCGGAAAAGGGAAATTAGGGTATCTAGGTATATGCACATTATAAATTCAATCCTGAGAGACTAAATTTTATGGTTAACAATAAACAAACAGCAGTCGTTATACTTAATGAACGAACTGTGCGAGATTTATTATCTTCGATAGAGAAAATTATTCCTTTGGAACGAGTAGTATTATTACATTCGATAAAATATTTACAGCCTTGAATTGTATTTAGACTAGCTTCAAAATCATGAATCCACGTTTCAGTTAGAATAATGAAATCTTGTTTTGAAATACAGGGTATTTAGTGGTATTCAGGCTTTTGGTTCTTTGATTAAATTATTTAATATTATGCAACAGTTTCGCCGTGCTATGCTGCGGGCTTCGTCGGGTTTTTAAGAACAACAGGGTATGTAAATTAAGCTGAAAAACGTCAACATCACTCCTTAAGCTACGGATATTCTGTTGAATTATAGATTTATTCTCAGTGACATTTAACGATATTTTATTTGTTCAATGCATATGGATAGTAGTTAAAGTTATTGCTTTCTAATATCATTCGAGGATGAAACCAATATTAGAGGTAGTTTTTCTGCCTTATTATTTTCCCTTCACGTATACTGAAGAACTCGTACTTTTTCGTCTCCTTTGCTTATCTAGCTGCGTTGAAGAGTCATCTCCTTCATTCATGTATATTGGCGAGTCTGACGCTTTGCAAGTGTGTCCTCATGGGTGCGTTGAGGAACAAACCTCAGATGAATTCCTCCCGATTTTTCATTTGACTTGGGCTTATACCAATAACAGTGACTGATAGCTTTATCTTTTATCACCACTTCTCACTCGGCTCCAATTCTGCACACAAATTCGGACAAATTTTCCTGCGGACAGAAAGGAACGCCATGAATTTTCACACTGTTGTGGATACCTCGTTGTCTCAACTCATTAAAACTTCTACACGTTTTTGTAGTTGCGCGTTCTTGATCTGAAGGACAGAAATATGCTCATAACACAGGTCTAGCCTTTTCCCCTGCGCATCAATGATGCTCACTTTCATCCAACCTGCCATATAATTTGTTTACGGATTCAACCAGATTTTTTTCAGTCTCCTTCAACTCATGTTTTATCTCTTTGATTAAGGCATACACATCCTTCTTATTGTCTTTGCGTCGTCCACTGCACTTCAAACCACAATCACCAAGAAGACTCTGCCTATAAACACTCTGGCAATTACAGCACTTCCAACTCTGTCCACTTGCCTTAATACCATCGATGTCCTCCTATGGCGTGTGGTTGCTGCAGGCAATTGCCACGGAAAACTTTCCGGCACTGGTCACGGGCGAGGAAGACAGTATATGGAGTGGTTTTCCTGCACAAAAAAGGCGCTCATCTCGGAATAAATACTTTCACTTAGTAAGGGGCCGAGACAGCAACTACATGCATACGTTTTTTACTTCAACGTACGAATATCACGGATAACGAAATCACTGAACAAACACATTCTATGTAAAATTTTCAGAATCATAATAATTACTTCGGTTGAATGGCTTATTCCCATAAAATCATTCCCAAGCAACTCGCGTCGAGATAACTTACGGACGAGCACAGTAAGGACGTCCGCCCGCGACGAGAGTCACACAAAGACTAATCTCCTCCTGAAGTTACCTCTCCTCACTCACTTCCCATTCGTCTTCCTTTAGGTCCACCGTATTCTCTCTATTGTCCTCCACATCCACATCTTGAACGTCAGTGGCCTATCGTCGTCCTAATTTCCCAGAGTCCACCTTTCTGCCTCATACAACGCTACATTCCATACTAAAGTCTTCAACAGCCTCTTATTTATATCCTTACCCAAGATTACCGTCATCAGCTTCTTCCAATCGCTGGACGCTTCTTTAGCAAGCGCTTTTCTCCTTCTATTGTCTTTGCTACTACGCCCATTTTCTTCTAACGTATCATCCAAGTAATTGAATCGCTCTTATTGCTCCAGTTTGTGCCCTCCTACTTTCATGGTCAGTCTCGCTTTCAGTGACCTAGAAAATCTCATTACTTTTGTTTTCGTATGATTTATCTTCGTTTCGTATTTTCTGCACCGAATTTTTGGTTCATCGGCTAAAAATTGCAATCCCTTCGATGGAGGTCTAATCAACGCCTAGTCGTCCGCAAATATAACCGACATCATCAGCTGGTCTTTTACGTTTTATTCTCGCATCTAGTTCTTTCCATGCCTCGTTTATTATTTCCCCGGCAACAATGTTTAAAAGCAAATGTGACAACGGGAATTCTTGCCATACCCTGTGACCCATGGATGAACACCCTGATTCTCCATCTGTCACCCTCACCTGGACATTCTGGACCATGTACAAGTATGGGATGGGTCTTCTATCTCGCTAATTTATTTTTATTTTCTTTAGTATTTGAAATAGATTTTTCCAATTAACTCAATCAAAAGCCTTTTTGAATTCCAAAAAGCAAGCAAAAACATCCTGGGGCGCGATCACGGATATCCTTAACGCGTGCCCTCGCGTTATCATTATTTTTCAATTGCGCTCATAAGAACTAAAACGTCATCGTAACTCTCCGAATTTTGTCCGGTGCTTTAAATCACTTGTTTTAATTGATGGAAGGCGTTCTTAGGACTGCAAATGTGAGTATTTCCCTTCTAGAGCGGTTTGAGCTTTGGATAACGATAACGACAACGCGAAATAAGGAATCCTGATTCCGCCCCTGATTACACTCTAGCTTCCTTTCTATTAGCGTTCTCACCATTGCAATCGAACCCCGAGTGGCATTCCCCTTACGGAACCAAAACTGGCCATCGCCTAAATTGTAAGTTGCTCTTTTCTCCAAACTTTTATAGATAATACTAAGTAAAACTTTGCCGGGTTTGAAATCAAATTCATTGTATTTTGCTCCTAGCACTCAAACAATTACTTCTTGCTCTAGTTAAGAATCAAGACTGTTTTCACGAAGTCCTTCTGGCCACACTTCTATATCGTTGATCAAACGAATAAGTTCGAAAAATGGTCCTCTTTCCTTATCACCTAATTTTTTCAGCGCATTCGAAGGTAGGTCTGTTATCTACTCCCACAGCTTTTCTTGCCTTCATCTCACGTAATGCTTTCTCTGTTTTTATGGCGATTATCTCCGGTCCGAGGTTATCCTTATCTATCATTCTCTCATTCTCTATATCTAGGTTCGCAGGTCTATTATCACTATCATATAGCTCCTCCACGTATTCTCTTCACCTATCTTCAATATCTTCCTGTTTGATCTGTTCCATAACCTTGACCTATTCCATGACCTGTTCCATTCCCTCTTTCGTGCTTAACCTTTGGTATAGTTTGCTTTATTTTATCACCAGATAGCATTTTCACTTTCACAAATAGCGCACCCTCTTCCCCCTCTGTCGGCAGCTTTTCCATTTCCTGCCATTCTCCTTTCCATCAATTTTTCTTTGCCCGATTTGTTAGTCACCGAAGTTTATTATTTCATTCCTCATAACTCCTCCTGGGTAGCTTAAGGTTGACTTTGTCCATTTCCTTCATTCCTATATTTTCCTAATAACTTCTGTTATGACCATTTGCACCTTTATCCTCTTGTTTTCATCGATTCTATTGCTTTCTCTACCAAACCTACTATTCCTGTTTTCATGTTCTCCCATGTTTCCTCGATTTTTTCCCTTTGCTTTCCTTTACCTCTTACTTTCCACTAACTCTTGGTATCCTCTCCTTTTCATCCATTTCAATGCTTCCACGTTCCACCTCTTCATCCTCCTTTTACATAGCCGTTAGAAAGTAACATCATATGTCGTGAAAACTAATTTTGGATCTGCAGATTATAAGTATGGACGCATGTTGTCATGATATGTCCTTCCTTCCTTATTAATTTTTCATTTTGTGAAATAAGCTCTCAGAAATTATGGGTTAAATTTTGGTATTTTTACTAGGTTTTTACAGAATGCCAGAGCAATATTACATATTTAATGTCGGTTACCAACTGACTTAATTGGTATTGGTTTAAGCATAATAAGCTACACGTTTTTATGTTATTCCTAAGTATATTAAATTAAATATTTTAAGCCATTCATTGATGGAACATTGATGACCATAATTGGAGGAAAACATCGATAGGCAAATATCAAATAAAGGGTGTGAAAATATCGGTGACAAACCACCGGTGGCAAAAACCTCGGCCATTGAACATCAAACATGGAATTAAGTTAATGGAATCAGGCCTTACTTGGTGGAAGTGTTAAATATCCATATTTAAAAAAATGCTATTTTCACATAGTTCTTTTCACTGGCACGAGCACGTTTTGGTACACTGTGCCACAGACATCTCTACATGGCTGTTGATATTTATGCAATACCCATGATCTCAGGGACACGTAAACATAGCTTAGATTAAGCGAAGGGATTATTAGGACAGGGTAAATGATAACGAAAGTTAATGAAATAACGGTTGCAGGCTAGTAGGTAAAATAAATCCTCTTTTAATCATTCGAGTTTAATAGTTATAATAACCAGATATTTGTTGTATTGTAATGCAATTAACCTTTACATTTGATTTCAGTCATTTCTACAGCAAGTAGGTTTCACTTCATTTCTGTAATGGCAGTAGCTGAGAAGGATATCACATGGCTTCCTCTGCGGGCAGCCATGCATGCAGCGCTGTTGTCCCACCAGGGCCCTGCATTCCTTCCAAATAGGATTATATTTACCGCCTTCATAGCGTAATCCTTTTGCTTTTGGGCTAAATTTCTTTTTGATTTTCGAAAAGCATCCGTTCCACATAACGATGCTCTTCTGCTATAAATAGGCTCGCGGATGTTTTCGTATTCAATAATTCTATTAAATTCAAACCTATCGCAGGGAAAGATATTTGTACTTTTTGTGGCACTTCATTAATAAAGAAACAGGGATTAATCAAGTGAAGGAACTCAGATTTAAAATTAATACAGACGCGTTATCTTAGATTTTCTTTGGAGGGTGAGATACTTGCTCCTGCAGACCGTACAGAGAAAATAGTTGTGTGAATGATTGAGTGGTGTTGTGTCTAATTGGTCGCTAATATTATACAGTCATTGGAAATTTTACTCTGAAATAACGCAATGAGCAGTTACAACACGACATCCATGCCGGATGCGGTATTTGCACCCGCGACCTTCAGTTAACTAGCCTGGCGCACAACCAATCTCGCTACTGCGATCGACACGTTAACTCTTCCACGGTTTGTAGAATCAGATTAGGCACTGCAATTCATTCATTCATTACAGTAATCTACCGGTTAGAGGTAGGTTGAAATGAAAGTCAGAGAATATCCAGCGAACTCTTACACGTGCTGTGCCCTTTCTACCTCTTGTATTTCTTCCTTCATCTCAGCATAAGTCCTACCTTTCTTCATCCCGTCCATAAAACCGATTCTCTTCCTTCCCCTTCCCCGCTTACCCAACATCCTTCCCTCTATCACGACCTTCAGCAAACCATTGTCCCTCATTACCCCTTCCAGCCACCCACCCTGCCTTCCCCTAATCTCATCTATAAGTTTCCTCTCCTCGCCCACCATGTCAAGCACTTCCTCATTTGTCTTCCTTTCCGTCCAACGCACCTTCTCCATCCTCCTCCACACCCACATCTCAAAAGCCTTCAGCCTATTTTCGTCTTCCTTTCTCAAGGTCCACGTTTCCGCCCCATACAACGCCACACTCCATATCAAGCTCTTTACTAGCCTCTTTTTTACATCCTTACTTAAGGTCCCCGTCATCAGCTCCCTTCTATTATTGAACGCTTCCTTCGCTAGCGCTATTCTCCTCCTAATGTCTTTGCTACTATGTCCTCTTTCTTCTAGCGTACTACCCAAGTAATTAAATTGTTCTACTTGCTCCAGTTTGTGACTTCCTACTCTTATCACCAGCTTCGCTTTCTTTGTCCTACCAAATCTCATTACTTTTGTTTTCCTATTATTTATCTTCATTCCGTATTTCTCACACTGCTTTTCCAGTGCATCTACTAAAGTTTGCAGTCCTTTCGATGACCGACTCACCAACGCCTGGTCGTCTGCGAATCTAACCGACTTTATCCACTGGCCTCCTACTTTCATTCCCACGTCTAGCTCATCCCATGCCTCTCTTACCATTTCCTCAGCATAGATGTTAAAAAGTAAAGGCGACAACGGGCACCCTTGCCGCACCCCGCGACCTATAACTGCCCACCCTGATTCACCGTCCGCTACCCTTACCTGAGCCCTCTGCCCCATATATAAGTTTCGGATGAGTCTCCTATCACGCCAATCTATTCCTATTTTCCCCAGTATCTGAATTAGTTTATCCCAGTTTACTCTGTCAAACGCCTTTTCGAAATCCACAAAACAAGCGAAAACATCCTGATTATGCTCTATGTTTCCATCTATAAGTGTCCTCATTACCGCAATCGCATCTCTGGTTCCCCTCCCCTTCCTAAACCCAAATTGGTAATCGCCTAAATAGCACTTTGCTCTGTTCTCCAACCTTCTATTTAGTATTCTAAGCAACACTTTTGCTGCGTGCGAAATTAAACTGATTGTTCTATACTCCTCGCATTCTGACGCTTTCTTCTTCTTCGGGATAGGTATTATTACTGTTTTCACGAAATCCTCTGGCCATACTCCTTCCTCGTAGATCCTGCGAATAAGTTCGAAAAACGATTTTCTCCCCCTACTACCTAGATTCTTCAGTAGCTCCGAAGGTAGGTTATCGGTTCCCACGGCTTTTCTACCCTTCATCTCTCTTAGTGCCCTCTCTATTTCACTCTCAAGTAACTCTGGCCCGAGGTTATCTTTATCTATTGTTCCTTCGTCCTCCAGGTCTAAGCTAAGGGGTCTATTCTCGCTGTCATATAGCTCCTCTACGTATTATCTCCACCTTTCTTGGATATCTTCCTGTTCGATTAATATCTTTCCTGTTTTGTCCTTAACCTTTGGTATCGCTTGACCTCTCTTACCACCCGATAACATTTTCACCTTGGCGTACAAAGCGCCCACTTCCCCCTCCTCTTGCATCTTTTCCATTTGCTCACATTGTCCCTTCCACCAGTTTTCTTTTGCCCGATTGGTCACTCGCCTGAGTTTATTATTCAATTCCTTGTACTTCCTCTTCCCTACGTCGGTGTTCACGTTTTTCCATATCCTTCTCTCCTCCATTTTCTTTATCATTTCTTCTGTAACCCACTGCTTCTTAACTCTCTTCTTTTCCACCGTTCCTATTGTTTTCTCTGCCGCTCTTGCGATGCCTGTTTTTATAACCTCCCATCTCTTCTCTATGGTTCCCATCCGCTTCTCTTCACCTATGTTCTTTTCTACTAGCTCTTGGTATTCCCTCCTTTTCAACCCTTTCAATGCTTCAAGGTTCCACCCCTTTATCTTCCTACCTTTACAAAGCCTTTTGAATCTAACTTCACACTTCATCATCACCAAGTTATGATCCGAGTCCGCATCCGCCCCTGGATAGCTACGAGAGTTTTTTACACTGTTCCTAAATCTCTGCCTCACCATTATATAATCAATTTGGTATCTCCCAGTGTCACCCGGCATTTTCCATGTGTACCTACGCCTGGGGTGATGTTTAAACCAAGTGTTTGTCACTACTAATTTATTTCTTCTACAAAATTCATCTGCCTTTTCCCCGCGATCATTTCTTCTTCCTAGCCCAAACCCTCCTACTTCTAATCCGTCCCTCCCTTCCCCCACCACTGCATTCCAGTCACCCGTCACTATCAGGTTTTTCTTCCCCGGCACTTCTCTAATTATTTCTTCTACTTGCTCGTACACCTCTTCCACCTCTTCCTCCCTATGGTTGCTCGTAGGCATGTATACCTGGACCAGTACGAAATTCGTCGGGCGTGCTTTTATTTCTACCACTAGTATCCTATCGTTCACCTGTTCAATGTTTACCACCCTCAGTCCCAACTTTGTGTTCAGTACCATGCCTACCCCCCGTTGACTCTCATCTCCCCCACTATAGATCACCCTGTAGTTATCACTCCAATAGTCCCCGCTATCCTTCCATCTAACCTCGCACAATCCCAAAGCATCTATTTTTCCTTTTTCCATTTCCTGCTTAATATTTTCAAGCTTCCCGGCCCTCATCATGGTCCTTACGTTCCAAGTTCCTATTTTTACCATTGTTTTCCTCCTCCTCTTCCTCTTTTTCTTCTTCTTCTCCCTCCTTTCCCTTGTATATTCTGATGATGATTCTGATTCTGTGCAAGGATTTCGTGTGATGACGACCTCGGAGGCCTTGCCTCCCCCGCTGCCGGGCACGACACCCGCCCTAGTGGGCGGCGTCCCGTGGTTGCCAGGAATCAGATCTCTTTGGATGACTTATATTTAAGGTTTTAGAACTTCTTCCTTTATCACTTTGCTCCGGTGCTCTGGATTTGGATTCACCGGACTACATTTTTTGGGCATATTAGCTTCCGAATTCTGTCAGGTAGAGGTGTTGAACCACTGCTCCAAACCCGAAGACGGAAGCTGCTATACCTCCAAAACGTAGTCCTCTGAATCCGGAGGCAACTCAAAGGAACGACCCGATAACAAAAATTGCTACGAAAGAAGGATGTCGAAAAAGCTCGAAATTCCGAAAAGAAAAAATCATTCGCGTCGACCCGAACTCGAACCCAGATCCCTGGTTATCGGGCCAAGTGCTTTAGGCAGTTAAGCTACTGTGGCGTCCTTACCCACTGTGGATTTTTGAGTGCCTTAAAGGAACAAGTTATTCAGGACTGCCGGACATCTGATGTCACCGAAGCAGTCCAAAGCGTGCGCCTAACACAGCGAGGTTCAAACCGAGCATGGAACACATTGAGGTATTCTTTTGACGAATTTTGCGGATGCCGCGGCTTGCCATGGTATTATATTTACGAAGTCACCCTGAACAACTCGCTCCAATAAAGCCCTCAAAAATCCACAGGGAAGAAGGGCGCCTCGGTGGCTTAACTGGCTATAGCACTCAGTGCAATATTGAGAGATCCGGGTTCGGTTCCCGGTCTAGGCAAATTATCTTTCCTCTGTGGAATTTCGTACTTGTGTACACTTGCGGGTGATGCATAAAGGTAATACTGTGATTACTCGTGGATAATCCCAGTAGCCTCAAAATTGGCTGCAAATTTTTCCAAGAAAAGCATTGTTTGGTTGGTTGTTGGGAGAGGCGACAGACACCTGAGGTCATTTGCGCCATGAATATTGGTGGGAAGGTTAACCTGCCCATTGGCAAGGGAAGGATTAAACGAGGAATGGAGAAAGGGTTGAGAGAAATTCAGCACCATCCTAACTTTAAGGAAAAGTGTCAAGATATTTTACAGCTTAACGTCCAATCCGACGGACGGAGTATTGCTTTTGAAAAGCTCCTATTTTGGTACAGAAAGTAGGAAATGTAACACTGCTGAAAATCTCCACCGCAGCGGGAATTTGAACCAATCCCCTCAAGATGGGAAGCCAGGATTCTAGACACCATACCAACCAGAAAGTGATTTTTTCCCAAGTCAGTTGGCTGCCTTTTTTGCTGGAAGTTTTGCATAAATTTCCTGCCAAGTGAATGCCACCGTTATAAAGAGGAGGATGAAAAAACAGGCACGCTACTTTGTTACAGATTAAAGGTTAAATGGAAAAGTTACGGCAAAATTTACGCTGTCAAGAGCTTACTAACTCGATACTATATTCTATAGTAGAACCGATTTCTGGGGGGGGGGGGGTAAATATGTAGCTTATGTTGACCGTTCACAAACGTTAATTGTCTTTTTTATGCCGTTGACTGACATTGCTGATTCTATAAACCTTATCTTTCTCGACGGACTATTGTCAATGTTGACTGTAAATTAAGCGACATAAGTCGCTTATTTCACGCACAACGGCTTACCCAACTTAGGCGTTTAGTTGTCAACGTCTCCAAGACACTCTCGAACGCCGAGAAAGAGGAGGCTTGTTAACTCGCTAATATCGACAAAGGTCTATAGAGGAGACATTTAATAAGCTATAAAGTTGCAGGCTTCACTTCGTAGAAGTTCTGAATGAAAGTATTCATAATTAAATAAAATACTTAGTAATTTTCTACCTTCTGTCTAAGGATTGTAGAAAAGTACTACATATTTTATTTAACTACCAATACGAGATACTATTAATGCTTGCTCACGGTCGACTCAAGTTACCAATTTTCCCCAATGGAACACTTAATTCACACGGCTGGCTTACCTTTCTTTTCTGGGAGTATCCCAGGAATCCATTACACGGCTGTCCACGGTCTTTGGCCGCAGCCAACCGTCTTCCTCGCTATTAAAAGGTTTGTCAAGTGTCACCTCCCAGGGAAGACAAAGACTGCTGACTGCTGCTCAACACGACTACGCTTTCATGACTAATGGCAGGCGGACGCCAAACTCGGCATTATTTTCATGGGGAAATCACTGGCCTTGGGAGCAAAGGCCCGGTTCCATGTGTAGTTAAGCCTCCAAACATGAGACACGGAAGGATTGTGCAATACCCAACGGGACAGACGCAAGGAAGCAAGATAATAATAATAAGCGTTTATTGCCGCAAACCAATAGGCCTCATAGACATTTTGTTTACATAGGTATTTTTGAACACAAATTGAAACTAATAATATCATTACTAAACAAAAGTGAACACAAAAAAATAGTTAAAATTTAGTCCTTGACTGAATAGTATTTTTGAGATACAAAAGTGAAAAAAAATTAAAAAATTGAAAAACAAAAATCATTTATCATATGAATAGTAGGTCGCCATACTTGGAAACAATATAATTGACATGAAAGAAATAGTGACAGTACAGTTTATATGAATAGTATGGCTGAGAAATTAATCAATAAATTCCACCTGCGGCACATATTACAACAAAAATTAGTACAGATATAAGTTTGACAGACTAAATTATCTGAGTAACAGGTACTAAAATCAATTTATTGTTTACCTCAGCACTTTATAAAGTATTAAATCGAACATTTTTCTTTCAATCTTTCATAATTTGATTTTCACACTGCGTAATAGACATTTAAATTAAATTTAGCTACTTATTTTTGTGACATAAATTAAAACAAATTATGTGAATACTATGCAAAAGACAGAAAGAGAAAAAAATAATTGGAGTACTAACCCTTGATTAGTCTCATTCCTATACAACAGTGGAAACAAAAAATAAATTGAAGAACAAGATCTTATTTCATGTGAATGGTAAGTGGACATTCTAGGAAACAATGTAATGAACCTGAATTAAATAGTTGAAAATAAAGGTTACATAAATTTTAAGGCTAAATGAATAACATAAATTACTTCCTAAAAATCAATTTCACCTGTGGCACAAGTGAGACCAAAAATGGTGCAGATATAACTTTACAGAACAAAACATAAAAGTAACAAGAACAAAAATCAATTACTCCTTTTATCTCAGCACTTTGGAAAGTATTAAGTCGAAAATTTTTCTTTTAAATCATGCGATAGATTTGGTTGCCTTTACATTGTCAGGCAGTGAGTTCCATCTGTGAGAAAAGGAGACTGTGAACGAATTGTGAATAATCTCCGTGCGATGATGGGGGATCAATAGGTCGGAAAGATAGGATCTTGTGGAATTCTGTTGTATCTTTCTTTTGAAAATGAACTTATTGAAAATATAGGTCTTAAGAATTTGATGACCAGTTATTAGAGATAAATAAATCCGCCTTTCTCTTCTTTTAGCCATTTTAGTGTTGCATATGCATAGTTTATATGATCCCATCGTTTTAAATCGCAGATAAATCGTTCTGATGCATTCATCGCAACTTGTAGTTTGCGGTTTGTTTCCTCATCAATATTACATAGTGCACTACTGCAGTAATCGAAGTGGGGAAAAGTTATTGAATTTACGAATGTCTTACGAATATTAAATGGAAGTTGGTGTTTAGCTCTAATCATTTGGTGTAGGTTCTTGAAGCACTTACTTCTAATATTTTGGCAGTGCATTGTCCTGTTCAACTTTCTGTCTAGATGGAAAGCATGAACGCACGGCGCGGATTCATGAGGCTTCTCCGCTTCATATAAGTGTCGCCTGCTTTCTACGCAAGGTTGGTTGGTTATTTTGGGAAGACGACTGAGAACTGAAATAATTTTTGCCACTGAAGAGAGGTGAAATGGTTTAGTAGCGGACGTGCAATCCAGGTTGAATCCTTAGCTCGGCCTTCCTCCATCTGGAACAGCCGTTGAGAAGAAGTGGCTATCACTCAATTAAGAATTGGCCATAATTTATTGACATTCCTTTCTCTTTATCGACGAAAAGAGTCCACCTTGGTGTGATGAATGCGAATCATTTCTAAGCTCTCAAAACAGAATTCAATGAATATCTAGCGATCCATTGCAGACTGAATATCAGTGGCGATACCCTTTCAGATGACACTGAGAAAATAAATTACACTATTGAAGATGACACATTGTGTCGAAACCTTAGTATATTTTCTTGCATTCAATTGTGTGCATTATATACTCAGTCATTTTTTGTAATAGAGTGAAGTAGTGTGTAGTGTTTTAGAGTAGAGATTATGATGATCAAATTATTCCACTAAGTGACGCCTTGGGTTGTTTGCTGATATTCTAGATGTAGAGTTGTGAAAGAATGATGAAGAACAAAAGGGTGTATAAAATCATTAAGCTGACAGAAGAAGGATGCTTTAATGAAAACATATGGACGGATAAACAGTGAAAAGCAACTTCACCATCAACAGAAGGAGAAAAGCGACTTGGATGAAAACAACGAAGCGGAACGACATCTCTCGGCTTCGGCGGCGAGGTGGGGAGGACTCATGGGCGGCCGGGCACGGGGTCGTGAGGTTGCGGTAAACAGCCCCTTCAGATCGACCATCCTGACGCCCTCTCTCCTCTGCCAGAACACCGTTTGCCGAGAAGAAGCAATGACAAAATAAAGGGACAATAAAAAAATGGAGCAAATTAACAATGATGAAATCAATGAAAAGCGATGAATAAAAAAATAAATTATTAAATAAAAGAGTAGATGATGAGAGAATAAAATAGAGCCCTTACAGTGCCATTTAATAATAATAATAAATCACTAAACCCTACAAACAGTTGGAGAGTGAAAAATATAATGAAAGCCCTGAGAAGAAGATGAGACTAACTTTATGGTCAAATTAAAGCCATGAGAAGATGAAACAAACTTCTTGGACAAATTTTGTGACACTAGCCTTTTTAATACAATATTGGAAGGAAAAAATGAATGGGATAATTTTCAGAGGACCAAGAATGAAATAACGAAGGACAAATAACGAAGGACGTCAAGATGAATAATAACAGTGAAACTTCCACGAACGTGGCTTCCCGCAATTCTAATTCACGTGGTTTGCAAATCGGCATCAATCTTCGCCGAACACGCAATGAAGCTTCACTTTCACGGGGTCTCCATAGGAGGCCGTTTGCATAATATTTTCCTGGTAAGGTTGAAACCTAGTAAAAAAAAAGACTCACCAATCTTAGCCATTGATTTTAATTCACAACAGAGATTCTTCACGCAAGAATTGACTCTCAGCCACCAGCACGAAAATAAGTTATCGTTTACTCTCCCTGATGAAATTTCCTTTCCTGTGCTGAAGCTGAGTCTTCGTCTGCATCAAACTGTGTCAGTGTTTTGGCACGATGCTTCACCATTTTCATCAGTTCAAAGCATTTCATCTTAACATTTGGTGTTACGCCGATTGTTTCGCGGAACAATGAATACAGGATTTTGCACACCTATCTGGTTGGATATACATGCGAAGCACATTTTCGCGCTAAGATCTCACTTCGTCATGACGTGAAACAAATCACAGAGGAAGTTGCCAAAGAAGATTTCTTATCATTAATGAGATGCAAGCCAGACGTTCGGTATTTGTCAAGATGCATCTTGTTTTGACCTGCCGTTATTCGAGATATACCTAGTCAGTACAGTCTTTTTCCAAGTACCCCCATTCTTCTTGCCCACCCCTCTATTCAAAGAAGGGATCCCGTTCCTTTTACCCTCCTTCCTATACCAGGAATGGATCTCTTTCTCTATACCCTCCTTCCTATTCAGGGAGGGGATTGATTGACTATATGAATACCGGAAGGTCAGCACTCAGTGGTATATGCTTGTTGTGACGTGGTATTATTCGGAAAACGCTCATTAAGCCCTATTTCCCCCAGCCGGAAAATATTCCGAGGGGAATCACTTATTCCACGGCAGTGACACATAGAGCATCGAGCGCGTCTAGTATTTTTCTTGTGTGTCACAAAGTTTGTACTCCCCTCCTTTTTAATTTCTCAAAATAGGTCGAAAAAACCACGTAAATGTACTGCTGATGATCCTATGAAGAAAATAGGAAGGTGTAACTTTTGCTGGATAAACTTACAATATGAAGTAAAGTACGAGATGGAAGTTCAGCCGCACCACATAATACACCAGGCCACGTAAAATCCCGTGCTGAGGGTCACAGTGAAATAAAGGTGGAGTTCTTACTACCGAACACTACCCTTCTGCAGCTCTTAGATCAGGGTATTATTGCTGCCTTTAAGGTGTGCTACTCCCCCAGAAGTTTTGCCTACATTCTTCCGATGATGGCGGTAAATTCGTCCTATTCAATGAGCAATTGCTGAAAAAAGCTTGATATTTTAAAAGCCATTTGAAATAATAAAAATCCGGGATGAAGAAGGAAGTGAGACTGTGAACCTTAGCTGGAAAAAACTTTGGCCTGCTTTTGTTTACGACTTACGAGGTTTTCCTGATTATGCCAAGAACTTTCGGGAAGTCATTATTACTGCCAGGTAAATCGGGAGCGAGGGATAGAAGAAAGTGGGGTAGAAGAATTACTGCAGTTTCATGAAGAGTAACTGACCATTGATGAATTTGATTCAATGACACACTCATCAATTAGTGATGAAAATGCAGATGTTGATTCAGAGCCTGAAAAGTCGAGGTTAACGGCTTAGGTAATTTTTTGAAGCGGACAGAAAATAGCCCAGTACCGGTGAAATCCGATCTATCGATTGAATGAAGCCTAGCGTTCAAGCTGTGTATCAATGCAGCTGTATTGCTTTTCGCAGAACTCCTTATGGAGTGGAAGAAGCCGAATCAGCTCCCGATCACAAAATTCTTCCCGCCAGCTTGCACCTTCAGTCAAGATATGAGCTCGTCAAAATTCCCAGATCATGAGTAATTCATTATAACCAGCAGAGTTTTATTTTAGACTCATAAAAAAACAATAAATTATAAACAATAGAGGTGTCGACTAAAAATCACCAAAAAAAAATGCAAGAACGTACTCTTTCAGTTATTGCAAACTTACTGCCAGTATCTACCCACACAACAGCGTTCGGAAGCTTAGGAGCCGATCGTTGGATATAACCTCAGGGGAAAACAAACAGTAGGAACGTAATGTGAAAATCGACAAGTTTTTATGGAATTTTAATTTTATTCATCATAATATTACTTTTCAGTTCTATGAAAAGCACATAAGTTACTTACTAACTTTTGTAGTAGTAATTTTTTTTAACGTTCTTCAACGGCTAAGGTCATTTCGCTCATACTGTCTGCCACGTGCAGGCAGGGGCAACAGCACTCGGACGAATCGGAGGATCACCCCTCGAGCTCGAGCTCAAACTCGAGCCGAGCCCAACGATGCTTAACTTCGGTGATTGATCGGGAACCGGTGTTTCCATCGTGTCCGGTCGCTGCCCTTTCTAACTGTTGATTCTATTTTAGAACTAATTTATTTTTGTATATAAGAAGATACTGATGAAATTGTTTAAGTGGTGAACTATCATTTCTTAAAGAAATAATTGCAAATACATCATATTTTTGAATAAAGGTCCTGAAGGAGTATTTTTTCCACCTTGGAACGGAACCCCATATTTACATAAGACTAAAGCTTCCTCCAACGCGGATCCGCGCAACGCGGCATAATCGCGGAAAGTAACCCCCGCATGTGTACCTACGTGGGAATGAAGCGTGGTGGAGAAGAGCGTGGATAGGAGAGTTGCTGCAAGCCAATCTTCGGATTGATTACTGCTCTTGTTTATTCATGGAGAAAATGGCGGCTAAAATCTATCTGTTCCGCAATTTATACACCTTATCTTTTGCTTGTGATCGTTTCTACCGTAATGCGTTGTCTTCAGCAACATAGTCCGTATGTTGAACTTCTTCCGTTCTCATCATTTTAATAGCGCAGGAAGGGTGGAGGGAAACCCATCGACAGTATTACTCTATTATTAACGACAAGTACTAAGGGGGCATCAGTTTAACGTCCCATCCGACTGACAGAACAGTGCACTTGAACTGATTCCAAACATTGCACCCAACTAAGGATCGTGACCTTCCCTGAAAATTGTCTGACACCAATGGGATACGAATCTGGACCTTCGAGATTTTCGGTGGGTTAATAGATAGAGTAATTCTAAGAGCGTTTAGATAGTTTGGAATAATAGAAAAAAGCTGACTGGGGAATTGTTGATGGTGGCCATGTAAAGTTGGGAAAGTGTGGTTTTTCGCTTATATGTATAACGAAAGCTACGCGGTTTAGAGAAAAAAAATATCAAATAAAAGTTGTAGGGAACAAAAACCTGCAAAATGACGTCCTTTTGGTTAAAACCCATTCATGATTTTTTCTTGTGTGTCTATTTAAACAAAAAGTTCCCTTTTTCAATTCACAGTTACTCTGAAATTTTAATCCCCTGTAACTTCAAATTATTAGAAATTATAGGATTCTAGTACAAAATACAAACAAATAATAAGCTTGCGAAATTCCGAACTCCAAAGGTAAATAGTTTACATAATGTAGATGATTAAAAAAGAAGTATTTTGTTTAAGACCTGTATCGTGGGCCGCAGGACAGCTAGGTTGCCCAAGGAGAATTTAAAATAAAGGTAAAGGTTTGAACATTTTTAAAACTCCTTAATTTTTAAAACGCACCGAAGATTTTTGTTTATTAAGTTTCAAAAAATGTCATTTTGCAAATCTGAAATTTACAGTTCAAGGGGCTTAGTACGGGGTGAGCTCTACTCTCACCAATCAGAAACAACCTTCGTACTGAAATACTGAGAGATATAGTGCTTAAAACTTTACGAAGAAAAGAAACCTCCAAAAACCTTCATTAGAACCGGAGATATTGCAAAAAAAGAGTTTTTTAAAAAAGCATATCTCTGTAAATAGTTGACCGACAACGACGAAATTTATAGTGATGTTCCTATTTAGTTAATATTTACAAAGAACAAAAAAATTCCTCCTGATAGCCTCATAATGAAGATAACATTATCGGAATACGAGATAAATTTCCGCGGCGCAGCGAGCCGGACGGCCTCGGAGCCCTGCGCCATCTGCTCCTCGCTACGCTGGATAAATCAACAAACTGACGACGCACAGTGGGCTGAAATCGAAAAAAGCTGGCCAAAAATCCAATTTTCGAATTTTTTATTTTGAACCGGGAATGAAAAATCCACATTTTAGAAGGTCCATGTGATGTAAAACTGAAGTTTATTATTTTTTTCAAAAGTATATATATCAAATTATTACAGCCCGCTAAAAATTAATAAAAATCAATGAAATCTGGAATGCGCGATTTTTACGAAATATTTCAAAGTTTGTTTCCCAGGCAATGGGATATCATAAGGAGTTAGACAGTTTTAAGAATATATCTATGTTTGTAGTATTATTCTTCCAGATATTAAAGAGCTAATTTTTTTGCGGTCAAACCTTAATTTAATAACTTTATATTTTGTTTAAAATATCACGGTTTTTTATAATTTTTTACTTGTTGCAGGATAAAAGTACTTATCGCCGCTTGCCGCTCCTGAGATATAAACACCAGGAGTTAGATTGAAGTCTATATTATTAGACGGAAAAGAAATATCTTGCACCAACTTACACCCCTTCGCTTTTTTCGTGGTAAAGCAAAATGATGTCGGGCGGGTCTCGCGCCCCTTGACGCACCACACACGTGGTAGGCACTCAGGAACTCAGCGTTAAATGCGTAGCAGTCTGTTTTAGAGGCTGGATTATCCCTAAATCTTGAGTGCACTGTACTTACCACTTATTCATTGCGCTGCCTTCATGGCATATACCGTCTTCTAATTCTTTTACCCTTGGGTCTAATCCCGCAGCCGCGTGCGGGTGGCAATAAACCTAACGGTCCGCGCGCTCCCCATGCTCTTTGTCCGCAGCGGCTACTCCCTTATCCTTGTAAGCTACCTAAAGCTCAATTTATTTATTCATTGTATAAATTATGTATGATTTTTGAGCATTAAATATCTATCTATCTATCTATCTATCTATCTATCTATCTATCCACCCAGGTTTGTTCTTTCACTTTCAACATGTGCATTTTACCATTCTGCAAACAGTGTTTTTCCAAAATATACCCCCTATGTGATTGGCTAGAGTGTTCCGTTCATTTGTGGCCGAGTGCTTGACATCAGTCTCCCTTCAGTATTCGTTGTCGAGGTTTATGCTGAAGGACGTTCACAGTGTCATTGTCCAGCTATGGATTCAACGAAAGTGACTCGCCAAGATTTACATATTGTGCTCTTGGAAAAAAGAGGAGTGCCCATGGATCAGGAGAAATCGTTCGTGCTAGAGTTTTTACACAAGAAACTTAATTTGGAAGGAGACGGGAAATCACAAACTTTGCCTGCGACCTTCATTCAAAAAGTATTTTTCCATCAGTATTTCCAAAAGTGGGCTGACTGCTCCAGATTGAACAGCAGATTTGTGAAGAAAAATAGAACTTGGTTAAAACAGCCGACAAGATTTCCAGCCGCTGTGTTAAAATATCTCCCATGTGCATCTGCCTCTGGTGAGTTCTAATGTTAGCGGAAAATGATAAGAGGTAAGCAACTAGCTGAATATTTCATTCCTTGTTTTCTTATGTTACGAAATATTTTTATTTATTTCTTTATTTATCATTATTTTAGGTTTAACAAAAAGTACACCTCGTGGAAGGCCGTCAGTGGATTTTGATATTGTAAGTGCTAGGTCTAAGCATAGAAAAGTAGTGAAATTGAGAAGTTCCACTTCCATAGAGGAATTAAGTGTAGCGGAGCGACTTCCATGGAATTATGCGCTGCGGAGACGATGCAGCAGCGAAGGTGGTGAAAGAGGTGCCTACTACAACCCCAGCAAGAGGAAAGCGAATGCTTTCTAAATGAAGGACTAAAGACGCTCCAAAAAGAGAGCTTTCTACAGAGTAAGCTGTTTCTCTGATTGTGGCGGAGCAATTGACAAAGAGCCAATATCTCCTCGTTCGGAAAACGGCGAAATTTCATGGGCACGATATATATACAAATTATGATAGGGTAAATGCAGCAAAAAATATGGCTTATCCGGAAGGGATAATCATTTCAGAATAAAAGTGTGAAGTAGAATTACAGTCTCTGATTTATCAAAGGGCTGCAAGAATTATTTCTTGCATTGAAGGATTAGGCAAGGACTTTTTTTTTCAACGTGTAAATTGATATGTAAGTGGGGTTTCGATGAATGCTTTGGTCACTCTTGCTAGAACCAAATGTGGCAGAAATCAGATTTGAAAGATGACAGCTTTTTCGCCACCTCTCTCGTTCCTCTGCAAATGTTGGACTCAGCATCTGGTAAACAAAAATCGAACATATTTTTGATCTCATGTTTTAAATGATAACCGTTTCTAAACGACTAAGTGTGTGGCGCAAACATTTCTGAGATGTATTAGCTGGAGAGGATGAATTCAATGGTGGTGGATGAATAAAAAAATAATTTGGTATACCTCCACTCCATTGTTACATACGATTCTTTGAGTGTCTTCTCCGAATTCCTTATCATTTGAAAATTATGAAATGGAGGGTAAGTGAAAAGTTCGATGTAGATACTTAGTATAATCTATTCTTATAATGCCCCATTTATTAGTCTACTATATCTATAATTAGTCACATTTTCACCTGAATTTCGTGATATCTCTCAAACCAAAGCTACCAATAGGAGCAAAAATGCATTGGAAAAGTGGAAGAAAGAAATCCAAGAGGAATTTAAAAAAAGAATGTAACTTTTAATAGATATACTCAATCCTGGTCAAGGAACAACTAGTGATGGAAACACTACCCGACGCTTTTTTCCAGTCCTAAGTTTTCGTCGGAAATTTGCGGTATGTTAGCAATTTATTGCTTTAAGAATATTCCCTAAATTGAAGCTCTTTGATCAGCATATTACTTGTAGATTACCAAATAATCATAACGTATTTCTGTTCCAATTCTAAGTATTTTTGAGGAAATTATTGCAATATTTTCCACAATTTTGAAACCCTATCATCTGGGCTTCAAATAAATCATACCGCGTTCTCTGACTACTGCTCCAGCACTGCATCTCATTATGTAAAGTTGTACTCATGGTATCATATGCCACCTACTGTCCACAAAGTGCTCCCTCATGGAGCGTCTATTACAAATGCGGTAGTGCTTCCGATAGTCCAGCTATCAGAGGAAGCCCTAGAATCGAGGCACAAGGATATACGAAGATACCGGGCCCATCATACGCGCAAAATTTCGCGATCTGCTGAATTCGAGGATCTTTTTCGAAGTCCTCTCCTTACTTCAGATCCGTTTATATCAGCATATGATGTACCAAAAAATAAGAAAAATACACCAAAGAAGCTTGGGACCTCCTGATGGAACTGCCCTCCAGTTTCGATGAGTATAGTGACGCTACTCGAATGAATAAAATTAATAGTTTAGTGCATTCATACCTATTATTTATAATAATTTTTTTTGTTTTTAATTTTATATTTTACATATTTAAAAATTAAAT
This sequence comes from Pyrrhosoma nymphula, assembly GCA_963573305.1. NCBI lineage: Eukaryota > Metazoa > Arthropoda > Insecta > Odonata > Coenagrionidae > Pyrrhosoma > Pyrrhosoma nymphula. The sequence goes on along the minus strand of OY754332.1, from coordinate 93,500,045 downwards.
CTATTGTTTTTAAACCATTCTGCTTTTGAATTACTACTCTGTAAGTTAAATTAACTTTTGATGCCGTAACGCTTCAGATAATCGATTTTCAAATTTTACCGTCTCCGCCATTTTGTTTATAACTTGGTCTCGTGCGATCAATTGAGTCAATATTTCGGAGTTTGTATTAGGAGCCTAAAATTATTCAACTGTGAAGAAATCATGGTTCTAATTTTAAAAATGTGGAAGATATGATTTTTGGCCAGCTTCTTCTGATTTCAGCCCACTGTGCGACAGTTGAGATTTTTTCAAAACTATTCTACCCATCACTTAGGGTATAAATCCCAACGGTAGGGTGGTTCGAAAAAAATAGTCTTTTATTTCGGAATGTTAGAGCGCGCAAAAGTTGACACCTATAGACAATATATAATAATAATAATATATTTAATACTTATCTTCCGGTCGCGCATTGTCGTTAAATTTCGTTAAAAATCGTTAAAAACCATAAATTTTCAATATTTTTTGTGTATAAGGGTGGTATGACTACAGTCCTATATCACGTAAATGATTTTGCGAGTATTTAAAAATGACTTACGATTATCTAAATTAAATTTATATTGTATCTTTTGGTCGCGCATCGCTATGAATTATGTGATAAATTTGCGACTTTAGTAAAATTTCAACGTTTTACATTTTATAGTGATTTTATAACAAATCTATTTGAGACGTTACAGTTACATTCCTGTACCTAGAGACCTATGAGACCGTGTTAGCGCCCAAACGCCCACAGTCAGTCGGCAACCAACAAACTTTATAAATGCCTTAAGCTTATGAATTAAACAGCTACAAGAGAAATGAGCCCTTACTTTTTAAGGGGTGAGGGGAGGCTGTTTGAAACAAAGTAACCGAAACACGTCAGAGATGCCTTACATTTTATTCGATGGGGAAAGCAGCTTTGCAAAAGGTGTAGGTTAGACAAAAGTGTGATGGACTCAGCTGTGACTCATCTCCTCTCCGTCGAATTCTGGTCTTCCGCTGCCCAACTCAAAATGCCCGAAACAACTTGTTAACAAAAAACACAGTTCATGCTCGTTGGAAATTTAAGTGTTTTTTCTAGCATATCAATGATAGTAAGTTGTTAAAATAAAGTTTAAAATCAAATCCTATGAGTTTATTTGTTCGCCTGACCTCTTTGGGGGGGTGGGGAATTTCGCCCTCCCCCCGTGGATCCGCCACTGGGGAATGGGCGGGAGTATATTAGTATGGATTGTGATTTGTATGGGCTCTCCTTGTCTGTTTCTCTCCCCTCTCGCGATTCGGCAAAAAATTATTGTTATCTGACACTGCCTACGCTGAGGCGAATAAAGGGCTGATATTAATGAGTAAAAAGGCTGTTTTGAAAATTATAATTCGTCCACCGTGCATTTTAACTGCTCTAAACAGGAGCAATGTTTGTAGTTTAACATTTACTTGTTAATAATGGAGAGAGAATTGGATATTTAGCGAGTGGTGGAGGGTGGTAATAATTAAATATGAAACGTGGTGAGTGGTGGTGAAATGGTGAGTGAAATTCTATTTAAAGCTAAACTGTTATTTAGGCCGTTTTACACGATAAAAGATTTTGTAAAAACGAATGTACGTGAGATTTTACGTTTGTCTCAACGAAATTAGAACAGGTTCTATTTCCCGTGCAGGCATTGAGACATTCGCTCAAGCGTTCATATAATTTGCCCCTTTACACGATACATTTTGCCTCATGCAAGAGTTCACGGAAGAGTTTGTACAAACAAATGTACTGTGTAAAACGGCCTTTAGAGAAGACTCTCTCCACTAAAACAGCTAAGACGGTGATTTCCATGTAAAAAAGTGGCTTTTAAGAAGAACAACTCAATCATTGCGAATTGAACATTCTCCTCAACTAAGTCAATGTGGTATTTGACATTATTTCGGTAGCAATCGAGAAAAAATCGGCCATTTATGCAATTGGAGGGGGCGGGAACGGTTTAGTTCAGAACGTGGTTTTTAGGGTCAACTTTATCTTTTTCTTCCTGTTACTCATAGATGTAGAGTATAGAATCCTAGAATTTACGGGATTCAACTGAAGCAGGTGTCGTACCAAACAGCGGAGGCTTACGCGGTCGTCATCACAAGATATATTTGCGCACCAACAGCAACAGCTGATGCAATGACTAGCTCGAAAGAAAATATCAGCAAAAAGAGTCGTATAAATTAGCAGAAAAATATGAACTTAGAATATTTGGGCAAGGAAGAGGGCAGGGAAGATGGAAAATATTTATTAAAATTAGATGGATATAGGGAAAGTAGATGTTGTGGTTGTGCGAGGTGAGTAAGGAAGACGGCGAAGATTATTGGAGCCATAGTTCTTAGGTAATTAATACTGATGGAGACAAGAGTTGACGCAGGATATTCATTATATTGAGAGCAAAACTGGAGAGGATGGCAGGGACGTTAAGATGGCTTTTCAATCGATAAATCCCTTTACTAATTCAAAAATCTGCAAAAGCATCGTCCTAAAATAACGTAGGGCATAGACCCAGAGGGAACGCAATACTTTGGGCAATGAAACAGAGGGATTAACATCATGGCAATTGATATTCTACGTCAACTTTTCTAAATTCTTCTGTTGCTTGTAAACAAATGTATTTTGAAAATATGAATAACACATTTAAAAAATTCAGTTATGACTCAGTACTTCTTAGAGTTCAAATAAACTGTGATGTCAAACGAGCACTGAATAATAAAAATATTTTAGAAATAATGGGTCATTCAATAAAAAATCAACAATCGCTCAAACAAATTTTATTACCATTTGTGAATATAATAAAATTTGTGAACATAATAAAACTGGAGCCATCTTTCACTGAATGGAAATACATCTCTTTGCCTGAAATACCAGGTACATAAATCCACCAGTCATGCTGCAGAGCCAACATAATAAAACTGGAGCCATCTTTCGCTGAAGACACCTATGGACATAAAGATAGAGTAATTATACCCTTATGACTCAGCAAATGGAACTTCAGTCAGTGTATCTAGAGAGTATCCTCACGAACACTCCGTTTGGATTCCAATAATCTAATGACTGTTAATGATGCAGACTGATAATAGAAAAATTCAGTGAGGTGATAGTGGATCAAGAAAGGCTTAGAAACACCCACATTTCCCATCAGTAACCCTGTCGATTTCTGTAACAATAATGCCTGTTTGGTAGGCTGTTGGTTCCCTGTTTTTTGTCCGAAAGACAACAGGCAGGCGATGGTTGGTAGAATGTAAACTCGAACACCTTGTCTGTTTCGTGTCTATGAGAAAAGGTTTGCTTGTCTGTTCTCTCTCTGTTGTGGGTAGCGGCATGCTCTGTTCCTTACCTGTTCGAGCACAGTAAATAGGTAGGAGCCCGTGCGCTGCCTGTTCGCTGTTGCTAATTTCTCATCAGATGGTTCTTTCCAGATTTTATTCGGTTGCGTCTTTGTTAGCTGTTGGTGTATATTTTGTTTGCAGCCTGTTCTCGAGGCGTTACATAGTAACGGTTCCCTGCCCTCTCAAAATAAAAAAATGATAAAATTACACTGAAATACTATATTATGAAAGTACTATAAAGCGTTGGAATGCTTTATTGTATCCTATCTTGTATCTAACAAACGACATTGTATTTGTCTCTCATGTTCATATACCCTAAGTCTCAACGCGCATATTCTCGCACCCGAAATTAAAAAAACATGTCAATGAAGTCTTATATGTGGCCACTTCGAGGGTTAATGTGACTTCGAACACTAATTTTTAAATGGAAATTCCGTGATAGTTAGAGAAAATACCATCCAATTACGATAACAGTTATTAGGCATTAATTAATTGAAACCTATATTGCCACATTATATAAATACGAATGAAATATCACTGATTGTGAGAATACACAAGATTTTTCCAATTCCCTCACGCTTGTTCACATTTAATCAAGACGTAACTAACTTACGGAAATGTTGAAAGGAGCGAATTGCTGACTGTACTGGTACACCAGAAAACACATATAAATTATGTAATGTATAACGGAAATCAATTAACAACGATACATAAATAAAAAATAGTAATAAAAACACCGATGCATCGGGCCGCCATGTATAACGGGTCGGACAACCAACCAGTCCCTGCCTGTTGAGAGTCTGTTCACTGTTGTCTGTTCGTTCCCCGTAGAAAGAAGCGGACAACGAACCAGCCCCTTCCTGTTGATAGTCTGTTCACTGTTTTCTGTTCGTTCCCTGTTGTGTGAAACAGGCGATCAACCGACCTCTGCCTGTTAAGATTCTGTTCACTACCTTCGCCAAAATGCTTGTTGCCTGCCGGTTAAGGAACAAGCTGCAAACAAATTACAAACTGTTGGAAGGCTGTTTTCAAGTTGTTTCCATTTGTGTGTGGCGCGAGATTGTTCGTAGCCTGTTCATATACTGTTTAATAAATCTCCAGCAGGCACTCAACAGGCTTCAAACTGACAGCGAACATATACAGTTGTTACCGAAATCAACAGGGAATTTCCGAACACATAATGATTTTAATCAACAAATTGTAGAATATCTTACCATACGACAGATCATGGAAGATAAATGGGCAAGTAAGTTTTAGGGACTGAGTATACTATTAATTATAAAGATAAAGAGGATAATAAAATCAAATCTACAGATCCTGAGGTAATTTACAATAAATAATCATCTCCAAATTCATTGACGGTTTAGAAAAAATTGGAATCAAACTTCATCTTATTTAAGATGTTATCTTTTAGATCTTATTTGGAATGGACATCATTGACAATCCTGGGCATTCCTGTCCAGTGTAATGTAAGATTTGGGGATGATTACGGTTTATCCTCATTTTATGCAACTCAAACATTCAGCATAATATGCCACATACCGACTCTTAACTGCTAACATGTCACCACTCTATTTAGCGGGAAACCACAAACCAATGGTGTAAAAATCGAATGAAATTGTTGTCCTAGCATGTGTTTCATAGTGCTAAGCTTTTTCCATGTCACACTTACTTTGTTTATATTTCAATTATCTTCAATGTTGTCTGCTGGTGGGTCAGAGATACAAAACACTCTAGGGAGAGCATCAAATGCATTCTTCATGAGCACTTTTTTCCTAAGTTTGGGTGCAACAGGAAACATTCTCTTTATCTTTGGTGGCCCGTCTTCTGGCTGGTAGTGAAACTAAATAAACAACATTAATACTGTAGGGAAACAAATTTTCCTAATGATAATTCTCATTTCTCATGTGTCAGCATATCCAGGTTCATTAAAGCGTTTTCTGAGCGAAAGAGCACAAATCAAACTATCTACATTCGATTTTCAATCGGAAATCCTAGTAATTTAGAGTTAATAATATATTTATTGAACAAACTTACTTCATTATAGTCAGGTTGTTTTCTTCCACAGTTGCAGAGGAGTCTCACTGTAGAATTTATATTAAATGCTAGATCACTGCTACAATTTGCACACTCTGGAAAGATGAGGGCCATGAGCTTGCATTCTGATTTGATTTCCTCTGCATAATTGTTTTCCCTTTCCTTTTGGGCCCTCCGCTTGAGTGGGTAGTTACCCCTTCCTTGCGGACCCCCACTTCCACCCTGCCAATCAAATGAAAAGTTGTACAATATTTATGGTACTCATTTAAGCATGCCTCACTAGTTTTTTTGATATATTGGTCATTTATTTCAGTTCACCATTACTTTTCTAGTGAATCAGTACACCATTACTGGTTCTTATCCAGTGCCGAGATAACCACCAGGTACATAAAAAAGTATCTTAACAGACATCGCTATGAACACAGTACAAAGTTATTGATGTTTATTTACAAATTTTTCAATGCCCATTTTTGTAGTTATGCTTTGGATGCAATTTAACCCTTAGACGTTTAATGAGCTGATATATTGGCTTCCACAGATTTCCGTAAAAAGCTGAAGGAGACAAGATACCCTGGCGAAAATAAACCGTGACAGGCAGTGTGACAACAATTTGCTGCACACAGTGCAAGTGTATTAGTCATAGTGTATGCACACAGTGCTCCCTTTAAAGCGTGATGAACAGTGTGACCACAATGTGCTGCACACTGTACAAGTCACAGTGTACGCACACTGTACTCCCTTTAAATCGTGACGGACAGTGTGACCACAATGTGCTGAACACTGAGCGAGGGTATTAGTCACAGTGTATGCACAATGTGTGCACTGTGTCCTCACACTGTGTACATGGTGTCCTCAGACTGTGCACACAGTGTACGAACACTGTGCGCACAATGTCCACACACTATTCCGTCACACTGCCTATCGCACCTTCTGCTCACTTTTGAGTCCCAATTTACGCTTTTGGCACACTGTATTCACACTGTGGTCACGCTGTAATCACGCTCTTGTCACATTCTATGCACACTGTCTTCACGCTTCTGTCACACAGTCTGTCACACTGTCCGTCACGGCTTATTTTCAGCAGGGTAGAGCATTGCTTTAAGCGTAACTCTTTCTTTGTTTTTTTCTGTCGAGTATCAATTTCAAGAAAACTTTGTATACGTTTACTCTTATACCTTATGATGGGAGATTTTTTTGCCTGATTTCTCAATTAAATTTAGAGCTGAAAAATCATTTTTCAGTTCGTAAAAAAATCATGGATATCGGATTTAGAAAGGTGTTAAAAAGTTAGAAATATTGGAGATGTAAAACAAAATTGAAATATCTGTACCATTGGATAGAAAATCAAAATGTAAAATGTATTACCCTAAGAAACTTTTTCTGGGTACAATAATGTTTCTGCAATCTAGCTTTAAAAGTGGGAACAAGTATCATTCATTGACAAGATAGGTATCTAATACGGCATATGCAACCAGAATGCCCACACTAAAGTGAATAAGAGGTCACAAGGTCGTAAGCTGCTCAGATAACTCCTCCCCCCTCTCCTGCTCCAGCATTAGCAATGTGATTGCAACTGTTGCATAAACTCTCTAACCGCACACTCATTTTTTTAAATTATCAAACCTCAATATCAGATAAACTATCTATCCTAGTGATGGCTGACCTATGACACGCGTGTCAGAGGTGACAGGCCAAGACATTTTAGGTGACACGCACACAAATATGATTGAATAAGTAATTTTAGTTGTTGTTGATTGTGAGATTTAAACATCTTGAATACACAATACATATATTCTAGTCAACACTATTTGACAGTTGAGATAATGTTCATTAGGTCTGTTCCAAACAACATTTAGACGATCCACAATCGCGTATTGCGCATGGTTTAGTGAATAATATATAAGCAAATATAAATTACTTTGATCTTAAAAATGCATATTATGGTGCTTCCATCTCAATAAGGGTTTCCAAGGAAAGGGTTGAAGAGGAAGTTGAGTGGGATAGCCAGTGAAAACAGGGAAATTGTGGAAATCTACATCTTCAAGGTGAGATGTTGTGGAAACATTAAAGAAAAACTAAACCAAGGGGACATTGGGTGTGAGGTGGCGATGCATAGGGTGCACTTGGGTTTGCAGACGGGACAATGGTTCTTGGGGAGGAGGGGAACGGTATGGAGGAGGGATTTGGCTCAGAGGTACGCGGTTACGGAACGCAGATGCAGGATGGGAGCCGCACTCGGTTGATGGGCGCATGGTGTAGGTAATGGACGTTTGCGCGGAACACGGGTGTGGAATGTGGGTGCAGAACTTGAAAGCGAGTCGTTGATGCGGTGCTCTAGCACCTGAGCTGGATGTGGAACCTTTGCACGGAGGAAGGCAATCCGAATGTGGAACCCGGGCGCCGACGTTGGGGAAGGCTCGGGTTCAAATTAAGTGAGACGCAGTTGTTTTGTTAAACCTTGATAAAAATAACACGTTTTCAACGGCAGTCGTAAGTCTCTCGCTGCCACCTCTTTCACCTACCGAGGTGTGAAATGGCAAGGAAAGCCAATATTTGGCTCGGTTTTATAAAACTGGTCAAATTTTTTCTCAGAATGAAAACCGAAGTTAATGTTCTCCCCTTGGCAGAGTTTAAGCCAACCGTGTGCCTGATCCTATCCACAAAACTGGAACTCGAAGCAAAAATCAAGTTTATGAAAAGGCTGTTGCATTAACTCATTAACCGCATACACATTTTTTTAAATTGTCAAACCTCAATATCAGATAAACTATCTATCCTAGTGATAGTTAACCCATGACACGCGTATCAGAGGTGACAGGCCAAGACGTTTTAGGTGACACGCACACAAATTTAACGTTTCCCAGCTTGCGGTTAACGTTGACTAGACATAAACCGGACTTTTGTAATTTGAGTACTTAGCTTTACCGAAAAAAATAATTTTGCTCCTCTCCATTCCAAAACTAGGCGTAAAATTCAATTTTGGACAATATGCCAGAAATAGACTAATGTGAGAGATGATTATCTGCATTTCTTACTATGGTAAGACGATAGTACGTGAGTAAGGCATGTAACGCAATGTTTTTGTAAAGGCCACAGTAGCCAGGTGGGTAACACATGGTCCATACGGTCGCAGGTTTGAATCCGGCCTGTATTACAGCACCTAACATCTAATGAAATAGCCTAGGACCAATCAAAAATATTTGCCACTTGCTGGTATGGTGGGCATGTATTTCTCGGCGAGTCTAACGGGTGTATGTTTCTCTGGTCTTCCAGCGAGTCAGGTTTTATGTGTCCTCCGATGTCTCGATGAACGATTTGCTCAAACGTCTTCAAGGGTCCTAAATTTCTAGGTAATTGAATCGTCCGTCAAAGTGCTGGATGAAGTGAAGAATCCGAATCGAAGGAATATTCATTAGCCACGGAGATAAAACATCTCGATAAACGTCAACGAAATTAAAAATCTTGTTTAATTAAGCGCACAGATTAAACAACTGCTAAGAAATAGTAATTGTATATGTTACAAATTAAGCGTTTAAAATATTCTACTGGCGTAAACAGTATAATAAATTATTTACAGATACAGTATTTACTTACGGCTTCCTCCTCATGCGACATCGACACGGTAACTGAGTTCTCTCCAGGCTGACAGAAAAATGAGTGGGGAATGTAAAATGCAACTCACCAGTATATATAGAGAGTGAAACGTCACAGAAAAACATGGGCAATCCAAAATTACAACAAATTGCGCAATGGCAACAGAACCCGTGACAAGTCTTTAAAAATATTATCACTTGAATGAGAATCACACAGGAAGAGTGCGTGTTGGTACAGATAACATAGCTTACACAAACAACCCTCAGGTTGAAGCGCGTGTATAAAAGTGTAACATTTATACCACAGAGAAGGCTTGGTTGAACATGTGACTCATTGATTAGAGCACATGGAAAAATATGACTGTCAAGATTCTTAAAACAATTGTCACAGGAAGTGTTTGGTAAGATAACCAATTCATGGTGGTTACGTAATGAATATGACTGTTAAGATTCTTAAAACAATTGTCACAGGAAGTGTTTGGTAAGATTACCAATTCATGGTAGTTACGTAATGAATATTTTTCATTTAGGTCGGAAATTAAAATAAATGTAGAAATTGCATTAAGTATTAGGTGAAATTTCGCCTGGACGGGGAACCACGGAACTTCGGCTTTTCAATGTCAATGCGTAGTCCACAAAACTACCCAGGATTACAAATTTATTAGGTAAAATGGTAGAAAATCGTTAAAATCATCACATTAAACTCTTCCAAAATTGCTTATGGAATGAGGAGGCCCGGAAATCAGTCTTTGGTTCCATTCCCGTTACAGCTGGATATTTTCCAAATGCAATTTCTAAGTAAGGTGAATGAATTGAGTTTAAAAAATCTATATTAGTTTTAATAGCGGAATATTGTGGGACATATGAATTAATTAAATGTCTGAACTAATGTCGAGTGCTGTGAAATTGCAGATTGAAAATAGCTAACCCAAGTGTGCATTTGCAGTGCACGGGTTTGAAGTTAAGGAAAGAGTATAATAGGTATTCATTATGCCACTGTGACTGTTTTCAGATTTTATGGGTGAATACGCGTAGCACCGATACGTAGATATACGATAGGAAAAATAGTAGCAGAAATGCAATGTACGTGATGATGATGCTGTCTCTGGATGGTAGCCTACGTCATTAATTGGATCTTCTTTAAAATATTTGCGGGACAACAGGGAGAATGGATTCGACGGACAAAGCTGTACAACTAGGAGGCAGGTCGTAAGTGTATTCTCTGGAGCTACTGAGTCTTTTCATGGTTTAATGAATAAGATATAAACATCACGCACATTTAACCCAAGCTGCGGCAGCTAGAGCGCATTTCGTCCACCCTGTGCGGCAAATATCTATTCGGACGGAGCCTGTCCATCCTTCCCACGGGCCGAGGCCGGGCAGTTATATGACCCATCTATTCCCCTCCCGACCCTTTTTTCGGGATCCCATGGGATGGGCACTGGAACTTGTTGAGGGATTAGTGGGACTTGGAAATAATTTTGAAAATTTTTTACAGGCGTAATTGTTGAAAATAAATATGACAATATTTTTTTAGCAACTTTCTGTTTAGTTTGATACCAAACACCAAAAAAATCCGTTGATAATTGAGCCGGGCGAGAGCATAAGACAACTAACTTTTGAGACAACCTTAGCCTCTTGAGCGAACAATCGGAAGAAAGGGTCGTACTTCTTTGTGGTGGAATGCCATCCCTAAAGAGCGTGGGAAGGGAGTGGTTTGGGTAAAAAGGGTGGATTCCCAGATGTCTGCCGCTCGAAAGAAAGAGTTTGGGTCATAAAAATTTGAAAGGGCTGAGGGAGCAGGTAGACAGATAGGGTCAAACGTATGTACAAGAACGTTCTCCCCGCAGTTCCCGGTACACACGTACATGTATGTACGTTTACCGCAGCTTAAGGGTTAAATCCCTACTGATTTTACATAATGTAATATTTCAATATCCCATTGGGGTAACTATAAGTACTGGGAGAGGATGGGAGCGGCGAGTCTAAATGTTGAAAAACGTTCGATTCAGGTTCTTTCTCTCTTGCTATGTTTTTCTATCCTCCTCCATGTATTCAAAGATTCAAATACTTTAAATATTAATATTTCTTTGAGAATAATTATGATAAGTTATTTGTGCAATGGAAATTCATGGTTTTACTAAATATAAATATGCATCGCGCGCAATAAAATCCTTCCACGTATTGATATAAGCAACCTTATAGTTCACTAACCAGTAGTAGGAATTCTAAGATTAGCTACAAATTGGGTATTTTCCACGTATTTCAAACTATCGATATTCTGATTCAGTTACTTGAACTTATTGCATTGGCTAAAAATGTTCTTATCAAATTGTATGAACTTCGGGTTTAAAAGCTAAAGAAAGTAGAAGGTTACGAAAGCTCCCGAGCACACTCCGAAAACAACCGAATGGCCTGTGACGTCATTTTCGCTGTTTACATTTAGACCCAGGCGTTTCTTTATGCTTACAGTGGTAAAAAATGCGGCGAAATTAGTTTCTGACGTGTTCGCGTTTCTAGATTTGCCTTTAAATGGCATCTAAGTAAGGGATGTAGATGGTGTTTTGTGCCACAATGTACGAAAACATCGGTTGAAACACCGAACAAGAAATTTATTCACGCAATCACGACATTGAATGATTGAAATTTCTTCTTTGGATTCCTAAATGTCCACCCGTAAAAATGTATACTTTACTCCGCATTTTGTGTTCTGGACATATTCTTGCAATGACTGTGCACAGTGGTCCATCTCTCTTTACTTGGACGTATCCTATAGCGTTATCACCATAACTCTCACGAGAAGCTTTATAATATAACAACACTTAAATTAAACTTTGAATAGACATTTAGGAGATGAGAATCTATTTCTAGGCATTTCTACAGCAGATAAGCCACTTCTAGAAACCTCCTCTACAAAAAATCACTAATTAGCAAATAAAAAATTAACGTTTTAGGTGTGTCGAGTATTGGCAGCACAAATATTTGGCGAGTACTGTGTTATGTTGATATGTTACTAAGATACTGTTTGTTTACTGTTGCATGGACTGATATGGACTTCGATAAAAAAAGAAGTATCATAATGATTATGAGTGTATTGGAAAAACAGTTAATAAAGTTCATACACCAAATACATAATTATATGTATCTAAAATGATATAAAACAGTAATGAAACTTTTAAAAGCAAACTTTAGGCATACATTTTTTGGACTTAAGCTCAACGAATTTCCGCAGCATTAAATCGCTCGTCCTTCTTCATTAAAACGCCCACCATAAACATATCTACTTTGGGTAAATTATCTTATGTGGTTTTAATAAAACCATTGCACGCCATAGTCTTTGTTTTCAATGAAAACTCTTTAAATATACGGTAGATCTTCTACAGTTACTCACTTTCTCCCTCACATCCGTATATCGCTCAGCGAAAATGACGTCAAGCCAATCAGATTTTGTTTCGCAGCGGCGTAAAAAAATTTGAAATTTCGACTATTTCAATCTTAAATATCTCAATTAATATTAAATCAATTTTAAAACTACTTTCACTCCGCAAGCTTGTTCGAGTTTAAGTAACGTATAAAGATCCGTTAACTTAAATTTAAAATTTTGGAAAATACCCAATTCTAAGAAGTGGTATTGGAAGCAGATAGGGTCGGCGAGGTTAGAGGTTAAAGGGCGTTGGATGGAGACTCTTTTTCTCCTCTTCCATACCTTTCTTTACTGCTTGAGATATGTCTGTAAAGGATGGCTCTTTTAATACGTTAACGCTGAGAGTTAAACAGAGCATTTTCATGATTAAATGTATGAGGAATTCACTTCACACGCATGAAAACATTCCATAATTGACCAAATATAAGATTTCAATACCCCGTGGATTATTACCAGGATAATGGAAAAAATTGGAAGCGAATGGGTGCGGTGTGGACAATGGTTGAAAGACATTGTATAGAGCCTTCACTTTTGCTCTACTCCTTCATGCCTTTAATGCTTCAAATACTTCTAATAGGCATTGTTTTTTGAGACGTTTATGCTGTGTAATAAAACATTAAAAGACTAGCTGACATTCAAATGCCCACTGGGATATGGGGTCCTACGGCCGTGCGTACAATATATTGTTCGCTGGATATGGCATTTAAGCCCGAGGAGAGTTCAAAGTTAAATCCTGTCGGCAGTGTCTGAGGTGGGAATTTTAATCCGTACGCTAAAGGGCGCGTTCCGAAATTCACTGGCAGTACTGGCAGTGCTGCCAAACCGTTCCGAAATCTACTGGCAGTACCGCACAGTTACCAATGACGTCAGTCAATTGATGACGTTTCTCACTGTGAACTCTACTGCCGCTACTGCGGCCCAAGAGCAGCAGCAGCGGCAGTAGCAGCAGACGGCCGTCGAACAAATGGCGGAAAAATCAAATCTACAACGTTAGTAAATAATATCATAAGAGTTTAGAGACACTGCTTCGAACATTTTAATGTTTATATCGGCGAGAGAGAAAAGTCTCGATGCACTTAAACAGCTAACAACATCTTATTAGCGTATAATAGTTTATAAAACGCATTTATTTATCAAGTAGTACAGGTGAATATTTCAATCGGATAAAAGCGTTAATAAAATGATAAGGGAGTGAACAACATCAGAAGTGATACAAGTAGAGAAGCAATTATATTTGCAAATGTCAGCGACTTGTGAAATTAGGTACCAAAAATTAATTTAGTGTCATGAATAATCGTGTTACACGTAATTATATACAGCCTCTTACTAGAGTGGTAACTTAGCATAACACTGGTATGTATAATAATTGTCGGTTAACGTAATTTGTTGCATGAATTTGTTAGGGAAAATATTCTGCGATGCAATCCTCAACAACCCGTATATTTTCCTAATTATCGATATCACTCTAGGAAACGCTTCGTACGACTGGCCATGAAGAATATCCAGGGCTTGACAAATATATTCTAAGATTTGCTTATTAGCCCAAGATTCAAACTGCTCACTATGAATTCAATAGTGTTAATTATAACGGAGATTTGTTTATAATAACACAGGGTTTTTTCTCCATGCTCGGGTAGCTGACGCGAATTCATTTTATTCTCGTCAGAGAAAGTAACCAATGAGTATAAAGTATCGTTAAGTAGCAAGGCAATGAAAATTAGAATACAATTAGCATGTCCTTTATCAATGTCATAGGTATTAGTATTAAGAATTAACGCATTGAAAGATCGCTTATAATAAATAACCACGCAATTCGGCCATATTGAATTTCAAGCCACTGCCGACCGTTCCGAAATTCATGCTACTGCAGCAGCCGCTGTACAGTTTCGCGTTCCGTTTCACGGCAGTACAGGCAGTACTGCCAGTGAATTTCGGAACGCGCCCAAAGTTTAACGTAGCAAAACCTCATGCTGCGTTGAATAAGAAAAAATTCACATCGCGCGCATTTTATTCCGAAATAAGAAAATTAATATGGCGCGCAATTATTTCCCACCAGAGTTGACAACGTAAGACTTCAATACACCGTAACGATGATTTAAAAAAATATAAAAAAACTTGGGCTCGGGTGAGGCTGATTGGTGAAAACCGTTGGCTGGGATCTCTCCCTCACCCTCTCTCTCACCCTCTCTCTCATTCTCTCGCTCTCCCCCCTCTCACTCTCGATTCCGTCCTCTCACCCTACCCCCCTCTTTCCCCTCGCATCCCCCCCACTTTTCCCACTCTCATCTCTCTCTCTACTCCACCACAAATTCGATGCTTTAAATATTTCTAATGGGGATATCACGGAAAAGTATACGCTGAGTTTTTTATGCGCTGGAAATTCATGAAAAAAAATTTCACATAGATCTAATAAAATTCCCAATATAAGATATTGACTAAATGTTCAAACGCCGTTGGAAAAATGTAAAATATGAACGAAGTTATTGGATTTTAAATAATAAATCAATTAATTCCTAATGTAAACGAAGATATTGAAAGCGGATGAAAGCGGCGAGAATTGTAAATTAAAGGCGCTGGACAGAGTCTCTATCTCTCCCTTTCTTTTTCCAGGGTTGCTAGAGGCCTGGAATACCTGGAAAAGTCATGGAAATTGAAAATGGGCCTGGAAAACATGAAAACGTTTTGGAAAAAGAGAAACTAGGCTGAAAATTTACTTTTTTAATTCAAATTCTGATTGTTTTCACTAAGAGAGAAGTGCCACTTTCAGGCACTGCATGTTAATATGTAAACTTAAGATTTTTATTACCCTGACTGAATGAGGCAGTGGAGCTTTTATTTGTTGTTTAGCAACTTATCATGCCCCACAGCATGACGAGAATTTGAGAGGTAAATAGAACATATCAAATGCGTAGCAGGCTATCTAATATGCCTCCGTTTGGTGGCAAGTACGAAGCCGATGCTCCTATTCTTACGCCTTCTTTAAATTACACACCAAAGAACGGATATTTTCACCTATAAAAATGAAAATTTTGGCCGAGAAAACCTGGAATGGTCCTGAAATTTCATCATCTCCAGTCTGTAGTGACCTGGTTTTCTCTCGTCCTTTAAACATCTTGTGCCTCAAATATTTATTAAAAGGTAATCTCTTTTAAAAATTTTAAGAAGCTATTATGCCGGGGATATTTTTGCCAAATAAAATTCCCATTGCGTGCATTATATTTCCTACAGAATTGACGTAATTTAATGTCATAACCGTGTCGCACTGGGCGTTTATCATTTTTTTAATTGCCGAATCTGATAGAGTTTGTAAAGTAAAAAGACCAGTATTTTTCCGTTTTTCGATCCGTCACCTAGTTCTCGAGTTATAAGCGACCAAAACTGATTTTCTTAACCCTTTAGCTGGAATGGGCGTGCTGAGATTTCTTACGTCATCCCTTTGTCCTATGACAACTGAGACTGCACAGCTCCTTCGCCCAATCAAAATCAGCTGCGCCAGGAGCTGTGTAGGCACACCTCCCCTCCCCAACTCCGCCCCCACTCCAATCCCCAAGACAGCCAAGGAGGGGAGGTGAATGACGTAGAAGTTCTCAGCGCAGCTCATTCGATGGGCGTCACCTTTTGCGTATTTAAATTTTCAATTTATGAGCGAATGGCTGCAGTTAGAAGATTAATTTTTTCACTAAAACCCATTTTTTGTTTCCATCTAAGGATTTCGTGAATAAAATAGCAATTTTGGTTCCGAGTAAACCCCATTGTCGTAACCGTGGGGAGATATCTAAGGATTAACAAAAATATTGGAAACGGATTGGGAATGCGAATGTAGAAGTCGAAACCACGTGCGGGCAGTTCACATTATATTTTATGGCATTTGAAGCAGAGGGATTGACGAGGAAAAAGGTTGAAAGTCATTGGGTGGAGGCTCTCTTTCTCTTTTTCCCTCCTTAAAAACTTCGGTGCTTCAAATACATCTAATGAGGATAGCCCATTGAGAAAGTTTACGATCACTTTTACAATTACTTAAATTGTTGGTGTAATTCATGACTTGCTCAGTTAAATGCATGGAATATTGATATAATATTTTGTTTAAATAACCAGTTGGAAGAATTTGATCAATCAAAGAAATTGAAAGCGGCTGTGGCTGGCGTGAATAAGGGTTGAAGGACGTTTGATCGAAGCTATCTCTCACTTTTTTCTCCTCGTCCTTACGTTTAATTCTTCAAATATTTGGATTAGTAATAGCTCTTTTTCGATGTGTATGTTGAGTTTTATATTAACCCGGCGTTACTCGCGCGGGGTGCCCTGAAAACCCCACCCTATTTATCATTGTATAATTTTTTTAGTCTTTATTTCATGGACCTCTCTTCTTCAGTAGCTGGAATGTGATATGCTTTCTTTCTAATGACACCAGAATTTTCAGGCTTACATTGTAAACAACCTGCGTAGTAGCCTCAAAAGGGGACAATGTTCGTTTTACTCAATTTCCTACGGCCAATGATTACTCTAAACTTCACGTTTTTTGTTGCAACCGTGTAACTGTGAAATGTTTGTTACAACATAAAATGCATTCTCGTATTTTACTTTTATCTACTGGAGGATACGTCTCAAACCATTTGCTATGTACTCGCTCCCGGCGTTACTCGCGCGGGGTGTCCTGAACACCCCAGTTGTCTCCACGCCGTAGACTCCTCGGCATGTGAGGTAGATTTTTCTTGATATTATCCTACCATTGAACAATATTGATGAAATAGTAAATATAATCATGGTTTACCTTTTGGTCATAATCTCTTATCTAAATTTCAGGTTTTCTGCTCGAGATGACTACCTACAACGTTTTCGAAAATATTATTTTATTCATCTCCATATTACCATGTATAACTTCATATCGAGTGTAGTAGGGTACCCAGTAAAAGGGCTTTACCTAATATTGGAGGTTTAATTTTGATACATTTTCCTACTACTAAAATATAATTCAGAAACACGGTTTTTATGGGTTACTACTTTGCACGGTATAATTTCATGTTAGAAAGAATATATTTTTGTGCTAATTGCTTCGAATTCATTCTTGTGTCGGTGCAATGGAACAATGTGTTTGTATATTTTAATAGGTAATATAATTCTTTTGCTAGAGAAATTTATTGCAAAATCAAAATTATGCTTTTTTATCTGTAGATGTCGACAAATTTAGAGAAGGGAAGAGAAAGAATAATAAGACTTTTGAATGAGTCATTCGGTGAAGAATTGACTGACCCGGTCGACATTTATGCTGATGATTGCGTTGAATCTTCTGAAGACGACACCGAAACATAGGAGGAGGCTGACATTTCCGAAATGAACTGTTCATTGAAAATTACAATATTTTATTGGGGAAGTAAAACACAACTACACGGAGCGAAAAGGAACTGCGCCCCAATGTAAGAACACCAAAATCAAATATAATTTCCAAGAACATTGATTTCAAAGGTAGGAAAGAAAATATCAAGAGCACTATTGATTTTTTTCGATTATCTTTTGATAGGCAAGTGGTAAATACAATTACTGTATGCACAAATATTCAAATTCAACTCGTAGGTGTTAATAATTCGCGTGCGAGAGATGCTAGGCCAACTGACGAGGAAGAAATTGAATGTTTAATAGGGCTTCTGCTCTTCGAGGGAACAAATAGATATGGGTGACCACACATAAAGAATTGATGGGATCGAGATGGCTTGGGTACTGGTATATTTTACGAGGCAAAGAATTATCAAAGATTCTGTTTTCTTTTGCAGTGTCTCAGATTTTATGATATAAAAAGCAGGGTAGAAAGAAAAATTATGCACAAAATAGCTCCAATTCGTCAATGTTTTGGAATGCTGGTGAGAAAGTTTCAGGATAACTATGCCATATCGGAGTACACCACGGTAGATGAGCAATTAGTCGGCTTTAGGGGAAGATCTTCATTCAGTCAAATTATCCTGTAAGATATGGTTTCAAAATATTGGCATTGGTTGACGATAATGTATTCTATACTTTCAATTTGGAGGTATATGCAGGGAGTCAACCCGAAGGACCCTACAAAGTAGACAATACTCCTAAAGAGGTGGGGAAGCGCTTAGTGGAACCATTTTTTGGGACGTGGAGATATATCACTACTGAAAATTGGTTGCTAGTGTTCCCCTTGCAGAAGATTTGTTACAAAGTAAATTGACACTGATGGGAACTATGAAAAAAAAGGAAATGCCACCTCAGATGGTTTGCACAAAACAGAGGGACGAGAATAGAAGTCTCTTTGGAATTAGAAAGAGCATGACTATCTTATCTTATATTCCCAAAAAAGGTAAAAATATAACTTTTTAGCAACGATGATAACGTAAATCCAAGAAGCAAGATGTATAGATCAAATTTCCTACAAGAAATGGCGAGGGAAATGACAAAATCATTTATAAGAAGAAGATCGTAAATAAATTATTCCAAAGGAACTGAAAAGAAAGACGGATTATTTCAGTGATTCATCAACGTGTGAAAGTTCAACGAAAAAGAGAAAAGGAAAAAATGGTAGATGTTTTGTATGTCCAAGGAATAAAGACAATAAAGCATAAATGTTATGTTGGTCGTGCGGTAAGTGGATGTGAGCGAAACATATGATAAATATTTGCTACTGTTGCAATCAAAAAAGGTAATTGATCATCTAAGTATCATTGAAGTTAAACTTAAAGTGCCAAAAGTACAATTTGTGATTTATTTATTTTTTTATCTGGAAGATGTATTTTTGATACGTTTTGGCAAAATTTGTGAGTACGAGGTGACAACGGACTACGGTGACTATGCCATAATAAAAGTATTATCAGTATTTCATATTCAAAACTCTGATAAAGTAATTTACGTAAGAGACAGAGGCGGATCCGAGCATAAATTTTGCGGGGGATCCCCCCCCCCCAAATTAGAAATCAGCAACTTATGTATATTCTAAGTTTCCCGGTGGATGTAGAAAACAAGGAGCTTCTCGGGTGGCACACCGGGTCGCAGTGTTCATTGAAGCAGACATTTCAACGCTCTAATCGAGAATCGTCCTCAGAGCAGAGGTGACTCTCCTATGCCCTGAGAACCCCGCTCGATTAGAGATGAATCGTCATGACAACGTTACAATGAACACTGTGACCTGGTGTACCACCCGAGAAGCTCCTCATACACTCAGCAAAATAGACTTTGTTGAGCCCCATTACGCCTCGGAACTTAAGCCTCAGCAAAAATATTTTCTTCGTGATTTGGAAGTGGGAATTTTCCACCCCCTTGAATCCGCCTCCGGTTAGAGATGACAAGGTAAAATGATCAACTCCTCATCCTCAGCATAAAAACTACAAGTAAAAACATAGATTTAAATAACATTAATGGTTTTTACAAAGAAAATATTGTGTAACCCATTTTGAAACAAAAATGTTCATTGGGGTGTCAGGAGCACCCCGCGCGAATAACCTTGATCGGAAAACGCGCGCGAGTAACGCCGGGTTAAATGAAAGCATCTATAGATTATTTTGTGAATGAATTGAATTACCATTGGAATAGTGACGCTTAGCTTTCAAAAACGTCCCTGGGGCTGTGCAGAGGATGATTTTGGGACATGGGATACAGAACTTCCAAAATCCTACAAAACGGGGGAGGAAACTTGTTTAGTGTGGAGGGTCAGTCAAATAACCTTTCTAAATGATGCTAACACATGTGCCTCGACTATTTGGATGACTCACTACTACCTGTCGTCTCATTTCCACTTGTCCCACAATGAGACCGCAAGATAGGGTCCCAGGTAGTGTCATGGCAAAGAGTCATTTTACCTATTAGCCTTACGTGAGTGTGCCTTTTGCCTTTTTCGTGAAATAGTTTATTTCCCCTATCTCGCTCTCTCTCTCATTGACTCATCCTATTCCCCATCATATTTTCCCTTCACCCACTCCGCTTCTACGTCCTCTCCTTGACACAAAGGTCTATGCCATGAACTTTTGCGGGTACTATAGCTAATATCAATATACCATCAATAGTAAATTCAGATTTGCCAACTCCTGATCATTGCATTGAAATTCAAATGAAATTTTAGATTTCGTTCTTATAGTAAGTTGTCCAATGTGATTTTCGGTGTTATTTGATTTCAGTATCCATCATCATATCATTACAAGGCACTAAGTGTCAAAAGCAATTTTTCATCTTCTTAAA
Organism: Pyrrhosoma nymphula; assembly: GCA_963573305.1. Lineage (NCBI taxonomy): Eukaryota > Metazoa > Arthropoda > Insecta > Odonata > Coenagrionidae > Pyrrhosoma > Pyrrhosoma nymphula. The sequence continues at coordinate 93,479,453 of OY754332.1, read as the reverse complement.
AAGAGCAACTCGACCTGAGGACGCTGGTTGAAATACCAGCAAAATTGTTGACATCAACGAAGTTCGAACGCGGTGAAAAACCCAGAAACAATGGAGAGACCAACCGATCAACGCCCCTAAGCCTAAGAGTCAATTAAATAGATCTGGCTGGAAGACATTATGATCATCCTGGTTCTGACACAAACGGTTTTGTGGAAGCCCAATGGAAACCACTTCTGACTCACTCAACTAAGTAGTATATAGGTATTGTAAGCAGCATATAGGTATTGTGATAAAAATAACTGATGCACTATAAAGTTAAAGTAAAAAGAATGGAATGTCGATGGCTGGTCATTCGTAATCCCTTTACTGATTCAAAAACCTTCATAAGCATCGTACTAAAATACCGCAGTACAGTGATCCAAGAGGGAACGCAATACTTTGGGAAATTAAACAGAGGAATTAACATCATGGCAATTGATATTCAACGTAAAATTATTCTTAATTCTTCTGTTGCTTCTTAAAAAATATATATTTTTGAAAGTATGAACTTCACATTTTAAAATTCAATTATGACTTAGTACTTATTAGATTTCAATGAAACTCTATTGTCAAAGTAGAAATGAATTATAAAAATATTTTAGAAATAATAGGTTATTCAATAAATTAATTAACAATGGATTAGAAAATTAACAAATTTTATTGCCATTTTTGAATGTAGATACATTTGGATATTTAAGCAGGTAAATAAATCCTCCAGTCATGCTGCAGAGCCAAGAAAATTCAGCTGTTGCTGTCTTTCACTGAAGACATATGTGGATATAAATATAGACTAATTATACTCTCATGACTCAATAAATGGAACTGTAGTCAGTGTGCGTATCTAGTGATTATTCTCAAGACTTAGGATTCCAATTATGTTATGCATGTTCATGATCCAGATTGATAATAGAAACATTCAGTGAGGTGATAGTGGATCAAAAAAGACTTAGGAAAACCTACATTGCCCATCAGTAATTTCCAAACAGATAATGATTTAAGCAACAAAATATAGAAAGTCAATTCAATACTAATAATGAAACAATAGATCATGGAAGATAAATGGGCAAGAAAGTTTTTAGGAACTGAGTATGCTCTTAAAGAGAAAAGGGAGAATAAAATCAAATCTCCAGATCCTGAGGTAATCTACAATTGATAATGATCTCCAAATTCATTTAGGGTTAAGAAGAAATCAGAATCAGATGTCTTCTTTTTTTATATGGTATTTCTTAGATCTTATTTGGAATGGACATCGTAGACAATCCTGAACATTCCTTTCCAGTGTAACATAAGACTTGGGGTTTACAGTTTATTAACATGAATACGGTTTATCCTCATTTTATGCGACCCAAACGTTCAGCATAAGTATACATACCATGAGAAGTATACCCTTAACTGATAGAATGTCAACTCTCTATTCAGCGGGAAACCAGAAACCAATAGCGGAACTATCGAAAGAAGTTGTTGTCCCTGTGTTTATTAGTGCTAAGCTTGTTCTTTGACACGTATTTCCTTGGTTTAAAACTCCCTGGTCTTCATGGTTGTCTCTAGGTGGGTCAAATGTGCCAGCCACCTCAGGGAGAGCATCAAATGCATTGTTTATGAGCACCATTTTTCTCAAATCCAGTGCAACAGGAAGCCTTCTCTCTATCTTCTGTGGCCCTCCTTCTGCCTGGTGTTGAAACTAAATAAACAACATAAATATTGTCGATGAATTAGTTTTGCTAATTATATTTCTCATTTCTCATGTGTCAGTATATCCAGGTTGATGATAGCGTTTCCTAAGCCAAAATAAAAAAACAAGCCATCTATATATGATAAGTTAGCAATCGGAAATCCCAATAATTTATAAATTTCTAGCTGTGCCCGGCATGCGTTGCAATGCCTTATCTTCTTTCTAAGTAGGTACACATTGGTATACAAAGCTGACACATTTACATATACAAAATAAATGAAAGACAATGATTTTTGTATATTAAATTAAAGTTGAAAACATTTATTTATTCAAGTGCTTTGGGATAGACAATATTTTTGGTCTTACCGCCCTCTGCAAAAACAAATAATTTTTCCAGCTGTACCACTCGTGAACATGACACATATAATTGACCATGTGAAAAGCATGGATTTTCCAGATTCAGTCCATACACTTGAAGCGATCGGCCTTGTGCCTTGTTGATGATCATTGAGAAGGAAAGGTGAACGGAGAAATGTAGTCGTTTGACTACAACTATCAAGTTAGTCACTGAATCTGGCCTTAAAATGCTACAGGCGTAAAAAGCCATTTATTTAAAAATTTAATCGCTATTGAATGGATATTCACGCTTGGTTGCTAAGGAAATTTGTATTGCTGAAATGGAAGAAATATTGATGAATTTGGAGATAAAAATGCAATTATTGAAAAAAGACGAAGCGTATTAGAAAGTTGAATGAAAGAATTAAATACTGTGTTTCGAACTCTAAAGGAAAATTGGAAGCAACATGTCCATAAGTGGCGTATCAACCATTTAAATGCCCCTATCTTGAAAAAAAAGATTTTGGTAAACAGCTGAAAGAGGTAGTGAATGAGCGTGTTACTCACTCTGTGTTAGCTAGTGGTTTCCGTAAATGTGGACTCCATCCCTGGGATCTGATGGTACCTAGGGTTCCAGGACATAATGATTGCAATGTCAGACCAAAGAACACTGTGCAGAATGATGACTTCTGTGCACGCTTGAACTATTTCAAGCAGGGATTACAATTTCTGAATGAGAGTATGGAGAAAGAAAAAATGGACTTATTTGAGCGATCTACAGATAGTTGGGATGGGGAACTTTCTGACCAATCACTCTTCATGCTGTGGAAGAAAATTAAGTTAGAATTAAATAGCCTTATCAACTTATCTGAACCGACTGCTTCAATTGACAACAGTACCCCTGAAGAGAATGCAGCTACAACTATCTCCAGACCAATGGACATATCAATGGGAAGTGATTCAACTGAGCAATCTCCTGTAAGAAGCATGCTCTCAGTTGGAGGCAATGAAAATACCCAGATATAATACATGATTTCTGTGTCCCATATTAATTTTGGAAGTTCAATGGCTTTTTAAACAAATTTGTTCATTTGATCTAGTGTTGTAGCTGTGGAAATCTGACTTTTTTAATGACGTACAGTTTTTGTGTATGAAGGACTCAGTTTCAATTATATAAATGCATGGTACTTGCATGATGTTGAGTTATGTGTACATTGATTTTCTGGACATTTTTAAAGGAACCTCTCATTATTTTAAAAATTCTTTTCTGCATCTGAAATTTTTTTTTCATGTAATGTGAGGAAACCGATAAGATATTTCCTAGCGTTATCCTTGAATGGATGTACTCATGATAAACTACCTGAATAACATCCTGGGTTGTAGATTTAGCTAGCAGAGCAAAGCAGAGTGAGCTTAATTTTCCTGTTGATTTCGTTACATGTTCTTCCCATGATAAATTACTATCAAACCAAAAACCTAGAAATCCTTAATAGGGAAATTATCTAGTGTTATACTGATTGGACCTGTCTTTTTTTGAAGGCTTATTAAACAATTGTGGGAAATTTCCTCCTGTGAAAGATTGATTACAGATATCCAGAAGTGGGATTAATTCATTGCAGGGTTAAACAAGAAACTTCTCATTGCCTACAAACTTTTTTTTATTTTACCAAAGCCTTTAATCCTATTGATCACAACATACTAATATGTAAAATTTATAATTAAGGTATTTCAGGCATGAAACTAAGATGGATGGAGGGATATTTAAGCGACAGATTAATTTGTAAGCCATTTCTGCATGACACTTCGGCATTCGACATGACTTCATTCGGCACCTGCATGACACTAACTGCTATTCCTCATCCTCTGAACCCAAATTATGGTGTTCAAGAGTCCTTTTCTTAATGGCCTTTCATTTCACCAAAACAACACAGTATGCAGACAAAGCCTATGACATACTTATAGCTGGAAATCTTAAGTGATATCCATAAATTTACAAACACAACATTCAAGGATATGCATCAATGGCACAAAAATGAAAAACAATTATTACAGAAACATTGATAACATATTAAAATGTAAAATTAATTATTAAGGTAATTCAGGCATGGCAATAAGATGAATGAAAGGATATTTAAGTGACATTAATTTAACTATAGGGGCACGTGCATCAAACTTACAGCAATGCCTCATCCTCTCAGCCCAAATTCTGCTGTTCAAGGGTTTCAGGAGGTATGGCCTGTTATGAATATGGAAAACCACAAATCAAGCATGCAGGACAGGCATTCTCGAAAAGAGCTGCAGGAGGCAGTCGGAGATATTCTGAAATTTGCATTGCAGCAATGACAGGAAAATCACCCCAGAGAGGATTACAGAGAGCATGAATTAACGGTTATATTTTTGGGTGGTGTTCCTCCACGAGAGATATCGCTTCGCATTCCCGAAGCTTAGCACCATGCTAGGTGGATGTCCAAGGCTCAATATTGCCTGAAAATATTTCTTTTCCACAAGGAATTCCCATTATCGGCAGTGGAGGAGACCATAATCCATGACGTGTGCCCATTTGTTGTGTGTCTTTACGTGGAGGCCTGGATTACTGCGCCAAATGCAGAAGAGGCTTGTAAGTGACATTTATTATTTTTCAAAAAGTATTATATGTAAATATAGGAAGTCTGATTGTGCAGTTTGTGGTGCGGCACTGAACAAATTTCGGAACCGTTTGAAATATCTTTCCGTGGAAGCTGTAGCCCTTGAATTTTTCAATGAAAATATATCAGCAGAAATGAAAAATCACATGGTAGAAGCTTTAGAATCAGGCATCATCGATAATGCTGATGAGTTAACAAAATAATTTCCTGTTCCCCCAAATGATATTGACCACTTCATTGGCAAGGGATTCGAAGACTCAATATCTAGAGAGTCAAAAAATCTTTTCAAAAGATTTAATATTCCATTGACATTTCTCTCCAAAGATCCGGTTGAGTGTAAAAATGACGAGGCGTACATACAAGGATTAAAGGTAGTCAATCAACTGAGAGTAGTCAATGATACTGCTGAAAGAGGAGTGAAATTGATGGAAGAGTTGAATGCAATACTAACAAAATATTAAAGCTAGAAACAATTTTTGCGGAAGGTTGTGACTGACTACAGGTGTAAATTTCCAGAATGTAATAGAGTTCCTTTATCAAAAGAATTTTGAGAAACTTTGTTAGTGCTGTAAACGAATAATACCAAACCTTTCTTAATCGTACAACAGGAAGCAAGAGGTATTCTCTCCGTGAGTGTGAAAGTTTCAGTAAATACGAAACAATGATTCGGCAAAAAAGCTTGTTTTCCATGAAGCACGTGCGTACGCCTTGGAAATATTTCCGGATTATGGGTGGTCCCGGATTAGGGTTTCCGGATTAGGGGTGCTCAAATGTACTTCAATCTATTGATACCTTGAAAAAACCTTGGAAACAAGAGGTTTTTAGTGAAGTATGAATAATTAGCTTCTGTATTTGAAATGAGATACAAAGGATACATTAATTTTTTTTAATTGTAAGGAAAAGGAACGGTTTTTCATATTTTGCTTTTAATAATTTGTACAATGCATTTACAGTTTTTATAAACGTAACACCAATTTCCATATTTATTCCACATATTCCATAGGATAACATTTTTTCCTACCACAGTATCACACTCACGGTGAGAATACCTCTCGGTTCCTGTTGAACGATTAGGAAAGGTAGGTATTATTCGTTTACAGCACTAAACAAAGTTTCTCAAAATTCTTTCGATAAAGGAGCTCTATTACAGTCTGGAAATTTACACCTGTAGTCAGTCACAACCTTCCGCAAAAGTTGTTCTTCGAGATTTCGAATCCCTTGCCAATGAAGTGGTCAATATCATTTGGGGGAACAGGAAATCATTTTGGTAACTCATCAGTATAATCGGTGGTGCCTTATTCTAAAGTTTCTACCATTTGATTTTTCATTTCTGCTGATATATTTTCATTGAAAAATTCAAGGGCTACAGCTTCCGGGGAAAGATATTTCAAATGGTTCCGAAATTTGTTCAGTGCCACACCACAAACTGCACAAAGCACAGACCCCATTCAGTCTCCTTGTGTTTGCTGCTGTCGTATCACAGCAGAATGCTTGAACTTTTTCATTCAGGTCCCATTCCTCCAGCATCCGATGCGCAGCAATGGCTTGATATTTCCTACTACCCAAAGGAATGATGGGAACCCCAGGAAGATGCTCAGTTTCACCACAGGTGGCTATAACAGGCAGCCTATCTACTAGTGCTTTGCCCATAATTGAAGGAATCAATTTTCCATCCCAGTGTATTGTGCCTATGTCCAGTTTTTCTCTGCAAATACAGTTGATTGGTAGCTTAATTCGCCTGCAAACGCTCATGGAAACGTCGAATAGAAGAGCAGTTTTTGACTAATTCGTTGACATTCTGCTCAAATGCTTCAGCTGCTGCTATGAAAACGAGGGCATTATCCCCGTCATTCACTTTGCACTTGTCAAAGGCTGTGACTAGTTTTATCGTAATTATGTCTCAGCAAACTCTCTTCTTTTTTGGATTGCAGGAGAAGTTGATTACAGCTTTCTCTGGTGATCCCCTTTGTCTATTCATCAGTATCGTCGCTACTGTCTTATGATGATGTCAGTTTAGCTGCCTCAGCTATAACAGAAATAAAAAATACAAGTGTAATTAATAATATTTAAATAGTTATATATTTTAGTTTGCTAGTATTACATTTTGATATTATAATTACTGCTGCGCAGAGAAATTATTTCAAGATTTAAATAGCCTGGTTTAATAGTTATTAATTGTCTTATATAGTCGCGCAAATAATTACCTCATTGTGACATATTTTGTTTCCTCCAATACAAATGAGATATTCTTTAAATAAGTTGCATAAATTATTGATGAGTCTCCTTTAATTTAAATAACAATAAACAGATCTTGGTAGTCATTTCTTCATCATTTTTGGCTAGCATCCACCGTTGGTGATTCCTTGTGTTCACTTCGTTAAAGACTTTTCCTTTCTTTCTGCCATAAACGGTTGTCCAGCCCCAGAATATAACTCAGTCTTCAATCTTCCCTTTGATTTAGAAGCAACTGCCGATCTTCTTCGAGAGAAATCATTCCTAAGCATCAGCATGGGCGATATCGAAGAGGTCACTGAGCGCGGTAATGAATTGCAAACCTCTTTCCCTGTGGGCCGGTGTTTTTCTTCCTGAAGATTTTTGCAACAGCTTCCACTTCTGATAGAGAGTCTCCAGTTGTTCAGTGCTATGCTGAACCTTCCTTTTAGGTATTCGTGCTTTCTCCCAGAAAACTTTCACTTCTTTCACAGCTAAAGTAGCATTCTTTCGCAAATTTAATTTTACTTTCCGCATATTGTAAAAGAAAACGCTTAGCACCTTGATGGCAACTTAGAGCCAACAGTTTGGTTTTTATAATGTCCGATTAGGTATATTTTGTCCAAATTTCTAGTCTCCATTTTGAAATTCCCCTTAACTTCCACAGATAAGTCTATACCACAATCCCACTCGCTGGTGGTTTCAGCGAGATAGTTCCCTAGTCATAGTGGAGACCATATTCATATTTTAATTTTTTACTTCTTAGGTAAAAAAAGCCTAAGGTTGGCTCTCATTTGAGGTGATTTTAAGTAGATTGAAGGTGGTTATTAGTCGAGTAGTACCTTGAATGACATTGTACAACTAAAATAACCACTGATGTACTTTTCTCTTCTCCAGCAATCCCACTCAGTGAGATAGTCGCTTATCAAAAGACAAGATAATAAACAAGCCAAACTAGTTCTGAAATAGAAAGCGATATATATTACCAAGCAATGAACACAACAGAACTAAACACAGTTCAAGATAGCTTAATGATCACTCACCAACTTCCTTGGTAAAAAAAAGCCTAAGGTTGGCTCTCGTTTGAGGTGATTGTAAGTAGATTGAAGGAGGTTATTAGTTGAGTAGTTCCTTGAATGACATTTTACAACAAAAACAACCACTGATGTAGGTACTTTTCTCTTCTCCAGCAATCCCACTCAGTGAGATAGTTGCTTATTAAAAGGCAAGATAATAAACAAACCAAAGTAGTTCTGAAATAGAAAGGTAAATATATAACCAAGCAATGAACACAACAGAACTAAACACAGTACAAGATAGCTTAATGATCACTCACCAACTTCCTTGGTAAAAAAAGCCTAAGGTTGGCTCTCGTTTGAGGTGATTGTAAGTAGATTGAAGGTGGTTATTAGTCGAGTAGTACCTTGAATGACATTGTACAACAAAAATAACCACTGATGTACTTTTCTCTTCTCCAGCAATCCCTCTCAGTGAGATAGTTGCTTATCTAAAGACAAGATAACAAACAAGCCAAACTAGTTCGGAAATAGAAAGGGAAATATATTACCAACAATGAACACAACAGAACTAAACACAGTTGAAGATAGCTTAATGATCACTTACCAACTTCCATGGTAAAAAAAGCTTATGGTTGGCTTTCCTTTGAGGTGATCGTAAGTCGATAAGTACTTACCATGAGAATGAATAGTGACAAAAACATTGAAGTATGTACCTACGCTGCGGAATTTCTCTTCACCAGCAATCCCACTCAGTGAGATACTTGTTTATCAAAAGACAAGATAACAAACAAGCCAAACTAGTTCTGAAATAGAAAGGGAAATATATTACCAATCAATGAACACAGAACTAAACACAGTTGAAGATGGCTTAATGATCGGCGTTGGGGGGGAGGCTGTAGGTTACTGTTGTTTGAGAGGGTTAGGCTGGGGAAGGGGGGGAAGTTTGATGAATAAGGAAAAGGAGGAGAGAAGATAAGGAAGAAGGGCGCTGTGGGGGGGAGTCTGTAGGTTTCCCTTGTCAGGAGGGAGTGGGGGAAAGAGTGGTTGTGCGACCGTAAGTCACGATCGTTTTGCAAGGTGGGGGGAAGGGGGAGGTTTTGGAGGGTGGATGGGGACTTCAGGTAGTGGGAGGTTAAGCAGAGGGGAATGGGATTGAAAAAGAATATCATTGATAATAATACATTCGTCACGTTTTACATATTTTCAAATTTCCACTTGTTCAAGTGCGTCCAACTTGGCACCCTTCTTTTCCACAAGGAGGATTTCCGGTTGAAAACTGCTGAGAAAGTTCTAATAAGTTCTCGGCAAAAAGAGAAGAATGATTATTGTTTCTAAAGCATGCCTCATGCTCTTTTACTCTTATGTTGAAACTTCTCCCAGTCTGCCCGACGTAATTTGTTTTACACACATCACACGTCAGTTTATACACTCCACTCGCATTTAAAGGGTCTACCTTTTCTTTAGAAAAACTAATTAAGTTTTTGAAATTTCTTTTGTTGTAAAATGCCGGTTTTAACTTATCTTTGGGCAGCAACTTACTCACTTCAGAAGAAATATTTCACAAGAATGGAATCTTACGCCACTTGATGGATTGGTCTCCTGTGAAGGGAGTGGGAAAAGTACTTTTCATAGTTAACTTTATGCATTTTCTGTTGCAAAGGGTATCAATTATTTTGGGAGAAAAACCGTTGTTGGTGGCTATTTGTTTTATTATGTTGAGTTCTTTAGATTGGCAGGCCTCTGACATAGGAATGTTTATCAGTCTGTGCAAAAGAGAATGGAATACAGCAAGTTTTTGAGAAAAATGATGCCTGGATGAGGAGCGATTGACTTGATCCGTGTAGGAATGCTTCCTAAAAATTGAGAAGTCCAGTTTTTTGATGGTTTTTGAGATCAAGATATCCAAAAAGTTAAGCGTACCATTAAGTTCTAAGAAGTGTGCTATACGCTTGCCAAAACATATGGAAACAAGCTGCGGGTGAACGTTAATGTTTCTTTTCAAAGGTTCTATTATGTGCAATATCAGCAGTGTCAAAAGAGATCATTAGTATTTGCAGAGAATTGAATTATAAAATTTTGAAACCGCGGTCACGGACCTAAAAGAGAATGTTGCGAAAATGCGAAGTGTTGTTTTGTAACAATTTTATGTATAATTCCTCTGTTATGGATGCGGAGGTGTAGGATATATGAGAAAAGGGAGTTGATAACGGATGTAGGTAATAATTCCTTCTCTTGATTATAATTTCATTGTAGCAGGTGTGATTGAGGGAGATTCAGTAGAATCCTCGGTGAAGAAGAGGACACCACACATGCATAAGTATCACGAGGAGGAGGCCATCAGCCGACTCCTCTGCTCCGTCTCCCTAACATCTTTTTTGATCTATATTCATGTGTTGACCACACTGATCATCCAGTCAAAATGCATGCTTTGTTTGTTTTAAGAATTAACTCATTACTCCCTCTGTAGACTAAGGCCCTCAATTAATCTTTAATCAAAAACTGGCAACTGGCCATCTATGCATATAATTTCATTCTCAATATATATATTTATTGTTATTAACAAGGACCACCAGCCAGAGGGAGGCACTCGCACACTCCTTGCCATCACGCACCCTGATTCTGTTCTCTCTCCTTCTTCCCAGCAGGTGGCAATACTAGTAGGGGATCTAGAGAGAGATGAGCGACGCAGGAAAAAGAAGATAGTGAAAGGTGCAGTGCGTGATTGTGTGAGTGATTTCATTATTATCATTGTAATTAAGCAATGATTTTTGTAATTTGACAGAGTAGACACTAGTTTTCTTTATGTTGGTTAGGGAGAAGATAGTAGTTCGTATTGTGTAGTTTTTGTGGTAGGACACTGCTTGACAGTGAATTTAATAGTGATTGTTGTGTGCTTTAATATATTAGTAAAAATGGACACATGGACGTGTTAGGACAAACCCGCCGCCCTCAAGGTGCTGCGCACGGAGGGTATGGGCGCGGTTAAGGTTAGGCTCGACCAGCCAATGAAATGTATATATGTTTAATATGTTAATAAACTATAGTCGAAACAAACTGGGATGACGAGCGACAAGTGATTTTAAAGTAATCACTCGGAAGACTAGGAATTGCCGCCTACGATAAATAAGTGCTGGTGAAGGTAAGGCTAAATGTGTTTGGAATTGCCCTGTCTAATTATTCCAAACACGCAATTCCAAACACAGTTTGGAATTGCCCTGACAATTTCTTTTCTTGTAATCCATCACTGGTTGCAAGATATCGTAATTTTTTGTTAGCGTTCAATGTTTCAAGTAAACGGCGTTGTGACAAAAAGGCCAAACAAGGGTCCGCTGCGGAAATCGATGAACCCAAGGAATGGAAACTACCCAGACAGCACAAAAACCTGTAAAAACGTTTTTTTCCTGGTAAAAATGGTTTTATATAGGACAAAAACCGTTCTGTGCCCGAAAGAAACCAGATTAAAACGTTTTATAATGGTTTTTATAATTCCAAAAAATAAACGTTTTTCAGAATACGTTTTATCAGGTTTTGAAACTGTTTTCATAAAAACGTTTTTCAGAAGACGCTTTGTCACGTTTTTAAACGGTATTCATTGAAACAAATTTGAGGGGGAGTTGATATAAATTACAGTTTAATCCTGGCGGTCGGCGCATTTGGCCGCCAAGACAAAGTTCCGTGGGTCGGTTCTCGCGGTCAAGGCCGATATTTTTCTCATGATGAATATTTCAACTAGGTTAACCTATTAATTAATTAATTTTGACAGAATCAATTCAAAATTTGTAAATTTTACAATGGTTTAATTTTATTTCATATCTACGACCCGCGGTTTCATCGCATAGGCGAAATCTTCAGGTACATGATGCCGCCTATGCGATGAAACCGGTCATATTAAATAAAAAACCATTGTGAAATTTAAAAACTCTGATTTAAATTGATTCTGTCAGTATATGAATATTCACAAAGTATAATTTACAGGCGTTATAACGCCTGAGAATATCGAGTTCATATAGGTTATTTTTCCCTTCTCTTGGACTACAACCTTGTCGTGGTTGAAGGGCTTGCGTGCTCCGATGACCCCTAGAGCTGCACTGGCGGGAGCATTGCTCCTGGTAGGGTCACCCATGCCAGATTGGTCGAAGGTTAGGAGACAGACGAATGGTAGTCCGCGCAGCGTCTGTACCTCAGTGAGGCGGCTGCAAAAGGCGTCTGACCCCAGTGGGGCGGCCTCTGAAGTGATGGTGTCACGTAAAAAACACTATTGAGTAAGGCCAAGGAATACTACCTCAATTAAAACAAAAACCTTGAAATTATGGACAGTTCTCAATTGATAATGAATCCTGGCAACTACGGGACTCGGCCAAGAGGGCCGGGTGTCGTGCCCGGCAGCGGTGGGAGCAAGGCCCCTGCGGTCGTCATCACACGAAATCCTTGCTCAGACGAAGCAGCAGCAGCAGCAGAGGAAAAGAAGATAAAGAAGAGGAACGAAACTATTAGAATAGGCACGTGGAATGTTAGGACTATGCTGAGGGCAGGGAAGCTAGAGAATATAAAGCAAGAAATGGAGAGGGTGGGTGTAGACATCATGGGTCTGGGTGAAGTGAGATGGAAGGATGACGGGGATAACTGGAGCGGCGACTATAGAGTAATTTATAGTGGAGGGAATGAAAGTCAGCGCGGGGTTGCTTTCGTAATGAACAGGAAACTTGGTAGAAAAGTAGTGTATGCAGAACAGGTGAGTGATAGGATAATAGTCGTGGAACTAAAAGCAGAACCAACGAATTTAGTTATAATCCAGGTTTATATGCCTACCTCTAATCATAAAGAGGAGGAGGTAGATGGGGTGTACGATCAGCTAGAGGAAATAATTGGTAGGATACCAGGAAGTAAGCACCTGGTAGTAATGGGGGATTGGAACGCGGTGGTGGGTGAAGGAAGAGAGGGGCGGGAGGTGGGCGATTACGGGCTAGGAAGAAGAAATGACCGGGGCGAGAAAGCTGTGGAGTTTTGCCGCAGAAATAACCTAGTAATTACAAATACATGGTTCAGACATCATCCTCGACGTAGGTACACTTGGAAGAAGCCTGGAGACACAGACAGGTTCCAGATAGATTATATAATGGTACGTCACAGATACAGTAATAGTGCTAAAAACTCGCATACTTATCCAGGAGCTGATGCAGACACAGACCACAACTTATTAGTCATGAAATGTCGGGTAAAACTGAAAAAGATAAGAATGGGAAGGAGGGTACGTAAGTGGAATACGGAGGCATTAACTGGGGCAATGAAGAAGAAGTTTCGGGAGAAGTTGGATGAGATAATGGGTGAGGATCATGGAGTTAGAGCAGTGGAAGATGAATGGGGAAGTTTGAAAAATGGAATTATAGAAGCAGCGAAAGCAACGGTAGGCGTCGTGAGTGCAACTAAAATTAGAAAACCGTGGATCACGAAGGAGATGATCAGGGAGATGGAGGAGAGAAGGAAATGGAAGAGTGTAAACTCAGAGCTAGGTAAGAGAAAATACCGAGAATTTAATAACAGGCTTAGAAGAGAAACAAAGAAAGCAAGAGAGGCGTGGTGGAGAGAACAGATCGACGCGTTAGAGAAATGCCAAAAAGAGGGATGAGCAGATGCATTATATAGGAAAGTAAAGGAACTGACGGGTGGTAATAAGGGAAGGAGAATTACAAAGATAACAGACAATACGGGAAAGGTAATCGTAGAACCGAGAGAGATCCAGGAGAGGTGGAAGGAGTATGTTGAAGAGCTGTATGGTAAAGAAATAAGGCCCAATAGGTTAGATATAGAAAGGGAAGACGATATCGACAGAGATGGCATCGGACCAAGTATCCTAGATAGCGAAATTGAAAGAGCTCTACGAGACATGAAAAGGAATAAGGCGGTGGGAATAGATGACATACCTGCAGAGTTTTTAAAGAGCATGGGGAAGAACGGAAGAGGAAAACTTTTTGCGCTAATTCGTAGGATTTATGAGGATGGAGTGTGGCCGGAAGACTTCGCGAAGACTGTACTAATTCCTATACCGAAGAAGAGTAAGGCAAAAACGTGCGAAGACTATAGGACAATAAGCTTAATATCCCACGCGGCCAAAGTAGTTCTGAGGATTCTAAACAGAAGGCTAGAGAAGAAGGCGAATGAATACCTGGTTGACGACCAGTTCGGATTTAGGAGAGGGACGGGAACGCGAGACGCTATAGCGGTGATGAGGACTCTAGTAGAAAGAAACCTAGAGTATGGACAGGATGTTTTTGCATGCTTCGTAGATTTCGAGAAGGCGTTTGATCGGGTGGAATGGACAAAATTAATGGGAGTGTTGAATAAATTAGGGGTCTATTGGAGGGACAGGCGTCTGATTCGAAATTTGTATATGAATCAGACTGCGCAGGTTAGGGTAGCCAATGGAGAATCGGGATGGGCCACGATAGGACGGGGAGTGAGGCAAGGGTGCCCACTATCGCCGTTGCTTTTTAATGTGTATTCAGAAGAAATGGTAAGGGATGCTTGGGGGGAGGAGGATGTAGGAATAAAGGTAGGAGGGAAGCTGATAAAATCAGTGAGATTTGCAGATGATCAAGCATTGGTTAGTCAGTCGGCCAAGGGGTTACAGTCAATGGTGAATGCATTAGAGGTGCAGTGCGAAAAGTATGGGATGAAGATCAATCACAAGAAAACGAAAGTAATGAGATTTTCTAGAAGTAAGAAGGCGGGGCTGAATATAAGGGTGGGAGGGCAGAAGATAGAGCAGGTCGAGCAGTTTACGTATCTGGGTAGTATTTTGGAGGCGAATGGGTTTAGTGGTAAGGACATCAGATGCAGAATTTCGCTAGCTAAAGAAGCATTTTCGAAGAGAAGGGAATTGATGAGGGGGGGTCTGAGAAGAGACGTAAAGAAGAGGCTGGTGAAAACTTGAATATGGAGCGTGGCGCTATATGGGTCGGAAACTTGGTCATTGCGAAGGGAGGATGTGCGTAGGCTTGAGGCGTTTGAGATGTGGGTTTGGAGAAGGATGGAGAAGGTTAGCTGGATGGCGAGAAAGACGAACGAGGAGGTATTGGATATGGTCGGAGAGGAGAGGAAGCTTGTGGCAGAGGTTCGGAGAAGGCAGAAGAGATGGATGGAGGAGGTTTTGAGAGGAGAGGGCATGTTGAAGAGAGTGATAGAGGGGAGAACACTGGGGAAGCGTGGGAGAGGAAGGAAGAGGATAGGAATTCTGGACGAAATAAGAGGAGGTAGAAGATATGAAGAATTGAAGAGGGATCTAATAACGGGCTATCCTTAGGAGGGAATGCGAGACAATTTCTATTAGGCTGGGATCGAAAATGGGAACTGTCCAAGAACCTACCAATCAGCTGGTAGAATACTTGAATGAATGAATAGGTTATTTTTGCATCGTTTCAGAAATTTGTGTAATTTATTTATGGAAACTTGCGGTCATACATTTTAAAGTGTAAGCCTATGTTATATTACAAATATTAGCACTGGCCATGATGTTGATTGTTTCCTTCCTCAGCGGATGGAACGCAGGCATTGAATACCGAGGGCCATAAATCACGTAAGTGTTCCGTTTCGTGCCCAATCCAACGTCAACCCTTCGTCCACTGTGGTAACATTGGTATCACTAGGGCAGCGGTTCCCAAACTTTTTTTTCCGCGACCCATATTAGCCCATACATTTTAGTCGCGACCCCCTAAAAATAACAAACAATGTGTACATTCAAATGATATTGTTTTTAAAGTAATTACAATCCTCATCTCGCGACCCCTTTCCGAACGGCCCGCGACCCCCCTGGGGGTCGCGACCCCCAGTTTGGGAACCGCTGCACTAGGAAATAGAATATTCCCTGTTGGTTATACTTTTTCCACTCTCTTTGGTGAAAGCGTTGCCTAAATGACGCTCGTATACCGAGCATCACTTAATTAGGTAACGTATAGGCTATAGCCAACGACTGGCGGGAAATTACGGGAAGCAATAAGTGCTGAACCCGCAGTCGTGTCTTTGCTTAGACACTCGACTGGGTTCAGCATCCGCTTCCCGCCATCCACACCCTCACCCTCTGCACCCGCAATCCATTGTGTGGAATGCGGGTTCAGAATTGTGAGAGAGGGACGAAGGTGTAGGACGCCTGAAAAACGACTAACTCGAAGGGTTTCCGCAGGATATATAGAGGTAAGAATATAATCTCTTTGCCATCAGCTCCGCCTTTTCATTACATTTCATCCTGTAGCGATAATTTAGCACTAATTGGCGAAAAAGTATTAATACAACTCAAAGGCATTTTCATGCATCATGCGGGTGCAGTGCACCCTTTTTCTCCTCTTTCAGTAAGTTTAACTCAGTCAGTTCCTCTCTGTTGCCCTTCCCCTTGCATTCTCCAACGATAGTTGACTTTTATTTTTTCCACACACCTCACCCTCCTTGTCTCTAAAACCACTCCACTTCTCGATGCCTACCCCCCGAACTCTGTTGTACCCAGGCTAGGGCGTTGCCTTGGACGAAACCGCCCTTCCAGAGGGAGGGAGAGGGGGTCCGGGAAGGGTGGGAACAAAGACGCTCCAATGATGTTGACGACAAAGCGAGAAGAACTCACAAGCGGGTTTCGAGGACAAGGTTTTCTCAGAATTTTCCAAAGCTTTCCTTGCGGATAGGTATCTGGGGTATGTGATTAGTCGTGTTTGGAGAACCATAAAGTGAACATATCTTTGTGCTTTGCTGGTGCCTGCGACATTCCATTGGAAGTAATTATAGTATAGTGGATCCCAAAACATCGTATTCGCAAGATAAGCAGTGTGCAGAACAAGAAGAGCACGTCGTGACCACCGAGAAATTGAAGAATTGCAGAAGTCAAAAGTAAGTACCTATTCTATAAAATTTAATTCACTCTTAAGCCGTTTTTACACGATTAATGTACCCGAGCGAGTATATGCATGCATGTTCACATGCTTGAACAGCGAATTAGAACGGGCTATTTCAAGGCCACGCGTTGACGCGCGCATTTACGCAATTTTGCGTGTTTACACGATGCATTTTTCATGGTGAATGTGATCACACATCTACCCGCGCAGGTACATGCATCATGTAAACACGGCTTTATATTTAGGATAGAGTTGGTGAGGTAAGAGAAAGTACTACAAAGTATTCAGTTAGTAATTTAGCTAAGAATACTCTGAATATAGCGTCCAAGAATAGCTTAATTGAAGACAGCAATCTTGAAATTACCCCGAATCGCATAAACAATAATCATGAAGCATTAGTCGTTGCAGTAGTTAACTGCCGTAGTTTAAAAAATAAGATTACAGAATTTCACCACCTTATTCATAGCACGGAGTGTAACGTCATTATTGGCACAGAAAGTTGGCTGACGGACAATATTTCTGATAGTGAAATATTTCCTAAATCATTCAAAGTTTACAGAAAAGATAGGTCCAACCGAACCGGAGGCGGAGTATTTATAGCTGTAAAGAAAACCATAGTCAGCCGAGCGGAAACCGTCCCAGATACCAGCATAGAATCTGTATGGTGCTCTATTAGATGCCCTAAATCAAAAACAATATTCGTGTGCGCATACTACAGGCCACCTAACACCGACGTCACCTCAATTTTAGAACTCGAAGCACAAATAAAGAACATCACATCCAGGAACACCGAAAGAAATTTAATCATAGGTGGAGATTTCAATACGCCCTCTATAGATTGGAGGACCTACTGTTACATATCAGGAGGAAGAGACAAAGATATATGCGAGTCCCTGCTGCACACGTTCTCATCCAATGCCCTACATCAGATAGCTACGACGCCTAACAGAGGGGACAACATTCTTGATTTATTGGCAACAAAGATACCGCATCAAGTAATTAAGGTAAACACTGTTGAGGGCATTAGTGACCATAGAGTAGTTACCGCAAAGTTCTCCTTGAGTTTCATTAAATGTTTTAAACAAAGAAGAAAATTCTACATTTTTAAAAAAGCCGATTTCAATGCGTTTAAGAGTCATCTAAAAAATTCTCTTCCCGAATTCCAGGAATCAAGCTTAAAGTTAGACACGGAGGGTAGTTGGAAAGCTTTTCTTTCGATTGTACATTCAGGGATCAGAAAATACATTCCAAGTAAAGTAAACAAAAAGAGGGCAGCGAACCAAGATGGTACAATGCAGAAGTGAGAAAATCGTTAAGACGTCAGAGAGTATGCCACGCCAAGATGAAAAAACTCCGTAGAGATTTGTCCACTAGTGATCAAAATTTAATATTTGAAAAATACAAATTGTCTAAAGCCACTACAAAGGAAGCCTTTCGGAATGCATTCATGGATTTTAAAAGAAATACATTAGGAGAACAATTACAGGTCAACCCAAAGGCATTTTGGTAATACGTAAAGGAAGTTCAAGGCAATAGATCAACAGTTATTCCACTACGAAACGAAAATTGCGAATTATTAACAAGCAGTTCGGACAAAGCCAACTTATTAAATTCTTATTTTCAAAGTGTGTTCACCAAGTCAACGCAGAGTACATCCGTAAAGTTAAATGATCACTTCCAGCAAAAGATGCCGCCTATCGACATCTGCACTCACGGAATAGAAAACTTGCTAAAATCTATAAGTCCAAATAAATCCCCAGGTCCTGAAGAAATTCCTGCCCGCGTGTATAGAGAATTAGCTTGTGAAATAGCACCCTACTTGCAGAATATATTTAGTAAATCCATCAACGAACACAAAGTACCCATGGACTGGAAAATTGCAAATGTCACTCCCATATTCAAAAGCGGTGATAAGGAACAGCCATCGAACTACAGACCGATATCTCTCACATCTATCTCTTGCAAAGTCCTTGAACATATAATTGTTAGTTCAGTTATGAGACACCTCGATATAGAAAACTTGTTAACAAAAACACAACACGGATTCAGAAAGGGAAGATCTTGCGAAACTCAATTAGCACTTTTTGCTCACGATATTTTAGTCTCGGGTGAACATAACGCTCCAGTTGATGCAATTTTTCTTGACTTTAAAAAGGCATTTGATAAAGTTTCCCACAGTAAGCTACTCATGAAATTAAAATCCTACGGTTTAGACGACGACGTAGTTTCCTGGATTAGAGAATTCTTAAGTAATCGCGTGCAAAGGGTTGTATTAGATGGCGCTATCTCTAATGAAGTAAAAGTCACATCGGGTGTCCCCCAGGGAAGTGTCATAGGCCCGCTTCTGTTCCTTTTGTACATAAACGACATCGGTGACAAAGTTGACAGTAAGCTTAGATTATTTGCTGACGACGCAGTGATGTATAGAGAAATTCGTAGCTTTAATGACAAGGAAGCGCTAACTAAGGACCTAGAGGCAATACAAGAGTGGTGCGATGCGTGGCAGCTAGAATTAAACCTGAAAAAATGCGTTGTTGTGAATTTTTGGAAACGGAAAAACGCTCCTTGTAACAGCTATTGCATTAACAACATAAAACTAGACACCGTAGAATCGGTTAAGTACCTCGGAGTTAAACTGACTAATGATCTATCGTGGAGTAAACATATTCGAGAAATTACCGGTCAAGCTAATCGTAAATTGGGATTTGTTAAAAGAGTACTTGGCAAGTGCGACGATAAAGTTAGGGAAATCGGCTACTTCTCCCTCGTTAGACCCCACTTAGAATATGCCGCCAGTATTTGGGATCCTTATGAGATAGGCTTGGAAACTGAGTTAGAACGCGTGCAGCGAAGATCGGCAAGATATGTTAAAGGCCGTTATGATAACCTCGTTAGTGTTACTGACCTTTTGCAGCAACTGGGATGGGAAAAGCTTTCAGACCGTCGATTAAAATTTAGACTAAATCTATTATGTAAGTTCCAAACCGGTCTATTCTCTGACGACGTTGATAATATTTTACGAAATCCGACATACTACGGTAGATCAGATCATGAGAGTAAAATTAGGGAACTAGACTGCAGAACGGATAGATTTAAGATGTCATTTTTCCCACGAACGATAAGGGACCATAATATCTGCCATGAGACTTTTATCTAGGTTTGTCGTTAGGTAGTGTAGCTCTTAGTAGTGGTAGTACTCCTAATACTTGAATCCTTTTCTGTTACCTAGTACATACTAACAGCACGCCTAGCATGTTTTCTACATGGGTCTTGAGTCCCTGTCCATCTGTGTAGTTGTAGAATGCATGTATATTGAGGTCACTCTCCATTTTGATGACATCTGTAGTGTAGTGTTGCATGCTTGTGAGGCTTCGCCTCATGACAAGCATTAGCGATTTATGCTGATGCATAATTAGTCGTAGTTACACTAACTTTAGGATATAGTGTAATTTATGTTGGTGATTACTCACCCCCTGCCACACACCCCTGACGTGGCTTGCAGGGTATTTTGTAGATGTAGATGTATAAGGTTGGTAGTTTGGAGAAAGTACTGGCTTTCCAACCTGAGGGTGCAGGCTCCTAACTTGGCAGTTGCGGTTATTATGAGAGGAATCACGATTCATAGTTGGATTCTATGTGGGAGTGCGGAGTTTAAATAGCGGAATTAAAACTCAAATGCAGTTACTCCACTCGTCGGCTGAGACGTGAAACCTTGACGCCTTCATGAAGAGTGCCGACACTCGGTCTCTCCCCTCCCATCCACAAGTAATAATAATGCTTCCCTTACACACTTATTCTCGCTGGAGCAAATGGCTTCAGTAGTCGGTCTCCAAACAGCCAATCAAATATTTCTATGCGTCATAATAATTCACGATAACTCACTGCAGTGATTCGCTGAGGTTTACTGCTTCTACAGCAGAGTTTGACGGTTTAAGTAATTATAATATAACTATCAATTTTTTCTTTTTATTGAAGTGAAAACTTCTTATGTCGCGTTGAGCACTTTTGTAGATGAGTAAAAGACATTGGACTCGCGTCACCGTCACCGTCACCGCTACTACATATATGTATAACTATGTATATTCTGTATATACACAGTATACTCGCTATATACACAGTACTTGTGGATGGGTACAAACCATTGGACTCGCATCACCGTCACCATCACCGCTACTAAATATATGTGTAATTGTATATTCTGTATATTCACTTTTGTGGATGGGTAAAAGCCATTGGACTCGCGTCACCGTCACCGTCACTGCTGCTAAATATATGTATAATTGTATATTCTGTTTATACACAGTATACTCGCTATATACACAGTACTTGCGGATGGGTAAAAACCAATGGACTCGAGCCATCGTCACCGTCAAATAAACTATATTATAATTTTATTCATATTACATTATATATATCTAATATACGGTTTAGTTCATTCAATTTGGGTTGCTACAAATATTGTGCCGGATAATATAATAGTCCATACTCGTGCAGGATACAAGAATACTCGATACAAGAATAGTGAAGGTTAGTACAATATAACTCAATTTCTTTTAATACGTTCAATTTGAGTAGCTTATTCATATATACATAAACATAAACTTTGCAGACGATAAAAATCTACCATTGATTGAATTTTTAAATAGTGAGTTTGGTTTAACGATGTCTAATGATCGCAATCTTGGCACAACGAAATATAAAACTACTATTGATGCAGTATTTACAAGACATTTAAGCAAATTTGAATCAAAATTATTCGTTTCTTACTTTAGTTACCATAAGCCTATTGTATCAGTTTTAGATATTGCCGATGATGATGGCGGTGATGATGAAAGAGTTGTTGAAATAATGGATGAAAGTTGATTATTCTGAAGTGTACAATTTTTATGTAAAATAATTGTGTACAATAGCGCAATAAATGAATATTTAATTTATTTTATACATGAAACTACTTTCTACTGATTAATAAAACACTTCATTAGAAATTATTCCCTACATTCAAAAATGCTCACGTTATTTCAAGTTTTCACTTCTGTCGGCACTCCCGGAGTGCCTCTTTTTTTATTTTCAACTCAAAATATTCCAAGGACAAATGTGTGGCAAAGGGCCAAAAACTTTACAGGGTGAACATTTTTAGTTTTGGTGAAATTAATTCGTATTATATGATATGTCATGTCGCGCGGGACAAAAGTACTCGGTGGGATACCACTACGCGCAAACCGACGCGAATCCCGCCCGGCGGAACGCGGGACCGCCGCGGATAAAATCCAGTTCGTTGCAAGCAGCGTCCTCAACTCGTCCTCAGCGTCCGCGACTCAAGTCCAGAGCGAAGTTGCAGTGAGAAATGTCGCCTTGAGAAAAAGTACTGACGCCAGCACGCGCCCTGTAGTCCCGCGAATGTTTCGCTCTGTAAAAGCATCTCGGCGCGAAACGGGAGTGATCCGGATCATAGGCGTGCGCAGGATTTTGCTATTGGGGAAGCCAACGATAAAAATGCCGTCTTTTGCCCTTGCCCATGACCGTAACCATAAGCCTTAACTCCAAGTGCTCGGAGGAAAGCCAGTTCCATAAAGTAACTCCCATAACAAAGTTAGAAGGCCCCAGCGGAATATTTGTGTAAAACAAAAAATCTATATATTACATTTCTGCTTTAATTTTCGATGCCTGGATTAGATATTTATTAAACAATAAGGAGCGTTGGGGTTATTTGTTTGGTAGATCGTCAGAAAGGGTTCACCATACCGGCAACATACGAAAATAACGCGTTTTTGACCTAATATTTTATTCTGGACGTAGCTTCAGGGAAATAGTTGATGTTTGGCGATAAAAAATAGCAATTAGAAGTCAAATATAATTCCAGTTTTGTCTATTAATTTAATGTACGGCTAAAAATGCTATTAGAAATCAATTATATAATTCCTTTTTTTGTCTTCTACTTTTAGGTACGGCTAAAAAATTACCTTAAAAGATCATCAATAGGAAACAACCAAAGAACCTCAGTTACCTCGGGCTTCACCAACTGTAATTTGAACAAATCCTTATGACTGATAGACGTAATGTTAGGTTCCACATGAAATTTTATTTATGGGGGTTGATATGGCCTGTGACTTCATACCCTTCTCTTAACATGAGCATTAAAACATATCATAAGCAAAAATTCCAACAAACTAAAAATATTCATTATGGCTAATTTTACCCACTTTGATCTAATTCCATCAACATCGCCAGAAAATATAACTTTTAACAATACACCGGGTACCTTATAAAAGTTCCTACATTTACCAATACACCGCGATCTATGAATATTAAATTATCCCCCACAGGTGCCAAATATAACTGCTTCCCCTTACGCTCAAAGTTAACAGTTTCAAAGTTATTCCTGCATGAAACCTCTCAAATTATAATAATAAAAACCAATACATTTCAAAATACATTACGCATAACACTTGAATAATGCAAACCGTGTGGAAATAGTTGACTTAAGTACGGTTCCAAGGAGTCTAAATAGGAGGAGTGTGTTTAAAATACTTTTTATTTCTTTAATCAAGAGATTACAGAATATAAAATATATATAATAACAAGCATCAGAAAATAACGGAATTCAGCGTAAAATGTTGTTATGATTGTGGATTAGAAGATTGGTAGCGACGTATTAGTAAGTCAAATTTGTAAAGACGTCGAAATGTTTCTCATTTCAAGTAATATATGTGAATGGATAGTGGAGCAGTAGCATATGAGATGAATGGGTAAAACATATCTCGCGGTTGAAAAAAAGTACTTTACAGTGTAAGAGGTATCAGTGTCAGGCCACAGATGGCAGTAAAGTAGTAGTAGTAGTAGTAAAGTAAAACCAGCATATGTTTTATTTAATTTATTCAATAAGTGAGAATAAATGTGATGTAAAAATGATATTTTTACAAAGATACAATAAAGGAAACTGTTCAAAAGTAAATTAAATGACTTTGAATGGAGAAGTAAGTCTGAAATAAATAATAAATTTAAGTTCTCGTAGTGTAGTAGGAGGCCAAAATTTAAGGTCGCCCCCAATTTTCGAAGTATAGGTTAATGCTGGCAGAGAAAGATTGGTTCTTCGCTCGGCACATGTCTTTATCGGCTCGGTGCGTCGCTGTACGGTCGTCCTTGCACGGTACGGGCGCATCCTTGTAGATGGTACGTTCATTAGACGCGAATGAACTCTGTATCCATGACGCCTGC
This sequence comes from Pyrrhosoma nymphula, assembly GCA_963573305.1. Lineage (NCBI taxonomy): Eukaryota > Metazoa > Arthropoda > Insecta > Odonata > Coenagrionidae > Pyrrhosoma > Pyrrhosoma nymphula. The sequence continues at coordinate 93,455,461 of OY754332.1, read as the reverse complement.
ACTTGCGGCACGGCTCACCCAGCATGACTGAGGCGGCACGTGAAAAAATCGGCCGCGATGGGTAGATTGTTTGAGGGTGGGTTGGGTTGAGTAAATGATAGGTGAGGTGGGAATTATTTCAAAGGGGGGCTATGTCGCTCGTCGTTCCAGTAATAAGCCATCATTAACCATAAAAATCTCCACATCTCTCACTTTTTTACTCATCATCCAAAATTCCCCGTTTTAAATTCAAAAATTTAAGAATGTAGACTAAAAGAAAACTGTGTTTGGAATTGCCCTGACGAAACCCACACTCAATTTAATTCAATTCAAAGTGTTTATTGCCATTGCAAAATATATATACAATTATTTACATTATATAATTTCAATAATTGTAACAGTATTTACAGCAATAGCCCCTGTTATAGGATATAACCCTCTTCAGGGTTTGTCATTCAATTTATACATATTTAAAGTTTGTTCATAAGCGTGTAGCAGATTAAGTATTGGTGCTGGAACTCATTTCCTCCGGGATGGGTGAATGACCTGGCATTCACCCGAGGCCTGAGGGAAACCGGCAAAACCTCACGCAGGTCGCCGTGGGAATGGTGAAGTTTCGGATGCTAGTAGGATTGCTGGAGTATTGTTGTGGTGTATCTGCTTCTCGTTCCTGGAGGCGTGCGTAGGTAGGATGTTGTGGCCGGTGGTTCTGATAGTTGGAAGTCCTGTGCTGGTGTTGTTGTTTCTGTAGAATAAGGCGGGATTACTATACATATTTATATATTATATTACAGTACAATGCCAAATAGCTATAGAATTATTATTTAGAATATTATATACAGAATATATTTACAGTTTAAGCCCAAGGTCTATATGCAATGAGGTTGATAGCTATGCTAGCTCTTGTCAGTTAACGGGCAATGTCAATTTGATATAGATATTATATTACTTTATTTACACCTGCATATGTCAGTATTTTATTGCCTGAAGGGCATTGTCAATTTTTTATAGATATATTATATTACTTTATATACAACTGCATATTTCAGCGTTTTTATTATTGCCTAAAGGGCATTGTCAAATTATAATTTATATCTTAGCCTGATATCTAAGCCGTTGTCAGTCTCTCTACCACCGCGAGCTGCTGGTTCCAGGAGTACACCGCCTGAACGGAGTATCCGAGGATCTCGCGGGCCGCAGCATCAAGGGTCTCAGCAGCCGTGGCCCTCTCCTCCGGGTGAAGGTTGGCAAGCAGCAGACTCAGGAGACGAAGGAGGTCCCGCCGGCTGAACGTGTCCTCCACGGCAGCCGCCTCTGCATCTGTAGGTGTTAGAACAGGACAGGATGTCACCGGAGTTGCCTTTCCCAGCTCCGCCGGTTTCTTAGGGCGCACAGGGCACCGGAAGTCGCCGGCGTGGTGCTCGCCACCGCAGTTGGCGCATTTCAGGACCGCCGCCTTGCACTCCGCGTTCCTATGGCTAGTCCCGCATCGTGCACAGAGAAGGCCCTTCTTGCACTCATGTTTCTTATGGTCGAAACCTTGACACCTGCGGCATTGGGCGGGCTGGGAGCGAGGTGAGCGTGAGAGCTCCACGCGATATCGTTTCCCGTAGGAAACGACACCCTCGTGGAGCAGGCGTCGGGCGGTCTCCTGGTCCTTCGTGATGACTCTCAGGAGGGTGGTGGGTCGCCCTGTGTGTCGCGCCGTGATCCGGAAGACGTTCTCGATCTGGAGGTCAGCGAACAGGATCCCCTCTGATGTCATCCTCCGACGTCTGCTGGTCTACCCCTCGGATGGCTACTGAAAAGGATTGAGAAGGGGGTTTTTTTAGTCTGAGCCCGGGCGGAGGGTTTGCGCACGCTGACGCAACACCTCTCGCCCAGGTTGTGGTCAAGTTTGGTCTTCTCCGCCCCCTCGAAGAAGTGCGCAAACACCGCCGGGATGCGGAGTCTGGCACTTCTCTCCGCCGAAAAGACAGAAACCTCTGCGCAGCGCAAGGAAGGGAAGGTGGTGCCAAGGTGGCAGTAGAACACTTTCTGAGAAATGTTCCGGGGAAGGTCCGTAATGAACACCGAAGTGTCATCACGGAGGAAACGGGGGTCGGGTTCGGGTTGGGAAGTCTGCGCAGAGGTCGAGGAAGAGGCTGAAGACCGGAGGGGGTTGGTTGCTGGGGTGCTTGGGCTTGGGCGGTGGGGCAGGGGAAGGTGTGGAAGAGGTGGAAGGTTTGGGGGAAGGGGAAGGTTTGGAGGAGAGGGAAGGATTGGAGGAGGGGGAAGGTTTCGTGGAGAGGGTAGGTCTGGGGGTGGGGGGAGGTTTGGAGGTGGATGCTGGTTTCTTCGCCGTCATGGTCGTGGCGCCCGGTGACTCCTTAATTTTCGTCGCAGAAGAGTAAGTTATAAGAAAAGAGTCCCCCTCCCAGAATGTGACGAAGAAAACCCTCAAAAAGTGTATATATCACAAATTGGCTGTTATTTCGGAAGATAAAAGTACTCATCTCTTAAGCAAATGCTCGAATGTCGGCTCCAGTCGAAGATAAATATTGAGAATATCCGGAGTTCAACACCATGTGCGTATAACATGCTAGGAGGTATCAGCGTAGAAATTAATATTTGACTCTACGCTCCGGATACCGTGAACGCTACTCAACCCACATCGACGACTGCCCGTTGGTTAAGCTGCTAAGTGGGCGGAGCTTATTTACATCGGTGGAGACTCACCACCAATCAAAGAATATTCGCGACGTCAAAGAGTGCTGAATAATCCGCAGGCAAAGTTCACGGGATTGGCAGCGGAATTCTTATTTCTTGCTTTTCCCCCACCACCAGTGAGAGTTTTCCAATAGGATACTAAGGATTTGAAATGGAGGTGGGAAACTTTTTTCGCTGCATTAATAGCACAAGTCAAGTAGGACATCTTACGGGGATACCTCCTCGCATGTTATTCACGCCTGGCACGTATCTCTCGAAAAATACTATTTTCGTTGCTCTGCCGACCCACGAAAAGTTTCCGACAACGAAATTATTCCAGGTTTTAAGTGATTATCCGGAGCTAAGTATCAGGAGCGAATAACGAGCGAGGAGGTATACCTATCAAAGGTTCCACTTGACTCACACATAGTTTGGACTACGACTTGTTGTTGCAGAAGGTTCAGTTCCCCACCCTATCTTGTCGTGTTATTGGCTGTGGCCGCCAGGTGGGAGGAGCCTTGGAAAAAAATAAAGAAAGTTAGCCAATGAGGTGAACCTTTCGTTTAGCAGGTATGAATTCTGTTTCAAAATGTGATTGGATGGGTATCTCCCAAAAGACTACGAGCTAAGCTCTAGCCAATGGAATGCTCTGCTACAGAAAAGAGAATTGAGTGGGGCTAGCCGATACCGGTATCTCGTAGTCAAGTGACACCTTCTACGAGAATACCTTCTTTCAGGTTATGTGCGCCTGGTGGAAATCTTAAAATTTTTACTGTATTTTTCCCATATTTTGAGTATTTTCTGGAGACGTTGAGGTTCACATGACATATAGATTTCGCTGAACATGTTCTCTCTTTTGTTCCAATCAATTGATACATGTTTTAAGTGTATTTATATTCATGTTTAATGAACATGGAAGTAAAACATCATATATAGGAAAGCTTATTCCACAAAGATAATGTCTCTCTCTATGAAATGTACAACAGTAATTATATAACCAATGCAATTTTACTTTCCTGAAGAGGTTTTCTTGTAATTAAAAATCCTAGTGAACTTCACCTCTCACAATGATGCTCGCCATTGTTGGGCGAATGAATTATCACTACACCTAAGTAATATTTCTGTAAATCTCTACAGCCCAAATAAACTTGTGTGGCATCTTACTTAATCATTAGAAAGGTGGTATAACGGATATTTCTGGAAATCCATGTGAAACTTTAGGGGTTACGCCTCTAACTAATTTAAACTACTTATATATTTTCCCCTCCTTGTTTCTGTTTAATCTACTTTTCATTCATATATTTTGAAATGTGGATGTCAGTATTTATTTTCATAATTGCACTAAATTTGGGCGTGAAGGAAAACTCTCCTAACTTTCCGCTCTCTGCATGATTGAAGAGCGGGTGGTCGATAGCCCGTACGATTTTATCGTACCGCATATAATCATGACTCCTAATAACGGTTACCGAGCTGCTATCATAGTTGGTAACGTATGATGTTACCAACACAAAGATAAGTGCATTGAAGAAATAATTTTTAAATTGACCTACATATAGTAATACTTTTTTTTCCTTAGCTCTCAATGCTTCGGATTTCATATTTTAAAAATCCCATTAATCTTAATTTGAATTATATCTAAATTTTCCTTTCATATTATAGTACAGGTTTGATCCACTTAGAACTCATCTTACTTATGCAAGTTATAGCCTGCGGTCTCATGTGAGACTTTTACTGACGATCATCAAATGACCGAATACTGAAAATAGTCCATTCTTCTGGAATAATTTACTTTCGCGTAAATATTCTTTTCTTGTAATGCATCTCTGGTTGCAAGAGATCGCTATATTTTTAGCGTTCTATGTTTCAAGTAAACGGCGTTGTGACAAAAAGGGCAATTCATGGGTCTGCTGCGGACAGTAAAGAACCCAAGGAATGTAAAATAACCCTTCTCCGGAATTTACTTAGCGAGATGAAGCATCACTCGTAGTTTAATTTTGAGTTGCGTAGGGAATTTTTCCGAGGAGTCAGGTCGTCACTTACTATATCAATTGCGACTAAAAATGTGAGTAAGCAATTGAATTTTCTCCAAATGAGTGGCCAAAAAGGCTTTTTGTTTTAAATATATTAGAATGAAACACCAGATGAATATTTATTTTTGATTGCATCAAAGTTACCTACGCTGAAAGTGTTCCTTTTTCCATACTTTTTTAATTACGTCAAACAATTTTTAAAACCTTCCGCCGCTGTTATTCTTGACGAATAGAAATAAAAAATTGAAAATTTATGTTTTTTTATTGTAAGAGGCAAGTCCTTGTCTTTCGAGTGAATATTCCAAAACCACATGTCGCTCCTCATTCCAGTTTGTGTCCACCATAAATTATATCTTTCGTAGTACGTCTTTGACCTATGAGACAGTTCTACTAATGAAATTTGAGTAAGTGATAAGAACACCCCCACGGAGACTTAGTGAATTAACAATGAAGAAGAAAGGTTAATTTCCAACGGGTGACAAAAATGTTGCTTTTAATCGTGCAATTTATAAATAATCTCATTTGAAAAAGAATAAATTATTTTGGGGATGTGGGAATGGTTGAAAATGCGATAGTTATGCGCAAGTTTGCTAGTATTATTTATTACTATTTATCAACATATACCTACTTTTCATGTCACGTCATTATGTTCATACATTGAGAGGTAAAAATGCAGAGCATAAGTTTCCGTACTAAAATGATAAATCGCTATGAAATATTAAGTCGCGAAAGTTTAATAGGTAACTCCATACGTAATTAAAGTAGACATTTTTATGAGAAATATCGCAAATGCTACGCTAATGTGCTGTGTTTTTTTGTAATACGCCGTAGGCATGTTTCCGATACCCTTTGTGTAACTTGCGGCTCAAGGATAGGTGAAATTAAAAAAAAATTGTGCATAAGCCCTAGTACGAAGTTACATAAATCGGTGATAAAACATATCCTTAGCCCATCAAAATGAAAGAGAAAAAAAGCTTAACTGCGGCGGGGACCGACCTCACATCCTTCGTATCAAGTTTCCCGCACTCTACCACTTCACCAACTGACTTCACAAAATAATAGGTCCCATATGGGTATTAATATTAAATATTCAAAATGGCTGAAATACTCTTCGCATGTCTGACGATAAATCGCTATTCCGATATTTATTCGTATCTATGAAAGATTAACACTGCACTAGATAATGTCTTTAAATGCTAGACCTTCATTTCGAGTTCATCTTTCCCTTCATGCGATGAAATAAACGACTTTTCCTCATGATGTTCGAGTATTGCAGACGAGTCGTCCTCGCTTGAGATGTTATAAGGTGAACTGTGAACTAAAAAGTCCGCTTATCTTGTGTTCACGCATTTATAGACACCAAGCAACATAGCACTGATTCTTGGTTATAAAAGATGGCTGGAGAAACTCGTGAAATATACTGAAAGCTTTAAATAATAGCTAAATATGGACTAGATGCCCGCCATTTTCTCTTGCAACTTGTGGACTTCTAGCATTGAGAAACGCGCCTCAGTTGGGAGGAGCTTTGGAAAAAAAGAAAGCAAGTCTACCAATAGGGTGTTCCTTTACTTCAGGAGTAAGGAAAGTTGTTGAAAGTAGTGATTGGATTGGTATCTCCCAAAAGACTACAAGCTCAGCCGAGTAAGCGCTCTAGCCAATGGAATGATTTCATACAGATAAGAGAATCGAGTAGGGCTTACCGAAATCGAGTAGTCAAGTGACACCTTCTACGAGAATACCTTCTTTCAGGTTATGTGCGCCTGGTGGAAATCTTAAAATTTTTACTGTATTTTTCCCATATTTTGAGTCTTTTCTGGAGACTTTGAGGTTCACATGACATTTAGATTTCGCTGAACGTGTTCTCTCTTTTGTTCCAATCAATTGATACATGTTTTAAGGGTATTTATATTAATATTTAATGAACATGGAAGTAAAACATCATATATAGGAAAGCTTATTCCACAAGGATAATGTCCCTTTCTATGAAATGTACAACAGTAATTATATAAATAGAGCAATTGTACTTTCCAGAAGAGGTTTTCTTGTAATTAAAAATCCTAGTGAATTTCACCTCTTACAATGATGATCGCCATCGTTGTGTGAAGGAATTATCACCTCACCTAAGTAATATTTCTATAAATCTCTTCAGGCCAAATAAAATTGTAAGGAACCCTACTTAATCATTATAAAAGTGGTTTAGCGGATATTTTTCTGAAAATCCATGTGAATCATTAGGGGTTACGCCTCTAACTAATTCAAACTACTTATATTATTTCCCCTCTTTGTTTTTTTTAATCGACTTTTCATTAATTTATTTTAAAATGCGGATGTAATTAATTTTTTTATAATTGTACTATATTTGGGCGTGAAGGAAGTTCTCCTAACTTTCCGCTCTCTGCGTGATTGCAGAGCAAGTGGACGAGAGCACGTTTAATTTTATCGTACCACATATAATAATGACTCCGTATCACGGTTACCGAGCCCCTACAATAATTGGTAAGGAAATGGTTACCAACCCCAGGATACGTGCCTTGAATAAATCACTTTTGCTTTTACATACATGTAGTTATACTTAATTGTTTTCCTTAGCTCTCAATGATACTACTTCCATATTTTACAAATGTCATCAATCTTAATTTGAATTCTTTCTAAATTTACCATTCTTTTAACAGTACAAGTATTAGCCATGTAGAACTCTTCAAGCTCATGCCAGTTATAGCATATAGTCTCATGTGACATTTTTCAATGACGATCATCAATTGTCCGAAACACGAAAAAAGTCCATTCTTCTGGAATAATTTACTTTCGCGTGAATATTCTTTTTTTGTAATCCATCTCTGGTTGCAAGATATAATAATTTTTTGCTAATAATTAATGTTTCCAATAAACGGCGTTGTGACAAAAAGGCAAAACACGGCTGCGGAAAGAGATGAACCCAAGAAATGGATTATAACCCTTCACCGGAATTCCTTTGGCGAGATCACAGTATCACGCATAGTTAAAGTTTTACCTGCGTAGGTAATTTTTCCGATGAGTCAGTGCATGTCACTCACTATATCAATTGCGACTAAAAATACGAGTTGGCAAATGCATTTTCTCCGATTGAGTGGCCAAAAAGCCATTATGTTTTAAATATACTAGAATAATAGACCAAATGAACATTTGTAATGTTTATGACTGCATCACAGCACAGTTTACCTACGCTAAAAGTGTTTCTTTTTTCATACTTTTTTTGTATTACGTCACACAACGTTTGCAACATTCCGTCGCTGATATTCGTAACGATAAGAATTAAAAAATTATAAATTTATACTTCTTTATTGTAATCGGCAATTCCTTGTCTTTCGAGCAATTACTTTTAAATCACTTGTCGCCCGTCATCCCAGTTTGTTTCGACTATATACTATGTGACTCGTAATAAGTCTTTGACCTATGAGATATTGTACAAATGAAATTAGACTAATATTCCTAACATGAAATATATATTTTCCGTAAAAATTATTATTTTCGTCGCAGAAGAGTAAGTTATAAGAAAAAGATTCACCCTCTCAGAATATGACGAAGAAAACCCTCAAAAAGTGTTTATATCACAAATTGGCAGATATTTCGGAAGATAAAAGAACTCATCTCTTAAGCAAATGCTCGATTGTCGGCTCCAGTCGAAGATAAATATTGAGAATATCCGGAATTCAACACCATGTGCGTATAACATGCTAGGAGGTATCAGCGTAGAAATTAATATTTGACTCTACGCTCCGGATACCGTGAACGCTACTCATCCCACATCGACGACTGCCCGTTGGTTAAGCTGCTAAGTGGGCGGAGCTTATTTACATCGGTGGAGACTCACCACCAATCAAAGAATATTCGCGACGTCAAAGAGTGCTGAATAATCCGCAGGCAAAGTTCACGGGATTGGCAGCGGAATTCTTATTTCTTGCTTTTCCCCCACCACCAGTGAGAGTTTTCCAATAGGATACTAAGGATTTGAAATGGAGGTGGGAAACTTTTTTCGCTGCATTAATAGCACAAGTCAAGTAGGACATCTTACGGGGATACCTCCTCGCATGTTATTCACGCCTGGCACGTATCTCTCGAAAAATACTATTTTCGTTGCTCTGCCGACCCACGAAAAGTTTCCGACAACGAAATTATTCCAGGTTTTAAGTGATTATCCGGAGCTAAGTATCAGGAGCGAATAACGAGCGAGGAGGTATACCTATCAAAGGTTCCACTTGACTCACACATAGTTTGGACTACGACTTGTTGTTGCAGAAGGTTCAGTTCCCCACCCTATCTTGTCGTGTTATTGGCTGTGGCCGCCAGGTGGGAGGAGCCTTGGAAAAAAATAAAGAAAGTTAGCCAATGAGGTGAACCTTTCGTTTAGCAGGTATGAATTCTGTTTCAAAATGTGATTGGATGGGTATCTCCCAAAAGACTACGAGCTAAGCTCTAGCCAATGGAATGCTCTGCTACAGAAAAGAGAATTGAGTGGGGCTAGCCGATACCGGTATCTCGTAGTCAAGTGACACCTTCTACGAGAATACCTTCTTTCAGGTTATGTGCGCCTGGTGGAAATCTTAAAATTTTTACTGTATTTTTCCCATATTTTGAGTATTTTCTGGAGACGTTGAGGTTCACATGACATATAGATTTCGCTGAACATGTTCTCTCTTTTGTTCCAATCAATTGATACATGTTTTAAGTGTATTTATATTCATGTTTAATGAACATGGAAGTAAAACATCATATATAGGAAAGCTTATTCCACAAAGATAATGTCTCTCTCTATGAAATGTACAACAGTAATTATATAACCAATGCAATTTTACTTTCCTGAAGAGGTTTTCTTGTAATTAAAAATCCTAGTGAACTTCACCTCTCACAATGATGCTCGCCATTGTTGGGCGAATGAATTATCACTACACCTAAGTAATATTTCTGTAAATCTCTACAGCCCAAATAAACTTGTGTGGCATCTTACTTAATCATTAGAAAGGTGGTATAACGGATATTTCTGGAAATCCATGTGAAACTTTAGGGGTTACGCCTCTAACTAATTTAAACTACTTATATATTTTCCCCTCCTTGTTTCTGTTTAATCTACTTTTCATTCATATATTTTGAAATGTGGATGTCAGTATTTATTTTCATAATTGCACTAAATTTGGGCGTGAAGGAAAACTCTCCTAACTTTCCGCTCTCTGCATGATTGAAGAGCGGGTGGTCGATAGCCCGTACGATTTTATCGTACCGCATATAATCATGACTCCTAATAACGGTTACCGAGCTGCTATCATAGTTGGTAACGTATGATGTTACCAACACAAAGATAAGTGCATTGAAGAAATAATTTTTAAATTGACCTACATATAGTAATACTTTTTTTTCCTTAGCTCTCAATGCTTCGGATTTCATATTTTAAAAATCCCATTAATCTTAATTTGAATTATATCTAAATTTTCCTTTCATATTATAGTACAGGTTTGATCCACTTAGAACTCATCTTACTTATGCAAGTTATAGCCTGCGGTCTCATGTGAGACTTTTACTGACGATCATCAAATGACCGAATACTGAAAATAGTCCATTCTTCTGGAATAATTTACTTTCGCGTAAATATTCTTTTCTTGTAATGCATCTCTGGTTGCAAGAGATCGCTATATTTTTAGCGTTCTATGTTTCAAGTAAACGGCGTTGTGACAAAAAGGGCAATTCATGGGTCTGCTGCGGACAGTAAAGAACCCAAGGAATGTAAAATAACCCTTCTCCGGAATTTACTTAGCGAGATGAAGCATCACTCGTAGTTTAATTTTGAGTTGCGTAGGGAATTTTTCCGAGGAGTCAGGTCGTCACTTACTATATCAATTGCGACTAAAAATGTGAGTAAGCAATTGAATTTTCTCCAAATGAGTGGCCAAAAAGGCTTTTTGTTTTAAATATATTAGAATGAAACACCAGATGAATATTTATTTTTGATTGCATCAAAGTTACCTACGCTGAAAGTGTTCCTTTTTCCATACTTTTTTATTTACGTCAAACAATTTTTAAAACCTTCCGCCGCTGTTATTCTTGACGAATAGAAGTAAAAAATTGAAAATTTATGTTTTTTTATTGTAAGAGGCAAGTCCTTGTCTTTCGAGTGAATATTCCAAAACCACATGTCGCTCCTCATTCCAGTTTGTGTCCACCATAAATTATATTTTTCGTAGTACGTCTTTGACCTTTGAGACAGTTCTACTAATGAAATTTGAGTAAGTGATAAGAACACACCCACGGAGACTTAGTGAATTAACAATGAAGAAAAAAGGTTAATTTCCAACGGGTGACAAAAATGTTGCTTTTAATCGTGCAATTTATAAATAATCTCATTTGAAAAAGAATAAATTATTGGGGATGTGGGAATGGTTGAAAATGCGATAGTTATGCGCAAGTTTGCTAGTATTATTTATTACTATTTATCAACATATACCTACTTTTCATGTCACGTCATTATGTTCATACATTGAGAGGTAAAAATGCAGAGCATAAGTTTCCGTACTAAAATGATAAATCGCTATGAAATATTAAGTCGCGAAAGTTTAATAGGTAACTCCATACGTAATTAAAGTAGACATTTTTATGAGAAATATCGCAAATGCTACGCTAATGTGCTGTGTTTTTTTGTAATACGCCGTAGGCATGTTTCCAATACCCTTTGTGTAACTTGCGGCTCAAGGATAGGTGAAATTAAAAAAAAATTGTGCATAAGCCCTAGTACGAAGTTACATAAATCGGTGATAAAACATATCCTTAGCCCATCAAAATGAAAGAGAAAAAAAGCTTAACTGCGGCGGGGACCGACCTCACATCCTTCGTATCAAGTTTCCCGCACTCTACCACTTCACCAACTGACTTCACAAAATAATAGGTCCCATATGGGTATTAATATTAAATATTCAAAATGGCTGAAATACTCTTCGCATGTCTGACGATAAATCGCTATTCCGCTATTTATTCGTATCTATGAAAGATTAACACTGCACTAGATAATGTCTTTAAATGCTAGACCTTCATTTCGAGTTCATCTTTCCCTTCATGCGATGAAATAAACGACTTTTCCTCATGATGTTCGAGTATTGCAGACGAGTCGTCCTCGCTTGAGATGTTATAAGGTGAACTGTGAACTAAAAAGTCCGCTTATCTTGTGTTCACGCATTTATAGACACCAAGCAACATAGCACTGATTCTTGGTTATAAAAGATGGCTGGAGAAACTCGTGAAATATACTGAAAGCTTTAAATAATAGCTAAATATGGACTAGATGCCCGCCATTTTCTCTTGCAACTTGTGGACTTCTAGCATTGAGAAACGCGCCTCAGTTGGGAGGAGCTTTGGAAAAAAAGAAAGCAAGTCTACCAATAGGGTGTTCCTTTACTTCAGGAGTAAGGAAAGTTGTTGAAAGTAGTGATTGGATTGGTATCTCCCAAAAGACTACAAGCTCAGCCGAGTAAGCGCTCTAGCCAATGGAATGATTTCATACAGATAAGAGAATCGAGTAGGGCTTACCGAAATCGAGTAGTCAAGTGACACCTTCTACGAGAATACCTTCTTTCAGGTTATGTGCGCCTGGTGGAAATCTTAAAATTTTTACTGTATTTTTCCCATATTTTGAGTCTTTTCTGGAGACTTTGAGGTTCACATGACATTTAGATTTCGCTGAACGTGTTCTCTCTTTTGTTCTAATCAATTGATACATGTTTTAAGGGTATTTATATTAATATTTAATGAACATGGAAGTAAAACATCATATATAGGAAAGCTTATTCCATAAGGATAATGTCCCTTTCTATGAAATGTACAACAGTAATTATATAAATAGAGCAATTGTACTTTCCAGAAGAGGTTTTCTTGTAATTAAAAATCCTAGTGAATTTCACCTCTTACAATGATGATCGCCATCGTTGTGTGAAGGAATTATCACCTCACCTAAGTAATATTTCTATAAATCTCTTCAGGCCAAATAAAATTGTAAGGAACCCTACTTAATCATTATAAAAGTGGTTTAGCGGATATTTTTCTGAAAATCCATGTGAATCATTAGGGGTTACGCCTCTAACTAATTCAAACTACTTATATTATTTCCCCTCTTTGTTTTTTTTAATCGACTTTTCATTAATTTATTTTAAAATGTGGATGTAATTAATTTTTTTATAATTGTACTATATTTGGGCGTGAAGGAAGTTCTCCTAACTTTCCGCTCTCTGCGTGATTGCAGAGCAAGTGGACGAGAGCACGTTTAATTTTATCGTACCACATATAATAATGACTCCGTATCACGGTTACCGAGCCCCTACAATAATTGGTAAGGAAATGGTTACCAACCCCAGGATACGTGCCTTGAATAAATCACTTTTGCTTTTACATACATGTAGTTATACTTAATTGTTTTCCTTAGCTCTCAATGATACTACTTCCATATTTTACAAATGTCATCAATCTTAATTTGAATTCTTTCTAAATTTACCATTCTTTTAACAGTACAAGTATTAGCCATGTAGAACTCTTCAAGCTCATGCCAGTTATAGCATATAGTCTCATGTGACATTTTTCAATGACGATCATCAATTGTCCGAAACACGAAAAAAGTCCATTCTTCTGGAATAATTTACTTTCGCGTGAATATTCTTTTTTTGTAATCCATCTCTGGTTGCAAGATATAATAATTTTTTGCTAATAATTAATGTTTCCAATAAACGGCGTTGTGACAAAAAGGCAAAACACGGCTGCGGAAAGAGATGAACCCAAGAAATGGATTATAACCCTTCACCGGAATTCCTTTGGCGAGATCACAGTATCACGCATAGTTAAAGTTTTACCTGCGTAGGTAATTTTTCCGATGAGTCAGTGCATGTCACTCACTATATCAATTGCGACTAAAAATACGAGTTGGCAAATGCATTTTCTCCGATTGAGTGGCCAAAAAGCCATTATGTTTTAAATATACTAGAATAATAGACCAAATGAACATTTGTAATGTTTATGACTGCATCACAGCACAGTTTACCTACGCTAAAAGTGTTTCTTTTTTCATACTTTTTTTGTATTACGTCACACAACGTTTGCAACATTCCGTCGCTGATATTCGTAACGATAAGAATTAAAAAATTATAAATTTATACTTCTTTATTGTAATCGGCAATTCCTTGTCTTTCGAGCAATTACTTTTAAATCACTTGTCGCCCGTCATCCCAGTTTGTTTCGACTATATACTATGTGACTCGTAATAAGTCTTTGACCTATGAGATATTGTACAAATGAAATTAGACTAATATTCCTAACATGAAATATATATTTTCCGTAAAAATTATTATTTTCGTCGCAGAAGAGTAAGTTATAAGAAAAAGATTCACCCTCTCAGGATATGACGAAGAAAACCCTCAAAAAGTGTTTATATCACAAATTGGCAGATATTTCGGAAGATAAAAGTACTCATCTCTTAAGCAAATGCTCGAATGTCGGCTCCAGCCGAAGATAAAAATTGAGAATATCCGGAGTTCAACACCAAGTGCGTATAACATGCTAGAAGGTATCAGCGTAGAAATTAATATTTGACTCTACGCTCCGGATACCGTGAACGCTACTCATCCCACATCGACGACTGCCCGTTGGTTAAGCTGCTAAGTGGGCGGAGCTTATTTACATCGGTGGAGACTCACCACCAATCAAAGAATATTCGCGACGTCAAAGAGTGCTGAATAATCCGCAGGCAAAGTTCACGGGATTGGCAGCGGAATTCTTATTTCTTGCTTTTCCCCCACCACCAGTGAGAGTTTTCCAATAGGATACTAAGGATTTGAAATGGAGGTGGGAAACTTTTTTCGCTGCATTAATAGCACAAGTCAAGTAGGACATCTTACGGGGATACCTCCTCGCATGTTATTCACGCCTGGCACGTATCTCTCGAAAAATACTATTTTCGTTGCTCTGCCGACCCACGAAAAGTTTCCGACAACGAAATTATTCCAGGTTTTAAGTGATTATCCGGAGCTAAGTATCAGGAGCGAATAACGAGCGAGGAGGTATACCTATCAAAGGTTCCACTTGACTCACACATAGTTTGGACTACGACTTGTTGTTGCAGAAGGTTCAGTTCCCCACCCTATCTTGTCGTGTTATTGGCTGTGGCCGCCAGGTGGGAGGAGCCTTGGAAAAAAATAAAGAAAGTTAGCCAATGAGGTGAACCTTTCGTTTAGCAGGTATGAATTCTGTTTCAAAATGTGATTGGATGGGTATCTCCCAAAAGACTACGAGCTAAGCTCTAGCCAATGGAATGCTCTGCTACAGAAAAGAGAATTGAGTGGGGCTAGCCGATACCGGTATCTCGTAGTCAAGTGACACCTTCTACGAGAATACCTTCTTTCAGGTTATGTGCGCCTGGTGGAAATCTTAAAATTTTTACTGTATTTTTCCCATATTTTGAGTATTTTCTGGAGACGTTGAGGTTCACATGACATATAGATTTCGCTGAACATGTTCTCTCTTTTGTTCCAATCAATTGATACATGTTTTAAGTGTATTAATATTAATATTTTATGAACATGGAAGTAAAGCATCATATATAGGAAATTATATTCCACAAAGATCATGTCTCTTACTTTAAACAGTACCTCAATGATTATATTGCCAATACAATTTCACTTTCCAAAAGAGGATTTTTTAAAAATTAAAAATGCTACTGAATTAGCGAACTAGTGTCCTAGCCGTGCAATTTACATTCTTTAATTCCTTTTTTTGGCACCAGTTTTATTTTATTTATTTAGGGACACTACTACTATTTTTTTAATTGTCTAACCTGATGCTGTTTACAGCACTATGCAGATTGAAGGAATTGATCTACTTCCAAATTTACTTGATTTCAGAGGAGGATTAGTCCTTAATTGGAACCGTTCCCAGGATGAGGGAACCCGTCTTGATCGTGAGAGATTCCTCGCCTTTACACCAACACGCAGTGATGCAGTGGCAGGGATCGAGAACCCCGACCAGAAGTAGAATTGTGGATCATCTGGAATGGCTCTGCTGACATCTTCTAATCTTTGACGCATATCATCGTCAGCACTCCATCACACACGGCAACTCTTGGGACCCTGGTGTATTATGGAGTATAAGTCCTGATTCTCAGCTGCTGGAAGTCGGGACATGAACTCTTGAGAGTCAGTCTCCCATTAGTCGTCGAATGTGAATGAGTGCAAGTATTTGTATTTTTTTGATAGAAATAAAATTTTTAAATGGACCCTACCAAAATTTTGTTCACCAAAGTCTCGACGCTGGACAGAAGACCCTAAAAATAACGTTGGACTTATAGTAGTGATTTAAGGTATTTTAAAAAAAAATTGCTAAAATTTTCCAAAAATAGCCTGCTAAACTGATAGTTTTCCAATTTTGTTTAATTTTTCCAAATTTATTTATTTTCCATTGATATTTTTGGTATTGAGTAAAGTCTTGAAAATATTCTAAGTCCAAAATGTAAACATTAGCGAATAAGTCTAAAGTTGAACGGTTAAGTGCAAATCGAGAGGAACAGTTGAGGGTCAAAATATTCGATTGAAAAAGCTGTTCAAGGTTAAAAAGTTTTATTTAGCTTCACTGTAAACACGAGTGCATAAATGGTTTTATTTTATAAAGTAACAATACTTCGTCAACTAAAGAAATTGTTACAATCAACAAAATGTTACAAATGTTGCCATTGAAAAATGCATGCAGCCGCGCTTAATTGCATTTTATTGACGTGACTGCATGCAGTACAGAAAAAATGAATCATTTTAAAGAGTTGGCAGTAGAATCTTGAGTTGTGATCCTCTCAGATATTCCGCCATGCAACATAAAGTATTAATTCAAACGCCAAATGTCGTCTCGACGACTCTTGCTTTCCAGTTGGAGATAAACTCGAGCTCTTGGTGCTGTGATCATCTTAGGTATATTGCCGATTCACGCATCGAAGTAGGAGAAGTTGCAGAACGTGGTGCGTTAGTCAAGTATCTGAAATAAGAGAAAAAAAGGTTACAATGGTGCCGACAAAATATTTTATATTCATTTTTTAATTATATTTTTATTTATTTCGCTAAACTAGAAACAAAGAATGTTTAACAGGATATAGAGGTTTAAAAACCGTTACAACAAGCAGTAATTTGATTTTAATATCGAGATTTACTTGATGGTATAATGACGGCAGCATAAAAGACAAACTTTGTCATTCCATAAGAACCAGAATGGAATAGACGAAGAGCTTGAACTACTTCGCTTAAGAACTAGTGCTTATAAGTCTTGGCATTAATCCGCGTAATAAACGAAATGGAAAGTGGAAAAATTGGCCAGCAATTTGATTTTCTTGCGTGATATTGATATATAATTCTATTTTAATACACAAAGTGCTAAACCTGAAGATTTTCAAATGTGATAATTACTTACTGATTACTAAAGTATCACTCATTTTTAAAAAATCCTACCATAGCAAGGACAACATGCTCTTAGTTGTACGGGAGGTATACAAGGTATTAGAGACCGAACAATGATTTTCCAAATATTCCAGACGAAGGATAAAAGCGATAAAGAATGCTGGCAAGGAATGGATATTTGAAGCATTAGAAATAAAAGCAGGAGTTACAAGCAACGGGAAGTTCATAAAATATTAGTCAAAAGACAGGATATTACAGGAAAGATTACATTAGAGGTGCCATAAACTAATCTTCACGAAGTTAGGCTATTAATTTGTAAGGTGTCCGTTCACACTCAACTTATTGCAGTTCTGAGTATAGAGGAAGGAGTCCTCACGGAAAATCGAACGAGATGAAAAGAATATGACGACCATTCCGGAACTATCTGCAAGTTATGATTTACCCTTAATAATTAATATTCTACTCTTCATTGTACCTACTCTTCATTGTACCATTATTTTACCGAAAGAAAATAGTCAAGGTTGACAAGCTTTTCTTAAATATTTAGAAAGCTGCTTCACCGAAATTTCGTCTTTTGCCTCGTATTGAACAATCCAAAGAAGTGTTCCCAGTGTAACACCCTGTTTAGAGCTATTGATACCACTAATAAAGGAATCTGGACATTGAGACAAATTCCTGGCATGAGTCGTTAAATATTATAAAAAATGCAATCAGAACAAGAAGCATTTTCATCTCTGGAACGAAGCGTAGTACTGACTGTACAATGACGAAGAACTTCTCCCCAGAAGAATGCTGAGGGTAAAGCTTCACTACGCAAAAATAAAGTGTAGGGCAACACTTGGATTGATGTTACTACTATTCACTACTTGATTCACATTTCTGGAGAAGAATTAAAGATATGAATATTTGAGGGAGATACCCATCCAATGTAGTATATAATTAGGACATAGTTAAACAGTATCAGGTTAGACAATTAAAAAAATAGTAGCAGTGTCCCTAAATGAATAAAATGAAACTGGTGCCAAGAAAGGAAATTATAGAATGTAAATTGTACGGCTAGGACACTAAAAGAGTAAAAAACCTTGGCCTATCACCTAAATGCATACAGAAAAAGGTAAAAAGTATAGTAAAAAGAACTAACTGGGAGATCAAACAGCAGAAAGTGACCTGAGAATATGGATCTTAAGACTGAAGTTCGATACGGTAAGAGTGGCTCCAACAAACAGCCTAGAATTTGGAGTTCATCTACATCTACATATTACCCCGCAAGCCGCCTCAATAGGCGTGTGGCGGGGGGTGTTAGGACACCAGCCGTTTACATATAAAATGGACACGCTCTAATGAAATTACGCCTAGCATTTATTATAGTCCCTTATTGTTCGGGGGAAAAACGAATTCCCATACCTATCCGTTCGGCAAAATATCTCTCTTAATTTATCGTTTCTGTCGGACCTGGAAATATAGTGGGGTTCTAATAGGATGTTCTCCGTGTCGCTCTGAAAGATATCTATTCTCAATTGTTCAAGTAATCTAAGCCTAGCGCGCAGCCTCCGAGTCTCTAGCGGCTCCCAGCCTAATTCGTTTAACATCTGTGTAACGCTGTCTGTACGCCCGTAGCTGTTTTTGACGAATCGCTGATGAGAGTTGAAATGATCACGGCAGCAGAACACAGAAGATTGAAAGCAATGGGAATGAGGCGTTATCGAATAACTGAATGATCGTATGGTTAGAAATAATCACCAAAAATAAGTTAAGAAGAGGAAAGAGAATGTATGTTTAATGAAAATTATGTACATTAGAAGAGATGAGCTTATAGGGCACATCCAGGATATAAAATTATCATTGAAGGAGTAACTAATCAGTAATTTAAGGAGAAACTAATGCGAAGAGTTGTCGTGGACGACCATGGATGGAATAAATTAAACAAATCATAGGGGACTTGAGTATGAAGACTAATAAGTAAAAATACGGTTAACTGCAAGGAGACTGGAGGGGAGGAAACAATCCTTCGAATGGATGACTACTGATGATGATGAACATTTTTCATAAGTAAAAAAGATATTTTGAGACTGACGGATTAAAAAGAGAATGAATGGAGCATTCACCGAATAATATCATGCCATTGATCAATTCTTATGCGTTGCGATCGGTCTAGGGCAATACATTGTTGATCAGTGAAAGTTTTTAACATTGTCTAATGGAATGTGTCCATGCAAGTCGGGACCGATATTTTCATGATATATTGACAACAGCTAAAGAGAATTTACTGAAATCAATCAGTTCTGCACAATTATGAAGAGCTCATAGTCGGAGTCAGAAAATCTTGAGATTGGCCGACTAAAAAGACAAGTGGGATAGACAACGAATAAAATCACTTCATGGAGGAGCTCTCATGCTTTGAAAATGGCGTAAGGCAGTTCTATGTTGATAATTTGGTGATATGGATAGAAGGTGAAGTTTGTCAGGGCACTCGGGGTGTAGATTTGACGCTGACGATCGAATATATCTCCTCAAGATTGCTTAGAATGCATATAAAAGTTGCATAGAAACATAAAAAGGAGTGGAATTGCGATTGTAGCATGCTATGGGGCACTGGATTGAGACGCTGAAAATGTGAAATGCTGGCTGTGAAAATCCGGAAGAAGATTTAAGAGACCGTCACAAAGGTAGAATGCTAAGAGTGCCCAGGAGTTTACATGATAACCTTGATTAGCGTGAGATGGGATGCTTCTAAGGTCAATTGTTGACCCTCAAATGAAAAACAATTGTGTGCCTATACTTATAAAATTGTTCAATGTAAAAAGTTGTTTGTTTTGCTTTCAAATATTGACTTCAACAAATACGGATGTGGAATGCGGTAATTAGCTACAAAATCATCAGATTTGGCAGACTGGAAATTGAGTCTCCTAGCCGCCGGCTAGTTTAATGAACACACATGAAAGGCAATTGGTTTCAATCTAGGGGCAGACGGCGTTTTAGGACAGTATTTCTGAGGCTAATTTCCCCGTGTTGATGTCATATGTTACACCTGAGTACCTAAATAATAAACCAAGAGAAGTTACGTTTTCACTGTTTAGTATACTCAGTGAAACACCCGTGACTGATTCACAATATCGATAGGATATCTCTAGTAAAAATTTCTAAATACCATGTTGTTAGTGATGCCGCTTAGTATAAACGGCTTTAATTTAAACTTTCAAACGCATTGTCAAATAAAGTTTATTAAAGAATAAAACTGTTAAATTAATCCCAAAACTTGCATCCCACACCTTTCGTGTTTCACCACCATGTACGCGAACGTTTTATAAAAACTTGAACATACGCCTAGGAACGTAATTTTAGGATGAATCATACCTTAAAGTATTGAAAATTTATCTACTCACCATCGAATTTATTCCTATTGTATTGCTTAAAGTTGTTATTTAATCATTAAAGCACATAAAAAGTATTTAAAGGCAAATTTAGCATGCATAAAAAGTGCTTAATTTGGAAATGACAAATAACATATTTGATTATCTCTATCGTGAATGCAAGTTAAAAGTGGTCGAGGAAGAATAAAGCGTTTACATAAAAGAGAAACTGTAGTGAAGCATGTACGTATGTAAATATGTATGCATGGATGAGGATGAACTATTCTCGAACAAGGAGAATAGAATGGTAACATCGAGAGAGAAAGTGCTAAAGAAATACTTTGGAAAAACTGATTCAAGGATTATCGAAGGCTCTGAAAGTACGCGTGTGTGTTGGGTGCCAAGGAGAATAAAATACTATTCATGGTGGAATGTCATGATGTTTAAGAAGCGAAAAGAGAGAAACGTATTGGAGGATAGCTCCCACTCAATGTAGTGAACACTTAAAACATAGTGAAGGGCTTGTAAGAAATTAAAGAAAAACAAAGTCACAATGGCCCGGAAGAGAATGCAGAAAAAAATGCTTAGCAAATTAGGAGACTAGTTTGGAAATGAGAAAAAGAGTATAGCAGTAAGATACCAAAGGGAGTGGTGTAATAACTGTTGAGGCTTTCTGGGATGGGTACAAAATCAGTGATACCCGGAGGAAGCACGTCGACAATGTGTACGGAGAAGATCTTGAGGATGGGTCATATGAATTACAGTGTGAGAATGATGATACGAGGAGAAGTTAAGTGAAAAGGTCTTAAGTTAAGTTAAGTTAGTAAGATTAGTAAGACTTCACGAAGTGATCCATCTCAAGAGACGTTTTATAGGCAAGTACATAGGCCACCTTATTTTAAACCCAAGGGCTTTTACTCATTACGGGTGGAGTACGCTTCCATCCTCTGAACTGTATGGACAAAACTATGAAAAAATATAGCTTGAAGCACTCCAAAGAGGGTGAAATTCACCCAGAAAATAATTTAACTTCACCGGGATTTGAGCCCGGATCTCCCAATTGCCAATCAGGTGTAATAACCAGTTATGCCAACAGGTTTGGTGGTATAACTGGCTAGCACATCTGACCGGCAATTAGGAGATTCTGTTGGAATCCCGGTGAAGATAAATGACTTTTCTGCGCAAATTTCACCCTCTTTGCTGGGTATCTTAGCACATGTGACCACGAATTGCATACCACATCGTTTGTGGAATCCAAACGGTTGGAATACATTAACGACTTGAAGATAAATATTAAGAAAAACGATGTTACGGTTTGTGGAAGAAACGAAGAAGAATCATTGCCACACTTTGACAACAAACACTTGCGCAAGAGGAAGAATTTAGTCATTTAGGAAGCAGGATCACCAACGATGGAAGAAGGAAGAGAGACATTGTAAGAAGAACAGCCCAAGCAAAGAAGGCATTCTAGAAGAGGAGTCTGCTGACAGCTAGCAACGCAAGCGTGGAAGTAACGAAGTTCTTTCAATAACAGCTGTAGAACAGAAAAGAATGGGAGGAATGTAGATGTTGCGTTACCGAAGAATTATGAAGATCAAATGGGTGGAGAGAATCAATAACGAAGACGTCGTGCGAAGAGCAGGAGAGGAAAGAAGTATAATTAAATCTTTACAAAGAAAAAGAGACAAACTTATTCGACACATTTGGCGACTCATCAGCCTACTAAAAACAGTTTTGGAAGGAGAAACGAATGGAAAGAGTTGCAGAGGAAAACCAAAAATGGAATACATCAGGAAAATTATGGAGTGAAAGTGAATAATTATGCAGGAATGAAGCGCTTGGCAGAGATGGGAGATGAGTGCAGAGCCCGTACGGCCCGTACCGACCAATATTTGGATTTATGACTACTGATGATGATTTTGCATGTTCCTGACGATGGTGATAAAATGGATTTTCTTCAACAGTTATTAATTTCCTCAATGTTAACCTCCTCTAGCATAACAAACATAAACCTCTATTTTCCTTGATGTTACCACCCAAATCCAAGTCCCTCTGAAAATTCCACTGCCTCATCTCTTACCTTGAAATGTTTACCTCTCCATCTTTCCTTCACCTTCCCAGTATGTCTGTATATTACTGTTGAGAGCATGAAAACTGTTGTTTTGGAAATTACTCTAGAGCGAAGAAACTGGGGTTAACCAAATAAACTATCGCGTGCAGAGGCGAAGTGGTCTTTTTCACAATTCTGTACTTTCATTAAGTACGCAGCCTGAATTTTTAAAGTTTTTCACCGGCATTTTTCTACTCAACTGGAGGAAGCAGCCAAACACTCCAAGAAATGGGAATCAGAGGAATGAAGGTAAATATAGAACAAATCAACGTGCTTTGTTTCCCCGATGACTTCGCAGTCACAGCAGAGAAGCCAGAAGACCTGCAAGCATCCTTGATCATGTGTTCAGGCAAGTCACAGTCAAGTTCACATCAAGTGTTCCACAGGGGTACAACATGAAGATCAACGAAAATAAAACGAAAATACTAGCATCTGAAAGAGAGAATCTAAAGGCACAAAGAACAAGTACAATCTTTTACCTACCTAGGAAGATTTCTGAACTGGGATTAAAGGTGTTCAACGGACGTCAGGATGACAATAACTCAAGCCAAGAACATATTCATGATGAAAAAACAACTCTCGTGTTAAAAGGAAATTGGATTGCCAATAAGGAAGTTTAATGAAAATAAATTCGTGTGGAATGTTGCGCTTCATGGCTCAGAGAAATTGGCCATGGGAAAGCAGAAACAAAGGTGAATAGAGGATTTCGAAACTTGGAGCTGGAGGCAGATGCCGAAGTTCAAATTGACTGATATGATCAGTAATGAGGAAGGAAATAAATGAAAAGGAGGAGAATACCATATGGGGAACTTGTAGTTGGGCAAGGTCCAGATGGATAGGTCACACTTTTGTGACACAACGAGTTTGTAAAGAGCGTAATAGAAGGGAAAGTCCCATAAGGAAGAACTTGGACAAAAGCGAGGTAAACCGGTGTACAAAACAGAAGAGCAACAGGGCAAAAATTAATTAGCAGTGGACAGGGTTTAATTGTGGGCTGCACTAAACCAGCCTGATTAAATTAATAATGGTGGCAATAGTATTCGAAAAGACATAAAAAAGGTCAGACGAATCGTAGTTTACTGGATAGTTATTTATAACTTAAGTAAATATAGTGAGAGTGCCTGGTGCGGATAAAGACAGTGACCAAAATTGTGTCAATATGAAGTTTCAGCTTAAGTTTAAAAAACCTAAGAGATAAATGAAAAATCGCTAGT
Organism: Pyrrhosoma nymphula; assembly: GCA_963573305.1. Classification (NCBI taxonomy): domain Eukaryota; kingdom Metazoa; phylum Arthropoda; class Insecta; order Odonata; family Coenagrionidae; genus Pyrrhosoma; species Pyrrhosoma nymphula. The sequence continues at coordinate 93,431,656 of OY754332.1, read as the reverse complement.
GGTTTGAAAGACTGGAGGAAATAGAACACAGATCGCCGATCAGAGTACTCCAAACAAAGCTGAAGCGGACGGAGACCAGACACAATAATTAAATGGAGATGGCAAGAGATAGAAAAAGAATAACAAAATGCAGCGGAAGAGATATTATTATGGAGGAAAACCGATAATCAGTAGCCATGGATTACATAGTGTCCTGGGCATACTAGATAAAAGAAGGGCGTATAAAAACTCGAAAACGGAAGAAAGACAGCAGATGCATAAAATAATGAGAAATACGATACGCCATAAAGCTAAAAATGACGGAGACGAATGGATGAAAAACATTTATAAAGAGATGGAAGGTAATCTCCCAGAGAAAAATTTGGACGCTGCGTATTGAACTGAGAAACGTTACTTTAAAGATAGTTTAATCAAAGTTAATATCATTCGAAGTAAATAAAATTAAATTACCATTGAAATTCCCTCAGAGTTCGTATAATATGCAGGAGTGAGGACCCTAAATAAGCTAGATAGATTAATATGTGACATTTATTCAACAGCGCTAATGACAACGGACTTAAAGAAAATGTCCTCATCCCTATTCCGAAGAAGAAAAGAGCCGTGAGATGCAAGGACTTGGGAACAGCATATGCATCGAAAAATCTTACCCAAATTGTCTGCAGGAGGATGGAACAAAAGATGGAAGAATTTCTTAATGCAAGCCAATTCGGTTTCTGGAAAAGTAGGAGAACGAGAGAAGCTATTTTAGGCCCGAGACTTATCGTAGAGAAGAGGAATAAAAAGGACAAGCACACATATACTAGTTTCAACGATCTAGAGAAAGCATTTGATAATGTGTATTGGAACATAGCGCTGACTATACTGAAGAGCATAGGAGTGTCATTTAATGACAGAAGAGCAATACGTAGGAAAAGTGCAGAAATGAGGAAATGAGTACGACAAGGATGCGCTTTGTCACCTATGATTTTCAATGAGTACCATGAAAAAGAATTGTGTGATAAAAAATTGAAAACAGGGAATAAAGGTCACGGAGAAAAAAAATCAGCATCTGACGTGGTGCAATTCTCGCAGAGAAGGAAGACATGACAGTAATTATATACTGTATGAACAAAACTATGAATAAATAAACTTAAAGAGTAATGTTAGGAAAACTAATGTCATGGTTTGCTAAAGAAATCAAGAAGCCAGAATCGCCGTCAAACTTGACAACAATAACTTGCGAAAGTGAAAGAATGTTGTTATCCAGGACGCAGGATCATCGGCGATGGAAGAAGCAAGAAAGATATTGTGAGCAGAATAAACCAAGCAAAGAAGGTATTTTACTATAAGAGGAGTCTGATGACAGCTAGTAACTCAAGCGTGGAAGTTAGAAAGAAGTAAATTAATATGGAGCACGATCTTATATGGCAGTGAAGTCTGGGTAATAACGAATGCAAAGCAAAAGAGATTGGAAGCAATGGAGATGTGGTTTTACCGATGAATAGTGAACATTAAATAAACTCAGAGAACCACCAACGAAGAGCAGGAGAGAAAGAAAACATAACGAACATTCTGGGATGAAAAAGAGAGAAACTTATTCGGCGCATTTGGCGACTAACCAGCCTATTGGAAACAATAGTGGAAGGAGAAATGAATGGGAAGATGAAAATGAATTAAAGAGGAAGATTAAGAATGGAACACGCCAGGCGAAATATGAAGAAGTGAAAGTGATTAATTCTGTAGGAATGAAGCGGTTGGCAGAGAGAAGAGTAGACTGGAGTGCTGCAGCGTACCAATTTTCGGATTAATGACTACTGACGAAATAACGAATGGGAATAGTTACATTAGAGTTCAAGATTTACAGTAGCTGCTGAATATTGCCGACGAGGTCATGAATAGAATGAGTCTGTTGTTAATTGTATTCAAAACACAAACACGATCGAAAAGGAAGGGAGAAAGGATGATAGCATAACTTACTGAAGTTTTAATTCAAAGTAATCCCGCACCGTCTTCTTCTGTACTTGTGAACCATGTCTTTTGTCCAGAAAAAAATAATGATGATTATAAATAAAATCTTTCCTTCCGGTATCAACTATTGTCATGAATTGTGTTCTTATTAACAACAAACTCTGCATCACAACCTAATGTTAACATAACTATGGTAACGGATGAAATTACTAAAAGAATCGACAATGCTACATTCCTTGGCTAAATACTGAAATAAAGGTCTTAAGGTGTTTAATAGAACATACCTAAAAATGAATAATAGACAACGAAGATGAAAACTTCAATGTGAACCATTCCTTTTTCCTCATTTTAATCGATAATAGCGTAGTAAGCAATAAGGAGAGCCAGGGCAAGCTAAAATATAAAAGTACTGTGGTATACGGTTCCTGAGAAGCAAATAAAATATTAAGGTTCTTAGAAAGAAAAATAGCTCAAAACTAACTTTAGCGTTGCCGACAATAATAGCCATTATAGAAAACGTCACGGGAAACTCTAATCAAGGAAAATGTTAGGGTTGGATTTGACCGAATTTGAGTACGCATGATACTCAAGAGCGAAGTTTTATGTTTCCTAGCTATCCTGGTCGGCTACTTGTCAAATAATCTTGTTGATCATTGGAGGAAGATATTTGAATAGAATATAAAATTAGTTTTTAGCCGATTACCAAAACACTCAACAATTTTAGGAAAAAGACAGAAGATGCACGCGAAGTATTAGCAATTTGAACTCATGACGCCCAATCCGCGATTTTTTTTCGCAAAAGCTCTCAATCCGTCACGTTTCGTGCTTGAGTTTTGGTAACGTTATTTTTTTGTAAAAACAGCCTTGAATGCAATTATGGAAGTTTTGAGTTGAAAATGAAAGATTCATAAAATATTACGGCCTGGATGTCCAGGAAATAAAAAATACGAAAGAGCTTGCTTCGTGGGTTCTGTCATGTTATGAGAAGGGATACGAATTGAATCATTCAGGAATTAAGTAAACCCTAATTTGTAAATGAGGTATTTGATTCAGAGTCACTTGACCTAGAATATGATGAATTGGACCTCATTTTAAAGAAAAAACCCTCATATTTTCAATTATATCAAAATATTAACTCCTTTCCTGACTACTTTTCGAGTAATTTACCTAAAAATATAAGCTATTTTCGAGCATACGGCTGTGCGCTCCAGAGGGAGAATATTGAATAAATTAGCAATTTTTAACTTCTAGATTTTATGAAAAACGAACGGTGTGTAGTTTTTATGTTGTATCAACTATTTATAAAATTTAATAAATTACTCACCGCAGTAATTTTTACAGAATCAAAGAATAAACCTGTTGTATAGGCATTTTCACCGTACGGCGTGCAAATAAGAGTCAAGTTAGAGACTTAAGTAGATACATTTATTTAATTACTGAGAATTTTTCTCCTGCATAAGTTTACTTTAGCTCCATTAGTATTAAAATATTTACTTCATGCTTCTTTAGGACGCTGAATTAAAAAAATAAAATTCGAAAATGGTTTCCATAATGACTAGAGAAAAATCTCTCTCAAACTACCTTAATGTGAGAGGGGAGAAAGATCTATAAGAGCCATGGCTTAGTTCTGAAGTGGACGAAGATGGTTCCATGACAAAAAATACAGCATCTCAGGTGAAAGGGATTTTTTCAAGGGTTTTACCCGAAAAAATCAAACGCTGTACGCAAATTCAGCATGGAAAAAATTACATTTGAAACGGCCATGTTCCTGGGGATAAAACAATATTTTTGGCTTTAGTGAACCTAACTACCTCGAAAACTATACACGAATTTATTTATGCTTTACGATAACATTAGAGGAAGATAAACAAGATACTTCATGAATCAAGAAGGAGCGATTACTACTACTACGACTACCTCTCTTTCTATTTCTGGAATAATTTTGCCTCCTCGGAGAGCGTTTTTCCTGAAATAATTATTAAGTATTATAATATATCCTGGTGACCCTAGCCTTAGTGGCATAGCTGATTCAAAATGTCTATGTAAAGACCTAGAAAATGGTTCAATCGGCGATTTTCGCTGGTGCTTGCTTCAGGAGATATTACATTTCCATAAATAGTTTAATACTAGCTAAACGCATAAAGTTATTGGGGTGTAATTTCATAAGTGCTTGCTAAACAAAAGCATAATTCAACAAAAGGTCTTTCAATCATTAAAAAAAATCAATAGGCATTATATTTATATGCAAGTGACTGAAATAGGTCCTCCCATTTTTTAAACAATTATCTTCAAACTCGAGTGACAGAAATTTGAAACGGATAGTAGGAACGAATAGTACGTAACAAGGGTGTCTATATGAGCAAAGAATGCTAATTCAGAGTTTCAAAAAACCAGAGTGGTATGTAGTAAAGATATTGATGATGGTTAAGTGAATTAAAAAGTACGTTTAAGCAAATAAATTCGATTGGTAGAACCCTGATGCAGAAGGTTGAATGAACTTTTAATAATCATTGTACATATATCATGTAAATAATTACACTAGGTCAGCTGGATGCAATGAATTTTTGGTAGCCAACCAATGGAAGGAGAGATGAGACGATACACATCTTTATGGGGTAGTTATAAATTGCCAGTTGGTCCTCATTTCATAATATGTTATGATTTCAAACAAGAAGGTCATAATAAAAATAGAAGCGCTCCCTATCTAAAATTACAAAGTGAGATTCGTAAATGATATTTCCGAAAACAGCGTGAAAGACCCCGATTCAAACCATAAATTACAACTACGTATTTCAACTACTGATCACTTGTTTTCGCTATTTTAAATAGCTTATAGTTATTGCAGAACTTTTCTTATTCCATGTAACTACATCAAAATATCCAAGAATAAGACCGTCATGAATTATAAGGATGAATGTTTAAAAAAGTAAATTTAGTTACACTCAGGGAAAGAAGGACCACGAACAAAATAAGCATGCAGTGAACAAGCACCATTAATATCCACCAAAAAGATTTTATATCCTGGTTATTTTATCAATCCCACAAAAGTGAAGGAACCAAAATGCAAGAGGAACACGGAAAAATAAGTTTGATAGAACGAATTTCGCATGTTTTGCTAAACAAATTGAATCAAAGACAGCATTCTTATGAAAGAAAATTGCAAAAGAATAGTAGTATGGCTTTAGAAGAAGAATAAAAACTCCACCGTGCAATAAAGATAACTATATACGGAGAGAGGAAAATGAATAAGTTTGTTCCGTAAAAAACGGGATAAGTTTGTGACCGAGTACAATTGGTAAGGTTGAGAAAGGTAGACTGGACAGATGTTAAATTGATCAAATAATTGAACACGAAATTAAAATTAGCACTGTAAATTTTTTTCGGATTTAGGAAGGACGGAGGAAAAAGGGAGGTCATACTCTGTCTAAGAGTGATGGTAAAAAAAACTATACATGTGAGCAAGACACTGTATGAAGCATTCGTGGAGTTGGAGAAACCCTTCGACAAGGTTGAGTGGGACAAGATGTTCAGGGTGGTGGAAAACCTCTGAATGGATTAGAACGGTGGAAGAATAATCTACCAACAATGCATGAAGCAAGTCGCCACAATGTGAATGAGATACGAGAGAAAAATAGACGATAAAACTAACAAAGGAACTAGACTAGGATGCAACCTCTCATCATAACTGTTAACAATATACTAGTGAGGAGGCAATAAGAGAAGCAATAGAAATGGGATTGAACGGAATTAATATTAACGGATTAACATGCTCCACTTCGCAGATGACACCACAGTCATAGCTGGAAATCGTGATGACCTTCAAAGGTCATTTAAATAATGAACTAAGTACTTCAAGAGTAGAACATGAAAATTAATTAGAAGATTAAAATCTTAGTATGCGGAAGACAGAAGCGTAATGCAGGAGTCATACTTAGAGGAGAGAAATTTTGTGAGCAAGTGGATTCCTTCACCTACTACGGAAGCACCATCACGTGGGACGGAGTAAGTAAAACAGACATCTGGCGCAGATCTAAGAAATCCTCCATGACGAAAAGAGAGCTATTGCGTTTGGAGAAAACATTGTTACAAATGAGAAAACAGTATGTGAAAACATTCGTGTCGGGCGTGGCACTCTATGGATCGGTAACATAGACCACTGGAAAAGCAGACCAGAAAATATTAGGTGGTGTCAAAACCTGGTGTTGGAGGCGGATTTTGGATATGAAAAGGACGAATTAAATGAGAAATGAAGTAATCGACAGAAGAGTAGAAGAAGGAAGCACCATATGGAACACTAAACAGAAAAGAAGAACCAGATGGATTTGGCAAACCTTGAGAAACAATGGGATCGTGAGGAATATAACTGAAGTAAAAACGGAGGTAGAAGTCCCCAGAGGAAGGCAAAGGGATAAATAAATAGACCAGACAAAGAGGTAGGTACATGAGAAGACCTAACAGGGAATAAGGGAACTAGAATTAGATAGGGAAGGATGGAATTCTGTAGTCAATCAATCTTAGCATTGAACGACCAATGATGTACGGGATGGAGATTGTTACAGAATAAGGCCTGTCTGCTTCCTCTGGCTAAATATTAGAATGTTATATTGAAGGCATGATAAATAATCTACAGGAAGAATTAGGAGTTCATAATGGGAAGAAGGAAGATTATTTGGATTGCATCATGGATCCTGCTGAAAATAATCCAGCGTATCAAAGGATTATTATAGGCTGAAGAGGAAGTATTATATAGAAGAATGAAGTGAAGATAAATGCAGCAAATCGGAAGTATTAAGAATATAGGACAGAGAAGAAATGAAAAATGGGACAATTGGAAGACATATACAACAAGTGTAACGGCACATATATCTCGGTAGTGTATGATGGAGAAGTGGAAGAGAGAAGTAGCGAATAAAATCAGAAAGGGTTTCAATAATAAGGCAGCCGTTTTCCAAAGTGTGAGAGGTAGAGACTGATGAAATGCTATGTGGGGATTGTTTACATTAAATAGCTGTGTAATTTGGACCTTGAGAAACATGCCAGGGTCGATGCCTTTGAACTGTCGGGTTTGAGGAGACTGGAGAATATAAATTTGGAAGACAATAGTTAGGAGTGAGGCATTTAACAGAGAAAAGGAAGTGAGATAATTACTATGGACACTATTCAAGAGAAAAAGAACCGGATCAGTCATTATGAGGGAATAGCATAGTGACAACACTGACGGCGGGAATGGTAGAAGAAAAAATTGGGTGACTCATTGATAGATGACGTGGAAACAGCTCAGAGAGAAAGCAACAAGCGAAGAACAAAATCAGACGTGCAAGTGCTGTACAGAGCTTGGTACTCGGGAAATGACGAATGCGGTTAGGCGAGAAATGCATTGGGAAGAAAAGTTTTGACGATGGGGTAACCGGAAGGAAGAGAGTCAAAGAAGAAAATGACAAGCAAGAGAATCTGAGGGAGAAGCAAGAGAATCGGAAGGAGAAGCACGACAAGGGCTCAATACTAATGATTTACCAAGGAGCATAATTTAGGTGGTTCATTCACATTGTCAAGTTTCTCACCAATTTCTGTGAGTAGACAATTACGCGTGTACTCATTTCAACAATCCAGGCCAATCCATCATTAATTCACACTTAATTTTAAGAAGAATTCATATTCATTTTCCCATCAAATCAATAAAGTGAGGTCTGACATCAGCCGTCGATCAACACACAAAAATACTGTGTAAAAAACCAAATGTACTTATCTGAGCAGGATATCATCTGGGATGATCACTGAAGGTTTTTTGACTGTCCTGCAGACAATCAAGGTGACTCCAAATACCTCTATGGACAGCAGTGGTGCACTTGTACTTTGTTCAATGGTAGTAGACCACTTCCATCCAAATATGTTGGCGACTGAAACCCTTAGCAGCTGTCGACTATTTTCACTTTCACTCTACAAGTAAAAATAAAAATACCAGAATTAATATAAATAATAGGCCAAAAACATTACAATTCATTGATTAAACACTGGGCAAGTTATTTATAACACAGCATCCACCTCAAGGTATAACTTTAGTATCTATTTATTCACAGTAATTACGAAATATTTTTTAAATAATAAATATATTTAGTATGGCTTTTTTTTTCAAAGGGCTCGTGGGCCAACTATTCCAAAATAGATAGAGAAATTGATAAAACCTAATTCCTTTTAGCCTTATAATCCTCCGCATTAGTTATTTTACCATGTTTTGATTAGTTCGGCTTCCGTCATGTCTGTCTGTCTGGGTGGAATATTGCAACTGAGTTTAAACTAACTTCCCAATCAGCTAGAGACTTGAAATTTTAACCATAGCTCGGAAGTGGATGACAATGCAATATTAGCTATCTATTATAGCAATTAATTGATTAATTAATAAGCAATTAATTAATTGACATATTTCCTGATGTGAAAGTAAAGGCTTGTAGTTTTGACTATTTCAGAAGTGGATGACAATGAAATGCTATGGGTGCTACATGTCAATTATCATGGGTTGCCTGCGCCCCACGTTTTGTGTGTGCTCTCAACATGCGCTGAAATTTCCAAAAATTGCGCAGCTTAAAAAATTTGGTCCGATAAATGGGTCTTAATGTGCTAGAATTGTAGGACCAAATCACAACGGGCCTGCTATCTGAATAATGGGACACAGATGAGTATTTGAAGGTTGATTAAAAAGAGGGTACGTTTAATCCATTTCTCAGGAATAGACTGAAGGTTTTTGAGTCATGGGAATGTAGAAGGGTAATGTAATGGGTGCAGAGGAAAGAAATTGAAGTAGTATTAGATACGGTAGGCGAGTAATTGAAGCTGATGGCGGGGATTTGAAGGAAAGAGGAACTTTGGTTTTGGGTGCTTCGTCTGGTTAAGTTATTTCGTACCGTCAAACTAAAGACCTTAGCCCAGAGATATACCATAACTATATAATTTGTTTCCAAGAGAGAGGGATTTGAATCCGGAAACTTGGGGTTTCCAGGTCCGTGCGTTTCCCACCCCATTCGGAGGAGTCGGCAAAAGTGGATGGAAAGGCGATCTTAAGTTGGAGACTGAGATGGAATATGGTAAGCAACCACAGGAAACCACGCAAGGGTTAACCATGGCATCCCAACTGGTGTGATTAGGAGTCCCAGTTACTTAAATAACCGTCCTCGGTCAGGTGGGAAGATTCAAAGCGTTGCTATTAATACTGGTGACAAAAAGCACGATAATGGTAACGCCAAGTTTATGGAAAAGATTTTGGCAAAATCAAGAAAAAATTGTGTGTACACAATATAACTTTGTTTTCATCGGTTATTTTCGAAAAAGATTAGGGTAAAGTAACGCCTTTACTTTTATTAACCATGGCTGTTCAGTCAAGTATCTGTTTACTATTCACAACCTACTTAACCATTACAATTATCTGCACAAACTAGCGTCAGATAAACCTGAAACATCTGTTGTGAGACGAACAAGACCAAACAATGGTAACTTCAAACTCGATGATATCTCCCGATATTTTTTTGTTACGTTTACGCTATGTTATAACACGCACGTAACCTTTGAAAGCAGTTCATTCGAACTCCACGATAAGTACACGGCAACGTCAATGTGAGAATAATTATTTCCTGCATTAGGGTTTGTTTTTAATGCGTACTGCCCTTAAGCAAAAAAAAGAAACTGGAGAATAGGCTCCAAGTACACTGCTATAGGCCTGCTACGCATGTGAGACTCGCGAATCTCATAAAAAAGAACAATGTGTGATGCCTACTCCAAGCGGTGACATGCGCAAACAGCTGGCAACATATCAAAATTGCTTACTACGCGCGCTGTATGCATTAATTCATTATTTATTCTAACAGCTGTTTGTTAGGCTTTTGGAGTCCCTGACTTACTTCCCATTACAACTCTAACGTGAAAACCCATCGAGAAACCACCGAAACTAACAATCCCACGAGACATTAGCATTAATGCATAACCAGCCCTTGATCTGCGTTTCTACTGACCGCGTTTCTGCCTTTCTCAACCTTCCCAGAACCTTTACTATTTCTCCCTCCTCCCGTAACTACGACAGCAATCAACGAAAAATAAACATTCCGACTTTGTACCGATGATGCCGTAAGTCGGCGAAATACGTTGTAAAATTAAAAGATTTTAACTCTAGAAAAATTAAGTATTTTATTCAATAATGAATAATAGCACTACTCAACTCTTCTATGATGTGAAGCCAACAACAGTTAAGTTTATTAATGTATTACTTCAATGGAATAAATATTCATTTAAAAATTGTTTCCAGGAGAGTCGAAATGGCTTTGACCACTCATTACATGACATAGTATAGTGATGATACTCTTGGTGAAAGGTATCCTTCATAAAAAATTTAATATCTCCAAAGTATTTTTTATGATTTTTTCATTAATAATATTGATCATTATACCAATAAATAAATAATTAAAGAAACATTTTTCCACTAGGATGTATCTTTAGTAATTTGAAGCCCGACGTATATTATACGCTACTGAAAGATAAAACATTTGGCTAAAGATGGATGCTAAAAATATACAGATTCTTCTACATATATAAATGAAAATTTCGTCGATTCTATTAGTTTGATGCATATCTACTATGTAGGAATTCAAGAAAACGAGTATTTTTCACCAATATACTAGGTGACGGAAGGGCTTGCGCCCTCCGATCACCCCCGAGCTGGACTGGAGATAGTGATAACATTGTACCAGGGAAATAGTCAGCCACGACGGGAACACTGGTTCCCGTTCTATCGCCTAGCTGTACATTGCTGCTCGAATTCGGAGGGGCGATCTTTTTATTCGTCCCAGTGCTGTTCCCCTGTTTGCAGGCCTTGTGCAACATCAGTTCGAAATACCTTCGCCGTCGAAGCACTTAGGTACTGATTCTACTACGATATTGTTTCTGGTAAGTCCACCCATGCCAGATACGTGGAAGTGTTGGAGACAGACGAATGGTAGATAGTTTAAGTGATGGTTTCACATCAAAAGCACTTTCGGGGATGGCAAAGATAAAACACGACAACGTATGATTGATGGACAGCCCCAAAGTGTGAATAAATCAAAGTAGTACACCAATCTATTGGTAGAATACCAAATTTATGAAATGATATTTTTCAACGCGGGTATTTGCTAACATTTTTGGATTATTTATATCATGCTCGGACAGCTGATTAGAGGGTAAGCTGAGAAAGGAAAATACATGAGTCACTGGCTCCAAATGACGCATGATGAAAACACTCTCCGCAAACTTTTTTCTCAGTCCTCCACTGCCTCCCCTACCCAATGGGGTCCATCTCTCAAGTCAACGTCAACGTGGCAAACAAGCTTTAGGGATTTCAATTCCAATGGCTATATCAGTGCATCACCTATTCACACAAGGCAAATTACTGTGGACGGAGATGAGAAAGACTTGATGTTGGAGGGGTAAGACTCTTTAAGTAAAATTAGCAAAATTGAAATGTATATAATAGTTTAATAATTCAATTTATTATTTTTATTGATCTTTTATGATTTTTATGAGCGTTGCGGCACTATTGGCAGAGGCTTGCGGCACACCAGTGTGTCGCGGCACACGAGCTGTGAATTACTGAGTTAGAGCCTACTCACTCCCAGGCGTCGTATTCATTTGAAGGACTGTGCGGCACCAAGCCGTAAGCAAAACTCTGGAATTCGAACGAAGTCCGCCGGTAAGATACCACCAAATTTCCCAGTAAAATAGGCCATTGCGAGCCTAACAATCACAGCTAACCCCGGTTATTCACCTCGCCACGACTCAACGGCCCCTCCGCTGGCCTCACTTCTACGGGAGAAAAGGGGGGTAACCCACACACGAAAAACGTACGACCTGAAAAAAAGAATGCTCTTGTCGACTGTAAGGTCATCGTGAAGTGCTATTATCTGAAATAAATAATCTCAAAATATAGCCAGAATGCCTACGTTTATAGCGCCGCAAGGAGTGGCTAGAATCAAGTCATAAAAAAGTATCAAATTTAAATGTACTCTTTTTTCGTAAGTAATATTTCATGTCAATAATAGTAGGGAGAAATCATAAGACCAACAGATGGTAAAACCAAATGTGTTTTGGCGCATCGCAAGATGGCGCGAGGAAGAGGACGTAATATCGCTCTATCCTACTCCAAGTTGAGCTTGTTGAAAAAATACTTATTGTTAGTACAGTTCCACATTATTTTTCCCGTTCGATTTCTACGTGTAAGGCGTACTTTTCAAGTTAAATTGACCAATTTATCTTGAAAATGACGCTTTAGGCGTTGAAACCGATCAGAAAATAAATGTGTGAACTCTACGAAGTATTATTTCATCATGCTTAACGTTGCAAATTTCCACTAAGTAACGTCTAACGTCTCGAGACTAACGTCTCAATCAATCTAATTAAGTACTCCAAGTTGCTAGTTCTGAGAGAGACGAATCGTTAGAATAGTTAATGAATGAATAAAATGCCCTGCCTAAACTATCACACGTAGTCAATCAAATTCTGTGTAATCCAGCCAGTAGTTCGTCCACTGAAAGATTATTTTAGCCAAGTGAAAACTATAATTTCTCATTGCGGCTTGCTCGTGGGGAAGCTGCTCTCCTGAGAAGCACAAACACCTATAAATTAGAAATAATGAAGAGTGATCATGCTTGCGATATACATAGGACCTTTATCCTAAATCTGGAAAAATGTTGTGTCCATCTAGAGTGTGTATAAAAAATTCTGCTTTTTACATTATCTGATGACAAAAAGAATATTTTTCTTTCAATACCTATAGTGAAAACCAGTTAACTTTAATGTCAGGAGAGGCGAATGCTGTTTTTATCACTGCGATTTTCGCATCATGAGATTGCAATAATACAATTAAAGCGTTGAAATAGCATTGCATTTTTATGGCTCATCCTTCAATGAGTTGAAACCTAACTGAAGCCAAAAGCTAGACTGTACATGGTTTAAAATTGAGGGTCATAGCAGCCGATTCACTGCCTGCATTCCGAAGTCGCCGAGCAAGGCGAAGCTAGAAGAGGGTCTTGCGCGAGAATCGTGACTTGGGGCGGGTTCATCAAATTACTTCGCCGAGAGGGAGTTTTTCCGACAGATTTTGGCATTCATGGTTAAATTCAAATTACGCTGACTTATTCCAATTGGCAGAGTGAGCAACTACAAAGGATCTTTTTGATTTAAGATTACGATCAGAGGAATTTTTCAACTCCGGTCAGGTGGGGGTCGAAGGAAGGAGTGGGGAAGAAGGGGTGGGGACACAAACAGGGAGAAAAGGACGAGAAGATATAAGGTTTTCGCAATGCTTCGTAAATTAAAAGGGAGATGTGCAGCGGCGAACATGGATAAGATGGGCAACAAATGCTATTTTGAAGAAAGCAAAGAGAGCAGAATTGGCGATTAAATACAGACCTGCTATAAACGTGTTCTGCTCGATAAGTAATAGTGTCCGCATTAAGAGAAGTATTTCTCAGCTGAGGAGGTATTAGCTACAAGACGTTTTGCCGGAGTTAGAAGAAACGACGCTAAGGAAGGATTTTGAGCCACGTAAGAGCATTTATTCGATGCGTTAAAGTTGCATGGTCAATGTTATTATTAGGAAAAGAAAGTTCAATTTAGTCGAAGGCGTTTGAGATGTAGGATAAAAAAGAAGAGAGTTAACACTTTTGGCACGGGGAGGAATATACCAAGAGAATAATCGAAGATAATTAATAAGCGAAGCTCAATCAATAAAAATGGGATGTCGAAGGTCAGGATTGAGGGGGATTGCTGATGAATATGGATGGAAATTATAAAATACAATACCAATTGATCTGTAAGCATCGTGATCGTAAGATCGTGATTATGCAGGTACGCTTGAATAGTCCGAAATTTTAAAACATAATTATATCCTCCCAAAATCTGATTTTTAAATAGACGAGTAAGGATATGATTTGACCTGACTGACACACACAAACTAGAAGGAACGAGAATCGTTAAAACTCGAGGTCGTAAGAAAAAAGTGCGGAATGCCACGGGGTTTTCATTTACTTATACACTGAATAAAATCCATAAAATTAGGCGCCATGAAGTTTACTTCCTCCAAAAGCGTTGCGTGACCTTAATTAGGATTACCCTCTGGTGTAAAGCAATTCCATAAAACAAATCTCCCAAAAAATCTGCCGAATCACCCCACACCTAAAACATTTTGCTCTCAAATCCCTTCATCAGACTCACCAAGCATGCCGCAATCCTGGATGATCCACGGGAATATTCTGCTAGACGAGATGATGCTATGTAAGCTAATCGTTCTTCAGCTTGGAATTCCTGAGAATTAGTAAATAGAAATAAATGTGAGACCTTAAGAGTAACAATATACAATTTCGTATTTTAAGATAGAGAAATCTGGATCCTATCTTCAAGGGCAACACCAGAACATTTAATTATCACAAGGGAAGAGAATATAACGGAAAATGAAGAATGATAAATTTGTACACGATATCGTACATTAAAATTCACCCTTGGTGTGTTTGGATATATTGGTTTGAAAACGCATGTTGATTAGCAATTAATGTCTATTAAAATATATGATTGAACGAATTAGGCACATTTACCTCAGGCAAGTTCTCCCCTCCGAGCAACGTTGTTCCGTGCTTCCACGCGAAATTACCATTCAACTGAACGTTTCCTCAAAAGTCCTAGCGGTGGCGCAACGTGCGTTTCCACTTCAGTTAAATAGGAGGGGTAAGTTCGGCCGATGACAGATTCTCCCTTGTCATGCAAGGAGCGTTGAAGCTTGAGCGGTCAAATGCTTCTTGCTTTAAATTTTATTGCTTATCTCTGCGAAACCGTAAACCCCACGCAGAAGATACTCAAGTGCCAGTCACCCTTCGGAGTGAGATTTAGGTTTAGGGATAGGTTTTTCTTCAACAAGCCACAGGCGAATGAGAAACCACCCTTTCCACGATCACTTTATTCCAGAATTAACGAACTGGCTGAGGATATATAAACATGTATATTCTAATAATAATTCAATAATTCATCTAAGTTATCAATACAAGTGAGAGTTTGGGTGACACGGCTTGTGTCAACGTAATCTTCATCTTAAAGCAGAGGCCGATCTATACCCCCCCCCCAATTGGGTCTAAACTTACACTAGATAAAATCGAAGTATTTGGAGGACTCCCCGAACCCCTCTTCGGCTGGGGGGTATCCCAGACCCCCCGTTTGCCACTCCCATTGGTCCAAACCTAGATCCGCCGCTGTCTTAAAGCATAGTTTTTATGCGGTTTAACGTTTGAGGTTTCACTTTGTGGAACAACAATATTGGAAATAAAACGTCGCTTTGCACATTCCACACACTAACTTTATTAAAAGTGTGTGTGGCCAGTTAATAAAGTTTGTGTGTGGAATGTACAAAGCAACGTTTTAATTCCTATAGTTTTTATGCTTAATTACATGATTTTTGTAAGATTTTTAAATAAAACCGCGTTGACGCTATGTAGCTAAACCTGCTATATAGCAAATTTGTATGACATTTAGCAAGTTTATATAACATTTGCTAAAAGTAGAAAAAGTCACTTCTGAAAAGTGCAATATAACATTCCTATATTTAGCAGATTCTGCTATGTATAACAAATATTGTGCTATCCATCGGGAGTCGGTAATGATCAAAATAAATCCGTGATATATCTAACTTTTCCATATGTAGCAATGTTGTACGCAGGTTTTTCTTCTAGCATCTGTTATATATAGCATTTTCTGTCATCAGGGGCCTGATTCTGATGCTTTCCCGATGTTCAATTGTTCCACCAAAACGTCATAGTTTCCACCAAAACGTCATGACTACGTCACACTTTCCACCTTCCACCAGAGAATCGTTCACTACATCGTTCATCGTTCAATGACTGGTGGAAAGTCAAGCTTCCCTTCCACCCGTCATGCACTTGGTGGAACAGCGCTAGTGTCGTGGTGGAAACTCTCCGCCGGAAGTAAGCGTTCGGAATGTAAACATTGTTTTCTTCGCGTTTTCGAGGTAAGTTGAACATCGGCATAAGTTTGTGTCGTTCGGAATTTCACACATTAGCAGAAATTTGCTATTTCCCTTGATAGTATTTTTACTTATGTCTTTATACTTGGTGAACCACATATTTAACGTATTCACGAAAAGCCTTTTCCTCTAAACCATGATTGTTAAGTGGTGATGCTTGTCATGTTTGGTTTTTTATGCTGTTTTGGCACACTTTATTAAGATTCTTCGCTTGAAATGAAAGGGCAAAATGTTGATACGAAATTATTTCATTTGGTGTTCCTCTTATACACTTAATTTAGATGGACTGGGAAGTGGAGTTTGGAATCTTGCGAAGGCGTAGAAGGGAGAGAGAGGAAGAGAGACTCCGGGAGAGATTAATTAGGAGGAACAACTTGAGGCTCATGAGGGATAGTGCAGATCCTTTCGCCTCATCGAAACATATTTTCAGGGGTCTGTATCGTCTTTCGAAACACCTGGTGAGAGCCCTCATCGAGGATTTGAGACCCCGATTTCCAAGACCCTATCGAGCTGGAAACGTACCTATTGATACTAAGGTAATCACTTTTTTCGAATAAAATCTTGAAGAAATCGTAAACCATCAAGGACACAATAATACCATATTCATTGTAATGTTTCATTAAGTTTTGTGTGCCCTGCATTTCTATGGGCAGGGTGCTTATCAAAAGTGTATTGGAAGTAATCATAACCTGGGACTCAGCCAAGCAAGTGTCTGTAGGGCAATAGAGGAAGTTACAAGTGCCCTGAACAACCACGAAATTGTAGAGAAGTGGGTGAAGTTCCCGTTGGATAGTCCATCTGTGAGGTGTGTTGTACAGAAGTGAGTAGCAAACTACATTCTTTTGAGAAAATGTTTTTCATTAAAATTGAATTGAAACTAAATAGTTGAGGCATTAGTATAATTTTTTGCCTCAATCTTAATATTTACAGTTTATCAGTGCAGAAAGCATTGATAAATGTTTACTAATATTTTTTGAGATTACATATTCTTTCCAGTTATGATTTGATAGTTATACTTCACTTATTATTGATTGCTTTGAATTGATGCATGGTACTATCACATTGATTAACATTTGTATGATATGTACTTTATTATTTTCTGTAGTAAAAAGCACAGATAATGTTAAGTTGTGATTTTCTTTCAGAAATTCCCGCAAATCACCTCTACCAGGAGTTCTGGGGTTTGTAGATGGTACACATGTAGCAGTAAAGGCTCCCATCCAAAATGAGCACCTATTCGTCAATAGGAAATCTTTTCATTCACTGAACTGTCAAATTGTAAGTTTCTGTCATTTGCTGTGATTTATATATGTGTCATTTATACACAACTTATGACTGTTCCTACATATTAGGTATGTGATGCCGACCTATTAATAATGAATGTGCTGGCAAGATACCCGGGGAGCAATCACGATTCCTTTGTTTGGGCCAACTCTGCTGTCAGAGCAAGGATGGTGGAGATGTGGACCGCCAATGAAAAGTGCTGGCTGTTGAGCGAAAATGAAATGGATGAATATTAGTAATGTATGGATTTTAGAAAAGCATCATAGTAAGTTAACATAAACTCACAGGTGACTCTGGATACCCACATGAGCCATGGTTGCAGACACCAATACTGAATGCTCCCCCAGGATCTCCAGATGCTATGTACACTGATCTTCATGTAAGAGCTCGATCAGCAGTGGAGAGATGCATTGGATTGTTGAAGGGAAGATTTCGATGTATACTTCGACACAGAGTACTAGAATATGATCCAGTAAAGGCTGGCAGGATTGTCAAAGCATGTTGCGTCCTTCACAACATGTGTGTGAAAGCAAACCTGCCACCATTGCCTGACATGGAGGATGAGGAACAGCCAGAAGTAGAAGTTCCTCCAGGGGAAGGTGAGGAACAACCGGAGGCGGCAGAAGTTCCAGGGGGCCCTCGTCGGCTGTGCTTGCAGGAAGCACGAGCAGTGAGAGAGAGAATAGTCCGCGGCCTTGCTTAGTATGTACAATGTATACCACCCTTGTCTTGTTTCTACTATTTTAAGTTTCCCTCATTCTGTGCACATCTTTTTTGTGGTCTTTTATAGTCAATAACGTACATTCATCAATACTAAAAATGCTTAGTGAATTATATTAAATTGCACATATCTTTTAATAGAGTTATGAGCTATTATGATTGTGTAACATAAAAGAATGACATTTTGGTAATTGAAAAATTAATAGTTACTTCATCAATAAATTGGTTAACATAGTAATATCATAACGTTCCTCAAGACAATTCATTTCAGGCTGCAGATTATCCACTCTCTTACTGGCCATGCTTTCTGGAAGCCCAGCCGACCAGGAGGGTCTTTGATTCCTCTGGAGGACCTTCTGCTGCCTCTGGCTGTTCTGCTGCTTCTGGCTGTTCATCACCTTGGTGGTGGCAGGTTTGCTTTCACACACATGTTGCAAAGGACGCAACATGCTTTGACAATCCTGCCAGCCTTTACTGGATCATATTCTAGTACTCTGTGTCGAAGTATACATCGAAATCTTCCCTTCAACAATCCAATGCATCTCTCCACTGCTGATCGAGCTCTTACATGAAGATCAGAGTACATAGCCTCTGGAGATCCTGGGGGAGCATTCAGTAAAGGTGTCTGCAACCATGGCTCATGTAGGTATCCAGAGTCACCTGTGAGTTTATGTTAACTTACTATGATGCTTTTCTAAAATCCATACATTACTAATATTCATCCATTTCATTTTCGCTCAACAGCCAGCACTTTTCATTGGCGGTCCACATCTCCACCATCATTGCCCTGACAGCAGAATTGGCCCACACAAAGGAATCGTGATTGCTCCCCGGGTATCTTGCCAGCACATTCATTATTAATAGGTCGGCATCACATGAGTTCAGTGAATGAAAAGATTTCCTATTGAAGAATAGGTGCTCATTTCGGATGGGAGCCTTTACTGCTACATATGTCCCATCTTCAAACCCTAGAACTCTTGGTAGAGGTGATCTCAGATTCACTTCTGTACAACACCCCTCACAGATGGACTATCCAACAGGAACTTCACCCACTTCTCCACAATGTCATGGTTGTTCAGGGCACTTGTAACTTCCTCTATTGCCCTAAAGACACTTGCTTGGCGGAGTCCCAGGTTATGATTACTTCCAATACACTTTTGATAAGCACCCTGCCCATAGAAATGCAGGGCACACAAAACCTAATGAAATTTTAGATTGTTTCCAGCTCGATAGGGTCCTGGAAATCGGGGTCTCAAGTCATCGATGAGGGCTCTCACCAGGTGTTTCGAAAGACGATACAGACCCCTGAAAATATGTTCCGATGAGGTGAAAGGATCTGCACTATCCCTAATGAGCCTCAAGTTATTCCTCCTAATTATTCTCTCCCGGAGTCTCTCTTCCTCTCTCTCTCTTCTACGCCTCCGCATGGAATTTTAAATGATTCAATTTTTGTGCAATTGTGCGTAGAAAATAAAGTTGTGTAATGCTTATTTTGTATTTTTATTTATATTGCTTAGGTAATGGATTTCTTGCAATGCAAGTGTTGTAATACATAGGCTGTAATTGTCTCATTTCTCTAAACACCTGCCATGAAATACGTCTTACAATCAGGTCTCTTTAAACTATGTATTGTGATTATTTGATCAATGAAATGACAATCAGTAACTCAACATTTATTTTATTTGTTGATACAGAGGCATTAAAGAATAATCCTCGGAGGATAAAAATATTTTAAAAATTTCAATCTCTTTCAGATAAAAATGGATGACAGTCTTGTATAAAAATAGACATTTCTTGGGATTGAAATGGATAACATACTTGTATAAAAATAGACATTTCTTGAGATTAAAATGGATAACAGTCTTGCATAAAAATAGTCATTTCTTGAGATTGAAATAGATAACAGTCTTGCATAAAAATAGTCATTTCTTGAGATTGAAATAGATAACAGTCTTGCATAAAAATAGTCATTTCTTGAGATTGAAATGGATAACATTCTTGTATAAAAATAGACATTTCTTGAGATTGAAATGGATAACATTCTTGTATAAAAATAGACATTTCTTGAGATTGAAATGGATAACATTCTTGTATAAAAATAGACATTTCTTGAGATTGAAATGGATAACATTCTAGTATAAAAATAGACATTCCTACAGATGTAAATGAATGACTTGCAGACACATTAAAATGTATCCTCTCAGCCATACCATTGTTAAACAGTCTCAATGGCTAGTACTTTGGCTTCCCACACCAAGGGCCAGTGTCCAATTTTCATAATTTACCTGACTGGGGTGTTGTGTGGAGGGAACTTTCAGCACAGTACATCATCTTTCAGATGGCATGTTAAACAGTGGACGTCTTGCAGTCTTCCGTTAGAGCAGGTAAATGCCAATACCAGGTTTCTGTGCAATGTTCTTTGTACAGTTAATTAATGGGCAAATGACATTATTTGGCAGTTTCTATTTCCAAAGTATTGTTAAATGTGTCTCTTCTTGGAAAATTAAGGTATCTCTTTCGAAAATATAAGTGGCTTTCTTTGATAAATAAAGAATTTTTTTTTTAATCTCTCCATGGATATTAAATTTTATAAAAAATAAAGGAAAAAAGTAAACACAAATGTAATGAACAAAATTAAAAGCCCTTCAAATAAATAAACAGAAATAAAATATAACTCTTCCTGAGAATAATATATAAAAATAAGGAAAAAAGTAGACGAATATAATTAGCAAAATTAAAAGCCCTTCAAATAAATAAACAGAACTAAAATATAACTCTTCCTGAGAATAATATATAAAAAGTAAAGGAAAATAGTAAACATGAATATAATTAACAAAATTAAAAGCCCTTCAAATAAATAAACAGAACTAAAATATAACTCTTCCTGAGAATAATATACATATAAAAATAAGGAAAAAAGTAGACGAATATAATTAGCAAAATTAAAAGCCCTTCAAATAAATAAACAGAAATAAAATATAACTCTTCCTGAGAATAATATATAAAAATAAGGAAAAAAGTAGACGAATATAATTAGCAAAATTAAAAGCCCTTCAAATAAATAAACAGAACTAAAATATAACTCTTCCTGAGAATAATATATAAAAAGTAAAGGAAAATAGTAAACATGAATATAATTAACAAAATTAAAAGTCCTTCAAATAAATCATAAAATCTATCCTTGAAAAAAAAATATTGAGAAAAAGAAAGGAATACCTGAAAAATAATAAGGGAAAAAAATATGTTATGTAGACAGTGATAATAAAAAAATAACTCTTTGTAAGATAAAAAAATATAAATGAAAACAAAATAATTAAAAATATAAAAATAATGAAAACAAAATAATACAAAACAATAAAGCCGTTAACTTAAAAAAAAAAAACTACCTGTGACTATCTATGTACCTGAAAGAGATTGAAAACAAGTACAGTTAGAAACATTCTGCATCATCATTTTCTGACAAAACATCTTCACGTTACCCTATAATATACCAATAATTGCCATATCTCACGATTCCAATATACTCACAAGCGAACTGCCTCCATTATGGTGGCCTCATTTCTTGAAATCACCCCAGCAATAGTGAGGTCTGCGATGGAACGTTGTTGCAAATTGTTATTTATTTGCTCCAATTGTGCAGAAATATTATGAAGACTTTCCTCCATCCTCTGGCGGGACAGAAGCTCTTCCCTCCGTAACTGGAGGTCTTCTGCCCTCGCCAAGAGGATGGCTTCTTCGTAGGAATCTGTTTAAAAGGGAAGTCATTCACTCTTTAGTGTGCTATGCACTCTTCAATTTCATTTTTTGGTCAAAAATGCATCGTCATAATGTGTTATACCAAGGAAGAATTACAGCAGAATTTAGACAATTCACAATTGCTTGTAACAACTACAAAACACTTTGAAGACTGACAGTATTATTACATACTAATGTCTTCCTCTACTATAAAGTCATAACTATGATCTAAAGAAGCTTTAATGAAAGACTACTTTTAATTACCAGACTCACTCCTGGCACTTTTCCTACCACCTGGCCTTGGTGGACCCTGAGGAGACGGGATATGGGGAGAGGATGTGGAAGGAGTTGAGGATTGGGAGGTTGAGGTTTGTGGAGGTAGAAAGGATAGGGTGGAAGTGGAGGGTTGGGTTTGGAAGGAGGGAGAAGGGTGAGTTGGGAAGGAGGAAGAGGGTTGGGTATGGAAGGAGGTAGAAGGTTGGGTCGTGCAGGAGGGAGAGGGGGGCAGCTCAGAAGGAGTGAGGGTCGGTGAGGAGGGGGTACTCCTGAAGGTGGTACCCTGATAAAAGAATGATAAATCATCAGAAGGCATTTTGCAATACAATACTGCTATCACTGAGATTTCTTACATACATTTAATATTGATAACCCGTAACTTCTTACCTCCAAATGGTCAGCGACATCTACCCCAGTGACCAGGAGCTCCTTCCCTCCTAAAAGGGCTAGAAGCCTTTCCTCCAGGTCACTGAGGGTTTTTAGAGGGGGCCCATCTCCAGTGCCCCGACCATGGCAGGCTAGAACTGAGGCTTTCTTCTTCACCTCGCCTCTCCAGTCCCGCCATGACTGAAATTAAGAGTCAGATGCTATTGGGATCCATTTTTCAAAGAAATGCATTTGAAGTACATGCTGCATAATCATAAAGGTACAACTGTATATAACAAGGGAAAGTGAGCAAAATTCATTTATCTAGCATAGAATTGCAAATCATGTCAGTCGTGAATAGCTTTCAAGAACTGCATGGAATTGCATCATAGTACTGTTGAATACAAGATATATCAAAACAATATTTCATCAAGAGAAATATGGCAACATCCAAAGGTTAAATCTTGGTACAAATAGTACAATTATGGAACACTAACGTGTGATAATGAAATACTAACCTTCCCCCACCTCTCCACCGACTTACGAGCGCCTCCAGGCACTGCATTAAGCAGCGCTGCGAGGCGCTCCCACATCACCTTCTTCGCGGCGGCACCTTCAGGGCCTGTGCCAAGGCCGGTGGCAAGGGCTCGATTTTGCGATATATAATCCAGCATCACCTCCTTCTGGGCATTACTCACTCTACGGTTTCCTTTAGATTCCATAGATCAATTTGGTTTATTAACAACACACGCTACGACCGATTGATACAGCACCATTGAATTCAGAATGCGCGATGATGTTAGAAATAGCAAGAATGAACATCAATTATCTAATGAAATTATGAAAACAAATATTAATCCTTCTGAAAACTAATTTAAAAGAGCATTGGGGAGTTCTCAGATGCCTATCTCCGTTCCAAACGTTGATAAATCTAAAAAATATTAACTAAACCTTATGACTCACCAATCTCTTCTTCCATTTTTGGCGCCAATACCTAAAAAAACAAAGACGAACACATAGCGAAGCATGGGAAAGCGACTCACAAAACTGAGCCAACGGCTCTCCAGAGGGGGTCATTGAGCCGTTCATTGAACGGAACAAGAGTCGTTCGATGAACGAATGGTGGAACTTTCCACCAGTCTCCCACTAATGGAACGTCAGAATCAGGCCCCAGTTCAGAGTTGTAGCCTCGTGTGCGCGGACGTTTGAGACTGTTCTGTAATGTTTTTTCTGTTTCTCTCAATTCTATGGCCAATCATGCAAATAATATATTCAAAATATTCACTTGTCATACGTAAACAGTTTTTGAAACAACCATCGCACCGAATTTCATGTCTAAACAAAGGATCACTAGCGTGATCATCAGCATTCAGATCACGTTATAAATCGGTGCCACTGTATTTCACTCGAAGCAGCCCGCGACGGCCGAACCCAAAACCTTCGTCTTCGTCTTGCCAAGATCACAGTGATGGCGGCCGCGACATTTCTGATACTGGATGCGGTTGTATACTATATATAACATATAGCATGGGCACCGAAATCACTGACTATAAAAATGTAATGTAACTTTTTGTTGTATCACAAGAGTTATTAAACAATTTTATATAGCAAAAATTATATAGCAGGTTGTGCTACATTGTGTAAACGCGGGTTAACTGACCAACGTCAAAACACATTTCAATGGGAATCATAGCGCCACACATTTCCGTCAAAGCAGGTCGTCATGATTTTCCAGCAAGTTAAATGAATTCAATAAAAAATCGCTGTTAACGACGTACGTAAGAGGTACGTTTTTTAATCTGTAACTATTAAAATGCCATGGAAACCGTTTTAATGTGCATCTTTATTAGATCATGCATGTCTAGATCCGACCTCAGTGGAGGAAGTAGTCTCCACAGCAACTACAAGATGCATGACGTCAGACACAGACGATGTAGCCCGAAAAGCTATTTATGTAATGATGCGGTCAATATTCGATCGAATCTACAAATTCGAGAATTTATGGAATTCTTCTAAAAAATATTCGACTGCCGATTGTGCGGGTGGCATATGAACTACGCCTAAGTTAACTCCAGAAGCGAAGATAATATGTGTAAAAATCATTACGGCATTTATATTTTCAAGTGGATTTTGGATGTAAATTTGTCACTAATGTACGTTTTAATAAGAAATTCAGCATGCGCATACCAACGGCATAACCCTCTAATGCGAAATTTTCAAAGCCGACACGCGCGCCGCAGACCATTAGGCTTTCCCTACTGAAAGGCCCAAAAGTATTCTTTTTGTTTGAAAAGGACAAAGTTTTTGAGCAGCAGAAAAATATGCAACAAATATAAAACGCCATGGCTTTTTTGACGCCGATGAAGTTGAAACATTTTCAGCAAACCGTTTTTGGTGCTCAATCGTTCAGTGGTTTTGCGCAGCTAATAAAAGGACATACATTCTAAGCAGTCCTCCGTTATGATTGATCAGCAAATTTAAACCAGGTCCTTTGTAAGGATTATTAAAAGAATTTTTATCTTCTGAACATGGATCAAACTTAAATAATTTGGGAAATATTAAACTGCTCTAAGGGGTCTTACATAAACTACGTTAAAGTTTTCGGTGATTTTTTTTAAACCCCTTCCCCCCCTTCGTTGATAACCAAAGTATCCCTACCCCCCCCCCTCCACCCGGCAGGTAAAGTTGTCTCTACAAATGAAACCTTCAATTCAAAAATATTATCTCAATTATTGAGTGAGTTTTTAGGAATAGGTTGAAAAAATGCAAATAAAGTAGCCGAACTAGATGTAATAGAAATATCTAATATCAATTGAAACAAGTAATAATAATTTTTAAATTCTAAAAATCGACCATGAATCACGGCGCAAGGTGCTGGGCTCATCTACTTTGTTCTTTCCCCTCCCCACATTTCTGATTGCTACCTTGAAAATTGTTGTTGCGACATCGCTATTTAACCCCAGAGAATGTTAAAATGTTAGCAATTTGATTATATGAAGACTTGCAACATTGTAGAGGCAATAGTTCAGTTACATTGAGTTAAAGGAGAAGCTTGGGGTGTAAGAAACACCCCGCGCGCCCTTCCTCATGGTAAACTCTGTAGTATTGTTGACGTGATTTTGACAAGCAAGAAACGTAAACAGGCGTAAACGTAATGCCCCCCGCCCCTCCCCCTCGTTACCCACCGTATAGGTTTTTAGGCCTCCCCTAGGTTGGTACCTAACGTAGTTTATGCGCGATCCCTAAGTGAAGGGAATTAATACCTTTTTGCGGCAAAAAGGTATTACAGTGAGAAGTATACAACAGTGAGATTTTTGTCTTCTAATCACGAAGAGGTCATTGCATTTTAAAGTTGACCATTGGATCGTGATAAATTGGAGTCACAGTTTGAAGCAGCTTCGCAAGATATTGCTCTAAAATCAGATATTACAACTGCCCCATCATTTACATTTACCAATATAGTAAGATGTAATATTTTACAAAATGTCTACTCGAATATAACCTTCGTTTGTGCATAAAATCGTGAGAATCAAACCTAGCCTGCATCGTTCCACAAAGGGTGATGTGGCTAGAAATACTTCCCATTCCGAGGGCCCGGGTTCGAAACCTGATGGTGGCAGAGATTTTTCAGTTGAATCCAGATACTAATACTTTGGTGCTTTGAGAACACTTCAAGTGCAGTACTTCGTCCGTCGGATGGGACGTTAAACTGTGGTCCTTTTGAGCCTCTCAATAAGAGCAGGCTAATGCCGATGCCGAGTTTCTCTCCATTCTTACTCCTATCCCCATACAGGGCCTGGCAGTATTTCAAATATGTATATGAAATACTTCAAGTGTTTTCTATTTGATATGCACTAGAAAAAGTATTTTGCATTTAAAATGCATATTTGAGGTATTTTCAGTAGTTAAAAATAACTCAAAATACTTCAGAGAAATATATAGCTCAAATAAATGGAGTCCAAATTCCACTTTGTGCATTTTGCATCCAGTGCTACATAGTTGATCCTAAGTGAGTTGACAAAAATTTTTAATTAGTCATAACGTCATTATAGTTCATTCGTTTAAAAGAAAAACCTATGACACCAATGGGCCAGAATATACTGAGTGACTTTTTATCGTAATGACAGTTTTCTTTCGCACTTAAGCTTCATTCTCATTTTTCACCAGTCTGGCTTCAAACTCGGTTCGAGAACTTCATCAGCACATCCTAGAATTAATTTTTAACAAGATCATGGGCATATGAAAGGGGGGATGAATGAGATTGTACCCCCCCACCCCCAAGCAACTTTGTTAACGGTAGGTACCATCATTAATACATAAACAATTAAAAACTAAATATCTTTAAATACTTTAAGGACAGAAAATGCAGTTTTGTTGTTATAATTTTCAAAACTTTTCTGGACCTTCCGGTACTTCACCTATCAAAAATATTCTAGACCCCTCCCCCCAAGGGTCAAATTCTAGCTATGCATGGTAGACACTGATGGAGATACATTAGTGGTAGAGCATTCCATGCTCCTAGTAGGAGCATTCCATTTTCATATTGTGTCAGGCGAAATAAATTTACTTACCTACCGCAAATTTAAAATGATTTTCTCCAGATGTAGATAGCTCCACAAACTCAAATCTTATTTAACTCATTCAACTGTCTTTTATTTTTAATATGAATTGCAGTGTTCTCATTTCTATTTTTTTACTGTACAATTTTGAAGGTATTTATTCTGATTGTAATGTACTTGAGTATTTTAAAATACATGTATTTGTATTTCAAATACATTTTGCAAAAGTATTTCATATTTCAAATACTTTTTTTGGAGTATTCTGCATTTCAAATACCATTTTCATAGTAAATATTTTGCCAAGCCCTGTCCCCAGATAACCCCACCCTTACCAGCCTACCCACCTTTCCTCAATGGTGCGAATGATCTTATAGCTGTTTGTGACCTCCCTAATTAACCAAACCAAAACCTCCAGTCACAAACAAAAGGCCATTTGGTAGAGTTTGTATGGAATAGTAAAATTAAGTGTTGCTTTCAGAGAAAAATGCTGACAAAAAGTGGCGATTTAAGGGATTCATAATTTTGTGTAAACAGGATTTGGATTCCAGATTCAAAATTTGAGATTCCAGATTCAAAATTTGAGATTCCACAAATAAAAGATTTGGATTTAATTGGTGGTGGATAGAGTAGCCTTTCCATACCCAAGGGTCTAGGTTCGAATCCCTGCAGTCTTCTTTTAGTGTAGAATCCCAATCTGTTCTTGGGCACTATGTTCAGAGCAATTCAATTGGGCACTCAATCTGATAAATTTGACGTTGAACTGTGAACCACTAAATTATCTCATTAAGAGCATGCAGAAGGCATGCCGTTTATCTCCACCCTTCCTCCATTCCCCAATTCATCACTCCCTACCATTCTACCAACTTATCCTAATTGGCAAAAAACACTCAGCTGCTGGTAATAGTCGGCTAACAACATGGTGTGAATCTTTCGTGAGTGTTGAAAATCTGTCTGAGCTTAAAGCCTGGGAAATGCCTCTATTGACCCACTTCCTCATCACAGTACTGGCGGCTCCAAGGGGGGGGGGTTAGCAATGTGCAGTAGTAGTAGTAGCAGAGGTAGTGTGCAGTAGGGGCAATTGCCCCCGCAAAACCCGACCTATTTTATTTATTTTTTCATAGGCCTAAAACTAAAAGCTTAAATTATTTTATGGTGTGAAGTACGATGGCAAGCATATTTCTGAAGCTAAATAAGAGTTCATTTTTCATTTTACACATAGTTCGTAACGATTTTCTGGGACGAGACCCCCGGACTCCCCTTTTCCTGGGAAGTCTTCCATACCTCCAAAGCCAGTGGTTATCCCCTGAACCTCTGGTCTGGAGCTGCCCCTGCATCTACCTTTTCACACAGGTTGTCTATTTTAGTTGAACATATGAACTTAAAACCTCATAATCACTTCTCATATGCTCATTTGTTGAAACGAATTTCATTAATGGAAACTCTTGATTGTTTAGTGATTAGATGGCTAATCTCAATGGTTCAACCCCAAATTGCCTTAAATTTTTTAATAATATATAGTAGCATCAGGAACTCCAGATCATTCAAATAAAGTACCCAAACAGCACGGGATATTCCAGAAATATTCTATTTTCATCCCCAATATTGAAATATATTTGATCCCAGGGACATTGCGAACCATAATAGAATATTCCAAGAATATTCGAAAATGGTTTCCATGGGAATATCCCATTGAGAATATTCCAGGAATATTCTATTATGATCGCATGAGAATATCCCCATTGCGAACATTTGAGAATATTCCAGGAATATTATTAAAATGTTCACATGAAAATATACCCGTTAAGAATATTTGAGAATATTCTAGGAATTTTCTTTTATGGTTCACACGGGAATATCCCCATTGCGAATATTTGACAATATTCTAGGAATATTCTATTATGGTTCGTATGAGAATATCCCCATTGGGAGAATATATCCCTATATTTGAGAAAATTCCAGGAATATTCTATTTTCATCCCCAATATTCATATTTGATCCCAGGGACATTGCGAACCATAATAGAATATTCCAAGAATATTCGAAAATGGTTTCCATGGGAATATCCCATTCAGAATATTCTAGGAATATTCTATTATGATCGCATGAGAATATCCTCATTGCGAACATTTGAGAATAT
This sequence comes from Pyrrhosoma nymphula, assembly GCA_963573305.1. NCBI lineage: Eukaryota > Metazoa > Arthropoda > Insecta > Odonata > Coenagrionidae > Pyrrhosoma > Pyrrhosoma nymphula. The sequence goes on along the minus strand of OY754332.1, from coordinate 93,402,588 downwards.
TCCAGGAATATTCTAAATATGTTCTCATGAGAATATCCCCATTGCGAATTATTGAGAATATTCCAAGAATATTCTACAATGGTTCACATGAGAATATCCCCATTGCAAATATTTGAGAATATTTTAGGAATATACTAAAAATATTCGCATGAGAATACCTCCATTGCAATTATTTGAGAATATTTTAGGAAATTCTGAGGATATGCTAGGAATATTATAAGAATATCCCAGCAATATTCTGAGATTGTGCCAGGAATAATCTCACTAGAATATTCTGAGTATATTCCGCAGGTATATTCCTCAGGCATATTCTCAGGTTATCTACAGCCCGGATATTAGGGATATCCTAGGAATATTCCCGGTATATTCTGAGAATATTGAGAATATGTAATGAATATTCTGATATTCTCATGAGAATATTCCAGAGATATGCTAAGCATATTCTTGCGATATGTGGGTATTCATGAATCACAATTCTTGATTAAAAAATCATGACTCATGAATGCACTTTGGTGATGACTGCAGTGATGAGGGTTGGGAACAAATTATCATGATAATGAAAAATTGCTACCAAACCTCATTGCTGCCAACTCCTCTTTATCAAGCCTGTGAATCATTCTTTTGTCATTAAATGACACTCCTATGATTTTCAGTGTCGTCAACATTCTGCTCCAATCCATATGGTGAATTCTTTTTCCAGGTCAATAAAGCAAATGTATTCGGTCTGGCCGGTTTCAGTTCTCATGTCTATGAGGAATCTCAATGCTAGAATGGCTTCTCTACTTCTCCTGAATACAAATTGGTCTCCAACAAAGAATTTCCTCCATCTTCTGTTCCATCCCCCACAGACACTGATAATATTCTTCTAATTCTGATAAAAATTTTCAATGCAGATGCAGTACCTACGGCTAATTCTACATTCTAAAGTTTTTGCATATCTTGGCCCCTTAATTCTCAGGGATCATTACATTCTTTATTAAGTCCATTGGCATTTGGTCAGTTGAATAAATGTAGCAGGTTAATTTGCATAGTTAATTTAGGACCCTCACTCATGTACGCTTTAGCAACTCTGAGGGAAATTGATAAGCTCCTCGCACCTTTCTCTCACCTATCTGGGGTTAGATGGCAGAAGGGACAGTTTTGACTTAATCTCGCCTAATATAGACCTTTTATTATTATTATCTGTTATATCCTTGACTGCAGCATCATTTTCTGACGCTAATACAGAGCATCTATTTTCATCTTCATGCTCCAAATTCCTGTATATCACCTTTTTATTCTATCACATAAGAGGAAAACATCTTCAAAAGCATTAATTAGCATGAAAAGAAAATTTATCATGGCATAACACCACATTGATAACACAAGTGCTGTCTGTTATTTGTTTCGCTCCTATATGTTGACTGATCTCCACTATGGAGTGTATTTAATGACCTTCAGAAATCCTGGTCTTTCAAAAAGTGAAAAAATGATCCTGTTATGTCCTCCATGTGTTCGTTTCAGCAATTTCGCCAATATTTTAGCCTGTTTCACCAGGCTTTTTAACTAGTCCCACATAATTTGCCAGATGTATAACATACTCGGTCTCCATCAATAACTCTTCCCTCCACTTCTCTTCAATCATTGTTTACAGGTCTGGTGTGCCACAAAATGTGTCCAATGAGTTACTTCCATCTTCTCAGAGTATCTTCCAACTCTTTGAAGGACTACTTCATCGGTGATTCTCTCCTCTTCTTCATAATTCTTTGACATTACCACATTTGCATTGATCCCAATCTTCTTTGATCAGCTTAGTCATCCAAGCTTCACTGCCATATAACAGCGTGCTCAAAACATAAGTTTTCATGGAGTGCTTCATTACCTCCTAGCTTGTGCACTGCTGGCTGTTAATAGACTCTCTTGGTGGAACAGGGGCGGCTCCTGAGGTTCGGGGTGGGGGGCACCAGTGGCTCTTGGGGTATGGAATACCCCCTGCGGTCGCTGCGGGTGAATGGAAGGCATCTGTGTGCATTAATATAATTCCGATTACCCCGCACGCAATTTGCCTTTCGATTTAACTACGCATTTGGCAATTCAAGCTTTCCGAGGTAAAGGTTTTTTTGCTTCAACCCCTCCAACCGTTCTCACTACCCTCCACTTGGCTTACTCCCCTCCGTAACGTGGCCACCACCTTTTGCAACAGCTATGTGACCTATTAAACCAACCAGTGAAGTAACTATCACTATTGTCCTCTCAAATTGTTTCTTGAGCCTCCCCGGCGTATCAGTCGCACGAATTCCCTTGGAATGTTTCACCAGTGCAACCTTAACTCGATACGAATTTGTGCCTCTGCCTCCTCCTTGCTTCCTATTCGTCCTCCCTCCTTTCCTTAATCCTCTCGTCAATCCTCAGAGCGTTGCCTAACATGTTCCTTCCTAATAAACTTGTGACGATGGCAGTAGTCTGTGAAGACCGTATACTTCCTTAGAAAACACATTTCTTAGGTGCCCCATTAAATGGTGACTCTGCTGCCCCAGGTTGTTTTTCTAGCATAGAGAATGGGTTCAGGAAATTGAAGACTATTGCGTCAATATGGCGACGAGGCAAACCACTATTTTCTGAGATGTAGCCGTGTGCATGGTGTATTCTGTACCTACACAAGGCTAAAAATGTTCGGATTTCCTATCAATTTTTATATATTAATACTACCACAGGATAATTCCTTCTCTCCTAAGAAATAATATTGCAGTCACCTTAACTCATTGTCTGCTACATTAAATATTTTTGGAAGATAATGGAGAAAGTAATCCTACACCAATTGTTTAAGCCTACTCGCAATGCTGTATACATTTTGCCAATGTAGGTAACTAAGTCAAATAGGTTGCAAGAATGTCTGTATGTTAATGGAGTTTGTTCTATTACTGTGTTACTTTTATGAACATGAAATCCTGCCTGGCATGTGAAATTTAAGGAGCCGAATTTATCATTTCGCCTAAAGAATGCGTGGCATGGGTGGCATCCTTGTCTTTAATTATCAACTACCTTCATGACTGATGGTGTGTGATTTTCCTTATTATTCCAGTCAATAAGGTAATTTAAAACCCATGGTTGATAAAAATCATGATACCATTATTTGGACTTTGAAGTTACTCGCAATACATTTAATTAAAAATAATTTAAAAACGAACGAAAATAATTGGAATCGAGACGAAAAAAACTTCCACCCCTGGGAATCAAACCTGAGATTTTCACTGTATGGGACGAGGACTCAAACCACTACGCTGTAGTGCACCGATAAATTATGAGTATTCTTCTCAGTTTACATTCGGGATGCTAAAAATAGGGAATGAAAAATAATTTACTACAGCAAAACTAGAGCTCATTAACCCTTTCAACCCTGAGGAAAAAGTTGTTGAACTTTCCTGGTGACGAAGTTCAGTTTTTGGCATATTCTAATTCAGCACGATGTGTTAATATGTACGTGACCAAAAATATAATTTTTGAAGAATATTTATAGTTTTTATAACGGTTTAAACTTTTGTTGTCCCTGAACATCCTGCGCCAACGGCAAGACCGTATTGTGCGGGTTGCATGAATTCACGGAAATTCCCCTTCATCGATTATACGTGATATAATAGAATTGCCAGAGTACTTTACTGTTAAGTACATAATTTTAAGTGGATAACTTGTTTCAAAGTTCTTCTTACACATTGCACTCATTTTAGTCACTATTGTGATAAAATATTACGCTTATGTTAATTAAAATGAAGTAGAGTTTGAATTATTTGGAAATTTTCATAATAAAATACCTCCTATGGAAGTGCAACTACCATCTTGCTGAGTAGTATTATTTATTGAAGAACTGGATTTGTAATATAAGTTAAAAAAAAAGGATTGATTGAGTCTTAATTAGGAATTACTATGGTAAGCACTTTTAATTAGCTCATTTTAATTGCAGCCATTTATTGTGTAGACAAAAGTACACAATACTTATGTATACTTCTAAAATATATAATCAGTCACAAAATTAAAATCAATAAAAATACATGTTCAGACAAACCTTTTTTTTAGCTATTTTTAGCTACACTATTTGCATACTTTCAGCATTTCATATTGCTGTGAAAGGTTAAAAAAATGGATAACGCACAGTGGCGGGTTTCCCTCACATGCCGGGCAATACGTGGTAGTGTTCTTCCTAATCCCTCGCTTTGAGCATTCTCGGAACATTCGTTGCTTCCTTTTGCGCCTTGTGTCGTCTGTTTCGTATTGTTCAGGAAGATGCCTTGACAAGCCTAGATTTCTGGAGGGTGGAATAGGGGAAGGTGCGGAAGTTGGTAGGGAAACTGAATGGGCCGGTTGTATAAGATGTTTGATGATGGAGAGGCGGTAGACATAGAGTAGGATTTTTGGATGGGATTTTATAAAGAGGAAGTAACTATTGATTAATAAGAGGTGAAATATGTGGATGCCTAATTTTTTATACCACCTCAGGGTTTTCTTTTAGATCGGGTAATATGACATAATTTGATCGAAATTGTCAATAGCCAAATCAAATGGAAAAGGTCACTTATCCAGTAATCGGAGATTACGTTCATTTGGATTGTACCCATGTGAAACAGAATCCCCAGAAACACTAGAAACTCCTCTCTAGTCAAGGATTTCCACTTGGTTATCCTTGCTTTTGCCGCTACATTTGCGCCATGTAACTTATCTACGAGTCATTCGTCTACCTAACAATTATTTCTATCATATGCTGTGTAAATAATAAGTCAAAAGGATTTCGAGGATCCTCTCCGGGGTCTGGAACGTTTAGTCCTGGGGTCAAAGTGGAGGGAATGTGGGGAATTTTCTCATATCCCCAAATTTCAGAAGAATAACAAAATTTTATTATTCTGAATTCCCAACACATGCACTAGCAAATAATTCAAAATTTTCCCTCTTCATTGAAAAAGTTTTAACCCGCAGTGACACTGAGTTCCCCAGATGAAACCGTCTTTTTATCCGAGGTAAGTGTAAGCAAAAAATAACAATGCACTTCAATTAAATTTCATAGTCCCTCTTCGAAACAAATCCTGATTGAGCTTCTGAATACAATACGTACAAATAAAAATCAACTGGTGGACAAATAAATTAAGTTTATCACAAAATATATTTGCGTGTGGCACCCAACTTGTAGACAAGGAAGCATTGGACAAAGAAAAAACCTGACGCTCTTAAAATTTTCTGTCTTGAAGGATTCCGAAAGAAAATACGTACACAAGAAACCAACGGTGAACAAAGAAATGAGTTGGTAGCCTCCGAGCAGGAGCACTGACGAACATTCATGAATAGAATCTTTGGTCTCGAGGGCAACATGGCGATAATTACTTCTCCCTCCTTGGTTAAAAAAGGATCCCGAAATGTTGAATAGAAAACACCCGACAATATTCCATTCCCCTATCTTGAAAATATACACACAAACAGAAACAATGGAATCAGATTCACCTCCAAACACTTACGCGCACTCTTGGATGGGAGAACAGCGAAGGACAATATAAACTGCGAAGGTAACTAGCCGATGACTCTTTCTCCCTCCAGGGTTTCCCACTGGGTCATAAAACCGTTTCTAGGGACATGGTACCGACCGCAGTGAAATTAAAGTTCTGAGGAAAATGTCTCTTCGGAAGAAAAAATATGGTCACTTTTCCATCTATACCTTAACATGAAAATATGTATGAACATCAAAGAGACTGCATACTCTTGTTTGTAAAAATTGAGGAATGACTCGCCACTAGATTAGGAGACTACGCTGAAATAGCACCTTACAATGAAAATGACGAAGGAAATATAATATGCGGAATATGGATGGAAAATATTTAAGAGTATTTAACAGTTATATCCACATAAAAAATATTAACGAAAGTAGACGAGATGTTGTATCTTGGTCAAATTTTGCAAAGGATAGATGAGGAGATTATAAGACGTGCGAATTCCTGTAGGAAAATCGTTGGTAGTGTGTGGAGCATATCTAAAAATGAGTATTTTCTTGGGAAGCGGAAATCGCAATGTACGAAATTGTTCTCCTCCCGACGATATTATGCGGCAGCGAAACCTGGGTATGTGAGAATAAGCATAAGAGCAGGCTAAATTCCGTGAAAAGGGGATACCTGAGAAGTGTTTTTGACAAAAGTATGATGCATAAGGTTAGGAATGAGTGGGTGATGAAAGAATGTGGGTTCGATACTCCCTGTAATGAACATATATGTAAGGAGTGGGCTTCGTTGGTTTGGACATGTCGAGAGAATGGAAAAGATTCAAATAAGGAAACAAATGTATTATAGTAGAGTGAATCGTGTGAGAGGAAGATGTAGACCGCGAAACTCATGGGTGTACGGAAAAAAGGAATAGTTGATGTAACCGGATGTATTGCTCTCCCAACCATAGACTATTGAAATATTTCAGCCAGCCATATCTATTTATATTGTAGCCATAGCCTATTGCTAAACACCCTATTGCTGCTGCAGGAATCCACTATGGCTGTGGCAGCCATAATTCCAGCTGAGCTCTGTTGATGTGCTAGCCCCAGGTATGCATAATTTCTCAGGGGGTGGATTCTGACAATGAAGGTAACAAATCTGGATATAAATACATAACAAGGCTGGTGTGAAAATGTAGGTAGGCAAATAGGTACAACAAGTTCATAATGACCGTTTAACTTTAATCGATACCATATTGAAGTATATTAAAAGTGGTCAGCAGTTATATTTTTGACGGTTATAATTAAACACTTATGAGCAGTTTCCTGAAAAAAAGGTATAACAGATTCACTTTGTGATTTAATGCGAGGTATCGATAGATTACATGCCTATTATTCCGCAATGACTTAAAGTTTGATGAAGTCACAGTGCTCGTCGTTCTCCTGAATATAAAATATCTAGAAACAAAAGCAATCTGCAATGCTTACATTTCCATGTGGCTGGCTGCTCTTCATGCATGCCCTCCATAGGCTTGGTGCTCCACTCTCCCGCTGCAAGCAGGAGAGTGAAGTGAGCTCCAGGAGGTATTTGAGTTTAGCGGTAACGTGAGAGCCATCTCTAGGGGGAATATTTTTACTATCTGCCGCCGAGCAGTGAATAGCGCCTTTACTGGTGGACACGTTCACTACATCGACATCGAGGTTTTTAATGTATCGTCTTAAGTCCACGACTGGAAGTATCCTTCCATTCACGCATGTGCATCAATCGCCACCACCTCTGCAATGTTATGAGCGCCTTGTAGGAATTTGGTCCCTGCTCGGTGGCAGTCGAGAAGAAAAATGGGAAATCCTAAATTTTACTGCAGGGCAAACATAAGAGAGGAGTGGGTTAGGTTATTGCTACGCATGTGCATACAAAAACTCCGCCTTCAGGCAGGGAGGATAATCTAGTGCGACTCGAGAGAGGCGCTAACGGGAAACTAAGATAAAGTCGGGGAGGGAAGGGGGGGGGGGAGAATGGCGGCGTTTTAGTGACGTTGAATACACCCATCACTTTTTGGCCCGCCCGGCAACTAGGAATGACATACAAACCAACTGTACCGTGCTGAAAATAAGTTCCACTCCGCTCATTGGAAGATCTTCCGTCACGAATGAAACCGCAAGAAAATTGTAGCAATGGTGACGTAGAATCCTGGGCAAGGCGTAATTAGAAGTACATAATTACGTTTCACGTCAAATTTAGATGATCATATCTTTAATGAGTTTTGAATTTTAAGGTGACGTTAAGAAGTCATTAGTGTTTCGTCTTCTTTTGTCATTCGACGGATTGGGGCTTTAAGTTGCTAATATCATAATTGGGGACGGGTTGGGGCTTTTGCGGATGACCTCGCAAATCGTCACCAACAACAGAGAAGAGGCCAAACACGATATAGAAAAGTTATAAGAAATCGCAAAAAAATAACTGCGAATTTCATATGAAAATAACACAATACACAGAGAGATTACCAAAGGACACTCCCTATAGAAACAATCTATGGGATAAAAGCACAATTTCCTTATGTCAATTGTATCTACCTAAGAGTAAATATCCAGCCATAAGGAATTACCCTAGAGGCCAATCTAGAAAGAATCAGATAACTACCAAAAGCATGCAAGATAACATGAAATCATTACAACATGAGATCCATATTCACCATCGCAAAATTAAGCCACTATAATACAGTCGTAATTCCGGAAGCCCTATATGCAGTCAAAATAACACAAATTGGCGGACATCCTCAGAAAAATTTTCGGACCTATAAATAGAGAAGGGATCTGGATCAATATACCAGCACCAGAAGTCTAAGAATACACGGATAAGATTAGAGATACGTTTAGGAACAGAAGAATGAAATTTTACGTTAACAGAATCTCGAGGCAGATTCTCTGAATCATCAACTCACGCAGGGGAAAAGCAAAGTGGATGAAGGAAGTCAAAGAAGACTTTAGACAATTAGACATGACATAAGACTTTGTATTAAAATCTGAAAAAAATTCAGAAACACCATCGAAAAGCACGAATTTGAAACCACGACACAGAAAATGAAGACAGGATAAAAGTGGACAAAAGAGCGAAAGAAAAAACACAATGAACACATGAGAAACATTTGGGAAAGAAGAAAGAAACCAAGGTATAATCATAGAGAAATTCAAGTTCAAACGCTCTCTATAATAGGGAATGAATGTAAATAATAATTATCAGCATTCATTAGTAGACATGAATCCAAAGATAGTTTTACTGGATTGCTGCACTTCATCCTTCTAACACGTAACCTCTTTAATCCATCATTAGGCGTCAATTTCATAAAACTCATGATTTACCTGATATAATCCACTCGTTTTTTTAACAGAAATTGTTTATGAAAAACAAGGAGATGCTGAGGGACGTGATAGATGGGAGGATTATAGGTAAGCAAGGTAAGGGAAGAAAGGGAAAAGGCTTCATGGATGAGACGATGAAAGGTAGGACGTATACCGAGTGAGGAATGAAATTGGGTAGAGAGAGATGAACCTCCAGTGGAAAACTATTAGTATACAAACATCATACACCTACCTCTAGTAATAATAATATTGAATTGCAATTTAACTTCACCAAGTAATTTATTGTACTTATCCTTATTTTATCCTGATGAAAATAGACCTTTTTCATGCGTATGGAGCTAAATGATGCTGTTTGCACTTAGCTGTCAATTTGTTTAAGATATCTCAAAAAATTCATACTACTAGGTGTCAGGAGTGACGCTTTCGGAAACCTAAAAATCTCTCTTTCACAATTCCCCTCCTTCGACCTGCTATGCTTAAATATTTCTATTGAGATTAGCCCTTTAAGACATTTTAAGAAAATTATAAAATTCTTGGTATTAATCAAAAAACACACCACTTCAAATCCCTCAAGTATTGAAGCAATATTTGAATATCGTCTGGGAAGAAATATTGTAAGAATCAAATGCATCGCGAGCGTTAGGAGTTCTGGAAGTCTAAGTTGTGAAGACTGTGAGCAGTGTCTATTGTTTGATAAGTATAGAATGCAGGGTAAAATGTTTTAAGAGATCTAAGTATCCTCATCCCCATCTGCAAAAGTTAATTGCAAGTAGTTTTTTTGCTCATATCGAGTGTATCAGATAATTTATTTCAAGGCATTAAAAATTGAGGTATAGTATTATTGCCGTTGAAATTCAATGCTCCGATGAATAGGTTCATTCTGGAATTTGATGGTTTTAATTCACGCTGTCACTTCATGAGTTTTTAACTCCTGTATGCCTTTTATCTAACAATGAATTTGGGGCTTAGATCGTATCCTGTGCGTTAGATGACCTAGTATGTATATGTCTAGGACGGGTTGCATAAGAACAATCGAGGCCTAGCCAGCCGAAACCAGCGGAAAGGCCTATGGTATAGATTTAAGGGATGTCTACTTTTTTCTTAGATTTTCGCAGTTCATTTTAATGTTGGTAAGTTTCTTTTGAAGTTTGTTTGCATACTTTGGTTGTTGATGTAGAAAGCTTGACGAAGCCGGACGAATAGCACGGCGAAACCGTTGCTAAAAAGTATAATTATATTGCAGAAATCCAAAATAAACTTACCAAAATTAAGGGATGTCTATTTGTTGAATAATTACAATTTCCAGCAAGTAACACAGATATTTACCCGAATCCTCTATTCTAAAAACTTAAAAGAGTAACTATACAGGCTACCAAGTAGATGCATTAATATGAACATTTTAAAGCCTAACTTTTTGCGATACGTGAGTGATGAGCAGTGACAGATTAAGAGGAGGTGCGAGGTGACGGCTGCCTCCCCGTAATTCCTGGAACAATAGGAAAAATGGTTATCATAAGTTATTCCATACCCCGGGAAAGTAGCAATCCGCACTCCCCCTCCAAAAAACACAACAACTTCAATCCACCACTGAGAGTTTGAAAATATTCAGCATGTAAAATTTAGAGCTTATGAATTGATATAATGTATTCATGTATCAGTCTTATGAATTGATATAATGTATTGAAAAAAAATTTAATGAGTAATTTATGTCGATGTTGGCGAATTTTTAATGAGACAAATGGCATATCTTGCACATATTGTACATATTTGGGTAACCAACTTTTAATCCTGTGTAAAAAAAATTTCAAATCCCGCACCAAGCGATTTCTTGGAGTAAACAGCTTTCAGATGACTTCCTTTGATGATGGTATTTTATGATTGCTATGATTACACCACTTAGTAACAGCTGGCATTGATCCTCGGTAGACCTTAGGTAAGGAGGTATTTGTATTCTGGAACATGTAGTGAAGAGACTTAGAAAAAAGGATTTTAGAATTTTGCTTTATCTAAGTCAATGTTTGCTCCTTCTCCTAACTCATACATTGGAGATGATACTGTTGAGATTTTGCACTTAGTCTCCCTCACATAAAACCCAAGTGTCTTTGAGTTATCCTGTAACCCTTTGCCACCTACATATTATATTTTTGGATTTCTCTATTGCTTTCCAAAATACCTTTTTTGCTGTTTTAGCTTCTTTCTTTTTGTCGCTAATTTTCCCATTTTTCTCACTGGGGAGATCTTGATGTGCATTCTTCATTTTTACTCTCCAGATTCTTAGTCACTTTATAGAGTTCGGGATGTCCACATTTTTAATCTTACTCTTTAATACCACCTAGGCACAGTAATGAACTATTCAATGCTACTATTAATAGAGCTATTTATGGCTGCACGTGTGATGCAAAGAAAAGTGTTCCATATATTGACAGAGCAAAGGTATTGGCTTACATCTTCAAATTTTATGAATGGGTGCAATTATTCCTAATTTGAGGATTCCAAATCTACCTGGTGGAATGAGTGTACACTACATATCTTACTTGGAAAAATTTTGGAGCTGCTAAAGAACTTGTCCTTTGCCTCAATAAATGCTTCAACTCTTGTTCTCACTACTCAATTATTTTTATAGATAGCATATGATATTGGGAAGATTTGATTGTCTGCATTTTCATTCAATTGCTAGCTTAGTTTCTATCAGTATATCAGCATATATACTTAAAAGAAGATAGAGAATTAGGGACTTTATTTTTTATGCCAGGGCAGTGAACAGCTACTAAAAAAATGGATTACTTAGGATATGATAAACAGGACCTCTCTTTGGTGCATTTTGCTCATCATATAATCACGTATGTTGTACCTCCAATGCGGTTTCTACTTTTTGCAGAGCTATTCTGACTCTGGAAAAGACAATTTGCTGCCATTATTTACAAATACCCCTTTGTTTAATAAGATATCTAGTATATGACCTACTTAGATTGGAATAATAGTTACCTATGTCATTATAGTAAAAAATAAATTCAGTGTGTCAGCGATTTCTGAACGTGCAAGGAGCAAACCCGGTCATAAAATTAATTTTGACGATTACCAGTATGTATTACTTCCAAAGATTGATAAGGGAATACATTGAGATTGCTAACTCACTCAGTCAGTGATTCAACCCAAAGGTTGGTTTGGATAATTGAGGGTAGAGTTCATCCCGGACCCTGGGCCACCTTGTACTCAGAGGTTTTTTTTTGTTCAGGGGTGTTCAAAGGCTTCACCCGGATTTTAACCCAGGACCCTTTGATCAGTAGCCAAGAACAACCCACTAGGCCACCATGCTCCCACAAGATTGCTAAAGCAAAAAAGAAATTCAATAAAGAAGATGGCTACCTCCTAACAGGCCCATGGGGGATGATTTGGGAGGATTTGGGAGGATGATGAGAGCCAATCCAAAACACACGGAAGGGAATAGAAGGCCTATATTAATGCATCCAAAATGCAGTCCCAGCACTTCAAACTGAAGATGCCCATTGGAATACGGATGAAACTGTTCCCTGATAAAACAACTAATGAGGTGAAAACCCAAGAATGGAGAACATTCGCTACAACAAAACCAGGGATGGATAATTAAGAAAGGTTTTTGTATGAGTAGCTCATTTTGGCTAATTTTTGGACAGTTGGGATATTGGACCTTTATAGTACAGATTAAAATTCCTGCTGTGGGCACTGCCAACTAGGTTTAATTTTGAACACTCAGCAGACACTCTATGGGCTTAAATACCACATCCAGCGTGCATTATAAATTATAATGCATGCACAGCCATAGGACCCCACATTCCAGTGTTCATTTAAATGCATGCTGATCCTTTAAAGGTTAAACAGCTTTCCTAAATGGTTTATTAGAAGAAGTGTATTCATCTCAACCTCAGGGTATGGAAATTCCATGGAAAGAAGAGAAGGTGTGACTCTGAACCATGCATATCAAAGGAGTCAGCCAGGACATTCATCCAAATTACTACAACATATATTGGTTGATTATATATTTGTAATTGGAAATGATAGTACCTACTTAGTGTTACAAATGTTAAAAATTAATTGTATGAGTCAGTTTATATCATTTAAAAATATTCTGTGTATGAAATTAACTAATGCAAATGACAGTATTTTAGGTATCAAAGTAGATACATATACTGATTATGTTTAAACCAAATTTAAAATGTCTGAATTCAAACCAGTTGAGACCCTAGTGGTATAGGAACTTAACCAACAAAGGAAATTTCCTGTTCATTGCTACGGTGAATGTTTAATGAATACTGCTGTTTGTATCAGATCAGACGTTGCACATGCTGCCAGCATTTTATCTGGGTACATATAATTTGTACTTGCTGTTACATTGAAAATGTAAAAAAGTAAAACAAGCATTGTTTTAATGAAGGCTTCTGTGGAGTTTTTTTAATGAAGAGAATGGTTTTCTGGGTCTCCATCTGCGTTTATCCATTTTATAAATGAAAAAGTTCCACCAAGTAACGCCTGAAACTACTATGCGTTTATCCATTTTTGATGGACCATCAAAAATAGATAAATGCCGATGGAGACGCGAAAAACCATTCTCCCCAAGCATTGTTTTATTCTGGTGGGACTCATAATCACTCTGGCATGTATAAAAGGGGTAAAAAATCAATACCTACTGAATTTGTGTGGTTATGTGGATGCATAGGGTTAGATTTGAGGAGTACCCTAATATATTGTAGTGGTACTATAAAGCTGATTAAAACTTGAACAGTTCAACATTTAATTCAGAACACACAAGCTTAGGTGATGCTGAGAGCTGAAATTAAGACTACACATGTCTTAATTTCAGCTTGGCAATCCCAGATAAAATCTCACACATGATTTGTTTTTGTAATGCTCTCTCACTTGTGCCTTCATTAGTCATGTAACGGAGGCCCTAGAAACTACAGACAAGGGAAAAGCAGAGTGGGGAATGTTATCACATCAACCCCTTGGCAGATATTGCTCAAATAAGTACGAGTGATAAGACTTTCAACATTGCCATTATTTAAAAGAAAGAATGTAAATGAACAATAACAGGAAATTGAGTAAAATCACAGTAGCAATATTTTTCAATTCAAGAAGACTTTCATTGAACATTGATTGAATTCACTCTTGCCATAAAAGGTAACATATTATCAGGGGAAATGAACAAGAGGGATTACATCATAACAAGGACTGGCAGATAGCCATTGAGACAAGAGTCAAAACACTTGGTCTCATCAGAAAAAAGTTGGTAATTAGGGTAGATACATGTAGACAAAAAATACAGATATTATATGAACAATATTTTGCAAGCTATAGGTATCTGACAATGTATAAAAGAAAGCACTTAGAAAAAGTTAACACATTCAATGCCGGTCGGGAATTTAAGGGAGACGCTAGAAACGGAACCCATTTTTTAAATGGCCTAAAGTTAAAGGACCACGTCTATTGACGTGGTCCCGCCATTCAGCATAGACGGGACCACGTCAATAGACGTGCTCCATGCTGAATGTGTTTTTTAACCCCTGTTATAAATAAAAAATCTGTTACAAAAATATCACAAAGGAAGCTATAGTGCTATGAACAGGTTAGCATCACTATGGCTAGTTATAATGAAATTCCACCAACCCATTGGCTGCAGAGGAGTTGTCCTTAAATGATTACTACCAGTGAGTTTCACCAGCAAATGGAAAAGGTTACCTTAGAATCACCAACCCTAATCCAAAGTGGCATCACAAAATGGGAAGTCCACTCATGAAAAAAAACTCTGGCAGTGGTTTCAGGAGTCTGATGACTAAAATAGAATGAATTATCAAAGGAATAGTAAAGTATAGCTCTTTCAAAAGTTCCTGACGCTGTGAAGTGGACGATTTTGGACATGGGCTGCAGTACTTTCAAAATCCTATGAAATGGTGGAGGAAGGTTGTTAGTAAATAGGGTCAATCAGAAAACCTTTTTAATTGCTGCCAACACACTGAGAAGTGGGATGACTCACCACTACCCGCTGTCCCGTTTCCAGTCATCTCTAAATGAGATCTTAAGATAGGGTCCCTGGTAAAGTCATGGCGATGGGTGATTTTATGCACTTGCCTATTAGCCTTGCGGGGATGTGCTTCATGCCTTTTTCTTGAAGTAGTTTCTTTCCCCTGCCTCACTCTCTCTTGTTGCCTCCATCTCTTCCCCTCTGTCCTTTCCCTTCACCCCCTCCACTTCTAACTCCCCTCCTTGCCTCTCAGGAGTATTCCCAGAACAAGATTTGCCAACTCCTGATCATTGCACAGTAAATCAATGAAATTTTAGATTACCTAATAGCAAATAGTTTCAAAAAATATTTTTGGAGTTTATTTGATTCAAGCATTCATCATCATATGTAAATACATAATAGTTTCAAAAACAATTTTCATCATCTAAAGCATATTTAGTTTGAAGACGACATGGGTATCCTAGTTTATATTCAAAGTGGTCCTAAGCCAGCTCTTCAGAACCCAATTTGACCTTCCCAGCTAAGCAATAAATCAATTATGTATAGATATATATATATAGTTGCGTGAATTTAAAAATGAAATTCAAATATGGTCTCTTCTATGACTCCGGAAATATCTCGCTCAAACTAACATATTGTGATAAAGGCACTGATGCAAAATATAGTTAAAGCAAAAAAGAGTGGAATGTTAGGCTCGTGCACCCTACTGTGCCAAATTACAGTGACCCAGAGGGAACTCAAAGACAACAATTAGGAAATAAAACAGAGGAAACAACATGACAGCAAATGATTATCAATGAAAAAGTACTTTCAGTTGATTTATCATGAAGGTGTATTTGAAAGTTTGGACAGCACAATTATGAATATGAATTAACACTTAGTACATATCAGAATTTAATCACATTGTAACATCAAGCAAGCATTGAATTATGAGAATATTTGAGAAATAATCGTTCATTCAATAAAATAATTAATAATGTCTGTATCTAATGGTCATACTGATTGTGAATGGAAATACATGTCTTTTTTAATACAAAACCAGGTACATAAATCCATCAGTTATGTTGCTGAGTCAACGGAATGCATTTGATGTCATCTTTCACTGAGGACACCTGTGGACATAAATACATACAAACTAATTATTGTCTCATGGCTTAGTTTATGGAACAGAAGTCAGTATGAGTATGCAGTGATTATCCTCATGTGTACAGTATTATGATTTCCAAAATCTCATGTATATTCATAATAAATACAAAGTAGTAGATAGATAGTAGACAAATTCGGTGAGGTGATAGTGGATCAAGAAAGGTTCAAGAAAACCTATATTGCCCATCAGTAATTTCTGCTTAGATAATGATTATAATCATCAAAATATTGAAAACCTTCCCAAGAGAAAGAACAAGGAAGCTGTACGGACAAGGAAATGTTTGGGAAAATAGTAAAAATTTTAAGAAATAGAGAAAGAGGAGAAGGAATTAAAAAATCCAGATGCTAAGGAATTAAACAATGCAAAATGATCACAAAATTAATTAAAGTTTTAGAAGTAAATAGAAGCCAACTTTAATTCATATTAAATGTGGTATTTTTTATATCATTGGTATGGACATCATACATAAACTTGGACAATCTTGTAGAGTATAATGTAAGACTTAGGAGTACCTAGTTCTGATGTATCCTCACTTTTATGGAACCCAAACATGCAGCATAATGATTCACATAACATTTTTAATAATATTTTCTAAACAGTTCCTATGTCAATCCTCCGCTCAACAGGAAACCAGAATCCAATAGAAGACTCAAACTAAATTAAATGGTGTTCCTAGCATGCATTTCTTAGTTTTAAGCTTGTTTCATTACATACTTACATAGCTTTCATTTGAATTATCTGAGTGCATAGCCTGCTGGGGTTTTAGAGACAAACCACCTGAGGGAGGCACTTATACGCATTATTATTGAGCACAATTTTTCTGAGTTCTTGCTTAGCAGGATACTTTCTCTTCATCTTACGTAGCCTTCCTCCCTTTTGGCGTTTTCCTTGAAACTAAATGAACAGCAACATTTTAGATAAATTTGTTTTCTTAATTTGAATATTTCTAACATGTCAGCATATCCAGTTTTCTTGTATGATACTCTAAGAAAAAATGCAAAAAGCATGCTATCTATCAATAAAATTTAATAATTGAATATCCTTAGTCACGAAATGCTGAAGAGGGCCACTTTGTGGCTGAAATGCACTTAAATATTTATATTCACCCTTTGCCTTTCTCCTTTTAACCTTTCTTTACCCTTTAGACTTGTGACATCAGCCATCCATTTGGTGTTTTTGTGTGTTTAGTGTTTGTGGTTTTTACTCCATGAAATCAATAATGAAGATTAATAACCTCGTGAACCACTTTGTGAAGTTGTGTGTGCTTGGTATAAGTTAATCACTGGCATGGGTTTAATTTCCCCCAAAACCTCTTACTTGTGTGGGTCTGGTGCGGGTTTATCTTGAATGAGAGTTTAACTTCTAATCAAAAAAATACTAGCCAGTTGAGTGATTGATTACCACCTCGGTTTTGAGTGGTGTGTCACATTGTTGAGTTGATTCCTGACATGGGTTAATCCTCCATAAATCTCTCAATGGCTCCCTCCTATTTTAACCCATTCTACCAGAAAGGTAGTTGTTTATGGCTAATGATAATTGTTTATGGTTTATGATAATAGTTTATGGCCTCAACTATTAAAGCCAGCCATAAATGCTCATTACATGCTACCGATTTCTTTATTATCCTAGTCAAATACAGGAAAAAAAATATATATATATATTTTTTTTTCCTGTATTTGACTGTGGCAACATTTATCTAGATTATCACATGTTTGATGCATATATATATATATATATATAGAGCTGACGAAGGACCAACTGGTTCGAAACGTTCCCGTAAGAACGAATTCCTTATCTTTTTTTCTCTTTCTCCTACCTCCTGTGTGTTTGAATTTATATATTTGTGGCCAATTGGCAAAAACTTCAAAAGAATATAAATATTAAAAATTTATATATATATTTATTTATTTATTTATTTATTTATTTATTTATTTAGTTAATCACTGGCATGGGTTTTAGATACAAGCCAATTCTAATGTACGTAATTGAAGGGGAGAGGCAGAGGGAGGGAGGGAAGACAATATGCCTGCTCGGAAACATTTGTCAAAACTGACATTGTGGGAGGAAGCATGGATCGGGACGGGGAAGGAGGCATTGGGCGAGGACGGCTTACAACTGGCTCGGTGGCCGGTCAATCTAACACTTAAGGCGTTAGTGGTGAGACCAATGTAATAGGAATCGCTAAGGTTGCAAAGGAGGATGTACACAATGTTGTGGGAAGTGCATGACCGAGAGGGGACGGAAGGAAGTGGGTGGGAGAGGAATTTAGCGGGGAGGGGGTCAGTAATAAGAATAGGGCACGTTTTGCATCTCGCGCGATGGCAGGGGTTGGGTGGGGTTTTAGAGCTAATATAGGGTTTAGTCAGCGGTTTGGTGGTTTTTAGGATGCTGGAGAGGTTAGGGGGACGCCTGAAGGTGAGAGAGGGACATTTGGGGAATGTGTTTTTGGTGGTGAGATTATCAGAGAGGAGTGGGAAAAGGTTTTTAATGATTTTTTTGAGGGCATGGACGCCTGGGAAGTAGGTGGTACAGAGGGAGAGGTTGTAATTCTCCTTATTTTGGGTTGGTTTAGGAGGAAAGGGTTTTTTGAGAATTCGTTTATTGAGAAGAGACTCAGGATATCCTCGTCGGAGAAGGGATATATATATATATATATATATATATATAATATCTTCTGAGAAACCGCACTCGGCGAATAAAAACACAAATATAAATATACTTTTAAAACACAGGCACACGAAAATTAGAAGGACACTCACAGAATAATTTGCGGACGTTTCGACGGTCAAGCCGCCATCGTCAACGACAAGAGACTAACTAGTAGTCTGTTACCTCGGGTGGGGGGGGGGAAGCGGAACAGGAGAAGGGAAGGGGACTGGTGGGGAGCGGGAGCAAGGGGTTGCTATTGGTCAGTGGGCCAAGTTAAGCCCGGGCGATTCAAATGCTCTTAAGCCTCAGATGAAAGCCATCTCGCGAGTCCTCAGTTCAATATTAGTTGCTGATTCGGGGAGGGCTTCTAATATAGAGAGAGAGAAACATTTATTGAAGGTCTTACGATGGGAAGCGGTATGTTAAGGAATGGGATCAATGAAGGGAGGACATGTGGTGGAGTGGCGGTGCCCATTCATTCGTATTGAAAGCGGGGTAGTACATTCGCCAACATAAAATGCCGGGCAGAAATTGCACGAGAGACGGTAAACGATATTTGTGGAAGTACAGTTGGCTGCTGAGGAAGATTTATTGGAAGAGGGCGTAGCAGAAGAGCGTAGGAGGGAGCAACATTTGCACCGAGGACGGTTGCAAGTTGTGGAGAGTGGTGGAGAGGGGGCGGTCGGTTGAAGGGAGGGTTTAGTAGATTTTAAGATATCTCGCAGGTTTGCGGGACGCTTAAAAAATACTATGGGACATGAAGGTAATAGGAGGGCAGTGGAATTATTATTCTTTAAAATTGGGTATAGATCGCGGAGGATGTTTCTGATTTTATGGGAGCCAGGGAAGAATGTGGTGATGAGGCTGAGTCTGTCAGGATGGTGGGTTTTGGCCCGAGGGGTGTAATTGGCAGAGGGGGGCAGGATTTGATTGGTAAGAAGCTTTTTGGGGTACTCGCGTTCTCTGAGGGAGTGATATAGGTTATCGGTGTATTGTTGAAGGGAGTGGGCGTCGTTATAAATTCTGTGGCCGCGGACAGAGAGGGAATATGGAATGGAGCGTTTGGTATGTGGTGGATGGCAGCTATTAAAATGAAGGTAAAGGTTATGGTTAGTGGGTTTTTTATGGACGGAGGTGATGAATTTGTTGTTTTTTAGTAGGATATTAACATCCAGAAATGTGATGGAAGAGTCAGAGACGGAAGAGGTGAAAGAAACCGAAAAGGAAGAGTTTAGCACAGAAATGAAGGAAGATAGAGATTCACGGCCATGAGGCCAAAGAACAAAGATATCATCAATATAGCGGGCCCAGAAGAGAGGTTTGAGGGGTTGGTTTTTGAGGAAAGCCTTGAGGTTGGGGGAGGATAGGAAAGTAAATCAGTGGACACTCACTGGCAGATGATCCATGACGACACCGGTGTCCACTGCTTAGGGGTAGCTTTCGGGCTAAGGACCCTTCTTTAGCTGGAGGAGATTCACTACTAAGGAGTGTCACACTGGAGTTAGGAGTTTAGGGTATGTCTTGGTACGGGGTTGGTTGTTGGGGAAAGGGGATTGGTTGGAAGGAAGTGCAGGGGGGGTGGAATGGAAGAAGAGGGAGCTAGCGTAGATTGAGTCCGGGAGGGCAGGTTGACTTTAAAATGGAAATATAAGAGAGCTCCCAGTGGTGGAGCTCTATTATGGGTGTATCGGGTGGGAGGGCGTGGATTATTTTAATATGAAAGCAGTTGTTGAAGGAGAGGTTATACGAGTTAGCGTGCTCCGCTACAGGCAACTGCAACTGTTGCATCACGCTGCTCCTGTGATTGTTTACCCGCATATTTAAAGGTGTGCTGGTGAGGCCAACGTAGAAAGCCTGGCAGTGCTTGCAGGTTATAAGATATATAACATTACTCAAGGAGCAGTTTCCCCGAGTAAGTATTTCATATGTGACATTCGTCACCGGAGTAGTGAAGAAACGGGAAGAGGTGTTGATTGGACAAGTGAGGCAACGGGGTTTGTTGCAAGGGTGAGAGCCAATAGGGGAGAGATTGGTAACACTACTTGCAAGTGAAGTTTGACGGATCTCACGGATCCAGAGACTATTTTGTAGATTGGGAGGGCGACGAAAGGAGAGCAAGGGAGGTCTTTGAATAAGGGAGGAAGTTGAGGGGGAAAAGGCGAGAATGGAGTGTGCTGATTTCAGAAGGCTTTTCAGTGAATCATCAAGACCTTGATGAAAGGTGGTCTTAAAGATAATAGAATCATCTATTGATATATTGTCTTCAGGATGTGGTACGAAGCGCGGTCTCGGAGAGGGTTCGGTCGCCTTAATGAGTTGTTCTCTCACCAAAGAGGGTGGATAGCCACGACTCACGAAAGCTTTTTCCAGGTCTTCCAAGTATCGAAATAAGTAAGAATTTTCAGAACAGATTCGGCGACCTCGACGTGCCAAAGAGAATGGGAGAGAGCGTTTGCAGTGTTCGGGATGACAGCTGTCCCAATGCAAATACTGCTGAAGGTTGGTGGGTTTTTTATGGACGGATGTGCTGAGTTTTCTATTTTGCAAATGAATATCTACATCGAGGAAAGTGATTGAAGAAGTGGAAGAGCGGTGAGTGAAAGAAAGAGTTGGATGGGAGTGAATCCTTTGAATAAAATCTTCAAGGGCTGAGCTTCCATGGGTCCAAATGATGAAAATATCATCAATATAACGGAGCCAAATGAGGGGCTTGTGGGGGGAAGAAGATAAAAGATTTTTCTCCCATCGCCCGAGGAAGCTGGAGGCGTAAGAGGGGGCCATTCTCGTGCCCATAGCCGTGCCCCTTACTTGGAGAAAATGACGCCCTCCGAAAACAAAGCTGTTTTTGGTGAGAACCATCCTCATGAGTTTCAGAAGAAATCCGGTGGAGGGGCGTGAGCCATTGGGTCTACTGTTGAGAAGTTCCTTTGCAGCTGCCAGACCTTCATTATGGGGTATATTAGTGTAAAGGGAGCATGCGTCAACAGTGAGGAGAATAGTATCAGGTGGAATTGGAGAGGGGAGGGATTTTAGACGATTCAAAAAATGCTGTGTGTCTTGAACGAAAGACGGGAGGCGCCGGACAAATGGTTGGAGGTGGAAATCTACGAGAGCAGAAATTCTCTCAGAGGGCGAATCATAACTGGAGACTATGGGGCGGCCGGGAGCACCAGTTTTATGTATTTTAGGGAGTAAGTAGAAGGTGGGGGTTCGGGGATTACGGGGAATTAAGAGGGCGAGCTCTCTTTTAGAGAGGCCCTCCTTGGGGCCCTCAGACCGTAGCAGCTTAGAAATGGAGGTGATATGCTTAGCGGTACGGTCGGAAGTAAGGGGTTTATAAAAGGTGTCACTGAGTTGCCGATTGGCTTCCTCCTCGTATCTCTGGCGGTCCATGACTACCGTGGTAGAACCTTTGTCAGCGGGAAGAATTATAATTTTCTCATTTCGCCTTAATGAGAGAAGGGCATGTAACTCGTCCCGCGAAATGTTCTAAGAGGATGGCAGGGAATCCACGAAATCTTGGGAAGATAGTTGGGAGGAAATATGATTGAGGTAGAGTTCAAGTGGATGGTTGGCAGGGAGGGCGGGTGGACAGTAACTGGAGGGTTCTTTAAATTTAGAGAGAGGATTTTGCGGTGGTAGGATATCGTCCTCCGTAGAATTGAGGGGAGAGTCTGTACCATGAGAGAAGTGGAGTTTTAGTCGAATATTCCGCGCAAAGGAGTGAAAATCAGAGAAAAGGCGAAAGTGGTCGAGTTTAGGGGTGACACAGAAGGATAGTCCCTTGGCAAGAAGTGACGACTCTGAGGGGGAAAGAGTGTGGGAGGACAAATTGACCAAGGGTTCCTTTGAGGGCTTCTCTCCGGGCTTGGACATCTGGTAACAACATGGGCGGGCAGCGCGACGTTTTTGAGGCCGTTGACTCTCAAACCGTTGGGGGGGAGGGGTGGGGAAACCCATTAGGTCTGCCAGGCAGGGTCTTTCTGCGAAGAGCGGAGCATCCGAGCTAAAGACTGCACCCAGGGAGAACGGGAGTGGGAGACCTAACCTTAAATGCTGGACGCACAGATTGGAGAGCTTCTTTTTAAGAGCTAGTTGATGCTTTCGTTTTTGTGAAGAAGCACGGGAAAAATAAATCTTGGTATCAATTCCTTTCGAGTAAAACGCCTGCTTTAGATGATTTACTATTCGGGAATGAAAATGCGCCAGTGTGCGGTACTGAGAGAGGACTGCACGAGTAAAAGAAATAGAAAAACTATATTGTAGAACTGCAAGCGAATGGCGGCAGTCGGGGTTCAAACCTGAGAGCGGTAAATGAACCGTTAGGCCGTTGGGGGGAATACCAAGGCTAAGGAAAGAGGTGAGGAATTCAATGTGGCATGAAAGGGAAGTCAGCTTACTGAGGTGGTATTTCAACTGATAAGTTGGCTCCATTGTGACAAAAGAAACAAGGTGGGAATATAAAGATGATAAAGAATATTTAGAAGGTGTTCTAAACGAGATGACAAAGAATAAGATAGAAATGAGTAGTGATTGGAGAAAAGGAAAAAATTGTATATAAATATAAAAAGAAAGGAAATAAATATAAAAGTATATGCTAGCAACAAGGCGTTGAGGTTGGGGGAGGATAGGAAAGTAAATCAGTGGACACTCACTGGCAGATGATCCATGACGACACCGGTGTCCACTGCTTAGGGGTAGCTTTCGGGCTAAGGACCCTTCTTCAGCTGGAGGAGATTCACTACTAAGGAGTGTCACACTGGAGTTAGGAGTTTAGGCACGGCCGTCTTTATAGAAGGCCGGAGTCCTCGGGGTGGCAACGTCGCCTCTAATGACGATAGACGGCCGGGTCGGCCGTCTCTTTTACCCGAAAATATGCATGGGAAGATAATGAGAGCGCCCTAGGCGCTATAATTATCGTCCAATGTGCATTTAAAAAGAAGGTAATAAGACGCCTTAGGCGCTCTTATTATCTACCAATGTTCACAACGCATGTTTTAAACATTTAAATTAATTATTCAGATTCATAATAAAGTTTTTCCTCGCAACTTCTCACTTGATAATCTCTCTTCCAAATGGCAATTGGCATAATAGAACAAGTAAATTCATGAAAATATTATTAATCGGGACGGTAAAAAAAGTGCAATATCTAGAGGAAAAAACTTCATTCTAGGGCTGTTTGTGGATTCTTACCATAAGGTGAGGCGAGCGTAAGAAAAATATAGAAGGTAGATCTAAATTTAATAAAAGAGATTCATTGTAAATAGTAAGCATATAATTAGCATTTATTGCAATGTCATTATTTTCCTTTTTTTTTAATTGGCTGACATAGAACATATTCTGTCACATTTCTGTTTGCAATAATTGTTGATGAGAATATTGCTAAACGTACCAATTAAATTATTTACCAATTTGGAAAATGGCTTTCCACATGAGCATTCATCATTAAAAACATTGCACAAAATCAAATCTTCCTTTACCTTTTCTTCAATTAAATACATGAGAAGTTTCTTCTGATTTCTACAGCTTAAAAATTTCTCTTCGTATTCTTGGGAAATCAGTGCCCGCATAATGGCATGTGCTAAAAAACCCAAATCTACAACAACATCAGACGGCACAGTTAATCCACCCCTATTTAACTCTGTAACATATGGGTCGTCGTAAGAGGAACCCACAATCAGATCCCTGCATTGTTCACATCCAACTAATTTTTCCGTTTTGCTTGAGGCATATCCGCAAACATACAACAATACACTTGAGTCTAAATTGAAAGCGGATATTTTTTCGTCATTAAGAAGCCCAACAAAAGGAGAAACAGCTTTAGAGATTTGATTGCATTCAGTGGAGTCTGATAGAATATCGGGATCGAAATTTACTGATCCGTATTTGGCAGAATTAATTCCAATAGCTCTCATCACTCGCAGCTTTTTTTCGGACTCATATATCTGCATCGCGGAAATGTTGTAATTACCTCCTGATAATTGCCTATAATAACTAAATCTTAACTCTAAGTTGTCTGTCTGCAATTTCCCAGGCAATACGTAATCCACATTTAAATTCTTGAGTGAATACTCGATGAAAATTAAAACTACGTTAGTACTTTGGTAAAGAGCATTCCACGTATCTCTCGTCAAACATGATTTTGATTCAAGTGAATCCCATTTCTTTAACCACGCAAGAAAATCTTTTAAAAACTGTAATCTCTCATCATTTAGATCAGTGAAAGGATGGCACAAATCCTGCCTTTTCAGAGTCCCCAAGATGGGATTCTTAATATTCATTATATGCCACCATTTGGTGATTAAAGTGGTAAATTGAACAGTTCCTGACTGATCTCCGTATTTTATTTTCAGTGCCGTAGTAGTTGTTTCATTGAAGATATTGGCTACTAAATTAACATTCTGTCTCTCTAGGTTGCTGGGGTAGGCTGTTTTATGAGTCAAACTAGGTGCACTTTTTAACAGCTGGTTGATTTCTTTTTTGTATATTGCCACAATATCGGAAAATTTTGCATGAAGCATATCAACTGTGTTGAATGATGGGAATTTTAGCGTTTTGTCTTTGTCTTTTAAATTTATCCAATTATTTCTTATGCTTTTAAAAATATGCACCGCGTCATACATTAAAAACACCGGTGAATCTCCTAGTGAAAAAGAGAACTTATCGGGAGAATCTTTGCATAGCTGAGCGAACATGGTCCTATTAATCCTGTTATTGTCAGTTATGATGGCCACAATTTTCAATCCGCATTCTTTGATAAGCAGCAAGACACCTAGTGTTAAAGAGCATAATTCTTTCCCAGAAAGCTTTTTGACTGGAAAAAGAGAAATTACCTCTTTAAAATGTCCAAATGCGGAAGAGACCATGAATACCACCACTGTTCTGGCTTCTGCGGTGATATTATTCACGGCGTACCCACTGACTTTCCCACCTTTAAAAGTCAAACAAGGTTTGACATAAATTTCGTCAATCTGAAGCACAACGAACATATCTTTTCCCGTCAGTTTGGACGTACGGCATTTTAAATACCGGATGTTTTCTTCTACACTGGTCGGTGAGATTTTAAAAGAACAAGACAATTGCTGCAAATATTTAGGGTGGGGCAAAATTAACACTGAATTTGACCTAAGGGCCGCATAGCATGCCGATGACACCTGGTAAACCATAAATGCGCGGACTATCATTTCCACTGAATACACTTTTTTTGACATAAAGTTCAAGTCAAGCTGCTCAATTAAAAAAGATAGTGCGTCATAGCGCAGAGAATCACTGACAGAGAGACGTTTTACCACACATTTCAGATTATTCTTGGCGGACTCAACTAACGTAGCATTCGAAGGCATTAACTCAGTACTGTTAACATACCTGTTCAAAAGAGCCTCCAGTTGAGACCATTTTTCCAACTTATTATTGAACGGAAGAATCCATTCAAGTTCCTCTTTAGTTAGAATAAATCCATTCACACACAACACAACCACCAATTCAGCACTAATTTCTACACTTACTCTAATTTTTGGCAGTCTAAAAATCAATCACAAAGAAATATATTCTGTCACTTTGTAACTCCACTTTCCACTTATGACAATGGGGGATCCTTGACTGGTATTCCCTGCACAAGTCGGAAAATGTTTTAAATATATCTTCCTGAAGCTTGATCTCTTCTTTCCGGTTCTCTACGCAAGATATCTTGTATCTTCGAATTTCCGGATCTGTTCTCTGTGTTGGCTCGGGCAGGCTCAGGTAGGATGGCAAGGATGGAAATATTCGAGGGACAGCGCCTGGCGTCAAAATTGGTCTGCTCCGAGGATGCTGTTTCAGAGTCCCATCTTTGTCCTTGTAGGTTTCAAATCTGGAAACACAGTGATCTGGGAAGTGTTTTTCGCAAACAACACTTCTACCTGTGGGCACCCAGTTATCCCTCGGTATGCTTCTTAGCCAAGCCTTCCTCGCTTCGGCATCTCTTGGAAACCTGAATATTGATACGTAAGCATTACTTCTGCTGGATTCATAGTTGCTTTTGCAACCAGGTACGCAACATTTGTCCGGCATGTTATCTAGTACCTGCATAATGAAAAATGAAAATAATGAAAAAAGGAGTATTACCATACGAAATTAAACAAAGAAAGCTATACCAGCCATACTTGTTGAATGCTAAGAATGCACTTACTGATTTCCCTCTTTCTGGAGACTGATGCACGCTTCAAAAATTCACGGTGAAGTCATCCAAGATTTGCTAGACCCAAAATCAGGTCACTCACGTCCTTGTCTTTCCTCTCGGCTTGTTCGAGTAAAAATGATTTTCTAGGGCAGTTGTACAATCTCATACTCTAAGGGGAACAGGCTTCGAGGCCCGAAGGGTTTTATGGACTCGCGTGTAATTGGTGGAAGGAAAAGGATCTGGGTGACTCGAAGGGCTTTTTAGGGTAACCTTGGTTTTCTTTACATTGTATGGCACGAAAAGGCCAAATATTTTCTCCTTTATACTGCAGGGAGCGTTCAAGAGGAGTTTAGGATGAGCATGTAATTCAAGGGACGAGGAAGAAAGGAATAAAGCATTGTTCCTAAGTATCCTTCTCGGAAATGGTTAAAAGGGAGGGTGCAGTAAATTTAAAGCGATGGAAGTGAGGGTAAGAAATATGTCAAGGCGTGGGCAAACATTCTCGTTGCTAGTTGTAGCATTTCTCTACTGGTTGGCTGGAAATTTTTAAACTTACGATAACGTCCCCTTTACGCCCTTTTATTGCAATTTCACAATGTTAATATTGTAAATAATTACTTTGAGCAGCAAGTAATCCTTCATGATACCTTTACAAAAAGAACTGAACCACATTTAATTCGTTTCTTTCGCACCACCCTCCAATTACTTACGATTTCTTTCGCCACTAAGCAGTGAGAAATTTAAAAATCCGGCCGTCACGCTACGTTGCCAGATTTCAGCACTCCGGCCTTCTATAAAGACGGCCGTGGTTTAGGGTATGTCTTGGTACGGGGTTGGTTGTTGGGGAAAGGGGATTGGTTGGAAGGAAGTGCAGGGGGGGTGGAATGGAAGAAGAGGGAGCTAGCGTAGATTGAGTCCGGGAGGGCAGGTTGACTTTAAAATGGAAATATAAGAGAGCTCCCAGTGGCGGAGCTCTATTATGGGTGTGTCGGGTGGGAGGGCGCGGATTATTTTAATATGAAAGCAGTTGTTGAAGGAGAGGTTATGTGAGTTAGCGTGCTCCGCTACAGGCAACTGCAACTGTTGCATCACGCTGCTCCTGTGATTGTTTACCCGCATATTTAAAGGTGTCGGTGTCGTCATGGATCATCTGCCAGTGAGTGTCCACTGATTCACTTTCCTATCCTCCCCCAACCTCAACGCCTTGTTGCTAGCATATATATATATATATATATATATATATATATATATATATATATATATATACACACACACATACACAAAACGAAAATTTCGCCAATAGGCCACAATAATAAAAACACTTGACAGGAGGTGGGGGAGGGGACCTTTTCTATAGCTGAAGAAGGGCCTACATGCCCGAAACGTCCCTGTAAGTCTTCTCTCTCTTTACTTTCTTTCCCCACCCCCTGTCTAGTGTTTATATATATATATTCAATCGACGAAGTTCACACGTGGTGAAAATATACCCAATAAGGAGTCACAGGCGTGACAAGTAAAAACATAGTGACACAAACAAAAGAAACTCACACGAATGGTTGTTTAATTTTCGACAGCAATCAACTGTCTTCTTCCGAACTGGAGAGAGTACTGGATGCAGATGTGGGTAAGGAGAGAAGAAAGAAGAAAGGAGAGGAGGGGTAGGCAGGGGAGGGCAGGTTGGGCCAGGCTGGGACGAGATTGGAGGAGAAAGAGGGGAATAAAGGGAGGGGCAGGCAGGAAAGGGAATGGAGGGGGAAGAGGGGAAGGGAGTTTAGTGAAAGACATTGATACCCGGAGTTTTAAATGCTTTATACAGCCAAATAAAAGATAATTCCACCGATTTCAGTTCAAGGGGGGGTGCAGTTGGGGGGACGGAAAAAAGAACTGAAACATTGTAGCAGTGGTTGAAGGATTTTTTTGTGGAGGGAGGCGTGTATCGCAACGGGAAGAGAAGCAGATTGGGAAGGATTTTTACAATTAGCACGGTGATTATTAATACGTATATTGAGGGGAGTCAAGGATTTAACAATATAAAAAGCTGGGCAGAGTTTGCATTGCAAGTGGTAAACCACATTGCTGGTGATGCAAGAGGCGGGAGGAGGGTGAGGGAGAGAGGGGATGGAGGCGTTGGGAGGAGGGGGTGTGGTAAAGATAGGACATAGTTTGCATCTAGCACGATTACAGGGGGAGGGAGTGGGTTTGGAAGCAACAGGGATTTTGGAGAGGGGCTTGGTGGATTTGAAGATATCGGACAAGTTAGCCGGCCGCCTATAGGTGATTGAGGGGGGCTTAGAGAAAATTTTGGCGGTGGAAACGTGGTTTTTAAGGATGGGATAGAGGTCTTTCAAGATGGAATTAAGGGACTGTACACCTGGGAAATAGGTGGTATAAATGGAGAGGATGTGGGAGTCTTTGGTGGGAGGAGGTTTGGTGGAGCTGAAATTTTTCTGAGTTTTTTGAATTTTTTGATGAAGGAGGGATTCTGTGTAACCACGCTTAAGAAGGGATTGATGAAGGTTGGTGAGGAATTTGTCGAGAAAATCTGGGTTGCTACAAATACGATGGCCACGGATAGATAGGGAGTAGGGGAGGGAGCGTTTGGTATGGGAGGGGTGGCAGCTGCTATAATGAAGGTATTGCTGCTTATTAGTAGGTTTGATGTGAACCGAGGTGTGGAATTTTGAGCCTGATAAGGAAACATTAACATCCAAGAAGGTTATTTGGGAGTTGGAAATCGTGGAGGTAAAGGAGACGGAGGCAGAGGTATTGAGGGCGGAAATGAAGGTATTTAGGGAATCAGTACCATGATGCCAGATGAGAAAAATGTCATCTATGTAGCGGAGCCACAAGAGGGGTTTTAATGGATATTTGGACAAAAAAGATTGTTCTAGATGGCCAAGGTAGAGGTTAGCATAGGAGGGACTAAACCTACTCCCCATAGCACAACCTTTGGTTTGTAAGAAGAATTTTTTATTAAAAGAGAAAGAATTATGGGTGAGGATGATATTTGTGAGCTCCACAAGAAAATCAGTGCTAGGGATATGCGGGTTGAGACGTTTGGAGAGGAAAAACCTGAGTGAAGACAGACCTTCAGCATCATTCGTGTGAGTTTCTTTTGTTTGTGTCACTATGTTTTTACTTGTCACGCCTGTGACTCCTTATATATATATATGTATATATATAATGTCTTGGTAGAAAATCGCTCTCGGCGACGATGCACATGCATAAATAAAACAGTGATACACTAAACAAACACAGAAACACGCAAAAAGGACACTCACAAAAGAAAACTTGTACGTTTCGGCGTCAGGACGCCATCGTCAGCGGTAGAGGAATGATGAGTCCGCTCTGTTCCCTTGGGAAGGAAAGGGCAGAGAGGAAGGAAAGGGGGGGTAAGTGCGAGTGGATAGTGGTGGGGAGAGAGAGGTGGCTATTGGGCTTTTAATTCAATGGGCTAGGTTTAGCCCGGGCTTTTCGAATGCTCTTGTCACCCAAATATGGGCGTATTCACGAATTTTCACGTCAACATTACCGGCGGATTCAGGAAGGGCTTCTATGATCTCTAGGGAGAAACAATCGTCAAAATTTTGAGAGTGGGAGGCGGTATGTTTGGGAATGGGATCAAGAAAAGGTGGAGTTTTGGTGGCATGGCGGTGATTGTTCATACGGATATTGAGGGGGGTGGTACATTTTCCCACATAGAAGGCAGGGCAGAAATTGCAGGAAAGGCGGTAGATGATGTTGCTGGTGGTACAATTGGCCGTAGAGGAAGATCTTTTGAGGGAGGGGGTGGCGGAGGGGCGGAGGAGAGAGCAGCATTTGCACCTCGGGCGTCCGCATGTTGAGGAAAGTGGCGGAGGGGGGGCGGTGGGTTGCAGGGAGGGTCTAGTGGATTTTAAAATGTCCCGCAGATTTGAGGGACGCTTATAGGAAACTTTGGGACATGAAGGTAGGAGGAGGGAAGTAGAGGTATTGTTTTTTAAGATTGGATACAGGTCTTTCAATATGTTTTTGATCCTGTGTGCACCAGGGAAGAATGTGGTGACAAGGTTAAGTTGGTCAGGTTGGTGGGTCTTGGTCCGAGGGGTATATTTTGCAGTAGGAGACAGGATTTTATTTAAAAGCAACTTCTCTGGGTACTCTCGTTCTCTGAGGGAGTGATGGAGAGTTTCGATATATTCTTTTAGAGAGGGGGCATTGCTGCAGATCCGGTGGCCGCGGATAGAAAGGGAATAAGGGATTGAGCGTTTGGTGTGAGAAGGATGACAGCTGTTAAAATGGAGGTATTGGTCGTGGTTAGTGGGTTTTTTGTGGACGGAGGTGATGAATTTACTGTCCTTAATTTGGATATTAATATCCAGGAACGTAATTAAGGAGTCAGAAATGGAAGATGTGAAGGAAACTGAGAATGAAGAGTTCAGTGTGGAAATGAAAGAAGATAAAGAATCACGGCCGTGAGGCCAGAGGACGAATATGTCGTCAATGTAGCGGGCCCAGAAGAGAGGTTTATGTGTTTGATTTTTTAAGAAAGTGGTTTCGAGATGGCCCATGAACAGGTTGGCATAAGATGGTGCCATGCGAGTACCCATGGCGGCGCCTTTAGTTTGAAGAAAAATTTGATTATTAAAGGAGAAAGCATTTTTTGTTAAAACCATTTCGGCTAGGCGGATGATGAAATTTGTGGAGGGAAAGTGTGGTTTTGGGCGTTGGGATAAATAAAACTTTAATGAATTTATGCCTTCATCATATGTATATGTATATATGTATATATTCATACATTCATAGGAAAATGGAAATGGATAGGAACACATAAAAGGACAAACACAGGGTTTGGTGGGGAAGATGAAAATGAGTCAAATCCAGACAGAAAAAATTTTGTATGTGTATATATATATATATATAAATTAAAACTTACAGGAGGTAGGAGAAAGAGATAAAGATAAAGAATTCGTTTTTACGGGAACGTTTTGGACCGGTTGGTCCTTCGTCAGCTTTAGAAGTGAGCAGTTAGTACTGCCCTGGGGAAGGGGAAGGTAGGGGAGGAAATGAAGGAGGGGAGGGGAACTAAGAGGGAACAATTTTGCACCTGGCTGTTTTCGGATGGAAGAAGGGAGAATTCTAACAATGTTGCAATACTGAGGACACTAAATATTGAGGGTCAGTGACGAAGGGAGGGGAGAAATGGAGTGTGGGGAGGGGAACTGGAAGGGGTATTCAGTGTGACAATGTTGTGTCAGGTTATCAAAGGAAAATTTTGAAGTAGGGAGGAGTTCTTGAAGAGTGAGAAATGCAACAGTGTTGCAAGGCAGAGGAAAATTATAATTGTGACAATAGGGGGCAGAGGTATTGCATGGGATTAATGCAATACATTGATTCCGGGTGGGGAAAAAGCATTACAAAACCAGATCATGGACATCTCAGTATTTCTCAGCTGTGTGTTCGAAGTATTGGCGGGAAGGGCATTGAGGACGGAAAGAGAAAAGCATGAGACAATTGGAGTCCATGTTTTGAGGCGTGCCTAGGGACAGGGAAGTGGGGAGGGGAAGCTCGGTGGCCATTCCTACGGATAGATAGGGGCGTGGATGTTTCACCAATGTAGAAGGCGGGGCACTTATTACACTGCAAAAGGTAAACTACATTGGAGGATATGCAGCTGCCATGGGAGGAAATGGGAAACGGGATTGGGGTATTGGGACTTTGGAACACTGAAATATTTCGAATTAAAGGGCAAGTTTTGCACCTGGGTCTATGGCAGGGAAATGAACCGGGATTTTTGGGAGGAATCAAAGTGGGAGTGGATTTGGAGGGAGGTAGAATACATTTAAGGTTTGCTGGTCTTTTGAAAGTGATAGTGGGACATTTGGGAATTAAGTCAGCAGTAAGGGGACTGTCATGTCGTGCAGAATGGGGAAAAGCGACTTAAGGACAAGGTTTGCCTTATGAAGTCCCGGAATGAAGGTAGTGCATAGGTTCAAAGGCGATTTAGTGGTAGTTTTAGGGCGTAGAGCATAGGGCATGATAAAAGGTAAGATGCGTCGCTCAAGGAGAGAGGAGGGATAGCCACGTTTAAGGAGGGCAGTTTTAATATTGGCTAGGTGATGGTCAAGGGAGTTTTGGGAGTTACAGATGCGGTGCAGGCGAATAGACAGGGAAAATGGAATGGCACTTTTAGTATGATAGGGATGGCAGCTGTCAAAATGGAGATATTGTTGATTATTGGTCGGTTTAATGTGCAAGGACGTCAAAAACTTGTTGTTAGACAGGGAAATTTCAGTATCTAGGAAAGTTATGTGGGTGCAGGAGGAGGTAGAAGTGAAAGAAATAGAGGATGTGGAATTTAGGTCTGAAATGAAGAAAGAGAGGGATTTGGGTCCGTGAGTCCAAATTAGGAAGATATCATCAATGAATCGGACCCAGAATATCAGTTTGAGGGGTTGTGAGGAGAGAAATCTCTCCTCCAAGTGGCCCATGAACAAATTGGCATATGAAGGAGCCATTCTTGTGCCCATAGCTGTACCCTGAATTTGCAAAAAGATTTGATCTCTGAAGGAGAAGGCATTTTTTTCAAGGACAAGTCGGGAAAGGTTTGTGAGAAAATCCGTAGAGGGGGCATGGGACGGAGGGAGAGGATATGTTGCAATGCACTGAGGCCTTCACAGTGCGGAATTGAGGTATAAAGGGAGGTGACATCGATAGTGACCATTAAAATATTACTTTGCAGGGGGATCTGGAAGGCACGAAGGCGATCTAAAAAGTGATAGCTGTCACGGATGAAAGATGGAAGTGACGAGACAATGGGTTGCAGATAGGAGTCTATTAAGGCCGATATCCTTTCAGTGGGCGAGTTAACATTACTCACTATGGGCCGGCCGGGATTATTTGCCTTGTGTACTTTCGGGAGGAGATAAAATCTGGGGGTGCTAGGATTGGGAGGAGAAATAATGGCAATGTCTTTCGATGATAGTCCTTCCTTGGGGCCGTGAGTTTTTAGGAAGGACAAGATGATTTTTTGATAGTTGGGATTAGGGTCGCAGGAGAGAGGTTTATAGAAATTGGCATCGTTGAGTTGGCGGTAGGCATCCACGTTGTAGTCCAAGGTATTCATGACTACAACGCATGAGCCCTTGTCTGCTGGGGAAATGATGATACTAAGGTCAGACCGGAGTTTGCGGATGGCGGCGAGTTCACTGTGGGAAAGATTATTTTTGGGTGTGATGGAGTTCAGGAAGTTGGGATCCGAAATTTTATTCATAAATTGTTTTATGAAAATTCCAACGGGATGGGTTTTGTGGAGTGTTTTGGTCTCATGGTCGGAAGGTGGGCGAAATTTTAGAATGGCCGGATGCATAGGGGCTTGAGAGGGTGTGTGAGTTTTCCAGAAAGTGCACCATCTTAGGTTCCGGCAAAGATTATGAGAGTCAGCAAGATAGGACAAGGGATTGAATTTGGGGGTGGGTGAGAAGGAAAGGCCCTTGGATAATACAGACAATTGGTCACTATTTAAGACAGTGGATGAGAGGTTGATGACCTCGTTGGACATAGGGGAAGGAGGAGGGTCAGTTTGAGGCTGGTGCTTGGGAAGTTTGGGTGTGGATTTCGAGGGTGGGGGAAGGTTGAAAAGAATAGCGAGATCAGGTATGTCAAATATTAGAGGAATATGCAATAGGAATGGACACACATATATATATATATATATATGTGTGTGTGTGTGTGTGTATGTATTGAACAAACTTACTTCAATCCAGGAAAGTTGTTTTCTTCC
Organism: Pyrrhosoma nymphula; assembly: GCA_963573305.1. Lineage (NCBI taxonomy): Eukaryota > Metazoa > Arthropoda > Insecta > Odonata > Coenagrionidae > Pyrrhosoma > Pyrrhosoma nymphula. Next base: position 93,368,083 of record OY754332.1, on the reverse strand, counting down.
GCATGCACAGATGAGTCTCACAGTAGAGCTTATATTCACAGCCACATTGCTGGTAATATTAACATACTGTGGATAGAGGATGGCCCTGAGGTTGCATTCGGGGTTGATATTCCTTGCACGTTTGTTTCTCTCTTCCTCAAGGACTCTTGGGTGGGATGGATAGCTCGGGTAGGGCGGGGGGCTTGGGTAGGGTGGGGGGCTTGGGTAGGGTGGGGGGCTACCCCTTTCACGTGGAGTTCTGCTACCACTCTGCCCATGGAAAGGAAAGTTGTGGAATATTTATTGCACTCATTTAAGCACGCCATATTATTTTTTTGTTTCACCATTAATCACTTATTTCAGTTCGCCTTTACTTCTCTAATGAGTCACCACTTCATCACTGGTGCTCACCCAATATTGAGATAACCACCAGATATACCCACAAAAAAGGATCTCTACCATTATTGTAACAATAACAGTAAAAAGTAATTGATGTCTATTTTCAGAACTATACTTCGGATTCAACTTAAATGGTAACTCTGAAATTTCACACTAACTATTTCAGCTTTTAGAGGAATATGTATGGGTTTCATTAATAAAAGATACCACATCTGAAATAAAAAGGATTGCCTCCACCAGCTAACATAATGCAATACATATTGCCTCCTCACCTAGAAGGAAACATCTTGTGATGAATGGCCATTTAGGAAGAAGGACCTCTGGAAAGGGTCATTTGATTACACCACTGGACCTTACGCACTGTCATTAAGATTGGTTTTGGAAGAATAATATACATACATATATGCGATTCTCTAGTGAGGAATGTCCATGGGGGTCAACTATAGTCTGTTCATGAAGAGGAGAGATTGTGCCTTGGAATGTGTGCCTACCAAATGGAAAGTGTTATTTCTAAAAGTTTTAAACACTCTAATTCAATACAATAAAATTTGTAGCAAAAGTATCAGGTCGGCAGCAATTTTTCATCTAATGTAGTTACGTATGTGTCAGGAATAGCTTTCAGTATTGCCTCCATAAATAGGGGATACAAGAAAAAAACTTAAATAGCATTGTTAGTTTTGGAAGAAAATACTTATTTACTTACATTATGATTATTTTACTCTTTCGTATTGAAATTTATCTCAAATATAAATTTGATGAATTTGTGTTGCATATTGAAATGAAAGCAATTATTTTATAATGCCAAATAAAATTGGTTGTATGTACACAAGACCTTGGTTTTTATTTAGGATCAAATAATCAAGTAAATTTCTACAGAACACACTAGATTATACATAGATAGCTCTCAGGATATGGGTATGGATAAAGGTGGTAATTCTTGTGGAGGCCAAGAAGCTTGAAATGTTTGGGTGGGGATGGCAGAGGAAGGAAGGGAACACACCCTGTGCACATAGTTGCACGAACACTGATTAAAAAAATATTTAATGATGATGATGTGTTATATCAATGCCAGGCTGTATTTAAAATAAATTTTATGATGAATAACACAAAATTAATGAATTCATACCTAAAAAAACCCACATATCTTCTCCTTTTGTGGAGACCTTCTTAGGGTTAGTGCTTGTTGGGATTGAGGGTAAGTGAATACGATGAGCATTCTGGATGTGGTCAAAGTACTGGTAGTCACGAGCCACTGATATCTTGTACCTGGCCTCTACTGAAGTTCTTAATTTCAAATGTCTCCTTTATGATTCTAGTTCATAAGTGCTTTCCTTTTGCAAGGATCAGAGAATTCTCAGCGTCAATATTTTGGCCTTGGGTGGCATGTATGGCAACTGCAGATTAATCTTGTTGGCCCAGTCAAATTGTAGCACTATGCTCTTTTATTCTTTTTATGCTCTTTATTGTGCCTCTAACGCATGCTTTTTGAGTACGATTAACAACATACAGAACATTCTACACCCATTCTCACCCCCTTCCTTTCATCTAATTCAGAATATAAATTGTTATAGGCAAAAGGCAAAATTCATTAAATCTGAGGAGGTCTTCAGCAAAGAGGGACAGATTTATCTGGGGAAGGTTACAGAAAAAAGACTGGATGGAGTGCTTGTAAGCGCAATGGAAAAGAGTGGAGAAAATTGGAAATGGCCCTTGAAACCCGACATAATTTTGTACTCAAAAGTAGAAGCTTAATTCCGCATTGAGCCTCCACAAAATTTGGATAAAATAGGATTTTTTGAGTTAAAGAATTGGACTAATTTGACGTGAAGATTTCACCTAATTTGGTAAAATGTACCTAAAGATAACTGATTATATTTTTTGTTTCAAATGTTCATATGCTTAAAAAAAAATATTCATCTTTTAATGTTATTTTTTCGACCTAAATGTATAGTTGGTTTGTTACAATTAATTCCTGTATGGTAAATTTTGTTTCATTTTGAATAGTAAAAATGTCTTTGAATATAAAAAATGCGGTGTAACTTCGTGAAATTCCATTCTTCCGTGTATTTTTCATGAAAAAAACAGTTTGTGACAAAGTCACCCCAGACCCTGGGGGAAGTTTGTGGCAACTTTTAAAGTAAATGGGCAAAAATGGCTTAGTCAATAATTTTTATAAACGCGCGGTTTTGTACAGGAAGGATAGGGTTACAAAAACACCGAATAATACAAGGATCTTACGAATAGGGTTACAGCAACAGGAGAAAAACCTGAAATTCTGTCACATAGTCACCCCAGTTTACGGTACATAAAAACCAACGAAAATTTGTTCCTTAAAAAGGTTGTACTATTGCGTTTTAAATAGGTATAGCTATTTTTCCCGCCCGAAAAATGCATATTTAATTTCGTAGTATGTAGGGCCTTTGGAGCTTGGGTTCCTGTTGGTTAAGAGTGATGGGAGTTCAACACGTTAATTATCACACACTGGAGGGGAGAAAAGGAGGGAAGTACGTAGATATGGAGTCAGGGTCGGGTATTGGGAACGGAATGGTGTGGAGGTGGGAGGGATTAGCACCATTTCTGGTCGTCTTCCAGTCCCTACGAAATGCACGAATGATATGGTACGCAGTCACACACATGATATACACTAAAGAGAGTGAAATTTGCAATGGAAAAAATCATTTAGCTTGACCAGGATTCGAACACGGATCTCCCAATTGTCGGTCAGGTGTGTTAGCCAGTTACAACACCAACCCATCTTGATTTAAGGAGAATTTTACCGGGGATTTATGCGAACTTATTCGATCACACTTCGGTTTCCGCGGCATTGATGCATAGATGTTCTCTCTACTCTTGCTAGTGGGGGCGTTAATGTCCTATTTCAGGGTGTACCTTGCATTTTGTGATTAAAGAATGCCACTTTGCACACGTGTTCCTGGGACCACATAGGACCATTTAAGATGTGTAGCCACTGCCGGCAACCTTGCAGGGGCCGTGCATTGCGGGTTGCATATCTCACCGGCGAAGTACTGTTTTTTGGACATACACGACTATGTTGCGTGATTTGCACGCAGAAAGGGTGGTTTTCGCGTGTATCTGACGCGTATATTATGAATATGAATGCACAAATTAAGTGTCCTGTCGCTCAAAGTATACATTTTATATACTTAATACAATTAAAATACTCAGAGGACCTGGCGCCCATGTTGTACGCTGGGCTTGCCGGACACTTGCGCTGTAGTAACGCCGTTGCGTAGTCACATACGTCCAGTCGTGCTTTGAGTGAGAAAAGTGGTGTTGACGGACAATATGGTGTATGTTCAGCGTGTGCGGTAGTGTGCGTTTTCTATGTCAGGTGTTTGTATGGATATATGAAGGTATCTACATGCATAATATGCAGTAGTTCAGCCGTGTTTTGTAGATGTGAAGAAAGCTGTGTGTCTGAAGTCGGAAACTTTCACACTCGACAGTTGTAGTTCCCCTAAGCCCTTCTCAGAGGAACAGGAGTGACTGCAGATGACCTGTACGGAGGAGTGCAAACCAGTGGGCCGTGCATCATGCTGCGGGTGATCGAGCCCCTTCTGAGCGACACGTAACAGAGGTGGCACTTCTGCCTGTGGTCAGGGAGCAAGCTCACACTGCAGCAATGTTGTTCCACTCCATTAACGTGGTGGCAAAAGCAATAATGTTTGCTAAACCTGGCCAGACTCCCGTCATTGTTGTTGATCAGCCCCTATAAGCACTTCTCAAACAGCTGCAGTACATGTATCCTGGCATAGATGGAGAAAGACAGATGTTTGTGATGATGGGAGCACTTCATATTGAGATGGCCGCACTTAACACTAGGACGCCCGGACTTATCGACATCATTCAACGCCCAAACGGGGTCATTTTGACCCACGGTATGTAATAAATATATTTCTCACGAGGCATGCACATGTTTGTACTTTTTTAGTTTTTTTATTAACTAGCACCCTTATTCTTCACATTCATTGATTTATTCAGTTCGTCATGTTCATTTTTTTCTCATTAAAATTATTTATTGAAATATCTATTTTGAGTTTTGGTATAATTTTCTTGTTTTCTTCAGTTTTATTTTTTTCCTCTATTAAAATTGTGACACATAATTATGAACAAAAATCACCCACTCTATTGAAATTATTTATTTATCGTTGTTGTAGTTTTGTTGCAATTAACATACTCTTAATATTTATTTCTTTATCTAAATAGGAAATTTCCGAAAAATCAAAAGCGATTGGTTGATTATTTTTTATTATTGTAATAGAAGTTATAAAAATATATTACTTCAGTACATTATCATAAATTTTAATTAAACATTTTAATTGTTTAAATTATATTTTAACAGATTTTTGTTCATACACTTGACACACGCGTGTATTCAGTTTTTCTAGCACACCACAGGTCGCCATCGTGCAGAATTGACATTTCAAAATTGTTTTATTCACTTTACTGTTTTCTTTATTTTCACACTTCTTTCTTTTTGTATCTAAATCTACTTCTGAAGGTGGCGCTTGACTCCTTCGCCTATTCGTGTAATTAGAACGGAGTTCCTCCGCAAGCTGCTGGATGAAATTCATTCGTGAAATTTTCCTCCCAGTTACGGCTCTATGCATTACTACGGCATTTATTGCTGCAATACCTAAATTATTATAAAAACAATAAACAGGCCACCTCCTTGATGATTCTTACACTGAGAACTGTCTTGCCATTTTGTAAACAATATCCACACTACAATTCGTTGCGTTATAATACGACACAGTTTCTGGAATTATTTTCTTAGAATTAGTTACAATAACGCTTGGGTGAAGAGAACTCAATAGTAAGAAATTTTTTCCCATTTTCTCTCGGTACACCGCCATATGATATCATCACATTACAGTACACAAGTGGAATACAGTTCTTCTCCATAATATAGCTTACAGAATGCAGCTTTTTACTGAGAGAGATCAGTACTTCTCGTTTGGAGCGATTTACTGTCCCAACTAAACTGGTGCATTTTTCATTCAGCATATTAGCCAAATTCAGGGATAAAAAGAAATTATCCGTAGTTACATTTCTGCCTTTGTACAGAAAAGTCTGCATTAGACACATCACGACATAATCCGAAATTTGTTGATTATTGGGACGGTTATCAACTTTTTCTAAATAAAGGAACCCAGTGAGCACATTCTTCAAATCAACGATACAGTATTTCTGACCGTATTTATCAGGCTTCGAAGCCATAAACTGCAAGAATTGGCACCTAGCTTTGGTAGGGAAAAGTTTTTGGTCAATTGCTATATTCGCCCCCTTTTAGTAATAAAGTTTGCAATTTTCCATATAATGATTCTAGTCGGAGGAAATCAATGGAAATTTATCAGTTTGCAAGCGAATAGATATACTTGATTTTTCATGAAACTTAAAAAAATTCATGATTTCACAGAATTGGTTCCTAAGCATCTTTACCTTACAGAAAGACAATCCCCAATAATATGAACATATAGAGTGAAGCTCCTTGTTTTTACATTGCAATGAATGCTTCTAATTCGTCAATGCTGACGGACCACTCATTGTTTTCAAGGACTCAGTGGGCCTCTGTCTCAGTACACTTTTTTACATTATTCACTATGGATTTATTTATAAACAAACGCCAAGAACTTGCCACGCTGTTCTCATATATCGTTTAGCAGTGTATGTAGGCATCATCAGCAGATGATTCTTCCTCTGCCATTGAATTACGATCGACAGCGTGGTGATCTACAGGGGAAGTATATGCAAGTCCACGACGGGGTCGGTGGCCGCGTCGTACTCTTCCCCCCGATACGCTATGTGGGCCTGTTTTCATATGAATGATTTGTCCCGCCAAAATTATAAATTTCATATTCACATTCTGAGGATTCTGTTGATTCTTCATAAGTTTCAAGTATCAGCTCGTCGTCGAAATTGTCAAATAAACACAGTCCACCATCTGACCGATCCTCTTGAATCTTATTCAGCTCTGCAAGAATGTTAGCAGAAGGTAATGTTTGTCTTTGAGACATTCTGACCACCTCAAAATAATGATTACATCGCATATTCAGAAACCACGAACCGTGAAGCCACCCACGATGGACAACGAAGCCACGAACTTCCCTTTCAGGAACCGAGAGAAAGACTGCGTCATCCGAAGAAGGATAATCAGAGCTGAAGTCAACAAAGTCTATGTGAAAGCGGGGAACAGTATTGCATTCTCCTCAAACCGTAAATGTGACTATATATGATGGTATCAACAAAGTGATTACTAAATATTCCACACGTAAGCAAGACGAAAAGTGAGAGTACAGGGATTTGAAGGGGAAAGAAAACAAAACTGTTTAGAAATGTGACATGAAATTTGAAGAAAACCTTATGAAAAAGATAAGACGAGAGAGCAGTAAACAAATGCAAATAATAGTAGCAGAATACTAACATGGATACTGATAAAAAAGAACCTTCGGTAAAGATAAAATGCGCAAATGAACGCTTGGGTCAAATTGACCCCATTTGGGCGTTCAAGGTAAAATATAATTTAATTGCTGAATGGATTATTTTAGGAAGATAAAAATTTTTGTATGCATGCAAATATTAAAAATATTAAAAGTCACGGGGGGAAATTTTTCTCTCCTAAAAAATGAGCTCAAAATATAAATTTAAAAACACATTTGGGTCAAAATGACCCCTCTGGGCGTTCTAGTGTTAAGGTCATCGGCCAATGGCTGAGTGGTAGTTTTCTGGTAGGTGGATAAATGCCTTAGTTCAAGCTCGAGTAACCACTAAGGGAAGATCTGAGTCGAAGCTGATGGCATCAAATGTCACACGGACGAGATATGCTCACCAGGTAAGAGTTCGACCCTTAGTTAACTACCTTTCAATTATATTTTTAAAAAAGCTATGTGCTTCGAAATTTCCCCAGCCCCCCAAATTTCAGAGGTTTCAACCCCCTTGCCTGAACAAGTTCCGACGCCCCTGCTACTGATAAACATATGTCATTACACCATTCAACTCAATTTCAGGTGACTGCTGCAGCCCTGTATACACTCCAAATGAAGGCGTATATGGCTTTGTCTGATGACCCTGATTGCGGGGAACTTCTCACCTTTGAAGAGTGGCACCTCGAGCAAAGCAACCGCATCCCTCAATTTAAATTTAGGGATATTGTGCTGAACCTTCAGTTGCCCGTGCTTCAGTTTGTGCGGTCTCTCAGAAAGGGAGACTTCAGACTGCACATGGATGCAATTCGGAGACTATGGTTCTTTTCCCTCGACCATATCAATTATACCCGATGGATTTCAGTATATTTGAGGGATTTGGCCAACTTGCAAGACGACCACCCCGTTCGAGCGCTTTGAGGCTGGCATGTTTGTCGCCAGGATTAGCAATAGGCCTTTCTCAGCCATGGTTTTGGACCAAGCACACGATCAGATGAATGCTCTCATGAAGGGAGATGGAGGTAAAGGGAAAATACAGGTAGGTGTTGAAGTTAGTTACAGGGTGATAGGTTGGGTTACTTACCTACCCCTTGCGAAAGACACACTTCAGGCTCTGGGGTATGGCTATTGGAGGCTGCATTGAATCATCATAAGGCGCTTGTCAGGCAACCCAACTTGCGGACTAGTGCACTCAGCAGTCGGTGACATTACTAATTATTTTCTCTGCTCGACAGGTTTGGTTGGATTGACTGAGGACCCGGACGCCTTACGGAAGAGGCTTATTGCTGGTCCTGAGGTAGCATCTATGATTCAAAATTTCAAGAGAGAAATTCTTAACATCCATAACTCTGAGATGTTTGAAACTCATCATTCTGATACTGCTGCCAGGCACAAAAGTTTCTTGCTGGATGTGAGATATTTCGTGACAACCTGTGAGGAACTAGGAAACCCTTTTCTTGAGGAGTCAATGGATCTGTAGAACATAGATACAAAGCAAGTGTCTTCCTCGGAGGTAGTTGCAACAGTGTGGAATATTGAGAAGGATGGTGAAGCCCAGTATCTACAGTTTGCAGAAGAGAGACTTCGCAGTGGGAGTGCAAAACGTTTGCATGATCCGATCAAGCTCAACAAATGTGCCCTCTTTAGCACATGTCCAAAACCGTCTGAAAACAAGGCAAAGGCCAAAAAATGACTGGTACAAAAAACGATTGCAGTCTATTCAGTAAATTATATATTGCGCCATGTGAGCACAGATCTGGAGATCTCGAGGCATTTTTCGCGCATGAGAATCAATGCAGCCCTCCATCACTTTCAGTCATGGGAATGATGCGAACTTGCACTAAATTAGACCTTCTGAAGTACCTCACGAACATCTGCGACAGATCAACAGCGCCGAGTGCTCCGGCGGTCTCTGTTAAAGTTCTGGATGATGCTGCAGTGATCCATATCTTGAACGTTATGTTGCCAGAGTAAAATGTTAAGAGAATACGCTGACACAGTATTCTTGCCATTCTTGAGAAGGGAACTGTCAGATGTCCTGAGGCTTGATCTTGTGTGGGGTAGGTATGACAAAAACAGTTTAAAGAATGCCACCAGAGAGAAGTGTGGCACTTGTCTTAGGACTAGAGTCAGCCTTGACACTAAATTACCGAAGGGTTGGGCTAATTTCCTTCGCGAAGGCAAAAGAAGAGCTGTTTCACTTGCTGGCCATCTGTTAAAATTCCATGGATATTGTCAGTGAAAAGGAGTTGTACACCACAGATGGGTTGCATGTTTTGAGCAACACTTCCTGCGACCTAGCTGGCTGTTTGGCGCCGTGTAATCATGAAGAGGCCAACTCAAGGATGATGATACATGTATCTGATGCTGTGGCACTCGGTCATTCAAGAATCATGATTCGCAAGGTAGATACTGACGTCATGGCACTGGCCGTTGCGTGCGTTTCTGGGCTGCGTGATCTGGAGGAGCTATGGGTTCACATAGGCACAGGAAAGCACCATCAATACATATCACGCCACGATATCGCAGCATCACTATGTGAGCCAGCGGACTCGCATATTTAAGAACTGATTTTCGACTGTCACGTGGAAATTTTCTAATCATTTACTTTTTTCCGCTTTATGTAGGTCCAGAAAGGGCGGCAGTTTTGCCCCTGTTTCATACCTTTTCAGGTTGCGACACTGTGTTGGCATTCAGTAAGAGAGGAAAAAAGACTGCATTTGATGCTTGGATGTCTTATCCTCAGGCGACAGATGGTTTCAAGGCAGCTGCTCAGGGACGAATGGACGAGGCGGTATCAATCCTGGAGAAATTTGTAGTGACGATGTGCGACAGGTGTGTAACATGCATATTCCTCTATCGACAAAACGGGAGCCTAGGCCTTAATTACTTATTCTTATGTGATTACAAGTCAAGCCAGTGTACCACTGTCAACGAGTGCAGGAGATACCATTTTACCAAAAAAGATTGGCAGTTGGAAAATATACCACCCACTTCTGATGCCTTGCGTCAGCATATCTTGCGTGCTGTGGGAGGCTTGTGGCTGTATCAGGGAGTGCACATGAGGGGTAAGTCTCTCAAACTGGAAAAAGTCCTGCCTAGTCCATCAGAGTGGGGCTGGAAGAAGGAAGGAGGGCTATGGGAACCGGTGTGGACCACCTTGCCAGATGCAAGCGAGGTTTGCATGGATCTTGTTCGCTGCAGGTGTAAAACAGCTTGTGGATCAAGATACAATTGTATGAAGCGCAATCTGAAGTGTAAAGAACTGTGTATTGGCAATGGAGAGTGCAACTTTCATGATCCACAAAATTAAAGAGGACGCGCATGAGAAAGTATACGCGGATATGTAATATTTTACTTCTATAGTAAATAAAATGGCATACCACATGTACAGTTGTTGTCTTAAAACATTCTTTTACTATTTCTATAGGTATTTCAACCGAAAACACGACTAGAATTAAAAAACATATTTTAAGTGGAAATGCGCCTTCCCGGGGGGCAACCCGCAATACACGGGCCCTGCACTGTTGCCTGCAGTGGCTACACACCTTAAATGGTTCTATGTGGTCCCAGGAACACGTGTGCAACGTGGCATTCTTTTATCACAAAATGCAAGGTACCTCTCACTAACTCCCCCACTATGCTGGTCTTCACCGCGTGTGTTGACTCGCGTCGATAACAGTTTAGCTGATGTTCCAACCAGTGTCTTCAAGTCGAAGACGCGAAATGGAACATTATCAATGTACTTCCCCCCTTCTATTCCCGCCACAACTTCCCCTCCAATGTTATGACTTCAACCCAAGGACAACCTTCCTAGCAGCTGATTCCTTGACCATTCTACCTTCTTCCTACACCAACGAGTTGTCTCTATATAATGAAACCATGCTTTTAAATGACATGTTGTCTCTATATAACGATGGCTGATTAAGCCACAACGATTTGTACGCTGAATAAATAAGTTTTCTGGAAAAGTGCAAGTTTCGATTCATATAGTGTGAAGATTAAACATTTTTTTAAATGGGTAAGGTGATATAAAATTATAACCATGGAATAAAATAAGCATGCGTGCTACTAGACTTAGGATGTGATCCGGCATGAAAAAGTGTCCAAGTCCGATCTGTAAATGTTTCAAACCTCATTCACCATAGGGACCGAAATGGTATTTCACTAACTGTTATAAAATATCAGCCTATCCGAAAAATGATGATGCATACGTTACGAAATCGCGTTTTTTCGTTTCGGAACATTTTAAATGTTTTCAATCGACTCTTTTTCCAGCCATAGGAAAGCTTTTTCTATTAAACTAATGCATTTTGACTTTAGTTCCTGTAGTTATTTGCTAACAACTCGAAAAATAGGATGGACATATAAATTATTTTACCAACTTTTATTTCCCTAGGACAATTCGCTTGTTGTTTACAGTTTTTCACTGAAATATCATTTATAATAGACTAAATTTCAAATGTATTTGTGCTTCTAACGACAAGCGGGGAATAAGCTCTCGGCACATGAATTGCGAAGAGCCAATGGGTTTTAAGTGGGCGGAGCTTAGCCTACGAAAAGTTTGGTTGTTTTCAAGCCTCACTCGTGATCTCCTCGTGCTCCTGTGAGCTGTGTTGTCAAACGTTGCCGTATGCTCGACCGGACCGTCGTCGCTTGACCCGTCGCCTCCGACGCGTCGGAGGCCACGAGCCTTTCACTCTCCCACTCCTTCCCCTACCACATTGCATTTGACAACGCCTCCTAGAACTCCCACCCCTCCTTGCGTCCTCCCTTTCCCTATGGAGTGGAGGCTTTCGCCAGACCGCTCGAAACTGAAGCACAAAGATATTTGAAATGACGTTTGAATAAAAAATACCGTATTTCTACATATTTCACCCATTCCTGCAATTGACATCGTGAAATTTCTAGTTCAATTTCCAAAAACATGGAGCGGGAAGGTAGGAATTTGTTATTCATATAAAACTGAGGAAACGCTTCTCTGCAAATAGCTAGAGCATGAATTACGTGACATAAAATTCATTTAACGACGGAACCACTATAACAGGGGTTAGGATGGAAAGGGATGGGAAGGAAGTTGAGAAGGCCGGCCCATGGGAACAGTGGAATCCTGGTAATGTACATCTTCGAGGCGAGATAGGGTGGACAAATTCGGAACAGAGGCAAGGGGATATTGAGTGTGGAGCAGCGGCGTATAGGGTTCACTCGAGGGTACAGAAGGGGGAATGGGTGCTTCTATATCTACACAGTACTTTGCAAAACCCCTTAAGTGTGTGACAGGGGTGAGTTTTTGTCAATATGCCCTCCACTATATCCTGCAAAAGTTTTTTAAAGCATGACTATTAGAAGAGGAACGAAACAACCAGAATATGAACATGGAATGTTAGGACTATGCTAAGGGCGGGAAAGTTGGATAATATAATGAAAGAAATGGAGAATGTGGGTGTAGCCATCATGGATATGTGCGAAGTAAGATGGAGAGATAATGGGGACTACTTGAGCGATGGCTACAGAGTAATAATTAGCTGAGGGAATGAAACCCAGCGCGAGGTTGCATTCCTAATGAACAGAAAACTTGGCAGAAATGTAGTCAATGCAGAACAGGTGAGTGATAGGATTATACTCGTTGATATGAAGTAAGATCAAACGAATTTAGTTCTACTTCACGTGTATATGCCTACCTCTAATCATAGAGTGGAAGATGTAGATGGTGTATACGATCAGCTGGAAGAGATAAGTACTATACTTGGGGTTAATCACTTAGTAATAATGGGGGATTGAAACGCAGTGGTGGGTGAAGGGTGGTGGGTGGGTGAAGGGTGGTGGGTGGGTGAAGAAATGCTCGCGAGGTGGACGATTATGGGCTAGGAAGGAGAGATGATCACGGCGAAAAAGTTGTGGAGTTCTGTCGGAGAAATATCCAAGTGAAAAAATACATGGTTCAGGCATCATCCTCGACTTAGATACAGTTGGATGAAGACACATGTTCCACATAGACTATATTAAGGCAAGACACAGATTCAGGAATAGTGTTTGATACCCGCATACCTAGCAAGGGGCTGATGCAGACTCAGATAACAACTTCTTAGCCATCAAGTGGTTAAACTTAAAAAGATGAGATGAGGAAGGGGGGTAGAAAAGTAAAATCAGAAGCATTAACTGGGTCAATGAGGAAGAAGTATCAAGAGCAGGATGATAAAACCCTTTGGTGAGGATCATGGAGTGATATCAGCAGAAGGTAAAAGGTGGACTTGGAAAATAGGAACTGCTGAAGCGGACAACGTAACAGTAGGCATTGTAAGTGCAACAAATTTAGTAAACCGTGGATCTCGAAGGAGATGATAATGGAGATGCAGGAGAGAAGGAAATGGAATAGCGTAAACTCAGAGCTAGGTAAGGGAATGTACCGGGAAGTTAACAACAGGCTAAGAAGAGAAAAAAGTTAGCTAGAGAGTTAGGTTGATAGAGTAGACCGTTCTCTTAGAGATATTTCAGAAAGAAGGAAGAGCAGATGTAATAAAGTAAAGGAAATGACAGGCAGTAAGTAGTAAGGAATGGGGAGTTCCAACGATAACAGACAAGAAAGGGAAGTTGTTCGTAGAACCAAAAGAGATCCAGGAGAGTTGAAAAGAATATGTGGAAGAGCTTTATGGTAAGGAAATTAGGGAAGACGACATCGACAGACATGGAATTGGACCAGGTATCCTTGATATTAAAATCGAAAGAGCAATGCGAGACATGAAAATGAGTGAGGCGGTAGGAATTGATAACATACCTGCAGAGTTTCTAAAGAGTATGGGGAAGAACGGAAGATGAAAATGTTTTGCACTTATTCGTAGGACTTATGAGAATGGATTGTGGCCGGGGTAATTCGTGAAGGTAATATTAATTCCTGTACCGAAGGAGATTAGGGCAAAAACAGTCAAAGGATATTGACAATAAGCTTAATACCCCACGCAGCCAAAGAAAATTAGAATAATAAATAGAAGGCTAGAGAGCAGGGCTTACGAATACCTGGGTGCCTACCAGTTTGGGTTTAGGAGAGGGACGGGAATTCGGGACGCTATAGGAGTGATGAGAACGCTAGTAGAAAGAAACCTAGAATATGGTTAGGATGCTTTTACTAGCTTTGTACAGTTCGAAAAAGCGTTTGATGGGGTGAACTGGACGAAATTAATGGAAGTGCTGAAGAAATTAGGGGTCGATTGGAGGGACAGACGTCTCATTCGGAACCTCTATGTGGATCAGACGGCGCAGGTTAGGGAATCAGATGGAGAGTCGGGATGGGTCGTGATAGGATGGGGAGTAAAGTAGGGTTGCCTGCTATGGTCATTGCTTTTTACGCATATTCAGACGAATTGGTGAGGGAGATGTAGGTGGTAATAAAGGAAGGTGGGATCTGATAAAGTCAGAGAGATTTGAAGATTATCAAGCGTTGGCATTTCAGTCAGTCAAGAGGTTACAGCCAATGATGAACACGTAATAAATGCAGTGCAAAAGATATGGGATGAAGATAAATCGCAAGAAGATGAAGATAATGAGATTTGGTAAAAGCAAGAAGGTGGAACTGAATATAAGGGTGGGAGGACATAAAATTAGAGCAGGTTGAGAAATTAGCATTTCTGGGTAGTATTTTGGAGAAGAATGGGTTAAATGGTAGGGACATTAAATGTAAAATTTCATAGGCCAAAGAAATATTTTCAAAGAGAAGGAAATTGTTGAGGGCGAGTCTAAGAAGAGGCAAAGAAAAGACTGGTGAAAACTCGAATTGGAGCTTGGAAAAGTATGAATCGGATACTTAGTCATTGCGAAGAGATGATGTTCCTTGACTCAAGACATCTGAGATGCTGGTTTGGAGAATAATGGAGGAAGTGAGCTAGGTGGCGAGGAAGACGAACGAGTGAGTATTGGATATGTTGGGAGACAAAAAGAAGTTAGTGGCAGAGGTTCTGAGAAGGTAAAAGGGATGGATGGAGGACGTTTTGAGAGGCGAGGGTATGTCGAGGAGAGTTATAGAGAAGAGAACGCTGGGGAAGCGTGGAAAAGAAAGGAAGACGATAGGAATTCTGGACGAAAGAGAAGAGTTCGAGGTAGATATAGAAAATTGAGGAGAAACTTAATGGCAAGCCATCAGCAGGAAGGAAAATGAGATGTCATATAATTTTGGGTATTAGGACAAGGACTGTTCAAAAACCTACCAATCAGCTGATATAAAATAGAATGAATGAATGAACGCATTGGTAATGACCTGAAAATACCTGCCCGGAGGTGAAATACGGTTAGACATTTACATATCGAAGGTGGAGAACCTAACAAAAAAGTCTGCCTCACTACCCAGCGATATGTGGATGGCCAATATAACAAATTACCAAGGGTCACTCAACAATATAAACATAAACAGGTGCCACATAAATGGTGAAATATGAAAGTGAAATTTGGAGTTTTCTCAGCGAATCTAACTGGTTTCTCTAGTCTTCCACCGAGTCAGCTTCTTCATGCCTTCCGATGTTTTGATCAATGATCCGCCCAAACGTCTTCATCATCATCATTGGTGGTTCAATCCTAAGATTGGTGGACTGCAGCCCTCCATCCTTCCCTATCTAATGCTAGTTCACTTACTCCATGGTATTTCTTCTTAAGTACTTTCTTCTTTGCTTGGTATATGTAAAGAAGAAAGAATATAGGAAGAACTACCAGAGAGTAGGGGAACAAGGATTATGTAGAAAAGGATGGAGGGCTGCGGTCAACCAATCTAAGGAGTGGACGACCAATGATGATGACGCTGATGAAGACGTTTTGGCGAATCGTTTATCAAAACGTCAGCAGATCCAAGCGTCTTCAAAGGTGCTTATATTGTAAATGTTTGAATCATTCGTCAAAGCGTCGGATGAAGTGATGAACCAGACTCGGAGGCAGACTCGTGAAAAGTAAATTCCTCACGGATTTCCAACCGGGTCAGGAATGCAGATGCCGACGTTTTGATGACTAACTCTGCCATCGTTGTCAATCACCTTGACAACGATGGCAGAGTTAGACATCAAAACGTCGGCACCTCAACTCCTGACCCAGTTGGAAACCGGTGAAGAATTTTCTCATACGATTCGCCGAGAAAGCACCAGATCCTACGTCAAGGTTAATTATGCACACAAATTAAGTGACTGCTAGGAAACAGGCAGTGTATATGTACATAAGTTAAGCGTTTAAATATTCTTATAGCGTAAGAAATTATAAAAATAATTTGCAGGCACAAAATTTACTTACGGCATTTTCCTGATACCACATCTTCGCTAGGCCTTGGTCCGCTCCAGACTAAGGCATCAACGCGTTGGCAACGTAAAAATGAAACAAAAAATATTTAGATTATGAATCATCACAGAAATGATTGGCCAATCCGAAGTCACAAAAGTTATTATTTTATAAAAATTATAAAAATAATTTTCAGACACAAAATTTACTTACGGCTTTTTCCTGATGCCACACCTTCGCTTTGCCTGGGTCCGCACCAGACTGAGGCATCAACGCATCGGTAACGTAAAAATGAAACAAACAAAAATATTTACAACGTGAATCGTCACAGAAATGACTGGCCAATCCGAAATCACAAAAAATCGCGCAGTGGAGGCAGAATGCATGGCCGGGCTCGAAAATTATCATCGCTGGAGTCGGCAGAACGCGGAAAGAACGCGCCTAAGCACAGATAACATTTAATACACAAACAACCCTTAGGTGCCAACGCGCGAAGGAAAATGAAGTTTTTATTCATACTGAGCATAGTTGAACATGAGTCACATGGATTGGAATGCATGGAAAGGAATGGGCGTTAAGATTGGCCAAACAATCATATCAGAGGAAGTGTTTGTGAGGGTAAAGAATTCATGGAATGAGCAGTGAGCTGAATGAAGATTATGTGGCACTTGCCACTTTGGCCGGAAACGGCGATGAAAATGCGTAGATTTTCCTTCAGTTAAAATTCAACTGAATTGGGAAACGAACCATGGACCTTTGGCTTGCTGGGAAAATACGCTACCCAGGCTGGGTGGCGCATTTTCCCAGCGCATTGGCCCGGAAAATCATTAGTCCGTCGCTCCATTCGTAGTTCAACCGATTTTTTAATGAAACAATTTGTAAGTGAGGTGAATTTATGTATTTGCGTATACAGCGGAATATTCTGGAACATCCGAAATAATAAAATAAGTGAGCAATATCCGAGCACTGTGAAATTTCAGAGTGCAAACAGCTACGCAAAGTGCACCAATGGAGTGTTCATGTTTGGAGTTACGAAGGGAGTAAAATAGAAATCAAGTATGCCACCGTGGCTGTTTCCCGATTATAGATAAGTGTAGCATAGATGTAGGAATAAGATAAATGAAAAGTAGGAGATACACAATGTACGTGATAATGATGCTGTGCTGCTGGCTACGAGCCTACATGATTTTCTCTATCTAGTAGATTATACATATACGTGAGGCAATAGGGAGAATGGATTAGAGGGACAATGCTGAGCCACCAAGAGGCAGGCCCGAAGTTTATTCTCGGGTTCTATATGATAAAAACGTGTATTCAGAAGGTATTACGCACGCAGGCAGCATCTTCACTAAGAAATGGGAGAATAGATTATGATTCATCCTTTTACGTAAAAACTTTTCATGCTCGCTTCATATGTAATGTTCAAATAATCTTTATGAAATCTGAAAGCATCCAAAGCATCATCATGGGATTGTAAATCCCACAATTGATTATTACCCAACGTTCTTACACGTAGAAATGTTTGAAAAATTAGCAGTGGAAGATGCTTTCGAGAATAAATTTTGGCTAATTGAAATACTAATACCCTATGGAAAACTTTCCACCTTGAATTTAAGCTCATGAGTATTACGCTAATATCGTCTTCACAAGTTGTGTTTTATCTGGGTGTAAGCCTTTTATTTAACTTTGTCTGTCGCAATGACGTTCTTCGTTTTTCAGACGTGGTTGTCTCTTAAATTAAATAACTAACTTCTGTTTATTACACATCAGTTTTTAGTGAGTGGTCACAAGGAAGAAACTGAAAAAAATCACCCTTGCCCGATTCAGCATATAATCTTAGGCTCACAATCAGTGTTTTGCAGCAATGTAGCAGTTGGGATGGGTATCGCTTTCAATATGTCGATTGATATTTATACTTAATCTATTATGGAAGTTCGAAACCGATTTATTTTCTGACGACGTTAATAATAGTTTACGAAATTCGACATACTACGGCAGATCAGATCACGAGAATAAAATTAGTGTACTAGACTGCAGAATGGACAGATTAAAAATATAATTTTTCCCGCGAACGATAAGAGACCATAACCGCTGCCAATGGGACTTTTAACCAGGTTTGTCGATAGATAGTGTAGCTAGTTAGTTGGTTTAATCTCTAATACTAATATCCTTATCTACTACCGAGTACTAACAGCACGCCGTGCATGTTTTCAGCATAACTCTAGAATCTCTGTCCATTTATGTGGTTGCAAAATACATATATACTAACGTTCTTTCTAACATTGGTGGCATGCCTAGAAGGTCGTGCATGTTTGTGAGGCTTCACCTCCTGATAAGCATTAGCAATTTATGCTAATGCATCAATAGTCGTAGTTACACTAACTTTAATGGGGTGTATTGCATGTTGGTGACTACTCACCCCCTGCCACACACCCTTGAGGTGGCTTGCAGAGTATTTTCTAGATGAAGATGACTCTGAAATAGTATCGCTGGTTGGTAATTTTGGGAGGTGACCGATGGCTGAGGTCATTAAGGACCTCAGCCGTCGGTCCAGTCAATGGGAAGTTTGGGCATGGCGGGGTTACATTAGAAATGGAGGAAAGAAACCCTAACGTCGGTATCAGCATACTCTAAACCCTTCAATATCACGTGTGCCGAACTCGCCGCACCTCATGTGGAAATGGAGTCACCTCAGCTCGTTTACCAATGCCCAATGCGCCGGATTTGGTACAATCAAAAACTATAAGCAAATTACAGAAAACGATACCTTTAACCCTTAAACGTGCAAGGTTGGCCTATATATTGGCTTCCTCAGTTCACCTCAAATCACTCATGTTGCCGATATATCAATCTACTTATAAAAAGTTAATTTGTTTAAACTTCACAATATTAAAAAAATGAATGCTGCTTTTACTCACGTTATTTTTTAATTGAATAATCATTTTATTACGAGGATCTAATAATTTTTTACATAAATTCTACGTAAAAGAGTAGTCGCACTAAAAATAATTTAATCAAACAGTAGAAATTTTCGGATATTAGGCGTGGACTTTCTGAGAGTGAAAACGGAGCGAAAGAGTTAAATAGTTTTAATATTTTTTTCTTTAACCTCTATTACTTAATATAAGGAGAAAAATACCTGTGTCAATGAAAAATATTTGGTCCACAAAAAGTTAAAGTAAGACGGTACGGGGAGTCCCATTCGACGGCAAATTGAAGAGTCCGGGCAACTACGAGATTCAGCCCTCAGTGGTTTTGTACCTCATATTTAATGCTAAATGAACGAATATTTACTATATCCCGAAAAGTATGATAACCTCCAATATTGGCCAACACCGCTTAGATCCTCTTCCACTCAAGGGTGGTCCCAGCCTTAACTTTTGGGGGGGTCATCATGGGTTCCAAGTTTTAAAATTTACTGTCGAGGCCAATACCAAGGAGGAGGGTTCGTGATCGTTTTAGTAATAAAAATCGCAATTTCTTCTAGATGTCAGGTAAAAATACTTAGGTAAAATTAAAATATTTAGGTATATTTTCAGTCTTTGCTCATTATAGGCCATACATATACAAGATTCATGACCCCCTTGACCCCCCTCCTGGGACCGCCCTTGCTTCCACTCAACATTAGCGACTTTCTACATCTGCTCGGTCAAAACGAAGTTTGAGTGTCTCAATACTGTTTCAACCGGAGCGTCTGCACGGCACAGCGATGAATCAAGAGATCCTCCAGTGTATAAGTGACGAAATTGGCAAATAAAATGAAAAGCATATTCCATATAAGCATGGAAGATGTCATAGGGGACATGAAGGGCAAAATATTTTCTACCTTGATGTTTTTCTCCTGCCAAGCTCACAAGTCGTAAGAATTTTATTACTCTGACCAAGTCTATTTTGAATATTTTTACTTTTGCACACCAAACTATTTCCGGTACATAAATTAGTAAATCAGTAATGCATGTAAAAGAAAATAAAAGTAACATCGTTAGAGAATTTACAGTTCCAAGTGGTAAATTATTGAATTGCAATACATATCACTTGACAATGATTAGGAAACGATATTACGCCTTCTTGTGAAATGTTCATAAAAAATGCTGCTAATGTTATTTCGTGGAAATTTTTCAGAGATTTAAATTGTTTTCCTAATGATATGTGGCCCTCACAGTGCTGCGGAGCGCAGCACCATTCTTGGGCTCACAATCGCAGTAGGCAAATCCAATGAGATAAACTTCCGCTCTGAATGCTTGCTACTAACCTCCATTAATAAAAAAAATCCATATGACAGCATACTATAATGTTTCATATACTTGTGGTTCACAGAGAGAACGTTAATACGAATTAATATATTTCTTGTTAAACGAATAAACCCAGGCGATATTCTGTAACCTTCCAAATTTCACGAAAATACACCTCGCACTAAAATGAATAGACATTAATTTTAACTAATTTTGGTAATTTTATTTGTGAATCAAAAAACCTTTCCAGGGCCTTAGTTTACTTTTAGTTTAGATAAAAGCTAATAACAAGAGACTTTTTCAGTTCAATTTCCGATGGATATCAAGGCCACAACTCGGTTTCCAATTGCTTTGATAAATTAAACTAAAATTTGATTTAATCAGTTAGTTATAAGTTTATTATTAACTTGATAAAATTAGTTTTCCATTAGTATATCCCTAAAATTAATAATTTTCGTTGAATATAGAGAGAAATAGAGAAATTTCGACACTAGACAGCTTAACATTAGTCAATAAATAAATTTTTCCAACTGGCTATTTTTTCAGTCTGCTAGCTAGATAACGCATTGAACCGGTCTTACCCTATGGTATTACGTCTTATTTTATTGGTTTTATTTTTTTTATATTTTGATCTAACTATAAATTACTTTGGCTCTACTAAAATACATATTTCGCTTCAGCTTAATTGAACCTAAGAGGTCATACTATGTGACACCACGGTCTATCACTTTATCTAGCATTTGGAATTCACCCATAAATGAGTAACTATTGAATTACATAGGAATAAAAAGAAATTTTCATGGTTGTCATCAAAGTGCTGAGTAGAGAATCGTATGAAATGTTGTTTGCAAGTCTTAGTCAACAACATGTCTGGGAAAATTATCAAAAACAATGAGTACTTTTCGATTTGCAAACTCAGCCCTGCAACTCTGACCTCAGTGCTGTGCCGCATCTTTTCATTCTTCAGATGCCTATGAATTACTTGTTGACAATGACCCCGCACGCAAGTGAATGCGTACTGTTTAAGCTAATATCTAATTACTTCATTTTAGACATTTATTTCCCAACGCGTGAAAATTAGGTTTTCCGGTCAATTTGTATCCCTATACATTATCATTTTGTTAGTTGATCGCAGTTTCGTCAATGAATCACCAATTTAACAACACACCTATCACTATAATCTCTGACCAGAGCGGGATTAGAACCCACGACCTCCGGTTAGCAGGTTAAAACGTGACCCCAACGCCCCCAAGGCCGGTAAAAATTATGGAATCGTGATTTTAACCAACCTTTCTTTCTTAATCGTGAAATAGGCAATTTTTGTCATCTGATTTTTTTAAATTGTGGTAAATGGGATTTCGATTTAACTAAAAGGATACGCGAGAGATCATTTAAACGATTTCGATGAACTCTGGTTTATCAGGGTCACTAACCAACCGGAAGGTTTCCTAATCGCATGGCTTTTTTTTTAATGAAGAGAGGTAAACATGACTTGATAAGTAAAGAATTAAAGCGATTAAAAAATGCGATATCGTACAGCATGCAATATCTTGCGACAATGCGCGATGTATGCAATGAAGAAGAATGTCAGCCCGAAGATCATGGGTTCGAATCCTGCTAGGGTGGCTTCACCATCCTGGGAATGACTGCGCATGATAGCGATACAATACGATATATTGATAAGTTATATATTAATATAATACGATATCTCTTCCTTGAACTACGACCTTGACGTGGTGGAAGGGCTTGTGCGTTCCAATGACCCCTAGAGCTGGACTGGCAGGAGCAAGTACATTGCTCCTGGTAGGGCCACCCATGCCAGATAGGTCGAAGGGTAGGAGCCAGACGAAAGGTAGTTCCGTGATGGTGTCACGTTAAAAATACCGTTGAGTCGCATGGGATACCTCTCAACTATCACTTCCCAGAACATGAAAGTCATCCAAAGAGATCTGATTCCTGGCAACTACGGGACGCCGCCCACTAGGGCGGGTGTCGTGCCCGGCAGCGGGGGAGGCAAGGCCTCCGCGGTCGTCATCACACGAAATCCTTGCACAGAATCATCATCAGAAGATACAAGGGAAAGGAGGGAGAAGAAGAAGAAAAAGAGGAAGAGGAGGAGGAAAACAGTGGTAAAAATAGGAACTTGGAACGTAAGGACCATGATGAGGGCCGGGAAGCTTGAAAATATTAAGCAGGAAATGGAAAAAGGAAAAATAGATGCTTTGGGATTGTGCGAGGTTAGATGGAAGGATAGCGGGGACTATTGGAGTGATAACTACAGGGTGATCTATAGTGGGGGAGATGAGAGTCAACGGGGGGTAGGCATGGTACTGAACACAAAGTTGGGACTGAGGGTGGTAAACATTGAACAGGTGAACGACAGGATACTAGTGGTAGAAATAAAAGCACGCCCGACGAATTTCGTGCTGGTCCAGGTATACATGCCTACGAGCAACCATAGGGAGGAAGAGGTGGAAGAGGTGTACGAGCAAGTAGAAGAAATAATTAGAGAAGTGCCGGGGAAGAAAAACCTGATAGTGATGGGTGACTGGAATGCAGTGGTGGGAGAAGGGAGGGACGGATTAGAAGTAGGAGGGTTTGAGCTAGGAAGAAGAAATGATCGCGGGGAAAAGGCAGTTGAATTTTGTAGAAGAAATAAATTAGTAGTGACAAACACTTGGTTTAAACATCACCCCAGGCGTAGGTACACATGGAAAATGCCGGGTGACACTGGGAGATACCAAATTGATTATATAATGGTGAGGCAGAGATTTAGGAACAGTGTAAAAAACTCTCGTAGCTATCCAGGGGTGGATGCGGACTCGGATCATAACTTGGTGATGATGAAGTGTGAAGTTAGATTCAAAAGGCTTTGTAAAGGTAGGAAGATAAAGAGGTGGAACCTTGAAGCATTGAAAGGGTTGAAAAGGAGGGAATACCAAGAGCTAGTAGAAAAGAACATAGGTGAAGAGAAGCGGATGGGAACCATAGAGAAGAGATGGGAGGTTATAAAAACAGGCATCGCAAGAGCGGCAGAGAAAACAATAGGAACGGTGGAAAAGAAGAGGGTTAAGAAGCAGTGGGTTACAGAAGAAATGATAAAGAAAATGCAGGAGAGAAGGATATGGAAAAACGTGAACACCGACGTAGGGAAGAGGAAGTACAAGGAATTGAATAATAAACTCAGGCGACTGACCAATCAAGCAAAAGAAAACTGGTGGAAGGGACAATGTGAGCAAATGGAAAAGATGCAGGAGGAGGGGGAAGTGGGCGCTTTGTACGCCAAGGTGAAAATGTTATCGGGTGGTAAGAGAGGTCAAGCGATACCAAAGGTTAAGGACAAAACAGGAAAGATATTAATCGAACAGGAAGATATCCAAGAAAGGTGGAGATAATACGTAGAGGAGCTATATGACAGCGAGAATAGACCCCTTAGCCTAGATCTAGAGGACGAAGGAACAATAGATAAGGATAACCTCGGACCAGAGTTACTTGAGAGTGAAATAGAGAGGGCACTAAGAGAGATGAAGGGTAGAAAAGCCGTGGCAACCGATAACCTACCTTCGGAGCCACTGAAGAATCTAGTTAGTAGGGGGAGAAAATCGTTTTTCGAACTTATTAGCAGGATCTACGAGGAAGGAGTATGGCCAGAGGATTTCGTGAAAACAGTATTAATACCTATCCCGAAGAAGAAGAAAGCGTCAGAATGCGAGGAGTATAGAACAATCAGTTTAATTTCGAACGCAGCAAAAGTGTTGCTTAGAATACTAAATAGAAGGTTGGAGAGCAGAGCAAAGTGCTATTTAGGCGATGACCAATTTGGGTTTAGGAAGGGGAGGGGAACCAGAGATGCGATTGCGGTAATGAGGACACTTATAGATAGAAACATAGAGCATAATCAGGATGTTTTCGCTTGTTTTGTAGATTTCGAAAAGGCGTTTGACAGAGTAAACTGGGAGAAACTAATGCAGATACTGGGGAAAATAGGAATAGACTGGCGCGATAGGAGACTCATCCGAAACTTCTATATGGGGCAGAGGGCTCAGGTAAGGGTAGCGGACGGTGAATCAGGGTGGGCAGTTATAGGTCGCGGGGTGCGGCAAGGGTGCCCGTTGTCGCCTTTACTTTTTAACATCTATGCTGAGGAAATGGTAAGAGAGGCATGGGATGAGCTAGACGTGGGAATGAAAGTAGGAGGCCAGTGGATAAAGTCGGTTAGATTCGCAGACGACCAGGCGTTGGTGAGTTGGTCATCGAAAGGACTGCAAACTTTAGTAGATGCACTGGAAAAGCAGTGTGAGAAATACGGAATGAAGATAAATAATAGGAAAACAAAAGTAATGAGATTTGGTAGGACAAAGAAAGCGAAGCTGGTGATAAGAGTAGGAAGTCACAAACTGGAGCAAGTAGAACAATTTAATTACTTGGGTAGTACGCTAGAAGAAAGAGGACATAGTAGCAAAGGCATTAGGAGGAGAATAGCGCTAGCGAAGGAAGCGTTCAATAATAGAAGGGAGCTGATGACGGGGACCTTAAGTAAGGATGTAAAAAAGAGGCTAGTAAAGAGCTTGATATGGAGTGTGGCGTTGTATGGGGCGGAAACGTGGACCTTGAGAAAGGAAGACGAAAATAGGCTGAAGGCTTTTGAGATGTGGGTGTGGAGGAGGATGGAGAAGGTGCGTTGGACGGAAAGGAAGACAAATGAGGAAGTGCTTGACATGGTGGGCGAGGAGAGGAAACTTATAGATGAGATTAGGGGAAGGCAGGGTAGGTGGCTGGAAGGGGTAATGAGGGA
Organism: Pyrrhosoma nymphula; assembly: GCA_963573305.1. Classification (NCBI taxonomy): domain Eukaryota; kingdom Metazoa; phylum Arthropoda; class Insecta; order Odonata; family Coenagrionidae; genus Pyrrhosoma; species Pyrrhosoma nymphula. The sequence goes on along the minus strand of OY754332.1, from coordinate 93,342,989 downwards.
CGATGGTTTGCTGAAGGTCGTGATAGAATAGAATAGAATATTTATTAATGCTCTGGGCATCACCCATGGAGCAAAAACACATTTTACAATTGAATGGCTCATCAAAGAAAACTCAAAACGTACATAAAAATCGAGCAAGTGATAACAATACAGCATGATACAGAAATAGTAATGTAGCAAATAGGCAAGGATTAGAATTTAACAACACACAATATTTAGGCCGTATTTTATTAGACAGAGTTTATGTTTGCTCTGCACTGAGTAGAGTCATGTATAATTTATACTTGAAGGCATGATTGGAGCCCTTCTGTTTCAGATCCTCAGGGAGAGAATTCCAAAGTTTAGATGCCGTAACAAGAAATGATTTCTGGTATGCGGTTGTACGTGGAGTTGGATAACGTAAAGAGCAGTTCTTTGTGCGAGATGTCATCTGAGTGGTTTCTGATCTGCTCTTAAACATTTCCCGAAGATATTTAGGAATACTCTCTCTGAACATCCCAAAAAGAAAAGCACCGAGTAGATATTTTCTACGGTTACAAAGATTTAACCAACCTAGGCTGATTCTGTATTGTGACACATGAACATCCTTTCTTAAATTAAATACATATCTTACACATGAGTTTAATAGCTTTTGTAACTTTTTTTCTAACTCTTTAGGTATGTCATTATAAACGAGACTACAATAATCAATAGAGGGAAATACCAAGGATGAAATTAACATTTTTCGGGTGGGAATAGGAAATAGGTGCTTATTTAGTTTTAGTTGATAGAGGGTAATATTGACTTTATTACAGATTTCATTAACATGTTCGTTCCACGACAGATTTTTTGTGAGGGTTACTCCAAGAGCGCGAACAGAGTCGCTGAAAGATATTTGGTGATCACCAACTACAACTGGATGAAGTTGATTAATATCTATTTTGTTTAGAACCCTTGAGTTTCCAATGATTATTGATTTCGTCTTTTGACAGTTCAGTGTAAGTCGGTTTTCGCCAACCCATTTTGTAATTTCTCTGACGTCATGATTCACAAGGTTGATACTAGCAGCTATGTTTTCAATTGAGGAATGGATGTATATTTGGAGGTCATCTGCGTACATCATGTACTTACAATTTTTAATCGCGATCGAAATATCATTTACAAAAATAGAGAATAGCAGAGGGCCCAGGACAGATCCCTGGGGAACTCCGCAAGATACCGGAACCCAATCAGATAACTTATTGTCAGGTCCCATGACTGCTTGCGATCTATTTTCAAGGTAGGAGCAAAACCAGTTTAAAACTGAACACGAGAAACCAAGCTTCACCATCTTATGAAAGAGTAGATTATGATCAATTCGATCAAATGCTTTACTGAAATCAAAAAGAACTAAAATTGTAACCATGCGCTTGTCCATATGAAGTCGAATATCATCGGTAACCTTTAGTAGTGCCGTCTGCGTGCTGAATCCATGCCGAAAACCTGATTGCAGAGCGTCAAGTTTGTCATTGTCAGTTAAGTACTCTGTGACTTGTTTGAAAACAATTCTTTCCAGCACTTTCGACAAGGCACACAGGATAGAAATTGGCCGGAAGTCAGAAGGTAGTTTTGGGTTTTTTATCTTCTTTATCGGGCGGATAAGTGCTTTTTTCCAGGCCGATGGAAATACTGAGTTATCAAGAGAGTGGTTAAATATTTCAAGGATGTATGGTAATAATGCATATTTGGAAAGTTGAATGACCTTTATCGGAATGTCGTCCACACCAGTGGCATTTGAGTTTGAGATCATCAAGCTTTCGATAAGAGTGTCAGGAGTTACGTGTCTAAAGTAAAAGTTGTTTTCATTAAATGGGATAACTCGCTCAGGTCTGAGGTTAGCTAGGGCAACATTTTGACTGATCGAAGTTGACACAAAGTAGGAGTTTAGCTGATCGAGAGTTATATTTGAAGGTAGAGAAGAGTCCCGTCTTCGAACCAACCCCAGATTTCGAAATTCAAGCCAAATCAATTTCGGGTCTTTCAAAGAGGAAAACTTCGAGGAATAAAACTGGCGTTTACTGTCATTGATGGCTGATTTAATGCGGTTTCTAAGCTCCTTGTATTTTTGGAACACAGTAGAACAACCATTGCGTCGAAAGGCACACCGCACTTGGTTGCGTTCTTTAATCATGAGTTTTATCGTCTCATTCAGCCAAGGAGGAAATCGGCGTATAGGCCGACATTCCCGTTTGGGGAAAAAAGTGTCAGAGAAACTAGAAATGTTTGACATAAAACAACCAAGTTTGGAATCGATAGAACAAGAGTTAAAAATACCATTCCAATTCATCTCTAGAAGTGCATCGTGAAGGCGTACTGTTTAAGCTAATATCTAATTACTTCATTTTAGACATTTATTTCCCAACGCGTGAAAATTAGGTTTTCCGGTCAATTTGTATCCCTATACATTATCATTTTGTTAGTTGATCGCAGTTTCGTCAATGAATCACCAATTTAACAACACACCTATCACTATAATCTCTGACCAGAGCGGGATTAGAACCCACGACCTCCGGTTAGCAGGTTAAAACGTGACCCCAACGCCCCCAAGGCCGGTAAAAATTATGGAATCGTGATTTTAACCAACCTTTCTTTCTTAATCGTGAAATAGGCAATTTTTGTCATCTGATTTTTTTAAATTGTGGTAAATGGGATTTCGATTTAACTAAAAGGATACGCGAGAGATCATTTAAACGATTTCGATGAACTCTGGTTTATCAGGGTCACTAACCAACCGGAAGGTTTCCTAATCGCATGGCTTTTTTTTTAATGAAGAGAGGTAAACATGACTTGATAAGTAAAGAATTAAAGCGATTAAAAAATGCGATATCGTACAGCATGCAATATCTTGCGACAATGCGCGATGTATGCAATGAAGAAGAATGTCAGCCCGAAGATCATGGGTTCGAATCCTGCTAGGGTGGCTTCACCATCCTGGGAATGACTGCGCATGATAGCGATACAATACGATATATTGATAAGTTATATATTAATATAATACGATATCTCTTCCTTGAACTACGACCTTGACGTGGTGGAAGGGCTTGTGCGTTCCAATGACCCCTAGAGCTGGACTGGCAGGAGCAAGTACATTGCTCCTGGTAGGGCCACCCATGCCAGATAGGTCGAAGGGTAGGAGCCAGACGAAAGGTAGTTCCGTGATGGTGTCACGTTAAAAATACCGTTGAGTCGCATGGGATACCTCTCAACTATCACTTCCCAGAACATGAAAGTCATCCAAAGAGATCTGATTCCTGGCAACTACGGGACGCCGCCCACTAGGGCGGGTGTCGTGCCCGGCAGCGGGGGAGGCAAGGCCTCCGCGGTCGTCATCACACGAAATCCTTGCACAGAATCATCATCAGAAGATACAAGGGAAAGGAGGGAGAAGAAGAAGAAAAAGAGGAAGAGGAGGAGGAAAACAGTGGTAAAAATAGGAACTTGGAACGTAAGGACCATGATGAGGGCCGGGAAGCTTGAAAATATTAAGCAGGAAATGGAAAAAGGAAAAATAGATGCTTTGGGATTGTGCGAGGTTAGATGGAAGGATAGCGGGGACTATTGGAGTGATAACTACAGGGTGATCTATAGTGGGGGAGATGAGAGTCAACGGGGGGTAGGCATGGTACTGAACACAAAGTTGGGACTGAGGGTGGTAAACATTGAACAGGTGAACGACAGGATACTAGTGGTAGAAATAAAAGCACGCCCGACGAATTTCGTGCTGGTCCAGGTATACATGCCTACGAGCAACCATAGGGAGGAAGAGGTGGAAGAGGTGTACGAGCAAGTAGAAGAAATAATTAGAGAAGTGCCGGGGAAGAAAAACCTGATAGTGATGGGTGACTGGAATGCAGTGGTGGGAGAAGGGAGGGACGGATTAGAAGTAGGAGGGTTTGAGCTAGGAAGAAGAAATGATCGCGGGGAAAAGGCAGTTGAATTTTGTAGAAGAAATAAATTAGTAGTGACAAACACTTGGTTTAAACATCACCCCAGGCGTAGGTACACATGGAAAATGCCGGGTGACACTGGGAGATACCAAATTGATTATATAATGGTGAGGCAGAGATTTAGGAACAGTGTAAAAAACTCTCGTAGCTATCCAGGGGTGGATGCGGACTCGGATCATAACTTGGTGATGATGAAGTGTGAAGTTAGATTCAAAAGGCTTTGTAAAGGTAGGAAGATAAAGAGGTGGAACCTTGAAGCATTGAAAGGGTTGAAAAGGAGGGAATACCAAGAGCTAGTAGAAAAGAACATAGGTGAAGAGAAGCGGATGGGAACCATAGAGAAGAGATGGGAGGTTATAAAAACAGGCATCGCAAGAGCGGCAGAGAAAACAATAGGAACGGTGGAAAAGAAGAGGGTTAAGAAGCAGTGGGTTACAGAAGAAATGATAAAGAAAATGCAGGAGAGAAGGATATGGAAAAACGTGAACACCGACGTAGGGAAGAGGAAGTACAAGGAATTGAATAATAAACTCAGGCGACTGACCAATCAAGCAAAAGAAAACTGGTGGAAGGGACAATGTGAGCAAATGGAAAAGATGCAGGAGGAGGGGGAAGTGGGCGCTTTGTACGCCAAGGTGAAAATGTTATCGGGTGGTAAGAGAGGTCAAGCGATACCAAAGGTTAAGGACAAAACAGGAAAGATATTAATCGAACAGGAAGATATCCAAGAAAGGTGGAGATAATACGTAGAGGAGCTATATGACAGCGAGAATAGACCCCTTAGCCTAGATCTAGAGGACGAAGGAACAATAGATAAGGATAACCTCGGACCAGAGTTACTTGAGAGTGAAATAGAGAGGGCACTAAGAGAGATGAAGGGTAGAAAAGCCGTGGCAACCGATAACCTACCTTCGGAGCCACTGAAGAATCTAGTTAGTAGGGGGAGAAAATCGTTTTTCGAACTTATTAGCAGGATCTACGAGGAAGGAGTATGGCCAGAGGATTTCGTGAAAACAGTATTAATACCTATCCCGAAGAAGAAGAAAGCGTCAGAATGCGAGGAGTATAGAACAATCAGTTTAATTTCGAACGCAGCAAAAGTGTTGCTTAGAATACTAAATAGAAGGTTGGAGAGCAGAGCAAAGTGCTATTTAGGCGATGACCAATTTGGGTTTAGGAAGGGGAGGGGAACCAGAGATGCGATTGCGGTAATGAGGACACTTATAGATAGAAACATAGAGCATAATCAGGATGTTTTCGCTTGTTTTGTAGATTTCGAAAAGGCGTTTGACAGAGTAAACTGGGAGAAACTAATGCAGATACTGGGGAAAATAGGAATAGACTGGCGCGATAGGAGACTCATCCGAAACTTCTATATGGGGCAGAGGGCTCAGGTAAGGGTAGCGGACGGTGAATCAGGGTGGGCAGTTATAGGTCGCGGGGTGCGGCAAGGGTGCCCGTTGTCGCCTTTACTTTTTAACATCTATTCTGAGGAAATGGTAAGAGAGGCATGGGATGAGCTAGACGTGGGAATGAAAGTAGGAGGCCAGTGGATAAAGTCGGTTAGATTCGCAGACGACCAGGCGTTGGTGAGTCGGTCATCGAAAGGACTGCAAACTTTAGTAGATGCACTGGAAAAGCAGTGTGAGAAATACGGAATGAAGATAAATAATAGGAAAACAAAAGTAATGAGATTTGGTAGGACAAAGAAAGCGAAGCTGGTGATAAGAGTAGGAAGTCACAAACTGGAGCAAGTAGAACAATTTAATTACTTGGGTAGTACGCTAGAAGAAAGAGGACATAGTAGCAAAGACATTAGGAGGAGAATAGCGCTAGCGAAGGAAGCGTTCAATAATAGAAGGGAGCTGATGACGGGGACCTTAAGTAAGGATGTAAAAAAGAGGCTAGTAAAGAGCTTGATATGGAGTGTGGCGTTGTATGGGGCGGAAACGTGGACCTTGAGAAAGAAAGACGAAAATAGGCTTAAGGCTTTTGAGATGTGGGTGTGGAGGAGGATGGAGAAGGTGCGTTGGACGGAAAGGAAGACAAATGAGGAAGTGCTTGACATGGTGGGCGAGGAGAGGAAACTTATAGATGAGATTAGGGGAAGGCAGGGTAGGTGGCTGGAAGGGGTAATGAGGGACGATGGTTTGCTGAAGGTCGTGATAGAGGGAAGGATGTTGGGTAAGCGGGGAAGGGGAAGGAAGAGAATCGGTTTTATGGACGGGATGAAGAAAGGTAGGACTTATGCTGAGATGAAGAAAGAAATACAAGAGGTAGAAAGGGCACAGCACGTGTAAGAGTTCGTTGGATATTCTCTGACTTTCATCACAACCTACCTCTAACCGGTAGATTACTGTAATGAATGAATACGATATGTTGATAATAATTGACGAAAGCGTTTACCAAAAAAGAAATTATTATAATTATTACATAATTATGCGCAATTGGATATGAGATGGAAGCAATATGAACTAGACATTTCGGTGTATGCATGAAAAACGATACAGCGCTTTTTTGTGATGCAAAGTTTATATCGCATTGCGATATTGAAATCTGCTTATCGCACAGCCGTAATCTGTTGGCCTGAGCATATCCCCCTTTTCTGTCTGCTTTCTTCTCCACCTTCTTGGTTGACCTTCTCTTCTGCTTGAAAGACGGTTTTTAAGAGTGGGGGAAATTGATGAGGTTTTCATTCCTTAACATAGCAGATTATCTTGGCTGGCTATGAGCGTTCCTCTCTTATCCCGTTCTCGACTGCAAGGCAATGGTATTCTCAGTGCAGGTCTTTCAGAATAAAGCTACAACACGGAAAGGCAAGCTCTTGTCTGTTTTAATAACGATATATCTACTTTAATAATGATAAAAGAAAAAAATGTATAGAAAAAAGAGGAGAGAGCACGTCTTGCTCACGATTGCTTTATTAGGGCCCCGCCGCATAGTGGTAAAAAATCGGAAAAGGCTATCCAAGAGTCCAAATTGCTTTTTTTAAAGATATAAACTTGAAACTTCGCATATAAACTCTACAATGATTGGTACATCTGCAATGAGATCAGTAACCACGTTGACCTAATCTCCATTCACCTTGATTCCCTATGGTTTCATCTATCGTATTATATAAGTTACCTTACATTAATGGCTGAAGAAACCATTCCCGTAAGCACGTAAGATTATGGACGATAAAGGACATCACCATCATCAGAATTCATCACTCAGAAGACAAGTTTGCAGAAGATCTCCACTCCGCTCTCATCTCCGACAACCGCTTCACTACTACATAATTATTCACTTGGACGTCCTTCATAATTTGCCCGATGCATTCCATTCTTGGTTTTCCTCAGTAAATCTTCCCATTCGTTCCTCCTTCCAGTATTGTCTTCAAAAGAGGCTTTTGTGTCACAAAATGTGTCCAATACGTTTGTCTCTCCTTCTTTCAGAGTTTTCATTGTGCTTCTTTTCTCTTCAACTCTTCGAAAGACTTCTTCTTCAGTGATTCTCTCCGTCCATTTGATCATTTTCATTCTTTGGTAGCACCACCTCTTCATTAATTCCAATCTCTTTTTAAATAAAATGAGTTCACTGCTAACTTTGTGGTTTTCCATTCTGTAAAACGATTTATTTAAAAAACGTTTACAAACCACAGAAAAAATATGCACTCTCTCACCCAAACACGACCCGGGTTTCGGCGCACCCGACTTTTCAACCCACGGTACAATCCGTGTCCACCCCGTAATTACTACATCCCCCACCCACCCAACCCACCCCTCCCTCCAGTGTGGTATATATACAGGTTGTTCGGGTTGCTTCATCACCTGATGATGGTGCTCAGCGCCGAAACCCGGGTCGTTTTTGTGTGAGAGAGTGCATATTTTTTCTGTGGTTTGTAATAGTTTTTTAAATAAATCGTTTGACCAATCTCTTTTGTTCCAACCCACTAAAAATGCCAGGAGAAAACTAATGGCAAACACGAAATCCGATATGAGGTGAGAATTTAACAGAGTACTCATTGAGGGAGATGCTCAGAGAAGATAAGTACCATGGAAAGGTGGGGGGTGACCATGATTGGTTTCTAAAGTAGGGCTCAGAAGAGAGAGAGAATGGGAGTAGACCGATTGAATTTGAGATAGGGCTTCAGATAAGAATTGAAGATGTATGATGGGCAGAAATTAGGTGTATTTTATAGGGTCATGTCCGAGGTCTTGCTCAAGTGAGGCTTTCAAATAAGCCCTCTTTAAAAGTCCCTTTTTTCCTAATACTGCCCCCAACTTCACCATTCCTTGGCTTGATCTTTGAAATCGGGATACATTAAATTTTAACGTGCGACAATATACTAGGTCTCAAACAACTGTACACACTACTGGCCAAAGAGTTGCACGCCATCTGCCGCAAGTTGTGAATTAACCCTTATTATAATAACCCCTTAAGACCACGTTTTATCATATTTCATTTACGATACGACGTTTTTGCGCACACAATATTTCCTTAGCACACACTATAACAGTAAATTATTACCTTACTCTAATTTCTTCTTTACAGGGAATAAAGAATGTAAATTACTTATACGTAGTCAGAGGTCCCTCTTGTCTTATTGGCTTCGCCTACGTCGCGCCAATAAATTTGAGAATATTTTTCAGTAGCCTGTGGAGAGCTCTTCATTGATTCTAGGAATTAAGTTTGATGTTGCGCGAGAAAAACCAAAATTTTGAAACTTGAAAAAGTGACCAATATACTTTTCAAGTGATTACGCGCCTAATGTCTACTCCTTACCCAAATAGCTCGGCTTTTATGGTAGCTACTTATAAAGCGCTTAAATGTCTCTTTCAAACAATCACTATGGATATTTTTGTATCCTCATCGTACACCTACGTATTTAAATACTAATTTTGAGTTGCGTTCTTGGTAATTAGTAATAATTACATTATAAGGACGTTTGTTTCTTTCAAACCAAATACATCTCAATTTATATTTTTTCTTAATGTAGTGAACCAAGATAATAAAATATTTTCCAATTAAGGACTTATTTTCCTTGAATATTGTAATTTTACTATAAATCTTCGCACTTCCAAGATAGGGATAGTTCTATTTAAGAAAATATTTTGCGTGAAAATATAATTTCTATGCTTTTCGTTTTAAAATATTCAGCGAATATAATATTTAAGTTTTTTTTGTTATGTAGCAGTTTGCTGATTGAGCGCAGTAACATCACTACAACTCCAACTTAAAACGTATTAAAACTTACGTAATTTACAGCTCTGAGCTAACAATGACATCTTTGAGAAAAATCAGCCGCGAAATGCTAGATAAGCTCAATACGAGGATGATTTCGTGTAGTTTTTCGTTTTTTCTCCAAATTTCCTTATACACCCCATAGAGAAGACCTTTACAATCATGTAGATACGGTTAACGAAATAGATTTTCGTATAGTTGTAGGAAAAGTTTTAATTTTGAAAATTTTTGGTGACAGTATAAGAATCCTACCTATTCTCATTTTAACAACCCCCATGGATCAAAATTGGACATGTTTTGCTTTTAATGTACTAATTGTTGTATTTTCAGGAGAAAAAATTGATTCTAGAGATGGGAGATAGAGAAAAAATGGAAATTATGAGTGAAGAACGCTTTTTTAATGATTTTTTCAACCCGTGAAAAAACGGAAATTTTCATGGGTTGAAAGAACGGAATTTGTATAAATCCCATATCTTTTATTAAAAATGGTATGAATATTCAATGTAAGTTACCTAAAAAAATATTTGCCTATGCTATTATGAAATGCAGATACAGATAAATAGGGGAGAGTGGGGTTAAATGGACTGGGCTGTATACGGCTCTTAGCACCTCATCAGCTGTTTTGCGCCATTTACTGTAATGCTACGCCATTTATGTTTTGGTTTTGTTTTTCACGTGGTCGATTCAAATATTTCGTGCTCCGAAAGTTTTGATTGCTGAGCATTTTTGGGAAGTTTTCATTGTGAATTTTGGCACATAAGGTAAGTGGATAGTGCTCTTTCGGAATAAAATGGAGAATATGTGATCAATTCCTGGGTTTCTGTTGTCCGCGTTTCCTTGTACGAAAACTTGCTGTGGGGCTAAATGGACCGCGTATGTTGCATGCATTTCGACGTTCTCTTAGCATCTTTTGGTCATTGTGTTTTTTAGCTCTTCTGCAAGCGATATTGAATGATTGGTGTTCATTATTGCCTACCATTTACGCGTTTTCATGAGTGTGATTGCAGCTTTTGTGCTTCATTTTAAGATGGTGCGCAAATACAAACGTCAGACGGTTTCGATTAACGCTGAAAAATAGTCCGCCGCGATTCGCGCCGTGAAGTCACAGAACTAATCGCTGTGGGGCGCAGTGCAGCAGTTCGGAGTGAGCAAAACAACACTGAAACGCTACTGCGACCGGCCAGACTCGGTGTTGAGCGCATCAATATCAGCATTCGATTCCAAATCGACGCTGTCATTGCAGAAAGCTGGCCACGTGACAATGTTTACCGAAGAGCAAGAAGGCGGGAATATTTGCTGAAATGCGACAGCTTGTATTTCGGACTGGCGCCGCGCGATGTGTGGAGCCTAGCAAATGAGTTCGCGCGGAAGTTGAAACTTCCGGTGCTAGGTTGGGAGGACATTGGAGCGGCAGGGAAGGAGTGGTTCCGTGGCTTCATGAATCTGCATCCAGCACTGGCAATTCGCAAGCCGGAGGCAACAAGTGTACAAAGCGCAACAGCATTTTACCACACCAATGTCGCTATGTTTTTCGACAACTTGAAGATGCTGTATACTCGCCATCATTTCGAGGCAACCGACATATGAAACATGGACGAAACCGGAGTCACGATAGTTCAAACGCCTGATCGTGTGTTGAGCCGTAAAGGCACGAAACAAGTTGGCCGCATAACGTCAAGCGAGCGCGGAACTCTGGTGACGATGGCACATGCGGTGAATGCAGTGGGCAATGCTGCGCAACCGTTCTTCACATTCCCACGCATCAATTTCCAACCACACTTCCTGAACGGCGGCCCGGAAGGATGCGCCGTAGCAGCCAATCCGTCAGGTAGGTAATTGTGCCACGAATGACAAATATTTGTGTTCTGTCATCACTTTCAATGTTGCTTTATTTCAAGATGATTGAAAGTGGAGCGTTTCTTGGAATGTTTACGTCAATTCCATAAACATTCAATAAAAGCCAGCGCTCCTGATTTTGGGCAACCACAACTCGCATTTGTCAATCGATGGATTCCAATTTTGCTCCACCCACTGAATAGTTGTCCTGTCGATGCCGCCTCACTGCAGTCACCGACTGCAGCCCCTTGACCTCTCAGTATTCGGCTCATTTAAGAAGGTGGTCAATTACTTCGCAGACGCACGGATATATGCGCATCCGGGGCGCTCGATGTCAATTTATGAGATCCCAGCGATTGCGTCTTCTGCAATGTATGCTGCCGTGAACAGGCAAAACATTATATCTGGCTTCAGAGCAACCGGCATCTGGCCGTTGGACGACTTCGTGTTCGACGAAACAAACGACATGCCATTGGCCGTCACCGATCAACCGCCACCAGCAGCTGATAATAATTATGATCCAGGAGAGGGCACATCAGAGATGGCACGCGGCGAGCAGAGCGCCAAAAACGAAGTGGATGAGGCATTTGGGCGGCCAGTGGGAAGCTTAACACCAACGACATCCGATGAGGACGACGACTCCACCGAGGATTTGGAGAGCACGCTCGAGTCATTGCGTCCACTCCAAAAACCGCGTCGATGAGCCCTGCACATCGATGCGAAGAGGCCGGAAACATCGCAGCACGGCCGTCCCAACAGACCAGGAAATAATGGAGGAGCTATTAGCTGAGCAGGATGCCGCGGGGGCACGCAAATTTGCAGCCGTAGCTACAAAGAAGCGCGGACGCCCAGCGAAAAATCCACGCTAACATTGACACGAACATATTAGTACCGATGAACTTAACAAAGGGCAATAAATTACTTTTGTTAACAAAATTGCTACTTTTATTTTATTGCACTCATTTTGCTTAAAAAAGCATTGGTCCATTTAGCCCCACCGTGGGGCTAAATGGACCAGAGATCAACTTTCCAAAAAACGGCCAAAAAACCTACTTCCAATACTCAGACAGCTTAAAATTGTTCTATACAGTAATAGAGCACAAAAATCTCTACAAGATAGACCGTTTTTCGGAAGTGAAATCGCCGAAATCCGCCCACCAGGACTCCACAAACAAAAAACGGCCCATTTAGCCCCACCCTCCCCTAATCATGACATAATTTTTTTTAGGATCAAAGTAAGCCCAATTATTACCTCCAAGACGCCATCAGTTTCATAGAACAAATTTTCTCGATGACTCGATTCAATGACCGCCCGTTCCATATAACAGAAGAACGCTTACCTATAAGGAATAAAGTGACTTAATTTCCGTGATTAAAATCATAAGTGCACTCTCTTCACGAGTGACTTTAAATAAAAGGTAAAAATATATCGCAAAGAAAGAGTAAACTGCGATGTGCTAAAGGTATCCAATTGTAATGGCATTCATACTTCTTGGCTTTGAATTTTAACAAGATAATGAAATTAATTACTGAACGGGTTAATTACTTCTATGAAATAGAGAAGAGAAGGCAAACTTACCAAAAATCTATCTGATTGCATTGGTAGAGCACACACAATATTTTATTCCTTCTATTTTTGACCCCTTACAATTTTATACAGAGGAATCCAATACAAATCTGTAGGAGTGTCTATTCCTATAAAATTATCAGATCTATATTTAAATTGACATTCTTTGGTACTCGGTACGGTACACCATAAGACACTTTGGCTTTATGCAATAATCAATATTAATATTATAAAATGAAAGTCCATTTCCACTGACAAATATTGTCGAGCTTTTCTGCTGCGTGGAGAATTTTATTTTATTATTTGTCGAAACGTCATCGAAAAGATACACCGACGCAGCTTTGCCCGAAAAACATGGAGACACCAGCACAACAGCGCTGCGAAAGCCTCAAACAGAAATTTATTTTGTAAAACTCAATGTTTCGTTCTTCTTATTGGGAACGTCGTCAGGAAACTGAAGAATTCGGTTACATTTGTGCTCTGACTCTGCTAAATGACTGACCATTTTTGATCAAATTTAAAAAGAAATATAAATAAAAAATTACACGGTCGGTTGTTACACTCATATTTGTGGAAATATATCTTTTCCAGACACTGCTTTGGCGGTAACCGTCTCACCTATTAAAATTTGATTGACGCTTGGCTATTTTGACTGCTTCTCGAATCAACTGGGGATAATATGGATGAATATGACTTGCCAGCATTTTCGATTCGTTTTGGATGATTTGATGCACAGCTCCCGACATGAAATGATCGGCGGCAGCTGAAGTCTGCTACTGTCTTGCCTCAAGCACCCTTTTATTCTCCTTAAGCCTTGTTTAAATTGACCGCTTGGTTTGTCCTACGTAGCTAGAACCACACGAACACGGAATCTCATGTATCCCTTCTGTTTGGACAGGAGGAATAGCATCTATCCCGGATGGTAGGAATCCTTTAATTTTCTTCTACCTAACGCGCTACCTTCAAAACAAAGTCGAACAGGCATTTCTATTCCTTGAATCTAGTAAACTCACATGTGCAAATATTTGCGCCGTATTTTGATTGGAATGACTGCCTTTCCTTCAGAACTACATAATTTACAGTTAATGTCTTTCATAATTGAATTAATTTTTACCTCGTGATTCAATTGAATATCTTTATTTAAATTATGATAATGAAGGCACATCCATCAAATCAAATATTTTAGCTGTGTTATTTTTTTAAATATTCAGCACATGTTGAGATAGCCAGTAGGTTTTTATAAGAATGTTTCGTTTCGATGACATAAACATCAGCACTTCGTCATTTTCTTAAACTATCAGTAAGTAGCCTTCAATATTATCTACTCGTCTGTTAAGTTAACAGCCACTGAAAATCTATTTCTCCACATCCACTTCGCCATTTCCATTGTAATTTGCTGCTTCCAAAAATATACCCTTGAAAGATGATATGATGGGATAAATAAATTTTATTTAACTTTCGGCTCTATCCATTTTGGAAATGCCTTTCTAACCGGCCATTGATTATAGATGACTTAATATACAATAGTTATAATACTAATAGGAAAATTAAGCAAAAAACGTTTTTGGACACTCCACTGCTCACTTTTGTTACGTGAGTGGTCGCGCGAGATACCATGGTATCCCACCACTTTTTGTGCTCTATGTGTATAATTAATAATGAAAAACGTCATCAAGAGTGCCATTTTTGTTAACTTTGATGCATACCCTTTATTCAAGTAGAAACTGGCATCAATTTACAATTTAGGAAAATTTAAAAAAAACAACCAATGAATGCTTTAGAATTATTCACTTACATAATTTTATCTAAAGTTTTGAGATCAAAATAGTTCATACATATGCAGGTTTGGTGATCCAAACAAACCCATTTGTTGTATTTGAAGACTATTTCATTGTTCGTTTATCTCTTATTCTTGGACGCATGTATAGCATCTTCCGTTATTACTCCTGGGGGGGCTCCGTCAAAACCTTTTCCTCTTCTATGTCTTTTTCTTCTTATTTTGTCTTATCATCTTAAGTAGTCTTACTTTGATCTTTATGATTTTTGGTACGCCAGTCTGTTACACTCTTCCTTGAACTACGACCTTGACGTGGTGGAAGGGCTTGTGCGTTCCAATGACCCTTAGAGCTGGACTGGCAGGAGCAAGTACATTGCTCCTGGTAGGGCCACCCATGCCAGATAGGTCGAAGGGTAGGAGCCAGACGAAAGGTAGTTCCGTGATGGTGTCACGTTAAAAATACCGTTGAGTCGCGTGGGATACCTCTCAACTATCACTTCCCAGAACATGAAAGTCATCCAAAGAGATCTGATTCCTGGCAACTACGGGACGCCGCCCACTAGGGCGGGTGTCGTGCCCGGCAGCGGGGGAGGCAAGGCCTCCGCGGTCGTCATCACACGAAATCCTTGCACAGAATCAGAATCATCATCAGAAGATACAAGGGAAAGGAGGGAGAAGAAGAAGAAAAAGAGGAAGAGGAGGAGGAAAACAATGGTAAAAATAGGAACTTGGAACGTAAGGACCATGATGAGGGCCGGGAAGCTTGAAAATATTAAGCAGGAAATGGAAAAAGGAAAAATAGATGCTTTGGGATTGTGCGAGGTTAGATGGAAGGATAGCGGGGACTATTGGAGTGATAACTACAGGGTGATCTATAGTGGGGGAGATGAGAGTCAACGGGGGGTAGGCATGGTACTGAACACAAAGTTGGGACTGAGGGTGGTAAACATTGAACAGGTGAACGATAGGATACTAGTGGTAGAAATAAAAGCACGCCCGACGAATTTCGTACTGGTCCAGGTATACATGCCTACGAGCAACCATAGGGAGGAAGAGGTGGAAGAGGTGTACGAGCAAGTAGAAGAAATAATTAGAGAAGTGCCGGGGAAGAAAAACCTGATAGTGATGGGTGACTGGAATGCAGTGGTGGGAGAAGGGAGGGACGGATTAGAAGTAGGAGGGTTTGGGCTAGGAAGAAGAAATGATCGCGGGGAAAAGGCAGTTGAATTTTGTAGAAGAAATAAATTAGTAGTGACAAAAACTTGGTTTGAACATCACCCCAGGCGTAGGTACACATGGAAAATGCCGGGTGACACTGGGAGATACCAAATTGATTATATAATGGTGAGGCAGAGATTTAGGAACAGTGTAAAAAACTGTCGAAGCTATCCAGGGGCGGATGCGGACTCGGATCATAACTTGGTGATGATGAAGTGTGAAGTTAGATTCAAAAGGCTTTGTAAAGGTAGGAAGATAAAGAGGTGGAACCTTGAAGCATTGAAAGGGTTGAAAAGGAGGGAATACCAAGAGCTAGTAGAAAAGAACATAGGTGAAGAGAAGCGGATGGGAACCATAGAGAAGAGATGGGAGGTTATAAAAACAGGCATCGCAAGAGCGGCAGAGAAAACAATAGGAACGGTGGAAAAGAAGAGAGTTAAGAAGCAGTGGGTTACAGAAGAAATGATAAAGAAAATGGAGGAGAGAAGGATATGGAAAAACGTGAACACCGACGTAGGGAAGAGGAAGTACAAGGAATTGAATAATAAACTCAGGCGAGTGACCAATCGGGCAAAAGAAAACTGGTGGAAGGGACAATGTGAGCAAATGGAAAAGATGCAGGAGGAGGGGGAAGTGGGCGCTTTGTACGCCAAGGTGAAAATGTTATCGGGTGGTAAGAGAGGTCAAGCGATACCAAAGGTTAAGGACAAAACAGGAAAGATATTAATCGAACAGGAAGATATCCAAGAAAGGTGGAGAGAATACGTAGAGGAGCTATATGACAGCGAGAATAGACCCCTTAGCCTAGATCTAGAGGACGAAGGAACAATAGATAAAGATAACCTCGGACCAGAGTTACTTGACAGTGAAATAGAGAGGGCACTAAGAGAGATGAAGGGTAGAAAAGCCGTGGGAACCGATAACCTACCTTCGGAGCTACTGAAGAATCTAGGTAGTAGGGGGAGAAAATCGTTTTTCGAACTTATTCGCAGGATCTACGAGGAAGGAGTATGGCCAGAGGATTTCGTGAAAACAGTATTAATACCTATCCCGAAGAAGAAGAAAGCGTCAGAATGCGAGGAGTATAGAACAATCAGTTTAATTTCGCACGCAGCAAAAGTGTTGCTTAGAATACTAAATAGAAGGTTGGAGAGCAGAGCAAAGTGCTATTTAGGCGATGACCAATTTGGGTTTAGGAAGGGGAGGGGAACCAGAGATGCGATTGCGGTAATGAGGACACTTATAGATAGAAACATAGAGCATAATCAGGATGTTTTCGCTTGTTTTGTAGATTTCGAAAAGGCGTTTGACAGAGTAAACTGGGAGAAACTAATGCAGAAACTGGGGAAAATAGGAATAGATTGGCGTGATAGGAGACTCATCCAAAACTTATATATGGGGCAGAGGGCTCATGTAAGGGTAGCGGATGGTGAATCAGGGTGGGCAGTTATAGGTCGCGGGGTGCGGCAAGGGTGCCCGTTGTCGCCTTTACTTTTTAACATCTATGCTGAGGAAATGGTAAGAGAGGCATGGGATGAGCTAGACGTGGGAATGAAAGTAGGAGGCCAGTGGATAAAGTCGGTTAGATTCGCAGACGACCAGGCGTTGGTGAGTCGGTCATCGAAAGGACTTCAAACTTTAGTAGATGCACTGGAAAAGCAGTGTGAGAAATGCGGAATGAAGATAAATAATAGGAAAACAAAAGTAATGAGATTCTCTAGGACAAAGAAAGCGAAGCTGGTGATAAGAGTAGGAAGTCACAAACTGGAGCAAGTTGAACAATTTAATTACTTGGGTAGTACGCTAGAAGAAAGAGGACATAGTAGCAAAGACATTAGGAGGAGAATAGCGCTAGCGAAGGAAGCGTTCAATAATAGAAGGGAGCTGATGACGGGGACCTTAAGTAAGGATGTAAAAAAGAGGCTAGTAAAGAGCTTGATATGGAGTGTGGCGTTGTATGGGGCGGAAACGTGGACCTTGAGAAAGGAAGACGAAAATAGGCTGAAGGCTTTTGAGATGTGGGTGTGGAGGAGGATGGAGAAGGTGCGTTGGA
Source organism: Pyrrhosoma nymphula (assembly GCA_963573305.1). Taxonomy (NCBI): domain Eukaryota; kingdom Metazoa; phylum Arthropoda; class Insecta; order Odonata; family Coenagrionidae; genus Pyrrhosoma; species Pyrrhosoma nymphula. Next base: position 93,325,347 of record OY754332.1, on the reverse strand, counting down.
CGGAAAGGAAGACAAATGAGGAAGTGCTTGACATGGTGGGCGAGGAGAGGAAACTTATTGATGAGATTAGGGGAAGGCAGGGTATGTGGCTGGAAGGGGTAATGAGGGACAATGGTTTGCTGAAGGTCGTGATAGAGGGAAGGATGTTGGGTAAGCGGGGAAGGGGAAGGAAGAGAATCGGTTTTATGGACGGGATGAAGAAAGGTAGGACTTATGCTGAGATGAAGGAAGAAATACAAGAGGTAGAAAGGGCACAGCACGTGTAAGAGTTCGCTGGACATTCTCTGACTTTCATTTCAACCTACCTCTAACCGGTAGATTACTGTAATGAATGAAGTCTCTTCCATACGGTTACGCATTTGCGGTTTAACTAATTCTAGGGTTACACAGTTGAGGTAATCGCACCGTATGAGTTTTTTTAATTATCACTTTGTGCATATTTGGCTTTGTACACAACCAAACCGTTTATATCAGCAATATTCAGCAAATAAAAAAGTATAGTTAGTGGCCACCGACGGCTATTATGACAGATCATAATACCTGCACATTTTATCTAGCATATCTACCTCGTATGAAGTTTTATTGTAGCTAGATATAATCTCAGGTTTTTCAAGGCCATTATAGATAGTGACTTCATCATCATAATGCATGGTGGATATTGGTAGCACGATATTTTTTTTCTTAGGAGTGTAGGAAACCAATGTACAATGCTCATCTTGAAATACAAAGATAGTACTTCCTTCTTCACTTTTCCGATCCTTCAGTAGTTGAGTAGATATTTTGCGCTCATTTTTTCGACGTGTTCCAATTTTAGTCAGTTTGTATTGTTTTAGAAGTTCAATGGCAAGGGAGACGCTTTTAAACCTATTATCCATCATAATATTTCTCCCTGTGCCACGAAGTGGCCCAGCTAGCCTCTTGACAATCTCATCTGGCGTAGTATTTTGCCTTGATGGCTATAATGGCTGTACTCCTACTTGCACTTCTAAATCACATGTGTACATTGTTTTCACATCTACATGGGCAAATACTTTGAGACCATATTTAGCAGATATTGAGGAAATAAATTGTCGAAATGAACACTTTCCTCTGAAAGCAATAAGGTGCTCATCATTTGTCAAATATTCGCTCGGTGAATACGGCTTTACAGTTACAAGTAAATATTTCGAACAATTCCCAGATTGGAGAAAATTTATCAAACTTTGTTCTTTCTTCCCGGTCACGATAATCGTCAAACCGTATGTATCGCAACAAAAATCTGAATCTATGGTATGACATTGCCACATAAACTATTTCAACAACAGTTACATTTGTATTCCACATATCTAATACGTTTCTCCTTCCACCTTTAGTCAAGCCAATGAGATACAAAATACCAGTAACCGACCTCATCTCGCACTCATTGGTAAGGTTGTTATCTTTTATGCTGGTGCACCGATTTTTATTCTTTTCAACGTATACCTTAAGCTAATTCGTACAGTGCACTTGTAACTAAGTTTATTATTTAGTCTTCCAGGAAACAGCTTACATTTAGTGCCTCTAAAAGCGAAGTAACATTTTTCGCCTCACCTTTAGGTCCCATAGCTTCCGGAAAGGAGTCGGAAAGGAGTTGGGAAATTTTCTCGAGGACTCGTTTGAGGGACTGGACGCCTGGGAAGTTGGTGCGGATGGAGAGGTTATCGTGATTTTTTAGCTCTCCGTAAAGTTCCTGGTGCGGACCTGTGTGGCAAAAAGGGGAGATAGAGGTGAAAGGAAAGAATGGATGGGAAGAGAGGGAGAGGCACAAGAGAGTATGAGGCAGGATAGTTGGTTCGCGGATTTTCCGCGCAGGACCACCTTCTCCTTGGGTCTGCAAGCCTTAGCTTATACCCCGATTCGAAGAAGGGTGCTGGAAGTTGGAAGGAAACAACGTTAGGAAGAAGGGTATGGGAATGGGCAGCTTTGGACCCTGTACATACCATGAATAGGCAAAAGGGCTTATACCGAAACGCGAAACAACCATTTTGTATTTTGCGTTGGCTACGACTCATCCTCTGAGTAAGGAAGAATAAGAGTGACCATCCATCGTCCAGCCGGGCCGCAGTGTTCGTCAGAGCCCCGTAAACTGCCGCGAACGGCACCCATCTTGCGCCACTTGGAGGAAGGGTTGACTTCTCCGACTTGGTAGCGGGCCGAACCAGCGGGCTGAGTCCCAAAGGTCGGAGCTTGCAAGATAGTGAGGCAGGGCAATAAAACTACTTCGCAGAGAGTCCTAAGCAAGGCGGAGGCACCAGGAACACACACGCAAGGTAAATAGGCAAGTGGTTACAATCACCCATCGCCATGGCTTGACTTGGGACCCTATCCTGAGGTCTCATTGTGAAACGAGTCGAAACCGGACGGCAAGTAGTCGTGAGTCATTCCACCTCTTGAAGCGCTTGTGTTGGTAGCTTTTTTAAGGCTTACTGACTGAACTTCCATATAAAACAACTTTCATCCCCCGTTTTGCAGGATTTTGAAAATTTCGTCGCCCATGTCCCAAAGTTGTCCCATGCTCAGTGCCAGGAACTTTTGCGAGAGCTCTACCAGGTGTTTAGGGGAATATTTTATTAAGGATTCGTTCGTGGAGTAGATTCTCCGAATATTCTCATCGGAGAAGGGATAGCTTTAGGGTGGAAAGGAATTTCTCCATGAAATACGGGTCAGGGCAGAGCGGTGGCTTCGCATGAATCGAGCCTTAGTTACGATAACTTCGTTGAAGAGCTTTCCGCGGGAGGAAGAAGTGAATGGATTAAGGGATGATTTAAATGGCACGTTTATGTCAATCATCGTACATGATGAGCGATTTACGGATAAGTTCTTCTAAAGGTGAAATTTTGTTAATTAGCACAACCTTAAATTACTCCACTTTTTTCACTTCATGTTGTGACATTTACCTTTAAAGTTAGCGACTTTTACTCAAATCGTAAATTTTGCCATCAGTCATACCCAGAAAATTTTACCAGGTGTCATTAAATATTAAATGAGAGCGGTATTTCCTGATATGTTCATGATCTCTTAATCAAGTGGTACAGCTTGGCCAGAAAGACATCTCGCTGGAGAGATATCAAAATGGAAGTCATCAAACGAACTCTTTGTTCTGATTCCGTTGAAAGAGTTCCGCGGAATCATAAAATGTCCCCACTGCCCGTAGAGAGGGTGGGTAATAAACTCCAGCTGGCACGACAGAATGAAAGGAAAGCCCTTAAGATGAATTAAAGCATCTTTTTGAACGCAAGCTTAGGTAAAATGGGCACACTCGACGAAGCTTATGTAAAATGTGAAACATAATAAGAGATTATTTCTTTTATGTAACAATTTAAGAAAATGGGCCTTAAATCCTCTTATGCAGGTGGCTATGCGTTCCCTCAAATGAATTTATAAGGCATTTTCCTCATCTTTAATATATACAAAAGATGTCCAGACTGACTGACTGACTAACTGATTCATCAACGCACACGCCAAACTACTAGTGATGGAACCGTGAAATAATGAGGATATATCCTTACCGTAGAGTATAGGTGCACTAAGTAAGTATTTTTGAAATAAACAATTTTTGTGGTTGTTTTTACTCCATTCATGTTAACTTTTACTTCCATAAGATTAGCATTGACATCGGTGTATGTATTTCTTTATTTGATTTTTTAAATTACTTGCACTCAAGATATTAAATGAAAATTTATTCGTAGAACGCATAAAAGAATGCATTTTTATCTCTAAATTCATCAATTTTTCCTCTTTTTCAACAATAGAAATTTCCTTGGCAACCAGGCGTAAATATCCATTTAATAGCGATTTCATGAATGGCTGGCTATTCATTCCTGCAGCATTTAAAGACCAGGCGCAGTGACTAATTTGATAGTTGTACTTAAACGACTACAGTTCTCCGTTCGCCTTTCCTTCTCAATGACCATCAACAAGGCAAAAGATCAATAGCTTCAAGTGTGTGGATAAAATCTGGAAAATCCATGCTTTTAATATGGTCAATTATATGTTGCATTCTCACCAGTGGGACAGCCTAAAAATGTATTTGTTTTTTCAGAGAGCGGTAAGTACAAATTTATTGTATATCCCAAACCACTTGAATATATTTTTTCAATTATATTTGAATATACAAAACATCATAGTCTTTCATTTATTTTGTACGTGTAAATGTGTCTGCTTTGTATTTGTATGCCTACTTAGAAAGAAAAAGAGGCATTGCAACGCATGCCAGGCATTTTAAGGGCATATTCAATTTGGACAGATGTTCATCAAAGCGAAAATTACGTAAACGCAGACCTACGCCTACCTGAGCGGCGCCACTGGACGGGCAGACACTAGAGCGAGTGCGAGAAATTAATGTCATACCCAACCTAGACCTGACTAGGGCAGAACCGTATTCCTCTGGTTTTTTTTAAATTCTGATGGGGATCCGGGGGCGAAGCCGCCGGCATAAGGGGGTCCAGGGGGATATCGCCTCCCTGGCTAGATGCAGCGGTGAGCAAAGCGAGCCGTCAGCGACTAGTAATACTACACGCAGACTTTTCAGAAAGCACTTCTGAGAGATCTTTCGGATTCTGCTACATCTGCGTTGATCTCGAGCTTTCGCTACCATTACTGGCAGCATCATCAATAACAATCAGAAGAGAAACCGAAATATCTTTCGTATGACTTCAATTCCGGGGGAGCCTACGATCCAATTCTCCAAAGCCCGATCGAAAAAAATATAAATTGTTGCTACCAACGGTTACAGCATTTCTCACCAGGTACAGTGGCTTTGAAAAGTATTTCGAAAAACGCTGCTTCGCAATAATCCGACTAAGCCAAAGAAATCAGTTGCCACTTAAAAACTTAGGCAAAAAAAGTCTGACATTTCGCTGCTTTGAATGCAAGTTATTTCCAAAAATCTAAAATTAAGACCAATGGAAGAAGAGAACAAGGTTAGATGGATTGGCAAAATGTCTGTCAGCTTCAGTACAGTGCGCTGTAATTCAAAGAACGATTTATTACTCGCCGCCGAACTGATCATCTTTAAGGACCAAAAAATCTGTAATGATTGCCTTTATCGAGGCGAAATCAAGAGGAAGGAGGGAAAGCCCTGTCCCCTTTTGAAACGAATGTGCTCAAATATGTTGTGGATTGAGAAAAAATTCAAATGTTACTGGGGATCACGGCGTCTGAAATTTTTTAAAGTCAAAATAATCATAAATTCACAAATTTAAATGCAACCGTGAAAAATAATAAAATGAAATCCCAAACTCCAAGATAACTCTGATTTGAACATTTATGACGAAGCCTCGATAGTTCATACGAAATAAAATCTTTGTGGTTCACTCAAAATATTTTTATGCATAAAACCATTCGCTAAGAATGGAAAATATATTTAGCACTGAGGACGCAGAGATAAAGTGTTTATATAAAAAAAACGTAATTAAACTACCCCGGGTAGAGACATGTACATTAATAATTTTGTTTCATTAAACTGGTGGGCGAGTAAATACAATTAGCATCCTAGGAAAGTTATTATATGCTAGTAAATCCATAATACTACGCAGAAAGTCTTCGGGGACCAACTTATAAATATTTAAAAAAATTATATTGAGTTGAATATTTGTAAAATAATGGTATAAGGAAGCCATAATGCCGTGTGTGCTGCGTGAGTTGGGATCAGAGTCCCTCCACAAACTGAAAAATGTGAAAATAGCAATTCTAGACAGGTTTAGGGAATTAATTCTAACCTAGCCCTTTCACGCCGGAGCCATGCGAAGGGAAATACTTTCCTCTGACAAGTTCTGTAAGTATTCCACTCTTCTCTGTACGGAACACTAGTGATCAGGGATCGCACAGGTACTTTTCATTCGTTTCGGGACCCAAGTTCTCAGAACACCGAACCCTTCCTTCGGCCGGTGGGTGAAGGTAATCTCGGCCCTTCGTCTCAGTGCCACCTCATGTCCATGGTCAACTATATCTTAATGCATTGATTTGACAGAAAAACATCTGTTCCCTACTTGGAAATATAGACTGAAAAGTGTACTCCTAATGCTTTTCAGTGAATTTACAATTTTTTTTTGCAGAACTCTACGGTAACTATTAACGAAGTTCTTGTTTAAGGAAGCTCCCAAAAACTTGGCTAAAACAACGTCAGAGTTCCGTTTAAAAATTCAAAGAACTGCGGAACTGGCCGCGCAGTAAATAAAACGGAGTTACCCGCTGATGGTCACGCAATTGTGTGAACTTAACAGAGAAAAACTCATTTGACTGAACTGGGATTCGAACTCAGACCCCTCGATTTCGTGCCGAGCGCTATAATCAGTTAAGCTACCCAGACTCCTGTGTGATCTTCCACTGTGAATTTCATTGAGGCCTTTTCCTGGATATTTTTCCTTACGCAAGAGAACGAAAGCCGTGTAAACACGATTTGCGTAGAAAAATGTACGCGGTTTATTAGCGGCGTTCTTTCACATTAGATGAAAAACCAGTGCCATGTTAACACGGCGTCCGTAGCGAAAGGGCTAGATAATAAACATCATCAGGGCTTTGTTTGATTCAACATCTTAGATGACATTAGAGAAACCACAATTGATATAAGTGCTCATTTTTACTTCTCACAAGTAGTGACCTTAATAGGTGCGTAAGTAAGACCTTAGTAGTAACCACGGCCAAGCACAATTAGTAATGCCTTGAACACACTAACACTAACACTCTGGTGGCCTAACACCCTCTGCTACATGCCTATGTTGCGGCTTGTGGTAATAACAATATAAGCGCGATAATGTTCTGTATAAAATGGGGGCGAAAAGCAAAATAGATTTAAAAGTTTTCAAGCTATACATATTTTAATGTTAAAAATCTTAATTGTAATGGGGACTGCCTAGATCCAGCAAAATAGCTTCAGAATCCCACATGTAAAAACTACTTTTAAGCTGGCACATGGAGAACATCTCAGCTGCGGCAGTATTCAATTAAAGCTCTAGTAAAGTTTAAGAGATGGATGAAACGGACATGAATAAATAGGTCAAATATTACGTGATTTTTCATAGATTAAAACAGCTTGAGCAAGGTAAATGGAACGGTATTGTCTACGCCGAAAAGCCACGTATGATATCATATCGCATACAATCAAGCGTTTAAGATGAAAGAGAAAACAAAAATCTAGATACACAAACAATTGTGAGTAAAGGCAGAAAAAGGAAAATGCTAAGGCCTTTTATAATGGTCATTATAAACTATTTTCGTGCGCACTTCCTACTTTGAGCTCTCTGCGAAAAAGACCATTACTATGAAGAATGATACTCCTTACGCAAAAAAAGAAAATACATATTACCCTCAGAGCAATATTTCGCCAAAAATGAATTAATCCCCATCATTAGTGTACACCAAGTACAATTCAAGTGTATTACTCTAAATCATGAGCGGGCTTTTTCTTCGTACATTGAAAAGGATGAAAGGGATAAAAAACTTAAGATAGAAAATTAAATCAGGAATTTATTTCCTAAAATTCAATCTGATAACAGTAATGGTAACAGTGGTGGTAGAACAAAAATATTCATACTAGTATTCAGTGTGACATTTTGCCTGTTTTTTACTTACGGTAACCATTTTTATTTCACAGCGAGTGGTGTCATACTTATGCCGGCTTCGTCAGGCAATTTTTAATCTCCTACACTTGATACATGAAGATATTTTGCAGTTGTGACAGTGAAAATCGCTAACAGTCACCGATTAAATTGTTATTCAGCATTTGCCATAGATCTGGAAATTTGTACCCACTGCCCCTGTTGATATTTATCTTTTTCCCACCCGTCACGCATGAAAGAGGAGAAAATACATTTATAAAGTGTCCTAGCATCAGACGGATACCCCACCTTACAAATCATAAAATTCTCCAACGTAATCAGGGGAAAGAAAAATATAAATCCAGCTGGATACATCACATAACCATACATCACTGAAACTACTGGTAGCACAATTATAATATTTACCGAATATAATATTTACTGTTTTAATACTAGAATGAGTATAAGCGATAACCTTCTTGAAGTTGAAAAAAAGACGCTCACGGAAGAGCTCACCTCGAGCTTTACACTGAGCCGAAAAACCTTTTAGCAGTCGCGAAAACTGCAGGCCACGTCACATGGAGGGTTTGCCAAATGGGATGAGTAATGAGAATGGATGGAGGGGAAGTCGAATGGTGGATGGGGAGGCGAATAGGAGAGACAATTCAAATTCGGAGGAGTGACATGCACGAACACATGGTGGAAGGGGAAGAAGAGAAGAAATTATCCGTAAAACGCTCATCGTGTATGATGATTGACATAAACATACCTTTTAAATCATCCCTCAATCCATTCACTTGTCTTCCTCCCGCGGAAAGCTCTTCAGCGAAGTCATCGTAACTAAGGCTCGATTCATGCGAAGCCACCGCTCTGCCCTGGCCCGTATTTCATGGAGAAATTCCTTTCCACCCCGAACCTACCCCTTCTCCGACCAAAATATCCAGAGACGCTACTCGACGAACGAATTCTAAACAAATAATTCCCCTAAATACCTGGTAGAGCTCTCGCAACAGTTCCTGGCACTGAGCATGGGACAACTTTGGGACATAGGCGACGAAATTTTCAAAATCCTGCAAAACGGGGGATGAAAGTTGTTTTATATGGAAGTTCAGTCAGCAACCCTTAAAAAAGCTGCCAACACAATCGCTTCAAGAGGTGGAATGACTCACGACTACTTGCCGTCCGGTTTCGACTCGTTTCACAATGAGACCTCAGGATAGGGTCCCAAGTCAAGTCATGGCGATGGGTGATTGCAACCACTTGCCTATTAACCTTGCGTGTGTGTTCCTGGTGCCTCCGCCTTTCTTAGCATTTTCTGCAAAGTAGTTTTATTGCCATGCCTCGCTATTTATTGTGCCCCTACCTCTCTTTCCAACCATTCTTTTCCTTCACCCACTCCACCTCTACCTCCCCTTCTTGCCAACTTTACGGGGAACTATAAATCACGATAACCTCTCGATCCGCACCAACTTCCCACGCGTCCAGTCCCTCAAACGAACCCTCGAGAAAATGTTCCCACTCCTTTCCGACAGCCTCGCCACAACTAACATCTTCCCTAAATGTCTCTCCCTCACCTTCAGACCTCCCCACAAGCCTCTCCAGCATCCTGAGAACCGCTATATCTCTATCCAAATTCACTAAACACACCAAAATCTAACCTAACTCCTGCCATCGCGAGAGATGCAAAACCCATTGCATCCTTATCACTCAACCTTTCTCCCGAAACTTCCTTAGCTTTTCTCTTCGTCTCGTCCATTCTCCCCTTTGTACAATCAATAATGTAGTACATATCCTCCTATGCATTCAGTGCTCCACTCCACAGTGAACATTTGCCTCACCACCGCTTCCTTCAGCATCCGGGTCATTGATGTAGATGGAGCGGGGACTTGCTATCGTGGCCGATGCTTGAACCTTTAAGTTGGCATGGCTGGTCTGCTATCTTTGCCAAACCCGATTTACCTTGGTGCTTATGGGCTAATGCACTAATTTTGCAATTTTACGATGTTTTCCATCAATAACTAGCTTGTAATCAGCATGAATTTACTTCCTGAAAATAAATTTTTCAGACATATTTTTTTTTAATAATCTGTATTCTCAGCAAAAAGCCAAAGTAAAAACGAGTACTACTTACGTTAAATTTCTAACAGACGGTAGAATATTCTTGCTCTATATCCACTTATGTGTCCACTCTTTCGTACTATCCAAAGGCAAGTAAGGAATAAACAGGAGCAAGCAATATGGTAGTTCATTCGTTTGTCAGGTTACAGCTTGATGACATCGTACTCCATCAGTCTATCTCAATGATCCAGATGAACGCCCCCCACCCCTCTTGTAACCTCCCCTCCCAACCTGCATCCCTCCCTGTCCTCATCCACGCCTCCTCCCACAACCTCAGGTTGAACAACTGTTTCAACACAGGCATCCTTGCTTCCATTTTAGCTTAAAACACAAGTGTACGGCTCCTATAGGGTTCTAAGTTCAAGGGGAGAGGAAATTTTGCTCTTCCAAGACAAATGCCCTTGGTCTGAACAGGGACCACTGACCCCATCTACTCCTTTCACTCTTCTCACCATCCATACACCCTCACCCCCATCCTTTCTTACTCCTCTCCCACAACTTTCCCACTCAAAATTTTTTGCCACCTCCCCAGTCTTCTCTCCTTCAATAAGGATGTAGACCTGCACCTGAAATATTGTAGAAAAATTAGTATGTGTTATTTTTGTGTCTTCTATATCTGCAAACTGTCTTCACCTGTGGTAGTATACATAGTATATGTCAGCCTGCATCCATGTGCTTTACCAATAGTGTAGTTTAAAATAACTCTGCATATAAATAATATATGCATAATAAAATAACTAAATAGGCATAATACCTCAAAACTAAACATTCCTGAAACAAAATTTATTGTGGAAACAGGTCACGGCTAGTAGTAGCAAAACATGGTTGCCATTGTGCCGTTTTCAGTGGTAAGGTAAATTGCCTTCTTAATAGCTCTGCATGGGAGGGTAAAGCAGTCTCCACATTTGGCTACCAGGGTTCCCGCAGACCTTTGTTGCTATTTTTTTGTTACTTGGTTATCTCTTATTTTGTTGCTTCAATCTGTTATAGAGATATAGTGTATTGTGAAAATAATATCCTCCATATCATACTGGTACTTACCTCATTTGAGTATTTCAAGTACCTAATTAAAGCATAGCATGCATCTCTGAACCACAAGCCGCTCCCAATAAAGTCCTTCATTATGATACACTCTTTGTTCAGTTTTAATAATGTATGTATCTTTCCTTTGTATTTTATTTATTGTTAATTTTAAATATCTCTATGCACAGTCCCAAATGTTAGCAGTTTATTCAAGATATGGCAAAGCCAACATCTATCTCTATCTTTTCCAACCAAGGACCTTCATACTATTCCCATGATATATCCTAGTTTCTCTTATTCAGTGCAAAAAAATGCTTTACTTGTGTTTCCCCTACGCTAGATTTGAAGTTACAGAGATTCCGATGCATTTCACTTCATCTGACACTTTTATATTCATTCCTCCCAATTTATAGGTACAGTGTTGATGTGATTTCTTTCATAAGTGTGCTGCAGTTCATTTACTATGTTTTCACTCTTTCATCATGGTAGTAAAGAAAGTCTTACATTGGTTGCCTGGGCATACATTGTGACAGTTTACAGCTTCAATCATGTAGAGCAATGGCTTCATTGAACCATGACTTTGACTTGCAAGAAAAAATCCTTCAGTACTAGGTAGTAGGGTATTTGGTATAGTGGTAACAAAATTTGGTGGTAGTCGCCTGTGCAGCAGGTGATGTTGGTGAGGGGAAGGCATGCATGAATGGGGTTAGCAAAGGAGAAGAAAAGAGAGGAGAGCACATGGTAGGTAGTGCTGCTAATTGTTAAAGAGCAATACACTTATAGTTTTTGTAAAAATTCCTGATGCAGACATGCATGGCAAGGAGTGGAGGTACAGGTGGTGGGGATGAAGGGGAAGGTTTGAGGGTGGGGATTAAGGGGAAGTACCTTGAGAGAGAGTGAGTCAGGGGAACCAAACTACTTCATGAAAAAAGCATGAGGGACACTCACGCAAGGCAAGTGGTTCAAATCTCTCATGGCTATGATTTCACGTGGGAACCTACCTTGAAGTCTCATTGTGAGACAAGTCAAAACCAGATGGCAGGTAGTGATGGGTCATTTGACTTCTCAAATCACTAGTGTTGGCTGCAGTTGGAAATGTTTTTGTCATTGAATTCTGAAAGTTTCATAGCCCATCTCCATAAATCATCCACTGTGCAGGGTCAGGAACTTTTGCAAGAGCTATGACCTGAGAAGTGAAGTTACAGCAGTGTGTTACACGATAATGTTTACGACCAAATCAAAGTTGCATCCAAGTACCCTGATAAGGTTCACAACCCATTCGAGATGCCCATTTAAACAATTGTCAAGCATTAGAGAGGATTTTTATTGGTGTGAATAAAAGAAAGCATTTTGAAGTTGGCGACAAAGGTTTGCAGCTGCAGACACCCTGGTACCATGTAAGGACTGTTGATATTTGAATACTTATGCATTTGGTTTGTGTCTAAGATGCTTAACCCTTCAACGACAAGCAACGTAGTCACTTCGTTGGGCACGAAATTCACATGCCATCGAGTGACGTAGTGACTACGTCGCATCGATTCCATTTAAATCAGCAGAAAACCAGCAATTCCATTGAAATCTCCTCCGACCTACGAGATGGATTTCATTTAAATCTCCTCTAGGCTTGAAGGGTTAATTAAAGAGGAGTGTTGATATTTGAATATTTCTGTGGCTTTTGTAATTAAAGCACCTTATTATGGTGTTTTCAGTCTGCTTTTATTTTGTATTTCATTTGTGTTATTTTTACTTTACTTTTGGTCACATTTCACTATTGTTGTGATATTAGCATCATGTTTGTGAAATCCGTATCCATCTTTTTAAAATACACTCCTTATCAAACAAAGCTACTGTCTAACAGTTGGAAAAAGTTCTGAATTCCTAACCCAAAGGCCTTGGGCTTCAATCCAAGCAGTAATAAAGATACATAATAGGAATACTAATCTCTATTTGGGTCCCATATGGAGAGCACTCTAAGATTGATACTCTGTATGTCAGATGGGACATTGAACTGTCGCCAAAGCCATTCGTCGCCATTGAACTGTCACCAAATGGGGCACAAAGGGGTCCAAAGGGGTCGATTTAATATAGAGAGGAAGGATATGAATTGATCAAAATACCGCCGAGGATCATAGTAAATCCAGGACTGTAAAAAATAAATCAGGTGGGTCTAACGCAGATAAAACTAATTTGTAAGAAATATGATGAAGGACAACATTGGGAAAGGAGGACCATCGAGGAAGACCAGAGAATAAGCACGTCGACCAACTGCCAAGAATGATGGAAGAAGGCAACATTGCCATGGAGCAAGAGAGCGTAATATAGCAAGGAATACAGGGCTACAGCGATCAAATCTTTGGATCGAATGACTAATGATGATGATAGGTGGTACTTTAAAGCTGACTGGTGCTTGGTACCCCATAGGTGCCCCATAAAGCTTGGTGCCCCCATTGGTGAACCCTTAAATTTAGATATTGGTAGCATTCAAGATGTGAGTGTGGAGTAGGATGGAGG